>JARKNS010000005.1:160995000-170995000 GCA_029990575.1 Petunia axillaris subsp. axillaris | reverse complement strand
CCCTAACTCAAGGATGTTTCAAGTTCATAATGCTTTGATCATTCTCTCTTCCTTTTTTCTTGTTTCGGAGAGGGAGGTGGAGCAAGCCGTGACATGTTAATATGTCATGGGTATTGGGATAACCCAAGAAGGTGGTGCAGGTATCAGACAATGTTCCATTTTCCTATTAATAAGAGAGCACGGACCCCCGTACACTAAGCTCCCGCTATGTGCGGGGTCCAGGGATGGGCTGGACCTCATTTGGTCTACATTCTGTTTCCACAGCTTCAATCCGTGACCTCTTGGTCACATGACGACAACTCTTACCGCTGTGCAAAGGCTCCCCTTCGAAGAATAGAGTACCTTTAGAGCATAACAAAATCAATTACACGACATCTACCCCTACCTTTCTCATAATAGCTTTTTCTCTTTTCTGTTCCTAAATGATTACAAACAAACTAGTGACCCGGGTGTGTTTTCCACTTGATTAACAGACAACAAACATTAATAATTGCACCAAGTGTAACGTGTGATCTAACCAGGATGATAAAGGTAAGTAGATAAATCTGCAGTACTTCATAGGTTAAGTAAAGCAAGCTCATTTTCCACACCAAAATTCAAGCAAACAGAAACTATATTAAATGGCATTACCTCATAGACAAACAAATTTACAGATTCGTTGTCAGGGACAGAATCACGGCCTCTGCATTGTATCTAGTGCACATGAGAATTTAAAAATCAGGACAACAACCATAAGTCAAAGAGAAACAGTATTTCCCCACCACCTAATCTTCCTCCTTGATTGTATTACCATGTACCAACCTTTACATGCTTGATGCCTTCTTTCCTCCAGTCGTTCAGCGAATAGTACCGACTTGTATTTGTGAGATCAATCACCATACCAAGCTGAAAGTTTAACATGCAATGAGTCAGTTGTAACAACAACAACATACCCAATGATATCCCACAAGTGGGGTCGGGGGAAAGTGAGATGTACGCAGACCTTACCCCCACCAGAGTGGAGAGGGTGTTTCCACAATGAGTCAGTTGTAGTTTACGGAAATCTTTTTTTTTTTTTTTTTTGGAAGAAATATTTTATGCACTTTGTTGTCAAAGTAAAACAAAAGAATTAAGGGGTCAGATTAAAAAGACATCTAGTGATTGTATCTTACTAAGTGCAAAATCAAGAGAGAATATAAGGCTTGGGTTTGACATAAAGCTTCTGCAAGATCATTTTATTTATCGGCAATATAAGTATCTCTAAGACCATAATACATAAGCAACAGCTGTTTTCTGAAACTGATTCGCACTCGTTATCTAAGTAAAGATAATTGCACTGCAAACAATGAAACAAGAAAAGATTCAAACAGCAATACAATTTCTCCACATGAAAACATCTAGGAACCAGACATTTTAAAAATAAAATCCACATCAAGGGGATGAACAAGAATCCACATACAGGTTAACACTCACCTTTCTTCCTAAAACTCTCTGTTGGTGGAGGACTTGCCTAAACGAGTATCTTTTGCCGGGGAGAACACAGTCGTTGAAAGTCTCATCAAGTGGAACCTTTGAAGGAATAATGCAGCCTATCTCCTGCCCAAATGCAGGACAATCCAACCAACCTGCTTAAGTAATCCAAAAGATAAATTATGTAATAAAACAAAGAATCCGGGGAGGGGGTGGGGGTGGGAAGCAAAACCCTTTATCGAAATAATACTCGAAGACTATCAAAGTTATGTGCAACCTAAAGTTATATTTTGATGACAGCAATATAAGATACGGATGGACTATACAGAGGGAGCAGGGACCTATTGCTACTTCTACAAGTCATTCACAGATACACGCCAAGAGTGGAAGACACAGAGAGAAAGATATTACATTTAGTTTTTTTAATACAACTAGCACACCAAAGAAAAACGCAATAACCTTGAGGAAGTCTGCTAGGCTTCTGTCTCTTTGTCTGAAAAATCTCCTCGCGCATTCTTGGCTGAGATTGATGTGCTGGCCTATCATCTGGACGTTGTCTTTTAATTTTTTGAATCCTTTCTTCCCGTTCCTTAAAAAAATAGCATTTAGAAAGAGAGCATGGACATCAGAAATTCATAACCTAAAAAAAGAAGAAGATAAGTATCCACAATATTAAAAATTACAAGAGAAAATCCTATCTATGGGAACTTACTCCCTTGTTCCCCATCCCTTTCCATTCTCTACGGAAAGAAGCGACAAAGAAGCAAGATCTATTTCTCTTAGTCCGCCCCCCTCCCCGGGCAGGAACGAGATTAGTAGGAGGAGGTACAGAGTGTGGGACGAAAAGTAGTTCACATTAGATCAGTCATAGCTGATTCGGGAAAGACCTCGATAACCAACAATGATGCTGAATTTCCCCATTGATCAGAGGAGACCTAAGTGGTTTCCCCCTTCCATACTTTTTGATGAGCCTCAAACTTGCTTGCTTGGCTAAAAAGGGAAAAAGAGAAGGCAATTACCCAAAGAAAAACTAAAATAAACTAATTCCCGCTCTTCAAGCATGCTATGCCTATAAAGTAACTGTTAATCCATAAAAGTAGCTTTCTCCAAGAAAAAACTTGCCTTAAAGACATTACACAAAGCTTTCTACAGGTTATTACTCTGCTGAAGATAAGCAGCAAAGAGACATCCAATATAATATAAACGTGTATTGAACAAAGAGCCAAACGAAATATCCAATAAAGAAGCAAGTTCAAGTAATAGTACAGCTCAGTAGTTGATAGCGAGCAGTAGAGACAGACATACTCGACGTGAAATCTCGACGGCACTTGTAACATAATCTGCACGCTCATCATTATGCTCTACGACAGATTCTTCTGGTTCATCTTCAAATTGTTGTCCAAAAATCTCATCATCATCCTCTGGCTGTGGCGAGGCATTTAGATCCATGCTGGCAATTCAATTCTCACCTCAAAGCATATGTCAAGGTGCCTATAAGAAATTTAATAGGATCATAAGATAGCAACCACAGTTCTGTTCCTACAACAAATAACACCGAAAACTGAATAGTTCAACTACTCTGGCCAAATAATAGTAATAATAATAAACAGCTGATACTTTTTAGTCAGGAAGGCTGAATTTTTTAAAAATTTCAATGCACACAATGCTGGAATTTGAGATGATATGAAACAGAATAACAGTTATTCTCGAGTCACAGAATACAACCCCTTTAGGGCCAGAGAACTAGAGAGGAAATAAACCTAGCAACCAAAAAGAATTTTTTCAAAAAAAATAAATAAATAAATAAAAAATAAAATCATAGTGATATCTGCAATGCCATTATTTTTTACTACTGCATTTGGGTTTCCATAACACACAATTAATTCTGAAGGAAAGGATAAATGTTTATGAACGAGCATAGTGGCGCAGCAAGAAAGCAAACAAGGGTAAATTAGGTCTACTTCAGCAGAAACCATCCATGACAGAGGAAGTTAAGAGTAAGTGTAACTTTGAGAACTCGAGAATATGACTGGACATCAAACGACGAGAGGAGGGGGTCCATGAGATTAACCCTTTGAGAAATTATGTGCACGAATTATGTGTTTAACTTTTATGCTCCCATCCAGAGTTTGCATTTACGAGCTTTTTCTTTTCTTTTTTTTTTTTTTTTTTTTTGGGACACCGAAGCATAGACACGTGAAAAATAAAGAATAAAAGGAAACTCCAAATATTAGAAAGCTGAAAATATTTACCATATCTAAATTAGATTATAAGAGGGTATATGTTCAAAGGAAAAGAGTGAGGAGTTGTTGAATGACAAGATACAATTAATGTAAAGCACTACTTATCCAAAAATTAAAAAAAATTAATATAAAGCACTAGAAAATTACAACAGTTTGAACTTTCATGAATGTAAAGTTTGTCATTAAAAGAAAGGGGACAAGTTACCCAACGAGGACGAAGTTGGATAAACACAGACATTGAAAGCTTTAAGGGATCAAAAGGAAAGCGAGTCTTTAAACAAGGGATTGAGGAAATACTTCTAAAAGAATTCTGTTGCTTGTGATCCTAAATGGAAGTGCACCAAAAGCAAAAACATTTCAGATGGGGATAAGCGAGTCTATTAAGTATAAAGGAGCTTTCTTATTCTCATTGAGAGAGGAGAATTTTAAACAGTACTTTCCTGCCCTTTATCACTCGGCAACAGCGACACCCAACTGGTGACTACAAGCAAGTTTCACGCACTTTCTAGCCCCTCACCACTTCTCTCTTTCTCCACCAGCGAACCACCTTTTAATTCAACTCCATTCCTCACTTGAATTCCCACATTATGTGACCCTTCTCTCATGGATGCACTGTATACCTCCAAATGGTCCCAGAAAGCAAGTTCTCCCTCCACCACCTTCTAAAACCAGTTTCTAATTACGCATCCAACGGTGTAGCCTAGTGGTCAATGAAGTGGGATAGAACTCTCAGGTCTCGGGTTCGAATCCCAGTGGAGGAAAAAAACACTAGGTCTTCCTTCCCATCTATCCAAGCCTTGGTAGATAGAGTTACTTGGTACCTGTTGTTGGTGGGAGGCGGCAGGTATCCGATGGAATTGGTCGAGGTGCGCGTAAGCTGGCTCGGACACCACCGTTATCAAAAAAAAAAAAAACAATATCTAACTACTAGGAACAGCATATTTGCATGATACGGGCACCCACCTTTACCCAAGTGAACTTAAATCATGCTTTATTCTACAACCATGTGGCCACCCTTCCATCTGCCACACCCAATTTACTTTCCACTTGATCCGTGCAAACCTTGGTTGTCTATATTTTAACTCACCTGGATTTGAAGTTTATTTTATATTAAATAGCACGATCGGTTTGAAGGTGATTTCGACTCTTGATGAGCTCCAATTTCCTAAGAGATGTAGCTAGTATTAGGGTCTAATTCCAAGAAGTTTTAACACCTTATAATTTTTGTATGATTGTTCTAGAGTCGCAACAACAGGGTGCTCTTTCTAGTAATAATACAACATCCACTTATCAAAAAAAAAAACCAATGGTCACTTCTTTTCATCTTTTGGGTTGTTTTGAGTACTTATTACAACTGTTTGACTAAAAAAAGTACATTCAAATTGTGCGAGAAACAATGGTAGTAGATTATTTTCAAATTATTTATGATTTTAAGAATCATTTTCCGATTGTTCTTCTTCCTAAAAAAAAACTTTGCAAGCCCACTTTGGAACTCACCTATAAGGTTGATCTACAATGTCATGTAATTAGCTTGACCCACCAATTTGACTTTTTTAAGGTAGGTTACTCCAAATCAAAAAGCCCAGTTAATGAAGGAAGCCAACCACCTTAACCCGCTTTCACTTGAATTAACCAAATAGAAGGCAACCTTATAATAAAAGTTTCATTCTTGAAAATACTAGGTCACCAAGGGAGCAAATTACCATATCAAAATAAAGAACGGAGATCAACCAAAAGTAAAAAGATTGACATCAGAGTCATTGACATAGAAACATCAAAGATGCCTTTTCCCAAAATAGCTAACCCAGAGAGAAATATATACAACTGGAGAGCATCTTAATGACAGAAGACTTGAAGAGTAAATGCACCAAATACCAAATCCAGCAATCATTAATCATTATGAACAGGCTAAAGAGGCAACTTCACGCATTCTGCTTGGTGTGAGATCAATCTTACATACTACAGAAGTTCCAGTAGACAACCTATAATCCTATATTAATAGCATTAGATCTTCTATATTCAGAAAAGTGCAAGACTATCGCCGTTACATTAAAAGGATGAACAGTATTAAGCATAATAACCAAGTTACTGAAAGGCCAACTACAGCATGCAATCATAGAAATAACAACTGTATGACTTGAAAATTGTCTATGAACATTGACCAAATTCATCACAAATTAATTTTAGAACTGGTTAAATGTTTACAATCTCCATTCCAGTAATTAATGCTCCCTGGTCTCAACTTGTTTAGCACTCTTATTGCCTTTTTCAGATTCCAACGATCGGAACCTTCCTACATCTAAAAGCTATTTAATTTTACAATCCCATCCCATTATTGAGTACTGACTGATTGACATGACATGTTGTAGTCCCACTAGATACAAAACGAACAGTTATTGTAGTTGACTTAGCGCACCTGAAAAAGGAACTTTTGGTATTTTAAAAATCTTACTTTCTTTCTCAAACTCTGTATCTAGCCAACTACAGCCAAACAAAATTGGATGAGGGCATTGTATCTCAACTAATTTCCCACCTGTAAAAATTCCAGCTTAACTAAGCACACATAATACTGATACAACCACATCCTTAAGGCGAAAGCTGCCAAGAACTAGATTCGACCACCACGCACAAAACACCATTTAGTGATAATTCCAATATTCCAAGTGACAAATGACATTCGAACCACGTCATCAGGTTGAAAAAGAATGTTACTGTAAACGACAACAGTAACAACCAGAAACCAATTCTATTTTGGAAACCCTGGTTAAAGCCCAATTTAAACCCAAACATTTAAACATTCGGACAGCAACCGACAAACCACACGTGCTACCCGAAGAAATCGGACCAATGCAGCCAAAAAACGAGTTATCATCACAAAGAATCAGTTTCAGTTACTACAAACTTGGATTTGAAAAAGCTATATCATGGATTTATGCATATAAAGTGCAAATATACAAAGCATTTGAAGCCTTAAGTGTGCAATTCACAAGCTCCACAAACCCCGGATTAAGCCGTTACGTGATATCATCCAAAAAGGAACAAAAACATAAAGAGTCCAAGTTATCATCTTTGTAAAGAATTTTTACACCATTATAACAGGTAAAACGTGTCTTATTTTCAAGATTACAAATCCCACATTTTACGGATGCTTACTTGTAAATATCCTTTGAGTGTAAAAATAATACAAACTGGCAGTCTAATGTAACACATAAAATGAATACGAAATAAGCACAAAAAGAAAAGAAAATCAAACAGCACCAGCTCAACAAATATATGTGACCAATGCAGCCAAAAAACACGAATTTTTATCAGTTTTTCAGTCACTTAAAAATCAAAACTTTCAACGAGAAAAAAAAAACTAATAAATTCTCCAGCAACTCTATACATAACAATTGAACCCTAGCTCAAAAACTGTAAATTAACAATAATTAAGAGCAGATAAAAATGTAATTAAAGAAGAATAATTCAAACCTTGAGGAGCCGTACAGAGCGGAACTTGTAAAAAACCCTAGAAATTAAAAAATTGAAAACCCTATAGAGAAAAAGAGATCAGTGAAAGAGAGATTTAAGACATGATTGATGAAGAGAAAAAGGGGGATTTATATATATATATTGAAATGTTTTTGGGGAAAGAAAGGAGACAATTTATAGATGGTTATTTGTTGAAGAAATATGACACATGTGATTTGATTTATATATATATATATGATGATTTTGATGATGTGATGAGAGAAGATGGGATTTAGGAAAGAACTTAGAGAAAAGAGTTGGGAACTAGTTTAGGGGTTTCAACTAGGGGGTGGGGTGGAGTGGGGTGGGCTTCCTAGGGTGTTGGGCTGATAGAGAGTTGTATTAAGGGTGACAGGGCGATATGAAGTTCGAGCTTAGAGAATGGATAAATTATTATTGCGGTGCTTCTGTTTTAATAGATGTTACGTTACTAGTGTGACTAGATCCTGAACTAGTTTAGCGGGCTTGTTGGTTATTTTAGATACTAGATGGTTATTTAATACCAAAATGAAGGACACATGATTCATCGTATGATATACTTGTAATTGGATTCTACATAAACCTACAAGAGTCGTTGCTCTAGATATACATATACTTGTTCGGGGTAGTAAAGTGTGACGGGACAAATAGGTTTATTAAAACAAAAGGCACATGGGGGACATTTCGAATTTACTAATTAATAAGTATTTAAATAAAGGCGACAAATTACAACGGTCACGTGCAAGAAACACGTTGATGTTCACCAATTGATGTGTTTGTTCTTTCAATTCTTTTTGTCGCTCTTGTATTTGTCGCATTGAATGTATGTTGGTCATTGGGTGGCCGAGAGAAGATGGGGCGTGATTGATGGGTTCGAAGATATATTAAAGATGTCGGCGGTTGGGGGTTATATTAGAAAACCAACCGTTAAGAAAGTGAAGGCGGCAGACGACAATTGCCTCGTACAAGAAACATGTCGGTTCACGACGCGATAGGTGAGAATAACTTTTTCAAATAACTTTACTATATTTAGAGAAATAAAAAGAACACTAATACGAGCTTTGGTAATGTTCTTATCAACATTTTGTTCATGTTTCACATGATTTAAAATCGTGTTAAATTTACTTGGCTAATTTTACTAGTTTGAATATACAACATATGCGAGTGCAACAACAAATAAATGAAACAATTGATACATCAAGATTTTGTCCAATGCCTTACATGGGATACGAGATGATAGTCTTGAACAAACTTATAATAAGTTTTTAAGACTAAGCCTTCAACAAATCTCATATGAAAAGTGTCGAGAAACTCACTCTCTGTGTGTAAGTGAAAGAACAACTCACATACTTTCCTTTATACTAGGACAGTTTTGTTAACAATATTCCTATGAATGGCAATGCCACATTGTACTTTCGATGTAAACGAGGAAATGTTTGCAGTTAAGGAATCCAACAAAAAAAAATACAAATCTCAATATCTAAATTTTTTTTTTTGTTCGGTACTCTTATTGGAGCTCCGACTAATCCGAATTCGAGCCGTGTAGGATTCCATTCGGGGGGAAGCGCTCTCTACCAGTGATTTTTCATACCCAGAAAAATGACTCCCTACCAGTAATTTTTCCATACCCAGAGCTCGAACCCGAGACCTCTAATTAAGGGAGGAGTAGTCTCATCCACTATACCACACATCACTTGGTGGTCTCAATATCTAAACTTATCAACAAGCAATAAGATTGGATGTTTTTGTAAAAGCTTTACTAGGTGAGTTCAACAGAGTTACGTAATAGAAGAAATCACAAGTTCACAAGTAATTCTTTTTAAGGCATAAAGACACCAAGATATGCTGTCAATGTCTACATAAACAACAAAGAAGGAGAACAAGAGCCAAAATTAGTTTGAGTTTACTTGTCTACACTATTCCAACTCCAGCAAATAAGGTTGTCTCATTGTGTATTAAAAGTTTTCTTATCCTCTATACTTGTAACTGCCTTCAACTCCACATGTCTCGTAAGAGTTTACAAGTTTCATCCCTTACCCATGCATTCATTGTTTAACAGTCTACACCGTCTTATAAATGCTAAATTGTTGGCACCAGGTAGAAAGATTTAAAGTTGATATGCTCAATCTTTAAAAGTTTCATTAAGACTTAACTCACTATACTTTTGGAATTGTGAGTTAATTTTTTTATGTTTTGCTGATATTTAGTGATGCTATAGAATCTAAGTTGGATCACCCTGTATTGTGCTAAACTTTGTGATTACATTGGCCAATTACCTATTGTTTAGCACATACATTTAGCACAATACATGATGATCCAACTCGACAAAAGAAAAATAATACGACAATTTAGCCCCATTATTGTATGGTGATATTTTAACCTAATAATCATAATAATAGATTAATATATTAAATTTGTTATTCGGTCACAAACAATCTAATTGTATCAAGACTCTTGATTAACACAAGTAATAAGACTCCACTATCTGGAGTGACCGAAAATTCCGACAACTACCCTGGAAATAAAGTCGTAAGGCAAGTAATATGCTGGGCTGGGCCACCTCGAATGGCGTGAGCCGCATGTGGGGAGACCCGTATGTACAGTTTTTAGGAGGATCTGGTCGAAAAACCGGCCCCTTCACTAGAACCATCGCCTCTTGAAAGAGGTCCGCCAGAGAAAATACAACATGATAGAAGAGTTCGCTCCGCCGCGTGAAATCCTCGAATCAATTGAGTAGAGAAGTATGTATTGCTCTGTTAGAAAATCAGACGGAAACAGACCACAGACACATATTGGTAATCTTTGATCTTTATCTCTCTTGGCTTTGGTTTCTATATTTGTTAATTGTGCTTTCGTTTGATACATTACTTGATATGCATATTTTATTATTGTTATTCCACATAACTTATTTGTATTACTTTTTATTTTGGACATTCTCAAACTTAAAAGATATAAAAGTATAATTAGTAGTGATTTAAAAATTTATTCCAATGATGTATTGCTACGCTAGACTACAGTCAACTCAAAGCATTCAATTGATATTAAGATTTCCTTTGAAACACAGTTAAAAAAAATCTATATACTCAAAAATGCTGAGATTTTTTTGCGTGAAGAACTCTATTACATGATGCTATTTTACATATGGAAAGTGAGATTTGTGTATTGACGTAGCTAAAAAATTCAAATCCAATCATTTACTATAAATCTTGTGTTAATTTATCGTAATCTAGAACACATCTTATAGAAATTTATTCTTGCCTTATTGGTTAATAATGTCTTAATATTTACTTATATAAAAAAAAAATTATTCGATTAACTTAATTAGTCTCACGTTTCTAGACTATAAGTTAGTCAGTGAAAAGCTTCAACATGTCTTAAAGTGTAGTTAGTAAGGAAAAAAAATACCTAAGTTTCATTCTTTATCTCCTTTGTTAAAGTTACTCATTATCTTGACTAAAAGCACGTATACTAAAATGATTAGGGATTTTACACTAAAATACAAGCAACACACAAAAATTGTCATTATTTTCCAGTAAAAATTTAGACCCGTAGTCAGTTTGCGCCGCGCTAAATAAATACTAGCAAGCGGTGCAAAACTGTTTGAAGATTAGCCACCTTCAGACAAGTTCCAATATGTTATACTGGAACTTTGAACTAACTAGTTAAAAGTCTCAGTATAAAATGCTGGAAGCACTTAAACACTCATCCCATTATAAAATACTCTGACTTTAAACATGTTAGTTCAAAGTCCAGTATAAATATATAAAGCTCCAGTGTACTTATAAACATGAATCTCATTATAAAATAATGGGAATACTGAGACTAGCCTTTATATATAAAGCTTCAGGGTACTATAAATGTGAATCCCAATATAAAATAATGGGACTTTGAACATGTTAGTCCCAATATAAAATATTGAGACCAATCTGGGGTGTTTGCGAACGCTAATGGAGTATAAGTGCGCGCGCGGATCTGTGGTTATTCCTCAATTAATTTTGAAATGGTAGATAATCCTCACTTAACGCGTCCAAAAATGGCTACGCATCAAAATCACCGAGATAGCAGCCTGCTGCAAGTTTATACATATTTATACACATGTATAAAATTCTATAAATTTATATAAGTGTGTATATGCGAGTGAATAAATCTGTATAAATTTTCAGATTTCTTTAGTATTAACGATGTTTATATGAATTTTTATTTTTTCTGTGTATATATTTTTTGTATTTCTCTTATTGCCTAAACATTTATCTATATATATTCATATAATTTTTTTGGGAGGGGGGAGGAGGGGGTTTGTGTGTATAAACTTGTCCAATAATGATATAGACAAAATCAACAACATAACTTCAATGAAATACAAAAAAGTAAAGACACCGCCGATAGGGGAGGGTGTCTGCCGGCGGTTCAGTGGCGGGGGAGAGGGAGATTTGGTAGCTAGTTTTTTCTTCTTCTTTTTTTTTTTTTTTGAAAGAGTGCTTAAATTTGTAATTTTAGAGATGAGTGCTATGCATGAAGAAAATAATATTAGGATTTCCACATAAATAGCCCTCAATATGCCATATTAACAAGTCACCTAGCACTAACATAATCTAGCAACAATATTTATATTTAAAATTTAATTTATAATTAAAATATGATATATAATTAGATCGATATTCTTTATATATAGCTTCTATACACATATATACACACATATATTTGTCCTATATTTTTAAATGTTTATTTCATCAAATTATATCTGATAAATATGTTACGAAAAGAAAGAGAAAAAAATATATGGTTATAAAAAATAAATAATGGTTGGGAATGGTTATGTGGGGTAATAATCCCTTGTAATTTTGGGTAGTGTGCTGCCTATTTCAGAAAATTATTGGTAAAAATTGTAAAAATTTCGTGCAGGGACCTGTTTGGCGCACGCTAATTGATTTGTAGCCGTCAAAAATAAATTCGCTGAGAAATAGTCACCTCCGAACAAATCCCAGTATAAATACTGGGGCTTTCAACAAGTTTTGTTCAAAGCCCCAGTATTTATACTGGGAAGCTTCAGTAAACTAACCCCAGTATAAAATACTGGGGCTTTGAACAAGTTTTGTTCAAGGCCCCAACATTTTATTATGGGACTTTGTATAAAGCTTCAGTCCCATAAACATAATGCTGGGGCTGTGAACAAAACTTGTTCAAAGCCTCAGCAGTTTTTTATGAGACTGAAGCTTTATATATAAAGTCCCGTAACCCATAACAAATGTTGGGGCTGTGTACAAAACTTGTTCAAAGCCCCAGCATTTTGTTATGAGACTGAAGCTTTATATATAAAGTCCCATAACCCATAACAAATGCTGGGGCTGTGTACAAAACTTGTTCAAAGCCCCAGCATTTTGTTATGGGACTGAAGCTTTATATATAAAGTCCCATAACAAAATACTTGGGCTTTGAACTAGTCTGTGGTGTTTTTCCAACGCTAATGGAGCTTAAGTGTGCGCGCGAATTTTTGGCTGTTCTTCAATGAATTTTGAAACGGTAGATAGTCCCCAATAAGTGCGTCCAAAAATGGCCAGTGATCAAAATTTCCCATAAAAATTAGCCAGGATCCGTTTTTATCCGGCCATTTAAATTTTAGCAAATTTTTGAAAATTATTTAATTTTTAACCTCTATATTGAATTTCAATCAGAAAGTTTGAAGTTAAACTTCACTCGTGAAAGTCTGAAGTTAGGCATAAGTAGCTTTCAACGTCAGCTCTAAAGTTCTGAAGTTCAATATCTGTGACTAAAAAGCTAAATACTTTTTAAAACTGACTAAAATCTAAATACTGCTCTAAAATAGGCTGCTCTAAATATTCCGAAATCTTTTTGAAGACTGGTACGGGAAATTTTGATCAGTAGCCATTTTTGGACGCGCTCATTGGGGACTATCCAGCGTTTCTAAATTCATTGAAGAATAGCCAAAAATTCGCGCGTGCACTTAAGCTCCATTAGCGTTGGAAAAACACCCTAGACTAGTCCCATAACAAAAAAACTGGGGCTTTGAACAAAACTTGTTGAAAGCCCAAGTATTTTGTTATGGGACTGAAGAAGTCTTGTTATGAGACTTTATATATAAAGCTTCAGTCCCATAACAAAATGCTGGGGCCTTGAACAAAACTTGTTCAAAGCCCCGGTATTTTATACTGGGGTTAGTTTACTAAAGCTTCTCAGTATAAATACTGGGGCTTTGAAAGTTTTGTTCAAAGCATACTGGGATTTGTCCGGAGGTGGCTATTTCTCAGTGAATTTATTTTTGACGGCTACAAATCAATTAGCGCGCGCCAAACAGGCCCCTACACGAAATTTTTACGACTGGTACCATATGAGGCCTATATACATTCTAGGCTAATCTTTTTCTCTAAAAAGGATTCAAATTACTCATTAATCAAGTTTTCTATTCTCCAGAAATCAACACTGTACGCTCTCAACTCCTATTTAATTGCTCTTGTTTTTACAATATTATATACCGTTTTTATTTGCTTCACATGAAATAACTGCTCAAAATTTTGTTACAATTTATGCAAATTTACGTAGATTTCAAGTCATATTATTATTTTGATCTATGAGACGAACATGCATTGGTTCAAAGTTAACTAGAATGCTTTTAATGGTAGTGGTAAGAGCTCAGCTTGTGATGTATAGTTAGGCACACGTCTCATATTCGAATCCTGCACACACAGCTATCTAGTATTTAATTGACTAAAGATTGGGAGGGGGGGGGGGGCATTAGTCATAGAGTTTCAAACCTTGCGCCATTGACCCCCGTATTTTTAAGTATCAATAAACTATTACTGCTATGTATGATCATGATCTTTTAGAGTTCAATGGCATAAACCTATTCTTGTTTTCTTAGTTCAATAGTTTACTTCAACTATGTTAGACTGAAATATAGACCAAGTATTTTTTGTGATAGTTGATTCATGTTTCATGAATATCAATGTTCCGCAGTTGGACTTTCTTGTCTTGGTTTATAGTTTCTCTATGGTGTGTATACACCTGCTAGTTGCTTGAGTAGTAGGAGCAGCTGGTTCGTTCAAACAAACTGTCCAATTCGGATCTCTTGTGTGTGTGTGCGCGCGCGATTGAAAATATAAATACAAGAGACTTGGAACCAATAATTCTGAATCTTGAATTTGCCACAGCTAATAGAAATTTTCTTGGAACTAAAGTTAGATATCATTCATTCACTAACTTGTGTCAATTTCGGCTTGCTAGAGATCATATGCAAATAGTTCAAATTGTGTAAATGTTTTGCTATTCTCTCCCTTATCTATGGCTCAGATACTTTTACGACAAAGGATTTATCGATCTCCATCCTTAACTTGTCCAACGCTGATAGCCTGATTGAGTTATTATAATTGTTCAAGATGCAACTTTGTTTTGCTGAATTTTGACACTTTGTTTCTCTTACTTTTTCTAAGTTTTGTTTCGTTCAGAAACCTATATAATACACTGTGGTGTATAAAGCTACAAGAATGTCGAATGAAATTGCTGATATCAATGACATTGAATCCGCACAAAAGATGAAGAGAGTAAAAGCAAACAAGGATGGAGAAAATAAAAGCAGAGGTAAGAAAAAAGTAGAGAAGACTAGTCTTTCTGATTTACCAGAAAGTATCATATCTAACATCCTGGTGAAGATTCCTCCAAGATATATTTACAAGAATTTCATGCCCGTCTCGAGAGTTTGGAAGAAAATGTTTTCCACAAGATTTTTTGTTGAGCAAAATTTCATGGAATCGAAAACTGAATTAGTGATCCAGGCAGCAACACGAGAGTATTTGAAAACAAAACTGATAATGATTGGAAAAGAACTTGAATTTGAATTGCGTGATGTTGGAATGACTCAACTACGTGAAGCTCGGTCTAGCTGTGATGGACTTCTATTGATGAATGGAGCAAGGAACACTGGGAAGCTACACGTGATAAATCCAGTAACAAAGTGCTGCATCCCTCTCCCTATATGCCCTTCTGGTTGCCTGCATAAAGCTTGCAGTGCAGCACTTGGATTTGATTCTTTGACGAAACAGTATAAAGTGGTTCATGTTGTTACAGATTCTCATGGTTTCGAGATGTTTAATTTTGGCAGCTTGGCTAATGAGTGGGAACGAGTTCCTGGTCCCTGGGAAGATTCAAATGATCGTCCGTTTAATCCAGTTGGTTTTAGGTGGAAGGATCCAGTGTCAATAAACGGAAGGCTTCTGCATTGGTTTGTTAATTCATGTGAATATATTATTTCAATGCAAGTAAAAGAGGCAAAGATCAGTAGAACATATCTTCCAAAACTTGGTAAAAAAACTAAAAAGGAAAGCTGTGCATTGGTAGAGTTGGGTGGATTTCTTTCTTTTGTCTACTGTGTTTCTGATAACGAAATGGATGTCTGGATTTTGGAAGATTTTCAAGAGCAAGTTTGGTCCAAGAAACATACTATCGTGGCAGCGGCGACAAATTTTATCTGCCCAAGCCAAGCAGTAGGCCAGTATGAGGAAACAATTCCAAATCTTGGGAAACTTGTTGCTGTTGCTGGAGCGAGGAATGGTGAAGTATTGATTCTTAAGCATAAGAACGCTAATAGGGTATACATATATGACACAGAGAGTAGGACGATGAAGAAACTCATAATTAGCATGGAGAACTTAGTATCTTTTATACCCCATAAGGACAGCCTCTTTTGTATGAAGTGTGTTTCCTAGTGACATGATACTTCTTTGATCCTTGCTGTTTGAACTCTTAGTTAAGCATGTTTCTTCTACCATTGAGGATGATTGAGAAGTTCGTGCATAAATGTTGGTGCCTTCATCATTACTAAGTTTTTGGAATTTGGTTCGGATTAGCTGTTTGAACAAGAAGTTATATCAGCTTTGATGCAATATCTCCCTTCAACCCTTTGAACAAATGCGGCAAAAAAAAAAGGAAGGCAACAATTGGCTTGGAGAGGAAGGATACCATTAGTGCATGTTCCGTTAGGATTCATATAGCTGATTCCGAACTTATTTGCTTTTGCAATTATTAGCATGTTTTTCTTTCAATAAAGAATAGGTGAACTTCAAATTTAAAATACGTACTTTAATTAGAGTTGTACCACTACCTCTGTCAATATGACCTCAATAGCAAACTAGTTGAAGGATTGTGTGAAATTTATAATCATTTTGGTGTTTAGAGAATTCTTTGGTCTCAAGTTTGAATAACGTAACAAGTTCAATTACTTAAGAGGGTTACACTAGATTAACAACCGGCATGAAACAATCAAATTATGAAATTTTTTCTATGTTATATAAGTAGTACTACTACTTTTTTTAAGGTCCAATAGTTATTAGAGATTTATTTGTTATAAGGATCTACGTAGTATTTGAAAACCTAAAGTTATTGAATATACTGGTTTGAGAAAGGTCTTTTTTATCAATTTTAATCAGATATATCTAATTCGAGCTCTATAAATGGAGAGATTTCTGTTAAGCAAAAAATGAATTTCGAATACCACAAAATTATAGAAAACGAGAATTTATATAGCTGATTCTAATTTGGAACGTATATTAGTTTCTACCAGGTTCTTGGTACTCGCCTCAAGGTCATATAGACCTTTATACCAAACACGACTTCATTCATGAAGCTCACGCTCGATACCTCTGGTTAACTAAATTTGGTAGCAACCCGACCCCTCCACACCTTTGGTGGTCTGACTAGGAAACGGATGCCAAAACCTTTCTGAAGATGGAAACCATAAGGCCCGAATACAATTTGACACAACTATATATACATGCTTACTCTTTTTCTCTTTTTCTAAAGAGGATTCGAATTAGCTCAATCAAAATTTCTTTCTCCAGAATTCAAAATTGTATGCTCTCAATCCCAATATAATTGCTGTTGTTTTTACAATATTATGTTAAGTTTTTTATTTGCTTCCCATGAAATAATTGTTCGAAAGTTTGTTACAATTTTACGTAGTAGTACGAAATCAATTTTGTGTGGCACTGTCTTTAGGTCATATTATGATTTTGATCTTTGAGAAAATATGCCGAGTTGAATTTTAATTGGAATACATTTAATTGTAGTTCAATTTGAGCCCCATGATTTTTGTGTAGTGGTAAGAGCTCAACTTGTGATGTATGGATTAGACGTATTTTGAACCCTACCACACACAAAAACCTGATATTTAAGTGGAGAATGGTAGAGAGGTGGACCATTATTTATCGAGTTTCGAACATTGCACTAATGACCGCCGGTATTACTCGGTTAGATAATTAGAAGTATCTTATATTTAGAGCGTAGACTAAAATTGAAAAAACTTAGAAGCATGAGTAGCTCCAAGTTTGTGATTCTTGAAGTTTATTAATGTTATGTTTGTTATGATCATGATCTTTTAGGCTTCAAGGGCATAAACTTTTTCTTATTTTCTAGTTTAGTTCAATTAGTTGATATAAACTAATTAGTTCGATTGAAATATAGACAATACTTTTCTGTGATAGTTGATTCATTTTTCATGGAGAACAATATTCTGCTGTTAGACTTTTTTGTCTTGGCTGCTAGTTTCTCTATAGCGTCTATCTTTTGTGTGTGTGTGTGTGCGCGCGAAAAGAAATAAACATAGGTACATACATAATAGTGGAACCAATAATTCTTTATCTTAACTGGTTTGCTGAATTCAAATAAACTTTGTTTTGCTGAATTCTAATATTACTTTGTTTCTGTTACTTTTTCTGTTTTTGTTTCCTTTCAGTAACCTATATAAAGCACTACATTGGTGTATAAAGCTATAAGAATGTGGAATGACATTGCTGAAATCGATGACATTGAATTCGCGCAACAGATGCAGAGCTTGAAAGAAAACAAGCATGGAGGAGATGAAAAAAGAGGAATGACCTTAGTAGAAATGACTAATCTTTCTGAATTTCCAGAAAGTGTCATACCTAACATCCTAGTGAAGATTCCACCAAGATACATTTATAAGAATTTCATGCTTGTTTGCAAAGCTTGGAAAGATATGTTCTCCAGAAGTTTTTTCGTTGAGCGAAATTTCATGGAATCTGAAACTGGATTACTAATACAGGCAGCAGCAGGAAGGTATATGAAAACAAAGCTGATAGAGATTGGAAAGGAACTTGAATGTGAACTGCGTGATCTTGGAATAACTCGATTAGGTGAGGCTCGGTCTAGCTGTGATGGATTTCTATTGATGAATGAACCAGGGAACAATGGGAAGCTACAAGTGATAAATCCAACAACAAAGTTCAGCCTCACTCTCCCTAAATGCCCTTCCAGTTGCCTGCATAAAGCTTGTAGTGCAGCACTTGGATTTGACTCTTTGAAAAAGCAGTATAAAGTGGTTCATGTTGTTTCAGATTCTTATGGTTTCGAGATGTTCAATTTGGGCAGCTTGGACAATGAGTGGGAACGAGTCTCCGGTCCCTGGGAAGATCCAGATGATCGCCCGTATGATCCACGTGAATTTTCTTGGGAGGATTCTGTGTCCTTAAATGGAAGGGTTCTGCATTGGTATGTTGATTCATGTGAATATATCATCTCAATGCAAGTAAACGAGGCAAGATTCAGTAAAACATATCTCCCAAAACTTGGTAAAGTGATTAAGGAGGAAAATTTTACATTGATAGAGTTGGGTGGATTTCTTTCTTTTGTCTACTGTGATTCTGATAACAAAATGGATATCTGGATTTTGGAAGATTTTCAAGGGCAAGTTTGGACCAAGAAACATACGATCGTGGCAGAGTTGACAGATTATAACTCTCTAAACAAATCAGCAAGCCAGTATGAGAGAACAATGCCAAATCTTGGGAAACTTGTTGCTGTTGCTGGAGCAAGGAATGGTGAAGTATTGTTTTTTATGCATAAGAATTCTAATAGTGTATACATATATGACACAAAGATTAGGCTGATGAAGAAAGTTAGCATTAAGATGAAGAACTTAGTATCTTTTCTACCCCATAAGGACAGCCTCTTCAGTATGAAGTGGATCTCACAGACTCACAGCTACAGTGACATGATTTAATTTAGTACAGCCGTTTGTTTAACTTAGGTTGGAGAAGGAAGACCTTTGTTTTTTGAATTGTATGTTAGTATTTGTTCCATTCCCCCAAGGGTAGAGAACTTGTTGTCTCAAATGTGCTGTCAGAGGTTCTAGGGAAGTTGGAATTGGACAGCACTCATCTTGAGTGGGCTAGGCAGCATTTTACCGGGGTGAGTGCACGAAAATTCACTTTTGCCACTGGTCTTTGGGCACAGACCACTAATATCAAAATATTTAGTTTGTGGCCACTTTTGCTTAAAAGATAGAACTTCAGTCCAGGGCCCTATGAATTGAAGTTCACTCCTTAAAGATAGAACTTAAGTCCAGGGCCATGTTGACTGAATTTCAGTCCTTAAAGATAGAATTTCAGTCCAGGGTCATATGGATTGAAGTTCAGTCAGTCCAGGGTCCTATGGACAGAACTTCAGTCAATGATCAGAACTTAAGTCAATGCTTATTTAGTAAAGGCCAAAAGTGGCCTCTAGTGTAAGACCAAAGAAAATAGTGGCCTCAAACTAAATACCGATATTTAAAGTGACTGCTGGGCGAAATTTTTACCATTTTACTGTGGGTTTGATAAATATAACCAATGAAGAAAAGAGTATTTACCTGTGTATATCGAGAATGGTGAGGTATAATTTTTAAGTATTTGGTATCTTGTCTAGTGAAATAGTGATTTTAAATAGAGGACTCGAGTTTTCACATTGGGAAATTGAGATAATCTTGGTAGAGAGTCCCCTCTTTAATGGCATATATGTGGTGAAAATATATATTAGTCGAGTTGGTAGTTTTCAAATATCAAATGGATATACGAAAACGAAGATCAAGTATTTCCTCATAGAGTATAATTTAATAGTGTTCTACATAAACCTCCAACAGAAGCTGCTCTATGTTCAGAAAAGATTTTATTTTTAAAAAAGGAGCACCAATTATGAGCCTGATCTTGTGAAAAGAAGAAGTTATGAGCTTGGTTAATGTAATTACTAGCATTTTGTCAATGTTTCACAAGATTTGACACAATATATAAATAACTTGGCTAATTTGACTAAGTATATTATCATTCAAACGAATTTTCAAATGAAGTCTAATAACCCATCTACATAGTAGAACGAATAACTTCCATTTATTAGGTTTAATTACCAAAAAAAATAAAATTAGAAGTCTACGTGTTATTTAATATTTTAATGTAATAGTTAATAATTGATAAATTAGTACTTTTATCCTTATCTATGATTATGATCAAAAGAAAAATTTAAATATTTATTTTTATCTTATTAAGTATGGGAATACAAGAAAAAAAGTCGGTTCGGCCAACCTCTAGCAAAGCTCTGTTGAGCTCGGGCTCGGCTCGGTATGTACAAAGCTCGGTACGGCTCAGACTCAGTTAGGCTCGGCTCAAACTCGGTTCGCCCGCTCGATGCCAGCCCTATTTGTACTGTTCGTAATACAAGGACACAATCAGAAACATACATTAACACAAACATAAATGGCTAGTTTTCTCGCAGCTTGTATTCAAGGTTTTCACGTATCGTGTTTAAAAGAACGGACTATTACAATTTTGCAGTTTAGGGATTAGCCACCGTAAATTACTTTTTAGACTGTTGTATTGACTATAATTCTTTTGGTTTATCTATACAAATTAGCAAGAAAATATTTTATTTTTCATTTTAAATAAATTATTTCTTCATTATAATCACCACATTTTTTTTGTTAAAATCGAGTGCTTTAGCATTCTTTTTTTTTTGGTAAACTGGAGATTTATATTAATACTAGGGCATTAGTACATCAGTAGTAGCTACATCGGCTGGGGTCATACCATTAGCCAATACATTTGAAAGCACAGCCTGGTTACCAAAAGATACTAGAATATTACAAGTACTAAGATTAATATTTCTAGAATAGATAGTAGCATTTTGATCTCGTTGGATTGCTTTGCATATTAGTGCAGTAGGTTGTGATAAAAAGATCAAGTCATTGCTTGTAGATGTAGTGAGTCCATGTCTTGCCAAAAGATGTGCGACCTCATTTGCTTCACGAAAGCAGTGGTGCACGACTGGATTCCCCAAGCTCCTGAGTGCAGATCTGCAAAGAGAAACAAGGTGTGAATACAAAGGTTGGGGATGCTCAAGAAGTTGTAGAATTTCGGTAGAATCTGTCTCAATGTCTAGGCTGTGAAAGCCAAGTTGTTGAGCTATTTCAAGACCCTTACTAAGGGCCAAGAGCTCCATATATGTGTGGGTGGGAGCTGCAGTTTTCATACAAAACCACACACCCAAGCACCAGTAGTATCTCGAAACACACCACCAATGCTACCTGTATTGTCAGCAGTGGTGAAGGAGCCATCAATGTTAAGTTTGAATGTAGAAGAAGATGGAGGAAGCCATGTAAAGGTGATAGTATCCTTGTTTGGAGAGGGGGTAGTGGGATTGGTGGAGTGTTTATATTCCAAAGCACGAGCTATGATATGGTTTATATTCAATATGCGTGTATCGGGCTGGTAAACATTATGATTCCTATGAATCCACAAGTGCCAGATTATGAAGGGGAAAGAATCTACCCAGGATATAGGGTAATGAAGGACATTGCCATTATTATTTTTCAAACTAGTCCAGAGATCGATTAGCCAATGAGTGGAGGCTAAAAAACCATCCAAGGGATAACCAAAAGATGTCCAAATAGTAGAAGCAACTGGACATGTGATAAATATATGCTCAATGGTTTCTTCATTCTGACAATAATAGCAAAAAAAATCAGTTGCAATTCCTAATTTACAAAGATAGGACTTGGTAGGTAAACGATTATGGAGAATTAACCATAATAGAAATTTTATTTTAGGAAGGGTATGCAAGTGCCAGATCCAATCAAAGTTAATCGTAGGAGAGGGGCAGGGGTGTAGAAGAGAATATAAGGATTTGGTGGTGAAAATACCATTTTTGTTTAGAAACCAGTACGGTGTATCTGACATCTCCTCATTGTGAGGTAAAGGCAGAGATTGGATCTCAGAGATGACTGAGGAAGGTAGGGTCAGCGAAAGTAATGGGAAATTCCAAGTGTTATTTGTATTCCTAAGCTGGGAAACAGTAAGATGGTCTTCATGCTTTTGGAGAGGACCATAGATTGAAGTCCGTAACGGTGGAACATGGGGAATCCATTTATCATTCCAAAAATTTATGGAATCCCCTTTGCCTAAAACCCACGCAACACCATCTATAGCAATTGCCCATCCCGCTTGGATATTTTTCCAGATGTATGATGGAGAGGAGGGACGTCGATTAGATTTGTATTTTTGGAGTAGGAGTGCTGACCAAGGGGCTGTTGGATTAACTAACATTCTCCAAGAGAGACTAGCAAGTAGTGTAAGGTTCTTGTGCTTTGACTTTGTTAGGCCAAGTCCACCACAGCGCTTAGGCTGTGTAATGGTATCCCAGTTTACATAATGCAACTTTCTTTGGGATTGGGTGGATCCCCAAATGAAGTCTCTCTGAATTTTATCAAGCATATGAAGGACTTTGGTAGGAAGAAGATGATATTGCATCACGTGATTTGGAATGGCATTTAGGCTAGCTTTTGCTAGGGTAACTCTACCCGCAAAGGTTAGAAATTTTGACTTCCAATTGGCTAATCTAGTAGTCATGTTATCAAGGATGAATTGGAAATCCGATGCTTTGGGTTTGGAATTTAGAATTGGGAACCCTAAGTATTTCCCAAAGGTGGGCGTAACGGTGTAATTTAAAATCCTAGCAATTGATTGACTCTGAGAATCTGGACAGAGATTTGAAAATATTAATCTTGACTTATTAGAGTTGACCTTTTGTCCTGATAAGAGACAGAAAGTAGAAAGACATTGGTTTATGGAGGTAGCAGATTTGATATTAGCTTGGGACATTATAGTAAGGTCATCCGCATAAAATAAATGAGTAAGAGAGGGGCCATTAGGACATACTTGGATTGGGTCCCAAAGAGCGTAGTCGACATAGTGATTTATGAGATTTGAAAGAAGTTCCATAGAGAGGATAAATAGATAAGGGGACATGGGATCCCCCTGTCTAATACCTCTGGTGGGTGAAAAATATGGTGTTATAGTACCATTGACCATTACAGCAATAGTACTGGTAGAGACACATGACATAATAAGCTTTGTAATATTGGGTGGAAATTTAAAGAAATTTAAAGTACGATAAATGAAGGACCACTCTAATCTGTCAAAAGCTTTCTCAAGATCAATCTTAAGGATCATTTTAGCTTTCGAGCTTTTAGATTTCTGAAAGTGATGCATAATTTCTTGGATGATGATAGCATTATCAGAAGTGCGTCTACCTTTCAAAAAACTACTCTGGTAGGGACTTATAAGTTGTGAGAGTAAAGGCTTAATACGATTGACAATTATCTTAGTAATAATTTTATAGATAGTATTGCAAAGACCAATAGGTCTAAAATTTGTAAGATTGTTAGCATTTGGAATTTTGGGAATTAGACAAAGATATGTCTGGTTGATATGTTGAGGCAAGGTAAAGTTTGTGAAGACTTCTTTGCAAAAAGAAATAACTGTAGGGCCCACTGTATTCCAATAGTTTTGATAAAAGAATGGGTGTAAACCATCAGGGCCCGGAGCTTTGTAAGGTTTGAAAGAAAAAACTGCTTTGGTGATCTCATGATTTAAAAGGGGCTTATCTAATGGGGACATATCAATAGTGTGAAAACTAACAGTGGAGGAGAGTATATTATTGAGATCAGTTGAGGTATGATCAGTGGTGAAAATGTTTTGGAAATAGGTGGCAGTATGATCTAAAATTTTATCAGGATGATCTATCCAATTATTATTTTCATCCTTAAAGAAGTGAATGCGATTTGTCCTTCTTCTATTGATGGTGCTAAGATGGTAGAATTTTGTGTTAGCATCACCATCATTTAGCCAAAGTATACGGGAGCGCATTTTCCAATAATCTTCCTCATTGGAGAGAATATTTTGGTATTCCTTGACAAGCTCTTTTTCAAGGTTTTGGAGGAAAGAACTAGTGGGATAATGGATTGAATTCTGAATACCACCAATTCTAGCCAGAAGTTTTTTCTTTTTGTGGTTGAGGTTGCCAAACACTTCATGACTCCAAGTGTTGATGGCATCAGTGAAATGGGGGATGGCATCCTTTAGGGGATAATGGGACCAACTATGGTGAACCTTGGTAGGAAAATCAGGATGCTGACACCAATATTTTTCTAAACGAAAAGGCTTTTGTGAAGGAGTTGAGTATGATTTTGAAAGGTTTATCAGAATGGGAGTATGGTCTGAGTGTGTTTTAGGCAAATGAACAATGGAGACATCCGGATATAATTGAAGCCAATCTTCATTGGTAACACATCTATCTAATCTTTCTAGTATAAGACCTCTATTTTGTCTCCTATGGTTTGACCAAGTAAACTTGGCACCCTTAAAGCCTAAATCTAGCAAATTACAATAGTTAAGGCATTTTGCAAAGCAGGATTGTCTATAGGTGTTAATTGGCCGCCCCCCACATTTTTCATTTTGTCCTAAAATATCATTAAAGTCCCCCCCATAAACCAAGGTCCTTTATAGCCATCATAGATATCAGTAAGATTTTTCCAAAGAGTTAATCTATTAGCAAACCTAGGACTTGCATAGACTGTAGAAAATAACCAAGGGGGGTGATTGGGTAGTACCTTTACCATAGCATGGACCTCTTGATTTTTAACCTTAATATCATAAAGAGAGATGAAGTTTGTTTTCCACAGAACCACAATTCCACCGGATCTTCCCACAGCTGGAACTTCAATCATACGGTCAAAATGATAGTAGTTCCTAAGAGCAACATGAGTGTACATCTTTGTTTCAAGTAAAGCAACTAGGCATGGTTTATGAGTCCTCAGAATGTCATCCAAACTCCTTCTAAACGCATCACTGTTCCCCCCCCTGATGTTCCATATTATGAAACTTGTTGGGTTATTCATTGTTAAAGGATTGGTCAGATGTTTGTTTAGATGAATCCCCTCCTCCTTGGCTAGAACATGTGTCCTGGCCAGGGATGGGTTCAGAACTACGGCGTATTTCCCAGCATCCTTGTTCACTGTTGGCCTTATATCCAGTGAACATTTGAAGAGCACTGGAGGTAAGGTCTGGATGTATTTCCTGTCTTCTAGTTCTGGGAAGAGCATGCAAGTTGCTACTCTTAGACTTGAAACTTCTGTGAACGATCCCTGTGGAATTGGCTCCTCCTGAACCACTTCGTCCATTCCTTTGGGTTCCTGCTCCGGTGGAGGAGCATCTTCTTGATTGTTGAATTCCATAGGGTGTTCCTCCTGTTGGTGGACTATCGGATTCATTTGTTGGTCCACTGGGGGTTGTGGTTCCTGATTGGGTAAGTTCACAGGATCCATATTCACAGGATTGTTCATGGGATTCTGTGGAGGGGGGTTGTTGGCATTCACTGGTTGTGGTTGCCACGGAAAAAGTAGTGGTGGTGCATGTAGGTCTTGTGGAGGAAAGAACGGAAGGTTGTTGATCGGGATGACATTTGGAAGAGGATTGAAGTGCTGTGGAAGATTCCAGTTGAGTGGAAAATTCTGAAATAGAGCAGGGCCCATTTGAGGAGCTAGAGGGTTTAAAACGTTTGTCATCCAGAGGTGGTTGATTAAGTTGTCCATTGCCAGTTGCATTGCCTGGGTTGTTAAGTTTGCAAGCAGTGCTTGATTCTGAATGAGTATTACTATTTCTTGGCCATTTAGATCTATGTTGAAAGAGATTGCTTGACCCGCTAGACCATGTTCCAGCCACGACAGAGGCTGGTGATTTGGGTGTAATGGAGGTGTTGCAAAGATTATGGGTTGTTGAGGAGGGAAGTTTTGTGGTGGAGGTGGTGGAAAGTTTGCCATTCGAGGAGGGATCCTGCGTAAGATTGGGACAAGTACTACTCTCCTGCGGTATAATCGTTGATGAGATGGAAACATGTTGCACAGGAGGGTTATTTGAAGAAGAAGGAGTGTCTTGGAGTTGAGGAAATTTTTTTGAGTGTAAACTTTGGTGCATGCAACTCTCTGGATTGGCTGTGCACAATTTATCATCATTAGGGTTGCAACTTTGTTCAATCTGCATGGCGGATTGGCCAATAGGGATAGACAAGTGGACGGTGGAAGTATTATTTTTTGATGACATGTCTATGTCCGGAGGGAATGTCTCTGCATGTGCAGATGAGGTGTCAGGAGTGTGAATTTTAACTTTTGTTGTATTAATTTTTGGCGTGGCATTGTCTGCCAATGATTGGTGGCAGGGGCCCACTTTATGAGTTGACACGTGCATCTGGGCCAAATTATTAGATTGGTTGTGGTTTATTATAATATTATTGTTATCATTAATAGATTGAGCAAAATCTAAAGCAGCAAATTGATTGGAAACTTTGGTAGAACTTTTTCCTAGTGGAAAAGGTACTTTTGCATTTGAAGTGGGTGGCAAAGCTTTTGGCTGATATCTAGAATTACGCTTACTAATAAAATTATATGACTTAAAATCAGTAGGAGTAGTAGAATTAAAATCAGTAACAGTAGCATGCGTACCTGAAGGTGTAACATACTTTGGCAAATGCGATTTAGGTATTAATTTCTTCTTTGGAAAACTTACAGTGCTCCATTGGTCAGTCTTAGTCGTATTTGTTAAACTAGCCTCTCCAATGTGAAAAATTGTAGTCTCCTGAGAGGGTGATGCTGTATCGCCATTAGAAGAACGCTGCAAAACAGGGCTTGGACACGAACTGTTAGTATGTCCAATAAAACCACATAAAGTACAAAGTATCTTAGATCCTTCATAAACAATATCTTGTTTATGAGATCCAATTGTAATAGATTTCTTGACTGGTTTCTGCAAGGACACCTCGACGCAGAGTCTGGCATACCTACCACGTAAGGCAGCACTCGTACAGGTATCAACTTTTCGTAACTTACCTATTGCGTTCCCCACCTTTGTTAAAACTGTGGTGTCGTAAAATTCAGTCGGTAGGTGTGGTAGACGTACCCAAATAGCAGATCTCAATTCCTTAGCCATGCTAGGGACAAAATTGGGTTCCCAACGACGAACCGTGAGAAAATGTCCATTAATGAACCAGGGACCATCGTTAAGAGCCTTTATGAGATTCTCCTCTTTTGTAAACTTGACAATGTAATACTCATTACCCAAGTCAATCAGAGGAAAGGATTCAGATGGTTTCCAAAGTAGTATTAGCTTTGCCTTCAAATACTCGTGCATAATCTTTTTCCCCAAAAGCTTTATAATCAAGGAGAAACGCCAAGGTGCATAAATTCGATGTTTATCCTCATCGGATAATTTGATTTCATCTATATCCTGAACAAGCCCATCATATAAATCATTTGCGTGTGGGTGTTCATGAGAATTTTCTGGTACAGAGGTCATATCATGATCTGTGATTTTTTCATAGAGAAGGAGTTTTTCTTTGAAAGACATTTGAGTATCAGGAGGTTTTGGTGGGATATGATCTGACTCTTTAGTTTCCTCTGAAGTCATTTGACCGGTGGAATTGATTAAAGGAGTCTGACTTGGGAAGTGGAAGCGAAGGATGTGGGCCTTGATGACCGACTGGGAAAGTGGAACGATGCACTGAAATCTAGAGAGAAGTTAGACTTTCTCTTACTAGTTCCATGGTAGATTAAGTTTCACTTTCGCTTTAGCATTCTTTACTTGTGCAAATTATGCCCAATTTATTTAAAGACATCGTATATAAATTATTTTAAAGTAAATTTAATTTGTTATAAATTAATACACATTATTTGTTTTCTGCTGTGGACATGTCACAAGTAAAAGTGGGATTTGCTTCCCAATCGTTGGACGACAATGTCCAAACAACTTTGCCTTAGACACCTAATTTACTAAGTAAAAATGAATTAACAAAACAAAATATTCACTACAAAGATACATCATCTTGCCATGCAAATCATCCTCCCTCGGCAGATGACAACTCACAGAAAAGCTCCCGCCATTTGGCAAAACCTTTATGCCAAATGGACATGCAGCTTGATCAACCAATTGACTTGATCACCTCCAATGATCATATAATACCAACTCCCAATCATATCTTCCCATGCATACTGAGGAACACGCAAAAGATTGTCACATTAATTAGAACTGCTCCATTCCTTTCTAAATACCTCTAAAAGCCATAATGTTTCCTTACCAGCACAAAGTTTACAGAAGAAAGGTCATTCTAGTTCCAGTACTAAGGCGATTACCACTTCCCAGAATGAACAATGCACCTCCACCCCCTCCACCAAACTTCAACCCACCCCCACCAATAGTGTTTGCACCACCACCTCTTCCACCAGACCATCAACCACTCTTATGGATAGAACATGCACTAATGGGTCTGGCAATATCTTTCAACATGGATTTAAATGGTCAGGAGATCATATTACTAATTCAGAACCCAATATTTCTTGTCAACCTGATCTAAGAAGGAATGAGACTAGCCCTAGACAACTACATGAACCACATTTGGATGATGAACATCATAGATCCCTTGGCTCCAACTATGGCTCCAGCTCTATTCCCACACCTCAACAACCACTGGAACTTGCCTCAACACTTCAACCCACGCCCACCTGTCAACCCAGCCCACAACATTCCCTTCTTTCCACTTCAGATCCCAAATGCACCACCCCTTTTCTTCTCATGGCAACCACAACCAGTCAATGCCAACCCTCCACATGCACCACAGCAACAACCACCTTTTCCCCAGGAGCAATTTCATCAGCCTTAGAATCCACCACCACAAAGGATGGACCAACCCTGCCCCCTCCAAATCATCCGCAGAACCCTCAAGAGGAACACCCACCAGAGATGATCAATCAGGAGGATGCCCCTTAAACAGTAGTAGAACAAGAAGAAGAGATGGGAGAGGCAGAGGTGGTGGAACCACTTCCACAGGGGTCGTTCACAGAAGTCTCAAGCCTACGCATGGCCACCTACATGCTATTCCTAGAGTTAGAGGACAAGAAGTACATTCACACATTGCCTCTTCTTCTTTACAAGACTTCCTTAGACATAAGACCTAATGTGAACAAGGATGCAGAAAAGTATGCTGCAGTTCTGAATCTAACCCTAGCCAAGGAACAGATAATGGCTAGGGAGGCAAGTTTTCACCTGATCAAGAAACCAACCAACTATTCCATAATGATGACTGACCAATCTGGCTTTATATTCTGGAACATTAGGGGGGTAACAATATGGATTTCAGAAGAAATTTGGATGAACTGATTAGGGTGCATAAACCTTGTCTCTTGGCTTTGCTTGAAACCAAAATGTACAGTCATGTGCCTATTAGGAATTTATGCCACTTTGATCGTATGATATAAATACTTGCTCAAGGTTCAGGAAGATCTGGTGGACTTGTGGTCCTTTGGAAAACTGATAAGCTGGCATTATATGACATTAGGGTAACTGACCAAGAAATCCATGCAATGGTGAAGGTACTCCCAAACCATACTCCTTGGCTTTTTACTGCTTTTTATGCTAGTACTAAACTTCATAATCGACTTCTTCTACGGCAAAATCTATGTCAGATTTATGATAGTTATAAGGGACATTGGTTCTTGGAGGGAGACTTTAATGAAATTCTGAGCCAACAAGAAAAGTGGGGAGGAAGACCTATTAATAGAATTAGGCAGTTATATTTAGTCAGTGTTTAAATTATTGTAAGTTAATGGACTTAAGTTTTAAAGGAGCAAAATTCACATGGTCAAATCATAGAACTAGAGGTCTTATTCTAGAGAGACTAGATAGATGTGTTACAAATGACACATGGTTACAACAATACCCTGATGTGTCCATCACACACTTACCTAAGACTTACTCTGACCATACACGCCTCCTTATTAATATCACTAAACCTTGTTACTCTCCAACTCTTAAACCATTCAGACTAGAGAAATATTGGTGCTCTCACCCAGAATTTCCTATTAAAGTTACTAGCAGTTGGTCAAATAATAAACTGGATCATGTTATTCCTCACTTTACTGAATCTATTAAAAGATGGAGTGTTGCCACCTTTAATAATGTTATCCTCAATAAAAAATACTTTTGGCTAGAATAGGTGGCATACAGAAATCTCCACATTACCCCACTAGTTCCTATCTTAAAAACTTAGGGAAAAAACTCTCCTCATAGAATATAATAACTGTTTGCTTCAAGAGGAGGACCATTAGAAGATGAGATCCAGGGTGATGCTAATACCGAATTCTATCACATTAGCACCCTCAATAGGAGAAGAACTAACAAAATTCACTTCTTTAAAGATGCAAATATCAACTGGATCACTAATCATAGTGCACTTCTAAATCATACTTTTATTTATTTTAATCATATCTTTACAACAGACCATACATTTACAGATCTCAAGGATATTGCTTGCTCTACTACCAGCTTTTATAATATAGACCTATCTCCTCTTAATAGGCCTCTCTTAAATTATGAGGTCACTAAAGCTGTTTTTTCCCTCCAACCTTATAAGGAACCAGGATCAGATGGCCTCCATCCCTTCTTTTATTAAAATAATTGGGACAAACTTGGACCCACTGTTATTCAGTTTTGTCATGAAGTCTTTACAAATTTTGAAATACCAGACTTTGTGAACAAAACTTATTTATGTCTGATCCCAAAATTTCATAATGCTAGTAACCTTAAAAATTTCAGACCAATAGGTCTTTGTAATACTATTTACAAAGTCATCACCAAAATTATTATGCATAGGATCAAACCTTTTCTTCCTGACCTTATTAGCCCTTATCAGTCAAGTTTCCTTAAAGGAATGAGAACGTCTGATAATGCCATTATAATCCACGAAATAATGAATCATTTTTGTAAATCTAAAAGTTCTAAAGCTAAAATGATCCTCAAAATAGATTTAGAAAAGACATTTGATAGGTTAGAATGGTCCTTCATCTATCGTACCCTAAAATATTTCAAGTTTCCACCCAAGATCACTAAACTTATAATGTCCTGCTTATCTTCCAGTAATAATATTGTTATCATGGTCACTGGAACTTTAACAGACTACTTTTCACCATCAAGAAGTATTAGACAAGGAGATCCTATGTCTCCCTACATTTTCATCCTCTCAATGGAATTGCTCTCTAATCTCATAAATCATTATGTAGACTATAATTTATGGGATCCTATTCACATTAACACAAATGGTCCTCCTATTACCAATTTATTTTATGCAGATGATTTAACTATTATGGCCCAAGCTAATATTAAATCAGCTACCTCTATGAAACAATGTCTTACTTCTTTTTGCACACTTTCTGAGCAGAAGGTCAATGTTAATAAAACTAGGCTAATCTTCTCAAAACAATGTCCTCATGCTTTAAAGGATACTATCACCTCTATCCTTGATTATTCTGTTAGCACAACTTTTGGTAAGTATCTTGGCTTCCCCATCTTGAATAATAAACCATCTGCCTCTGACTTTCAACCCATCATTGACAAGATGCTTAGTCGACTAGCAGGTTGGAAATAAAACTTCCTAACACTGGCAGGTGGAGTAACCCTAGCCAAAGCTACCTTAAATGCTATACCAAATCACATTATGCAATATCACTATTTACCTAAAAAGTCCATGCTTTAGTAGATAAAACACAACGTGACTTCATATGGGGGTCAACCACATCCCATAAGAGGCTTCATTATATCAACTGGGACACTCTTACAAAACTTAAACATCTAGGTGGTCTTGATATCAAAAAATCAAATCATAAGAACATCATCTCATTAGCTTTCTATCCTGGAGAATGTTCATGCAACCTAATTTTCCTTGGGTCAAATTACTACTCCACAAATACAAAGTGGCCAGAAGATCATCTCCACCCTCTTTTATTTGGAAGAATATACAAAAGAGCATGCCTTGTGTCAGCAAGGTATTGGATGGTCACTAGGGAAAGGGGGACCAAATACTCTTTTGGACTGATAAATGGATACCGTCTCTCCCACCACTTAGGACTGTCATGCATGGTCCTCTTACTCAAACTAATACTACTATAACTGTGGCAAACCTAAGAGAAAATTCTGCATGGAACCTTGACAATCTTCCCTTTGACTTACCAACTCATATTAAAGATGTCATACAATCCATCCCTATTCCCCACAATCTAGATGCACATGATTCACCATATTGGGCTTTAAATCCCAATGGTTTGTTCACTACAAAATTCCTATACCCCCTCCTTACATTTTTTAACAACATTGATACAGATTTTTCTTGGATCTGGAAACTGCACACTTCCAAAAATAAAATATTTATTATGGAAAATTCAACATGATAGGTTACCCACCAAAGCTTATCTCCATAAAATTGGTATCCCTACTACACCACAGTGTCCCATTTGCCACCTACCTGAAACTGTTTTTTATATCTTTATACAATGCCCTCTAGCTGTTAACATATGGAATAACTTGGGTTACTCCATTCACTCAATGGTCTATACTCCCAACTAGATGAAAGACTTATGGCATTCTCTATCTTCTACTTCAATAGCTAGCTAAATTTTGTACATCACTTGGACCGATTTGTTTCCTTTTGTTATATGACATTTGTGGCTAAATCGTAATCATAATGTTTTTAATGATACTTGCCTTCACTTAAACACTAACTTAATCATCATGAAATCTCAAGAGTACAAATTCTTCACTCAGAAATATATGGTTCATCACTCCACTAAAACTATTACATTTAAGTGGCAGACACCTCCAACAGGAAAGCTTAAGTTGAACATCGACGACTCTTTCTATGCTGCTAGTAATTGTGGGGGTATAGGGGGGGTGTTTTTCGAGATTCTGAGGGACAATGGATACTTGGTTTTACTAAAAAAATTAAAAGACATTCCCACACATACATGGAACTCATAGCACTTCAGGTGGGACTCCAACTTGCACAACAACATCACTACTCCCACTTGGAAATTGAAACAGACTTATTGGAGATCATTTATCTTTTGGAACATGATAACCCAGTATATGTACTGAATGCAGGTGCGCACTTAGGAGATTGGGGAATTCAGTCTTGCGCCATAGCTTCAGGAAAAAAAATAAAATTGCACACTTTTTATCAAGATGTGGACTTCATATGACTACCTTCAATCAGCTACATATACTATTGCAGCCGCCTGCTCGTATTACAGAGGAAGTTCACCTTGAAGGAGATGCTACTACTATATATACTAGAACTATATCTGTTAGTACTTGTAATAGTCTAGTGAAAGCAGGAAATCTAGTTGTGCTTCCTCACGTTGGTTTAGATGCCACTACTACTGATAGTATGAGGTCTCTACATGCAGATGATACTTCTATGCATTTACTCCCTTTAACTAGGACTACTGGTCCAAACTTGGATACCACTTCTCCTAGTGATACTGATGTATCTATTTTGTGATAATTAATATAATCTCCTATTCACCAAAAAAAAAAAAAAAAGAATGGATTTTCAAGAAATACATGTCTAATTATCATGTGAGAAAAATTAAAAGAATAGTATAGAGCTAAATATTTAAATACATGGTTTTCAATTAAAATAGCTACGTGAAAATATTAAAAGTAATAATACTTCTTTTGTATTCCAGAAGTACCGTAAATTTTGTCTACAAAGCTTTGTTTAATAATAAGAGCCTAATACGTGATGTGTAAGTTAAGTGAATATAATAAGTTCAATTCCTACAAATATTAATGGAGGGTTCATGTAATGGTTTTGATTTTTCAAAAATAAATAAAGGTACAACAATCACTATGGGATGGTTTATTATTATTTTACTTAAAGTAGACTTCTTTAAAAAAAAAAAAACTACATTAAAACTAAATTCAAATAACTTTTTAGTCATAAATATTTTCTTTAATCATATATATCTGAAACCTTTTCTAAGAAGGAAACTATAAGGCCAAAATATCAGGTTCAAATAAACTCTTGTTCTCTTTGTCTAAAAGTATTCAAAGTGCTTAATCAGGCTCTTTCTCTTTCTCCTGCAACTCAACATTGTGTCTTCTAAATTCCAATACCATTGCCTGTTGTTTTTTTACAATTTTACGTCAAAATTTGCTTCCTATGATATAATTGCTTGAAAGTTGTTACTGTTATATACTTACGTATTAGTAAGCATTAGTCTTGTGTGACTAAATTACAAAAACTATTTGCTTGATTCATGCAATCATATAAGATGATTGATTTAAATTTGATGAGTTCAACTTTTAATGTCTTTAGTACTAAATTCGCAGTGATTTTGAAATTATGGGTTCAATTTTAATATTCATTGAGATTTTGTATACTCCTTCATGATTATGCAGTTTTTTAGGCTTCAATGGAATATACCCTTTTTTTTCTAAATTAAAAAGTACTAACACATGATCCTTTTATTTGGTATTACTTGTTGTAAAGGTAATTTGAGAATTCATCATGAAATTGGCTAGTTTTATGTTGGTTGCAAACCTACCGTAGCCCTCATATCTTTTCCAGGGTTGGGAGCAGCAATGTGAAAAAGCTCAGGTAGGCCGAGTAACATCATCGATGACGATTCGTATAGTTGATCACAATTTGTTGGTACTAAAGCGTAGTAGTAGTTGTTGTTATCAAAGTAAGCTTTAGTGAAACGTAGACCAAGTACTTATTTGTGCTACTTGATGCATATGTTTTTTGTGATCAATTTTTCACATGGACTTGAACAAAGTTCAAGTGAATTATAGACAAAGTACTTCTCAGTGATAGTTGAATAATGTTTCATGGGGATCAATGTTCAGTCAGTTGGACTTTCTAGTCTTGGTTGCTAGTTTCTTTATGTTGTGGGTATACTTGCTAGTTGCTTTAGTTAGTAGTAAGCGTCTAATTCGGATCTTCTGTGTGAGTGTGTGAGAGAAAAGAAATGAAAATCAGTACACATAGAATAGCGGAACCAAGAATTCTTTATCTTGAATTTGCCACTCATACAGACATTCTTGGAACTAAAGGTAGATATAATTCATTCAGTAATTCGTGTCGATTTCTAACTTGCTAAAGATCATATGCAAATCAGTATAGCTAAGTGGCTGAAATCAAAGTTGTAGAAGCAGATAGCTAATTCAAGTTGTGTACATCTTTTGCTATCCTTAACTTGTCCAAATGCTTATAGGTTGATTGAATTTTAAGTGTTCAAGTGAAACTTTGTTTTGCTGAATCTGGCCACTTGTTTCTCTTACTCTTACTAAGTTTTGTTTCCTTCAGAAACCTATATAAAGCAATCATTGGTGCACATAGCTACAAGAATGTGGAATGAAATTGCTGAAATCGATGACAATGAATTCGCACAAAAGATGGAGAGAGTAAAAGCAAACAAGTATGGAGAAGATAAAAGCAGAGGAAAGAAAAAAGCAGAAAAGTCTGCTCTTTCTAATTTGCCAGAACTTATCATATTTGACATCTTAGTGAAGATTCCCCCAAGATATATTTACAAGAATTTCATGCCCGTCTCCAAAGCTTGGAAGAATATGTTTTCCACAAGTTTATTCGTTGAGCGAAATTTCATGGAATTGGAAACTGGATTGCTTATACAGGCTTCATCAGCAAGGCATATGAAAACAAAGCTGATAGAGATTGGAAAAGAACTTGAATGTGAATTCCGCAATCTTGGAATAAATCGATTAGGTGACTTGTTAACTTGATAGCTGTTAGACCCTAAGACTCGGTAAATTGTGGCACGGCATGGCTATGACGGGATTTGGGGTGTTGCTCCTAGTTGTAGCTAAATCCGGATTGAAAGCAACATGTTTGTGGACTGATTTGTCAAGGGCGGGCTTAAAATGACTTGGTTGGATCATGGCATTGATGAGCTGATTGGCAAACGGTGTTGGTGCAACGGCTAGGCAGCCTTGTGCCTTTGCGGGTGATAAAATGGCAACCGGGCAACTTGTTGGGTGGCAAGCGAGCCAAGACGAGATAGACGATAATGTGGGCAATAGGGTGTCAAGACTTGGCGTCTTGATGTCAAGGCAAGCAAGTGAGCTGAACGTAGTGCATGTCTCGTTTGGCTAAGGTTGGGGCAAAGTGTGCTGAAGCTAGGCAAAGTCGGCTGTGCAGTGAGCTAAAGTCGGCTGGACAAAGGGCAAGTGTCAGGCGCATGTGCAGGGCACATGACTGGTTGGTTGGGCGCCTAGACATGATCAGAAGTGGGCTGAAAACGTGGCTGAGGTGGCCTAAATGGGCGCTGAAGGTGCTGAAACGTGGCCTACATGGCCTGCTTTATTGGAAAAACTCCCCTATCCATTTGTAATGCCTTTGGCTGATTCCCCTATTGTATTTAAAGTCTATTTCGTGCATTTTATTATTTAGACAGATTTTACTTAGTTTTCTTAGGTGAAGAAAACAGTGGCCTTGGTGGCTTTCCTTTGTATTTGGCGTGAATAATATAAAGGTTGGGATTTTCCCGTAATTGCTGTCTCGTTTACGTTCTTGCCTTAATGTTTCAGTGTTGTGCATGATCTTTACTATATACACATTCAATTTTCTGCCCAAAACACTTAACCATTGCTGCCTATTTTCGAATCTAAGACAAACGACCCTAAATTTACGTTAGAGTGACAAACGACTGAGCCTTGCGGGCGGACTGCTTGGCTGCCGCACGGGGCAAGCCTCGGTGGTTTCAAGTGATCAAAATCACCCTTGTGACAACTTGGTATCAGAGCTTGAAGGTCTGGTTCGTTGCTTAGAAGAAAAACCATGGCTGGTGGAAATAGTAGTGCTGAAATGAGGGAACGGTTGGCTAAACTTGAGGCGTTAGTGGGTGTAACTGACGATAGTGTCGATCTGGTGGATGTGCTGACACAATTGGCTCGTCTTAAAGCCCATTGTGAACGTCTTGAGGCCGAGAGTCAAGCCTTCAAAGATGTTGCTGCGGCTGAAATTGATAGACTCGCTAAGGACAACGAAAATCTGAATGTTGAAGTCGTTGTGCTTAGGCGTGCTGTTGGAACGGGTGTTCTACGTCTTGATGAACGTCCTAAGGTAAAGATCCCTGAACCTAAGGCATTTGAGGGCTCTCATAACGCTGTTGTGCTTGAGAATTTTCTATGGGACATGGAGCAATACTTTGAGGCAGCCCATGTCCACGACGGGGAGAAAGTGTCTTTGACAACTCGTTACTTGGCTGGTGACGCAAAATTATGGTGGCGTTCTCGTGTGGCTGATGATGTGAGTGCCGGCAGACCTAAGATTGAGTCGTGGGAGCGGCTTAAGAAAGAGTTGAAGGATCAATTCTTGCCTAGTAACTATTCTTGGGTTGCTAGGGACAAACTGAAACGGTTGAAGCAAACCGGTTCTTTGAGGGATTACGTCAAGGAATTTAGTTCTTTGATTTTGAGTATAACAAATATGTCCGAGGAGGACAAGCTGCATAACTTCATGTTTGGGCTGCAAGGGTGGGCTCAAATAGAACTAAGGAGACAGAACGTGAAAGACCTCCCTAGTGCCATTGCGGCTGCCGATGCATTGGGCGATTTTAGGCGTGAGGATGCTGAATTTTCTGCTTCCAAGGCTAAAAACGGGAATAATGACAAGGCCAAGGAGTGGAAAAACGCTGAAAAAGGCAATGCAACGGGTGAGTCTAGTGGCAAAGGAAAGGCAGCGTTTGATAAGACTAAGGGTGAGCAAACGAACAAGCCTCGTGGCTGCTTTATTTGTGATGGACCGCACCGGGCAGCGGACTGTCCAAAACGTGCTAAATTGAATGCTCTTCTTGCTAATGATAGTGATGAGACTAAAGAAGACAATGAAGAAGAGTATGTGAATGCTGCATTTTGTAGTCCATTGGTGGCAAGTAAAGCTGAAATTGGTTCGACGAGGGCGTCGAATTCAACTAGTGGGGGTGGTTTGTTAGACCCTAAGACTCGGTAAATTGTGGCACGGCATGGCTATGACGGGATTTGGGGTGTTGCTCCTAGTTGTAGCTAAATCCGGATTGAAAGCAACATGTTTGTGGACTGATTTGTCAAGGGCGGGCTTAAAATGACTTGGTTGGATCATGGCATTGATGAGCTGATTGGCAAACGGTGTTGGTGCAACGGCTAGGCAGCCTTGTGCCTTTGCGGGTGATAAAATGGCAACCGGGCAACTTGTTGGGTGGCAAGCGAGCCAAGACGAGATAGACGATAATGTGGGCAATAGGGTGTCAAGACTTGGCGTCTTGATGTCAAGGCAAGCAAGTGAGCTGAACGTAGTGCATGTCGTTTGGCTAAGGTTGGGGCAAAGTGTGCTGAAGCTAGGCAAAGTCGGCTGTGCAGTGAGCTAAAGTCGGCTGGACAAAGGGCAAGTGTCAGGCGCATGTGCAGGGCACATGACCAGTTGGTTGGGCACCTAGACATGATCAGAAGTGGGCTGAAAACGTGGCTGAGGTGGCCTAAATGGGCGCTGAAGGTGCTGAAACGTGGCCTACATGGCCTGCTTTGTTGGAAAAACTCCCATATCCATTTGTAATGCCTTTGGCTGATTCCCCTATTGTATTTAAAGTCTATTTCGTGCATTTTATTATTTAGACAAATTTTACTTAGTTTTCTTAGGTGAAGAAAACAGTGGCCTTGGTGGCTTTCCTTTGTATTTGGCGTGAATAATATAAAGGTTGGGATTTTCCCGTAATTGCTGTCTCGTTTACGTTCTTGCCTTAATGTTTCAGTGTTGTGCATGATCTTTACTATATACACATTCAATTTTCTGCCCAAAACACTTAACCATTGCTGCCTATTTTCGAATCTAAGACAAACGACCCTAAATTTACGTTAGAGTGACAAACGACTGAGCCTTGCGGGCGGACTGCTTGGCTGCCGCACGGGGCAAGCCTCGGTGGTTTCAAGTGATCAAAATCACCCCTGTGACAATAGCCCTGGCTACTTTTATATGCATGCTAACTCCCACTGGATATCTGGCCTACAATAGCCTTGCATTGATTAGCAAAATTACCTTCCTGGATCCTAGCTATATGATAAGCTTGATGGAGTGTGCCAGGTCCAAGAACCCTCACAGATTCATTAAGCTCAGGTTTCATGTTATTCAGGAATATACTAATAGCATACTCGTCAGGTAATATCACTTTGTTCAGTTGACTATCAAAAGCATCCTGATAATCATTAATGGTGCCAGTGTGCTTAACTCTTACCAACGCAGTCATGGGATCTATGTAATCAGCACCAAATCTATTTGTTAAGGCAAACACATATTCTTCCTAATTAGGAGGTGGCAAAGGACCTCTAGTCCTTAAATACCCTTGATGCCACTGCAAAGCCACTCCCTCAAAATGAATAGCAGCTAATTTCAAACTCTGGTGGTTAGGAACATCCTCAATAGAGAAAAATTGCTTCACCTTATATAACCAAGACCTCAAGTCATGATCATCAAACTTGGGAAATTATATCTTAGTTAATCTGGTAAAAGCTGAGGATGACGATTGAGACTAGTTTCCTGGTGGGTATTGGGAAGTATAGTTGGATTTTGGTGGAACTTGACCATGAAAGGGTGAGTTAAAATTACTTTGGGGAAAAGCTGTGTTTTGCTGATAATAGTTGTTAGGGTTGTAATAGGGTGCAGAGTTGTAAAAATTAAACCCTTGAGAAGGTTGTGGGTAAGGGTTCATCATCTGTGTGGCATGAGATAGAGGGTTTTGATGACCTTGTGGTGCTGAAGACTCATTCATTTGTGAGTTAGGAGGTTGATGCTGTGCAGCGACTATAGATGAATAGGTAATACTGGCTGAAGGCAAGGAAGCAGGAAGCTGCTCAAATCTATTAGCAACCATAGGAGATATTACATCTCTAGTAACTAAAAGGAGTATCGGAAGGAGAATACAGCTCACCTCTACTGGGGTTTGGATCCTTAACTCTCTCAGGTCGCTTTCCTACTCCATTAATGGCTTCTTTCAGCTCCTGCAAAGCTTGTTCTTGCTTCCTCACGACCTGATCCTGATTAGCCTCTAACTGATCTTGTCGAGTGGTAAAATTAGCGACCTCCAGAGACAACCTCTGTACAATCTCTAATACTTCCTTCAATTCAGTAGCCATGAATCGCGACTGTCCCAAGAATTTGCTCTGATACCACTGATGCTAAAGCTAAGAGAAAGAGAAATAAGTCGATTAACTAAGCTACACTAGGTTAAGCTAAAAGATAATTTCATTGATATCTTGTAAATGAGGACCATTACAATACTTATACTACCACAATTGAAGATAAAGACAAAAGAAAGGGAATCTATCCCTAACTAACTCCTAGGGATCTGATGTTGACACTCTATATAATAAAAGGACTGAAGTGTAACTTATTCTATATTTCCCTCACCCAACTTCCTAACGGCTAAGTACTACTCTCCAAGCCTCTCGTACAGCACTAGCAGCTACCAATCAACTCCCCTCGTATCACACACTGTTCGTTGGCCTTTTTGTTGTGAACCTAAAAGTGTATGATTTTCTTTGAAATAGCTATATACAAATTTTGAAAGTAATAGTAATACTTCTTTTGTTTTTCAGAAGTGCTTCAAATCCCAAACACGATTACGAAGCTTTTGTGTAGTGATAAGAGCACATTGTGTGATCCGTGAGGTAGATGAATTTCATAAGTTCAAATCCTATAAACCTAATGTAAATTTTATAAACATCTTTTAAGTGATCTAATAGTTTAGTCTATCTATCTATATCTACCTATTTATTTATATATATACTATATTAAAAATAGAGTACGAAGCCCTTTTTTTAATCCTTCATAAGTGCATGTCAGGTTGGATAAAATTATAATTTAATTTATTTATAACTTTACATTTTTTTTGTATTTATTATTTGACCTTTTAATGTATTTGAAACCTACAATAAACACACCACCTTCATTTTCTTAGCTTTTTTAATTGCCTAAATAAATATACAATTCATACAACGTTGGAAAAGTGTGTGCTTTTGAACTTGAGTTAAAATCTCAAATGATCACTTAACTTTGGGAAATTAACCACCAAAGTCATTATGTTTTGATTGGTCCTAAAAAGATCACTCAACTTAGGGAAAATATCTCCAAAAATATTTCTTGTCGGTTTTTTACACTGTCACCCACCTAAAATCTGACGTGGCTTTATAAAATATTTTTATATAACCGTAGGTCCCACTTTTTTTGCCATGTAGGATTTTTTTTAAATGTTACTTACTAGTTCTCTGACAAGTGCAATGTACGTGTATTTCTAATAACTAATAGAAAAATTATAAATATTTTGTAATAAGCGTGTATAATTGCTAGTAAAATAGAGGGAAAAATGTAAATTAAAAGTACTGATATGTCGAATCCTTTACCATTGATATTTTCTATTTTCGCAATACATAATCTTTTAAATAGTTACTAGTATTAGTTATTAGGAATACACGTGCATTGTACTTGTCAGAAAACTAGTAAGTAACTATTAAAAAAGTCCTATATGGCAAAGAAAGTGAGCTCTACGATTATATAAAAATATTTTATAAAGCCACATCAGATTTTCGGTGGGTGACGATACAAGATCTTTTTGAAACCAACCAAAATAAAGTGACTTTGGTGGTTAATTTCCCAGATTAGATTTTATCTCCTCTCAACTTTGATTATGTTATTAGTTGTAGAAAGTAGAAACAACTAATTAGAAGTTGAGTAGAACGCATAATTTGGATAAAATTAGAAGATCCAAAGGCGCATCTAATTAAATCCTACCCTAATAAGACTAAATTTTGATTGCCCAAGAATTTCATACTAATCTACTCACTCGTCACAGCTTAATTAACTATTTTTCTCTTAGTAAAAAAGGATTCAAATTGCTTAATCAGGTTTACTCTCTTTCTATGTCCTGCAAATAAAAAAAATTGTGTTCTAAATTCCAATATCATTGCATGTTGTTTATTTACAATTTTATGTATGTTCAACTTTGCTTCCCATGAATTTATTGCTTGAAAGTTGTTGCTGTTATATACTAATGTACATAGACTTTTTTCTTGATTCATGCAATCGTAGAAGACGATGTATTTAAATTTGATGGTTTCAACATTTAAAGTTTTTAGCACTATACTCGCTGTAGTTTTGAAATTATGGGTTTAAATTTAATATTCATTAAACTTTTGGTGTGTTTTCACTGTGTATAGTTGAACTCTTAAAATATTGGGATCAGTTGAACCAACATCACAATATCTGCATTCGTGGTGACAAATATGCATAGTTTGATTTTTAATGTTCATCATATTTGAAAATAATTTGAAGGACTAGGAATTAGGAGGTAATTTGGGTGGTGAAGGGGAGATAATTTGAATTCAGGTATGAGTAGCTGCAAGTTTGTGATTACTGAAGTTATTAGTGTTTTGATAGTTTTGATTATTCGATTCATTAGGCTTCACATTATAACGTTTTCCTAATCAAGAGACTACTAACACATGATCCTTTTATTTGGTATGCTTGTTGTCAAAGTAATGTGAGAATTCATCAAGACATCGGCTAGTTTTATGCTTGTTGCCAACCTACCGTAGCCCTTCTCTTTTATCCTGGCTTGAGACAGGCAGTGTGAGCAAGCTCATCCAGGCGGAATAGCATGATCAGTGAGGATTCTTATAGCTGACTGCAACTTGTTTAGGACTGAGGCATAATAGTAGTTGTCGTTGTTGTCAAAGTAAGGTTAAGTGAAGTGAATTATAGACCAAGAACTTCTCATGATAGTTGAATTATGATTCATGGGGATCAATGTACTGTCAGTTGGACTTTCTAGTCTTGGTTGCTAGTTCCTCTATGATGTGGATATACCTGATTCTTCTCTAGTTAGTTTAGTAGTTAGACATAAATCATCCTCCGATTCAATGGCGGATCTAGAAGTAGGCGCACCAGTTCAGTCTAGCCCACTGCGCCTAATTCGGATCTTTTTTGTGTGTGTGTGTGTGAAAAGAATAAAAATAGGTACATATACAAGAGACTTGGAACCAATATTTCGAAATCTCGAATTTGCCACAGCTCATACAAATTTTCTTGGAACTAAAGGTGATATCATTCATTCGTTAATTTGTGTCAATTTCAGCTTTCTTGAGATCATATGCAAATAATTATAGCTTAGAGGCTGAAAGTCAAAGTTATAGAAGCAGATAGCTAATTCAACTTGTGTAGATTGGTTTGCTATTCTCTCCCTTGGTTTTTGCAACAAAGGATTTATCGAGCTCCATCCTTATCTAGTCCTGACGCTGATAGCCTGATTGAGTTTTAGTTGTAAATGAAACTTTGTTTTGCTGAATTCTGACACTTTGTTTCTCTTACTTATTCTAAGTTTGTTTCCTTCAGAACCCTATACAAGCACTACATTAGTGTAGATGCTACAAGAATGTGGAATGAAATTGATGAAATCGATGACATAGAATTCGCGCTACAGATGCAAAGCTTAAAAGCACATGAGGATGAAGAAGATAAAAGCAGAGGAATGAAGAATGTAGAAAAGACTACTCTTGCTGATTTGCCAGAAAGTATCATATCTTACATTTTAGCGAAGATTCCTCCAAGATATATTCACAAGAATTTCATGCCTGTTTCCACAACTTGGAAGAAAATGTTTTCAACAAGTTATTTCATTGAGCAAAATTTCATGGAATCGAAAAGTGAATTACTGATACAGACAACAACAGGAAGGTGGTATATGAGATCAAAGCTGATAGTGATTGGAAAAGAACTTGAATGTGAATTGCGTGATCTTGGAGTAGATCGACTAGGTGTGGCTCGGTCTAGCTGTGATGGATTTCTATTGGTGAGTGAAGCAAGGCGCACCGGGAAGCTACAAGTGATAAATCCAGCAACAAAGTTCTGCCTCACTCTCCCTAAATGCCCTTCCGGATGCCTGCATGAAGCTTGCAGTGCAGCACTTGGATTTGATTCTTTGACAAAACAGTATAAAGTGGTTCATGTTGTTACAGATTCCTATGGTTTCGAGATACTTAATTTGGGCAGCTTGGATAATAAGTGGGAGCGAGTTTCTGGTCCCTGGGATGATTTAAAAGATCGTCCGTTTAATCCAGTTGATTTTAGGTGGAAGGATCCAGTGTCAATAAATGGAAGGGTTCTGCATTGGTATGTTGATTCATGTGAATATATCATTTCAATGCAAGTAAAAGAAGAAAAATGCAGTAGAACCTATCTCCCAAAACTTGGTAAAGTGATTAAGAAGGAAAATTTTGCATTGATAGAATTGGGTGGATTTCTTTCTTTTGTCTTTTGTAATTCTGATAGTAAAATGGATGTCTGGATTTTGGAAGATCTTCAAAGGCAAGTTTGGTTCAAGAAACATACTATCATGGCAGAGTTGATAAATTATATCTGTCCAAGCAAATCAGCAATCCAGTATGAGAGAACAATTCCAAATCTTCGGAAACTTGTTGCTGTCGCTGGAGCGAGGAATGGCGAATTATTGATTCTTAGGTATAAGAACTCTAATAGTGTATACATACATGACACAAAGAGTAGGGTGATGAAAAAAATCTTCATTAACATGAAGAACGACGTAGTATGTTTTATACCCCATAAGGACAGCCTCTTTTGTATGAAGTGCGTCTCCTAGTTCATGATTTACTTTAGTGTGGCTTGCTGTTTAAGTTAGGTTGGAGATGTGATCTTAAAGGTCGCGACATGGACAATAAGAAGTCATTTAGCCGACTGCAATTTGCTTGGAATTGAGGCGCAGTTTTTTTATGTTAGTATTTGGTACTTTGTCTAGTATAGGTAGTGAGTTTTTCTTGTTTGCTTTTATGCATTTTACATTGTTGCTTCTTTGATCCTTATTGTTAAATCATCTCTTAGAACAGTTAAGCATGTTATCAACTGATATAGTAGCATGTCTTAGGAATTCAGAATAGCTGTTTGAACAAGAAGGTATATCTAAGTACCATTAGTGTCAATATTGGCATATTAGGAACATTGAAATAAATATAGATGATTAATCTATTGTAGCTATTAATAGTTCTTTTTCTTTTTTCCCTTTAAAAGAAAAGGTAAATTATGGTCATGAGATATCTTCAATCATTTTGGTGTTTTAAAGAATTCTTCCCAGTATGACTATTTTACACTATTGCTTTACATAATTCTTCTAAAACTCCACCTAGGTGAACTTGTTCACATCATCTCTTTCAAGTTTGAATAACCTAAAAGAATCTCTGTTGACAAGCAACATAAAACAATTACAAAATTAATTCAAGAAATCAAATTGGAAATCCTTTACCAAATTTAGAAAATGAGAATAGCCAATTTTAACTAGGAAATCTCTTTCTTGATTTTTTTTTTTTATGATCTGGTGATAGCACCGGCCTCAAACTTGGCACAAAAAGTCGGTTGACTACCTTAATCCTCTCCTGTACCAACTAGCTACCTCGACCCATTCGCTTTTGTACCACTCAAGCAAAAACTGCCTACATGGCACAAATCGTGTCTAACAGGTTTTTTGAGCGCGTGGGAGGGTTTTATTCGTCCAACAAGGATTTTTTCTTTTCTTTTTATATTTAAAAATTTACTATTTTTTCAAAAACCACCATTAATTAGAATAGGTGGTGTAATGGGAACCTAGAAACTAAATCTATGTTCAATGGTACGTTATACTTGTATAAACATGTTGAAGTGATGGTTATGTCTTTTTCATTCTGCTTACTATAAAGTTGACATGAATTTCCAAAATAGCATTGATGATCAAGTAGAAATTTGAATTTGGGGTGATGATTAAATCCATTATTATTGACGTTGTTAGCTTAAATTTGGAACTAAGCTACTGTAATGAGTTTACTTTTGTGCTTAAATGGTGAGCTACCTAATGTTTGTTGGAAATAGAGGAAAAGTGAAGAACTCCACTGTTCATCAACTTCACGTTTAGAAGTTTCATTTTTGGGTTGAATTAGAAGAAATTGTTGGATGTTTGTTGTTGGATTCGATTGAAAGTTGATTTTTTTGTTCTTAATTTTGAAGTTTACTACTTAAGTGAAGTTAAAAGAAAAACACCATTGTTGAGAATTTGAAGGAAATTGGAGAAGAAGACAAGTGGGTCTTCTATGGTAGACCATAAGTAATAATTTTGTATAAGTTTTTTTATCGCCATCTAGTTAGTGTTAACGGTATATTAGACTAATCTCATAGGAGCAACTATTTCTTGTAATTGAATTGAACAAAATAATTCTTTGTTTTGCAACTAGTGAAGGAGAGATGGTGGCAGGATACATTTGTTGGTGGCGGCGGTGAATATCCGCTGTAGATTGGTGGCTACGGGGATATTTGGAAAAAAGGATTTTTTAATTACAAAAAATAAAAGATGTAGGCATATTAAAAGAATGTGTGTTTTGAAAAAATGAAGTGGACTTAATTATTTTTAACCTTTTAACAAACAATATATGATGTGGACTAAATCAAATACGTGGCTTTTTTTAATTGGATCTGCTTTATACATTGGACGCGTTTGAAATCACGCGCTCCAACTTTATAATTGCTAGAACATTTTTTGTTTGAGTGGTACAAAAGCAAATGGGTCGAGGTAGCTAGTCGGTACAAGGAAGGGTTAAGGGAGCCAACTGACTTTTCGTGCCAAGTTGGAGGAGCTGGCAACATATTCCGCCATTTGAGTTTATGTCCATTAAGGTAGAAGCGCTCTTTACTAGAAATTTCTTCTTTTTAATGATTCAAACTCAAATCTCTAGTTAAATTTAAAAAATCTCACGTATTCTGTCTAACTCACATCCAAATAGTAAGAAATCCTCTTGTTGATTTTACTTTATTCTTCTCATTTATACCCCCTTTATCACCATACCCAATTCAAACAAGTGAGGTAGCTACCATATCCATAAATCACTATTTGGACAGAGTAATCGAAGTTGATTCCAATCCTAATTCAACAAACCCAATTCCAAATCCTTAACCAAATTTCACTCACAAAGAAATACTCGTCCGATTAATCCAAATATGCACTCCCTATTACATAATACTCCATATTACTCGTGCGATACTAAATTCAACTAAACCCAATATTTTCGACATGATTTATTTATGTGAAATATCACAAATATTTATATAAAATATTAAATTCTAACCCATAATATTGAGTATCTAATAACTTCATCGGTTCAAAATTTGGACCCATAATATTTGTGAAATTTTGATCCGTAACCATTTTTGAACGTCCTAAGTGAGTTTCGTCCATCATTTCACAATTCATTGAGAAATAGCCAAATTATCTCCCCCACAAACTTACAGCCTCTTGGCGTTAAAATAACACACAGGCTAGCAACAGAACAAATGCCTGAGGCTTAGGACTAAACTCCAGTCAAAAAAATCTGGAATTTTATTCAAAGTTTCAGCAAAAAGCAGAGGTTTATGTAAAAGTCTCAGTAAAGCCAAAATATAAAATGCTGGGACCATAGTTCAAAGTCTCAATGTTTTATACCTGGATTTTCCGGATCTGACTATTTCTGAGCGAATTTGTGCATGGTGACTACGGTTCAATTAGTGTGTGCTAAACCAAACCAAAGAATTTCACTACATATACCCCCTATCTTTGGTTATGATTTTTTTGCCCCACTTAAGAATGATTTAGCAAAATGGACTCGATAGGCAATACTTCACGTTATAAATTTACAAGTGTTCCCTCGGGGGAAACACTCCAAGTATAAATTGCAGGTGTTGCATGCAATGCGGCACTTCATGTTATCTGGGGAGAATGTTGACAGAGATAAAAGGTCAAGTTCTGCCCCCGTCTGTGCACTTGTCAAGTTAGTGAGGTCATTCTTATAAAACTACTTTAAGTGAGGTCAATAAGGCAAATCATTGCCTAAGGTGTCATAGTTTTGTAAACTCCCCGTGCCAAACAAGCTCTCACGCGAAATTTTTACATACTAATATTTTGGTTTTTTACACTATATACCCATGAAATTCAAAGTATTTACAAGTCCTATCCATTAAAAATTACACTACCCATGAAATTAAAACTATTTACCCAAACTATCTATTTATTACTGTATACCTTTGTTATTCCTTATGGGTGTATATCTTTAAGGTATACTGCATATATAATCGTATATAAGTCTAGATGGATATGTCATGTAAATAATTTATGCGTAGAACTGGTAAATATAAAACTTATAAGTAAAAATAGATAAATATTTTTATTTTAATAGACATTTTCGTAAACATCTAAATATTTTAAACTAGATCCATTTCTATAGGGTCCTAAATCACGTGGCAACCAAATAAAAAAAAAATGAGAAAGGACTAAATGAAAACAATGAAAAGTCTAAAAGTCATATAATTCATTTTTATTTTAATGGACATTCTTTTCATATATATCCCACATTTAAAACCATATATACCAAACTCATCGTTGACAAAATCTTAACCAAGTTTTAGCCACCATGTTTACAGATCAAAATCTTTACAACAATTGTCTCCTAACTCTTTACCTTATAGGACCACCCACCTTTATAGCTCTTCAATTCCTCACTGCACCTTATGGCAAACACAACCGTTCTGGTTGGGGTCCTTCAATTTCACCACCTTTAGCTTGGTTTTTAATGGAAAGTCCTACTCTTTGGCTAACACTTTTTATTTTCCCTTTTGGCCATAATTTCAACAACCCTTTATCTTTTGTCCTCATTTCTCCTTACCTTTTCCATTACTTCAATCGTACCATCATTTACCCTTTCAAACTTTACAAAAATAGCCCTCACCGGAAAATCAAGAATCCCTCGCCGGAAAATCAAGAACGACGCCGCAGCTCGCCGGGAAATCAAGATCGCCGGAAAACCAAGAATGGATCGCCGGAAATTGGTTTTCCGGTGAGTATAGCTCTAATGGCATTTGGGTTTAATATATTGAATGCTTATGTACAAGCAAGATGGGTTTCTCATTATGCTGATTTTAATTCCGATAAATGGTTTTGGGTCCGGTTTTCCGGTGGGTTGGTGGTATTTGTAAGTGGTATGGTAATGAATGTGTGGGCTGATAAAGTGTTAGTGGGGTTGAAAAGTCAGGGGGGTGGGTATAAGATACCAAAAGGTGGGCTTTTTGAGTATGTAAGTTGTCCAAATTATTTGGGTGAGGTCGTTGAATGGGCGGGCTGGGCTTTGATGACTTGGTCTTGGGCTGGGCTGGGCTTTTTTCTGTATACTTCTGCTAATTTGGTTCCTAGAGCTTATGCTAATCATGCATGGTATTTGGAGAAATTTGGTGAAGATTATCCTAGAAATAGAAAAGCTGTTATTCCTTTTTTGTATTAAGGTTTTAGGAGTTGATTGTAATGATGCAATGTGGCAAGTTATTTAGCTCTATCAATAATATTGTTTTGTGGACTCTATGTGGTTTTACTTTTATTTCCAATGCATGACGCACTATAAGTTTTTCTAGCCGAGGGTCTATCGGAAACAGCTTCATCTTGGTGGGAGTAAGATCTGCGTACATTTCGCCCTCCTCAAATTCTACTTGTGGGATATCATTGGTTATGTTGTTGTTGTTGAAGTATTGTAAGTACATGAAATAACCCTTATTTTGTGAGTCCTATGATGCAATTGGAGTTTATAGACTGAAACGAATCAATTTAGATAGCCCTTTATGTTTTTTATGGCGCTTAGATCAATGCGTTATTGGTTCAAAAGAAACTCCCATCGACGTTCATTATGAATTTTTAGGTACTTTTTATGAAATTTAAGGACACTATACTAGACGCCAACACATTATGGATAAATTGGTATTCCATGGTTAGGTCTTCCGTTTTTAGTGGGATATAGTACAGAGATGCATGCGGGTGTGTTCCGTATGGAAGAATATGTCCTCGATTTTTCCATATTTGGTTGGTCGAAATACTTTCCATTTGATAGGTTTTAGTACTAATTAGAATATAGCTTCAACTATCACATCGATGATTGGATTTCTTTTATAGTATTTCTCATATACTTGGAAGTCTTTGCAAGTCAAGAATCCTGGCGATAATAACATACACCAACTTGCTGGAATTAATGGTACAAGTAGATGGCTCAACTCCCTCACATGGCTCTGACATATGATCAGTTTAAATCAAATTCATTAGCCAATAAAACTTTGAAACATGTCTGCTTGAGATGATATAATTGTAATTTACTGTCACCAAGACCGACGTTTAAGATTCCACGGAACATTAGTAAACAAATAACCAATGTGGCATTGGCATAGAGTGAAAATTTAAATGAAAACCACATATCTGGAAAGATTCTAAATTACTGCTTCAATGGCGATAAAACGGAGATGCAATGAGAGCAATGGTGACATTAGAGCAATTTTACCACTAAGGGTTGTGGTGGGATCGATAGAATCCCCCCACCCTTAATCAGGGATCTCGGGTTCGAGCTATGAAATGGATAAAATCCTTATAGGTAGCACTTTCCCAGAAATGAGCATTACGCGGCGCGAATCCGAATTAGTTGGGCTCCAATAAGGATACCGAACACCGGGTAGAAAACCAAAAAAAAACATTACAGCAGTTTCATTAGTGTTTGATAGGTTCATCTTTTTAGGAGTGTTGGAGAAGCTTATGGTCAATCTAGGCATAAGTGTCATGTATCGATGTATACAACAAGTGCTCTCCAAACTAAACTAGATAGTCTCGTATCACTAACTCACCAATCAACCTAAATTTTTTCTTTTTTGCTTTTTATTTCTCCCAAGATATGAAAATAAACCATAAGAATCGTTTCCAAATTCCAGCCATGCGTTTCTCCCACAACTAACTCACCTTTTAATTCTTCATCATCAGTCAGTCGCGAGACAAAAATATTAATCAACGCATATTGCCAATTGAGTAGCTAATATTTGCAAGTTCAGAAAGAAATAAACGAACGTTTCACTAATGGGACACATAACACAACCGATGTTATGGAAATGACTAATCTCTTCACCAATTGTTATGCCTGTATATTTAACAAGTTGGAAGCAACATTAGGCGATTCGACATGGCTTTGTTGTCCTAAAGATCAAAAAAGTTTTGGTGATGTTTTACAACTAATCCACTTGAAAGAGAAGTTCAACTGTGGTACATTTTACTTGAACTTTAAGAATAGGAATTTCGACATCCAAAAAGATATAGCAAATGAAAGATAACATTTATGAGAACTCAACCCGGTAGATATTTTGCAGCATGTTCTAACTGTCTCTTCAGACACAATTTATACAGTATTATGCTTCTAAAAATAACAATTAAAGGAGCAGTTCCAATCTAACTTAACTCTTAAAACAAATGTGAATTATTCTAAATAAACACAAAACAAAATCCAGAAAAATGTAGCAAAGCCTAATCCAAGAAAGGAATCTGTAGTTCGATACATAATCAGGGACAGCCATCTCTGAAGATACAACTTAAACTCCAGAAGGAAATACTGATTGCAAACTGAGTGCACCACGAAAAAAAGAGGCTCTGTAATAGTTTCACAGGCTTATCGTTGGCAACAGCTAGTTGCTAACCTGCAACATGGTTGGATGGCAAAGAGTTGGAGTTATCTATCGTAAACGTATCATAAACTTTACAGCAAACAAAATCAAGAAATGAGAAGTTGTACGAACTCACATCAGGCGAAGCTACGGTTTGCATCTACATTAACTTGTACTTCTGACTTAGAACCATCGGTATTTGTTGGCAAACTTCCGTTAGATCCTTCAGAGGATTCAATGGTTTCTGCAATCTCTTCCTTCAGCTTCTCGTGTTTCTCCTTCAATTCTGGGAAACTCATAGCCTCAGCAAGACTCTGCTTTATTTGCTGTTCTAGAGCCTGAATTTTTGCTTTTGACTCAGCATCTGCCGTCTTTCCAGCCTTCGCTACCTCCATTTTTAACAACTCAATCTTGTTTTTCAAATCTGTAGAATTCACCACGTCTTCCATAACCTGAGTGATTTCATTGTTAAATTCATCAATTTTTCTCTTGGCTTCAGGAAGTGATGGTGCGTTGAAATGTAAACCTAAAGATTCAAAAACGCCAGCAAATTCCGTCTCCATTTCATCCTTCATTTGCACAATTTTCTCCTTTAGCCCTTGGTCAAGATCCATAACTGATGATACACCAGTGCTCTCAATTTCAGCCTTCAATCTGTCAATCTTCTCCTTCAAATCAGGGCGATTCATGACTTCCTTTAGCCTCTTATTGATCTCGTCCTTCAATTTATTTACCTTGCTATTTTTCTCCGAGAGTTTCTGGGCTTTAGACATTTCTTGTAACATCTCAAGCTTATTTTTTAGGCTAGCATAGTTTGGAGCAGCAGAAATGTTTCTGTTGAATTCATCCTTAACCTGGTCAAGCTTTTCCTTCAGAGCAGGATGCATAGACTGGTCACTTGAGTTCCTTGTTTTTGCAAATTCTTCTCGTACCATGACAAGTTTTTCCTCCAAACCTAAAGCTTTAGCAGCCTCAGAAAATTCATAGTCGATTTCTCTTCTCAATTTTTCTATCATCTCATTCAGGCCAGACTCTGGAATCTTCCCGGAGGATTCCTTAGCTTTCAGGATCTCTTGCTTTAATTTTTCAACCTCATCCATTAGCTCCACATCTGGAGTCCCAACTGGAAGAAGAGGCTCTTCTTTCTTTTTCATGTTGACCTTCCTTTTTGGATCTATGGGAATTCCCTCCTGGAAGCCACCCAGTTTTCGGAACTTAAGATTCCTGTGCCTTAACAGCTCTTGGGTGTCCATTTTCGTAAGTTCCTAGAAGGACATGATTGAGTTTCAGAACTTCGCCGAAAATATAATTTCTAGGAATATAGATCTTGATATACTCACATCCATTGACTCTTCAATTGCAATTTTTATCTGCTGTGAAGTCCAGTATGGATCTGCATGTGCACCTCCAAGAGGCTCCTACAACACGATAAAAAACGTTTATCTACCACAGATAAAAGTGAAACATTCTTTTGTCTCAAATGACATGTATACACGCAAAATTACTAGTAACTGTCAAGGAATTGTTGCAAGGCAGAAAATAAGCAATATGGTAGTTCAAAGATTTATGAAACACCACTTATGACTATGCGAGGAGATTGCAAGGGTCGGAAAGGGAAGACAACTCAACTATGAGAAATTCACATATTTTGGCCTTTTTAATTTGATAATCAATGCAAAATATGTATGTGATGAAGAAGATTGAGATTTTGATAAATTAGGCAGATACAGCAAAAGTAAAATTACAGGAATGATGCCATCAGCAATTTGAAGCCTGCACAGCTCTTGAGCAGTTATCTTGAGTTTCTCAGCTGCCTGAAATGAAAGGAAGCATACTCAGCAATAATTTTCACAGTTTTTCTTGTATTAACACTTTTGAATTAACTATAGCAACCTTAGGAGAAGCTTTTGAGGTCTTCCATAAAATTGCTGCACATGCTTCTGGGCTGTGAATTACACATGGAAATTAGAATGGTAAGCATACTTATTTACGACAACAGCCAATAACTATACAGAAAATTGGGTATGCGTGGGTAAGTCAACAACTACAAATGAAGAGTAGCAAGATAATCTAATTTTAAGATTAAGTTTGCATTACAGCAAGTATATCACATCCCTCAGGGTGCAGCCCTTCAACCCCTGCGCAAATGCAGGTTGCTTTCTGCACCGGCTGCCCTTTCTTTTACAGCAAGTATTCGTTAATTATGTTGCTATTCACAGTGTTTATTGATTTGAAAAAGAGGTTCGGTAGTCCAAAAACATATGGAATACAAATGGTTCAGTATTACAACAAACAGAGATCATGTTTTTCAATTGTTGGCTGTCCGGTGTTTTACAGATAATAGTTGCAGCATTACAACAAACAGAGATCATGTTTTTCAATTGATGGTTGTCTGGTGTTTTACAGATAATAGTTGATGTATTAAATTTGTTCAAGAAGTAGACATGGCCTACCACCTTCAAAATTGATGGAAAGCTGAAACTAAAATTGACGGACAGTTTCTTGAGAGCTTATGGATGTAAAGGATAGGATGGTCATTCAACAGATATTTAGTCTACTTGCAGTATCCACAAATATCTCCAAAAAAAATTCAAATAACCAGCATTTTCAAATTTATATCTTCATTATAAATTTGATAGTTTTAGAGGCACCTGGCAACATAGAAGACAGCATTTTCAAGCATTAACAATTTATTAGCGCAACCAATAGCCAGAGCTCCACCAGAACCCCCTTCTCCCATAACAAAGGAAATAATTGGTACTTTCAAACCAAACATAGTCCTCAAGTTATGAGCTATGGCTTCCCCCTGCATGAAAGCATTACGAAATTAGCACTAATCAATGGAGAAGGAAAACCTACAGCAAAGTTGTCAACATACTTGGCCTAGTTCCTCTGATTTGAGGTCAGCATATGCCCCTGGTGTGTCAATGAAAGTGATAATAGGGAATCCGTGATGATCTGCATAGTACATCATCCGCAGAGCCTTCCTATAACTGTTCGACAACATTTTTTTGTTAATATTGTACGCTTGCATACTACAAAGCGGTGACTTTATCTAAACTCCACAAAAATATTCAAAGCTCAAACATGAGAGGACCACACATACCCATGGGGTGTAGGCATCCCAAAGTTACGTTGTATGTTCTCCTTTGTATTGCGTCCTTTTTGATGACCCATGAACATATAGCTTCTACCATTTATTGTGCCAAGGCCAGTGACGATGGCAGGATCATCATACCCAGCTCGGTCACCATGAAGCTCCACAAACTGCAAGTTAGGTAATTATGAGTTTACATTGTGAGAATTTCCAACAGTAATTACCAAATGGAAAAGGGAACAGTTGGTGCATTTTTAAAATATTCTTATAAGCAAGAGACACTAGACCTTCTCAGTAATATTAAAGATATGATCAAGGAAAGTTGGCCTGTTAGGATGCCTTGCAATATTCACTCTTTGTATAGGAGTCAGATGCGTGTAAAGATCTTTTAGAGCCTGAAAGGACAGCAGAGATGTCAGCATTACAGTCAATAATATATTGCACGCTAACATAATGTTAACCTTCAAGGTTAGTGCTAATAAAATGGCCGCAACTACATAACTTTGTCCAGATATCACTAAAAGAATAAAAGGTATCTGTTGCAAACACTGACTATTTTCTGTCCTTTTTCTATGTATCCAACACAAAAATCTAAGAGTAGGTCATTCTTTGATAAAGACAGAGAGTAGGTAACTTTATCACAAATAATTGAATGTCTTCTTTACTATAGATCAGACTATTATGATTTCCCTGTGCCTTCCCAGTCCACGCTAGTTGTCCTTTTAAGTTTCCCCTAGCCTGTATGACTATGAAAAAGATACTTTGTTTTTACTTAAAAAAAAACAAAGTGTCCCGCATTCACGTAGGATCCGGGGAAGGGCCCCACCTCAAGGGGTGTGATGTACGCAGCCTAACCTAATGCAAGCATTAGTGGTTGTTTCTAAGGCTTGAACCTATGACCTATAGGTCACATGAACACAACTTTACAAGCTGCTCCAAGGCTCCCCTTCATATCCTTTACAGAGCATTAATAAAATAACTTTGATGCACTAGGAAGGGAATTCAGAGAAGGCCCAGCATTAGTTTCTGCACAGATTGTAATACGCAGGTGGATTGCGACACATCTTTTAGCAATTTATTAACAGTTGCAGTACTGCCGCAAATATTTCTCATAAAAACACAAAATGCCTGTTGAAAGTTTTTTCTTTGATAACGATTATCATAAAATACTCTCTCTCTCTTTTTTAAGTAAGCATAAAATACTCTTATTGATGTATAACGTCTATTGCAGAAAAGCACAATACTGTCCAATTTGCTTAATGTGAGGATGAAACATTACCAGTACTGTCTCATGGTATCAATAGTGAAATTGAAACTATCTGAAGAGAAAGCCTAAAAAGGAGATCACAGAAAACCCAAGAGAACAGACTTCATGTAGAAACTGTTTTCTTTGTTACAGCAAGAGTACACGAAACAACCAAATACCAATTTTTTTTTTCTTAATAAACAGAATGCCATTTTTGTCACTCAAACCTGTTGATATTTGTTCTCGAGTGAGATAATTTGATCACTGAAATCCAACCCAGTCTCATTTGCCATCTTTTGAACCTGCATACAAGAAACAGTTACAATTGACAACAGAACTCACGCTCTCTTTTAATATTAGATATAAATCTGGAGATTAGAAATATGGCATTAGGTCATGAGACATACATCAATGATTTTCTTTTGCAGATCCATAAGAGGCTTCTCAAAATCCAATGTCACCGGCTTTTGTTTTTCTTTCAACGGCTTGAAAGGTGATAAATGACTGAGGACTCCACCCTTGACATTAACATCGGGATCCTCTGGCCAGGGGTACTCGTGCTTCTTTACCTTCCTGACCTTTGCAGAGACGGTAAAATCTCTCTTTTTAGAACCCAATCGTGCTCTGCCAAGGGCTTTCAGTGGAACACCACAAACACCGTTTCTTGAGCTACGAAGAAGGTCCGAAGCCGAAGTTTTAGAAGCCAAACTTCCACTGAATGCCACAGGAGGATGTGAAGTTGAAGCCATTCTCCAGTTTCTACAAATAGGTTAACCTAATCAATTTCACGTAAAGACGGGAAAGTACACAAATTTTAGGATCTAAAAGTTTATAGCCATGTATGACATGATTCAGAAACCAATTAGCTTCACAGCAAAGTCCATGTTTTAATTTGATACTTTTAAGCCCAACAATAATAACAAAATAGCAATGCACTGAACATAGTTCGAAGTTCGAACCTATCGCCTAGCTATGCACTGAACATATCTGGACAGTAGCCAAAGATTCAATTCTTATGCACCATTCAACGAAAAAACTCAAAATTGAACTATATAGTCATTCAATCAATAACCGAAGGTTACCATGAAAAACCGGCTTCTAAACTAACCTAACCTAAGCTCACATAGGTACACAAATACAGACAAAGAATATCTAAAAGTTAAAAGCACACATAAATTAACAGAACATCAAGCATCAACACTTGAAACATAACTAGTGCACTGACGAAACATGTTGTGCATTTATATCAACATCACCAGGAGAATCTAAAACAAGCTGTAGTCGACTATATCAATGCTCGATATCCATTCCGCTCTATGGAAGCACATTTCATCCAAATTAGTTAACATAACAGCTCGATATTCATTGCTACAATAATTCATCACAAATCACTATTTTTTCACTACGAAACAGCTACGCTAAGCTCACATAGGTGAAATCAATAAATGCATACGATTCTAAGTAAACTCAATAAATGAACATTAGGAAATACAGATAAACAAGCTAAACGAAATCAGTTAACGAAATCAAAGATATACAGTTAAAATCAAAGGTATACAGTTAAAAGCTAAGCGAAATCGAAGCTATAGAGTTAAAAAAATCAATAAAATAAGCTCATATAAGCGGATAAATAGAATTGCATGAACATTAGGAAATAGAAAGAAACAGAGTTACAAACTCAAATTAAGAGTTAATAAAAATGAATGAAATTAAGCTTAAATATAGATACATTAAGGAATTAGTTATATGAAATCACAGGTAAAATAAAATTAATGATGAAAATGAGAGAGAATAATACCGAGAATGAGAGCTTCAGATTTAGGGGGAATAAAGAGAGAGATCTGAAGAGAAATTAGTTTTAAGGAAGAGGAAAGAGCATAGAGAAGATCGTCAAAAATGACTTGCCACTAATCAATGTAGATAAAGGCTATGCTGAACTACTAGTTTGTTCTTATGATTTCAGAGTTTTCGATACTTCTTATGTAGAAATTAATTAGACAAGGGCAAAATGGAGAGATAATAAAAGAAAAAAACCTACCAGTGTGTTTGTTACTAAAACATAAGGAGCCAGCTTTTGAGTTTTTCTCGGTTTGGCCGTTAAATCCTATGGGGGACTTCCCTTCTAAGGGTGTGAGATCAGAACTCATCTGCTGCGTCACTTCATTTTTTGGACTTTTCTCCACCTCTTCTACCACATCCAATTGTCTTTTTTTTTTTTTTTTTTTGGATATATTCATCATTACAAATAAATATTGAACTTGCAATATATATATAAATTAATCAGAGGTGAAGCTAGAATTTGAAGTTTAAGGGTTCAGAATTTTAGTTTTTTAAAGTTATGGGAAACTAAATCAATAATTTATACATATTATTTAAATATCGTAAGACAAATATAGGATTATGACTAAAGTTTGGGTTCGGCTGAATCCTCGAACCCTCTTCTAACTCCGCCCTCGAATTTAGTTCATGATATTGATGAGTAAGTAGTTGTTTAAAAAAAGCTCATGTTATTAGCAAAGGCGGAGACAGATTTTTAGTTTTGGTTTTTGGATTATAACTCTTTTGGCTTATTGGGTTATGCATAATTCATTTATACATATTAAGTGAGTTAAGGTTAAAGATAACGGTACGCCACTAATTATTAGTGACCATCTAGAATTAATATTTGTGCAATTGTATTAGACTATAATAATAAGACTTGCTTTTGTCAAACGTGAATCTAGAATTTACAATTAATTAGTTACTCCCTCCGTCTCAAATTAGTTGTCACTTTAGCAAAATATGTTTGTCCCAATTTAGTTGTCACTTAAGAATTTCAAGGCTAAATTGATTAGTTCTTTTCAACTATACCCTTAATAATTAGTTCGACGATAGGATTATTGTTCTTGTGAAATATCGATGACATGTGATATGAGGAATGGAAGAATTAAATATCAACAAATTACAGAAAGCAATTAAATGAAGGTACGCAACATATCCCATGCCAAATACTAGTAGTCAAATAGGTTTGTTAAGTTTAGGTCCTTAGTAGGTACGGTGTTATTGCTTCTTTAGTTATAGTGTTTGAAAGATTAGTTTGAAATATGTAATTGACCTATTGAGGAGAATTGATAGTGCCTAGAGAAGCATTAATTTATAATCTTTTAAGATACTACAAGTTACAAGTTTTTCACCTAGGAATAACTCTAGCATAAGCAAAATTTGAAAATAATTATGAGAGGTGACTGTAGACATTTTTCAAGTATAATTTGAGCACATGGTATCCTCTTATTTTAAGTTGTAAATAGTTTAATAATAAGAAATTTATACAATAATTTGCTAACAATAATAATATGAATAGATCAAGCAAATAAAAAATAAAATTGAACAATCTCGAATAGTACATGAGAAAAATTGGACATTCTTCTTAATTTACGCTACATATTTAAATAATTATTTTGAGCATACCCCCACTATTTGAGAAAAAAATTAAGCCTTTTCTTAGCTAAACCTACTTATCATTGTTGCTCTAAGTTTCCCTTTGTTTTTTAACTATGGTAGGCTAAATCCCATTTTATCTTCAATCGGAGGTAATGGATTCTGAAAATGAGATCATCCCAAACTTTATGTGAATGCATAAATAGGACACTTTATCTAAGGGTGTTTATTGATTGGTTCAGTTGGAGATGTGTACTTATCAATTCGGCTTATCGGTTATAAAATTTTGAAAATCCTAAACCGCTAACCTAATCGAGAAGATATCGGTTTGTTCGGTGTTACCTTATAGGTTATCAGCCAGTTTATCAATTAAACTATAACATTTCTAAAAATAAATTTGTAACTTTACAAATATCAGGTTTTCCATGCACCGAATTATTAATTAAAAAATATAAGCATATCCATATGTCAAGAGATTTAGAGAGAGTATTCAGTAAATTTAAACTAAGCAAATGGCAAATAGTAGCTTTAAACATTAGCAAAATCCGTTAGCTTTAAACATTAGTAATATTTGGTAGCTTTAAACATGGTGTCTTTTGACAAACCCTAATGCTCTATTGTCACGACCCAATTTCCAAGGGCTCGTGATGGCACCTAAACAACATTTGCCTAGGCGAACCAATGAAACAAGATGCGGAAAAGAACAATAATGTGAAAAGATCATAAATGGATATATAAATATAAAAGGGTGAAGTCCAAAAGAATATATCCACAAAAGAATTGGAGCATTCTAAAAGTGACTCAATAAAGTATGAATATACATCAAAGAAATCTGAGTCCTATCTCTAAGTGACTCCGGCGGTATGCCACCACGGTCTGTGTGGTCGGCTCACCTCAATCAAAAGTCTCAGAAGCCTCGGGAACCGCTAACGTCCGGGCTGCTGACTGGATGAAGGACCTGCGCACGTAGCCGAGTAAGTTATGAGCCGAAGCCCAGTAAGATCACCGACAGGCCCGCTAAGGTACCCTTGCGGGACAGGTCGCTACATGCATCATAAGCAACAACATACTATAGTAATCATACAATAAAGTAGTGAAATCACAAATAGATGTAACACATTCCATACACACAAGTAGTAACCAGAAGTCTCAAGGATTATGCCCATCCAACGTAAGGCATAGGTCAACTCAGCGGCGGTTTGGAGGTCCAATCTCTACTCCCGTGCCGACTAACCTAGACCTACGATGGACTAGCAACACCACTACTAAGTATCAACCATATACCGTGACCCGAAGTCACTATCACAATCATGAATAAGTAGATCAACGACCCGTAGTCGTTGGCTCATCTCAAATCTGTCTACGATCGCACCACACCCCCTGTCAAGTGCGTCGTATCTCAATAAATCAAGTGACCACACCACACCCCCTGTCAAGTGTGTCACGTCTCAAAGATCAAGTGTCCACACCACACCCCCTGTCAAGTGTGACACATCTCATAGTATAGGCGACACCACACCCCCTGTCAAGTGTCCCTCTAACAGTATTAATATCCACGACATTAATAACAATAACAGAAATAATAACAGAAATATTAATAACGATAATATTTCACAGTCACCGTAACCCAGGTTGGTTATGCTAGCTGAACGTAAGGCGAAGGTTAACCCGACCACAGTTTGGGGGTACAATCCCTACTCCCATGTCGTCCAACCCAAGGTTACGTATAGACAGCACTACCCAACCCGGCACGTGAACAAATCAAGTACCAATATCATACAAAAGCCGGCAAAATCCTCGGCAAGACATTTATCATGACATGCCGGCAACATCCTCGGACATGTCCCAAGTTCTTGCTATCTAAGCATGGCGTATCAAGCGTTACTACGATATAAATTTAAGCTACCTCGACGTAGCGTTTAGACCGGCACATACCTCGGTCGAGTCACAATCTCGCTATTTATAACAAACAATAATAGCAAGTAATTCACATCATTAATCCTAACCATTGTTAGGTATATATATGCGTACATGAAGCATACTAGCATGAAGGAAGAGTCCACAAGCACAATAGAGGTCAAGTCTCACTTACCTCGAAATTCGGGCTCAAATGCCGGGAAGAATCTCCTTTCCCGCTCGCCTTGTCCGCGAAGGACTCTCCACTAGGTCTATTAAGACAAGATATAGCACATATGAGTGCTCAATTATAGCTATTTAAGCCTATAGGCATCCTAGGGTAAAAATTACCAAAATGCCCCCGGGTAGGGCCGAGCCCTAAATTTACAAAATGTACTTTTCCGGACTCCCCACGCTCCCGTGAGTCCAAAAGTACACTTAGATTCCACATGCGAGCCTTGCTCGATGTCTTTCCCCAATTCTTAAGAATCTAGGGTTCTAACCCATTTCCAAGAATCAACCCTTTGATTCTTGTGTTAATCAACATAAAGATGGATTGAAAGGGCTTACCTTAAGTTTAAGTATGATTGGGTCTTCAAGAAATACCCAAAAATCGCCTCAAGAGCTCACCAAATGATTTTTATAAGTTATGAACCGAAATGGCCCGAAATGGCCTTTTTATAGCAGTTTTTTGCCTCTGTGACAACTTCTTTTGAAAAAATCATAACTTTTTATAAAAATGTCCAAATGACCTGAAACCGGATCCATTAGAACCACAACTCAAAGGGCTACAACTTTCATGTTTTGAGTTTTTCCTAATTCCTTACGGATTGACCAAAAAATCAGCTTTTATCCGGCTGTTTGCGCCAAAACAGAACAGAAAAGTCGCACCAGATTTTCTACTGTTTTAGGGGCAAAAACGGGACCCTACGAAGCTCGGAATGATCCTAAATTTTGCACATAAGCCATAAAATACATGGGTGACATGCTCGTCAAGACGGAACTCAATTCGAACCTCCAGAACTCAAAAAGTGGGTCCCACGGCAAAGGTTCAATTTTCGACTTTCGCCAAAATAGCGAAATTTAACCAAACGACCTCGGAATCCAATTCCGAAAGTTGCTACAAGTCACAAATGACTATACGACCCTAACGGAACTTTCGGATCTCTCATCAGAGCTCATTTGCTCAAATCGAGCTCGGAAACCTCTTTTAACTCTTTTAAACTTCCGAAACGGGGACTTTATCAAAAGTCCTATCAAACGAGGTCCGTTTTCAATTTTGAAGGTTGCTACATATCATAAATGACGAGACGGACCTAACGATGCGCTCGGATTTTCCATCGGGGTTCGTTTACTCAAAACGACCTATCGAAACCCCAAATTCCTTTCCGGAATTTCATAAACGGATCCTTTTCTCGAAAACCTATCAAAAGGACTCCGTTTCGACTCAGATTTCACAGACGGGTCATAAATGACCTAACGGAGCTTTTGGGACTGTCGACACGCAAATCGAGGTCCCGGATCCCGTAACGACTATTTGAGGGTCGTTACATCTATGGTCAAAGATCCTTAGTAACAAATATATTTATATGCCTAATATCAAAACTACAACTTTTATCTGGAAAGGTATTAAAAATACTTTGCCTATTTGCTACTATAATAATATGCAATGGGTATTAGGTAATGGTAATACTATTTTTTTGTGGGAGTATAAATGGTTGCCTAATAGAAAAACCCTTAGAAGTCTTCTGTATGGTTCCTTAACGCATAAATGGTTGCCCAATAGAAAAAACCCTTAGAAGTCTTCCGTATGGTCCCTGAACGTATGGTGATTCCATTAAAAGGGTTCGTGATATTACAAATGGTAGCCAACGGAATTTGTCTAATATTGGCTTTGAGTTCCCTGATTGCATTAAAGATCTATTTAATCACACTTCAACTCTTATGGATGACCTAGACTACCCTATTTGGGCACTCTCTAATAATGGCACTTTTATTATGAACTCTATTTATGAGCAAATAGAACCCTCTATTAGCACTACTGATGACTTCAAGGATTTGGAAAGTTGATGTACCCAACAAAATAATTATTTTTATTTGGCAATGCCAACATAATAGATTACCTACTAGGTCTTATTTAAATAAATTTGGCATCAATATTGACCCTATGTGTTGTGTTTGTAAGAATACAATCGAAACATTATATCATATCTTCTCAAGTTGTCCAATATCTAGGGCCTTTTGGGGTAGCATGATTAATTGTAATATTAATGAATGTGAAGATTGGCTACAGGTTCTCAAAAATATGCCTAATATTCCATATAATAAGTTTTATAGCTGGGTTGAGTTTCTATTCTATGCATTATGGAACTTATGGCTCAATAGAAACAATAATATATAAATAATTTAAGCTTGACTATTGCATATGGTTCTGTTCATGATAGAGTTTTGCAATATAAGTTACTAACTGCATCAAACTCTAGGAAATCTATTAACAAGGATATTAGAATATATTGGACATCTCCTAGGCATAATGTCATTAAGCTAAATTGTGATGGATCTTATAGGCCTAACAATAATTCAGCTAGTATAGGTGGAGTCTTTAGAAACTCTTTGGGCGAATGGTTACTAGGATATACTAAGCAAGTCCATGCTCATAGCCACACTCATGCAGAATTATTGGGACTTCATTAAGGTTTAATTTTAGCACATGATCAAAATTATATCCCATTAGAGATTGAGACAAACTCCACTAAATTATCAAATTATTAGAATCCAGCTCCTACTTACTTGTCACTTGTTAATGACGGCAGATTATTGATGATCAAGCTGAAAATACCGCTAATTCGGCAATAACTTTCGACAAGGAAATAGAGTTGCTGCAAAGCTAACACAAGGTGCTCCCCCACAGTCCAAGTCTTTATCTACTATCCACTATGCAATGCCTCCCATGTTTGTACCAAGTTTTGGAGGATGATCAGATTGACATTAATTTTGTGATCACCATATTGGCTAGTACTTGTTCAATATTATCCAAATTAGGTAATTTGTGCTCTTTACAAGCACTTCCTTTTTTTTTTGTATGAACTCTGTTACTCATGCGATGGATCCTCATGGAACACGCGTGAGTATATTATGTAACCTTCCGTAACTCTATTATTAATATATTAGCTTCGTGTTTCGACAAAAAAAAAAAAAAATTAATAGCTAAACATGCACAACATCTTCAAATGAGCAGCAAACTAGCTTTGAAAACCGAAACAACACTAAGAATTATGAAGTTGTCATCTTGTTCTTCGATTCTTAGTCTTGGGTTCAAGAGTTACGTTTAGGTAATTGACAATTAGGATTCTTATTTACTTATTTAGACTTTATATTATTTATATATGTGTAGGTAAAAGAATGCTACCTATAATTATGAGGATACGAGTCGAATTGACAAAGATTAAAACTTGTCCCACAAGATAACATGCGCTAAGAATATACATTTGCTCCACACCCACGGCCGCTCATCAAGTACGAGCTCCGCGTCGAAAAGCACGTACCTAGCCGCCCTGAGGGAATTGGTCTCCTGGTTAAGTTTTACTTTGTATAACTCCTGTTGTAACAGGCATGAAGCACCATAATTAGGATTAAGATAAACCCACTTCTATAAATATACCTCTCATTTGTTGTAATTTATCATCGAGATTCTACTACGAATCTTTCTCTTATTCAAGGAATACAACTCATTTTTTCTTGCTTTAATTCTTCGTAATTATTTTATAACTTGTGACATCCTACAAATTTATCAGTTTAACCTATAGAACAAATTTTAGACATAAACGATATACATAGAGATAAAAAGTATAAATTTTATATTATTTAATAATTCTTAACGGATTAGTGAGTTACCCAACAAGAAAAATGGGCAAATCGTTCCCCCACTATTAACCCATTAACCGAAAAACTTCAAACCACTAATCAATCATTAACCCCATGACCCAATACCAAAGCCAATAAACCAATTTTGTAATTGGGTTATCAATTTCAGTTTGTTTTAAACAACTTTAAATTTAGGGTTATTCTTACACTTATGGCTCACGTTAACAAATTATTTAACTTTTAACCTCATCGCCAAAAGTTGCCAAATTTGGGTCATGAACAATTAAGTATCTACAACTTCTGTCGACCGGGGTTGAAGACTTGAAGTTAATTTTTTTTTAGGTATGATTAAAAGTATAAATGGCACGTCATAAATTTTTACGAATTTAAATTAATCGGTCCAAAATCGCATACCACAGTGAGAGGTGTGAGAAAAAAATCAAAATTTTGTTTTGAAGCTCTTAAACCAAAATAGACAAACAAAAAGGAAAAGACAGGATAAAAATCATTACCGTATTTTTTAGCAACAATAGTACCTTTGAATTTCATGGCAACAGTACCCTCTAATGGTACCTATACATTATAAATTTGGAAAAATTATTTTGTACAGAAATAAAATGACCCAAATGAATATGTAATTTATTGATTGATAATTGAATCTTTTTTTGAAATTTTGTGTACAGAAGTGGTGCTTGAGGAGCTAAGCAATGGGCTGGCACAGTTTGAGTTGAGTGCTTCACCAGTTGCTTCAGTTTCTGTTTCAAGTTACAGGCCTCACCTAAGTGGAAACCAATTTGGTGTTCTTTCTAGTGCTGCATGTCATCAATTCTTTGCAAGAATTGGACCCTCATTGTAAATTTCTTACCTTTTTAATTGGTGTTTTGTTAACCTGAGCTTTCTTGGTACTTCTTGTTAGTTGTTAGTAAGATTACTAGTCTTGAATTTCTTCTGGTTTAGTACTAAGAGCTCAGCCTGTGATGTGTGAGTTAGTCGCACCATACAGGTTCGGACCCTGCTAGAGATGAAAAAATCGGGTATTTAAGTGGAGAATGGTAGAGGGCGACGTTCTGGGATTTCTTGGTTATAGAAAAAAGTGATCATTTTTCATGCTATGTGTTATTGTTTGTGGTCTTATTCCTTGTGACAAAGGACGGAGTAAGGGGGCGGAAGAGGGTTCATTTGAATCCCCTTTGTCAGATAATCACAATGTATATACTAGGTTAATATTTTCCTTTATGTATGTATATATAGTACTCCCTTTGTCCCAACTGATATGAAGGTGTTTGACTGTCCACAAAGTTTAAGAATAAAGAAAGACTTTTGAAACTTGTGGTTTGAAGCAAACTATAGATATTTGTGTGACTATGAATCATCTTATAAAGTTACATTGTTATTGAATTTTTTAGATTGACTAAAAAGTAAAGCGTGTCACATATATTATGATGGAGGGAGTAGATGATGAAACCCCTTGGTAAAAATCCAGCCTTCGCCATTGCTTGTGATATGCATGCTCTCAACCTATGTTACATGGACTTGTATACCAAAGTGTCTCATATAGGCATGTGTGTAAGCATCACGTATGGCTATGTGGAGTTTTTGCTAATTTTTAGTGGAATTTGAAGATCCTACGAAGTTCCTGTGCTCGTGATGCACCTGTTGACACTGGTACATCAGAGGATTCAAACCAAATAAAAGATATATGAAGCATAGTTTTTAACAACAAATATGTTCTCTTCAGGCTTCTCACAATTGTGGTTTTTTATAATGTATTAGAGGTGGAGGTTCGCCTGCCTTAAAGAAAGCAGAACGTTTTTCTGTACAGAAAGTAACAGGTGATGGGCGATGCATGTTTAGAGCTTTGGTAAGAAGCTTTTTCCTTCTGTGATCCAAAAACCAGTTTCATGTAAAGCTATTGAATGCATATCTTTATTGCTATAAAGTTTTGGATGTCTTTTAGGCCTAATGGTCGTGGTTTTAGTTAGAACATGTTATTTTACTTCTTGAAAGGGAAACAAATTTGTGGAAAGATGCTTTGCTTACAGAGTAGAAATGTAACTAGCTTGGAAACTACCAAGAGATTTTGCTGTCAGTGCTGCCTTTCAACTCTGCAGAAGGTCCACATGTGGCACACCTTAAAGGCACATCTATACACCAAAAGAAGCAAAAATAATCATTTTTTACCAAATGATATTCATAAGCTTTCATTCATCTTGTTTGGCCTGTAACATGTCATTCATGTGTATCATTACGAATAAAAACCTACGCAACTTCACTTTCCATAGGATTTTTTTCCTGAAAGTGAGAGAGATTAGGACTTGTGTTGCCGGCCTAACTGATAGTGAGCAGAAGATTTACATAAGAAAACCAAAACTATCTGAATCCAGTATCCTTCTATCAGGATGAACTGAAAGCGAACAATCTCATCGTTCATGAGGGAACTCTGAGAATCCAATTATCTCTTTATTGTTCAGGTTATGAAGAGTTGATGACTCTGAATTCTCTTCACACATGGTAAAAATGTGAAATTAGGAGTATTATAAAAATAAATATCCGATAAATGTGGATTATTCCCATTTGCTACTTCATCTTATTTGTACCTAATAGTGCCTTGGATTAGCAGTATTTTCTCTTAAGAATTGTTGTTATTTCTAAATCAGGTAAAGGGGATGGCTTTTAACAAAGGCGTGAAACTTAACCCTCGGGATGAAAGAGAGGATGCAGGTAATATTATCTACAATAGATTATCATCAATCATTTTCGCGCTACTCACTAATTATACCAACTAAGTTAGAACCTCATAAGAGCTCTCTAACTGGTCAAAGTTACAAAGTTTCCGTTCCTTTATGATTTTGCTCTCACTAGGAAACTATGCCTTCCCATTGAGTGATCTCCAAAAATCTTACTCCTGATCTATGGCAAGTTATTAGTTTTCTTCTTCTAATTTTGTGTGGATTATTTCCCTGAAGTTGATGAAAAATCTGTTTTTTTTTTTCTTGTTTAAAAGATGAATTAAGAATGGCTGTAAAAGAGGCTATCTGTGATGATGAGAAAGAACGTCTTAAATATGAAGAGGCCTTGATTGCCATTACAGTTGAGGAGTCTTTGAGAAGGTAACCTGAAACTTCATTCATCAACTTTAGGTGCTTTATGACAATACCACTAGTGATTTGGATATGAATCATATCTCAACACTTTGATTTCTTTTGTTAGATACTGCCAACGCATAGGACGATCTGATTTCTGGGGAGGAGAGTCTGAGCTATTGGTAAGCAAATTTTTTTCTTGTTTCTTCTTGAATATCCTATTGTCTTTATCTTTATCTTTATCCTCTACTGGCCAGTATCTGTCAGCAATCCATGGTTAGTTTTTTTAGGGTAAGTTATTTCAAAATTTTGATAACTCTTTCAAGACTATCAGTTGTTTTGGCTCATATCTTCATTGTTATACGTTTGCCAAGTCCACACTAATTCCTTTCTTGATTCGTGAGGGACACTGAAAAAGATGGTTTCTGATACTGTTTCTATATGAAGTGCTCCGCTTCACACATCACAAGTGGGCCACTTGCATGCTACCTTAGTGTTCCTTTTAGCTACATTTATGCTGATAGATCATCTTTTCTTTCTACATCAGGTATTATCAAAGTTGTGTTGCCAGCCAATTGCGGTATACATACCAGAACATGAGGTAATTTCCCTTTGCTTCAAACGATTTACTTCTGGAGTAGTCATATCCAGGACTGCTCACTTGGAAGTCAAGCTTATCCTCCTATCAAACAAAGCATTGATAGCATAGATTGATGCATTTTGGGTTTTGGTGTCTAATTGTATCTTTTTCCTTTCCGACAAGTAAATTAGGCTCTGTGATTCAAATAAACCAGTACAAACATTAAGCAAATCAAATCCTCAAGTGCATTAGTTCTTCCTAAACTTCTGTTTTGTCTGTTCTTCTATATTGATTAATTTAGCTTACGAATTTGTGCATGTTTGCTATGAAACTGCAGCATGGAGGAAGGGGTTCTGGTTTCATTCCTATTGCAGAATATGGAGCTGAGTTCCGCAAGGGTTCAAAAAATAGAAAGGCCAGGAAAGTTGTGAGGCTCCTTTATAGTGGTAGGAACCATTATGATCTACTTGTGTAGGAATTTTTGTCACATTCAGCAAAGTTTTAGCAGTGTACAATTTTCTTACAAGGAGTTGCTCAAGCCGAAGGAGTTTGTAAGGTTTCATGTTCAGTGGGGCCATACGCATAGCGAATCCCGATCAGTCGGGCCATCATATACCAATTTTGATGATCTTTTCACCGACGTTGAGATTTTGGTACGGAAGTGTTGTGCTACATGCTAGATGTATTTCCTGAGCTTAAGAATTAGAAGTAGTAACTTTAAAGCAAAACTGGTTTGTTTAGATTGTTCATGTAGGAGAAATATGTATGAAGTTCTCATTTGTGAATTTTGCTCTATGTTCTATTAAGTCTTTAATATTTCATGTTAGTTTTTTATTATGAGAACCAAGAATTACTTTATTAATTATACATTTTATGCAAATGATACTTGTATGTTAGTGGACAATTTAATAAAAAATTTGTAATAATATACACTTCATAGTTGAGACAAAACAAGACAACTCTATAATGGATGATCTAAGACAAACTAAAACAACTATTTGCGATTTATAAGAAAACATTTTTTTTTAGAAAAAATAACTTACCGTCATATCACACACACTTTAGGCTAAACTTTGATAGAGCTGGTTATTTTTCTAAATTAATACTACTTGAGTATCATTGCCAGTCTAAGCAAGGAATAGGAAAAAGCTTTGTGAAAAAAAAATAGTTACAACTACTTATATACTCATCATTCATAAGTTATTTTTTCATACTATGAAACAACATAAAAAATAGTTACAACTTACAAATAATAAATCAAATATAATTATTAATATGAAATTATGATTTGTTATAGTAAAGTGATAAATACTCTTTTATACTTAATTAGAAGTGGGGTATCCCTGGAAAAGAGGTCGGCCTTAAGTTCTAGCTTAGATAGCTTAGAGATCTCGAGTTCGAGCTTGAGAATGAAGTCGTTTTTGGTAAAAAGTGTTTTAACTTCTATAACGAGTCTTCTCATTGTGAATCTGAATTAATCGAGCTCCAAAACGGATACCAAACATAATATTCCATTGAACACCTAAATCATTTACCTCCAAATCTCCTAACTGTTGAGAAGTACTAGGAAGACTAAAATTTACCTTAAAAAATTATTACAAAGACAGAAGAAAAACAGCATCTACACAGTCCCACATGCTTAGCTGTGAGGAATGTCTCTGTCTTTACATTTCACTTCCTATTTTTAATCTTTCCGTTTCAATTTATATGACCATTTTATTTAACTTCGTCGCAATAAAAATTATCATTTTGTAGATATACTAATAGTTTTTACTTATGAGATGATTTACAATTGTACAAATTTTTATGTCTTATTTTAAAATACGAGTTTCAAAACTCTTCGTCCATTCTATAAATTTTGTATCCGGTCACTAAGCCATATAAATTGGGACGGAGGAAGTATTTCTTTTCCTTTTACTTCCACCATCAAGTCCCAAAAGGCAACTTCCCAGCCCCCACTTTCTAAAATATACAAATCTTTATTCTTTTGTGTTGAAAAAACAGTTCAAGAAAATAAAGTTTATGAGTATGTTTTCAAACTTTTAGGCTGTAAACTTTGTACCACTAATACCATATCTCACAATTCATTCATTTGTATCTGCACATTCAGTTAAATTGGAAAAAAGATTGATTCTTGATTAATAAGTATACATAAAATTTGAGTCTCTGACTAACTAAAGACACCAAAGTTTTGGGCTTTTTTGAATTCTTGAAGTTGGTTTTTGCTTGGTATTTTGAATTTTTTGGTAAAATGGATTCATCAGATAAGTTGTTTAATAGGCAAAGAAGTCTTCATCAGATCCTTGGAGGAAGTTTTGGTAAGTCCACTCTATTCAAATGCTTTTTTTAGGCAATTCTTGATCATGTCAATGTTTGTTTGATGAAGAATTTAAGTTCATAATTTAGTGTATTTGCAATCTGATTGTCATAATTATCACATATGTGTAATGAAATGCGTCCTGGTTCGAGCCCCGGAATGGAGAAGTTTCTAGTAGGGAGCGCTTCCCTCTTTAAATGGACCTCGACGTGAATCTAGATTAGTCAGGCTAGTGAGTTCCAGATACCTAAGTTGCTTGGACTCTCCAAAATTGATGTTGTTCCTGGGTCGGATCCTCCAAAAATGCACTACTTTTGGAAGATCCGAGAAGCACCCGACAACATTTTTAAAAGTTTCTTGTGAATAAATTGTTCAACTAACTATATGTGCTAAAAGAAATTGTTCTTGTGAATAAATGACTTTCTTTCTTGGTCATTTTTTGTGTTTGAGTCAATTGTCGTTTGTTTGAAACAGTTGCAGATGTTATTCTATGGAGGCAAAAAGATGTGACGACGGGAATTCTTGTAGTGACATTGTTTGCTTGGGTGGTCTTTGAGAGATCTGGTTATACACTTCTATCATTAGTCTCAAGTGTTTTCTTGTTGCTGTTCACCATTCTGTTTCTATGGGCTAAATCAGCTGCAATTCTTAACAGGTAACAACAATCTTCTTGCAAATGCTTTTATGATATGGTAGTTTAAATTAGTTTTTTTGTGGTATAATGAGAATAGGACAAAGTAAATGAGTCTTATGATTTCACATAGCTCAATCAGGATACACAGTTTTATTGAGCTTTTTCTTACTTGGTTAATGCACACTTAACATTAGCACAAGTAATTCAATCGAATTATGTGGATCCTCGAACTACGCCATATGGTTAGAGTTTGCACAGACAAAGTACAGAAATGGCTATGAGAGGAGTTCAGTTCTTGCCATATTGATAGGTTATTTATCAGGATATATGATTCACTGGATATTCATTTGCATAATATGGGCAATCCTCATATGGTTTCATAAATACTTCACTAATTCAGATAAGGGGAGGAAGCAAGTGATTGAACATGTACCAAACCGAAATGATTTCAGAAGTTGGAAGATATTTCAACTTGTTGCACTCCCCTGCATGGGATGGAGAGGTTCTATTGGAGGCTGAATGCGATCTATTTCCAAATGCTAACTGAACAAAGCTTCGATCAAGTGGCATAACCATTTCTAAATTCTAATAATGTTTATCGGGCCTCCTTGCTATTTGATTTCTTATTATATGTTTGCATATCTAGGACAGTCTTTTCTTGATAAGTTTTGTCTATTCATTAAATCAGACTATGGGGTGGGGTGGTGGTGGTGGAAGGGTAGCGGTTTGCGCATAACTTAAGTATAACATACAAACGTCTAGGTCTCTTTTAATAGCGAAGAGATCCAATTAAATTTGTAAAAACATCTATATCCCGTAATGACTTAAAATAACATCTTAGTGTTAAAAGTTATAAACTCAATTATAAAAAACAATTAAGAGGGCATTTCCTGCCACCAAAAGCTTTTCTGATTTCTCTCTTTCCAGATCACTGCTCCGGAGTTTTGCTTTTCTGGATTTTTCCCCTTCTCCTAGTTGCTTAATAGTTGTCTCTTAGACTTGGGCAATATCCCAAATTTCAAAGGCCACTGCACAATGCAAGAACAGATAAACACTCCATCATTCTCACACATGTAGTACTTACTACAATTTATAAGTCCCCTCTTTAAAATTTTCCTGTGTTGAGCACTACAACCCTTCCAAAACGTGCTACTTCTGTGGGGACTCTAGTTTACAACAGTTCCCTAAGGCAATGGTGTGCAAAGGAGTTTATAACTCCTCAGTGCAGTATACTAGAACAGCTTTCCAGAGAAGAAAATCAGCTGATAGTTCGAAATTTAGGAGCTATATGGATGATGGTAGGTGTTGCTTGGACAAGGACTTCTATTACTGATCTTTGATGGAAAGATAGGAGAAAGCAAGCATAACACAGAAGAAAGGATGGGAATGGGAAAATGTCTCCCGCGAAAGTCATCTGCTAGCAATTCAATGACATAATTTCTCAACTATGAACTGGTTGCATAAAGAGGTTTCAAAGCATGATGTTTTATAGATTTCTTCATAGTTAAAAAATGTTAACTTGTGACCTTTTTGCGCCATCTGGATCGATAGTTCATGATACAATCATCAGCTTATCTTATTATTCACCTTCTTGAGTTATTGTCTTTTTTTTTTCCTTTTTTGTAATTGAACCTTCTCCAAAATTGCGTCAGACCTGCTCCACCTCTGCCGCATCTGCATCTCTCTGAAGAAATGGTAAATGAAGCAGCTTGTTTCATGCGCAATCACATCAATATGTTGCTGTCTGTTTCTGAGGATATTGCCCTTGGAAAGGACACAAATATGTTTGTTAAGGTCTCTGTGGGACTGTCACTGATAGCTGTTGTTGGGTGCTTGACCGATTTCCTCACATTGGGCTACACTAGTAAGTTACTCCCAACATTCTTGAATCTGGCAACAAAAATTCTTGATGACAGGAATTGACTTTGGGGTTCTTCTCTTTGCAGGCCTTGTGATTGTTCTAACAGTTCCTGCACTCTATGAGAAGTATGAAAACCAAGTTGAAGCATCTATGTTAATGGCATACAGGAAATTGCGGCAGTTATATTATAAATTTGACGCAGTGTGTGTCAGCAAAGTTCAAAGATTGATTTTGGAAAAGGAGAAATTAAGCTAAACCATTTTCTCCGATCGTTAATGTTGTATTCAACCTATTTTTTGTTCTTTTTCTTAGTAATATTTTTTCAAAATAGAGTTGGGGAAAGGTTGTTTTGGGGTTGTGATTTCAATGGCATTTACCATATATCTTGGTGTGGAGAGCAAGTGTCTGAGGGGAACTAAGATATGAGAGATTGTACTTTGCACATAAACTGTGTATGCTGATTTTCCGGAAGATTGATATAGCCGATTGAGCTGATTCGGGATTGAAGTATAGTTGATTGATTGATTCTGTACATCCATTTCTTGCGAAGGTCTTAACCAAGTTGTAAGCTTGCGACATGATTTGCCCCATCATATTCGAGCAGCTTGTGTACACACTTGTATATAAATTAACCTTCTTCTTCTTCTTGTTTAGTCTCATGCAACAAAACAATGAATGTATGTTAATTGCTGCTTGCTTAAATTACTATTGTTGTATTTACATGTGGTTAATACAGTAACAGAAGGGGGGTTATGACAATGCTGGATGTTTAAGAAGAAATGATTCAAGTCTCGTGTAATGCTGGACGCAGTTTAGGAGCTGCAGAATCTTGAATAACTTCTGAAGTAGAATATGGTTCATGTTTTAAAATTTTTACTTTCTGAACCACAAGCTGGGCAAATAACAGGGAACTAAGCCGTTTGGCTTTAACAAACAACATTGACAGTTCAGATGATAACACTCATTGTAGGCTAACAAAATGAGTAACGTTTTTACAAATTGAAAAGATTAAGGAACAATATGTTAATCACTAGTCCTGGCTGTTCCCATAACTATCACGCTTCTCGTGTTGCCAACCAAAGCTCTGTCCATCATGACTTGCATCACCAGAGTAGTGCCTGCCTCCTCTCTGGAGTTGTGACATGGGATGAGGTAAAGGTGGGGGTGGTGGAAGAGCCATAGGTTGTGGCATCAATGCACCCTTGCTATCTCTGCTGTCCATTGAATTTCCACTCTGTCCACCTTCCAATCCTCTGTTGGATGAAGGTGGAGGAGGCAAGTTTGAGGGCATTACACCTGCATTCCTTCCATAGTCTCCTTGGTAATATACTGCTCTTCCTTGAGGATCCGCGGCATTCACAAAACCATCCCCAGGTGGTTGAATTGCAGTGGGCTCAAAAGGCCCAGACTGCTGCCCCATATTCCATTGCCGAGGGTAGTTCTCTGCAAAATTCATATTACCTGCAGCACCAGGTGGAAAACCTAGCAAAGACCCCTGTTCTGATCCCATTTCAGTTGAGTCTGGCCTAGCCATTTCAACAGGAGCACCATAAAATGGTTGTGCTCCATCAGGTGCAAACTGGGGGTATCCAAATTGAGGAGCCAAACCTGGATTCAAACTCATCGGCACGGCAAAGCCATGAGGTTGGGGCATGTGCATAGGATATTCAGGAAAAGGGGAACCCCCTATCATTCCTTGTTGCTTGTCTGGAAACTGACTTGGGTCCGGCCGCATTGCACCCTGTGGGTCAAAACCTTGCTGAGGAAACCGGTTCTGGGGGCCAGGCCTCTCAAAGCCTGGAGGAGCATTATTATCAGACTGTTGCTCTAACGGATGATTTTGGTTTAACCCAGCGAAAGGTGGTGTTGGCTTAGGTTGCATGACAGGCCTAGGAGGCTGTTGGTCTCTAGTTTGAGAATGATGAGCTTTGTCTTCACGATCATGTACCTGGGAACCTGAACTAGGTGAAAATAGAGGCCTAGGTGGTGCTTGCACTGTAGAATCAGAGGCTGCAGGTTTTCTAGCACTGGCAGACTCCGAAAAGTTTCCATCTTTGTCTGCAGTTTGATGAAGGAGATCACCGTGGTTCTCATGAATATGAGATTCGAAGTCAGTCTTCTTCAGAAAGGACTTGAGACAATGCGGAGCTGCACATATGAAGATCCCTTCCATCAATTTAATTGTCTGAATCTTCTGAATGCGTTCATCACAGCTGAATCAAGAAAAAAGGGAGAAAATAAAGTGATTTCGTACTCATAGATCAACGATACGAGTTTGGAACAGGAAAAGTAGGCTAAACTAACTAACATAAATTCCTCTCGAACAATTAATTAGAAATAACAGCTGAACAGGGGATATACGTGATAATTCTTTGGGTGATGCTTATCATAGAAATCTCATATATTCGTTGATGAGATTTCAAATTTCTCAATAATCTACTTCAGTGTGATTCAAAGGCAGACCTAGTTAGAGTTAAAATCAACGATCTGTTTCTGCTGTAACAAGGGACAAGGGCTGATAACTCTCTGAATAGGAGTCAATAATCTCTAACTTGAACGACAACTACTAATAAAATGATAACTCCATCTGCTAGCCCAAGTTTACATTGGTTGAAAAAAAATAGCAATGCCCCTGTCTAAAACGGGGAAAAAAAGGACGAAGAAACTAACAGAGGCATGATAGTGAAACAACACTAGAGTAAACTCAAAACTCAGGTTTATATAGTGTTACCAAGAGCTAAAACATACACCTAATTGTACCACATGCTTCAACCAGCTGCGGTATCCCTATAAATCAGCATATTGTTTGCCCTCCTTTTTCAACTTGCCAGTTATAAATGTGAGATACATAATTTCATTATTTTATATCCTAAACAATTGGTAGAGTTTACTCTTACAAGTGAGAGAGACAGGGTATAAAGCTTACAGGTAGCAGAGAGAGTCACTCCTGGCACAGTCTAGACAGAAGGCATGTTCACATGGGCTCTGCAAAAAGAAGATTAACTTAGAATATAGTTGTGAAAAACAAGAATAGATGCATAACACTGAAGATTATTTATCAATTCATAGCATCTGTAATGTTATTTAAAGTGGGTCATACACTAGCTTTCAAAAGCATAACCAGTTAGTGTATGAGACACATCCGTGTCGTAGTACCATAAACAAGCTTTTCAGCATTTGACACACATAAGACAACAGGAAAGGCATTAGCCAGTTATTGTATGAAACACAACCAGCTTCATAATAACAAGAAGAAGCTATAAAATAAACTCATAACCTTGATAATGGAAACAAGATTTGCAACATGTGACCCTTTTTTTTTTTTTTTGATCGGTCAACATGTGACATATATAACACGAGAAAATCTATGCTATTAACCTTTTCAGAAAAGACAACAGGAACTCTGTTATTCCTGAAGGGGGAATAATTAAAATGGAGTTGTAAATCAAAACTTCATCTTTGGTTAGCCCAAAATTTATGTGGATTATATGAAAAAATTCTGTAAAGGACCGATTTACAAGAGAAAACATATTCTCAACCAAGTGATGGCGTGATTGTTTTATCAAGTACTGGTCAATTTAGTGCCCCCATGATAATAACTGAAGTAAGTGCCAAAGAAGTGGCTAGTTTAGTCCTTTGTGTTGATCAAAAGTAGTAGTACCAAGTAGCAGTAGCTGTAGCAGCCAGCACATAGTCAGACTCTCATTTGATGGTGGAAACAATTGTTATTGAGCAGTAATAGTAGGAATATCAATGATGAAGAAGGTACATTGCATGTCTGGGACAGGGGATTCAAGGACCAGCATAACAACAAAGGAGCAGGAAAAAAGAACAGATGAACATTCTTACTCACCAAACGTCCATAAATAGCAATTGGAAAGTCACATCGGACACAGAAATGTACTCGTTCACCAAGCTGGCGACGGGACCTGCGACCAACAGACTTGAGCAGAGATGCAGCATTCGCTGAACCGAGGCTCTTGGCTACTGGAAGATCAGCTATAACAAGGTGATCAGGACAAGCAACTGTAACAGTGTCCCCAGGCAAAGACTTAGCACCTCCACCACTCTCACTGGCTGGTTTGCTAAGCCGAATCTGAAGCATCTTTTCCAAGTAATTCTGCACTCTACGCTCCTCTCTCCAAACCCACTAAACCCACACGAATTCTTCAACTCAATAACAAATTGATGATATATCTGCAGTGAAGTAATTTTTAAATTATTACCACAAAATCCAATAATAGTAAAGATCAACATAAATGAGTTCAGTATCCATTCAAGTACATAAGATAAAATTGGAACAATACATGCAGAGAAGATAAGCCTGGCTCCTCCGAAATCATTACCAAGAAAAATATAAAGGAACCATCCAAATATAAATCAATACTTATAAATAAGATACATAAAACAGTGCCTCTCCAGGAAACAATTGACAAGCTCTCTAACTAGTAGCCATATCGATTCATTAATTTTTCTTAACCGAGAAATCCCCAAGGGCCAGTGGCGCAAGGTTCCAAACTCAGCGGAAAATGGGCCCCTAACCAACACATCACACTTGAGCTCTCACTACTAGATCAAAACCTTGGGAGCGTAGCATCCATATTAAATCTTTTTTTCTTTTTATAAACCGAGAAGTCCCCAAGGGCCAGTGGCTCAAGGTTCCAAACTCAGCGGAAAATGGGCCCCTAACCAACACATCACACTTGAGCTCTCACTACTAGATCAAAACCTTGGGAGCGTAGCATCCATATCAAATCTTTTTTTCTTTTTATAAACCAAGAGAAGTCCCCAAGGGCCAGTGGCTCAAGGTTCTAAACTCACTACAGTAGTGACGTGCGCCTAACTAACACCTGAGCTCTCACTACTAGATCAAAACCCCGGGAGCATTGTACCCATATCAAATTTTTTTTTTTTTTTTTTTAAACCGAGAAGTCCCCGAGGGCCAGCAGTGCAAGGTTCTAAACTCAGTGGATAATGGGTTATGCCCCTCTATCCTTCCCCACTTAAATACTAGGCTTTTGTCTAATGGCGGGGTTCCAAGCAGTTCAAGAAATCTTTGATGATTTATTTTAAAAGGGGGTTTTTTAAATGCCACATACATATAATTAAAACAACATAAACCCTAAAAATTAACAAAATTTCTGCTTTTAATTTTGAAAAAAATAAGAATGCATACGTACTCACGCTTGAGATGTTTTTCGGAGATTTGAGAAAAGGAGTTGTTCGTCCCTTAATTGTGTCCTGAAAGTTGAGAATTTGCAGTGAAAGGAAAAAAAAAAAAAAATCATAAGTAAACCTCTTTGTAGATGTAGTTATTTATATGGGCATGGCCCTTCATGTTTGATTGTTGTAAAAATTGCACAAAAAGGACATCCATAAGGGGTAGTTTGAACTTTTGGCCCCATTAATAACAAACAAAAAATTTCACCACGCGTCCAAAAAAATTACCGGTGCTGCCATTTTGTTCCAAATATAAGATGATTTTAGGAAATTGTCTTTCGTTTTATCCGTATGCTAACACTTAAAGTTATGAATCGACAAGTACTGTCTTTTCAGAAGAGATTAAATGGAAAGTGTTGCTTGCGCGAATGTGGGAAGAGATTGAAAGGGCTACTGCTGCCCAGACAACACTTCAAGTTATCTGTGATAATCTTGGAAACGATTAAAGGAAAAGCGCTGCCTATACAAGAGGAGGGGGGAAGGCAAGTGTTGCCTCTTAAGAAATACTTACGAGAAAGGGAGGGCGGGATACTGGTATCATCATAAAATTTTGTAAGAGTATTTTTATCCAGAATTTATTTATTAAATTTAGTGGAGATCATTCTTACTAAACCACTGTTATGGGAGTCAAAAAAGACAAATTATTGCCTATATTGTCGTAGTTCTGTAATTATCCCGATTACGAAAGATGTTACAAAAATGAATTTTGTTGCTCATTAGATGTAATATAAATTGTAGTTTTTCCTATAAGGCTGGAGTTTTGGATGTTATAAACTACAAACAGTGAAGATAGTATGATGTGTCACCTATTAAATAGGGGTTTTATTAATTAAGACTTACGCCAATGATGGATAAATATCATTAAAATTTATGCCCAATCAGCAATAAAGTCCATCTTTTAAGATTTTGTTTAACTGGCAAAAACTTGAAGACCAACATGGTGGAGTCTATTTTCTGCAATTTTCGCCCAAATAGTCATGCTAAACTTTGTTGAGTGGCCCTGCGGCTATCTAAGTTTTATAGCCTGTTTGGTCGAGCTTCTTAGAAACCAAAAGTACTTATTTTCAAGAAAAAAATGCTTTTGAAGAATTTTGATGTGTTTGACCAAAAGAAAAAAGTAATTTTAAGAAGAACCAGAAGCAGTTTTCTGCGGTTGGTCAAGCTACAAATTTCTGCTTCTCCCCAGAAGCAGAAACAGTTTATTAATTTTTTAAAACAAAAATATCATTACCAAAAATATTTATTTACCATACTATATTTATTATTTAAACCAATATATTTTTTAAATATAAATAAAATTTTATTTTCTACTTCCCTCTTTTGGTTTAACCTTATTTCTATTGATTAAAAATCATAGTATATATTTTATATTTAAACTAAATGAAAATAAAATATTAAATTAACTCTTTTATTGAAAAAATATTTAAATCTTTGATACCTTTAAATAATATTAGTCGCATAATGAATCTTAGTAAATAGTAATGCACTTTTTCGTTATTTGACACTCAAAAGTACTTTTTGTAAAGATTAACCAAACATAAACTGTTTAGAAAAGCACTTCTCAAATGATTGGGCAAATACAGACTGCTTATTCTTTAAAAGTACTTATTTGAAAAGTACTTTTGATAAAAGTATTTTTTCAAAATAAGCAGTTTTTGATAGCTTGGTCATTCTATTAGTTCCGACAAAAAACTTGGGCAAAAATTGTGCCTCCAATTTCTGACACCTAAATTAAATGTTAGACAATTTTCCAATGAGGTTAAAAATTAAACATGACTCTAACCACCCTTAGTTCTCTGACCGACATATTCTTGAGAAAATAACATATCTAGCCAAAATCAAGCATGGCCTTACATTCAAATAGACACATGGACTCTTGAACAAAGGCTGGCCAAAAGTTATACTATATATTAAGGGTTGATTACATAAACAGCCACAAAAGTATAAATATTTACTATCTAGTAGCCATTACTTTTTATAACCAACACAAATTCTGAAATATAAATATTAATATTAAAATATTAATATTGAATATCAATTACTAAACACCAGATAAATATGGAATATAAATAAATTAGGAACTTAACCGCCAACGTGGATTGGAAAATAAGCACGTTCATGAACTAAAAATACTACAAACTGATCAAATACTATCCCTAATTAAATGGAACACGTTTTGAAACTGCAAATCCTACTACATCAGATTCTACTAACCCTCCTATATCAGTTCAAAACACAACCCCAATCAGCAACCTTTCAAAATGGACAATATTCATATACTCATTATGTACAATGGTATATGGAATAAGAATTACATTTACGAAAACTACAGATTGGATGGAATAGTTGTTGATCGCAACTGTTCATACATATCATTACTAAATTCAATAAAGAAGCTGCTACAAGGAGTTGGTGTATCTGTAAGGTTCAATATCAAATACAAACTAAAAGATGGATTAGAGCCAATGAAAATCTACAATGACATGAGTCTGCAATTCTTCATGGATCTTAGGCAGACAACAGCAGACGTATCACAATTTCCTCTTTGTGTCACAATGGAACAACAGCAAAATGCAATTATTTGTTCAACTGCAGAATTGATGTTGACAGATACAAGCATACAAGATGGTTTACAAGAAAACACAGAATATCTGGAGCAGGCAGATCATGTGAATATGATTACAGATGGCAATGACTATGAAGATATATCATTGGACAACATAGCGATCATTCAGGACACGATGAACACTGAAATTTATGCAGGACAACTGTATAAAAACAAGCAAACACTGATCGGGGTAATGAAGAATCTAGCTATGCAACAAAACTTTAAATTCAGAGTCGATAGATCATCTGCTACAAGGTAATAATTTTTTATATAATATTTAAATTTCAAGAATATTTCACAATCACAATTAATAACTGCTAATACTGTTGAAAACTATATTGAAAATATAAAGAAATAACTGAAACATATAACTTAACAGGTACACATTGATGTGCACTGGAAACAGCTGTAGTTGGAGATTGCGCTCATCAAGTATAGGTCATTCAGGCGTATTCAAAATACGAGAATATATTGAAGGCCATACTTGTCCAGAAGAGCAGAGACTGATTAGTGAACATAGTGCAACATATGCAACAATAGGTGAAATAATTAAGGAGAAATTCAAAGATCCAAAGAGGGTATATACACCTAATAATATAATACAAGATATTAAGAATGATTATGGTATGGAGCTTAATTACATGAAAGCTTGGCGCTCAAAGGAGAGGGCACTGGAGCTATTAAGAGGGAACCCATCGAAATCATATAATATCTTGCCAAGTTACCTGTTTATGTTAGAAACCACAAATCCAGGTACTGTAACAAGACTGCACACAACCAATGAAAACAGATTCAAATATGTTTACATATCACTGAGCGCATCAATACACAGCTGGAGATATTGCAGACCAATTGTGGTAGTAGATGGGTGTTTCATTTCAGATATTCATGGTGGCACTCTGATAGCTGCATCAACCCAAGATGGAGAAGGTAATTCTCGTACAGTTTATTACAATTGCTAGCAAAATATGTCTACAAACTATCTTTACATATTGCAATTAAGGTACAGAATTGAACTAAGTCATAAACATATTGTAGGAAGCATAGTACCTTTGGCATATGCAGTCGTCGACTCAGAAAATGACAAATCATGGGAATGGTTTTTTATAAGCTTCAGAGAGACATATGGAGTCCGAGATGGAATGTGTATTGTATCAGATAGATGTGCAAGCATTTCACATGCTTGTACAAATGTATATCCAGAGCTGCCCCACTACATATGTGTTTATCATCTATGGAATAATATCAAAACAAAATTCAAGATAAGCAGAAAAGAAGTAGCAGAAGTATTTTTCACCTTGGCAAAAGCATACACAATTGAGGAATTTGCTCACTATATGAAAGAACTGGAGAAGATAGACAAGAGGGTGAAAAGATACTTAGCAGAAATTGGTTACCACAAGTGGTCACGTGCATACGCAGAGTCAAATAGAGCAGATATAATGACAAGCAACATTGCAGAAAGTATTAATGGGCGAAATAAACATGCACGCTCACTGCCCATCGTGGAATTACTAGATGCAATGCGGGACATGGTCAGGAAATGGAACTGGGAAAATAAAAAAAAAGCAATAGGAACTTTCAAAGTCCTAACAAACAAAAATCAAAGTATATTCAAGGCAAACATGGAAGGTTCAAGAAGGATGATGGTATGAGATAAACAACTATTACAATTTGTGATTTTATATATTCAAAACTGATTTAACATATATTTATACTTTCATAGGTCATACCTTCAAATGAATACATGTATGAGGTACATGATGGACATAAAAAGCATGTAGTATGCCTTTGCAATAAGACATGTACGTGCAGGAGATTCCAATTGGAAGATATGCCATGCTCACACGCACAAGCAGTTTTGAGATACAACAACATAGACGCATATACATACTGCTCAACAATATGCACAAAGGACAACCTAGTGAAAACATACCAGCAGCCAGTTTTCCCAATGCAGGACCAAAGTGCTTGGAATGTGCCTGAAGAAATACTGATCCAGAAAGTCCTACCACCAAGAGGTCGAACAAAGGCTGGAAGACCAAAAACAAGAAGGATTAGAGCAGCATGGGAAATAAGATGCAAATTAGCCTGTAGCCGATGTGGAAAAGAGGGACATAATAAGAAGACATGTCGTAATCCACCAATGGTTGCTTAAATTTTAATACTGCATGTATCTGACAATATTATCTAGTATCTTGTCATTTGACGTTAGTTTATATAGTTAACTAAGCCATTTATGGAATAGCTTCCAAGACTCCAGAATACAAATTGAACCATTTTTTATAACTCATTTATATTCATATAGATCCACCACCAACTTACAAAACAGTTTATGGATATCATACCAAATTACCAATCATACTACTACTCAACAAACTAATATTTCAAAAAACCTGTTACACTTCAAACTAGTAATGAATATACCCACATTTCACAACATAGAAAAATACCATTATAAATTAAACAAGTAAACCCAAAACAGAAAATAAATAAACATTGATAATTACATGAAAAAACTTGCAAACAGCAGATTACATATACTGCTAACTGAAAAAGACAATATGTACTACCTATCTTGGTATTTACATCATTAACTTCAGCCAAAATATTAAATGTATAACATAGCACAGTATGAATAATATTAATAATTAAATACCTATCAGTACTCATAGAAAAACTAACAACCTTATAGATTATAAAAGAACTACTAAACCACACTTATAATATAATTATAAACAAAGAAACAAATGGAAAGCCACCTGAACAAAAATATTACAAACAAAAACGTCCATATATATATATAATATCTACCATAGTATTCAACATCAATAACTTAGTCCATAATATTTCAGCAGTTTAACATGGCAAACAAGGTATAAAATAAACAAATACTGGATCAACAACAAATATTACTAAGCCGCCTAATGAAAAGTATTATCATACATAGACAACACCATAAAATTAAATAATAATTAGAAAATACATAATTCAACTTCAGTGTATCTTATAGATAAAACATTCAAAAACATAAAATCAAATGCCATTAAACTACAATATCCAAATTCTGCAGTAGAAACAAAATAAAACATTTGCTAAATCTTTCAACCAATATTACATAACACAGATTTAAATCACAAATCCACTACAAAACATATTTAATCTTCCACATCACTTTGCTGATTTGCCTCCTGCTTCTTGATTCCATAATCCCATAGCAACTCCCCAAGTCGCTTCCTATATCGCCTAATATTGCAGCCAGAAGGAGGCATCTCTCTACCATGTATGAAATGCTCAGCAAATGTCAGCGCAAAAACTCCATAATCACTGAAAAAATAATTTCGTTAGAATATTACCTTCTTCGAGAATAAAAATAAAAAGTCACAAAGTAAAGAATACTTACAATTTAGGCACTCCAGTCATATCATAAATGTGTAAAATGTCCCACTTATCAGTTACAGGTTTGTCACCAAAAATATATTCAGTAGGATTAAGATCATCCCTAATATCATAAAATCCAATGGCTGACAAGAATTGAGGAATGAGAATGGCATACGGCTCCACAGCTCTAATAAGTTCATCATCATAAAAATGGTTGTCTAACTTCTGATCATAGACATATATAACCCTGTGCTTAAAAGAAATCCTACCAAGAATCCAATGCCAATCTTCAAACACTTTTATGGGCAGAAGAACATCATCAACCGATGGCCATGGCATATTACATCTCAATGAAATACCCTTCATATAATCTGATATCAAATGATTCTCAGCAACAACAGAGAAATCTTTGTTGTTTTTCAAATAAAGCTTATAAACATCCCTGATAGTAGAATCAAACAGACAATCAGTCGTCGTAAAACGACCCTGAACTGCTGGATCATTCATGCCCATTTTCCGAAGGTAATAGAGAACAACATCAATGTGCTATAACAAAAGAAAAAAAAATTAATAATCAAAACATACATATACTTAAACAGGATTACACAATTAAACTTTACCGTTTCTTGAAGAGGATTGTCACCAGAATAAAGCCCATAAAACCAATCTTTAGACGAAACAACACATACACCAAAGTCAAAACTAGGCCTCAGAATATTAGCAGTGAAATGGTATGGAGGCTCCCTGGAATAATAGAATTTGTAAATATTAATAATAAAAACATTTATAATATAAAAGAAATTCATACTAACTGCCAATAATGATATTACCTCGTCTTCATCAACCTATTTTTGATCCAGGTAGAAAAGCTCGCAGACAGCATTGCATCTACTCGACGCCAAGGTTTGAAAACAAACGGATGCTTCGTTGAAAATTCAGAATTCAAAACCTTCTTCCTGCTTCTAACCAAAGATCGAGAACCAAATAACGTACGTGACCTATGAAACCGCACAGACTCTCGCCTACAGACTGCTTTATGACAAACACCCATCCTTTCCTTAATTTTGGCATGCACAGGAACAACCTCTTGCAAGGTTCCATAATCCTTCTCAGAAAATTCATCAATATCCCGAAACAAACTGTTTAACTCACCATCTTCACTAATACTTGCTTGTTCACTAATATTTCCTTGTGCAATATTAGCAACTGCATTAAAGAATAAGATTAAAAACAATATAAAAAATGTAAGGAACATTTTCAATACTCAGAAAATTCAATATGACAGTTTTAAGCAACAAAAATTGATACAAATGAACAAAACATTAAGGTTCATAAATATAATAATGTAAATGGCATAATATATTCAATACCAAATAACTCACCTTCATTAACATTGGAACATGCAGATTGACTCTTTGCAGCTTCAACAGTATTGCCACCTACTATATCAGATCCTAATTCTTTATAAATAACCAATGCTGCAAAATGAAAAGATAACAATAATAACATCAGCTGGTATAAAGAATAATCTGCAAGAGGATTACATTATACTAATTGAAACAAACCCAATATCTAAAATTACATAAACTAACCATATTTGTCAACATCAAGACCATCCTCAGAAATCACAGAATTGCTGCCTTCCACTGACAACGCAACATTTTTACCAAATATCTCGGCTTCTTCCTGAGTATCAAATAACCTAAAATTGGGCAATCCACCAGCTGCTTTATCCAGAACTACATCAACAGCTAATTAAAACAACACAAAAATTGAATAAATTAAAGCACTAATAACTTCAGACACATCCTACAATATTATATCCAGATACAAAGAAAATACTAACAATTTCGGACAGCTTTCTGCGCTGCAACTTCTTTCAAACTACTCTCCGCAATACAGTCCATGATATTGAATTCATCAGTGGTGATTGAATCGAGACCAAGACCTTCTTCATAAATATACATAAAAATATGAATACATAATATTATAATTTGCTACAATATAAGGATAATAAAATTAACAAATAAAACAGCCAACAGTTGCACTAAGAAAACAAAAATAATCCCATCTAACCATTCTCATTATTAGAACCACCCAGACGATTGACAGATTCGGCTAACATAGTAACCCCCGCTGAATCACAACTACATTGTTTATCTTTATTAGACACTGCAATACAAACAACAACATTAAAGAAGTCCATATAAATCAGTACTATAAAGATAAAATATCAACTCAGTTTAATATATAAACAATAACATAAAGTATACTTCAACTAACCTCTACGCTTTGCAGAATCTAGAAGTGTTTTCTCAACTAGATCATCAATTATATTAAGGTCCTCAGTAGACAAAGATTCAACACCTGCTTTATCTAGCCAAATTGACAAAAACAAAATATCAAAGTAAAATTCTGTCAGTGAATATAGGAACATTCATCTAAAATCATGCAACATATACAAATATCACTGATTCTATATACCAATAACAGTTCTGTCACATATAGCACTATTCTGCAAATAAGACCCATCAACAACCATAACTGAATTCTGTATTGCATCAACATTTGAACACATATTGCCAACACCTGAATCCATAATAACAGAAAGAACAGAAAACATGAAATTTAAATACCTTAGTAAAACAACACTAAAAATCAAACTTATTTGTAAAAATATCAGACATATAAATCTTACCACTAGAACCTTTACGCTTTGCAGATTCCTGCACTTTCCTCTGCACACTCTCATCAATAATATTTAATTCCTGAGAACACAATGAAACAATACCTACACCATCTCCCTCTTGACTTGCCACATCATCAAACTGAAGTCTTCTAGGGACTGATACAAATAAACACAAAAAAACAATCCACCAAATCTTCCACAGATTGAACACATCTAATAAAACAAATATACATTAATATAAATACACAATTAAATGAAAATAATCTTATAAACGACACTTACCAATCACATTTACATCAGCAGATGCATCATTTAACCCAACTTCTACATCTTCATCCATATTAGGCTTATCCAAAGGAACAACAATATCAACAACAGAAGTACCTGCATAATAGAAGTCACATTAATATTACTAACTAATATTAGAAATTAAAAATATTACTAACTAATATTGCTAATACTAGAAATTAAAATAGCTAATATATATATGTTCAAATAAATTTAATGAAACACCAAATAATCAACACACCTAAATCAGCATTATCACATCCAGTCCGAGTAGGCATAATATTACTGTCAACATTATTAACCTCAACAGGAGCAACCTCATGATCAGAACCAAAACCATCAAAGGTGAAATTATCAATTGTACCTGCAGCCTAAACATCAAAAAATAATATCATTACCACATCAAAACAAAAATAAACATCAATAAAAATATTACATAGTATATAAACCTGCACAGCAAAATTTGTATCAATCTTCTTCGAAATTATATCCAATTCATTGAAAAACCTTTCAGCAGTAGCCACCAACAAGTCTTTCAAGCCATCAACAGCAAGATTATTCTTCAGAATATCATGCTTCATATCAATCTGATTTTGCTTTAAGCTAACCATTTCTTTAAAGAAATCAGCTTTCGTAACAAACAGTTCATTATCACATGATGACTGCCCAGCTAAATTTACAGGAGGGCTGTCATCATCACTATGACATACAAATTCATCATCATTATTGAATTCTTCAACTTCAAGCAAATTCAAACCATCGAGTTCAAAGTCATTAGGAGTAATATTTTGCACAACCATCTACATGAGATAATACATTAAAACAATTAATATCAATAACAAAAGCATACTAATATTAAATAATATCAGTAAAAATTAGATACAAATGTACAATTACCTTGTCACCAGATAGTGAAAAAAAACACTTCTGGACCTCATTAAACGAAAAATGTCGCGTAACCTCCCAATTCAAAATCCTAGGAACCTTATTCCCAACACGATTAGCCAGCTTCCCATTAACAGAAGGACAGCACTCAAAAAACCATACCAACAACGCATATGGCATCCCTGCAAATCTATACGACGACTTCCAAACACAAACCTTGTTATGCAAAGAATCAATCGTTGCATGAAAAATCTTGTAACCCCACGGGTATGTCTCCCATTCACCAGACTCAACTATATCAAAGTGGTCAGCATCAATATAATGAGGAGTGGTTTCACTATTCTTAGTAGAATAGAGAAAAGTATTAATAAGATACAAGGCAGATATTTTAATTGCATCTTCATCACAGTCCCACATTTTACTTTTAAAACATTCATCCAAAGCAGATTTGCTTACCTTCTCAACACCTCCAAAATATTTCTTAACAAGACGATTACCATCCTCACATCTATAGTCTTTCAAAAAATCCCCATGACATTTAAGACCAGTAACAATAGCAAATTCTTTCAAACCAAATTTTATCTTTTGGTTATTAACAATAAAAAACATTGCATCATCAACTGGTCGTACTACTTCTAAAAACAGCAATGAAACTAAAACCTGATTTTGAACGTGAAAAGCAGGCAATTCAAGAAAATGACCAAAACAAGTAGCTTTGAACCTCTCATATAAACCACCACAGAGCCTTTGTTTTAGCTCAGCACAAATTTCCTTATTGCAATGCACATTAATTGGACGGTTTCCAAAATTTTGCTTGGGAGTATAATATTCCCACAACTGCCAAAAAAATTAACAAAAAACATAAACATATATATAATACTACAATCGATATAACATATTACAACTTAACAAAATATATCAACAAATATGATTCTGAAATTTATATAAATATAAAAAATAACAACTATAATATATATATCTCAAATTCAACACAATATTTAAATAATATTAAAAAACAATTCACAAGGAAATTAATTTATAGAATATATAAATACTGTAAATGTAAAATACAAAAGAAAATAATTAACTTACAAATTAAGTCACAAATTAATAAATTATAATATTAAAGAAATACGCATAATACTAAACCAAATACAAATAGCCCAAACATACATAATACATCAAACAAAACTCTAATAAATTAACAAAATTATAAATAAATTAACCTTTACTAGAAATAAGCATTTCTTGGTTTTAAACAATACAGAAAACATGCATGGAGTATAATATTCAATAAAATGACATATTAAATTGAAGCAGCAAATACCTTCAAAGCCGGACCGTCATTTAACACAGAATCAACATCGGATTTGCCAATATTAGCATTTCTTCTAACTTTCTTCTTAAGATTAATTTCTGGACATTCAACTTCGACAACATCAGAATCAAATTTCACAACACGATTACTCTTATCGAAACCCTTTCTTTTTTGGCTGCATGCAGCCTTCGATCGAGTAATTCTGGAATTAATAGAAGACGCATGCAACGGCATTATCTCACTAAAATCATCATCTAAGGAGCTTTTCTGACCTTGCAATAAAACTTTGTCACCGGAACGACGAGAGTTCTTGGTTATCATCTTTATGTAAATATGAATATTAGATGCATGAATTAAGATAAGAAAAGTAAAGTAAATCTGCAAAGTATTTATGGAAGAAGGGAATGAGAAAAGTTGCGTCAAAGGAAGATGAAGAGTTCAGAAAACAGAACTGTTGCGTAACGCAATATATGTGAAACGCAGAACAATAAATAAAACAGTGCACACGTCGCCTAGAAAAATGAAAAAGACTGATACTGCTAATGATAACTCCTATATTTAAGGCGCATTAACTAAAACAAAAAAAAAAAAAAAATTTAATTTTTAATGGATAACTGCCGCCAAAACGTTACAAATACCAATAAATTTAAAACAAATATTACAATAACTTTATATACGAAAATAAGAAAATTTAATAAATAAAATACCTGAAAAAATAATGTTGGCCAACAAAGAAAATCAGCAAAAAAGAGGGTTACAAAAAGTAATAACTTTCAATAAATGGATATCTGAAGTAAAAATTCCATATATTAATATGTTTACAGAGATTTTTTTCCTAAAATAGTGTAAGTACACGTAATAACTTTAGGCTCAAATAGTAAAAGTTTCACCCACCGACCACTTTTGCCACTGCTATTCGGTTTGAAGCCATTTTTGTTTTATTGGTTTTACATGAGATGCCACTTTTTGGAACTTCAATCTTTGTGAGCTAAAGTTCAAACCTTGTGGCTTGTAAAAGCTGAACTTTTAGGCATAGATGCGTAAACTTCAACTCTTGTGGGCTGAAGATGAACTTCAACCTTTGTGGCCTGAACTTGTGAGAAGTTCAACCCACAATGATTGAAGTTCCAAAAAGTGGTATCTTATGCAAAATTAGTAAAAAAAAAAGTGGCCTCAAACCAAAGATCACTGGCAAAAGTGGCATCTCATGCACTTTTCCCGCTCAAATAGTTTGAGTGAAGTTGTTATGCTGAATTGGTTGCTCACGATCTTTAATGTGTAATTTTGATGTGTAGTCATTTTTGGACGCGTTTAATGAGTTTTATCTACCATTTCAAAAATTAATTGAGAAATAGCTAAAAATTTGTGCGCACACTTACACAGCATTAGCATTCGAAACATCCCAGATTAGTCTCAGTATTTTATTCTGGGACTTTGAACTAACATGTTTAAAGTCCCATTATTTTATACTGGGATTTATGTTCATGAACCTTTATATATAAATTCTCATAATAAAATACTAGGACTTTGAACTAATTTTGTACAGGGATTCATGTTCCCGAAGCTTTATATAATAAAGTCTCATAATAAAATACTGGGACTTTGAACTAACATGTTCAAAGTTTCAGTATTTTATACTGGGATTAGTGTTTAAGTGATCCCAATATTTTATACTGGGACTTTGAACAAACATGTTCAAAGTCCCAGTATTATTTTTCAGCGAATTTGTGCGCGATGGCTACGGATCAATTAGTGCGTGTGAAACAGGCCCCTACGTGAAATTTTTACATCTTTGATCTATATTCGGATCCAATGAGGGAAAATTACTCAATAAGATTGAATCAAGGGTTTTTTACACTATATACCCATGAAATTCAAATTATTTACAAGCCATATCCATTAAAAATTACACTACCCATGAAATTAAAAGTATTTACCTAACCTACCCATTTATTACTGTATACCTTTGTTATACCTTATGGGTGTATACTTTTAAGGTATACTGCATAAATAATACTCCCTCCGTTCCACTTTAGATGAACCTATTAGACTTTGTACGGAGTTTAATAAAGAAAGAAGACTTTTGAAACTTGTGGTCTAAAATAAGTTATAGATATTTGTGTGGCTACTAATCATCTAGGGATGAGTACATGTTCATCCTTTTTGAAACGGAGGGAGTAGTATATAAGTCTAAATATGAGTGCATACCTATAAGGTATACTGCATAAATAATAATATACAAGTCTAAATGGGTAGACATGTAAATAATTTATAGGTGGAGCTTGTAAATATGAAACTTATGGGTAGAGATTTGTAAATATTTTGATGAGTATTTTCGTAAACCAGCTTTGAATGGGGAAGCACACAACTAGCTTATTTTAGGCGCATAAGTGAGATGTAGCATGCTTTTAACAATGATTTAGTTTTTAGCTGCTAGGTTGAACTTCAGCCTATTTCTTATGTGAAGTTTCAATCCTTCAAGTCTGAGTTAGGCGCAACTAGCTTCGAACATTCAGGTTTGAAATTCTAACATAGCAACTAAAAATTAAATAATTTTTAAAACTTGGCTAAAATCCATAACACACCTAAAATAGACTTCCCCGCGAAAATTATAACTTTGATGCTTGTTTCATAAGAAAGCCAAAACACACTCCATGAGTGGATTAGTTAAGTGACTAGAACGATACTCTAAACGAGACCAAAACACACTCCATGAGTGGATTAGTTAAACGACTAGAACGATACTCTAAACGAGATCAATACCGCCAAACAAAGTTGCATAAATTTATATTGACTGCAGTTTATCGAACAAATGTTTATTTTTTTTCTTTTGAGAGGGGTAGGATTTGTTGGAAGGGGAAGCAAGAAGAGGAAAAGATAATTTATAATTTTGCGCCAATGATGAAGAACGCAATGCAACCATTAAATATATCCTGCAAATTACACATGATGTTATCAAAGTGCAAGTGACTTGATGAAATAGCCTCAGTTGTAACACAACTCAGAAGCACACCTTGCCCAAACTCGAGCTTCATTGTTTACCATTGAAGTCAACTCCTATAACTCAGTAATAGAATCCCCCATGCATACAATATTTTGCAGTCTATAAGAATAAGAATAATAGTTTGTCATTTAAGGGGAACTTATTCCTGAAAAAGGGAATATTAAAAATATCTTCGCCGATTCCCATTTTCTGATGGTTGCTAGCCAATCGATTTTTAATGTATATTAGTAATCCTCTGCTTGATGATCCATCATCTTTGACATCAAGCTGATTCTAATTTTTTAACAAACTTCTTCGCCTGCAAAAAAGTTAGATGCAAGAAGGGTAAGGCCCACTATTCCATGAGGAATTTGCTAAAGCTTAATGGAACAAAGAGTTGCAAATGAAAATTAAAAACATGAAGCACATTATGTGCTAGTCAGGAACACTAATCTGGTACTAATAAGTTTTTTTTTTCATGGAAAAGAATATGCTTTCATAGGAATAAGGTTCCACTCTTTACCTGTTCCAATGTCAGAAACATAATGACATTCCACGATCCCAAGCGTCCAAAATTTGGGATAAAGCCTTTATAGAAAGCTAAAGGTCCCTGCAAACATAAAGGCCACAAAAGCAGTATCATGTTAGTGACATTAGACATAACGGTTGCTATTGGGGAGGCATAGAAAACAACACAAACTAAAATCTAATATCAGGAAGGAAACTTTAAAGGGATCTGCTTTTGTGCTGTAAAACTATCTTAACAGAAGTGTGAGATTATCGTTATTTTATGATAAGAGTTCTTCATGTATGATTATTAATATCAAGACATCAAAGAACATGCATGAGAATGGGTGAGAGGGAGAGAGCAGGCATAGAAATTTCAGGAAGCAAGGAGCCAAGATCACTTGATAAAATTAAGAGGTAAACATAAATCTGCAAATGCAAAATTCTTTAGTAAACTATGAGAAAAGACAGATGATGGATGACTTACATCATTTTTCAAGGTTTTGACAAAACAATCGAGGGTACTCTTGTATGCAGAATCTCCCATCATTCTTGACTTAACCTGCATCCAGTTTATTGTGTCAGTGGCATCATGGCTATATCTGAATAATCAACAGAAAATTAATCTAATAGCAAATTAAGCATACAACTTTAAAATGTCTATCACTACTGCCACTTGAAAAAGATGAATTTTCAAGACAGATTAAAAGCACGGATCTAAAAGTTTGTAGTATTCAATAAAAATCAGCCGTCACCCAAATATTAGAAGCGTCATTGGTGGTAGTTGAACTGATTAAGAATGAGATTTTAAATTAAAAAACAAAAAAAGTATTACCATCATATGCAACCAACTACCAAGCTAACAGCATTTTGAAATTGTTGATCCCAGCTACGCTAGCTTGGTCCCAGGAAGGGGAAGAGAAAGGGAAGAGTGAAGAAACGAAAACTAATTATTTTACTTCCCCAGGGTGAGATATCTATGTGTGTTTGTTATCGTTCAAGTACTACAACAAGCCTAGAAGCTAACATACATAGTAAGGAAATTCATGAGAAGAGGATTCAGATTCACAAGATGCAGGCATTTCTCTAACAGAGATGACATTGACTTTGACAATATGCACCTCTTTTTCCTATTTGGCGACAAAGATCTAAAATACCAACAAACAAATTACTGAATCATGGATTGCCATTATAAAGGCATAAAAGGAAACCAATTTCGAAGAACAATGAAAATATAAGTTACCACATCAACAGGGGACCCTATGCAAACTGCAAAAAAACCTGCTCCAAGGCCAGCGAACAAGTGAGTAACAACATTGTCCGTGAACCCAGGAATCTTGAGAATGCTCTGAAATTTTAAAGAGAGAAAAGTGAAAAAAATGAGAATGTTAACATTTGGATCCAAGAAAACACAACATTTGGGAGTCAGAGAAATGAGGTGTTATTAATGAATTTATGGTTTCTCTACCTGCTTCACTTGATCATAACTGGCTAATTCAGCTGCATTAATGATGGCATTCCTACCAACATTGGGTCCAAGTCCAGTCCACAGAGCTTTAACTCCTTCCTAAGATCAAGATGTGATAGAAACAAAATGCAAAGAGGTTTAAGATAAAAAGTTGAAATAGGGCTTTTTCGCAGCAAATCAAATTTACACTTGTGAAACCTGTTCGTCGTTCGATATTCATTATTTTGGAAATGTTCCAGAAAGCATTATAAAGTACTGCCCATTTTCACAATTTCCCAAGCACGCATAACATGTCCAAGAGAAAGGAATTTCATCGAGAAGAAGTACTACCCATCTTCTCCAAAAAGGATCAATGAAGACTTTAAAATGTTAGATAGAGAAGGAGAGAGTCGAAACAATCAATTACAGACGAAGATAACGACCTGTAGAAGAATAGTCTAGTGGAAGTCTTTAAGAAATGTTGTCATCAATTCTAGGGACATAATAGTTGTTAAATGTTACATTCTTTAGACACATAATTTTTGTAGGCTGCGCACGCCCACATGATTGGAATTGTGGGACTTTGAATAGCAACAAGGATTTAAACATTTAAGTGGTACTGAATTTACAATTCATGAGGCAACTAACTTCCAAGTCATGATCAGAGTAGGTTTCCTCAAATTTTCAGCCTGGCTCAATTTTCATAACTTAGTAAAAGAGTTAGCTGGATAAGACATATAACCTGTCTCACTATTGTTGAGTAAGCATTTAGAGCTCCAGAGTAACGCCTTGGCACACCAGGTGGCAACTTTCCTTCAGCTTGAAGACGTACTTTAACTAAATCTGTAGGATTTGCAATTGTAATGCCCAATGCACCTATTGATAAAGAATCAAGAAACTGCTTTAAATATATTGAAAGACCAAAGAGTAAAAGGATCAATACAAGGGTATATAAAACATATGGTATTGATAGTCCAAACATTGAACTACTAGTCCCTGTAGGGATGTTATCTTCTATATGGAAATAAAAGCTCCACTGTCTAAACTCCTGAGCAAAGTGATAATAAATACAAAACATCTAAAACGATCCTCACCAGTTGTAAGTGCAGCAAGGATTTTCTTTGACAATGGCACATCTCCAACATGATCTTTGCCAACATAGAAGTTTTTAACCTGCTTGCCGAGAAAAAATAGTCCATAAAAGGCCATAAACCACAAAATAAACTTGTAGCGGTTGTAAGCTAGAAATGACAACTTACAGGTTCATACATCCCAATACGAAGACCTCCAAATAAACATTGACGATGTAACCCAGGTACAATACCCTTCCATAGTGAAGCTACTCCTTCTTCCCTTGCAATGGTGCCGACAGTACCTAACATCCCCCTATATTTTGGTAAAGCTAAATCCCCTTCAACTGCCTTCTTTTGAAGCTGAAGCCTAACTTTAGCAGTATCCAATGGTAAAGTACAGATCTGGAGAACAGAATTTTGTATGAAGCAAACAAGATTCACAGGCGGTGAGCAAATCCGTAACCGTAACAATAGCATGGTATGCAAGTATCTAAGAGAACAATGTACCACATGGTTCTAATGTTCTATAAAAACTACTTACATGATCAAGGCCAACTTTTCTTTGGAGAATTTTTAAGGGGGCATGGAAACATGATAAAATTCTTTTATCGCTTCACATAAAGCAAAGAAACCAAAATTAAGCAAAACCAACGTTGGTTAATCAGAAACTATTTACTCGATCAAGGCCAATTTTTGGTCAGAGAGAAATTCAGAAAGCAAGAAAACATAAGTATGTATAATATAGGCCTAAGGTGAGTTTTAGTGGAGTGACATGGTTAGTGTGGATTGATATAGTCAACTCAAACTTGTTTGGTACTGAGGCCTAGTTATTGTTGTTAGAAAGAAACTCAAGTACAACTTGTTGTAATGATCACTACTCTCTTAACCAAAAAGACAAATCAAATCAAGGCTATCAAGCACAATATGCCGAATCAGCTTATTTTTAATACAAACATAGCTATACTTCTTTGCAAAGATTACAATAGAAAATTAAAATAAACCTTAGGTTGTCCATCAAAGCAACCTACTAACGAAACTTACCAGCTAAATGACGATCATTCATTTTTTCTATAACCAAGATATCTCCTAGGGCCAGTGGCACACACTTCAAAACTCGATAGCTAGTAAGTCTGCCCTTCTACCCTTTTTCACTTAAATACCAGACTTTTGTTTATAACATGGTTTTAATCCACATATTACAAGTTGCGCTCTTACCATTAGATCAAAGCCCGGGGGCCTCAATTGGGATCATTCATAGCAAGGAAATTCCCCACAACCTACCCCCACCCCCCACACACAACCTACACCCCCCTTCCCCATCCTCCAAAAACATAAGGATCTTTACACAAATAGCCGACCGGATCTCCTAGCCGATATACCTAGATTATACACGACTATACACATACTATACATTGATTATACATATAGTCAAAGCTTCAAACTTTGCAGCATAGTCAGTACATATTCAAGAAAACAAGTAGCCCAACAAAAGCAAAAAAAAAAAAAAAAAAAAAAAAAAAAGCAACAAAAGGAACTAACTTTACATTCTCTACTGTATTTGCATAAAACCAAATTCAAGAAAATAGGAAATCTTGAAGTATACCTCAGCAAAACAAGCAGCAAAAGCACTACTTGCAAAAGTTCCAGCAAAAGAAATATCAGATTTAGCCTTGCCATGATCCCCCATGATGATTAACTTAAAACAAAGTTAAAAAGAGATCACAAAGCAAAGCAAATACAGAGAAAGAATTGAGTAAATGTAATAAAATGGGGTTGTTTTTTTTGGTATAAATATATAGATTTTGCAAAGGGAAGAGGGAATCTTGGGAATAGCGAAATGGGCTCTGCTTATGCAACGCCCAATTGTTGTCATGGGTCTTTTTCTCTTACTTAACTTTGTCTTCTAGTCATCATTTTGACTTTATTTCTTGGGGCATTATTTGGCTTTTTAGTTATATCGTGCCGGTGATTTAACTCGACATATAAAGTTGTAAAATTATTCATTTGTTATTATGATAAAAAGGGTTTATTTGAACCAATACGTGATTTTATTTTAATTTTTAAGGACCGGGTCTTGTATTGGGTCGAGGACAGGTGATTGAGCACTCTCGATATGTGTAGTGATGTATGTATGATAAAGATAATTTGGTGATTAACTACAATGCTAATGACGTTAGTCAAGATTCAATGAATGAATAACGTTTTTCAAGATTCAACGAATGAATGAAGCTATGAATATATCATAAGTTCGATGTCAGCTTGAGGTAGTAACCTTCTTCGTAGTTGGACAATAAATAAATAGCACAATGCATAAAGTAGTTTGAAAAATAACTAAAGGTTTTTTAGAACTATTGTCAAAAAATAGTATGTCATAATATTTTTTACTGTAATATTTTTCAAATTTGTAGTCTTAAACACGTCGTAATATTCGTACTAATTATAAAACTTTCTTGTTAAGGGTACAAGTATTAATAGATAGTATTAAGGATTCATATAGCACATTATAATTAGTTGAACTTGAGTCATAATTTGGTTGAATGAAATATGGATTAGTGAGTCTCCAAAAGACAATAATATATTTGCAATCAGATCAAAATCATACACTCAAACCATGTGCTTTGACCTAATTAATTATTTTGCTTTATTTAGTGGACTTCAGAATAAAGAATAATAAAATTACTTTATTAGATAATTATGATTTGCTGGAGCTTGCTCATATGCTGATTAGATCCTCATCCAACATCATCTTCTTATTATTATTATTATTATTATTATTATTATTATTATTATTATTATTATTATTATTGTGGTGAGTAACATCTTACTATTTAGGGATAATTTCAGAAACCCCGGACGGTGAGTAACATCTTACTATTTAGGGATAATTTCAGAAACCCCGCAGGTTTGACTCCATAACAGTAACTTCCCTTATGGTTTACAATATTACGGTTACCTTCCTTATTTTGAGTTTTTTTGTAACAATTTTTTTAAACTAATAATCATTGTTATAAATAATTATATTTGGACTAATTATGAAGACACTAGGAAGAATATGGGTATTAGTTTATATTTTTTTGTAATTATATTAGTCCAAATATAATTATTTGTAATAATTATTATTAGTTTAAAAGAACTGTTATAAAAAAATTCAAAATAAGGGAAGTCAAGGTAGAAGTCACTGTTACGGAGCCAAACCTAATGGTAGGTTTATGAAATCATCACTATTATTTATGATGATAGCATATACTTGATCCTATTGAATAAAGGGATTTTTACACTCTATACCCATAAAATTTAAAGTATTTACAAGCCATACCCATTACAAATTATACTACCCATAAAACTAAAAGTATTTACCCAACCTACCCATTTATTATTGTATATCTTTGTTATGCCTTATTAGTGTATACCTTTAAAATATAATGCATAAATTATGGTATACAAGTCTAGAGGGACATTTATTACTGTATAACTTTGTTATGCCTTATAGTTATATACCTTTATGGTATACTGCATAAACTATGGTATATAAGTTTGGGTGGGTAGAGTGGGTAAATAATTTAGTGGGTAGATCGGGTAATATTTGAAAGTAGTGGGTAGTGGCGGTAATTATTTTAAATTTTGTGGGTATTTTTGTAAGTGTCTCTTGAATAAACGACTTGTCACACAATTAAACACGTTTTAAAATGAATCAATTGTTCAATAGGCAAGCCAATAAATTCTAAGTAAATCTAACATTAGAATAAACTAGAAATCAATACAAGATAATAAAACAGAGAATAGTTCATTGGTACAAGATGCTAATGAACAGCATATGACAAAAAGCCAAGAAACAGTAGTGTACATTAGGTTCATATCTCCTGATCTCCTTTATAGAAGGGCCTTATTTGTGTATACTCCTAAACATGAAACCAAAGTGAAGATACTTTACCTGAAATATGAAGAATATATCCTATTCTTGCCCTTTTGATTCTTAGTCCACTATTTACCTAAGTTGCTCGGACACCGGTACGAGTGTCCGACACGGGTGCGGATCTAGAGGTCATATCCTTCAAGATCTAAATTCTAAGATTTGGAGATACGGATCCTATTACGGATACGTGTGCGGAGATTCGGCTAAAAATAATTCAAAAAATTAAAAATAGAGTTTTAATCCGATCCTACACTTTTTGTTGGCCTTAAGAAACATTCCCCTTTTGATTTTCTGTTGAGGTACGATATGAAGACATCATTAGAGAGGTAATTACTATAAAATTATCCTAGCTTTGGTTTCACTTTCGGAATCAAATTGTGTCTTGTCTAGAACTTTTCCGCCGCCCGTGGTCAAAGTACCCATAAACGTTTGATCATATCCAACACGGATCCCACACCCACACCCATACTAGTGTCGTGTCGACACGGGTGCGGCACCAAAAGTGCCGTGTCCGAGCAACTTAGCTATTTACCCAGGGCAGGTAAAAGGATAAATACTTGAGTTAGGATGTGATAAAACAGAGAATAATTATAATCCTAAACACCATGATAAAATAACATCAGTAACTAAAAATTAGATGCAATGATCCATCATTGGCATTTCGTGAGGTGCCAATATGATGTGAAGGTAACTCACTTCATCATGTATCACAAGGAGTCTATTTAGGAAAAACTGATAGCCCTGGAATTCTTTTAGAATGGCTTGTAGCTATGACAGGTAACTAGATTTACATGGACTAATCATTTACTAATAAGTTATCAATATCTGATTCAAACTGAAAACACTAGACTCTGCATCAAGGCTTTGATGTACAGGGGACCAAGTTTTGAGGATAAACACAAGAAGTTAGACAAAAGTGTTAGCTAACCAGCCCGAGTTTTTCAAGTTATACTTCACACTTCACAACTGCATCTATCTGCTTCTTCAACTTGTCATTTAGACCCTCTGTCAAAGCTGATGATGATAATTGCTTCTTCAACTTGTGATTTAGACCCTCTGTCAAAGCTGATGATGATGATGTTAAAGAGGCCTTCAGCAAGCTCAATGCTTCCAACTCGCCAACACTGATAATTTGCTCGTCAATATCATTGATGGGAACATTTAGTTCTTGGAATAAGAGAAGAGTTGATGTAGAAGACAAAGGTCGCACTTCCAAATTGTCCAAAATGTAGAAAAGGGAGGGTTCATTTGCAAACTTTTTAAAATTGCGCTGTCGAGTACCCTTTACAATTTCCCTTTGATCATACAAATTGATTTTCTCTGATAAACCTTCAGAAACCTTCAGCAGCTGATACTGAGATTTATGCTGAGTAGCAACACAGGGCTTGAGTAATATCGTCTTAAGGTTGCCGTTAGGATTCTCCTCACTTCTGTAAGTGTAACTATTCCGCAGAGGAGAAGTAGTGAACCATTTTGAATCTAAAGTCTCCACACTTTTATAGAAGTTATCTATGCATTCCAACCCAGAACTCCCTTTAAGAACATCTTCAGTTGATCCTATAGGAATGGTCAAAAAGTTGAAGAGAAAATCAATGAATTCATTGCCTGCCTCTGCACACAAGACCTGATTTGTAGACTTTCTTAGTATTAGCTTCAGCTCTAATTTCTTGGTGCTGTTACTGGTTCCATTTTCACAAATGGACGGCAAATTTCCAGACTTGGACATTGTGATAGTGTCTACTCTTGCTCTTTTTTGTTTTTGCTTGGGCAGAAACACATCAGACAATGGATTCTTAGAGATAAATGAACGAGCAAGTAGATGAATCACCTAAATGGTCAAGGAAAGGATCATGTTACTTGCTGCAAATGGCAATCTACGAAAAATCACAGTAAAACATGTAAAAGCAATCATATCCCCAGAAAGCATAATTCTTGTATATAAGAATGGCAAAGGACATTACCTCATTCTTACCAACTTCTACATGGATCACCTTAATCTGATTCATATCACTTAGGCCAACATTAGAAAGGATCTGCACAAGAGAGCTTAGAGAAGCACACTTGACTTGCAAATCATCGGTGATTAAAAATGATATCCCTCCTTTGAGAAATACAGACTCATCGTGGCAAGCAATTTCATCTGTCAGAATCTTCTCTGCATTAAACGTCCCTTTGCATGGGCAAGCAACATTCATGAAATAGCTTGCCCTTGGGCAATCTGAGCACTGATAATACTTCTCAGCGCCTGAATCATCTACATTCACCTTCAACCTCATGCAATACTTTGGATAGGGATTTCTTGGATTTAGCAGCATGGTTTTGCAATGTTCTCCGAACATATCTTCCTCACTGAGGTTTTCAACACTTCGGTACAAGTTGTTCATACATCCAACAACTCCAGCCTCTGCTTTAATGAGTCGTATTATTGTTCCCATTGGTAAAGTGAGAAGGCTAACAAGTATGTCCATAAAATCTACTTTGGCATCAGCTGCAACAACTTGTTCCTTCTTTTCATCCACCAAAAGCTTCAAGCGAACCTTGGGTTCTTGCTTGGTTTCCATTTTAAAGCAGTTAAGTGGTGAACTCTTTACTGATGTAGCAAACTCCTAGCTGATTCGAGTTATAAGTAATTAGTCAAGAACCAAGAGTATGTGAAAAAAAAAAAAGATTTTCTGGCTATCAGATTGAAGTAAAATGAAGGAAGCACTTCTTCACGATATGAAAGAAGTCTAAATAGCATAGATACTGGACATGGGGTCACGAATACATTAAAATTTTCAGGGAACAAGACAAGTTTTTGCACGCTATTGTATTTGCAAATACATTTCTATCTTACATTAGATCAACAAATAATTATTCAATGTATGATTATAATAACATAAACAAGCATTCCAGATTCATTATATACGTAAAAGAACATCCTAATACCACCATTTATCAAATGACAACACCAGTGGTAAACATAAGACCAAGTCAGCATAAAAATCAACAACAACTAAGCCTCAGTCCCAACATGTCATGGACGGGTATATGGAATCTCACTTACAATGTTACTCCATTTAAACTCACCCGTGTCAATATTATACAAGCCATCATTAGTTCATTCACAACAACTGTTAAAGTCCAAGACTACTGCAGTATATTCAGCTAGCTGTAGTTCTCAATTTATATTCCACATATCTTTTATGTCTTTGTGATGGCAGTGTCGAGACCAACTTGTGTGCGTCTACCCAATCCATCTAACCACCGTCACTTCTAAGTCTCTATTTTTATATGTACTATTACCAACTTGACTGCAATGTATGAAAGATTTTAAAGACATTTTCAGCTATAAAGTTGTGATGTCGTACTAGTTCTCTACACATTAATCATACCCATGTGGCCATGTATAAACAGTTTGACCCTTGTATTCTACACAAAGCATGATTGCAACTTTTACATATTAAGTTAAATGCTCTCAGCTATAAAACTAGTGATTCATCATCTGTTATCTAAAAAGATTACTCTTTCAAAACCGAGAAATCTTTGAGGACCAACGACAGTGTTCAAAATTTTGTGGACAACAAACACATCACTTAAATACCAGGTTTTTGTCTAAAACAGACTCGAACACATGACAGCGTCCAACCCACATATCACAAGTAGGGGCAAAGCCACCATGGTTGAAGGGGCCGTTCATTGAAAAATTACATTGTAAATAGGATAAAAACTAGTTTTGTATATATATAAGCTATTGAACTCTGTCTAGTAAAGTAGCAACAGGTGTTCAAAAATAACTTTAGGCCACACATACTCAAGTCTAGGTATGACATTTTGAGCCCCTCGTATAAAGTCTTGGCTCTGCCCTTGATCACAAGTTACGCTATAACCCACTACCATAATCATTTTAGGAAAAATAAAGAGGTTATACCCATATCACATTATACACGAATATTTCAGGATAAAGCTAGTATTTTTATATAAACTATTGAACCCTTGAAATGATGAACAAAGTTAGTAAAGAAGCAAAGAGCGTTCAAAAGTGGCGTTGGGTCACACATACTCGAATCCTAGGTATGACATTTCGAACCCCTCGTATAAAATCCTAGCTCCGCCTCTGTATAAAGTTCTAGCTCCGCCCTGATCACAAGTTACGTTATAACCCCACTACCATAATAATTTTACGAAAAAATAAGTTATATCATATCACATTATACACGAATATACTGTAAGATTATAATAAAAAAGGTAAAAATTAAACCATAGTGTGATCAAGAAATGAAAAGGAAGAAAAAATAAAATACCTTTTTCTTGTTCTTTTGAGCTAGCAATGAAAAGGAATGCTAGTACTTTTTATTTTACTCTACTTTTAGGGTTTTTATTAATACTAGTTTAATATATTTTACAATATTCCCGCTCAATTGGTTTCCTAATCTTATTTCCCGCTAATACTCCTTTTTTTCTCTTATTTTTTTCTTTTCTACATCCCCTTTTTTAAAGAAAAGGGTCATATATGCCCGTAATGTATTGAAAATTATTCACATTTATACTCTATAAGCATTCATTTATTAGGGATAATCTCGGGAACAGATCCGACGAGCTGGGCTTGTAGTTCAAAAGGATAGAGTACGTGACTACAATACACTTTTACTACTCCTCCATCTTGATAATCAGAGGCAACTCTAGCCTCTAGCTTTTCAAGAGGATAGGTTCACCACTATCAGGGGCAAAACTATGTTGTTTTAGGATAGCTCGCGAACGATCTTTATTAGAAAATTATATTATGTATACAAGTCAAATTTCAGTTTAATATGGTGATATATTAAGTTTTAAACATTTGTATACAAATTAATAATAGTAGCTTGGTGGTCAAGGATGTTAAACTTTATTTCTTGCTACAAGTTCAACTCTCCCATGGAACAATGTTCATTTTTTTTTAAGCAAAAGCACAACACAAGCTGGACCAATATAAGTATTAGGGAAAAGTTAATAAAAAGAAGCCTTTAGTGGGAATTGATCCCTACCCCAACATGTAATATCTAGTTTTGTGGAATGATTATGGATTTACGTGAACTGCCCTCAAATATAAAGATTCGCCCAGGTTGATTATACAAGAATGAAACTTAATTATATGTAATTACCTATAATATATCAAAAAAAAAAAAATAAACTCCAAACACTATTTGAAACTGCTCAAGTATGCCATCTATTACACGGTTAATTCATTTAAGTTGTTTTTTATTAGTGGAGCTCCAAGGTGAAATATATATGTAGACTCCATATGTTCAAATTCTAGAGAAAAAAAAAGGGGTTCAAATCTAAGGTTAAATTATGCTCTATGTCAGTGTAGGTAACTTTTTTTTCAAAACATACCTACATTTTTTCATTTTTCCATACATAGCAATATTTTTTCAATTGCTACCAAATATAGCATAATGAAAAAACCTTAACCTTAACTTTTCTCTCTCTTCCCTCTCCTTTCCCCCCTCTCACAAGTCAGCGGCGCCACTGCCCGCCACCTATTTCCCGTCGCCAGAGTTTCCGTCCCAGATCTGGTCATTTTCACCACTGCAGCTTCGGCACTGCTTATGTAGGCAATGGACTGGAGATGCAGAACTCCAGCATCGCCTCTAGGGCGCTGCTGTTCCTCGGTGGCGCTGTTGCTAGCTTCTTCTTTTTTCTGGTGGTACACGACATGTTTACGGTGGTGGTGGTGTATGTTTGGTGTTTGTTGATTGTGGGAATGTATTACATGTGTATTTTCATTGTATGTGCGGTGTATGCACTGTGTATACAGTGAATATACACCGGACATACAATGATATACACTTGACATACAATAAAAATATTTGAGTTATTCATTTTGTATATGGTGTGTATGTCCGGTGTAGGAACGTGGATACAGTGTGCATACACTGTACATACGACAGATATACAAACATACACCAATTAAATGGGTGTATGCTTAATGTCCATACAATAAAAATACACAACATATACAAAAAAAATAAATAAAAATAAAAAACACCATTTTTCGGTGACCAGTGACTGGCGGCTGACGGTCGGAGGCAGTGGTCATCCGGTGGCAGTCATGGAGGCGGTGGCTAGAGGGTTGGATGGTAGTTAAGGAGGGGAATCTAGGGTTTTATATATATTTTGCTATGTTTTGAAAAAAATGTTGCTATGTCTGAAAATAGGAATATTGACACTTTTATGTAAAAAAAATTGTTAGCTTGTATAGTTTTATGAATTGTCCCAAATCTAACGGTCAACTTTCAACGATCGTTTAAAATTTTTCTAATGTTTGAGCTTGTCAGAGGTCAGGGGTAAAAACAAGAATTTTCTTCTTTAGTCCATTAAATTTTCCAATTCTGCCTCTTATGAATTTCCACTAAAATATGGTTTCTCCTTCATTTGTTGGGTTCCTAAACATGGTTGGTCAATCTCATATAGTATAGGGGCAAATCTCATCATTTCCTCATTAACAGATAAGGTAGGTAACTTAATACAAACCAAAAAAAGAAAAATACAACTAATACATTCTCCTAGTTTAAAACCTTACACGGGTATACCTTTAAATCTTCATCAATTTATTTTTTTGGCATGAAAACTCTTTATTCCAAATAGGACGCATGTTAAAATTATAAAAATGTTCAAGGGGTTTTTCTTTTTCGTCTAACACGACTTCAACTTATTACTTCCAAGGCATCATGTTTTCGTTCCTATTTTCTTTTTGTTCAGATATTCTGTTTTCGAAACTTATTAGTTCGACTAATTTAAGTACGGTAAAGAGTTCAACATTAGGGTTATCACGTTTCCTATCAAATGAGACACATCATGATTTGCTGGAGCTATCTCATATGTTAATTAGATCCTCATTCAACATTTTATTAGTAAATGCATAGACATTGATCTCTCCTATTGAACATACAACTTATCACACAATAAAAGATTATAGAATGAGAATTCCAATCCAAGAAATGACTCATAATAAGATTATAAAACAGAGAAAACTTCATTGGCACAGGATGCTCTATGACAAAAATCCTAGAAATAGTGGTATACAATAGGTCCAAATCTCCTAATTCCTTCTATATAAGAGCCTTTGTTTGTATTTATTCTTAACATGAAACCAAGTGGATGACACTTTACCTGAAATATGAAGAATATATCCTATTCCTTGTACTTTTAATTTCTTAGTCCACCATCATACTATTCTAAAAGAGACAATCCTTATAGGTAAAAAGTGAATGACATTTTTACCCTTGACTTTAAAAGTACTCTTGTAAGATTTTTGTACTAAAAAGTAAATTTACTCTCTAATAAATGATATATATATATATATATAAAAGTAAATTAATATATTTGTTTGGCTATAGTAGTAACATCAATCTGAATTAGATTACCGTGTACATATATTAACAGTCTTTACATTTTTTGAAGTCAACATTTCAAATTCTCATGCATGTATTCATTGTATTGAGTCTTTCCGTCTTCCTAAGCTAACTCTTACAATTCCATTTATGGTGTATAAATTGATTTGTGTTCTTACTCTTAAGAACAACTAGCCTAAACGCTTCCACTTTGATACTACATACAACATAGCTTCACATTTTATCCAAAATGATTTGAATAAAATACTGTGAACTCTTTACATTTTATGTTTACATACATGATGTGGTCACCAAATACATATGCAAGATGTGACTCTATCTATAGAGATACAAATGCATTGTTGTTGATGTTTGTGGCTTGGAACTAATTAACATGTTCAAGAATATGATCTTCTACTTATTTGTTCTTCCCAATTCCTTCTCTTCCTCTTTTATATTAGCGTAATTATGAGTATTAGATTTCTTAGTGAAGGCTCTCTTTGTAAAATTCTATCGTCCATTCGCTTTGTTTATTATTGAAGACATATCATAATTTGAGCATGCATTTTTCAAAAGTCAAATGCATGAATTTATTGAAAGAATTAAAAAAATGAAAATTTTTGCGTGGGAAACATACATCTACATTTATCGATGTCATCAATCTTTTCTTTTTGTTCATACTTTATGTAATTACATTTCTATGTTTACTTATTGAAAGTGGTTCCACGCGTTGCCAAAACTAGTTTACATAAACACGCATTTCAGATTAGGAGGTGCTAAAATAAGAATTTGAATCACTAACTTTTTTGTCTATGCTAGAATAATAATCCTAATCTCCCATGAATGAATGAAATCAGTAACTAAAAAATAGATGCAAAGATTCATCATTGGCATTTCATGAGGTGCCAGTATAATGTCAAGTTGACACTCATTTCATGCAGTATCACAGGGAGGCTATGGAGGACAAAACCAAGAGCCCTGAAATTCTTTTAGAATGGCTTACAGCTATGACAGGTAAATAGATTTACCTGTTTACCAACTAGGAGAAAATTAGTTTCATGGACTAATCCTCTATTGAGGAAACCTCTAAAACCAGTAAAATAATAAAACTACTAATAAGTAATCAGTATCAAATTCAAACTGAAAACGCTGGACTCAGCATCAAGGTTTTGATGTACAGGGGACCAAGTTTTGAGGCTAAACAAAAGAAGCTAGACAAAAGAGTTATCTATGTGTTTACTAGCCAGCCCGAGAAAGTTTCTTCGAGTTGCACTTCACATCTGTGTCTATCGGCTTCTTCAACTTGTGATTTAGACCCTCTGTCAAAGCTGATGATGATGATGTTAAAGAGGCCTTCAGCAAGCTCAATGCTTCCGACTCGCCAACACTGATAATTTGCTCTTCAATATCATTGATGGGCACATTTAGTTCTTGGAGTAAGCGAATTGTTGATGTAGAAGACAAAGGTCGCACTTCCAAATTGTCCAAAATGTAGAAAAGGGAGGGTTCCTTAGCAAACTTTCGAAAATTGCACTGACGAGTACCATTTACAATTTCCCTTGGGTCACACAACTTATAAATTTCTGAAAAACCTTCAGAAATCTGCAGCAGCTGATACTCAGATTTATGTTGAGCGGCAACACATGGCTTGAGTAATATCATCTTAAGGTTTCCTGTAGGATTCTCCTCACTTCTGTAATTGTATCTATTCTGTAGAGGAGGCGTATTGAACCATTTTGAATCTAATGTCTCCACACTTTTATAGAAGTTATCTATGCATTCCAACCCAGAACTCCCTTTTAGAGCATCTTCAATTGATCCTATCGGAATGGTCAAGAAGTTGAAGAGAAAATCAATGAATTCATTGCCTGCCTCTGCACACAAGATCTTGTTTGTAGACTTTCTTAGTGTTAGTTTCAGCTCTAATTTCTTGGTGTTACTGGTTCCATTTTCAGAAATGGATGACAAATTTCCAGACTCGGACATGGTGTTAGTGTCCACTCTTGCTCTCTTTTGTTTTTGCTTGGGCAGAAACACATCAGACAAGGGAGTTTTTGAGAAAAATGAACGAGCAAGTAGATGAATCACCTAAATGGTCAAGAAAAGGATCATGTTACTTGCTGCAAATAGCAATCTATGAAAATAGTAAAACATGTAAAGCAACCATATCACCAGAAAGCATATTTTGAATAAAAAATGGCAAAGAACAATAGAACATTACCTCATCCTTGCCAACTTCTACGTGCATCTCCTTGATCTGATTCATATCACTCAGGCCAGCATTAGAAAGCATCTGAACAAGAGAGCTCGGAGAAGCACGCACACTTGACTTGCAAATCATCAGTGATTAAAAATGATAACCCTCCTTTGAGAAATGCATATTCATCGTGGCAAGTACTTTCAACTGTCAAAATCTTCTCTGCACTAAATTTCCCATTACATGGACAAGCACCATTCATCAAGTAGCTACCCCTTGGGCATTCTGAGCACTGATAATACTTCTCAGAGCCTGAATCATCTACATTCACCTTCAACCTCATGCAATACTTTGGATAGGGATTTCTTGGATTCAGCAGCATGGTTTTGCAATGCTCTCCGAACAGATCTTCCTCACTGAGGTTTTCAACACTTCGGTACAAGTTGTTCATACAACCAACAAGTCCAGCCTCTTGTGTAATGAGTCGTATTATTGTTCCCATTGGTAAAGTGAGAAGGCTAACGAGTATGTCCATAAAATCTACTTTGGCTTCAGCTGCAACAACTTGTTCCTTCTTTTCATCCACCAACAGCTTCAAGGGAACTTTAGGTTCTTGCTCGTTTTCCATTTTAAAGCAGTTAACTGGTGAACTCTCTACAGATCCAGCAAACTCCTAGCTGATCCAAGTTATCAGTAATTAGTCAAGAACCAAGATTATGTGAATAAAACGATTGTCCGGCTTTCAGTTGAAGTAAAAAGTAAGAACTTGCTCAAGGAATGAAAGAAGTCTAGATGGCATAGACACAAACATAGAGGTCACAAATACATTAAGGGAACATGATACAAGTTTTTGAGTGCTATTGTATTTGTAAATTTGTTCCTATATCTATTAAACCAGCAAACTATTATCCCAGGTATGATTATAATTACATAAACACGCATTTAAGATTCAATATCTACGTAAAAGAACATCCTAATACAACAATTTATCAAATGACAATACCAACTGTAAACATAAGACTGAGCCTGCATTAGATCAACAACAGCAACTACGCCTTAGTCCGTGCAAGTCAGGGTCATCTATATGAATACTCACCGACTATGTTACTCCATGTAAATACATCCAGTGCCAATATTACATAAGCCAGCACAAGATCATTCATGACAACTTCTAAAGTCCAAAACTACTGAAGTACTTAGGTAGCTTCAATTCAATTTATATTTATCCCTATATCCCACTTATTTAGTGTCTCTCTACCTCTTACAAATTGGGGTAAGGTCTGCGTACACCTCACTCTTTCCAGACCCCACTTGTGGGATTCCACTGGGTTTTTTGTTGTTGTATCCCATTTATTTAGTCTCGGGGCCAACTTATGTGCATCTTCACTAATCTGTCAACAAACTGCTAATTGGAATTTGAACCTGAGATTTTCAAACTGTTACTCCTATGCCTCAATTCTTGAATGAACTATTATTATCTTGCAAATCAAATTTATTTTCTTGAGTGCATTATATGAAAGATTTTAAAAAAAAAAAATTTAGCTAGGAATATTGTGAGTTAAAGTTTTCCTCTTACTCAATTCTTTGACTTCACATTTTACATATTACTCCTAGTTAAATATAATTTTCTTGAATAACCAAGAAAGCCTCAAAGACCAGTGATGTAGCTGAAGTGGCGGAGCCATGATTTTATACCAAAGGATTCAAAATTATCATACCTATGATTGGAAACGTGTGACTTAAAACAATTCTTGAACCACTTTGCCACACAACAACTTATACACAATTAAGCTAGTTTCTCCCCTACTTACACGGTATAATTTTTCATCGAATGAGATTCAATTGAATCGCACGGTACGAAACCTAGTGAATAATGAGTCTGTCTCTACATTTCTTAACTTTAAAAAAAGTGATAGTATATAGTAGTACTAATATCACGTGATACACAAATGTCATAACATTATATTTAATGGGTTAAAAATTAAAGAAGAAGGAAAATATACCTTTTTATGCAGAGTCTGATTTGTTCTTGTTTGAGCACTAATATTTACTTTAGGGCTTAGTCATAATGTAATGATGTTTTGTTGTTAATATAAATAGAGGCAGAGCGAGTCCCAATGGTTTATATTTCCCGCTCAATTGCTCTCCTTTTCTTATTTCCCGCTAAATGGTAACCAACTCAAATTCTGGTCACAAGACTATATTGTGGCTATTTTACAAAATAACTTCCAAATATTGTTGTGGCTATTTTGAAAAATAACTTCCAAATATTGTTGTGACTATTTTGCAAAATATAGCAACTCGAAATTGGGCGAAGTACACCAAAGACCACTTTTAGCACTGATCTTTGGTTTGAGGCCACTTTTTTTTTAATTGATTTTACATGAGAGATCACTTTTTGGAACTTCAATTCTTTTGGGTTGAACTTCACACAACTTCAGACCACCATAAGGATTGAAGTTCAACTTCAGCCCACAAGGGTTGAAGTTTACGCATCTATACCTAAAAGTTCAGCCCTTACAGATTGAAGTTGAAACTTCGTAATTTAGGCATGAAGTTCAACCCACAAGGTTTGAACTTCAACCCACAAAAATTGAAGTTCCAAAAAGTGGCTTCTTATTTAAGACCAATAAAAAAAGTGACTTCAAACTAAATACCAGTAATAAAAGTAGCATGTGGGTGAAAATTTTACCTCTGAAATTTAAAGTGTCGAGTAGTATTTAACTAACTTATAAGCGCGTTTACGGAGTTTATTAGGTGGAATTTTTTTATAACTCGGCTTTAAATAGGGTCGAGACGCCCATTTTTGTTTGAAATGGAGTGCACAACCCATTTTTATGCCAATTAAGTAATGGAGTCATGTAAGTCGCATTCATATTTAGCCCGATGGTATCCATTAGTGTCATATTCATGTTTAACCATATGTAATCCATTAACTGTTGACATGATTAATTCAATTTCATGTGTGTTAAGGTTAGAAACTATTACCTCGACTTTGATTGAAAGGAAGAAATGATTAATTCAATTTCATGTGTGTTAAGGTTAGAAATTATTACCTCGACTTGGATTGAAAGGAAGAACTTAGGACTTTGGGACTTACCCTAGGACTCCAACCCCTAACATTCCAATTGAAACTCAAGGAGATGGAACTAAACAGGCTTAGGCCTCCAATTGAAACTCAAGGAGATGGAACTAAACAGGCTTGGGCCCTTTTCCTCTTTCAAGGAGACTAGAGGAAATGCAACTACTGAGACAGCAACTCAAACAAAATCCTGAGAGAAAATAAAAGATTAGTGAGGTAAGGGGAAGCGTTCACTCCTAAAAGGATCCATTCCCACAACTCAAATACAAGACATTTATTACAGTATATATAGGCAGGGTAAAAAGTAATAAAAATAATAAACCTACTAATGCCATCAGTGGTTCACCGATGCCATTATTAATTTTTTTTAATTTAATAATAAAATTCAAGACTTTTAAAAGCTCATTGATGGTGTCATTGTGATGGCGTCTGCGCTATGTGAGGTTTTACCCACTTCTACTTTTAGCTTTTCAAAGAAAGCAGGTACCTTTTTTTGATAATATATATATATATATTAGTACAAGTTAATATAATAGAAGAACCAAAATTAGGTAGAAAGTCAGCGAATATATATATATAGTACAAGTTAATATAATAGAAGAACCAAAATTAGAGACAGTCAGCGGGTTTCACTACCCCTTTTTCGTTTTGGATTTTCAAGTGCAAATCAACTTTCTATTATCAGAGAACTAAAATAGATTAATATCTTATTGAAGATGTCCAATTGTCCATGGTCAAACCAATCTTGTTCCCTTTCCTTGTGAAAGTTTATCACTATATATGGATGTATACTAATTTATTCTTCATACTAGAAGAAATTATAAATTTATTTAATATATATAGTACAAAAATAATATTTATAAAATTAGTTATATATTAGGAATGAAAATATTTTTGGCTTTCAAACATACAATCACAGAAGAAAACTTGAAAGAAACTGTGACCGCACATATTTTATGTGCAATAGACTGGAAACTTTTAGACTTTACCAGTCTCGGGTCCTGGCTTAAATATAAACTAGAAAATTACTTGTGCCAATATTAGATTAGTATAATCGAATAGTTAACCAACCAGCTACTTAGGCATACCGATCACAATGGAGTTACACCTGTGTAGGTGACAATATTTTTGTAGAGGCCGTCATTCATGTTCCGGTTGTACAATAACCTGGATATTGACCAGATCAATTGGTTAAGTATTTAATCAAGCAAATCTATACTGGACTTATAAGGCTCCAATGATTCACCCTCAATGGCTACGAATTTGAAATGTAGTTCTGAGTTTAATGTTGTCAGCTCGACTTATTGTGGTTCCTGGATGATCACTGAATCTCAATTTCAAGAGCTTGCTTTTCATACTGTCCTCCATAATATAACTTCAACCTATGTCCACCCACTTTGAATTTATCACCTCTACTGGCTTTTTGAATTTCAATTGCTCCATATGGGGTAACATTTGTTACTACAAATGGACTAGTTCAGTGAGATTTAAACTTTTCAGGAAATAGTCTTAATCGACTATTATACAAAAACACTTGATCACCAGTCTGAAACTCTTTGTGGCGAATCAACTTGTCAAGCCACCTTTTCACCTTTTCTTTATACAGCAAAGCATTTTCATAAGAGTTCAACATAAATTCATCTAACTCATCAAATTGGAACAATCTATTTTTACCAGCACCGGCTATGTCCATATTCAATGTTTTCACTGCCTAGAAAGCTTTGTCCTCAATTTCAACAGGTAAATAACAATATTTTTCAAAAAAACAAGCCTACATGGTGAAGTCCAAATTGGTGCTTTAAATGCAGTTCTATAGGTCCACAATGCATCATCTAATTTCAAATCTTAATCCTTACGTGAGGTACTAACAGATTTTTCCAAAATTCTTTTTAGTTCTCTGTTAGAAACCTCAACTTGACCACTTGTATGTGCATGATAAGGTGTACCTATTTTGTGTGTGATACCATATAGAGACAATAAGGTGGAAAATTATTTATTCATAAAATGTGTGCCTTGGTCACTAATTATCACCCTAGGAGTCCTGAACCTGATAAAAATATTTTTCTTAAGTAATTTTCACACAACTTTAGCATCATTTGTTGCTGCTGAAATTGCCTCTACCCATTTGAAAACATAATCTACTGCTACAAAAAATGTATTGACATGATTGTGAGGAAGAAAATGGACCTATAAAATCGATACCCCAAATATCAAATATTTCACAAATGAGTGACCAGTGACGTAGCAAGTGGCAGAGCCAGGATTTTATACCAAAGGATTCACAATTATCATACCTATGATTTGAACGTGTGACCTAAAACAATTCTTGAACCACTTTGTCACACAACTTATACACAATTAAGCTAGTTTCTCCCCTACTTACACGGTATAATTTTTCATCGAATGAGATTTAATTGAATCGCAAGGTACGAAACCTAGTGAATAATGAGTCTGCCTCTCTACATTTCTTAACTTAAATACAAAAGGATTCGAACCCGTGGCTAATAATTCTTAGCTATAAAAAAAAGTGATAGTATATAGTAGTACTAATATCACGTGATATACAAATATCATAACATTATATTTAATGGGTTAAAAATTAAAGAGGAAGGAAAATATACCTTTTTATGCAGAGTCTGATTTGTTTTTGTTTGAGCACTAATTTACTTTAGGGTTTAGTTATAATAACGGAAAAGGGCCATATTTGCCCCTCTACTATCAAATATTGTCTGAAGCAGTCCTTAGTTATACTATCGGGACAGATTTATCCCTGTCGTTAGCATAGTATCATATATGCCCCTATTTTCAAACGGCCAGCCACAGTGGAGTCCATATGGGCGCCATGTCATCTCCCACTTCCATGTTGGACGTCATTTTTAGTCCATGTCATTTCCCTCTATACTGAAAACAATAAAATTCTCCAAATGACCACCTTCATGTTGTAGTTTACGTTCATATTCATGTATCAATATGTGTCTTTGTCGTTTCCTATGAGATTTCTAGTACCTAACTAGTTGAAGAATGACCAACAAATTTTAGGGACCTTGAAGTAGACTCTGGGATGGGATTTAACGCCGGCCCACCGATCATGAGCAGAGAGGAATTTGAGGCTAGAAAAGCTGATCTAAAGAAGAAGAGTGAGATTGAGAGACTTGAAGAGAGATAATTATGATCAGTTTTTTGTTCTTGTTAATTCTTAGCACATATGCTATTTTAGTGGCTGATGTTAGAATCACGTTCAATGGCTTAAACAATGCGTATTGAGTTTTGCAAAGTATGTTCATACCGTAATTCAGTGGTAACTGAAAATAGCACATCATGATGCAATTTCGGTGGGTGATAGTGAAAATTTGTTCAATCGTTGAGTTTTGAGTATTGAGGATTATGCAGTACCTAGTAGGATGATGGACTACTTTAAAGGAGCAATTAATTGTTTTGGCTATAGAGAGAAATGACATGGACTAAAAATGGTGTCCAACATGGAGGTGGGAGATGACATGGCGCCCACATGGACTCCACCGTGGTTGGCCGTTTGAAAATAGGGGTATATATACTACTATGCTAATGACAAGGGTAAATCTATCCCGATAGTATAACTAAGGATTGGTCCGGACAATAGTTGATAGTAGAGGGGCAAATGTGGCCCTTTTCCGTTATAATAATGATGTTTTGTTGTTACTAATAGATATAGAGGCAGAGCGAATCCCAATGGTTTGCAATTTTTCCCGCTCAATTGCTCTCCTTTTGTTATTTCCCACTAAATGGTATACATTGTGCTTTTTTAACTGTCATATGATTTACTCACTCCGTCACAAAATGAGCGTATGGGTTTAATTGGGCACAAAGTTTAAGAAAATAAGAAAGACTTTTAAATTTTGTGGTTTAAAATAAAAGGTGTGTGTAATGTGGGCTAGAGTCTTTAAATCTTGTGGTTTAAAGAGTTGCCATAAAAGAAAAGAGACACTCATTTTGGGACAAACCAAAAAAGAAAGGTAGACACTCATTTTGGGACAGAGGGAGTAATAAACTTTATTACGGCTAGTTACGTTTAAGGGAAAATATGTTGGATAAACACTGATTGGATTTTTAAACATATAATAACCACATTATTTCAAAATTAATCACCATAAACGCATATCAAATTTATTGCACTTTTTATAGCCAAATTTTTATGTCCATCATAAAGAGGTGATCCTATCTATTTTTTTTAGGGAGTATGTTATCAACTACCATATTATACAAGACAACTATTTGATTATCATCCAAATTAGATGGTGATATAGGTAGTAATTATCTCCTAATATAAAGCATTAATGCATATCAACTAATAAAGTTCTAAATAACAGCAATTAGGACTCCACTATACTGTAAATAATAAATGCTTTAAAAGCAATAAACACAAGTAAATGTAACCTTCTCTCTCATTGCCTTGGCGTCATCAACTATTAAATATTGCATATCAGTTCTTTCTATTTTGTTTTAAACTAGCTTTGCTAAGTTTCATGTCTCCGTATTTTTTTTTTTTTTTGGATGGTTTTCAACAGTGCAATATTTTTTTATGGTTCCAATGATTTGATAAAGTAATTATATTCGTTTTAGACTCATATATATACTATTTGATTTTACTATTGCCGAGATTGTTATCAATCCTACTTAAGGCTGAAATCAATTAGCACAAGGATGTATACCTTTTGCATATTCATTCTCCATATACAACTCAATGGAATATATAACAGTGCATATTAGCATATTTTTAAATCCAAATGCTAATGGGAATGTACTTATAAAACCCAATAGTTTAATTTGTTAATTGTATAGACTTTAACTTCTTCCATTAGATATCGAATGCATATCAGATGTCAATGTCGCATAAGACTGCATATTCCAAGTTAGAACATCAGTGATTTATATAAGCTTCGACAGTCAAAGTTCAATTATCTTTTTATTAAGTATTCAACATGTATATACTGAAAGAGATGCAATATATGTACTTATAGAATCGAACAGTTAATTTGTTATTTGTACAGACTCTAACTTCTTCCATTATATATCGAATGCATATCGGACGTAAATGTTGCATAAGGCTGCATATTCCAAGTAAGAACAACAGTAATTTATATCACCTTGGACAACCAAAGTTCAATCTTTGTTAAGTATTCAACAAGAATATGCTGATATGTAAAGTGATTGTATATACATATAAGTGAAATATGCATAAAGTTTATGTATACATTTTTTCATTTTATGGTGGAGATTTTCTTTTTCCCGTATATGTTATAAATATACAGTATATATGTGGATATGTGGAAAATCTATTCAGTTTGTACCTTCAAGTTCTTTTTTTGCATAAAACCGTAAATATTGCTTGGAGCAGATGTAGAAGGGTATATGTAGTAGTAGTCTTGAACAAAGGTTTAAGTGGATATGTAAAAGATTCCATCAGTTACGCTATTCTGTTCCTAAAAATAGCGGAGTGATTTTTTCCATGTTTTAAGGAGCACAATTTTGTTTTACTAATTAATTGGCTAATATTTTATGGTTGTGAATTGTTTAGATTTTATTATGGCTATTTGAATGTTTAGGACCTCTAGTTTGTGACCATATAGTACGTTTTTTCCCTAAATTTAACTCGATACTTGGGAGCCACGGTAAATAAAATAAAAAAATAGGTTCTACGTATTAGTGTTGAGTTATAACTTGACACTAATCACTTTAGTAGTTTTTTTTTCAATGAAAAATCATGACCATGTTATCACTTTAGTCACAATCCAAATTTGGTCACACTACTCCCAAAAAATGTTGTGGCTATTTTGTAAAATAACTCCCCAAATAGTGTTGTGAATATTTTGCAAAATATAGCAACTAGACTTTTAAAGTGTCGGAGCAATATTTAGGGATAATTAAAAAAAGAGAAATTACCTAAAATGCACCTTGAACTTGTCCCGAAAAATCATTTTCCCCATTAAACCTTACGGGCGACCTAGTCCCCCTATGCTTGTCCGAAGTGAATTTTTCACCCCCTCCTTAGGCTCTAAATGCTGACATAGAAAATAAATAGGCGCGTTTTTCAGAAAAGTAAGATTATTTTTTGCAAAAGAAAAAGAAAAATATATTTTCTTTGCCTCCCCCCACCCCCTTGCTTCGTCTTCATCAAAACACCCCCCTCGCTCCCCCCGCCCCCCTCCCCCCCCCCCCCCAAAAAAAAATCTTCTTCTCCTCCAATTTTTCATCACAGAAATTAATTTCTACTACTACTAATTCTTTTCACCTTCCCCATTAACTTCTACCTCATAACACTATTACAAAACATCTCTGTACAGAATAATTATTGGTGGACGAAAGAGAAAACCTTTCAAACTCCATTTTTTATGGTGAGTTTTGGTGGTGGGTTTTGACAATAATTATTGAAATTGGGAAGTTGTGATTTTTGATAGTGTTAGTACTGATGGTGTAATTTTTTTTGAGAGGTGGGGGGGGGGGGGTGCTGGTAGGTGTTGAAAAATGTGGTGGTGGTGTTTGTAGTTTTTGTTGTTGGGTTTGATTTTGATGGCGGCTGATAAATTTATGGCGGTTGTTTGTGTTTTGCTGGTAGGAGTAATGAAATCAATGGTGGTTGTTTTAATTTTGGGTGGTGGAAGATGTGTATATGGCGGTGGTGTGGCGGTGATGCTGTGGCGGTTTTGGTGGTTGGTAAACATGGTAGTGAAGAAGAAGAACTTTGCTGACATAGAAAAGAAAATTTAGAAATCTGATGTGACAATGACATGGCAGTGACATGGAGCGAGTGTAAAACACCTCCCATAGTGTGACTGGTTATATGTGTGTTATGAGGATGATATATTCACTTCGGACAAGCATAGGGGGTAATTAGGTCGCCCGTAAGGTTTAAGGGGGAAAATGGTTTTTCGGGACAAGTTCAGGGTGCATTTTAGGTAATTTCTCTTAAAAAACAGTCAGTCAACTCGGCTTCCTTACTTTGACTAGCACTTACTTTTTATAGACAGTATACACAAAAACGAATACACAATATGTACAAACAATAACATAGGTATACAAATGGTCTCTTCATGTATACTCCTCACGTATACATAGTGTTTACACGCAAAAATATTGCGTATACACTTAGATTTATCGCAAAAATATTGTGTATACACTCAAATTTATTGGTTATACATAACATATACACGCCCTTATATATATATTTTTACAGTGTATACACATTTTTAATAGATTTTGTATACATCCATTTTATCCAAAAAAAAAAAAAAGAATGAAGTGGCCGGAGCTAAACAGCAACAACTGCTACAACCATAGTTGCTTCGCTGGAGCAGCATCAACCAGGGATAATGACAACAGATCTGGAAAGGACGACGGAGCAGCAGCAACCAGCGACAACGGAGCACATCGACGGTGGTTGAGTTCGCGGCGCCGAAAACTGCAGCAGCAATGACGGGGACGACAGATCTGGGACGGGGGTGGCTGGAGAGCAGTGGTCGGAGGAAGAGCGGCGGTGGTGGTGAAAAAGAATGGAAGAAGAAAAAGAAGAAGGGAAAGCCAAAAAATCCTAGAAATGGAGTGGCTAAAAAAAGATATTAGGGTGTGGCTAGGTGTTTGTTTAAAATAATTTTGAAAAGAAGGGGCTAAAAAAATATATAGTGAGGATTTTTTGTATACACAATATAATTGTCCCTAATATTTAACCAACTTATAAGGACGTTTACAGAGTTCATTAGGTGGAATTCTTCTTTATAACTCGGCTTTAAATAGGGCCGAGACACCCATTTTTGTTCGATATAAAGTGGACAACCCATTTATGTGTTTATGCCAATTAAGTATTGATGTCGTGTAAGTTAGTGATTCATGTTTAACCATATGGTATTCCAGTTGGCTTGACTAATCCAAGTTCACGTTGTAAGATTCATTAAAGAGGGAAGTGTTCCCTGCTAAAATTCCACTACTCGAATACGAGACCTCTAATTAGTGATGGAGAGATTTCATTCTTCCCACCTTATTACTTGATGGTAATAGTTTGCTTGATGCTCCTACATTGATAATACAAATATTTAACTTAATACAGTTGTCATCAGCTGTGAGCACGCGCACCCTCATAGTTGGACTTTCCATTACGAATCCAAATTAATGTACTATTACTAGGTCAATCTCGGTATAATTGTCTTCAAACCAAACAACCAATAAGTGACATTATTAAGTTGAAAAATAAGGGAGGTTGCTTATACAATAGGTTAAATTACGCTAATACATTGTACTACACTGCTAGTGAAATGGCTTTACATCTTCATCAATAGTTTATGGCAAAAATTGTTTGTTCCAAATAAGAGTCGCGTTTAGAAATGAAGTTAAAAAGAAAACCAAGATGATTCCATTTGGAATGTTATATTGAATAACACGAAACAAGAAAATTACATTCACCAGCATATTATAGAGAAATATCAAATCAGAATACAATAAAAGATAAGAGATGCAAGAATATTTCACATCAAGTAAATCCAACTTCATAAAATAAGTTCTCTTCAGCCGAATATTAAGTAGAGAAAACAAACTAACAAAACAAACCATAGTTGCATTCTAGCTTGTAGCAGTTTAGTCCATCTCTTGTTTCTGTTGATTCCAGAAAGAGCTGAATGCAAGAGTTAAAGCAGATGATGATTCGTTTAAAGCCGCCTGCAGCAAGTACCACGCCTGTAATAGAACGCAGAGGATTACAGCAATGCATATAGTTATGGATTTAGCTTACATACATTTTGACAGCGTAAATAAGTTGTGGCTGTAGTAGCTTACTAACTGCATATTTTAGCATTTCTATAGAAAATGACCTGTTATTGTAGGCCATCTTGACCTGATGGTATAGCAAAAAAATATATATACTGTCAATGTTAAACTCTTTAGCTTTAGGGCTGAGTAGAGAGATTACCTCTGCCGCACCAAAGGAGACCACTTGCTCTTCAATGTCATAAAGGGGTACATTTAGTTCTTTGAGTAAGCCAAAACTTGATGTAGAACACAGAGGTCTGACCTCTAAACTGTCCAAAACTATAAACAAAGAAGGTGCCTTCGTAAATCTGCCAAATGCACTTGTGCTACCACTCATGTCCCTTGGATCTAAAAGGCTCCAATCATTTTCTGCATAAATTGGGAGCAATTGCTTGCTGCATTCATGTTTTGGTGCAACGCGAGGTTTGAGTAATCTGTCTCGAGAACAAAGAAACCATTCTGATTCCAAATCCTCCACACTTTTGTACAAGTTGCCTACGCATCCAATTCCATAAACCTCCTTTAGAGCATAAATCACTGATCCAATAGGAAAAGTGAGGAAGCTGAACAGAAAATCAACAAACGAATCTTTTGCTTCAGCATATAGTATCTTGTTTCTAGACTTGCTCAATATTAGCTTCAGGCTTAATGTACCACTCCTTCCGTTTTCGCGGAGTTCATTAAGAGACACTGGTAATTTTCTTGGCTCAGGCATGATAGTCTTAACTGTAGCTTGCTTGTTCAGAAACACATCAGTTAAGGGAGATTTTGAGATCAATGAACAAGTGAGTAACCTTAATATCTGCAAACAAAAACCAGGAAAATGCACATAAGATAACATAAACTGATAAAAGAGCATTTGCATTAACCGTTTCATCATTACATACTCTTCCCTTCTCTAAGATTAGACATCTTAAAACTGATTTCTCATATCTTATTCAAAGATTACCCTTCATTTGATGATACTTTGCCTGTCATTTAATTAGGATAGTTTCCTTATCAACATTTTGTGATATAAACATGTTCTTTCCAAGGGGTTAGTGTGTATGGTACAGAATCATTCATGTTTAAACTGACATACCATGTTTTCACAAAATCTGCAGCACTACATTGTCTATTTTCTCATCAGCAATATTTGTTTCGCTATGATACAACTGCTAGGCCTATTTCTTGTCTTCTCTCTTCAAGTTTAGCTCCTTCAGTCAAATCATAGGATCAAGAACCTCATTTTCTCCAATTACCTACTTATAGGTGCTAGTAGATTCAACCAAGCTCACGTACTATACCTAGAACAAGTTGGGGTCGGCTATGAGAAGCCTCACTACCATGTCACAACATTTAAGTTCATCGCAGTCCAATATAAAGAAAAAAATAACAGAAGTGCTCTTTATTCTCTACTGACAAATAAATTTCAAACGGGACTAAAAGGCTCATAGAAATCATAGCACGCAGGAAAGTATAAGTACTAACATGACTAAACTAAATACCAAGTAACTGTATGCCTATACAGATCATTTTCTTCTATTTTTTCCTATTTTTCGTAAAGTCTACATGAACTTCTTACTCTAGATATCTTATTGAAAATCTGATAGTAATAGAAAAAGAAAGATAATTACCTCCTCCTTGCCAACTTCAACAGACATCTCCTTTATCTGATCCATGTGACTATAGCCAAGATCAGAAAGCAGTTGTATAAGAGAACTAGAACTAGGCAAAACTCTTAAATCATCACTCACTATAAACTCTATTCCTCCCCTCAGAAAAGCTCCTGAATAATCAGTTGGATCTTTTATATCTGAAAATATCTCCTTAGTTGTCCTCTCTCCACAAGAACACTTAACATTGAGCAACCAGCTCTTTGATGAGCAATCTCTACAAGAACATTTGAAGTACTTGTTAGTAACAGAATCATCTATGTTCACTTTCAACTTAAAACAATCTTCTATACATGGATTTCTTGGATTTAAAAGGATTGACTTGCAATGTTCTGAGTAAAGATGTTTATCATCGAGATTTTCAACACTTCGGTATAAATTGTTCATACAAGTAGAAACTGTTGATCCATTGGTTAATCTGATAACTGTTCCAATGGGAAAAGTGAGAAAACTGAACAATATATCAACAAAATCCCTGTTGGCTTCAGCAGCAATAACTTTATTTTTCTTTTCATCTACTAAAAGCTTTAAGGGAACTCTGTATTCTGGATTATTGGCAGCCATATTGAAGGGAATCACTAAATTACTATACTGAATCTTGGGAGCTAAATCCCTTTCTTTTTTGAAAGATAAAATATTTTTATTTTAAGAATGCAGCGAGAGTTTACAAATGGTAGTTAAAGGTTGTATCAATATAAAAAGTTGTGTTTCTTATCATAGAAGGAAGAGTTGATGCAAATTGAGGTTTTCTTGATTTTCATTTGTGTCCCTACTCAGTTTAAATAAATGGAGTTAAGAAAGATGGTGGCATCAAGAAAACCATTACTTAAGAAAGAAGAAAAGTTAAAGGGAAAAGAGACAAAACACAAAAGTAGGCATTAACCAATACAGCCAGAGTTTGCTTTACTATTGTGCCTTTTTCCTCTGTCAAGTTTTGTGTCTATATTCTTAGAATGTGAACTCCTTCATTTGGAACAAACAAGAAAATTTATATTCTCACTGAATTCTCTTTTTATTTTTTATTTTATGGAAGTGAAATTCAAGCATTTTAATGAAAAGGATCAACAATTCAATGTTGGTGGAGTTAATCGATGTGTGCACGAAATAAATTAAAATTGTAATAATGTGAAAAAATTAAAATAAAGAAAAAAAATCACTTTGTTGACATTTGCCAAATCTTTCCACATATAACATATGAATCAGCAAAATTCCACAACCTGGGACTGCAAAGCTCTAGACCTCACTGCAAATGGCGAGTAAGAAGATTAGTCTCTTAACTTATCTGACAATACGATGATCTATTTTCTTCTTGATTAAGGCAATTTGATTATATGTCAAACTACGCTTATGCCAAATTTTACAATTTGAATTGTGATCCTTCATTCACTGAGGGAACCCGCCATTGGAGCATGTGTTTAGAGAAGCAAACGGAGTAGCAGACTCCTTGGCAAAGAATGGATGCAGTCTTACTTCTTTTTTAGCTTAATTATGTATTATGAACCACCTAGTTGTTCAATTTCTGCTTTTGCTTTGGACAGTACAGGAACTATGTTTCCTAGACTAGTCCCAAGTTGTAATGCTATTTAGTTATGAATAGAAGTCCCTTATTACCAAATAAAAAAAGAAAAACAAAAGAGGAAACCTCTAAAACTGGTAATAACAATAATAGGACAAATCAGTGAAAACACTGAACTCTGCATCAAGGGGTGCAAGTTTTGAGGTTAAACTCAAGAAGCTAGACAAAAGAGTTACCTATGTCTATCTGTTGCTAACCAGCCCGAGAAACTTTCTTCAAGTTACACTCATCTTCATTTTTCAGCTGCTTCAACTTGTGATTTAGGCCCTCTGTCAAAGCTGATGATGACGATGTTAAAGAGGCCTTCAGCAAGCTCAATGCTTCCGACTCGCCAACACTGATAATTTGCTCTTCAATATCATTGATGGGCACATTTAATTCTTGGAGTAAGCGAATAGTTGATATAGAAGACAAAGGTCGCACTTCCAAATTGTCCAGAATGTAGAAAAGGGAGGGTACCTTTGCAAACTTCCTAAAATTGCTATGACGAGTACCCTTTACATTCTCTCTTGGATCATACAAGCAATAAATTTCTTCTTTTCCTTCAGGAATCTGCAGCAGCTGAGACTCAGATTTATGGTAAGTGGCAATACAGGGCTTGAGTATTATCGTCTTAAGGTTGTCGTTATTATCCCCACTTTTGTACCTATTTCGTTTAGCCATATTGAACCATTTTGAATCTAAAGTCTCGACACTTCTATAGAAGTTATCTATGCAACCCAACCCGGAACTCCCTTTTAGAGCATCTTCAATAGCAAGACCTTGTTTGTAGATTTTCTTAGTGTTAGCTTCAGCTCTAATTTCTTGGTGTTGTTACTGGTTCCATTTTCAGAAATGGACGACAAATTTCCAGATTCAGACATGGTGATAGTGTCAACTCTTGCTCTTTTTCGTTTTTGCTTGGGCAGAAACACATCAGACAAGGAAGTCTTTGAGATAAATGAACGAGCAAGTAGATGAATCACCTAAATGGTCAAGAAAAGGATCATGTTACTTGCTGCAAATGGCAATCTACGAAAGTCAAACATGTAAAAGCAACCATATCACCAGAAAGTATAATTCTTGAATCAAGAATGGCAAAGGATATTACCTCGTTCTTGCCAACTTCTACATCAATCTCCTTAATCTGATTCGTGTCACTCAGGCCAACATCAGAGAGCATCTGAACAAGAGAGCTTGGAGAAGAAGACTTGACTTGCAAATCATCGGTGATTAAAAATGATATCCCTCCTTTGATAAATCCATACTCATTGCGGCAAGTCTTTTCATCTATATCTTTCCAAATCTTCTCTTCTTTGATTGTCCCACCACATGAGCAAGCAATATTCGTGAAGAAACATGCCTTTGAGCAAGCTGGGCACTGATAATACTTCACAGGGCCTGAATCATCTACGTTCACCTTCAACCTCCTGCAATACTTTGGATAGGGATTTCTTGGATTTAGCAGCATGGTTTTGCAATGCTCTATGAACAGATCTTCCTCTCTTAGGTTTTCAACACTTTGGTACAAGTTGTTCATACAGCCGACAACTCCAGCCTCTGCTTTAATGAGTCGTATTATTGTTCCCATTGGTAAAGTGAAAAGGCTAACAAGTATGTTCATAAAATCTACTTTGGCTTCAGCTGCAACAACTTGTTCCTTCTTTTCATCCACCAACAGCTTCAAGGGAACTTTAGGTTCTTGCTCATTTTCCATTTTAAAGCAGTTAACTGGTGAACTCTCTACAGATCCAGCAAACTCCTAGCTGATCCAAGTTATCAGTAATTAGTCAAGAACCAAGATTATGTGAATAAAACGATTGTCCGGCTTTCAGTTGAAGTAAAAAGTAAGAACTTGCTCAAGGAATGAAAGAAATCTAGATGGCATAGACACAAACATAGAGGTCACAAATACACTAAGGGAACATGATACAAGTTTTTGAGTGCTATTGTATTTGTAAATTTGTTCCTACATCTATTAAACCAGCGAACTATTATCCCAGGTATGATTATAATTACATAAACACGCATTTAAGATTCAATATCTACGTAAAAGAACATCCTAATACAACAATTTATCAAATGACAATACCAACTGTAAACATAAGACTCAGCCTGCATTAGATCAACAACAGCAACTACGCCTTAGTCCGAGCAAGTCAGGGTCATCTATATGAATAGTCACAGACTATGTTACTCCATGCAAATACATCCAGTGCCAATATTACATAAGCCAGCACAAGATCATTCATGACAACTTCTAAAGTCCAAAACTACTGAAGTACTTAGGTAGCTTCAATTCAATTTATATTTATCCCTATATCCCACTTATTTAGTGTCTCTCTACCTCTTACAAATTGGGGTAAGGTCTGCGTACACCTCACTCTTTCTAGACCCCACTTGTGGGATTCCACTGGGTTTTTTGTTGTTGTATCCCATTTATTTAGTCTCGGGGCCAACTTATGTGCATCTTCACTAATCTGTCAACAAACTGCTAATTGGAATTTGAACCTGAGATTTTCAAACTGTTACTCCTATGCCTCAATTCTTGAATGAACTATTATTATCTTGCAAATCAAATTTATTTTCTTGAGTGCATTATATGAAAGATTTTAAAAAAAAAAAATTTAGCTAGGAATATTGTGAGTTAAAGTTTTCCTCTTACTCAATTCTTTGACTTCACATTTTACATATTACTCCTAGTTAAATATAATTTTCTTGAATAACCAAGAAAGCCTCAAAGACCAGTGATGTAGCTGAAGTGGCGGAGCCATGATTTTATACCAAAGGATTCAAAATTATCATACCTATGATTGGAAACGTGTGACTTAAAACAATTCTTGAACCACTTTGCCACACAACAACTTATACACAATTAAGCTAGTTTCTCCCCTACTTACACGGTATAATTTTTCATCGAATGAGATTCAATTGAATCGCACGGTACGAAACCTAGTGAATAATGAGTCTGTCTCTACATTTCTTAACTTTAAAAAAAGTGATAGTATATAGTAGTACTAATATCACGTGATACACAAATGTCATAACATTATATTTAATGGGTTAAAAATTAAAGAGGAAGGAAAATATACCTTTTTATGCAGAGTCTGATTTGTTCTTGTTTGAGCACTAATATTTACTTTAGGGCTTAGTCATAATGTAATGATGTTTTGTTGTTAATATATATAGAGGCAGAGCGAGTCCCAATGGTTTATATTTCCCGCTCAATTGCTCTCCTTTTCTTATTTCCCGCTAAATGGTAACCAACTCAAATTCTGGTCACAAGACTATATTGTGGCTATTTTACAAAATAACTTCCAAATATTGTTGTGGCTATTTTGAAAAATAACTTCCAAATATTGTTGTGACTATTTTGCAAAATATAGCAACTCGAAATTGGGCGAAGTACACCAAAGACCACTTTTAGCACTGATCTTTGGTTTGAGGCCACTTTTTTTTTAATTGATTTTACATGAGAGACCACTTTTTGGAACTTCAATTCTTTTGGGTTGAACTTCACACAACTTCAGACCACCATAAGGATTGAAGTTCAACTTCAGCCCACAAGGGTTGAAGTTTACGCATCTATACCTAAAAGTTCAGCCCTTACAGATTGAAGTTGAAACTTCATAATTTAGGCATGAAATTCAACCCACAAGGTTTGAACTTCAGCCCACAAAGATTGAAGTTCCAAAAAGTGGCCTCTTATGTAAGACTAATATAAAAAAGTTATTTCAAACTAAATACCAGTGATAAAAGTAGTCTGTGGGTAAAAATTTTACTTCAAAATTTAAAGTGTCGAGTACTAATATTTAACTAACTTATAAAGGCATTTACGGAGTTTATTAGGTGGATTTTGTTTGAAATGGAGTGGACAACCCATTTTTATGCCAATTAAGTAGTGGAGTCATGTAAGTCGCATTCATGTTTAGCCAGATGGTATCCATTAGTGTCATATTCATGTTTAATCATATGTTATCCATTAACTGTTGACATAGATTAATTCAATTTCATGTGTCTTAAGGTCGATTAGAGGGGAAACGCTCACTCATAAAAAAAATTCATTCCCACGACTCAAATACAAGACATTTATTATAGAATATATATAGGCAGGGTAAAAAGTAATAAAAATAATAAACCTACTAATGCCATCAGTGGTCCACCGATGCCATTATTAATTTTTTTTAATTTAATAATAAAATTCAAGACTTTTAAAAACTCATTGATGGTGTCATTGTGATGACGTTTGCGCTATGTGAGGTTTTACCCACTTCTACTTTTGGCTTTTCAAAGAAAGCAGGTACTTTTTTGATATATATATATAGTACTCCCTCCGTCCCAATTTATGTGGCACCATTTCCTTTTTTGTTTGTCCCAAAATAAGTGGCACCTTTCCTTATTTGACAACTATTTAATGCACTATCTCTATTTTACCCATGTTGGGCCCTACATGCTTTTAAACCTACCAACAACTTTTTTATTACTCAAATCTTCTCTCTCTTACTTTTTCAAGGGTAAAATTGACACTTAACAAGGTCAACCTCTATTTTCTTAAACTCCGTACCCGGTCAAATGGTGCCACATAAATTGGGACGGAGGGAGTACAAGTTAATACTATAACAGCGGGTTTCACTGCCCCTTTTTCGTTTTGGACTTTCAAGTGCAAATCAACTTTCTATCATTAGAGAACTAAAATAGATTAATGTCTTATTGAAGATGTCCATGGTCAAACCAATCTTGTTCCCTTTCCTTGTGAAAGTTTATCACTATATATGGATGTATACTAATTTATTCTTCATACTAGAAGAAATTATAAATTTATTTAATATATATAGTACAAAAATAATATTTATAAAATTAGTTATATATTAGGAATGAAAATATTTTTGGCTTTCAAACATACAATCACAGAAGAAAGCTTGAAAGAAATTGTGACCGCACATATTTTATGTGCAATAGACTGGAAACTTTTAGACCTTACCAGTCTCGGGTCCTAGCTTAAATATAAACTAGAAAATTACCTGTGCCAATATTAGATTAGTATAATCGAATAGTTAACCAACCAGCTACTTAGGCATACCGATCACAATAGAGTTACACCTGTGTATGTGACAATGTTTTTGTAGAGGCCGTCATTCATGTTCCGGTTGTACAATAACGTGGATATTGACCATATTAATTGGTTAAGTATTTAATCAAGCAAATCTACACTAGACTTATAAGGCTCCAATGATTCACCCTCAATGGCTACGAATTTGAAATGTAGTTCTGAGTTTAATGTTGTCAGCTCGACTTATTGTGGTTCCTGGATCATCACTGAATCTCAATTTCAAGAGCTTGCTTTTCATACTGTCCTCCATAATATAACTTCAACCTATGTCCACTCACTTTGAATTTATCACCTCCACTGGCTTTTTGAATTTCAATTGCTCCATATGGGGTAACATTTGTTACTACAAATGGACTAGTCCAGTGAGATTTAAAATTTTCAGGAAATAGTCTTAATCGACTATTATACAAAAACACTTGATCACAAGTCTGAAACTCTTTGTGGCGAATCAACTTGCCAAGCCACCTTTTCACCTTTTCTTTATACATCAAAGCATTTTCATAAGAGTTCAACATAAATTCATCTAACTCATCAAATTGGAACAGTCTATTTTTACCAGCACCGGCTATGTCCATATTCAATGTTTTCACTGCATAGAAAGCTTTATCCTCAATTTCAACAGGTAAATGACAAGATTTTCCAAAAAAAACAAGCCTACATGGTGAAGTCCAAATTGGTGCTTTAAATGCAGTTCTGTTAAACAAGCTGAGAATTAATCAAGTTTAGTTAATTAGTTAAAACCAGCTTAAATAGGACGCAGGGGCATAGTGGTAATTTCACACTGTTTGTAATTCTGTTAGAATTAGTTAGGCTGTTAAATTCCTAACTGCATTGTACTGATTTCATTTAATTCAGTTAATAACTTTTTCCATTTCTCTCTCTGCGTGGTCTCTTCTTTGTCTCCAAGCTTCTCTTCTTCGATCATCTTCTTCCTCACCTAAATAACTACATGGTATCAGAGCAATGGCCAGATTATCAATCTGGTACTAAAATCAAAAAGTTCAACTAGGACTGTTAAATTCTTGAAAGAATTTTGTGTGTGGTTGTAAGTTCTTGGAAGTTCTCAAATTCAGTAATGACAACAGAATCAGTTCCTTCGATGGCTCAACAGCACTCAGCTATGGACTACAATCATCCTCTCTTCTTGCACTCCTCAGATGTAAGTGGTATTTCCCTAATTTCTGTTCAACTCTCTGGATCTGACAATTATGCTTTATGGAGTCGATCCATGAAAATTGCCCTGCTAGGAAGAAACAAGCTAGGGTTAGTAGATGGAACTTGTAAAAAAGAAGATTACCCTGAAAATTACTGGACACAGTGGGAAAGATGCAATGCAATAGTGCTTTCTTGGCTTATGAATTCAGTGCATAGTACTCTCTTAGGTGGTATTGTGTATGCTACTAATGCTCAGGCAGTTTGGGAGGATCTAAGGGAGAGGTTTGATAAGGCAAATGACTCTAGGTTGTTTAATCTGCATAAAGAAATTACCACATTAGGTCAAGGAACCAATTCTGTGTCTGTGTACTACTCTAAGTTGAAAGATCTATGGGATGAATTTGAAGCATTGGTACCTTTTCCTAGCTGTAGTTGTGCGAGATCAAAGGACTTTGTGGTATACCTGCAAAGGCAAAAACTGTATCAGTTCTTGATGGGCTTGAATGATTCTTACCTTCAAGCAAGAAGCCAAATACTGTTAATGAATCCTTTACCCACAGTGAATCAGGCATACAACATGATAATATCTGATGAGGGTCAAAAAGGGATAACCACAAACTCTGGGGTATTAGGAACTGCACCTGCAATAAGTCACATGGATCCATTGGCTATGTACACTTACAATAGGAATGCAGACAATAAGAATGCTGGGAGTAGCAGGTACAAGAAAAATCAGCACCTATACTGTGAGGTGTGCAAAATCAAGGGCCACAACAGAGAAGGGTGTTGGAAAGAAATTGGTTATCCACCAGACTATAGACCAAAGAAGAGGAAGGAGTTCTCATCCTTTAAACCTCCTGGTTCCTCTGCCTACAATGCTTTCACAGATAGCTCTATTGGGAACACTGCACCTGTGGCCTCAGGAAGTCAACACTGGCAATCTCAGAGTCAGAATCCCTATTCCCAAGGCCAAGATATGCCTCAGCTGGAACAAACAAGAACCTGCACATTCTCAAAGGAGCACTATGATCAAATTCTGCAGATTCTGGGCAACAGTGTCAATAAGACTCTCAACAACAATGCTTCAGCAAATGTTGCAGGTATAAGTAGTGCCTTATTAGTGTCTAATAATGCTCAAGATTAGATCATAGATACTGGTGCCACTAACCATATGGTGTCTGATATTGGCCTACTAGATCAACAAACAATAGTCAAAAACCTGAATCAAAAGAGAGTGTTCTTACCAAATGGGGATATTTCTCATGTGACTCACACAGGGAAAAGTACAATCTCTGACAGGAGTAGTATAGACAATGTCTTCCATATTCCACAGTTCAAGTACAATCTCCTCTCAGTCTCTAAGATGACACAGGAACTGGGATGCTCAGTAACTTTCTATCCTAAATTCTGTGTATTTCAGGATCTCTACAATGGGAAGGTGAAGGAGATTGGTAAGGAACAAAATGGCCTGTACCTGCTGGTGAAACATGAGTCGACGGGAAGAGAACAAGATGTCAGTTTAGCTGTGAATACTGCAAAGGATGAAGATGTTGGCCTGTGGCACAGAAGACTAGGGCATGCTTCCTCTAACACTCTAAAAAGGATAATGCCTGGTGTAACTGAACAAGTAAAAGATGTAATAGATAGGTGCTCTGTGTGTCCTTGTGCTAGACAAGTAAGGTTACCTTTTCCTACTAGCAGTACTACAAGTAAACAGTGTTTTGAATTGATTCATGCTGATGTATGGGGACCATATAAAGTACCTACTGTGCATGGGCATAGATTTTTCCTTACAATTGTTGATGATTTCTCTAGAATGACCTGGGTGTTTCTGTTAAAAATGAAGTCTGTTGTGTGTGTAGTACTGAAGCAGTTTTTCTCATATGTGAAAACTCAGTTCAATTGCATGGTAAAAGTGATTAGAACTGACAATGGGACAGAGTTTCTAAATGGTGTCTGTACAAGTATGTTCAAAGACCTTGGTATGGTTCATCAGAGGTCTTGTGCTTACACTCCTCAGCAGAATGGAATAGCTGAGAGGAAGCACAGGCATATACTTGAAATCACTAGGGCAATAAGGTTTCAGGCAAATATCCCACTACAATTCTGGGGAAGCTGTGTACTAGCTGTTGTTTATCTTCTAAATAGGATGCCCACAGCTGTACTGGATCACATCTCTCCTTATGAAAGGCTATATCACAAGAAACCTTCTCTGGGACACTTAAGGGTGATAGGCTGTCTGTGCTATGCAAAAATAGTAAATGAGTCAGATAAACTGCAGCCAAGAAGTAAGCCTTCTGTCTTTATGGGCTATTCAGAAGTCCAAAAAGAGTATATTCTCTATGATCTAACTAGCAAGCATTTCTTCATTAGCAGAGATGTGCTATTTAGAGAGAATAGCTTTCCCTTTAAGGCCCTGCAGACATCCCCTCCACTGTTTGTTTCTAATAACACAGTGCCAATTGAAGAGGCACTACATCTTATACAAGACACTGAGCTTCACCAAGACATACTAGAAGCTGGACAAGAGATAGACATAGACTCTCATCTCCAAGAACCTACAGATACTAGTACATCAGCTGACACTCCAGCTGAGCAGCCTGCAAGCAGTGCATAGCAAGAAGAAACTTCTGAAGAAGTAGGAGCTGTAGAGCAACCAGCTAACACTGTGCCTAATTCCACTAGATCAGGGAGGCACACTAATCCTCCAGTCTGGATGAAAGATTTTGTGTCTCTGAATGTTCATCAGGGTCAACCATACTCTCTAGACAACTATCTGTCCTATGAAAACATTTCTCCCAAATATCAGGCTTACATAGCATCTCTCTCAGCTGCAATAGAGCCCAAAACTTACTCACAAGCTGCAAAAGATCATAAGTGGATAGAGGCAATGAAGACTGAGATTCAAGCCTTACAGGAAAATCATACCTGGGATATAGTAACTCTTCCTAAAGGCAAACATCCTATAGGCTGTAAATGGGTATACAAAATAAAGTACAAAGCTTCTGGAGAAGTGGAAAGATATAAGGCTAGACCAGTGGCAAAGGGATATAGCCAAAAAGAAGGCATTGACTACCAGGAAACCTTCTCCCCTGTGGTCAAAATGGTGACAGTCAGAACAGTCCTGTCTATTGCAGCTGCAAAACAATGGCACATTCACCAAATAGATGTCTATAGTGCATTTCTTCAAGGAGACTTATTTGATGAAATTTACATGGACATGCCACAAGGTTTTAAGAGCCAGAGGGAGAATCAAGTGTGTAGGCTCATAAAATCCTTGTATGGACTCAAGCAGGCTCCTAGACAATGGAATTCAAAGCTATCAGAGGCTCTACTGAGGTTTGGATTCAAGCAAAGCCCACTGGACCACTCACTCTTCACAAAAAGGACCAATGAAGGCATGATAGTTGTGCTAGTTTATGTGGATGACATGCTAATAACTGGAGATAATTTGAAACTGATTCAAGGTACTAAAGAGGATCTACAACAAGCATTCAAGATGAAGGACCTAGGTTAACTAAAGTACTTCCTAGGCATTGAATTTGCAAGGTCATCTCAAGGGATTCTTATGCACCAAAGGAAGTATGCTTTGGAACTGATTTCTGAATCTGGTTTGAGTGGTGCAAAACCAGCTCCTACACCTATAGATCCCAATGCTAAACTGACCACTAAGGAGTATGATGAATTTGTGAGGAAGAAAGACACAAGCAAAATGGGACCTGAGGACAGGCTACTTCCTAATCCAAGCAGCTATCAGAGGTTGATTGAGAAGCTGCTGTACTTAACTATCACAAGGCCTGATATAGCATTCAGTGTACAAACACTGAGCCAATTCCTTCAGCAGCCTAAACAGTCCCACATAGAGTCAGCATTGAGGATAGTCAGATATGTCAAGAACCAACCAGGACAAGGGGTACTTCTATCTAGCAAAATGCAAAGCTCCATCACTGCTTACTGTGATGCAGACTGGGCTTTATGCCCCTTCTCTAGAAGATCAGTGACTGGATTCTTTGTCAAAATGGAAGACTCTCTGGTATCCTGGAAATCAAAGAAACAAACTACTGTTTCTAGAAGCTCTGCAGAAGCAGAGTACAGGAATTTGGCTTCAGTCACTGCTGAGTTAACTTGGCTCATAGGCCTGGTAAGAGAGATTGGGATGGATATTACAGCTCATGTCAAAGTGTTTAGTGACAGCAAATCAGCATTGCAGATAGCAGCCAATCCAGTGTTCCATGAGAGAACAAAATACATTGAGATTGACTGCCACTTCATAAGAGAGAAGATTCAGAAAGGGCTGATTGAAACTGAGCACATCTCCACCAAAGATCAACCTACAGATCTCTTTAACTAAAAGACTGAATAGGGTGCAGTATGTATACTTGATGTCCAAGCTAGGATTAGTCAATGTCTTTGCTACTCCTAGCTTGAGGGGGAGTGTTAAACAAGCTGAGAATTAATCAAGTTTAGTTAATTAGTTAAAACCAGCTTAAATAGGACGCAGGGGCATAGTGGTAATTTCACACTGTTTGTAATTCTGTTAGAATTAGTTAGGCTGTTAAATACCTAACTGCATTGTACTGATTTCATTTAATTCAGTTAATAACTTTTTCCATTTCTCTCTCTGCGTGATCTCTTCTTTCTCTCCAAGCTTCTCTTCTTCGATCATCTTCTTCCTCACCTAAATAACTACAAGTTCTATAGATCCACAATGCATCATCTAATTTCAAATCTTAATCCTTACGTGAGGTACTAACAGATTTTTCCAAAATTCTTTTTAGTTCTCTGTTAGAAACCTCAACTTGACCACTTGTATGTGCATGATAAGGTGTACCTATTTTGTGTGATACCATATAGAGACAATAAGGTGGAAAATTATTTATTCATAAAATGTGTGCCTTGGTCACTAATTATCACCCTAGGAGTCTTGAACCTGGTAAAAATATTTTTCTTAAGTAATTTTCACACAACTTTAGCATCATTTGTTGCTGTTGAAATTGCCTCTACCCATTTGAAAACATAATCTGCTGCTGCAAAAAATGTATTGACATGATTGTGAGGAAGAAAATGGACCTATAAAATCTATACCCCAAATATCAAATATATCACATATGAGTGACCAGTGACGTAGCAAGTGGCGGAGCCAAGATTTTATACCAAAGGATTCATAATTATCATACCTATGATTTGAACGTGTGACCTAAAACAATTCTTGAACCACTTTGTCACACAACTTATACACAATTAAGCTAGTTTCTCCCCTACTTACACGGTATAATTTTTCATCGAATGAGATTTAATTGAATCGCAAGGTACGCAACCTAGTGAATAATGAGTCTGCCTCTCTACATTTCTTAACTTAAATACAAAAGAATTCGAACCTGTGGTTAATAATTCTTAGCTCTAAAAAAAAGTGATAGTATATAGTAGTACTAATATCACGTGATATACAAATATCATAACATTATATTTAATGGGTTAAAAATTAAAGAGGAAGGAAAATATACCTTTTTATGCAGAGTCTGATTTTTTCTTGTTTGAGCACTAATATTTACTTTAGGGTTTAGTTATAATAACAGAAAAGGGCCGCATTTGCCCCTCTACTATCAAATATTGTCTGGAGCAGTCCTTAGTTATACTATCGGGACAGATTTATCCCTGCCGTTAGCATAGTAGCATATATACCCCTATTTTCAAACGGCCAGCCACAGTGGAGTCCATATGGGCACCATGTCATCTCCCACTTCCATGTTGTACGCCATTTTTAGTGCATGTCATTTTCCTCTATACCGAAAACAATAAAATTCTCCAAATGACCACCTTCATGTTGTAGTTTACGTTTATATTCATGTATCAATATGTGTCTTTGTCGTTTCCTATGAGATTTCTAGTACCTGACTAGTTGAAGAATGACCACCAAATTTTAGAGACCTTGCAGTAGACTTTGAGATGGGATTTAACGCCGGCCCACCGATCATGAGCAGAGAGGAATTTGAGGCTAGAAAAGCTGATCTAAAGAAGAAGAGTGAGATGGAGAGACTTGGAGAGAGATAATTATGATCAGTTTTCTGTTCTTGTTAATTCTTAGCACATGAGCTATTTTAGTGGCTGATGTTAGAATCACGTTCAATGGCTTAAACAATGCGTATTGAGTTTTGCAAAGTATGTCCATACCGTAATTCAGTGGTAACTGAAAATAGCACATCATGATGCAATTTCGGTGGGTGATAGTTAAAATTTGTTCAATCGTTGAGTTTTGAGTATTGAGTATTGAGGATTATGCAGGATCTAGTAGGATGATGGACTACTTTAAAGGAGCAATTTATTGTTTTGGTTATAGAGGGAAATGACATGGACTAAAAATGGTGTCCAACATGGAGGCGGGAGATGACATGTCGCCCACATGGATTCTACCGTGGTTGGCTGTTTGAAAATAGGGGTATATATGCTACTATGCTAACGACAAGGGTAAATATATCCCGATAGTATAACTAAGGATTGGTCCGGACAATAGTTGATAGTAGAGGGACAAATGTGGCCATTTTCTGTTATAATAATGATGTTTTGTTGTTACTAATAGATATAGAGGCAGAGCGAATCCCAATGGTTTGCAATTTTTCCCGCTCAATTGCTCTCCTTTTTCTTATTTCCCACTAAATGGTCTACATTGTGCCTTTTTAATTGTCATATGATTTACTCACTCCATCACAAAATGAGCGTCTGGGTTTAATTGGACATAAAGTTTAAGAAAATATGAAATACTTTTAAATCTTGTGGTTTAAAATAAAAGGTGTGTGTAATATGAGCTACAGTCTTTAAATCTTGTGGTCCAAAACAAATCTAAGATTTAAAGAGTTGCCATAAAAAAAAAAGACACTCATTTTGGGACAAACCAAAAAAGAAAGGTAGACACTCATTTTGGAACAGAGGGAGTAATGAACTTTATTACGGCTAGTTAAATTTAACTCGATACTTGGGAGCCACGGTAAAAAAATTAAAAAAATAGGTTATACGTGTTAGTGTTGAGTTATAACTTGACATTATAAGTGTCAAGTTATCACTTTAATAGTTTTTTTTTTCAACGAAAAATCATGACCATGTTATCACTTTAGTCACAATCCAAATTTGGTCACACTACTCCCAAAAAATGTTGTGGCTATTTTGTAAAATAACTCCCCAAATAGTGTTGTGGATATTTTGCAAAATATAGCAACTCGACTTTTAAAGTGTCGGAGTAATATTTAGGGATAATTAAAAAAACAGTCAGTCAACTTGGCTTCCTTACTTTTGATTAGCACTTACTTTTTATAGACAGTATACACAAAAACGAATACACAATATATACAAACAATAACATAGGTATACAAATGGTCTTTTCGTGTATACTCCTCACGTATACATAGTGTTTACACGCAAAAATATTGCGTATACACTCAGATTTATCTCAAAAATATTGTGTATACACTCAAATTAATTGGTTATACATAACATATACACGCCCTTATATATATATATTTTTACAGTGTATACACATTTTTAATAGATTTTGTATACATCCATTTTATCCACAAAAAAAAAAGAAGAATGCAGTGGCCGAAGCTACACAGCAACAACTGCTACAACCATAGTTGCTTCGCTGGAGCAGCATCAACCAGGGATAATGACAACAGATCTGGGAAGGACGACGGAGCAGCAGCAACCAGCGACAACGGAGCAGATCGACGGTGGTTGAGTTCGCGGCGCCGGAAACTGCAGCAGCAATGACGGGGACGACAGATCTGGGACGGGGGTGGCTGGAGAGCAGTGGTCGGAGGAAGAGCGGCGGTGGTGGTGAAAAAGAATGGAAGAAGAAAAAAAAGGGAAAGTCTAAAAAACACTAGAAATGGAGTGGCTAAAAAAAGATATAAGGTGTGACTAGGTGTTTGTTTAAAGTAATTTTGAAAAGAAGGAGCTAAAAAAATATATAGTGAGAGTTTTTTGTATACACAATATAATTGTCCCTAATATTTAACTAACTTATAAGGACGTTTACGGAGTTCATTAGGTGGAATTCTTCTTTATAACTCGACTTTAAATAGGGTCGAGACACCCATTTTTGTTCGAAATAGAGTGGACAACCCATTTATGAGTTTATGCCAATTAAGTATTAGAGTCGCGTAAGTCAGTGATCCATGTTTAACCATATGGTATTCCAATTGGCTTGACTAATCCAAGTTCACGTTGTAAGATTGATTAAAGAAGGAAGAGTTCCCTGCTGAAATCTCACAACTCAAATACGAGACCGATTTCATTCTTCCTACTTTATTACTTGACGGTAATAATTTGCTTGCTACTCCTACATTGATAATACAAGTATTTAACTTAATACAGTTGTCATTAGTTGTGAGCATGTGCACCCTCATAGTTGGACTTTGTTGCTCCCAACGCACACACAAGTATACGTGGTCGACAAGTAATAAAGTGATGAATCGAGTATCGTTCCCACGAGGACTATTCAGACTGAATTCTAGCAAACAATTTATATAAACTACTCAGGGATCTTTTTCTTCAATGGTGAGAGTTTTAGTAACTAAAGAGCAGTAATTTAAATGGTAAAAGTGAATTCAAACAATAGAGCAAAACTCGGTTGTTATCAGTAATAAGGAGACGGTCCAGGGTCAGAGTTACGAACAATCCAGTTGAGTTTTCCAATTGATTCCACTTCTCAAATCCCGGGTTACTAACTAACAGATTAAATGTACCCGTAAAAACCTTTCAGTTCTTCACGGTCTATACAGGCTACTCCAATCCCTATATGTCTATGGGTTGAATCACGTGCACGCATTAACGATTTCTTTAATTAGTTAAACTAGGCGAGCGAGTATATGTCTATCCTACTCACAAATTGGTTCCCCGATGCCCGGGTTCACAAACTAGTCCTATTCTTTCTTATTACGTAATTAAATTCCCTCTTTCGAGTTCAATCTAAAAACCATAGATAATGCGTAATAATCGGGCCCTGACAATTACACAAGTGAAATCAAGAAAGAATAAGTAACCCGTAATGGGATTCAATCAATGGGAATCAATCTTCAAACATCAACCTTCATGAAATACTCTAACCCTAGAACTAGAGATCTAGCCACGCATACTCATAATAACAACACAAGGAATTGATGAAATAATGGAATAATGATGTAATAGATTAATGGAAGGAAGAAAAACCCTTGTTCTTGATGTTATGAGCTCTCCAATTGCTCCAAAGTCTGAACTCCCATGAAAAACTAAGTAAAAGAGTATTTATAGAGTTTACAAACACCTAGTAATAAGTTAGACCCAAGCCTAGACGAAATAGGACGTAAAATCGCGCACAAGGGGCGCTATAACGGGCGCCCCGCGCCTCGGAACGCGTGACATTGGACAGAGGACGTCGAAATTGGTCCGCTACAAGCCCGCGCCGCATGGAAAAACGCGCTGGGGGTGCTGGCGCTTTGGGGGGCGCGGGGCATGCCCTACAGCACCCGGCCAAATTGCTTCGTTCCGTGCTCTTTTGCGTGCTCGTGTCATACCTTCGTGTGCTCGATCCAATCCTCAATCAAAATCCAATCTTTTCTTGCTCAATCATGCTCTTAAAAGCTCCAATTACACTGCATAACAACCTACATACACACGACATAAAATCAGTGTAAAACCACAGTCATAAACCATAAAACGAGCGAATAAAGTATCAAAACGTGAGGAAATATTAAGGAAATATAGGCATTAAATGCCAAACATCAGACTTTCCATTACGAATCCAAATTAATGTACTATTACTAGGTCAATCTCGGTATAATTGTCTTCAAAGTTCAAACCAAACAACCAATAAGTGACATTATTAAGTTGAAAAATAAGGGAGGTTGCTTATACAATAGGTTAAATTACGCTAATACATTGTACTATACTGCTAGTGAAATAGCTTTACATCTTCATCAATAGTTTATGGCAAAAATTGTTTGTTCCAAATAAGAGTCGCGTTTAGAAATGAAGTTAAAAAGAAAACCAAGATGATTCCATTTGGAATGTTGCATTGAATAACACGAAACAAGAAAATTACATTCACCAGCATATTATAGAGAAATATCAAATCAGAATACAATAAAAGATAAGAGATGCAAGAATATTTCACATCAAGTAAATCCCACTTCATAAAATAAGTTCTCTTCAGCCGAATATTAAGTAGAGAAAACAAACTAACAAAACAAATTTGATATAGCCACCAAATCAAGTTGCATTCTAGCTTGTAGCAGTTTTGTCCATCTCTTGTTTCTGTTGATTCCAGAAAGAGCTGAAGGCAAGAGTTAAAGCAGATGATGATTCGTTTAAAGCCGCCTGCAGCAAGTACCACGCCTGTAATAGAACGCAGAGGATTACAGCAATGCATATAGTTATGGATTTAGCTTACATACATTTTGACAGCGTAAATAAGTTGTGTGTATTATAAGCCGCTTACTAACTGCATATTTTAGCATTTCTATAGACAATGACCTGTTATTGTAGGCCATCTTGACCTGATGGTATGGCAAAAAACTATATACTGTCAATGTTAAACTCTTTAGCTTTAGGGCTGAGTAGAGAGATTACCTCTGCCGCACCAAAGGAGACCACTTTTTCTTCAATGTCATAAAGGGGTACATTTAGTTCTTTGAGTAAGCCAAAACTTGATGTTGAACACAGAGGTCTGACCTCTAAATTGTCCAAAACTATAAACAAAGAAGGTGCCTTCGTAAATCTGCCAAATGCTCTTGTGACACCACTCATGTCCCTTGGATCTATAATAAGGCTCCAAACATTTTCTGCATAAATTGGGAGCAATTGCTTGCAGCATTGTTGTGGTGCAACGGGAGGTCTGAGTAATCTGTCTTGACGACAAAGAAACCATTTTGATTCCAAATCCTCCACACTTTTGTACAAGTTGTCTGCGCATCCAATTCCAGAAATCTCCTTTAGAGTATAAATCACTGATCCAATAGGAAAAGTGAGGAAGCTGAACAGAAAATCAACAAACGAATTTTCCGCTTCAGCATATAGTATCTTGTTTTTAGACTTGCTCAATATTAGCTTCAGGCTTAATGTACCACTGTTTCCGTTTTTGCGGAGTTCATTAAGAGACACTGGTAATTTTCTTGGCTCAGGCATGATAGTCTTAACTGTAGCTTGCTTGTTCAGAAACACATCAGTTAAGGGAGATTTTGAGATCAATGAACAAGTGAGTAACCTTAATATCTGCAAACAAAAACCAGGAAAATGCACATAAGATAACATAAACTGATAAAAGAGCATTTGCATTAACCGTTTCATCATTACATACTCTTCCCTTGTAAGATTAGACATCTTAAAACTGATTTCTCATATCTTATTCAAAGATTACCCTTCATTTGATGATACTTTGCCTGTCATTTAATTAGGATAGTTTCCTTATCAACATTTTGTGATATAAACATGTTCTTTCCAAGGGGTTAGTGTGTATGGTACAGAATCATTCATGTTTAAACTGACATACCATGTTTTCACAAAATCTGCAGCACTACATTGTCTATTTTCTCATCAGCAATATTTGTTTCGCTATGATACAACTGCTAGGCCTATTTCTTGTCTTCTCTCTTCAAGTTTAGCTCCTTCAGTCAAATCATAGGATCAAGAACCTCATTTTCTCCAATTACCTACTTATAGGTGCTAGTAGATTCAACCAAGCTCACGCACTATACCTAGAACAAGTTGGGGTCGGCTATGAGAAGCCTCACTACCATGTCACAACATTTAAGTTCATCGCAGTCCAATATAAAGAAAAAAATAACAGAAGTGCTCTGTATTCTCTACTGACAAATAAATTTCAAACGGGACTAAAAGGCTCATAGAAATCATAGCACGCAGGAAAGTATAAGTACTAACATGACTAAACTAAATACCAAGTAACTGTATGCCTATACAGATCATTTTCTTCTATTTTTTCCTATTTTTCGTAAAGTCTACATGAACTTCTTACTCTAGATATCTTATTGAAAATCTGATAGTAATAGAAAAAGAAAGATAATTACCTCCTCCTTGCCAACTTCAACAGACATCTCCTTTATCTGATCCATGTGACTGTAGCCAAGATCAGAAAGCAGTTGTATAAGAGAACTAGAACTAGGCAAAACTCTTAAATCATCACTCACTATAAACTCTATTCCTCCCCTCAGAAAAGCTCCTGAATAATCAGTTGGATCTTTTATATCTGAAAATATCTCCTTAGTTGTCCTCCCTCCACAAAAACTCTTTGATGAGCAACGTTCATTAGAGCATTCGAAGTACTTGTTAGTAACAGAATCATCTATGTTCACTTTCAACTTAAAACAATCTTCCATACATGGATTTCTTGGATTTAAAAGGATTGACTTGCAATGTTCTGAGCAAAGATGTTTATCATTGAGATTTTCAACACTTCGGTATAAATTGTTCATACAAGTAGAAACTGATGATCCATTGGTTAATCTTATAACTGTTCCAATGGGAAAAGTGAGAAAACTGAACAATATATCAACAAAATCCTTGTTGGCTTCAGCAGCAATAACTTTATTTTTCTTTTCATCTACTAAAAGCTTTAAGGGAACTCTGTATTCTGGATTATTGGCAGCCATATTGAAGCGAATCACTAAATTACTATACTGAATCTTGGGAGCTAAATCCCTTTCTTTTTTGAAAGATAAAATATTTTTATTTTAAGAATGCAGCTAGAGTTTACAAATGGTAGTTAAAGGTTGTATCAATATAAAAAGTTGTGTTTGTTATCATAGAAGGAAGAGTTGATGCAAATTGAGGTTTTCTTGATTTTCATTTGTGTCCCTACTCAGTTTAAATAAATGGAGTTAAGAAAGATGGTGGCATCAAGAAAACCATTACTTAAGAAAGAAGAAAAGTTAAAGGGAAAAGAGACAAAACACAAAAGTAGGCATTAACCAATACAGCCAGAGTTTGCTTTACTATTGTGCCTTTTTCCTCTGTCCCCCTTTCAATTCACGGAAAGCACGATCGAAAAGACGTAAAGAAATCGGTGATAAGTTTTGTGTCTATATTCTTAGAATGTGAACTCCTTCATTTGGAACAAACAAGAAAATTTATATTCTCATTGAATTCTCTTTTTTTTTTTTTTTTTTTTTTTTTAATTTTATGGAAGTGAAATTCAAGCATTTTAATGAAAAGGATCAACAATTCAATGTTGGTGGAGTTAATCGATGTGTGCACGAAATAAATTAAAATTGTAATAATGTGAAAAAATTAAGATAAAGAAAAAAAATCACTTTGTTGACATTTGCCAAATCTTTCCACATATAACATATGAATCAGCAAAATTCCACAACCTGGGACTGCAAAGCTCTAGACCTCACTGCAAATGGCGAGTAAGAAGATTAGTCTCTTAACTTATCTGACAATACGATGATCTATTTTCTTCTTGATTAAGGCAATTTGATTATATGTCAAACTACGCTTATGCCAAATTTTACAATTTGAATTGTGATCCTTCATTCACTGAGGGAACCCGCCATTGGAGCATGTGTTTAGAGAAGCAAACGGAGTAGCAGACTCCTTGGCAAAGAATGGATGCAGTCTTAGTTCTTTTTTAGCTTAATTATGTATTATGAACCACCTAGTTGTTCAATTTCTGCTTTTGCTTGGGACAGTACAGGAACTATGTTTCCTAGACTAGTCCCAAGTTGTAATGCTATTTAGTTTGTCATTATAATTGCAGGAAAGATTGGTGAAAGCTATATATTTTATTGAATGAAAGAAGGTGCTTAAATACACGTTTACAATGACCACTCTAAGGAATCCTAGATAAGCTATAACTGTAAAATACTATCTATGATAGTCATCTAACTAAAGATAAACACAATCTAATATAAGAGATAACTAAGAAGGTAAAAACTGATAATAAAGAGATAATGTTCTAACAGTCATGAATAGAAGTCCCTTATTACCAAATAAAAAAAGAAAAACAAAAGAGGAAACCTCTAAAACTGGTAATAATAATACTACAAATCAGTGATCAATATCTAGTTCAAACTGAAATCACTAGACTCTGCATCAAGGCTTCGATGTACAGGGGTGCTAGTTTTGAGGTTAAACTAAAGAAGCTAGACAAAAGAGTTACCTATGTCTATGTGTTTGCTAACCAGCCCGAGAAAGTTTCTTCAAGTTACACTTATCTTCATTTTTCAGCTGCTTCAACTTGTGATTTAGGCCCTCTGTCAAAGCTGATGATGAGGATGTTAAAGATGCATTCAGCAAGCTCAATGCTTCCGACTCGCCAACACTGATAATTTGCTCTTCAATATCATTGATGGGCACATTTAGTTCTTGGAGTAAGCGAATAGTTGATGTAGAAGACAAAGGTCGCACTTCCAAATTGTCCAGAATGTAGAAAAGGGAGGGTACCTTTGCAAACTTCCTAAAATTGCTATGACGAGTACCCTTTACATTCTCTCTTGGATCATACAAGCAATAAATTTCTTCTTTTCCTTCAGGAATCTGCAGCAGCTGAGACTCAGATTTATGGTAAGTGGCAATACAGGGCTTGAGTATTATCGTCTTAAGGCTGTCGCTATTATCCCCACTTTTGTACCTATTTCGTTTAGGCATATTGAACCATTTTGAATCTAAAGTCTCGACACTTTTATAGAAGTTATCTATGCAACCCAACCCGGAACTCCCTTTTAGAGCATCTTCAATTGATCCTAATGGAATGGTCAAGAAGCTGAAGAGAAAATCAATGAATTCATTGCCTGCCTCTGCACACAAGACCTTGTTTGTAGATTTTCTTAGTGTTAGCTTCAGCTCTAATTTCTTGGTGTTGTTACTGGTTCCATTTTCAGAAATGGACAACAAATTTCCAGACTTGGACATGGTGATAGTGTCAACTCTTGCTCTTTTTTGTTTTTGCTTGGGCAGAAACACATCAGACAAGGAAGTCTTTGAGATAAATGAATGAGCTAGTAGACGAATCACCTAAATGGTCAAGGAAAGGATCATGTTACTTGCTGCAAATGGCAATCTACGAAAGTCAAACATGTAACCATATCACCAGAAAGTATAATTCTTGAATCAAGAATTGCAAAGGATATTACCTCAATCCTGCCAACTTCTACATGCATCTCCTTAATCTGATTCATATCACTCAGGCCAACATCAGAGAGCATCTGAACAAGAGAACTTGGAGAAGCAGATTTGACTTGCAAATCATCAGTGATTAAAAATGATATCCCTCCTTTGATAAATCCATACTCATTGCGGCAAGTCTTTTCATCTATATCTTTCCAAATCTTCTCTTCATTAATTGTCCCACCACATGAGCAAGCAATCTTCGAGAAAAAACATGCCTTTGAGCAAGCTGGGCACTGATAATACTTCACAGGGCCTGAATCATCTACGTTCACCTTCAACCTCCTGCAATACTTTGGATAGGGATTTCTTGGATTTAGCAGCATGGTTTTGCAATGCTCTATGAACAGATCTTCCTCTCTGAGGTTTTCAACACTTTGGTACAAGTTGTTCATACAGCCGACAACTCCAGCCTCTGCTTTAATGAGTCGTATTATTGTTCCCATTGGTAAAGTGAAAAGGCTAACAAGTATGTTCATAAAATCTACTTTGGCTTCAGCTGCAACAACTTGTTCCTTCTTTTCATCCACCAAAAGCTTCAACGGAACCTTATATTCTTGCTTGTTTTCCATTTCAAATCAGTTAATTGGTGAACTCTCTACTGATGTAGCAAACTCCTAGATGATCCGAGTTTTCATTAATTGGTCAAGAACCAAGATTATGTGAATAAAATGACTTCTGGCTTTCAGTTGAAGTATGAAGAAGCAAGCATTTGTTCAAGATATGAAATCGATCTAAAGAGAACAGACACGGACATGGGGTCACGGATGCATTAAAAAAATTCAAGGAACATGACACGCGTTTTTTGCACACTATTGTATTTGCAAATACATTCCTATAGTATATTAGATCAACAAACAATTATTCAATGTGTTTATAACAATATAAACACGCATTCCAGATTCAATATACGTAAAGAACATTCTAATACCAACCATTTATCGAATGACAACACCAAAGGTAAACATAAGACTAAGCCAGTATGATCAACATCTATGCCTCAATCTTAACAAGTTAGGGACGGTGGTCATCCTCACTGACTATGTTACTCCATTAAAACACGTCACACCAATATTATACAAGCCAACATAAGATCATTCACGACAAATCTTGAAGTCCAAAACTACTGGAATTCATTCAGGTAGCTGCAATTCAATTTATATTTATTCCCCATATCCGATTTATTTTATTTCGTTATGATGGTAGTCTCAAGACCAACTTATCTACATCTTCATTAATCCATCAAAAAGCCAGCTAATTGAAATTTGAACATGAGATTTGCAAGCCATTGCTCCTATGCCTCAATTTGTATATGAACTGTTACTATTACGAGTCAAATTTATTTTCTTGAGTACACTATCTGAAAAGTTCTAAAGATATTTCTTTTTTCTATAATTGTGGTGTCCGAATCAACTTACGCTCACCTCGACAAAATCCACAGGTATCTGCTACCTCCCACCGGCACAAGTACTAGGTAACTCTATCCACCAATGATAGGACATATGGCAAATGCTATAAAACTAGTGAGATGTAGTAGTTCTCATACACAAAATGTTTTTGAATGGTCTCTTGCACAATATATAAAAATTTGTAAACAAAACAATTTTGATAGGTCAGATTTGACTTCACATTTACATATTACTCCTAGTTAAATATTTTTTTTTAATTACAACTAACAAACCCTCAAGGAGCAATGGCGTAGTAAGTCGTGAAGCCAAGATTTTATACAAGGGGATTCAAAATTTTTGTACCTATATCCGAATCTCTGACCTAAAGCAATTTGTGAGCCCCTTTTAGGGGTCGTTTGGTTTGTGGGACTAATAAAAAAGGATATCCCATAAATTTGGGATTACAATAATCCCGGGATTATAATATTGAGATTAACAATCACACCTCCTATATGGGTTAGGATAATACCATGAATTTGGTATAAAAATTGTCCCACTTTAGCTAATTCCACCAACCAAACATAGGATTGATTTAATCCCGGTATTATTAATTCAATCCCAACAAACGCCCTCTAATAAGCTACTACCTTTGTGCTAAATTATGTGACACTATTTTTTCTAGTCTGTTTTAGACCACAAATTTCAGCAGTCTGCTTTCTTACTTAAACTCCGTGTCAAATCGAATTTTATCACATAAAATGAGATGGAGGGAGTAGTTTATAACACAATGTAATTTTTCAACGAAGCAAAATGATAAAAATAAATGGACATATTAAAGAAGGAAAATATACCTTTTTATGGAGAGCCTGAGCACTAATATTTAATTTGGGGTTTTGATATACTAATGATGTTTTGTTGCTAATATATAGAGGCATAATATTTCCCGCTCAATTGCTCTCCTTTTCTTATTTCCCGCTAAATTAGCAGTGTGTTTGGGGAATTTAGCGAAACTGTTTAATTTGGCATAAATCTTGTAATAAAGAAATAACGACTTTAAAAATAAAATTTTTATATAAATAACTGTTTTAGACCGTATGCATAAATTATGCACATAGTATGCAAAAATGACTATCTTTTATTAAAGTGATCTAGCATTATTCATGCAGCATAATTTTTCCATTCAAATTTTGCAATCTAAAATGAGTCGTTGACATTTTTGTGGTTTTATATTACTATCTCAATAAATGTATAGTGGTGTCAATAATGGAGAGGTCTCAATCTTTCCGCAACATCCCTTTATGTTAGTCTGTTGCATTCTTACTCTTGCTTTTAATAAACGAATATAGGACTTTAATATATACTAATCATGGTCATTTCTACTCATAATGATCATCATTTGTCACTCTTATAAGTATAGTGGGTCATTTCTAGTCATAATGATCATCATTTCTCGCTATAACAAGTGTAATTGGCCATTTCTACTCATAATGATCATTATTTGTCAGTCTAACAAGTATAATTTGTCATTTACAGTGATAATCATCATCATTTGTCACTCTAACAAGTGTATTTGGCCATTTCTACTCATAATGATTATCATTTGTCACTCTAACAAGTGTAATTGGTCATTTCTAGTGATAATGATCATCACTTGTCACTCTTACAAGTGTACTTAGCCATTTCTAGTGACAATGATCATCAATTCTCAGTCTAAGTACTCTAAGTGGTCTTTTATGATGAACGTTGACAAAATTTATCACTCTTACAAGTATAATTGGTCACTTATAGTGATATAATCATCATAATTTGTCACGCTAACTACTCTAATTATGAAAAAATATGATGAAGATAGAAACAATTGAAGACCGCGCTCGGAACGACACATAAAATGTGGCAAACATAAATTTGATGTTCGAAACAAGACTATATGTATGGATCATCATTTCTCCCTGTAACAAGTATAATTGGTAATTTCTAGTGATAATGATCATCAGTTATCACTCTAACAAGTATAGTGGTATCAGAGCCAATATGATCGTCGGCTAAATCACTTGTTATCCTTGTTAACTCGAAATTTTCTGTTAAGCCTGCTTTCTTGTTCATATCTCTTAGTCCTTATCCTTGTGTCGAGGTAACCGATTAATCTCCGGTTTAGACGTTGGCAAGCCATAAAGTTCCGTTGGATTAGCCCGTTGAGTCTAGGAAATAGGGCCGGACCCGGATTGGTGTTCCCGTCGCTTAGCTACATAGGATAAGAACGAAAGAAATCTGAATAAAGAAAACACCTTAATAGAAAAGAGTAGAGTTAACTATAGGATAACCCCCCATAAGAAACAAAAACACTTAACTCCCGTACCTAATGAAACACTGGTTTAATAAATATAATAATAATAAATATTATATCTACTTTATGAATATATGTTTCTCTGATTTAATAAACAACGATAATCCTTACGTAGAAGAAACTCTTCTGCTATATTATAAACTTTGGAGAAGAGATTTCCTTAATAAAAATAAAAATATAATATTTTAAAAAATGAATATGGCTCCAGGTAATCTAGAACTCTGGATAAATACTGATAAAGAAATTAGTGACCATGAAAAGCTTTTAAAGGATAATTTACATAGATATCTTTCAACAGGAAATATTGATTTTCTACATTATATGCAAAATAATATTTCAGAAATACTTAGGTTAAAACCTATAGCTGAAAGTTATTATAGAAAAGCTTGTGACGGTCCAGGAGCTCATTATTAAAATGGAAGGATCATCACAGTCAGTATTAAACAGTATAAACCTATCAACAGAAGTAGATAAAATATCAAAAATAGAAAATAATATGTTAAATTGGAATATTCCCAAAGAAAAGTTAGAAAAGATATATGAAGTCGGAGGATTTGACTTCATAAATAGATTTAGTATTAAAACATGTGAATCAACAATTGCTATAAATCACTCAGTTGAAACAATTCAACTATTGTCTATAAAAGATATAGAAAAATATAGAAAAAGTTATAAGTTCCTACATATAGGACTAGTACAAGTGGCTGTAAAACCACTTCATAGACTAGGATTAGATATTCCTATATGTTTATTATTAAGAGATAATAGATTCTTAAACTTTGATGATTCATTAATAGCCGTATTACAAAGTAACATGGCAAATGGGCCAGTATACTTTAATTGTTATCCGAATTTCTCAGGTGATATTAATGATCCAACAATATTAGATGTTCTAACATTAAATGTTAAAACAAAGCATTTGAATAGTAAACATCAAACCAGAGAAATAGCTATAATATATACAGTATATTATAAATTAATGAAAACTACTTTAGCTCCCAAAGCTAAACCAAGTAGAGCTCATAAAGGAGTTACAATGTTAATGGAAGCAAATATTAAACATCATAATATATTTGTCCCAAGATTACTTAAATGGGATGAAGTCTTATCAAAAAATGAATGGCACTTTGATTCCATCACGGAACCAACAGTGGAAGATGAATCTATACAAATAGAACAAGTTATACAACATACAGATGGATCAATAGATTTAAAATTCCTAAAATCTAGATCCTTTAACGCTACATCTTCATCGTCCAGGATGTCCTTTTCAAGGCCGTCTACTTCTTGTCCCCTGGAGGAAGAAGACATAATAAACAAAAATTTAAAAGGTGTTAACTTTAGTAAAAAAATTCCACAACCAGAATACAAGCCTGTCATAATCAATCAACCATCAAGCCCAACCTTTAGTGAAATAAATGATTCCTTAGGAATGATAACGTTAGAAGAACCATTTGAACCAGATATAAAATATCTCCAACAACTCTGGGTAAAATCAGAGAATAATATTAAAAGAGAATGGTATAGAAACAATTACACTTTAGAACAGAGGAAATCATTTAGAGATAAATGGATGAAAGATTTGAAAAAATGGAAGTGTAGTTTAGAATTTTTTAAATGGTTTGAATATACAGGAAAATTAGCTAACTGTGAATCTTTAAATATGGTAGTTAAAAAATGGTATACGAAAAGTAATAAAATAATAGAATCTACCATTCCCCCATTAGAAGAAATAAATATACCAGTAGGTGATAAAGTAGTAATATGAAATCCTTTTAAAAGAACATCAATAGATACCCAAGGAGAACCTAAAAATAAAGATATTAATAAATTAATAGAACAAAGTAATTATACAAATCAAATACTACATGTCATAGCTAATCAGGTAGAAGAAGCAAGAAGCAAGTCTTCTTTTAAACCATTCCCAGAGAAAAGAATAAAATTTGAAGATAATATTGAAGAAAATCCAATTTTCAGGCTACCTAGTATGTCAAAAGATAAATTCCCTAGTCTTCCTAAAGGTGGATTGGAAATAAAAGGTGATGTTCTAGATGAAATTACTAAAAGGTTAAAATCATCTTTAATAATAAATACAATAGAGAAAGAAAATTCAGTAAAAACCTTATCTGAATTAAATAATCAATTAAATAAAAGAGGATCTAATTATCATCATAAGAAAAATTATTATAAAAAACCTACATTTCCTGATATACAGTATGAAGAAGAACATCTAGTATCATTTAGTTCGCACACAGGTGATGCTATAACTGAGTGGAATATAGATGGACAAGCAGAACATCAAATACTTAATAGATTACATGAAATGGGAATAGCAGCAACAGCCTATAAAATAAAAGGTAATACAGATAAGCAAGCAGCAACCCTGCTTTCTTACGGATTTACAGGAATGTTAAAAAATTGGTGGGACAACTATCTGTCAGATAGAGATAGAGAAACTGTCCTTAATGCTACTACAATCATAAAGGTAGTTAAACAAGAAAGTAGTAGTACTAATCAAACAATAGAAGAACAAGTACGTGAAGATGCTATAAATACTATAATTAAACACTTTATTGGAGAACCAAAAGTATTTAAAGATAGAAGTTTAGAAATATTATCTAATTTATCATGTCCAAAATTACATGACTTTAAATGGTATAAAGACATATTCCTAAATAAAGTAATGATTAGAGAAGATTGTAATCATAGTTATTGGAAAGAAAAATTTATAAGTGGATTACCACAGTTATTTGCAGATAAAGTTAGACAAAAAATAAAAGATAGATTTAACGGTGAAATACCTTATGATGGTTTAACCTATGGTGATATAATAAGCTTTATTAACATAACAGCTTTAGAACTTTGTACTGATATGAAATTAAAAAATCAGCTAAAAAGAGATTATAAAATCACTAAGAAAGAATTATGAAATTTCTGTAGTGATTTTGGTTATGCTAAGATAACTGCCCCGTCTACCGAGGCAACAAAAAGATCCAAAAAGATAAATAGAAAAGACAAAAGTAGCAATAGTTATTATAAAAGAAAATCTTCCAAAAGATACAGGAAGAAAATTTCAAAAAATACAAGTCAAAGTAAACAACCTTCTTTTGAAGGAAGATGCTACAATTGTGGAAAGAAGGGCCATAAGGCAGATAATTGTAGAGTAAAGACAAAGAAGAAAAACAAAATTAATAGTTTAGAATTAGATGAAGACATTAAGAATAAAATATATGCTATACTAGACGAAAATGATAATAGTGAAGAAGGAAGTTCATCCACGGAAAGCATAAGTGATGATGAACAAATTAATATAGCATATGAGTCTAGTGATAGTTACACTTCCAAATCAGAGTGTGATTGTCCTAAAGGATTATGTACCTGCGGGACAGGTTCAATAAAAGTCATATCAAATGAAAATAAAGAATTCTTCTTTGATCTAATAGATCAAATAAAGGATGAAGAAATTAAAAGAGAATATCTTTTAAAATTAAAAGAAATAGTCTTAAGTAGAGAATCAAATAAACCTAACATATCCAATCCTTTTAGTATGAAAAATATTCTACAAAAATTTGATAAAAAAGAAGAAAAAATATCTATATCAGATCTTTATGCAGAATTAACAACATTAAAACAAGAAGTTAATATTTTAAAACAAAAAGTTAATAACATAGAGGAAGAAAACCTTGCTCTAGAATTAATTCAAAAAACTCAAAAGGAGTTAAATTCTACAATAATAGGAGAAAGTTCAAATACTAAACAAGTAGAAGCACAAGACGATGAATTGGGAGTCTTGGCTATCTCTAAAATTAAGTCTCAAAAATGGTATGTACCAATAAAATTAGTCATAAATAGTGAATACAGTATCCAGACAGTAGCCTTATTAGACTCTGGTGCTGACCAAAATTGTATAGTAGAAGGATTAATTCCAACAAAATATTGTGATAAAACATCAGCAAAATTATTCTCTGCATCAGGAGAAAAACTTAAAATAAAATATAAATTATCTAATGCACATATATGTAATGATAACATATGCTTTAAAAATACTTTTATTCTGATAAAGGATTTAAATGAGGAAGTTATATTAGGAACTCCCTTTTTAACTCAGATATCTCCTTTTACAGTTAATACAACAGGTATTACTACCAATAATCTTGGTAAAGAAATAATATTTTATTTCCTAAATAGTCCAAAACAAAGAGAAATAGATACTCTAAAAGAAAGAAGTATCTATAAAATACAATTGATAAAAAATCAAATAAATTACATAAAAGACGAAATTAAAATTGTTAAAATAGAAAACCAGTTTAAAGATAAACTAATTCAAGATAAGATACTACAAACCCAAAAAGAAATAGAATCTGAAGTCTGTTCAGATCTACCTAATGCCTTTTGGGAAAGAAAAAGGCATATAGTACGATTACCGTATATAGAAGGATTTGAAGAAGAGTCTATCCCCACTAAGGCTAGACCAATTCAAATGAACCAAGAATTAATGGAATATTGTAAAAAGGAAATTAATGAATTATTAGAAAAGAAAATAATTCGTCCTTCTAAGTCACCTTGGAGTTGTTCCGCATTTTATGTTAATAATAATGCTGAACGAGAAAGAGGAGCTCCAAGATTAGTTATAAATTATAAACCTTTAAACAAAGTATTAAGATGGATACGATATCCAATTCCAAATAAAAGAGATTTATTAAAAAGAACGTATAAGGCTAAAATATATAGTAAATTTGATATGAAATCGGGATTTTGGCAAATCCAAATAGATGAAAGGGATAAGTATAAAACAGCATTTAATGTGCCCTTTGGCCAATATGAATGGAATGTTATGCTCTTTGGGTTAAAAAATGCCCCCATCAGAATTTCAAAATATAATGAATAATATATTTAACCCATATAGTTCATTCTCAATAGTTTATATTGATGATGTATTAATATTTTCAGAAAATATTGATCAACATTTTAAGCATTTAAAGATATTTCTTAATATTATTCAGAAAAATGGGCTGGTAGTGAGTGCCAAGAAGATTAAATTATTTCAAACCTCTATTAGATTTTTAGGACATGACTTGTCTCAAGGCATGTATAAACCAATTTGTAGAGCCATAGAATTCTCTACAAAATTTCCAGATGTTTTAACAGATAAAACTCAGTTACAAAGGTTTTTAGGAAGTCTCAATTATGTTTCAGATTTTATTCCAAACCTTAGACAAATATGTGAACCCCTTTATCAGCGTCTTAGGAAAAATCCAGTTCCTTGGAGCCAAGAACAAACACAAACAGTCCAAAAAGTCAAAAGTATTGTTCAAAGACTTCCTTGTCTAGGCATACCACATCCGGATGCCTTTATGATTGTTGAAACCGATGCCTCTGAAATAGGTTTCGGAGGAATTCTTAAACAGCGTCTCTCTCCAAAAGAGTCTGAACAATTAGTCCGATATTGCTCTGGAATATGGAACGGAACTCAAAAAAATTATAGTACTATTAAAAAAGAAATTTTATCAATAGTTTTATGTATAACTAAATTTCAAGATGATTTGATAAACAAAGAATTTCTTTTAAGAGTTGATTGTAAAGCAGCAAAAGATGTTTTGCAAAAAGATGTTAGGAATTTAGTTTCAAAACAAATATTTGCCAGATGGCAAGCTTTATTATCTAGCTTTGATTTTCAAATAGAATTTATTAAAGGAGAAGACAATAGTCTTCCGGATTTTTTAACTAGAGAATTTTTACAGAGAAGACATGAGGTCATTATATCCAGTGAGACCTCTAAGGCAATTCCTTGAACAGCATCATAACCAGAACTCACATATAAACAGATATACAGCTTTAGCAGAGTTTCCTCAATTACCTCCTCCTACACCCGTAAAGAGAGAAGCAACCCCAGGAACCTCAAAACAATCCTTAAACAGTTATGCCAAAAGAACCATAAACAGTTATTCTGAGGCAGTACAACCTCAACCTCCCATTAAACAAGAACAAGCAAACTCTTCAACAGCAAGTCAACAGAAATTCGATTGGATAAACAGTCAACAGGTACCAATCATTGCGATTGAGAGAAAATTAGTTGAAAAACAAATTACAGATATTATCAAGTCTTGTTACACAGACAGAAATTATGTGGAAACAGACAACCCTTATAAAACAAGAGAATTTTATGAAGCTATATTGATAGCAACCAATTCAATAGAAATTGAAAATGAGTTAGCAGATAAAAATGATCCAAGGAGTATTAGGTACTCCAAGTTTACTATTAAAAGAATTTTAAGCCCTGCGGATTGGCCAGTAGATCATCTACACACGCCGATTCAATTTCCATTATCAGTGAATTTTAAAATATCAGGTTATAATTTTTACGACTATAAAAATGCATGGTTTAACTTCATATACTTAAGACCTGGCAGCCATTCATGGTTTGTCAAGTTCTGTGAAAAGGTATCAACGGATCCCATCCCAAGATGGTTTTATGAATGGTGGAATACATTTGGAGCAGACGAAAGGGTGTTGTCACCTTCTTTCAAACAGTTACACACCAATTACCAGAAAGAAAACGAAGAACTAGCAGCATTACCAGAACATATACAGTTATGTAAATTCTTCATGGCTAAAAGAGTGTCCTATATTATTAGTTGGGAATTCAATATAGAAGTATTATGCAAGGTCAGGTACCTTGTTAAAACTATAAAAATTAAGGGGTGGACCCCTAAGAACAAAGAAAAACAGGTTCAACAAGTTCAAACGAAGATCGGATCAACAGACAAATTATCAAAGGAAGCGTTGAAAAGAAAACTTCAACAGGCCTTAGCAAATTTAGACCAAGCAAATGGCAGTGAAATAAATCAAATTACTGAATTATTAGATACAGCATCATCAACAGCATCAGCAGGAGATAATGGAGATATGGAGGACCCACACGGGATTGCTCAATCATAGCTCACGAATTTTTAGCAAAAGATAGACAAATAGGTGCCAAGTGGTATCAATAATGTAGATCTTACTTTACTTTTGTAAAGATAAGATTCCTGATAATAGGACCCCATTAGCATCAATAATGTAAATCTTATCTTACTTTATAAAAGATAAGATTCCCCGTTAATAGCTCTCCACCTGTAAAGGAGAATAGTGTCATTAGCAACTATAAATAGAAGTAGAAATCAGAAGTAAGGCATCACTCGAAATCCTCACTTTCGAAATATTCCCTATTTTCCCTCTCTCTGTAAAACAATGATCTTTCATGTTCAATAAACAGTTCCAATTTTAATAGTAAGTTTTCTGTTCTCATAAATATTTTTAACATTTACTTTGATTATTAGCTTTTGATTCAATTATTAGCTTTTAAATTTCATAAAATAGTAGGTCCCGCAAAACATATTTATGAAATTTAAAAGCTAATAATTGAATCAAAAGCTAATAATCAAAATAAATGTTAAAAATATTTATGAGAACAGAAAACTTACTATTAAAATTGGAACTGTTTATTGAACATGAAAGATCATTGTTTTACAGAGAGAGGGAAAATAGGGAATATTTCGAAAGTGAGGATTTCGAGTGATGCCTTACTTCTGATTTCTACTTCTATTTATAGTTGCTAATGACACTATTCTCCTTTACAGGAGGAGAGCTATTAACGGGGAATCTTATCTTTTATAAAGTAAGATAAGATTTACATTATTGATGCTAATGGGGTCCTATTGTCAGGAATCTTATCTTTACAAAAGTAAAGTAAGATCTACATTATTGATACCACTTGGCACCTATTTGTCTATCTTTTGCTAAAAATTCGTGAGATATGATTGAGCAATCCCGTGTGGGTCCTCCATATCTCCATTATCTCCTGCTGATGCTGTTGATGATGCTGTATCTAATAATTCAGTGATTTGATTTATTTCACTGCCATTTGATTGGTCTAAATTTGCTAAGGCCTGTTGAAGTTTTCTTTTCAACGCTTCCTTTGATAATTTGTCTGTTGATCCGATCTTCGTTTGAACTTGTTGAACCTGTTTTTCTTTGTTCTTAGGGGTCCACCCCTTAATTTTTATAGTTTTAACAAGGTACCTGACCTTGCATAATACTTCTATATTGAATTCCCAACTAATAATATAGGACACTCTTTTAGCCATGAAGAATTTACATAACTGTATATGTTCTGGTAATGCTGCTAGTTCTTCGTTTTCTTTCTGGTAATTGGTGTGTAACTGTTTGAAAGAAGGTGACAACACCCTTTCGTCTGCTCCAAATGTATTCCACCATTCATAAAACCATCTTGGGATGGGATCCGTTGATACCTTTTCACAGAACTTGACAAACCATGAATGGCTGCCAGGTCTTAAGTATATGAAGTTAAACCATGCATTTTTATAGTCGTAAAAATTATAACCTGATATTTTAAAATTCACTGATAATGGAAATTGAATCGGCGTGTGTAGATGATCTACTGGCCAATCCGCAGGGCTTAAAATTCTTTTAATAGTAAACTTGGAGTACCTAATACTCCTTGGATCATTTTTATCTGCTAACTCATTTTCAATTTCTATTGAATTGGTTGCTATCAATATAGCTTCATAAAATTCTCTTGTTTTATAAGGGTTGTCTGTTTCCACATAATTTCTGTCTGTGTAACAAGACTTGATAATATCTGTAATTCGTTTTTCAACTAATTTTCTCTCAATCGCAATGATTGGTACCTGTTGACTGTTTATCCAATCGAATTTCTGTTGACTTGCTGTTGAAGAGTTTGCTTGTTCTTGTTTAATGGGAGGTTGAGGTTGTACTTCCTCAGAATAACTGTTTATGGTTCTTTTGGCATAACTGTTTAAGGATTGTTTTGAGGTTCCTGGGGTTGCTTCTCTCTTTACGGGTGTAGGAGGAGGTAATTGAGGAAACTCTACTAAAGCTGTATATCTGTTTATATGTGAGTTCTGGTTATGATGCTGTTCAAGGAATTGCCTTGGAGGTCTCACTGGATATAATGGCCTCATGTCTTCTCTGTAAAAATTCTCTAGTTAAAAAATCCGGAAGACTATTGTCTTCTCCTTTAATAAATTCTATTTGAAAATCAAAGCTAGATAATAAAGCTTGCCATCTGGCAAATATTTGTTTTGAAACTAAATTCCTAACATCTTTTTGCAAAACATCTTTTGCTGCTTTACAATCAACTCTTAAAAGAAATTCTTTGTTTATCAAATCATCTTGAAATTTAGTTATACATAAAACTATTGATAAAATTTCTTTTTTAATAGTACTATAATTTTTTTGAGTTCCGTTCCATATTCCAGAGCAATATCGGACTAATTGTTCAGACTCTTTTGGAGAGAGACGCTGTTTAAGAATTCCTCCGAAACCTATTTCAGAGGCATCGGTTTCAACAATCATAAAGGCATCCGGATGTGGTATGCCTAGACAAGGAAGTCTTTGAACAATACTTTTGACTTTTTGGACTGTTTGTGTTTGTTCTTGGCTCCAAGGAACTGGATTTTTCCTAAGACGCTGATAAAGGGGTTCACATATTTGTCTAAGGTTTGGAATAAAATCTGAAACATAATTGAGACTTCCTAAAAACCTTTGTAACTGAGTTTTATCTGTTAAAACATCTGGAAATTTTGTAGAGAATTCTATGGCTCTACAAATTGGTTTATACATGCCTTGAGACAAGTCATGTCCTAAAAATCTAATAGAGGTTTGAAATAATTTAATCTTCTTGGCACTCACTACCAGCCCATTTTTCTGAATAATATTAAGAAATATCTTTAAATGCTTAAAATGTTGATCAATATTTTCTGAAAATATTAATACATCATCAATATAAACTATTGAGAATGAACTATATGGGTTAAATATATTATTCATTATATTTTGAAATTCTGATGGGGGCATTTTTTAACCCAAAGAGCATAACATTCCATTCATATTGGCCAAAGGGCACATTAAATGCTGTTTTATACTTATCCCTTTCATCTATTTGGATTTGCCAAAATCCCGATTTCATATCAAATTTACTATATATTTTAGCCTTATACGTTCTTTTTAATAAATCTCTTTTATTTGGAATTGGATATCGTATCCATCTTAATACTTTGTTTAAAGGTTTATAATTTATAACTAATCTTGGAGCTCCTCTTTCTCGTTCAGCATTATTATTAACATAAAATGCGGAACAACTCCAAGGTGACTTAGAAGGACGAATTATTTTCTTTTCTAATAATTCATTAATTTCCTTTTTACAATATTCCATTAATTCTTGGTTCATTTGAATTGGTCTAGCCTTAGTGGGGATAGACTCTTCTTCAAATCCTTCTATATACGGTAATCGTACTATATGCCTTTTTCTTTCCCAAAAGGCATTAGGTAGATCTGAACAGACTTCAGATTCTATTTCTTTTTGGGTTTGTAGTATCTTATCTTGAATTAGTTTATCTTTAAACTGGTTTTCTATTTTAACAATTTTAATTTCGTCTTTTATGTAATTTATTTGATTTTTTATCAATTGTATTTTATAGATACTTCTTTCTTTTAGAGTATCTATTTCTCTTTGTTTTGGACTATTTAGGAAATAAAATATTATTTCTTTACCAAGATTATTGGTAGTAATACCTGTTGTATTAACTGTAAAAGGAGATATCTGAGTTAAAAAGGGAGTTCCTAATATAACTTCCTCATTTAAATCCTTTATCAGAATAAAAGTATTTTTAAAGCATATGTTATCATTACATATATGTGCATTAGATAATTTATATTTTATTTTAAGTTTTTCTCCTGATGCAGAGAATAATTTTGCTGATGTTTTATCACAATATTTTGTTGGAATTAATCCTTCTACTATACAATTTTGGTCAGCACCAGAGTCTAATAAGGCTACTGTCTGGATACTGTATTCACTATTTATGACTAATTTTATTGGTACATACCATTTTTGAGACTTAATTTTAGAGATAGCCAAGACTCCCAATTCATCGTCTTGTGCTTCTACTTGTTTAGTATTTGAACTTTCTCCTATTATTGTAGAATTTAACTCCTTTTGAGTTTTTTGAATTAATTCTAGAGCAAGGTTTTCTTCCTCTATGTTATTAACTTTTTGTTTTAAAATATTAACTTCTTGTTTTAATGTTGTTAATTCTGCATAAAGATCTGATATAGATATTTTTTCTTCTTTTTTATCAAATTTTTGTAGAATATTTTTCATACTAAAAGGATTGGATATGTTAGGTTTATTTGATTCTCTACTTAAGACTATTTCTTTTAATTTTAAAAGATATTCTCTTTTAATTTCTTCATCCTTTATTTGATCTATTAGATCAAAGAAGAATTCTTTATTTTCATTTGATATGACTTTTATTGAACCTGTCCCGCAGGTACATAATCCTTTAGGACAATCACACTCTGATTTGGAAGTGTAACTATCACTAGACTCATATGCTATATTAATTTGTTCATCATCACTTATGCTTTCCGTGGATGAACTTCCTTCTTCACTATTATCATTTTCGTCTAGTATAGCATATATTTTATTCTTAATGTCTTCATCTAATTCTAAACTATTAATTTTGTTTTTCTTCTTTGTCTTTACTCTACAATTATCTGCCTTATGGCCCTTCTTTCCACAATTGTAGCATCTTCCTTCAAAAGAAGGTTGTTTACTTTGACTTGTATTTTTTGGAATTTTCTTCCTGTATCTTTTGGAAGATTTTCTTTTATAATAACTATTGCTACTTTTGTCTTTTCTATTTATCTTTTTGGATCTTTTTGTTGCCTCGGTAGACGGGGCAGTTATCTTAGCATAACCAAAATCACTACAGAAATTTCCTAATTCTTTCTTAGTGATTTTATAATCTCTTTTTAGCTGATTTTTTAATTTCATATCAGTACAAAGTTCTAAAGCTGTTATGTTAATAAAGCTTATTATATCACCATAGGTTAAACCATCATAAGGTATTTCACCGTTAAATCTATCTTTTATTTTTTGTCTAACTTTATCTGCAAATAACTGTGGTAATCCACTTATAAATTTTTCTTTCCAATAACTATGATTACAATCTTCTCTAATCATTACTTTATTTAGGAATATGTCTTTATACCATTTAAAGTCATGTAATTTTGGACATGATAAATTAGATAATATTTCTAAACTTCTATCTTTAAATACTTTTGGTTCTCCAATAAAGTGTTTAATTATAGTATTTATAGCATCTTCACGTACTTGTTCTTCTATTGTTTGATTAGTACTACTACTTTCTTGTTTAACTACCTTTATGATTGTAGTAGCATTAAGGACAGTTTCTCTATCTCTATCTGACAGATAGTTGTCCCACCAATTTTTTAACATTCCTGTAAATCCGTAAGAAAGCAGGGTTGCTGCTTGCTTATCTGTATTACCTTTTATTTTATAGGCTGTTGCTGCTATTCCCATTTCATGTAATCTATTAAGTATTTGATGTTCTGCTTGTCCATCTATATTCCACTCAGTTATAGCATCACCTGTGTGCGAACTGAATGATACTAGATGTTCTTCTTCATACTGTATATCAGGAAATGTAGGTTTTTTATAATAATTTTTCTTATGATGATAATTAGATCCTCTTTTATTTAATTGATTATTTAATTCAGATAAGGTTTTTACTGAATTTTCTTTCTCTATTGTATTTATTGTTAAAGATGATTTTAACCTTTTAGTAATTTCATCTAGAACATCACCTTTTATTTCCAATCCACCTTTAGGAAGACTAGGGAATTTATCTTTTGACATACTAGGTAGCCTGAAAATTGGATTTTCTTCAATATTATCTTCAAATTTTATTCTTTTCTCTGGGAATGGTTTAAAAGAAGACTTGCTTCTTGCTTCTTCTACCTGATTAGCTATGACATGTAGTATTTGATTTGTATAATTACTTTGTTCTATTAATTTATTAATATCTTTATTTTTAGGTTCTCCTTGGGTATCTATTGATGTTCTTTTAAAAGGATTTCATATTACTACTTTATCACCTACTGGTATATTTATTTCTTCTAATGGGGGAATGGTAGATTCTATTATTTTATTACTTTTCGTATACCATTTTTTAACTACCATATTTAAAGATTCACAGTTAGCTAATTTTCCTGTATATTCAAACCATTTAAAAAATTCTAAACTACACTTCCATTTTTTCAAATCTTTCATCCATTTATCTCTAAATGATTTCCTCTGTTCTAAAGTGTAATTGTTTCTATACCATTCTCTTTTAATATTATTCTCTGATTTTACCCAGAGTTGTTGGAGATATTTTATATCTGGTTCAAATGGTTCTTCTAACGTTATCATTCCTAAGGAATCATTTATTTCACTAAAGGTTGGGCTTGATGGTTGATTGATTATGACAGGCTTGTATTCTGGTTGTGGAATTTTTTTACTAAAGTTAACACCTTTTAAATTTTTGTTTATTATGTCTTCTTCCTCCAGGGGACAAGAAGTAGACGGCCTTGAAAAGGACATCCTGGACGATGAAGATGTAGCGTTAAAGGATCTAGATTTTAGGAATTTTAAATCTATTGATCCATCTGTATGTTGTATAACTTGTTCTATTTGTATAGATTCATCTTCCACTGTTGGTTCCGTGATGGAATCAAAGTGCCATTCATTTTTTGATAAGACTTCATCCCATTTAAGTAATCTTGGGACAAATATATTATGATGTTTAATATTTGCTTCCATTAACATTGTAACTCCTTTATGAGCTCTACTTGGTTTAGCTTTGGGAGCTAAAGTAGTTTTCATTAATTTATAATATACTGTATATATTATAGCTATTTCTCTGGTTTGATGTTTACTATTCAAATGCTTTGTTTTAACATTTAATGTTAGAACATCTAATATTGTTGGATCATTAATATCAACTGAGAAATTCGGATAACAATTAAAGTATACTGGCCCATTTGCCATGTTACTTTGTAATACGGCTATTAATGAATCATCAAAGTTTAAGAATCTATTATCTCTTAATAATAAACATATAGGAATATCTAATCCTAGTCTATGAAGTGGTTTTACAGCCACTTGTACTAGTCCTATATGTAGGAACTTATAACTTTTTCTATATTTTTCTATATCTTTTATAGACAATAGTTGAATTGTTTCAACTGAGTGATTTATAGCAATTGTTGATTCACATGTTTTAATACTAAATCTATTTATGAAGTCAAATCCTCCGACTTCATATATCTTTTCTAACTTTTCTTTGGGAATATTCCAATTTAACATATTATTTTCTATTTTTGATATTTTATCTACTTCTGTTGATAGGTTTATACTGTTTAATACTGACTGTGATGATCCTTCCATTTTAATAATGAGCTCCTGGACCGTCACAAGCTTTTCTATAATAACTTTCAGCTATAGGTTTTAACCTAAGTATTTCTGAAATATTATTTTGCATATAATGTAGAAAATCAATATTTCCTGTTGAAAGATATCTATGTAAATTATCCTTTAAAAGCTTTTCATGGTCACTAATTTCTTTATCAGTATTTATCCAGAGTTCTAGATTACCTGGAGCCATATTCATTTTTTAAAATATTATATTTTTATTTTTATTAAGGAAATCTCTTCTCCAAAGTTTATAATATAGCAGAAGAGTTTCTTCTACGTAAGGATTATCGTTGTTTATTAAATCAGAGAAACATATATTCATAAAGTAGATATAATATTTATTATTATTATATTTATTAAACCAGTGTTTCATTAGGTACGGGAGTTAAGTGTTTTTGTTTCTTATGGGGGGTTATCCTATAGTTAACTCTACTATTTTCTATTAAGGTGTTTTCTTTATTCAGATTTCTTTCGTTCTTATCCTATGTAGCTAAGCGACGGGAACACCAATCCGGGTCCGGCCCTATTTCCTAGACTCAACGGGCTAATCCAACGGAACTTTATGGCTTGCCAACGTCTAAACCGGAGATTAATCGGTTACCTCGACACAAGGATAAGGACTAAGAGATATGAACAAGAAAGCAGGCTTAACAGAAAATTTCGAGTTAACAAGGATAACAAGTGATTTAGCCGACGATCATATTGGCTCTGATACCACTATACTTGTTAGAGTGATAACTGATGATCATTATCACTAGAAATTACCAATTATACTTGTTACAGGGAGAAATGATGATCCATACATATAGTCTTGTTTCGAACATCAAATTTATGTTTGCCACATTTTATGTGTCGTTCCGAGCGCGGTCTTCAATTGTTTCTATCTTCATCATATTTTTTCATAATTAGAGTAGTTAGCGTGACAAATTATGATGATTATATCACTATAAGTGACCAATTATACTTGTAAGAGTGATAAATTTTGTCAACGTTCATCATAAAAGACCACTTAGAGTACTTAGACTGAGAATTGATGATCATTGTCACTAGAAATGGCTAAGTACACTTGTAAGAGTGACAAGTGATGATCATTATCACTAGAAATGACCAATTACACTTGATCGTTAATCTGACAACTGTTCCAATGGGAAAAGTGAGAAAACTGAACAATATATCAACAAAATCCCTGTTGGCTTCAGCAGCAATAACTTTATTTTTCTTTTCATCTACTAAAAGCTTTAAGGGAACTCTGTATTCTGGATTATTGGCAGCCATATTGAAGGGAATCACTAAATTACTATACTGAATCTTGGGAGCTAAATCCCTTTCTTTTTTGAAAGATAAAATATTTTTATTTTAAGAATGCAGCTAGAGTTTACAAATGGTAGTTAAAGGTTGTATCAATATAAAAAGTTGTGTTTCTTATCATAGAAGGAAGAGTTGATGCAAATTGAGGTTTTCTTGATTTTCATTTGTGTCCCTACTCAGTTTAAATAAATGGAGTTAAGAAAGATGGTGGCATCAAGAAAACCATTACTTAAGAAAGAAGAAAAGTTAAAGGGAAAAGAGACAAAACACAAAAGTAGGCATTAACCAATACAGCCAGAGTTTGCTTTACTATTGTGCCTATTTCCTCTGTCAAGTTTTGTGTCTATATTCTTAGAATGTGAACTCCTTTCATTTCGAACAAACAAGAAAATTTATATTCTCATTGAATTCTCTTTTTATTTTTTATTTTATGGAAGTGAAATTCAAGCATTTTAATGAAAAGGATCAACAATTCTATGATCAAATCCAAACATCAAGCACTAGATAGCATACTATGACTAGTTATGTCAGTCACAAAGTAGAATTTCTTCCTTCCATGTTAAAAGGCACTAGATAGCATACTACTCGAAATTAAGTTCCTAATACAAAAATGCTTAACAGAAAATGAAGAAAAGGAAATGCTTAGCAGGATACTAAGCGTGTGCAGACATCCTTTTAAAGATAGAAGCGTAAAGTACTATAAAATTGAGGTACAATGCCAACTAACAGAAAATGAAGAAAAGGAAATGCTTAGCAGGATACTAAGCGTGTGCAGACATCCTTTTAAAGATAGAAGCGTAAAGTACTATAAAATTGAGGTACAATGCCAACCAAGAAACACTACATAATATATTACCACGATAACTCTTGGTGGTCCGGGGTTACTCAATATCTATGTTGGTGGACTTAGCCCTTGACAGGTCTTGATCAAGTAATCGATGTATGCACGAAATAAATTAAAATTGTGAGAATGTGAAAAAATTAAAATAAAGAAAAAAAAATCACTTCGTTGACATTTGCCAAATCTTTCTACATATAACATATGAATCAGCAAAATTCCACAACCTGGATGTTGAGAGCTGGTTTTGAAGTATGACAAACGGAAATGACTCAGAGGTTCCCACAAAGAACCTAGTCCTTAGGATAAAAGGCACGCATGATCGAAAAGATTGTGGGTTGAAAATCCCTGTGGAACTAGGAGTTGTGGCGCGTGAATGTATATGCATCCTAGTCAGACTAAAAGAGGCGGTGCCCAGGCTGTGTCTTCGAAGTGTGAAAAGGAGTTGGACTTCAACAAGAAAAGGAGTTACTACGAATCCTGAATTGCCAAAATTAGGAGGATTCCTTGTAGAATTCAACTAGGGTTTCAAGACCCGTATAAGTGCAAGTAGTGGAGACAGCCGCAAATCAATTATTCACAAATAGAGAGTTGAGAGCATACAGAGGAGATCTGAGATCTTTCTACGTGAATAAATTGCAGGAGACAACTGAGTGCATGTAGTGTATTTGAGTCTAGATTTTCTGTCTAGGTTCATCGAGTTGTAAGTTGTCATCGTGTTGAGCTTTCGTTGTTTTACCTATTTGCTTATCATAGAAGCATATGTATTAGGTGAATTCTTTTGTGATTACTAGAGGAGCTAGAGTGTAGTTTTGATTAGTGATTAGGGTCTAGAGTGTAGCCCCTTGGTTACAAAGTTTGTAATCAGAAACGTTGCTCTTGTGTTAGTGGATTCAGTTCTAAAATCCCAGAGTGTGGGTCGTGGTATTTCTCCCTTGAGCAAGGAGTTTTCCACGTAAAATCCTTGTATCTTTGGTGTGTGGTGTTGTGAATTCTAAAGTAGAAGGCAGTATAAGAGATAACCGAAGAACTCTGTTCTACGATAGAAGAACCAGGTTCTTGTAACGAAAATCGGGAGACACTATTCAACCCCCCTCCCCTTCTAGTGTCTCTAGGAGGTGCATAAAGTATAACAAGTGGTATCAGAGCATGTCATCTCGTGTGAGGCTAATTCCTTGAGAAGGATCAGGATGAGTGCACCACCTACCATTACTGAAGGACAGTCGGTTCTGAGGCCTCCACAGTTTAATGGGCAATACTATGCATGGTGGAAGAACAGGATGGAGAATTATATATGTGCTGAAGATTATCAACTCTGGTTGATAGTTTCTGAAGGAAACCTGATTCCCACCAAAATAGTTGGTGAAGGAACCACTGCCACGAAAGAACCTAAACTGAAAGAAGAGTTTGATGAGACGGATTATAAGATGATCGAAAAGAATCACAAGGCCAAGCGTCTGGTCATATGTGGTCTTGGTCCTGAAGAGTTCAATCGAGTATCATCATATAAGACGGCTAAGGAAATATGGGATGCCCTACAGGTTGCACATGAAGGAACCACAGAAGTGAAGGACTAAAAAAAGAGAATGCTGAAGAGACAATTTGAACTGTTCACCATGGGCGAAAAGGAATCGATTCAGGATATGATGACCAGGTTGACCAAGATCACAAATGAAATAAGATCTCTGGAGATGGAATTGCCTAAAATAGAAATGGTCGATAAAATTCTGAATGTATTGCCTGAAGCATGGGAACCAAAGATGACTGCCATCATTGAATCCAAACCTCTGAAATCCATTAAGCTAGAAGAACTGGTTGGAAGTCTGAAGACGCATGAGATGATGAAGGACTCAAAAGCTAAACCAGCAGCAAAGAAGGACAAGACCCTTGCTCTGGAAGCAACAGAGGAAGTTGATGAATATGTCGATCTTCAATCAGTTGAAGCAGCAATGGTGAGTGCTTTAAGACAAAAACTCAATCTGGGAAGGTTTAAAGGATTCAAAAGAGGCAACAAGGAAAGCTCTAACAGGAAGAACATAGTTGACAGTCCTGATTACTCTGGATGCTTCAAGTGCTTCAAGAAGGATCATGCTGTCATGGATTGCCCTATGTGAAAAATAGAGTGGATGAAGAACAGAGCGGCTAAGGACAAGGAAAAGGAAATGACAAAGGAACATGATATAGACAGGAAGAAGTCAAGATGGCCCCCAAACTTCAGAGCAGAACGAAGGAAGAGGAAGGAAGCCTTCTATGCCACGTGGGGACCAACCGATAGTGAGTCTGATCATGAAAAAGAGGCTGAGGATGACTCACCACTAGCACTAGCAGGTATGACAGACATCAGTTCCGATGAAGAAGACCCTCGAGAATTCAGAGGAGGAAGAGATCCATCAAAGTCACCGGTATTCAACGGGACTCATTACACCCACTGGAAGAAACAGATGAAGATTTTTCTGCAAGCAACTGATTACAGCCTGTGGTTGATCGTGAAGAGAGGACCTCACGTCCCTGTGAATAGAGCAGTAAATGGAGTCCTAGTGCCAAAGAAAGTGGAAGAACTGGATCCTCAAGACCTAGACTGGTTACAGGCAAACTCCAAAGCTGAATGGTGCCTGAGGAGAACACTTACCTATGATGTTCTTACAAGGATACTTGAATGTAAGTCGGCAAAGGAAATCTGGGAAAGACTGAAGGAGCTGTATACAAATGATAACAACAAGAAGGACTCAGCTCTCATGGCAACTGATGGAAATGAAGCTGGATGTTCAGCAGAGGTATGTCTATCTGATCTCAAAGAAAATTTACATACTTACTCTTCTGAAAATCTAATTCTAATCACAGCCACCTTTATTGAGGGTTATGAAAAGGAAAAACTTGAAAAGGATAAATTAACCGAAGAACTGAGTAATCTTAGAACTAAGCACAAGAGTCTTTTGGAAAAGAATATTGAACTTGAAGAAACCAATGCCATCTTAAAAGGGCAGACTCTTGTGTCAAACTCTAAGATCACTGAGCTAGAATTGGAATGTAATCAGTTAAGAGAGAGTAAAAATGGTAAGCAAGTTATGAGTGAAGTTCAAACCTTTCTGGAAGATGAATTGAAAAGAGCAAATGAAATTCTGTATCAGGAAATTGAAAAAAATAGGATTTTAAATCAAAAGGTTGAAAACTCAAGACTTGAACTTACTAGGCTGACAAAATGGAATAAATCTTCAGAAGTAATGAATTGGGTTCTTGAAAACCAAAACAGAGGGAAACAAGGGTTAGGATTCAAGAAACCTTTACCTCCATATAATCCTAAAAGTAAATATGTGGGGTTACCTTGCAACATGTTGTGCACTTTTTGCGGTGAAACTGGTCACGTTAAACAAAAGTGTGCCAATATTAGCAAGGCAAGGGCTAAAAATAAAAAATGCGTTTTACCCAGATGGGCCAAACAAGATTTGATTTATCCATTCTCTCATAAGAAGAGACCCAAGCTTGTCTGGGTTCCTAAAGTTAACCTTTGATTTGTATTGCAGGCTGGAGTGAGGGAGAACAACTCAAGCTGGATTCTTTATAGCGGTTGTTCAAGGCATATGACAGGAGATAGAAGAAACTTTCTCTCACTCGCAGCATTTCAAGGAGGCAGTGTGGCCTTCGGAGGAGGAAAAAGTGGTCAGATAGTAGGTATTGGAAAGATTGGGAGAACTCTGGAGCATGCAATTGAGAATGTTTACTGTGTTGATGGTCTCAGACACAATCTACTAAGCATCTCCCAACTATGTGACAGAGGCAACGTAGTGAGTTTCTCATCTGTAGGTTGTATCGTGAAGAACCTACAGAGTGGAGAAGTTGTTATGGAAGGAAAAAGGGTGAACAATGTATACAAGGCATCGCTGAAGTCCTTACCTAAAAACAATCTAACATGTTTGAATGTGAAAGAGAGCGACTCTCAGCAGTGGCACAAAAGAATGGGTCATGCTAGCCTTTCACAGCTAAACAAGCTAGCTTCGAAGGAACTAGCTCGTGGACTGCCAAACAAGAGATTTGAAAACATAAAAATGTGCGATGCGTGTGTAAAGGGAAAGCATGTGAGAACATCGTTCAAATCAAAGAAAGTTGTAAGCACAACAAAACCACTGGAGCTGTTACATATGGATCTGTGTGGACCTATGAGAGTCAGGAGCAGAGAAGGAAAGAGATTTGTGTTCGTGATTGTTGACGACTACTCAAGGTACACGTGGACCTTGTTTTTGGCCTCTAAGGATGAAGCTTTTGACAGTTTTAAAGACTGGGCTGGTGTAGTTCAGAAAAAACTAAGTCTTGAACTCATCAGCATTAGATCTGATCATGGAACTGAGTTTGAAAACTCAAAATTCTCTGAGTATTGTGCAAGGAACAGCATAGATCACAACTTCTCCGCACCAAGAACTCCCCAACAAAACGGGGTGGTCGAGAGAAAGAACAGGTCGTTGGAGGATATGGCTAGAACTATGCTGCTGTCAAGTGGGCTAGCAAGAAACTTTTGGGCTGAAGCTGTAAACACTGCATGTTACTTGCTGAACAGGTGTTCCATCAGAGCAATTCTTGACAAAACTCCATATGAGCTACTCAGAGGTAGAAAACCAAATATTGCTCACCTAAGGCCTTTTGGTTGTAAATGTTTCGTTCACAACAATGGCAAGGAACCCTTGGGAAAGTTTGATGCTAGAAGTGCTGAGGCAATATTTTTGGGATATTATACTCAAAGTAAGGCATACAAGGTGCTTAACAGAAGAACACAAATAGTAGAAGAAAGTATGCATGGCGTATTTGATGAATTAGATAAGGCAATGGAGGAAACTGAAGGAGAAGATCAAGAAATTGGCTTAAGGAGGGAAGAAAATGTAGATGAGCTGGAGGACTCAGAAGAGAAGGAAACATCAGGAGAGAATCCAAGCACGTTAGAACAAGGAGTCAACTTGACAGGGGGAACTTCTGATGAAGCTGATGATCTAGCAAGTCAGAAGGAACCTCTCCAAGACAATGCTGCAGGTCCTTCAAGTCAGATTCAACTCAAGCCATGGAAACATCAAAGCTCCCATCTCTTGGAGAATGTTCTATCTGAACTGGATACAGGAATCATGACCAGGTCAGCCCTGAAGAACTTCTGTGCATTCTTTGCTTTCCTTTCATCTCTGGAACCAAAGAATGTAAAGGAAGCTCTAGAAGATCCAGATTGGATTCTAGCTATGCAGGAGGAACTCCATCAATTTGAAAGAAGCAAGGTGTGGCACCTAGTTCCCAAGCCAAAGGACAGATCAATAATTGGAACAAAATGGGTGTTCAGGAACAAGTTGGATGAACATGGTATAGTGACAAGAAACAAGGCAAGGTTGGTTGTACAAGGTTACAGTCAGGAAGAAGGAATAGACTATGATGAAAATTTTGCACCAGTTGCAAGAATGGAGGCTATCAGAATGTTAATTGCCTTTGCTACATACATGGAATTCACGCTGTATCAGTGGGATGTGAAGAGTGCCTTTCTAAATGGCTACCTGAATGAGGAAGTTTATGTGGTGCAGCCTCCAGGCTTTGTGAACAATGAATTTCCTGATCATGTTTACAAACTGGACAAGGCCTTATATGGATTGAAGCAAGCTCCTAGAGCCTGGTATGAAAGACTCTCAGGATTCCTGATGAAGAATGGTTTTTCGAGGGGTAAAATCGACAACACGCTATTTCTCAAGAAGAAAGGAAAAGATCTACTGGTGGTTCAAGTGTATGTCGATGATATCATTTTTGGAGCAACTGATGAGGAGCTGAGCAAAGGTTTTGCCGACTTGATGGGAAGTGAGTTTGAAATGAGCATGATGGGTGAATTGAACTTCTTCCTTGGGCTGCAGATAAAGCAAACGCCGGAAGGAACCATGATTCACCAGCAAAAATATGTCAAGGAACTGTTGAAGAAATTTGACATGGAGGGAGCAAAGGAAATGACTACTCCTATTGCACCTGGAACAAAGCTGGATATGGACGAACTCGGTCCTTCGACAAATGAGACAAAATACAGAAGAATCATTGGCTCACTTCTTTATCTCACAGCAAGCCGACCTGACATAGTGTACAGTGTAGGACTGTGTGCCAGATTTCAGTCAAAGCCCAAGGAATCACACTTGACAGCTGTGAAGAGAATCCTGAGATACTTGAAAGGAACTCAGGATCTATGCCTTTGGTATCCCAGAGGAGGAACTTTTGAACTAATTGGTTTTGCTGATGCAGATTATGCAGGTCATTTGGTGGACAGGAAAAGCACTTCAGGAATGGCACATTTCCTAGGTCCTTGTTTGGTGTCATGGGCTACAAAGAAGCAAAACCCAGTTGCCTTATGAACTGCTGAAGCTGAGTATATGGCAGCTGGTTCATGCTGCTCACAACTGCTGTGGATCAAGCAATAACTGGAGGACTTTGGTATCAAGTATGGAGCAGTGCCAATTTTCTGTGACAATACTAGTGCAGTGAATATTGCCAAGAACCCAGTCCAACATAAAAGAACCAAGCACATTTATATTAGACACCATTTCCTGAGAGATAATGTGGAAAAGGGTCTGATTACTATGAATTCATGCAGGACTGAAGATCAAATTGCTGACATATTTACCAAAGCGTTGAACAAGGTACAGTTCGAGAGGAACAGGTTGGAGTTAGGGATGACCAAAATACACGGATGACCCAGCAGGTAATCCCTTTGTGATTGGCTAGTTAAGTATTCATTGTGGTTGCGTAGAACTTGTCATTACTGTCTGGTCTAACCTCGTACTTGAATAAGTACACTCGTTTAGTTTTTGAGCACCATGCATAAATAATGTGATCCCATGAAGAACCTACTATGTACTGAGAAGGAACCAGCTAGAACATGAGGAATCGTGTCCAGGTACATTCAAATGACTTTGCATGATAGAATTCATAACTAAAATTAAAATTGTCAATCATACGTGTGTCATGGGAGATCCTCCGTGTTCTTATAACCGTCCTAAATTATAGGAACACATTCCTTTTTAGGATAGAATTCTATTTGAATTGTTTGGACCCCACTACTTGAAAAGGGTTTATTGATTGAGTTCATAACCGTCAAATCTTTAACTCTTCCCGGTTCTCAAAAAGTTCAAAAAGCTGCTTTTCCTATTCTACTCATTACTTCTTGCCTTCCCCAGACATTGTCAAATCACCGAAACCCCTTCCCCTTCAACATCACTTTCTCAATCCTTTACAATTCACCCACTTCTTCTTCTTAACACCAAAATTCACTCTCAAGCCCTAAAAACCAGAAAAATCTTCTATCTCAGTAGCAACACATAAAAACCGAGTCAAAATGTCTGAAAGACCACCACCATCTACTCTCGCCTAAAGAATTGCGAGGGCTCGCATAAAATTTCTCCAAAAAGGGGACAAGAAACTGGTAAAGAAGATGAGGTCAAGAGCTGTTCTCTCGACACCCACCGCACAAAGTTCGTCACAATCACCGCATGAGGTAATCCCTGAACCTATCTCGTCTATGCATGTTGTTTCAGTCGATTTAAAAAGCCCTGGAACTACATAAACTGAAATCATAGTTACAGAACTAGACAAAATAATAGATGATGAGGACAATGTCAGAACAGGGAGGGGGAACCCATGTGAAGGAGAACAAGATAGTGAAAAGAATGAACTTAGGGAAGATATGCAGGTGCCTGGGGTTGGTGAGTCTGGTGAAAAGTTTAATATTGCAGAAAGAGTGGAAGAACAACTTAGGGAACAAGACTGTGAGGAAGCCCTTATAGAAAGTGAAATGAATGTTGGTAGGTCTGAGAGAAATGAAAAAGAATCTGTGCTTTTAAGTCCAGTAGTTGGAGGACTTGTTGCTGAAGCCTCAGGGAATTTGGTTCAAGAGCCTGTTGCTTGTCCAAATCCCACTGGGGCTGATGATGCAGATTTTAGTTGGACAGATTCAGAGGAGGAAGGGAATAAGGAAGTTGCTTTAGAAAAGGAAGAGATTGTCAAAAAGGTTGAAGAACCAAAAAGAAAGAGGAAGTTTGGAGAAGAGGATGAAAAATTAGCTGGTGAGGATGATGAAGAGGAAGTTGTGTTTGTGAAAGAAAACATAGTAGAACCTGAGAAGAGAAGGAGATTGGTGAAAGGGGGAAAGCCAGTGCTGAAGACAAGACTGGTTGATGAAGCTAGTGAAGAAGGTGATGACAAGATGGTTAGTGAGCCTGTTGTCAGGAGGGTTGGCACCAGGTCTGCATTAAAGCAGCGGCTGGAGAAGGTTGAGAAATTGGAAAGAACAGTGACTAATGTAAGAGACAGAGAGGCAAAGAAGAGGGAAGAAGAAGAAATGAGAGCTGGTGAAGCAGAGGAGGAGAGTGAGACTGGCAGTTATGTAGAACCAAGTGATTCTGACACAGATATTGAGGTGGAGAATAGGAAAAGAAGAAGAGGGATTGAAGAAGAGGTTGATAGGGAAGCCTTTTTCTCTAGGCATCAGGTGTTGCCAGGCAGCATCTTGCATGATGAAAAGGAATTTCATATGAAGTCATTGCTGAGGATGATAGGTGATCAGGGCTGGCTTGGTTTGTTTGCTAACAAAGACAGGAAGTTGTTTGTGAATGAGGTCAGAGAATTCTACACCAACTGCAGAGTAACAGCTAGGAGAGTGTACACCACAGTAAGAGGAGTAGAGATAGAGTTTGGGAGACCTGAGCTTGGAGTGATTCTGGACATACCTGCTGAAGGTTATTGTAGGTATGTGAAACTGAAGTGGCCAAAAAGAACAGATGGAGTCACTCCTCTGGATGTTGTCAGAAAGTTTTCAGGAAAACCCAAGCTGAGCAAGGAGAGAAAGGTAGAAAAGAAGGAGATGGAACCTGCACATCAGTTGCTGTTTGAATTTGTGCACAGGTTCCTTCTGCCTAGAGGAGAGAGGAATTGCGAGGCTAGTGCTTTGGACCTGACATATATGGATCTGCTGGACAGGGGGGTAAAGATTAATTTGCCTGGGCTGATAATTAGACACATATAGAGGATTGCTGATACAGACCAGAAGCCACATTCTCTTGTGCACTCCTACATCCTCTAGCAGGTACTTGAGTATTTTGGGGTTCCTTTAGAAGCTGGGAAGAAGCCAACCATTCACCAGATGTTTGGGCACAATGTGCTTAAAAATTGTGACTTCTTCAAAGAAAGCAGAGCTTCTAAGAGACCAATGCAGGTATTGCAAGAGCAAGCAGAGGACAGTGAGGAATATGGACCTGATGAGGCCATTGATGCTGTGAAGGAGCTGGAGACACTTGTCCTTGAGGTTAATACAGAAAATGCAGAGCTTCACAGACAGCTGAAGGTGAAGGATCAAGAAATTGATCGTTTGAAGATAGACTGCCACAAGTACGAGGCCGAGTTAGTGATGGAGAGGGCCAAAAATACGAAGCAACTTGAGGCGCTTGTCAAACACTTCAACCTTCAGCTTTGATTCTTCCAGTCCTGTCCTCCTACTTCTACCTGTTGTCTACCCCTTCCTATTCTCCCTTGATTGCATGATTTGGATGTTTACGTCAATTTAAATTTGTTTGGTTGTGTAACTATTAACAGGGTTGTGCTGATGTCACAATCTGGATGATGATTTTAAATTTTCTTATGCTTATGACTGGTTCCTGCTTAAGTAATTTGGTTCTTGTTTGGGCCCTTATTTCTGTGTGTCTGTGCTCTTACTACTGACGTGTTGCCTTGTGCTTTAGACTGGATTAAATTGACAGGTTCTTGTAGGTCCTTGAATCTTTTCGATGATGCCAAAAGGGGGAAGAAGGAAATGTTGGGGTGTTTGTGACCTAACTCATCTGTTTTTGGTTTTCTTGAACTTGTTACTTTTTGTTTTTTGCTTTTGGTTTATGGCTACTCAGGTTCTTGGGCAACATTTGTTTGTCATCATCAAAAAGGGGGAATTTGTTGAGAGCTGGTTTTGAAGTATGACAAACGGGAAGGACTCAGAGGTTCCCACAAAGAACCTAGTCCTTAGGATAAAAGGCACGCATGATCGAAAAGATTGTGGGTTGCAAATCCCTGTGGAACTAGGAGTTGTGGCGCGTGAATGTATATGCATCTAGTCAGACTAAAAGAGGCGATGCCCAGGCTGTGTCTTCGAAGTGTGAAAAGGAGTTGGACTTCAACAAGGAAAGGAGTTACTACGAATCCTGAATTGCCAAAAGTAGGAGGATTCCTTGTAGAACTCAACTAGGGTTTCAAGACCCGTATAAGTGAAAGTAGTGGAGACAGCCGCAAATCAATTATTCACAAATAGAGAGTTGAGAGCATACAGAGGATATCTGAAATCTTTCTACGTGAATAAATTGCAGGAGACAACTGAGTGCATGTAGTGTATTTGAGTCTAGATTTTCTGTCTAGGTTCATCGAGTTGTAAGTTGTCATCGTGTTGAGCTTTCGTTGTTTTACCTATTTGCTTATCATAGAAGCATATGTATTAGGTGAATTCTTTTGTGATTACTAGAGGAGCTAGAGTATAGCTTTGATTAGTGATTAGGGTCTAGAGTGTAGCCCCTTGGTTACAGAGTTTGTAATCAGAAACGTTGCTCTTGTGTTAGTGGATTCAGTTCTAAAATCCCAGAGTGTGGGTCGTGGTTTTTCTCCCTTGAGCAAGGAGTTTTCCACGTAAAATCCTTGTGTCTTTGGTATGTGGTGTTGTGAATTCTAGAGTAGAAGGCAGTATAAGAGATAACCGAAGAACTCTGTTCTACGATAGAAGAACCAGGTTCTTGTAACGAAAATCGGGAGACACTATTCAACCCCCCTTCTAGTGTCTCTAGGAGGTGCATAAAGTATAACACTGGGACTGCAAAGCTCTAGACCTCACTGCAAATGGCGAGTAAGAAGATTAGTCTCTTAACTTATCTGACAATACAATGATCTATTTTATTCTTGTTAAGGCAATTTGATTATATGTCAAACTACGCTTATGCCAAAATTTACAATTTTGAAGTGTGATCCTTCATTCACTGAGTTTTGAATCCATTAGGAACAATGGAAGAGCCATTGTTGACATGTTAGAGCTTTCCATTAGTCATTAAAGCTTCAAAGCTTGAATCTTTTATGTCAATTTCTATACATTTTATTGTTTTTTCCCATTTTGCATAGCTTAATTGGCTAAAGCTTGAATCGTTTCTGTCAAATTTCATACCCTTTTATTGCTTGTCCAATTTTCATAGCTTAATTGCTTAAAACGTGAATCTTTTCTGTCAATTTTCATACCATTTTCCTGTTTTTCCCATTTTGCATAGCTTAAATGTTTACAGAAATAAAAAGATAATTTGCTCTTCAATATCATTGATGGGCACATTTAGTTCTTGGAGTAACCAAATAGTTGATGTAGAAGACAAAGGCCGCACTTCCAAATTGTCCAGAATGTAGAAAAGGGAGGGTACCTTTACAAACTTTTTAAAATTGCGATAACGAGTACCATTTGCAATTTGTGCTTTTCCTTCAGAAATCTGCAGCAGCTCAGACTCAGATTTTTGGTAAGTGGCAATACAGGGCTTGAGTAATATCGTCTTAAGGTTGTCGTTATTCTCCTCGCTTCTGTAACTGTTCCGGTTTGGAGGTGTGTTAAACCAATTTGAATCTAAAGTCTCCACACTTTTATAGAAGTTATCTATGGATCCCAAACGCACACGCAAGCATACGTGGTCGCCAAGTAATAAAGTGATAAAATCGAGTATCGTTCCCACACGGGGACTGTGCAGACTAATACTTAGTAAACAATTTCTAAACCAAACTATCCAGGGGTCTTTTCTTTGATGGTGAGAGTTTTTATAACTAACAAACAGTAGTTAAAGTGCTAGAAGTGTAGTCAAGCAATGGTGCAATACTTTGGTTGTTAACAATATTAAGAGGACGGTCCAGGGTCAGAGTTACGAACAATCCAGTTGATGTATCCAATTGATTCCACTTCTTAAATCCCGGATTACTAACTGACAGAGTAAATGTAATTATGAAAACCTTTCAGTTCTTCAGAATTTATGCAAGCTACTTCAATCCCTATATGTCTATGGGTTAAATCACATGCACGCATTAACGAACTCTGTAATGAGTTAAACTAGGCAAGCAAGTATATGTCTATCCTACACGCAAATTGGTTCCCCGATGCCCGGGTTCACAAACTAGTTCTATTCTTTCTTATTACGTAATTAGATTCTCTCTTTCGAGTTCAATCCAAAGACCATAGATGATGCATAATTATCGAGCTCTAACAATTATACAAGTGAAATCAAGAAAGAATAAGTACCTCGTTATGGGATTCAATCAATGGGAATCAATCTTCAACAATCGACTTTCATGTAATACTCTAACCCTAGAACGTAATGTTTAGCCACACATATTCATAATCACAAGGCAAATATTTGATGTAATAATGAAGTAATTGATGTAATAGATGAAAGATTAGGAATAAACCCTTGTTCAATGAGTATGTTGCTCTCAATATTGCTCCAAAGTCAGAACCTCCTTCAAAAACTAAGTAAAGAACTATTTATAATGTTTACAAACACTTAGTAATAAGTTAGACCCAATGCTAGAAGGAATAGGGAGTAAAAACGCGCACAAGGGGCGCTATTCGTAACGCGTGACACTAGGCAGAAGACGCCAAATTCTCCACGCCTTAGGGGCGCGGCGCGCGAGAAACCGCGCCTAGCCACTGCGCGCGATAAGGTGCGCGGCACATGGCCTATGGCGCCAAGCAAAAACTACATATCCTTGCTCCGCAACTCGCCTCGTGTCGTGCCTTCGTGTGCTCAATCCAATCTTCAATCAACTTCCAATCAATTCTTGCTCAATCAAGCTCCAAATGCACTGCGTAACAACCTACACACGCACGACATCAAATCAGTGTAAAACCACATTCACAAACTATAAAACGAGCGAATAACAAGCTCAAACATGCGGAAATATTAAGGAAACCTTGGCATAAAATGCCAAACATCAAAGTCCCTTTTAGAACATCTTCAATTGATCCTATAGGAATGGTCAAGAAGTTGAAGAGAAAATCGATGAATTCATTGCCAGCCTCTGCACACAAGACTTTGTTTGTAGACTTTCTTACCGTTAGCTTCAGCTCTAATTGCTTGCTGTCGTTACTGGTTCCATTTTCAGAAATGGATGACAAGTTTCCGGACTCGGACATTGTGATAGTGTCAAGTCTTGCTCTTTTTTGTTTTTGCATGGGCAGAAACACATCAGACAAGGGAGTCTTTGAAACAAATGAACGAGCAAGTAGATGAATCACCTACATGGTCAAGAAAAGGATCATGTTACTATCTGCAAATAGCAATATACAAAAATCACAGTAAAACATGTAAAAGCGGTCATATCACAAAAAAGCATAATTGCTGTATAAGATTGGTAAAGGACATCACCTCATTCTTGCCAACTTCTACATGCTTCTCTTTAATCTGATTCAGATCACTCAGGCCAACATTAGAAAGCATATGAACAAGAGAGCTTGGAGAAGCACACTTGACTTGTAAATCATCAGTGATTAAAAATGATATCCCTCCTTTGAGAAATACATACTCATCGCGGCAAGTCTTCTCATCTGGAGTTTTCAAAATATTCTCTACATTAGTCGTCCCATTACCACATGGGCAAGCAACATTCATGAAATAACTTGCCTTTGAACAATCTGAGCACTGATAATACCTCTCAGGGCCTGAATCATCTACGTCCACCTTCAACCTCATGCAATACTTTGGATACGGATTTCTTGGATTTAGCAGCATAGTTTTGCAATGAAGTTTGTCAGGTGAAAATATTATTAACTCCATTTTAGTAGTGTCGAGATGCCCATTTCTGTCGAAAATAAAATGGACAATCCGTTTAACTAACTTATAGTTTTCCAGTAACTATTGGCCTGACTAATTAATTCGAGTTCTCGTGGTGTAAATCCATCTAAGGAAAAACACTATGGTATAGTAATATTTTTCGTTCCCACAAATTAAATACGATCTTTTATTAATAATGGAGGGATCTCAATCTTCTTCTCACGTCCCTTTATGTTAGTTTATTGCTTTGTTACTCCTACTTTGATACTAGAAGAATGTAACTTTTATATACTAATCATGAAATATATTTTTTTTACACCATCAAGTCATTTAAAAGTTATTTTATATGTAACTATTTGTAATAAGTTAAATTATTTAAACTAAAAAAATAAGGTAGGTAACTTACACATTCCTCTTGAGAATGAAGAAGAAGAGATCTCACTACTAAAAAAATCGGAATCTTCGACCACCATCAGGCGACCGAAAATCGGTCTGTCCAAATCGGTCGCACAAACCACTGAAAAAATAAAATAAAAAATCGGTCGCCACTTCGACCGCTTGTGAGTCGCTGAAAATAGGATTTTTTTTAGTCACAGCTATGCGACCGAAAATCGGTCGCATGTCGGTCGCATAACTGTGACTAAAAACTGGGCAGAACCCCTTTCTCCCCCATTTCTACATACCCAAAACCCACCCAATCCCTAAAAACCGAACCCCCCACCCCATAACCAACTATCCACCATTATAAACCCCATATAACTTTAAATTACTACTCTATAACCTCCAACATAACATCTAACACAATCTACACCTACTAATTCAAGGTAAATTTCATTTTTTAGTAATTTTTGTTATTTTTATAAAAACTCATATAATGGCTTTATAATTCACTTTTTTTGTAGTTATTGGGTGGATAGCACATTGGTAACTCATAGTTACATGCCATTGGATCCCATACAAAGTTGAGGTAATTTTTTTTTTTGGTTTAATAATCCGAATTTAATTATATATATATTTTTAAATAATGGAGAGCCTATATATGTTGTTTACATGTTAGTTGTTAGTTATAATTGGTTTATTCTATATAATGTGATGTCGAGTAAGTTGTTTTGGGTTGATGAACTTTAAATATAGGGTTGTGATGTTTGGGATTAATTATGGTAATTGTTGTGATATGTTGGAATTGTTTGGTAGAGTTGTTTGCAATGTGTCATGGGTTGTGGTGTTTGGGATACTTGCTATGCATTTAAAGTTAGGGTTTTGGTATTGTTGTTTGGATTGTTCATGTTTGGAACATTTTATGCCTTAACCGGATAAATTGTATGCTTTTTGTATTGCATTGCTAATAGTAACTAATATGAAATTCAAACGGACCAATGGATATTCAAAAAAAGGCTAGGATTATTTAAAATTGGTACCAATTAGATTGTTCTCAATTTGGCAATTTTTGTGTAGATATGGACTTTAATGCACGTCGTTTGTGGATGGACAATCGACTTTTCCCCGGTCGGCGGGGGATAAGGCCTGAATTTGAAGAGGGTCTTAAGGAATTTGTTGCTTTAGCAAAAACAACCGAACCTTTTATAAGGCGTGGTACAATTAAGTGCCCCTGCATAAAGTGCAAATGTTGCACCCTCCAAGATATAACGACCGTACAACTGCATCTGTTAGATAGGGGGTTTATGCCAGATTACTATATTTGGCGTTATCATGGAGAGCCGTGGGATTTGCAGGGGCAGATTCAAAGGCTTAAAAATATTTATGGCACTAGTAGTTCTCCAGTTTTGGAACCAGACCGTAATGATTATAGAATGGATGATATGGTTCGTGATGCTTTTGGTATGTACCCGGATAATGATCCCATGCAGCCGGGTACATCACAGCCTAACACTGAGCACATTCCCAATGCCGAGGCAAGTGAATTCTATAAAATGTTGGAGGAAGCAAGTCGTCCATTCCATGAGGGCTCGGTACATTCCAAGTTGTCTGTTGCTGAATTGCAGACACTTTGGCATGAAGGAGTGGAAACCTAATATGTATCAATGAAGCAGAACTTCCAACTGCATGCTTCTTTGATGTGGACCATAAATGACTTTCCAGCTTATGGGATGCTGTCTGGCTGGTCCACTTTAGAAGAAGGCCGGGCAAGAGACCTGTGGGCGAGACTTCAGCTTCTGCGGGTGATGACAGTCAGACCTCACAGGTCCCGCATTCGCTGCCTACTGATGCCCCATCTAGTTATGATCCAGCTTTTTTCAGGCCCCCTGGCCCATATCAGGTACCACTTATTACCCCGTCTCAGTTGCCTCCTGATTGGCAATGGACATTCCCTAGCGTTGATTGTACTGAGACACAGGTCCCTCCCACACAGGGCGATCCCTCCCAGGTTGATGACAGTCCAACTCAGCCCCCTGAATTCCCCTTAGATAGTTGTGACGACCCACCGGATCAGCAGGAGCTCATGGTGTATGATCCCCATTCGCCTTATTACATTGGTGAGCCTGGCACTCGGGTAGAAGGCAGGATGATTATTTATCCCGAGGCGGATAAAGGGTAAGCTACCTAATTTCTTAAGTTCTTGTCTATTAAATAATTAGTTCCTACTTTAATTGCTAGTATTAGGAATAACTCTTGTTAATTTTTTTGTAGCTTTTGCCCAAGCGATGAGTCCACTAAGGTACTGACTGCGTGCATGAGAGCGCACTGGAACCAGCCTTGGCGAAAATGGAGCGATGTGCCCCAGCAAGTAAAGAAGCAGATATTGGTAGATTTTGAGGTGATACATATGCATTTGGTTTAAAACTAATTGCAGTTTTTAAACCATGAATATACTTTAAAGAAAATATTTTGATATACTTTCAGGTCAAATGTATCTGGCATCAGGGTCTGGATTATAACATTCGTAGCATCTTCCCCAAGAAATGTGCTGCGTTATTCAAACAAACACTTTACAATGCGCGGCATAAAGGTACAAGGCCCGGCTTCCTCGATGCTGCTCAGTGGGCGGAGCTGGATGAATATTGGCAGTCGCCCGAGTTCGAGGCGAAGAGCGAACAAGGCAAGGCTGCGCGAGCGTCGGAAAAGGGTGGATCGCTCCATACCGGTGGCTCAATTAGCGCGGCTACACAGAAGATGCGCTTGGTACAGTTATTTAATTGATTGATTATTTACTTGAACAGTTGATTTTTTGTCTAACATATTATGATTTTTAATTTGTAGGAAAAGAAAGAAAAGCGCACTATTCCCGTGCTCGAGCTGCACAAGATCAGGCATACAAAGGGTGCCAAGAAGGGCGGTGGAGAGTGGGTCGAGCCCCGCGCAAAAGAGGCATGGGTAAGTTTGTAAAATTCGATCTTTAGTCGCGCCAAACCTTCAACGTTTAGTGTTTCTATTAACATCATTAATATATTTATGTTATTCAGGAAAAGGCTACAAAGGTTGTGGAAGACTGGACATCGACCCAAGCATCGGGCGCCGGAAGCAGCACCCCGGCTCCCTTGACGTTCGAGAAAGAAAAGCAAATATGGGTCGATACTGTTGGAGGGGTTAAGAAGGGGTATGCTTATGGTCTTGGATCGCTATTTGCTCCGGATAAGCATAATGCTCGTTTTTTGGGCTCTTCAGCTACTTCTTCTCCGGCGAGCTCCGTTGATCCTGCTGAAATGGCTCAAATGAGAGAGCAGATCGCACAACTGTCGAGAGTAAATCAAGAAACGCAAGACTTTATCAAAAAGCTCCTTGCCAAAAAGGAGAAGAAGAAAGCGAGAAGAAAGCATAAGAGCAGGCATCGACGCAATTCCTCTTCCTTTTCCGGGTCTAGCTCAGCCTCGACCGAGTAGTCTTTTGAATGTCTTTTGAATGTTTGTGAAGCTTTATTGTTAACAATTTTAGGATATAACTAATGATGTTGGATGTTTTTGAAATGTTTGGTTTATTGCGTTGTATTGGTAAATTACTGTGTTTAGTGTTATCGAAATGCAGTTTTCAATTGATTCCAGGTTTTTTATTGCTGGTTTTTGCTGTTGCTACTGCCTGAAAACAGGTTTTTTATTGCAGGTTTTTTCAGACTATTCGGTCGCATAGCGGTCACCATTACTTCCCACAAAAGAGACCAAGTATGCGACCGATTTTCGGTCGCACATCCTATGCGACCGAAAATCGGTCGCATACTTGGTCCCCATTAATTCCAACAACTGAGACCAAGGTCGCATATCCTATGCGACCGATTGGTCACTGTATGTATGCTATTGTGCGACCGAAGTGGTCGAATTATCGACCGAGTTTCGGTCGCAGGGCTATTTGCTACCATTAATTCTAGGACCACCCGTATCGGTCGCCGATCGGTCGACCTGGCGACCGATATGCGACCGATTTGGTGGTCGGAAAACTGTGTTTTTTTAGTAGTGTCTTCTTTTTAACAGAAAAAATTTGATCGCATAGATCTTCTATTTCACCGGAATTTGTTGATCGCTCCGTACAAATTTATAATGGAAAAACTCATGTTCGTTGTAAGATTATTACTAAATTATATGGGGTCTTGACTCTCCCTACCTCAGGGGATTCCATCATTTCATAGTTACTTAATGAAGTGAAGGAGCAAGTCCTTTTGTACTTAAGTGGTACTTATAAGGAGTAAAGCGTGCAAATCGGCAAGAGTTATTCTTGGAGAGATTTACCACAAGTTGACTTCATCGTGACAAATCAAACCAAAGTGACTTTGGTCTTCATTTTCTAAAATTGAGTGACCATTTTGAAAATTTTACTCTACTCCCAAGAAATAGCTCCCTTCAGGTAAAAAGGGAGCCAATCTTTCATACTTTGGATTAGAGATTGAAGGAAAAAAAGGGAAGTGAAAGACCAAAGATGTAAGGTTATGCACATCAAGTAAAAATCCTACTTCATCAAATATGTGTTGCATCACAAAGACACTTCATAAGTGCACTCAAACTGCTAGTATTATCACCTCATTTAACTAGGAAATTTGAATGTAGTAGGCAGTAAAAGCTTGCCCAGTAGGTAAGAGTTAAGACAAACTACAACAATAGTTAACATCAGTGCCCTAATTCCAAAAAAAGCTGGGGTCAACTACATGAATCTCCATTGTCCGTATATCTTCATCTATGTCCAATATTAAGTAGACAATAACAAACATAACAAATTTGTTGCTTGAAGCAGTTCAGTCCTCTTTTTTCGATTTCTTTAAGAAAGAGCTCAAGGCAAGTGTTAAAGTAGATGATGACCCGGTTAAAGCCGTCTGAAGCAAGTAACGTGGTGTCATTTGTCATTTAAATTAAAGCAGTGCATAAAGTTTTCGATTAAGCAAGCTCATATACATTGACAGTGTAAATAATATCTAGCATCTTTTAACGGGCTGTAGCAACTTATTTACATATTTTAGGTTATCAAATTGTAATGAACGAGAATCGAAATGGGAAACTCAAAGGGAAAATGACGTCGTTTAAGTTAAGTAAAGGTTAGTTAACAGAATTAGTGAAGTTAGTTAAGTTTGAATCCAACGGCTGAGATCAGAAGGCACGGAAGGTTGAGATCAACTCAGCTCAACATAAAACAACCCACATTCGATGTGGGGTGATTATGAAAATACAGGTATAACAAACTCCTTCCTCATGTTCCTTCTTCTCTCTCTATCCCTCTCTGATTCCCTCCTTCTCTCTCCTAAATTCCTTTCCCTTCTCTTATCCCTACTCCTTTATCTCGTGCATCAATCAACCAAACCAAAATACAATTACGGATTCATTTACAACACAGTAATGGCTTTATTTTGACTTCCATTTCAGGTATGTTCTGAGCTGGTTTCATCACTGTCGCTGATTCAATGAAACGTGGATTTAGTGCTAGTTATTATTAGTTTCCTTGTTTGTTAATCCGTGTAGTAGTTCATTTGAATATTTGTAATCGTGTTTGGATTGAGTTGTGGATTCAAGTGAATTGAACTTGCTATTTTGAGTTGAATTGTTGAGCTAAGAAATCAGCTTATAACAAATTGGTATCAGAGCATCGATTTTGACCATACCTGTGGGTAATGACTGGGGCTGAAACTAGGGCGAAACAAATGGAGGAGAATCTAAAAAAATTGGAGAACCAGATTATATCGAACAAGATGGAAACTGACTCTAAGATAGTAGCTGTAGATGTCAAGTTGACTGAACTAGGTACTACCCAGTTGAATATGAAATTGATGTTAGATGAGTCACATGCTGCTGTAATGAAATTGCTAGAAAGGAGTAATGGAAAGGGGTTGGTAGAGCTAGAGGATACTAACAGGGGAGATGGGATACTACCCAGGCCTAGAAGAGCTGATACTTATGATAGTTCTGGTAGCAGTAATGGGGGTGAATTTCCACCTAAGCTAGTGTTTCCTATGTTCAGTGGAACTGGCTCTAGGGCATGGCTAAGGAGGTGTGAAAGGTACTTTGGTGTTTATAAAATCACAGACCCAGTAAAGAAGTTGGAAATGGCTACCTTGCACCTAGAGAACAAGGCTGAATCATGGTATTTCTCATATACTCTCACTAAGAGGTAGGTGACTTGGAAGGAGTTCTGTAGAGAATTGGTCCAAAGGTTCAATGAGGATGACAATGAGAGGGCTGTGAATGAATTCAAAATGCATGTGCAGACAACAACTGTGGAAGCATACTTAGAAAAGTATGAAGACTTGAGGGCACTAGTTCTAATGAGAAATCCTGATATACCAGAAGAGTTCTTAATAGAATGTTTTATTGGTGGCCTTAAGGATGAGATTGAAGAAACTGTGAGAATACAAGACCCTTATAGCCTGGCACAAGCTGTTTCCATAGCTAGGAAGCAAGAGAGAATCATTAATGCAAGAGAGAAAAAGAACAGGTGGCTGCACAAGGGAGTGATTGCACCACTTAACAAGGAAACTGGAAGGGCTCCTGTTGACAATGGCCACAAGACAGCTATCAAGCCTGACTTTAGAAGGATTCCAGGTGCCTGTTGGAAGTGTGGGGAGAGGTATCATCCTGGGCATGTGTGCAAGGAAAAACAGCTAAACACCATGACAGCAGAAGAAGCTGAGGAGATCTCAATAGAAGCTGATAAAGAAGGAATGCAGGATCCAGAAGGATGGTTAGAGAACCAGAATGCAGATGAGGAAGATGCTGTGTGTTTAAATGCCATGACTGGCACCTGTAATCACCTAATTTTGGCACAAATACAGATAAAATTGCCCAAAATAGTCGTATTAGATTCTTAGGACGTTTCGTCAATTTTTTCTAGACTTCTAGTGTTTTGTTCTAACTAAATTTGTCATTAATTAGCAAGTAAAATGTGAAAATTAACAAAAAAAAATTATTATTACGTGCGTAATTGTAATTCTATGTTTAATTGTAATATTAGTGTAAATTATGTGATTGTATGTTGATTAATTTAGTATGCAGTACCATTTTAATGACCATTTGTGCAAAATAATAGTCCATCAACATTGGCCCATCAGCCCACTTCTTGACCTGAGCCCAAATCCACAATATATAAACTCAAAAACCTTCATTTCATTCTCATTCCCCTCAAGTCCCATGTGACTAATGGCATGCTGCCCAAATTTGCCCCGCCACCGGAAAAACAAACGCCACCGCTGCTCCGCCGTATCTCCACCGTCTGCCGCCGCCGGCCACCACCTCCGGTGGCCGGGAAAATACAAAATATATATCAATTGAAAGATCTCGGCCCCCTCCTTCCGTTTCCGCTATTGGTTTCTTCAAAAAGTGGTTCAATTTTCGTAGATCGGGTTTTTCAAAATCTCGGCTAAAACTCAAAATTCCAACAAAGGTGAGTTCTTTTTCCATTTTTGCTTAAAACCCGTTTTTTTCGAAACCCTTTTCCCCTGCCCGTTTTCTGTTTTCCTTTTGCTGATTTTTCGTTCTTTCTTTCTTCTCATATTTTCCTTTTCGTTTTGTTATGGGTATATATGCCGCACTATTTCTTTGGGTGAGGGCTGTTTTTGGCATGATGGGGGTGTGATTCCGGGAGGCAGCAGTGGTGTTTGGTGGCTGCTATGGTGATGATTTTTGATGAAGGTAATGGTGATAGGGTGCAGAATTTTTAACTTTGGGGGGCTGTTGTAATGGAATAACTATTGGATCCATGACAAATATGTTGATGTTGATGCTGTAGCAATGGGATTGTTACGAGGCTGCTCAGTCGTGCTCGGGGTATTAGTGTCAGGTTGTGATGATTCATTGGTGGTTGGACGATATGAACTAGCTGCGGTAGTGATGTTTCTGTTATGATATTGGTGAATCGAGGCGACGCTATAACACTGTTGTTGTTGCAGGTTTGGCTCGACGGGTGAAATGAAATCAATCTTTGATTCTATTTTTGTTCTTGTTTAGTTAGATTATGTTGGTAAAAGATAGTGCTTTTTTTTTTAGCTTGTTAATCACATGAACACTTGAATATGTTAGTACTTGCTATGTTTATTTCTCACGTTCAAGTTAGCTTTTGAAGTTAAACAAGTATGGAATAAAAATTGAATGCCCTGCTAATCTTGCTCAGTTTATTCTCTTAAACTAATTGGAGTTGATTAGGGCGTTTGTGGATCGTTGTCTAGTTGGGAGTTGAATTTTGTCTATGAATTCATGTTTGAAAGTCTAGTTAGTAACTGGGAGTTAAAGTTTTAGTTCATTTAGTTGAGCCATTGAACTTTTAGTCAGAGTTTGGAGTTTGAGATTTAGTTAGAATCTAAAATAAGATATTTTATCTTGGAAGAAAGTGTGTTAAAAGTCAAGCTTTGAAGGTACAAAAGTCAGGCGAAAGTACAACTTCCCACATGGGTGCTTGTACTTTTTCTGAAAAAGCAAAAGAGAGCACATGGTGTTGTACTTTTACCCATCTATTTACTCCATATTTTTGTCTACTTAAGGGAGTCTTTTACTCTTTCTAAAGGGGGATCCAGAAGAAAATTACATACTCACATCTGCAAAAATGCTCCTCCAATCTCTCTCTAAAAAAAACACACACAACCCTTGAAAACAAGATCTAAAATAATTTAGAGAGTTTGTTAGTTTAAGAGAAAGTATTTTAGAGTTTGTTCTGTTGCTAGTGCTGCCACTGGTCCTGCCACTGATTGTGTTGCTGTGGTGCAGTTAAGCTTGGAATCATTTTTATCACAGTAGGTAAATATTCTTAAACTTTGTGTAAACATTTGGTGTATGTATTTGATTAAATGAAAAATCAAACATCCATGTTTGGACCAGGTTTTGGATCATTGCCCAATGAATTTTGTCGTGTTTCATATCTGCTTATTCTTATCATGTTTTAGTTTTGTCATCTAGTTAAAATATCAAATGTGGTATTGGTGAAATAGTGAGATGGAAAATGTTCAAACCATTTTTTTTTTTTTTTGATAATGTTACATAAAACAATGAAGTTAATGGTTAGGCAAAATCTTAGTGTCATTTTGTTTTCAAACCAGATCTATAAATTATAAAATGCAAGTTTGCCAAAAATAGGCTTGAATGTTTTAGACTAATTAAACAAAATTTTGGGGCAAGCCCACCTAAGCTGTTCCACGTAAAGTTAAGAGAAAGAAATACGTTAAGCTCAATTATTCGTTGTTAGAATAAAGCCATAGTTAATGAGTTAACAATGGTTAAAGGGAAAAGTTTGCATGCTTCAAATCGCCTAAAAGAAGTGACGCAAAGAGTAAAATAAGTAAAAATGAAAGAAAATAATAACAATATGATTAGGCATTGATAAATATGTTCGGTGTTTACTTATTAGGCAAAATAGGATTGTGAAGATTCGCACGATTATATAATAATAAGTATGATTTGTGATCTGCTTATTAGATAAAAAGAAATTAAATTAAGAGAAGTCAATTTGTAAGAAAAATTTAATTGAGAAAAGCCGACTTGTGCCAAGGTATACCCCGCGGGTGAATTGGTACAAGTTGATTTAAAGTATACCCCGTGGGTTACTTAACTCGAAATTTGGTCAGACGGTTCAAATTAAAATCGAAGCGTAATAAATAAGTTGGCAATAAACGGCAAACAAAATTCACAAAGTCAGAGCGCGTCAATAAAGCAACTGTGCTCGACACAGGACTCGAGGGTGCCTAACACCTTCCCGAGAGTCAACCGAGATCCTTACCCAGAACTCTGACGCAGACCATTAGATGAGTCATAGGTGTTCTAGGTACACCACTTTGGTGACTTGGCACACCCTTAACTTGTCAAGTGGCGACTCCGAAAATCTCTTAATAAATTGTGTACCTATCAACACCGTCACAACCTTTAAATATACAATTCTATTTATTTAGTTTTTGTGTAAAAAGGGGTCGTGACAGCTTGGCGACTCCGCTGGGGATGAAAGTGAAAACTGAGAGTCTCAGGCTTGATAATTTGTCGCTTTTTCGGCTTAATAATATTGTTGTTGTTTGTTGCCATATTTTGAATGTTACCGCTTTAATATTTATCTGAACTGTTTATAAACTGTCTCCTCTCGCACAACCTCTCTGAGTCTTTGATATATATATATATACCGGATTGCTTGTGGCATCTGGGACTTTCTTACTAAATTGCCCATGATTTAGGAGGAAGGCGTGACGGGGTTTTAGGCCGGACACACTGTCTCCGGATGGCCCTGATGCGCTTTCCGCGCGGTTTGTCCACCGGGTTATGAGCCAGTCTAGACACCGAGTCAGTTTGTGTCACCTAGAGTTAAACCTTTAGGCCCGATTTATCTGCATTTCATTTGATGACTTAGTGAGGTGCGGTACACCGGTACTGCACTTGTCTAGGCTGACCTCCTTCGTGTCAGGACGGGACACACGTCCCAGAAAGGCACATTTATGGCATTTTATGTGTTGCATATGTTCGAGAGGTTGTTATGCTGACCGATCACCGGGGGACGAGTGTCAAAAAAAAAACAAAAAAAAAGTGGAAAATGATAGAAAAATTGGGTTTAGTCCCGTGTTTAGAAATATTTTTTGTTTAGTTGTCATTTTACGCCGTTATAATGGAGAATTTTTTTTTTAAGAACTCTTAGAGTCTAATTTTGTGTCCGGGTTTGGTCTCAAGTATTAGAAAATAATTTGTCATAATTTTGCGCCCGTATAATGGCGAAATTTTGGGACCCTTTTTGTGTTTGTGTCCAAGTCAAGACCAAGTTTTGAAAGTAATTTATCGGGGTTTTACGCCGTTATAATGGCCAGATTTTGTAAATACTCTAAGATTAATTTTCAAGTTAGATCGAGGAGTTTATTTCAAAAAATCAATTTTTCGTGTCTATCTTTGCATTGCCATAATGTCCGATTTTGGAGTCACCTTTCGGATAAAAGAAAAAAATATAGTTTGTTTCATAATCCGTTCTTAAGTTCCATTTCGAATCTTCAGTTGAGTCTTAATTTTTCATTAAAAAAAATGTTGTTTTAGGGTCCCGCTTTATTTTGTTTAAGGTCAAGTCAGGGTACAGATGATAAATTGTAATTAGCTAAGTTGTATTTTGTATCGATCCTCGTGGAATAATCTAACTCCGCTAAAATGTCGAGTCCCATTATTTTCACCGTCTGGGTGTACCCGCCCAATGTGTCAGTTTGTATATATCTTTGACTCGTACATTATGTCAAGCATTTTATTTTGAGTTCGTCTCGTGTCGTTCGTCTAAATTACGTTTGTTGAGTCAAAAAAAGAAAAAATAATAATAATCATCCAAGTTCATCATTGTGCTGATTACGTATCAGTTATAATTTTGTTCTAATTTTGATCAAGGCACATAAGCAATCTTTCGGGGATACGATCGGTACACTCGGCTTACGCCGTTAACCATTTCGGGATGATGCATAACAACCTTAGGCTGCAATCTGTGTTTCTTTTGTGCTAACCTGTTTGGTTCACTAGCTCGAGCAACTGCCGTGCTGGCCCCACATTCCTACTCCACCAGAATCAAGGGACCACCGCCTGTACCAGAAGTGGTTGAAGCTCCTCTTCAGGAAATCACGCAAACAACGATGGCTGAGGAAATTGAGAACACTGAGCTGGTTCGCTTAGCTGAGCAACAGGCCAAGATGGCCGAGGACTTTGCAGCCATGAAAGAAATGATGACGCTGCTAACTCGTAACTTGGCAGCAGTTCAGGCACCTCCTGTTCTGCCAGGTGCTGCTGGTTTTATGGAAAATACCCAGCCACCAGGGCAAGGGCAATCCACAGTGGTAGAAGACCCCCGTTACCTTCTAGGATTTGGTCCACATCCGGTAACTGGCAATGCAGCCGGACCCTCTACGGTACAACCTGGGGCACAATTGCCACAGCATGGACAACATGTCCAACCCCAAGTTCCCGCCACAGCATTCACCGTTCCTGCAGGACATACTTTGCAAAGATCGAACAGTGACCCACAGTTAAGGGCCCGTGATCAACAATTTGACCAAGCTCAGGGTAATGTGTGCCGCCAAACCGAGTCGTATGATCAGGGACACCACCCAGAATCACATTCGGATATCGAAAGGCTGGGAAAGACAGAAGAGAATGATTTTGCTCGAAAATTGAAAAGCTTGGAGCAAACTGTGAAAAACATACAAGGGCAAGGGGGTAAAACCAATATTTCATATAAAGACCTGTGTTTGTTCCCTCATGTGCCATTGCCTGAAGGTTTTGATGTGCCCAAATTTGATCTGTACATTGGACAAAGTGATCCGAGGAACCACATGAAGATCTACCTTAACAAAATGAGGGGCATTGAGAAGGATGAATTGTTGATGGCATACTTTGCTGACAGTTTGGGAGGATCGGCAACAGAATGGTTTGTGCAACAGGATGTTTCGAAGTGGGTCACCTTTGATGACATGGCCAGCGCTTTTCTAAACCATTATGCTTACAAAATGGAGGCTGCTCCTGATCGTTCTTCCTTGAAGACGATCACAAAGAAACCAAGTGAAAGTTTCAGAGAGTATTCCTACAGGTGGCGCGAACAAGCGGCGCGTGTGAACCCTTTGATCCCAGATGATAAGATGGTTGAAGAGTTCGTCGAAGTGCTCGATGAAACATACTACCAAGCAATGGCCTCCGCCATAGGGAAACAATTCAGTGAAGCAGTGAGAATTGGGGAGATGATTGATAGAGGGATCAAGACTGGAAAGATTGTCAGCCAAACAGCTTTGCGAGCTCAGGCAGGAGCCCTGGGGAAGAAGAATCAAGATGATGTAGCCATGGTGGGTTCGGGTTCACAAAAGTGGAGCGAGAAAGGATACAATCAAACCCATTCATACCGAGCTCCACAAATATACCCTCCACAACGCTACTACACCCCACAAAATCCGCAGTATTCCGTCCCTCCACCCCAATACTCAATCCATACAGTGCAACCATATGCTCCAATATCGTCTTATCCGCAATGGCGCGCTCCAACCACACATCCTATATATCCCACTCACCAAACTCCACATAACCAATTCCAGCCTCCACCGAACCTTCCCTACCGACCAAGAGGTCCTCCAGTTTTTCGCCCAAAAGTTGAGTATAAAAGGGCGCATCAAGCGAAAAAGAATGAGTTCACGCCGATTGGAGAATCTTATGCCGAACTTTTTCAGAAGCTGCAAGATTTGGACATACTGAAACCGATCAACGGAGGAATGCATCCTAGGGATAGGATTGACGACTCTCGTCAATGTGCTTACCATTCAGGTGCATCGGGGCATGACACTGAGGATTGCCATTTTCTCAAGAAGGATATCCAAGCTTTGATTGATAACGGTCAGATTCAAGTTGAGGGTTCAGATGCACCAGATATAAATCGGAACTCTTTGTCGGTCCATGATGATGTGCATATGGTAGGTATGGTGAGAGCTGAATCTACAATGCCGATAGTATCTGTTGATGATATGTCAGTTGGGGCCAACAAAATGCTAGTGACAGTGAACGGTGTTCCTGAAATTGTGCCAAGGGTGGCAGACAGAGTAAGGGTTGAAGAAATGAAGAAGATGAACATGTCTCTCGAGAAGCCAATTCCATATCTTACCCGGTCATTCATCAGTCCCGAAGAAGTGAAGTCTACCCCAATGGAAGTTGGAGAAAATGAGGAAAAGCAGAAGATGTTGCCAGATTCAGGGAATTTCTTTGGTATCAGCATGGTACATTCTGGTGAAGGGCTCAACAATGCCTAACACAGGAAAACTAGCCCTGACTTGTAATTGAATGACTGTGAAATGTTGTAGCTTGTTTTGCTAATCTTTCTGTGTACTTGGTTATTTAAGGGTTGTAATCCAAGTGCATTATTTTGCTTATTGTGATGTTCAAACCCTTCTATCTTTAATTCAATGAAAAGCGAGATCTTTCTCTCGTCTAGACATTATTTCTCTTATTCTCTTTCTCGGTCTTGTTTTCTTAATATTCTGTCTTATGTTTTGTCGGCCTTAATAACATGACATGCGTGCGGAATTTACGTCTTGATCTAAATACGTGGTCTGACATTGTGAGCTATCTGAGTAGTAACGAGGGACAAAGGAGGGAGCGAAATAAGTTGGGAATTAATCTGTAGTTATCCGATAAGGGAGACCGGTAAGAAGTTCAAGATCGTGCACGGTCGCTTCGACCGAAGTTGAAATACCAGTTTTGAGAACCATCAGTGAAGCAGAACTCGATTACATGCGTGGATTAGTCTAGGCCAATTCTTTGAATCATTATTTGTGCGAGGCATTCTTGGGCCGGGATGACGAACGACTTTCGTTTCTTCTACCCAAACACTATATCTTTTGTCAGCCCTTTTGTTTTTTTCTTTGGTCTACCCTCCCTTGGAATCAATTTGATGTGATTAAAAAAAAAGAAAAAAAAAATCATCAAAAGAAAACAAAACAAAATCTACCTCAGTGGTAGAGCTACGTCTGACCTGATTCCTCTCAAAAGGATACGTAGGCAACCATTCGGGTGCGGTCATAACAGGGGAAAGTTCATTTTTTTTTCATGTTCATATTGACGCAAAACTTGCCTCCAAGTTTGCGGCCAACATCAAAAGAAATTTTGTTCCCCATTCCATGCTAAACTGGGGCAGAAGTTTATTTTTATTTTATTTTATAAATAAAATAAAATAAAAACAAACTTCAATTTTTGTTGTGCCATCTACTCACATGTTTTAAGGGATGTTTGGCATATCAGTCTCGAAATCGAGGAAGAAACTCAAAGCGCCCAGTTTATCCTAAACTGGGGCAGAAGTTTATTTTTTTTAGAAAAAAAAAGAAAGAGGAGAAAGTCAACATCCCTTTTCTTTGATTGTGTTCATCTCGGGGGATAATCTCAATATTCCCCATGTTTTCATATTAGAAAATTCAAAAGATAATTCCTCGGTTTCACTAAACCGGGGCTACAGTTTGTTGTTATTTTAAAAGAAATGATTCCAAGGGTTGTATCATTCACCAAATCATCTCATGAGATGTTTTCATACCGCTTTTCAATCTAAAGAGGAAAAACTAAAAAAAAAAAAAAAAAAAAAGAAGAGAAAAAAAAAAGAAGTAATCCCAAATTTGCCTAAACTGGGGAAATAAGTTTGTTTTATTTTCAAAAAGTGGTGATTTCATAGTTTGTGATATTCATCTGATCGTCTCATGAGATGTTTCTGAGCTTTTATTCTGAACCCCTTTCTTCATAGCCTAACCAAATCCAATGTTACAATCCAAATAAAGACCCTTCTGACCGATCATTGAGAATGTCAAGCCGAGTAGGGTGTCAAGGGATAAGTTCCACACGGTAAAGTCGCATTCTTATAAGCCGACAATCACATTTAGGAGCTGAGAGCACCAAGGTCATTAAAAGAGAAATTCTCCGGGGAGTCAAGATAAAGGCTGAAATTGAAGAAAGAAAGGAAAGACGGGGTCGAGCAGCAAGGAGAAATGGGGGGTCGATTGGGAAAGAGCGAAAAATGAAAAAATGAAAGAAATGAAAAAAAAAATGAAGTCTTGTCGGTGAAAACCTAAAAGGGCGCTGCAAGGCAATAGTGAGGTAAAAGATCAAAGAGAGAGGCTAGTTGGTGAAAACCCCGAGGGGCACTACTAGTCGAATGAGGGTCGTGGAATTCGTCATCAAGCTCGGGTTGAGAAAGGTTGTCAATCTGGGAGTACGGTCAGGGTTAGACTGTGTGAACTAATCAAGAGTTGATTCTAATTGCATGTCATGTTTTACTAAGGTTGTCGTTTCACCTCCAAATAAATTTCTTCTATCTACCAGGGACATCTTTCGTTTGATGTCTCCTTTTGAGTTTCTTCACTTTCCTTTTCATTTATTTCTTTCTCATTATTTTTGGGCATTCAGAAAGGTTTGCAAAACTTGTCTACAAGTTTCACTTGTACCAGAAAAGTATGGAATGGGAGTCCAGCACCGAGATTGTACCATGAAGATCACCAGGGAATGGTTCGTTATTTCTGCAAAGGTGTGACCAAAGATCGAGATGAGAATTTGGGTCGGAAAGTGTGAGAACACGACTACATCAAGTCAGTTGCTCGTCGGGGAAAAAACTTGTAGAGCAGAAAGGGAAATAAAGAAAGAAATCAGAGACCATCTAAGCAGGGAGCCGTGGTCTTCAATTTTCAAGACAAGAACCATTGGGATAATGGGATAGAACTTTCAATTCTAAACACAAGACCCATCAGAGGGATGGTTTTCAATTTTTAGAAGAAGCAAGACCCATCAGAGTGATGGTTTCTGATTTTCAACAAAAGCAAGACCCATCAGAGTGATGGTCTTCAATTTCTAGCATAAGCAAGACCCATCAGAGTGATGGTTTCTAATTTTCAACAAAAGCAAGATCAATCAGAGTGATGATTTTCAATTTCAGGAAGAAGCAAGACCCATCAGAGTGATGGTTTTCAATTTTCAGAAGAAGCAAGACCCATCAGAGTGTTGGTTTTCAATTCAGCAAAAAGCAAGACCCATCAGAGTGATGGTTTATAATTTCAGCTTTCTGTCAACACCCATTGGGATAATGGGTTACAATTTTTCAATTTTCAGAAGAAGCAAGACCCATCAGAGTGATGGTTTTCAATTCAGCAAGGGCAAGACCCATCAGAGTGATGGTTTTCAATTCAGCAAGAATAAGACCCATCAGAGAGATGGTTTTAATTTTCAGCAAAAGCAAGACCCATCAGAGAGATGGTTTCAATTTTCAGCAAAAGCAAGACCTACCAGAGTGGTGGTTCCAGTTTTATCTCTCAAGTCAAAGCCCGTCAAAGCTGCAATTTCAATTTCATTCAAGTCAAAGTCCGTCAAAGCGGCAATTTCTTTCAAGTCAAGCCCGCCCGAGCGGCAATTTCAAGTTTTCAAGACCCACTTGGGTAGTGGGAGTTTCGGACCAGTTCATCAGCTTGGGAAGCATGAAGAAGTTAGCTTAGGAATTGTAATTTTACATTTCAAATGTTGTATTTCCATTTTTCCTTTGTAAAGCAGTGACCACCAGCCAGCTAGCCAGCAACCAGCGACAGTGACCAGCAGCAACAACTCTAGTGTGTCAAACTGTCTTGTGTCAGTCCGGGTAAGTCTAGGAGCGTCGAGTCAGTCCCAGTTAGTTCTGAAAGTGTCTAGAGTTAGTCTGTGTATGTCTAGAGAGTGCTTAGTGTTGGTCTAGGAGAGTCTAGTGTCTGTTTGTATGCGGTAGTCCCAGCTATCGCACGTGAGGAACTACACTGACCTGATTCCTTAGTCTGGGGATATGTAGGTAGCCTTGTTCTTGGTTAGAACCGAAGAGTCAAGGTTCGGTCACCATTTTGAAAGCATGCTCTCGGCTAGAACCAAAAAAGCCAAAATTAGTTGTCGATTACTTCTTTGTCCGAAAACTCTTCGTGTTCCCGAACAAAGAGGGGCAGCTGTAATCACCTAATTTTGGCACAAATACAGATAAAATTGCCCAAAATAGTCGTATTAGATTCTTAGGACGTTGCGTCAATTTTTTCTAGACTTCTAGTGTTTTGTTCTAACTAAATTTGTCATTAATTAGCAAGTAAAATGTGAAAATTAACAAAAAAAATTATTATTACGTGCGTAATTGTAATTCTATGTTTAATTGTAATATTAGTGTAAATTATGTGATTGTATGTTGATTAATTTAGTATGCAGTACCATTTTAATGACCATTTGTGCAAAATAATAGTCCATCAACATTGGCCCATCAGCCCACTTCTTGACCTGAGCCCAAATCCACAATATATAAACTCAAAAACCTTCATTTCATTCTCATTCCCCTCAAGTCCCATGTGACTAATGGCATGCTGCCCAAATTTGCCCCGCCACCGGAAAAACAAACGCCACCGCTGCTCCGCCGTATCTCCACCGTCTGCCGCCGCCGGCCACCACCTCCGGTGGCCGGGAAAATACAAAATATATATCAATTGAAAGATCTCGGCCCCCTCCTTCCGTTTCCGCTATTGGTTTCTTCAAAAAGTGGTTCAATTTTCGTAGATCGGGTTTTTCAAAATCTCGGCTAAAACTCAAAATTCCAACAAAGGTGAGTTCTTTTTCCATTTTTGCTTAAAACCCGTTTTTTTCGAAACCCTTTTCCCCTGCCCGTTTTCTGTTTTCCTTTTGCTGATTTTTCGTTCTTTCTTTCTTCTCATATTTTCCTTTTCGTTTTGTTATGGGTATATATGCCGCACTATTTCTTTGGGTGAGGGCGGTTTTTGGCATGATGGGGGGTGTGATTCCGGGAGGCAGCAGTGGTGTTTGGTGGCTGCTATGGTGATGATTTTTGATGAAGGTAATGGTGATAGGGTGCAGAATTTTTAACTTTGGGGGGCTGTTGTAATGGAATAACTATTGGATCCATGACAAATATGTTGATGTTGATGCTGTAGCAATGGGATTGTTACGAGGCTGCTCAGTCGTGCTCGGGGTATTAGTGTCAGGTTGTGATGATTCATTGGTGGTTGGACGATATGAACTAGCTGCGGTAGTGATGTTTCTGTTATGATATTGGTGAATCGAGGCGACGCTATAACACTGTTGTTGTTGCAGGTTTGGCTCGACGGGTGAAATGAAATCAATCTTTGATTCTATTTTTGTTCTTGTTTGTTAGATTATGTTGGTAAAAGATAGTGCTTTTTTTTTAGCTTGTTAATCACATGAACACTTGAATATGTTAGTACTTGCTATGTTTATTTCTCACGTTCAAGTTAGCTTTTGAAGTTAAACAAGTATGGAATAAAAATTGAATGCCCTGCTAATCTTGCTCAGTTTATTCTCTTAAACTAATTGGAGTTGATTAGGGCGTTTGTGGATCGTTGTCTAGTTGGGAGTTGAATTTTGTCTATGAATTCATGTTTGAAAGTCTAGTTAGTAACTGGGAGTTAAAGTTTTAGTTCATTTAGTTGAGCCATTGAACTTTTAGTCAGAGTTTGGAGTTTGAGATTTAGTTAGAATCTAAAATAAGATATTTTATCTTGGAAGAAAGTGTGTTAAAAGTCAAACTTTGAAGGTACAAAAGTCAGGCGAAAGTACAACTTCCCACATGGGTGCTTGTACTTTTTCTGAAAAAGTAAAAGAGAGCACATGGTGTTGTACTTTTACCCATCTATTTACTCCATATTTTTGTCTACTACTCTTTCTAAAGGGGGATCCAGAAGAAAATTACATACTCACATCTGCAAAAATGCTCCTCCAATCTCTCTCTAAAAAAAACACACACACAACCCTTGAAAACAAGATCTAAAATAATTTAGAGAGTTTGTTAGTTTAAGAGAAAGTATTTTAGAGTTTGTTCTGTTGCTAGTGCTGCCACTGGTCCTGCCACTGATTGTGTTGCTGTGGTGCAGTTAAGCTTGGAATCATTTTTATCACAGTAGGTAAATATTCTTAAACTTTGTGTAAACATTTGGTGTATGTATTTGATTAAATGAAAAATCAAACATCCATGTTTGGACCAGGTTTTGGATCATTGCCCAATGAATTTTGTCGTGTTTCATATCTGCTTATTCTTATCATGTTTTAGTTTTGTCATCTAGTTAAAATATCAAATGTGGTATTGGTGAAATAGTGAGATGGAAAATGTTCAAACCATTTATTTTTTTTTTTTTTTGATAATGTTACATAAAACAATGAAGTTAATGGTTAGGCAAAATCTTAGTGTCATTTTGTTTTCAAACCAGATCTATAAATTATAAAATGCAAGTTTGCCAAAAATAGGCTTGAATGTTTTAGACTAATTAAACAAAATTTTGGGGCAAGCCCACCTAAGCTGTTCCACGTAAAGTTAAGAGAAAGAAATACGTTAAGCTCAATTATTCGTTGTTAGAATAAAGCCATAGTTAATGAGTTAACAATGGTTAAAGGGAAAAGTTTGCATGCTTCAAATCGCCTAAAAGAAGTGACGCAAAGAGTAAAATAAGTAAAAATGAAAGAAAATAATAACAATATGATTAGGCATTGATAAATATGTTCGGTGTTTACTTATTAGGCAAAATAGGATTGTGAAGATTCGCACGATTATATAATAATAAGTATGATTTGTGATCTGCTTATTAGATAAAAAGAAATTAAATTAAGAGAAGTCAATTTGTAAGAAAAATTTAATTGAGAAAAGCCGACTTGTGCCAAGGTATACCCCGCGGGTGAATTGGTACAAGTTGATTTAAAGTATACCCCGTGGGTTACTTAACTCGAAATTTGGTCAGACGGTTCAAATTAAAATCGAAGCGTAATAAATAAGTTGGCAATAAACGGCAAACAAAATTCACAAAGTCGGAGCGCGTCAATAAAGCAACTGTGCTCGACACAGGACTCGAGGGTGCCTAACACCTTCCCGAGAGTCAACCGAGATCCTTACCCAGAACTCTGACGCAGACCATTAGACGAGTCATAGTTGTTCTAGGTACACCACTTTGGTGACTTGGCACACCCTTAACTTGTCAAGTGGCGACTCCGAAAATCTCTTAATAAATTGTGTACCTATCAACACCGTCACAACCTTTAAATATACAATTCTATTTATTTAGTTTTTGTGTAAAAAGGGGTCGTGACAGCACCCCTGTTCCCAACACCTTCAAGCTGAAGGGTATAATCAAGAAGAGACTTATCACCATCCTGGTGGACTCTGGAAGCACTCATAGCTTCCTAGATGGGCATACTGCAAAGGAATTAGGAATAGTTGGGCAGATGGACACCCCCTTGAAAGTGACAGTGGCAGATGGTCAGCTGATGTACAGTCACCAGAGTAGCACAGTTATTAGGTGGAAGACAAATGGAGTGGAGTTTGCAGACAAGTTCAGGCTGCTGAACCTTGGTAGCTGTGACATGGTATTGGGAGGAGACATGATGAAGAGTCATTCACCAGTCACATTTGACTATGAACCTTATGTGCTTAAACTGAAGCAAGAAGGGAAGATGGTAACACTCAAGGGTGATACAGGGCAAGGTGAGATGCATCAGATCACAGCCAAGTCCATGGGCAAGTTGCTTAAGAAGGGACAGGCCATGCTAGCTCACATTTTCTCTATGGAAGGACAAGCTGAGGAACAAGAAGAAGCTATTCTTGAGGAGGTTCAGCAAGTGTTAGTCAGGTATGAACAGGTGTTTGAAGAGCCAAAGTCCCTTCCCCCTGAGAGGGAACATGATCATGTTATTTCTATTATCCCTGGTTCCAAACCAGTATCACTGAGACCTTACAGATACAACCATTATCAGAAGACTGAACTAGAAAAACAGGTAGCAGGCATGCTACAAATGGGGATAGTACAACCCAGCCACTCACCATACTCATCTCCAGTCCTATTAGTCAAGATGAAGGATGGTAACTGGAGGTTCTGCATTGATTACAGGGAACTCAATAAGATCATTGTGAAAGACAAATTTCCCATTCCCATTGTGGATGACCTGTTGGATGAACTAGGAGGCTCTCAGTATTTCTCAAAGCTGGACTTAAGGGCAGGATATCATCAGATCAGAATGAAGCTAGAAGATGTGCCAAAGACAGGATTCAGGACTCATCATGGGCACTTTGAGTTTAAGGTGATGCCTTTTGGGCTCACAAATGCTCCTGCCTCATTTCAGGCCCTGATGAACTCAGTGTTTGGACCCTATTTGAGACAGTTTATATTGGTTTTCTTTGATGACATCCTAGTCTACAGCAGAACCTTGGCTGACCATGTACAACACTTGACCCAAACTCTGACCATTCTGCAGAAGAATCAACTATATGCCAAGAGATCCAAGTGCACCTTTGCTAAGAGCCAAGTGGAGTATCTTGGCCACATTATTTCAGCTGCAGGGGTCACCACTGACCCTGCTAAAGTGGAGGCTATGCAACAGTGGCCTAGACCTAAGACCATAAAAGGATTGAGAGGTTTCTTGGGACTGACAGGGTATTACAGGAGATTTGTCAAGGGTTATGGAGTCATAAGCAAGCCTTTAACTTCCCTGTTGAAGAAAAACTCCATCCAGTGGGGACCAGAAGCAGATGAAGCTTTCACCAAGCTCAAGCAGGCAATGAGCACCACTCCAGTGCTAGCTATGCCTGACTATACTAGGCCTTTTATTATAGAAACTGATGCCAGCAATGGGGGCCTTGGAGCTGTTCTGACTCAAGGCAACAAACCCATAGCCTTCTATAGCAAGGCTTTGGCACCAAGGCATTTGGGAAAATCTGTATATGAGAAGGAGTACATGGCTGTGATAGCAGCCATAGACAAGTGGAGGCACTATGTGCAAGGAGGACATTTCATCATTAAGACTGATTATTTCAGTCTTAAGTACTTGATGGAACAGAAGGTAACTACAGCAATACAGCAGAAGGGATTAACCAAGTTACTTGGCTTGGATTATGAGATAGTCTATAGAAAGGGAGCTGAAAACAAGGTGGAAGATGCCTTGTCCAGAAGGACTGAAGACTAAGGGGAAGTGAATGCTATAACTGGTGTGCACCCATTATGGATGGAAGAGGTAGAGAAAAGCTATGAGCAAGACTCTCAAGCTCAAGACATCATGGCACAATTGTTAACTAGACCAGAAACATGTGTGGACTACAGTCTCATAGCAGGGATTATCAGGTTCAAGGGGAAGATATTTGTGGGGAAGACAACAGCATTGAGGCAACAGATTCTACAAACTGTACATTCCTCAGCCTTAGGGGGGGCACTCTAGGCAGTAAGGCACATTGAAGATACTGCAACTCTATTTTTTCTGGCCTGCTATGAAGAAGGATGTGCAGGAGTTAGTTTCAGCTTGTGATATATGCCAAAGGTGTAAGAATGAAACTGTTGCCTCCCCAGGTCTATTACAACCTCTGAGTATCCCTACCAGGGCATGGGATGATATCAGTCTAGACTTCATAGAAGGATTGCCAAAGTCATAGGGCAAGGATGTCATCTTAGTTGTAGTTGACAGGTTCACTAAGTGTGCACATTTCCTGACCCCGCAACATCCATTCACAGCCACACAGGTGGCTGACTTGTTCCTCAAGGAGATATATAGGCTACATGGGTTCCCCAGCACCATGGTATCTGATAGAGACAAGATCTTTACAAGTCTTTTCTGGCAACATTTGTTCAAGGCTGCTGGCACCACCCTGTGTATGAGCACAACTTACCACCCTGAATCAGATGGGCAAACTGAAAGGTTGAACAGGTGTTTGGAAGGGTACCTAAGAGCTATGACTATGAGCAAGCCCAAGCAATAGGCCCAGTGGTTGCATCTGGCCGAATGGTGGTATAATACTAACTATCACACAGCAGTCCAGAGCACCCCCTTCTATGCCTTGTATGGCTATGACCCCCCTCAGCTATCTTTGGGGCCTATGTTCCATACTCCAGTGCAGTCTGTGCAAGAACTTATACAGCAGAGGATGCAGTTTCAACAGGTACTCAGGGATCACTTAACTCAAGCACAAGCCAGAATGAAATGGTATGCAGACAAGCATAGGACTGAGAGACAATTGGCCATAGGGGATTGGGTGTATCTAAAGCTCCAACCCTATAGGCAAACATCCCTGGCACTAGGGGTGAACATAGGTCGGGTTGGTTCGGATTTTTTATTTACTAAACCAAATAATTTCGGTTTTTTAATCTTTAAACCAAACCAAACCGTCCAAAGTCGGGTTTTCTAATATCGGTTTTATTCGGTTTATTCGGGTTATTCGGTTTATTCGGTTTTTATTTGTTAAAAATAAATATGTGGTGTTTTCTCTCCTTTAGAAGTATAGGTAAATAGCTCGTATCCAATTATACAAAAGAAGACAAGTTAAACCAAGTTAGTTCATATTAAAAATGTGTTGGATACATAGGGTTCAAGACTTTCTCCTTTTTCTTTGATAGGTAACTGTAGAGTCCTACAAGAATTAACACTGTCAATCAGACGTTCCAAATATCGATTCAGAGATGTACAATATAGCACATCCAGATGCAGATAGATAACAAAAGAAAAAAATACTTACCAATTCAAAAGACAATAATAGCAGCTCAAATGTTTGAGTGCCAAAATCTCTTATTCTAAGGAAATTATTTTTACTAATTAGGTTTTTTCTTTTGTGCACTTCATTTTGGTTCACTTGTTACTTTCTTGAGGGCTTTCCTTTATGAGTCATAAGCCTATAACTCATTGTTATTAAAATTAGCTCCTGTAGATGTGTGTTGTAAATCGTAAGTTTTTAACATAAGTACATAACTAAGAAAAACTACTAAAATTTTTATACAATACTTTTCAATGAATGAATTTTATACATCTAAAAATCTAAAAATAACGTATATGTAATGCCGGTTCGGTTTGGTTTCGGTTCGATTTTTTTATGGGTAATACCAAACCAAACCTAATATGTCGGTTTTTTTTTCGCCAACACCAAACCATAGTCGGTTTTTTTTCTCGGTTTGGTTCGGTTTGTCGGTTTGGTTCGGTTTACCGGTTTGGTTTGTACAGCCCTACCTGGCACTTAGAAAACAGCTCAAGCTTAGTCCTAAATATTATGGACCTTATCAAGTTGAGAAGAAAATTGGCACAGTAGCTTATAAGCTGAAGTTGCCCCTGACAGCTCTGATCCACCCAGTGTTTCATGTATCATTACTCAAGAAGAGGATTGGCCCTGACATTGTGCCACAACAGAGGCTGCCAGTGATAGGTAGTAATGGGCAAATGCTGGTTAAGCCAATAGCTATCCTGCAAAGGCAAGTGGTGAAGGAGAACAATGCTGTAGCTGTTAAGGTATTGATACAATAGGAGAACCTTGCCCCGGAGGAGGCGACATGGGAAGATTGGTCCTTCATTAAGGGACAGTTTCCTGACTTTGTGCAAAGGATCCGAGATTCATCGCAGCATTCTTGAGGACAAGAATGAACTGAAGGAGGGTGGAATGTAATGAACGAGAATCGAAATGGGAAACTCAAAGGGAAAACGACGTCGTTTAAGTTAAGTAAAGGTTAGTTAACAGAATTAGTGAAGTTAGTTAAGTTTGAATCCAACGGCTGAGATCAGAAGGCACGGAAGGCTGAGATCAACTCAGCTCAACATAAAACAACCCACATTCGATGTGGGGTGATTATGAAAACACAGGTATAACAAACTCCTTCCTCGTGTTCCTTCTTCTCTCTCTATCCCTCTCTGATTCCCTCCTTCTCTCTCCTAAATTCCTTTCCCTTCTCTTATCCCTACTCCTTTATCTCGTGCATCAATCAACCAAACCAAAATACAATTACGTATTCATTTACAACACAGTAATGGCTTTATTTTGACTTCCATTTCAGGTATGTTCTGAGCTGGTTTCATCACTGTCGCTGATTCAATGGAACGTGGATTTAGTGCTAGTTATTATTAGTTTCCTTGTTTGTTAATCCGTGTAGTAGTTCATTTGAATATTTGTAATCGTGTTTGGATTGAGTTGTGGATTCAAGTGAATTGAACTTGCTATTTTGAGTTGAATTGTTGAGCTAAGAAATCAGCTTATAACACAAATTAGGTTACTATATCGACAACGACCTGTTGTTGTAAGTCATCTTGATCTGATGGTGTAGCATAACACTTTATACCGTCAATGTATATACGCTAAATCTCTACTATTGGTCGAGTCAAAATAACTAACTTAAAAAATTTGATGCTTGAAGCAGTTCAGTCCTCCCCTTGTTTTGGTTCCTTCAAGAAAGAGCTCAAGGCAAGTGTTAAAGCAGATGATGACCCAGTTAAAGCCGCCCGAAGCAAGTACCGTGCCTGTCATAGAAACCACGGTGTCATTTTTCATTTCAATTAAAGCAATGCATAAAGTTTTCGATTAAGCTCATATACATTGGCAGCGTAAATAATATCTAGCATCTTTTAACAGGCTGTAGCAACTTATTTACTGCATATTTTAGTTTATCAAATTAGGTTACTCTATCGACAACAACCTGTTGTTGTAAGTCACCTTGACCTGATGGTGTAGCGAAAAAATTTTACCGTCAAAATGTACATACGCAAAATATCTACTTTTGGTCAAGTCCAGAATTTACCTCTGCCTTGCCAATGGACATCTCTTGCTCTTCATTCTTCAAAGTCATAAAGGGGTAAATTAAGTTGTTTGAGTAGGCCAACACAGAGGTCTGACTTCCAAATCGCCCGAAACAATAAACAAAGAAGATTCCTTTGTGAATCTTCCAAATTCACTTGTGCCACAGCTCATATCCCTTGGATCTATAAGGTTATCATCATCAGGTGCCCCATAAATTGGAAGCAATTGCTTCTGGCATTTATGTTGTAGTTGTTAGGAAATTTCCTCACCTACTCCCCATTATTTTTTTCTTCACCTACTCCCTCATTTCCCAAAACACCCTCATCCAAAAGCCTATAAATACCACCCCTCATTTCATTTGTAAGACACACCAAAACACAAACACTTCTCTTGTGTTTCTCTTTTCTCTCTCTCTCTCATATAAGTAGTATCATTACTACGGGGAGCGCACTAGTGGTACTAGAGCTCCGGGTCCGGCCTTTCTTTGGTCGAAGGAATTTGGGGGCCCTCGTGCTTCTCATTTTCGGGGTATCGGTTTAGAACCGAGGTTACCAGAGTTAGTAGTTGAGAGTGTGAGTGTCAGGAATCCGGTCAAGTACCGAAGAAATAGATAATATCTGTATTAGTCTATTTGGTTGTACCCCAAGTATTACAGGGTAAACTTGGGAGAGAATATTGTAACCATTATTATTATAGTGGAAGTTTCGGAGCTGGTCCCGTGGTTTTTACCCTTGGCATTTAAGGGGTTTTCCACGTAAATCTCGGTGTGCATCTGTCTTCATTTATCATTGATTATTATTGCTCATTTGATTATTGCACAGTTAATTTACGCAAAGACGGAGGCGGAAATTATCGGAATTTCCCAACAATTGGTATCAGAGCCAAGGTTCTGTCTGAGTATGCTCTGTGGTTGCAGCTTAGTCTGATCTTCCACATCAGAAAAGAATTACTTTGGTATACCTTTGGTAAATCAAAATGGAGGAATCATCTAGTGCAATGATAAAGTTAACAGCTTCAAATTTCCCGTTATGGAAATCCCGAATGGAGGACGTCCTTTACAGTAAGGACCTATTTGATCCGTTGGAGCTGAAAGGGGTCAAGCCGGCAGACAAGTCTGAGGCTGACTGGAAGAAGATGAATCGAAAAACTATTGGTCAGATCCGACAGTGGATTGATCATACGGTGTATCACCATGTCTCCCAAGAGACGGATGCTTACACGCTCTGGACGACGCTGGAGTCTATGTTCCAACAGAAGAGTACACAGAATATTACTTTTCTGGTGCGCAAGATGGCGAACATGCGGTACAAAGATGGGAACAGCATGTCAGAGCATATGAGCGAGTTCCAAGGGTTGATGAACCAACTCGCGGATATGAAGCAGGAGCTTGACGAGAAGCTTCGGGCAATCTTTCTTCTAAATACTCTGCCGCCAAGCTGGGATACGTTAGTGGTGACAGTTACGAATTCTGTCCCAAGTGAAAAACTAACACTGCAGCTGATCAAGGAGAGTATTCTCAACGAGGAGATGAGAAGAAAAGGACAAGGAATCAGTTACGATTCCCAGGCTCTTGTTACTGAAAACAGGGGTCGAGGCAACTACAGAGAACCGGCGAGAGGGCGTAGTAAAAGTCGGAATTTCAGAAATTCCAAAGGCAAATCAAAGGCCAATGAGGAACAGAAATGCTACCATTGCAACAAACCTGGTCACTACAAAAGAGATTGTAGGACTTGGCTCCGGGAGCAAGGCAATGGGGAGCAAAGTAAAAATGCCGAGAAGAACACAACAGCTACACTGACGGAAGATGTTGTGCTCCTTTCCTTTGGGGAAGAAGAATGTCTACACATTGATGATCAGAAGGTGGAATGGGTGATTGATACTGGAGCAACATATCATGCGACACCCAATCAAGAATTCTTTACAAGGTACGAGGCGGGCAACTTCGGTGCTGTAAGAATGGGAAACTCTGATCAGTCGAAGATAGTTGGCATTGGGGACATCTCCATTGAGACAAGCACAGGCTGTTCAATGGTTCTAAAGATGTGAGGCATGTTCCAGACTTACGGCTCAACTTGATCTCAGGCATGGCGCTAGACAAGGCGGGGTACGTGAATTCCTTCGGAAATGGAAGGTGGAAGCTTACTATGGGCTCTCTGGTGGTTGCACGAGGATCCGCTTGTGGCTCTTTATACAAGACGCAAGTGAAGGTGTATTCAGATGGCTTGAATACAATGGAGGATGAATCTTCCGGGAATCTGTGGCACAAGAGGCTTGGCCACATGAGCGAGAAAGGGTTGCATATCTTAGCAAAGAAATCCCTCATTCCGTTTGCTAAGGATAGTGCACTAAATCCCTGCGAGTACTGCTTATTCGGAAAACAACATAGAGTATCTTTCAGTAGTCCACTGAAGAAGAAAACAGGGTTATTGGAAAGAGTCTACTCTGATGTATGCGGCCCAATTGATGTGGAGTCCTTGGGCGGGAATAAGTATTTTGTTACCTTCATTGATGATGCGACTCGAAAGGTGTGGGTGAATCTGCTCAAATCCAAAGATCAAGTATTTGAGCATTTCCAGAGATTTCATGCTATGGTTGAACGAGCGACCGGGAAACAACTGAAGTGTCTCCGCAGTGATAACGGAGGAGAATACACTTCCAACGAGTTTCAGGAGTACTGTGCGAGGCATGGTATAAGGCATGAGAAGACGGTTCCTGGCACCCCACAGCAAAATGGCGTAGCGGAAAGAATGAACCGCACCATTGTTGAACGAGTCAGATGCATGTTGAGAATGGCTAAGCTGCCGAAGTCATTCTGGGGAGAAGCTGTTCAAACAGCTTGCTACTTGATCAATCGATCTCCATCGGCACCTCTGGACTTCGAGATTCCGGAGAAGGTCTGGTCAGGAAAGGAGGTTTCTTACTCTTACTTGCGGGTGTTTGGATGCAAGGCGTTTGCACACATTCCTAAGGAGCAGAGAACAAAGCTTGACGATAAAGCAACTCCGTGTATTTTCGTCGGCTACGGAGATACAGAGTTCGGCTACAGGTTGTGGGATCCTAAACAGAAGAAATTGTTTAGAAGTAGAGATGTGGTATTCCACGAATCTCAAGATTATGAAGATTTTGAGAAGGTACAACCGCGACAAGCTAGATATCCAGAGATATCAGAGAATGATGGAGATGAAACACCTGAGGATACAGGTGGTGAAAGGGCAGAAGATGCTGAGAATGCTGAGCGGGGGGGGGGCTACCGCCCCAGCCAGAAGAAGAAGAAGAATCTCAGCCACGACGTTCCGAGAGGGAGCGCAGACCATCGGTTAGATATTCTTCATCCGAGTATATCTTGATTGCTGATGAGGGGGAGCCCGAGACCTTCGAGGAAGCAAAGACTCATAAGGAGAGCAGTTGCTGGCTGAAAGCAATGCAAGAGGAGATGGATTCTTTGAACAAGAATCAAACCTATGAGTTGACGACACTTCCAAAAGGCCGGAAGGCTTTGAAGAATAAATGGATCTTCAAAGTAAAAAGGGATGATGAAAAGCTTGTGAAGTATAAAGCACGCTTGGTTGTTAAAGGCTTTGCACAGAAGGAAGGCATCGATTTCGAGGAAATCTTTTCTCCAGTTGTGAAGATGACATCCATCCGGGTAGTTCTACTAGTGGCTAGCATGGATCTTGAGCTTGAGCAGTTAGATGTGAAAACTGCATTTCTTCATGGGGATTTGAAGGAGGAGATTTACATGCACCAGCCAGAGGGATTTGAAGTGAAAGGGAAAGAGCACATGGTTTGTAAGCTCAAGAAGAGCTTGTACGGGCTTAAGCAAGCGCCAAGACAGTGGTACAAGAAGTTCGATTCATTCATGGTAGATCACAACTTCAAGAGGACAGCATCCGACCATTGTGTTTATGTGCAGAAATATCCTGACGGTAACTTCGTTATTTTGCTGCTTTATGTTGATGATATGTTAGTAGTCGGTCAAGATGCTAACAAGATTCGCAAGCTTAAGGAGGATTTGTCCAAGTTCTTTGATATGAAAGACTTGGGTCCGGCAAGACAAATTCTCGGAATGAAAATACTTCGGGATAGGACAACAAGGAGTTTGTGGCTGTCTCAGAAAGGTTATATTGAACGGGTACTGAAGAGGTTCAATATGGGAGATGCTTAGCCGGTTAGCATGCCATTGGCGGGACATTTTAAGCTGGACAAAGAAATGTGCCCCTCCACGGACAAGGAATTGAAGGATATGGAGGAAGTTCCCTACTCGTCGGCAGTAGGAAGTCTGATGTATGCGATGGTTTGTACTCGGCCAGATATTGCTCATGCCGTTGGAGTTGTGAGTAGATATTTGTCCAATCCAGGAAGGGACCACTGGGAAGCTGTTAAGTGGATTTTCAGATACTTGAGAGGTACTTCCGGAGTATGCTTGCGGTATGGACATGGTGCACCGATCTTGGAAGGTTTTACAGATTCAGACATGGCAGGTCATCCTGAAGAGCTGAAGTCTACTTCAGGGATGCTTTTCACTTTTGCTGGGGGAGCTGTATCGTGGCAGTCAAAGTTGCAAAAGTGCGTCGCCTTGTCAACAACTGAGTCAGAGTATATTGCTGCTTGTGAAGCAGGCAAGGAGTTGATTTGGTTGCAGAGGTTTCTCCAAGAGTTGGGTCAGAAACAGGATAAGTATGAGCTATACTGTGATAGCCAGAGTGCTATTGACTTAAGCAAGAACGCTACCTGTCACAGTCGTACCAAGCATATCAAGATACGTTACCATTGGCTACGGGAGCAGATAGAGGATGGGTTGATGTATTTGGAGAAGATACACACGGATCGGAATCCGTCGGACATGATGACAAAGGTCGTTACAAGGGAAAAGCTGGAGCTGTGCAAACGGAGCGCAGGCATGGACTCTGTCTGAAGAGTCGTAAGTTCGGAAGGGGGAGATTGTTGTAGTTGTTAGGAAATTTCCTCACCTACTCCCCATTATTTTTTTCTTCACCTACTCCCTCATTTCCCAAAACACCCTCATCCAAAAGCCTATAAATACCACCCCTCATTTCATTTGTAAGACACACCAAAACACAAACACTTCTCTTGTGTTTCTGTTTTCTCTCTCTCTCTCATATAAGTAGTATCATTACTACGGGGAGCGCACTAGTGGTACTAGAGCTCCGGGTCCGGCCTTTCTTTGGTCGAAGGAATTTGGGGGCCCTCGTGCTTCTCATTTTCGGGGTATCGGTTTAGAACCGAGGTTACCAGAGTTAGTAGTTGAGAGTGTGAGTGTCAGGAATCCGGTCAAGTACCGAAGAAATAGATAATATCTGTATTAGTCTATTTGGTTGTACCCCAAGTATTACAGGGTAAACTTGGGAGAGAATATTGTAACCATTATTATTATAGTGGAAGTTTCGGAGCTGGTCCCGTGGTTATTACCCTTGGCATTTAAGGGGTTTTCCACGTAAATCTCGGTGTGCATCTGTCTTCATTTATCATTGATTATTATTGCTCATTTGATTATTGCACAGTTAATTTACGCAAAGACGGAGGCGGAAATTATCGGTATTTCCCAACAATTTATGTCTCGGTGCAATGCCAGGGTTGAGTAATCTGTCTTGACCACTAGGAAACCATTTGGACTCCAAATCCTTCACACTTCTATACAAGTTGTCTATGCATCATAGTCTAGAAATCCCATTTAGAGTATAAATCACTGATCCAATAGGAAAAGTGAGGAAGCTGAACAGAAAATCGAAAAATGATTCCTCTGCTTCAGCATACAGTATCTTGTTTCTAGACTTGCTCAATATTAGCTTCAGGGTTAATGTGTTCATGATAATATCGAGTTCATCAAGAAACACTGGCAATTCTGATATAAACTCAGGCATGATAGTCTCAATTGTAGCTTGCTTGTTCAGAAACACAACAGTGAAAGGAGATTTTGACATCAATGAACAAGTGAGTAATCTTGATATCTGCAGAGAAAAACCAGGAAAATGCACATAAGATAACATAAAAGAGCATTTGCATTATATGCTGTAATACAACTCCTGCGTTGCAATAAATTTTCTATCGACCATTTCATCTTAACATATTTGTCCCTTCTATAAGATTTGACATCTTAAACTGATATTGCATAACATCTTACTCAAAGATTACCCTTTATTTAAAGATACTTTAACAGTCAATTAATTTGGATAGTTTCCTTATCAACATTTGGTGATACACACATGTTCTTTTCTAAGGGGTTAGAGCAAATGGTACAGAAACGTTCATGCTTAAACATACCATGTTTCCACCAAATCTGCAGGCATACATTGTCCATTTTTTAGTCAGCAATAATTGTTTTGCAATATCTCTTCAAGTTTAGCTCCTTCAGTCTAATAGTAGGATCAAGAACCTCGTTTTCTCCAATTACTTGCATAATCATGTGCTAGTAGATTCAACCAAGCTCATTAATCTAGATTACAACGACATCCAACAACTACTACGCCTAAACTCAACGCAAGTTGGGGTACGTTCACTGACCATGTTGCTACATTTAAGTTATCTCAATCTGTCCAATATTATACAACAAAAAGAAAAGGTACTTGTAAGTCCTCTGTATTTTCTACATGCCTAGAAATTTCTAACAGGACCAAAAGGCTCATAGAAATCATAGCATATAGGAAAGTAAACATACTAGTATGACTAAAACTTAATTGCAACTAATAGGTTATGTAGATCATTACGTACTAACATGACAAACTCAATTCCAACTAATTGGCTATGTAGAACATGTGCTTCCACTCTATCATATTTTACACTAAGTTGGCACGGACTCATTACTCTAATTGCTTATTGAAAGTCCAACAATAATAGCCAAAGCAAGACTGTTTACCTCCTCCTTTCCAACTTCCACGGGCATCTCCTTTATCTGATCCATGTGACTGTAGCCAAGATTAGAAAGCAGTTGTACAAGAGGACTTGGAGAACCAGGCAACACTCTTAAATCATCTGTGATTATAAACTCTATTCCTCCCCTCAGAAAAACTCCTGAATTATCATTTGTTGGATTTCTTATATCTGAATATATCTCCTTAGTTGTCCTCCCTCCACAATTACACTGAGCATCGGCTAACCACCTCTTTGATATACAGAATCTATTAGAACAATAGAAGTACCTGTCTGAAACAGAATAGAATCATCTATGCTCACTTTCAACTTAATACAATCTTCTATACATGGATTTCTAGGATTAAAAGGATTGACTTGCAATGTTCTAAGTAAAAATTGTTAGTAGGAAATGAAGAGAAAAATTGATAAGCATTTGAAGAAATGATTCAGTTTGGGCAAAGTGCCAACACCCCCCTTTTAAAATAGCTGCTTGAAATATTTAAAGAAAAGGATCTAAGTTGTATATACCGATAACGTTTATATTGTTCCACTATGTAAAATCTTAATTTATGACAACATGTTTAATATTCTATTCTGTCTAATTTATGCAAGAGTATTAACATCAGTTAAATCCTACTTCATCAAATATGTGTTGCATCACAGAGGCACTTTACATGAGCACTCAAACTGCTAGTATTACCAGCTAATGTCACCTTATTTAACTAGGAAATCTGAATATAGCATGCAGTAAAAACTTCTCCAGTGGGCAATACAAACTACAATAATAGTCAACAACAATTTCTCGATTCAAGAAAGTTGGAGTCAGCTATATGAATCCTAACTGTCCATGTCACTTTATTTAAGTACTTCAGTCCAATATTAAGTAGACAATACAAACTAACAAAACAAATAGGTATGGCCACCAAGCCAAGTTGCTTTGTAGCTTTTTAGTCCTTCTCTTCTTTCTTTTTATTCAAGAAAGAGCTCAAGGCAAGTGTTAAAGCAGATGATGACCCAATTAAAGCCGCATGCAGCAAGTACTGTGCCTGCCATAGAAATCATGGTATCAATTTCCATTTCAATAGCAATGCATTTTGGTTTTGGATTCAACACATATATATACACTAGCACTGCATATTTCAGGTTATTAAATGAGGTACTTAACTTGACAGTACACGAAAACTATATACTGTCAATGTATACTCTTAAGTTCTAGCTTCTGGTTGACTCTAGAAATTACCTCTGCCTTGCCAATGGAGATCACTTGCTCTTCAATGTCATAAAGGGGTACATTTAGTTCTTTCAGTAAGCCAAAACTTGATGAAGAACACAGAGGTCTTACTTCTAAATAGTCCGAAACAATAAACAAAGAAGGTGCCTTTGTAAATCTGCCAAATTCACTTGTGCCACCACTCATGCCCCTTGGATCAATAAGGGTATTATCTTCAAGTGAGACAGAAATTGGGAGCAATTGATTGTAGCATTTATGTCTCGGTGCAACGCCAGGGTTAAGCAATCTGTGTTGACAATAAGGAAACCATTCCAACTCCAAATCCTTCACACTTTTGTACAAGTTGTTTATGCATCCTAGTCCAGAAATTCCATTGAGAATATTGATCACTGTTCCAATAGGAAAAGTAAGGAAACTGAACAGAAAATCAACAAACGAATCCTTTGCTTCAGCATAAAGGATCTTATTTCTAGACTTGCTCAATATTAGCTTCAAGTTTATATTACAGGAGTTTATGGATTGTAAGAATTCCTTAGGTAACTCTGGTGAAATACTTGGGTCAGGCAGGATGTTGTCAACTAGAGCTTGCTTTTTCAGAAACACCTCGGTCAAGGGAGATTTTGAGATCAATGAACAAGTGATAAATCTTGATATCTGCACAGAGAAAAATCAGGTGAATGCACGTAGCATGGTATCGAAACAGAAAAAGGTCATGAGTTTGAGTCTCACTCCGATCCATTGTGAAAAAGAATTTTCACGTGTTAGCTCATGAAAGAATCATGCACGCACATGAGGGGGCGTGTTGAAGACATGTTTAAGAAAAATAAAAGAGTTTTCTCCAACAACCTAAACTTTTAGATGAATTAGTCACACAATTCAACAATAGTTTCTGAATCAACATTTTGCAATATATGCATGTTTTTTTCAAGGACGTGGTGTATATGGTACAGAAAACGTATATTCTTTATCTGACATACTAAGTTTCCACTCAGTAAACTTGAAGATGGAGCAATAGTCGTTTCTTACATCTGGTAGGCCTACTAATCTACTCTCTGCAAGTTTAGCTCCTTTAGTCAAATCATAAGATCAAGAACCTAGTTTTCTCCAAAGACTTGTCTAATAGATTCAACTAAGCTCATTACTCTAGATGACGACAGCAAACAACAACTACTGTGGTGAAGACTACGTGAATCAATTAACCATGTCACTCCATCCTAGTCCAATACTATGCAAAATAAAAATGAAAAGTACTAGAAGTACTGTATACTTTCTATTGATATTTAAAAAAATTTGACATGACTAAAAGGCTCCGAGAATCATAGGACCAAAGCAAATGTAGTAACACGACTAAAAAAGTAATAACTAATAACAACTAATTGGTATGCCTAGATAGATCAATTTCTTCCACTGCATCCTATTTTTTGCCAAGTCTGCACGGACTCGTTACTCCAGATTGCTTATTGAATATCCAACCGTAATAGCTAAGAAATATCCTTACCTCCTCCTTGCCAACCTCCACAGACATCTCCTTTATCTGATTCATGCAACTGTAGCCAAGATCAGAAAGCAGCTGTAAAAGAGAACTTGGAGTACCAGGCAAAACTCTTAAATCATCAGTGATTATAAACTCTATTCCTCCCCTCAGAAAAACTCCTGAAAAATCATTTGTGGGATTTCTTGTATCTGAAAATATCTCCTTAGTTGTCCTCCCTCCACAACAACACTTAATATTGAGCAACCAGCTCTTTGATGAGCAACCTTCATTAGAGCATTTGAAGTACTTGTTAGTAACAGAATCATCTATGTTCACTTTCAACTTAAAACAATCTTCTACACATGGATTTCTTGGATTTAAAAGGATTGACTTGCAATGTTCTGAGTAAAGATGTTTATCATCGAGATTTTCAACACTTCGGTATAAATTGTTCATACAAGTAGAAACTGATGATCCATTGGTTAATCTGACAACTGTTCCAATGGGAAAAGTGAGAAAACTGAACACTATATCAACAAAATCCCTGTTGGCTTCAGCAGCAATAACTTTATTTTTCTTTTCATCTACTAAAAGCTTTAAGGGAACTCTGTATTCTGGATTATTGGCAGCCATATTGAAGGGAATCACTAAATTACTATACTGAATCTTGGGAGCTAAATCCCTTTCTTTTTTGAAAGATAAAATATTTTTATTTTAAGAATGCAGCTAGAGTTTACAAATGGTAGTTAAAGGTTGTATCAATATAAAAAGTTGTGTTTCTTATCATAGAAGGAAGAGTTGATGCAAATTGAGGTTTTCTTGATTTTCATTGGTGTCCCTACTCAGTTTAAATAAATGGAGTTAAGAAAGATGGTGGCATCAAGAAAACCATTACTTAAGAAAGAAGAAAAGTTAAAGGGAAAAGAGACAAAACACAAAAGTAGCCATTAACCAATACAGCCAGAGTTTGCTTTACTATTGTCCCTATTTCCTCTGTCAAGTTTTGTGTCTATATTCTTAGAATGTGAACTCCTTCATTTGGAACAAACAAGAAAATTTATATTCTCATTGAATTCTCTTTTTATTTTTTATTTTATGGAAGTGAAATTCAAGCATTTTAATGAAAAGGATCAACAATTCAATGTTGGTGGAGTTAATCGATGTGTGCACGAAATAAATTAAAATTGTAATAATGTGAAAAAATTAAAATAAAGAAAAAAAATCACTTTGTTGACATTTGCCAAATCTTTCCACATATAACATATGAATCAGCAAAATTCCACAACCTGGGACTGCAAAGCTCTAGACCTCACTGCAAATGGCGAGTAAGAAGATTAGTCTCTTAACTTATCTGACAATACGATGATCTATTTTCTTCTTGATTAAGGCAATTTGATTATATGTCAAACTACGCTTATGCCAAATTTTACAATTTGAATTGTGATCCTTCATTCACTGAGGGAACCCGCCATTGGAGCATGTGTTTAGAGAAGCAAACGGAGTAGCAGACTCCTTGGCAAAGAATGGATGCAGTCTTAGTTCTTTTTTAGCTTAATTATGTATTATGAACCACCTAGTTGTTCAATTTCTGCTTTTGCTTTGGACAGTACATGAACTATGCTTCCTAGACTAGTCCCAAGTTGTAAAGCTATTTAGTTTGTTATGAATAGAAGTCCCTTATTACCAAATAAAAAAAGAAAAACAAAAGAGGAAACCTCTAAAACTGGTAATAATAATCCTACAAATCAGTGATCAATATCTAGTTCAAACTGAAAACACTAGACTCTGCATCAAGGCTTCGATGTACAGGGGTGCAAGTTTTGAGGTTAAACTCAAGAAGCTAGACAAAAGAGTTACCTATGTCTATGTGTTTGCTAACCAGCCCGAGAAAGTTTCTTCAAGTTACACGTATCTTCATTTTTCAGCTGCTTCAACTTGTGATTTAGGCCCTCTGTCAAAGCTGATGATGAGGATGTTAAAGATGCCTTCAGCAAGCTCAATGCTTCCGACTCGCCAACACTGATAATTTGCTCTTCAATATCATTGATGGGCACATTTAATTCTTGGAGTAAGCGAATAGTTGATGTAGAAGACAAAGGTCGCACTTCCAAATTGTCCAGAATGTAGAAAAGGGAGGGTACCTTTACAAACTTCCTAAAATTGCTATGACGAGTACCCTTTACATTCTCTCTTGGATCATACAGGCAATAAATTTCTTCTTTTCCTTCAGGAATCTGCAGCAGCTGAGACTCAGATTTATGGTAAGTGGCAATACAGGGCTTGAGTATTATCGTCTTAAGGCTGTCGCTATTATCCCCACTTTTGTACCTATTTCGTTTAGGCATATTGAACCATTTTGAATCTAAAGTCTCGACACTTTTATAGAAGTTATCTATGCAACCCAACCCGGAACTCCCTTTTAGAGCATCTTCAATTGATCCTAATGGAATGGTCAAGAAGCTGAAGAGAAAATCAATGAATTCATTGCCTGCCTCTGCACACAAGACCTTGTTTGTAGATTTTCTTAGTGTTAGCTTCAGCTCTAATTTCTTGGTGTTGTTACTGGTTCCATTTTCAGAAATGGACAACAAATTTCCAGACTTGGACATGGTGATAGTGTCAACTCTTGCTCTTTTTTGTTTTTGCTTGGGCAGAAACACATCAGACAAGGAAGTCTTTGAGATAAATGAATGAGCTAGTAGACGAATCACCTAAATGGTCAAGGAAAGGATCATGTTACTTGCTGCAAATGGCAATCTACGAAAGTCAAACATGTAACCATATCACCAGAAAGTATAATTCTTGAATCAAGAATTGCAAAGGATATTACCTCAATCCTGCCAACTTCTACATGCATCTCCTTAATCTGATTCATATCACTCAGGCCAACATCAGAGAGCATCTGAACAAGAGAACTTGGAGAAGCAGATTTGACTTGCAAATCATCAGTGATTAAAAATGATATCCCTCCTTTGATAAATCCATACTCATTGCGGCAAGTCTTTTCATCTATATCTTTCCAAATCTTCTCTTCATTAATTGTCCCACCACATGAGCAAGCAATCTTCGAGAAAAAACATGCCTTTGAGCAAGCTGGGCACTGATAATACTTCACAGGGCCTGAATCATCTACGTTCACCTTCAACCTCCTGCAATACTTTGGATAGGGATTTCTTGGATTTAGCAGCATGGTTTTGCAATGCTCTATGAACAGATCTTCCTCTCTGAGGTTTTCAACACTTTGGTACAAGTTGTTCATACAGCCGACAACTCCAGCCTCTGCTTTAATGAGTCGTATTATTGTTCCCATTGGTAAAGTGAAAAGGCTAACAAGTATGTTCATAAAATCTACTTTGGCTTCAGCTGCAACAACTTGTTCCTTCTTTTCATCCACCAAAAGCTTCAACGGAACCTTATATTCTTGCTTGTTTTCCATTTCAAATCAGTTAATTGGTGAACTCTCTACTGATGTAGCAAACTCCTAGATGATCCGAGTTTTCATTAATTGGTCAAGAACCAAGATTATGTGAATAAAATGACTTCTGGCTTTCAGTTGAAGTATGAAGAAGCAAGCATTTGTTCAAGATATGAAATCGATCTAAAGAGAACAGACACGGACATGGGGTCACGGATGCATTAAAAAAATTCAAGGAACATGACACGCGTTTTTTGCACACTATTGTATTTGCAAATACATTCCTATAGTATATTAGATCAACAAACAATTATTCAATGTGTTTATAACAATATAAACACGCATTCCAGATTCAATATACGTAAAGAACATTCTAATACCAACCATTTATCGAATGACAACACCAAAGGTAAACATAAGACTAAGCCAGTATGATCAACATCTATGCCTCAATCTTAACAAGTTAGGGACGGTGGTCATCCTCACTGACTATGTTACTCCATTAAAACACGTCACACCAATATTATACAAGCCAACATAAGATCATTCACGACAAATCTTGAAGTCCAAAACTACTGGAATTCATTCAGGTAGCTGCAATTCAATTTATATTTATTCCCCATATCCGATTTATTTTATTTCGTTATGATGGTAGTCTCAAGACCAACTTATCTACATCTTCATTAATCCATCAAAAAGCCAGCTAATTGAAATTTGAACATGAGATTTGCAAGCCATTGCTCCTATGCCTCAATTTGTATATGAACTGTTACTATTACGAGTCAAATTTATTTTCTTGAGTACACTATCTGAAAAGTTCTAAAGATATTTCTTTTTTCTATAATTGTGGTGTCCGAATCAACTTACGCTCACCTCGACAAAATCCACAGGTATCTGCTACCTCCCACCGGCACAAGTACTAGGTAACTCTATCCACCAATGATAGGACATATGGCAAATGCTATAAAACTAGTGAGATGTAGTAGTTCTCATACACAAAATGTTTTTGAATGGTCTCTTGCACAATATATAAAAATTTGTAAACAAAACAATTTTGATAGGTCAGATTTGACTTCACATTTACATATTACTCCTAGTTAAATATTTTTTTTTAATTACAACTAACAAACCCTCAAGGAGCAATGGCGTAGTAAGTCGTGAAGCCAAGATTTTATACAAGGGGATTCAAAATTTTTGTACCTATATCCGAATCTCTGACCTAAAGCAATTTGTGAGCCCCTTTTAGGGGTCGTTTGGTTTGTGGGACTAATAAAAAAGGATATCCCATAAATTTGGGATTACAATAATCCCGGGATTATAATATTGAGATTAACAATCACACCTCCTATATGGGTTAGGATAATACCATGAATTTGGTATAAAAATTGTCCCACTTTAGCTAATTCCACCAACCAAACATAGGATTGATTTAATCCCGGTATTATTAATTCAATCCCAACAAACGCCCTCTAATAAGCTACTACCTTTGTGCTAAATTATGTGACACTATTTTTTCTAGTCTGTTTTAGACCACAAATTTCAGCAGTCTGCTTTCTTACTTAAACTCCGTGTCAAATCGAATTTTATCACATAAAATGAGATGGAGGGAGTAGTTTATAACACAATGTAATTTTTCAACGAAGCAAAATGATAAAAATAAATGGACATATTAAAGAAGGAAAATATACCTTTTTATGGAGAGCCTGAGCACTAATATTTAATTTGGGGTTTTGATATACTAATGATGTTTTGTTGCTAATATATAGAGGCATAATATTTCCCGCTCAATTGCTCTCCTTTTCTTATTTCCCGCTAAATTAGCAGTGTGTTTGGGGAATTTAGCGAAACTGTTTAATTTGGCATAAATCTTGTAATAAAGAAATAACGACTTTAAAAATAAAATTTTTATATAAATAACTGTTTTAGACCGTATGCATAAATTATGCACATAGTATGCAAAAATGACTATCTTTTATTAAAGTGATCTAGCATTATTCATGCAGCATAATTTTTCCATTCAAATTTTGCAATCTAAAATGAGTCGTTGACATTTTTGTGGTTTTATATTACTATCTCAATAAATGTATAGTGGTGTCAATAATGGAGAGGTCTCAATCTTTCCGCAACATCCCTTTATGTTAGTCTGTTGCATTCTTACTCTTGCTTTTAATAAACGAATATAGGACTTTAATATATACTAATCATGGTCATTTCTACTCATAATGATCATCATTTGTCACTCTTATAAGTATAGTGGGTCATTTCTAGTCATAATGATCATCATTTCTCGCTATAACAAGTGTAATTGGCCATTTCTACTCATAATGATCATTATTTGTCAGTCTAACAAGTATAATTTGTCATTTACAGTGATAATCATCATCATTTGTCACTCTAACAAGTGTATTTGGCCATTTCTACTCATAATGATTATCATTTGTCACTCTAACAAGTGTAATTGGTCATTTCTAGTGATAATGATCATCACTTGTCACTCTTACAAGTGTACTTAGCCATTTCTAGTGACAATGATCATCAATTCTCAGTCTAAGTACTCTAAGTGGTCTTTTATGATGAACGTTGACAAAATTTATCACTCTTACAAGTATAATTGGTCACTTATAGTGATATAATCATCATAATTTGTCACGCTAACTACTCTAATTATGAAAAAATATGATGAAGATAGAAACAATTGAAGACTGCGCTCGGAACGACACATAAAATGTGGCAAACATAAATTTGATGTTCGAAACAAGACTATATGTATGGATCATCATTTCTCCCTGTAACAAGTATAATTGGTAATTTCTAGTGATAATGATCATCAGTTATCACTCTAACAAGTATAGTGGTATCAGAGCCAATATGATCGTCGGCTAAATCACTTGTTATCCTTGTTAACTCGAAATTTTCTGTTAAGCCTGCTTTCTTGTTCATATCTCTTAGTCCTTATCCTTGTGTCGAGGTAACCGATTAATCTCCGGTTTAGACGTTGGCAAGCCATAAAGTTCCGTTGGATTAGCCCGTTGAGTCTAGGAAATAGGGCCGGACCCGGATTGGTGTTCCCGTCGCTTAGCTACATAGGATAAGAACGAAAGAAATCTGAATAAAGAAAACACCTTAATAGAAAAGAGTAGAGTTAACTATATGATAACCCCCCATAAGAAACAAAAACACTTAACTCCCGTACCTAATGAAACACTGGTTTAATAAATATAATAATAATAAATATTATATCTACTTTATGAATATATGTTTCTCTGATTTAATAAACAACGATAATCCTTACGTAGAAGAAACTCTTCTGCTATATTATAAACTTTGGAGAAGAGATTTCCTTAATAAAAATAAAAATATAATATTTTAAAAAATGAATATGGCTCCAGGTAATCTAGAACTCTGGATAAATACTGATAAAGAAATTAGTGACCATGAAAAGCTTTTAAAGGATAATTTACATAGATATCTTTCAACAGGAAATATTGATTTTCTACATTATATGCAAAATAATATTTCAGAAATACTTAGGTTAAAACCTATAGCTGAAAGTTATTATAGAAAAGCTTGTGACGGTCCAGGAGCTCATTATTAAAATGGAAGGATCATCACAGTCAGTATTAAACAGTATAAACCTATCAACAGAAGTAGATAAAATATCAAAAATAGAAAATAATATGTTAAATTGGAATATTCCCAAAGAAAAGTTAGAAAAGATATATGAAGTCGGAGGATTTGACTTCATAAATAGATTTAGTATTAAAACATGTGAATCAACAATTGCTATAAATCACTCAGTTGAAACAATTCAACTATTGTCTATAAAAGATATAGAAAAATATAGAAAAAGTTATAAGTTCCTACATATAGGACTAGTACAAGTGGCTGTAAAACCACTTCATAGACTAGGATTAGATATTCCTATATGTTTATTATTAAGAGATAATAGATTCTTAAACTTTGATGATTCATTAATAGCCGTATTACAAAGTAACATGGCAAATGGGCCAGTATACTTTAATTGTTATCCGAATTTCTCAGTTGATATTAATGATCCAACAATATTAGATGTTCTAACATTAAATGTTAAAACAAAGCATTTGAATAGTAAACATCAAACCAGAGAAATAGCTATAATATATACAGTATATTATAAATTAATGAAAACTACTTTAGCTCCCAAAGCTAAACCAAGTAGAGCTCATAAAGGAGTTACAATGTTAATGGAAGCAAATATTAAACATCATAATATATTTGTCCCAAGATTACTTAAATGGGATGAAGTCTTATCAAAAAATGAATGGCACTTTGATTCCATCACGGAACCAACAGTGGAAGATGAATCTATACAAATAGAACAAGTTATACAACATACAGATGGATCAATAGATTTAAAATTCCTAAAATCTAGATCCTTTAACGCTACATCTTCATCGTCCAGGATGTCCTTTTCAAGGCCGTCTACTTCTTGTCCCCTGGAGGAAGAAGACATAATAAACAAAAATTTAAAAGGTGTTAACTTTAGTAAAAAAATTCCACAACCAGAATACAAGCCTGTCATAATCAATCAACCATCAAGCCCAACCTTTAGTGAAATAAATGATTCCTTAGGAATGATAACGTTAGAAGAACCATTTGAACCAGATATAAAATATCTCCAACAACTCTGGGTAAAATCAGAGAATAATATTAAAAGAGAATGGTATAGAAACAATTACACTTTAGAACAGAGGAAATCATTTAGAGATAAATGGATGAAAGATTTGAAAAAATGGAAGTGTAGTTTAGAATTTTTTAAATGGTTTGAATATACAGGAAAATTAGCTAACTGTGAATCTTTAAATATGGTAGTTAAAAAATGGTATACGAAAAGTAATAAAATAATAGAATCTACCATTCCCCCATTAGAAGAAATAAATATACCAGTAGGTGATAAAGTAGTAATATGAAATCCTTTTAAAAGAACATCAATAGATACCCAAGGAGAACCTAAAAATAAAGATATTAATAAATTAATAGAACAAAGTAATTATACAAATCAAATACTACATGTCATAGCTAATCAGGTAGAAGAAGCAAGAAGCAAGTCTTCTTTTAAACCATTCCCAGAGAAAAGAATAAAATTTGAAGATAATATTGAAGAAAATCCAATTTTCAGGCTACCTAGTATGTCAAAAGATAAATTCCCTAGTCTTCCTAAAGGTGGATTGGAAATAAAAGGTGATGTTCTAGATGAAATTACTAAAAGGTTAAAATCATCTTTAACAATAAATACAATAGAGAAAGAAAATTCAGTAAAAACCTTATCTGAATTAAATAATCAATTAAATAAAAGAGGATCTAATTATCATCATAAGAAAAATTATTATAAAAAACCTACATTTCCTGATATACAGTATGAAGAAGAACATCTAGTATCATTCAGTTCGCACACAGGTGATGCTATAACTGAGTGGAATATAGATGGACAAGCAGAACATCAAATACTTAATAGATTACATGAAATGGGAATAGCAGCAACAGCCTATAAAATAAAAGGTAATACAGATAAGCAAGCAGCAACCCTGCTTTCTTACGGATTTACAGGAATGTTAAAAAATTGGTGGGACAACTATCTGTCAGATAGAGATAGAGAAACTGTCCTTAATGCTACTACAATCATAAAGGTAGTTAAACAAGAAAGTAGTAGTACTAATCAAACAATAGAAGAACAAGTACGTGAAGATGCTATAAATACTATAATTAAACACTTTATTGGAGAACCAAAAGTATTTAAAGATAGAAGTTTAGAAATATTATCTAATTTATCATGTCCAAAATTACATGACTTTAAATGGTATAAAGACATATTCCTAAATAAAGTAATGATTAGAGAAGATTGTAATCATAGTTATTGGAAAGAAAAATTTATAAGTGGATTACCACAGTTATTTGCAGATAAAGTTAGACAAAAAATAAAAGATAGATTTAACGGTGAAATACCTTATGATGGTTTAACCTATGGTGATATAATAAGCTTTATTAACATAACAGCTTTAGAACTTTGTACTGATATGAAATTAAAAAATCAGCTAAAAAGAGATTATAAAATCACTAAGAAAGAATTAGGAAATTTCTGTAGTGATTTTGGCTATGCTAAGATAACTGCCCCGTCTACCGAGGCAACAAAAAGATCCAAAAAGATAAATAGAAAAGACAAAAGTAGCAATAGTTATTATAAAAGAAAATCTTCCAAAAGATACAGGAAGAAAATTCCAAAAAATACAAGTCAAAGTAAACAACCTTCTTTTGAAGGAAGATGCTACAATTGTGGAAAGAAGGGCCATAAGGCAGATAATTGTAGAGTAAAGACAAAGAAGAAAAACAAAATTAATAGTTTAGAATTAGATGAAGACATTAAGAATAAAATATATGCTATACTAGACGAAAATGATAATAGTGAAGAAGGAAGTTCATCCACGGAAAGCATAAGTGATGATGAACAAATTAATATAGCATATGAGTCTAGTGATAGTTACACTTCCAAATCAGAGTGTGATTGTCCTAAAGGATTATGTACCTGCGGGACAGGTTCAATAAAAGTCATATCAAATGAAAATAAAGAATTCTTCTTTGATCTAATAGATCAAATAAAGGATGAAGAAATTAAAAGAGAATATCTTTTAAAATTAAAAGAAATAGTCTTAAGTAGAGAATCAAATAAACCTAACATATCCAATCCTTTTAGTATGAAAAATATTCTACAAAAATTTGATAAAAAAGAAGAAAAAATATCTATATCAGATCTTTATGCAGAATTAACAACATTAAAACAAGAAGTTAATATTTTAAAACAAAAAGTTAATAACATAGAGGAAGAAAACCTTGCTCTAGAATTAATTCAAAAAACTCAAAAGGAGTTAAATTCTACAATAATAGGAGAAAGTTCAAATACTAAACAAGTAGAAGCACAAGACGATGAATTGGGAGTCTTGGCTATCTCTAAAATTAAGTCTCAAAAATGGTATGTACCAATAAAATTAGTCATAAATAGTGAATACAGTATCCAGACAGTAGCCTTATTAGACTCTGGTGCTGACCAAAATTGTATAGTAGAAGGATTAATTCCAACAAAATATTGTGATAAAACATCAGCAAAATTATTCTCTGCATCAGGAGAAAAACTTAAAATAAAATATAAATTATCTAATGCACATATATGTAATGATAACATATGCTTTAAAAATACTTTTATTCTGATAAAGGATTTAAATGAGGAAGTTATATTAGGAACTCCCTTTTTAACTCAGATATCTCCTTTTACAGTTAATACAACAGGTATTACTACCAATAATCTTGGTAAAGAAATAATATTTTATTTCCTAAATAGTCCAAAACAAAGAGAAATAGATACTCTAAAAGAAAGAAGTATCTATAAAATACAATTGATAAAAAATCAAATAAATTACATAAAAGACGAAATTAAAATTGTTAAAATAGAAAACCAGTTTAAAGATAAACTAATTCAAGATAAGATACTACAAACCCAAAAAGAAATAGAATCTGAAGTCTGTTCAGATCTACCTAATGCCTTTTGGGAAAGAAAAAGGCATATAGTACGATTACCGTATATAGAAGGATTTGAAGAAGAGTCTATCCCCACTAAGGCTAGACCAATTCAAATGAACCAAGAATTAATGGAATATTGTAAAAAGGAAATTAATGAATTATTAGAAAAGAAAATAATTCGTCCTTCTAAGTCACCTTGGAGTTGTTCCGCATTTTATGTTAATAATAATGCTGAACGAGAAAGAGGAGCTCCAAGATTAGTTATAAATTATAAACCTTTAAACAAAGTATTAAGATGGATACGATATCCAATTCCAAATAAAAGAGATTTATTAAAAAGAACGTATAAGGCTAAAATATATAGTAAATTTGATATGAAATCGGGATTTTGGCAAATCCAAATAGATGAAAGGGATAAGTATAAAACAGCATTTAATGTGCTCTTTGGCCAATATGAATGGAATGTTATGCTCTTTGGGTTAAAAAATGCCCCCATCAGAATTTCAAAATATAATGAATAATATATTTAACCCATATAGTTCATTCTCAATAGTTTATATTGATGATGTATTAATATTTTCAGAAAATATTGATCAACATTTTAAGCATTTAAAGATATTTCTTAATATTATTCAGAAAAATGGGCTGGTAGTGAGTGCCAAGAAGATTAAATTATTTCAAACCTCTATTAGATTTTTAGGACATGACTTGTCTCAAGGCATGTATAAACCAATTTGTAGAGCCATAGAATTCTCTACAAAATTTCCAGATGTTTTAACAGATAAAACTCAGTTACAAAGGTTTTTAGGAAGTCTCAATTATGTTTCAGATTTTATTCCAAACCTTAGACAAATATGTGAACCCCTTTATCAGCGTCTTAGGAAAAATCCAGTTCCTTGGAGCCAAGAACAAACACAAACAGTCCAAAAAGTCAAAAGTATTGTTCAAAGACTTCCTTGTCTAGGCATACCACATCCGGATGCCTTTATGATTGTTGAAACCGATGCCTCTGAAATAGGTTTCGGAGGAATTCTTAAACAGCGTCTCTCTCCAAAAGAGTCTGAACAATTAGTCCGATATTGCTCTGGAATATGGAACGGAACTCAAAAAAATTATAGTACTATTAAAAAAGAAATTTTATCAATAGTTTTATGTATAACTAAATTTCAAGATGATTTGATAAACAAAGAATTTCTTTTAAGAGTTGATTGTAAAGCAGCAAAAGATGTTTTGCAAAAAGATGTTAGGAATTTAGTTTCAAAACAAATATTTGCCAGATGGCAAGCTTTATTATCTAGCTTTGATTTTCAAATAGAATTTATTAAAGGAGAAGACAATAGTCTTCCGGATTTTTTAACTAGAGAATTTTTACAGAGAAGACATGAGGTCATTATATCCAGTGAGACCTCTAAGGCAATTCCTTGAACAGCATCATAACCAGAACTCACATATAAACAGATATACAGCTTTAGCAGAGTTTCCTCAATTACCTCCTCCTACACCCGTAAAGAGAGAAGCAACCCCAGGAACCTCAAAACAATCCTTAAACAGTTATGCCAAAAGAACCATAAACAGTTATTCTGAGGCAGTACAACCTCAACCTCCCATTAAACAAGAACAAGCAAACTCTTCAACAGCAAGTCAACAGAAATTCGATTGGATAAACAGTCAACAGGTACCAATCATTGCGATTGAGAGAAAATTAGTTGAAAAACAAATTACAGATATTATCAAGTCTTGTTACACAGACAGAAATTATGTGGAAACAGACAACCCTTATAAAACAAGAGAATTTTATGAAGCTATATTGATAGCAACCAATTCAATAGAAATTGAAAATGAGTTAGCAGATAAAAATGATCCAAGGAGTATTAGGTACTCCAAGTTTACTATTAAAAGAATTTTAAGCCCTGCGGATTGGCCAGTAGATCATCTACACACGCCGATTCAATTTCCATTATCAGTGAATTTTAAAATATCAGGGTATAATTTTTACGACTATAAAAATGCATGGTTTAACTTCATATACTTAAGACCTGGCAGCCATTCATGGTTTGTCAAGTTCTGTGAAAAGGTATCAACGGATCCCATCCCAAGATGGTTTTATGAATGGTGGAATACATTTGGAGCAGACGAAAGGGTGTTGTCACCTTCTTTCAAACAGTTACACACCAATTACCAGAAAGAAAACGAAGAACTAGCAGCATTACCAGAACATATACAGTTATGTAAATTCTTCATGGCTAAAAGAGTGTCCTATATTATTAGTTGGGAATTCAATATAGAAGTATTATGCAAGGTCAGGTACCTTGTTAAAACTATAAAAATTAAGGGGTGGACCCCTAAGAACAAAGAAAAACAGGTTCAACAAGTTCAAACGAAGATCGGATCAACAGACAAATTATCAAAGGAAGCGTTGAAAAGAAAACTTCAACAGGCCTTAGCAAATTTAGACCAAGCAAATGGCAGTGAAATAAATCAAATTACTGAATTATTAGATACAGCATCATCAACAGCATCAGCAGGAGATAATGGAGATATGGAGGACCCACACGGGATTGCTCAATCATAGCTCACGAATTTTTAGCAAAAGATAGACAAATAGGTGCCAAGTGGTATCAATAATGTAGATCTTACTTTACTTTTGTAAAGATAAGATTCCTGACAATAGGACCCCATTAGCATCAATAATGTAAATCTTATCTTACTTTATAAAAGATAAGATTCCCCGTTAATAGCTCTCCACCTGTAAAGGAGAATAGTGTCATTAGCAACTATAAATAGAAGTAGAAATCAGAAGTAAGGCATCACTCGAAATCCTCACTTTCGAAATATTCCCTATTTTCCCTCTCTCTGTAAAACAATGATCTTTCATGTTCAATAAACAGTTCCAATTTTAATAGTAAGTTTTCTGTTCTCATAAATATTTTTAACATTTACTTTGATTATTAGCTTTTGATTCAATTATTAGCTTTTAAATTTCATAAAATAGTAGGTCCCGCAAAACATATTTATGAAATTTAAAAGCTAATAATTGAATCAAAAGCTAATAATCAAAATAAATGTTAAAAATATTTATGAGAACAGAAAACTTACTATTAAAATTGGAACTGTTTATTGAACATGAAAGATCATTGTTTTACAGAGAGAGGGAAAATAGGGAATATTTCGAAAGTGAGGATTTCGAGTGATGCCTTACTTCTGATTTCTACTTCTATTTATAGTTGCTAATGACACTATTCTCCTTTACAGGAGGAGAGCTATTAACGGGGAATCTTATCTTTTATAAAGTAAGATAAGATTTACATTATTGATGCTAATGGGGTCCTATTGTCAGGAATCTTATCTTTACAAAAGTAAAGTAAGATCTACATTATTGATACCACTTGGCACCTATTTGTCTATCTTTTGCTAAAAATTCGTGAGATATGATTGAGCAATCCCGTGTGGGTCCTCCATATCTCCATTATCTCCTGCTGATGCTGTTGATGATGCTGTATCTAATAATTCAGTGATTTGATTTATTTCACTGCCATTTGATTGGTCTAAATTTGCTAAGGCCTGTTGAAGTTTTCTTTTCAACGCTTCCTTTGATAATTTGTCTGTTGATCCGATCTTCGTTTGAACTTGTTGAACCTGTTTTTCTTTGTTCTTAGGGGTCCACCCCTTAATTTTTATAGTTTTAACAAGGTACCTGACCTTGCATAATACTTCTATATTGAATTCCCAACTAATAATATAGGACACTCTTTTAGCCATGAAGAATTTACATAACTGTATATGTTCTGGTAATGCTGCTAGTTCTTCGTTTTCTTTCTGGTAATTGGTGTGTAACTGTTTGAAAGAAGGTGACAACACCCTTTCGTCTGCTCCAAATGTATTCCACCATTCATAAAACCATCTTGGGATGGGATCCGTTGATACCTTTTCACAGAACTTGACAAACCATGAATGGCTGCCAGGTCTTAAGTATATGAAGTTAAACCATGCATTTTTATAGTCGTAAAAATTATAACCTGATATTTTAAAATTCACTGATAATGGAAATTGAATCGGCGTGTGTAGATGATCTACTGGCCAATCCGCAGGGCTTAAAATTCTTTTAATAGTAAACTTGGAGTACCTAATACTCCTTGGATCATTTTTATCTGCTAACTCATTTTCAATTTCTATTGAATTGGTTGCTATCAATATAGCTTCATAAAATTCTCTTGTTTTATAAGGGTTGTCTGTTTCCACATAATTTCTGTCTGTGTAACAAGACTTGATAATATCTGTAATTCGTTTTTCAACTAATTTTCTCTCAATCGCAATGATTGGTACCTGTTGACTGTTTATCCAATCGAATTTCTGTTGACTTGCTGTTGAAGAGTTTGCTTGTTCTTGTTTAATGGGAGGTTGAGGTTGTACTTCCTCAGAATAACTGTTTATGGTTCTTTTGGCATAACTGTTTAAGGATTGTTTTGAGGTTCCTGGGGTTGCTTCTCTCTTTACGGGTGTAGGAGGAGGTAATTGAGGAAACTCTACTAAAGCTGTATATCTGTTTATATGTGAGTTCTGGTTATGATGCTGTTCAAGGAATTGCCTTGGAGGTCTCACTGGATATAATGGCCTCATGTCTTCTCTGTAAAAATTCTCTAGTTAAAAAATCCGGAAGACTATTGTCTTCTCCTTTAATAAATTCTATTTGAAAATCAAAGCTAGATAATAAAGCTTGCCATCTGGCAAATATTTGTTTTGAAACTAAATTCCTAACATCTTTTTGCAAAACATCTTTTGCTGCTTTACAATCAACTCTTAAAAGAAATTCTTTGTTTATCAAATCATCTTGAAATTTAGTTATACATAAAACTATTGATAAAATTTCTTTTTTAATAGTACTATAATTTTTTTGAGTTCCGTTCCATTTTCCAGAGCAATATCGGACTAATTGTTCAGACTCTTTTGGAGAGAGACGCTGTTTAAGAATTCCTCCGAAACCTATTTCAGAGGCATCGGTTTCAACAATCATAAAGGCATCCGGATGTGGTATGCCTAGACAAGGAAGTCTTTGAACAATACTTTTGACTTTTTGGACTGTTTGTGTTTGTTCTTGGCTCCAAGGAACTGGATTTTTCCTAAGACGCTGATAAAGGGGTTCACATATTTGTCTAAGGTTTGGAATAAAATCTGAAACATAATTGAGACTTCCTAAAAACCTTTGTAACTGAGTTTTATCTGTTAAAACATCTGGAAATTTTGTAGAGAATTCTATGGCTCTACAAATTGGTTTATACATGCCTTGAGACAAGTCATGTCCTAAAAATCTAATAGAGGTTTGAAATAATTTAATCTTCTTGGCACTCACTACCAGCCCATTTTTCTGAATAATATTAAGAAATATCTTTAAATGCTTAAAATGTTGATCAATATTTTCTGAAAATATTAATACATCATCAATATAAACTATTGAGAATGAACTATATGGGTTAAATATATTATTCATTATATTTTGAAATTCTGATGGGGGCATTTTTTAACCCAAAGAGCATAACATTCCATTCATATTGGCCAAAGGGCACATTAAATGCTGTTTTATACTTATCCCTTTCATCTATTTGGATTTGCCAAAATCCCGATTTCATATCAAATTTACTATATATTTTAGCCTTATACGTTCTTTTTAATAAATCTCTTTTATTTGGAATTGGATATCGTATCCATCTTAATACTTTGTTTAAAGGTTTATAATTTATAACTAATCTTGGAGCTCCTCTTTCTCGTTCAGCATTATTATTAACATAAAATGCGGAACAACTCCAAGGTGACTTAGAAGGACGAATTATTTTCTTTTCTAATAATTCATTAATTTCCTTTTTACAATATTCCATTAATTCTTGGTTCATTTGAATTGGTCTAGCCTTAGTGGGGATAGACTCTTCTTCAAATCCTTCTATATACGGTAATCGTACTATATGCCTTTTTCTTTCCCAAAAGGCATTAGGTAGATCTGAACAGACTTCAGATTCTATTTCTTTTTGGGTTTGTAGTATCTTATCTTGAATTAGTTTATCTTTAAACTGGTTTTCTATTTTAACAATTTTAATTTCGTCTTTTATGTAATTTATTTGATTTTTTATCAATTGTATTTTATAGATACTTCTTTCTTTTAGAGTATCTATTTCTCTTTGTTTTGGACTATTTAGGAAATAAAATATTATTTCTTTACCAAGATTATTGGTAGTAATACCTGTTGTATTAACTGTAAAAGGAGATATCTGAGTTAAAAAGGGAGTTCCTAATATAACTTCCTCATTTAAATCCTTTATCAGAATAAAAGTATTTTTAAAGCATATGTTATCATTACATATATGTGCATTAGATAATTTATATTTTATTTTAAGTTTTTCTCCTGATGCAGAGAATAATTTTGCTGATGTTTTATCACAATATTTTGTTGGAATTAATCCTTCTACTATACAATTTTGGTCAGCACCAGAGTCTAATAAGGCTACTGTCTGGATACTGTATTCACTATTTATGACTAATTTTATTGGTACATACCATTTTTGAGACTTAATTTTAGAGATAGCCAAGACTCCCAATTCATCGTCTTGTGCTTCTACTTGTTTAGTATTTGAACTTTCTCCTATTATTGTAGAATTTAACTCCTTTTGAGTTTTTTGAATTAATTCTAGAGCAAGGTTTTCTTCCTCTATGTTATTAACTTTTTGTTTTAAAATATTAACTTCTTGTTTTAATGTTGTTAATTCTGCATAAAGATCTGATATAGATATTTTTTCTTCTTTTTTATCAAATTTTTGTAGAATATTTTTCATACTAAAAGGATTGGATATGTTAGGTTTATTTGATTCTCTACTTAAGACTATTTCTTTTAATTTTAAAAGATATTCTCTTTTAATTTCTTCATCCTTTATTTGATCTATTAGATCAAAGAAGAATTCTTTATTTTCATTTGATATGACTTTTATTGAACCTGTCCCGCAGGTACATAATCCTTTAGGACAATCACACTCTGATTTGGAAGTGTAACTATCACTAGACTCATATGCTATATTAATTTGTTCATCATCACTTATGCTTTCCGTGGATGAACTTCCTTCTTCACTATTATCATTTTCGTCTAGTATAGCATATATTTTATTCTTAATGTCTTCATCTAATTCTAAACTATTAATTTTGTTTTTCTTCTTTGTCTTTACTCTACAATTATCTGCCTTATGGCCCTTCTTTCCACAATTGTAGCATCTTCCTTCAAAAGAAGGTTGTTTACTTTGACTTGTATTTTTTGGAATTTTCTTCCTGTATCTTTTGGAAGATTTTCTTTTATAATAACTATTGCTACTTTTGTCTTTTCTATTTATCTTTTTGGATCTTTTTGTTGCCTCGGTAGACGGGGCAGTTATCTTAGCATAGCCAAAATCACTACAGAAATTTCCTAATTCTTTCTTAGTGATTTTATAATCTCTTTTTAGCTGATTTTTTAATTTCATATCAGTACAAAGTTCTAAAGCTGTTATGTTAATAAAGCTTATTATATCACCATAGGTTAAACCATCATAAGGTATTTCACCGTTAAATCTATCTTTTATTTTTTGTCTAACTTTATCTGCAAATAACTGTGGTAATCCACTTATAAATTTTTCTTTCCAATAACTATGATTACAATCTTCTCTAATCATTACTTTATTTAGGAATATGTCTTTATACCATTTAAAGTCATGTAATTTTGGACATGATAAATTAGATAATATTTCTAAACTTCTATCTTTAAATACTTTTGGTTCTCCAATAAAGTGTTTAATTATAGTATTTATAGCATCTTCACGTACTTGTTCTTCTATTGTTTGATTAGTACTACTACTTTCTTGTTTAACTACCTTTATGATTGTAGTAGCATTAAGGACAGTTTCTCTATCTCTATCTGACAGATAGTTGTCCCACCAATTTTTTAACATTCCTGTAAATCCGTAAGAAAGCAGGGTTGCTGCTTGCTTATCTGTATTACCTTTTATTTTATAGGCTGTTGCTGCTATTCCCATTTCATGTAATCTATTAAGTATTTGATGTTCTGCTTGTCCATCTATATTCCACTCAGTTATAGCATCACCTGTGTGCGAACTGAATGATACTAGATGTTCTTCTTCATACTGTATATCAGGAAATGTAGGTTTTTTATAATAATTTTTCTTATGATGATAATTAGATCCTCTTTTATTTAATTGATTATTTAATTCAGATAAGGTTTTTACTGAATTTTCTTTCTCTATTGTATTTATTGTTAAAGATGATTTTAACCTTTTAGTAATTTCATCTAGAACATCACCTTTTATTTCCAATCCACCTTTAGGAAGACTAGGGAATTTATCTTTTGACATACTAGGTAGCCTGAAAATTGGATTTTCTTCAATATTATCTTCAAATTTTATTCTTTTCTCTGGGAATGGTTTAAAAGAAGACTTGCTTCTTGCTTCTTCTACCTGATTAGCTATGACATGTAGTATTTGATTTGTATAATTACTTTGTTCTATTAATTTATTAATATCTTTATTTTTAGGTTCTCCTTGGGTATCTATTGATGTTCTTTTAAAAGGATTTCATATTACTACTTTATCACCTACTGGTATATTTATTTCTTCTAATGGGGGAATGGTAGATTCTATTATTTTATTACTTTTCGTATACCATTTTTTAACTACCATATTTAAAGATTCACAGTTAGCTAATTTTCCTGTATATTCAAACCATTTAAAAAATTCTAAACTACACTTCCATTTTTTCAAATCTTTCATCCATTTATCTCTAAATGATTTCCTCTGTTCTAAAGTGTAATTGTTTCTATACCATTCTCTTTTAATATTATTCTCTGATTTTACCCAGAGTTGTTGGAGATATTTTATATCTGGTTCAAATGGTTCTTCTAACGTTATCATTCCTAAGGAATCATTTATTTCACTAAAGGTTGGGCTTGATGGTTGATTGATTATGACAGGCTTGTATTCTGGTTGTGGAATTTTTTTACTAAAGTTAACACCTTTTAAATTTTTGTTTATTATGTCTTCTTCCTCCAGGGGACAAGAAGTAGACGGCCTTGAAAAGGACATCCTGGACGATGAAGATGTAGCGTTAAAGGATCTAGATTTTAGGAATTTTAAATCTATTGATCCATCTGTATGTTGTATAACTTGTTCTATTTGTATAGATTCATCTTCCACTGTTGGTTCCGTGATGGAATCAAAGTGCCATTCATTTTTTGATAAGACTTCATCCCATTTAAGTAATCTTGGGACAAATATATTATGATGTTTAATATTTGCTTCCATTAACATTGTAACTCCTTTATGAGCTCTACTTGGTTTAGCTTTGGGAGCTAAAGTAGTTTTCATTAATTTATAATATACTGTATATATTATAGCTATTTCTCTGGTTTGATGTTTACTATTCAAATGCTTTGTTTTAACATTTAATGTTAGAACATCTAATATTGTTGGATCATTAATATCAACTGAGAAATTCGGATAACAATTAAAGTATACTGGCCCATTTGCCATGTTACTTTGTAATACGGCTATTAATGAATCATCAAAGTTTAAGAATCTATTATCTCTTAATAATAAACATATAGGAATATCTAATCCTAGTCTATGAAGTGGTTTTACAGCCACTTGTACTAGTCCTATATGTAGGAACTTATAACTTTTTCTATATTTTTCTATATCTTTTATAGACAATAGTTGAATTGTTTCAACTGAGTGATTTATAGCAATTGTTGATTCACATGTTTTAATACTAAATCTATTTATGAAGTCAAATCCTCCGACTTCATATATCTTTTCTAACTTTTCTTTGGGAATATTCCAATTTAACATATTATTTTCTATTTTTGATATTTTATCTACTTCTGTTGATAGGTTTATACTGTTTAATACTGACTGTGATGATCCTTCCATTTTAATAATGAGCTCCTGGACCGTCACAAGCTTTTCTATAATAACTTTCAGCTATAGGTTTTAACCTAAGTATTTCTGAAATATTATTTTGCATATAATGTAGAAAATCAATATTTCCTGTTGAAAGATATCTATGTAAATTATCCTTTAAAAGCTTTTCATGGTCACTAATTTCTTTATCAGTATTTATCCAGAGTTCTAGATTACCTGGAGCCATATTCATTTTTTAAAATATTATATTTTTATTTTTATTAAGGAAATCTCTTCTCCAAAGTTTATAATATAGCAGAAGAGTTTCTTCTACGTAAGGATTATCGTTGTTTATTAAATCAGAGAAACATATATTCATAAAGTAGATATAATATTTATTATTATTATATTTATTAAACCAGTGTTTCATTAGGTACGGGAGTTAAGTGTTTTTGTTTCTTATGGGGGGTTATCCTATAGTTAACTCTACTATTTTCTATTAAGGTGTTTTCTTTATTCAGATTTCTTTCGTTCTTATCCTATGTAGCTAAGCGACGGGAACACCAATCCGGGTCCGGCCCTATTTCCTAGACTCAACGGGCTAATCCAACGGAACTTTATGGCTTGCCAACGTCTAAACCGGAGATTAATCGGTTACCTCGACACAAGGATAAGGACTAAGAGATATGAACAAGAAAGCAGGCTTAACAGAAAATTTCGAGTTAACAAGGATAACAAGTGATTTAGCCGACGATCATATTGGCTCTGATACCACTATACTTGTTAGAGTGATAACTGATGATCATTATCACTAGAAATTACCAATTATACTTGTTACAGGGAGAAATGATGATCCATACATATAGTCTTGTTTCGAACATCAAATTTATGTTTGCCACATTTTATGTGTCGTTCCGAGCGCGGTCTTCAATTGTTTCTATCTTCATCATATTTTTTCATAATTAGAGTAGTTAGCGTGACAAATTATGATGATTATATCACTATAAGTGACCAATTATACTTGTAAGAGTGATAAATTTTGTCAACGTTCATCATAAAAGACCACTTAGAGTACTTAGACTGAGAATTGATGATCATTGTCACTAGAAATGGCTAAGTACACTTGTAAGAGTGACAAGTGATGATCATTATCACTAGAAATGACCAATTACACTTGATCGTTAATCTGACAACTGTTCCAATGGGAAAAGTGAGAAAACTGAACAATATATCAACAAAATCCCTGTTGGCTTCAGCAGCAATAACTTTATTTTTCTTTTCATCTACTAAAAGCTTTAAGGGAACTCTGTATTCTGGATTATTGGCAGCCATATTGAAGGGAATCACTAAATTACTATACTGAATCTTGGGAGCTAAATCCCTTTCTTTTTTGAAAGATAAAATATTTTTATTTTAAGAATGCAGCTAGAGTTTACAAATGGTAGTTAAAGGTTGTATCAATATAAAAAGTTGTGTTTCTTATCATAGAAGGAAGAGTTGATGCAAATTGAGGTTTTCTTGATTTTCATTTGTGTCCCTACTCAGTTTAAATAAATGGAGTTAAGAAAGATGGTGGCATCAAGAAAACCATTACTTAAGAAAGAAGAAAAGTTAAAGGGAAAAGAGACAAAACACAAAAGTAGGCATTAACCAATACAGCCAGAGTTTGCTTTACTATTGTGCCTATTTCCTCTGTCAAGTTTTGTGTCTATATTCTTAGAATGTGAACTCCTTTCATTTCGAACAAACAAGAAAATTTATATTCTCATTGAATTCTCTTTTTATTTTTTATTTTATGGAAGTGAAATTCAAGCATTTTAATGAAAAGGATCAACAATTCTATGATCAAATCCAAACATCAAGCACTAGATAGCATACTATGACTAGTTATGTCAGTCACAAAGTAGAATTTCTTCCTTCCATGTTAAAAGGCACTAGATAGCATACTACTCGAAATTAAGTTCCTAATACAAAAATGCTTAACAGAAAATGAAGAAAAGGAAATGCTTAGCAGGATACTAAGCGTGTGCAGACATCCTTTTAAAGATAGAAGCGTAAAGTACTATAAAATTGAGGTACAATGCCAACTAACAGAAAATGAAGAAAAGGAAATGCTTAGCAGGATACTAAGCGTGTGCAGACATCCTTTTAAAGATAGAAGCGTAAAGTACTATAAAATTGAGGTACAATGCCAACCAAGAAACACTACATAATATATTACCACGATAACTCTTGGTGGTCCGGGGTTACTCAATATCTATGTTGGTGGACTTAGCCCTTGACAGGTCTTGATCAAGTAATCGATGTATGCACGAAATAAATTAAAATTGTGAGAATGTGAAAAAATTAAAATAAAGAAAAAAAAATCACTTCGTTGACATTTGCCAAATCTTTCTACATATAACATATGAATCAGCAAAATTCCACAACCTGGATGTTGAGAGCTGGTTTTGAAGTATGACAAACGGAAATGACTCAGAGGTTCCCACAAAGAACCTAGTCCTTAGGATAAAGGGCACGCATGATCGAAAAGATTGTGGGTTGAAAATCCCTGTGGAACTAGGAGTTGTGGCGCGTGAATGTATATGCATCCTAGTCAGACTAAAAGAGGCGGTGCCCAGGCTGTGTCTTCGAAGTGTGAAAAGGAGTTGGACTTCAACAAGAAAAGGAGTTACTACGAATCCTGAATTGCCAAAATTAGGAGGATTCCTTGTAGAATTCAACTAGGGTTTCAAGACCCGTATAAGTGCAAGTAGTGGAGACAGCCGCAAATCAATTATTCACAAATAGAGAGTTGAGAGCATACAGAGGAGATCTGAGATCTTTCTACGTGAATAAATTGCAGGAGACAACTGAGTGCATGTAGTGTATTTGAGTCTAGATTTTCTGTCTAGGTTCATCGAGTTGTAAGTTGTCATCGTGTTGAGCTTTCGTTGTTTTACCTATTTGCTTATCATAGAAGCATATGTATTAGGTGAATTCTTTTGTGATTACTAGAGGAGCTAGAGTGTAGTTTTGATTAGTGATTAGGGTCTAGAGTGTAGCCCCTTGGTTACAAAGTTTGTAATCAGAAACGTTGCTCTTGTGTTAGTGGATTCAGTTCTAAAATCCCAGAGTGTGGGTCGTGGTATTTCTCCCTTGAGCAAGGAGTTTTCCACGTAAAATCCTTGTATCTTTGGTGTGTGGTGTTGTGAATTCTAAAGTAGAAGGCAGTATAAGAGATAACCGAAGAACTCTGTTCTACGATAGAAGAACCAGGTTCTTGTAACGAAAATCGGGAGACACTATTCAACCCCCCTCCCCTTCTAGTGTCTCTAGGAGGTGCATAAAGTATAACAAGTGGTATCAGAGCATGTCATCTCGTGTGAGGCTAATTCCTTGAGAAGGATCAGGATGAGTGCACCACCTACCATTACTGAAGGACAGTCGGTTCTGAGGCCTCCACAGTTTAATGGGCAATACTATGCATGGTGGAAGAACAGGATGGAGAATTATATATGTGCTGAAGATTATCAACTCTGGTTGATAGTTTCTGAAGGAAACCTGATTCCCACCAAAATAGTTGGTGAAGGAACCACTGCCACGAAAGAACCTAAACTGAAAGAAGAGTTTGATGAGACGGATTATAAGATGATCGAAAAGAATCACAAGGCCAAGCGTCTGGTCATATGTGGTCTTGGTCCTGAAGAGTTCAATCGAGTATCATCATATAAGACGGCTAAGGAAATATGGGATGCCCTACAGGTTGCACATGAAGGAACCACAGAAGTGAAGGACTAAAAAAAGAGAATGCTGAAGAGACAATTTGAACTGTTCACCATGGGCGAAAAGGAATCGATTCAGGATATGATGACCAGGTTGACCAAGATCACAAATGAAATAAGATCTATGGAGATGGAATTGCCTAAAATAGAAATGGTCGATAAAATTCTGAATGTATTGCCTGAAGCATGGGAACCAAAGATGACTGCCATCATTGAATCCAAACCTCTGAAATCCATTAAGCTAGAAGAACTGGTTGGAAGTCTGAAGACGCATGAGATGATGAAGGACTCAAAAGCTAAACCAGCAGCAAAGAAGGACAAGACCCTTGCTCTGGAAGCAACAGAGGAAGTTGATGAATATGTCGATCTTCAATCAGTTGAAGCAGCAATGGTGAGTGCTTTAAGACAAAAACTCAATCTGGGAAGGTTTAAAGGATTCAAAAGAGGCAACAAGGAAAGCTCTAACAGGAAGAACATAGTTGACAGTCCTGATTACTCTGGATGCTTCAAGTGCTTCAAGAAGGATCATGCTGTCATGGATTGCCCTATGTGAAAAATAGAGTGGATGAAGAACAGAGCGGCTAAGGACAAGGAAAAGGAAATGACAAAGGAACATGATATAGACAGGAAGAAGTCAAGATGGCCCCCAAACTTCAGAGCAGAACGAAGGAAGAGGAAGGAAGCCTTCTATGCCACGTGGGGACCAACCGATAGTGAGTCTGATCATGAAAAAGAGGCTGAGGATGACTCACCACTAGCACTAGCAGGTATGACAGACATCAGTTCCGATGAAGAAGACCCTCGAGAATTCAGAGGAGGAAGAGATCCATCAAAGTCACCGGTATTCAACGGGACTCATTACACCCACTGGAAGAAACAGATGAAGATTTTTCTGCAAGCAACTGATTACAGCCTGTGGTTGATCGTGAAGAGAGGACCTCACGTCCCTGTGAATAGAGCAGTAAATGGAGTCCTAGTGCCAAAGAAAGTGGAAGAACTGGATCCTCAAGACCTAGACTGGTTACAGGCAAACTCCAAAGCTGAATGGTGCCTGAGGAGAACACTTACCTATGATGTTCTTACAAGGATACTTGAATGTAAGTCGGCAAAGGAAATCTGGGAAAGACTGAAGGAGCTGTATACAAATGATAACAACAAGAAGGACTCAGCTCTCATGGCAACTGATGGAAATGAAGCTGGATGTTCAGCAGAGGTATGTCTATCTGATCTCAAAGAAAATTTACATACTTACTCTTCTGAAAATCTAATTCTAATCACAGCCACCTTTATTGAGGGTTATGAAAAGGAAAAACTTGAAAAGGATAAATTAACCGAAGAACTGAGTAATCTTAGAACTAAGCACAAGAGTCTTTTGGAAAAGAATATTGAACTTGAAGAAACCAATGCCATCTTAAAAGGGCAGACTCTTGTGTCAAACTCTAAGATCACTGAGCTAGAATTGGAATGTAATCAGTTAAGAGAGAGTAAAAATGGTAAGCAAGTTATGAGTGAAGTTCAAACCTTTCTGGAAGATGAATTGAAAAGAGCAAATGAAATTCTGTATCAGGAAATTGAAAAAAATAGGATTTTAAATCAAAAGGTTGAAAACTCAAGACTTGAACTTACTAGGCTGACAAAATGGAATAAATCTTCAGAAGTAATGAATTGGGTTCTTGAAAACCAAAACAGAGGGAAACAAGGGTTAGGATTCAAGAAACCTTTACCTCCATATAATCCTAAAAGTAAATATGTGGGGTTACCTTGCAACATGTTGTGCACTTTTTGCGGTGAAACTGGTCACGTTAAACAAAAGTGTGCCAATATTAGCAAGGCAAGGGCTAAAAATAAAAAATGCGTTTTACCCAGATGGGCCAAACAAGATTTGATTTATCCATTCTCTCATAAGAAGAGACCCAAGCTTGTCTGGGTTCCTAAAGTTAACCTTTGATTTGTATTGCAGGCTGGAGTGAGGGAGAACAACTCAAGCTGGATTCTTTATAGCGGTTGTTCAAGGCATATGACAGGAGATAGAAGAAACTTTCTCTCACTCGCAGCATTTCAAGGAGGCAGTGTGGCCTTCGGAGGAGGAAAAAGTGGTCAGATAGTAGGTATTGGAAAGATTGGGAGAACTCTGGAGCATGCAATTGAGAATGTTTACTGTGTTGATGGTCTCAGACACAATCTACTAAGCATCTCCCAACTATGTGACAGAGGCAACGTAGTGAGTTTCTCATCTGTAGGTTGTATCGTGAAGAACCTACAGAGTGGAGAAGTTGTTATGGAAGGAAAAAGAGTGAACAATGTATACAAGGCATCGCTGAAGTCCTTACCTAAAAACAATCTAACATGTTTGAATGTGAAAGAGAGCGACTCTCAGCAGTGGCACAAAAGAATGGGTCATGCTAGCCTTTCACAGCTAAACAAGCTAGCTTCGAAGGAACTAGCTCGTGGACTGCCAAACAAGAGATTTGAAAACATAAAAATGTGCGATGCGTGTGTAAAGGGAAAGCATGTGAGAACATCGTTCAAATCAAAGAAAGTTGTAAGCACAACAAAACCACTGGAGCTGTTACATATGGATCTGTGTGGACCTATGAGAGTCAGGAGCAGAGAAGGAAAGAGATTTGTGTTCGTGATTGTTGACGACTACTCAAGGTACACGTGGACCTTGTTTTTGGCCTCTAAGGATGAAGCTTTTGACAGTTTTAAAGACTGGGCTGGTGTAGTTCAGAAAAAACTAAGTCTTGAACTCATCAGCATTAGATCTGATCATGGAACTGAGTTTGAAAACTCAAAATTCTCTGAGTATTGTGCAAGGAACAGCATAGATCACAACTTCTCCGCACCAAGAACTCCCCAACAAAACGGGGTGGTCGAGAGAAAGAACAGGTCGTTGGAGGATATGGCTAGAACTATGCTGCTGTCAAGTGGGCTAGCAAGAAACTTTTGGGCTGAAGCTGTAAACACTGCATGTTACTTGCTGAACAGGTGTTCCATCAGAGCAATTCTTGACAAAACTCCATATGAGCTACTCAGAGGTAGAAAACCAAATATTGCTCACCTAAGGCCTTTTGGTTGTAAATGTTTCGTTCACAACAATGGCAAGGAACCCTTGGGAAAGTTTGATGCTAGAAGTGCTGAGGCAATATTTTTGGGATATTATACTCAAAGTAAGGCATACAAGGTGCTTAACAGAAGAACACAAATAGTAGAAGAAAGTATGCATGGCGTATTTGATGAATTAGATAAGGCAATGGAGGAAACTGAAGGAGAAGATCAAGAAATTGGCTTAAGGAGGGAAGAAAATGTAGATGAGCTGGAGGACTCAGAAGAGAAGGAAACATCAGGAGAGAATCCAAGCACGTTAGAACAAGGAGTCAACTTGACAGGGGGAACTTCTGATGAAGCTGATGATCTAGCAAGTCAGAAGGAACCTCTCCAAGACAATGCTGCAGGTCCTTCAAGTCAGATTCAACTCAAGCCATGGAAACATCAAAGCTCCCATCTCTTGGAGAATGTTCTATCTGAACTGGATACAGGAATCATGACCAGGTCAGCCCTGAAGAACTTCTGTGCATTCTTTGCTTTCCTTTCATCTCTGGAACCAAAGAATGTAAAGGAAGCTCTAGAAGATCCAGATTGGATTCTAGCTATGCAGGAGGAACTCCATCAATTTGAAAGAAGCAAGGTGTGGCACCTAGTTCCCAAGCCAAAGGACAGATCAATAATTGGAACAAAATGGGTGTTCAGGAACAAGTTGGATGAACATGGTATAGTGACAAGAAACAAGGCAAGGTTGGTTGTACAAGGTTACAGTCAGGAAGAAGGAATAGACTATGATGAAAATTTTGCACCAGTTGCAAGAATGGAGGCTATCAGAATGTTAATTGCCTTTGCTACATACATGGAATTCACGCTGTATCAGTGGGATGTGAAGAGTGCCTTTCTAAATGGCTACCTGAATGAGGAAGTTTATGTGGTGCAGCCTCCAGGCTTTGTGAACAATGAATTTCCTGATCATGTTTACAAACTGGACAAGGCCTTATATGGATTGAAGCAAGCTCCTAGAGCCTGGTATGAAAGACTCTCAGGATTCCTGATGAAGAATGGTTTTTCGAGGGGTAAAATCGACAACACGCTATTTCTCAAGAAGAAAGGAAAAGATCTACTGGTGGTTCAAGTGTATGTCGATGATATCATTTTTGGAGCAACTGATGAGGAGCTGAGCAAAGGTTTGGCCGACTTGATGGGAAGTGAGTTTGAAATGAGCATGATGGGTGAATTGAACTTCTTCCTTGGGCTGCAGATAAAGCAAACGCCGGAAGGAACCATGATTCACCAGCAAAAATATGTCAAGGAACTGTTGAAGAAATTTGACATGGAGGGAGCAAAGGAAATGACTACTCCTATTGCACCTGGAACAAAGCTGGATATGGACGAACTCGGTCCTTCGACAAATGAGACAAAATACAGAAGAATCATTGGCTCACTTCTTTATCTCACAGCAAGCCGACCTGACATAGTGTACAGTGTAGGACTGTGTGCCAGATTTCAGTCAAAGCCCAAGGAATCACACTTGACAGCTGTGAAGAGAATCCTGAGATACTTGAAAGGAACTCAGGATCTATGCCTTTGGTATCCCAGAGGAGGAACTTTTGAACTAATTGGTTTTGCTGATGCAGATTATGCAGGTCATTTGGTGGACAGGAAAAGCACTTCAGGAATGGCACATTTCCTAGGTCCTTGTTTGGTGTCATGGGCTACAAAGAAGCAAAACCCAGTTGCCTTATGAACTGCTGAAGCTGAGTATATGGCAGCTGGTTCATGCTGCTCACAACTGCTGTGGATCAAGCAATAACTGGAGGACTTTGGTATCAAGTATGGAGCAGTGCCAATTTTCTGTGACAATACTAGTGCAGTGAATATTGCCAAGAACCCAGTCCAACATAAAAGAACCAAGCACATTTATATTAGACACCATTTCCTGAGAGATAATGTGGAAAAGGGTCTGATTACTATGAATTCATGCAGGACTGAAGATCAAATTGCTGACATATTTACCAAAGCGTTGAACAAGGTACAGTTCGAGAGGAACAGGTTGGAGTTAGGGATGACCAAAATACACGGATGACCCAGCAGGTAATCCCTTTGTGATTGGCTAGTTAAGTATTCATTGTGGTTGCGTAGAACTTGTCATTACTGTCTGGTCTAACCTCGTACTTGAATAAGTACACTCGTTTAGTTTTTGAGCACCATGCATAAATAATGTGATCCCATGAAGAACCTACTATGTACTGAGAAGGAACCAGCTAGAACATGAGGAATCGTGTCCAGGTACATTCAAATGACTTTGCATGATAGAATTCATAACTAAAATTAAAATTGTCAATCATACGTGTGTCATGGGAGATCCTCCGTGTTCTTATAACCGTCCTAAATTATAGGAACACATTCCTTTTTAGGATAGAATTCTATTTGAATTGTTTGGACCCCACTACTTGAAAAGGGTTTATTGATTGAGTTCATAACCGTCAAATCTTTAACTCTTCCCGGTTCTCAAAAAGTTCAAAAAGCTGCTTTTCCTATTCTACTCATTACTTCTTGCCTTCCCCAGACATTGTCAAATCACCGAAACCCCTTCCCCTTCAACATCACTTTCTCAATCCTTTACAATTCACCCACTTCTTCTTCTTAACACCAAAATTCACTCTCAAGCCCTAAAAACCAGAAAAATCTTCTATCTCAGTAGCAACACATAAAAACCGAGTCAAAATGTCTGAAAGACCACCACCATCTACTCTCGCCTAAAGAATTGCGAGGGCTCGCATAAAATTTCTCCAAAAAGGGGACAAGAAACTGGTAAAGAAGATGAGGTCAAGAGCTGTTCTCTCGACACCCACCGCACAAAGTTCGTCACAATCACCGCATGAGGTAATCCCTGAACCTATCTCGTCTATGCATGTTGTTTCAGTCGATTTAAAAAGCCCTGGAACTACATAAACTGAAATCATAGTTACAGAACTAGACAAAATAATAGATGATGAGGACAATGTCAGAACAGGGAGGGGGAACCCATGTGAAGGAGAACAAGATAGTGAAAAGAATGAACTTAGGGAAGATATGCAGGTGCCTGGGGTTGGTGAGTCTGGTGAAAAGTTTAATATTGCAGAAAGAGTGGAAGAACAACTTAGGGAACAAGACTGTGAGGAAGCCCTTATAGAAAGTGAAATGAATGTTGGTAGGTCTGAGAGAAATGAAAAAGAATCTGTGCTTTTAAGTCCAGTAGTTGGAGGACTTGTTGCTGAAGCCTCAGGGAATTTGGTTCAAGAGCCTGTTGCTTGTCCAAATCCCACTGGGGCTGATGATGCAGATTTTAGTTGGACAGATTCAGAGGAGGAAGGGAATAAGGAAGTTGCTTTAGAAAAGGAAGAGATTGTCAAAAAGGTTGAAGAACCAAAAAGAAAGAGGAAGTTTGGAGAAGAGGATGAAAAATTAGCTGGTGAGGATGATGAAGAGGAAGTTGTGTTTGTGAAAGAAAACATAGTAGAACCTGAGAAGAGAAGGAGATTGGTGAAAGGGGGAAAGCCAGTGCTGAAGACAAGACTGGTTGATGAAGCTAGTGAAGAAGGTGATGACAAGATGGTTAGTGAGCCTGTTGTCAGGAGGGTTGGCACCAGGTCTGCATTAAAGCAGCGGCTGGAGAAGGTTGAGAAATTGGAAAGAACAGTGACTAATGTAAGAGACAGAGAGGCAAAGAAGAGGGAAGAAGAAGAAAGGAGAGCTGGTGAAGCAGAGGAGGAGAGTGAGACTGGCAGTTATGTAGAACCAAGTGATTCTGACACAGATATTGAGGTGGAGAATAGGAAAAGAAGAAGAGGGATTGAAGAAGAGGTTGATAGGGAAGCCTTTTTCTCTAGGCATCAGGTGTTGCCAGGCAGCATCTTGCATGATGAAAAGGAATTTCATATGAAGTCATTGCTGAGGATGATAGGTGATCAGGGCTGGCTTGGTTTGTTTGCTAACAAAGACAGGAAGTTGTTTGTGAATGAGGTCAGAGAATTCTACACCAACTGCAGAGTAACAGCTAGGAGAGTGTACACCACAGTAAGAGGAGTAGAGATAGAGTTTGGGAGACCTGAGCTTGGAGTGATTCTGGACATACCTGCTGAAGGTTATTGTAGGTATGTGAAACTGAAGTGGCCAAAAAGAACAGATGGAGTCACTCCTCTGGATGTTGTCAGAAAGTTTTCAGGAAAACCCAAGCTGAGCAAGGAGAGAAAGGTAGAAAAGAAGGAGATGGAACCTGCACATCAGTTGCTGTTTGAATTTGTGCACAGGTTCCTTCTGCCTAGAGGAGAGAGGAATTGCGAGGCTAGTGCTTTGGACCTGACATATATGGATCTGCTGGACAGGGGGGTAAAGATTAATTTGCCTGGGCTGATAATTAGACACATATAGAGGATTGCTGATACAGACCAGAAGCCACATTCTCTTGTGCACTCCTACATCCTCTAGCAGGTACTTGAGTATTTTGGGGTTCCTTTAGAAGCTGGGAAGAAGCCAACCATTCACCAGATGTTTGGGCACAATGTGCTTAAAAATTGTGACTTCTTCAAAGAAAGCAGAGCTTCTAAGAGACCAATGCAGGTATTGCAAGAGCAAGCAGAGGACAGTGAGGAATATGGACCTGATGAGGCCATTGATGCTGTGAAGGAGCTGGAGACACTTGTCCTTGAGGTTAATACAGAAAATGCAGAGCTTCACAGACAGCTGAAGGTGAAGGATCAAGAAATTGATCGTTTGAAGATAGACTGCCACAAGTACGAGGCCGAGTTAGTGATGGAGAGGGCCAAAAATACGAAGCAACTTGAGGCGCTTGTCAAACACTTCAACCTTCAGCTTTGATTCTTCCAGTCCTGTCCTCCTACTTCTACCTGTTGTCTACCCCTTCCTATTCTCCCTTGATTGCATGATTTGGATGTTTACGTCAATTTAAATTTGTTTGGTTGTGTAACTATTAACAGGGTTGTGCTGATGTCACAATCTGGATGATGATTTTAAATTTTCTTATGCTTATGACTGGTTCCTGCTTAAGTAATTTGGTTCTTGTTTGGGCCCTTATTTCTGTGTGTCTGTGCTCTTACTACTGACGTGTTGCCTTGTGCTTTAGACTGGATTAAATTGACAGGTTCTTGTAGGTCCTTGAATCTTTTCGATGATGCCAAAAGGGGGAAGAAGGAAATGTTGGGGTGTTTGTGACCTAACTCATCTGTTTTTGGTTTTCTTGAACTTGTTACTTTTTGTTTTTTGCTTTTGGTTTATGGCTACTCAGGTTCTTGGGCAACATTTGTTTGTCATCATCAAAAAGGGGGAATTTGTTGAGAGCTGGTTTTGAAGTATGACAAACGGGAAGGACTCAGAGGTTCCCACAAAGAACCTAGTCCTTAGGATAAAAGGCACGCATGATCGAAAAGATTGTGGGTTGCAAATCCCTGTGGAACTAGGAGTTGTGGCGCGTGAATGTATATGCATCTAGTCAGACTAAAAGAGGCGATGCCCAGGCTGTGTCTTCGAAGTGTGAAAAGGAGTTGGACTTCAACAAGGAAAGGAGTTACTACGAATCCTGAATTGCCAAAAGTAGGAGGATTCCTTGTAGAACTCAACTAGGGTTTCAAGACCCGTATAAGTGAAAGTAGTGGAGACAGCCGCAAATCAATTATTCACAAATACAGAGTTGAGAGCATACAGAGGATATCTGAAATCTTTCTACGTGAATAAATTGCAGGAGACAACTGAGTGCATGTAGTGTATTTGAGTCTAGATTTTCTGTCTAGGTTCATCGAGTTGTAAGTTGTCATCGTGTTGAGCTTTCGTTGTTTTACCTATTTGCTTATCATAGAAGCATATGTATTAGGTGAATTCTTTTGTGATTACTAGAGGAGCTAGAGTATAGCTTTGATTAGTGATTAGGGTCTAGAGTGTAGCCCCTTGGTTACAGAGTTTGTAATCAGAAACGTTGCTCTTGTGTTAGTGGATTCAGTTCTAAAATCCCAGAGTGTGGGTCGTGGTTTTTCTCCCTTGAGCAAGGAGTTTTCCACGTAAAATCCTTGTGTCTTTGGTATGTGGTGTTGTGAATTCTAGAGTAGAAGGCAGTATAAGAGATAACCGAAGAACTCTGTTCTACGATAGAAGAACCAGGTTCTTGTAACGAAAATCGGGAGACACTATTCAACCCCCCTTCTAGTGTCTCTAGGAGGTGCATAAAGTATAACACTGGGACTGCAAAGCTCTAGACCTCACTGCAAATGGCGAGTAAGAAGATTAGTCTCTTAACTTATCTGACAATACAATGATCTATTTTATTCTTGTTAAGGCAATTTGATTATATGTCAAACTACGCTTATGCCAAAATTTACAATTTTGAAGTGTGATCCTTCATTCACTGAGTTTTGAATCCATTAGGAACAATGGAAGAGCCATTGTTGACATGTTAGAGCTTTCCATTAGTCATTAAAGCTTCAAAGCTTGAATCTTTTATGTCAATTTCTATACATTTTATTGTTTTTTCCCATTTTGCATAGCTTAATTGGCTAAAGCTTGAATCGTTTCTGTCAAATTTCATACCCTTTTATTGCTTGTCCAATTTTCATAGCTTAATTGCTTAAAACGTGAATCTTTTCTGTCAATTTTCATACCATTTTCCTGTTTTTCCCATTTTGCATAGCTTAAATGTTTACAGAAATAAAAAGATAATTTGCTCTTCAATATCATTGATGGGCACATTTAGTTCTTGGAGTAACCAAATAGTTGATGTAGAAGACAAAGGCCGCACTTCCAAATTGTCCAGAATGTAGAAAAGGGAGGGTACCTTTACAAACTTTTTAAAATTGCGATGACGAGTACCATTTGCAATTTGTGCTTTTCCTTCAGAAATCTGCAGCAGCTCAGACTCAGATTTTTGGTAAGTGGCAATACAGGGCTTGAGTAATATCGTCTTAAGGTTGTCGTTATTCTCCTCGCTTCTGTAACTGTTCCGGTTTGGAGGTGTGTTAAACCAATTTGAATCTAAAGTCTCCACACTTTTATAGAAGTTATCTATGGATCCCAAACGCACACGCAAGCATACGTGGTCGCCAAGTAATAAAGTGATAAAATCGAGTATCGTTCCCACACGGGGACTGTGCAGACTAATACTTAGTAAACAATTTCTAAACCAAACTATCCAGGGGTCTTTTCTTTGATGGTGAGAGTTTTTATAACTAACAAACAGTAGTTAAAGTGCTAGAAGTGTAGTCAAGCAATGGTGCAATACTTTGGTTGTTAACAATATTAAGAGGACGGTCCAGGGTCAGAGTTACGAACAATCCAGTTGATGTATCCAATTGATTCCACTTCTTAAATCCCGGATTACTAACTGACAGAGTAAATGTAATTATGAAAACCTTTCAGTTCTTCAGAATTTATGCAAGCTACTTCAATCCCTATATGTCTATGGGTTAAATCACATGCACGCATTAACGAACTCTGTAATGAGTTAAACTAGGCAAGCAAGTATATGTCTATCCTACACGCAAATTGGTTCCCCGATGCCCGGGTTCACAAACTAGTTCTATTCTTTCTTATTACGTAATTAGATTCTCTCTTTCGAGTTCAATCCAAAGACCATAGATGATGCATAATTATCGAGCTCTAACAATTATACAAGTGAAATCAAGAAAGAATAAGTACCTCGTTATGGGATTCAATCAATGGGAATCAATCTTCAACAATCGACTTTCATGTAATACTCTAACCCTAGAACGTAATGTTTAGCCACACATATTCATAATCACAAGGCAAATATTTGATGTAATAATGAAGTAATTGATGTAATAGATGAAAGATTAGGAATAAACCCTTGTTCAATGAGTATGTTGCTCTCAATATTGCTCCAAAGTCAGAACCTCCTTCAAAAACTAAGTAAAGAACTATTTATAATGTTTACAAACACTTAGTAATAAGTTAGACCCAATGCTAGAAGGAATAGGGAGTAAAAACGCGCACAAGGGGCGCTATTCGTAACGCGTGACACTAGGCAGAAGACGCCAAATTCTCCACGCCTTAGGGGCGCGGCGCGCGAGAAACCGCGCCTAGCCACTGCGCGCGATAAGGTGCGCGGCACATGGCCTATGGCGCCAAGCAAAAACTACATATCCTTGCTCCGCAACTCGCCTCGTGTCGTGCCTTCGTGTGCTCAATCCAATCTTCAATCAACTTCCAATCAATTCTTGCTCAATCAAGCTCCAAATGCACTGCGTAACAACCTACACACGCACGACATCAAATCAGTGTAAAACCACATTCACAAACTATAAAACGAGCGAATAACAAGCTCAAACATGCGGAAATATTAAGGAAACCTTGGCATAAAATGCCAAACATCAAAGTCCCTTTTAGAACATCTTCAATTGATCCTATAGGAATGGTCAAGAAGTTGAAGAGAAAATCGATGAATTCATTGCCAGCCTCTGCACACAAGACTTTGTTTGTAGACTTTCTTACCGTTAGCTTCAGCTCTAATTGCTTGCTGTCGTTACTGGTTCCATTTTCAGAAATGGATGACAAGTTTCCGGACTCGGACATTGTGATAGTGTCAAGTCTTGCTCTTTTTTGTTTTTGCATGGGCAGAAACACATCAGACAAGGGAGTCTTTGAAACAAATGAACGAGCAAGTAGATGAATCACCTACATGGTCAAGAAAAGGATCATGTTACTATCTGCAAATAGCAATATACAAAAATCACAGTAAAACATGTAAAAGCGGTCATATCACAAAAAAGCATAATTGCTGTATAAGATTGGTAAAGGACATCACCTCATTCTTGCCAACTTCTACATGCTTCTCTTTAATCTGATTCAGATCACTCAGGCCAACATTAGAAAGCATATGAACAAGAGAGCTTGGAGAAGCACACTTGACTTGTAAATCATCAGTGATTAAAAATGATATCCCTCCTTTGAGAAATACATACTCATCGCGGCAAGTCTTCTCATCTGGAGTTTTCAAAATATTCTCTACATTAGTCGTCCCATTACCACATGGGCAAGCAACATTCATGAAATAACTTGCCTTTGAACAATCTGAGCACTGATAATACCTCTCAGGGCCTGAATCATCTACGTCCACCTTCAACCTCATGCAATACTTTGGATACGGATTTCTTGGATTTAGCAGCATAGTTTTGCAATGAAGTTTGTCAGGTGAAAATATTATTAACTCCATTTTAGTAGTGTCGAGATGCCCATTTCTGTCGAAAATAAAATGGACAATCCGTTTAACTAACTTATAGTTTTCCAGTAACTATTGGCCTGACTAATTAATTCGAGTTCTCGTGGTGTAAATCCATCTAAGGAAAAACACTATGGTATAGTAATATTTTTCGTTCCCACAAATTAAATACGATCTTTTATTAATAATGGAGGGATCTCAATCTTCTTCTCACGTCCCTTTATGTTAGTTTATTGCTTTGTTACTCCTACTTTGATACTAGAAGAATGTAACTTTTATATACTAATCATGAAATATATTTTTTTTACACCATCAAGTCATTTAAAAGTTATTTTATATGTAACTATTTGTAATAAGTTAAATTATTTAAACTAAAAAAATAAGGTAGGTAACTTACACATTCCTCTTGAGAATGAAGAAGAAGAGATCTCACTACTAAAAAAATCGGAATCTTCGACCACCATCAGGCGACCGAAAATCGGTCTGTCCAAATCGGTCGCACAAACCACTGAAAAAATAAAATAAAAAATCGGTCGCCACTTCGACCGCTTGTGAGTCGCTGAAAATAGGATTTTTTTTAGTCACAGCTATGCGACCGAAAATCGGTCGCATGTCGGTCGCATAACTGTGACTAAAAACTGGGCAGAACCCCTTTCTCCCCCATTTCTACATACCCAAAACCCACCCAATCCCTAAAAACCGAACCCCCCACCCCATAACCAACTATCCACCATTATAAACCCCATATAACTTTAAATTACTACTCTATAACCTCCAACATAACATCTAACACAATCTACACCTACTAATTCAAGGTAAATTTCATTTTTTAGTAATTTTTGTTATTTTTATAAAAACTCATATAATGGCTTTATAATTCACTTTTTTTGTAGTTATTGGGTGGATAGCACATTGGTAACTCATAGTTACATGCCATTGGATCCCATACAAAGTTGAGGTAATTTTTTTTTTTGGTTTAATAATCCGAATTTAATTATATATATATTTTTAAATAATGGAGAGCCTATATATGTTGTTTACATGTTAGTTGTTAGTTATAATTGGTTTATTCTATATAATGTGATGTCGAGTAAGTTGTTTTGGGTTGATGAACTTTAAATATAGGGTTGTGATGTTTGGGATTAATTATGGTAATTGTTGTGATATGTTGGAATTGTTTGGTAGAGTTGTTTGCAATGTGTCATGGGTTGTGGTGTTTGGGATACTTGCTATGCATTTAAAGTTAGGGTTTTGGTATTGTTGTTTGGATTGTTCATGTTTGGAACATTTTATGCCTTAACCGGATAAATTGTATGCTTTTTGTATTGCATTGCTAATAGTAACTAATATGAAATTCAAACGGACCAATGGATATTCAAAAAAAGGCTAGGATTATTTAAAATTGGTACCAATTAGATTGTTCTCAATTTGGCAATTTTTGTGTAGATATGGACTTTAATGCACGTCGTTTGTGGATGGACAATCGACTTTTCCCCGGTCGGCGGGGGATAAGGCCTGAATTTGAAGAGGGTCTTAAGGAATTTGTTGCTTTAGCAAAAACAACCGAACCTTTTATAAGGCGTGGTACAATTAAGTGCCCCTGCATAAAGTGCAAATGTTGCACCCTCCAAGATATAACGACCGTACAACTGCATCTGTTAGATAGGGGGTTTATGCCAGATTACTATATTTGGCGTTATCATGGAGAGCCGTGGGATTTGCAGGGGCAGATTCAAAGGCTTAAAAATATTTATGGCACTAGTAGTTCTCCAGTTTTGGAACCAGACCGTAATGATTATAGAATGGATGATATGGTTCGTGATGCTTTTGGTATGTACCCGGATAATGATCCCATGCAGCCGGGTACATCACAGCCTAACACTGAGCACATTCCCAATGCCGAGGCAAGTGAATTCTATAAAATGTTGGAGGAAGCAAGTCGTCCATTCCATGAGGGCTCGGTACATTCCAAGTTGTCTGTTGCTGAATTGCAGACACTTTGGCATGAAGGAGTGGAAACCTAATATGTATCAATGAAGCAGAACTTCCAACTGCATGCTTCTTTGATGTGGACCATAAATGACTTTCCAGCTTATGGGATGCTGTCTGGCTGGTCCACTTTAGAAGAAGGCCGGGCAAGAGACCTGTGGGCGAGACTTCAGCTTCTGCGGGTGATGACAGTCAGACCTCACAGGTCCCGCATTCGCTGCCTACTGATGCCCCATCTAGTTATGATCCAGCTTTTTTCAGGCCCCCTGGCCCATATCAGGTACCACTTATTACCCCGTCTCAGTTGCCTCCTGATTGGCAATGGACATTCCCTAGCGTTGATTGTACTGAGACACAGGTCCCTCCCACACAGGGCGATCCCTCCCAGGTTGATGACAGTCCAACTCAGCCCCCTGAATTCCCCTTAGATAGTTGTGACGACCCACCGGATCAGCAGGAGCTCATGGTGTATGATCCCCATTCGCCTTATTACATTGGTGAGCCTGGCACTCGGGTAGAAGGCAGGATGATTATTTATCCCGAGGCGGATAAAGGGTAAGCTACCTAATTTCTTAAGTTCTTGTCTATTAAATAATTAGTTCCTACTTTAATTGCTAGTATTAGGAATAACTCTTGTTAATTTTTTTGTAGCTTTTGCCCAAGCGATGAGTCCACTAAGGTACTGACTGCGTGCATGAGAGCGCACTGGAACCAGCCTTGGCGAAAATGGAGCGATGTGCCCCAGCAAGTAAAGAAGCAGATATTGGTAGATTTTGAGGTGATACATATGCATTTGGTTTAAAACTAATTGCAGTTTTTAAACCATGAATATACTTTAAAGAAAATATTTTGATATACTTTCAGGTCAAATGTATCTGGCATCAGGGTCTGGATTATAACATTCATAGCATCTTCTCCAAGAAATGTGCTGCGTTATTCAAACAAACACTTTACAATGCGCGGCATAAAGGTACAAGGCCCGGCTTCCTCGATGCTGCTCAGTGGGCGGAGCTGGATGAATATTGGCAGTCGCCCGAGTTCGAGGCGAAGGGCGAACAAGGCAAGGCTGCGCGAGCGTCGGAAAAGGGTGGATCGCTCCATACCGGTGGCTCAATTAGCGCGGCTACACAGAAGATGCGCTTGGTACAGTTATTTAATTGATTGATTATTTACTTGAACAGTTGATTTTTTGTCTAACATATTATGATTTTTAATTTGTAGGAAAAGAAAGAAAAGCGCACTATTCCCGTGCTCGAGCTGCACAAGATCAGGCATACAAAGGGTGCCAAGAAGGGCGGTGGAGAGTGGGTCGAGCCCCGCGCAAAAGAGGCATGGGTAAGTTTGTAAAATTCGATCTTTAGTCGCGCCAAACCTTCAACGTTTAGTGTTTCTATTAACATCATTAATATATTTATGTTATTCAGGAAAAGGCTACAAAGGTTGTGGAAGACTGGACATCGACCCAAGCATCGGGCGCCGGAAGCAGCACCCCGGCTCCCTTGACGTTCGAGAAAGAAAAGCAAATATGGGTCGATACTGTTGGAGGGGTTAAGAAGGGGTATGCTTATGGTCTTGGATCGCTATTTGCTCCGGATAAGCATAATGCTCGTTTTTTGGGCTCTTCAGCTACTTCTTCTCCGGCGAGCTCCGTTGATCCTGCTGAAATGGCTCAAATGAGAGAGCAGATCGCACAACTGTCGAGAGTAAATCAAGAAACGCAAGACTTTATCAAAAAGCTCCTTGCCAAAAAGGAGAAGAAGAAAGCGAGAAGAAAGCATAAGAGCAGGCATCGACGCAATTCCTCTTCCTTTTCCGGGTCTAGCTCAGCCTCGACCGAGTAGTCTTTTGAATGTCTTTTGAATGTTTGTGAAGCTTTATTGTTAACAATTTTAGGATATAACTAATGATGTTGGATGTTTTTGAAATGTTTGGTTTATTGCGTTGTATTGGTAAATTACTGTGTTTAGTGTTATCGAAATGCAGTTTTCAATTGATTCCAGGTTTTTTATTGCTGGTTTTTGCTGTTGCTACTGCCTGAAAACAGGTTTTTTATTGCAGGTTTTTTCAGACTATTCGGTCGCATAGCGGTCACCATTACTTCCCACAAAAGAGACCAAGTATGCGACCGATTTTCGGTCGCACATCCTATGCGACCGAAAATCGGTCGCATACTTGGTCCCCATTAATTCCAACAACTGAGACCAAGGTCGCATATCCTATGCGACCGATTGGTCACTGTATGTATGCTATTGTGCGACCGAAGTGGTCGAATTATCGACCGAGTTTCGGTCGCAGGGCTATTTGCTACCATTAATTCTAGGACCACCCGTATCGGTCGCCGATCGGTCGACCTGGCGACCGATATGCGACCGATTTGGTGGTCGGAAAACTGTGTTTTTTTAGTAGTGTCTTCTTTTTAACAGAAAAAATTTGATCGCATAGATCTTCTATTTCACCGGAATTTGTTGATCGCTCCGTACAAATTTATAATGGAAAAACTCATGTTCGTTGTAAGATTATTACTAAATTATATGGGGTCTTGACTCTCCCTACCTCAGGGGATTCCATCATTTCATAGTTACTTAATGAAGTGAAGGAGCAAGTCCTTTTGTACTTAAGTGGTACTTATAAGGAGTAAAGCGTGCAAATCGGCAAGAGTTATTCTTGGAGAGATTTACCACAAGTTGACTTCATCGTGACAAATCAAACCAAAGTGACTTTGGTCTTCATTTTCTAAAATTGAGTGACCATTTTGAAAATTTTACTCTACTCCCAAGAAATAGCTCCCTTCAGGTAAAAAGGGAGCCAATCTTTCATACTTTGGATTAGAGATTGAAGGAAAAAAAGGGAAGTGAAAGACCAAAGATGTAAGGTTATGCACATCAAGTAAAAATCCTACTTCATCAAATATGTGTTGCATCACAAAGACACTTCATAAGTGCACTCAAACTGCTAGTATTATCACCTCATTTAACTAGGAAATTTGAATGTAGTAGGCAGTAAAAGCTTGCCCAGTAGGTAAGAGTTAAGACAAACTACAACAATAGTTAACATCAGTGCCCTAATTCCAAAAAAAGCTGGGGTCAACTACATGAATCTCCATTGTCCGTATATCTTCATCTATGTCCAATATTAAGTAGACAATAACAAACATAACAAATTTGTTGCTTGAAGCAGTTCAGTCCTCTTTTTTCGATTTCTTTAAGAAAGAGCTCAAGGCAAGTGTTAAAGTAGATGATGACCCGGTTAAAGCCGTCTGAAGCAAGTAACGTGGTGTCATTTGTCATTTAAATTAAAGCAGTGCATAAAGTTTTCGATTAAGCAAGCTCATATACATTGACAGTGTAAATAATATCTAGCATCTTTTAACGGGCTGTAGCAACTTATTTACATATTTTAGGTTATCAAATTGTAATGAACGAGAATCGAAATGGGAAACTCAAAGGGAAAATGACGTCGTTTAAGTTAAGTAAAGGTTAGTTAACAGAATTAGTGAAGTTAGTTAAGTTTGAATCCAACGGCTGAGATCAGAAGGCACGGAAGGTTGAGATCAACTCAGCTCAACATAAAACAACCCACATTCGATGTGGGGTGATTATGAAAATACAGGTATAACAAACTCCTTCCTCATGTTCCTTCTTCTCTCTCTATCCCTCTCTGATTCCCTCCTTCTCTCTCCTAAATTCCTTTCCCTTCTCTTATCCCTACTCCTTTATCTCGTGCATCAATCAACCAAACCAAAATACAATTACGGATTCATTTACAACACAGTAATGGCTTTATTTTGACTTCCATTTCAGGTATGTTCTGAGCTGGTTTCATCACTGTCGCTGATTCAATGAAACGTGGATTTAGTGCTAGTTATTATTAGTTTCCTTGTTTGTTAATCCGTGTAGTAGTTCATTTGAATATTTGTAATCGTGTTTGGATTGAGTTGTGGATTCAAGTGAATTGAACTTGCTATTTTGAGTTGAATTGTTGAGCTAAGAAATCAGCTTATAACAAATTGGTATCAGAGCATCGATTTTGACCATACCTGTGGGTAATGACTGGGGCTGAAACTAGGGCGAAACAAATGGAGGAGAATCTAAAAAAATTGGAGAACCAGATTATATCGAACAAGATGGAAACTGACTCTAAGATAGTAGCTGTAGATGTCAAGTTGACTGAACTAGGTACTACCCAGTTGAATATGAAATTGATGTTAGATGAGTCACATGCTGCTGTAATGAAATTGCTAGAAAGGAGTAATGGAAAGGGGTTGGTAGAGCTAGAGGATACTAACAGGGGAGATGGGATACTACCCAGGCCTAGAAGAGCTGATACTTATGATAGTTCTGGTAGCAGTAATGGGGGTGAATTTCCACCTAAGCTAGTGTTTCCTATGTTCAGTGGAACTGGCTCTAGGGCATGGCTAAGGAGGTGTGAAAGGTACTTTGGTGTTTATAAAATCACAGACCCAGTAAAGAAGTTGGAAATGGCTACCTTGCACCTAGAGAACAAGGCTGAATCATGGTATTTCTCATATACTCTCACTAAGAGGTAGGTGACTTGGAAGGAGTTCTGTAGAGAATTGGTCCAAAGGTTCAATGAGGATGACAATGAGAGGGCTGTGAATGAATTCAAAATGCATGTGCAGACAACAACTGTGGAAGCATACTTAGAAAAGTATGAAGACTTGAGGGCACTAGTTCTAATGAGAAATCCTGATATACCAGAAGAGTTCTTAATAGAATGTTTTATTGGTGGCCTTAAGGATGAGATTGAAGAAACTGTGAGAATACAAGACCCTTATAGCCTGGCACAAGCTGTTTCCATAGCTAGGAAGCAAGAGAGAATCATTAATGCAAGAGAGAAAAAGAACAGGTGGCTGCACAAGGGAGTGATTGCACCACTTAACAAGGAAACTGGAAGGGCTCCTGTTGACAATGGCCACAAGACAGCTATCAAGCCTGACTTTAGAAGGATTCCAGGTGCCTGTTGGAAGTGTGGGGAGAGGTATCATCCTGGGCATGTGTGCAAGGAAAAACAGCTAAACACCATGACAGCAGAAGAAGCTGAGGAGATCTCAATAGAAGCTGATAAAGAAGGAATGCAGGATCCAGAAGGATGGTTAGAGAACCAGAATGCAGATGAGGAAGATGCTGTGTGTTTAAATGCCATGACTGGCACCTGTAATCACCTAATTTTGGCACAAATACAGATAAAATTGCCCAAAATAGTCGTATTAGATTCTTAGGACGTTTCGTCAATTTTTTCTAGACTTCTAGTGTTTTGTTCTAACTAAATTTGTCATTAATTAGCAAGTAAAATGTGAAAATTAACAAAAAAAATTATTATTACGTGCGTAATTGTAATTCTATGTTTAATTGTAATATTAGTGTAAATTATGTGATTGTATGTTGATTAATTTAGTATGCAGTACCATTTTAATGACCATTTGTGCAAAATAATAGTCCATCAACATTGGCCCATCAGCCCACTTCTTGACCTGAGCCCAAATCCACAATATATAAACTCAAAAACCTTCATTTCATTCTCATTCCCCTCAAGTCCCATGTGACTAATGGCATGCTGCCCAAATTTGCCCCGCCACCGGAAAAACAAACGCCACCGCTGCTCCGCCGTATCTCCACCGTCTGCCGCCGCCGGCCACCACCTCCGGTGGCCGGGAAAATACAAAATATATATCAATTGAAAGATCTCGGCCCCCTCCTTCCGTTTCCGCTATTGGTTTCTTCAAAAAGTGGTTCAATTTTCGTAGATCGGGTTTTTCAAAATCTCGGCTAAAACTCAAAATTCCAACAAAGGTGAGTTCTTTTTCCATTTTTGCTTAAAACCCGTTTTTTTCGAAACCCTTTTCCCCTGCCCGTTTTCTGTTTTCCTTTTGCTGATTTTTCGTTCTTTCTTTCTTCTCATATTTTCCTTTTCGTTTTGTTATGGGTATATATGCCGCACTATTTCTTTGGGTGAGGGCTGTTTTTGGCATGATGGGGGTGTGATTCCGGGAGGCAGCAGTGGTGTTTGGTGGCTGCTATGGTGATGATTTTTGATGAAGGTAATGGTGATAGGGTGCAGAATTTTTAACTTTGGGGGGCTGTTGTAATGGAATAACTATTGGATCCATGACAAATATGTTGATGTTGATGCTGTAGCAATGGGATTGTTACGAGGCTGCTCAGTCGTGCTCGGGGTATTAGTGTCAGGTTGTGATGATTCATTGGTGGTTGGACGATATGAACTAGCTGCGGTAGTGATGTTTCTGTTATGATATTGGTGAATCGAGGCGACGCTATAACACTGTTGTTGTTGCAGGTTTGGCTCGACGGGTGAAATGAAATCAATCTTTGATTCTATTTTTGTTCTTGTTTAGTTAGATTATGTTGGTAAAAGATAGTGCTTTTTTTTTTAGCTTGTTAATCACATGAACACTTGAATATGTTAGTACTTGCTATGTTTATTTCTCACGTTCAAGTTAGCTTTTGAAGTTAAACAAGTATGGAATAAAAATTGAATGCCCTGCTAATCTTGCTCAGTTTATTCTCTTAAACTAATTGGAGTTGATTAGGGCGTTTGTGGATCGTTGTCTAGTTGGGAGTTGAATTTTGTCTATGAATTCATGTTTGAAAGTCTAGTTAGTAACTGGGAGTTAAAGTTTTAGTTCATTTAGTTGAGCCATTGAACTTTTAGTCAGAGTTTGGAGTTTGAGATTTAGTTAGAATCTAAAATAAGATATTTTATCTTGGAAGAAAGTGTGTTAAAAGTCAAGCTTTGAAGGTACAAAAGTCAGGCGAAAGTACAACTTCCCACATGGGTGCTTGTACTTTTTCTGAAAAAGCAAAAGAGAGCACATGGTGTTGTACTTTTACCCATCTATTTACTCCATATTTTTGTCTACTTAAGGGAGTCTTTTACTCTTTCTAAAGGGGGATCCAGAAGAAAATTACATACTCACATCTGCAAAAATGCTCCTCCAATCTCTCTCTAAAAAAAACACACACAACCCTTGAAAACAAGATCTAAAATAATTTAGAGAGTTTGTTAGTTTAAGAGAAAGTATTTTAGAGTTTGTTCTGTTGCTAGTGCTGCCACTGGTCCTGCCACTGATTGTGTTGCTGTGGTGCAGTTAAGCTTGGAATCATTTTTATCACAGTAGGTAAATATTCTTAAACTTTGTGTAAACATTTGGTGTATGTATTTGATTAAATGAAAAATCAAACATCCATGTTTGGACCAGGTTTTGGATCATTGCCCAATGAATTTTGTCGTGTTTCATATCTGCTTATTCTTATCATGTTTTAGTTTTGTCATCTAGTTAAAATATCAAATGTGGTATTGGTGAAATAGTGAGATGGAAAATGTTCAAACCATTTTTTTTTTTTTTTGATAATGTTACATAAAACAATGAAGTTAATGGTTAGGCAAAATCTTAGTGTCATTTTGTTTTCAAACCAGATCTATAAATTATAAAATGCAAGTTTGCCAAAAATAGGCTTGAATGTTTTAGACTAATTAAACAAAATTTTGGGGCAAGCCCACCTAAGCTGTTCCACGTAAAGTTAAGAGAAAGAAATACGTTAAGCTCAATTATTCGTTGTTAGAATAAAGCCATAGTTAATGAGTTAACAATGGTTAAAGGGAAAAGTTTGCATGCTTCAAATCGCCTAAAAGAAGTGACGCAAAGAGTAAAATAAGTAAAAATGAAAGAAAATAATAACAATATGATTAGGCATTGATAAATATGTTCGGTGTTTACTTATTAGGCAAAATAGGATTGTGAAGATTCGCACGATTATATAATAATAAGTATGATTTGTGATCTGCTTATTAGATAAAAAGAAATTAAATTAAGAGAAGTCAATTTGTAAGAAAAATTTAATTGAGAAAAGCCGACTTGTGCCAAGGTATACCCCGCGGGTGAATTGGTACAAGTTGATTTAAAGTATACCCCGTGGGTTACTTAACTCGAAATTTGGTCAGACGGTTCAAATTAAAATCGAAGCGTAATAAATAAGTTGGCAATAAACGGCAAACAAAATTCACAAAGTCAGAGCGCGTCAATAAAGCAACTGTGCTCGACACAGGACTCGAGGGTGCCTAACACCTTCCCGAGAGTCAACCGAGATCCTTACCCAGAACTCTGACGCAGACCATTAGATGAGTCATAGGTGTTCTAGGTACACCACTTTGGTGACTTGGCACACCCTTAACTTGTCAAGTGGCGACTCCGAAAATCTCTTAATAAATTGTGTACCTATCAACACCGTCACAACCTTTAAATATACAATTCTATTTATTTAGTTTTTGTGTAAAAAGGGGTCGTGACAGCTTGGCGACTCCGCTGGGGATGAAAGTGAAAACTGAGAGTCTCAGGCTTGATAATTTGTCGCTTTTTCGGCTTAATAATATTGTTGTTGTTTGTTGCCATATTTTGAATGTTACCGCTTTAATATTTATCTGAACTGTTTATAAACTGTCTCCTCTCGCACAACCTCTCTGAGTCTTTGATATATATATATACACCGGATTGCTTGTGGCATCTGGGACTTTCTTACTAAATTGCCCATGATTTAGGAGGAAGGCGTGACGGGGTTTTAGGCCGGACACACTGTCTCCGGATGGCCCTGATGCGCTTTCCGCGCGGTTTGTCTACCGGGTTATGAGCCAGTCTAGACACCGAGTCAGTTTGTGTCACCTAGAGTTAAACCTTTAGGCCCGATTTATCTGCATTTCATTTGATGACTTAGTGAGGTGCGGTACACCGGTACTGCACTTGTCTAGGCTGACCTCCTTCGTGTCAGGACGGGACACACGTCCCAGAAAGGCACATTTATGGCATTTTATGTGTTGCATATGTTCGAGAGGTTGTTATGCTGACCGATCACCGGGGGACGAGTGTCAAAAAAAAAACAAAAAAAAAGTGGAAAATGATAGAAAAATTGGGTTTAGTCCCGTGTTTAGAAATATTTTTTGTTTAGTTGTCATTTTACGCCGTTATAATGGAGAATTTTTTTTTTAAGAACTCTTAGAGTCTAATTTTGTGTCCGGGTTTGGTCTCAAGTATTAGAAAATAATTTGTCATAATTTTGCGCCCGTATAATGGCGAAATTTTGGGACCCTTTTTGTGTTTGTGTCCAAGTCAAGACCAAGTTTTGAAAGTAATTTATCGGGGTTTTACGCCGTTATAATGGCCAGATTTTGTAAATACTCTAAGATTAATTTTCAAGTTAGATCGAGGAGTTTATTTCAAAAAATCAATTTTTCGTGTCTATCTTTGCATTGCCATAATGTCCGATTTTGGAGTCACCTTTCGGATAAAAGAAAAAAATATAGTTTGTTTCATAATCCGTTCTTAAGTTCCATTTCGAATCTTCAGTTGAGTCTTAATTTTTCATTAAAAAAAATGTTGTTTTAGGGTCCCGCTTTATTTTGTTTAAGGTCAAGTCAGGGTACAGATGATAAATTGTAATTAGCTAAGTTGTATTTTGTATCGATCCTCGTGGAATAATCTAACTCCGCTAAAATGTCGAGTCCCATTATTTTCACCGTCTGGGTGTACCCGCCCAATGTGTCAGTTTGTATATATCTTTGACTCGTACATTATGTCAAGCATTTTATTTTGAGTTCGTCTCGTGTCGTTCGTCTAAATTACGTTTGTTGAGTCAAAAAAAGAAAAAATAATAATAATCATCCAAGTTCATCATTGTGCTGATTACGTATCAGTTATAATTTTGTTCTAATTTTGATCAAGGCACATAAGCAATCTTTCGGGGATACGATCGGTACACTCGGCTTACGCCGTTAACCATTTCGGGATGATGCATAACAACCTTAGGCTGCAATCTGTGTTTCTTTTGTGCTAACCTGTTTGGTTCACTAGCTCGAGCAACTGCCGTGCTGGCCCCACATTCCTACTCCACCAGAATCAAGGGACCACCGCCTGTACCAGAAGTGGTTGAAGCTCCTCTTCAGGAAATCACGCAAACAACGATGGCTGAGGAAATTGAGAACACTGAGCTGGTTCGCTTAGCTGAGCAACAGGCCAAGATGGCCGAGGACTTTGCAGCCATGAAAGAAATGATGACGCTGCTAACTCGTAACTTGGCAGCAGTTCAGGCACCTCCTGTTCTGCCAGGTGCTGCTGGTTTTATGGAAAATACCCAGCCACCAGGGCAAGGGCAATCCACAGTGGTAGAAGACCCCCGTTACCTTCTAGGATTTGGTCCACATCCGGTAACTGGCAATGCAGCCGGACCCTCTACGGTACAACCTGGGGCACAATTGCCACAGCATGGACAACATGTCCAACCCCAAGTTCCCGCCACAGCATTCACCGTTCCTGCAGGACATACTTTGCAAAGATCGAACAGTGACCCACAGTTAAGGGCCCGTGATCAACAATTTGACCAAGCTCAGGGTAATGTGTGCCGCCAAACCGAGTCGTATGATCAGGGACACCACCCAGAATCACATTCGGATATCGAAAGGCTGGGAAAGACAGAAGAGAATGATTTTGCTCGAAAATTGAAAAGCTTGGAGCAAACTGTGAAAAACATACAAGGGCAAGGGGGTAAAACCAATATTTCATATAAAGACCTGTGTTTGTTCCCTCATGTGCCATTGCCTGAAGGTTTTGATGTGCCCAAATTTGATCTGTACATTGGACAAAGTGATCCGAGGAACCACATGAAGATCTACCTTAACAAAATGAGGGGCATTGAGAAGGATGAATTGTTGATGGCATACTTTGCTGACAGTTTGGGAGGATCGGCAACAGAATGGTTTGTGCAACAGGATGTTTCGAAGTGGGTCACCTTTGATGACATGGCCAGCGCTTTTCTAAACCATTATGCTTACAAAATGGAGGCTGCTCCTGATCGTTCTTCCTTGAAGACGATCACAAAGAAACCAAGTGAAAGTTTCAGAGAGTATTCCTACAGGTGGCGCGAACAAGCGGCGCGTGTGAACCCTTTGATCCCAGATGATAAGATGGTTGAAGAGTTCGTCGAAGTGCTCGATGAAACATACTACCAAGCAATGGCCTCCGCCATAGGGAAACAATTCAGTGAAGCAGTGAGAATTGGGGAGATGATTGATAGAGGGATCAAGACTGGAAAGATTGTCAGCCAAACAGCTTTGCGAGCTCAGGCAGGAGCCCTGGGGAAGAAGAATCAAGATGATGTAGCCATGGTGGGTTCGGGTTCACAAAAGTGGAGCGAGAAAGGATACAATCAAACCCATTCATACCGAGCTCCACAAATATACCCTCCACAACGCTACTACACCCCACAAAATCCGCAGTATTCCGTCCCTCCACCCCAATACTCAATCCATACAGTGCAACCATATGCTCCAATATCGTCTTATCCGCAATGGCGCGCTCCAACCACACATCCTATATATCCCACTCACCAAACTCCACATAACCAATTCCAGCCTCCACCGAACCTTCCCTACCGACCAAGAGGTCCTCCAGTTTTTCGCCCAAAAGTTGAGTATAAAAGGGCGCATCAAGCGAAAAAGAATGAGTTCACGCCGATTGGAGAATCTTATGCCGAACTTTTTCAGAAGCTGCAAGATTTGGACATACTGAAACCGATCAACGGAGGAATGCATCCTAGGGATAGGATTGACGACTCTCGTCAATGTGCTTACCATTCAGGTGCATCGGGGCATGACACTGAGGATTGCCATTTTCTCAAGAAGGATATCCAAGCTTTGATTGATAACGGTCAGATTCAAGTTGAGGGTTCAGATGCACCAGATATAAATCGGAACTCTTTGTCGGTCCATGATGATGTGCATATGGTAGGTATGGTGAGAGCTGAATCTACAATGCCGATAGTATCTGTTGATGATATGTCAGTTGGGGCCAACAAAATGCTAGTGACAGTGAACGGTGTTCCTGAAATTGTGCCAAGGGTGGCAGACAGAGTAAGGGTTGAAGAAATGAAGAAGATGAACATGTCTCTCGAGAAGCCAATTCCATATCTTACCCGGTCATTCATCAGTCCCGAAGAAGTGAAGTCTACCCCAATGGAAGTTGGAGAAAATGAGGAAAAGCAGAAGATGTTGCCAGATTCAGGGAATTTCTTTGGTATCAGCATGGTACATTCTGGTGAAGGGCTCAACAATGCCTAACACAGGAAAACTAGCCCTGACTTGTAATTGAATGACTGTGAAATGTTGTAGCTTGTTTTGCTAATCTTTCTGTGTACTTGGTTATTTAAGGGTTGTAATCCAAGTGCATTATTTTGCTTATTGTGATGTTCAAACCCTTCTATCTTTAATTCAATGAAAAGCGAGATCTTTCTCTCGTCTAGACATTATTTCTCTTATTCTCTTTCTCGGTCTTGTTTTCTTAATATTCTGTCTTATGTTTTGTCGGCCTTAATAACATGACATGCGTGCGGAATTTACGTCTTGATCTAAATACGTGGTCTGACATTGTGAGCTATCTGAGTAGTAACGAGGGACAAAGGAGGGAGCGAAATAAGTTGGGAATTAATCTGTAGTTATCCGATAAGGGAGACCGGTAAGAAGTTCAAGATCGTGCACGGTCGCTTCGACCGAAGTTGAAATACCAGTTTTGAGAACCATCAGTGAAGCAGAACTCGATTACATGCGTGGATTAGTCTAGGCCAATTCTTTGAATCATTATTTGTGCGAGGCATTCTTGGGTCGGGATGACGAACGACTTTCGTTTCTTCTACCCAAACACTATATCTTTTGTCAGCCCTTTTGTTTTTTTCTTTGGTCTACCCTCCCTTGGAATCAATTTGATGTGATTAAAAAAAAAGAAAAAAAAAATCATCAAAAGAAAACAAAACAAAATCTACCTCAGTGGTAGAGCTACGTCTGACCTGATTCCTCTCAAAAGGATACGTAGGCAACCATTCGGGTGCGGTCATAACAGGGGAAAGTTCATTTTTTTTTCATGTTCATATTGACGCAAAACTTGCCTCCAAGTTTGCGGCCAACATCAAAAGAAATTTTGTTCCCCATTCCATGCTAAACTGGGGCAGAAGTTTATTTTTATTTTATTTTATAAATAAAATAAAATAAAAACAAACTTCAATTTTTGTTGTGCCATCTACTCACATGTTTTAAGGGATGTTTGGCATATCAGTCTCGAAATCGAGGAAGAAACTCAAAGCGCCCAGTTTATCCTAAACTGGGGCAGAAGTTTATTTTTTTTAGAAAAAAAAAGAAAGAGGAGAAAGTCAACATCCCTTTTCTTTGATTGTGTTCATCTCGGGGGATAATCTCAATATTCCCCATGTTTTCATATTAGAAAATTCAAAAGATAATTCCTCGGTTTCACTAAACCGGGGCTACAGTTTGTTGTTATTTTAAAAGAAATGATTCCAAGGGTTGTATCATTCACCAAATCATCTCATGAGATGTTTTCATACCGCTTTTCAATCTAAAGAGGAAAAACTAAAAAAAAAAAAAAAAAAAAGAAGAGAAAAAAAAAAGAAGTAATCCCAAATTTGCCTAAACTGGGGAAATAAGTTTGTTTTATTTTCAAAAAGTGGTGATTTCATAGTTTGTGATATTCATCTGATCGTCTCATGAGATGTTTCTGAGCTTTTATGCTGAACCCCTTTCTTCATAACCTAACCAAATCCAATGTTACAATCCAAATAAAGACCCTTCTGACCGATCATTGAGAATGTCAAGCCGAGTAGGGTGTCAAGGGATAAGTTCCACACGGTAAAGTCGCATTCTTATAAGCCGACAATCACATTTAGGAGCTGAGAGCACCAAGGTCATTAAAAGAGAAATTCTCCGGGGAGTCAAGATAAAGGCTGAAATTGAAGAAAGAAAGGAAAGACGGGGTCGAGCAGCAAGGAGAAATGGGGGGTCGATTGGGAAAGAGCGAAAAATGAAAAAATGAAAGAAATGAAAAAAAAAAATGAAGTCTTGTCGGTGAAAACCTAAAAGGGCGCTGCAAGGCAATAGTGAGGTAAAAGATCAAAGAGAGAGGCTAGTTGGTGAAAACCCCGAGGGGCACTACTAGTCGAATGAGGGTCGTGGAATTCGTCATCAAGCTCGGGTTGAGAAAGGTTGTCAATCTGGGAGTACGGTCAGGGTTAGACTGTGTGAACTAATCAAGAGTTGATTCTAATTGCATGTCATGTTTTACTAAGGTTGTCGTTTCACCTCCAAATAAATTTCTTCTATCTACCAGGGACATCTTTCGTTCGATGTCTCCTTTTGAGTTTCTTCACTTTCCTTTTCATTTATTTCTTTCTCATTATTTTTGGGCATTCAGAAAGGTTTGCAAAACTTGTCTACAAGTTTCACTTGTACCAGAAAAGTATGGAATGAGAGTCCAGCACCGAGATTGTACCATGAAGATCACCAGGGAATGGTTCGTTATTTCTGCAAAGGTGTGACCAAAGATCGAGATGAGAATTTGGGTCGGAAAGTGTGAGAACACGACTACATCAAGTCAGTTGCTCGTCGGGGAAAAAACTTGTAGAGCAGAAAGGGAAATAAAGAAAGAAATCAGAGACCATCTAAGCAGGGAGCCGTGGTCTTCAATTTTCAAGACAAGAACCATTGGGATAATGGGATAGAACTTTCAATTCTAAACACAAGACCCATCAGAGGGATGGTTTTCAATTTTTAGAAGAAGCAAGACCCATCAGAGTGATGGTTTCTGATTTTCAACAAAAGCAAGACCCATCAGAGTGATGGTCTTCAATTTCTAGCATAAGCAAGACCCATCAGAGTGATGGTTTCTAATTTTCAACAAAAGCAAGATCAATCAGAGTGATGATTTTCAATTTCAGGAAGAAGCAAGACCCATCAGAGTGATGGTTTTCAATTTTCAGAAGAAGCAAGACCCATCAGAGTGTTGGTTTTCAATTCAGCAAAAAGCAAGACCCATCAGAGTGATGGTTTATAATTTCAGCTTTCTGTCAACACCCATTGGGATAATGGGTTACAATTTTTCAATTTTCAGAAGAAGCAAGACCCATCAGAGTGATGGTTTTCAATTCAGCAAGGGCAAGACCCATCAGAGTGATGGTTTTCAATTCAGCAAGAATAAGACCCATCAGAGAGATGGTTTTAATTTTCAGCAAAAGCAAGACCCATCAGAGAGATGGTTTCAATTTTCAGCAAAAGCAAGACCTACCAGAGTGGTGGTTCCAGTTTTATCTCTCAAGTCAAAGCCCGTCAAAGCTGCAATTTCAATTTCATTCAAGTCAAAGTCCGTCAAAGCGGCAATTTCTTTCAAGTCAAGCCCGCCCGAGCGGCAATTTCAAGTTTTCAAGACCCACTTGGGTAGTGGGAGTTTCGGACCAGTTCATCAGCTTGGGAAGCATGAAGAAGTTAGCTTAGGAATTGTAATTTTACATTTCAAATGTTGTATTTCCATTTTTCCTTTGTAAAGCAGTGACCACCAGCCAGCTAGCCAGCAACCAGCGACAGTGACCAGCAGCAACAACTCTAGTGTGTCAAACTGTCTTGTGTCAGTCCGGGTAAGTCTAGGAGCGTCGAGTCAGTCCCAGTTAGTTCTGAAAGTGTCTAGAGTTAGTCTGTGTATGTCTAGAGAGTGCTTAGTGTTGGTCTAGGAGAGTCTAGTGTCTGTTTGTATGCGGTAGTCCCAGCTATCGCACGTGAGGAACTACACTGACCTGATTCCTTAGTCTGGGGATATGTAGGTAGCCTTGTTCTTGGTTAGAACCGAAGAGTCAAGGTTCGGTCACCATTTTGAAAGCATGCTCTCGGCTAGAACCAAAAAAGCCAAAATTAGTTGTCGATTACTTCTTTGTCCGAAAACTCTTCGTGTTCCCGAACAAAGAGGGGCAGCTGTAATCACCTAATTTTGGCACAAATACAGATAAAATTGCCCAAAATAGTCGTATTAGATTCTTAGGACGTTGCGTCAATTTTTTCTAGACTTCTAGTGTTTTGTTCTAACTAAATTTGTCATTAATTAGCAAGTAAAATGTGAAAATTAACAAAAAAAATTATTATTACGTGCGTAATTGTAATTCTATGTTTAATTGTAATATTAGTGTAAATTATGTGATTGTATGTTGATTAATTTAGTATGCAGTACCATTTTAATGACCATTTGTGCAAAATAATAGTCCATCAACATTGGCCCATCAGCCCACTTCTTGACCTGAGCCCAAATCCACAATATATAAACTCAAAAACCTTCATTTCATTCTCATTCCCCTCAAGTCCCATGTGACTAATGGCATGCTGCCCAAATTTGCCCCGCCACCGGAAAAACAAACGCCACCGCTGCTCCGCCGTATCTCCACCGTCTGCCGCCGCCGGCCACCACCTCCGGTGGCCGGGAAAATACAAAATATATATCAATTGAAAGATCTCGGCCCCCTCCTTCCGTTTCCGCTATTGGTTTCTTCAAAAAGTGGTTCAATTTTCGTAGATCGGGTTTTTCAAAATCTCGGCTAAAACTCAAAATTCCAACAAAGGTGAGTTCTTTTTCCATTTTTGCTTAAAACCCGTTTTTTTCGAAACCCTTTTCCCCTGCCCGTTTTCTGTTTTCCTTTTGCTGATTTTTCGTTCTTTCTTTCTTCTCATATTTTCCTTTTCGTTTTGTTATGGGTATATATGCCGCACTATTTCTTTGGGTGAGGGCGGTTTTTGGCATGATGGGGGGTGTGATTCCGGGAGGCAGCAGTGGTGTTTGGTGGCTGCTATGGTGATGATTTTTGATGAAGGTAATGGTGATAGGGTGCAGAATTTTTAACTTTGGGGGGCTGTTGTAATGGAATAACTATTGGATCCATGACAAATATGTTGATGTTGATGCTGTAGCAATGGGATTGTTACGAGGCTGCTCAGTCGTGCTCGGGGTATTAGTGTCAGGTTGTGATGATTCATTGGTGGTTGGACGATATGAACTAGCTGCGGTAGTGATGTTTCTGTTATGATATTGGTGAATCGAGGCGACGCTATAACACTGTTGTTGTTGCAGGTTTGGCTCGACGGGTGAAATGAAATCAATCTTTGATTCTATTTTTGTTCTTGTTTGTTAGATTATGTTGGTAAAAGATAGTGCTTTTTTTTTAGCTTGTTAATCACATGAACACTTGAATATGTTAGTACTTGCTATGTTTATTTCTCACGTTCAAGTTAGCTTTTGAAGTTAAACAAGTATGGAATAAAAATTGAATGCCCTGCTAATCTTGCTCAGTTTATTCTCTTAAACTAATTGGAGTTGATTAGGGCGTTTGTGGATCGTTGTCTAGTTGGGAGTTGAATTTTGTCTATGAATTCATGTTTGAAAGTCTAGTTAGTAACTGGGAGTTAAAGTTTTAGTTCATTTAGTTGAGCCATTGAACTTTTAGTCAGAGTTTGGAGTTTGAGATTTAGTTAGAATCTAAAATAAGATATTTTATCTTGGAAGAAAGTGTGTTAAAAGTCAAACTTTGAAGGTACAAAAGTCAGGCGAAAGTACAACTTCCCACATGGGTGCTTGTACTTTTTCTGAAAAAGTAAAAGAGAGCACATGGTGTTGTACTTTTACCCATCTATTTACTCCATATTTTTGTCTACTACTCTTTCTAAAGGGGGATCCAGAAGAAAATTACATACTCACATCTGCAAAAATGCTCCTCCAATCTCTCTCTAAAAAAAACACACACACAACCCTTGAAAACAAGATCTAAAATAATTTAGAGAGTTTGTTAGTTTAAGAGAAAGTATTTTAGAGTTTGTTCTGTTGCTAGTGCTGCCACTGGTCCTGCCACTGATTGTGTTGCTGTGGTGCAGTTAAGCTTGGAATCATTTTTATCACAGTAGGTAAATATTCTTAAACTTTGTGTAAACATTTGGTGTATGTATTTGATTAAATGAAAAATCAAACATCCATGTTTGGACCAGGTTTTGGATCATTGCCCAATGAATTTTGTCGTGTTTCATATCTGCTTATTCTTATCATGTTTTAGTTTTGTCATCTAGTTAAAATATCAAATGTGGTATTGGTGAAATAGTGAGATGGAAAATGTTCAAACCATTTATTTTTTTTTTTTTTGATAATGTTACATAAAACAATGAAGTTAATGGTTAGGCAAAATCTTAGTGTCATTTTGTTTTCAAACCAGATCTATAAATTATAAAATGCAAGTTTGCCAAAAATAGGCTTGAATGTTTTAGACTAATTAAACAAAATTTTGGGGCAAGCCCACCTAAGCTGTTCCACGTAAAGTTAAGAGAAAGAAATACGTTAAGCTCAATTATTCGTTGTTAGAATAAAGCCATAGTTAATGAGTTAACAATGGTTAAAGGGAAAAGTTTGCATGCTTCAAATCGCCTAAAAGAAGTGACGCAAAGAGTAAAATAAGTAAAAATGAAAGAAAATAATAACAATATGATTAGGCATTGATAAATATGTTCGGTGTTTACTTATTAGGCAAAATAGGATTGTGAAGATTCGCACGATTATATAATAATAAGTATGATTTGTGATCTGCTTATTAGATAAAAAGAAATTAAATTAAGAGAAGTCAATTTGTAAGAAAAATTTAATTGAGAAAAGCCGACTTGTGCCAAGGTATACCCCGCGGGTGAATTGGTACAAGTTGATTTAAAGTATACCCCGTGGGTTACTTAACTCGAAATTTGGTCAGACGGTTCAAATTAAAATCGAAGCGTAATAAATAAGTTGGCAATAAACGGCAAACAAAATTCACAAAGTCGGAGCGCGTCAATAAAGCAACTGTGCTCGACACAGGACTCGAGGGTGCCTAACACCTTCCCGAGAGTCAACCGAGATCCTTACCCAGAACTCTGACGCAGACCATTAGACGAGTCATAGTTGTTCTAGGTACACCACTTTGGTGACTTGGCACACCCTTAACTTGTCAAGTGGCGACTCCGAAAATCTCTTAATAAATTGTGTACCTATCAACACCGTCACAACCTTTAAATATACAATTCTATTTATTTAGTTTTTGTGTAAAAAGGGGTCGTGACAGCACCCCTGTTCCCAACACCTTCAAGCTGAAGGGTATAATCAAGAAGAGACTTATCACCATCCTGGTGGACTCTGGAAGCACTCATAGCTTCCTAGATGGGCATACTGCAAAGGAATTAGGAATAGTTGGGCAGATGGACACCCCCTTGAAAGTGACAGTGGCAGATGGTCAGCTGATGTACAGTCACCAGAGTAGCACAGTTATTAGGTGGAAGACAAATGGAGTGGAGTTTGCAGACAAGTTCAGGCTGCTGAACCTTGGTAGCTGTGACATGGTATTGGGAGGAGACATGATGAAGAGTCATTCACCAGTCACATTTGACTATGAACCTTATGTGCTTAAACTGAAGCAAGAAGGGAAGATGGTAACACTCAAGGGTGATACAGGGCAAGGTGAGATGCATCAGATCACAGCCAAGTCCATGGGCAAGTTGCTTAAGAAGGGACAGGCCATGCTAGCTCACATTTTCTCTATGGAAGGACAAGCTGAGGAACAAGAAGAAGCTATTCTTGAGGAGGTTCAGCAAGTGTTAGTCAGGTATGAACAGGTGTTTGAAGAGCCAAAGTCCCTTCCCCCTGAGAGGGAACATGATCATGTTATTTCTATTATCCCTGGTTCCAAACCAGTATCACTGAGACCTTACAGATACAACCATTATCAGAAGACTGAACTAGAAAAACAGGTAGCAGGCATGCTACAAATGGGGATAGTACAACCCAGCCACTCACCATACTCATCTCCAGTCCTATTAGTCAAGATGAAGGATGGTAACTGGAGGTTCTGCATTGATTACAGGGAACTCAATAAGATCATTGTGAAAGACAAATTTCCCATTCCCATTGTGGATGACCTGTTGGATGAACTAGGAGGCTCTCAGTATTTCTCAAAGCTGGACTTAAGGGCAGGATATCATCAGATCAGAATGAAGCTAGAAGATGTGCCAAAGACAGGATTCAGGACTCATCATGGGCACTTTGAGTTTAAGGTGATGCCTTTTGGGCTCACAAATGCTCCTGCCTCATTTCAGGCCCTGATGAACTCAGTGTTTGGACCCTATTTGAGACAGTTTATATTGGTTTTCTTTGATGACATCCTAGTCTACAGCAGAACCTTGGCTGACCATGTACAACACTTGACCCAAACTCTGACCATTCTGCAGAAGAATCAACTATATGCCAAGAGATCCAAGTGCACCTTTGCTAAGAGCCAAGTGGAGTATCTTGGCCACATTATTTCAGCTGCAGGGGTCACCACTGACCCTGCTAAAGTGGAGGCTATGCAACAGTGGCCTAGACCTAAGACCATAAAAGGATTGAGAGGTTTCTTGGGACTGACAGGGTATTACAGGAGATTTGTCAAGGGTTATGGAGTCATAAGCAAGCCTTTAACTTCCCTGTTGAAGAAAAACTCCATCCAGTGGGGACCAGAAGCAGATGAAGCTTTCACCAAGCTCAAGCAGGCAATGAGCACCACTCCAGTGCTAGCTATGCCTGACTATACTAGGCCTTTTATTATAGAAACTGATGCCAGCAATGGGGGCCTTGGAGCTGTTCTGACTCAAGGCAACAAACCCATAGCCTTCTATAGCAAGGCTTTGGCACCAAGGCATTTGGGAAAATCTGTATATGAGAAGGAGTACATGGCTGTGATAGCAGCCATAGACAAGTGGAGGCACTATGTGCAAGGAGGACATTTCATCATTAAGACTGATTATTTCAGTCTTAAGTACTTGATGGAACAGAAGGTAACTACAGCAATACAGCAGAAGGGATTAACCAAGTTACTTGGCTTGGATTATGAGATAGTCTATAGAAAGGGAGCTGAAAACAAGGTGGAAGATGCCTTGTCCAGAAGGACTGAAGACTAAGGGGAAGTGAATGCTATAACTGGTGTGCACCCATTATGGATGGAAGAGGTAGAGAAAAGCTATGAGCAAGACTCTCAAGCTCAAGACATCATGGCACAATTGTTAACTAGACCAGAAACATGTGTGGACTACAGTCTCATAGCAGGGATTATCAGGTTCAAGGGGAAGATATTTGTGGGGAAGACAACAGCATTGAGGCAACAGATTCTACAAACTGTACATTCCTCAGCCTTAGGGGGGGCACTCTAGGCAGTAAGGCACATTGAAGATACTGCAACTCTATTTTTTCTGGCCTGCTATGAAGAAGGATGTGCAGGAGTTAGTTTCAGCTTGTGATATATGCCAAAGGTGTAAGAATGAAACTGTTGCCTCCCCAGGTCTATTACAACCTCTGAGTATCCCTACCAGGGCATGGGATGATATCAGTCTAGACTTCATAGAAGGATTGCCAAAGTCATAGGGCAAGGATGTCATCTTAGTTGTAGTTGACAGGTTCACTAAGTGTGCACATTTCCTGACCCCGCAACATCCATTCACAGCCACACAGGTGGCTGACTTGTTCCTCAAGGAGATATATAGGCTACATGGGTTCCCCAGCACCATGGTATCTGATAGAGACAAGATCTTTACAAGTCTTTTCTGGCAACATTTGTTCAAGGCTGCTGGCACCACCCTGTGTATGAGCACAACTTACCACCCTGAATCAGATGGGCAAACTGAAAGGTTGAACAGGTGTTTGGAAGGGTACCTAAGAGCTATGACTATGAGCAAGCCCAAGCAATAGGCCCAGTGGTTGCATCTGGCCGAATGGTGGTATAATACTAACTATCACACAGCAGTCCAGAGCACCCCCTTCTATGCCTTGTATGGCTATGACCCCCCTCAGCTATCTTTGGGGCCTATGTTCCATACTCCAGTGCAGTCTGTGCAAGAACTTATACAGCAGAGGATGCAGTTTCAACAGGTACTCAGGGATCACTTAACTCAAGCACAAGCCAGAATGAAATGGTATGCAGACAAGCATAGGACTGAGAGACAATTGGCCATAGGGGATTGGGTGTATCTAAAGCTCCAACCCTATAGGCAAACATCCCTGGCACTAGGGGTGAACATAGGTCGGGTTGGTTCGGATTTTTTATTTACTAAACCAAATAATTTCGGTTTTTTAATCTTTAAACCAAACCAAACCGTCCAAAGTCGGGTTTTCTAATATCGGTTTTATTCGGTTTATTCGGGTTATTCGGTTTATTCGGTTTTTATTTGTTAAAAATAAATATGTGGTGTTTTCTCTCCTTTAGAAGTATAGGTAAATAGCTCGTATCCAATTATACAAAAGAAGACAAGTTAAACCAAGTTAGTTCATATTAAAAATGTGTTGGATACATAGGGTTCAAGACTTTCTCCTTTTTCTTTGATAGGTAACTGTAGAGTCCTACAAGAATTAACACTGTCAATCAGACGTTCCAAATATCGATTCAGAGATGTACAATATAGCACATCCAGATGCAGATAGATAACAAAAGAAAAAAATACTTACCAATTCAAAAGACAATAATAGCAGCTCAAATGTTTGAGTGCCAAAATCTCTTATTCTAAGGAAATTATTTTTACTAATTAGGTTTTTTCTTTTGTGCACTTCATTTTGGTTCACTTGTTACTTTCTTGAGGGCTTTCCTTTATGAGTCATAAGCCTATAACTCATTGTTATTAAAATTAGCTCCTGTAGATGTGTGTTGTAAATCGTAAGTTTTTAACATAAGTACATAACTAAGAAAAACTACTAAAATTTTTATACAATACTTTTCAATGAATGAATTTTATACATCTAAAAATCTAAAAATAACGTATATGTAATGCCGGTTCGGTTTGGTTTCGGTTCGATTTTTTTATGGGTAATACCAAACCAAACCTAATATGTCGGTTTTTTTTTCGCCAACACCAAACCATAGTCGGTTTTTTTTCTCGGTTTGGTTCGGTTTGTCGGTTTGGTTCGGTTTACCGGTTTGGTTTGTACAGCCCTACCTGGCACTTAGAAAACAGCTCAAGCTTAGTCCTAAATATTATGGACCTTATCAAGTTGAGAAGAAAATTGGCACAGTAGCTTATAAGCTGAAGTTGCCCCTGACAGCTCTGATCCACCCAGTGTTTCATGTATCATTACTCAAGAAGAGGATTGGCCCTGACATTGTGCCACAACAGAGGCTGCCAGTGATAGGTAGTAATGGGCAAATGCTGGTTAAGCCAATAGCTATCCTGCAAAGGCAAGTGGTGAAGGAGAACAATGCTGTAGCTGTTAAGGTATTGATACAATAGGAGAACCTTGCCCCGGAGGAGGCGACATGGGAAGATTGGTCCTTCATTAAGGGACAGTTTCCTGACTTTGTGCAAAGGATCCGAGATTCATCGCAGCATTCTTGAGGACAAGAATGAACTGAAGGAGGGTGGAATGTAATGAACGAGAATCGAAATGGGAAACTCAAAGGGAAAACGACGTCGTTTAAGTTAAGTAAAGGTTAGTTAACAGAATTAGTGAAGTTAGTTAAGTTTGAATCCAACGGCTGAGATCAGAAGGCACGGAAGGCTGAGATCAACTCAGCTCAACATAAAACAACCCACATTCGATGTGGGGTGATTATGAAAACACAGGTATAACAAACTCCTTCCTCGTGTTCCTTCTTCTCTCTCTATCCCTCTCTGATTCCCTCCTTCTCTCTCCTAAATTCCTTTCCCTTCTCTTATCCCTACTCCTTTATCTCGTGCATCAATCAACCAAACCAAAATACAATTACGTATTCATTTACAACACAGTAATGGCTTTATTTTGACTTCCATTTCAGGTATGTTCTGAGCTGGTTTCATCACTGTCGCTGATTCAATGGAACGTGGATTTAGTGCTAGTTATTATTAGTTTCCTTGTTTGTTAATCCGTGTAGTAGTTCATTTGAATATTTGTAATCGTGTTTGGATTGAGTTGTGGATTCAAGTGAATTGAACTTGCTATTTTGAGTTGAATTGTTGAGCTAAGAAATCAGCTTATAACACAAATTAGGTTACTATATCGACAACGACCTGTTGTTGTAAGTCATCTTGATCTGATGGTGTAGCATAACACTTTATACCGTCAATGTATATACGCTAAATCTCTACTATTGGTCGAGTCAAAATAACTAACTTAAAAAATTTGATGCTTGAAGCAGTTCAGTCCTCCCCTTGTTTTGGTTCCTTCAAGAAAGAGCTCAAGGCAAGTGTTAAAGCAGATGATGACCCAGTTAAAGCCGCCCGAAGCAAGTACCGTGCCTGTCATAGAAACCACGGTGTCATTTTTCATTTCAATTAAAGCAATGCATAAAGTTTTCGATTAAGCTCATATACATTGGCAGCGTAAATAATATCTAGCATCTTTTAACAGGCTGTAGCAACTTATTTACTGCATATTTTAGTTTATCAAATTAGGTTACTCTATCGACAACAACCTGTTGTTGTAAGTCACCTTGACCTGATGGTGTAGCGAAAAAATTTTACCGTCAAAATGTACATACGCAAAATATCTACTTTTGGTCAAGTCCAGAATTTACCTCTGCCTTGCCAATGGACATCTCTTGCTCTTCATTCTTCAAAGTCATAAAGGGGTAAATTAAGTTGTTTGAGTAGGCCAACACAGAGGTCTGACTTCCAAATCGCCCGAAACAATAAACAAAGAAGATTCCTTTGTGAATCTTCCAAATTCACTTGTGCCACAGCTCATATCCCTTGGATCTATAAGGTTATCATCATCAGGTGCCCCATAAATTGGAAGCAATTGCTTCTGGCATTTATGTTGTAGTTGTTAGGAAATTTCCTCACCTACTCCCCATTATTTTTTTCTTCACCTACTCCCTCATTTCCCAAAACACCCTCATCCAAAAGCCTATAAATACCACCCCTCATTTCATTTGTAAGACACACCAAAACACAAACACTTCTCTTGTGTTTCTCTTTTCTCTCTCTCTCTCATATAAGTAGTATCATTACTACGGGGAGCGCACTAGTGGTACTAGAGCTCCGGGTCCGGCCTTTCTTTGGTCGAAGGAATTTGGGGGCCCTCGTGCTTCTCATTTTCGGGGTATCGGTTTAGAACCGAGGTTACCAGAGTTAGTAGTTGAGAGTGTGAGTGTCAGGAATCCGGTCAAGTACCGAAGAAATAGATAATATCTGTATTAGTCTATTTGGTTGTACCCCAAGTATTACAGGGTAAACTTGGGAGAGAATATTGTAACCATTATTATTATAGTGGAAGTTTCGGAGCTGGTCCCGTGGTTTTTACCCTTGGCATTTAAGGGGTTTTCCACGTAAATCTCGGTGTGCATCTGTCTTCATTTATCATTGATTATTATTGCTCATTTGATTATTGCACAGTTAATTTACGCAAAGACGGAGGCGGAAATTATCGGAATTTCCCAACAATTGGTATCAGAGCCAAGGTTCTGTCTGAGTATGCTCTGTGGTTGCAGCTTAGTCTGATCTTCCACATCAGAAAAGAATTACTTTGGTATACCTTTGGTAAATCAAAATGGAGGAATCATCTAGTGCAATGATAAAGTTAACAGCTTCAAATTTCCCGTTATGGAAATCCCGAATGGAGGACGTCCTTTACAGTAAGGACCTATTTGATCCGTTGGAGCTGAAAGGGGTCAAGCCGGCAGACAAGTCTGAGGCTGACTGGAAGAAGATGAATCGAAAAACTATTGGTCAGATCCGACAGTGGATTGATCATACGGTGTATCACCATGTCTCCCAAGAGACGGATGCTTACACGCTCTGGACGACGCTGGAGTCTATGTTCCAACAGAAGAGTACACAGAATATTACTTTTCTGGTGCGCAAGATGGCGAACATGCGGTACAAAGACGGGAACAGCATGTCAGAGCATATGAGCGAGTTCCAAGGGTTGATGAACCAACTCGCGGATATGAAGCAGGAGCTTGACGAGAAGCTTCGGGCAATCTTTCTTCTAAATACTCTGCCGCCAAGCTGGGATACGTTAGTGGTGACAGTTACGAATTCTGTCCCAAGTGAAAAACTAACACTGCAGCTGATCAAGGAGAGTATTCTCAACGAGGAGATGAGAAGAAAAGGACAAGGAATCAGTTACGATTCCCAGGCTCTTGTTACTGAAAACAGGGGTCGAGGCAACTACAGAGAACCGGCGAGAGGGCGTAGTAAAAGTCGGAATTTCAGAAATTCCAAAGGCAAATCAAAGGCCAATGAGGAACAGAAATGCTACCATTGCAACAAACCTGGTCACTACAAAAGAGATTGTAGGACTTGGCTCCGGGAGCAAGGCAATGGGGAGCAAAGTAAAAATGCCGAGAAGAACACAACAGCTACACTGACGGAAGATGTTGTGCTCCTTTCCTTTGGGGAAGAAGAATGTCTACACATTGATGATCAGAAGGTGGAATGGGTGATTGATACTGGAGCAACATATCATGCGACACCCAATCAAGAATTCTTTACAAGGTACGAGGCGGGCAACTTCGGTGCTGTAAGAATGGGAAACTCTGATCAGTCGAAGATAGTTGGCATTGGGGACATCTCCATTGAGACAAGCACAGGCTGTTCAATGGTTCTAAAGATGTGAGGCATGTTCCAGACTTACGGCTCAACTTGATCTCAGGCATGGCGCTAGACAAGGCGGGGTACGTGAATTCCTTCGGAAATGGAAGGTGGAAGCTTACTATGGGCTCTCTGGTGGTTGCACGAGGATCCGCTTGTGGCTCTTTATACAAGACGCAAGTGAAGGTGTATTCAGATGGCTTGAATACAATGGAGGATGAATCTTCCGGGAATCTGTGGCACAAGAGGCTTGGCCACATGAGCGAGAAAGGGTTGCATATCTTAGCAAAGAAATCCCTCATTCCGTTTGCTAAGGATAGTGCACTAAATCCCTGCGAGTACTGCTTATTCGGAAAACAACATAGAGTATCTTTCAGTAGTCCACTGAAGAAGAAAACAGGGTTATTGGAAAGAGTCTACTCTGATGTATGCGGCCCAATTGATGTGGAGTCCTTGGGCGGGAATAAGTATTTTGTTACCTTCATTGATGATGCGACTCGAAAGGTGTGGGTGAATCTGCTCAAATCCAAAGATCAAGTATTTGAGCATTTCCAGAGATTTCATGCTATGGTTGAACGAGCGACCGGGAAACAACTGAAGTGTCTCCGCAGTGATAACGGAGGAGAATACACTTCCAACGAGTTTCAGGAGTACTGTGCGAGGCATGGTATAAGGCATGAGAAGACGGTTCCTGGCACCCCACAGCAAAATGGCGTAGCGGAAAGAATGAACCGCACCATTGTTGAACGAGTCAGATGCATGTTGAGAATGGCTAAGCTGCCGAAGTCATTCTGGGGAGAAGCTGTTCAAACAGCTTGCTACTTGATCAATCGATCTCCATCGGCACCTCTGGACTTCGAGATTCCGGAGAAGGTCTGGTCAGGAAAGGAGGTTTCTTACTCTTACTTGCGGGTGTTTGGATGCAAGGCGTTTGCACACATTCCTAAGGAGCAGAGAACAAAGCTTGACGATAAAGCAACTCCGTGTATTTTCGTCGGCTACGGAGATACAGAGTTCGGCTACAGGTTGTGGGATCCTAAACAGAAGAAATTGTTTAGAAGTAGAGATGTGGTATTCCACGAATCTCAAGATTATGAAGATTTTGAGAAGGTACAACCGCGACAAGCTAGATATCCAGAGATATCAGAGAATGATGGAGATGAAACACCTGAGGATACAGGTGGTGAAAGGGCAGAAGATGCTGAGAATGCTGAGCGGGGGGGGGGGGGGGGGGGGGGCTACCGCCCCAGCCAGAAGAAGAAGAAGAATCTCAGCCACGACGTTCCGAGAGGGAGCGCAGACCATCGGTTAGATATTCTTCATCCGAGTATATCTTGATTGCTGATGAGGGGGAGCCCGAGACCTTCGAGGAAGCAAAGACTCATAAGGAGAGCAGTTGCTGGCTGAAAGCAATGCAAGAGGAGATGGATTCTTTGAACAAGAATCAAACCTATGAGTTGACGACACTTCCAAAAGGCCGGAAGGCTTTGAAGAATAAATGGATCTTCAAAGTAAAAAGGGATGATGAAAAGCTTGTGAAGTATAAAGCACGCTTGGTTGTTAAAGGCTTTGCACAGAAGGAAGGCATCGATTTCGAGGAAATCTTTTCTCCAGTTGTGAAGATGACATCCATCCGGGTAGTTCTACTAGTGGCTAGCATGGATCTTGAGCTTGAGCAGTTAGATGTGAAAACTGCATTTCTTCATGGGGATTTGAAGGAGGAGATTTACATGCACCAGCCAGAGGGATTTGAAGTGAAAGGGAAAGAGCACATGGTTTGTAAGCTCAAGAAGAGCTTGTACGGGCTTAAGCAAGCGCCAAGACAGTGGTACAAGAAGTTCGATTCATTCATGGTAGATCACAACTTCAAGAGGACAGCATCCGACCATTGTGTTTATGTGCAGAAATATCCTGACGGTAACTTCGTTATTTTGCTGCTTTATGTTGATGATATGTTAGTAGTCGGTCAAGATGCTAACAAGATTCGCAAGCTTAAGGAGGATTTGTCCAAGTTCTTTGATATGAAAGACTTGGGTCCGGCAAGACAAATTCTCGGAATGAAAATACTTCGGGATAGGACAACAAGGAGTTTGTGGCTGTCTCAGAAAGGTTATATTGAACGGGTACTGAAGAGGTTCAATATGGGAGATGCTTAGCCGGTTAGCATGCCATTGGCGGGACATTTTAAGCTGGACAAAGAAATGTGCCCCTCCACGGACAAGGAATTGAAGGATATGGAGGAAGTTCCCTACTCGTCGGCAGTAGGAAGTCTGATGTATGCGATGGTTTGTACTCGGCCAGATATTGCTCATGCCGTTGGAGTTGTGAGTAGATATTTGTCCAATCCAGGAAGGGACCACTGGGAAGCTGTTAAGTGGATTTTCAGATACTTGAGAGGTACTTCCGGAGTATGCTTGCGGTATGGACATGGTGCACCGATCTTGGAAGGTTTTACAGATTCAGACATGGCAGGTCATCCTGAAGAGCTGAAGTCTACTTCAGGGATGCTTTTCACTTTTGCTGGGGGAGCTGTATCGTGGCAGTCAAAGTTGCAAAAGTGCGTCGCCTTGTCAACAACTGAGTCAGAGTATATTGCTGCTTGTGAAGCAGGCAAGGAGTTGATTTGGTTGCAGAGGTTTCTCCAAGAGTTGGGTCAGAAACAGGATAAGTATGAGCTATACTGTGATAGCCAGAGTGCTATTGACTTAAGCAAGAACGCTACCTGTCACAGTCGTACCAAGCATATCAAGATACGTTACCATTGGCTACGGGAGCAGATAGAGGATGGGTTGATGTATTTGGAGAAGATACACACGGATCGGAATCCGTCGGACATGATGACAAAGGTCGTTACAAGGGAAAAGCTGGAGCTGTGCAAACGGAGCGCAGGCATGGACTCTGTCTGAAGAGTCGTAAGTTCGGAAGGGGGAGATTGTTGTAGTTGTTAGGAAATTTCCTCACCTACTCCCCATTATTTTTTTCTTCACCTACTCCCTCATTTCCCAAAACACCCTCATCCAAAAGCCTATAAATACCACCCCTCATTTCATTTGTAAGACACACCAAAACACAAACACTTCTCTTGTGTTTCTGTTTTCTCTCTCTCTCTCATATAAGTAGTATCATTACTACGGGGAGCGCACTAGTGGTACTAGAGCTCCGGGTCCGGCCTTTCTTTGGTCGAAGGAATTTGGGGGCCCTCGTGCTTCTCATTTTCGGGGTATCGGTTTAGAACCGAGGTTACCAGAGTTAGTAGTTGAGAGTGTGAGTGTCAGGAATCCGGTCAAGTACCGAAGAAATAGATAATATCTGTATTAGTCTATTTGGTTGTACCCCAAGTATTACAGGGTAAACTTGGGAGAGAATATTGTAACCATTATTATTATAGTGGAAGTTTCGGAGCTGGTCCCGTGGTTATTACCCTTGGCATTTAAGGGGTTTTCCACGTAAATCTCGGTGTGCATCTGTCTTCATTTATCATTGATTATTATTGCTCATTTGATTATTGCACAGTTAATTTACGCAAAGACGGAGGCGGAAATTATCGGAATTTCCCAACAATTTATGTCTCGGTGCAATGCCAGGGTTGAGTAATCTGTCTTGACCACTAGGAAACCATTTGGACTCCAAATCCTTCACACTTCTATACAAGTTGTCTATGCATCATAGTCTAGAAATCCCATTTAGAGTATAAATCACTGATCCAATAGGAAAAGTGAGGAAGCTGAACAGAAAATCGAAAAATGATTCCTCTGCTTCAGCATACAGTATCTTGTTTCTAGACTTGCTCAATATTAGCTTCAGGGTTAATGTGTTCATGATAATATCGAGTTCATCAAGAAACACTGGCAATTCTGATATAAACTCAGGCATGATAGTCTCAATTGTAGCTTGCTTGTTCAGAAACACAACAGTGAAAGGAGATTTTGACATCAATGAACAAGTGAGTAATCTTGATATCTGCAGAGAAAAACCAGGAAAATGCACATAAGATAACATAAAAGAGCATTTGCATTATATGCTGTAATACAACTCCTGCGTTGCAATAAATTTTCTATCGACCATTTCATCTTAACATATTTGTCCCTTCTATAAGATTTGACATCTTAAACTGATATTGCATAACATCTTACTCAAAGATTACCCTTTATTTAAAGATACTTTAACAGTCAATTAATTTGGATAGTTTCCTTATCAACATTTGGTGATACACACATGTTCTTTTCTAAGGGGTTAGAGCAAATGGTACAGAAACGTTCATGCTTAAACATACCATGTTTCCACCAAATCTGCAGGCATACATTGTCCATTTTTTAGTCAGCAATAATTGTTTTGCAATATCTCTTCAAGTTTAGCTCCTTCAGTCTAATAGTAGGATCAAGAACCTCGTTTTCTCCAATTACTTGCATAATCATGTGCTAGTAGATTCAACCAAGCTCATTAATCTAGATTACAACGACATCCAACAACTACTACGCCTAAACTCAACGCAAGTTGGGGTACGTTCACTGACCATGTTGCTACATTTAAGTTATCTCAATCTGTCCAATATTATACAACAAAAAGAAAAGGTACTTGTAAGTCCTCTGTATTTTCTACATGCCTAGAAATTTCTAACAGGACCAAAAGGCTCATAGAAATCATAGCATATAGGAAAGTAAACATACTAGTATGACTAAAACTTAATTGCAACTAATAGGTTATGTAGATCATTACGTACTAACATGACAAACTCAATTCCAACTAATTGGCTATGTAGAACATGTGCTTCCACTCTATCATATTTTACACTAAGTTGGCACGGACTCATTACTCTAATTGCTTATTGAAAGTCCAACAATAATAGCCAAAGCAAGACTGTTTACCTCCTCCTTTCCAACTTCCACGGGCATCTCCTTTATCTGATCCATGTGACTGTAGCCAAGATTAGAAAGCAGTTGTACAAGAGGACTTGGAGAACCAGGCAACACTCTTAAATCATCTGTGATTATAAACTCTATTCCTCCCCTCAGAAAAACTCCTGAATTATCATTTGTTGGATTTCTTATATCTGAATATATCTCCTTAGTTGTCCTCCCTCCACAATTACACTGAGCATCGGCTAACCACCTCTTTGATATACAGAATCTATTAGAACAATAGAAGTACCTGTCTGAAACAGAATAGAATCATCTATGCTCACTTTCAACTTAATACAATCTTCTATACATGGATTTCTAGGATTAAAAGGATTGACTTGCAATGTTCTAAGTAAAAATTGTTAGTAGGAAATGAAGAGAAAAATTGATAAGCATTTGAAGAAATGATTCAGTTTGGGCAAAGTGCCAACACCCCCCTTTTAAAATAGCTGCTTGAAATATTTAAAGAAAAGGATCTAAGTTGTATATACCGATAACGTTTATATTGTTCCACTATGTAAAATCTTAATTTATGACAACATGTTTAATATTCTATTCTGTCTAATTTATGCAAGAGTATTAACATCAGTTAAATCCTACTTCATCAAATATGTGTTGCATCACAGAGGCACTTTACATGAGCACTCAAACTGCTAGTATTACCAGCTAATGTCACCTTATTTAACTAGGAAATCTGAATATAGCATGCAGTAAAAACTTCTCCAGTGGGCAATACAAACTACAATAATAGTCAACAACAATTTCTCGATTCAAGAAAGTTGGAGTCAGCTATATGAATCCTAACTGTCCATGTCACTTTATTTAAGTACTTCAGTCCAATATTAAGTAGACAATACAAACTAACAAAACAAATAGGTATGGCCACCAAGCCAAGTTGCTTTGTAGCTTTTTAGTCCTTCTCTTCTTTCTTTTTATTCAAGAAAGAGCTCAAGGCAAGTGTTAAAGCAGATGATGACCCAATTAAAGCCGCATGCAGCAAGTACTGTGCCTGCCATAGAAATCATGGTATCAATTTCCATTTCAATAGCAATGCATTTTGGTTTTGGATTCAACACATATATATACACTAGCACTGCATATTTCAGGTTATTAAATGAGGTACTTAACTTGACAGTACACGAAAACTATATACTGTCAATGTATACTCTTAAGTTCTAGCTTCTGGTTGACTCTAGAAATTACCTCTGCCTTGCCAATGGAGATCACTTGCTCTTCAATGTCATAAAGGGGTACATTTAGTTCTTTCAGTAAGCCAAAACTTGATGAAGAACACAGAGGTCTTACTTCTAAATAGTCCGAAACAATAAACAAAGAAGGTGCCTTTGTAAATCTGCCAAATTCACTTGTGCCACCACTCATGCCCCTTGGATCAATAAGGGTATTATCTTCAAGTGAGACAGAAATTGGGAGCAATTGATTGTAGCATTTATGTCTCGGTGCAACGCCAGGGTTAAGCAATCTGTGTTGACAATAAGGAAACCATTCCAACTCCAAATCCTTCACACTTTTGTACAAGTTGTTTATGCATCCTAGTCCAGAAATTCCATTGAGAATATTGATCACTGTTCCAATAGGAAAAGTAAGGAAACTGAACAGAAAATCAACAAACGAATCCTTTGCTTCAGCATAAAGGATCTTATTTCTAGACTTGCTCAATATTAGCTTCAAGTTTATATTACAGGAGTTTATGGATTGTAAGAATTCCTTAGGTAACTCTGGTGAAATACTTGGGTCAGGCAGGATGTTGTCAACTAGAGCTTGCTTTATCAGAAACACCTCGGTCAAGGGAGATTTTGAGATCAATGAACAAGTGATAAATCTTGATATCTGCACAGAGAAAAATCAGGTGAATGCACGTAGCATGGTATCGAAACAGAAAAAGGTCATGAGTTTGAGTCTCACTCCGATCCATTGTGAAAAAGAATTTTCACGTGTTAGCTCATGAAAGAATCATGCACGCACATGAGGGGGCGTGTTGAAGACATGTTTAAGAAAAATAAAAGAGTTTTCTCCAACAACCTAAACTTTTAGATGAATTAGTCACACAATTCAACAATAGTTTCTGAATCAACATTTTGCAATATATGCATGTTTTTTTCAAGGACGTGGTGTATATGGTACAGAAAACGTATATTCTTTATCTGACATACTAAGTTTCCACTCAGTAAACTTGAAGATGGAGCAATAGTCGTTTCTTACATCTGGTAGGCCTACTAATCTACTCTCTGCAAGTTTAGCTCCTTTAGTCAAATCATAAGATCAAGAACCTAGTTTTCTCCAAAGACTTGTCTAATAGATTCAACTAAGCTCATTACTCTAGATGACGACAGCAAACAACAACTACTGTGGTGAAGACTACGTGAATCAATTAACCATGTCACTCCATCCTAGTCCAATACTATGCAAAATAAAAATGAAAAGTACTAGAAGTACTGTATACTTTCTATTGATATTTAAAAAAATTTGACATGACTAAAAGGCTCCGAGAATCATAGGACCAAAGCAAATGTAGTAACACGACTAAAAAAGTAATAACTAATAACAACTAATTGGTATGCCTAGATAGATCAATTTCTTCCACTGCATCCTATTTTTTGCCAAGTCTGCACGGACTCGTTACTCCAGATTGCTTATTGAATATCCAACCGTAATAGCTAAGAAATATCCTTACCTCCTCCTTGCCAACCTCCACAGACATCTCCTTTATCTGATTCATGCAACTGTAGCCAAGATCAGAAAGCAGCTGTAAAAGAGAACTTGGAGTACCAGGCAAAACTCTTAAATCATCAGTGATTATAAACTCTATTCCTCCCCTCAGAAAAACTCCTGAAAAATCATTTGTGGGATTTCTTGTATCTGAAAATATCTCCTTAGTTGTCCTCCCTCCACAACAACACTTAATATTGAGCAACCAGCTCTTTGATGAGCAACCTTCATTAGAGCATTTGAAGTACTTGTTAGTAACAGAATCATCTATGTTCACTTTCAACTTAAAACAATCTTCTACACATGGATTTCTTGGATTTAAAAGGATTGACTTGCAATGTTCTGAGTAAAGATGTTTATCATCGAGATTTTCAACACTTCGGTATAAATTGTTCATACAAGTAGAAACTGATGATCCATTGGTTAATCTGACAACTGTTCCAATGGGAAAAGTGAGAAAACTGAACACTATATCAACAAAATCCCTGTTGGCTTCAGCAGCAATAACTTTATTTTTCTTTTCATCTACTAAAAGCTTTAAGGGAACTCTGTATTCTGGATTATTGGCAGCCATATTGAAGGGAATCACTAAATTACTATACTGAATCTTGGGAGCTAAATCCCTTTCTTTTTTGAAAGATAAAATATTTTTATTTTAAGAATGCAGCTAGAGTTTACAAATGGTAGTTAAAGGTTGTATCAATATAAAAAGTTGTGTTTCTTATCATAGAAGGAAGAGTTGATGCAAATTGAGGTTTTCTTGATTTTCATTGGTGTCCCTACTCAGTTTAAATAAATGGAGTTAAGAAAGATGGTGGCATCAAGAAAACCATTACTTAAGAAAGAAGAAAAGTTAAAGGGAAAAGAGACAAAACACAAAAGTAGCCATTAACCAATACAGCCAGAGTTTGCTTTACTATTGTCCCTATTTCCTCTGTCAAGTTTTGTGTCTATATTCTTAGAATGTGAACTCCTTCATTTGGAACAAACAAGAAAATTTATATTCTCATTGAATTCTCTTTTTATTTTTTATTTTATGGAAGTGAAATTCAAGCATTTTAATGAAAAGGATCAACAATTCAATGTTGGTGGAGTTAATCGATGTGTGCACGAAATAAATTAAAATTGTAATAATGTGAAAAAATTAAAATAAAGAAAAAAAATCACTTTGTTGACATTTGCCAAATCTTTCCACATATAACATATGAATCAGCAAAATTCCACAACCTGGGACTGCAAAGCTCTAGACCTCACTGCAAATGGCGAGTAAGAAGATTAGTCTCTTAACTTATCTGACAATACGATGATCTATTTTCTTCTTGATTAAGGCAATTTGATTATATGTCAAACTACGCTTATGCCAAATTTTACAATTTGAATTGTGATCCTTCATTCACTGAGGGAACCCGCCATTGGAGCATGTGTTTAGAGAAGCAAACGGAGTAGCAGACTCCTTGGCAAAGAATGGATGCAGTCTTAGTTCTTTTTTAGCTTAATTATGTATTATGAACCACCTAGTTGTTCAATTTCTGCTTTTGCTTTGGACAGTACATGAACTATGCTTCCTAGACTAGTCCCAAGTTGTAAAGCTATTTAGTTTGTTATGAATAGAAGTCCCTTATTACCAAATAAAAAAAGAAAAACAAAAGAGGAAACCTCTAAAACTGGTAATAATAATCCTACAAATCAGTGATCAATATCTAGTTCAAACTGAAAACACTAGACTCTGCATCAAGGCTTCGATGTACAGGGGTGCAAGTTTTGAGGTTAAACTCAAGAAGCTAGACAAAAGAGTTACCTATGTCTATGTGTTTGCTAACCAGCCCGAGAAAGTTTCTTCAAGTTACACGTATCTTCATTTTTCAGCTGCTTCAACTTGTGATTTAGGCCCTCTGTCAAAGCTGATGATGAGGATGTTAAAGATGCCTTCAGCAAGCTCAATGCTTCCGACTCGCCAACACTGATAATTTGCTCTTCAATATCATTGATGGGCACATTTAATTCTTGGAGTAAGCGAATAGTTGATGTAGAAGACAAAGGTCGCACTTCCAAATTGTCCAGAATGTAGAAAAGGGAGGGTACCTTTACAAACTTCCTAAAATTGCTATGACGAGTACCCTTTACATTCTCTCTTGGATCATACAGGCAATAAATTTCTTCTTTTCCTTCAGGAATCTGCAGCAGCTGAGACTCAGATTTATGGTAAGTGGCAATACAGGGCTTGAGTATTATCGTCTTAAGGCTGTCGCTATTATCCCCACTTTTGTACCTATTTCGTTTAGGCATATTGAACCATTTTGAATCTAAAGTCTCGACACTTTTATAGAAGTTATCTATGCAACCCAACCCGGAACTCCCTTTTAGAGCATCTTCAATTGATCCTAATGGAATGGTCAAGAAGCTGAAGAGAAAATCAATGAATTCATTGCCTGCCTCTGCACACAAGACCTTGTTTGTAGATTTTCTTAGTGTTAGCTTCAGCTCTAATTTCTTGGTGTTGTTACTGGTTCCATTTTCAGAAATGGACAACAAATTTCCAGACTTGGACATGGTGATAGTGTCAACTCTTGCTCTTTTTTGTTTTTGCTTGGGCAGAAACACATCAGACAAGGAAGTCTTTGAGATAAATGAATGAGCTAGTAGACGAATCACCTAAATGGTCAAGGAAAGGATCATGTTACTTGCTGCAAATGGCAATCTACGAAAGTCAAACATGTAACCATATCACCAGAAAGTATAATTCTTGAATCAAGAATTGCAAAGGATATTACCTCAATCCTGCCAACTTCTACATGCATCTCCTTAATCTGATTCATATCACTCAGGCCAACATCAGAGAGCATCTGAACAAGAGAACTTGGAGAAGCAGATTTGACTTGCAAATCATCAGTGATTAAAAATGATATCCCTCCTTTGATAAATCCATACTCATTGCGGCAAGTCTTTTCATCTATATCTTTCCAAATCTTCTCTTCATTAATTGTCCCACCACATGAGCAAGCAATCTTCGAGAAAAAACATGCCTTTGAGCAAGCTGGGCACTGATAATACTTCACAGGGCCTGAATCATCTACGTTCACCTTCAACCTCCTGCAATACTTTGGATAGGGATTTCTTGGATTTAGCAGCATGGTTTTGCAATGCTCTATGAACAGATCTTCCTCTCTGAGGTTTTCAACACTTTGGTACAAGTTGTTCATACAGCCGACAACTCCAGCCTCTGCTTTAATGAGTCGTATTATTGTTCCCATTGGTAAAGTGAAAAGGCTAACAAGTATGTTCATAAAATCTACTTTGGCTTCAGCTGCAACAACTTGTTCCTTCTTTTCATCCACCAAAAGCTTCAACGGAACCTTATATTCTTGCTTGTTTTCCATTTCAAATCAGTTAATTGGTGAACTCTCTACTGATGTAGCAAACTCCTAGATGATCCGAGTTTTCATTAATTGGTCAAGAACCAAGATTATGTGAATAAAATGACTTCTGGCTTTCAGTTGAAGTATGAAGAAGCAAGCATTTGTTCAAGATATGAAATCGATCTAAAGAGAACAGACACGGACATGGGGTCACGGATGCATTAAAAAAATTCAAGGAACATGACACGCGTTTTTTGCACACTATTGTATTTGCAAATACATTCCTATAGTATATTAGATCAACAAACAATTATTCAATGTGTTTATAACAATATAAACACGCATTCCAGATTCAATATACGTAAAGAACATTCTAATACCAACCATTTATCGAATGACAACACCAAAGGTAAACATAAGACTAAGCCAGTATGATCAACATCTATGCCTCAATCTTAACAAGTTAGGGACGGTGGTCATCCTCACTGACTATGTTACTCCATTAAAACACGTCACACCAATATTATACAAGCCAACATAAGATCATTCACGACAAATCTTGAAGTCCAAAACTACTGGAATTCATTCAGGTAGCTGCAATTCAATTTATATTTATTCCCCATATCCGATTTATTTTATTTCGTTATGATGGTAGTCTCAAGACCAACTTATCTACATCTTCATTAATCCATCAAAAAGCCAGCTAATTGAAATTTGAACATGAGATTTGCAAGCCATTGCTCCTATGCCTCAATTTGTATATGAACTGTTACTATTACGAGTCAAATTTATTTTCTTGAGTACACTATCTGAAAAGTTCTAAAGATATTTCTTTTTTCTATAATTGTGGTGTCCGAATCAACTTACGCTCACCTCGACAAAATCCACAGGTATCTGCTACCTCCCACCGGCACAAGTACTAGGTAACTCTATCCACCAATGATAGGACATATGGCAAATGCTATAAAACTAGTGAGATGTAGTAGTTCTCATACACAAAATGTTTTTGAATGGTCTCTTGCACAATATATAAAAATTTGTAAACAAAACAATTTTGATAGGTCAGATTTGACTTCACATTTACATATTACTCCTAGTTAAATATTTTTTTTTAATTACAACTAACAAACCCTCAAGGAGCAATGGCGTAGTAAGTCGTGAAGCCAAGATTTTATACAAGGGGATTCAAAATTTTTGTACCTATATCCGAATCTCTGACCTAAAGCAATTTGTGAGCCCCTTTTAGGGGTCGTTTGGTTTGTGGGACTAATAAAAAAGGATATCCCATAAATTTGGGATTACAATAATCCCGGGATTATAATATTGAGATTAACAATCACACCTCCTATATGGGTTAGGATAATACCATGAATTTGGTATAAAAATTGTCCCACTTTAGCTAATTCCACCAACCAAACATAGGATTGATTTAATCCCGGTATTATTAATTCAATCCCAACAAACGCCCTCTAATAAGCTACTACCTTTGTGCTAAATTATGTGACACTATTTTTTCTAGTCTGTTTTAGACCACAAATTTCAGCAGTCTGCTTTCTTACTTAAACTCCGTGTCAAATCGAATTTTATCACATAAAATGAGATGGAGGGAGTAGTTTATAACACAATGTAATTTTTCAACGAAGCAAAATGATAAAAATAAATGGACATATTAAAGAAGGAAAATATACCTTTTTATGGAGAGCCTGAGCACTAATATTTAATTTGGGGTTTTGATATACTAATGATGTTTTGTTGCTAATATATAGAGGCATAATATTTCCCGCTCAATTGCTCTCCTTTTCTTATTTCCCGCTAAATTAGCAGTGTGTTTGGGGAATTTAGCGAAACTGTTTAATTTGGCATAAATCTTGTAATAAAGAAATAACGACTTTAAAAATAAAATTTTTATATAAATAACTGTTTTAGACCGTATGCATAAATTATGCACATAGTATGCAAAAATGACTATCTTTTATTAAAGTGATCTAGCATTATTCATGCAGCATAATTTTTCCATTCAAATTTTGCAATCTAAAATGAGTCGTTGACATTTTTGTGGTTTTATATTACTATCTCAATAAATGTATAGTGGTGTCAATAATGGAGAGGTCTCAATCTTTCCGCAACATCCCTTTATGTTAGTCTGTTGCATTCTTACTCTTGCTTTTAATAAACGAATATAGGACTTTAATATATACTAATCATGGTCATTTCTACTCATAATGATCATCATTTGTCACTCTTATAAGTATAGTGGGTCATTTCTAGTCATAATGATCATCATTTCTCGCTATAACAAGTGTAATTGGCCATTTCTACTCATAATGATCATTATTTGTCAGTCTAACAAGTATAATTTGTCATTTACAGTGATAATCATCATCATTTGTCACTCTAACAAGTGTATTTGGCCATTTCTACTCATAATGATTATCATTTGTCACTCTAACAAGTGTAATTGGTCATTTCTAGTGATAATGATCATCACTTGTCACTCTTACAAGTGTACTTAGCCATTTCTAGTGACAATGATCATCAATTCTCAGTCTAAGTACTCTAAGTGGTCTTTTATGATGAACGTTGACAAAATTTATCACTCTTACAAGTATAATTGGTCACTTATAGTGATATAATCATCATAATTTGTCACGCTAACTACTCTAATTATGAAAAAATATGATGAAGATAGAAACAATTGAAGACTGCGCTCGGAACGACACATAAAATGTGGCAAACATAAATTTGATGTTCGAAACAAGACTATATGTATGGATCATCATTTCTCCATGTAACAAGTATAATTGGTAATTTCTAGTGATAATGATCATCAGTTATCACTCTAACAAGTATAGTGGTATCAGAGCCAATATGATCGTCGGCTAAATCACTTGTTATCCTTGTTAACTCGAAATTTTCTGTTAAGCCTGCTTTCTTGTTCATATCTCTTAGTCCTTATCCTTGTGTCGAGGTAACCGATTAATCTCCGGTTTAGACGTTGGCAAGCCATAAAGTTCCGTTGGATTAGCCCGTTGAGTCTAGGAAATAGGGCCGGACCCGGATTGGTGTTCCCGTCGCTTAGCTACATAGGATAAGAACGAAAGAAATTTGAATAAAGAAAACACCTTAATAGAAAAGAGTAGAGTTAACTATATGATAACCCCCCATAAGAAACAAAAACACTTAACTCCCGTACCTAATGAAACACTGGTTTAATAAATATAATAATAATAAATATTATATCTACTTTATGAATATATGTTTCTCTGATTTAATAAACAACGATAATCCTTACGTAGAAGAAACTCTTCTGCTATATTATAAACTTTGGAGAAGAGATTTCCTTAATAAAAATAAAAATATAATATTTTAAAAAATGAATATGGCTCCAGGTAATCTAGAACTCTGGATAAATACTGATAAAGAAATTAGTGACCATGAAAAGCTTTTAAAGGATAATTTACATAGATATCTTTCAACAGGAAATATTGATTTTCTACATTATATGCAAAATAATATTTCAGAAATACTTAGGTTAAAACCTATAGCTGAAAGTTATTATAGAAAAGCTTGTGACGGTCCAGGAGCTCATTATTAAAATGGAAGGATCATCACAGTCAGTATTAAACAGTATAAACCTATCAACAGAAGTAGATAAAATATCAAAAATAGAAAATAATATGTTAAATTGGAATATTCCCAAAGAAAAGTTAGAAAAGATATATGAAGTCGGAGGATTTGACTTCATAAATAGATTTAGTATTAAAACATGTGAATCAACAATTGCTATAAATCACTCAGTTGAAACAATTCAACTATTGTCTATAAAAGATATAGAAAAATATAGAAAAAGTTATAAGTTCCTACATATAGGACTAGTACAAGTGGCTGTAAAACCACTTCATAGACTAGGATTAGATATTCCTATATGTTTATTATTAAGAGATAATAGATTCTTAAACTTTGATGATTCATTAATAGCCGTATTACAAAGTAACATGGCAAATGGGCCAGTATACTTTAATTGTTATCCGAATTTCTCAGTTGATATTAATGATCCAACAATATTAGATGTTCTAACATTAAATGTTAAAACAAAGCATTTGAATAGTAAACATCAAACCAGAGAAATAGCTATAATATATACAGTATATTATAAATTAATGAAAACTACTTTAGCTCCCAAAGCTAAACCAAGTAGAGCTCATAAAGGAGTTACAATGTTAATGGAAGCAAATATTAAACATCATAATATATTTGTCCCAAGATTACTTAAATGGGATGAAGTCTTATCAAAAAATGAATGGCACTTTGATTCCATCACGGAACCAACAGTGGAAGATGAATCTATACAAATAGAACAAGTTATACAACATACAGATGGATCAATAGATTTAAAATTCCTAAAATCTAGATCCTTTAACGCTACATCTTCATCGTCCAGGATGTCCTTTTCAAGGCCGTCTACTTCTTGTCCCCTGGAGGAAGAAGACATAATAAACAAAAATTTAAAAGGTGTTAACTTTAGTAAAAAAATTCCACAACCAGAATACAAGCCTGTCATAATCAATCAACCATCAAGCCCAACCTTTAGTGAAATAAATGATTCCTTAGGAATGATAACGTTAGAAGAACCATTTGAACCAGATATAAAATATCTCCAACAACTCTGGGTAAAATCAGAGAATAATATTAAAAGAGAATGGTATAGAAACAATTACACTTTAGAACAGAGGAAATCATTTAGAGATAAATGGATGAAAGATTTGAAAAAATGGAAGTGTAGTTTAGAATTTTTTAAATGGTTTGAATATACAGGAAAATTAGCTAACTGTGAATCTTTAAATATGGTAGTTAAAAAATGGTATACGAAAAGTAATAAAATAATAGAATCTACCATTCCCCCATTAGAAGAAATAAATATACCAGTAGGTGATAAAGTAGTAATATGAAATCCTTTTAAAAGAACATCAATAGATACCCAAGGAGAACCTAAAAATAAAGATATTAATAAATTAATAGAACAAAGTAATTATACAAATCAAATACTACATGTCATAGCTAATCAGGTAGAAGAAGCAAGAAGCAAGTCTTCTTTTAAACCATTCCCAGAGAAAAGAATAAAATTTGAAGATAATATTGAAGAAAATCCAATTTTCAGGCTACCTAGTATGTCAAAAGATAAATTCCCTAGTCTTCCTAAAGGTGGATTGGAAATAAAAGGTGATGTTCTAGATGAAATTACTAAAAGGTTAAAATCATCTTTAACAATAAATACAATAGAGAAAGAAAATTCAGTAAAAACCTTATCTGAATTAAATAATCAATTAAATAAAAGAGGATCTAATTATCATCATAAGAAAAATTATTATAAAAAACCTACATTTCCTGATATACAGTATGAAGAAGAACATCTAGTATCATTCAGTTCGCACACAGGTGATGCTATAACTGAGTGGAATATAGATGGACAAGCAGAACATCAAATACTTAATAGATTACATGAAATGGGAATAGCAGCAACAGCCTATAAAATAAAAGGTAATACAGATAAGCAAGCAGCAACCCTGCTTTCTTACGGATTTACAGGAATGTTAAAAAATTGGTGGGACAACTATCTGTCAGATAGAGATAGAGAAACTGTCCTTAATGCTACTACAATCATAAAGGTAGTTAAACAAGAAAGTAGTAGTACTAATCAAACAATAGAAGAACAAGTACGTGAAGATGCTATAAATACTATAATTAAACACTTTATTGGAGAACCAAAAGTATTTAAAGATAGAAGTTTAGAAATATTATCTAATTTATCATGTCCAAAATTACATGACTTTAAATGGTATAAAGACATATTCCTAAATAAAGTAATGATTAGAGAAGATTGTAATCATAGTTATTGGAAAGAAAAATTTATAAGTGGATTACCACAGTTATTTGCAGATAAAGTTAGACAAAAAATAAAAGATAGATTTAACGGTGAAATACCTTATGATGGTTTAACCTATGGTGATATAATAAGCTTTATTAACATAACAGCTTTAGAACTTTGTACTGATATGAAATTAAAAAATCAGCTAAAAAGAGATTATAAAATCACTAAGAAAGAATTAGGAAATTTCTGTAGTGATTTTGGCTATGCTAAGATAACTGCCCCGTCTACCGAGGCAACAAAAAGATCCAAAAAGATAAATAGAAAAGACAAAAGTAGCAATAGTTATTATAAAAGAAAATCTTCCAAAAGATACAGGAAGAAAATTCCAAAAAATACAAGTCAAAGTAAACAACCTTCTTTTGAAGGAAGATGCTACAATTGTGGAAAGAAGGGCCATAAGGCAGATAATTGTAGAGTAAAGACAAAGAAGAAAAACAAAATTAATAGTTTAGAATTAGATGAAGACATTAAGAATAAAATATATGCTATACTAGACGAAAATGATAATAGTGAAGAAGGAAGTTCATCCACGGAAAGCATAAGTGATGATGAACAAATTAATATAGCATATGAGTCTAGTGATAGTTACACTTCCAAATCAGAGTGTGATTGTCCTAAAGGATTATGTACCTGCGGGACAGGTTCAATAAAAGTCATATCAAATGAAAATAAAGAATTCTTCTTTGATCTAATAGATCAAATAAAGGATGAAGAAATTAAAAGAGAATATCTTTTAAAATTAAAAGAAATAGTCTTAAGTAGAGAATCAAATAAACCTAACATATCCAATCCTTTTAGTATGAAAAATATTCTACAAAAATTTGATAAAAAAGAAGAAAAAATATCTATATCAGATCTTTATGCAGAATTAACAACATTAAAACAAGAAGTTAATATTTTAAAACAAAAAGTTAATAACATAGAGGAAGAAAACCTTGCTCTAGAATTAATTCAAAAAACTCAAAAGGAGTTAAATTCTACAATAATAGGAGAAAGTTCAAATACTAAACAAGTAGAAGCACAAGACGATGAATTGGGAGTCTTGGCTATCTCTAAAATTAAGTCTCAAAAATGGTATGTACCAATAAAATTAGTCATAAATAGTGAATACAGTATCCAGACAGTAGCCTTATTAGACTCTGGTGCTGACCAAAATTGTATAGTAGAAGGATTAATTCCAACAAAATATTGTGATAAAACATCAGCAAAATTATTCTCTGCATCAGGAGAAAAACTTAAAATAAAATATAAATTATCTAATGCACATATATGTAATGATAACATATGCTTTAAAAATACTTTTATTCTGATAAAGGATTTAAATGAGGAAGTTATATTAGGAACTCCCTTTTTAACTCAGATATCTCCTTTTACAGTTAATACAACAGGTATTACTACCAATAATCTTGGTAAAGAAATAATATTTTATTTCCTAAATAGTCCAAAACAAAGAGAAATAGATACTCTAAAAGAAAGAAGTATCTATAAAATACAATTGATAAAAAATCAAATAAATTACATAAAAGACGAAATTAAAATTGTTAAAATAGAAAACCAGTTTAAAGATAAACTAATTCAAGATAAGATACTACAAACCCAAAAAGAAATAGAATCTGAAGTCTGTTCAGATCTACCTAATGCCTTTTGGGAAAGAAAAAGGCATATAGTACGATTACCGTATATAGAAGGATTTGAAGAAGAGTCTATCCCCACTAAGGCTAGACCAATTCAAATGAACCAAGAATTAATGGAATATTGTAAAAAGGAAATTAATGAATTATTAGAAAAGAAAATAATTCGTCCTTCTAAGTCACCTTGGAGTTGTTCCGCATTTTATGTTAATAATAATGCTGAACGAGAAAGAGGAGCTCCAAGATTAGTTATAAATTATAAACCTTTAAACAAAGTATTAAGATGGATACGATATCCAATTCCAAATAAAAGAGATTTATTAAAAAGAACGTATAAGGCTAAAATATATAGTAAATTTGATATGAAATCGGGATTTTGGCAAATCCAAATAGATGAAAGGGATAAGTATAAAACAGCATTTAATGTGCTCTTTGGCCAATATGAATGGAATGTTATGCTCTTTGGGTTAAAAAATGCCCCCATCAGAATTTCAAAATATAATGAATAATATATTTAACCCATATAGTTCATTCTCAATAGTTTATATTGATGATGTATTAATATTTTCAGAAAATATTGATCAACATTTTAAGCATTTAAAGATATTTCTTAATATTATTCAGAAAAATGGGCTGGTAGTGAGTGCCAAGAAGATTAAATTATTTCAAACCTCTATTAGATTTTTAGGACATGACTTGTCTCAAGGCATGTATAAACCAATTTGTAGAGCCATAGAATTCTCTACAAAATTTCCAGATGTTTTAACAGATAAAACTCAGTTACAAAGGTTTTTAGGAAGTCTCAATTATGTTTCAGATTTTATTCCAAACCTTAGACAAATATGTGAACCCCTTTATCAGCGTCTTAGGAAAAATCCAGTTCCTTGGAGCCAAGAACAAACACAAACAGTTCAAAAAGTCAAAAGTATTGTTCAAAGACTTCCTTGTCTAGGCATACCACATCCGGATGCCTTTATGATTGTTGAAACCGATGCCTCTGAAATAGGTTTCGGAGGAATTCTTAAACAGCGTCTCTCTCCAAAAGAGTCTGAACAATTAGTCCGATATTGCTCTGGAATATGGAACGGAACTCAAAAAAATTATAGTACTATTAAAAAAGAAATTTTATCAATAGTTTTATGTATAACTAAATTTCAAGATGATTTGATAAACAAAGAATTTCTTTTAAGAGTTGATTGTAAAGCAGCAAAAGATGTTTTGCAAAAAGATGTTAGGAATTTAGTTTCAAAACAAATATTTGCCAGATGGCAAGCTTTATTATCTAGCTTTGATTTTCAAATAGAATTTATTAAAGGAGAAGACAATAGTCTTCCGGATTTTTTAACTAGAGAATTTTTACAGAGAAGACATGAGGTCATTATATCCAGTGAGACCTCTAAGGCAATTCCTTGAACAGCATCATAACCAGAACTCACATATAAACAGATATACAGCTTTAGCAGAGTTTCCTCAATTACCTCCTCCTACACCCGTAAAGAGAGAAGCAACCCCAGGAACCTCAAAACAATCCTTAAACAGTTATGCCAAAAGAACCATAAACAGTTATTCTGAGGCAGTACAACCTCAACCTCCCATTAAACAAGAACAAGCAAACTCTTCAACAGCAAGTCAACAGAAATTCGATTGGATAAACAGTCAACAGGTACCAATCATTGCGATTGAGAGAAAATTAGTTGAAAAACAAATTACAGATATTATCAAGTCTTGTTACACAGACAGAAATTATGTGGAAACAGACAACCCTTATAAAACAAGAGAATTTTATGAAGCTATATTGATAGCAACCAATTCAATAGAAATTGAAAATGAGTTAGCAGATAAAAATGATCCAAGGAGTATTAGGTACTCCAAGTTTACTATTAAAAGAATTTTAAGCCCTGCGGATTGGCCAGTAGATCATCTACACACGCCGATTCAATTTCCATTATCAGTGAATTTTAAAATATCAGGGTATAATTTTTACGACTATAAAAATGCATGGTTTAACTTCATATACTTAAGACCTGGCAGCCATTCATGGTTTGTCAAGTTCTGTGAAAAGGTATCAACGGATCCCATCCCAAGATGGTTTTATGAATGGTGGAATACATTTGGAGCAGACGAAAGGGTGTTGTCACCTTCTTTCAAACAGTTACACACCAATTACCAGAAAGAAAACGAAGAACTAGCAGCATTACCAGAACATATACAGTTATGTAAATTCTTCATGGCTAAAAGAGTGTCCTATATTATTAGTTGGGAATTCAATATAGAAGTATTATGCAAGGTCAGGTACCTTGTTAAAACTATAAAAATTAAGGGGTGGACCCCTAAGAACAAAGAAAAACAGGTTCAACAAGTTCAAACGAAGATCGGATCAACAGACAAATTATCAAAGGAAGCGTTGAAAAGAAAACTTCAACAGGCCTTAGCAAATTTAGACCAAGCAAATGGCAGTGAAATAAATCAAATTACTGAATTATTAGATACAGCATCATCAACAGCATCAGCAGGAGATAATGGAGATATGGAGGACCCACACGGGATTGCTCAATCATAGCTCACGAATTTTTAGCAAAAGATAGACAAATAGGTGCCAAGTGGTATCAATAATGTAGATCTTACTTTACTTTTGTAAAGATAAGATTCCTGACAATAGGACCCCATTAGCATCAATAATGTAAATCTTATCTTACTTTATAAAAGATAAGATTCCCCGTTAATAGCTCTCCACCTGTAAAGGAGAATAGTGTCATTAGCAACTATAAATAGAAGTAGAAATCAGAAGTAAGGCATCACTCGAAATCCTCACTTTCGAAATATTCCCTATTTTCCCTCTCTCTGTAAAACAATGATCTTTCATGTTCAATAAACAGTTCCAATTTTAATAGTAAGTTTTCTGTTCTCATAAATATTTTTAACATTTACTTTGATTATTAGCTTTTGATTCAATTATTAGCTTTTAAATTTCATAAAATAGTAGGTCCCGCAAAACATATTTATGAAATTTAAAAGCTAATAATTGAATCAAAAGCTAATAATCAAAATAAATGTTAAAAATATTTATGAGAACAGAAAACTTACTATTAAAATTGGAACTGTTTATTGAACATGAAAGATCATTGTTTTACAGAGAGAGGGAAAATAGGGAATATTTCGAAAGTGAGGATTTCGAGTGATGCCTTACTTCTGATTTCTACTTCTATTTATAGTTGCTAATGACACTATTCTCCTTTACAGGAGGAGAGCTATTAACGGGGAATCTTATCTTTTATAAAGTAAGATAAGATTTACATTATTGATGCTAATGGGGTCCTATTGTCAGGAATCTTATCTTTACAAAAGTAAAGTAAGATCTACATTATTGATACCACTTGGCACCTATTTGTCTATCTTTTGCTAAAAATTCGTGAGATATGATTGAGCAATCCCGTGTGGGTCCTCCATATCTCCATTATCTCCTGCTGATGCTGTTGATGATGCTGTATCTAATAATTCAGTGATTTGATTTATTTCACTGCCATTTGATTGGTCTAAATTTGCTAAGGCCTGTTGAAGTTTTCTTTTCAACGCTTCCTTTGATAATTTGTCTGTTGATCCGATCTTCGTTTGAACTTGTTGAACCTGTTTTTCTTTGTTCTTAGGGGTCCACCCCTTAATTTTTATAGTTTTAACAAGGTACCTGACCTTGCATAATACTTCTATATTGAATTCCCAACTAATAATATAGGACACTCTTTTAGCCATGAAGAATTTACATAACTGTATATGTTCTGGTAATGCTGCTAGTTCTTCGTTTTCTTTCTGGTAATTGGTGTGTAACTGTTTGAAAGAAGGTGACAACACCCTTTCGTCTGCTCCAAATGTATTCCACCATTCATAAAACCATCTTGGGATGGGATCCGTTGATACCTTTTCACAGAACTTGACAAACCATGAATGGCTGCCAGGTCTTAAGTATATGAAGTTAAACCATGCATTTTTATAGTCGTAAAAATTATAACCTGATATTTTAAAATTCACTGATAATGGAAATTGAATCGGCGTGTGTAGATGATCTACTGGCCAATCCGCAGGGCTTAAAATTCTTTTAATAGTAAACTTGGAGTACCTAATACTCCTTGGATCATTTTTATCTGCTAACTCATTTTCAATTTCTATTGAATTGGTTGCTATCAATATAGCTTCATAAAATTCTCTTGTTTTATAAGGGTTGTCTGTTTCCACATAATTTCTGTCTGTGTAACAAGACTTGATAATATCTGTAATTCGTTTTTCAACTAATTTTCTCTCAATCGCAATGATTGGTACCTGTTGACTGTTTATCCAATCGAATTTCTGTTGACTTGCTGTTGAAGAGTTTGCTTGTTCTTGTTTAATGGGAGGTTGAGGTTGTACTTCCTCAGAATAACTGTTTATGGTTCTTTTGGCATAACTGTTTAAGGATTGTTTTGAGGTTCCTGGGGTTGCTTCTCTCTTTACGGGTGTAGGAGGAGGTAATTGAGGAAACTCTACTAAAGCTGTATATCTGTTTATATGTGAGTTCTGGTTATGATGCTGTTCAAGGAATTGCCTTGGAGGTCTCACTGGATATAATGGCCTCATGTCTTCTCTGTAAAAATTCTCTAGTTAAAAAATCCGGAAGACTATTGTCTTCTCCTTTAATAAATTCTATTTGAAAATCAAAGCTAGATAATAAAGCTTGCCATCTGGCAAATATTTGTTTTGAAACTAAATTCCTAACATCTTTTTGCAAAACATCTTTTGCTGCTTTACAATCAACTCTTAAAAGAAATTCTTTGTTTATCAAATCATCTTGAAATTTAGTTATACATAAAACTATTGATAAAATTTCTTTTTTAATAGTACTATAATTTTTTTGAGTTCCGTTCCATATTCCAGAGCAATATCGGACTAATTGTTCAGACTCTTTTGGAGAGAGACGCTGTTTAAGAATTCCTCCGAAACCTATTTCAGAGGCATCGGTTTCAACAATCATAAAGGCATCCGGATGTGGTATGCCTAGACAAGGAAGTCTTTGAACAATACTTTTGACTTTTTGGACTGTTTGTGTTTGTTCTTGGCTCCAAGGAACTGGATTTTTCCTAAGACGCTGATAAAGGGGTTCACATATTTGTCTAAGGTTTGGAATAAAATCTGAAACATAATTGAGACTTCCTAAAAACCTTTGTAACTGAGTTTTATCTGTTAAAACATCTGGAAATTTTGTAGAGAATTCTATGGCTCTACAAATTGGTTTATACATGCCTTGAGACAAGTCATGTCCTAAAAATCTAATAGAGGTTTGAAATAATTTAATCTTCTTGGCACTCACTACCAGCCCATTTTTCTGAATAATATTAAGAAATATCTTTAAATGCTTAAAATGTTGATCAATATTTTCTGAAAATATTAATACATCATCAATATAAACTATTGAGAATGAACTATATGGGTTAAATATATTATTCATTATATTTTGAAATTCTGATGGGGGCATTTTTTAACCCAAAGAGCATAACATTCCATTCATATTGGCCAAAGGGCACATTAAATGCTGTTTTATACTTATCCCTTTCATCTATTTGGATTTGCCAAAATCCCGATTTCATATCAAATTTACTATATATTTTAGCCTTATACGTTCTTTTTAATAAATCTCTTTTATTTGGAATTGGATATCGTATCCATCTTAATACTTTGTTTAAAGGTTTATAATTTATAACTAATCTTGGAGCTCCTCTTTCTCGTTCAGCATTATTATTAACATAAAATGCGGAACAACTCCAAGGTGACTTAGAAGGACGAATTATTTTCTTTTCTAATAATTCATTAATTTCCTTTTTACAATATTCCATTAATTCTTGGTTCATTTGAATTGGTCTAGCCTTAGTGGGGATAGACTCTTCTTCAAATCCTTCTATATACGGTAATCGTACTATATGCCTTTTTCTTTCCCAAAAGGCATTAGGTAGATCTGAACAGACTTCAGATTCTATTTCTTTTTGGGTTTGTAGTATCTTATCTTGAATTAGTTTATCTTTAAACTGGTTTTCTATTTTAACAATTTTAATTTCGTCTTTTATGTAATTTATTTGATTTTTTATCAATTGTATTTTATAGATACTTCTTTCTTTTAGAGTATCTATTTCTCTTTGTTTTGGACTATTTAGGAAATAAAATATTATTTCTTTACTAAGATTATTGGTAGTAATACCTGTTGTATTAACTGTAAAAGGAGATATCTGAGTTAAAAAGGGAGTTCCTAATATAACTTCCTCATTTAAATCCTTTATCAGAATAAAAGTATTTTTAAAGCATATGTTATCATTACATATATGTGCATTAGATAATTTATATTTTATTTTAAGTTTTTCTCCTGATGCAGAGAATAATTTTGCTGATGTTTTATCACAATATTTTGTTGGAATTAATCCTTCTACTATACAATTTTGGTCAGCACCAGAGTCTAATAAGGCTACTGTCTGGATACTGTATTCACTATTTATGACTAATTTTATTGGTACATACCATTTTTGAGACTTAATTTTAGAGATAGCCAAGACTCCCAATTCATCGTCTTGTGCTTCTACTTGTTTAGTATTTGAACTTTCTCCTATTATTGTAGAATTTAACTCCTTTTGAGTTTTTTGAATTAATTCTAGAGCAAGGTTTTCTTCCTCTATGTTATTAACTTTTTGTTTTAAAATATTAACTTCTTGTTTTAATGTTGTTAATTCTGCATAAAGATCTGATATAGATATTTTTTCTTCTTTTTTATCAAATTTTTGTAGAATATTTTTCATACTAAAAGGATTGGATATGTTAGGTTTATTTGATTCTCTACTTAAGACTATTTCTTTTAATTTTAAAAGATATTCTCTTTTAATTTCTTCATCCTTTATTTGATCTATTAGATCAAAGAAGAATTCTTTATTTTCATTTGATATGACTTTTATTGAACCTGTCCCGCAGGTACATAATCCTTTAGGACAATCACACTCTGATTTGGAAGTGTAACTATCACTAGACTCATATGCTATATTAATTTGTTCATCATCACTTATGCTTTCCGTGGATGAACTTCCTTCTTCACTATTATCATTTTCGTCTAGTATAGCATATATTTTATTCTTAATGTCTTCATCTAATTCTAAACTATTAATTTTGTTTTTCTTCTTTGTCTTTACTCTACAATTATCTGCCTTATGGCCCTTCTTTCCACAATTGTAGCATCTTCCTTCAAAAGAAGGTTGTTTACTTTGACTTGTATTTTTTGGAATTTTCTTCCTGTATCTTTTGGAAGATTTTCTTTTATAATAACTATTGCTACTTTTGTCTTTTCTATTTATCTTTTTGGATCTTTTTGTTGCCTCGGTAGACGGGGCAGTTATCTTAGCATAACCAAAATCACTACAGAAATTTCCTAATTCTTTCTTAGTGATTTTATAATCTCTTTTTAGCTGATTTTTTAATTTCATATCAGTACAAAGTTCTAAAGCTGTTATGTTAATAAAGCTTATTATATCACCATAGGTTAAACCATCATAAGGTATTTCACCGTTAAATCTATCTTTTATTTTTTGTCTAACTTTATCTGCAAATAACTGTGGTAATCCACTTATAAATTTTTCTTTCCAATAACTATGATTACAATCTTCTCTAATCATTACTTTATTTAGGAATATGTCTTTATACCATTTAAAGTCATGTAATTTTGGACATGATAAATTAGATAATATTTCTAAACTTCTATCTTTAAATACTTTTGGTTCTCCAATAAAGTGTTTAATTATAGTATTTATAGCATCTTCACGTACTTGTTCTTCTATTGTTTGATTAGTACTACTACTTTCTTGTTTAACTACCTTTATGATTGTAGTAGCATTAAGGACAGTTTCTCTATCTCTATCTGACAGATAGTTGTCCCACCAATTTTTTAACATTCCTGTAAATCCGTAAGAAAGCAGGGTTGCTGCTTGCTTATCTGTATTACCTTTTATTTTATAGGCTGTTGCTGCTATTCCCATTTCATGTAATCTATTAAGTATTTGATGTTCTGCTTGTCCATCTATATTCCACTCAGTTATAGCATCACCTGTGTGCGAACTGAATGATACTAGATGTTCTTCTTCATACTGTATATCAGGAAATGTAGGTTTTTTATAATAATTTTTCTTATGATGATAATTAGATCCTCTTTTATTTAATTGATTATTTAATTCAGATAAGGTTTTTACTGAATTTTCTTTCTCTATTGTATTTATTGTTAAAGATGATTTTAACCTTTTAGTAATTTCATCTAGAACATCACCTTTTATTTCCAATCCACCTTTAGGAAGACTAGGGAATTTATCTTTTGACATACTAGGTAGCCTGAAAATTGGATTTTCTTCAATATTATCTTCAAATTTTATTCTTTTCTCTGGGAATGGTTTAAAAGAAGACTTGCTTCTTGCTTCTTCTACCTGATTAGCTATGACATGTAGTATTTGATTTGTATAATTACTTTGTTCTATTAATTTATTAATATCTTTATTTTTAGGTTCTCCTTGGGTATCTATTGATGTTCTTTTAAAAGGATTTCATATTACTACTTTATCACCTACTGGTATATTTATTTCTTCTAATGGGGGAATGGTAGATTCTATTATTTTATTACTTTTCGTATACCATTTTTTAACTACCATATTTAAAGATTCACAGTTAGCTAATTTTCCTGTATATTCAAACCATTTAAAAAATTCTAAACTACACTTCCATTTTTTCAAATCTTTCATCCATTTATCTCTAAATGATTTCCTCTGTTCTAAAGTGTAATTGTTTCTATACCATTCTCTTTTAATATTATTCTCTGATTTTACCCAGAGTTGTTGGAGATATTTTATATCTGGTTCAAATGGTTCTTCTAACGTTATCATTCCTAAGGAATCATTTATTTCACTAAAGGTTGGGCTTGATGGTTGATTGATTATGACAGGCTTGTATTCTGGTTGTGGAATTTTTTTACTAAAGTTAACACCTTTTAAATTTTTGTTTATTATGTCTTCTTCCTCCAGGGGACAAGAAGTAGACGGCCTTGAAAAGGACATCCTGGACGATGAAGATGTAGCGTTAAAGGATCTAGATTTTAGGAATTTTAAATCTATTGATCCATCTGTATGTTGTATAACTTGTTCTATTTGTATAGATTCATCTTCCACTGTTGGTTCCGTGATGGAATCAAAGTGCCATTCATTTTTTGATAAGACTTCATCCCATTTAAGTAATCTTGGGACAAATATATTATGATGTTTAATATTTGCTTCCATTAACATTGTAACTCCTTTATGAGCTCTACTTGGTTTAGCTTTGGGAGCTAAAGTAGTTTTCATTAATTTATAATATACTGTATATATTATAGCTATTTCTCTGGTTTGATGTTTACTATTCAAATGCTTTGTTTTAACATTTAATGTTAGAACATCTAATATTGTTGGATCATTAATATCAACTGAGAAATTCGGATAACAATTAAAGTATACTGGCCCATTTGCCATGTTACTTTGTAATACGGCTATTAATGAATCATCAAAGTTTAAGAATCTATTATCTCTTAATAATAAACATATAGGAATATCTAATCCTAGTCTATGAAGTGGTTTTACAGCCACTTGTACTAGTCCTATATGTAGGAACTTATAACTTTTTCTATATTTTTCTATATCTTTTATAGACAATAGTTGAATTGTTTCAACTGAGTGATTTATAGCAATTGTTGATTCACATGTTTTAATACTAAATCTATTTATGAAGTCAAATCCTCCGACTTCATATATCTTTTCTAACTTTTCTTTGGGAATATTCCAATTTAACATATTATTTTCTATTTTTGATATTTTATCTACTTCTGTTGATAGGTTTATACTGTTTAATACTGACTGTGATGATCCTTCCATTTTAATAATGAGCTCCTGGACCGTCACAAGCTTTTCTATAATAACTTTCAGCTATAGGTTTTAACCTAAGTATTTCTGAAATATTATTTTGCATATAATGTAGAAAATCAATATTTCCTGTTGAAAGATATCTATGTAAATTATCCTTTAAAAGCTTTTCATGGTCACTAATTTCTTTATCAGTATTTATCCAGAGTTCTAGATTACCTGGAGCCATATTCATTTTTTAAAATATTATATTTTTATTTTTATTAAGGAAATCTCTTCTCCAAAGTTTATAATATAGCAGAAGAGTTTCTTCTACGTAAGGATTATCGTTGTTTATTAAATCAGAGAAACATATATTCATAAAGTAGATATAATATTTATTATTATTATATTTATTAAACCAGTGTTTCATTAGGTACGGGAGTTAAGTGTTTTTGTTTCTTATGGGGGGTTATCATATAGTTAACTCTACTCTTTTCTATTAAGGTGTTTTCTTTATTCAGATTTCTTTCGTTCTTATCCTATGTAGCTAAGCGACGGGAACACCAATCCGGGTCCGGCCCTATTTCCTAGACTCAACGGGCTAATCCAACGGAACTTTATGGCTTGCCAACGTCTAAACCGGAGATTAATCGGTTACCTCGACACAAGGATAAGGACTAAGAGATATGAACAAGAAAGCAGGCTTAACAGAAAATTTCGAGTTAACAAGGATAACAAGTGATTTAGCCGACGATCATATTGGCTCTGATACCACTATACTTGTTAGAGTGATAACTGATGATCATTATCACTAGAAATTACCAATTATACTTGTTACAGGGAGAAATGATGATCCATACATATAGTCTTGTTTCGAACATCAAATTTATGTTTGCCACATTTTATGTGTCGTTCCGAGCGCGGTCTTCAATTGTTTCTATCTTCATCATATTTTTTCATAATTAGAGTAGTTAGCGTGACAAATTATGATGATTATATCACTATAAGTGACCAATTATACTTGTAAGAGTGATAAATTTTGTCAACGTTCATCATAAAAGACCACTTAGAGTACTTAGACTGAGAATTGATGATCATTGTCACTAGAAATAGCTAAGTACACTTGTAAGAGTGACAAGTGATGATCATTATCACTAGAAATGACCAATTACACTTGATCGTTAATCTGACAACTGTTCCAATGGGAAAAGTGAGAAAACTGAACAATATATCAACAAAATCCCTGTTGGCTTCAGCAGCAATAACTTTATTTTTCTTTTCATCTACTAAAAGCTTTAAGGGAACTCTGTATTCTGGATTATTGGCAGCCATATTGAAGGGAATCACTAAATTACTATACTGAATCTTGGGAGCTAAATCCCTTTCTTTTTTGAAAGATAAAATATTTTTATTTTAAGAATGCAGCTAGAGTTTACAAATGGTAGTTAAAGGTTGTATCAATATAAAAAGTTGTGTTTCTTATCATAGAAGGAAGAGTTGATGCAAATTGAGGTTTTCTTGATTTTCATTTGTGTCCCTACTCAGTTTAAATAAATGGAGTTAAGAAAGATGGTGGCATCAAGAAAACCATTACTTAAGAAAGAAGAAAAGTTAAAGGGAAAAGAGACAAAACACAAAAGTAGGCATTAACCAATACAACCAGAGTTTGCTTTACTATTGTGCCTATTTCCTCTGTCAAGTTTTGTGTCTATATTCTTAGAATGTGAACTCCTTTCATTTCGAACAAACAAGAAAATTTATATTCTCATTGAATTCTCTTTTTATTTTTTATTTTATGGAAGTGAAATTCAAGCATTTTAATGAAAAGGATCAACAATTCTATGATCAAATCCAAACATCAAGCACTAGATAGCATACTATGACTAGTTATGTCAGTCACAAAGTAGAATTTCTTCCTTCCATGTTAAAAGGCACTAGATAGCATACTACTCGAAATTAAGTTCCTAATACAAAAATGCTTAACAGAAAATGAAGAAAAGGAAATGCTTAGCAGGATACTAAGCGTGTGCAGACATCCTTTTAAAGATAGAAGCGTAAAGTACTATAAAATTGAGGTACAATGCCAACTAACAGAAAATGAAGAAAAGGAAATGCTTAGCAGGATACTAAGCGTGTGCAGACATCCTTTTAAAGATAGAAGCGTAAAGTACTATAAAATTGAGGTACAATGCCAACCAAGAAACACTACATAATATATTACCACGATAACTCTTGGTGGTCCGGGGTTACTCAATATCTATGTTGGTGGACTTAGCCCTTGACAGGTCTTGATCAAGTAATCGATGTATGCACGAAATAAATTAAAATTGTGAGAATGTGAAAAAATTAAAATAAAGAAAAAAAAATCACTTCGTTGACATTTGCCAAATCTTTCTACATATAACATATGAATCAGCAAAATTCCACAACCTGGATGTTGAGAGCTGGTTTTGAAGTATGACAAACGGAAATGACTCAGAGGTTCCCACAAAGAACCTAGTCCTTAGGATAAAGGGCACGCATGATCGAAAAGATTGTGGGTTGAAAATCCCTGTGGAACTAGGAGTTGTGGCGCGTGAATGTATATGCATCCTAGTCAGACTAAAAGAGGCGGTGCCCAGGCTGTGTCTTCGAAGTGTGAAAAGGAGTTGGACTTCAACAAGAAAAGGAGTTACTACGAATCCTGAATTGCCAAAATTAGGAGGATTCCTTGTAGAATTCAACTAGGGTTTCAAGACCCGTATAAGTGCAAGTAGTGGAGACAGCCGCAAATCAATTATTCACAAATAGAGAGTTGAGAGCATACAGAGGAGATCTGAGATCTTTCTACGTGAATAAATTGCAGGAGACAACTGAGTGCATGTAGTGTATTTGAGTCTAGATTTTCTGTCTAGGTTCATCGAGTTGTAAGTTGTCATCGTGTTGAGCTTTCGTTGTTTTACCTATTTGCTTATCATAGAAGCATATGTATTAGGTGAATTCTTTTGTGATTACTAGAGGAGCTAGAGTGTAGTTTTGATTAGTGATTAGGGTCTAGAGTGTAGCCCCTTGGTTACAGAGTTTGTAATCAGAAACGTTGCTCTTGTGTTAGTGGATTCAGTTCTAAAATCCCAGAGTGTGGGTCGTGGTATTTCTCCCTTGAGCAAGGAGTTTTCCACGTAAAATCCTTGTATCTTTGGTGTGTGGTGTTGTGAATTCTAAAGTAGAAGGCAGTATAAGAGATAACCGAAGAACTCTGTTCTACGATAGAAGAACCAGGTTCTTGTAACGAAAATCGGGAGACACTATTCAACCCCCCCCCCCTTCTAGTGTCTCTAGGAGGTGCATAAAGTATAACAAGTGGTATCAGAGCATGTCATCTCGTGTGAGGCTAATTCCTTGAGAAGGATCAGGATGAGTGCACCACCTACCATTACTGAAGGACAGTCGGTTCTGAGGCCTCCACAGTTTAATGGGCAATACTATGCATGGTGGAAGAACAGGATGGAGAATTATATATGTGCTGAAGATTATCAACTCTGGTTGATAGTTTCTGAAGGAAACCTGATTCCCACCAAAATAGTTGGTGAAGGAACCACTGCCACGAAAGAACCTAAACTGAAAGAAGAGTTTGATGAGACGGATTATAAGATGATCGAAAAGAATCACAAGGCCAAGCGTCTGGTCATATGTGGTCTTGGTCCTGAAGAGTTCAATCGAGTATCATCATATAAGACGGCTAAGGAAATATGGGATGCCCTACAGGTTGCACATGAAGGAACCACAGAAGTGAAGGACTAAAAAAAGAGAATGCTGAAGAGACAATTTGAACTGTTCACCATGGGCGAAAAGGAATCGATTCAGGATATGATGACCAGGTTGACCAAGATCACAAATGAAATAAGATCTCTGGAGATGGAATTGCCTAAAATAGAAATGGTCGATAAAATTCTGAATGTATTGCCTGAAGCATGGGAACCAAAGATGACTGCCATCATTGAATCCAAACCTCTGAAATCCATTAAGCTAGAAGAACTGGTCGGAAGTCTGAAGACGCATGAGATGATGAAGGACTCAAAAGCTAAACCAGCAGCAAAGAAGGACAAGACCCTTGCTCTGGAAGCAACAGAGGAAGTTGATGAATATGTCGATCTTCAATCAGTTGAAGCAGCAATGGTGAGTGCTTTAAGACAAAAACTCAATCTGGGAAGGTTTAAAGGATTCAAAAGAGGCAACAAGGAAAGCTCTAACAGGAAGAACATAGTTGACAGTCCTGATTACTCTGGATGCTTCAAGTGCTTCAAGAAGGATCATGCTGTCATGGATTGCCCTATGTGAAAAATAGAGTGGATGAAGAACAGAGCGGCTAAGGACAAGGAAAAGGAAATGACAAAGGAACATGATATAGACAGGAAGAAGTCAAGATGGCCCCCAAACTTCAGAGCAGAACGAAGGAAGAGGAAGGAAGCCTTCTATGCCACGTGGGGACCAACCGATAGTGAGTCTGATCATGAAAAAGAGGCTGAGGATGACTCACCACTAGCACTAGCAGGTATGACAGACATCAGTTCCGATGAAGAAGACCCTCGAGAATTCAGAGGAGGAAGAGATCCATCAAAGTCACCGGTATTCAACGGGACTCATTACACCCACTGGAAGAAACAGATGAAGATTTTTCTGCAAGCAACTGATTACAGCCTGTGGTTGATCGTGAAGAGAGGACCTCACGTCCCTGTGAATAGAGCAGTAAATGGAGTCCTAGTGCCAAAGAAAGTGGAAGAACTGGATCCTCAAGACCTAGACTGGTTACAGGCAAACTCCAAAGCTGAATGGTGCCTGAGGAGAACACTTACCTATGATGTTCTTACAAGGATACTTGAATGTAAGTCGGCAAAGGAAATCTGGGAAAGACTGAAGGAGCTGTATACAAATGATAACAACAAGAAGGACTCAGCTCTCATGGCAACTGATGGAAATGAAGCTGGATGTTCAGCAGAGGTATGTCTATCTGATCTCAAAGAAAATTTACATACTTACTCTTCTGAAAATCTAATTCTAATCACAGCCACCTTTATTGAGGGTTATGAAAAGGAAAAACTTGAAAAGGATAAATTAACCGAAGAACTGAGTAATCTTAGAACTAAGCACAAGAGTCTTTTGGAAAAGAATATTGAACTTGAAGAAACCAATGCCATCTTAAAAGGGCAGACTCTTGTGTCAAACTCTAAGATCACTGAGCTAGAATTGGAATGTAATCAGTTAAGAGAGAGTAAAAATGGTAAGCAAGTTATGAGTGAAGTTCAAACCTTTCTGGAAGATGAATTGAAAAGAGCAAATGAAATTCTGTATCAGGAAATTGAAAAAAATAGGATTTTAAATCAAAAGGTTGAAAACTCAAGACTTGAACTTACTAGGCTGACAAAATGGAATAAATCTTCAGAAGTAATGAATTGGGTTCTTGAAAACCAAAACAGAGGGAAACAAGGGTTAGGATTCAAGAAACCTTTACCTCCATATAATCCTAAAAGTAAATATGTGGGGTTACCTTGCAACATGTTGTGCACTTTTTGCGGTGAAACTGGTCACGTTAAACAAAAGTGTGCCAATATTAGCAAGGCAAGGGCTAAAAATAAAAAATGCGTTTTACCCAGATGGGCCAAACAAGATTTGATTTATCCATTCTCTCATAAGAAGAGACCCAAGCTTGTCTGGGTTCCTAAAGTTAACCTTTGATTTGTATTGCAGGCTGGAGTGAGGGAGAACAACTCAAGCTGGATTCTTTATAGCGGTTGTTCAAGGCATATGACAGGAGATAGAAGAAACTTTCTCTCACTCGCAGCATTTCAAGGAGGCAGTGTGGCCTTCGGAGGAGGAAAAAGTGGTCAGATAGTAGGTATTGGAAAGATTGGGAGAACTCTGGAGCATGCAATTGAGAATGTTTACTGTGTTGATGGTCTCAGACACAATCTACTAAGCATCTCCCAACTATGTGACAGAGGCAACGTAGTGAGTTTCTCATCTGTAGGTTGTATCGTGAAGAACCTACAGAGTGGAGAAGTTGTTATGGAAGGAAAAAGGGTGAACAATGTATACAAGGCATCGCTGAAGTCCTTACCTAAAAACAATCTAACATGTTTGAATGTGAAAGAGAGCGACTCTCAGCAGTGGCACAAAAGAATGGGTCATGCTAGCCTTTCACAGCTAAACAAGCTAGCTTCGAAGGAACTAGCTCGTGGACTGCCAAACAAGAGATTTGAAAACATAAAAATGTGCGATGCGTGTGTAAAGGGAAAGCATGTGAGAACATCGTTCAAATCAAAGAAAGTTGTAAGCACAACAAAACCACTGGAGCTGTTACATATGGATCTGTGTGGACCTATGAGAGTCAGGAGCAGAGAAGGAAAGAGATTTGTGTTCGTGATTGTTGACGACTACTCAAGGTACACGTGGACCTTGTTTTTGGCCTCTAAGGATGAAGCTTTTGACAGTTTTAAAGACTGGGCTGGTGTAGTTCAGAAAAAACTAAGTCTTGAACTCATCAGCATTAGATCTGATCATGGAACTGAGTTTGAAAACTCAAAATTCTCTGAGTATTGTGCAAGGAACAGCATAGATCACAACTTCTCCGCACCAAGAACTCCCCAACAAAACGGGGTGGTCGAGAGAAAGAACAGGTCGTTGGAGGATATGGCTAGAACTATGCTGCTGTCAAGTGGGCTAGCAAGAAACTTTTGGGCTGAAGCTGTAAACACTGCATGTTACTTGCTGAACAGGTGTTCCATCAGAGCAATTCTTGACAAAACTCCATATGAGCTACTCAGAGGTAGAAAACCAAATATTGCTCACCTAAGGCCTTTTGGTTGTAAATGTTTCGTTCACAACAATGGCAAGGAACCCTTGGGAAAGTTTGATGCTAGGAGTGCTGAGGCAATATTTTTGGGATATTATACTCAAAGTAAGGCATACAAGGTGCTTAACAGAAGAACACAAATAGTAGAAGAAAGTATGCATGGCGTATTTGATGAATTAGATAAGGCAATGGAGGAAACTGAAGGAGAAGATCAAGAAATTGGCTTAAGGAGGGAAGAAAATGTAGATGAGCTGGAGGACTCAGAAGAGAAGGAAACATCAGGAGAGAATCCAAGCACGTTAGAACAAGGAGTCAACTTGACAGGGGGAACTTCTGATGAAGCTGATGATCTAGCAAGTCAGAAGGAACCTCTCCAAGACAATGCTGCAGGTCCTTCAAGTCAGATTCAACTCAAGCCATGGAAACATCAAAGCTCCCATCTCTTGGAGAATGTTCTATCTGAACTGGATACAGGAATCATGACCAGGTCAGCCCTGAAGAACTTCTGTGCATTCTTTGCTTTCCTTTCATCTCTGGAACCAAAGAATGTAAAGGAAGCTCTAGAAGATCCAGATTGGATTCTAGCTATGCAGGAGGAACTCCATCAATTTGAAAGAAGCAAGGTGTGGCACCTAGTTCCCAAGCCAAAGGACAGATCAATAATTGGAACAAAATGGGTGTTCAGGAACAAGTTGGATGAACATGGTATAGTGACAAGAAACAAGGCAAGGTTGGTTGTACAAGGTTACAGTCAGGAAGAAGGAATAGACTATGATGAAAATTTTGCACCAGTTGCAAGAATGGAGGCTATCAGAATGTTAATTGCCTTTGCTACATACATGGAATTCACGCTGTATCAGTGGGATGTGAAGAGTGCCTTTCTAAATGGCTACCTGAATGAGGAAGTTTATGTGGTGCAGCCTCCAGGCTTTGTGAACAATGAATTTCCTGATCATGTTTACAAACTGGACAAGGCCTTATATGGATTGAAGCAAGCTCCTAGAGCCTGGTATGAAAGACTCTCAGGATTCCTGATGAAGAATGGTTTTTCGAGGGGTAAAATCGACAACACGCTATTTCTCAAGAAGAAAGGAAAAGATCTACTGGTGGTTCAAGTGTATGTCGATGATATCATTTTTGGAGCAACTGATGAGGAGCTGAGCAAAGGTTTTGCCGACTTGATGGGAAGTGAGTTTGAAATGAGCATGATGGGTGAATTGAACTTCTTCCTTGGGCTGCAGATAAAGCAAACGCCGGAAGGAACCATGATTCACCAGCAAAAATATGTCAAGGAACTGTTGAAGAAATTTGACATGGAGGGAGCAAAGGAAATGACTACTCCTATTGCACCTGGAACAAAGCTGGATATGGACGAACTCGGTCCTTCGACAAATGAGACAAAATACAGAAGAATCATTGGCTCACTTCTTTATCTCACAGCAAGCCGACCTGACATAGTGTACAGTGTAGGACTGTGTGCCAGATTTCAGTCAAAGCCCAAGGAATCACACTTGACAGCTGTGAAGAGAATCCTGAGATACTTGAAAGGAACTCAGGATCTATGCCTTTGGTATCCCAGAGGAGGAACTTTTGAACTAATTGGTTTTGCTGATGCAGATTATGCAGGTCATTTGGTGGACAGGAAAAGCACTTCAGGAATGGCACATTTCCTAGGTCCTTGTTTGGTGTCATGGGCTACAAAGAAGCAAAACCCAGTTGCCTTATGAACTGCTGAAGCTGAGTATATGGCAGCTGGTTCATGCTGCTCACAACTGCTGTGGATCAAGCAATAACTGGAGGACTTTGGTATCAAGTGTGGAGCAGTGCCAATTTTCTGTGACAATACTAGTGCAGTGAATATTGCCAAGAACCCAGTCCAACATAAAAGAACCAAGCACATTGATATTAGACACCATTTCCTGAGAGATAATGTGGAAAAGGGTCTGATTACTATGAATTCATGCAGGACTGAAGATCAAATTGCTGACATATTTACCAAAGCGTTGAACAAGGTACAGTTCGAGAGGAACAGGTTGGAGTTAGGGATGACCAAAATACACGGATGACCCAGCAGGTAATCCCTTTGTGATTGGCTAGTTAAGTATTCATTGTGGTTGCGTAGAACTTGTCATTACTGTCTGGTCTAACCTCGTACTTGAATAAGTACACTCGTTTAGTTTTTGAGCACCATGCATAAATAATGTGATCCCATGAAGAACCTACTATGTACTGAGAAGGAACCAGCTAGAACATGAGGAATCGTGTCCAGGTACATTCAAATGACTTTGCATGATAGAATTCATAACTAAAATTAAAATTGTCAATCATACGTGTGTCATGGGAGATCCTCCGTGTTCTTATAACCGTCCTAAATTATAGGAACACATTCCTTTTTAGGATAGAATTCTATTTGAATTGTTTGGACCCCACTACTTGAAAAGGGTTTATTGATTGAGTCCATAACCGTCAAATCTTTAACTCTTCCCGGTTCTCAAAAAGTTCAAAAAGCTGCTTTTCCTATTCTACTCATTACTTCTTGCCTTCCCCAGACATTGTCAAATCACCGAAACCCCTTCCCCTTCAACATCACTTTCTCAATCCTTTACAATTCACCCACTTCTTCTTCTTAACACCAAAATTCACTCTCAAGCCCTAAAAACCAGAAAAATCTTCTATCTCAGTAGCAACACATAAAAACCGAGTCAAAATGTCTGAAAGACCACCACCATCTACTCTCGCCTAAAGAATTGCGAGGGCTCGCATAAAATTTCTCCAAAAAGGGGACAAGAAACTGGTAAAGAAGATGAGGTCAAGAGCTGTTCTCTCGACACCCACCGCACAAAGTTCGTCACAATCACCGCATGAGGTAATCCCTGAACCTATCTCGTCTATGCATGTTGTTTCAGTCGATTTAAAAAGCCCTGGAACTACATAAACTGAAATCATAGTTACAGAACTAGACAAAATAATAGATGATGAGGACAATGTCAGAACAGGGAGGGGGAACCCATGTGAAGGAGAACAAGATAGTGAAAAGAATGAACTTAGGGAAGATATGCAGGTGCCTGGGGTTGGTGAGTCTGGTGAAAAGTTTAATATTGCAGAAAGAGTGGAAGAACAACTTAGGGAACAAGACTGTGAGGAAGCCCTTATAGAAAGTGAAATGAATGTTGGTAGGTCTGAGAGAAATGAAAAAGAATCTGTGCTTTTAAGTCCAGTAGTTGGAGGACTTGTTGCTGAAGCCTCAGGGAATTTGGTTCAAGAGCCTGTTGCTTGTCCAAATCCCACTGGGGCTGATGATGCAGATTTTAGTTGGACAGATTCAGAGGAGGAAGGGAATAAGGAAGTTGCTTTAGAAAAGGAAGAGATTGTCAAAAAGGTTGAAGAACCAAAAAGAAAGAGGAAGTTTGGAGAAGAGGATGAAAAATTAGCTGGTGAGGATGATGAAGAGGAAGTTGTGTTTGTGAAAGAAAACATAGTAGAACCTGAGAAGAGAAGGAGATTGGTGAAAGGGGGAAAGCCAGTGCTGAAGATAAGACTGGTTGATGAAGCTAGTGAAGAAGGTGATGACAAGATGGTTAGTGAGCCTGTTGTCAGGAGGGTTGGCACCAGGTCTGCATTAAAGCAGCGGCTGGAGAAGGTTGAGAAATTGGAAAGAACAGTGACTAATGTAAGAGACAGAGAGGCAAAGAAGAGGGAAGAAGAAGAAAGGAGAGCTGGTGAAGCAGAGGAGGAGAGTGAGACTGGCAGTTATGTAGAACCAAGTGATTCTGACACAGATATTGAGGTGGAGAATAGGAAAAGAAGAAGAGGGATTGAAGAAGAGGTTGATAGGGAAGCCTTTTTCTCTAGGCATCAGGTGTTGCCAGGCAGCATCTTGCATGATGAAAAGGAATTTCATATGAAGTCATTGCTGAGGATGATAGGTGATCAGGGCTGGCTTGGTTTGTTTGCTAACAAAGACAGGAAGTTGTTTGTGAATGAGGTCAGAGAATTCTACACCAACTGCAGAGTAACAGCTAGGAGAGTGTACACCACAGTAAGAGGAGTAGAGATAGAGTTTGGGAGACCTGAGCTTGGAGTGATTCTGGACATACCTGCTGAAGGTTATTGTAGGTATGTGAAACTGAAGTGGCCAAAAAGAACAGATGGAGTCACTCCTCTGGATGTTGTCAGAAAGTTTTCAGGAAAACCCAAGCTGAGCAAGGAGAGAAAGGTAGAAAAGAAGGAGATGGAACCTGCACATCAGTTGCTGTTTGAATTTGTGCACAGGTTCCTTCTGCCTAGAGGAGAGAGGAATTGCGAGGCTAGTGCTTTGGACCTGACATATATGGATCTGCTGGACAGGGGGGTAAAGATTAATTTGCCTGGGCTGATAATTAGACACATATAGAGGATTGCTGATACAGACCAGAAGCCACATTCTCTTGTGCACTCCTACATCCTCTAGCAGGTACTTGAGTATTTTGGGGTTCCTTTAGAAGCTGGGAAGAAGCCAACCATTCACCAGATGTTTGGGCACAATGTGCTTAAAAATTGTGACTTCTTCAAAGAAAGCAGAGCTTCTAAGAGACCAATGCAGGTATTGCAAGAGCAAGCAGAGGACAGTGAGGAATATGGACCTGATGAGGCCATTGATGCTGTGAAGGAGCTGGAGACACTTGTCCTTGAGGTTAATACAGAAAATGCAGAGCTTCACAGACAGCTGAAGGTGAAGGATCAAGAAATTGATCGTTTGAAGATAGACTGCCACAAGTACGAGGCCGAGTTAGTGATGGAGAGGGCCAAAAATACGAAGCAACTTGAGGCGCTTGTCAAACACTTCAACCTTCAGCTTTGATTCTTCCAGTCCTGTCCTCCTACTTCTACCTGTTGTCTACCCCTTCCTATTCTCCCTTGATTGCATGATTTGGATGTTTACGTCAATTTAAATTTGTTTGGTTGTGTAACTATTAACAGGGTTGTGCTGATGTCACAATCTGGATGATGATTTTAAATTTTCTTATGCTTATGACTGGTTCCTGCTTAAGTAATTTGGTTCTTGTTTGGGCCCTTATTTCTGTGTGTCTGTGCTCTTACTACTGACGTGTTGCCTTGTGCTTTAGACTGGATTAAATTGACAGGTTCTTGTAGGTCCTTGAATCTTTTCGATGATGCCAAAAGGGGGAAGAAGGAAATGTTGGGGTGTTTGTGACCTAACTCATCTGTTTTTGGTTTTCTTGAACTTGTTACTTTTTGTTTTTTGCTTTTGGTTTATGGCTACTCAGGTTCTTGGGCAACATTTGTTTGTCATCATCAAAAAGGGGGAATTTGTTGAGAGCTGGTTTTGAAGTATGACAAACGGGAAGGACTCAGAGGTTCCCACAAAGAACCTAGTCCTTAGGATAAAAGGCACGCATGATCGAAAAGATTGTGGGTTGCAAATCCCTGTGGAACTAGGAGTTGTGGCGCGTGAATGTATATGCATCTAGTCAGACTAAAAGAGGCGATGCCCAGGCTGTGTCTTCGAAGTGTGAAAAGGAGTTGGACTTCAACAAGGAAAGGAGTTACTACGAATCCTGAATTGCCAAAAGTAGGAGGATTCCTTGTAGAACTCAACTAGGGTTTCAAGACCCGTATAAGTGAAAGTAGTGGAGACAGCCGCAAATCAATTATTCACAAATAGAGAGTTGAGAGCATACAGAGGATATCTGAAATCTTTCTACGTGAATAAATTGCAGGAGACAACTGAGTGCATGTAGTGTATTTGAGTCTAGATTTTCTGTCTAGGTTCATCGAGTTGTAAGTTGTCATCGTGTTGAGCTTTCGTTGTTTTACCTATTTGCTTATCATAGAAGCATATGTATTAGGTGAATTCTTTTGTGATTACTAGAGGAGCTAGAGTATAGCTTTGATTAGTGATTAGGGTCTAGAGTGTAGCCCCTTGGTTACAGAGTTTGTAATCAGAAACGTTGCTCTTGTGTTAGTGGATTCAGTTCTAAAATCCCAGAGTGTGGGTCGTGGTTTTTCTCCCTTGAGCAAGGAGTTTTCCACGTAAAATCCTTGTGTCTTTGGTATGTGGTGTTGTGAATTCTAGAGTAGAAGGCAGTATAAGAGATAACCGAAGAACTCTGTTCTACGATAGAAGAACCAGGTTCTTGTAACGAAAATCGGGAGACACTATTCAACCCCCCTTCTAGTGTCTCTAGGAGGTGCATAAAGTATAACACTGGGACTGCAAAGCTCTAGACCTCACTGCAAATGGCGAGTAAGAAGATTAGTCTCTTAACTTATCTGACAATACAATGATCTATTTTATTCTTGTTAAGGCAATTTGATTATATGTCAAACTACGCTTATGCCAAAATTTACAATTTTGAAGTGTGATCCTTCATTCACTGAGTTTTGAATCCATTAGGAACAATGGAAGAGCCATTGTTGACATGTTAGAGCTTTCCATTAGTCATTAAAGCTTCAAAGCTTGAATCTTTTATGTCAATTTCTATACATTTTATTGTTTTTTCCCATTTTGCATAGCTTAATTGGCTAAAGCTTGAATCGTTTCTGTCAAATTTCATACCCTTTTATTGCTTGTCCAATTTTCATAGCTTAATTGCTTAAAACGTGAATCTTTTCTGTCAATTTTCATACCATTTTCCTGTTTTTCCCATTTTGCATAGCTTAAATGTTTACAGAAATAAAAAGATAATTTGCTCTTCAATATCATTGATGGGCACATTTAGTTCTTGGAGTAACCAAATAGTTGATGTAGAAGACAAAGGTCGCACTTCCAAATTGTCCAGAATGTAGAAAAGGGAGGGTACCTTTACAAACTTTTTAAAATTGCGATGACGAGTACCATTTGCAATTTGTGCTTTTCCTTCAGAAATCTGCAGCAGCTCAGACTCAGATTTTTGGTAAGTGGCAATACAGGGCTTGAGTAATATCGTCTTAAGGTTGTCGTTATTCTCCTCGCTTCTGTAACTGTTCCGGTTTGGAGGTGTGTTAAACCAATTTGAATCTAAAGTCTCCACACTTTTATAGAAGTTATCTATGGATCCCAAACGCACACGCAAGCATACGTGGTCGCCAAGTAATAAAGTGATAAAATCGAGTATCGTTCCCACACGGGGACTGTGCAGACTAATACTTAGTAAACAATTTCTAAACCAAACTATCCAGGGGTCTTTTCTTTGATGGTGAGAGTTTTTATAACTAACAAACAGTAGTTAAAGTGCTAGAAGTGTAGTCAAGCAATGGTGCAATACTTTGGTTGTTAACAATATTAAGAGGACGGTCCAGGGTCAGAGTTACGAACAATCCAGTTGATGTATCCAATTGATTCCACTTCTTAAATCCCGGATTACTAACTGACAGAGTAAATGTAATTATGAAAACCTTTCAGTTCTTCAGAATTTATGCAAGCTACTTCAATCCCTATATGTCTATGGGTTAAATCACATGCACGCATTAACGAACTCTGTAATGAGTTAAACTAGGCAAGCAAGTATATGTCTATCCTACACGCAAATTGGTTCCCCGATGCCCGGGTTCACAAACTAGTTCTATTCTTTCTTATTACGTAATTAGATTCTCTCTTTCGAGTTCAATCCAAAGACCATAGATGATGCATAATTATCGAGCTCTAACAATTATACAAGTGAAATCAAGAAAGAATAAGTACCTCGTTATGGGATTCAATCAATGGGAATCAATCTTCAACAATCGACTTTCATGTAATACTCTAACCCTAGAACGTAATGTTTAGCCACACATATTCATATTCACAAGGCAAATATTTGATGTAATAATGAAGTAATTGATGTAATAGATGAAAGATTAGGAATAAACCCTTGTTCAATGAGTATGTTGCTCTCAATATTGCTCCAAAGTCAGAACCTCCTTCAAAAACTAAGTAAAGAACTATTTATAATGTTTACAAACACTTAGTAATAAGTTAGACCCAATGCTAGAAGGAATAGGGAGTAAAAACGCGCACAAGGGGCGCTATTCGTAACGCGTGACACTAGGCAGAAGACGCCAAATTCTCCACGCCTTAGGGGCGCGGCGCGCGAGAAACCGCGCCTAGCCACTGCGCGCGATAAGGTGCGCGGCACATGGCCTATGGCGCCAAGCAAAAACTACATATCCTTGCTCCGCAACTCGCCTCGTGTCGTGCCTTCGTGTGCTCAATCCAATCTTCAATCAACTTCCAATCAATTCTTGCTCAATCAAGCTCCAAATGCACTGCGTAACAACCTACACACGCACGACATCAAATCAGTGTAAAACCACATTCACAAACTATAAAACGAGCGAATAACAAGCTCAAACATGCGGAAATATTAAGGAAACCTTGGCATAAAATGCCAAACATCAAAGTCCCTTTTAGAACATCTTCAATTGATCCTATAGGAATGGTCAAGAAGTTGAAGAGAAAATCGATGAATTCATTGCCAGCCTCTGCACACAGGACTTTGTTTGTAGACTTTCTTACCGTTAGCTTCAGCTCTAATTGCTTGCTGTCGTTACTGGTTCCATTTTCAGAAATGGATGACAAGTTTCCGGACTCGGACATTGTGATAGTGTCAAGTCTTGCTCTTTTTTGTTTTTGCATGGGCAGAAACACATCAGACAAGGGAGTCTTTGAAACAAATGAACGAGCAAGTAGATGAATCACCTACATGGTCAAGAAAAGGATCATGTTACTATCTGCAAATAGCAATATACAAAAATCACAGTAAAACATGTAAAAGCGGTCATATCACAAAAAAGCATAATTGCTGTATAAGATTGGTAAAGGACATCACCTCATTCTTGCCAACTTCTACATGCTTCTCTTTAATCTGATTCAGATCACTCAGGCCAACATTAGAAAGCATATGAACAAGAGAGCTTGGAGAAGCACACTTGACTTGTAAATCATCAGTGATTAAAAATGATATCCCTCCTTTGAGAAATACATACTCATCGCGGCAAGTCTTCTCATCTGGAGTTTTCAAAATATTCTCTACATTAGTCGTCCCATTACCACATGGGCAAGCAACATTCATGAAATAACTTGCCTTTGAACAATCTGAGCACTGATAATACCTCTCAGGGCCTGAATCATCTACGTCCACCTTCAACCTCATGCAATACTTTGGATACGGATTTCTTGGATTTAGCAGCATAGTTTTGCAATGAAGTTTGTCAGGTGAAAATATTATTAACTCCATTTTAGTAGTGTCGAGATGCCCATTTCTGTCGAAAATAAAATGGACAATCCGTTTAACTAACTTATAGTTTTCCAGTAACTATTGGCCTGACTAATTAATTCGAGTTCTCGTGGTGTAAATCCATCTAAGGAAAAACACTATGGTATAGTAATATTTTTCGTTCCCACAAATTAAATACGATCTTTTATTAATAATGGAGGGATCTCAATCTTCTTCTCACGTCCCTTTATGTTAGTTTATTGCTTTGTTACTCCTACTTTGATACTAGAAGAATGTAACTTTTATATACTAATCATGAAATATATTTTTTTTACACCATCAAGTCATTTAAAAGTTATTTTATATGTAACTATTTGTAATAAGTTAAATTATTTAAACTAAAAAAATAAGGTAGGTAACTTACACATTCCTCTTGAGAATGAAGAAGAAGAGATCTCACTACTAAAAAAATCGGAATCTTCGACCACCATCAGGCGACCGAAAATCGGTCGCACAAACCACTGAAAAAATAAAATAAAAAATCGGTCGCCACTTCGACCGCTTGTGAGTCGCTGAAAATAGGATTTTTTTTAGTCACAGCTATGCGACCGAAAATCGGTCGCATGTCGGTCGCATAACTGTGACTAAAAACTGGGCAGAACCCCTTTCTCCCCCATTTCTACATACCCAAAACCCACCCAATCCCTAAAAACCGAACCCCCCACCCCATAACCAACTATCCACCATTATAAACCCCATATAACTTTAAATTACTACTCTATAACCTCCAACATAACATCTAACACAATCTACACCTACTAATTCAAGGTAAATTTCATTTTTTAGTAATTTTTGTTATTTTTATAAAAACTCATATAATGGCTTTATAATTCACTTTTTTTGTAGTTATTGGGTGGATAGCACATTGGTAACTCATAGTTACATGCCATTGGATCCCATACAAAGTTGAGGTAATTTTTTTTTTTGGTTTAATAATCCGAATTTAATTATATATATATTTTTAAATAATGGAGAGCCTATATATGTTGTTTACATGTTAGTTGTTAGTTATAATTGGTTTATTCTATATAATGTGATGTCGAGTAAGTTGTTTTGGGTTGATGAACTTTAAATATAGGGTTGTGATGTTTGGGATTAATTATGGTAATTGTTGTGATATGTTGGAATTGTTTGGTAGAGTTGTTTGCAATGTGTCATGGGTTGTGGTGTTTGGGATACTTGCTATGCATTTAAAGTTAGGGTTTTGGTATTGTTGTTTGGATTGTTCATGTTTGGAACATTTTATGCCTTAACCGGATAAATTGTATGCTTTTTGTATTGCATTGCTAATAGTAACTAATATGAAATTCAAACGGACCAATGGATATTCAAAAAAAGGCTAGGATTATTTAAAATTGGTACCAATTAGATTGTTCTCAATTTGGCAATTTTTGTGTAGATATGGACTTTAATGCACGTCGTTTGTGGATGGACAATCGACTTTTCCCCGGTCGGCGGGGGATAAGGCCTGAATTTGAAGAGGGTCTTAAGGAATTTGTTGCTTTAGCAAAAACAACCGAACCTTTTATAAGGCGTGGTACAATTAAGTGCCCCTGCATAAAGTGCAAATGTTGCACCCTCCAAGATATAACGACCGTACAACTGCATCTGTTAGATAGGGGGTTTATGCCAGATTACTATATTTGGCGTTATCATGGAGAGCCGTGGGATTTGCAGGGGCAGATTCAAAGGCTTAAAAATATTTATGGCACTAGTAGTTCTCCAGTTTTGGAACCAGACCGTAATGATTATAGAATGGATGATATGGTTCGTGATGCTTTTGGTATGTACCCGGATAATGATCCCATGCAGCCGGGTACATCACAACCTAACACTGAGCACATTCCCAATGCCGAGGCAAGTGAATTCTATAAAATGTTGGAGGAAGCAAGTCGTCCATTCCATGAGGGCTCGGTACATTCCAAGTTGTCTGTTGCTGAATTGCAGACACTTTGGCATGAAGGAGTGGAAACCTAATATGTATCAATGAAGCAGAACTTCCAACTGCATGCTTCTTTGATGTGGACCATAAATGACTTTCCAGCTTATGGGATGCTGTCTGGCTGGTCCACTTTAGAAGAAGGCCGGGCAAGAGACCTGTGGGCGAGACTTCAGCTTCTGCGGGTGATGACAGTCAGACCTCACAGGTCCCGCATTCGCTGCCTACTGATGCCCCATCTAGTTATGATCCAGCTTTTTTCAGGCCCCCTGGCCCATATCAGGTACCACTTATTACCCCGTCTCAGTTGCCTCCTGATTGGCAATGGACATTCCCTAGCGTTGATTGTACTGAGACACAGGTCCCTCCCACACAGGGCGATCCCTCCCAGGTTGATGACAGTCCAACTCAGCCCCCTGAATTCCCCCTTAGATAGTTGTGACGACCCACCGGATCAGCAGGAGCTCATGGTGTATGATCCCCATTCGCCTTATTACATTGGTGAGCCTGGCACTCGGGTAGAAGGCAGGATGATTATTTATCCCGAGGCGGATAAAGGGTAAGCTACCTAATTTCTTAAGTTCTTGTCTATTAAATAATTAGTTCCTACTTTAATTGCTAGTATTAGGAATAACTCTTGTTAATTTTTTTGTAGCTTTTGCCCAAGCGATGAGTCCACTAAGGTACTGACTGCGTGCATGAGAGCGCACTGGAACCAGCCTTGGCGAAAATGGAGCGATGTGCCCCAGCAAGTAAAGAAGCAGATATTGGTAGATTTTGAGGTGATACATATGCATTTGGTTTAAAACTAATTGCAGTTTTTAAACCATGAATATACTTTAAAGAAAATATTTTGATATACTTTCAGGTCAAATTTATCTGGCATCAGGGTCTGGATTATAACATTCGTAGCATCTTCCCCAAGAAATGTGCTGCGTTATTCAAACAAACACTTTACAATGCGCGGCATAAAGGTACAAGGCCCGGCTTCCTCGATGCTGCTCAGTGGGCGGAGCTGGATGAATATTGGCAGTCGCCCGAGTTCGAGGCGAAGAGCGAACAAGGCAAGGCTGCGCGAGCGTCGGAAAAGGGTGGATCGCTCCATACCGGTGGCTCAATTAGCGCAGCTACACAGAAGATGCGCTTGGTACAGTTATTTAATTGATTGATTATTTACTTGAACAGTTGATTTTTTGTCTAACATATTATGATTTTTAATTTGTAGGAAAAGAAAGAAAAGCGCACTATTCCCGTGCTCGAGCTGCACAAGATCAGGCATACAAAGGGTGCCAAGAAGGGCGGTGGAGAGTGGGTCGAGCCCCGCGCAAAAGAGGCATGGGTAAGTTTGTAAAATTCGATCTTTAGTCGCGCCAAACCTTCAACGTTTAGTGTTTCTATTAACATCATTAATATATTTATGTTATTCAGGAAAAGGCTACAAAGGTTGTGGAAGACTGGACATCGACCCAAGCATCGGGCGCCGGAAGCAGCACCCCGGCTCCCTTGACGTTCGAGAAAGAAAAGCAAATATGAGTCGATACTGTTGGAGGGGTTAAGAAGGGGTATGCTTATGGTCTTGGATCGCTATTTGCTCCGGATAAGCATAATGCTCGTTTTTTGGGCTCTTCAGCTACTTCTTCTCCGGCGAGCTCCGTTGATCCTGCTGAAATGGCTCAAATGAGAGAGCAGATCGCACAACTGTCGAGAGTAAATCAAGAAACGCAAGACTTTATCAAAAAGCTCCTTGCCAAAAAGGAGAAGAAGAAAGCGAGAAGAAAGCATAAGAGCAGGCATCGACGCAATTCCTCTTCCTTTTCCGGGTCTAGCTCAGCCTCGACCGAGTAGTCTTTTGAATGTCTTTTGAATGTTTGTGAAGCTTTATTGTTAACAATTTTAGGATATAACTAATGATGTTGGATGTTTTTGAAATGTTTGGTTTATTGCGTTGTATTGGTAAATTACTGTGTTTAGTGTTATCGAAATGCAGTTTTCAATTGATTCCAGGTTTTTTATTGCTGGTTTTTGCTGTTGCTACTGCCTGAAAACAGGTTTTTTATTGCAGGTTTTTTCAGACTATTCGGTCGCATAGCGGTCACCATTACTTCCCACAAAAGAGACCAAGTATGCGACCGATTTTCGGTCGCACATCCTATGCGACCGAAAATCGGTCGCATACTTGGTCCCCATTAATTCCAACAACTGAGACCAAGGTCGCATATCCTATGCGACCGATTGGTCACTGTATGTATGCTATTGTGCGACCGAAGTGGTCGAATTATCGACCGAGTTTCGGTCGCAGGGCTATTTGCTACCATTAATTCTAGGACCACCCGTATCGGTCGCCGATCGGTCGACCTGGCGACCGATATGCGACCGATTTGGTGGTCGGAAAACTGTGTTTTTTTAATAGTGTCTTCTTTTTAACAGAAAAAATTTGATCGCATAGATCTTCTATTTCACCGGAATTTGTTGATCGCTCCGTACAAATTTATAATGGAAAAACTCATGTTCGTTGTAAGATTATTACTAAATTATATGGGGTCTTGACTCTCCCTACCTCAGGGGATTCCATCATTTCATAGTTACTTAATGAAGTGAAGGAGCAAGTCCTTTTGTACTTGAGTGGTACTTATAAGGAGTAAAGCGTGCAAATCGGCAAGAGTTATTCTTGGAGAGATTTACCACAAGTTGACTTCATCGTGACAAATCAAACCAAAGTGACTTTGGTCTTCATTTTCTAAAATTGAGTGACCATTTTGAAAATTTTACTCTACTCCCAAGAAATAGCTCCCTTCAGGTAAAAAGGGAGCCAATCTTTCATACTTTGGATTAGAGATTGAAGGAAAAAAAGGGAAGTGAAAGACCAAAGATGTAAGGTTATGCACATCAAGTAAAAATCCTACTTCATCAAATATGTGTTGCATCACAAAGACACTTCATAAGTGCACTCAAACTGCTAGTATTATCACCTCATTTAACTAGGAAATTTGAATGTAGTAGGCAGTAAAAGCTTGCCCAGTAGGTAAGAGTTAAGACAAACTACAACAATAGTTAACATCAGTGCCCTAATTCCAAAAAAAGCTGGGGTCAACTACATGAATCTCCATTGTCCGTATATCTTCATCTATGTCCAATATTAAGTAGACAATAACAAACATAACAAATTTGTTGCTTGAAGCAGTTCAGTCCTCTTTTTTCGATTTCTTTAAGAAAGAGCTCAAGGCAAGTGTTAAAGTAGATGATGACCCGGTTAAAGCCGTCTGAAGCAAGTAACGTGGTGTCATTTGTCATTTAAATTAAAGCAGTGCATAAAGTTTTCGATTAAGCAAGCTCATATACATTGACAGTGTAAATAATATCTAGCATCTTTTAACGGGCTGTAGCAACTTATTTACATATTTTAGGTTATCAAATTGTAATGAACGAGAATCGAAATGGGAAACTCAAAGGGAAAATGACGTCGTTTAAGTTAAGTAAAGGTTAGTTAACAGAATTAGTGAAGTTAGTTAAGTTTGAATCCAACGGCTGAGATCAGAAGGCACGGAAGGTTGAGATCAACTCAGCTCAACATAAAACAACCCACATTCGATGTGGGGTGATTATGAAAATACAGGTATAACAAACTCCTTCCTCATGTTCCTTCTTCTCTCTCTATCCCTCTCTGATTCCCTCCTTCTCTCTCCTAAATTCCTTTCCCTTCTCTTATCCCTACTCCTTTATCTCGTGCATCAATCAACCAAACCAAAATACAATTACGGATTCATTTACAACACAGTAATGGCTTTATTTTGACTTCCATTTCAGGTATGTTCTGAGCTGGTTTCATCACTGTCGCTGATTCAATGAAACGTGGATTTAGTGCTAGTTATTATTAGTTTCCTTGTTTGTTAATCCGTGTAGTAGTTCATTTGAATATTTGTAATCGTGTTTGGATTGAGTTGTGGATTCAAGTGAATTGAACTTGCTATTTTGAGTTGAATTGTTGAGCTAAGAAATCAGCTTATAACAAATTGGTATCAGAGCATCGATTTTGACCATACCTGTGGGTAATGACTGGGGCTGAAACTAGGGCGAAACAAATGGAGGAGAATCTAAAAAAATTGGAGAACCAGATTATATCGAACAAGATGGAAACTGACTCTAAGATAGTAGCTGTAGATGTCAAGTTGACTGAACTAGGTACTACCCAGTTGAATATGAAATTGATGTTAGATGAGTCACATGCTGCTGTAATGAAATTGCTAGAAAGGAGTAATGGAAAGGGGTTGGTAGAGCTAGAGGATACTAACAGGGGAGATGGGATACTACCCAGGCCTAGAAGAGCTGATACTTATGATAGTTCTGGTAGCAGTAATGGGGGTGAATTTCCACCTAAGCTAGTGTTTCCTATGTTCAGTGGAACTGGCTCTAGGGCATGGCTAAGGAGGTGTGAAAGGTACTTTGGTGTTTATAAAATCACAGACCCAGTAAAGAAGTTGGAAATGGCTACCTTGCACCTAGAGAACAAGGCTGAATCATGGTATTTCTCATATACTCTCACTAAGAGGTAGGTGACTTGGAAGGAGTTCTGTAGAGAATTGGTCCAAAGGTTCAATGAGGATGACAATGAGAGGGCTGTGAATGAATTCAAAATGCATGTGCAGACAACAACTGTGGAAGCATACTTAGAAAAGTATGAAGACTTGAGGGCACTAGTTCTAATGAGAAATCCTGATATACCAGAAGAGTTCTTAATAGAATGTTTTATTGGTGGCCTTAAGGATGAGATTGAAGAAACTGTGAGAATACAAGACCCTTATAGCCTGGCACAAGCTGTTTCCATAGCTAGGAAGCAAGAGAGAATCATTAATGCAAGAGAGAAAAAGAACAGGTGGCTGCACAAGGGAGTGATTGCACCACTTAACAAGGAAACTGGAAGGGCTCCTGTTGACAATGGCCACAAGACAGCTATCAAGCCTGACTTTAGAAGGATTCCAGGTGCCTGTTGGAAGTGTGGGGAGAGGTATCATCCTGGGCATGTGTGCAAGGAAAAACAGCTAAACACCATGACAGCAGAAGAAGCTGAGGAGATCTCAATAGAAGCTGATAAAGAAGGAATGCAGGATCTAGAAGGATGGTTAGAGAACCAGAATGCAGATGAGGAAGATGCTGTGTGTTTAAATGCCATGACTGGCACCTGTAATCACCTAATTTTGGCACAAATACAAATAAAATTGCCCAAAATAGTCGTATTAGATTCTTAGGACGTTTCGTCAATTTTTTCTAGACTTCTAGTGTTTTGTTCTAACTAAATTTGTCATTAATTAGCAAGTAAAATGTGAAAATTAACAAAAAAAATTATTATTACGTGCGTAATTGTAATTCTATGTTTAATTGTAATATTAGTGTAAATTATGTGATTGTATGTTGATTAATTTAGTATGCAGTACCATTTTAATGACCATTTGTGCAAAATAATAGTCCATCAACATTGGCCCATCAGCCCACTTCTTGACCTGAGCCCAAATCCACAATATATAAACTCAAAAACCTTCATTTCATTCTCATTCCCCTCAAGTCCCATGTGACTAATGGCATGCTGCCCAAATTTGCCCCGCCACCGGAAAAACAAATGCCACCGCTGCTCCGCCGTATCTCCACCGTCTGCCGCCGCCGGCCACCACCTCCGGTGGCCGGGAAAATACAAAATATATATCAATTGAAAGATCTCGGCCCCCTCCTTCCGTTTCCGCTATTGGTTTCTTCAAAAAGTGGTTCAATTTTCGTAGATCGGGTTTTTCAAAATCTCGGCTAAAACTCAAAATTCCAACAAAGGTGAGTTCTTTTTCCATTTTTGCTTAAAACCCGTTTTTTTCGAAACCCTTTTCCCCTGCCCGTTTTCTGTTTTCCTTTTGCTGATTTTTCGTTCTTTCTTTCTTCTCATATTTTCCTTTTCGTTTTGTTATGGGTATATATGCCGCACTATTTCTTTGGGTGAGGGCTGTTTTTGGCATGATGGGGGTGTGATTCCGGGAGGCAGCAGTGGTGTTTGGTGGCTGCTATGGTGATGATTTTTGATGAAGGTAATGGTGATAGGGTGCAGAATTTTTAACTTTGGGGGGCTGTTGTAATGGAATAACTATTGGATCCATGACAAATATGTTGATGTTGATGCTGTAGCAATGGGATTGTTACGAGGCTGCTCAGTCGTGCTCGGGGTATTAGTGTCAGGTTGTGATGATTCATTGGTGGTTGGACGATATGAACTAGCTGCGGTAGTGATGTTTCTGTTATGATATTGGTGAATCGAGGCGACGCTATAACACTGTTGTTGTTGCAGGTTTGGCTCGACGGGTGAAATGAAATCAATCTTTGATTCTATTTTTGTTCTTGTTTAGTTAGATTATGTTGGTAAAAGATAGTGCTTTTTTTTTTAGCTTGTTAATCACATGAACACTTGAATATGTTAGTACTTGCTATGTTTATTTCTCACGTTCAAGTTAGCTTTTGAAGTTAAACAAGTATGGAATAAAAATTGAATGCCCTGCTAATCTTGCTCAGTTTATTCTCTTAAACTAATTGGAGTTGATTAGGGCGTTTGTGGATCGTTGTCTAGTTGGGAGTTGAATTTTGTCTATGAATTCATGTTTGAAAGTCTAGTTAGTAACTGGGAGTTAAAGTTTTAGTTCATTTAGTTGAGCCATTGAACTTTTAGTCAGAGTTTGGAGTTTGAGATTTAGTTAGAATCTAAAATAAGATATTTTATCTTGGAAGAAAGTGTGTTAAAAGTCAAGCTTTGAAGGTACAAAAGTCAGGCGAAAGTACAACTTCCCACATGGGTGCTTGTACTTTTTCTGAAAAAGCAAAAGAGAGCACATGGTGTTGTACTTTTACCCATCTATTTACTCCATATTTTTGTCTACTTAAGGGAGTCTTTTACTCTTTCTAAAGGGGGATCCAGAAGAAAATTACATACTCACATCTGCAAAAATGCTCCTCCAATCTCTCTCTAAAAAAAACACACACAACCCTTGAAAACAAGATCTAAAATAATTTAGAGAGTTTGTTAGTTTAAGAGAAAGTATTTTAGAGTTTGTTCTGTTGCTAGTGCTGCCACTGGTCCTGCCACTGATTGTGTTGCTGTGGTGCAGTTAAGCTTGGAATCATTTTTATCACAGTAGGTAAATATTCTTAAACTTTGTGTAAACATTTGGTGTATGTATTTGATTAAATGAAAAATCAAACATCCATGTTTGGACCAGGTTTTGGATCATTGCCCAATGAATTTTGTCGTGTTTCATATCTGCTTATTCTTATCATGTTTTAGTTTTGTCATCTAGTTAAAATATCAAATGTGGTATTGGTGAAATAGTGAGATGGAAAATGTTCAAACCATTTATTATTATTTTTTTTTGATAATGTTACATAAAACAATGAAGTTAATGGTTAGGCAAAATCTTAGTCTCATTTTGTTTTCAAACCAGATCTATAAATTATAAAATGCAAGTTTGCCAAAAATAGGCTTGAATGTTTTAGACTAATTAAACAAAATTTTGGGGCAAGCCCACCTAAGCTGTTCCACGTAAAGTTAAGAGAAAGAAATACGTTAAGCTCAATTATTCGTTGTTAGAATAAAGCCATAGTTAATGAGTTAACAATGGTTAAAGGGAAAAGTTTGCATGCTTCAAATCGCCTAAAAGAAGTGACGCAAAGAGTAAAATAAGTAAAAATGAAAGAAAATAATAACAATATGATTAGGCATTGATAAATATGTTCGGTGTTTACTTATTAGGCAAAATAGGATTGTGAAGATTCGCACGATTATATAATAATAAGTATGATTTGTGATCTGCTTATTAGATAAAAAGAAATTAAATTAAGAGAAGTCAATTTGTAAGAAAAATTTAATTGAGAAAAGCCGACTTGTGCCAAGGTATACCCCGCGGGTGAATTGGTACAAGTTGATTTAAAGTATACCCCGTGGGTTACTTAACTCGAAATTTGGTCAGACGGTTCAAATTAAAATCGAAGCGTAATAAATAAGTTGGCAATAAACGGCAAACAAAATTCACAAAGTCAGAGCGCGTCAATAAAGCAACTGTGCTCGACACAGGACTCGAGGGTGCCTAACACCTTCCCGAGAGTCAACCGAGATCCTTACCCAGAACTCTGACGCAGACCATTAGATGAGTCATAGGTGTTCTAGGTACACCACTTTGGTGACTTGGCACACCCTTAACTTGTCAAGTGGCGACTCCGAAAATCTCTTAATAAATTGTGTACCTATCAACACCGTCACAACCTTTAAATATACAATTCTATTTATTTAGTTTTTGTGTAAAAAGGGGTCGTGACAGCTTGGCGACTCCGCTGGGGATGAAAGTGAAAACTGAGAGTCTCAGGCTTGATAATTTGTCGCTTTTTCGGCTTAATAATATTGTTGTTGTTTGTTGCCATATTTTGAATGTTACCGCTTTAATATTTATCTGAACTGTTTATAAACTGTCTCCTCTCGCACAACCTCTCTGAGTCTTTGATATATATATATATACCGGATTGCTTGTGGCATCTGGGACTTTCTTACTAAATTGCCCATGATTTAGGAGGAAGGCGTGACGGGGTTTTAGGCCGGACACACTGTCTCCGGATGGCCCTGATGCGCTTTCCGCGCGGTTTGTCCACCGGGTTATGAGCCAGTCTAGACACCGAGTCAGTTTGTGTCACCTAGAGTTAAACCTTTAGGCCCGATTTATCTGCATTTCATTTGATGACTTAGTGAGGTGCGGTACACCGGTACTGCACTTGTCTAGGCTGACCTCCTTCGTGTCAGGACGGGACACACGTCCCAGAAAGGCACATTTATGGCATTTTATGTGTTGCATATGTTCGAGAGGTTGTTATGCTGACCGATCACCGGGGGACGAGTGTCAAAAAAAAAACAAAAAAAAAGGGGAAAATGATAGAAAAATTGGGTTTAGTCCCGTGTTTAGAAATATTTTTTGTTTAGTTGTCATTTTACGCCGTTATAATGGAGAATTTTTTTTTAAGAACTCTTAGAGTCTAATTTTGTGTCCGGGTTTGGTCTCAAGTATTAGAAAATAATTTGTCATAATTTTGCGCCCGTATAATGGCGAAATTTTGGGACCCTTTTTGTGTTTGTGTCCAAGTCAAGACCAAGTTTTGAAAGTAATTTATCGGGGTTTTACGCCGTTATAATGGCCAGATTTTGTAAATACTCTAAGATTAATTTTCAAGTTAGATCGAGGAGTTTATTTCAAAAAATCAATTTTTCGTGTCTATCTTTGCATTGCCATAATGTCCGATTTTGGAGTCACCTTTCGGATAAAAGAAAAAAATATAGTTTGTTTCATAATCCGTTCTTAAGTTCCATTTCGAATCTTCGGTTGAGTCTTAATTTTTCATTAAAAAAAATGTTGTTTTAGGGTCCCGCTTTATTTTGTTTAAGGTCAAGTCAGGGTACAGATGATAAATTGTAATTAGCTAAGTTGTATTTTGTATCGATCCTCGTGGAATAATCTAACTCCGCTAAAATGTCGAGTCCCATTATTTTCACCGTCTGGGTGTACCCGCCCAATGTGTCAGTTTGTATATATCTTTGACTCGTACATTATGTCAAGCATTTTATTTTGAGTTCGTCTCGTGTCGTTCGTCTAAATTACGTTTGTTGAGTCAAAAAAGGAAAAAATAATAATAATCATCCAAGTTCATCATTGTGCTGATTACGTATCAGTTATAATTTTGTTCTAATTTTGATCAAGGCACATAAGCAATCTTTCGGGGATACGATCGGTACACTCGGCTTACGCCGTTAACCATTTCGGGATGATGCATAACAACCTTAGGCTGCAATCTGTGTTTCTTTTGTGCTAACCTGTTTGGTTCACTAGCTCGAGCAACTGCCGTGCTGGCCCCACATTCCTACTCCACCAGAATCAAGGGACCACCGCCTGTACCAGAAGTGGTTGAAGCTCCTCTTCAGGAAATCACGCAAACAACGATGGCTGAGGAAATTGAGAACACTGAGCTGGTTCGCTTAGCTGAGCAACAGGCCAAGATGGCCGAGGACTTTGCAGCCATGAAAGAAATGATGACGCTGCTAACTCGTAACTTGGCAGCAGTTCAGGCACCTCCTGTTCTGCCAGGTGCTGCTGGTTTTATGGAAAATACCCAGCCACCAGGGCAAGGGCAATCCACAGTGGTAGAAGACCCCCGTTACCTTCTAGGATTTGGTCCACATCCGGTAACTGGCAATGCAGCCGGACCCTCTACGGTACAACCTGGGGCACAATTGCCACAGCATGGACAACATGTCCAACCCCAAGTTCCCGCCACAGCATTCACCGTTCCTGCAGGACATACTTTGCAAAGATCGAACAGTGACCCACAGTTAAGGGCCCGTGATCAACAATTTGACCAAGCTCAGGGTAATGTGTGCCGCCAAACCGAGTCGTATGATCAGGGACACCACCCAGAATCACATTCGGATATCGAAAGGCTGGGAAAGACAGAAGAGAATGATTTTGCTCGAAAATTGAAAAGCTTGGAGCAAACTGTGAAAAACATACAAGGGCAAGGGGGTAAAACCAATATTTCATATAAAGACCTGTGTTTGTTCCCTCATGTGCCATTGCCTGAAGGTTTTGATGTGCCCAAATTTGATCTGTACATTGGACAAAGTGATCCGAGGAACCACATGAAGATCTACCTTAACAAAATGAGGGGCATTGAGAAGGATGAATTGTTGATGGCATACTTTGCTGACAGTTTGGGAGGATCGGCAACAGAATGGTTTGTGCAACAGGATGTTTCGAAGTGGGTCACCTTTGATGACATGGCCAGCGCTTTTCTAAACCATTATGCTTACAAAATGGAGGCTGCTCCTGATCGTTCTTCCTTGAAGACGATCACAAAGAAACCAAGTGAAAGTTTCAGAGAGTATTCCTACAGGTGGCGCGAACAAGCGGCGCGTGTGAACCCTTTGATCCCAGATGATAAGATGGTTGAAGAGTTCGTCGAAGTGCTCGATGAAACATACTACCAAGCAATGGCCTCCGCCATAGGGAAACAATTCAGTGAAGCAGTGAGAATTGGGGAGATGATTGATAGAGGGATCAAGACTGGAAAGATTGTCAGCCAAACAGCTTTGCGAGCTCAGGCAGGAGCCCTGGGGAAGAAGAATCAAGATGATGTAGCCATGGTGGGTTCGGGTTCACAAAAGTGGAGCGAGAAAGGATACAATCAAACCCATTCATACCGAGCTCCACAAATATACCCTCCACAACGCTACTACACCCCACAAAATCCGCAGTATTCCGTCCCTCCACCCCAATACTCAATCCATACAGTGCAACCATATGCTCCAATATCGTCTTATCCGCAATGGCGCGCTCCAGCCACACATCCTATATATCCCACTCACCAAACTCCACATAACCAATTCCAGCCTCCACCGAACCTTCCCTACCGACCAAGAGGTCCTCCAGTTTTTCGCCCAAAAGTTGAGTATAAAAGGGCGCATCAAGCGAAAAAGAATGAGTTCACGCCGATTGGAGAATCTTATGCCGAACTTTTTCAGAAGCTGCAAGATTTGGACATACTGAAACCGATCAACGGAGGAATGCATCCTAGGGATAGGATTGACGACTCTCGTCAATGTGCTTACCATTCAGGTGCATCGGGGCATGACACTGAGGATTGCCATTTTCTCAAGAAGGATATCCAAGCTTTGATTGATAACGGTCAGATTCAAGTTGAGGGTTCAGATGCACCAGATATAAATCGGAACTCTTTGTCGGTCCATGATGATGTGCATATGGTAGGTATGGTGAGAGCTGAATCTACAATGCCGATAGTATCTGTTGATGATATGTCAGTTGGGGCCAACAAAATGCTAGTGACAGTGAACGGTGTTCCTGAAATTGTGCCAAGGGTGGCAGACAGAGTAAGGGTTGAAGAAATGAAGAAGATGAACATGTCTTTCGAGAAGCCAATTCCATATCTTACCCGGTCATTCATCAGTCCCGAAGAAGTGAAGTCTACCCCAATGGAAGTTGGAGAAAATGAGGAAAAGCAGAAGATGTTGCCAGATTCAGGGAATTTCTTTGGTATCAGCATGGTACATTCTGGTGAAGGGCTCAACAATGCCTAACACAGGAAAACTAGCCCTGACTTGTAATTGAATGACTGTGAAATGTTGTAGCTTGTTTTGCTAATCTTTCTGTGTACTTGGTTATTTAAGGGTTGTAATCCAAGTGCATTATTTTGCTTATTGTGATGTTCAAACCCTTCTATCTTTAATTCAATGAAAAGCGAGATCTTTCTCTCGTCTAGACATTATTTCTCTTATTCTCTTTCTCGGTCTTGTTTTCTTAATATTCTGTCTTATGTTTTGTCGGCCTTAATAACATGACATGCGTGCGGAATTTACGTCTTGATCTAAATACGTGGTCTGACATTGTGAGCTATCTGAGTAGTAACGAGGGACAAAGGAGGGAGCGAAATAAGTTGGGAATTAATCTGTAGTTATCCGATAAGGGAGACCGGTAAGAAGTTCAAGATCGTGCACGGTCGCTTCGACCGAAGTTGAAATACCAGTTTTGAGAACCATCAGTGAAGCAGAAGTCGATTACATGCGTGGATTAGTCTAGGCCAATTCTTTGAATCATTATTTGTGCGAGGCATTCTCGGGTCGGGATGACGAACGGCTTTCGTTTCTTCTACCCAAACACTATATCTTTTGTCAGCCCTTTTGTTTTTTTCTTTGGTCTACCCTCCCTTGGAATCAATTTGATGTGATTAAAAAAAAAGAAAAAAAAATCATCAAAAGAAAACAAAACAAAATCTACCTCAGTGGTAGAGCTACGTCTGACCTGATTCCTCTCAAAAGGATACGTAGGCAACCATTCGGGTGCGGTCATAACAGGGGAAAGTTCATTTTTTTTTCATGTTCATATTGACGCAAAACTTGCCTCCAAGTTTGCGGCCAACATCAAAAGAAATTTTGTTCCCCATTCCATGCTAAACTGGGGCAGAAGTTTATTTTTATTTTATTTTATAAATAAAATAAAATAAAAACAAACTTCAATTTTTGTTGTGCCATCTACTCACATGTTTTAAGGGATGTTTGGCATATCAGTCTCGAAATCGAGGAAGAAACTCAAAGCGCCCAGTTTATCCTAAACTGGGGCAGAAGTTTATTTTTTTTAGAAAAAAAAAAGAAAGAGGAGAAAGTCAACATCCCTTTTCTTTGATTGTGTTCATCTCGGGGGATAATCTCAATATTCCCCATGTTTTCATATTAGAAAATTCAAAAGATAATTCCTCGGTTTCACTAAACCGGGGCTACAGTTTGTTGTTATTTTAAAAGAAATGATTCCAAGGGTTGTATCATTCACCAAATCATCTCATGAGATGTTTTCATACCGCTTTTCAATCTAAAGAGGAAAAACTAAAAAAAAAAAAAAAAAAAAATAAGAGAAAAAAAAAAAAGAAGTAATCCCAAATTTGCCTAAACTGGGGAAATAAGTTTGTTTTATTTTCAAAAAGTGGTGATTTCATAGTTTGTGATATTCATCTGATCGTCTCATGAGATGTTTCTGAGCTTTTATGCTGAACCCCTTTCTTCATAGCCTAACCAAATCCAATGTTACAATCCAAATAAAGACCCTTCTGACCGATCATTGAGAATGTCAAGCCGAGTAGGGTGTCAAGGGATAAGTTCCACACGGTAAAGTCGCATTCTTATAAGCCGACAATCACATTTAGGAGCTGAGAGCACCAAGGTCATTAAAAGAGAAATTCTCCGGGGAGTCAAGATAAAGGCTGAAATTGAAGAAAGAAAGGAAAGACGGGGTCGAGCAGCAAGGAGAAATGGGGGGTCGATTGGGAAAGAGCGAAAAATGAAAAAATGAAAGAAATGAAAAAAAAAATGAAGTCTTGTCGGTGAAAACCTAAAAGGGCGCTGCAAGGCAATAGTGAGGTAAAAGATCAAAGAGAGAGGCTAGTTGGTGAAAACCCCGAGGGGCACTACTAGTCGAATGAGGGTCGTGGAATTCGTCATCAAGCTCGGGTTGAGAAAGGTTGTCAATCTGGGAGTACGGTCAGGGTTAGACTGTGTGAACTAATCAAGAGTTGATTCTAATTGCATGTCATGTTTTACTAAGGTTGTCGTTTCACCTCCAAATAAATTTCTTCTATCTACCAGGGACATCTTTCGTTCGATGTCTCCTTTTGAGTTTCTTCACTTTCCTTTTCATTTATTTCTTTCTCATTATTTTTGGGCATTCAGAAAGGTTTGCAAAACTTGTCTACAAGTTTCACTTGTACCAGAAAAGTATGGAATGGGAGTCCAGCACCGAGATTGTACCATGAAGATCACCAGGGAATGGTTCGTTATTTCTGCAAAGGTGTGACCAAAGATCGAGATGAGAATTTGGGTCGGAAAGTGTGAGAACACGACTACATCAAGTCAGTTGCTCGTCGGGGAAAAAACTTGTAGAGCAGAAAGGGAAATAAAGAAAGAAATCAGAGACCATCTAAGCAGGGAGCCGTGGTCTTCAATTTTCAAGACAAGAACCATTGGGATAATGGGATAGAACTTTCAATTCTAAACACAAGACCCATCAGAGGGATGGTTTTCAATTTTTAGAAGAAGCAAGACCCATCAGAGTGATGGTTTCTGATTTTCAACAAAAGCAAGACCCATCAGAGTGATGGTCTTCAATTTCTAGCATAAGCAAGACCCATCAGAGTGATGGTTTCTAATTTTCAACAAAAGCAAGATCAATCAGAGTGATGATTTTCAATTTCAGGAAGAAGCAAGACCCATCAGAGTGATGGTTTTCAATTTTCAGAAGAAGCAAGACCCATCAGAGTGTTGGTTTTCAATTCAGCAAAAAGCAAGACCCATCAGAGTGATGGTTTATAATTTCAGCTTTCTGTCAACACCCATTGGGATAATGGGTTACAATTTTTCAATTTTCAGAAGAAGCAAGACCCATCAGAGTGATGGTTTTCAATTCAGCAAGGGCAAGACCCATCAGAGTGATGGTTTTCAATTCAGCAAGAATAAGACCCATCAGAGAGATGGTTTTAATTTTCAGCAAAAGCAAGACCCATCAGAGAGATGGTTTCAATTTTCAGCAAAAGCAAGACCTACCAGAGTGGTGGTTCCAGTTTTATCTCTCAAGTCAAAGCCCGTCAAAGCTGCAATTTCAATTTCATTCAAGTCAAAGTCCGTCAAAGCGGCAATTTCTTTCAAGTCAAGCCCGCCCGAGCGGCAATTTCAAGTTTTCAAGACCCACTTGGGTAGTGGGAGTTTCGGACCAGTTCATCAGCTTGGGAAGCATGAAGAAGTTAGCTTAGGAATTGTAATTTTACATTTCAAATGTTGTATTTCCATTTTTCCTTTGTAAAGCAGTGACCACCAGCCAGCTAGCCAGCAACCAGCGACAGTGACCAGCAGCAACAACTCTAGTGTGTCAAACTGTCTTGTGTCAGTCCGGGTAAGTCTAGGAGCGTCGAGTCAGTCCCAGTTAGTTCTGAAAGTGTCTAGAGTTAGTCTGTGTATGTCTAGAGAGTGCTTAGTGTTGGTCTAGGAGAGTCTAGTGTCTGTTTGTATGCGGTAGTCCCAGCTATCGCACGTGAGGAACTACACTAACCTGATTCCTTAGTCTGGGGATATGTAGGTAGCCTTGTTCTTGGTTAGAACCGAAGAGTCAAGGTTCGGTCACCATTTTGAAAGCATGCTCTCGGCTAGAACCAAAAAAGCCAAAATTAGTTGTCGATTACTTCTTTGTCCGAAAACTCTTCGTGTTCCCGAACAAAGAGGGGCAGCTGTAATCACCTAATTTTGGCACAAATACAGATAAAATTGCCCAAAATAGTCGTATTAGATTCTTAGGACGTTGCGTCAATTTTTTCTAGACTTCTAGTGTTTTGTTCTAACTAAATTTGTCATTAATTAGCAAGTAAAATATGAAAATTAACAAAAAAAATTATTATTACGTGCGTAATTGTAATTCTATGTTTAATTGTAATATTAGTGTAAATTATGTGATTGTATGTTGATTAATTTAGTATGCAGTACCATTTTAATGACCATTTGTGCAAAATAATAGTCCATCAACATTGGCCCATCAGCCCACTTCTTGACCTGAGCCCAAATCCACAATATATAAACTCAAAAACCTTCATTTCATTCTCATTCCCCTCAAGTCCCATGTGACTAATGGCATGCTGCCCAAATTTGCCCCGCCACCGGAAAAACAAACGCCACCGCTGCTCCGCCGTATCTCCACCGTCTGCCGCCGCCGGCCACCACCTCCGGTGGCCGGGAAAATACAAAATATATATCAATTGAAAGATCTCGGCCCCCTCCTTCCGTTTCCGCTATTGGTTTCTTCAAAAAGTGGTTCAATTTTCGTAGATCGGGTTTTTCAAAATCTCGGCTAAAACTCAAAATTCCAACAAAGGTGAGTTCTTTTTCCATTTTTGCTTAAAACCCGTTTTTTTCGAAACCCTTTTCCCCTGCCCGTTTTCTGTTTTCCTTTTGCTGATTTTTCGTTCTTTCTTTCTTCTCATATTTTCCTTTTCGTTTTGTTATGGGTATATATGCCGCACTATTTCTTTGGGTGAGGGCGGTTTTTGGCATGATGGGGGGTGTGATTCCGGGAGGCAGCAGTGGTGTTTGGTGGCTGCTATGGTGATGATTTTTGATGAAGGTAATGGTGATAGGGTGCAGAATTTTTAACTTTGGGGGGCTGTTGTAATGGAATAACTATTGGATCCATGACAAATATGTTGATGTTGATGCTGTAGCAATGGGATTGTTACGAGGCTGCTCAGTCGTGCTCGGGGTATTAGTGTCAGGTTGTGATGATTCATTGGTGGTTGGACGATATGAACTAGCTGCGGTAGTGATGTTTCTGTTATGATATTGGTGAATCGAGGCGACGCTATAACACTGTTGTTGTTGCAGGTTTGGCTCGACGGGTGAAATGAAATCAATCTTTGATTCTATTTTTGTTCTTGTTTGTTAGATTATGTTGGTAAAAGATAGTGCTTTTTTTTTAGCTTGTTAATCACATGAACACTTGAATATGTTAGTACTTGCTATGTTTATTTCTCACGTTCAAGTTAGCTTTTGAAGTTAAACAAGTATGGAATAAAAATTGAATGCCCTGCTAATCTTGCTCAGTTTATTCTCTTAAACTAATTGGAGTTGATTAGGGCGTTTGTGGATCGTTGTCTAGTTGGGAGTTGAATTTTGTCTATGAATTCATGTTTGAAAGTCTAGTTAGTAACTGGGAGTTAAAGTTTTAGTTCATTTAGTTGAGCCATTGAACTTTTAGTCAGAGTTTGGAGTTTGAGATTTAGTTAGAATCTAAAATAAGATATTTTATCTTGGAAGAAAGTGTGTTAAAAGTCAAACTTTGAAGGTACAAAAGTCAGGCGAAAGTACAACTTCCCACATGGGTGCTTGTACTTTTTCTGAAAAAGTAAAAGAGAGCACATGGTGTTGTACTTTTACCCATCTATTTACTCCATATTTTTGTCTACTACTCTTTCTAAAGGGGGATCCAGAAGAAAATTACATACTCACATCTGCAAAAATGCTCCTCCAATCTCTCTCTAAAAAAAACACACACACAACCCTTGAAAACAAGATCTAAAATAATTTAGAGAGTTTGTTAGTTTAAGAGAAAGTATTTTAGAGTTTGTTCTGTTGCTAGTGCTGCCACTGGTCCTGCCACTGATTGTGTTGCTGTGGTGCAGTTAAGCTTGGAATCATTTTTATCACAGTAGGTAAATATTCTTAAACTTTGTGTAAACATTTGGTGTATGTATTTGATTAAATGAAAAATCAAACATCCATGTTTGGACCAGGTTTTGGATCATTGCCCAATGAATTTTGTCGTGTTTCATATCTGCTTATTCTTATCATGTTTTAGTTTTGTCATCTAGTTAAAATATCAAATGTGGTATTGGTGAAATAGTGAGATGGAAAATGTTCAAACCATTTATTTTTTTTTTTTTTTTGATAATGTTACATAAAACAATGAAGTTAATGGTTAGGCAAAATCTTAGTGTCATTTTGTTTTCAAAGCAGATCTATAAATTATAAAATGCAAGTTTGCCAAAAATAGGCTTGAATGTTTTAGACTAATTAAACAAAATTTTGGGGCAAGCCCACCTAAGCTGTTCCACGTAAAGTTAAGAGAAAGAAATACGTTAAGCTCAATTATTCGTTGTTAGAATAAAGCCATAGTTAATGAGTTAACAATGGTTAAAGGGAAAAGTTTGCATGCTTCAAATCGCCTAAAAGAAGTGACGCAAAGAGTAAAATAAGTAAAAATGAAAGAAAATAATAACAATATGATTAGGCATTGATAAATATGTTCGGTGTTTACTTATTAGGCAAAATAGGATTGTGAAGATTCGCACGATTATATAATAATAAGTATGATTTGTGATCTGCTTATTAGATAAAAAGAAATTAAATTAAGAGAAGTCAATTTGTAAGAAAAATTTAATTGAGAAAAGCCGACTTGTGCCAAGGTATACCCCGCGGGTGAATTGGTACAAGTTGATTTAAAGTATACCCCGTGGGTTACTTAACTCGAAATTTGGTCAGACGGTTCAAATTAAAATCGAAGCGTAATAAATAAGTTGGCAATAAACGGAAAACAAAATTCACAAAGTCGGAGCGCGTCAATAAAGCAACTGTGCTCGACACAGGACTCGAGGGTGCCTAACACCTTCCCGAGAGTCAACCGAGATCCTTACCCAGAACTCTGACGCAGACCATTAGACGAGTCATATGTGTTCTAGGTACACCACTTTGGTGACTTGGCACACCCTTAACTTGTCAAGTGGCGACTCCGAAAATCTCTTAATAAATTGTGTACCTATCAACACCGTCACAACCTTTAAATATACAATTCTATTTATTTAGTTTTTGTGTAAAAAGGGGTCGTGACAGCACCCCTGTTCCCAACACCTTCAAGCTGAAGGGTATGATCAAGAAGAGACTTATCACCATCCTGGTGGACTCTGGAAGCACTCATAGCTTCCTAGATGGGCATACTGCAAAGGAATTAGGAATAGTTGGGCAGATGGACACCCCCTTGAAAGTGACAGTGGCAGATGGTCAGCTGATGTACAGTCACCAGAGTAGCACAGTTATTAGGTGGAAGACAAATGGAGTGGAGTTTGCAGACAAGTTCAGGCTGCTGAACCTTGGTAGCTGTGACATGGTATTGGGAGGAGACATGATGAAGAGTCATTCACCAGTCACATTTGACTATGAACCTTATGTGCTTAAACTGAAGCAAGAAGGGAAGATGGTAACACTCAAGGGTGATACAGGGCAAGGTGAGATGCATCAGATCACAGCCAAGTCCATGGGCAAGTTGCTTAAGAAGGGACAGGCCATGCTAGCTCACATTTTCTCTATGGAAGGACAAGCTGAGGAACAAGAAGAAGCTATTCTTGAGGAGGTTCAGCAAGTGTTAGTCAGGTATGAACAGGTGTTTGAAGAGCCAAAGTCCCTTCCCCCTGAGAGGGAACATGATCATGTTATTTCTATTATCCCTGGTTCGAAACCAGTATCACTGAGACCTTACAGATACAACCATTATCAGAAGACTGAACTAGAAAAACAGGTAGCAGGCATGCTACAAATGGGGATAGTACAACCCAGCCACTCACCATACTCATCTCCAGTCCTATTAGTCAAGATGAAGGATGGTAACTGGAGGTTCTGCATTGATTACAGGGAACTCAATAAGATCATTGTGAAAGACAAATTTCCCATTCCCATTGTGGATGACCTGTTGGATGAACTAGGAGGCTCTCAGTATTTCTCAAAGCTGGACTTAAGGGCAGGATATCATCAGATCAGAATGAAGCTAGAAGATGTGCCAAAGACAGGATTCAGGACTCATCATGGGCACTTTGAGTTTAAGGTGATGCCTTTTGGGCTCACAAATGCTCCTGCCTCATTTCAGGCCCTGATGAACTCAGTGTTTGGACCCTATTTGAGACAGTTTATATTGGTTTTCTTTGATGACATCCTAGTCTACAGCAGAACCTTGGCTGACCATGTACAACACTTGACCCAAACTCTGACCATTCTGCAGAAGAATCAACTATATGCCAAGAGATCCAAGTGCACCTTTGCTAAGAGCCAAGTGGAGTATCTTGGCCACATTATTTCAGCTGCAGGGGTCACCACTGACCCTGCTAAAGTGGAGGCTATGCAACAGTGGCCTAGACCTAAGACCATAAAAGGATTGAGAGGTTTCTTGGGACTGACAGGGTATTACAAGAGATTTGTCAAGGGTTATGGAGTCATAAGCAAGCCTTTAACTTCCCTGTTGAAGAAAAACTCCATCCAGTGGGGACCAGAAGCAGATGAAGCTTTCACCAAGCTCAAGCAGGCAATGAGCACCACTCCAGTGCTAGCTATGCCTGACTATACTAGGCCTTTTATTATAGAAACTGATGCCAGCAATGGGGGCCTTGGAGCTGTTCTGACTCAAGGCAACAAACCCATAGCCTTCTATAGCAAGGCTTTGGCACCAAGGCATTTGGGAAAATCTGTATATGAGAAGGAGTACATGGCTGTGATAGCAGCCATAGACAAGTGGAGGCACTATGTGCAAGGAGGACATTTCATCATTAAGACTGATTATTTCAGTCTTAAGTACTTGATGGAACAGAAGGTAACTACAGCAATACAGCAGAAGGGATTAACCAAGTTACTTGGCTTGGATTATGAGATAGTCTATAGAAAGGGAGCTGAAAACAAGGTGGAAGATGCCTTGTCCAGAAGGACTGAAGACTAAGGGGAAGTGAATGCTATAACTGGTGTGCACCCATTATGGATGGAAGAGGTAGAGAAAAGCTATGAGCAAGACTCTCAAGCTCAAGACATCATGGCACAATTGTTAACTAGACCAGAAACATGTGTGGACTACAGTCTCATAGCAGGGATTATCAGGTTCAAGGGGAAGATATTTGTGGGGAAGACAACAGCATTGAGGCAACAGATTCTACAAACTGTACATTCCTCAGCCTTAGGGGGGGCACTCTAGGCAGTAAGGCACATTGAAGATACTGCAACTCTATTTTTTCTGGCCTGCTATGAAGAAGGATGTGCAGGAGTTAGTTTCAGCTTGTGATATATGCCAAAGGTGTAAGAATGAAACTGTTGCCTCCCCAGGTCTATTACAACCTCTGAGTATCCCTACCAGGGCATGGGATGATATCAGTCTAGACTTCATAGAAGGATTGCCAAAGTCATAGGGCAAGGATGTCATCTTAGTTGTAGTTGACAGGTTCACTAAGTGTGCACATTTCCTGACCCCGCAACATCCATTCACAGCCACACAGGTGGCTGACTTGTTCCTCAAGGAGATATATAGGCTACATGGGTTCCCCAGCACCATGGTATCTGATAGAGACAAGATCTTTACAAGTCTTTTCTGGCAACATTTGTTCAAGGCTGCTGGCACCACCCTGTGTATGAGCACAACTTACCACCCTGAATCAGATGGGCAAACTGAAAGGTTGAACAGGTGTTTGGAAGGGTACCTAAGAGCTATGACTATGAGCAAGCCCAAGCAATAGGCCCAGTGGTTGCATCTGGCCGAATGGTGGTATAATACTAACTATCACACAGCAGTCCAGAGCACCCCCTTCTATGCCTTGTATGGCTATGACCCCCCTCAGCTATCTTTGGGGCCTATGTTCCATACTCCAGTGCAGTCTGTGCAAGAACTTATACAGCAGAGGATGCAGTTTCAACAGGTACTCAGGGATCACTTAACTCAAGCACAAGCCAGAATGAAATGGTATGCAGACAAGCATAGGACTGAGAGACAATTGGCCATAGGGGATTGGGTGTATCTAAAGCTCCAACCCTATAGGCAAACATCCCTGGCACTAGGGGTGAACATAGGTCGGGTTGGTTCGGATTTTTTATTTACTAAACCAAATAATTTCGGTTTTTTAATCTTTAAACCAAACCAAACCGTCCAAAGTCGGGTTTTCTAATATCGGTTTTATTCGGTTTATTCGGGTTATTCGGTTTATTCGGTTTTTATTTGTTAAAAATAAATATGTGGTGTTTTCTCTCCTTTAGAAGTATAGGTAAATAGCTCGTATCCAATTATACAAAAGAAGACAAGTTAAACCAAGTTAGTTCATATTAAAAATGTGTTGGATACATAGGGTTCAAGACTTTCTCCTTTTTCTTTGATAGGTAACTGTAGAGTCCTACAAGAATTAACACTGTCAATCAGACGTTCCAAATATCGATTCAGAGATGTACAATATAGCACATCCAGATGCAGATAGATAACAAAAGAAAAAAATACTTACCAATTCAAAAGACAATAATAGCAGCTCAAATGTTTGAGTGCCAAAATCTCTTATTCTAAGGAAATTATTTTTACTAATTAGGTTTTTTCTTTTGTGCACTTCATTTTGGTTCACTTGTTACTTTCTTGAGGGCTTTCCTTTATGAGTCATAAGCCTATAACTCATTGTTATTAAAATTAGCTCCTGTAGATGTGTGTTGTAAATCGTAAGTTTTTAACATAAGTACATAACTAAGAAAAACTACTAAAATTTTTATACAATACTTTTCAATGAATGAATTTTATACATCTAAAAATCTAAAAATAACGTATATGTAATGCCGGTTCGGTTTGGTTTCGGTTCGATTTTTTTATGGGTAATACCAAACCAAACCTAATATGTCGGTTTTTTTTTCGCCAACACCAAACCATAGTCGGTTTTTTTTCTCGGTTTGGTTCGGTTTGTCGGTTTGGTTCGGTTTACCGGTTTGGTTTGTACAGCCCTACCTGGCACTTAGAAAACAGCTCAAGCTTAGTCCTAAATATTATGGACCTTATCAAGTTGAGAAGAAAATTGGCACAGTAGCTTATAAGCTGAAGTTGCCCCTGACAGCTCTGATCCACCCAGTGTTTCATGTATCATTACTCAAGAAGAGGATTGGCCCTGACATTGTGCCACAACAGAGGCTGCCAGTGATAGGTAGTAATGGGCAAATGCTGGTTAAGCCAATAGCTATCCTGCAAAGGCAAGTGGTGAAGGAGAACAATGCTGTAGCTGTTAAGGTATTGATACAATAGGAGAACCTTGCCCCGGAGGAGGCGACATGGGAAGATTGGTCCTTCATTAAGGGACAGTTTCCTGACTTTGTGCAAAGGATCCGAGATTCATCGCAGCATTCTTGAGGACAAGAATGAACTGAAGGAGGGTGGAATGTAATGAACGAGAATCGAAATGGGAAACTCAAAGGGAAAACGACGTCGTTTAAGTTAAGTAAAGGTTAGTTAACAGAATTAGTGAAGTTAGTTAAGTTTGAATCCAACGGCTGAGATCAGAAGGCACGGAAGGCTGAGATCAACTCAGCTCAACATAAAACAACCCACATTCGATGTGGGGTGATTATGAAAACACAGGTATAACAAACTCCTTCCTCGTGTTCCTTCTTCTCTCTCTATCCCTCTCTGATTCCCTCCTTCTCTCTCCTAAATTCCTTTCCCTTCTCTTATCCCTACTCCTTTATCTCGTGCATCAATCAACCAAACCAAAATACAATTACGTATTCATTTACAACACAGTAATGGCTTTATTTTGACTTCCATTTCAGGTATGTTCTGAGCTGGTTTCATCACTGTCGCTGATTCAATGGAACGTGGATTTAGTGCTAGTTATTATTAGTTTCCTTGTTTGTTAATCCGTGTAGTAGTTCATTTGAATATTTGTAATCGTGTTTGGATTGAGTTGTGGATTCAAGTGAATTGAACTTGCTATTTTGAGTTGAATTGTTGAGCTAAGAAATCAGCTTATAACACAAATTAGGTTACTATATCGACAACGACCTGTTGTTGTAAGTCATCTTGATCTGATGGTGTAGCATAACACTTTATACCGTCAATGTATATACGCTAAATCTCTACTATTGGTCGAGTCAAAATAACTAACTTAAAAAATTTGATGCTTGAAGCAGTTCAGTCCTCCCCTTGTTTTGGTTCCTTCAAGAAAGAGCTCAAGGCAAGTGTTAAAGCAGATGATGACCCAGTTAAAGCCGCCCGAAGCAAGTACCGTGCCTGTCATAGAAACCACGGTGTCATTTTTCATTTCAATTAAAGCAATGCATAAAGTTTTCGATTAAGCTCATATACATTGGCAGCGTAAATAATATCTAGCATCTTTTAACAGGCTGTAGCAACTTATTTACTGCATATTTTAGTTTATCAAATTAGGTTACTCTATCGACAACAACCTGTTGTTGTAAGTCACCTTGACCTGATGGTGTAGCGAAAAAATTTTACCGTCAAAATGTACATACGCAAAATATCTACTTTTGGTCAAGTCCAGAATTTACCTCTGCCTTGCCAATGGACATCTCTTGCTCTTCATTCTTCAAAGTCATAAAGGGGTAAATTAAGTTGTTTGAGTAGGCCAACACAGAGGTCTGACTTCCAAATCGCCCGAAACAATAAACAAAGAAGATTCCTTTGTGAATCTTCCAAATTCACTTGTGCCACAGCTCATATCCCTTGGATCTATAAGGTTATCATCATCAGGTGCCCCATAAATTGGAAGCAATTGCTTCTGGCATTTATGTTGTAGTTGTTAGGAAATTTCCTCACCTACTCCCCATTATTTTTTTCTTCACCTACTCCCTCATTTCCCAAAACACCCTCATCCAAAAGCCTATAAATACCACCCCTCATTTCATTTGTAAGACACACCAAAACACAAACACTTCTCTTGTGTTTCTCTTTTCTCTCTCTCTCTCATATAAGTAGTATCATTACTACGGGGAGCGCACTAGTGGTACTAGAGCTCCGGGTCCGGCCTTTCTTTGGTCGAAGGAATTTGGGGGCCCTCGTGCTTCTCATTTTCGGGGTATCGGTTTAGAACCGAGGTTACCAGAGTTAGTAGTTGAGAGTGTGAGTGTCAGGAATCCGGTCAAGTACCGAAGAAATAGATAATATCTGTATTAGTCTATTTGGTTGTACCCCAAGTATTACAGGGTAAACTTGGGAGAGAATATTGTAACCATTATTATTATAGTGGAAGTTTCGGAGCTGGTCCCGTGGTTTTTACCCTTGGCATTTAAGGGGTTTTCCACGTAAATCTCGGTGTGCATCTGTCTTCATTTATCATTGATTATTATTGCTCATTTGATTATTGCACAGTTAATTTACGCAAAGACGGAGGCGGAAATTATCGGAATTTCCCAACAATTGGTATCAGAGCCAAGGTTCTGTCTGAGTATGCTCTGTGGTTGCAGCTTAGTCTGATCTTCCACATCAGAAAAGAATTACTTTGGTATACCTTTGGTAAATCAAAATGGAGGAATCATCTAGTGCAATGATAAAGTTAACAGCTTCAAATTTCCCATTATGGAAATCCCGAATGGAGGACGTCCTTTACAGTAAGGACCTATTTGATCCGTTGGAGCTGAAAGGGGTCAAGCCGGCAGACAAGTCTGAGGCTGACTGGAAGAAGATGAATCGAAAAACTATTGGTCAGATCCGACAGTGGATTGATCATACGGTGTATCACCATGTCTCCCAAGAGACGGATGCTTACACGCTCTGGACGACGCTGGAGTCTATGTTCCAACAGAAGAGTACACAGAATATTACTTTTCTGGTGCGCAAGATGGCGAACATGCGGTACAAAGACGGGAACAGCATGTCAGAGCATATGAGCGAGTTCCAAGGGTTGATGAACCAACTCGCGGATATGAAGCAGGAGCTTGACGAGAAGCTTCGGGCAATCTTTCTTCTAAATACTCTGCCGCCAAGCTGGGATACGTTAGTGGTGACAGTTACGAATTCTGTCCCAAGTGAAAAACTAACACTGCAGCTGATCAAGGAGAGTATTCTCAACGAGGAGATGAGAAGAAAAGGACAAGGAATCAGTTACGATTCCCAGGCTCTTGTTACTGAAAACAGGGGTCGAGGCAACTACAGAGAACCGGCGAGAGGGCGTAGTAAAAGTCGGAATTTCAGAAATTCCAAAGGCAAATCAAAGGCCAATGAGGAACAGAAATGCTACCATTGCAACAAACCTGGTCACTACAAAAGAGATTGTAGGACTTGGCTCCGGGAGCAAGGCAATGGGGAGCAAAGTAAAAATGCCGAGAAGAACACAACAGCTACACTGACGGAAGATGTTGTGCTCCTTTCCTTTGGGGAAGAAGAATGTCTACACATTGATGATCAGAAGGTGGAATGGGCGATTGATACTGGAGCAACATATCATGCGACACCCAATCAAGAATTCTTTACAAGGTACGAGGCGGGCAACTTCGGTGCTGTAAGAATGGGAAACTCTGATCAGTCGAAGATAGTTGGCATTGGGGACATCTCCATTGAGACAAGCACAGGCTGTTCAATGGTTCTAAAGATGTGAGGCATGTTCCAGACTTACGGCTCAACTTGATCTCAGGCATGGCGCTAGACAAGGCGGGGTACGTGAATTCCTTCGGAAATGGAAGGTGGAAGCTTACTATGGGCTCTCTGGTGGTTGCACGAGGATCCGCTTGTGGCTCTTTATACAAGACGCAAGTGAAGGTGTATTCAGATGGCTTGAATACAATGGAGGATGAATCTTCCGGGAATCTGTGGCACAAGAGGCTTGGCCACATGAGCGAGAAAGGGTTGCATATCTTAGCAAAGAAATCCCTCATTCCGTTTGCTAAGGATAGTGCACTAAATCCCTGCGAGTACTGCTTATTCGGAAAACAACATAGAGTATCTTTCAGTAGTCCACTGAAGAAGAAAACAGGGTTATTGGAAAGAGTCTACTCTGATGTATGCGGCCCAATTGATGTGGAGTCCTTGGGCGGGAATAAGTATTTTGTTACCTTCATTGATGATGCGACTCGAAAGGTGTGGGTGAATCTGCTCAAATCCAAAGATCAAGTATTTGAGCATTTCCAGAGATTTCATGCTATGGTTGAACGAGCGACCGGGAAACAACTGAAGTGTCTCCGCAGTGATAACGGAGGAGAATACACTTCCAACGAGTTTCAGGAGTACTGTGCGAGGCATGGTATAAGGCATGAGAAGACGGTTCCTGGCACCCCACAGCAAAATGGCGTAGCGAAAAGAATGAACCGCACCATTGTTGAACGAGTCAGATGCATGTTGAGAATGGCTAAGCTGCCGAAGTCATTCTGGGGAGAAGCTGTTCAAACAGCTTGCTACTTGATCAATCGATCTCCATCGGCACCTCTGGACTTCGAGATTCCGGAGAAGGTCTGGTCAGGAAAGGAGGTTTCTTACTCTTACTTGCGGGTGTTTGGATGCAAGGCGTTTGCACACATTCCTAAGGAGCAGAGAACAAAGCTTGACGATAAAGCAACTCCGTGTATTTTCGTCGGCTACGGAGATACAGAGTTCGGCTACAGGTTGTGGGATCCTAAACAGAAGAAATTGTTTAGAAGTAGAGATGTGGTATTCCACGAATCTCAAGATTATGAAGATTTTGAGAAGGTACAACCGCGACAAGCTAGATATCCAGAGATATCAGAGAATGATGGAGATGAAACACCTGAGGATACAGGTGGTGAAAGGGCAGAAGATGCTGAGAATGCTGAGCGGGGGGGGGGGGGGGGGGGGGCTACCGCCCCAGCCAGAAGAAGAAGAAGAATCTCAGCCACGACGTTCCGAGAGGGAGCGCAGACCATCGGTTAGATATTCTTCATCCGAGTATATCTTGATTGCTGATGAGGGGGAGCCCGAGACCTTCGAGGAAGCAAAGACTCATAAGGAGAGCAGTTGCTGGCTGAAAGCAATGCAAGAGGAGATGGATTCTTTGAACAAGAATCAAACCTATGAGTTGACGACACTTCCAAAAGGCCGGAAGGCTTTGAAGAATAAATGGATCTTCAAAGTAAAAAGGGATGATGAAAAGCTTGTGAAGTATAAAGCACGCTTGGTTGTTAAAGGCTTTGCACAGAAGGAAGGCATCGATTTCGAGGAAATCTTTTCTCCAGTTGTGAAGATGACATCCATCCGGGTAGTTCTCGGACTAGTGGCTAGCATGGATCTTGAGCTTGAGCAGTTAGATGTGAAAACTGCATTTCTTCATGGGGATTTGAAGGAGGAGATTTACATGCACCAGCCAGAGGGATTTGAAGTGAAAGGGAAATAGCACATGGTTTGTAAGCTCAAGAAGAGCTTGTACGGGCTTAAGCAAGCGCCAAGACAGTGGTACAAGAAGTTCGATTCATTCATGGTAGATCACAACTTCAAGAGGACAGCATCCGACCATTGTGTTTATGTGCAGAAATATCCTGACGGTAACTTCGTTATTTTGCTGCTTTATGTTGATGATATGTTAGTAGTCGGTCAAGATGCTAACAAGATTCGCAAGCTTAAGGAGGATTTGTCCAAGTTCTTTGATATGAAAGACTTGGGTCCGGCAAGACAAATTCTCGGAATGAAAATACTTCGGGATAGGACAACAAGGAGTTTGTGGCTGTCTCAGAAAGGTTATATTGAACGGGTACTGAAGAGGTTCAATATGGGAGATGCTTAGCCGGTTAGCATGCCATTGGCGGGACATTTTAAGCTGGACAAAGAAATGTGCCCCTCCACGGACAAGGAATTGAAGGATATGGAGGAAGTTCCCTACTCGTCGGCAGTAGGAAGTCTGATGTATGCGATGGTTTGTACTCGGCCAGATATTGCTCATGCCGTTGGAGTTGTGAGTAGATATTTGTCCAATCCAGGAAGGGACCACTGGGAAGCTGTTAAGTGGATTTTCAGATACTTGAGAGGTACTTCCGGAGTATGCTTGCGGTATGGACATGGTGCACCGATCTTGGAAGGTTTTACAGATTCAGACATGGCAGGTCATCCTGAAGAGCTGAAGTCTACTTCAGGGATGCTTTTCACTTTTGCTGGGGGAGCTGTATCGTGGCAGTCAAAGTTGCAAAAGTGCGTCGCCTTGTCAACAACTGAGTCAGAGTATATTGCTGCTTGTGAAGCAGGCAAGGAGTTGATTTGGTTGCAGAGGTTTCTCCAAGAGTTGGGTCAGAAACAGGATAAGTATGAGCTATACTGTGATAGCCAGAGTGCTATTGACTTAAGCAAGAACGCTACCTGTCACAGTCGTACCAAGCATATCAAGATACGTTACCATTGGCTACGGGAGCAGATAGAGGATGGGTTGATGTATTTGGAGAAGATACACACGGATCGGAATCCGTCGGACATGATGACAAAGGTCGTTACAAGGGAAAAGCTGGAGCTGTGCAAACGGAGCGCAGGCATGGACTCTGTCTGAAGAGTCGTAAGTTCGGAAGGGGGAGATTGTTGTAGTTGTTAGGAAATTTCCTCACCTACTCCCCATTATTTTTTTCTTCACCTACTCCCTCATTTCCCAAAACACCCTCATCCAAAAGCCTATAAATACCACCCCTCATTTCATTTGTAAGACACACCAAAACACAAACACTTCTCTTGTGTTTCTCTTTTCTCTCTCTCTCTCATATAAGTAGTATCATTACTACGGGGAGCGCACTAGTGGTACTAGAGCTCCGGGTCCGGCCTTTCTTTGGTCGAAGGAATTTGGGGGCCCTCGTGCTTCTCATTTTCGGGGTATCGGTTTAGAACCGAGGTTACCAGAGTTAGTAGTTGAGAGTGTGAGTGTCAGGAATCCGGTCAAGTACCGAAGAAATAGATAATATCTGTATTAGTCTATTTGGTTGTACCCCAAGTATTACAGGGTAAACTTGGGAGAGAATATTGTAACCATTATTATTATAGTGGAAGTTTCGGAGCTGGTCCCGTGGTTATTACCCTTGGCATTTAAGGGGTTTTCCACGTAAATCTCGGTGTGCATCTGTCTTCATTTATCATTGATTATTATTGCTCATTTGATTATTGCACAGTTAATTTACGCAAAGACGGAGGCGGAAATTATCGGAATTTCCCAACAATTTATGTCTCGGTGCAATGCCAGGGTTGAGTAATCTGTCTTGACCACTAGGAAACCATTTGGACTCCAAATCCTTCACACTTCTATACAAGTTGTCTATGCATCATAGTCTAGAAATCCCATTTAGAGTATAAATCACTGATCCAATAGGAAAAGTGAGGAAGCTGAACAGAAAATCGAAAAATGATTCCTCTGCTTCAGCATACAGTATCTTGTTTCTAGACTTGCTCAATATTAGCTTCAGGGTTAATGTGTTCATGATAATATCGAGTTCATCAAGAAACACTGGCAATTCTGATATAAACTCAGGCATGATAGTCTCAATTGTAGCTTGCTTGTTCAGAAACACAACAGTGAAAGGAGATTTTGACATCAATGAACAAGTGAGTAATCTTGATATCTGCAGAGAAAAACCAGGAAAATGCACATAAGATAACATAAAAGAGCATTTGCATTATATGCTGTAATACAACTCCTGCGTTGCAATAAATTTTCTATCGACCATTTCATCTTAACATATTTGTCCCTTCTATAAGATTTGACATCTTAAACTGATATTGCATAACATCTTACTCAAAGATTACCCTTTATTTAAAGATACTTTAACAGTCAATTAATTTGGATAGTTTCCTTATCAACATTTGGTGATACACACATGTTCTTTTCTAAGGGGTTAGAGCAAATGGTACAGAAACGTTCATGCTTAAACATACCATGTTTCCACCAAATCTGCAGGCATACATTGTCCATTTTTTAGTCAGCAATAATTGTTTTGCAATATCTCTTCAAGTTTAGCTCCTTCAGTCTAATAGTAGGATCAAGAACCTCGTTTTCTCCAATTACTTGCATAATCATGTGCTAGTAGATTCAACCAAGCTCATTAATCTAGATTACAACGACATCCAACAACTACTACGCCTAAACTCAACGCAAGTTGGGGTACGTTCACTGACCATGTTGCTACATTTAAGTTATCTCAATCTGTCCAATATTATACAACAAAAAGAAAAGGTACTTGTAAGTCCTCTGTATTTTCTACATGCCTAGAAATTTCTAACAGGACCAAAAGGCTCATAGAAATCATAGCATATAGGAAAGTAAACATACTAGTATGACTAAAACTTAATTGCAACTAATAGGTTATGTAGATCATTACGTACTAACATGACAAACTCAATTCCAACTAATTGGCTATGTAGAACATGTGCTTCCACTCTATCATATTTTACACTAAGTTGGCACGGACTCATTACTCTAATTGCTTATTGAAAGTCCAACAATAATAGCCAAAGCAAGACTGTTTACCTCCTCCTTTCCAACTTCCACGGGCATCTCCTTTATCTGATCCATGTGACTGTAGCCAAGATTAGAAAGCAGTTGTACAAGAGGACTTGGAGAACCAGGCAACACTCTTAAATCATCTGTGATTATAAACTCTATTCCTCCCCTCAGAAAAACTCCTGAATTATCATTTGTTGGATTTCTTATATCTGAATATATCTCCTTAGTTGTCCTCCCTCCACAATTACACTGAGCATCGGCTAACCACCTCTTTGATATACAGAATCTATTAGAACAATAGAAGTACCTGTCTGAAACAGAATAGAATCATCTATGCTCACTTTCAACTTAATACAATCTTCTATACATGGATTTCTAGGATTAAAAGGATTGACTTGCAATGTTCTAAGTAAAAATTGTTAGTAGGAAATGAAGAGAAAAATTGATAAGCATTTGAAGAAATGATTCAGTTTGGGCAAAGTGCCAACACCCCCCTTTTAAAATAGCTGCTTGAAATATTTAAAGAAAAGGATCTAAGTTGTATATACCGATAACGTTTATATTGTTCCACTATGTAAAATCTTAATTTATGACAACATGTTTAATATTCTATTCTGTCTAATTTATGCAAGAGTATTAACATCAGTTAAATCCTACTTCATCAAATATGTGTTGCATCACAGAGGCACTTTACATGAGCACTCAAACTGCTAGTATTACCAGCTAATGTCACCTTATTTAACTAGGAAATCTGAATATAGCATGCAGTAAAAACTTCTCCAGTGGGCAATACAAACTACAATAATAGTCAACAACAATTTCTCGATTCAAGAAAGTTGGAGTCAGCTATATGAATCCTAACTGTCCATGTCACTTTATTTAAGTACTTCAGTCCAATATTAAGTAGACAATACAAACTAACAAAACAAATAGGTATGGCCACCAAGCCAAGTTGCTTTGTAGCTTTTTAGTCCTTCTCTTCTTTCTTTTTATTCAAGAAAGAGCTCAAGGCAAGTGTTAAAGCAGATGATGACCCAATTAAAGCCGCATGCAGCAAGTACTGTGCCTGCCATAGAAATCATGGTATCAATTTCCATTTCAATAGCAATGCATTTTGGTTTTGGATTCAACACATATATATACACTAGCACTGCATATTTCAGGTTATTAAATGAGGTACTTAACTTGACAGTACACGAAAACTATATACTGTCAATGTATACTCTTAAGTTCTAGCTTCTGGTTGACTCTAGAAATTACCTCTGCCTTGCCAATGGAGATCACTTGCTCTTCAATGTCATAAAGGGGTACATTTAGTTCTTTCAGTAAGCCAAAACTTGATGAAGAACACAGAGGTCTTACTTCTAAATAGTCCGAAACAATAAACAAAGAAGGTGCCTTTGTAAATCTGCCAAATTCACTTGTGCCACCACTCATGCCCCTTGGATCAATAAGGGTATTATCTTCAAGTGAGACAGAAATTGGGAGCAATTGATTGTAGCATTTATGTCTCGGTGCAACGCCAGGGTTAAGCAATCTGTGTTGACAATAAGGAAACCATTCCAACTCCAAATCCTTCACACTTTTGTACAAGTTGTTTATGCATCCTAGTCCAGAAATTCCATTGAGAATATTGATCACTGTTCCAATAGGAAAAGTAAGGAAACTGAACAGAAAATCAACAAACGAATCCTTTGCTTCAGCATAAAGGATCTTATTTCTAGACTTGCTCAATATTAGCTTCAAGTTTATATTACAGGAGTTTATGGATTGTAAGAATTCCTTAGGTAACTCTGGTGAAATACTTGGGTCAGGCAGGATGTTGTCAACTAGAGCTTGCTTTTTCAGAAACACCTCGGTCAAGGGAGATTTTGAGATCAATGAACAAGTGATAAATCTTGATATCTGCACAGAGAAAAATCAGGTGAATGCACGTAGCATGGTATCGAAACAGAAAAAGGTCATGAGTTTGAGTCTCACTCCGATCCATTGTGAAGAATTTTCACGTGTTAGCTCATGAAAGAATCATGCACGCACATGAGGGGGCGTGTTGAAGACATGTTTAAGAAAAATAAAAGAGTTTTCTCCAACAACCTAAACTTTTAGATGAATTAGTCACACAATTCAACAATAGTTTCTGAATCAACATTTTGCAATATATGCATGTTTTTTTCAAGGACGTGGTGTATATGGTACAGAAAACGTATATTCTTTATCTGACATACTAAGTTTCCACTCAGTAAACTTGAAGATGGAGCAATAGTCGTTTCTTACATCTGGTAGGCCTACTAATCTACTCTCTGCAAGTTTAGCTCCTTTAGTCAAATCATAAGATCAAGAACCTAGTTTTCTCCAAAGACTTGTCTAATAGATTCAACTAAGCTCATTACTCTAGATGACGACAGCAAACAACAACTACTGTGGTGAAGACTACGTGAATCAATTAACCATGTCACTCCATCCTAGTCCAATACTATGCAAAATAAAAATGAAAAGTACTAGAAGTACTGTATACTTTCTATTGATATTTAAAAAAATTTGACATGACTAAAAGGCTCCGAGAATCATAGGACCAAAGCAAATGTAGTAACACGACTAAAAAAGTAATAACTAATAACAACTAATTGGTATGCCTAGATAGATCAATTTCTTCCACTGCATCCTATTTTTTGCCAAGTCTGCACGGACTCGTTACTCCAGATTGCTTATTGAATATCCAACCGTAATAGCTAAGAAATATCCTTACCTCCTCCTTGCCAACCTCCACAGACATCTCCTTTATCTGATTCATGCAACTGTAGCCAAGATCAGAAAGCAGCTGTAAAAGAGAACTTGGAGTACCAGGCAAAACTCTTAAATCATCAGTGATTATAAACTCTATTCCTCCCCTCAGAAAAACTCCTGAAAAATCATTTGTGGGATTTCTTGTATCTGAAAATATCTCCTTAGTTGTCCTCCCTCCACAACAACACTTAATATTGAGCAACCAGCTCTTTGATGAGCAACCTTCATTAGAGCATTTGAAGTACTTGTTAGTAACAGAATCATCTATGTTCACTTTCAACTTAAAACAATCTTCTACACATGGATTTCTTGGATTTAAAAGGATTGACTTGCAATGTTCTGAGTAAAGATGTTTATCATCGAGATTTTCAACACTTCGGTATAAATTGTTCATACAAGTAGAAACTGATGATCCATTGGTTAATCTGACAACTGTTCCAATGGGAAAAGTGAGAAAACTGAACAATATATCAACAAAATCCCTGTTGGCTTCAGCAGCAATAACTTTATTTTTCTTTTCATCTACTAAAAGCTTTAAGGGAACTCTGTATTCTGGATTATTGGCAGCCATATTGAAGGGAATCACTAAATTACTATACTGAATCTTGGGAGCTAAATCCCTTTCTTTTTTGAAAGATAAAATATTTTTATTTTAAGAATGCAGCTAGAGTTTACAAATGGTAGTTAAAGGTTGTATCAATATAAAAAGTTGTGTTTCTTATCATAGAAGGAAGAGTTGATGCAAATTGAGGTTTTCTTGATTTTCATTGGTGTCCCTACTCAGTTTAAATAAATGGAGTTAAGAAAGATGGTGGCATCAAGAAAACCATTACTTAAGAAAGAAGAAAAGTTAAAGGGAAAAGAGACAAAACACAAAAGTAGCCATTAACCAATACAGCCAGAGTTTGCTTTACTATTGTCCCTATTTCCTCTGTCAAGTTTTGTGTCTATATTCTTAGAATGTGAACTCCTTCATTTGGAACAAACAAGAAAATTTATATTCTCATTGAATTCTCTTTTTATTTTTTATTTTATGGAAGTGAAATTCAAGCATTTTAATGAAAAGGATCAACAATTCAATGTTGGTGGAGTTAATCGATGTGTGCACGAAATAAATTAAAATTGTAATAATGTGAAAAAATTAAAATAAAGAAAAAAAATCACTTTGTTGACATTTGCCAAATCTTTCCACATATAACATATGAATCAGCAAAATTCCACAACCTGGGACTGCAAAGCTCTAGACCTCACTGCAAATGGCGAGTAAGAAGATTAGTCTCTTAACTTATCTGACAATACGATGATCTATTTTCTTCTTGATTAAGGCAATTTGATTATATGTCAAACTACGCTTATGCCAAATTTTACAATTTGAATTGTGATCCTTCATTCACTGAGGGAACCCGCCATTGGAGCATGTGTTTAGAGAAGCAAACGGAGTAGCAGACTCCTTGGCAAAGAATGGATGCAGTCTTAGTTCTTTTTTAGCTTAATTATGTATTATGAACCACCTAGTTGTTCAATTTCTGCTTTTGCTTTGGACAGTACATGAACTATGCTTCCTAGACTAGTCCCAAGTTGTAAAGCTATTTAGTTTGTTATGAATAGAAGTCCCTTATTACCAAATAAAAAAAGAAAAACAAAAGAGGAAACCTCTAAAACTGGTAATAATAATCCTACAAATCAGTGATCAATATCTAGTTCAAACTGAAAACACTAGACTCTGCATCAAGGCTTCGATGTACAGGGGTGCAAGTTTTGAGGTTAAACTCAAGAAGCTAGACAAAAGAGTTACCTATGTCTATGTGTTTGCTAACCAGCCCGAGAAAGTTTCTTCAAGTTACACGTATCTTCATTTTTCAGCTGCTTCAACTTGTGATTTAGGCCCTCTGTCAAAGCTGATGATGAGGATGTTAAAGATGCCTTCAGCAAGCTCAATGCTTCCGACTCGCCAACACTGATAATTTGCTCTTCAATATCATTGATGGGCACATTTAATTCTTGGAGTAAGCGAATAGTTGATGTAGAAGACAAAGGTCGCACTTCCAAATTGTCCAGAATGTAGAAAAGGGAGGGTACCTTTACAAACTTCCTAAAATTGCTATGACGAGTACCCTTTACATTCTCTCTTGGATCATACAGGCAATAAATTTCTTCTTTTCCTTCAGGAATCTGCAGCAGCTGAGACTCAGATTTATGGTAAGTGGCAATACAGGGCTTGAGTATTATCGTCTTAAGGTTGTCGTTATTATCCCCACTTTTGTACCTATTTCGTTTAGGCATATTGAACCATTTTGAATCTAAAGTCTCGACACTTCTATAGAAGTTATCTATGCATCCCAACCCGGAACTCCCCTTTAGAGCATCTTCAATTGATCCTAGAGGAAATGTCAAGAAATTGAAGAGAAAATCAATGAATTCATTGCCTGCTTCTGCACACAAGACCTTGTTTGTAGATTTTCTTAGTGTTAGCTTCAGCTCTAATTTCTTGGTGTTGTTACTGGTTCCATTTTCAGAAATGGATGACAAATTTCCAGATTCAGACATGGTGATAGTGTCAACTCTTGCTCTTTTTCGTTTTTGCTTGGGCAGAAACACATCAGACAAGGAAGTCTTTGAGATAAATGAACGAGCAAGTAGATGAATCACCTAAATGGTCAAGAAAAGGATCATGTTACTTGCTGCAAATGGCAATCTACGAAAGTCAAACATGTAAAAGCAACCATATCACCAGAAAGTATAATTCTTGAATCAAGAATGGCAAAGGATATTACCTCATTCTTGCCAACTTCTACATCAATCTCCTTAATCTGATTCGTGTCACTCAGGCCAACATCAGAGAGCATCTGAACAAGAGAGCTTGGAGAAGAAGACTTGACTTGCAAATCATCGGTGATTAAAAATGATATCCCTCCTTTGATAAATCCATACTCATTGCGGCAAGTCTTTTCATCTATATCTTTCCAAATCTTCTCTTCTTTGATTGTCCCACCACATGAGCAAGCAATATTCGTGAAGAAACATGCCTTTGAGCAAGCTGGGCAGCGATAATACTTCACAGGGCCTGAATCATCTACGTTCACCTTCAACCTCCTGCAATACTTTGGATAGGGATTTCTTGGATTTAGCAGCATGGTTTTGCAATGCTCTATGAACAGATCTTCCTCTCTGAGGTTTTCAACACTTTGGTACAAGTTGTTCATACAGCCGACAACTCCAGCCTCTGCTTTAATGAGTCGTATTATTGTTCCCATTGGTAAAGTGAGAAGGCTAACAAGTATGTTCATAAAATCTACTTTGGCTTCAGCTGCAACAACTTGTTCCTTCTTTTCATCCACCAAAAGCTTCAACTGAACTTTAGATTCTTGCTTGTTTTCCATTTCAAAGCAGTTAATTGGTGAACTCTCTACTGATGTAGCAAACTCCTAGATGATTCGAGTTTTCAGTAATTAGTCAAGAACCAAGATTATGTGAATAAAATGACTTCTGGCTTTCAGTTGAAGTATGAAAAAGCAAGCATTTGTTCAAGATATGAAAGCAGTCTAAATAGAACAGACACGAACATGGGGTCACGGATGCATTAAAAAAATTCAAGGAACATGACACGCGTTTTTTGCACACTATGTACTTGCAAATACATTCCTATAGTATATTAGATCAACAAACAATTATTCAATGTGTTTATAACAATATAAACACGCATTCCAGATTCAATATACGTAAAGAACATTCTAATACCAACCATTTATCGAATGACAACACCAAAGGTAAACATAAGACTAAGCCAGCATGATCAACAACATCTGTGCATCAAACTTAACAAGTTAGGGTCATCCTCACTGACTATGTTATACCATTAAAACAAGTCACACCAATATTATACAGGCCAACATAAGATCATTCACGACGAATGTTGAAGTCCAAAACTACTGGAATTCATTCAGGTAGCTGCAATTCAATTTATATTTATTCCCCATATCCGATTTATTTTATTTTGTTATGATGGTAGAGTCAAGACCAACTTATCTGCATCTTCACTAATCCATCAAAAAGCCTGCTAATAGAAATTTGAACCTGAGATTTTTTTCAAGCCATTACTCCTATGCATCAATTTTTAAATGAACTGTTACTATTACGAGTCAAATTTATTTTCTTGAGTACACTATCAGAAAAGTTCTAAATATATATATATTTTATAACTGTGGTGTCAGGATCAGCTTACGCTCCTCGGCTAAATCCACATGATACCTACTACCTCCCACCAGCACAAGTACCGGGTAACTCTAAGACAGATGACACATTTTTTAGCTATAAAACTAGTGAGATGTAGTAGTTCTCATACACAAAATGTTTTTGAATGGTCTCTTGCACAATATATAAAAATTTGTAAACAAAACAATTTTGATAGGTCAGATTTGACTTCACATTTACATATTACTCCTAGTTAAATATTTTTTTTTTAATTACAACTAACAAACCCTCAAGGAGCAATGGCGTAGTAAGTCGTGAAGCCAAGATTTTATATAGGGGGATTCAAAATTTTTGTACCTATATCCGAATCTCTGACCTAAAGCAATTTGTGAGCCCCTTTTAGGGGTCGTTTGGTTTGTCGGACTAATAAAGAAGGATATCCCATAAATTTGGGATTACAATAATTCCGGGATTGTAATTCTGAGATTAACAATCACACCTCCTATATGGGTTAGGATAATACTATGAATTTGGTATAAAAATTGTCCCACTTTAGCTAATCCCACCAACCAAACATAGGATTGATTTAATCCCGGTATTATTAATGCAATCCCAACAAATGCCCTCTAATAAGCTACTACCTTTGTGCTAATTTATGTGACACTATTTTTTCTAGTCTGTTTTAGACCACAAATTTCAGCAGTCTGCTTTCTTACTTAGACTCCGTGTCAAGTCGAATTCCACCACATAAAATGGGACGAATTGAAGCAAAATGATAAAAATAAATGGACATATTAAAGAAGTAAAATATACCTTTTTATGGAGAGCCTGAGCACTAATATTTAATTTGGGGTTTTGATATACTAATGATGTTTTGTTGCTAATATATAGAGGCATAATATTTCCCGCTCAATTGCTCTCCTTTTCTTATTTCCCGCTAAATTAGCAGTGTGTTTTGGGAGGGTTGGGGGTGCAGGTATTTGAGCTAAGGAATTTACATGAAATTGTTTAATTTGGCATAAATCTTAATAAAGAAATAGTCGTTCTAGACCGTATGCATAAATTATGCACATAGTATGCAAAAATGATTATCTTTTGTTAAAGTGGTCTAGCATTGTTCATGCAGCATAATTTTTTCTTTAAAAATTTGCAATCTAAAATGAGTCGTTGACATTTTTGTGGTTATATGTTATCTCAATAAATGTATAGTGGTGCGTTAATAATGGAGATATCTCATCTTCCCGCAACATCCCTTTATGTTAGTTTGTTGCATTCTTACTCATGCTTTTAATAAAAAGAATAAATTCGGACCGGATCTTTCGCAGCATGGGGGTAACAGGAAAGTTTACTGGTGACACAACCCTGGCAAGGAGTGGCTAAACCCAAAAATTAGGTTCAACAACAGCCCTAAACGCCATCCTTTGGCTAAGCGGGCAAACAGTCAGAACCTTGGTTCTGGCATTCAGCTTTTCCGCCTGGGTTGATTATCCAACCATACCTTTAACACCACCACCTGCTGGGATTTTGATCCTAATATGTTATCGGGATCATCTTACCCCAGTAGCCTAGTGTGACAGAGTTCAACACTTAATGATTTAGCCTATCATTAGGCCAAATACGTAGACTTAAATTTATTAAAAGTAACAAAATTTAAAAGAACAATATTAGATACCTTGGTTTGCGCTCAGGCAGTTCAGAGAATTTTTATATACTTGAAGTTTTTACAATATGAGAGAGATTTACAATTCGAGAGGGGTGTCCCTTTCTTGCTAACTTCCTATCCTTTATATAGACAAAGAATAAAACTATTCTGGCCTAAACTTTACAGATGGCCACCTACGAATAAAAGTAAAAAGATATGGCCGACAAATAGCCCATTTTTCAACAACTTTATTAAAGCTGCTTTTATTAAAGAGAAAGCAACATTATTAAAGTTACTTTATTAAAGATAACTTTGTAAAAGCTGAGAGGTCTTCAATAATGCATCCCGTCAGAGCTTATCCTTTCCTTTGGCGTTTTGTGACTTGGATGATTCTCCCTCAGTTACCTGTGTTATAATATTCGTAATATATTCATTCGCTTCGTCTTCTGTAATTGACTGGGATTCCCCTGGCAGACAATATTCGCCCTCATCTTCTGTATTATTTGCAGAAGCCATTGACGTGTCTGAATGGATTTCAATCTCAAGATTTTTTATTAAATCTTTTTTAACTTCTTCAAAGTAAGAAGCCAAAATTTCTTCTCTGGTCATTAATCCCTTCTTCATCCTAATCTTATGCAAAATGTGTTGATAAGGACTTGGGGCATCAGCTTGTTTGATATGATCAATCTGTTTATATTTCTCAATTGATTGTTTTATTAAATCAATCGTATCTTGGCATTGGAGGTTACCATCAGCTGTCTTTTGAACCATTCTTTTCCAAAACCTTGTATAAAAGGTCCTATATAGGGCAGGGATGTTGTGTGGGGTATAATCCACTTCAACATTCCATTTCATTATCCATGGAATTGAGTATTCAGTAAAGAAATTCATATAAGAACTCCCTTCAATAAGAGTATTACCCCTTTGTAATTCCTGGATCTTTGGAGATACTTCCACCCATTCAGTATATAAACTGAGCAGTGGTTCTGGCAATAACTTGGCAGTAGGACCATAGGTGATCCACCACTGTGAAAACCAATTTGGTATATTGCTCTGTTTATAAACATTTGAGCATATTTTTATGAACCAAGAATGTTTCTTGTTATCATTTTCATATAACAACACTTTATAAAAGTTTTCCATATAATCCCAGTAATTATATTTTACCGGAGTTTTCATTTCTGGATGATTATAACTTTTCTCAGTTAGGGTACTCAAACCCCATTCTTCTGCTGATATAATCCTTTTGACTATAATTTTTGAGAAATTAAAAACCTTTTTAGTATTGGCTGGATAAAAGTGCGATATTTCGCAAGATTCGGTAGCTGAAAGTATCATTTCATAATGACCTCTATACTTATAAGTACTAGTTGCGTATGACGCATTGTTTAGATATCTTGCCATTAACTTCCATGGCTCATCCTTCCATTGAAGGTCTCTATCCTCCAGGAATAATATTAACTCCTTGTAATCTGTCTTAATATAAGACTGGATATTTTCATTATCATCTTCTAGTATAACAGAAGAATATGATGGAGGCATATTATCCTCTACTGCCTTTTGCTTTTCTTGGGAATTTTTCCAAGACATGAATTCTTGATACTGATGATATGACATAGTATCATTACTTGTATTATTTTTTGAAGATGATCCTGTCAGATTTTCAGCTATAAGCTTTTGTTTACCCATCTGGGCTATTACAGCACCTCTACCAGTGCCTCTTCCTCTGTTTCCCCTTCCTCTATTAGAGGTTGGGTTGCCACGGGCCAGATGCATAACCTGCATTTAATGAAACATAAACCTATCAGGCTAAATATATTGGATAATTTTCCAACACAGTACGGATTCCTATTATTTCCGCCGTAAGATCTTTCATTCTAGTTCTAGCTGTGCATATAATGCTGGTAACATGATCTGTATCTTCTTTATCAAAGTACTTGGCACGTGATAACAAATCTTCAGCTTTTTGCACTAATTTTTTCAATCTATTCTGTGTTGCTCGCAGATCCCAATATAATGCGTGCATCCGCCTAGGTAATAGCTGATTTTGGCAATATGGGCAATAATAGATCATATTATCTCGTCTACACATTTTAAATATCCTGCAGCATAAAGTAATGATATAATCATTAAGTAGCCAAATATTCTCTGGTCAGAAAATCAGGAAGGCTATTATCTTCCCCTTTTTTATAATGTATCTCAAAATCAAATGGAGCTAGGAGTGCCTGCCATCTAGCAAACATCTGTTTAGAGACATCATGCTTGCAATCTTTATTAAACATAAATTTAGCTGATTGACAATCAGTTTTTATAACGAACTTTTGATTGTATAAATCACCTTGGAATTTTAAAACACATTTCACTATAGCAAGTATTTCTTTTGCTACAGTTGAATAGTTTTTCTGACTGTTATTCCATTTACCAGAATGGAATTGTATCAAATATTCAATTTTCTCTCCTGGAGCGTTTTGTTTTAAAATACCTCCATAACCAATGTCTGACGCATCGGTCTCTATTATCTTTGGCCAAGTAGGATTAGCCAATGTAAGACAAGGAAGATTCTTTACCCTTTCCTTGATCTTTTGGACTGCCTTAGTATGGTCATCAGTCCATGGCTTTGGAATTTTTTTCAATCTATCATATAAAATAGATGTATCCTTAGCAAGATCTTTATAAAATGGAGCAATATAATTTAAGCTCCCTAGAAATCTTTGCAATTGAGTTTTATCAGTTATAATATCAGGGAATTTAGAAGCAAACTCTATACTTCTATTAATAGGAATGATCTTCCCTTTTTCAATGTTATGACCAAGAAATCTCACATTTGTCTGAAATAAAAACATCTTAGGTTTAGATATAACCAAACCATTTTGTATAATAATTTTTTTAAATAACTCCAAATGCTTAAAATGCATTTCGATAGTGTTAGAAAATACTAAGTTATCGTCAATATAAACGATAATGAAATTACTATAAGGAATGAATATCTCATTCATAATTTTCTGAAATTCAGAAGGAGCATTTTTTAAACCAAATGGCATAACGTTCCATTCGAATTGTCCTATTGGAACATTAAAAGCAGTTTTGTACCTGTCAGTTTCAGCTATTTGAATCTGCCAGTACCCTGATTTCAAATCAAATTTAGAAAATATAATAGCATTATAAAGCCTATCTAATAAATCCTTTTTATTAGGAATTGGATACCTGATCCATTTCAAAACTTTGTTCAAAGGTTTATAATTTATCACTAACCTTGGAACTCCTCTCTCCTGTTCAGTATGTTTATTAACATAGAACGCTGTACAGGACCATGGCGACTTCGATGATCGTATAAGACCTTTATGCAGTAAAGAATCTATTTCCTTTTTGCATAATTCTAAGTATTCTGAATTCATCTGGCAAGGTCTCGCCTTTGTAGGAATACTATTAGCTTCAGAAAAATCGTCCTCATAAGGAAGTGTGACCACATGTTTTTTTCTATCCCAAAAAGCATTTGGGTGATCACTACAAATTTGTAATGAAAACTGATTTATTATGAAATCAATCTTTTCTCTCAATTTCGGATTTTTTAAAATCTCATCAATATTTAAAGTTAAAATCTCTTGTTTAAGAAAATTGATATGCTGACTCTTCTTAGCTAGCATATCCTTTAACTGATTTAAGACCCTGGTGACCGGTTTAGTTATAAAATCGAATATAATAGACTTTTCATTAAAAGTCCCTGCTATACCATTCTTATCAATCCTAGTAATAGGAAATATGCTTTGTAAAAACGGTGTACCAAGTATAACTTGGTTAGACATGTTTTTTATTAAAACAAAACTTTGAGGTATACATACCTTATTTTGGCAAATATAAGCCTTGGGCAATTTGTATTCAATCTGCATTTTCTCACCATTAGCAGATCGTAAACTATGAGTGGTTTTATGAAAATATCTTGAAGGAATTAATCCTTCTTGAACACAATTTAAATCTGCTCCGCTATCAACCAGAGCTATAAATTCTTTTTTTAAAATTATAATCAATAAGAAGAGTAATTTTTATAAAAAACTTTTGAGAAGTAAAAACTTCCAAAGTGGTTAGAAACTCACTCTTCCCTTCATCATGCAAATCACTAAAGATATTAATAATATCATCAAGGTTTTCCAGATTAGAAGGAGTTGCAGGCTCTGCGTCAGGCTCTGCGTCTTTTCCTTTTCCCTTACCTTTCCCTTCGATTTTAGAAATCCTGTGATCTAGGATTCTGTTTTCCTTCTTGAGATTATAAATCTCTTGCTTAAGGTTATAAACCTCTTTTTCCAAATCTTGAGACGTAGTAGGGGAACTAGTACGACTCATTCTCCTTTGTTCCAGAATTTTTTTAACCTCCTTTATGGTATACGGAGTATAATCCGTAGGCGTATATGAGCCTCTTCTCACATCCTCGCTTACCTTGGACTCAAAATTGCCCTTGATTTGATCTATCAGCTTAGATCGAGCCTCTGGGTCCTGCACCATTTTTAACAAATCTATTAGACTTTCACTATCTAATGTATTAATCTCTAATTGGGCAAATAAATTATAAAACTCATCAATTTCCTCGTTATCACAAAGTTGTCCAGTTTTGCAAGGACCACAATCTTCCTCAGAACTTGTGATGATGTCGCTATCATCCTGAAATACTTTATTAAGTTCTTCTTTTGTGGGAATTTCCTCTGGATCCGATTTCTCCGGTTCAGAATTTAACAGAATCTTACATAAAGATTCCTTCAAATCCTCCTCTATATTAAGAGACTTGATCCTCTTTTTTACTTTACAGTCCTTTTGGTGGTGGCCAAGTCTTCCACACTCCCAACAAGTATTAAAAGCTTTTGGATCCTTTGCCTTGATATTACTTTTTCGCTCTTTAAAGGCTTTTTTCCTTTTAGCACGTTTTTTTGTGTGTCTTTTTATATATCTTTGCTTCCACTCCTGGTCAGTATATTTCTTACCAGTGTTGCCTTTATGAGACTTATGGGATTTTGATTTAATTCGGGGATCTTCCATACCGAATTGTTCACAAAATTCGCCTAACTGTTGTCTTTCATTAAGACGGTGGCGTTTAAGCTCTTGATTTAGCTTAATCTCATTACATAACGCCAATCCTTCTTGGATGCATATTCCCACCAAACTTCCATAAGTATGGGCATCATAATCGATGTTAACTCCTCCTTGTCTAAGAGCTTTCTTAACTCTTTCAGCAAAGAGGTTAGGAAGTCCATCTATAAATTTAGATTTCCAATGAGTGCTATTACATTCTGGCAACTCCATAACTCTGCAAAGAAATGTATCTTTATATAATCGAAATGAAGTTAGAGTCTTGCACCTCATATTTTGCAAGAGAGTTCTGATAGTCTCACTATTATCAGACCATCTTCCTGAAAAGTATTCAATAATATTAACAACCAAAGAATAAACAACATTAGAATTATCCGATGTGTCTGCTGTAGACGTTCCTGGTTCACTTTTTACTGCAGTGAAAATCTTTTCTCTCTGGTCAATAGTGAGATAATTATCCCACCATCCCTTTAATTGACCAGTAAATCCTGCAATAATCATGTTAGCAACAGTTCTGTCACTGTTATTGTTAGATTTGCAGATAGTGCTATACATCATCATTCTGTGTATAACAATATACATCTGTCTATTGGTATGACCATCAATATTCCATTCATAAATCTGCTTACCACTGAAGCTGTTTGGAGCATATATATATCATCTTGCTCTTCGAATAAAACATCATGTGGGGTAGGTCTTGGATAATAAAACATCCTTTGTTTCGGTTTATCAGCAAATTTAGAATTATAAGAAGACCTAGAGGACCTTAATTTATTAATTTGATCATAAGTCAATTTTGGGAAATCGTCCTCATATGACTCATTACCACTTTCATCTGTATTAATCAAAGGCTCCAGCGATAATTCCTTAAACTTTTCATTTAAAATTTTTTCTATATTAGAACTATCTGGTTTTGTTTTAAAATTCCCAACATCAGGAGGAGGTTGAATAGTTGGAATAGCTACCCGTGGTGGCTCTTCCACTTTTTCCTTTCCTGATGTACTAGCAGTATTACCGCTTATAGATAATAATTTATCCACTTTATCCTGTAAAGATAAAATCTGTTCACCAAGTATATAAACATAAATGTTAGTATAATTTTGCTGCATTAACATACTATTAATATGCTTAACAGTAACTTGCAACGTCTGATCATTAATTAGTGCCGTGAATGCTGCAAAATCAATCTTTTTTCCCTCCCTTTTTATTTTAAAAGGTTGTTGTGGAGGTAGTACAGCATCAATGATTGTACCATTTGCCAATTCAAATTGTCTTTCCAAGACAGCAATATTATTTGCTACATATCTTCCCATAAACCAAAGAACAAAAGATATAAGCTTATTATATTTTTCAAGATTTGTATAAAATTCATTTTGAAAAGCATTTTGCTCATATTTATTAAAATTTGTAAAAAACCATTTCCGAAACAATTCCCATCTGGGTTTATAAAATTCTTCGGAAATTTTATTTCTTGCGGGTGATCCCCGACTAAAATCTATTTTGGACTTAAAATCCATTAAATAGTTTCAAACTCCATTTCAGATGCAGTTATATCCGCATCATCAATTTGATGTTCTCTTATTGGAGTAACAGGAGTAACAATATTATTTTTATCAATTTTCAAACTATTATATCTAGGCACTTCTTCTCTTACCTGAGAGGTTGAAGCCCTAGAAGGGGTTTCAACGATGTAATCAATTGGAGAGATATGAGAATGCTGCAAAGAATTAGATCTAGATAAAAATTGAAGACTAGATCTATCCGACCTCATATCTATCTTACTTATAACATCATCAGACCCAAATCTGATTTTTACATTACCTTCTGGAGTCTGCTCAATTCCAGTTAAATCGGTATTTTTTAAATCTTTTGGAGGGGCCGCATCCTCCATGACCCACTCTTTAGGGAAATCTATTTCTTCCCACTTGATAGGTCTTCTGGTAGTGACTTTAGTTTTACCAAAATTCGTTTCTATTAAAATAGTTTCATTTTTAAAATCCATAATTTTGCACATAGGATTTAGAGTATATAATGGTTTAAAATAAATCCTATAACAGATACATATTACCTCTGTATTAGGCATGTAATCATAACCATGTAATTTAACATTTAAAACTAAAGCTTTTAAAGCATTTTCATCCGATAATGATATCTGTAAATTCGGATAAGCATTAAAATATACCGGGCCATAGGCCAAACTTGATTGTACAATCCCTATAAGAGATTTCTTCCAGTTATGGTTTCTACCATCTTTTAGAGCTGCTATAAATGTCTCATTTAAACCTCTTAAAGTTAAAGGTTTAAAAGCAACTTGGATCAAACCAATATGAACGAATCTATGAGTATGCATATAAGGTAATAAATCATGCTCAGATAATAAATTAAAAGTAGCATGGTCATTATCAATGGTGATAGTGTCTTCCGTAGTTTTGACTACTTGTTTCAAACCTAATTTCTCAAAGGTTCCTAGCTGGTATATTAGCTTCGGTTGAACTTTAGGAATAGTCCACTTATTAAGTAGATCTAAGTGTTGTGGAATATCATATTCCTCTTTTCTACTGTTTTTAACAGTAGTCTTATTTCTAATGGTATTCATTAGAGAGATTAGTGTTGAACTTATCACCTATTGCTACTGTGCAACATGGCTCTGATACCATACTAAGGCAGTCCAAAAGATCAAGGAAAGGGTAAAGAATCTTCCTTGTCTTACATTGGCTAATCCTACTTGGCCAAAGATAATAGAGACCGATGCGTCAGACATTGGTTATGGAGACATGATGTTTTATTCGAAGAGCAAGATGATATATATGCTCCAAACAGCTTCAGTGGTAAGCAGATTTATGAATGGAATATTGATGGTCATACCAATAGACAGATGTATATTGTTATACACAGAATGATGATGTATAGCACTATCTGCAAATCTAACAATAACAGTGACAGAACTGTTGCTAACATGATTATTGCAGGATTTACTGGTCAATTAAAGGGATGATGGGATAATTATCTCACTATTGACCAGAGAGAAAAGATTTTGACTGCAGTAAAAAGTGAACCAGGAACGTCTACAGCAGACACATCGGATAATTCTAATGTTGTTTATTCTTTGGTTGTTAATATTATTGAACACTTTTCAGGATGATGGTCTGATAATAGTGAGACTATCAGAACTCTCTTGCAAAATATGAGGTGCAAGACTCTAACTTCATTTCGATTATATAAAGATACATTTCTTTGCAGAGTTATGGAGTTGCCAGAATGTAATAGCACTCATTGGAAATCTAAATTTATAGATGGACTTCCTAACCTCTTTGCTGAAAGAGTTAAGAAAGCTCTTAGACAAGGAGGAGTTAACATCGATTATGATGCCCATACTTATGGAAGTTTGGTGGGAATATGCATCCAAGAAGGATTGGCGTTATGTAATGAGATTAAGCTAAATCAAGAGCTTAAACGCCACCGTCTTAATGAAAGACAACAGTTAGGCGAATTTTGTGAACAATTCGGTATGGAAGATCCCCGAATTAAATCAAAATCCCATAAGTCTCATAAAGGCAAAATTGGTAAGAAATATACTGACCAGGAGTGGAAGCAAAGATATATAAAAAGACGCACAGAAAAATGTGCTAAAAGGAAAAAAGCCTTTAAAGAGCGAAAAAGTAATATCAAGGCAAAGGATCCAAAAGCTTTTAATACTTGTTGGGAGTGTGGAAGATTTGGCCACCACCAAAAGGACTGTAAAGTAAAAAAGAGGATCAAGTCTCTTAATATAGAGGAGGATTTGAAGGAATCTTTATGTAAGATTCTGTTAAATTCTGAACCGGAGAAATCGGATCCAGAGGAAATTCCCACAAAAGAAGAACTTAATAAAGTATTTCAGGATGATAGCGACATCATCACAAGTTCTGAGGAAGATTGTGGTCCTTGCAAAACTGGACAACTTTGTGATAACGAGGAAATTGATGAGTTTTATAATTTATTTGCCCAATTAGAGATTAATACATTAGATAGTGAAAGTCTAATAGATTTGTTAAAAATGGTGCAGGACCCAGAGGCTCGATCTAAGCTGATAGATCAAATCAAGGGCAATTTTGAGTCCAAGGTAAGCGAGGATGTGAGAAGAGGCTCATATACGCCTACGGATTATACTCCGTATACCATAAAGGAGGTTAAAAAAATTCTGGAACAAAGGAGAATGAGTCGTACTAGTTCCCCTACTACGTCTCAAGATTTGGAAAAAGAGGTTTATAACCTTAAGCAAGAGATTTATAATCTCAAGAAGGAAAACAGAATCCTAGATCACAGGATTTCTAAAATCGAAGGGAAAGGTAAGGGAAAAGGAAAAGACGCAGAGCCTGACGCAGAGCCTGCAACTCCTTCTAATCTGGAAAACCTTGATGATATCATTAATATCTTTAGTGATTTGCATGATGAAGGGAAGAGTGAGTTTCTAACCACTTTGGAAGTTTTTACTTCTCAAAAGTTTTTTATAAAAATTACTCTTCTTATTGATTATAATTTTAAAAAAGAATTTATAGCTCTGGTTGATAGCGGAGCAGATTTAAATTGTGTTCAAGAAGGATTAATTCCTTCAAGATATTTTCATAAAACCACTCATAGTTTACGATTTGCTAATGGTGAGAAAATGCAGATTGAATACAAATTGCCCAAGGCTTATATTTGCCAAACTAAGGTATGTATACCTCAAAGTTTTGTTTTAATAAAAAACATGTCTAAACAAGTTATACTTGGTACACCGTTTTTACAAAGCATATTTCTAAACATAAACCTATCAGGCTAAATATATTGGATAATTTTCCAACACAGTACGGATTCCTATTATTTCTATAATTTTAATATACTAATCATGACTATAACATGTAATTATTTTTAATAAGTAAAATTATTAAATTAAAAAAATAAGGTTGATAACTTACAAAATAGATTAATTACACTAATATATGGTATAAAAATAGGATTTTTTATATAAAAGTACAAGTTTTAGAACTTAATTACCAAGCATAGCAACATTTTAGTAAAATAACCCTATATAGAGGAAAACACAAGTTAATTACAAATATAGCAAAAACACAACAATATTTTCCCATAACATACCAAACTCTTACATTCTTCCTCCTATTTCCCCCACTATTACTTTTGCTCCTCCCATTTCTCCCTATTTCAATTTTCCTCCCACCATTTCCCCAATTTCACTTTTATTCCTATCATTTCTCCCAATTTCACTTTTCCTCATCCCATCCTCGATGTATCTCGTTGTATCTCAACTGTTTCTGCACCGTTTCAACTGTTTCTGCAGCACCGTATCTAACTGTTCTCTGCACCGTTTCAACTGTTTCTGCAGCACCGTATCTAACTGTTTCTGCACCGTTTCATCTGTTTCTACACCGTTTCAACTGTTTCTGCACCGTTTCAACTGTTTCTGCAGCACCGTATCTAATTGTTTCTGCACCGTTTCAACTGTTTCTGCAGCACCGTATCTAATTATTTCTGCACCGTTTCAACTGTTTTTGCAGCACCGTATCTAACTGTTTCTGCACCGTTTCAACTGTTTCTGCAGCACCGTATCTAACTATTTCTGCACCGTTTCAAACTGTTTCAACATCGTTTCAAACTATTTCTGCACTTTTTCATACTGTTTCAATGCCGTTTCAAACCTCTCAGCGCTGATTCAGTGAAAAAACCAAACTACTGTACTAACTTAATAATGAGAAAAAAGAGAAAGTAGCAAGCATCACAAGTCAAAAACCAGATTAATGTGTAATTGTATCACTCAACCAAATACATACAGGTATCAACGAACCAACATGCCATTCATTCATCTTTATCCCAATCTTCATATGTAAGCTTCTCTTTCTTTTAACAAAAATATTTATCTATTTATTTATGTAATGTATATATGTAAATGCGTGAATTATTTCAACTGATTCAGTGTGCTGTTGATTCGTTTTTTAGTGAAGAAAAGAAAATGGCGACGTTCAAGGTTAATCGCGTAGAAACGACGCCGTTAGAAGGACAGAAACCAGGTGCTTCCGATCTCCGTAAGAAGGTAATTACTCTACCTGAAACACTAATTAAATCTGAAGAAGGACTTGAACAACCAGTCGCCGATACCGTCGTTTGAGAAACGAGTTTTAGTTTTAGGTAATTACCTACCTAAAACACTAATTAAATCTGATTTGAGAAACGAGTTTGAGTTTTGTATCGGTTGTAGAAGAATTGAGCTTTCCGATTAGATCTTCGCAGCGGTGAGGCGGCGACGCCGATGATGCTGAAGGCGACGTTGTTTCACCTCGTCGGCATGCTGAGCTGGAAGAGATGGAATTAAGGCGGAGGAAGGAGGAGGAGCTGGTGGCGATGGCGAAGAAGGCGGGGGAGGAGCAGCGGAAGCAGAGGTTGAAGCCATGAAGTTTCAGTGACAATGCTTTTGATTTTTCCGTTTTTTGATTTGACTTGATTATTGTAAAATGTGCTAGAAAATATATTGCTATGAGTTGTAATTTGAAAAATATTGCTATTTTTTTTTGTAATTAAAGGTGAAAATTTGTATATTTGTGTAAAAATCCCATAAAAATAAGGGAGCTAATTTTCCATATTTGGAACAGTATTTTGAATAGCACGAAACAAGAAATAACATTCATCAGTATATCATAGAGAATTATCAAAATCAAATAGTACAATAAAGATGAGAGATGCAAGATTATTCACATCAAGTAAATCCTACTTCATCAAATATATTTTTTGCAGCAAAGACACTTCATAAGAGCACTTAAACTGCTAGTATTACCATCTAATATCACCTCATTAAACTAGGAAATCTGAATGTAGCTAATACAAACTACAATAATAGTTAATGACACCTCAATTTCAAGGAAATTGAAGTCGGCTATACAAATCCTAACTGTTCATATCACTTCATTTAAGTTCACTTCCGTCCAATACTAAGTAGACATTACAAACAAACAAAACATATTTGGTATAGCCACAAAGCCAAGTTGCTTTCTAGTTTGTAACATTTTAGTCCTCCTGTGGCTGTTGATTCAAGAAAGAGCTCAAGGCAAGTGTTAAAACAGATGATGACCTGATTAAAGCCGCCTGCAGCAAGTACCGTGCCTGCCATAGAAATCATTGGCAATGCATTTAGTACAGGATTTAACTTATATACATTGGCAACGCAAAAAACTTGTTAGTTTAACCATCTATAGCAGCTTATTTACTGCAGATTTTAGGTTGTCAAATTAGGCTACTCGTTATACGACATCTTAACCTGATAGTGTATCAAACATTACCTCTGCCTTACCAAAGGAGATTACTTGCTCTTCAATGTCATGAAGGGGTACATTTAGTTCTTTGAGTAAGCCAAATATTGATGTAGAACACAGAGGTCTTACTTCTAAATCATCGAAAACAACAAACAGAGAAGGTGTCTTTGTTAATCTGCCAAATTCACTTGTGCCACCAGTTATGTCCCTTGGATCTATAAGGGTATCTTCAAATTTCTCAGAAATTGGAAGCAACTGATTCTGGCACTTATGCCTTGGTGCAACACCAGGATTGAGTAATCTGTCTCGACCATAAGGAAACCATTCTGATTCCAAATCCTTCACACTTTTGTACAAGTTGTCTATGCATCCTAGTCCAGAAATCCCTTCTAGAGTATAAATCACTGATCCAATAGGAAAAGTGAGCAAGCTGAATAGAAAATCGACAAACGAATCTTTCGCTTCGGCATACAGTATCTTGTTTCTAGACTTGCTCAATATTAGCTTCAGGCTTAATGTACCACTCCTTCCGATATTCTGGAGTTCATTAAACACTGGTAAATTTCTTGACGCAGGCATGATAGTCTTAACTATAGCTTGCTTGTTCAGAAACACCTCAGTTAAGGGAGATTTTGAGATCAATGAACAAGTGAGCAATCTTGATATCTGCAGAGAAAAACGAGGAAAGTGCACATAAGATAACATCAAAAAGCATTTGCATGAACTTTCTCCAGGTGACCACAACCCAACGGCATGGGTGAGTGTGATAGCTAGCGGATTGTGGAAGTTGGTCTTAGGCTTAACCGCCGCCTGCTACTGCTGTTGAATCAATGGAGTTGAAACATTTATTAATGCTAACACTAAATTATGACTCTGTATCTGTTTTGGTGTGTTATTCTTTCCTAAGGCCGTATATAAAGTTCTTACATTTTTTTCCTGAATCGGCCATTTCAGCATTATATATTTTTCCCTTCTATAAGATTAGATATCTTAAACTGATTATTCACACCTTCTTATTCAAAGATTACCCTTCATTTGTAGATACTTTTACTGTCAGTTAATTAGGATACTAAGGAGTTACTGTATATGGTACCAGATCATGTGCTAGTAGAGCTCATTACTCCAAATTACAGCAACAAACAACCCCTAAAATGCCTCACTAAAAAACCAATTTGGGTTTGGCCATGTTAATCTTCACTGACCGTGTCACTACATTTAAGTTCATCTCTGTCCAATATAATACACAGAAACAAGTGCTACAAGTCCACTATATTTTCTACTGAGGTATAAATTCTAACATGACCGAAAGGCTCATAGAAATTAGCACACAAGAAATAAACGTACTAACATGACTAAAACTCAACTCCAACTAATTGGCATGCCAGTATAAATCATCTTCTTCCATGTTGTCATATGCAAAGTCTTGTGCTAAGTCTGCATGGATTCATTACTCTAAATTGCTTATTGAAATTATTGTTGGAGTTAAGTTGAAAAGGGCTTGATATGTTTGTACTCCTTTGAACGAGGAGTTTCCACATAAAAATATTGTGTTCAATTACTTTCCGCACTTTACTTTTCAGTCAACATCGAGAACTTGGTTCTTTGGTATAAAACTGATAGAAGTTCCCTAAAATGCTTACTTGAAAAATCGGACAAAAACACTATTCAACTCCAAATAGTGTCTTGAGAAGCTATGTTACTCGGACTCTTCATTTTTTATGTCCGTACCCGATTTGGTCAACTGATTTTAGGTATTTTGACCAAAATCACCTGAGAAATTCTGGACAAATTCAATGATTTCTTTAATCAAAACAAAAATAAGGGAAAATTGAAGGAAATAAAATACCTTGTATTGTTGTATATAGAAATTTCTAGGTCGTGATCAATATTTTTTTCTCCAATTTTCCATATAATATCTCATAATTTAGGTTTTATAACTCTACTTTTAGATTATTGAAATTTTTTTAGCCGAATCCCCACGCACGTATCCATAACCGGATCCGTATCCCCGAATCTTAAAATATACTTAGATCATGAAGGATCCGACTTCTAGATCCGCATCTGTATCGGACACCCGCACCCGAGTCCAAATAACTTAGTTGAGAAGTGCATTAAATATAGTTATAATAATAATAGCCAAATCAAGATTGTTACCTCCTCCTTACCAACTCCCACAGACATCTCCTTTATCTGATTTATGTGACTGTAGCCAAGATCAGAAAGCAGTTGAACAAACGAACTTGGAGAACCAGGCAACACACTTAAATCATCACTGATTAGAAACTCTACTCCTCCCCTCAGGAAAACTCCTGAATAATCATTTGTTGGATTTCTTATATCTGAAAATATCTCCCTAGTTGTACTACCTCCACAGTAACACTTAACATCTATTAACCAGCTCTTTGATATGCAACGTCTATTAGAACATTTGAAGTACTTGTTAGAAACAGAATCATCTATGTTTACTTTCAACTTGAAGCAATCTTTTATACATGGATTTCTTGGATTTAAAAGGATTGACTTGCAATGTTTTGAGCAAAGATGTTGATCATCGAGATTTTCAACACTTTGGTATAAATTGTTCATGCAAGTAGACATTGATGATCCATTGGTTAATCTGATAACTGTTCCAATGGGAAAAGTGAGAAAACTGAACAATATATCAACAAAATCCCTGTTGGCTTCAGCAGCAATAACTATATTTTTCTTGTCATCTACTAAAAGCTTCAAGGGAATTCTGGTTTCTTGATTATGAGCAGCCATTTTGAAGGGAATCACTAGCCTTTTTTTGACTAAAACTGAGCGATCAAGATTCAATGATTCAGGAAAAAGATTTAAAAGAAATATATGGAGGAATGAACAGTGTAGCTAGAGTTCACAAGTGGAAGTGAAAGGCTGTAGGAATATGAAAAGTAGTGTTTCTTGTTTGGTTACTTTTTGAAAGGTTGTAGGAATATGAAATGTTGTGTTTGTTACTTTTTGTTACTCTTCATCTCATTTTAGGTGTTAGCTTTAAATTTTTTCACACCCATTATAAAAATTAATAATTAAATTATACATTTTGCCAAATCCCTTATTAAATGTTTTTTTAAGAATTTAACGGTATTAAAAAAAAACTAGTACTTCTTTAATGGCTAAGGATATAATTGAAAACAACTAATAAATTGTGTCTTGAATTCCTAAAACGATTACTATATTCAGAACAATTTTTTATTTTTTTAAAGTTAAAGCAACAACTAGAGTATGACTAAGCGAGTATTTGGTTGCTTGTAAAAAGTCATAGGAATATGAAAATTTGTGCTTCTAATTAAGTGAAAAACTAAATGAAGAATTAAGCCATAGATTACAAGTTATAAATGGTGATTAATGGTCATTCATATTTACACCATACATGTAAATATAATTGTAACAAAATTGAGGTTTTTCTGGATACTTGGTTTTTATTTGAGTCCCAACACAACTGAACTTAATGGAGTTAAAGAAAAAAGTAGAGGTAAGGAGAATAGTTAAAGGGCTATAAGACAAAAGAGAAAGGTAGCCAATACCAGAGTTTGATATGGTAGTACTACAATTTCTTTTTCTTTTATTTCATCCCTTGGAAGTATTACCATTTAGGGATCATTTGATTTGAAGAGAGGTTATGCGGATATTAATAATGTGTGTATTAGTTGTGCGGGTATTAATAATGAGGGTACTAGTTATGTAGATATTAGTAATGAGGGTATTAGTTATACGGATATTAGTTAGTAATATAAAGATTGTAATGCAATTTTTTTTTTTTTTTGGTTAAAGCATTGACATACTACAAATTAATATACAATGCATAATTTAAAATATTTGCTTATCTTCAAAAATTAAAAAAGCAAAGATTCTACCATTATGAAGGTTAGTTTTGTCATTTTAAAATTCTAATACATGTATTGCTAATACCCTCATTATTATTTAATATTTTATCCCGCATAAAATAGTACATAGATTCCCGTATAACTAATCAGGATATTAGTTATGTTGAAATTAAAAAGTAAAACCAAACATTACACAAATTAATGCCAAATTTTATGTTGAAAAGAAAAATGCAACCAAACAATACACAAACTAGTGCTAAGTTTTATGATAGGAAGAAAATGCTAACCAAACATTGTAATAAGCAATATAATGCAATGTGATTTTTAGTTAAGGTATAAGTCTAATTCATGTGCAAACCAAACGACCCCTTAAAGAAAGGGGCGAAGCACCAAACCCCCCTCCCTCCTAAAATAGCTGCTTGAAGTATTATAGAAAGACCGAAGTTGTATGTACCGATAATTTCATAGTCTTTCACTCTGTAAATTCAATTAACGTCAGTATGGTAAATATTTTATCCTCTTAAATTTATGTAACATTATTTTTTTATTATTACTATATTTTAAAAAGAATAACACACACCTTAATTTGATGAACAAATAATTTAACATTAGCTTCCCAATTTCTGTTAACCAGAATATTTAATCCCACCTTCTATTATCTGGGATAAATAATCCCATATTTTGCCATAAATCTTGTGTCGTGTTGAAGTATGAGTTTTAAAGATGGACAAACAAAAGAACTTAATGAAGAAGTTTGTTGAAGTATGAGTTTTGAAGATCGACAAACAAAAGAATCTGATGGAGCTGTTGCAAGTGAGAAGACACTACAATACGAAAAGATGATGAGTCACATTCCTAGTCCTATTCACAAACGGAAAGGAATGCGTAATGGAACGGAATAGCAATCCTAGGCAAAATAGGAAAAATAAACTCGTAATTGAAGTTGCAATGCTATTCGGCTAAGGACTTAGTGTCTTGAAAAAGATGCAACATCCACAAAACAAATAAGGAAAAGAAGAGTTAAGTTCAAAAATAAAATAAAAACTTAAATAAGGGAGATTTTTCCTTCTTGATTTGGGAAAAGTTTTCAAGTTATAGTCTATTTATGTTTGTACTCTTAAATACATTAATGGTGGTTGCAAGAATTATTCATTCACTTCGTGGGAGAAAAGCAGAGCCAAATCAAAGTATTGAATGGTCGTGAGTGAACAAGGCAGAGTGACAGTTGAAAAACCAGGTGCAAAAGTAGTTTCTTTGTTAGGTTCGAAAGTTGTGTTAGAACTTTATTTTTGGAATTGAGTTGTAACCTAAAGCTGCTTATTCTAGAAGCATTATGTTAGGTATTTACTTGGAGAATTTGTTTTCTTGTAAGCTAAAGTTTAACTTAGAGGAAACTATGTACTAGAGTTTAATTCCTTGGTTATTGCATTGTAACCTAAAACTTGCTCGTTTAAGATTGTGGAAGTTTCTAAAATCTCAGAGATTGAGTCGTGATTTATTCTCCCTTGAGCAAGAAGTTTTCCATGTAAAAATACTTGTTCAAGTTTATATTCTGCATAGTTTCTTTTTTTATATAGGTTTTAGGTTGAACCTCATCAAAAACCTGATTCTTTGTGAGAAGTTCAAATTAAGAGCAAGTTTCTTAGGTAAAGCGAAAAACGGACAACACGCTAATTCACCCCCTTAGTGGCTAGTAAATGTACATCAAGTGCAACAAGTGGTATCAAAGCAAGTTCTCTCACATAAGATTAACATCTTAAGAAGGATCTGAATCATGAGTGCACCACCAATTTTAACCGAAGGTCAATCTATCACAAGCCTCCTCAGTTCAATGACAAATACTATAGATAGTGGAAGAGAATGATTGAAGACTTCATTTAAGCAGAAGATTATCAACTATGGATGATCAGTTCTGAAGAACCTTTGATTCCCACCACTACTGTAGGAGAAAGAGTTGATCATTCCCAAGGATGAATCTACCTACATTGAGGCTCATTTTCGAATGGGTGAGAAGAATGCTAAAACCAAGAGAATAATTATCCGTGGACTTGATCATGATGAGTACAACCGAGTTTTATCGTGCAGCAGTGCTAAGGAAATATGGGATGCACTGCAAATAGCCCATGAAGAAACCAATAGGTTAAAAGGCAAGGATAAGAATATTAACGAGAAACTTTGAATTGTTCTCAGTGGGTGAAACTAAACTAATCCAAAATATGATGACAAGGTTCACTATCACCACTAACAAGTTGAAATTATTGGAAAAAGTTTTTACAAACGAGGACCTGGTTATAGAGATTCTAAGGATTCTTCCAGACTCATGGGAATCAAAAGTTACTGCAATCAGAAAAGCCAAGGAACTTGATAAAGTACAATTAAGTGAGCTTGTCAGTAGCTTGAAGACTCATGAGCTTATGAAGAAGTCACGAATTAAGGCAGAACCTAAGAAGGAAAAGAACCTAGCATTGGAAACTAATGAAGAACCTGAGGCTGAGATGAATGAGCAAGAGTTGGCGTTATTAGGAAAGTTCAGAAGAGCATAGAACATATCCAACACTGAGAGTATTAACAAGACCAAAAGAAACACGTATGAAAACTAAAATAATTGACAATCCCAAGTATTCTGGACGTTTCAAGTGTAATAAGAAGAATCATGCTTTGAAGGGCTTTCCACAATGGGCAATTGAGTGGATAAAGAGCAAAGTGGTAAAGGATAAGTAACCTAAGAAGAATCAGCATCCAGTAGACTTTAGAGCTCAGAGAAAAAGCAGAAACAGGTATTCTATTCTACCTTGGAAAATCTGAAGAAAACACAAATCCTGATGTAGTTGTTGAATATAACTTTTATCTTGCCCTAATGGTCATAGCATATGGAGACAAGGGTAGAACCATAGTAGAGCCTCCCATATTCAAAGGAAGCTACTATAATCAATTGAAGGAATAGATAAATGTGTTTATCCAAGCTAGTGACTATACATTATGTATGGCCACCAAGCATGGACCCTACATACCCTTCAAGACTGGCTCCAATGAAATTCGAGTTCCTAAGGGGATTGATGAACTAGATTTAAGTGACTTGACTTGGCTTCAAGCGAATGCAAGGGAAACAACTTTACTCAAGTTTGGTCTGGATGTTAAAGTTCAAAACCAAGTAACAGATTGTAAGACAATAAAGAAAACTTGGGATCATGTGATGGATCTTCACAAGGACAATTATCAAAAGGATCAGGTGCTTGCTTAAATTTTCTAATGTTCCTCTAAACAAGAAACTGCGGGTGCAAGAGTCTACATTGATGGCAATCGGCAAAGAGGAACCTGCCAATGACCAATCTGAGGTAAGTCTTACTGATATGAAACAAATCTTCAAAAATATTATCATAGGAAACTCTCTCTACTCATACTTACGTTAATTAAAAATTATGAGAGTTTAAGGGCTGAGAAAGACCAACTTCTTTCAGTTGTGTATGAGATAAAAAATAATTGTAAAACTCTTGATAAAACTAAAACTATGCTTTGAGGCAAATATATCATCACTTAAGGAACATGTTCTTTAGAAAGAAACAAAAGTTTCAGCTCTCAAACTTGACAATTTGAAATTAAAAAAAAGCACATGGCAAGAACGTAACTAGTGAAGTACAAATTAATCTTGAAACCTAGCTTGAGTAGAAAAATGAGATTCTTTTTAATGAAACGGAGAATAACCGAGTACTTCAAGAAAAATTTGAAAAAATAAATTATGAACTTACCAGATTCACTAAGTGAAACAATCTTTGAAGCTATAAACTAGGTAATTGATCATCAAAATAAAAGTAAAAGAGGTCTAGGCTACAAGAACCCACTCCATGCTTGGATTCCAAGAAGTAAGTATGCAGGACTTCCTGAAAATATGTTTTGCATATTCCGAGGAAAAACTGGACACTATAAAGAATCTTGGATGACTGTTAAAGGGGCAGTAGCGAAAAATAGTAAGTCTGTTTAACCTGGTTGGACTAGAAGAGATTTGATTTATCCATTCTATCATAAGAAGGGATCTAAGCTCGTCTGGGTTTTTAAAACTAACCCCTGATTTGTTTTTGCAGGCTGGAGTGGGGGTGAATAACCAAAGATGGATTCTTTTTAGTGGCTGTTCAAGGTACATGACAGGAGATAGAAGAAACCTTCTCTCACTCGCAACATTTCAAAAGGAAAGTGCAGCTTTTGGTGATGGAAATAGTGGTGAAATAGTTGGAGTTTAAAAGGTTGGTTGATCCCTCAATCATGCTATTGATAATGTGTATTGTATGGATGAGTTGACACACAACTTCCACAGTATCTCTCAACTCTGTGATAGAGGAAATCAAGTGAGTTCACCTCTGTTGGCTGCATTATGAAAACGTGCAGAACAGTGAAGTTGTGATGGAAGGGAAGAAGGTGAACAATGTATACAAGGCTTCATTTGGTTCTCTTCTCGAGAATAATTTGACTTGTTTGAATGTACTGAAGAGTGAGATGCAACTATGGCACAAAAGGTTAGGTCATACCAACTTGACTCAGTTGAATAAGTTAGTGTCTTAGGAACTAGTTAGTGGGATGCCAAAGACCAGGTCCGAATACATTAAGATTTGTGGTGCATGTGTTAGGGGAAACATGTAAGATTTTCTTGCAACCAAAGATGAGCCTGTTGATAATTTTCAAGACTAGGCAAAAGTGGTACAAAAGAAACTGGGGTACCAGTTGGTGAGCATTAGGTATGACCCTGACACATACTTTGAGAACTCAATATTTGCTGAGTTTTGCAATGAACATGGTATGGATTACAATTTCTCTTCCATAGAACCCCACACCAGTCTGGAGTTGTTGAATAGAAGAATATGTACCTAGAAGATATGGCTAGAACAATATTGTTATCAAGTGGTTTAGCAAAGAGTTTTTGGGCTGAAGCAGTGAACACAATATGCTATTTGTTGAATCATTGTTCCATTGCTAGTTAACTCCCTATGAGTTGCTCAGAGACAGGAACCAAATAGCTTTTGGGTACATGTGTTTCGTGCATAATAATATGAAAGAAACTTTGATGCATATATTAACGAAGGAATCTTCTTGGGATATTCTTCGCAAAGTAATGCTTACAAAGTCTACAAAAAGAAAACCACGACTGTAGAAGAAAGTGTGTATGTAGTGTTTGATGAATCTGATGTTGTAGGTGACGAGAGAGCTAATGATGATTAGGGAACTGAACTTGCTAGAGAAGAACCTGTTGGGGACTATGAAAATCAGCAAGAACCTAGAGTTGAAAGAGAACAAAATGGAGACGTAAGTTCTACTCAGGGGGAACAAGGAATCAATCGAACAAAAGTAAAATACTATAGTACGAAAAGATGCTGAGTCACATACCTAATCCTATTCGAAAACAGAAAGGAACGTGTAAGGGAATAGATTAAGAATCCTACGCGAAATAGGAAAAGTAAACGTGTAATTGAAATTGCAATCCTATTCGGCTAAGGACTTGTGTCTTGAAAAAAAATGCGATCGCCATAAAAAATATAAAGAAAAGAAGAGTTAAGTTCAAAAAGAAAAACTTTAATTAAGGAGCTTTTTCTTCCATTTGGGAAAGGTTTCTAAGATAAAGTTTACTTATATATTTGTACTTTATAATATGTTAATGGTGGCTGCAAAAATTATTCATTCACTTCAAGTGAGCAAAGTAAAGATAACTCAAAGCATTTAGCGATCGTGAGTGAACAAGGAAGAGTTGCAATTGAAGAACCAGGCGCATAAGTAGTTTCTTTGTTATGTTCTAAAGCCGCTTTAGATCTCTATTTTAGTAATTAAGTTGTAACCTAATTTGTGTTCTTGTAAGCTAGAGTTTAACTTAGAGGAAATTAGGTACTAGAGTTTGGTTCTTTAATTATTGAGTTGTAACCTAAAACTTGCTCGTTTTAGATAGTAGATATTTCTCAAATCTAGAGATTTGGTCGTGGTTTTTTCTCCCTTGAGCAAGGAGTTTTCCACGTAAAAATACCTCCACAAATTTATATTCTGCATAGTTTCTTTTATATAGATTTTGGGTTGACCTTCATCGAAAATTTGGCTCTTTGTGAGAAGTTCAACTTGACAACAAATTTTTTAGGGATTTTTACCCCACATAACCATTCCCAATCCTTATACACTTTTTGTAACCATATTTTGTCCTTTCTTTCTTTTCCTAACATATTTATTAAATATAATTTGATGATATAAATATTCAAAAAATATAGGACAAATATATATGTGTATAGAAGGTATATATACAAAATATCAATCTATTATATTTGATATTTTAATTATAAATTAAATTTTAAATATAAATATTGTGGCTATATTATGTTAGTGCTAAATGACTTGTTAATATAAAATATTGTGGACTATTTACGTGGAAATCCCAATTTTTTAAGTAAAGCCAAAAACAGTCGAGACACAACTCGCACCAAGTGCAACATGCCGATTTTAGCAATGAACACGTGGTATTTTTGAACCAATAGGTGGAAATATAGCTTTTTATCTAACATAAATTTATGGCATTTTTGACCCTTTTGTTAAATAATATATAAAAAGTAGGCAAAAATAGTGAGAGCACGATAAAATCACTCTATTGACATTTGCAAAGCATTCCTCATCACTCTATTAACACAATTCCACAGCCTATGCCAGCAAAGCCACAAACATATAGCGTGTAACAAGATTAGTCTTTTAACTTATCTTACTATACGACCATCTTATTCTTCTTCATTAAGGCATAATTCATTATATATCAAACTAAGCTTGTATACTAAAATTAACAATTTAAAGAGTTATCCTTCGCTCACTGAGTTTTGAATTCATTAGGAGCTATGGAAGAGCCATTATTGACAGGTTATCCATTTTGTATAGTTTTAATTCCGTATAGGTGATATCTATTAGTTGCATGATGTCATGAATTGAGCTTAATCGGAGAAACATGGTCGATGAGGAGTCATATAGCCGACACCAACTTATTTGTGATTGAGGCATAATTGTTGTTGATTCTGTAATTGCTTAACAGCCTTTTTGCATAGCTTAATTGCTTAAAGCATGAATCTTTCCTGTCAATTTGCACACGCTTTTCTTGCTTAACATTTTGCATAGCTTAATTGCTTAAAAGTTGAATCTTTTATGTCAATGTTCGTACCCTTTTCTTGCTTTTATAATCTTGCTAAAAGGGCAGCCCGGTGCCAAAGACCGAGAGTAATAGGGAATTCAGGAGAAAAAGTATATATACTTTTCGTTACACGCTTACAAAGAATTCGTTGAAACCTCGCTATTGGACTGAGGAAGAGGCAAGAAAGTTGAGCTATACCATCCCAGTTTGCACAGGGTCCAAGGAAGGGCCGCACCCCAAGTGCATAGCCTATTTGCTTAAACTTTAGTCTTTCTTTAAAATTTTCTTGCACTTCATTGATTATCCTGTTTTGTATGTGTACTTCGCCTAAAGCTTGAAACTTTTCTGTGAATTTTATACCCTTTCTTGCTTTGTCCTTTTTGGATATCTTAATTGCTTAAAGTTTGAATCTTTTTTGTCAATTTTAACACCCTATTCTTGCTTTTCGCCTTACGCATAACTTCCCCTTGCCCTCCCCCGGAGGATCAGTATTATTTCCAGTTAAATCCTCCAATGTGACTCGAACCTTCAACCTACTGGCTGATGGTAGATGTGCTCAACCACTAGAGCAAAGCCATTTGGCCCTTTTGCATAACTAAATTTTGGAATCATGTGACTTTTAATAGCAGGGAAATCAGCAAGTGAAACAGGTCAAAGGGGGAATGAAAGATGGAGTTCTTATGAATATGTTGGAAGGGCAGGCTCTGTGATTCCCACAACTTCCTTGGCTGGATCAGAAGTTAGTGTTGATGAGATTAGGACTGCTGCTTCGGTATCAGCTCCATACTCTCCTTCTCTCCATGCCCCCTTGATCAGCTCTCCCCAATCTCAATCTCAATCTCAGCCGCAATACTATGGTAAGTTTATTGCAAACATATCATTTCTTGCCGGCTTTCGTTTTGCTGAGCTCATGCATTTGGTTTGAGCTATTACCAGTTTAGTTGATTTGCTTGGTCTGATTAAAATATACAACAATTTTATATTGTTCTCTAGCTTTGGGGCTTCTTGATTTATTCAACATCGATGAAGGGGTTATTAAAACTACCTTTTAGCTTTTAGTTAGAAGCTTCTCATAATAGTATTGCAAGGTGGAGTCAGTACATCTTCTTTAATATAGGCTTGAGATCCTTCGTTTGCTATACCCGCTTTCTTATTATGGTTGCTTTTGGTTAATACCGTAAATATTTGTCTTATGACTTGCATTAGGTTTCAACCCATATTTTTTTATGAGACATTAAGTACATTAAAGCTACCTGTGTAAATTTTTGCTGCCTGATTTTGTTGATGATAGGTTGTTGAGGCCTTTACTTGCACACTAAGGCACACATGTTTTTTTATTATTATTAATATCTGCTCTAGATTATGCGTATGACTTCTGCAGTTTCGTCACTATGTCTTATTAATGAACATTGTGTTCAATGATGTTCTCTCTTGTTGCAGATCAAGGGATTGTTTATCAGGGTGGGTACTATGGAGCTGCAGGTGAAACTTCCGGTGATTTAAGGAGGTAAGGACATAGCATTCTTCCCAACGCGGGTCTCGCTTGGGTTATATTGAGTCTTTGAAATCATTCTCATTATGGTCACACTGTTTCCTCTTCTGCGGGCTTCAGTACACGAATTAGTACTGTTCTGAAACAAGTAATAAAAAGGACTTGAGTTTACAGTATTTGAAGAGTTCCAACATAGAAATAACTTCCACATGTTACTGATAATTACATTACAAAAATATATTTTCCAGTTTTGGCTCCTTAAAATTTGCTTTACGGGTGTTTATGCAACAGCGTCTTGGTTAACTAAATATTTCGGCAGGCAAGTGCTAGACGAGGTAGAAGTACGAGAATTGCTTATAGATCATGTTGGACACCGTTGCTGTTGGGGAAGTCGTCCAGCTCGGACCTGGAAAATTCATGCAATTGAAGACTGCAATGTCTATGTGGGAACACTAGAAACTTTTACTGAAGAAAGAGAAACAATTATAGAGAAGGAAGCCTACTCCAGCAGCAACATCGATGGAAAGGATAAGGGGCCTGAATTGGGTATATGGGAGTTGGATTTAAGGTCTGAGTTTCCTGTTCTCTTTGTACCTTACAAAGAGTCGCGGCTGAGAATTCCTCACTCCGAAACTATTGAGAAATGTTCAGGTAATAGACATGGTTGGTTCGAAAATCAACTTTACACTGTTATCATATAGTAAAATAATCACTTACCAAAAACAGTACTAATTAATTTAAACTCGAGTCTTTTTTATGTATTCTCAATGGAGCCTTTAACATTTTTTCTTTTCATTCACGTGATTCTTGGGTTAAAGTCGGAATGGGTTTTCATGATTCCTGCTTAAACTGCTTTACAGGTTGTGATGGTCGAGGAAATATAGTTTGTCCTACTTGCAATGCAGACAAAGAGCCTGGGTTTTACAAGGAGGGTCAAATGTCTCAGTGTCTTGCTTGTTATGGAAGGGGTCTAATTGCTCATAAGGACGGATCTGACACAATGTGAGTTCTTGGATAGATAGATTGTTCAACTGCCGTTACTTAAAATTAAGCATTTTTGTGTTTGCCACGTTCCCTTGACTAATCATAGATCAAAAACTCAGTTGTCATTCTTGCACTATTTTTACTATCTGAATATCATCCCAGTTTTCATGGTTTCTGATAGTAGCTTTTCTGTAAGTAAATGCAATTCCTTGAATTGTCTATACCATTCTTGTAAGCTGTAACTCATTTATTGGAACATCTTTCTCTGTAGATGTCTAAAGTGTAAAGGTAATGGAAAAATTCCTTGTGCGACTTGTGAATCTCATGGCCTCATCAAATGCCAAACATGCCAAGGTGGTGGTTCTCTTTTGACACGGAAAGTTGCTGTTGTTAGATGGTAATACATCTTACTTTTGGTTTATTTATACTTGATTAGTCGTGCATATTAATATCACGAAAAATGGGAGGGTGTGAAATAATGTCTGATTTGTATAAACTGCCGAGTCTTTTGGTATTAACAGATATACTTATGTACGTAAGCTAATTTTGGCTGTCTTCAGTGGAAATGCACTACTTAACTCAGAGTGAACTACTGAAACTTTTCAGAGTAATTTTATAGTTTTGGATTGTGGCTAATCAGGCTTTCTTTATTTCTTGTGTATGCCGCGTTTTATGCCTTTCTTCATGTCTACAGTAAATAAAATACTCACATGAACTACACCTGTCACTAATAAAAATTTGTCTTAATATATAAGCGTTGTGGTTATGTGAAGTTCTGTTCAGCACTGATGGCTGTAAAGCACTTGACTTCTCTAGTTTGACATAAGTGTATGCGATGGAGCATGAAAGACGAGGACTGTGGTCATCGGTTTACCACACAGTATCGAGTCAATATGATTTGAGCTATATCATAGGTTTTTAGTTACTGATGTATAATATGGTTTTAAAAAATGACATGTTTTCTTAGGAGGACTGTTTCAACTCGGAAAGTAAACGCTACAAGTGGAGCAGGTTCTGTTCCAGATGATGTGTTTCACAAAGCAAAGGGAGTTCAGTTGTGCAATAACCAAGCCTACCAGTGCACACCAGCCTATTTTGCTGATTCATATTTCCTTAACAAGTTCTCTTCTGAAGTAATTGCAGAGAGGCCCTCTATACCTACTACTGCAAGGATCATATGTGAGCGACACACCATCTCAGTCGTCCCAGTGACTCGTGTGACCATGACACATGGTAACCGCTCCTTCAGCTTCTATATTATTGGAAATGACAGAGAGGTTTACATGAAAGAATACTATCCTTCTAGATTTTGTTGGGGCCTTTGCCCTTGCCTGGAATGGTTGAAACTATAATTGTGCAAAACGGAATCTGTTAGTCCGTTATTGGCCTGAGATTGTCCCAATAGTGTAATGGGAGAGCAAGTTGGGTTTCAGATGTAATAAGGAATGTATTTCAGTGCTGTCAAGCTTCTGCACTATTTGATACCAAAGTAAACGTCAGAGTCTGTAGAGATCAAACGCATGTTAACGATACCAAGAATAAGATGTATGCTTTGCACTTGTCCAAAAGGAAACAAATAAGTTTGTCTTCCCATTATAGTTGTGTTTTGTGTTAATGGAATATGCTTATGCTGCTTTTCTTGATGTGGTGATCCACTAATGAAAACGTACTCTCTTAGGAAAAAGTTCAGCATTAGCTTGTGGATACCTTGAACTTGCCTAGATGATTCATATTATTGAGTGTAATCAAGATCAATGAATAAGAAGAAAAATGTAACAAGACTTTCTTGTTGTGAACATGGTATCATCTAGGAATAAGGGAGTTTTGTCAAACTTTGCTCCTAAGTGCTAGGTGGATAATTTACTCTAGATCTTGTATGTATGATAAATCTTTTGAGTTTACTACACTTTAGTACCTGCTAGGAAAATCACATGAGAGCCAATTGCATTAAAAAAAATTCAGCAGCAGTGCAATTTGACATATTTAATGGTGTCACTTCACGTTCTAATATTTTTGTTACTATACAAAAACACACAAAGCAAACAGAAACACTGACTATCTACAGCCTTAGTTGACCTAGATTTCTGAAGTCATCAAAGTCTTCAATAAAATAAAAGGTCATTCAATTCAAGACAAATTATCTTACAAGTGCTTTGATAGTTGCAATCTTTATTTGTCCGTTTCCTTATTGTATGAGGATTAAGTTTTCTTATTCTTATAACCAAATTTATACTATCTTTAATTTGGTGTGACGCCTTTCTCATGCCCTATATAAATTAGTTAACACATAAAGCATCACACCAATCTTTCAAGAGTGCTAAGACAATAAGCTTCACTTTCTATTAGTTTCATATAAACATCAAATGATGTTTTCCCTTTTGTCTATACAATCCAACAATATCTTAACTCAATCGTGTTCATCTCTACTCTTCAACTACCACCACAATGGTTGTTTTCGCGTTTCAACCATTTCAGCTCGACCACCACCTCGACTTCACCACCACCTAATTTTCTCTCTTCATGCAAGGAATGACAATCTAACCGTCACCATCAATAACAACGATGCCTCAATCCCGACTCAAGATGGTAATTTAACCGGACTACAAAAAATTTCAAGATCACCAAGACTCTTGAAAATTAATGAAACCACATCAAATTCCTTTTCCAACTCCAACAAGCTCAAAATAGCAATTATAGGCTTTGGCAACTTTGGACAATTCATGGCCAAGGCCTTCATTCAACAAGGTCACGTTGTACTAGCTCATTCTCGTACTGACTACTCCCACGTAGCACAATCCCTTAATGTCAACTTCTTTAAAGATCCTCATGACATATGTGAACAACATCCTGACATTGTCTTACTTTGCACTTCCATTAATTCCCTCGAACGAGTCCTTCGTTCCCTTCCCATCCAAAAGCTTAAACGTAACACACTTTTCGTAGATGTACTATCAGTCAAAGAATTTCCAAAAAATATTTTTCTTCAAATATTACCCCAAGAATTTGACATCCTATGTACTCATCCTATGTTTGGTCCTATTAGTGGAAATGACAGTTGGATGGGACTACCATTTATGTTTGAAAAAGTTCGAATTGGTCAAGAAGAGTCTAGGATTAAAAGGGTCAACAATTTCATAAACATTTTCGAGAAACAAGGTTGTAGGATGGTTGAAATGAGTTGTTTTGAACATGACAAGTATGCTGCTGGCTCACAATTTATTACACATACCATTGGTAGAGTGTTACAAAAACTTGAACCAAATACAACTCCTATAAACACAAAAGGTTATGAAAAATTGCTGAGTTTAATGGAGAATACAACTACTGATAGCTTTGATTTGTATCATGGTTTGTTTATGTATAATAATAACTCAATGGAGATGTTGGAGAAATTGGATATGGCATTAGAGTGTGTGAAAAGGGAATTATTTGGACAAGTCCTTGAGAAATTAGAGAAGAGAGTGGAAAAGGATACTACTCCTTTTTCTAAGAAAATTGAAAGATTGCAAGTTTAGACGAAGGAAGAGGCTATTTCTTGATTCTACAATATTGTTGATGCATACGAATAATCTTGAAATTCAAGCTGTTCATTTTTTGGTTTCTTAATCGTGTGGTGATTTGTTTAATAAGAGTTTACTATTCTTTGTGATCGACGAGCTAGTTTACATTACAATGTAGGGTGAGAATCGAAGTTGTTCATGAAAAGTTGAAATTCAAGCAGTAACATTAAAAAGGTTATTTCTTCCCACACCGTAAAATAAATGTAGTTAATTTCATGAAGCGTGCTTTAAATTTTTCTATAGAAGTACACTTTACTATTCTTTTTTTCTTTCCTATATCAATTCATCTAGTAAAACTCTTAAGTATTGTTTTGTAGTAATTAAAAAATTTATATTAATCACCAAAAGGTATGAGGTATTTACAACCATAGTTAACCAACACAGCTAACTAACATCCTGTGACTTTGTCTACTAGCTACACTTATGGTTATTGAAAGTACTAAATACATGGTGATCTTCATAGAATCTATAATAATCTCTATAATGATATAACAAATGAGAATGCTAATAAAATGAAGAAGAATATAAAGAAGTAAGAAAGTGCAACCAAATACATTTTTTTTATGCAAATGAGTTGAAGTAGTGTTTGCAGACAACCTAAATTTTAAAAATCATCATGATATCAAAATATTTAAAATTGATAACTCTGTAGTTTTTTCTGGAGTGCTCCAGTAGCTCTGATATTGCATTAACATCCAATTTCTCTAGCAATCCACTGTGATATCTTCCAGGCTCCTCCTTCAAATACCCTCTTATTTCTTCCCTCCACACTACTTTGATGAACACAATGTTGATATATGATATGTGAGTTTGTATGTCTATGATAAGAAAAAACACACATCCTGTGGATCAAATAATCTCAGATAAGATTGCTGGAATACAAACTAGATCAGCAGTTAAAAATCACAATCTGTGTGCCTTTAGTGCCTTCCTATCTCTTGTTGAACCCAAAAATGTGAAAGAAGCACTGAAGGATGCAGATTGGATCAATGCTATGCAGGAGGAATCGAATCAATTCCAAAGAAGTAAAGTTTGGCGTTTGGAACCCAAGCCAAGGAACAAGTCCATCATAGGAACAAAATGGGTTTTCAGAAACAAACTTGATGAGGATGACATGGTAACAAGAAATAAGGCCAGGTTAGTTGTTCAGGGGTATAGTCAAGAGGAGGGCATTGACTATGTTGAGACTTTTGCTTCAGTTGCAAGATTGGAAGCAATAAGACTTCTCATAGCCTTTGCTACTTACATGGAATTTACTCTACATCAAATGGATGTTAAGAGTGCATTTGAGAATGAACAGTTCCCTAAACATGTGTACAAGTTGGACAAGGCCTTGTATGGACTCAAACAGGCACCAAGAGCATGGTATGAAAGGCTATCAAAATTTCTACTTCAGCATGGATACAAGAGAGGTAAAATTGATAGCACACTGTTTTTGAAAGAAAAAGGTAAGCATCTCTTAATTGTTCAAATCTGTGTAGATGATATAATTTTTGGTGCTACTTGTGAAAATTTAAGTAAGGAATTTGCAAATTTGCTGGGGAGTGAGTTTGAGATGAGCATGATGGATGAACTCAATTTCTTTTTAGGATTACAAATTAAGCAAACCTCAAATGGAACTATGATCCATCAACAAAAATATGTTAAGGAATTACTTAAAAGGTTTGATATGGATAATGCTAAGGAAATTGATACACCTATTGCCATTACCACAAAATTGGATCTTGATGAACATGGAATATCAGTTGATCAAAAATTGTATAGAGGTATGATTGGTTCTCTACTTTACCTAACTGCTAGTAGACCTGATATTGTGTTCAGTGTTGGTTTGTGTGCTAGGTTTCAGTCAGATCCTAAGGAATCTCATTTGAAAGCTGTTAAAAGAATATTGAGATATCTGAAAGGAACAGGTCCCTTGGGACTTTGGTATCCAAAAGGTGGTAGTTTTAATCTTGTTGGATATACTGATGCTGACTATGCAGGTTTCCTTGTTGATAGAAAAAGTACCTCAGATATGGCACATTTTCTTGGTGAATGCTTGGTCTCATGGAGAACCAAGAAATAAAATTCAGTGGCACTTTCCACTGCTGAGGCTGAATATGTGGCAGCTGCCTCATGTTGTTCACAGTTGTTATGGATTAAACAACAATTACAGGATTTTGGTGTTGATGTAGGAACTTTTCCTATCTTTTGTGACAACACTAGCGCTATTAACATGACAAAAAATCCAGTGCATCTGTTGCCCCCAAACGCACACGCAAGTATACATGGTCGACAAGTAATAAAGTGATAAATGAGTATCGTTCCCAGGAGGACTATTATTCAGACTGGGTCCTAGCAAATAATTTCCTAAAAACTATTCAGGGATCTTTTTCAATTGTGATTGATTTTTTCTAACTAAAGAAGCAATAATTAAAAGCAAGTAACTGAGATCAAGTATTCTAGAGCAATTCGTGAGTTGTTATCAATAAGAGAGAAACGGTCCAGAGTCAGAGCTACAAACAATTCAGTTGAGTTTTCCAGTTGATTCTACTTCTTGATTTCCTAGATTGCTAACTAACAGGTTAATTATATTCGTGAAAACCTGTCGATTCTTCACGAGTCTATGCAAGCTACTCTAACGCCTATATTTCTATGAAATTAAATCACATGCATGCATTAAAGAACTCTGTATTTAGCTAAGCAAGACGAATATGTATGTCTCTATCCTACCCGCAAATCGATTCCCTGATGCCCAGGTTCACAATCAAGCCCTATTCTTTCTTATGTGCATTCACAAGTTCCCTCTGTCGAGTTCAACTTGTAAACCGTAGATAGTGTTCAATTATCGGGCCCTGATAACCAAACAATTAGGCTCAAGAAAGAATAAATAATCTGTAATGGTAAATCAATAGGAAGAATTCAACTTTCAAACATCAACCTTCACGTATTTGCTCTAACCCTAGAACGATAAAACTATAGAAATAAGGAAAAGAATAAGAGAAAGAGAGAAAGAACTTGTTTAGAAGACATCTAGGGCTCCTCTGCTCTCCTCCAAAACTGACCTCCTACTAAAAAGGACATCAATGATTATTTATATTGTTTACAAAGTCTTCCCATAAGTTAATCCTAAGCCTAAACTAAATTGGAAAAGTTGGGGTCGCAGAACTATAAGCCACGGGGAAAGCCTCGCGTGTCTCATGGCTTCTGAGAGTCGTGCGCCACAGCCCATGCGTCGCATGGCTTGTGGCTTTTGGAAATCTGAAGCTGCAGCCCATGCGTCGCATGGCTCATGGATTTTGGAAGCCTGAAGCTGTGGCAACTCCGTAGCTTGCTCCATAGCTTTCCATCTAATGTCATATCCCACGATTAGCTAAGTTCATCAATTCTTGCTCGATTTCATCCATCATCACTCCGTTTGCACTCGTATTCATCCAAATTATTTCTAACATCACAAACACAATAAGTGAGCGCAACAATCACAATTATTTCGCGCAATGGGCGAATAACGTATCAAAATGTGCGGAAATATTAGGGTAAATTAGGCAAATATTGCCAAACATCACCACCCCACACTAAGACCTTTGCTCGCCCTCGAGCAATCACCAAAAACAACTTCCCAACTAAACCAACACTTGATAGAACAGGTCTACCTATGGTTATGGTTGATACTGACCATTAAACAAGAGCATAGATACATACCATGTGACCCACAACATGCCAAAAATTCACCAAGTTTTTTAAAACACTAGAACGACTAACCCAAGACATCTCAATCTCAAAAACCGACTCAATGAAACCAAGCTTTCACAAACTCACACCCATTCACTCAACCAAGAAGTCAATAACTTCACCTATCTCGCGCGAACCATGTGCCCTCACCAAAAATAATCAAGAGAACGTACCAAATATCACACAAAGAATATATTTCAAGAATAAATTAGGGACATAATATAGAAAGAATTCACTCGCTCTCAAAAAGAAGTTCACGTGCCACACCCAACGTGCCATAGGCTTGCCCGTATTGTAGGACTCCACTAATGTAAGCTCACTCAAATCGGGATTAACTAGGACTTTACGGGTTGTAATGTAGGCTAACGGACGGGTAGGATAAATATGGGTAAATAGTGACTACCTCCCTAAGCACTTTTATACATCACTTTAATTTTTATTTTCACCATTCTTCTCAAAGCCAACCAAACAACCACCCAAAGATACACAAGAAATTTCCCCTCAATTTAAGCAATTTGCAACTTTACTTTTGCACAACACTAGCAAGGATTGTGATTTTTTTCTTTTGTTTTTTTGTTATTCTCTTTTTCATTTCATTTTTTTTCAATATTTTTCTCAGCCTTGCCAATGATTCTCTTTTTTTTTTTTCCAAAATGCACCATATTGTTGTCTTTCATCGGTTCCACTCGAAAGCCACTCAATCATCCAACCACAACTCCACAAACATCAAATTTCAATTAAAGTGCTTTAAGGAGTACGGGTTCAAAAAGAAGATAATTAAGAACAAAAATGGATAAGGCTTGAAATGTGGATGCCAATAAAAAGGTCAATAGGCTCAAAAGGGCTTAATAAGGATAATATTAAAGGGTAGGCTAATCAAGGCTAAAAGGGCTTATCAAAGAAACACATGTATCATCTCCCGACTAGAGCAAACCTAGGATGTCGCTTTGAACACACATGGGGCAAGTTCTAGACATCAATATGCAAGCACGGAACATAAGAAGGATACCTCACATCACACATGGCATATAGTTCACTAAAGACGGTTTCATTCCAACTCTCGGTTCAAGCAAACAAGATGCAACTTTGGAAATTTAAGCACTAAGGCACAATGGTTCATAAAAGAGTCAAGTAGTTGAACCTAACCGTCTCAAGAAGGTCATTCAAATTTTTCTAGGCATGTATCATAATTTTACGACCAAAAAGGATTTAAAAAAGAATAAATGCTCAAGTCCAAATTCACCGGTATCAAACAAACCAAAGGCACCTAGCATTCTACCATTTTCCCTAAAAATACTCTACTAACTAATACTACTAAACTACTCCTAAAAAAAAAAATACCCGGTTCAAAGGTCTACCCATGGAAAAGAACTGATGCCATAAGAAAAACCACGGGGTGGATGACTGTACCACTAACTAAAACTACAAAGAAAATCTTTTTGAAATTTTTCATTAGTTTTCTATTTTTTTTTTCATTTTTTATATATTAAAGCAAGAAAAAAGTAAAAATAAAGTCAAGTGACAAAAATAAAAATTGCTAAAATTAAATTCCTAAGGTACAATATCCATAACCTCAAAACTTTGGGAAGTCCCCCACCCCGATAAAACTATAGAAATAAGGAAAAGAATAAGAGAAAGAGAGAAAGAACTTGTTTAGAAGACATATGAGGCTCCTCTGCTCTCCTCCAAACTGACCTCCTACTAAAATCGACATTAATGACTATTTATGTTGTTTACAAAGTCTTCCCATAAGTTAATCCTAAGCCTAAACTAAATTGGAAAAGTTGGGGTCGCAGAACTAAAAGCCACGGGGAAAGCCTCGCGTGTCTCATGGCTTCTGAGAGTCGTGCGCCACAGCCCATGCGTCGCATGGCTTGTGGCTTTTGGAAGTCTGAAGCTGCATCCTATGCGTCGCATGGCTCATGGCTTTTGGAAGCCTGAAGCCGTGGCAACTCCGTAGCTTGCTCCATAGCTTTCCGTCTAATGCCATATCCCACGATTAGCTAAGTTCATCAATTCTTGCTCGATTTCATCCATCGTCACTCCATTTGCACTCGTATTCATCCAAATCATTTCTAACATCACAAACACAATAAGTGAGCGCAACAATCACAATTATTTCGCGCAATGGGCGAATAACGTATCAAAATGTGCGGGAATATTAAGGTAAATTAGGCAAATATTGCCAAATATCAGCATCACAAAAGAACTAAACACATTGATATAAGACATCATTTCTTGAGAGATAACTATGAAAATGGTTTGATCACCATAGCATTTTGTCCTACTGAAAAGCAAATTGCTGATATTTTTACAAAAGCTTTAGGAAGAGATGATTTTGAAAGAAATATGTTGGTATTAGGGATGATTAAATTCACTTAAATTCATCAATGCTTTACTTCATAATTGGTTAGAAAACTGCACCAAAAATGAATTTTATTCAAGTCAATTTGAAATATTCAGTTCAGATTAATACTTCATTGTATACTCTTATGCCATAATTTTTGTTTAGAGTTGCTAAAATTGAATGATATAACCCTTATGCTCTTAGAATTTCAGATTGAGCAAAAGTGTTTCAAATTGGAAGGACACTGATTTTTCGTGTTAAAATCAGGTATGTACTCCTTATTATTCATTTATCTTAGAAGATTAAGGCTATAGGTAACCTATAATTAAGATAAATCCCACTAGGAATCCTAATCATATCTAAACTGTATGTGAGTCCAATCGGAGGAACAGTTCCCATTCAGAATAGGTAACTTGAAAGCCTAACGACTCTTTTTTTACCGGGATACTCCCAAGTGTCCTGTAACGGCTGAATGTCTTTCAATGAGGCAATAGTGTTCGTCTCACACTCAACCTCCACTACCTATTTCATTCTATAAATACACTCCTCCTTCCTTATTATTCTTTTACTTTGTTTTAAATTGCACTCTCAAAATTTCAGAAAGAATAGTAACATATCTCTTGAATCGTATTGCTAGAATGTCTATTTCTCCTAAAAACTCATCATCTGCACCCACCTCTGATCAGCCACAAATTCCCAACCCTCCTTCACCCATGGATACCACAAACCCAAACCCTAAAATCCCTGAAAATACCCCAGAAGTACCTGAACCAGAAATTCAGGGGGAAGGACCAGTTCCCACTGCTGAGTCGACTGTTGAACAGGTTGAGGACTTGTCAAGGGCTATGATTATTTATCAGTATCAGGTAAATTATGTCTCTCCCTTAAATGTAGTAGAGGATGAAAGGGAAAAGGAAGAGAGGTCTGGAACTGTTCCTGAGGGGGGAATGGGAACCTGTAAAACGTTGGAACCACCCATGCATGAATCATCTGGGTCTCCAGAGGTTTCTTTTAGGGCACCCATGGAAGATGTGATAAATGTTGAGGAAGCTATGAGTGATAGTGATAGGCCTATTATTGATTTGATCAACATTAGGAGTCTAAAAAGAAAACTTGCTAGGAAGGGACCCATTGATGACCAAATGTCTGCTGAGATTGCTGCTAAGTTAAAGAAAATTAGTGATAGTTATAAGCCAGGGATTAAGAAGAAAGATGACAGTTCTTCTAAGGCAAAATGACCTGTTCCTTCTGTCTCTACTCCTGCTACTGGGGTTATGAGGACAAGGAGTGCTGTCAAGGCTGCTGATGAGAACTTAGCTGCTGCTATAGAAAGAAGCAGAAAAGGGAAGAGAAAACAGGTTGCTGATCCTGTTGAGGAAGAGGAAGTTGAGTTTATAGAGAAAGAAAGGGATGTTGTTGATGATGAAGATTATGAGATGGAAGACGTTGAGGTAGTTGTGCCTCAGTCTAAGAAAAGAAAAGTTGTACAGAGGTGTGTGACAAGGAGCTCTGTGAAAGCTGCTGCAGTAAAGTTTTCCAAGAGGACCAGGTCCTCAAAAAGAACTCTTGTTGATGAAAGTTCTGACTCAAGTTTTGATGAGTCATTTGCTGGTGAAGATAGTGAAAGTGAGGATGAGGGAGATGAGGTGCAACACTGTGTCCATGATGACATGTTGACTAGGAAAGTTCTGAAAGGAAGGGTGCTCTCTGATGTGGAAGAAGAGGGTATGATTTGGCTGTTGCAGAAATTACATGTTCAAGGCGGGAGGGACATGGTCCTTCATATTATAGGAAAGTGTGCAAAGGAGATGGTTCAGGAGTTTTACAAGAAGTGCTCTATCAAGAGGGACAATATTACCACCTCTGTCCATGACCATGAGATTACCTTTGACACTAGGGAGCTTGGTGAATTGCTGGGGATTTCATTTGTAGGATATGACAGCTATGTCAAGAAAGTAAGGCCGGATTTGAAAAATTTGCCTACTGGATTAGAAATCATAAGGAAATTTGCTGAGAATGAGGAGGAAGAAAAACCAAAAGCTGTGCAGAAGAGTGAGATGCATCCACAACACCAAGTGATATTTGAGTTTGTGAACAAGATTGTGATGCCAAGGCAGGAGAAAAGAGGGATTGCCAGTTTCATGGACCTGGTCCTTATGGAAATGCTTGACACTGTTAAGCAGATCAACTGGCCTAGGTTTATGATCCACTTGATTAAACGGGTTGTTACTGGGAAGAGGAAGCACTCTTTGCCCTTTGGCTTCATCCTGACTGATTTGTTTGCAAAATTGAAAATTCCTTTGGAAGGGGTGGTTAAGGCTACAAAGAAGGAGAAGTTTGGATGTGCTACACTGATCAGCTGTGACTTGCCTGTTCAAGCTGATCCTCCACAGGCTGGTGGTACTAGACAGCCTTTGAACATCAAGGTGAGGGCATTAAGGCAACAGGTTGCCATACAGGCTGCTGAAATAGCACGGTTGGAAGAGGAAAATAATTACTGGAAGGCAGAGGCTACAAAGGCAAAGGAGACTAATGAGGGTATGCTCAAACAAATGTTTGAGTTGTTGAACAAGTCTCAGGGACCTGGTCCTTCCACATCCTGATCACCTTAGCCATAATCTATCTTTTGTCCAGTGGGATTTAGACTAGTTCTAGTACCTTAGGGGTCGTTTGGTTGGAAGACAAGTTATGCAGGGATTAACAATGTAGGTATTAGTTATACAGGGATTAACAATGCAGAGATTAGTTATGCATGGATTAACAATGCATGGATTAACAATGTAGGTATAAGTTATGCAGGGATTATAATACATGGATTACAATGTAGAAATGATTTCTAGTTGGATGTTTGGTTAGTTGAATTAAAAGTTATACTCTAATTCACGATTTATTTTTTTAAGAGAATAAAATAGGATATTTACTAAAATAGAATTTTGAAGAAATGGATAAGGGTAATTTTGTCATTTTTTATTTTAATCCATGTATTGTTAATACATGTATTCTTATTCCACCCTCTAACCTGCATAAAATAATACATAGATTGATGTATAACTTATACCAGTATTGTTAATACGGAAATGACAAAATATAACCAAACACTGTATTGTCTGTACTTAGTTTAATACCAATTTCTACTAGTCAAACCAAACAATGTACTATTAGTACAGACTCTTATACAATCAACCAAACAATGGATTAACTTATCCAAACTCTTATAGATGGATTAGCTAATACTATACCGCATACCAAACGACCCATTAGTCTTTTCCTTTTCTAGTTTTTGAATAATTTTGTAGTACTTTGATGTTTGGCATTTTATGCCGATATTTCCTTAATATTTCCTCACGTTTGAGTACTTTATTCACACGTTTTCTAGTTAATGAAGGTGATTTTGCACTGATTTTGTGTCGTATGATTGTAGGTTGTTATGAAGTGCAATTGGAGGTTTAAAGAGCATGATCGAGCAAGAAAAGATTGGATTTGGATTGAGGATTGGATCGAACATACGAAGGCACAACGCGACGCGAACTGCAGACGAAGGAAGCAGGAAAATGGCCTGGCGCCATAGGTGGCGCGGGGCGCCCCAAAAGCGCCCGGATTTCGACGTCCACTGCCTTTGTCAGCGCATTCGGGAGCGCGGGGCGCCAGCTACAGCGCCCCTGGAGCATTTTTGGACTTCCTATTTCGTCTAGGCTTAGGCGTAACTTATTACTAGGCCTTTGTAAACACTATAAATACTCTTTTACTTCATTTTTTAAGGGAGTTCAGACTTTGGAGTAATTGGAGAGCTCATAACACCTTGAACAAGGGTTTTTCTTCCTTCCATTAATCTATTACATCATTAAGAACGCAACATGTGCTATTGTGGTGTCCTTTGGTTTTAAATTGAGATGCATGCCTAGAAAAAAAAAGGAATGACTGTTGCTCCCAACGCACACGCAAGTATACGTGGTCGACAAGTAATAAAGTGATAAGTAGAGTATCGTTCCCACGAGGACTATTCAGACTGGACTCCTAACAAACAATTTCCTAAAAACTATTTAGGGATCTTTTTCCAATGGTTGAGAATTTTTATTAACTAAAGAACAATAATGTAAATAATGGAAATCAAGTCAAACAATGGAGCAAACGTTTGTTGTAAACAGTAATAAGGAGACGGTCCAGGGTCAGAGTTACGAATAATCCAGTTGAGTTTTACAATTGATTCCACTTCTCAAATCCCGGATTACTAACTAACAGAGTAAATGTACCCGTGAAAACCTTTCGATTCTACACGGTCTATGCAAGCTACTCCAATCCCTATATGTCTATGAGTTGAATCACGTGCACGCATTAACGAATTCTATAATTAGTTAAGCTAGACGAGCAAATATATATGTCTATCCTACTCACAAATTGGTTCCCCGATGCCCGGGTTCACAATCTAGCCCTACTCTTTCTTATTGTGTTCATTAATTTCCTCTTTCGAGTTCAATCTAAAAACCATAGATAATACGTAATAATCGGGCCCTGACAATTACACAAGTGAAAGCAAGAAAGAATAAGCAATCCGTTATGGGATTCAATTAATGGAAATCAATCTTCAAACATCAACTTTCATGAAATACTCTAACCCTAGAACGATAGATTTAGCCACGCATACTCATAATAACAACACAAGAATTTGATGAAATAATGATGTAATAGATTAATGGAAGGAAGAAAAACCCTTGTTCAAGATGTTATGAGCTCTCCAATTGCTCCAAAGTCTGAACTTCCATCAAAAACTAAGTAAAATAGTATTTATAGGGTTTACAAAGGCCTAGTAGTAAGTTACACCTAAGCCTAGACGAAATAGGAAGTCCCAAAATGCTCTAGGGGCGCTGTAGCTGGCGCCCCGCTCCTCGTAACACGCGACCCATGGCAGATCCCGTCGAAATCCCACGGCTTTTGGGGCGCCCCGCGCCACCTATGGCGCCAGGAACTTAGGCGTTTTGGGTGGCGCGCCGCATGGCCTGTAGCGCCAGGCCAATTTCCTGTTTCCTTGCTCCGCAGCTCGCTTCTTGTCGTGCCTTCGTATGTTCGATCCAATCATCAATCCAAATCCAATCATTCCTTGCTCGATCATGCTCTTAAAAGCTCCATATACACTTCATAACAACCTACAATCATACGATACAAAATCAGTGCAAAATCACATTCATTAACTAGAAAGCGGGCGAATAAAATACTCAAACGTGAGGAAATATTAAGAAAATATAGGAATAAAATGCCAAACATCAATGACCTCTTTGAGATGCTTGAGTCCACTCGCTTGGATTTCTTGTGAACCTTTGTACATTAGTGCTTAATTTTCCACAAGTTGCATCCTATTTGCTTGATTGAGAGTTGTGATGGAGCCATTTTGTGCGGACCGTGTGCAATGTGTGTTGTGAGGCATATTCTTACTTTACTCCATGTTTGCATATTGGTGTCTAGAACTTGCCCCGTGTGTGTGCAAAGCGAAATCCTAGGTTTGTTCTAGTCGGGAAATGATACAGACCTTCTTTTTATTTGCCTACCCTTACATATACACCTTGGACTTAATTATTGTGATTTCTTTGACCTTTTTGTTGGCACCCACACCCCAAGCCTACCCACTTGTTCTAAATTGATTTCTTTTGGCTCTTTACTCCTTAAGCACTTTAATTGATAATGTGATATTATTGTGGAGTTGTGGTTGAAATATTGGGAGGTTTTTGAGTGGAACCAATGAGGGGAATATGTAATGAATTGTGTAGTAGTTGATTATGAGCATTGGCAAGGTTTGGAAAGAATTGAATAGAAAAAAACAAATGAAAAAAAAGTTGAAACAAAATTGGAAAAAGAAATATAGAGAGAAGAATATCCATCCTTGCTAGTGTTGTGCGTAAAAAAAAATTGCTACTTGTTGAAAAAGGTGTGTGTAAATTTTGTTGGTTGGGTGAGATGGGTGGCTTTGATGAGATGTGTGCTTAAATTAATTGTGATGTATTAAAGTGTTTAGGGAGGTAGTCACTATTACCCATATGTATCCTACCAGCCCCTTAGCCTACATTACAACCTTTTTAAAGTCCTAGTTAATCCCGATTGGAGTGAGCCTACATTAGTGGAGTCTTACACTACGGGCACGCCTATGGTACATCGTGTCTGACATGTGAGCTTTTCATGAGAGTGAGTGAATTCTTTCAATGCTATTGTCCCCGTTCTATTCTTGATATTCATTGTTGTGTGTGATATTTGGGGGACACTCTCTTGCTTCATTTTGGTGAGGGCACATGGTTTGCATGAGATAGGTGAAGTCGTGGCTTCTTGGTTGAGTAGATAGGTGTGGCTTTGTGGGAGCATGGTTTCAATGAGTTGAGTTGTGCATTTGAGTTGTCTTGGGATGGTTGTTCTCGTGTTTTGATGTTTGATAAATTATTGGCATGTTTGTTGGACCCATAGTAGTCATGTGTGTATTTGTTCAATGATCGGTATCAACCATAGTCATAGGCAGACCTGTTCTACCTAGGTTGGAAAGTTAGTAATAGCTCGAGGGCGAGCAAAGGTTCAGGTGTGGGGTGGTGATGTTTGGCATTTTATGCCTATATTTCCTTAATATTTCCTCACGTTTGAGTACTTTATTCGCACGTTTTCTAGTTAATGAAGGTGATTTTGCACTGATTTTGTGTCGTATAATTGTAGGTTGTTATGAAGTGCACTTGGAGCTTTAAAGAGCATGATCGAGCAAGAAAAGATTGAATTTGGATTGAGTATTGGATCGAACATACGAAGGCACAACGCGACGCAAGCTGCAGACGAAGAAAGCAGGAAAATGGCCTGGCGCCATAGGTGGCGCGGGGCGCCCCAAAAGCGCCCGGATTTCGACGTCCACTGCCTTTGTCAACGCGTTCGGGAGCGCGGGGCGCCAGCTACAGCGCTCCTGGAGCGTTTTTGGACTTCCTATTTCGTCTAGGCTTAGGCGTAACTTATTACTAGGCCTTTGTAAACACTATAAATACTCTTTTACTTCATTTTTTAAGGGAGTTCAGACTTTAGAGCAATTGGAGAGCTCATAACACCTTGAACAAGGGTTTTTCTTCCTTCCATTAATCCATTACATCATTATTTCATTACTACATCAAATCCTTGTGTTGTTATTATGAGTATGCGTGGCTAAATCTATTGTTCTAGGGTTAGAGTATTTCATGAAAGTTGATGTTTGAAGATTGATTTCCATTAAATTGAATCCCATAACGGATTGCTTATTCTTTCTTGATTTCACTTGTGTAATTTTCACGACCCGATTATTATGCATTATCTATGGTTTTTAGATTGAACTCGAAAGAGGGAATTTATTAACGCAATAAGAAAGAGTGGGGCTAGATTGTGAACCTGGGCATCGGGGAACCAATTTGTGAGTATGATAGACATATACTTGCTCGCCTAGCTTAACTAATTACAGAATTCGTTAATGCGTGAACGTGATTTAACTCATAGACATATAGAGATTGGTGTAGCCTGCATAGACCGTGAAGAATCGAAAGGTTTTCACATGTACATTTACTCTGTTAGTTAGTAATTCGGGATTTGAGAAGTGTTATCAATTGGAAAACTCAACTGGATTGTTCGTAATTCTGACCCTGGATTGTCTCCTTAATACTGTTTACAACCAAAGTTTGCACCATTGTTTGACTGAATTTCCATCATTTTAATTAATGCTCTTTAGTTACTAAAACTCTCACTATTGGAAAAGATCCCTGAATAGTTGTTAGAAATTGTTTGTTAAGCGTCTCTGAATAGTCCTCGTGGGAACGATACTCTACTTATCATTTTATTACTTGTCGACCACGTATACTTGCGTGTGCGTTGGGAGAAACATACTTTCTTGTATCCCCTGGTTTAACCTTTTGTTAATGATGACTTGTCTTCAATGGCTAATATCATTGTTTTGCAGTTGCTTTAGTCTGAATTGTGTTTGCATTTTGAGTTGCCTCAATGGCCATGTGCTGTTTATTCTAACACTTGAATTATATTTTTATGCAACTTTTTCAATGATGCCAAAAGGGGGGAAGAGTAAGTCTGATTTTGCGTGAACTTTATATCTAATTGAAAATCTAATTCTTAATGATAAAATAAGTCTCTACTAATTGCTTTTGAGTTTTAAGGTGTAATTCAGGACATTAAGGACATGCAGCTATTCTTATGAGTTTGTCATCATCAAAAAGGGGGAAAATGTTAGCTTGGATAAGCTTGAAGTTTTGACTGATGATTAAGGAACGGATTCAAAGGACTTGTTCCTTTGAATCACTGCAGCTAAATAGATAATTCATGCAAAATCATTTATGCTGAGATATATTGTTAATTATCCTTAAACTAATGTTTATCTTGATAATTATGCAGGTCTAAACGTGATATGAAAATATTGCATAAATAATGGATAAGGCTAAATGATTCGGATGATTAAAGTGAAGAGTTCAATTAGGACTCAAACTCTTGGAAGCTTTAGAGTTCTAATTGATCAAGACTTTATGGTAGCTAAAGCTATAAAACGAGGTGAATATCAGCTATTGAATAGTGCACAAATACAGAGAGAATCGAGCATAGCATTGAAAGAGTCTTTATCTTATTTGTGTATTCAGTAAGCTACAGTGAACTAAGTAAGAACCTGTTCCTTAGATTGAGTTTTGTCAAAGTTCAGTCTTAGTTCAACTGTAGTAGGCATTATCGAGTTGTATCTTTTCTATTCAAGTCGAGTACTTGAAGAAACTTCACTGATCGTGAAAGAGGTCACTAAAGGATTAGAGTTAGTCCTAGGTTAGTAATAAGGTAGTCTTGTAACCAAGTGAGTCTTTTACATAGTGAAGTTGAAATCCTACTTGGAAGAGTAGGTCGTGGTTTTTTTATCCCTAGTTAATGGGACTTTTCCACGCTAATATTGGGTGTTCATTTACTTACAATTTTAATTCTGCATATAATATAGTAAAGGAACACATTTTAAGGAACTGGTCCTTAAAACAGTAAAATGGTGTGTCTTGGGAAATAACAGGGCCTTTGCCCTTGCCTTGACTGGTTGTTAGTTGAAACTTTAATTGCAACAAAGCTGACTCTGTTACTGTTGGCCTGAGATTTTCCTGAGAGTTTTTGAGAAAAACAAGTTATATTTATATTGATGAATATGATGTATGCTTTGCTCTTGTCCAAAAGAAAAAATAGGTTTTATTATACTCCTGGCATTTTTGTTTTATTTGTTGATGGAGTAATTATGGCCATTCTGCCACCTAGGACTTTGGTCTAGTAAGAGCGCAACCTGTGATGTGTCTATTAGGGCAAGTCATGGTGATATTTAGCGATATATGCCTACATTACCTTGCATTTGTAGTACTTTGCCCGTTCCTTTTAGGTGATACATACTCCTTCTGGTTCACTTTATATGATTTTTTGGTATTTTTTTCTTAGTCCAAAATATTTGATTTTTTTCAAAAACCAAGATATTATTTGTTTTGACTTTCCAAAGTTACCCCTGTTAACAAATTAAACACATAAAGCTCTCACGATTTTCTATGAGTAGATTTTGAAAGAAATGAAGGTTAATTTAGTAAATGACATCTTTAATTAATGCTAAAAAGTGGATTCTTTGGTATGTGTAAAAACGCACAAAAAAATCAAATAAGATGGACCTGAGGGAGTATGGTTTTTGTACTTATTTTTTGTAATATTGCTTGTAGGGCGTGAACGAGTGTAAACGGAGCAAGAATGGATACAAACGAGCAAAGAGTTGATGGACTTAGCAAAATGTGGGACATGATATTAGAAGGCAAGGCTATGGTACAAGTTGTAGATCAGTCACAGCTTCAGATTATGGAATGCTGTCTTCCAAGCGACGCCTCCTTCAGTATAGCTTGCAACATCAAGGTGCTATTTGGCATGCGCCGCTTGAGCAATCGCCTGAAGCTACTGTTTTGGCAATGCGACTACGCATGCGACGCTTGCCTAACAGCTTTCAAGTTCCGAATTTAACTTATCCTTATTAGTTTAGGATTTTTAAATTATTACTTTATTACATTGTAAACACTATAAATACATTATTAGGAGGTTGGACGCGGAGGAGAGCAGAGAAACCCTAGATGTCTTCTAAAAGAGTTCTTTCTCTCTTTTTCTTATTCTTCTCTTTAATTCTACAGTTTGCTCATTCTAGAGTTAGGGCAAATACATGAAAGTTGATGGTTGAAAGTTTATTTCTACCTATTGATTTACCATTACAGATTGTTTATTCTTTCTTGAGCTTAATTGTTTGGTTATTAGGGCCCGATAATTGAACACTATCTACGGTTTACAAGTTGAACTCGATAGAGAGAACTTGTGAATGCACATAAGAAAGAATAACGCTTGATTGTGAACCTAGGCATCAGGGAATCGATTTGCGGGTAGGATAGAGACATACATATTCGTCTTGCTTAGCTAAATATAGAGTTCTTTAATGCATGCATGTGATTTAATTTCATAGAAATATAGGCGTTAGTGTAGCTTGCATAGACTCGTGAAGAATCAACAGGTTTCACGAATATAATTAACCTGTTAGTTAGCAATCTAGGAAATCAAGAAGTAGAATCAACTGAAAAACTCAACTGAATTGTTTGTAGCTCTGACTCTGGACCGTTTCTCTCTTATTGATAACAACTCACGAATTGCTCTAGAATACTTGATCTCAGTTACTTGCTTTTAATTATTGCTTCTTTAGTTAGAAAAAATCAATCACAATTGAAAAAGATCCCTGAATAGTTTTTAGGAAATTATTTGCTAGGACCCAGTCTGAATAATAGTCCTCCTGGGAACGATACTCATTTATCACTTTATTACTTGTCGACCATGTATACTTGCGTGTGCGTTTGTGGTGGTCTGTGGAATAGTTGTCCCAAGTGTCATACTTCTTTCCCTATCAATGTGTGTGATGATTCTAATAATGTTTGTGAGTTTGACAGGAGCAATGAAGTGCAGGTTGTCAGCCAATCCTGGCTAGTGGAGCAAGCCAAACTGTTAGAAGCATATGTAGATTTCAGGAGTGATCTTACAAATATGACGAGACAGTTTATAGAAGAAAGTGTTGTGCTCAGACAAGAGATCAACGAATTTGGCTTGGCTATTCACGACTTGGAGGAGAATTTGAGTGATATGGTTGAGGTGTCTAATGCCCAATTATCAACTGTTGTGGATAGTAGATTTGAGATTGAACAGTTCAGGAGCCAATTTGAGGAGCAAAAAGTAGAATTTCTACCATTCGACCCAATATTAGTTGCTGATGCCGAGGTGGAGAAAATTACATTAGAGTCAAGTGAGAAAAAATAAAACATCATATTTAGGACACAAGTATTTATGCAAGTAAGAGTGTCAAAAGTAATGCAATTTTGGAATTGAAGCGCATTGGACCTCATTCCAATCATTTTTTCAACATTGTATTTGGATGGTGACATGAAAATTGAGCCACCCGAGCCTATGAAGAAACCAAAGTAGGAGGAACAAGGTGCTTATATTTTAAAGTTTGTGATGTCGATGAGACAAAAAGACATCCCTCATTTAAAGGCTAAGAAGTGTAAAATGCGACATTGGTTATTTGGTCCTTTTGTATTTTTGTCACCACCATAGTTGTAAGCTTGAGGCAAAGTTGGGGATTCAATTCATAAGTTCAAGGTGGAGGCAAAAGTGGTGAAGTTGTCTTCGCCGTTAAATCAAGCACTTCTTGGGAGGCACCCAATTTGCTTGCTTTACTTTCATTTATTATTATTATTATTATTATTATTATTATTATTATTATTATTATTATTATTATTATTATTATTATTATTTTTATGGTTGTATATTACTTTGGGTGATTCTTTGGATTGCAGATTCATCCAATGTCGAGTTTAAGTATGGGGTGTCCTCACCCCTGCCTAATATTGATGACCTGTTGGGGGGAAGTCTGAGTACCTCATGCTATACGGAAGTTTGGAGGATGCTAGTACCAAGGGCTAGAGCTTTCAGGGAGTTTTCTTACCCACTTGCAATATTAATTCATTTACTTGTTCGCACTGAAGACAACACTTGATTCTAAGTGTGGGGTTGGGGAACTTCCGTTCTTTTTGAGGTTATGGATGACTGTACCATTAGGAATTTCTTTTTAGCAATTTTTATTTTTGTCAGTTGACTTTATTTTTATTTGTTTCTTGCTTTAATATATAAAAAATGAAAAAAAAAAATTAGAAAACTAATGAAAAATTTCAATTTTTTTTTTTAGTTTTAGTTAGTGGTACATGTCATTCGCCTCATGGTTTTTCTTATGGCCTCGGTTCTTTTACATGGGTAGACCTTTGAACCGGGTAAATTTTTATTTTTAGGAGTATTATAGCATATTAGTTAATAGAGTATTTTTAGGAAAATGATAGAATGCTAGGTGCCTTTGGTTTGTTTGATACAGGTGGATTTAAACTTGAGCATTTTCTATTTATGAATCTCTGTTGGTCTTAAAATTGTGATGCATGCCTAGAAAAATTTGAATGACCTTCTTGAGACGCTTAAGTTCAACTACTTGACTCTTTTTTGAATCATTGTGCCGTGGTGCTTAAATTTCAAAAGTTGCACCTTATTTGCTTAAACCGAGAGTTGGAATGGAATTGTCTTGAGTGAACTATGTGCCATGTGTGATGTGAGGTATCCTTTCTTATGTTCTGTGCTTGCATATTGACGTCTAGAACATGCCCCGTGCTTGTTCAAAGAGAAATCCTAGGTTTGCTCTAGTCGGGATATGATACATGTGTTTCTTTGATAAGCTCTTTTAGCCTTGATTAGCCTGCCCTTTAAAATTATCCTTATTAAGCCCTTTTGACATTTTTATTGGCACCCACATTACAAGCCTTGTCCCTTTTGTTCTTAATTATCTTCTTTTTGAACTCGTACTCCTAAGAGCACTTTAATTGAAAAAATACTTTTGTTTGTGGAGTTGTGGTTGGAGAAATTGGGTGGCTTTGAGTGGAACCAATGAAATAAAAATATGGTGCAATCTGAAAAAAAAATCATTGGCGAGGTTGAGAAAAAAAAATGAAAAAGAGAAAAATAAAGAAAACAAAAGAAAGAAAAATCTCTATCCTTGCTAGTGTTGTGCAAAAAGTAAAGTAGCAAATTGCTTAACGTTGAAAGAGAAATTCTTATGTGATGTTTGGGCAGTTGTTTGGTTTGTTTTGAGAAGAATTGTGAAAAAATTGAAAGTGATGTATTAAAGTGCTTAGGGAGGTAGTCACTACTTTATCCATATTTATCCTACCCGTCCTTTAGCCTACATTACAACCCTTAAAGTCCTAGTTAATCCCAAATTGGAGCGAGCCTATATTAGTGGAGTCCTACACTACGGACAAGCCTATGGTGCATCATGTGTGGCACGTGAACTTCTTTGTGAGAGTGAGTGAATTCGTCCTATATTATATCCCTAATCTATTCTTGAAATTTATTCTTTGTGTGATATTTGGGACGCTCTCTTGATTCATTATTTTTTGTGAGGGCACATAGTTTGCGCGAGATAGGTGAAGTTATTGACTTCTTGGTTGAGTGAATGGGTGTGATTTTGTGAAAGCTTGGTTATATTGAGTCGATTTTTGAAATTGAGATGTCTTGAGTTGGATGTTCTAGTGTTTTAAAATTTGATGAATTTTTGGCATGTTGTGGGTCACATGGTATGTATTTATGCTCTTGTTTAATGGTCGGTATCAACCATAACCATATGTAGACCTGTTCTATCAAGTGTTGGTATTTAGTTGGGGAGTTGTTCTTGGTGATTGCTCGAGGGCGAGCAAGGGTCTAAGTATGGGGTGGTGATATTTGGCGATATATGCCTATATTTTCTTAATATTTCGTTGCATTTGTAGTACTTTGCATGTCCCTTTTAGGTGATACATCTGATTTTTGCACTTATTTTTTTGTAATATTGCTTGTAGGGCGTGAACGAGTGTAAACGGAGCAAGAATTGATATAAACGAGCAAAGAGTTGATGGGCTTAGCAAAATGTGGGACATGGTATTAGAAGGCAAGGCTATGGTACAAGCTGTAGATCTGCCACAGCTTCAGACAATGGAATGCTGTCTTCCAAGCGACGCCGCCTTCAGTATAGCTTGCAACATCAAGATGCTATTTGGCATGCGCCGCTTGAGCAATCGCCTGAAGCTACTGTTTTGGCAATGCGACTACGCATGCGACGCTTGCCTAACAGCTTTCAGGTTCCGAATTTAACTTATCCTTATTAGTTTAGGATTTTGAAATTATTACTTTATTACATTGTAAACACTATAAATACATTATTAGGAGGTTGGACGCGGAGGAAAGCAGAGGAACCCTAGATGTCTTCTAAACGAGTTCTTTCTCTCCTTTTCTTATTCTTCTTTTTAATTCTATAGTTTGCTCGTTCTAGAGTTAGGGAAAATACATGAAAGTTGATGGTTGAAAGTTGATTTCTACATATTGATTTACCATTACAGATTGTTTATTCTTTCTTGAGCTTAATTGTTTGGTTATTAGGGCCCGATAATTGAACACTATCTACGGTTTACAAGTTGAACTCGATAGAGAGAACTTGTGAATGCACATAAGAAAGAATAGGGCTTGATTGTGAACCTGGGCATCAGGGAATCGATTTGCGGGTAGGATAGACATATAACTATTCGCCTTGCTTAGCTAAATACAGAGTTTTTAATGCATGCATGTGATTTAATTCCATAGACATATAGGCGTTAGAGTAGCTTGCATAGACTTGTGAAGAATCGATAGGTTTTCACGAATATAATTAGCCTGTTAGTTAGCAATCTAGGAAATTGAGAAGTAGAATCAACTGGAAAACTCAACTAGATTGTTTGTCGCTCTGACTCTTGACCGTTTTTCCTTTATTGATAACAACTTACGTACTACTCTCGAATACTTGATCTTTAGTTGCTTGCTTTTAATTATTGTTTACTTAGTTAGTAAATTACAAATCATCATCGAAAAAGATCCCTGAATAGTTTTTAGTAAATTGTTTGCTAGGATTCAGTCTGAACAAACGTCCTCGTAGGAATGATAATCAACTTACCACTTTATTACTTGTCGACCACGTATACTTGCGTGTGCGTTTGGGAGCAACACATGGGTTTGAACCTTTGCGCAGATAAAAGCTTAATTGGCATTAAAGTGGGGAAGTATTAGAGGGAATGGTCCATTATCCATTAAGGTTCGAACCTAGCGATACTAGTCCTTGGAATCTTCGGTTATCCAAAAAATTATGGCCGGTCTATCTCCATGCAAAAGTATATGCATATGCTTTTTTTCTTGATGTTGTTATCCATTAATCAAAATGAACTCTCTTAAGAATAAAGTTAGCTTGTGGATATCTTGAACCTGCTTTGTAGGACTCTCTTTATTGAATATTAAGGAGCATTTTGGCACAATCAGAAGAAAAATATATGAAGATTCTCTTGTTATGTAAATGGTATAGTCTAGAAATAAGGGGAGTTTAGACAAACTTTGCTTCTAGGTGGATAGTTTCCTCATATCTGATCAAGTTGTTGATACACAGAGTGAGACTAGGTTCATGGTACTTTCTTTTTTGACATGGCATAACAGAGTAGGTGGTGCAGTAATTAGATACTGAACCAATTGACTCTAGATAAACGATTAAGTCTAGACAGAAAATTTGTCGGGCCTATGGTCCTTCTTTTGGGATCAATCTGTAATTTCTAATAAATGAGAACTGACTCACATAATTGATTAAACTTTAAGGGCTTGTTTGGAAAGCCACCTGGACCTAGTAATTGGATTTGGATGTAATTAAGTGTAATTACACAGTTTGGCTTGTTTGTACGACCAAATAATTATTTGGTCAGCATGGAATTGACTGTAATTGGAGGGGGCAATTACACTCTCCAATTCTCAAGGGGATGTGAGAATTGATGGTAATTACACTGTGTAATTACGAGGTAACTTTTTCAAATTCCTTTATTTTTTATTTTTCAAGTATTTATTTTTCACTCTTTCTGTTCCATTTCTTTAATTTGCAACTTCTTATATTTTAATTACCCGTGTTTTTTCCTCTAATTGAGCTATTACCCTTTTATGAGTCTCTACATCTAAAGAAAAACTCTAGTTGTGTTTATCAAAAGAAAAATAAAATTAATATGACGTCCTTGAAATAAAATCTGTTTACTGAAATAATTACTTCTAAGAAAGAGTACTACTGACCAACAGTTTCTGTTGTAGTTTAATATCTATAGCAATGTTAAATGTGACTACAATAATATTTGTGTATCGTTTTTTCCCTTTTTCCTGAGAGTAAGAAGTTAATTATACAGGACCTAGCAACGAGTTAAAATCTCGCAGGTCATACCTTTTTGAAACTTTATTGTTCAATCTTCTATACTTATATTAATTACATGGGGGAAAAAGCCATTACTTACTTTATATGGAAATAAGAAAAAAAGCAAAGGATATTAAAAAAATTATATCCAGTATTTATTTTGGTTGAATTATTCAGGAAATCTTGGTATTTTAATACATATTTACATGCAATTACATTTGTATATTCAAACATGACCCTAGAAATTACACTGTAATTACGTTATGACAAACAAACATGTCTCTGCAAGTACCATGTCATGTAATTACTAGGCTATATAATTATTATCCTATTAATTACACTATCTTGTAATTACACAGTACCTTCCAAACAGACCCTAAAAGGATTTTTACCCAATTCGCCAGATGTCTACCAGCTTAATTTATTAGTTTTGTGATAATATTTAGTATTAAGTTGTTATTATGAATTTATAATCTATATTATGATGTATAATAATAATAATAATAATAATAATAATAAACGCACAAAGTCCTGTAAAACGTTGATCCAATTTTTTACCCTCTGTAACTGCATCTCTTCTTGGATAATAATAATAATAATAATAATAATAATAATAATAATAATAATAATAATAATAATAAAAAATAATTTATTATTTTTTTAAAGTAAATTCCTCAGTTTTACTAAAATGTAGGGAGTATGAATCTGCGTAGGAATATGCATACAAAGAGATGACTAAAGTTACAATTAAATTTAGAAACTTTCCAGTTTCTTTATTTGGTCATAACATTAACGGAAAAGGATCAAATTTGCCCCTAACGTACTGGTTTTGGCTTACTTTTACCTTCATCCACCTATTGGTCCCTCAATACCCTTGCTATCCCACCTATAGGTCCATCAATACCCTTAAAGTTATTTTTTAGCTCAAAAATACCCCTCCATCTAACAGAAAAAAGACTTGGCATGGTGGTGTACATGTGGCACTCCATCATTGGTCCATGTGGAAACAGAAAACCAAATAAGCTACCATCCATCTACTAAACCCAGCCCGCCCCATAAACCCAAGATACGCAACCCACCCCTTATTATCAGATACCGTTCATCTTCTTCAACGTATTCTTGGAGCTTCGGTTAAAGTAACCAAAAGCTCTCCTAACAGTTTCTATCTTGCTTCAAGTATAGATTAGTTAATTAGTTTCAATCGTCCCAAGTTTGCCACAAAATCTAAGGGGTTTCATTAACTTTTGAGTACTCATTCGAAGGTGAAGAGACTAACTTTCATGAAACAAAATAAAACATCTCATGAAATGTTTATCTTCATTAGGATTTTGAAGACGTACATTGTATCTCAACCATATTTATTTTTCATCAATTAGGCTTTACTAAGTAAACTCCAATTACGTCATATGTTCATTCTCAAGCTTGCTGCGTCTGTTGTGATTTTATTTAGCAATAATCTCAATGAAACTTCCCGAAGGCTGTCCTTTTCATGGATCAATCTGATTGAACAATGCAAGATCAATTTTATGATTAAACAATCCTAGATTCAAGCATGAAGCGACTAGTAATATTTTTAAAAATATGGAGCGGGTTGCGTATATTGAGTTTATTGGGCAGGTTGAGTTTAGTAGATGGATTGTGGCTTATTTGATTTTTTGATTCCACATTGATCAATAGTGGAGTGCCACGTGTACACCACCATGCCAAGTCATTTTTCTGTTAGATGGAGGGGTATTTTTGAGCTAGAAAATAACTTTAAGAGTATTAATGGACCTTTAGGTGGATGGCAAGGGATTGAGGGACCAATAGGTTGATGAAGGGTAATAGTAAGCCAAAACCAATAAGTTAGGGGAAAATTTTACATTAATAATGTTGTAAATTTTGTTTACAAGCTTTTAATTTTCAAGTTTTCAATAGATCTTTGCTTAATGTGTTAGGTCTTTGAATTAAACTACTCAATCTTTATATATGTGAATAAGATTTTTGATAATCAATATAATCTATTGAAACATAAGGCACACAATTTAATATTGTCAAATACTTTATCAATCAGATTCCTTCTCTAAGATTATAATAATGGAGATTAAGCAAACCAAGGCGAACTCAAGGCCAGTTCTTGCAATACTACTACGCAAAATCCTAAAATTCAAGAACTAGATAAAAATAAATTGATGAAGATGAGTAAGGTTTGATAGTTAAACCAAATAGTAATGTTTCATCAAAAGCAACTGTAAGAATAGTTTATGTGGATGATAGATTTATATTTCTACCGGGTTGTTGTTTCGGTCATCGGATTGGTGAAAAATATTTTTAGATATCTATTAATAATGCAAATATTATGTTGAATTACGAAAATGCTCAACTCTTATAGCAGAACGAGGTTGTTATACGGAGAAGATGAATCAAAGAATGTATTGGGATAGTGGCATCGGCGAAAATGAACCAACATTTTTTTATTTTTAGTGTGAGAAACAAAATTATCAAAAATAAATAAATAAATAAATAAATAAATAAATAGAATGAATTTAGACAGAGAATAGCTCATTATGCATTATCTCAAGAAGAAAGTAATGAATCAACCTTTACCCCATGACAAAATCATGGAAGTTAATCTTTACCGCATAAATAAAACTATGGAGGCACTACTAAAAATACTGTCTTTTTCGACTACCATCTATCGACCGAAAATCGGTCGAACCCCTATTTCAACCGATTTTTGGTCGAACAATAATTTTTTTTGCACCTATCGACCGAATTTCGGTCGAACGGGCGGTCGGTAGGCCCGATTTAATCAGGGGCAGAACCCCCATTTCCCATTTCTACCTTCTTCCCCAAAATACAAAATCATTTTCTAAAACCCCCCCAACCTCTATACCCGAAAACCACCATAACCGACCCCCAAAATCAAAAATCAAACACATTCTACCCTCCTAAACACTACATATAACAAGCAATTCAAGGTAAATTCTTAATTTTAGGGTTATTTTAATTACTTTCTAAAACTTAAACCCTAACTTTTTAACTCAATTTTTTTGTAGTTCTTAAGCATATAACTAGTGGGGAATCATTAGTAGGTGCTATTGGAGCATAAATCAACCTCGAGGTAAGTATTTTTAATTATTTTTTTATTAAATACAAATTTAATTATTTTTAATTTAGGCCTATAATGTTGTATAGGTAGTTAATTATTAGTTAATTTGTTTATTGTAGTTATTGTTGATGTTGAAGAACTTGTTTGGTGTTGTTAGCTATTATAAAGTTAGGTTTGTGTTATTTGGGATTGATGTAGTTGTTGGGGATTGTTGGAATTGTTTGGTAGTGTTGTTTGGAATGTGTTGTTGCTTTGGTATTGTTGAGAAGATGAACATGTTATGCCTAAAACGAATAAGTTTTTGTTGGTTTGAGTTGCTTTGATAATAGTAATTACAAAAAAGTGGCTAGCTAATATAAAAAATCATACATATTGTTTCTCAATCTTGCAATATTTGTGTAGATATGGACATTAATCGACGTCGTTTGTGGATAAATAATAGAAATTTTCCCGAGCGGCGGGGGTTGAGGCCTTCGTTTGTAGCGGGTGTTATGGAATTTCTTGATATAGCCCGCAACACAGACGATTATTTAAGGCATGACAAAATTAGGTGTCCATGTGAAATATGCAAATGTGTAAAGATACAAGATTTGGAGAATGTCGAGGTACATCTGTATAAGAAGGAGTTTATGCCAAATTACTACGTTTGGTATAATCATGAAGAGCCTTGGGACTTGCAGCAGCAACTTCAAAATCTTAAAAATATTCATGGCGCTAGGAGTTCTCCGGTTGTGGAACCAGACCAAGCAGCCGGGTATAGAATGGAAGATATGGTAAATGATGCTTTTGGGATGTACCCGGCTAATGATTCCCTTCAGCCGGATACATCACAGCCAAACATTGAGCACATTCCCAATGCCGAGGCAAATCAATTCTATGAACGGTTGGAGGAAACAAGTCGTCCATTTTATGAGGGCTCGGTGCATTCCAGTTGTCGGTTGCTGTTAGATTGATGAGTGTCAAATCAGATTTTAGTATTTCTCAAGCTGCCATGGATTCCATCATTGACCTTATGAATGAACTCAATCCGACAAATATGGCCTTACCAACTACTTATTACTACACTAAGAAGTTGGTTTCCTCGTTGGGTCTTTCTGCCGAGAAGATTCATTGTTGTGTTAATGGTTGCATGTTGTATTATAAGGATGATGCAGACCTCGAGACATGTAGATTTTGTGAGGAGCCTCGGTACAAGCCTGAGCAAAATCCTAAAAAGAAGCCGAAGCCTGTTAAGTGGATGCATTACTTGCCCCTTATACCCCCGGTTAAAGAGGTTGTATGCTTCGATGAGTTCTGCTCCACACATGAGATGGCATCATGACCGTACCAAGCAGCCGGGTATTCTATCCCATCCATCTGATGGTGAGGCATGGAAATACTTTGATCAAGTGTATCCGGCATTTGCTAGTGAGCCAAGGAATGTAAGGTTGGGTCTATGTTCTGATGGGTTCACCCCTTTTGATGTCTCCTCTAGGCCCTATTCTTGTTGGCCCGTATTTGTCACTCCTTACAACCTGCCTCCTGGAATGTGCATGACCAGTCCTTATCTGTTTTTAAATTGTATAATACCGGGTCCACATAACCCGAAAGTCTCTATTGATGTATATTTGCAGCCTTTGCTTGATGAGTTGCAGATACTTTGGCATGAAGGAGTTGAGACCTATGATATATCAACGAAACAGAACTTCCAAATGCGTGATTTTTTGATGTGGACTATAAATGACTTTCCAGCTTATGGGATGTTGTCTGGGTGGCCCACAGCAGGTAAGCTCTCTTGCCCTTACTGTATGGAAGATACAAAAGCCTTCACTTTGAAATATGGAGGTAAATGCACATGGTTCGACTGTTGCCGTCGATTCTTGCCAATGGACCATCCTTTCAGGAATAACACTAGTGCATTTATGAAGAATCAGATTGATTTTGAGGAGCCTCTGCGAAGGTTATCAGGCATAGAGATATGGGACAGGGTTAAGAAGCTTCCTAAGGTAACTGAAGAACTGTCATCTAAAGCACCTGGTTATGCGGTTGAACATAATTGGACTAAACAGAGCATTTTCTGGGAGTTGCCTTACTGGAAGGATAATCTTCTTCGCCATAATCTGGATCCAATGCATATTGAGAAGAATTTTTTCGAGGTCATCCTTAATACTGTGATGGATGTCCGGAACAAGACAAAGGACAACTTGAAGGCACGGTTGGACCTACAGCTACTTTGTAGGCGACCTGAGTTACAGGTAATCCACGAAGGCAACAATATTTTCCTGCCAAAGGCTTGTTATACATTCGATGAGGATGAGAGAAGGATGATTTGTGAGTGGGTGAGTAATTTGAGGATGCCTGATGGTTATGCTTCAAACCTAAAAAGGTGTGTTGATATTACTGGTGGGAAATTGCATCACATGAAAAGCCACGACTGTCACATATTCATGAAAAACTTGCTCCCAATTGCATTCAATGGCTTGCCTGATAAAGTTTTGAAACCGCTAACAGAGACGAGCCTATTTTTTAAAGAGCTTTGCAGTAAGACATTGAAGGAAGAGAATTTTAACTTGTTGGAACAGAACTTTCCTGTGGTCGCCACTAAGCTGACAAAGATCTTTCCCCCCGGGTTCTTTAACGTGATGGAGCATCTTCCGATTCACCTCGCTGAAGAGGCTCGGCTAGGAGGCCCGGTGCACTGTAGATGGATGTACCCTTTCGAGAGGTAAGCTTCCATATCTTTGCCAATAACTTTTATTTTTTTTAATAAATCCAACGTAATTCCACTAACACAATAATTATTGCAGAATTATTGGTAAGTGTAAAAGGGATGTGAAAAACAGGAACCAAATCGAGGGGTCAATATGCGAGGCATATCTGGCTAGAGAAACTTCTCACTTTTGCTCATACTACTTCGACAAGGATGTTCCATGTTTGCGCACCAGGCCGGATCGGCATGATGTGGGAGATAATAGTCATCCCAATTACCCAGCATTCTCTGTATTCAATCAACCAGGCAGGGGAAATACATCTTCCGAAGTATACCAGTTCAATGAACTGGACAGGAAGGTAGCTACAACACATGTGCTGTAGAACTGTCCCGAGGTCACGCCTTATTACAAGTATGTTGTATTTTAACGGTACTGCCTAATATTCGCCTTTCATAAGTATGCTATCTAACGTGAAATTTCCTCGGCTCATAATGCAGTCACTTTGTTGCTGAGTTCGGTGATGCGGAATTTTACGAAAATTTTACAAATTGGTTTACAGAATTTGTAAGTGTTTAACAAAATCTTAAATTTTCCTTATATTTAGATAAAAAAATTAATTTACACAACTTCGTTAAATTTTTATATAGGTGAACAATCCGGTGAATGGCATCACCTTTGATTTTCTGCGACATATATGCCATGGCCCATATTATAAATACAAAAGGATGAATACGTACTTTGTAAATGGGTACAAGTTTCATACAAAGCAGTGGTCTGAGGGTAAGAAAACATACAACTCTGGTGTGTCCGTGAAAGTAGGAACTAGTGATCAGGGGGGCGACTTTGAGTACTACGGTGTGATTGAGGAGATGTTAGAGGTACAGTATAGTGTCGGTTGGCCTCATAAAAGATTGGTTCTTTTCCGGTGCAAGTGGTTTGATCCCAGTAACAGAGGTACGAGGGTAGACCCGTCTTCTAAGTTAGTTGAGGTTAATCACAAAAGCTTATATGGACACTATGATCCTTTCATCATTGCACAGAAAGTAAAGCAAGTGTGGTTTGTTCCTTACCCTCGGACAAAGAACACAGCAAGATCAAAGGCCAAAGCCCATTGGTGGGCAGTTCTAAAAGGAAAACCGGTGAGATTAGCTGAAGTCCCTAATCTGTTAGATGTTGCATACCAGAACGAGGTCTCAACCGTTCCATTGATAGCGGACAATGAACTAGCCGACCAGTTGCAACATATTGATGACATATATGAGCAGTTAGATGCATCTGTAGCTAGTCGAGGAAAAAACCCGGCTAATTTTGGAGAAGGAACTTCAACGGCAAATGAGGATGATGAATATACAGATGGTGACGAGCCAACCGAAGAAGAATTTAACGATGAGGAAGAAGAATTGGCTGATGATGATGATTGACCTTATCTGTACTTTGATGCTTTTTTTAATAGGCTAGTTTAATGTACTTATATAATTATAAACATAAGAAGATATTTGTATTCTTATTTTTGTGCAAGGAATGTGTTTATTTAATTTATTTAACCCGGCTAATTTTTGTGCAAGGAATGTGCTAGTATGTTACATATTTACTTGTTCCTTCCTAAAGTAATGTGAATGTTTCAACAGGTATGAAGAAAGTGTTTACAAGAAGGAAGGGGCCTAAAAAGGTAGGTGAGACATCAGGTGAGCCGGCACAGGACACTCCTACCTCTCAGGTGCCGCATTCGCTTCCTACAGGAGCACCTGCAGGGTACAGTCCAGATTTTTTCAAGCCACCTGGCATGTCTCAGGTGCGTCCTGGTTGGCTGCATGACTTCAGTAGTTATGACATGACTGAGACCCAGGCCGGTTCATCCCAGGGCGTTCCCGCACTGGGCGATCCCACACAATCCACTACTCCGTCTGAGTCGACTCAGCCGCCTTCCGACCCATCTAGCTCTACCGGCCCTTCGGTACAACAGGAGATTCCTTACTATGATCCGAGATCGCCCTATTACATCGGTGAGCCTGGCACATGGGAAGAAGGGAGGTTGATTATTTATCCCGAGGGGGATAACATGTAAGTATCTTATTTTTGAAGTTCTTATCTATTTAGTAATTAGTTTTTAATTGTTAGTATTTCTATTAACGCTTCTGTTTTTTATGTAGCTTTTGCCCCAACACTGATGCTGCTCCTTTACTGACGAGATGCATGAGATCTCAATGGAAAGAATCGTGGCCATCCTGGGGCGCTGTGCCCCCTCAAGTAAAGCAGCGGATAATGCAGGCTTTTGAGGTGATAAATATGCATACAGTTTATCACTAATTGCAGATTTTTCTAATGATTATGTTTAAATAAAATATTTTGATTAATATTGGCAGGTTGAGTGTAAGTGGCATCCGGCTCTGGACTATAAAGTCCGTTCTAACTTCTTCAAGAAATGCGGGGAGTTATTCAAGAACGCAATGTATAATGCGCACAAAAAAAGAAAAATGCCCGGCTTCCTCTATGATCATCAATGGAGAGAGCTGCAACAATATTGGGAGACTCCCGAATTTCAGAAGAAGAGCGAACAAGGGAAGAAAGCGCGAGCATCAAGTAAGGGTGGATCGCTCCATACCGGTGGCTCAGTTAGCGCTGCGACGCAGGTGATGCGCTTGGTAAAGTAATTTAATTTATATAAATTACTATAATCGTTTATTTTTTATCTAACTTGTTCTCTTATTCAATTTGTAGGACAAGAAAGAAAATCGAACAATTCCAATCTCTGAAATACACAAGATCCGACATATCAAGACTGATAAAAAGGGCGGAGAAGTCTGGGTCGAGCCCCGCGCACAAGAGACATGGGTAAGTAATTAAATTCAAACTTTTTTCACGCCAATCCTTCAACTTTTATACTTCATATTTGTACCGTTGATATATTTCTGTATTTCAGGAAAGAGCTACAAAGGCCGTTGAAGACTGGACCGCGACTCAATAATCTGAATGCGGAAGCAGTACCCAGCACCGTTAACGCTCGAGCAAGAAACCAATTTATGGTTGGAAGCGGTCAGAGGGGTGAAGAAGGGGTCCGCGTATGGCCTTGCAACTCTGTATTCATCTGGCAAACATAAATCGAACTATTTGGGCTCGTGTTCTACTGCTCCTTCAAGCTCTGCTACTCCTGAAAAAATGACTCGGATACAAGAGGAGATCGAAGAGCTGAAAAGACAAAATGAAGCTATGCGCTTAGCACATGAGGCTCATCAACAAGAAATGCGTGAAATGATGCAAGAAATCCTCATCAACCAAAAAAAAGGCAAAGGAAAGCGTGATACTTCGGGAAAGCAGAAGAGCGGACATCGACACCATTCGTCGTCTGAGTCTAGTTCGGGTTCTAGCCAGTAGCTTGAAGGACCTTGTTTGTTAAGTTTGAGCTTTTAAACTGTTTGTTAAGTTTGTTTGATAATTGTAACACTAGAACTAATGTTGAAAGACTTCTTTCTATTGTTTGGCTTTGTTAGCCTTGTTGAATGTCGTTTATGAATGTGTTTTGTCTGGATTTTCTGCGTGTTGCTGAATTTACAGGTGGTGTAGGGCTAATTTTCAGATTTTATGTTGCAGGTTTTCGACTGACTTTCGGTCGAAATGTTGGTCAAAACTACTTACCAACAATTCATTTCGGTCGAAAGGCCCTTCGACCGCATTTCGGTCGATAGCCATTTGACCGAAATTCGATCGAAGAACATGTCACTTTAAAATATATGGTCGATGTTCTTCGACCGAAATTCGGTCGAAAGGCTATTTTCGACCTACTTTGGGTCGACCACCTCAATCGGTCGAAGATCGGTCGAAATGTCGACCGTTTTTCGACCGATTTGGCGGTCGAAAATCCCTATTTTTTTTTAGTAGTGAGGTTAATCTTTACCAGCATAGTCGACAAAAGCTTTGAGAGAAGTATTCGGTGCTAGGAGAAAAGGAATAATACTTTTTCACTGAAGGGGGTAAAAAATATCCTAATAGTAGTAAGTCAATCGAGTAGTAGGAATAAGTTATTGGAAATCCGTTGGAGCTGATAAATCTCTAATGTACAAGGACATTAAAGTTAAATTAAGAAAGAGAGTGGTTTTTTATGACGGTACCTCTCAAAGATAACAAATAAATTAGATTATGCATAAATTTAGGGTTAATGAATCTCATGGTCAAACGAAAACACAAAGATATAAGGTTTGATGATTAGATTTTGTGTAGGATTGATAAGAAAGTCCAAAAATCATTCAAAAGTATCCGAAATGAGCACGCACAATAATTTGGTAGTCAAAATTGTTCTTATATTAGTAGGGTGGATAATTGTGACTATGAAGAGATAATAAATTCTAAGTGTAGTTGGCGGACAAAATTTTGAACTACCTTATCAATATTGATATCACTTTTAATGATCGTATCATGGATTATACAAGTATATTCCAGATTACTTTTCCTATTCTTCAGGTTATGGAGCAAGATCAACCTATGGCATTTTCTCCTAGAAGCATATTTTGGGATAAAAAAGTATATCAAGAAAGCATCAACCGCCTATGCATTTCGAGTTCCCCAGCTATTATTGGGATCCTTATGAAACCATGGATCTCAATCCCAGAATAGTTTTGACAATACTTTTGATAACTCGTCGATGGATAAATTTTGATTCTATATTTTTATCGGTAATTATAAGAGGTAGGCTATATATTAAGGCCTTCTTAATATTAGTTGTTCATTAGCTTTATTAGTTGTTAGATGTTAGTTTTGATTCTTAATTGAAGTTGATTTTAAATTTGGAAAAGGCCAAATATACCCCTCTACTTTCATTTATTCGTTAAAGTTGTCTTCCATTATACTATCCGAACAAAATACCCTTATTGTCATACTATGGCGCAAAATTGCCCTTCTGGCTAATGGAAGGGACACGTGGCTGCCTATTACGCCTAAACCCACTACCCAACTTAAAAAATCCGTTCCCAACTAAAACCCGACCCATAAAATAAATAACCCATTAACCAAATAACCCGTTAACATTACCCCCTCTTATTTAACCCGATTATACACTAAAATTTAAGGGATTGTCTTATTATTTCTTCTTCCTCTTGCAATTCGGATCAAAGTCCCAATTAGATCCGAAAACTTGTTGAATAATGCCCCAAACAAGTTGTTCTTCTAAGAGGAAGTGCTATTGTGGTAAAATGGCCAAATAATTCACCTCAAACACGGAATCTAATCCCGGTAGGGTATTTTACAAGTATTCTCAACCTAAAGTAAGTGACAGTTTGTGGTATTTGTTTGATGTTTCTTCATTTTTCATTATTGTGTTATTTCTGACTTTCTTTGTTTGTTTTTGGTTAGAGAATTTCTTGTGGATATTGGGAGTGGAATGATGAATTGTCACCGAAGGAGTCTATGATTGAAATAAATGATTTGTAAGCTCAATTGGATGATGTAAAGTGTAAAATCATAAACTTAGCCATGGTAGTGGATGCGCTTAAGGGTGAGTCGGATGAGATGAAACAAAAAGTGAACAAGGTCATGAATTTGGTAGATAGAGTATTGAAACTTATGATATTTTTTTTCGTTTTCTGTGCATAGGTTATTTGGCTGCTTCAATTATGAAGTGAAAGCAGCCTTTTCATAATGAAATCCTAGAGTTTTATGTTAATGTCTATTGATTATGGGATTATATATGTTAATGACTTTGCTACTTCAATTAATGTTATGTGTCTTGTTTATCAATTAAAGATGTTAATGTGTTTATGTTAATGTTATGTGCCTTGTTTATCAATTATGAGAGTATTGGAGATTTATGTTAATGTGTATCAATTAATGTATGTTATGTGTCTTGTTTATGTCTTAATTATGGCTTGAATATGTATCCAAAAACAAGATACACGCTAAGAGTAAATCTGAAAAATGTTGTAACTAAAGACTAAGAACAGTAACTAAAGACTAAGAATAAAGGTTTGAAACTGGTATCAAACTATGGAAAATGGAGGGAAATGAAGAAACAAACACTAAAACATCATAAGCAACATTAATAACAACAGAGCTGTCCAGCAGAAACTTGTAACATTAAAAGAGTTATCCAGCAGCAGTTCATAAAGTGCTACAGCACCAACATTCAATTACATTCACCTAGATGGATGGATGCCATAATTCCACCCCAAAAACATACACCAATAAGTGATTGTACGACATCCAAAAACCAATTTCAAACACAAATATAAGATAAAGGCAGAAGTAGCATAGTCATAAGCTGCCTTAGATACACAAACATCACATAAATACCAGACACTTTCACAAACTAAGACTGTTTTTTCCCCTTTATTGGCTTCAATTTTTCAACTCTTTCACGACCTTTCTAGCTCAGCTGATTTGTTGTCACAGCAGCAGCCCCCTTCCAAGTTAAACCTTGTGCTATGATAAAGAGGGTAATTGGTGCACTTACACCATTTGAGTCACCCTTGAAGCCAATCTCCCTCCTCAAACCTTTCCTATATGCCACCTCAAGCCTCTTCCTCTTTTCAAACAAACTCTCTTCTTCAGAAATGGAAGTGGGCCTCAGAGCTGGGTCTTTTTGATGTTCAAACAGTAGGGGGTCCATAGTTGGAAGCATACTGCTAGAAGATTGGCTTTGGAAGCCTGGGGGTCCACTGAATCCTGGAGTAGGCATGAACACAAAGGTGCTTCTTTGGCTGATTGGGCAGTCTTGGTCCTATTGAAAATACCAGTGGGGTTTGTTGTGGTGCAGTTGAGTTCACTTGCATTTCCTCCTCTTCTTCCTCATCAATTAAGCTTCTTGTTGGCTGTTTTCCCTTCTTTTGTTGTTTCCTCTTCTTACTTACCTGTTGTTCCTCCATAGGCTGTTTCCCCTTACTTTCCTGCAGTTTGTAACAACAATTAAAATTTACCAAGTAAAAATAAATTAAATGAATAGGCTATACCTTTGAGCAGCTTCTGACATTGTGATTTGGTTCTCCACAGTTTCTGCATGTCATCACTCTCCCCTATCTTGAAACTGAATACTCAGTTTGCCTCTTCAATGCTTCATCCTTTTCTCTCTTCCTTTTGAATCTAGGTCTGCCAGACATGTTCACCAACTCTGGTGGTTCCATTGCATGGGACTCATCAACTTTCCAGAATTTTTCTCCTCTCACAAGCTGCAGCTTGTGTTTATAGGTCAGTTGGAATGCCTCTTTGCCATGGAACCAGTGTATCTCAGACTTTGGATTAATCTTCTTGTACAACAGGGCCTTTATAGCATGTGGACATGGTATTCCAGTGAGATCCCATGTCCTACATGTGCATGTTCTTTCAGCAATTTGACAGTGTGTTTATCTGACACATCTGTCACTTCAAACCCATTATCCCCATTGTATTCAACCCTACAAGAATGTGCTATCTTCATATAGCCATTGTAGAGCTTGATGCTAACATGACTAAAATCCTCATCCCATTTCATCACAGACTCATCAAGCTCCTTCAATCTATTCATAACCTTAACCTAATGTCCTCTAGCATTCTTATGATAGGCTTGTATCTATCCTCTAGTATCCAACCATTAAAAGACTCAGTGAAATTATTGTCTACACTCTAATTCTTATATGTGGTGTCTAGAAAAGCTCTACACCAACTTTGGGGAGGGTAATTAAGAAGATCAGAAGCAGCTTTCTCACTTAGTTCATCAATGCTCTCTACCTGATCATTGAACTCCTCCTCATAGCTGGACTATACAGTCCACCATTGCAGCTTCTTCATCTCCCTAGACTGCCACCTTTTACACCAGTTAGCTTCTATGTGTCTCACACAAAATCTCTGGTGGGCATCAGGAAGGACATCCTTGATTGCTTCCCTTAATCCCTAATTTTCAACAGCAAACCAAAACAAAAATAAAAAAGTGTTGTTAAAATTATACAAGAACATACAAATCAAAACTAAAATTAGTAAGTGACAAGTAGTGGTTACTTTTTGCATATCTGATATGAATGTAATCCCTTGCCCAGTTTGTAGCTTCAAAAACTGTTTTAGGAGTTCCATAAACTACTGCCATGTCCTCTTGGTCTCCCTGTCCACAACTGCCCAAGCTATTGGGTAAAAGTGGTTCATACTATCTTGTCCCAAAGCCACTAACACCTACCCCTTAGCTTTTCCTTTAAGAAAAGACTCATCTAATCCAATAAAGGGTCTGAACCTTTCCTTGAAACCCATCTTTAGTGCATGAAAACAAATATACAACCAAATAAATTTTCTCTTCCCTTCAGCTCGGGCATCCTTTAATAGGTTAATGACTACATCACTTCCAGGATTTGAATCTTTCAATTCATTAGCGTAGACAATCAGTTTGTTGTAGCCATCAGTAAAACTACCCTCCAAACCCTCAAGAACTAACCTTTTAGCTCTCTTGCACTTCTCTTTACTAGCATTCAACTCAAATGCAACTTTCAGATCAGCTCTCATCTCCTTAACTTTGTATTTTGGTTCTCCTTGTAATTTCCTCTTAAAGTAAGGAGCAGTAGTGGTATAATCAACGATAGTATTATCATATGCAGTTTCATAGTCATGGGTAGGGTTTAGGGTCTTAATTCTTACCCCATGAGCATTCCCATCCCCAGAAACAAGGCACACAAAATTGCACCCTTCTACACACTCATACCTCAGCCTTTTTTTAATCATTTTTCACAACATCTAAATTGACTTTGTTAGCCAACGCATAGAACTTAAGGCACTTCCTAGCCTCAGGGATATCTTTGAAGGTCGTGCCCTTATGCAACACTTTGTAAGCATTCAGACCCTCATCAATATCCCTTCTTCTTTCAGCAGTAAATGACTCCAATTCTTCAGCATTATCTACTAGAGAATCAGAGTCATCACCCTCATCATTATCCCCCTCACCCTCACTACAATATGTTCCAACTTCAGAATTTAGTAACAAACTAGACTCACTGTTTTGGCAAATATTAGGAACAACAACAGGAATTTCACACTCATCTACTGCAAAGAAGTTAAGTATTTTAAACTCTGACGACACCAATGATAACAACTTTCTAATCCCCTCATCACCCTCTACCTCATAATATTTTTCAGAAGGACCAGTTACTATTAACTGTTGAACACCTAAAAACCCAAACTGGCTAGTAAATTCATCTATTATATCAATAAATGATAGAAGGTCCGGATCATAACCTGTCCAAGTGTGAATCATTTTTTTTGTATAAGACATGTGGGGCCCTGATCCAATCTCCACCATAATTGAACACTACATCAACATCATCCATTAAAACCATCTAAAAAGAGAAGCAACCCCATTAATTATGTATAAAGTATACAAAAGGGCCCACAGAAAACTTATATTATAAGGTTTAAGTTATTAACAAAGAGACAAGGGGCCCACATAAAACTTATAATATAAATTAACAACTAATTAATAAAGAAATAAGGAGCACACAACAACAGTATACTATAAGGTGCTAATTAATTAACTGAAACGACCTTAGGTAGTCGTTTCGGGAGATAGAAGTCCGATTATCGTGCCGAAAATTTTAAAATCTTCGTAAGGTCCAGTAGGACCTGTCTGTAAAATTTGAACTAAATCGGACTTCGTTTGGTAGGTATCAGAAGAAGGTATCAGTTTCTATTGTCGGTAAATTTTAAAAAGAAGTTTTCGAGCTCAATTATGGCGAATTATCTCCGATTCAAAATCTGAAAGTGTCATTAATTTCATATGATTATTTGTAACTTGTGTGAACTTTGGGAAGTGAATTTCGAGGTCGTTGGCATAGTTTCTGCTAAAATGCCGAAAGTTAATGATTTGATCTTTTTCCATTTAATTCGCATCTTGAGTTTCGGGAATGCGATTTTAGATCCGCCTTAGCGAGTATGTTACATAAATTTTGTATAATTTATATGCAAAATTTAGAATTATTTCAAATTTTGCAGGGTTCCGTTTTAATTTTCATCACGAAAACAAATATTAAAGAAAAGAAAAGAAAAAAAAGAAAAAAAAATAAAAAGAAATGAAAGGCGGTGCTAAGGAGCTCAGGGATAAAATCCCTTAAGCTCACTTAGCAAAACAGAAAGAAGAACGAGGCAGCGAGAAACTAAAGAAAAAAATGCCAGAAAATGAGAAAAGAAAGGAAAAAGAGGAGGAAAAAGATAGAATTTTCACCCCGCAACATCTAGGTAATGATGTTAATTCATTATTTTAGTTTATTACGTGTGTTTGAATATATTTTAATGGTAGAAATCGGGATATTAGACATCGTTCTAATAAGTTAAATTAATAGTGTAAAGGGTAATTGGACCCCGATAATGGAATTGATTGTATATTCATACTCAAGGAGTTATGGACAACCCATAAATATAATTTATTTAGGGTTTGGTTATGTGACGTTGAACCCTGTACATAGAACTGTCCTGCGTGTCGCGTATGCGAATAGGGTATCAGGTTCCTACCCGGATTGTTCTAAGATGTAAGGAATGAAGCCTTTAGCCTAATTTGATATATTTTTTTGCTTATTGAATAGAGCAGGATCGTTTGACAGTGAATCCAAAAGATAAAACGGTTTTTGAGTAGCAATGCTAGCTTTGGAACAAGGTAAGTGATTATATTTATATCCATTTCTTTGGAGGCCCAAAGCCTTATGGATATTCTACCACGTGTTCCTTACATGTGTAGCTGCCGATAGGCGTACCCATTACGCCTTAGCTTTGGATTTACATTGTATATTATATGTTATACCATGTTGTTAGTATTTCATTGAGCATAGAAGCATTGCATTCTGGTTTTGAGCTTTGCATATACTTCCCGATAATCGATGAGAGTCCCGAGCCGGTGAAGGGTTATATTTGCATATACTTCCCAATAATCGATGAGAGTCCCGAGCCGGTGAAGGGTCATTATTGCATATACTTCTCGGTAATCGATGAGAGTCCTGAGCTGGTGAAGGGTCATCATTGCATATACTTCCCGGTAATCGATGAGATTCCTGAGCTGGTGAAGGGTCATCATTGCATATACTTCCCGGTAATCAATGAGTTGGCTATTTCGATGTCAAGATTAGCCTCGTCACGGCACTGTTCAAGGTTTTTCAACCTTGTCTGAATAACATCCCAATTCTTTTTAACCTCGGCTTTAGTCATCTTTATTTTGCGCCTCGACGAAAAAGAAGTAACTTTATCCTGCAGAGCCTTAACCTTGGCTTCAAGTTGCTCCTTGTCCTCCGCCAGCTCGTTTATCTTGAGCAACTTCTCCTTTAGGTTGGAATGAAATTTCTGGGCATTATCATTAACAACAGCCTGGGCTTTGGCATTTACTCTTTTCATCTCGACGTCACAAAGTTGTTTTAAATGATTCATCTTGTCCTTGACGACAGAAACAGCCTTTCCAGCCTTGACCGCTTCGAGGTCAGATTTGTCTGGCACTAAATAATTGCCTTTCAAGCTCAGCCATTTGAGATTGGAGGCTTGCCCGTCCTTGATTCCACCCTACCTTCATTTGTCTTAAGCCATCCTCCCGATAGGCTTCAATTTCAACGGCTCGAATGGCGTTAACATAGCTCTGAAAGAAAATAAAAATAGGAAAAATTATGAAGGAAAAAGGGTAAGGTTAAAGCGGAAAGGAAAAAACAGTAAGTGAAAGTATACGTGAATGGCATTTTGAGCTGCATCATCCATCAAGTATCGGAGTCCTTCTGAGGCATGCTAGCTCCAGTGGCCCTAAAAGTCCATGAAGACTGATGGGGACCGCTATATCTCCATCCAAGAGATAGAAGTCGGAGGGAATTTCAATAGTACGGGGTTGCTTCCGAGGACTTGATGTAGGCCTGGGCTCAGAGGTTGCCTGGGAAACTTTCTTCTCTGCTCGAGGGAAATCACCAATGTTCGTCTTCGCCTCAGCTGAAGGTTGTGCTACCCCCTTAGCTTTGTCGGCGACTTGAACTGGCTCTCGAAGAAGAGTGGTCTCAACTTTCTCCTCTTGAATTCTCTCTGACTTCTCAACAGAAATGACCTCGGGAAGAGGATTAGACTCCACATTGGCTCGCTTCACCTCGGAAGTTTCCTTTGAAGAAGATTTCTTTCTCTTCGAAACTGAAAATAGAGAGGAAGAAGTAAGGAGAAATTACTGGAAGATTAAGCAAAAATAAAGAAGGAAAAGAAAGTAACCAACCTTCTTAAGGCTTCCGATTAAGCCTTTGAGATAATTTAGAGCATCTCCAGCCTCGGGGACTTATTCCTTTTTGTTTTTCTTATCTTTCTTGCGCTTTTTCTCCTTAGGCGCAGTAATCGCCCTCTTTGGAAGACCTAGAGCAAAGAAAGATGAAGACTCAACAAGAAAAAAGCTTAAAGAGAATTTTGCGGAAATAAAGGAAGCTTACCATGATTTTTGCATGACCACTGATTTTCTTTCAAAACAGCTAAAATCATCCATGATTTCTCCGATCTTGACTTGGCATCAATAATGGCTTTCACCCACTTGGTCAAATCCTTTGGGCAAGCAATCAGGATCACCTCGGCTGGCAGAAGTGTGAAACAAAAGAGTTAAGCCGAGAGGTATTAAAAAGAAGAATTAAAAGCGAGCGAGGTGAACACTTACGTGCTCGGGGAAACTAGGTTTTGGTGACAGAAGGTTGGTAGGCAGAAGAACGAAGCGCTCGTTCCATCCACGATCTTCTGTGTCCTCACTCTTCGTAATCAACAAGAAAGAGGATCGTTTGTTGAGTTGGAAAATCCCATCCTTATTAAGAGAAGGATAAAAAAGATAGAGAAGATGATTAAGGGTGAAGGAAACTCCAGCTAACCTACTCTAAAAATCAAGGCATTGCACATGCCTCCACATCCCGGGGCCAATTTGAGCTATACATAATCTATAGGTGCAGCAAAAAGTATTTAACACCTCAAAAATAGGAAGGGAAAAACCAATTGTAAAAAGGTAGGTGCAAACAATGGAGTGCCCCTCCTCTCTATCACAAACATAGCTGTCTGGAGAAGGGATGCAAATTTCGATTTTAGGGCCTCAATTACAGTTGGATCGAACCAGGTGTATGTTAGCTTGAGTAATCAAACTCGGCGTGCTTTGGATTGGGATATTCTTATTCCTCCTAATATCCGACTCAGTCTGAGGCTGCATCTTGAAATCCATCAAGAGGTCTAGCTCGGAGGGTATGACGTGGTGAGGTTCAAGCTCGAGGTCATTCGGGAGAGGTTCATCCTTTTAAGCCTCAATATTTTCATCATCGCCAACTTCCTCGATGGTAATATCCTTTTCAACAATTTTCTCAGCATCATTGGCTGCAGTTTTATTTTGTTCTTGGCCGAAGCCACTTGATTGTGGCAACTCCTCTATATTGAAGTCTGGAGGAACAATCATATCCAATGGTTCAGGAATATGAACTAATTTCCCACTAATAATTATGGTGTCAATAATGGAAGGTGGAGAACTTGGAGAATTTTGCGTAGACATTTTCAGAAAGGGTTTTGAAAAAAAAAAAAGAGATTTCAAGAAATTTATTGTTGGGTACAAAGGAATAAGTAAAGAAGAAGAAGAAGCAGAAACGCAGCTATATATAAGTTGGGACGCAATGATTGCGTTTACATATGGAAGGCAAGGCAGGAAATCGCGCCCAATCAATGGGTGCCATGCGCGATTGATGGGAATATGGAGTGATAACCGCCGCTTTCGAATTTCACGGCACGCGTGCGGCCATGTCGATCAATCGCCCAAAATTCACTCCACTCTTCAACAGATTTAACAACTACTCGAGGAGTGGAGGGACTATCTATATAGGATGAAAAATCACCGAGCCCTCGAGCGAGGGCTCAAGGCTTGATTTGGTCCAGCTTTCCCAGTATCATTTCCTTGTGGAAAGATACCTCGTTCTTTCAATTAGCCACCTCGGGTAAAAAGCCACCGAGGTCAGAGGTCAAGGCTCGGGGCATTTGTTACAAAGTGATTCACCAACCCCTCGAGCGGACATTACACCTTGGCGAGGGAGTTCTACCACTTGTAATGGTCGGCCGTTGCCTGACATCAAAGAGAAAGATCATGGGTTGGCCATGACCGAACGTGGAGTAATGGCCATTAAGTGCAGTTAATACAGTTATTACTTTTTCATCTTTGAGAAACTATAAATTGACATCTTTGTAATTGAGAAAGATCATCCAGAAATATAACACAACACTTATACTTTTTCTTTCACACTGCTTGCCAAATATTGTCTTGTTTATTTTTCAATCATTACTTGCTCTGTGTGCGTTTCCTAGCTTTGATACAAACAAATTACTGATTAACCCCAAAACAAATTCGATTTGGAGTCCTAATCAGATTTAGGCCAACACAAATTTTAATTTTAATCATTTCAAGGAATTTGCTAACTTACTACATGAGTGTAGTAGATTAGCACGCTACTCACTTTTGAGTTCAGACAAAAATGACCCTGCCAACATATTAAAAGTACACAAAATATTAGACAGTTTTGTCTTTTCAACACAATCCCCAAATTCTTTTTCCCTTCCAAATTGAATCCCGAAAGCCAATCTTTCACAGCCTACTCCTCAATCTTCTTGTCCATAACACCTGACTGTCAACTACATAATTAGTATAGAATTTTAGCTTTTGGGTCAAAATTTTATTGGTGGTGCACGCTCATGTAGTTAAGAATTTTCAATGATATGGAGCAGCAGAAGAGTAAAAAATATATAACTTTGTCTTATGAAAATTGATTAACACTAAGCCTTTATTAACACTAAGCCTTTATATAGGCATTAAAAGTATAGTAGTAGACTCCTACTACAACTAAAGTATTTAAGTCTTACTACAACTAAATAACTAAGTAATCTATTAAATCAAAATACTAGACTTCTAATAAAACTAAACAACTAACTATTACATAATATATATAAATATATTTTTAACATTCCCTCTCAAACTCAAGTTGGTATATCCAATTTGAGTTTGAACACTTGATTCTTTTTCTTGAACTCAATTTCAAGAAAGATAACACTACATCTTCACTGATCAAATATGATATTTCTCATCAGTGAAGGTTTGTGGGGCATTCAAAACGAGGCCGTTGCTTGACATGGTTGAAAATATAAATTTTAAAAGTTGATATAGGTTAAAAGTATGTATGGACTAAAAATTGGTATAGGTTAAAAATTCTTATGGGTTGAAAATAGGTTAAAAATTGATATTGGTTAAAAGTTGTCTTGCGTTTAAAAAAACAAGGTTAAAAATGGGTTGAAAGTGGATATGGGTTAAATTTTTTTGAAAATTGCTCTTATTTGAATTCAAAGATCCATTAAAATCTATGGAACCTCGGCTCTAATACCACTGTTAGGATTTTCAATGATATGGAGCAGCAGAAGAGTAGAAAATATAATTGAAACTTGTCTTATAAAAATTGATTAACGATAGGCCTTTATCTAGCCATTAAAAGCATAATAATTGATTAACGATAGGCCTTTATCTAGACATTAAAAGCATAATAGTAGATTTCTACTACAACTAAAGTATTTGAGATTTACTACAATCAAATAACTAAGTATTTTACTAAATCAAATACTAGACTTCTACTACAATTAAACAACTAACTATTACATAATATATGTAAATATATTTTTTAACACATGTTTAATCTGGATACGAAAATAGATAACAATGGCCAAGACTTTTGAATACTTATCCAAACTAGACATTAATCGAGCTGGCCTAATTAGGGGCAAAACCTATCGCAGTGGTGTTATACATGATTTTGTGCCATTTTCTGTTTGTCTAGTTGAGTTGTAGATGAACTTATTTTTTCTCCAATAATTTCTTTTGAACTCTTTGATGAATTTTTTACACGACTTATGAGCTTCTTTGCTGGGTTTGTTCAACATTTCAATTTTATTCAATTCCTTCCCTACCTCCACTAAGCTTTTTAAATTTGTTATTGAAACCTTTTCTTGATTTATTTTAATATCGATCACTTCTTTAATTTGTTTGTATACTGGTGTTGTTTGTTTGGAGTTCAAACTATTACTACCTCATAGTTTGAAGAAGAAAATAAGACGCGAGAACCAGGGCTTACGAATCTCTTTTCTCGCCACAAAAAAAGTAGAACAAGTTTTGTGGGTTAGCAAATTCCTTATTTAAATATTGATCTACTTGTCTCAGCAAAAAAAGAAGGATAATATTTTGTTAACTTAGAATGAACATTATAAACACATGGTATTGTAGAGTTTTGCTGGCCAGACTGCTAAGCTGGTTTGGCCAAACTTCTAAAAACGACTTATTTTGAAAAATATTGATCATCTAGTTTAATAATTACTTTGTCTAGTTAAGTAGTAATTTTGGCTAGACTTTCCAAAAAGTGCTTTTGTGTATTAAATTATGAATATAGACGAGAAGAAAACGAAGAAAGTTCTATCAATAACTTATACTAATCATTAGCTTAAATAAATAGAGATAATTTGATATATAAATATTTTTAGTAAAAATATTTTTGTAGTGAAGAAAATTAAAAACAGCTTCTGGTTCTGCTTTTGAGGAGAAAAGATAATTTTTAAGCTTCTTTCCACAGTGAAAACCAGTTTCTACTGCCACTCAAAAACACTTATTTTTTCTTAAAAGCTTGGTCAAACACTTCAATTTTTCAAAATAAGCATTTTTTTTTTTTAAAAAAAGAACACTTTTTATCTTTCAAAAAGGTTGGCAATATTCAAGAAATCTACTTGCACTATTCTTTTCAAGAGTTGGCTCTGTACCAAGAATCTTTTTATCAAAATAAACTCCATGATGTGAACTCAAGTGGAAGCTGATTTCACCACTGGCCAACGGAACTATAGAGAAGTCAAAATATGAAATAGGGGTAGTAAAACAATGAGAAGCTATAATTTCAGGTCCTATGGATCAACTGTAATTGCAATGTGAAAGTTGTAACATGCTTATTAGCAATATGTATTGATGAATAAGGAGTGAAACTAACAAAAAATCCACAAAGTAGTGCACATACGTTGTCTTCTAAGTTACCAACTAGAGTTCAAGTGCATTTATCGGGCCAAGTAGTCTTCTTGTGCCACATTTGTTCGATTAGACGACACTTTTTACGCATCTAACAACGTCATTGGACTGATGGGTCCCTTTCAATTGTTTATGGCTTTCCTGCGCTTCACAATGAGTGAACTAATTCTACCTATACAACCCATCTAATTGCTCATAATCTGTCGGAAACAGTCTCTCCACCTTGGTGGGAGTAAGGTCTGTGTACATCTCATCCTCCCCAGACCCCACTTATGAAATATCACTGGATAAATTGTTATTGTTGTTGTTAACTAAATCAGGTTAATTATGTAGTTGACCGAATAGAACTGTGATTAAAGCAAGGGTTAAGCTAGTCAAATAACTACAAATATGATGACTGAATCAATAATATGGTAGTGATAATGAAGACGATAACAAAGATAAATAACGAAGATAAAACGAGCAATAAATAAATAAAAATGATCTTATTGATTATGGCCTATTTGTGCTCGAGTGGGGAGGGAAACTCCAATTCCTCTAAAGCAAAGAGCTAGATAACAATGGCAGCAATTCCAATTACAAGAGAGCAAAGGTATATAATAGAAAGCGAATTCAAAGCCTAAGGGATACAAAGTGAAGGGGTAAGGGAGTATATATATAAGGTTAGAGTCCTAAGCATAATAGAAGTCTCACTTCCCCACGTTTCTCCACGATCGAATAACCATTTGTGATGTAATAAGGTTGATCCCTAAAGTTTGAGTTGAAGTTTTATCCTCTTGGATGACCAAATGATTTGTCTCCGAAGTCTGTGTGTCCGAATGAAAGCTGACCGGATCAAGGTCATCGTTGATGATCTATTAGATAAACCGAACTATCACCATATATACTATCTCTGAACCTTACTCCACGCTCGCCACGCCATTGGACACGTGGCATCAAGTTTCCAGCCAAATTTTGGCCACTAAAAATGGAGGTCATTTTTGCTAAACCACCGTAATGAAGGTCCAAACGACAAACCATTACCTATGGTGTTATAGTTTTGCAATTTCCCCCAAATAATGGAAGATTTCCTAATATATTAGTTAGATTAAAAAAAACTTAAACATGAAGGGGGTTATTTTTCGTTTGACTATTGATAGTACATCTTTGCCTAATATGTTAGATCTTTGAATTAAATTACTCAATATTTATATATGTCAATAAGATTTTGACAGATGTAATCCATTGAAACATAGTAATGTAATAATGTCATATACTTTATCAATCAGATTCCTTCTTTAAGACTATAACAATGAAGATTAAGCAATGCAAGGCGCAAAGAAAGAGCAATTAACTTGGATATTCACATGGAAACCGAAGTTAGTTAGTCTAATGTACCAAACTTTTTGAACAAAACTTGAGTGTATTAATGCACTATAGAACCTCCTGAAAAAATAAGTACGAAAATTAAACAGAAAATACATTTTAAGCTGCTCGATCTGGTCTAGTCCACGAATTGTCACAACATGAAGTGCTTCTGCTTTCAGGCATAGTTAAGAAAATGGGAACACTCTACTGGGCATAAATTTCTAAGATGTTCAGCGAATACGTCGGACTTCTGATCAGCACTAACCATAATATTAGCGAGTCGCTCAATTCTGATGATATAGTTATTTCTAAGGTCAGGTTACCTCTGTAAACATCGTCCCCTGCCCTGACATTGTCTGTTAGTATCGAACTTCGAGGAAAACACATAGGCTGCCACAGAAATCATGAAAATACGGAGTGTAGAAGAAATTAAAGGTAGAAGAACTTTCTGTCAAATATTCATATGCAATACGCATGTCAGGCCTATGTACAGGGTTTAAGGTCACATAACCAATCCCTAAGTAAATTACATTTATATGTTGCCCATAACTCACTGAGTACGAATATATAATCAATTCCATTATCGGGGTCCATTTGACCCTTTAAACTATTAATTGAACGTATTAAAATGATGTCTAATATTCCAAGTTTTACCGTTAAAATATATTCAAACACACGTAATAAATTCAAATAATATATTAGGATCATTACCTGAATATTTCGGGGTAAAAATACTATTTTTCTCCGGCTCTTTTCTCATTTTCTGGCATTTTTCTGATAATTTTCTCTGTTTCTCCTTTTCACTAATTCTGTTTCGTTTTTTTTTCTTTTGTTGTTTCGTAATTAGCATATATGCTAACTTAGCATATATGCCCACCGCCGGTCATTTCTTTCTCTTTCTTACGTTTTGTCTTTTTCCTTTATTTTATTTATTTATTTATTTTCTTAACGAAAATTAAAACGGTGCCCTACAATATTCGAAATAATTCCAACTTTTGCATACGAGTTATAAAAAAATATATGTAACATACTCGTGAAGGCGGATCTCAAATCGAATTCTCGAAACTCAAGATGCGAATTAAATGGAAAAAGTCAAATTATTTAACTTTCGGCATTTTAGCGGAAACTAGCCGAACAACATCGAAATTCACTTTCGAAAAATCACAAAAGTCACAAATAATCATACGAACCTAACGGCGCTTTCGGATTTCGAATCGGAGCTCGTTCGCCAAAACCGAGCTCGAAAATCTCTTTTTAATATTTATCGATAATAAAGCCGAAACCTTCTTCCGATGCCTACCAAACGAGGTCTGATTTAGCTCAAATTTTACAGACATATCCTAATGGATATTATGAATATTTTAAAATTATCGGCACGCCAATCGGAATCCTAACTTCCTAAACGACTGACCGAGGTCGTTTCATGCTCCTCCACTTAAACTCTCGTTCGTCCTCGAACGAGCCTAAGTCTAAAGAAAAATTCACGCGGATAACCAGAGAACTTACACGACCTTCATGAGCTACTCCACGAGTATTATTTTCTGATTACAGAATCAGAATTATAACACGCACATCAAACTCTCGGATAAAAATATAGCTGGATAATATCATAACGCCATTGCCCAGCTTATTCTGACTACACTGATCCTTCCTTGATCACGAGATGAGAGTTCTACATTTTCGAAACAAAGATACACGAAACTCTGGATGGATTAACATGATTCAGCCGATAATCACCTCTTCGATTTACCTTTCGATATAGATTAGGTCGATGAAACTAGGAATTAGCTTACACTTGATGCAATAGGGGGAGCTTTTGAAGTACCTTGTCACTACACACTATAGAAGATTTGATGCAACCTATATTATTTTTACGAACGCACTATGCAACATCTCAGTTGATTTTAGTGTTGTTCCGCAAGCTCTTTGTGGGAATGTAGTTACTCATATCCTAATGTATGTCAAAGGTTCATCTGAACAGGGTCTATCATATAAGGATAAGGATCATGCAAATACTTCTGGATAGTATGATGCAGACCAGGAATGATCTCCAGACTGAACATCTACTTTAGGGTATTGTCTTTGAATTGGAAATATTATGACTTGAAAAAGTAAAAATAAAAGAGACATGTAGTTGGACCATGAGCTGAGGCAGAATACCAGCAACAAAGTTGATTGCGTGTGCACTTATAATGCTAAAGTAACTTCTCAAAGAGTTGAGTTGTGACGGAGATATGCCAATGATGGATGGACGACAAGCTGCATTAGACCTTTAACTCTAAATTTTCATGAAGTAAAACAGCGTCAGTATGAGGATCCAGTTCTAGTTGAATACAGACAGATAGCCAGAAGAATACCGAAGTCACCATACAGGGTTATTACTGACGGTGTTCCCATGTATAAAGATAGACTTTGTGTTCCTGATATTGCAGATTTACGTGGACAGATTATAATAGAGGCACATTATTCCAAATACACTGTTCATCCAGGTTCGACTAGGATGTACCATGATCTTAAGCAGATTTATTAGTGGTACGAAATGAAATGTGACGAAGCAGAATTTATGGCTCAGTGTTCTAATTGCCAGCAAGTTAAAGCAGTGTCAAAAGTGGTATCAACGCCTTAGAGATTTAGTATTACCATTCAGTATTTGGAGGAAGACTCCTCCACTTAAAGCACAAAATCATGCAGCTATTTGAATAGAAATAACCATCCTCGCACAGTCTGCTGGACTAAAGAAGATTTAGCTAAAAGTTGAACGTAGGCAGACCTAAGCTACCACACTACCCTTTCGAGTTGCCAAACAGCTGCAACTCTCGAGTCATAACTCCATACATTTTCTATAAGCACCACCGCCTGATGGATCAAATCAATGGTCAAATGACACCTCTCATTACCCTTAGTAGCCTTGAAACACAATAATGTGCTTATCTGGCTACCTTGACACGTACTCTGGCTCAACACAGGGAACATCACAATTGGTTGTTGACCGCCTAAGCTCACCAGTGCCGAACGAAGAAGAAATGGAAATGGACCGCGGATAGAAATAATTAGAGCTTCAGGAAGCTCATCTTCTTATTTGCTTGGCTACCAGAGCTAGACTATTTCCGAGTCAGGCTAACCAAAGAATCGCAGTTGAAGAAATAGACATTAAATGAGCTCTATGGAGCAATATCCATATCAATTTAACCTTCCAATAAGAAAGAAACTCTGACAATTTACCAGAAAACCCTTTTATAATCCAGATAAGCTCATGGGATAACATGACTTTACTAGCGTCTTGAACCAAGAGGAGATACATAGATCGAGTATTACTTACTAACCACTTTACACCGGAAGAAACAATAACATTTTCTGATGGTGACGAATTAGGATCCCATTATCCTACCAACACTGAATTCCAAAGAGCTGTAGACTAACTTGACATTATAACAGAATGAGGCACAACAAGATGTCAAGCAAACAATACCGATACTCACTCACAAATATCTCACATTTAAACCAGATAAACTAGTAGGGTCATCACAAATACCAGGAATAAATCATATCAGAAGCTCACCCCTCTACCGCAACCGATTCTTAATAGAAACGACATCCAAGGAAACCATCGAAACATGATAAAACACACCATTTCCAGATCGATCGAAAGAATCAAATCTTACTCATATTTAAGAGAAGAAGAAATCCCAGGGCCTACTACATCGGATACCTCAGCATCCTGCCGACTAGTAGTTCATAAAACTGCCTCTGCAGCTGAGTCGAGCCGCTACCCTGATAATTACTTCTAGAAGAACCACTACCACCATGCTCTCGACCTCTACTGGATGGTGGAATTTTTTTTGCTGATTGAGATCTAAATGAAATCTCTGCGACTGCGCAGATGCCTGATGATGAGAGAAAAGACAACTGCTTACTTGTCGGAGTAAGGAAAAGCTCCTCAAAGAATAGCCAGACTCATGACAATGATACCACCTTTTCGCTGAAAAATGGAAGCTGGAAAGATTGTTGATAGTTGTAAAGAAAAGACCGAATCTGATCTTGACGAGCTACTGGCACACTCTAAGAATCACATGACACAAACTGAGATAACCTGGAAGGTGACCTCCAAAAATAATCAGAACTCTTACCTCCAAATGAGGTACCATGGTTACCCACTAAGGGCACGGGATCTCTTGCTCTAACTCTTCCCCCTCTAACTTATGGTATGCCTAATACCTTTGAACAATATCAACAACGACATCAAATGAAGTCTGAACCTAAATATTTTTCGAGCCATCTGGGATCTCAAGGAAGGAGAAAGATCATCAATAAATCTTTGAATCTCTCGAAAGGCTCATGGACTAGTTCTAATGCATATTCAGCCATTCTATAGAATTCTATCTCATATTCTGAAGCACCAACAGGCTAATCGACAGGCTACCCTGTCCAATCTACTCAAACTGGCAACACTTTTCATCTCGCTCGCTACTCGAAAGGAACTTTTCCAAGAATCTAGAAGAAAAACCGAACCAAGTTAGCTAATAAGAGAGCGGCCCACCAATTCAAGGCTGGACCCCTGAAACTGGAAAGCAGAATAATCAATACCATACCGCTCGATATAATCAAGAGCCTGAAGGATACGCTGACATCATTGTATTTTTAAAAAAACTTGCACAGGGATTATTTGATGCATTGCTTGGGAATATCGAGATGTTCAACCGCGTAAAATAATGCAACCTCTTTGAGCACTCGGACCCAATAATTACCTCAGTTACCTAACCAGCCAGAACAACTGGAAGCACAACACATGCTACCTCCGGAACATACTTTACTGCGGCAATATTAAGAACTGAAATAGGAACTCTCTAAGTCTGAACATCTGCATATGCGGCAAACTGATAAGCTGCCTAGCGAATAATAGATTCTTGTGGTATCTGCGTCGCATAGATTCACGTAAAATCATCGTAGAGAGCCAAGGAAACTACAAGGCCCTGCTCCCTTACCCATCGGGAGCTCGTACAGCTGGGACCTCCGTAACTAGATCGCTAAGATTAAAAACTCTCGGGACTTAGTTAGTACTAGCCCCACGCTAGACTGCTTCGTCTTGAACTCATACCGTTTGCTAATTTGTCGCACGAGGGTTCACAATTACCCTGAAGGGATTAACAAAAAATACTTTTGCATCCTAGACCGACGCATGATCAGAAAAGAAGGAAGTGAAACTTCCTAAATGCCATTATAGCCTCTCGTAGATAAGTACGGACGTCTACGTACCCATCAGCGAGACTCTACTAGACACTGTCTTAGTCTGGATAGACTCTAAATTCGGCTCTGATACCAACTGACACGACCCGGAATCCGGCTAGGCCGTGCGGGCACACGACATCCTCCTCTAAACCCGTTGGGCGAACTCTTACCAATTAAATTAGGAAAATAAATATAACTTAATTCATAAATAAGAACAAGACTTAAAAACACTGACATACTGATACCTCTAAGCTGTACAAAATAAATTACAGCTGACTACCCAACATACTAGGTTTAGGGCTATCCAGACTAGACATTTAAGAGTACAGAAAAAGACAAATACCTCATGAAGGGAACAAAATGCAACTGAAATAATAAACATAACTGGCCATCCGAAATAAAAGCTGGCTCACCCTGACAGCTGAAGTCGTCTTCGCTCCTTCACAACGTGGCGAACTCAATCCTGGAGCGAACCTGCCGAAACGAAATAGATAGACAAAAACAAACAACAAACAAGAGTGAGTCAAAAGGACTCAATAAGTGGGGAAGATTAGCCACCTCAAAGAATAGGATAGCTAGCCAGGGAGAAAAAAATAGATAAACCAAATTCCTCTTATTTAAATTATAAAAAGACAGAGCCGGATAATAACTGGAAACACGTATGAGATCAAAAAATCATAACAACCAGGGACATAAGATAGACAAAACGTATAGGTTTTTAAATATCCCGAACATAATACTGTCGCGGCGTGCAACCCGTTCCATATGTTCATACTGTCGCGGCGTGCAGCTCGATCCATATGTATTCACATTGTTGCGGCGTGCAACCCGATCCATATATTTATACCGTTGCGGCGTGCAACCCGATCCCCGCAACCCAGAATACGAGCCAAAAATATATAGGCAAACTGAGATATGTCCACGACATAGTATACATACCGCATCCATAAAACACAACACAATACTTACAATAATCAGTATGTGGTGCAATGAGATAGGATGAATGCGGTACGATGCAATGCAGTCACATATGCCTGATACCTATCTCCGGCGCGGGAATCTCATCGTCTACCAGGAGATATATGCAATAATGACCCTTCACCAGCTCGGGACTCTCATCGATTACCGGGAAGTATATGCAATGATGACCCTTCACCGGCTCGGGACTCTCATCGATTACCGGGAAGTATATGCAATAATGACCCTTCACCGGTGCGGGACACTCATCGCCAACCGGGAAGTATATGCAATAATGACCCTTCACCGGCTCGGGACTCTCATTGACTACCGGGAAGTATATGTAATAATGACCCTTCACCGGCTCGGGACTCTCATCGATCACCGGGAAGTATATGCAACGATGACAACCAGAGTACAATGCTCAGATACTCAATACAATACCAACAACAGGACATAACATATAATATACAATGTTAATCCAAAGCTAAGGCGTAATGAGTACGCCTACCAGCAACTACACACGTAAGGAATATTTGGTAGATTATCCACGAGGCCAAGGGCCTCCAAAGAAATGGATACAAACACTTACCTTGTTACAAAGTTAGTACAGTTACTCAACAACCGCTTTATCCTTTGGAATCACTGCCAAACGATCCTGCTGTATTCAATAAGCTGAAAACTATATCAAATAAGGCTAAAGGCTTCATTCCCCACATCTTAGGGTAATCCGGTTAGGAACCTGATACCCTATTCGCATACGCAATATGCAGGCCAGGCCTATGTACAGGGTTTAAGGTCACATAACCAAACCCTAAGTAAATTACATTTATATGTTGCCCATAACTGACTGAGTACGAATATATAATCAATTCCATTATCGGGGTCCATTTGACCCTTTAAACTATTAATTGAACGTATTAAAATGATGTCTAATATTCCAAATTTTACCGTTAAAATATATTCAAACACACGTAATAAATTCAAATAATATATTAGGATCATTACCTGAATGTTTCAGGGTAAAAATACTATTTTTCTCCGGCTCTTTTCGCATTTTCTGGTATTTTTCTGATAATTTTCTCCGTTTCTTGTTTTCTCTAATTCTGTTTCGTTTTTTTTTTTTTTTTGGTTTCTGTTGTTTCGTAATTAGGCATATACCACCGCAGTCATTTCTTTCTCTTTCTTACGTTTTGTCTTTTTTCCTTCTTTTTTTTTTTTTTTTGTTTTCTTTTATTTTATTTTCTTTTCTTAACGAAAATTAAAACGGTGTCGTACAATATTCGAAATAATTCCAACTTTGCATACGAGTTCGCGAATGCAAATCTCAAATCGGGTTCCCGAAACTCAAGATGCGAATTAAATGGAAAAAGTCAAATTATTTAACTTTCGGCATTTTAGCGGAAACTAGCCGAACAACATCGAAATTCACTTTCGAAAAATCACAAAAGTCACAAATAATCATACGAACCTAACGGCGCTTTCGGATTTCGAATCGGAGCTCGTTCGCCAAAATCGAGCTCGAAATCTCTTTTTAATATTTATCGATAATAAAGCTGAAACTTTCTTCCGATGCCTACCAAACGAGGTCGGATTTAGCTCAAATTTTACAGACAGGTCCTAATGGACATTACGAATATTTTAAAATTATCGACAGGCCAATCGGAGTCCTAACTTCCGAAACGACTGACCAAGGTCGTTTTAGTAGAGGATGCTGTTAAGTTACAACACCTATTCAACTTAATTTTTTTTCCTTCACCTTAGCTGCACAAACTTGGATTTCCCCGGTGTCTTTACACTTTTGCAGGAGGATTGTTGGCAACAACACTTTCTTTCTTGAGCATGGGAAGTAGCTTTCCCTGTTGATGCTTCTCTTTGCTTTGTCCCAACAATCGGCTTTAACTGTCCTAATGAATAATAAGAACGCCCAATCAATATAATATCAATAATTTAAATTAGTTGGGAATATTTAACAATAAAAGCACTCAAATGACAATAAATTTAGGAGTAAATTAATATTAGAACACACAAAATATGTCCGACATCAGTATTTCTCTTATAACCTGAGTAAAGGCAGTCTTAAGTGGGGAAAGTTTACTGGTGAACTTTGTAAAAGATTTGAGGATGCCACCAATAATAAAGCCAATCTAATAGGTGAATTCAAGAAGATTGAACAGAGGATGACTGTTAATGACTATCTAGATAGGTTTGAGGACTTAAAAGCATGGTGCTGATAAAAAAGCCATCCATTCTAGAGTTCTTTATTGAAGGACAACAGGAAGAAATAAAGCATACTGTGAAACTATTGAATCCTTACACCCTTAGTCAGGCAGTAAACAAGGCTAGGCAGCAAGAGAAATTGATTAACTCAAGAGAAGGCAAGAAAGCAGGAGGCTGGACAAACACAAGTGTTCCTAACCAAGGCAATATAGTTGCATCTAAGGCACCAATCAACAATTATTATGGGAATCAGTCAAACAGGATGTTTGAAGCTAGAAGAGCAAAAGGAGAGTGCTACACGTGTGTAGAAAAATACTTTGTAGGCAACATGTGCAAGAAATTGACTTACAAAATATAATGGAACCTCCTATGGATGAAGCAATAAGCATTCATGCACTTTCTGGACACAACTACAGCTAACACTATAAGATTAAAAGGAATGTTTGGCAAAAAGGAACTGACCATCTTGGTGGATAGTAGAAGCACTCACAACTTCTTATCTAGAGATACAACAAGAGAAGTGGGATGTCACACCATTGGAGAGGTACTCATGAGGGTCACTATAGCAGATGGGAATCATCTCATGAGTTACTTGGTTTGTCCTAATTTCAAATGGAAGACTCAGGGAATTGAATTTGAGCATGACCTCAGGCTTGTAGATATTGGAGGTTGTGACATGGTCTTAGGGGTTGATCAGATGAGAAAGCATAATCCAGTTCTCTTTGATTTTATTGGGAACAAGTTAGAGGCAAATATAAGGGGGTGGAGGACAGAATTAAAAGGAGTGCAAGAAGAGGCTAGATTACAGAGCATGTCAGTGACTAAGGTGAAACAATTGATCAGAAAAGGCAAGGTAATTTCTCTCCCTTCCCAAATTTCCCTTCTCCTAATTCCCCATTGTAGCTAGCTTAGCTGTGAAGCTAAGTTTCCCTATTGTAACCGTCACAAGTGCAACAACAATTTTCCATTTTCATATTATTACAACCAGTCCATTACAATATATCTTAGTTCAATTTTTATTTTTATTTATCATTCCATGCACTTTAAGACAATTGAAGTAATCTTTTAAGGGTTGAAAAGGGGGAGGTTGCATGCAGTACCATTAACTGGGTTTTCATGAAATTTTTGTGATTTCAAATCTTTGCTTATTTTTTTAGGTTGAATTAGTTTAAATATTTTCATCTAAATTAGATAATAACAAATTTTGTTGTGGATATGAGAAGATAGACATGCATTACAAAATACCACATGAATTGTAGTAATCCTAACTTCATGTACGTGCAAACTTCATGTACGTGCATAAAGATCAGTTTGAGTTGGTTTATACATTTACTATTTTATTATGTCGTTTATCATTCAAGCACCTCCTTAATTAGTTAAAAAATAGTTTTTCTATAACATTTGAAAACCTATACTATCTCCTTTTGTTAGTTTTATATGTAGTCTTGACTTAACGTACGTACAATACTAAAACTAGTAAAGGTAAAAAAGCAAACCATTACCTATGGTGTTATAGTTCTGCAATTACCCCCCAAATAAAGGAGGATTTCCTAATATATTAGTTAGATATTACTTAAAGATGAAGGGGGTTATTGTTCGTTTGACTATTTATAGTAGATCTTTGCCCAATATGTTAGATCTTTGAATTAAACTACTCAATTTTTATATATGTCAATAAGATTTTTGACAAATGTAATCCATTGAAACATAAGGCATGCAATTTAATAAATGTCATATACTTTATCAATCTGATTCCTTCTTTAAGACTATAACAATGAAGATCGAGCGATGCAAGGTGCAACTCAAGGCAAGTTCTTGGAGTACTACAACTCAAAACCCTAAAGTTCAATAACTAGATAAAAACAAATTGATAAAGATGAAGAAGGTTTGGTAGTTAAATCATATAATAATGTTTTATCATCATATGTAGATCAGCTGAAATCAGATGCAAATGCAAGAAGAGTTATGTGTACAAAATTTCAAACTTCTTATTAGTATGATATCACTTTTGATGATTGTACTGTGGATTTTACCAAGTTACTTCTCATTCTTTAGGTTTTGTAGCAAGATCAACCCGTCATTTTCTCTTGGAAGCGTATTTTAGGATCAAAATATATGCCAAAAATGCACCAACTTTCTTATGCATTTTGAGTTCCCATCTATTTGAAATCCTTATGAAACCATGGATGAACTTCAATTCTAGAATAATCTCAGACAATACTTTTAATAACTTGTCAATTGATAAACTTTGATTCTATATTTTTGATCGGTAATTATAAGAGGTAGGCTATAGATTAAGGCTTTCTTTAATGGTAATTTCTCATTAGGTCGTTAGAGGTTAGTTTTGATTCTTAATTGAAGTTGGTTTTAATTTTAACTGTTCAAATATTAATACTCGTCTCCGCAAAAAAAAAAAAAAAAATTAACAGAAGGCTAATATTTTGTAAACTTAAATGAACACTTATATAAATACCTGGTATGCAGAGTTTTTCGGGCCTAAAATTGATGCTTTACTAACCCTATCCTTGAAATGACTGTGAAATTAGAATCCCTACAGAGTTCAAAACTTGAAATTTAATTTTAACTTTTAAGTCAATATTCTAAAAATGTTCCAAGAAATCTACTTATATTATTTTCCCCATAATTGCTCTAGAATCTTTTTATCAAAATAAACTTCATGATGGAAACTCAAGTGGAAGCTGATACCACACCACTGGCTAATAGAACTATAGAGAAGTCCAAGTATGAAATAGTGGTAATAACACAACGAGAAGCTATAACTTTAAGTCCCATGAATCAGCTGCAATTGCAATGTGAATAAGTTGTAACATGCTTACTAGCAATCTATTTTGATGAATAAAGAGTAAAATCAACAAAAAATCCACAAAGTAGTTGTGCTTGTAAGTAGTCTTCAAGTTACATACTACTATACTAGAGCTCAAGTGCGTTTATCGGGAGAATTAATAGTGTGTTTGGCATTACTTCTTTAAGGCCAAAAGTATTTTTATTTTTCATTTTTTTTAGGTGTTTGGCAAACAAAAAAAAAAAGTATTTTTTGGTAGAAACAGAAACAGTTTTTCTGCTGTTGGGGAGAAGCTACAAATATCTGCTTCTTCCCAAAAATAGAAGCAGAAGCAGTTTATTTTTCAAGACAAAAATATCCTTACCAAAAATTCATATTTATCAAATTACCCCTCATTAACTAACCATATCACTTTCAAAATTACATTTCTCTTTTTTTTTTTCCTTCTACTTTTACAAATCCTCTTACACTTAGGAGTAGTTTTATTTCTCTCTCAAACCTAGAAAATGATAATTTCGTTATCGTTTTGATTTAATTATATTTTATATTATTGCAAAACTTAAATTTATATCTTTTACTATATGTTTTACATTTTAACTAAATAGTTTTTTAATTAAACTCTTTTATGATAAATTTTTTTATTTTATTTCTAATGATCCAAAGAAAATGAGTTTGAATGTCCTTTTCGTAATGTGACACTCAAAAATACTTTTCGTTAAGATTAGCCAAACACAAATTACGTATTTATCAAAAGTACTTCTCAAATTAGTTGGTCAAATACAAACTGCTTATTATTTAAAAGTATTATTACCAAAAGTACTTTTAAAATAAGCAGTTTTTTACAACAATGCCAAACAGGCTTTGAGTAGTCTTCTTGTGTCACATTTGTTTGATTAGACGACACTTCTTACTCTTCTAACAATTTCACTGAACTGATGGGATCCCTTTCAATCGTTTATGGCTTGCGCTTCACAATGAGTGAACTAATTCTACCTTATACAACATATATAAACGCACAACCACCACAAAACTGACCCATAGTTGAACTTGGCTTGAGCTTGGTTAAGTTATTTTTATCCCAAAAAAGGGACCATTAATATAAAATTTGCGATTAACATTATTTAAATAATAAAAAATAATTTAAATATTTTTAAAAAGTACTACATTTTTAAGTTCTACTATTATTTATTTATTTATTTTTAATTTTAAAAGTTAAAATTAAAAACGATAAAAGTTAGTCCCAATTTAAGCGTCTACCTTTCCTTTTTAATCCGCCTCAAAAAGAGTGACGCTTTCCATTTGGTAATCCCTTTTATTTCAAATTTTGTTTTGGTCCTTTGAACACAAAATTTAAAGGCTTTTAAACTATATAATTTAAAAGTCTTTCTGATAATTTTAAACTCCGTACTTAGTCAAACACGAACATTTAAAATAGAATGGAAGGATCTATCATTCACTTTTATGTTTCTTACTTAAACTAACAGTTGATCATGTTACCCCCGAACAATTATTTTTCATCCAAAATCCCTGCAACGTCAAATAGCATAAAGAGTGAGTTCACTCTCTTTGTAAAGTATCTATAAAGGCACTTTCCATTCCATTTGGCACTGTAAATAAGTGAGAAGAGATATCCCTAAATAATCTTTAATGTAAGCTTGTAATATGGCAGATGTTTCATGGACTTGACGAATTAAATCATAAAAAGAAAGAATATATTTATTTATTTTATGTTTATGACTACTGGTAATGTTTATGCCACATAATTTTCTCTTTAAATTATAGGGTGATTAGTTATCCCCGAACCATCATCCTTTTATGAGAAAATTAAAATCAAACAAAAAAAGGGAAGAGGGATAGTAATATTTCATCTAAGCTTTGTTCCTGTCTTCAAGAATGGCACTGATAAGAAGAATGGTGTTGGAGAGAAGGTGCAATACAACATTCCCAATAATGTTATTATTATCAAGAAGAGGTCTGAGTAGTAGTATTGTTCATGATGGTCCAACAAGGTCCCCTCCTCTTGTTTCACTTGACCTCCCTCATGATGACTGGTCTTCCAATTTCACCCTTTCTGATTCTCCTCCAACACCTAAATCCTGTAAGTTTCTCACTCTTTTCCTATTTCCATTCTTGTCTATCGGAAATAGCCTCTCCACCTTGTTGTAAGGTCTGCGTACATGTCACCCTCCGCAGACTCACATGTGGGATTACACTGGGTATGTTGTTGTGTATATAACTTATTCTTGAAACCCCATTAGTCCATTTTAGGATCTTTGTGAAAAAAATTGTTGTTTGATTGGTGGGGTGGGTTGAGGTGTGCGCAAGCTAACCTGAACATCACCATTATAAATACAAAGAAAAGATTGTTGTTTGATAATTTTTTCCTTATTACCTAATGGGGTCCTTTTGAATTAAGTGGATGATTACTTCCTGATTCCTTGGCGACCAAATAATTCTGCTGCTGTAGTCAGGACCTATGTTACTCGGACTCGAGTGCGAGTGTCGGATACGGGTGCGGATCTAGAGGTCGGATCCTTCATGATCTATATTTTAAGGTTCGCGGATACGGATCCAGTTATGGATACGGGCATGAGGGATTCGACTTAAAAAAATCAATAATCTAAAGTAGAGTTATAAAACCTAAATTATGAGATAATATGTGGAAAACTTGAGAAAAAATATCGATCAGGACATACAAATTTCTATATACAATAATACAAGGTGTTCTATTTCCTTCAATTCCCCCATACTTTTGTTTTCATTAAAGAAATCATTGAATCCGTTCAGAACTTCTCCATTGATTTTGGTCAAAGTACCCAAAATCAGTTGACCAAATTGGGTACGGATCCCACACCCACACCCACACGGGTACGGATCCGACACGGGTGCGTCACCAAAATGAAGAGTCCGAGTAACTTAGGTCAGGACACGTAAATTATACACTTATTATACACATATTATACATGAAATATACATGGAATATACACTAAGCAGCCTGGGCACTGTTTAGGCAGTGTGCAGTGTAAAAATCCCAGTAATTTAGTCTTTGTCATACCAAGAACTTAGATTTAAATAGAGTAGAATGCATATAGAAGATTCATATAGCTGGCCCCTTAACATGTGGAATTGATGCCTAGTGAATTGACTGATTTTCACATCAAGAACTGGCAGAGATAGCTTAGATTGTTCTAAAGATCCTTTCTTTTATAAACACGTGCGTCCGGGCCAGCTTGCGCGCACCTCGACTAATACCACGAGGTACCTTCTATCTCCCACCAATACAAGTATGTGGTAAGTCTATACACTGAGGCTTGGACAGATGGAAAGATGATTTCCCCTCCGTTGGGATTTGAACATGGGACCTCATGGTTCTTAAAATCGTTTACCTGTTCTAGTTCTGCATCAAAATTTTTGCTGTTGAAAGGCGACTGTTAATTCATAGCATAGAGGCTCACTTTCACTAGTTGATAGCTGTCCTATATAGCTGCATCGAGTTTTTCTACCCACCCCGCTTAACCTATCTTCATCTTCATAATATCTAGCGGCTGAAATGGCATTGAAGTAACCTGTGAATTCCACATCTGTAGTGGGATGGGACATATGTCCCTTTATATGGTCTTGCGCAACTCTCACCCTTTGTATAGCTTTTAGGTTGAGTAGGCCCAGAGTCCTTTTCGAATTATCATCATCATTAGGTGATCCATATTTTCTCTGCCCAACCTTCATCACCACACTTAAAAGCTAGTAGCAAGAACCTTTCAGCCCTTTAGAAGCTGAAATGAGTAGCTGGCACAACACTTTTTCCATTTGATTTATCAAATTGGAATCAAGTGATCGCTTAGTGGAATTTGCAATTTTTAGTCTTACGAAGAAATTCTGATCCGTGGAAATATTTTCTCCACATTGTACCTGCAATCATCTGTTTGATTTACTCTGTTTTCTTGACTACTAATTCAATCCCAAAAGCTAGCTCAAGAGTTGACTATTATCCAAGACCATATAAGGAGAGTAAGAAACCCTTAATCCCACCAATGTGGGACCTCAACAGGGTGAATCATACTCCAAAAGCAGGGGTTTGAAGGTTTTGGGCTCTAACTGTTACTGTTGAGACCGAAGTCAACAGGGAAGCCAAATTTTAAAGAAACATTTGCATAGAAGAACTTTGCCGAGGGTCTATTGGAAACAGTCTCTTCACCTTGATGGTGGTAAGGTATGCGTCCATCTCACCCTCCCCAGACCACACCTTGGTGGGATATCACTGGGTATATTGTTGTTGTATTTGCATAGAAAACTCTACTATATACTTAGGGGCACTCTGTTAGGACAACTCAGATCATAATGTCAAACAAATGTTTCAAGCGTGATGCTTCCAATCTCACCTTTAGCAGCCTCAGAAAGTAAGTACTTGCCATATTTTTGGGAGTGCAAATTGTTCGAGCTACGCAACCTTGGCTGTTCCCATAACTTCAATATTATAGAATCTTGCTTTTTAATGATCCTTAGTCTGCCTTATATATTTTGTTTGATTTATGGTTTTTCAAGTTTCCTCCAATGGTACCAACAAGAAACAATGAAATTTTTGCTTCTAATTTAATTTATTATCAACAGTCCACAATGAGACTGCAAGAATAATTGATGGGAGGTCTGCTGCTGAGCAAATTAGATCAACCATAGCCGTCGAAGCTAGTAGAATGAAGGAGTCAATAGGAAAGGTTCCTGGTTTGGCCGTAGTATTGGTGGGCCAAAGGCGAGACTCTCTTGTCTATGTCCGTAACAAAATGATGGCTTGCCATGAAGTTGGGTTCAGATTTTCAATTGCTGAACTCCCTGAGAGCTGTGCAGAAGAGGAGGTCTGTGATGCATTATCAAATTATAACAATGATCCATCAATTCATGGTATTCTTGTGCAGCTTCCTTTACCACAGGTAAGTCATCGACTAAGTAGTATAGACTTGTCCATTTTATATGAAACACTACATTAGAAGATACAGAACTTTGAGTTTCCGAAGACGCAGATGTCAGCAATGATTGAACAATAAAGGTCGAAATTGATAATATTAGATATGAAATCAATGGCGTATGCAAAACTTTTCGCAAGCAGTGTTGATATTTGAAAAAAGGAACAAATAAATTAATCACTGTAATGGTATGATATTAATAAAAACTTATTTAAACACAATCACGTAATTGTGATCAATGACAAACCAAAAGGAAAGGAAAAGAAAACAAGAAGCTGAACTTCTCTCTATATCTACTAATATGTTGCTGTATTTGTTTTGCAACACTTAATAAGTAAAGATGGTGTTACCTATTAAATAATGCTTATAGTCCTAGTGGTTGTAATGATATTTTCCAAGAAGTGGCTTGTGTTCGAGACTAGTGATTAGCAGTTCTAAGTTGGTATATTTTTGTTTTTAACACGGGGATAGGAGAATCGAGCCTCTGATCTATCCAACGCATAGTACCAGCCTGACCTCTGGACTAGAACGTTAGTCATCTCAAGTTGTTCATCTGATATTTATATATACCCTTTTTTATATTCAGATTGATTTTCATCTGATACGATAGTGAATTTTTTGACAAAGCGGTGATGAACCTGAACGTGCATCTACCACTGTAGGGGAGATTTTTAATTGCATCTCTGAAATGATTCTATATCTAGTGTAGTCATAATGTTGTGTCCTCTCCCCCCCACCCCCCCACCCCAACGTATTATATATTCGCTGACGCTAACAGAAGTGATTGGAACAGCATTTTGACGAGGGAAAGATTCTGAATGTACTAAGCTTAGAGAAAGACGTGGATGGTTTTCATCCACTAAACATTGGGAACTTGGCCATTCAGGGTAGAGAGCCATTGTTCATCCCCTGCACTCCTAAAGGCTGCATCGAGTTACTGCTCAGGTCTGATGTCGAAATAGCTGGGAAGAGAGCTGTAGTAATTGGGAGGAGCAACATTGTCGGATTACCTATGTTTTTGTTGTTGCAGGTGATACATCTGTCTCACATAGCCATCACTTTGTTGCACTCTTGTAATTCCAGCTCTCCACAATTATCTATTCCATACTAGGAGTCATTTTCATGTCAATAGCACACATATTAGACTTGACATTGAATAATTTGGTGTTTATTGCATAGATTTTGGTCCAAAAATGTCATTGCACATAATTTAAGAAAACCACACCATTGTAGTATTGTTAATTGGAGTACTTTTAATACGGATGTGTAACCTTACAATAACTAGAGTACAATTTCATTGTTTGGGCTAATGTAAGTTACAATTACGTCGCAGTCTCAAGCTTGTTGGCTAATGTACTCTCAAGTTACAGTTACCATAATGTTTCAATGACCCGTACTTAAGGATTGTTTACCACTAGGAGTTCTCAAATATACTCCAATGGGTATATCTCTAATGTACTAAAGAGTCTTCTAATAAGCACTAGTGTTCTAGTTGGTATCACCTACGCAGATTTTCGACTTCCATTGTTCTTTATCGTTTTGGTAAATCTGCTTGAAATTTCAAGATATTCTAAATCATTTGGGATAACTCCTCGCTGTATCATTTTAAGTCTACCTTTTTCACTTTTAACACCTTCAACCGTCATATCATTTTAAGTCTACCTTTTTCACTTTTAACACCTTCAACCGTCATATTTTCACATTTAAGAACTAGTGCATCTGGCGGGCTACTGAACATGTAGAGGAACCATCTCAAACAACATTTACTGAATTTACTCTCTGTATGTGCTACTTGCATCTTCTGACAGAAGTGATCATTTCTGATCTTCTCACCATATCAAACGATGTGAACAATGATTGCAGAGGCATCATGCAACGGTAAGCATTGTGCATGCATATTCAGAAAACCCAGAAATGATTGCCCGTGAAGCTGATATACTTGTTGCAGCAGCTGGAGTACCTGATTTAGTCCGTGGTAGCTGGTTAAAGCCTGGTGCAGTTGTTCTTGATGTTGGAATAAACCCAATTGAGGTAATTTTTGAAGTTCCTTCTCAGTATTGCATTATCTTGTCCATGTAAATGCATGATAGTAAAAGCAAAATTGGTTGGATTAGTCATAAGTTTTCTATCTGAACAAGTACAAATTGATATGAACAACTGATGTACTTGTGAAACAATAAAGTCATCTGTACATTTAATTGGTGCCAGGACCCTGAGAGCGAAGATGGTTACCGTTTGATTGGAGATGTTTGCTTCGAAGAAGCAGTGAAGGTAGCTTCGGCAATAACCCCTGTCCCTGGAGGTGTAGGTCCTATGACAGTTGCAATGCTTCTTCTCAACACCCTTGAAGCCGCCAAACGCGCACTTCAGTTTACTTGATTCTGTAAATATACCACAGCACTCTCTTAATGCTGGATTCTCAATAGAGTACCTTTACCAATCGAAAAGAGATTGAGGTAGCACTAGGCTTTGGTTGAGATGATAAGAGCATTGCCTGTGGTGTATGGAGTTCCAATGCTGTTTCAGACACAAACTTGGTATCTAAGTGGAGAAAGGTAAAAGGCAAGCCGAGTTTCATAAAGGTTGGTGAAAAATCAAAGGTAATATACTTGAGGTGAAAAAGCAATTGGTCATGGAAAGGTTAACTGGAAAGGGCTACCATTTATGTTTGAAAAGTACGAATTGGACGAGGAATCTAGGATGTAAAAGGGTCAAGAATTTCATCAACATTTTCGGGAACAAGGTTATAAAATGGTGGAATGAGTTGGAATTTATGAGTTTGAAAAAGGAGATTAAGGACAAGTTCTTGAAAAATCAGAGAAGAAATTTCTCTATTTGGTTGTATTTTTATTATATTTGTGGTGTTCGGGCCAGACGGCCAGCTCAAGCAAACTATGCAGTCCTGAAACTTTTGGCATCATTGAATATTTACTTAGCACTTTGTGTACTTCACTTCACCCATTTGACTCCTCCATGTTATAGAGTCAATTTTAAACTAACTTGTCAACTTGGAATCCTTGATATAGTGGAGAATTGCAGAACAGTGACACCGCAATGGTTTGCCTTTTGAACTCCATAACAGTGGTTTAGTAAAAATAATATCTGTTTGGTTTAACAAATAAATTTCGGAGGGAAATACTCATATGAATCTTATAAATGATAGGCAGTATCTTCGCACTACCTTTTCTCCGTCTAAAAATACTGCTTAGGTGGCACATCCCAATCCTTCCCACATTCTCCTAGCTAATTGCCTTGAAGTATGACTAGGTAGCTTTAGCCCTCACTCCTCTAATCTCCCAGATAATTGAAGTGTAGCCTAGACAGCAGTTGCCCTTGACCTCTTTTCACTTCCCGCTAATTGTTTTGAAGTCTAACCTAAGCAACACTTGCCCTCGACCCTTTCCCCAATCTTCCTACATAGCACTTGCCGTCGACCCTTTTCTCACATTCTCCTAGCTAATTGCCTTGAAGTATTGGCTAGACATCACTTGTCCTCACCCCTTCCCCATTTCCTAGATAATTGAGGTGTAGCCTAGGCTGTTTTTGCCTTTGACCTATCCTCACATTCTCCTAGCCTTGAAGTCTTGCGTAGGCTACACTTCGACCTAATCAGTCAATTTTGAGGACACCAGGTGAATTGTTTGGATATTAATCCATTCTTTAAAGCCCAAACAGACAAAATTGTAGTTGGGCTTAGTAGCAAGGTTGGGCTGGGCTGATATGTTTCTCATAAAATCCAAGGTTATTACTGAGTGTAAAAATTTCACATAGAGGCCACTTTTGACAGCGGTCTTTGATTTGAGATTTTTTTTTTTTTTTTTTTTTTTTTGCATGAGAGGCTACTTTTTGAAATTTCAATCCTTGTGGGATTGAACTTCACACAAGTTCAGCGCATAAGGGTTGAAGTTGAATTTCAACCCACCACAAGAGTTGAAGTTTACGTATCTATGCCTAGAAGTTCATCCCTTACGGGCTGAAGTTGAACTTCTTAACTTCGACATGAAGTTCAACCACAAGATTTGAACTTTAGCACAAAAGAATTGAAGTTCCAAAAAGTGGCTTCTCATGCAAAACCAATAAAAAAAAGGGCCTAAAACCAAAGACCACTGCCAAAAGTGGCTTTTGGTGGACTTCGCCCTTACTGAGCTCACTAATCCCAAAAAAAATCACCGCATCTCCTCCATAAGGAGTGGTTTAGCAAAATTGCCCGTGCTAAGAAATGTTTTAGCAAAATGCCCTTATTTAGTCCGGAGCCAAGACTTCAAGGAATTTTTTTTGTAAGTCTTGGCAATTGGCTATACTTCAAAGGCAAGTGTTGTTTTGCCAATACTTCAAATTATATGGCGAGAATGCATGGAAGACTGGAAGGGCAAATCTCGGCAATTGCCAAGACTTACGACGAAGTGCGGCAAGTGTTGTCTTTTGCCAACACTTATCGTTCAAGTGTTGGCAAATCGAGCAGGGGTCAAAGGCAAGTCTTGTCTTTTGCCAAGACTTACAGGCAAGTACGGCAAGTATTGTCTTTTGCCAATACTTGAAGGGATAAGTGTAGAAAAATAGAGAAATATAAAGGCAGTCTTGGCTCCGACCTAAAAACTTGACAGGGGTATTTCCGTCCGGAATTTTTTCATCAAACCTTAACGGGGCAATTTTTACAAAACATCTGTTAGCACGAGCAAAAAGGCACAATGCTTATGGTGTCATATTTTTGCAAATTCACCCACTAATCCTTCACTCAACCACTAAATTTTTCTATTTGAGAAAGTGGGAAAGGGTAATGGTCTCTTTATTATTGATGCCATAAGTTTGAAATCAGCAAAAGGGCATACTTACCGAAAGAAAATAATTGGCAAATAAGCAAAAGGAAGAATATGTAATGACAAATTGAAGGAGCTTCCACACATAGACGTAAAATTAAGATACAATAGTTTCTAATTCCTCGTAATTGACCAACAAGCTTGGGAGAATCGGTTGATTATCTTTAAGTGTGAGCTTCTAGTGAAGCATCTACTCAAGGAACTAGCGATTTAGGTAATGTCTTATTCGTTCACCGATGTCCACTGACTTCACCGCTGAGGCTCGCATTTGGTTGTCCATTATCTGTGCTAGGGTAATGCCTTTGGGTAATGAGACGGATCTCACCCTAGAAAAAGCGCGACTGATTGCAGCACTGATTGACGGTTTCAGAATCAATATTGGGGAAATAATTGTGAATGAGATCGAGGAGGCTGTGAAAGAGAGATAGAGAATAAGGAGTCTGTATTTCCCATGCTTGATTTCAAGGCTTTGCAAGAATGCTGGAGTAGAGGAGTATCTAGGTGATCATGGTGTAGGTATAGCAAAGCCTATCTATCCACTATTGAAGAAAGGATAAGGATGGGTAACACAAAGAAAGAAAAGAAGAGTCGAGGCGACCTCCCAGATTGATGTTGATGACCCAGCGTTTGGAGATTTTTCAACCCCTGCTGCTACCACTGCACCAGGGAGTTCATACACTCCAGTTCCACCACTTTCATCAGGAGCATCCAACATGAGGTACATTTCATCTCTGATTTCTTCTGTGGGTGCTCACATTACACAGCTGGTAGCAGGCCTCCCTTCAGGCCCACATAGAGAGGGTTCTTCCTCCAGGACATCAAACACTTTATCATTGGAGGTAGTAACAGCTGAGCAGGAGCAGATCAAGATCAGGCTGGACAAAATAGAGAGGAAGCAGAAAAAGTTTGGCAAGAGAACGAGCAACTTCCTGAACAAAATGATGAGTAAGCTGAACTCGCTTTGTCGCTCTACTAGCTCAGATGAGGAGTCCGATGATGAGCTTCGCTACCTCAACACTGACAGTAAGGATTGATCTTCTAGTTAGGGAGTTCCTTACACCCTTTGTATTACATTGTTAGTTGCCCTGAAGACAGTGCATAGTTCAAGTTTGGGAGTGTATTTGCGTTTTGGGTGTAGTATTGATGTCGCTCATGTTGCTTGATTTTTATGACATGTCTACCCTATTTTTTCATTGTTTTTGAACAAATTGTGAAACTTTGTGAATGATCGTTTTCTTTGATATTAGTATAAGTAATTATTATAGTATTGTGTTAATAGATTGTTCATATTCAGTAGTTAGTTAGAATTCTATATATATATATATATATATATATATATATATATATATATATATATATATATATACACAAAAAAAAAAGTACTCCCATGAACTACGCTTGGGATGTTGCTTTTTTTTATCTGATTCACCTTGGTGTGATACGTAGGAATCCCACTTGGGTGTGAAAGCCTCATTTGGGTCCGAACAACCATTTTCATTGTAAATACCATGTTGTATAAAATTTTTGACATAACTTCCTTGGTTTTTCTTTGCCATGGTTCTTTTCCAAGAAAGCAATTCTTGTGAACTGGGCATTCTGAGGATTTAATTAGTAGTAATAATAGTATAGTAGTAGTTGTGGATTTTGGTTCTTTGGCCAATTTTTGGCATGTTTGGTTCCACCATTATTTAATCTTTGTCTGAGCTTGTTTTGAAAAATGGATAGAAAAATTTAGTTGGTGAATTGTGTTATGATCTTTAAGTTCAACTTTTGATTCTTATGTCACTAATTAGCTTTCATTAGGCTATGAGTAAACTTTGGATGCTTAATTGCCTTTGATTGGGACTTGAATATACTCGTCTTCCTTGCTTTACTTGTACCATGTGCGGTGAGGTTTTGGTGTGTTCATGTGTGTGCTTCTTGATCTAGAACTTTCCCTAAGTGTGCTTCGAGGCGAAATCCTAGGTGATGCTTGACTTGAAAAATAATTTCAGGCTTTCCTTGGCCCAATAGTAACCTAAAAAGCCTACCCCTGCATTATAATCTTAGTCAACCCCTTTGAGCTTAATATCCTTTCTTTTGGCAACTACATTATTAACCCGGACCAATTCTAAGTGCTTAAAGCACTAACCCTCTTTTTGGCCCTACTTCCTTGAGTGCATTGAAAGACGTGCAACTTAGGCAAAAGTCTAAGTTAGGGGGTGGCACGAGTTATGGTGAAAGTGTGGAAGTTAATGAAAATCAAAAGAAAAAAGAAAAAGAAGAGCAACAAAAGTGAGTTGAATTAAAAAAACAAGGAAAGAGAAAAGAAACAAAAAGAAGTAAGTGAAAGAAAAGAAAGAAAAAGGAGAAAAAATGGAATTGATTAATAAAGAGGGGAAAACTAGTGTATAATCCTCAATTTAGCAAAGTGTAAGTGCAAGAAAAATGAAGCGTGCTTTCAATTTTTGTATGGTGTAATGCTCAAGGCGGTGTGTAGTCACTATTTGCCCATATTTTACCCCACCTTTGACCAAAAGCCAACATTACAACTCTAACAAAGTCCTAATTGATTTGGGATCAAGCATTCCTACATTAGTGGAGAGGTACACGAAGGGCAAGCTTATGGGTCTTTAGTGTGCATGATGAACTTCTTTTGAGAGAGTGAGCGAATTCTTCCTATCATTAATCCCATTTGTGTTGTCATTATATTTTTGTGGTTGGGATATTCTCTTGACTGATAAGAGAACTTGTGAAGTTGAGTTGAAGATTTGTGTTTCACTTCCCAATTGAGGTGAGCAAGCAAAGAGGTGAACTCTTGTGACGAAGAGGCAAACTTTGAAAATCTTGTATCATGGCATGTATGCCTTCTTTTGTGTACGTTTTGTATATATGAAAGTTATGCTCACATGGCTTGGCTTAATTGTTGGCACCAACCAATGTCATTAGTTGTTGAACTTAAACGGGTTTTGGCTTGTTGTGGCCTTTACGAAAAATGCATGAATAGATGAATTGCAACTTGGTGTCTATTGAAGTGTGCTTTGCTTGAGGACAAGCAATAGTTTAAGTTTGGGGGTGTGATGTGTGGGCAAAATTTCACACATTACCTTCTATTTAGTTGAGCTTTTGTTGTGTATTATGGATTAAATACGCGCACTTATCATGTTTTAGTTGCATATTACAGGATATTGAAGCAGCTGTAATGAATAGATGAAAAAAAATCAAAACAAGCCAAATTGAGAAGTTTCTACTTCTAAGATTGGAACATTGCTCAACGCGATCGCGCAGGATGAAAAAGGCAAGCCAGCGCGAAAGCACTATACGGGACGCGGTAGCTAAGCTTCATAAATCTATACAGCGCGATAGCGCTAGAATTCGCGCGATCGCGATGGTCAGAAAAAGATAGTCAGCGCGATAGCGCCCCATGGTGCGCGATCGCGCAAGAATGCTGTTGACACCTAATTTTGTCTCTCGTATTTTTAAAATCAATATTTTTCAAATTTTACACACGATTGTGCATTTATTTCTCGCCCCCGTGCATTCTTTCAAATTATCTTCTCAATAGCCTGCCAATCGAGACCATTTTCAAAAGCATCGTCCCAAATCATAACCATTCTTACAATTTCTACAATTACCCTTATTTTTGATAACGTTACCCGACTCGTTTTAAATTCTAAAATATATTTTCATATGTTTTCCTAGCCATTTTATTGCTTTAAAATTAATTCTCTAATTTTTCTATATTTTTATACCTATTATACCATTTTTATGTCTATTTTATATCAAAATTATGCCTTATATATATTATTTATACACTATATATACGAAAATACATATATACATATTACACCTCAATATTTTACACATCATCACACATTTTACACCTCAGCACTTAGGTGAATAAATATCAGCCGTCCACGTGTAATATCCGACGGCTGAGATCAAATCCCTCACTCATTTCCCTAAACGACCCCTAAACCTTTCCCCCTACCCTCATTTCCCCCCTCACCTCTCTGATACACTCTCTCTCTCTCTCTCTTTCTTTGGCGAAATGATCGCCACCGCTGCCACTGCTTTTTCCGGTCAATTTGGCCGGTGAAAATTGGGGAAAATAGTACCATTGCACTCCCCTTATCATCCGCTACAAAACATGTGCACTTTTGATGGTATTTGGATGAGGGAAAAACTTGACCTTCTGATAACTGAATCACCACCACCGGAAGACGCCTGCGGGGTTCAGGTTATTATTTAACGGCGTTATCACCTAAAAATGGTAAGAAACTTCCATGCGAGCTAAATTTGTGACGGGTCGACCTGACCCGACTTCGATGTGGATGGGTAACCCTTTAATTTTTTGTTTTTGTGTGTTTGGTTCTGAATTTGCTTAATAACATGCCTAAATTTTTTGATTTCTTGGTATGTTAACATATTTATTTTTTTCGCATGATTAATTGATTAGGGTTACATCCCATGATTATTATTATTATCTTGTTTATTGCATCAATGTGTTTAGGCCGTTGCTCAGTACTTCGAGTTTGTTCTTTGTAAGTCGTTTGTGTCCAAGCATGAGTATTTGTTCTTGTTTATAGTTATATGTTCAAACATGAGAAGGAGAGGCTGATAAGACATGATTAAAATTGTAAAAATGATTTGGTTAGAATTTTGATTGAAAAATAAGGAAGGAAATTGGCATGGTTATTGATATGTTTGTTTTTGAAATCTACCGAGGTTCAAATTTATTTGTGGATTGATTTGTGAACCTAGACTGTGTTGGGTTTGAAGGGAGGGAATCCAAATCAATTTAGGATTGATTTGCCTCAAGTTTGGGGATTGATTGCTCTATTTTTGGAAAGCCACTCAAGTTTGTCCCCTGTTAGTCCTGAGAAACAATATCTCTTGCCTTGTGTGATTTACCCGTTTGTTTTTCAAAATCCCTATCCCTCACCTATATAAACTAATTTCTTCCTTTAACTTAGACAGATTTCTGACATAAAAAGACTCAGAAACAAGCACTGATAGACTTAGGAAATTTTGCATAGCTTCTCAGGCATCCAATTCTCTTTCTCTGCTTATTTGCTCTCCTGAAGGATTAATGCTCTTCTTGTGTGTGTTGATCTTGTCTTCCTCTCTTCTTTATGCATTTTATTGGTTTCACAGTGTTTAAAGGTATTCTTTTTTACCTCTGATTACCTATTGCATCTATGTATGTGTGTTTGCCTGGCATACTCTTATCCTGTCTATGTTTCGTTTAAACTGTTTGTGTGCTTTGTTTTTGCTTTAGTTCTGGGTGTTCTGTTAAGCCTAGGTAATCTCTGCACATTTATTAAAATCATGTCAGTGTTATTAAAAGGGTGCAGTATAAAGTTATAGTCTCCTCATGGCTTGCTCTGTTATGCAGGCTGTTAAGGTCTAATTCCTTTGACACAATTCCTATCTATTTGTCACCTCTGTTTGGGCTCTGTTTATGACCATGCTAACCTCTCTCTTGTAGCATGTGTGAAGACAGCTCTAGGGGCTGTACCTAGCTTTATTTGCAATACTTTTAATGTGTTTGAAGGGGCTGGGGAAGAAACTCTTCTTTCTTGAAGAGAACTATGCCTAAATAGGCTTCCAGTACAGGGCACTACTTGGTCATTACCCTTTTCTTGTGCTTTTTCCCTTAGAAACTGATCCTTACTTTGTATATTTGTTAGGATTCCGGTCTGTATACTTTAAAATAGGGGTACACAGTTATTATACTGTGCACATAGCCACCCAGGGGCACTTTTCTTAACCTTTCACTCCTATGTGTTGCATTATCCGGAAAAAATCATAACATTTAGGAATCTGCATAGCATTATATGTTTCAAAACTGAAAGTCTTATGCTATTCCTCTAAAATTGCATGTTCTGGATAGACTATATGAATGATAACATTGTGTTAGAATTAAAATACGATGAGAACATACTTTTTTGAATATTTGAATCTAAAATTCATTTGACAGGGGCTTAAATGTGTAATATTTGCATAGTCTAGACTATTTCTGCAAAACTAAAGACGCCCCTACTTGCACAAACGATCCAGGCCCAGAACTGATTTTTAAACGTAGCCATGGTATGTGTTTAAACTGTTTTCCCTACTCAAAACGCTCCTATACACTAATCTAATAGTGTATAGGGGTGTATGAAGTACTTGGGGTTGCTTATATACTCCCTCCATTTCAAAAAGGATGAACCTATTTCCTTCTTAGTCTGTTTCAAAAAGAATGACATCTTTCTAAATTTGGAAAGAAAATTTCACTTTTACACATCCCTAGATGATTTGTAGCCACACAAATATCTATAACTTATTTTAGACCACAAGTTTCAAAAATCTTTACTCTTTATTAAACTCCGTGCAAAGTCAAATGGGTTCATCTAAAGTAGAACGGAGGGAGTACTTTATACTCCCTCCATTTCAAAAAGGATGAACCTATTTCCTTTTTAGTCTGTTTAAAAAAGAATGATCTCTTTCTAAATTTGGAAAGAAATATTCACTTTTACACATCCCTAGATGATTTGTAGCCACACAAATATCTATAACTTATTTTAGACCACAGGTTTCAAAAGTCTTCTCTCTTTATTAAACTCCGTGCAAAGTCAAATGGGTTCATCTAAAGTGGAACGGAGGGAGTAAATATTTTTCTAAAGATATAACTATCATTTGGTCATATATTTGCATGTTTATACCTATGCGTGTAGATACTTTACATGTGACAGCCTTATTTGCATTTGTGTGCTTCTGTGACACCCGTTTTAAAAAAACTGCCCCTTCGCCTATATATTTCCCAAAATCTGACCCCCTACACAAAAAAATGCCATTAAGGTTAGGGCTCGACAATTAATGACGAGTCACACCGACCCTAAATAGCCAACATTTCGTTTTTAAACAAGCCCCTTTTGGTTTTGATATAAATCTGAATTTTGTTTATAAAATTGACCATTTATGCAATATCGTTTTAAGTATGAGAATTGCACAAATAGATTGAAATTGAGCACTTTGCATATTTAAACCATATCTCACGATTAGGCGTTTGTATTAGAGGCCCTAATACGCTACTAGGCTTAAATGTAGGCCGTATATGAAATCTATTTATATGTGTGTAAATTAAATAGCATAGACATGTTATTTTCTTGAACTAAATGCTAAAATGACATCCCAAGTTAGTATTATATGATATCATTCACCATTTCTATCCCAAAATATAGACTCGGACGGGAACCACCTTTCGTGGGACTCGGGGAAGTGCCTAACACCTTCTTCCCCGAGTCATTTGGACTTATTACCCTCTCGAATCTCTGAAATAGACTAGTGTGACTACTAAACTTGGCCTTAGACACTTAGGTGGCCTAATACACCTTAGAAAACTATATTAGGTGGCGACTCCAACATCTAAACTCAAACGAGTTACCCAGTCAAATTCGAAACCCGACTCGCCTCGAGCTGAGTTCAAAATCGGGTATGGCAGAATGGCGACTCCGCTGGGGATACTCAAAGTGCTAACCTCAACGAGTCTTTACTTTTAGGATTTATTTAACTATTATTTTGCTCTTCATATTATTATTATCGTACTAACTTGGTTTCTTTTTGTTTTTCTTTTTCATTTATTTATTTGTACCGAATTTGAACTTTGATGTAACGTTTTTCATATTTCACTCATACTCCCCCACTCCTGGGAAACGATACTTCACACACACACGGTGACTACGTGGGTCCCATGGTCTCTTCACCACCAAAACGCCTTTTAGGATGGATATTTTGGAATATAGTTGGTCCATGGTACAACCAACAATCTCGAATGATCCCACTCCTTGGCTGTCCGCCTTGGGAAACCATGTCTAGAATTACACCACTCTTTGAATGTAATGAGCATGAATCATGCAGTAGGAAGGGCTCCCTATGAGCCTGCTAGTCTTCAACTTGTCCAAACTACCTAAACGGGTTTTTAACCCCAAAGGGACGTTTGGACATACTTATTTGCATTTGAGAGAAAAGAAAAAGAAAAGAGAGAAAAAAAAGTGAGACGAGAATAAAAACGCATTTTAATTTGTTCAATGGATGTGGTTTAATCCTTTATTTTTCTTTCTTTAGGTCACAACGAGTCAAAAATTTCATCATTTTGGAATGACTATGAGCCCACCTCCTTTGTTAACTAGTTAGTGGAGTAACCCATCACTAGGTGAGCAAACCGAAGTACGACAACACTTGGGTCATTTGGTTTCACTATTAGAAATGGAACCGTATAGGGAAATGATTGAAGCATCAGTGTCATTTTGGGATGAAGAATTTAATGATAATATAATGACCAATCAAAAGTAGTTCCATCTTCCTTGGTCTCCCAAAATCAAAAGTTTCTTATCTAATAGCAATTTCATGCGCTCAAGTTGTGTTGGCATGACTTTGGCACAACTTAACTCCAACTTTGAAATTCCTTCATGAAACGCTCCAAATCATCAATTCTTTTGCTACTTTCATCAAAATCAACATCTACAAATTCAAACACCATTATTAAGCTAAATCAACTATCATAATCGATTTAAGAGCATAAAGATCACTAAGATACGGGGTAAAAATCACCAAAATATATATATCTTTTTAGCCAAATATCACCACTCCACACTTACACTTTTGCACGTCCTCGAGCAACTTATACCTTGAACTCAAAATATACCAAAACAATCCACACAATGACTTGGGTTTATACAGGCACTTAACAAGTTGCATATGCACTAATCATACTTTATTTGCACAAAATCCATGCCAAGAATATTTAAAAACAATCAACTACGCCAAATCAACCTCCCAATCCTACATCAACTCCAGACTCACTCAATAAGTCATGCAAGTACTCACTCTATTCAAGAGACTAATAAAAGAGCTCGCTCATCGTAAATCATGTGTCCTCACAATCAAATAAAAAATTAAAGAAGGAATTCACTCAAGAGAATGATTGTAATCACCTAATTTTGGAACAAAATAGCAAAAAAAATACGTAAAATAGTTGTGATAACTATCGTGTGATTTTGATAAAATTTTTACTCTTTATTTAGCCGTTTTAATTAATTAATTAGATTGAAAATATCCAAAATTACAAATTATATTATGAATTTTAGAGCTAGTGTTTTAAGGATTTTGTGGTTTAAAATGTGGTTTGATTTTAAAATTTTAAATTTTTATATAAAAAAGTGTGTCTAAAAGAAAAGTCAAGTAGTAGTACATAGTGTCAGTCGAAATATGGTACTCCCACATTGATTTTGTGTACTTTTTCTGAAAAAAGCAAAAGTGAGCACATGAGTGTGTACTTTTGATCAAACTTTACACCCTTCCCCTTTTCTATTTAAAGAGGGTATTTTCTTCATTAAGAGGGGGATACACCATTCTACACATCTAAAAAAACACACAATTCTTGAAAACAAGATCTAAAAAATTACCTCACCAACATTTCTTGGGAGTAAAAATTATCAGAAATGAAGAAAGAAAAGAAAATATATATAAAGAGTTAGAGTAGAAGTGTTAGAACCAAAATGACCGACATTTGAAGTCTTTTAGATTTATGTTCTTTTAAGTATTTTTTAAATAGCAAAGTTTGGGAGTTCAAAAAGGTTTGGTCACTGGTGGTTACCTGCTGTTATGGTTGTTGCTGTTCGTTGGTGATTTTTGAGTATTACTCAATTTAAGTTGATGTTTATCTTGAGGAAAATTCAGCATTAGGTAAATCTTTCTTTACCTTGAGTTTTTTCTTTGGAAAACTTACTGTTGCTATATATTAAATGGCTTAACCAAGCCTAAAGAGTTGCTACCCTTCCACTTTTATTTACATCTTGGTGCATTTTACATTTTCCGTTTTGAAAGAAAATGGAAAAGAGTTTGAAATTGTTAAATTTGAGCAACAACATATTGTCTTGGCCACGTTTTGTCTTAGAGGAGCAATTATATGATTTCTTAGAGTAGCACAGTTTTCATGACTTGTTTAGATTTTGACCACATATTTGTATAATTAAAATTTAAATAAAAAATAAGTACATGTGCAAGTCTTGGGTCACAACATAAAATGTATAGGCAAGAATAGGAGTTGAATGCAAACTGGTCAAGCTGAATAGTCCTTTTCTTAAAGTAGTTAGACTTGTGCAAAAAAAAATAAAATAAATAAATAAATAAATAATTTTGGCACGAGCCCGAACTTGAAAATTGGGGACTGCTGTACGCTTATTCAGAATGAAAAATGACTAGGATACACTCTTAATAATTCAGCCCATTACTTACATATATTATGGAAATGGTTAACTAGAATAATACGTAATATCGTTTAATATGCGATTATATTAGGCAAATCAATAGGAACGAGAAGATTTACACGATTAGGCATTGATAAGTATGATTTGTGATCTACTTATTAAGGAAAAGGAAATTTAATTAAAAAATTAATTTATTTCAAAGTAAACCCTGCTGGTTACTTGATACAATTTTGGTTCAAAAAATTAAAGCGCAACAAAGTAGGCAAAATAAACAACAAACAATTTTCAAAGAGATGAAATGCGTCAATGAAAGCAACTGTGCTTGGCACAGACTCGAGAGTGCCTAACACCTTCTCGTGAGTCAACCGAAATCCTTACCCGGAACTCTGACGCAGACCATTTACGAGTCAAGAATGTTGTAGGTACACCACTTCAGTGACTTGGCACACCTTTAACTTGTCAAGTGGCGACTTCGAATTCTCTTAATAATTGTGTACCTCTCAACATCCGTCACAGCCTTTAAATATACAATCTTTCTTTCCTTAGTTTGTGTAAAAAAGGGGTCGTGACAATGATTATGAACAAAAAGTTCACATATAGATGAAACACTCACTCTCAGAAAAGAACTCACATGCAACACAAGACGTACCATAAGTTTGCCCTTAGTGTAGGACTCGACTAGTATCCATATACTCGACTAAGATCAACTAGGACTTCTTTTGGTTGTAATGTAGGCAATGGGACGGGTAGGATACATATAGATAGTAGTGACTAACTACCCCAAGCAATTTAATACACCACAACTAATTCAAGTATTTTTTCTCCCAACCAATCTTTCTTTTACCAGCACAGAGTCAACCATTGCCAACCTTCTTCTTTAAGCAAAATAGGGGCTAATGATAGAGACTACTCTTTGTTTTCTTCCATCTTCAAATAATTTTTTTTCTCAATACATTTTTTCAATTATTGCACAATACTCTAAGCTTTCACTTTTTTTTTTTTTTTTTAAAGTAAATCTCTCCAATAGGATCCTCCTACGCACCTTTTGTCTTCCTCCAACAAACACATTTTTTTCACTTCATTAACTAGCCTTTTAGGCTCATAACACCGCAAGTAAAATTCACGGATATTTAGCACAAGAAATATGAATCCCAATGGCCATCAAAGAAAAGGCTACAGGCTCAAAAGGGTTAGCTAAGAACAAATTTCACTGGTAAACATCTAACTCTGAGGCTTCAAATAAATTGGCTATGAAAGGAAAGCCTATATCACTTCCTAGTTGAGCAAATTTCTCATTTCGCTTTGCACACACACTGGGCAAGTTCTAGACATCAAGTATTAAACATGGAGAAAATAAAATCCTCACTCACACATGACACATAACCTACTCAAAACGGCTCAATTCCCGCTCTCAAACAAAGCAAACACAAGCAAACTCTCAAGAAAATCTTGAGTCAACATCATTATCATAGGCTTCAAACAATGCACTCAATATTTCTCAAGGAAAGTGGATCATGGTAGAATATATGCATGAAGTTCACATACCCCAAATTAAGTATCTATATAAAACTAGTCAAATCATGGAGCCAAGACTCTCCCATCCAATTACTACACTATAATCCTAAAAAAAATATCTACCAATACCCGGTTCAAACTACTTTCTTTAGAAAAGAACCGATGCACAAAGAAAAACCAAAGGGGATTATTAACATAAATAGGAAGACTCCAACCCCACACTTAAAATCATGCATTTTCCTCAATGCATTTAAATAAAACTAAAGGTGATAGAGAAACTCCATGGGGCTCTAAGCCCGAAGAACATCCTTGTAAGCTTCCTTAGGACATGAAGTACTCAGACTTCCCTCAAGCAGGACATCCTCATCCAATCGTACGAGGTTGCAAGAAACCCACACTTAGACTTCAAACCAGTAGAAACCTGCAAAATAAAGAAACTCACCATAACATCCGTCAAAAAATGACTTTTTTTTTTATTTTTTTCAGCTTTTTTTTTGTTTTTATTTTTAATTGTATACAATTACAATCACGGGTTGCCTCCCGAGAACCGCCTTATTTAATGTCGTGGCACGACATAACCCAGAGTCAATACTTTTTCCTCCAACTTGAGCTTATGAATCAGCTCCCCAATATGCTCTTGGGATGGCACAAGTTCTTTTAAATAAAAAAATTAAGTATTTCCTTATGTATCTTGCTGCCAACTTAGGAATATCTCCAAATTGTCGGCTATGCTCTTGACCAAGCACCATACTATTTTGTAGTCCTTGGCCTTCAAATGAGGATTTTCATCTTGCCTAGATGGTAGTGAAAATTCTATTATGTAAGCATCAATCTCCTCATCCTTCAACTCCTTCACTGGCTCAAAAGGATCAATTTTCATATCTCCCTTTAAAACTAGTGTTGAAAAGTGTCTAGAATGTGGTGCAACCCGCTCACACTTTATTATATTGACATTCTCATTCTGGCACGACTTAGAGTCAACTAGCATTTCAGCTTCAATTTTTGTGTTTGACTCTAGTACCATATATTCATCTTCGACATCTTCCCATACCATATGGCTAGATGGTTGGCTTTCAACATTTGTCTCCTCCAATGGGAATTCACGTTTTAGGTCTTCAACTATAGCCATGATTTCTTCTTCTAATTTCATGTCTTCTTGGCTAGGTTGATGAATTCCCAATAATGTAGCCAACTGATTCACTTGAGCTTCTATGCGGCATAGTTGTGCTCTACGTCTATCCCAAATCTTCTTCAATTCGACTTCATATTCTTCCTCATAATCTTCCACTTCACTGCACCTACTATTTTCATAAGAGAAAGAAGAATCATCATAATAGGGGCTCGGGGGAAGAATAAGACGTATTAGCACAACCATAATAATGATCACCTAGCCACATGTTATTTCCTGATGCCATATTTTTTTATAATTTTTTTTATAAACTAAATTAATATGTATAGGAACGAAGTCAATTGAACTAACAACTCAGCTATCTTAACAAGCTAGAAATATACCGTGTTCCCCGGCAACGGCGCCAAAATTTGATCACGCCAGACTACGCCCTATAAAAGGGACTAAGCGGTCGCAGCAAATATAGCTCGGTATTTTAAGCCCTGAGGTCGAATCCCACAGATAACACGACTCCTAGTAGTTAATCTAGCTAAATTATCTACTGAACCAACTTCAAGAGTATATCTTTGTTGATGGTTTATAATTAATACTACTTGACAAGAAAGTAAATAACAAGTGCAGAAAGATAGATTTGATTCAAGAGATGTGAAGCCTAGGATTGATTTCCCCAACTCCTAACTTGTGCTAAAGTATTGTGCGATCAATTTTCCTTAACTCTTCCTAATGAACAAGTGCTCCAAGTTTACAACTACCCACTTCTGTTAAGTAATCATAACTTTCATTAATTAACTATTCCAATTAACCAATGAAGATAGGGAGGACTACACTTATGGTTCACAATAACAATCAATATTCCTAATTCACCATTTTAACAACCTAAGAAATGCCTTTATTTTAGGTTGAAATACTGCTATGTGTTTAACATTAACTCATGAATCTATTCCTAGTAATCACAAGAATAAAAGGCACAATTAATTGGGGATCCTATCAATTAATAGCAAACAATTCGTAAACAACATAGATAGAAAGAATTAACAAAGTTAATTAATAACACAACGATTATCATCACATAAGTATGTGGAGTGGGTCAATAACCCCTAGAATGGGTGATTTAGCCACTCATAGTCATGTTCTAAGACAAGAAATAACTAAAAGCATAGAAAACCACAAGAATATGGATAGATGGATGAAGTAGAGCCTTGAATCTTGATCTTCTCTCTTCCTTGCCTCCTTTTGATGTAGAATGGGTCAAAAGTCCTGTTCTAGAGAGTTTCAAGATGTATTTATAGTGTTATGAGAAATCTAGATAAAAATAGTCTTTTCCCGCTCAATCTAGGACTTCTCAAGTTAAGCGCTACTCTTGACTGCGTGCTGGCTGCGCGCTGGCACAAGCTGGGCACAAGTTTTGCTTTGTGTGCTGGGTAGATGCTGGCGAAAAGCTAGCACAAAGTGCTGAATATATTCTCTACAAGCTGGAGTTGTGCTGGCTCAACTTGCACACAAAGTATTGAGAGTTAATTTCCTCTGCTCAAGTTGTGCTGGCATTATTTTGGCACAACTTAACTCAAACTTTGAAATTCCTTCATGAAACGCTCCAAATCATCAATTCTTTTGCTACTTTCATCAAAATCAACATCTATAAATTCAAACACCATTATTAAGATAAATCTACTATCATAATCAATTTGAGCGCATAAAGATCACTAAAATACGGAGTAAAAATTATCAAAATATAATCACCAAAATATATATATTTTTAGCCAAATATCACTCTTTAACTAATCCTTATTTCTTAATTCTTTAGTAGTTATCTTCTATTTAATCTAGTGCAATAACCACATAGTTCACTTTAGTCAACTTCCAAGTGTTATATCCATTGAAAAATTGAATAAGGGATATTAAATAGAGTTTAGTTAATATACACACATTGTAAATCATATTTTTATACCTTCGGCTAATATAAAGCCTATTATAAATAAGTTTTAAGCATTCTTATTTATTTTATTAATACTTAAACTCTAATTATGTCAATAATTTGACCAAGTCGGTATCCTTTTTTTTATTGCCTAGATACCAATTATATGTTTGGTTTTGCCATTGTGATTCTTGAAGGTCAATTCTTCAATCGTGACTCAATCATCGGTCAATTTTCTAAAATATTGAAATAAGTAAGAATATTTCAAATAAGTTTAACTAATATATATACCGGCAGTGTAAACTTTTTTTTAACCGTTGGATTATTAAAAGCCTATAAAAATCTAATTTTCATATATGAGTAGTTTTTGATAGAGACTGACAGTGTCTCATTTCAAAAAAGAAACGAGACAGAAAATAGGAAAAGCGGGTCTTTTTTGGAAGAGAAATGAAAATGCGAGTTTCAATTACATTAGAGTATAGGTGCTAGAAAAAAAAAAGTATATGAGCTAGAGTTTAATTTATAAATACGCCGATAATATGAATATTTTTGACACTTTTAAGCTATTTTTACATACTATAGCACGTATTATGACTTATTTACAAAATTACAAATTTCATTTATAGAGAATTTTCTGTAGATTACTTGACAGCTAAATTAATATATAAGTGAAACTGAGAATTAATATATAAGATTATAGGAAATCTGATCGCTACACGTTACATTTCGATTGGGATATTACATATATAAAGAGAACCAGCCTAATAGTTTGTTTGGGTAAGCTTAAAAGTAGCTTAAAAGAATATATATGCTTTTTGAGTCTTTGGTAACTCAAAAAACAATGTGTTTATAATCACTTTTGTGCTTGAAATAAGCAAAAAGTGAGAAGTTAGGATTTCCTAACTTCCCAAAAGTAGCTTATAAGCAACTTTTGGCTTATAAGCTATTTATAATAAGCCCACCCAAACAAGCTCTAAGTCTTATAGCCTGTTTGACATTGTTTCTCCAAAGCCAAAAGTGTGTTTTTTTTTTTTTTAAGATTTTTGAGGTGTTTGGCAACCAAAAGAAAGTAATTTTAGGTAGAATCAGAAGCAGTTTTTTTTTTTTTTTATTTTAGGGAGAAGCTACAAATATCTGCTTCTTCCAAGAAGCAGAAGCAGAAGCAGTTTATTAAAATTATATTTCTCTTTTTCCAAATTATTCCTCATTAATTAACCATATCTCTCAAAATAAAATTATATTTCTCTTTTTCCTATTTTTTCCTGCTATGTACTTTTAATCATCATCTCCCTCCTATGATTAGTTTTTATTTTTAGGTATTTCTATCAATAATATATATGATCGCATATTCTTTAAATCATCTTTTAAAAGTAAGTAAATACAAGAAATTCCTAATTGCATTATCACTTTGATTTAACTATGTTTTATGTTATTCAATAGCTTAAATTTATATTTTTTACTATATATTTTACATTTTAACTAAATAATTTTTTTAATTAAAATCTTTTATGATAAATATTTAAAATTCATTTTTTGTTTCTATTAATCCAAATGTAAAATGAATTTGGATGTCCTTTTCGTAATTTGACACTCAAAAGTATTTTTCGTAAAGATTAGCCAAACACAAATTATCCAATGAGTTTTCCAAACACAAACTGCTTATTATCTAAAAGTATTTCTTTAAAAAGTACTTATACTAAAAGTACTTCTCAAAATAAGTAATTTTTGTCAGCAATGCCAAACAGGCTCTTAATTTCTTGGTCAAACACAGTTTATTGCTTAGCTCCCGTTACAAGCAATGTAGTACTTATTTATTGTAAAATATATATTTATCTAGTGATGCTTATACGTGACACAACGTGTAATACTTTTAATACTAGTAGTAGGTTGTATTTTATTACAGTAGATCATAAGTCGTAATCCACATATAATTAAGTTAATCACTCATATGCCAGAAGGAAGTTCATTTATGCCTTGTCAGTTGTCCTAGTCTACTGTGTGCCAACTTTAATTAACTAGAGGAACATGAAGATTCAACTTAAACTAAAATAGAATAAATTAAAATCCAACATATAGAATTCTGCAATTGTAATCAAAAGGAAAAGTTAGTCTTGGGTATTAATACATGAAATACATACTTATTATAAACAAAAAGGCAAAGCAAATAAATAACTGCATAGTAGACATAACTATGGACATGAGAAAATAGAAATTTTAATAAAATAACTTGCAAAATAACAAAACACCATATATGATAGTGGTTGGTTGAAAGAGAAAACCTGGAATTTTCTACTATAGTCATTCATGGCAATAGGTTTAGCAGATATAGATTCTTTCCGACAGAGAAAAATGGTATCATACGGCAATATATTATGTAGATTTAGTATTAGATTTTGATTTGGACTATACTATGAAGTCTTATTCGAAATACTATGTAAGGTAAATTTCTGTCTGTAGTCATAATTTTTAGACTTTATTTTAATTAGTGCGTAACTTAAACTCCACTAAAACCATCGCGTACGAGTAAAGAGTTTAAGTTGAACTCGACGTGGTAGTTTGTATCTGTATTTGGTTGATTTACGGTGAAAATAAATGTAATAAATAAAATATATGACAAATGACAATTTTGTCTACTGTAGAATTATTTAATGAAGGGCAAAAAGTTCAATCAACATTTGCTAAGGGCCTTCGTACTTTTAATATAGTTTAGATTAGATTAGATTTGGATATTACATTCACATTCTAGATCTTTCTAACTTGCAATTCCTGACAAAATTTGGTTCGAAATTTGTAAGTTAGTACTATTAATCATGTAAAATCAAGATATCATATATACCCAACCCTGTTTAATTAGTTGAAATTAAGATAAACGCAAAACTTTAAGGTACATGGATTTGTTTTTTTCCTCTAGCAATAACAGAGAAAAGAACTTATATTCAAGAGTTAGTTTTTAAATCGCCGTAATTAATATGGTAAACTCAATGCAGAAAACATATTGGACCGCAGCAATGGAGACATAGCTCTGGACTTTTATCATCGTTACAAGGTAGTACTCGTAATTATGTTAAATCTAAATCAGATGAAGAAATATTTTTTTTTATTATTTTCTTGAAAAACAAAAATAAAATTAAGATATCAAAATTACTGTCTCTCGGATGCAGGAGGACATCAAAATGTCTATGCATGGACCAGAATTTTACCATGTAAGATGAATTATTACTACTATTTGTATGCTGATTTTATCTACCCTTTCATTTTGGTAATATTTTCAGTGTTTAAAATGTTTAAAATTTAAAATAAAAATAAACTTAATTCTCATTATCGAAGTTAAACAACCTCGAAATAATCTATGTGAATCTTTTTTTGCAAAATAAATTTAACAAGTAATCAATGCCTTGATCAACATTAATATTTTGATTTTTTTTCCTTATGCCATTATAATCTCAAAAGATTATCATGTATTTATTGAGCGATGTATAACCGGATTGTTTCCATGGTGTTATGTACTTTGCGATTTTCAGAGGGGAAACTACTATAACAATCTCATCAATGAGATCATAGTCCTTGGTGACGACATACTTCTCTTTCTCGATCTAGTCTATTCATTAAAAGACACACATACACAAGTAAAATATGAAATAGTAAATGACTAAAGTTACCTTTAAGCTAATAATTTATTAATTAGGTATTAAACCTCTAGTGACACTGTTATCGACGTACAACAAATAAAACTAAAGAAAAATAAAAATGTCAAATTTATGGTGACAAGCTTTTGCACCCATTGACTTGTGGGGATTATCCAAGAACCATGAGGATACTCGTTGGCAAGTGACTACAAAAGTTCACTCCAAAAGAATTTAAAATGGTGAAAGACTCCTCTGATTTCGTAGGAATGAATTATTACACCTCAAATTTTGCAGCCCATCTTTCTTCCCTACCAAATACTGTGAATATTACCTCAACAACTGATAATCAAGTCAACCAAACGAGTAAGTTTTCTTCTCAACTTTATTTTTTTAAGAAAAAGTTTTATGCTCATCAGATCATATATTAGGAAACTAAAGATAACTAGTTATTATATGCATTAATGATCACTTGGTAAAACTGGTAACATGTTATCTTAAATTAAATTACATATAACTTAATGTTTTTCATACTTGTACTCTTTTGTGTAACTACACGAGTGATCTAATAATATTCACTCTAGCCTTTTGGATCTTTTTATCCTTTTCGGTTTGGACTTTATTTCTTTCATAGTTGAGATAATTCTAACTATTTGCAGACTGGTGTTAGTATCTTCTTTATTGTCCCAAGAGGACTTCAGAAGCTTCTCGTATACATAAAGAAACTCTACAAAAATCCAATTGTTTACATCACAGAGTGTGGTAAGCGGATTTTTTAATAAGAGTAGAACTTCTGTAAAGCTAAAGTCACTGAATTCCAACTTGCAACCTATTGAAATAATCGAATCAAAGTTATATCTTCCTTCGAGGCGAGGCGAGGGGAAAGCTGAACAGGGGGATTCCTTCTCCTCCTAATATTCGAGTCCGTTTGCCCCCTCATCCTAAAATCCTTGCTAGAATCAAACTGCCTTGAAATAACTCATTGAGGTTTGAGCTACCCTTGATAAACTTGTTTTTTTTCTTCTTCTTGTGGGGCGAGGTCTCAACCACCTCATCGTCGTCGTCGTCATCATCGTCATCATCATCATCATCAGCCTCTTTAGTCGCTACCTTATCATCGCCGATGGAAGGTTCTTAACTGACAGTGCTAGGACTGTCATCTGAACGAGAATAAGTTGCCGATGGGAAAGAATTTAGCAAATCCTCAGTCAATGCCAAAATATTAGCATCAACAATGTTCTCACGACGGGAAGGTGAAGACCTGGTTAAATTCTTTTGAAGTGAAAAGTATTGTAAATAGATTATGGTAAATAGATTAGTTATGTAAATTGTATAGTGGGCCATGCCCATTAGGTTTACTTGGTCTCTAAGTTAGGTTTAGGGTTAGGTTTTCTCTAGGTTTCTTTTGTATAAATAGGGGACTCCCCCCATCAATGAAAGCAAGAGTTTTCACCCAAATATTATTTCTCTCGTGTGAGTGTGTTCGGTTTTACATGGTATCAGATCCATCGTGAAACTCTTCAAGTAGAAAAGTAATGGAGGCTCCAAAAGGTGATGTTGCAGCCGTATGGAAGACAATCTCTCCGTACGATATCACTTCGAATGATAATCCTGGTTTGATTATCACACAGGTACAGTTGACCAGTGAAAACTATGAGGAATGGGCGCGGTCGGTTAGAACGGCGCTGCGTGCAAGGAAGAAGTTTGGTTTTGTTGACGGATCGATCAAGATGCCCGATGAAAAGTCGATTGATTATGAGGATTGGTGGACTATCAATTCTCTTCTAGTGTCATGGATTAGGAATTCGATCGAGCCTACTATTCGGACCACCATATCGCACATGGAAGTAGCGAAAGATCTGTGGGAGAGTATTCGAGAACGTTTCTCCGTGGGAAACAGACCTTGGATTCAGGAATTAAAAGCGGCTTTGGCCGGTTGTAAGCAAAAGGGATTAATTGTTGCTGCTTACTATGGAAAACTGGCTATGTTGTGGGAAGAACTAGGAAATTGTGATAAGTTTCCAACTTGCTCGTGTGGAAACTGCACTTGCAATCTAACGGTTGCACTGGAGAAGAAAAGGGAAGAAGATAGGGTTCACTTATTCCTTATGGGCCTGGATGAAAGTCTTTATGGAACTGTCCGTTCCAATCTCTTGGCTCAGGAGCCGTTGCCATCGATGAATCAAGTCTACCAAAAGGTAATCCAAGATGAACGGGTCAAAGGGATGGCACGAACTCAGGAAGAACGAGGGGAGGTGACGGCGTTTGCTGCACAACGATCACAACCGCCGAAGACAGGCTATAAGGAGTGTCACTTGTGTGATCGAGGAGGACATCCTCCGGAACGCTGCTATAAAGTCATTGGCTATCCGGAGGGGTGGGTGCATTATCCGAAGCAAGGCACTTCGAATGGAGGACGTGGTAGAGGAAGAGCTGAAGGTAACAAAGGTGGAAGATGTCGTGGACATCAACCGTTTGGTTCAAATGCTGGTCGGGGACGTGGCAATAATCGAGCAAATGCTGCTCAAGCTGAGCTCGAGAATGGAGAAAACGGACACATGAGTGTGCCCGGACAGACTAACCTGTCCGGAATAACAGGTGATCAGTTGCAGATGCTGTTCGATTTGCTTAAAAAGGAGAAGGCAAGCACAAGTGAACCATCGATCGGTAAGAAAACTCATCCTTCGTGGATTATTGACATGGGGGCGTCAAATCACATGACCGGTCAGATAAGTATTTTGGAGAATTTACGAACAATACCAAAGTGTCCGGTAGGTTTACCGAATGGAAGCAGTACGATGGCGACTCAGGAAGGATCCATCAGATTTAACGAAGACATGGTTCTTCACGGAGTGTTATATGTGCCCGAAATGACTTGCAACTTGATTTCTGTGTCTCAATTAATTAATCAAGTTGGTTTCAATGTAAATTTCACTAATGATTTGTGTGTTATGCAGGACCGGGCTACGGGGAAGTTGATTGGAGCGGGTGAACAAAAGAACGGACTCTACTACTTTCGGACGATACCCGTGGTGAAAGATGTGAAGGTTGATGTGGTAGACTTATGGCATCAAAGGTTGGGACATCCTTCGATGCAAGTGACAAAATCTCTTTCAGTCTTAGAAGATAGTGGGAAAGGTAGCTTAGAAGAAAAAGCATGTGATGTATGCCTTAGGGCAAAACAAACTAAAAATGTATTTCCTTCGAGTAATAATAAAGCTGCTGAACCGTTTGATTTAGTTCACTGTGACTTGTGGGGTCCTTATAGAACTGAGTCTTCGTGTGGTGCATCATATTTTTTGACTGTTTTCGATGATTGTTCACGAGGAGTATGGGTGTTCCTGTTAGTTGATAAGAAAGAGGTCGGACAAAAATTGAAGGGTTTCTTTGCAATGGTGGAGAGACAATTCAATAAACGGGTTAAGTGCGTTCGGAGTGATAATGGAACCGAATTTGTAAGTCTGAAAGGGTATTTTCTCGAACAAGGGATCTTGTTCCAAACTTCGTGTGTGGGACACCCCAGCAAAACGGTAGAGTTGAACGGAAACATAGACATATCTTAAACGTGGCACGGGCGCTACGTTTTCAAGCTAATTTACCGATCGACTTCTAGGGAGAATGTGTGATGACGGCATGTTATTTGATTAACCGGACACCCACTAAGTTGTTGAATGGGAAGACACCTTACGATATCTTGATGGGTGTGACACCGAATTATGATCATTTGAGGGTGTTCGGTTGCTTATGTTATGCTCGCAATCAAGGACGAACAAGTGACAAGTTTGAAAGTAGGAGTCGTCGATGTGTATTTTTGGGTTATCCAAATGGGAAGAAAGCGTGGAAAATGTATGATTTGGAGACAAAGGAGTTTTTGTTCTCGAGGGATGTGGTGTTTTATGAAAAGGAATTTCCATTCGCCTCCAAGGAGACTGATGCCGCAAAACGGACACAAGATACGACTTCTGTCACCGTTGCATTGGAGGAGGAAGAGGAGAGTGTGCAAGGAAGGGGGGGTGTTGAACCCGAAGTCGTGACTCCGGTGATTGAACCCGAAGTGGTGACTCCGGAAGCTGAACCTGAGGTTGTTCCCGAAGTTGAACCCGAAGAGTTGGGTCGGGGAAAACGAACTAAGAAAGAGAATATCTTGCTGAGAGACTTTGTTACTAATACGGTTCAAAAGATGAGTCACCGGGTATCGTCCTGTGTTCGAAAGTCTGCTTGTTCATCTGTTTCTCAACAACCCTCTGGTAAGCCCTATCCTCTAGCACACTATGTCAATTGTGATAATTTCTCTTCGAAACATGTGAGTTTTCTTGCAGCTATAACGCAAGGACATGAGCCTACCTCATATTCGGAGGCGGTAAAAAGTGACAAATGGAGAACAGCCATGGGGGAAGAATTGAAGGCATTGGAAGCGAACAGAACCTGGGAGATAGTTCGCTTGCCTACCGGGAAGAAGGCCCTCGGATGTCGATAGGTATACAAGATAAAGTACAACTCGGATGGAACTATTGAAAGGTACAAAGCAAGATTGGTGATTTTTGAAAATCACCAAATCGAAGGGGTTGATTATACGGAGACATTTGCACCGGTTGCAAAGATGGTGACTGTCCGAGTTTTTCTGGCCGTAGCAGCTGCCAAAAATTCGGAATTGCATCAGATGGATGTGCACAATGCATTTTTGCATGGTGATCTTCACGAGGAAGTATATATGAAATTGCCTCCGGGACATCGCATGACGGGGAGAGGAGCTGTGTGTCGCCTTCGAAAATCATTGTATGGATTAAAACAAGCTCCCCGATGTTGGTTTGCGAAGTTGTCTGCTGCACTTAAGCAATATGGGTTTCGACAATCATATTCGGATTACTCATTATTTACGATGAAGAAGGGAAATGTGCATTTAAATGTGCTTGTTTATGTGGATGATCTGATTATATCTGGTAATGATTCGAAGGCAATTCGAATTTTTAAGTTATATCTCTCGAAATGTTTCCATATGAAGGATTTAGGTGCCTTGAAATACTTCTTGGGAGTTGAAGTGGCAAGGGCTCCGAAAGGAATCTTCCTGTGTCAGAGGAAGTATGCATTGGATATCATATCGGAAACAGGCTTGTTGGGGGCAAAACCGGTTGGTACACCGATAGAACAAAACCATCGCTTGGCACAAGCGACTGGTCGTTTTATCAAAGATCCTGAACGCTATCGGCGACTGGTAGGAAAATTGATTTACTTGTGTTTTACACGACCGAATTTGTCCTATAGTGTGCATGTGTTGTCGCAATTCATGCAGAGTCCCCGTATTGAGCATATGGAAGCGGCACTCAGGGTTGTTCGATATTTCAAAGGCTGTCCGGGACAAGGCATTGTATTTCATTCTCAGTGTGATCTGAGATTGCATGGGTAGTGTGACTCTGATTGGGCAGGCTGTCCGTTGACACGTCGATTGTTAACAGGTTGGTATGTGTCGTTAGGGGACTCACCGATATCTTGGAGAACGAAGAAGCAACAGATCGTGTCGAGGTCCTCCGCTGAGGCAGAATATAGATCGATGGCGATGACTGTGTGTGAATTGAAGTGGTTGAAAGGGATTTTATGGAACCTTGGAATTGATCACGACTCTCCGATAAATTTGAAGTGTGACAGTCAAGCTGCGTTACATATTGCTCGGAATCCAGTCTTTCACAAACGCACTAAACATATCAAAGTCGACTGTCATTTTGTTCGGAATGAAATCATCGGGGGAGTCATTCGTCCCAGCTATGTGCCTACGACCACGCAACTTGCTGATATTTTTACGAAGGCGCTGGGACGCGCCCAATTCGAATTCTTCCTTAACAAGTTGGGCATAAGGAACCCTCACGCTCCAACTTGAGGGGGGGGGGGGTATTGTAAATAGATTATGGTAAATAGATTAGTTATGTAAATTGTATAGTGGGCCATGCCCGTTAGGTTTACTTGGTCTCTAAGTTAGGTTTAGGGATAGGTTTTCTCTAGGTTTCTTTTGTATAAATAGGGGACTCCCCCCATCAATGAAAGCAAGAGTTTTCACCCAAATATTATTTCTCTCGTGTGAGTGTGTTCGGTTTTACAAAAAGGAAGTTTGAAAACGCAAATGGATTCATGAAGAATTAGGAAACGATGAGAATAATAACAAAAAGTGGCCAATTTATAGTAAGGCACAAGTGGATCAAAACGCCATGATGACAGTTACATGGGAAAGACAAAACGGAAAGTCGTAGCCGTTCAGAATCAGCCCACGTGCAGAGGATGAGACATTGAAGCGACGCTTGCCTTTTCAAATTTTCTGACCAAAAACGCGCCACATCACTCTCCCGCCTAAACTCAATTCTACCTCTCGGAAAATTCTGTCTATTGTCCAAAGGGTGTGGGGACTATCTGTATTGGGTAAAAACTCCACCGCCTCAGTATAATGGCTCAAGCCACGAAGCAGTCAAGTCTCACGATGACATCCTCCCGAGGGGAATAGTCTTCTTCACCTCCTCGGGAAGAATCCAGCCATGATTAGGAAGGAGCGATATGGTTTGAATCACCTCGGCGAAACAGTCATCTCTGACTGTAATCGTCGACCGTTGCCCTGGTATTTAGGAATGAGATTATGAGCTGACCACGTTAAAATGTGAAGTAATGGCCATAAAGGCATAATTATTACGACTGTAACGATATTCTTTTTTTCAGATTATAAATATAAATCGTTTGTAACCAACAAAACATCCAGAAATACAATACTTGACTTATACTTTTTACACTCTGTCTCGTCTATCAATTGGATTATTCTTTGCCTTGTTTACTCTTTCAAGTTCTTGTCTAGTTCGAATCTGATCTTAGCTCGAATATAACTTAATTACAAGAAAATTATCAGTAAAACTTAAAACAAATTTGATTTGTTGTCCTATTCCGATTTAAGTTAACACAATCTTTTTTGTGTCCAACCCAACTAAAGAAATACTAGTATTTTATAGGAATTTTTACCTTAGATGAACATTTGTCGAAAATATTTTCTATCTATAAACACCTTTTTTAGTTTTTTACTTTCTGTAGCCATTTATTTTTAAAATTTATTTTATTGATATTAGTTAGTTTAATATTTCTGTAAAATAAATGTAATTAATATAATTCCGATAATTATGGCTTTTTATTACGTGTGTAAATGCAGTTAATTCCATTTATTAACCGAATGGGAAACGTTTCGTCTGATACATTATGTATCCCTATTTTCTAGATAAATTGATTAGCGTAATTAACTGGATACGTGCGTAAATCTAGGCGTGTGGATTGTTCAGTTACGCTTTTCAATATTAATCACTGATATTACTTTATTTCTCACGCAAACGGTTCGTTTCTCAATGTTTCAAATGCTCTGTGGTAATCTTTCTTTTTATGTATTTAAATGTAGTGGGATGCAGCATCCTTCATCAATTTTCTGAACCGTGCTTTTAATCTAAATTAGTTCTTAGTATTTACTTTACTTTGAAACGTCTGAAATGAGGAAGTGGCGTCGATCTGGGGACAAGTTTCATGTTTCGAACAGTCCTGTTGAAGAAATGCTTGTTGAATCTCAACCTGTTAATCATTCTTCTTCGCATGCATCCATTATTCCATCACGAATAACTCGGTCACAGGCTGCATGCAAACAAAAACTGAAGGTTGCTCGGAAGAGATCTCGAGTTGTTCAAGATGAGGTTGAAGTTGTTGATGTTCAATCCGATCAAAATGTTGTGCAAAAGAAGGGAAGGAGAAGGGGCAATGTTCTTAATATGGACTTAGAAGTTGATACAAAGTCTGGTTGTGGGTTGAAGGTAATAGTTAAAACTTGATTGGTATTTTTGTTTAAATATGTGTAGTTATAATTATCAATTTAGGTGTAATTTGTTATTAGTTTATATGTATTTTTCATCTAAACAGTATATTTTAATATGATTATGTTTCATGCCTTCTTTAGTGCAATGTTACAGTAATTATATATTAGTGTTAATTTTGTGTAAATTTTATCATGCATGTTAGTTGTATATGTGTTATTTCAGTTTTCTTTAGTGAATCTGGTTGTATTTATATTCATATGATGGTTTTTTTTAATTAGATATGTTGTTAATTTTATTTGTTTTATTTTGTTTTTTTGTTCTTGGACTTATTATTTGTATACATATTATGAATTTAATATTAGTTTTTTCATAAGTTGAGTATGCTTACTTTTTAATTTTTAATATTAGTAAATATTGCTGCAGATTTTATATATTCATGGTATTATTAGTTAATTATGATCATGCATGGTAGTTGTCTCTGTTTTATTTCAGAAAAAATAAAGTTTGGTGTTTTCTTATTTATATTTCAGTTTTATTTCTTAGATATGTTGTTAATATTATTAGTAATATTTTTGTTATTTATGTTAGTCTTTGTATTTCTCAGATATGGGACTTTTTTACACCTAGAGAGAAATATGGTAATCGACCAATTAATGTTCATTGCAATAAAGAGATCAGCTCTGAGTTAAAGCAAAGACTGACAGGTGTGTTATATGACAAGTTTAAGGCTACGTGCTTTGGACATTTTCTTGATATGCCTGCCTTTCATGTGCAAAATCAGGTTCTGGTTGGTTTGTTGCTTAGACAAGTTGTAGGTCCTACTTCAGATGCGTTGTATTTTGTAGTAAACAATCAGAGACTTAAATTTGGTATGAAAGAGTTTGCATTGGTGGCTGGTTTGAGATGTGTTGGTGATCATCTTAAGAATTATAGAAGTATTGAAAAAAATCGTATTGTTGTCAAGTACTTTGCTGGAGTTGATAAGGTTAGGAAATTTGCTTTAGAGGAGTGTTTTAAAAATAAAATGTGGGATAATGACGAAGATGCTATCAAAATTGCTGCGTTGTATGTTTTAAATACATTTCTTTTTTCTACTAAAAATAGTGAAACAACTCCTCATTACATAGATGCAGAGCACTTTGATATTATAGAATCGGGTGAATGGGAAAGTTTTCCGTGGGGATATAAAATCTTTTATGCAACTATTGATTCATTGCACAACAAGGTGTGTGTTTGGAAATCTTCATATAGGTTTGCAGGGATGCCGTATGCGCTGCTTGTTTGGTTTTTTGAATGTTGCCCCACAGTTAATGGCATTATAGCAAATCGTGTTGCTAATAAGGTTCCGCGGATTCTGAATTGGGAAGTTACTCGTCACCTTGGATATAATGAAGTGCAAAAGGGTTTTTTTTCTTTGACAGGTTCCAAGGTAATGATATTGTTATTTTTAATTATTGGATATTGTATATATATTATATATTTGTTTTTATTGTTGGTGTTTTAACTGATACCATTGTTGTATTATATTTTGAATATGTAGATGGTTGTTGATAATATCACAGCTACTGACATAGAGGTTGAATCATACCTGAACATGAAGAAACAGATACTAATGAAGATTCTGATTCACAATGTGATCGTGATATTCCAGATACTAATGCTGAGGCGAAGATTGATTCTGATTCTTCTGTGTTTCCTAGGAATTATGATATTATCAAAGAAGTGGATATTTAAAAAAAAAAAACCAGGTTGAGTTGAAGGAGTTTATTCAGGCAAATACGGTTGCTGTTGATGGTGTCAAAGATTTTATGGTTTCTATGGCTGAGCGAGTGTTCAAAGAGCTTGAGGTTATGTCAAAGAAGATTGCTGGAAATGTTCAGGAGGAGGTACAATGTTATATTTTGTTATTTTTGTTCATATTTTTTGTCATTATTGGTGTTAATTTTTTTCTGTTTATCTCTATAAATAGGAAGTAGGTAGGGACCGTATGTTTAGTTTTGGTGGGTTTGGATCAGACAATGAAGTTGGTCGGGATGAAGTTAACAATGTTCGTGTTGGAAGTATGTCTATTGGTACAGGTTCGGACACCTATTTTATTGTGTTTTCTTTCAGTTGTTAATATTTGTTTTGTAAGAGATATATTTTAATAATTGAGGATGTAATGATCTTTAAGCATTTTGCATTTAATATATGATATTTGTACAGTTGCAGGAACTTCTGGGGGTAGTAGTGATACTCTATTGTGTCTGTCACCTATTGTTGATGGAAGAGATGAAGGTGATAATGTTATGAGTTGTGAAACAAATGCTATTTGTATGGTGTGATAAATTTTTTTATTATTAATATTTTTAGTAATGTATTTGCTTCTGTTTATTATTATCATGTCTTTTAATGTTTGATCGTGTTTTATGTATGTTGTTACGTAGTTCCTCGAAAACTGGATTTTGGACAATTTGGAAGTTAGGAAGGGGATGGAGATGCATTTCCTCCTTTGTGCTCTCAGGATTTTAATAACATTGATAGGAGTGTTGAGAAGAAGATCCAGGAATCTGCAAAACGGAAAGTGGTGCTTGAAGGGTCTTCATTGGTTCCAGGTAGTTGAAATTTTTGTTTATGGTTTTATTAATGATTGTAGTTTTGATTGAAGGATATTAATGTTTAGTTGTTTTTATAGGCAGTGTTGATGTAAATATGGATTCTCTACAGAGGAAAGGATGTGCGAGTGAGGACTCAATGTCTACTCAGGACTTAAATATTATTGATATGAGCGTACAAAAAAGGCTTGAGGAATCTGCCAAGCGTAAAGCTTTAACTGGTCTGTCTAAATATTTAATGTATGTAATATTTTGTTTATATTTATAAATATTGCAATGTTTGAATCTCTTTTTAATTCTATCTATTATTTTGATTCAGTCAATGTTGACCTGCATCATGAAACAGAACAGATATTGGCAAGTGATGGTGAAGTGCGTGAAGGAACTTGTGGTAATGGTTTAAGTGCCGATACAAAAGTTATTGGTTTGACATTGTTTTTTTAATATTAATATTTTAATATTTATCAGTTTTGTCTGGTCTTTTTTTTTGTTTTTGAATTGTTTGTTATGAGGAGATGTGTGATATTTGTCATATTATTATAATCCTTAGTTTGTTGTTAATGTTTTGTTCTTTTTGTAGTTTAAGCTGTAGTAATATTTTGCTTTATTTGTGTTTTATAGAAATTGTTACCCCTACTGTTGCAAATATTGTTCCACAAAGTGTTGATGGAGGAGATATTGAATCAATCAGCTTAGAGGATTTGAAAATAATAGACGAAATTGTTGAGGGTAGAGTAATTGAATTAGTTGTACGCAATCCTAATGTTGTGTCATCACAAGTGCTGAAATGTGAGTTTATTTTATATATTGTGTTGTCTTGTCTGTGGGTAGTTGCATTATTTATTTAATATTTTGTATGTGGTTTTTTTAGCAACTGTCGATGTCGGTAATGTGGATGGTCGACGAGGTTTTTCGAACATTAGGATATTTAACACTCAGGAGGAGGAAGAAATATATGGAAGGAATGATCCTCCTTCAGGAGAGGGCAGTAATAGTGTAATTACAGGTGAAGTGCAGGATGTCGCACCTGCTGATATGGGTAGGAACATGTATTCAGTAGTATCATTTTATATGTTATGTATGTTACATATGCATTTTCTTCTTGTATTTGATTGTTTGTGTTTTTATGTGTTTTCTAATTTAGGTTTGGTTATTTTGAATGATAAAGGCAAGGAATCTGCTTGTATTAATCTTGCCAATGTTGTCCAGCCAATTAATGTTGGTAAACAAGTGTCTGAAGGTGTTGATTTAGGTAAGTTTTAGCACTGAAATTTATGTTATTTTGGCAAGATTTGTAATAATATAAGTAGTATGTCTAATATATTGTTGTAGTTTAATTCTTTTAGTATGATTTTGTCTACTTTGTTATATGTATCTGAGTATTGTAGTTATTTTATTTTTGTAGGTGGCGTTTATGGTCAAGTGTTGCATAGTAGTAGTGATGTAGAGCTAACTAGGTTGCATAATGATATTGAGGAGTTTTCGGAGAAGGATCTTGAAATTGCTGATCCCAGTGTTACACATGATGATAAGTGCAAGCAGGGTATTTCTTCAAAGCAAAAATTACGTAGTAGGAGAATGGTTAGGTTTCAGAGGTCGCCCTTGGTGTATAGTTATGTGCAATCTGGTAACAGATTCAAGACTGTTTCTTCATCTGGATTTGCATTGAAGCATCCATTCATTAGCAAACCATGGTGCCGAGTTGATTCGAATTTGTTGGGAAGCTTTTCTTTGTGGATTAAGGATCGGTTGATGAAGAATAGGTATCATTTTGTTCTGCATATATGTGTTTGGATTTGATATTAATTATTTTTTGTTTGAAATTAACTGTATTATTGTTCAATCCACAGGGATCCTCCATACCATTATATTGCGAATATACTCAGGCCAAAATTTGATTTTGGTGTGTGCCTGGTATCATCTAAAGAGTGGTTTTATTATTTGTATTCTGCTGATGACCCTCTTTTGGAAACGGTATGTAGGTTAAATATATATTGCTCAATATAATTATTATTAAATTTTTTTGTTCTAATATTATTTTTTTTTGCTAGCATATTGATGTTATTCTCTACTACCTGAGGAAAAAAGCCAAATTTGATTCCTGTGTTCAAGGTCGTTTCACAACTACTGACTGTTTGTTTGACTCAACCATAAGAGATATTTACAAGTGCTTCAAGAAGAACAATAATTCTTTATTGCTTGCTGGTGATAAGCATATCATATTTGATTACATGAAGGGCTTATCGATTAGGTGCAATACTCCGTGGCAGATGGTTGATGATGTTTTTCTGCCGATTAAGGTGTTTGATGATTGGCACTGGATTTTGGGTAGGCTGTCTTTTAAGAAAAGAGTGTTGTATGTGTATGATCAGAAGTTAGACAGCTACTACTATGATGATGAAGTGATACACGCTGTTGAGCCGTATGCCATTTTGATCCCTTTGTTCTTGTCTGCGATGGGTTTTTATAACAGCAGGGATGATTTAAATCATACAGAATATGTTTTTGGTGAAAAGCCATTGACTGAAAAGTGGGATGTATTGCATGTGTATGACATGACTGGCGTGCGGAAATCGTAAGTGTTTGATTTTGTTTGTAAGTTGATGTTTTCAGTATATTGTTTATTAATTTGTTTTTGTTTTTGATGATTCAGGGACTATGGTGTTTTTGCGCTTACTTTTGCTGAGATGTTTATGCATGGACGTGGTATGCCTGCTGCTGGCTGTAATATTAGACGATATAGGAAGAGATTTGGTGCGCTTTTGTGGGATTATGGAGTCAAGAAGCAGGAGGCCAATATGCAAAGTGATGCTGAAGACTAGTTGTATCTGTTTTTCTGTTTTTTATGAACTACATCTTAATGTAATTTTGTATCAACTTTTTATGTTGACTTAGCCTAGGTATAACCTGAATATTATGGTAATATTGTGTATTTGGCGTTTGGTAATTGTAGGTTATGTTTCTTAATATGTTTGTGTTAATGGTTCGACTGTTTCAACTGATATCTGTCTTTCCATTATGTTTCAGTTGTAATTGTGTTATTAATTTTTTACATATTTATGTTTAATTTTGTTTATATGTTTATGTTAATATGTAATTTTATACATGTATTTATTTTTAATATGGAATGTTATTGCATTAAGTTTTGAACTTTTGAAACTTATCTTCTAGTAGATTAATGTTGGGTAATTATATTTTTTTTTGTTGTGAATGTATCTATTTGTTATTCAGATTGCTTCAATATATGTATTTTGTGTTATATATAGAATATTTGCTTATCTCATGTGTGTCAATCTTTTATTTTTTTAGTTTTACATATTCACTTTGTACAGTATGTTTGTAGTTTCTAAGTACTTATTTATTTTTGGGTATTACAAAAATTGGTATTATTGAAGCTCTGATTTTAATATATTGATTGTTATGTATCTTATGCTTAGATTTCTTTTGTTGTTTTTTGAATATTTTTATATCAGTAGCTTCTGGTTATTTTTACATTCAAATTAGACAATTTTTGTAAATATCTGAATTTAAATATGAGCAGAACATTCATGTTTTTGATGCATATTTAAGGGCAATTAAATAGCATTTGATTTGACATACTTCATAGGCAGGTTATAAATGAAACAGTAAGTTCAGATTTTATTAATATATTTGGTGATCAAACTGTATAATAGCATTCTGACATTTACTTGAAATCACTTTTGCAGTAGAACAGATATCATTCTGAAGTGTTTCATACAAGATCTAATTAACTTTTGGAGGGTTGCGACAGGTCTATTTATTATGTCCTTCTTTCCCACAGCGACTACAGGCAAGTTTGCACTTGATCTCCCATGGTGTTTTAATCCTTTTTTTCTTTGGTCTTCCAGCTTTTGTATGCCCCTTTGGTGGGAGCAATTCTTCATTTATTATTTCGTCTGGAATTGTCCAAGAGCTTTGATCTTGCATGTGATAAACTGGTCCCTCATATTTGTTAACTAAGTATTTCTTTGTGCAAATCTCTAAGCAGAACTTTGCCATGGATCAATATTGTTGTATCTCAGAACAACTTGTGTATTAACATCTGATTCTGAAATATTACTTTACTTATGAGTAATTGTGTTGTCACTCATTCAGTTTGATATTGTTAAACTGTTTTGTAAGTTGCTGGTCGATCTATATGAATATAAATGATTCTTAGTAAAATGGTTTAATTGTGTACTCAGGAGTATTGGATTGATTGCATAAATGGCTTACTTAATTAAATAAACTTATGTAAATTGAGAATAAAGGAGAAAATATTGTCTGTTACATGCAGTACTAAACTTTAAGAAACCATTGGTGGATTTCGACATGTTTTCTTATTATGTCCCTCTTTTCCACATCGGCTACAGGCTAATTTGCATCTTATTTCCCATGCTGCTTTAATCCTTCTTGTTTTTGGTCTTCCAGCCTTTATTCGACCTCTTGGTGGTAGGACTTCCTGGATCAGTATTTCTTCTGGCACATTCCAAGCACTTTGGTCCTGCATAGGGAAAACTGGATGCTGGTATGTTTTCACTGGGTTGTCTTTTGTGCATATTGTTGAGAAGTATGTATATGCGTCTATGTTGTTGTATCTCAAAACTGCTTGTGCGTGTGGGCATGGCATATCTTGCAATTGGAATCTCCTACATGTACATGTCTTATAGTGAAGGCATACTACATGCTTTATACCTCCATCATGTACCTCGTACATGTATTCATTCGAAGGTATGATACCTTAAATCAGTTGTATAATATATGTAAAACAGAAAATTTGTAATTAGTTGTATTGATTTAAATACCATCATCCTTCTTGAAGCTTCCATGTTTGCCTTGAATATACTTTGATTTTTGTTTGTTAGGACTCTGAAAGTTCCTATAGCTTTTTTTTTATTTTCCCAGTTCCATTTCCTGACCATGTCCCGCATTGCATCCAGTAATTCCACGATGGGCAGGGAGCGTGCATGCTTATTCCGTCCATTAATACACTCTGCAATGTTGCTTGTCATCATATCAGCTCTATTTGCTTCTGCGTATGCACGTGACCATTTATGGTAACCAATTTCTGCTAGGTATCTTTTCACCCTCTTGTCTATCTTCTCCAGTTCCTTCATGTAGTGAGAAAATTCCTCAATGGTGTATGCCTTTGCCAAGGTGAAAAATACCTCTCCTACTTCTTTCCTGCTTATTTTGAACTTTGTTTTGATATTATTCCATAGATGATAAACACATATGTAGTGGGGCAACTCTGGATATACAGTTGTACAAGCACGTGAAATGCTTGCACATCTATCTGATACAATACACATTCCATCTCGGACTCCATATGTGTCTCTGAAGGTTTTAAAAAACCACACCCATGATTTGTCATTTTCTGAGTCGACGACTGCGTATGCCAAAGGTACGATGCTTCCTAGAATTTGTTTAAGATTTAGTTAAATTCTGCACTATAATTGCAATTTGTAAAGATTATTTGTAAGTATTATTGCTAGCAATTGTAATAAACTGTAAGAGATTTACCTTCTCCATCTTGGGTTGATGCAGCTATTAGAGTGCCACCATGAATATCTGAAATAAAACAACCATCTACTACTACAATTGGTCTGCAATATCTCCAGCTGTGTATTGATGCGCTCAGTGATATGTAAACATATTTGAATCTATTTTCATTTGTTGTCTGCAGTCTTGTTACAGTACCCGGATTTGTGGTTTCTACCATAAACAGGTAACTTGGCAAGATATTATATGATTTTGATGGGTTCCCTCTTAATAGTTCTAGTGCCCTCTCCTTTGATCTCCAAGCTTTCATGTAATTAAGCTCCATACCATAATCATTCTTAATATCCTGTATTATATTATTAGGTGTATATACCCTCTTAGGATCTTTGAATTTCTCCTTAATTATTTCACCTATTGTTGCATAACTTGCACTATGTTCGTTAAGCAATCTCTCCTCTTCTGAACAGGTATGGCTTTCAATAAATTCTCGTATTTTAAATACGCCTGAATGACCTATACTAGATGAGCGCAATCTCCAACTACAGCTGTTTCCAGTGCATATCAATGCATACCTGTTAAGTTATATTAAATCAGTTCTTAGTTTATATTTTCATTGCAGTGTTTTCAACAATATCAGCAGTTATTAATTGTTTTTGTGAATATTTCTTGAATATGAAATTGTATATATAAAATTAGTACCTTGTAGCAGATGATCTCTCAACTTTGAACTTAAAGTTATGCTGCAGAGCCAGATTCTTCATCACTTTGACCAGTGTTTGTTTGTTTTTATACAGTTGTCCTGCATAAATTTTAGTGTTCATGGTGTCTTGAATGATAGGTATGTTGTCCAATGATATATCTTCATAGTCATGTCCATTTGTAATCATATTCACATTATCTTCCTGATCCAGATTTTCTGTGTTATCTTGTAAACCATTATGCATGCTTGGATCTGTCATCATCAAATCTGAAGTTGCACATATAATTGCGTCTTGCTAATCTTCCATTGTCACACAAAGAGGAAATAGTGATACGTCACTTGTGGTCTGCCTAAGATCCATGAAGAATCGCAGACTCATGTCATTTTAGATTAACATCGGCTCTAATCCATCTTTTAGTTTGTATTTGATATTGAACTTTACAAATACACCAACTCCTTCAAGCATCTTCTTAATTGAATTAAGTAATAAATGGTATGAACAGTTGCGATCAACAACTATTCCATCCAGTTTGTAGTTTTCGTAGCTGTAATTGGTATTCCAAATACCTTGGTACAGTATGAGCATATGAATATCGTTCATCTTTGAAAGGTTCCTGATTGTGTTATGTGTTTTTGAACTGATACAGGAGGTTAGTTTGATTATGATATAGTAGGTTTTTAGCAACTGAAAAACGTGTTGCATTTAATTAGGGATATGTATTTGTGTCAGTTTATAGTATTTCTTAGTTCATGAACGTGCTTATTCCATTACCGTGATTGACTGTTAACTTTAATATTTATTTAAATTTTATCTATTTCTTGGAATTTAGTAATTGATATTCAATATTAATATTTATAATATTAATATTTATATTTGATAATTTGTAATGGCTATAAAAAGTAATGGCTACTAAATAGTAAATATTTATGGTATTGTGGCTGTTGATGTAATCAACCCTATTTTATATAGTGTATTATTTGATGCGGAGACTATTAATGGATGAGGGGCATCTTTGGTCCACTTTACGGTGAGGGCAATTTTGCACCCAAAAGCAAATGATGAAAGGGTATAATTGCTCCATTTATAATATATAGTTGGAGCTATTTTTGGCCCATTTCCAAAAATTCAATGACCAAACTTGATTCTAAGGATGGTATAATGAAATCATGCACCTGTTAAAATATTAAAAAAGTCTTGTCAACATAAACAAACATGGTTTATTTGAAGGAAAACAGGCTTTGTTCTGGATTATTTTAATATGGATAATCCTTTACATCCTTGACCTTTCAACTATATCCTTTGTATATAAGTCAATTTTTCATTTTTTCTACTTGTTTGTTAAAGATATTATTGTGTTTCCGGAATCTAAAATTCGACCCAAAATTCAGGCCTATTTGATAGAATACTCCTTCATGTGCCGTTCCCATTGTTAACAGAATGTGAGAAGCAAATTATTAATCATTTGAATGTGAGAACTATTCTAATTTTATCGTGGGGGTTTTGAAAATCAAACAATTTCTTCAGAATGTTATAAGATTTGTTCGTCCTTATCTTTCTCTTGATGGGCAATGCTTCATCTGGCTTTGAGTTACTACTTCTGAAGCACAACTTTGGAAACACGTGAATATTGCTTGATTAATGATTGACAAAAACAGCTAAAACCAGCCATTGTGATGCAACTGTAGAACACGAACACACCTTAATGTTATTTTTAACATAATTAATCTACAAGAAAATCAGCTGAGATCATACATTTAATATAATTAATCTACAAGAAAATCAGCTGAGATCATACATATATTCGCTTCTCAATATAAAGAATTTTTTCTTGAAATGGGTTGAAATTTGAACTTTTTTTAATATATGGGCGTGTCAGAAATTTTTTTTTCAAAAAATGGTAGAAACGCTTGCATTTTCTATATAAACCTTAACGTTAAGGTATTAACGGCCTGTCAGTTTAATCTATACAGAAAACGCCATGCCCCTGGAGTTTTTCAAATTTTGTAAAAATTCAGAAAACTCCATGGCCCCTGGCGTTTTCTTTGATAATTTAATATTTATCAATAATAAAGCTATTTTGTGCCCCTAGAACTTTCGAAATAATCTTAAATTACATAAAGTGAGATTAAATTAGTGTAATTAAACGAACACCAATAAAAATAATTTTTTTAACAAACAAACTAATTAAGAAGGTAAATATTTACTTGTTTTACACAATGGCTGCAGCCACCATCACAAATTTTGTTTTTCTGTGAAGAAGGAATGAGCAAATGGTGAAAGTCAATTTCTTTCAAGTACTTATTTTTCAACCGAATTTCACCCCACGAGTGGTGATAAGACCCTGAACTAGTATTCCTTCGAACATAGCATATTCAGCTCTTCCTCTACAACCAGTAGAAGGGAAGAACTTAATTTTATGAATGAACCAACTGCTGTCACACAATGGCAGGTAAAAGTAATGCTCAACAAACCAACAACTAATGTCTCGTCCAGGTCGGGGGGTGAATTGGGCCCTCTGAATGAATGGTGAACCAGTCCTACGAGTGGGTGGATCCGCCGCATCTCCAATCGGTGGCGTTGGGAGCTCCTGGTCGAGGTGTGGAGTTTTCTGCTTCCTGCCCTGCGGAAGTCTAAGGCTGATCCCTGCTGCTAGTGAAATTTATTCTAAGGCTCTTCGAGTTTATTCACTCTCTGGTAATCCCTTACGAGTCTCAAGACTCTTCGCGCAATTCCATACATCAAAGCTTAAAAGAAACATTTAACCGTGCAAGATTCATAAGCTAAAAAAAAAAAGAACAAGCTCAATTCCATAGATCATAACTAAAAAGAAATAGATTTCCTTTGGCTTACACAGCAGAGGGTAAGACAAGAAATGAGAAAATAGTTGATGTGATGAAGGAAGGTACAATAGATGTGCAAGTGAACCAGTTTAATTAGGTCATGAATGTTATGTGAGTCCAATTGAGAATTTTGAAACTCGTGAAGAAGGTAAAGAAAGGTGTTGTTCCCAAACGCACACGCAAGTATACATGATCGACAAGTAATAAAGTGATAAGTTGAGTACGTTCCCACGAGGACTATTATTCAGACTGAATTCTAGCAAACAATTTCCTAAAAACTATTCAGGGATCTGTTTAGTTGATGATTTATAATTTACTAACTAAGAAAACAATAATTAAAAGCAAGCAACTGAGATCAAGTATTCTAGAACAATTCGTGAGTTGTTATCAATAAGAGAGAACGGTCCAGAGTCAGCGCGACAAACAATCTAGTTGAGTTTTTGAGTTGATTCTACTTCTTGACTTCCTAGATTGCTAACTAACAAGTTAATTATATTCGTGAAAACCTCTCGATTCTTCACGACTCTATGCAAGCTACTTTAACGCCTATATATCTTTGGAATTAAATCACATGCATGCATTAAAGAACTCTGAATTTAGCTAAGCAAGACGAATAGGTATATGTCTATCCTACCCACAAATCGATTCCCTGATGCCCAAATTCTCAATCAAGCTCTATTCTTTCTTATGTGCATTCATAAGTTCCCTCTGTCGAGTTCAACTAGCAAACCGTAGATAGTGTTCAATTATCAGGCCTCAATAACCAAACAATTTGGCTCAAGAAAGAATAAATAATGTGTAATGGTAAATTAATAGGTAGAAATCAATTTTCAAACATCAACCTTTAGGTAATTGCTCTAACCCTAGAACGATATATTTAGCTACGCATATTCATAATAACAACACAATAATTCATGGAAGAAAGATTGAATATTGTAATAGATGATGTAAAAGAATTAAACCCTTGGTTCAATGTGTTAAGAACTCAAAACTTGCTCCAAAATCAACCTCTCCCTAATATTCACAAAATAATAAGCTTTTATAACGTTTACAAAGTGCTAAGATAAGTTAAACCAAAGTCTAAACTAGTTGGAAAAACTTAATTCACGCCAGACTCAAAGCTTTCTTGGAAGCCCGGCTTCCAGTATAGCTCCCAAATTCAAAGCTATCTTTGAAGATTTGCTCCATGACAGCTTCCAAATTCCAAGGCTTTCTTGGAAGCCTTTCCTTCAAAATAGCTTCTAATGCATCAGTTTACTCCAAGCTTTGCTTTTCAAAGTATTTTGCTTCAATTTGGTTGTTCTTGCCTCGAGTTCATCCAACGCATTCCTAAAATCACAAACATAATAAGTGAGCGCAAGAAACACAATTATTCCATGTAATGGACGAATTACGTATCAAAATGCGATGAAATATTAAGGTAAAATAGACAAATATTGCCAAACATCAAAAGGCTACAGTGTATGTATTATTTGGGTGTTTTGGTCTGGGTATATATTTATAAGGAAAACGCCATCGGCCGTGGAGTTTTTATAAATATTAAATTATCAAAGAAAACGCAGGGGCCATGGAGTTTTCTGAATTTTTACAAAATTTGAAAAAGTCCAGGGGGCATGGCGTTTTCTGTCTAGATTAAACTGACGGACCATTAACACCTTAACGTTAAGGTTTATATAGAAAACACCATGCACCTTGGCGTTTCTACTATTTTTGGAAAAAAATTTATGACACATCTATATATTGGAAGAAGTTCAAATTTCAGCCCATTTCAAGAAGCACTTCATAATATTCCACACCCCCTCCCCAACGAAGTCAATTACTCATTGCCGTATTGAAAAAGAGAAAATATAGGAGTACTATCTCATTTTATATACATTGCCTTGATTTGCTTTCTCAATATAAAAATATTCCACGCCAACCCCCCGGGCCTCCCGCAACGAAGTGAACTTAATGCAATATTGAAAAAGAGAAAAGAAAGAGGTACTATCCCATATTCCCTCAGCTAATTTAAATGACAAACCTTTGTTAAAATATGACTGTCGTGTGTTGCCGATTTATGTATCTTTTGTGATTGCATCTGAAAGATTGGTGAGTTGTGCGGGGTGATCTGGTTTGTACATTCTTGGCTTGCTTTGCGCTCGCTGTTCACGAGTGCCTGGATCTTGCCGAGCTGATAGGGATATGCATAAAGTAGTAAATAATGCAAATATTTTCGAAAAACTTTTATAAGAAAGAAATGAAATGAAATATTTTGTCCCATTGAGTCACGAATCGCGTTGTGTAAAGCCAAAGTTGTCGCTCTTCATGCTGTTCCCAAACTCCATCAAGTGAATTTTGAGGGCGACCTCAAAATTCTGCCCTAGTTTGCGTTTGAAATTTTTGAGAGATCCTCAAAAATTTCTGCCCCAGTGTCGACTATGTTTGTCCTCTAGGAATTTTTTAGAGTTCCTCAAAAATTCTGCCCCAGTGTTTGCTTTGTAGGGAAATAAAAAATTTTATATTTATACGACCGAACCTTGAGTAGGTTGCCTACGTATCCCACTTGGGGAATCAGATCGTGACGTAGTTCAGATTACACAATGTATTGCAGAATGGCAAAACCACTAATTAGTACAAGCACTTATACATAGTATCTTTTGACAGCGTCTGAGTTGATTGGTTTTGGCCAAACCATTCCGTCCATCTCTGCCAATATCAATGCACCTCCATTCAGAACTCGATGGACCATGTACGGCCCTTGCCAATTTGGTGCAAACTTGCCTTTTGCCTCTTCTTGATTTGGAAATATCTTCTTCAGTACTAATTGCCCAGGTTCGAAGGATCTCTCTCGAACTTTCTTGTTAAATTACTTAGCCATTCTCCTCTGATATAATTGTCCATGACATACTGTATTCAGTCTTTTGCCATCGTTGAGGGCCAATTGCTCCATTCTTTCTTTAATCCATTCGGCGTCTTTCAACTGTGTCTCTTGGATGATTCTCAAAGATGGTATCTCGACCTCCGTGGGTATCACTGCCTCAGTGCCATACACCAGCAAGTGAGGAGTAGCCCTCGTTGATGTCCTCATTGTGGTGCGGTACCCTAACAGAGCATAGGGTAGGTTCTCGTGCCATTGCTTTGAATTGTCTGTCATCTTGCGCAATATCCTCTTGATGTTCTTATTGGCCTGCCTTGACCGCACCATTCATTTGAGGTCTATATGCGGTGGAATTACGGTGCTCGATCTTGAAGACCTCACAGGTCGCTTTCATTAGGTCACTATTGATATTGGACCCATTAACAATGATGATTGACTCAGGGATGTCAAATCGGCAGATCATCTTATCACGAATAAAGTTTGACACCACTTTCTTCGTCACTGATTTGTACGATGCAGCTTCTACCCATTTGGTAAAATAGTCGATGGCCACCAATATGAAGTGATGTCCATTGGAAGCGGCTGGCTCGATAGGTCCTATGACATTCATTCCCCAGGCGGCAAAAGGCCAAGGTGATCCCATGATATTCAATTCATTAGGAGGCACTCGAATCATATCTCCGTGGACTTGGCATTGATGACATTTATTTGCGTGCTTTATACAATCATGCTCCATTGTCATCCAGAAATAGCCAGCCCTCAAAATCTTCTTTGCAAGCACGAAACCGTTCATGTGTGGGCCGCACGTCCCAGAGTGTATTTCTTCCTACAATCTAGCAGCTTCTTTAGTGTCTACACATCTCAACAACCCAGATCAGGTGTCCTTTTGTACAAAAATTCAATGTTCAAGAAGAAACCATTTGCCAACCTTCTCAGGGTCTTCTTTTGGAGACTTGTTGCATCTTTTGGTTAAATGTCGTCTTTGAGAAGCCTTTTGATGTCGTAGAACCAAGGTTGTCCGTCTGATTCTTCTTCTACATGATAACAATATGCTGACTGCTTCATCACTGTCACGGGTATTGGGTCAATGTAGTTTTTGTCTTGATGTTTGATCCTGGAAGATATAGTGGCCAAAGCATCCCCGAACTCATTCTGCAGCCTAGGAACATGCTGGAACTCTATCTTGGTGAACCTTTGCTTCAGTTACTTTATGCATTCTAGGTACGGCAGTATCCTGGAGTTCTTCGCTGTCCATTCTCCTCGGACTTGGTAAATCAATAAGTCAGAATACCCGATTGCTAACAGCTCTTGTATGTTCATGTCTGCTGCCAATCTAAGACCCAAGATGCAAACTTCATACTCCGCCATGTTGTTGGTGCAAGGGAACCTTAGTTTTGCTGTGACAGGGTAATGTTGTCCAGTCTCAGAGACTAATACTGCTCCAATGCCGACTCCTTTGAAATTTACCGCTCCATCGAAGAATAGCCTCCAACTATCATACTCATGGTGATATCTTCCCCTACGAACATGACTTCTTCTTCGGGGAAATAGGTATGCAATGGTTCATAGTCATCTCCTACCGGATTCTCGGCCATATGATCAGCCAAGGCTTGAGCTTTCACCGCCTTTAAAGTGACAAAAGTGATGTCGAATTCACTGAGCAGCATTTTCCATTTAGTCAGCTTTCCAATAGGCATAGGTTTTTGGAAAATATACTTGAGATTATCCATCCTCGATATCAGCAATGTTGAGTAAGATGTCAAGTAGTGCCTCAGCTTTTGTGCTATCCAGGTCAGCGCACAACATGTGCGTTCCAACAAGGTGTACTTGGCCTCGTAAGGAGTAAACTTCTTGCTTAGATAGTATATTGCCTGCTCCTTCCTTCCAGTTGAATCATGTTGTCCCATTACACAACCGAAGGCTGAATCTACCACAGACAGGTATAAGATCAAAGGTCGCCCAGGCTCAGGTAGAACCAGCTCAGGCGGGCAAGATAAGCACTCTTTTATCCGATCGAATGCTTTTTGACAATCTTCCATCCACTCAATCACTGCGTCTTTCTTCAGTAACTTGATGATTGGCTCACATATGACAGTGGATTGTGCTATGAACTGGCTAATGTAATTGAGCCTTCCCAGGAAGCTCATAACCTTTTTCTTGCTTTTTGGCGGCGACATAACTTTGATGGCTTTGATCTTGGACGGATCTAGCTCGATACCCCTTCTATTGACGACGAAATCCAAGAACTTCCCTGCTGGAACACCAAAAGCATATTTGGCTGGATTCAGCTTCAGATTGTACTTTCACAAGCGATTGAAAAACTTGCGCAAGTTGTCAAGGTGCTCTGAAATCTTCTTTGATTTGATGATCACATCGTCCACACAAACTTCGATTTCTTTGTGCATCAAGTCATGGAACATAGTTGTCATTGCTCTCATATAAGTTGCTCCGGTATTCTTCAGCCCAAATAGCATTACCTTGTAGCAGTAAGTCCCCCAAGAGGTGGTGAAAGTTGTCTTCTCGGCATCCTCCTCATCCATGAGCACTTGATGATAACCGGCGAAACAGTCCACGAAGGATTGTATCTCGTGTTTCACGTAATTATCAATCAGAATGTGTATATTTGGCAAAGGAAACTCATCCTTCGGGCTTGCTCTATTCAGATCCCTATAATCTACACAAACTCGGAGTTTCCCATCTTTCTTCGGCACTGGGACAATATTAGCCAACCAAGTTGGATATTCAACTGTTTTCAAGATCCCTGCATTGAGCTGGTTGGTTACCTCCTCACCAATCTTCAACAGGACCGATGACTTGAAAGTTCGTGCCTTTTGTTTTACCGGCAGAAAGCCCGGATTGATAGGTAATTTGTGAGCTACCACATCCGTGCTTATGCCAGTCATGTCATCGTACGACCAGGCGAATACGTCCTCATATTCTTTAAGAAACTCAGTATATGATTTTTTATCTTCGGCGGTGAGCTGCACACTGATCCTTGTCTCTTTCACAATTTCCTCATCTCCTAGGTTTATCACCTCAGTTTCTTCTAGGTTTGGCTTAGGCTTATTTTCAAATATTTCAATTTCTTCTTGTGTGGTTTAATCAAAATCATCATAATCAACTCCAGTTTCCTCAAGCTCCATTATTTCATTACACGTTGTGATTGTGGAATCAATGGGATTATTAGTTTGAATGCTGAAAAAATAAAATATTGTAAAATTAAAAGATTAAAACGAAAACTTAAATGGGAAATAGTGAGATATTTTATTTATGAATCCTTGCAAAATAAAGTTTGTAGGGAGACATGTGCAACAAGAAAGAAAAGTAAATTCCACGACTCAAAGTCGGGTTTTATTTTAGAATGCATAAAATAAATTCTATCCCCCAGCTCTACCAAGGTCCACGGTAAGCTTGGGCCCGGTTGCTGATCCAGCTATTTAATGCGGCTCCAAATCCAGCCTTTGTCAGTTCAAGAGGTTCAATATGTTCTTCCAGGATCACACAACAATCTTCATCAAATATGAATAGATTTTGCACTCCTGCCAGCAGGTCCTCTTCAGCATCAGCTATCTTTTGCTCCATCCTTTGCGCTGCAGACACCTCCCCTTTTCGGCCATCCAAGTATCCAGACGAGACGAAGATATGCAAGAGAGTCTTAGTGCTTTTCTTATAGAACTTGAAGTCCAGTGATGCTTCTTCCATGCTCTTCTCGTAGGTCATAATGTACCCTATGCCAGCCTTCTCATTGTCGGGCCTCATCACAATTTTAACCGCCTCAATCATGTCATCCAAGTTCTTGCCCAACCCTTTACTAGGTTCATAACTTTGCTTAATCATGATGCCCATGACCCAGTCTCCGGGCCATTCTGCAGGTTGTGGAAGTACATATGGTTCTTACATTATCACCTCCAAAGGTTCGGGTGCCTTCGGTATCCACACTTGTTTTTCCTTTGTTTCTTTAGAGATGCGCTTCCAATTGGGACGGGCATTAGGTGAGTACGTTGGTCGCTTCTCGATCTTAGCTGGCAAGGTCTCACGAAATTCGCGTGAGGGCACTCCCCAATCAGATATGACTGGCTCCCAGACTAAATTTCTCCCTTCATAGCCTTTGCCTCGGCCATCTCAGTAGGCACTGTAGAAGTTTCTCTTTCTCTCTTCAATCCCAGGTGGTGTGTTGACCATCTTGGGAGCGAAGTGTGCAGTATAACCTCCTTGGATTGTGTCTGTGGGGTTCCACCTCGAGTTGTAGTTCTTTCGACGTCCTCCTCGAATGCCTTGCACTGCTCCTACGAGCTCTACAGTATAGAATGTCTGCCCATCAGGAACATTCCCTTCAATTGCTGGTATGGTTTGCTCATTGTAGATGGAGTTGTTCCCTTCACCGAATACTACCACCCCTTTGTGGTCCTACTCGAACTTCATAGTTTGGTGCAATGTAGAAGGCACCGCTCCAGCCATATGCATCCAAGGTCTTCCCAATAGCAGATTATAGGAAGCAGAGATGTCCATGACATGAAACTCAGTAGTGAACTCCACGGGACCGACCATGATAGTCAAGTCAATCTCCATAATAGTGCTCCTCTGTGATCCATCGAACGCCTTCACCTTCATGTCGCTCTCCCTTATCTTGCCTTGGTCAATTTCCATTATTTTCAGGGTGATGAAAGTGCATATGTTCAGACCAGACCCTCCATCGATCAGGACTCTCCCTACGAACCAGTCTTTGCATTTGACGGTAATGTGCAAAGCTTTGTTGTGGCTCAACCCTTCAGGTGGCAACTCATCTTCGTGAAAAGCAATTCGGTTGGCCTCTATGATTTCTCCAACCATGCTAGTCAGGTTTTCAACCGAGGTGTCCATCGAGACATATGCTTCGTCCAACACCTTCATCAGAGCATTTTGGTGACTCTCCGATTTGAGGAGTAAGGCTAAAACAGAGATTTGAGCTGGAGTCTTGCCCAAGTATTCAACCACAGAGTATTCCTTTGCTTGTACCTTCTTCCATAATTCTTCAGACTCCTCCTCGCTGATGCCTCGTCTACCTTGAATATTGAACAAGATGCTCGGGAGTATAAATCCTCCCACTCCTAGTCATCCCTTGTACAGCAACAGTCTCAGCTGTTGATTTGTTCTTCTTCTCTATCTCATAGTCCCATGGTACCGCCTTGTCACTGTATGGGGGAACCACATCAACATAGAACTTTGGAGCCCATCTTCGACCATATCTCCGATCTTGATCAAATCTCCAAACCTCTTATCTTGTAGATTCAGTATTTTGTCAAAGTAGACGTCTTTTTGTATGCGGATGAAGGTTGCCGCTATCTCGGCGTCTTCCATGGGAGGTTGGACCTTGGCGGCTTCAGCCCTCCATCTAGTTGGTCAATTTTCTAAAATATTGAAATAAGTAAGAATATTTCAAATGAGTTTAACTAATATATACACCGGCAATGTAAATTTTTTTTACACCGTTGGGTCATTAAAAGCCTATTAAAATATAATTTTCATATATGAGTAGTTGTTGATAGCGACCGACAGTGTCTCACTTCAAAAAAGAAACGAGACAGAAAATAGAAAAAGCGAGTCTTTTTGGAAGAGAAATGAAAAGGCGAGTTTCAATTACATTAGAGTATATGAGCTAGAAAAAAAGAGAGTATATGAGCTAGAGTTTAATTTATAAATACACTGATAATATGAATTGTTTTTATACTTTTAAGCTATTTTTACATATTATAGCACATAGTATGACTTATTTACAAAATTACAAATTTCATTTATAGAGAATTTTCTGTAGATGTCTATAAAATTACTTGACAGCTAAATTAATATATAAGTGAAACTGAGAATTAATATATAAGATTATAAGAAATTTGATCACTACACATTACATCTCGATTAGGATATTACATATATAAAGAGAACCAGCCTAAGAGCTTGTTTGGGTAAGCTTAAAAGTAGCTTATAAGAACATAATGTGCTTATAATCACTTTTGTGCTTAAAATAAGCAAAAAGTGAGAAGTTAGGATTTCCTAACTTCTCAAAAGTAGCTTATAAGAAACTTTTGGCTTATAAGCTATTTATAATAAGCCCACCCAAACAGGCTCTAAGTCTTATAGCCTGTTTGACATTGTTTCTCAAAAGCCAAAAGTATTTTTTTTTTTCAAAAAAATAATAATTTTTTTTTGGATTTGTGAGGTGTTTGGCAACCAAAAGAAAGTACTTTTAGGTAGAATCAAAAGCAGTTTTTCTACTTTTAGGGAGAAGCTACAAATATCTGCTTCTTCTAAGAAGCAGAAACAGAAGCAGTTTATTAATTTTTCAAGACAAAAATATCATTATCAAAAATACATAATTACCAAATTATTCCTCATTAATTAACTATATCTCTCAAAATAAAATTATATTTCTCTTTTTCCTATTTTTTCCTACTATGTAATTTTAATCATCATCTCCCTCTTAGGATTAGTTTTTATTTTTAGGTATTTCTATCAATAGTATATATGATCGCATATTCTTTAAATCATCTTTTAAAAGTAAGTAAATACAAGAAATTCCTAATTGCATTATCACTTTGATTTAACTATATTTTATGTAGTTCAATAGCTTAAATTTATATTTTTTACTATATATTTTACATTTTAACTAAATAATTTTTTTAATTAAAATCTTTTATGATAAATATTTAAAATTCATTTTTTTCCTTTAATCCAAATGTAAAATGAACTTGGATGTCCTTTTCGTAATTTGACACTCAAAAGTATTTTTTGTAAAGATTAGCCAAATACAAATTATCCAATGAGTTTTCCAAATACAAACTGCTTATTATCTAAAAGTACTTCTTTAAAAAGTACTTACGCTAAAAGTACTTCTCGAAATAAGTAATTTTTGTCAGCAATGCCAAACAGGCTCTTAATTTCTTAGTCAAACACAGTTTATTGCTTAGCTCCCGTTACAAGCAATGTAGTACTTATTTATTGTAAAATATATACCATTAATTTTGTTCTCTTGAATAGTGTTACGCTATGGAAGACTGATATCTCATATGCATATATTTTCATTGTTCTAAACGGTTACTCCAGTTTCGAGTCGGATATTCTATTGCATATAATGTAATTCTTCATTCTAGTGATGCTTATACGTGACACAACGTGTAATTATGAAGCTCACTTTTAATACTAGTAGTAGGTTGTATTTTATTGCAGTAGATCATAAGTCGTAATCCACATATAATTAAGTTAATCACTCAAATGCCAGAAGGAAGTTTTTGCACCCATTGACTTATGCAGATTATCAAAAAACCATGAGGATACTCGTTGGCAAGTGACTAAAGTTCACCCCAAAAGAATCTAAAATGGTGAAAGACTCCTCTGATTTCGTAGGAATGAATTATTACACCTCAAATTTTGCAGCCCATCTTTCTTCCCCACCAAATATTGTGAATATCAGCTCAACAACTGATAATCAAGTCAATCAAACGAGTAAATTTTTTTTCCAGCTTTATTTTTTTTTTAAAAAAAGTTTTATGTTCATCAGATCATATATTAGGAAACTAAAAATAACTAGTTATGATAAGCATTATTGATCACTTGGTAAAACTGGTAACATGTTTTCTTAAATTAAATTACATATAACTTAATGTTTTTCATACTTGTACTCTTTTGTGTAACTACACGAGTGATCTAACAATATTCACTGTAGCCTTTTGGATCTTTTTATTCTTTTCGGTTTTCTTCTAATCCTTTTTATCCCTTTTTTTTTAATTACTTTTTTTATAGCTTCGCGAAACGGGCAGTTGATTGGTGATCCGGTAAGTTCTCTCACTCAATTGAGATTTCAACGAACTCACTCCTCAATTTCAACCAATGTATTTTTAAATTTATATTATTCATAACAATGATGGGTTAAATACTCGATAAGTTGGAATTTATTTCTTTCATAGTTTGAGATAATTCTAACTATTTGCAGACTGGTGTTAGTATCTTCTTTGTTGTCCCAAGAGGACTTCAGAAGCTTCTCGTATACATAAAGAAACTCTACAAAAATCAAACTGTTTACATCACAGAGTGTGGTAAGCGGATTTTTTAATAAGAGTAGAACTTTTGTAAAGCTAAAGTCATTGAATTCCAACTTGCAACCTATTGAAATAATCGAATCAAAATTATATGTTCCTCCGAGGCGAGGCTCGGGGAAAGCTGAACAGGGGGATTCCTTCTCCTCCTAATATCCGAGGCCGTTTGCCCCCTCATCCTAAAATTCTTGCTAGAATCAAACCGCCTTGAAATAACTTATTGAGGTTTGAGCCCCCCTTGATAAACTTGTTTCTTTTTCTTCTTCTTTGGGGGCGAGGTCTCAACCACCTCGTTATCATCATCATCATCATCAATAGCCTCTTTAGTCGCTACCTTATCATCGCCGATGGAAGGTTCTTAACTAACGGTGCTAGGACTGTCATCTGAACGAGAAGAAGTTGCCGATGGGGAAGAATTTAGCAGATTCTAAGTCAATGCCAAAATATTAGCATCAACAATGTTCTCACGACGGGAAGGTGAAGACATGGTGAAATTCTTTAGAAGTGAAAAGGAAGTTTGAAAACGCAAATGGATTCAAGAAGAATTATGAAACGATGAGAATAATAACAAAAAGTGGCCAATTTATAGCAAGGCACAAGTGGATCAAAACGCCATGATGACAGTTACATGGGAAAGACAAAACGAAAAGTCGTAGCCGTTCAGAATCAGTCCACGTGCAGAGGATGAGACATTAAAGCGACACTTGCCTTTTCAAATTTTCTGATAAAAAACGCGCCACATCACTCTCCCGCCTAAACTCAATTCTACCTCTCGGAAAATTCTGACAATTGTCCAAAGGGTGTGGGGACTATCTGTATTGGGTAAAAACCCCCCACCGCCTCGGTATAAGAGCTCAAGCCACGAAGTAGTCAAGTCTCACGAGGACATCCTCCCGAGGAGAATAGTCTTCTTCACCGCTTTGGGAAAAATCTAGCCAAGATTAATTAGGAAGGAGCGATATGGTTTGAATCACCTCGGCGAAACAGTCATCTCTGACTGTAACCATTGACCGTTGCCCTAGTTTCTAGGAATGAGATTATGAGCTGACCATGTTAAAATGTGAAGTAATGGTCATAAAGGGATAATTATTACGACTGTAACGATATTCTTTTCTTCAGATTATAAATAAGAATTGTTTGTAACCAACAAAAACACCCAGAAATACAATACTTAACTTATACTTTTTACACTCTGTCTCATTTATCAGTTGGCTTATTCTTTGTCTCGTTTATTCTTTCAAGTTCTTGTCTAGTTCGAACCTGATCTTAGCTCGAATATAACTTTGATACAAAAAAATTATCAGTAAAATCTAAAACAAATTTGATTTGTTGTCCTATCCCGATTTAAGCCAACACAATCTTTTTTGTGTCCAACCCAACAAAAAAAATACTAATATTTTATATATTGTCTTATTTGATGCGGAGACTATTAATGGATGAGGGGCATCTTTGGTCCACTTTACGGTTGAGGGAATTTTGCACCCAAAAGCAAATGATGAAAGGGTATAATTGCTCCATTTATAATATATAGTTGGAGCTATTTTTGGCCCTTTTCTAAAAATTCAATGACCAAACTTGATTCTAAGGATGGTATAATGAAATCATGCACCTGTTAAAATATTAAAAAAGTCTTGTCAACATAAACAAACATGGTTTTTGAAGGAAAACAGGCTTTGTTCTGGATTATTTTAATATGGATAATCCTTTACATCCTTGACCTTTCACCACTATTTCCTTTGTATATAAGTCAATTTTTCATTTTTTCTACTTGTTTGTTAAAGATATGAGGTGGTCTAAACTACTGGCAGCTGAAAATAATATTGCGGGCAAATTTTATTTATTTTACCTATGTGTTGTACTTCTAATTTGAAGTGGCTACCACACGATTATAGTAAGTTGTGCAACGTTACGTTATTGTCAATACGTTATTGTCAATACGTTATTTAATATGGCTTTGAGTTACTACTTCTGAAGCACAACTTTGGAAACACGTGAATATTGCTTGAATGATTGATAAAAACAGCTAAACCAGCCATTGTGATGCAACTGTAGATCACACGAACACACCTTAATGTTACTTAATCTACAAGAAAATCAGCTGAGATCATACATTAAATATAATTAATCTACAAGAAAATCAGCTGAGATCATACATATATTCGCTTCTCAATATAAAATTCCACAACCCCATATTCCCATTTATATTCTTGACATTCAAACTCTATATATAGAGCGGGTATAGAGAAGGGGAAACTTCAGCAAAAGCACATAGTATCTTGGCCATGGCTTTTCAAGGTTATTCTTTCTTGTTAAGCCTCTTCTTCTTGGCCAATTTCTTGTTATCTGTTACCGCAGATCACCCAAGCCATAATATTTCAGTTCCTTTTAATCGTACCATTTTTCCATCTGATTTTCTTTTTGGAGCTTCCACTGCTGCCTATCAGGTAATGTTTTCATTCGACTTACATTTTTTTTTTCTTGGCTTTAACATATTTCTGTGGAAATTAAGGAGTTAGATTTTGTTGTACAGTATGAAGGTGCATGGAATGAAGATGGCAAAGGGCCGAGTATTTGGGATACTTTCACCCACACTCATCCTGGTGATCACTCTTCTTAACTCTTCTTCGAGTATTTAATATAGTGCATTAACCACATAATTCACTTTAGTCAACTTCCAAGTATTCTATCCATTGACAAAATGAATTACGGATAGGGTAACATTTACACCCAAAAAAAGAAAAAAGAGAAAGAGTAATATTTACACACTACCTATGGTTATTGATAGAGGTTAATTCTTTTCCAGGCTTAGATAGTCCACTAGATAAATCTATACTCTATAGTAGAGCAGCAGATCCAAAAATTATCGCTGTAGGGGAGTTGTTTGGTTGGTGGGGGATCCAAAAACATAGACTCATTTGGCTCCTCCATCTTTATTGCCTTTCACTAGCCTATTTCTAGCTTTCTGCTATAATCATTGTGGAGTCTATGTTTTAGGGGGAATTGATTGCCTTCAGGCTACAACCTTTAAGTCTTTGATGTTGCATATAAAAATGAACTAGTAGTACTTTATTGGAGATATAAAAAGATAAAAATGCTGCCCCGTCCTAAATTTTACTCAAGTGGCAAAGGTTGAATGATCACAAGTTTGAAATATGTTTACCTGCAAAAGTTTATTGTTTTATTTATTCAAAAATAAGATATCACTAGTTTTGTTTTCTTAAATACTGTTACGTTATGGAAGATTAATATCTCATGTGCATATATATTCATTGTTGTGAACGATTACTTCAGTTTCGAATCGAATATTCTATATATTAATCTATTGCATGTAATGTAATTTTCATTCTAGTAATGCTTATACATTAAACGTGTAATTATGAAGCTCACTTTTAATACTAGTAGTGGGTTGTATTTTATTAACAGTAGCTCATACGTCTTAATCTACAGATGATTAAGTTAATCACTCAAATGCCAGAAGGAAGTTCATTTTTGTTTTATTTATACCTTGTCCTAGTCTACTGTTTGCCGAGAGTTAGCAGGGACGGATTCGGGATTCGAAAATTACGGGTGTCACTTTTTATATTTATCTTTAGCCCAAAAGACAAAATATGTAGCTAGGACGGGTTGGGTCGGGTCGTTAAGATTTTTGTTACTTCGATTAGATTTATAAATCTTTTTTTTTACAAATACACTAATAAGTTAGGTTCAATTTAGTTATTCTTTTGTATGGTTGTTTTAACTTCTATATGATGGAAGAATATTTAAGTAAAAAGTATGAAAGAGTGCCTTAATTAAATAATTTATCTATAAATAGCTTAATTACTATATTTTTCTGACTAGATTAATTTTTCTTCAATACTCCATCTTAAATTTTATGTTTTATGGAATTTCTCTGCAAAACAAAAACATCAAATTTTAATATATGAGAATTATCTCAAAAAAATTATTAACTAAACCACTTTATATTTCAAAGTTATTGCTCTTATAGATTAATAGTGTATCATAGAAAAGATAAATTTTTTATATTGATTAAAATCAATTCATTTAACAAAACAAAATCCCTTATGAATTAAAATATAGTGCTAAAAAACATTTAAAAAAAACAAAAAAAATAATATTATGCTAAAAACAAAATTAAAAAGAAAAACAACAATTGCAAGTTTCTATGATGGCCGTAATTAATATGGTGAACTCTCTATGCAGAAAAAATCTCGGACCGTAGCAATGGGGACATAGCTCTGGACTTTTATCATCGCTACAAGGTATTACTAGTACTTACGTTAAACATAAATTAGATGAGCAAAATATTTCTATTTAATTATTTTCTAATATATCAAATTACTGTTTTTGGCATGCAGGAGGACATCAAACTAGCCAAATTCGAAGGATTGGACGCTTTCAGATTGTCTATCTCATGGACCAGAATTTTACCACGTAAGATGAATTAATAGTACTATTCTTGTTGATTTTATCTACCCTTTCATTTTTATAATATTTTGAGTGTCTAAAAGTAAAATCATACATTATCAGAGGGGAAGCTAACTAAAGGGATAAATCAAGCTGGTATTGACTACTACAACAATCTCATCAATGAAATCATAGCCCTTGGTAACGATATACTTCTCTCTTTCTCGATCTAGTCTCTGCATTAAAAGACACACATACACAAGTAAAATATGAAATAGTAAATGATTAAAGTTACCTTTAAGCTAACAATTTATTAATTAGGTATTAAACCTCTGGTGACACTGTTTCACTGGGATCTCCCTCAAGCCCTTGAAGATGAATACCTTGGCTTTCTAAGCCCTAAGATCATGTAAGTATACTCTAATTTCTGTGCCTAGCTATATATGTCTCAACCCAATATGAAGACCCATTTTTAAGAAAATTATTGTTTCCCCATGCCCTAGTAATCACATTGTAAAATATTTGGTTTCTTAAATATTTGAAAATGTCCCAGCATGCATGGAGAAAACAAATATATGTCCTTCAAGGTTATTCAGAAAAATTCTTTAGTATTCTTTAGTCTATATAGTTAATCTTTAATTGCTTCTCTCAAGACTATTACTGAACACCACCACCTCCCACCTTCCATTGCTGAAAGTAAAACATGTTATGCCAACACTCTATCCAACATACATTAAGATTTGAATTTTGAGACAATCTTGCTATTTTTTTCGGAATTAATCATTAGTGACTGGCAGAGGCGGACCTATGTGCTGAATTCGGGTGCACCGGCACCCGGTGATTTCAGCAAAATTTTTATATGTGTAGGTATAAATACCTCAAAAATTAGATATTTATAGTACTTGCGCACCAAAAAAAAATGGGCATATTTACATTAAATTCAGTAGTGCCCCGTCATACTCAAATTCTGGATCCGCCTCTGGTTACTGGTCACTAAATTGATCTGGTGTTGGCAGAGATGATTACCTAGATTTTGTGGAGATATGTTTCAAACATTTTGGAGATAGAGTCAAGATCTGGGCAACCATGAACGAGCCATATATATTTTCAACAACGGGTTACGATGCCGGTTCTCTGGCGCCTGGACGGTGTTCTGCTTGGATGAACAATAATTGTTCTGCTGGAAATTCTGGCACAGAACCTTATATAGTTGGACACAATATTCTTCTTGCTCATGCAGCTGCTGCTAAGCTATATAGGCAAAAATACAAGGTTAGTTAATAAAATCTTAATGGGTTATAATCTGTAGGTGTCAAAATTTTGATCTATGGTGGTATTGGTCTAGTTCCCGATTACTCTTTGTAATTTAATTCTAGTATATGGTTTCAATACAATAAGAGGTCGATCTAGTGTAGTTGTTTTCTGATTTTACAATTGAAACCACCTAGCATGAACCAAATCTAATAATTAAGAAAAATTTGATTTGAATGATTGTTTCTTAAAGGACTAGTAATTAAGCTTTGTTCAGATATTTTTTACGTACAAAATTCTAAAGTTACTTAACAATATGGTGTTCAAAACGTAACTCTGTTTTCATTGGTTGCATTGCAAATACAGCCAATTCAAAAGGGTGAAATAGGAATTGTATTAGTGTCGCATTGGTTCGAGCCTTTCTCCAACAAACTAGAGGATAAGAGAGCATCTAAAAGAGCTCTTGATTTTATGCTTGGATGGTAAGAACAAAACTACTCAATACTTAGGTTTAAAGTATGTTATCGACGTACTGCAAATAAAACTAAAGAAAAATAAAAATGTCAAATTTATGGTGACAGGTTTTTGCACCCATTGACTTATGGAGATTATCCAAGAACCATGAGGATTCTGGTTGGCAAGCGACTACCAAAGTTTACCCCAAAAGAATCTAAAATGGTGAAAGACTCCTCTGATTTCGTAGGTTTGAATTATTACACCTCGAATTTTGCAGCCCATCTTTCTTCCCCACCAAATACTGTGAATATCAGCACAACAACTGATAATCAAGTCAACCAAACGAGTAAGTTTTCTTCCCAACTTTATTTTTTTTAGAAATAGTTTTATGTTCATCAGATCATATATTAGGAAACTAAAAATAACTAGTTATTATATGCATTAATGATCACTTGGTAAAACTGGTAACATGTTGTCTTAAATTAAATTGCATATAACTTAATATTTTTCATACTTGTACTCTTTTGTCTAACTACACGAGCGATCTAACAATATTCACTCTAGCCTTTTGGATATTTTATCCTTTTCGATTTTCTTCTAATCCTTTTTATCCCTTTTTTTTAATTACTTTTTTTTTTGTAGCTTCGCGAAACGGGCAGTTGATTGGTGATCCGGTAAGTTCTCTCAACTCACCCCTCAATTTCAACCAATGTATTTTTAAATTTATATTATTCATAATAATGATGGTTAGATACTCGATAAGTTGGACTTTATTTCTTTCATAGTTGAGATAATTCTAACTATTTGCAGACTGGTGTTAGTATCTTCTTTGTTGTCCCAAGAGGACTTCAGAAGCTTCTCGTATACATAAAGAAACTCTACAAAAATCCAATTGTTTACATCACAGAGTGTGGTAAGCGAATTTTTTTAATAAGAGTAGAACTTTTGTAAAGCTAAAGTCACTGAATTTCAACTTGCAACCTATTGAAATAATCGTTGGTATTTTATCAGGGATGGGTGAGTCCAATATTAATGATGTTGCAAAAGGAGTCAATGATGCTCAGAGGGTTGATTTCTATCAACGCCATATAGAGGCTACGCATATGGCTTTTAAGTGAGTTTTCTTTTAGTATTTTGTTTATAATAGAATTTTGTGTACCTAAACCTTTTCGATCAATGTGTAGTATGGTGGAATCGCTGAAATTCATGTACCAGTAATTAGATATTCATGCTCGAGCTTCCAAAATATAAAACCTTTTAATAGAAAATAGTTTAGTGTTCTATAACGTTTACGAACGCGAATTCAAATGAGTAAATTTTGAATTCCGAAGGTATAAAAACCAAAAAGAATTTTTTTTAACTTAATTAACCATTTGTTTTTTCAGGGAAGGAGTGAACGTGAAAGGTTTCTTTGCATGGTCATTTTTCGATAACTTCGAATGGGGAGCAGGATACACGTCGAGATTCGGCATCAATTTCATAGACTACAAGAATAATTTAAAAAGATATCCCAAGCGTTCTGCTCTTTGGCTAAAGAAATTCCTTCTCAAGTAAAGTCATCACGCATGAATGGAACCTTTAATTGTAATCAAATAGTATTGAAGAACTTAAATACCATTTGGCCTTAAATTCGCTATCAGTTTGTTTTGGAAAAAACAGGAGTGGGGTGTGCTCTTGTCTTGTAATAAAAGGAGAAGAAATAAATTAAAGTTGTAACATTAAAATGTGTATTTTATATCAACTCTCAATATAGTGTGTATTTTACGTGCCTCATTGTACTTTTTCTTTCGTTTCCAAAAGCATGAAGTAATTAGCATTCCTATCATGAGGACCAAGGTCCAATAAAATGAGAGCCTAGTGAAGGCTGGGAGTATTGGAGTTTAGTGGCTGAAACGATGTTAGGTAGTCGTTTTGGGAGATAGGATTTCGATTGGCATGCCGACAGTTTTAAAAACTTCGTAAGGCTCATTAGGACTTGTCTGTAAAATTTGAGCTAAATAAGACCTCGTTTGGTAGGTATCGGAAGAAGGTTTCAGTTTCTATTGTCGGTAAATCTTAAAAAGAGGTTTTCGAGCTCGATTTTGGCGAATGAGCTCCGATCCGAAATTTAAAAGTGTCTTTAGGTTCGTATAGTCATTTGTGACCTGTGTGAATATTTGGAAGTAAATTCTGAGATCGTTCGGATAGTGACTGCTAAAGTTCCAAAAATTAATAATTAGATTTATTTCTGTTTAATTCATATCTCGAGTTTCAGGAATCAGATTCGAGAACCGTGTTAGCGAGTACGTCACATAAATTTTGTATAACTAGCTTGAGAAATTTGGGATTATTCCAAATTTCGTAAGATTGCATTTTAATTTTCGTCGCGATAGAAAAATTTTCAAAAAATAAAAGAAATGAAAGAAAAAGGAAAAAATAAAAAGAAAGAAAGAAAAAGGAAAAGAGTAAGGCGGTGCTAAGGGATTTAAAATCCCTTAGCTTAATCCTAAAAGAGAAACAGAAATGAGAAATGAGAAAGAGGAACGCAGCGAAAAAAAATCAGAAAAAGAGAAAAAGGAAAGGAAAAGGAAAAAGATAGAATTTTCACCCCGAAGCATCCAGTTGGAAAAATATAGAATTTTCACCCCGAAGAATCCATGCAATGATGTTAATTCATTATTTCAGTTTATTACGTGTATTTGAATACATTTTAATGGTAAAAATTGTGATATTAGACATTGTTCTAATAAGTTAAATTGATAGTTTAAAGGGTTAATTGGACCCTAATATTGGAGTTGATTATATATTTGAACTCATGGAGTTATGGGCAACTCGTAAATATATTTATTAAGAGTTTGGTTATGTGATTTTGAACCGTGTACTTAGACCTGGTTTGCATATTGCCTATGCGAATCGGGTGTCGGGTTCCTAACCGGATTGTTCTAAGATGTAAGGAATGAAGTCTTGAGCCTTATTTGATATATTTTTCTGCTTGTTGAATAAAGCGGGATCGTTTGGTAGTGAATCCAAAAGACAAAGCGGTTGTTGAGTAGTAGTGCTAATTTGGTAATAAGGTAAGTGGTTATATCCATTTCTTTGGTGGCCTTTGGCCTTGTGGATATTCTACCATGTGCTCCTTACGTGTGTCGTTGCCGATAGGCGTACTTATTATGGCATGTTGTTGGTATTACATTGATCATAATAGCATTATACTCTGGTTGTGAGCTTGACATATACTTCCAGGTAACTTAAAGAGAAAAATAGTTAAAAGGTCTGTGACGGTGTTAAAGGTACACAATTATTTAAGAGATTTTCAAAGTCGCCAGTTGACAAGTTAAAGGTGTGCCAAGTCACCAAAGTGGTGTACTTAGAACACCTATGACTCATAATGGTCTGCGTCAGAGTATCGGGGTAAGGATCTCGGTTGACTCTCAGGAATGTGTTAGGCACCCTTGAATTCTGTGCCAAGCAGAGTTGCTTTTATCGACGCATATAGACTTTTGAATCTATTTGTTATATTTCCTTTGATTTTATTACGCTTTGATTTATTATTTATTATCCGCTCAAATAAATACTGAAATCGAGATATAATCGTGCAAGTTTGGATCTCTTTATTTTAACTTGAATTGGCATATCAATTTTCCTGAACGTTTGTATCTCTTTCAACGATTGCTTAAATCTAGTTTGCTGCCCCACTTTCCCTTATTATAAGACAAGGATCAAAGTTTAAATTTAAAGAAAAAAAATCTCGTGTTACATCTATACCGGTTTTCCAAACTTCAATTGTTTGCATTCAAGTCCCACTTTGACTTGTCTTATACTTTGTTCTAATTTAAACAAATTTCACTTACAACCATTTACTTTGTAGATCTGACCTTATTTTAACCCCCTTTTTAAAATCTGGCCTAACTCATCATCTAATATGTATCATTATTTTACATTCATAAGTGGCCTAAAGCAGCAGAAGCCTAAACTTTGACAAATTTGATTTTTTGTTATTTTTCTATTTGTTACCACATACTTGTAGAAACTGAACTCTATGCTAAACATGAAACATAAACAGTAGATAATAGTTCTTTGGCCTTAAAGCGTGTTTCATACATATTGAGGCCTTAAATGTGCCAAAATTTACAAGATACACAAAAGTAAAAAAAAATTACCTAATATGCAAAGACCTTTGAGCAAAAACAGCAACTGAACCACCAATTACGACGCAAACCAGATTAGCAACAACTCCAAGAGACGGCAACAACAAAACCCTCCTTGACTCCCTTTACTTTCTGTCTCAACCCAAAAAGTGGGACAAAAGTTATTCAATTTTTGGTGTTCCCCTTCCCCCTATGCTGAAAATTTATGCTATTTCACCTTGACTTTTGACTTGAGTAAAAAGGACACTCACATGTTCCTTTTTCTACTTCAAAGAGAAGCAAAGCAGTCCCACTTATGTCCCTAAAGACTAACTAAATCACATACTTATACCAATAGAACATATAAACAACTTCAATCACTCCAAAGCTCTTTTGAGCTCCAATCCCCAGTCAAGTTTAAAGAAGTAGAAAACACAAGACATTTTAAGAGGCTTCAAGTTTAATGACTTAATCCTCAACCCGCAAGTTTCACACTTATAAAAAAATAAAAAAATAAAAAGGCAAGCAATTGCACTATTTTTTTAAAAAAAAAATTTAACAGGACAAGCTCAAAACTTGAAACGAACAGAGAATGATCACTTCACCTAAACAAAATGAAAAACAAGTACCACTCTTAACTCTTAAACTTAAAAGATTCAATTTCAATCATCAACACGGCCATACATAAACATACTAAGTTACTAACTTTATACTAAAAGTGATGGGGATAACATGAACCAACAACTAGTTTTGTCTGGGATTACACATGAAAATACACATATCTTGTTTACTAACTAACAAGGATAAATCCCATGCTAATCACACCATCCAGATCCATTCATGACCCCAAATCCTTAAGTTAAAGCAGCAAAATCATTTGATCAAACAGAACATACAAGAGATTGTCAATTTCCTATTTACACTAACACTAAACATGAATTTCCAACTGAACATGAAAGCATAAAAAAAACTAACACAAGAATGAAAGAATGAGAAACAATTTCTACCCAACGCCGCATGTGACACCGCTACTGTCACACCCGATTTTAGACTCAACTCGGAGCGAGTCGGGTTTCTAATTTGACTGGGTAACTCGTTTGAGTTCAAGTATTGGAGTTGCCACCTAATATAGTTTTCTAAGGTGTATTAGGCCACCGAAGTGTCTAAGGTCAATTTTAATAGCCATACTAGTCTGTTTCAGAGATTCGAAAGGGTAAGAAGTCCAAATGACACAGGGGAGAAGGTGTTAGGCACTCCCTCGAGTCACACGAAAGGTGGTTCCCGTCTGAGTCTATATTTTGGGATAAGGTTGTGAATATTATCATGCAATACTAACTCAAGAGGCCATTTTTGTATCTAATTCAATTAAGGTAGTATGTCTATACAATCTATTCTATACATAGGCAAATAAGTTTCATATACGACCTACACTTAAGCCTAATCACATTTTATAGCCTCTAATATAAATGTCTAATCGCAAGTATAATTGAACATGTAAAGAGTGTTCAATTTCAGCTTACGTGTGCAATTCTCACACTTAAAACAATTTTGAATAAATGGACGGTTTTACAAAAAAAATTCAGATTTAGACCAAAACCAAATGGATATTGTTTTTAAAATGAAATTTTAGTCATTTAGGATCGGTGTGACTCGTCATTAATTGTCGAGTCCTAACCTTAATGGCTATTTTTGTTTAGGGGCCAATTTAAAAATACATAGACGAAAGGACTGTTTTTGAAAATGGGTTTCACATAAGCACAGAAATACAAACAAAGGCTGACGCACATAATTACATATGGAAGCATGCATATACATGAACGATTAGCGATATAACTTTAAAAATACATATAGTAGATTGTATATTTAACCCCAAAGACCTTATACACCCCTATACACTATTAGGTTAGCGTATAGGAGCATTGAGTAGTTTGAAAATCAATTTAATACACACAAAGGCCCTTTTTGAAAATAGTTTTGGGCCTAGATTATTTATGCAAAGAGTGGCAACCTTAGTTTTCAGAAAACAGTCCAGTTTAAGCAACTATAACACAAATAGCCCCTGTTTAAGCGAAATTCCATATTTAACGTAAAACAGACATATTTTCAATGCATTTTCAGTGTGAAACATGTCATGTATTGATTTTCAGTCAACTAGGAGATAAATACATCATTGAAACCAACCAAATTTACATAGATGACGTTATCAGGCAACATTCAAAATTGTTTTGCGAGTTGAAACATGACGCAGCCATACATAGGGAGGAAAAGAGTAAGAAAATAGCCCATGGATGGCCTATTTGCACAGCATTACAGCTGTGCACCCTGTTTTGAAGGAATACAGGCGGGAAACCTAAAAAATATACAAATTGGGGACAGTTTCTAAAAGAGAAAGCACAGGGAAAGGGTAAAAATTAGAGAGGTGTCCTGTTTTAGCTAAATTTAGGCAGAATTAGCATCTCAACAGCAGTACTTAAACAAATACTGCATAGTGAAGTTAACACCTCTCAAAGAAATCCAAACTTATGACTAAAACAAAATTGGTATGACCTTTTATGGTCATCCAAGACAATGCTGCATTCACAAGGGTTAGTAAGGCCAAAAGGAGGCCTAAGCGAACACAGTGACAGGCAAGACAACATAGATGAGAGGTTTTCAAAGAAGGAGAGCTTGGGAAGGCAGGGAACCCCTCCAAACAGGTTACATAAAACATCTATCAAATCATGTGTGATAGGTATGTTGCATGTCAGGGGAAGTTCATACAAGCAAATACATATGGCCAGGGAACAAACAGAAGGGCGTAGATGGAAGGAATCTTAAGTAGGCAATATCATAAGTTTAGAAAAGAAACTTATACCTTGTTAAGGAATCAAACAAGCAAAATTTAGACAATGAGGGTGCAGCAAGGAGAAAACTTGCACCAGTGAAGTGAAAGGCTCTCTGTTCTTCAGTAAAGAAAATAAGATTTGTGTCCAAAAAAGAGAGAGAGAAACTTGCAGTAGTACTCTTATTGTTCAGTGTGTGTTAATGTGTAAAACCGTGTTCAAAGTGAAGAGTGCAACCCAGTTTAAATAGGTGTGAGGTGGAAATTATAATTTCAATAAATTAGGAGTGTCCAGACTCATGTTCAAAATGGTAAACATGTTAGGGAGGTAATATTGTCTTCCAAAAATAATAGGGGACACTCTTAGGTACTACTTCCATTTATAGACTAATTAACCCAAATTTTAAGGTAAAATAGATCCTAAACCAATTAGGAGCTCCTACCTTAAACCCAAATAAAGTCTAGGTTCAAACACAATCAGAATTCAAAAGAAATCACTTAATCATCTCGACAAGATTTCAATCAGCCTTTAATGTCAATTATCAGAATCTTTTACCAATCACCAATTCAAATTAGGCTTAGCCAAGACCCTTAAATCAATGCTTAAATCAAATCCTTCCAGTTTTAAGCTATGTAAGCATGCATCTTAACAAAATAAAGGTCAAAATACAATGTCAAAGATGAATACATAGTCGAGGCTGTTAAGCTATATCTCAGTAATGGTGATAAAGAAGGATAGGCCCCGAGAATGTCAATTTCAGTGCATACAAACAAATTAAGAACAAAGGTTCCACTTAACCTAATGAATTAAAAGTAAAATTACTAATCATACAGTCTCTCACTTTAATTAATTAACTAATAACAATTAAACAATGCTACACACATATTAAACTAGGTAACTCAAGCATAAGTACCATTGTCGAAACAGTGAAACCAAACAAGATTGACAATTTTATACTAATTAATCAACAACTGATCATGTTAACATACCAAAGAGTAGTCAATTTTAGGCACAGGCATAGCACATAGAGGAAAGCAAATTAGGGGTTAGGGTTACCTGTTTTCGAATTCGAATCAGGACAAATCGACCCAATCACGAATCGACTTTGCATGAAGGGTTTCTTCCCCTTTTCAAGCGATAACACCGTTTGAAATACCCTAGACCCCATCGGAGGTGTTTTCCCGGCGATGACGACTCAATCGACAACGGTCAAGAATCGGCCTTGTCTAAATATGGTCAAAAGTATATGGTGTTTGTAGAGGGAGACGAGGGGAGTACGATGGTACCACTTTCCCCAAATTTGGCCGGCCAAAATAATCGAAAAATCAATCGACAGTGGTGGCTTTGCTGTTGACACCCAATTTTCTCCCGAAAATTTTGATTAATGTTAATTATCTAAATAAAAGTCAATTTCAAAATTTTAAAAGTGAATTAATGAAATATGGAAGAAAGGCTAAGTTTGGCAACATAGCCCTAATTTTGGCCTACCCGTGTAAACTCCTATATACTACCTAAATAACCCCAAAAATCAGAAAGTTTCTAAAATCAGACAACCTTACCCCTTACCCGATCCACCCCATCTCAGAAAACCGGCAATGAACCCTAAAACTCGATTACCCCCAAAAATTCGCAATCTTTCCCTCCTAAAATCAAGCAAAACGCCAAAATCACTGGTCCCCACGTTCCATCTCTACTTTTTCGTACAAATTCAATCAATCTCGATCGTCTGTTTTGAACAAGAATTGCATCTGAGCAGTGAATCCTTCAACGTTCATATTTCCCTTGAAACCAGAGTGAAATGAGTACGATCCAAAAGGATTAGACTTTGTTGACCCTGATTTCAAAAGGAAAGGTCAAAATCGAGTAAGGGTCGTTTGGGAAATTGGAAGAGGCTAAATCCCTAAATCTGCAGGTATTTAAGATCATTTTTGTTCATTTTTAGGGGGTCCGAAGTTGAATATCATTGAAATAGCAGATTATGCAGTACACATAAAAAAGCTTCTCTCTCAGTTTTAAGGAAAATATATACATATAGTGTTACTGTTTTTTTTTTTTTTTGGAGCTTGTTCTTGGCATTTGTTTCTGTTATCGCTTCTTCACAAGTCGAGTCATCACCCTCAATCGAATAGCTTTGTCGAGTCGCGTCTCGCTTCGGATCCTAGCTCCTTTTCACTGCTTTGCAAAAGGTAATAACCCTTTCCTTTTCGTTATTTTAGTTTCTGCTTCTTCATTTTTTTTAGTGGTTCTTGCTAGTTTATCGATATTCTGGTTTGAAATCAGTTCCTATGTGTTTATGGATGTCAGATAAACATTAGTATGGTTGTTGTTTGTGCGCTAGTAAAAATGTTCAGTTGTTCTGTTAAAACTTCAGCATGCTAATCCTTTCTTGAGTAAGTGTAAGCGTCTATTCCTCTTAAGCTTATTCACAGTAAAGATGGAATTTTGATAAGTTATTCATCGCATATGGTGGAATGTCGAAATTGAAAGTTATGCATAGTTCGCTTGCTTCTATTCCTGGTTTCCCTGTGTGCACGTGATTGCTTCTGTTTGTTAGTGAAGGAGGTGTATTTTGGCTCAGGGAGCCTGGTGTCTGCAGTGTGTATGAGGGAGTTTCAGTGTATGCAGAGGTTTAGAAGGGTTGTTCAGGGAAATAAGGAGGGTTCTCAAGTGTTTGTTGAAGGATGCAGTTAGCATAGGGTTAGTCTTTGGTTGTTTTATGTAGTCTTTGGTTGTTTTATGTAGGCAGCTAGTTATTGGAATGCAGGGAGTTAAGTTCTAGATGCTGCAGTTGCTGCAGCTTAGGCATTAGAGGCTGCATTTGTTTCAGGGAGAGGTAAAGTGGTGCAGTTTAGGCCTAAGAGTTTTGTAAGTAAAGGAAGATATGGGTAGCTGCAGTTTAGGCAATTTTTGAGTGTGGGAATGTTTCAAGTTTGCAGCAAGGTCAGGGGTATAGGAGTTGGCTTTGGTGTTATCTTGGATTTGAGGAGGAGTTGTCAGGATTTGTGGATGCTAGCTGGTTCTTGTTTTGTTCAGGTCATTGGTTCTGTGTAAGCTATGTGAGGAAGGGAGTAGTAGTGTGGGGTATTGTTTCAGTTACTGCAGGCAGTGTAAGGTGGTGTATGGAGGTGTTTTCAGGATGTTCAGGTTGGCCAGTGAGGGTCTGAGATAGCATTTTAGTTTTTTTGGGTCTTGTGAAGAGTTGTTGGCAGTGTGAAGGGATCTGATGTAGTCCCAGGTTTGTAAAGAGGGTATGAGTGCATGTAGGGTATCCTTAAGGGTGTTTTGGCTTTGGGAGATAGTATGCAGACTGATGTAGCCTCTTAGGGAGTTAGTCGGCTGTCTGGTATTGTTCTTCTTGGAGTAGGGAAGGTTTGGTTTTGTTTGGAGATGGTTTGGTAAGCTGTGAGTTAAGGATGGTTCAGAAAGAGTTTGCATCAGTTTTAGTGTTAGCATAGTTTCAGGTTTTTCCTAAGTTTGGCTTGAGCTCCATTCCAGTTTGTTGAAGTGTCTATTTGTCTTGAATCAGTTAGTCCAAGAAGTGCTCTGTTTATGTTCTCTGTTGTTTGCCCTATTCAAGTAATACTTATTAGGTGATCCTCATTTAGGATAAGGCATATCCGTGGTCCATGTCTTCTCTGCGTGAATAGTTAATGTTAAAGTGGATTTTACAACTTGGGATTAAGATGCCGACTATATTGGTATTATGTCAAAATCTTCACTTTGTTTATGAATTAAGAATCCTGGTTCTAACGTAAGTAATAAGATGTAGTAAATAACTTGAGAGTTTATGTAGGGCTGGCATATTGTCAAGATGTCTGGTTCCAATTCTTGGTTGTTGTTTGTCCAGTTCTGAGGATCTATAGTGGTCTGAAATTCCCACTAGAAGTTCTTCTTTGCCTTTGTTAACTGTATGACCATTGTTCCTTGAACTGTGATGAATATAGGGGTGTAACCTTTTAAATCGAGTATGAATTCATGTTTGATCCATCTTATAATTATCTGCATACATGTGAGTATTTCCTTGTTTGGTGGTTGAAGGTTCAGTTTTGAAGCCTTTATGATAGTGTCTCAAATATCATATTCTTATTTGCATAAATACAAGATTCCTTTTATTTTTCTCCTTAATTTTATGGTTGTGAATTAGTTAAAATGTTTGAATACACATCCCGTTTCTTTCTTTTACTCAGTTTATGAAGATTACAATTGACTCTTGGATATTTTACTAATCGTTTCTTTATTTTCTTTGCATGAACTCTTGGGAACGAGCTGATTAAAACTCACAAACTGGGATGGCATGCATTTGAAGTTATTTGATCCGCTCCGCATTTTCGGGACTTGATATCCCCGAAAAATGTAAAAAATAAAAATAAAAATCTCTAAATTCAAGGCTCAATGATTGAGTTGCTAAATCCGGGTTCTATCTCCTAAAATCCCTCTTTCTCGTCTCCTTTAGGAAAGCATGTTATAGGAAGCTCTGAAAACCGGACTAGGACTTTGCATGTTAGAAGCTTGGTAGGATAGACGCTCTATTAAAATTATTATCTTGTCGCATGTTTAGAATTGTTTATGCAAATTGTTTATCTCGTTTCTTTGGGACGCACCAATTGGTTTAAGGCAATAGAAACCTCTCGTCAATTCTTGAGTGCAAAGAATCAAAATTTATTTAAAATTATACAATTTTCATTTATTATTAACATTTAAATTAATTATTTATCTACCTATAATTTATTATTTACTTATTTAGTTATTCATTAATTAAATTAATTAAGTGGTATTTATTATTAATTTGTTTAATTAATCAATTTAGTTATTTAACTTTAACTAATAATTTATGGTTTAATCAATTATAATTATTTAATAAATCAATTAATCAATTATTATCCATTATTCCTTATCTAATTGAATTCATATAAATATTTATTTATTTAATTAAGTTACTATCTATTTATTATTTATCTATCCAATCAATTAATTAGTCAGCTATTATTATTATCTAATTATTTATCTAGTTTATTTCATTTATCTAATTTCCTTTAGCTTTTATTCATTAAATTAATTAACCAATTTATTATTATTTAATTATCCATTTAATTAATTTTAAATTTGATCATTTATCTATATAAGTATCGGCATAACTAAAATCTTATCTTATTTCTATTATTTCTATTATCCTTATTTAAAATTAACTTTATATACTTATTATCCTTAACAAATTCGTGAAAACCGCCGGATTAACCGCATTTAGCGGATTTTTTAAAGTGCTCCCGCAAGGGACCTTCTTTCGAATTTAATAGAACCACTTATTCAGAATCTCTGATTTTAATAAATTCCTTTAAAGTAAAGGGAATAATTGCACTCTTTAATTAACGTTAGGTTCCTAATAATCCTTAAATTAGGTGGCGACTCCAAACAAAACTCTTTGTAGTCCCATTTTGTTGAAATTACATCCCGAAGCATACTTGTGTGTGCATTTTTTGGAGGGTTCAACAGTTGCATTTCCTCGAAGAGAGAGGGAGAGAGAGAGAGAGAGAGAGAGAGAGAGTAATTATCGGGGTCGGGTGAGAGAAATGAAAGGGCTAATGGGGGTTGTTTGGAATTAAAAGGAAAGTTTTGATCTAAACCGTCGGATGGTACACGTGGACGGTTGAGATCAGTCCATATAGGCACTGAAGTGTCAAAATTAGAGCTGATGTGTGCAAACGTGTATGTGTGTACATATGTATATATTTGTGTATAAATAATGTATAATTAGTATAATTTAGTATAAAATAGGTATAAAAGTGTATAAAATAAGTATAAAATCCTAGGAAAATTACGGAATTAATTTAAAGCATTAAAATGGCTAGGAAGCGTATAAAAAGTGTATTTTGGAATTTAAAATGAATTGGGTAATTTTATCGAAAATAGAGGTAATTGTGGAATTTTAAATGGAAGCGCACATCTTGTAAAAATGGCTATGGTTTGAGATGATACTTTCAAAAATGACCTTGATTGTCAGGCTATTATGAGAAAATAATTTGAAAAAATGGACGGGGCAAGAATAAATGCACGATCACGGGCATAATTTTAAAACTATTGATTTAAAAAATAGGAGGGACAAACTTGGGTGTCAACAGCTACCCCTCTTTGCCCGGGGATGATAAAAGAGTCTTTGGGCAAAAATGTTGACAGTACGGCCAATTTTGTCGTTACTCTAGAAAAGTGCTTAAGACTTAGGAGGATCGCCGGGGTGTTGGGTTGTAATGTTTTCTTTCCTCGGAATGTATATCCTGTAATGAAGATAAGTCTGCAACACAATGTATATAAAACGTAATGGTTTATAAAAGTTTTAATCCTTGATTCATATGGTATAAAAGTGAAAGTTTCTTTTTTTAATATCATGAGATATTTTTTTAGGAGATTAAGCAAAAAATGTAAGTTTAAAATCAGTCATGAGAGTTTGAAGGTGTTCCATGTTTTTCTGTTAAAACTGAAGTTTCAATGGCATCATATCTTGGTTGTTATTTGGTCATGTAAGTCCTGAGGCATGTCAGCTCATTAGCTTCAAAATGAAGGCCTGCAGTTTTGTCCTTTGTCTATTTTTAGAGGTTGTTTTCTGCTTGTATGTATGGTGAAGAAGTGTGGGTATAGTTGCTGGTACAGGGTGTGTGCAGCTAGGCAAAGATGAAAGTTGCTTTGGTTTTCTAGCAGTTTTGCAGTAGTTGTGGCTAGAGCAGATGCTTTGCAGGTGTTAAGTATGTATGAATGTGAGTCAGGAGGGGCACAGGGGTGTTTGCTGAAGTTTCAGGGAAGTGGGGATGTCTTAGAGGGTGCTATGAGCAATCTGCAATTTCTGAGGTTTCAGGTGATTGCTTATGTACATTAGAGGTTTGCAGGTCTTTATTTGCATGTGTTTGTGATGAGTTGCAGGGGTATGAAGTTGTTTATGCAGAGCGTAGTAGTAGTTTTAGGGTGTGATTTTTAGGGGTGCATGTGTTGGTGGATACAGGTATGGATGTTGTTGGATTTTTCTAAATGGGGGATATAATGAAGTATGCAAGTTGAATACTAAGAGGTGAAGCCTCTGGTGTCTTTAAAAGATCAGTGGGGTCTCACTTATAAAGACCTGCGTGTGTGCAGGTTTATGTTGATTGTTGCACTTTATGAAAAATGAGTATGTGTGTCGCATACTAGGAGAGTGAAGCCCCTGCATCTTTAAATGACCAGTGGGGTCCCTCCATGAAGACCAATGAGGTCTTGGCTACCTAGAAAAACTAAGAGGCTTGACCAAAGCGAAGGACCAGTGATGAGCCCTATGAGCAAGGTCTGTGAGCCTTGCAAAACCTAGGAAACTGAGAGGTTTGACCAAAGCCAAGGACCGGTGAGGTTTATTTAAACGACCTTAGGTAGTCGTTTTAGGAATAAGGACCCCGATGGGCCTGCCGATAATTTTAAAATCTTTGTAAGGTCAATTAGGATCTGTCTGTAAAATTTAAACGAAATCAGACTTCGTTTGGTAGGCATCGGAAGAAGATTTCAGTTTTTATTGTCGTTAAATATTAAAAAGAGGCTTTCGAGCTCAATTTTGGCAAATGAGCTCCGATTCAAAATTCAAAAGCGTCGTTAGGTTCGTATAATTATTTGTGACATGTGTGAATTTTTGAAGTGAATTTCGAAGTTGTTCGGCTGATTTCGGTTAAAGTTCCGAAAATTAATAATTTGATCTTTTTCCTTTTAATTAGTATCTTCAGTTTCGGGAGTCCGATCAGAGATCTACTTTAGCGAGCATGTTACATATATTTTGTAGGACATGCTCGAGAAATTTGAAATTATTTCGAATTTCGTAGAGTTTCGTTTTAATTTTTGTTGCTAAAAGAAAAAAAAAGGAAAACATAAAATAAACTAGGAGCCGGTGGGAGCTAATCCCTTAAAGCTTACTTTTTGAAGTTTAAAGCAAAGGGGACCAGAAAAAGGAAAAAAAAGAAATGGGAACGGAGAACATAAACGAGAACAAGACAGAGACAGCGAATAAAATACCAGAAAATGAGAAAAGAGCCGGAAAAAGATCGAATTTTCACCCCGAAACAGGTAATGATCTTAATGCATTATTTTACTTTATTAAGTGTGTTTTGAATATATTTTAACGATACAAATTTGGATATTAGACATCGTCCTAATAAGTTCAATTAATAGTTTAAAGGGTTAATTGGACCCTAATAATGAAATTGATTATATATTCGTACTCAGTGAGTTATGAGCAATATATAAATATAATTTATTTAGAGTTAGGTTCCTTATCGAATTGCCCTGAGATGTAGGGAATGAATCCTTTAACCTAATTTGATATATTTTCTGCTTATTGAATAGGCAGGATCGTTTGGGCAGTAAATCCAAAGGATAAAGCGAGTGTTGAGTGGCACTTTGAAATAAGGTAAGTGTTTATATCCATTTTTTTGGAGGCCCTTGGCGTTGTGGATATTCTACCACGTGTTCTTTACGTGTGTAGCTGCCGATAGGGCTACTCATTATGCCTTAGCTTTGAATTTACATTGTATATTATATGTTATGCCCTATTGGTGGTATTGCATTGAGCATATGAGCACTGCACTCTGGTTTTGAGCATTGCATATACTTCCCGATAATCGATGAGAGTCCCGAGCCGGTGAAGGGTCATTATTGCATATACCTCCCGGTTGGCGATGAGAGTCCCACGCCCGTGAAGGGTCATCATTGGATATACTTCCCGGTAATCGATGAGAGTCCCAAGCCGGTGAAGGGTCATCATTGCATATACTTCCCGGTAATCGATGAGAGTCCCGAGCCGGTGAAGGGTCATCATTGCATAAACTTTCCGATAATCTATGAGAATCCCGAGCCAGTGAAGGGTCATCATTGCATATACTTCCTGGTAATCGATTAGAGTCCCGAACCGGTGAAGGTTTATTGTTGCATATATCTCCCGGTAGACGATGAGAGTCCCGCGCCGGAGATAGGTATCAGGCATATGTCACTGCATTGCATCGTATTGCATTCATCCCATCTTATTGCACCGCATACTGACTATTGTTTGTATTGTGTTGTGTTTTATGTATGCGGTATGTATACTATGTTGTGGACATATCTCAGATTTCCTATATATTTCTGGCTCGTATCCCGAGTTGCACTCCGCAACAGTATAAATATATGGATTGGGTTGCACGCCGCAACAGTATAAATATATGGACCGGGTTGCACGCCGCAACAGTATGAATATATGGACCGGGTTGCACGCCGCAACAGTATGAATATATGGATTGGGTTGCACACCGCGATAGTATAAATATATGGATTGGGTTGCACGTCGCGATAGTATAAATATTTGGATTGAGTTGCACGGCGCAACAGTATAAATATATGGGCCGGGTTGCACGCCGCGATAAGATGAATATATGGATCGTGTTGTACGTCGTGACAATATTATGTTTGGGATACTTAAAAACCTATATGTTCTGTCTATCTTATGTCCCTGGTTGGTTATGAGTTTATGATACCATACGTGTTTCCATTTATTATCTGGCTCTGCTTTTTATAATTTAAATAAGAGGAATTTGGTTTATCTGTTTTTCTTCTCCCTGGCTAGCTATCCTATTCTTTGAGATGGCTAGTCTGAACCACTTATTGAGTCCTTTTGACTCACCCTTGTTTGTTGTTTGTTTCTTGTCTATTTATTTCGTTTCGGCAGGTTCGCTCCAGGATTGAGTTAGCCACGTTGTGAAGGAGCGAAGACGACTTCAGCTGTCAGGGTGAGCTAGCTTTTATTCCGGATGGCCATCAGTTTATTATTTATTATTTCAGTTGCATTTTGCTCCCTTCAGGATGTATCTGTCTTCTTTTGTACTCTTAGATGTCTAGTCTGGATCGTCCTAAACCTAGTATGTTGGGTAGTCAGCTGTAATTTTATTTGTACAGCTTAGAGGTCTAATACAGACAAGTCCTGATACCTCAAAGCTGTACAAAAAAAATAACAGCTGACTACCTAGCATACAAGGTTTAGGGCTATCCAGACTAGACATCTAAGAGTATAGAAGAAGAAAAATACCTCCTGAAGGGAGCAAAATGCAACTGAAATAATAAACATAAAACTGGTGGTCACCCGGAATAAAAGCTGGCTCACCCTAACAGCTGAAGTCGTCTTCACACCTAAACAAAGTGGCGAACTCAATCCTGGAGCGAACCTGCCGAAACGAAATAAATAGACAAGAAAAAAACAACAAACAAAGGTGAGTCAAAAGGACTCAATAAGTGGGGCAGATTAGCCACTTCAAAGAATATGATAGATAGACAGGGAGAAGAAAAACAGGTAAACCAAGTCCATCTTATTTAAACTGTAAAAATGCAGAGCCAGATAATAACTGGAAACACGTATGGGATCATAAACAACCAGGGAAATAAGGTACACAGAACATATAGGTTTTTAAGTATCTAGAACATATCAACAATCAGAAATACATATTGTTGCGGCGTGCAACCCAATCCATAAATTCATACTATTGCGGCGTGCAACCCGATCCATATATTTATACTGTCGTGGCGTGAAACTCGATCCATATATTTATACTTTTGTGGCGTGCCACCCGATCCATATATTTATAATGTTGCGGCTATCAACCCAGTCCATATATTTATACTGTTGCGGCTTGCAACCCGATCGATATATCTATACAGTTGCGGCGTGCAACCCGATCCATATATTAATATTGTTGAGGCGTGCAACGCGATCCAGATATTTATAATGTTGCGGCGTGCAACGCGATCCAGATATTTATACAGTTGCGGCATGCAACCCGATCCATATATTTATACTGTTGCGGCGTGCAACCCAGAATATAAGCTAGAAATATATAGGGAAACTGAAATATGTCCACAGCATGGTATACATACCACATACACAAAACACAGCATGATAGTCACAGAACAGTTAGCATAAAATGCAATGAAATGGGATGAATGCAGTATGATGCAATGGGATCACATGTGCCTGTAATCCCGTCTCGAAGCGGAATACTCCTGCATTCGAGGGGAATACAATATAGTAACTAACTGGAATGGAATACTCTTTCACCCGATATGATATATACCAGAGGCGGAATACTCCTGCACTCTCCTGGGGCGGAATACTCCTGCAATCAATATAATATGAACCAGATGCGGAATACTCATGCACTCTCCTGGGGCGGAACGCACCTGCACCCAATATAATATGAATCAGAGGCGGAATACTCCTTCACTCTCCATGGCCGGAATACTCCTGCACCCAATATAATATGAATCAGAGGCGGAATACTCCTGCACTCTCCTGGGGCAGAATACTCCTGCAACCGATATGAATGCAATATAATGCATATGAATGCAGCATAATGCTTATGAATGCCACATAATGCATATGAATGCAAAATGATGCAATAATAACCCATCACCAGTACGAGACTCTCATTCGACAGCCGAAAAGTATATGCCAACTCATAGCCAGAGTACAATGCTCCGATCCTCAATGCAATACCAACAACAGGACATAAAATATAATAAACAAGGTAAATCCAAAGCTAAGGTGTAATGAGTACACCTATTGGCAGCTACACACGTAAGGAATACGTGGTATATTATCTACGAGGCCAAGGGCACCAAAAAAATGGATACAAACACTTACCTTGTTACAAAGTTAGCACAGCTACTAAACAACCACTTTGTCCTTTGGATTCATTGCCAAATGATCCCACTGTGTTCAATAAGCAGAAAAATATATTACATAAGGCTAAAAGCTTCATTCCTTACGTCTTAGGGCAATCCAGTTAGGAACCTGATATCCTATTCGCATACGCAATACGCAGGCTAGGCCCATGTACAGGGTTTAAGGTCACATAACAAAATCCTAAATAACTTACATTTATATGTTGCCCATAACTCACTGAGTACGAATATATACTCAATTCCATTATCATGGTCTAATTAACCCGTGAAACTATCAATGGAACTTATTAAAACGATGACTAATATCCCAATTTTTTACGATAAAATATATTCAAACACACGTAATAAACTCAAATAATATATTAAGATCATTACCTGAATGTTTTGGGGTGAAAATTCTATCTTTTTTCAGCTCTTTTCTCATTTTCAGACATTTTTTCCCTTGTTGTGTTTTCTCTTTCTCAATTCTCACTTCTGTTTCTATTTTTGTTTCTGTTCTTTAGTTTTAAGTAAGCTAAGAGGTATATATAACCGCTCGTGGTCACTTTTCTTTTTCTTTCTTTTCCTTTTTTTTTTTTTACTTTTATATTTTCTTTTCTTAACGAAAATTAAAACGGTACCCTACAATATTCAAAATAATTTCAACTTTTACATACAAGTTATACAAAATTTATGTGACGTACTCGCTAAGGCGGATCTCAAATCGAATTCCAGAAACTCAAGATGCGAACTAAAATGGAAAAGATCAAATTCTTTAACTTTTCGGCATTTTAGCGGAAACTAGCCGAACGACCTCGAAATTCACTTTCGAAAGTTCACACAAATAAAAAATGATCATACTAACCTAACGGAGCTTTTGAATTTCGAATCGAAGTTCATTCGCCAAAATCGAGCTCAAAAATCTCTTTTTAATATGTACCGACAACGGAAATTGAAACCTTCTTCTGATACCTACCAAACGAAGTCCGATCTAGCTCAAATTTTACAGACAGGTCCTAATGGACCTAACAAATATTTTAAAATTATTGGCATTCCAATCGGAGTCCTAACTTCCAAAACGACTGACCGAGGTCGTTTCTTTATGAAATTATTATCTTTTCGCAAGTTTAGAATTGTTTTATGCAACTGCCTATTCCCGTTTCTTTTGGATTCGCCATTTAATTTAAGGTATTAAGAACCGTTTGTCAATTAATGAGTGCAAATTAAAATTCAATTAAATTTGTATCTTTATTTTATTATTATTTATATTCAAATTATTTATTTATCGATTTACTTATTTTATTAAATATTCAATTATTTATTTATTTATTTATTATTTATTGTCTATTTACTCGTTTATTTACTTACCGATTTATTTACTTATTATTTACTTATTTATTTATTTATCCTATATTTTTCTTAAATCTCTAAGTTATTTATTTTATTAAAATTCGTGAAAACCGCCGGATTAACTACCTTTTAGGTGGATTTCGAAAGTGCTCTTTAATAATAAAAGAACTTCTTTCGAAAATAGAAGAACCACTTACCTTGAATCTCTGAAAAATATTTTTCTTTCAAATAAGGATGAAATGCACTCATTAATTAACTTACGGTTCCTAGGTGGCGACTCCAATCAAAGAACCCCTTTGAAGTCTCCATTTTGTTGAATTATACCCGAAACTTATATATATATATATATATATATATATATATATATATATATATATATATATATATATATATATATATATATATATATATATATATATATATATATGGGATGTTCAACAACTTGGCGACTCCGCTGGGGATATTTAATGGTTCTAACCATAAGGCTTTCACGAATTTGTTTGTTTATATTGTTTGAATCGTATGCCGAAACTAGTATGCATATCTTAATTAATTGTGTGTTTCTATGTTGATACTAGTATGATCATCTCTATTATTTATTTGCAAGCATGCTTAGTTAATTTAATTGATTGTTGTATGTCACGAAAGCATGTCACTATACCCTTATTTGTGCATATTGACAACGCTCAACACGCACCTCGACTTGAGGTATGAACGGTCATCGCAATACAATTTACCAACTAGGAGTCGGGGTCGAATCCACAAGGAACAAAGTGATGCGATCAAAGTAGTGGAGGAACTAAACCTATTTGAAAAAGCCAAACTAGGATAATAAGGTGATGGAATGATATTAACAACTACAAACTACACTAGGAAAGCAAGTAAAGGTGATCAATGACCTTCTCACAACCAAGGAAGACAAGTTTTGAACATAGGATGCAATTATAGCACAGGGTTTATATATTATGGCCGAGTCGTTCTAATGTAATCCCTAGAATCCTTCCGACCTAGAAGGGATTTGCCTCAACGGCGCTCGTCAAAGCCATGGATGAGCTTGTAAAGCACTACCCATTATCCGAGGAAAGAAGACCTATTCCGAGCGTAACTTCTTTTAGATGAGTTAGCCTATCAAATAGCCTATCAACCCAAATCCTCGCTAGCTTCACTATTCTACGCTAACTAATCTCTCCTGAGTCTTTAATTAGCAAAGTAGATATGTAACTTAAGTGTCATGAGCACAAAAGTTAAGCAACCAAAACAATAGAAGCTAGACAATCAAAACCCACATATATAAAATCCTAATCATGAATCATTCATATAATCATATCCAAAATCATACCAATTAACAATACAAATAATCATGAAATATATTTACAAAATCAAGTCTTCAACAACATCAACAACACCAAATATATACAATACAAAGTAAGAAAATAAAGAAAGAAGTACTAGGATCAAGAAATTCTCAATGGGTTGCTCCACATCTTCACTCTCTAGGTGTTTGGTAGATGGATCTTGTCTCCCAAGATTGAAAAATTGGCCAAAAGATGTGCCCTAGATCGTGCAAAGGGCTATTTATATGTTCCCAATTCGGCTGGTGTGAAATTCCAAAACTGTCCAGTGCAGTCCAGACGCGCTTGTCATACCCGATTTTGGACTCAGCTCGAGGCGAGTCGGGTTTCAGATTTGACTAGTTAACTCGTTTGAGTTTAGATGTTGGAGTCGCCACCTAATATAGATTTCTAAGGTGTATTAGGCCACCTAAGTGTCAAAGGCAAAGTTTAGTAGTCACAGTAGTCTATTTCAGAGATTCGAGAGGGTAAGAAGTCCAAATGACTAGGGGAAGAAGGTGTTAAGCACTTCCCCGAGTCCCACGAAAAGTAGTTCCCGTCTGAGTCTATATTTTGGGATAGAAATGGTGAATGCTATCATATAATACTAACTTGGGAGGTCATTTTAGCATTTAGTTCAACAAAATAACATGTCTATGAAATTTAATTTACACACATACAAATAGATTTCATATATGGCCTACATTTAAGCCTAGTCGCGTATTAGGGCCTCTAATACAAACGCCTAATCGTGAGATATGGTTTAAATATGCAAAGTGCTAAATTTCAATCTATTTGTGCAATTCTCATACTTAAAATGATATTGCATAAATGGTCAATTTTGTAAACAAAATTCAGATTTATATCAAAACTAAAAGCGGTTTGTTTAAAAACGAAATGTTGGTCATTTAGGATCGGTGTGACTCATCATTAATTGTCGAGCCCTAAATTTAATGGCTTTTTTTGTGTAGGGGGTCAGATTTTGGAAAATATATAGGTGAATGGGCTGTTTTTTGAAAACGGGTGTCACAGAAGCACACAAATACAAATAAGGCTGTCGCACGTAAAGTATATATACGTATAGGTATAAACATGCAAATATATGACTAAATAATAGTTATATCTTTAGAAAAATATTTATAAAGTGTATAAGCGATCCCAAGTACTTTATACACCCTATTAGGGTATAGGAGCGCTTTGAGTAGGGAAAACAATTTAAACACAAACCAAGGCAACATTTTAAAAGCGGTTCTGGGCCTGGATCATTTGTGAAAGTAGGGGCAGTCTTTAGTTTTGCAGAAATAGTCTAGATTATGCAAATATTACACATTTAAGCCCCTATCAAACGAATTTTAGATTCAAGCATTCAGAAAAGTATGTTCTCATAGTATTTTAATTCTAACACAGTGTTATCATTCATAGAGTCTACCCAGAACATGCAATTTTAGATGAATAGTATAAGACTTTCAGTTTTTAAACATAGAATGCTATGCAGATTCCTAAATGTTATGATTTTCTAGATAATGCAACACATAGAAGTGAAAGGTTAAGAGAAGTGCCCTTGGGTGGCTATGTGCACAGTATAATAAATGTGTACCCCTGTTTTAAAGCATACAAACAGGAATCCTAATAAATATACAAAGAAAGGGACAGTTTATAAGGGAAAAAGCACAAGAAAAGGGTAATGGCCAAGTACTGCCATGTACTAGAAGTCTATTTAGGCATAGTTCTCTTCAGGAAGGAAGAGTTTCTTCCCCAGCCCCTTCAAACACATTAAAAGTATTGCAAAAAAAAAACTAGATACAGCCCCTAGAGCTGTCTTCACACATGCTACAAGAGAGGGGTTAGCAGGGCCATAAACAGAGCCCAAACAGAGGAGACAAATAGATAGGAATTGTGTCAAAGGAATTAGACCTTAACAGCCTACATATCAAAGCAAGCCATGAGGAGTACTATAACTTTATACTGCACCCTTTTAATAACACTGACATGATTTTACTAAATGTGCAGAGATTACCCAGGCTTAACAGAACACTCAAAACCAAAGAAAAAAAAAAAGCACACAAACAGTTTAAACGAAACAGAGACAGGATAAGAGTATGCCAGGCAAACACACATACATAGATGCAATAGGTAATCAGAGGTGAAAAAGAATACCTTTAAACACTGTGAAACCAATAGAATACAGAAAGAAGAGAGGAAGACAGGATCAACACACACAAGTAGAGCAATAATCCTTCAGGAGAGCAAATAAGCAGAGAAAGAGAATTGGATGCCTGAGAAGCTATGAAAATTTTCCTAAGTGGATCAGTGCTTGTTTCCGAGTCTTTTTATGTCAGAAAACTGTCTAAGTTAAAGGAAGAAATCAGTTTATATAGGTGAGGGGTAGGCATTTTGAAAACAAACGGGTAAATCACACAAGGCAAGAGATATTGTTTCCCAGGACTAACAGGGGACAAACTTGAGTGTCCTTCATAAAATAGAGCAATCAATCCCCAAACTTTAGGCAAATCAATCCTAAATTGATTTGGATTCCCTCCCTTCAAACCCAACACAGTCTAGGTTCACAAATCAACCCACAAACAAATTTGAACCTCGGCAGATTTCAAAAACAAACATATCAATAACCATGCCAATTTTCTTCTTTATTTTCAATCAAAATCCTAACCAAATCATTCCTACAATTTTAATCCTGTCTTATCAGCCTCTCCTTCTCACGTTTGAACATATAACCATAAATAAGAACAAATGCAGTGGACACTAGAATCATGCTTTGACACAAACGACTTACAAAGAACAAACTCGAAGTACTGAGCAACGGCCTAAACACATTGATGCAATAAACAAGATAATAATAATAATCATGGGATGTAACCCTAATCGATTAATCATGCGAAAAAATAAATATGTAAACATACGAAGATATCAAATAATTTAGGCATGTTATTAAGCAAATTCAGAACCAAACACACAAAAAAACAAAAAATTAAAGGGTTACCCATCCGCATCGAAGTCAGGTCAGGTTGACCCGTCACAAATTTAGCTCCCATGGAAATTTCTTACCATTTTTAGGTGATAACACCGTTAAATCATTACCTGAACCCCGCCAGAGGCGTCTCCCAGTGGTGGTGATTCGGTTATCAGAAGGTCAAGTTTTTCCCTCGTCCAAATACCATCAAAAGTGTACAGGTTTTATAGCGGACGACAAGGGGAGTGCAATGGTACTATTTTCCCTAATTTTCACCGGCCAAATTGACCAGAAAAAGCTGTGGCAGCGGTGGCGATTCATTTCACCAAAGGAAGAGAGGGAGAGAGAATATCAGAGAGGTGAGGGGGGAAATGAGGGTAGGGGGAAAGTTTTAGGGGTCGTTTAGGGAAATGAGTGAGGGATTTGATCTTAGTCGTCGGATGTCACACGTGGACGGCTGAAATTAATCCACCTAAGCGCTGAGGTGTAAAATATTGAGGTGTAATATGTATATATGTATTTTCGTATATAGAGTGTAAAAATAATGTATATAAGGCATAATTTTGATATAAAATAGACATAAAAATGGTATAAAATAGGTATAAAAATATAGGAAACTTAGAGAATTAATTTTAAAGCAATAAAATGGCTAAGGAAATGTATGAAAATATATTTTAGAATTTAAAACGAGTTGGGTAATTTTATCAAAAATAAGGATAATTGTAGAAATTGTAAGAATGATTATGATTTGGGACGATGCTTTTGAAAATGGCCTCGATTTCCAGGCTGTTGAGAAGATAATTTGAAAGAATGGACAGGGGCGTAAATAATTGCACAATCATGTGTAAAATTTGAAAACTATTGATTTTAAAAATAGGAGGGACAAAATTAGGTGTCAACAGTTGCCCCTCTTTGCCCAGGGATGATGAAAGAGTCTTCAGACAAAGACATTGACAGTACGACCAATTTTTTTCATGACTCTAGAGGAGTGTTTGAGACTTAGGGGAGTTTCCGGGGCGTCAGGTTGTAATGTTTGCTTTGCTTGGGTTGCATATCCTGCAATAAAGATGTGTCTGCAACTTAATGTATGTATAAAATGTACCTTCCCGCTGGGCTGGATTGTCTTTCCAGGATTCTTGTTGTATATAGTTGTGTCTGCTATGCCATGATCGTATGTCCCTTGCTGTCAAGTGTTATATTCGACATCGGGTTGTGTGCCCTCCGTCGGTGCATTGGGTTGTGTATCCTCACCAAATGTAAATGTAAATGTCAAATCGATATCGGGCTGTGTACCCTCAACCGACGCTTTGGGCTATGCACCCTCAGCTAATGCAAATGAAAAATTGATATCGGGTTGTGTACCCTCAACCGACGCTTTGGGCTGTGTACCCTCAGCAAATTTAAAATGCAAATCGATATGGGGTTGTGTATCCTCATCTAATGTAAATGACAAATTGATATCGGGCTGTGTACCGTCCACCGACGCTACGGGCTGTGTACCATCAGCTAATGTAAGTGACAAATCGATATCGTGTCTACCCTCAACCGACACTTCGAGCTGTGTACCGTCAGCTAATTTAAAATACAAATCGATATCGGTCTGTGTACCCTCAACCAACGCTCCGGGCTGTAAACCCTCAGCTAATGTAAAATGAAAAACCTTTCGTTGAAACATATCTGACGTGTGTTGCCGAGTTACGTATCTTTTGTGCCTACATCCAAAGAAAGATTGGTGAGTTGTGTGGGGCGGTTTGGTTTGTGCATTCTTGGCTTGCTTCGCGCTCGCTGTCCGTGAGTGTCGGAATCTTGGCTGAGCTGATAGGGATATGCGTAAAGTAGTAGATAATGCAAATGTTTTCGAAAAACTTTTATAAGAAAGAAATGAAATAAAATAAAATATCCCATTGAGCCACGATTCGCTTTGTGTAAAGCCGAAGTTGTAATTCTTTCATCCTGTTCCCAAACTCCGTTAAGTGAATTTTGAGTGCGACCTCAAAATTCTTCCCCAGTTTGTATTTTGAAATTTTTGAGAGATCCTCAAAAATTTTTGCCCCCAGTGTCAACTATGTTTGTCCTTTAGGAATTTTTTAGAGTTCCTCAAAAATTCTGCCCCAGTGTTTGCTTTGTGGGAAAATAAATTTTTTTGTATTTATACGACCGAACCTTGAGTAGGTTGCCTACGTATCCCACTTGGGGAATCAGGCCGTGACGTAGTTCAGATTACATAATATGTTGCAAAATGGGAAATCATTAATCAATACAAGCTCCTATACATAAGATATTTTGACAACATCTGAAATTGGTTTTGGCCAAACTTCTCCGTCCATATCTGCCAATATCAATGCTCCTCCATTCAGAACTCGGTGAACTATGTATGACCCTTGTCAATTTGGTGCAAACTTGCCATTTGTTTCTTCTTGATTTGGAAATATTCAGCACTAATTGCCCAGGTTCGAAGAATCTTTCTCAAACTTTCTTGCTAAATGCCTTAGCCATTCTTTTCTGATATAACTACCCATGACATATTGCATTCAGTCTCTTGCCATCGATGAGGGCCAATTGCTCTATTCTTCCTTTGACCCATTCAGCATCTTTCAACTGTGTTTCTTGGATGATTCTCAAAGAGGGTATCTCGACCTCCGTGGGTATCATTGCTTCAGTGCCATACACTAGCAAGTAAGGAGTAGCCCCCGTTGATGTTCTCATTGTGGTGCGGTACCCTAACAGAGCATACGGTAGGTTCTCGTGCCATTGCTTTGAATTGTCTGTCATCTTGCTCAATATCCTCTTGATGTTCTTATTGGCCGCCTCGACTGCACCACTCATTTGAGGTCTGTATGGAGTGGAATTTTGATGCTTGATCTTGAAAACCTCACAGGTTGCTTTCATAAGGTCACTGTTGAGATTGGACTCATTGTCAGTGATGATGGATTCAGGGATGCTAAATCGGCAGATCATCTTATCATGGAAAAAGTTTGACACCACTTTCTTCGTTACTGATTTGTATGATGCAGCTTCTACCCATTTGGTAAAATAATCAATGGCCACCAATATGATACGATGCCCATTGGAAGCAGCTGGCTCGATAGGTCCTATGACGTCCATTCCCCAAGCAGCAAAAGGTCAAGGCGATCCCATGATGTTCAATTCATTGGGAGGCACTCGAATCATATCTCCGTGGACTTGACATTGATGGCATTTCTTTGCGTGCTTTATGCAATCATGCTCTATTGTCATCCAGAAATAACCAGCCCTCAAAATCTTCTTTGCGAGTACGAAACCATTCATGTGTGGGCCACACATTCCAGAGTGTATCTCTTCCAACAATTTAGTAGCTTCTTTTGCGTCCACGTATCTCAACAACCCTAGATCAGGTGTCTTTTTGTACAAAACTTCTCCATTCAGAAAGAAACCATTTGCTAACCTCCTCAGTGTCTTCTTTTGGAGACTTGTTGCATTCTTTGGGTAATTGACATATTTGAGAAGCACTTTGATGTTGTAGAACCAAGGTTGTCTGTCTGATTCTTCTTTTACGTGGTAACAGTATGCTGGCTGCTTCCTCACTTTCACGGGTATTGGGTCAATGTAGTTCTTGTTGGGATACTTGATCATGGAAGATATGGTGGCCAAAGCATCCGCGAACTAATTTTGCAGTCTAGGTACATGCTGAAACTCTATCTTGGTGAATCTTTGCTTCAACTCCTTTATGCATTCCAGGTACGGCAGTATCTTGGAGTTCTTCGATGTCCATTCTCCTCGGACCTGGTGAATCAGTAAGTCAGAATCCCCGATTGCTAACAGCTCTTGTATGTTCATGTCTACTGTCAATCTAAGCCCCAGGATGCAGGCTTCATACTCCGCCATATTATTGGTGCAAGGAAATCTTAGTTTGGCCGTGACAGGATAGTGTTGTCCAATCTCAGAAACCAATACCACTCCAATGCCGACTCCTTTGAAATTTTCCGCTCCATCGAAGAATAGCCTCCAACCATCGTACTCTTCTGTCCCTACGAACATAACTTCCTCGTCGGGGAAATTGTTGTGTAAAGATTCATAGTCATCTCCCACTGGATTCTCGGCCATATGATCAGCCAAGGCTTGAGCTTTCATTGCCTTTTGGGTGACGAAAGTGATGTCATATTCGCTGAGCAGCATTTGCCATTTAGCCAGCTTTCCGGTAGGCATTGGTTTTTGGAAGATGTATTTGAGAGGATCCATCCTCGATATCAACAATGTTGAGTAAGATGTCAGGTAATGTCTCAACTTCTGTGCTATCCAAGTCAGCGCGCAGCAAGTGCGCTTCAGCAATGTGTACTTGGCCTCGTAAGGAGTAAATTTCTTGCTTAGATAGTATATTGCTTGCTCCTTCCTTCCAGTTGAATCATGTTGTCCCAATACACAACCAAAGGCCAAGTCTACTACGGACAGGTACAGGATCAAAGGTCGCCCAGGCTCAGGAAGGGACCAACACAGGTGGGGAAGACAAGTATTCCTTTATCCAATCAAATGCTTTTTGGCAATCCTCTGTCCACTCGATCACTGGGTCTTTCTTCAGCAACTTGATGATCGGCTTGCAGATGATGGTGGATTATGCTATGAACTGGCTGATGTAATTGAGCCTTCCCAGGAAGCTCATAACCTCTTTCTTGCTTTTTGGCGGTGGAAATTCTTTGATGGCTTTGATCTTGGACGGATCTAGCTCGATACCCGTTCTACTAACGATGAAACCCAGGAACATCCCTGCCGGAACACCAAAAGCACATTTAGCTGGATTCAGCTTCAGATTATATTTCCGCAAGCGATTGAAGAACTTGCGCAAGTTGTCAAGGTGCTCCGAGCTCTTCTTTGATTTGATGATCACATCGTCCACATAGACTTCAATCTCTTTGTGCATCAGGCATGGAACATAGTTGTCATTGCCCTCATGTAAGTTTCCCCAACATTCTTCAACCCAAACGGCATAACCTTGTAGCAATAAGTCCCCCAAGATGTAGTGAAAGTTGTCTTCTCGGCGTCTTCCTCATCCATGAGAACTTGATGATAACCAGCGAAACAGTCCACGAAGGATTGCAGCTCATGTTTCGCGCAATTATCAATAAGGATGTGTATATTTGGCAGAGGAAAATCATCCTTCGGGCTTGCTCTATAGAGATCTCTATAATCCATGCAAACTTGGAGTTTCCCATCTTTCTTCAGCACTGGGACAATGTTAGCCAACCAAGTTGGATATTTGACTATTTTCAGAATCCCTGCATTGAGCTGCTTGGTTACTTCTTCACCAATTTTCAACAGAACCGATGACTTGAAAGTTCGGGCCTTTTGTTTGACTGGCGGAAAGCCCGGATTGATAGGTAATTTGTGGGCTACCACATCCGTGCTTATGCCAGTCATGTCATCGTACGACCAAGCGAATACATCCTCATATTCTTTAAGAAACTCAGTATATTGCTTTTTATCCTCGGCGGTGAGATGTACACTAATCCTTGTCTCTTTCACAATTTTCTCATTTCCTAGATTTACAACCTTAGTTTCCTCTAGGTTTGGCTTAGTCTTGTTTTAAAAATTTTCAATTTCTTCTTGTGTGGTTTCATCAAAATCGTCATAATAAACTCCAGTTTCTTCAAGCTCCATTGTTTCATTACACGTTGTGATTGTGGGCTCAATGTGATCATTATTTTGAATGTTGAAAAAGTAAAATATTGCAAAAGTAAAAGATTAAAGCAAAAGTTGAACGGAAAACAGTGCGATATTTTATTTATGAATCCTTGCAAAATAAAGTTTGTAGGGAGACATGTGCAACAAAGAAGAAAAATGCAAATTCCACAACTCAAAACCGAGTTTTATTTTGGAAAACAAAAATAAATTTTATCCCTTCAGCTCTACCAAAGTCCACGGTAAGCTCGGGCCCGATTGCTGATCCAGTTGTTCAATGTCGCTCCAGATCCAGCCTTTCTCAGTCCAGGAGGTTCAACATGTTCTTCCAAAATCACACAGCAGTCATTCGATATGAATAAATTTTGCACTCCTGCCAGCAGATCTATTTCAGCATCAGCCATCTTCAGCTCCACCCCTTGTGTTGCGGACACATTCCCTTTATGGCCATCCAAGTATCCAGGCGAGACAAAGATATGCAAAAGAATCTTGGTGCTTTTCTTATAGAACTTGAAGTCCAGTAATACTTCTTTCATGCTCTTTTCGTAGGTCACAACATACCCTATGCCAGCCTTTTCGTTGTCGGGCCTCATCACAATTTTGATCGGCTCGATTATGCCATCCAGGTTCTTGCCCAAACCATTACCAGGTTCATAGCCTTGCTTAATCATAATGCTCACGACCCAGTCTCCGGGCTAGTTTGCAGGTTATGGGAGTACGTATGGCTCTTCGATTACTACGTCCATAGGTTTGGGTGCTTTGGATATCCACACTTGCTTTCCCTTTGTTACTTCAGAGATGCACTTCCATTTGGGGTGGGCATTGGGCAAGTATATTGGTCACTTCTTGGTCTTAGCTGGTAGGGTCTCACGAAATTCGCGTGAGGGCACTCCCACAATCGGACATGACTGGTTCCCAGACCAAATTCCTCCCTTCATAGCCTTTGCCTCGGCTATCCAAATAGGCGTTGTAGAAGTTCTCTTTCTCTCTTCAATCCCAGGCGGTGTGTTGACCAACTTGGGAGCGAACTGTGCAATATAACCTTCTTGAATCGTGTCTGTGAGATTCCACCTCGGATTATAATTCTTGCGACGCCTTCCTCGAGCACCTTGCACCGCTCCCACGAGTTCTACAGTATAGAATGTCTGTCCATCAGGAGCATTCCCTTCGATTGCTGGTATGGTTTGCTCATTGTAGATAAAGTTGTTCCCTTCGACGAACACTACCACCTCTTTGTGGTCCCACTCGAACTTCACGGTTTGGTGCAATGTAGAAGGCACTGCTCCAGCCATGTGGATCCAAGGCCTCCCCAACAACAGATTATGGGAAGCAGAGATGTCCATGACATGGAATTCAGCAGTGAACTCCATAAGACCGACCATGATAGTTAGGTCAATCCCCAATGGTGCTTCTTTGCGACCCATCGAATGCCTTCACCTTCATGTCGCTCTCCCTTATCTTGCTTTGGTCAATTCCCATTCTTTTCAGAGTGATGAATGGATATATGTTCAGACCAGAACCTCTGTCGATCAAGACTCTTCCTACGAACCAATCTTTGCATTTGATAGTGACGTGCAAAGCTTTGTTGTGACTCAATCCCTCAAGTGGTAGCTATTCTTCGTGAAAAGCAATTCTGTTGGCCTCCATGACTTGTCAAACCATGCTAGCCAGGTTTTCAACTGAAGTGTCCACCGGAACATGTTCTTCATCCAACACTTTCATCAAAGCATTTCGGTGGCTCTCCGATTTGAGGAGTAAAGCCAAAACAGAGATTTGTGCTGGAGTTTTGCCTAAGTGTTCAACCACGGAGTACTCCTTTGCTTGCACCTTCTTCCACAACCCTTCGGACTCCTCCTCGCTGATACATCGTCTATTTTGAATAAGATGGTCGGGAGTGTAAATCCTCTCACTCCTAGTCATCCCTTGTGCAGCAACAGTCTCAACTATGGACTTGTTTTTCTTCTCCATTTCATAATCCCATGGTACAGCCTTGTCGCTATATGGGGATACCACATCGACATAGAATTTGGGAGCCACTTCTACCTCAATGGACTCTGGTGCTGTAGCGGCTTGAGCAACTGAAGCGGTTGCTGGTGCATTTTCCTTTGCCTCAACGATGGTCCCTTCCAAATCGCATTCCTCATCCAACTCGATCAGATTCGCCCTATTGTCTCCATGATTTTGCAGGGGATTGTTGTGCACGTTCGAAGTCTTCAAGTGTATCACCTTTTGATCAATCAAGTATTGTATCTTATCCCTCAAGGCGTAGCACTTTTCAGTATCGTGACCAGGTCCCTCAGAGTGATAGGCATAGGTTTTGGTTTGATCAAAATAGGGTGTCATCCTATCAGGCATTTTGAATGGCACGGGTTGTATATGGTCGGCTGCTTTGAGTCTCTCGAACAACCGAGTGTGAGATTCAGCCAATGGGGTGTAGTTTTTTTTTTTGTTGTCTTGGGTTGTTATTAGCGTGAGGCCTTCGTGAGTAGGTATTGGTGTTTCGGTAATTGGGACTTTGTGGGTATGTTTGTCTTTGTGGTTGTGGGTTTTGGTACATGGCCTGAGTGTTGTAGATTGGGCAGGTGGATGAGGGTGGTATGTATGGGTAAGACGGAGGAGGTGTTTGGTAGTAGTGGTTATGAGTAGGGGAGTGGTCAAGTGATGCGGCCACGAAGGAGACATCGTCCTTCTTCTTTCTTTAGGTGGTAGTGTTGTCAGCTTGTAAGGCTTTGTTAGCGACTTCTAGTGCAGCCAAGCTAACAATCCTTCCAGTCTTCAGTCCATCTTCGACCATGTCCCCAATCTTGATCAACTCTCCAAACTTCTTATCTTGCAGATTCAGCATTTTGTCAAAATAGACATCTTCTTGTATGCGAATGAAGGTTTCCACTATCTCAGCGTCTTCCATGGGAGGTTGGACCTTGGCGGCTTCAGCCCTCCCATCTACTTGTAAACTCTCTAAAAGTCTCAATGGGCTTCTTCTTCAATTTTTCTAAGTAGAACGGGTCAGGCATAGCATCAGTGTTGTGCCTAAAACTGTCGACGAAGTCCCCAGCCATTGCTTCCCAGCTTGTCCACTTCTTTGTTTGTTACTTAGAGTACCATACTAGCGCATCTCCGGTCAGACTGTGGTTGAACAGCTGCATGCGGATCTTTTCGTCATGTCCAACTCCAATCAATATGTCACAGTAGGATTTTAAGTGAGCCATCGGGTCTCCATTGCCATCGAACATGTTGAACTTGGGTGTTTTATAACCTTCAGGCAGCTTAAAATCAGGATACAAACAGAGGTCCTCATAAGCTACCCCTAGGGTTCCCTTGGTGTCTTGAAGTTGCTTGAACTTCTCTACCAGCCACTGGACTTGTTCTTTGGTGTTGTCTGGGTCTTTTTTGAGCCATGCATACATTTCATGATCTTTGGTAGGTGATGTGATGGTTTTGGTTTCGACGGTGAAGGAGGGTAGATTGTTTTGTTGTGCTTTTGGTGATGTAGTGTAGATAGGATAAGGGATGTCTTTTTTCAGGGTATAGTGGATCTTTGCCGTGAGGGCGGGTAGTTTTGTTTGGTTCAACGATCTCATCAGTACGGGTGAGAGGGGTCCTATTCTCCAACTCGAACAGCCTTTATTCCAACTTAGTATAATCTTCGTAAGCAACCACACCTTGCTTTTCAGGAGTCCCATTTCCAACTTTGTCAAACTCAGCCATGATATTTCGTCTCGTCCTTGTCCTTGTAGGTAAAGGTGGAGGTGTTGGGATTGATCCTCTGGATCACAACCGGTACTGCGGTGCGGCTAGAATGCACAAACCAAATTGTCAGGGACTTGGGGACTGATACATCAAAAACAAAGAAAGAGAATGTGAGTATACGCTAGTTTTAAATAAAATCGCGTCCTAATCATGCATGAGACCTCTTTTATGCCAGAGGTAGGCCTATCGAAGATTCAAAATAACGTTAGCACCAAACACATCATTTCGTTTGCATAAGCATAATCATCACCAGTCTAAAAACCCAAAAATAACAAAATTTTATTTAATTTGCTTGGCTTTATTACATCCACTAATTTAGGACGACGACTCAATTAAAACAAAAACAACGACAAAAGGGACAAGACGACTCGACTCGATACGACCAGACTAAGTGCCAAGCAAAGAGACTCCAGATCAAGCATCAGTTCATGCGTCTTCTTTTTCCTTCTTCTCTTTGGCTACTTCCTTGGGCTTGTAAACCAAGCTCATGGGTGGAGGATCAGCAAATATCTCCATTAGGTCTTTCCTAGCTTCCATGTCAACTAGAGCTTTCGTGAAGAACTAGTAGATTTCTATTCCCTTTGCTTCTTTCTCCTCCAATGGTACTGACTTAAAATACTCTCCCCATACTTTGAGCAAATTTTGTAAATTCCCAGCAGCTTGCCTTGTAGTCATGACCTTGCCGGTCCAATACTTGAGTTCATCCCCTTTGATCTTATCCTTATATTGCCTCATCATTTCCCTTTCTTGCGTCACCCTTAACTCCTTCTTTCCTAGATTGGTTTTCCTTTTCAGTGTACTCTAGGATCAGAATCTCGCCTTATCTTCACTGAGCCATTGAGAATAGGCTTGAGTGGCTGCAGGGTTCACCCTACTGTCTCAACCACGACAAAACTGCATAGTGAGCCTCTTCTCCTATATTGTCAATATAGTGCCAACCATTGGATGTTCGATGTCTTTTATGTCAACATTGAACTTCTCCCCTCAGTCAGCTGTGGAGTTTGTTGTGTCATTCCTACTTGTCATAGGATCCTTAGAGAAACATAGCGATGAGTTCCTCAGAATCCAATCAATGTCAAGAAAGAATGTCTTGACCTTGTATGGAAACAACGAAGCCAGCACAATTTTCAATTACCCATTGCACCTCTTGCAATTCTTTGAGGTTGGTGTACCACCCCTCTATGTTTGCAGGGTATTACTATGCCGCGGTTCCAGCCATGCGAGTGCTATGTGAGCAGACCCCTCCTTTCCAGGATTGTTTTGGTGCTGCCGGACTGACGGGGACACTGTGGAAATGCTCTATCAACCATATTTGCAGCAAAAGGTTGCATCATTCGAAGAAATCTCCTCCTCTCCTACATTTGGTTAAGGCCGTATAAACTTCTCCCAAAATCATTGGAACCAAGCTTACTTGACGCCTGAAGGTACCTTTGCGTATCCCCTCTACAACTCTTCCCAACCTTATGTCGATCTTGCCTCCTTTCTCGGGGAAAACCATGCTTCCCAGAAAAGAACCGATGAAAGTATTGGATTCAGTCCATTCCCAATCTTGAATTTCCCATGCTCCATTCCAATCATGCCTAAGCGTTGGATCTCCAAATCTAGAATGCAAGTACTCCAAGGTGACCTTCCCATCATGCACTCCCTCGACATATGGATCATAAGGAGCTCCCCGCAGTTCAATGAACTCCTTAGGATCCATGTCTCGGGGATAAATCATAGTCTCGGCTCCATGCTCTAATGTTAGTCCTCCAAATTTCTCTAACATTGGCGCCAACTCCCAACCATTGAAATGAAAAACCGCCCTTTTGTAGTCCCAGAAATGTGTAGCCGCTTCAACCAAGCTAGGCATAGCAGTGCATGCTTTGAGAGCTACCAATTGCTTCAACACTTTTTGAACGTGAGCTTTGCTGAGAATAGCCAAATCTTCCCACCAGAGTCTGATCAAATGAGGAGGTCGGGAAACAATTTCAAATTGGAGTGTTCCTCTTGCCGCCATAGTCTGAAAACAAAACAATAAAAGGTAAAGACCAAAACATTCTTATAGTTTTGATCATGTTTAAACAGACTATCAATGTTTTGTGCAAAAGTTTCTTCGAATCAATGCAGAGATGCAATCTGTCATTTTTGGGTTAAAAACCATTTTGACATTTGGACGTGGGCTTTCTAATGGACTATTATGCACCCAGGACGCATAGCCTTCCTAAGTTTGTTGTTATGTAATGAAAATAAAAACACATTTTGTTGCCAATTATTCTCATAAATTCCCCAAAATTTGAAAATCAGTACATGATAACTTTGAAAAAGTAAAATACAAGAGAAAAATGAAAATGACACTTTGACTAGGCAGCGCGCTCCTTTTCCCTCTTGGCTCTCTTTGCTTCTCGTGTAATCTCCTTGACTTCTTCCATAGCTTTGGTTAAGTATCTCTTAGCCGCTACTAAGTGTAGGATATCTATCTCTGCACACTCCGAGTTCCATTGCTCAAGTTTTGTTTCCAACGCCTCTATCTTTTCTTCTAGCTCTAATGTACGTTTCTTCCATATTTCGATCTCTTCTTTGTTCTCCCTATCCATTTTGACCGCTTTCAACATGAACTCTCGGTATCGAATTTGAGCTTCCGTCTCGCGATCTCTTATGTCATTCTCTCGACTTGGCCCTACTACCACATTTCCCTTTATACTAGAGCATAACCAGCTTTTGTAGTTTGGCTCGCATCCAGCGTTGTATCTATCGGGTGCTAGCGATGCTTCTCCCATGACTTGTCTTCCTACCCAGGATTTTCTAATGTTCTTGACCCTCGGAACAACATCTCCAGTGTAATCAAACTGATAGTCTTTCATGTCTGGTATCAATGGTATGATATCAATGGTATGATTTGCTTCCTCACTGCTTGCCTCATCACTCTTAACGGTTGGTAAGGTTGGAGACCTCTTAATCCCCTAAATATCACAAAGGATGCCTTCTCAGAGCTAATGATGAAATCTGATGAAGGAAACCAAGTGAACATCCACTGAATTGAGTCCTCCGTTATGTTTTCAAACAATTTTGCCCACTTCTCCGTGTTGTTTGGCTGCTTCAGTTTTGAAACCTCGTATCGTTCTCCAATCAAAAAGTTGTAACCGGCCGGCTTGGACAATGCTTGCACACTTCTTGCTTTCCTCAAATGTTCCTTGAACGATGCTTGTAGTAGAAGATTGCACCCTTAGAAGTATTTTGCTCCTCTTTTGCAACAACCCAAAGCCCGATAAATGTCTGCTACTATCATAGTAACTATGGTATAATGATAACCATCAATTCCATTGAACACTGCATCGACAACCATGACAAGCCTTGAACATATATCGTGATTTGAACTCTCAGGGAACATCATCACTCCTAAGAAACAAATAGCAAATACAAATGGTCTAGCTCTCCTCCAATCACTGTAGGACTCGAACTCTTTTTATGGTTGTCGAACGCACTCAAATACCCAAACCGAGTGTAGAAGTAGGAAAAGTGTATCTTCTTTTGTTGTAAAAAATCCACATTCACACTCGCTACCATCCCTAACTTTTTATGAAACTCCTCAGCTGTAGGGACGCTAGGTGCTAGTATGCGGTCCCCTTGCCAACGATGTTTGTCCAACCCAAAATATGACACGAATCCCTCTATTTCTTCCAACGAGGTGTTAATTCAACATTCCCAAATCTAAACAACAAAGTTGCAATTAATTCATGTTGCATTATTTAAGGGAGAGTTTCATCCTACGACAACCCTTTCTCTTCTATGTATTTCCATCCTCCATCATTCACCACATAATATATATTTATTTTCTAAGAGAAAAACAGCTCAGATGAAACAATGCTGTTTTTTCTTTGTTTTTTTTTTCGGTAATGATTTATGATCATTGTCTTTGCCTTGGTGTTTTCGGCGGAATCAAGTTTGTTTAATTTGTCTTGTTCTTTAATCTGTACTGGACTGAAACTATACATAAATGGATTCTTAACGAAACAAAACCAACAAAGTTTTATAGGATGAGGTCTGACATTGAATCTTGTTATTGTCATCACTCATAAATAAACAATAACAATAATTATGTCAATCCGGATCAGTTATATAAATCATGACTAACCTTTAACTCGCATATAATTAAATTGCTGATAGTATGATCTCAGGCCCGAATAAATGAAAAGCCAGTTGACTGGCATATAATGTAGAGCTAATCCATTTATAGTGAATCTTCACCGTACAAATACTATCATAACTAAAATTAATAAAAAGATTTATTCACCTTTTATTCTTTTCTTTCTAGTTATAACTACAAGCTTAGATGATGATACTATAATATTGGTCGTGACAGATTATAACTTCGTCTGTTGCAACACATCTAACTAAACTGCTCAACAAAGATCCAGGTACGGCGAATGAAACAATGATTGTTCATGGCACTGTTCATTTATTTATATATTAGGAAACATTACTCTAGAATTGTCCTTGTCTAATGGTTTATCTACTTCTCTAGGTAGAGATATTGGAAATTAATCTTTCCGAACTGGTTGTTATTTGTCACATGCAATATTGATATTCTGTTGGCCGATCTAGTGTCGGACACTGCTTTACATTTGATAACTTGTAGTAACACGCAATTAAGTGAAAAACAATATGAAGTTAGGCAAGTCTGTCGTAAAAATAATTTCTGTGTATAGAGTCCTATTTCTTTTCTCTCTCGACTGAAATGTTAGTGACCACTGACCACGTCGACTGACTAAAATCAATTGATCATGAAAGTACAGTTAGCTACTTGGCATTTAAGAAGCTTTACGGTAAGCAACTCCCCATGGTTATAGTATACCATAAAATATATCAAGCTATCGTAGATTGTTGCGAAGAGTATAAAAATGCCGAACTAATTCGACTCAACATACGAGTCTATATAGAGGAGTCTAAGGCGAAAGGGCCAGCCCCATCTTTTGATAAGAGAAATAACTTACAACAACTTGCCCTCTGTATCGGCACCCGATTAAATAGGGGCGGCCCCACCCAGCAAAGACGATCAAACATCATGGGTGTAGCGGCCAAGAACTTCAATATAAAAGATTCTATAAATAAATTTAAGGTATTCTTTTCTTGATCAATGATCAGTATATTTTAATATTTTATTTGGATCCTTAATTTTTTTTTTCCGCTAGCGGCAGTAGATCTAATTAGTAAACATTAGATGCTATCAGTCAGCTGACTAGATGTTAATTTGACATGTAGATAGGCAAAGGTGAAACAAAAGATAAGTAACAAGAGGAAAGCGAATTCAAATATTTAAGTTATGTGAAGAATTACATAATAATAATTACATTTCAATCTAATCAAGTCGGATAGTTAATCGTATGAATTTTACTTTTTATATCGAGCGTTAAGCTTGTCTAAGGTCAAAATATGGAGTAATCTTACAAGACAAATATTAGCACAAATATATATTCGAACTGTCAGCATTATGTCGTGACAATGTAACAATGATTAGAATTGGCATTTGCCTATATAACGGTTTCATGAATTAATTTATTCATGGACTGCTTGGCCTTCTAAATTCCTTATTTCCTTAGATATATAGATCCTCCCTCGTAATTAAAATATTCCAAACGAATAATAAATCATATTTTGTATGTCTCAACTTTATACTCCAATACTTTTATCTCGTACTAGTATTTGATATTGCGTTTGTTTATCCAAATTTGTATTAAAACTTTCAAAATTTAAGGAACTTTTTGTTTTTCCTCCATTTAATCATCATTTCCATAAAATATAAGTCAAATTAATTGAAAATTTGAAATAATCAAATAGAAATAATTAAAATAGAAGAAAACAACAAAGCAAAAGATGTGTATTAGTACTCCAAAATACGGCGTGACAGAGTAAACTGTCCCGACTTTTTTACACTCTCTTTTTCTTTATTCCCCTCGTTTATATATTCAAATAATTTTTAAAATCTTTCCTTTTGTCCTTGGAATTTTCTCCAACTGCACCATGATCTTTTTCATAATTTCAGCTAACTAGATTCACAAATTCACAAGTAAACTATGTTCTCTACTTGTCTTATGTACATATATTCCTTGTACCGAAAATAATAAAGAAAAAGAAATAAAGTTATGCAGCTATTGTGGCTTTACAGAAAAAAAAATCTGGCAAAGGTGCTTTTTGCTGTTTCGCCACCCTATTTTTGTTCTTATTTTTATTTTTTGAAATTGCCAGTTTTAACAACTTGTCAAAGAGAGTCGTGAATCCACTTACCTTTTCTTCTCTTTGAAACCTCAACAATCAATTCCGGAATGTGATCCTCTCCATTAGTATTTGGTGCAATATTATTCTATAGAGGCATAGAGAATATTCATTGAGAAACTTTTAAAATCATGAATGATTATGCATATGATTACATTATTTAATTTTCTATTATGCCACAATCATGTTATTCGAAATAATGAAGTTTATGGCGGTATGTGATGAAATCGTTATTAGCTAGATATGTTGGGTTCAAACTATGAAAATGGATAAATTTTCCCTCTAAAATAGAATATTTCATATAATGTAGTACTAAATAAATTTGAAGATATAAGTAAGAGTTGATCTTTCGATACAATAGCAAGAATTTTCATTCAGATCTTCTTGCCTAGATTCAACCAAGCAATAAAAATCCCAACAAACACTTATTCAGATACTATATCATAAATGCAAGAATAAAATCATTTTTCTTCTAAATTGATCTGCTTAGTTTTATTTATGGTGGCCCATTATTACACTTACAAAAAGTGAATTTTACATTGAGTAGACCTTTTTAAGTCTTCCTAACATAAAATGGATACATTATTCATTATTTATGTTATCTAGACATTTTACTATAGGCATTTACTTATTATGGCCATTACTTCTCACTTCAAAATTACCTAGTTTAAAGCCTATATTGGTGGGATTTAATGGGTAAGACATCTGCATATCCACTTTAAAATTTAAACTAATTAAGTCTCACAATCAATTATCTCCTCTTTTTAAGTAAATTAGCAACCACCCACGTCTCTTCATTTTCTCCATTTTCTCCACGTCTGCGCCTGAGAGATCTGTGCATCTGCAGCAGGGAAAAACAGAAAAGATGGAGGCGGCAGCGGCTGACTTCTCTTTACCACGGATCTCAGGCAAAGAAGATCTATTTGAGGTGAGGTATTGGCGTTGGTGGATTCCGAAGAATCTATGGGGTTAACCAGAATCTATGGGGTCGTCCATGTCATTTCTGCAATAGCAGTGGTTCAGTTGCACGCCACATCCTTCAGCAATTGATTATATCACTCCATTGTTCGAAATAGTATCTTTGCATATCCAATGAATATTTGGTGTATATGTAATATATTTTTTCTGGTATCAACAAAATGTATACATGAGGTCATAAATATGCAGAATATATCACTCATATCAATAGAATATGGAGAATATGTAGAATATGCAAAATAATATATCATAAATATGCAGAATATATTGCACTTGTAGCAACAAAATATTTTATGTATCATAATATCAATATATTATATATTTAAATAAATATCATAAATATGTAGAATATATCACACTCATATCAATAGAATATTTTATACATAATATTAAATATTTGGAGATGTTAAGTGTATATAATTTTACCAACTACTATTGCATATTGTGTAAATATAATAAAAATTAAATGCATATTTGATGTTTATCTATTTAATGATTACAAATAATTTTGCTGAAACTAAATATATATATATAAGTGTCAAAAATAAAAATAAAAAAATAGAAAAATCGAGTAAGAAGATGATTATTTGGATGGAATAGGGCTCCATAATTTTCTCCTTATTGGGTGGGAGTTGAGCTCCTTAATTTTCTCCTTTTCTTAATTACTTTTTAGATAGAATCAACTTAGACATATTTATATTGGGTAAATTTTGGCTAGCATATGTGAAGATGTTCAATGGCTATTTGAATGTAGGGCCATGGTATATATTTGGTTAGATATGAAATTTTCCCTACAAAAATGGTCTTCATTCACAGAATTAAGGAAATATTTTAAACGTCCTACACAAAACATAAAATATAAACAAATAGTAGTAACCATATGTGGGGAATTGGACGTGTGTCCTTCAAATAATTGCCTTAGACAAAGTCCTAGTCCTACCATATTAATAAAGTGAACCTTAAAATTAAAAATAGAACTTTTCTGCATAATTGCTCTTACAACCATATGGTCGAAGCACCACAAACAATAATGACGATAGCTAATTATACTTTTTGAAATAATAAGTGCTTAATTGTTTCTAAAGCTCTTGATTTTAAAATGTTTCTTTTAGAAAATTAATAATTGGAGAAGATTAGTAAAGTAATTTAGCCACTTATATTTTGGTCTGATCACAAGTTTCAGTTGGTCGTCACCGTCTCATTGAGTTCGCTTGAATGAGCTTAGACAATTCTAGAATTTGATATCATGGATTTCGTTTTGAAGTTCTTTAACATTGAACCTATCTATTGATATCATATATTTTCAGAATAAGTAGTACTAATGTAATAGGTAACTTGAGTACTTAGTAAAAATTCATTATAATCATATACACGGCGTAGACACCCTATGCCGAGGGTGTTACGGGACACCACTTCGCCGAAATTTTTTACTATGTATATGTATGTAAATATATTAAAAAAATCATAATACTTGGTACAAGTAAAGAAAGTGACACTACTTGAAACACCATAGCTCACCGGTCTAGTGGTTAAACACCTTTAGAAAGTCTAGAACTGTGAGAGTTTGAATCCCGATTGTAGCACAACTTAACTTTTTTTTATCAAAATTTTCAAACATTTATCATTTAAAGTAGGGATTGAACCCTCGACCTTCAAAATTGAGATTGAACTCTCGACTTTCAAATTTTTTTTTTTAAATAACACTGCTGACAGAAAAACCTGCGTTCGTGACTGATCATATATAAGAATCGTCCTAACATGTTCATGTAACTTAAAAAAGTGAAGATGTTCCAATCAGTTGCCGACGCGAGAAGTTATATTACAAATAATATATGATGAACAACAAAAATATGACGCGTGGGGCACAAAGAATTGAAATCAAAATGGAACATCAATTGAGAGAAAGTTTGCCAGTTTGCATTAGCGTCGCAGATGTTGACTACCATAATACGAGTGGACAAAACTGAATTGAAGAACAAAAAGGTAGTCATCAAATTAAAAATATTACATAAAAGAAAACTTAAACAGCAAGATCTCACACGGTTTCATCAATTATCATATACCCTCCAAAATGTTCTTTTCTTCCGACATTCCACCAAAATTACACACTTTTTTCATGCCTTTCTAGAATACCTAATTTCCAAAAAAATTTAAACTATTAACTCATATTTTAAACTATAAATAAGCTTTAAAATATTACTCCCTCAATTCCAAAATAATTGTCTTAGTTTGATTTTGAGCGGAGTTTAAGAAATATGGTAAGATTTTTAGAACTTGTGGTCCAAAATAAGCCTCAAATAAATATGTGGCCTTAAAGCATTTCACTAAGGACAAAGTAGTAGCTTCTAATTCAAAAATAATTTTTGGCTTTACTAATGCGATGGGTAATTTTCAATGTGCTTAATGAGACAATAATATATATTTGTAACTTTAATTTGTTGAGGTTATGGGAGGAATTAACCCATTAATATTGGAATCAATGTGTTTTATGTTGTACCTTGTAAGTTAATCGCCTTTCGGAAAAACTTTAAAGGCAGGCCAAGGTACAAATCAACATTTTCATGGCTTCTAAGTTTGTAAAGTTTTTAAGCTAATTAGGTAACTTTTAAAAATTTCACCATTCACATCATATATAGTGCTATGAAGTGCAAAGGGAACTATTAACACGTCCCCCTACTGTAATTTCTTTAGCTATTGGATTTTGTTTGATAAAAATGTATATCTCTCTAATCAAGTAAATAAAAATATACATAAACTAAGTTAATTGTGCATTAAGTAAAAAGTCCACCTCCAACCATTGGATAAGTTAACTAATTACTATATTACAACGATCAAATTCCTGTATGGAGTATACAATATAGTATATGGTGCTTTTTATATTTTTAATCATATGGTATTTTGTTGAATAAAATAATAAATAGCGGCACTAATCATAGTGCTTGCAAGTCATCAGAAATACTTAAATATTTTACCCATTAACTGAAACAACTTCAAGTTAACGTTAGAAACCAAACAACCTTTATACTTGGTCTTATTCACTTTTCAGGAATCCACTTCTGATCTAACTAATTTAAAAAGTTATCCATGTATATAAGAAAATATCCAAAACATTATTCATTACATTGAGAATGTGGGATAACTTAAGGATTTTAAAATACTACTGAAAAATTTACACTTAAATCAATATGTGATCCAAAGCAATAATTTTTGATTTCCTTAATGATCACTACATTATACTTTTCCCTTATGTCAAAAGTATATGTATAAATAAGAAAAAAATAAACTCCTTTCTTATAACCTAGCTTTGCCCCTGCCCCTTCTTAGAAAAAAGTAAACATAAATGATAAAGGGCGATTCACATACTATCAGAGTCAAATACATTTCTCTTCTATATTAACTCGGAGTTGACTTTATATTATATCATTCACGCACAAAATATTCCGTCCTCGTGAATTAATTTTTGAGGTTGGTCTATTAATGTCAAAGTTTAATAGACAAAATTTTATCACACTGGATTCATTTCCCTAAATTGTACAATTTCTTGTAAATCTTATTACTTTATCAAGAACCATTGAGGAAATCGTGCATGAATTCATGCTAAATCTACAATTTTTGTCCTTTTCCTACCCTAAGTTTTATTCTCATACTCAACATTCATTTATGGATGTTTTCTTTCCATTTACTTGTGATTAAATGAGTGTTTCAAGGACTAATCAGGATCTTTTATTTAACGAGAAGATAGGTTTAGTTTGTCAATAATTGAATCAAAATTCTTGAAGATGACGAAATCGTTGTACTGTTTATTTGTTATAATTATAATATAAAGTTAAACAAGTACTTTCCTTAAAAAAATGAATAAAACCACACAAATCTCTCACACCTGCACGTCATTGGAATAAAACTTAAGCCACACAAAACAATTGTGATAAGTTATAATTCCGTTAACTTGCTAAGGATAACATATTAATAGTGAATGTCAAGTAACTGTATTAACCAAAGGGGACATACCCTAGGAAAGGAATTATAATATTATTCTAGTGTCATTGTTTTTCCCCTTTTTGGATAATTAAAGTTTATATGGTATTGTAAAATGCTTTTGCATTAGGAACTAATTAACCATATATTTTACTATTCAAAGGTGGCAGTTATTATAATGCTTAAACGAGCTAGAAAATCGTTTCCTAACTCATGCTACCGAATTAGTCCTACGAAATTAAACTGCTCTACTCCAATGCACAGAAATTATTTCCATTTAAGATGCTAAACTCTTTTAGTAACTTATCTAGAACTTGTCAAGGTCAACCATGATAACCAGTTATCCTAGATACACATACTATGAAAATCTAGTTTGTTTTAGTTTCCATGAAGCCTGGGCATCGAGCGAGCGAGCCGAGCCCGAGCTGAGCATAACCGAACCCGAGCCTAACCGAACCCGAGCCGAACTGAGTTTTATATATAGCGAGTCGAGCCGAGCCCGAGCCGAGCTCAACAGAACTTTGTTAGAGTTTGACCGAGCCCGAGCCCGAACCGACTTTTTTTCTTGTGTTTACATACTTAATAATATTCGAATTTTTCTTTTGATCATAACCATAGAAAGATAAAAGTATTAATTGATAAGGATAAAGTATTAGTTTATAAATTGTTAACTATTGCATTAAAATATTAAATAACACGAAGACTTCTAATATTTTTGGGTAATTAAGCCTAATGAATGGAACTTATATTTTAAAAATAAAATTACACAATTAATCAAGCTAATCGTGTCGAGCCGAACTTTGACCGAGCCGAGCTTGATCGAGCTTTAACCGAGCCGAGCCGAGCCAAATTTTAAATGAGACTGAGCCGAGTCGAGCCGAGCTAAAAGGAAACCGAGCCGAGCGAGCTTTGAGCCGGCTCAACTCTATGCCCAGGCCTAGTTTCCATAAAGATGGCACAATCGTTGTATTTCATGTGCTAATTTTATTACTCCCTCCGGTCCACTTTATTTGATTTTTTAACCTATTTTACTTGGTGCATAATATTTGACCTTTCCCAAAATCAAGATAAAATTTTACAATGTCACCCCCTTGCTAATAAATAATTTTAAATAAAATTATACTCCCTCTAGTCCATATTATTTGATTGTTTTCATACAGACCAAGGAATCCACCTTTTAGCATTTATTAAAGATGTTATTTACTAAATTAACCTTCATCTATTTCAAAATTTACTCATAGAAATTTGTGAGAGCTTTATGTGTTTAATTTATTAACAAAGTAGCTTTGGGAAGTCAAAACAAATAACATCTTGATTTTTGGAAAAAATCAAATATTTTGGACCTAAGGAAAAATATCAAAAAATCATATAAAATGGACCGGATGGAGTAAGTAATAATAGCTTGAACAAGGATTAATATAGTCAATTACATTACTAATTAATGTTTAAAAGGTGATTTTCTTAATACTCGTGAAAACATTCAAAACATCAAATAAAATGAACCGGAGGGAGTACCATAATAGTTCAAGGCCCTAAGGTCTATAACTTAGACATGGATGACATATATACGAGTGTTGTACGTTTTTATTTTTAACATATGTACTGGTGGGAGGTACAATGTAATAAATATTCAGTGGAACGGTCTTGTTGCGTGTAAGCTTATGCAAAACACTAATTGTTATAATTAATTTTTACTAGTAATTTATGTAGTAGTTTTATCTACTACTATTAACTTACAAGTAACTTATTTAATTACTCTATGTTGGATAGAACTAAAACGGCAGTCCTTAGATTAAATAAGATTAATTAATGAATGCAAAGCTAAATTCATTGTTGATCTCTTCTATATATGTCTCGTAGAATTCCCTAGTTTTCATAAAATGCATAATTGGTTATTAATACTACGTACGTACTGTGTGAAATCAAACAAGGTTCACTTCTTTTAGTGTGTTAAGTACTTAAGTTTCATTATATTTCTGTAGTCATAAATTACTACAGAATTTATTAACCAAAGAATGCAAAATACTCATCCATTTCCTCAGGAGGGGGATGGGGTGACTGGATGAGTAATATTTATGTGGTTTAAACAATATACGTTAACTAGCTTTAATTTTGGTCGATATTTTAAGTAATCTCTTGTTTCCTCCACCAACTAACCATGCTCTTCTCCTTCCACACCAAATTAACAAAAAATTTGCCTTTTTATAAAAAAATAGTAAAGATTTTTAAAACTTGATTTAAAATAGGTCGTTGGAATCTGTGTAACTATAAATCATTTTATTAAGAATACAATTATAAATTTGTAGTTTAATTATTTAATTTAGAGCGTATTAAAAAAATAGAATATATTCACATAAATTGAAACGAAACTATTAGTTTAGACAGAGGCGGACCTACGTCCTCTTTTCGGGTGCATCGGCATCCATTAACTTTGCTAAATATTTTTTATATATAGGTATAAGTATGTCAAAAATAGAATATCTCTATTATTTGGCACTCTTAGTAACTAACATATTTATGTTAAATTTTATAGTGTTCTCACCGTGCTTAAATCTTGGGTCCGCCTCTGAGTTTAGATAAGTGTCCTTTGGTCTAGTAGCACATTTTAATTACTAAGTTATAATTTAACATATTCACAACAATTAGAACCACTTCATTATTTACCTGTATATATTTGACAAACATTTTCTTATATGGGAAAAAGTTACTAGGAGTAATAAAAAAAGGGTAGCTACGTCACTTTAACAAACATTTTCATCTTATGGAGAAAGTACATCCTACAATGACCATTCACTTTCCAAAAGAGTCCAAATTCAGACATACCTTTTCATCAGAATTTTAACGTTTGGTAAAGTCTTTTCTTGATTGGAGACAAACTGTACTAGAAATCTTCAGTCACAATGACTCCAAATATTTGATCATTCACCAAAAGTTTCTTTACTTTCAGAGTTAATGAAATATAAGAGTAATATTTAGGTATTTGAGATACTTACACGAGATGTTTACATTCAATCAAAAAAATCAGATCCACTATACTCCTTCCCGACACCTCCCAAGGAAAATCTCGAATTTGGAAGGTTGGTTTGTTTATCCGCAATTGAAAAAATAAACATTGATTGGATCCTCTCGTAATAGGGAACGGTCCTCTCATTCTCGGAAGACATTCATAAAAATTCTCGTTCAAGTAGGAATATATATAAGTTAATCACAAATAATTGTTCAAACATTTATATAAAACACATAGTTTATCTACAGTGGCGGAGCTAGCCTTCTAGCTAACCCCTAACTTTGGTCAAATCATGTATATTTGTCTTGAAAAAATATTTAATATGTACTAGTAATTATTAAATTAAAACTCCCCAACTTAAAAGGACTAGAATTATAAATCCTAAAACTTCAAAATATGGCTTCGCCTCTGATTAGGACACAAACTCTTATAAAAACATGAAATAAAATAATTAGTACACACAAAAGGAAAAATAGCAAGAGCCAAGAACCACCCCACTACCCAACCCCCCCTACCCCACTACCCCTTCTCAATATCTTCACATAACTATACATACACCATATATATAACACACACAAAACAAAGTTAACGGTTCACAATTGAAATATTTTCTCTTCCTTTTCTTTCTCCCCTCAAAAATATTTCACATACTTTTATTGACTTTCTCTATACTTTTTAAGTCTTCACAATAATATTAAGTCATACATACATAAATTTCTCTATACATATCAAATGTCAACCGGTGGCACCACCACTACGACCACCACTACCACCTCTACAACCACCAACTCCGCCACGCACCACCGTCGTCGTGTAACGGACAACATGTCAACAACAACAAGTGATCCTGAAAAAATATTATCAAATTGTTCATCTGATGAAGAAAACAATATTAATAATATTAACAACATGAATTATTCATGTTGTGGTGGTACAGGAAGTTACATGAGCAGTACTCTTCATTATTATCATCATCATAATCATCATCCATTAATTAAATATTTATTAGTACGTAAAAGGGTGCCTGAAAATATAATATATAGATTAGAAGAATGTGTTGGTACAATATTACAATGTTTTAAATCAAGAAAGAATATGGGACGTACAGTTTTTGGAATACTTTTGTTTTTTATGGTGGCTTCTGTATTTTTTAAGTTTTCATTTATGATGATGAATGGAAATGTAGAAGATGTTGTTAATGGGAATTTTATTATGAGAAGAGGAGGAGAAAATAATGGATTATTTGTTCTTCATAATTTCAAGAATGATTATTTGGTAAATAATGCTCAAAGGGATACAACAGATTCTTCTTCTTCTTCTGGAGATTTTGTGAGGAAACGCCAGATGAAAGAAATACCTGTAAGTATTTTTATCATTTTTATGTTTTTTTTTTTTCATTTTGTATTGTGAAAGATACCTGGTACTAGTAGGAGGTTGCCGGTATCGGTGGAATTAATCGAGGTGCGCTAAAACTGGGCCGACACCCTTATTGTGAAAGGGAAAAGATATGGAAAAAAGTTTTCCAATTATTAAATCTTTGTTTGGTGTTTATGTAATCAAAATTTAAGAAGTTAGGAGCTGTAATATTTATGTTTTGCTTATGTTTTTGGGTTTGAAGAATAAAAAAATTGGAACTTTTCTTCTTTAACTCAATTTTTTCCCCTTGTTTTGATGTTTTTTCTCATTTTGAATCGTGAAAGATATGGAAAAAGTATTAAAGATTGAATCTTTAGCTGCCCAAATTGGTGTTGTTATTCAGTTTTTAAAAGATTGGAGCTGTAATTTTTCTGTTTTGCTTAAGATTTTGGGTTTGAAGAATGAAAGATTGGAAGTTGAAACTTTTTTAACTGTAATTTTCTTCTTTTACTTTACCTTTTTAACTGTATGGGTAAATTGAGAGGTTGGTGCAGAATGTCTGTTTATTGTTTGACTGGGTAAAATCCAAGTAGTGGGCGGCAACAAAACAAAGTGTTGAATTTTGTGGCCATTTTTGACAGTTGGCTATTGGCTATTGGCTATGTTGACTATGATGGTGGCTTGACAATGATTAGTTGACCGTTGTAACCTTTGGTCCTTCCATGTTCTTTCCCTATTTTGATAACGGTGTTTTCTGTGTCAGTTTGTGTGCAACTTGACTAATATAGGGGTCGGTAATGTTTAGGCAAATGGGAATAAACTACGCTGTTGTTGGTGTTGTTTAACTAAATGAGATATATCACCAACTTGTTTGGAATTGAGTCGTAATTGTTGTTCTAGTTACTTTGCTCTATTTGTTCTACCTTAACTTTCCTGAATTCAGACTTTTGTTTGTTTACTTGTGGACTATGTTATGTATATGAACAGAAGAATGAAATTGGAAACATTTAACTAACTTGTCTGTATGAATTGCTTTGACAGGTACCAGAAATATGGATGAAACCAAACAGTGATAGTCATTACCAATGCATTTCTCGGCCAAAGAATCGCATAAGTATGTCAAGATTTTACATTTTTTGAATTTTGCTGGTGTTAATTGTGAAGTTTATTCATTATACATTCTGATATCTGGGAACTTTCTCAGGAACTGGCTCATCGACGAATGGCTATATCTTAGTTCACGCGAATGGAGGATTAAACCAAATGAGAACAGGGGTGAGTGAAAAGCTGTTATCCAGACTCATTAAGCTATTGTTATGATGGTTTTTACAATGTTGTTCTAATTATGTTTAGTGGATTATTGCAGATATGTGATATGGTGGCTATTGCAAAAATAATGAATGCCACTCTTGTGCTTCCTTCTCTTGATCATGAATCTTTTTGGACAGATACTAGGTACTATTCTTTAGTAGTTCTGATCAGTTGAGATGACCCCTCAGGGCCTCGTCGTTTTCTCCCTAACGATTTATGGTTTGTTGCAGTGATTTTAAAGATCTTTTTGACTGGAGACACTTCATTGAAGTTTTAAAGGATGATATTGAGATTGTGGAGTCTTTGCCACCAAAATATGCAGCTGTGAAACCCGTCCAAAAGGCGCCAGTGTCTTGGTCCAAGGTTTGTAAATAAAAGTACTCTGTGCTAGCTATAGCTTTTGGTTTTCATCGCGGAAAATGAAACATGATTCTTCATTGCAGGCTAGTTACTACAGAGGAGAAATACTTCCTATACTAAAGAAGCACAAGGTGATACAGTTTACTCACACAGATTCAAGGCTTGCTAACAATGGCCTAGCATCGTCTATTCAAAGGCTTCGGTGTAGAGCAAATTATCAGGCTCTACGTTACACAAATGAGATAGAGGAGTTTGGGAAGAAGTTGGTGGATAGACTTAGAGATAATGGTGAACCATATATTGCTCTCCATTTAAGGTAATCTATCTAACACGGCGTTTCTTTATCAATGTCTCAACAACTGATCTATGAGTAACTTATCATCATATTGCTTTGACTGTGCAGATATGAAAAGGACATGCTAGCCTTTACTGGCTGCAGCAACAATTTGACAGCTGAAGAGGCTGAAGAACTTCGTGAAATGAGGTACGAAGTGAAACATTGGAAAGAAAAAGAGATTGACAGCAAGGAAAAGAGACTCCAAGGAGGCTGCCCTATGTCCCCTAGGGAGGCAGCCTTGTTTCTTAAGGCGATGGGCTATCCTTCCACGACAAGAATATACATCGTAGCAGGGGAAATTTATGGCAACAACAGTATGGATGAATTTCGTTCCCACTACCCGAACGTGTACTCTCACACAACCCTTGCTACAGAGGAAGAACTAGAAACTTTCAAGAATTATCAAAACCGTCTTGCTGCTGTAGACTATATGGTAGCCCTTGAAAGCGATGTTTTTGTTTATACATATGATGGCAATATGGCGAAGGCTGTTCAAGGTCATAGAAGGTTTGACGGATTTCGAAAGACCATTAGTCCTGACAGGTACTTTTTTATCCCAAACACACCAATTTCAGCATGTGATGCTTATCAGCTACTTTAAATCAGCTAAACAACTAAATATCTTCTTAATAATGTTTTTGTATCGTCTTTATTTCAGATTCAATTTTGTAAGATTGATCGACTCATTAGATAAGGGTGCAATGTCTTGGGAAGAGTTTTCTTCACAAGTTAAGGTTTCACATTCCAACAGATTAGGAGCTCCTTACCTAAGACAAGCTGGTGAATCACCAAGATTAGAGGAAAACTTCTATGCAAATCCTTTACCAGGTTGTTTATGTAATAGATCTCAAGAGGAAATACATAAACAGCAACTCAACAAAAGACCAAGTTTAAGAGTTACTTCACAAAGATAGGACTTTGTAAGTTCATACATTTGATAGATTAGTCCAATATCAATACATGTTCTACAGAATGGCCTATAAGGGGCTGCCAGATGTCGGGTTTTTTATTGCCCTTCGTGCTGCGCGGCAAGCAGAACAAGAGAGATTATTGTAGCAAGAAAACAGCCCTGGAGACAGAGATATGGTGGTTTATAAGATGGAAAAAAGAAAGCATATACAAAGTAGAGATATACTTGAGCATTCTTTAGGGTGGAGTACAGAATTTTCATTCTTTTATTATTTTTCTTTTTTGTTCTAGTTGGTTTTGTAATTAGTTTACACATTAGGTTCTACACATGGATTCATACGTACAATGATATACAGGTTATACAGTTGCAGAATTCTTCTTTGTCATCTTTTAATAGAGAATTTTTTTCATTAGCAAGATATGTTTCAGTTTGAACTACATAATTGAGTCGAGGTGAATTTCTTCTGTTATATTTACTAGGGAAGGTCAAATTCGCTCATGTACTACTCGAAATTAAGCAACTTTACCCTCAGTTGCTCTAAAATTACCCTTGCCATAAAGAAAAGGTCTTGCTTTTGCCCTTGATCTCTAACGGATCTCCTGATGGTGATTTTAAACCATAACCAAAAGTTAAGGGGTATATTTGGCAAAGGCAGATACTAGATGATTTGCTAACGACAAGGATATGAATGAACCAAAAATGTGACGGATGGCAAAATCGAGCAATTTCAGATACTACACGAGGGTATGAATGAACCAAAAGTGTGGCAAAATTTTTTAGCATTAATTTTTTCTTAAATACTATATTTATACTTCATAACAATTATGAAAACTCATATTATGTGCAGAGTGTGCCCCTTAGATATGTGAATCTTCTTGAATATGTAAACAGGGATGTGTCACGTAGTACTTCCCAGATAATGAAGCATGTTTTATGAGAAAAATTGCTAACTCATATTCATAGTTTAACTACCGTTGCTACGCCATGAACCTTTTTGCACCTCCATTCATACCAACACACTATCTTTCATTTTTCGAGGGGTTTAACCATCTGGTATATGAAATTCATTAGCATGAATATTCCAAATCGAGCTGCAAGGAGGAACCGCTTCTTACCAGAGATTTTTTCGTCCCCATGGTTTGAACTCAAAACGTCTGATTAAGGATAGAAGGATCTCATCTATCCCATCATATCTCTTGTTAGTCATAAGACACTATCCGTTCACATGTATAAGATGGCTGTCAGACCCTCGATTTAGCGGGATTCGGCCATGGCATGAGTTTGGGCATGTTGGCTCGGCCATGGGCAAAAACGGGTGAAATACAACATGATTGATGAACGTTTAGGCAAGTGCGGGCTGAAATGTGCTTGGTGGGATCAAGAACATGTGTGGGGATTGTCTAACGGTTGGTGGCACAACGGCTAGGCAGCCTTGTGTCTTGTGATTGTCTAAGTGTGGGCAATGATTGAACGACTTCGGTTGTCGGGTGGCAAACGAACGGGGCAGCGAGCAAACGACGTTGTGGGCAACGGGGTGTCATGACATGGTGTTGTGATGCCAAGGCAAGCATTGGCTTGGCTAAGTGTGGTGCGTGGCACTTGGCCAAATTTGGGACGTAATGTGCTGAACGACAAGGCAGAACCGGCTGAACGATGAGCTGAGTCGGCTGGACAAAGGCTGAATGCTGAAGGCATGTGCAGGGCACATGAGCGGGCGGTTGGGCGCTGAAGCATGGCTAAAAACGTGGCTGACATGGCTGAAATCATGGGAAAGTGGGCTGCCAAGTGTCTTATTTCGTCCCTATCCTTTTGTAATGCCTTTGTGGCTGATCCCATTTGTATATAAGATTGTTTTATTCATTGTAAACAAGTTAGACAGAAAATAATGTAGACAACACTTAGAATAAACGTCCTCCTTAGGGAAGGAGACGTTTTGGCCATGGCTGGCCGTTCCTTTGTATTTTCGGGTTAATATAAAGGTTGGGAATTGGTTTCCCGTATATCGTTGTGTTCCTACTTTACTTATCTTGCTGTTACAACTTGTGTTAAGTGCTAAAACGAAATCAATTGACCCTATTATATAAATAAAGCGTTGGGAAGGCTGAGTTTCGCAAGGGTGCGTTGCTGCCGCACGGGGCAAACCTCGGCGGGTTTAAGTGATCAAAAATTACCCCTGTGACAACTGGTATCAGAGCGAGCAGGTTGTTTGATGCGTGTGACGGGCTGATCAAGACATCAAGAGAGGGCTCGGGATGGCTTTGATTCAAGGGGAGGCCGTCTAGTACTTGGAAATGGCAAAACAAGTAAGTAAACGTGATTTTTCTGTCGTTTGTGGGCTGATTTCGGGAAAAATCAGTTTGGTTGCTCAATTTTTGAGTATGGCAATGTGTTGGGCTTGCAAAACTGAAGGAGACAAGATGAACAAATGGGAGAAACGTGTTGAATTTGTTGTGCACGAATTGGGGCTGCATTGGGAACGAATTTGACACTAGACTCAATGTTGTTGGCTTGTGATTTCTTTGTAAGTAGCGGACACATGTGGGCTGTTTGTGATGAACGGCTTGGAGGGCTTAACAAGTTGCTGCAACAACATAAAAACGTGCAAGGGAAACGGGCAAAGGCATGGGAAAAACGCTGCACATGGTGGAAAAATGTAGCAAACGGTTTTTGTGACTTTTGTGGTGTTTCATTGCATTTGTGGGGTGTTGTTGAATCTGTTCGACGAGGGCGTCGAATTCAGGTGGTGCGGGTGGTTTGTCAGACCCTCGATTTAGCGGGATTCGGCCATGGCATGAGTTTGGGCATGTTGGCTCGGCCATGGGCAAAAACGGGTGAAATACAACATGATTGATGAACGTTTAGGCAAGTGCGGGCTGAAATGTGCTTGGTGGGATCAAGAACATGTGTGGGCTGATTGTCTAACGGTTGGTGGCACAACGGCTAGGCAGCCTTGTGTCTTGTGATTGTCTAAGTGTGGGCAATGATTGAACGACTTCGGTTGTCGGGTGGCAAACGAACGGGGCAGCGAGCAAACGACGTTGTGGGCAACGGGGTGTCATGACATGGTGTTGTGATGCCAAGGCAAGCATTGGCTTGGCTAAGTGTGGTGCGTGGCACTTGGCCAAATTTGGGACGTAATGTGCTGAACGACAAGGCAGAACCGGCTGAACGATGAGCTGAGTCGGCTGGACAAAGGCTGAATGCTGAAGGCATGTGCAGGGCACATGAGCGGGCGGTTGGGCGCTGAAGCATGGCTAAAAACGTGGCTGACATGGCTGAAATCATGGGAAAGTGGGCTGCCAAGTGTCTTATTTCGTCCCTATCCTTTTGTAATGCCTTTGTGGCTGATCCCATTTGTATATAAGATTGTTTTATTCATTGTAAACAAGTTAGACAGAAAATAATGTAGACAACACTTAGAATAAACGTCCTCCTTAGGGAAGGAGACGTTTTGGCCATGGCTGGCCGTTCCTTTGTATTTTCGGGTTAATATAAAGGTTGGGAATTGGTTTCCCGTATATCGTTGTGTTCCTACTTTACTTATCTTGCTGTTACAACTTGTGTTAAGTGCTAAAACGAAATCAATTGACCCTATTATATAAATAAAGCGTTGGGAAGGCTGAGTTTCGCAAGGGTGCGTTGCTGCAGCACGGGGCAAACCTCGGCGGGTTTAAGTGATCAAAAATTACCCCTGTGACAATGGCCATCATAATGCATACTTTATTCTGTCGCAGTTTCAACGGCATTCTTTAGGCCACTGCTCCTCATCTCAAAGCACAGCTAGAAGCATAAGATTATTAAATTTTGAACATCCTTACACAAATTCTTGGCTATGCCACTGCATACATCTTCGTATAACAATGAGCACGTAGTTGGTGTACATATATATCTTCTTACATTGTTTTAATAGTAACCAAAGGAAATGGGTGTGTACCCCAACTTTTTATCTGCCCGTCTAAAATTACCATAAATTGAAAACTATAATACTACAAGTAACGAAGAGTAAAATCTTAAGATGTTACGTAAAATGTTTAAAAAGTTTTTCTCCTTGTTGAAAGTATGAATGTAGACTAGTTCCTAGTAATGTACATAGTTACAAGTATTCTAGCAGAATCTTAGGATTTTCCTTTATTTCTTTCCTTATTTAGATATACATTATATTTGTATTTATACCTAGCTTCTATTGGAATAATTGACACACAATTCCTACATACCTTCTTCATTTGTTCACATGGTATCAGAGCCAGGCCCGTTCCCGTTTGGGCCCCCATTAATTTGCTCACGCCGGTCTAGGCGTGCGGGGGTGTTGGAGTGGGTGTTGTCCCACAGTGGTTGTGGAACGGGGTGGTTGTTTGTAATATATGGACTTGGGCAATCCTCCCCCCTTGAGCTAGCTTTTGGGGTTGAGTTAGGCCCAAGGTCCATTTTTTTGACATGGTATCAGAGCCATCCGTCTTTGGTTCATGTGTAGATCACCTTTAGTTCTTCTTTGAGAAACAAGAATTCGGTCCTTCATTAGGTCACAATTACTGTGACATTTTTGTCTCACGTCCACTACTCGTGAAGGGAAGATACAATTTCCGGCCGGAAAGAACTTCTTTGGCAACTTGTTCTTCAGATCATGACACTTACGCGCCTCCTTCTTTACCGATCTGCTTCTCACTCGCCGGTCCGTGAAGGAGCGTGTTCCGTCAGGCTTCATCGCTGCTTGCATCTCCGGCATCTGCTTCAGTTTTAGGAGTATTCCTCGTTCTAAAGTGCTGATTGGAAATTTGTTTTTTGGCTTTTGAAATTCGTGGTTGCATCACAGGTCTTCGTTCTTTTATCTGGTGGCTGCTTCTCTGTTGAAACTTGTGGGTTTCTGTTCAGCATCCAATTTTGGCCGAGAAATTGCATTTGGTCTACTCCAGGTTCCTAAAATTTGTTCGTTTCTGCTTTCAAGTAATAGATCTGTTCTATTGTTAAATTTTGGTTGCTGGATTTTGATAAATTAGTAATCAGATTCGAATTTGTCAAGCCTTTTTACTGGTACTATTTCTCTGTGATTCTGAAGTAGTATTTGGAGATTACCTTTGAGTTGTTGGGTAGGAATTGAACTAATTTCTCTGCTTGTGTGTTGGGTATATCCTTTAACAAAGAAAAATGATGACTAAAATTCAAGGAGGAGAGAAAACAGTTACTACTACTTTTGTTGGGTCAACATGTCTTATCTCATCTTCAAGTAAATGGGTTATTGATTCTGGTGCCACAGATCATATGACAGGAAATCTTAATATTTTGTCTAGCTTTAGACCACATAAGGTACCATTTCCTGTGACCGTAGCGGATGGGTCAACATATAATGTTGTGGGATCTGGGACGGTTGAGCTAACCTCCTCTATTACCCTATCATTTGTGTTAAGTTTGCCCAATCTTGCATTTAATTTGATTTCAGTGAGTAAGCTTACTAGTGATCTAAATTGTTCTGTGTCATTCTTTCCCGACCATTGTCTGATTAGAGATCTTGTGACAAAAGAAGTTATTGGTAAGGGACATGTATCTGCTGGTCTTTATATTTTTGATAATTGGGTGCCTCATTCTGTTGCATGCTCCAGTGTCGTATCTTCTTTTGAAGCACGTTGTCGGTTGGGACATCCCTCCCTGCCTCTATTAAAGAAACTATGCCCTCAATTTCAAAATGTATCTTCATTGGAATGTGAGTCGTGTCGATTTGCAAAACACCACCGCATCTCGTCAAGTCCAAGGCTTAATAAACGAGCTGAGTTTCTTTTTGAGCTAGTTCACTCTGATGTTTGGGGACCATGTCCTGTTGTTGCTAAAACTGGACACTGGTATTTTGTCACTTTTGTAGATGATTTTTCTCGGATGACATGGATTTACTTTATGAAGAGCCGCTCTGAAGTGTTTACACACTTTTGTGCCTTTTGTGCGGAAGTCAAAACACAATTCAATGCTTCTGTACGTATTCTAAGGAGTGATAATGCTAAAGAGTATATGTCAGCCTCATTTCAGTCCTACATGAGACAAAATGGGATGCTTCACCAGTCGTCTTGTGTTGATAAGCCCTCTCAAAATGGAGTTGCTGAGAGGAAGAATAGACATCTACTCGAGACAGCTTGGGCGCTTTTATTCCAAATGAAGGTTCCTAAACAATTTTGGGCTGATGCGATCTCTACAGCTTGTTTTCTGATCAACCGGATGCCTTCTGATGTGCTTAACAATGGCATACCGTATAATATTCTATTTCCAAACAAGTCACTATTTCCAATAGAGCCTAAAGTGTTTGGAAGCACATATTATGTTCGAGATGTTCAGCCATCTATTACTAAGTTGGATCCTAAGGCGTTGAAGTGTGTTTTTCTAGGCTATTCTCGCCATCAAAAGGTATATAGATGTTATTCTACTGAACTTGGCAAGTATATGGTGTCAACTGATGTGACATTTTTAGAGACTATACCGTTCTTCTATGCACCTCCTATTTCTACAAGTCGGGGGGAGGAAGATGACTGGTTAGTCTATCAGGTCACCAGAGTTTTGACAAACCAGTCAGATGATGTTGTTCCTACATCTTCCAGTTCCTCGATTGAGCACCAATCAACTGTCATACCTTCGACACCTGCTCCATCTGTGACTGTCGTACCCTCAGCACCTACTCCATCAGTGCCAGCTAGACCACCTATTACTCAAGTTTACTCGAGGAGGCAAGATGATCCTCCAGTTACTCCATCAGATGATCCGCCAGTTGCTTCTTCAGAGAACCTTGACCTCCCTATTGCTCTTCGCAAAGGTACACGTACTTGTAAATCCACATATGGTATTGCTAATTTTGTCTCCTATGGTTGCCTATCTTCTGCATATTGCTCTTTCATTGCATCTTTGGATTCTGTCTCTGTACCCAAAACTTTGAAGGAAGCTTTGAGTTATCCTAGGTGGCGCGATGCAATGCTTAAGGAGATACATGCCTTGGATGAAAATCATACTTGGGATTTGGTGAATTTACCCAAAGGCAAAAAGGCAGTGGGGCGTAAATGGGTCTTCGCAATCAAGGTTAAGCCTGATGGTTTGGTGGCTCGGCTTAAAGCTAGGCTTGTGGCTAAAGGATATGCTCAGACATATGGTGTGGATTATTCGGACACCTTTTCTCCGGTTGCCAAGCTCACTTCTGTTCGCTTATTTATGTCCTTAGCTGCCTCTCAGCATTGGCCCTTACACCAGTTAGATATCAAGAATGCATTTTTTCATGGTAATCTCCGTGAAGAGGTCTATATGGAGCAACCACCTGGTTTTATTGCTCAGGGGGAGTATGGTAAAGTTTGTCGTTTGAAGAAGTCATTTTATGGCTTAAAACAGAGTCCTCGTGCTTGGTTTGGCAGGTTTAGTGAGGTTGTTCGTGAATTTGGGTTAAAGAAGAGTCGTTGTGATCACACAGTCTTCTATAGACGATTAAGAGTTGGAATTATCCTCCTTGTTATATATGTCGATGACATTATCATTACAGGAAGTGATAAGACCCAAACTCCCTCAAGACCCTTCACCCGGAGTCAAGCCAAGTTGATCCAAGATGCTCACCTTTACTTGGTATGGAAGGGTATGGAAGAAGGCCCCGAGAGCAACTTGAAGACCATACTTTGGTGTACCATGGAGGGAGGACCCTCTAGGATACTTGGAGAGGCCCAAGAGACCCAAAATGAGACATCCCAAGGGGCTCCAGAACAAGGCGGAGCGCCTCCCAGCTGAGGCGGGGCGCCTCCCCAAAATCCAGAGGCATGAAAGGCTCAGGGCGGACCGCCTCCCAGCCTAGGCGACCGCCTCCCTCAGATCCAGAGAAGTGAAGACTGCTGGGCGGCCGCCTCTCCCTACTAGGCGGACCGCCTACCCCTGTGACTCACATGCGGGATTTTTAATGACTTTTGTTTGAACTTCCAACTTTAGCCCTGCGTGGCCTTATTTGTTTTAACCCACTTTGGGGGTATTTTAGACCTTTTATTTAGACCTAAGTGAAGCCTATAAATACTTCACTTAGCCTCTTTAAATCGGAAGCTAACTTTGATGATTGAACAAACACTTGTGTTGAGAGTTGAACTCTTGGATTGAATGAATGAAACCTTGATGGGACTTGTTTTTCCTCTAGCGGATCTAGATGAATTCCAATCCCCCCCGATCATTCTACTTGCGTGCTCACGTTAGCTCGAGGGTAGTTGCTTAGTGTAGGTGTTCTTGTCATTCTCTCGGGGTGTAACGGAACAAGTTCTCCGTTGCTACTTGGGATTATCGTACGAGCTACGTCTCGCTTTTATCTTTTCGTTTCCGCATTTTGATTCTTATCATCTTGGTATCAGAGCAAGGCTCGGGTTTTGTTTCTACAAACCCCCGACCCTTGATTCTTCGTGCCTAGGTCGATTCCTATCTTTATTTTCTTGTTCTTGTTATTGAAGGAAGAAAATTACAAAAAAATTGAAAAAAATTGAAAATCTAAAAATTTGGTGTAACTTGTTGGTTTGAGTGATTCATGATATGGGTGTTATAGATTCTTGATCGTGATTGAATCCCCGTCGTTTGGATACCAAAAACACTTGGATTGGAGAAGATTGAAAATCAAAACCCCAAAACCCCTTAAAACCCTTGATGAACTTGTTCTTGATGACTTTTGATTGATTCTTGGGTTGGATTGATATTGGATTGAGATTTGATATTGGGGTTTGATCCTTGTGTGTTTCCCGTTCTTTTGGTACCTTAAACACCCAATTTGGAGTTGTATTGCATGAATTGAAAATTTGAAACCCTATGAAAATTTGAAAATTTTGAAACCCTTGCTTTGAAGAAGATGAACATGGTGGATTGTTTGATTTTGATTGGGGTTTGATAAAAGTTGTTGGGGTTTGATCTTTGTGACTAATACAACATTTGGGTACCTTTGAATTGCTAAAACAACGCTTGAATAGTTGGAATTGTGGGTGAAAAATCAACAAAACGCGAAGTGAACTGTGCTGGAACACAGCAGGAGGCGGAGCGCCTAACAAAGAGGCGGAGCGCCTCCCACTGGTGAGCTTGCAGGAATTATTTGAGGCGGAGCGCCTCCCTGAAAGGGCGGAGCGCCTCTCACCTGCACCCTGCTCTGGGCGGTCGCCTCTCATCCTGAGGCGGGGCGCCTACTTCCTGAAACTTGGGAATTGGGTAGAAACTTCTAGGATTCCTTGTTTTGTTGTTTGCATTGCTTCTAATTGGTACTATTAGAGTATAATCCTACTTGATTAGTACTAATTACTTCGAGCTACTAGGAACATCGTGCCATAGAGAGGAGACTAGAATTCGAAGAAGATCCGTAGTTTCTTTTGATTCAAGTCCTTTACTTCAAAGTGCCTAGCGTTCATCGAGTCCCATTAACTCCACTCACCCCGGAGTGTACTTGACTCGTGGATAGTTTGGTTGAGTAGAGGGGTTGTTAGTCATCTACGGGAAGCTTTGGAATTACAAGTCGAGTGAAATATCCACCGCCACCCAAAAGAGTGATCCGAGTGAACACAAGTGAGGGAGCGAGTGAGGTGTTTTAACTAACGCTTGTTTCTTTTCTTTGTAGGTACAATGGCCAACGAGGGTCAAGATTTTATCAAGGAGGCCTTGGCTAGCCTTCTTGCCAAGATGGATGTTATGACTCAAAGGATTGAGTCACTTGAAAAGGGTGCCTCAAGTACCCAAGGAGACCAAGGGACCCCGAGTGTCCCAATTGAAAAGGGGACCCCGAGTGTCCAAATTGAGGCCGGTGAAGGCTCGAGTAGCCCTACCTTTACCCCGGAGCAAGTTGTTGAATTACTCAATCAACAACGGGTAAAGGAAGATCGAGAAAGAATTGAACGAACGGGCATTCCCCGTATCTTGGATAATCCCCCAAGAGACAACCCATTACCAAGACCCATCCGAAATGTGCAACCTCTTGAGCAAGTCGATGAAGCTCAAGAAGGGGAGGAAGCCGAGTATGGTGATGAAATGTATGGGCTTGATGAGCACTTTCAACCGAGGCGTGGTATGAATTGGGGTCGTAATGTGGATCGAGGTAGGGGCCGAGGTCGAGGGCCACCTATGGGATTTGTTGGAGGGAATGCGAGAAGGGAGTATGGTGTGAATGAAGACCACTATGGGGGCCAACCGGAGCCATTCCGTGGGGGTCGTGACAACAACAACAATCTTAATAGTGTGAAGATTACTATTCCTCCTTTCAAAGGGAGTAGTGATCCGGTGGAGTACCTTGATTGGAAGTTGTCCATGGAACGTATATTTGACACCAATGACATGCCCGAATTGAAGAAGACTAAGTATGCTATCTCTACCTTTGAGTCCTTTGCTTCTACATGGTGGGAGTCGGTAAAGAGGAATAGAAGGAGGATGGGGATGGTTCTTAATCTTACTTGGGATGAGTTGATCCGTGTGATGGATGAAAAGTACTTGACTAACCAATACCGAGTGGACCAACAAAAGCGTCTCTATGAATTGAAACAAGGTTCCAAGTCGGTTGGGGAGTACTTCAATGAGTTTGAACAAGTCCGGATGACTCTAGACTTGGATGATGAAGACAATGAGACGGCCATGATCCGTTTCAAAGGGGGCTTGAACCGAGACATAGCTTCACAATTGAAGTTCCACAAATATGATGATCATTACAAGCTATGTGAAGATGCGGTTGAGGCCGAGAAATGGCTCAAAGAGGAGAAATCCCTTCGCTACAAGAGTAGCACTACTACTCCAACAAGCAAACCGAAGGATTGGAAGCCTCCTACCACAAATGCAAGGTTCCCAAGTGCAAGTGGAACAAGTGGTGCAAATGCCACCAAGGATGTGAAAAAGCCGTATGAGAAGAACACATCTAATGTGGGAGGTAACTCTAAAACTCAATTGAATGCTCCTACTTCTTCTTCAATGCAATGCCACAAGTGCAAGGGCTATGGTCACTTTGCTAGGGAATGTCCTACAAAGAGGACCATGATTGTTGTTGGTAATGATGCATATGAGAAAGAGAGTGAATCGGAAGATGAGGGAGTAGAGAAAGAAGAGGGAGATGAGGGAGTAGAGGAGAATGATTTGCTTGATGATACGGGGGAAGAGGAGGATTTTCACACTTTCTTAGTTGTGAGAAGGAGCCTAGGGGTTATGGTTGTGGAAGATAGTGAAACCTTGCAAAGGGAAAATCTATTCCATGCTAAGTGCCGGGTCAAAGATGTCGTTTGCTCTATGATAATTGATTCCGGAAGTTGTGCAAATGTAGTGAGTCAATCACTTGTGTCTCAATTGAAGTTGACGGCCATAAAGCATCCTAAACCTTACCGGCTACAATGGCTAAGCGAATGTGGGGAGCTTAAAGTGGTAAAGCAAGTGATGATTCGATTCAAAATGGGGAGTTATGTAGATGAGCATTTGTTTGACGTTGTGCCCATGCAAGCGTGCCACCTACTATTAGGGAGGCCTTGGCAATTTGATAGGCAAGTGGTGCATGACGGTCGTGTCAATACTTACACGGTCAAACATGAAGGGAAAAGATATGTGCTTAAACCTCTCACTCCTAAACAAGTGAGTGATGACTACAAGAGAATGAAGGAGTTGAGAGAGGTGGCAAAGGCTAAGTCAATCATTGAGACTAGTCCTTTGTCCAAAAGTATGGTGGCAATCCCACCAACATCATCTACCGGAGGCATTTGTGCCATGATGCAACCGGGCGAGCTCTTAAGAGGAAATGATGGCAACAAGCTTCTCATATGCCTAGTGCACAAAGGTATGATCCTTAACTCTAATTATGATGTTTCTCCTAGTCCTTTGCCTAGTGCTTTGAAAAATGTGTTGGAGAACTTTGGGGACATGTTCCCGGATGAGATGCCCGATGGCTTACCTCCCTTGAGGGGTATTGAACATCAAATCGATTTTATTCCGGGCTCTCAAATCCCGAACAAGCCGGCTTATAGAAGCAATCCCGAGGATACGAGGGAGTTGCAAAAACAAGTTGATGACTTGCTTTCAAAAGGCTTGGTGAGGGAAAGTTTGAGTCCTTGTGCCGTTCCGGTCATTCTTGTCCCAAAGAAAGACGGCACTTGGAGAATGTGCGTAGATTGCCGAGCCGTGAATAAGATAACGATCAAGTATCGTCACCCTATTCCACGACTTGATGATATGTTGGATGAATTGAGTGGGTCGTGTGTCTTTTCCAAAATCGACCTTAGGTCCGGCTACCATCAAATCCGGATGAAACCCGGGGATGAATGGAAAACCGCATTCAAGACCAAATTTGGTCTCTATGAATGGTTGGTAATGCCCTTCGGGCTTTCCAACGCACCTAGCACTTTCATGCGACTCATGAATCATGTTTTGAAGTCTTTTATCAACAAGTTTGTCGTTGTCTATTTTGATGATATCTTGATCTATAGTAGGACAATTGATGAACATGTTGACCACCTTAGGCAAGTGCTTGATGCTTTGAGAGCCGAAAAGCTCTATGCTAATTTCAAAAAGTGTGCCTTTGGTGTGGATAAGGTTGTCTTTCTTGGGTTTGTTGTGAGTGCCCAAGGAGTGGAGGTGGATGAGTCTAAGGTAGAGGCCATACGTGATTGGCCTACTCCTACTACCGTGACTCAAGTGAGGAGCTTCCATGGTCTCGCAAGCTTTTATAGGCGATTTGTGAGAGACTTTAGCTCCATTGCCGCTCCACTCACCGAATTGGTGAAGAAAGACCAACCGTTTGTTTGGGGAGAGCCTCAAGAGAAGGCCTTCCATGAATTGAAAAGTAGGTTGAGTACCGCCCCGCTATTGCAATTGCCCGACTTCGGGAAGGCATTTGAGGTTGAGTGTGATGCCTCGGGGGTGGGAATTGGTGGTGTATTAATGCAAGATAGCAAACCCATCGCCTACTTTAGTGAGAAGTTGAAAGGGGCCTCATTGAACTATTCTACATATGACAAGGAGTTATATGCCCTTGTGAGAGCCCTTGCCCATTGGCAACACTATCTTTGGCCTCGTGAGTTTGTAATCAAGAGTGATCATGAGTCACTCAAGCATTTGAGAGGCCAAGAGAAGCTCAATAAGAGACATGCCAAGTGGGTTGAATTCATTGAGTCTTTTCCCTATGTGATCCAATACAAGAAAGGGAAAGACAATGTCGTGGCGGATGCGCTTTCAAGAAAGTTTGCTCTAGCCACCACTCTCACCTCTAAGCTCATGGGTTTTGAGAGCATTAAATTGATGTATGCTCATGACCCGAAGCTAAAGAGTGTCCATGACACTCTAGAGAAAGGGGAGAGAGTTGATAAATACCAATGGGTTAATGGTTATATCTTCAAAAATGGTAGAGTGTGCATTCCGGAGTCCTCTTGGAGAGAGTTGCTTGTGCATGAAGCACATTGCGGGGGACTCATGGGACATTTTGGCACAAGAAAGACTTTGGCCATTCTACAAGAACAATTCTATTGGCCAAAGATGAGGGTGCATGTGGAGAAGTTTTGCACTAATTGCCTTGATTGCAAACGTGCCAAATCTAAAGCCCACCCTCATGGGTTGTATACCCCTCTTCCCGTACCTACTAGTCCGTGGTTGGATATCTCAATGGATTTTGTGATGGGGTTACCAAGGACTAGAGGGGGCCATGATAGCATTTATGTTGTTGTGGATAGGTTCTCCAAAATGGCTCATTTCATTCCATGCAAGAAATGTGATGATGCACAACATGTGGCAACTTTGTTTATTGAAAATGTTTTGAAGTTGCATGGTGTGCCTCAAACTATAGTGAGTGATAGGGACACTAAGTTCCTAAGTCATTTTTGGAGGTGTTTATGGGGTGCTTTAGGCACCAAGCTCTTGTTCTCCACGTCCCACCACCCCCAAACCGATGGGCAAACGGAAGTGGTAAACCGAACCTTGGGAGCTCTTCTTAGAGCCATGACTCGAGGTAAGGCCGGGACTTGGATTGATCGTCTACCTCTTATGGAGTTTGCCTACAATCGCACATTGCATAGCATGATAGGCATGACTCCATTCGAGTGTGTTTATGGATTTAACCCCTTGATTCCCCTTGATCTAACCCCTTTGCCAAGGGAAATGGTTGTTAATTTTGAAGGTAAAGCTAGAGCCAAGGCTTTGGTTGAGCTCCATGCAAAGGCGAAGAAGAACTTGGAGGAAACTTATGCTAAGGTTGCCTCCAAGAAAAACAAAGGCCGCAAGAAGGTGGAACTCAAGAAGGGTGACTATGTTTGGGTGCACTTCCGGAAAGAAAGGTTTCCAAACCTAAGGAAAGGGAAGTTGGCACCCCGGGGAGATGGACCATTCCAAGTGCTCTCGAAGATAAACAACAATGCCTATGTGGTCGACTTGCCAAGTGAGTATCAAATTTCTAATACTTTCAATGTTTGTGACTTGGTTCCTTTGGATGTAGGTAATGAAGAGGTCGTGCATGATGATGAAGAGGTTGTGGATGATGCTTCGATTTCGAGGACGAAATCCTCTCAAGAAGGGGAGGATGATAAGACCCAAACTCCCTCAAGACCCTTCACCCGGAGTCAAGCCAAGTTGATCCAAGATGCTCACCTTTACTTGGTATGGAAGGGTATGGAAGAAGGCCCCGAGAGCAACTTGAAGACCATACTTTGGTGTACCATGGAGGGAGGACCCTCTAGGATACTTGGAGAGGCCCAAGAGACCCAAAATGAGACATCCCAAGGGGCTCCAGAACAAGGCGGAGCGCCTCCCAGCTGAGGCGGGGCGCCTCCCCAAAATCCAGAGGCATGAAAGGCTCAGGGCGGACCGCCTCCCAGCCTAGGCGACCGCCTCCCTCAGATCCAGAGAAGTGAAGACTGCTGGGCGGCCGCCTCTCCCTACTAGGCGGACCGCCTACCCCTGTGACTCACATGCGGGATTTTTAATGACTTTTGTTTGAACTTCCAACTTTAGCCCTGCGTGGCCTTATTTGTTTTAACCCACTTTGGGGGTATTTTAGACCTTTTATTTAGACCTAAGTGAAGCCTATAAATACTTCACTTAGCCTCTTTAAATCGGAAGCTAACTTTGATGATTGAACAAACACTTGTGTTGAGAGTTGAACTCTTGGATTGAATGAATGAAACCTTGATGGGACTTGTTTTTCCTCTAGCGGATCTAGATGAATTCCAATCCCCCCCGATCATTCTACTTGCGTGCTCACGTTAGCTCGAGGGTAGTTGCTTAGTGTAGGTGTTCTTGTCATTCTCTCGGGGTGTAACGGAACAAGTTCTCCGTTGCTACTTGGGATTATCGTACGAGCTACGTCTCGCTTTTATCTTTTCGTTTCCGCATTTTGATTCTTATCAGGAAGTGATTTGGCAGGGATCTCTTCACTCAAGTCCTTCTTGCAGACTAAGTTTCACACGAAAGACTTGGGTCAGCTGAAATATTTCTTGGGGATAGAAGTCTCCAGGAGTAAGAAGGAAATTTTACTGTCTCAGAGAAAGTATGTTCTTGACCTACTTGTAGAAACTGGAAAGTTAGCAGCTAAGCCTTGCAGTACCCCAATGGTTCCCAATATGCAGCTTATGAAATATGATGGCGATCTTTTTGATGATCCAGAGAGATACAGGAGGTTAGTTGGAAAGTTAAACAATCTTACTGTGACTCGTCCAGATATCGCTTTTGCAGTTAGTGTGGTTAGTCAATTCATGTCAGCACCTACAGTCCAACATTGGACAGCTCTAGAACAGATTTTATGTTACTTGAAAGGAGCACCTGGACTTGGCATAGTATACAGTGATAATGGACACTCTCGCATAGAGTGTTTTGCAGATGCATATTGGGCTGGATCCAAGATTGACAGAAGGTCTATTACTGGCTATTGTGTCTTTATTGGTGGAAACTTGGTGTCATGGAGAAGCAAGAAACAAAATGTTGTATCTCGTTCAAGAGCAGAATCTGAGTACAGAGCTATGGCACAATCCACATGTGAGATAATGTGGATACGACATCTCTTAACTGAAATTGGGTTGAAGCATCATACTACCCCAGCAAAGCTTTGGTGTGACAATCAAGCTGCCCTTCATATCGCCTCAAATCCGGTTTATCATGAAAGAACGAAACATATTGAGGTTGATTATCATTTCATTCGTGAGAAAATTGAGGAGAACGTGATCTCTACTGGCTACGTGAATACAAGAGAACAACTAGTTGATTTATTCACAAAAGCGTTGAATGAAGCTCGAGTTGATTATTTTTGTAACAAGCTGGGCATGATAAACATCTATACTCCAGCTTGAGGGGGAGAGTTGAAAGTATGAATGTAGACTAGATTAATTAGCAATGTACATAGTTACAAGTATTCTAGCAGATTCTTAGGATTTTCCTTTATTTCTTTCCTTATTTAGATATACATTGTATTTGTATTTATACCTAGCTTCTATTGGAATAATTGACACACAATTCCTACATACCTTCTTCATTTATTGACACTCCTCTTCCCTCTGGTTTTGGTTTTACACTTCCCAAAAAATAACTTAGTAAGATGGAAACATACTATAAAAGCATGAACATGAATAGTGAGGTTGGATAACAACCTGCAAGAGCAATGCATATAGGAGAAGCTTGCCAGAGACCATGTGAAGTTAGCAATATGGACCATATGAGATGATTTATTGCTGATTGAATGCTATCATGTTACAATAATAGTACTAGCAAAATAGAATAGGGGCCATAAATGAGAGTCTGGATTATTTGTCTGGAAATAATACATGCCTTTTATGTCATGCTTTTCTAGACAAACGTAAATCAAATTCTGCTACTACCCAAGAAAGAAGTTGCCAAACCCATGGACATAGCAGAACAATGGAGGCATGCAAATCCAATCTGTTTATCTTTTTTCTTTATCTTTTTTACATACTTACACGGTGTTAACTCGACTATTCACCAAGACTTAGGCATATGAGAATAAACCACCTACCGCTAACATTTTTGCCTCAACTGGAATTCGGACCTCGGACTCACATAGTTTTTATCATGCTTCATTAACCATTAGCCCATATCATCTCGTCCCATACAAATCCATAGTCTTTAGGCTGACACTGCTTTCTACTAGCTAATTATGCATAAGAAGAACCTAAATCAACCCAACATATTTCTGTTCCTGAACCAAATTCATTAAATACAAAGGTGAAGGGTAATTTGGCAAGATCCATCCATAAGCCACCAAATTTCCACTTTTATGTTAAAGAGGTCAATCATATCTACTTTCAATGAGGATTGCTGTTGCCCAGTGCAAATTTAAGCAAGTCCACATGATTCTGTTAAGTGACTTCAAAAAACTTCCAATTTAGCAGTCCCAACAACTTTGCCTCATATTTTGCTTGATAGCGATGAGAAGAAAGAAAACCAAGCAAGCAAGAGCCTTATATGAGCACTCGAAATTTTTACCCTTTTTTCAATAGAAAAAATCCCAAAGAACCAGCTGGCGCATGATTGAAAGCTCGGTGGATGATGGCTGCCCTTTTGCCCATCTCCACTTAATTACCATGTCCACAACAAGGTTTCAAACTCGTGATGTATGCCTAACCCACACATCATGCATTGTGCTCTTACTACTAAACCCTTGGACGCCTGAAATTTTTCCTATGTCAGAACTCCTCATAAACGACATGCTAGAATAGACCCCTCCCCCTGAATTACCTTCTTAAGATGAGGGTGATTCAACAATCAATGAAATGATAGCGACGAAATAGTAGGCAGAACATAAGTAGAATGGTTATTGTAAGAACCATGCACCAGCAGCAACATTGTAGAATGTATATGGCATCCTTTAATCATGACATAAAAAATTTAATCAAACTAACTCCTAGTTCATTGTGTTCAAGTACAAAATGAACCGGTGTCCAAAGATTATGCACCTGGTTGGGTCGTCAATTTTCTCATTATTCCAGCGACAACAGCATCACCAGAACCAGTTCTATCACAAGTGAAGGGCGTTATCAGCACGTCTTCTGTGCCAATCACCACCCCATCAAAAGAAGGAGAGTAGTAATGAATCCTAAGTGTGCCATCTGTAACAAACAAAAGCTTCAGTCCGTCGTGCCATAAGGGGGCAATTTCCTCAGGAGAATAGTGATAAGTATTTCTTCTTTGTTTGGTTTGTTCAAAAGTCTCCGCAAAGTATTGAGGTCTATAGTTTCTTTGCCTCTCGTAATGCTCTTCATCAAGCAGAAATTCAAGCTCTTGCCTTGAGACCTCAATGATGTTAGCTTGTTCCCAGGCTTCCTTGATCAAAATATGCAGCTGTGAAACCTGTCCAAAAGGCACCAGTGTCTTGGTCCAAGGTTTGTAAACAAACCTACTCTGTGCTAGCTATAGCTTTTGGTTTTCATCGCGGAAAATGAAACACGATTCTTCATTGCAGGCTAGTTACTACAGAGGAGAAATACTTCCTATACTAAAGAAGCACAAGGTGATACAGTTTACTCACACAGATTCAAGGCTTGCTAACAATGGCCTAGCATCGTCTATTCAAAGGCTTCGGTGTAGAGCAAATTATCAGGCTCTACGTTACACGAATGAGATAGAGGAGTTTGGGAAGAAGTTGGTGGATAGACTTGTTAACAGTAAAGCCGATACAAGATGATTTGTTAACAAGAAGAGTACGAATGAACCAAAAGTGTGACGGATGGCAAAATCGAGCAATTTCAGATACTACACGAGGGTATGAATGAACCAAAAGTGTGGCAAAATTAAGCAATTCCAGATAGTACATGTAGGTCTTTGCCTACTTACCGATGCTAGTCAAAGGAGAGGGAAGTAGCTTTCAATTTTCATATAACAAACTTTCTCAAGCAAATAAAAGTGGTTGTAACCTGTAAGGCTCATTTTATTTAATGGTTGGTTGTTTCCTTTTAATTTTATTTTTTGCATTAAAATTTTTCTTAAATACTATGTTTATACTTCATAAAAGTTAAGAAAACTCATACTATGTGCAGAGTGTGCCCCTTAGATATGTGAATCTTCTTGAATACGTAAAACAGGTGTACCAAGTAGTACTTCCAAGATGATGAAGTACTACTATGCTCTATGGAGAAACATTGCCAGCTCATATTCATAGTTTTACTATCGTTGTTACACATGAATCTTTTTATGGAAGTTCTTCCTTCTAATAATTAATATATTTGTGATTCTTTTCTGTCAAATGGAACAGGCATCGGTCACGGAGATTGTTGTGTAAAATACTCTTTACACCTACATTGGTGCAACTATTGCTCAGACCCTTCTAGCATCTCCATTCATACTAACACACTACCTTTCTTTTTTGGGTATCTGAAATTCATTAGCATGACTAATCCAGATTGCACTTCATATGGCTCGTTAAAGCGGAAACAATCCTTACCAAGAATATCTCCATTCTCATGGTTCGAACTCGAAATCTCTAGTTAAGGATGGAGGGATCTCATTCATCCCACAATATTCCTTAGTGGTCATAAGACTCTATCCGTCCACATGATATTAATTAGAGATCACAATGCATACTTTATTGTGTGGCAGTTTAAATGGCAATCTTTAGCCATTGCTCAGCTAGAAGCATGACAACCTGCAAGAGCAATGCATATAGGAGAAGCTTACCAGAGACCATGTGAAGTTAGCAATATGGACCATGTGAAGCTTACCAGAGACCATGCATATAGAGATTGTTAGCAACTCTATTAAGCTATAATAATTGTTATTAACTTTACATCAACTACTCCATCAATCAAGGATTGTCTACTTTCTTCCAAAAAATCATATAGCTGTACCAGGATATGCGTAGGAAGACTGTTAAGTTATAAACCGATTTACATAACCACTAACCACACCTCAACAGAAATGTCAGGCAAATCCTCAAAGATTGCACTCATCTAATCGACTCTTGTGCAGCTGAAATGCAGGGTTAATCCATGCTCCACAGTTGCACTGCATGCCAGCCCAATTAAAGTAACCGAGGCGAGCTTTGCACAGGCACAGCAGCTTGTCTTGGACACAACCTTCTTCAACTGTTAGATGAGTATAAGCTACATTAGTCAACACAAATAATTTTGTATAGGAAAGTAAAGAACAGATAGGAATTAATGAGACTAACCGACTTCCATCCATTTCATGGGCTCAACAAAAATAGAGGAGCATTGAGGTTGCTCCTTATCCCAGGGGTTGTTGCTTCTCTTTTTCCACTTAAAACATTTTTGCCCTTCTCCAGGTTCATGTGGAACAACTTGCTCTTCTGTTGCAACAATCCTTCGGCATTTCTTGCAGCGATATATGACTTGTGGTTTTCGATCAGTACTAACTTCAGGGTCCCCGGACCCTGCGTGATCATGGGATGCTTCATGCACCGGGCTGCCCCTACTACTAGTAACTTCAGAGTTATTAGGTGCTTCCATGGTACTACGTAACTTTATCTGATTACAGCCAATGGGAACCACAGTGTAAGAGAAGTAATATTGCAGATATACCATGCTTTTTCGCTATAAGGAGACAAACCAAAAGTATCTTGCACGTTTAAACAGGATATACAAGCATCAACTCATAAGGTACAGTAAGACATGAAACTCATTCTATGAAAGCCATAAAAATGCATGTATAACATGTTAATACCCAAACATCTTTAAAAACATGAAAGATATATTTCAGCATAGGGATGTCTTGTATAACAACTCATTTTATCTCATCATTTAGAATTTCACAAGCCACTCTTCAAGTACAGAAATTGCTGAGGCTAGTGATTTGACATGACATGAAAGCAATTACAGATTCATTTAACATATGAACATTAAGAAAAATAAAAGAAAACCCTAGCATCGTGATTAATAGAGATGACGGGATGACATAGGTGCAACTTAGACCCGATATATCACCATTATTAAATATCAGGATCTATCCTGATTGCAGAATTATAAAATAGAACAAGACTAGATTAAACCAACTAAGCCGCAAATCTCAATCCCAAACTAGTTAGGACCATATACATTCCACACTATTCGAGTCTACATTCGAGAAATAAATGATTTATGTTTAGAGCTTCTCTAAACTATATGTTTACCAAATCTCACTCTTATCCTAACACTGGCATACAAATCTCTCACTATGATCATTGCGTAAAGGGAAAAAAATTATGAAACAACCAGGGGCGTAGCTAGGGGGTCAGTTGAACACCCCCTTCACCTGACATTATACTAATTTCCTGGTTTCGCCACTAAAACTAACCTAGCAGGCTATTGCATAAGGATTGGGGTTTACCCGGAGGCACCCGAGCGGTTCCCTTGTCATAATAATAATAGTAAAGTTTGCATGTATAATTCGATACTTTTAACACTAATAATAGAATCAAAACATACATATACTGATTCAGAAAAAAAATTAAGAGAGTATTAGTAATTAAAAAAAAAAAAAGTAGAACTTACGTAGTGATGAAAGAGAAGAGCGAGGTATACACGTGGGAGAGGAGCGAGTTTGTTGGCATGAGGGAGTATATAACCGGTATTTGGAGTTGCCGGGTTTGAGTCCGAATTCAATTGGGTTTAGGGTCTCTATTTGAAACCAGGTTGGGCTTAAAATGGCACCATAGGCAATGTTTGACTTTTTAAGAGTGGTTTAGCAGAAATGACCTTCACTTGGTTTACTAAATAAATTTCGACCCCTTATAATAACGTTCGTATTCCCGCTCTCCGTTTTCGTAGGTACAACCTAAAAGGAAGCACTTGTCTTTGGCCCTAGGAGTGTTCACAGTTTGGATAAAAACCGAACCAAACCGAAAACCGAACCGAACCGATAAAAAAACTGACATTTTGTTGAATATGGTTTGGTATGGTTTTGAATTTTCAATAACCGAAAATATTTGGTTTGGTTTGGTTTTAAGAAAAAAAAAACCGAAGAATTAACCAAACCAAACAGACAATTATAAATATTAATTTTTATAATTATATACATTAATAAATTATATTTTATATAAACTTTTAAGTATTTTATATATTTTCAAATTAGAATGATAATTTATAAATTATACACTTACACTAAATACAAATGGAAATGGGCCTAAGCCTAACTAGTAACTACAAGGGATTTTTACACTCTATACCTATAAAATTTAAAGTATTTACAAACCATACCCATTACAAATTATACTACCCATAAAACTAAAAGTATTTACCCAACCTACTCATTTATTATTGTATACCTTTGTTATGCCTTATAGGTGTATACCTTTAAAGTATACTGCATAAATTATGGTATACAAGTCTGGAGGGACATTTATTACTGTATACTTTTGTTATGCCTTATAGGTATATACCTTTATGGTATACTGCATAAACTATGGTATATAAGTCTGGGTGGGTAGAGTGGGTAAATAATTTAGTGGGTAGGTCGGGTAATCTTTGAAAGTAGTGGGTAGTGACTGTAATTATTTTAAGTTTTATGGGTATTTTTGTAAGTGTCCCTAACTACAAAGTATTCATACCACCAAGTGATGTGGTGTAGCGGATGGGGCTACTCCTCCCTTAAGCAGAGGTCTCGAGTTCAAGCCCTGAGTATGGAAAAACCACTGATAGGGAGCGCTTCCCCCCCCCCCCTAAATGGAGCCCTACGCGGCGCGAATCAGGATTAGTCGGGGCTCCAATGAGGGCACCGGACAGCGGGTGGGAAACCAAAGTGTTGAGTCTATTATGTGATATTTATTATTTTTTTAGAAAGATACTTAGATGAGATATTGTGTGAGCTTTGTTATAAGGAACTCTCGATCATCATTCAACCCAATTCCCTTTTAATTCTGTCCAGAAGTAAGACGAGGTTTAGTTGCATGCTGCCCGAGGACATGAAAATCGTTGAGAAAATTGCTCAGCTCCCCACAAAATTAGATGGGTCTGGACTAGAGTAAACGTGACAGTCTTGAAAAATCTGTACCTTTGGCGGTCTGAAGAATCAAGTCCAACAATTAATGGTGAACTAAACTTTAGCAGTTAGTAGTAAGTTGCTGTATGATTTGCAATTTGGCATAGTAATGCTACTTTTTACATTGAAGCCATAGTTTTATGCACACTTATCTATCCCATGTTGTAATCAATCAACAATATTCCAGCTAGTCAATGATCAATTCTATATACAAATAAATACTATAATAGATCCAACAATCATTGTGATTTGTATTTAAAAAAAAAAAAAAAAAAAAAAAAAAAAAAAAAAAAAAGGACTAACCGAACCAAACTGAGATTAACCAAATCGATGGATATGAATTTTATTTGGTTTGGTTTGGTTTTAAAATTTTAAAAACCGAATATAATGGTTTGGTTATAGTTTTAACCAATAACCACCAAAACCAAACCGTGAACACCCTTATTTGGCCCTTCTTGCTGAGGCAACACATGCCCTTGAATCTCTTCTTATATTCTCTCAGATAACTTGAAGTGTTGTTTGGGCAACACTTTCCCCTTCAATCTCTTTTCACAATATCTCAGATAAATATGCTTATCATGTTACAATATTCCTTGGTGGTCATAAGACTCTATCCGTCCACATGATATTAATTAGAGATCACAATGCATACTTTATTATGTGGCAGTTTAAATGGCAATCTTTAGCCATTGCTCAGCTAGAAGCATGACAGCAGTAAATTTTGATCATACTTGAGCACCTCGAGAATAAAGGTGTAGCCACTTTATCGAGTTCTTATCTTCCCTCTGATTTGTTTTTGTACACTTTTTATAAAATAAACTTAGTAAAATGGAAACATACTATAAAAGCATGAACATGAATAGTGAGGTTGGATATCAACCTGCAAGAGCAATGCATATAGGAGAAGCTTACCAGAGACCATGTGAAGTTAGCAATATGGACCATATGAGATGATTTAATGCTGATTGAATGCTATCATGTTACAATAATAGTAGCAAAATAGAATAGGGACCTTAAATGAGAGGCATGCAAATCCAGTCTCTTTATCTTTTTTTCTTTATCTTTTTTACATACTTACACGGTGTTAACTCGACTATTCACCAAGACTTAGGCATATGAAAATAAACCACCTACTACTAACATTTTTGCCACAACTGGAATTCGGACCTCGGACTCATATAGTTTTATCATGCTTCATTAACCATTAGCCCGCATCATCTCCCGTCATGGACCATGTAAATCCATAGTCTTTAGGTTGATATACTGCTTTCTACTAGCTAATTATGCATAGGAAGAACCTAAATCAACCCAACATATTTCTGTTCCTGAACCAAATTCATTAAATACAAAGGTGAAGAGGTAATTTGGCAAGATCCATCCATAAGCCACCAAATTTCCACTTTTATGTTAAAGAGGTCAATCATATCTACTTTCAATGGGGATTGCTGTTGCCCAGTGCAAATTTAAGCAAGTCCACATGATTCTGTTAAGTGACTTCTAAAAACTTCCAATTTAGCAGTCCCAACAACTTTGCCTCATATTTTGCTTGTAGAAAGAAAACCAAGCAATAGCAAGAGCCTTATACGAGCACTCGAAAATTTTACCCTTTTTTAATTCGGAAAAAATCCCAGAGAATCAGCTGGCACATGATTGAAAGCTCGGTGGATGATGGCTGCCCCTTTGCCCTTCTCCACTTAATACCACGTCCGCAACAAGGTTTCAAACTCGTGATGTATGCCTAACCCACGAATCATGCATTGTGCTCTTACTGCTAAACCAAACCTTGGGCGCCTGAAATAATTCCCTATGTCTGAACTAGTAACCCGAACAACTAGTAAACGAACCTAAGTCATCAAGAAGTAAAATTGAGCTATTAGGAAAGTACATACTTCCTGTCTTTCCTGGTTGAGGTGAAATAATGAGCAAAGGAGCCACAAAATGGTTATTGTAAGAACTGTGCACTCACTGGAACATTGTCAAATCTATATGGCATCCTTTAAACATGAGATGAAAAACATAATCAAGTGTAACTCCTATTATTATGAAGTGTAGGATTAATTACAACAAAATCTACTTTAAGTGGTAACTACAAAATACAATGTCTAGGGAACTCGGATTATGACACTACCACATCGATGGTACATAGACCTGCTCTTTGAGATTCTGTGTGGCGCTTTCAGTGGGAAAACCCCTAACCGCACCAATTGTCCACTGGGATATAATGCCCGCTGCAATTGCAAACCGAAGCTGTCTCTCTAAAACATCTTGATCTTCATACATCTCTGGTTGGGTCGTCAATTTTCTCATTATTCCAGCGACAACAGCATCACCAGAACCAGTTCTATCACAAGTGAACGGCGTTATCAGCACGTCTTCTGTGCCAATCACCACCCCATCAAAAGAAGGAGAGTAGTAATGAATCCTAAGTGTGCCATCTGTAACAAACAAAAGCTTCAGTCCGTCGTGCCATAAGGGGGCAATTTCCTCAGGAGAATAGTGATAAGTATTTCTTCTTTGTTTGGTTTGTTCAAAAGTCTCTGCAAAGTATTGAGGTCTATAGTTTCTTTGCCTCTCGTAATGCTCTTCATCAAGCAGAAATTCAAGCTCTTGCCTTGAGACCTCAATGATGTTAGCTTGTTCCCAGGCTTCCTTGATCAAACCCCTAGTCTCATCACGTGATCTCCATAAGGGCAATGGCAGATTCAAGTCAAAAAATACAAGACCACCAAACTTCTTGGACAATGAAATTGCTTTAAAAAGAGTAGAACGCATAGATGAAGATGTCAAGACTTCAGAATTAAAATGGAACATCCTAGCCTGCAACAGAAAAGGCATAAGCACGAAAAAATTTGTTAAGGTTACTTGCCCCGATATCAGAACTTATTAAAAAGCAAGTCACCAAAAGGACGATACTAATAAAATACTGATGTCCTCCACAGTTAGACTCAAGCACTACATCAAAAAATCAAACATATCATGATACAGAGTCTTATTTCTGGTTCATAACAATCAGAACAACAAAACCTTACCTACCGACCACAACAGAATGAAAACTGGAAGAAAATTGAATCACCTTTCACTATTTAATCAGCCAGTTTCAAGCTAAAGGTCTGAGGAAGATAAGGTAACTGGTTAAACAAGGAAAGATGTGGTATTTCCACTACTGCCAATAATAACTAGTAGTTGACAGGACAGTAGTATTTCACTATATTGAATAGGGACTACACTTTTCCTACCTCATAACTAAAGGAAGTATACAGGATTAGCACAAGAAAAACACACATAGATAGGCTGATAAGAATAATGCATCTTTAGCTAATTCGCTCAAAAAAAAAAATGCTTCCATGCAAAGGAATGTCATCATATTGAACGGATCAGGCAAGCTTCAGAACAGAAGAGCGTTAAAACTATTAGTGACTGCAGCATAGATTCGACCAACAAAAGATTAGTTCTTTTCTACAGTCTGACCCATATATACCTACTAACACTCGTGTATAGGGAAATATAGCTCAACTATGAAGCAACAGGGTTCAGGTGATTACAAATACAGTTCGTTCATACTTCATAGAATCATATAGAAAATTTAGCTTCATGTATTCTCTATTACTTTACTAACATTAACAGCCAAACACCACTACAGACATAAAAAAGCAATATGCTTAATAGTGTTACTACAACTCAATCCGTAAAAAGCCTCTATCTTTACGTAAATATTTGTTTTACTTCCGCATACTGTCAGACCTCTCTATAATAGTCAGCCTTTATAGCATCACCTCACTATAACAACCTAGTTTCTTGTGGAACCGATTTCACCTGTTATGCTATATTATATGTTCTCTATAGCAGCACCTCGCGATAGCAGCTAAAAAACAACCAGACAAAATGTACCTCTCTGAGCACATCAAGATGCAATTCGGAGCTAAGCAAAGAATCCTCAGCCGACTCTCTAACACTCTCAGCCCACATTCTCCTACCCTCAACCTTAATCTTCATATAACTACATCCAGTCTTCAAACTATCATCAAATTTAACCGACCGCGTTTGCACTTTCTCTTTATTCATTAACAAAACCATTTCTTGACCAAATTCATCATTTCCAACTTTTCCCATAAATGCAGCTCTACCACCTAACCTAACATGAGATATAGCTACATTACTAGATGGTCCACCAGGTGCTCTAACAAATTCAGGTGGATTCCATTGTAACATTTTCCACTCCGAATATCGATCTTTATCCATTTGTTCAGGCGATATTCGTACTGTTGGTACAAATTCTTTTTGTGCTGCACCAAAACAACATATTAAAGGTGGATCTTGGTATATAAAATCATCATTTTTTTCAAATTTGTCATCATATTTTTCAGAAATAGCCAATTGGGTGTTGGAATTTTCAGTTTTTGTTGTAAAATTTGAATCTTTTTGAGTTCTTGATTTTTTTGTGGGTTTCTTTTTGGGGGTTTTAGGAGGGTCTTGAGTGGTGGTGGGGTGGTCATTGTTGGATGATTTAGGTGGGTTTTTTCTAAGGGAAAAAATGGTGGAGAATTTGAAGTGGGAAAGTGAATTGTGGGAATAATTGGGAAAAGATTGTGGGAGAAAATGGATTGATGCCATGGCTTCAACTTGGTGCAAGGGTTTATCCATTTCAGTAGGAAGTAGAGGTTTTGACTTTCTATTGGGTTCTGATTTGGGTGGGTCACTGACCAGGCGGGTAAAAATTTGGGCTTGTAGCTTATTTGCACCCGCTATATGAAAACTAGTCAGTATTTTAAAATTTTTGTCAGCATATTATAATAGGATTTTTGAACTATAATTTTTAAAATTTCAATATTTATACTGGGATTTGCTAAATATGAAGTTCTAGTATAGTGTATTAGGATTTTGATTGTTTTAGTTTCAAAAAAAAATATTGGGACTTCAAATATGAAGTTTCGGGATAATTTCTTGGAACTTTGAACTAAACTCCAGAAAATTATACTAGAGTTTTATGCAAATTCATAGATTTTTGTATCGTGGCTAATCTATAAAAAAAATGTGTGTTTTTAAAATCTGGTTATTTTTTCTCAGCAGAGAAGTAAAGTTCTGCTCTCCTCTCTTTCTCTTACGTATCTTGTTGGCTAATGCCCTTTAAATGGTGCCAAAACTGGCTAGTAATCAAAATTATCCACAAATCAGGTTAGAAAATGAGTTGGGCGGAAACTAGAGCCATCAATTTGGGCTTTGGCCCGCAGGCCGACTATACATAGCCCTATATTTGATAGTATTGGCTAAGATTTTTCGAGCCCAATGACGATCGAGGCTTTTTAACCTGATCTAAATAGGTCCGCTAACCAGTTGGGTTTAACCGAGACTGGGCTGGGCCGGGGGCTTTATGATATATATTAAAATAAATTAATTTCAGAAACCTTCCTCCAGGTTTGGGTTCGTAACACTGACATCCTTCTTGATTTACGATATTATGCTTACCTCCCTTATTTTGAATTTTTTGTAACAATTCTTTAAAGTTATTTATTATTGATATAAAGAATTATCGTCTGACTATTTTGTATAATTAAATTTGTAAGCATTTAAGTAAATAATCATTCTCGTTCCTTATTACTGACCTCCCTCCAAGTTAAATTTGCAAATAAGCCTAAAGGAACTGGGTATCGAAATTACAAAAATCAGAAAAGAAGAAAGCACTTTACGATTTCTAATATGCAAAGTGCAGGGATAAAGGTGTATTTTCAAAAAATGTATTTCATGTTTCACAATTAAATTTGTATTTAGTTGAGTCTAAGGCGACTGTTCATATCTCAATTTGATCTATTAATAGGCAATTTACGTTAACAAATAATTGGTTGCTTTCGCGTTAAAACGGACGTAATGCAAATAATAAGTTCGAGCGAATGAAATGAAGAATCCGATGAAATTATGCTAAATTCCAATTCGAAGACAAGTATGGTCGAATACACAATTGAACGACAGAGACACTAAGTACGAAGAGAAACCAAACGGACACAAGCAATCGGTGTTGTACAATTCTGAACAAGTAAATTGCGGACGAAATAAGCAGTTGTTATTGTACCGAACACGATTTGACTATCAAACTTGCTTGCTATTAGACAAATGTTTAACAGAATTCAATGACGAGCAGACTAGCAAAATTATGATGACCACGCTAGATATGAGGAATTATATGAATTAATCGATCACAGGCTTAACGAAGAAGATATAGATTATAATTAACAAATTAAGGACAGTTCTGTTGTGCTGATATTACGATTGAGATGACAATATTTAATTAATACGACAAACAATAGTGAACGATTATCAACTATAAGTTATTAATGTGACCAAAACAATGACAATCAGTTAACAAAGCCGATGACAACAGATGAATATGATAAGTGAAAATAGCAGGCAAATAATGAGAAACGGTAATGAGTAAATGAAAGCAATAAAGCTTATTGTATTGAATCGATGGTTGATGCTTTGATGAAAAGATAAATCCTCCTTCACGTCTGAACCAAACCGTGATTGATACTTAATACAATGGTTGAACTTGTAAAAATAATAAAAGACTTTTTGTAGTAAGGATGGTATAATTGAAAGTAGTATATCTGATGAAGGAGAATATTCTTGTTCTGATGAAGTGATCTCAAATGGAGCAAATGGGAGTCTATTTATAGACCAGCTAAGGCGTGGAGTTCCCAATTCTAGATGAATTCCACTTCCCCACGTTTCTCCAGTTGTTACCCACATCCCACGAATTGTGTTGGATTTGCTCCGATAAAAGTGGGATAAGATCAGCCAAAGTTATCTGCCAGAACAACTGTCTTCGAAACATTCCAATCTCAATACAACATAATTGATCACACCAGTAGTCGAAACTGTTTCCATGTCGATCTCATCCAAATATGTCTTTGAAATCAGTTATAACTTTGTCAAGTAATCGAACACGTGTCTTCTGTGTGATCGGACAGAAATCGACCAATACAAAAGGATATAATGAGTCCCTTGGCAATGGAAGATAAAATAAGCAGACTACACAGCTTAATTGGAGAATCTTAACTGAAATGATTATAAAATATTACAAATTGGAGACACACTAATGATTGAGGAAGTGCACTAAAGCCTCAGGCAACGGTGTGGCAATGGATTAACATGTTAATGAGTTTCACAAAACAACATTGTTTAGGGCCCGAAACGAATTTGTATCTTTTCTTTTTGGGAAATTTACATTTTAAGCACACCAATAAAACTTATTCACTGTCTATAAACACTTTTTACTGTTTTTTTCTTTCTATAGCCATTCTTGTTATCTTAAAAATTTTTTTATATATTTTAATGAATACATATCAATTATATATTTATTGCACAATTTTAGGGATTGCATGATCTCTCACTTTAGACAAAACCTTTTATCTTCTATATCCCTAAAAACACTCAATCTTTTACCAACTAATTCTTACACACACGAAATCACTCCACATGAAACAATCAACCTCTCTTCCTAGATCGCTCTAACAGACCATATCCTCAAATTTATACTCCAAATCCTTTTCCCAAATTAGTGCATATCCTTATAGATTATTAAAAATATTTTTAGTGTATATGTATATGAAGTGTTGATGTATGGTGATTCAAAACACTATTATTACTATAGAACTATATCAAAATGCGTTCCAAAATTTTTAAAGGTTCTTTCAGGAATATAAATGATTCCAAATCATACACCCAATTTGATGAAGACTTTGTTGAACTCGTACCAAATACGAGAGGCTCAATGAATTCTGACGCATGCATCCATTGTCTCAGCCAGGGTGACTCGCTCACATAAGTGATTATAAGCTTATGATTTTTTGAGTTACCAGACATACATTAATGAACTTATAAGTACATATATGCTTTTAAGCCACTTTTGAGCTTACTCAAACGGGCTCATAGTAATTTTGCTTAGTTATGAAAAAGGAGTTTCTACACTCTGTACCCATGAAATTTAAAGTATTTACAAGTCATACCCATTAGAAATTACACTACCCATAAAACTAAAAGTATTTACCCAACCTACCCATTTATTATTGTATATCTTTGTTATGCCTTACAGGTGTATACCTTTAAGGTATACTGCATAAATTATGGTATAAAAGTCTGGAGGGCCATTTATTACTGTATATCTTTGTTATACCTTATATGTGTATACCTTTATGGTATACTGCATAAACTATTGTATACAAATCTGAATGGGTAGAGTGTGTAAGTGGGTAGGTCGGGTAATATTTGAAAGTAGTGGGTAGTGGCTGTAATTATTTTAGGTTTTGTGGGTATTTTTGTAACTGTCCCGAAAAAACACAGTCGGATTGTCATTATTTCTGAATATATATAAAAACTTGAAGTTCATTTTTGTGTATGTGTGAACAAAACGGACACAATTATATGCATAAATACTACCGAATTGTCATTATTTGTAAATATATAAACACTTGAAAGTATTTTTTGTGAATCAATAAAGTAGGGCCGATTTGACATCATTTATTTATAAAATGAATATAACGGTTTACTCATTGTATGAAGAAATGATGTCGGATTGATCTTGTGTTCAATTTTGCTTTATTTTTTTGTAAATGAGCGAAACGCTGACAATTTGGCTTTATTTATTTTTTAAATAAGCATGACAATACAGACGGATTAGTTGCTTTGTATATGAGCGAAACGACGCCGTTTTGACCTTATTTATTTATAAAATAGACGTGAAACACAACCGGATTGGACTGCTTTCAGCTGTGTAGGAAGCAGTGGCCTTTTTTTTGTAATTTCAGAGGTAAAGAGGTGCGGCGGTATTTTTGTAATTACGGCTTGAAAAAATGGTCGGTGCAGTTTTGTAATTATGAAGAGTTCTCTATTAGTAAGGATATTTTTATACTTTCAGCTTCATTTAATGGTAAAGTGCTTATATTTTCAAAACCACCCAAAAAGTGCTTATATTTTTAAGACCTGGATGCATTTGTGTGCTCTTTGTAATTCACCCTTGTCAAAACGTAATATTGGGGAAGTTTTGGCGTGAGAATGATATTTTTGACGTTGTTGCTACAATTTTAATATTTAAAAAATCTTATGAAAATAGCCTTCTGGACATCGTCAGATCTTTATATTCGCAAATTAAAGACCTTGCGACAGTCAGGTTTTTGCTAATAGAAAGATCTAAGAATCGCGAGAAATAGTCACTTTTGTAAGATCTTTCTCTTACGAGGTCAATCTTCTCCAATGGGTGCTTTATTTCCGTTTAAGGAATTTGTATATTCAAAAGTAGCCCTAATTTTTAAGTTTTGACACACTATAATTTTTTTACAGTTTTGGTGAATTGGCAAAACCTATGAGTGTTGATGCAAAAGTTAGACTTGGGCTAATGTACGATACAATGACGTTTTCATAGAACTAACGTTCACTTAGCTTTTAACTTCTAACTGATTGTACAGAAGGAAGAAGAACGAATGAAGGAGAAGTTAAGAGAGACAAAATACAGGAGAATGAAGAATACTTAACTTGTTTATTCGTAATGCTTGGATTAAAAATTGTTTTGAACAATGTTTCAGGAAAAAAAAAAAAAAACTGAAAACTCGTATAGAATAGTTAAGAATTTTCAATATTCCTTCTCATCTTTTCTTGAAAATCTCAACTATTGTTTGTATGAAATTGAGAATTCTCATAGCTACTCCCTCCGTCCCATTTTAGTTGTCGCTTTAGGTTTTTTCACGCCCATTAAGAAAGACATTAAATAGGGTGTTTATTTTACTATCTTATCCCTATTTAATGTTTCACCATTAACTTTTTTTGAGAATTTTTTTAATTATTATGGGTATAGTTGGAAAAAACTAATCAATTTAGCCTTGAAATCCTAAAGTGACAACTAATTTGGGACAAACACATTTTGCTAAAGTGACAACTAATTTGGGACGGAGGGAGTATTACTCAAACAGGCTTGAAACGTATTCTTGCATACTTGTGCATAGGCCAAATCGGATATGTAATTGGGCCAGTCTTTGTAGGCACAAAGAATGGATTCCCTGCTTGACCCTATATAACAAAAGTGCATAGAAACTTTAACATGTTCACTTCCTCCTTCACTAAAAGATCAATTGTAGTTAATAAAGAATAAGCTCTGGAAGAGGGTCAGATAGGCCGATGGTAGGGAGGCTTGAACACATCATTAAGATAAATGAGTTAACTTACATTACAGAAATCATCGACAAATTAAAATTTATATAGTTACATATCATTATTTGTCAAATGACTTGATAGTGTAAACGATAATGTATAATCGGGAGTGCATTTGATGGGCTTGGGGGTGTTAATGAAGAATGATTAATAGAAAGAACTAAAGACAGATAGAGAGTCATTTCACATAACACTCTCAATGAGAAACTTCGGAACACCAAAAATCAGTCAAAACCCTGAGTAATTATGAACTACTAACATTTCTCTACCAATCTGAAGCTGTATTTTAATGACCATACCATTGAGCATAGTTAACTGAATTACACTTTAGATAGTTGATCATTAAATTACAGCTACACAGCAAAACAAGAACAAAAAAAGCACAAAACTTAAAAGAGGATTTACAAGACAAGATCCAATCCGACTTATCTTTCCAAGTCATAGTACCTAGTTCTTACTCTTACCATCTTCGATGGCTGCTTTATCTACAACTACTTTGAACTTTTTGTACTCTTCAACCTCCTTATGTTCTTCAACTGCAGGATCTACAGGAGCCACCGGCCGACGACTACCTAAAATGGTCCATATAATCACCACAATGAATGCCCCTAATGCGCCACAACCAGTACCAAATAACAATGCACCAAGTATTCTCAAAGCACAATCACTTTTGCTATGGCTTTTCAATTCTTGTTTCTTCCCTTCAATTGCTTCTGGATCCAACGGCTCTGAATGCATCCAATGTGGTGCAGTCCTTGTTTTAAAGTTCCATGAGTAGATATTGCATTTCTGAGTTGAATTCCCACTTGATGAACTTAACCCCACAAACAACTCATCCTCTTTCCACATTTGTGACAAATCGATAGGACAAGAAACCAATGGATTCATCGGTCTAATATCACCAAATTTACTCAACCTTACTTCTAATCTTTTTGAACTTGCTTCATAGTCAATCCAAGATTGTAACTTTTCACCACTATTCAGCTTCAATCTACTAACATTCCCAACTTTAACACTCACAAAGCTACTTAAATCAACACCAACATGATTTCCATTCACATCACCATATTTCTTATCCATGAAAGTATCAAATTCCACAGCAAGAAACTTCACTTTTCTATGACTCAACAACCCAAATTCACCACCATCAAACACATTAAATGGAAATCCATTTTGTACCATAACAAAAGCAAATCCATCACCATTTTCACTTGACAAAGAAAACACAAAATCCAAAGAAAAAGACACCATTTTTCTTGGATTTTTCTCAACTAGCTTAATTACTTTCTTGTTCATGATTCTTCCAGCACTAAAACTCATTGAACCACTCATTTGTATACTCCCATTAACAACTTTAGCATCACCAAAAAGTGCAATTTGTGACATAAACTTTGAATCTTTACCAAAATTGTCAAAAGAAACACTTGTCCTAAAGCAAAAACATAGCAAAACTAGCACTACAAAGTACCTGACAGTTGAAAAACTAGCCATTCTTGATCTTGAGCAAATTTGAGCTAGAGAAGTTGTATCCTTGTATTTTTTGGATGAACTTTGTACTAAGGTTTGTTATTTATTGAACCCATGTAGACAAAATATTCAAGAAAATGATGCAAGTATAGTACTAGTAATATTTTTGAGGGTATTAATATAACTTTATAGAATTGTTCTAGGGTTTGAGTTGAGTGTATAGAGAAAGATTGAAGGAGAATTGCTTGGGGAAATGGGTAATGGTAGGTTGGTTTTGGAGGGTGTGAAAATTAAATACGTTTTTACTCGTTTCTCTGCAAAAAAACTCTTTATTTTTCTGATTTACTATACTTTCCTATTCAGTGGTTGCTGACTGAGGGAATATAATATGAGATTCTTTATGATAATGTGTCCTCCTATTTTCTCATATTATCATATCTAGTCCTCATATGTTGTAGATTTTAGTTTGTGAATCACATTTTCTTTTAGGTTTTCTATACGGTGTTTGCTAGCTGACTAATTTGGATTCGAGCCAAGTTGATTTACTAAAATGCTTGCTATGAAGTGCGACTTCATTTCAGACTTTAAATTCAATTTTTTCGATTAATGATGAAGCGATATACTTACCATCCTATTATAGCTTTTGATAGTATAGTTTATGTTCGCTTTATCCAAGTATTGCATTAGGAAAAATGTCAAAATACCTTGATTTTTTAGTAGGGTAAAAACTTAACAACCGATATATTTTGGAGTAATTCATACCTTTATTATTGTCAAGTGATCTAATATTTGGCTTCAATCCTAAGAGATCTTACTATAAACCTTTACCAACGTCCAATAGAGGGAAAAATCAAAATATTTCATATAGTTAAATCACAAATATGGGGTTTTTTCCTTTTATGAATTTACTCGAGCGTGCTTATTTGTAAAAGTTTAGAGATGAAATGTAGAATTAATGTACTCCCTCCATCCCAAATTAGTTGACACTTTAGCAAGGTTCATTTCTCCCAAATTAGTTGACGCTTTAGGATTTCAAGACATTTTTTGTCAATTCTTTCCAACTATACCCTCAATTATTAAAGGTATTTTCTAAAAGAATTTAATAGTCATATATTAAATAGGGGTAGCATAGTAAAATATATATTCTATTTATTGATTTTTCTTAATGAACGTGCAAAAGCTGAAAGTGCCAAGTAATTTGGGACTGGATAGTAAACAAGAAGGAACATTTTTTAACCTCCTACCTTCTTTTCATCTCATATATATAGAGAGAGCATATGCAATGTGCATTTTAGCTTTAGGAAATTAAGATGACCCACGGAACACTCAATGAATTTTAGTAAAGAATTGTATGATTATTAGCTTTTGACACAACGCATTATGCAATTATTAAACCTATTGAACTTTTTCTTCTAAGCATTATGGCTTATTAATGTCATCAAATACAATGATGTATACAGATGATCAGGTCATGTTAATTGTTAACTAGTGTAAAGCAAAATTAGTTGCACTTTCATACATAACACAAAAATGGAAGTAGTAGAAACTACAGAAGTCTAAAATACAAGGGTGATTGAGTAAATACGGAGAGAATATACCAATACAAAAAGACCACCATACTTTACAGCCATAGAATAAGAAACACAGCTGGCACTGAAATAAGCACTTATATTACACATTGTTTTCTCTTCGAGTTTTATGTTTTCTGCCTTGAAAATGAAATTACACAAATAATGTAATAATATGCATTAACTAATTATGATAAGATGATGAAACTCTATTTTCATACAAATAACATGAATCCATTCATCTGATGTAGACAACCGTAGATGTAGGTAAGTTGATTCTGCATACAAATTTCGATATAGTAACTGATCAAAAAATATAATAGTATAACTTTCTATATTCAATTAAATTGTACTCGTATAAAAATTTACATTTTGTATATATCTTAAACTCTAACTTTTTATAACCGATAAAATTGATGTACTCGTGTAAGAAATATTAAACATACCCTTGTATATATCATATACTCTTTTTCCTTTTATTTTTTGGTTTTTTGTTTTTTTATTACTCTCTATGTTCCAATTTATGTGGCAATATTTCTTTATTCGTCTGTTCCAAAAAAAGAATGACAACATTCTAAATTTGGTAACAATTTAACTTCACAATTACAGTTTTTCCATTACTGAAATAATTTACAACCACACAAACTATAAGTTTCAAAAATTTTATTTTATTTCTTAAATTTTGTACCGAGCCAAACTATGATAGATAAAGTGGAGCGGATGGAGTAATTGAGAAGATGTGTTAATTAATGAGTTAAAAAGCTTGTTAACCATAAGGTTATGGGGTTGCTAAAAAGGAAGAGATTCTTTTGCTTTTTGTTAGCCAAAGTAGTGTTCATCCGACAACAAGCAGGAGAGAGATAGGGAGAGGGGTGTGGGTATAATGTATTGTGCATTGTGCCTTACTTTAGTAACCTTTCTTTTCTGACCCAAAAAATAATACAATACCAATAACTAATGTGCGCATGCCTTGTCTTCTCCTTCATCTATACATAACGGTATTTGTATACAAGTTGTTATACCTTTGGACCGGCGGAATCAGAATTTTCAGTAAGAGGTATCAAAATATAAATAATTAAATATATTAAAATAATTAAAGAGACTAACACATGATATATATATATATATATATAAAATTACCTATTTATACCGTGTAATTTTCCAGCAAAAGAGTATCAATTGATACTCCTTACTACCACTTAGGTCCGTACATTGCTTTGCAGTATATATAACAAACTTCTACACACAAATAAAATAGTACTCCATATAAAAGAAGATTACATTAGATAGTCAACTAATCCCTCCTCCATTCTTAATTGTCATTTAGTCAAAAAGATTTAGTCCAATATAGTAAACCAAAAATTTATAAAGAATTTCATTCCCTTTTCCATTCCAGCCTTAATCCCTTACTATGGTCATTTCTTACTCATTTGAAGAAGAGATGATGGTAATTTATCAAATGCACATATACCATTGTCTTATTATATCATTGTAAATAATTTTTTAAAGTGTATCAAGTATCAACATCAACAATAATAACAAAGTACATTCAATTTATAATAAGTTCAATTTCAAATAAGTTGGAGTTCAAAATTCATTCATGCCATCATGATTGCAAATAGAAACAAATGTGATATAACAAAAATAAAGACAAATAAAAGTAACCAAAGGAAGGGAGTAATTTGCTTATAACTGTCAATAATATTAGTACCATGCTTGCAAAAAAGTGCAAAAGTTAAAACCATAGAATATTATAGGCATATGTCGACAGACAGCTAAGCAAAAGTGGACCTCTCTCTGCTGCTTTGAAAGAGACGACTGACTGATAAACATTTAACGAACCTTCGCTTTGGCTAAGGAGATCTTTGTGGTTTTCTTTTTGTCACAACTTGTTGTCATTATGGAATTTAAAGAAGTTATTCATGCATAAAGCTACACAAACATAAGAACTTGGGATCAAAGGTTATTACAAACTCCACTTTTATTAGTTCACCAAAACATTCACATTGTGTAGATTGAGTAATTATTAGCGCTCTTCCAGTTTCACAAAGAATGACGTAGTTTGACTTGGATGGAATAATGGAATAAGACATTTAAAATTTATGGTCTGAAACAAGTTATAGATAAATGTGTGAGCATCTCATTAAGATTAAAGTGATAAATTTGAAGTTAAATTGCTACTACATTTAATAGTGTGTCATTCCATTTTGGAACTGACTAATAAAGAAATAGTGTCATTCTTTTTTCGGACAGAGAGAATACTATTTTGCTTGTTTTCTCTAACTATTTTCATTCATTTCAATTTATAAGTCATAACTTAGCAAGAAGTTTAGGAAAGAAATGAAGATTTTTGAAACTTATGATCTAAAAGGAAATATATATTTTTATCGCTATAAATTATCCCATTAAAAGTAAAATAAGAAGTTTAAAGTTTAATTGCTTTGAATTTATAAATGTGACATTCTCCTAGAAATTGACTTAAAAAGAAATTATGTCATTCAATTTTAACAAATAAATTATATGGAGTATATATTTGGTCGTGTTGGCTCGATTACCTAAATTCGTGCTGCATAATGTCCATAAAATGGAGAGACACTTTTTCATGAACTTTTTTATTTCTACAAAATTTATTTTTTAAAAAAAAATCTCTTGCAATTTTATGTATGTTATTTCTAAATTCATAGGAGGTTGACAACATTTTGTACAATGATTCATTACTTCTATACGTGCACAATAATAGTAAGTAGATTCTCTATAGTTCAACATGTGACATGATTTATTGACCTGCCATGAAAGACAATCTTAGTTAATTTGATGTGATAACTCAACCACCTATCAACAACAATCTTTCGATGTAAATGCACCAAACTATTAAGTTGCAGTTAAGGTTTCTTAATTACGATATCACCTTTTCTAGTAATATTGGCCTAAGGCAAAAATATCTTGACCTAGAACTCATAAATAATGGACATTGTGCTGATTCCCTAGATCATACTAGCATGCTGTTCGAAAATGTCATCAACTTTATATGGTGCCTGTGTAGTGTGTAAAATAAGAGAGCGCATCTTATTTTGTACAAATCAAAGCTTAATTTATAGCACAATAATATTCTATAAATATGAATTTAAAGATATGGAACAGTCAATGACGTTGGTGTAAATTATGGGAAGCTCAGGAACAAGAATTACTAGTAAGTAATTTCTTTTATTTACATTTGACATGAGCATACTTATCCGATACCTATATCAATGGGAGGTTACGAGTACTCAATGAAGTAATTGAACTATTAAAGTAGCGAACAAAGTGATACTCCCCTGTCCTCAATTAGTTGGCGTTGTCAGCTATTGCACGCCCATTATGAAAATCTATAAATAAAGTATACATTTTACTATGTGTATCCTTATTTAATAGATATGACTATTAAATACTTTTTGAGAATTATCATTAATAATTAAGGATATAGTTGGAAAGAATTGACAAAAATAGTTTTGAAATCCTAAAGCGTCAACTAATTTGAGACTAATGAATCTTACTAAAGCGTTGACTAATTTGAGACGGAGGAAGTATATAGCTGTATTCGTATATATGATGACTGTAGAAAGAATATAGGATATCTAGCTTGCCATGAAACAATAGGCGTATTAATTTTTAGAAACAACATATTCAACGACAAGTAAGATGTATCGTGATTAGTACTTATGGTCCAATAAATTTGGATGCACCACTGTGAGCTGTATTTTTTTTCTTTTTTCGAGTACATATAATATCACGTTAAAGGGGTTAAAATTCTTTAAGGGAGAATGAAATTAAGAACTTAATGTCTTTGGGTCCATGTAGTATTGGTCTAAAATAGAAATAAGAATTAAGCTAGATCCTGTGACTGTGGGTCACTCCCTCTCTCTCCCCTAATTGGTGGGTGTATATCAAAAACAAGTATGGTCGCATTCTCAGTTATTGACATGGGCATACAGTGGGTGCATGCATGTCTCGTAAAACCTCTTTATAATGACGTTGTTTATCCAAATAAATTTTAGCTGATATAACGAAATATTGTTATAGAACATAACATGAAAAATTGATTCCAAAAAAATGTTGATTGTTAAAGCAAACTTTTGTTGTAGAAAGTGATTGTTATGAAGAGTATGATGTTAGTATTTTTTTTCGAATGTTCAGATAGTTGCATTGAAAATGAGATATATGATGTATTCAAATTCCATTTGATGTTTTTCGTTATAGAGTATACACCAGTATATATCCAATTCTGTTACAATCTCTATAGAGAAGCAATCAAAGATATATAGTCGTTTAGGAGTTTAGAATCTCATGTTGAATTCGTGTAATTGAATTTTAATTCTACCAAGATTGTAGTTTAAAGTAATTTCCATATAGTTGTACCAAACAACAAAAACCTAGACCAACCGTGGAATAAATACTCACAGATTTTATATTGGAATTATTTCTTTAATCCGGATAACCAGATAACTTTAAGCTATATTGATATTAAAATAATTATTATAGCTATTGGTGCAATTTAATTGATTACAGAAAAAAAAGAAAATTTGTTTTGCATGTTAACGTATAAAACTTGCTATGAAAAGTTATTTAATTTGTTAATCCGTTTAAAGTCAACTTAACTGTTCCTTTAACTAATATACACCGACGGTGTAAGGAAAAAAATTACACAAGCAGGTCATTCCTATATTATCTATGAGTAATTTCCATAAAAAGTGGAATTTGAAATTTGATAATAAAACAAGTTACCTACTACATTATATAAAGGTAACTTGTTTGTGTAAATTTTTCCTTACATCGTTGGTGTATATTAGTTAAATTTATTGTGAACAAAATTTGAACTCATATTAAAGACAGTACCCACTTTATAGTAATGTACATATTCTGAATATGCAGCTGTCTCCCCTCAGTTTGGTGGACAATTGGTGAAGTAAAAAATGTAATAATGCAGACACGCAGTAGCAATAGTATATACTTTCAATTTTGTAACTTTGGTTGTTCCATTTTAGTAACTCTCCCTATTGTGTTAATTTCTCCTTTTCAGAAAGCATCCAAATGAAATTCCTATTGTTGTCCAATTGTCCTAATAACTTGCATTGGCATTAAATGATATGAATCTAACATTATATAGGTTCACATGAACCATGATGTAACGTCACTCTCCTCCTTGTCAATTAATCCAAGGACGTATTAATGTCTACTATTTGCATTGGCCACCTTATAATAGGGGAAACAACGAACTAGCGGATGGAGCACGTAAACAACGAGTTCAATTATAATAAATGTTATGTGGTGTTGTAAGTATTACGGTATTTCATTTTTAATTAGAGGTGTTCGAGTTTTAGGACCGGAGCGATCACATTTGATATTATGACCACTGTAACCCTCAAAACGGAGCACTTTTCGGACACGAATCCAGATTATTCGTCCCAAACCGAATGCATGACACCTCGTGATGAGAAACTCAAAAAACGATGAGTTCAACTAAAAACAACATTTTCGATACAGAATAAATTAAATAATAATTCAAAAACTATAATTACATTCTGAACTATAGTTGTAATGTGGTCAGGATAATAACCCTACAGTTTGAACCCATTAATTAAAAAAATTAATATGTCTTTGAATTTGTTTCCAGCCATAAGTTTTAACTTAGAAAAGCTTTTTGCCTTCTCCAATATGGCCAATCCTTAATCAATTATAAGTCAGTGAGAATCAAATGTAGGACACGAACTGTCCACTTTTTCGTGGTTCTTGTTTAACAAGATTAAAGGTTATATGAACAAACTGAGAAAAACTTGATCGCATTTGATATTTACATTAAGCATATAAATATAAGATTATGTCATTATGTGTTTTGCATTTAAACTTCTAGAGAATTAAGATAAAATTACTTGATTTCGTAAAAACACCAACTAGTGCATATAATTTTTAGCATGTAGAGAATTATGCCGTGGATTAACAAACTAGTAGTAGTATTAATTAAAAAGAGTGTAAATTACTATTCAAAGAGAGTAGAATATGCTATATCATGATGCTTTAACTGTTGAAAGTCCGAGTTACAATCAGACCTTATAAAGGTTTTTAGTTTCCAAGTTATATCGTACTTGAACTCTTGAAGCAATAGATCTAGAATTGACACAACGGTTTTTATATAAAATTCATAATAGCATCTAGCTTATTAGACTGAATATTTTTTATAAAAAAAAAAACAAAAGGGGGGGGGGGGGGGGGGGCAGTTGTCGCCTGTAAGGTAACTTTCTACCATCTTAGCTAGCTTTTGGACATAGATTTGGTTAAAACTTGGAAATTTGAGTTTTTGAGGTTGAGTTAAAAAAAAAAAAAAATTGAAATTTGAAGTTATGTTTGGACATATATTTTACTTGGAAAAAAGTTGAAGTTTGTGAGTGAGAAAAAGTACCAGTTTTTAGAAATTTAGCTAGCGTTTGTTTATAGTTTTTGGGGTATTTTTTGGAGATTTTTTGTGAACCCAGTTTTTGGGATTTTTTGGGAAATCCCCTGACAAACTTCAAATATTGTTCCAAATAAAATGCATGTCCAAACAAAATTTCAATTTCTCAAGTTCCAAATCCCAAATCCCAAATCATGTCCAAACGGGAGCTTAGGATCTTGGATTTGAAAGCATGCCAAATTCTATAAACAAATAATTTTTTTCCAATTGACCGCAAAAACTGCCCAAAAACTATAAACAAACGGGGGCTTAAACAACAATAATTGATGTATGTCCAAAAACTATAAACAAACGGGGTTTAATATCAACAAGGTGAGCATAAACAACAATAATTGATATTATATCAACATCTCAAATTAGTTAAAATTAATTATAATAAATTCTCACTAATCATATAACTTTATATAAACTCATCTCATATCAGCCAGTCTTAGCATAGATATTGTGAAATTTCCCCTTAAGAGTCATTTGGATTGAAGAAAAGGTTAAGCGGGAGTTAATAATCTAGGAATTGGTTATGTTGTGGTTAGTAATTTATTTTGTTTGTTGTGTAAGCAAACTTACGGGTCGTTTGGTTGAGATAGAATTTACACGGGTATTAACAATGTACGTATTAGTAATACGGATATTAGTAATGTGTGTATTAGTAATGTGGGTATTAATAATGCTGGTATTAGTAATGTGAGTATTAATAATGTGGGTATTAGCTATGCATATCTTATTACGCATGAATTATTTCTTGAATCACTAATATATTATAAATTAATATACAATATTATAATTTAAAATATTTAGTTACTCTTTAAATATAATTTTAAAATATCCTTATTATTATGAGGATTAATTTTGTCATTTTAAATTTTAATACATGCATTGCTAATACACACATTACTTATTACACCTTCTACCCCGCATAAAATTCGCGCATAACTTATGCGGGTATTTGCTATGCGGAATATACAAAAGCGCAACCAAACGTTGCACTAATTTTATACTAAGCACTAAAAAATCTTCCAAACCAACCAAACATTGTACTAAATTTGTGTGTGCTTTTGTGCGGGTATTATTCTTATACAGAGGCAACCAAATGACCCCTTAGTTATATAAATATGTATAACTCTATACAGTGTTTGGTTTGCGGTACTAAAATCCACATAACTTATGCAGTGTTTTGTTTGCGGTACTAAAATCTGCATTACTTATGCGGAATTTAATATTGCAAACCACATGTTGTATTATTTATACCGGTTTAAATTAGAAAATCTATGTATTATTTTGTACGAGATGTAATGTAGGATTAATAATACATATATTAGCAATACGTGGATAAGAATATCCATAGATAAAAATACACTGGTAATTGGAATTCCAAAAAGTAAACCTCTTGTTATTTATTCAACGTATAATAATCTCCATATTATTAATCCTGGTACTAACAATTCATGTATTACAATAACCATATAACTAATCCATCAAACCAAATGACTCCTAAGAGTATTGGTTATACCAAAATTAGTTATGCAGGTATTAGTATGTAAGGATTATATTGTAATGCCTAAGTATTTCTTGTTAAATCATTAACATATAACAAATTATTAATTAAATATATAAGTTAAAAAATTTGTTTATTCTTCCAATAACAACAAAAACATATCCAATAATATCCCACAAGTGGATTCTGGGGAGGGTGAGATGTACGCAGACCTTACTTCCACCTAGCTGGAGAAATTATTTTCCGAAAAACTTTCGGCTAACAAAAAATATTTTGAAAATATGTTTGAAACAAATCAAGATACAAATAATACGTTGACGAAAGTGCTGACATAAATTAAAGACTGCCCAAGGTAAACAAAAACACCTATAGCGTGAAGAATAGATTAGGAATAACATATATAATATGATAGAAAATACTCCGCTGCTATCTAACCTTCTACCATATTCTTTGACATCCACATTCTCGTATCTAGGATCATTCCTCGTTAATCTGAAGGTGAGTCAAGTCTTTTTAAATAACCCCATCTCAAGTCTTCTTCGGTCTACCTCTACCTCTCCGTAAACCTAATACCACCAACCATTCTCACCTCCTCACTGGGGGGTATCCGTGCACCTCCTTTTCACATGCTCAAACTGTCTTAACCTCACTTCCCGCATTTTGCCCACCACTGAGGCCATTCCACCTTGCTATAAATGACTTCATTCCTAATCTTATCCTTCTTTATATGCCCCAGCTACTTGCAACTTTTGGACGTGAGTGTTCTTGACTAGCCAGCACTCAGCTCCATATAGTATAGCTGGTTTTACAGCCACTCTATAGAACTTACCCTTAAGTCTTTCTTATCGCATAAGACACCCCTTATCGCATAGATTTAGTTTTGTTATTTTAAAATCTGTTACATATATTGCTAAAATAATAAATTGATTCTCGCATAAATTATGCTGATATTAATTATGCAAAAATAAAATAGTAAACTAAATGTCAGTATAAAATGATGCTAAGTTTTTTTTTTTGTGGGGATGAATAGTTCAACCAAATATAAAATAATATGGGTTTTTATGAAGTTATTATCCAATACCCCCATGCAAACCAACCGATCCATTTAGAGAGTAATACAAAAATGGGGATAGAATAGAAAAAAGAGGAATAAACTCTATGTATCAAATAGGCTAACCTACTTTAGGCTATCGGTGGTTAAACCATGAGCTTGACCTACCTACTAGTCTCCTCTTGCTAAAAAAAAAAAAAAAAAAATTATTACGTCATTATGTCACATTTATATGTTCAAATATGTATTCATCTTATTTTCAAGATTCTGAATATTATTTAAGAATTTCTTTATAATGCCATTGTACATAAGTTAAACTCTAATTTTTTGCATTTTAAAACGAGAAACAACAACTGTGTATTGGTTGCAAGCAAGTTTAATAGGTTGAAAATATATGTATCCTTACTGTATATCCTACATTAAATTCCGTCCTTCATTATAATTTATTAGCTTCTCTAACCCTCAAAGTTTTTACATTTTACATAGTCATATAACCTTGGAACTTTTTCAGATGTTGAAGGCACTGAACATAATCAGTGATCTTCTCTGATTAGATTTCATAATCCTTTTTAACTTGTTAGATAAAGAGATTAGCTAGATTAGTGGATGAAAAAGATAAAATATTAATGGAAAAGCAAAACCTTTTTCCGTGAACTTTCAAATTCATGATATGGACAAATCATTGGCGGCCTATTAAATGTTTTTATTAAACAGAGAGTGGACCAGTAGTATAGCCCTTTTGCTCTACATAAGGCCTAAAATGATATAAGCAAAAGAGTGGTGCCATATCTTATCCTTTCTTTTGCTTTCCTCATTCTTTTGTTCAATGATAGCACCCCATGAACAAGGCAATGACACTATCAAAAGTACTTCCTTTTTGATCTTATTTGTGAAATTATACTGTGTATGAGAGAGTCTGGCCATCTGTATATTTCTACTTAAATACCATGATTTTTTTTACCGAATTCAAACATGTAACATGCATCTACCCCACCGTCTTATGTTAGTACTACCTTAGCATTAAATCAAAGCCCCGCGGCCCTAATATTGGTTCTACCCTTGAGGATGAGTATTTTTGTATAGAAGGATTTGAGTAGTGTGTTCCTATGTTCTATATTACAAGATTTGGCTGTGATATACCTTTAACAAAAATTAATGAAATAAAAGTCCCAGCAGGGATCAATCAGTACCAAGAACACCTTCAATAAGGTACACTTAAACCAACTTCCTAACCTGTTGAATCTTGAACCACACCAAAAAAACTAGCCATGGATTTGAGGTAGGAGAGCAAAAGGCAAAAGCTATATAAACCCTACTTTGTATTCCATACTTCCGGCTCCGGATGCCGGATTTAAGTTCCATAACTTGCAACTGATAACATAGGAGATTGACCGGCTTCAGAGCAGTCACAACAAAAGAGATCTGAATAGAGATCTTAAGTATCTCAAGTCTAAACAAAATTGGGTTAATATCTGCATGATTGCATGTATATCATTGAATACAGAAAAAAAAACTCAATAACATTCTCTAATTCCTTTTATGAAAGAAAGTTGTATCTATAACAAGTCCAAGGACACAGCACTTTCAATCGAAAATACAAGGTTTATCCATCCACAAGGAAAAAGAATACAAGACAGCTCCCATTTTTCGGAAGCTGGAAGAAGATTTCCCATTTCCTCGTTTCCTCGTGTTTATTTGACATGCTCATGTGTAACTTTCAACAGCATACAGACATTTGAGCTGCAGCCAAATATTCATTCTGCAGAAACAGCACACTCATCAAGACTTCTTGTTAGTAATTGGCATCTTAGTTACATCTAAGTCATACTCGCAGCAGTTTGATACCCAAGTTAACCCTGGAATCCTCTAGGCAAATCAGCTTCAATTCGACCTCTGTCTCAGCTTTAATATCTGGCAGATTTTTGTTCTACCTACTGCTGAGATGTCATAATATAAGGTTTGTTCGACCCTGAAGTCAGATTCAAACGTTGTAATGCAATAGAAGTCACCTGAAAACAGTGAACATTTATGATAGAAGATAAGTAAAATAAAATGGACCAAAGAACAGCAATAGAGGAAATTGGGGTTGAACGAAAGATGTCCTTTGTATTTGTTGTATGGCAAGAAGGACACCGCTGAAAGTTAGAGAGCTCTAAAGCAAAATCTGACTATTATATTTATTAGTTTGACACATTAGAACTATCAAATGATGTATATTATGAATTTATGTTCAATTAATCGAGTTATGGTCAGTTCAGATCTAGAAAAAGCAATTAACACATTATCCAAATCTAAGCAACACTGTCCAGCTGATCCTCAACGAAGACTAATATGAATCGATGATGAACCGCTTCAGTTCTGACCTTTTACTCAAAGAATTAGTCCTTGAATAAATAGTTCAATCCAAGGTGACAGAAAACCCCATGGAGAGTGTTGACAAAATTTTGAAACAAAACGCCCTATACTGGTAACTCATTTTCATCACATCCTAGTCTACACATCATTTATCACAAGGATTTTTCGTTTCAAACTCCAAAGAGTTGGAGGTAGTTTCTACAAAGGACGTAACCCAATTTTGCAAAATAAGCAGCTTAAAAACTTTCATAGACGGATTCATCGTCTATAATCAATGCTAAGTTTATATATACGAAATTTCCTTAGGATGGAAATTGGCACGTATACGATATGATGTGATTTAATTGAATGCTATAAATGATGTGATTTAATTGAATGCTATAAATTATGTGATTTAATTGGATCCAACTTAAACAAGATTTCATGATATTCCAGTAGCTTGGAATTGTGCATCTTTGAACAATTGCCCTCGTTTATTATGTAGTGCATATCAAAGGACAGGTAACATAATCTTCTTCCATGCTCAGAGAAAGAAAAATAGATCTGCGATGGGGCAAAAAGGATGTTTGGAGACGAATGAAGAAAAAAAAATACGCTATCACTAGGATAAACGACTACTTATTTGAACTAGTCTGGTATTCCCTGGTACAGAACCGTCCTGGTATTATCATAGTAAGACATCATATATTATTTCAGTGAGAAGATGCATCTGCTACCTACGTGCATTGTGAATCTTTGGCCAGCATACCATTATTTTTCAAATAATGATGACACAGTGCAAAGGCTTACCATCTAGGAGAAAAAAGTACCATCAGCTTAAACAGGTCAGCCGACCTCTGCTACAATTTCATTGACATCTATATCAGCTAGAGTCTCCTTACCAAACAGTGAAAATCCAACTGTTGCCTGCAAGAAGAAATCCACATTCAATGTCAAGAACAAACTTTTCTCTTTCAGTAAATGGAATATTTTCCATATATATGGAAGATACAGCATATATCAACAGTGATTAGCATCAATAAGCTTCCAAATTGTATAGTAGATAATTAATTTGGGGATCTTTCTATATCCGCTCTTTTATCTGAATTGCCAGGGTGGAAGAGGCCTGAGGGGTTGGGGGTATGGTGACAGGAATAAGTAAAAACATAGGGTGTGGACAGCTCAATTCTTCTCCTTCTTTGTACGCTGAGCTCTAGGAATTTTATAACATTGAGGGGTCGTTTGATACAAGGATAAGATATACCGGGATTAGTTATACAAGGATAAGTTAATATCGGGACAAGTTAATACCGGGAATATTTTATACCATGGGGTCCTTGGTATTGATTTATCCATCAAATTGTGCATAAGTTTATACTGGGATCAGATAATACTGATTTGAATTTGCAAACCAAACACAGGATAAAACCATTCAGCTTTTTATACCAGGATTAATTAATCTTATACCACATACCAAACGACCCCTGATTTCCATTACCAGCTTTCCCCTCCCCTCCCCCAAAATACATAAGGATAGTGTTCAGTGAAGTTTCAACTGGAAAGGGAAGTACATACCAATCCTTCCTTGCTATCAACCTTCTTAAGGATCCCTGAAAATCCTGCAAAGGCTCCAGATGCAACTTGAACAGTTGACCCTGGTATTAAAGATTTATCATCTGATCCTCTTAAGACATCACCAGCAACCAGGTCTGAAGCTTTTTTGGATTGTCTTCCTCGTTTTTTGGGCACAGCTGCGCTGTCAGTGGGAGCTATATTAGAGTCTTTTGTTAGCTTGACATCTAAACCTCCTCCTCCTTGTTCCTCTTCTTCAAAAGCTTGATCAGCTTTCTCTTGTTCTTCCTTCGCTTGTTTGAATATGGCTTGTATGTCCTCCTCATCTACGGGTCTCGGTTTATTGATCTGCCGTTTTCTGCAAATGTTAAACTTTTAGGTACTGAGAAAAGACCTGGAATACTCTGTAAGTTAGCCTTTTAAATAATGAAACAAGGAAACACAAGCTACATAAAAGTCATATAAAGGGAGGCCAAATATTTATGTCAACCAAAGGCAGCCAATTGAAACAGATATCCTTGCAAAATTCGGTTGAGCAATTCGCAAAAAATTTTGGTCAGAATTACGATATATTGTCAAGTAGAAGGAACATTCATTACTCATCTTGCAGAAAGACCTTAGAATAGTAATCAAATGGACACATTTGAACAGGTAAATAAAATTATATTGGGAATAAGTTTTATGTAAGAATTTCTGATCTTAGATCAGAATTGCTAGGACTTTCCACACATTTCTTGACAAAACTGAAAACCTTTCCACCAGGAATTCCCATGAACATAGGATTGGGTCAGACACATCTCCTGCGGTTCCTTATTCATTGCATTGACATATAATACTTGTATGCTTGTAAATTGTGATAGGCACAGCAATGAATGCTTACGTATTTCCAACCTTGGATCCAACAAAGCCGCCGATTCCATCACATTCTCGAATGAAATCATGTATTTCCTTGTTCATTACACACCTCAAAAACACACACCCAGGGAATAGGGGTTTTGGTTTAACTGAAATTGTTCCATTCTTTAATTTCCTTTTGACCTGTACAGATGCTATGTATACCTGCAGAAACTTTAACAGTCAGTCGAAATGTATGGAAAAATTGATTCTTACATTAGTTAAATACACTTTGTCCACTCCAAGTTCAAGGAAATCCAGTCTATTTCTACAGCAATAGGAAAATTGAATAGATGCCTGTTTTATTCTTTACGATATGGTTGTCTTCAGGTCGATGACTCCCATTTTCATACAAGAGAAAAGTTCTGGCAGTTCCATGGAAACTGGACATTATGCAAGGACTGGAACTATGAATACTGCTATAAAGGCTCCAGAAGCAAGTTTCTCTTAAGACCTCATCTTCAGATTACAAATGAATACTGATCGAACAAAGACGAAAATAGGCCATAAAATCTGGGCTTCTCTTGAGGAAGGGCGCTCGCTCTTGGCGGACATATTTACCCATAGTCGGTAAAAGAAAGAATGATTAATGCTACAAGGGCTTCTTTTCCCTTACTAAACTTTCCCCCGGTTACGCTCTAAACGCATTCTTGCAGGACCTATAACCTCCCTTTTTCATTAACCTACGCAATTCTTAAGGCTTGGACATCTTTTCACTTTTTTTTTTTTTTTTTGGATAACTCTGGTGTCCGGGACAGCTTGCGCGTACCTCTACTAATTCATCAGGGTACTTGCTACTTCCCACCAGCATAGGTATCGTAACTCTATCTACCAACGCTTGGATAGATGAAAAAAAATCATCTAGTGTTCTTTTGCCTCCTCTGTAATTTGAATCTGAGACCTCATAGTTCTCAACTTCATTGACCACTAGGCCAAACCCTTGGGTACATTTTGAATTGGGCCAACTGGGCTTGTTGGGCCTAAAAGATGAAGAAACTATACACTAATGGTTCCTATTAATCATTGGAAACTAATAAGAAACTTTAGCAAGAACCATTTGATCAACGAACCAACATCATAATTCGTTGCTTAACAAGCCTCTTAGTCCCAATCAAATCTACTTTAAGCTTACAATACAATAATTACACAGTATCCTCTCTTTAATAGATTCCTTACCTTGAACTTGGTGCAAATTAATTCACAATGGTAACAAAGAACAGACACTATGTAACCTACAGACAACTTAAAAGCTAAAACTTAAATCTTTAATGAAGGTATTGAAAAAGAAAAAATCCCAAAGTTTTCAATACATAATACACAATCAATCACTCAATCAACTGTGCCATTCATAACCATTCCAATATCACCCCTACTTATAGGACATACTACTATGCTGATAAACAGTTCATCTGTTTAATTAGTAATCCCTCCCTTCCAATTTAGTGACGGTATTCCGTTTTAGTATGTTCCAAAAAAATGGCACCTTTCTAGACCTGACAGTATTCCGTTTTAGGGATCTTTACACATTGGATTCATTATTTCCATCGATTCGTGTCGAGTCAAATTATGCCACATAAATTGGAATATATGGATAACACAAAGATATCAAAAAACTAATGACCAAATCCACCAAGTTATGAACTTCACATAGAAAAAACCAACAAAGATTGAAGAAATGTGTTTAAGACAATAAAGATTCGACTGTCTTTAAGACAAGCTTTTATGGTGCAAAAATGTTGTTAATAAAGATTCGACTGTCTTTAAGACAATCTTTTATGGCGCAAAAAAGTTGTTTAAGACCACAAGTTTTAAAGTCGTCATATCCTTCTTAAATTTTGTACCAAGTCAAATTATGCCATATAAATTGAACTGGATAAATAACATAAAGATATCACAAAAGCAATGACCAAAAATCCACCAAATTATGAACTTCACGATCAAAACAAACAGCAAAGATCAAATTTTTATCTACCTAAATATCCATATTTAGAAAATTCCTCACAAGAGCACAAGCCATCCTTTCTAATGTGTTCCAAAAAAAATGGCACTTATCGGAATAATTTAACTTAAGCTTCTCATTTTACCCTTAAAACAGGCTCTTTTTTTATTAGGCAAAGTTTTATTTAGAAGGGTACCAAGATGGTACATAAAAGTACAATTGAAAAGATAGCACCTACTGGAGCTATCAGTTACATTTTCTTAACAAATCGATGAAAACCATATACTGATCTATATTCTCCAACATAAAACCTTTACACCAAAAAAGTAGATTTTGAATACACATGTTTTTTGTTCTATCAATGTGATTCTTTTTATCTTCAAAACAAGCTATGTTCCTTTCCATCCAAATTGTCCAGAAAATGCATAAAGCGATTTTCTTCCAAAGCTGCTTTCGACTCTTTGATGTCTCCTGCCCTTGCCAGATATCCAACAGACCTCTTATGTTTGAAGGCATGACCCAACTAACACCACAGAGATTCAGGAAGAGATCCTAGCACTGTTTGGCAATATAACAATGTATAGCACAACAATATGTTTATCACAAGTTTCAAGAGTCTTCATTCTCTTCTTAACTTTCGTGCCGAGTCAAATTACGCCACATAAGTTGGAAGGGATAGATAACACAAAGATATACAAAAGTAATGACCAAATCAACCAAATTATGAAGTTCACTATCAAAACAAACAATAAAGATCAAATCTTTAAGCACCCAAGGGTACAGCCTAGTGGTCAATAACGTCGGTCTCAGGTGCAAATCCTAGCAAAGCAAAAACAACAAGTGATTACTTCCTATCTGTCCAAGTCTTGGTGGACAGAGTTGCCGCATACATGTGCTGTTGGGCAGTGGCAGTGGCAGATACAATGACATAGCCAGTATTATCCCACAAGTGGGCTCTAGTGGGAGGTAGCAGATACTCGGTAGAATTAGTCGAGCTGTGCGCAAGCTGACCCTAACACCACAATTATCAAATAAATAACTAAATAAAGATCAAATCTTTATGTACCACATGTGACATGTAATTAGTCGAGCTGCGCGTAAGCTAGCCCCGATACCACGATTATCAAATAAATAAATAACTAAATAAAGATCAAATCTTTATGTACCACATGTAATTAGTCAAGCTAGCCCGAACACCACTATTATCAAATAAACAAATAACTAAATAAAGATCATATCTTTATGTACCTGAAAATCAATATTTGGAAAGTTCCTAGCAAGTGCACGAGCCATTCTTTCAGCAGTTTCATGACCAGTAACTCTTGAAACTCTAACAACCCACCATTGAGTACCTAATTTAGCTAAGGTATCGAGATTAAGTTCTTCAGTCCATGACTTATATTGTTTCTTGGGTTTCTTAATTAGCCTTTCTTCTACTTCTTCTTTCCAATTATAGCCACTTTTGCTTTCTCTTCTTTCATTTCTCATTTGTCTTCTTTCTTTAGCTGTTAATACATTTTCTTCTACTGTTGCATGTACTTTTAAGGAAATGGGGTTATGGGGTTTATGGAAAGTGTGCGGTGGTGATAATTTGGGAAGAAATAGAGGTGAATGACTCCATATAAGAATAGCTTGTTTCATCATCTTGTTCAAAAAAATGATGATGGTTCTTGTGGTGGTTATATGGTGAACTGGTGATATTATCTAGTAACACTATTTTTGTTCTTCCATGGATGGGTTAATGGGCTAGAAGCCTAGAATGGATAAAGTTGAACCCAAAAAAAAAAAAAAAAAATCACCCTATATACCCAAATTTGACAACTTTTGAGGGTTTGTCCTTATTCTCCGTAAAATGACCTCCAGCTTGGCAAGTGCTGCCTTACCAAGACTTCAAATCAAATCCGGCGCCAAAATGGGTCAAAAATTTAACAATGCAGCAGAAATAGAGTGCTCAACTATTTTGTAACAAAAATAAGTATATCGGCACAATTTCCGCCGACTTACAACAAGAAATAGACGGCCCAATTATGAAAGTAACGGGACAAACTTAATGCATAAGTTGGCATTTGTTTTGCCGACTTGCTGTTTACTAAGTCGGCAAAACAAATGTCGACTTGCTGTTTTGTTATTATTAACAAATCGGCATTTGTTTTGCCGACTTACTAAGTTGGCAAAACAAATGCCGACTTATGCATTAAGTTTTTTCCGCTCTATTTAACTCCTTCACATCTCTCACTCTACTTCACATCTTTCATTCTCAACTACATACTTCTCATTTATTATCTCTTATCAACAATAAAAATTAATTTTTTTTTGTTCATGGCCAAAGTAAATGTTTCAATTTATTGGGGTGGCGAAGTATTACATGAAAATAATTCAATCATATATATTTTACCTCCTAAAAGTAATTCCAAAGTGCCTACTACTATTTCGTATGATAGGTTTGTTGGTATTTTATTTAAGAAAATGAATATTGATCCAACACGGGAAAATATTTTAATTTTTGGTAGGTATCCACACTCATCTACTAGTCAAGGTGTGCCAATATATTGTAAGTGGAATATATATGACGATGACACATTGATGGAATTTTTAAAGTTACCGGAAGAAATGTCCATACGAGTGCTTGAAATTTATGTCCGTACTGAACCACACGTGATGAATGAAGTTCCTTCTGAGCAACATAGTGTTGATCTTAATGTTCCAAGTGAATTTACTCAATTGCAAGTAAATATGCTGTCAGATAGGCCTTCTAATCAGTTCGGACAACATTCTAGGTACGTGTTTAAAATATTGTTATGAACAAAAATAAATGGTCCATATAATTTTTTAATGGTATATTATGTTTTAGTCATTTTATTTTCGATGTTACGATAACCTATACATTAAATTATATATGCAGTTTTTCTCCACTAGAGACTACATACTCGTATGATGCGTCAAGAGGTTATGAACAAACACGTTATGATGGCATATCACAACAGTCCGGTTACTTTGATGGGTAATTGATTGATTTTTTTTATTTTAAAATTATTATCAATTGGCTAAAATATGAGTGTATTTTTGTTGTAGTAGAATTAATAATTATGTATCCTTAATCTTGCAGGTGTTATCAACCTGAAATGATTCCTAGTGAAACAATGAGAGGAAACGAAGTTGCTCATATTGATGAGTTGGCTACCCATCATGACTGGTAATATATGCACCTTTTTTGATATATTCAAATATTTTCTATTTTCATTATTTTTAATTATTTTTTATTACTTTAATATTTGTTAGGCTGCATCAACAAGAAGATGATTCATTTTTTACAAATCTCAATAATCGAGTGACAAATAATGATGTTGCTGATGGAGGTAGTGAGGAATCGGAGAGTGACATCCCAAATGATGCCGATAATTCAGATGATGAAATGTCATTTTCGAGAGAAGAAAGTGAAGAGGAGCACCCCCTACATGTGCATGATGAGGGAAATATGAATTATCACGCCGACCATATTGCATATCTAGATGACCTACCGGAAGGGGCTGATGTGTTTACTTTAACACGAGAGGATGATCATATCCGCACATCAATGTGGTCAGCAGATAAGCCAGATCTTCAGTCAGGTATGTCATTCTCTACCAAGGAAAAAATGAAAACGGCGGTGAAGATTTGGAGCATTCGTAAGAATAGAGAATTCATTGTTGACGAAGCAAAGGGTGATTATTGGAAAGTTGGAAAGTTGTTTGTCGACGGTCCCAAGAAGGTTGTAGTTGGATGTTGCGTGCAAGGAAGGTTGAAGGAGGGATGTGGAAGATTGGGAAATATAAGGGCAAGCACACTTGTGATATGGGAGAAATACGTGGAGATCATTTTAACTTGGATACTAAAATAATTGCTAAAGCTTTAAATGGTTTTATAGCAAATAACCTGCAATATAAGGTAAAGGACTGAATCGTTGCTATTAAAACAAGATATGGTAGTGAGCCATCAATAAGGAAGGCGTGGCTTGGTCGTAGGCGTGCATTCGAGAATGTGTATGGTAATTTTGACAAGTCATTTGCACAACTTCCAAGATACATGGCTGCACTACAATATTTTAATCCTGGGACCGTTGTTGAATGGTGGCACGAGAACACTCCGGCTTCTATTTCATTTAAAGTATTCAAATATGTGTTTTGGGCATTTAAACCATGCATTGATGGATTTAAAAATTGTAGGCCAGTGATTTCAATTGCCGGCACACACGTGTACGAAAAATACGATACAAAGTTGTTGATTGTTGTTGCAGTTGATGCGAATACTAATGTGTTTCCACTTGCTTTTGCAATTGTTGCAAACGAGAGCACTGAGACATGGACATGGTTTTTGAAACTTTTGAAGAAGCATGTTGTCAAGGATAGATCCAGTATTTGTTTGATATCAGACCGTCATAAAGGCATTCTTTCTAGTGTGGATGCCTTGCCTGAATGGAATGAGTCTGCAGCAAGCCATCGGTATTATATTAGGCATTTGAAGAGCAATTTTATGTCGAAGTTTCAAAACAAACACCTTGAGAGCCTAATGTGGTTGACTGCTACGGAGCATCAAGTAAGAAAGTATCGTAAGAGGATGACGGACATTCAAGAATGCAATATCGAGGCGTATAATTGGTTGTCAAAATTTCCAGTAGAGAAATAGACATTATGCATGGATGGTGGTAAAAGGTGGGGTATTTTGATCACTAACGTGTCCGAGTCATTCAACAGGGTGTTAAAAATGGCTCGAGGATTACCTGTCACTGCAATGGTTAGGTTGTGTTTTAGCCAGGTTGTTAAGCGCTTTTATGACAGAAAACAATTGGCAGAGGCTTTAGTTCGTAAAGGTCAGAGATATCCTAAGCGGCCAAAAGATTTGATAAGGAAGTATGAGAAACGTTCGAAATGGCACACTGTCTGTGATCGTTTTGATAAGGAAACTGGAGTTTATGAGGTGATCACGGGTATTCACGGTGACAAAGGTAATAACTTGCACAAGGTTTGCATGCAAGAAAAAAAATGTGATTGCAATAAGCTTATGTCATACCATATACCATGTTCTCATGCAATATAGGTATGTGAACATTTTGGCAAAAATGCAAATTCTCTAGTAAATAGTCATTACACCGTGGCGAACTATTTACAAACATATAGTGGGTTGTTTCAACCGCTCGGGAACGAGGCATCCTGGCCACAGGAGCCATTCAAGATGGTGTTGAACAAAAGTTATTTGCGTAGGACAGGTGTCAACAGAAGGTCCAGAATTTCTAACCAAATGGATGTAGGGTCTTCTCGATATGTTAGGAAGTGCGGATCATGCAAGGAAACAGGCCACGATAAGCGCAATTGTCCAACGCGTGCAAGCGAAAGTAGTAGTGCTAGGCACTAAATTTATTATTATTATTTTAGCAAAATTTCTGTATTTCTTATTGTTGTATTAACTCTTTTTCTAGAACTATCCATGTTCAATTAAATATGAATCTATGTTTAAGGAATAAGTGTGTTGTAAACATTAAATTATTTGTTTCAGGAAAAAAAAAACTCAAAAAGGATGATACTCTGATGAACAATAATGTGGTCAGATCTGTTTAACTAGTACTTTATATTTCCTCTTCTACTAATTTACTAATATAACACAAGTGGTTTGACCACCGGTTTTGGTTTCAAGCTGCAGTTTTAATTGTGATGTTAAACTCGCATTTGGAACTTGATCTTTCCCTTTTTGTTCACCTTAGGTACCATCTGCAAATTCAAGGTTTATCATCTTCAAATTGTTTAAAATAGATGACCTTAGCTAAACAGAAGGAAAACTAGCTTGCTGGTATAAAAACCATTATAAAGTCCAAGTAAGCAACAAAGCATCAGGAAGCCTCCTCTTGAAGGAATATGTGGAAGTCAATCTCAGTTTCCAATTTCACTTCAAACTAGAGTATCACAATTGAGTAGAGCAAAAATTTAGAAAAAAGACCTATGACACCCTAAATAAGAGCAATGCCAATGAGCCATCAAATCTATGGCTGCTTCAAATCAATTGAGAGATACAACTGACATAAGCTAGACAAAAACTTTTGACGTACAAAAACTACTCTTTTCAAAAAATAATAATTTGTACAAATATATATGAGCAAAATATGGCTACAATATTTTTGCACATGGCCTATACATGCTAATAATGCCAACAAAAAAGTAGAGAGCACGGAGTCAAAGCTATTCTTCAATCAAAAACTTTACGCCTAATCTTAGACTTCGGCCTAAGCACTCCAGCATCCGCACTGCCATCAACACGTTCTTTACTGAACGCCTTCCTAACAAGCCTATTCTTCTTGTGCGCACGCTCTTTTTGACCCGGTAAGTCTTCCACAATATCCATCGAGTCATCCTTTAATTCAAAGGATTGATGAACACTAATATTAATTATTAATCAAGAAAATATACAATGACTATTGGAAAAGGCATATCACCATCAGAAATAAAAAATAAATTAATTACATGTACGAAAGATGTCACATGAGGTGTAGCCGGTTGAACTTGCGGATCTTGACCAACATCCATATGACCCTACAAAAAGATGAAGAAATGAGCAAATAGTCTAAAGCTGATATAGGAACAAAAAACACCATTCTGAAAAGTGGACATATCAATACATACACATAGATAATATTCTAAAAAGAAAAAAACAGACAGCAGGCACATGGCTATGGGATAAAAAGCTGAAGGGACTAGTTAAAGCAATAAACGAGACAAAAAGCTTAATTGATTGTCACCGTGTAAAGCAAAAACCTTCATTTGACATCATTCAACTGCATTCATATGACCCTACAAGAAGATGAAGGTCATACCAAATAGTCTAAATATAGTATTTAACTAGCTAAAGTTATTGCCTGTAAGGAATAAATTTACCACACAATGACAACAATGTAAACCCAAACCAAGCAACTCAGCAAGAGAATCTCACGATGCAAGGTCATTTCTACAATAGCAGACTGTCCGTACCATTCAAAACACTACTGTTTGAATTGATGAATTGTTATGACTTCGAACTTACTCTGAAACAGATTCAAAAAAAAATACTGTAATATAATAAAACATAAATATGGAAAATTTTATGTGGTCTGTCGAAGGAGTTCCAATTATTTTTTTTGGATTTTGACTTTTAGGTAACTAATTAAGCAAACAAGTTGAAAAGTGGAACAAAAAATTTCTTGAGATCATTTAACTACAGTTCCTAAGATAATTTTTTTCAAAAAATGAACTACTGCTCCTAAGGATCAAAGGATAAACAGATTGCTAGAATAAAGTGCTCTTTCTCATCTTTCTAGGAACTCCTACCATTCTTGCTGTGCCAAAACTATGTGGTTCCCTTTAGTTATAGGAACTCCCAGCATTCTCTATTTCTAGCTTTCTTCCCTTTAGTCCCTGTTAATTCCATACAGCTCCTAGGTGGTTCCAAAACTATGCTCACATGGAGGCTCAAAGATAAATAAGTACATAGCTGTAGCTTTGACATTTTGGCTCAGCAATCACCAAAAGTAGCTGGGATAAATAGTTTTCTTTAGTAAAGGAATCTGACATGGAAAACACAACTAAATCAAGAAGTTCTTTTAACTAGGAGAAACAACAATAAAATCACAACCAGTGGGCAGAGGTGTTCAGTATATTTTCTTGCATATTTAAAGTCAAGTCAATAAGTAGGCCTATGAAATTTCCAGATCTAGAAATTTACAGTCTAGAAGTTCTGAAATTTCCATTCTTGTAATAGCGACTACTAAGCTGGACATTTACTATAAAATCCTTTACTTTAAACCTACGTTTACTATCTTATCCAGTTGTGTGCTTATGCAAATTACGAGCCAACTCAATTAATGATAAAATTGCCTCCCGCAATACAATTGATAGCACCATATTTACTCTTTACAAAATGGAAAAAGATGAGTAAAGTACTCAAAGTAAACAACTTCAGTGAATGCCAGACAGATTATTGAAGCAATGGAAGGTCCTTGATTCAATTTCACACCATAATTATTGCTTGCATAGATATCTACATGTGATATAGTGTTACTTTATAAGTTACCTAACTGTTGAAAAAGAATTATACCATCACTGCATAAAAAACTAAAACTCTTTGAGAAATGAGAAAGATGCAAGGTCATTTCTACTAATTAAAAACTTCCCAATAAATAGATTAACAACTAAAGCAGAAGCCAAAAACCATTCAATTTACTACACTGCCATATCCCAACAAATTGAAAGGTACTTACCGATGACTCGCCATGCTCCTCGTCACTACTGCGGTCCCTCGGCGTGTTGGTTGAGGAATCATCCGACTGATTAAGAGAATCATCCAAAGTTTTTCATTGCATTTTTCTTAAAAGGACAGAGGAAAAGCAAAGGTGAATGAATCAATTTTTTTAAAATATCTAAAATACCTCGGTTGAACTATTGGTTTCAACACGCCTTATTTGCGTAGCAAGCATAGTCGGAGCTGCATGCTAAATTAAACGAATATGTATTACTTACGGGATCAAAATAGCTTTACAATAAAGAGTTTGCTTTACAACAGAGAGGTAATAAGGTAGCAACGAATATGTATTACTTGCAGTTCATTTTATAAATATTTTTCAACTCATTTCAAGTCAACATAAGAAGCTTTACAGTAAACAAATGAAATCAAGCTTTATAGTCCAAAAATATGTACCTGTGTCGTACTAGGAATCACATCATGCTGCTGCAACAAACTTAAAAATGAAGTACCATCGCCAATCAAAGTGCTGAAATGGCCAGCTGACCATTGTGATGACTGGGGAATTTCTTCTGAGGCTGGTGGGCATGAAGCAGGTTGCGACACTAAAGTTGACATGGTAGCTGGAGATGGTACGACAAATGGAGGTGGATCGTCAACAGCCTCATCAACTAGTCTATGACCAACGGGAGCTTCTCTGACAGCCCCATCGCCACGTTGATGTCTACCACCACGACCACGACCACGGCCACGACCTCGTAATTGATTAGGAGCACGAGCAAGTCTCTGTAAGTTAACAGGTGGACCACCATCATATGAGGCCGCTGGATCATAAGATGGGTCAAAGGACAGCCGCGTACCCTGACTAGCAGCAAGTAGTGCTTCAACAGCAATTGCAACCACCCGCTGACCCCATTGCTGTGAGGTTGGGTTATTGTCAGGCACCTGCATCTCAAATCCCAAGTGGTAGAGACGATGCAACCCCCTGCCCTATATATATATTTAAAAAATCACATAAGTTAGTTAAATTGAACAACTAAATGCCTACGAAAATTAACATTAAAATTGTATATCAATGGTTAGTAGCTAATTACCAGTGCCTCGTGCCTTCCTGCAAACGTCTGGTAGCCACGTTTGGTTTGATGAACCGGATTTCCTATCAATGTCCGAGTAATTCTCCGATACCATATCATGTACGGATCATTATCAGCAATAATACCAACGGCCGGCTCCGCAACCACAACATGCTCCGTGCGTCTCTCCCACAAAGCAACACTGTCTTCCAAATAGCGCCTGAACACGTCATCCAACTTACTGCGCATGTCCCTATTAAAGTGTTTCATGTCATAGGAAACAACAGGTGGGATACCCTGTCGGCAGCCAAACTGTCTCAACACACGACCAGGCAGGTGATGCTCGACTATTTCATCGCAAAGCATAGGTACTTCTGCCATCCACAAGTGTCTCCCACGAGAACACCAAGGATATAGTCGCTGGATAGTATGCTCGACATATGGCTGCCAAATGAACTATAATAATAGGGTCATAAACAATATCATTAAATAGAAGTTACTATGAACCTGAACCAATTATATAAACAAGAAAAATAAAAACTTCCCAATATAGACATATCATGTCAGACGCCATGCCATCCAGTACGTCCCTATATACTTGTAGATCTCCAAGCGCAACATCACGATCAACTCTAGCTTTCCATCTCTCCGCATAATACTCAAAGAAAAGTTCAATCGATGGATCAGGTGGATTTGGTTTTGGCGGATCATGCGGAATTGGTTGAAATAGTATCAATCGCTCCCACGCCTATACCTACATATCATACAGATTAATGCTACACGTACATTTCATTGTTATCTTATATGAAAGCATAATTACATTACCTGTAGAAGTGCTGCATATCCACAAAAATCGCTCGCTCCACTTACAGCCGACCGACACATCGCGCAATAAATGTAGGTTAAGACGGCTGAGCCCCAACTATAAGAAGCGATAGCATCTACATCATCCAGAAGTGGTAGCAGATTAAGCCTAATATAACGCCCCGAATTATCAGGGCAGAGTAGACCACCAACAATCCATAACAAGTAAGCCCTAAAATATTGTTGTACAAGCTCATCTGGATCATCTTGGGTAATCTCCGGTATTTGCCTAATGTATTCCTGAAAAGCCGTAATGCTCAGTCTGCTCTTGCCGTTGAAGTGTGAAGCCTCCGGTCGAAAGCCAGTCAAACGATGCATCTCATCCTGCCACTGTCCAAGCGTACGATCTCTACTTAAAATAAATACCGGAAGCCCATCCACAGGCAAACCGTACATCACCTCCACATCCTGCAGTGTGATAGTAACCTCGCCACATCGAAGGTGAAATGTGTGTGTCTCTGGCCGCCATCTCTCAAATAAAGTAGTAATTAGTGCCCAATCATACTGTATGCGTCCAGCCTTTATTATTCCAATAAATCCTGATGTATTGAAATAATTCATTATACGATCATGAAAAGGCCTTTCAACGATGAGATGCCAAAGGTTCAAGTCTAATCGCCGTGGACGAATACAGTCCTTTAATCCCCGTCCCTCCCAAATATCTGTAGATCGATGCGTAGACTGTAGTGACAACACACTAAAGTCTCCGGGCCCAGGATGAATAACACCATTAGACATTATAAATACGCACCTACAAAAAATATTAAAAGGAAAGAAATATGAATTAGAAAGAAAACCACAAAATAAGATAATAAACCACTTTTTATGAAAATAAGAATGATTTCGACTACAAGTTAAAACTAAGAGAATTAACTATTCTAACTAATAATAGTATATGATCAAGTATTTACTCTTGAAATTCTTTGTTTGCCCCGTTATAAAGATTGGTTAAAAGATTCAAAAGTATCTTTCATAGTCACATCTAACTTCCTTTTTTTAACCTTTGTGGAGAAACAATCAAAGGTAGGTCAATAATCATGATTTAAACAAGATCCAACTTACTCAATTTATTAAACTATGGATCTACGTAATACTTATAGTCCTAGAAAGCAAAAAGGAGAATTTAATATGAACTGAAAAATTTGGAAGGTTATGTAGCTTTTGCCAAGTCATGTTCCATACAATACTACTAACAAAATAACAGATGAATACAAGATAATTGTCATAGCTGGCGTAATCCAGTCACGAATTAGTTAATCCACTTTCACTACATATTACTGTTAAATCTTGTACTCCATCTGTGCAGGAAAAAAATGAACTATGTACTGAACATCTTAACTAGTGCTAGTGGTACATCTTATACTTTTTTTTTTTTAGAGAACACCTTTTAATGTTTATAACAAATCAAAGATTGTTAGCAATAAAATTTTATTGATATACACTAAAATGGTGTTAGTTGTACAAGACACAATTACAAGTATGCCTTCACCTCCCAGAAATCTTACTACTGATAAAGCAAAGATGTCTAAGAACCTGTATATGGAGCATGGACTAAATGCCTTCCAAGTGAAGAAAGTGAGACCCTTTTCCCTCCATACATTCTGACCCCTCCCCACTTTTACTGGACAATCTCAAATTTCATTAGGAGGAGATCAGATGGCGCAGAGGCATCCTCACCTCTTGAATCCAAATATCTATAAGGGCATATTACTTATTACATTCATGAGGCGCGGTACTAAAAAGTTATGTTAGTAGTTTCTTCCTGGTAGCTCCGTGAATCTAATCCCACTTCATAAATTTTGGCTCTCTTCATCTCACTGTAAAGATGGTCACACCAAAGTATCCCCAGTCGAACATAAATTGATAAGTTTTACTACTGATACTAAGTTCTCTATTATTCATAATCACCAACTAAATTTACTAAAACTAAAGGAAAAAGCTAATCCTTTGGATCACCATTTTACCTCAGTTACAAACCTAGGGTTTAGAGGGTTAAAGAAAAGAAAGGAGGGAGACGAAATGATAAGAATCAAATACGAAACGCGGAAATAAAGATAAAGAGCGAGACACTACTCGAACTCCCTACGAAGTAACTATGGAGAACTCGTTCCATAATACCCTCGTATCGGCGTCAAGGAGGACCTACACTATGCAACTACCCTCGAGCCACACCTGGGACTCGCAAATAGAATGATCGGGGGTGGTTTGGGGTTCAACTAGAATCCACTAGTAAACTCAAACCGTCTCAAAGGGTTTTCATTCAAAGAGAATCCACTCTTGAACATTGTCATTGACAATCAATCATTCATCATAATAGCTAAAAACTAAGGAATAATGCTAAGCTATGGAGTATTTATAGGCCTCATTTAAGACATAAGGAAAGGCCTAAAGTACCCTTAAGTAAGTTCTAAAGTCATAAGCCACATAGGGGCATAATAGAAATTACATAGGCTAAAAACTAGCAATTCCCGCAACTTGTTCAGCACTAGGCGCCCGGCCTACTTAGAGTAGGCGCCCAGCCTTCCAGGGAGTAGGCGCTCAGCCTAGTTGAAGTAGGCGGCCAGCCTCCTTGGAGTAGGCGGTCCGCCTGTTCTGAAGGGCTTGCAGAGGCGGTCCGCCTGAAGCACAATCCAGAGAGCTGATCAAAACTAGGCGACCGGCCTAGTTGAGTAGGCGGTCCGCCCCTTCTTAGGCAGCCTTGAAACGCTCCGAAATTGATCCCGAATGCTCCTCGTTCCATGGCGTTCCAATGCATAAGCTCTTCCTTGGCCTTGGATGATGTTTTTAGATAGTTGCTCAATTTGGGTCTTATCATCCTCCCCTTCTTGAGAAGATTTCGTCCTCGAAATCAAGGCTTGGTCTCTCATGGTTCCAACAACTCCTCGGGGTGGCCAAGAATCTCCTCCGTTGCCCCTCTTGATCGTCACTTTGACATAGGCTTCTTCCAAGATCTTCCCCGCCTTAGCATGGAGCTTAGAACCTACAAGCAACGATAAGCAAAAATAAGCAAACGTCCTACTTTGGAAGTAGGTTAGTGCAAGAAGTGTGGAAAACACACTCTTGTGATATAACCAAGCATCAATAACAATCATAAATATCAAGTCTCCAAAGAGAACCATAAGCACTTGGTTAAAGATCAACATGCACTCAACAAGATAATGAGCAAAGGGGTCATGGGAAGATGGGAGATGCAAGATCAAGCTACCAAAATCCCCTTGAACCTTAAGCTCAAGATCAACACACCAACCTATCCTCGAGGTGTGATCAACATGTGGAGTGGAGTGAGTCAAATAGCCCACCCTACAAGTAGGATCAAGCACTCCACTCCCCTTCTTTAGGGCATACCTACTCACACCAAGGGATTCCTCGTTCCCTTCCATTTCATCAGCTAGGCAACCCTCCTCAAAAGTCAAGCTCTCAAGGAAGGTGTTGATGATGGATTCTTCTTCATCATAACCCAAACAAGCAATAGTAGGGTCACTCAAAGAACCATCTACCTCACCCACATTTTCAAGCAATGGGTTGCCTAAGGGGTCAAACCCTTCACACCATGGGGGTTCCATTTGACCACCCACCCTAGTCCGATACAAATCGCGACCACAAATGAGATTATCTTCACACAATGGAAATGTAAAAGCATGCACCTCAAATTCATGGTCAAATACAAGCATGGTATCAAGACTAGGTTCTTCACCCACACTCAAGGAGTCTTCGAAAACAAATCGATCCATCTCACACTCTAGAGACTCCTCAAGGTAACAATCATCCTTACGACAACACATTGGCCCACCAAATAGAAGCATATCAATTAGGGAATGGTCAACTACCTCATCTTTCCCTATGTCAAAGGTTGGCGGTGTGTCATAGCAAAGGTCACAATCATGGTCAACTATCAAATCTACACTAGGGAGGGGTTCAATGAACAATGAACTCACATCATGATGTGGCATAGTGCTCCTCCCAACTAGTGTTTCACATGCAAACTCAAGTTGACAACTAGACTCTTCACTAGTGGTATACTCACTAGATGCATCAAAACCACCAACTAGTGTTGAGTCATCACAAGACAAGTAGCTAGTATTCTCATGAAAGGGTGAAGTAACACTTACATTGGTAGTACTTCCTTGATCACTCACAAGGTTTGAAGTGTCATATGCAACTCCCCCTTCATGAAGCTCACATTGAGGCTCCAATGGCTTGTCTTCAAATGTACCTACACAAGAACTTTCACAAGAAGAGATAGAAGATAAAGAAGGGTTAGAACAATGGGTGCTCTCACTCTCAATTTTTCCTTTCTCACCCCTCATCTCTCTTAATTTTACCTCATGGTAAAGTGTAGTTTGTGGTGACAATCCACTCACATCACTCCTCAATTCCTCTCCTTTTTCCTCTCTTGGATTGTCACCGGTCACTCCCTCACTTCTCTCTATCTTTTCTCTCTCAATTGGAGTAGAGTGACTCCCATTTTCATCATGCATTGGCAAAACAATGAAATTGTTTGCCTCGGGTTCAAGTACAATGGGTGACTTGGCTTTAGCCGCTTCCTTCAACTCCTTCATGAGTTTGTAGTCATCATTCACTTGCTTGGGAGTTAGGGGTTGGAGCACGAACTTTTTTCCCTCATGCATCACCGTATAGGTGTTGGTATGGCCATTATGAACCACACATCGATCAAATTGCCATGGCCTACCAAAGAGAAGGTGGCATGCTTGCATAGGCACAACATCGAACATGTGCTCATCCACATAGTTCCCAATCTTGAACTTGATCAAACATTGTTTAACCACCTTCAACTCACCACAATCACTAAGCCATTGTAACCGGTAAGGATTTGGGTGTTTTAGGGTGGGTATTTTCAATTGGGCAACTAGTATTTGGCTAATAACGTTAGCACAACTCCCCGAATCAATGATCATAGAGCAAATGAGACCCATGACTCGGCAAGTGGAGTGAAAAAGGTTCTCTCGTTGTAAGGTCTCAACATCCTCCACACACATGGCTCCTAGACTCCTCCGCACAACAAGGAAGGCACGGGCATCATCATCTTCTTCTTCCATGGCAACAATCTCCCCAACATCTCCTTCCTCATCACCCTCTACTCCCTCTTCTTCCTCGGGTTCACTCTCTTGCTCATACACCAAATCACCAACCACAACCATGGTTCTTTTTGTAGTGCATTCCTTAGCAATATGCCCAAAGCCCTTACACTTATAACATTGAGTAGAATTAGAAATAGGATTACTCAAGCGGGTTTTAGAATTACCTTCCAAGTGTTGTGTAGTCTTCTCATAAGGCCTTTTCACTTCTTTGCTAGCACTTGCACTTGGAAAGTTGGCATTTGGAGGCTTCAACTCCTTTGGCTTGCTTGTAGTGGTAGGAGTGTTGTTTTTGAACTTCTCTCTTTTGAGCCAAGTCTCGGCATCAATTGTGGCTTCAAACATATCTTGAAGTGTGAGATAATGATGCAATCTCAATTGAGAAGCTATACCATAGCTCAAGCCATTCTTGAATCGGATCATGGCTTCTTCTTCACCTTCCGTATCCATATCCAATGCCATCCGGATCTTCTCAAACTCATCATAGTACTCATGCACCGATTTGACACCTTGCTTTAGATCATAGAGCTTCTTGAGTTGCTCTTGCCGATACCTTGGAGTTATGTACTTGGTGTTCATAAGGCCTTTCAACTCATCCCAAGTCACATTCAAATGCAAATTCATCCTTCTCCTAGACCTCTTCATAGACTCCCACCAAGTAGAAGCATAGGCCTCAAAGGTAGAAATAGCATATGTACCCTTTCGCTCCTCGGTCATCTCATTGGTATCAAACACCCTTTCCATTTGTAGTACCCATTCCATGTATGCCTCCGGATCACAAGTTCCTTTGAAGGATGGAAGATTGAGCTTGACACTATTGAGGTTGTTGTTGTTATCACGTACCCCATAGTTAGGCTCCGGTTGGCCTCCATAATGGTCATCATGTGCAACATACTCCCTCCTAGCATTCCTCCCTCCATATCCCATGGGTGGCCCTCGACCTCGGCCTCTACCCCTATCCACATTTCGACCCCAATTCATTGACCTCCTAGGTTGATAAGGAGCATCATACACATAGGCCTCATCACCATACTCGGCTTCCTCCTCTTCTTGAGCCTCAACAACTTGCTCAAGAGGTGGGGCAAACCTAACGGGTCTTCGAAATGGAGCATTTCCTTGGGGATTGCCCAAGTTGAGAGGATTGCTCTCTTGTTGGGGATTGCCCAACCCACGCTCTCGTAGAGCTTCAACTTTGCTTTGTTCATACCTCTTGTTTAGCTCAACAAAGTGTCCGGGAGTCATAGGAGTGCTATGACTCGTGCCCTCTCCGGATTCAATTTGGACACTCGGGGTCCTCCTCTCTCCGGTCTCAACTTGATTCCTCTCGACGGTTTCAAGTCTCAATGAGATATCCTCCAATTTAGCCATAATGGTGGCCATAAAGTTCTTCATGGGATCATCTCCATCGTTTGCCATTTCACCTACAAAAAGCAACAAACGTTAGCAAAATACCTCACCCACTCCCTTACAATTGTTTCACTCGGCTCGCTCGTGTTTAGTGGGAGATGGATATTTCACACAAGTGTGAGTCTAAAAGCTTCAAGTAGTTGACCAACGAACCACAACTCAATCACTCAACTTACCAAGTCCAAATGCACTCCGGGGTGAGTGGAGTTAATGGGACTCGATTGGACGATAGGCACTTTAAATGAGGACTTGAATCAAAAGATACTACGGATCTTCTTTGAATTCTAGTCTCCTTTCTAAGGCACGATGATCCTAATAGCTCAAAGTAGTTAGCACTAATCGAGTAGGATTATACTCTAATAGCACTAACCGGAAGCAATGCAAACAACAAAACAAGAGATCCTAGAAGAATCTACCCAATTCCCAACTTGGAGGAAGTAGGCGCCCCACCTGTTTTGAGTAGGTGGTCCGCCTGGTTCCCTGTAGAGGGGAGTAGGCAGTCAGCCTACTAAAACAGGCGGTCCGCCTCTGTAAAATCCAGAGAGTGAACAAAAAGTAGGCGGTCCGCCCCTTCTACTAGGCGCCCCGCCTAGTGCAACTTCCAGCACTGTTCAAACTCGTTTTTCTTGCCTTTGGCACCCAAAAATCCAACAATTCACGCGTTGTTTTATCAATTCGAAGGTACCCAAACGTTGTTTCAAGCACAGAGATCAAACCCCAATCAATTTCATCAAAACCCAATCAAAATTCAATAATCTACCATGTTCATCATGTTCATAGCTAGGGTTTCAAGCTTTTTCAATTTCTTCAAGGGTTTCAAATCTCAAATCATGGAATACAACTCCAAATCGTGTGTGTTGGGTACCAAAATAACGGGTTTCCAATAAGGAACAAACCCCAATATCAATCACAACACGAATCAATCCAAAACACAAGATAGAACAAATTTTTGGTATTTTTCAATTTTCCAATTTTTTTGTGATTTTCTCCTTTCCAATAACAAGAACAAGAAAACTAAAGATAGAATCGACCTAGGCACGAAGAATCAAGGGTCGGGGGTTTGTAGAAACAAAACCCGAGCCTTGCTCTGATACCAAGATGATAAGAATCAAATACGAAACGCGGAAATAAAGATAAAGAGCGAGACACTACTCGAACTCCCTACGAAGTAACTATGGAGAACTCGTTCCATAATACCCTCGTATCGGCGTCAAGGAGGACCTACACTATGCAACTACCCTCGAGCCACACCTGGGACTCGCAAATAGAATGATCGGGGGTGGTTTGGGGTTCAACTAGAATCCACTAGTAAACTCAAACCGTCTCAAAGGGTTTTCATTCAAAGAGAATCCACTCTTGAACATTGTCATTGACAATCAATCATTCATCATAATAGCTAAAAACTAAGGAATAATGCTAAGCTATGGAGTATTTATAGGCCTCATTTAAGACATAAGGAAAGGCCTAAAGTACCCTTAAGTAAGTTCTAAAGTCATAAGCCACATAGGGGCATAATAGAAATTACATAGGCTAAAAACTAGCAATTCCCGCAACTTGTTCAGCACTAGGCGCCCGGCCTACTTAGAGTAGGCGCCCAGCCTTCCAGGGAGTAGGCGCTCAGCCTAGTTGAAGTAGGCGGCCAGCCTCCTTGGAGTAGGCGGTCCGCCTGTTCTGAAGGGCTTGCAGAGGCGGTCCGCCTGAAGCACAATCCAGAGAGCTGATCAAAACTAGGCGGCCGGCCTAGTTGAGTAGGCGGTCCGCCCCTTCTTAGGCAGCCTTGAAACGCTCCGAAATTGATCCCGAATGCTCTTCGTTCCATGGCGTTCCAATGCATAAGCTCTTCCTTGGCCTTGGATGATGTTTTTAGATAGTTGCTCGATTTGGGTCTTATCACGAAACATACCTGGATAATTTTGACTTTACTTTCACTATGGATGATTATGTTTGTATGTTGCCTTCTAGATGGGACTTGATTTGCTTTGTTGGTGCCGTAGGGTTAGCAAAGTTGCTGGGGTTGGCGATGGTGGAGTTTGCGATGGTGGTGGGGTTATCGACGGTGGTGAGGTGGAAAAGGGTAAAAAAAGTTGCGAGAAGTGAAAAGTTTTAATCTGGGTAGTGTAAAATTAAAGTAGCAGGTCGGCAAAATAAATGCCGATATACAAAAATGGTAAGTACTTAAGTCGGCATTTGTTATGCCGACTTACTAAGTCGGCAAAACTTCTGCCGACTTGTGATAAATGTTTGTTCCGTCACTTTCACAACCTGTGCCGTCTATTTCTTAATGTAAGTCGGCACAATTTGTGCCGACATACCCATTTATGTTACACTATATTTGAGCACTCCATTTCTGTTGCATTGTTAAAAAAAGACACCATTTTGGCGCCGGATTCCTTCAAATCTAATTAAGCTGGGAGAGGGGTAAAGGATTTGAGGGCGAATGTTGTTTATGTGACAAGTTTTCGAGGCAATTTAGTTGCAAAAAATTTCACTGCATGTCCTCCATAAGGAATGGTTTTACAAAATTACCCGCGCTAAGAAATATTTTAGCAAAATGCCCTTCTTTAGTCCGGAACCAAGACTTCGAGGCAAAAAATTTGTAAGTCTTGGCAACTAGCTATACTTCAAGAGCAAGTGTTGTTTTGCCAATACTTATACGACGCAGTGCGACAAGTGTTGCCTATTGCCAATACTTGCCGTTCAAGTGTTGGCAAATCGAGCAGGGGTCAATGGCAAGTCTTGTCTTTATGCCAAGACTTACGATTAAGTGTGGCAAGTATTGCCTATTGCCAATACTTGAAGGGATAAGTGTTGAAAAGCGGAAAAATATAACCGCAAGTTTTGGCCCTGGATTTTTTTCATTAAATCTTAACGGGAATATTTTTACAAATCATTTGTTAGCGCGGGCAAAAAGGCAATCCATTGCTTCCCGTGCCATATTTTTGCAAATGATCCATTTAGTTGGGAGAAGGGATGAAGGGAAGTACAAGTATTGCCTCTTTGTCAAGATTTCAATTAAATTTAGTTGGAGACAAGGGAAAGAGGTCTAGGAAAAGTGTTTCTTGTTATTTTGACAACATTTCAAGGTAATTTAGTTGGACAAGGAATAAGGGAGAACATGCCTAATTAATTAGGTGTTGATGTTTTCGTCTCAATGTTATTAGTTGAGGGTCATTTTTGCTGAACAATGTTAAACGGAGACAAAAAGGCAAGTCATTGTCTCTGATGTCATAATTCCACAAATCTCCCTAAAGTTGAAGGCTGCTGTGCACAGTAAAAAAAGGAATAATTATAAAAATATACAAACCTAACATCATATTTACAAAACATAACAAAACTATACCACTTTACAGAAAATAACAATAATTTTTTTACATAACATATACAAAATCCATTTAAACCATACAAATTAGAGTTTTACCATTTCCTTCCCAACTGCTTCAGTCACAGCAGCCGCGCTAATGGCGGCGGCAGCAGGTCGCCGGATTTCTATTTTTTTTTTTAGATCTATAAAACAAAACATACAAAACATACACATATATACATATGAAACATCATATAAATTATTGTTTTGAATTTACATATAGTCAAACATACACGATATAAAAAAATATACACAAACATATAAAGATATAAAAAAAATATACAAACTATTTTATCACTTCATACATACACAAATATACAACAACATACACAAACATACACCAACATACACATATATACACTAACATACACATACAAAAAAGTGGAGATAGATATTTATATACAAAAAAATACAAGAACATACATATTTTATACAAAAAATACAAATATATACATACTATACACATACAAAAAGGAAAAAAGGAAAAAAAAAAGGAAGCATATCTGAAAACCCTACCAAAAAACCCACTGAAAAATATAGATCGGGGCAACCCGCTGCTGCTTTGCTGCACTGTGGCGGCAGCAGCACCACAACAGAGCCGGAGATCGAGGAACGATGACAGCGACGGCGAGTGGGTGGATGGGTGGAGGAGGGGAGAGAAGGAGAGAGAGAGAGAGAAATAAATTAGGGTTTTATGTTTGGCGAGGTAGAAATGAGAAAGTGATATGTAGGGTAATTATGGGAAACTATTGTTCTGTATTGTAAATAATGTAAAACTATTGTTATTTTTTGTAATTAGCTATTAGGATAGTCATGTGGTGTAATTTTTTCATAAATAAATTCACACCCTATTTTAAGAAATTAGGCGCTTTTAAGATGGTGACTGATGTCCAGATTTGAAAAATGTGTATATGGATTTTATAGATGGTATATGCCATGTGTATTGACATTGTGATTGGTGTCTGTCCATATGTATCTTCTTATATACAACTGACATACAATACGCATACAATATATATACACTTGACATACGGTATTATATGTGTTGTTTATATACAGGTTTATATAAACAACACATATAATACAAGTTATATACATATGCAATATAACAATTGTATTATGTATGTCTAGTATTTTTTTATTGTATGAACAGTCTATCATTGTCCATATAATGAAAAGTAACTACAGATACAAGAAATTACAAAAAAAAAAAAATATTTAAAAAATTCCAGTGATTGTCGCCCGTCGGCCAGAGGCAGCAGACAACTTTGGGGGCACAGGCGGGGAGGTTGGCAGGGTAGTAGGACGGAGTTCTAGGGTTTCTCTTACCCTTTTATATGTATTTGCTATGTATTGGAAAAAAAATGTTGCTATATTTTAAAAATTGAATAGTATAGACATTTTGTATAAAAAAGAATGTTTGTTTGTATAATTATGTAAGTTGCCCAAATATCAATGATAGTTAAAGTTTAAACCTATAAACTAAAGTTTATTAAAATTTAGAGGGTGAAGAAAATAATAAAGAATTAAAATAAAATATATATAAAAATTATAAAAAATACCTTATTGATATAACATATGGTAATGGTAAAAATATATAAATACCGTTATCAGATCGATATCTTATCGGTATTAGAAAAATCAATACCATTACCAAACTGATATACTGTTACTATATCGGTACTATTATGTTTATAGGTATTGGTATCGATTTAGGTTTGTATACCCAAATCATAATATTAGAATACCAATTATATCAAAAATAATTTTATATATAAAAAAAAAAAAGTAAACCCAGTAATAAATCACAACTCGATTTTATCACTAATGACAACGCGTAAATTAAAGACCTAACGCATAACTCACACAACATTGTTTTAAGGAATTGTTGTTCTTAATTGACTTTATTTTTATTGAGTAAACTTTGTTCCATTTTAATGTTAGGTTTATTATTATTAAATTTTTGTTTTGCTATTATTTTAGTAGTGTACATTTTCCACTAATATAAAGAATCCCTGTTCTAATAATTAACTACTTTTAAAAAGAAAATATAAAAAAAATATGAAGTCACTCTCGATCCACCTGAAACTACAAAAAAAGTTTTAGATATGAAAAATGATAGTTAAAAAACTCGATTTCCTCAAAAAGAAAAAAAGAAAAGAAAAACAGTTCTCATCTTCCCACCAAATATTTTCGAAAACTCCCGCGTTATTATAAGCTCACATTCTTCATCACATTCCCTTTTCCCTCCATTTTCTGTTATATATCATATTCTTTTTCTTTACATTTTCCCTCTGTTTCTTATTATTCCAAAATACAGAAACTAAAAATATGGGAAAACAAAGCAAATCAAGAAAAATTAAAAACATTGGTAAAGGAAAAATAACTCCTAAACAAATTGCTTTCATTGTTGATTGTTACCTTTCTGATAATCAGTTCACTGAAACCCGATCCGCTTTTCGATCCGAAGCTTCGCATTTTTTATCCAATTCTCCTATTAATCAGGTAACTCATAGTACTATATAAGTTAGTTTTTAGCTTGATTTGGAATTAATAATGTGTGTGTGTTTTTAACTTTTTTTTTTTATTTAAATGTGTGTGTGGGGGTGGATGGGTGGATGTAGAGTACATTTTTATGAAGTTTATTTGAACCGAGTAGCTTTAGCTCAGACACTGTATATGCAGAGGCGAAGCCAGGTTTTGAAGTTTTGGGGTTCATAATTCTAGTCCTTTAAAGTTAAGGGGTTCTAAATTAATAATTAGTACATATAAAATATTTTTTTCAAGAGAAATATACATGGTTTGGCGAAAGTTACGGGGTTCGGTCGAACCCCGTACTAGTATGCTGGCTCCGCCACTGTGTATATGTATTAGTCAATAACAACATAACCAGTAAAATTTCATAAGTGTGGTCTGTATATGTATTAGTCAATCGACTACAACAATAACAACAACATACGCAGTAAAATTTCACAAGTGTGGTTTGTATATATGTATTGGTCAATCAACTACAACAATTACAACAACATACCTTGTAAAATATCACAAGTGGGGTCTGTATATGTATTAGACAATCGATAGAATTAGTAAAATAATAGATTTTAAATCCAGTAAATTAAATGTGTTACCCACTTTTTTGTGTGTTAGAGGTGGAGTAGCTTTAGCTTAGACACTGTATATGTATTAAATAATTCACTGAATAAGTAAAAATAATAGATTTTGAATCCAGTAAATCAAGTATTTTCGTGGTAGAATTCCTAAGTCGAACCCATAAATCCACTCCATTGTTTGTAGTATCGACATTGTATTGATTCTATAGATAGATCTTTGAATTAGTTAGTGCAATAGTGTAATATGTACTCAGATTTCCATTTTTTTTGGCAAGTTATGTGTAACGTCTCTAATGAATTGGCATTGTTATATTAATTGGAGCAACGAAATCTAGTGTTTTAAGTCAATGGGTGCATGATCTAATTTATATGTGTCTGTCCAGCAATTTTGATAAATTATGTATGTAGTTGAGGTGAACTATTGTCCTTGTCCTTGGTCCGCCTTTAGAGACGGGTCTAGGATTTAATTTGATGGATTCGACCTTTAAGGGTCTTAGGACTGAACTCGTTGTATTGTAAATTATGTGTTCAGTTCTCACATTGTTGAACTTTTAGCTGTTTTTACACACACACACACCCCTAAGTGGGTTTGGATGAACTCGTTGCCTATAAGCTACATCCGCCACCCTCTAATTTGGTTCCTCATTTCTTGGGTTAGTGCTTATTTTGGATTTTTTTTTTCTTTTTGTGTGATTGTGAATAGGCGCCGAGGAGTTTATTGAGTTTAGCAGATATGTTGGATGAGTACATACGTTTGAAAGAGCAGAAAGTGTTTTTGGATCAAGAAAAATGCAGATTGGATTATGAGAAAACACGGGTTCAGAGTTTACTAAATGGGATGCAAAATGTTATGAATGCTTACAATGTTAGTGTGAATCTGACACCACCTCCCACAATTGCTGCTGCTTCTTCAATGCCTAATTCAGGGACTTTGTCAAGCCTAGTTAAAGGGTCTTCACCGGTCACCTCAGGTATAAATTCTGTTCAGTATTTCTCATTTACTTTGGATTAGTTCTCTCAAGTATTACACGGCTTTTCAGTTTCAGTCGCTTTAGATTTCTTGATATCTAGTCTTGCATTTGTTTGACCATCATGTACTAGTTTGTGATAGATTGTACATCATGTAGGGACAAGTTTCCATAATAAAGATTGGAATGTAGAATAGTCACTGATTACTTGTATCCAATACACAGTACATCAATTTGTTTGTAAAATGATATGTTATTCCATGTCTTGGATGTCGTTGTTATTCCTATGGTACAATGATCAATAAGCAGCTTATTGATCGGTACCAGAATCTGGACACTTCCTTTGCCATTTACTGAAATCATACCGTATTACTTTTATCAGGTTACTGGTCTGCATCCAAAACAACAGCTCTGATGTCAGCATCTATGCCTTCAAATACTGCTCCAGATAACATGAAGTTCTCTACTATGAATTCCATTCCATCAACTTCAAAAAGGAAAGTCATCAAAGATGTTTCAGTAGCTCCCATAGCTGCCAAGAGGTCGCGCAATCACTTAACCACTAATCAGTTGTCACTTAAAGGTAAATCCATTTGAAGTTGGTCTTTGTGCACTTTCTTGTCCTTAATATTTCGACATCATTGTAACACACTTTCGTGCAGGTCCTGGTACAGACACTCAACCAACCAGCGCTGGTAAGCACAACAACAATGTGAATAGTTCTGCAGTTCAATTCTCAGATCCCGCGATTGCATCTAATGAGTCACCAGTTCAAGGATCTAATGTTGCCAAGTCTTTGTTCAATCAGCCCATTCAGTCCCCTCCAACTAATTCTTCTGGCCCTCAAACACCACCAAAGGCTTCTTCATCCCAAACTGACAAATCTATCTCTCCACTGGAAGTTTGTTCAACTGCTGCTTCCAGCAAAGATATTACACCGTCTCGTATAACAGCCACAAACTGCACAATCATCTCGTCAGAAACAATTCGAGTGACCCCTTCCAAACAAATATCCTTCTACTCCATAGAAAGAAATCACTGCATTTCAACATCCTCACCAGTAAAGACCAACTTGAACAGGCCTATCAAGCGAGATCAAGTGAAAAGTAGGCTGGACTTTGATGCCTCTGATGACATGCCATGTAATTCAGAAATGGCATCTGGCCCTGACCAGATTTCAACATCTGAATCAGAGAAGGAAGTAGATATTTTCGACTTAGATTTGCCTAATTTAGATGCTTTTGGCGTGGATTTTAATCTTTCTGAGCTACTATTTGACCTTGACGGAGAGGGGAGTGATTATTCTTGCCAGCCAACATTGGGTTCTTCTCCAGATTCTTTCTCAGGGTAAAGCGACCTGCCTTGCCTAGCTTTTGTCATAGTTTCCTTGATGAGTGCAAGTTTAGGAATGGTTTCTGAATCTTCCATTTGATGTTTATTGCACAGGTCACCTCATGAGTCGGTAAATGTCAGTACTGATGCAAACCAGATGACGTCTCAGATTTCATCGACAGTTACTGAAGTTTTTTCAGAACAAGACATGAATTTACTAGGTAAAAGCAAATTATTGACTATAAAATTGATTGAGGTTAGGTTTCGTTGAAAAGGTTGGAATGGGTTTTGATTTTCACTTTGATCGTTCAGGTTCAGATTCCTTGACCACCATGAAGTCAGTTACCAAATGCATCCAAATTTTAAGTCCTGGTAATTGACCTACTTTCTGCTTTATCCTTCTCATTTTGCTAAAAGTACAACTGAAGATATGACTCCATAATTGTCATTTCTGCAGTTAAGAGTATCAGAAGCTTGAGATATTAGGAGAACTGTGCGCAGAAACTGATGAAATCTTATACGAATGACTGCTGAAGCTGACATAATTGATCACTGTTGGCTGGATTTATGCAAAGCCAACGGAATATACCAATTAGTTTTACATATTGACTGTCCATTCATTAGCAAAGTAGATCAAGTGCTTTAGGGTAGGGTTTGTCCACATAGATTTAACTGCTGCAGTCCTAGCTAGAGTGTTGATCATACGTCGCTTATGGCTAGTCATATCAGGATTTTGTATAAATTTATTGACATGAAAAAGCTTAGCAGATTTGAATATGAGAAAAATCTGATTATCTGAGACAGACACAATCATGCCAGGAACTCTCTTGGTTTGTCAACTTCCAGGCGAATCTGCAATACAGGAAATTAAAAAGTATGGTTATTGTCCTTTAGGCTTTATGGGCTCATGAGATAATGGCCAGAATTTGGTGGATTGATTTGACATTTACCATTGTACATTCTCTTAAGTTGTAAACGTAACGTCTTTCCTCTCCATGATGGGTTAGATTACAACATCTTATCTACTCAAGTGTGCTTCCTTACTATTTTTGACCTATAACTACTCATAAATAACCTGTATGTGGTGTTCATTTGATTTGAATAGAGGTGTAGTTACCTGCGCAGGCTTGATCCAGTATCCTTCTAAGTAGACTAATATTTTGCATGTTAAAGATATGGTGGAAGGAACTATGTGTTGTGGCTTATTCAGCATCTATATTACCTTGTTCTTGCTGCAACAACCATGTTGTCAAGTTCACCATTGTGTATTGGGGTTTAGGTCTCTCTCTCAACAAATATGAGCAAACAGTTTAGCAATCTTAGAATCAAAAGAGATACGGTTGTAACTGCAAGTAGGCCTGGGCATAGAGCTGAGCCAGCTCGAAACTCGGCTCGGCTCGATTGCCTTTTAGCTCGGCTCGGCTCGGCTCATTTTGAAAAGAGGCTCGGCTCGGTTTTATTCAAAGTTTGGCTCGGTTCGGCTCGGCTCGGTCAAAGCTCGGTCAAGCTCGGCTCGGTCAAAGCTCGGCTCGGCTCGGTTAGCTTGATTTATTATGTAATTTTCTCTTTAAAATATAACTTTCATTCATTAGTCTCAATTACTAATTTGAAGTCTACTTAATATTTAATATAATTAACAATTGATAAACTTGTACTCTTATCCTTATTTATTTGACATAAACAAATTTATTTTCTCATAATGTAAAGGTTAAGCCTACTAAATAGCTGATACTAAAAATCAAATGCAATTCATATTTTTAATTTAACCATTTAATTATTAACATGGTAAAATTTATAACCATAATATTAAAATTTATAAGCCTACTAGATGTTTTAAATCAAATCAAATTAAAATAACTAACACTTTTAACATAAGTTATAGGGTAAAACTACTTATCATATTTTTAACATCATCTCTAAAACTGTTTTTTTAATGATTATGATGAAAAAAAATAAATATTATTTTTTATATTATTAAGTATGAGGACACAAAAGAAAAAGAGTCAGCTCGGGCTCGGCTCGGGCTCGGTCAAACTCTAGCAAAGCTCGGTTGAGCTCGGCTCGGCTCGGCATAGTTCAAAGCTCGGTTCGGCTCGGCTCAGGCTCGGCTCGACTCGGTAACATAGTAAGCTCGGTTGGGCTCGGCTCGGGCTCGGCTCGCTCGCTCGATGCCCAGGCCTAACTGCAAGGATCGAAATGGTGTCTCCACTATTTAATCATGATAGTTTCATTTTATAAGTACTGCTTTATGCTGGAAATAGAAGAATCCTTTTGAATCAGAACCTGGGAAGATCATAAACAGAGAGAATAGTTTTCAGAAGTAAGATGGTCTTTGTCATGTTTTTAGTTGTTACAATGGTTGCTTCAATAAGAAACTGCAGGCTTAGTTACCTTGGAATCATCATCTCAGCTCCTCCAGATTCTTCAACCAGACAGGCAATAGCAGAAGGTCCAAGTTTTACAGAGAGATATTAATTGCCCCTAGAGAACTTATGCGGACTTAGGTGCCCTCGGTACTACATTTTCTTGGAAAATGACTTCCGTCATACTAGACACACCCTTATTTTAGTATGAAGTCGGTGCCCTCCCGGACAACAATAATAAAAAGAGAACCACTTAAGAAAGAGGGAAGACAGATATAAAGCATGAAACACCTTTACATTGTTTTAGGAATTGAATCAGTGCAAAGCTTTACAAGAACCTATTATAACTTTACCCATTGGTGCCTAGACTTGTGAAAGGAATTTCTTAAAAGAAATACAAATTCACAGTCTCTTCATGTAATGTCTTGCTTACAAAATGATCTGAAAGTGGTCACATCATGAACAAACTTGATTTCTGATTTAAGCTAAATACTTCTCCAATTTTTCAACTTCTTCTGTGCTTCCAATGTACAATGGAACTCGCTGGTGTATCTGCAGTTAGAAACAAAAGAAACACCAAATTAAGCGACTGACATATTCACTTATTGGTATCAGATGTAGCAGTTATTTAGTTCTCACCTCAGTTGGTTGGATATCAAGAACTCTTTGGTGACCATCGGATCCTTTGCCACCGGCTTGTTCCACAAGGAAGCTCATTGGAGCACATTCATATAAAAGCCTCAACTTTCCATTCTTGCTCTTTTTGTCTCTAGGATATCCATAAATGCCACCATATAGAAGAGTTCTATGAAAGTCACCAACCAAACTGCCAATGTACCTCGCAGAGTAAGGTTTGCCACTAGGGCCAGGGTCCTTCAAGTCATCAATGTACTTCTTCAACTTATCATCCCAGAGCTGGTAGTTTCCTTCATTGAATGAATAGATTTTTCCAGACTTTGGTATTTGGATGTTTTCTTGAGTCAGAACGAATTCTCCATACATCGGATCCAAGTTGAAGGAAAAGACGCCATTTCCCAAAGTGAGCACAAAGATCACAGAGCTTGAGTACATGCAGTAGCCTGCTACAAGAAGGTTGCTCCCTGGTTGGCATACATTCACAATGCACCTCTGCTCCACATTGTCGAGCTGCAATTTTGGACAGATATTCGGTGGTTAACAATTTACATATAACGAATGATTTTGACTTATGCCAACCTCAGAACCACACTGGATAAATCCATGCACCAGAGTTCCAAATTGATTATTGGAAGCATCAGTCGGATATAAGAAACACAGCAGTAAATGATCCTACTTCTCTAAGCATTATGCACAAAGATACCACATTGTCACAAGTGAAAACATGCTTGGCTTCATTAGGCTATTTGGAGTTATCTTTTGGAGCCAAAGGAAGGTTATCTTGTTTGGTGATTACCTCATCGGAATCATCTCCAAAATCTGCGAGGCACTCATCATTGGGACTGTAAATTCCAAAGATAGAACCAGTAGACACAGCAGCATCAATGTTTGATGATCCATCAAGAGGGTCAAACACCACAATGTAGTTGCCTGAGTAACTCTCTTCCACTGCAACTGGGACATCCTCTTCCTCTGATGCGATGATCCCAGTCCTTCCACTTGATCTAAGACAATTGGAGAAAACCTGCTCAATCCATCAAACATCAACATTCAGAAACTAAGTTTTGCGCATTGACAGCGCATAGATATTTCACATCATCAGGTTAAATTGACCTTAAAAGATAGCTAGTTCTTTGTACTGAGCCTAATACATTGATAACACAAAGATTATAAGTACAATCAATGTGTATAACTTAAATACGTGTTGTGTAGTCTATGCATCAAACTTGCTTATTCCAAGTCATATGCCTCTTATTATGAGGATAATTTAATCCTAATTGAATTTAACTTGTATACAGTGACTAGTGTCAAGAACTCTCACACTATTGAGTATATCTTAATGTGCTGCAACATGTAACCTGCTTAATATTTCCAGGTTACTAATTCCATATCTATAGACGGTTACTTGTAGCTATCTTTTAGACGTCTGAATACTATAATACTTTTTTACACGGTCGGTGTATAGAAGTTAAACTCATCTAACTAACTTCACATGGTAAGCAACAGAGTACTGTGAAGTTATAACATACAAACCTCATTAGAGACAACATCAAGTTTCTTCTGGTCTTCACCTTGAATATTAACAGCACCTTGAACTCCAGTTAAGTTAGAAATGCCAGCTCTTTGAACCAAAGAAGCAATCTGTTTACAAGCCATTGAAATGCTTGAAATAACTATAGTTAGTTCAGCATCAATAACACCAGCTTGTTCTTGTCTTAATAACCAACTAGTTAAAGTTTGCAGTTCATAGCCACTTCTTTTCTTGGTTGCTGTAGTCCCTGCAGCTGTTTCTATTGCCATGCACTTCACTCCTCCATGAAATGACTTTTTCTTTATGCTGTTTTTTGAGCATAATAATGGAATCTTTTTGTCTAGAGCACATAAGAATGGAGTCTTTTTATCTAAAGCAGATAAAAATGAAGTTGATGATGTTGCTGCAGCTGATGCTGCCATAGTGATTTTCTTGGAGTTTTTCCTTTACTTTGTGATCACTAAATTTTGTTAAAGTTTTTGCCTTAGTTGTTCTGTAATATTTATTACATAAGATTTGTTTTTTGGGGTTCATTATTATTTCCTTGAGTTGGGGGTGGGAAGTGTAAGGCTGGTAGAAGATTTTGTTAAAGAGGGTCCCACTTATCCTCCATGCAAATCTTTTCCTCTCATTTTGTGGTTAAGCTTTTGGAAATCTATATATGACATCATCTTGGTTTCAGAAATTCAAGTATATTCTTGGGGAGAGTTTCAACTTTCAACAACTTGCATTGTGTTGTTTGAAAAATTTCGCTGAGTGGCTGTATGGTGCGCGCTAATTGATTTGTAGCCGTCAAAAACAAATTCGCTGAGAAATAATCATTTTCGGACAAGTCTATTGGGGAGTATTTTATTATGAGACTTTATATAAAGCTTCAGTAAACTAACTCCAGTATAAAATAATGGGACCTTTGAACATGATAGTTCAAAGCCTCATTATTTGGTTATGGGACTTTATATATAAAGCTTCAATTCCATAACAAAATAATGGGATGTTCAAGGTCCCATTATTTTGTTATGAGTCTTTATATTTTGTTATGAGACTTTATATATAAAGTTTCAGTCCCATAACAAAATAATGTGACCTTTGAACATGTTAGTTCAAGGTCCCATTATTTTGTTATGGTACTTTATATATAAAGCTTCAGCCCCATAACAAAATAATGGGACCTTTGAACATGTTAGTTCAATGTCCCAGTATAAAATACCGAGACTAGTTTGGGGAGTTTTCCAACGCTAGTGGAGCGTAAGTAGCGCAAATTTTTTGCTATTTCTCAATTAATTTTGAAACGGTGGACAAAACTCATTGAGCGCGCCCAAATATGGCTACACATCAAAATTTCCCGTGTTTGTTTCTTAAAGAATTATGTTACGATGGGCAAATCTCTATAAATCACATCATCTTGGTTTCAGAAATTTGAGTATATTCTTGGAGAGAGTTTCATCTTTGAGCAACTTGCATTGTGTTGTTTTGTAAAGAATTATGTTATGATTTGATTAGCCCATTGGCTAAAAATTTTGGTTAGGGGCGTGTGCGCTAATTGATTTGTAGCCATCAAAAAATAAATTTGCTGAAAAATAGTCATTTTCGGACAAATCAAGCTTATACATAATCAAAGGAATGCTTATAGTGTATCCATTACCTGATAAAACGATCTTTTCCGGTAAAAAAATGCCGGATATAATTAGATATATATCATACCAAAATCTATAGTCTAGTGGAGTAGCCTCCGTGCACAATTAGCGCGCAAAAAGTAGGTGGAGACCTGGAGGGTCGGAAACCAAAGCACCAGTATTTATACTGGAAAGCTTCAATAAACTAACCCAGTATAAAATACTGGGGCTTTAAACAAGTTTTGTTCAAAGCCCCATTATTTTGTTATGGGACTGAAGCTTTATATATAAAGTCCTATAACAAAATAATGAGATTTATCCCTTTGATGGGACCTTTGGTAAAAATTTCGTCCAGCAGCCACTTTTAACACCAGTATTTGGTTTGAGGCCACTATTTTCTTTGGTCTTACACTAGAGGCCACTTTTTGGACCTTTACTAAATAAACATTGACTTAAGTTCTGATCATTGACTGAAGTTCAGGCCATACGGCCCCTGGACTGAAGTTCCATCTTTAAGGACTGAACTTCAGTCAACATGGCCCTGGACTGAAGTTCCATCTTTAAGGATTGAACTTCAGTCTATATGGCCCTGGACTGAAGTTCCACCTTTAAAGACTGGACTGCACTTCAGTCAACATGGCCCTGGACTGAAGTTCAGTCCTTAAAGATGGAACTTCAATCCATATGGCTCTGGACTGAAGTTCAATCTTTAAGGACTGAACTTCAGTCAACATGACCATGGACTGAAGTTCTGTGTTTAAGGACTGAACTTCAATCCGGCCCCAGGACTGAAGTTTTATCTTTTAAGTGAAAGTGGCTACAAACTAAATATTTTGGTATTAGTGGCATGTGCCCAAAGACCAGTGGCAAAAGTGGCCTTTCGTGCACTTTCCCCAACCCCGGACCTTTGTTATGGGATAAATCCCATTATTTTGTTATGAGATAAAGTCCCATAACAAAATAATAGGACCTTTGAACCTGTTTGGTTCAAACGTCTCATTATTTTATTATGGAACTAGTCTGTGTACTTTTTCAAAGCTAATGGAACGTAAGTGTGCGCGCGAATTTTTTGCTATTTCTCAATTAATTTTGAAACGATGGATAAAACTTTTTGAGTGCGTCCAAAAATGGCTACGCATCAAAATTTCCCGCCCATTGGTGATGGCTCACTAAAAGGCTTGCAAATGGTAGATTTACATAAATGAGCACATTAGTACCTAATTTGGATAGATTGTGCATATTAAAAATGATCTTTAAAAATTGAGTACTTTTATATTTGATGAAACAATAATTACGAAAATGCTACTGCTCCCTATATATAGAGCATAAATCAGGCCAATTCGGCTGTACTTATTCAAATAAAGAACAAAAGTATTATGTCTACTTGCAAATAAATGACATATAATCCACCTCACTTTGCACATCCATAAAAACATGATTTCATGTGCTAATATTTAGCAATCACAATAACTCGATTGCACTTATCATAGTGAGCAACAAAATTTTGAATATAATTGAGGCCAACTCGTGCTCACTTCGCACATCCACAAAAACACTTATGAAACATAAAATTAGGACAATTTGATCACACTTATTCATATATTGAGCCAAAATACTCTTCCATTTTGTAAAAAAATGAGGTCACATTGTCATCACATTCCATAAAGTAAGTCATCAACACCAAAATTTGTAGTCGTTTATTATTTTTATTTTCCGACTATAATATCTTAATTTCCAATAATAAACACATATTCTTCATCAAATCTCCACATCCCCTCTAGGTTCTGTCGACCTCCCTCCCCTCCTCCACCAACATGCACCCAATAAATGCAATGGTTCCACCACCAAAATACCAGCAACAACAGACACCACAACACCACTGCTTTCGATCAGGGGTAAAAATTGATATTTTTATTATATATATAAGCTATTGAACCCTTTTAAAATAATAAAAAATTTAAGTAAAGTGGCAAAGGGGTTCAAAATTTACTCTAGGTTATAGGTTCAAATGCAAAGTGTGATATTTTTGAACCCCTTTACATAAAATCCTGACTCCCGATGATGATGAAATCTGTATCTTTGGATTAAAAATCCTCCATTGTTGTTGCCACAGTAATTAGTGTTATTGTTATCATTTTTAACCACTGCCGGAAATGATATTTGATTCCGTATGACTTCGCCGAGGGATAATTCTGTCGTATATTTGAAAGAAATTTTCAATAAATTCTACGCCACCGCCCAGATGACTTGTGCCCAAGGAGAAGTTAAACTCTGATGAGATTGAGGATTGCCTATTTTTTCGATGCCACTAAAAAAGTGTTCAAAATTCCAAAACCAATATCCTTTTTGTTCAATTCGTGAAAACACTTTTTCAAACATTAGGTTGGACTTGCAGAATTGTCTCCTAACAGACTAACTTCAGTCTTAGGGACCTGGAGTTGAGGCTAACTTTAAGCCTCATTACTAAAGTTCAAGTCTGATTTTTCCAATCATCTTGTAAATGTTAAACCTCAATTTCAATAAGTTGAGCTTAACTTAATATCCAACTTCAAATGGTTGTGGCCGCAGTTGTAATAAATTTTTTAAAAAGTGGTTTATGCGTATGACAAGGGAGAACATGCAAGCTTTTGCGCCTGATGGAGAGATCTGGAGCTGCGGTCACACTTTTGACTCTCGTAAAAAAACTCTTACAATTTAGTCCCTGCTAGAAAAATTCCTAACGATCGCCAGAAGTCACAAAGGGGAAACTCCTAGCAACGCCCAGTCCTACTTCTTGTAAGATCTGGTGATCAATAGGAGTTTTCCTAATGAGGACTAAATATATAGTAAGAGTTATTATACGGAACCACATCGGTGATAGTGCACCAAAAGTGTCCTCCTGCTGTAAATCTCCTGAAAACATGACGCTAGGCTAAATTTTGATTTTTTAAAAAAAAAAATAGCACTCAAAACAAAGAAAATTACAAGTGATGGCCATATTTTTTTCTATTTCCTATTTTATAAATTTAGGCATTCTTTCAAAATAAAAAATAAAAAAAACCCTAGTTGCCAATTCCTCCTCCCCTACCACCGACTCGCCCGCAGACACCCCCACTCCACTGGCAAGTTTGTGGAAGGGGAGGGGGGGAAAATTAACAGCTATGATTGATTTTGTCTATATCATTGCTTTAGACAAGTTTATACACACAAATCTACTCCAAAAAAATAAATTATACATGCATAGATAAATGCATAGGCAAGGAGAGAAATACAAAATTATAAAAAAAAAAAAAAAACTGAAACTTTATATAAACATCCATAATAATGCAGAAATCTGAAAATTTATACAACGTGATTCATTTGTACATACATACTTATACAAATTTATACACATTAAAGAAGTGTATAAATTTGTATAAACTAGTGATTGCTATTATGCGTAATTGCTACCGTCTCGGTAAAAATCGCAAATAGGGGACCACTTTCGATAATTATTGCGTGTTGCTTGTCTCCTAGAGTTAAAATTCCCTAAATTTTTAACAATTACATTGAAAGACACCCCACTCATGAAAATTATCAAAAAAGACCCCTATTTTGCTACCTTACCCGACATAGCACCCTCCTCCATTTTTTAAAATTTTTCTTTCACGCTATAGCACCTCCTATTTAAAGAAAAAAACCCTAGCCCCCATTTTTCCTCTCTTCTCCTTCTCTCCTTCCCATTTTTCTCTCTTCTCTTCCCCGTTAAACTTAATGCACCCCCCACCCCCCAACCCTTCCACCACTGCCCCATCGTCATCCCTTTTCTTCCAAGACACTGCCGCCGCTGCTTTTTTTTTTTTTTTTTTGAATAACAATATTGATTTTCGTTGTATATTCCGATCAATACTCCGATGAGGAGTTTATTTATCAAGTTTCTTCTTTTTCTTCACTTTTTTCATAAAAATTCCTTTAGATCTACTAGTTTTTTGTTAAAACTTTTGTTTAATGTTTAGATCTAGTACTTTTTTGTAGAAAACTGTATAAATCTTGGATATTTGTAAGCTTTTGTGTAAAATCTGTCCGATGCACTATTTAACATTATTTTTGTGAGTTTATATACTTTTATATATTTTTATACAAGTTTATACTATTCTGTAAACATGTATAAAAATGTAGAAATCTGTATATGTACGTATTGACGGTGTATAAAACACATTCTATATATTGTAAAATTGTATAAAGTTGTATATGCGTGTATGAACAATGAATAAAATTGTATAAATTTCAGATTTGTGCACTTTTTATGGATGTTTTGTATAAAATTTATGTTTTTTGTGTATATTTTTGTATTTTTCTTCTTGCATACACATTTTTCTATGTATTTGCATGTATAATTTATTATTTTGATAGATTTAGGTATATAAAATTATCAAAAAAATTATTTAAACAAATCCACAGATAAAATAAGCAAATCCGGTGAATTTTTCGTTTTTCGGCCACCGGCCACCGGCGACGGCAGTGAGGGAGTGGCTCCTAGGGTTTTTAGTTAAAATAGGTGCTATGTTATGTAATTTTGAAAATAAGGGGGTGCTATGTTGTGTAATGTAAAAATAAGGGGGGTGTTATGGATGAAATGTGGTCCCTCATTTCTAATTTTGTGTTTTGGGCTGCCTAGTTTTGAAAATTCCCCAAATTTTTATTGACATTTTTACGCTAATTGACGCATTAAACAGTGAAATTACAAAAATACCGACATTATTAAGAAATTACACAACATAACGACATTTGTATGAATTTTACAAAACATACCATTTTATCATTTTCCTTTCTCTCTATAATCCAAAGTCCTAACTTCCCCCTCTCTCTTTCTCTCCTCTCCTCCACCCACCCACCCTCCCACCCACCCACGTCCGTCGTTCCCCACCCTCCCTTCCCCTTCACCGCTGCTACTATTCCTCCGGCGATACTAGAGCACTGTTGTTTCTCGATCATCTCATCTTTTTCTTTTTTTTTGTTTCATTTTGTATGTGTATATGTTTGTATTTTATGTATATATATGTATTTTTTATATATTATTCAGATCTGCTTCTCCTCCTTCTTTTTTTTTTTTTTTTGATTTTGAATATACATATTCAGATTTCAGATGCAGGTGTATGTATCTGTATGTTCGTGTATATACATGTAATATTTTTCTGCACACAAGTGTATGAACGTGTATGTTACTGCATGAACATGCATATCTGAGCATCTATTGTATGTTTTGTGTATGTCAAGTGTATGTGTGACATACATAAATTTGTATGTTTAATTTGTAGATCTGTAGATCCTTGTATGTATGTGTGTGTCTAGTGTATGTAATATATATTTTTTTTGTGTATTTACATGTATTTTTTATTTATATGTATGTTGCAAGTGTATTTTCAAAGAGAAATCAATGTTTATATGTGTATTTCATATTTTAGATACAAAAAAAAAAAAAAAAACCGGTGGGCGGCCGGCGGTGACTAGGCGCCGCCGCCGCCTGGGGTGGTGGCAGTGGGGGGAGGGGGCAGTAGGAAGAAGGAGGAACCCTAATTTGTTTATTTTGTTGGTTTGTATATAATGTGTAAAGAAATGTTGGTATTTTTTGTAAATTGGAATAATGTTGTTATTTTTTGTAATTTTGGTGTTAGGATTGTATATATTTGTGATTAGCCCATTTTTATTCACCTAAGAGCCTTTTCATATTTCACTATAAAATTCTTTTATATACATTGTTGTTGGCGTATCTAAGCTAAACTTATTGTCAGTAAGTGTCTTAATTTCATGATGATAGGAGGTACTAATAAGTAATAGGCTATGCATTTACCCCCGCCATGAAATAGAAACGAAAACAATGAGAAGAACAAAAGGAAGAAAAAATCATTGGAGCGTGGACATCGGACTATATATGTTAATGTCATTCGACTTTTGCTACATCTGATAATTGGAGAACATAAGTATATTTCTAAGTAGGTTCTTAAATTTAACCTCCCCTTCCCCACCCCCAAAAGAAAAAGGGAGGAGTTGACTCATTTGTTACAAAATCACTACTAAACTAGATAGAACCTTCTAAATGTTAAGAATGTGTTGGAATTTAACAACCTATAGAATATTGGAAGAGTCGTAAACTCGTAGTAATATCCTTTTCGTTGTCATAAGTGAAAAATTTTAGGTGACTTTTCATAATGAAGTTTCACCTGTAAAAGTTAGGACATAAATGTCATGCTGCCCTATGATGTGAACAAGAAAACAAACAAAACAAATTAAACGATGTAAGCACGTAAGACTTTTATTGGTCTACAAATGCATGCAGACTTGCAACTTAATTTCTAACATCTGTTTTAATTCTTTTAATTTCTTAACGTCCAAGAATCTCCCTTCCACTCTTTTGCCTCAAACCTTCATGATATATTTCCTTTTTATAGAAACTTCCTAAGGAAAATTGAATCTTTCAACACGTAGACATGAAAACACGTCTTTTGTTTAGCCGTCAATTACAAGGCAATAAGTAACACGTAGACATGAAAACACATATAACATGAATATTCGAAGGGACAACAGTTAATTAGAAGTACCTAACCTATGGTAATTAGCCTAATAAAAACCTCACGACAATATAAATTAGCTTTATAATTGACTCGTACATGGAGGTTTAGCAGGCAAGGATGTAGCATTATGCAAATCGGTTCAGTAGAATGCAATAATTTTAATTCTATACTTGTACATATGTTAAAGAATCACTAATATATAGTATAAAATTAAATTCAAAATCTATTTACTAATATTTGAACCCATCATCATAAAGTTCAAATCTTGAATTCACTGCTAAAATAGCTTTGTCGCCTACCAGTCAAGCTAAATAATTTTATTTGATTACTATTGAAAGAAAAATATTCTTTAATATAATAAATAAGAGAATTATTCGAGCTTGAATATTTTTTTTTTCTAATGTATAAATGGAATGTAAATTGTAGAGGAGGAATTGTAGCCAAGTGAATGAGAGGAAGTGGATTTGAATTATTCTGCATCTTTTCATTTAAAATCTTCAAACAAAGAAATCATAATATTTTGTTTGTATTTAATTATATTTTTAGATATGCACATCTTTAGGACAAAACAATCGACGTGCATAAGTTCACATTAACAAAATTAAATGTGCTGACCCTTATACCCAAATCTCACTTAATCTTCTTGGACATAATTAAGAATATTATTTCTTTAACATACTCTAATAATTAAAATAATATATAACATAAAAGGAAAAAAGTTACGCGTGGGCTCCACTAACTTGTCTAACAATTTTCGAGCTTGCATCCCATTGTTCCATTTGTACTCTCCAAAAATAAGCGAATTAGTCAAAATTCAGCTGATCAGATACATACATTATTATGAATTCAAACTTTGAAATTAAGAAAATCATCAAGTATAAAAATTACCCCCACCGAACAAAAATAAAGAAAAGAAACCAATTAAGCCGGTGACCAGACATTTGTATGATTTGCATAGGTCATAACACATCTTGAATATTTCTTCTCTTCCTAAAACTCCCTATATATAGTCAAGAAACATTTCATTCAAACTCATCTCACAAACCCAAAAAAAACAAGTTCTTAATCTCCATTTCTTCTTCTAAGTTTTCAACAACACTAAAACAAAAAGAAAACAAGAAGAAGACATGGCCTCATCAATGAAATCATCTTTGATCATTTTCTTTACTTGTTCCCTATTCCTCCAAGCTGCTCTTGGTACGTTACATTAATACATATCTAATTTTCTTTTCTTTTTCGATCATATCATGCATGTTATGATACTAGTATATCATTGGAAACATATTTTAATTTTTGTGTATGTCTATTTTTATAGGGGAGATCATTTGTGAAAATTTGCCAACAAATGTTTGTGCATTCTCAATTGCATCATCTGGAAAGAGATGTTTATTGGAGAAGTCAACATTAGAAGATGGAAAAAGTGAATACCAATGCAAGACATCAGAGGTGATTGTTGGAAACATGAGGGAATATATTGAAACAGATGAATGTGTGAATGCATGTGGAGTTGATAGAAACTCAGTTGGAATTTCTTCTGATGCTTTGCTTGAGGCTCAATTTACCTCCAAACTTTGCTCCCCAGCTTGCTACCAGAAATGCTCTAATGTTGTTGACCTTTACTTCAACTTGGCTGCTGGAGAAGGTAATAAATTTTACACTCCCTTTATTTTTTTTTAAGTTATTACCTTTTACAACAAATTCTACATTATGAAAATGGTATCCATGAAGTTGGAAATTTCATAAGTTGGAAACTCTCGTATAAAATCTAGCAAAACAAGAACAATTTTCGTTGTTATTTAAACATTGATATGGTATTAACTTAAGACAAAACCATGAAACAGAAAATTGTTTCAACCCAAATAAGAGTGTTACATGTTGAGGCATAATATGATTTTTGGGTCATGAATAAGGAAACTTGATTCTTTTTATAAGGCCAAGACTAATATTGTGGATTTCTTGGAATACAAAGTCTACCATTGAATTAAAGTTTTATCGATTTATTGTTTAACCTATGATAGCAGGTTAGTTACCATTTTATCAGATTGTTGATTTAAAGATTATCATAAACATTTACCTACAACGCTCTTATATGTGACCTGATTGTTTAGATAATTTATTTATTTTACACCTGTCAATGCATAAAGTTTAAACTCATCCTATGTTTGTTTCTACGGTATTCTATCTCATCACATCACATTAATTTCCAAAAACCTATGTTTAAATTTTTTTTGGGATGAAATTTGCAGGTGTCTACTTGCCTGACCTATGCAACAAGCAGAGGACCAACCCACACAGGGCTATGTTTGAGTTGCAAAGCAGCGGTGCTGCTGAAGATTTTGCTGATGCTCCAGCACCTTCACCTGTTTCTTTCTAAAATTCTTTTGCACCTTTTTAAGTATACAATATGTTTTACACAAGCAGCTCTTGTTGTTTGTAAAGAGTTTGCTTTCATTGTTTCCTTTGGGTTTGTTGGGATTTTTTGAGACATTCTTCATTCGATTTGTTCTAATTCATTTTCCTCTGAGAATTGAATAAAGAATTCTTCTTCTTTTACACGCAACTTGTTGTTTGCTTACTTTACTTTCACCTAATTTCCATGTTTGTTTATTTCGATGGAATGACAATTCATTCATTGGTGAATCTAGAGAACCATAGCGAATGTATCTGCATCTACGACTTTCACGTTACCTTTAATGAGCTCTTCCAAATGCAAATCCAAATTAATGAGGATAGTGGGTACCAATATCGTATGGTAATTCAAAATGAACATTTCTAATATAATGAATATTTTGAGTCATTCACCACATCTTTCTCCTCTTTTGAAGAAACCCCTTCCTCTCTTTAGTTTGAGCCCATTAAGGCAAATTCAGGATGACGAGTAAAATTTCACTCACATGCCATTTTTATTACTCGTATTTAGTTTGAAGCCGCTTTTTTTTTGTTGGTCTTACATGAAAGGCAACTTTTTGAAACTTCAATCTTTGTGGGCTGAAGTTCAAACCTAGTGGGTTGAACTTCATGCCTAAATTATGAAGTTCCAACTTTAATCTGTAAGGGCTGAACTTTTAGGTATAGATGCGTATTTCAACCCTTGTGGGCTGAAGTTGAACTTCAATCCTTGTGGGTTGAACTTGTGTGAAGTTCAACACAAAAGAATTAAAGTTCCAAAAAGTGGTCTCTCATGTAAAACCAATAAAAAAAGTGGCCTCAAACCAAAGACCACTGCCAAAAGTGGCATTTGGTGCATTTCGCCCGGATGACGATGAAACTTCGGCCTATTTGCAAAAATATGACACCATAAGCAATGGTTTGCCTTTTTGCCAGTACTAACATGGATTTTGTAAAAATGCCCCTGTTAAGATTTAATGAAAAAAATCAGGACGGAAACATCCCTGTCAAGTTTTTAGGTCGGGACCAAGACTTGCCTTTATACCTCTCTGCTTTTTAACACTTATCCCTTCAAGTATTGGCAAAAGAATATACTTGCCGCACTTGGTCGTAAGTCTTGGAAAAGGCCAAGACTTCCTTTGACCCCTCTCTATTTGTCAACACTTACCCTTAAAGTATTGGCAAAAGGCAACACTTGACGCACTTGGTAGTAGGTCTTGGCAATTGTCAAGACTTGCCCATTCCAGTTTTTCCCTTCATTCTCGTCATATAACTTGAAGTATTGGCAATTGCCAAGACTTGCGAGATTTTTGCCTTGAAGTCTTGGCTCCGGGCAAAAAAGGGTATTTTGCTAAAATATTGCTTAGCCCGAGCATTTTTACAAAACTACTCCTTATGGAAGGCACGCGGTGAATTTTTTTGCGAATCTCCAGCTTGCACTCTAAAATTTCATTTAGAGGCCACTTTTGTCACTACTATTTGATTTTAAGTCATTTTTGCCTTAATTGTGCAAAAGTAGCAATTTTTTGGAATTTCAATCCTTGTGGGATGAACTTCATATCACAGGGATTGAAGTTCAAATTCAATCCACAAGGATTGAAGTTTACGCATTCTATGCCGAAAAGTTCAGCCCGTTTCAGTGCTTGCGGGCTGAAGTTGAGCTTCACATCTTAGGCATGAAGTTTGGCCCACAAAGTCCGAACTTCAGCCCATACAAATTGAAGTTCCAAATAATAGCTACTTCTACACAACTAAGAAAAAGATGGCATGAAACCAAATGACTATTCTTGCACTTTGCTCCTTGCATTGATATGGAAGTGAAAATGTGAGTGTAGGCTACAATTAGGACTTACGTACAGTCCAAGACCTATGGATGCTAATCACAAACATTTAGGTGCTCTTGGTAATAGGAACCAAATCTAAGCGATAACAAACTCATAATAATTGGAAAAAAAAAATTTCAACTTCTTAGCAAGTGACGTGAGTCACTTCTTTGGATTTGAATAGGAGGATGAAATTTTTATTTATTGGAGTAGCCATGACTTTTTACTTGAACAAAAGAGTGATTACAAGTGAGACTTGCTTTAGTGATTGGAAACCTTTACCATCCATCAATAGGTTCAAGATTCGTGCCACAGTAAAGGATAAGTATGAAGCACTACCGATCCTCCTGAAAAAGGAGAAGAGAACAGAAGGCCAGAAAAAAAAAACGTGATAGAAGCATCTACCATAGAAAAGAATGAAGAAAAGGTAAAATAAGTTACTATCAAATATGTAAGGACACAAATGAAAGGCGGAATAGCCTAGTTGCCACTCCAACTTGTCCAAGATTGCCAATCCGACATCCGAACTTACGAACTTACCATTTTAGCACCCAACTCGTTCCTTTGCTGACTTTTAAATGACTCCGTGCTTAGGTGGAGTTAGTTGGTCCTAGTTGGCAGTGTCCGTGTGAAACACGACTATTTGGGGCGTGGAAACCCTTTTCCTCCACTTCCAACGATAACAAAGGCCCCTATTTAATTCTCTTTCTTCATTTCTTCCTATTAACAACAACAGCCGCAAAACTCCATTAAATCCCTAAAACTCCATCATTCAAGCTTTTAAATTCGTCTTCAGCTCAAAATTTTTGCTCTAATTTTCATCTTCTACAACCAAACATCAAGATGGAAACAACTGCACTTTGTCGTTATGGTGTTCCTGCTGTGATTCAAACATCAATGACACCATCAAATCCAGGAAGAAGATTCTTTGGTTGTCCAAATTATGGCTATCGAAATGCTTGTAATTTTTTCTATTGGCTAGACCCACCACTTCCAGATCATTACAAACAAATGATGGTGCAACTTTTAACAAGAGTTAGGAAAATTGAGCAGCAGCAGCATGGGAGCATAGCTCATAGGAACATGGGAATGGTAAATTTTTATCTGGGATATGCTGTACTCTTTTTATTTTTACTGGTTATTTTCAGGGTATTGACATAGGTAATAAACAATGCAAAAGTGTAGCCTAGTATGAACCTGTTGTTGCAATGGAACTGTGGTGTGTAATGCAGTGCACATACATTAGAATGGTAACAAAGCTTGCAAAATTTTGTTAACAAAAGTAGGCACTGATAATTGCCTAATACCATTAAGTTCTACATATTGTAGACTTAAAAAGCATAGAAGATCTACATATTGCAGGCTTAAAACCATAGAAGTTCTGCATCTAAGTCTAACAGACTTCTACAATAACAAAAACTAGAGTTAAACATCATAAAAGTTCTGCATCCAACAGACTTATACAAAAACATACTAGCTCCAATATCCATTAAGGCTGAGACAGGAAAAAGTTAAACTGGGATTGGCTCTAGCTTGGCTGAGACATATTCAAGTTTGGTTGTGAAGATGAAGGTGCAGTTGGCCCTTTAGCTTGTCTTCTCTTTGCAGCCTGCTCACGAAGTTGTCTTTGTGTAATAGCCTTTCTTCCTTGATACCTGAGTCCACATGGTTTGTATCCCAAGTCAACATTAATTTGAGTAGCATATCCTTGTAGTTTCCAGGGTTATGCATCACATTATCTCAGTTACCACTCTGCATAGAAACTGAAATTAGTATCCAAAAAATACGTAAAATGAACAAAAGTAAGCACAAAGATACACTTACCCTCTGTATGACAGCACCTGAACTACCAAACAAAACTTCAAATTCAGCTGCCCTTGGACATCCTTTAGTTGCATTTGCAGTTGCAGCAGCAGTACTTTGGCCACTGCTAGAACCAGTTCCACCACTTTCTTGACGCTGAAATCTTCCAAATATATTAAGCTAATTTAGATAGTCCTTAAAGTCACAGGTTGGGTCCTAGTGTCAGTTGCAGCAGGTGTAGCATTGCCTTGAAAGTTACTTGTTCCTCCTCCATGGACTGATTGATTGGCTTGGTTGTTGCTTGGACCTGCTCCATGAGCCACAACATTTCCTTGCCAATTTTTTGTTCCTGCTCCATGAGCTGCAGTTGTACTATTGTCTTGATTGTGGTTTGGACCTCCTCTATGACTTGGATTGTTGCTGAACCTGCTCCCCGACTTGGATTGTTGCTAAGTGATGTTTGGTATTTTATGCCTATATTTCCTTAATATTTCCTCACGTTTGAGTACTTTATTCACCCGTTTTATAGTTTATGAATGTGGTTTTACACTAATTTTATGTCGTGTGTATGTAGGTTGTTATGCGGTGCAATTGGAGCTTTAAAGAGCGTGATTGAGCAAGAAAAGATTGGATTTTGATTGAGGATTGGATCGGGCACACGAAGGCACGACACGAGCGAGCAAAGGAGCAAGGAGAGGAGCAGTTTGGCTGGGCGCCACAGGAGGCGCGTCGCGCCAGCCAAAGCGCCCAGCTTCTGGCGTGTTTGGCTGCACGGCGCGTGGCAGAAGCAGGCTGATTTCGACGGGTTCTGCCTTGGGTTGCGCGTTACGAGGCGCGGGGCGCCCATAATAGCGCCCCTGGACGGATTTTTACTTCCTATTTCGTCTAGGCTTGGGTCTAACTTATTACTAGATGTTTGTAAACTCTATAAATACTCTTTTACTTAGTTTTTTATAGAAGTTCAGACTTTGGAGCAAATTGGAGAGCTCATAACATCAAGAACAAGGATTTTTCTTCCTTCCATTAATCTTTTACATCATTATTTCATTATTACATCAATTCCTTGTGTTGTTATTATGAGTATGCGTGGCTAATTATATCGTTCTAGGGTTAGAGTATTTCATGAAAGTTGATGTTTGACGATTGATTCCCATTAATTGAATCCCATAACGGATTACTTATTCTTTCTTGATTTCACTTGTGTAATTGTTAGGGCCCGATTATTACGCATTATCTATGGTTTTTAGATTGAACTCAAAAGAGGGAATTTAATTACGTAATAAGAAAGAATATGATTAGTTTGTGAACCCGGGCATCGGGGGACCAATTTGTGAGTAGGATAGACATATACTTGCTCGCCTAGTTTAACTAATTACGGAATTCGTTAATGCGTGCACGTGATTCAACCCATAGACATATAGGGATTGAAGTAGCCTGCATAGACCATAAAGAATCGAAAGGTATTCACGGGTACATTTAATCTGTTAGTTAGTAATCCGGAATTTAAGAAGTGGAATCAATTGCAAAACTCAACTGGATTGTTCGTAACTCTGACCCTGGACCGTCTCCTTATTACTGATAACAACCAAGTCTTGCTCCATTGTTTGAATTCACTTCTACCATTTAATTACTGTTCTTTAGTTAATAAAATCCTCACTATTGGAAAAAGATCCCTGAATAGTTCATATAAATTGTTTGCTAGAATTCAGTCTGAATAGTCCTCGTGGGAACGATACTCTACTTATCATTTTATTACTTGTCGACCACGTATACTTGCGTGTGCGTAGGGAGCAATACTAAGACCTCCTCCACGATTGCCTTGATTGTGGATTGGACCTGCTCCATGAGCTGCAACATTGTCTTGTCCCTTCTAAAAAAAGACAAATTAACATAAGTAAAAAAAGATCATTAGTTAAGGGATGGGATAATGAAAATGAAATTATATCACTTACCAAAGTTAGACAACCTTTCTTGTTGTGTCCTCTTGTCTTACAGTGAGAGCATGTCATTGGGGTTCCCTTCCTTGATCTCTTATCAAACTTTTTCTTGGGCTCATTAGCTTCCTTCCTTATGTTTTTCTTAGGCCTACCAGGTATTCTAGTACTCACAGGTGGCTCAACTGTAGGGTGTGCACTAGGAGGCCACATTTTTAAATTGGTTATAGGCTGAATGACTGTACTGTAAGCCTTCAGATATGTTTCCCTCCTATACCAGTGGACAACATAATCCATAGGGTCTAACCTCCTATTCAGCATAACACAAACTACATGTGCACATGGGAGTCCTTTGAGCTGCCAGGACCTACAAGAGCATTCTCTATTCAACATGTTAACTGAGTGTCTATAATCTTCATCTAGAATTTCAAAGTCTTTGTCACCATTCCAAACCAACTCATAATCTGATGATTTCTCTGTCATGTTATCAACCCAATCCTGGATCATGGGAGACACATCACTTGGCCACTTACTACAAAACTCCCCCATCTTTCCAAACCTCTCCATTATCTTGTGTCTAATCTCCTCTAGCATAGTGATAATAGATTTGTACCTAGCTGTGAGTATCCAACTGTTTAAAGTCTCACACATGTTGTTCTTCACCACATCACACTTACTAAAACCTTGAAATAGGCCCTGCACCAAGATTTCTTGGAATAAGTCAAGAGTGCCTCAATGATCCCATCACCTAATTCTGCCAATTCATCTATCTTGTCTTTGAGTTCCACTTCGAATAATGACCTTGAAATAACCCAAAATTTGATACTCCCATCCTCTCCAGCAAATGTCTTCTTCCAATTACTTCAAGTATGTCTTGCACACCATCTATGCTCAACATTGGGTATTATGTCCTTCACAGCTTCAACAAGCTTCTACAAAGATATAGTAAAATAGTTAACTGTTAAATCAAAGACATAAAAAAAAAATGAAAGTAAAGTACATACCTCCTGCATATCTGAAACAATCATTAGTCCTTCACCTTCAGTTTCTGTGAGGTTAAAGTCCTCCTTGAGGCACCTAAAAAATCAAGAACAAGTGTACTTGGTCTCCTTATGTTGAACCCCAAAAATTTTACCCTTTCTTAAAGAAAAGATAGGTTTCGGGTATATTTCAACAAAATGGGATTCCAAAGGGCTTTCTTTGGAGTCGCCACCTAATTTAGGAGAATTAGGAACCAATTAATTAAATAATGTGTGCAATTCCTCCGTTGTAAGGAAAATGGTCTTTTTTCAGAGATTCTAAGTAAGAGGTTCAATTATTTTCGAAAGAAGGTTTCAATTTGAAAGCACTTTCGAAAATCCACAAAATGTGGTTAATCCTTCGGTTTTCACAAAATAGCTAAATAAATGCGATTCACAAAAATATTTAACTTTCAACTAAAAGCGTCACTAATTGAATTTAAAATCAAGTATACATGAAAAGGTAGGGAAAATAAATGACTTTAATAAGAAAACTAATTGACTTGAAGACTTGCATTAAAGTTGTATTTTAAAAGCGATTTTAAAATTATTACGAATTGGCTTGCACGCGTTATTTAACTAAAAGATTCAAAATTCCTAAAATAAGATGGAGATTCTAAAGAAATAAAATATTCACAAAATAACTCAATAAATAACTAAACATTCATTCATAATCAATCAAATAAATTATTCTACAATAATTATCTATGGGGAATTCCTATAGACATGCAATTTCTAAGGGGATAGAAGGTAGAGAGAAGGGTTAGAAGGTATAACCCGGTAAATTTGACAAACTCATGGGAGCCTTGAATTTTATTTTTTTATACATTATGCCCATGAGTCTAAAACATCACATGACTCAACAAAGTATTTTTAAATTTCTTAAGATCTTCACTTCTTGAATCTTGAGCCCGGACTCGACCCCAATGAGACTCCAAGCCACGAGCCAATCCCAATTGAGTTTATACCAACTCGTCCCAAGAATGTTTTCATACCAAGAAAGAAGAGAGAAGGAATTAGTAACATACAAAAGAACTGAAACAAACTATAACTAAAAAGGTAAGAATCAGATGTCAATTGCTTTAATAGCACGACCCAAATAAATGCTTACTTTATGAAATCAAGAACAAACACTTGAAATGCCGTTCAAACATTTTTACTAATGCACTGTATCCCAACAATGATACTTACATTATGAAACCTTAAAAAAACGTGATTTTGGAATTAAATCAAACTAAATATGAAATTGAAACAGACCACACTCCTATACATATGCAGAATACTAAGGCAAAGAATTGAACTATGGTGCAAGTAAACTTTAAGTCATGCACCTCCTAAATAATTTATGCTTTAACGTTGTGAATCATTATAGGAAATCTTTTACACTAAGACACATGCATCATATTTAGTTTCAATCAATAATCTTATGAAATCAATACAAGGTTAGAGAAAAATGCGGCAACTTATGACTCAGCTTATTGGCAAAAGCAGCTTGAAACTCACAAGAATAGGCTTGCAAACTAAACATAAACTTACAACAAGGGAAATGGTCAAAAGACAGAACCACACTCAGGCTTCTCAACCACAATAAGGCCATTTATCAGAGAACAAGTTATGCTTGAAAACACAATATCTTAAAATTAAGAACTGCAATACTCCTGTTTTAAATATGTAATTGGGCTGTACAATAGGTATATACAAGCACCTAGCTAGCTAGATTTCAAGATTTAACCTCTAACACGTTAAGTTTTACCAAATTCCATGAATAGGAAAACTTTTAGCTTTAAACTACAATTTTAGCCAAAGCCCTGACTGTTAACACCATACTAGAAGTAACAAACAAGTGAAGAACCCTCAGACTTCAAATCAATGAAGGAAACATCTTAAAGATTGCAATTACCATTCTTAAACTTCATTAAAACTTCTCACATGGACATCTTATTTGCTTTACTTCTTACTGGACATTCAAGGTTGTAAAACTAACAGGTTAACCATGAAGAAACATAAATAAAGTGAAAAGAAGTGGCAAGACTTAATTTTGACAACCTTTTTGAAATAGCCAACAGCTTAACTAATTTCAACAGCTTCAAAGTTAACTTATTTTAACAAAGCAAAATTTCAGAACTTTCCTTCACTCAAAATATAATAACAGGAAGATGAAAAATAATTTATGCTCAACAAGACCATTCATTGAGACAATTAACTATGATAACTAACGAGATTGATCTTAAAATCATCATATAAAAACTTCCACATTCCAAACAAGAAAATTTCATATAACATGCCATTTTTTAAAAAAAAAACAGAAACCAACTATAATAACTAATCCAAATCTGAAACATGCTGGACAGATCTTATACCAAACCAATCAAGCTTAAACTGAAACATTTCACTACTTTAAAGCAAGTGCGGAAATAACTCTCGATCATCAGAATTCCCTCACACAGACAGGGAACCAGACAAGGCAAAGCAAGGAATAGGGGAAATAATTTAACTCATAAATGGCTCACACATGATTACCCCAATATCTTAAACTATTTGAACTTCAACTTAAGAAAAAGAGAAGGCCGGGACACTAATCTAGATATTAAGGGAAAGGGGATCAAGCTATTTAATCCAGAGGCATATTGGAACTTAAAGATGAAGGAAATAAAAACTTAGAAACTTGAACAACACTAAATTTCACATCATTTCAGCCACTAGAACCTCTTAAAAAGCTTTCTTTTACACCCTGAAACTGAACCCATCAGACCCCTGGACTACCTGCATCTCTGCCTGAATCCACAAAGTACAAGGCAGACCTCCCAAACAGCTCCTCACAGACCCTAGAACACCTGCTACCTATTCCCTGCTACAACTATATACCAGCTGAGAACAAACATACACACACCTCTGCACAGAAACCAGAACACCTACGACTCCTTTACTATCTGCATAACTCACATACGCATCACTCTCCATGAAACTGCCCTTACATACCAAGAACAGACTTCACACACAGGACCTAAGCTCCCTGCTACTACCAAAATCTCGCTGAATATACAGCATATCAAACCTCCCTGACTCCCTGGACTACACCTGCTTGACAGCCCAGAACCTCTACAAACATCTCCAAGCCATCTGATCTTAATCTAAATAAACTGCAGCACAATCAGACTTCCCCAAGCAATGAGAAACCAAGCTCCCTGAGCTACCAGGAAACCAAACAAAAGATTCCCTGACCTGCACCCTTTAGAAAAAACTGGAAACAACTACAAAAACTGCTCCTAAGCTTCTTATTAAACTAGAAACACCCCTGAACTTCCCCTAATGGCTTCTCCAAGAACCAAAACACTCACCTTCAAAGCCTACAACAATTCAACCAGGAACCAGACTAATGACATCTTAGCAGAGGGCAATGAAGCTGCTACTATACTTTCAAAACAAGGATGAACCAGAAGCTAATGAATGAAACTAGACCCTAGGAATCAAGAAACACCGGTTAAAGATGAGAGCTTAACATTTGATTTCTAGAAGAAACTGGTCTTATAGGTAAAACATCTATTTTATGAGACGAAAACAAAACTTCACAAGAATCAATCAATACTCCTGTTAAATCACTGCGAACAAGCTTAGCAAAACAACTTCAAACCGCTTCTTCAATCCAGATTCAAGTAACATTCCTATCGATTAATTTAAACAGTTCTTGAACGAATGAGGGCATCAACTAGATAGGTTGTAGATGAGCACACTATTTATTTAACAAGACACACAAAATCAGTAAAAGATACAATTTTTAACAATGCTCATACTTCAAATCTTTAACACACACAGAGGGAAATAAGATTTCATTAAAGTGCAGTTAATATCAACCCAGTAATAGATACAAACAACATTTTATTCAACTTAAAATAATTGAAATAGTAGAGGTTTTGGCGTATTACCTTTTGCGGAGCAGTGAGCTAAGGCGAGGTATCCGAAGAAAGAGCAACTCGAACGAGGTCGTCGACTCGATCAAGGTCGATAACTTGAATGGCGACGCGACGACACAATAGAATCTTAAGTTTTCTTATGTTAATGCTGCTGCTATTTTATGTCTAAAGCTTATCACCAGAACTCCCATTTTCCTATACTTTTCACCTTAACGGCTGCTGTCCCTGTTCTAAATTTGGAACCCCATTCTCCCGCTGCTCCCATGAACTCCCCCTGTTTTTACCTTCAACTTCCAATTTACATCGAAGATATTAGGGTTCTCGAATTAAAGGGAAATACCAGGAGAACCCCTCAACGGCTCCTAACAGATAAGGCTCGCTTGGTACGATCATGAGCTGGAGAGGGGGATCATTTTTTTTGGCGGATTCGATATCAAATTTTGGTAAAATTGAAATGGGTCGCGGGTTAGGGCTCCAAACGGGTTCTGGGGTTCGGGTATTTGGTAAGCTGATTAGGAAAACTCTTTTGAATTTTGGGGTTATTTAGGAAGCATATAGGAGTTTACACGGGTAGGCCAAAATTAGGGCTATGTTGTGCAATTTTAGCCTATTTTCTTCATATTTCAAATTATTTCACTTTTAAATCTAAAATTGACATTTTATAAAATAATTAGATATTAACTGAAATGTTTGGGAAAAAATTGGGTGTCAACACCTTATCCACAACTGCCCAAGCTACGGGGTACATTTGGTTGTTACCATCTTTTACAATGGCAGACAACAATTCTCCTTGGCATATACCCTTTAGAAAAGCCCCACCAACACCAATATCATTTCTGCATCCCTTTAACCAACCAGTCTTCAAAGCATGGAGACATATGTATATCTCTATGAACACCTCCTTACTAGGTCGAGTTTCTTTTGATGTCTTCACAATAACAGTGATGCCAGGATTTGTAGCCCTAATCATGTCAGCATAGTCATAAATCCTAGCAAACTCCTCCATGTAATTATCCATATACTCTTCCAATACCTTATACTTAGCTCTAGCACAGATTGTTTTTCCTACATACACACTGTATTTTTCTGAATTAACAACGGCAGCTCCTTCAGAGTGATTTGAGGCTGCTGAATGATTCTGTCCTTATAGTTTTTCACAACCCAAGATGTGTTAGCATATTTTCTCCTTGTTACTTTCAAACACTTATAAACAGGATAGTAAGAGTTCACCATAAAATTCCCATATTTGCCATCAATACTCCCCAGAATATGTCAGCTACAACGATCTGTTAAACATGTGGCTTCAACCCTATGCTTCTCATTTGGCCTCAACAATCTGCACCCTCATTTGAACTGCATATTCATGTAATGCAGACCTAAACTATTTGGCATTTTCAAAGATCATTTCTAGCTGAAAAACATTTCTTTTTTATAGCCAGGGTCATAGTAGATCTTGCTGCTATCTTTTCTAGTACCCACATTCCTTGCCCCATCCTTACCTATTACTTCATCGTCACTCGCCTCACTAGTTGGATCAGAGCTGTCCAAGTACACCTCATCATCCCCCAATTTCCCAGTATACTTTCCCCTTTTGTCCTTATAAATATCTTCAAATCCTGGATCTATACCTATTGGACCAGTAGGGATCTCATTAACATTAACAGCAGCTGCTTTCAGCTTCCTCTTCTTGTCATTAAGCTTAGACATTCTAGCAGATAGCAGCTCATTATCAACATCACTTCCCTCTTCTTCAAAATCCTCATCTACATTATACAAAGAGTTATCTGTGTCATCTTCCTCAAACCCACCCTCATAATCATCATCTTCAGACTCTGTTGCTAGATGATAAGAGCTGAAATCATAATACTCACCTTGACCTACACTAGCACCCTCACTATTCTCTTCACTTTCACTGTTCTCTTCACCCTCAGTATTAACTTCATTTTCACCCGCATAACTCTCTTCACTCTCTTCTACTACATCAGCCTTTTCTTTTCCCTTCCCAGTTGAGTTATAAGGAGTATTTAAAGCATCAGGATTAGGTGAGTTTGTTGCCCTAGCATTATGCCCATGTGGCATTTCATTGGACCCACTGGTATGATTAAGTGGACCTCCAGTGGGACCCTCATTAAAAACTCCTAACATTTCTTCCATAAATATGTCATCAATAACATGTGGTTTATCAATAACATGACATATACAAACTTCAATAAAATCCCCATTCCTAAGATATCTACAGAAATCAAGAACATCTTTATCTGTGTTAAGAAAGTGATACAACCCCACTCTGTTAAACCTACATGCAAACTTATCTACTTCTAGGTACCCCATATCATTAGCCCACTTATGAAATTGTAGAATATGTAACTAATCAATATGTAGGTGGATATAGTTGTAGATGAAAGGGTATGGTAAGATTTGAAAGGGTGTGATATGAAACAGTGGATTTTTTTTTTTTGGTAAAATGAAATTATTCAGTGTATATGAGAGGAAAATGATCGGTTTAGTGTAGGGTTTTCCCGCCTCTGACGTGTAAAATTTTAATTGATTATATATGTGACTGGATGTCCACGTACACAGAGTTGTAATACATGCATTTCGGTCAAAGCACAGAGTTGTTTAAAAGTCAGCAAATGAATGAGTTGGGGGTGCTAAAATGGTAAGTTTGTAAGTTCGGATGTCGGATTGGTAATCTTGGACAAGTTGGAGTGGCAACTAGGCTATTCTGCCTAAATGGAATATAGAAATTAAGTAATGCTCCCACCGCACCAAATCATTTTGCTACATAATAAGTACCTTTTATTTATATATTTATGTATAAAAATAAATTTAACGATATTATATACAACAATTATAATATACCAGTATATTCCACAAGTGGGATCTGGGGGTGAGACGCATGCAAATCTTATCCCCATCAAGATTGAATGCATGTTTCTTATAGACCTTAAAGTAAACTATTTTTAAAAACATGTTTGAAACGAGAAAACGAGCATGGTAAAGATTTAAGATACAATATATTTAAAACGTTAATATATATATATATATATATATATATATATATATATATATATATATATATATGCAATGCAGTAAAGTAAATCAGACGATAAGACCGACCATATGCATGAAATTCACAATATAAATATCAGTGATAAAATTTAATATAAGAAGATTATATTAAACTTGAAAATATTACAAAGCTAGAGGGATAGAACTCTAACCAATTCTAGAGAGAGAGAGATAGGATATTGTGAATTATGTAGTAGAAGTGGTGTGTGTTTTTACAAGTGATAGTGGAGGGTATGTATAGCAAAATATACATGAATATCTTGCTTATGCTTGTTGATGTCATGGATGATGTCAACTATTGCTGATGCTTGTAGATGTCATGGATGATGTCAACTTTATCTTGCTAATGCTTGCTGAGATCATGGATGATGTCAGCTTTAGTTGATGTCATGTTTTGTAATGCTGATATAATAATTGTGTGCATAAAAAATGATGACACTTTGATGTCATGCTTGCGCATTTTGATTATCGTTCTGCTAAGTCATAATCAGGGTCTTCTTCTTCGTCTTCTTCTTCTTCTGAAGATGGTTGAGACTTCTGGCTGGAGGATCCAGCTTTAAGTTATTGCAGGATTAATTCCATTTGTTCAATGAAATCTCCTTTATTGCTAGAGCTGGCTAACTGTGCAGCTGCTATTGATTTTTGTTGAAAAAATGAGTATTGAGCATCATCTGTTGGAGACAAATACTTTGGATTCCCCAGGAACCATTTTTCTAAAGCCGGAACATAGGCTTAGGAAAGATTCCAGTTCTTGTACCATTTGATGTGACCTTGAAGGGCTAATCATGGTAGTCCTTTGTGTCCATCTGGCTTATGAAAAGAAAATTTTTGGGAATAGATCCACGGAAGGTGAAATCTATGGGAAAATTGGAGTTGTACAGGTATCTGTTGTTGACTAAAGAACCTAGTACTGAAATATTCATATCCTTCTTTAACTAAAGGGGAAGGATTTCAATTTTGTCTCCACATACATGCCACCATTGATGTATGAACCACTGAGGAAATTCAGAGACTAATTGTTTACCCCAAAGGATAAACCAAGAGTGTTTTCCTAGGTGATTTTGAAAAGTGAAGGCGTTCATCCAGGCAGCCTTGTAGTCGTAATAATTAAAATATTGAGGTTGAAAAGGTTGGGAAATTTTTTTATATTTTGTTGGAAGTGCGCCCCATTCTTTTGGCGAGATTATTTTATTAATCCACACCGTTGTATGGGTAACATATCCCTGGGTTTACTTATCCTTGTAGGGTTTGAATAAGCAAGATTTGGTATCCGCAAGGATAAATTCATAAAATTTCTGAGTATGGTCAGGAGTTTCTTGTATGAAATTTGCTGATGAGCTAAGCATTGACTAGCTACTTCTTGAGGGTTTGGATGCCAAAATTCTGGCTCAATTTGGGTAAAAGGATAGACATTGTCATTTTTAAAGTAGGTTGGTTCCTCAGGGGAGGAACTTTTGAATGAACAAAATTGGTTGTGGCACTGGTGAAGAAAGTGCCTGTTTGGGTGCTGAATATACCGTGCTTGTGCTCTGTGTGTTGGGGCTTTTGGCCGCCACTGGTGTCTGTGTGGTGCTTTTAGCAGGCACAGAGGAAGAAGAAGATGTGTGGCTTGAGGCCGCCACATTGGAACATAAATTTTTAAATACAATAAATTGTTTTCTTATTTTAGGATCACTTATGGTTGCTTTAATTCCCATAAGCTTACACCAATTTAAGAAGTCTGTATCTGACCAGGAGTCAGATGATGTTTGTGCATGTTGATTTTCATCTTCTTCAACCAAATCTGCCCATTCAATTGGAAGCCCGAAAAAATGGGCAGATTTGGTTGAAGAAGATGAAAATCAACATGCACAAACATCATCTGACTCCTGGTCAGATACAGACTTCTTAAATTGGTGTAAGCTTATGGGAATTAAAGCAACCATAAGTGATCCTAAAATAAGAAAATAATTTATTGTATTTAAAAATTTATGTTCCAATGTGGCGGCCTCAAGCCACACATCTTCTTCTTCCTCTGTGCCTGCTAAAAGCACCACACAGACACCAGTGGCGGCCAAAAGCCCCAACACACAGAGCACAAGCACGGTATATTCAGCACCCAAACAGGCACTTTCTTCACCAGTGCCACAACCAATTTTGTTCATTCAAAAGTTCCTCCCCTGAGGAACCAACCTACTTTAAAAATGACAATGTCTATCCTTTTACCCAAATTGAGCCAGAATTTATGCATCCAAACCCTCAAGAAGTAGCTAGTCAATGCTTAGCTCATCAGCAAATTTCATACAAGAAACTCCTGACCATACTCAGAAATTTTATGAATTTATCCTTGCGGATACCAAATCTTGCTTATTCAAACCCTACAAGGATAAGCAAGTGCAGATTAATTAATTAATTAAGTTAGTAATTAGGTGGCAATGCCAACCATATATAATATGTAATGCAAAAAAATTAAATATGCAATGCAGTAAAGTAAATCAGGCGGTAAGACCGACCATATGCATGAAATTCACAATATAAATATCAGAGATAAAATTTAATATAAGAAGATTATATTAAACTTGAAAATATTACAAAGCTAGAGGGATAGAACTCTAACCAATTCTAGAGAGAGATGGGGGATATTGTGAATGATGTAGTAGAAGTGGTGTGTGTTTTTACAAGTGATAGTGGGGGGTATATATAGCAAAAAATACATGAATATCTTGCTAATGCTTGTTGATGTCATGGATGATGTCAACTATTGCTAATGCTTGTTGATGTCATGGATGATGTCAACTTTATCTTGCTAATGCTTGCTGAGGTCATGGATGATATCAGCTTTAGTTGATGTCATGTTTTGTCATGCTGATATAATAATTGTGTGCATAAAAAATGATGACACCTTGATGTCATGCTTGCGCATTTTGATTATTATTCTGCTAAGTCATAATCAGGGTCTTCTTCTTCGTCTTCTTCTTCTTCTGAAGATGGTTGAGACTTCTGGCTGGAGGATCCAGCTTTAAGTTGTTGCAGGATTAATTCCATTTGTTCAATAAAATCTCCTTTATTGCTAGAGCTGGCTAACTGTGCAGCTGCTATTGATTTTTGTTGAAAAAATGAGTATTGGGCATCATCTGTTGGAGACAAATACTTTGGATTCTCCAGGAACCATTTTTCTAAAGCCGGAACATAGGCTTAGGAAGGATTCCAGTTCTTGTACCATTTGATGTGACCTTGAAGGGCTAATCATGGTAGTCCTTTGTGTCCATCTGGCTTATGAAAAGAAAATTTTTGGGAATAGATCCACGGAAGGTGAAATCTATGGGAAAATTATATATATATATATATAGGTAAAAAGGGGAAAACAGAGCTTTCTCACTCTCTATATACCTACGTTTCTTCTAGTATTTTGCAGTTATCTACCATAGACGAGAATATACATGTCAATCGGGCCAGGACTGGTCCGTTAAGAGTCGATTCACCGGTTCCAGTATCAGTCCAGTCCGGTCTAGGCCGTTACCGGTCCGGTTCAAACCGATCTTTTCTACAAGAATTTTAAGCCCAATTCGGCCCTAATCCGTTAAGCACTGGTCCGATTCGGTCTGATTTTTCTTTTTTCTTTTTTCTTTTTCATATTTTAGCTAAGACTGTCACTTTCTACTTGCATTTTGTGTCATTAGTTCCACTTAAGTCAAATATTTTTTAAAAAGTAAATATTACTTAATAACATTTCAGTAAATCTAGATGTCTGAACTAGTGAACTACTCCTTTATGGTAATTTTTGTCAAGTACATTTAATTTATAATTAATATTCAAATCTTAAAATGATAACATTCAAATCTTATAACACAAAAGATTATGTCAGGTAATCACAGTGAACTTTACTGATACATATTTTCACCTGATAGTAAGTTTTTATCAACCTCATAATGCTTGAAAAAACAGTGTTCTTGTCAATTTGTATCATACCTAAAAGGATTAGATCTTAGTTTGCCATAGCTTGTTAAATGCTTACGTTCAACAAAGTGTTTGCTCATTACATCTGCATATAGATTACATTATGCTGATACTAGTAACAAAACACACGCATATGACAAACTCTGTGATGATAAAATAATTGTTACATTTATCATGTCGTTTTTACTAGGATACAACAAATCTATTAAATTTGAAAATTCAAGTTGAAGCAAGAACTAAATAGAGGTCCAATTATATGCAAAGTTTTCTCCATGGAACTAAGAAGCAACTCATCTGCTCGTCCTGTCATTCTAGATTGATGGATATATGCTTCAACATTGCGTGGAGGCTCACACTGACCATACATATTAACTTCAACATATAAATTTCAAAAAGATTTGAGCAACAAATTAGATTATGAACTTAGTGAGATCAATAGCCATAAATTTATTAAACTTAATTTGGACTTGCATATCTCTTGGCTACAATAAGATTTTCTACTTTTATAATTTTATAAGGAAGTAGATAAGTTAAAAACTAAGCACCCAAATCAGTCCGATCCGGTCCGGTTCATCAGTGGGCAAAAGATCGATCTTTTACCGGTCCGGTCTAACCGGTCTTTTTCTTAAGCCCAGCTCAGCCCACAACCCCTTCCTCCCTGCCTCAGACTGCTTATAATAAATCGGTCTGATCCAGTCCAGTCCAGTTTTTTATCGGTCGGGTCCGCTCTAGTACTGGGCTAGCCCAATCCGATTGACAGGTATAGACGAGAATGAAGAAAAGGTAAAATAAGTTACTACCAAATATGTAAGGGCATAAATAAAATATAGAAATTAAATAATGCTCCCACCACAACAAATCATTTGCTACATAATACCTCTTATTTATTTTTTTATGTGAAAAAACGGATTTAATGATAGCATATACAACAATAATAATATACATGTATATTCTACAAGTAGGATTTGGTGGTGAGATGTATGTAAACTTTATTCCACTAAGATGGAGAGGATGTTTCTGACAGACCTTGAAGTAAAATATTTTTAAAAAGATGTTTGAAACGAGAAAACGAGCATGGTAAAAAATTTAAGAAACAATATATTTAAAACGCTAATATATAAGGGTAAAAGGGAGAAGACTAAGCTTTCTTTCTCCACTCTCTATATACCTACCTTTCTTCTATTTTGCAGTTAGTACTAAGGCGCGGGTACATCAAAACAAAAACAAACACAAAAAACTCAAATTCAAAAACCCAAAAAAAAAACAAAAAAAAGATGGAAATTCATTCTCTTGAAATTCTAGAAACTTCCAATCCCGTAGAGGGTGGCAGTTACGGCGGCGACAGCGGCGGTGAAGATGAGATGTTAGAGAATGAAAGTGGAAGCAGTGAAAATGTTGTAAAAAAGAATAAAAGAACAAGTGGAGAAAGAGTAAAAGGACCATGGTCACCTGAAGAAGATGCAATACTAAGTAAATTAGTTAGTAATTTTGGAGCAAGAAATTGGAGTTTAATTGCTCGTGGTATTCCTGGTAGATCCGGTAAATCTTGTCGTTTAAGATGGTGTAATCAACTTGATCCTTCTGTTAAACGCAAACCCTTTTCAGGTATTCTTGGAATTTCAAAATTTTAAAATGTTTTGGTGATTATTTGGTTATAAGGTTATGTTTTTGTTACATGTTCGAGTCTTGGTGGACAGAGTTACCGACACTTGTGTTAGTGGGGCAGTTGGTATCTCATGGAATTAGTCGAGGTGCGCTCAAGTTTTCCCGGACACCATATGGTTCAAGATTAAAGTTTGGATTTTCAAATTGGGGGAAGTAAAATTTGGTGAAATGTAGTTACTACTAGTGATTCTTGTATAAAATTAATGTTTCGAGTTAGCATGAGATGGGTTTGAATGGACTAACATAGGTAGTAAGGATTCATATAGCTTGATCCTGCTGTTAAACGCAAACCCTTTTAAGGCTAACTTTCAATTTTTAACCATTTTGTGATTATTTGGGAAAAGGGTTTTAGTTTTACTTGTGTTTTTGTGCAGCATTGATGCTTAAGTGTAGTAAAGTTTGAGTTTTTATGTGCGTCAAGATTAAAGTTTGGATTCTTTTTTTTCTTTTAAACAAAATGAGGGTTGTAGCTTTTGGTCTAGTGGTTGGAGCACAACTTGTGATGCGTGGATTAGGCGCATGTCACAGGTTCGAACACAAAAGTATGATATTTAATTGGAGAAAGGTAGAGGGTCGAACTCATTATCCACCGATTTGAACCTTGCGCAACTAGGCCTGGAGGATATCTTGGTTATCCAAAAAAAAAAAAAAAGGAACTGAACAGAAGGCAGTGATCATAGTTAAGTATTCTGGTGATATGTGGTTTCTACTTGTGGTTTTGGTATAGCATTAATGTTTTCAGCAAAGTTTGGATTTGTAACCTGAGGTAAAGATTGAAGTTTGGATTTTTAGACTGAGGTCAATGAAGTTTTGGACCGAAGGTATTGACCATGGTTGAATTCTGGTAAATGTAGTTTCAACTTGTAATTTTATAGTGTATTAGTGTTTAGTTTTTAGTAGAGTTAGGATTTTTAACCTCAGATCAAAATTAAAGCTTGGATTTTTAACTGAGTCAAGTAACATGGAGCTTCTCTACTTTACTCGATGTAGGGTAAGGTCTGCGTGCACCTCACCCTCCCCAGACCCCACTTGTGGGAATATACTGGGTTTGTTGTTGTTGTTTGAAGTAACATATTGAGCTGAAGGTATTGACAATAGTTTAGCGTTTTGGGAAAAGTTTTGGACTTTTAATCTGAGGTTAAGATTAAAGATTGGACTTTGAGACCAAGGTCAATGAATATTTTTTTGATAACCAAGAAACTCCGAGGGCTAGCTGACACACAAATTATTGGAAACTTGGTAGATAATGAACCTACCCCTCTAACTTTCTGTACTTAAATACTAGTCGTGTGCAAAGTCATTATATGAGCCTAATTCACATATCACGGTCTGCGTTTTTACCACCAAACCAAAGCCCCAGGGCTGAGGTCAATGAAGTCTTGAACATAAGGTATTGACCATAGTTGAGTATTCTGGTGAAATGTAGTTTCAACTTGTGATTTTATAATGTACTAGTTTTTGGTTTGAGTTAAGTTAGAATTTTAAACTTGAGGTCAAAATAGTTTGGATTTTCAAGCTGAGGTCAGTAGAATCTTGAACAGAAATTGTAAGCATAGTTGACTATTCAGGTGAGTGTAGTTTCGAATTGTGATTTTGTAGTGTATTGATGTTTAGTTCTAGCAAATTTGAATTTTTAACCTAGGTTAATAAAATCTTGAACAGAATGTATTGGCCATAGTTTAGTATTCAGGCAAAATGCAGTTTCCATTCGTGATTTTATAGTGTTTTGACATTTAGTTTAAGCAAAGTTTGGATTTTTAACCTAGGGATTCTTGAATAAAGCTACTGACCATAGTCGAGTATTCAGGTGAAATGCAGTTTCAACTTATGATATTGTTGTGTATTGATGTTTAGTTTGATCTAAGTATTGATCGTAGTTGAGTATTCTGATGACTTGAGGTTGGGAAATTATGTACTGATTAATTGAATTACCTAGAAGGGAAGGTTGAAACAGACTTTGAGGAAGTTAACAATGTCCAAATGCATTCAGGTTTCAGCTGTGGGTCATTCTAGTGGAGTATCGCCTACGGCAGAAGCAGTTTTGATGTGTAAAAAAACATGTTACTTCCATTCTGTGATTGGGTTTGCTTGAGGGGTACATATTTTGGAGAAATTGGAAAGGCTTAGAGCTAAGTGGGAAAAAGATTTAGTATTATGTTGTGATGGAAAGGTACAAGCAAATAAAACTCTTCTTAATGTGGTTAAATTTATAAGCACAAGCACAAATAAATCTTCTCAAAATCCTACTTGTCCTCTATTTGTCCTTGGACAAGAGCTCCACGTTGCTTTTTAACTGTGGCACTGGTGTATACTAAAGGGGAATAGCAGGGGTGTCTTTTAGTGACCCTGTGTGTCAAATCCTAAATCAAGAGACATGATAATGAAAAATCTGAATAATGGTGATATATTCTCAAGTGCAAAAGTGCAACCTCAAAGATGGTTAAACCTGCAAATATTGTCATCACCAGCAATCTTTGTGTCCTGATAATTATAAGAAGTTGTACTTTTTTTCAGCTTTGAATGAACTGAAAACTCTGTTTAAGCTGAAAATACAAATCACATAAGAAACATATATCCAGGAGCAAATCTGACCAAACTCAAGTCCAAGTATCTTTACCACTGTGACTGGTCACATGAGCCTGTTACCCCGACTCTCCAGAAGTAGGAAACTGATCGTTAAGAGTGGTTCCCCTTTTGGTTGCCAGTAGCACTGTGCGAGGAAGAGTTTTTAAGTTTGTACTAGTAGATTACTGTAGGTTTCTGCACTAGTCTTGAGACTCAGTGTTAGTGAATCGTGGATCGACTCATCGACCCTGAGTCCTTCAATGTTGAACCATAAAGGCATGATAGTGTGGTTAAACAACTCTTGTGTAGAAAGACAAACCACATTGACGAAAACCAGTGTTCTTAATACTTCAGAAGAAAAAAGCTAAAAGCAGTAGTAGACTCGTTCATCTTAGAAGAAAAAGAAGAATCAGTCTTCTCAAAGAAGAGAAACAATAACAAGGAAGCAAATCAGGAAAAAGAAAAAGATTAGTAGAAGAAGAATCGTTGCAAGCCTAAGAAGTAGAAGAAAAGGACATTGATGAGAACTCTTAAGTTTATCTGAAGAGAAATCCAAATCCTAGTACTCTGATAGAAGAATTTTATCTTCTTTTTCCATTTCCTTTTTCATCTTTTAAAGTCATTTTCAAAGAAGCGGCAGCTTCTAGCTTGTATTGCTTTGCGCCTTATTGTGTGAAGTCTTCGAAGTTGTTATGTTTCACCCATGCAAGGCAAGGACCAATCACTACGCATCGCTCTAAGTATCGAAACGATCAGACTTTATAATGCTGTTACTGTGAAAAGTGGAGTACTGCATTCATATGCAATAATATGGTGCTGTGCCACATCAGACTAGATATATATCTTAGTTTCCAGTTGTTTCATCCTTAGTTTCTGAGAAGAAGCTATTTTATTACTATTATCCAAGCTTTTATAAGTAGCTGCTCAGTGAAACTAACAATTCCACCACTTTTGCAGATGAAGAGGACCGACTTATTCTTCAGGCCCATGCTATTCATGGGAACAAATGGGCATCAATTGCAAGGCTTTTGCCAGGTAGAACAGATAATGCAATTAAAAATCATTGGAATTCAACCTTGAGGCGCCGGCACAACGGTAAGTTAAGAAGTGACCCCAGCAATGTTTTGGAGGATGTTAGTGCCGAAAAATCAAAAGCATCGTCAGAGGAAACTCAATCATGTGGAGATGTTAATTCTTTGAAGGCTATTGAAGGAAAAGATGTCAGCTCTCAGGAAAATCAAGAAGATAATCACCATGAGGATAAGAGTGAAGCAGAAGTTCAACGGAGTGATGCAGCAAATGATCCTCCTACTCTTGTCCGTCCTGTGGCTCGTATAAGTGCTTTTAGCTTATATGGTTCTTTGGATGTCCCAGAAGCCCAAATACAAACTCCAAGGCTAACTCCTGTACAAGCACCGGATCTTGGGATAAGCAAATTGCTTGAAGGATGTTTCACTGACAGATTAGTCCCCCACCAATGCGGCCATGGATGTTGTGGCAATGCCAGTCAGGAAAACGACGGAATTTCACTGTTGGGACCTGAGTTTGTTGACTATGCTGAGCCTCCATCCTTCTCAAGCCATGAGTTGGCCGCATTAGCCACAGAGATAAGCAATGTTGCTTGGTGTAAAAGTGGGTTGGAGAACAGCAACATTGAGGTTATCTGCAATCCAACAACCAGGGCAACATCTGGTACCTCTCTCTTGCCAAGCAGACCATTCTAATCCTTTCAAATGGGTAACTATATATATAACTGGAAATGATGATGAATGCAGTCTCAACCTCAACAACCATGACATAGAAGATATTGAGGCCTAGTTTATTTAGTGGGGTTATTTAAAATATGCGTTGTATACAATCGCGCCTATAGGATAAGAGAAGAAGCTGGGTGCCTGGTTAAGTTAGTGGCGAAACTTAGAATGAACAGAGAGTGTAAATGCATTACAGCCTTCGTTTATGAGGAGGTATTAGAGAATTTCTCTTAACCTAGTTAGATGAATTCAGATTCCCTTGAATATTATCTTATAACCTTTGTTGTAATTTACAACGAGGAAATTATTTTCCAGAGTGTGATTAATAACGTAATAGCCTGTGGTTCGGATAGCATAACGAAATTGCCAGAGCTTAAGTTCTTGAATATGAACAGCTTCTGGTAAATTCTCTAAGCTTAATGTCTTCTGTAGTCTGCATCACTTTACTTTGTGGGATGACTTTCAATGAACTTCAACTCTCAGTAATGAGTGAATCTTCTCATTTACAATGGCTAGTTCTGATCTGGACTCTGCAGGGACATTGGTTGGCCAATTATTGGATCTTCAGTCCCAGTGCCATTTGTATGTACATTATAGATTCTTGTTGCTGGCTACTTGCTGTATTAGCACTTCAAATTTAAGGTTAAAGCAATTATTAGCACTTCAAATTTAACTCCCAGTGCCATTTGTATGTAGATTATAGATTCTTGTTGCTGGCTACTTTCTGTATTAGCACTTCAAATTTAAGGTTAAAGCAATTATTGCAAAAAGGAGGTATCAGTACAATGATTGTCATAACATCCCATGTTAATTGAGTTAGGCTCAAGGTTCGTTGTATTTGCTTTATTAAGATGGGCCTCAAGTTATATAGTCCATACTCTAGATATCTAGTCACTTGAGGTGTTATAATGTCTCATGTTAGTCGAGGGGATGAGTCGGTCTAACACAACTTTCACCTCATGAGCCAGTTTTTTAATTAAGTTAGGCTCAATATCCATTTTCCAAACACTGATAAAATTGGTTAGTTAATGAGTATATATCATTAAATCAGAACTGGGAAGTGATATTTCTTAATAGCAATGACTAACAAAAGAACACAAAACCAAACTAAATAAAGTAGCCAGACAGCCCTTGTGAAGGAAGTACTTTGTGTAGGAGAAATATTAGTTGTTGCTACCAGACAGCCCTTGTGAAAGAGAAAAAGACTTAAACACATACTAATAACTAATAGAACAAATTAAACAAGATAAAAAGAGAAAAATGAAATGAAAAGAATTGGAAGAATCTTGTGTACTGGCTCCTCTTTAACAACCACAAAGATCCACTGGTACCATCAAAGCAAAAAGAAATCTCTGCTGTATTATTCTTTCTTTAAATCCTATCTTTGGTGCACTTTTGACTCATTCTTGGATATGTGAAAGTGATGGAAAACGGCTATCTCCTATGTGGAGTAAGTGATGAATTTGGTTTGGAACTAAACTTTCTAAAATAAGTGGTTATTCAAGTTACAAAATTATATTATCAATTGGTAGTAGGAGTAGTTAAAACACACACACACAATACTAGAGTCCATTACCTAAATGGTCACTCAACTATTGGAAATAAACCAAGAAAGTCACTCTTCTTTGTAATGTTCCTAAATGGTCACTCAGCTTTGGATAATTAACTCAAATGGTCATTCTCACCTGAAAAGTTGCTATCTCCGTGATACATGCTGAAGTAGAATTTTTTCATTTAAAATTTAAAATAAAAGAAATTTAAATCTCATTGTCCCCACCCATTTAACATAATTATTTGACCATACCCGACCCGAATAACTTAATACGTCAACTATTAAAAAAGTCAGTTCAACTTTAATCCTAAGATACTATTCGATGTTTCCCTCCTCCTCTTCTTTCTAGAGTTCTATAGGGAGAATCAAAATTTTATTTTCAATTGATTTCTTCTCCAATAAAACCATTGCAGTTAAATTAAAATTCTCATAAAATAGAATAAGTTCATAACACAGTACATGAGAATGGTACTAGATATGACTAAAGCAACGATTACTTATCTTTTACTCATCATGAATGGTATTGACATGAATTAAATATTTGGTGTAAGTAGCATGCATTAATAACTGGTGAGAATAATTTTCTGGTTTACCAATTGATGACTTATAGCTTAATAAGTTACTTTATTTTCTTCTTTTAGTTTGTAGGAGTAACTTACTAACAATTATAATTTACTAACAGTTTACTAACTTACTACTAACATTTTTTAGGACTTAGTTTTTAGGAATAACTTACTAACAGCTTACTAACCTACAAACAGTTTTTAGGAGTAAGTTTTAGGAGTAACATACTTTAATTTCTTCTTCTAGTTTTTAGGATTAACAAACTAAAAGTTAGTATGACACTTTTATATAAGGTGTCGTGTTTTGTTAAAACTATTAATATTATTAACATACTTTTCTGCGTTTTTTCGTTAGAAGACTCAAGAATCTTGAATGGAAAGTTGAAGTTTTCTTATGTATTATGTTATGAGTTTATGGTATTTTATGAGAATTTTAGTTTAATTGCAATTGTTTTATTGGGGAAGAAATCGATTGAAAGTAAAATTTTGGTTCTCCCTAAGGGAAACATTGTATAGTATCTTAGGATTAAAGTTCTTTTTTAATAGTTGACCAATTAAGTTATTTGGGTCGGGTATGGGTCAAATAATTATGTTAAATGGGTGGGGACAGTGGGATTTAAATTTCTTTATATTTTAAAAAAAATTCCACGTCAGCATGTATTATCGGAGATAGCAACTTTTCAAGTGAGAATGACCATTTGAGTTAATTATCCAAAGTTGAGTGACCATTTAGGAACATTACAAAGAAGAATGACTTTCTTGGTTTATTTCCAATAGTTGAGTGACCATTTAGGTAATGGACTCCACAATACTATCAATGAAAAGTGCAACTAAATTCCGACAATAGATGATAAAGGGCTTGAATAAATGACCATATCACATGAAAAAGAGGGCTTGAATAAATGATTGTAGAAGGATTCTTAAGTTGTTTTACATATTTTTACTCTATAAGTTAATTTAAAATTTTAAAATTATGTAACCATATGGTGTAAGTAGTAAAATGAAAGGAAAAATATGACAGCATTAGTAAAATGGAAGTTTTGGTAGAATTGAATTGAAAACACCTTTAAAAATGTGGTAGGATCGATTTGATTCATCCATCCTTATTCGAAATTATCAATTTGAATATGGAAGTGAAATAGTTCTTAGTATGAAATATTTAGATGTTTGAATGAACACTATACGATTTATCGAAAAAAAAAATTGAGTTGAAGTCAGTTTTAAAAATAAGCTAGGATATATGTGACTCGTCACCCTAAATCAAAGATTTTGAATTCGAATTTGAGAATGCAAAAGTTTAAAGAGTGAAGTGTCATCCTCTTTAATGAACCTACGCGACTACCATCCAAATTAGTCGGTCAAATGAGTAACAAATATTAGTAGTAAAACAAAAATAAATTAAGTCGAAACCAAGGGGCGAGGAATAGGAGTACGTTAAGCATTTCCTGCTTGTCACGCAAAGTCCCCACACAAACAAACGTCAATCTGAAGACCCTGGTCCACTGCTCCTCTTATTCCACACTCTAATTTTCTCTGCTATTACTCATGTGTACACTACCTTTTTCTTTTTTGTCCTTTTAATTTTACTAATTTTGAGTAGGCACGTTGCGCGTGTATCCTGTACTAAGGAGTATTAAAATTTTAAAAGTAAAAATAATTATTATTATATTAAAAATATGTTATTTACTGGTTGTGTTTACCACTAAATGATGTGTTTAATTATGATATTTTGAATTTTGAAAGGTGAATTTCAAGACTGCTTGTAATTGTTTAATAGACTTTAGTATTAAGTGAAAACGAAAAAGAAAAAAACACATACAATTAAATCTGACAAAATCTTCACACAGTTAAGAGTTAAGATTCAGTACATTACTCATGTTACTACTAATATATATACAAACACCACATATTTGATAAGGTATTTGGATGTAACTTATTATAACATATTTCGGTCTATATATTCAATTTGTCCATCCTCCATGAATGAATTTAGGTTGATCGCTATTCGTTATTAGCTATCTGCCTCATCTTAAAATCATGTTGCATATATTATTGATTAAATTCTTTTTCTTCCCGGACAAAAACAAATAAAGTATTAAATTCCAAAATATAATAAAGTAGCAATGCAACAGTAGCATCTTCACTGCCTTATATTTTCTACTGCCTCCTCCTTCAAAGTCTGCACTTTCAGATTCACGAGAAATGTTTAATATACCCATTTATGAAAAATACTACTTTTGTACCAAATAATTCATGACTTTTTATTTAAAGTTAAATTAATTTTTTAGTGTAAAAATTATAGATAGTAGTTTTTAATTGAATGACAAAATAGTCACTTATTTTTTACTTAAGAGAATGACTCTTTAGAATAGTATGATATGATTTTATTACTTGGAGAGGACTGACAATTGTTCTTAAATTTTATCTCAATGAGACTCTTCTCCAAACCCTATATGAATGCGAGATGTTTTATGTATCAGGTTGTTGTTTACGTATCCTACCGTTAAAAGTTTTGTGCATTACCCAATTTAAATATCTTAATCTAACTGAAAATGGAATTTGATAAATATAGTATAATGTACTAATGAGAAAATCCAATGTAGAGGGCAATGGCATCAAGTGCCAATAATTATAACAAGACAATTATCTAAAGTTCCATCAATTTATTAAGGTGAAAACAAAAGGACAGTCAAGGTTATTAACTGCATGGGAAATGTCTTTATCTTGTTATTATTATAATACTACTCCCTCCGTTCCAAAATGATTGTCACAGTTCGAATTTCGAGAGTCAAACGAGTTTAGCTTTGACCGTAATATTTTTATATGTCTTTTAAATATTTTGAATTATTAATTATTGTGACTTATAGTACTTTTTATGTAGTTTCTAAATATATAAACATCGTTACAAAAAACTTAAAGATTATATGTTTAAATTCACGGTCAAAATGAACTCGTTTGACTCTCGAAATCCGAACTGTGACAATCATTTTGGAACAGAGGGAGTACTATATAGTAGGAAATAGCTGGATAATCTCTCATAATTTCAGTCGACATTTCATTAATCTTACTTTTTAAAAACAAAACGTTAACGTAAATTTAGGTTCTAAGCAAAATCAACTCCACCACATAGTACTTGCCATTATAGAAGTAATGAATTAATTATTGTTTACTTTTCTTCTATGGTAAATGACAAGTCAATTTTAACAAATGACAAGTCAATACTTACCTAATGTAATTGTAAATTTTAGCTATTATAAATACATTGCTGAAGTGTACATTGAATGATTTTTTTTTTAAAAAAAAAAGGTAGACCAAAAACTAGCCAATTTTTTGTTTAACAATTACACAAAAAGTACCATGATTTTGTCAAAATTATCATTGCATTTGCCTGCATTGTGCATTCACCAACTCTTATAGAGAAAAAAAAAATTAAGAAGGGAAAAAGGAACCTATACTCGAATGCTTATAATTTTCTTGCACGATTACACCAACCACAATCATTTTCACCATAGACACAGAATAGTGGAACTAAAAACTGCAAAAGTAAAAAAGAATCCATAGATCTACTTGGATTTATAACTTTGAGTTGATAGCTCAAATAGTCCTTCAACGTTCGGTAATCGACCACAAAAGTTTTTTTTTTTTTCATTTGTCATTCGAAAACCATCTTTACTAGTTTGAAAATTTTCGGTCTAGAAGATGACGTGATCCGAGGGTTTATCGAAAACAGTCTTAGTGGAGATAAGGTCTGCGTATATCTCATCCTCTTTAAGTCCCGCTTGTGAGATATAAAGGGTATGTTGTTGTTGTAGTAGAAGATGACGTGATATTTTTTTAATATATTTTAATATTATTTAAAATACATTAAATTTCAATCCTAAACAATCTAGGACACCAACCCAAAGTGGATGACCTTTGCCATTGTGATATTTCTTACACTATCAGTTCATTTCATATCAACTTATTATAGTAGATTATGTTTTACTTTTTAAGGTTATACAATGATTAACGTATGTTTAGGGAATTAAATGCAGTTGCCTTATAAGTTACCAAATAGTATAAACTTTTTTCTCACAATCAGTGCATTGATCTTAGTAATCAGTTCTTACATTTTCTCCAAAAAGGAAAGAAAATAGTTTACCTTATATGATGATTGTATAAAGTTTTCTACTATGAGATTATATTTACAGATAATTATAGTATTAAGATTACAAATCTTAATTTTTATAAAAAAAGTTAACTCTAGATATTTTTGGTGTGCCAATGTTGTAAAAAATCTTTGTACAATTTAACTAAAAAAGGAAATAAAAGCAGAGATCTTTTACATCACCCAACAACAGTACAATCATATCATTATCTCCCAATTCTACAGAAGTACTTTAAAATGTGGGACCATTTCCTCAGTAAGTCTGTCACACATCTAACTCTATATATTTTTCAATTAATTCTACCTTTGTAGTCTACTTTAAATATTATAATTTTTTTTAACATAATAAAGAGCCCGATTTGGTGAGCTTATTTTAAGCAGTTTATAAGCCACTTTTTAATAAGTTAGTAGAAGTTAGCTAACTTCTCACTTTTATCTTTTTTTTTAAGCATATAAAGAATTATGAGCACATAAATTTTTGAATTATAATATTTACTAATGAGTTTATAAGCTTATAAGTCTCGTTTAAGCTCACCCAAACAGACTCACAATCAATTCAATTGTATCGACAAAAATCATATTAAAGATTTTATTTAATACTACTAAATGTGTCGGCCTTCACCTAGAATTCGAAAAAGATCGCATTCCAAAGAATGTGACATAGACAGCCTATTCAAAACGTTTTTTTTTTTTTTTTGTCATTCTACTTAAAGGTTCGCTTTCAAATATCATTAATTATTTCACGACTCGAATATGTGAGTCTGTAATACTAGTTGCTTCAACGCTCCCCGAACATAAACAATAGAGTACCATACTGTATGTAACAACTATCCAAACAAAGTGTAACAGAACCATGAGCTTCTCACTGTTACATTCTTGTTCTTTTCCTCCTTAAACCCTGCTCTCTCTCTCTCTTTCTCTTCTCATCATTTTCCATACATTTACCATAATTTCACAACTTTGTTTTCTCTTTCTTTTCTTTTGCTTTGGTGCTAAATAGGAAGTTAATGGGTCACCTAATCCATCTCCCATTTCCTTAAAAAAATTCATATTAATAGAGCCAAAAGTAAGGCATTGGAGCCTTAACTCATGCACCACTATTGTGTGTGTTGTGTGTTAAAAAACAAAAACAAAAAAAAAGATTGAATTTTAGAAGTTGGGTTCTGCTAAATTTTCAATTTTGTAGGTGTTAATGATATTCCTTTGGTAAAAAAAAGTATTGAAAACAAAAAAAGAGTGAATTTTGGAAGTTGGGTTTTTCCAAAGTTTCGATTTTGAAGGTGTTAATGTGCATTTTCTTGTAAATGGGTTGTTGAAAATGATAAAAAAAATTGAATCTTGGAAGTTGAAATTCTTAAATGTTTCAATTTTGATAGTGTTAATGCTATCTTTTTGCTAGGAAAAGCATTTATCTTGTTAATGTGTTGTTGCAAATGGTGAAAAATTGAAACTTGGAAGTTGAAATACTACAAAGGTTTTAACTTTGATATTGTTAATGCTTTCATTTTTGCTGTAAAAAAGCATTTTCTTGTTAATGGATTGTTGAAAATGGCAAAAAATTGAATCCTGGAAGTTGAAATACTGCAAAGTTTAGATTTTGGAGGTGTTAGTGCAATCTTTTTTACTGAAAAAAATTTGTTTTCTTGATTCTGTATTGTTGAAATGGCAAGAGTAGATATGTCTGATGTGGATTTAGAGGCTGGCACCGGCACCGGTGGCCACAGTCGCCGGTGCTCCGGTAGTGATAGTAGTGAAGAGGGTAGTGTATGTTTCTCTGAGGGTGATGAGGGTTCTTGTTATTCTCAGTTTTATTCCACAGCTGATGGTTCAAATTATGATGGTTATAGTTTTGCTTGTGCTACTGAGTCTGAAATAGGTGAGGCTATGGAGTCAAGAAGAGTTTCATCTGTGGCTGAATCTGATGATGGTTCAGTGGACTTAGAAAATGGAGCTGGTGATACTAAATTGCATGTAGAGAAAATTGAAAGAGATTGTAGAATTTGTCATCTGAGTTTGATTAGCTCTGGTCCTGAATCTGGTATTGCTATTGAATTGGGATGTTCTTGCAAAGATGATTTGGCTGCTGCTCATAAACATTGTGCTGAAGCATGGTTCAAAATCAAAGGAAATAAGTGAGTAGAGCAAATCCTTAATTTACTTTCTAAATTCTCTTTTAACTTGATCTTAATATGGTATATGAAATTTGATATATTACATTGCCTATATGATCAATCTGAATGCGTAAGTGGTAATGTTGTCATCTGTAACCAAATTGTTGTCTAATTCACTGGTCTTCAAGTAGTAGTTGCTCTGTGACCCCCTAGCGTGTGGCGATAGTGAAGTGGGAGGAGAATCATGATGTCTCAAGTCCAAATCCCCCGGGAGGCTTTTATTCCCATCGACCTAAAACCTAAGTGAGCCGAGTTAGCTGGTATCTGTGCTAATAGGAGGTAGTAGCAAGCCAACAGGTACCAGGTTCAATAGTCGTGGTGCATGCAAGCTGGTCCGGACACCACAATTGTATAAAAAAGTTGCTCTGCTCTGCATATTTCCTTCTATGGCTTCTCTTTTGTCATAGATTCTTTTGCACTTAATGGTTGTATTGAAAATGATCTGGTGATTCTTCTGTTGGAAGTGTTGGATATTTTGTTCTAAATTGGTAGTACATAATCTGTCAGAATAACCTTTTTTGGTAGGGTAACGTAAAAGTTTAGTCTTTGGTGTCTGTTTTCTTGGGAAAGAGATATCATGTTGCATTTTATGGGGGAAAAAGAAGAAAAAGCTAATTGAAGAATATGAAGGGAATAAATAAAATGAAAAGTAAGAGACTAAAGTCTAAAGCAATGGTAACTTGACAAGTATAATTAGGATTTTTAATTACACCAACAATTCTTCCTACCATGCCCTTTAATGATCTTTAGTTCTAAGCTCCTCCTGATATTTGAATGCACTTTTCTTTATCAAAGTGGAGATTTGACCTTAGTGGATAAAGTAATTACTTTAATTTCTTCCCTCAAATGATAATGATTTGCTGTCTTCCACTCTGTATATTCTATTATTTAGATACCAGATCTTTACTTTGTTTTATCTATTCTTTGAGAGTGACATATCATGTAGCAAATTCAAGATTCTAGTGTCATTTTCAAGTAGAAACATAGTCATTTGATATTTTAACAAGTGCACACTAGCACCTCCATGATGTGCATCTTGGGTATTAGTACAACTGTGTGATCTCATTGGAAAGGAAACGGTTTGAAAACAAAATTTCAAGGTCCATGGAAGACGCATAAATTTAGATGCTGGAACTTATATGAAGACTTAGTGAGAAAGAGTATAGTAACATTATGTGGTGGAGATCAAAAGAATAACATATTTAGGGGCTGAGATTTGGAAAAAAAATGAATATGTGATGTATGCGGCTTTTCCAAAGTCATTAAAGTATTTGACAGACCAATAAATTGCAAAAATATTGTTATTTTAACTGCAAAGGCAAGTAAACTGAATTGGAAAAGTTTTAGTTATGTTGATCAAGAATGCTTGCCTAAATGAATGAAGTTTGTAACAACTAAACAATCCTACCTTAAACTAAACATTTTGATGTGAACTTGATGATAAGCCAATATACTTTCAAGAGAAAGAAAAACAGAATCCTAAATATCTGCAGGAGAGTCAGCAGAATTTGGTGTGTAGTCCTCAACTTTTGCACCTCAAATTTTGCCTGCAAGAATACTGCAATTGTTTAGGCAACATCAAACACATGTCTCAGGCTTGCTTGATTTGAATACAATCTGCCCCTTTTCCTACTTAAATCCATCCTTTCACTCTGAAAATTACCAAGTCATTGAAAAGGATTAAAAGCACACAAATCTGTTATTATTATCAGAAGAAATAGCTTGTGAATGTGAGGAATACTTACCTTGCTTATAAGAAGATCTTGTAAATGTGCTATATGAATTTGGACAAGAAACTATCTTATCCTGCCTTGGACCTCTTGGATATATCATGTTGGAGATAACACTGGGATTTGATAGTTCATTGTTGGAAACCACATAACTGACCTTTGATTTGTTAGTTTTCCTGGACCATTGACAGTCAAATGCAATCTCTAACAGATAATCATAAGGTGCTATTAACAGTTTCTCTCTCTTTGGCCTCTTTCTGAGTGTGCGAGCTACCCCCTTGCATGCTTGTGCTGGGGGGCACAACCGCATGGGGTTAGGAGAGGATCTGAAGAACAGGTAGGAAGTAGCACTCATGTTAAAGACATGGGGTAGGAGCTGCTTTACTGTTAATACCTTGTATCTTGTATCATCCTAGCCGAGGGTCTATCGGAAACAGCCTCTCCACCTTGGTGGGGGTAAGGTCTGCGTACATCTCACCCTCCCCAGACCCCACTTGTGGAATAAACTGGGTATGTTGTTGTTGTTGTTGTTGTAGTACCTTGTATTTTGTATCATAACTTGTTTAATTAATTCATAAATATTCTACATAAACCCCAAGTCCCCCCCACCCCCAACGCCCACCTTCAAAAAGAAATCTAGTTACAGAGAATATCTTTGGAGATCTGTCCAATTCCACATAATAGCACCATTGCCTTCTCTCATAACCTGATGGCCATTAACTCATTGTCATCACAAGGGTTAGTCTGTTACGTTCATACTAGTGTTGTTTTGCTTGCCATTCCTCCTCAATAAGGTTGCAAATTAATAATTGAGATTTGACTATGACCTGCTTGTTTATGATTCTTTTTCTCCTCCGGCAAAATGAATTGTCTGATACCTGCATTTGAGCAATATTGTTATTTTCTGGCCCTTTAAACATTTGAAGTTGTTTTTCCAGGACTTGTGAAATATGCAATTCTCTTGCACGCAACGTTGTCGGTCCAAATGATGTAGAGTCAGCACAGCAAACAAATGAATCAAACGCGTTGACTACAAATGCAGTTGCTGCACCAGTATCAGCCACCTCAGAGAGTCGAACTTGTTTGAATGGCCATCGGTTCTTGAATTTCCTCTTAGCTTGTATGGTATTCGCGTTTGTCATCTCTTGGCTGTTCCACTTTAACATCCCATCATAAGTAGTGTAGTAAAGAGCCGTTGTGCCATGAAAATAGAAGGCAGTTAAGGCAACTGAAGGCCTATGGTGGTAAACGTATAACACGTTTTTACAGACTAGCTTTGGCGATATATCTACCTTCAGGGCAATAAATATCTGTCTACATCTAGATTTAGAAATTTGTAAGTGTGTCATCTTGATTCATCAACTATTTTGCCCTATGATCTCCTGAAAATGGCCAGAGTTTTAGTTTATTATGTTCCATGTTTAAACTGACCCATTTTAATCCAAATTTGGGTTGTTGATTCATGCATTTCTTCATACTGTTCTCTTGTTTGGTTCTGGAGAAGTGAGGTGTGAAAGACAAACAAGACAAGTTATAAGAGGACTTCTGAATGAAACTTTAGTTGACAATACTAGTTCAACATTCAGACTGAATTCCAGCCTAGAGCTCTGTATATTATTACTTGTGATTGGAAAAATCTTAGTAGGGAGCGTTTCTCCTTTAATAGATCACATGTGGAGCGGTACAAAAACGAAAAGGGAAGAATATAGCTATTTTTTACTTTATAAACTACATCAATCGACTGCCTAGCATAACTCAAGCATTTTGTGAGTTAACATAATTCGATCAGCTAATATCATGGATCTGTGAATTGTGATGCACTTAAACTTGGAACACTTGGCACAACATTCTAGACTTGTGCAAGTTTGCCATATTCTTTAGTACTAACTACTAAGTATAACTTTTTGTAAAAGTAATTCTCAGTCAATCAGACCAAGTTGTAATGTGATATATATATATATATATATATATATATATATATATATATATATATATATATATATATATATATATATAGTCTCATTTAATCAAATGTTAAAAGTACAAGAGACCTTTATGCTATTTGACGCACTGAGCATGAAAATTATAAAATATAACGATATTATTGAAAAATTACAAAATATACTGATATGTTTTGTATAAACATATTATTTTCACATTTTCTCCTCTCTCTAACACTTAAATCCTAACTTTTTTCTCTCTCTTTCTCCCCCCTTCCTCTACCCACTTGCCACCATTGGAGCACCACCTACCCGGCGCAGATATGTTGCTCCATAGTCAATTTACAGCTCCGTTTTCACTGTAGTCGCTGTATTTTTTTTCGATTTGTTCATTTTTCTTGTTGCTTTCGATCCTCGCTGCTCGTATTTGCTTCGGGTGTGGGTCTGTTGTTGTTGCTACGTGGATGCTCCGGTGGAGGTTACCGGAGCTCCGATCTGCTTCTTCTCCTTCTTTTTTGTATTTTTTATTATTTTTACATGTGCATATACTTGTATACATTTGTATAACCGTGTATATGTATGTCTTGGTGGTTTGTGGTGGTTGATTGAAGACGTCTTGGTGGTTTGTGGTGGTTGTTTGAAGGCAAACCAAATTATATGTCTTGGTTTACATAGTGTATGGATCTGTATATTTGTGTATGAACATAAATATCTTTACAATGCACAAGTGTATGTATTTGTATATCACTGTATGAACGTGTATATCTGAGCATCTATTGTATTTTTTGTATATGCTTTTGTGTGTATGTCAAGTGTATGTGTGGCGTACATAAATTTGTATGTTTTAAGTTGTAGATCCGTAAATCCTTGTATGTATGTGTGTGTCTAGTGTATGTCAAACATATTTTTTTTGTGTATTTACATGTATTTTTTGTTTATATGTATGTTGCAAGTGTATTTTCAAAGAGAAATCAATGTGTATATGTGTATTTTATTTTTTAAATTCAAAAAAAAAAAATCCGGCGGTGTGGCCAGTGGCGGCCGGCGGTGCCGACTGGGGTGGTAGCAGTGGGAGGGAGGCAGTAGGAAGAAGGAGGAACAAACCCTAATTTGTTATATATAATGTGTAAAAAATATTGGTATTTTTTGTAAAGTGGAATAATATTGTTATTTTTTATATTTTTGATGTTAGGGTTTTATATATTTATAATTAGCCCAAAGTAAAACACAGGCACTTATCAAAATGGGATATTTGCACGGATAAGATGATTTTACTGCATTGTTTAAGTTTGGTCCTAAGGAATTTGTATCAAATTAGCCTTAAATTTCTAAGTTTTTGATGAGATTCCTCTTTTAATGTGATATACCTGGTAAAAATTTGAAATTAATCGCTCATATACACATATACTTTTGTCCAACCTGAAAAATTACGAGGGTAATATAACAACATACTCTATCGAGTGTGAAGTAGAGAGGTTGTTTTCGATAAATCCTCAACTCAAGAAAAACAGTTTTGAAAATGGGTTCGGGAAAGGTAGGGGGAAAACAGAAAGAAAATGCAATACTCCCTCTATTCCAATTTAAGTTCTACCGTTCCTTTTTAGTTTGTCCCAAAAAGAATGACTCTTTTCATATTTGATAACTCTTAAATTTCAAGATTTATTTTTGGAATTTTTACACAAAAGTACAATTTTTAGAACTTAATTACCAAATATAACAACACTTTAATAAAATAACACTATATAGAAGAAAACACAAGTTAATTACAAATATAGCAAAAACATAGCAATATTTCCTATAACATACCAAACTTACATTCTTCCTCCTATTTCCCCCACTATCACTTTTACTCCTCCTGTTTCCCCATATTTCACTTTTCCTCCCACCATTTCCCCCAATTTCACTTTTACTCCTCCTATTTCCCCCAGTTTCACTTTTCCTCATCGCATCCTCACTGTATCTCGTTGTATCTCACCGTATCTCGATGTTTCTCAACTACCAACCACCTCCTATCTCGTTATATCTTCCGTATCTCACTGTATCTGCACCGTAGCGAACTATTTCTATATTGTTTCTGCATCGTTTCAACTGTTTTTGCAGCACTATATCTAACAGTTTCTGCACCGTTTCTACTGTTTCTGCAGCACTGTATCTAACAGTTCTGCACCGTATTTAACTGTATCTCACGATGTTTCAGCACTGTTTCAGATTATTTCAACACCATATCTAACTATTTCTCGACTGTATCAAGCTGTTTCTTGACTGTTTCGGCATTGTTTCATCCTGTTTGTGCATTGTTTCTCACTGTTTCTAAGTTATTTTCACCTTTTTAGCATTATTTTATATTATTTTTTATATTTTATTTCGAAATTTTTCACAAGCGGTTTCAGACTGTATCATATTATTTCATCACCGTTTCAGACTATTTCAACTCTGTTTCAGACTGTATCATAGTGTTTCAATGCCGTTTTGAGATTGTATCATATTGTTTCAATGTCTTTTTAGACTGTTTCAATATTGTTTCAGACTGTATCATAGTGTTTCAATACCGTTTCAGACTGTTACATCACTGTTTCAGACCGTTTCAACTCTGTTTCAAACTGGATCATTATGTTTCAATACCGTTTCGATGGTTTCAACTTCGTTTTAGACTGTTTCAACAACGTTTTAAAGTGAGTTTCTCCTTTGTTAGATCAAAATATATGAAAAATTAGACCCACCCCAAATCTGATTCAAATCGAATCCAAACCTGGATTTGATGATGCTGCAGCGACTATGAACCAATTTCAAGTTAAGATCTAAAATCAGTAGCCAATTTCTTCCTTAAAAGTTATATTGGATTTTGCGACCGTCTACGTCATCAGAATATCAGATCTAGATCTCTGTACCTGTAGCAAACAACCAGTTCGGAATCGGAGCAGTCGAGATCGGAGCACCCGAATACTACAGCGACAATGGATGCTCTCCGCCAATGTCATTTCCCGTTTCTCCCTTATTAGAATCGGAACAGTCGGAATCAGAACAGTCGCAGCTTCTGGGTTGAAGTTCCGTTACTGTTTGACTTGGATTTGGGGTTGGGGTTGGGGTGATGGGTGATGGGGGTGGGGGCGATGGTTTGTGGTAGGGGTGGGTAGATGATCTGTTTCTGTTTGGATCGGTGGTTGTGGGGTAGGGGTGATGGTGGTGGTGGCTGATTTGGTTTGGGAAAAATGGAGAAAGTGTTTTAGGGTTTGTAGGAGAGTGGGGTGTAAGTGTAATTATCAAAATGAGATGTTTTGATTATTGTAAAAATGAGCTAAAAAATATTGTTATGTCTTGTAATTAGAAAAATATTGTTATTTTTCTGGAGTTGATTGCTTCTATGGTCACTCAACTTTGGGTAATTGGCCATCATGATCACTTATCTTTGCTTTATTTTTCTATGGTCACTCAACTTTGGGTAATTGGCCACCATGGTCACTTAACTTTGCTTTGTCTTTATATGGTCACTCAACTTTGCCCAAGTAGCTCCTATGGTCATCCAACACAGAAATCCTAACGTCAGTTAAAATTTTACTGACGTGGCAACTACAAAAATACTTTGGCAAGTTACATAAATAGAAAAAAATTAAATTATTTAAGACCAACCCAATTAAAATTAAACTCCACCCAAGAGTTCTTGTTTGAAGTGCCCATTTTTCCAAAAAATGATTCATTTTTCTTTAAATCTATCAAGAAAGCCTTCTGGTAGCACATTTTCAACGTTAATTTCTCCACCTAATGAAAATCTGAGCACCCAAATGAATTAGTGTCTGGCCTTAACGAATTAGCGGCTTTTGATGCTTTTCTGTAAGCTGAAATTTTTATTGAAGTGGCATAAATTTTTGATTTATTATATAGTATTTCACAGTTTGTTTAAGTAATACTGTTTTTGTTTAGCAAAACTAGTTCAAGAGATTTTGCATTCTCATATATTTTTCTTAAGGACTATGCGGCAAAGCAACTGCAACTCGCTGCCAAGATGAACAACTTATTGGGACCAAATTTTGCTTTCAGTGGGTTTGCAATATCCCATGATATTATTTTGATCAATATTTGTAAAGAAATTGAAGGGAAGTATGTGGATTATCTCTCAGCTATAAGCAAGAAAAAGTCACACCTGTAGGTCCACTTATTCATGAAATGAACACAACAATACAGAATGAGGAAAGCTCCAGGATTATTCGATGGCTAGTTAAGAAGAATGAGTCTTCGTATATCTATGTTTCATTTGTAAGTGAATGAGCTAAGTGAGGGGAACTTCATTTGGGTGCTCAGATTTTCATTAGGTGAAGAAATTAACGTTGAAAATGTGTTACCAGAAGGCTTTCTTGATAGATTTAAAGAAAAGGAGTCAGTTTTTGAAAAAATGGGCACCTCAAGCAAGAACTCTTAGGTGGGATTTAATTTTAATTTGGTTGGTCTTAAATAATTTAATTTTTTTCTATTTAAGAAACTTGCCAAAATATTTTTATAGTTGCCACGTCAGCAAAATTTTAACGAACGTTAGGATTTCTGTGTTGGATGACCATAGGAGCTACTTGGGCAAAGTTGAGTGACCATAGAAAGACAAAGCAAAGATAAGTGAACATGGTGACCAATTACCCAAAATTGAGTGACCATAGAAAGACAAAGCAAAGATAAGTGACCATGATGACCAATTACCCAAAGTTGAGTGACCATAGAGGCAATCAACTCTATTTTTCTGTAATTAAGGGTGGAAATTTGTATATTTATGTAAAAATCCCTTTATTGTTTATCACAAGATTTAAAGGCACTGGCTCACATTACAATACCTTTTTAAAAAAAAAAAAACCATAGGTAGGAGTGTTCATGGTTTGGTTAAAAATTGATCCAAATCTAAATCAAACCAAACCGACTAAAATAACCGATATGTTCTTGGATATGGTTTGGTTTTCAAATTTTAAAAACTGACATTATTTGGTTTGTTTGGTTATATGAAAAATAATCGAAGAAATAACCGAACCAAACCGACAAATTATATATATTAATATAGTAATTTTTATAATGTAGTTCAAGTATTTTATATATTTTCAATAAAAATTGTGGTAGGTTAAATGTTAGACTTATTAGATTTTACTTTTTTTTCTAACTTTTAAGTCCATTTTAACAATAAACCAACTCATTTAATTAAGGAGTGACTAACTTTTAAGTCCATTCTAAAAAGAAACCAACCCATTTACTAGTCAAAGGAGCCCTATACATTCAATAAACTTAAAGTTATACTGTATTAATTTATGTCAAAAATCGGACTCACTGATAAAGTCTAAAGGCAAAGAAAATTCTAGTTTTGACATCATTTTTTCAGTAACCCTTGCATGTTCAACTTGATATTTGAGTCATGACATACCAAAAGCAGAAATATTGTTTAAATATAAGTATATTTAATTCTTTCTTTTGTCCTAAAATAATTATTTTCAATTGCCCTAGGATTTGCTCTAGTGGTAAGAGGCAATATTTTAGATATAGTTAGGTTAGAATTTTAAGTTGCAAAATATTATAAGACTAATAACATACTTGGAGATCTCTTTATAGTTCGTTTTTACGAAAAAATCTATTATCTTTATTTTTTTCAGAAAAAGTTCTTTTATCATTCTTTTATCGTCATTGTTATTTTGTTTTTCAAAACTCAATAAACCGAACCAAACCGACAATAATCAAACTGATGGATATAATTTATTTGATTTGGTTTGATTTTAAAAATTTAAAAATCAATTATATTGGTTTGGTTATGGTTTTAACCAACCAAATCAACCAAACCAAACCGTGAACACTCTAGCCACAAGATTTTTTTTTTTCCATTTTCTTAAACTTCGTGCCTAGTCAAACTCAGACACTTACAATGAAACGGAGGGAGCAATAAAGTGCAACTATAGAAATACCAATGTATGAGGGTAATATTTCTACTAATCTATGTGAATTGTACATTAATATCTTTTGAAATAAGTTATATAAAAAGAAACTAAATAGTTCTATAAACTAAAATGTGTATATTATAACTATTTTTTTTAGAGGCATCTCAACAAATTTCAATCAAAGAAAAATACAATACTCTTCAAGTAAGATTATATTGTTGCTTTCAAAACAACGAGAGTTTTAAGTTTAATAACAAGTTTGGTTGCTCAACAAAAACTCTCACAACTGGAGCTATAAGAATAAAGAAATTTTTATTTAAATTATTTAATACGAATCTGAATTAATCGAGTTTAGAAAATATGGTATACTAAAATACGAAAAAGCAAAAGCCTAGCAAATAGTTGACGTGTATCAGTAGCACTAGTTTTTATCAAAACCCTCATCACACTCTCCCTTTCAATTCTTGCGCCTCTCATTCTTCTTCTCGGCTTTAGACCTTTCAATATTTTCTTTATTCCAACATATTAAAGGTATGTAAATTTCTCTTAAACTTCATATTTTTTTGTTGGGTTTCAATTTATTGCATATATACTAATCTTTGGTTCAAGCCGTGAAACCAGCCATTGCCGCCCTTCGCTGCACCTGCCTAGTTGCGGGATGCTTCGTGTACCGGGCTGTCCAGTTTTTAAACATATATCTAATATTTCTTTATTCTTTCAGTTCTAATGGCTGCTCCTTCAGACTTAGAAAGAGAACAGGTTTTTATTTTTATTTTCACTTAAATGGTGTCTATTTTTTTTATCTATTAGTGTAATTTTTTTGTAATAAAATTGTGGGTTTTTTTTTTTTTGAGCAGATTTTCTCAATGGCAGAGAAAGAGATGGAATATAGAGTGGAGTTGTTTAACAAGTATGTATCTTTTTAGCTTTCTTGAATGTTTTAAAGTGTACCAGTTTGCTTGATTTTACTTTAACTAGCATATTGTAGAAGGATGAGTAGTCATTTTGTATTTACTTGAACTATGTCAGAAGCGGATCCAAGATTTAAACTTGATGAGTTCGACCTTTAAAGTTCTTGGTACTGGACTTACTGGACTTTTGAAATTATGGACTCATTATAATATCTTTCTCAACTTTTCGTGAATTTTCACACATATATATCGATGTTACATGACGAAATACATCAAGTAGGTATCTATTTAGCTTTCTTGAATGCTTTGAAATGTACCCTTTTGCTTGATTTTGCTTAAACAATCATATGATGAGTAGTCATTTTGTATTTTTTTGAATTAAGTCAGAGGCGGATCCAAGATTTAAACTTCATTGTGTTGACATCAAACTTCTTGGCACTAGACGTAAGGGACTTTTGAAATTATGTATTTAGATTATAATTTTTTTTCTCAAATTGTTTAACAAGTAGGTATCTTTTAGCTTTCTTGAATGATTTTAAAGTGTACCCTTTTGCTTGAGTTTGCTTAAACTAGCATATTATGTAAGGATGAGTAGTCATTTTGTATTTACCTGAACTAAGTCAGATCCTCAGAGACGGATCCAAGATTTAAACTTGATTGGGTCGACACTTAAAGTTCTTGGCACTAGACGTAATGGACTTTGAAGTTATGGATTCAGATTATAATATTTTCTCAAGTTTTAGTGATTTTTCACATATGTATCCATGGTCCGTGACAAAGAACATCAAATAGGTATCGTTTAACTTTCTTGAATGTTTTGAAGTACACCCATTTGCTTGATTTTGCTTACTAGAAAATATAAGGATGATTAGTCAATTTCTCAGACCCCACTCTGTGAGACCTCAATGGGTATGTTGTTCATTAGTCAATTTGTGGAATTGTAGATTTAAGTTTTACGCTTGTAATTGACTCGAACTAAGTTAGAGGCGAATCCAGAATTAAACTTGATGAGCTCAGTCTTTAAAGTTCTTGATACTGGACTTAATGGACTTATGAAATTATGGATTCAATTTATAATATTTGCTCAAATTGTAGTGTTTTTTCGCATATATAGATGACGAAATACAGAAAGTAGGTATCTTTTAGCTTTCTTGAATGTTTTGAAGTGTACCTATCTGCTTGATTTTGCTTAGAGTAGCAAATATAAGGATGATTACTCAATTTGTGGAATTGTTTACACTTTTAATTTACATAAAATAAGTTAGAGATGGATCAAGGATTTAAACTTGATGGGTTCAACCTTTAAAGTTCTTGGCATTGTACTTACAACTTGTTTTGATGTTGTTATTGTATTGTGCGGTATTGTTACTTTAGATACAATGTGTTTTTTGACTGTTCCTGATTTTACTGTATTGTATTGTTAAATCCGGCGTGACATAACAATGAAAAGTGTCACTTTATGTATTGAACAGATTTGGTGTGATTGCTTCTGTTACTTCTGTTCTTTCTTATCTTGCCCTTATTGTTTAATAATCCCATTTACCCTTTACCTACCAACTCTACCCCGTTTCCTACTTTTTTTTCTTGTAATGTTATTTTTCATAACGTTATAATATTTGCTCAGAATATGGTGATTTTTCACATAATATATCCATGTTCCATGGCATACTGGTACCTGTAGCTTAGTGGCTATGACTGCTCCTGAACTTTAGTAACTGCTACACAGTTGTATGCTGATACTTTGTTATACATAATCTTTTACTACTAACATTTTGGTTGAACTGGTATTGATGGTGCTTGACTTTTGGACATAAAATAATCTGAGATATAAATGGGCGGAAGAAGACCTGCTGTGAATTCTGTAAACCACCTCTAACTTAGAGGGGGGGAGGGGAGGGGGGAGGGACATTTTGTTTACTTATTTTGAGTTTTCTACACACCCCTTAACTTCACGTGTGACCAAACTCTTTTTCACAAGACGACACACAAAAATTATTTTGTTGATGCGTGGTGCTAAATTAGAACGTAGAATCTTTATACCATGTTGATTTGTGTAAACCAATTTGTATGAAAGCACTGTTATGGAATGGCCGCTTATTTTGTTTATTTTAATTCTTTAAATGTGTTAACATACCCCAATCAAGTACCTAAGAAGGTGCTGGGGGACACAATAAACTAGTGTATTTGATATATTGCATGTGTCTTTATATGATGTTTGAAAACAGAAATTTTCTCTGCATGAGAGTAGTATTTTTCTGTTTTTCAATTTTTGTTTTGACTAGCTGGACTCTACCTCTCTAGTCTCTAGTTCGTATTTCTCATCCCACCTACATCTCTAAATTCTTACTTGCTGTTTGTTGTTTTGAAACTGTTGATTCAGGCTTACGCATACATGTTTCAGCAAATGCGTCGAGAACAAGTATGTTACTCGTTCTTCTTATGCTTCAGGCCTAATATGAGTTTTGTGCATCATTTTGTCAGAACAAATTTGCTGGCTGACAATGCACTTGTAAATTGCATTTCAGGTACAAGGACTCGGAGTTGAACATGGGTGAAAATTCGTGTATTGACAGATGTGTTGCGAAGTACTGGCAGGTAAATCATGTGTTTGGATTATCACTTGTTAATGCTTGAACTTGACCTGGTACCACATAATAAGTACACACAGATTTGTGTTGTGTTATTTCACATAACATGCATATATGCTTATATTATATGTATGTAAGTTACTCTTTACGTTTTGCATAGAAATTTCGGTAATCATGGAGTTTGTACTGCATAATTATCATTCTGAATGTGAAATGTGTGCATGGTTTAATGATTTCAATTAATATAGCCTCCAACCCGAATAAGTTGAGGTTCGCTATAACAATCATCGGTAATTAGGTATTCTTCTGTGAAAATCCATTTCATCAAAAACTAAATAATTTATCTTTCATAAGATATTTGGATTTTTATATCTTCATAATTGCTTAAGGGAATGAACGGATTAGAAGGGAGAGATATGTGCCGGTTTACTGTACATTACGAGAGACATCAGGGTATATAATCTTTGTTGGTGTACCATTTGTTTGACCTACTCTTTAGCCCCTCCACACGAGATTCAATTATAGGTGATGTGATGCGCTGATGATCATTACATCTCTTTCATTCCACTGATTCCAGTCAAAATTAGACAGTTACCAAAGTCTTTATGGATTAGTTGGTATCTATGCTCCTGAAACGTCAAGCTATTTAGTTCAGTTTATACATTATTTTCCTTCAAGACCAACGGCAAACGCCATTAATACTTCTTTTTCTTTTTTCTTGCAGACAACTAACCTAGTGGGCCAGCTTCTTGGAAACACTCGACCCATGTAACATTTTTCGGTTGTTCTACTGCATGGTGTTCGAGTAAATCTATCAGGGAAAATAGGAAGGAATGCTTTTCTTTATTTCTTAAAGAGTTTGGCATCTTGAACAGATATTACTAATATTTGGGAATCTACCTCTTTTTCACCCTCTTTGAGGGAAAAGATGATCTGAAGCAATGTGTAATGACTCAATTGATGCCTTTTGTGTTGCAATAAATCAATTTCACTGTGATAGCAGCTTTTGGCCAGATGCTGCAGCATGTCACACTTGATGCAGATATCTTTTTCATCTTATTTCCTCTGATTTTAATTCTATATATTGTCGTCTTCAATCGACAGTATGCAGCATTAGGTTGTGAACATGTTTATAAGTTCGTATCTGATATGGGGTGTTCAAGTACTTTTTACCCACACGCGTACAGATATGTCAAGTCCAATAACAGATCAATTTGACACAATTTATAAGCCAGATCTGTTAGTGGATCATGAAGATTCATCGTTTAAGACAACCGTACACCTTTTTACCAATTTATAAAAAAGAAAATGACAGCCATATACTTAATACTCAAGGTGACATAGTGGTCAACTAAGTGGGACAACTATGTCTTTGGTTGTAATCCTAGTGTAGACGAAAAAGACTTAGATGAGAGGACTTAAATGATTTTTTCTCATCTGCCTATACATTCGTGGCACATGTACTCGATGCATGTGTTGGTGAGGGGTAGTTAGTACCACTAGAGTGGTCAAAACATGCGCTAGTGAGATATAGAGCATGCATCCTTAATAATAGTTGAGGTTGCACAATTCATCTACACCACACCACAAGTTAGCTTTTACCATTAAACGGAAGCCCCAGGGCCACTTTCCCAACTCGACTCTAAAACACTGCAAGTTGGCTGCTGTGTTTCGCTGCTAGCCCTCACACTTTGCTCTGCCTGCCCAGCAAGAATCCTTGATGAAGTGAGCTCATTGTCCAAACTCATCAAGAACAAGCGAGCCTGTTCTGGCTTCAATGCTTGTCACAGTTGCCACAGTTTCAAGTAGCCACTTACCTGCTATTGTCACCGCTCCTTATTCCAACATGGCACACTGCTTCAACAGTAGCCCTGCCAGCAGATTTATCAACTGCCAAAGCACGCTCAGTCAACCGTCAATCTCCAGCCCAAAACTGACCAGTGCAACCATGTGTCACAACCCTGAATCAGATTCAGCCCCTGTTATTACTCCTGCTGCCTAAGTGGCTCCTCCTGCTGACCTTAAAAACCTAGGGCAGCCCGTCCACAATGCAGCAGCTGTAGCTGGTCCTCTTATTCCAACACCAGGAGAGGCCACTGCAACATCAGGTGGGATTGCAGTAGCTGCTACATTGGTGCAGACAGTGGCAAATCCTGTCCCAGACCATACCATGTTCTCCTTCTTCAAGCATGACATTCTTGGTGGTTCACACCATTGTTTAAGCCAATTGTGATGTTAAACATTTTCCTTTCTCCAAGCACAATCAGTGGTGGAGTTCTTGTGAACACCAATAAAAAGACTCTAAACAACAAAAGTATCCCATTCCTCATAGGCCTCAATTGTCAACAGCAAGCTAACACCCTCCAAGATATAGGGAGTAACAACGTAGTAAATGGTGGGAACGACCAACCGGGCAGCTTCCAGCTCATGTACCTGACCATACCATGTTCTCCTTCAAGCATGACATTCTTGGTGGTTCACACCAGCCACACTTCAGGCCTGACTGCATAGGACAGCCAAACTAATCTCTCTCATTTGGGGGACTGGCAAGCATGAGAATGCTGAAGGATATGTCATCATAGAGACTCTTCCTCGTGTGGATCAACATACAACTGATGGTGTAGTTTAATTACCCACTTCACTATCTACCTCACTCCTTAGTGTTTCGTCTAGATAAGGTGTTGATTCACCATGTTGAGTTTTCTGTAACATTATGTATCTTGAAGCATGTAATTAAATGTTAGTTGTGTCATTGAGATTATGATTTGCATCAAAGCTCCAAATTTAGTACAGAAAAGGGTGTATTGAATTTGGAATTTCATTTTTTCTCACCATGTAATTGATTAAAAAGTATTTCCAATGTAATGGCTTGTAGTAATCCTTCTGAATGCCTACTTATCAAAGAAAAGGATGCACTGTAATAGTAGTCAACAGAAAGCAGGAATCAAACAGAAACTCCTATTCCATTATAACTTGATCAAAATAAACAATGGGGAATGGAAAGTGCATCTAAGAATAATTTATCATCTTTCCCAAAATGTGAATATCTGCTTCCAATAAGGAAAGAACAAAAATAGAATATTAACATCAACAACCAATTCTGTTCTTAAGCCTTTAGTGTTGCTTTTGTAGGTAAATACAAGAAACTTAAGACAATAAAAATCAAGAAATACAAATCTATACACTTTCAATTTTTGCTCCTCTTTGCTTCCAATTTTGTGGCTTCCTTAAGAGCTTCTTGGGCATCATTCTCGATCCCGAGGATAAAGAGGCCAGCAGCTTGGAGGTAAAAGGCTGTTGGCCACTCGGGGAAAATCACCTGAGCTTGCATTGCATCATCTACAGCCTCTTGTGGCATGTCGCCCATCAGATAGCACAAGCAGCGCCTGGCATATACGGTTGGTGATACCATGGTTCCTCCATCAATGAACTATATTAAACAGAATAGCAAGTAAGCCCTCATTTTCTCGTTCAATAAAAGAATCTTCTTCTAACAGTAGCACCTCGAGAATAGCTCGAATACTTAATGAGACATTTCATTTTTACGCTTTTACAGAACAGTTTAAGAGGAATTTAGTGAAGTCTTCCAATAAATGCTAGCAGCCAACTTTTAGTCATCAAGACAACGAACATATTTTAGATGGTCTAACCTGTGTATAACAGTCGATGGCAGTAAAGAAATCCTTGGCTCGGAAAGCAGCATCACCGTGCTTCTTAGAATTCAAGGTTTCTTGCATCTGATTTGTCCACATTTGGAACGACAGCTGCAATGGAATCACAAAATAACAAAATCAAGATCAAAATTGTACTAATAAAACTGAGACATGATCTTTATGGTGGGGCTATTGAGATATGGAGATGGAAACATACATAACATATTTGCAGTACATTACATAACAAAAATCATCATAGTACATCAGGATTTCTTTTGTTGGCTTATTCTAGTCCTTTTATTATAATCAAGAGACACGAGATCTAAACTTTACTAGAATATCTCAAAGGATAACACATGGGCTTAATAATGACCACCCCTAGCAGGTCCCACTGGTATTTGATGGAAATAGAAACAGATTGAGTAAATTTAAAAGGCGAAACATAGTGGGCTCTTTCATGGTAATAATTAGAGGAAGAATCATGATATTAAAGTTGGATCACTAACATCCTAATTACCTCCCCTCAAAAAGGCATTACTCTTAGATATTCTTTTGGACGGGAGTGGGGGTAGGAGAGAGGGCTAGTGTTTTGTATCTATAGTTCACCTTTGATGTTAAAGATATCGAAATAAGGCAAAGTGGATAGCAGAAGGATGTTACAACTTAACAGTGACCCGCAAGGGGTGTGATGGGATGGTTGGCGTCACTCCACCCTTAACCAGAGGTCTGGGGATCAAATGCTGAGAGTGAAAATTTCTTGGTAGGGAGCACTTTACCCCCATAGAGGGCCTACCCAGCATGTATCCAGGCTAGTGGCCTTAGGATACCAGATGGTTAAACAAAAACAAAAACAATATTATAAGTGATGACAGAAAGTTAATTAAGATATAGAAACATGCCATTAACACAAGGTGCTCAAGCAGAGGGAAAGCAGGTCAACTATACCGGGTTGTGAGGAGAATACCTTAGTCAGAAACATCTTACTTTATTTAATTTTGATAATAAAGAAAATGGATAGTGCTAAATGAATAGTGAAATTGTGGAAAGAAAAGGACAAACCTCATTGGCAATTCCTTCATCATCCTTGTACCCAGCCTTCTCCAATATTTCATGAAGGGCAGTAAGATCCTTTCTCAAACATGCTTCGCCCATTGGCGTCAACAATAATGGTTGAGGTGGGGTTGCAGTTCCATGTGGAATGCCCAGCAAAACATGTGATGGCACCTGGTAATATATCAATGTCAAATATGGGCTCCCAGCATTATTTTAAAATACATAACAAAAAACTTTTAATAGAAAACTTAAGCAGTTCATCTAACGAATATATCACATTTCTTCCCATAAGTCAAATAATAACAGCAAGGTTTCCGTTTCCAACGTTAACTAATTAGATAATATGAGGCGGAAAAAGACATGCGAGAGCACGTTGATAGTGGGTGACAAAACCAACCTTACTAACGTGTGCTACTAAACAAACCAAATCACAAATGCAGAAATGAGAGGTATTCATCTTTTAAGGCATTAATCCAATTTCAATCTTATAATACGAGGAAGGTAGGTAGCAGTTCTTCAAATGTTTCAATGATCAGTAAGCAAGTCAAGGGAAACATAGTTCGTATCATATAGTCTTACCTCTGTTTCTTTCTGAAGAGACATAAGAGAACTGACAAGAGATTTTGCATTTGGCCTCTCACGTGCTTCATACTGTAAACAGCGTGTTGCCAGCCGAACAAGGTCTGTTCCATCATCATTAGAAAAATGACCCTCCATAGATGAATCCATAAGCATCAAAAAATTCTTCCCTCGGATAAGATCAAGTGCCTAAAGAAGGTAAAATGAAACAGCGGCTCTTCTGGTTTAGGAACTCAAATAATAGAATTAACAAGGAAATTCCATTTATAAAGAATTTCATATAGGCACTTTGTTAGGTCCAACAATCTTTCGCAACTTACATGGCTTGGAGGAATATGCTTTCCACTCAAAAGATCCAGCAACATCGTCCCAAAGCTGTATATTACACTCTCAGCGGTCACTCTTCCTGTCAATCATAAACTCTCGTCTCAACTTTCGCTTTAGCTGAATTAAGGAACCATAGCCAAAAAAAAAAAAGCACCAAACTTCACCAATGTATATATCATTTAAACAGATCTTTCTTGAAGCTAACCTCTACAGAGAACAACAAAAAAAGCCATCTCAAGTCTCCAGCACAGAACGCCTAAGACTTGAATTGAGAATATAATAGCTTAGGGAGATAAACTTTTTACCTGTTTTCAAGTACTCTGGGGGAGTGAAAGCCAAGTTTGTACTATAACTCTTTCCATCTCTACTGTTCTTCATCAGGCCAAAGCAAGAGAGTCTAGGATTACCATCCTGTAAAAATATTAACCAATTTTATGAGCACTACATCTACCGAAACCATATGGGTGTAACAAGTAACAAAGAATGCACTATAATCAAATATTTACCTGATCAAATAAGATTCTGTAAGCATTAAGATCATGATATAGTGCTCGGCCCTTGCTACTGCAGTAGTCCAAAGCTTGTGCTAGGTAAAAAGCGACCCTCAACCTCATCGCCCATTTCATAGGTTGATTCTCCCCTATTCCATTTATAAAGAATACCATATATCAGCCGACTCATTAATTCTTTCCACAAGGGTTGTAAAAGACATGATCAGATCAACGATAAAACCACCAAAACACAAAGTAACAGTCAATTAACTTCAACAACAAGTTGCAAAATATGATCTAGACCACAATAGCTCCCATCAGTTACAACATAGTTTTCCTACACTCGGCATTTCTGATACAAAAAATTCTAGCAATATTAATTGCAAAATTGGGCTGTGGGAGTTTGGGAGGGTGGGAGGATGGGGAGGACTCACAGTGAAACAAATGCTTTGCAAGGGTATCATTAGGCATGAACTCAGCCACCAGCAACTTTTCTTCTCCTTCACAGCAACATCCTAATAGATTTGCCAATCGCTCGCTCCTCAGATTTCCCACTGCCTTGGCCTCATCCTTTACAACACATAAACATCATCAAAAACATTAAAGAATCGATAGCATCAATTGCTACACAAAACTATACAACAACAATGACAACAATTCCTCGGCTGGAACAAGTTGGGATCAACTATATGAATCCTCACTAACCATGTTATCCATTTAAACTAATCTCATGGCTGCTACACAAAACTATAAAGAAACAAACAAAAAGATTGGGATTTGCCAGTCGCGCTCCTCAGATTGTAATTACAACACATAAATATCATCCAAACATAACAAATCAATAGCATCAATTGCTACACAATACTATACAACAACAATGCCTAAGGCCGGAACAAATTGGAGTTGGCTTTATGAATCCTCACTGACCATGTTACTGCATTTAAACTAATCTCAGGGCTGCTAAACAAAACTTTACAAGAAAACCAACAAAAACTGGAACAATGGAGTAACAAACACAGTTTGATTAGTAGCACTAACCAAGAATTGGCGAGAATCAGGCCAAGCAGACCTATTGAATCTTTTAACAGCAACCCAACGACCATTTTCAAGCAATCCTTTATAAACTACATTTGGAGCTTTTTCTCCATGTTCAGACACAATATTTTCTTGAGAAAATCCATTTGTAGCAATCTTCAGCTCATCAAGACTAAATTCAACAAAACCTGGCAATGCATTTTTCTCATTTTTGCCTCCATTCTCTGAAAACAAAAAACAAAACAATCTCATCAAGAATTCACAAAAGAAGCACAAAACCATAATTAAAGACAGCTCGGTGCATAAAGCATCCCGCGTTCCACGATATTCCAAAAAAAGATGATTACCCAAATCAGAAGAATCAAGAAGTGATGGTTTGAGATGAGAATGCCACCAACAAAAAGAGAATTTTGAACAACGAGCACCCATTTTGCAACAACAGTAAGGCAAAAAGGTGGAAACTTTATTAGCTACTTTTCTCAAGAAACCAAACAGATAGTTAAATTTATAGAGATCCCAAAAAAATGTATCTTTTTTTAAAGCTTTTGCAGTTCTTGTAACAAAAAAAGGAGGAATTTTTACAGCGTAGTCTATGGTCTCAGTACACGTGAACCTATTTTCTTTTTAGTCCGTCTTTAAAACTGACAACCTAATGTTTTGTACGAATGTAGAATTTGAAGTACACTTTTAGTGATTCTGTATGTGTTTGTGGTGTGAAGTAAGCCTTTTTAAGAGCATGCAAAGGAGAGAGTATGTATTATTTGAAGTACATATAAGTATTTAAAGTATAGGAAGTATGGGGTTTATGTATGAATGAAAATGAATAGAGAGAACACAACACACTGCTGTTTTTTCATGTGTCTCTCTTTTCAGAGGAAGACATGTGTTGTTGCTGCAAAAAGGAATGGCCTTTTTTCTTACATAAATATCTCTCTTTCATTTTGTAATTTTTTATTTAAATTTTCCGACCATCAATATATAATAGAATGAATGAGATTATTCCACTCTTACTTTTGAGTTCATCTAATGGACTAGATAGGATAGTTGCACCGTTATCTAGAGATGTCGAGATTAAAAATAAATTATTTCTGATTAAATAGTGATGAGTTAGAAAGTTGGTATGGAAGAACAACTGCGCCGCGGGAAATTCTTTTCAATCAAAGTTCTCGAACAGGTTTTTGAACAGAATTTCGATAGACGAGAGGTGCTTACTTCCACATCATTCCTATAATGGGATGGATAAGACCGTTTCGCATTAATTAAAAATGTTAAGTTTGAAAATGAATTATTTAATTTTCAATATGAACACTTTCTCTTGTAATGAATTTTAGTCTTCAACTCCAATTTCCTCATCATTCCTTTTTTGTGCTTCCTACTGTCTGTTTTCTCTCTCTAATCCTTCCCCCACTCCTCAAGGGCCCCACAATTTGGCCAAAATGGGACCCCACAACTTTTTTGCAGGATTCAAGATTTTGGTTGGAAATAGAAAAGATCCTAATACTATGTTTTGCCATTATTTAAAACAAGTACTTCTAGCAACAGGCAATATGTTTTGTGTAATTTCATAATTAATAAGAAACTTAATAATTATTATTTTTATGTTTTATGTTATCTCTAAAGGACGTGTAAAATCAAAATTATGTTTCTTAGCTTTTAGTGCAAGTCTGTAGTTAATATCTTACTGGGTAGGTCAGATTAGTGAAAGATGCAACACTGATATAATAAGAGTGTTGTGCATTCTCTCTTTATTCTATAGATACGTGTGGTTTAATACTGCATTGAAAGGGGTTCATACATAAACCTCAGTCTTTTTCTTCATCATATGTTTTTTCTCAATGACTTATTGTTTGCAAGATAAAATCTGTGGTGTCAGTGTTGTTCCCGGGAACTCATAGTCCGTCAAATAAATTTAAAAATGCTGGAGTGGTGCACTAGTAGAAGTGTTAGTTTTGTTCTATGAGCACTCGAGTTTGAGTCTCGATGCCAACAAAATTATTGTATTTTTTATGTCTGGTGCATCCATACTTTTCAATTTTTAGATTCGCCTCGGCTGGTAGCAACTAGGCTATTTATGATACGTCTCTAATTTTTACCCTCTACTGTCATCTTTTTCCTTGAATATCAATTTAAGGAGAAACCAATCAACCTTTCACTATACTTCACCAATCCCAATTTAAATTCTTTCATCATTTTATGTTAACTATGTCAAATGAAAATTAATATTGAAAAAGAAAAAGACAAGTAACGCGGCAAAATTAGGATAAGAAGTGTTGAACCAATAGAGAGTGGCCTGGTGAATAAAAAGTCATTTTCAAATGTCAAAGTCAAAAAAGATATTGGTTTGACACATAAATTTATCCTACTCATGAAGTTTAGGTGAAAGTTCATTAATTAAGACAATAATTATTGTTAATTAGTCTTTAGACTCTGTCAAGTCATTTTCACTTTATTCTATTTAGTCCTTGGATTACTTGTTCTAGTTTTGTATACATCAATTTTCATTAATTAGGATTTTATGGATTGGCATCATTTTCGTTTGCTATTTATGGTTTTTAGCTACCTCTACAAACTTGTAGAATAAGATTTTTAATTAATGAATCATCTTCAACTTCAATTTAAAATATAGGATGTACTTATTCCCCGTATTAGATGTAGTATTATGCTTTTGTAGATGCTTTCCATTTTACTCTCCGAATTTATATCTACTGTTATTATCTATTTACTGGATATACATACGTTTTACATTTTCTTTAGCATAATATCACTGGCTTGATTTTTCAAATGTGTTTTCTTATATGTTTCTGGGTCTATCGGAAACAGCCTCTGCACCTTGTTGGGGTAAGGTCGGCATAAATCTCACCCTCCCAGACTTCACTTGTGAAATACACTGAGTATGTTGTTGTTTTACTTATTCTTTCAGCTTTCCCTGTTAAGGCTCAGTCAAATTCCTTTCTATTGTATTTTCTGAAAAGACAACAAAATGGTATAAAGGTAGTCCAGAAAAGCAAATTTCATCATAGTTGCATAATTTTGAAGACTCTTATGTTTTGCAATTTGAATAGTATATTACGAGTATATAGATATTTCACTGTAGTAAATATACTATAGTAATCTTATAATTCTGTTACGACTGCAGATCATATGACATATGAATTTAGTACTTGCAAGAGATCTTTAATGATGTAAGGAGTTTCACTATTTCAGATTTTTCATGATTATGTGGCCCATGGCTAATTTTATGTGCCTAGAATTTTCTCTTTTTTTAAATTCCAGTATATTTATTTTGGTACAGTTAAATAAAGAAGAATAATAACTCACTTAGACAAATAATAACTCACTTAATGCAGCACATTCTTTGCAATTATACCTACTTCATTTGAAAGTACAATCGAGTTTTTTTCACAAATTTAATATCTGGATTATTAATTCAATCCCACAAATCAAACGATCCGATAATGTACTATATATATATAGATGAGCCAAGTCATGGGTATATTTTAACATTCCCGTCAAATTTAAGTTTGGAGTTGTGGTCAATATATTGCTCATGAGTTTTCATTTCCATTTTAAAAGTGTTGTATAATTATAAAAATAAAAAGGAAAAATGGGTCCAAATAAGGGAAATTGACCCATTCAATAATATTTGCAGAAAGAAGCTGAGAATAGAGCTGAATAATTCCAAAATTAGTAAACTGAATTGAAGATAATGCATTACTGAATCTTGGACTGTTTCAATACCTTATTCTGTCAGTCTTCCATGACGTAAACCTTTTCAAACTTTTAAGAATATTGGGTTATTTGTTTTTTCTACTTTTGTAATTTCTCATTCTTTTTTTTTTTTTTTTTTTTGGAGGAAGAAATTGTACTAACCTAAACATATGACCCTTTCTCTATTTGACCAAATTTGGAAGTCAAATCGAATTACTAGTACTTTATTGTTTTACAAAAATTAGATATCCACAATATATTCAGAAAGTATTACTCCATAACTTTTAATTTTGTCATTTTATTGGACAGATAGAAATGTATAGTTGTCCAAGTCAAGGGATCTTGGCCTTTCCATTTTGAGGAATCTACACTAGCTGTTCATCATACTCCTCCTTATTATTATTATTATTATTATTATTATTATTATTATTATTATTATTATTATTATTATTATTATTATTATTAACAGTCTCTTCATTTTGGTGGGAGCAAGGTCTACGTACATTTAAACATTTCCAGACCCACTTGTGAAATTACACTGACTATATTATTGTTCCTTAGATAAATGCATGACTGTTCATGTTGTGAGCACCTCTCCCACATTGATAAAAAAAAGAGATGCTAATGGGTATATAGACTAAATGGGCTCTCTCACCTACTAGACTAGTCTTTTGGGTTGGACTCTCCTATTTGGTCTACAGCATTGGTGCTTTTATTGAGAGTCCTCGTTTGGGGGCCGCAACTCGGAGTGGCCTATGCCATGAGTGGTGGCCTGGACTCAAGAGGGATGCCAGCTGTGACCAACTGGGTAGTCGTGACCAACGGGATACTCGGAGTGGTGACTTGTGCCAGGAGTGGTGGCCTGGACCTAAGAGGGGTGCCGGCCGTGACCAATTGGGCAACCGTGACTAACGAGGTCGTTCGTCCTCAAGCGGGAGCGATTGTTGTGAGCACCTCTCCCACATTGATAAAAAAGAGAGATGCTAATGGGTATATAGACTAAATGGGCTCTCCCACCTACTAGACTAGTCTTTTGGGTTGGACTCTCCTATTTGGTCTATAACATCTTAGGGGTTGGACTCTCCTATTTGGTCTACAACTTCTTAGTGGAGGTGTTTCTTTAGTAAGCTTACTCGACGCAAATTGAAATTACTATGATCAGTGGATCTTCGATACAAACTGCATAAAGGAAAAAATGGTTAATCCTCAATTTTGTAAGAAAAAGAAAAACATGGCAAAATCATCATCACTCACTCCATATAACAAAGAAACTATAATAAGTAGGCCAAATTTTTGTGTGCGACTCTAATAATGTGTACCACCACAAAGGTGTCAAGGTGACCCCAATACCCTACCCCTTTACAACATGAGAGAAAAATAAGCATGCAAAAGATAAAGAAAAGTGGTCGTTATACTCACATACACTAATGATGATAATATGCATTATTTACTCAAATATATCAGACACCAACATGTCTACAAGACTAAGAATTTTTTGAGGCTCACCTTCTTTATTGGCTGACTTTTACAACTTAAATTATGCCAACATGGGCTTTCTTCTTTTGGTTTATTTTATTATAAACTTATTGGTCCAGATCTTGTACTAATACTACATGAATTGTTTAATAAGAGTAATACTAATTAAAATTTCAAAAGAGTAGGACCAAATTGGCTGTCAAGAATATCAACAAAGATTACACCAGATAGAAAATATATGACTTTTACTATAACCAAGCAAAACTAGATGTGAGTAAGATGATTACCTAACAAGCCAGAGAATATAAAGTGCAAATCATGGTAACACAATCGTTGTTCAATGAATTCCTCTAATTGATGTGATGTGTTGTCTCAAAAAAGTCTATCTTATTATACATGAAATGCTTTTTCAATTTTCATACAGAGGCACAAAAGCTTCTTAATTAATTTCCCTAAGATTCTGGTTTTTGTTAACCTTTTGGTAAAGTGATTGTCTGTGAAGTACTAAGATTATACAAGAACTACAAACATTCTGTCCTACATTGAAGAAAAAGATAGGATAAACTCAAGGCAAATATAATGATACTATAATCTTAAGTACTAGTAGTTGTATTGGCCTAAATCAGGGTAGGACAATAAATCGAATTTGTATTGAGTTTAACTGGTAATTTTCTTGTATCGAAGTGGTATTCGAGCTAAATTAAATTTGGACTAAATATAAACTCAGAAAAAATAACGAGGTGATAAAGTAAACGAGACAACTAATAAAAGTAGAGATTTGTAATATATTGATCGTGTCTTGTTGTTTACAAAGAGCCCTATTTATAATCATGAGAAAGAATGGCGTTGTAGAATGTCATAATGGTGCCTTTATGACCATTATTTCGTACATAATTATAGTTGACTCACGATCTGTCCTTTTAAATGTCGAGGCAGCAGTTGACAGTTACAAAAGTTGGCCCTCGTCTCCCGAGGTGTATCATCCGCTCGAGGTTGCAGAGGGTTTTTCTGAGCTCAGTCCTTCGAGCTTGTCTCCCCTCGTTTCCTAAGGCGATCTTCGAGGCGAGCTACCATGCAATCTTTCTCTCGAAAGCTTGTCTCGTGGCGCAGTCTTTGTGTTGCACTCCGAGGTCTTGCTCGAGACCTTAGTGATTTTTCACTCAATACAGATAGTCCCTCCACCATTAGGATAATTGCTAGGATTTTCGAGGGGTGGAATTGAATTTAAGCGGGAGAGTGATGTGGCGCGTTTTCGGCCAGGAGATTTGAAAAGGCGGACGTTGTTTCAATGTCTCATCCCTTGCACGTGGCTCAGTTTGGATCGGCTGTGTCTTTTCGTTAGATCTTCCCTAAGTAACTGCCATCATTACTTCTTGATCTCCTTGTGCTCTACTATAGATAGGACATTTTTGTTATCTTCATCATTCTCAATTCCCTTTCAAAAGCCTTTCATATTTCTTTCCCTATTTCAAATTTTTAGAACTTCATGATGTCTTCTCCACCCCATCGTAAAGATGTTATTGATGCCTTAACTGAGGGCTTGTTAGACTTCCAGCCATCGGCAACTTCTTCCCACTCGAAAGATAGTCGTAGCATGGTTAGTTAGGATCCATCCATCGGCGATGATGAGGTGGTGGCTGAGTGGACCATGGATGATAATGAGGTAGTCGAGATCTGACCTCTGAAAAAAGAAAAAAGAAGAAACAAGTTTAACATGGGGAGCTTGAACCTCAGTGGGTCATCCCAACACGGTTTGACTCAAGTAAAGACTTTAGGATGAAGGGGCAATCGGCCTCTGACATTAGGAGGAAGAGAAACCTCTCCGTTCTACTTTCTGCTAGCCTGGCTTCGGAGGAGCACATAGCTTCGATCCGAGAGGAATGTGGTTGGAGCCTCGAGGTCTCAATCTCGATTCCCTCCCCCGAGCAACTTATATGTGATAGTGTTCTGGGGTGATCCTTCGTTTACACTTACCCATTTTTTATCGGTTTCTCTCTTCCGCTTCATCCCATAGCAGGCACCTTTGCCAGACGCACAATGTCTGTTTGGCCCAGCTTGGCCCCGGTTTTTTTAGGGTTGTCCAGTGTCTCGACTACATTAGTCGCAAAGCTGGGGTCTCGTTTGGGTATGACCACTTGATTTCTTTATTTTCTCCTTCCCTGCACACAAGGATGGGGTTGTACAGTTAAACAAGCGGGGCCAGTTCTCCCTCATCACCAAGAGCGATGACACCGAGGATTGGAATTGGTGTGACTGGTTCATTATTCTTCCCACCTCTTTTCTTTCAGCCGAGCTTGGCTTTCCTGAGGCGTGGAATAGGACTCGTAAGCCTTTTTCTCGTTTCTTCTTTTGTACTTTGGCTTTTGAATGCAACAAAGTCTGACCTTTCGTCGTGTTTTGTTTTAGTAAGGAGACCCTCAATCAATCTTCCTCAGGATTTGGAGGCTTGGGTGCAAGCCATTATTAGCGCCTAGGGGAGATTGGATAGGGATGGATGGTCTTGGCTGCTCGTGCGGAAAACGGGTGGTCTGGCAAAAGATTGGGTTAGTATATTCCCAATTTGGTCGCTTTATCTTCTTGATGTGTCTTTCCTCACTTCTACCTTTCTCCCCTTCTTTTTTTAGATTTCACCATCTTGCATGCCGAGGCAGAGCAGGAAGAGGATAAGAAAAAGAAAGCAAAAAAGAAGAAGAAGAAGAAGAAGGAGTCGGGACGACGAGCTGAAGACGTCGAGTTCCCGGATGCGGATGCTAGTTTGCATCTTATTGAGGAGTCTGTTGAGATTCTTACTCAGGCCCCGAGAGGTACTCCTTTCTACCTTTTGCGCTTTTCTATTTATTTTCCCCTTCGAGTAATGCGTTTGTTTCTTTTAAGGTTCAAAAAGAAAAGGCGATACACCTATGAAGGCAACTAAGGCCAAAGTTTCTCGAGTTGAATCGACTAAGGCCCTCGGCGAAGATTGATCAACGAACATGACGATGTGTTGGTTCGAAGCGTAGCAAAGGGGACAGTCTTGAAGGAGCCAAGCTAAGTGGCTGACGAGGTTCGAGAGGGCATGGAGTCCGGCGAAGCGAAGTTTTCTGAGGAGGACACCAAACCTATTGAGGCAGTATCGCCTCCGAGGCGAGCGAATATTGATCCGCATCGGGCGAGAACGAATATCTCCTAAGGGATTAGACGAATCCCAGTTCCAATAGATGTTTGCCTGTTGGAAGACATCATGGGGGTTGCCATCAGCTGCAAAGGGCTACTTGGGCCATTAGAGAACGACCGTTTGAAGGACCTTCTTTCGGACGATCTGATGGCTTACTCGGCTCAGCATGCAATTCATGTGAGGCTTTATTTTGCATGTTCCTTATTCTGATCGTTTTCCAAACCCTTAACCCTTTTTCCTTTTGGCTGTAGGGTTACGTTTATGCTATGGAAGTTGATGAGACCCAAATCGTGCCAAGACACCTTCCAACACTTTCCGACATGTGCCAAGCTTGGAAGATACAATGGACTTGAGGTCACGGGCTTTGGAAGTGTTCCGGATGGTTTCAACATTAGGCTCCACGCCTAAGGAGGAGGAAGAAGGCCCAGCACAGCCAGGCGCCCCGCCTAGCCCAGGCGCCCCGCCTAGGAAGCTCACTGCCTAAGTGTGCAAAATGGTGCCAGGCACCCCAGCCCAGGCGCCCGCCTAGCCCAGGCACCCCGCCTAGCCCCAGGCGTCCCGCCTAGCTTCAGCATGATCCAGGCGCCCCTCCCAGCCCCAGGCGCCCCTCCTAGCTACTGAATTTATGTTTCTTTTACTGTTTTGCCCTGCGTGGCTTATTTGGTGAACCTTATTAGTAAGGGTATTTAAGTCATTGTGTAAGCTTGGGAAACACTATAAATAACCAAGCCTAGTTTATTTTACACGAAGTTAGTTAATGTTGAATTGAGAGAATAGAAGATAGAATAGGCTTGGCCATTCTTGTTGAAGCTCGGCTTCATGTATCTCTTACGTTGAATCCATGGTGGATCACCGCTAGTGTGAGTCCCGTTTAATGGTTCAAGTCTCTTCTCCCTTTTGAATCAATCTATGTCTTTTAGTTTGATTCATTCTTTTCTTCTATTTTCTGTCCTTCCCCATCCCTATTTCTTGGTTATCGTGTCTTAATTGCTTCCGCCTCTACTTTACTTGCTTCCGCGATTTTGAGTCTTATCAGTTTGGTATCAGAGCAAGGCTCGGGTTTTGTTCCTACAAACCCCCGACGCTTGATTCTTCGTGCCTAGTATCCTTCTTTTAGATTTCTTGTTGTTGAAGTTATTGAAAGAAGAAAATTACAAAAAAAAATTGTAAAATTGAAAAATACAAAAATTTGGTGTAACTTGTTGATTTGGATGATTTGTGATATGGGTGTTATGGATTCTTGATCGTGATTGATTTCCCGTTACTTGGGTACCAAAATTGTTTGGATTGGTGGAGTTTGAAAATTTGAAACCCCAAAACCCCTTAAACCCTTGAAGAACTTGTTCTTGATGATTTTTGGCTTGATTCTTGGGTTGGATTGATGTTTGATTGAAAACTTGTTATTGGGGATTGATCTTCATTGAAAGACAAACGATTCGGTACCAATTTTGTGGGATTTGAACATGTATAACACCAACTTTGAAGAATCACAATCCATCTTGAAAACCCTTTGAAAAACCCCCTTGTTCTTGAGTTCTTGGCATTGAATCTTGAAATTGATTGATTGTTTGGATGTTAATGTGATTGGGGTTTGTTAAGGAAGATCAAAAACAACTTTGGGTATCATTGGATTGTGAAAACAAGTTGAAAACATCGGATTTGGAGCTTGAAAATCGACTTGAAACGAGTTTAGAACGAGTTGGGAAAGGCTTCAGGCCAGGCGCCCCGCCTAAGCCAGGCGCCCCGCCTGACTTGGCTACTGCCTAAGTCTCAGGCGCCCCGCCTAGATCCAGGCGCCCCACCTGAGTTCCAGGCGCCCCACCTGCTGCTGAAACAAGTTGTTTGGGGTAGAATTTCGTAGGTATTCCCATTTGTTTGATTGCATTGCTTCCGGTTAGTGCTATTAGAGTATAATCCTACTCGATTAGTACTAATCACTTTAAGCTATTAGGATCATCGTGCCTAGGAAGGAGACTAGAATTCAAAGAAGATCCGTAGTATCTTTTGATTCAAGTCCTCACTTCAAAGTGCTTAACGTACATCGAGTCCCCTAAATTCCATTCCGAACCATTACTTGGGTGCATTAGTTGATTGATCTTGCCATTGTGATTACTAAGAGACAAGAAGGTCTTGAGTGGAAAAAGGCTTGAGTGGTGAGAACAATAGAGTGTGGTCACAAAAGCCAACGACCTTGAGTGTATACACGAGTGGAAAGAAAATTGAGTGACATCTTTTGAGTGATACACGTGAGGGAGTGAACTTGTGAGGTCCTTAACTCTTTGGTTACAACTATGGCTTCGGATGACGATTGTGGAGGGTACGACTCATGTGGAGATGATGGAGACTATGGTTCCTATGGTGATGATGATGGGTATTGCTATGACGATTCGGGGAACCAAGGCTCATATGATGAAGAAGCGGGTCACTATGTTGATTATGAAGATGAAGAAGACTATGGGGCTTGCGAAGACGAGTGTGAAGAATCTTATGCTCCAAGTCAAGAATATGAAGATAGTGACGCTTCAAGGTATGACGACCCTACTTACTCTTCTTGTGATGAATTTGTGCATGATGATAGTGACGTAGAGAGAATTGGTGATGAGGTTGATTATGAGAATTGTTCATTTGCATCTTCTCTTGATGTTGCTTCTGGTGAGCAAGAGAGTAGTAGAGAACCTTCCAATAGTATGGGAGGTGGTGGTGGTTGTTCCATGGGAAATGGGAGGTTTGCATCTTCTAGTTCCCATGTGAAGGGTGGAAGGAGAAATGTTATTGCTCTTACCGTTATGGGGGTGCATTGTTCTAGTAGTGGTGGTAGGAGTGGTGCTATGGGCTATGGAACCAAGGCGAGAGGCAATTATGGGTTCCATAGTGGTACTACTTCCTCGACTTTCAACAACACTTCTAATGTTGGAAGAATGACGGGAAGTGGAGGTTATTCTAGTGGTGTTGCTACTAGTGGAGAGATAAGGAGCACCCAACTTAGGGGTGATGGTTTTCTTGGACTTGATCCTATACAAGACATGTGTGAGTGTAGGTTCATTTTTTAGGTGAATGGTAGAGAAGGATGCTTGCTCAAGGTTAGTGAAGCCTATGCTAATTTTGTAAATGTCTCTTGGGTTAATAGACTAAAGGTACCATGCTACAAATTGAAATATCCTTATGAGTATCAAGGAGTTTGGATTACTAGTGAAGCTCGGGTACTCATATCTCAAGGGAGTTACAAGGAATATATTTGGTGTGATGTGTGTCCTATGGAGTATTATGGTGTTTGGCTAGGACAACCATGGTTGCAAGGTAAGAGGGTGCGGTATGATATCATGAAGGATGTGTACAAAGTGAGCACGGGGCAAAGAACTTAGGACATTGAACCTTGCCGGGCAAAGTTTAAGTTCTACCCTAGCACATACTCTTGGCCTATGAAAAAGGGAAAGGAGCAAGTATCTCAATCTAAGAATGCAGGAAAGAGAACAAGAAGTCCTACAATCACAAGCAACGGTGGGACTAGTGCAAGAAAAGAGTTGACAATTGTCAACAAGGTGAACCCCAAGCCACAAGCTCCAAAGCCGAGTGGTTCACCAACAAAGAAGAAAGAGACCTCAAGCGATGAGTCTCTTAGTCCTAGATTCCGGGTTGATGTAAAAAGTCCACCTACCCCGGCTATGGGTATTCTTGGGCCTCGTCCCAACTCACCCGAATTTGTGAGACAAAAGATTGAGAGGAGTAAGGGAGTGACCGGTGACATTCCTCGAGTGGAAAAAGGAGAGGATGTGATGAGTGATGTGAGTGGGATGTCACCACCCGAATCTACACCTAGCCTTGAAAAGAAAATGAGAGAAAAGAAAGAGGGAAAAAAGAGTGAGGACACCACTTATTCTAACCTTAACCCTTTATCTTTTCCTCCCATTTTTGTGAATGCTTGTGTAGGTACTCTTGGAGGCCAATCGATGGAGCCTCAATCATGTTCCGAGATTGAAGGACAAGGTGAAGAAGATCTTCAATGTGAGCTTCAAGGTGAAGGAACAACTCATGACACTTCAAGTGCATTGAGTGCGCTAGATGGCCACTTAGAGGTAAGTGATATTTCTTCCCTTGAACATGTTACTTCCTTGCCTTATGGTAGTGTTTGTGGTAACTCAACACTAGTTGATGATTTGTATGATTACAATGTGTTTGCAACTAGTGTAGAGTCAAATGGTCAACTTGTGTGTGATTGTGAACCACTAGTTGAGAGGGATGATAAACCACATCATGATGTGAGCTCGGTTTTCATTGAACCTCTCATTAGTGAAGAATGTGTAGTTGACCCTATTTGTGATCCTTGTTATGACACTCCACCTATATTTGATAAAGGGGAAGATGAGTTGAATGAATACCCTATCCTCTCCCTTGATGAATTGCTTGATAATGGTGGGCCTATGTGTTGTAGTAAGGTTTGTAGTGACCTTGAGGAGTCCCTAGTGAATGAGATGGATCGAATTGTTTTCAATGACTCCTCGGGTGAGAGTGAAGAACATAGTCTTGATACCATGTTTTTGGATAACCATGAATTTGAAGTGCATGCTTTTGCATTTCCATTGTGTGAACATGATCTCATTTGTGGTAGCGAATTGTATCGGACTAGGATTGGCAATAGAATAGAACCTCCATGGTTTGAAAAGTTAGGCTCCATGGATGATCCATTGTTTGGAACTCCAAGTGGGATGAATGGTCTTGATATTGGTTGTGTTTAACCATCTTCTAGTAGTCCTAGCCTTCATTGTATGGACTATAATGATGAAGGGCCAATTTTGGAGACCTTCCTTTGGAGTTTGCCTAGTGAGGGAGATTATCTTAGGGATGGATTTGGAGGTGAGGAAGCCACTCTTGGTGCGTGTAAGAGTGCTTCCAAGAAGGGGAGTGGAGTATTTGATGTTAGTTGTCAATTGAACTATTTTGTTCACTCCACCCCACATGTTGATCACACCTCGATGATAGATTGGTGTGTTGATCTTGAGCTTAAGGTTCAAGGGGATTGTAGTAGCTTGATCTTGCATTTCCCATCTTCCCATGACCTCTTTGTTCATTATCTTATTGGGTGCATGTTGATCTTTAACCAAGTACTTATAGTTCTCTTTGGAGACTTGATATTTGTGCTTATCATTGATGCTTGGGTATATCACAAGAGTGTGTTTTCCACACTTCTTGCACTAACCTACTTTCAAAGTAGGAATTCTTGTGTTGCTTGTCGTTGCTTGTAGGGTCTAAGCTCCATGTTAAGGCAAGAGAGATCTTGGAAGAGACCTATGTCAAGGCGACGATCAAGAGTTAAAGGAGGAGAGCATTGGGCACCCCGAAGAGATGATGCAATGAACGTGAATGCATTGATTTTGAGGACGAAATCTCTTCAAGAAGGGGAGGATGATGAGACCCAAATCGTGCCAAGACACCTTCCAACACTTTCCGACATGTGCCAAGCTTGGAAGATACAATGGACTTGAGGTCACGGGCTTTGAAAGTGTTCCGGATGGTTTCAACATTAGGCTCCACGCCTAAGGAGGAGGAAGAAGGCCCAGCACAGCCAGGCGCCCCGCCTAGCCCAGGCGCCCCGCCTAGGAAGCTCACTGCCTAAGTATGCAAAATGGTGCCAGGCGCCCCGCCTGCCTAGGCGCCCCAGCCCAGGCGCCCCGCCTAGCCCCAGGCGCCCCGCCTAGCTTCAGCATGATCCAGGCGCCCCTCCCAGCCCCAGGCGCCCCTCCTAGCTACTGAATTTATGTTTCTTTTACTGTTTTGCCCTACGTGGCTTATTTGGTGAACCTTATTAGTAAGGGTATTTAAGTCATTGTGTAAGCTTGGGAAACACTATAAATAACCAAGCCTAGCTTATTTTACACGAAGTTATTTAATGTTGAATTGAGAGAATAGAAGATAGAATAGGCTTGGCCATTCTTGTTGAAGCTCGGCTTCATGTATCTCTTACGTTGAATCCATGGTGGATCACCGCTAGTGTGAGTCCCGTTTAATGGTTCAAGTCTCTTCTCCCTTTTGAATCAATCTATGTGTTTTAGTTTGATTCATTCTTTTCTTCTATTTTCTGTCCTTCCCCATCCCTATTTCTTGGTTATCGTGTCTTAATTGCTTCCGCCTCTACTTTACTTGCTTCCGCGATTTTGAGTCTTATCAGAAGTAGCTGAGGTTGAAGCTTTACGAGCACATCATCTTCATCGGGTTGGGGACGAGTGGGATCGTCTGAGGAACATGCTTGAGGCTCGTGTTGCTGAGCTCGAGGAACAGCTCGCTAGCTCGGAGGCTAACTTAAGCCGATCTCAAAGGGAAGCTAAGCAGCTCGGTGCTGATATTTCTCAGGCCCGTGGTGAAGTTACTAGCCTTTTAGCCGAGAGAAGCTCCCAGGAAGAGAGTCATCAAGCTGAGCTTCGAAAGCAAGTCGATGCAGCTGATGCAGCGCTTAAAAGCTTGACTAAGCAGTTTGAAGAGAAGATGTCACTACTTTCCTCGAAAGTGACCGAGGTCGAGGCTAAGGATAAAGCTCTCGAAGCTGAAGTGAAGATTCTTCGAGCTAAGAGACCGGTATTTCCCTCTATGCTCAAGTCCAAGTTTAGGTCTAAGCTAAATTTGCGGGCCGCCCGAGCGAAGGTTGACATAAACTGTGTGATCATCCTGACCAAGTTAAAGACCCTTGAGCAGTGCAAAAAGGGAATTAACTTGGATGAAGAGATTTCCAAAGCTAAGGTTGATGTTGCTAAGGCTCAGGGGCTTTTAGACCGACTTCCTTCAAGCAACGATAGCTCGGCTGAAGGTAAGGCCTTCGGCAGTGATAGTGACCATGAGTAAATGCTCGTAAGCTTTTGTATTTGTGCTTTCTGTGTACTTTTTTTGTAATTATTTTGGCCTTCGAGCCTTGTGAATACATGAATGTATTGAGTATCCATTATTTTTTTTATTTGCTTGCAAGACTTTGAACATGTAAGAGAGCTAGCTTAGGCGAGCCAAGGCTGAAAATTTAATGGATAAAAAGATAAATCGATTCTTATTCCATTGATAAAATTGATTTAGTTTACATAAGGCCTAGCTATACTTAGGCATAATTTATTTTATAAGAAGCCGCTCCGGGCGAAGATCTCAAATTTTGGGCCCAAGTTCCCGAGTCTGATTTATTTTCCGAAAAGTACTCGAATCGCGAGCTCGGTGAGTCGATCGCGGATTGATTTCGTTCCCTTGTCACCCCCAGTGTTCGAGGGTGAAGGATGAAGACTCGGGCACTGTTGACCTCAACAGCACGTTTCGTGCGGTTAGAAATAATATTTCTTTAAATTGGATACACTCCAATTCAAAGGCTCTTTTTCCCTTTAAGATCTATTAGCTCATAGGATCATTTCCCTACAATTGCTTTCACCCGGTAGGGCCCTTCCAAATTGGCGGCCAATTTTCCTATGTTTTTCTCCTTAGTTGTTTGATTCGAAGCTCTTAAGACGTAATCGCCAACCTTAAATTCTCGCAGCTTGGCTTTTTTTGTTTAAGTAAGGGTCAATTCGTTGTTTTTGGACCGTCAATCGTACCAGCGCCATTTCTCTTCGTTCCTCGAGCAAATCCAGCTCTGTCCTTATTGTTTTTTTATTTGACTCCTCGGAGGAATGCACATAGCGAAGGCTCGGCTCACCCACCTCGACAGGGATTAACGAATCGACCCCGTAAACGAGAGAGAATGGCGTTTCTCCTGTGTTGTTCTTCTCCGTTGTCCTCACTGCCCATAGCACTTCTGGCAACTCGTCAGGCCACGAGCCCTTGGCTTCGTCCATCCTCTTTTTAAGGTTATCAATGATTATCCTATTTGATGATTCAGCCTATCCGTTGGCACTTGGATGGTAGGCGTCGAGGTTATCCTTTTGATTCCTTATTTTTTTTTTTGAAAAAAGCTGTGATCTCCGAACCAACGAACTGTGTACCGTTGTCACAAGTAATTTCCTTTGGGACTCCGAACTGGCATATAATATTCTTCCATATGAAATCAATGACTTCTTTCTGTCTTACCCTGGCAAAGGCTCCTGCCTCGATCCATTTGGAGAAATAATCAGTGAGCACGAGTATGTACTTGACACTGCCCTTTGCTTTGTGAAAGGGTCCTACGATGTCCGTTCCCCCACTTCATGAAGGGCCATGGTGAAACTACCGAGTGCAAGGGCTCGGCTTGTTGGTGACTCATAGAAGCATGTCTTTGACATTTATCGCATTTTCTAACAAACACTCTGGTATGCTCGCCCATCTCCGGCCAATAGTAGCCGGCTCGGAGCAGTTTGCGAACGAGGGCCTTGGCTCCTAAGTGGTTTCCGCATGTTCCCTCGTGCATTTTTCTCATTACGTACTCATATTCTCTGGGGCCTAGACACTTGGTCATCGGGCCGCAGTAAACTTTTTTATATAGCTGCCCATACACTATTATATACGAGACAACTTGCTTCCTGAATTTTTCTTCCTCTTTCTTGTTTGGCGGTAGAGTCCCAGACTCTAGATAAGAGATGAATTTTATTCGCCAATTCCAAAGCCGATTCACTATGTTCACTTTCAGCTTCATTTTTCATGTGGCTGACGTGAGGACCCTCACTGTGGCATCAGTCCCCGAGTTCGTATGCTGACACTACCGAGGCCAAATAAGCTAGAGCATTGGCCTCGGCGTTCTCCCCTCGGGGTACCTACATGACTTTCCATTCTTGCCACGAGCTGATTCATTCTAGGCTCTCGAACCATATATCCACCGAGAACTTAGTTTACCACCAGCTGTGAGTCACATCTCAACTCTATATTTTCAACTCCCATCTTTTTGGCTAACATTAGTCCTGCTATGGAGGCTTCGTATTCTGCTTCATTGTTGGTTAGCTTCTCAGAATTCATTGAATGCCTTAACTTCTCCCCAGTGGGGGCCTCGAGCACTATTCCGAGCCCCGAGCCATTGGAGTTGGCTGCTCCATCTGTGTAAAGCTTCCACACTCCGGGGGTAGGGCCTTTCAAAGTTAGGCTCTCATTTTTCGCCTCGGCGAGAAGTTTGACACTAAAATCTGCCACGAAATCAGCCAACACTTGAGACTTGATGGCTGTGCGGGGTTGATATACGATGTCACACTCACTCAGCTCGACTACCTACCGAGACAATCTCCCTGACAACTCTGGCTTATGCAATATACTCCTCAGAGAGAAGGTTGTCACTACCGCTATTGGATGGCATTAGAAGTAGGGCTGTAATTTTCTAGCAGCAATGACTAACGCAAGGGCTAATTTTTCCAAATGCGTGTACCTGATTTCAGTGTTGAGGAGGGCCTTGCTGACGTAGTATATTGGTTGTTGCTTCCCTTCTTCTTCTCAAACTAAAACAACACTTACTGATACTTCAGAGACATCTAGGTATATTAATAGGGTCTCGCCATCCTTTGGTTTGGCCAACAACGGGGCATTGGCTAAATAATGTTTCAGTTCTTTCAAGGCCTCGCTGCATTCAAGCGTCCATTCGAAGGAAGTATTCTTCTTCAATACAGAAAAGAACTTGTGGCACCGCTCTGATGACCTCGAAATGAATCGACTCAAAGAGGCTAAACGGCCAGTTAACCATTGTACTTCATTTGGACTCGATAATTCTTCAGAAATTTCTTGTATAGCTTTGATCTTGTCAGGGTTTACCTCGATGCCTCTCTCCGAGACAATGAATCCTAAGAATTTGCCGGAGCTGACCCCAAAAGCGCATTTTTTGGGGTTAAGCTTCATGGAATATTGTCTCAAAATTATGAAGGCATCCCTCCGTTGTTTCAGATGATCTTCCAGCCGGGTGGACTTTACTAACATATCATCGATATAAGCTTCCATAGTTTTGCCAGTGTAATCTTTGAACATCTGACAGGCCAACCTCTGGTAGGTTGCCTCGACATTCTTGAGGCCGAATGGCATCACTTTGTAGCAATAAGTTCCCTCATCTGTAATGATAGAAGTTTTTTTCTTCATCGCTTGGGTCCATTAGGATCTGATTGTACTCTGAATACGCATCTAGAAAGGTTAAAAATTTATATCCAGCCTTGGAGTCTATTAACCTATCTATTTGTGGTAAAGGGTAGGAATCTTTAGGGCAAGCTTTGTTTAGGTCGGTGTAATCAATGCACATTCTCCACTTTCCGTTCTTCTTGGGCACCACTTCTACATTAGCAAGCCAATCTGGGTACTTGACTTCTCTTATCAACCCGTTGTCAAGTAACCTCTTTGTCTCGTCTTGGATCGCTTTCTTCTTTTCTCCGACGTGGGACATTTTCTTTTGTTTCACAGGGTGATGGTTTGGGTCTACGTTTGGCTTGTGCATCATGATCTCGGGATCGATCCCTACCATATCTGCATGGGACCATGCGAAGTAATCTTCGTTGGCTTTCAATGATGAGTACTTCCTTTGACTCGGCATCCAGCTCCAAGCCGAAAAATATTTCCTTTCTGGGAATTCTTCTGATTACGCATGTGATTCCAGCTTTTCCACCATTGATTCCTCGGCTTTTTACTTTCAAGGTTCTTGGATGAAAGTTAGACTCTTTTCTTCCTTCTTTGGGGGAGTTGTTCCTTGGGGTGAGATTTCCCCGACCGAACGCTCGAGGTCGTGCGCTCCCATTTACGCAGCGACTGCATAGCACTTCTGAGCCATTGACTGGTCACTTCGAATTGCGTGAATTCCCCATTGGGTGGGAAACTTAATGACTTGGTGAAAGGTTGACGGTACAGCTTCCATTTCGTGGATCCACGGCCTTCCAAGGATAATATTGTATGCCATGTCCTCGCTCATTACTAGGAAAGCTGTTTCTTTGTCAACTCCCCCGGTGGTGGTTATGAGGGTGATTTCCCCTAGAGTTCTTTCCATGGAATTATTGAACCCTGCTAAGGTGGTCACTTTCGGGACGCCGAGGTCCTTCAATCTCACTTGTTCTATGGTTCTGAGGTTAATTATGTTTACGGAACTCCCAGGGTCTACTAGGACTCATCTTACATCCGAGTTGTTGACCCTTAAAGTAATAACCAAAGCTTCATGATGAGGGGTCATTGCCTCGTGGCGGTCTCCCTCGTCATGAAGCTTTGGTTAGTTGAGAGCTTCACAAGCTTCCCCATCGAGGAGAAATCGATACCGTTTATCTCTATACTGCCCGTAATGACGTTCACAGATTTTCGACACGTCGAAGCTATCGACATTGAATCCGAAAAATTTTAACTTCGGATCAAACGTTATTAACTGTTCCCCACAGACGGCGCCAATTTGTGTTGGCCTAAATCAGGATAGGACAACAAATTGAATTTGTATTGAGTTTAACTGGTAATTTGCTTGTATCGAAGTGATATTCGAGCTAAATTGAATTTGAATTAAATATAAACTCAGAAAAAATAATGAGATGATAAGGTAAACGAGACAACAAATGAAAGTAGAGGTTTGTATTATATTGATCGTTTCTTGTTGTTTACAAATGAGCCCTATTGATAATCAGGAGAAAGAATGACGTTGTAGAATGTCATAAGGGTGCATTTATGGCCATTATTATGTGCATAATTATAGTTGACTCATGATCTATCCTTTTAAATGTCAAAGTAACAGTCGACAGTTACAAATGTTGGCCCTCGTCTCCCGAGGTGTGTCATCCGCTCGGGGTTGGAGAGGGTTTTCCCGAGCTCAGTGCTTCGAGCTTGTCTCCCCTCGTTTCCTAAGGCGATCTCCTGGGCGAGCGACCATGCAATCTTTCTCTCGGAAGCTTGTTTCGTGGAGCAATGATTTTTTACCCAATACACTAGTATTACTATTATCATTCTATAAGTTCTAACTTTGTAGTTTCATTCTGATTCTTTTTGTCAGCATTGTTTGTTGTGATGTTGTAAGAAGTCGTCCCTTAATGACGAAGTCTCGACGGATGGGTTATGTACCTAAGTTTGGGGGAAATCTAAAAGGTTGTCACTCTTTTCTTGAGTAAAGTTATCTAAAAGGTTTGGACAAAAACTCCCACATGAAATGTGCACAAGTTGGGATTCGCTAGATATCAAAGAAAGCCAACAAAAGTCAAAACCCAAAACGTAATCATTTTTGAAGCGTCACGTTAGAAGAGCCAAAGGCACATGGCTAGTATGTGATTGTCCATCATCGGAAGTACTGATAATGATAATGATCATAGGGGAAATTAGTTCTACCAAATCGACATAATCCGTAATCTCCAAATACTATTTTGTATTTTTGGGGTTGTATTTTGAAATCGATTATACTAATCTGTCCTATTTGATCCAATAGTTTGATGGTGTTTCAATTTTCAAGGTCAGTTCGTTGGATCATTCAACAAAAAATAACCCACAATGGGGGAATAAAATAAATGTTGGTTTTGCAACTTTTATGAAAAATCTATGGATTCAAAATTTAAACTTAATAGGTTCACTATTTAAGATTCATAATACTTCGCTAATTGTATTGTTAAAATTACGAGTTCAGTCGTTTAATTTGCATATTTGTTGAAATTTTAATGAGTTTTTATATATATATATATATAAATATTATGTATCAAAACTACTCTGTTCGAATGAAAGCTTAGCCAGAAAGCTACATCCACCCCTTTATACATCTTTTTATACTAAGCAGCATGTATTGGCATAAGTAGTAAAGAAATATTATGATACTAACTACTCACGACTTAAAATACTTGATCCACCTCTGTAACGAGAGGCTTATCAAGCATTATAACATGGCAACAAAAGACAACCAGGCAGCGCTTGTTGTGTCCCAGGGGAAAGGTCAGCAACATGGTGTGGTGCAGTAGTCTCCTTTAGAATAAATGTACAAAAACAGGTAATGTGAGATAACTTAAAGAATTTTGACAAGGAACAAAGGGAATGCGTGGTCCTAGGGACACAAAGTATTCAATTGGATCTACTACTCACCAGCTCATGCCCATGCTTACTGTTGCATAAAGGAACAACACATATTCTTTATAAACTCCATGTTCCTTCAACTGCAGAATTAACTATCTTTCATTTTCAAACTAGTTAAAATCAATTGTATATATCGTATTAATCCCATTTTGATGTTTGAGTTTATGTTCAAGAACCTATTCCAAAACGAATGACATGATTTTCGAAGTTTTCTTTTATATCAATTTCAGAAGAGCGTATAACATCAATCGTTTGTACAAACTGGATATTTTGTATTGAACATGTTGCACTTTGCTTTGTATGAACACTTATGGGAAAGAAAGGAATGTGCTAGCAGAGAGAAAATAATTGCATTAACCAAAAAATAAAATGAATTTCATGATACAATTTGATACCATAAATTTAACCACAGGGGACGATGAGACATCGGTAGCATCTTAATCTTGATTCCGTAACCTACACTAAAACCAAATCTATTGGACTTGGAAGAACACCAGGAACGCTTTGCCATAACACAAGCTTGTAACGGCAATGTACACACCAGACCCTATACAGGCATCAGTTAGTGGCATTCCACGAAGTTTATCTCGTCTATGCACCATTCATCGCAGCTTCAACATGCACTGTTTTGCCATCTTCCACAATCTTTCCGTTGATTTGGGTTCGGGGCCTCTGCATACAATGCAGAAAACAATGTCATAACTAATTTCATTAGTAACTAAAAGCAATGAACCCTAAGATGGAAATGCAGAAATCTCCATACCCATTCTGCAGGATCTCCAGAATTTCCGTTCAGCAATTTGTGGTTCTCTTCTTTAGACTTGTTATCCTTGCTCAATGGAAGCAACAAGGCAGTAGTGCGGTCAGGCAGTTCTGAAAGAATAATTTCAGAGCTTCAGCATTTTACCATAATTTTTTTTTTTTTTGGTAACAAGAGGGAAAAGCGAGTGGAGGATGAAAACCAGATAATATAATTCTGAAAAGAAGTTAAGAACTGAAAACTAACCTGGTAACGTTTTATCAATGAAGAACACTACAAGGTTGACAGTGTACCTGTAGCAAATAAATATGGCTAAATCAGGGCCTGCACTTTATTTTCAACAAAGATGTGACGAAAAAAAAGAGCATATCAAGAAAAAAACTTTACTTACCATGCCACTACAACGTCAACAGTGTAATGTTTGCGTGATGCAATAATCAACAAGCTTTGTGCAATAACAGCTAACCAAGAACACTGTTTTATAAACCTGCAGAATTAAATCAAGCAATCAGTGACAAATACAAGCTGTGCAGAGACAGTTTAGAAATATAGATATGCAGCATAAGTAAAGGAAGAAGAAAGTTCAAGTCACTCAGATAACACCTAAAATTTCGTACCCCACAAAGCTATTTTAGTAGTTTTTTTTTTTTTTTTTTTGGGAAAGCAATTTAATTATTCTAGCACCAAGATTAAAAGGTTCAAAAGACGCTCTTCCAATGTGAACTTACAAAACCCAAGGCAAATTTGATTGAAAGAAGGGGATAAAAGAAGCAAAAGGAAAGAGGTGGAGTTGGAGCTTGATTAGGTTGAGTATTTTCAGTACAACTCACACCGAACTCCCTTCTTCCCCACCAAATAACAGACGATTTGCATTAGTTTCGTTGTCAGTGTCACCAGAAGTAAGACTAGAATAAGTATCAGCCTATACTCTCACAGGTACGAATTATTATTTCATTACTGCTGCAGTACCTTCGTGTTCCATATTTCTGGTATGTGCGCACGAAGACCAGAGAAAATATCATATGAGATGAAAAAATCAGATCACCACAACCATAAAGCACACCTCGAGGAACTGCACATTCAGAAAAATCATGTAAGTGCCTAAAACCAAAGGAGCTTTGAAAACCAAAAGCAGCATTTAGTAAAGGAGAATGCAACTTACCAATCAATAGTGCTTGTAATATATTGTCAGGAGGAGGAAGCGTGGCAAGCTTTGAACCCTGGCAATTTGCATAAAATAATTAGTTGAGCTTCCCCGTATAAGTTGAGTCACAGCTGATAGACAGCAAAACAAAAAGCTAAACAAAAAAGCATCAACTAAACGAGAACAGTTTTCACCTCACGACAGTGATAATTTGGACCAGGAAGCTGCGTAGAATAGAACGTTATGATCCGAAGAAATTGACAACCCTGTGGAAAACAGTTACTCAACCAGCTTAGAAAATATAAGGGATATCAAGGATTTATCTCCAAATGTCAGGTATTTGTTGACAAGAAGGAAAAGTAACTGAAGGAGTACAAGACAAAGTAATCCTGGCCAAGAAAAGGAGCACTTACTACTAAGAATGCCAGGACTCTGCACCATATTAGAACTGTATAGATCTTTTTTGTCTTGAAAATAAAAGGATGGAAGGTCCACTGCAGCAAAGCATGAGAAAACCATCAGAATAGAAGACATAAATTATCTCCAAGGCACCACCAGAACCCCAAAATCCATTCAAGGGTAAAGAAAAATCTGGCTTGACAACCACATCAACATAATCTAATCTGAAGTCCAGGAATTCCCTGTTTCTAAACCCTGATGCCTCTTGGGCACATGGCTTGCCTAAAAATAATGCAAGCTTGCTTTTATAGACTTATATGTCAAGGGCATAAATATCGTAACGGCAGATATGAAAGATAAAAGATGTGAAAGTCATAGAAAAGCAACTCACCAAGACAAAAGATAGAAAGATGGTGGTAAATACAGTTTCACTTATATAAGCCCTATCTTGTCCAAGCTCCTGAAATTTTAACCCAAGAAAAGAATGTCAGGACTCATCTCCCATAATAGTGGGGAGAAGAAAACAGAAACAAGAAAACCAACCGGAAGAAGATAGAATCCGACATCCTGAAGAATTGGTCCAGGCCGATGAAAGTAATGCACCCCTCTAGCAGCAAGCCCATGAATGTACTGAAGAAACAAACACAGAGAATTCAGAATTCAGGGATCCAAATTTGCAATGACATAAAAAAATAAAACTTTTCAAACTATTTGCCAGATATCACATTCAACAACCACAGAAAATGTAGTAACAAATGCTATGATCAGTAAGAGACTGGTAAGACTAAATTTGGCAGCTGCCGACCTCCCATCACTCTGGAAACTGTCTCCCTGCCTAATCATACGACAAGAAAATATAGCTAAAAGAAACATTTCAGCCTCGTGCAAAAGCAATGAATTTCAACATCACTTATATCACCTAGCTACTCTTCCAATTCAAGAGCCAGTTGAATTGAAACCAAGCTTATAGTACTTGCTACTCTTGCAAGTCAAGAAAAACTAAAATATTTATAAAATTTAATTATCCAAGCTTTAGAAGCATACATTGACTAAAAATGGAGGATTTTATAGTGACTCACTGTAGAATCATAGAGGTAAAGTTCATTTGAGCACCCCCTTTTTCCCCCTTCTTCATTCCCAGGTCCCCCACACCCAAAATTCCTTTTTTTAATAACTGGGAAATCCTTAGGGCCAGTGAGGCATGGTCAAAAACTCAGTAGATAAAGGTTCCGCCCTCTACCTTTTTCTTTTAACCAAGAAAAACCCAGGTGTTAACCTCGATGGATAATGGGCTCGCCCCTCCACCCTTCTCCACTTAAATACTAGACTTTATTTATCTTGATAACCCAGAAACAGGTTCAGTAGCACACAATTTCAACTCCATAGATAATTCGCCTGGACCATCTACCCTTCTCCACTCAAAGACCATGTTTTTTCCTCTGCAGCAAGGTTCAAAATCATTGAACTTTTTTCAAAAAAACTCGTTGAATAAAGGGTCCGCCCCTCTATCGTTCTCCACTTAAATACCAGACATAAGCCAATTCAAAGTCATAGTACTACTTTTTAGATAATCTAATCACAAAAATATTACTAATTGCTAAACAAAAAGCTGAAATTGGTCCAAAGGTAAAAACCTGGCAAATTAAACCACCAAGAATATACTTCCAATTCTCAGCAAGAAGACTAATCTCTGTTGTTGTCTCTGCACATACTCTCTTCCACAACTGTTCTCCATAACAACAACAACACAATCAGTTTTTTTTTAAAAAAACATATCTTTATATGTAACAAACGGTAAAGTTGTCTTCGTAGCTGTGTACATCACACCCGTTGGGGTGCAGCCCTTCCCCGAACCCTGCGTGAACGGATTTTATAAAAGAAAAAGGAGTTTACCTTAGAAGCTTCACGACCAATATAAAACGACATATCTTTATCCGTAACAACCAGTGCCATACTCCAATTCACAAAACACCAACCATTTTTTTAAAAAAAATTTTCAAATTCAAACACTTGAATCCGATCGATAAACCCGAATCCGACCCGATCTCAAATACCCAATTAGCAAAATTAGTAATGTGTTCAAGAATAATTTAAACACAATTCGCAGGGTTAAATTATTTCTCTCTCTAGAAACTGCTACTCTCTATATTTTTCTTGAATGTGTTGCTGTAAAACGCGAGTTGAACACGGAGGATACAGTTGGAGAGATTTGAGACTAATATATTTATATATAAATTATTATGCCCCCCTTCTTTTTTGAAAAAAAAAAATAAAATAAAATAAAAGAAAATTTGGCCTTTGAGAAATGGGTAGGAAATTGGACACTGATAAAGACTTTTGCAACAACATATCACAGTAGCGGAGTCTGGGAGGGCGAGATGTAGCCGACCTTACTCCGCTAAAGTTTCCTAACAAAAAATATACTTTAAAAGGAATTGAGTTTAAGAAAATAGAGGTAGACCTTATAAAGTAAGAATGAAAAGATTCGAGTAATAAAAAGGTTGTTGGTAACTTTAAAAGTATGTAGGACCCAACAAGCAGAGAGGGGTTCAGAATTCTAGTCTGTTTAAGTTACGGGGTTCTAACTTAATAATTTGTAAAGATTATATAAATTTTTTAAAACAAATACAGAGTTTGGACCAATATTTGGAGGTTCGGCCGAACCCCCCTTCACTACAATCCCTCCGCCCCTGCCAACAAGAGTAAAATAGAAATAATGCATTAAATAATTGTCAAAGCAAGAAAATATGTCATTTTTTGGACAAACAAAAAAGAAAATGATGTCACATAAATTAGGACGAAGCGAGTAATTCTTTTTTCTATATATTAGGTCAAAAATAACTTTTTTCTTTTACCCTTTCTAGAATCTAGTATAGTGTTATACTATGTATGTTGATATTAAAAAAAAAAAAAAAAAACTTTTTTACTTTAGTTGAAAAAATAGTTGATTGAGTACATTGCAGTTTGAATTGTACTATTGAATATTGGATAATTATCTTGAGTCAATGAAGTATTTTACTAAACAGTCTAATTTATAATTTTATACATTAGACAACTAAGACAAAGAGGGAGTTTTAAGTTGGCAATTGTTGAACTTAATCACCAAGTTAATGGTGTTGCATTTAGTTCTTAGGTAGTACTATTTTATTCAATTTAGTACAACCATGATCTCTTCAAATCTTTAGGAGAATAAGTACGCCCTCAATTTAAAAAAGAATAACAATATTTTCTTATTAATCTATTAAAAAATGACATAATTTTAAATTTAGAAAGAATTTAATTTTAAATTTACCACTTTATTCTTAATGAAATATTTTATAGTCCACATATTTTCGTACGACTTATTTTAGACCACAAATTTTAAAAAAATTTCTCATTTCTTAAATTTCGATCCAGCCGATCTATGTCATTTTTGTGGAATGGAACAGAGGAAAGTAATAAACAAAAGCTCTCTTATAACATTTGAAACATTGCACATGGAAGAGATGATTGATCAAATTGTTTCCTTTTCTTTAGATAATAATATAAAACGTTAAATTCAGAAAAATAAGAGTTAGTTTAAGTGACAATTATTTTTTATAAACAATAAAAAAATGGAAAAATTGAATTTGTTTGTAATAATTTTGGCGGAATTCGAAGTCACGAGGCTCATGGCTCGACTGTCGAGAAGAAAAACTCAAATTTTGTTAACAGATCAGAGCTGACCAATTTTATCGTTTTGTTGCCTTTTTATTTTATTTTATACTTTTCCATAATAATAGAGGCACTAGAATTAGTTGCTGTTGTAATTTCTAATCTGAAGTTTAAAATTCATTAAATCAAAATATAGACAGCAACAATATCTCACAATTATTTAGTTGAAATTTTATGGAGTAGTATTTCATCTAGAGGTTAAATTTTGATGGCATGAGATTGTAGAAGTCAGATCGATAATTTAATCTTTATGGGTTCGAGTAAGGTTATCGACACGCGTTAGTGATCGTTTATGTATATATCTGCAATAGTATAAAAAAATATGTTCGATCGAACTTAATGTCGACATGCTACAACTTGCAAAAAGGTTGATTTTCTTTCAATATCTCTAGATATTTTTATAATTACACATACTTTCTCCAACAGAATCTAACAACAATTCGATGGATTTATCGACTCGAGTGCAATGAAGCTGGTTTAAACACTACCATTATTAACAAAGAGATGGTGTTGCATGAGACAACTAAGACAAAGAGGGAGTAATTACAACTTAGTGATTGTTTACGTATATATCGGCAATTGTATCAAAAAATATGTTCTATCGAACTCAACATCGACTTGCTACAACCTGCAAGGAGTTGATTTTATTTCAGTATCTCTAAATATTTTATAAGTACACATACTTTCTCCAACAAAATGTAACAACAATTCGATGGATTTATCGACTCGAGTACAATCAAGCTCGTTTAAACACTACCATTATTAACAAAATAGAGTGTTTTTTTTTTTTTTTGAAATTTCAAAAATTATTTGAATCTATCTATAATGGAGAAAAAGGGAACAAACAGCCTAGAAGCCAGGCATGAGACAACTCAGAAATGGTGAAGCTAATTGGGTCCATGTGGTGCATCATTAACTTTAATGAACCGTTTTAACAGATAATGTTTAAAGCCTTAATTCTGGGGCCACTCCATTATCTCACATATATGCCCATAATCTTTCACTTTTTGGCATGTTTGTCTCTGCATTTCTGCAATTTTTTTTTAACTATACTTTTTTGATGAGTTTATGTCCCACAATACAAAAGCCAAAAATTCGTTTTATACGTTGCAGTTTGCACCATTAATGCAAATGGATAGGGCATTTTGAAAAAGTAGTAGTATAATCTATCTGGAAGCCAATGTAAAGGGATTTAAAAAGAATTAATTCAAATTAAGCTGGCCAGCACAATGATAGTACCATTTAAAATTGTTTCTCTAACTGTCTTAACTTCTTTTTTGAAAACAAGAGATAGATAAGAGTATGCCTCTTCTTGACAGTTATGAATGTTTGTTGAGCTTGATAAAAAACAAATAGGGTAAATCTTACTTACACCGGTATTTACGCCAAATCATATTGATATACCATAGTTAAGTGATTTGATAATGAAAAAGTATGCACTAATAACTACTACAATTAAGTGATGAAACTCCATTTTCAAACGCATAGCATGAATCTATTGCTTTAGTGTATACACTCGTACAAGTAAGTTTTTTTCCAAACAATAGAGTACCTCTTTTCTCTAAAGATTTTCTAGAATATGTATTTATATTTTTAAGGCAGATCCTGATTTACATTGGATGAGTTAGACGTAATTAACACCAAAAGTTGCGGTTTAGATCTAGAGCCCGTTTGGGTGAGCTTAAAAGTGACTTATGAGCTCATAAGCTCATAAGCTTATAAGCTCATTAATATATGTTTGGTAACTTTAAAATTTTTGAACTTATAAGCCATAAGTTGCTTAAAAGCTATTTTTTGAAAAGTTAGGATTTATCCTAACTTCTCAAAAAGTAATTTTTAAGTCACTTTTTGACTTATAAGCCACTTAAAATAAGCAGCTTTTAAGCCCATCCAAACAGGCTCCTAATAGCTTCTTGAAATTTTAGTGGATATATTCCGCTACTTACATTTATTAAGCTGCACAAATAACCAATATGGGAGTATTTCTGCAAATTAAATTGATTTAAAGTTTCAATTCAGCATCTAAGTAGGCTGGATTCAATTAATTAAGTTAGGCCATTAGATCATTCTTTTTTATAAATGCGGAGTACTTATTTTGGCTATTTTAGGAATTAAAGCACAAAGACTTCAACTTGTGCATTCTTTAAATTTGTAGGTTAAACGGAGGGGAAAAGCATTGACCTTTTTTTTTATTTGTTGTTTATGGATACGTGCTAGAGAAATTACCTACATTCCCTTGCAAAAGACACAAGTCCAATGTGGAATAAAACTTAAGTCAATTATATTCTTATGATCCTAATATGTTTAGCCATGATCTCTCTTATCTCTTATGATAAATGAAACTAACATGACTTTGATTAAAAGATAACTTTCTATGAAGATTATTTCTCATTTTATTATCAATCATATACTTTTATAACCGTACCACTGTTATATTCAATATCATGAAAATATTTACATCACCAGTATTACAAATCATATATTTTTTTTTCTTAAACTACGTATCCGATCATCAAAATAAAATGAGTAGTTGGTTTTGTAGGAAAGTTTAGTCAATAGTTTATGACATTATTTTATGTTGGTGTATATGCACTAAGGAATAGGATAATGGACGAAGGGAGTATTGTTGTTTCAATTCAACTATAATAAACAAATGTCAGCCCGCTCAAATGCTTTGAAGTGAAATAGTTGGGTTGAAATAACACATTTTTCAAAGAAGCACATTTCTCCAAACCTAAAAAGTCTAAATTGGGTTCCATGGTCAAACTAGTGGTGGCGTCAACTCATTCTTTTATCATCACAGGATTTTTTTTATTAAAGTGTTTCTAGTCTTCTAGATTTTTGTGTTACTAATCCAACCCAAATTTGAGATGAGAAACCAAAACAAGCATCGTGTTTGGAGAGTGATGGTGTTCTAAAATTTTCTTCAAAAGAAAAAAAAAATCAAGAAAGTAATTTTAAATATAATACAACATACCTTACCTTAGTGGCGGAGCCACATGGGGCCAAGGGTGGTCAGGCGACCACCCTTCGCTTGAAAAATTATATTGTGTATATAATTTAAATTTAATTATTTATGACTCAATATTATATTTTGAATACCCTTGACACAATTAATAGTATTAACTTAGCTATATAGGATGGTCAAATTTAGCTAAACAATCCAGAATCAAATCTCAATTGTACATTTTGAAGATTTTTTTTTTTAAGCTTGAACTCCTTTGAAAAAATTTCTGACTACGCCACTAGGCTTATGTTACCTTATGTAGTAAATGTGTTGTTTTCAATAGACTCTCGATTAAAAGTATTTTGAAAATAAAATAAAAAAATATAAAAGTAAAATTTTAAAATCAAATATTTGAGAAATGTATTGAGAGCAAATATAATATCTATCTAGGCAAAGGAACCAACTTTCATTTTCAGTTGAGTACCCCATTACATGAATGCCTCATATTAGTTATTTATTTTCATTTATTTATTTCGATATTAGATGTCCCTCTCTTTGAACTTTCGTCATTTTCAAATAAGACGTCAGTTTCATCCAGATAGAAATTTGAACACAATGTACCCAAATGGCAAGAAGATTCTGGGCAACTAAAGGAAGTTTCCATACCTCAATTAATCAAGAAGAAGTTTGACATGTGAAATCAACTTTTCTTCAAGTTCATACGTAAACCATGACTAATCTTAAAATATTTAAGTTTCACACTAATAATGTAAGGAATTTGTTAAGTTTACCTACAGTAGCAAGTTATATGTTTGGGTGATACGGGTCAAATTACGGAAGCGAATAACAAGTAACGGAAGCAACAAAGTAAACACGATAGAAGGAAAATAGAGATGGGGAGAATAGAAATAGAAGAAAGAATGAATCAAACTAAACACATAGATTGAGTCAAAAGGGAGAAGAGACTTGAACCATTAAACGGAAGTCACACGAGCAGTGATCCACCATGAATTCAACGTATGAAATACATGAAGCTCAAGCTTCAACAAGAATGGTCAAGCCTATTCTATTTTCTCAATTCTATCTTCAAAACTAGCTAATGAATTAAAATGACTAAGTGTGGTATTTATAGGTGTTCTACACTCCTAATGTAATGTCTAAAAAGCCCTCAAATGATATAAAAACAATACAAGTCTCGTAGGGTCAAAATAGGGATTACATGTCAAAATCCCGTCCAAAACAAGGCAAAACAGGCGCCCCAAACAGCAGAGTAGGCGCCCCACCCTGCAGAGTAGGCGCCCAGAGTAGGCGCCCCACCTTCCAAAGTAGGCGGTCTGCCCCTTTTATGGCGGCCCAAAGTCCAGAGAGTGGTGCAGTCACTAGGCGGCCCGCCTAGTCCAGTGGGCGGTCCATTCCCTTCCTGGGAGGCTTGGAAACGGCTCAAAATGGACTCTAAGTGTTCCTCCTTGGTCCGTAGCCGGTCCTCCTTCGTTGGCGCTCAAGTCCATGACTCCAAATCACTCTCGAACCCTCCTCCGGTGCCCTTGTCTTAGATCCTTTGTGCTCTCACGCTTGGCTCTTGATGGTTGGCGCTTTGTTCCAATTTGCCCCGCATCATCGGGATTGCTGCAAAAAATGCTTAATTTGAGAAGTACTTTTGGAATAAATACTTTTTAAAGAAGTACTTTTAAATAATAAGCAGTTTGTGTTTGAACAACTCATTGGAAAAGTACTTTTGATAAATAATTTGTGTTTGGCTAATCTTTACGAAAAGTACTTTTAGTGTTAAATTACGAAAAGAACATCCAAATTCATTTTACATTTGGATTAATAAAAACAAAAAAAAAAATTAAAATATTTATCAGAAAAAATTTTAATTTAAAAAAATATTTAGTTAAAATGTAAAAAATAAAATAAAATATATAAATTTACGCTATTGAAAAATATAAAATATATTTAAATCGAAGTGATAACGAAATTAAAAATTTCTAGTGATTACTTACTTTTAAAAAATGATTTAAAGAATAGGAGATCCTATGTATGGTTGATATAAATAACTATAAATAAAAACTAGTCTAAAGAGGAAAAAGATTTATAAAAGTATATAGTAAGAAAAATAGGAAAAAGAGAATTATAATTTTATATAGAGAGATGTAGTTAATTAATGAGGGATTATTTGTTAAATATAAATTTTTAGTAAGGATATTTTTGTGTTGAAAAAATTAATAAACTGCTTCTGCTTTTGCTTCTTTCTAGAAGCAGATATTTGTAGCTTCTCCCCAACGACAGAAAAATACTTCTGCTTCTACCTAAAAGTATTTTTTTTGTTGCCAAACACCTCAAAATTCTAAAAAAAAAGTATTTTTTTTTAAAATAAAAAAAAAAATATTTTTGTCTCTGAAGAAGCAATGCCAAACTGGCGATAAGTGAGTTTCAATCTAAAGTCTATTATTACTCCTATCATATAGAATAACCTAATTACATTTAAAGTGATCCATTTTTGTAAGAACTTTTTACCATGAAGGAATTACACTCAATTTAAAAAAGGGGGTAATTTTTCAAAATTATGTAGATAGAGAAAGTATTATTATGATTTCAAAATTATGTAGATAGGGAAACGACGATAGTATTATTATGATTTGGATGGGTGATTATGTCTGGACATGTAAAAGGTGTACAAATCTAATGTTAGCAATATGACAAGTGGGAGTGACAAATGGGCTTGTTTTAGACCGACCATAAGCATGTGATTTTTTTAAAATCAATTGGCAATTACATGACTCGATAAAGCTAAAAATGACACCTTATCTAATATTCCCTTAACTTTTTGTAATCAATCACTGTTAATCAATAATAATAACCAATGACTTATTATTTTCTTTAATATAGTAGACAAAAAACAGGAAAAGATTCAAAGGAATATGTTTAAACGATTCAAGGAAATAAAAATATCACGAACAATGGATATCAAATCCAAATTTATCCCTAAAATTTGCTTCATGAAATGTGAATTGTCCAAAAATATATAAAAAATAATTAATTTACTTAACATTAGATAATCCAGATGTAACGATTGGTGTGTCCTTGATATTGACGAAAATGGTCCTAGAACCTCTCACAAAAGCAGCTCATGAGGTGATAAAATGATACTAATTGACTATAATCAATACCATGAGAAGAAATGGAGGGTGAATTTAAGTTAATTCTAAAGATTAATTAACTCATGAAATGAGAATTGTTCAAGAATATATAACGAAAAAAATATTTATTCTCTGAATCAATATGCGAGAAATAATTAGAATTTGGCTACGTGATAATCCGAATTATACACTACTGTTGATTTATTAGCAAATGTTTTCTCTATTTGTCAATTGTAACATTACTGCTCTACTTAATCAAGAAATCATATGCCTCAAAAATAATATACTCCAGTACAAACCAGTCACTACATGCAAGAGAGATTTAGATACACATGGATCATGTAGCACGATGGCATGTTACACTAAGAACAAAAACATTTACTAATCCAATATAATGATAAAATGATTTTTCAAATGACAGACAATTTGAAGGAGTCAATGGTCAAAATGGGCGTTAATTCCACGAGCCAACTCGTTTCAAAATTCTGTTATTAAATTTCAACCGAGTTGAAAAGGACACAAAATGGAACAAAGAAAAAGAATGTTATTAGAAGAGTGACTGGTCTTGGCCGCCTAGGCGGCTTCTTCAACGTGACCACGACTAATTTCCATGTTCCTTTCCTTTTTGTTATGAGCCGTTTGGAAAACTACTGTTAGTTCGAGGGGTAATAAACTATTATCGTTCGATTGTTATGAACGAATATAACCCAATAGATGACACGAGTCGCGAATTAGTAATGTTCATGTGGGATCTGAGTTATCTCGATCTTCTCTTTCTGTTCCTCTCTCTCTCTATATTTATTCTTCTATGAGTTTGTATCTCATCCCCTTCTTTCTTTAGTGTTATCCTTCTATCATTGTAATCGTTATTGAATTAAAAGAATCCGTTCCATGTTTGTTGAGTAGTATTTGGAGTAGTACACGTTACATCGGTTCATGTGATCAACTATACGGTGTTTAATTTATAGTAAGGTGAAATGGGAACAAAGAATGAAAGTTGTTGGTTCAAGTTCGATTTATAGTGAAACACATAACCGTATGTTCTGTGTACAACCTTTTCTGCTAAGTCTTGTATGTCTAATTAACTAAGAGTTGAAGTATAGACAGTATATTTTAGGAGTCTTTCTTTAAAATGTTCTAATGTTGTACGTGGTTGCTTTTATCAACCTTAGAAAAAAAAATCTGGTATTTGCTTTTAGGAATGTCTCATTTCAGATACTCCACACTTAAGTAAACATGTATTATCAATATCAGCAAATATTAGAAGCAAAAGGGAAAGAACTTTTTGCTATATATAGATCATGGTGTCATCGTGTCAGCAGCTCATATATATGGACCAAATCATAACTATTTCTGATCTAGTTAAATAGTAGTATTACAGTTGCAGATTATGAAATCTATCAAATGGGTCCTATGCCTGTTATGTTATGGACCGTGACTATTGGTCCTAGAAAAATTAAGGTTTCAATGGGTCCATTATTATAGTAGTAGCATGAATAATGACTTCAACAGACAGTCTCTAATGTTCCTTTTCTCTTTTAAAATTTTTAATTAACCTGTATGAATATATATGCTCACGCGATTAATTTGAATTTGCATGGAGTAGGCAGGTGTAAAAGGATTGGATAATGTTTCCTTCATGGGTTTGAGCTTCTCTATTTTAAGAATTCAATCAGAGACATATAATTAAGAATGAAAGGATATTATCGATCCTACTACACTCTTTCATGATATCACTTTTTTTATTTATTTTTGGGTTGAAAATTAATTTGAAGAAAAATTTATTTTATGGTTAAAGAGTGAAGTGTCAAAGGGAAACTTTTTGGAGTAGTTGAAAGTCCCAATCCAAGTACGTAAGATTTACTTTAGTGCTGTTTCCTCAATTCATAATAAAGCTACTTTCTAATCTATCTATATACGTACTGGTAAATTTAATGACAAATCCATATTAGATTTTATGCTTTTGCCAGAACTCGTCACTTTCAAACCCTATATATGTATTGATGTGAAAAACAAAGATAAATAGAGTTTTTAGTGTATATTTACCTACACTCTCAACTACTTGTTTTTGAATTAGCTGGTCTGTTTATTTTATTTTTGTCTATGATGTAAGGGATATATAAGAATAGATTTGTTGAGAAATCTAATCTTAAACCTTAGCAAACGCAAGTAAAATAAGCAAGGAGGAGGGCGAGAGGAATCTCTTATTTTGGTATAAATTTATTGTACGTCTCTAAATCGGAATTTAAAATACAGTTAAATTGGTAATAGGGTTACAAGCAATACGTTGTATCAAGGTAATAATGATTAGATGTAATTATAAAATAATGAGCAAGAACATCAACAAGATTAATAAACGAAACTGTAATATATTGAGAGTATAATTGAATTGTGTTTTTGCGTGTATTTGTGAATGTCTTTTATAATGCAAGAGATGATATTTATAGTACAATAAAAAAAAACGGCTCTCAGCATTTTTGATGCCACGTCCCCCGATAGTGGGTGACCCTTGATCTGCTGCCCTAATAAATGCTAGATTGTGGGGCTCTTTCAATTACTGACTGTCCGAGTTGCTTCCAAGCTCGTTTTTCGGACGGTATAGCTTTAAGACGTGTTCTCGGCGAACTCATGACAAGACTCACCGTGATCTAACTTCCGTATTCTATCCTCCAGTTGCCACGTGTCTAAGTCGGAATTTCACCAGTACGATTCTATTAATTCATTGACTAATGTATGAAAAATTCATACTGTAGAACTTAATAATGAAGTCATGGTAGAAGAAGAAAGAAGAATGAATCACGTAGCTTCTACTTTTCTATTACTCCTAACAAGAGAGAGTTGTATAATATTTTCCAACTGTATAGAACTTACCCAACCCTGGTCATTTCTAGTTGGCTGAGACTTAATGCCTAAGTTGAGTCTGCTTGTCATGCTACAAAATAGAAGTAAAATATCGAGAGAGACAGATTCATACCTAAATTCAATTCGTTCTGCTCATAATATGGAATAGGAGAACCATACAACCAATTCTACGGGAAACCCAAAAGTAATTTACAAATTCAGGATTTTAGCTAGCATTCAAAGTCTCAGGAAATTTTTTGATTTTTTTCGTATTTCTCGAATATGGCTATTCTTCCAAAGACAAATTCAAAATGCTAGCTATTTGTTTTAGCGCGTTGTAAACCGACTACGAAATCAAATTTTTACGTAAAAATTTCGCGTAGGGTCTTGTTTAGCGCGCGTTAATTGATCCATAGCCACTAAAAATAAATTTACTGAGAAATAGTCACCTCTGGACAAGTCCCAGACATGGAACTGAGACTTTATATATATAAAGCACCAGGGGACTATCCCATTATAAAATAATGGAACTTTGAACATGTGTAGTTCAAAGTCTCAGCATAAAAATATGGGACGGAGACTCTTTATATATATATATATATATATATATATATATATATATATATATATATATATATATATATATCATCAGGGGACTATCCTATTATAAAATAATGAGACTTTGAACATGTATAGTTTAAAGTCCTAGATTAAATCTGGGACTTTATATATATAAAGCACCAGGGGACTATCCCATTATAAAATAATGGGACTTTGAACATGTGTAGTTCAAAGTTCCAGCATAAAAATCTGAGACTAGTCCGGGCTGTTGGCCGATATTAATGGGGGTGTATATGCGCGCGGTGGCTATTCCTCAATTAATTCTGAAACAGTGGATAGTTCTCATTTAACGTGTCCAAAAATGACTACAAATCAAAATTGCCCAAATTGCCCAAATTTTACAGTACTACCTCGTTGAATGTAAAAATTTCACCGGGGGGCCATTTTTATCTTTCCTATTTAGTTTTTAGCTCTCATTGTTATAACAGTTCAGGTGTAAAAATTTCATTAGAGTCTCATGTGCAAGTTTAGTCACTCACCTTTAAACCATGAGGGATTGAAGTTATGATTCCATGATTTGAAGTTAACTCAACTTATGTCTTTCAGTATAAAATAATTGACAGTAAGACCAAAAGTGAGAAGTTGGGTTCACATTCAAACTAAATTGAAATCTTTGGTTTGAAGTCAGGTTTAAAAAAATGGTATATTTCAACTTTAGACCAAAAGGGGTTGAATTTAGGTTAACCTAGCTTGAATTTCAGTCCCAATGATATGATGATAAGAAAAGTAGCTAACTCTGCAAAAGTTCGTCCACAAGAGCTTAAACTATAAAGGCAGGCCAAAAAGTGACTATTTCTGCACTTTCCCATTGTTGAATGGGTAAGAGCCGAATACTCTATGAAGGAAGCTCAGCTATTGCAAAAATTTTCACGGGGTGCCCTCAACCAGGAATGGTTTTGCAAGATTGCCATCGTTTAATAATATTTTAGCAAATACCCTTATGTTGGCACAAGGCCAAGACTTCAAGGCACAAATTTGTAAGTGTTGGCACGGTGCCAAGACTGCCGTGGCAAGACTTCAAGGACAAGTGTTGTCTAGCCAACACTTCAAGTCATATGACGAGAATGCAGGAAGAGAATGAACGGGGCAAATGTTGCCTTTTGTCAATACTTACGACCAAGTGGTGGCAAGTGTTTGTCTTTTGCCAACACTTCAAGGGGCAAGTGTTGGCAAATGAGAGGGGTCAAAGAAAAGTCTTGACCTCATGCCAAGAGATTGACAGGGGCGTGCGTGTCTGTCCAAAATTTTTTCATTAAACTTAAAGGGGGTATTTTTGCAAAACTCTGTTAAGCGCGGCAAAAAGGTAAACCATTGCTTATGGTGTCATATTTCTAAAAAAAGGCCCAGCTATTGGGAGCGCAACTGCTATTTCGTAAAAAGTTCACAACTATGCTATTTGCAGTCATCCATTTAGGTTTTAGTCATTTTTAAATATCATTTATATGTATTTGCTTTGAAATAATGGAGACTGAAGTTATGTATTTAACTTCAAACATAATGTAAATTTTACTCAACTTAGAAATTTTGGTCGAAAAATGAACTAAATCCAGACCAAGTTGAAAAAAAATAAAAGAAAAAAAATCATCAAATTTCCATTTTATACCATAAAGAGCTGAATAATATTGGACTAAATTTCACCCCAATCTTATGAAGAAATGTATTTTTTTTATCTGAAGTGGTCAGTTCTTGCAAAGGTGCGCCCACAACTGGCTAAAACTATAATGAGGTGCGCCTATTGTTTTCCATGTAAAATTTAGCCTGGTAACCAACTTTCATAGTTGTGAGGAACAATCAGTGCTTGCAAAGTTTTAAAGTAATATCGACTACTCAAAAACACGAATTGAATATTTGATGAATAGCTATTGAAAGATGAGGAATTTATTTTAAAACATTGAATTAAATCACAGAAAATATCAGAAAATTTCTTATGGAGTTGAAAGTGTGTTTTCAACTTAATTCCAGGAGAAATTAAGTGTATTTTCTTTCTGCGTTGGCCAAGTAGTGGCTACTTCTCTAAGTAATAGCAAATGTTGCTGTTGCTTATAGAGCATCCCAAATAATGGCTGTTCATGACATTTTCCCATTTTCCACCACCTACCCACCAAAGCAAATGAGTTTCATTTCTATGCCTATTTTCCATTATCAGAACTGTTTTTCTGGGATGTGTCAAATTTGCAAACAGTTTTTAGTCTTTCAGCTTTTCTTTTTTACCTTTCCATAAGCGTCCATCATTATCCAACTTAGTTTTGAATTGCGTATCACTTACCTCGAAAATTAAATAAATTTACGTTCTATTTAATCCCAAGCTAGCTGGATATCTTTTACTCCCGTAGACCTGTTAAATTCTTTTTATTGATCTACCTTACGTGCACCTCGATCATTCTCCAATTACCTGCTACATCCCCTCAATCTGTATATGTACCAATAACTCGCACTAATCGTTAGGCAGATAGAAAAAAATCACCAAGTATTTTCGAACATGAGACTTCATGGTTCTCTTCCCACTTCATTGACAACTGCGCTGCAAACATTGGATTTAGACATGTTTCATTCTAATACTCAATTATTTTAGTTTCTCATTGTTACCAACATAACCTCCGGCTTCTCCAGGAAAACAGTAAGGCAGCTGTAATATAGAGATCAAGGATGGCCAGATACATGTTAGAGGCGATATCGGGTACATTACTTGCATTGAAATGGTCAAGACGAAGGGCAGCAGCTGGGGAAAACAGTTTGCTACTAATGTGTTTTGGAAGATTGACGGGCAATGGTTCATGTGTATTCACCATGCCTCCTATATAGACCTGTAAACTGTGAATCAGAAAGCTACTGTAGAGTGAGTGAGAATTGTATACTGTCATAAGTTTTGCAACCTATTGTTAAACTACTAGGCTACTAGATCAGATTACAGAGGAATGTAACTACACAAGCTCCTTAATTCAGAATACATTTGTGATTTCTTTCTTTATAAAGTTTATTCTTTCTTCTTCCATTTAAGTGTACATTTTTCATATTTTATTATTAGGTTGAGTAGCTCTGCTCACCGTGACTTAGACAAACCAAGTGCCTAGCAGTTTGTCTCCATTTGGATTTGAACCTTGACCTCCTATATTTTTCATCGCACTTTCTTAATAATCCGCACCTTTGGGTGCATTTCTTTCAACATAAAGGTTCCTCTTCTTATTTGTTCACATCAGATTTATCAATCTTGAAGGATAGGGGTGTACATGAATTAAATTCACTGTCAAAAGGGTGGTGGAATGCCAGAAGTCTCTGGTTCACTAGTAGGGCTCCCTATTACAGATACCAAATGATTGTCACAAAAATAAATATCTTCATCAGCATTAGAAATTTAGATTTCGAGATTGGAAGATCTTGATGATGGACCAAGAGAGCTTGAGAACATTGAGAAGGAACATCAATATAATTTTGTTCATGGGTCTCTGAGTGTCAGTTATGTATTAGGCCAATCCAATCAGAACATCAAGATGATGTGTAGGAAGAATTCTCTAGTTTAATGAACTTTGGAAACCTCAATAAAAGTACCATCGACATTACCTTTGATGAAAACAAAGGAAATGAAATTCACCTATTGTATATATTCAAGAGTTCTACTTTCTCTATAGCCTTTTCCACTGAATTCATACTATACCTTGCGGCATGACATTATTTTACTTCCTAAATATAAGAGAGAATTTACAACTGAGCAAAGACGTACAAAATGAGAGGTTGCAGATGACTTATTCGAACCACTGATATTCATTTCGCAAGTTGCACTACGGAACATGCAATGCTCAAGAAGCTAAGAAAATTCTGGTTAAGTGATATTCTTGCTTCATCAGTTTCTTTTGCATCATATAGCTAGATCCTTCCAACAGGTGAGGAGGGTGGAGATGCCACATATCTTTGAGGGGGTTGTCCTTGGACCGTGGTTGAAGTTTTCATTTCCCTCATGACATCCGAAGAAGCCTTTTGTCCTAGAGATCCAATTTCAAAGATGTCTGCTAGTTTATGACTAGTCAGGGCCGAGACACAGATGGAGAATGCCTCCAACAGAGGAACTGATGAATCAAATTCAACAGAGTAAAGTCCATTCTTGAGTGGTGCCATACTGAAGGTAGGCTTGCTCCTCTGATCACCTCCCTGTGGGGAAGCATTGATGACAAAATATTAATGAAGCCTCATATCAAGAGAAGCAATGAACAAAGTGAAAGTAAGTAAATGACACAAACGAGTACCTGAATGAAAAGGTTTAGGTAGTCTTGGCTACTGCAATCTTTATCCTGTTCGAGTACTTTTAACTTGCAACCCACATCCCATCCTCCACAATCACATAACCCACCAGATCTCCATCGTTCAAGCAATGAGGAAGGAGTTCCGTCTTTTGGCAAGCTATGTGTACCACCAGGAAGAATGACTACAACGTCATTGTGTGTCTTGAGTTCTCCTGTTTCATAGGTCTCTCTGGTCAAATGCTGCATACCTTCTTGTTTGTATTGATCAAGTGTTGAATCTGCATAAACTTGGTTTTGACTTGAGTTCATGACGACAATGGCAGCAAGCTCTCTTTTCTGAGAAGAATCAGGCACTTGCTTGTCCAACTGTCCAGAATCAATGCTATACAAGACAGACTCCCTTTGCACAGATATATTTTGTTGGTCATCTATACTTGAATTAGGACCTTTGGAACAAGAAACCTCCATCTGACCGACAACTTTATAACCAAAGCCAGCACTTTTGTCTTTTGATCCATGGCTCATCCAACCCCCACTCTTCCTTTTAATTTCATGGACTGCATAGAAAGCATAAACCAAGCTACTTCCACCTTTCCCATATGTTGGTAACTTCTTGACAGCTGCAGCAAGAATGCCACCATCATCGTCGACCACAAGTTTAAAGAAAGGAACTCCATCCTTAAGTGTAAGCTGCAGAAGAGCCTGAAGAGTTGAGGGCTGATGCTTTTTCACATGAGCGTGTTTACTGTGGTTGGAGGCAAAAGTCTTGCTTTCTGAGTTCCCATTAGTAGGCGGATCAGCTGAATGAACCCCCTTAGGCCTCAGTAATGGGTCTAGGAGTCTTCTTAAAGGGCTAGATCTCCCTCTGACAGCAGCATTTGGCTTCTCTCCGTTACTGATATCCATACTGCAAGAAGCTCCTACAGGGCCAGACTTGGGGATGTTATTCGTACTATTTAACGGTGAAACAACCGAGGTTTCCTTAAAACTGAAACTTCTGCTCATTCGACTAAGACTGAAGCTAAACCTCTTATTAGGGGATGGATGTCTTCCCTTCACCACTGCCTGCTGCGCAGTGTCCAAATCCATACTCTGTGAAGTCTCAGCTGGGACTCTCAATTCTGTGCCAGATTTATGGTGTTCCAGACATTTGGCATCAAATGAAGAGCGTGTAGTTGTCCTCTTATTTTGAAATGGGGATGAACATAAATCTGACTTTATGCCCCGAGCATTGGGCAATTGATGTTGCTTCACATGAGACTCTGTATTTGTTGCAGAGGTAGCAGGCAGGGGGCATGAATGCGGAACAGCATACAATTCACTGGAGGACTCCTGTGAAGAACAATCAGAAAATCTGGCCCTCATCGCCTCAGCTGGTTGCTCATCAAAAGTTTTTCTGGATTCTGAGAATTGAGATGCCTCCATACTTGTTTTTGGACGATGTTTTGGAACCAAGACAACAATATTCTTGGCTTCAGCAGCACAATTTTGGGAAGTAAGGTCCACTTCATTGTCTAATTTGATCTCACTTTTACAATCTTGAACACTGTTTGTATGACCTGAAGGAACAGTGACATTCTTAATCTGTTCCGAGAACAAATCTTGTTCATCTGGTCTCATCTTTTGAATGGTTTCACTGCCCACGTATTTACCAACATTTAGTTCGGAATTGCGCCTGCGAGATGGTATCTCTTTCCTAAGACGTTCTTTCTGCTTTCCATGCTTTGTTTCCAAATTCTGGGTCTGCATAAACTCTGATTGGGGTAGCTGGACGGGTTCTGTAAGCTTTTGTTCACAAGACGAAACACCTGATGATGGTTTTCTCTTGGAAGGCATGCCATAAGCAGTGGGAGGCCTTCCAGCAACAAATGGAGCACTAACTGATGATGTTTTACGATGACACCTTGCAGGCATACGTTCATTATACTTCCATTTCTCCAGACGCTCCCAATCAAGGACTCCGAAATTCAAAGCTTTCCCTTGAATATTCTTTCCCTTTTCTGCGTGCTGCAGATAACCTGGCAAATTGGACATATACTTGACAAGCTCGTCATCTTTGTTTTCCCTACTCCCTAACCCCTGGTTGTGGTGATTATCAGAAGAGGTCGACTGTACCACATTTTGAGTGACCGTCCTGCTTAATTCATGATCCCTGCTAATGTATGGTTTATCGACCGTGTTTTCAACTTTATACTTGTCTCTGGACTTTGAACCTTGATTTCCAAGGGACGATCTGATCTCTTTTGAAGCACTGGAGCTTTCAGGATGGCGTCTAGTTTCTAGTCTGTGCCCCATTTCCAAACTTCAAATGGCATAAATTCTCATATTATACTCTAGTACATTCTTTACTGCAAAGAAAAAAAAAAGTCTTAGCAATATTCCTAATAACATGTGTCGAATAAGATCACAACAGAGACATGTCACAGCATCCACTACTCATGTATCACTCGGAAAAGATTTGAATGAAATACCCAAACAACAAGGACTTCTATAGAAAACAATTGCACAAATGAGTTTTAAGGAGTAAGCGGACTTATTAACACAAGCACTCATAATCACATTATTATCCTACTCTTAACCCAAGAATGCAGAGTAAAGACCTGAACTAGATGAATGTCGATAAGACCCCTGCTAATATAAGGTTAAGCAGACCAATATACAAAATGCTTCAGGTATGCACTCAAATACCTTTTTCTATTAGAAAGCAAACAATGATAAAGCTCTCTTTATTCAACACATTAGCCACTCTAGGCATCATAACAAAGACTAGAATGCATACAACACAAAGTCACAAACCAAACTAACCAAGTCATGGATTGATACAAATACAATTCATTTCGAGTAATTGTTACCATCAGCCTTCTAAGAAAATGATATAAAGAATATGTATAATGCAGCTGTAGAATCACTCTTTAATTAGTACTAGTACATACTATACTTTCCAAAACAGATCTGTATACAGTTTAATGAGAAGAATCAGAACAAGAAACCACAGAAAGGGCTTTCATTCAATAAAACCAGGAAAAAGCATTTGATTGGAAACCCCATAAGACATATTTTCTTACACATGAAAAAGCATAAGCCAGTAAACTTCCTGACAAAAGTGAGAAAATCCAAATCCTAAGATGGACCAAAAGTATCACAATGTATCTTTTTCTGAGTCTTCAATCACAAGTTCTGTAACACAAAAGCAACATAAATACATTCACCTTAATGTTTGGGCACTTTATGGAAATAGCCCTCTTAGTCAAGATATACACTTATTATACACATAGTATACATAGAATATACATTATACAAAAAATTGTTATTTCTTGTTTAAGCGGCTTAACCACTGTTCCGACTTTACTCAAGATCTCAATCAAGACAAAAAATAGAGTTCAACTGCAGTGACATTTATAGAAAGAATCCTAATTTCTAAAACAAGATAATCAAAAGTATTAATGCAGCTGAATTAAATTTATAGATCTACCTAAATGAAGCTCACTCTAATTAGTAAACATAGTAAAAAATAGCTCAAAGAACAAAAAAAAAAAAAAATTAATAACATGTAGACCTATAACACAACAACCCATTCAACCCCATTTCAAGATTAGACTAGTACAAAAAAAAAAAAATCAAAAGAAAATGCAGATTCATTACATAATATTCAGTGAAACCACATTTCAAGAATTGAAAAAAATAACAACAGTTCAGACCCAAAATACAATATTAATTGAACCCCATTACAAGATTTACAGTGATAAAAAGGAAAAGAAAACAAAAAATCAAGAAAATGCAAACCCACAATACAAATATTTATTAAAACCCCATTCCAAGATTAGTGGCAAAAATAACTTTTTATGAAAAATGCAGACTCAAAATACAAGATTAATTAAACCCCATTTCAAGATTTAGCTCAAAAAAACAAAAAAGGCAAAAAGAAAATTAAAAAAATACAAACTCATAACACAACATTCACTAAAACACAATATTAATCAAACACCATTTCAAGATTTAGACTAATAAGGCAAAGAAAAAAAATAGGGAACTTGGAGAAATGAATGTTCAAGTAAAACTTACAGTAAAAGCAAAGAAAGGAACAAGCTTTGAGTTGTAAAGCCTTAAAGAAAATCTTCTTGGAATTTACTTAAAACGTTTTCTTGAAAACCGGACAAAGAGTTATACTAGTGTAGAAGCTTATGTATATAGAGAGAGAAAATCCCCGGGAAAATATGCACTTACTCATAATACTACATATTAATGATTATTTGTTCCGTATATTTTAAGTGTCTGAATTTGATTGGACACGAATTTAAAATTAATGTGCCTCGTGTTACAAAATAATGCTTGAAATAAAAAAGGAACGGACTAAAAAAGAAAAATAGACACTTGAAAATCAGGGCAACAGAAATAATACTCCTTCCGTCTCAAATTATTTGTTCTTATTTTTAAAAATAGTCGTCTCAAAATATTTGTCCAGTTAAGATTTTAAGGTAAAATTTTCTATTTTTTCCCTTAATAAATGTCTTAAAGACCACAAAGATCTCACTTATTGATTAATATTATAATTATTTAAATACCAATAAAGATTAAATAAAGATAAAATAGTCAATAAATTTTTTTTTATTAATAATTTTTTAATGAGCATATAAAAGTGAAGAGGATAAATAATTTGAGACGGATGAATTAAAAACCTAAAGTGAGAGAAAACCCCCGAAAAATATGCACTTACTTTTAGTGATAATAATGATTTGTAGAGTGAGAGGGCCGTTTCGTTTTCTATCTGACGGTGAAAAGTGGAAATTGGCTAATTTAGAGAGCTAAATGGTTGGTCCGCGGCCGTGTGGGTCCTCTTAATATTGGGTCCTACACTATGTATTGACATGATTTCAATGTCTCGAATCCCAAGGCTCTAGATTCCTGTGTACATCAGTGTGTGGGCCTTTTAGAATGGCTGGATTGGATTTCAGGTTATCTCCTTTTCTTTTTGTTTTTTCGTTCGGAAACAACTTCATAACTTTAGTGAGCAAATGACATAAATTGTCCTTTAATTTTAGGGATTGATCTAAACTTGTTCTTCAAATATACAGTGGAGCAGTTTTAATCCTTTAACTTTACAAAAACTTGTCAATTTTAGTCTCTGTCCAAATAAACTAACGAAAGTAGCTATGTTTAACGGACCCCTCACGTCCAAATGTTAAAACAAAATAACGACAATCGAGTAGGCAATTCCCACAGCCGCAATTCTCTTATAAACCAAATTGGTATGGATGCTCGTTTGAAGAGTCGTCTGAATCTCGTATCATTCAAAAATCTCGAGTTTCTTACGATATTTCAGTGCTTCATTCATCTGGATTTGACCTTCGATTCTGATCTTCAAAGAAGGAAATCTAGTGAAAATTGAGTAACAGTACAAAATATATATCTCAAAAGAGACAGAATCAGACAACTTCATATCTTCATAATCAGCTGGAGAATTCTAAATAAAAAATCTTTCCAAAGAAAGTGCCAATCCTCCTCAGATGTATTTCTAGAAAAAAAATAGTTTCTAATTTTGGTATTTGCTTCTAAAATAGTTATAATTAGCTTGTAGATTACGTACTTAACAATTCAAGACATTCTTTTTTTTATAGGCAATTCAAGACACAATAAATTTTTAACAAAAATATTTAAGAGAAAAAGAAGATACTGGGAGAAAGAATGTGATCATTAACTTTTCTTCTTTAACTCCCACTCTTTGATTCAAAAAGTTAGCATCTCTTGCCATTGAACGAGAACATTGCATAAATTGGTAGATTCTCTATGGTTGTTGGTGTAGATTGATGAGTAGATAAACTGAGGGTTTAATTTACAAAGTGAATTTGGGAGAGGAAAGGAGAACTGAGATTTTAAGTTTGTTTAACATTTGGACATGAGGGGTCGTTAAAAATAGCTGGTCCTGTTAGTTTGTTTGGATGGAGGCTAAAACTGACAAGTTTTTGTAAAATTAAAGGACTAAAACTGCTCTACTCTATATTTAAAGGACAATTTTGGATCATTCCCTAAAGTTAAAGGACAATTTATGCCATTTGCTCTAACTTTAGTGGATTAAGGTGTGTGTATATCTCACATTCTCTAGGTCGAACTTGTAAGATCACAATGGAAATATTATTGTTATTGTTGTTGTTATTGTTATTTGGTGTTTTGGTTACTTGTTTTTTTGACTAATTCAAATTCAAAATAAAAAGTAGTATTATGTGTGTTGGCATAAATCGGGATAGGACAACAAATCGAATTTGTATTGGATTTAACTGGTAATTTGCTTGTATCAAAGTGATGTTCGAGCTAAGGTTAAATTCGAACTAGATAAAAACTTGGAAAAGTAAACGAGATAATGAATAAGCAGAATTATAAACGAGGCAATGAATGAAAGTACAAGTTGAATATCGTATTTTTCATGTCCTATTTTTTTACAAGTGGACCCTATTTATTGTCAAGGGAAAGAGTAACGTTATAACATAATAGTTGCGCCAGTAATGACTAGGGGTGGGCGTTCGGTTCTTCGGTTCGGTTTTTGGAAGTAGGAGTCCGTTACTTCGGTCTTCGGTTCGGTTTGAAGTGTAGAAAAGTCCGTAATTTTTATACTTCGGTTCGGTTCGGTTTTTTAGTTCGGTACTTCGGTTCGGTACTTCGGTGTTTCGGTTTAAACCAAAGTTTATATCCAAAGAAAAAAAGGCCGAACAAGAAAGGGAAAGGAAAGGCAAAGTACATACCTGTTCAAAGTCAAAAAATAAGATTAACAAAAATACATCAAATTACCAAATATAAATGATTGAATACTCGTAATATCATATCGCGATGACTTAACATAAATGATTTATTCAAACTAAAAGGATGTTCAGCTAATTTATCATTTCCTAATGAATTTTTAGTTCAATTATTTAATTTTTTATATATGTTGCATTTAATCACTAATTAGACATTAAAATACAATAAGTAAAAAAGGGAAATTATACGAATCAATCTAGGAAATATACGTAATATGTAATGGTGGATGTTTTTTGTTAATGGTTTAAAAAAAAAAAAAAAAAAAAAAACTTCGGGTTTTTCGGAATTTCGGGGCCCGAAGTTCCGGGGAGCCCGAAACCGAAGACCGAACCGAAGACCGAAGTTCAAAAATTTCTAAGACCGAACCCGAACCGAAAAACCGAACCCGAAGTACCGAATTAGTTCGGTTCGGTTCGGTATTTCGGTTTTTTCGGTTTTGTGCCCACCCCTAGTAATGACCATTACTCTGCATTTAGTCGTGATCAGCTCATAATCCTTTCCTGAAATGAAAGAGGTAACGGGCGATGGTTATAGAGAGCGAAGTCTCGTTCGTCGAGGTGAGTCACCTTCTCGAGAGGTTATAGTGTCGGTTATTCTTAATCTCAATTGGATTTTCCTCGAGGTGGTGCTGGTGATTTTTCCCCTCGAGGAGATGTCCTCGTGAGCTTTGTCTTTTCCATGGCCTGAGGCCTTACCCCGAGGTGGTGGAGCTTTTACCTAATACAGATAGTCCCTCCACCCTTCGGATAATTGCCTAAATTTTTCGAGTGGTGGAATTGAGTTTAGGTGGGAGAGTGACGTGGCGCTTTTTTAGCTAGAAAATTTGAAAAGGCGGGCGTCGTTTCAACGTCTCATCTCCTGCATGTGGCTCAATTTTGAACGACTATGTCTTTTTGTTTGGTCTTCCCCATGTAACTGTCATCATGACGTTTTAATCCACTTGTACTTCGCTATAAATTGGCCATTTTCTTTGTTGTTATCTTCGTTATTCCATAATTTTCCTAGGAGCCATTCGCATTTCTTCCTCTCTTTCAAACTTTCAAAAGATTTCATTATCTCTTCTCCATCCCAGCGTGAGAATATTGTTGATGTTGAAATTTTGGCTTCGACTGAGGATTTGTTAAATTCTCCCCCTTCAACAATTGCTTCTTGTTCGGGTGATAGCCCTACCGCAACCATCCAATAGCCGTCCATTGGTGATGATGAGGTGGCGGCTGAAGGGGCCATTGACGGTGATGAGACCTTACCGCCAAAGAAGAAGAAAAAGAAGCAAGTTTATCAGGGAGAACTTAAACCTCATTGGGTTATTCCAAGGCATTATGATTCGAGCAAGGATTTCAAAATGAGGGGCAAACGACCTCGGATGTTGGTAGGAGAAGGAATCTCCCTGTTCGACTTTCTCCTACCCTTGTCTCGGAAGAACATATGGCCCTGATCCGAAGGGAGTGTAATTGGAGCCCCGAGGTCCCGATCTCAATTCCTACCCCGAGCAACGCACGTGTGATAGTGTTCTGGGGCAGTCTTTCGTTTAAACTTACCCCTTTTTGATATGTTTTTCTCTCCCTCTTCATCTCATAGGAGACACCTTTTACAGGTTGCATAATGTTTGCTTGGCCCAGTTTGGTCCCGGCTTCTGGAGGGTCATTCAGTGTCTCGACTGCATTAGTCGTTAAGCCAGGGTCATATTTGGGTACGACCATTTGATTTCTTTATTTTCTCCTTCTCTGCATAAAGATGGGGTTGTGCAGTTGAACAAGCGGAGTCAGTTTTCTCTTATTACCAAGAGCGATGATATCGAGGATCGAAGTTGGTGCGATTGGTTCGTTCTCCTTCCCACCTCTTCTCTTTCAGCTGAACCTGGGTTTCCCAAGGCGTGGAATAAGACACGTAAGTCTTCCTCTGGTTTTTATTTTCTTTACTTAGATTCAATAAATTTGGAAAAAACTGAATTTTTGTCGTATTTTTAGCAAGGAGACTTCCAATCAATCTTCCCCAGAATTTGGAGGCTGGGGTGCAAGCCATAATCAGCGCCGAGGGGAGGCTAGATAGGGATTGGATGGTTTTGGCCGCTCGTGCAGAGAATAGGAGGTCGGGCAAGCGATTGGATTAGTATGTTTCTAATCCGGTTATTCTATTTCCTCGATATGCCTTTTCTCACTTCTATCTTTCTTATCTTTTCCCGATTTCAATGATTTTCCCGCCGAGGCGGAAAAGGAAGAATATAAAAAAGAGAAAAAGAAGACGAAAAAGAAAAAAAACAGGGACGACGAGTTGAAGTTGTTGATGTCCCAGATGCCGATGCTAGTTTGCATCTTATCGAGGAGTCTGTTCAGACTCTTACTCAGGCCCCGGGAGGTATTCTTATCTATTTATGTATTTCTTTTTTTTTTTTTAAAAAAATTCCCTTTGAGTAACGCATTTCTTTCTTCTCAGGTTCGAAGAGAAAAGGCGATACGCCTAAGAAGCCAGCTAAGGCTAAAATCCCTCGGGTCGATTTGCCCACGGTCCCTCGGCGAAGATTGATTGACGAAGCAGATGATGTTTGCGTTCAGAGCGTAGTCGAGGCGACTACTGTGAAGGAACCGAGTCAAGTGGTTGACAAAGTTAGTGAGGGCTTGGAGTCCAGTAGGGAGAAATCTGCCGTGGCGGTTGACAGGTCTGCCGAGGCGACCTCGTTTGCGAGACAGGCGAATGTAGATCCACCTCGAGATAAGGCAAATTTTCCTAAGGGATTAGGTGAATCCTAGTCCCAATAGATATTTCTCTGTTCGATGATAGCATGAGGGTCGCCATCAGCTGCAAAGGGTTACTTGGGCCTTTAGAGAATGATCGCCTGAAGAACATCCCGTCGGACGATTTGATGGCCCAATCGGCTCAGCATACAATCCATGTGAGGTTTCGTTTTGCTTTTACTATTTTTTCATTCTAACTATTTTCCAAGCCTTTGACTCATTTCCTTAGGGTTGCAGGGCTACGTCTATGCCATGAGGGCAGCTGAAATCGAGGCCCAGCGAGCAGCACATCTTTGGCGGGTCAGGGATGAGTAGGATCGTAGAAGGAACGAGCTTGAGGCTTGTGTTGCTGAGCTAAAAAAAAAAAAAAAAACTATCCAGCTCGGAGGCTAACTTGGATCGATCTCGAGGAGAAGTCGAGCAACTTGACGCTGAACTTTCTGAGGCTCGTGGTGAAGCTGCCAGTCTTTTGGCCGAGAAGAGGTCCTAAGAGGAATTATCAAACCGAGCTCCAGAAGCAAGCTGATGCAGCACTTAGGGGGTTGACTGAGCAATTCGAGGAGAAGACTTCGCTACTTATCTCAAAAGTGAACGAGATCGAGGCTTAGAATAAAGCTCTTGAAGCCGAAAAGATTCCCCGACTAAGAAACCAGCCTCTTCCTCCAAGCTTAAATGCAAGTTCAAGTCTAAGCTGGATTTGAGGGCCACCCGAGCGAAGGTTGACAGGAATTGGGTAATCATTCAGACCAAGTTGTGACCCTTGAACAGTGTAAAAAAGGGATTAGCTTAGATGACGAGATTGCCAAGGCCAAGGTAAATGTAGCTACGGCTCGGGGGGGTTTTTAGATCAACTTTCTTCGAGCAGTGACAGCTCGTCTGAAGGAGAGGTTTCAGGTAGCGATAGTAAATATGAGTGACTGCTCGTTTGTTTTTGTTTTTGTGCCTTGAGGTTGCTCCTTTGTAATTATTTTGGCCTTCGAGCCTTGTGAATACATGAATGTCTGAATATCAATTATTTCGATATCTTTTTTGTTTGCCTGCAAGACTTTAAATGTGTTAGAGAGCTAGTTTAGGACAATGTCTCACCCTCGAGCCGAGGCTAAAAATTTAATGGATAAAAAGATGGTAGATCGATTTTTATTTTATTGATAGAAATTGAATCAATTTACATAAGGCCTAGTTGTACTGAGGCATATTTCGTTTTGCAGAAAGCCGTTTCGGGCGAGGAATTCAAGTATAGAGCTGAGTCCCCGAGTCTAGGTCGTTCCCCGAGTCTGGGTTATTTGAGCTACGAGCTTGTGAGTCGATTGCAGATTGATCTCGCTCCCTTGTCACCCCCAAGTATTCGAGGGTGAAGGATGAAGATTCGAGCACTGTTGACCTTGGGAACACATTTCGTGTTGCTAGAAGTAATACCTCTTCAAATTGGATATGTTCCAATTCAAAGGCTCTTGCTTTCCCTTAAGGTCTGCCAGCTGATAGAATCTTTTTCCTACGATTGCTTTCACTCGGTAGGGGCCTTCCCAATTAGCGGCCAATTTTTCTGCGTTTTTCTCTTTGGTTGTTTGATTCGAGGCTCTTAAAACATAGTCACCAATCTTAAATTCTCTCAACTTGGCTTTTTTGTTCAAGTAGGTATCGATTCGTTGTTTTTGAGCTGTCAACCGCACCAATGCCATCTCTCTTCGTTCTTCAAGCAAATCTAACTCTATTCTCATAGTTTTTTTATTTGACTCCTCGGTAGAGTGTGCATAGCGGAGGCTTGGTTCACCCACCTCGACAGGAATTAGTAAATCGACTCCGTAAACTTGAAAAAATGGAGTTTCTCCTGTGCTGTTCTTCTCATTGCCTACAAAACTTCTGGTAACTCATCGGGCCACGAGTCTTTAGCCTTGTCCATTCTCTTTTTAAGATTGTCAACGATTATCCTATTTGATGATTCAGCCTGTACATTGGCACTTAGGTGGTAGGGTGTCGAAGTTATCCTTTTGATCCCACATTTTCCAAGGAATGTTGTGACCTCCGAGCCAACGAACTGCATACCAATGTCACAAGTGATTTCTCTTGGGACTCCAAATCGGCATATGATGTTTTTCCATATGAAATCGATACCTCCTTTTGTCTTACCCTAGCAAAAGCTCCTGCCTCGATCCATTTGAAAAAATAATCAGTAAGCACGAGGATGTATTTGACATTGCCTTTCGCTTTGGGGATCCAGGATTTCAAGGTACTGGGTGCCACATCGGTTTAAATATACACGTGTCGATATTTACATTGTTCAAATAGGTTATTCGTCTTTACGATTATATACACAAATCGATTAAACTAAATATAATTTATGACAATTAGGAAGCAAGACTAAAAATTTTAAAAGATAGTATTTATATCATAAATACCAAATGCACAGCATCCATTTGCAATTGCTCTCGACGAATTGTCATACTTTGAAAATGGTCAATGATGGTATCATTACTTACATTAGTAAATACATCCGTTATATGTAACAAACTAAACAATAATTTAAATATTGATCACCAATACTACTCCGTACGTCATTCTTTGTTTTCTTCATGGATGAGAATGCTCTCTCCACACTTGCGGTAGCAACCGCTAAAATCAAAGTCAACTTCACAAGTGAATAAACAAGTGAATAAGTCTTCATAAGATTTGCCTCAACCAATGCTTTTTCCAAATCACTAACTCCTTTCAAGTTGGAGAGCTTGGGATTACCACTTCGCATATGAACTATAAAAGTATCAAGTTGGTAACTCAAATATCGAATCTTTGATTCATCAAACTCATTTGGACAACACTTTGCCAAATTAGGCAAAGTCACAATTCTACCCTTATCAAAATTAGCAAAGGAATTGATTGGATTCAAGCTAGCCATCTCAAGAAGCAAATCACTAGTTACTACATCAAAACGGTTGTTAAGCTCTTTAAGTTGTACTTCAACCACCACATCAAATATTTCAAAACACAAGTGGTATGAATAACAAACTTTAAAGGACTTGCACTTCGACCTTCCAAGCAAATAAGGCTCATCCATATTGGGAATTACAATATCATGCATGCAATAAAATGAGTTAACATCAATCAATAAAGAATCCCATCCTTTTTCTCTCATCTCTTGCAAACTTCTCTTTGCAATGTCAAGAAACTCCATAGCATTAACAATGTCTTGATCTCTTTTTTGTAAAGTCTTGCTGATAAGACCCAAATTCCCACAAGACCCTTCACTCGGAGTCAAGCCAAGTTGATCCAAGACACCCATCTTCACTTGATATGGAAGGGTATGGAAGAAGGCCCCAAGAGCGACTTGAAGACCATGCTTTGGTGTGCCATGGATGGAGGATCCCCTAGGACACTTGGAGAGGCTCAAGAGGCACAAAATAAGACACCCCAAGGGGCTCCAGAACAAGGCGGAGCGCCTCCCAGCTGAGGCGGGGCGCCTCCCAAAATCCAGAGAGCCGGAAGTCAGGAGGCGGAGCGCCTCAGACAAGAGGCGGAGCGCCTCAGGGAAAATCCAGAGAGCTGAAGAGCATCAGGCGGCCGCCTCCCCACACTAGGCGGACCGCCTCCCCCTGTGACAAGCTGCGGGATATTTTGTTATTTTGGTTGAACTTCCAACTTTAGCCCTGCGTGGCCTTATTTGTTTAACCCCACTTGGGGGGTATTTTAGACCTTTTATTACACCTAAGTGAAGCCTATAAATACTTCACTTAGCCTCTTCAAAACAGGAGCTTACCTTTGAATCTTATGAATGATGAATAGAGTTTATCTCTTATTTTGAAGAAACCCTTTCTTTGGTTGCTTGAATTCACTAGTGGAACCTAGTTGAGTCTTGAACCGAAAACCCGATCATTCTATTTGCGAGTCCCAAGTGTGGCTCGAGGGTAGTTGCATAGTGTAGGCTCTTTTCGACACCGATACGAGGGTATCACGGAACAAGTTCTTCGTGGTTACCTTGTAGGGAGTTCGAGACGCGTCTCGTTCCTCTTATCTTTACTTTTATCGTCTTTTCCGTTTTGATTCTTATCACTTGCTCAACTCATTTGAAAAAGCCAACACTTTCAACATCAAGTGAAGAATCAAAGCAAATTTGAATGTTTTAACCTTACTAAGAAGATATTCGGCTTGATTTCTTTCATGTGAGTTAGAGCCTTCACATTTAATCTTTCGAAGCACACGAACAATAATTGAAAACATAAAGATAAAGTTATCTATCGTTTTAAAATATGACCCCCAACGAGTATCACTCGGTCTTTGAAGTCCACATTCTTGATTTAATCCTTATCCAGTTAGAACTTCACCCAACTTAATTAATTCCTCCAAATTTTCGGCTTGATATTGACGAAGCAAATCTCTACGTTTAAAAGACCCTCCAACAACATTCAACACATTAGTAACATGACTAAAAAAGTCTTCAACATCCAAGTGATTTTTAGCAATAGCTACAAGTGTTAATTGTAATTGATGAGCAAAACAATGAACGTAATATGCCGATGGACTATCCTTCATAATCAAAGTCTTGACACCATTTATTTCTCCCTGCATGTTACTTGCACCATCATAACCTTGTCCACGTATTTTTGATGGACTTAATGAGTGATTCAAAAGCATAGAATAAATTGCCTCCTTTAGTGAGCATGCCGATGTATCACTAACATGGACAATACCAAGAAATGCCTCTATCACTTCACCTTTCTTATTAACATACCGCAAAACAAGAGGCATTTGTTCTTTGTTTGAGATATCTTTGGACTCATCAACTAATATTCCAAAGTAATCTCCATCCAAATCTTCAATTATAAGTTTCAATGTTTTTTTTTTTGCACAAACATTAATTATATCCTTTTGAATCATAGGGCAAGTCAAAGTATTATTTTTTTGGAGCATTTTCTAATATAACTTTTCCTACATCCGGATGTTTGTCCCCATGCCATCGTAACAATCCTAGAAAGAGGCCTTGATTTGTTGAAGATTCATTTTCATCATGACCTCTAAAAGGCAATCCATAATGCAATAGAAGTCTTGCCACATCGATTGAAGCTTCTAAATGCATCCGGTATTCACCTTTTATCTTTTTGGTATGCTTATCAAAAACAACTTGAATTGATTGATTTTGATTTGACAAATCTAACATCTTCTTGAAATATTGATCTGGACGCTATTAACCTCACCCACATGTAACTTAAATCTTTCATAAGCCTTATTCCAAGACCTAAAACCATTTTTTGTGTAAAACTCTTTCTTACTTTCATGAACAAATTCATCCTTGAACAAATAAAAACACAAGCAAAATGCGGCATCTTTCTTGACACTATACTCCAACCATCTAGAATATGGACCTTTGAACCAACTTGCCATAAAACTCTGTGTTCTCTTTCCTAATTTACTTTTAGGAAATTGATGATTTAAAGGTTGAAACGGTCTTTTTTTAATGCAGTATCTCCTCACTTCATCTCTTCGTCGAACGCTATACTCACCAATTGGTATTCTTTTTCCCGGATCGGCTTTAAGTGATTTCAAATTGAGTTTATTTATAAGATGAGAATGATTGGAGGAAGTAGGACTTGATTGAGAATCATTGGACCTTGTGAGAAATCTATCCATCTTGATTTACAAGAAATAGGAACACTTTCCTACAAAATAAAGAGGATGCCAACTCATAATTAATTAGAATTCATACATTTAGAGGATCTTGATTTATTGCAATAACTCATTTTACCAAACTTTTCATGTTGACTTCCCAAAAAATAAAGCAAGTATAAGTTCACAAGCAAAGGATAAGATTCTAATAAGCTTAGATTTTATTAAAAAATTAAGCGATTTATTTATAATTAATAATAGCAAAAAGTGAAATACAATTTATAAAAAAAAAAGTTGAAATAGGATTAGACATATGAAATAAACGACAAACAAAATTACCAAATAGAGCTAGGAAATAAATAAAAACAAAATAAAGAAGTAAAAGACTTACAAAAAGAGGGAGTGCTTGGCCAACACTCAAGCATGCTTGATTTTTAGTGTTTGGATTTTGGATTGGAATATGGCCACATGGAGGAAGGGAGGAGTAGAGGTTGCTAGTTTATAATTGGGGTAAAAAAAGGTTGGTTTTTGATTTGGGGAAAAATATTATGTGGGTGTAAAGGAGACAAGTAGGTCCAAATAAAATATGTAAAAGAAAAGTCAAAAATAGTTGTCATAATTATAAAATCAAGTCAAATAATTAATGAGATAGAGAGAGAGAGAAATCAAAAAACAAAACAAAAAAAAGATAAGAGTACAAATTGTACTGTACAATTGTACAAAAGTGGAAACAGACACACACACATGGGACTGTAAGTCTATAACTAATTAACTATGCATGAAAAAAAAATTGCATCTAAGGGGATTCGAACCTAGACATTTTGGGAGGAAACAGGGCCCTTTACCACTGGCACCCGGGAGCTTTTGTTACTGTGGGTGCCAGTTTAAATATTTGTATGTATCAATATATACACAATTTCCGCCGAAGTTAGCAGGTGTCGTGACACCCGCTACCACCAATTTAAGTCTGCCCCTAGGTCCTACCATATCCATTTCCCACTTCATGAAGGGCCATGGTGAAACCACCGAGTGCAAGGGCTTGGCTTGGTTGTGAATCATAGAAGTGTGTCTTTGACATTTGTCGCAATTCCTAACGAACACTCTAGCATGCTCGTTCATCTCGGGCCAATAATAGCCGGCTGGAAGCAATTTTCGAACGAGGACTTTGGCTCCTGAGTGATTTCCACAAGTTCCTTCGTGTACTTATCTGATCACGTATTCATATTCTCCTGGGCCCAAACATTTGGCCATCAGGCCGCAATAGAGTTTTTTGTATAGTTGTCCGTATATCATCGTGTATGGGACAACTTGCTTTCTGAATTTTGCTGCTTCCCTCTTATCTAGTGTAGAGTCCCCGACTCTAGGTAGGAGATGAACTTTGTTTGCCAATACCAATGACGGTTTACCATATTTACTTCCAGCTTTATTTTTCCCATGGCTGATATTAAAATCCTAACTGAGGCGTCAGTTCCCGAGTCGTCTGTTTCGACTACCGAGGCCAGGTTTGCCAAGGCATCGGCCTCGACGTTTTTTCTTGGTATTTGAATGACCTTCCATTCCTGAAAGGTGTCGAGCCCCTGCTGCATTCTTACCACGAAATGTTTCATTCTGGGCTCTCGAGTCGTATATCCATCGAGGACTTGGTTCACCACTAGTTGCGAGTCATATCTTAGCTCTACATTCTCAGCTCCCATTTCTTTGGCCAGCTTTAATCCTGCTGTGGCAGCCTTGTATTCAGCTTCGTTGTTGGTTAACCTCTCGAATTTCATTGAGTGCATTAGCTTTTCCCCTGTGGGAGCTAAGAGCACTATTTCGAGCCCTGAGCCATTAAATTGGCCGCTCCATCTGTGTAAAGCTTCCATACCCCATGGATGGGACCTCTCGATACTAGACTCCATTTTTCCTCCTCGAGAAGCAGTTTAACACTAAAATCAGCTACGAAATCAGCTAACACTTGAGATTTTATGGCTGTGCGAGGTTGGTATATAATGTCATATTCGCTTAGCTCGACTGTCCACCTAGATAACCTCCCCGATAATTCTGGCGTATGCAATATACTTCTTAGGGGGAAAGTTGTTACTACGACTATTGGATGACATTGGAAATAAGGGCGCAATTTTCGAGCAGCAATGACTAGTGCAAGCGCTAATTTTTCTAAATGAGGATACCTTGTTTCAGCATCGAAGAGAGCTTTGCTAACATAGTATATTGGTTGTTGCTTTCTTTCTTCCTCCCGAACTAGAACTGCACTGACTGACACCTCGGAGACAGCCAGGTATACCAATAACGTCTCGCCATCTCTTGGTTTTGCCAGCAATGGCGCGTTGGCCAAATAGTGTTTCAACTCTCTCAAAGCCTCCCCACATTGAGGAGTCTATTCAAATGAGGTGTTCTTCTTCAGAACAGAAAAATACTTGTGGCACCGCTCTGACGACCTCAAAATAAATCTACTCAAGGCGGCTAATCGGCCAGTTAAGCGCCGGACTTCCTTTAGGCTCGATAATTCCTCGGGAATTTCTTGTATAGCTTTGATCTTGTCAGGATCTGCCTCGATGCCTCTCTTCAAAACAATGAATCCTAGGAATTTTCCTGAGCTGACCTCAAAAGCGTACTTTTCGGGGTTAAGCTACATGCAATATTGACTCAAAATTGGAAAAGCCTTCTTTAGTTGTTTCAAGTGATCCTCCAATCGGACAGATTTTGCCAACATATCATCAATATATGCTTCCATCATTTTTTCGATATAATACTTAAACATCTGGCACACCAACCTTTGTTAAGTTACTCCGCCATTTTTGAGACCAAAAGACATCATCTTGTAGCAGTAAGTTCCTTTATCTGTGATAAAAGAAGTTTTTTCTTCATCACTAGGGTCCATCAGGATCTGATTATACCCTGAATATGCATCCAAAAAGGCTAAAAGTTTGTGTCCAACTGTGGAGTCTATTAACCTGTCTATTTGGGGTAGAAGGCAGGAGTCTTTGGGAAAAGCTTTATTCAAGTCGGTGTAGTCGACACACATTCTCCATTTGCTATTTCTTGGGTTCCACTACCACGTTAGCGAGCAAATCTAGGTACTCGACTTCTCTTATGAATCTATTGTCGAGTAACCTCTTGGTTTCATCTTGGATCACCTTCTTATTTATCCCGGTATGGGGCCTTTTCTTCTATTTCATCGGGCGGTGGTTGGGATCTACATTCAATTTGTGTGTCATGATCTCGGGGTCGATCCCCACCATGTCTACATGAGACCAAGTAAAGCAATCAGTGTTGGCTTTTAGTAATTCGATTAGAGCTTTCTTAGACTCGGCGTCCAACTCCGAACCCATAAATACTTTCCTTTCTGGGAAATCCTCCATCAAGGCATGATATTCTAGCTGTTCCACCGTTGAGTCATCGGCCTTTTGCTTCCTAGGCTCTTGAATGAAAGTTGGGATCTTTTCTCCCTGCTTCGGAGGAATTATTTTTTGGACTGAGCTCTCCTCTTTATGGGGCTTCGAGCCGCTTGATTTTGACCTTAAGTTCTGGATCGGGGCATCCCCACTCTTTGCAGCGACTGAATAGCATTTTCGAGCTGCTAATTGGTCGCTTCGGCTTGCACGAATTCCCCGCGGGGTGGGAAACTGAACTATGTGATGAAGGGTTGATGGTACGACCTCCATTTCGTGAATCCAAGGCCTCCCGAGGATGATGTTGGAGGCCTTCATTATTTGGAAAGTTGTTTCTTGTCAACCCTATCCCCTAAAGTCCTTTCCACGGAGTTGTTGAACCCTGTTAAAGTGGTCATCTTCGGGACGACAAGGTCTTTCAGCCATATTTTTCGATGGCTCTGTGATTGATGATATTTACGGAACTTCCAGGATCTATTAAGACTCGTTTTACATATGAGTCGTTGACCCTTAAGGTGATAACCAGAGCTTCATGATGAGGAGTCATTACCTCGTGGTATTCTTCTTCGTTGAAAATGATTTTCTTCGCCGCCCCCTTTCATTTGGGCTTTCCTTTCCATGCTGGTTGAGAATTTTGCAAGCTTCCTTACTGAGGAAGAATTGATGCCTTTATTTCTATGCCGCCGGTTATGACGTTTGTAAATTTTCGCGACATCGAGGTCGTCGACGTCTTACAGAGATCTGAAAAAAGCCTAGCTTTGGAATAAACGTTATTACCGATATCCCCACAGACGGCGCCAATTTGTGTTGGCCTAAATCGGGATAGGACAATAAATCAAATTTGTATTGGGTTTAACTAGTAATTTGCTTGTATCAGAGTGATGTTCGAGCTAAGGTTAAATTCGAACTAGATAAAAGCTTGGAAAAGTAAACGAGATAATGAATAAGCAGAATTATAAACGAGGCAATGAATGAAAGTACAAGTTGAATATCGTATTTTTCATGTCCTATTTTTTTACAAGTGGACCATATTTATTGTCAAGGGAAAGAGTAACGTTATAACATAATAATTGCGCCGGTAATAACCATTACTCTGCATTTAGTCGTGGTCAGCTCATAATCTTTTCCTTAAATATAAGAGTAATGGGCGACGGTTATAGAGAGCCAAGTCTCATTCGTCGAGGTGAGTCACCTCCTCGAGGGGTTATAGTGTCGGTTATTTTTAATCTCAACTGCGATGCTGGTGATTTTCCCCTCGGGGAGATGTCCTCGTGAGCTTTGTCTTTTTCATGGCCCAAGGCCTTACCCTGAGGTGGTTAGCTTTTACCTAATACATTATGATGATAAAGTGCTCGTTGTTAAAGGCAAATGCATTCTTAAAACTCAAACTCAAGACCTTTAGTTAAAGGTGGAGGAGTATATAACACTTCACTCAAATTTTGGTGATTCTCTCACACATGATCTAGACAGATACATATCCACATTTTATACTTATATTCTCCTAATTTCAATTTATGCGGCAGTATTTTTGTTCCAAAAGGATGATAGTTTTCTAAATTGACAAAGAATAAACCAAGTTACAAGTTATATCTTCTTTAACTTGCACAAAACAGAGCACCAAATGCTGATAATCCACTACTTAGTGGAAAAATAAGAAATACTCAATCGAGAGAATAAGATAAATTAAACACAAAAAAATCAACGATATATTGTATATGTTTCTCTTACAAGTTTAAGTTACATATACTGATAATATAAATTTCTTTTATATGAATCTTAACTTGTCATAACTAAGTTATAGGAGTATCATTTTTACTAGATCACAAATTGAAGAGTATGCATAGATTCACATACAATTGACTATAAAGTCATGTTTGTGCAAATAATTTTTAACGATACATAGGAAATTAAAACTCTTGCATTATATATTTATTAATTTTTAACTAAAGTGACGTGATTGTATAAATATTTTTAATCAGTACATGCGAAATTAAACTCTTCTAGGGTAGACTCATAACTTTTTCTTCTTCCCCGGCAGAAAGGGTACCTTGTTTGTCAACAAGTTCATTGAAGTAGTTTGACAGAAAGCTTTTTGGATACAGTGTGGACGAATAGTTGAAAGAAGAGGCTTTACATTGTTTTATTCACTTGTCCATTTCCTTTATACATATAATTAAAGACATCTTTTCAGTCATGGTGAAGGTGAAGGTCGCAGATCTTTTGGACTTTTTGGCACTAGAGGTTGAAAATTGTCCAAATTCAATTCTTCTCTATGGTGAATTATATTAAACATTTGCACATTATCTCATGTTGATATCCAAATGTGGGGCTACTTTTTCTTTTTTCACCACCATTTTAAGAAATGGTACCATTGATTAAAATATTACACTATAAGAGATGTTGTGAATGAATGCGACTCTTTAATCATTTATCGGAGCTCTTAGTTTCAAACGCTAAAGGTAATGAGCCATACACGGTACAACCCGACTAGCCGGGTTAGTAGGTATTCGACAGGTAAAACAAAAATATAGGAATAACATAGATATACAATAGAACTGAGAATGTTATTTGGATAGTGTAAACTTGAATAAACAGCCTATACAAACCCAATCTATGGCATTTTGTAAAAACTAAAAAATGTCGACTTCCTTTGGTTTCAGTAGAATCATAGACATAATTAATGCAATAAATATATTCTTTCCTAATTTGGCTGAACATATTGAGCCAGTTTGGGTTAGCTTAAAAAAAAAAAAGTAGTTTTTAAGCTAAAGTGCTTAAAAGCATATTTTAAGTGCTTGAATTTATTTTATTAAATAATCAGTTATGTATTTGGATAGAAGTGTTGAAACTAAAAAAAGTTGCAGAGGTATTTGGTTAAAAAATATTTTTTAATATTCAAAATAATAAAATATCCTTAAAAAAACTAAAAAAAAAATAGGAGGATAATTCAGGGCATTTGTTAATGAGGTTATTAGTGAAATTTTGAAAAAATTATAAGAGATAAAAAGGTAAAATACTTGGTCAAACTATAACAGCTTTTAAGCCAGAAACAAAAAGTTAGGATTATCCAGCTTCTTGCTTTTGGCTTTTTTCTGGCTTAAAAGCACTTGGCTTTTAAGCAGTTTTTAACTTACCAAACACTTCTAGATTTACACAAATATACAACCCTAATAGCAAATTTATAAAAAATGGCGATACTATTCCATTTTACAAAACATAGCAGTGTTTTTTTACATAGCATATACAATCTCCATTAAAACCCTACAAATGAAGGTTTACTCCCTCCCACACCTACTGAGCAGTCAGCATCGGCACCGGCTACCGGCGAACGGTCTCCGCCTGCCACCGGCGACAGGACATCTGGATTTTTTTTTTAAAAATCTGGAAAAAAACTTGTAACATACAAAAAACACAAAATGAAAATACATAAACATACATAATCTAGAAAATACAAAAAATATAATTATTTAAACCACAAATACAAGACATACACATAAATGCTAGTATATACAAAATTATACAAAATACATAACCAAAAAGTTACCAAACATACACTTGAAAGTACAAAAAATACACAAACATACAATAATATACAAATAAACACAACTAGATATTCAAAAAAACTTTAATGGATTTATAACCCAAACATACACATACACATAAATACAAAATCGTATACATGTATATACAAATAAATACACATATAAAATCAAAAAAAAAAAAGAAAAAAAGAGAGAAAGAAGCAGATCTGAAATTATATATACAAAATACAAATATATACATAAACATACGCATTTATACATCCAAAAAGGAAAAAGAAAAAAAAGGACCAAATCGGAAAAACCACCGAAAAGCCACCGGAAAAACATAGATCGGGCCGTTGCATCCCTGCAGTACAGCAGCGTCGCTGCACTGCGGCAGTAGCAGCGCTGCGAGATCGCAGAGATAGTGGCGTGAGGGAGGGGGACGGTGGTTGGAAGAGGCAGGGGACGGTAGCAGCAGTATTGGCGGTGGAGAAGGAGGGGGACGGTTGTAGGTGGATGGTGGATGGGTGGAGGAGGGGAGGGAAGGAGAGAGAGGGAGAAATTACGGTTTTATGTTTGGGAAGGGCGAAATGAGAAATGAAAAACTATTGTTATGTATTGTTATGTATTGTAAATATGGTAAAACTATTGTTATTTTTTATAATATAGCTATTAGAGTAGTCATGTAGTGTAAATTTTTCTTAGCTAAAAGTAGCTTATAAGTTGGTTTGACCAGCTTTTAAGCTCACCCAAACAGGCTCATTGTGTAGCTGAATTTAGTGGAAACTGACTAGGACTTAGGAATCGCAAAAAGAATCTTTTTTCCCCCTTTCTTTCAGAAAAATATGAAGAAAAGTTATAAACAGTAGATCAGTTTAGTACTTTGGCGCCAAAGAGAAGTTAAATGGTCAAAAAAGAAAGGAATCTAATTACTTCAATTATGAATAAAGATTTATGCGGCTCGTGTTTCCCGTTATGGCCACATCAAGAAAATTGAGATTGAAAAGACCCGATTATGTCCAGAGTTATGTTTTAATCACTTCACCAATTTCAACCATATTTTTTTTGGTAAATACTTACCCGCACTCGATTTTTATGTCAAACCATGCAAATTAATCATGACAAAATTTAAAGTATAAATTCATATCATCTAACCATGATTAAAGTTTGTTGTCCTGTTGTTGTTCTTTGGGTTTGATGTCGACCTCCCCTACCTCTAGTTTTGGGTTGACGGTGGTCCGTATAAGAGTAGTTGTTTTGTTTTTAAGGGTCTTTGTGTGACTGTTTTTCTATCGACCCCCTCAAGGCATGGGACTCGAGTGTGGATATATTATGTTCCACCTTTTCTAGTCTTTGGTTGATTTCGAAATTCGCCGATCATAGGTAAGCGGTTCTACAAAGGTGAAGAGCATTCCTAAAATTCTCGAAGGAAATTTTTTGGGAGGTCGACATCATCTGGTTTGTTACTTTTTTCTGTGGTTTCGTTTTGAGCGGGTTGTGACACTCTCCCCCACCTATTGTTGTGACGTCCTCGGCGCAAGATTTCCAAAAAAGAAAGAAAAAACTAAAAATAATAGATGGATGTATTTCAATACTTATGACTTGCATTTATTGGTGTGGTGTAAACACTTAGTGTGTATAAGTTTTTACCTATTTTTTTTATTAAGATAAATGGGGTATAAGAGATAATATTTATTGCTCACGTCTTAAGAGTGTAAATCAATGCAGTTAAAAGAGGAAACTTAGTTACCCATAATATTCAAGAATGCTACGATATTTCTAACATCTATGAAAGATACTACTCTCTTTAATGAAGATAAGAATTTGGATAAATCCAAAACTATATGGGAAAATTAGAAACTAAAGATGTGGAAAAATTATAAAAATCTGAAGTTGGATGTCATATTCAAGAGATATTTGCTATTGGAGAGTGATTTTCAATGAAATTCTTAAGGTGCTGTTCTTATATGTTACTAACATCCATGAAAATGAAGTGAAAGCAACAAAGTTTAAATTTACTGATGATTAAAAGTTGCTTTCACAGTTATATTTGAACTGGTCTTTCTCGTTTCTATGTCCTAAATTTGCGCGGATTAAGAGTTGAACGTATTATTTACCTCTTATCGTTTTAATCTTCGTGCAGCTTCAAAAACACTCTACTTATATGTGTGGGTTTCTGGTGGAAGTTAGAATAAGGAGAGTTTGGGAACTAAAACGACGAGAACAGTAAGATTATACTATATATAGATGTCAATAGGGAAGTTTTCAATACTAGTCATCCCACGCTAAAATATACTTCCTCCGTCCCAAATTAGTTGTCGCTTTTAGCTTTTTCACGCCTATTAAGAAAACCAATAAATAGAGTATGTATTTTACTATGTTACCCCTATTTAATGTTTAACTATTAAATTTTGTTGAGGATTCTTTTAATTATTAAGGGTATAGTTGGAAAAGACTAACAATTTTTGTCTTGAAATCCTAAAGTGTCAACTAATTTGGGACAAATGTTAATTGCTAAAGTGTCAACTAATTTGGGACGGAGGGAGTATTAAGTTTTCAAAACTAGCCAGCCCACACTAAAATATTATATGGAGGTTTACGAAAATACCCATCAAAATCAAAGTATTTACCCACTTCTATCCATAAGTTTCATATTTACATGCCCTACCCATAAACTATTTAAATGTCATACACATCTAGACTTGTATACTATTATTTATGCAGTATACCTTAAATGTATACACCAATATCTATACTTGTATATTATTATTTATGCAGTATACCTTAAAGGTATACACTCATTAGGTATAACAAAGATATACAATAATAAATGGGTAGGTTGGGTAAATACTTTTAGTTTCATAGGTAGCGTAATTTTTAATGGCTATGACTTGTAAATAGTTTGAATTTCATGGGTATATAGTGTAAAAAGCCCTTCTTTACCATCATGGCCCAAGTTTTGTTTAAACATTCTGTAGCCACACAATCATAACATGGAGGTATACCGGTGTGGTATCAAACTTGTATACCATTGGAGTATACGTATACTAGAAAAGTATACCATAGAAAATAATATATACCATGGGGGTATACAGTGGCTATAAAGTATACAAGCTTGAGGTATATGCAGCTATGGAATGAAATATATTTAGTCAAATGGCCAGCTCGGGTAAATATTTTTAAATGTGACTATTTTAAGTTCAAAATAAAAGTCACTGAACATACAAGGTAAAAATCTCATTTCAATATGTGACGACCCAGCTCTGGCCAGCTTACATGGGCCTTGGAATTTAATGAGTCGGGTTGGGTCATCCAACAAGCCGTTTCAATGGGCTTTAAATGATCAGCCCAATCTAACTCTGAGGGGACTGTAGGCTTATCATTATTTTCGAGATAATTACGTTTATATATATTTTTTGGGATTAAATAATAGTATAATGAAATTTTTAAAAACAAAACATAACGATATTTTTGAACTTTATTACAAAACATAATATTTTAGACCAAAGATGATATTTCACTATCTCTTTCTAACAACTAACCCTAATCTCTCACTCCCTCTCTCTTTCTCTCTCTCTCTATCCTACCTCCTACCTCCTCTCTAGCTGCTACTACTGCTGATGCTATTGTTGTTGCAACTGATATTGCTGATGTTGTCGATCTACTCGCTCCTTCTTATTCTTTTCCCCCCTCTCTCTCTCAAAAATCATTGGTTGTTTTTAATGGAATAAGTGATGACTAAGATGGTTTGTGGTGGTGTATGTGGTGATTTGAAGGATGAATAGTTTTTTTTTACATTTTGTGTATATGTATATGTGTTGTACGTATCTTTGTATTTATATGTTTATATGTGTACGTGTTGCGTGTGTTTTTTTTTAATTTTTCGTAAGTGAGTATGTCTAGGTGCCACTACTAGAAAAGGACTGTTTTGCTACTCGGTTTGGAGACGGAATTCCCTCTCTAAATAGAGTTCCAAATAGAGTTTAGAGAGAGAAAATCGTCGCTGCGCGTGCTTCGCTATTTGGCGTGTAGTTGATCAAGTCAGAGAGCGTATTCCGTCGCCAACTCAAAAAGTAACTGCAACTACTAGTTGTGTCAGATTGTGTTTTGAGACGAAATACCCTCTCTAGCAAAATACTAACTAATTTATAGTTTGGAAACAGAATTCTCTCTCCAGCATTATTTTCCAAAATTATTTTTAGTGTTTAGAAATGAAAGTCCCTCTCCAGAAAAATAATTTCGAACATAATTTTTTCATTGGTGACGGTAGTTCATCTCAAAAATGCGTAAATTAATTTTTTTTGTTGCTTTAGCGACGGAATTCACTCTAACTATATTAACCCTGCTAAATAAAAACATTAGTAACTCGATACAAAGCAGCCAAAAACCAGAATACGCCATTAAAACAGTTATACAACCTGTTTAATATAAAAATAAAGCCACCATGGACAATTAAATAATTCTACATATCTGCAAAGAAATATTAAATTCAATGGGATTAGATATTTTTGACTGGCTTGTAGCGAGCCTCACCGCAAAACGTACAAAATTCCTTATCTCCGGCCAAATCTAGGTTGACTAAAATGACATATACTATAATTTTTTATCTTATATGAATTTCTACTAATTAAGCACAATTCTATTGGTTAATGAGTTACATAAAGTCAAGAATTCATAGTGTTAAAGAAATAAAATTCTCAAGCAACAAAAAAATAAAAGTTGAACTCTTACTAATATGAACATCATGTAACCTATGTATGTAGTATTCAGCAATTTCATAGTTCAAATCTCAATTGAACTCTTACTTATAGGAAAATCATGTCAGCCATGCATGTATTCTTTGGCAATTTCAAAGCCTGGAAACAAAATATTGGACAATAAGGACAATTTATTTCTCATAGAATTTTCTTTTGAACTTAATCAGAAGCGAGTGGGAGACGGAATGAACATAAAGATCATTGTAATCAAACTATAAAGCACTTATAATTTTTATTATTTCATGAGATTTCTGGTACCTTGTACTACTAAATCTAGTGAATCCATAATGTGGTGCTAGAAGTAAAATAAAGGTTGATGAACCAACCAAATGCAGTTTAATTATTTGTCATGGTTATGTGAATTTTTTCCCACTCATGGCAGCAGAACCATAAGCAAAAAAAAAAAAACTACTCCCATCTATTCAAAATTTAGTGGTTAAAATTCACATAATCTAGAAACGACAACTTATCAATTCAAAAACCCATCGGCAAGAGGAGCTTTATCAAAAGAATTATCAAATACAACAGTGAGGAATAAAGCTTCCAGATTTTCAGAGAAGATTAAAACTCTTGTCTCCTCTCCATGAATTCTGCTAGCTATACCCATTCATTTTGTTGTGCTTAACATGACTATTGGTAAACAAAATTAAAATTTGTACAAAATCTTAAGGTAAATGGGGAAATTGGAGACGGGATGAGGGAGTGGAAATTGGGTACGTGATTGGGTGTGTGGGGAAGGGGATACGCGATTAGGGGTAGGGAAAGGGGATACGGGATTGGGGGTGGGGGAAAATGGGGAGGGGAAAATGGGAGGAGAATTACTTACCAGATCAGAGGTGTTGCCGGTGTAGGAACACAAGTTGTTATGCCTGGGGTGGGGTGTTGCCGCTGCAGTAGGGCGGAGAGAGGGAGGGAGGGAATTTTTAAGAAAATACCGATAATGTGTATACTGATCAGTTTGTAAAAATGTGTGTGTAATATTACACTTGTTAGGATTGGAGATGGAATTCTGTCTCCAATAAAATAAAAATAAAAAGTCAGGTGATTGGCGACGGAATTCCCTCTCCAGCATCTGACATCTTTTTTACTTTTTGACTGGAGAAGGAATTCCGTCGCCAGTTATTTCAATTTATATTTTTTTAACTGTTTCCTACCGCAAAACACTGATTGGAGAGGGAAGTCACTCGTTAAGTTGTATATCTATGTATACTTATGTGTATCTTTGTATGTCCGCTACTTATATATGTGTATGCCTAAATTTTTTATGTGTGTATATGTGTACGTTAGTCGTATATTTATATAGGTATAGCACAATCTCTATATGTGTAATATTTTTTATATGTAGTTTCAAAAAGGTTTTCAATGTATATATACGTGTATCATTGTATGCTTCCTCTTCTTTAGATCCAAAAGATTTTAAAAGGAAAATCCGGCGACCTCATATAGACGGCTCTTACCTATATGGTATTGGTATATTGAAGCGATAATGTTTCATTAAAATTTCTAAATCAATTCTATAATGTAAAACTATCTCACGTTTCAATATTAGGTTCTCTGTAATTAATCATTTGCTATTTTCCCTTGTCACACGAAAAGGATACAGTTCATTAGCAATTGGTTCATATGAACAAAGTATTATTCTTGTGGAGTATAGATATATTGGGAATTCAAACTTATTTTTAGAATCACTTCTATTAAACCAATAGTTTATCAAAACAACCTTCTTTAGATAGGGATAAGGTCGGCATATACCTCACCCTCATTAAATCCAATTTGTGAAAGTACACGGTATGTTAATATACGTTAATGTTGTAATATATCTAGTTCAAGACATGCATGCATACTAGTGACACACGCATTAGATTTTCATGCTAGGATAGTAGGACAGTCTAAATTAAGTTACTACGATTTTACTATATATTAACGTTTGGATTTGACTGATATATTTTGTTATCCCAAGTGTGTTTCAGTTGTTAGAAATTTCTTGGATAACATTTTTAATTCATACGGGGCTATATTTTCGTGGAGAATAGTATAATTTGTTGAGCTTTTTGACCAAGTAAATGAAGGCGTGCAGAAGATTCTTTTAATCCATTCTACACATGCAGAAAATTTAGAGAAACTTTGAAAAATTATAAGTATCCTTATTTGTGGACAACTTTAACGAGTCATTGCTATCCTGTCCACCTTTGGCGTGCCAAGTTCCAACCAACGACTATGAATTTTTTTTCTTCTTTTTGTTGGTGTGCAAATGGTAGAGTTATTATAAGTTGCATTATGAAAAATATTAGTCATAAATCAAAATTTTCGTCCTTCGTTAATCTAAAAGATTGAGAGCGACAGACGACAACTGACAAGCATAGTAGAATATATGAAAAGGAAGAGTGTTTAGATTATACGTGTTGTTTACTTTTTTATGATTGGAAGTAAATGGAGATAATTACGTTAAACGATAGTATCAACAAATAGGCGTTTGATAAAACATTTAAAGACCCTCTATATCTTTAACTCATCTTTGAAAATAATATGCACGGTGAGGGAATGACGGTGATGACCACAACAATTATTAGTTCGTATGTATAAGTTCGCTCACATTATTGGTCGCAAATATACGAGAAGGATTTTGGTAAGTTGATAGGCAACACAAAACTAGTTCAATATATGATAAATCTTCAAAAATGAAAGTACTTAATATATGAATGATCAAATATTATACTCTTATATGTAAAACTATCTCGTGAAACTTTGTGATCATGCAAAATTCGACTAATTTTTTGACTTAACCAAATGTGACATAAATAATAAGTAAGGTCCAAATATATAGACGAGCCCTTTAAAATTGACGTTATTTTTCATTTCGACACCTCCACTAATGACTCCTTTATCTATTAAATATTTCAATATCACGGAGCTAGCCTTTGCCTATCAAATAAACTTAAATGATTAGTCAGTAGAAAAATATAATGCGTGAGCTTCTTTACATCCCGTAGCAAAATTATGAGAAAACAAAATGCCTATTAAATGTATAAAGCAAAGGTAGCTAAACTTCTCATAGGTGGTGGAGCAAAAGGAAAAAGATGAAAATGGGAAAAAAAGAAGAAAAACAAATCATGAGAAAAGAATGAGCCACGCCTGTTATAGTGTGGAATCATCCATTATTACCTTTTATCTTCTTTCTTATGCCTTTTTCTTGTTTGTGAATGATATTACTTTATGCATGCATTCGTGTTCCATATTAAATGCCAAGGTTGTGGGCTGTTTCTAAAACTTTATAGTAAATCGTTTTTCAAAGGCTATAAGAATAATAGTTTTCTATGGAATGAGTAGTTGAGTCTTTTCTGAGAATTTTTCATTTTTATACAATTGCTCTGTCTTTTTATTGCAAATGGATGGATGAATATAATTTGCTTGAAGGTGAAGCATGTGTACTCATAATTTACGATACACTTTTCCCGCTGTGCTTTGCTTTTTAGTTAGGACATATAATAATTCATGATGAAGCTTAGTACTCAAAATTTTTGAAAGCTAAAGACATAGAATCAGCTTATAACTACTCATACTAACAAAGGCGCATGTATCCTAGGTTTAGACTTCAGCGCAGTTACATGCAGTAATGCACATTGAGGTTGTCTATAAGAAAGATTAACAAAAGGTGTGAGCTTTAAATCATTGTAATTTTCATTGGGAAAATGAACAAAATTCCTTGCTAGTTAGTCATTATTTGATATTCTATTTGATCATACATAAAGATAGGTAACATTTGATACTAATGGAATTAGTTAAGGGTTGCAGATGTTAGCTGTAATGTGTTGGTCATTGGTGTTGTGTTAGGTGTAGTGACGGAGGATAATAATATTACACGTTTGCGGGAACAAGTGGTAAATTTAAAATAGTCTATGCCTATAAATGATGTAGTTTGCTTAGTTTTCATTTATTTCGTGAAAATATTTCAACAGTCTCAACAACAAAACAACGAATACTGATATCTTCATCAGATTACCTTAACAATCTTACGAAACATTTATTACAGAATCCTGTTCCCCTCACCCCACCCCTTCCATCCTTGAGTACATGTAAAGCACAGCCCATACCAAGGAAGGTATTGATAAAACTTATCAACGCCACCTGAAATTTACATCAAAGGATCGCATATCTAACTTATCATGATTACATGATTCAATAAAGTGAAATATATGATAATTTATTATGGTTAATGACGTTTGGCAATATTTGCTTATTTTACCTTAATATATTCTCACATTTTAGTACTTTATGTGCTCGTTATATGTGATAAATGTGTTTCTTGTGCTCACTTATCGTATTTGTGATTTTAGGAATGGTGCGGATGAATTCGAGGCAAGAACAAACAAATTAGAGTTAATGAAAAAGTTGGAAGTTATACTGGAGCAAGGCCTCAAGAAAGCCCTGAAGCGTTGGAAGGTATAGTGGAGCAAGGCCTCAAGAAAGCCCTGAAGAGTTGGAGGCGTGGCTCCACGAAAGCCTTGAGGCTGACGAGACAAAAGTTCTCCCAACTAGATTAGGCTTTGGTTTAACTTATCCTAGCACTTTGTAAACAATAAAAAACCTATTTTATTTCGTTCTAGTAGTAGAGGTCGAATTTCTAAGAACAAGTTTGGAGTTCCTACACTTGGAACCAAGGGTTTAATTTCTTTTCATCATCTATTACCATATTTCATATTTCTTATATGAATTCTTGTGTTATTATTATGAATATGTGTAACTAAACCTATCATTCTAGGGTTGGAGTAAATACATGAAGGTTGATGTTTGAAAGTTGATTCTTCCCATTGATTTACCATTACGGATTATTTATTCTTTCTTGAGCCTAATTGTTTAGTTATCAGAGCCCGGTAATTGAACACTTTCTACGGTTTACAAGTTGAACTCGACAGAGGGAACTTGTGAACGCAAATAAGAAAGTATAGGGCTTGATTGTGAACCCGGGCATCAGGGAATCGATTTGCGGGTAGGATAGACATATACCTATTCGTCTTGCTTAGCTAAATACAGAGTTCTTTAATGCATGCATGTGATTTAATTCCATAGAAATATAGGCGTTAGAGTAGCTTGCATAGACTCGTAAAGAATCGACAGGTTTTCACGAATATAATTAACTGTTAGTTAGCAATCTAGGAAATCAAGAAGTAGAATCAACTGGAAAACTCAACTGGATTGTTCGTAACTCTGACCCTGGACCGTTCTCTTTTATTGTTAACAACCTAGAATTTGCTATGTTACTTGACTTCAGTTACTTGCTTTTAATTATTTTTTGCTTAGTTAGTAAAATCTCAACCATCATTGAAAAAGATCCCTGGATAGTTTTTAGGAAATTGTTTGCTAGATTATAGTCATTAACACTAGTCCTCGTGGGAACGATACTCGATTTATCACTTTATTACTTGTCGACCACGTATACTTGCGTGTGCGTTTGGGAGCAACAGTTAAGTTTTAAAAATTAATATGCAATGTCATTGATTTGGTGTTAAATACATGATACAATGAAGTGTTTACTGACAATATCAGGGTGGCAAATGCATTCTACCTGAAGGTATGTCTAGAGCATTCTAATAAATAAACTTTTCAAAAGGAGGAAAATTTTTTATCTTTTATTTTCTAATTGTCAAATAACTAATGTTTTAAATATTTTTAGGAACTTCTATATCTATAACTGGGACTTACCTATACGAATCTAGATTAATCGAGCTCCAAGTAAATACCAAGATTGGGCGAGAAAAAAAAATCATACACACCAAGATTAGATGGTGTTCGAAATTCTAGCTAGTTGGTAGTTGTCTTAATGAATTATAGTAAGTTCAACTTGGGTTGGGAGATATATGTCATATGAGTAAAATTGTAGAGTTTGTGTTTGGTAGGCACTTTTGAACGCATATATAAAGAAATTGTGGTCCTTAAAAGGGAAAAAAAAGTTGTATAGGCTCTCCAAGGCGAGGGAGAGGCGGATTCACGATCTATACCAAGTGACGTGCATTTAAGACAAGCATGACACGGTATTGGTGGACGAGGCTCACATTAAACGGAGGTGGTAGACATACTTTCATAGACTCTTAACTGAAGAGGGTACATGCTTATGTGCTGGGTGATTTAGAGCACTCCGAGAGTAATTGAGATTATATTTGGGTTTACCAGGCGTATAATATTGGAGGAGGTTAGAGGGGCGATCCGTAAGATGTTAGGAGGAAGAGCTATAGTGCTAGACGAGATTCCAGTGGAGTTTTGTAAGAGTACAAGCAAAGTAGGTATGGAGTGGCTAACTGCGTTGTTTAATGTTATCTTTAGGGTGGTTAAAATGCTAGAAGAATAGAAGTGGATCACTATGATCTCGTTGTACCAGAACAAGAGTGATATCCAAAATTACAACAACTATAAAGGTGTCAAACTACTAATTAGCCACGCTGTGAAAGTTTGGGAGAGGGTGGTAGAGATGAGGATGAGTAATGATATATACATTTTTTAGAATCAGTTGGGATTCATGCCTGGGCGTACATGGATATGATAAGGGACTTATATATGGTGTTCATCAACCTAGAAAAGGCATATGACAAAGTTCTAGGCGATGTTTTATAAATATACTTGAAATCTAGGGGTGTACATGTAGCATATATTTGAGCAATTAAGAACATGTATGGTGGAGCCAAGATTCAAGTACAAACAGTAGGAGACCAGAGACTCGGTGCGATTTTCAGTCATGATGGGGTTGCATCAGAGATCAGCCCTCAACCCATTTTTATTTTCTTTGGTAATGGATGAAACGAAACGATATATTCAAAGGGAGCTACCATAGTATAAGTTATATGTAGACGACATATTATAGATTTATGAGACTCGTACATGGATTAACGATTAACTGAAGGTTTGGAGACATACCCTAGAGGCTAAAGGTTTCAGGTTGAGCAGGTCATAAACGGAATACATGGAGTGCAAGTTTAGTGATACTTCTCATGAGTCCGATGTGGAGTTAAAGATTGATACACAAGTCATGAAGCCATCCTCAAAAGATGAAGCTTAAAGTATCTTGGGTTTTTAATCCAGGAAATTGTTAGATTGACGATGATGTCGCACATCGTATTGAAGCGAGTTGGATAAAACGAGGACTCGCATCCGGTGTCGTATGCGAAAAGAATGTTCCACTAAAGATAAGTTTTATAAAGTGGTTGTTCGACCTGCGATATTATATGGCAGAATGTTGATCAGTCAAAAACACTCATGTTCAAGAGAGGAGAGTAGCAGAGTTAGAATGTTTAGATGGATGCGTGGGCATATTAGGAGAGATAAGATTATGAACAAAGACATATTAGATAAGGTAGGAGTGACCTCTATGATAGATAAGATGGGGGAATCGAGACTGAAATGGTGGAGCTTCAATTAATTCTCATCATTTTTGAAAGGTAATGCCGTAGATTTAGTTTATAAGGTATCCTAGGTTTAGCTATATTAGGAAATCTTCCTATTCTCAAGTAATTGATATGATTTGATTATAATCCCTTGTACTTTGGTTATAATTATATGATTATGACTTGATAGCAATTAGGATTTTCATTATTTAGTAGGATATTCCTCCTCTTCTTGTATAAATACTGAAATATTCTGTGAATAATATACAGAGAATTCAACCTTCTTCATATTCTTTTATGGTATCGGAGCTACTAGCCATACGACAACTCTAGTTTTTTCCACCATACAAAAACTCTAGTTTTTTTCCTCTATGACTTCTGAAACCTCCAGCCCTACTATAACCAGTCCTATGGAGAATTTAACCAATTAGTCGTTCGTTGCATCAACAACGATGGTTAACAGTTCAGTTACTCTTCCAGCAGCGTCACAGTTAATGACGTCTGCAACTGTTCATATTCCATGGCCTCCTACCATTCCATCTATTCTATCTACTCTACCGTGCCTTCCCTCTATTCCTAATACCTACTCTACCGTCATAACTCCTATACCACTCACAAACACCATGTACTTTGAAAATACCAGCAACTTATCTCCATTAATACCAGTGCTCAAGCTCTTATGAAGCTTTCATCCTCCAACAACTAACTTTTGGTACTCTCAGTAGCGTTCTCTCTTGATAGTATATAACTTTACATTATATGTTGTTTCTCTACCTACGTAGCTGCAATTAAACTCTCTTTACTGGGTTCGACAAGATTAATTGCTCCGAAGTGCACTTGTCGTGTCTCTCACTTTAGAAGTGGTCCCTTATGTGCTTTCTGATGCAACTTCCTATGCTGTATGGACTACTTTCCACAATCTCTTTGCCCGACCATCGCGTTCTCGTCTCCTTACTCTCAAGGAATTATTGGCACACATTAATAAAGGTACCAAATCAATGGCTACGTACCTTCAACAATTGATGCAGCTTGTGACAACTCTAAATGCTTCTGGAGCAAATCTAACAATGGATGATGTTACTATCCATGTTCTGAATGGTCTCCCTCTGAATATAATATGATATCTGCTGCAATTCGTGCGCGAGAAACTTCTCTCTCTTTGATGAACTCCATGAAAAGCTTTGCGATTATGAAAGCAGTGTCACTCTGGACACTTCTTCCGTTGCTGCTCTAATAACAACAAACTATGCTTCTTACAATAGTGGATCCAACAAGCATAACAATTGAGCAAATCGTTCCTCCGCTTCCAGAAGCCAAGCTAGCTTAATTTGCCAATATTGCGACGTGCCTGGACATACAGTGAAGAAATGCTGGAAATTGTTTCCTTAGTCTAAGCCGTCTAACATGGATGGCTCGGGTTCCTCCACTGGTGGTAACATAAGGGCTCGTCCAAGGGAAAATTTTGCTCAAAGTTCCACCCAAAATAATTCTAATTTGTTGGTAGACTCTAGTGCATCTCACCATGTGACTGCAGATCTTCAAAATCTGTAACTCTATTCAGGTTATAATGGTAGTGAAGACGTGATGCTGGTTGATGGTAAAAATTTGACAGTAACACATTGTGGCTCTACTTCTTTACCCTCTCGCTCAAGACCATTATATTTTAATAATGTCCTTTGTGTCCCCCAAATGAAAAAGAATCTCATTTATATTTATCAATTATGCTCATCGAATAATGTTAATGTTGAATCTTACCTTTTTCATTTGTTGTGAAGGATTACTGCACGAGGAAGCCTCTGGTGGTAGGAAAGCCTAAGTATGGTATTTACGAGTGACCAACTTCACATGTGTCATCAACTTCTCCTGCTCCAAATATCAACTCCACTGACTCTCCACTATCTCACAATGTCACTTTCGTCTTGGCCACCCTTCCTCTCTTATATTGCATCGAACTTTGCAGTTAATTGATATTCCTATTCCGTGAAACACTTCTAAGTTTTTCTATAATTCTTGCAAGTGCAATAAAATGCACAAGACTTCGTTTCATGTTTCTTCAATAAAATCGATGTGACCTTTGGAGTTTATTTATTTCGATGTATGGGGACCTTCGCCTATAGATTATGTTGATGGTTTTAAATATTATCTCATTTTTGTGGATCATTACATAAAATATGTTTGACTCTATCCTATGAAAAGGAAATCTGAAGTTGCGCAAGTTTTTCCAAAGTTTAAAGCCATAGTAGAGAATTTTTTAAATCACCCTATAGTCTCTTTTTACTTTGACAATGGTGGTGAATTTATCCATTTAAAAGATTTCTTTGCGTCTAGTGGAATCTCTAATTTTTTGACTCCTCCCCACACTTATGAACATAATGGCATGGCTGAAAGACGACATAGGCACATTGTTGAAATGGGTATCACTCTTCTTCATGGTTGTAATCTTCCATTATTTTTTTGGTCATATGCGTTCCAAACTGTTGTATATCTGATAAATAGAATGCCCACCCTTCTATTGAATAATGATTCACCATACTTGCAAATTTTCGGATCCCTTCCCAACTATAAGAAGCTTCATGTTTTTGGGTGTTTGTGTTATCCTTGGTTGAGACCATATGCACAAAATAAACTCGAACCTCGTTCGTCTTCTTGCGTGTTTCTTGGGTATTCTTTGAATCAAAGTGCATATAAATGCTATGATCCTGTTGCCTCAAATTTTTTTATCCCTCGACATGTGGATTTTGTTGAGAATGAGTTTCCATTTAAAACCATCCAACTAAATGCTATAAGGGTCTGCGATACTACTGTTGACAATTGGACTCCTCGCTTCATTGTTCCACACTTATCCATCTCAAGCTGAGATTCCTCTCTCACTACTGGACAATTAGTTTCTCTGAGTCAAAATTTGGCCAGTCATGAATGTCCTTCCTCCGATTCAACTACTCTAGTGGCTTCGGTTGATAGTAATCCATCATCATATGAGTCGTTGAGATCAACAATACGTGATTCAGGTATGAGCTCCTCACCTAAATTTATCTACCATTTTCCTTATTTTCTAACCATGACAGGGACTTACTAGGAAACACTCATCCCATGATCACTAGAGAGAAGAATAATATCCATAAACCAACACAAAATTTATGTCCGCACACCTCTTTTTCTAGCACAAGGTCCTATTCTCTCATCCAAGCCACCAATACTCCATCCAAAGATCCTACGAATACAGTCAGTCATGATTCACCATCTTCTACTGTCTCTTCTACTGCCCAACATGTTGAACTACCTAAGCATGGCTCACTGCCCAATATCAAAATCGAGTTAAAGTCTGTGTCAAGAGCACTAAATGATCATGATTTGAAAGCAGCCATGAATGAAGAATTTCACGTATTATATAAATAAGGTACATGGTAGCTAGTTCCATCTACCGCAAAGCAAAAACTAGTCGGATCCAAACAAATTTTTCGAGTCAAGCTCTATTCTGACGGGTCATTAAATAAATATAAAGCACTCCTTGTTGCTCAAGGATTTATACATCACCCGGAAATTGACTATATTGAGACATTCTCTCCAGTTGCCAAGCACACTATTGTTCGGGTTATTTTAAACATATATGTCATACGAGATTGGCCTCTACGTCAATTAGATGTGAATAATATCTTCTTGCATGGGCATCTAACAGAGGAGGTTTATATGGCTCAACCTAGAAGCTTTGTTGACCACGCAAGGCCTACACATATTTGCAAACTGAAGGAAGCAATTTATGGTCTCAAACATGCACCACGGGCTTGGTATTCCGAACTTCGAAGCTATCTTCTAACCTTAGGTTTTCATGTTTCGCATGCAGATCACTATCTCTTCATTTACAATCAATCGGGCATCACTATTTACTTGGTGTATATGTTGATGACTTGATTGTCACAGAGAGTATTTCAAATATTGTCAATCAGTTTATTTTGCAACTCGGACGATGCTTTTCTATCAAAGATCTTGGTTCTCTTAATTATTTTCTCGGTGCTCAAGTTGTGAGAACCTTTGATGGGCTCTTCTTATCTCAGAAGAAGTATATTAAAGACATCATCGAGAAGACACATATGGCTGGTGCGAAAGTAGTCCATACTCCGATGTGAAATTCATTGTGCTTGGAGGGTAGCACAGATTTTGATGATGTTGCTCTATCGTACTATTGTTGGCTCCCTGTAGTACTTGGCATTAACGAGACCAGATATCGACTTTGATGTCAACAAGCTAGCACAATTTTCCTGCCGCCCGACAGAAAATCATTGTTCTGCTGTCAAACGTGTGGTTCGTTACTTAGTTAGAACAATGAACTATGGACTCTTCTTCATCGCAAGTCTCCACTTGATCTTTATGCCTTCTCCGACGCAGATTGGGAAGGTAATAAGGATGATCGCTCTTCTACAAGTGCCTTTCTTGTTTATATATCTTTGTAGAAATTTGGTCTCTTGGAGCTCCAAGAAACAATGGAGTGTAGCCAGATCATCAACTGAAGCGGAATATCATTCTGTTGTTGCTGCTGCTGCTACTGCTGAAATTTAATGGATTCAAAACTTATTTCGTGAGATTTCCATTTCATTACCAAGGCAACCAGTTTTTTACCGTGATAACTTGGGTGCCACATACCTTGCCGCTAATCCTGTCTTCCATTCGCGGATGAAGCATCTTGAGGTTGATTACCATTTTGTTTGCACTATGGTTCAAAATGGCAAGCTTCGCTTGTCCCATATCTCTAGAAAAGATCAGCTTGCAGATTTACTTACAAAAGCTCTTCCTAGTTCTATGTTTGAAAATCTTCGGTGCAAGATAGGCATTTCTGATCAATCGTTATTTTGAGGGGGCGTATTAAAAAATCTTTCAATTCTCAAGTGATTGATATGATTTGATTATAATCCCTCGTAATCTGGTTATAATTGATTAGATTATGATTTGATAGCAATTAGGATTTTTTATATATGGTAGGATATTCCTCCTCTTCTTATATAAATATTGAAACACTACGTGAATAATATACCGAGAATTCAACTTTCTTCGTATTCTTTCAAGGTGGAGGGAGTAATGAACATTTAAAAATATAAAAGTGACAAAAGGTGTAAGCATTGCTTGGTTTGACCAGAATTAAATAGTTTTAGTTTAAAAATGAAAGGTATTCCTTTTCAAATCATCATTTGACATTTGATTATACATAATATTGGTAGCTTTTGGCAGTAATGGAAGGTAAAGGGTTGCAGTGCGAGATACAACGACATTATGTCGATAAATGAGATAGTTTACTTGGTTATTTTCTTTTCTTTGAAAGATTTCAACAGCTTAAACAACAAATTAGCGACTAATGATTTCTTCATAAGCCATCAGTCCGTACATGTAAAGCGCACCCGATGGCCGATAGCAAACAATGAAGGAAAGTAATACTTAATCGTAAAAATAATTTATTATTAGTTAAGTGACTTAATGAAGTAAGAATATCTATTGATTAAATCATGATTAAATGAAAGAAATTAATAATATTAAGATACATATCATTCATAAATTAATTTTGTATAGACACTGAACAAGAAAAAGTTTTTACGTGTTGGCAAATCTACATGCATTCCATATGAGGAGAGGTTTTTTTTAATTTTACTTAAGACTAAATTCTTTTAAGACTAGATTCTTTCTCTGCTACGAGTCATTTAGTTAGGGACTTACATGTTCCTATTCGCATATGTGTATATCTTAAAAGAACTCTCAAGTTTAGATTTAACACCATTATTTTGTGGTGGAATTAATAAATGAGCTTGAATAGATGGAGAAGATCATGAGAATTTACAAGCCCATTTTTTACTATTCGAATTGTAAAGGACTCTGATGAATCATTTCCTCATCATTTTGAGTAGGATTTGAGAATTAAATTATAATTATATAGGTTTAACTTATTCCCTCTTCAAAAGAACATAAACTGAAAGAGATATAGAGCCTGTTTGGCCAAGCTTATGCGGAGCCAGAAGTGTTTATTTTTGTCAAAAAGTACTTATTTTAAATTTTTGGGGTGTTTGGCCAAGCTTCTAGAGAAAAATAAGTGATTTTGAGTGGCAGCAGAAACTGTTTTTCTGCTGTGGGGAAGAAGCTGAAAAAAGTAGCTTCTTGAAAAAAAATAAGTACTTTTGATTATTTGGGTCAAGAATACCCATTTCAAACTTCCATATTAAATCAAATCAATATTATGATATATCCATTTTCGTAATTTGGTAATTTTTTTAAATATTGGTCAAACACAAATTAATAACAAAAGCACTTCTCTAAAATTTAGCCAAACACAAACTGCTTATCTCGCAAAGCACTTATTTAAAAAGTACTTTGATAAAAAATATTCCTCAAAATAAGTTGATTTTGACAATTTGACTAGGCTCTTAGTTTAGTTTCTGCTCTTCCTGTATGCAAACTAAAGAGTTATAGAAGTTGGGCCAGGATAAGAGATCATCACTTACATATCAATTAGTAAAAATTTCGCCCAGCAGCCACTTTTAACAGTGGTATTTAGTTTGAGGCCACTATTTTCTTTGGTCTTACATTAGAGGCCACTTTTGGGCCTTTACTAAATAAATATTGACTTAAGTTCTGATAATTGACTTACGTTCAGTCCATACGGCCCCTGGACTGAAGTTCCATCTCTTAAGGACTGAACTTTCAGTCCATATGGCCATGGACTGAACTTTCAGTCCATATGGCCATGGACTGAACTTCAGTCCATGGTATGGCCATGGACTGAACTTCAGTCCATGTATGGCCATGGACTGAAGTTCCATCTTAAGGACTGGACTGGACTGAACTTCAGTCCATATGGCCGTGGATTGAAGTTCAATCTTTAAGGACTGAACTTCAATCCGGCCTCTGGACTGAAGTTCTATCTCTTTAAGCAAAAGTGGCCACAAACTAAATATTTTGGTATTAGTGGCCTGTGCCCAAAGACCTGTGGCAAAAGTGGTCTTTCGTGCACTTACCCCTATCAATTAAATTCGGGTTAATTACAAAACTATGACACCGGGCAACTAATTTGCCTTTTTGACCCACATAATAGTAATTTAGCAAAAATAATCTTTGTTTTGTTTAGTGAATAAAATTTCGGACAAAAATACCTCGACGAATCTTACAAAGACATTCATATCCCCGCCCTCCCTTCTCGTAACTATTGTCTAAGAGGCAGCACTTGCCTTTGACCACCTCTTGCTTAGACAATATTTGTCCTTGAATTTCTTCTTACATTCTCCTATATAACTTGAAGTGTTGTCTAGGAAATACATTCCGTTGAAATTCTTTCCTTGCGTCAACACTTGCCGTTGAGAAATTCTCCTCTAAGCAACACCTGCCTTGTATCTCTCTTCCTACATTTTTTTTAGATAACTTGAAGTGTTGGATACCGACAAAGCAGAAGTTATTTTACTAAAATTATCTTAAACATGGACAAGCTCTCAGAGCAAGTCAATTTTGGGTGTTTGGGAACACTTGGAGAAATTTTGTGATCAAATTCTAGTTTATTGGGTGATTTACATAATAGAATACTTCTAGCGCCCTGTCACAAATTTAAACTCCATAAAAAAGTCTTACGAACCCTGTCACAAATTTAAACTCCATAAAAAAGCCTTACAAATTAGACATTCGTAAGAAAGCTTCTGGTAATAGCCAGATCCTTCTATTAACAAGACAAGTCGATTGCCCGGAGATTCCTTCTGCGGTCATAAGAAACTTTTCATAATGGGGGTCAAAATGATAAGACCTTTTTTTAATAAAGGTTAAACTGTAACAGAGGCGCCAGATCTGTTTATTTCGTGATAAAACTTGTAGTTTATTAAGGTTGGCACGAACCAAAATGCCAACAGTTCAAACTTTGGAAATTTTGGCTTAAAAGAGGAATTAAGGGAGAAAACGTTTGAAAATTTTAACAAATATTTTTAGAGAAAACGTTTGATAGATCTAACAATTTTTTTTCAAAGATTATTCAGTCCATAACGAGTTACGTAAATAAATGAACAACCAAAAATAGAAAAGACAAAAGAACGGAAAAAAATTACAGCTAGGTGTTACGCGAGTACATGTTCATTGTTTGTATACTCATATTTTTTTAAGCATAGTTTTTTTTCAGATGACAATTCCCTGATTCCAACGAATAAAGTTTGTCCTAGATGCCGAAGCTTTTTGGGCATTGCGTTTGTCTTAGGCGTATATGTTATCTCTCTCTTATTACTAAACTAGTAGAGGAAACGCGCGTTGCGCGTGGCAGCTAATTGCAGTGCCAAGAATGCTGGCAAAGTATTGTACCAGCTTCTAAGTTCGAAGCATTAGGACTTTAATATAATATTGTAAAACGGTCAAAAGCGTAATTAGAGTATCTAAAATAGAGTAATGGTGCATAGTCGTTATCTTTTTGGCCTAATCATGGAGTTGCTATTAGTCGACCACCTAAATTACATGTTCCTCAACACATTAACCTATTCCATAGACTGTTTTGGACTTATTAGAATAATAATTATAACATAATGAGTTTTACTTTGGCCAACTATATCGGTATTCTTTTTTGGGATAAGATTAGTTTGGACCAATAATCATTGCGCGTTGAACGTAATTGTAGTGCCAAGAATGTTGCGGAGTATAGATGGCCGATGGAGTATAAATCACTGTTTAAGAGAATAACCATGGAGTGCACGTATATTTCTTCAGTCCTTGTAAGAATAAAATTGTTTTGTAGAAAGGTTTGGTTGCATAGATGCATAAGTCGAATCAAAAGCTAACGGATGACTAAGCTAGTCGTTTTTTTTTTTGACTAAACATGAAGTGGCTATTAGTTGATCACCTAAAATTCATGTTCGTCAACATATTGATCTATTCGATAGACTGTATTTGAATTAATAGAATAATAACTATAAGACAGTGAGATTTACTTAATCACACTTGATTACATTTCGCTTTTGATATTTGTTTGGTCCAATAATCATTCTGGGGAGCATAATTTTTTGATAAGCTTTTTCTTCTCCACACGCTTCAGATATAAGAATATCAGCAGTCCCTCGGTACAATTCGCTGCGCAAGGTTGATTGGTTTTTTCTTAAAAAATTAAGTCTCGCCTCTTCAACTTGGATGTACATGTTGTTGCCCATATGTTCAGCCATCATTATATCTGCAAGTGATGTGTAATTTAATTATATAACAATAAGTGGTGCTAGTTTAAACATATTGTATCATCCGTCGGGGTATTGCAATTTGCGGCTATTTTGTACCCGCGAAGCTTAGACTTCAATAACTAAGTATCTTGAAGTAAAGCAAAGGCAGGACATCAAAGGCACATACTGTTTCAACCTAATATGCAACAGATATATATGGCAAGATGATTGAATATTTGGTACCCATGAATTTCAGGTAATACATAGTTGCGGCTGATGGGAGAACAAATATGACTAAAATATTTGGCATTAGACCTCGACCCTGCAGGTGTAAGATACTGATCGTAGTGAATTTGAACATATGTAACAATGGCCATTTGGGAAAAATATTACTGACAATGTGCTGACGAAGACCATAAGTTTCATAAAACATTTGAGTCGACTGGTTGTGTAGGATACGAAATATTCAGAGTCAGGCAGATCGCACACAACAAAAGCTAAAGTTTGCAATTATGAAAATGTCCAGGCAACGCGCAAGAATATCAACCACTATCGGTAAAGTATTATTTTAAGCTAAGTGTTGATGCGAGGAGGAAAGTTTCATTAGAAAGTTAATGTTTATGAAAGCGAAAATTTGAAACATAGCGAAGATGGTACCTGCCTGCTCCAGCTGTTGGTCACTACTGAGGAAAATTGAAAGCCTATCTAGCTTATATAATGTGTATTGCAGTGCGAAAAGACGCTGTCATTAATGGTTGTATGCGAACAGAAGGTTAACAGATCTGAACAGGTTTGTTTCCGTGGCTACCTTCAATGAATGGAGTAAACTTAAAGTTTGATTGGCTATGCAACAGAGGTCTCACTCAGCTGATAAGTTAAGGGTACTCGAAGGGTTAGGGAGATGAGGAGTTAGGCAGGCCACATACGTTTGTGTTGCTGCAGAGTTTCTTACAAGTTGATATAATTTTCAAGGAATTAGATTATTCAAATTAGAGGAAAAGTCCAGGAAAATGTTGGGTCTCTACATAATTAATTCACGAAAGTTTGTCTGAATTCATGTTTAACATACTCTAAATTCAAAGGCGGATACCGACATTATTGTCATTGTCGGTTGTGTTTTATATGAAATAAACAACGTGTACTCGGTTAATTATTTTCATTTAGTCGCAGAACTGATCATAGACACAGAAGAAGTTCTTTTTCCGTCATGTAGGGAGAAAAATATTCGCGTCCCATTGATATTAATAATATTTTTGCAAGCTAATTGGATATCTGTTTGTTTTATTAGGTAAATGAAAACTGAAAAGCAATATAACATTATTCTGTTGAAAGGGTCAGCGATGAGACATATCGTAGCTGTGTTCGGCGCAGAAAATTGAGTAGTAGAATTGTACGGAAAGTATGTAACCCAAACCAGGGACGTGCGTCAACTTGTACCGCACTTGATAAATATATATATAATACAGTTGCTTCAGGTGACTTCTTCTACTTGGGAGGTGTAGGTAGCGAGGTTGGTGTTTTCGTTAAGCTCTACATCGTGCAGGAACTTCTCATGGGAGTGAATCAATTCTTTCCAGCGTGAGTTGGACCTGCCTCTTAATGTTAGCAGTATTCCATGGACCTCCCATCTAATTAAAAAGTTAAGCTGCGAAGGATGTCCTCTCTTTAATAATAATAATAATAATAATAATAATAATAATAATAATAATAATAATAATAATAATAATAATAATTAAGTTGATGTTGTTAATATTTATTTAGCATACATTGAGCAGTGTATCTTCCTTTTTAATGATTTTTATTAACTTAGTAAAGGAACGCGCACATGAATTTCTTTTTTAAAATGAAGGCCATCAAGTTAAAATGTGACAATAGACCAATATTTCTTCGTCAAAATTCTGCGCAAGTCACTTGGTTAGTACTTATGGAGGGATCACATCGCGTTCATACTTTAGTTTCTGTTACCAGCACGTTTTTACATGGATGATATAATTGAAATAAGTTTGCAGAGAAATGCGAAGAATTTGCTGATGTCACATGTGTTCGGATTTGAAACTTTCAAATGTTTTCCATGGTAATGCTGCAGGATCTGGAGCTTGTCGGGAAGGATTTGAGAAAACTGCAGTACCAATACTGAACTTCATTTGGAGCTGCATCAGTTAGTTCTTCGCAGCAGCTTATAAATTGAAGATGACACAATCTTCAAGCTGGCGACTTCTCATGATGATGTAGTCCTCTGTCACTGGTGGTTTAGGCAGCTGCCAAGCAATTGTTATTCACCTTCATATAAATTCAGAAGAAGTTGTTGAATAAGACCACAAAATTAAAACTCTGTGAACAATCATACCAAAATAGTTAATTACCATTAGTCTATCTTACCTAGAACTTCCTTGTAGACAATGTTTTTTGTATATGTTCCAATTCGACGCATGGGTTGTTCTGTCATCACCAAGACTCTTGTAGTGGACATGGACGTCCCACGTGACAGTGCGACATATAGTTGTCCATGGGAGAATACATGTTGGGGTAAATACAACCCGCAATTTGAAATTGTTTGGCCTTGTGCTTTGTTTATTGTCATTGCAAAGCATAGGCGCACTGGAAATTGCTTCCGGACAAATTTGAAAGGATATCCCTCGTTATCCGGAGGTGATAGTTGAATCCTTGGGAGGAAGACATTCTTACCAGCACAATGACCTAGCATGATTTCTGCATGTATGACGTTCTTGTCAAAGGCTCTGCATATCAGTCTCGTGCCATTGCATAAGCCATTGGACGCGTCTAGATTCCTTAGCAGCATTATAGGTGCATTCTTCTTGAGAACTAACCTATATATGGAAGAAATAGTTGTGTATATTTGAAGAAAATATAGATTGATGAACCAAAAATTATAACTGAAACACATTGCTGCTCGGAGGCTAAAGGATCTTCTCACTGGAGTTCTAAGAACAACATAATTTACATTTGTAATACATTTCTGTTAGAGGGTTGATAACCTGGTTTTTTTATAAGAAAGTGACACTGATTTTTGGACATAGCAGGTGTTAAGTTATATGGCAAATGATCAGCGCATATGGCAAATGATCAGCGCAGCATTATTCCTCCAGTTTTGGCACCTATTCTGCCGTGGATTAAAAAAGCAGCACTTTAGATCGCCATAGACCATATTGACCTCAAATTTGTAGCTTTATTCATTACTACAAATCATAGCCTTAAGCAAAAGCAAAAATTCTGGTGTCAAAAGTCTACTCTAGTGTGAAAAAATTAATTAGCTCACAAAAGGGAATACTAAGTATTGTGGATAGGGTAAAATTCAGCAATCATCACAAGGTTTTGAAAAGTTTCTTCCTCTTAATCTACCTGTTGTATTCATGGCCCGAACTTTTATGAAGTTTCAATTGTCGAATACCTTCTATTTCTAAGTTATAATATGAACAGAGTAATTTATCAAGGTATATGTATTTTACTAAACACTTGTGTATTTTCACGAACCTGTGGGGGGGCAGTCCGTTCGGTGTCAAAGAGTTCAGATATTCTTCCTGATAGTAGTTTTTGGTGTCATCTTCAGCCGAGTCAAAACTGACATAGGCTTTGCTTTCTCCTATAAACTTTTGCACCAACATTAAATCAGAATTCAAGTTTCCCATACCTGCAAGTCACCTACTAGAACTACAGGTTTAAGTGAATCGTACATTCCAAAGTACAGACCACGGTAAACAATGATTCCCACACATGAGATGGTGAATCCGCGATAAAGCCCACCAATACCATCTGATTTGAGAGTCTTCCTGTAAACGTCAACCAACCCATTAAACTGCCTCTCACCACCCTTTTTTGCAGCCTTAGCATCATTAGCAAGACGTGTTCTTGCATAATCCAGGGAATACACAAACAGAAGGGATGAGGCACCAGCAGCACCACCAGATGCCAAGTTTCCTGCAAACCACCTTCAGTAGCCAACCCTGTCTTTCTTGAAATTAAACAGTCTCTTAAAGTAATCTTTGAAAGCGAAATTTAAGGCCTGCAACAGACAAATTCAGGAATTAATATCTGAAGGACACAAAATGTAGTAGTGGGCGCAGATTTTAGCAACTCAAATGTACCGATGCTACAAAGAAATTACTTAAACTACTTAAATGGGCCAATGATACACTCAAGTCCTTCATTTTGTTAGTTTTTGAACAGCGTACATCACTGGAGAGATTCATGAACTTTCATAATCATTACAATAAGCAAATCAGAGCACTTTAATAATGATGAAAAAATGGATTCAAATCCATGACGTATCCTGGAGGACACAAAAAGATGTAACAGCAACCACAAATATAGTTAAGATACTCAAATGCAGACACTACTGCCAAAGACAATTTACATCCTTAGAGAGATTCATGAGGTTCTAAAGTCACTACAAATTATAGAAGTAAAACATTTGAAGTAATAAGGCAAAACCAATTCACATGTACTGTATTTTGTTGTAGATATCTATAGCCATTTAATAACTATCTTGTAGATAAGTTTTGGACTAAACAGCAATAAGAAAATGGAGCGAGGCTAAGCAGCTAGCTAAATTGTAGACAGATTGAATAGGGATCAAACAACAGAAAGGCAACGTCAATCAACCTGAGTTGGGAAGTATCTGATGACATTTGCAGTATTGCCTCTCCAAAGAGTAAGGACTCCTTCATCCTTGATAGTTCTTCCAAAGCACTCGCCAATCCCTTTGTATGGTTCAGAAAGTCTACCGGCTTTTATCATCTCATCCTGATTCTGAATCAAAAGCTTGACCCGCTCAATTGGAGCTGCAGCTGTCTTAGACACTGCAGCAGAAACCCCTCCCATGAGAAAATCCACCATAAAACTGTTAGATTTTTTCTCTTCAGTGTCACATTCAGTGACCTTTGTGTGCTGGCGGAACGAAATCTCAACGTCAGGATTCACGGATATGTAGTTGGCTTTTGGGGTGAAAATCTTCCCATCCTCGATGTAATATGCCTGAAGCGGTTTGAAGTCGTCCTCCCATGTTTCAATTTGCTCGTTGAAAAGGGTTCCCTGTATTTTCGTCCCCTGGCGTATGTCAATTATGAGGCAGTGTTACTTTTGGCAGGAGGGCGATTAGTAATTTGTAACCGGTATAAAGAAATCAAACACTATTACCTCTTCATCGACAAATATCACAGATCTGATAACACCCTCTCCATTGGAGGTCTTATAGTATCTTTTTGGGCCTTTTCGCAGCACCAAGACTTTAATAAGCCATTCAGTTTGCAAAGGTTTCAGTTCACTAATAGGTATGCATCGTCTTCCCTCATCTAGCTCGGTTGACATAGGGACACACGCTGTCTTTGAACCAAATAGAAGCACTATATATGCAGAAATCATATTGCAATGGGACATAAATACAGCATGGTGGCACATTACAAAAACTGTATACAGTGAACATAATTAGCGGCTTGGGTAACCTAGGATGCTAATTCAACGATACTAAGGCTGCGACGTTGTCTAATCGACGAAAGCAAGCAGGAAAGGGGGTCTAAGCAAATCAATCGTCGATGCTACTTTAGCTAGCATTCTTGAGGTCAACTTGACAAACTTCAAACGAACATAACTAATAATTATACTAAACAAAAAGTAAAGGTGTCGATTTCATACCCAAATCGTGATGAACAAAGAAAGGAAGGCTGCAGGGAAAAAATTGAATAACAAATTGAAAATCACAGTGGCTTCACAAAACGTTATCAGAATTCACGGTTCTATTGTGTCTATAGACGTCGGCGAACAAATTGGGGTGAATCAGCGGCTTAAGTAACCTACGATCACTAAGGCTGCGACGTCGTCTAAACGACGACACCAAACAGAACCTGGGACCTAAGCAAAGCAACCGACGATGCAACTTTAGCTGGCAATATAGGAGAAGATGACAAAGTTCATGCGACTCAAAGCAATAATTGTACTAAAGTAAAAGCGAAGTGTCGAAATCATACCCAATTCCTTATGAACAACAGAGAGAAGGCTGTAGGAAAAAAATTAAAGGAACAAATTAAAATTCACAATGGGTTCTCAAAATCTTAACAGAATCGACGGTTAAATTGTGCAATGCTAACAATAGTACCTGGCTGCTGCAGTTGTTGGTAAGTATACTGAGAATAAACCCAGAACACATCTATCCGACTTATATAAAGCGACTAACAAATTGAAACTGTACAGACTTTTCTGTTGATGAGCGTGAATTAATGTACCGGTAAGGCGAAAGGGCGCATTGAATCCGCGGCTACATTCAACGAATGGCCTAAACATGAAGATGATGAATGAATTTTGGGTAGTGAAGAGATGGGCAGTTGAAGAGTTGGCCAAAGTTAGGCAGAGGAGAAGCTGCAATTCAGTGAAGGCGCGTATCATTTTTTATTTGTTTACTGTTTTATTACAAAATTAAATTTGCATACTAATAATAGTAAATTTTTAAGACTGCAGGGGCATTTAGGTCTTTTACATTTTGCTTAAGTGATAGGCATATTTAGAATAGTATGATTCTGCAGGACAAAAAAAAAAAAAAGGAAAACACTTGATAGAGTTAAAAAAAAAAAAAAAAAAAAAAAAAAACCAGCTTATGCACAAAAAGCTTTATCATAATCGTATTTCTGAATTACCTATTTGGTCAATTTGCTAAACCCCACATTAGAACATATTGAATTGATTCTTATATTATCTTGCTCTGATGTTTTTTCTTTTTAAATTAATAAGCGGACAAATAAATTATTGGCTTGGTCGGATGTATACAAAATTGGACGGCAATATCTTAATTACCCAACCCTTTACCAAGATTCTTTTTTTAAATTAAAAAAATAAATTATGTGTATATGATGTGCTCATTGGCCATACTAATTCAAATTTATATGAATAGACTCACTATGAAATAACACTTTTGTATAAAGAATATTTTACTATCAACACTTAAATTCAAAATCTATAATTATGATTAGAGGTAGTATCTCGAGAAGAATTAGCTAAAAGACTCCTCAAAGTATTGAATAAAAAGTTTAACCTTTTCATTTTTTTTGACTTATTTTTGGATAGAGAAAAACTTAAATGGGTTTAAGTGGGGACCAATGGCTGGATTAGTATTCTTAGAAACTTGTGGGTGCAAAACAATAATTCGTTAGGGTGCAAAACATCAAAAACTTGTGAACTCTTTTGAAATAAAAAAAGTACCCGGGTAATTTAAAACATAGCGGATACTACATCTACTCTATTTGGTTGATCATACACTACATTGTGCCGTTCCAATTTTCTCTCTCAACTTCTCCTATTTTTCTCTATCAACTGCCTGCACGACTTCGCAACTGCTGTGAGTGTCCCGTTTTTATTTAAAGGATCTCTGTGGGTTCAAAGCACATTATCGACCAAGAGCATAAACAGGTACGCACTCGATTAAGTTAGAGTTTTTATTTGAAATTTAACTACTGTATTTTCTTCGATTAATGGCTATTTTGCATCTTTACATAGAGATTTCGGGTAATGGGTTTTGTTATTTTACCGTTTTATACGCAATTTTCGATTTGGGATTTCGGTTTAATTTTTGGGGGGGTTTTTTCTTTAATTTTCGTAGTAAAAATGTGGTTTGTGTATGTGTAATTTTTCGTGGTTTTTTCTTTAACTTTCGTAGTAAAAATGTGGTTTGTGTAGGTGTTTAAATGCCTAGGGTAAAGCACGCCGTTCCGAAAGGAAAAGGTCCACGAACTTGGGAAGAGCGTAGAGCGGAGCTTTGAGAAAACAAGAGAGCTAAGGAAAAAAATATACGTACGCGTAGGTGGTCCATGCGTAAATCAGTGCAAGAAGCTTGGGTGTCTGCGAACATCCCCAAAGATTTTGTCAAATGTAAAAGAAGAAGGGTGGAGGAACATGATGATAGTGATGAGACAGCCACCGATAAAGATGTTGGTGGAGGTCAAACAGAGGTGGGTGACAACTTAGAGTACCTGAGTTCAAAAGGAGCATCTGCTGATACCTTTAATGAGATAGACAGATTTGAGGCTGAAGATGGAGTTGGTAGTGGTGCTGCTGCAGCAAAAAAGGAAAGACTGTTGTTATTGATGATGATGAGAATGTGGATGATTCTGGGGAGGTAAGTAGGAAGAGTGCTGGTGCAGGGGATGGAGAGGAGGATCAGGCTGGTGCAAGGGATGATGGAGTTGATAAAGGGGTTAACAGGGATAATGCTAGTGCTGGGGAAAAAAACAAAGAGGGAGATGAGGAAGAAGGGGATGAAGATGATGAAGAGGATGTGCATCCTCTTGACAGATTGAGTATTCCAAAGAAGGTGATTGACATTGATGTCAGTAGCTTTAGATTCAAAACCTGGTTGTCAAGGTTTGAATCATTTAATGCAAAGATCTCTGTGAGATCTTCAGTAAAAAAGTTTTATGACTTCAAGACCAAGTTGGCAAAATTGGGGCTTGAAAAGATGTTTAGGAGATCAGTTTTTTGGGATTTCTTAAGTCTATCTGAGAGTTGGACCTTCAATGGTCACCTGGTGCACTCAGTGCTTTTGAGGACTATTAGACAGTCCAAGAAAAAGCATGAGATGTGGTTCTTGATAGATGGTAAGCCAGTCTGTTTTGGCTTGAGGGACATCTACTTGATGACTGGCTTAAACTGTTGTTAAGAGCCAGATACCAAATTGAAGGCCAAGTTCTTGGCAAGTGGTGAAGTATTCCTGGAGAAAGTCTGTGATGGTGGGGAAGTGAGGGCAGAAAATCTGCTGTACTTGATGGAGCAGAAACAGTTCTCTAAGGAAGAGAAGCTAAAGTTGGCTCTTCTGTGGTTCCTCCATACTGTTCTGATGGCCAGGGACAAAACAAAAAATGTTGAAAAATGGTGGATCCAATGTGTGGATAACCTAGACTTTTTCAGCAAGTACCCCTGGGGTAGGCTTTGCTATGATTTGACAGTGGACTACCTCTACAATAAAGTGGATTTTGCAAAGACCCATCGACAACATGTAGAGGGAAAAACTGCCGGTTATGCACTGTTTGGATTCCCATGGGCCTTCCTTATAAGTATTGTTATATTATTTTCCAGTTTTATTAAGAATGATTGTGTGAAAACTTAAGTAATGTGACTGTGGCATTCATGACAGGCATAGATATATGAGGTTGTGCCCTTGGTTGGCCGTAAGGCTGGCAAATCCGAACAGGCCTCCTTGCCAATCCCAAGGATGCTGAGGTGGTAGCAGACAAGAAGAAATTTGGGAGATGTTGATGCAGGCCATCAAGGAGCTAGACAGGTATGTGCCAATTCAATTTATTAATTATGTTATCATTTAATGATTAATTATTTTATTAATTATTTTATCATTTGATGACAGGTTTTGCACCCTTTCTTCATCCCAATAGTGCAAGAAGTGGAGGGTTGCAAAAAATTTGTCTCTCCTCATGCTGATGAGGTCGAGGATCCTGCACTGGACAGGGTAAGGGCTATGCTGCAGGAGGTCACTGGCATTAAGTACATTGTGGAGGAGTATGCTGATGAAATGCACAAAAGTGAAAGCCAGGAAGATAGGGGTGATGATGTTGATGATGGTGATGATGCTGGTGCTAGTGATGGTGTTGATGGTGGTAGCAGGGGAACTTGCAGGCACTGTGGGCATGTGCAAGGTGTGCTGTCAAGAATGCTGGAGGTGAGTGAGGAGATTTTGAAGTTGTTGAAAGAGAAAAAGGTGAACAGGGAAAGGAAAACAAAGTCCAGGAACTTGATGAAGAGGAAGCTGTTCAAGCAAATGAAGATTGTCAAGAGAAAAAAGAAAGGTATCTATATTTATTTTAATGATAATTTGATTAATTTTGTCAGTTTCTAAGTATTTTCTTTTAGTTGTAGTGAATGAAGGGAATAATGATGAAGAGAAGGATGAAGAGGTGAGAGAAAAAAATACTGCAGTCAATGAAGAAGAAGAGGTTTTCCATGATGCTCAAGTTCATGGAGCAGATGAAGATATGACTGCAGATGCTGCAGTTGAAGAAGAAGCCAAAAATGAAGCTCAAGTTGATGGAGCAGATGAAGAGATGTCTGGAGAGCTGAATGAGAAAGATGCTGCAGTTGAAGAAGGAAAAAATGAAGCAGTAGATAGATACAATGCAGAGATTGTTGAAGAAGCCAGAAATGAAGAGATTGTTGAAGACAATGCAGAGATTGTGGATGAAGCTAATGTTGCTGTGAATGAAGTGCTTGCAAGTCTGAATGTTCAATTTTCTTCAGAGAATATTGGAGCAGATAATGTTTGACGGGTTCCAGTAGTTATGATTGGTTTCGTGGTTTTGTATAAATTGAATGTTGAACTAGTAGTTAATGACAGTAGTTGACAGTTAACTTTAAAATAGTTAAGGTCTGTTCTATTGATGACAGTAGTTGACAGTTAACTTTGAACTTGTTATCTTTGGAAATATTATGGTTAGTCATAGACAAGTGTATGGTGGCTGACCTTGTTTTTGGACATGAAGTGTGGGTTTATTAATGCAGGGTACTTGTTAGGAACTCATTCCATTCATTGTTCAATATTTCAATTATGATTTGCAACTAATAACATGTTTGTACTTATGTGCTCGCAACTGAAACAATAACGAAGCTTTTATAACAAAAATAAAACAGTCATACGACTACATTACAATATCGAAGCTTTTATAACAAAAACAAAACAGTCATACGACTACATTACAATATCGAAGCTTTTATACAAAAACAGCCAAACGATTGACCTTAAGTTTACACTGCGTCAAAATAATAATACACATATCCGGATTAATTATAAAATTTACACAGTGTCAAAATAATACACGTAATAAAAGAAGCGAACTAATAGGAGATCCATTTAAAAGCGAAGCAGATAACACAACCAGCAACCATCGACTTAATCAACATCTTCAGTCGATGACTCTTCTGCTCAGCTTCTTCCCTCTTCATCTCAGCTTCTTTCAGCTTCATTTCACCTTCCCTCAGCATGATTTTCAGAAAATTATTCTGCTCTTCACATTCACTCAGCAGTTGTCTCAGTAAAACACAATTGTCTTCCGTTTCTTTAAGCTTTCTAACCAAGTTCCCAATCACACTCGATGCTGCTGCAGGCAGTGGTCCACCATCAAACCACCTAAAATAGCCGCACCCACCATTTGACTGCATTATTTAACAAAACTCAAGAAAAAATCAGTACATTAACAATTAATCAAAAACAAAAACAGAACCATAATGTATGACTAACACACTTTTGGAGTTTTACAACTCCAGAATCTGCAGCCAGGGTTGGTAGTTGTGCGAGAGGTCCTCAGCTTCGTGCTTTTGCCGTAAAAACAGATATCGGCTTCCGCTGCTACGTTAGAGCTGGACAAATCTTGACTCATGATGTTCTTTGAGTTGTTTGATTTTTCAGTTGGTGAAAGCGAAGATTTTGAAGAACTGGGTGGGTTAGGCTTGATTTGTGAAATAGAAATTTTAATTGTGTATTTTGGGGTTAAATCAGCTTTTATATATTTGGGGTATTGTTTTAAAATATTGAAATTTATGTTTAAGGGAGGCGGGAAATTGGGGGAAATTTGGGCTCCATTTTCCGCTGAATTTTTTTTACTTTTGTCTAAGCCACGTGCCCTGGGGCGTGACGTGTTCCGTGTTTGGGTTTGGGATTTGGGGATTTGGGGTTTGGAGTTAGGGTTTAGGGTTAGGGTTAGCGATAATCGACATATAGTAGTCGATAATCAACTTTGTATCTTGAAAATTAACATATGGAATTTTTCTCGAGTCCAAAAAAGGTAATACTGTAATTATTCATCGAAAAGTGTATAAATGATGTTATAAATGAACTGAACTAACTTAATACATGCTTATACTTAAGTTATGTAGTATTTATCCCATAATTCATGGTGTAACAAGATATATGAGTCGCAATACTAGGCATTGCTTACCAAGAATTGACGTAATAGGCTTATGTATTGACGAGTTTTACCCTTGTAGGCATCAATGAGTTGTTATAATGTATTAAAGTGGTCAATAATGTTAGATGGGCACATTATACCATCACTTATGGTGTAACAAGACATATGAGTCGTAACACTAAGGTATTGCTTAACAAGAATAGACATAGTAGGCTTATATATACATGAGCTTTACCCTTTTAGGCATCAATATGTTGTTTTAATGTATCAATATGAGCTATAACACTCAAATGAGTTCCATATACCAACACATGAGTTGTAACAATACACATTAGTCGTAACACTAAGGCATTACTTAACAAGAATAGACATAGTATGCTTATATATACATGAGATTTCCCCTTTTAGGCATCAATATGTTGTTTTAATGTATCAATGTGATCTATAATACTCAAATGGGTTCCATATACCAACACATGAGTTGTAACAACACACATTAGTCATGGTTTTTTTGATTTTATGTGAAATTACACTAGGTCGATAATCAACCCTTTCGTCGTTGAGTTGGTTAATAGTCGATTAAGGACCTATGTGCAGTCGATTAGTTGATTTGGTTAATAGTCGATTACCTTTGTCCAGACAAGTCCCGACTTTTCATTTTCTGATACGTTTCTCTTTTTCAGAAAATTCTCTCATTACTTAAATATTTTTCGTATTACTTAATATTTATTTTATTTACATTTTCCAGTAACTTTCACTTTTTCTATTAATTAAATATTATCGTAATTTATTACTTTACTTTTATCTTTTTCTATTTATATTTATATTTTTTCTCATTTTCTGATTATTTCCATTTTTGCTAACCTATCTATCGATTTATCTACTTGGTGTTGGTTGATTATACACCAAAATGGAGTATGGACAGTTCATCAAGAATACGCAAAAAAAATGGGAGAGCGAAAAATTGAACGAGAAACTAAATGACAGATATAATAATAATAATAATAATAATAATAATAATAATAATAATAATAATAATAATAATAATAATAATAACCAGGGAGCTTTTCATTTATAATAATTTTAAAGAAAAGACGAATCATAACGAAAACTATTTTCTTTTTACATTTAAAAATTAAAAAAAAAACTAATTATTATGAGGGGAGGGGGTGATGTAGTTGTCCAGATCCTCCCCTGCTCGTTCCATGAGCACCCTCAATATCCTAGCAGTACGGCGGATGTTCATTTACTGCCTCCTACGATCATCACACAGGAGGCAGATAAGCTTGTCTATGTCAGCACGAATCAGCAGCACCTTTGGTTCGTTGTTCCTGAGAGTGAGAATTCCTCCATTGCCATTGTTGTTGTTGTTTCTGGTGGCACTTCCACTTCTACTTGCAGTGCCTGGAGCTCTTGCCATGATAAGATGAGAGTGATTCTTGAGTTGTGTTGTGGATTGTTGGATCTAATGCCTCTAATTATAGGCTCCAAATCGATGCAACCTTTGGTGTTCCCAGAAAAGTCTCATCGTTTCAAGTGGCAATTATGAACAGCCACTTCGTTTAACCCAATTCCGGCTGCTTTCAATGACGGGGCGCACGCGTGTATTAAATGCGTTCAATCACTTTATCAACTGCATTGGGTCAATTAATCGACGTTATTTTTTTTTCAATAATCAACCCATATAGTGTCTATTAATCGAAAATATAAATACTCAACTGATTATAAACATGTTCAGCATTTGGTGAACTCAAATAATAGTCATTTTTATAAAAGACACTTAAAATAGAAATAAAATACATTAACGAAACTATTACAATCAATTCAAATTGTTCCAACAAATAACACAGTACCAAATTAAGACAACCACATCTAACACTACTTATACACACCAAATTATCACAACTTAAGCTAATACACCAAATCAGAATTGCAAGGTTGATTTTCAACCTCGTACCAAAGCAGGACAGGTTGTCCTCTTATGGCCACTTCTCTTGCAGTTTGAACATCTATTTTGCCTCTTCCTTGAGAAAAAAGTTTCACCAACTGAGGGAAAACGATTAATTCTCCTTCTACCCTTTTTGGGATCGACCATCAGCGGAAGAATTCTTCTATGAACTACCTCTGGAGGAACCATCCATTCTTGCTCTGGTGGCATTGGATAAACATTTTCTTCATACGCACACATGTAAGTCTGAAGCCTATAAAATGGACAAGTGTAATGGTACGCGCTAGCACCATATTCATCTCCATACCTTATCCTTAACACTGCAAACGCATGCTTGCATGGTATCTTGTCCAGGTCAAACTCCCGGCATGTACACGTTCTGAAATGAAGATTGACAGTGTGGGATAGGCCATCTCCAACCGCAGTGTACTTCAGTACTTCCACGTTCCCGCCTGCATGATAAGCAATCAATTTGTTTCCTTCAAGCATATTCTGATTCAATTTTGTTTCAGCACAGGGCACCAAAATGGTGTTGTGTTTCTTCATCTCCTCATGCCTCTCATTGAACTTTTTAGTAAACCTACGAGTAATAGCATTGCACAGTCCCATGATGGGGTATTCTCTCTCGTCCTTGAACATTGCGTTGAGGGACTCGGAAAGGTTTGTGGTCATTACATCGTACCTGTTTCCTGGAAAAAAATGCTCTCGTCCACCTATGGAAGCCCATTTCATCCTTAAGACAAGCAGCTGCAGCAGGGCATTTTGACGGAGCTGGTTAAAAGCATCGCTGAACACTTCAAAACGGTACGCCTTCGCAGCGGTGTAATAATCCTTCAAAATTGATCCACACTTGAATGTTACGCGCATGTTCTCAGCAAGGTGCTTGGTGCAACAACCATGAGATGCTAAGGTATGCACCCTTCTAATCCCATTTGCTATGGCCTTGGCGCGATCGGAAATTATGCACAGGTCCGGTGTATTGGGGACTACGTGAGCCAGCTGTTCAAAAAAGAATTGCCGTGAGCTATCGCACTCCTTGTCTACCACACAGAAAGCCAATGGATAAATGTGGTTCTCCGTGTCCTGCGCGACAGCCGTCAACAAAACACCGTTGTAGGTGGACGATAAATGTGTCCCATCGACTGATATCACCTTCCTCATATATGTAAACCCTCTAACCCAAGCTCCGTAAGCTACAAAAAAATACTTGAATCTCCTCTGTTCATCAACCCTTAACCCAGTCTTGCTTCCAGGATTTAGGCTTTCCAATACAAAACTGTACGCATCTAAAATTACGTAACTGTGCTCCGGACTGCCCCTAACTAAAGCCTTTGCAATTTCTCTTCCTTTCCGGCACTTCCAATAACTTACCTTACTATTCAGTTGTTGATCCAAAGCGCTCTTGATATCTTTTGTCGTCAACCCTTTGCCTTCAATAAACCTGTTCTTGAAATATTCTCCGATGACATCCGCTGGAGCATGTGGATGATGGCTTGGTAGATGTTGCACCCCACATGTGTGCTCTTTAAAGTATTTGGTAATCACAAACTTGTTGGAATTAACATACTTCATGGCGCGCACCATCCACCTGCAGCGCGCTTCTACACATGCCACGACATACAGGGATTTAGTACTCTTCTTTGTTTTGAATGTGAATGGCTTCTTCATTGAACCCATCTTCAAAGCCACAAACAGGCTCTTCTTGGTATCGAAGGTTTTCCCAGTATGAAAACCTGTGCAATCATCAACCACATCACCCAAGTTGCTGCCTTGAGTGGGAGCAGATTCGGCAACACATTTGCTCTCATTTACAGCGGGCTCTCCAACCTCTGGATCTTCAATAGCATTTTCTTCTTCACTATCCATATCACCAGCAGTATCCCCAACTCCAGCATCACTGCCATAATCACCCGTACTCTCATTGAATAGTGGTGGTCTTGCAGAAGCAGCTGCAGCATTAGTGGCAGCACTTGAGCCTGCTTGATATCTCTCGGCAACAAATATCTTTAAAATAGACCTGCTACCATTATTTCCAACATCGAGCATATAAATATGCAAATCATTATCATTCCTTATAAAAGAATGGGCCACCTTACCCCTCGTAGGAGCAGCACTAAAAACATAGCTAATTGAAACCTCGCTGCGATGGCACGTTAAGTTGCCGCGATCGATTAATTGGTCAATTAACTGATCGTAGGTACATTCCAAATTTAATGCAATAGGGATTATTGTCTTTGTCTTAGATTGCCAATTCCAGTATTTTGGGGTCTCAATCCATTCACCCATAAAGTCAGCACCTACTACGAAACCTCCCATCTACTTCAACGAAGTCGATGATCAACCAAATGCGGTCGATGGTCGATGAAATAATGTAGTAGTTCTGCAACAATGGCGAACGAATAAAAAACAGCTTGAACTTCTTACCAGTTGAAGAAATGAAAGGATGTATGTGCAAAGACGGAAGCCCATCAATTCACCTCAGATTTCCATCCACATTACTCGCATCGAGACATTACAGCCGCAACAAGAAATTTCAAGAAAAATGGGTTCCAAAAGAGAAAACACTTATAGATCGAGATGACGCAGTTCTTGATGAGTGAAATGGAGCAAAAAAACGAAGCTCAAACAACCATTGAAGGCGCAGGTGGTTCTGGGCGGGAAAGCTTGGATGGAAGAAGAATGCAACTGGGGGTCTAGGGGTTTTGGTGGGAAGATTTAATTATTTTTTTGCTATTTTAGGTAAATAATAATTGTTTATATAGTATGTTGAATCCCCCAAAAATTACCCTTTCTTTAGGAAAGGATAGGTTTCGGAATATTTCAACAAAGTGGGATTCCAAAGGGTTTCTTTGGAGTCGCCACCTAATTTAAGGATTATTAGGAACCTAAGTTAACTAAAGAGTGCAGTTTAACCTTTATTTAAAAGAAATTAAATTAAATTCAGAGATTCTTAGGTAAGTGGTTCTGTTAAATTCGAAAGAAGGTCCTTATTACGGGAGCACTTTCGAAAATCCGCCAAAGGCGGTTAATCCGGCGATTTTCACGAATTTTACTCGAAATTTAATTTGGGATAAATTTTAAATAAAATAAATAGGTAATGACTAATATATAGAAGATAAAAATTGATTATGACAATATTTGAACAAAACTTAAAATTAATTACATGAATAATGAGATAAGGGTCGATTGATTGATTAAATAAATAAGGGCTAAATAAATAAATTAGTAGATAATTAGATAAAGAAGTAATAATTGATCAATTAATTAATTAGATAAATAAATAAATAGATAAATAACTTAATTAGATAAATAAGTATTTATATGATTTCAATTAGATGAGGGATAAGCAATAATAATTTGACTAGTTAAGTAAATAAATATAATTAATTAAAGAAATAAATAATTAATTAGAATTAATTAATTAATTAAATAAATAGGATAAAGAAATAAAATAATAAATAAATACCACTTAAATAATTTAATAAACAAATAAATAAATAAATAAATAAATAAATAATTATGATTGATTAGGCAGATAAAGGATTAATTGAAATTAAACAAATAAGTTAATAATAAATGCTATTTGATTAATTTAATTAATGAATAAATAAATAAATAAGTGTATAAATAATTATCTTAAATATAAATAGCGAATAAATAGGTACAATTTTAATTTTCATTTCTTTTGCACTCAATAATTAACTAAAGTTTCTACTATCTTAAATTAGTTGGCGAGTCTCAAAGAGACGGGATATGCAATTTATAAACGATCTTAGACAAACAATAAGATAACAATTTCAATTAAAGCGGCTAACCTACCAGGCTTCTAATCATACGAAAGTCCTAAAACATGCTTTCTAAAAGGAGACGGGAGAGAAGGAGTTTTAGAAGGTAGAACCCGGGATAGCGAACTTAAGTCGAGCCCTGTATTTCACAAGACTTTTTCATTTATTCATTTTTTTTTTGTTTTACATTTTCGGGGATATCAAGTCCCGAAAATGCGGAGCGATTCAAGTAACTTCCAAATGCAAGCCGTCCCAACTCGTGAGTTTTAACTCAAACTCGTCCCCAGAGTGTTCATGTCAAAATAGGAGGAAGATAATAATTAGAAAACAATAAAGGGAAACTAAATATTGCAAATCTAACGAGCTAATTAAAGTAAACATATGCATCAGTAAAAAACACGCGTGAGAAGAATATACCCTGGTGCAATTCTGGAAATATCTAATCTCATTCTTAATAGACCAAGATATAGACTCAACTCGTCGTTACATATAATAAGAAAGAGGTGATGAAGAACTTATTAAATGCAGCAGTTTCATAGATAAACCATTAGAATGGTTATTAAGACAAAGGAATTTCAAAGCCATAAAGTCTAGGATCAAAACAGGATGTTAATAACACAGCTAAATGTACTGCAATTAGCCGCTTTTGTTAAGCCATTTTACCCCATAATGTAGTCAGCATATTTACCAAATTGCTTACGAGCTAATTAAGGTTCTGTCAAGAGCTTTAAATGCATATCCACAAGAGACCTCAGACTAGATCAAGATACCATTTAACCGTTTAAACTATTGGCCAGTCATTTAAATTTTCAGGCTTAAGTGAAAAGAGTAAATTGTGAACTAAACCGGTAACCATTTCATTAAATAAGATCACTAATTTCTTAACAAAACATAATATCTACACATTAGTATGGAGAAAGAAATTTATGACATGGACACAATGCTCAATTATTAATAACTTTCAATCATGTTGTCTCTATTCAATTTTAACAGGTGAAAGAAAATGTACAAGAAGACTTCATATGTTTTCTAACAAAAGATCTAAGCCCTTTTATTGACAGATCATATTCCAGGAAAATACCAATTCATAATTAGCTTCAAACATTAAGCAAGCTCACATGATGGCATTGAAACAGTCGGCTGACTAGCATTACTAGCTCTGAAAGTAGGAATCTTGGACAAAGGAGACCATGCAGAGATTTGAACTTAATGCTAACTGATACACAGAACAAGGGGAATAACTTGAAACAGGGCCACAGACACACAGTCATAACAGGGGATCACTTTATACTACATTTGCAATCAAATAACCCCAGGAAAAAAAAACCCTGCTAGAAGCTAAATTAAAACCTTGATTAGCACTGAACCTAGCATGCTGCATTAATGACTTAAGCATCAACAGAACACACCCCTTTCAAACTTCAGGCCCCCTTCAATGCTTCCATGCCCTCCCTGGACTAACTAGTTCCCAACCAGACATCTACACTCCCTACAGACTCCATCAGCTCACAGAACAACTACCAGATACCTCATAAACCCACCTGAACTTCTTCAACTACTTAAAACAACTCCCAGGGCAGCTACAACAACTAGAACAGACCCTACACTTCTCCTTTCCTGGACCTGCTGCACCAGGCCTTTAAACAAACAGGGAACCAGAACAGCTACACCAAACTCTCTCAGCTTTCAAAACACTGGCACACACCTCACAGGCTACACTACACTATCTCCAATACTGCTCCAGACCCTCGCTCTACTCCCTCAGACAACCAAGACATTCCAGGACTGCCAACACTCCTGCAGGACCAAACTATACTCCCAAACCTGAACACTACCTTCTGGACACCCTGCAGCACAAGACCTCTCATCACAATACCCTGCACCCCTGCTACCTGAAACAACTTCTACCTGACTCCTTCACTCACCAGAAAACAACTCCAGGCATTCTATGCTCCTTCACTATGCCCCTTACTGCCTACTGCCTGCTACAGCCCCCTAAGACTCCCTGAAACTCCTATCACTCACACATACCTCTCACTAACTCCTTTAGCTTCTTCAGTTATAGAGTAACTATAAATGTCAAGTAAAAACTCCCTTAAACAACCAGGCCAAAATCAAAAGCAAGAATGAACTTCAGCCTAGGATACACCCTACTCCTTCCAGATCTAGGCAAGAACAAGAAAATAGGAACCTTTACACCTCCACAAAACCTTAACAGAAACAGAATCAAGCTTCACCAACAAACAGCCTCCTAAACTTCTACTTAAAATACTCTCAAGCCACCTGCAAGACCACCCTACAAACTGCAGCACTTCAACTAACCAAACAACAACCTGAACAAATTCTACAAACCCCAGGACTCCTCAAGAAACTCATAAGACCAAACTGCTATTCCCTGACTTCCTAAACAAGACCTTCAAATTGAACAACCAAGACCTGCAACCCCTTTTTACTTAAAGCAGACCCCAAAAAAAAAAGGAAAAGAAACACGAACATGCCTTTTACTCTCTAAAGATCAAGACCAAACTCCTTTCTATTTGAAACAACACCCTCAAAACTCTCTGAACCATCACTCCACCTCCAAACAATTACTCATCTTCTAGGCTAATTAGCAACCATCAACTCAAGCAAACAGAGCACACTCACTAGGAGAAATTAAAGGAATACAAGAAGCTTAACCGAAGTAGTCTAACTGTTCATATTAATGTTTACATAATATTCTAACACTAGTTACACTAAATAACAACTCACAAACACAAATTTATCATAAAATGCGATTAAGAATAGGTTATTACAGTTCATATCCATAGACGACATAGTTAAAGTCGAGAGACTGTTTCAAGAATTAAGTAAAGAGAAACTCGACTGCACAATCATAATAAAGCACATGAAAATAAAAGAAGAAATGGGTTATTACCGTTTTTCGAGCAGCGAACAAGGGCGTCGATCCGAAGAATGTGAATCAACACAAAAGCGACTCGAGCGAGGTCGTCGACTCGAACAAGGTCGACGACTAGAAAGGAGAAATGACGACACAAACTGAAAGCGACGTTCGACTCCGAAAACAGAAACTAAAAACACAATGAGTATCTTTTTTAACTAAGAAAAATCTGAAAGTATATATAAATGCTGCCGTTTTTTTTATGTGTTAAAATCCGAACCCTGAAAAATGAAAGAATGAGGGATTAAATACCTGAATAGGCTAGGGTTTAAGGCCTTTTTAATTTCCCTCCCGATCCTTACTCGATTTTTACCTTTCCTTTTGAAATCAGGGTCAAAAAAGTCTAATCCTTTCGGATCGTACCCCTTTCACTCTGATTTCAAAGGAAATACGAACGTTGTGACCTCTTTACGGCTTGGATCGATTCGCGTTCAAAATGGACGATTTAGATTGCTTTGAGTTCTTGTACTAGAGAGAGGAAAAAAGAGAGTGGGGGGGGACCATGGTACGGAGGCTTTTGGACTGATTCATGGAGTGAATGGAAATCGATCGCGGGTCGAGATTGAGAGAAAACGGGTCGCGGGGTTGGGGAATCGGGTTAAGCTGAGGAACTGATTTAGGGAGATGAGATGCGCGTAGTGTAATGTGTGTGATATATGTATTGTTTGCATGGGTAGGCTGGATTTAAAGTGTAAAAAGCAATTTTAGCCCTCTTCTTAGAATAGACTAGGAATTTAAAGGGATTGCGCGATAGGACAGAAATTAGGATACACTTTGTAATTTTAGCCCTCTCTTGGAATGAATTAATTTACTTTAATTAAATTTAATTAATTAATTTCAATTCAAATAATTTAAATTTAAATTTTATTTTAATAATTGATTCTCATTTTAATTAATTAGCCATTAATTATGTCTCGGGACGAAATTGGGTGTCAACAGCTGCCCCTCTTTACCCGAAAAGGATGAAAGAGTTTTTAGGGTAAAGAAGTTGACGAGAAACCAATTTTGTCCCGACAAAACCAAGACTTTTGATTCCACGGACCAAAAGGCGAGGCTTATGGACATGGCCGAACTCCGGTTCCTGAGTTGCCTACATATCTCGGGCTGAAAGAGAATCAGGCCATGTGTAGTTTGACAACACTTAGATAAGAAGATTCGCACGATTGATAGAAAGAGGCGCACGAATAGGAAAGACTTCAAACTGACGCCTAATCTGAAATGAAAGATTAGGTAAAACTTGTTTGTTCGAGTGCGATTCTTCAGATCCTCGTTGACGAGTCTAGCTCATATCAACGATTGCCCCAGTTCACTGCTAAGAGAGAGTTCCACGTTATGCTCCAAATGCTACTGCGGTATTGCCAAAATTCTGTAAAGACTTAACAAATGGTAAGCGAGCAACTGCTAATAAACTTACAATAATATTTGGAATAAGAAATAAATAAAAGTATAATATAAAATTGTAAATGCTGGTCGTGATGCTCAATAAGTTCTTCTTTCGATCAACTGACGAGATGCTCCGCCCGGAGAACCTTTAGGCTGATCATTATTCTGAAACAGTAAAGCAAGACAATAAGTAAAGCGAAAATGAATTTGTAAAAATGCAAGGCTTTCATAAGATAAGTTGACTAACGAGACGTGATGTCTCGAGTCGAATCATGCATTTCAAATACAATATGTCAATATTGCAAGACAACCGACATTGCGAAACACTCCGAGAGCGGTGCTCCAGCCGACTTGTCTTAAATTATCGATCTACTTCAAACATAAAATGCTAATATTGCAAGGCAACCGACATTGCGAAAACACTCCGAACGTGGTGCTTCAGCCGACTTGTCTTAAACGATCAGTAAATTTAAATATAAAATGCCAATATTGCAAGACAACCGACATCGCGAAACACTCCGAAAGCGGTGTTCCAGCCGACTTGTCTTAGATTATTAATAAATGCCAATATTGCAGGACAACCGACATCGCGAAACACTCCGAAAGTGGTGTTCCAGCCGACTTGTCTTAAACTATTAATAAATATCAGATATAAAATGCCAATATTGCGAGACAACCGACATCGCGAAACACTCCGAAAGCGGTGTTCCAGCCGACTTGTCTTAAATTATCAATAAATTTGAAACATAACATGCCAATATTGCAGGACAACCGACATCGCGAAACACTCCGAAAGTGGTGTTCCAGCCGACTTGTCTTAAACTATTAATAAATATCAGATATAAAATGCCAATATTGCGAGACAACCGACATCGCGAAACACTCCGAAAGCGGTGTTCCAGCCGACTTGTCTTAAATTATCAATAAATTTGAAACATAACATGCCAATATTGCAGGACAACCGACATCGCGAAACACTCCGAAAGTGGTGTTCCAGCCGACTTGTCTTAAATTATCAATAAATTTTAAATATAAAATGCCAATATTTTGCAAGACAACCGACATCGCGAAACACTCCGAAAGCGGTGCTTCAGCCGACTTGTCTATCAGTATCGCGAGATAAATTCTATCGCAATGTCAAGATTCAAGAAAAGAAAAGCGCCGCCTTTTCGGCAATAATCCAATGTAATGCTTAGATGTCAAGCCAGCCAAATCATTTGCATTATCAACTTGATTGGTGTTGCTTGCATGGATAGTGGTGTAAAGTTTTGAATGATCTCTTCAGTTCATATTGAATCTGATGTTCAATTCTTTGAATGCGCGTTCAATAAATTGTTCATCCATAGTGCGAATGAACCTCCCATTGCAAGCTTTCCGGTTCCTGCTCTCAAAGAAAAATTTGTTAGTTTTGGGGATGGGTGTTTGATTTGTGCTGATTCATCTTGAATTCGCTGCTATCGCTTCCTCTTCTTCGTGAAACTCGGGCTTTGAAAACCATCCTCGGAGACTTGGTTTATGAACTCAATAGTATAACTCATCTTAATATAGAGGCAAAATAAAATAATTTGATAAAATAGTAAGCAAGCAATCATTGATATGCAAGTGAAAAGTTTATAATGCATGTAAAATTCCTGCTTTAACTCAAACTCATGACATATCTCGAAACAAACTGAACATCCTTTGCTTTGCAACTTGTGCTAATCTCGAATACTTTCAGAACTTTGTTGTTCCATCCTTTGATAAGCAAACCAATTCTTGCAAAGATCTGCCCCAGTTATGAACTTCCAAATCTTCAACTCATTTTGCAAAATTTGCCCCAGTTGATATCTTTCAAATCTTCAAATTGTCTTGCAAAATTGCCCCCGTTTCTATCTTCCATATCTTCAAATTATCTTTGCAAAAATTGCCCCAGTTTCTTGCCTTAGGGGAGACTGAAAATTTTAATATTATAGAGTCGAGCCCGTTAAGAGCGCCTACGTATCCCTCCACGGGAATCAGACCGTGCGTAGTTCTGCTTACATAAGATTTTTGGGAAGATATGGCAATCTAAGTACGAAGCCGTATCCGAATTGGAAAATCCACACATCCGCCTAGATGCATAGTTCGGCATTACATCATAAAAGATAAACAAGCCTAAAGTGTTACAATATTTTGACCGAATCCGACGGGGATTGCCTACTTATCCTGTTGCCATTCCAGGAATCAGGTCAGAAGTAGTTCAAACTTACATAAAAGAGAAAATAGGGGAAATTCTTATATCGATGCGACCAAACTCTCTGTGAGTTACTACGTATCCCGCCTTGGGAGTCAGGTCACGCGTAGTTCGCATTACATCAAAGATTACATTCAAAACCATGCTAACTTGCGATCGCCTCAAACATAGTATCTTTTGACGGCATCTGCGTTGATTGCTTTTGGCCAAACTTGACCATCCATTTCTGCCAGAATCAATGCTCCTCCGGATAAAACCCGATGAACCACATATGGACCTTGCCAATTCGGTGCAAATTTGCCCCTTGCTTCTTCTTGATTAGGAAAGATCTTCTTTAACACCAATTGCCCCGGTTTAAAGTCTCTCACTCTCACTTTCTTGCCAAAAGACTTGATCATGCGATTTTGATAAAGTTGCCCATGACAAATTGCATTCATTCTTTTCTCATCAATAAGCATCAACTGCTCACATCTGATCTTCACCCATTCAGCATTTTCTAATTCAGCTTCTTGAATGATTCTCAAGGAAGGAATTTCTACCTCCGCGGGTAAGACTGCTTCCGTGCCATACATCAAAAGATAGGGAGTTGCCCCAGTTGAAGTTCTAGTGGTGGTGCGGTACCCAAGAAGCGCAAAAGGCAACTTTTCGTGCCAATCTCTATAATTATCAATCATCTTGCGAAGAATACGCTTGATGTTCTTATTTGCCGCCTCAACAGCTCCATTCATTTGAGGGCGGTATGCAGTAGAGTTGCGATGAGTAATCTTGAAACTTTCACAAGTCGCTCTCATCAAATCACTATTTAGGTTTGCACCATTATCAGTGATGATTGATTCAGGAACTCCGAATCTACAAATGATATTGTTGCGCACGAAATCTGACACCACTTTCTTGGTTACAGACTTGTGAGAAGTTGCTTCCACCCACTTGGTGAAGTAATCAATAGCCACCAAAATAAAGCGATGTCCATTTGAAGCGGCCGGCTCAATAGGACCAATAACATCCATTCCCCAAGCAACAAAAGGCCAGGGAGAACTCATTGCATGAAGTTCAGAAGGAGGTCTTTTGATCATATCTCCGTGAATTTGACATTGATGGCATTTTCGCACAAACTGAACACAATCAGTTTCCATAGTTAACCAAAAATAACCGGCTCTCAAGATCTTCTTTGCCAAAACAAAACCATTCATATGCGGCCCACAAACTCCCGCATGCACTTCCGTAAGCAATTTATTTGCTTCAGCTGCATCAACACATCTTAAGAGTCCTAAGTCTGGGGTCCTCCTATATAGGATTTCACCGCTTAGAAAGAATTGATTTGCTAACCTCCGAATGCTCTTCCTTTGGACACTTGTTGCATTTTCGGGATAACTCCCGACCTTGAGATAATTCTTGATATCAAAATACCAAGGATGGCCATCTCGCTCTTCCTCAACTTGAAAACAATAAGCTGGCCTATCGTGCAATTCAATTTCGATAGGATCAATATAATTCTTGTCAGGATGTTGGATCATAGAAGATAAAGTTGCCAAAGCATCGGCAAATTCATTCTGAAGTCTTGGAACATGCTTAAACTCAATCTTTGCAAACCTTTTGCACAATTCCTTGACACAACGCAAATAAGGAAGAATCTTTGCGTTCTTGGTGTTCCACTCGCCCTGTACTTGGTGAATCAGCAAGTCGGAATCCCCAATCACTAAAAGTTCTTGAATATTCATATCAACTGCCAATCGAAGACCCAAAATGCATGCTTCATATTCAGCCATATTGTTAGTGCATGGAAATCTGAGCTTGGCCGAAACAGGGTAATGCTGACCCGTTTCAGAAATTAAGACAGCTCCAATACCAACACCTTTGAAATTTGCTGCTCCGTCAAAGAATAGACGCCAACCATCATATTCAGAAGAGATGTCTTCACCCAGAAACAAGACCTCTTCATCGGGAAAGTAAGTTCTCAATGGTTCATAGTTGTCATCAACAGGATTTTCAGCTAAGTGATCCGCCAATGCTTGTGCCTTTACCGCCTTTTGGGTGACATAAACTATGTCGAATTCACTCAACAAAATCTGCCATTTTGCTAATTTTCCCGTGGGCATCGGCTTTTGAAAGATATACTTCAAAGGATCCATCCTCGAGATAAGATAAGTTGTATATGATGAGAGATAGTGCCTTAACCTTTGTGCGGTCCAAGTCAAAGCGCAACAAGTTCGCTCCAAGAGAGTGTACCTGGCTTCATAAGGGGTGAACTTCTTGCTTAGATAATAAATGGCTTGTTCTTTCTTCCCGGTCTTGTCATGTTGCCCCAAGACACATCCAAATGCATTTTCCGAGACAGACAAATATAAGATCAATGGTCTTCCAGGTTCAGGAGGAACTAACACAGGCGGATTAGATAGATACTCCTTAATCCTATCAAAAGCTTTTTGACAGTCTTCCGTCCACTCGATAACAGCATCTTTCTTCAACAACTTGATTATTGGTTCACAAATAACCGTGGATTGTGCAATGAAGCGGCTTATGTAGTTCAAGCGGCCAAGAAAGCTCATCACATCCTTCCGGCTCTTTGGAGGAGGCAAGTCTTGGATGGTCTTGATTTTGGACGGATCCAATTCTATACCCCTCCGGCTTACAATAAAACCCAACATCTTACCGGCAGGAACACCAAATGCACATTTTGCAGGATTAAGCTTCAAGTTATACCGCCGAAGGCGGTTGAAGAACTTTCTCAAATCGGTCAAATGCTCTTCTTTCTTCTTTGACTTGATAACAACATCATCTACATAGACTTCAATCTCTTTGTGAATCATATCATGGAAAAGAGTTGTCATTGCTCTCATATATGTTGCCCCGGCATTCTTCAAACCGAAAGGCATAACTCTATAACAAAACACACCCCAAGGCGTGATGAAGGCGGTCTTTTCAGCATCATCTTCATCCATCAGGATCTGGTGATAACCGGCAAAGCAATCTACAAAAGACTGAAGCTCATGTTTTGCACAGCTATCAATAAGGATATGAATATTTGGCAATGGAAAATCATCCTTTGGGCTTGCTTTGTTGAGATCACGATAATCAACACAAACTCTAACTTTGCCGTCTTTCTTGGGCACCGGCACAATATTCGCTAACCAAGTGGGATATTTGAGAGATCGAATCACCTTGGCGGTCAATTGCTTTTGCACTTCTTCCAATATTTGTTTGCTTGTGGAAGTTTTGAAGTTTCTCTTCTTTTGCTTAACAGGCGGAAATGAAGGATCAGTTGGCAATTTGTGAGTGACAAGATCAGTACTCAAACCGGGCATATCATCATAAGACCAAGCAAAGATGTCTCGATACTCGTTCAATAGTTCAATATAAGCTCTTCTTTCTTCCGATGTCAAATGAACACTGATTCTGGTTTCTCTAACATCTTCTGAAGTCCCCAAGTTGATTGACTCGGTTTCTTCCAAGTTAGGCTTTGGTTTGTTCTCAAATTGATCCACTTCTCTTGTTATTTCATCAGGAACAAAATCTTCATCAAACTCCCCAATACTCAATGCATCAGTACCAGTCTGTTCAGTTGTTTCGTTATATGTCACAAGCAAAGTTTCGGCAGTTTTGTTAAGTGGAAAGCTGAAACAGAAACAAACATTAATCAAAAGCGTAAAATAAAGTAAATAATTGAAGTATATCAAAATAATAGTAGGGAGAATGCAATGCATTTTATTTGTTTCAAAATCTAGTTTAGGGAGGCATACATTAAAGCAAAACATGCAGAATGTAAACAGATTATTTTGAAAAGACATAAACATAAACCAAAAAACGAAACACAGTTCAGGGCCTCAATCTGACTGTGACGCCAAAATAACTGTTGAGTTCATTCACCAGGTCTCTTCCACTGGGACACAGGTCCAATTGGCCATCGGATCCTTGGCCTCAACATTTTGCACAGGTGACTCCTCAGCACATTCTTCAATAATAACATCGCATTCCAAATCATCACTCAGAAACAAATCGCCAACTCCCTCTATCAGATCCGGTATGTTGACTTCCGGTGCCTTGACGAATGACTGGTACAAGGAAGGAAGGGGTTCTGGCATGGCAATGGCTGGTTTCCTTTTGGCCTTTTCAATCTCTTTTTTGGTAGGACAGTAACCCAAGCCAAAGGTACCCAGATTCTTGGGCAAGCAGATGGGTTCGGTTATGCCGTTCAGATTTGCTCCCAATCCCGAACCAGGTTTGAAACCATTTTTCAACATCTCCACAGCAATCATCTTGGGGACTCTGGGTAGGATACCTTTCTTTGAATCCTCATTTGATGCTCGGGTCACATTCATCAGCTCAACCGTGTGAAAGGTAGTCCCATCAAGCTCTGCGGCGTTGTCCACCATAGGAATCGTGGTGCTAGCATGCGTGGGGCTGTTTCCCTCGCCCTTGACCACTACTTCTTCATTGTTCCATATAAATTTCACACTTTGATGCAAAGTGGAAGGGACGGCTCCGGCCATGTGAATCCAGGGTCTTCCTAACAGCATGTTATAGGTAGACGGGATGTCGAATACCTGAAACTCCACAGAGAAGTTCACAGGACCTATCTGCAGATCAAGATCAATCTCTCCAAAGGTGCACCTTTGAGCCCCATCAAAAGCCCTTGCTTTCACATTGCTCTGTCTAATTTTGCCAGCGTCAATTCCAAGCTCCTTCAGAGTTGCCAATGGACATATATTGAGCCCGGAACCACCGTCGATCAGTACCCGTCCAACAAATTTGTCCCTACATTTGACAACAATGTGCAAGGCTTTGTTGTGTCCAAGACCCTCCGGTAGAAGCTCTTCTTTGAAGAAGGACACCTTGTGAGGTTCTAAGATTTGGCCAACCAAGACAGCTAAGCTCTCACCCGTGGTTTCAGCGGGCACCTCTGCTTCCTTGAGCACTTTTAGCAATGCATTTCTATGCGTTTCAGAGCTCATCAGCAAAGCCATAATGGATATGCGGGAAGGAGTATTCTTTAGGTGCTCCAGAATAGAGTATTCCTTTGACTGCATTTTCCTCCAAAAGTCCTCAGCTTCGGTGTCAGTCACTCTTCTTACAACGCCCTCCTTTTCCCTAAGGCCTCGACCCAACTCCTCAGGCGTATAGAATCTACCAGATCTGGTCATGCCTTGTGCAGCAGCAACAGCAACAGTTACCTTTCCACTTCCGATAGGCACTTCAGAATAGTTCCAAGGAACCCTCTTGCTATCATATTGAAGGGGTGAGGCAAGCATGACGGTGACAGTTGGCCTCGGGATACCCGCTTGCACCAGAATGGGAGCTCTAACTTGCACAGATACTTTGGCCTCGTTAGCAACCCTCACATTGCTAACGGGAACAATGGTCCCTTTCAAATCGACTCCCTCCTCAAGGGAAATGACATTGACAGCATTGTTTCCATAGGCGGGAAGAGGATTATCTTGCACATTAGGCTGAGTTCCAGTAAGCTGGATAGTGCCTGATTTGATCAAAGCTTCCACTCTATCCTTGAAGGCATAACACCTCTCCACATCATGGCCCGCAGCCCCAGAATGATAAACACAATGCTTATTAACATCATACCACCTTGGAGGAGGATTTGGAGTATTGTCAGGAACAGGCTGCACAACTCCGGCGCTTCTTAATCTTTCAAACAATTGACCATAAGATTCAGCTATAGGAGTATAGGTTTTGGGTGCTCTCCTCTCATAGCTTTGGTTAGGTCCTTGCATATTTGGACGGACAGGAGCACGGGGTTGGTAATTTTGTGGGCGAGGAGGGTATTGTTGTGGTGCTGGTGCTCGTGGTGAATAATAACTGGGTTGTGCTTGATAGACAGGATATGGAGCGGGAGGAATTTGATAGTGACTAGGATAATTTGGGGGTGGTGCATTTGGGTAAGGAGAAGGAATATTTGGGTAATGAGGAGGTGCATTTGGGTAATGAGGAGGTGCATTTGGGTATGTAGAGTAGGTTGGTGGATTATCAAAGTTCAACCTCCTAGCCGAGCGGCGGTCAATGTCTGCGGCAACAGCTGTGACTTCTTCCCTCTTCTCTCTTCTTCTAGCATTGTTTGAGCTGGCTTGAGCATTTTGAGCACTTGACTTCATTTCAGCAAAGCTCACAATCCGACCGGATTTGATGCCTTCTTCCACCATCTCCCCCATTGTGAGAAGTTCAGCATAAGGTGCACCCATCATAGGAAGCATATGCATATAATATGAGTCGTCTTGAGCACGAATAAAGTACTTCACCATATCTCTCTCAGTCATCGGGGGTTGCACCCGTGCAGCCTGTTCACGCCACCTCAAGGCGTATTCTCTGAAAGATTCTGTTGGTTTCTTCTTCAAATTTGCCAAGGTTATGAGGTCAGGGACCATCGCCACATTGTATTCAAACTGCTTTGTGAAATCACCAGCTATATCATCAAATTCGTGCCATTTGCTTATGTCTTGTCTGGCAAACCATTCAGCGGCAATACCTTCCAGACTGTGGCTAAAGTAAGCCATAAGAAGTTCTTCTTTGCCTCCCGCCGCCCTCATTCTGTTGAGGTACTTGGTTAAATGAGCAAATGGGTCACCATGACCATCATACATGTCAAACTTCGGCACTTTAAAACCGGGAGGAGGAGTAATGTCCGGGAATAGATAAAGACTGCGGTATGAAGTGCTTTGCCGTTTCTTAGTCACCTGCAAGTCTTTAATAGATTGTTGCATGACTTTCATTGCTTGGATTATATCATCTTGTTCACTTGTCCTTCCCTGTTTTTCCACAGCTGTGGGCATTTCATTCTGTGGCGGATAATCTGTGAAGTCCGCATTCTTCCCATTAGGGTCATGCTCATAATATAACGCCTCGGGATATCCCTGCCTTGGATCATTGGCGTTTGGAGGAGCAACGGCTACAGGAATGGGCGCTTGAGATTGTGGAGGACGGGGAGTGTCTTTAGCAGGCAAATATTGGTAGTGAGGAGGAGTGGGGTCGTTAGGATATGGATAATATGAAGGATAACCAGTGGGTTGGGCATTTTGCTGAGCGGGTGGGGTAGTTTGACTAACTTGTGGGCGATTTTGTGGTGGTGGTGTTTGATTAAGTGGGTTATTTTGGTATGTGGGTATATTGTGAACAGGATTGGTATTTAAAGGTATGTTTTGAGGGGCTTGCCCTTTAATGGCTGCTAGCTCATCGCTCAGTATCTGTATCTGTTTGGTCAGGTTCAAAATAAGGTCATCCTGAGCAAGGAGGATGTTTCCCCTCGAAGATCCAGGAGTTTCGAGAGTCTTATCATTGAGGACGGGAGGCTGATCATCATTACCGGACATTTTGTCGAAATTCTGAAGTGTATATCAATGTGCAGAGGAAAGCCTTTGGATCAGCTCAATCAGCACAAATCAAACCTCTGTTTAGGAATAAACAAAACAAAAGAAAAATTCAAAAGGTAACTGTGTTAGTTTGCATGTTGTTGGTAAAATTTGCACGTAATCACATAGCGCGCGTCACGTAGCGCTTTTGCATTTTTAAACGAGCGATAAATTAGGCATGTGGCAACCACAAATAATGTGCGTAAAATAAAATGCGGACGCGTCCTACCCTGTAGGGTGCCTCTTTGTGCTAGAGGTAAGCCTAATCGCGCAAATTGCATACACATGTGGATATTATAATGATACAAACCGTTTGCCAATACAAAATTGGGATGTAAATAAACATTAGTAATTGCCATTAGTAATAAACCGGTCTCAAAATGTTACATCGTGATAGAGTTGGGATAATAATATCCAAATATTAAAAGGGGAAGAAGCATCAAGCTTTACATCGGGACAAAAGAAGGGAATTTTAGAAAACAAGAGCTAAATTCTGCTTCAATCTTTAGGAATCAGCAATAACCATCAGCATTCAGCAACATCATCAGGCAGGTGGCCTTTCAAGATACAACCGGTTTGTGGCATAGAGATATCCTGAATATCCCGGGTAATGGCGAACTTGGTCAAACATCAAATCATCCAATGTTGTTATGGGCAAAATGTGAAGGCGAGAATGCCTTTCAGCTTCTTTGTCAACAAACCCAGTCTGCTCCCAAGGACTTGTTTCTATCTCCCCAGTTTCATAGATGTACCTTGCCCATGCGTAATACTCAGGAGAACATGGTGGGTTTTGATCTCGACGAATCAATTCTCTTTCTAAGCGAGCCCAGTCATCACAGATGTTTGTTGCTTCAGGAACTGTGTAATTGGGTGCTTCATATTTGATTTCAGACTCCCGAATACCAGCAATGAGTGGGATGGACTGTAATAACCCGAACTGCCTCATCACACGGATCAGAGCGTAAGGCTGGATGCTCCTGAACCCGATCAACCTGATATAATACCGGTCGGGACTCCTTAAACGAACTTCATGATTGCCAATCCATGAATAATTCCAGTGAATGTCCGCGCCACTCAAACCCTTTATATCATCATACCAACCTTGAGCAGTCTTATGACGTCTGAAACCTCCCATTCTTGCATGGTGTGTGGCGATTCGGTTTCCATTTTGAGGAATCAAATCATCCAATGGGCCTCGAGTGCAAAGATGTTCAATAACCCATAGTTGCAAAAGAAGATTGCAACCAGAAAAATGACAATTCCCTCCTTTAGAACACTCAGTCAAAGCGCCCAGTATATCGGCCAAAATCATGGGAACCAGAGTAGTCTGCCTCCCATTCACGCCCTCAAATATAGATCGGACCACGGTGCTAAGTCGCATGTCAACTGCGTCATAGCCACAAGGAAATACTAAAGTGCCAAGCAACGCCATTACAAAAGCTTTGGGTCTGAGCTTCTCCCATTTATGTTCAGTGCATTTGAACGCCCTTGGATTGGCGCGATAAGATCCCTTTTTCCCGAAACGGTCAAACAAATATTTCAAAGATACTGTGCCCTGGGTTTTAGTTATCAGTGATGAAGAGTAGTTTAATTCAAACATTTTGCAGAACTTTTTCTCACACTTCTCCATGGGCACAATCAACTCACGGTCATCCAGGGCCAAATTGGTAAAACCAGAAATTTCCTCTAAAGTAGGGCATAATTCACAATCTGGAAAACGGAAAACGCCCTGTTCAGGATCCCATAGTCTTATTAAAGCCTCGATAAGACCCTTGTCTCCCTGGATATCCATTAATGAAACTAGGTTCCCTGTTTTCCTTATGACCAAGGAACCATGATCTCTTCTGATGTTATCCCACCAGTCTTTGAGAATTTTTGGACAAGTGTGGATCATCTGAGTGTTCCAGAAACTCGGAAAAAGGTGGTCTGCATTCATATCTATAAAACAACAAAAGACACGACATGAGATCCCAGATTTGACATGGCAAAGGGCTTGGAGTTCATTATAATATCCACACGATCACATAAGATGCAACGTCGTTGGGTCTGCAATAACCCGTCAACAAAAAGGCGGTTTCTTAATTCCTGGAAACGGTACCAAGGACCGGGTCCAAACTAAGGTGTATATGCATGCATGACCTAATCTCCTTCTAAGAGTGGGCTAACGGTTGAGGCTGACTCGACCTATGCGGGATAGACCTGGCCTCACAACGCAGTAGAACTGGCCATGACAAAACCAGGCAATCTCAATATCCCGAACTAACTTTGGTGACACGAAAGAAGTTTCAAAGGTGAGGTAAGGGCAATGCCCTTCCTGCATAACTACCCGTCAAGCGGGTGCCCCGTGATGAAATCGAGGAGGTGAAAGAGAATTGACAGGCTCCATGAGGGAGGAAATATGAACGGAATGCGGACTATGCACAAATAAGAACATGCTTTATACACAATCAATCTAATCATGCAAACAAACATTTATTTAAGCCGTGTATACTAGTTTAGGCATTCAAACAATAATGAGTTAAGCTACGCATACATACAATCAACACATATATAAATAGAGCAAATTCATGAAAATCTTTTGGTTAGAACCATTTGCGCAATCCCCAGCGGAGTCGCCACGCTGTTGAATCCCCCAAAAATTACCCTTTCTTTAGGAAAGGATAGGTTTCGGAATATTTCAACAAAGTGGGATTCCAAAGGGTTTCTTTGGAGTCGCCACCTAATTTAAGGATTATTAGGAACCTAAGTTAACTAAAGAGTGCAGTTTAACCTTTATTTAAAAGAAATTAAATTAAATTCAGAGATTCTTAGGTAAGTGGTTCTGTTAAATTCGAAAGAAGGTCCTTATTACGGGAGCACTTTCGAAAATCCGCCAAAGGCGGTTAATCCGGCGATTTTCACGAATTTTACTCGAAATTTAATTTGGGATAAATTTTAAATAAAATAAATAGGTAATGACTAATATATAGAAGATAAAAATTGATTATGACAATATTTGAACAAAACTTAAAATTAATTACATGAATAATGAGATAAGGGTCGATTGATTGATTAAATAAATAAGGGCTAAATAAATAAATTAGTAGATAATTAGATAAAGAAGTAATAATTGATCAATTAATTAATTAGATAAATAAATAAATAGATAAATAACTTAATTAGATAAATAAGTATTTATATGATTTCAATTAGATGAGGGATAAGCAATAATAATTTGACTAGTTAAGTAAATAAATATAATTAATTAAAGAAATAAATAATTAATTAGAATTAATTAATTAATTAAATAAATAGGATAAAGAAATAAAATAATAAATAAATACCACTTAAATAATTTAATAAACAAATAAATAAATAAATAAATAAATAAATAATTATGATTGATTAGGCAGATAAAGGATTAATTGAAATTAAACAAATAAGTTAATAATAAATGCTATTTGATTAATTTAATTAATGAATAAATAAATAAATAAGTGTATAAATAATTATCTTAAATATAAATAGCGAATAAATAGGTACAATTTTAATTTTCATTTCTTTTGCACTCAATAATTAACTAAAGTTTCTACTATCTTAAATTAGTTGGCGAGTCTCAAAGAGACGGGATATGCAATTTATAAACGATCTTAGACAAACAATAAGATAACAATTTCAATTAAAGCGGCTAACCTACCAGGCTTCTAATCATACGAAAGTCCTAAAACATGCTTTCTAAAAGGAGACGGGAGAGAAGGAGTTTTAGAAGGTAGAACCCGGGATAGCGAACTTAAGTCGAGCCCTGTATTTCACAAGACTTTTTCATTTATTCATTTTTTTTTTGTTTTACATTTTCGGGGATATCAAGTCCCGAAAATGCGGAGCGATTCAAGTAACTTCCAAATGCAAGCCGTCCCAACTCGTGAGTTTTAACTCAAACTCGTCCCCAGAGTGTTCATGTCAAAATAGGAGGAAGATAATAATTAGAAAACAATAAAGGAAAACTAAATATTGCAAATCTAACGAGCTAATTAAAGTAAACATATGCATCAGTAAAAAACACGCGTGAGAAGAATATACCCTGGTGCAATTCTGGAAATATCTAATCTCATTCTTAATAGACCAAGATATAGACTCAACTCGTCGTTACATATAATAAGAAAGAGGTGATGAAGAACTTATTAAATGCAGCAGTTTCATAGATAAACCATTAGAATGGTTATTAAGACAAAGGAATTTCAAAGCCATAAAGTCTAGGATCAAAACAGGATGTTAATAACACAGCTAAATGTACTGCAATTAGCCGCTTTTGTTAAGCCATTTTACCCCATAATGTAGTCAGCATATTTACCAAATTGCTTACGAGCTAATTAAGGTTCTGTCAAGAGCTTTAAATGCATATCCACAAGAGACCTCAGACTAGATCAAGATACCATTTAACCGTTTAAACTATTGGCCAGTCATTTAAATTTTCAGGCTTAAGTGAAAAGAGTAAATTGTGAACTAAACCGGTAACCATTTCATTAAATAAGATCACTAATTTCTTAACAAAACATAATATCTACACATTAGTATGGAGAAAGAAATTTATGACATGGACACAATGCTCAATTATTAATAACTTTCAATCATGTTGTCTCTATTCAATTTTAACAGGTGAAAGAAAATGTACAAGAAGACTTCATATGTTTTCTAACAAAAGATCTAAGCCCTTTTATTGACAGATCATATTCCAGGAAAATACCAATTCATAATTAGCTTCAAACATTAAGCAAGCTCACATGATGGCATTGAAACAGTCGGCTGACTAGCATTACTAGCTCTGAAAGTAGGAATCTTGGACAAAGGAGACCATGCAGAGATTTGAACTTAATGCTAACTGATACACAGAACAAGGGGAATAACTTGAAACAGGGCCACAGACACACAGTCATAACAGGGGATCACTTTATACTACATTTGCAATCAAATAACCCCAGGAAAAAAAAACCCTGCTAGAAGCTAAATTAAAACCTTGATTAGAACTGAACCTAGCATGCTGCATTAATGACTTAAGCATCAACAGAACACACCCCTTTCAAACTTCAGGCCCCCTTCAATGCTTCCATGCCCTCCCTGGACTAACTAGTTCCCAACCAGACATCTACACTCCCTACAGACTCCATCAGCTCACAGAACAACTACCAGATACCTCATAAACCCACCTGAACTTCTTCAACTACTTAAAACAACTCCCAGGGCAGCTACAACAACTAGAACAGACCCTACACTTCTCCTTTCCTGGACCTGCTGCACCAGGCCTTTAAACAAACAGGGAACCAGAACAGCTACACCAAACTCTCTCAGCTTTCAAAACACTGGCACACACCTCACAGGCTACACTACACTATCTCCAATACTGCTCCAGACCCTCGCTCTACTCCCTCAGACAACCAAGACATTCCAGGACTGCCAACACTCCTGCAGGACCAAACTATACTCCCAAACCTGAACACTACCTTCTGGACACCCTGCAGCACAAGACCTCTCATCACAATACCCTGCACCCCTGCTACCTGAAACAACTTCTACCTGACTCCTTCACTCACCAGAAAACAACTCCAGGCATTCTATGCTCCTTCACTATGCCCCTTACTGCCTACTGCCTGCTACAGCCCCCTAAGACTCCCTGAAACTCCTATCACTCACACATACCTCTCACTAACTCCTTTAGCTTCTTCAGTTATAGAGTAACTATAAATGTCAAGTAAAAACTCCCTTAAACAACCAGGCCAAAATCAAAAGCAAGAATGAACTTCAGCCTAGGATACACCCTACTCCTTCCAGATCTAGGCAAGAACAAGAAAATAGGAACCTTTACACCTCCACAAAACCTTAACAGAAACAGAATCAAGCTTCACCAACAAACAGCCTCCTAAACTTCTACTTAAAATACTCTCAAGCCACCTGCAAGACCACCCTACAAACTGCAGCACTTCAACTAACCAAACAACAACCTGAACAAATTCTACAAACCCCAGGACTCCTCAAGAAACTCATAAGACCAAACTGCTATTCCCTGACTTCCTAAACAAGACCTTCAAATTGAACAACCAAGACCTGCAACCCCTTTTTACTTAAAGCAGACCCCAAAAAAAAAAGGAAAAGAAACACGAACATGCCTTTTACTCTCTAAAGATCAAGACCAAACTCCTTTCTATTTGAAACAACACCCTCAAAACTCTCTGAACCATCACTCCACCTCCAAACAATTACTCATCTTCTAGGCTAATTAGCAACCATCAACTCAAGCAAACAGAGCACACTCACTAGGAGAAATTAAAGGAATACAAGAAGCTTAACCGAAGTAGTCTAACTGTTCATATTAATGTTTACATAATATTCTAACACTAGTTACACTAAATAACAACTCACAAACACAAATTTATCATAAAATGCGATTAAGAATAGGTTATTACAGTTCATATCCATAGACGACATAGTTAAAGTCGAGAGACTGTTTCAAGAATTAAGTAAAGAGAAACTCGACTGCACAATCATAATAAAGCACATGAAAATAAAAGAAGAAATGGGTTATTACCGTTTTTCGAGCAGCGAACAAGGGCGTCGATCCGAAGAATGTGAATCAACACAAAAGCGACTCGAGCGAGGTCGTCGACTCGAACAAGGTCGACGACTAGAAAGGAGAAATGACGACACAAACTGAAAGCGACGTTCGACTCCGAAAACAGAAACTAAAAACACAATGAGTATCTTTTTTAACTAAGAAAAATCTGAAAGTATATATAAATGCTGCCGTTTTTTTTATGTGTTAAAATCCGAACCCTGAAAAATGAAAGAATGAGGGATTAAATACCTGAATAGGCTAGGGTTTAAGGCCTTTTTAATTTCCCTCCCGATCCTTACTCGATTTTTACCTTTCCTTTTGAAATCAGGGTCAAAAAAGTCTAATCCTTTCGGATCGTACCCCTTTCACTCTGATTTCAAAGGAAATACGAACGTTGTGACCTCTTTACGGCTTGGATCGATTCGCGTTCAAAATGGACGATTTAGATTGCTTTGAGTTCTTGTACTAGAGAGAGGAAAAAAGAGAGTGGGGGGGACCATGGTACGGAGGCTTTTGGACTGATTCATGGAGTGAATGGAAATCGATCGCGGGTCGAGATTGAGAGAAAACGGGTCGCGGGGTTGGGGAATCGGGTTAAGCTGAGGAACTGATTTAGGGAGATGAGATGCGCGTAGTGTAATGTGTGTGATATATGTATTGTTTGCATGGGTAGGCTGGATTTAAAGTGTAAAAAGCAATTTTAGCCCTCTTCTTAGAATAGACTAGGAATTTAAAGGGATTGCGCGATAGGACAGAAATTAGGATACACTTTGTAATTTTAGCCCTCTCTTGGAATGAATTAATTTACTTTAATTAAATTTAATTAATTAATTTCAATTCAAATAATTTAAATTTAAATTTTATTTTAATAATTGATTCTCATTTTAATTAATTAGCCATTAATTATGTCTCGGGACGAAATTGGGTGTCAACATAGTAGACCAAAGTGTAGTTTTTGTAACTTGGGGGCCGGGGGTTTAAGACTTGAAAATTTGGGTAAGATCATTAGTGTAAAAATAGTCATTAAGCAATTAAAGGGTTATACACTCAATTTGTAAGACTTGAGGGTTATTCCCTCTATTTCCTTTACTGCAGGGGTCTTTTAGCCAAGTCACCCTAGTATCTCAATCATGCACCTAACTTTTAAAGTGGTTCACTCATCAGTCATCACCAAGTTCAGCCATAGTTTCCTCTCTACCATTTTCCCGTAGGCCCACAAGATTAATTAAAAAAAAAAAAAGTTAAACTTGGTGTGTCTATTTTTGATCTTTCACTGTCTGCTCCAATCTAATGGCAGATCCTCAACCTCATATAGTCATGTTACCTTTCCCTGCACAAGGTCATGTTAAACCAATGCTTATGTTAGCTGAGGTTCTATGCCACGAAGGTTTTAAAATCTCTTTTGTAAACACAGACCACATTCATCACAATATTCTTGAAACCATTGACAAAACATCATTCTTAAATCACTTCCCAAGTTTTAGATTTTTGTCAATTCCTGATGGATTACCACTAGAACATCCTAGGAATGGTCCATTAATCATGGACTTACTTAATTCTATTAGTTCTGTGGGTAAGACTAAGTTTAGAGAATTGATTATCAAGTTGTTGAGACAAGAGCAATTAGAAGAGGAGGAAAATTGGCAGATGCCATGTTGTATTATAGCTGATGGGATTATATCTTTTGCTATTGATGTGGGAGAAGAACTTGACATACCTGTTACTAGTTTTCGGACTTATAATGCTACATGTACTTGGGTTTATTTTCATTTGGAGAAGCTCATTGAACAAGGGGAAATTCCTGTGCTTGAAGGTAAATATATTACTCCATATACTACTTAATTTAGAGAATTTATTAATTTGAAGGTATGTTAGTATCCTGACAATGTTGAGGCGAGGGTTTAATAAAAGGAAAATTTTGAATACCGAAGAAAAATGGTAGTAAATTACTTCAACCATATTGTAAGTTAGCATAACCTAAAATTTACGTATATAATCACTGAAATCTATGTTGGGTTTGGAAGGTGGAGTGTGAATGGGAAATTGGAGAAAGGTGAAAAAGTTTCTTTTATAAAGGGAATGTACTTTCTCCTACATTAGTTAAGGAAATTTTTTTATTGAATTTAAATAGAGGAGCACTTCTTCTAAATTTTAAAAGGGTTGAGAACAAGGGGAGCTGAGCGACGACGGCCACGGTTGAATCCTTGACATTTTTACCAAACAGCCACCTTGAAAGGTTGCCTACAGTGAGAGATTAGATTCCTTAAGGAGATACAAGTAACTTGTGTGTTCGGAATTTTCCAGTATACCAACACTGCATTTCTGCTTCTGTTTTTCGTGATAATTTTGAACGCAGGACTAACAACCTATGTGGCTTGGCTTTTGGCATTAGGGCCGCTGATCTAAGCTTAGAAATATGTGCAGTTAAAGTGATTTTACCAACTATTACTTACTAATTAGTAAGAGTTTTTATCAACTTAATTTCATTCTTTATGTGAAAAATGTTTAGGAGATGAAGACACAGATCGGATTGTAACTTGCATCCCTGAGTTGGAAACAGTTTTGAGGCGAAGAGATCTTCCAAGTATATGCAGACGTGAAATTGATCATCCAATCTTGAAATATTTTTTGAACCAAACTTCAAAAATGAGGAAGTCTTCAGGTCTAATACTGAACACATTTGAAGACCTTGAAGCCCCTATTATACAGCAGCTACATTCAATTTACTCCAAAATTTACACTATTGGTCCACTACAAGCTCTCTTAAAAGCCCGAATGGGCGACTCGTCGGTCGTTGCACCGGTGACCGGAAGCTTGAGGCAAGAAGATAGGAGTTGCATGGCATGGTTGGATAAACAACTTGCAAAATCTGTAATTTATGTTAGCTTTGGAAGTCTTGTGGTTTTGTCTCGTGACCAAATCTTGGAATTTTGGCATGGTTTGATCAATAGTGAGGTACCTTTTTTATGGGTCATTAGAAAAGACTTGATATTTGAAGATGGTCCTAATGTGCTACCGGAAGAGATGTCATTTCGAACTAATGAAAGGGGTTACTTTGTAAATTGGGCACCACAAGAGGAGGTTCTAGCCCATTGTGCCGTGGGTGGATTTTTAACCCATAGTGGATGGAACTCAACTTTGGAAAGTATCACTGTTGGTAAACCCATGATTTGTTGGCCCATGATTGCGGAGCAACAAGTGACTAGTAGGTGTGTGAGTGACATATGGAGAGTTGGATTTGATATGAAGGGTTCATGTGATAGATCAATAGTTGAGAAATTGGTAAGAGTTTTAATGGGAAATAAGGATGATGAGATTGCAAAATCAATTGCCAAGTTTGCAAATTTGGCTAAAAAGAGTGTTATGGAAGGCGGATCATCGTTTTGTAACATCAAAAAGTTAATTGAAGATATAAGATCGATCACTTCCAAGAAGAGTGACTACAACATAAAGTAAGTGATGATACATCAACTGATCGACAAGTTAATTGAAGACATAAGATTGGTTCGTTCCAAGAAGAATAACTGCAAGCTTATTTATCAATTTATTTTACTAGGTCACCTTGAAAGTTCAATTTTGTTGTACTAATACCAATGCCTAAAAATAAGAACATTTTGGGATCTCAAATCATGAATGTTTTGCAAACAGCCACGATATTTATTGCTCACAGAACATTTAGTACAAGATTACACAACATATTTAGAAACAAACTCATATATGATAAATGCCACTCAAAGTTGAATACTATATGAAAATGTGTAGGCTTATCCAGTAATCTCAATAGTTTTGACCTCAGGTTTCTTAATCTCTTGCTTAGGAATGGTGATTATGAGAACCCCATTTTCCATGCAAGCTTTCACCTCATCAATTTTAGCATTTTCAGGGAGCAAGAATTTTCTACAAAACTTGCCACGTGGTCTCTCAATGCGCCTCCACGTATCATTCTCCTTATTCTCTTCTTTGTCAGCAGCCCGTATCTCTCCACTAATTTGTAGAACCCTTCCTTCTTCAACTTCAATTTTAATTTCTTCTTTCTTTAACCCTGGAAGATCAACTTTGAAGACATGAGCTTCTTGTGTTTCCTTCCAATCAACTCTTGGATTTGCAAATTTAGAGGTTTCATTAGTTGAACCAATTAGGTTAACGGGGTGAAAAATGTTGTCAAGCAATTGAGGGATCAATGCCATTTTTGAATTTGATATATGGTAGCTAAGTGATGATACTTTCTTGGATTCTTTTTTAACTTAGATAAACAATCTAGGTTATGCTAATATTTATAGGAAGTTTTGGGAGGTGGGGTTAGTGGCAATTGAAATTTCGAGGGGCTTCTATATGTATCTATTTGGACTAGTTATAAAGTAATGATGCATCTAGAGTTCGCTAGTCTTTGATACGTAACAGCAGGAGTTTTCCAGAGGGATTTGATGTCCTCTAGTTGTACTCCCACAGTTAAGTTTTATGGGTAGTTTGGTCCGCTTAAAAGATTTGTGAGATTATAGCATAGGGATTATAATATGGACATTAATAATCTCTAAATTATTTCGAAATAGTGATTCGTTTGGTTCGTTGAATAATATTATGATTTATAATCCATAATATGTGTTCAATTTGGAATTGAATTACGTTGAATAAACTTATACTCCAAATTTTTCATGGCGTTTTTAAAGTGAATTTGGAAGACGATCTTTAGGATAATGGCGTCATAATCATTTGATTGTCTTTCCAGGGATTAGCTAATCGCAGCGTTGTAATCCTACATTGGATGCAATATAAACTAATATTTTCAAAAGTAATACCTTTAATCGGCGTATGTTAAACCTTATAACCACATAATGTGGCAAGAGGAGTAACCAAATTATAGTGTTACAATACGGAAAAATGCCAAATATATCCTTGTATTATCAAAAATAATTCAAATATATCCCTCGTTATACTTTCAGTCCAAATATGCTCTTCCCGTTATACTTTCGGTTCAAATATATATACTTCTCCCGTTATAGTTTGGCACAATTTTCCCGTAGTTTTAACGGATAGACACGTGTCAAACACAGAATCAAATAATCCAATTTTAAATATTCGATTCTTTTAAAAATCCACCTGTTTAATCAGACCAGACCCATTTTCATTTTCATCATCATCTTCTCTTTTATAGCCGGAAAAAATGACTGATCCCTTTAGGAAATACATCTCCTTGTATCAATTAGACTGTATCATTAAAGAAAATACATAATTATGTATGATGTTTCTTGCTACTAACTCCCTGCTCTTACTTATTTTGTACTATCATTTTTTAATGTTCAAACTTATTTATTTTTTTCATTTCACATTTCAATGCACTGATATGTCATTTTCTTGGTAATTCCACATAATAAATTTGTTAAAGTTTCTCCCAGTTAAAAGTATTATGAATTGTCAATTGGATAGGTCCTTATGCCGTTTCTCTAGCCGAGAAGCGTAATAAACATTCTAGAAATAACTCATTTCTCTAGCTAATAGGAACAGAAAAATAGAAAATAATGAGAAATTATCTAAAAGAATCGGTCATTTTTTCTGGCCATAAAGGAAATGATGATGATGATGATGGGTTTGGTCTGGTTAAAAGGGTGGGTTTTTAAAGGAAACGTGTATTTAAAATTGAATTATTTGATTTTGAGTTTGACACATATTTATCTTTTAAAATTAGGAAAAATAACAGTGTGTATACAAAAAGCCTACACTATATATTTTTTAGCCTCTCTTTTCTGAATTACTACAAACAAACACCTAGTCCCACCCTTTTTTTTTAGCCACACCCCCCTTAGGTTTCTTCTTCGCTTCTCTTTCCCCAATTACTAGGGTTCCGCCCCGCCCCGCCCCCCCCCCCCCCCCCTTCCTCTTCCCTTCAGGCCAGTCTTCCCCCTCCCCACGACGAGCACCGCTGTTCTGGTGAGCCGCTGCCGCGGCTCCATTGAGCTTTTGCTGCCGCCGTTTCGCTTCCCCCGCCACTGCCCCTTTCCTCCTCTCCCCTCCGGCCACCCCCTGCCTTTCCCGTCTCATATATGTGAGGTCTCCGTCATTCGCAACTGGACTGTAGACTTGAAGCTTCGCCGGAGCTCCGGCAAAGCTTCAAATCTACTGTTCTGGCCCGTTTTTTATTCTTTTTTTTTTTTTTTTGAATAAAATGGATGTACACAAAAAAAAAAGTATACAATGTAAGAAAAGTGTGTATACACTAAAAATAACTGAAAAAGTGCGTATATACCCAAAAAAATCTGGCTGTATACACCATATTTTTTGGCGTAGCCATTGTGAATACTTGAGGATACCATTTGTATACCTATGATATCATTTGTATACACTGGGTATTTATTTTTGTGTATAGTAGCTATAAAAAATACGGGCTAATAAAAAATAAGGGGTGTGAGTTGACTAGCTGTATTGATAATTCTTCCTCAAAATTAAGGGCAAATTTGCGCCAAATAATAATGGAAAGGGTATATTTGAACCGGAAGTATAACGGGAATAATATATTTTGACCGAAAGTATAACGAAAGGCATATTTGAACTATTTTTGATAGTACAGAGATATTTGGCCCTTTTCCGGATACAATAATAGTAGAAAAAATATAAATAGCGGTCCATATATACTCACATTCCATTAACACTATGTAAATCTAGCCTATATAAATCCCGATTAATTATACCCAAATCAAAAATATTTCCAGACATACACTGACTAAATAAATCTTATTTTTCATATATCATTAAACTATTTTTCATCCCTTATCGTTTGGTTGATGGATATTATTGTAACAATTAAGCCCCACTAGATATTCAAGTTTTTGCATTCAATAACCTTTTGATGGTTCCAATAACACTTTGAACTCTGTTAAGGGAGAACTATTTAACTTTTAGCGTCAGTCATCATAAGTTGCCAAAACTTCTGGCCTGTCGCTAGCCCGGCCAGGATATCTTTGTACTGAGTTCATGGCAACTCACTAGAAGTTTTGGCAATTTCTAGTAACTTGGGGCTAAAGGTTAAATTATTCCTTTTTGAGGCCAGAACTTTGAATGGGTGCCAGAAATGTCCAATTTCAATAAATCTCCCCTTGATATTTAATGGAATTTTTACGGTCTATACCCCTGAAATTTAAAGTATTTACAAGTCATACCTATTAAAAATTATACTATTCATAAAATTAAAAGTATTTACACAATGTACCTATTTATTATTGTATACTTTTGTTATGTCTTATAGGCGTATACCTTTAAGGTATACTACATAAATTATGGTATACAAGTCTGGAGGACCATTTATTAATGTGTACATTTGTTATACTTTATATGTGTATACTTTTATGGTATACTGCATAAACTATAGTATACAAGTCTGGATGGGTATAGTGGGTAAATAATATAGTGGGTAAGTCTGGTAATATATGAAAGTAGTATGTAGTGGCTGTAATTATTTTAGATTTTGTGGGTATTTTTGTAAGTGTCTCATATTTAATGAAGGGCTTAATGGGCTTCAAAAGGAGATTATGTGTGCGAATTTTTGGATGTTTACATAAATATCCACTCATCAATAAATATTTACTTTTAATTGTTTATAACTTTTTTTATCTAAATATTTATACATAAATATATATCTGAAATATTTCAAATATATTAAATATATAATCAAGATATTATATATATATATATATATATATATATATATATATATATATATATATACATATATATGACATACATAATATTAAATATATATTCAAAATATTTAAAATATATTTTAAAAAGAGAAAATGATTATAAAAAAAAAAAGAAACAACAAAATATGGACAAAACAGTAATTATTTTTTCTCAATGATTATGTGGCGTAATTTTCGTGTGAATTTTCGCTAAATGATCATGGCAGTTGAAGTTTTCTCTTTTGCCCCAACATAAGATATCGTGCAAAAACGACCCTTTATAGCGATCCTTCAGGACTTCTTTGAACTAAATTCTAACGATCTACCATGTTATGCCTCCAATTATAGCAAAAAAACTTTTAAGGGAGCTCAAATTTAAATAAAGGCACTAAAGTAATACTTTGGTAAATCTCCCGATTATATGCCAACTAATGAAAAGGGTTATATTGTGAAGTAAAAATTTGGCCCCCTAGCATGAAAACTAGTCAAAGGTGCAAAATTCTTTGAAGACTAGCCAGATCCTGTAAAATCTCATTATTTTATACATAAATTTTTGAACAAAATTTTCAAAATCTTATTAGTTTATATTGGAATCACTCAAATATGAATCCTAGTAAAAAATATTGGAACTTTGAACATGTTAATTGAAAAGTCTAAGTAAAAATACAAGGACTTTTAATATGAAGCTCCGGGATAAATGTGAATTTCTTGAATATGAATCACTTAAATATGAATCTTAGTAAAAAAATATTGGGATATTGAACAGGTTAGTTCAAAAGCCACAGTAAAAATATTGTGGCTAGTCTGGGTATTGTCAGCGCCAATAGACTGTAAGTCTGTAAGTATGTGCGCGATAATTTAACTATTTCTCAATTATCTTTGAAACGGTAGATAAAATTCTCTTAGGGCGTACAAAATTTGCTAGTTATCAATTTTTCACTATCGTGAATTTGGCATACACAAGAGTATATTATGTCCCATTGGGTTGTTAGAGGATATTTAACCTTTAGAAAGTAAAAAGTGCAATTTATATAACTATACAAGCTAACATTCTTTTTTACACAAAAATATCAATATTATCTTATTTTCAAAATATAACAATATTTTTTTAACACATAAAATTATTTATAAAAAAGTTATAAAATCCTAGACCCCCTCCTACACTATAATACAACCACCCAGCCGCCACCCTCAAGACTGCCGTCGCCGCTGGTCGCCAGAAAATATTTTTTAGTGTTTTTATTTTTATTTTTATTTTTTTGTGGACCTGTGTGAATTTTCATTGTATGAACAAATGATGCACTGTGTATACTGTGAAATATAGTAGGCATACACCCATACTATTATTGTATCTTTATATATTCTCTGTTTGGTTACGGTATGCACGGTATATGCATGTTCAGACACCGGACATGCACATCATATACAAATTGACAGTCCAAAATAAGTTTTGTATATTTATTGTATGACAAGTGTATATCCATTGTACGATAAGTGTATATTTATTGTATGTCTGATGTATATACACAATATATATGCAGTGCATACACCACACATATAATAGAAATACACATGTCATATATTCCCACAACCAACAGCACCAAATATACACCACAAACCACCGTAGATCAGTCATGTTCCACCATAAATTCAAAAAAAAAAAAAAAAAAAAAAAAAAGGAGCAAAGCAGCAGCGCCGCCGGGTACTTGCCGGGAAAATACCGAATCTGTTCTTTTGTAGAAGATTCGTGCGCACCAGACAGGAAAAAGAAACTGTAAAATTAAATCAGAAAATGCAGCAGCAACAGCCACGACATGGAAGGGGGGTGTGGGGGGAGGGAGGGAGGAGATCCGATGAAGCACTCATCGAAGCTCCTACAGATATATTCAGACAGGCAGTTTAGCAAAAATGACATCTATTTAGTTTAATGAATAAAATTCAGACAGATATATTCTAATCTTATAAATGATGCACAATATATCCACCTTCCATTTTATCCGTCAAAAAGTACTGCCTTGGAAACACTTGGCACATCCCTCCACTTTTTCGACATTTTTCAATATAATTAACTTGAAGTATTGGCTGGACAACACTTGACCTAACCTCTTTCTCAATCTCCCAGATAATTGAAGTGTAGCCTAGCACACTTGTCCTTGACCTCTTCCCACAATCTCCGAATTAATTGCGTTGAAGTCTAGCCAAGGCAGCACTTGCCCTCGACCATTCCCCCAATCTTTCTAGGCAACATTTATTCTTGACCCCTTCCCACATTCTCCTAACTAATTGCTTTAAAATATTGACTAGGCAATACTTGTTCTTGATCTCTTCCCATATTCTTTCAGCTAATTGACTTGAAGTCTTGCTTAGAAAACACATTATTAAAAAAATAATAATAATAATAAAAAAGAAGAAGAAGAAAGGAATAAAAATAGAAACCATTTTATTAAAACCATAAAAAATGGGACTAAACTCTCAGAACCAACCAGTAAATTTCAGGGCATCATGTGAACTTTTTGGTAAAATCGTACTGTAGGTAACCCATGATTGCGGCCTAAAAAAGTGAATTAGTAGGTGTGTGAGTGACATTGGAGAGTTGGGGTGATATGAATGATTCATGTGATAGATCAATAGTTGAGAAATTGATCAGATGTTTAATGGAATATAAAGATGATGAGATAGCCAAATATACTGCTAAGTTTGCAAATTTGGCTCAAAAGGGTGCTATGGAACGTGGATCATCATTTCTTACATCAAAAAGTCAATTGAAGACAGATCAATTATTATTTTTAAGCAGCCGTTCGATCATAAATATCAAAATTACTATTTTTATAAAAGAAGTTTTTTTAAGTAGAGTTGATAAATTTATTTTTGAAAGTCAAAATTGTGGTTGGACATATATTTTTTACTTGAAAAAGTCGAAGTTTTGTGAATGAAGAAAGATCTTTGAAAAAAATTGAAAAAATGGTCAAAGCTCTTTTTGACTCATTAAAAATAACTTTTGAAAAGATCTCCAAAGACGGATAGTTTTTCATAAACATACATGTTTTTCCCAAAAATAAAAAAAATAAAATAAAAATAAAAACAAAGTAAAAAATAAAAAATTATGGACAAAACGAGTATCTAAGAGCCACTCCTACCAATATGTGTATTTTTCTTGAATTATTATAAGTACTCCGTTTGTTCATTTTCTGTAAGCGCCTCTTTTCATTTTAGTTTGTTTCAAAAATAATTATTTATGTTTTAGAAATAATTTAATTTTGTATTTTGATATTACCCTTGATAATATGATTGTAAACTTACGTGATGCGATTTTGTTTTTTAAGCTTTCTCTCTTTATTCTTAGTAAGCTTTTTATGTTTTGAGATCTTAAGAATGCTATTATGCTAGTATAAATGGGTACTAGTATCTTTTTGTTTTTATTATCGAATTCCAATAACAAGTTACACCATAATGGATCTAATAAGTCAAGGTGTGGCACAGTGCTTAAACTCCTAATGCATCTATCTGATATTCCATTTGGATGAGATCGTATAAAGTTGTGTGCAAATAGAAAGATCGATCAGATCGAATATAGTTGTGAACATACCTAATGGAGACACGTCTTTTTTTTTTTTTTTTGTGGCTAAACCGGCATCGTACTTATATAATACTCCGCAAAGTTGTTTAGTTTTCACAAAAGATAACCTTTCTTTTCCGAAGGTGGGAAGAAGTGTCTAATAGTAGTTTATACATAACAAAAGAGGGAGCACAATTAAAGGAGACACGTCCAAACAACATTGGATGAAACTAATTTTCGGCAGTCATAAAATGATAATATGATTATTCTTGTAACTTGCTAAGAGATATGAACGCTTCTGTAATAAAGTCTGACCTCTCTATATATTTTATTTTTTATGAAAAATACTTTTACTTAACAATCAGATTTATATTAGAATCTGACTTTTAATATTATGTCATATTATATGTTTTTTTATGACGGCACCTTGCTATAGTAATAGTCATCGGATAAAGGCCTTGTGCAAAGCAAAATTTGAGTAAAAATTCAAGGATATTATCAATTCCACCATATTCTTGATGGTGCAAGAGTTTATTGCTAGCTAACACTAAAAATGACTGGATTTTTTTTCCTGATTTTTGTTCTATTCCAATAGAGAGATGTCGAATCTTTTCCCGTGTTTTGCCCATTTATACGATTAAACTTTGATTCACATCTACAATAAAGCAGGACAACTCTCCAACTATTCGAATAAGAGAAAAAGATTGAATAAGTAATTAATTTGTGTCACATCCCCAACGAATTCAATTCTCTATTATTTCAACACCATAAAATTAAATCTTGCATATTTTTATTTACTTTATAGACTAACATAATATATTTAGAAATTTGGTGGAGTGGTTCACATATGCTTTAACTCAATAAAAAAAAAAAGCTCTTACTAGTAATCTAAAAAAAAAAAAAAATCATTTCGTGAAACATCTAAACCTCGTCCCTATAAATACATTTTCCAATTCATAACACTTCCATCAAGAAACGCCATAAATCACATTCAATTTTCTCCCTTGAATATGTATCCCAGGCCTTTACCTGGTGTTCGAAGAAATCATGGACACCAATTGTATGATCCTTATTCTCACTTTGCCCACCACGTACACGACCCTTTTGCCCATGATATTTGGGACCCTTTTCATGAATTTCATCTTGAACCTCCTCGATCTTTCATAGCACCACCTCCAACATTCCATCACGGACCTTCATCGATGGTTCAAATTGAGTCTAAAGACACCGATGAGGCACATATTTTTAGGGCTAACTTGCATGGGTACAAGAAAGAAGAAGTGAAAGTTCAGGTAAACAAAGATTCTTGATTTAATTTTGATATGTTCAACCTTTAAATTCTCGTATCCAATTTATTATACTACTTTTGCCACTAAAGTTGTTAAACTATTTTCTCATAACGGAAAAAGTCATTAGCAGTAGCTCGTATCAGAAGAAGTTTATAAATACTTTTTGTAATTAAAAAAATCACTCAACTTTAAACATCACATAGAGTCACTAATATAATTACTCGTAAGAAAGTGTTGCAGCTAACCACTAGTGACTGTCTATGATATTACTTAGATAAAATTGAATGATTTTTGGTTTAAAAAATAGCTTAATAAATAATGGGATTTCCACATAAATAGCCCACAATATTTTCATATTAACAAGTTATTTAGCACTAACATAATATAGTCACAATATTTATATTTAAAATTTAATTTATAATTAAAATATCAAATATAATAGATTGATATTTTGTATATATACCTTCTATACACATATATATCTGTCCTATATTTTTTACATATTTATATCATCAAATTATATTTAATAAATATACTAGGAAAAGAAAGAAAAGACAAAATATGGTTATAAAAGTGGATAAAGGTTGGGAATAGTTATGTGGGGGTAAAAATCTCATAAATTTATGTACATAAACTAGTTGTGGCGGACCTACCTTCAAGGAAGGGGTACAACAATTGATACCCCAACAACGGTAAATATGGGTAAAATATTATTTTTATAACAATATATATTAGTTTTGAATTACCTTAATAACAAAAAATTCTCTAACCTAATGGTGAAGGGTATCAAATTTAAAACTTTGGTTCTTAATTCGGTGTCATGTATAACAATTATAATTTTTGTGTTCCCGACAAAAATTCTGTGTCCGCCACTGAGCGCAGAATCGCTAATCATATGCTACGTATGCCCATGCAGGTGGAGGATGACAGAGTACTGAAGATTACTGGCGAAAAGAAAATGAGGAAAGAAGATAACCACAATAACTGGCACCATTCTGAACATAGCAATGGGAAATTCTTCACTTCATTTTCACTGCCTAAGAATGCAAAGGGTGATTGTGTGAAGTCATCAATGGAGAATGGAGTGCTCACTGTTACCGTTCCTAAAAAGGAAATTAAAAAGCCCCATTTAAGAACTGTGGAAATACACTAATTAAAACGTTGAATTTGATGGTATTAAATAGTACTTTATAATAGTTTATATATAAGATGTGGAATGAGAAGTATAATAAGTTGTGGAATGAAAAGGAAATGTTTTAAGTACTTTTATAATCATAAGTTTATATATAAGATGTGGAATAGAAGTATAATAAAGATGAAAGAAAAGGAAATGTTTTAAGTACTACGCGCGGAGAGCAAGAACAGTGAGTTTGATAATATGGTTGTGTAAAATTAGTAGCTACTTATAAATAAATGGTACTTTTATTTTTTTTATGGATAAATTTTACCGGTGATCATTCAGCTTTTAGTTCATTACGTTCAACTCACTTATCTTTTCTTTTCTTTCATCCTACTTCTTTTCTTTTGTTTTCTATGTTGAGGCAAATTTAGTGTTTAAGTTGTTATTTTGAAGACATAATTAATTAGAGTAATATATCTCTCATCAGGAGCAGATTTATGTAGGAGGAAGGGGGTGTCACGGTACCCGGTAGCTTTGACCGAGACTATGTATATATAGGTATATTCTTAGTAGAAATAATATAAATATTCGAATGGGGTGCTCTTTCATGATTTTTTTCTTGTAATATTCTTTCATAACGTAGAATTAAAAACAAAGTGTAAAATATAATATTAAATTAAACCTAATTTATTTATTTTTTTCAAATAAAAGGCTTAATTTGAACTAAAAAAATCTGACCCGCCTTTCCTATTCCGTCTTTGTGCCTAAGGTAGAAAAAAAAGTGGCACCCCTTATATTCGAATCCTGGATCCGCCCCTGTCTCTTATAGCTTAAATTATAAATGAATCGTTTGCACTTTAAATTTTTCTCGACTAGATTTTGTTTCCGCCGTCTCTCACACATTAAAAGTCAAAAGGACATCTTTTTAATTATTATTTTATCTAATTTATCTATCTTTTTTCTTTTTCGAAAGAGCGGCGAAAGTTATTCCAGACAATTTTATGTATATCGATAGTGTATAGTATCTTTTTTACTATCAGTTAGTCACCTTTTTCTATTCTAGAAGGTACCTATCTTATTTTTCAACATTATATTACAAATCTCATTTTTTTTGTAGAAGTTTACCAATAAATATCTTTTTAATAACATGTTAGCGTAATTAATTATTTATACTGAAAATATATATAAATTTGCAAATAGCTCGCCATAATCAGTTAGAGATTACTTGGATGTTATAAAAATTGTAAATGGAAAGACTTGAAAGAAGCTCTATCATATGATTCATATCACTGGAAAGGAATGATTGGTCATTAGAAGTAGAAGTTACTCTTCATTATTGCAAATAAGGAATTGATCTAATTATGCATGTATGTGCTGGATAAAATCTTACTTGTAATTTACACTAGTTACTACTCCACTCACTCTCAATTTTCTCAGGCTATTTATACTTGAACATCAGAAAACATATAATCCATTAGCAGTTCTCAATTATCATACAAAGAAGGGACACCCAAAAGAAATTATCATGTCCAATTACTCTGTTACTCCAAGGTCTCTAGGATCAATTTTACTTAATGGTTCAAATTCTTCAAAAGAATCATTTCTAACTTCAAGCTTTTGGAGATCATATGTGATGAAGCTATTACCAGGATGTCCTAATTTTGAAACTCATCAAATGGGCTATTGTTTTTCTCTCTGCCTAATCTTTTGTCTTTCATTTATGTCTGAGTTCTGTTCTTTGTACCCTTTTACTATGAAGAAAGAAGAAAGAAACCCCAAATTAGCCTTGTTATTAGATGCTGGATTGCATGGTTTAAGGATGTTTATGGCTTATTTGGTCATCATCTCCATCATCACAACTGATTTCAGGTTCTTTCTGGTTGCTGTTTCAGGCCATGCTGTTGGAAATTTTGTTTGTAAGCTATATCAATATCTTAATGATCAATCAATGAACAGGGAGCCATACACTATCTGAGTTTGCTACTAAATTTATTAGTGTTCTTTCTCGAGGTCGCAGCCGGAATTTCGACTTGAAACCTAAAAATTATTCTGAACTACACATGCTGCTACTCTAGAACTCCTTGTATGTGGAGATTCAGCAACTTATATGTATCAAAAATTATATTTTTACTCTAATTGTAGACAACGAAATAGTCGAATTAAGCGATTCGATTGAATCCTTCATTGAAAAATCATATTATTGAAAATAGAGCAAAAATATAGTTTTTATAGTATATTTATACTTTTGAACCTCTTTGAGAAGGCCGCTGTTTAGGTGGGCCCTTAGGCATAACAGCGACTTCGTATATTCTTGTTGAAAAATCATACCATGCAAATAGAGCAAAAATAACAATTTATAGTATATTTATACTTTTGAACTTCTTTTAGCATGCCACTGTTTAGGTGGGTCGTTAGGCATAATCCTGACCTCGTGTGTGTGTATATATATATATATATATATATTAGAATACAAAAACCAAAAACATGTACAAGAGGTAGATGCACCCATAGCCTCTCCAAAATTTACAATGGCCAATGGTATACCCTCCCCTATATTCTTAAAATTCTTGTCTAAAATCTTGCACAAGTATTATAATTTAGACACATAGAATATTGATGAAAAGACTCCTCCCATTTACAAATATAAGTTCACAAAAATACATCCAGAATAGAACAATATTAGACCATTCCATCATAGTTAAACTGTGAATTCTTCATTATTCTTATCCTGAACTTTGAAATTTGACATCTATCCAAATTTTGTTATTTATTTTAATATTTTTAGGCATTGCTTCAGAATTGAGAAAGAGCTCTTGTTCTAGTCAGAGCAGCTAACCCATTAGCAGGTTGGCTAACTTTCGCTATAACAATGCAAAAAAAAATTTATATCTCTAACCTAAACCTTTTGATTCCTTGTAAAGGGGTTCAAAAATTCTTTTAGATCATTAGTTCAAATCTCATGTATAATATTCGTAGTATTTTCTTAAATCAGTTTGTATAATTTTCTAGCTACACTCCGATTGTAAAGTGTTCTTTCCGATAAAGGTGATTCAATTGATCCATTAACGACAATATAACTTCAGCCATGCTTGAAAACAAGCTATTTTTCGGCTTTGACCCAAGTGTTTAAGCTCTTATGTCAACAATGAAACTTTGAATTTCATCGGAACAAAAAAACAAAGTTTTGCTTGATGCATCTACGGTGTTAAATGAATTAACTAATGCAAACCTACATGATTAAATCATGCAAATCCAAATAAATAAATAACATTAAAAAAATTGGGTGAGCGTACGAAGTCTCACATTTGTAGCTAAAAAGATTAAAGCTATATATAAGATGTAGAGATACTCTTAATTGAATGGACCAAAGGTAATAACCTCACACCATATTAAAGATATCTTTGGGCTGGTTTAATCTAACCATTACTATCTGAGTAAATAAATGGGCTAGACAAGTACGGCGATAGGAGGTGAAGGCATGGGGCTAAATTTGCTTCCCTTTACGAGCTTGGAGACGCACTAGCCAGGAAAAAGTTAATCGCTAGCTTGATGACCATACATGCCAGTAGGGGTGAACATATGGCGGTTTGGTTTGGTTTTACCATTAACCAAACCAAACTAAATATATCGGTTTTCAAATCTATAAACCAAACCAAATCAACATAAAGTCGGTTTTCTCGATCTCGATTTTTTTGGGTTTCTCGGTTTTTATTAGATAAAGTCTCCACAACAAAAAATATACAAGCTAAGTGTTGCTTTCAAATATTTTCTACAATCAACTATCGATGTATGTTATTTATTGACAATTAGACATCAAGAAAAATTACATATAGATCTTAATAAGACAGTAAATGTAATGTGCGAAAATTAGAAAACTAAAATTGGAGAGACGTGATATAAATGAGTTGATTTAATTTTACTTTTTTCTCCTTAATCGACCATGTAGTATGTTGCTTGTGTGCTAGTATTTAGATAATAATTTAGTGATATTGATTCTTGATAATATATAGAAGATAACTAATTAAATATTAATTAAGAGAGATAATATAATTGATCATCTATTCCTTTAAAAATAGACACATCTAATTCTTAAAGATTTCATCAAATTTGTGGCTAAAAAATATGGAGTATAATTAGTTTAAATTTCTACTCTATAATAAAAGGAAGATTTATTTATTTAGTGTTCAATTAAAATTTCCTTAAAATTATATATAAAGAAGTTTATAATGAATAATTTTTTATTTATAAATATTTAAAAATAATATTTATAAAATATCGATGCGGTTTGGAGGTTCGGTGCGGTTTTTTCTTTGAAAAATCAAACCAAGCCAAATATGTTGGTTTTTTATTTTTCAAAACCAAACCAAATCAAACCAAACCACGAGTCGGTTTTTTATTCGGTTTAGATTGATTTACCGGTTCGGTTTGTGCACCCCTACATACCAGCCAGGAAGAAGCCAGTTGTAGGATTTGGTGATGTACTCTGACCGTGTTGATGGCACACAGTGAATCTAAAATATTGACTTGTTGATCGTGGTATTGCAACATGTGGAACTTAGTTTGAGATGGAGATTGTTGGGCATGCAAATGATGAAATGAAGTCCTACATTGGTAGCTCAAAAAATTGGAAAGCTATATATAAAGTGTAGAGATTTCTTAATAGAGGATTTTTTTTAGAGAAACAGTATGGACTTGCATATAATATCACATCGTGTTAAAAGTCTTTTTGAATTGATTTAGTCAACGATAAGATTTGTTTTAGAAGTCTCGGTGTACGATTTGTTACACGGTTATCATAGAAAACTTGCTCTATACGTTCCATTTCCACTATGTGTAGGTAAAATTATAGACCATAGTCATTGTAAGTATGATTCCTGACTTTATTCATGTCAACAAACAATTCAAAATACCTCTACTTTTTTCGTCACTATACGATAAAATGGAAACAATATTTTCGCAGGGAAAGAAAAATTCTCGATATTGGTTGTTGCAACTGGAAGATAGTAAATTCTTCCAAAACACCAACGATTCCAAAAAGTTCCGACTCATTTAAACATTGTTGAATCTTATGCCTTACCTCAACGGCTGAGTTGCAATTGTTACCCTTTTTGACTTCTATACTAGTGATTTTAATAAAAATGGCCTCCACTTGATGAATAAATTTCGGAAGGAAATATCTCTATGAATGTTATAATGACGCATGTATTCCTGTCCTCCCTTTCTTCATAAGTAATGCCTAAGAGACAACACTTGTCTTTGGCCGCTCTTTCTTAGACAACACTTGCCTTTGAATCTCACTTTCTCCTGAATAAAGTGTTGGTTGGGCAATATTTGTCTCCTCAAACCTCTTTTTGCATTCTCCCAGGTAACTTCAAGTGTTGACTAAGAAACATCTGCCACTTGATCTAAGTAGTATTGCCCACGGATCAAGCAAAAGTCATTTTGCGAAAGCCATGTTAAACAAGGACAAACGGTCAGAACTAATCAATTTTGGAATACCAAGTGAAATTTGTTGCTCCTCAATGGCCCAAACTGAAAGCAAAATTTCCAAGGTTTCAAAAATATGTAAAAATGAGGGTGGTCTTGAAGTTCTCAACACTTTAAAGGTGGTCTTTAAAAATGAGATTTTTACATAAATAGCTAAGTTTTAAATATTAATTACATTATACAGCAGCCTTTTTAATTCCCTAGAGTCTAGCAGACTAAATATAACCAATATAGCACATTCTGGCCTAAAATATCTCCCCTATCTCGCCTCCCACTCTTCAAATTTTAGCTTAAATATCTACCCACATCCACTACTATAGGTATAGATATTCTTTTCCTTTCACATACCCCTCCTGCTCCCAAAAAACACAAGAAATATACTCAAAGCTTCGTCTCTTCCTTCAGAAACAGAGATTGTTCTTCTTTTTTTATATGAAAAATATTTGTGAAGTGAACTGAAGAGATATACCGTGTATCTTAGACTACTATTCTACTATATAATATTAATTAATATACCATGTATCTAGAAGACTATAATTTTTAAAAGCATAAAATACACCTTGTATTTTTTGCTATAACGTAAGATGGATGAAATATACCTTGTATTTTTTGCTATAACGTAAGATGGATGAAATATACCATGTATTTTGGAACTCTAGTTTTAAGTCGTGACTTTAAATTAACACATCTAATATATATTGTATTTTTTGTACATTCAAAAGGTTAAACCTATCATACATGTAAAAATACTATGTGGTACGCATGGTATACGAGTTAAATATACCTAAAAGTACATGGTATATGAGTTAAATATACCTAAAATATACATTGTATAACTATGTACAAAAGATTACATGTTATATTTATAAGTTAAAAATACCTCAAATATATATTGTATATGTATTTTGAATTGGATAAATGGTGAGATATAAGTAAGGAGATAATATGTTATTTTTTATTTTTGATGACGATAGAGAAAGAAAAAGACAAAAGGGGATTTGAATAGGAACAACTGTTATATCATATCCCTAATTTTGTGCATGAGTGAGATATCACGTCTTGGTGCATTTATCTTAAAAGTTTCTATTTCTGTTATAAAAAAAGCTATTCTAAAAAGAATTTATACATTCTGCCATTTGGGTAAATAAGTACTTTATAAGTGACTGAGAGTGTAAATTTCTCTTTAAAAATTGAGCACTTTTACATTTGATGAATCTGAAAGTCTACAAATACCCATACTAATACAGCACTTTCCTAAATTATAAAAATGTCACCTCACCTTTTTGCAGCCATAATTACAAACGCACATTTTTAAAGTTGTAATTGCAAAAATGTCACTACTCTCTACAAAGCAGAAAACAATATCAATCCGTCGTTATTTATTCATATAGTAAACCAAAAATCATGTCCATTTTGTGAATAAACAAGGCCAAATCGTCATCGTTTCACTCATATACAAAAATCAAAACAAAACATAACATAATATAAGACAATCCAGCATCATTTCTTCATATAGTGACCAAAAAATCATGTTCACTTTGTAAATAAATGATGTCAAATTATATTTATTTTATTCATTCAGAAAAATATATTTGAAAATATAAAATCAAGACAATCTGTCTGTGTTTAATCTATAAAAAAATTTCGCTACTGACCATCCTTCGACATACATAGCTATGTACACCCATGGATCGAGCACATCTTTGGAACAATAAATAGGAGTAGCTGTTTGATATTGACACAACAACCTCTTTTGTTTCGTAGGGTAATGAAGGACTACTTCAATTGGATATTGTTGTCTCTCACACTCTTCCAAATAATAATGCAGATTCTTCTTAAAAAATAAACATTTCAACAACGAAAGATAACGGATGTTGTTGTCTTTCCCAGTTTATTAGGCTGGCTCCAGTAATATTCAGAATATTCTCCCTTGCCCTTTCCAAATTAACATTCAACAATGTAGTAGTAACAAAATAGTCATTTTCATCCTTGTTTTTCCCCCCACTCTATTTGAGTTAACAATGACACACAAACATAACTTAAAAACTCAACATTATTCCTAAATAAAAACAATTCATTCATCTTTGTGTCTCTCTTCCAAGTTGTAACTCTATCTTTCTTTCTTCCTCAAAAATTGTTTTTCACACATACAGAGCCAACGAAACATGTCCATGCACGATATGCCTGATATGCCTCCTATGTACAATGGAAATAACTCTATGATGAACATGAACATGGTCATGCAGATGAATTTTTTCTGGGGTAAAAACGTGACAGTTTTATTCAAAGGGTGGCCAGATAATCACTTAGGCATGTACATATTGTCTTTGTTCTTTGTTTTCTTTTTAGCTTTTGCTGCTGAAATCTTGTCGATGGCTCCGATAATTAAGAGGACTATGAATCCTATAGTTGGTGGGATGATTCAAGCTGGAATTTACACTGTTCGTATGGTTCTTGTTTACTTTGTTATGCTCTCTGCTATGTCCTTTAACATTGGAATTTTCATAGTGGCTATTATTGGACATGGTTTGGGATATTTCTTTGTTAAGTTTCGTGAACTTACTGCGGCTTCTAAAGCAGAGATCACTGGCTCAAATGGTACTGATCCTAAAGTTTGATTTATCTTAAAGAGTTTTATCTTTTATATATGTAGTTTTGTTGGTTCATATAAGACCATTTGGTAAAACTTGGCTTTGGTGTGTGATTTTCATTTATTGGCCTTGTAATTTGTTGTTCGATTTCTTTCAGTAAAGAAAGAATGTTCTTTGTGCATATCATATTTAACAACAATTCAATGCATCGGTATGAACTTTTAGAGGTTGCAGCTCTTCTAATCAAAGGTTTTTGTGTTTAACCATCTAGCTAAGATCAAGAAGCTACCTACCCGACTAATTCAAATTCGAACAGTATAGAGGTTATTAAAGGAAAAGCACGATTCTCTAACTACTTGGACACATGGTCAAAATAGTAACTAATTCCTAAGGTTGAAACATGACATCCAAGATATGATCATATGAATGACCGATGTATGGGATTTCTTTTTTTTCCATAGTAGATAGACATGCCTAATATATATCAGGATGGAGGTATAAGGATTCAATAATTTCAGAAACGTGAAATTTAGTGATTTTCACATAAACTAAATATTGTAACCTTAGTCAAGAAAGATATACTCGGGTCAGCCATTAGATTTCTTGACATGTTTTGAGCGGAAGCAATTAATCTCTTGATTCTTGAGAATAATCAGCGTTCTCTCTCTTGTCCTTCACTTTACAGAATAGTTTGATGGAAAAACCAGTATCTCTTCAAGGCAGAGAGATGACCCTTTTATTCTGTGAATAACATTATACCCACGTTCCATCAACGTGAGTAGTGGGATAATGGGTAGTTACAATACATTAGGATAATGGGTACTAGGTAACTTCCCAATAACTATCCAATACATTAGGATTTTATATTATTTAATTTATTTATTTATTAAACCTTTAATATACCACGTGGGCCACAACTAACGTTGCATAACTTACATTCTCCCACTTGGCACACGTTCATTCACTTGATGGTTCAATAAATTTTTCAATCATCATGTGCTCAATTCATAATAAATCCCACATCATTCGCTGTTATCGAATAAATCAGCTAATATGAGTCACGGCGGTTATACATCACTTTCGACATAGTCCCTTCCATGTACTATAATATTAATCTACTATCCAATACAATCTTTAATACATAATGGATCCAACAATAATACTTAGAGTACCTTTCTCTAAGCCAAAACCTGTCATCGTCATTCTCAACTTTATGTATACAAGAGAAAACAGGCAATAACATAAACATATACATAAATGAGCTCAAAGTGTCAATTACGTAAACATCATAAAGTCTTTACATAAGTTCATAAATTGATATCAATAACGCTCATTCTTTCAACATGTTCCAAATCCTTTCGTCAAAGGACCAGCAATCTTAATTTTGGTGCTAATATCATTAATTAACACTTTATGTATCTGGATTTGTTCTTTAGCGACAAAGTATTTCAAGTCTATTGACTCAGCACCCATCATAAACTTGTCGTTTTTAACAAAGAACACTACTGAAGAATTATCACAATAAATTTTCAGAAACATGGGAATACTGTCAACTAGTCCAAGTCCTGAAATAACATTCTGCAGCCACTTATTCTAAATTGTAGCCTCAAACCATACCACATCCAACATAATCTGAATCTGAATATCCAACCATATCAAGATGGTCAGAGTTTTTATAAGTGAGCACATATTTCATTTGCTTACATCGCAAATTAATTATTATGTGGATATTAAGTGAGACTGAATTTATCTCCCTTCTAAATTAGAATATGACTTGATGAGCAGTTTTCCATTCCGAATCTCTCTAGAATTTTATTAATATAGGCCTTTTGAGACAACCCCGACAATCCTTGTGATCTATCCCGAAATATTTCTATCCCGATCACATAAGTTATCTCTCCCATATCTTTCATTTCAAAGTTCTTAGAGAGAAATTCTTGGTGTCATGCATCATACCAAGATCATTAGTAGCAAGCAAGATGTAATCAACATACAAGACTAAAATTATAAACATATTCTCACTGACCTTCAGATATATATATCGATCAAAGATGTTTTCCTTGAATCCAAAAGCAACAACAGTTTCATGAAACTTAAGATACCATTGTCGGAAAGCTTCTTTAAGTCCGTATATTGATTTCTTCAGTTTACACACCATGTATTTCTTTTCTTTAACTTCAAATCCCTCAGGTTGATCCATATAAACTTCTTCATTTAAATTTTAATTAAGAAAGGCGATTTACACACACATTTGATGTGGCTCTAAATCATAATGAGCCACCAAAGCCATTAAAATTCTAAGTGAATTCTTTTTAGAGACAGATGAAAATGTCTCTATATAATCAACGCCATGTTTTTTTAGTAAAACCTTTGGCAACAAGTCTGGCCTTGTGACGTTCGATATTACCATATGAGTCGTGTTTGGTCTTGAAGACCCATTTATACCCGACTCTTTTGCAACTTTCTGGTAATTCAACAAGGTCCCAAATTTCATTTTGTAGCATAGATTTCAACTCATCTTTCATAGAAACTAACCATTTATTAGAATTATTACTTTCAATGGCCTATGAAAATTAAACTGTATCATCATCGATTTTCAAATCATCCAAATTAATTTTTGGATCAATTTGTGACTCGTGTAGATATACCAAATAATCATCAGAAAACATGTCTCATTTTTCTTTGAGATTTTCTTAATGATACTTCTTGCGGTACATATGCTGCAGTTTCATCGATTATGTCTTCATTATGAATAGCAGGATCATTAATTTGTTGTACTTGTTGGTTGTTAGACGGTACAACAACTTCATGAACAACAACTTTAGAAGAAGTACATGGTAAAGGAATTTGCACCCTAAATTCCCTAATTTCCAAATATGTGGTTCTTTATTCCAACTAACTTTACCATTCTCAATGAATCTAGCGTTTTCAGTTTCAACAATTTTCGTACTATGGTTAGGACAATAAAATCTATACACCTTTGATTTTTCTGGATAACTAATGAAGAAACCACTGATTGTTCGTGAATCCAGTTTCTTTTCTTGTGGATTATAAATTCTTACTTTTGTCAGCCAGCCCCAAACGTGCGAGTGCCTTAAACTAGGTTTCCTACCAGTCCAAAGTTAAAAAAGTGCCCTTGGAACTGCCTTACTAGGAACCCTATTTAATAAGTATACGACAGTCTTTAAAGCATACATCAACAATGAAGCGGGTAAAGATGAATTACTCAACATACTTCTAACCATTTCCATTAAAGTATGATTATGCTTTTCTGCCACACTATTTTGTTATGGTGTGCCAGGCATTGTGTGTGGAGCACATATGCCACGCTTTTCGAGGAATTTAGTAAGGACCAATGTGTTGTCCAGTTTTATTATATCTTCCACAATACTCATCACCTCTATCTGACTTGATTATTTTCATCGTTCTGTCTAATTGTCGTTCAACCTCATTAATAAATACCTCTAAGGCATTTATTGCTCAAGATTTTTTCATGCAACAAATAAACATAACCATAATGTGAAAAGTCGTCAATAAAGGTGTTAAAGGTGAAAAATGAAACATCAAAAGGACGGTGTGTAAAATTTCAAGAAGCTGTGTGCTTCTTGTGGCTCCTTTCTTTGTGTGTTTTATTTATTTTCCTTTAATACAATCCACACAAATATTTAGATATGTAAAATCCAAATCTGGAAAGATGTCAATTTTAACTAATCTTTCCAGTCTTTCTTAGGATATGTGACCTAAATGTCTATGCCACAAGTAAGCATAGTGTTTATTGACCAAACTACGTTTGGTTCCAATATTATGATGCGGATTTAATAGAGTTTCAGCAAACAGATTATCAAAATTCAGTTTGTATAAACCATCACAAAGAATACCAGAACCAATGAGATGATTATGCTTAAATAAACTAAAATATCCGTTATTAAAATTAAAAGAGTATCCGGTCTAGTATCCGGTCTTGTCTAACTTAGACAAATAAACTAAATTTCTGGAAGCAGAAGGTGCATAATAAGTTTCAAATAAGTCTAAGAGACATCCAGTATCTAGGAATAAATGATAAGTCCCGATAATTTGAGCTAGCATTCACTCTATTTTCCATGTACACAAATCTTTCATTCGTTTGGATAATAAGGAATCCTTGCATCGTATTAGAAACATGCACAATATTACCAGAGTCAATTCACTAAGTATTATAAGGAACTTCTGTTAAATTTGATTCAAGACACGTAAAAGTATTAAGGCTTACCTTTCTGCTCGAACCATGCCTTACGTTTCAAGCAATCTTTCTGAAAGCATCCAAATTTTTCAAAAAAAACAGATACTTATCATTCTTGTGTTCCTTCCTACGTACTTGTGATAGAACTCATTAACATTATGGTTCCTCTTTTTACCCTTAACATGCTTCTTTCCTTTCTTTTCAGCTCTTTGATTGGTTTACAAAGTTAGTGGAGTGAGTTCCTTGATTTTTTAGTCTTGTTCCTCCTGAACCAGCATTTCGTGCAATTTATGCAGATTCAATTTGTCTTTAATGGTGTTGTAGTTCATTTGGAAAGGACCATACTCAGACGGTAATGAGTTGATAATAAAATGCACAAGAAAATTTTCATCCACTTCTATTCCCAAAGTCTTAAGTCTTGCTCCTATGATTGTCATTTCAATGACATGCACATGCATGGTACGTGAACCATCAAACTTCACGGTGGTCAAAGTATCCATTAGTGTCCCAGCAAGAGACTTATTAGCAGTTTGAGAGCGTTCTTATACAAGTCTTAGAAGCTATTTGGCACTTTAAGCTTAGGGAGAGCAAACTTAATGTTGTCCGAAATACTCATTCGCGTGAACATTAGGCATAATCTGTTAGACCTGTCCCACTGCTTAAAATAAGACTTTTCTTTAACAATGCTAGTTGCAGAAATAGCAGTTGGCTTCTCAGTGTAGAGTACAACATCAAGATCTAAAACTTGGAGATGAAGTTTGATTTGTTCGCACCACTCCGAGAAGTTAAGTCCGTTAAAGGCCGTAACAGAAGCAGAATGCGAATGAAGAGTAAGAGCTGTTGATAAAATATGCTCGTTCCTCAATACTTTGAATTATAGATTTAATTATACTATCAGATTCAGGAATGAGTTTATATAGACTTAAAGTGTATCTTAAAGTTCACCTTTGGACAAAACGTCAAAATACTAATTTTAAACATTATGATGCTTAATATAATTTTAACATAATTTGATAATTTTTTAATATACCTATTAGTGATGTTTACTATCTTTGGATAAGTAAACAAAACTAATGGTACATCTAAATTATCTCTTTAATATTCCACGAATATAAGAACAACCAATCAACCTTTGGGCGATCCATAAATGCCCTATAATCATGAAATTCAATTGACTCATAAATTATGGCATTCTTAAGCATCAAGATCAATGGGTAATTGATATAAGATCATTCATTTATTTTGGAGTTAATTTTTCATAAAGATTCAACCACTTTTGTGATTAATGAATCACACATAATTAATTCTAAATAAATTATGAAAGTAATTCACTTATATATTTCATTCGACTGAATGAGATTCATAAGTTTTCTAATACATATTGATTAAAGTTCTGTAAAGAACTATTATTAGTTAATATAATATTGGCTATGCAAAGTCAGTTAATTGCTATGCAAAACTCATATGAAGTAGTCTTAAGAAGAACGTTTTCCGTCTCCAGTACTAAATCTATAGTGTTAATGGTTTTCTTTTCCACTATATTAATATGAAGATCACAAAACCAAATTGATTAGGTGCAGCCATATTTTATAAGTATCATATCTCTAAACTAGCTACTTTAATCAAAGCTAAAAGATAAAACATAAGTTAAACCAGTAATTTAGAATTTCAAGTACTTAGACATAATTTTTGAAACCATACAGTGATTTCCCAAACCAATAAAGAGTACTACTGTATCATAACAACACAAAATAATTGTAAATCCTAAATTTCATAATTATGGTTTACAAAGTTGAAAGAAAATGTTCTATCTTTACGAAAAATCATTAGTTCCTGAACTGTGCTCTGATACCACATGTAAGGATTCAATAATTTCAGGAACGTAGATGTAATCACCTAATTTTGGCACGAATACAGAAAAAATTGCTCAAAATAGCTGTGTTAGATTCTTAGGATTCTTGGCGAAATTTTCCTAAATTTTAGTCTTTATTTTAACTAAAATTGTCAATAATTAGGATTTTAAAAAAAAATTACTTGTTATGTGTTTAAATGTGAGTCTATGTTTTAAATTGTGATGGTATTGTAAATTATGTGATTGTAATTAGTTATGTATGTTTTAAGTGATGTAGACTTTTAATAGCCATTTGTAGAAATATATGTAGCCCAATCCTAAACCCGATCCAATAAACCAAAGCCCACCCAAAGCCCTAGATATATAAGCTCTCTTTCCTCATTTTTCATCACTCATACCACCTAAGCCTTTGACTTAGTCAAACCTTGGCCAAATTTTCCCTATGCATCAGAAAAATCCCGCCACCCCTCTCTGTTGCGGCTCCGCCGTCTTCGCCACCAGACCACCGCCTTCTGGTGGTCAGAAAATTACAAACTATACCATTTCGGAAATCTAGCGAGCCCCTCCATCCATTTCTGGTATTATTTTATCCAAATTCATAGCCGCTTTTCGCAAATCAGGCCTCAAAATTTCGGTCAAACTTAAACTTCGGCGATTTTTATCTTTTTCCCGGTAAGTGTTTGGTATTTTCTTTTTCTCTCACCCTCTTCTATCACTTTCCATACCCCATTTGCTCAATATTCCTATTTTCCCCCCTCTTTCTTGCTCGTGTTTTCTTCTTTTTTTTTTTTTTTTTGGTTATGGTACTTACTTTCTTGCTTTTTTTCCTCTTTATTTTTGTGATGTTGATTGTTTGTTGATGACCGTGCTATGATGGCATTTTGGGGGCTATTCTATGATTTGCGGGCTGCTATGACGATTTTTTAGTGATGTGGCGAAGCTTGTGGGGGCTGATTTGCTCTTTTTCAGTTATTAGAACTCTTAAAAAGCTGAGTTTGGATTCTATTAGCTTAATTTAGAATCTAGTTGTATCTTTGGTTAATTGCAAGTTTAATTTGGTTTGTTTAGTTAAGCTAGGAAGCATAATTTAGTTTTAAAATCAGATTGTCATTTAGTTTGGGGGCTATTTTGGTTAGTTTAGTTGGGTTTGTTGATGTAATGGGTTGTCCTTCACTTTTTCAGCTTTTAGGACAGCATAGGGGGGCTGAAAAGATGTCATAGGGTTGTTGTACTATCTTTGAAACTACTCAAGTATAGGGGTGTGGGCTTGTACTTTTGTATTAGTCTACACTCTACCTTTTGGCCCTCAATTTTCAGCTATACAAGAGTGCATTATTCCTCATTTAACACAACAACTACTTGCTGAAAATCTGGTAGAGAAAGAGAGAAAATAAGGAAGTGAAAGAAGAGTAATATTTAGTAAATTAAGTGTAGGGATTTAGAACCAAAAGACATGAATACTAAGAGCTTTTTGGGGTATAAACTTCAAAGTTTCAAGTCAATTTTAAGGGGTAAAGAGGCTGCTTAGTTGCTGATTTTTTTCGAGCATAAGTTGCTTGCTTTTGGCTTTGGTTTGCTATTTTCATTTGCTTCCTAGCTTGAAAATTTCTACACAAGGTAAACATAAATTAACCTTGTACTTATGTTGAGCTTTTGACGATGAAAAATGATTAAAGATCAGCATGTTCAAAGTTTGAAAATCTTGTTCTATATGATGTTAATTAGTCTCTTGATGAGCTTAGTTGTTGTGCTAAATGAAAATGATCAAAGTCTTGTGCATTATTTTGTCTTCCTTACAAGTTTATATTGTTGTTTCTAGACATATATGAACGTTTTAACGTATGTATCTTGGCAGAAAAATAAATGTCAACTTGAAATGAATAGATATTTAAGTTTTCGCATGTTAAAATTTGGAACACTATGAATGAGTAGACAAAAAATAAGACATAAGCGCAAAGTTAATAAAGTTTATAATCTGGAACGAATAGGCAATTTCTTAGGACGACTTTTTTTTCTTTTAAAAATCTGGTCACTCATAATATTTGCAATGATCATTATTTGTACAGAAATGAAAAAGTGACTAGTTTTGCAAACAAGTTTTTTAATGTGGCATGTTGATGCAAACAGTTTTGGCCCAATTACAGCAGTAAAGCACGTAGGTTTTCAAGCTTTTGCCTTTGCGTAAACAGTCCAAAGTCGTTTCAATTTAATAAATAGCCTACTACATATGTATGCTCTCGCAATCCATATGTTTAAAATCAATAAAGGCAAATTTGGGAGTTCCAATTTGTCATTTAATAATAGTTAGTAGTTACATTTAATTAAATCGAGTAGGCAAATTGATAAGAGCAAAAAGACCCATGCAATTAGGCAAAACGATAAGTATGATTTGTGATCTACTTATTAGGCTAAAAGAAAACTAAAACAAGACAAGCCCATTCTAAGTTAATTATATTTTTGAAAGTTAATTGAATTATTTTAAAAAATAGATCAGTCCTTTGTGAGGTTGAAATGCGTAATATATTTTAGTTATTATGAATCAAAGTGTAAATTCGTCCAGTCCTCTGTGAGGTTGGAAAGGAATAATACGCTTTTAATTTTCTCAATCAAAGTACAAATTCAAATTAACGGTATTAATATAACAACCATATTTAATAAATTAAAATTGCGACAATAAAGCAACTGTGCTTGGCACAGGACTCTAGAGTGCTTAATATCTTCCCGAGAGTCAACTAAGGACCACGTGCGCATTGCAAAACTTACTGGCGAAACTCTAAATAGAGTGCCATAAGACTAGTGTAATTAAATAACTTAGGCTCTTCTTGTTATATTCGCGGAAAAGGAATAATAAACAATAAACATTACAATATGAGCTCATAATGCTAATAGAAAGAGAAACTAGTTGTACAGAGATGGTCATGAAACTAGTGCAATTAGCTAACTTGGACAAGTTATGTTATATCCACAAATAAGGAAAAACGATCATGAAGGACTAATAAAAATAAGGATATAGCATTCCTGCTGTGAGAATAAGATGGTTATTTCACACGGAATGTCAAATCCAAATCCACATGAAGATTATCGGGGGAATTTGTCATCTCGATTGTGTTGGTCGTGCACTTACCTTGCTAAAATAATTATATAATCAAATAGTAGGAAGCTAAGAAGGAGAGAGGAACACATTATTTATCGGCACCTGCTGCTGCTTGGGACTATTGATAATGTTCTAGAATGCTTTTGTGCGAAATGGACACTTTCGGCAAAAAACTTTCACCACATATGCCTTTTATCCCTCGTTATGATTTTTTGTCCCCACTTAAAAATAATTTAGCAAAATGGTATTGGGTGTAGCATTTCAAATTATAAATTAAGAAGTACTGCCTACGCGGACAGTACTTCAAGTTATAACTTGACAAATATTGTCTCTTCGGGAAATATAAAGGGCAAGTGCTGCCTGTGAAGAGATTAAAGAGGCAAATATTGCCGAAACAACACTTCAAGTCATCTTGGAGGATGGGCAGCACTTCAAGTTATTTGGGAGAATGTTGAAAGAGATAAAAAGGCCAATTTCTGCCAAGGAGGGAACGCTTACTTAAAGGGATGGCGGGATGCAGGCATCGATATAAGATTTTGTAGGGGATATTTCCGTCCGCGGGGCAGCACTTCAAATTATCTGAGAGAATGTTGAAAGAGATAAAAAGTCAAGTGCTACCACGGGATAGTACTTTCTTAAAGTTAGTAGAGTCATTCTTACAAACCATTTTAAGGTCCCGAATACGACAGATGCGGAAGTGGCTAAAGAAGTCGGAGGAAGAAAGTTGTTGGACAACTGTATACACGAGGGTACATTAGTATTCTGGGAATTGGCAACGATGTCAGTTAGGAAAATCATTGCCTAAGGTGTCATAGTTGTGTAATTCTCCTAAATACGTTACCAATACTACTACAATTTAAACCACGCTAAAAAAATCTTATATATATGGCCATTTCTGCCGATCGCCTGATCTATCTATTAGCATGGCAATCATCTGGTCTTTGTTAATAGAAGGATCTGTCGATTGTAGAAAGGATAATTTTTGTAAGATTTTTCTCCCCACAAAGTCATATTCCTAGCGGGAGCCAGAAAGTGTTCTTATTTTATCAAGTTCTAGATCTAGAGTCTGTAGTTAGGATAAACTTAAAAGTGGCTTAAAAGTACATATGTGATTATAAGCTCATTAATGGGCATTTGGTTACTCGAAAAATAATAAGCATATAAACACTTATGTGCTTAAAATAAGCAAAAAGTTAGAAGTTAGAAAATCCTAACTTCTCAAAATTACTTATAAGCAGCTTATGGCTTATAAGCTACTCGAAATAAGCTCCTAATTCAGACTCAAGACAATGGACAACATTTACAATATTTTAGGAAGCATGACAAAAAATAAATGTAACTTCCAGCCAAGAAAAGTAGGAAAATTTGAGAATACTCACTTATTTTAGCGCTTATCGACAACAATCAGTGTTTGTAATGTTTTAGCAGCATAGGCACAGCCACTCAAACTTCATTTAAAAAATCATGGATCTCAGTTCAAAATCTCAGAAAAAAAAAATCCTAGTCTTTTGGGGTGAACTTCAGGGAATACAAAAAAATATCCTAGACTTCGAGCCATAGAAAATGTCCTATTTTTTCTGAAGTTTAGTTCAAAATTCCAGCATATTTTCAAGTTTTTAAGGTGAAATCTAGGACAAAATTTATGAGTATGAAGATAAAAAGAGATCTCTAATGTAAAAAGCAATAAAAAAGCAGCCTCAAACAAAAGATAATTGGCATAAGTGGTTATTCGTGCACTTTGCCCATTAGGACCCATACCCAGTTTGCAGCGCACTATTAAAAACCAGCTAGTATTTGAAAGTTTTTAGAAGAATAGCCATATTCCAAAAACATGAAAAAATCCTGAAATTTCTTCGTATTTTGAACTAAAATTTTTGAAGTCCCAAAAAAATTTCTTTGGAGTGCCAAATAAGAAGTCCTAGGAAATTTCCTGGGTTTTGTGAAAATTTAGTTCAAAGTTCGAAGTAATTTTTCGGAGACCGTAAAATATGAAGTTTCAGGAAAAATATTTGGAATTTTGAACTAAACTCGAGAAAATTTCTTGGAGTTTAGTTTAAATTTTTAGAAATTTACCTAAGATTTCCATATATTGTTTAAGCTGTGGTTTTTCTAAAAGTGTTTAAGTGATGGGTGTTTTTCTTTGAACGACTTATAAACTAACTATCCTTTAACTTTTTACGATGAAAAATGCTTGATATATAAGAAGACTAGAAAATTACACATTTTAAGAGAAAAACGATATACGCATATTGTCACCAATTCAAGGTGAAAAAGAGGTCGCTTCCTTGAAGAAAATGAGATAAACTTAAGTTAGAGGATCTCAATTCAAGTAATTCATGAGGAAGTAGTTTTACAAACATTTCTTAAAAAATTAGCTAATCGGTAAAAATACATATACTTAATTGCCTATCCGAGAGAGGCCTAAGTCGTAATATCCTCAAAATGGCGATGCAACATAGATCCTACATTTTGAAGCAAATTTTAGTGTCGCTTAATGTATAGTAGTAACAAAACGATCCAACAAATTTCCTACTAATTGCAGTACAATGGAAGCAAACAATACCGAAATTAGTACTCGTATAATTTTATCACAAAACTAGAAACAACAAGACAAAGCAACCAATAAATTGTACGTACAACAAATTTAATGTCCACATGTTCTTCTTTTATCTTAATGACCATATTAAGTAAAATAAGTAGTGTGGAGTAAACTTGAAAACTATATGTTTGGTACAGGTGAACAAGTAGTTCGTCAACATGCAAGCATCATATAATATTTTCTCTAATCTAAACTAAGTGTTTGCAATTTGAAATTCAAATTATTCTTACTAGTAAGCCTTAATTAATGGACAATTGGACGTCTAGTGAATATCTATCCTTTTTAACTTTTGTTTAGTTTCTATATAGGCGAACAACCTTAAAGAACAAGTTTGTTAGTTGGTGAGCAACTATTGAAATTGAACACACATAAAACAGAAAACATCCCACTACCATGAAAACGAAATCAAAGCCACTCTTTTAGGGACAAATGGGCAGTCCTCGTTAACAATTGCATCATATATTGAACCTTTCTTTTCTTTTCTTTTGATTTATACAACTGACATAAGTTAAAGGGAATTTTGCATTCATGTGAATGTGATCATAAAGCTTACAAACAAAGAAATACTTAATGAGCAAGTTAACAATTTTGTATCATCGGTTTTCGTCAGCTTCTTTCTTTACCTTTATTTTCCTTTCCATTTGCTAATCAAATGTCACAAAATAACCAAACCTAAGTAAGCTCATTTGGTAAGTATGAAGCGAATACCTTGCATAATAGGAATGCAATAGAATTGGTATATAGGGTTATGGCTTTGCGGTACTAAGTAAATATTATGGAAAATAACGGTCAAATCTAACTGAGATATAAAGAGTAGATGATTCTTTCCTAAATATCGAAACTTTCACGAGCAGAGTTTTTCATTTTGTATTATGCTGATGAAAAAAAAAAAAAAAAAAAAAAAAAAAAAAAAAAAAAAGTAGAATACCTAATCAAGCTGAGATGTGTATAATCGGACATAATTTTTTGACACCTCTATATATTGATAGGAAATATTGTGTATTCAACAAAATATTCGAGGTGCGTACAACCAGCTTGGAATCTTTTAACTCAGAAAGCGAACCCCCACTTTGAAAATAATATCCTAACTATGTTTATAATTAGCTTATGTGAATTGCTTTGTTTTCATTTTACCAGCTTCCAACTAGATAGTTTCCGCCACGACATTATGAAAAGTTCAAAATGAATGGGAAAGCGGCAAAAAGAAACAGAACCAAGTGTAAAAAGTATTGCAATTTGCAAGAGGGAATATCAATGCTTAGCATGATCAAGTCCAAACACTAAAAGTTTGTTACTCACTTGCATACAAGACGGCAGTAGACTTACATTGAGATTGACATCTATAAGCACTTAATTAATTAGACTAGAAGTAAATAAATGAAGATTAATTTAATTACATAAATTATGGAAGAGCTTGCAACTCGTTCCTTCAGTGCGAATCCTTTCTTATTGAGCCATTATTGAGTAAAGCACGTAGAAAATATTGAGCTAGCGTTTGGTCATAGATTCCCAAATAGCTTTTGGGAAACAGTTTTTGGGTGAAATTTGATATGAAAATGAAAAAGTGTTTAGACATACTTTTTAGGAACGAATTTTTTGGCTCTAAACGAGCCTCTGAGCTCTTGTGAAAAGGAAGATTGATATCTACAGTGATAAACAATTTTTGGCTCAGAAACAGCTCAAGACCACTTTTTGAGTTTGTGGGACAAGTTTTGCTCAAAAAACATAAACAAACACTTTTTTGCCCAAAAAATCCTCCCCAAAAACTATGTCCAAACGGGAGCTTAATGATTCAAATACCATGTTCAACTTAAACGGTTAAAAGATACTACAACAATACAACAATACATTCAATATAATCTCACAAGAAGGGTGTGGTGAAGGTGATATTGTCTCTACCTCGAGTGATGTAGAGATGTTGTTTGTTCATATACATCCATAATTGTTTAATTTCAAATTATAAACTTTTGTTCTATTTATACCTTTTTTGTTAGTGTAAGTGGTCACATATTTGTCCATACAATAGAGCTTCAAAATTCAATAGGTGAACTTCACCTGTCTAAATTCTTTTTAAAAAAAAGTCCAAATATATCATTTTAACTTTTGACTATGATTCAAAATTACATTGTGGAGCTCGTTGAAATTAAAATCAAGAACAAGAAAGAAAAAAAAATTACGACGAAAATGATATTAGACAAAACTAACGAATAGCAAAATATTTCAATTTAAGATAATAGAGGAACATATTTCACCCTTTTATTTATTTGACCTCATTAATGAATATCATGCAAATTCTCTCAATTATGATAAGAACTAGTACTAGTGAGTGGACTAGGTATTCATTAAAAGCAATGGGACCAATGTAGGAAAAAATGGATATATAGTCAGGCCATTATCATGAAACTCTTCCAACTGAAGAAATGTGTGATATGTTGTCGTGGACCATACCTTCTCAATTCCTCTACATTAATATTACAGCAATCCAATTGAAGATTTCATTTAAAGATCTTTGCAAAAATATAACGCGGGAAAGTGCATCCCACAAAAATAAAGATAATTAATGTATATGGGGTCACTTTGTATACTATTTGTGGGTCAGGGAGGCACATGATAATTTCTTTATAAATAAAATTCAATGAACGCGTTTCTTTTTCATTTATTTTTCCTTTGACAGCTCATTTACACCCCAACCTCACAACTCTTTCCCTCTAAGTAAAATATGAACAACTCGTATGAAAAAGAATGTATGCTTATTTATATATTACCATACATCCAACATTCTTTCATGACAACAGAAAAATAAGACAGCCCATTATATTTACCACGAAACTCGAAAGAGATCTCTCATTATTCACGGCTTAGAGCCCGTTTGGATAAACTTAAAAAGTTACTTAAAAATTACGTATAAATAACTTTTTACTTTTAAGCTATTTAAAATAAGTCCACTCAAATGGAACCTTAAAACAGAAAACTTCTCGTTAAGTAATGAAGAAATCAGATCCATCCATTCCATCACGCCCTATTTGTTAACAAAATGTTATATCCTTTGCATCTTTAAAGTAAAAACTTGCTCGCCCTTTATATTTATACCAAATCAATAAATTTATAAATGTATTTGTTTCGTAGTAAACAAAAGCTGTGAATAAGTTCTTTTTCTAAGCTAGTCTTCAATTTTCCTTCAAATAATTGAATTGGATTTACAATGGGTAAGTTCAAAAGAAATAGAAGGCCCCTCACCAAAAACTTTTTTCAATATTACTCCATTTATCTTTACACTATGGAAGTAGTAGTGTTAAAAAAAGTAGAGTTCAAATTAAAATAGAAAAGCAAACATTGGGGGAACAAAAAGACGAAGACGAATGTACCATACCAGCTTCTTTTTCCAGAAAAGAAGGCTTACAGATTCAATAAGAAGACAACTTTCAACGAAGCATTGCACATTTCTCTAGAATTAAACACTATTTCGTGCTTTGCACTATTCCAAACAATATTTGAAAAAAATACAAAAATATCCAACTATACTTTATTCAATGATACGACGAAACATACACCAAGAAATAAAGAGAATTTGATGGACAACCACTTATAGTCAAAGTGACAGAGTGCCAAAGCATGTGCAGCAACATGAAAGTAGATCTTCAGGCATGTTAGGCCTCTTTTCGTACTTTGACCATCACACTACTAATAGATCAAATTGATGAAATGAAAATTTTAAAATTGCAAGTGATGCATTTTACATTTTAATGACAAATTTTTATAATCATACATGAGTATAATGGTAGAAGAGTTATGAATATTAACTCCTTATTTGCTTGTAAGAATAGTAGATCTTCATTCATTTATTTTTCTTGAACTATAGCAAAGAATCAATTATTATTTGGAATTGCAGTTAATATATAAATAATGGTATAATTATTGATTAATTACCTGGCCAATGTCATGGACAGGTACACATTACACTGACAAATAAAATATGAGTATGGAAAGGGTTGTAATTCCAACCAAAACATGAGCCAACCCTTTTTTTCTCCATCACTCGACTTTAAACTTCCAAAAAAAACTATTAAACTCTTATTTTTTCTTACTAATATTACCTAATCTAAAAACCAACCAAACAAAAAATATCATATCCGCCATTTTTTCTTGAATCTTAAACATTCTTTCTTATTTTTTTCTTAATTCCTACCACTACCCCCCAAAAAACATCTTCGTCATCAGCTCCTGAAAAAACTATCACTAACCCTATACTTGTTCAAATCTTAAGCAACCAAAAAACAAACAAATCCCTTTCATCATAAGTTAAAAATAAATATTATTTTGGCCATTAGTAAGTCCATTCTTGAGGAAGTTGAAATTCTTGAGGCATTGTCACAGGCAACTGTGTTCTTTGATTTTTCCTTTGTTGTTGAGCTGCTGCTGCTACTGCTGCCATATTATTCCTATTAGATTGTGGCCTAGCTGCATCCATAGCTTCCAAATTCAAATTCAGTGCTTGGACCACTCTATCTGGCAATATAACTGGACAACCTGAATTGACAATAAATTGCAAACAAGCATCAGAATAACAGAATAAACCAACCCAAAGTCACATGGGACAGTAAATTAATCACAGAATGTGAATCCAAATCCGAAATATAGCTTGGTCAACTAGGTGAGAACCCCTTTTTTTTGTTTCCCACCAAGTCTTTAGTACCCACTGTGGGATGGGGGCTCGATTAATCCGGATTCATACACGAAACTACTTTTATCGCACTCAAACACGAGACCTCACATTACAAAATATTGTAACAGAGGAAAAATGTACCTGGTTTCTTTCTGTTTTCAGTTTGAGTACCAATCCTTCTAGGCAAAAAGACACCAGTACCAGCACATTCTCGTTTTGGACCAGGATTTCCGAGGAAAACAGCGCGCATGCCTGAACCGGCATTAGGCTGTTGCTGCTGCTGCTGAGATTGTTGTAAAGTAGGCCAAGCATTGTTTGACAAGTTCAAATTTCCCCCTCTAACTCCATTTCTTGCTCTGTTCTCAGACACTTGCTGTTGATTTTGGTTCAATGGGTACTGTCTATATCCAACTTTCCCATTACCCAACACACCTTGCCCTTGTTTCATCATTTGTTGTTGCTTCAATCGCTGAAACTGCATTTTCACATCATAAAATTTATTAACAAATACCCTATACATAACATATATCACTCCGCTTCAATTTATGTGACATAATTTAACTCGACAATTTATAATTTGTGCGGTTATAAGATTTTTAAGTGTATGGTCCTAAGCATCTCATAACATTTACGCGACTACAAAAACAAACACAAAGGCTAAAATAGGAAATTAAGTGGTAATTCTTAAAAACACATATAACATGTCTGTATCAATTTATGCGAGTCATAACATTTTTGAACCTCCTAATCTTAAACATGTCTTAATCATTCCGGCTAAAATGGTAAATTAAAGTTAAATCATTTCTCAACATAAAAAAAAAAAAAAAAAAAAAAAAAAAATCATTCTTTGTTTAACGGACTAATAACGAGTAACAAAAATTAAGTAAACAAGAGTATATAGCACTTACTTGAGCAACTTGTAGCTGCTGATAAGACAGTGGGGGTTGTTGATTTGAGCTAAACGAGCCAAGATTCGGGTTCGGGCTGGTTTTATTTGGGCCAATAGGTACTGGGCTTGTCTTTCTAGGAGGAGCAGCCCATATTCCAGCTTTGTTATTATACAGCCCATTTGTTTCCTCCATCATTCTAATCCTTGCAACTTCACCAGCAGCAGCATAAAGCAGATCCATAGACACTTCGGGCCGGGCCATGAGTGGTGGTGAAGAAGCTTGAGATGGGCCGTTATTCGGGCTTCCTCTACTTGAACCATTCTTGCACCCACATAAAGTTGACTGTGGTGAACGTGACAAACTCCATCCCTGTAAAAATATGTCTATTTTTACATAATCGTCGTGGTAAAAGAAATTATACACTGTTGCGTAAAAATATATCTCCTTACCTTGGTGTTTTCTTGTAAAGTCGACTGAGCAATTTTACGAGTTAACCCAATGATGTAGTCATCTTCATCACTCTCAGTTTCAGTTGTTGACCCAATAACTGACTCAACGGGTGAACTAAGATCCGAATGAGGAGCACTAAACGGGTTCGGGTTAAACCCGACAGCAGAATGGGTTGTTTTAAAATCCATCAAAAGATCATCATCAGTAAGAAACTGTGGTGGTAGCCAAAACTCACAGTCATCAAAAGCTTTCTCCATAGTTACAGTAATAAACTGGTTCTTGAAGTTAAAATTGTAGTAACCAAACAGCCCCTTAAAAGGTTTTTTAAAGAAGAAAAGTTGAAAGAGGGAAAAGCAAATGGAGAAGTTGAGTATTTTGGTGTGATGGAGAGAGAGAAAAAATGGAGGCAGCGAGTCTTTTATAATGAAAATTTTCGAACCCTAGGTGTTTGGGGGTGTAGATTTTAATAATCTACTTGCGTTTATAGCGAGTGTGCACACGCGCTCAAAATTTTTCATTTTATATTTTGTGTTTTTCTGTCGTGTCTGATACTGACATCAAGTTCGACTAATTCAAATCCGTGTGCGAAAGACTCGTATTGTTGATAAATCACACATTCATTCTAGCGATTGGATTCACATGACTCGAACAGAAAGTTTATGAAACATTTATGTCTACTTATGTTTAGGGAAAGTGAAGACAGGCGATTGAGCTTTTCTTTTATCGAGCGTCGGTTAATCTCGTTACAATCTGTATAGTTGAAATTTTCGTCAAGAAATTCCGCTATGGAAAGTAATTCACTTCTTATAAAGTGTGAATTCATTTTGAATTCAAAACCTCATTTTGGTGGTTTTTAGGCGCTAATTTATTTAACACATTATAAATTCATCTGAACTTAATAGTTTAAGTATGACCTTGTATTTAAGTTTAAAAGTTGTATAAATGTATATAGATCTCAAACCTAATAAATTAAATAATTATTCTTATCAGAGGCGAAGCTAGAATTTAAAGTTTAGGGGTTCGGGATTCTAGTCTGTTTAAGTTACGGAGTTCTAGCTTAATAATTTATAAGATTATATGAATTTTTTTAAAACAAATACAGAATTTAGATCAATGTCTGGGGTTCGACCGAACCCCCTTCACTACATTCCCTCCGCCCCTAATTCTTATTATAATAGAATTCCGAACTCGAATTTATAAAAGTAAAAAATGTGGATTGTCTCACTCAAGTGGTTTTGAGCTTCTTTTTGGGTGAGGAGTTGTAGCCAGGTAAGAGGAGTGGGGCGGAAGTGGGCTCGGTCGACGAGTTGAGGGACTATGTGGGTCCGTAATCTGACAGTAGTTGCACGGCTTGCATGTGAGCCGGTTGTGGGTCCATTATCAAAGTTGAAATTATAATTTAATTAATGTAATACGATTATTTTCAATTGATCAAAAAGATTAATATTAAGACGAGGGGGAGATTAATATGGTAATGACAACGTGTAGGCGCCTTTGTGATAGGTTAATGTGGGTGGTGGATGATGACAATTGTTTGTTCATCCACTCCCATGTGGCACTTCATGCTTTGCATGTAAGCAACTCTTTGAATTGGGTCCATTCTTGCTTTTATTTTTCCTTTTTTGTTTAAATCATAAAATTTATTTAATTATATAATATTTGTATAATCAAATGTACTTGGTGTTTAAAAAAAATTGGCTGTTTTTAAAATGTTTTCCACCCAAATTCTTCTATTACATTCTTCTTTAACCCAACTCCATTTCGATATTACTCCCCGTCCCCAAAATGAGTGTCTGGGTCCCAAAATGAGTGTCTGGATTTGACTGGGCACAGAGTTTAAGAAAATTAGAAAGATTTTTAAATCCTGTGATTTAAAATGAAAGGTGTATGTAACATGAGCTAGTGTCTTTAAATCATGTGGTCCAAAACTAATGTTAGATTTAAAGAGTCGTCATAAAAGGAAAGAGACACTTATTTTGGGACAAATAAAAAAGAAAATATAGACACTCATTTTGGGACGGGGAGTATGTTAGTTAAGGTTTGTTGTATGAATTTCAATATCATAAAATCTTTTTCATTAATATTTCAATATTATGTACTTAAGAATTAAGCATTGTCTAACACCGCAAGTTAATAATTTTGGGAAAACAGTGGAAATCAGATCAATCGCACTATGCGTCACAACGTACGAAACTTCAATTGTTTTTCTCTTTTGGTCTTCCTTCTTTGGTAAATCATTATTTTATATAAATCTCCCTTGCCCTTTATTTTTTACCATTTGTGGTTCTCTTAATCTTTGTTTCACTTATTAAATATTTTTCCATTTTTAACAACTTATGTACACAATGTGTGTGACTAAATTCTACTACTTATTTAAGTTATTAAAAAGTATTTTTATGGAATGGCAAATGTACTTGGCTCATTATACCAACATGTTATATTTCTTACGCATTTGACACGGTAATTTATTGTGTGAATGGAATAAATTATGACAGTATACAAGTTTGTTTATGTTCTTAGTTCTAATCAATTGTTTCATGTTTTTGTTTATAATGTAGATAGATTGCTTAAGCAATCAATCTGCACCTATTGTATAAATTTTATAATGCAATAGATACACTGAATCAATTTAACGACTCGAGTGAATCTATAATGCATGTTTTTTGGAAAAACAGTGGCATACTCAAATGGAACTTGAGCAATTACCTACTATACACTGCAAAGTTAATGTAAGTGTTAGTGAAATTATGAGTTAAGTAATTAATTTTTTACAATGTTCTCTAAATAGAAGATGATTGAAAGCATTTCCATGTCATTTTTACATCCACTACTTATCTCCGTCCCAAAATGAGTGTCTGAGTTTGACTTGATGCGGAAATTAAGAAAATAGAGAAGACTTTTGAATTCTGTCGTTTAAAGTTAAAGTTATGTGTAATATGGATCAGTGTCTTTAAATTTTGTAATCCAAAACAAATATTGGAATTAAAGAGTTAACAAATATGGAAAGAGTCGCTCATTTTGGAACAAACTAAAAAGGAAATGGAGGCACTCATTTTGGAACGGATGGGACAGGGGTATTATTCTGGCCACTTAGGATCGCTATGAATGTACATTGGCACATTCCTTAACATTGGAATGTTACAAAAGACGGTGAACTAAGTACGACTAGAACTACAAAAGTAGAACACCACCACAACAATAATAACATACTTTCACTAAGATGGAGAGACTGTTTCCGATAAATTACCTTCGGCTAGGAAATAGAACACCGCAATACTAATTCATTAGTAAAAGATAATAAAAAAATTTCATTATGGCGCACTTATTACACATGAAATTTAAGAGTTACAAGCACAAGGAAGAATAGAGAACATTTTCTTCATTAATTGACTGAAAATTTTTATATGCCACCTTAATTTTTTTGCAAGTTTTAAGACCATTTTCATTGTCATGATAAACAAGACAAATGGAGTGGTACAGGGTCAGGGACCTGAAACCCTGTAAGGTCCATGTCTCATGAGAAAACCAACCTGCACAACAAATCTCTTTGCTGCAGTCTTGCAGAGATTCTATATACTCTCAAACAAAACAAAAGAATTACAAATGCTCCAATCCCACTGTAGGGAGTATTTTTTTTTTTTTAAATGTGGTTTACGAAATTATTTTCCAATATAACAAACAATCCATGGGTTCTCTCTTATTCAATATTAGTTTTTAATATGTTTAAAAGAAATGAAATCTTTCTTTATTTTGGGATAATTTAGACCAATCTTTAATGGTTATTTCATTTATTTCAATTTATATGAAATTAATTGATCAGACACGGAGTTCGGTGAAAATGGAAACTTTTGAATTTCTGATCCTAGCAAGTCATAATAAAAGATGTCGAAGAGTAGGTAGAAGCTTAGATAGTCGAATGTCTTTTCTCTTATTAGATGTAGTAGTATTTATGTATAGACTATTTTCATCTTAGTCTTTGTTTTATATTTATTGTTGTTATTTGTTTATTTTTTATTTACTCTAGTTTTATCATTCTTTTTAGCGTGTCATCTTGTTTTCCAGACGTGTTTTAATGTTTTCTCAAGCGAATGGTCTATCGGGAATAGACTCTCCACCTTTGTGAGATAAGGTTTGCGTACATCTCATCTTCCTCTAATTCCACTTGCGAGATACAATTGAGTATTTTGTTATTGTTGCTGTATCAAGTCATAGTATTTGCTTTTGCTGTAACTTTTTTGAAACTTTGTAATATGAAGGTGTCATAATATTTATCTACGGAAATATGCTCCTCAATAACATAAAAATTTAGTAGTGGCTCGTATGTAGTCATGTACCCTTCGTAAATGAGGCTCTTTAATTACCAAAACGTTTAAGTTTAAAAACTTTCGTAAGAATAATTATTATTACTCCCTCCGTTTCAATTTATGTGGCACCATTTGACCGGACACGGAGTTTAAGAAAATCGAGGTTGACCTTGTTAGATATCAATTTTACCCTTGAAAAAGTAAGAGAGAGAAGATTTGAATAATAAAAAAGTTGTTGGTAGGTTTAAAAGTATGTAGGGCCCAACAAGGGTAAAATAGAGATGATGCATTAAATAATTGTCAAATAAGGAAATGTGCCACTTATTTTGGGACAAACAAAAAAGGAAATGGTGCCACATAAATTGAGACGGAGGGAGTATAAGGAAATATGTCCAAATTTGTCACTAAACTATGTGAATTGTAGATTTGTATTTAGTTGACTGTTTGAGTCAGATATACTTGTTTATGCCTAAATTTGTATGTCTAGGTTAAACAATTAGTTAAAAAAGAGGTCACAAGCAATACGGTAAATTATGATGGAAAATTAAGTAACTACGATGAAAATAAAGACCAGTAAATGAGCAAGAAACAATGGAGAAAGCAAAGTAAATCTTATTCCTTGAGAGTAGCCGAAGTTGGTGGTGAATTGTGTCGTGTACAATACAATGCAAGGAGGGCATTTATAGTAGTGATACTCAGTCCTAAATAAGGTAAAATACAAATACTAATAGGGTCATGGGCCTACAACTCAAGTCGGTGCTATACTAAATCCTAACTAGTAGACTGCAAACTTTAGGCGACAGGATGTGTGCCCTGCGCCCTGTGACCAAACCGCCTAAATGATCGTTGGCTCTAAGAGCGGGCGTATATACTCAGTGTCTGGTGACTTATAGAATAAGTCTAGTCTCGCCAGCTGGACTCGTATCCCCTTAACATTAGGTGGCGTATTTTTGTCCACACAATACTCATGTTGTTATAAATTTATATCAAATACCTCATTAAGTAACAAAAAAATCATTCCAGCACGTGCACTTTAAATTACGCTAAGTAGTCCAGGATTGCCTCCAAACTTGGGTAAATAGTCTAGATTTTATTTTAATTTTTTCAAATAGAGTCTCTCAGTCCTCTAAATCAATCACCAACATAACAATCCTTTCTCAAAATACCCAACCTGATGACTGATTCACGCTCAATCCTACACCATTAATGGTGAGGGGCGGTCATCAAACTATAATATCTTATGTGAGTCGGGGTCGATTTCTCAAGGGAACTCACTTGTCAAGTACGAGAGTTGCAAATAGAAATTCAAATGAAGTTTAGTATTGAGTCCTATAAATGGGATTGTTTGATATATTTCTATGTTAAACTACAATGCACACAAATTAAAGCAAGTAATTGATTCTATATTACGAAGCTATGAGTGTAAATGACTAATAGTGATTTCCAACCAATGGGTATATTCGTTTCACCTTCCCATAGAGGGAGGCGGTCCGCCTCTTTCTGGACTCCAAAATCTCAACTTTCTGAAGTTTTGTCAGGTGCTCCGCCCCTAAGGCAGGGCGGTTCGCCTTGAAGGCTTTATCTCTAGGCGGTCCGCCTGGCCTTCTAAGTGGGGCGCCTCATGTTGTGCCTCAATTTTCCACTATCTGCTTCTTTCTTAGGGGGGGGCGCCTCACCTGTGGCATCATGATCTTCACACTTTGCCTCCAGTTCTTGCTCTTTAGCTTCAATCTTCAACCAATGCTCATGCAAACTCATTATAACCTGAAACTAAGCAATTTACGACACTAACAATTCCAAATGTTGTTTTTGAATTAAGAAACGAAAGCTTAAAATAGTCTTTAAGTTGGTAAAATACCAACTTATCAATGACTGTATTACTTCACCAATCATTTCACCCCCAACGACACTAGCAAAAAGAATACTTGAAAACTAAATAAGTCAAACAGTACCCCTCACATGTTCATCTTTATAAGTTTTGGCAAACACCATTTATGTCCGCCATAATGATTTTAAAGCTGAGTATTGTGTGCTCATATTTATTTTAACGTTATAAGATTAATATGGAGTTGTAATATTATTCTTGGTGATTTAAGAAGGACTGATGATAAAGTTGTATCAATAGAATTCTGGTAGATGTGAGAATTCAATTTTATGGTGCAATTATTTGTTGATTGAGTATGTTGATTTGATGCTTGAGAGTGGATGATTTGAGTTTGTGCATAGAAACCTATCTGTTTGAGGTTTTGAGTTTTGAAATGGATGGTGTTGCTGTCATCGGAAAAAAGAACTCGTTCCTCTATGTTCAAGGAGAATATGAAAATTTGCATAGCTCAAGGAATACTTTCTACTTTAAAATTTTTCCTTATTTAAAATACACACATATTTTGAAATATATTTCTGTTAGGGAATAAGAACTTATTTGACCCGATTTTATAATACTATGTGTGTATTTGGCTCATACTATTAATGGATGACACAGACATTGAACTTTGTGTAGTTTAAGAACAAATTTAAACATTTTTTTTGATGAACTCTAAATAATTTCTTGAGAAATGACAACTATAGTAAGTAAAACTTATTTAGAATACGGGTAAATTATACATACATTTCACCCTTCTCGAATCTCATTTATGGGATAACTTTAGGTAGGTTGGTTGTCGTGGGTTAAAAGTATAAGTAAATGCTAGCATATCATAAATGTAATCCAATCTGATCTCCAAGTTGGTAAACAAACAGTCTTGATAGAAAACGTGGGAGCATGTCACCAAGAGTGAGGCTACACACAACACGCAGAATATGCTTGTTCTAAAGATGAGAGACTTCAGTTACAGATGTACAATTTTTTTCCCTGAATACATGATTATGTCTTAATGTTGTTTCATTATCTGCTATTATTGAGAAATTGAAATATTCAAGATGTTCAAAAAGAGAAATTCACAATTGCTCTCATAGAAGTCTCAATGTTCAATATTGTTAGGTTTACCAGCTTTTATTATTTTATCACAATTTATATGACAATATTTCATTGCGAGCAAAATTAAAACTAAATTGAGTTACACATTACACAAGTAAATGTTGAATAAGTTACCTATAGTACTACATCTATTTCAATTTATTCTAAAAAAAGAAAATCTCTTTTTAGCCGTTAAAGAAAATATCCTTAATAAACATCAGGGATCCTGTCTACCAACATGCTCATCATCATTTTGCGGGTATACATGCAGCCTGCAGGTAGTAATTAACTGCAAATTCTATATAAAGCACTTCAGTTATTCTCTGTGGTCCACTTTACAAAATGCTTTGGGTGGTTTTTTGCATATTAAGTACTCCCTCCGTCCCAAATTAGTTGTCGCCTTTAGCTTCTTCACGCCCATTAAGAAAATCATTAAATAAAGTGTGTATTTTACTATGTTACCCCTATTTAATGTTTGACTATTAAATTTTGTTGAGAATTTTTTTGATTATTAAGGGTATAGTTGGAAAAGACTAACAATTTATGTCTTGAAATCCTAAAGTGTCAACTAATTTGGGACACACCATTTTTCCTAAAGCGACAACTAATTTGGGACGGAGGGAGTATATCAATTTTTTAATATTAATTAGTAATATAATTGATCATATTAATTCTTGTCCAAGCTATTATTATCTAGTTAATCTTCAAAGCTCGAGCAAGAAATTCCTATTTAAAAATTAAGAAATATATTTTCATCAGTGAGTCAAAATTACCCTTGGCAGTGCGTACGAGAAGATTACTTTATTCTTGATTATACATAGGAGTAGTGATGTTATTTATTAATTATTGTTGCAACTATAAAAATAGTGTGTGCGTATTTTTACCTATCAAATTAAATTCTGAATGTACATTTCTATTATAGCGAAAATATCAAGGGTTTGTATTAGCAGACAAAGCAATAGTCCAAGTGATAGATTATCATCATTAAGAACATATTAAACATGATGTTAAGTTATATCACTACTAGAAATAAGAGTTATTCTGAGGAACTGTTTGGCGAGGGAATTCCTTCTCCAAATTGGAGAAGGAATTCCCTCGCCAAACATTTACTTTTACTCGCCCAAAATAAAAAAAATTAAGATCGGCTCGGGAATTTCCTCGCCATGCTGAAGGAGAAAATTTTCTCTTTCCTGATTGGAGAGGGAATTCCCTCTCCAATAAAAACACTCAGACGTGTCAGATTAATGGTGAGGGAATTCCTTCTCCATGTAGTAAATAAAAAATACACTCCTTCACCTTAGCAAAATGCACACAGTACACAGAACCCTTCTCCCCAAACAAAATCCCATTTCCCCATCGCTGCCTGCCTCCGCCCCGTCCCTCTCCCCGGCGATTTCAAATTTTTTTCCCGTTCAACCCATGGCAAACCCGTCCCCATTATAATGGTTCAAAATTGAGTTTGTCTCCGACTTCACTTGCTCTATAAGTCGAAACAACTTCAAACAAAAGAAACAAAAAAATGAATGAAAGTTTAACTTGTTCAAGTATGAAAGCATACAAGTGAATAAGGTTATTGGAAGTGTACCATCCATCAAGTGGCTGTCAATTTTTGTCTTAAGTAGCTAGCCGCACTTGGTTTATAAACTATACAAACAATCACTGTAGATTTTTTGTTGTTTCCCGAAGTAAATCTCAAGTGGTCTACTTGCAGTAGAAGTCATAATTTAATACTTACAAGAGGAGTGAAAACACATGCTGTGGCAACTAAAACGCTGTCATTTTCTGCTATTAATAAAAAACAGTTGGAAATTGTTTACATATGTTCTCATACCATGTTCAGATGAAAATAAAAGCAAAAGGGATTTCTGGAAGTCATTTTGAAGGAGTAATTTTTATTTCTTGCACATTGTAAGTTAGGAGTTCTATCAAATTGGAAACACCAAACATAATTTTAGGATGAATTTTTTTTCACATTTTCTCATTTTTCCAATGGGTATTTACACAAGTTGAGAGATCTAACCTAGTTTAATTTCTAAGGGGTCGTTCGGTTTGGGGTTTCTTTTACGCGGGTATTAACTATTAATGCGGGTATTAATAATGTAGGTATTAATAATGTGTGTATTAATAATGTAGGTATTGATAATGCGGGTATTAGTTATGTTGGGTTTAATAATGTGGGTATTATATTATAACGTAGGGATTATTTGTTGAATCAATGATATATTACAAATTAACAAAAAATATTATTATTTAAAATATTTATTTACTCCTTAAATAAAATTTAGAAATATCCTTATTATTATGAGGGTTAATTTTGTCATTTTAAATTTTAATACCTGCATTATTAATACCACCTTTTACCCCGCATTAAATAATACATAGATTCCCGCATTAATAATGCGGGTATTAATAGTGCGGAATATACGAAAACGCAACCAAACGTTGCACTAATTTTATGCGGGTATTAAAATTCCACAAAAACCAACCGAACGCTGCGCTAAATTAACGCTGAGTTTTGTGCGGGTATTAATCTTTAATGCGCCAAACCGAACGACCCCTAAGTAACTAACGGATCTAAGTCCAAAACACAAACAAATTTAATTGCGTTAATTACATATATACCCCTACATGTTATGTGTTTACATATATGTCATTACCCCTACTCAAGTTGGAGAATGAGGATTGCGAATGTCCAACTTGCCAAGAAAAAATAATCAAATTATGCTCGTCTCAGAACTTTGGTAAAAATGTCTATCAACTGAGTGTTTGTCGGTACATGTTGCGGGCATATTGTTCATTCGAGATTGCCGAGGTTCCACACAATTTGCTTAAGCCATTACAACTGGCATACAGTCATAACCATCGATCGATATTCAGCTTCAGCCGAGGATCGGAAGATAATTTGTTGCTTCTTGGTCCATCAAAGATTGTATAGTCAACGAGCATCTTGCGCAATCTGAATTACACCATCTGTATAAACGAGATCACAACACGCACTTATCACAATACCTTGACCTAAACACCCCTTCAAATATTGTACTGCTAGGAGAGATGCATCCAAAATGCTCAACACAAGGACGTTGCATGAACTTATATAAAACATGAATACTAGTATAAGATAAATCTGGCCGCGTAAAATAAAGATAGATCAGACGTCCGACCAGTCTCCTATAGCGTTCAGGATCATTAATAAAACGACCACTCGCAAAAGCCACACAGTGATTTTGTTCCATCGGGGTACTAACTGATTTAGCACCCGAAAATTTGGCCTTTGAAATTATGTTCAAGGCATATTTTCTTTGGTATAAGAAGATCCCTTTAGGACCATTTTCTATTTGAACTCCCAAAAAATACTCAATATTCCGAGATCCTTCATATAAAAGAAGTCGAAAAGTTACATCTTGAAAATTTGAATAGCTCTAACATCATATCCGGAGATAATTAAATTATCAATACATATGAGCACAGGTAATTGCACATTTCCTTTCTTCAACGTAAACAAAAAATTAATCAAATAGGACTGGCGAAAACCATATTCTTCAAAGCGGTTGATAACTTTACAAACAAACAACTGGTGCTTGCTTCAACTCATACAATGAGTTTTGGAGACGACAAGTGTTCTAAGACCCATGATTTTGATAACCCTACGGTAATTTCATATAGAATTCTTCACGAAGACCTCCATGCATAAATACATTGTATACATCCATTTTATGTAATTCTAATTTTTAGTTGCAGTGTTGTTCCAAAACGCACACGCAAGTATACGTGGTTGACAAGTAATAAAGTGATAAGATCAAGTATCGTTCCCACGATGACTAGTTTTAACGACTGTATCCTAGCAAATAATTTCCTTGGATCTTTTTCAATGATGGTTGTAATTTTTCTACTAACTAAGCAAACAATAATTAAAAAATAAGTAATGAAGTCAAGTATTCCAGAGCAATTGTAAGTTCTTATTAGTAAGAGAGAAAAGGTCCAGAGTCAGAGCGACAAACAATCAAGTTGAGTTTTCAGCTAATTCTACTTCTTGATATACTAAATTGCTAACTAACAGGTTAAATGTATTCGTAAATACCTGTCAATTCTTTACGACTCTATGCAAGTTGCTCTAACGCCTATATTTCTATGGAATAAAAATCATATTCATGCATTAAAGAACTCTGTATCTAGCTAAGCAAAGCGAATAGGTATATATCTATTTGTATCCGCAAATTAATTCCCTGATGCCATAGTTCACAATCAAACTCTATTCTTTCTTATGTGCGTTCATAAATTCTCTTTGTCGAGTTCAACTTATAAACCGTAGATAGTGTACAATTATCGGGCCCTAATAACCAAATAATTAAACTCAAGAAAATAAATAATATGTATGGGTAAATCAATATATAGAAAATAACTTTCAAACATCAACCTTCATGCAATTGCCTTAACTCTAGAACGATGCAACAAATATTCATGTATACAATAGAAACTCATGTAAGAAAGACGAAACATTGTCATAGATAAAAGGAATGTATTAAAACCCTTGGTAAATTATAATGGTTTTATATCGTTTACAAAGTGCTAGGATAAGTTAAACCGAGTCCTAAACTAGTTGGGAAAATTTTTCTCACCAGACTCGAAGCTTTCTTGGAAGCCTCACTTCCAATATAGCTTCCAAACTCAAGGCTATCTCTGAAGCTTTGCTCTTAAAACAACTTTTGATCTTCAGGGCTTTCTCGGAGGCTTTGCCTTCAAAACAACTTCAAAATCATCACTTTGGTACAAGCCTTGCTTTTCAAAATATTTTGCTCCACTTTGTTTGTTCTTGCCTCCAATTCTTCCAAACCAATCCTAAAATCACAAACACGATAATGAGCACTAGAATCACAATTATCACATATAATTAGTGAATAAAAAACCAAAATACAAGAACTTAAAAAGGTAAAGTAGGCGAAGATCACCAAACATCATGCAACTACAGCAAAGAAAACCCAAACAGTCACCATCTTAGTGACTGTTGTAAAAGTCTTTGTGTAATCAATTCTTTAAACTTGGTTATTCAAAAAGATCATTAGCCTGGGCCTGTAATTTTTAATGGTACCGTCCGAATTATACTTGTTCTTATACACCCATCGACAACCGAGCACCTTCTTTCCCAGAGGAAAACATTCAATTACTCAAGCTTGCATTTTTTTCAAAGCCTGCAACTCATGTTGCATAGATGTTCTCCATCATTCGTCTTTTAAAGCTTCCAAAAATGTAGTTGGCTCATGTCCCCCATTATAGATGCAAGAAAATTAACATGCTTCAAAGAAAAATTGTCACAATTGACATAGTATGCTAGAGGATAAGGCTTACTTGAGGCTCGAGTGAATGATCGTATTTTTAGACACATGTTGAAACCCGGTGACTCAGCTTCCGGACCACATTAGTGATATTATCACGCAAAAGGACACTCTCCTTTTTTTTTCGCTTTCCTCGACCCAACTCTTCCTAAATAAGTTTTGCTCCCAAGTGTCTGGATTCCATCTGGGTTCAGATTGTCTTGTTCTGGCCCCTGATTTCCTAGATTTTGAACTTCTTCTGCTTGTTCTTCATCCACAATTTGTGCTAGGGGATTCTCAACGCCCCCTCATTTCGATATTGTCATTTTATTCAACCACTCCATAAACTGGGATAGTATCTTGACTTGGGCACTCATTCACATCATTATTTGGTGAAAAAGAAACTCATTCTCATAGAAAGTAACATCCTATTATACCAAAAACTTTTTAAGTTTTTGTTCAGATATCCTATTAAGACACATTAATAACTTTTTCCTTCAAACTTATCACATGTTCATCCTTAGTTATGGGCATAACACAAACATCCGAACACTTTTACATGATCATAAATCGGAGTCAACAAACCAACATATCATATGGGGTCTTCTCATTTAACAACGGAGATGATGTCTGATTAATCAAGTAAAATGTTGTCAAGATACACTCTCCCTAAAACTCAATTGGTAAGTTAGCTTGAAGCCTAAGTGCTTTGGCTACATTGAAGATACATCGATGTTTCCATTCAACCCTTCCATTTTGTTGTTGTGTTCCGATATATGATATTTGTAAGAGAATTCCTTATTCAAGCAAAATAGGCTTTCAAGCTTGTAAATTACGTCCCATTATTACTTCGTTCACTCTTAATTCGTTTATTAAATTGTTGTTCCACCATTGTGAAGAAAGTTTTCAATATTTGACCAACTTTTTTCTTATCAACCAACAAGAACACCCATACTTCTTGTGGACAATCATCAATAATAGTTAAAAAATAAGAAGCACCACATGAAGATTCAGCTCTATAAAGAGCCCACAAATCACAATGAATTAAATCAAAAGGCTTGACAACTTTACTATTACTCAATTGAAATACAATTCTGGTTTGTTTTGCCTGATGGCATACATAACATGCTATTTCATTCAAACTACCTTTCGTATTTGATCTGAAAGAGTTTTTGTTACTTGAACCAAAAGATGTCCTAACCTTGAATGCCACAAACCCATTAGATCAAATTTCATTGTCTTCACTCGAGGTACGGTCCGAAAATAGTATAGTCCCTCCTTTTGTTCTCCCACACCAATCAACTTTCTCGTAACTCACTAGAAATTTTGTTAATTTTTCAGAAATTTAGTAAAGCTGCCAGAATTTAGAAAATTTGAAGAAGGATTTTTGGATAAAAGGAAATAATAGGGTTGGGGGTGGGGGCTCTGTAATTAAGTTGTGATGGGGGGTTTAGTTACCACATATATTTTTTTCCTTAATTTTGTTGAGAATTTCATAAAATAGAAAATAGGAAAAATAAGGGTGTGTTTGGTGGAAAATATTTTCTTGGAAAAAGAGTAAATATTAGTAGTTATTTTCTAGTGTTTGGTATCAAAATATATATTTTTTTCAAAAATAAATTTCAAAAATAAAATAATATTATTTTTCTTTCACCCCTAACGCCGTCCAACCTTCTCATCACCAAAACCATCCTTTCCACCCCCAAAAAAACTCCCCATCCCAACCATCACCTAGTACACCTTACCCTACTGGAGGGTCTTTCACGATGGAATAATGGAAAAAATTTTCGGAGGTTTCGTCGTCGACAGAGGCAGCGACAGAAATTGGATGCCGTACAAGGCGGCAAAGGCCACCAGATCGGATGTCGTCGTAGGCGACTGTAGAGGACAAATTGAAGGTCGATAACGAGGCAAAAGTTTTACGAGGGTGATTAGCTGAAGTTTTACGACGGCGACGAGCTAAAGTTTTCCACCGACGATGAGGCTGAACTTCTATGATGGTAACGAGGCTTTAATTTAATGCCAGCGACAAAGGTCGAAAATTTACAGGCAGTCCGACGATGCGGGTGGTTGGGGGTTTTTGGAATATGGGGGTGAGAAGAGGGGGGGGGGGGGGGGCATTAGAGGTTTGTGAGCGAGGGGTTAGGGGGAAGGTGGGGGCCAGTAGGGGGAAGGCGGCGATTTGAGGAAAATATTTTTCCTCCAATATTCGAGGAAAATATTTTTCTCCAATTGAAGGAAAATAAGTTGATGTGAAAAATATTTTTTAAATCCTATAAGCCAACCAAACAATAGAAAATGTGAAAATATCTTTCAGAAAATATTTTTCCCCATACCGAACATATATATATATATATATATATATATATATATATATATATATATATATATATATATATATATATATATATATAAGTGGGAATACCTAAAGTAAAAAGTGAAAGACAAAAATACCCTTAAAAATTAAGTAACTACAATACTCTTCAAAATAAATAATAAACTATTAATTATCTCTATTTTAAACCCCAAAATGATAAAACGTCTACATATTAGAGTTTTCTTTCAGATTATCATGTAGAACTTAATTCATATTTTTTGAACTTTTGAACTTCCCAAGAGTTGGATGCATTTTAAGTTTCTGCTCATTAACATCTACAATCTTTTGGAGTTCCTCTAAATTTTTTCTTACTATTAAAGGGCATCCCACTTTTTGATCTATTTCATCCCCATGTTAATGATCTGACATTGTATGAATGAATAACCTTTTTAGCTACATTTTAAAGAAATGACAAAGACTGTATGTTTATTTTTTGTCTTGCTAGACTTCTTGGTAAGCTTCTTCTATAGTTTAGCAAGCGTGTACTTATTTCATTTTTGGGACCAGAAACTTTACGCTATTTATTTTACTTTCTTTATGTAGGTGTAGTCAACAATAACCTCAAAACCAATATTTTTTTAGTTGGCGATGCGACAATATTTGATTTCATCTTAAGGAGTTGAATCAACAGTGAAATGAGAATGCTTGCACCATCGATTTCTTGCACCAGTTTTTAGCAGGTGCAACGTTAATGTTGAAAGTAACTCTCCATAACAGTTGATGGAAAAGACATATTTTGATAGGTACGTGACTTTCAGCTTTGAACTTTAATTTGTATACATGCACGGATGCACCATTAAATTAACAAGCTTTTCAAATAGAGTTAAATAGTTTCCTTTTGGAGACTATTAAAGCAGACGAGAGTGTGGATATGAATTATGCATGAACAACTTTATATTGATGAATCGAGCCTCTTTTTTTTTTTCTTTTTCTTTTTATTAGTTTATTTCCATTCTCAAATCAAGAAAATTAGTAATAGAAAACAGAGCGAATAAACGTTTACCTAATATCTCACGTCATATATGCAGGTAAAATGGTTCAGTGATGAGATATAAGCTTTTCAAATAGAGCTACATAGTTCGCTTTCTGTTACAATTGCTAATACTACGAATGTTGATTTGCTTTCGCAAGCTTGTGTTAATATTTACACCTTATACCGACTTATCTAAACATGATCATCATTAATCATTTCTAAATATTAACAAAATTATAACCAATAGCTAGGAATTTGAATATTTTCAAAAGACTTAAATGTAAATAGAAACTTAGTATTAATACAAATCAACAGGAAATTGTAGGTAGAGTTGATATGATGAGGAGCTCAAAACATGTAAATGTAGGCAGTTGGTAGAGAATATATGTACTTAGTGGTTTGTTTTATTGAGGCCTTTGCCAATACGCAAATACGATCATCTATGTTGTTTTTAAAAAAAATTGTTTATATTAATATAGACTACACGTGCATTGCGCGTGCCCAAACACTTGTATAACCCAAAGTTAAAAGATAATGACATCTTAATACTATACCTTTAACACATATTAATTTTAAACTTTTTTTATAACTTAGTAGCAATTTTAGCCTTAATCCATTTTACTTTTGATCATTTGGAAAACTACTGTATCAGATGCAGGTAAATAGTTACTTATACTGACTCGATATTTTATGCCAAATCATACAATTTAATTATAATTATTATTTAAAGTATAAATTCATATCAACTAACTATACATGAATATAGAGGAATATATACAATAGGTATGTTTTACATTTTTTGACTTGATATAAACAAATTTCAAACAAAAATATGTACTACTCCCTCCGTCCAAATTTATGTGGCACCATTTCCTTTTTTGTTTGTCCCAAAATAAGTGGCACCTTTCTTTATTTGACAACTATTTAATGCATCATCTCTATTTTACCCTTGTTGGGCCCTACATACTTTTAAATCTACCAACAACTTTTTTATTACTTAAATCTTCTCTCTCTTACTTTTTCAAGAGTAAAATTGATACTTAATAAGGTCAATATTTATTTTCTTATACTCCATGCCCGATCAAATAGTGCAACATAAATTGGGACGGAGAGAGTACTAGTATTTCCAGGTCCCAACAAAAGAACAAAAAAAGAGTAAAAGTAAAGGGTGGAACCGCCTGCCAATCTGTCACTTTATGTGAAATCAATTTTCCGTTTCAAATCAATGGCTGTCGTTTTCCTCCGCTATAGTCACGGCACCGTCATTTTCATATCTCCGACACAGCCGGCGTTAGACGGCGCTAATTACTCGTTTTTTTTAAAAAAAATTAAATTTTGTGGACACTAAGGAGACACATAAATTGAATTTAATAAACATACTACTACTAGTATTATCCTCGACATACTATTAATTGTCGACATATATTTATCCAAATATAGATAATAAATGTAAGTAGTACCTTTGCTATGCTGTTTCATTACTACTTGTGGAGTGTGGACAAAGACGTGCGTGCTACAGTTTGTATACAATACTAATGTTAAAAAAGAATGTATTTTTCTTATATTATTTGTTAATTGTGTTTTCTGCCGTTCTACAAATTATATCAAATGGTGATGAAATGTATAGCATTTCTCCATCATTATTAGAGAGGTCTCAGTTTGGTCTTCTTAATGAAAAAAAAAAATCTTAGTAAAAAGTATTTTTGGAGAAATACGTATTTAAATCTCGGTTAATTAAAGTTCCAATAAGAATACCAAGCATCGGATAAAATAAAACATAACATATTTGTCACACTAGAGAAATATTGCTACAAGTTCCATTCCACTAGTCAAAGTTGATGAAATAGTTCTTTACTTACTAGGGGAATCTAGCTGGATAAAAATAACAACAGGGGTAAATTCATGACACTTCAATTAACTGCTTATAAAAATTACGGCTTATAGAAAGCGTGAATGTAGCTAACTCTTTAAAGTCAGACGACCAAGTTTATTTTGGATTGGAGCTGATTGAGGTTTAAAGTGAGTTGATCCTAAATGATTTTAGTTTTTTCTCTCTATAATTTGCATAAAATTTAAAGTTGTCACGTCAGCATATACTTAACGGAAATTTATAAAGTTTTGTGTTGGATGACAATAGAAGTTAATTGGGTAAAATTGAGTAAACATAGAAAGACAAAACAAAAATAAGTGATGGTGGTGGTCAATTACCTAAAGTTGAGTGACTATAACACAATCAATGATTCATATATGCAGTCTAAGCTGTTACTTTTGTCCATAAACATACGTAGCTTTGTGTTATTTTCGGTGGACCTTAATTCCAAATGTCAAAATCGCATTTATCTTTGATGGTTGTTTGGAAGGTATTAAAAATTATTTTTGGCATTATAAGCTCAAAAGGTGTGGTATATCCAAGTAACCTGAGGAGATTGGTTTTGTGGTCAATTCGAAATGTTATTTTAGTTATATATAATCTTTCGAGAAGAGATCAGTATGAAATAAAATTCACGAACAATAAATAAAATATATGAAATTTTTGTACATGACCATTTTCTTTGATTCAATTGTAACGGTTCAAGGAAGATAATTTCCTACTTTGAAACCATTTCATTTTATTTTTATGTACTATTCCTTATTCGGTATCCTCTAATAAAAGACAGATCCAAGATTTATTTAAGTTTATGAGTTCTAGACCAACTATTTTTGCTTACCAGTTCTGAATATGTTATTTATTTATGTTAAGTGAATTCGTTGGCACAAATAGAGCTTGGGCTTTAAGTTATTGGTTCTCCCAAATTCGTAACTAATATTATAAATCTGCACTTGCCTACGGCTATACTAATCGGAGTTTTGCATACCTACATAGGAGAAAGTGTTTCATACTATTAAACTTTTTTATTCTTAAAACTCAAACTCGAAATACTTGATTAAATATAGAGGAATCTCATTTGATATCTCTGAATGCCATTTGCATTATGCATGGAGATCCTAATAAATATAAGTTATATGCTAGCATAGGACCAAAGTAAGACAGGCAAGTATGTACATGAGTACTTCGCTGTTCTTAGTACAGTTGATATTATTTGTACATTATAGAAGAAACAAAGTGGGTCGGCATGCCGGGCAAGAACTTTTGTTCAATTCTCATCCAACTTAAAGTGAAAGAGAGTGGGAAAATGACTTTCCATGTTGCCTTTGCCGTAATCCAAAGCATCAAATATTACTTTATTTTTTTCTACTATGCTTTCTTCTTTGTGTTACTTTTTTCTTGGAAAAAAAAATGCCATTTATACCAAGTAGTAATGTTTGAACATTCTTGGCGCCGAAAGAATGAGATTTATGGACTATTGAGAGTGCTATTTGCCTCCCTTAATTGAAACCCAAAATGTCATTTTCCTTATCAAAGTGAAGCAAACACTTTACCTTATGTCTCCTACTTATCCCAATCAAGTCTCTCTTTGCAATTTGTTTTTGTATTCAACTTGTCACAGTCTTTGCGGGTATTCTGATTAAATGAGCCTCAAACATTTTCAAAGTTAAAAAATGATTAAAAAGTATTTTGTTCCACAAAATTAATGAAAAATGTTCCCTCCATTTCTCCTACTAAGATGACCCACTCTCTGCTCTTTTGTTGGTCTTATTTCCACTCAATTCTTTGCCCAGCCCTGCATCCTCACTAGTTTTGAATCTCAATTTCAGTAGACTTTTCAACATATCATATAAATCGACTGTAAAAGTAAAGATGGGATAGAAGTGTTAGATATATGACTACGGTCCAATCCCTAATTCAACATGCTTAACTTAGTAATCTTGCTAGTTTCTCCTAACAAGGAAATGCTCAACTGCACAACCATGGTTATGACGCCATTATATTATAGTTTGAAGCGTGCACTGCAGTTTGAATTGTGACTTATTGACTAATAAGTTGTACCCTAGGACACAAAAGAGCACTAGTAGAATTTGTTTAATGGTGAACTTAAAACAAATTTTAAAAGAAAAGATTGAACTAAGTCTCATGGTTGACTTCAAATAATAACAATTTTAAAGGAAAATATATGACCATTTTCTTCGTTCGTCTACTTCCTCCATTAGTCACAATAGATGTTGAAACAACTCTATCTATTTTCTCACACTTTGACATGGTGAAGTTGTGAAAGTTGAGACTAAGGAGACTTAGTAGTTGGAGTAAACTTTACACCAAGAGCTCCCCAGATCCAATATTTTAAACAACCACAATTCTTATCTTAGTCACATTTGCTTTAATTTTCATTTTCTATCTATATATAAAATATTAGTGCCATCTTGGAAGACCCTTATAGTTGGACCTACCACTAGTAAACTTACTTTCCTAAGTTGACTAAGAAAAATACTAAATAAAGCAAATATCTACAAATTTTTAATCGCTGCATATATCAGTCTGAACAAGGCTATTCTGGCCTACTTGTTTGCTTGTGCATTCATTAAAGTCGTAGAACGCATGCAAACTCCATTGGTCTTACTATGGTTTTGTGGAAATATTTTGCAGACGCTTGCTCCTTTCTCTGTCTAACCAGCCATTTTCAGATGTTAGCACATTTTTGGGTATAGCACCAATAAATTCACATCTGATCAAAACCTTAGCCACAAGCCATGGAACAGGATGAGTTATGTGAGTTCAATTAAATCAACTATTTTCCATGGCTGAGTTATGTGAGTTCAATTAAATCAACTATTTTAGATGTACCTAAATTATACGGAAAAAATATTAAAGTATGCGCATATAATAATATGCTCGTTCTAAACTCATTAATACTGGATCTTGGATTTGTTTATAGTCAAGACACACTGACGGAACCATATTTTTTACTAAGGGGTATTAAAATATAAACAAGTAAGAAAGAAAAAAAAAATTAAGAGCCAAAACATATGGAACACAAAAAATTTCCCATCTATACAGTGGAATTTTTGGACGACCATGACAAAAGGTAGGTCTTCCCCTGCCAAGACAAAAAACAACATAGTTAATCGTAGCCTAAGTATCATGCTAAGATAAGGTCTTTTGACAATTTTAGCGGATCTATATTTAGTGTGGTTACTTTTTCGTTTTCTTTCTTGTGCGCTTTCAAGAAATTGTAAATTGCAGTATATATGGAATAAACTTCTCCTTTACCATTTCTTCGTAATATCCAAATTGAAGTTTCTTTTTCGAAATTAAATTTTTTGTTCATATAGTGACACATGCTTAGTTATACTAGCTTAGCTACATGTAAATCCTATAGAGCTTTGTCACACTAAATTTGGTTTGAAGTTAAAACTAGAGAGCATTTAATAATGTGAGCTTGTAGTGGTGGACAGGGTTTAATTGAGGACCCTAACAACATGACAAAAGGGTCCATATTAATCACAAGAATTAGAGTGATTATTGATAAGGACACTCACACTAATCAATGATTATGTAGGCGTTAGGTGGAAAAGGTTAGAAGGGAAAAGAAAGAAATGGAAAATAATCAAAAGACATTTATTGGTAATAATTTGACAAAAGCATGTTTAGGGTTTTTAAGATTCATGCCGTGAGTGGTGGGGAGAAGTGAGTGGATTCTTGGTGTAGTTTGCATGAGCACAAAGATTTTCCTTTTAAGAAATTGTCTTCAATCTTAATTTTCTTTATTGTTTACTAGTGTAGTAGAGAATGTGAACCCTAATAATGTAGGGATTTTTTGAGTGTGCTATAAGTTTTGCATCATACTCCCACCTCCATTTCCTTTCTTTTCTCTTCCTTTGTAATTTTCTTTTTCAATTGTTATTTCATTTTCCGTGCTTGACTGCAGAGGATACAAAAATTTAGGTCAACCTTCACATCTGAAAATTTAGAAGTAGTACTCTTGTTTGGTTATTATTAGTTATTGCTATCCGTATTGGAGTTTTTTTGTCTAACCTTTCGGTATTCAACAGAGTATCAATTAATTCAAATTCGGATAATACATATAGGTACATTTCACGCTCTTGACAAAAGTTTCATCATTTTCAAAACTTAAATCTGAAACATATTATCACGGATGAAGGAATATCATTTATGTCGATGTCCATGGATGGTGTAGGACAATTTCAGTAAATATATGAGGTACCAATAATTTTTTTCTCTTTTTAAATACTTTGGGTTTGGAATTGAGGTGAATTTATAATACGAATATTAGTGGTATTCTCCGTTTCTCTTTTCATATCTCATATCAATAAGAATGAACTACAATTTGACATAAAATAGCGTGTCGGCGAATCGCCCTAGTTGTAGTATCTATTCATGATGAAGATTCTAGTTAAAGAATCTAAGCTTCTTTTTCTCTTGTTTCTTATAAATTACTCCAGCATGATGACACATCTATACATCAATCTTAAAGCATTCGCGCGTCGTACTTTGATCCGATCACAAAGACATATATATTTTTTCCTTTATTACCAAAATAAATGCAGTAATGCATAAAATTTACTTTAGTAACAATGAAAGTACGAGGAATGAATTAACATCCTATACCAAAACTTGACCAGTTATATAACCAAGTATTATCTGTTACTTTGGATCAACTACTTGAACTTTCATGTAGAAGTAGCATTTATTTTGTTTCGTCATTTGATATTAAAATTAAATTAAAATTAAAATTTACTAGCTCGATTAATTTAAATTCGTGTATCATTTACTTCATTAGCGCAAAAGCACCCTCTATTTTCATTTCAAGGTTCAAGCCTAAGGCCTAAGGCAGAGGTTAAAAGTCAAGAAATTTCATCAATCCATGATTCCACCACATCCCTTAATCATCATGTATAACCAGCTTGTACTGGTCGGCTTTTGTCTGATAACACATGTGACACGTAATCAGCAACGTGGCAAGATGAGAGAAAATATCGGAAACAACATAAAAACGAGATCGGAAGTAGACATCATTGATCGGTAACGGTTGATCGATTCAACTGAATTGTGTTCGAAAAATTTCGAAGACACTTGCTACATCATATAAGAACGGTTGATCTTATCCCGCTTTTATCGGACCGTATTCGACGGAGTTCGTTAGACGTGGGCAACTACACTAATGGAGAAACGTGTGAGACTAGAGTTTCCATAGGGTTGGACTCTTTGTAATTCTCCCCCTGTAATAGTCCCCTATCCCCTCACTTGTAAGCTTACGTTCATCTGAACAAAGCCTGCCTTTGAGTTATTTTATCGCCACCACCATCTACTATTGTTATCACTATTCTTCCACCACTATAACTATAGCACCACCATTGTATTGGCATCAACTGATTTTGCTGTGAAGGAAGGGATTCATCCTTTTTAACGGAGCACAAGTCTTTGATCACTCAATACAATAAGCTTTACTGTCTTGTTTATTTATTTACTTGCTTGCTAATTCTATTACTTACTTTATTTATTTATCATCGTGAATCTTGTTAATTGCTATTTATTGCATCGATCGTAACATCAACTAAACAAGATCACTCCTCGATTCCTAATACTTGCTTCCATCATCTTGATTTGGTAGATAGTCGTTTGATTCGTATTATCCTGTTTGTTTGCATTTACTGTCATCGTAATCTCATAAATATACCTTAAACGAAATTTCATTTAAACTGAATCATCAACATATCGAATAGCTTAATCGACAATTAAGTAGTCATTCGATAAGTCATTGCCGGAATTTGATCTACTCGTTCATCTACTTTGTTCGTTATCTATCTGTTCGAAATTAGTATTAGTCAATTAATCGCTCGTAATCAGTCCTACATCCTTATCATCATTCTGCTCTACTCGCTGGCACGTTCATTCGATTAAATTTAACTGTCTTCGTGTTGAATCCATCGTCTGATCTATTGTTTGATTTGTCATCGTTTGGGTGTTATCGAATTCATGACTAGTTTATTGTCACTAGACCGATATCTATTGAAATGGTCAAACCAGCAAACGTAAAATTGTATATCGACCAATCGAATTTTGATATAAACAGTCGCCTAAGGCTCAACTAAATGCAAAGTTAATTGTAATACTTGAAATCGATTTTTAGGATATACAATTTGGCGCCCACTGTGGGGGCCTAGGCAATTGATTTGTTCGTTGATACTACTTACGTTCGTTTTCTTGTTTTGCAATGGCAGATGAAAACGTTGATGCCACCGCCACTTTGAACGACACACAACAGCTTAATCCCAATGAAAGGGTTCAAGTTCCAGCAGCCGAAGAAGTGGTCGGTGAATCAACCCACCAAGAACAGGATCCGTCTCACGACTACATTCCTACTGTTCACAGTTGAACGCACCTCGAGGACGTCGACCCGACAAGGAATCCGTGGTCGAAGTTATATCGGTGGATACTAATATTATATTGATGGAATATCTGAAAAAGCACAATGCACAATTTGAGTTGATACATAAGCAGTTGGAGATTCTATCTGGCTCCATCGAACATGGAGCGCTTACCTCCCCGATCACACCTCCCGCAGGAATTCCGACCCCGGTTCCTTAGGGCGCCGTAACAGGGGGGACCTGTAGCGGGGGTTGGATCCGGAGGATCAGGTACAACCACCGTGGCTATGGTAGCTCCGGCCTCCGTTATGATAGAAGCAAGAGTGATGGCTAATTTGAATACAGTTGTGAATGATTCAGTAGAAAGAAAGTTTGAAGAGATAAAATCATTTATGGAGAGATTGCTAGGAGTTCCAAAGTTAACGAGCAATTTTTCCTCGAAATCGATATCAAAACGACCATTCCCACCAAGTGCGGCTCCTTTGCCGATTCCCAAAATTTTCAAGTTACCGAAAAATATCCGATATGATGGAACCACGGATCCAACATATCATGTCGATTTGTTTACGATCGCAGTGCATGCGAATGACTTGACAGCTGATGATATAAATTCGGTGAGTCTCAAGAAATTTTGTGAAACGCTCAGAGAGGGAGCATTGAAGTGGTACATGCAGTTGTCCGAAAACGAGATCATGAGTTTCGGTGAGATGACGGAGAAATTTATTAGGGCCCATACAGGTGCTAAAAAGGTTAAGCATAGGGTCGAGGACATGATATCAAACAGCGTCCGAATGAAACGAACAAAGAATTCATTAAGAGGTTTAACGCCGAAAAGATTAACATACCACATGTCAAAGAGAGGTGGGCTTGTTTAGCGTTCCAAAATAATCTACATGTGCATGCTTCGGAGACTTGTAGGAAGCTGAGGGAGCATTTGAGGGAAGTCACTCCAACAACATTCGCTGCTCTTCACGTCGAATGCGATCTAAAGATTCGAACTGAAGAGGAGGAGCTGAATTTGGCTGAGTATAATAAATGTTACGAACGACCAACACAGAGAGTCGAAAATAATAGGCGAAACTACAGGGATCGATGATGGGAACCCTACATTTTCCCTCGAATAAGAGGAAACAACCATGAAGCTGGTAATTCGAGGAATCAACCAAAGAATGAGCGGTCTGGTCCATCCTTGACTCCAAGGGATCGGCCACTGCCTCCTAAAATTTCAGAGTATAATTTTTGTGTGTCGACAACTAATTTGGTGAATCATTTGAGGGGAATGGGTGAAAAAGTTGTGAAATTCCCCGGCCGCATAAAGACGAATCCGAACACAAGAGATGAAAACTTATGGTATGCTTTTCACCATGATCACGGTCATACGACCGAAGAGTGTAAAGCACTACGTTATGAGGTATCCAATTTGTTAGAAAAGGGGCACTTGGTAGAACTCTTGACCGAAAGGCGACGAAATAATTTCAATAAAAAGAAAGACGGCCAACCAGCAAACGGTGAATGTCATCACCAGAGGGGATGATGTCTGTGGAGTAACTTATACCACGAAGAAGTATGCAAAGGTTTTATTTACATGATATTAGATGATGCGAGAGGATATGAACGATGACATTGTATTCGGGGATTTCGGTTTCGATGAAAGGATTCATCCACATCATGATGCTTTAGTAGTTACAATGAGAGTTGATGATGCCGATGTGAGAATAGTGTTAATCAATGCAGACAATTAGGTCAACATAATTCACTCAAGAGTGGTGGAGCAGTTACAATTGAACGATAAAATCGTACCTCGATCGATAGTCTTATCTGGATTCAACAACTCAAGCGAAATAACTATTGGAAAAATTACGATGAAAACATATGCGGAAGGTATCGAAAATGAAACTTTATTCCAGGTGATGAAAGGAGATATGGCTTACAACGTGATAATTGGTCGACCATGGATCCATGCTATGGGAGCAGTTCCATCGACTTTGCATCAAGTTGTGAAATTTTCCACTCCATGGGGAGTGCGTGAAATTAGAGGTGAACATCAAACTTCTCGAGAATGCTACTCAGTGGCCGTCAAGGGCGGCGCTAATTCAAGCATCCAACAATAGCAATTACAGCAACCGGAATATGTGGTCGAAGATGAAACGGAGCCACGTCCAACAGAAAGGGATTTCACCACGATTCCGGCATGTGTGAGGGAACCGAATAGAAAAAATAGCAAGAGACTCTATGATAGAGGAATTGGAGGAAATAGAGTTGTTCGATGAAAATCCAGGTCGAAAAGTGTATGTCGGGGCATAGTTAAATCCCGAAATGAAGTCAAAGGTCATATCTTTCCTAAAGGATAATTCTGATTTCTTCGATTGGTCCCACGCGGACATGATAGGAATCGATCCCAAAGTTGCTACGCATAAGCTAAACGTCGATCCAAAACATCGACCGGTGAAACAGAAGAAGCAATCGAATGGTGTTTTTCGAAGGAAAGTTATTAATGACGAAGTAGAAAATTTATTGATAAATGGATTTATCAAGGAAGTTAAGAATCCAAAGTGGTTGGCAAACACACCTGTTGTGCCGAAGAAGAATTGAAAGTAGAGAGTCTGCGTAGATTACATAGATTTAAACAAAGCTTGCCCGAAAGACTCATTTCCGTTGCCTCACATCGATAGATTAATTGGTTCTACGGCAGGACTTGAAATGTTGAGCTTTTTAGTCGCCTACTCGGGCTATAATCAGATTTCGATAAACCCAGCAGACCAGGAGAAGACTTTTTTTATAACAGATATGGGGACTTACTGTTACACGGTCATGCCTTTCGGTGTCAAGAATGCCGGTGCTACCTATCAACAGTTGGTCACCACTATGTTCAAGAACTTGATTGGGAAAACGATGGAAGTATACATTGATGACATATTAGTCAAGTCATTGGAGGAAAAAGATCACCTGAGTCACTTGAAGGAGACATTTATGACATTGAGGCATTTCAACATGAGGCTGAATCTAGAGAAATGTTCGTTTGGGGTCGGATCCAGAAAGTTCTTGGGATTCATCGTATCAGAGAGAGGAATTGAGCCATTCCGAACAGGATCAAACCAATAGAAAGCATACCCGATGAGCTGACCACGGTAAAAGAAGTTCAACGACTGACTGGTCGAGTAGCCTATCTCACCAGGTTTATCTCGAGGTCGTCTAAACGATGTCACAAATTCTTCTCAGTGCTGAAGAAGAACACTAGCTTTGATTGGACGTCGGAATGCAAACAAGCCCTCAAGGAATTGATGCAGTACTTGTCCGATCCTCTATTGCTTTCAAAATAGCTGTGAGTGTTGTCCTTGTTCGCGAGGACGGAGGTAAGCAATTTCTTATTTATTACATTAGCAAAACATTACTTGATGTAGAAACAAAATATCCACACTTAGAAAAATGTGCACTTGCACTAGTCATAGCAGCACGCAAATTAAGACCATATTTTCAATGTCGTGCTATATCTATCGTAACTACTTTTCCCTTACGAAGTATTTTACATTGGTCAGATCTCTCCGGACAATAGATGAAGTGGGAGGTCGAGTTGAGTGAGTACAATATCACTTACCAGCCTCGCACCGCCATTAAATCACAAGTTTTGGCTGATTTTGTAGCAGATTTTAGTGCTAACATCCTTCCGGAGGCAAAAAATGAGGAACTTATGATGAGGGATCCAGACCCCGGAGTCTGGATGATATATACGGATGGAACATCGAACGTGAAAGGAACTGGCCTCGGAGTCTTGCTGATAGTACCAACCGGTGAAAAACTAAGGTATGCAATCAAACTACATGCCAAAACTAATAATGAGGCCTAATATGAAGCCCTCGCTGCAGGTCTTAAGATTGCCAAGGATTTAAAAATCAAGCGGTTGGACATCAAAAGCTATTCCCAACTTGTGGTGAATCAAATCCAAGGAGACTTCAGTGTTCAGGACACAATGATGCAACAATTACTCAGCAAGGTACAAAATCTTTTAGCTTTTTCTCAAGAGTGGAAGATAGCTCAAATCCCGAGGGAAGAAAACGTCGAAGCAGATACCTTGGCTAACCTTGGCTCTGCAGCCATTGAAGGAGAACTCGATGAAACAGTGGTGCACTTGTTCGAGTCTTCACTCAGTTGAAGTATTAAATAGGTAAACAATGTCAATCACATTTGGGATTGGAGAAACAAGTATTTGCCTTATCCGCAGGCAAGTATTCTATCCGAAGATAAAAAAGCTGCCCGATCACTCAAAGCTAAAGCGGCTAGATGTTGCCTCTTAGACAATCAACTCTACAGGCGAATGTTCAGCAGCCCTCTAGCAAAGTGCGTCGGACTAGAAGGCATAAGTTATGTGATGAGGGAAGTCCACGAAGGCGAGTGCGGTAATCACTCTGGAAACAAGTCGTTGGTACGAAAGCTAATCAGAGTCGGTTACTATTGGCCATCTTGGGAGATGATGCAAAGTACTTCGTTCGAAAGTGTGACAAGTGTCAGCGGCATGGCAATCTCATCCATCAACTAGCAGAGCCCCTTCATTCGGTCACATCACTGTGGCCATTCATGAAGTGGGGGATGGATTTAGTCAGGCCGATACCAACAGCGCCCTGTGGGGTAAAATTTATATTAATTTTAACAGACTATTTTACTAAGTGGGTGGAAGCAGTTGCCTTAGCGAAGACAAGAGAGCAAGAAGTTATCAAATTCATCCATCAAAACATTATGTGACGTTTTGGGATACCGAAGGAAATCACCTGTGACAATGAGAAACAATTCATTGAGAGACGAATTACAGCTTTCTTCAAGAAATGGGGAATCAAAGAGATTGCATAAACTCCATATCATCCAAGTAAAAACAGACAAGCTGAGTCTTCGAACAAGACAATAATGGAATACTTAAGGAAAAGAATGGATGAATCAAAGGTTAATTGGCCGGATGAACTCCTAGGTGCGTTGTGGGCTCATCGAACAATGGTGAAAAACAGCACTGGTGAGACTCCATTTTCACGCGTCTGCCGAGCAGAAACTTTGATTCTGGTTGAAATGGGTGAACCAAGTCTACGGTTTGCGCACTCAACCGATGAATCAAACAAAGAGGCAATGTTAGTAGAACTGGATTTTCTCGAAAGCAAAAGAGATCTAGCCTTGGTTTGAACACATGCAAAAAAACAAAGGGCAGAAAATTATCTCAACAAGAAGCATAAATGCAGAAGTTTCAACGTAGGTAACTATGTGTTAAAGATAAAACGGCCAAAGAAAGATGAGCCTAACGATTGCAAGTTGGACTCAAATTGGGAAGGACATTACCGGGTCAAAGCAGTGGTCGGAAAGAGCTCATATCAGCTCGAAACAATGGACTCGAAGCTAGACAACTTCAGTTGGAACGTTACACAACTGAAGAATTACTACTTCTAAAACCACCACGGTATTATATGATCGAATTTTACTTTCTTTTTTTATTTAAATTTATTTCTCCCTCTATCGGGCAAATTTGATTATCGATTGTTTAGTACTAAAACTTTTAGATGATAGGCATAGTTGGAATCAAATGATGAAAAACATCACCCACGAATATTTGAGCTCGAAACGCTCCAATCGGGGTCGATAAGTCTGACGAATACTTTAACGTGGTCTTCATCTTTAAAGCTTTTTCCTTTCATTTCTTTTTTCGACGTGTTTGTTTCAGATATCGTAAACGAAGTCCAGTGTTCGACTGCTCATACTTCGCACCCAAACACTGGGTGGGATGGAGTTAGTAAGATGGTCGCGTACTCAAGGACTGGGGACCGCCCAGGAACCGGAGTCTTCTTTCGAAGAGGAAATCATGGCCGTTTAAAGAGGAAACTGGGGACTCGGTCGAATATCCAAAGGAAAAGTTTAAATTCCAATGTTTTCGACGGCAAACACTGACACTGGGGACTGTTCGTTTAGATCATAGTATAGACGAAATGTAAACGGTCTATTAGCGACCAAAGACACTTTTAAGTATTAGCGCCTTTAAACGGCCACACATTGTAATCGGTTGACCTGAATGATCGAATGATGTATCAAGCGCCCGATAACGGTCAATACTACAATAAAATACAACACTTATCAATTATCTTGTCGATTCTTACATTATTTTGATTTTAACGACTTAAGTGTTAAATTGTAACCTCCCGAACTCAAAATGTTCGAAGAGTGCATTTACATGAAAGTGAGACGTCATTCTTCATTACGCGCTAGTTACATTAGGCCAAATTATTTCATTCCTTCCGACAACTATAAACGATCGCATTGAAACTTCGAACAATAAAAACACTACTTGTCCTGGTAAACGAGAACATAAACTTTATCTTTGAAAACCAATACTTATAGTAGTAAACGGAAAGATGAGAAAAAAATCATTGAAGCAAAGTATTCACATAAAAGTGGCCAAAGGCCCATTGTCTTTACAAAAATGACCATCACTATACACTCTTCGTCTTCATCATCAGAGGAGTCTGGGGGGAGGCCAAGTTCTTCACGGGCTAATTTCAACACTTGAACAACTTCTTCAAGTTCTGCAACAACATCGACATTGCGCTCGGACATCTCACGCAGTACATCACACCTTGATTCTGCCAGAATCAGCTCCCTCATCTCATCAAAATTCTCTTCCATTGTGCGCCTCTGAGTGACTAAGTCTTGTTGAAGGATTAGATTCCTCTCCAATAAGGCGTTGACTTGAGCAACCAGATCCTCATTTTCCTCGAAGAGCATGGAGCACTTCATTCAGACGAACAAGCTCTGACTCTTTGTCTTTCAGCTCAGACTCCAGTTTGGCATATTTACTGCCTATGTTGGCTTCGAATTGACCAAGTTGGTCGTTCAATGCTCGAATTTGGGATTCTAGCTTCGATTCACGAAGAGCATGAGCAATAACTTTTTTTGTAGTTATGGTGCCATCCATCACCAGCCGAAGCAAGGTGAGCAGCTCGTTTGTTCAAATATGTTATTTCTGCTTGGAGCCGACGAATTCGACCAGTTGTCTCGATGGCCATGACAGTATTCTAAAATTGAAACAAAATAAAGTCAACAGAAGGAAAGAGCAAAGAAGATTATATGATCAAGATAATAAAACTACCCGAAAAGCGCTGGAAATCTGAGAAGGCATATTCAAGTCATTGTGACAGTTCAGCCGAGCTTTCTCCATCGGCCCCATCACCTTGAAGAGGTAGTTTGCAAGATTCTTTGGGTACCTAAGTAGGTCCACCTCTCCGGGGACAGTAACTGTTATTGATCTAACATTTATTTCCCCAACAGCATCGACCGTCTTGAGTGCGGCGAAGGAGACAGGCTCTTCACCCTGAGGAAAGAAATTATGGGCTCCTCGTGATCCACCACGTAAAACGACGAACAAAAAATTTCTGCATTCTTTGAATTCGTCGTTTCTACCTGGAGATCGCCTTTCTTTGGATCTCTCTCTCTCGGCGTTTGGTCCGAAGGAATATCATTGGTACCCCTCACTTCGGGCGCTGGTTCCATAGGAACGATGGCACCTTCGTTTCCTCTAGAGCCTGAAATAACCTCAACCAAGCCCTCCGTTATCGATGACAAAGGAAGCTGCCTTTTAATCCCAATGCCAGCAGAGAGAGCCATATCATATTCCTCATCTGGTTAGGTTGCTCAACCGTTTCGAGCATCACTTCTTTCCTTGGCCTCTTCGGCTGCCTTAATGGTTGTTCGGAACCCGACTCCTCAGCCTCTTCGTCCTCGGGGGTGAGGTTAACGGACACACCCCCTTCAGCAGCCTTCGTCGCCTCCACTGTTAAGACTGCATCCCTAACAATGCATTCGACGGATTTAGGGGCAGCTCCTTGACATTGTGAAGTACCTTTAGCAAGGTGCCTTGCCTTTAGGTCGTGATAAAAAGTCTTTTTTTTCTTCTTCTTCTTCTTCTTCGGGGAAGTTTCACTAAACCTCGATCGCCTCCTCAACCGGCCCCACATCAAGGCCAGTGATGCCTGTAAAATTTGCTCGTCCGTTAATAAGAGAAGCAAAATTCAGGCGAAGTTTACAAATCAAGAGTAAGGAAGCGTACCATGATTCTTTGCTTTTACTTTCAAGAGAGCTGCTATCGGTTTCCAAGCTCTGTGATCGTTGGTGGTATTGTCCAGAACTCGAATGAGCCATCTCACCATGCCGACAACCAAATCAAACAAAACCTTGTTGGCTGCAAATATGAAATAAGTAAAAAGGACGTAGAGAGAAATCATGATCATTAAACGAGAATCGAACACTTACGAGTACGGTTCCATGTAACAGGAAGTGGTTCCGCCCTAGGAGTAGTAAGTTGATCTATCAGGATGTAAATGAAACTTTGATCCCATGCCCTAAGACCATCGTCGTTATCAGAGATCAAGGCCCGATGTCCTCGCTTTTGTACGGAAATTTTTTCGGCCTTGTAAACTTGAGGAGAATATAAATGGAGAATGTGTATGAGAGTAACCTCCACCCCTACTTTCTCGCCAATCCATCGATACATGGAAACCAACCACCATACCATCGGGGAAATCTGTCTGATGCAAACTCTGTACATGCTACAGAACTCCTCGATTATAGGGTCGATCGGAAGAGTAAACCTTATCGTGAATGGATACGTTAGAATGACTGAATGACCGCCGTAGAAAGTAGTCAGAGTGGATCTCCTCGGGGGACACACCACGTCGATTACACCCTCTTTCCACCCACAATATTTTCGAATCCTTGGTATCGATTCCTTGGTGACTGCACAAAATACGGAATCAACAGGAATATTCTTCTTCTTCTTCTTCTTCAGTTGGACATCATTTTGATAACTGACTTTGCAATTGTCATCATAGCTAAACTTCCTCGGAAGAATTTCTGTGTAAAGCTTCTCGGGACCAAAACCCTTCGCCTTTCTTTTTCCCTTCTTCTTTTCTTCAGAAAGGCCAGCAATGGTTGCCTACTCAGTTACAACAACAGGCTGCGGTGGCGCAGCAACGACAGGGGTGGCGGAGATGACAACCTCAGCGGCGGTCGCAGGCGTAGAAGCGTTATCAATCGCCATTTTGTGAAAATGTAGATGAAAACAAAATCTGAGACGAGATTTTTTAAGTTTTAAAGAAGAAAATCAACAACCACTAGCGAAGAAATCGCAAAGAAACTTTGAAAACTTGGAAGAGATGAAGTAAAAGTTTGGAAGAAAGTTTTTGAAGTTGTATTTATAGGGCTGGAGTAATGAGTGTCTCGGTAACTGGTGATAAACCGCCACCCATACGATGGCGTACACGTGTCATGATGGGAAGGCGAAGTGACGTTTTTGCATTTCAAAATGAAGGGACGCGAACGTTTCGCGTGTTTTCCCGTTTAAAATTTCATACTACTTGCCAAGTTCTTCGAACACTCAATTGGCAAGTGGGGGGACTATCTGTATTGGTCGAATTTTTTTCAATCACACATTGACACGTAATCAGCAACGCGGCAAGATGAGAGCAAATATCGGAGACAGCATAAATACGAGATCGAAAGTAGACAGCGTTGAACGGTAACGGTAGATCAATTTAGCTGAATCGTGATCGGAAAATTTCGAAGACACTTATTACATCAGATAAGAACAGTTGATCTTATCCCGCTTTTGTCGGACCATATTCGACGAAGTTCGTTAGACGTGGGCAACTACACTAATGGAGAAACGTGTGAGAGTAGAGTTTCCATAGGGTTGGACTTATTGTACTTCTCCCCCTGTAATAGTCCCCTATCCCCTCACTTGTAAGCTTACGTTCATCTGAACAAAGCCTCCCTTTAAGTTATTTTATCGCCACCATCATCTACTATTGTTTGTATTATTATTCCACCACTATAACTATAGCACCACCATTGTATTGGCATCAACTGATTTGCTGTGAAGGAAGGGATTCATTCTTTTCAACGGAGCACGAGCCTTTCATCCACTCAATACAATATGCTTTACTGCTTTGTTTATTTATTTACTTGCTTGCTAATTCTATTACTTACTTTGTCTATTTATCATCGTGAATCTTGTTAATTGCTATTTATTTCTTCGATCGTAACATCAACTAAACAAGATCACTACTGGGTTCCTAATACTTGCTTTCATCATCTTGATTTGGTAGATAGTCGTATGATTCGTATTATCCTGTTCGTTTGCATTCACTGTCATCGTAATCGCATAAATATACATTAATCGGAATTTCATTTAAACTGAATCATCAACTTATCGAATAGCTTAATCGATAATTAAGTAGTCATTCGATAAGTCATTGTCGAAATTTGATCTACTCGTTCATATACTTTGTTCGCTATCTATCTGTTCGGAATTAGTATTAGTCAATTAATCGCTCGTAATCGGTCGTACATCCTTATCATCGACAACATATTCTGCTCTACTCGTTGGCACGTTTATTCGATTAAATTTAACTGTCTTCGTGTTGAATCCATCGTCTAATCTATTGTCTGATTTATCATCGTTTGTGTGTTATCGAATTCATAACTAGTTTATTGTCACCGGACTGATATATATTGAAATGGTCAAACCTGCAAACATAAATTGTATATCGACCGATTGAATTTTGATATAAACGGTCGTTTAAGGCTCAACTAAATACAAATTTAATTGTAATATCTTAAATCAATTTTTAGGATATACACAGCTTCTTTTTTAATTCATGTTATAATTCATTATTTCATAAGTTCATATGATACACGACTATCTCTAAAACTGATACTCTAAGGTTGTTATTATGGTGCTATTAATTATATTGATTCTTACTTTCTTCATATAAATGATTTTAGGACAAATAGAATATCGCATACTTGTAGGCCATTGGGTCACAGAGATTTACATGATTACAGTAGCTCTTTTTGACCCACAAAGTGATGATATTATGGGTGCTTGTGGGCTTATAAGATAAGATTGATTTCTAATCAAATTATAAGTGTTTTCTTTTTCTTCCTTTTCTGCTTTCTTCTATAGGGATTTTCTTCCAGATCTCATAGCTTTAGCTAGCACTTTGCTTAGTCCAACTTAATTGTACTAGGAAGATAATTAGTAGGGACCATTAACTCACATGCCTAAAGTTATTTTGGGTCATTTTATTTTTCTAGTCTTAAATGAGAAGACAATTCCCATCAAATCATCCATTATTAACCTTCCATATCCAGAATCAAGCCAAGATTATGGGGTATACCACTTCAATTTGTTGGCATTAGTCATTCAAAGGACTAAATCAATTTCCATTTGCCAATTTAGGTCAAACTATTTTTTTTTCGTGGTGCTGTAAATAAAAGTTCCCTCCTTAATATGTTCAATTTAAAGTATTCACGCAAGTTTTAAATGATCGACTGACTACAATATAATCTCTTATGTTTCACCCAATCAAAATTTAATTTGACCAGGGGTGGACCTGGTTAGCATATAGGTTATGGATTCATGAGAACCCCCAATAAATTAATAAGTATTTTCTATTAAACAGTCAATTTAATAAGTATAAATAATAATTTTTGAACCCCCAATAAATTAATTATTAATAGACTAGGTTAGAATCCTGAATTCAAACACAATGTTGCTTAGTCTATGTAAAATTGCCTACTATTCAATTCATCCAAATTTATATGACATTTTTTTGGTTAGTTCAAAAAAGCACTACATATTTCTATAATTACTAACAATTCAACTTTATAAGATAATTTTCAACTACATAAATTTTTATGAATTTATTTTAAACTACAAATTGTATAGTTTAAAAAAAAAAAACGTACCAAATTAAACAATTTCTCATAAATTGAGAAGGATGGAAGTATTTGTTTCTTTGGCGGCGAAAACAGACTCTTCAAGTATTGTGTTCATAAAAGGTCCAAATAGGATCCATACATGAGTAACGTAGCTCGCACATTATGCATAGTCGATCCCACGTTGGGACATTGTGGTTGAATGATTTAGGAATAACAAGTGTCCATTTGTTAGGTTACAAAAAACAAGTAGTGCACATGGTATACTGTTTAATCAACTGCTTGTTTCTTGTAGATCCAGATCTCTTATATTTAAGCCATAGTTATATGGCCAATTCACCATTTTCTGTTCCTTTGACCAAAAAAAAAAAAAAAACTAAAATAACAAACACCGCGAGGTAGCCTGCAATCTGTATTTGTGCTTCAAACTTCTATTATTGCTATTTTTGTTAAATTAGCATACATTTATTTGCTTTTAAACCTTTAGTATCGGATTTTTTCTTGGTTTAACAAATCAAAATTGATACTATATATACCAAAGGATTATAAGCTCAAGTAATCAAAATTTGCATCGACTTAAATTGGTCCTTGGCTAAAAAGCTCAATTCTCAGAGCGTGATCATGAAATCTCTTGTCGAGTGTGGAATAAATCTTGCCTTTTTCCTCGCATATTTTGATATTTAAATTAAATTTCTATGTACTTGTAGCTATATCAAGTGTATTATATACTAATAATTTTATATATATGTATTAGTAACTAAAACTATCTAAGATGTTTGAATAGTTGAGAAATTGAAAAGGCAAAATTAGCTCCAGGTAGATCTTTAGTCATCTAAAGAAACGTATAGTTTTAGCTCAAGGACTCAATAATCAGAATATACTGGACTTATTAATAGATGCATACTATATGGAGTACTATTTATGAAGGTGAAAGTGTTCCCACCTATGAATTTCTTTCATTACCTAAGTTATTATATCATCGGGTACTATTTGGCAAAAATTCGTCATCAGCTTAACACATCAAAGCATCAAATCTAGAAGAATACAAGAAGATTAGTTGCAAAGCTGGTGAGCTTATTCCTATGAAGAAAAAGAAGACACTTGAAAGTTGACCAACCGAACTTAACTACCCCTAAAATCTTGTTCTGTAAACTCAAAGAAGACAAAATTATTACAGTGGTCTTCAATCATTGAGTTGTCTGCATCACGATTTAACTTCTTCTCATGTATAATTACAGTGATAGTTGTGTCAACATGAATTAAATCATCAGCGGAAATACGTATTAAGAGTATTTATTTAGCCTTTACCAATATAAAATCATCTTTAGTTCAACTGTTTTTTTAATTCGACGAATCAACTAAATTTCAACAAGAAAAGTAGTCAAATTTGCCCCTATACAAGTAGGAATTGAACTACTTTGCCAACCATTAGATTGTTGGTCCTATTTTACCCCTGCGATGAAGGAAAGTCTTGGAACTTTTTCCTCTTGAAATGAGAAACTCCAATTTCAAGGTAATTTTGAAATTATTATAGTTAAGATCGAAGTGTTAATTTAGCTTATTTTCTCAAAAAAATTGGACGCACTGTTTACATTTAAATATCAGTATAACCTTAATAGATATAAAAAATATGATAAAAAGTATGTAACCTAAGCTTGATTAAGTAACCAATTCAGTATATAAAGAACGGATATATGTCTTGCTATTGATTTGATAAGAACACATATGCTAAAGTTTTAATGGTGAAGTGTGTACAACGAGGAAACATGTCGCCTTGATTAGCGCAAGAGGTTATGGAGACGTTGTCGTTTAGTATCTTTATTGACGGCCAGTTGCAAAAATGGTGTTTTCTTGTATCTCCAAAGAATTTTATGTGGAAAATATTTGACCATCTGTCTCCCATTTTCTTAAAGTTTGCATCTATAAATGTATATATCTATTGCATCTTAAAGTCACTACTGTTGTACTACAAATTATTTACTGAAGTGCTTTCGTCCCGATTGGATTATCATATGGTTTATAACAATAATTAAGCTTCAATCCGAAAAAGTTAGGTTGGCTCTTTGCTGTATGAATCCTTCTTAACTAGGATTTTCTATCCCTGTGGGCTGACATTCGCTAAGTTTGCATGAAAGTCAAGTAACATTACAGTAGGTGATTATATCTCTAACTTCATTTATGTGACTTATAGATCATGTGTTCAAGTCTTGAAAACGTTCACTAATAATTGTATTAGGTTAGACTGCGTACATCATACCCTTGAAATGTAGTCCTTCTCTGGAACCTGTATGAACACGAGATGTTTTGTACACCAAACTGCTCTCATTATCTTAACACCATCAGTTACAATGAGTTCACATTGACGATTATGCGCATTTTAAGGTCGACCAAATTAAACATCTCAAACATATTTTCTTATTTTATATTTGAAAAAAGTGTGCCGCAAAAAAAAAAAAAAAGAGTTATTGTATGGACGAACCACCTTAAATTCTGCATTAAAAGGAGCATGATGTAGCTACACTTAATGATGGGTTGACAGAGAATACCAATATCTACCCTTTAATGAATTAAAACAACCTTTGTACTGTCAATTATTACTATCATTACTCCTAAGTAGGTAAAAAATGTTTATCCTGTGTATTTATATGAACCATCAATATGTCATCAAGGCTCAGATCATACCACTGTCCCAAAATAACTGCACAAGCACATGTAGAATTCTAAAGTGATACACCAGCTTGTGCTATTGGATTAACTTAAATTCTAAACTGTTCCAAAATTTGAACCTTTTTTTATAAATCTATCTTTGACTCTGCAAAGATAGATGTTTACAGTACGAGGTAATTTTCATGTCCAGCAGTAACTATTGGTCAGACCTCGTAACAAAGAAAGTCTTATTTTAAAATAAATCATTATTGTCTGAAATGTGAGCTTTAATTACTTGTGGCTAATTTTACGTCATACGCCATCTAGTTTTAATTGTATTTTATGCTAATATAGTCTTATAATAATCTTATTATTGGCTATTTCAAGAAAAGGTATCAACATGAACAAACCGCTATAAAATAATGCAGTCTTATTTACGTGTTACGAGATGGAAATAATGTCGTTCTATTGTGCTGCTCTATTAGTCTTCCCTAAATACTCCATATATCCCAATTAACACGACATTGTTTTTTAATAAAATAGAATAATTATGAAAAGGAAAAACATATTTCTACATTCAATGAATAATAATTGACTTAAAATTTTTTATTTATCTATATTCTATAATAAGGAGATTTCTAGCCACATAATTTTTTGTTATCTATTTTTCAAAAGTTAAAAAAGTACTATCTCTTTCTTTCTTTCTTTCTTTTTAGTTTTTTTTTTAAAATTAAAAAATCTTCTTGCAAGTCAGAACATTATCGCATAAATTGGGCTTATAAAGTCTTAAAAGACTGTTTCATCAGCTTCAGTTTATTTTATACTCAACCATTTCGATTTGTTAAAACATGGGGACATGTTTCTAAATTTTAGATGATTCAACTTTAAACTTCTAATTTAACCTTAAATATATGTTTAAAGACGTTATAACATGTTAAATCCACAATTTTATAGTTCTTTAGTTTGTATTAATTTCATGCCTGGTTAAACATAGTAACATATAAACTGAGGGAGTTTTCCATAAAGAAAGAGAGGAAAAAGAGGCTTTAGCGAAAGAGGATATGTATGTTTACATGGAGAGACACTCAACCTAATAAATTTATCAATATGGGCTGTTATTAACTTCTTTTCTGAGTAGCCTACATGTGCTATTTTTTTGAAACAAAAATTACACTCATAGTACTCTCTCCATAAAAAAAAAATCCTCGCCTCACAAGAAAACCCTAGCCTCCAACTCATTCATCTCTTCTCTTTCCACTTACTCCTTCCCCCGTGCCACCGCCGTCTCCTCCCACATCCATTCCACCGCATCTCCTCCACCATCACTCCTCCCAGACGCGCCGCTGCCGTTGTTTTTTTTAAAGACTAATATCGATTAGCCGAAGTAAATTTCGGTCAAAGCTTCGGCGAGGGTTTGTTTATCATATTTTTTTTTCACTTTTGTCAGAAAATTCGGTAAAATCTACTAGTTTTTGATTGAAACTTTTTATAATGTTTAGATATGGTATTTTTCTCGTAGGAACTTGTATAAATCTGGTATTTTTGTTAAGCTTTTATGTAAAGCTTCCCAAAACACAAGATATTTTATACGTATTTTACAATTTTATATATATTTTATACAAGTTTAAACACTTTAAATTTCTACACTATTATGGATATTTGTATAAAAATTTAGTCTTTATGTATATTTTAGCGTTTCTCTTCTAATCTACATATTTATCTATGCATAATTTATTTTTTGAAGTAGATTTATGTGTATAAACTTGTTCAAAACAATGATATTGATAAAATCGAAAAAATAACTTTGATGAATAAAAAAAATTCTAGTGAAAAAATAAAAAATTCAAACAAGTTTACATTTTTCGAACATCGGCTAGCATTGGCGCCAACTGGAGTGTGTCAGTCGGCGGGTCAGTAGTACGAGAGGGGGGAAAGCGGCAGCTAGAGTTATTTATATCGAGGGAGAGCCTAAATTTTAAAAAATAGGAGTTATGCCATGTTATGTGAAAAAGTATGGCCTTCATTTGTAATTTATTTTGTTTGAAGTGCTATTATTGAAAAGTTTCCAAGAGGATATAGTCCCTGATTGTTAGCTGGGGGAAGTGCAGAAATAGCTATTTTAGGCTCGCCATTACAGTTTAAATCACAGTGGGTGAACTTTTACAAAGTTAGCCACTTTCCTATTTTTAGACTATTGAAGTTGAAGTTGAAGCAGATTAATCTTACTTAGACCGTTGAGATTGAAGTTCAAGTCTAATTATCCTAACTTAAGCACCTTTTGATCTGAGGTTGAAATACGCCATATTTACTTTATTCTTTTTCAGCTTAACTTCAAACAAAATGTTTCAATTTAGTTTGAAGGTAAGCCAACTTCACACTTCTGGTCTTAATGTGGCTTATTTTTAGCCCAAACAGCTTAAGTTGTGTTAACTTCAAACCATGAGCTCATAACTTTAATACCCCATGGTTTGAAAGTGAGCGGCTAAAATTGCAAATAATTTTCAAAAATGGCTACAAACTAAATGTGAAAGGTATAACCGCTCCCCGATGAAATTTTTACCTGTCAGCCACTTTTGTGCCTAGTCCAATCTAGTCTATGTAAAGTGGGCCTATTATATATGTGCCAGTAAATATAGGGTGATTTTCACAAATAGCACTTCAAAGAAAAGAATTTAAATGAAGAGCCATATATATATATTTATTATTTTTATGTTTTTTTACATACCAAAGCACCTCCACTTATTTATATAACACCCCACTTTTTTTGTTACATTATATAGCACCCCCTATTTTTTAAATTTGAACTGTCACTCAAAACAAAAATCCTAGCAGCCACTCCCCCTCCCCCTGCTACTGACCTACCGACGTCCACCGCACCTGTGGTGGCGCTGCTGCAGGCAAGCAGTGGCCGATGGCCGTAAAACTGATATTTACCGGATTCTCATTGGGGTTGCTTATTTATATCATCGGAGCTTTATTATTACTGATTTTATTTAGTTCATTATTTTTTTATAATTTTATACACACAAATCTATCAAAAAAATAATAAATTATTCATGTTTAGACAAAAAAATGCGTATACAAGAAGAAAAATACAAAAATATACATAAAAAACTTAAACTTTATACAATCATCCATAAGTGCACAAATTTAAAAAGTTACACAATTTCATTCATTGTACGTACACACATATACAAACTTATGCAACTTTATACACGTTTACAGAAGTGTATAAACTATATTATTCATTGCACATACACACATATACAGATTTATAAAATTTTATACACGTCTACAGAAGTGTATAAACTTGTATCAAACATGTATAAATTTGTATAAACTCGTAAACATTTTATACAATGTTTGGGGCGCTTCCTCAAAAGCGTAACAAAAAGACCAAATTTATACAAGAAAAACACCTTCTAAACATTAGAAATTGTTTTTAACAAAAAACTAATAGATCTCACCAGATTTTATAAAAAAGTGAAAAAAAAAAGATAAAACATGATAATCAAATTCTCACCGGAGCTTTGACCGAAATTTACATCGAAAAATCATCATTGTTCTACATAAAGTACAAAAAAAAAAAAATTGGCGGTAAGTAACACGTCGGCGGCGACGACAGGTAACAACGATGGTGGCAGCGGTGGCTTGGAGGAGAGGCGATAAAGTTGAATTCGTGGTGGAAAGGGTGGGGAGGCAGCGGCAGTAGTGGAAGGAGTGAAAAAGAAGAGAGAAAAGTCGGGTGCTGGGATTTTTTATTTCTTATAAAATGGGTGCTATGAGTGAAAAAAGAAATTTAAAAAACGGAGAGGTTTTTTCATGGATTGAAAATCTCTCCATGTAAAAATCCCCTTAAAATATGATGCATGTCCAAGTTTTGCACTAAATATATTGGTTTAGACAATTTTTGACCTTATTAAAAAAATCTTACAGATGGCACCGTCAAGAAAATTTATTGGCGACCGCCGCAAGAAAGCTCATGGCGATCTCTAGATAGAAGATCTGATAATTTCCAAAATTTTTTTAAGGGGTCAAATTTATAAGATTTTCCATAAAGGGACAAAATCTGCCTAGGGGCTCCAGAAATTTCCTATGCAAATCACCAATGAAAGGTGCACTTTTTTTACGTGGAATGAGCATTTTTGTGCGTCTGCTTTATTTGATGAGTTATTTTTTGGTGATTTTTAAAGCATAAGCACTTTTTGCTTACTATTAAAAATATCTTCACTTCTACCCTTTAAGCTCTTGTCTACATTGTCATTTGACATTCACAACTTTCTCTCTCTAGAAACCCCATCTCCCACTTCTCCTCATCTTTTCGTTTATACCATTTTTTTTCGGAAATCACATTAAATTAGTGTAGATTTGATTTTGTAAATATGAAAAAACTTTTTCCGGCGACTATTTAATCATTTTTTTAGCGATTGTTAATGTACTGTGAATTAAATAGATCCCTTTTTTCCCGTTGATTTTGTTACTATCGACATTCTTTTGTTGGCTTATTTGCATGTAAGGTGCAGTTTAACCGCTCAGAGTGTTCCTGCTGCGGTAATTTTCTTCGTGATCGCGGTGTCACTATTGTTAATGTAAGTTGTAGGAATTAACTTTTGCATATACGTACTTGTTGAAATTAATTCTGCTTGTTCTTTCCTTTATGTTCTGACAATAAGTAGAAAATTAATTCTACTTGTTTTTTTGTGACTTGTAGTGTAGTGTACTCTCAAGCGCACACATACAAAAAGCAATAACAAGAGGAAGATGGACAAGTGTAGAAGTGCCAAGTAGAGTTCAAGGAATGAAAAATACAATGTTGAGAGGGACACACTGAATATAGATATGTGTTTAGTGATTTTTCTCCTTTTTTCCCTTCTTTTTGAATTGTGTAAATATTATGTAATTGAAATGATGGAAGAGGATTAAGAGTCATTAAAAAAGTGATTGACGATTTGATTTGAAAGTGATTGATGCTTTTTATTTAAAATTGTGTTTACAGTGATGACGATTTGTATTGAAAGTGATAACAATTTTTATTCAAAGTTGTATTGAAAGTGATGATGATTCGACTTTAATTATTTGTAAATTGTAAATATTATATGGCTCGCACTATGAAGAAATGATACCAGATTGGCCTTGTTTGATTTTACTTTGAATTTTTTTATTTTGGCAAAATGATGACGATGGTGTCATTTGGTCGTCATTTGTTTGCAAAACAAACACAATTTTGGTTCAATATATGCATAAATACAGACGGATTGTCATTATTTCTAAATATAGAAATACTTGAAGGTCTTTTTTGTAGATATATGAAGTGAGACCGATCTAGCCTCATTTCTTCACAAACACATGCACAGTTATATGCATAAACAGAACCAAATTGTCGTTTTTCATAATATATAAGAACTTGAAGGTCTCATTTTGTGGATGTGTGAAGTGAGACCGATTTGGCCCCATTTCTTCACAAGATGGGCACAATTATATGAATAAATACATTCAGATTGTCGTTATTTTTAAATATATAAGCACTTGCTGGTATTTTTTGCGGATAAATAAAGTAAGACCGATTTGGACTCATTTATTAACAAAATGAATATGATTTTTTGCTCATTGTATGAAGAAATGATGCCGGATTGGTCTTATGTTGTGTTTTGCTTTGATTTTTATATATTAGAAAAACGATGACGATTTGACTTTATTTATTCACAAAATAGTCGTGAAACACAGACGAATTGACTGCCTTGTATATGAGCGAAATAATATCGATTTGGCCTTATTTATTCACAAAATGGACGTGAAATACGAGCGGGTTGACATTGTTTGTTGTGTAGGAAGTAGTGGCGTTTTTCGTAATTTTAGAGGTAAAAAGGTACGGTGGTATTTTTGTAATTACGGGTTTAAAAAATGGTGGGTGGTATTTTCTGTATTAGTAAAGGTATTTTTGTACTTTCAATTTTATTTAATGGTAAAGTACTTATATTCAAGACCACCAAAAAATAGCTTATCAAATCAAAATCAGATATTTTTTTTACCTTTTTTTTTTATAATTCACTCATGAATGGTGTGTCAATTGTTCTCATCCAAAGCTTTCACTCAATTTAGGAATAAGTGCACACCTGACCTATTTGCACGTTCCATTATAGTTTTTACTAGTTGTGGACGCGTCTTTGCAAGGATTGGTCACAGGGGCGGATCTACGCCTAAGGGACCGGGTGCCACGGCACCCGCTAGCCTCGGCAGAAAATTTGTGTTTTATGTGCAACTATCTGAAGAAAACGGATATATAAAAAAAGTGGCACCCGCAATACAAAGTGAGGTGCTGGTGCCAGTGGTCGGGCTTTGCCTTTGTAGTCTCTTCTTACCGCTAGGTCCTGTTTTCGAATCCCCTCTGTAATTATTTTTCCTGCCACGATTTGTTTTCTTGTCCTTTCGCCTGCCCTTTTTCGATTGTTCCTGTTTGCTTTCCTTTTGTCTTTTCCTTTTTCCCAGCTTCAGTATTCTCTAACCTCAAGACATAGCCTGTGTTTTCTTCCTTTTCTTTTTATTTCCTTTTATCTAAATCTCTTTTTTTTTTCTTACCATTACAAGAATACTTTATTTCATGAACAATTTATTTTTATTTTGGTGATAATATAAATTGATTTTATTTAAATAATTTTTCTTGTTTTGATAATGCGACGTTAATCTATACAAACTAAGAATAATTTAAGCAATATCTTCTATCGAATTTAAAATATTAAGTGGCTTGATTACTAAATCTTTTGAGTTTTGAATTTTATAGATTGAAATTTTAAAACTTTTGTTATGCAAAGAATTGTCATTAAACCTAAGAATTAAAATAAATTTATTAACTTGAAATTATTGAAGTGAAATTAATCTACTCAAACAATGAAGATAAAGTAATTAAGTTACATTTTAAAAATACACTCTTTTATGATTTTTCTTTTTCTTGCTTTTTTCATTTGCAAATTTTTTTTTGTAATATAGTTGTAAAAGCGTGAAAAAGAAAACAGTGAACTGAACTGAACTTATTTGTCTATTGCGTATAGAAGACTAATAAACTTAGTTGAATTAACAAATATCTTACTGAACTGACCCGTCTTTCATATTCGGTCATTGTGTCAAAGGATAAATATAAAGAATGGCACCCGCTACCATGAAATCCTGGATCCGCCCCTGATTGGTCATATTAGACTAAAATTGCTAATCTTCCATTAGTGATATTGAAATACAGTCCCCATTAAGCTAAATTCAGCATTTTTTGGTCTGGAGCTGAAATAAAAAAAAATTAGTTTACTCAACTTCAAACCAAATTGAATCAAACTTCACATTTTTATTTGAATTCTGTTCATTTTGAAATTAAAAAATATAATTTGAGTGATTTTTACACCTTGTTTTGAAATGAAAAACATGTTTAGAGCCCCATTGTTTGAAAATGAGTGGTTAAATTTACAGACAATCTTTAAAAAGTGGTTAAAATCTCAATGGTTACAGACGATCTTTAAAAAGTGGTTAAAATCTAAATGGTCGAAACTTATTGCAAAATCTTTTACGAAGATTTGTTTTATGGAAAATTTACACCATATAACTACCCTAATAGCTTAATTACAAAACATAACGATACTTTTTGAATATTTACAATACATAACGATACTTTTCCCTAATTACCCCACATAACAATTTTATTATTTCCCCTCTCCCAAACATTAAACCCTAATTTCCTCTCTTCTCTCTCCTTCTCTCCCTCCTCCACCATTCCCCACCCATCGCCGCCCCTCCTCCACCATCCCCCACCCATCGCCGCCCCTCCCCCTTCCCCTCTCTCGCTGTTCCAGGCCGGATCTGCTGCCCCCGTCTCTGTTGCGGCGCTGCTGCACTGTGGTGGCAAGCAGCCCCGATACGTGTGTTTTTGGTGTTTTCCGGTGAGTTTTTCCCGATCTGCTCCCCTTCTTCTTCTTTTTTTTTTTTTTTTTTTTTTTCCTTTTTGTATGTGTATATATATGTATGTTAATGTATATATTTGTATTTTGTATATAAATTCGTATTTATCTTTGTATATTTTTGTATTTTGTATATAAATGTCTATATTCACCCCTTTTTGTATGTGTATGTGTTTTTATATATGTGTATGTGTTGTATGTTTGTGTAGAATGGATAGTTATTTGTATTTTGTGTTTTTTGTATTTTTGTGTATGTGCAGTGTATATCTTTTGTATGTTTGTGTATATTTGGTTGTGCATAGTTTCAAAACAGTAAATTTTTAAAGTTTTGGAATGTATATATTTGTATTTTTGAATGTTACATATTGTAGATCTTAAAAAAACAAAAAAAAAAAGTTTCCGGTGGTAGCAGCGGCGCCGGCGGCGGCTTTCCGATGGTCAGCGGTGGCTGGCCGGCGCTGGTGAGTGGTGGCAACACCTCCAGGCAGTGTTGGGTGGGTGTTGGGTGGGAGAAAACAAGGAAGAAGGAGATGAAACCTAAATGGTAGGTTTTGTTGAAATTTGTATATGGAATGTGAAAAAACTATTGTTATATTGTGTAAAGTTATAAAGTATTGTTATTTTTTGTAAATATGGTGTTAGGGTTGTATATTTGTGTAAATCTCCCTTGTTTTATTCCTTTCTCTCTTTTTGCTGGAGACAATATTTAAACTCGTGTATTTTAACAGGAGCCAGTTTTACAACTGCAAAATGAAGAAAAATAAGTATTTATAAAGTAGTTGAAATATAAGTACAACTTAAAAGTGGAAATAAATGCAAAATAATTCAGGAAATTTTTTAAAAATAGGCGGCCCACAATGAGGGGTCATATTTTATTCATAGCACCCCTTTATTTTTAAATTATAGGACATAGCACATACTTATTTTTAAATTACATAACATAACACCCCTTTGAACTAAAAATCTTAGGAGGCACTTCATCACCTCCCCTGTCACTGCCCTGCCGCCGACGAAAGTAAAAATTCACCGCATCCCGGCGGATTGCTTATTTTATTGGTGGATTTTTATAAATAATTATTTTTTGATAATTTTATACACCTAAATCTATCGAAATAATAAATTATACATGTAAATACATAGAAAAATATGTATGCAAGAAGGAAATAAAAAAATATACGCAAAAAAAAAATTTATACAAACATCAATAAATAGTGTACAAATCTGAAATTTATATAACTTTATTCATTGTTCATACACGCGTATACAACTTTATACAAATTTACAGAAGCGCATAGAATATGTTCATTCACTGTATAAACACACAGATTTATATATTTTTATACACGTTTACAGAAGTGTATAAATTTGTATAAAAATGTATAAACTCGTAAAAATAATTTTATACAGTGTTTTGGGCAGTTTTCACACAAAAGCTTAACAAATATCCTAGCTTCATACAGTTTTATACAAGAAAAATACTAGATCTAAACGTTAGACAAAAATTTTAACAAAAACTAGTAGATTTCACCAGATTTCTATGAAAAGTGTGAAAAAAGAAGAAGAAGCATGCATGATAAACAAAACCCTCACCGGAGTTTTGACCGGAATATACTACGAAAAATCGATATTGCTATTAAAAAGCCAAAAAAAAAAAAAAAAAAGAAGAAGAAGAAGAAGAAACAGCGGCGGCGGTGATGACGATGGCGGCAACGGTTGCTTGGAGGAGAGGGAATAAAGGTGAGGCAGTAGTGGAAGGAGTGGAGGGAGGGGGGAGGCGTCAGTGATATTGTAAGGGGAGAAGAGAAGAGAATTGAGGGAACATGGGAAGGAGGGAAAAAGAAGAGAGGAAAAATGAGGGCTAAGGTATTTTCCCTTTAAATAGGAGGTGCTATGTATGAAAGAAAAAATAAAAAAGAGGGAGGAGGGTGCTAGGTCGGGTAAAGTAGGCAAATATGAACATTTTTTGGTAATTTGCATGGGAAGTGTGTCTCTTAATATAATTATCCCAATAATCAATGGTAACTCTAGATCAATATGTCCAGATTGCCTTGAAATTTGAATTAAACTCCCTAAACTTTGAACTCAGAGGCTATAATTTTGATAAATCAAACCCAAGTTTTTTTTTTGGTTAAGTTCAAACTTCAAAACACTCTCCCCAAATTTCCACTAGCTATATTTCTACTATTTGTATATTTTTAAGATGTTATCTTTTAACTACTTTAGAGTTACTTATAGTTACTCTTAGAGCTTTAAAATGTGACTACCATAGCACCAATTTTCATACATTTTGTGTGAATTTAACACTTGGTACTTGTTATTGAATTTTTGAGTATTTTTTTTCATAGTAGTAGTATTTTTAAATATATTTTCACTTCTAGCACTTTGTGTTCTCACTCGATGCACAACAGACAGTTAGCAGTGATGGTGGTCCCCCTTTATGACACCAGATATAGGCAATGGTGATGACAACTCCGGCCAGTGACGATGCTTATTCCTGCTGGAGTTTTCTCACATGACCACCCAGAAGAAGCCAGTATCTCTGATGAAAGTATGCTTTGCTCCGGCAAGAGGCTCCGCTCCGACCTGAGGCTATGCTCGTTTCTGCAGTATAACTTCCATCTTGAAAGTTATGTGATGCTTTTTTATAAGATACACAATATCTCTCTATTTGTAATATAATACAAAATTAATTGGTTCCGTTAAGTTAGCTATATGTTGTATATTATCAATATTTTTACGTAAGGTGGCAAGATTACATCTTAACCAATTACACGTCCAGGACCATTGACACAAATAGACACGTTAGAACTTCCATATACATTACTTCATAGCACATTTTCTTTCAAATTCATTAAACTTTTATGTACCATTTCTTGAATGTCCGTCATGGTAGAATATTCATGTGGGGCTTTTTCAGATTTTACATGTGTGATACATGTTAATTCTATTTCTCCATGTAAAGCTTTTTGCATCACAATTCCCATTGTGTCACCTTGGCCTTTCTTAAGTAGAGACAGAATAAACCATACATAATAAAGACATTTATTGTCTGTTCTTGATTCAACACACTTCCACTGTAGGGTCTGAGTAGATACTGTTACTTTCTCTCCCATAGTACTATTCGAATCTTTTATTTCTCTTGAGATGTTTTCTATGTGTATTGGATAAAAATCTACCGAGCCTCGACACCAGAGCTCGAGGTGTAGTTAGGATGAATCATCTGAAGATCACCCCACGAAAAAGTTGGCTATTACCCCGAGGTTAGGTGCTTCGGGTGAGAATGAGTCATGGCTACGAGTTACTGCTCGGGACAGCTAAAAGGCAACTACTAACGAGGCAAACAGTTTACTCCTCGGTAAAGAGTCAGTCTTCAGTGGACATGGTTTTAATTTTGTAACCGTCGACTGTTGCCCGCGTATTTAATAGGGGATAATGGACCAGCCATGATCAGAACTAGTACTGAAAAATGGGTGTGTTGAGTTGGGTTTGGGCGGGTTGAGAAGATATGGGTTAAAATCCAACCCACCCATTTTCAAGATGGGTTTAAAATGGATTGAGTGGAAGGTTATATGGGTAACCCATATTTTTCTTGACTAGATGAAATCCTTCCCTTAAGCAATAAAAATTGTCACCAAATAATGCCCTGAATAAAACGTTTAAACTTGCGACTTCATCATTAAATATTTGATAATTAAGTACATGTCTTAGTTTTGACAATATACCAAGAATTATTTTCTATATTTCTCTCCAAAAGAAATAATAAATAAAGTACACCATGAATAAAAATTTCACAGCTCAATCATATAATTATACATGTCAACTGAATTAGATAAATATTTTATAATGTTTACACTATGAAAGCAGGTAATACAGTCTTTCTTAAAATCTTGTACTGAACTATGGAAGTAGGAAATAAAACAATAGGCCAATTCCATCAATGAGTGCTGCTATTCGTCTCTCTTTCTGGTCTTTTTGTTCTGCTCCAAAAACAACACACACTAACTGCTGAAAATATATGACATGTACTTACAATTGGATGAGAAATTAGTTTTCCAAAGTTGTATATGTTGTCTCCCACCAATATTGACAAGGATAAATCACTGACAAACTTATGATTCGGGCAGATAATTCTCCATAAAATCCAGCTCTTTCCTTGCCAAGAACATGATCTAGCCTCGAGCAAAGCAGACGTGGAACTTGCAATTGGTAATATTGAGCAAACTTTGTAACTAAGTACTAATAGGACCTTTAACTTTTACTCTACTAAAGGTCTCCTTTACATCCATAACAAGCGATATGTACAATGAAAAAATGAAATTGAACACTATAATTTTGAATCTTTCCTACAATAAAATCTGTAGTGCACCCTGTAACAAAGCAATAAAAACATATATCAAGAGAGCACAATTAAAGTTATAACACAGCTATAACAACCAACACGTTCCATAGATAGACAATCTAAGAAATCAAACAGTTACTGTATGTCAACCAAATCCATAACTGCCAAAATCATACAACTTGTAACCAAACAAAATAAGCGCCGAAACATGAGTTGAATAGGTTTCAGTAATAGCTGAACCAAAATGCATTCAACCAAATGAGTTTAAAGTGAAAGATGCCCAAGTCATCAGGCACTAGATGTGCAAGCCACTTATTGTTAAAGTCTGCAACATAAAGTCAAAACTATTCCTCCTACAATTACTTGCTAGAGACTTCCAAACACAAAAGGCAAAAGAATCTGGGAAGTATTACACTAAAAATCAATTCTTATACAAGATCCATAACCCCAAAAATATAAACAGAACTTGTCATATATACTGCAATAAAACTTGATATGAAAATAGTTATTGAAACAAAATTAGTGCAGAAGAGAGCTACTTCCCAGTGGTAAAAATTGAATAACAATGAAAAAAATCATGACAGTAGTTCAATAACTAGGTAGCTTACCATAGCGTCTCCTGGTTTTTCTAGCTGGTTGGTTGTATGACATTTCAGTTCGAAGTTGGTCACAATTTTTATCCATTTATTTCTTCTTTCCTCCAAAGACAAACCAAAACAAAGTACACAACCAAGCAAAACATTGTTACATTTGCACTCTTGTTTAATTTGTCTTGTTTTATAAACTTAACTAACCACAAGACCCGCATGACTTTCCTACTCCCTGCCACTTCTTTCGCTAAACTATAAAACTTCATTTTTCTTACACAACTGAATAACTATTTCACATTTTATAAAAATAAATTACAATTCTTAAAAACAATGGATGCATATTGTTCAGATTGTAAAAAGAGTACAGAAGTAGTATTTGATCATTCAGCAAGGGATATGGTATGTTCAAAATGTGGATTAGTATTAGAATCACATTCAATTGATGAAACATCAGAATGGATAACATTTGCTAATGAATAAGGTGATAATGATCCTAATAGAGTTGGTGATCCAAGTAATCCTTTGTTAACTGATGGTGGTTTATCAGCTGTCATATCAAAACCAAATGGAATTACAAGTGATTTCTTGACATCTAGTTTAGCAAGCTTATCAAGTTCTAAACTTCATAACTAACAAAACAAGTACTATAAATAAGCAAGCAAATCCAGAATTATCAGAAAATATTTCACTTACATATTTCACTAATACTAGGGAAATAAACAGATTACTCATAGGACAAAAATCAGAACAAGAGTAATTCATTCAATGAACAAGATAAAAAATAATAAATAAGAATACCATCAAATCGAGGAAAATTTGGCATGATACGGTCGAAGGTCTATAGCAATTTCATCTTCATCGGAGTCGGATTTATCGCAAGCTTAAAAGAATAAAAAAAGCTAAAATTATAAATTAGAAAATAAATCGAAGAAATAGAATACATAAGTATCTTAGGAAGATTAATTACCTCCTTGACCATTTAACCAATCTCTAATGCATAGTTTCGCTCCAACATTGGCAGGTAGAATAGAGCTCCCAAATTTTTCAATGACACGACCTCCAATGCTAAAGGCAGATTTTGAGGCAACAGTTATGATAGGTACACTCAATACATCTCGTGCCATCAATGAGAGCTCGGGATACCTTAGCCTATTATCCTTCCAAAAGCCAAGTACGTCCAACTTTGGATTAGTTTAACGATCAAGACTAGATTCCTCCAAGTACAAGTCCAGTTGTGTTTTACCTATACTTGAGTCTATTTGACTCTCAAAAATATAAAATTCATCAAGTTAATCTCTCATCATATTTCTACTACTACCGCATTCACCTGGTTCGACAAATGTGGTTGAAGGTATATAGTACTCCTTAAACAAAAGTTGTAGATTCTCTTCAATAACCTTTACTCTTGCTTCGGCGGTTTTAGGATTAACTTTTGAAAAGAAAAAATTCACTAACTTTAGTTTATACCGAGGGTCAAGAATAACTGTTAGAGACAAAATGATACTATACGACCTCCAATATTTTTTAAACTTCCTTAGCATCGGAATAGCCATCTTGCTCATAACTGGATCTCCACCAACTTTTTCTTCCCATAACCTCTTATCGATTTTCCATACATTATGGAGATATAAATTGGCGGTCGGATACTTGCTTCCAGAGAACAAATACAGTGATGTCATAAAAATTCAGCTATCTTTTCAACTCTTCCTCATTCCTCCTCGAAAAGACTATGCTTGAACTCCGGATCGACCAACTTATACTGAATGTAAGCTTGTTTGTACTCAATAGCACTTTCAAGCATTTGATAGGTGGATTTCCACCGGATAAGCATATCTTGACGTAACTTCTTTGAACATGGTAACTCTAAATTATTAATGCATTGAATAAATTTTAATATTCTATCTTCCGAATGCTTAATATGTTTAACACCCTCTTTAATCTTTACAATAGCCTCATCAGCTTTCCTTAAGCCCTCTTTAACAATTAAGTTCAAAATATGATTTCCACAACGAACGTGAAAAAGCTGGCCATCACAAACTAATGACCGCATCAAAGATAAGTGCTCCTTCAAAGTATCTACCTCCACATTATTACAAGAAGCATTATCTAAAGTAAGTATAAAAATTTTCTTTTCGATCCCTCATTCTTTAAGAAACTCAATCAACAAAGTACCTACAACCGCACCGGAATATTGAGGGGGCACATGACAGAAAATCAAGACTCTTTTTTGAATATTCCAATCTAAATCAACATAATGTGCTGTCAAACACATATAACCGCTAGATGCCAATGAAGTCCACATGTCCGATGTCAAGCAAACTCTACTCAGGATAACTGCAATCTCATTTTTTAGGCACTCTTTTTTTCTTTTATACATCTTCAACATATCTGACTTAGCCGTATTTCTTGATATGGCCTTTATAGTTGGATTTAAAAATAAATGAATGTTCCTATTACCTTGATGCTTTGCAAAGCTAAAAGGGTAATTATGCTTAACTATGTCTTTGGAAAGTTTCTCAGGGTACATACGTTGATCAACTGGTTCGAAGTGATGCTCTTTCAATGGTATTCGAAATATGTTTTTCCATAATATGACACTTCATAGTTGATGTTCCAACCTTAGAGTCCGCTAAAAAAATTTTTTTACATACTTTACATTGGGCTCTTAATCTTCCATCAGTTCCACGAGGAAATTTAATAAACGTATCCCATACAATAGAAGTTTCCCTTTTAGTTCCCTTACAAGTACTAGAAGAAACTATATCACAAGAATCAACAACAACCTCAGTCGACATCTCTAATGAAGCAAAAGAGAATATTTAGTTAGTAAATCACAATGGAGGAAACAATAATTTTTTTTTTAAAAAAAAAGTAAGAAGAAATAGTACCAGCAAGACCGAAGAGCAAAAAATCAAATAAGATTGAAGAATTTGTCTCAAAACCCTAATATCCACTTTTCTTCCATGGCTTGTCCAAAAAATTTAGAGCCTTAATTCCTATTAGAAATAATGTTTGTTCCAAAATTGCGTTCTTGTCTCACATACTATCTTTATCAATTTCATCCGATGGTGGATAATACTTATCGTACAGGTACAACAACCGGGACATAGTCTCCTAGGAGAATTGTGAGCATTATAACTAGTGGATCAGAGGTGAATGGAGTTAATTTCGCTGCTGCGAAAAAATTCGCCAAACTGTCAGTCACCATGGAAAAGAGGACCTAAACCAATGGTTCGGAGAACGAAATAATCTTTGACGAGGAAGATTGCGAGGGGATGATGTTTCCCCACCATGATGCTCTAGTAATCATGTTAAGGATTAATAATTGTGATGTTAAGCGAGTCTTGATTGATCCGAGCAGCTCGATAAATATCATCAATTATGGAGCTGTTAAGAAAATGTGGTTGGAGGACCTCATCGTCCCGAAGACAATCGTACTGATGGGGTTCAACAACTCCACAGAAAAGATATTGGGAGAAATCATCCTCACCACAACTGCTGAAGGAGTTCAAAGGGAAACTATTTTTAAGTAATGGCCTAGGATACGGCTTACAATGCAATCCTCAGGAGACCCTGGATTTATGAGATGGAAGCCGTTCTATCTACTTTGCATCAGGTTGTTAAATTCCCAACTCCATGGGGTATCCGAGCCATCCGAGGGAATGCTATTCAATTGCTGCGAAAAGTGGAGTCGGGCCATCCAAATTGCAACTAATCGGCTCGGAGCCCGACGAGGGAGAGGACTCGGTTCTTGAAATAAGCGCTTGAGGATAAGTAAAGAAGGCTCTGGCATTCATACAAGAACCTCGGAAGCAAAAGGCCGAAGACTCCACCATCGAGGAGTTGGAATCTTTTTCTCTATCGGAAGAATTTCCAGAAAGAAAGGTGTTTGTAGGCTCGGAGCAGGATGCCAAGTCAAAGAAAGCTCTGATTGAGTTGCTTAAAGCTAATGATAACTGCTTCGCTTGGTCCCACAGGGACATGGTGAGGATTGACCCAGAGATAATGAAACATAAGTTGAACGTAGATCCTAATCACCCCCCGCTGAAGCAAAACAAGATGCCGCATACTGGTGCGAAGAAGAAGGCAATCCAAGATGAGACAAAGAGGCTGATCGATAAGGGTTTCATTAGAGAGGTGAAATATCCCGATTGGATCACTAATATGGTTGTGGTGCCAAAGAAAAATGACAAGTGAAAGATATGTGTTGGTTACACCGATCTGAATAAGGCCTGCCCAAAGGATTCATAGCTTTTACCTCAGACAAGATAGGTTGATAGACCCCACGGCTGGACATAATATGTTGACCTTTTTGGATGCGTATTTAGGGTACAATCAAATTCTAATGGAGATAAGCGATGAAGAATGATCTTCCTTCGTTACTGATGAAGGAACATACTGCTACAAGGTGACGCCCTTCAGTCTAAAAAATGCTGCAACAACCTATCAAAGGTTGGTATGTCTAATGTTCGAAGAATATATCGGTAAAACAATGGAGGTGTATATAGATGACATGCTAGCAAAATCAATTCAGTTGGAGGATAACTTGGATCACTTGAGGGAAACTTTTGTAATTTTAAGAAAATATTGCATGAAGCTGAATCCCAAAAAATGTGCTTATGGGAAAGAAAATTCTCGAGGAATTGACGAGCCCAAAAGAAGTTCAGTGTTTGATCGGCCGGCTTGCCGTTGTAAGTGGATTTATCTCGAGGTCATCTGAGCGATGCTATAGGTTCTTTTCTGTCTTGAAAAAGAACACAACCTTGAGTGGACTTCCGAATGTAGAGAAGCATTGAAAGAACTAAAGTGAACGCCCCATTACTTGCTGAGCCAAAGGACGGAGAGACATTGTTTATGTATTTAGCTGTCTCCGAGGTAGAAATTAGTGCAGTGTTGGTCCGAGAAGAAGATGGGAAGCAACATCCAATATATTATGTCAGCAAGACTCTTCTCGACGCTGAAACAAGGTACCCTCGCTTAGTGAAATTACCGCTTGTATTAATTATTGCAGCTCGAAAAATTCGCCCTTATTTTCAATGCCATCCTGTAGTTGTAGTCACAGCCTTTTCCTTAAGGACAATAGTGCATAAACTTGAATTGTCAGAGTGGCTATCTAAATGGACGGTTGAGCTAAGCGAGTATGACATCGTATATCAACCTTAAACTGCCATAAAATCTCATGTATTGGCAGACTTTGTGGCTGATTTTAGTGCTAGGATACTCACCGAGGCTGAAAAGAAAAACCTGCTCTCAAAGGGTCCAGCCCCCAGAGTATGGAAACTTTTCACTGATGGAGCAACTAATTCCAATGGCTCGGGGCTCGATATAGTGGTCGCGACTCCAACTGAGGGAAGACTGAGGCACTCAGTGAAATTTGGAAAGTTGACCAACAATGAAGCTGCGATAGCGGGCCTAGAGTTGGATAAAAAAATGGAGGCTGAAAAGATTGAGTTAAAGAGTGATTCACAGTTAGTCGTGAATCAGATCCTCAGTGATTTCTCGGCTCGAGAGCCCAGAATGAAGAAATTCATTATTCGAGCACAGAAAGTCCTACATACGTTTCAAGAGTGGAAAATCTAGAAAATCCCTTGTGAAAAAGTTGCCGAAGCCAATGCATTGGCTAACTTGGCCTCGGTTATCGAAACTAGGGACTCGGGGACTGACGTAGAGGTTCAGGTACTCACATCTGCAATAGGAAGAATGAAGTTGGAAGTGATTGCAGTAAATAGTCATTGGGATTTGCGGACTAAATTCATCTCTTATCTATATTTGGGTATCTTACTGGCGGACAAAAGGGAAGCTGAAAAGCTCCCAAGGCAAGTTGTCCCATATTCACTTGTGCAGGGGCAATTATACAAAAGGCTCTATCGTGGCCCAATGGCAAAATGCTTGGGTCTAGGAGAGTGTAGGTATATGATGAGGAAAGTGCACGAGGGCGAATGTGGAAATCATTCCGGAATGAAGGCCCTAGTACGAAAGCTCCTACCAGCTGGCTACTACTGGCCCGAAATGAGCGAAGATGCCAATGCATTTGCTAAAAAATGTGATAAGTGTCAAATGAATGCTTCATTGATTCACCAACAAGCGGAGCAATTGCATTCGATTGTGTCGCCCTGGCTATTTATGAAGTGGGGGATGGATATCGTAGGCACATTTCCAAAGGCGAAAGGTGGTGTGAAATTTATTCTTGTACTCGCTGATTATTTCACCAAGTGGGTCGAGGCAAGATCCTTTGCTAGGTTCCGGCAGAAAGAAGTCATCGATTTCATTTGGAAAAATATCGTATGCAAATTTTGAGTCCCGAGGGAGATAACGTGTGATAACGGCAAAAAGTTCGTAGACTCGGAGGTAACCACTTTCTTTTCCAAATGGGGGATTAAAAGAGTGGTCTCAGCGCCTTATCATCCCAGTGCTAATGGGCAAGCTGAGTCCTCGAATAGGATAATTGTGGATAATCTAAATAAGAGAATGGATGAAGTTAAAGGCTCGTGGCCCGATGAGTTGCCCGAGGTGTTGTGGGAAATGAGAACGTCTGTGAAAAATAGCACTGGGAAAACCCCATTTTCTCTCGCCCATGGGATCGACTCATTGATTCCTGTCGAAGTTGGTGAGCCCAGCCTTTGGTATGCTCATGCATCCGATGAGTCGAATCAGAAGGCTATGCGCGTGGAACTGGATTTGCTCGAAGGACGAAGGGAAATGGTTTTGGTTCGGTTGGCAGCCCAAAAGCGACAGATTGACTAGTAAGTTGGCTGCTAATTGGGAAGGGCCTTATCGAATTAAGGCCATCGCAGGAAAAAAGATCTTATCAACTCGAAGATCTCCGAGGTAATCAAGAGCCGTTAAATTAAAATATCTCCAAATTAAAACGCTATTATTTTTTATGTTGAGGTACATTACCGTTCGTCAAGCATAATCCTTCACCCACGACATCGAGCTGTCAATACTCCAATGCTTGGGTCGAATGATACTGATATCTCATTTTTCTTCATTTACCTTTTGAGGAGGAAAAGAGAACGATACAAAGTGCTCGGGTCTTCATTCTTCACACCCGACCACTGGGGGATGCAATGGGAGTTAGCTTAGCCAGCCTTCGTTTCAGCCCATAACTGGGGACTTCGAATGAAACTCAAAGACTAGCTACCTGTATACCGGAGATTGTTCCATCAAGAGTTATCTTAGTTAGTTGTCGTGATAGTCCGAAGTGGCTCTGTAATAAGAATTTGCCTAAGTCTCAGTATGACTAAGGGTTTATGTAAATCGCCTCGAAACTCATCAATGGAATAAAAGTTGATTCAATTTCTTTTTTACCCAATTCATGAAGGAAAGTTTTTATTTTTACGCCTCGGCTCGAGAACAAGACATCGTCCTAAGCAAGCTTACCCTCAAATTTATCCAAGTCTTGCAAGAAAATATTAAAGTGACATATCAAAAGCTTTAAAAAGATAAAGCAAAGATTAACACTGAGAAAACATTCAAATACATTAAAAGGCTCGAAGGCCAACACGAAAGTAGTTACAACGGCTCAAGTCCTAAGCAAAAACAGAAGGTATAATAGCAAGAGATCATTCCTCGGCCCCAGAGGTGAAAGCATCAAAACCGTTCGCTTCGTCCTCGTCGCTCGAGCTTTCACTGCTCGAGGGGAGTTGGTTCAACAGTTGTTTGGCCTTCACAACGTCGATTTCAGCCTTGGCTATCTCTACATCCATATCCGCCGCGGCTTGACATTGTTTGAGGGTTGTTAACTTCGTTTGGATGATGCCCAGTTCTTGTCAACTTTAGCCCTTGTAGATCTTATCTTCTTCCTCGATGAAGAAGAAGCTAATTTACCCCAAAGGGTCACTATTTCAGCCTTAAAACATTCCTTCTATGCGGATAGCCCATTTATTTTGAGGGAGCTCTCCTTCATCTTAGAGCGATACTTCTCAGCATTTTTATTAAGGGCAGCTTTGGCTTCATCAGTTATCTTTTTTCGCTCAGCTTCGAGCTCTGTCTTTCAAGTCTCCTTCAAAGCAACCATTCTAGCCTCAGTAGCAGAAGCAGATTCACAGGCATTGGCCCCTCGAGTTCAGACTTGTCAGCAGCCATTCAAGCATCATCCAACTCGATCTTGGCATAAATAAGTCGCTTCTCCAAATCGACTATTCGAGATTGAAGGTCATCCCTTATTCGGTCCCATCCATCCTTGATTTCTTGTAGAATGGAGACTCGATGGGTCTCAATCTCGGCAGCCTTGATCACATGAATGTAACCCTATAAGGGATTAACTAAGGAATTAAGGCAAGAAAGGGGAACGATATAATCTAAATAAATAGTAAGGGAGGTAAAAATACTTGAATGGAAGGCTGGGCTGCATTACTCATCAACTCAACTATGGGTGATTTCCTGAGGCGCTCTCGCTCTAACGGCCCGAGGATCCATCTGTAACTCGTGAGGCTCCTTCCTCGGTGCGAGGGGTCTCATCCACACTCTTCCTCTTGTTCCCTGATGAATGAATTGCCTCTTCAATCTTGTCAGATGGTCGAGTCGACGCCTCAAAGCCGATAGTCTCAACTTCCTTTAGAACTTTCATCTCTTCGGGCTCGTCAATCAAGCCCCTACGAGGAGAAGTGACCACCTCAGGGTTGACACCCTCTTCTACTCTAGCCTGCTTGGCCCCAATAGACTTAATTGAAACATGTCTCTTCCTTTTTGGAGCTTAAAAAAAGGAAAAGAATAACGAATCAACAAAGAATAATGGGATTAGCTGTTAGAAAGAAAAAAGAAGATATGTTTACCTTGGTCCGTTGGCCCTTCAAGAATAGTCTTTTCTTCTTTCTTTTCCTTCTTCTTTTTGAGGGATCCAACCAAATCCTTGATTTCATTCAAAGCTTCCCAGTCTCAGGGACTTTTTTCTTTTTATCCTTATTCTTTTTCTCTTTCAGAGTAGTAACCGCCCTACTAGGGAGACCTGTAGAAAGCAAGGACTAGTAAGGAAAATACCTCAGAAGGACATGTTAACAGAAGGAAGGAATAACTAACCATGATGCTGGGATGACCATTGGTTTTCGTTCAATGCAGCCAAGATCATCCACAATCTCTCTTATCTTGGCTTCGCCTTGATAATGGCTTGCACCCAAGCAGTTAGTTCATTGGGAGGTGTGATCGGAATCGACTCAGCTGAAATAGGGCAACGCTGAAAGTTAGAGGTAAAAAATGATGAAGTAAGAATTTGTCAAAAGTAAACGAGGCAAAAGCTTACGCGCTCGGTTCCACTACTCGCGGAAACCAGGCTTCGGAGATAGAAGGCTAGTGGGCAGTAAAATGAAGCGTTTGTTCCACCCTCGGTCCTCAATGTCGTTGCCTTTGGGGATTAACGAGAACTTGCCTCGTTTATTGAATTGGACAATCCCATCCTTATGCAGAGTGGGAGAAAAAAAGTAGATGAAGTGGTCGAAAGTGAAAGAGACACCTGCTCTTTTACTCAAATAGTCAAGGCATTGAATGACGCTCCAGAAACCTAGGCCAATTTGAGCAATGCATACGTTATTAGTTCGGCAGAATGCGTCCACCACTTCGTGAATAGGAAGAGTAAATCCTATTGTGAAGGGGTAGGTGTACACGAAAGAGCTCCCATCTACTATGCCGCAGGTTCGGCTCTTCGGAGCGGGGTTGCTAACTTGGACCTCGGAGCCCCATTTTGCAGTCTTCCCGAACCAGACAAATATTGGCTTGTGTGATCAGGCTCGGAGTGTCTCCCACTGGAATGGTTTTGTTTCTTCTGATATCGGCTTCGGTTTGGACTTGCATCATGAGGTCGTTCGAGAGGTCAAGCTTCGAGGGAATGACATCCTCAGGTGTAAATTCTCTAAAGGGAGATTTCTCTCTCTTGAGGTTTGGATTTTCTGACTTATCACCACCAACCTCTGTGGTAGCATTTCCTTCTTCGTCGCCCCTCTCTTCAATGTTGCCACGGTTGGCGATGGCTTTGCCTCGCCTTGGGATTAAATCGCTAGGGTGCGATGTTGCTTCTGTATTGTCATCCAACGGCGGAAGAAAATTTAGGGGCACCGGAACATTTACCAATTCGTCGCCAACAATCATGGTGGCAACATCAGAAGTCCTTTCTTCAAAAGGACCTGAGAAATTTCGTACTGAATGTATAGAAGACATTTTTGTTGAGTAATTTGTAATGTTCTTAAATCGGAAGAAGTTCAAGATGTAATTTTGCTGCGAAGGGTTATTATTGATAAGAAGATTAAAAGTGAGGAGGAATGAAAACAAGTTGAGGTATTTTTTGTGGAAGGGTCACCATTGAATTTATACGGGGAAGAAGGAGCGAAAAGTCGCACCCAATCAGCGGATGCAGTGTGTGATGGATAGGAATATGGAGTGACAACTACCGTTTTCAAAATTCATGGCACACGAATAGACGCGTCGATTTTCGGTCGAATTTATCCAACCCTTCAGACAATCCTGACTATTATCCAAAGGTTGGGGGGACTATCTGTATTGAGTAATAATATATCGAGCCTCGACACCAAAGCTTGAGGCGTAGTTAGGATGAATCCTCTGAAGATCACCCCTCAAAGAAGTTGGTTATAATCTCGAGGTTAGACGCCTCGAGTGAGAATGAGTCATGGCTATGAGTTACTTCTTGGGACAACTAAAAGGCAACAACAAACGAGGCGAGCAGTTTACCCCTTGGTATAGAGCCAGTCTTCGGTGGATAGAGTTTTATCTTTTGTAACCATCGACCGTTGTCCGCGTATTTAATAGGGGATCATGGGTCAGCCATGATCAGAACGTGGAGTAATGGTTGTTTAACGCATTTACTGCCCTCTTTAACTCTTGTAGACTGTAAATAGTCATGAAAAGATTATGTAAAAGCATCCACAAATATATCAAATATACTTATTCTTTGTCTCTTAGCTTTTGCCTAATTCTCTTTATCAAATTTCTTGTCTTTTTATGATTTTGATACAAATAATTGCTAGCTAACCCAAAACAAATTCGATTTCTTGTTTTAACCAGCTTTAGACCAACACATTATGTTCAGCTGTACACACATTTTTTTTCTGGAGGTCTACGACCGTTATGTAGCATAGGAGTTACCCGCATGAAAGATAATAATACCACTTCGACAAATAGCTCATAATGCTGCAGGCCAATTTGCACCACTAGCCTTCTCCAAAGGTTTAGTTAGTGTGCATAGACTTCTACTTTCGTTAAGAACTTTGTAGCCTTACGAAAAAATTTCAAAAGCTTCATTTTATCAGGACGTTTTGAAAAAAGTCGTTTCCACCTTGAAAGCTTAAGAAAAAGCATATTCATGTGTAGTTGATTCTCGAACAAAGTGAAGAGCCGAAAAAGTAGATGATCAATGATTCTCCTTCGCTACACACCAGAGACTCTCCTCTCTTTCACCGCCAGTGGGAGATTAGAGGCTCTCTTTCGTCGACGATCAGTGATTCTCCTTCAACAGAGACTCTTATTCTCTGACGGTCAGCGATTCCGCTTCGCCGACGGTGGATGATTATCAGTTGAAGCTTCACACGGCGGAGAATTAGTGGTTGTCGAGAAGAATATTTGAATCTTCTGTTCTTGAGTCGCTTTTCGTGCATCCCCACGCCGGTGACTATTAACGACAACATCTTTTCGCCTTTTGCCTTTTTATGTTTATTTCTACTTTTGTATACAAAATTAAACTAATTTTATCACAACTGATGATGGTTTGTCTTTTATTTACTTGCAAAAAGCACATAGTAGTTTGCTCACTTTATAATTAAATGATGTCAGATTGGCCATATGTTATTATTACTTTGTATATGAGCGGAGGGATGGCGATTTTTTCTTATTTATTTGTAATATAAACATAATAATTTGGCTAACTTATGAATAAATTCTAATGGATTGTCTTGATTTTATATTTTCAGATGCATTTTTGTGGGTGAATAAAGTAAGTACAACTTTTTATAATTTACAAAATGAACAATGATATTTTGCTTACTGTATGAATACATGATACCAGATTGGCCTTATGTTATGTTTTTCTTTGGATTTTTATATAAGAGCAAAGTGATGGAAATTTGGACTTATATGTTTGCATAATATTCGTAATATTTGGCTCAAATTATGAACAAATAATGCCAGCTTAGTCTTATGTAATATTTTACTTTGATTTTTGTATATGTGTAAGTGATTAAAATTTGGTTCACAACATTAACAAATACCAATAGATTGACCTCAATATCTCCTTTGTAGGGGAGTAGTGCATTTGTGCAATTACGGCTTCACTAAATGAAATTAGTACGGTATTATTGTTGTAATTACGATTTCAAAAAGGTGCGGTAATATTTTTATAAGTATGGAAAATGCTCAAACTATAATTATGGCAAGTGTATTTCTTTCTTTTCCACTTTATTAAATATAAAAGTGTTCAATTCTTAAAAATTAGTTTTTAGCTGATCAATCTTTCAATACCAAGGTCTTTTTGCTTATTTGTTTAATTCAACCATATTCATATGTTGACAGTATACATGCCTAGTTTTGAATTCTGTGGTTGAACTAATGATTCTCTAACCGGGTAATTTTGATGACTAGTCATTTTTTACACCACTTAGAAAGAATCATCCAACAATTACAAATTTTTTAAAAAGTAGTCAGATTTTAAAAACACGCATTTTTTAAGACTAGCTACAATACAAATATTTGAGAATTTGTACAAAACTCTAATAAAAAAATCTGGAGTTTAGTTCAAATTTCACAAATATTTCTGGATATTCATATTTTAAGTAGCAGTATTTTATACTGGGATTTTCGAACTATTTTTTTAAAATCTCAATATTTTTTTAACTGGGTGTTCGCTAGTTTTAGTAAAAAATACTGGGATTTTGAAAATTTAGTCAAAAGATTCCAGTATAAAGTACTGAATTGTTTTTGTGTTTCTGAAACTAGCTAGTCTTCAAACTTTTTGAAACATTGACTAGTTTTCATGTAGTGCGGTGCATGCAGGTTACATGGCCATTTTTTCTCTCTCTAACCTGGTTGATTTGGACAAGTGATCCATGCTTATAAAAAAATTTCAGTGGATGCCCTCACTAAGCACTGGTTGTGAAGAGTTGCTCCTCCACATCATTATTTAATAGGGGAAGGTACTATATTGCCTATGCCTAACCTAGTTTACATTGTGCAATCCCGTCGTTCTTTCCTCCTTCATTTCCTTCTTTCTTCTTTGTGTTATGCAGATTTAGGATTCTAGAAACAGAATGTTGGGTAAAGTCTTGCCCTTGTTGTTGGGCCATAGCTTAGCCAAGACTTGCAGAGACTTTCTCTACGAGTTGCCATTGCACTAGAGCTTAACGTCTTGGCTTTGCACTAGAGCTTAAAGTCTTGTCTAAGTCTTTACATGTTGCCCATTAGACTAGAGCTTAAAGTCTTGGCTATATATAAGAATTGTAGAGACTTTATTTCCAAATTGCCCATTGAACCAGAAGATAAAGTCTTGGTTATATCCAAGACTTGCAGAGACTTTCTCTGCAAGTTGCCCATTGCACCAGAGCTAAGAGTCTAGGTTTTAGCCAAGAGTTGCAGATACTTTCTAAGCAAGTTGCTCATTGCAGAAGATCTTAAAGTCTTGTCTATGCCAAGGCTTGTAAAAACTTTCTCTGCAAGTTTCTCATTGCACCAGAGCTTAAAGTTGGCTACAGCCAAGATTTGCAGAGACTTTCTCTTCAAGTTGCCTGTTGCACTAGAGCTTAAAAGTCTTAGTTATAGCGAAGACTTGCATAGACTTTCTCTGAAAGTTTTTCATTGCACCAGAGCTTAAAGTCTTGGCTATAGCGAAGACTTGTAGAGACTTTCTCTGCAAGTTGTTCACTCCACCATAGCTTATAGACTTGGCTATTGCTAAGACTTGCAGGGACTTTCTCTAAATGTTTCCCATTGCACCAGAGGTTAAAGTCTTAGCTATGTCAAGACTTGTAGAGACTTCACTGATTTTCTATAAGTTAATCAAATGAATGTAAGACATCAATTGCAAACAAAGTTATATAGAATTTAATGCAAAATTTAATAAAACTCAGTAGGAATTTGAAGGAATCGATGCTTGAATCTTCATTTCAATTGAAGAATATGTAAAAGTTGTAGGTTTTAAGGTTCAGAGATTATTTAAACGTTGAAAAAAAAGGGAGGATAATGCTAGTCTTTTTATAATGCTAGTCTTTTTATTAGTTGCAAGGGGTATTTTGTCGGAAAAGTATTTCATTAAACTAATGGAGGGTATTTATGTTGAACTAGTGTTATTAAGGGAAATTATGCAAACCATTGCTTATCGTGTCATATTTATGCAATTCAGCCCATGGTTATGGCAAAATCCGCTTGAAGTTTTAAATGGCTGAATTGCAAAAATATGCTACGGGAAGCCATGGTTTGCCAAATTGCCCTCACTAACAGATGTTTAGCAAAAATGCCCTCATTAGTTTAATGAAACTTTTTTCGGACCAAAATACTCCTACAAACAATTAAAAAGACGCCCACAGTCCATCCCCTTTCTTTTCAGTATTCACGCGATCACAGCAATCCTAAAGCCCCATTCCTTTCAAAGATTTCTCCGTTCAAGCAAAGGTTCACTGTAAGATTTCTTCAAATTGCTATTAAATTTTACTAACAGTTATATTTTCATTTATATTATGCTTAACTTTGGTTAAAATTCTATATAAACCAAACGAGATATGATTTTTATTCATAATAATAACAAAACACATGACATTAGATTGATTACACTAATTGTAATATGCACTTTCATAAAAAAAAAAAAAAACAAAATCTATCAATTCTGGAAAGTCTTGGCTTATTGACAATAGTTTAAGCTCTGGTGCAATGGGAGGCCTGTACAAAATTATTGTCTATTGCCTATTGCCAAGATTTTCAACCCTATTGCAATGAGGAGCTATAGCCAAGACTTGCAGCTCTGATGCAATGGGATCCTTGTCGACACTTCTTCCCTATTGCCAAGACTTACAGACCTGTTGCAATGGGGTACTTGCAGACAAATTCTCTGCAAGTCTTGGCTATAGCTCTGGTGCAATAAGCACAAAACAGAGACTTCTTGGCTATTGCCAAGACTTTCAGACATGTTGCTATCGGGGACTTGCAGACAAAGTCTCTGCAAGTCTTGGCTATTGCCAAGAGTTGCAACTCTGGTGGAATAACCACCGAGGAGAAACTTCTTGGCTATTGCCAAGACTTTCAGACTGTTGCTATGAGGGGCATGCACACAAAATCTCTGCAAGTCTTGGCTATTGCCAAGAGTTGCAGCTCTGGTGCAATAGGCACCTAGGAGAGACTTCTTGCCTATTGCCAACACTTAAAGACCGTTACTATGGGGGGGGGGGGGGGGGAGAGGGGTTGTAGACAAAGTCTCTCCAAGTCTTGGCTATAGCCAAGAGTTGCAGCTCTGGTGCAATAGGTACCTAAGAGAGACTTCTTTACAAGACCTTAAGCCTATAAAAGGGCAATATTTTTACCCATGATCCTGCTTCTATTAAAGCATATTATTTGACTTTATTATGTGCAGGATTACCACGATGGAGACTCGCTGTATTTATATAGCTTATAATGGGAATTGGGATGCAAACAGCAAATACATCAACCATGATATAAAGTTGATACTTGTCGAAGACGGTATAAGCTACCACACATTTAGAAAAGAAATTTATAATGCTCTAACCATCAACACTGCTGAAACTGAAGTAAAGATAATGTTTGACACAAATCTCGAAAGGTGCAGAGGAATGATGGTAACAAATGATCAAGAACTTACGACTTTCATTTTCTGCTGAAAAATGATGAGAATTTCAGAAAATCCTGCTTCATAGTAGAAGTTATTAAAAGGACCGACATGTCAGAAAATCTCGCTTCTTTGTGAATGAAGCTGACCATAGCATGGTGTTGCATCAAAAGGAATGACACTTATTGATTATAAATATTTTTAAAAATCAAATGTGATTGGAAAGTTAATATTATCAATAAACTAAACTATTGGCAATAGCCAAGATTTTACACTCATAGAGATAACCAATTCAATTTAACTTGACGTAAAGTCTTAGCAAAGGGTAAAATATTTTCTACCAAAACTTATTTATCGTCTTTAATATTAGAAATAGTTAATTTGCCTTGATGTCTTGTCATAGGCAATAATATTGACAACTAAATTGACACAAAGTCTTGGCAACACATTACCAGCACAACCCTCCATGAATTATTTATTAATTTTAAATTAATTAAATAATATTAGAGTTGGAATTAATTAACTAGAATTCAAGTCTTGCCCATTGGCAAGACTTTCCATCTAAATGTGTTCACCCAACAGCAACTAAAATGTCTTGAAGTCCTGCAATTGCCAATACTTCCGGTTCATCCGATTCAAAGCAACTTCAGTCTTTAAAATAACAAAAATATCAAACATCCAAGTGTGCTTGTTTACATAAACACAAAAAATACGGTAAATACGAAATACATGTAATTAAAAACTACTCAACAACTTTCTCTAACTCTTTTGTAGTACTAATAGTCTCATTTGGAATACTACGCATATCATCTTGCGACGGAAATAACAAATAAAAATTTGGAAATTCATCGCCCACATCACATTTTTGCCTTGGAATTCATCAGAAGATCTTGGCTGACATATAAAATCATCAACCACATCAAAATATGCATGATCAGGATCAGGAGATTGAAGATTCAATATCCATTACCTGCAAAATTTTAAAAAACAACAATGACAACACATAATAACAAAACAATAAAATAATAATGAAAAGACCATATACTTCACATCACCATTCCAAGAACCTTTGGAATCAAACCAGTGCTCATACTTAAAATTTTGATCTCCTTCCGATAGGAACAAAAGATAAAATATGCATATTCAACAAATAAAATTACAAAAATAGTATGATAACAAAACAACAAGTAAAGACAAGGAAACATACATCACGAAGTGCCATCATGAACTCATGATTAATATGCAGAAAAATTCCTATGTCATTACCATAATTCAGAGTCAACAGGACAAAAGCAAAGACAACTGAAAAACACAGCAACAACTATAGAATGCATGACTGATGAAAAAAGCAAACTACAGAAAAAAGTCTCTACAACTATTGACAATAGCCAACACTTTAAACTCTAGTGGGAGGGGAAACTTGTAGAACAAGTCTCTACAATTATTGGCAATTGCGAACACTTTTACCTATACTGCAGTGACAAACTTGCAGAAACTCTTGGCAATAGCCAAGATTTTAAGTTCTAGTGCAAGGGGGACCTTACACTGAAAATATCTAAAAGTATTGGCAATTGCAAAGACTTTTACCTCTACTGCAGTGAACAACTTGCAGACAAAGTCTTTGCAACTCTTGGCAATAGCCAAGACTCTAAGTGCTGCTGGAACGGACAACTTACACGGAATATCTCTGCAAATATTGGCAATAGCCAAGACTTTAAAAGTTCATGCAATAACCAACTTGAAGAAAAATTCTATGCAACTCTTGGCCATGACCAAGACTTTAAGCTCTAAACAATAAGCAACAACAAAATCTAATAGCTTTAACCAGTAAAAACCTTCAAATCACCGTAATCAACCAAAAACAAGCGAAGCTCAAACTTAATTCAACAATCATCCCAAAATGTAAGCTCTGTACAAAACATGAATATCTAATAGCCATAGGCAATAAAAACCTTCAAATCACTAGAATCAAGCAAACACAAGAAAAAAAATCCCAAATTTCTAGTACAAAAAGAAGAAAGAAGGACGCCAGGAATGAGGAAAGAGAGAAGAAATCTTTCGGCATGAAGAAAGAAGGAGGCCATGAATGGGGAAAGAGAGAAGGAAACCTTCAACGTGAATTAATACAAGTTGGGGGGCAAAATAGTCCTTTTATAAGGGGGAGGGGGGGAGGGTATGATGTGGAGGCCATTTACTTGAAACATTTATAAGTGGGGGCAATTAGGTAAGACCATGGCTTATTGAGGACACTAGGTGAAATTTTTTGGTTTTAAATCTTGGTTATTTTTGTACCTAGTAGACACTATGGCATTTTTGTTGCAATATTGGCCCTTATTAAAAACCCTATTCTTTTGTTATCCCTAAATGCTAGGGAATTTTCTGGAGATAGCCAAATTCTAGTTCAAAAGTTCCTAGTGAACGTAAGGCTCTTCCGAGAGTTTTGTTATGATGTCGGACAGTGGTGGCTAAAAATAATTTTTTTTTTTTTGCATAAGAGCCAAAAATATGAGAGTAGCGGCAGAGTCCAAAAATTTCACCTGATGTCCCTAAAGTGACTAGTTCTAAGAGTTCATCTCAGTTTAACATAGTTTTAGAAAATTTTCAATCGCTTATTCCGTAGGTAATACTTCAACTTATCAATTGACAAGTGCTACCTCTTAGTAAGAGATCAAGTGGCAAGCAACACTTCAAGTTATCTAGGAGATGCGGGAAGAGATTTGAAAGGGAAAGTGATGTCCGGACAACACTTAATTTGAGAGAATAAGGACAAGTGTTGCCTAAGAAAGAGGGGTCAAAGGCAAATGCGGCCACTTAGGCAATACTTACGGAGAAAGGGAGGGTAGATATTCAAGCGTCATTATAAGATTCATAGAGTATTTCCATCCAAATATATTCATTAAACCAAGCGGATGCTATATTTGCTAAAGTGTCACAAAGGCAAACCATAGACTATGGTGTCATAGTTCAGCAATTTAGTGGCTAGAATCCTATTTCTGCCAATTTCCCTAAATCCTGCCTAGGAGTGTTTGGACGGCCCAAATCAGCTAAGTCATCATACGTAAAAATTTCGTGTAGAGGCCTGTTGGCGCGCGCTAATTGATTTGTAGCTGTCAAAAACAAATTTGCTGAGAAATAGCCATCTCCGGACAAATTCCAGTATAAATACTGGGGCTTTGAACAAGTTTTGTCAAAGCCCCAGTATTTATACTGGGAAACTTCAGTAAACTAAACCCAGTATAAAATACTGGGGCTTTGAACAAGTTTTGTTCAAGGCCCCAGCATTTTGTTACGGGACTTTGTATAAAGCTTCAATCCCATAACAAAATGCTGGGGCTGTGAACAAAACTTGTTCAAAGCCTCAGCATTTTGTTATGGGACTGAAGCTTTATATATAAAGTCTCATAATAAAATAATGGGATTTATCCTTTTGATGGGACCTTTGTTATGGGATAAATCCCATTACTTTGTTATGGGATAAATTCACATAACAAAATAATGAGACCTTTGAACCTCTGTTTTAAAAGGTAGTTTTGAGACTCGCCCCGGGGCGGGGCACTTGCAAAACGCCCTGAGACTCTCGGGCGGGGATTAGATCCGTGAGGCTTACGCCTCAAGCGCCCGACGATGCGCCCAGAGCACGCCCAACGCCCAACGCTGGGGACTCGCCTTATAGAACCTATGCAAATGATCTTTTCAATTCCCTATTTAAGATTGTTCATCCACAATTTTCTTTAAAAATGAAGTTATTATCATTTATAGAAATTTAAAAGTTTAGTACAACTCGATTAACAAGATATAATATTACATGTATTATAATTGAGAATATCATGAGTGTGAATATCATCTGTATGCTTAATCTAAAAATGCATAGCCGATGTTTATAATATCATCACTTGTTATTTGTCTTCGTGTTTTATTTCTGTCACTCAAAATTGTTAGACTTCTATTATTTTGTAAGTTAGAAGCAATTTTATATTTATCAATGATGAATTAATGTTTTAAATTATAATAATAATAAATTTTATTATTTATTCACTTTTTATAGTAATAAATTTTTATTTTTAATTGTTTGAAAGTTAAGGCCTTATGATTTATTTGTATCTCATAAAAACGGTAACATTAAACAATTTCTTACAATTGTTAAAAAGGTTAGATTTTTGTTTCTATAATCTTCTTTCTTATTTTTAATTTTTTTCTGTACTTTTGATATTTTTTTTGATTCATTATGCTATTTTATTAATTTAAAATTAATTAAAAAATAAGATCCATGAGACTTACGCCCCATGTCTCGGGGCTTACGTCTCGCCTCATTAAAGTAAAACGCCTTGCCTTGCGCCCCCGTCTTTTAAAACATTACTTTGAACATATTAGTTCAAGGTCCCATTATTTTGTTATGGGACTTTGTATAAAACTTCAGTCCAGTATTTTGTTATTGGACTAGTCTGGGGTATTTTTCCAACGCTAATGGAGCTTAAGTGTGCGCGCGAATTTTTTGTTATTCTTTAATGAATTTTGAAACGGTGGATAGTCCCCAATAAACGCATCCAAAAATGGCTAGTGATTAAAATTTCCCGTCATCATACATTTCACATTTTCGGCTGATGCTGTTCAAGTTTTGACCCTGCAAGATTGACTTATTTTTGCAAGTTTTAAAGAACATACAAGTTCTAGCGAATACCTAAAAACTTGTGAAAAGAGTGTTCACAATTTTTGATGAATCCATCAAAATTATTCCAATTTGGCTATCTTTGGTTAGATTTCAAAAGGCAAGATCAAATGCAATCAACATTCAGAAAATACACTATTCGTGCAAAGTATCATTGGTTTCCATTTTATTTTTCAATGGACTTTCTTTTTTATTTTTACATAAAGGTACAAGTTTTATAAGTTCTTTATAAAATATAGAAATATTTTAGCTAAATTACCCAAATAAAAAAAAGAAAAAGTTAATTACAAAACATAACAAAAACATAACATAACATAGTAAAACCTTACATTCTTCTTCCTATTTCCCCCCAATTTCATTTTTTCCTCAATTTCACTATTCCCTCAATTTCACTTTTCCTCTCACCATTTTACCCAATTTCACCTTTTCTCCTCCGATTTTCCCCCAATTTCACTTTTCCTCCTCTTATCCTCAACCACCTCATATCTCGCTGTATCTCCATATTTATCAACTATCCAATCACCTCGTATCTCGTTGTATCTCAACTACTAACCACCTCATATCTCGCGGTATCTCAACTACCAACCACCTCGTATCTCGCTGTATCTTAACTACCAACCACCTCGTATCTCACTGTATCTCAACTACCAACCACCTCGTATATCCCTATATGTAAACTACCAACCACCTCGTATCTCCCTGTATCTCAACTACCAGACACCTCTTATCTCGCTGTATCTTATCGTATCTCCCTGTATCTGCATTGGTTTGCACTGTATCTAACTATTTTCAGATTATATCTAGCTGTTTTAAGCCTGTTTCCAGCATTGTTTCATCCTGTTTGTGCGTTGTTTCTCAGTGTTTCTAAACTATATCACCTTTTTTTTGCGTTGTTTCACATTATTTTTTACATTTTGTTTCAGGCTTTTTCATTAGCTGTTTCAGATTATTTCAACATTGTATCTCGTTGTATCTACGCTATATTTGCTTCGTATCTAACTGTATCTCGCTGTATCTGCGTTGTTTCAAACTGTTTCAGCATAGTTTCTAACGGTTTTTGGAGTTTTGCACTGTTTCTACATTGTATCTAAGTGTTTCTAGACTGCTTCTGCTTTGTATCTAGATGTTTCTTGACTGTTTCAACATTATTTTATCATATTTATGCACTGTATCAAGCTGTAGATCCTTTTGGTAATCGAAATGAAAAAGGAAGAAAAATTAGAATGTTACTAGAAATTAGATGACACGAATTTGTTCTCCAATTGGTTCTTCTCTTCATCGTTAACAAAACTCATCACACTATACTTACACACACTATTATTCCCAAACCCGAAACTCATTTCAACATTTTTTCCAATAGATTTCTGGCAAAAAGCATGGAGTTTAGCAGAAGAAGCAGCAAAAAGAACAAAAAAATTCACAAAAGAAGCTTTTAATTGTTCTACTGAACTAACCCTCAACAGAATTCACAAAAGAACCTGTCTCTGTTACTGTATCAACTTTGAACGAACTCGAATCAGGCCCCGGTGCAAGCGTCACAGTTGATAACATGCAGGAGCCGTTCTCCGATACTAACGCCGATGATTACTTGACGCGCAAGATCTAACGTGGGCGATTTTACAAGTACCGTCCATTGTAACGGTTTCTTTATCGGTAACCAGAAACTGCTACTACTACTGGTGGATACAAAAACGGATGGAGGAAGGGTTAACTGTGGGTTATTGGTTCACAGAGGTGGAAGTGATGTCAACGAAGATGGGGAATTGTTGTTTGCAGAAGGAGTAGCGACGTGATCGTCGTCAGACATCAGAGATGACGCTGAGAAGGCGGCAACGATGGAATGAGAATTAAGGGTGATGGAGGAATTAGAGTTAGAAGAAGAAGAAAGAGTAAAGTAGAAGATGTTGTAATTTAGGGATATGAAAATGAAATGCCTTGATTATTGTGAAATGTGTTATGTAATTCTTTTTCAATATTCAATTGAGTATTCATTCTCCATGATTTATTATCAATTATACCAAGTTGAAGGATAAATAGGTTTATTAAGTTAATTAGGAAGTTGTTTTTGTTTCAAAATAAATAGGTTCAAAGAGAATTTTGTAAAAACATATAAAGAAGATTGCAACTAATTCACCATTCGTTTCAAATTGTGGCAAATATTTGAAACGAATGGTGAATCAAATATTGCAACTAATTTGCAACGAATGGTGGCATCTCGTAAAAACACAAACTTACCGAAAGTGTTTTGGAGTGTCAAATTACGAGTAAGGACAATATTAAGATTCAATTTGCAATTAATCTTAACGTACAAAAATTTAAATAATTTATAATGAAAGACTAAAGTGTTTTTTTTTTTTCATGTAGTGTAAGTGTAAAATATACTATGACTTTTAATCAATAGAAATAAAGTTAAAATAAAAGAGAAAAATGGGGAACACAATTTTATTTACATTTGAGAGATATATTAGTTAAACTAATTAAAAAAAGTATGGTAAATAAGTATTTTTGGTAAGAATATTTTTGTGTCGAAAAATTAATAAACTGCTTCTGTTTCTGCTTAATTTGTAGCTTTTCCCAACAATGAAAAAACTGCTTCTTCTTCTTCTTCTCAAAAGTACTTTTTTTTTTTTTGGCTAAACACCTTTTCAAAAGCATTTTTTCTTGAATAAAAATATTTTTGACTTCTAAGAAGTTTGGCCAAACATACTATTAATCTGGTTTTATATGTACCACATTAATGGCCCTTTACTTCACTTTAACGCATTTCAGTTGTCCAAATTCGAATCAGCAAGCAAAATTGACAGTCGAATGTATTTATGAGAAAATGAATTTGTTTAAACCAATTATTTATATAGATCATATAATTGTTTCTTTTTGTGTTTTATGTGTACTTGATAAGATCATGGAAACTGCTAGGAAGATTCATTTCGGGTCCTACCAGTCTGTCTAACGTTCTCATGTACTAATATCTTTATCTGTTAGGCATTACTCCAGCTTTTAATTTATATGTTACTATAAGAGAGGGAAGATTTCTTTTGAAATTTGTAAAAAGTCTGAAAACTAATATATACACCAGCTCACCACATGAAATAACGAAGAAAATTGCCGATAATATTATTCATATCATAATATACGTTGTTATTTTAATATATTTATAATAATAGTATAATTCTGTTATGGCCGATTACCTATCATATTTTACGTTTCAACCATCAATTTGCAGAGAGAGTTATATGTACTGTCGATTAGTTTACGTAGGTGTTTAATAATGTAAATTAATTACGTTGTCAATGATAAAACATAAACTCCAGATATAGTAAACGTGAGAAGTTAGCAATGAAATAATGCCATGGTCCTTCGCATCCACTGATTCCGTCGTGTGATGACAACATAGCATTTTTATATAGTTAAGAAATTATTGTGTGCTTATTTAAGTAGAATATTTGAAAATATTTGGATTGCCTAAATACAAGAAGGATCCACAATCATAAGTGTTAGAATTTGTTGATTTTGTAAACTACATATATAATCTATAAGAAATTTAACAACAAAATATTTACATCTCCGTATCAAATAAATTGGAGATCGACTATAATCTATAAACAATATGATATTATTTATCATGTTAAACAGCATGCCTTTTTTGTAATTGTATGTTGGCTTGACTTTCTTTCAATTTGCTTAGCAGTGAATTTGAACATAAAATCTATTTTTGTGAGATATCAAGTTAAATTGTGGCTCTATTAGGTTATGTTCCATCTAAAAAAATTTAACATGATAAATAAAGAGAACAATAGTGTATTTTAAGTCATGCTCAAAAGCATGATTCAATTTTCTTTACAATACTAAAGTAGTATCGTACTAAATTTAGGTATAAAATTTGTAATCTGTTCAATTAATTTTACACTAAATGATAATATTGATTAATCATTACTAAATTAAATATTACATAGGACAACTGGAGATACGGGGAAAGACTAATTAAACCGGGGATTACAACTCAATACCACCATGGTATACGACTAGTGTCGTTGAAGCTCTGAACATCTAACATGTCCTATTAATTTTGTACAAAATAATTTATTTATTCACTTCTTAGTCTTAGCAATAATCCACTTGAAGGAGGCTTTCGAGTTCTATATTTATTCATTGACATTACCTACCTCACTATGGGGCACTTGGAAGAATTTTGAAGGGTATTGTTGTTAGTTACAACTTCATTAATTAAATTAGTAAAATATAGCTGAGATAAAGGTTTCCATGCGTTGGTTGAACGGTATCATATAGTATAAAGTAGGCAAGAGGGAAAATGTGGCATCGTTTAATGAAAGAGCAGGAGGGAATTATCCAAGTCTAACTTTTATCCTCCACAATTAGTATTAAATAGTAAATACTAGAATAATTCCGCGTAAATTGTACTTGAATGCAATATAAAAAAAGATATAAGCTTCAAAGAGAGTAGCAGTATGATTATGACTTGTTATGTTAGTATTTTTCTTTGGCTGTTTAACCGTTTTTCATTTAGAACAGTATGGGTTGGATAGCACTCTTTTTTTTTTTTTTTTTTGGGGTGGGGGGGGGGGGGGGGGGAGAGAATAGATTGTTAGTGGTAAAGACACATACAATCTACAAACAAAAAAATAGTTTTGACGAACTCTTGCGCAAAATTGCTTAAAAAAGTTAAACAAATTAAACACTAACATGATGAAAGGTTTTTGCAAAAGTTGAAAAAGATTTTCATGAACAAACGCGACGTCGCACGAAATTGTTGAATACATTACACATGCTTCTAGGATTAAACATTATTAGTCAAAAGGTTGTTTTGGCATAAGGTATTTGAATTAATCTGAGTTATTGGTGAAGCTAAGAGACTTGGAGAAAAAGTAATTGAGAGAAGAGTTTAGAGAGAAATATTTCAATCATCTCATTTCAGCTTAGAAAGGAATACAATGCTGCAGCTAAGATATTTAAACTAATCCTAACTAACTTCTAACTACACTAGTTAATCTAACTAACTAACCTAGTGTGCTGACTCAGCATCAGTTAATTTAACTAACTCCAACTAACTTGATTCCTACAGCTAGGATACAATCTGTGTCCAGCTCAACACCCCTCCTCGGGATAGAATAGTACTGAACAACTGAATTCTTTTGAGACTGAGAGCAGGTTGTATCTAAATTCTGGCAAGTACAACACATTGCTGATGACTTGATTCTGGAGCACAGTGGATTTTCCTACATGACTTACTGTAGCCTGAGATCCTGTAGGTAAACAAACAGTGCCTGCACTCTTTCCTTCTAAAAGTGTGATGTCAGTGAGATAATTAAGGTTGTTTACCATATGATTGGATGCCCTGGTGTCAACTATCCATGAGCCTTCACATTAGCTAGAGGATAGCTAGGCATACCTGCAGCCATAGCTGATGTAATACCATCATTTTACTTGTTTAGCATCTGTATAATTTGCATGTATTGATCCTGAGTAAGCTGAGGAACTCCTGGATTTGAAGGAACATTCTGATGAGTATGCTGATAGGGCTCAGTGTTCATCTGCATTTGTACATGCATTGGTGATTTGATGTCACTACCACTGGATCCATAGTCAGCAAAGTGTGCTGAGTTCCCTCCATTGGAGAATCTCTACTTTCTATTGTCATTGGGATAGCCAACCAGCTTATAGCAGTCATCTCTAGAGTGTCCTCTCACATCACAGTGATCACAATAGGCATTTGGCCTTTTTCCTTTGATATTGTTTATGTTCCTAGGCTTATAACTAGACTGTGACCTCCCTGAATTAGAACCTGAGTAGCTGTTTGAGTATGATTTGTTTGGAGGAAACTGACCAGAAGTATAAGTGTTGTTCCCCCCGAGAACATAGAGTTTTTGTTGGTGAATAAGGCATTCAGTTCAGGTATGTCAGGGGATTTAGCTAGTGCTCTTTGACTCTCATCAGAAATGATCAGTGAGTAGGTTTTGTTTACACTGGGAATAGGGAACATCATGAGAATTTGACTTCTAGACTGATTATATGAGTCATTCAGTCCCATAAGAAACTGCAACAGTCTTTGGTACTCAAAGTGTTCAGCAAATGATTTAGATTCAGGACAAGAGCAGCCTGTAATAGGCATTAGGGCATCAAATTCATCCCATAGGTCTCTCATCTTAGAGAAGTAAGTAGCAACAGAGGAGGTGCCCTGAGACAGTGTAGCTATTTCCTTATACAAAAAAAAAAAGATCCTAGAGCCATCAACTTTATCAAATCTCTCCTTCAGATTTGTCCATACTTTGTAAGCATTTGATTTGTACACAATGCTACCTAATAGGCCTTGACTAACAGAGTTCATAATCGATGACAAGATTATAGCATTACATTTCTCCCATAACTCATGTAAATCTGAATCAAAATTCTCCTTCACACATTGCTAGTTACAAAACCTAGTTTGCTCTTTCCTAACAATCCAATCCTCATTGATCTACTCCACATGGCATAATTTTCAGATCTAGTTAATTGAATAGAGATTAGTGAGCTACTTGGAGTATCACAGGCCTGAAGAAATAGAGGATGATGATGATCAATTACCACTGGTACTCCACTGCTAGGGCTTGCATTTGCCATTGTTGACTGGTTTAAGCTTCATTTTTCACAGAAAAGAGAGAAAAATTGTTGTAACCAACACTGTTTAGAGAGTGACCTCTTGCTTGAGAGATTGTCAACTCACAGTATGTTTGTAATACTAGAATGCGACTTGAAATTTTACTGGTATGCTTCGATTACCAGCTCTGATACCATGAACTAATCTGAGTTATTGGTGAAGCTAAGAGACTTGGAGAGAAAGTAATTGAGAGAAGAGTTTAGAGAGAAAAATATTTCAATCATCTCATTTCAGCTTAGAAAGGAATACAATGCTGCAGCTAAGATATTTAAACTAATCCTAACTAACTTCTAACTGCACTAGTTAATCTAACTAACTAACCTAGTGTGCTGACTCAGCATCAGTTAATTTAACTAACTCCAACTAACTTGATTCCTACCGCTAGGATACAATCTGTGTCCAGCTCAATAGTATTAGAGTACCGCATATGGATTATGGACCAACTTGTCCATTTGGGATTACAACATATATCCGTTACAAATCTGACCATTTGATATTGCATTACAATTTTATTTAATTACAATTTTCAAACCGTGTACATATTCTGATCAAGAAGAGATAAAGATGCTAGATCTAAACACCACATAACCGGAAGAAATTGCTCCTCGTTTCAATTAATGTCTCATTTTTCTCTTTGCTTAAAAAATTAATCTCAAATTTTTTCATTTTGTAGTATTTTACCCTTGATGACAAATGATAACTTATTAGATTACAAACCTATAATTTTAAAATAGTACTCTAATGAGTCTAGCTAGCGGTAAAGACTAAATGTTGAATGCCTTAAATTAAAGGGATCCACCTTTGTTAATAACAATCCTCCATAGCAAGTTTAAAACCAAAAGATCCAAACGATATTAATAGTATTTATAATACCATAAGATTAAATATTCTCATTACATTACACACAATTAAATTGAGATAACTAAAATTAAATGAAATGAAAGATCCATTAATAAACGCGGTTTCTTTCATTAGACGTGCCAATATTTTAAGCAAAAACAAAAGAATAAAGCAACCTGTATGACTATAATTTATCCATTCCGTACTTGAAAATGAAAGAAAACAAGCGGCACTAAGAAAACGCTATCCTTAAATAGCTGTCCCCAAACATACCTGTTTTTATAACGTTTTGCCTTTAAAGAGTATCTTGTTTTTTTGCTTTCATATTTCACACGCAATAGAAGGTTGCTTTTACTTCTCTTTTTATTTCTCAAGGAGCTGAAAGAACAAACAAGAAAGAATTAATCTGAAAAATGGCAAAAGACAGAACTATTGGTGTTGCAATGGATTTCTCAAAGAGTAGCAAAACAGCACTTGAATGGGCCATTAAAAACTTAGCTGATAAAGGTGACACGTTTTACATCATACACATCAAGAATCATTCTAGTGATGAGTCTCGTAATAAGCTTTGGGCTCAATCTGGTTCTCGTAAGTTACTCTATCTACCTTTTCTTTTCTTGTTCATTTATCGATAGATTTAACTTATATACTCCGACAATATATAATTGGTATTTATGTTATCTGCATATTTTGATTTATTGTAGCAAATAGGCTGCTAATCTTTTAGGTGATCCGATAATGCAATATTGTTTTTACTGTTAGTCATGATCGGAGCTAAGTCGATCAAAGGGGTTCAATTGAATCTTTTCGTTGAAAAATTACTTCGTATAAGTATCGTAAAATGATTTCGTTTGTTAATTTTTAAATTGTTGAATCCCTCCACCCTATAGATTTTTTTTTTAGTAAAGTGGCAAAATGTGGATCATATTGATTTAGGTCGTACTCAAATGGTAAAAGCTTACCCATACCGGTGACATCTTTGTTTGTTATTTGAATCCCCTTATATAACTTTCTTGTTCTGCCTTTACTGTGGCGTATACGATTAAGTTCTTCATGGATCAGGGTGTTAATGCTTTGATTTTCTTTTGTTCGTTAGCTTTAATTCCATTGGCGGCGTTTAGGGAATCTGAAGTGATGGAGAAATATGATGTGAAGACTGATATGGAAGTTCTTGATATACTTGATACTGCTTGCAGGCAGAAAGAGGTTTTCCATCTACTTATTAACTCTTTTTGTTTTCTTAATTTTTTTTAGTTTGCTAATTTTCCTGAAAGTTATTCATTGATCTTTGTATAGATAAACGTTGTCGCCAAATTGTACTGGGGAGATGCTAGGGAGAAACTCTGTAATGCTGTTGAAGATCTGAAATTGGATTCTTTGGTTATGGGTAGCAGAGGCCTTAGTACCATCCAAAGGTATATCTTTGCAATATTCAATGGAGTAACAAAAATTATATATCTTCTTTTATTCAAGTAATATGAAATATTTGTATTCTGAAATGTCTATTTCTTTTGTGATAAAACAGGATACTCTTGGGAAGTGTGACCAACTATGTAATGACTCATGCAACCTGCCCTGTGACTATTGTGAAGGATCAAGATTTCCTCAAGCACTGATCAAGATTTCTTGGTTGAATGGAACTGAAAAATAAGATGAAAGGCTTTACATGTTTGTATTTTCTAATATTGTTAACATTTCCTACTGTCAATGCTAAATGAGACATATCTCGTTTCTGGTTTCAATAACAAATGAAAGGTTGATGAATTTGATTTAATTTGCCTGGTCTATGTTATCTTCCCTTTTTCTGGGACAAGAAAGAAACATGAATCTTTTTTTTTTTTTGGATAGAGTTATTTGGTACATCCACTCAGAGGCAGAAATGCATTAAGCCATGAGTGACATTGGAAGCCGTTTTATCAAGTTAGGTCAACACTGCTAAAAAAGTAATTCTGTATATGTAAATGTTAACTTGGACTCTAAACCTAAAGACGTGTAACATACTTGTTCAAATTATTGGTTAGGCCAGCCACGCTATACGTATTGGTGCGAGGTAGTAAATATTTGGTGCATTAGTCATAGTGCACAAAAATTGACTCAAACACCATCCTTTTGTAAAAATTTAACTGTTCTTGGGTTAGAATTCTTGAGATTGGTACTGGCCTAGTTGTTTGCAACTTCTCTGCTTCGCGAAATAAAGAAACTTATCTTAGAAATAATCAAATAAATGTCTAATTAAGCTTACATAAAGTATAAACAATTTCAACTCTTTGACAGATTTTTAATAATTAGGATATATCTTAAACATATCACTAGGGTGATTGAATTTCTATTAAAAAATTTCTCATATACTTGGAAGTATTTGCAAGTCAAGAATATTGCCAATAATAATATAATCTACACCAATTTGCTCGATTAATGGTCCAAGTTGATGGCTTAGCTCCCTCACATGGCTCTGACATATGATCAGTTTTTAATTAAAATTCATTATTAGTAAAAACTTAAAATATGTCTGCTTGAGATAATAAATGGTAATTACTGTCTCAACGACCTGATGGCTGCTAAGGGTTGGTGACATTGATTTCATGGAACACTAGTAAACAAATAACCGATGTGGCATAGAGTAGCAAAATTAAATGTAAACCACAGATCTGAAAAAATACTTTTGAATTACTTGTTTTTCTAAAGGTTCCATTGCGGCCGTTGCTCTTTGGTCACGCCTCTTATGCTTATCACTCACTGTTAAACTCCATTAATGGAGTCGAGCATCTTCAGCTTAGAGAGAGAATTATTGAGAGAATCTGAAGATATTTTTGGGGATAATCCCTTTTTTGTGTTAACTAACTATTACAATGACAACTAACTCTTATAACTAACTAACAACCATAACTAACTACTATTAACATTTTGCATTCTAGTCCCTAATTATTTTCACTTAACTCCCTAATACTCAACATACTTCAACACCCCCCTTCAAGCTAGGTGGTGTAAAAATATTGAGCAATCCTAGCTTGGATACTAAGTAGTAATGTTGAGCACTACCCAGAGCTTTAGTCATTAAATCAGCTTCCTGCTCATTAGTGGACAAGTATTCTGGGAAGATCAGCCCAAGTAGGATTTTTTCTCTAATGAAATGGTAATCAATTTCCACATGCTTTTTTCTTTCATGGAAGACTGGATTGTTGGCTATTTGGATGGCAGCTTTGCTGTCACAGAACAGCTGAACAGGAGTTGATACCCTCACTCCCAGGTCTCTGAACAACCCTGTAAGCCATATCAATTCTGAGACAGTACAAGCCATGCTCCTATACTCAGCCTCAGCTGAACTTCTGGCCACTGTAGACTGCTTTTTTGATCTCCAAGAGATTAAAGAATCACCTAGCTTTACAGTATAGCCAGTTACTAAACTTCTTGAGTTTGGGCAACTTGCCCAGTCTAAGTCACAATGTGCTATAAACCTGTTTTCTCCATGTGAGCTCATGAGCACACCTAGTCCAGGTTCACTCTTTATGTATCTCACTATCCTAAGAGCTGCTTCAAGATGAGACTGCTTTGGTGCCTGCATGAACTGACTTAGAGTCTGCACACTGTAAGCTATGTCTGGTCTTGTAAGAGTGAGGTACAGTAGCTTCCCAATTAATCTTTGATATCCTTTTATGTCACTTAGTTGAGCATCACTTGTGACACCACACAGCTTGTCCAGCTCCACACATGTCAGCTTTTGATTTTGCTCCAAGGGTGTAATTGCAGTCTTGGCACCAGCTAAGCCCAACTCAGCAATCAACTCCAAGGCATATTTTCTTTGATAAAGCAGAATGCCCTTTTGGGATCTACATACTTCTATCCCTAGGAAATACTTTAGAATCCCTAACTCTTTAATCTTGAAAGCATGCTGCAAAGCATCCTTGGCTTCCTGTATCATCTTTTCATCATTCCCTGTGATCAAAGATCATCCACATACACAAGGATGATAACCTGCTTGGTGCTCTTCTTCAGTGTGAACAATGAATAATCATGCTGGCTTTGCTTGAACCCAGCTTTCAGCAGGGCTTCTGTGAGTTTAAAATTCCATTGCCTAGAAGCCTGTTTGAGGCCATAGAGTGATTTGAGTAGTCTGCATACCTTGGTCCCCCCTTGACTACCAAATCCAGGAGGTAGATGCATGTAGACTTCCTCTTGCAAATCCCCTTGCAAGAAAGCATTATAAACATCCATCTGGTAGAGAGGTCAGTGATGCATTGAAGCCAATGCTATGACTGCCCTGACTGTGACCATCTTCACAACAGGAGAAAAAGTCTCATGGTAATCCAAACCTTCCTGTTGACTGTATCCTTTAGCAACCAAACGAGCCTTGAACCTCTCAACCTCACCATTAGATTGATACTTGATCTTATATACCCATCTATAGCCAATTGGCTTCTTCCCCTTTGGTAGGATGACAGTTTCCCAGGTGTGATTATCCAGTAGTGCCTGGATCTCAGCCTCCATGGCTTCAACCCACCTAGGGTCCTTCATAGCCTCAACATAGCTGGTAGGTTCAACTTCATGTAGAGCTGCAGTTAAGTAAGCTCTGTACTTCGGAGTGAGTTCATCATACCCAATATAGTTGGAAATGGGATAAGAACAGGCAGAAGCAGCTCCATGAGGCTTGGTTGGGCACACATAATCTTGTAACCAGATAGGGGGAGCAGACCCCCTAGATGATCTTCTCAAAGGGACTTGAGCTGCAGGTGCCTGAGCAGGGATAGGTGCTGGCATTGGTGCACCAATAGGGTCAGCTGCAGGTGGTGCATTCAGTGCATCATCATCTTGCTTGAAATGAGCCTCAAGATCAGGGACATCATGCAGATATTCCTCCTCCTGAAAGTCTAAGTCAGGAGGAAACTGTTGTGGTGCTGAGTAGTATATAGTATCTGGACTGTCAGATAAATTGGGAAAGAGTGGCATGGAAGCATCCTTCTGCAGAAACTTGAAAGGGAAAACAAACTCTTTGAAACTAACATCCCTGCTGATAAAAAACTTCTTGGCTTGAATGTCGAATAACTTGTACCCCTTCTAAGTGAGAGAATATCCCATGTGTACAGCAGCAACAGCTCTGGGAGAAAATTTATTCACCCTCCCAGGGATGGTGGCATAGCACAGACAACTTAGAACCTTAAGGTGCATAAGAGATGGAGCTGCTCGATGGAAAACTTCATATGGAGATTTCCGAGATAACACTGAGGATGGTAACCTATTGATCAGGTAAACAGCAGCTAGCACACAATCTCCCCAAAATTTTAAGGGAATGTAACCCTGAAACCTGAGAGCCCTGGCCACCTCTAGAATGTGCCTATGCTTTCTCTCTACAGTACCATTTTGCTGAGATGTATATGGGCAACCACTCTGATGGATGATTCCATTATCAGCTAGTAACTGATTGCATTCACTGCTAAAAAACTCAGTTCCATTGTCTGCCCTAAGGACTTTGACATTCTTATCAAACTGCACTTGAACCATTTTGATAAAGTTCCTTAACAGTACTATGGTGTCACTTTTGAGTTTCATCAGATAAATCCAAATCATTTTTGAATGGTCATCAACAAGAGTGAGAAAGTACCTGTTTCCATTATAGGTAGGTACCTTAAAAGGTCCCCAAATGTCTACATGAACTAGATCAAAACAAGATTTTGTTGAGCTGTGACTAACCCCAAATGGCCTTCTTGTTTGTCTAGCAAGAGGACATACAGTGCATTTATTAAAAGAAGACTCTCTAGATATACTACTTTGCAGGAAAGGAATGTGTCTTAATACTCCAGCAGGTACATGACCTAGTCTCTTGTGCCATATAGCAGGATCTCCATTGTTCTCAACTAGGCAAGCATTAGGTGTGTGAACTTTGGAGTCTGCAGGACCTTTTGGGAGTAGGAGATACAAGCCATTCCTTTCTTCACCTATCTCCTTCACCTTCCCAGTACATAGGTCCTGAAACACACAAAATTTTGGAAAGAAGGTTACTGAATAGTTCATTTCCTTGGTTAACTTGGAGACTGAAAGTAAATTGTATCTGAAATCTGGAACACATAGGACACTGTGGATTGTTTCTCCTTCAGCAAACTGACAGACTCCTTTATGTGTGACTGGGACTGACTTTCCATTTGGGAGAGGAACATTACTACCTTTAGAATACTCTAGCTTTTGTATATTAGTCAACATGCCAATGTCAGAGGCCATGTGGTTTGTGGCCCCTGTGTCAATGATCCAAGGGGTGGAATGCCTTTTTTGAGCTGGAAGAGGCACACTGTTACCTGCCATATTAACTGCAGGTTCATCTAGTTCCTTTTCCTTTCCCAGTATTTTCATAATTTGGCCAAACTGTTCAGCAGAAAAAATGTCTTGCCCAGCCTTGTTGGATGATCCAGCTTGTGACATAAAGGTGTTGTTTGTCCTGCCAAAATTCTGCACAGCTTGTGCAGTTTTGCCATGAACCTGATAGTACTCTTCCCTGTCCCTATTTGCTTCACAAGCAACAGCATTACCAGACTTATAATTGTTTGTAGAGTTATAATTGTTTGAGGAGTTAAAACCAGGATTTCTTTTGCTTTTGAAACCAGGTGGGAACCCTTTGTCTCTGTAGCAATCCTGTTTCAGGTGTCCCTTGCAGCCACAGAGCTCACACTTCAGGTTATTCTTCTTGTAATTCTGATAGTTTCTTTTCATGCTTGCCAGGACAGTATGTTCATCAGAATCAGCAGTCATTATGACATTTTGAGTGATCTTCCTTTGACTCTCTTCATGATTCACCATAGAAAAAGCCTTGCTTTCAGTAGGCAAAGGTGTCATTAGTAAAATTTGACTCCTAGTTGCACTATAGTTCTCACTTAGCCCCATGAGGAATTGAAAAAGTTTCTGCTGTTCATGGTGAGCAATGTACTCTTTGGACTTATCACAGGTGCAGCTAGAAATGGGAACTAGTGAGGCATACTCATCCCAAAGCAGTCTGAGCCTAGAGTGATAAGTTGACACACTAGAAGTTCCTTAAGAACAGGTTGCTATTTCCCTGTGCAGATAGTAAACTCTGCTTCCATTGATCTTATCAAAACGTTCTTGTAGATCCATCCACACTACATAAGCATCTTCAGCATACACAATACCACTCAATAATTTTTTTGAAACAGTGTTCATAATCCAAGTCAATACTAAAGCATTACAACGTTCCCACTCCTCAGCTAAGTCTCCTTCATACTGATCTCTCACACAAGTACCATTAATGAACCCTAATTTCTTCTTAGCTCGCAAAGATATTTTCATCGCCCTACTCCACACTGCATAATTTTCCTCTCCTGTTAGCTGGACCGAAACTAGTACTAAACCAGGTGTATCAGATGGAAGCAGGTATAAAGGATGACGGTGATCTATTGCATTTAGGTCATTCATGGTGCTCTGCTATGCTTATTCGATTTACAAAATTGGGATCAATCTCATCAATCTGTGAGCAAATTTGAAGAATACTCACAGAGTTATGAAGAATGTGTTAAGAACTGTACCTGAGCTTACAATGTTCTGCCAGAAAATGCAGAATTTCGCCGGAGCTTGTGATGCTTCTGATGCTTTGGTGAATCAGTAACTAGTTGCAGATCTCTCTTCAGTATTCAATCTCTTCAGCTGTGGATCCATAGCCGCAGCTCTGATACCATGTTAAACTCCATTAATGGAGTCGAGCATCTTCAGCTTAGAGAGAGAATTATTGAGAGAATCTGAAGATATTTTTGGGGATTATCCTTTTTTTGTGTTAACTAACTATTACAATGACAACTAACTCTTATAACTAACTAACAACCATAACTAACTACTATTAACATTTTGCATTCTAGTCCCTAATTATTTTCACTTAACTCCCTAATACTCAACATACTTCAACACTCACCTATACTCTAGCAACATGTTGATCAATACGGTGTAATATGCGAAGCAGCTAAGTCATATCTTTTCGATCACTGAAGGGGTGGTTCGTCCTCTAAGAGGGTTAAGCTGATTTACTTCTTGAATCATTTTTGGACGCACTTTTTCAGTATTCGTTCAGTTAGTTAAAACACTAATATTTGAGATTTATTTTGCATTAATTATCTCTTCCGTGGTTATGGATATCTTAATGGAATATGGGAATGAAATAATACTGTCACATGGGTTGTTCTATAATAGTAGAAAGAATGATGTTCTGATGAGTGCATTGCTGAAGAAGCTAAGCATTGTAGGGTGAACTTCCTCTGTTTGGTTTTTGAAAAGTTGCCTAAAAGACAATCTTCTATGCTTCCTTTAAAGAGTCTGTTGCGCACCAGATGCCCACCAGATACCTTGCTGCATGACCCACAACCTAGAGCATTGAAGAACAAGATTCAATTGAACCAACCGCCAAAGGGTTATAGGGGAATGAACAAGGTCCCTCCACTTTTTATCCGACGTCTAGGGATTGAACTTTGAAAATGAAAATATTTTTGGCAGGGAGTGTTTCCCCTTTTAGTTGGCCTTACAGAGTGGAAAAAAGATTCAATTGAACCTTTCATTTTCATCACAGATTAGAGATGTTTATTCATTTTTTACAAAATATTTAAAACTTTGAACTCATTAAGTTTAAATTCTATACCCACCCTCTACACATGACAGCTCAAGCCTCAAAAAGAGGCCTTTCTGTTTTCCTGAACTAGTATTTTCCTTAGCATCACTCTCTACTGGTTGATATTTTACAGTGAATGATCATTGCAATACTTGCAACGTACATATGAAGCTCTCACATGGTTCTGCTTCGCTATGATATGTTATGATGAAAATACACTTATTTACTACACCTAAGAGACAGTAACAAGGTATAAAACAGTAAAATAAATAAACAATACTCCCAACTATTATAAAAATCTTATTACCAGACACGCTAAAACAGGAATTACAGAAAGCAATTTGTCTTCATCGACTAACTAATGGCCATAAAATTGTCTACTGAAAGTTCTTTACTTATTGGCTACATGAATGGTTTGAAATACATTTTTGTAAAATGCAAGTAATTTTTCTCTGGGTGGCAAATTTTCCTTGATAAAGCTGCAGCTTATCACCTTATCAGCCCAGGCACATATATTTGGAAATTCCTCTTTCTTCAATATGTCCACTTCCAATGCTTCTTGAATAACTCCAAGCCAATAAGTTATCAAAATGGAAACAATCTCAATATATCCAACTGTTTCTCCTTCAAAGAACTTTTTATTATCTTTGACTTCATTCTCAAGAAGTTTAAGAATCTCATGAAGTTCTTCCCTCGCTTTCTCCCTTACTTCATTATTGCTGTCATAACAAATTTTGAGCATCTCTGGCAAGCACTAAAATTGGAAAATGACACTTTATTATTACAGGAAAAGTAATGATAGGGATTTGAAAGAAAATATATGAAGATGGAATGCTGGAAATTAATATCTTACCTATGGACTTAACATTAACTTAATTACTACCGTTTCAATTTATGTGGCAGCATTTCCTTATTCGTCTGTTCAAAAGAGAATGACAGCTTCTAAATCTGATAACAATTTAACTTCAAAATTACAGTTTTTCCATTAGTGAAATGATTTACCACCACACAATCATCTTTGTCTTATTTTACACCATAAGTTTAAAAAATCTTCATTTATTTCTTAAATTTTGTGCCGAATCAAACTATGACACATAAAGTGGAACGAAGGGAATATTTAGTTTATGGAGCAACATAACAATATACCGGTTGGTGGACATGGTCCTCTTATCTATTCATATTTATACCATGTTAGTCCTAAATCATTCATATATAAATTCTCTATGTTCTAATTTATGTGGTAGCATTTCTTTATTATCTGTTCCAAAAAGAATGACAACATTCTAAATTTGATATTATTTTAACTTCAAAATTGCAGCTTTGCCACTAATGAAATAATTTACAAATTACAACCACACAAATATTTATATCTTATTTTAGACCACAAGTTTTAAAAGTTACTTCGTAACGAGTTAAGCTATGACACATAAAGTGGAACAGATGAAGTATATTGTTAGTATAGTCTTGTTATGTACCTATAACTCATAATTGGAGGGGTGTATAGGTCTTGTTGTGGACCTATAAACTCATAACTGGAGGGCTCAGTAAAAGATATTCACACAATGTAATTTATCAAGATAAACTATAACGATAAACTAGTAAAGATAGTAACCAACCTACTATAACATGTAAAATAATCATTACGGTTGGTACAGTAATTAAGAAAACATACCTTTTCGTCGATAAACTTAGTCCAGAAACGTGCCATGGCTCTTTGATTAGGATCTTTTGGTAGAATAGGGGTGCCTTCTTTCCAAGTTTCATCAATATATTCAAGAATCACAAGAGACTCTGGAATTGGCTTTCCATTGTGCAAAAGCACTGGAACTTTTTTGTAAATAGGATTGTACTTGAGAAGTGCAGGACCCTTGTTTAACAAATTTTCTTCACTATACTCATATTGAATTCCCTTGAGTTTCAGGGCAATCTCAACTCTTACACTAAAAGGACTTGCCCAAGCACCTAACAATTTTACTTCTTCCATTTTCCACACTCAAAGTCTTGGCTTAATTTGCAATTCTGTCTTCTTGGCTTTGCCTTTTTATGGAATGGGATTTGGAATTGGCCGGATTTTCATCAAATCTATATTTCACAAGTGTCTGGAGAGATGACATGTGTGCTTATGTCAGCTACATTTCATTAAATCTCATGACTTTTATTTTGTTTTTAACTTATTTTAACAGTCAAGTTTGAATCTGTTCACCTAGAATTGTAGAAATGTTGACATTGTGAGTCTGCGTCTCGTCATGTGACATCTTAGTTAGTCAAATGTGAGATTATTTAGTTATTTATATCTGGATAAGAAGGAACTTATCGAACTTATCCTTTTATTAGAATACTTTGAGAGATCATGGAACTAAACAAAAGCTTCATTAATGGGATATTTCTATGTCATATCTCCCTCACGGTTTTATAATTAATGGCAAAAAGAGGTGTTTAAAATGGTCCAAAATTATATATTTTCCCAACGCATGATATGTTGATTGGACGCTCATTATTAGTTCAAATCATGATATAGACAAAACCAATATTTAAGTGGAAAGAGCTAGAATGGCACGCTCATTGTCCAATAAATTTCAAATCATGTGTCAAGCCTTAAAAAAAATTAATTAACTAACTCTGTGCTGAGTGTTTACTCCCTCCGTTTCAAAAAGGATGAACCTATTTCCTTTTTAGTCTGTTTAAAAAAGAATGACTTCTTTCTAAATTTGGAAAGAAATTTTCACTTTTACTCCTCCCTAGATGATTTGAAGCCACACAAATATCTATAACTTATTTTAGACCACAAGTTTCAAAAGTCTTCCTTTCTTTATTAAACTCCGTGCAAAGTCAAATGGGTTCATCTAAAGTGGAACGGAGGGAGTATTATTTAAAGGCTCGTGACTGGTGTTCGAAAAGGTACAAAATTATTTTAAAGAAACTCGGAGTCGCCACTTGACATAGTTTAAGGTATGCCAAGTCACCAAAAGGTACCTTGGAACACCTCTGACTCGTCTAATGGTCTGCGTTTAGAGATTCAGGTAAGGTCGTCAGTTGACTCTCAGGAAGGTATTAGGCACCCTCGAGTCCTGTGTCAAGCACAGTTGCTTTATTGTCGCAATTTTAATTTATTAAATATGGTTGTTATCTCATTGATTTAAATATAAACTTTGATTCAGAAAAAATTTAAAAGTGTTATTCTTATCCAACCTCACAGAGGATCGGATAAATTTACACTTTAATTCGAAAAAAATTTAAAACCGTTATTCTTATCCAACCTCACAGAGGACTGGACGAATTTACACTTTGATTCGAAGTAAATAAATAAATAACTAGATAAATAAAATGCTTTACAGTGTTTCCAACCTCTCAAAGGACTTGTCCATTTTAATTAACTTCATTGAGACTATTTATTAAGAAGTGAGTTGTTTGCGAAAATCGTAGTGGGTTAAACCGTTTGCATTAATGAGTTGCCGTAAAGATTATTTGCAAAAAATTATCATATTTTTATTGCTTGACGCAAAATGACTTTAATAGAACTAATTTCCTTTAGCCTAATAAGCAGACCGCGAGTCATACTTATTATTAAACTCAATCGTGTAAATTCTTCTTGCTCCTATTTAATTTGCCTAATCGATTTAATTAAAACATAACCCCTAACTTTAATAAGTGATAAATTGGGACTTCAAAATTTGTCTTTATTCGAAATGTGGATTATGAAAGCATATACATAAAGTTGGTCGTTTGTTAAATGTGAACAGCTTTCTGGGCTGCCTTTAGAAAAAAAGAATGACTCTTCATTTTGATAATGTGGGCTGAATAATTTGTGAAAACTGGGTTTTTTTTAGGTATGTTTACAAAATTGATCATATTTGTTTCTATATATATCAAATAAGTCGTTTTCTCGTAAATTAAAAGTGTGGCCAAATTTTAAACAGACGTCCTAATCGCTGTCTATTTGTTCCAATTGCATTTTTAATCGAAACTTTGCACTAATGGTATTACTTTAGCATATCATTTAAGCTTTAACCCACATTTTAGCAAAATTTACACATGTATGCTCAGATTTCAAAAACAGTTTCGAGTTCAATCAAAATTTAAACAATAACCGTTAGTCCAATTCAAATTTTGCTGTACAGATCTGTCCAACTTTTAAAATTTGCACCATGTGGCCCTATTTACAGAAACGGTCCAGCTTTAGAATGTGCTACATTTCTTGCAAAATAAAATCCGCCTTTAGCTAATTTCAAATTGTCATTTACTTTCCTTCGTTTTTATTCAAAACGTACGATGAGCAACCTTTATAAACATTGTAAACATGCTCACAAGTATCTAATAGCCTTTCCCTTTCTATTTTAGCACAAGAACGAGTTTAAAGAATTCTAACACAATAAACGGAGTTTAAGACTTAAACATACTAGTTTCATTCCATCTTTGCTCATGCCAAAACAACTTAAAATAAATACAAAGGTTAAACTTTGTGTTTACCTATATAACGAGGCCTTAGAGCATTGCGATGAAATCCCACAAAGCTTAAAAAATGAGACACAAACACAGCGAAAACCAGCCAACGAACAGCCCCAAAATCAGCCCTCTTAACCCCTTAAAACTTAAGATTTATACCCCAAAAGTCCCTTGGTATGAAGGCTTTTGGTTCTAAATCTTTTCTTCCAACTTACTATTTTTTCTCAAGTGTTTTTTTGCTCTCAATTTAATGCTATTTCAGCTGGTTGTTGTATGGTTTAAAGAGGAGTAAATGCCTCTATTTAAAGCTAGAAGATGAGGCCAAAAGGTGGTGTGTGGCCTACAGTTGAGTATTTTTTGGCTATTTTCAGCATGGTACATCAGCTGTACAACCACTGTTTCAGCCACCTAACAGCCCCAAAAAGCTGAAAATGTACAAGTAGGGTCCTCTAAAAGGACCCCCATTACTCATGGTACTAATTAGAAGGACTAGGACCAACTAAGCAAACTAAATCAGCCCCAAACTAACTAAATGGACCAAACTAAACTTAAAATTAAACTAAAACTCATAGCAAACTGATTATACAACATAAATTATACTTCTTAAACTTAACTAGACAAAACTAGATTAAGACTTGCAAACTAAGCAAAAATTAAACCCAGACCAAATCGAACTCCTAACTTCCTATAGCTTAACAGACCAAACTGAACTCCTAACTTCGTGCTAAACATATCAAGAAAGATGGACAGATTTCAATGCTTAAACACAAGAGGCACAGTTTTAGATTCCTAAAGGGCTAAACATCGAAAACTCATAGCGAACATACGTCTTCTATTCCTTTACACTGTAATGAGCGACAACTGAAACATGAACATTGATAGAGAGTGTGCAGGAAGGGACAAACAAGATTAAGAAGACCATGTATTCATCTTTTTCTACACAAAAACAAAACCAACTGTCCAGAATCCATACTCCATTAATCTGTTTAACTACTATGGCCAATAGGCACAATTTACGTCTAATCTAAGGATGATAAACATACATGTTTGATACTAATTCTAACAAAGTAAACAATGACACAAAAGTAAAGCATTTTCATGTCTAACCCGACGCCAAATCTAATTGCATCGTAACCTTGGATTAGAGCTTCGCCATCACTGCCTCACGGACAAAAATCACAGCCCTCAAATGAACACCATAAACAGCCCCTGCGTCGCTGCAGCCCCTTCGAACCTCACTGTTTTGCCCCAGTCCTCACTGCCCCGACTCCTCCAAAACATCGTCATCGCAGCCTCGAACCCCACTACCTCGTTACTGTCCGTACGCCAAAATACTGCTATGTCGTAACCAAAACAGTCCCTAACAGCCTCAAACCAATCAGAATAAACGCCACCACTGCCTCGTTTGCTAACACAATGTATCACTACCACAGTCGAGTTGTCGCTACGCCACCACTGCCTTCCCTAGTATCGAAAACAGCCCCCCTCCTATCTCCATTACAACAATCAACAACAGCACCCCCCCCCCCAGATTTGCTCCAACACTGCCTTCTCACAAAAAAAATCATGACCAAGCGGTCCCTAAACACCACTGCCTTCTCCTCACGGGATCACCCCCAAAATAACATCACACAATAACAAAAACGGGAGAGAAAAAAGAAAATAAGAAGAAAAAGAAGAAAGAAAACAGAAAGAGAAACAGAGAACGGGTAGGAAGCAAGGGAAATAAGGGACGGGGTTTTGGGAAATGGAGATGCGAGGGTGAAGGAGAGGAGTAAGGGGAAGATAAGGGACCAAAAACTCACCGGAAAAAATTATGGGTCGCCGGAGTTGAAGTTTGACAGCCACTTTGAGCTCCGATCTATGCGAATCGATTCACTTTTTGAAGAAATCAATAGCAAAAATGGAAAGAGGGGGTCAAGATCTTTCGAATGGTATATTTTTGTATTTTTCCGGCCACCACCTGGCGGAGGCGCGGTGGAGGACGATTTCCGGCGGCCAGGCAGAATTTCGCCATGGCTTCGCCAGCTTGGAAGCTAAAGGGGAGTGAGAGTGAAAAGGGGTGTTTGAAGGGTTATATAGTGTGGGTTTAGGCTTGGGTCAAGAGGAGTGGGCTAATATTTTTTGCACATATGACCACTAAAATCCTATACTTATTAAAATACACAAACACAACTAAAATTAAAACCACATAATTTTGCAATACTATCACAATTGAAATATAAAATCAAAGTTAAACACATAACAAGTAATTTGGCAATTTTCATATTATACATCCTAATTAATGACAATTTTGTTAAAATAAAGACTAAAATTTAGAAAAATTTCCGTAAAAATCCTAAGAATCTAACACGGCTCTTTTGAACTATTTTTATGAATTTTGGTGCCTAAATTAGGTGATTACAATATGCATGTGGCTTTCGCGAATATTAAGTAGACATTATGAGGATCAAAGTAGCTCCAAATAGACATTTGATATTTCCAAAAAGTTTAGAGGAAGAATTTTTTTCTAACACATATACTCCCTCCGTTCCACAATGGATGACATATTTCGGATTTCGAGAGTCAAACGAGTTCATCTTTGACCGTAATATTTTCATATATTTTTTAAATATTTTGAATTATTTATTATTGCGACTTATAGTACTTTTTATGTAGTTTCCAAATATATAAATATCGTTTAAAAAAACTTAATGATTATATGTTCAAATTCACGGTCAAAATAAATTTGTTTGACTCTCGAAATCCAAAACATGCCATCTTTTTTTGGAACAGAAGGAGTAATACATTACATGAGTGACTTTGAATTGTTCCGAGTTAATTCCTAAAATGGTCACTGAACTATTGGAAAGTATTTAAAAAAATCAATTTCCTTTGGTTTGGGACAAAAATATCACTCAACTTATCCAAAATACCTTAAAAAGTCATTCTACTAAATTGTGGGTTAAAGATTACCGAAAATGCTGACATGAAATTTTATTTTAGTTTTTTTTCAGCATATTTTAGTTCTTTTTATTAAAAGTTAATCCAATAAATATTTTAATTTTTTTAAATACCAAAGTATTTATTTATGAAATACCCACGTACTATTTTAAAGAGAGGAAGACAATTTAAGAGAAAAGTCATGAAGGAGTATGTTCTTGCCGTACAGAAAAAGAAGACAAAAAATCCTACCAAAATTTAGATTAAATTGTTTTGAAATTTATTTTTTGTTTTTTATGTAAAAAAGTTATTTTAGTATAGGATATTACTCTTTTTAATTGAGAATGGCGCTCCCAAAGTTTGGTGGGACGTTTAGACAAATTTTTGTTTGTTAAAAAATTTTAATATTAACCTTTCTTGGAATGTTATGTAAAAGAGAGTTGTTCCTTGGGAGGATTTAGAATTTATCTTGTATTTTATCCGTATTATGACTTGAAAACACAAATAATATACATCAATAAAACTCGTTCAAATAATCTTAAGAAGCCCCATTTTGGGTCAAGTAGCATGTCGGTATTTCATAAATAAATAAGTTGGTGTTTTAAAAAAAAAATTAAAATATTTATTGGATTCACTTTTAATAAAAAGAACTAATATAAAGTAGTCTTAAGAAGATCCATTTTGGCTCAAGTAGTATGTGGGTATTTCATAAATAAATACTTTGGTATTTTAAAAAGAAGAAAATTAAAATATTTATTGGATTAACTTTTAATAAAAAGAACTAAAATATGCTAATAAACTAAAATAAAATTCTGCGGCAGTATTTTTCGGTGACCTTTAACCCACAATTTCGTAGAATGACTTTTTAAGGTATTTTGGATAAGTTAAGTGATATTTTTGTCCCAAACCAAAGGAAAGTGACTTTTTTAGATACTTTCAAATTGTTCAGTGACCATTTTAGGAATTAACTCGAAATGTTCCATAATTAAAAGACATAAAATTCATACAGAAAACGTAAAAATTTCGCATAGGGGCCTGTTTGGCGTGCGCTAATTGATTTGCCGCCGTCAAAAATAAATTCCCTGAGAAATAGCCACCTCCGGACTTTATATAAAGCTTCAGTACCCATTATTTTGTTTTGGGACATTGTATAAAGCTTCAGTCTCATAACAAAATACTGGAGCTTTGAACAAAAATTGTTCAAAGCCCCATTATTTTGTTATGGGGCTGAAACTTTATATATAAAGTCCCATAACAAAATAATGAGATTTATCCCTTTGATGGGACCTTTGTTATGGGATAAATCTCATTATTTTGTTATGGGATAAAGTCCTATAACAAAATAATGGGACCTTTGAACATGTTAGTTCAAGATCCCATTATTTTGTTATAGGACTTTACATATAAAGTTTCAGTCCCATAACAAAATACTGGGGCTTTGAACAAAACTTGTCTATTTCTCCAACGCTAATAAAGTCCCATAACAAAACTTGTTCAAACCCCAGTTTTTTCAACGCTAATGGAGCGTAAGTGTGCGCACAAATTTTTGACTATTTCTCAATGAATTTTGAAACGGTGAATAAAACTCATTGAACGCGTCCAAAAATGGCTACGCACCAAAATTTCCCATAGAAAACTCCAACACATTAAATCATCTCAAACCCATTGTAACTTGTAAGGTCCAATGAGAAATTATTCAATAAGCATGTAACATTTGTTATCTTTATTAGGCAACTTCTTTACTTCTGAAGATAGATTTTGTATGTAGCCAGTAACTTATCTCTGGGAGGCAGAGTTTCCTTGATCTACATATTTGTAACTCTTCTGCCCAAGTACAGATATTTGGGAATTCATTATTTGTCAAAACTTCAACTTCTATTATCTCTTGAATAACTCTAAACCAATATGTTATGAGAATGGACACAAAATCAACAAATTCAACTGTATCTCCTCCAAAGAACTTCTTGTCTTTGACTCCATTCTCAAGAAGTTTCAAGAGCCTGGGAAGTTCATGCTTAGCTTTCCTCCTTGTCTTCTTCTGATAGGAATCATGAAATGAAAAAATAACAAGAAATTAAAAGGAAATAAAGCAAGACCTAAATTGATTAATTTGGAATTAAGGAAATTAATTAGGAGGTGAGGCCTAATCACCCACTTAAAACAATAACCAATAAGAACCTATACTAATTGATCCTCAATTCAATCAAACATTCAATTGCAAATTAATTATTAAGATGCTTAAGCAATAAGCTTAACCAAGTTTCACACAAATCAATATTCATCAAGTCTAAACCTAGCAAATGAGGCTAAAAGAGCTTATATAGTAGTTTCTAAACTTGGCATAAAAATATCTTAAGTGCCCCTAGAGTGGGCTGAAACAAAGTCATTAAACCAAAAATAGGGTTCTGGTCGTCGCCTTAGCGCTATCGCGCCAACATCTGCGCGATCACAATGTATCATCAACTAGAGCTTCGCGATTGAGGCCTATTTTGTGCGGTTGCGAAGAGCAGTCTCTTCAGTCCTTTTCAGCTCCATGTGTGATCGCGTCTAAAGCCTCACGGTCGCGTTGTACACTACCTGGCTCTTACGTGATCGCGTCATATCATTCGCGATTGCGATGAGTGATTTCTGACTCTGAGGTAGTGAGCTTGCAAACAGGTCCTGAAGCCTTCAAAATTTGCCCCAACAATTCTAGTTTTAAGAACACGGCCTACAACTCCTACGCTTGGCTCCTTGTAAAGGGCCTATTCACGAGCCGGGTTACATCATTCTCCCCTTCTTGAAAAGAATTCGACCACAAATTCGTTTGATTATCAATCTTGAAAGGAGACAAGTCGCACATTGAATGTGTTGCGCTTTTGATAGTCACTAGGCAAATCGATCTTGTAGGCATTGTCATTGAGGCGCTCAAGGACTTGAAATGGGCTATCACCTCTTGGCATCAACTTGCTTGTTCTCTTGTTAGAAAACCTCTCTTTTCGGAAAAGAACTAAACCCAATCTCCCGATTCAAAGATCATCTGCTTTCGTCCTTTGTTGGCTTTTTTGGCAACTTCTTGATTATTCTTTTCAAGTCGCTTTCTCACTTGTTCATGAAGCTTCTTCACTTCTTGAGCCCTTGTCTTGGCATCTAAGCTTATAATCACATCTTGAGATAAATGGGTGAGATACAAGGGGGTTAGAGGGTTAAAACCATACACAACCTCAAAAGGAGTCATACAAGTAGAAGTATGTATGGTTCTATTATATGCAAATTCACTCAATGGCAAATGTTCCTCCCAAGATGCAAGTTTTCCTTTAATCAAGGCCCTAAGCATGGTTCCCAAGGTACTATTGACAACTTCGGTTTGACCATCAGTTTAGGGTGACAAGAAGTAGAAAACAATAATTTAGTGCCAACCCTTCCCCACAATTCCCTCCAAAAGTGGCTAAGTGACACAACCCGAATTCTCGGTTAGGCCGTGCGAGCACCCGACTATCTCCTCCTAAACCTGTCGGGTGAACCCTATTGACTGAATCGGTATAAATTGTGAAGAATTACCTTGAAATGAAAATGAACCGTATTTTAGCAACATAAGATAACTCTTAAGGAAAGACAAACATACAAGCTGTCTAAATGATACAACTAACTACCCAGAATACACAATTTTAAAGGTTTCCAGATCAGACATCTAAGAAGGCCAAAAGATATACATCTCCCGAAGGAAGCAAAAGTAAGGAAAACTGTAATATCTAACCAACTGGAGCGGAATACTCCTGCTCCTGGGGCGGAATACCCCTGCACCTGATATAATATAAATCAGAGGCGGAATACTCCTGCACTCTCCGGGGGCGGAATACTCCTGCACCCCATAAAATGTAAAGCTGGGGTGGAATACTCCTGCACTCAGTATGATATGCAATGTAATGCATATGAATGCAATGTGATTCAATAATAACCCTTCACCGGCGCAGGACTCTCATCGATAGCCGGGAAGCAGATGCCAACTCCAAGCCAAAGTACAATACTCAGATTCCCAATGCAATATCAATAACAGGACATAATATATAATATAGAATGTAATTCCAAAGCTAAGGCGTAATGAGTACGCCTATCGGCAGCTACACACGTAAAGAACACGTGGTAGAAAATCTATGAGGCCAAGTGCCTCCAAAGCTAGCTCTGCTACTCAACAACTGTCTTTTTTCCTTGGATTAACTGCCAAACGATCTCTTTCTATTCAATAAGCAGAAAAATTATATCAGATAAAGCTAAAGGCTTCATTCCTTATGTTTTAGGGCAATCCAGTTAGGAACCTGATACCCTATTCGCATACGCAATACGCAGGCCAGGCCTATATACAGGGTTCAAAGTCCATAACCAAACCCTAAATAAATTATATTTATATATAGCTCATAACTCACTGAGTATGAATATATAATCATTTCCATCATCGGGGTCCAATTGACCCTTTAAACTATCAATTTACGTCATTAGGGCGATGTCTAATATCCCTATTTTTACCGTAAAAATATATTCGAACACACGTAATAAGCTAAGATAATGAGTTAACATCATTACCTGAAGATTTGGGGTGAAATTTTACTATTTTTCCACTCCTTTTCCCTTTTGTCCTCTCTCTTTTCTAATTTTTTCCTTCTCTACTTTGGTTTGAATGTTTCTGTTTTGTTTCTACCTTTGCTTCTTTGCTAAGGGATGATCCCTTAGCCACCGACTAATCTCTTTGACTTTTTTTTTAAAAAATAATAAATTCGCTACGACGATTAAAATTAAAATAGAATCCTAGAGAAGTCGAAATGATCCCAAAATTTTCAAGTAAGCTACACAAAATATATGTAACATACTCGCGAAGACGGATCCCAAATCGAACTCCCGAAACTCAAGATGTGAATTTAAAGGAAAAGATCAAATTATTTAACTTTCGGCATTTTTGCGGAAACTAGCTGTTGACACCCAATTTCGTCCCGAGATTTAATTAATGACTAATTATTTAAATGAAAATTAATTATTTAAAATAAAATTAAAATTAAAATTAATTAATTAAAATTAGCTATAGTAAATTAATTAATTTAAAAGAAAAGGGCTAAGTGTGCAATATACAACCCCAATTTCAGCCTACTCGTGCAATTTTTCACTTACTCCTATAATTCCTAAAGTGGGGCTAAAATTGCCTTACAAATTAATTTCCAGCTCACTTTTGCAAACATATATACATACAATACACGCGCATATCATTTCAGTCCTAATCTCCCTCCCCATTTCAGTGTAACCCGATCCCCTCTTCCCCAATTCCCTTACCCGCTTACCCGATTCCCAGCCCTAAATCCCCAATCTTTCCCCCCAAAAATCCCACAACACACCAAGAAAAGAGTACGATCTGGTCCCATTCCCTTTTACCATCTCTCCAGTACATCACTCGCATCTCAATCGTTCATTTCGAATTGGTATCAATCTCAGCCGTGAGATGTCCAACGTTCATATTCTCTTTGAAATCAGAGTTAAATTAGTACGATCCGAAGGATTATACTATTTTAACCCTGGTTTCAAAAGGGAAAAGAAAATGAGCAAGGATTATTTGGGGCATTCAAAGAAATCCGAAACCCTAAGGTATGAGAAATATATTTCCTTATTTCTTTCATTTTTGAGGGGGGGATTCATGTTTTCTTGAGAAGAGTAGCAGCAGCAGCTAGCCAAAAAAAAAAGAAAAAAAAAAATAAAAAGGAAAACCTAGAACATTTATGGGATTTCGAATCATAAAAGATTTTTGAGTTTAATATTAAAGTCTTTGTTTACTGATTTTGAGAAAGTCTGGTATCGTCGCTTCGCTTTTCAAGTCGTCGACGACTTTGTTTGAGTCATCGCCCTTGCTCGCGTCGACTTTATTCGAGTCGCTTAGTCGAGTCGCGTATTCTTCGAATCCACGCCTTAGCGCACTGCCCCGCACTAGGTAATAACCCTTTCCTCTTTTATTTTCAATCTCTGATCCTTCACTCATATTTATACTCTTGTTAACTTGCTGAAATTTTGATGTAAAACCCTTACATGTGTGCTTATGAATGAAGGTATGATCTTTAGACCATTGGAGAGATGAATATGCTTGGATATATGATCAAATAGTTTCCTGGTTCATCTCTGTTTTGGAAAAAGTTTAAAACTCTTATTAGATAGTTGAAACTTGTAAAAAATGAAAGGAAATCTTTAGGTTAGCATTGATATAACTGGATAAGAGATGCTAGCAGTATTCTTTTTTTAGATTTGCTCTTTAATTTTTCTTTGTGATAGCAGTTGATTCTTCAACCCTGTGTTTTTTTTTTTTTTGTATTAGTATGTTAAGGTCCCGTTTTCTTTGTCTTGGTTCAATGCTGGTTTGTGATGGTATGAGATGTTTTAGGGAGGTGTTTCAGTTTGCAGTTTGTTTAGTGAATTGCAGGGGTATGTGGATGTGTGTAGGAGTCAATAGAGTAGGCTGCAGGTGCTTGAAAGGGATAGGAGTTGTTTCTGGTGATTGAATGGGGTGTAGAATGTTGTCCTAGTTGTATCAAGGTAGTAGGAGTTGGTTTTTGGTGTTAGCAGGTTAATTAGGAGATGAAGTGATCAGAGAATGGTTGGATGGTTAGGGAGTTGTTTTCTGGTTATTGTAGGTGTAGGATTTACTTTTTTAGTTGGTCCAGACCTTGTGGTTTGGTGTGTCAAGAGATTAGTAGTGGTTGTTTTAGGTGTTGATTCAGGGTCTTGGTTCAGTTTCAAGGCAGTAAAGGGATCTACTGTTGTCTGCAGGGGCTAGGAAGAGGGTAGGTTGATGTATAGAATCTGGATTTGTTCCTAGTGCCTAAGAGGAGCTGTAGGTCTTGGTTCATAGCTCAAGAGGTCCTGGTGATTCTATTTCTAGTTGCTGTTGTTTCAGGGATTCTGGGATGTTGGCAGATCTGTGTAGGCTGTTTCAGGTTGGTATGTAGGATCTAAAGGTGTATGTATCTTGCTTGTATGTGTGTGTGTTTATATCTGCTTCCATATGAGTGTGGGCATGTCTGCTTTTGTGTGCCAATGTGTGTGTGTATATGTGGGAGTTTCTGGAGTTGTTCCCTGATTTGTTTAGGCTGTTTAGGAGTGGAAATGAGGGAGTTCTTGCGTTTTCAGTTTTTTGTCATGTGGTGTGAGCAGGTGTTGGGTAAAGAAGTCAGGTAGGTGTATTTGTGAGTTTAGTAAAGGGATGCAGGTTGAGATTTTTTTCCAGTTTAGTAAAGTCTAGGGTTGAAGGGTTGGGGTTAAGTTTAATGTTCCCTTATCTGCAAAAGACTTGTTATTTCCAGGTTGTCCTAGAAGTCCTAATTTAAAGTTCCCTAGGAAATGTAGATGATATCTGTTAAGCTTAAATTGTTAAAAGAGTTGGTATTAAGCGTAGTTTGTTTAAATATGCATGCAGCAATATCATTGTAGCCATCTCAGTTTGTCTTTAAGTTTATATCTAGCTTGTGCCTGATATTTTCTTTTCTTCTTATGTTAACTGTTCTGATGGTATGTTAGCAAGTCTAGTTGACTAGTAGATTAAGCCTCAAATGTTAAATGAAGCTTTGATTTATGGTCGATTTAATTATGAAAGCCTTCTAGTTTGGCATATGGAAAATATATTCAGTGGCCAAAAGATCTTAGAGAATGCCAGGTCTTAGTACTTCTTTTAGTCAAGTTTAGCTAGTGATTTATTTACTTATTTGAGATTGATAATCTGCTTTGGATTTTGATTCATGAGGATTTGGTCGTTAACAATGTTAACCTTAAATTTTTATGAGGAAAGTCCACTTTGAAAAGTTCATTAAACGTTCCTGTCATGAAGTTGCCTAGCCAGAAAGTTCAATATAAAGTTTGACTATTTTCCTTTGTAGCCTAGCCATCTCTGTCTACCCTTCCTTTAGTTAAATTCCTTTGAAAACTTTACTAAACTTGTTGTCTGGTCTTCTAAATAAGAAGCCACTTTTATAAATGGACGTATTCTTGTAAGGAAGCATGGAAAAAAGTTGCTCTTTGATACTTTATTTGAAAGCTGTTTCTGTGCTATTTATAAATCTATGAGAAGTATTTTAGTTATCTATTTAATCTGCTAAATTATTTGAATGAGATTGCACGTCTGCTGTGTTAACTCTCTGATGGATTATTATTGATGGATTATTGTTTACATTATACATTTCATCTTGTAACCATTTAAGCTTTCTCTTATATGTATTAATTTCTTTCCTTCTTATTACTTTTGCATGAAAAATCTTGGGGCGAGTTTCGGTAACTCACAATTGGGGACGACTACGTGCATTCGGAGGTTACTTGAACCGCTCCGCATTTTCGGGACTTGATATCCCCGAAAGTGTAAGACAAAAATGAACGAATGAAAAGCCTTTTGAAATACAGGGCTCGAGTTGGGTTCGCTATCCCGGGTTCTACCTTTTAAAACTCCTTCTCTCCCATCCCCTTTAGAAAGCATGTTTTAGGACTTCGTAAACTAAATTAGAACTTTGTATGATTAGAAGCCTGGTAGGTTAGCCGCTTTAATTGAAATTGTTATCTTATTGTTTGTCTAAGAGTGTTTATAAATTGCATATCCCGTCTCTTTGGGACTCGCCAATTAATTTAAGATAGTAGGAATCTTTAGTTAATTATCGAGTGCAAAAGAAATAAAAAATTAAAATTATACCTATTTATTCATTATTTATATTTAGTCAATTATTTATCCATTTATTAATTTATTTATTTATTCATTAATTAAATTAATTAAGTAACATGTTAATTTATTTGTTTAATTTTAATTAATTGTTTATTTGCCTAAACAATTATAATTATTTATTTACTTAATTACTTATTTATTTATTTATTAATTAAATTAATCAAGTGGTGCTTATTTCTTAATTTATTTATTTAGTTATTTAATTAATTTTAATTAATTGTTTAATTGTTTAATCAATCATAATTATTTATTTATCTATTTATTTAGTCAATGATTATTGTTCATCCTTTGTTTAATGTAAAAGTTTATTTATCTAATTAAGTCATTTATCTATTTATTTATTTATTTATTTATCTAATTAATTAATCAATCAATTATTGCTCTTTATCTAATCATTTATTAATTTATTTATTTACTTAATTTTATTTTATTTAGCCCTCATTTATTAAATTAATCAATCAACCATTATTTCCTTATTCATTTAATTAATCTTAAGTTTTGTTCAAGTATTGTCATAAATCAATTTTATCTTTTTATATTATTCATTATCTATTTATTTTATTTAAAATTTATCCTAAATTAGATTTCAAGTAAAATTCGTGAAAATCGCCGGATTAACCGCTTTTTAGCGGATTTTCGAAAGTGCTTCCGCAAGGGACCTTCTTTCGGATTTAATAGAACCACTTACCTAAGAATCTCTGAATTTATTTAATTTCCTTTAAAGTAAAGGGAATAATTGCACTCTTTAATTAACAATTGGTTCTTAATAGTCCTTAAATTAGATGGCGACTCCAAAGAAACCCTTTGGAATCCCATTTTGTTGAATACCCGAAACCTATCTTTTCATAAAGAAAGGGTAATTTTGGGGTTCAACAGCGTGGCGACTCCGCTGGGGATACGCAAATGGTTCTAACCAGAAGATTTTCGCGAATTTGATTTATTTATATATGTGTTGATTGTATGTATGCGTAGCTTAACTCATTGTTTGTTTTCATGCCTAAACTAGTATGCGTAGAATTTATTGTTGTGAATTGTATTGAAGCATGTTCTTTTATTTGTGCATAGTCCGCATTCCGTTCATATTTCTTCCCTCATGGAGCCTGTCAATTCTCTTTCATCTCCTCGATTTCATCACGGGGGGCCCGCATGACGGGCAATAATACAGGAAGGGCATTGTCCTTCCTAGGTCTCTGAATTTCTTTCGTGTCACCAAAGTTAGTTGGGGTATGGTTTGCCTGGTTTTGTCATGGCCGGTTTTACTGGTTTATGGGGCCAGGTTTGTCCCGCATAGGTCTGAATCAGCCTCAACCGTTAGCCCACTCTTAGAAGGAGATTAGGTCATGCATGTATAATACACCTTAGTTTGGACCCGGTTCTTGATACCGTTTCCAGGAAATAAGAAAACCGCCCTTTTGTCAACGGGTTCTTGAACCCAACGACAATACATATTATGTGATGTGTGATAATGAATCCTCAGTCCTAACCATGTTTTGAGCAAAATTAGATTTAGAATTTTGTCTCCTATGTTGTCTTTTAGGTCAGAAAATGGAAGAATTTAGCAGAATTGAGATCATAATGCAGATTTTTTGTGAACAAGGTAGAATTGTAGTCGGGGGGGGGGGGGGGGGGGGGGGAAGCTAGGCGGATTTGGTTGGCTTGTGTTTTGGAGATGGTCTGGTGTAGTGAGATCTAAGAGGCGAAGCTCCTGGTGTCTTTAAAAGATCAGTGGGGTCCCTCTCGAGAATGGCTTTGCGTGTGTGCAGGCCCATGTTGACTAACCAGCTGCAAATTCTTATGGAATGAAGTATGCGTGTCGCATATTAGGAGAGTGAAGCCCCTATGTCTATAAACGATCGATGGGGTCCCTCCTTGAAGACCAGTGCGGTCTTGGCTACCTAGGAAACTTAGAGGCTTGATTAAAGCCGAGGACCAGTGAGGAGCCCTATGAACAAGGTCGGTGAGCCTTGCAAAACCTAGGAAGCTGAGAGGCTTGTCTAAAGCCGAGGACCAATGAGGTTTTATTTTGAAAGATCAATTGGCGCCTTTCATGATTTGCAGTCTGGTATTGTGAAAGCAGTTGGAAATCTCACCCCTGGATGTTGTGAAATAATTGGGAGTTGTGATTTGGAGGAGCGTTGAGATTTGCAAAAGGTATAGAGGTTTGTTTTAGGTTTTAGGCCTTTGGGTTTAGAAATTTGGTGCAGATGTTGTGGAGAGCATGAGCTGTGTTTGACTTTCGAGTTGACCCCAGCTTTTTGGAAGTTAGTTGGGATAACGGGATTACAGTGTCGAGGCGGAGAGCTGATTATTATCAATTATTGTTATTATTTATCGCTTACTCTAAATTTGAATTGCTCAAAACTGGCATGAACTATTTTTCATTATCATTTGTTGGCGCATCTTAGGCCCACCTCTGGCACAAAGAGGCACCTTACAGGGTAGGAAACGTTCGCATTTTCATTTACGCTCAACTACTTGTGTTTGCCACATGTCGAACTTGTTTAAAATGCAAAGCGCTACGTAATGCGCGCTACGTGGTTTGTGTGCAATTTTGCCAATGACATGCAAACTAACATGGCTACTTTTGAACTTTTTCTTTTGTTTTATTTATCCCCCCATTCAGAGGTTTGATTTGTGCTGATTTAAGCTGGCTGATCACTCCTATTACACAAAGACAAAGGACCAATCTGCATACTGGTACATATTTCCACAACTGACAATGACTGGAATAGATGATGAACCTTGCAATACCGAGAAAAATCTTGCAACTCCTAAGTCTTCAAAAAGAAATGTCATTATTGCTCAAGACGAAATGATTCTTGAAATGGCTAAGGAACTACAGATGTTAAAAGATGAACTGGCTGCAGTAAAAGGGCAAACTCCTAAAAACACGCCGCTGCGTGGGCCCGATGCATCCCACTCTCTAGGTCAAATGGGACAATCTCTGGGGAAATCTTTGAACTCAATTGATGGGGTCGCCAATATGAACACACCTTTGAACACCCAAAATTCTCTAAAAGCACCAGTCCACCAAAGCAACTTGCCACTTGTCCAAGCTCCACCTCCAAATAACGCTCAATCTAGCCAAACAATTAACCGACCACCCATCTACCCATCACATCAACAACACCCATCATACACCCCGCACCCTGCCAATACTTATTATCAGACAAATACTCCATATCCATACCAAACCTCCACTTACCAAAATGAACCCATCCCGCAAGCTTATACTGAAAATCCATACGCACCATTAGTCCAAGTGGCGGTGTCTGGCGGGCAAGATGTTCCTATTGTGCAAATTGATGATTACACCAATCCTCCTTATGTGAGGTTTCAAAATGGTGTTAGAAGAGCCGAAAAAGCAGGCGATGGGGGTGAAGATTTGGAGAAAAAGGTACAAGGTTGGGTGATGAGTGCTCTTAGCAAAGCATCAAAAGGCAAGGACAAGGAAAGTCTGGAATATGAAGACTTGTGTGTTCATCCTGGGATTGAATACCCAGAAGGGTACAAAGTACCAAAGTTTGTTAAGTTTGATGGCAAAGGCAACCCCCGAGCCCATTTGAGAAGATACTGTGAAACCTTGGGAGTGGGGAAGAATGAAGAGCTCCGTATGAAATTATTCATTCATAGTCTTGAGGGCGAAGCTTTAGCCTGGTACTCCGAGCAGGATCCCTCAAAATGGATTAACTGGAGGAGTATGGCTCATGACTTCATGGAGCGTTTTGGTTTCTATGCTGAATTACCATTAGATCGGTTGGCTATTGCAAGGTTTAAGAAGAAGACGACCGAGACTTTTAGGGAATACCCGGTACGTTGGAGGAGTGAGGCGGTCAAAGTTAAGCCTCCCATGAGTGAGGAAGAATTTGTGGGACATTTCATCGAGACATTGGATGAATTCTACTATGATCGAATGGCATCTATGACTAACTCTACTTTTGCCAATCTAGTGAAAACGGGGGAGATGTATGAAGCTGGTTTGAAATCTGGTAGGATCACAAATTTGGCCGCTTTGCAAGCTACAAGTAAAGCAATCCAGTCTGGGTCTGGTAATGGCTTTAACAAAAAGAAGAAAGAGGAAGTGGGAGCTGTTGTGGGAGACATCAAGCGTCGACCGGCTGGAAAGTTGAATTTTGACAATTCGTCTGCTTTTCCCGCCTACCAAAGTCCATACTATCCAAATTACCCCACTCACTACCAGATGCCACCGGTTCCTTATCTGGTTTACAATGCACAAGCAAATTACTACCAACCTAGAGCACATGCACCTAATCAATACCCTCGTCAGCCAAATTTTCAAGCACCCCAGAATTACCAGCCTCGTCCTCCTGTTCGTCCCAATGTGCAAGGGTTTAATCAGAATTACGAAAGGAGAGCAACCAAAACCTATACTCCTATAGCCGAGTCATATGGCCAGCTTTTTGAGAGATTAAGAAATGCGGGAGTTGTGCAGCCTATCCCTGATAACACTCCAAACCCACCTCCAAAATGGTATGATGCAAATAAGCACTGTGCTTATCACTCAGGGGCAGCCGGCCATGATATTGAGAGATGTTATACTTTCAAAGACAAGGTCGAAGGTTTTATCAAAGCAGGCACCATTCAACTCACCGGCACTCAGCCAAATGTGCATGATAATCCTCTTCCCAATCATTGTAACAATGCAGTTAATATGATTTCTCTTGAGGAGGAACCAAATATGAAGGGCACCATAGTCACTATTTATGATGTAAAGGTTGATAATATTGCTTCTAAGGTACCTAAGCAAGCACTAACTCTGTTGCCAAAGAATGAGGGAATTTTTGGCTTAGGTGTCAACTCCGCTGAAGGAAATATGTAAAAAGTTGAGTCTAAGAAGAAGCCTACTAGTGTCATACCACAGTCTCTTTTACTATTGAACCAGTCATTTGTCCAAGCACCAGAAATGGCCATGCAAAATTTGATGGAAGGTGTTGGCAGCCTACTCTTGAATGATGGATTGAAATGCAGTGCAACTATTGAAGATTTTGAGAAAGAGCCACATGTGCAGAATGCTGAACCAAATGATGTGATGGCTAATTGGACTTGTGGTCCAAAAGAGACTTGATTAATGAACTCGTTATTTTTGTTTTGGCATCACAGTCAGCTTGAGGCCCTGAACTGTGTTTTGCACTTTGTTTATGTTATGTCTATGTTTTTCAAATAACTTTTTTTTTTAAATCCTGCATGTTTACTTTATGTTGTATGCCTCCCTAAATTAGGTTTTGAATAAACAAATGCACTGCATTCCTACCTTATTATTTTGCTATACTTTAATTATTCATGGGCTTTATTATTTGCTTTTGATTAATATACTTACTATTGTTTTAAATTAGAAATAACAATACCTGCTTGAACTTGGCTTGTGACCTATGACGAAACAACTGAACAATTTAAGGATGATGCATTGGAAAGTTACTCTTGCACTCTTTGGATATTACATTACCGTTAGAACTTCAAACTGGGGCAGCTTTATTTGCCAGCAATTGAAGCCGAAGCATTTTTTCTATACAAATGAAAGACCTTTATTTGAGAAACCATTCAAGAAGATAAGTTGGAAGATGTTGAATGCACGAAGATAAGATTTGAATAGTTTACTTTAAACCGGGGCAAATGGTGTTGAAGAAGCTCTTTCCTACTTAAGAAGAAGCAACAGGAAAATTTGCATCAAGTTAGCAATATCATTATGTGGAAGAACACTAATACTGGCAGATATTCGTGATCAAGTTTGGCCTAAGATAATCAGCGCAGATTTTGTCAAGAGATACTATGTCTGAAGCAACCGCAAGTTAGCATTGGTTTGGATGTAATCTTTGATGTAATGCGAACTACGCGTAACCTGATTCCCGAGGCGGGATACGTAGGCAACTCATATAGAGTTCGGTTGCACTAGCACAGGAATCCCCTATTTCCTCTTTTATGTATTTTGAACTACTTCTGACCTGATTCCTGGAATGACAACAGGATAAGTAGGCAATCCCCGTTGGATTCGGTCAAAATATTATAACACTTTAGGCTTGTTTATCTTTTATGATGTATTACCGAACTATGCATCTGGGCAGATGTGTGGATTTTCTAATTCGGATACGGCTTCGTACTTAGATTGCCATACTTTCCCAAAAAATCTTTATGTAAGCAGAACTACGCACGGTCTGATTCCCGTGGAGGGATACGTAGGCGCTCTTAACGGGCTCGACTCTATAATATTAAAATTTTCAGTCTCCCCTAAGGCAGGCAACTGGGAAAATTTTGCCAGATAATTCGAAGATTTGAGAGATAGCAACTGGGGCAAATTTTGCAAAGATAATTTGAAGATATGGAAGATAGACTGGGGCAAATTTTGCAAAAGAGTTCGAAGGCATAAAGATTATAACTGGGGCAGATTTTTGCAAAATTGGTATGGCTTATCAAAGGATTAAGTGGCAAAGTTTTAAAAGTATTCGAGATTAGCATAAGTTGCAAAGACAAATGACGTTCCGTTTGTTTCAAGATATGTCAGGAGTTTGAGTTAAAGCAGAAATTTTAAATGCATTATAACTTCGGTCGTGTATCAATGATTATTTATTTTATCAAATTACTTTATTTTGCCTCTATCTTAAAATATTATACAATATTGAGTTCATAAATCAAGTCTCTGAGTATAATTTGCAAGCCCAAGTCTAAAGAAGAACGAGGGAGCAGCGCAGCGAGTTCAAGATGAGTCAGCACAAATCAAACACCTCTCCCCAAAACTAACAAAATTTTCTTTGAGAGCAGGAACATGAAAGCTTGCAATGAAAGGATCATTCGCATTGTGGATGAACAATTTATTGAACGCGCGTCCAAAGTTGCCTTGCAGATTGCGTCGCATTGCCTTTTTCATAACTTAAAGCATTATGCTTTGTCATGAGTTATTGTCGAACAGGCGGCATTTCTACCACTATGACTTTCATCTCTAATAGGCGACAAAGCCGAGGCTGGTTTTGTGTTTTCAAAACTAAGCCAAATAGGGCATCGCCTTGTTTTAGTTGATAATCCGCACAAGGCCATCCTTGCTGGATTATCTCGCCAATTGATTTATCAATGGCTATCGCACTGACTACATTTCCGCACTACTCTGCTTTGCACTTGCTTTAAAAAGTTAATTCGTTGTCTTACTCTTTCAGGTTGACCACCAGGCGGGGCTTCTCCTTGTTGGACTTTCACGCCTATTGATTCCCTAAATCGCTTTTGCGTTGCTTTACACTTTACGCTAAATTGCTTTGCACTTGCTTTCAATTATGCCTTTGCACTTGCTTTATATCATAACTTGCTTTACTTTCAGGTTAACAGGTCAGCCCTGAGACCCTCCTTGCTTTGTGCCGGATCGGATCACCAGCTGATTTGTAGACAATCAATTCCAAGACCCTCCTTGCTGCGTGCCCGACCGGCTTGCCAGTTGATTTGTCAAGATTGTTCAAATTGCTTTGTACTTGCTTTAAATTATGCCTTCGCATTTTCTTTGTATTACGTCTTGTTTTACTTTTCAGGTTAACAGGTCAGTCCCGAGACCCTCCTTGCTTTGTGTCGGACCGGTTCCCCAGCTGATTTGTTCGACAATCAACCCCAAGACCCTCCTTGCTTCATGCCCGACCGGCTTGCCAGTTGATTTGTCATGCTTGTTGAAAAGGATTTGCACTATGCCTTCGCACTTGCTTTATTGTTTCGCCAGTTGATTGGAAGACAATTTATCAAAGATATTGCACCTTGTACTTATAAATTACGTCATGCCTACCGTAAGCAATCGGGGGCCTTATTATGAGTCTATCGTGAGCAAGAAAAGACTTCATTAGCACTGAAGCCTACCATAAGCAATTGGAGGCCTTATTTTGAAGCCTACCATAAGCAATTGGAGGCCTTATTCTGAAGCCTATCATAAGCAATTGAAGGCTCTTTTATTATTGATCCTACCGTAAGCAATCGGGGGGGGGGGGAGGGGGTCTTATTATCAAGTCTATCGTGAGCAAGAGAAGACTTCATTAGCATTGAAGCCTACCATAAGAAATTGGAGGCCTTATTCTGAAGCCTATCATAAGCAATTGAAGGCTCTTTTATTATTGATCCTACCGTAAGCAATCGGGGGTTTTATTATCAAGTCTATCGTGAGCAAGCGAAGACTTCATTAGCATTGAAGCCTACCATAAGCAATTGGAGGTCTTATTCTGAAGCCTATCATAAGCAATTGAAGGCTCTTTTGTTATTGATCCTACCGTAAGCAATCGGGGGTTTTATTATCAAGTATGTCGTGAGCAAGCGAAGACTTCATTAGCATTGAAGCCTACCATAAGCAATTGGAGGCATTATTCTGAAGCCTATCATAAGCAATTGAAGGCTCTTTTATTATTGATCCTACCGTAAGCAATCAGGGGTTTTATTATCAAGTCTATCGTGAGCAAGCGAAGACTTTATTAGCATTGAAGCCTACCATAAGCAATTGGAGGCCTTATTCTGAAGCCTATCATAAGCAATTTAAGGCTCTTTTGTTATTGATCCTACCAATAATGATCAGCTTAGAGGTTCTCCGGGCGGAGTACTTTGTCAGTTGATCGAAGGAAGAACTTATCAATGATACCGCAACCCGCATTTACAATTATATCACTTTATCTATTTCTTATTCCAATTATTACAGTTTATTAGCAGTTGTTCGCTTACTATTTGTTGAGATTGTTACTGAATTTTAGCAGCAAGGCAACAGCATTTGGAGCATAACGTGAAACTCTTTCTTAGCAGTGAACTGGGGCAATCGTTGATATGAGCTAGACTCGTCAACGAGGATCTGAAGAATCGTACTCGAACAAGCAAGTTTCACATAATCTTTCATTTCAGATTAGGCGTCAGTTTGAATTCTTTTCTATTCGTGCGCCCTTTCTTTTGTCAATCGTGCGAGTCTTTGTATCTAAGTGTCGTCGAACTACATATGGCCTGATTCTCTTTCAGCCCGAGATATGTAGGAAACTCGGAAACCAGAGTTCGGGCATGTCCATAAGCCTCGCATTTCGGTCCTTGGAATCGAAGTCTAGGCTTTACCGTGACGAAATTGGTTTTCACGTCAACTTTCTTTACCCAGAAAACTCTTTCATCTTTTTCGGGTAAAGAGGGGCACCTGTTGACACGCAATTTCGTCCCGAGATTTAATTAATGACTAATTATTTAAATGAAAATTAATTATATAAAATAAAATTGAAATTAATATTAATTAATTAAAATTAGCTATAGTAAATTAATTAATTTCAAAAGAAAAGGGCTAAGTGTGCAATATATAACCCCAATTTCAGCCTACTCGTGCAATTTTTCACTTACTCCTATAATTCCTAAAGTGGGGCTAAAATTGCCTTACGAATTAATTTCCAGCTCACTTTTGCAAACATATATACATACAATACACGCGCATATCATTTCAGTCCTAATCTCCCTCCCCATTTCAGTGTAACCCGATCCCCTCTTCCCCAATTCCCTTACCCGCTTACCCGATTCCCAGCCCTAAATCCCCAATCTTTCCCCCAAAAAATCCCACAACACACCAAGAAAAGAGTACGATCTGGTCCCATTCCCTTTTACCCTCTCTCCAGTACATCACTCGCATCTCAATCGTTCATTTCGAATTGGTATCAATCTCAGCCGTGAGATGTCCAACGTTCATATTCTCTTTGAAATCAGAGTTAAATTAGTACGATCCGAAGGATTATACTATTTTAACCCTGGTTTCAAAAGGGAAAAGAAAATGAGCAAGGATTATTTGGGGTATTCAAAGAAATCCGAAACCCTAAGGTATGAGATATATATTTCCTTATTTCTTTCATTTTTGAGGGGGGGATTCATGTTTTCTTGAGAAGAGTAGCAGCAGCAGCTAGCCAAAAAAAAAAAAAAAAAAAAAAAAGAAAGAAAAACCTAGCACATTTATGGGATTTCGAATCAAAAAAGATTTTTGAGTTTAATATTAAAGTCTTTGTTTACTGATTTTGAGAAAGTCTGGTATCGTCGCTTCGCTTTTCAATGAAATATCATGTTCAAATCGATCCCGAGGCCTCAACACGTGGATATGTATTTTTTCATTGGCCAATATAGTATCGGTTCAATATCAGTCCATAGGTCTCAAATGAATTATTTTTTCATAGGCCTCCCATCGACAGTGTGCTTTAGATCAACAGTGTCTAAAAAATAAGGACATGTAACTTCAAATGGAGCAACAGTCAATATCCTGGATATAACAGAACAACCAAGACAACAGCTAAACTCCAATTAAGGATAAGCCATCAGTAGTGCAGGGAATCCCTCACACAATTCATAATCCAGGCAGATCTTGTTCAGATAATTCATTTGTGTGACAACACAAACAATGACAATCATCGTAAATGCCCAAGTTTGTGGGTATATTAGCTGATTCATTCCTGATAATGTCAACTTCAAAGCAATGCCAATTGCTTTGACACTCATAACCGATAAAGAACCTACTAGCGAGCAAACTCCAATATAAAACATAATGTGTGTCTGTCCATATTGCGGAAGATAGTGAAATATAAGAACTAAGGCAGTTGTTACCACCAAAGCAGCATAGAAGAGAAAAGCTGGCTTAGTAGCAAGATTCCACACTTCTGTCACAGATTCAATCTCACGTTCTTGTGGAGCATGCAACACAATTGTGATGGAACCCACAACACATAGAGCACAACCTAAAATTCCAAATGTATGTAGCCTCTCTCGCAAAATAATGTGTGCAAGGACAGCACTTATTATGATACTGAGAGCACCTAGAGGAGTCACCAGAATAGCAGGGGCAAATGCATAAGCTGCAAAATTAGCAACCTCTCCAACAATCATTGTTATCATGCCCACCCACCAAAGTGGCTCAAAAAGATATGAGTATCCTCCAACGCCAGCCCTTGTCAAAGATAGGGAACTCTGACTTGAAACGAGTACAAACGAAGTCTAAGATTTGATCATTGCTCCCTGTTCTTCCTAACCAAATTGATTGCAAGGAAATGCTAAAATTTGCAGGCCTTGATCTTTGTACTTCTCATATAATTGGTTAAGTCTTGTGTAGTTCGAGTTCGTCATCCCGCACTTGGAAGCAACATTCACGATAAACATAACTTTTCCTTTGTAGATACTAAGATCTATATCATTTCCCATTGCATCCTTTACAGTGAAGTCATAGACAGATTTTGGATTTTCCTTTGATTGACTGGCCATGGAATTTTGACTTCAATTGACTACCTCAAAACAGGGAAAACACTAACCCAGGTATTGACTCGTGTGTTAAGGAGATGGACATGGCTAAACTAATTTATTTTAAATCAAAAACAAAAGGAGTGTCGCTTCATTGCCACTCTGTGGAAATATGATATCAATGCCTTTTGAATGGCTAGCCAGTTTCCTAATTGCATCTGTAGATGCGGCTGCAACTTCCTCATCCCCACTGATGAGGCAATTAAGCAAAAGTTGATAAACTCCATACTCATGAATTAGCTGCATAACAATAACTTCATCGATATTCTCCAGAAGGCAAGATACTGTTTGACATGCTAAACGTCTGACTTTTTGAGACTCTGCACCCAGACCGACAATAACAAATGGCATGTAGTGTGGAATGAGCGATGCACCATATCGTATTTTGAAAAGCCTTTCTAAACAATCAACCAAGGAAATTTCTAGGCCAGGGTAATCTGCTTTTTTTTTTTGCAAAGCATTGATAATAGCTGGAAGAGGAAAACGATTGAGGAATTCATGAGCTGCCTTTAAAACATTGTCAACATCTAATCTCCATTATACTTTCACAACAAATAGGCTCAGATCCATGAGACATGGGGGCAAAGAGAATGCGACAACGCCATGGCTGCAAAAGAACAGGTTGCTTGTAACAGAGGAGCCTCCGTCACAAACGATCCAAGGTTTGCCATGCCAAGATACCAGTCGCATTGTCTCCATGCCCCGAATATCAACCCAGATTATTATGCAATATCATCATCGCCCCCTTATTTAATAAGAGCCTGTTTGGACAACTTCTAAACGATACAACAACATCACATAAAGGGCTGTTAATTATAACAACAAAGAAGAAATCATATGCCATACCAGAGATGGGCAACAACCCTTCAGACAAAATCCCAATTTTCTCTGATTGCATCATTCAATTGAGCTAAAAATGAAATGGGGTTTCCATATTGAGGCTCAGATATGTAAAAGATGGGAGCAAAGAGAAAACGACAATGCCATGGCTGCAAAAAGGAACATCCGGGTTTGCCCCGCCAAGATATGGGTCGGATTTTCTCAATGCCCCGAATGAGTAATAGCCCGGAATAGCATTATCATCACTGCCTCTTTCTAAAAATAGCAACTTTTTCCAAAGTTTCAACCAAATCTTATGTCCAAACGCTAGCTTAAAATAGGAACAGAGAGAGTGATTATAATTGGTAGCTTTCTTTGTTTGTGTTTTGTTGTGGAGTAAACAAAAGGAGAGGGTTGTTAGTTTAGTAAATAAAGAAATCATAGGCCAAAACAGAGAGGGCAACCACCCTCAAGAAATCCCTTTATCTCTCTGTAAGCCTCATTCTTGTTTTTGGGCTAATAATACTCTTCATTGTTGCTGTGTTAAAGACATGTATAGTGTGTCTTGGTTGTGTAGGGAGATCTGATTTTTTTTTTTTGTCTGAAGATGATGAATGATCATGTTGAGGGTTTTTCTGAGTGGGGTTTTAGTTTAATGGGGATTTTGTAAGGGTAGGTCAGATGTTAGGTTATGTAATGCAACTTTGGCCTCCTTTCATCAAATCCATTAATTTTATGAAATTAATTTTACAAACATCTTTTTTAATATGCTTCTTAATTAAATAAACTTTGCAACTTAATATTAACTTAAATTCGGGAAAAAATTAGGTGTCAACAATGTGAGCATGCAAGTAGAATGGTCGGGGGATTGGCAATCATCTAGATTCACTAGAGGAAGAACAAGTCCCATCAAAGATTTTCATTCAATAGAAGAGTTCAACTTTCAACACAAAGGTTTTTGTTCATCAATAATAAGCTAGTGAAAGAAGACAAGCTACTAGCTATTTATAGGTGTTTTTAGGCACCAATTGAAAGGTCTAGAATTCCCACACTTAGGCTTAGGAATAAAAGATCACGTAGGGTCAAAATAGACAAAACAAAAAGTCAATTCTCGTCCTTCAGCAAATGGGGCGGAGCGCCCATGCAAATGTGCAGTGAGGTGGCCTAGGCGGAGCGCCCCAAAGGTGGGCGGAGCGCCTGAAGTACTGGGCTGCTCCCCTTGCGCTTTTATCACCTAGAACGGCTTCCAATCGCTTCCTCTTCTAGGCCTCTCCTCACCAAGTGTAAGTGTACTCCTTGGATCTCCTTAGCTTGGCTCCGTGCGAAGGGTCTTGTGGGGGTTTGCCCGGCATCATCCTCCCCTTCTTGAGAGGATTTCGTCCTCGAAAGTGAAGCATCATCATCCACGACCTCTTCATCACCTACATCCAAAGGAACCAAGTCACAAACGTTAAATGTATTAGAAACTTGATACTCACTTGGCAAGTCGACCACATAGGTGTTGTTGTTTATCTTCAAGAGCACTTAGAATAGGCCATCTCCACGGGGTGCCAACTTCCCTTTCCTAAGGTTTGGAAACCTTTCATTCCGGAAGTGCACCCACACATTGTCACCCTTCTTGATTTCCACCTTCTTGTGTCCCTTGTTTTTCTTGGAGGCTACCTTTGCATAAGCTTCCTTCAAATTCTTCTTTGCCTTAGCATGTAGCTCCATCAAAGCCTTGGCTCTAGCTTTTCCTTCAAAATTAACAACCATTTCCCTTGGCAAAGGGGTTAGATCAAGGGGAATCAAGGGGTTAAAACCATAAACATACTCGAATGGAGTCATGCCAATCATTCTATGCACGGTACGATTATAGGCAAACTCCATAAGAGGTAACTTGTCAATCCAAGTCCCACCCTTACCTCGGGTCATGGCTCTAAGAAGAGCACCCAAAGTACGGTTCACCACCTCGGTTTGCCCATCGGTTTGAGGGTGGTGGGGCGTAGAAAACAAAAGTTTGGTGCCAAGGGCACCCCATAAACTCCTTCAAAAATGGCTTAGGAACTTGGTGTCCCTATCACTCACTATGGTTTGAGGTACACCATGCAACTTTAAAACATTATCAATGAACAAAAAAGAAACATGTTGTGCATCATCACATTTTCTACATGGAATAAAATGAGCCATTTTGGAGAACCTATCCACAACAGTATAAATGCTATCATGGCCCCCCTAGTCCTTGGTAATCCCATGACAAAGTCCATTGATATATCCAACCACGGACTAGTAGGTACGGGGAGTGGCATATACAAACCATGGGGGTTCGATTTGGACTTAGCAAACTTGCACTCAAGACAAGAGTTGTAAAGTCTCTCAACATGGGTCCCCATTTTAGGCCAATGGAATTGCTCCCTTAGGATGGCCAAAGTTTTATCCCTTCCAAAGTGACCCATGAGTCCTCCACAATGTGCCTCTTGCACAAGCAATTCTCTCCATGAGGACTCGGGTATGCACACTTTACCATTTTTAAAGATGTATCCACTAACCCATTGGTATTTTTCAACTCTCTCCCCGCTCTCTAGAGCTTCATGGATGCTCTTTAGCTTGGGGTCATGAGCATACATCAATTTGATGCTCTCAAAACAAATGAGCTTAGAGGTGAGAGTGGTGGCAAGAGCGAACTTCCTAGAAAGCGCATCCGCCACAACATTGTCCTTCCCCTTTTTGTATTGAAAAACATAGGGAAAAGACTCAATAAACTCAACCCACTTGGCATGCCTCTTGTTTAGCTTCTCTTGGCCCCTAAGATGCTTGAGTGACTCATGGTCACTCTTGATCACAAATTTCCTAGGCCAAAGATAGTGTTGTCAATGGGCAAGGGCTCTCACTAGGGCATACAACTCCTTGTCATACACAAATTAATTCAAGAAGGCCCCTTTCAATTTCTCACTAATTCCATAGCCTACTTTAGTCGGGGAATGGGATGACGGTACTTTACCGTTATTTTGTTCACGACCCGACAATCAACACACATTCTCCAGTGCCGTCCTTCTTTGGAACAAGGATCACAGGCACGGCACAAGGACTCAATCTTTCCCTCACCAAGCCTTTAGTGAGCAATTCATCAACTTGCTTTTGCAATTCTCTTGCGTCCTCTGGATTGCTCCTATAAGCCGGTTTGTTTGGGATTTGAGACCCCGGGATAAAATCAATTTGGTGTTCTATCCCCCTCAATGGAGGAAGACCACTCGGCATCTCGTCCGGGAACATGTCTTCAAATACCTTCAAAACATTCTCAATTGCACTAGGTAAAGGGTTAGTTAAAGAATCAACATCAAATGCAAGAATCATACCTTTATGCACTAGGCAAAGTAGTAGTTTGTTGCCATCATTTCCTTTCAAGAGTTCACCCAGTTGCATCATGGCACATATGCCACCGGTAGAAGATGGTGGGATTGCCACCAAGCTTTCGGCCAAAGGACTAGTCTCCACAACCGACTTAGCCTTTGCCGACTCTCTTAACTCCCTCATTCGTTTGTAATCATCACTTACTTGCTTGGGAGTTAAGGGCTTTAGCACAATTTTCCTTCCTTCATGTTTGATCGTGTAAGTGTTGACACGACCATCATGAACCGCATGTCGATCAAATTGCCAAGGCCTTCCAAAGAGAAGGTGGCATGCTTGCATAGGCACCACATCGAACAAGTGTTCATCTACATAACTACCCATTTTGAACTTGATCATTGCTTGCTTCACCACCTTTAGCTCCCCACACTCACTAAGCCATTGCAAACGATAAGGTTTGGGATGTTTCAAGGTAGGCAATTTCAATTGGGTAATAAGTAATTGACTCACAACATTAGCACAACTTCCCGAGTCAATGATCATAGAGCAAACAACACTCATGACTCGGCATCTAGCATGGAAGAGATTTTCCCTTTGCAAGGTCTCACTATCCTCCACAATCATGGCTCCTAAACTCCTTCTCACAACTAGGAAGGTATGAGGCTCATCATCCTCCACCGTATCATCTTGACCATCATCCACCTCATCCTCCTCTACTCCCTCTTCCTCCGGTTCACTCTCTTGTTCATAAGCACTATCACCAACAACAATCATGGTCCTTTTCGTAGGACACTCTTTATGACCATACCCCTTGCATTTGTGGCATTGAATTGAAGAAGAAGTAGGAGTATTCAATTGGGTTTTAGAGTTACCTCCCACATTGGATGTGTACTTCTCATACGGCTTCTTCACATCTTTGCTAACACTTGCACCACTTGTTCCACTTGTTCCACTTGCATTTGGGAACATTGCATTTGGAGTAGGAATCTTCCAATCTTTGGGCTTACTCATGGGAGTAGGAGTGCTATTCTTGTGTCGAGTGGATTTCTCTTCCTTAAGCCATTTCTCGGCTTCAACCGCATCTTTGCATAGCTCATAGTGGTCATCATACTTGTGAAACTTCAATTGGGAGGCTATGTCCCGATTCAAACCACTTCGAAATCTAATCATGGCTTGCTCATCATCATCCCTATCCAAATCAAGGGACATTCGGATTTGCTCAAATTCATTGAAGTACTCCAAAACCGACTTGTAACGTTGCTTTAGCTCATAGATTCGCTTGCATTAGTCCGCACGGTATTGTTGAGTCACGTACTTTTCATCCATCATACGAATCAACTCTCCCCAAGTCACATTGATTGGCATAGCATTCCTCCTTCTACTTCTTTTGACCGATTCCCACCAAGTAGAAGCAAAGGACTCAAAAGAAGATATTGCATACTTGGCGTTCTTGTCTTCGGTTATATCATTAGTGTCAAATATCCTCTCCATGCACAATTTCCACTCAATGTACTCCACCGGGTCACTACTTCCTTTGAAAGAAGGAATAGTGAGCTTCACGCTATTAAGGTTGTTGTTATCTCGGCCCCCTTGGTAAGGCACCGGTTTCCCTCCAATGTTGCCTCCATAACCACCAAAATCTTCCCTAGCATTCCCTCCAACATCCCTACCAACTCCTATGGGTGGCCCTCGACCTCGGCCTCTACCCCTATCAACATTACGTCCCCAATTCATGGCTCTCCCATTCGGATTAGGAGCTCCATAGTCATCACCTCCATATTCTTCCTCCTCCTTCTTGAGCTTCTCCCACGTGCTCAAGAGATTGCACATTTCGAATAGCCATTGGAAGTGGATCATTCCTTTGGGGATTGCCCATAAGGTTAGGGTTGATCCCTAGACGGGGAATGCACGTTCGTTGGGTATTGCCCAATATTTGTTCATACCTCTCACGATCTTCCTTCACCCATTGTTGATTAAGCAACTCAATAACATGGCTAACTTGTTCCGGGGTAAAGTTAGGACTACTTGAGCCTTCACCCGCTTCAACTTGGACACTCGGGGTCCCTTTCTCAACTTGGACACTCGGGGTCCCTTGATCACCTTGGGTACTTGAGGTCCCCTTTTCAAGAGACTCAATCCGTTGATTCATGGCATCCACCTTGGTAAGAAGGTTAGCCAAGGCATCCTTGATGAAATCCAGACTTCCGTTTGCCATTGTACCTACAAAAGAACAAATGTTAGTGAAATCACCTCACACACTCCCTCACTTGAGTTTCACTCGGTTCACTTGTTTAGTGGTGGTGGATATTTCACTCGACTTGTAGTTTCAAAGCTTCACGTAGATGAGTAATAATTCCTCAACCCAACCAAACTATTCACGAGTCAAGCACACTCTGGGGTGAGTGGAGTTAATAAGACTCAATGAACGCTAGGCACTTTGAAGTGAGGACTTGAATAAAAAAGGATCTATGGATCTTCTTGGAGTTCTACTCTCTAACTAATGCACGAATCACCTAAAAGCAATGAAGCATTAGTGCTAATTAAGTAGAAAGATTACTTAGATAAGCACCAATTAGAGGTTAGGCAACAAAACAAGCAAACCTAGAAGAAACTACCAAAATCTCAACCTTCAGGGGTCAGGCGGAGTGCCTCGCAAATATCTGCAGCGAGGTTGGTCAGGTGGAGCGCCCAGAGTTCGGGCAGAGCGCCTGGACCAAGAGGAAGTCAGGCGGGGCGCCCAGAGTTGGGGCGGAGCGCCTGGACGAAGAACACCTGGGTTTTTCTGCTCCGTGTTCTTCGATTTCAATCCAATTTCTAGGTCGATTCCAATGTGTTTTGCCCAAATTCAAGGTACCCAAAGTTGAATATTGATACAACCTTCAAACCCCAACAAATTTCACACACAAACAACCAATAAACAAGTCTTAATCATGATTCAAAGTTTTCAAGTGGGGAGTTTCAACAAGGGTTTCAAAGGTTCAAGGTGGGTTTCGATTCTTCAAAAATAATATTGCCGAACTCCGAATCACACAAAACTTGTTTCAATTTGTTCGTTTTTCAATGGAGATCAAACCCCGGTAATCAATTCCAAAACCCCACAATCAAACAACCACGAATCAACCAAATTTATCAAGAACAAAGGGTTTTGGGAGGGTTTAACAATTTGGGGTTTAAAATTTTCAAATCAATCCAATCCACAAGATTGTGGTACCCAAACATCGGGTTTTCAACAAGGATCAACAATCTATAACATCCATAACACGAATCGATCACACCAAAAAGTTACGACAATTTTTGTATTTTTCTCACTTTTCTATCTTTTTGTGTTTTTCTTCTTTCAATAACTTCAACAACAAGAAATCTACAGAAACTAACCTAGGCACGAAGAACCAAGGGTTGGGGGTTTGTAGAAACAAAACCCAAGCCTTGCTCTGATACCAAATGATATAGGGAAACGCAAAACAAGTAAACAAGATAAGAACGAGACGTAAGTCGATCAATAATCTCAAGTAGCAACGGAGAACCCATTCCGTTACACCCTGAGAGAATGTCAAGAACACCTACGCTAGGCAACTACCCTCGAGCTAACGTGAGCACACAAGTAGAATGGTCGGGGCATTGGCAATCATCTAGATTTACTAGAGGAAGAACAAGTCCCATCAAAGGTTTTCATTCAATAGAAGAGTTCAACTCTCAACACAAAGGTTTTTGTTCATCAATAATAAGCTAGTGAAAGAAGACAAGCTACTAGCTATTTATAGGTGTTTTTAGGCACCAATTGAAAGGTCTAGAATGCCCACACTTAGGCTTAGGAATAAAAGACCACGTAGGGTCAAAATAGACAAAACACAAAGTCAATTCTCGTCCTTCAGCAAATGGGGCGGAGCGCCCAACTTGGGGCAGAGCGCCCATGAAAATGTGCAGTGGGGTGGCCTAGGCGGGGCGCCCCAAAGGTTGGCAGAGCGCCTCAGCCAAGGCAATGCAGGGCGAAGCGCCTGGGATGCTGGGCGAGCGCCTGAAGTACTGGGCTGCTCCCTTTGCGCTTTGATCACCCGGAACGGCTTCCAATCGCTTCCTTCTTCTAGGCCTCTCCTCACCAAGTGTAAGTGTACTCCTTGAATCTCCTTAGCTTGGCTCCGTGTGAAGGTGGGGTTTGCCCGGCATCACAGAGCCATGAAAAATAATAGTATACTTATTTTTCAATACCCTCGTCTCATAAAAGAAAATTATGAAAAATGGTGCCTATGATTGAAGGAAATTCTTGGCTCTCAAGGTATGTGGGAGGTTGTACGCAGTGGGTATACAATACCCGATAATAAGGAAGCTCTACCTCAACATGAAAAAGATGTCTTAGTAAAAATTAGGAAGAATGATCAACAAGCTCTCACTCTCATCCACCAATGTCTGGATGATGCCATGTTTGAGAAGGTCGCTGATGCCACCACCTCAAAAGAAGCTTGGGAGATTTTATAAAATCCTCTCCAAGGAGTTGATAAAGTGAGGAAGATAAACTTCAAACACTAAGGGCTGATTTTGAAATTTTGAAAATGAAGGAAGCCGAATCTATTTCGGATTATTGTTCAAGAGTGAAAGCTGTTGTAAATCAATTAAAAAAGTACGGAGAAGAAATGGAAGTAAAAAAGTAAGGAAGAAGGATCAACAAGCTCTCACTCTCATCTACCAATGTCTGGATGATTCCATGTTTGAGAAGGTCGCTGATGCTACCACCTCAAAAGAAGCTTGGAAGATTTTACAAAATTCTCTCCAAGGAGTTGATAAAGTGAGGAAGATAAAACTTCAAACTCTAAGGGCAGATTTTGAAATTTTGAAGATGAAGGAAGCCGAATCCATTTCGAATTATTATTCAAGAGTGAAAGCCGTTGTAAATCAATTAAAAAAGTACGGAGAAGAAATGGAAGAAATTCATGTGGTAGAAAAGATCCTTTGGTCTTTAACACCTAAATTTGATTATGTGGTGTGTGTTGTTGAGGAGTCTAAAAATTTAAACTCTATGTTGACGGAGCAATTGGAGGGTTCTTTACAAGCCCACGAAGAAAAGATCAGAAGGAGACAAGAAGAGTTATTGGAGCAACTTCTTAAAACCAATGCATCTTTCAAAGATTATGAAGGCGAAAATAGATGTAGAGGAAATGGACGAGGAAGAGGCCGTGGTAGCCGAGGAAGAGGAAGAAGTAATGGTAACAACTTCAGCAATGAAGAAAAAAGCTTTCAAACTGAAACGACCTCGGTTAGTCGTTTCGGAAGTTAGGACTCCGATTGACGTGCCGATAATTTTAAAATATTCGTAAGGTCCATTGAGACTTATCTGTAAAATTTGAGCTAAATTAGACCTCGTTTGGTAGGCATCGGAAGAAGGTTTCAGATTTTATTGTCAATAAATATTAAAAAGAGATTTTCGAGCTCGGTTTTGGCGAATGAGCTTCGATTCGAAATTCGAAAGCACTGTTAGGTTCGTGTGATTATTTTTTACTTTTATGAACATTCGAAAGTGAATTTTGATATTGTTCGACTAGTTTCCGCTAAAATGCCGAAAGTTAAATAATTTGATATTTTTTCCATTTAATTTGCATATTGAGTTTCGGGAGTCCGATTTGAGATCCGCCTTAGCGAGTATGTTACATATATTTTGCATAACTTGTATGCAAAATTTGGAATTATTTCGAATATCGTAGGATACAGTTTTAATTTTTGTCACGAAAAGAAAAAAAAAATAAAATAAAATAAAAGAAAAAGAGGAAAAGACAAAAGGAAAAGAAAAAAGAGTAAAGGGAAAAGATATATGGTGGTGCTAAGGGGATTATCCCTTAGCTTAATCTAAATGAGAACAGAAACATGAGAACAAGAAACATGAACAAAACAGAAAACGAAAAGAGAACACAGAGAAGGAGAAAATTACCAGAAAATAAGAAAAGAGCCAGAGAAAGGTGGAATTTTCACCCCAAAATATTCAGGTAATGATCTAATACATTATTTGAGTTTATTACGTGTGTTTGAATATATTTTAACGGTAAAACTTGGAATATTAGACATCATTTTAATAAGTTTAATTACTAGTTTAAAGTGTCAAATGGACCCCGATAATGGAATTGATTATATATTCGTACTCAGTGAGTTATGAGCAACATATAAATGTAATTTATTTAGGGTTTGGTTATGTGACCTTAAACCCTTTACATAGGTCTGGCCTGCGTATTGCGTATGCGAATAGGGTATCAGGTTCCTAACCGGATTGCCTTAAGATATGAGGAATGAAGCCTTTAGCCTAATTTGATATATTTTTATGCTTATTGAATAGAGTGGGATCGTTTGGCAATGAAACCAAAGGATAAAGCGGTTGTTGATTAGCAATGCTAACTTTTAGAAGAGGTAAGTGTTTATATCCATTTCTCTGGAGGCACCTGGCCTCTTTGATTTTCTACCACGTGTTCCTTACGTGTGTAGTTGTCGATAGGCATACTCATTACGCCTTAGCTTTGGATTTACATTGTATATTATATTTTATGTCCTGTTGTTGGTGTTGCATTGAGGATCTGAGCATTGTACTCTAGCTGTGAGTTGGCATCTACTTCCCGGCTGTCGATGAGAGTCCCGCGCCGGTAAAGGGTTCTTATTGCATCACATTACATTCATGTGCATTATATGTCATTCATATGCATTACATTGCATCATATTGGGTGCAGGAGTATTCCGCTCCAGGAGCAGGAGGATTCCGCTCCATTGTATCATATTGAGGGTAGGAGGATTCTGCCCCAGGAGCAGGAGTATTCCTCTTTTATGTCAGATACTGAGTGCATGAGTATTCCGCCTCAGCTTTATATTATATCGGTAGCAGGAGTATTCCGCCCCAGGAGAGTGCAAGAGTATTCCGCCTCATGTTTATATCATATTGGGTGCAGGAGTATTCCGCCCCAGGAGCAGGAGTATTCCACTCCAGTTGGTTATCAGATTGGATTCCCCTCGAATGCAGGAGTATTCCGCTTCGGGATGGGATGCCGGGCACATGTGACCCTTTGCATCATATTTTATTTCATTTCATTTCATCATATCTCACTTCATTTCATTTCATCTCAATTCAAACCATTGTGTAGACTTGTGGTACATAACTACTATTCTGCTTATATGTGCATTGCTTATTGTTGATATGTTTCTGGCACGCATCCTTGGTTGAGTTTATAATTTTCTTACGTATTTCCGGTTGTTATCTGGCTCTGCCTTTTATAATTTAAATAAAAGGAATTTGGTCTATCTATTTCTTTTCTCCCTGGTTAGCTATCCTATTCTTTGAGGTGGCTAGTCTGCCCACTTATTGAGTCCTTTTTGATTCACCCTTGTTTGTTGTTTGTTTCTTGTCTATCTATTTCGTTTCGGCAGGTTCGCTCCAGGATTGAGTTCGCCACGTTGTGAAGGAGCGAAGACGACTTCAGCTGTCAGGGTGAGCCAGATTTTATTCCGGATGGCCACCAGTTTATTGTTTATTATTTCAGTTGTATTTTGCTCTCTTCAGAAAGTATCTTTCTTCTTTTGTACTCTCAGTTGTATTTATGAATTGTTATATTTATTTCCTAATTTAATTGGTAAGGGTTCGCCCGACGGGTCTAGGGGAGGATGTCGGGTGCCCGCACGGCCTAACCAGATTCCGGGTCGTGTCACAAGCATTCAGATGCCGTGGTCGTAGACAAGGAGGAGGAAGAGGATGTGGTTACTATCAAGAGGCAAATGGTAAAAGTATGAAAAATCTAAAATTGAGTGTTTAAATTGTCATATATTTGGCCATTTCTCTTAGGAATGTCGTAGTAATGTTGAAGAGAAAGCTAACCTTGCTGACGACAAAGAACAAGATGAGTCAGCATAGTTGCTAGCACTCAAGAAAGGTAACAAGAATGATTGTAGCTCGTGGTACTTGGATAATGGAGCAACCAATCATATGTGTGGATGCAAAGAAAAGTTTGTGGAACTCATTAAAATGGTGAAAGGCAATGTGTCCTTTGGAGATTCCTCAAAGATCCAAATTGAAGGGATATGTATGATTCTAATCTCCTCTAAAGATGGTGGCCATAAGATGATTAAAGATGTTTATTATGTGCCAAAACTAAAAAGTAATATTTTGAGTTTGGGCCAACTTCTTGAAAGAGGATATGATATACATATGAAAGATATCCATATTTGGCTTAGAGATTCAAATAGAAAATTAATTTCTAAAGTTGAAATGGCAAAGAACAAATTGTTTACTTTGAATCTTAAGACAATTGGTGCAAAGTGTTTGAAGGCTAATGTGCAAAGATGAATCATGGTGTTGGCACATGCTTTAGATGCATACCGGTTAGCAATTGACAGAGAGAATCCCGAAAGTCATGTTACATTAGTTGTGCATGAGGAGGATATGTCGTTTCGTTATTTTTTCGTATCATTTGCTGCTTGGATTAGAGGATATCAATATATGAGAAAGGTAATATCTGTGGATAGTACTCATTTGTCGAGGCATTATGAATGTGTAATGTTGGCTACTGTGGCGTTGGATACGGAGAACCATATTTTTCCGTTGGCGTTTTATGTGGTCGATGTGGAGTGCGACATATCTTGGACGTTCTTCTTTCAGAATCTGCCGGGGGTGGTACCGGACAGTCTGGAGCTGTGCATCATCTCTGATCGCGCTAGTAACATAGCTAGCAGAATTTCACGGGCCTACTCTCAAACGCATCATGGATGTTGCATGAGAAACCTCGCTGATAATATTCGCAAAAGTTTTAGGGGTCATTTCATGGATAATTATTATATTGCAACTAAAACGTACAGCCTCGAGATTTTCGATAAAGAAATGGAAGAGCTTCGTGGAAAAATTGCAGTGGCTGCTGACTGTCTTGAGAATGAAGTTGGTGCACACAAATGGAGCAGGGCATATTTCCCCGGTCACAGGTACGACATTATCACCACAAATATTTCGAAATCTATTAACTCAATGTTCCTGGACGAAAGGGAATTTCCGATGGTCGTACTGTTTAATTCTATCAATGAGAGATTCCATCAAATCTTCACGAAGCGTCGTGCGCTTGTCAACAGTGTGAGCAGCAACTGTGTCCCTCGAACTGAGAAGATGCTCAGGCAGCTCATGGAAGATTCCAGTTGTCTTGTGGCGTATAATGTTGAAAACAATGATTTTTCTGTTGTGGGAGAAAATGAGCCAGCGGACTCAAAAACCAAGAAAACTTTGAGTCTGGTTAAAAAAATCTGTACATGTAGGCAATTTGACTTGGACATGATTCCGAGCATTCATGCGACGACAGCTATTCATCTGACCTTTGGTGATGAGCATGGTAGTGTTCTTTACAAGTACACTTTTTGGTATTATGGGAGGGAGACGTACCTATTAGCATATGGACATAATAATCGTCCCATTCCTCTGGAAAAAGAATGGATTCTGCCTCCCGGTTATACGTCAGCAACCATAAAGCCACCTCATGTTCAGCTCAAAATAGGCAGGTAACGAATTAAGCGCATTCATCGATGGGGGAAGAATTATACTTGTCCAAGAAGAGAAAGAATAGATAATCAAAATGCAAATGACCAGGCAACAAAAAAAAAAACTTGCCCTCTTTCTCAAAACCAACAGTGAATTTATTGTTATTTATTGAATGTAATAATTTATTTCTGAATATTTATTATATACTACTTGTTAATTGACTAATTGTGTATGTTCACTTCCTATTTACCTATGTTCACTCTGTCTTATTGTTTAATATACTTAGAACTATCGATAATAGACTGTTGATGGGCTAGCAGTTGGTATTTTTTGGCGAAGTATGCTTAGTTTATAATCGATCATATTTTAGTTAACAAGAAACTTTAACTAGCTTTATTGATCTCTGTAGTTGGCAAATTTATTTAGACGCAACAACTTATAAGATAGTGTATAAACTACTATACATGGTCAATAAACTGTTGATGGGCTAGCAATTGGTATTTTTTGACCAAGTATGTGTAGTTTATGATCGATCATATTTTAATTGACAATAAACATTAACTAGCTTTATTGATCTTTGTAGTTGGCAAATTTATTTGGACACAATAAATTATAAGATAGTGTATAAACTACTATACATGGTCAATAATATATAAGTTTGTATTTTTAATATATGAAATATTTTGTCCAAGTTAGCTATTCGATCATATACCAAAATTGCATAGACTAAAGACAGAACTACATCTCAAAACAATGATAACTTTTGTTATGTATATTAATAGACGTGAAGTTTAATGTGTAAGTTTAGTGGATTATGTGGTAGATAATAGCTAATGTGTATCAATAATAAATCGGTGCACTGCCCCAAGCTTCAAAAGACGCGTCGGATTTAATGGAGGAAATGGAAAGTCTTGCCGGGAACAGTTAAAAATCATGACATTTCTCCCCCCCCCCCCCACCCATCCCTTCACCTTCTACATCTATAAATTGGAAAATTATTTGTCCATTTTGACACACACTTCCAACTACAAATCTCAAATTTTGTCAAGATCTTGCTGCAAAAAAAAAAAAAAAAAAAAAGGTCTTCCCTAACCCACCAACCCTAGATGCCCTTTTGATCTGTCAAGCCTTGGACACTCTAATCCGACAGATGCACGAGGACCACATGCGCCAGGAGATGAACATCCGGCGCATTGCACGCATTTTTGCATGCAATGTGCCGCTGCGTCGGCTTAAACGCCGACGACTACATCACCCCCCAACAATTCTTCTTAATTTTTATGTTTAGGGTTTATGTATTTATTTTTTTTCTTATTTTACTCTAGTTTAAAGAGCAGTCTGACTAAAGAAAGCACTTTTTGTAATTATTTAAAAAAATTTATTAATGGAATGGGAGTATCTTTTTGGCCTGGTGGCTAGTTAATTTGGTGTTTTACTGTTTCTGCGTTTGTTTCATCGGAGAAGACGACCTGATCTGTAAACATAGTAATAGACGGATCTAGTTGATAAACAACTGAACATAGACACAAGAACATAGTGATGATTAATACTCGACCAAGTGAGAAATTTCTAACTTAAACGAATAATAGACCGGTTTAAGTGTATACTCAACTAAACTACTAAATAACTAAAAATTAAGACGCGACAGGAGAGATTTCTAACGTAGATATGATGAAGTATATAATAAACCAACTGAAGTGAATAAGAAACTAGCACTATGACAAGGAAAAGTGTAATTAATAGTAAAATGAAAATCTAAATCAATGTGGAATTAACGATTGGCTAACAATCATCTGGATTGTAGCTTGTTGACAATTATCTGTATAAATATTTATCATCGTTTACAATGATTAAGGATTAAATTGAAGGTCGTCATTAATGTAGAATTAACATGTGGTTGATAATCAACCATATATGATCTACACTCACCACTGCTAAACTTGAATTAATTTGACGGACAAATTTTTTTTGTAATGAAATAATGATGATATCCAACAATGAGGTGAATTAAAATAAATAAATTATGAATGACCACGTGTCCCCGTCAATTCCTCAGGATTGTGCATAGTTGACAATCTTCTTTATCAAATTTTATCATCGATTACAAAGAATAAGGATTATATTGAAGGTTATTAGGAGATTTTGTTATACCACCACCTTTTCATTTGTGTACGTTAATTAATGAACGTAATCCAATGCTAGGTATCATCCTTAAAGTGTTAGGATGTGTTAATCCATATAACTGAATCGAAGCATTGCCTGCTTCTCACATCACGATCTTCTTCCAAGCTAAGACAAAGAGGTCTTGCTTTGTCAGAACCTTAACACTAGTATTCATTATAACATATATGTCATCTAATGTTAGTCCTTAGCAATTGTTGAAAAATAGGAAGGTACATTATGCAACAAAATTGTCATGTGAGTGGTTTCGTAGTTCTTAAACCAATAAATTACCCCTTAATAGTTTTAAATCTAGGTTTTTTATATTATTTTAACCCTAAATCATATGATTTTATTGTCAACTGATGGAAGTTGATAATACAAAATAGTGTAATTTTCGGTCGTCGATAATATAACCAATAAGCTAAAGTCATCTACAAATAAGTTAGAGCCCAAACCTCAAACCCCAAGCGTGTGAACCCTAAATCCTAAACCCCAAATCCCAAACCATAAATACCAAACGTGCGCATGATAATATCCTGGACGACATCATTTCAACGCACAACTGTGCAGTAAGTCTACAATAGACCAAACAGATGTTGATTAGCATCTTCTAATTTATTTTGTCTCAAGGAGATTCTATTTTTTATTTTTTATTTTTCCAGCGGTAACTTTTAAACTTTTGTTTGCAACGGTAATATATTATCTTGTACATATAAACCGCCGACCAAATTATATTTCTCTCTCATCCGTCTATCATCGACTACGATAATAGACCACAAATGTCCGAGACCTCGCAATCTGCATCATCTTCTTCGATGAAATCCGATATATGCCATTGCGGTCAAAACGGGAAGCTCAAAATATCAAGGACCCAAACAAATCTTGGTTGCAGATTTTAGGGTTGTAGTACGCTGAAGGTAGGTAATTATTTACGTCTAGTAAAATTTACAATTAATTGTAACGACCTCAAATAGTCATTTCGGGAATCGGGACCTCGATTTGTGTGTCGACAATCCCAAAAGCTCCGTAAGGTCCATTATGACATGCCTGAAATTTTTTAGCTAAAAAGAACTCTTTAGATAGGTATCGGAGAAAGACATCCGTTTCGGATATTCGTTAAGGCTAAAAGAGGTTTCAGAGCTCCATTTGAGCAAAGGAGCTCTGATGTGAAATCTGAAAGTTGCGTTAGGTTCGTATGGTAATTTATGACCTGTAGCAACCTTCAGAAGTGAAAACGGACCTCGTTTGATAGGACTTTTGATAAAGTCTCCGTTGCGGAAGTTTAAAAAGGTTAAAAGAGGTTTTCGAGCTTGATTTGAGTAAATGAACTCCGATGAGAGGTCTGAGGGTTCCGTTAGGTTTGTATCGTCATTTGTGACTTGTAGCAACTTTCGAATTTGAATTTCGGGGTCGTTTGATTAAAATTCGCTATTTTGAAGAAAGTCAAAATTTGACCGTTTCCCGTGGGACCCACTTTTTGAGTTCTAGAGATCCGAAATGAGTTTCGTCTTGACGAGCATGTCACACAAGTCTTGTATGACTTGTGTACAAAATTTGGGGTCATTCCGAGCTTCGTAGGCTCCTGTTTGGACCCAAAAAACAGTGGCTGACCTGGTGCAAAGCCCAAAAAAAGCTGCTGAATTCTGTTTTTACTATTCAGCCGGAAAGAAATCGATTTTTCAGATAAATCCATAAGGAATTGGAAAACAGTCAAACAGGAAAGTTGTAGCTCTTTGAGTTGTGGTTCTAATGCCACCAACCTCGTATCATTTGGATATTTCTATGAAAAGTTATGGATATTTTACTGAAAGCTATTCAGTGAGGAACAATTTGGACAGCATGTGGTACAACTCTTTAAAGCTGCGGGCTGCTATATATACTAGGGCGGGCATTCATTTTTATTTTCATGTTTTGAGCTTCTAAAAGTGATTCCAAGGGGAATTTGAAGGAAAAGCAATTTGATGATTCATATTTTCGTGATATTCGAGATAGAGTTTTAAGTGGGGGAGTGACCTCATTTATGATCGGAGATGATGGTGTACTGTGGTTCAACGGTCGGTTGTGTGTTCCGAATGTTGGGGAGTTGAGGCAGCTGATATTGGCAGAGGCACACAGTTTTCGGTATTCTATTCATCCTGGTATTACGAAGATGTATCAAGATCTTCGGGAGTTATATTGGTGGAAGGGAATGAAGAGAGATGTTGTTGATCATGTGTCTCGGTGCTTAAATTGTCAGCAGGTAAAGTATGAGCATAGAAGACCAGCCCGGGTGACTCAGTCCATGCCGATTCTGGAATGGAAATGGGAGCATATTACTATGGACTTTGTGGTTGGATTGCCTTTGACCTTGGGCAAGCATGATTCAGTATGGGTAGTGGTGGATCGTCTCACCAAGTCAGCTCATTTCATCCCCGTGAGGACTACTTATCCATCGGAGCGCTTAGCTCGTATCTTCATCGAGCAGATTGTGAGATTGCATGGTGCTCCAGTCTCTATTATATCAGATCGCGGTACTCAGTTCACAGCTCAGTTCTGGAGATCATTTCAGAAGGAGCTGGGTACCCGAGTGGATCTTAGCACCGCATTTCATCCTCAGACTGATGGTCAGTCCGAGAGGACCATCCAGATTCTTGAGGATATGCTGAGGGCTTCTGTTATTGACTTTGGAGGCCATTGGGACAGTTATTTGCCTTTGGCGGAATTTGCCTATAATAACAGTTATCAGTCTTTTATCCAGATGGCTCCGTTTGAGGCATTATATGGCCGCCGATGTCGTTCTCCAGTTGGTTGGTTTGAAACTGGAGAGGTGAAGGTGTTGGGTCCGGATCTAGTTCAGCAGACCTTAGATAAGGTTTGAATCATTCAGGATCGGCTCCGCGCAGCTCAAAGTCGACAGATATCTTATGCGGATCGGAGGAGGAGAGATTTGGTGTTTCTGGTAGGTGACCGGGTGTTTCTTAAAGTATCGCCGATAAAGGGTGTTATGAGATTCGGGAAAAAGGGCAAGCTTAGTCCGAGGTTCATTGGTCCTTTTGAGGTCTTGGAGCGCATTGGCGTTGTTGCATATAGGCTTGCTTTGCCTCCATCTCTGTCAGTTCATCCGGTATTCCACGTATCTATGCTCCGAAAGTATGTTCATGATCCATCCCATGTGATTGATATGGCTTCTGTCAAGATCGACAAGGACTTGGCTTACTTGGAGGAGCCGATTGCTATTGCGGCTAGAGAGATCCGTAAGCTAAGGCCGAAAGAGATCCTGTCGGTTAAAGTGCTATGGAAGAATCGTCCTAGCGAAGAGGCCACTTGGGAACTCGAGTCCGACATGCGGGAGAAGTATCCTCGCCTTTTCGATAATTCAGGTTTGATTTCAATCTCTAAAGCCGGAAAGTTATGTTGTTGTTTATGATTTCGGATAGTAGCGAGAGTCCTCGAAATCCGTGTAATTATTTTCGTGAAAATGTGAATCTTACCTTAGACTCGGGCTCGTCCGAGGACGAACGAGAGTCTAAGTGGGGGAGATTGTAAGGACCTCAAATATTCATTTCGGGAATCGGTCCTCGATTTGCATGTCGACAATCCCAAAAGCTCCGTAAGGTCCATTATGACATGCCTGAAAATTTTTAGCTAAAACGAACTCTGTTAGATAGGTATCGGAGAAAGACATCCGTTTCGGATATTCGTTAAGGCTAAAAGAGGTTTCAGAGCTCGATTTGAGCAAATGAGCTCTGATGTGAAATCTGAAAGTTGCGTTAGGTTCGTATGGTAATTTATGACCTGTAGCAACCTTCAGAAGTGAAAACGGTCCTCGTTTGATAGGACTTTTGATAAAGTCTCCGTTGCGGAAGTTTAAAAAGGTTAAAAGAGGTTTTCGAGCTTGATTTGAGTAAACGAGCTCCGATGAGAGATCTGAGGGTTCCGTTAGGTTCGTATCATCTTTTGTGACTTGTAGCAACTTTCGAATTTGGATTCCGGGGTCGTTTGATTAAAATTCGCTATTTTGGCGAAAGTCGAAATTTGACCCTTTCCCGTGGGACCCACTTTTTGAGTTCTAGAGATCCGAATTCAGTTTCGTCTTGACGAGCATGTCACACAAGTCTTGTATGACTTGTGTACAAAATTTTGAGTCATTCCGAGCTTCGTAGGGTCCCGTTTGGACCCAAAAAACAGTGGCTGACCTGGTGCAAAGCCCAAAAAAAGCTGCTGAATTCTGTTTTTACTCTTCAGCCGGAAAGAAATCGATTTGTCAGATAAATCCATAAGGAATTGGAAAACAGTCAAAACATGAAAGTTGTAGCTCTTTGAGTTGTGGTTCTAATGCCACCAACCTCGTATCATTTGGATATTTCTATGAAAAGTTATGGATATTTTACTGAAAGCTATTCAGTGAGGAACAATTTGGACAGCATGTGGTACAACTCTTTAAAGCTGCGGGCTGCTATATATACTAGGGCGGGCATTCATTTTTATTTTCATGTTTTGAGCTTCTAAAAGTGATTCCAAGGGGAATTTGAAGTACAAAAATCATTCCTAAACACAAGGTAACTATTCTTACCCATTTTTAACGCTTTAATCCGAGGATCAAAGTGACGATCCTTGGAAAGAGGGTTTGAACCCTAGATTTGTGAAATGGAAAAAATGACCGAGTTGGACTCGAGTATGTACAATAATCGTACTTTTGGACTCGTGGGAGAATGGGGAGTCCGGAAACATAAATTTTACGGGGTTTTGGGTACGTCCGACCCGGGGGTATTTTGGTAAATTGGCTCTTAAATTGCGTAAGGGCTTAGAATCCTTTCCTCACATGCTTACGAGTGCGACACTATTTCTTTTGCTCAGAGAGGAGTCTTACGGAGGCACATCGTTTGGGAAAGGAGGTCGTTCCTTAGCCACTTGAGCCGATTTTGAGGTAAGTGAGACTTGACCTCTATTTTGCTTGCGGATAAGATTTGATCTTGCTAAGTAAGATGTCGAGTTCTTAATTGACTAGCGTTGTCTAGTAGATAGTATTATGTACTACTCGTTATATTTATACAAAAAGGAGAAAGCACAAACGTGACTTGTGTATAGTCGATGTTGTGTGCCGGTGTTTATTGATATGCTCTAGGGACAGAGGCCGGTGGTGCGTTATGACCTAGAAGCAAAATTCCATCTAGGGACAAAGGCCGGTATTGCGTTATGACCTAGATGTGGAGATTTATAGGGACAGAGGCTTGTGGTGCGTTATGACCTATAAGTAAAGTTATTTATAGGGACAGAGGCCTGTGGTGCGTTATGACCTATAAACAAAGCCGCACAGGGTGTGTGCTTATGCTATGTGCTAGGTATATCATTACCTATGTGGTATGCGGGATATATCATCGCCATGCTGTGTGTTTATTATATTATTGCTAATGCCATAGTATTAATATAATATTGTATATGCTGCCTATATTATGTATCTTTATATTATTGACCATGTTATGTATTCGCGTATTATTGCTTGTGTTGTTGTATAATTATATTATCGTATGTAATGTTTATGGGTTACTATAAAGGTGTGGATTGTACTTCCGTTATCTGCTTATGCATTATCAAAGACTTGTCCCGGAAGGGTAATTTAGCGGGCCTGTCGATGATCTTACTGGCTTTGGCTCATAACTTACAGTTTAAATGTGCAGATCCTTCTACTAGTCAGTCAGCTGGACTTATCTGATCCGTTCGAGGCTGTGGCTATTTTTGCTTGAGGTGAGCCAACCGCATGGTTCGCGGTGGCATACCGTCTGATCCACCTTAGTGTTTAGTCGCTTCCTACATCTTGTATTATATATTATATATATCGGATGTCAGAATTCGTAGATGCTCTATTGACACTGTATTTCGGGTGGATGTCTACACCTACATTTTATTGAAATATTTCTATCTAAATTATCATTATGAGTCAGTTTAATTATTCGTGGTTCGCCTAAGGATGTAACACTTAGGTGCCATCACGGCCCCAAAAATTGGGTTGTGACAAATTGGTATCAGAGCCCTAGGTTGTAAGTCGAGTCTTAGGGAGTCAATGGAGCAGTGTCCGAGCAGAGTCTTGTTTATGGGTATGTGTCGACCATACTTATAAGCGAGAGGCTGCAAAGGCATTTTAGGAAGAGTTGTTTCCCTTCATTTCATCTCTTCTCGTGCTATGATGCTTACATAGGTGCTAATTCTTTAATGTGATTATGACAGATGGTGAGAACGCGATCGTCCTCTGCTTCGGGAGCTGGTGACGCACTGACTGGGTCGGTCCGTGGGAGAGCTGTGCGTAGCACACGGACTGATGCGCGGGCACCTACTCAGCCGAGAGCGGCTACTACCAGAGCTTCTGTGGGCAGACCTCCTGCTGCCAGACAGACTAGTACAGTGCCACCGGTGTCTTCTGAGATACCCGTCACACATGTCCCATCGACTATGCCTTCTCTTGTACCGGGTACAACGGTATCTATTTCTGCAGATGTTCTATTGCGGATGATGGGCATGCTTGGATCTCAGGCCTCGCCTATGGGCGATATGCCAGTACCTTCTGCGGTACCCCAGCCAGTTACTCCAGCTATGAGTACGCCGACTCCAGAGGCTACTCCGCTGATTCCTCAGTCTACTCCAGTTATTAGTCCTATTGCTCAGCCTTCCACTTTGGCTCCTCAGTCGGGTATTCAGTTGGGTCATTCTATTCCTGCTCTTTCTATGAGTGACGGGGAGGTAGCTCGGAGGATTGAGTCCTTTATGAAGCTCAAGCCTCCCGAGTTCGATGGTACCCCAGCTACTTGCACTGCCCAGAGGTATATTCAGAAATGTGAGAAGATATTTTCTGTATTGGGTACTAGGGACACCCTTGGGGTGAGATGTGCTTCTTTCCATTTGTCCGGTGATGCTGAGACTTGATGGTCTTCTATGATGAGACAGAGGTCGAGTGATCTTCCTCCCTTGACTTGGACCGAGTTCGTTGCTATGTTTATGAGTAGATTTGTGCCTCAGAGTCATCTTGATGCCCAGAGATGCGAGTTTGAGTTGTTGACACAGGGAGGCATGTCAGTGACTGCTTATGATACCAGATTTTTAGAGTTATCTCAGTATGCGCCTGCTGTGGTTATGCTGGAGAGAGACAAGGTTCTTAGATTTGTTTAGGGTCTTCACCCTCGTCTTCAGGTGGCTGTTGCCTCACATATTGGCAATAAGTCTTATTATGATGTGGTTGATATTGCGAGGCGTATGGAGGACATTCATGCTAGAGCAGATGTAGAGAGGGCGAGCAAGAGGGTGCGATATTCTGGTACTTCTGGTGGCCCCTCACATGGTGGCCAGAGTTTTCGTGGTCATACTCAGCCTAGGCTTCCCCAGGCCGCTGCTTTACCATCTCAGGGTACTTCGTCGGGTGTTCAGAGGCCTCAGCCGTCTCAGAGGCGTGGGGATTCATCTCAGTCTGTTCCACCTATTTGTGGGAGATGCCGTCAGAGGCACTATGGGAGGTGCAGGCCCGGAGGTGGACGCGGAGGAGGCGGTAGTAAGGCTTGTTACCAGTGTGGGGATCCTAGACACTTTGTTAGGGATTGCCCCTATGTTACTTCATCTGGACCTACCTCCGCGGGACATCAGAGTTCTGCTGCTATGGTTCGGTCTTCTCCTCAGGCAGCTAGGCCTATCACTCAGGTTCCTCCTAGGCAGCCGGTTCAGAGAACTCCTGGTCCTGGAGGTTCATCTCAGGTTTTTGCTATGACACGCCAGGATGCCGAGGCATCCAATGATGTGATCACAGGTGCTCTTTCTGTTTGTGGCCGCAGTGCCTTTGCCCTTATAGATCGGGATCTACTTTCTCTTATGTGTCTCCTGGATTTTCACCTTGCTTGAGCAAGGATCTGATTTTTATTGATGCTCCATTTATGGTGGCAACGCCTGTCGGAGATCCTATTTATGTAGATAAAGGGTAGCGGGAGTGTGTGATTTCTATTTGTAGTGTTGAGTCTCTAGTAGACTTGATGTTGCTAGATATGGTGGAATTTGATGTGATCATGGGCATGGATTGGTTGACATCCTGTCACACGACGTTGGATTGCCATGCCAAGTCCGTGACTATAGGTGCCGAAGGTAAGCCTAAGGCTATTTGGAAGGGTTCCAGGTCTTCTCCGAGGAACAAGATCATATCATTCATGAAGGCTCAGAAGATGATAGCTCGCGGGTGCGGAGGGTATATTGCTTCTATTCGAGATGTTCGAGTGGAGGAGGTATCTATTGATCGAGTACCAGTAGTATGCGAGTATCCGGAGGTCTTTCCGGATGACTTGTCGGGTTTGCCTCCTATGCGGGAGATTGAGTTCTGTATTGATATATTGTCAGGTACTCAGCCTATATCTATTCCTCCATATCGTATGGCTCCTGCTGAGTTGAGGGAATTGAAGGAGCAAATTCAAGATTTGCTTGATAAGGGTTTCATTAGACCCAGTGTGTCTCCTTGGGGTGCTCCGGTTCTTTTTGTAAAGAAGAAGGATGGTTCTATGCGCATGTGTATTGATTATCGGAAATTGAACAAAGTGACTATCAAGAATAGGTATCCTTTACCGCGTATAGATAATTTATTTGATCAGCTTCAAAGTGCTACTCATTTTTCCAAGATTGACTTGAGATCGGGGTATCATCAGTTGAGGATTCGGTCTGAGGATATTTCTAAGACTGCTTTCCGTACGAGATATGGGCACTATGAGTTTCTTGTCATGTCATTTGGGCTTACAAATGCTCCGGCCGCCTTTATGGATCTTATGAACCGTGTGTTCAAGCCATATCTTGATTCTTTTGTTATTGTGTTCATTGATGACATCCTTATATATTCATAGAGCCGAGGGGAGCATGAGCATCACTTGAAGATTATCCTTCAGACCTTGAGAGACCATGAATTGTATGCTAAATTCTCTAAATGTGAGTTCTGGATGGATACCGTGTCGTTCCTAGGTCACGTGGTGACCAAGGACGGCATTGGTGTTGATCCCAAGAAAGTGGAGGCCGTTCAGAATTGGCCTAGGCCTACTTCTCCTACAGAGATTCGGAGTTTCTTAGGCTTGGCAGGTTATTATCGGCGATTCGTGAAGGGATTTTCTTCCATATCAGCACCACTGACTAAATTGACGCAGAAGAATGTTCCTTTTCTATGGTCTGCTGCTTGTGAGTCTAGCTTTCAGAGGCTCAAGACTGTCTTGACTACATCACCTGTATTGGCCTTGCCTAGTGGATCCGGGGGATTCACATTCTATTGTGATGCTTCCGGTATTGGCTTAGGTGGTGTTTTGATGCAGAATGGCAAGGTGATAGCTTATGCCTCGAGACAACTGAAAGTGCATGAGAAGAACTACCCTGTCCACGATCTAGAGTTATTGGCGGTGGTATTTGCATTGAAGTTGTGGAGGCATTATTTATATGGTGAGCCTTGTGAGATTTTCACTAATTATAAGAGTCTCCAGTATCTGTTCACCCAGAAGGACTTGAACGGGAGACAGCGCCGATGGTTGGAGTTGCTTAATGATTATGACATCACTATTCGGTATCATCCCGGGAAAGCTAATGTTGTGGCTGATGCTCTGAGCAGGAAGTCTATGGGTAGCCTTGCCTATCTTGATGTTGATATGAGACCACTAGCTCGAGAGTTGCAGGACTTGTCCATTAGTGGAGTGCGATTTGATGATTCTGTGCCAGACCGAGTTTTTGCTTATATAGGGACTCAGTCATCCCTAGCTTCCCAGATCAAGGAAAAGCAATTTGATGATTCATATTTTCGTGATATTCGAGATAGAGTTTTAAGTGGGGGAGTGACCTCATTTATGATCGGAGATGATGGTGTACTGCGGTTCAACGGTCGGTTGTGTGTTCCGAATGTTGGGGAGTTGAGGCAGCTGATATTGGCAGAGGCACACAGTTTTCGGTATTCTATTCATCCTGGTATTACGAAGATGTATCAAGATCTTCGGGAGTTATATTGGTGGGAGGGAATGAAGAGAGATATTGTTGATCATGTGTCTCGGTGCTTAAATTGTCAGCAGGTAAAGTATGAGCATAGAAGACCAGCCCGGGTGACTCAGTCCATGCCGATTCCGGAATGGAAATGGGAGCATATTACTATGGACTTTGTGGTTGGATTGCCTTTGACCTTGGGCAAGCATGATTCAGTATGGGTAGTGGTGGATCGTCTCACCAAGTCAGCTCATTTCATCCCCGTGAGGACTACTTATCCATCGGAGCGCTTAGCTCGTATCTTTATCGAGCAGATTGTGAGATTGCATGGTGCTCCAGTCTCTAATATATCAGATCGCGGTACTCAGTTCACAGCTCAGTTCTGGAGATCATTTCAGAAGGAGCTGGGTACCCGAGTGGATCTTAGCACCGCATTTCATCCTCAGACTGATGGTCAGTCCGAGAGGACCATCCAGATTCTTGAGGATATGCTGAGGGCTTCTGTTATTGACTTTGGAGGCCATTGGGACAGTTATTTGCCTTTGGCGGAATTTGCCTATAATAACAGTTATCAGTCTTTTATCCAGATGGCTCCGTTTGAGGCATTATATGGCCGCCGATGTCGTTCTCCAGTTGGTTGGTTTGAACCTGGAGAGGTGAAGGTGTTGGGTCCGGATCTAGTTCAGCAGACCTTAGATAAGGTTTGAATCATTCAGGATCGGCTCCGCGCAGCTCAAAGTCGACAGATATCTTATGCGGATCGGAGGAGGAGAGATTTGGTGTTTATGGTAGGTGACCGGGTGTTTCTTAAAGTATCGCCGATAAAGGGTGTTATGAGATTCGGGAAAAAGGGCAAGCTTAGTCCGAGGTTCATTGGTCCTTTTGAGGTCTTGGAGCGCATTGGCGCTGTTGCATATAGGCTTGCTTTGCCTCCATCTCTGTCAGTTCATCTGGTATTCCACGTATCTATGCTCCGAAAGTATGTTCATGATCCATCCCATGTGATTGATATGGCTTCTGTCAAGATCGACAAGGACTTGGCTTACTTGGAGGAGCCGATTGCTATTGCGGCTAGAGAGATCCGTAAGCTAAGGCCGAAAGAGATCCTGTTGGTTAAAGTGCTATGGAAGAGTCGTCCTAGCGAAGAGGCCACTTGGGAACTCGAGTCCGACATGCGGGAGAAGTATCCTCGCCTTTTCGATAATTCAGGTTTGATTTCAATCTCTAAAGCAGGAAAGTTATGTTGTTGTTTATGATTTCGGATAGTAGCGAGAGTCCTCGAAATCCGTGTAATTATTTTCGTGAAAATGTGAATCTTACCTTAGACTCGGGCTCGTCCGAGGACGAACGAGAGTCTAAGTGGGGGAGATTGTAAGGACCTCAAATAGTTATTTCGGGAATCGGACCTCGATTTGCGTGTCGACAATCCCAAAAGCTCCGTAAGGTCCATTATGACATGCCTGAAATTTTTTAGCTAAAACGAACTCTGTTAGATAGGTATCGGAGAAAGACATCCGTTTCGGATATTCGTTAAGGCTAAAAGAGGTTTCAGAGCTCGATTTGAGCAAATGAGCTCTGATGTGAAATCTGAAAGTTGCGTTAGGTTCGTATGGTAATTTATGACCTGTAGCAACCTTCAGAAGTGAAAACGGTCCTCGTTTGATAGGACTTTTGATAAAGTCTCCGTTGCGGAAGTTTAAAAAGTTTAAAAGAGGTTTTCGAGCTTGATTTGAGTAAACGAGCTCCGATGAGAGATCTGAGGGTTCCGTTAGGTTCGTATCATCTTTTGTGACTTGTAGCAACTTTCGAATTTGGATTCCGGGGTCGTTTGATTAAAATTCGCTATTTTGGCGAAAGTCGAAATTTGACCCTTTCCCGTGGGACCCACTTTTTGAGTTCTAGAGATCCGAATTGAGTTTCGTCTTGACGAGCATGTCACACAAGTCTTGTATGACTTGTGTAAAAAATTTGGGGTCATTCCGAGTTTCGTAGGGTCCCGTTTGGACCCAAAAAACAGTGGCTGACCTGGTGCAAAGCCCAAAAAAAGCTGCTGAATTCTGTTTTTACTCTTCAGCCGGAAAGAAATCGATTTTTCAGATAAATCCATAAGGAATTGGAAAACAGTCAAAACATTAAAGTTGTAGCTCTTTGAGTTGTGGTTCTAATGCCACCAACCTCGTATCATTTGGATATTTCTATGAAAAGTTATGGATATTTTACTGAAAGCTATTCAGTGAGGAACAATTTGGACAGCATGTGGTACAACTCTTTAAAGCTGCGGGCTGCTATATATACTAGGGCGGGCATTCATTTTTATTTTCATGTTTTGAGCTTCTAAAAGTGATTCCAAGGGGAATTTGAAGTACAAAAATCATTCCTAAACACAAGGTAACTATTCTTACCCATTTTTAACGCTTTAATCCGAGGATCAAAGTGACGATCCTTGGAAAGAGGGTTTGAACCCTAGATTTGTGAAATGGAAAAAATGACCGAGTTGGACTCGAGTATGTACAATAATGGTACTTTTGGACTCGTGGGAGAATGGGGAGTCCGGAAACATAAATTTTACGGGGTTTTGGGTACGTCCGACCCGGGGGTATTTTGGTAAATTGGCTCTTAAATTGCGTAAGGGCTTAGAATCCTTTCCTCACATGCTTACGAGTGCGACACTATTTCTTTTGCTCAGAGAGGAGTCTTACGGAGGCACATCGTTTGGGAAAGGAGGTCGTTCCTTAGCCACTTGAGCCGATTTTGAGGTAAGTGAGACTTGACCTCTATTTTGCTTGCGGATAAGATTTGATCTTGCTAAGTAAGATGTCGAGTACTTAATTGACTAGCGTTGTCTAGTAGATAGTATTATGTACTACTCGTTATATTTATACAAAAAGGAGAAAGCACAAACGTGACTTGTGTATAGTCGATGTTGTATGCCGGTGTTTATTGATATGCTCTAGGGACAGAGGCCGGTGGTGCGTTATGACCTAGAAGTAAAATTCCATCTAGGGACAAAGGCCGGTAGTGCGTTATGACCTAGATGTGGAGATTTATAGGGACAGAGGCTTGTGGTGCGTTATGACCTATAAGTAAAGTTATTTATAGGGACAGAGGCCTGTGGTGCGTTATGACCTATAAACAAAGCCGCACAGGGTGTGTGCTTATGCTATGTGCTAGGTATATCATTACCTATGTGGTATGCGGGATATATCATCGCCATGCTGTGTGTTTATTATATTATTGCTAATGCCATAGTATTAATATAATATTGTATATGCTGCCTATATTATGTATCTTTATATTATTGACCATGTTATGTATTCGCGTATTATTGCTTGTGTTGTTGTATAATTATATTATCGCATGTAATGTTTATGGGTTACAGTAAAGGTGTGGATTGTACTTCCGTTATCTTCTTATGCATTATCAAAGACTTGTCCCGAAAGGGTAATTTAGCGGGCCTGTCGATGATTTTACTGGGCTTTGGCTCATAACTTACTGTTTAAATGTGGAGATCCTTCTACTAGTCAGACAGCTGGACTTATCTAATCCGTTCGAGGCTGTGGCTATTTTTGCTTGAGGTGAGCCAACCGCATGGTTCGCGGTGGCATACCGTCTGATCCACCTTAGTGTTTAGTCGCTTCCTACATCTTGTATTATATATTATATATATCGGATGTCAGAATTCGTAGATGCTCTATTGACACTGTATTTCGGGTGGATGTCTACACCTACATTTATTAAAATATTTCTATCTAAGTTATCATTATGAGTCAATTTAATTATTCGTGGTTCGCCTAAGGATGTAACACTTAGGTGCCATCACGGCCCCGAAAATTGGGTCGTGACATTAATACTTGACCAACGATGCTGATTTCTGGCCTGCTTAGGACAATGGTGGATGTGATTACTTTAGGTGGCAGCTTGCTCAAGAAACAAGAGAAGTACTGTCCCAATTAGTCTCCAGGGCACAAGGAGCGGCGAGGTTTGACTTCACTCAAAAGATCCATGAATATGAAGAACAAGAGAAACTTCTTAGATTGCTGCTTCTCGAGGCCAAGCAACAGAGGGATTTCCTTAAAACCCAACTCAGGGAAGTTCAAATGGAGAAGGAAAGAATCTAAGTGCAGTTGAAAGAGGTTGAGAGGCAGAGGGATCGATTTAAGAAGTTGGCGCATAGGATCGAAGTATTATTTTGTTTAGTCTGTAAATGATGGGTCTAATTAATTTTGTTAATGTGATAGCAATTTAATTGCCTTGTTTGTTTGATTGATTACTGTGAACTATGCGCATTTTTGCTCTGTTTGTTAAATTTATACAATAAATCATTCGTGGTAGACAATCAAAATCATAGGTAGAACAATAAAATCAAACTTGAAACATGGAGATTTCAGATTTTATAGACCTGTACTGGTGGAGAATCAAAAAACACAGTTGAAACTATGATAAATAATACAATGATTCAGTACTAAAGGTAAAACATAAAAATGAACAACATTACTCTCTCATATAACACGGACAACTAGTTTGGTGGATTAGTGACGTCCATGACATTTGCTGCATTTGGTGGAGATGCGTCTTCCTCTATGATATTTGCCTCGCGATGTGGTGGTACACCAGGTGCATCAAGTCTATGGTTGATCGCTTTGAATTGATTTAACATGTCATAGGTGTCTCCCCATATGATATCATCATTCCTCTTCATTCGCTGCCAAATATAACCAACCTCGCTTTGCAAAAACAATTTTGTTTGTTTAATTTCAAGCGAGTTGGATGGTCTTGCTATTTTGGTGGACTACTTAATAGTTTGAGAGCAGATGTTTTAAATTAGAAATAGAATGGGAGAGACAAACATATTTGAGGGGTTTATATAGAGATAGCCATGAAGAGTTTGAGAGCGACCACTTAATTTGCACCAATTAGACTCTGGCACATACTTCTATTATCTACCGCACAATCTACTCTGTTTACTGGCTAACTTTCACTTCTATTAATAAACGCCTTTTCTGTTATATTTGTTTAAAATATTGTCTTGTCTTCATCTACGCACATTTGTCCTATGTTCGAATAGTGTCCAACTCATATAGTATAAATCCAACTATAAAGTGGAAGACGCATAAAATTGCAACTATAGCCACTAGGTAGGTCTTTTCGATGATAGACCTACAGCAGTGAACAATCAACTTGAGTGGTTTACCAGAATTTTTAAATTATTTAGGGATCCACGACGATTGCTTGCATTTTAAATACTAGCAAAATGAATTAAGCAATAATGGTTGATAAACGGAACATATAACACGTTACCACAATGGATTGTCAAAAATAATGGTTGTTAAACGAAATATCAAACACATTAGCAAAATGGATTTTCAACCCTTAATGTTCAAACAAAAAAAAATAAAAAAAATAACGAACGAGACTTAAAAATATAAGTATTAACTATTGTTCATCAAAACACAAAACCACTGACAAATCAATCTTTTTACTCATCATTGTCAATAAATTCTTTGCTCAAACTCTTCACGACACCCACAATTTTAGAGTTGGGGTCTTCAACATCTTCTCCAACCCCTCCATTCAAGTTATCTTCCAATGCAGCATGTGATGGATCGTCCACTTCATAAAACTCTTCCTTAGCACTCTTACCATTTTCCATTAGCACTTCACTATCATTCACAATGGCTTCCTCTCCAACATTGACATTAGTGACACAACTTCACCATGAAATGCATTTGGATTGTCATTAAAGGCATCAACTTCACCATCAACTGCATTGGCATCGGCATTGACATTGGCAATGACACCGATTGCACTGGCACTGGCATCCACTTTAGCATCAACTACAACATCCACTTCATCAAATCTATGCTTCTTTCTCAGAATTGAAGTGGTATTTGCATTGGTACAACAATCTATTGCCTTCCTTTTATTGCGCCTCATCAACCATGCAGACAGATGGCACAAGCATTTGCATACTGACCTCTTCCATTGTTCCGCTACCAACTTCGCAACATTAGCCGATTTGGCCTCCACTACTTCCAGCTTAGCGATCACATCACGCAAAGAAGTACATGCAGATCTGACACCACCAATTGAAGGACCTGCACCTTTACCAACAATTCCTGTACAAGCCCACCAATATCTACATCACCTCTCGCATCTTCTTCTCCATCTACGTCCATATCATCTTCATCAGCATGATTCAGAGCAGACTTCTTGATGGTTGTGGCCTCCTCTAATTCAACCCTAAGGGCATCCATCGACGCATCCTCAACTTCATCTGCATAGGACACATATAAATCCTCCCACCCCGAGCTCACTTCTTGAACGGTAGAGAATAAGTAAGGCGCACGATCTGGATATAAGTCGAGCAAATTAATACTTTTTGTTACAAATATAAAAGATATTTAATGAAATGAAAATAGCGCAACGTTACCTTAATTTTATCTTCTCCTTCCAAGAATTGATCAAAGGATTTAGGCACCCTTTTTCTGTGCCATTTGACAATCCTAGGGCACGGCATAGAAGACTGATCTGTCAGTGCAAATCTCCTTCCAATGATAGGAAATGCTTCATTGACCCAAGCCTAAGATGAAAAAATAAATTGGAGTACGAAATCAACTAACCATTGGTTTATTGTAGACTTACCAAAAATGCCCACGGGAAGCCAAAAAGAGCAAAGCCAGGTGCTTTTCCTTTCTCACTGAAGCTTTTATAATGTCTTGCCATGTCAAGCTTGGGCTTCAAATATTCAATCGTCAACTCGAAGCACAACCTGCCCCATGGATAGTTGGAGAAGAACTCCAGATCATCAACAATACAAATCCATTCCTTCTCAACTGACTTTGAAGTATCCATTATCATCAATATCGTGTGGAGAAACCACAAAAGACACAACTTCAACTGATCCTTCTTGTTAAATCTACTAGTTTTCAACAACCTCAAATGCCTCGACGATGTCACTTTAGCTATTCCATCACCAGAGTAATTATAAGTTAGTTATTCATAAAATTCCTGACCTTTTCTCACAACCTTTTTCTTTTCTTTATCGCACGGTAATACCCCACACTCCAACCCAGTCATAAGAGCAAACTCCCTAAGCCCAAAACAAGTTGGCTTCCCATCAACCAAGAACCATATCTCATGATGCTTTCTATCCTTTATTCTACGCAGAAGTAGGGAGTGGACCATCTGTCCATTGAAACTCTAAAATCGGGACAATCCAAGAAACTGCCCAAGCACAGACTCCTTAAATTTCTTTTCTAGTTTCAACCTTTTCAATAACTTGTTGAATTCATAAAACTTTTTTATGCTAGATTGAACTGATATCTTCGAAGGAAAATAAGGAACTTCATCAAGCCAAGTTTTAAGTCGATACCTTCGAACGTTGATTTCCTTAATGCATCGGGCCACTGATAAATGGTCCGATTCACACTCAGGCTCTCTGGCTTCATCCCCTTCTTGAATAGGTTCTTCATCACTTTCTTCTTCTGCTTCTTCTTCTTCTTCTTCTTCTTCTTCTTCTTCTTCTTCTACTACTACTTCTTCACCTTCTTCTTCAGTTTCTTCTTCACCTTCTTCTTCATCTTCTTCTTGTCCACTTTCTTCTTCACCTTCTTCTTTTTTTCCACTTTTATCTTTTCCTTATTAATCTCTATTTCCTTCCTCACGAGTAGACTCAGTTTTTCCATCATCATCACCACCATCATCCCTTCTTTCCTTACTTTTCCCTGGTTCGGAGAGTTCACCCGCTTGAAAGTTGTCGATGTCAACCAAAATATCTTCTGTTTGGGGTTCAACTCAGGCCTCTAAAATCACAATATCTTTTGCAGATTGATTGTCATCTGCAGCTAGATTTTTATAGCTATAAGGAACTTCACTTTCAGCCACTTTACCACTTGTAGACTGATTCTCATATGCTCCTGTATTTTTAACACTCTCAGGACCTCCAGCACTTGTGGATTGATTGTCCTCTTCTTCTGGATGTCTATCAAGTTCAAAATCTTCAGTTTCATCTCCTCCACCATGTAGAGGTCGATTGTCACCTTCTGCTGAATGTTTATCAATCTCAGCAACATCAGTTTCATCTCCTCCACCACTTGGAGATCGATTGTCACCTTCTGCTGAATGTTTAACAATCTTAGCAACATCAGTTTCATCTCCTCCACCACTTAGAGGTCGATTGTGAGCTTCTTCTGAATGTTTATCAATCTCAGCAACATCAGTTTTAGGAACTATAATGATTTCATTATCATCTTGTCCAACTTGCTTATTCTTCGCCTGTTGTAATTTTGATTTCATTCTTAAGCTATTTCTAGCTCTTGGAGTCCTTATATTGAGTAACTTCGGCCGCATTACTTTATCTACACATACAACCAGTCAAATCAATGTCTAAATACACTTCATCTAAAAAAAAAAAACCTAAATTCTTCGAAAAACATTATTGATGTTTCTTCATAAGCTCTAAAACTAACAAAGAAGAACCAGAAAAAATAAACTATAATTATATTAGAGTTTTTCACTGAATAAATCGGGATTTCTCGAAATTTCTTCAACTGCTACTTGTATCTTCCAAAACGAGCGAAAGATATGCAAGATTTTGAAAGTTGGACGGTAATGGCAGTAAAATAAATGGAAGAAAAGATGAAATACTTTATGAATTGGAAGAGAGGGAAGGGAAATTTGGTTAAAAATTGTCCAAGGCCTATTTTTTATTTTTGACCCACTATATGACCCGCTATAAGACCCGCTTTTTATTTGGTTTATATACTTTCCTACAATATTCAATTTTACCCACAAGTTTTCCTATTTCTAATCTAGCCTCTGACCCCCACTTAACCTCATTTAACTATTTTCCCCCAAAAATATAAGTCAAAAAGAAAAGAGGAGGTCATTTTGTTAAGTTAAGTTTTTTGTAGGTCTTTTAGTTAAATCTTCTCTAGTTACTTCCTGGATCAACAAAACTGAGTCCTATCACCGTAGCCGTCTCCATTGTCTCATTGTTGGGCTTGATATCGAGTGGCATCCCAGTTTCATTCGCTACCACCAAAATCCAGTTGCAACTCTTCAACTTTGCATGGCACATCGTTGTCTCATCTTTCAACTTCTTTACTGCGACTATATACCTAATGCATTAATAGATTTCTTAGGTAACAATTGTTATACATTTGTTGGGTACATATTAAGGATGATGTTGTGAAATTAGCAAATCATTATGACATTGGTGTTGATAATATGGTTGATTTAAGATACTTGGCTGCCGATGCGTATAATATGAGGGAATTAAAGGGTGCTCGGTTGAAAAGGCTGTGTGAAGCTGTACTTGGAAGAGGGATTGAAAAACCAAGACATATTACTATGGGAAGGTGGGATAATAAGTCGCTTAATGCTGATCAAGTATCATATGCTTGTATTGATGCTTTTGTTCCTTTTGAGATTGGAAAGCGCTTGAATGCTTGGTCCTAATGAAATAGAGTATTTGATGGTGTTTTCTCTTGGTTAAGAAATTGATGTTTCCATTTAAACTGAAGGTTAGAGTTGTTATGATTTGGGTGAATAAACGAAGTTTCTGAATTGTTATAATCTTGTATTGCTTTCAAAATTCATGTTCATTGTGTTGATTCTTATTTTTTATTTACTTATGTTATGCTAATAATTTGTGCGCTGAGCATTTAACGATTAACGTATTGTTTGATCGGGTCCAATATGACGATTCTTATTTGCATAACATGTTATTCAATATCGTCTTGAAGTTTTGCCAACTTGAGTGGAGAATTATGTGTAAGAATTTATGGACTTACACATACATATATATCAATAATAATTGTATTTTAACTGCTATCATTAAAGTTTGACCCAATTAAAGTGATATACTAAGGTTAAAGCTAGATGGGCCAAATTAGACGCCTCATAAAGTATGGGTCCTTATGTGTAGACACCCGGTTGTAATTTTAATTTAATGATGGGCTAAATTAGAATTACATAAAGTGTGCAACTACAAATAGGGTTATGGTCCCAAACAAGACGTAGGGTTTCTTTTTTGATATCCCATCATTGGAAAAGTGACAGCCGCCTCACGTAATGGTTTAGAAGATCCCTAATCGCAAGACGACAGAGCTTCATCAATTACTACAGCATCAGGTACGCTTCCACATTTTATATTATATTTTTGATGATTTGATATGATAGATGTTGGGGTAGATGTATTCATCTACAATTTAGTTCTAACATTATGACTACTCATTTTGTAGCATGATATGACATCTTTTCATTAGAATAACATAAACAATAGTGAAGGAGAATTGAATAATAGCCAAAGGGCTACTATAACGTGGATCCATACTGCGTGGTTTATTGGGAAAATTCTCTAAACAAAGTGATAAGCAGTTTGAAATGCTTAAATTAAAGAAAGATTTGTTTAGGGCCTATGTACGATTTGTAACTACAAATTGATGAGTCAATCTTATACTTTACAAACCATGAGCTAACTAAACTGTAATACTTCGTACTAGGTAGTTTACCCTCTTTTTTTTGGTGGAAGAAAAAAATTCTATTCATCACCAACAATTACACATGTTATTTTTCCTTTTGGGCCCACTCTACACAACTACCTCTAATCTATGAAACTATACTACTCTGCATCCTCTTACCGTTTAGTTATATAAATGCTCTATCCATTCTTTTTCTTTTCTATATCCTCTAGATTTTCCTATGGTGTCCAGTCTATATTTACATTCTTGTTTTACCCTATTACATATGATCTCCAGTCTTATAACCTTTTGATTCCAGTATGCATCATTTCTTGCACTCCATATGTGGTAAATTAGCGCTGTCAAAGTTGCTATTACAAATTGTCTGCAAAGTTTCCCTCGAACTCTCCTACACATTCTCCTCCAAATGCCTTGTATTTCCACGGTTCCCCCATCAATTCCTAGCCATTGTTGCAGCATCTTTATACATCGTATTGAGTATTTGCATTCAAAAATAGGTGCTCTCTTGTTTCATTGTATTCACCACACATCAGGCAGTTGTCTCTTGGGTTATGCCAAATTGGTTCAGCCTATCATGTGTTAGCAGCCTCTTATGCATTGTCAACCAGCTTATAAAGCTGTGTTTTGGTGCATTCATCCTACTCCATACCTATCTACTCTATGGCTATCTCTCTTCTTTCCCCTTCCTCCATTTAAATCCACTGGCTACTGTATATTTTCCACCCTACTTCAACCAGTAATTTTGCCTCTATCCTCTTGCAAACTTCTCCTTAATTGTGCAGATCCTTTTCCAGTACCAACAACTATCCATAGGGGTTGTATACTGCCACCAATCCCTCCCCTTTAGGTATATGCGGTTTACCCATTTCACCCACATAGTGTCACTCTTTTCTGCTATATTCCACACATACTTTGCCAGGGCAGCTTTATTCCACACTATACAATCTTTTATTCCTAGTCCTCCCTCCTTTTTTGGCCTGCATATTAAGTCTCAGGCTATTACTGGCACCCTTGTTTTTGTTGATTTGCCATCCCATAAGTAGCTTCTACACGCTGATATTATTTTCTTCATCACTCGTTTAGGTAGCATGAAGATTGAGGACCAACACACATGTAAGCTCATCAACACTGAATTAATTAACTGAACTCTTCTTACATATGATGGAGTTCTTGTCCCCCAGCTTCTTATTCTTATAGTAATCCTTTCAACCAGTATCTCACAATCAAGCACTGTTTGCTTCCTTGAGGATATGGGAACCCCTAAGTATTTGAATGGTAGCTTCCCTCTTTGATACCCTGTTACTTCACACAAGTCTTGGATGCACTGACTTTCCATGTTGGCTCCAAAAATGTTGGATTTTGCTGTATTGGTTGTTAATCCTGAGGCATTGGAGAAGGATCTCATGCCTCTTAGCATTTGCATCACAAATTGAAATTCTCCCTTGCAGAACATTAAAACATCATCTGCAAAGCAGAGATGGTTCAATTTTAGGCTCTTGCATTTAGTGTGGAACCCAAACCCTTCCTGTTCTACCACCAAGTGCATAGTTCTAGTGAAATATTCCATACATATGACAAACAAGAGGGGGATATAGGGTCCCCTTTTCTCAAACCCCTTTTCCCTTCAAAATGTCCATATAGTCCTCCATTCAGTGCTATTTTGTATCTTGGAGTGGTGACACATTGCATAATCCATCACATGAATTTTGGGGGGAAGTTAAGTATATGTAACATTTCTTGTACAAACCCCCATTCCACAGAGTCGTGTGCCTTTTTCAGGTCAATTTTAATCAGGCAACTCTTTGTTGTGGCTTTCCTGTTATAGAGTTTCACCAGGTCCTGACAGATTAGAATATTTTGCATGATTGTTCTGCTTTTGACAAAAGCACTCTGATTGTCTAAGATGATCTTGGGTAGTGGTGCAAGCTAAACCGAAGGTCAAGCTAAACACGATGAATGCGGAAAATAACAAGAATAAAAGATAGAAGCAAGACAAATCTTGCTTCGATTCAAAAGAACATCAAGGAACTAGTCTCGGGTTCGATCGAATCGGAGGCAAAGAATCACCTATACTAAGAAACAATCCTCAAGAAGTCACGTTTCTTGCAAATTGAATGACCAAAGAAGAAGATTGTTCAAATGATTCAACACCGAATGACACAAGTTCTTTAAAATCCCACGTCGGGGTTCGGCTCCATCGGAGACCCACAATAGCTACAGCTATGTTTGATCATTCAATAAAAACTAACTTCCTTACAATGAAATGTAAAGGAGTATATATAGACTACTCTAGGGACAAAACAGTAAATGGTCACATGCGACCAATAGAAGTAAGCCACGCAGGGCTGGATAACTGAGTGTTCGGTCACTCCTTCAACCGAACACTTGAAATTTGAACACTTCAGCTCGAGCTCTTGACTTCGGTGGACTTGACTCGGCTTAAGTTGACATCGGTCGCCCTTCCTTCGATTGTTTTTTTTTTATTTACTTCGGCGCCGATGTTGAGTGTTCGGTCTGGGTTCGGTCACTCCCTTCTTCGAGCTCAAGTTTATAAATGAAGCTTTCGATTCTTGAGCTCGGCCAATCAGCGTCGGAGTGGTTGCTTTCTCCTGAGCAAGCCAAGTGAATGTGAACATTATGCAGCAGCTTGGCTTGGCTTCGTGTCATCGGCCTCGGAGGTTCGAACACTTGATCAGCACGTGTTCGGACTGCATCAGGTAGGATCTCCTTGAGTCTATTGCACATAATCTTCGATTTCACATTATAGACTATGTTGCAACATGATATGGGTCTGAAGTCACTGATATATTCAGCATGACTAATCTTAGGGATAAGTGTGATCGCTGTTTCATTTAGCACTGTTAATAGCTTCCCATTCCTGAAAAATTCTTGTATGCTTGTGCGTACATCATCTTTCACAATATCCCAGCTGTCTTTAAAAAACTGGCTCCCATACCCATCCAGGCCTGGTGATTTTTCTCCAGGTATTTCCCACAAAGCTTGTCTTACTTCATTCTCTATGAACTCTCTTGTTAGCATGCTCCTGTCCTCTTCTGACACTACTGCTCCTCTCCTCACTAGTATGTTATTCACATGGTCCATGTCCTCTTTAGATGTACCCAGTATGTTCTTGTAATATTTTATGAAAGCCCATGCTATTTCCTCTAGCTTTTCATGTTGCTGCTGTTCTTCGTCCTTTATGCTGAACACTCTATTATTGTTCATTCTAGCTTTCATGTAGCTGTGGAAGAATTTTGTGTTTTGGTCACCATATTGTATCAAGTTCATCTTGATTTTTTGCCTCAAGTACATTCCTTTTGCTTTTTTCCATGTGCTGCACTCCTTTGCAAGTATCATTTCTTCCTCTATCAGCTCTTTGTTTGTTGGATCTGCTTGAATTTTGACCTGACAAAGCCTGAGTTGATGATCTGCTTGTTCACTTCTCATTTCTACCTCTGAGAATTTTTCTTTGCTCAGCCCCTGAAGTGTACTTTTCAGCCTGTTTAATTTGCCTACTAATTTGAACATTGTTGTTCCATGTATTTCTTCCATCCAGCTTCCCTTCACTCTGCTTATATAATCCTCTTCTAGCTTCCACATGTTGAAATATCTGAAAGGCTTTGGCCTCTTCTTATCATTTGCATCCCATCTTACTAGAACTGGGGTATGATCATACAGCCCCTCATTCATGAAGTGAGCTTCAGATGCTGGAAGAGTAGAGATCCAATCACTGTTGACCTCTATCTATTTTTCTCATCACTCTGTCCTCACCCCTGCTTGTTATTCCATATGAAGAAGGCCCTAGATGATCTGAGGTCTTGAATTCTGCATTTTGCAACACATTCTTTAAAGTCTCTTATTTCAGACCATGACACAGGGCTCCCTATCCTTTCAGTGTTGTTTATTACATTGTTGAAGTCCCCGACTACTATCTGTTGCTCCCAACGCACACGCAAGTATACGTGGTCGACAAGTAATAAAGTGATAAGTAGAGTATCGTTCCCACAAGGACTATTCAGACTGGACTCCTAACAAACAATTTCCTATTAACTATTCAGGAATCTTTTTTTATGATGATTGTGAAATTTACCAACTAAAGAAAATAGTTAAAAACAAGTAATTGAAATCAAGTATTCAAGAGCAAACTATAGTTGTTATCAATAATAAGGAGAAACGGTCTAGGGTAAGAGTTACGAACAATCCAGTTGAGTTTTCCAGTTGATTCTACTTCTTGATTTCCTAGATTGCTAACTACAGGTTAAATGTACCCATGAAAACCTTTCGATTCTTCACGGTCTATGCAGGCTACTCCAATCCCTATATGTATATGGCTTGAATCACGTGCACGCATTAATGAATTCTGTGATTAGTTAAGCTAGGCGAGCAAGTATATGTCTACCTACTCACAAATTGGTTCCCCGATGCCCGGGTTCACAATTTAGCTCTACTCTTTCTTATTGTGTTCATAAATTCCCTCTTTCGAGTTCAATCTAAAAACCATAGATAGTGTTCAATTATCAGGCCTCAATAATCAAACAATTATGATCAAGGAAGAATAAACAATCCGTAATGGTAAATCAATATATAGAAATCAACTTTCAAGCATCAACCTTCATGTATTTACTCTAACCCTAGAACGAACAAACTATAGAATTAAGAGAAGAATAAGAGAAAGAGAGAAAGAACTTGTTAGAAGACATCTAGGGCTTCTCCCCTTTCCTCCAAAACTTGCTCCAAAGTCTGAACTTCTATCAAAAACTAAGTAAAAGAGTATTTATAGGGTTTACAAAGGCCTAGTAATAAGTTACACCTAAGCCTAGACGAAATAGGAAGTCCAAAAACGCTCAAGGGACGCTGTAGCTGGCGCCCCGCGCCCCCGAATGCACCACCCTAGGAAGAACCCATCGAAACTTGGGCGCTTTTGGGGCGCCCCGTGCCACTCAAAGCGCCAGGCCAAATTCCTGCCTCCTTCGTCTGCAGCTCGCGTCGCGTTGTGCCTTCGTATGTTCGATCCAATCCTCAATCCAAATCCAATCTTTTTTTGCTCGATCATGCTCTTTAAAGCTCCAATTGCACTTCATAACAACCTACAATCTTACGACATAAAATCAGTGCAAAATCACATTCATTAACTAGAAAAGGGGCGAATAAAGTACTCAAACGTAAGGAAATATTAAGGAAATATAGGCATAAAATGCCAAACATCACTATCCATGCTTCATGTACTCTTTCTGCAATGGATTCTAGTTGATTTCATAAGCTCCTCCTTAATGCCTGGTCATTGTACCCATATACTAGTGTCATGCTAAATTGTCTTCTAGTTCCCACATGTGTTACTAACCCATGTATCAGCTGTTCTGTAGTTTCCTGCACCTCTATTTCATACATTGCTGGATTCCATAGCAACCAGATGCGACCCCTGGATGTTTTGCAAGGTTAGTTGTTATTGACCACCCTTTTCCCAGGTTAAGAGCTGCTTTATGAGCCTTAGCCTTCTTAATCCTGGTTTCCAGGAGTCCAAACAATCCAACTTTCATATTATGCATAAATACCAGCACTTCATTTTGCTTGGTTGGCTTGTTTAGACCCCTGATATTCCAGCATCCTATTTTATCCATTAGGAGGGGGCTTGTCCCATACGCTCCCATGTTCAGGACCCTCAACCGCCACCACCACCTCTTTAGGGATAGAGGTGCCAGCTTGTTCTGTATTGACCTGCTTGTCTTCCCCCTTATCTTCCAACACTACATTGAAATTTCCAGTTTTGGTTCTGTTTACCACCCATGCCTGCCCTTTAGTAGCCCTGACATGTGGCTTGTGGTCTTGCCTTGCCTCTGCCCTTTGGTTTGCTTGTTTTTGTTTGCCCCTAACAGTCTGCACTTCTTTCTCACCCTGTTTTCCTTCCATTTCATTTTTTTTGTTCTAGCTACTGCTTCTCTAATTTTCTGCCTGCATTCTGTCACTTCATGCCCATAGTTGTTACACTTCTGGCATAGCACATGTTTCTATTCATAGTTGACCTTCTATTCTACTATTTTTCCCCATTTATTTTCAAATATTATGGTATCAGGATATGCTTGGTATGGAGTTACCTCAACCAGCACTCGCGCATATGCTAATCTATCCCTTTGTGTAGTTGCACTATCAATTTTTAGTGGCCTTCCAACTATCCCAGCTATCTTGGCTAGAGTGTTCTTCCCCCAGTATTTGATATCAAGCCCTATGATTCTGATCCACACAAGTATTTTTTTCCACTGTTTCTGTTTTGAAGTCAATGTCAGGTCTCCATGGCTTGACAACTATTAGTTTTTTGTCAAACTTTCGAATGCCTTCTTCCACAACCTTAGTTTTGTTCTCCACAACATGAAACCTTACCAAGAATACCCCTATATGTACCTGTGCAATTTTATCAATTCCTAGCATGCCCCTAACCCGTTTAAAGTACCCTTCCATTACTGGCAAACGGGGATTTGATCCCAGTACATAGCAAATTACTGCATTTCCCCAAAATTCCACTTCCTCCTTGATGTCTTCCATTGTTATTTTGATATTTATATTACTATCTTCATTTGCTATTAGGTCACAATCCGCCTCTGTTGGTAATTTCCCTACTATTTTACTCCATGATTTAATCATATTCTCAGTGTTATTAGGGTTACCTTGTTGTGTCGTTTCTGCTTGTTCTTCCTCAACTTCATCTGCCCAAGAGGTGCTCCCAATTTGGATCTGGCTTGTCGGTGTGTTTTTCGAGCTCGATTCCCCATTTTTACCCGCCATTGACCGTGTTTCTGGTGTTAGATTGAGGTTTAATGGCACTATTCCTTGAATTACATTGATGCTCCTGTCTTTCTTAGAATCTACTGTTTTTGGAATCCCCATTTGCCTTTGATTTGTGCTCCTATTTTGTTTTCCCCCTCTAGTCTTTGAGTTCTTTGCCATGGCATTAGCGTGTGCTGAAGAGATCTCTCATTCTAGAGAGAGAAAATCACGATGCGTCAATGAATTTGACTCTAGGTAGTTTACCTTGTCAGACATTAACTAGAACATGCTAAAACTTGCACATTCTTGAAACAAAGAAAATGAGTTTTTGAAGAGACTTAGACTTAGAGTATTGTAGAATCAAATATACTAGAGAGATTAAAATTACACAAGTAAAAACAAACAACAGGTACATTTTAAATTCCATACAATAGTGTTACAACTTCCAAAGACTCCAAGTTATGATGTATCTTAAGTACTACTAACAATTTTAAAGATACGAAAATAAAAGTATTGGAAAAAACACAAGGTGTTACATAGATTTGTAAGGGCTTCCTTATACATTTGTTCAAGAGATGTTACATTTTCATTGACTCATGTGTGTACAAGTGTAGAGGCAATCTAGGAATAGGAACAACTTGTAATGGAGTTCGCATATAGGTGACTGCACCAGGAGCCTCCAACATATCAATATCTTCAATCTTAACACCATGAGGCAAAGACCACTTAAAATGGTGCAACAAACGGGCTAACATTGACGTGACCAAAGTAATGCCAAGATTCACACCTGGACATAAACGTCTTCCAGCACCAAATGGTAATAATCTATAATCATGTCCCTTCATGTCAACATCATTTTTCATAAATCTTTCAGGCCAAAATTGTAAAGGGTCTTCCCAAATTCTTGGATCACGGCCTAAGGACCAAACATTAACATGTACAATTGTATCTTTAGGGATATCGTAACCACTCACTTTGACATTTTTACTTGCCATATGAGGTAGCATTAGAGTAGTTGGAGGATGTAACCTTAGTGATTCTTTGACTACATATTGTAGATAATAGAGTTTAGATAGATCTGATTCGTTTATAATCTGATCCGACCCAATAAATTGGTCTAGTTCCTCTTGGACCTTTTGTTGAACCCTAGGGTTCCTTATCAGTTCTGCCATAGCCCATTCAACAGATACGGCTACTGTGTCCATTCCTGCTCTTATCATATCCTGCAAAAAAAAAACTTGATTAACAATTAATTGATATGATTTTATAATGCCAATACAAAGATCAACTTGAAATTGTTAGTTTATTTTATAGTTTGTGGAACAATTTTATAGCGAAATGACATCTTTATGAGAAAAAATCACACTTTCTCATCAATTATACACCTGCATCAGCATGAACACATTCATATAAACACAAATGTTGACTTTACCCTAAACAAAGTTTGTGTATATTAATGAGTTTAATTTACATTAAGTGTAAATAATCTTTTGAAGTATGAGATCAACAATAAAATATTTAGTAAGTTTCTATAAAAGGTGAGATCTATAATTTTGAAAATGAGGTACGTAGATTACCTGCTGTACACACAAATAATTAATGAGTTCTATTGTATAGAGTTAAAATTCTTAAAATTACCTAAGAGGATTGAAGTACACCAAATAATTTTGCTGCTATCAATTAGATATAACCTGATTTATCAGATTATCAGGTCGTCATTTATTTTCAGAGTTAGCACGTGAGACTTGTTTTGAAAAGTCACATATACTAACATTAAATCTATACACTGTCAGTGTATGCACAGTTGCACACTAGTTAAACTCTTCAAAATAGCAAGGCGATATATGAGTTGTATATATACTTACCCAAAGAAGGCCAACAACGGTGTCATCAGTGACATCATACTCTTTTTGAAGAGTAAGCAAAGCATCAAGAAAATGCTGTTTGGATTCCCCAATTTCCTTCCTAGCAAGAGTGTGTTCTTCCATAATAATTCTTGTAAACTTTTCCAAACGCCTATCGTGAGCCTCAAGTGCTTCATCATCATCTTTAAAAACCCAATGGAGCCATGGAACAAGTTCTCCCAAATTAGGTTTTCCTCTAATCTTTATCCCATCGGATAGAATGGCTTTGAGCTCTTCACCTTGCTCATTAACATTACCTTCTGAGTTTATAAACCTCTTCCCAAATGTTAGCCTTGTTATGTGGTTGAATGCTACTGAACCCAAGTAGTTCCTCAACATCAAGCTGTTACTAGCATTATTGCCTGCGCAAATATACCCAAACAAGACGGATTTATGATTTAAATTTGATGGATTCAACCTGTAAAATAAACCGTAACGAGTAAATGATTAAAACTTACCAGGCTTAGTAGAGTCTCTAAAGATGTTTTCAACCATGGAAGTAATTTCATCATCTCTAATAGGTCTAAGACCTTCAAGTCTTCTAGGAGTAAAAAGCTCAAGATTACAAAGCTTCCTTACTTTCACATAATGAGGCCCATAATCAGCCCAAATCAAATCCATCCCATTTTTACTCACACGTTCACGGGCCTTTGATCTAGGTCTATTAGCCAAGTATTGGTCATTATCTTTGAGAACTTCTTTAGCAAGTTCAGCATTATTCACCACCACATTTAGTTGTGAACCTAGGTAAAATGAGAAGATGGGCCCATAAACTTGAGCCCATTCGGCAAAGAACCTGGGCCTCACCGGTTTTATGTCGAAGAGGCTCCCAATGACCGGCCATGACCGTGGCCCTGGCGGCAGCTTGGTGGTGATCCGGTGGTAGATTTTGTAACAAAAAAAGATGAGAAATATAGATACAGGGAGAAGAACTAAAGGAAGAGCCATTATGAAAAAGTTGTGCATGGGAAGAATGACTAAGCTATGGCCTCTTTATAGTTCTGATTGCTCTCAATTGTTGAGTAATGAAAATTACTAAAAATAAAATATAGTGAAATCGATGAGAAGGAATAATGGAGTATATAGTAGTAATATTATAAGTTCATAAGTTGCACTTCTTGCTTCTTACGAGGAATCTAATTAAGATGTGTAATTAATATTGTTTCCTTAGAAATTACAGTAGTTGATTAAGAAGATTTTAATGCCAATAGGCAAGTGTGAGTTTTTAAATATCTATAGGGTTGAGATTTAGAGACAGATGAAGCTGTTTCCATATGCAACTCCTGTATTTGTATTGAGTAAGAATTGCTCCGTTTTTCTTGAAAACGCTGTTTTTGCATAGAATATATACATGCATATGGTATTAAAATATCAGATATTCACATTTTCCTCGGTACAAAGTCAACGAAAATAAAATTCTTTTAAAAAAAGAAAATTTAAGTACTCCAGTTGGCGTATAGGGTGATTTGCACGAAAAGGCTATTTTTATCGTGTTGTTTAAGTTCTTTCCCTGTTTTTGAAATTTGTACAAGAATAACCTCAATTTTTTTAAGATTCAACGATACACCAGGCTTATGAGATTTTAACGTATCCCTTAAAAGTTCATTTGATCAATAATTTTCACAAGACCGCTAAACTTACAAGCACATAGTGGAGGATCGTCAAAAGTTGTAAACAAATTATTCTTTTTTTTTTTCCTGTTGTAAACAAATTATGAGCAATTGAATGTTTGACGGATCAGTCAAAACTTCTATAAGGTATACATGTCAAAATTTGAAAAATACGGCTATAAAACTTTAATATCTGTTGGATATAATGGACATAGGCTTTATATTCTGGACACATTTAGATAGCTAACTGGGTCGAGGGCCAATCTTATACTGTACTTGAAAGGTACTAACTTCAATTTAAAAATAAAAAAGAAACGCCGTTGCCGGGGATCGAACCCGGGTCACCCGCGTGACAGGCGGGAATACTTACCACTATACTACAACGACTTTGTTGGTACAATCAGCCAGCAAAGGTTTATAAACGATATGAGACAGTCAATCAATAATACTATATTTAAACTTCAGAATAAGTTCGACACAATTAGCTAAGACCATCTCCAACCCAACACCATTTTTCACAACATTTTAGCGTGTATTTAGAGTAACATTATTCATCATCATCATTACTATTCATCAATATTTTATTATTATTCTCACCTATTAGAATATACCATTTTGTTTAATATATTATAAATTTTATGTTTTTCAGTTATTAGGTCCCTAATATGTCAAATTATTTGTTATGCAATATATTTATAGTATTAATTTTACATCTTAATTTTGGTGTATAATATTTATTATAAGTTATAATTGGATAAAAAAATATAACCATCACAAAAATGAAAAGTATAAATATAAAATATAATTTGTTGTTAACAAATAACACAATGTTTATTAAATAACATAGCGACTGATATGGATTAAAATTGAAAATACATTAAATAATATAGCGACTCACATAGAATAAAATTAAAAATAAATTAAATAACATAGCCACTAACATAGTTAAAATAAAAAATACATTAAACAACATTGTGACTAACATAGATTAAATTTAAAATACAATAATTTAGTACTCGGGTAGGTCGACTCCAGATCCACCAATGTCATTAAAATAATGAGTGTATGAGGCAGAAGATTGTTGTGGTTGTGGCCGTTCAAATTGTTGACTTTTTTTATCAATTATTATTTTTTGTTCTTGTACAACATGATAATCGAGGATGAGCGTAATCTTAATGCACCAATTTAGAGATACTTGGGAAGGTCCAAATCCAACAGTAAAAATGGTAGTAGATGAAAATCTCAAATTTGAACAATTTTTAGTTAGACACAATAAAATAAGAGCAAAGATGCTCAATTTGCACTTCGTAATGCATTAATGGAGCATTTATGGGAGCAACACGATAATCCTGTAAGTTGAATATATATGTAAAAATTAAAATAAATTTTACCATAATGTAATATTTATTTGATTATACTTTATCAATGATTTCACTTTTCTTTGAATTATCCATTAATGCGTATGATGTATAATATTTGCTTACAACTTAGAATCTTTAAAAATTTATGGTATAAAATAATTATCTTACACCATTTTACTATTTATATCATTTTGGTGTAATGAGTTAGAGATGCCCTAAAGCAAATGAATGTCACATATAAGAGGCAAGAAGGATGCTCAAGTATAGGAATGTAATAATAAGTTGGTAGCATAATATATTACAGTATCGTAATAGTTAAAGAGTTTATACTAAAAATCTACTGTTTGGGTAGGTATTAGAGTATAATACAAATTAATAGATGGACGATATTACAACATGGGCAATTGGTCTAGTGGTATGATTCTCGCTTAGGGTGCGAGAGGTCCCGAGTTCAATTCTCGGATTGCCCCCTTAATCACATTATTTTTGCTTCACTTCATATTATTATTTGAAGTTTCATTAAAACCAGCAGATTCTTTAGCACTATATCTGGGACAAAAATACATTAAGGTATAGTAAATATACATGTAACATCAATATAGTTTTATAGTACTGCACAACCGAGCAAGTGTTGCAAGGACAGAATATAACCTTAAAACCATCAAGATATCGATGAATGAACATATATACTAATATAAGAGTGAAGCTACATTACAAAGGAATACCCCTTATATATCATCAGCACATGCCTGAAAGAGCTATTTTTTGTATTGATCTTACTGTTGTCCACGCGAATTATCTGTCAATGGGCTAACAATTTCTCTTGAACATTCAGAGGAGGAGCCTACTGATGCTGTTGCTGAAACTTCTTGAGCTGTGCTCGAGAACGAATCTGATCTCTTATGTTCATTGCTGGAGTCCTTTCCTTTAGAATCTATGCTCCAATAATCAGTCAACATCTTTTTTACGCCAAAACCAAAATGAGAAAACTTGCTGCTATCAAAGACTTGTGATCCGTCTCCCTTTGCTGGTGTGGTAAAAGGAGCTCTGATGAATGGACTACCAGAGACGTGTACTGAAAGTGGAGTTCCGATGGTTTTATGAGCAATGATGCCTACTTTGGAGATTGGAACAAATTGATCCGAGTGCTTAGTCAAGTTGTCCACATAAATAAGGTCATCGATACGAGCCACAATGTTGAATGCCAAGCTCTCAAGAACTCTTGAGTAGCTCTCCAAGATTGATTTGCCTACATCCTAAGAACATCATTGAACAACTGTTAAACTTGGTTGTTAAACAAGATATAATTACAGTAGTACTAACGTCTTAGATAATTGGTTGAGGAAAACAAAACACAAAAAACAGGATGAATATGTGAAACCTTGTTATATTGGATCTTGCTCATGTCTAAGGTGGTCTGAGGAAGACCAGGAAACCGTTGTTTCAAGCAAAGCAAAAGGCTCTCAGCTCTATCTGCAAGTAGCTCCCTCTTATCAGCATCGTTCACTAAATCTTTAACCATTTCCCATGAGGACTTTGAAGTGGACCGGAGCAGACTATTTGAGGATTTTGATTGAGTTTTTCTGCGCCACACATAAATTGAGGCCTCCACACGATTTGCTATTTCTAATGCTTGATGCTCAGATGACAAATCAAGGCATTCGAGCAAACATTCAGGTGAAAACTGATCTGAGGTTATATATCGGTGAATAAGATCGCCTAAGCTAGCTTTTCCGTTCTGCAGGGGAATAAAACACAATGCCAAATGAGCACCAATCTGATAATTTCCTTACGTAAGTAGAAGAGACAATATCTGCAAGGAAATTTGTACCTTAGGAAGATTTTCAAGATATAATTCAGGCACTTCCATTTCAGCTAAGACGTTGCTGTTAATGGCCATTGCAGCTTTCAAGATTTGGTTTGTGCAGTCGCGTTTGTGCTGCAACTGCTTTTTTGCATTTTCGCTGAGACCATCGATGGGGACTCTAGGAACTGGAAGCCACCATTTCTCCTCTTGACGAGGGAGAGGATTTCGGAAAGAGGACGATCCATCTGCTTCTTCTGCTATGATTCCCTGGTCAATATACCAGAATTCTGTGTTTCTGAAACTATCTAAAATCTCCTGCAAACGAGTTGGACAATTTAGAATGCATCATTCATCAGCAAAGGCTTAAATCTCAAGAAAAAGGGATGTGTATCTTACAAGAAGCATATTGTCTAGCTTTCTGAGTGCTGGAAGGTTGACATAAAGGTCCAACCGTGGCGTAGAAGTCATAACCTATAATAAAACATAGGAAGAACAAATTAAACACAAATGTAATATTCTTCTCCTACCTAAATTATATATTGGCTTTCTCTGCTTTAGCTTCTATTTCAAAAATGTACTAGCAACAAGTTGTCTTATCTAAGCTTCAAATATTCAGTGGAGCATGGTTTAAAGTTTGAACTTGAAAATTGTCTCACAGTTATCAAATAAATATTTAAAACAACAAAAATTTCAATTTACATCTCTAACATTAGGAGCAGAAGTTTCTATAGCAGTTGATAGCTAAAAGTACAAGTCCAAGATAACATATTTACCTCAAGCTTAGTACCATCTGGAAATGTCTGCCAAGAAGGTGTCAATTCTACAATGTGATCACTAACACAAAGAAGCCATTCCATTTCTCTTCTCCACATTAACCTCTTCTCTGTAGGTAAAGGCTCTAATCTCCAAATTTGTCCAAAAAGAGTAGCTAAGGACAAAGAAAGGAATAAAGGAGACATAAAGAACAGCTTTAAATTAAAACATAAAGCACCAAAACAAACCAACTCCATTAAATGAAACTAAATAGTAACAAGTAAACATACCACACAGATTAGTAATAGCATTTGAAATTACAAGTGCTGTGCAAACTCCATTTCCACAACCAGACATGTCTTCACCTAGCAGCAACTTTGAAAATCTTTCCTTCATCATCTCAGCTTCTGCAGAAACCCCAAAAGTTCAACCAAAAAATCCAATTACACAATTTCTTGAAATGATATAAGTTATATACACTGACGACATAATAAATTTTTAATTTAACATGTTATAACAAGTGACTTACCATTCATTTTAGATTACTAATCAATACTATTAAATAAAATTACCTGCAATTGTCTTTTAAGAGGCTCAATTTGTAACTATTATTTTCACGGTCAGTACATATAACTTAAACTCTTGTTGAAATGGAAACATCAATGTGTGTAGAAACATACCTGATAAACAAGACCCTTGTTTTGCTAACTTCCTATTATCCACATGAGGTTGCTTAACTTCTTCAGAAACATCAGAATTTGCACAATGCTGCACCTCATTCTTCTCAATATGCCAAATAATTGAAGGAGGTGAGCAAGAATCTCCAGAGCTACTATGTTCATCATTTAAAGTTCCTTCAGATACCATAAAATCAGAACTTAAACTGCTTTCTACACTCTCCTCTTCATTCACAAAAGACTCAATGTTGCAAGCATTTTCCATAGAACCATCCATTGTATCATCAACCAAACAAGGAGAAGCACAATACACTGAGTTTGTCACTACAATGTCATCAATATTAGTAAATCTTTTACTACCAAAGCCTTTTGACAATTTTGCTTTTCGATACAGATTCTTGAAAGATTTGCAAAATGCAGAAAAAGGTGTAGGATTCTTGGAACTTGTTGAAGTGTTTATAGGAATAAAATGCTTGAGCTGTGGCTTAAATTGCAATGGAAAGTCAGTATCCATAAGTTTACAACTTGAAACATTTCTGCTACTTTAAAGAAAAGAGAAGTTATGATAATATATGAGTAATGAAGTGAAATGAGGAGCCTATACAATTATACAGAACAAGAAACTATCAAGTACAATGAGATTTTTGGTGAGCTTAGTTTATACTAAGCTTAAATAAGGAGCCTATACAATTCACTGTATGTCAGTGTCACCCGTGTAGTTTTGTTGGAGTTTGCTTAAACTAGAGATCTTATATAATTATTGCTTACTACTACATTGTTGTAATAGTAGAAGACTTAAATATTCAGCTCTTTTCAGTGACATTAATAAAGTAATTGTTTGGTGTAGATTACTTGGTCAGGGGAGTCTTGTAATTGACGGATCAACCTATAAAGTTCCTATTATATATGTTGCTTTTGTTTTGTTTTGTTTTTTTTTTTTTTTTGTATGTTCCTATGATAATGAGATAAATTCAGAATTTTAATTTTATAGGTTAGATTTTGGAAATCTACAAAACTCATTTACTCCTAATTTATTATGTTCGGAAATATTACTTGTTATTATTTTGTTGATTTTTAACACAAATGCAATATTTTAGTTAAAGCTACCGACTTCAAATAAACCGTAAGATATACCTTTACATTCGTCATTGTGATGATATGGTGAATCGATGATTGATACTATATATTTAAATTTTCTCGTGATTTGAATTAGAAACGGATCTAGAATTTTAAATCAATAAACATCGAATATCTGTTCAAATCAACTAATTTGTGACTTTAAATATCAAAAACTAATATAAATATATATTCTCTTTAGGAATTGTTTCAACCATACGCACAAAACTTAGAAAGATAAATGGAGTACATTTTTCAGTTTCATTTCGATTAGAAAAATAGTGCAAATGACACATTATCTACATTAAACCGCTTCATCAACAACTATGTAGTTGACTATTGGAATACACTTAATTTTGTACCCTTTGTAGTATAATTCTTTGAACGAACTTTTGGTTGTGGTCTCTGGCATTAGCTTACAATGACAAAGGGGGACAGCGTATAATGTAGGACAAAGCTTACAAGCTGAAAGCTTCTCCATTTTTCAACGACAACTATATTTAATTGGTTCAATGTTGAAAATTTAAGCACTAAGTGCTCGTTTGGTTCGGAGACAAGTTAGCAGGTATTAGTAATACAGGTATTAACAATACAAGGTATTAGTTATACAGGTATTATATCTTGGTTAATAGATGATTTGTTGTATTAAAAAATTAGTATACATTTCATAATTTAATTTATGTTTTAATATTTTATTATTCAATAGATGTTTGTTTACTATTGAATAATAATGTAAAGAAATGTGATGGTATATTTATCTTTTTATAAATTATTATCCGCGTTATTAATATCAGCATTATTATTCTATCTTATATGCCGCACAAAATAATACGTAGATTCACTCATTAATTTATGTGGGTATTAATTAGTGCAATTTTGTAAATTCAAACTAAACATTATATTATTAGTGTTGATTTTTATACCTTACTACAAAACAAACCAAACATTGTGTTATATTGCGAGTGGAATTTAGTGCATGTATAAATTTTTTTGTTCGCCTAACCAAACGAGCACTAAATTATTGGACTTTAGAAATAACAAGTTTAGAATGACGTGGTAACATTCTAGCAAATTTTGCATCTATGTATATCCATTACCATTAGTGTCGAAATATTGGTTCAGTTGAAAGCCGTGGCTAATAAGCTCTTTGTTGGCTACTTAAAACATCAGCAGTCGAGCAATCAAAACCATGTCGACTGCGTATATATATTAAGTCAATAGGTAAAAAATTATCAAAAACTTGTTCTTGCATGATCATGTGATGCCTTGAAGAGTTTGTTGTTTTATTCATTTTTTTTTAATCATTTTTTTCTTTCCTCTTCCCTTCTTTCACTTTCCTACTGACCTACAAATTGACGAGGTTCATGTCCTTTAGCTTCGACTAAATCTTTGACCTGCAGAAAATGAGGAGTACTTGTCAATAGGATATCTTTTACGCTTATCCGTAAAATCTTTTATCCAAATGGAGTAGTAATTACGGCCTTCTATGAACTTCGTGCAGTGAATTTTAAAAGGAATTTTCTGTTTCCCTCGGAGATTTTCAATGATTTCCAGTTTGACGACAGTAAAAGTTATTAGGAAAGAAAAAACAAATCCATATTAGAAAGGAAATAGACCAAGTTGATAATGAGCAAACATTATTGTTATTATTTTTCCTTGAGGTAATGGTCAAAAACCCCTCTAAACTATCACTTTTTTTTGTTAGTTTCATACTTAAATTATGAATTGGTTACGTTACCTCCTGAACTATCAAATTTCATATTCAAAATCTCATGCAATGCCAAGTGTCATGAAGAGTGACTTCACTCTATTTGTTGTGTGTGGGAAAATAAAGTAGATCAATAAAAAGTATTCATGTGGTATTTCTTTTCAATTTTAAAAATTTAAATATTCTTTTACTCATTTATTATTATTTTTGTCTTTTTCCTTTCTTCTTTTCTAATTAATTATTTTCTTCTTCATAACTCTACTTTTTTGCCAATAACAATAAATTAGTTGAGACCCATTAACCTTAGAATAATAAGAGTACTAAAAAATATTTAATCAAATATGATAAATTCTGTTGCAATTTACAACCAAATTTTGTCAGTAATGATCATTTTAATTAAAAAGATATAACCCTTAACATACACGGTATTATTTTAATATTTTAATACGCAAGTTCTCAATTGAGTTTATTATAGTTGAGTAAATTTAGTTCTATATAATAATTAAGTTTACTGTTGTTGGTTAATATTTATTATTTTAGAAATATGGGTTTTCAACTAAGTTAAAGATTTTTTATTTTGACGAAAAATTAAAAGAAAAAATTAATAAATTAAAAAAAACATCAAATAAGAAATAAGAACAACTATAAAAATTAATTGTATGGATGCTCTACAAAGAGAGTGAAGTCACCTTTCATGCCAGTTGGCACTCTAGGAGGGTTTAGAATATGAAAATTGATAGTTCGGGAATAATATGACCAACTCATAGTTCAAGTATGAAACTAACTTTTAGTTTAAAAGAGTTTTTGACTATTATTTCTTTTTTCTGACTTTTTTCATCTTCTATTCTTGTACTAATTATTTTCATTACACATGATTTGACATCATAACAAGGGAGAGAAGTGGTAAACGGGCCAGAATGGGAATCAATTACATGAAAAAGGAATACTCCCAACAACTGAGATGATTATACTAACATTTAATTTCACTTTAGTGGAACTTTCTGAAATAGAAAAACTAAAATTGGGATTGTTCAAGAGAAAATGCTCGGAAAATGAACTTAATTCTTTACAACTACAGATACCATTATTATTGAAAACTTGATGTAGTACTTTTATCATGAGTTGCATTTTATGTATGTCAGATATCCGAATTTTTCTGATTTGGACCACAAATAATAATAGGAGTGGTATTTCTCAACACATATCTAATGCTTTAAAACCCCACTCTATATTTATTTTATTTTCCTTGTAGCTTAACTTGTAAGGATTTAAGTTCTCCATGTCAATGAATACTTTTTTAGAAAATCATAATGTCGGTTGTTCCAACTGAAAACAACGAAAGACTAAAAAAGAAAAAGAAAAGTCGAAGAAACCTAAAAGAGTAGAAAAAATGGCAATATAGATCTTAGAAAAGCTTTTATCAACGGGTATAGATATTGTTTGATTTCATATGAATGGAATTTGATAGTTGAATTTGAAGAACCTCCATTCATACTCCCTGACCGTTTAATAAAGCTACAACCTACCATATGTTAAAGACATTTTACGTAAAGATAAAGATACTCCAACCTTTATTTTTGAACAGGATCCCTCCAAAATTCAAAAATGTTGAATGTATGCTATATTTTCTTATTCGTTCTTTGTGATTTACAACGATGCGACGTTTCAAACTATAAGCATTTACTTTGCTCCATAATACAAATTTCTAACATTAAAGTCAGTAGCGAATTCAGAATTTGAGGTTTATGGGTGCTCACTTCTTTTAACAGAAAGTTGCCATCAATTATATCGTATAAGTGGAAAAATTTTATATTGTGTCTCACACGCCATGTCATACTTGTGTGAGGCACTTAATTATTTGACAAGTGGACTCGTGGGTCCCATTAGCTGAAAAATTTTATAGCGTGTCTCACACGCCATGTCATACTTGTGTGAGGCACTTAATTATTTGACAAGTGGACTCATGGGTCCCATTAGCTTACTGTAAGATAAAAATTAAAAATGAAAACTTTTAGTCCATATTTATTCCTTTTAATGTTGTTAATTGAAAGATCAAAATAGTTATTATATTATAGTAAGTAAATATCTTACTTTAACAATATTGATACACGATTTCTATTGCACCAACTCGGCAAAAACGACATCCATAGCTTATACTGCATGATTGGCTCTAACTTACTATTGAAGAATTGAGCAGACATGAATTTCAACTCATTTAATCAAGAAACCTCACAACTTACTGCCAAGGATCAATTAAACACTGAAGGTAAGACTTTTATTTCTTGTAGTTTTATTTAATTTACTTACATAATTAGTTGTCTAGATTAATTGATAGAATTGTACTATTTGATCTAATTTATTTGTTGTTTAGGTGTAAATATTTCATAGCTAATTTAAATTATATTATTCATGTAGATCATAATATCCAGAATGACTTTGCTTTTAAGATTGGGATGAAATTTAGTTTTGAAGATGAATCATATAAAGCATACAATTCTTATGCTGTGGCAAAAGGTTTTGGTGTTCGAAAAGGTGCAAAAACTTATAATAGAAACAAAGAATTAACTAGGTGTTTATTTCTTTGTTCTTGTGAAGGGCAATCCCCTTTGTCTTCCAATTATGAGGAAAGATAGCGTCAAAGATTAGAATATAGATGTGGTTGCATGGCTCGTATAAAGTTTAAGATTTCAAATGGAATATGGGAAGTATTTGAATTTTGTGATGGGCATAATCACCCAATGATAGAGGAAAATTTAAGACATTTCATACCGTCTGGTCGAAAGCTTACGAGTGCTACTAAAGAAATTCTTAGTTCTATGGTAGATGCTGGAATTCGAACTAAAAAAGTTGTTCGATACCTTCAGAATGAAGCAGGTGGTATTGAAAATGCTGGATTTATTGAACAAGATGCTCATAATTTTATACAAGCACGCAAGAGAAATATGATTGACAGTGGAGATGCTCAAACTCTTGTAAATCATTTTATGGATATGCAATTCGAGGATCCAATTCAATAGTTTGTTATTGATGTTTGTATTTTAATTTATTGAATTGTCTTCATTTGTTCTTTTGATTTATTTTAATTCATTGATCATGCAGTTATATGGAGATTCGAATACCAGCTTCACGCAACTGCTAAGTCAAGCTTCGGCTAATCAATTTGGAGGTTGCATTGAAAACAAAAATTCATACATTAGGGGAAGAAATATTGATTTTAGTGGTCAAGATAATTAATTTTGTATCCTAGATAATAACTGCATGATACTAGATCGATAATGATTGTATTTGTTTTAATGATGAAGTTATAATGGATTTGTGGATTGATTGAATTTATAGTGTTTGAGTGAATCTTAAACATTGTTGGTAGTATGAATAACTCAATGAGTCAATATTTATTGATCATTTATATTGTATTTTTTTATTGTATAATTTTTACTTTATTAGTAATTTTTATGAATTATTCGACTTCTTGATGGTAGAGTTATAACTAAAAAAAAGTTGAATGAAGCACATCCATACACCTCATTGAAAACATTGCTGCAATGGATTAAATGAGTTGAAATCTATGTCTGCTCAATTCTTCAATAGTAAGTTAGAGCCAATCATGCAGTATAAGCTATGGATGTCGTTTTTGCCGAGTTGGTGCAATAGAAATCGTGTATCAATATTGTTAAAGTAAGATATTTACTTACCATAATATAATAACTATTTTGATCTTTCAATTAATAACATTAAAAGGAATAAATATGGACTAAAAGTTTCCATTTTTAATTTTTATCTTAAAGTAAGCTAATGGGACCCATGAGTCCACTTGTCAAATAATTAAGTGCCTCACACAAGTATGACATGGCGTGTGAGACACAATATAAAATTTTTCGTATAAGTGCACAACTATTCGAGCACGACAATGAAAAAAAAATTAATAGGAAAACATTAATATATATTATCAATACCAAAATAACTTTTGTCATTACCCAAAAAAAAAAAAAAAAAAAAAATCTTGGGAAAATTGGAGAAGGATTGCTGACGCTGGGAATGATGGGTTCTGTGTGGAAGTACAAGTCTATTTGTCTTCTAATTTCTATTCTAAAGGAAAAGGATTTGAGCTTTTTTTTTTTTTTCAATAAGCAATTTTTTTTCTTAATTATAGTTAACTACTCCCTCCGTCCTAATTTATTTGGCATAATTTTCTTTTTGTTTGTGCCAAAATAAGTGCCACATTTTCTTATTTGACAACTATTTAATGCATTATCTCTATTTTACCCTTATTGGACCCTACATACTTTTAAAACTACCAACAACTATTTTATTACTCAAATCTTCTCTCTCTTACATTTTCAAGGGTAAAATTGATACTTAACAAGGTCAACCTCTATTTTCTTAAACTCCGTGTCCGATCAAATGATTCCACATAAATTGGGAAGGAGGGAATAGTTAATTTCAGTAACGTAAAAAAAGAGAACTAAAAATCAAAGGTCAAACGAATTGGGCTAAGTAAAAAAGGAAAATTAACGACAAAGGATAACGAATTGGCTAAATTTTGATAGGGTAACCTTTTACAAAAAAATCTTTGTTGGCACCAAGAATCAAACACATGTGCTCCGGGTCGCACACAGTCTAGTTTTAGCACCATTCGACCAAAGCACTTATCAAAGAGTTTGTTTATGGTGTGCTCACTAATAATATATTATACCTGTCAATCGGGTCAGGACCGGCCTGAACCTGTCCGTTAAGAGTCGGCTCACCGGTCCTGGTACCGGTCTGGACCATTACCGGTTCAGGCTAAATTGGTCTTTTTTTCAAAAAATTTAAGAAAATTTACCCCAGGTGAACATTGATTAAAAATATTTACTTTTCCTAAACACCTTTTAATGTGTCTTTCTTTTTATAGTCATTCATTAATTTTTATATGATTATTATAAATATTATCCGATTTTAATTTTACTAATTAAAATGATATGTAGTATCCCTTAATTAAGAAAATTTGATAAGTTTTAAATATCTATTTAATTTTTGATAACTGATACGTCCCATATTTTTAGGGATTGTGATTGAGTAGAATAAGCCTTTACTTTAATTTCACCTCTCCACTTACCACTTTCACACGCAAACTTTTCAGTTATCACTCCAAACCTATCACCTTCTTCTCCATAAACTTTTCCATATCCCCCGATCAAAGCTTCACTTTTCATCAAATCTTTTACTTTTTTTACTCACTATACTACCAGATATAAAGGTTGGTTAATTTATCCTCTACAGTATATCCTAAATGAGCTCTAGGAAGGGTTGTCGTTTCGGCGAGAATGTTGGTATTCACGGTCAGAACACCACGGATGACGATGATTTCATTGACTTCATACCAGTCACACGACCCACAACACAACCTCTGTCGCATGCATCACCTATGCCTTCGAGAATCACACGATCCCAGTCTGCATGTAACCAAAAAAGAAATTCTGAAAAGAGATCTCGAGATGTGCATAATGAGGTTGATGTTGTTGAGGTTGAATGTGCACAAAACATTCCAAAAAAGAAGGTTAGACGAAAGGTCAAGGTTTCTAAACCGAATTTTGACGTTGGCACGCATGTTGGTCCTTCTTTGAAGGTATTTCTTTATATTTAGATCTTTTTATGTATTGTCGTAATTGAATATATTTGTAACAATTAGGTAATGTTATGTGTTTCATTTTTTAGTTAATTAATTTGTAGGGTAACAATTCATATAGATTAATTAGTTGTTTCTTTGTTTCATTTTAGTTGATTATCTCTATTTTTTATTAAATTCAGCTTTTAGTTTTTTTTTCATGAATTTTATCTATGTCCTGCATTTTCCTTATTTTTCGTGCAACGTTAATCAACATTTTTGGCCTTAAATATAATAGAAATTTTATAGTTCATTATTGCACTATTATAAATTTGTACTTATTATTTTAAAATAGGTCGTGTCTATTATATTAATATTACATATTTACTTTTAGATATGATATGAATATTAGATTTCATACAACAGTATAATTTAAGATTGTACTTTATTTTGTTCAGACGTGGAACTTTTTCACCCCAAAGAAAAAGCATGATAATCGGCCAATAAACATGCACTGCATCAAGGAGATCAGTTCTGAGTTAAAACAAAGGTTAACTGGGGATTATATGAGAATTTTAAGTCCACATATTTTGGGCATTTCCTTGATATGCCTGCATTTCATGTCCAAAATCAGGTGTTTGTTGTATTGTTGTTTAGAGAAGTCGTTCGTCCAAGTGATGATGCATTGTATTTTATAATCAATAAAAAAAAACTTAAATTTGGCCTGAAAGAATTTGTCATGGCCTCCTACGCTGCTACGGTAGCTCCACCAACACAAACGATCGAAACCCAAGCTGCCCAAGCTCCCGTGCTTCCAGTTCGTCATCCACAAAAGCTTAATGGACGCCCTACCATGATGTGGAACAAGCGTGAGGTTCAACAGTCCATCGTTTCTACCAAGTTGATATATGGTATTATTGGAAAGTTTACGTACGGCTCGCCGGAGTTGAATGATCTTCGTAAAGTGATTCCTACTCAATGTGAGATTCGTGGACATTGTTTTATTGGTTCTTTAGACTATAGGAGTATCCTCATCCGTTGTTCTCTCTTTGAAGATTATGTGAATTTGCTCTCTAAAGGTCATTGGCTTACTCTTGGTCGTCAATCTTTCTTGATGAGAACACTTAAGTGGGATCCTTGGTGTGATCCTAGAAAAGAGACCTCAATTGCTATAGGTTGGATATCCTTTCCCAACCTGCCACCTAACTTTTTTGTGAAGGAATGTATTTTTTCCTTAGCCTTGGCAGTTGGCAAGCCTCTACACTTGGATGCAGTAACGTTGAATCATACACGACCTAGTTGTGCGAGAGTAAAAGTGGAGATTGATTTGTTAGGAGACTTGCCGCATGAAATTGATATTGTCGAAGTTGATGAAGAAACGGGGAAGAAGAAGTCGAAGTGTATTAAAATCCTGTACGACTACCTCCCAAAATATTGCTCTCAATGTTGCTTGCAAGGTCATGTCGATGATGAATGTCGCGTGCTGCACCCAGGATTATATGAAGATTCTAATGAGCAAGGTGACAATAATGGAGGACAAGGTGCAGTTCAACAAGGCTTGAAAGTGTTGAAAAGTGGCAAAGTTGTTGGGGATCCTGGGCCAAGTCGTGTGAATAATGTTACGCGCACTGAAGATTATAATGAAAACTTAGGCAGGAAGGTGGCTAATGTACGACGACAAAATCCTTATAGGGATCCAAATGCGTGGCAGGTTGTGACAAGGAAGAAAACTAATGGTGGTGTTACCATTCAAGATCAAGTGGGTGTTAAGGAAGCTGCACGTAATATTAACGCCTTTGAGGTGTTACAAGATGAAGAGGAGTTGCGTCCAACAGAGGTGAATGCTACAAACGTTGAACATATTAAAGCTGGGGGTGATTTATCCCAGGACAAAGATTTTGCAAAAGAACGAGGTGGTAAATTTTTTGACAAAGATTTAACTGCATTAAAGCTGAAGGGTGTTGTGAAGGTGAATGAGAATCGCTTTAAAGCTGGAGGAGCGGGGACCCTTGCCAAAAATCTGTTATGCTCTCGAGGTGTTGTTATTGTGGATGATGCAGCAAAGGATTTAGGTCTTCAACGGTTGGATTTTTCCACACATGAGGGTCGAGTTAATGTGCCCGAAAATCAAAACTTGGGAAATATTAATGCTGGGAGTAGTTATGGCGCAGACAAAGATTTAGTAGGCGTTAAGGGGGGAGTTATTGCTTCTGGGAGTAAAGCTGAGGGTGTTAAATTTGCTGCTGGGGAAGTTAATGAGAAAGCGTTCAACGCAGTGGGTTTAAAGCTGAAGGATGACGACGCGTTAGCTGGGGGTTCGATGGGAATTAATGCTGAAGGTGAGAGTGATTCCCCACGTGTGCTTGTTAACGAATCAGAGTTGGGAATGGAATTAATGGTATCTCCTAATCCTGATGGGAGTGCATTAATTTCAGCTTCTAAAGCTAAGGGTTTGCATGCATTTAATGGGCATGCTTTAAAAGCTGGAGGTTCGTGTGGTAAAGATTTTAAAGGAGCTAAAGGTTCCCATGTAGTTAATGCAGACGTGCAAAGTCTTCTCATTAAGGCTATGGGTATTGCTCCATTGACTCGTGATGATTTGATTCCTTTGGAAAAATTAAAAATAATGACTGCCCAGTTAAATGCTTCATGTCGATGTAATAAGATGCAGACCACAGAGAATGTGATTTTGCATTCCCCAGATATTCCTCTGCTTTCAACAGGCAATCCCATTGAAGAGCATGTGCCTCTTAATACCTCAGACAAATCAGTTCCGTCTCAATTGATTAATTTGCACACTGGTTTTAATTTGCAATCTGATGAGAGCTTGTCCAAGGGAATTTCCAAGGAGAATTTTACTGAGGAGGAAAAACTATTGCTAAAATCTGTAGAACTCAGTGATGGTAAAGATATTTTTCAAAGGCAAGAAAGATACTCACCTATTAAACAGCTTGTAATGCACGATGATGTGGGAGATGCAGCTGATATTGATGATGAGGAGGAGGAATCAACAGCCCACAACTTCATACATATGGCCAGGGAAGGTGACTTGTCACCTAGAGATGTACCAAAAAAACCTGTCAGACGTAATAAAAAAGACCCTGGGCCAATTGCCAGGATACAACCAGTTCGGAGTTCTAAATCAAAATTTTAATGATGAATAAAGCTTTGATTTGGAATATTCGATCAGTTAATACGCAGGAGGCGTTTACAAGGTTGACTACTTTGCACAGGCACCATCATTTTGATTTTATAGGGTTACTTGAGCCTTTTCAGGGACCCTGTAGAGTTCAATATTATGGTATGAGACTGGGAATGCATTGGTCCTTTACTAATGTCAATGGTAAAATTTGGGCTTTTATTGGAGATGATTATGCAGTGACAGTGGTGGATGATCAAGAGCAACAACTTACTTTAAAATTGCACCATATTGCACAGGCTCCGGATTTTTTTCTTACATTGGTTTATGCTAAGTGTGACAGGGCTGAAAGATTGGAATTGTGGGATTCTTTACAATTCTTGTCTTCTACTATGGTGAAGCCGTGGCTGATTGGAGGTGACTTTAATGTCATCCTTTCTGAAGAAGAAAAATATGGGGGACTTCCTGTTTTAACTCCAGAAGTTGATGACTTTGCTGCTACTATTGCAGCTTGTGGGTTGACTGATTTAGGCTATTCTGGCTCTATTTATACCTGGTGGAATGGAAGAATTGAGAATCAGTTTATGTTGAAGAGGCTTGATAGATGTTTTGCTAATCAGGAGTTCATGGAAATCTTTCCTAAGATTGACATTGAACACCTTGCTAGGACTGGATCTGACCACTCTCCTTTGTTGATTAAATGCTCTACTGATTCGGCTAATATTATTAAATCCTTCAGGTTTCTTAATTTATGGGTTGAGAATGACTCCTTTTTGCAGGTTGTGAAGGATAACTGGGTGTGTGATTGTGTAGGGGATCCATTCATTATTTTTCACAGGAAGCTGAAGAAAGTGAAACAGGCTTTGTCAAGATGGAGCAAGGCTACTTTTGGTAATATTTTTCAGAAAATTGCTTCACTTGAAGATATTATTAAAGCTCATGAGCTCAAGCTTGAAGAGGCACCTGATGCATATCATAGAGAGCAATTGAAGAAAGCTGAAGCTGAATTGAAAAGGGTGTTGCATTTTGAAGAAGAAGTTTGGAAGCAAAAAGCAGGTTTTCAGTGGTTCAAAGATGGTGATAGAAACACTAAGTTTTTTCATGCTCAGGTACAAGGCAGGAGGAAGAAGCTCAAAGTTCAAAGAATTCAGGATAGGCTTGGAAATTGGCTTAATGCTGAAGAAGATATGGCTGCTGAAGCTGTGGGATTTTTTCAACAACAATTTGCTAATGATGGTCATGATTTGAATTTTGATTTGCTTTTACATGTCCCTGAAATGGTTAGCGCAGAGCAGAATCTTGCTATTGAAGAAATTCCTTCTATGGAAGAGGTGAAGAATGCGGTATTTGGCCTGAATGGTGACAGTGCTTCAGGTCCTGATGGTCTTACAGGGAGGTTTTATCAAGTCTGCTGGGACGTCATAGCTGCTGATCTTACTAGTATGGTGCAGGCTTTCTTTGTGGGACATGAAATACCTAGATTTATATCCCATACAAATTTAGTGCTACTCCCCAAGAAGCCTAATATTGCTACCTTTTCTGATCTCCGGCCTATTAGTTTGAGTAATTTCTCAAACAAAGTGATTTCCAGGGTCTTACACGACAGGTTAGTTGATTTGTTACCTGATCTGATATCTCCTACGCAGGCTGGTTTTGTTAGGGGAAGGAGTATTGTTGAGAATGTGCTGCTGGCTCAGGAGATCATTCATGATATTAGAAAGAGAGCTAAAGAGGCCAATGTTGTCATCAAACTTGATATGATGAAGGCCTATGATCGTGTGTCCTGGCTGTTTCTGACTAAAGTTCTTAGGAAGATGGGATTTGGTGAAAGATGCATTGATATGGTTTGGAGGCTTTTGTCTAACAATTAGTATTCTATTCTTTTTAATGGCCAGCCTCATGGCTTTTTTAATTCATACAGGGGTTTGAAGCAAGGGGACCCTCTGTCTCCTACTTTATTTATTCTTTCAGCTGAGGTGTTGTCCAGGGCCCTGAATGCTTTGCACCAGAATGCTATGTTCAAAGAATTTGCTATGCCTAAGTGGAGCCCTCCTATCAATCACTTAGCATATGCAGATGATATTATTTTATTTTCTTCAGCAGATACTACCTCCCTGCGGCTGATTATGGGGGTGTTGGATGCTTAGGAGGGTGCCAGTGGCCAGAAGATTAATAAAGAAAAGAGTGCTGTCTATTTGTATCACAGGGTGCGGCAGGACATTGTTGATAGGGTGGAGCATATTTCTCAAATTCCAAGAGGTACCTTTCCTTTTACTTATTTAGGGTGTCCTGTTACGCATAAAAGAAGAAATAAAGCTCAGTTTGATGATCTGGTGTCAAAGATTAGGAAAAAGTTGCAATCCTGGAAGTCAAAGATGTTGTCTTATGGAGGTAGGGCTGTTTTAACTATGCATGTCCTACAAAGTATGCCTATTCATCTGTTGTCTGCAACCAATCCTCCAGTTAGTGTTATTGATCAAGTTCATAAAATATTTGCTAACTTTTTCTGGAACAATTCTGAGGAGCATTCAAGGAGGCATTGGGCTTCCTGGGAAACTTTGTGTAAACCTCCAGCTGAGGGGGGTGTTGGTTTTAAGTCTTTGTATGATGTTGCAAATGCTCTTTTTGCAAAGTTATGGTGGAATTTTAGGACAAGGACTTCTTTATGGGGTACTTTTATGGCCAATAAGTATTGTAAAAAAATTTATTACTCTACTGTGCCATACACTGCTGGATCTCCTATTTGGAAAAAAATGTTACTTGTGAGGGAAATGGTTGATCATGTGATTATTTGGCATGTAAAGCAAGGATCTTCACATTTTTGGTATGATAATTGGTCGCGTTTAGGCGCGTTGTATTTTGTTGTACCTCGCAGGTTTTACATAAAGGAAGAATTGAATGTGGTGAAGGATTTCTACAATGCAAATGGGTGGAATCAGCAGCTGTTGTTTGAGGCGCTACCTGATGAATTGGCACAGCATGTTATTGATAATATTCAGCCAGGGAATGTCTTGCTACCAAGGGATAAGGCTTCGTGGGAACTTAATTTCAATGGACAATTTACAGTGAGCAGTGCATATCATTACTTGAGGGGTAAGGGTACTGTAAATGATGCTTATAAATTAATTTGGTTGAAAGGTATTCCCTTTAAGGTTGCATTTGCACTATGGCGTGCGTGGAAACATAAGCTACCATTAGATGATGAGTTGAAGCGTATCGGTTTTAATATCCCATCCCGTTGTTGGTGTTGTCTGCATCCAAAAGAGGAAACTCGTGATCATGTATTTATTACGAGTTCTATGGCTAAAAATGTGTGGTCGTACTATGCAAATGCAATGGGGTTTGTGATCCAGGATTGGAGGTTTCGACAAGTAATTAACAAGTTTTGGAAGTGTAGACATCGTCCACGGCTTCGACTACTTTGTCGAGCTATTCCAGCGTTTGTTTTTTGGGAACTATGGAAAAGGCGCAACACATTGGCTCATGGAGGTCGTGTATCTTTCAAGCGTGTTGTTCATGAGGTAAATTGGAACTTGCATAAATTTTTGGTGGTCCGTTTTCCAGGTATGCAGCATGCTCCTAATGATTGGCCCTTGTTGGTTAAGTTTCTTGATGAATTCAGACCACGTTTTAAATATATCAAAGTGCTTTGGAAGTGTCCAGACATGGGATATATTCAGTGTAATACGGATGGAGCGTGTAGAGGTAACCCGGGTTTGAGTTCCTTTGGGTTTTGCTTGCGAAACCATGAAGGTAATTTGGTGTATGCTAAGGCTCAATTGATTGGAGAGGGTTCGAATGTGAGGGCGGAAGCCTATGCTATTCGAGAGGCTATGAGATATTGTATAGAAAATGTTACCTCACCTATCATCGTTAAGACGGACTCGCTGCTCCTTAAAAACATTATTGAAGGTGTTTGGGATGTCGCTTGGAGCATAGCTGAGATAATTGATGACATTGTGGAGATGAGAAGTAGAGGAATTTTCAGTTTTGCGCATGTGTTTCGTGAGGGGAATAGGTTGGCAGACTACTTGGCAAATTTGGCGTATGAGATTGATGAAGTAGAGCTCTTTAGCTTCACAGATTTGGGTGTCAATGGGAGGAGGATTGTGAATTGGGACAAGGCGCAATTACCTACGTATCGAGCAAAAATAATGAAACATGGTGCAGTTGGGTCTTGTTGAGGAGGAGCTTTGGTTTTTAACTAACATTGTGTGTTCATTTTGCAGGTTATACATGTTGAAGGAAGCTTGTTTTAGTTTCATTTTTTCCCAGGAAATTCTCTTATGTGTGCAGTATGATGTACTGTTTTTTAGGTGCATTGCCTTGCACTTTGTTTGTCCTGGGAATCATTATCAAATTGGATGCAGTGTTGAGCGTCAACGATCTTTGCACCTGGTTTGTTCCAGTCTTTATTTTGGTAACACGACGAAAGCTGGATTGAACCAGTGTTATTCCAGACGCGACGAAGCGATGCAGTTTGTGCAACGTTGTGCCAGTTCTTTTGGTCCAGTTTTGTCAACACACAGGTGGGAGCTGCAGCTTAATTTTTGCATTATGAGGCAGTGTTGTTCGTGGTTCAAGTTGGTCACTGTTTTCTTCATGTTGAATGTCGTGACCAAGCTTATGGTTGAGAAGAAGATATTACATTTCCTTGAGGACGCTGCTGGGTTTATCTCGCATAGGGGAGTCTCCAATTTAGTCTTTGATCGACTGAGCTACAGCGCTTGGTTTGCTGCAGCAACGTGGTTTTCTTTGTTCTGGCTACGTTGGAGTTACCTAGCAACAATTACTCTCTTTGTCTGCTCGACCCCAGCTGGTACAATCTATGTGGACCCCAGCTGGTACAATTTTTCTTGGTTCTTAAAGCTACAGGCAGTTGGCAAGGAGCTTGGTGTTGGTTGGACAAGGGAGTTAAGCTGCAGCGTTTTACTGGCGTCCCCCTACAATTTAATCAATGTGTGCTGCAGCGTTTATGCTACATTGACGAGATGGATGCTGTGCTTGTGTTTCGCTGCTTCAACTTTTCCATTAGCTGCGATATGGTTTCAACTATTTGCCTTGGTTTTCTATTTTGGTGCAGCTATGACAATCTTATGGTATTGCCTGCTATGCGACATTGGCCGTGGTTCTCTTGGGCAACGCTTTGTTGGTTTGAAGAGTGCAACATCGGTGCCTCACCATTCACTCTTTGGACGCAGATTCCTTTGTTGTTACTCGTGCACACTTACTCATGTTTTGCTTTACAGATTTGCTTGTGGAGTGGCTTGCTTCAGGTTGCCAAGTTTTGGTCACGATGCTTTTACTTGGAACGAGATTCTACTGCACACTACTTTTAATTTGGATGAGATGCTAATGCACGAGCTTCTAATGGGCTGCTTCGATGAGTGTGAAGGGTGTTATGCATCACGTGGTTGGCTGTTTTTACGTTGGACAAGTTTCCAAGCTGGTGATTTTCAGTTGCACGAGCAAATAGAGTGCACTAATTGCCCATTACTTATTTACATTGACTTATTTATTTACAATTCATTTTAGCAACTAGTGCACAATTTGTTAAGTATTTTGTTGTTGTAAATTATGTCTTCATATTGGTGGTATTAACATGTTATCATGTTCAACCCAATTGGGGATATAGTTTACACGAGCAAATACATAGGAGTGCACTAGTTACGTTATTTAGTCTCCACAAGTTGTTGTTTATTTTATTAGTTTGTAAAGACCTATTTATGTTTTGTTTTTATTAATAAAATTTGTCACTAAGCTAATAGCTTGGTGATATTCGCTTAAAAAAAAAAAAAGAATTTGCCATGGTTACGGGTTTGAGATGTGTAGGAGATTTGTTGAAAGATTATAGCTCAAAGAGAAATACCGTCTTATTGTCAAATATTTTGGTGTGGTAGATAAGGTTGGGAAATTTGCCTTGGAAGAATGTTTCAAAAACAAAATGTGGGAGAATGATGACGATGCTATCAAAATCTCAGCTTTGTACCTTATCAATACATTTCTTTATTCCACCAGGAATAGCGAAACCACTCTTCATTATATAGACTCTGACCACTTTGATATTATTGAATCGGGTGAATGGGAATCATATCCATGGGGTTATAAGATTTTTCATACAACGATTGAATCATTGCACAACAAGGTTCGTGTATGGAAATCGTCGTATAGATTTGCAGGGATGCCATATGCTTTGCTTGTATGGTTTTTTGAATGATGCCTCACAGTTGATGGCAAGCTAGCAAATCGTGTTGGAAATAAGGTCCCTCGTATTCTGAACTGGGAAGTTATAAGGCATCTGGTATTCAATGAAGTGCAGAGGGGGTTCTTTTCATTAACAGGGGACAAGGTAATTGTCACGTCTGGTTTTCATATTAATCTGATATTACATAAATATGTACTTCATTATTTATTGATATTGATATTAAGCCGATATCATTCCGTTTTGTTTGTTTTTTAATATGCAGATGGTTGTGGATAGTATTTCTCCTAATGACTTAGAGTTGGAAATATTGAATTTGCCCGAAGAAGAAGAAATTCATGTTGATGAAGATATTACTTTTCAAAGTTATGATGAAATCCCAGATATCAACGCATCGGTCCAGACAGATGATGATAATGATGTCTTTGTGAGGAAAATTGATTTTCTAAAAGAATTGGAGATCATAAAACAAAACCAGATTGAGCTGAAGCAGGAAATTCAGTCAAATACTCTTGCAGTTGCCGGTCTAAAAGAATTTATGGTGTCCACAGCTGATCACATTTTCAATGAACTGGATCATATTTCAAAGAAGTTTGTTGCTAAGGGTCCGGAGCAGGTATGCAAAAGATTTGTTAATTGACTCTGACAGTTCAGGTTTTTCTCAATTTCAGTATACTTGACTTTTTCTCTTTTGTAATATCATATATTCAGGTGGGAGGTTTGGAAGGCATCTTTAGCTTTGGTGGTTTTGGATCCGACAGTGATGTTGCTCTTGATGAAGAAAACCATGTTGCCATGGAAAGTACACCTAAACGTACACCCCCGGACACATCCGTGTTTAGTAAGTAATTAACATATTTTTCATATACTGAATGTATGATTCATAGCAACATCACAAGAACCTGTGTGATCGACATTTTTTAGTAACAATATGTAGATACAATTTTTGAGTATCTATAACATTTTGTCTGGATTCCAAATGCAGGCACTTCATTGTGTAACAGTGGTGCACCTTATCAAAATCAGGCACCTTTGGAGGAAGACGCAGTAGCACCGGAGAAAGTAGCGAGTAGGGATACAAATTTTATTGGTAAGGTTTTATATAATTGTTTTAGTACAGTATTAAATTATGTCAATATTAATGTATTATCTGTTTGCAATAAATGTATATAAACTATTAGTAGATATGTTGGCTCGTTATCTTGCATTTTCTTAATCAGTACCTACCAGACTTGAGTTTAGTCAACTGGGACACTAAGATGTAGATGGTACAGGTCTTGATTCAATGCCCACTCAGGACCTAAACAGCATTGATGAGAGTGTTGAGAAGAGACTTCATGAATCCGCAAAACGTAAAGCTGCAACTGAAGTATCTCCACAGTCCAACTGTAAGACAAACTCAATATATATTTTTTCACGAATATGATACCAACTTGTGTGTTTTGTTAATAGTGTCTATATTTTGTAGCTGCAGGCACTGTAGTGTGTAACGCTGTTAAACAACTTAACCGGGCAACTTTGGTGAAGCTTTGGCAGCATCATGTGACAATGGAGCGAGTGGTGTGAATAATGTTATTAGTTAGCTTTTATTTTAGTATCAATATTAAACTATATCACTATTATATGTGGTGTCTGTTATTAATAATTATTGTTGGCTCGTGATGTTGCATACTTTTTTGTGTCATCAGAACTTACCACACTCGAGTTTGGTCAACTCCGAGAGCAAAATGTCAACGGTTCAGGTATTGATTCAATATCCACACAGGACTTGAACATAATTGATAAGATTTTTGAGAAGAGAGTTCATGATTCCGCAAAACGCAAAGCTTTAGCTGAAGCATCTCCCGAGGCTAAATGTGAGTATAATATACTCTGATTTGTTACAAATATAATCTCACATATTCTTCAAATTGTTAATTGTTTGTATGTTTTTTTTTATTTTTAAAGCACCTGTCGATGTGGCAATGAAGGATGTTCTTGGAGTTTTTCCCAACTTCAGGCTGTCTGACACTCAAGAGGAAGCGGAAATCTATGGTAAAAATGTTCCACCATCTGAACAGGGAAACAATAGTGTCATTACAGAGGAACTGCATCATGGTGCATCAGTCGATAAGTGTATTGATATTCTACCTTCAAATTTTTTCTGTTTATATTAAAATATATGTCTATTGTTTAACTTTTGCGATGTATTTTTTCTTAATATGCATTTATTAATAAAAGTGATACTGATATATTATTTGTGGCAGCACCGGACATCTTGACAAATACTAAGAAAACAGATTATGGGGTTCCTACTTCCAATTTGCAAGAAATTGGCATGGAAGCTGGATGCAACAATATTGCCAAGGCAGGAGAGCATGTATGTGATGAACTAAAAGTTTCTGAAGGTGATTCGTCAGGTAATATTTAACTTCAAAAATATTAGTATTACATAAACATATTCAATATAAACTTCAAGCCATATTATTTAAATATTTGATAGAAGTGTATATAATCTTTTTGTACCAACTGATATATATATATATTAGTTTGTTTCACAAATATCAGACTTCTAGGTCAATATGATTAGCACGATTACCTAATATTCTTACCTTAATCACATCTAACCTGATCAACTGCACTGTTTCTCAACTTTTGCAGTGCCCAATAGTGACCAAGTGGTGAATATTAGTGGTAATGGGGATTTAAATAGAATGCTCAATGATATTGATGAGTTTAGTGAGAAGGACTTTGAAACTGTGGAAAACAAACTTCCACAAGAGGATAATTGCAACCAGGTTACGCTTGCAAAATAGAAACATGTTCGTATTAGGAAGCCGGCTAGATTCCACAGATCACCTTTCACAAATAGTAAAGGAGATTCTGGTAGTTGTCTCAATCTTGCATTGAATTCATACTTTGCTATAAAGCACCCATTCACCACCAAACCATGGCGTCGAGTTGATACCAAGCTTTCGAAAAGCTTTTCTGCTTGGATCAAAACTCGGTTGAGGAAGACTAGGTAACATTCATATATTGCAATTTATGAATTGTCTGATGCACTCATATATATTATATCTTACTGCAACTAATTACAAGATATGTTAAACAAATGCACTGGGAGCAACCATACCACTTTACTCCTAATACACTCAGGCCTAAATTTGATTTTGGTGTGAGCCTTGTTTCATCTAAAGACTGGTTCCATACTTTTTATTCTGCGGACAATCCTTTGCGAGAAACGTTATGTTTTTCGCTAATATATCTACTTACAGTCTGTCTTGATTATATAGTATGAGGTAACTTAAATTTCCTCATATTATTTTTTATCGAGCACATTGATGTCATATTGTGTTACCTGAGGAAAAAGGCCAAGCATGATCCAAGGGTCCACAGTCTTTTCACAACAACCGACTGCTTATTTGATTCAACCATTAGAGATGTGTACAATAGTTACTTGAAGAATAACAAATCTCTAACTGTTGTTGCTGATAACCACATCATATCTGACTATATGAAGGGTTTTTCAATTCGTTGCAATACCCCATGACAGTTGGTAGATGATGTATTGTTGCGCATAAAAGTGTTTGACGACTGGCACTGGATTCTTGGTAGGCTCTCATTTAAGAAAAAGGTCATGTATGTGTATGATCAAAAGCTAGACAATTTCTACTATGATGATGAACTCATACGAGCTGTGGAGCCGTATGCCATACTAATCCCACTATTCTTGTTTGCCATTGGATTTTATGATACCAGCGATGACTTAAATCCTAAAGACTATGTATTTGGTGAAAAACCAATCACTGAAAAGTGGGAGGTGTTACATATATATGACATGACTAGTGTACGCAAATCGTAAGTATCTATGTTGCATTATTTTGACAATTGATATCTATTATCATAACTACACTTTGTTTATTAATTTTACTATTCTTTATGGTTGAGTGACTATGGTGTTTTTGCTCTTACCTTTGCTGAGCATTTCATGCATGGACGCAACATGCCTCCTCCTGGTTGCAATATTACTCGATATAGGTAACGATATGGGACGCTGCTATGGGATTATGGAGTGAAGAAGCAGGCTGCAAATAAGAAAAGTGAGCTTGAAGACCAATAATGTTTTGATTTAGTCATTCCGTCACAGTTATGAACCACGTCTTTAAGTATTTTGCTTTGAACACTTGTTATTGTTTTAGCTGGTGTTTTGGTATTCTATGAATGTTATTTGAATGTCGCTTATTCTGGCATATGACATAGCGAGTTTTTGTTATTTCAGTATGGTATTTAAATAAAGCTGCGACTATTTTATTTATTATATTTCTTTAAACTATATGTCTACTTCTGTGTATTTTTGGGGTATTAGATTTATGTTAATCACTTAAATTATCATTAACAATCTTTTTAACACGTCTTCCATTTAATACAGAGATTATACACGTTTATCTAGATAAATAGATATTAATTTTAAAATATCATATCTTTTAATATGTACATAATATGTTCATACAATTTTTACATTAAATATACTGCTATCATATAAAATATGTAGATAATATCAACTTAACATATCATGCATTCCCACATATTCAACACTACTTTAGATCACAAATCATTCAATTATTCTCACAAAATATTTGCATTTCCACCAACTTAAATACACATGTCTAAATTATAGTATGGAAATAATCAAAATTGAACAACTATAACTTTATGGAAATATGAACACAACATTATCTTGAAATTCGACTATGTAGATATGCACATATAAACAATTATACTAGTCCTTATTTTTAGGATTTGGTGATATATTTGATACATATTGAACAATTTCAATATGTCTACTGTACTTCCATTAGTTATGTTCTCTCTATATAACCCATACCTTTACATAACCAAATACGGATACTTTTAGCCTTAATTCAACATATGTAAATTATCTTTAAATTATTATTAAGTACATACTTTATATTGATAAAAAAAATGGAAAAAATTGAAGCACTGAATATCAAGTTCTCAATTTGTTGCAAATAACATGATGTTCAAGCTTTATTTGATCAATGAATATCAAGTTTCATTGAATTCAAAATCTAATTAAAGACATAAAATGGCATTCCATAATGTTGAAACAAATTATTGAAATTCCTAACTCTCAAGCAACAGAAAAGTAGCGAAAGCTTGAAGAAACCATTGGAGGATTACGACATGTCTTCCGATTATGTCCTTGTTTTCCACAACGACTACATGCAAGTTTGCACTTAACTTCCCACCCTGCTTTAAACCTTCGCTTCTTTGGTCTGTCAGCTTGCATTCGCCCCTTAGGTGGCAGGACTTCCTCCTCCAATATCTCAGCAGGAACTGTCCAAGCGCTCTGATTTTGCATTGGAAAAACGGGGTGTTCATATGCTTTAACCAGGTTCTCCTTTGTGCATAAAGGTGAGCAGTAGCTATAAGGATCGATATTGTTGTATTTCAACACTGCCTGTGCGTGAGGGCAAGGCAATTAATCCAACTGGAACCTCCTACACGTACATGTCTTATAACGTAGGCATACCACATGCTTTGTCCTACCATCATGCACCTCGTACATGTATTCATTTGAAGGTATGACCTATGTACGTACATATATAACAAAAAATCAATTAATATACGTGCATATACAACAAAAATTGTATGTAGCAGAATTTATAAATATTTAAATCATACTGTCATCCGCCTCGAAGCTTTCATACTAGCCTTGAAAATACTCTGATTTTTATTTGTCAGCACCCTAAATGTACCCATGGCTTTTTTCCTATTTTCCCAATTCCACTTCCTCACCACATCTCTCATTGCTTCAAGCAACTCCATGATAGGCAGAGAACGTGCATGCTTATGTCTTCCATTAATAGACTCCGATATGTTGCTTGTCATCATCTCTGTCCTATTTGCCTCTGCGTACGCACGGGACCACTTATGTTAACCAATATCAGACATATATTTCTTCACTCTTTTATATACTTTCTAAAGTTCTTTCATGTAATGATCAAACTCCTCAATGGTATATGCCTTTGCTATGGTGAAAAATATTTCACCTATTTCTTTATGGCTAATCTTAAAGTTCGCTTTTACATTATTCCAAAGATGATACACACATATGCAGTGGGGGCACCTCTGGATAGATTATTGAACAAGCACGCGATATGCTTGGACACCTGTCAGATACAATGCACATACCAACCCGGACTCCATACGTCTCTCTGAATGATTCAAAAACCACTCCCACGATTTGTTATTTTCCGAGTCGGCGACTGCATAAGCAAGTAGAATAATGCTACCTATATCAATACAAACGATTAGTGAATATTCTAGTGATTAACTACAATACAACTAAAACAACATCACATATTTATCGCCATCAATTATATAAAAAATCATCAACAAGATTACCTTCACCATCATGGGTTGAAGCTACTATCAGTGTACCTCCATGAACATCTGAAATAAAGCAGCCATCTACCACTACAACTGGCCTGCAGTACTCCCAACTTTTTATATATGCGTTCAATGATACGTACACGTACCTGAACCGATTGTCAGAGCTTTTGTGCAGCTTTGTCACAGAACCTGGATTCGTTGTTCTAACCATATACAGATAACTCGGCAACAGACTATACTATTTAGATGGATTTCCTCTTAACAGTTCAAGCGCCCTTTCCTTCGATCTCCATGCCTTCATGTAATTAAGTTCAATGCCATAATCTTTCCTTATGTCCTGTATTATATTATTAGGTGTATATACTGTTTTAGGATCTTTGAATTTCTCCTTAATAATTTCATCTATTGTTGCATAACTTGCATGTCGATCTGAAAGCAACCTCTCTTCTTCAGGGCAAGTATGGGTGCTATTAAATTTGCGTATTTTAAACACAACAGAACCACCTATACTTGACGACCGCATGCTTCATTCACACTCTTTACCAGCGCACAACAAAGCGTACCTACATGGTACATATTCACATAACCTAAGATATTTATATGAAATTATAAATTGGAGAGAGCAACAATCAGCAACAATATAATTGGTATCTAACTATAGAATTTTCATTAGACTGAATACATTTAGTGATATCTATTCCAGTTTACAATTTCCATTTATTACCTTGTAGCCGACGATCTGTCAACTCTTTCTTTGAAATCCTGTTGTAGCGCGAGATTTTTCATTACACTTACCAGTGTTTTCTTATCTCTATATAATTTTCTGGCACAAACATCGTCGTGCATTGGGTCGCTTATGGTGTCATCCAAAGATATCCCACCATATTCATTGTCATCACTATCTATCATCACATCATCATCCTCTCCCACATACAAGGCGGATACCTGCAAATCATTCTGTCCGTTTGATTGCGAAGCTATTACACTTCCACCATTTGCACATACAATTGCACCAGGTTTCTCTTGCAATGTTACACACAAAGGATATTGTGTAACATCAGTAGTTGTTCACCTAAGATCAATGTAGAACTTCAAGCTCATATCATTGTAGACAACCATTGGCCTTGATCCATCCTTCAACTTGTACTTGATATCGATCGAACCCAATAAACCAACCCCTTCAAGCATCTTTTTAACTGAACAAACTAATGTACTGTACGGACAGTCTTAAGGAACAACAATACCATCCATATTGTAGTTTTCGTAGTTAAAATCGTTGTTCCACACCCTATTGAACTGTATAAGCAGATGAATGTTTTTCATACCTGAAAAAAGTGTAATTTTCAGTAGTAGAATTTTTATCTCATTCATGCATGTATTAAAAATACATATATTTACAAAGGAAGAAATGATTTTTGACAAACCTGTGTTTTTCCTCGAGAATTTCTGCAGCTTTGATGGAGATATGCATATTCCATAACTGATTTCTTGTTGCCTTTACACAGGAGAGAGATAGAGTTTTTAGTCTATTAGGAGAGTGCTTAATTACTCCTAAAATCGTGCTTAACCCATATTTTATGCTAATTAGTATTATCATGTTAGGTGGATAAATATTATTTTAGGCAGTTAATAATGATTGAATATTAATATTAATAATACAGATTTCATTATTTTTGGTAATTAATAATGGCTACAAATAGTTGCGGCTATTAGAAAGTAAATATTTATGGTTTAGTGGCTGTTTATATAATCAACACAAAATTTAAGACCGGCCCGGCCCTAGCCCATTAAGCACCAATCCGTTTTTTTTTTTTTTTTCATATTTTAGCCAAGCCTATTGCTTTGTACTTGCAATTGGAAGGACATATAATCCTATAGAAAAAGAGAAGAAAGGTGAAAGCAGGAAAGAGAGGATCAAAACATCTTGAGAATCATATACTTTGACTCATTGATGGAAACAAAGTTTAATCACTATATTAATTTGATGCACTACTAATGAAGTAAAAGATCATTATTATTATTCTAAGTAAGTACTATCTCATCATTACTATTGTACACCTAGTCAAATAAATACATCCTTAATACTACAACTCAAGGGTGAGAAATTGATACTATCAATTTCTCTTACAACCAAGAAGATCAGTTGTATAAAATACTTAATTAATACATATTCTTGATTTCTACTACTTGGTATAACTTATTGACTGCTTCTTAGCAATGAAAAAAATAGTAAATGAATATGTTCATTCGTTGTACCTAATGAAGCTAATAATATCTTTGATGTTGCTGCATATTGAGGGATTCTAAAAGGGACTAAATGCTACATTAGATTTTGTATGATTCTTGACAAAAGCATGTCTCAATTTTCCTCGACATATAGTATAATTTTTCTATCAAAAAACCGGCCTTGTCCATCGGTGGGCCAAAGACTGGTCTTTTACCGGTCCGGACTAACCGGTCTTTTTTCTTAAGCCCTGGTCGATCCGCAACCCGCTTCCTCTTTGTCTCGGACCCTTTATAATGAACCGGTCCGGTTCGAACTGGTCTTTTATTGGTTCGGTCCGGTCGGTACTGAGCTAGCCCGGCCCGATTGACAGGTATATAATATATATAGGTTTTCTAAATATGTTTTATATAAATATACCTATTCTGCGTTGAGTTCAATAGATACTCGAGCACCTAAATATTAAATGCGGATCCGCCCTTGATTAAATCTGACTTAGATATAATTTTTCTTGGAAAACCAATATTTGTATTAACTTAATAGCAAATGCACATCCATCATGTCTCTATATATCAATCTCTCTTGTTGTTGTACTACTTACACGTGTACATAGTGTAAATAATAATTTTTCGTTCTGATTAAAAGTAATAATCAAGACAAAAAAAATATTGTTACAAAGAATATTTGATTTCAATATGAATAAATTAAAGTTACAATCTCTATGATCTACTCTTATTTTTCGCACCTAAACTGTTAATTATATTTGGACTTCATTTGATTTAAATTCAAGGACTTGTTGTTCTTGAATCTATATATTGAACTTGAATTTGAACTATTCACCACAAACAATTATATTGTTGTCACGAACAGGTGATTTGGATTCTTCACTACGAATGAACTAACTACAGCTCAAATATACTTTCAATCTTGAACTTGTTATGTTCTTGAACTATAAAGACGTAAAAGTTGTACTTGCAAACTTCTTCCCTTTTTTTTCCCTTTTTTTAAATTAATGAACGCCTCTATTTATTATGGTAAGGAGGTTGTAGTGTGATCTGATTGGTACACTTGACGCAATTTTACTGGCCGTTTGTTTTGGCTTGACATGTCATTTTTTCAATGACACATAACATTATTTCATTTACTCATTAATATGACTTGAATTGCTATGTAGCTTGACAATGACAATCAGCAAATTCATATAGTATTAAATTGTTCACTCACTAACCAACTACAGTAACAAATTGTAAAATAGAAAATCGAGACACTGCCTGGTATGTGACTAGCTAGCAAAGCTAGCTTTCTCTGGTAATTTTATTATTCACCCCGTCTCAAATTAGTTGACGCTTTAGCAAGATTTATTTATCCCAAATTAGTTGGCGCTTTAGGAATTCAAGACTAAAATTGTTTGTCTTTTCCAACTATATCCTTAATAATTAAAAAAATTCTCAACAAAATTTAATAGTCAAATAATAAATAGGAGTAATATAGTAAAATACACACTCTATTTAATGATTTTCTTAATGGGCATGAAAAAACTAAATGCGACAACTAATTTGGGACGGGGGAATAGAAGGGAATGCAGAATCTAGAATCATTCTAGATTGATTCTGAACCTGCAAAATGTTATAAATGCAAAAACTTTTAATAATTTTTTCCTTTAGCACACAAATACATAATTAATATTGAACCGACAAAATCCATCGTAGATCCGCAACTTTTATTTCTGACACATAATATGAAACTCCAAAAGATGAATAAGGAGATGTTCATTTGGTAGCTGATGCAGAAGCTGCTGCTTGAGCAAATGCTTTCAAAGAAGCAAGCAACTCAACTTTTGGAGGTAAATATTCCTTAACTTGGCTGCAGTTAATGTACTCATCTCTCCATGCACAAAAATTTGGAAATTGTTCACTTGTAACCAAAACCACTCCAAATACTTCTTCAAAAACATCTAGCCAATTTCCCACCACATTTGCAGCAATATCAGCAAACCCAAGTTTATCACCCACAAAGAACTTCTTATCCTTGAGCTCATTATCAAGAACTTTCAGCATCTCACAAGCTTCCTCTTTACATTTCTTTTGCTCCTCTCCTTGGAGAAAGAAAGAATTCATCACTGCTGGCACCTGCACAAAACACTCAAAAAAAACTAAAGCTAAATAATAATTTCACGTATAATCACTAAACTTATCTACTTTAACGGTAAAGTAATAAAATTATATCCTATATGTTAAAGTAATTAAACTTAATGTACTGCAGCAGTAAAGTTACTAAGCAAAAAATGAGCCTTAGCAGAGAATAAATGCACCTACTACCAAGGGACTTGGTGGTAAGGATTAGTGCTTTCCTTATAATTGGCCAACCAGTAGTAATCTAGACTAATAGGAATAGTAAATATGAATACTAGATGTGATTAAATTAAAAATTGGATATACCTTATCATCTAGGAACTTAGCCCAAAAACGATCTATAGCTCGGTCATAAGGATCTTTAGGCAAAATAGAAGGGCCTTCAAATGTCTCATCAATGTATTCAACGATGATCATAGACTCAACAATTGGCTTGCCATTGTGAATGAGAACTGGGGTTTTCTTGTGAATAGGATTTGATTGAAGAAGTAGAGGGCTCTTGTTATATCTATCTTCTTCTACATATTCATATTTCACACCCTTAATCTTTAGTGCCCACTCAACTCTGTGAGTAAATGGGCTATACCAAAAACCTAGCAACTTAACTTCTGCCATTTCACAACTTTGGTTTTTCTCAGTTTTTCCTCTTTACTATGTTGAGGGAATCTATCAGCAAACCCAACTTTGATGAATGCTCTCTTGAATTGTGGTCCTCTTTTATATAAGGAAACTTCAACGTAGTGTCTTAGCAACCAATCAAATGCAATTAATGCTTCTTTTTGGACAACTAATTAAATTGGCTAATTTAATGTTCCCATATTGACCGGAGACTCATAATAAGGACTATTATTATTATTATTATTATTATTATTATTATTATTATTATTATTATTATTATTATATGAGGGAGTTGTTGAAGGTTCTGTTCATTTAGATCTGTCGTCTATTTTGAGCTCAGTCATGTTATAAATAATACCTAGGGTCGTTTGGTTTGCTGAACTAAAAAAGTGCAAACATCTCCCAAATTTGGGATTATAATAATTTCAAAATTTTAATTCTGGGATTAACAATCCACCTCCTATATATGATAGAATAATACCATAAATTTGATATAAAAGCCATCCCACTTTAACTAATCCCACCAACCAAACATGTACATGTAGTCCCAAATTTAATTTCGGGTCTATTAGTCCAATTCCACCAACCAAACGATCTCTTAGTCTGTTTCAGTTTACCCGTATAAAAAAACTTATATAGTCATAAAAATATTATGATATTTTTTCGTCCATGAATTTCAAAAAAAAATTTATTCTCCAACTATGTGTTTATTTAAATTTTGCCACATAATTGGGAGAAATGCAAGTAAATACTCATGATTATGTTCTAGTTTACATGACATGTCTTGCTTTTTGAAAGTCAAATTGATGATATTTAAAGCTAAATTAGATTAAACAAATTTAATATTGTAAAATAAAAATTTGGAAAATATTAAGCATAATATTGCAATTGCTTCCTTATCAAGATAGTGAAATTTTATATTTTAAAAAAAATTATCAAATTAATTGTTAAAGCAAAATTAATCAGTAAATTAGAACAGAGGGAGTAATAAGAATGAGCACAACTATTCAAAATTTCAAAGTAATATATAGAGCAGCCTGGAATGCATTGTATTTGTGTCAGCTTGGTGCTAAACGTTGACTTTCAAGACAAACAATTACAGTACTAATTTATTTCATGTTTATCAACATTTACTTTATGAGGTACAGATCTACAGTCTTATTATTCAAGTGTAACGACATACGTAAGCACTTAGCTAACTTTACTTTTGACAGATCACCCATACGTAAGCACTTAGCTAACTTTACTTTTGACAGATCACCCAAAGGTTTCTTAAGCACTATGCGCTAAAGGTTGCAGATTAAAAATGGAGGAGTTACTTGTAAAAAACACTTCCTTATTCCTTATTACCGAATTATACGTGATTCAAACCTAAATTAATAGGATATATTAACTGATATCGAATAAGAGAAGGTTATTATAAAAGAAGTACTGTATCATGCATGAACCAAAAACACTATTATAGACTTCCAACATATTACTTTCTTCTTCTTATAGGGCGTTTAAAGAGCGTGGCTCTTTATAGCCTGTTTGGCATTGCTTCTTCAAAGCCAAAAGTGCTTTTTTTTCAACAAAAGTACTTTTTTTAGAATTTTGAGGTGTTTGGCAACTTAAAAAAAGTACTTTTAGGTAGAAGCAGAAGCAGTTTTTCTGCTGTTGGGGAGAAGCTACAAATATCTGCTTCTTCCAAGAAACAGAAGCAGAAGCAGAAGCAGTTTATTAATTTTTTCAAGACATAAATATCCTTACCAAGAATTCATATTTACCATATTATTCCTCATAAATTAACCATATCTCTCTCAATTATATTTTTCTTTTTCCTATTTTTTTCTACTACGTACTTTTACGAATCTTCTTCCTCTAGGACTAATTTTTATTTCTAGGTATTACTATCAACCGTATATAGGATGTCCTACTCTTTAAATCATCTTTTACAAACAAGTGATTACTAGAAATTCCTAATTCCGCTATCACTTTGATTTAACTATATTTTATGTTGTTCAATAGTTTAAATCTATATCTTTTACGTTATGTTTTACATTTAATTAAATAAATTTTCTAATTAAAGTCTTTTATGATAAATATTCAAAATAATTTTTTTATTTTTATTAATCCAAATGTAAAATGAACTTGGATGTCCTTTTCGTAATTTGATACTGAAAAGTACTTTTCGTAACGATTAACCAAACACAAATTATTTATCAAAAGTACTTCTCCAATGGGTTGTCCAAACACAAACTGCTTATTAGCCAAAAGTACTTATTTAAAAAGTACTTATGTCAAAAGTACTTCTCAAAATAAGCAGTTTTTGACAGCAATCCCAAACAGGCTATTAGTTTAATTAAGTTCAAATTTGTTAAATTAAAAGGCCCCATTTAATTCAATTCATGAATTAGCCCACTATGAGTCTACTATATTTTATATATATAATAATTATATATAATTAGATAATAATAATAAAAAAGTATATCATTCGTGTTTCTGTTACAACACAGCGAAACTAAATAGTTCGAATCTAAATTGATTTTAGGCTGTACTACTCCCTCCGTCCCAATTTATGTGGCATCATTTCCTTTTTTTTTGTCCCAAAATAAGTGACACCTTTCCTTATTTGTCAACTATTTAATGCATCATCTCTATCTTACCCTTGTTGGGCCCTACATACTTTTAAACCTACCAACAACTTTTTTATTACTCAAATCTTCTCTCTCTCTTACTTTTTCAAGGGTAAAATTGATATTTAACAAGTCAACATCTATTTTCTTAAACTTCGTGCCCGGTCAAATGGTGCCACATAAATTGGGACGGAGGGAGTAATAGGATTATCTTCTATGCTACAAGTCGTCACCCGTCACGGCAAACGTCAAACGTGGAACTAGACAAATTAGCTAGGTAATGTAAGAAGAAACTATTACATGCTTGGCTGACAAGAAAATGCCTCTGGAATTTCCTACTACAAAACGGAGGAAAACAGAGGACTAACAAACCACCATTGATGCTGGGCGTATATCTTATGTTTCGGCGTCGATTTCTTATAGTTTTTGTGTTGTTTTTATTGTATTATGTGCCCAACAATGATTGATTTGAGGTAAAATGCTAACTTGAGGTGTTTGAATGTTTTAGGAGCAAGATGAAAGAAAGTGGAGCTTGATTCGTACAAGAACAAGGAAGAAGCAGCGCATACAGCCTTCCATGCTTGGCATGCTCGGCTGTATGCAGAGGTCGATCCAGGATTTGAAGTTTATGGGTGCACCACATTTACGTGCTCTTGACAATGGGTTCACACTACACCATACATTACAATTCTAAAAATTTAACATATAAAAAGCTGATCTTGTGTCCATGAGAATGGGTTCCTAGGAACTACCTAATACACAGTGGATCCGCCACTGGCTGTATGGCCTGGGAAGAGTGAAAAGTTGAAGAAATCAAAGACTAGCAGCACATACAGCCATGAGCACGAGGCATGCTCGGCTGTATGCGCCGAAAAACAGTCCCAGAGCAGTTTGGAGAAGCTAATAACATGGCCCACATATTGTACTATGTATTTAAACCCTTGTAAATATATTTTTAGGGAGGATTATGTACTCTTGGAGGCAAGAACCTTTGGGAGGCATAGAAACGCTAGAGATGGGTTGGAGCTCAACATTTACATTGAGTTTTCTTCTTTTTTATTTAATTTAATTTGTTAGTCTAAAGTTGTGGGATTCTCCATGATTGTTGATATTCATAAGTTACTTTGATTTTATTGATTTATATTATTGGGTTATTTATTCATATCTTGGGCTTAATTATTTGATTGCTTGATCACCAATTGAATATTGTTTATGAACCTAGGGTTGAACTCGAAAGTGGGAACCATAGGTTGTAATAGGATTGAATAGAGCGTGTTCCTGAACTTGGGCATCAGGGAATGGTTTCGCGGTTAGGATAGAAATATACCTAACAGTCATGCTTAGTCACTTATATAGGAGAAACACATGCATTCTTGTTAACTCTAATTCCATAGACATATAGGTGTTAGGTTGGCTTGAATAGGCGAGCAGGGTATCGAAAGAGTCATGTGAGTAATATTAACCTTGTGACTAGTAACTCAGATAAATTGATTAAGTCAGATTAAGTGAAGAATTCAACAGGACTGGCAGATAACCCATGACCCTAGGCTATTATCCATTCTTGAATCCAAAATCATATATTACTTGTTATTATTTTCTTGGTTTAATTAGTTAATTTTAGTTAGATAAATTCTCAACTCTTGAAACCTTCTTGCTTAGATAATTAGGAATTGTCTGATTTAGTTAGTAGTCAATCAATAGTCCTCGTGGGAACGATAGTTTTCTTATCACTTTATTACTTGATCGACCGCGTGTACTTGCGTGTGTGTTTGGAGCGACAAGTATTTGGCGCCGTTGCCGGGGACTTAGAATTAGCTATTTTCTATATTAAACTTTTACTTTTGTCTATTTAAGTTTTTTCGTTTAGTTTAGTTTAGTTTATATCATTACTTGTTAACATGACATCTTTTAATGAAAATTGGTCGAAAGTTGGCTGTTCGTATTTTGGTGCTCCTTGCATAATTTGTAATGGACGTTACTTGTGGAAAGATTGTCGACATTTTAACGTCCTGCAGAATTGTTTATCTAGTCGTTCCTCTACAACCTTTGATCAGAACTGTTGTCAATTGTGTGGTGGTATGTGGAATGATTTTCCTAAGTGTCGTACTGCTTCCCCAAGTAATATTTATGATAATATTAACCTTGCTTGTGAGTTTGATAGGAGCAACAAAGTGCAGGATGCATCACAGTATGGGAAAAATTCTAAAGAAGTGGAGATCGTGAGCAAAACTTGGATAATGGAACAATCTCAATGATTAGATACATGTGGGGGTCTTCTCAATGATATTACAACTGCAATTAAGTGCTTTATAGAATGGAAAAGTGTGCTCAAACAAGAAATTGACCGATTTGGTGAGGCTATTCATGACTTGGAGGCGAATTTGATTGAAACGTTTGAGGCGTCTAACGCCCAACCACTAATTGTTGTGGATAGGGGATTTGAAGATGAAGAGATAGAAGAAGTTGAGAGCCAAATTAAGAAGCTAGGTCTTGAGTTCCAACCGTTCGACCCAATTGTAGTTGATGATGCAAAAGTTGAAAATTTTGCACTAGAGTCAAGTGGAGAATTGACAAATATAATTTTTGAAGACTCTAGTGTGTGTAAAGATGAAGGTGTCAATAATGATACAATTTTGGAGATAGGGTGCATTGGACCTCATTCCAAACACTTTTCGACATTATGTTTGGATGGTGACATGAAAATTGAGCCCTCCGAGCCACTAAGAAAATCATGGGAGGAGGAACAAGATGCCTATAATCTAAACTTTGTGATGACGAGAAGACAAAACGACATCCCTCATTTAAAAGCCAAGAGGTGCAAGATGTGACATTCATTGCTTGGCTATTTTGGTTTTGTGCCACCTCCCCAAGAGCATAGTCGTAAGCTTGAATTCAATTTGGGGAGAATATTCATATCTTCAAAGTGGAAATAAAAAAGTGGTGATATTTATACACGTCGTGCCGTGACGCTAAATTAAGCGCTTCATGGGAGGCAACCCATGTGTTATCGTTTTCTGTAGTTAGTTAATTCCTGTTTTTATTTTGAAAGAAAAAATTAATAAATAAAATAAAAAGAACAAAAAGTGTTTAGAAATTTAGTGAAGCTCATGTGTTTGTTAAGTTTTACAAGTTCCCAAGGCTCGAAAACAGTTGGAACAACGAAAGTGGCCTGCCCCGGACAACAATGCAACAGAATTTCTGAAGTCGCAAGCAATACAGTGTCCCGTGCGTCGCATGGCATGCTGTATGCAGCAATTAAGATGAAATAAGAAGTATTTCCAGACCATATAGGCCCCTGCGCGACGCGGCCTCGACTGTATGCAATAATTTTTTCAAGAATTTTGTAAAACAGTGTTGTATCCGAAACGCATCCTCCGCTGTTTGCACAAATCAATTCCAAATAGCGAGCCAAGCGTCGCGCCAGCTCCTGTATGTGTTGGTAAGTTCTAATTTTGCTACTTATAAACACACAACAAACACAAACAATGGAACCAAAAAAAAAAAAACAGAGACCAGAAAAAGAGCAGGAACAGAAACACGTTCTCTCTGTACCACTTCACGGTAAACACACATCTTGCTGTTGTGATTCAAAGTTCCAGGTATGAGCTTCTTTATCTCTCGTTCTCTCTTCATCCACTACCTCTCCCACTCGTCTTTAGCACTGCTGCTACAGTCCCCACCCGTTCCCTTAGGCTATTTTTAAACTTCAAGTTATGGTGAAATTTGGTGTGAATTCTATAGTTTTTTGCTTGGTATCTACTGTGGAGAGTGCGGAGAAGCACTCTAATCATTGAAACTGATATTCCCAGGAGTTGGGAGGGTTCAACTCGAATCAAATAGGCCTACCATAGGCTGCTCAAAGTTGCGCACACAAGGTGTTCGCTGAAATGTCCCAATGAAAATTTTAAAGTGTTTGGAAAAGTCTGAGTAGCTAAACTTAGTTGTAAGCTGTTTAGGCATGAAATTGAGTGTGGGGATGGCCTGAGAGATGAATTTTGGGGCTGTTTATACATGAGGCACTAGATAGCGCACGACGAGTGTTGACTATGCAACTATGACACTACTGGCTGCATGTTTCAAGTAGTAGAGGCTGCCCGATTTCTTAAGCTTCATAACTGATTTCATGCTTTATTGAGATGGTATAATATAAGTGTGGGGTGGTTGCACCCCAAAAAGCTATGTGCGCGATAATGAGGGAAGTCTGAGTACCTCTATTACTAGTACTACCCTTATTTATTTGGTTGTGTGCATTGAGAAAGTTGCACAATTTTAAGTGCGGGGTGGAGAATTTCTATATTTTGCTTATTACTACTTTTATTTTGTCAATTGACATTATTTTATTATTTCTTGCTTTCTAGTTTAGTTATAATTATTCAATAACACACAAAAAAAAAAAAATAGAAAACAAGAAAATCCAAAAATAGATAGTCTTTTCTTAGTTTATTTTAGCATAGTTAGAGTAGATAATAATCTCCTGTAGTATTTCTTTGGGCATCGGTTCTTTTTCATGGGATGTACACTTGAATCGGGTACTGTTTATTTTTTTTTAAGATAGTTTTAGTCCGTTGTAGTATTAGAAGAAAAGAAAAGATTAAAAAAAACTCGGGGTTGGAGTCTAGGTGTCTTGTGACCTGTTTGATACTAACAGGTTTAGACCTGAGCACGTGGATTATATGCATTCCTTATGAGTTGTTAAAACAAATTGTGCCAAGAAAGCTGAATAACCTTGTTTGTGACGCCTAGGCTCAGTTTCTTGACTCTTGTATGCTAAGTGCTTTAAGTTTTATTTTCGAGCTTGTTTTACTGCTTTGGTTTGAGATTCCGAATTGAGCCATCTTGAATGAGTCATGTTCCACTGTGTGAGTGAGGTATTTGTTTCATTCCATTCTTGTCACTTGAGTCTAAAACTTGTCCGGAGTGTGGTTGAAGCGAAATCCTAGGGTTTGCTCAGTTTGAAAAATGATTATAGGCCTTCCTTGACCCGTTTGAGATTCTTCTAGCCTACCCTATACTTGATTGACCCTGGTCATCTCCTTTGAGCCTTTATCCTGTTTATTGGTAGCCATATTACAAGCCTTGACCTGTTTTGAATTGAATTAAATATTTCTTTTGAACACCCTATCTCCTTAAGTACTTATATGAACAATGAGCTAAAATATCTAAAGTTGGAGAAAATGGATGGTTGGCTTGTGAATTGGTGGCAGTTGTCATGTAAAAGAAGTGCTTGTGAAAAGAAAAAAAAAATATAGAGGAAATAAAGTGAATGGAAAAAAATTACTTGATGGCCTGGCCAACTATCGAGTAGAAAAAATTATGGAAGTTGTAAAAAGAAAAGAGCATTTTTTGTGAGTTGAAAATGTTCATTGGCGTAAATAAAAAGGGGAAGATTGGGTGTTGCTTGAAATTGAAAATGGAGGAACTTTTGAAAGGAGGAAGTGTGCTAAAATTATATTTGATGTTTTCCTTGTGCTTAGGGAGGTTTAGTCACTTTATCTATATGTATCCTGCCTGTCCCGCAGCCTTCATTACAAGGGCAAATTACACTGTATGTCATTTTAGGGACCTTTTTTTTTAAAAACATAGCAATATTTTGTCACTTTACCAAACGTAGCAACATTTTCAAAAATGCTACCAAACATAGCATAACTACACAAAACCCTAGCTTTCCTTCCTCTTTCCTCTCTCCTCTCTCTTCTCTCTTCTCTTCCCCTCCCACCCTCACCAGCGCCGCCCAATCTCCTTCTCCGGTACGTCAGTCGCCGCTGCGAAACACCACGACGCCCCGATCTGGTGTAAACCCTTCCTGTGCCGGAGAAACACCACGAAACACCAGGACGCCATGATCTGATGTGTTCTCTGCAACGTCAAAACGCCGCCGATCTGGTCGCGATTTCCTTCTCAGCAGCGTCGGCGACGGCGTTGCTGTTCTCCGGTGCCGGTGCTGGTTTGAAAACTGAAACAGATCTAGTTGTTGTTCTTCTTTTTTCTTTTTTCTTTTTTTGTTTTTGAATTTTCCGGTGGGATAAGGCGGAACCACGGTGGTGTGTGGTGTATGTTTGGTGTTTGCGGACTGTATGGCAAGTGTATAGGCTTTGTATGTGTGTTGTATGTTATGTATATACAGTGGATATACAACATACATACAAAGTATATACACTTATTTCCCAGTGGGGCGGATCTGCGAGGGCTAGGGTTTTGGTGGTTGTTGGTTGTGTAGATTTTATATGGCAAGCGTATAGGCTTTGTATGTTTGTTGTATGTCATGTATATACAATGGAAATACATCAAGCATACACATTATATACAAAGAACATACAAAACTATACTTCCAAAGAATGAAAAAAAAATTACGGCGACCGGTGATGGTCGCCGGCGCTGGAAGGACAGACCCCGGGGAAGGAGGGGGGGGGGGGGGGCGGCGGCTGGACTATTGGCAAGTGAGTGTAGGGAGTGAATTTTAGGGTTTTCTCTACTCTTTTATATGTTTGCTATATTTTGAAAAACAGTATTGCTATGTTTGGAAAATAAAAAAATGTTGACATTTTAGTGTAAGAAAGAGTGTTAGTTTGTATAGTTTTGTGAATTGCCCTATTTATCCATAATAAGTCCTATTTGATTTTAAACTGAGCAGACTTACATTAGTAGAGATTTACACAAAGGGCAAGCCTATGGTACTTCTTATGTGGCATGTGAACTACTTCTGAGAGTTAGAGTGAATTCTTTCGATCTGCAAAGTCCTGAAATTAATTACAATATCTTGTGAGTATTGGACTACTTCTTCTGATTTGTTGTGAGGGCACTTGATTCATGAAGGATAGGTGATTTTATTAGACTCTCGGTCGAGGTAAGTGAGCAGACTTGAGAAACTTGGTTGCACAGAGTCAGTTATTGAGGTTAGGATGTTACAATTTGGTTGTTTGATTGTTTTTAAATATTTAAACTGTTTTGGCATTGTGAACATGAGGAAGTGCGTGAAAGATGCATGTGAAAAGGTTTAATTGTTGGTATCAATCATGGTCATAGGTGTAGTTGTTCTTAATTGTTGAGTTGTTTTTTTGAGAATGAAATTGAGGTTGTGTCTTGAGTCATTTAAAGTTAGAGTATTGTTGGTCTGAATTGCTCGAGGACGAGCAATAGTTTAAGTATGGGGTGTCATTTAATAATGGCAGAAGTGAAGTTGCTGTTGTTAGTGGCCGTAGTTATAGTCGTAGAGTTGAATGAGCTCTAAGGAGAGTTTCAATTGGAACACAAGTTATGCATGTATTAACAATATATGAATTAACCATGTAAGAATTATGACCAATACATAAATTATTTATGCTAGAACTGGAATAATAGTCATACATTTATTATGCAAAGACTGTAATGGAGGGATTAATTCCTTTTGAATTTGTTTTATTATGTTGGCGTATAATTTAAAATACATGTTTTCATTTTTATTTAAAAATATTTGTTTACCATTATACCATTCACCATGCTTCGTATGATTTCTATGCAGAGCTTTCAGTTTTTTCGAATTTGCAAAAAAAGGCTATAGTATTCTCACTTGATGGTTGCTATAATATTTTTGGTAGAATCGAATTAGTTGTCACGAAATCTGAATTGCAGAATAGGCAAATTGACACCCATACTTGCACGAAATTCTGATCCCGGCCCTCCAACTACTTGGGTTTTCATCGAGACACTCCAACTTGATCATACCAAGTGTTTTAAGCACCTCAGGACGTGAGTGTAGTTCAAACACATTGATGTGGTTGACACGTCAATGTACATGTCATTTTTTTTTATAACACATCATCATTTAAATTTTTTTATTAATTAAAAATTTCTTACATATCTTTCTCATAAGGTTCCCACGAAACTCCAAAAATTTCATTCTTCAGTTCCATTGTCACCAACGAAACTCATTAGGGAGAAAACAAAAGCAAAAAAAGGAAAGTAGGAGGAATTGCAAACTGAGATTCAAGAATTAATTTTTTCCCATTAGAGCTTCATTTGCGAATTCAAAGGATTTTATTTTGTTTCTCTTCAACTTCAATTTTTCTACCCTTTTCGTAGTTGGTTTAGGGATTTCCTTTGCATAAGTAACTTACAAATTAATAAAGCTACATGTTTTATTGAAATATTCAAGTGTTTTTGAACTGCTGGGTTTTATTAATTTTGGAGCAGATGCAAAATGATGTTATTTGAAATAGCTAAAAGTAAAAATTTGGTTTCAACGGGGATTGTGAATTTAAATGGAGAGGCGAGGGAATTGAAGGTGGTTTTTTCGGGTGGTGGGCATGGAGAAGGCGAAGGATATGATGTATGACAAAGGTATTTCTAAAGAATTCTCCTCCCATGGAAAAAAAATTGGTCTTTCTAAAGAATTCAATCACAAGGGCTATGGTTATGGAAATTGTGGTGTAGACGGAGGAGGTCATGGCGATGAAAGTGGTGGTAGAAGAGGAGGCAGTGGCAGAGGGGATTGAAGATGAATAACAAGTCTTGTGGTGGAGTTCTATGTTGAAGACGAGAATGGAGAATTGTGATTTATTTCCATTTTATTTTTATTTATTTTTGTCTTTTTCCTTATTTTATTCATTTTTCCATTTTTTTTAATGAAAAATGACAATTCACGCTTTTTGTACGCATATGCACACATTTTTTCCAGTTCAACTATGGCAATGCCACATAAGCTTGGTCAACAGTCAGAGGGGTTTAAGATATGAGTTTCGAACATGCTCAAGTGTCTGGATGAAAATTAGTGGAGTTAAGGAGCCGGGATCAGAATTTTGTACAAGTATAGATGTCATTTTAGCTATTCTGCCAATCTGAATTAAGTGACCCAACTTTGATCTCACGCACTGTACATAATCAAGAATACTAACATACTATTTCTTAGATTGAAAAACCTATATCAATATAATCCTTGTGAGATTACGTGTATATATGTTACAAATGGAATTTTTTTTTTCTGGATTTACCGTTCAATGTATCTTTGAAGCTCCCCAAATTTAAATTTGCATCACGAAGACCCAAACGGGGGTAAAGCGGTCCCAATCAACGACGACTTTATTCCAGAACTCGAACTCGAGACATTTGATTAAGATAAGTTTATAACACAATGAACTCTTTCAAAACGTCTTTCTTTTGTTCTTATTTCTTTGTTTTAGCTGGTTAATTGAAGTTGTGGTTACTAATAACTTTTTGTGATCTCAAATTTGTTTTTACGCTATTTATACATTACTAGTTACTCGACACGTGCGTTGCACGTGAATATCATATATCGTTTGTTAAAGTATAAGATCCATGAACGAAGTGTTTTAAACAAAGACATATATCATTAAAAAAAATTCTTACACCTTAATTTAGATCAAGTCATGAAAAGCATAAAGAAGCAAATAAGCTTCAATTTTGATCATGATCATCAAGATTCACATGTTTAATTTCTGTTTTTCTCCAATAATTTTTGTGGCTTCATTAGCAACCATCTGTTTGCTTTCCTTATGTCAGGTTCTTTCACCCATAGCCGTTGTAACTTGGGAAAAGATATATCGGTGACATAATTGTCTGCTTGGTATGATTTGAATTTTAGGCATGGAATGAATGCAGAAAAAATGAAGGAGCGTTAGGATCGGTAAAAAGGGAACAACACCTTCTGTTTAATGTATTGATATGGAGAATTATCGCGACTACTTGATAGTAAACTCCGCTAGATATACAAATATGGAATGTCAAATCTTCTAAAAGAATGATGTAACCAGTGAAACAAACATTGCAAACAAAATTCATTTACAGGTAAAATTTAAAAATGCATTTTATGTAGCAACCATTCTCTTGGTATTTACCAAAGAATATAGTTTTATTCACACGAATTTTTACATGATTGTGTCTCAATATTTTTTTAAGAACTTACCCAATGAATGGAAACTTCACCAGCTCTATCGCCATCCCTCTTTTTTCCCATATCTATGAAATTGTTTTCTTTAGAGAAACATATCTTCGATTCCTCGTTCAACACTATATGTGGCAAAACATCATTCTTGCTCAGCAAGCACAAGTAATCTTCAATTCTTTCTCAATAAAAGGTATGTCATACCAAATGAAAATCTTGACCGAGAATGAGTTGAAGTAAAATCTCAAATAATTGTAATTCCAAAGTGAAAATAGTTAGCTGCAAATATTTTTTTACCACGTTTCATCGATTCATTAGTTAAAGAAACATTCAATATGCTTGTGCTATGGCCAAACAGTTACCACGCGTAGCAAAATAAATCAAGTACTACAACAATATAATGTACATCTTCATAAGTAAGGGAAACTCAAAGATGAACGTATTTTGAATACCCTCAGTTATTTTAGTTATGTCTAAATTAATCATTTTGACTTATTAGTGCCAGCCTAATCACGTAAAAAAAAATACATTATCAACTGTTAGGGTGACAATGGAAATACATCGAGCGGGTAATAGGCAAAGGAGCCAACTCATGACAAGCACCAAAGTAGAGAAACTTCATATTCTGAACAACATACAACTTCATTCTCCATTCATATTCTATAGAGTACTTGGTATAGTATATTCATGCATAGAAATTGTTGAGTTACAACATCTAACCAGTATTTGCAATAGACGTGACATCAGGTTTCATCTGTTCTTTGAGAAGAGTAACAGAGAGCACCCAATTCTCCATGGAGGCCTTAACTTGACTCATCTCACCATCTTCCACAACTCTAATCTCGTAGTAAGATATGGTCTTCACCATCAATGACCTTCTGATCACGCCTTCCTTAGCGATTCTTCAAACACTGGCATATTTAGAAAGAAGAAACATAATACTTTAACAAATAGACATGTTTAAGTAAAATCATTTTGTTAAAATATGTCAGTATGAATCTAATTCATAAGAATATATAGCAATAATATAATTTGTCTAAGTATTTTTTTCTGTAAATGCCTATATATTGAAATTTCAACATTAAGCAAATACTTGAAACGGGTTAATGTCAGAAGGAAAAACTGAATGACAGCCTACTAATTGGCCATAATATATTTCATTAGAAAAAAGAGTAAACTTACGATTCGGAAGATGGAGAAGATAGAGAGCATTGTCATTGGGCAAACTGAAATAGTAATAGAAGAGGCACAATTTTTCCTTAAAAATCTCAACGTCCAAGAAAATATAATCACCAAAAGTTTGTTTTAAAATTTTAATTTTCAAAGACTCCAAAATATTGATTCAGTGAGAAGAACAACGCAGGAAGGTGTGACTGCAATATGATTACAACCCGAACTAATGTAATATACACTATATTCAGCATAAAATATTGGCTTTTTACATGTTAGTAATAGTTTACTTGCAGCAAGTTAACATGTCATACTTTCAGATGTCATAATATAATATACATGTAAAAGAAGAGAAAAGATGTGAGTTTTTATTACTATTATATTGAATCCATAAAGAAAACAGGTGAAGAAGAAATTTGTGGAGATAAGAGAAACCAGCTTTTGCGTACCAATTTTTTTCAAATAGCCTAATAAGGATTTCAACCAGCAAGGATCCTTCGTTAGAGTATAAGAAGAAAAGTTTGAAACTTTTTCTTGTTCCGAATATTTAACAACATCATGCGCCTGTTTTGCTTTGTAGTACTCTTTGAGTGGCCAAGATAAATCTAATTAGAGAGATTTTGAATTGAAATCAAACATTATAGTAGCACACTGGGGCAAATAGAGAGCACCACTAAACTTGAAAAGAAAGGTGGCAACTCCTGAAACTTGAACGGGAAGGGTGGCAACTCTTTGGCAGATGCTTTTTCTTTCTTGTTATTAGGCGTTAGGTTTATTTTTCCTTAGTATTTTAATTATTTACAGGGGCAATTTGGTAATCTGACTTTTCATTTTCTAGAGTACATGATTTTAAAGTAATATGATTATCAGTGAAAGAAATTCAAATATGGAATCGCCGTTCCTCCACCTAGCTCCACCACTGCTCCATATCTTTATGTTTTCCCACTTTCTTTCCAAATACTCTCATTTCATGCAGTTTTAAATTTGCAGCCATATAATAACTGATTCTTTAAGACTTTTGCTTTGTGTAAGTCTCTGGTCAATATGGGAGCATTAGTTTATTAGAGGTGAATTGTCAAAAAAGGTAATTTGTGTCGTTGCAAAGATTTCCTTATTTTTTCCTCTATAAAAGAAGACCATATTTCAAGAGCGAACCACCACCAAGAATTCATTAACATTATAAACTAGCAAAAACTTGAAAACCAAAGTTGTGATATGGCAGAAGTGAAGTTGTTAGGTGTTTGGTATAGCCCATTTAGTCACAGAGTTGAGTGGGCACTAAAGATTAAGAGAGTGAAATATGAATATATAGAAGAAGATCTAAAAAAACAAGAGTCCTCTACTTCTTCATTCAAACCCTGTTTACAAAAAAATCCCAGTGCTCATTCACAATGGCAAGCCCATCCTTGAGTCTATGGCCATTCTTGAATATATTGATGAGATGTTTGAAGGACCTTCTGTTATTTCCCAAGACATGCCACCTATTACTTTAAGGACCAATTTCTTCAATGTGTTCCTTTACTTTATTGTATGCGGAATTAAAACTGTAAGTATATGAACACTTGATGTTAGCGTGGAAAAATCCTGTTAACTAGGGATCAAAAAACCACGACCTACTCTTCCAAGTAGGATTTCAACTTCACTATGTAAAAGACTCACTTGGTTACAAGACTACCTTCTTACTAACCTAGGACTAATTCTAATCCTCTAGTGACCCCTTTCATGATCAGCGAAGTTTTTTCAAGTACACGACTTGAATTAAAATGATACAACTCGATAGTACCTACTACAGATGAACTAAGACTGAACTTTGACAAGACTCAATCTAAGGAACATGTTCTTTACTTAGTTCACTGTAGCTTAATGATTACACAAATAAGATAAAGACTCTTTCAATGCTATAGCTCGATTCTCCCTGTATTTTTGCACCCTTCAACAGCTGAAATGCTTCTGTTTTTATAGTTTTAAAATCCAAGAAGTCTTGAGCAATTAGAACTCCAAAGCTTCCAAGAGTTTGAGTCCTAATTGAACTCTTTTCTTGATTACCCAAAATCCTTTAGCTCTTATCCAATCTTATGCAATCTTTTCATATCTCGTGTATCCCTGCATAATTATCAAGATAAATATTAGAATTAGGATAATAATTAATATTCCTGCTCAAAAGATTTTGCATGATTATTTATTCAGCTGCAGTGATTCAAAGGAACACGTCCTTGGATCTGTTCCTTAGTCATCAGTCAAAACTTCAAGCTTATCCAAGCTAATATTTTTCCCCTTTTTGATGATGACAAACTCATAGACGTAGCCTCATGTTCTTAATGTCCCGAATCACAACTTGGAACTTAAAAGTATCATAAGTAGAGACTTGTTTCATCAGTAAGGATCATGCTCTTTATTAAGTTATAAATTACACAAACAAAATCAGAACTTACTCTTCCGCCTTTTGGCATCATTGAAAAGGTTGCATAAGTTAGAATGACACGACCCGGAATCCGGTTAGGCCGTGCAGGCACCCGACATCCTCTCCTAGACTCATTGGGCGAACCCTTACCAATTAAATTAGGAAAATAAATACAACAATTCATAAATAAGGACGAGACTTAAAAAAATACGGACATACTGATACCTCTAAGCTGTACAAAAGAAATTACAGCTGACTACCCAATATACAAGGTTTAGGGCTATCCAGACTGGACATTTAAGAGAACAAAAGAAGACAGATACCTTCTGAAGGGAGCAAAATGCAACTGAAATGATAAAAAATAAATTGGTGGCCATCCGGAATAAAAGCTGGCTCACCCTGACAGCTGAAGTCGTCTTCGCTCCTTCACAACGTGGCAAACTCAATCCTGGAGCGAACCTGCCGAAACGAAATAGATAGACAAGAAACAAACAACAAACAAGGGTGAGTCAAAAGGACTCAATAAGTGGGGCAGACTAGCTACCTCAAAGAATAGGATAGCTAGCCAGGGAGAAGAAACAGATGAACCGAATTCTTCTTATTTAAATTATAGAAAGGCAGAGCCAGATAATAACCGGAAACACGTATGAAGCCATAAACTCAACCAGGAGTACGAGCCAGAAACATATCAACAAATAAGCAATGCACGTATAAACAAAACAGTAGTTATGTACCACAAGTGTACACAATGGTATGAAGTGAAATGAAATGAAAAGAGATGAAATGAAATGAAATATGATGCAAAGGGTCACATGTGCCAAATGAATGGAGCGGAATCCTTCTGCTCCTATGGCGTAATCCTCCTGCACTCAGTATGATGCAATGGAGCAGAATCCTCCTACCCTCAATATGATACAATGGAACGGAATCCTCCTGCTCCTAAGGAGGAATCCTTCTACCCTCAATATAATGCAATGGAGCGGAATCCTCCTGCTCCTAGGACGGATCCTCCTACCCTCAATATAATGCAATTGAGCGGAATCGTCCTGCTCCGAGGGCGGAATCCTCCTACCCTCAATATGATGCAATGGAGCGGAATCCTCCTGCTCCGAGGGCAGAATCCTCCTAGCCTCAATATGATGCAATGGTAACCCTTCACTGGCGCGGGACTCTCATCGACTGCGGGGAAGTATATGTCAACTCAGAGCCAGAGTACAATACTCAGATCCTTAATGCAATACCAACAACAAGACATAACATATAATATACAATGTCAATCCAAAGCTAAGGCGTAATGAGTACGCTTATCGGCAGCTACACACGTAAGGAATACGTGGTAGAAAATCCACGAGGCCAGGTGCCTCCAAGAAATGGATATAAACACTTACCTTATTTCAACTTGCTACTCAACAGACACTTTATCCTTTGGATTCATTGCCAAATGATCCTGCTTATTCAATAAGCAGAAAATATATCAATTTATGCTAAAGGCTTCATTCCTCACGTCTTAGGGCAATCCAGTTAGGAACCTGATACCCTATTCGCATACGCAATACGCAGGCCAGACCTATGTACAGGGTTTAAGGTCACATAACCAAACCCTAAATAAATTACATTTATATGTTGTCCATAATTCACTGAGTACGAATATATGATCAATTTCATTATCGGTGTCCAATTGACCCTTTAAACTATTAATTGAACTTATTAAAACGATGCCGAATATTCCAAGTTTTACCGTTAAAATATATTCAAACACACGTAATAGACTCAAATAATATATTAAGATCATTACCTGGATGTCTCGGAGTAAAAATCCTACTTTTCTCCGGCTCTTTTCTCATTTTCTGGTTTTTTTTTCCATTTCTGTTCGTCTTTTCTTTGCCTGCTTCTAAATCGTTTTTGCTTTTTTTTTTTTTTTTTTTTACTTAGCATATATGCTAAGTATCCCACTGCCACATCTGGTCCTTTCTGTCTCTTTCTTTCATTTTGTCATTTTCTCTTTTCTTTTGTCTTTTCTTTTTCATTTTTATTTTCTTTTCTTTTCTTTTCGCGATGAAAATTAAAACGGAACCTCACGATATTCGAAATAATTCCAACTTTTTCATACCAGTTATACATAATATATATAGTATACTTGCTAAGTCGGATCTCAAATCGAGTTCCCGAAACCCAAGATGCGAATTTAATTGAAAAAGAGCCAAATTATTTAACTTTCGGCATTTTAGCGGAAACTAGCCGAACAACCTCAAAATTCACTTTCGAAAGTTTATAAAAGTCAAAAATAATCATACGAACCTAACGGCGCTTTCGGATTTCAAATCGGAGTTCATTCGGCAATATTGAGCTCGAAAACCTCTTTTTAATATTAATCGACAATTAAAACTGAAACCTTCTTCCGATGCCTACCAAACGAGGGCTGATTTAGCTCAAATATTACAGACATGTCCTAATGGACATTACAAAGTTTTTAAAATTATTGGCACGCCAATCAGAGTCCTAACTTTCGAAACGACTGACCGAGGTCGTTTCATAGAATATATCAAGTATTAGAACAAACAGCTCATAACCATTGAGGCAACTCAAAATGCAAGCATAATTCAATATAAAGCAATTGTAACAAAATGATATTAGCTATCAAAGATAATTCATCATTAACAAAAAGTTAAACCGGGGGATTCAAGCAAATACTACTAAATTATTAAAAAAACTTGAAAAGGAAAAGACTAAGGTACTAGAACTAGTCGAAATCCCACTGGACAAAAGATGGTATTTGATTAAGGTGTTCAGGACGTGGAAGGACCAGGTCCCTAAGGCTTTTCCTGCAGCAACTCAAACATTTGTTTGAGCATTCCCTCATTTGTCTCCTTTGCTTTAGTAGCCTCAGCCTTCCAGTAGTTCCTCTCTTCCTCCAACCTAGTTATCTCGACAGCTTGTATGACAGCTTGTTGCCTCAAAGCCCTCACCTTATTGTTCAAAGGATGTTTACCAACACCATCCAGTGGAGGATCAGTTTGAACAGGCAAATTACAGCTGATCAGGGTAGCACAACCAAACTTCTCCTTCTTCGTAGCGTTGACTACCCCTCCAAAGGAATTCCTAACTTGGAAAACAGATCAGTCAAGATAAAACCAAAGGGCAATGAGTGTTTTTTCTTCCCAGTAACAACTCTCTTAATCAGATGAATCATGAACCTGGGCTAGTTAATCTGCTTATCACTGTCCAGCAATTCCATAAGGACCAGGTCCATAAAACTGGCAGTTCTTCTTTTCTCCTGCCTTGGCATCAAAATCTTGTTCACAAATTCAAACAACACCTGGTGCTGAGGGTGCATTTCACTCTTTTGCACAGCCCTGGGCTTCTCCTCCTCAGTATTTTCAGCAAATTTCCTAGTAATTTCCAAATCAGTAGGAATATTTGTCAAATCAGGCCAAACCTTTTTGATGTAGCTTTCATACCCCACTGATGGAATACCCAGCAAGTCACCCAATTCCTTAGTGTCAAAGGTGATTTCTTGGTCATGGACAGAAGTGGTGATCCTATCCCTTTTGATGGAACAATTTTTGTAAAATTCTTGAACCATCACCTTTGCACACGTTCCTTTGATCTGAAGGACCATGTCCCTCCAGCCTTGAACCTGCAGCTTATGCAGCAACCAGAGCATCCCCTCTTCCTCAACATCAGAGAGTACCCGGCCCTTCAAAACCTTTCTCATCATAATGTCATCATGCACACAATGTTGAACTTCATATCCCTCATTCTCACTTTCACTGTCCTCACCCACAACAGACTCATCAGAACTAGAATCAGAACTTTCATCAACCAAAGTTATTTTTGAGGACCTGGTCCTCCTGGAAGACTTTCCAGCAGCAGCTTTCACAGAACTCCTTGTCACACGCCCTTGTGCAACTTTCCTCTTCTTAGATTGAGGAACAACTTCCTCAACATCCTCCATTACATCATCCTCTTAATCCACAAACTCTCTTTCTTTTTCTACAAAATTACTTTCTTCTTCAACAACAGGATCAACAACCTGCTTTCCCTTTCCTTTCCTACTCATTTCCATTGCAGCAGCCAGTTTTTCATCTGCAGCCTTGACTGCACTTCTTGTTCTCCTGGCCCCACTAGCAGGGGTAGAAGCAGAAAGAACAGTTTCTTTTTCCTTAGAAGAACTTTCACCCTTTTTCTTAAGCCCTGGCTTATAACTATCACCAATCTTTTTCAGCTTAGCAGCATTTTCAGCAGACAACTTAGCATAAATTGGACCCTTCCTAGCAAGTTTTTTTTTTTTCAGACTTCTAATGTTAATCAGGTCAATGATTGGTCTATCTCCACCACATTTTCATCCTCCATGGGTGCTCTAAAAGCAGCCATTGGAGACCCTGGTGACCCATGCATGGGTGCTTCCAAACGTTTAAAATCAACAGTTTCACTTTCCCCCTCAGGAACAGACCCAAACCCCTCTACATTGTCCCATTCATCATCAACTACATTTAAAAGAGAAGCATAGTTTACCTGATACTGATACACAATCATAGCCCTTGACAAGTCCTCAGCTTGTTCTAAAATCGAATCAGCAGTGGGAACTGGTCCTTTTCCCCGAATTTCTGTCTCAGGATTTTCAAGAATTTCAGGGTTTGGTGTTGTTGTGTCCATGGGTGAATGAGGGTTGGGAATTTTTGGTTGATCAGAAGTGGGAATGGATAATGAGTTTTCAGGTGAGAGAGACATTGTAAGTATACGTTTTGAGAGATAATTCACTATTTTTTTTTTAAATTGTTGAGAATTTAATTATAGCAAAGTGAAAAAATAATGAGTAAGTAGGAGGGTTTATATAGAGTGAGGTAAGTAGTGGAGATTGAGTGCAAAACGAATACTATTACCTCATTGATGGAGTTTAAGACGTTAAAGGACTCTTGGGAGTCTCCCGGAAAAGAGCCGTTATGATTTGGGTTACCTGATGGGATTGGGAACTGGTTCCTCCAATGGGACTCTTTAGCAGAACGGATATGATTAGGATTCCTAGTGGGATTTATCCTATATTCAAGTTACCTATAGCCCTTAACTTCTAATATAATTGAATAACAAAGAGTACATACCTGAATATTATCACAAGGCAGTGTACATCTCAATTTATTCAAGTTTGCTCAATCTGAAATTCTAAGAACATAAGGGTACCATCATTAAATTTTAGCAAACTTTTAAGAGAAATCATGACACATGAGTATACAATTAAGTATGAAACTGAACTGAAAATTTCAAATTGACTTTGATTAATTCATGTTAAGTACAATTTGCTAGCCAACTTTGAAGTAAAGCATTAGTAGATTTAGGTAAATTTAATCAACCTAATTCCAACCTATTCCTTTCAAACTAATCTCTCCCCAAAGCCTTTGTAAAAATGTCAACAATCTGCTTCTCAGTAGGACAAAATACTATAGTGATCAAACCCTTTACATAATTGTCTCTCAAGAAATGATGTCTTATATCAATGTGTTTAGTCCTTTTGTGATGCACTAAATTTTTTGTTATTTTTATAGCACTAGTGTTATCACAATAGATAAGAACAGTTCTTACATCAACACCAAAATCTTGTAATTGTTGTTTGATCCACAACAATTGTGAACAACATGAGGCAGCTGCCATATATTTAGCCTCAGTAGTAGAAAGTGCCACTGAATTTTGTTTCTTGGTTCCCCATGAAACCAAACATTCACCAAGAAAGTGTGCTATATCTGAGGTACTCTTTCTATCAACAAGAAAACCTGCATAGTCAGCATCAAGATATAAAACAAGATTAAAATTACCACCTTTTGGATACCAAAGCCCCAAGGAACATGTTCCTTTCAAGTATCTCAATATTCTTTTAACAGCTTTCAAATGAGATTCCTTAGGATCTGACAGAAACCTAGCACACAAACCAACACTAAACACAATGTCAGGTCTACTAGCAGTTAAGTAAAGTAAGGAACAAATCATGCCCCCATACAATTTTTATCAACTGAAATTCCATGTTCATCAAGATCCAATTTCGTGGCAATTACAATAGGTGAATCAATTTCCTTAGCATTGTCCATATCAAACCTTTTAAGTAATTCTTTAACATATTTTTGTTGATGGATCATAGTTCCATTTGAGGTTTTCTTAATTTGTAAATCCAAAAAGAAATTGAGTTCACCCATCATGCTCATCTCAAACTCACTCCTCATAAAATTTGCAAATTCCTTACTTAGATTTTCAAAAGTAGCACTAAAGATTATATCATCTACATAAATTTGAATAATTAAGAGATGTTTACCTTTTTTTTTCAAAAATAGTGTGCTATCAATTTTACCTCTTTTATACCCATGCTGAAGTAAGAATTTTGATAGACGTTCATACCAAGCTCTTGTTGCCTGCTTGAGTCCATACAAGGTCTTGTCTAACTTGTACACATGTTCAGGAAACTGTTCATTCTCAAAACCTGGAGGTTGCTTGACAAAGACTTCTTCCTTTAAGTAACCATTTAGAAATGCACTCTTAGCATCCATTTGATGTAGAGTAAATTTCATGTATTTAGCTATAAGAAGTCTTATTACTTCCACCCCTTAACAACTAGTCTAGCCTTATTTCTAGTTATCATGCTATCCTCATCAAATTTGTTCCTGAAAACCCATTTTATTCCTATATTAGACATGTTCCTTGGCTTGGGTTCCAGATGTCAAACATGACTTCTTCGGAATTCATTCAACTCCTCCTGCATGGCATTGAGGTGCCTCTTTCACATTTTTGGGTTCAACAAGAGATAAGAAGGCACTAAAGGCACACAAATTGTGATTTTTAACTGCTGATCTTATTTGTATTCAAGCAGCCTTGTCTGAGATTATCTGATCCACAGGATGTGAACCTTGATACTTGTAAGGCTTGAGTATCAAACTATTTTCAGAAGTCCCATACTGAGGAACAGTTCCTGATGGAGTAGCACTGCCAGTTTGTGAGGTGGATCCATCATTTGTTCCCCCTGTTTCAGTGCTACTCTTCTCAGTTCTGTCTTGAGGAACAGTTCCTATCAATTCACTTTTTACAGCATTCCCATCCAATGTCTGTATTTGTTGAGAATCAGTTTCATCATGTTTCAGCATTCCAATCTCTTCATCTTCGTGTACCTGTTCTTGAGTCAAATTGTTAGTTTCATCAAATTTAACATGCATGCTTTCTTCAATTTTCAAAGTTTTCTTGTTAAAGACTCTATAAGAAACCAACAAAGATTCCCTCATCACTTCTAGGATCAAATTTTCATAAGGCACCCTTTTGTATAAAACATTCGCAACCAAAAGCTCTAAGATGAGAAATAATTATTTTTCTTCCTTTAAGCAATTCATATGGTGTCTTTTCTATCAGTGGCATTTTCATACATCTATTGATTATATAGCATGCAGTGTTTATGGCCTTAACCCAAAAGCTTTGTGGAAGATTACCAGATATTAGCATAGTCCTAGCCATTTCCTCTAAGGTCCTATTTTTCCTTGCAACTACACCATTTTATTGTGGAGTTCTAGGTGAGGAGAAATTGTTATTAATGTAATTTTCATTACAAAAATTAAAAAACATATGATATTCAAATTCAGTTCCATGATCTTATCTAATGGCAACAATGTGACTATCTAGAGTCCTTTGAGCTTTCTTAATAAAAATTGAAAATGTATTAAAAACTTTTTCTTTAGATGCAAGAAATATAGTCCATGTAAATCTGGAGTAATCATCAACTAATACCATAACATACTTCTTACCTCCACAGCTCATTGTTCTCATTAGTCCGCAAAAGATCCATATGGACCAGTTCCAAAGGTTTTGTAGTACTTACATGTTTCTTTGGATTGAAGGAGGATTTTACCTGCTTCCCCCTGGCAAAAGCTTCACATACCTTTTAATCCTTGAACTTTATGTTAGGAAGACCTATCACCAAATCCTTGGAAACAAGCTTGTTCGACTAGCACATGAGTATAAGGGTAACATCAATATTATCACAAGGCAGTGTCCATCTCAATTTAATCAAATTTGCTCAATCTGAAATTTAAGAACATAAGGGTACCATCATTAAATTTTAGCAAACTTTTAAGAGAAATCATGGCACATGAGTATACAATTAAGTGTGAAACTGAACTGAAAATTCCAAATTGACTTTGATAATTCATTTTAAGTACAATTTTCTAGCCAACTTTGAAGTAATGCATTAGTAGATTTAGGTGAATATAATCATCCTAATTCACACCTATTCCTTTCAAACTGATCTCTCCCTAAAGCCTTTATAAAATTGTCAGCAATCTACTTCTCAGTAGGACAAAATGCTATAGTGATCAAACCCTTTTCATAATTGTCTCTCAAGTAATGATGTCTTATATCAATGTGTTTAGTCGTTTTGTCATGCACTGAATTTTTTGTCATGTTTATAGCACTAGTGTTACTACAATAGATAAGAACAGTTCCTACATCAACACCAAAATCCTGTAATTGTTGTTTGATCCACAACAATTGTGAACAACATGAGGCAACTGCCACATATTTAGCCTCAACAGTGGAAAGTGCCACTGAATTTTGTTTCTTGTTTCCCCCATGAAACCAAACACTCACCAAGAAAGTGTGCCATATCTGAGGTACTCTTTCTATCAACAAGGAAACCTGCATAGTCAGCATCATTATATCCACAAGATTAAAATTACCACATTTCTGATACCAAAGCCCCAAGGAACCTGTTCCTTTCAAGTATCTCAATATTCTTTTAACGGCTTTCAAATGAGATTCCTTAGGATCTGACTGAAACCTAGCACACAAACCAACACTAAACACAACGTCAGGTCTACTACCAGTTAAGTAAAGTAATGAACGAATCATGCCCCCATACAATTTTTGATCAAGTGAAATTCCATGTTGATCAGATCCAATTTTGCGGCAATTACAATATGTGTATCAATTTCCTTAGCACTGTCCATATCAAACCTTTTAAGTAATTCTTTAACATATTTTTGTTGATAGATCATAGTTCCATTTGAGGTTTGCTTAGTTTGCAAATCCAAGAAGTAATTGAGTTCACCCATCATGTTCATCTCAAACTCACTTTCCTTACTTAGATTTTCACAAGTAGCACCAAAGATTATATCATCTACATAAATTTGAATAATTAAGAGATGCTTACCCTTTTATTTCAAAAGTAGTGTGCTATCAATTTTAACTCTTTTATACCCATGGTGAAGTAAGAATTTTGATAGACGTTCATACCAAGCTCTTGGTGCCTGCTTGAGTCCATACAATGCCTTGTCTAACTTGTACACAGGTTCAAGGAACTATTCATTCTCAAAACCTGGAGGTTGCTTGACATAGACTTCTTCCTTTAAATAACCATTTAGAAATGCACTCTTAACATCAATTTGATGTAGAGTAAATTCCATGTATGTAGCAAAAGGTATAAGAAGCCTTATTGCTTCCAATCTTGCAACTGGAGCAAAAGTCTCATCATAGTCAATGCCCTCCTCTTGGTAATACCCCTTAACAACTAGTCTAACCTTTTTTCTGGTTACCATGCCATCCTCACAAAGTTTGTTCCTGAAAACCAATTTTGTTCCTATAATAGAACTGTTCCTTGGCTTGGGTTCTAGATGTCAAACTTGACTTCTTTGGAATTCATTCAACTCCTCCTGCATAGCATTGATCCAATCTGCATCCTTCAGTGCCTCTTTCTCATTTTTGGGTTCAACAAGAGATAAGAAGGTGCAAAAGGCACACAAATTGTGATTTTTAACTGCTGATCTAGTTTTTATTGCAGCAGCCTAGTCTGGGATTATCTGATCCACAGGATGTGAACCTTAATAGTTGTAAGGCTTGAGTATCAAACCATTTTTAGAAGTCCCTTACTGAGGAACAGTTCCTGATGGAGTAGCACTGCCAGTGTGTGAGGTGGATCCATCATTTGTTCCCCCTGTTTCAGTGCTACTCTTCTCAGTTCTGTCTTGAGGAACAGTTCCTATCAATTCACTTTTCACAGCATTCCCATCCAATGTCTGCATTTGCTTAGAATCAGTTTCACCATGTTTCAGCATTCCAATCTCTTCATCTTCCTGTACCTGTTCTTAAGTCAAATTGTCAGTTTCATCAAATTTAACATCCATGTTTTCTTCAATTTTCAATGTTTTCTTGTTAAAGACTCTATAAGATTTACTATTTGAAGAATAACCAACAAAGATTCCCTCATCACTTCTAGGATCAAATTTTCCTAAGGCATCCTTTCCATTGTTATGTATGAAACATTTGCAACCAAAAGCTCTAAGATGAGAAATATTTGGTTTTCTTCCTTTAAGCTATTCATATGGTGTCTTTTCTATCAGTGGCCTTGTCATACATCTATTGATTATATAGCATGCAGTGTTAATGGCCTCAACCCAAAAGCTTTGTGGAAGATTACCAGATATTAGTACAGTCCTGGCCATTTCCTCTAAGGTCCTATTATTTCCTTTCAACTACACCATTTTGTTGTGGAGTTCTAGGTGAGGAGAAATTGTGATTAATGTCATTTTCATTATAAAAATTAAAAAATATGTGATTTTCAAATTCAGTTCCATGATCTTATCTAATGGCAACAATGTGACTATCTAGAGTCCTTTGAGCATTCTTAGTCAAAATTGAAAATGCATTAAAAGCTTCTTCCTTAGATGCAAGAAATATAGTACATGTAAATCTGGAGTAATCATCAACTAATACCATAACATACTTCTTACCTCCACGACTCATTGTTCTCATTGGTTCGCAACCAGTTCCAAATGTTTGGTAGTACTTACCTGTTTTTTTTATTTTACCTGCTTCCCCTTGGCACAAGCTTCACATACCTTTTCATCCTTGAATTTGATGTTAGGAAGACCTATCACCAAATCCTTGGAAACAAGCTTGTTCAACTGGCACATGAGTATAAGTGTAACATCATTATTATCACAAGGCAGTGTCCATCTCAATTTAATCAAATTTTTTCAATCTGAAATTCTAAGAACATAAGGGTAACATCATTAAATTTTAGCAAACTTTTAAGAGAAATCATGGCACATGAATATACAATTAAGTATGAAACTGAACTGAAAATTCCAAATTGACTTTGATAAATTCATTTTAAGTACAATTTTCTAACCAACTTTGAAGTAAAGCATTAGTAGGTTTAGGTGAATTTAATTATCCTTGTCACGACCCAAAATCCTATAGGCCGTGCGGGCATCCAAACCCAACTCATTGTGCAAACCCCTCTTGAGCAACACTTGACTTGCATATGAAATAACCAAATAAAAGAAATTATGAAAAGAATATCGGAGTATGATATATAACCCCAATACACAACTGGGATCTTTGCAACCATATTCTAAGTCCTCCCATGAATCATGAACATCTAAAGAGTCAATAAGGTTATACATCTCCGAATATAAAGAAATATAATCACTAATATTAACATAAAAATAATAAGGAAAGATGTCAGCAGAGGACAAAAGTAGTTCACCGTTAGATTAAAGGACGAGCAACTTCGTTTACCACAATGCTTAGTAGAACTCGATATCAAATCTGCCGAATATAAAACAATACGAAAAAAAACAAATAATGTGGGTGAGTCAAAAGGACTTAGTAAGTGGGGACAGGGCTCCAAGTAGAATAACGAGTTGCAAATATATGAAAACTCAAACAACTCCAAGGTAACAAAAACTAAAGACAAAATCACATAATTAACAAACAAGTAATATTCATACTTAGTCATCAAAGTACTAAGACACATCTATTGTGACTTAATGATATGTATGGGACTACGCCATAATACAACAATATGCGCAGAACTGCCTCATGCTACAATAATATGTACATAACCACATCGTACCATAATAATCTGCATGGAATTACATCGTGCGATGATAATATGTACGAAACATCGTACCACAATAATATGCACGGAACTACATCGTGCGATGATAATATGTACGAAACATCGTACCACAATAATATGCACGGAACTAAATCGTGCTATGATAATATGTACGTAACTACATCGTACCATAATAATATGCACGGAACTATATCGTGCTATGATAATATGTAGGAAACATCGTACCACAATAATATGCACGAAACTACATCGTGCTATGATAATATGTACGGAACTACATCGTACTATAATAATATGCACGGAACTACATCGTGCGATGATAATATTTCGAAACATCGTACCACAATAATATGCACGGAATTACATCGTGATATGATAATATGTACGGAACTACATCGTACCATAATAATATGCACGGAACTACATCGTGCTACGATAATAAATCAAGAAATAGTAATGAACTGTAATTACACTTTTCAAAATAGTCTTGGCATAGTAAGTATGCCCATTTAAGCCGCCATGCATGTAAGGAACACATGCATAAGCATCCAATGTGGAGAAAGTCCACCAAAGAATGAATGTAAACCACTTACCTCAAGCCGACGATTTCTAACTAGCCCACGATCGTCTTTTCATGCCCAAATCCCTCCAAATAAGTCCACTCATAGAAGAACATCCTTGAATTCTCCCAATTCTAAACTTTCAAGATGAGAAAAACTCCAACAACATTAATAGCCAAAAATGCCTACTGTTCTGCCTCGTTTCTTGTACCAAAAGATCCCAAAACTCAGTTTTGATGCCTCCAATAGATTCCTTGTGAAAATTCAGTCAAGTTAGGCTTTTGAATCACTCCATTTTACCTTATAATGAAGGAGATATGTTGGTTTCAATATTTGAAATAGTGCATATTTTTAACTACGCAGTGAGTGGCAATTTCGTAAATAATCTGAAAATTCTGGCAACCAAATTCTTTGTAAAATTATCATAAATCCCTCATATGATGTCGAAACTTGATGATTTCAGTTTCTATGGTTTTCAAATTACGATACAAATATAATGGTTAGTCGAAATATAAATCAAAGACCGTTTGCTCAATATGGTAACTTTTATGCTCAAATTACGTCGAAACCGAACCCAAACTTATCCAAAAATCATCGAAATTTAACCAAACTTTGTGGACATGACCAAAATCATCATAAAAACTTATTGGAACTAAAAAAGATATATCGACATGCATATCGGAGCTACGATTTACCAAAATAACTGAGTAGGCCATTACAATCCTAATTCCAACCTATTCCTTTCAAACTGATCTCTTCCTAAAGCCTTTGTAAAAATGTCTACAATCTGCTTCTCAGTAAGACAAAATACTATAGTGATCAAATCCTTCATAATTGTCTCTCAAGAAATGATGTCTTATATCAATGTGTTTAGTCCTTTTGTGATGCACTGGATTTTTTATCACAATAGATAGGAAAAGTTCCTACATCAACACCAAAATCCTGTAATTATTGTTTGATCCAAAACAATTCTGAACAACATGAGACAGCTTCCACATATTTAGCCTTAACAGTTGAAAGTGCCACTGAATTTTGTTTCTTGGTTCCCCATGAAACCAAACACTCACCAAGAAAGTGAGCCATATCTGAGGTACTCTTTTTATTAACAAGAAAACCTGCATAGTCAGCATTAGTATATCCAACAAGATTAAAATTACCACCTTTTGGATACTAAAGCCCCAAGGAACCTGTTCCTCCTTTCAAGTATCTCAATATTCTTTTAACAGCTTTCAAATGATATTCCTTAGGATCTGACTGAAACCTAGCATACAAACCAACACTAAACACAATGTCAGGTCTACAAGCAGTTAAGAAAAGTAAGGAACGAATCATGCCCCTATACAATTTTTGATCAACTGAAATTCCATGTTCATCAAGATCCAATTTTGTGGTAATTACAATAGGTGTATCAATTTTCATAGCATTGTCCATATCAAACCTTTTAAGTAATTCTTTAACATATTTTTGTTGATAGATCATAGTTTCATTTGAGGTTTGGTTAGTTTGTACACCCAAAAAGAAATTGAGTTCACCCATCATGCTCATCTCAAACTCACTCCCCATAAAATTTGCAAATTTCTTACTTAGATTTTCACAAGTAGCACCATAGATTATATCATCTATATAAATTTTAACATTTAAGAGATGCTTACCCATTTATTTCAAAAATAGTGTGCTATCAATTTTACCTCTTTTATACCCATGCTGAAGTAAGAATTTTGATAGACGTTCATACCAAGTTCTTGGTGCCTGCTTGAGTCCATACAATGCCTTGTCTAACTTGTACACATGTTCAAGGAACTATTCATTCTCAAAACCTGGAGGTTGCTTGACATAGACTTCTTCCTTTAAGTAACCATTTAGAATACACTCTTAACATCCATTTGATGTAGAGTAAATTCCATGTTTGTAGCAAAAGGTATAAGAAGTCTTATTGCTTCCAATCTTGCAACTGGAGCAAACGTCTCATCATAGTCAATGCCCTCCTCTTGGCTATACCCCTTAACAACTAGTCTAGCCTTATTTCTGGTGACTATGCCATCCGCACCAAGTTTGTTCCTGAAAACCCATTTTAATCATATAATAGACTTGTTCTTTGGCTTGGGTTTCAGATGTCAAACTTAACTTCTTCGGAATTCATTCAACTCCTCCTACATAACATTGATCCAATCTGCATCCTTCAGTGCCTCTTTCGCATTTTTGGGTTCAACAAGAGATAAGAAGGCACTAAAGGCACACAAATTATGATTTTTAACTGTCGATCTAGTTTTATTGCAGTAGCCTAGGCAGGGATTATCTGATCCACATTATGTGAACCTTGATACTTGTAAGGCTTGAGTATCAGACTATTTTTAGAAGTCCCTTACTGAGGAACAGTTCCTGATGGAGTAGCACTGCCAGTGTGTGAGGTGGATCCATCATTTGTTCCCCCTGTTTCAGTGCTACTCTTCTCAATTTTGTCTTGAGGAACAGTTCCTACCAATTCACTTTTCATAGCATTCCCATCCCATGTCTGCATTTACTTAGAATCAGTTTCACCATGTTTCAGCATTCCAATCTCTTCATCTTCTTGTACCTGTTCTTAAGCCAAATTGTCAGTTTCATCAAATTTAACATCCATGCTTTCTTCAATTTTCAATCTTTTCTTGTGAAAGACTCTATAAGATTTACTATTTGAAGAATAACCAATAAAGATTCCCTCATTACTTCTAGGATCAAATTTTCCTAAGGCATCCTTTCCATTGTTATGTATGAAACACTTGCAACCAAAAGCTATTAGATGGGAAATATTTGGTTTTTTCCTTTAAGCAATTCATATGGTGTCTTTTCTATCAGTGGCCTTGTCATACATCTATTAATTATATAGCATGCAGTGTTAATGGCCTCAGCCCAAAAGCTTTGTGGAAGATTACCAGATATTAGCATAGTCCTAGCCATTTTCTCTAAGGTCCTATTTTTCCTTTCAACTACACCATTTTTTTGTGGAGTTCTAGGTAAGGAGAAATTGTGATTAATGTCATTTTCATAACAAAAATTGAAAAACATATGATTTTCAAATTCAGTTCCTTGATCTGATCTAATGGCAAAAATGTGACTATCTAGAGTCTTTTGAGCATTCTTAGTAAAAATTGAAAAGGCATTAAAAGTTTCTTCTTTAGATGCAAGAAATATAGTCCATGTAAATCTGGAGTAATCATCAACTAAAACCATAACATACTTCTTACCTCCACGGCTCATTGTTCTCATTGGTCCGCAAAGATCCATATGGACCAGTTCCAAAGGTGTTGTAGTACTTACCTGTTTCTTTGGTTTGAAGGAGGATTTTATTTGCTTTCCCCTGGCACAAGCTTCAGATACCTTTTCATCCTTGAATTTGATGTGAGGAAGACCTATCACCAAATTCTTGGAAACAAACTTGTTCAACTATGAAGGACTAGCATGGCCAAGTCTTTTGTGCCATTAGAGGGGATCATTTTGCACTACACTTAAACAACTCATGCTTCCATCAGATAGTGCCAATAGATCTACCTTGTAGATATTTCCATGTCTATTTCCATGCAAAATAATCTCTCTAGATATTTGGTTAGTCACAGTGCACCCAATAGATGAAAAATTAACATTATTACCTTTGTCACACAGTTGAGATATACTCAGTAAGCAATACTTCAACATATCTATTAGAAACACATTGTCTATACTATGTGAATCAGACCTACCTACCTTTCTAATGCCAATAATTTCCCATTTCTTACCATTACCGAAGGAAACACTTCCTCCTTGAAAGGCTGAGAGTGAAAGGAACAGTTTCTTATGCCCTGTCATATGCCTTGAGCAACTACTGTCCATGTACCATTTGTGTGAACAGTTTTCTTTATTACAGAGTTTCGAACTAGTTTATAGGACCTGTTCCTTTGTGTAGCCATTTCCAGATATTGACAATTTCTTTCCAAGTGACCAATGTTCCCACAATGAGAGCATAGCTCAGGAAGTGTTAGATACTTACTCTTTGGATCCCATTTGGGTGATGACTGAGATTTCATGAATCCAATACCCTTCCTATTACTACTATGATTTTTCTGTAACCATTCTAGTGCTTCAGAGGACTTGTTCCATTTTACAGTTTTTCCTAACTCTATTTTTGTTCTCACTAAGTCCTCTTCCAAAGATCTTATCTTTTCATCTTTCTTGCACAGTTCATCAACTGTGACTTTCAATTTCTGTTCAGCAATGATCTGATGAGAATTAGCAATACCCTTACCATTTTCAACTGTTTTGACTTTTAATTTCTCATTTTCTAGTTCCTGGACAGTTGATTCAAGTGTGAGGACATGTTCCTCTGGCATGCTAACTTTCCTTTTCAAAGAGTCATTCTTAGTTACTGCCTTTTTATATTCTGTTCCTAAACTTTCAATTTCATCATGCAGTTGATTTTTAGCATCCCTAAGAGATTTAAACTCATTTGGCACCATATGAAATACTTTAACTAATATCTCTTTGGGCATATTTTTCACATCTTCTTTAAGTTTAGAAACAAATACCTCAGCATCTTCTTCATTATCTGTTTCTTCAAGAGCCATTAGAGCAAGATCATCATCAGATTGTTCATCTTCACTATCTTGCCAGCCAGCAACCATTGCTTAGGGATTTCCACTTTTCTTCCGGACCTGTTCCCTAGCCTTTCTTCTTTCCTCAACATATCTCTTTCTCCATTCTCCTTCCATAACTGGACATTTGCTGATTTAGTGCTCCATGCTTCCACACTTGAAGCATTCTCCAGCCTGTTTCATGTTAGAAGACCTACCCTGTCCACTAGTCCCTTTTTTTCTTATTCAAGTATCTTTGGACACTTTTAGCTATAAGGACCAGTTCCTTATCATCAATAGGCTTATCAGCAGCAGGTAAGGCTAGGTTAGGTTCAATTTTAAAGGGTTTACCTATGTTCTTAATCTTTTTCCTTAGTTCATAAGTTTTCAAATTACCTATAAGCTCATCTAAGGATAAAGTGGTAAGATCCTTGCTTTCTATGATGGCACAAGCCTTAATCTCTCAAGAGTCTGGAAGAACTCTAGTTAGGATTTTTTTCAACTCTATCTTCAACAGTTAAAACTCTTCCCAAAGAGATAAGTTCATATAAAATAGCATTAAACCTAGTGTACATTTCAGAAATTGATTTTCCTTCTTTCATTTTAAAATTTTCATATTCAGTAAAAAGAAGTGTACCTCTAGATCTTTTAACCTGACTTGTCCCTTCATGAGCAACCTGTAGAGCATCCCAAATTTCCTTTGCAGTGGTATACCCTCTAATTCTAGTGCACTCATCAGGACTGAGTCCACAGACAAGCCACTTCCTTGCTTTGGCATTATTTTCCCATTGCCTTAAGTCTTCAGCATTACATTCTCTTCTGGTTTTGGGAACATCATTTCCATAAGCATCTTTCTTCATTGGAATCATGAGACCTTCAGTAACTATGTCTCACAGCTCATAGTCCTCGGCTTGAAGATGATCTCTCATCCTTTCCTTCCACCATGAGTAGTATTTCCCACTGAACAAAGGTGCCCTAACAGTAGACTGACTCTCACCATTCTCTTGTGATCTACTCATTCTAATCCTAGGTGTTAGCCTTTTCAAGGATAACCCGCTCTGATACCAATTGTTATTTCCCAAGACATACCACTTACTATTTTAAGGACCAGTTTCTTCAATGTGTTCCTTTACTTTATTGTATGCAGAATTAAAACTGTAAGTATATGAACACTTGATGTTAGCGTGGAAAAACCCCGTTAACTAGGTATCAAAAAACCACGACCTACTCTTCCATCTAGGATTTCAACTTCACTATGTAAAGGACTCACTTGGTTACAAGACTACCTTCTTAATAACCTAGGACTAACTCTAATCCTCTAGTGACCCCTTTCACGATCAGTGAAGTTTCTTCAAGTACACGACTTGAATTAAAATGATACAACTCGATAGTACCTACTACAGATGAACTAAGACTGAACTTTGACAAGACTCAATCTAAGGAATACGTTCATTACTTAGATCCCTGTAGCTTAATGATTACACAAATAAGATAAAGACACTTTCAATGCTATAGCTCGATTCTCTCTGTATTTGTGCACCCTTCAACAGTTGAAATGCTTCTGTTTTTATAGTTTTAAACTCCAGGAAGTCTTGAGCAATTAGAACTCCAAAGCTTCCAAGAGTTTGAGTCCTAATTGAACTCTTTTCTTGATTACCCGAAATCCTTTAGCTCTTATCTAATCTTATGCAATCTTTTCATATCTCGTGTAGCCCTACATAATTGTCAAGATAAACATTAGAATTAGGATAATAATTAATATTCCTGCTTAAAATATTTTGCATGATTATTTATTCAGCTGCAGTGATTCAAAGGAATACGTCCTTGGATTTGTTCCTTAGTCATCAGTCAAAACTTCAAGCTTATCCAAGCTAACACCTTCCGTTTGACCTAAAGACCCTTATGACCGAGTTGTAGCTCATTTCTGGGCTAAATTCCTTGGTGATAAGGTAAAATTTGACTTTCGTGCTACATATTCCTATTTGTAGAATTAATTTAAGTAAATTTTATTTGAGACTTTAGTAATTTTAAAACTTTTATGACGTATAAATATGATGGTTTAGTCACGTCCAGGAGTTGATTGCCTCTGGTTACACAACTTTGGGTAATAGGCCACCATGGTCACTTATCTTTGTTTTCTCTTTCTATGGTCACTCAACTTTGGGTAATAGACCTCCATGGTCACTTATCTTTGTTTTGTCTTTCTATGGAGTTTTGACTTAATTAAGCCATTTTTTACACTAATTAACCAAAATAATACAACTTCTAATTTTTTTTTACGTAACTAGTATAAACGCACTTCACAGTAACTACACTTATATTATTATATTCAATAAATGTAACTGAGAAAAATTAATGGGAGGTGGAACTAACGGAGAACTAGTGTCGTTATCGTCAGTAACGACACTGATTAATGTTGTTACTCCCAGAAACGTCACTTGCTTTAAGCTACATCAGTTAGAAATCATATCAAGTGTGTCAGTTGGTTAGCATAACGACGTTACTAAGAGTAACGACTATAGTATAAAATGTTCTTCAGAGTAACGTCACTAATAATTCTAGCAATGTTTTGATTCCAGCAGCACATCAACTTTTCCATCTCAGTTTTTTCACTTTTTCCATCCCATGAAGGTCCAATCAGACAGAGGCACATTGGTAATAGTCGATCATTTCATGAGGAAAGTGGTGATATTTTCAATGATACGAATGCTAAATTTAGTGATGAAAGTTTGGAGGAAGATGAGCCTCCAGAAGATGTTGGAGAGGCTGAAAATGTAGATTGTGAACCTGATGAAGATATTGGTGATTTTCCTCAAAATAATTTTGGTGCTAGTGCTCGAAATCAATTTGGCAAAAATTTGATTGATGAGGTGGAAGAGATAACCTACTTTATGACACTAGAGAACAAGGATGACATTTTCATGTCAACTCATGAATCTGAGATGGAATGTGGTTCAATTTGGGATGCGCATGCTAAAAAATACCTAAAAAAAGGGAATGTATTTTAGCAGTAAAGAAAAGTTGAAAAGGGCGGTTAAGATTTGGACTTTACGCAAGAACAGAGAATTTAAGGTGGTGACATCAACAAAGTCACTATGGGTCGTGAGATGTTGGTTGCATGTGGTTTCTTCGAGGTCGGAAGCGTGATGAAAATATTTGGAAGATAGGAAAGTATATCAGTGAGCATAGATGCGAGATTGAAGGTCTCTCTCAGGGTCACGCCAATTTAGATACAAATTTAATTGCATCTATTTGGTGAGTCAAATGGGAAAGAATCCTAAATTGTTGGTAGTTGATGTTATTTCTAAAGTTCATGAAAGATTTAGTCAGCAAGTTTCATACAGGAAAGCTTGGCTTGGGCATAAACGCGCTTTTGAATTGGTGTATGGTGACTTTAAAAAATCATTTAGTGATCTCCCTTGTTATTTTGCAGCATTTCAGCAGTCTAATCCTGGCACGGTTGTGGAATGGAAACCCGAATAGTCTATGAGTTCAATGGAGGTAAAAAATTTCAAGTATGTTTTTTGGGTGTTCAAACCATGCATTGATGGATTCATTACGTGTCGCCCTGTTATTTCAGTAGATGGAACACATATATATGGTAGATATGATGTAAAACTACTAATTGCTGCTGGAATTGATGGAAATGATAATATTCTTCCCCTGGCATTTGCCATTGTTGACAAGGAATCGAAAGAGGCATGGAAGTGGTTTTTTGAAAAATTGAGCACACATGTGGTAAGGGGTAGAGAAGATATATGTTTGACATCTGATAGGGCAAAAGGAATCTTGACTAGTTTGCAGGAATTGAGGCAATGGCAGGAGCCACGAGCTTTTCATCGATATTACATGCGTCATCTAAAGAGTAATTTTCAATCTATTTTTCCTAATAAAGACCTAAGTAATTTGATGTGGAGTGCGGCTATATCACACCAAGTAAGGAAGTTTGAAGAGGAAATGGAGAATATTGTAGAAAATAATAAAGATGCCTTTGAATACCTCGTTGGAGTTCCTTTAGAGAAATGGACTCTTTGTTATGATGACGGCAAAAGATGGGGTGTGTTGACAACAAATCTTTCAGAATCATTCAATGGGTTGTTGAAAAAAGTGCGGGGGTTGCCGGTCACGGCGATGGTTAAGCTTTCGTTAGAGCAAAGTATTGAAAGGTACACCCGCAGGTCACAGTCGTCGTTACTCCTTCAAGAGCAGGGAAAAGTTTGGACCGAGAGGTTCAAAACAATGCGGGACAAGAATATTGAAAGTTCAAAAATGCACTTTGTTTCTGATTTTAATGTAATCACAGGTGAATACACAGTTACATCAATGATGGTGAATGGAACAGGTGGTAATACCCATTGTGTCAAGTTGCATGAGAAAAAATGTGACTGTGGTAAGTGGACTAATTTACACTACCCATGTTCCCATGTCTTGAAGGTTACAAACAAATTGGGTGGTCTAGCTAGGAGTTTAGTGAGCGAACATTTCACCATTGAGAGTTATGTTGCAACATATTTTGGGTCATTCTCACCAGTCGGGCACGAGGCGTATTGGCCATCTCCAAGTTTTCAAATGAGAAGTAATGAGTTCTATCGTCATCCCAATCGCCGCGGAAGACAAAGAACAACTAGAATTTCAAATGAAATGGATCGTGGTCCTTCAGTATATGGGCTACCTTGCACAATATGCAGACAAACCGGGCATGACAGGCGTCGATGTCCAGATCAACATCGATTGGGTGGTCAAGGTAGTAGTCGTCGTTAAAATAAGTAGATTATGTTTGATGTCTCTCTTTAATTTTCGTATTATTATGTGTTTTGTACTAGGTCGTCATTTACTTTTCAAGTTTAAGATTCCTGTGTAAGCTATTACTATGTTTTAGTGAAGCTATCCTTTAGCGGTGACTGTAAATATGTTGTATTTTTATAATAAGCTGCTAAGCAGAAGCGTAGATTACATTTTGTGTTCATTTTGTTGACTGTTATTTCTTTAGTTTCTGATGGGTTTAGAATGTTGAGCAGAGAGTTGAAATCTGATGCCAACAAGTTATTTATGAATGTTGTAAGGTGAAGAGTAATGTCATTGGGATTCAACTTTTAAATATTTAAGCAGTTCCTCAAGTTCGGGTTTCTACTCACAAAGATGAAAACAATTCTAATTTAACTTATCTTGTTCCTTCAAGTAGTAATACACCTTATCCATAGAACTGAATAAATAGAGTGAATAATACATGAATACCAAAAATACTATATTAAGGTTTTCAATTCTCAGCCATGGAGACCTATATGTATCTTACAAAATTCACATACAAAGTTTCAGTCAAGGCTAACGGTATATACCATGGAGGCTGCTACTCCACTGTACTACTTGCCAAAAAATAAAATAGAAGTTGTTCCACCAATCTTGGACATATAAATATAGCAGAAACTTCACCCTCTTTTTAACAACATGGTTAGCTTGATACAGGGGCGGATAAGGCTGCAAACTGATAACTCGATCATAGACAATATATTCTTAAAACAAGGCACAAGCATTGAAAAACCAAATAGATGAACACTTACCAATTCGAAACAAAAGAAGCTGCAATAGTTTTGTAGAGATTATAGTAGCAGAGATTGTAAGCTTGATCCTCGACCATTTCTAGAATGCATGTCTCTAACTTCATGTTGGTACAATTACCATTTAGCTTGATACAACACTGTTAGCTCCACCCATTTGTTTAACTCAATTTTTTTTACTTCTTCCATGTTGGTACAGATAGTGACTCCCTATAAATTAAAAGTAAGTCATTAAGATGTACTTAAAAATAAAGAGCTAGGAATCTAATTTAAAGAGATAAATTAAACACAATACCAGTTCGACAACGTTTTGGAATCTTTATACGCTTTGGCCTCTCATTGACTTGTGTAATATTCGTTTAACCTAGATCCGATATTAGGCCAATTAACAATTAAATTTATATTTGCAGAGTCACGATCAATAGATTAGATTAAGAGTTTAAATGACGGACTAGAGCGGTGATAGATTCGTAAATAATACGGGAACAAGATATAGTAGGAATTAGCAAAGATAAATCGTAAATAAAGACAAAGATAAATCGTAAATAAAGACAGATAGAAGTAACCGCGTTGTATCGCTTATCCCCGGTGAGAGTTCTTCGGTACTGGTCGTACTTAGAAGATTAGAGAACAAAGTGCTGGACGAATGTAAGTAAAAAGTAGTATTTGAGCAAGAGTGAGGGAGTATTCTTATTGATATTGTAGACAGGTAGTAAAGTTGTGTTACAATGGTTTAGAACAAATGCTATTTATAGGCCTGATAGGCGTCCGTTGGGTTTTGTAACCACTGGGCACGTATCCATTGGATATGTAATCACTGGGTTGTAATGATTGCCTTTATAACCATTAATTAAATGATCGCACATGATCAGGTTAATAACTTCTCATTCAGATCGTGTTGACTGATGAGGCATTTCATAACTACTTTGGGTCTGTTCGCGATAACTGTCTGTCCATTAGATATCTGTCCGGTGGAATTTCTGCCCGTGCCACGTGGTGGACACGTGTCATCTTTCAGGTGCTGTCAGCTTTTATCCAATACAGATAGTCCTCACACTTCTCGAGCAGAGTATCTGTTCAAGGAGTGGATATGAATTTTGGCGGGAATTTCTGTTTTGTAAAATCCAACTTTGTGTAACGAAGCTTAGTGACGCATGTATCTTATCAGCTACGTGACAAACCCTTATGACGTGCGCATTAAATGCGCCGTATAAAAAAGTAACTGCAGCTGGCATGAAGTGACTACTGCGCGTTCCAAGGGTAAAAATAATGATTTTAACCGCCTCAATCACGTACACACGTCGACTGTTGATCGCGAGGTGACCGTTGCACTTCAGGGTAATGATGATACTATAAAAATTGGTGAAACCTACTCCTTCTTTTGACGGTTGGATCTGATCGTGGTCTCTTGGATAAGCTCCACGTGTTTCGAAGGAACTTGATGGGCCGAATTTCTACTCTTATAAATAGGGGTTGCTGAATGATAAACCTTTTACTTGCTTTTATTTCATTTCTGTTAACTCTTGAAAATCTTTGAACAACTTTCAACTCTTCTTGCGAACTTCTTAACTCTTCTGAAATTATGTCTTCAAAAGCTAGAAAAAATCAAAATGTAGACACGGCTGGTAGTTCCTCAGTGGCCACTCCTAGGCCCAGGGCTACTCAGGCTACCGCTGCGGAGGTCATCCCAAAGAAGTGGGGTGAACTGGAAAAAGATTGTAACATTAAAGTTTCCAGTAACCATCATGGGGATATATGCAACTGGCCTGCGTATAGATTTAAATCTGGGATCACATCAGAGCTGATCCCACGAGTTAGGATGGACTTCTACTAGGATGATAGGATTCCCCTCTTGCCGGTCTCTGAAGAGGAGAATATTACCTCCCACAAGGCTCTGTAGAGAATATTTACTCTGCCCGGGGCAATTATGCCACAGCATATATAGAATAGTTACGCTTTTGGATTGGTTTGCGACAGAAATCGACCAATCTTTTGGATAGGAACATTGTATTTCCCTGTATAGCATACAGATTTTTAAGGATGGCTATGTAAATGCCAGGATACGCGGGAGCAAGGGCTTGGTGCGCAGTTCTGAAGACACAGGTGACCGGGGTTGGTTACACCGATATGTGTTTGTGCGCACCTCGGCCTTGACTTTCGATTCCAAGACTTATCTTCCCGAAGTTTGGAACAAGAAGCGTAAGTCCCCGAGTATTTTTGAGATTTTTCGTGCTCTTCCTTTTCTTCTTATCAGCTTACTCCTTTTGACTCCTTTTTGTAGCAGCCAAGCGACCCTACAACGGGCTCACATCTATTGATGAGCTGACGGCGTGGGTCGAGGCAATTTTGAAGGAGTTCTCCCCTGAGAGAAGAGAATGGGCGCATTTTGCAGCGCAGAAGAGTTTGACCGTGAAAACTCACGGTGAGAGTATTTCTGCTTTTGTGATTATTCCTCTCCTTTATAGCTTCTCCAAGTCTGACTGTTTTATCTTTTGCAGGTCTGGGCACTCAGGGGGACTTCTTTCCTATTCCCCCCCAGGACGTGCCTTCCGAACCTGTCGTTGATCCAGATGCTGAGGCTGCATCTATAATAGCTTCAGTAGAGGCACTGCGCAGCAGGGAGGGTGGCAAGGAACTCTTATCCGGTGGCCTTGGTTCGTTGAAAAGAAAGAAGAAGAGCCAAGATGAGGGCGGAGCACGGAAAAGGTCTGTACGTAAGACTTTCGTTGCTGCCGGGCAAACCTCAACTGGTGAGGGTGAGCCTTCTCCTAGAGCCAATGTACCAGAGTCTGCAGAAGAGAATGTCAAATTACTACCAAAGTCCCCGAGTCTGCACGGGGAGAAGGTTTAGACAAGGAGGTTATCAATCTTTCAGATACTGAGAGCGTAGCCAATGAACCCCTTGCGCGAAAACCTTATCTTCGGAGTGATAAGAGGAGAATTGAGGAGGAGGCTGCCCGTACTCCGGAGAGGAGTCCCCGAGTTGATGACGGGGTGAAGGCGGCTCCTTCCCGTGTGGACAAAGGGAAAAGGAAAGTAGGTGAAGAAGAAGAAGAAGAAACAAGGGAAGAATTTTCCCAAGAGAGTGGCTGAGGTCCTCGTGTTTTTCGTTTTGAGGACCTGGAAAATGTGGCCACTGAGTGGGCGATGCCTGTTGGTCTTCGTGAGTGTGACACGATAGATCCTGGAGTGGAAGGTGAATCCAACTTATCAACAACAAGGCTCATTTGGTGGTCAGTCATCGACGGCCAAACCGGATTGAAGGATATTAGAGGTGTGCGTTACAAATTCGGGCCAAACTATCATTCTGAACAGGCTTGGGAACCCAAGTACTGTGAGAGGAAGCATACTATGAAACTATCCCCTGAAGTTAACTTCATATCTGGGGCGGGTGGCTTAGCCAAGGCTGTCTCTTCACTCATCGGCCCCCGGAAAGAATGGGTGATAAGGGAACTGAGTGATGAGGAGCTAGCCTTTCAGATTGCTGCTGATTCTGCCCGGGTAAGTGTTTACCGCTCGGCGTTGGGAATAACTTCAACCTCATATTTCTAACTTTTGCTTACATTTTTTTTTCAATCAAGTATGGTGGCTGCCGAACTCATGTTCCGCTCCAAGATCAACAACGTCGATCAAGTACTCGAGGTAAAGAAAGAGTTGCTGGATGCTCTGAAGGAGAACAAGATCCTGGCAAAGCAGTGTAGTTTCCTAGGGAGTGAAGTTAATCGACTAACTGATGTTAGAAATGAGTGACTTGAGCAGATTAACGAACTCACCAAGGAGAAGGACCTTTTTTTAGAGAGAAAGAAGGGTTCTCACGCTCTGCCCAGGGTCTGGAGAGTCTACTAGAAGAATGTAAGGCTTCACTGAACAGTGCTATTAATGATCGCGCATCTCTTGAGATGAATCTGCAAAGGGCTAACGAAGAATCCGCTAGGGCCAGAGCTGAGCTCCAGGCTGCCAGGGACAAGGTTGCTCAGTCGATGAGTGCTCAAAGCGCACTATCCAAAGACTTGGCAAACCTGCGCGATCAATATGAAATTAAGGCCAAGCTTGCTGCGCTCGAAGCTAAACGTTCATTGCTTGGGTAGGTCCAAGCTAAGCAGATTAATGTTGAAGAGATGCTGCAGAAGACAAAAAGCGTTGTTCATGGAGTAAGACAAGTATTGAAACTCTTTCCTGTGGAGTCTGAAGGTGAAGATGAGGATGAAGACGAAGACGATGGCGAGAATTCGGGGGACGATGGCAGAATCGACGGAGTTGGTGCGTCGGGTTCTGATCGTAGCCCCAAAAGCTGATGCCCTTCCCCAATCTTTGAGTTTGTTCATCTGGCGAGAGCCGGATTTAATTGTTTGTGGATAGAGGTCTTGTAAAGACTCTCTGATCTCTGTATGTCCGGTTCCATTTGGCCTTTGATCACTCTGTAAACTTCTGTCAACCGTTTTCGGCATCTTATCGTTTTACAGGATTATGTATATATGATTTTAGATCTATTGAATGACTATATTTAGCCTGAATTTTTGACCTTTTTTTTGTATGTATTGTGGCCTTCGTGCCTTATGTTTGGAAGCTTTTTTTTTTTTTGAAGTTTGAACTTTATTAAGTTCTGGTCTCCAAAAGTCTGCCCGAATGTTTTAACTTAGCCTTTCCTTAGGAAGAGGTCGTAAGTTGTGAATAATCTGCGCAGATATTTTTATTCTGACCGAGTCGTGGTCTTTAGATTTTTGGCCGAATCGTCGCCCTTTGCGCATAACTTTTCTTATCATCTTGATAATCGAAATTCGTCGCAGGACTTTGTAGATTGGCTCTGGCCGAGTCGCTGGCCTTGCGAATGACTTCTCTTATTTTCGTGGAAGTTTGTCACGTGAAAGATTTTGAAAAACTTCAAAAACTTGCCTTTTGGCAAGGTCTTTTGCCTATATGAAGGTCTTATTTCGTCTCGGCTTTTGGAAAGGTCTTTTGTCTTTATGAAAGTCTTATCTGGCCTACAGGGGCCTTTCCCCACTCTCCTTGTTTTTATGTTGTTCAGAGTTTAAATGATGGACTAGAGCAGCGATAGATTCGTAAATAATACGGGAATAAAATATAGTAGGAATTAGCAAAGATAAAGCGAAAATAAAGACAGATAGAAGTAACCGCGTTGTATCGCTTATCCCCGATGAGAGTTCTTCGGTACTGGTCATACTTAGAAGATTAGAGAACAAAGTGCTGGATGAATGTAAGTAAAAAGTAGTATTTGAGCAAGAGTAAGGGAGTATTCTTATTGATATTGTAGACAGGAAGTAAAGTTGTGTTACAATGTTTAGAACAAATGCTATTTATATGCCTGATAGGCGTCCGTTGGATTTTGTAACCGCTGGGCACGTATCCGTTGGATATGTAACCGCTGGGTTGTAATGATTGCCTTTATGACCATTAATTGAATGATCGCACATGATCAGGTTAATAACTGCTCATTCAGATCGTGTTGACTGATGAGGTGTTTCATAACTGCTTTGGGTCTGTTCGCGATAACTGTCTGTCCGTTAGATACCTGTCCGGTGGAACTTCTGCCTGTGCCACGTGGTGGACACGTGTCATCTTTCAGGTGCCGTCAGCTTTTATCCAATACAATATCTCCTTCATTATTACCATCTATGTTGTTGGCATCTTCAAAATCATTATTACCATCTCCATCGTTGTTGAGATCTTCCAAATCATTGTTACCAACTCCATCGTTATTGACATCCTCCAACTGACTGGCGTCTCCGTTACGAACATCAGAAATATGTACTGATGGTGGCCGAGGTGTTCCTATAAAATGGGGTGGAGCATCCGTAAAAATGTCAGTTCCACAACCACCATAGTCATTCTCAAATATTTGGTCCATAGAATAATTTGGAGTTGTGTCGTCATTAGTGGCACAATTTGAGTATTCGGAGTTTGATACGACATATTTGATTCCTGGGCAAAATCCTGAGTGTTCACCCCGTCTATGGACCCAATATCACAGTCGCTAACATGAGTATCTGAACCTACGCAATAACCCAAAAGTTATTTTGTGACAAAATGCATAGTTGAAGCTCGATGCCAAAGAGATAACAGAGATGTGAAATCTGGTGCTCTTCTTAGTACAGAGGAGTTTGGTTTCAACACTGCTCCACTTATAACCCCTGGCTACATAGTGATGAAGTAAGAGAAATCATGTCTCACTAGTGTTATAATTAATATTATGAAAAAAATACTTTAAACGTAAATTGGAATTTTTATAATGTAAAACTTTCCCACTACAACTATACAAAAAATCCTTCTTGATCGTTTTCCTATTTTACTAGTACATTTATATGATTAAAACACAAGTTTATGGATACACTAAAAAATGCAAGTTTACTGTGAGAGAATAGGATAGATGCAAAGTTTACAACACTAAAAAAATTACTAATGTCAATTTTTTCCCTTATTTTACATACCTGATGCTCGGTGTAACTCCTCATTGTGCAACCCTGAAGTGGACCCATCTCCACAATCAGGTACACGATCATCAATTCCTTGCTGAATCGGATCCCTTCATCGAGAACTCACTCCTCCACTCTCAGCAAATCGAGCTCTCCTACCAGTAACACCACCCCTTCCCCGCCTATGAGTAGGGGGACGAAAATGTTCTTCTGTTAATTCATTTCTCCTATAGTTAGCCGGTACATGAAGCTGAGAAGCCTCCCGCAAATATTCCAGACACTTAGACCCTTCATCACGGACCATAGTACGAAATATATAAAAATCCTCCAAAGTCACTTCATCACCGAGAGATTTTGCTTTATCAACCGTTGTATAAATATGTTGCGCCTGCAAACCAAATATTTAAATTAAATCTATCTTAAGAAAATTAATTGATTAAGTATCTATTATTTACCATTGCTTCAAAAGCAGCTGAATTAGGCACATAACCATGTTCACGTTGCGGGCGAGTAGCAGGATTACCAATAACAAGACGGGTAATGCCCTGGAACCAAATATTGTAGGGATCATTTGCATCAAGTGACCCCTGATTGATTGGTGCATCACAGACATATTGTTGATGATCGGTCCAAAAAGGTAACCACTCTGCATGCTCTCTTTCCCAATCTGCATTTGGTTTACTACGACGATCGTGATCAAAATGTGAAGCATCAAAGGCGTAATTTTCTGGTATACGCTGCATCAACCCAAACTGTCTCAAGACTCAATCAGCCAAGTGAACCTCAACCACATCCCAACAAAAAAAAGGAACTCGAGCACGCCATACATCGCGTCCAGCATAGCAAAACTCAGGCATGCTCTCAATTATCTTTCTAGAATATGGCTCCCATTTAAACTATAATTAGATGGTAATTCACAAGTGTTAGCAATTAGAATAATAGTTTTTTCATAGAAAAAAAGAAGAAACAACAAATATGACATCTTACCTGGTCTGCAATCATCGAATCAAGTGCATCCCTAGCAGTTGACAACATATATTGCGTTGTGTCTGTCCAACTAAACTGAGCAATCTATTTAACGGCAAGAGGACCCTTAGGTAATGTGTCTGGGAAAAACTTTGTTGTATCCCTCCGTCCGACTAGCTTGGGCCTAAGGACGGTAATTCTCTCCCATGCCCAAACCTAAAAATTTGAAAAATAAATGTATTAATAGCTTCATCACTAAAAGATTTTATCAATTATTAAATATAACTGGAACTATTAATTAATAACTTCATAATTAGAAGATTTTATAAAATAGTAATATACCTGGAGCAAAGGGAGGAATCCAACAATCTCATTAGCGGTACTCTGTGAGGCTCTACAAAGGTTGCGATACAAACATGCTAATGTCGCACTACCTCAGCTATAAGCATTGATCCTATCCACGTCCTCAAGCATAGGCAGGTACATGAGCTTTAGCATGCTTCCAGATGTATCTGTCATCAACATACCAGCAATCATCCAAAATATGTAACATCTATCTTTCTGATGTACCGTATCCTCTATTGCCCCATTAGGCAAGGTTGGTTGTCCTTCCATATGCTTACTAAGCGCAAAAACCTTAAGCCTACTATAATTGAAGTCCTCCCTTCGTGGGGTAAACCCTAATAATCTCGTACAAATATCCTGCCACTCCTCGATGGTCCTCGCCGAATCATTTCCAATAACATCATCACCATCCACTGATAATCCATACAAGACCTCTACGTCTTGCAAGGTGATGGTAGCCTCACCAGTCTTAAAATGGAATGTATGCGTCTCGGGATGCCATTTCTCAACCAGTGCGGTGATCAGACTATGATCAATAGAAGGCCGACACGACCTATAAACACCATAAAACCAGCCTTTGTAATGATATCCAATACTCGTGGGTGGACGGGATGTTTCTTCACAAGCTTCCAAAACTTACCATCACACTTTCTTGTATTTAAAACCATACTATCATGCCCATTCCATATGTCTCGTGACCTAAGAGTGAGTTGTCCGGTCAGTACGGACCTATCAAGTGGGCCAGGCTCGAGCTGATATGTATTACGACAAGACATGAAACTTGCACACATAAAACTATTTGGTCAACATAAAACACTTATTTTTAAATATATATAATAACATTCATTGTTATAATATTATATTAAAATCCAGAAATGTGTCAGGCGGTTATATCAAATTAATGTCAGAAATTCGAGCCTTTCAAAGACTGATGTATAATCAAACAAGATAGATTTGTTCTTTGCAAAATGAACAAATATCCATCCACATTAAGAAAAATAAATGCATATAAATTACTCTCAATTATAGGATCATTTGTTTGTAGAAGAAATGACAAATTATGTGCATTAGTAGCGACACCAGTTTTAGGATAAAACTCATAATTAATAGCTCGACGACCACCAATAATAATTTGTCTACCATCTAATAATATATGATTTGTAGCATACCATATTCTTTGAATCAAACCATTTTTAATTTCTTGTCAATCACAAATATGGTATCAAACTTTCATTTCAGAATTATGTCGAATTTCTCTTCATAATAAATCCAACAATTGAAGTTTATTTTCAGTTTTAGAAAACAGATCATTTAAAGTTTTCTTTGGGAAAATCACACATAAATGCTAATCTTGGCTAAAACATACACCAATAAACTGGATTACAGGGCTAATTATTGCCTAAACAACAGTAACTCAACTTGACTGAATTTTTCTTATCTTTTGATAATTTCACTAGCTTTTTTTTCACCCTTTAAATCCATGTGCAGCAGAAGAAGGTACATCTTAGAACTAAGAACAAAAACTACTTTGAAATTAAGGAGAAAATTATAGAGCATTAGTCGTGTGACTACTGGTTCGTGCCTTGTACCAATTAACAATTATATCAGTATTCGTTTTATTCAACTAAGCTGAGAGCATATAATTTTTTCTAAGCAGCAAAGACAAATGAAATTTTTGTACTTACAAAGGTTCCATAATTATATGTTTTGAACCACAACAATAACAAAGCTACAGACATTTAGGGAAATAGTTTTAACAGGGTAACACGACATTTCCTATTTATATCCATAACAGGCAAACAAGTAAATGATATAGAAATTTATGGCCAAATATTTTAACTTTCCAACCACATTAGAGACGAGGCTAAGACGAAGTTAAATCCATTCTAATTAACTTGACTAGGAAACAGAGCAAGCTCCACTTTAATAGTTCAGCCAAGGTTCACAATATTAAGGAAGAGCCAAGGCATAACCAAACATACCCCAAAAAAAAAATTCAAGTTGGCTTAATTCAATGTCAAAAGATTAAAACTTTAACCTCAAAGGGTGGCATGAACAGCAAAACGAGTTGAGGAACAAATGAACTCTCTCCAGATATGAAGAAAACAAGCAGAGCTTCGGAAGCGGCTGGTTGCGTTGGGCTTTCCGGAAATGCTGCTTCTTCTTCGTCTATTTTCAAGATTTGTACCTAATTTTAGGGTTAGTTTAATGTTGGGTTATTACTATCGGGTCATCAAAATAGCCTTTAGTAAATAATGTTACTTGGAGTAACGTCACCTGGGAGTATCGTTACTTTTAATAACGTCACTATCTCCGTTAGCTCCATCCTCTGTTAGCTTTTGGCACTTGTAAAATTTGAATATAATAATCTTAGTGTCGTTATCGTCAACTGCGTTTATATCACTTATGTAAATTTTTAAAAAATTGTATTATTTTGGTTAATTACTTTAAAAAGTATGTTATTTTGGTCAAAACTTCGTCTTTCTATGGTCACTCAACTTTACGCTGATGTGGCAACTAATTTTTTTATGCAAATTACAGAAAATGAAAAAAACTAAAATCATTTAGGACCAACCCACTTTAGACCCCCATCCAGCTCTAATCCTAGTTAAACTTGGTCGTCTGACCTTGACGAGTTAGCTGCATTCATGCATTTTATAAGCAGAAATTTTTATTTAAATAGTGGAGATTTTTAATTAATTATAAAGTTATTTCACAATTTGTTTAAATAGTACTGCTTTTACTTATATACATGTTTTTTATAGTTGATACTCCCTCCATCCCAATTTATGTGGCACCATTTGACCGGACACGGAGTTTAAGAAAATAGAGGTTGACCTTGTAAAGTATCAATTTTGCCCTTGAAAAAGTAAGAGAAAGAAGATTTGAGTAATAAAAAAGTTGTTGGTAGGTTTAAAAGTATGTAGGGTCCAACAAGGGTAAAATAGAGATGATGCATTAAATAGTTGCCAAATAAAGAAAGGTGCCACTTATTTTGGGACAAACAAAAAAGGAAATGGTGTCACATAAATTGAGACGAAGGGAGTATTAATTATTCTACAATCACTGGCCTACCAACCAACGAAAACAATAACACGAGACCGTTCTTAGTAGTGACAAGAAGAAAATGCGGATTTAGTGATTAAATTTTAAATAATCACAATCTTTTAAATGCATATACTTTAAATATCAGATTCATTTGCATACAAGAACAAACATACCCATGGAAACTCAAAATACACATAATTGAACCTATATAACTAATCTAGAAACCTATTTTTATTCAAAAAAATTTATTGGGTGTACCTCATTTCACTGGTTATGGTTTTTTGTCCTCATTTAAGAATGATTTAGCAAAATGACATCGGAGGTATCACTTCAAGTTATAAATTGACAAATGATACCTCTTCAGAAAATATAAAGGGGAAAAGCTGCCTGCAAAGAGATTAAAAAGGCAAGTGCTGTCGAAACAACACTTCAAATTATCTCGGAGAATGTGAGAAGCAATAAAGGGGCAAGTGTTCCCTATGTAAGCGGGTGGCCAAAGGCAAGTGGTATAAAGTGTTGCCTAAGAGGCAACATTTACGAGAAAGGGAAGACGGGGCAACACTTCAAGTTATCTGGGAGAATGTGAAAAGAGATAAAAAGTCAAATACTGCCTAAGAGGCAACACTTACTAGAAAGAGAGGGTTGTATGCGAACGTCAATATTAGATTTTCTAGAGGTACTTTTTTCTGAAATTTATTCATTAAATTTAGCAGAGGACATTTTTGTAAAACCACTTTAACGGGATCAATAAAGCAAATCATTGCGTTTGGTGCTATAGTTTTGTAAATTGCCCAATTTTATTTCTGACACAAAAACCGAAACTTCATTTGGGAGCTGACGCGGAAGATGCAGCTTGAATATTAGCTTTGACCAATGCAACCAACTTATCCATTGGAGGTAAATATTCCTTGACTTGACTGCAGTTGATGTACTCATCTTTCCATGCACAAAAATTGGGAAATTTTTCACTTGTCACAAAGTCTACTCCACCAGCTTCCTCATACACTTTTAGCCAAATACCAACAAAATTTGCAGCAATATCAGCAAATCCAAATTTGTCCCCCACAAAGAACTTCTTATCCTTTAGCTCATTATCAAGAACTTTCAGCATCTCACAAGCTTCCTCTTTACCTTTCTCTTGTTCTTCTCCTTGGCGTAAGAAAGTTTTAATAAATGCTGACAGCACCTGTAAAACAATTAAAATCCTAAATTTAATCAACAATTCCCTCAATTCGACATACATAAATATGTAGAGTTAATCTCACCTATAGTCGCTAAACTTTATATACTTAAACAATCAAATAACAAAATTATATATTTTATGTTAAAGCAATTAAACATTATATACACTAACAGTAAAGGTACTAAGTCCAGAAACGAGCCATGGCAGAGAATGAATGTTCCTACCACAAAGGGCTGTGGTAGGACATACATGATCACTCCACAATTTATCATCAAAGAACTTAGCCTAGAAACAAGAAATTATTGGTATGATCATGAGTATTTCCCTTTTAGTTCACCCTATTCATTAGAAATCTATACTAATCGACAATACTGAATACTAGATGATTAAATAAAAATTATAAAAAATGAATATACCTTGTCATCAATGAATTTAGCCCAGAAACGAGCTATAGCTCGGTCATAAGGGTCTTTAGGCAAAATGGGAGGACCTTCAAATGTCTCATCAATGTATTCAACAATGATCATAGACTCGACGATTGCCTTGCCATTGTGAATGAGAACTGGGATTTTTTTGTGAATTGGATTCGATTGTAGAAGTAGAGGGCTCTTGTTTTGTTTATCTTCTTCTACATATTCATATTTCACTCCCTTAAACTTCAGTGCCCACTCAACTCTGTGACTAAATGGGCTATTCCAAAAACCTAGCAACTTCACTTCTGCCATTTCACAACTTTGGTTATTCTCAGCGTATTGCTTTACTATATTGAGGGATTTTATGTGATGAATTCTCGATGGGATTGTGGTCCTTTTTTATTGAAGGAAACTTCAACGTAGTGTCTTACCAACCAATCAAATGCAATGTTTCTTTTTGATCAATTAATTCAATTGGGTAAAATTTAATGTTTCCATTGACCGGAGACTCATAATAAGCACAAGTATATTAAAATATGAGTAGTGGTTGAAGTTTCGGTTCATTAAGATCTGTCGTCTATTGTGAGCTCAGTCATGTTATAAATAATAATACTTAAAACACTACTTCTCCACATATTATAATAGGATTATCTTCAGTGCTACAAGATAAGTCGTCACTGCAAACGTCAAACTAGACAACTAGCTAGGTAATATAAGAAGAAACTATTACATGCTTGGCTGACAAGAAAATGCTTCTGAAATTGCCCACTACAGAACAGAGGAGAACAGAGGAGTAAAACCATGTGTTAGTGTCGGTTCTTAAGTCATAGAATTGAATAGGCTCCCAGGATTATTTGGCCCGATCATAAAGTTATGCATGTATTAATAATATATAAAATTAATACATAAATTAATTATGAAGGAATTATGATTAATATACGGATTAATTATGAAGGAATTATAACAATGTAATGTTAATGCAGAGATTGTAATGGTATGATAAATTCTTTTTGTATTTGTTTTATTGGTGTATAATTTAAAATATGAATTTTCATTATTTATTTAAAAAATATGTGTTTACAATTATACCATTCGTCATGCTTTGTATATTTTCTTTCCAATGTATTATTATTATTATTATTATTATTATTATTATTATTATTATTATTATTATTATTATTTTGTTTGGGAATTTGGAAAAAGCTATTGTTATTCTCACTTGCTATTTGATGTAATATTTTCGATAGAATCCATTAAGTTGTCACTTATTCTGAACTAAGAGTTCGTTTGGGTTGGCTGATTAAAAGTAACTGATAAGTATTCAGCGCTGAAAAGTATTATTAGGTGCTGAAGCTAATTTTATAAATAAATATTTACGTGTTTGGATACCAGTGCTTAAACCGATATAACAAGCCGTTGGTGTGTAAAAAAATGGTGATAAGCATATTTTTCTATTAAAATGGCAAAAATCTTGCTACAAGTTATTTACAAAAAAATATAAAATTAAAGATATTTTACATTAGAAATGAGAAATGACAAAAATATAATGAAGAGTGAGCTGAAAATTTTATTTTGAAAATAATATTTCCTGAATAATAGCGATATTTTAGGGATTAAATAGAATATTACTAGGTCAAACTAAAAGTGTTTATAAGCTGAAAAATCATAAGTTTAGGGAGACTAATAGGGTTTTGGCTTATAAACAGTTGACTTATAAGCACTTTTTATACTTACCAAATGACATATAAGCAAAAAAATACTTATAAGTTTAGCCAAACACCCTCGAAGTGACCCAACTTTAATGTACTCATGGCACATAATCAAGAATACTAGTAACATATTTATTAGATTGAAAACCTATATCAATATAATCTTTAAAGACTAATTCGAATTCGTGTCAAAAAGTCTTACAATAGCGTAAAGCAAGCTCGAACTTGAGACATATTAAGTGGAAGTTGCTTGTGCTGCCCGATCCTAATTGTTATGACCAGGGGTCATGGTGCGGGGTGCCGCAGATGATAATGTCCTCCTCGCTGAATATGATCGTCTCATCTCGGGCGAGACTCTGGATGGGCGCTGCCAAGATATCCTCTGACCCTCTGAGCAATGTTGATCCCCTGATTATCACATTGATGGACCTCTTAGGATCAGACAGACTTGCAGTGCATCCTGGGTCCCATTTCTGGTGATGGTCTGCTTTCCGTTATCGGTGAGCAGGTCCTTGAGGTATCCTTTGTTCAGCAAACTCATGACCTTTACAATCAACACTCTGCACCCAGCAATGTCATGTCTGTGGTCCCTATGAAAACGGCAGTAGAGCTCCTTGTTCCTCCTACCAAGTTCTGCTCTCAGGTTGCTCGGCCAACAGATTTGTGCGTCCTTCATATGATCTCTTATTAATTCCATGGCGTTGACTCGCAATCCCAATTCTTCGAATCAGTTAAGAACCCACTCCACATTGAGCGATCCCTTGGATAATGACCCTGACGTTCCCTGATCATCTTACCACTTCAAAAAATTGTGCCAGCTGTCTTTCTTATTTCGCTTGCCTTTGTCCTCTACTCGAGGTTTCTCCATGTATCCTTGTTTCTGTCCTTCGTGGATGAGATCTTGGATAGCCGGTCAGACTTCCTCAAGAGCAAAAGACTCACTGGGCTCTAGGCGAAGCTTTTTGGTTTACTTCTGGTGTAGGTCGTTCCATGTTGACACGGGATATTGGGTCAGACTCCACTGCAACTCTCTGGTGGCTAGGGATCCCTTTGAATTCAAACTTTTGCCAAAGGCTACCACAACAATATTGTCGGTAACTGGAGGAAGCTCCATGTGTTCCCTCTGGAGCCTATCTAGATAATCTTTGAGTAGTTCATTGTCTCGCTGACAAATCTCAAGGATATCCTCCATGCTTTTCTCGCTTGCGAGCACCAGAATGTGCCTTCTTGAATAAATCCTGCATCTGAGTGAATGATTCGATCGAACCCATTGCTAGCTGAGTGTACCAAGCAAGGGCTCCTTTGATCAGAGTTGAGCCAAACCTCTTCGCTAGAGCACACGAAATTTCTTCTTCAGTAATCTCGTTGCTCTTCACAACCATATAGTAAGCAGCGATGTGCTCGTCTAGATCGGTCGTTCCGTCATACTTCAATTTATCCGGCAGGCGGAAGTGCTTTGGTATGCGCAGTGGCGTAGCGCTTGCTTTGTAAGCATGTTTTAGAACTCCTGCTCATCTATCATGATAACTTGGGGCAGAGCTCCCGACACGTTACTAATCCGGTCATGGATGGCCTTCATCTCGTTTATGAGATCCTGAATAATAAGGGCTCCCTTAAGATCTTGGTTGTTGATTGTTGATGAGCCTCCTGGAGCAGCATCTATGTTAAGCCTTCGGCTAGGCACAAATGCTGATGAATCGTTCACATGAACTGGTCCTCGTGGAGATGCCGACCTCTAAAACGATCCTGGAAACATCGTGCCTAGTTTGCGAGATGCCCCCTCGATCACGTTGTTGGAGTTTTGTTTCGCCTGTTTTATCATAGTTTTTAGGAGATCAGTGATGAAAGTTCTGAACTCAGGATTACCTTCTAATGGACGGTTCCTCCCTTCATTACTAGCAACAGGGGTCGGTTCTTGAGAGAGATCCTTTGACTGCTCGATGGGATCCTTTTATTGTACGCTGGGATCATTGAGATCCTTTGCAGACTCGTCTGCTGCATTTGTGGTATTATTTGGAACTCTGCTACCGTCGTCTGACATGATTGCGCTTTTTCCTTCGTAGAATACCTACAATGGATCATTGAGATCCTTCGCAGACTCGTCTGCTGCATTTGTGGTATTATTTGGAACTCTGCTACCGTCGTCTGACATGATTGCGCTTTTTCCTTCGTAGAATACCTACAATTTTCTGGGCCCCACAGTGGGCGTCAAACTGTTTATGCCTAAATTTATACATCTAGGTTAAAAAATTAATTATGAATGAGGTCACAAGCAATATGCTAAATTATGATGGAAAAGTAAGTAAAAACGATGAAAATAAAGACAAGTAATTAAGCAGGAAATAATAGAGAAAGTAAAGTAAATCTTATTCCTTGAGAGTAGCCGAGTTTGATGGCGAATCGTGTCTTGTGTACTCTCGTGGGGAATCGATCCCTTGTTTCTTGTCTGTAGGATGTTATCCTGTAGACTTTACCAATTGCGCTAGATGGTCGTGATATACTAAATCCTAACTAGGAGACTGTAAACCCTAGGCGACGGAATGTGTGCTCTGCACCTTGTGACCAAACCGAATATGTGCCCTACGCCCTGTAACCGCCCTGTAAACGGTCATTGGCTCTAGGAGTGGGCGTATACCCTCAGTACCCGGTGACTTGCAGGATATGTCTAGTCTCGCTAGCAGGACTCGTATCCCTGTAACAATAAGTGGTGTATTTAACTGTGTGGGCAAAAATACGCCACCTATTGTTACTGGGATACGAAGCCAACTGGCAAGACTAGACTTATCCTATAAGTCATCGGGCATAGAGGATACACGCCCGTTCTGCGAGCTACGACTGTTCAGGCGGTACGGGCGTAGGGCACAAGGCATACATCCCGACGCCTTAGGGTTATAGTTTTCTAGTTAGGATTTCATATATACCACCACTTTGAGTTTATAGGTCCATGAGCCTCATTAGTCTTTGTATTTTACCATAATTAGGACTGGATAATCTCTGCTATAAATCCTTCTCCTTATATTGTATTGTACATCAACCGATTCATCACTGAATCCGGCTATTCTCAAGGAATAAAACTCTTTACTTTTTTGTCTATTATTTTATTCACTAGTAACTTACTTTTTCATCGTGATTTACTGTATTGCATGTAACCCATTCATAAATTTAAGTGTTTAACCTAGACGATCAATTTTAGGCATAAACAACCTTTATTTTTAACAGGATTATATCCCTAAAAACTTTCCCTATGTAGAATATAGTATGCTCTTTTTTCATCATCATCATCATCATCATCATCATCTTCTTCTTCTTCTTCTTCTTCTTCTTCTTCTTCTTCTTCTTCTTCTTCTTCTTCTTCTTCTTCTAGTTTTGACTTTTAGCCCATTTTGATTAGCTGTACAAAGTGTTTGTTGACTCGATTTAGATAACCAAGTTTGATAAGTGCAAAAAGTAAGAGCTTCAGGAGGAACAATAAGCACTTGATCACTTGTAGGTAGCTGCAGCATATCAGAGTTCTAATTAGGGAAAGAGTCTAATTACTCGGTGATTGGAATAAATAAGAAAGCTGGATCACAAGAGGATTCTTTTGTTCACAATATAGAGGCGGGAAACTAAAATCTTATCGCACAAGGTATAAAAAGAAAAGAGAGGAGTCCAAATTATTTATTCACTCAACTGGAGAAACGGAGGCAAAGCATATTCTGCAGATCTTTAGCATTGCACTAGTCCTACTAAGAATGAAGAAACTATAGCTAGTTGTTCCAATTATTTGTTGTGTTTAAGTATTTGAATTGTAAAGCTATTTCCACTTATTGAAGCATTTTGTTAGGATCTTTTGTGAAATATTGAAGTGTGTGTTTATTCAGACTAGAGTTTAGTTTGAGTGAATTTATGGCTACAGTTAATTCCCACTGCATATTTTCTTCCATCTCTCCTCCATATACCTCTCTTTTTGCTTGTTGTTCTTGTATTATACAGTCGTACATAAACAAATTTAGAAGTTAAAATCAGTAAATTTACAATGTCACATGATATGTGACATCTATTACTCTTTTGTGATTATGAGCAGAAATAATTTATCACATCTAATTTGAATATACTATGATCATTTACAAAAGGTCAGGGTAAATATATAATTTTAAGTATGGGATCAATTGTACACAATAACATCACCATAATTATTTTAGTTATCTAAAAAATTTAATTTAATGTATACAAGTTACTCTTATTTTGAATTTGGTAACTCAAAAGACATAGTATTCAGAACTCATACACTGATGAGCCAGTCGCTGTAAACATATACAAATGGTGTTGGTCACGATCTGTTGTGAGTCTCGGATGAAAATAATTCTTGACTAAAGATCCGTACCTCCATATGATTTAAGGGAAGGGACTCGAGTTTTTGGTGGGCTAACTAGTTCAAATGTCCAATTGCTGGTTCTGGAACAGTCACACTTGGTTTGTTAACTCTCAGATATCACATTCTGACACAATAAATTTAATATAGGTCTTGACTTTTATATTTGTAGAAATTTTAGTATATATAGTCAAACAACAAAAACTACTAAGTCCCAATAACTGATACTCCCTCCGTTTAAAAAAGGATGAACATATTTCCTTTTTAGTCTGTTTAAAAAAGAATGACCTCTTTCTAAATTTGGAAATAAATATTCACTTTTACTCATCCCTAGATGATTTGTAGCCACACAAATATCTATAACTTATTTTAGACCACAAGTTTCAAAAGTCTTCTCTCTTTATTAAACTCCGTGCAAAGTCAAATTGGTTCATCTAAAGTGGAACGGAGGGAGTAACTGATAGTCTAAATTTATTTTTATACTGGGTGGGTGGTGCCCATGTAAGCATGAGCCTAATATAGGGAAATAAAAATTTTCCTAGGTGAATGATTATTTTTGTTTGATCCTAGATAGAAATGCGTATGCAAAAAATTAGGGTAAATGGTTAGAAAATAGTCAAACGTTTTCTGTTAAATTAGCGATAGTATTATTCTTATATACTCCTGTAATATTTTTATTATATTCTCCATCTATTGCTAATGTTACTTCATTACTTGATTAACTTTAATTTTATGTTAGTATTCTCTTTTCCTTTTCGTGGTATTTTCATCTTTTTTTTTCAAACTTGTTTTCAAAAATATTTTCTTTAACCAATCGTCTACCGAAAACAACCTCTCCACATTAGTGGGGGTAATGTTTGTTTACATCTCATCCTCCCCCCTAGACCTCACATGTGAGATAACACTGGGTACGTTGTTGTTGTTGATTGTCATGTTTATGTGGCAATTGTTTCAGTCTATTTAACAAAAATAGTTTTTTAAAAATTTAACCAATTTTAGTATTGGAGATTTTTTTCCGGGTCAAGCAAAGAATATGTATTTTCTTGCAAAACAGGTACTACTAATATTGGCTACTTTTAAAAAAATCTGCATTTTTAACGTGGATATTCTCAAGTATGTTGCAAAGATAGGATATTCATTAATTAGCATCTAAGAAAACTGCTATGGGTCAAATCCTTACAGGCTATATCTTAGTTAAGATCCAAAAGAGTGGCTACCGGTCAAAAAACTTAGTCGGATCCTGTTAATCGAGGCAGCTCTCCGTTCACGCTTATATATTACTCCTAGGTGGGAGTGGTGCCCATGCAAGCACGGGCCCAATATGCGGCGATAAAATTTTTCATAAGTGATGATTATTTTTGTTTGATCTTAGATAGGAATGCGTATGTCGAAAATTAGGGTAAATAGTCTGAAAATAGTCAAGCGTTTTCTGTTAAATTAGTGTTAGTATTATTCTTATATACGACTATAATATTTTTATTCTATTCGCCGTCTTTGTTGCAATGTTATTTCATTACCTTGATTATCTTTAGTTTTTATGTTAATCTTTTTTCCTTTATCATGGTATTTTCATCTTATTTTTTCAAACCTGTTTTCAAAAATATTTTCTTTAGCCAATCGTCTATCGAAAACAACCTCTCCACCTTGGTGAGGGTGAGGTTTGCTTACATCTCACCCTCCCCAATAATATTTTTATTCTATTTTCCGTTTTTATTGCTAATGTTATTTCATTATCTTGATTATCTATAGTTTTTATGTTAGTATTCTCTATTCTTTTATCATGGTATTTTATCTTAGTTTTTCAAACCTGTTTTCAAAAATATTTTCTTTAGCCAATCGTCTACCGAAAACAACCTCTCCACCTTTGAGGGAAGGGGAGAGGAGGGGGGATAAACTTTTCTTACATCTCATCCTTCCCAGACCTCACTTATGAGATAACACTGGGTATGTTTTTGTTGTTGATTGTCATGTTTATGTAGTAATTTTTTTAGTCCATTTAACAAAAGTAGTTTTCTAAAATTTATCCAATTTTAGTATTGGATGTTTTTTGATTTTGAGGTCCGGGTCAAGCAAAGATATATTTTTCTTGCTAAACGGGTACTACTAATACTGGCTACTTTTGAAAAAAGTCTGACTTTTAACGTGGATATTCTCACGTATGTTGCAAAAATAGGCTATTCGTTAATTAGCATCTAAAAAAGTGGCTATAGTTCAAATTTTACAGGCTATATCTTAGTTAAGATCCAAAAAAGTGTCTATGGGTCAAATTCTCAGTCGGATCTTGTAACCGGAGGCAGGACACTTACCACGCTTATATATAAAATTTATCCAATTTTAGTATTGGACGTTTTTTTATTTTTAGGTCCGGGTCAAGCAAAGAATTTGTATATTTCTTTCTAATTAGGTACTACTAATACTAGCTACTTTTAAAAAAAGTCTTTGACTTTTAACGTGGATATTCTCAAGTATGTTGCAAAGATAGGCTATTCGTTAATTAGCATCTAAGAAAGTGGCTATGGTTCAAATTTTTACAGGCTATATCTTAGTTAAGATGCAAAAGAGTTGCTACGGGTCAAATTTTCAATCGGATCCTGGACAGGACACTTAACATCTAAGAAAGTGGCTATGGTTCAAATTTTTACAGGCTATATCTTAGTTAAGATCCAAAAAATGGCTACGGGTCAAATTCTCAATCAGATCGTGTAACCGGAGGCAGGACACTTGCCACGCTTATATATAAGTACTAAATTAGTGGTGCATTAAATTATAAAAGATAGGATGATTTATGTGCATATGTCACCTACTTTTTGTCAAATTAGGTGGCTTGCTGTTCTTGCTTTTTCCAATTCTAATAGGAAGATATGATTAATTATTCTACAATCACTGGCCTACTAACAAACGAAAACAGTAACACGAGATAGTTCCCGATAGTGACAAGAAGAAAATGTGGTATCTACTGATTAAATTCTGAATGAGCACAATCTTTTTAAATGCATATACTTTAAATATTGGATTCAATTGCATACAACAACAACGTACCATGGACTCTCTAAGTACACATAATTGAACCTAGAGAACTCATCCTAGAAACCTAATTTTAATTCTGACACAAAATCAGAAACTTCATTTGGGAGCTAACGCGGAAGCTGCATCTTAAGCACGAGCTTTGACAAAAGCAACCAACTCATCCATTGGAGGTAAATGTTCCTTGACTTGACTGCAGTTGATGTACTCATCTCTCCATGCACAAAAATTGGGAAATTTTTCACTTGTCACAAATTCTACTCCATCAGCTTCTTCAAACACTTTTAGCCAAATTCCCACAAAATTTGCAACAATATCAGCAAAACCAAATTTGTCCCCCACAAAGAACTTCTTATCCTTTAGCTCATTATCAAGAACTTTCAGCATCTCACAAGCTTCCTCTTTACCTTTCTCTTGTTCTTCTCCTTGGCGTAAGAAAGTTTTAATAATTGCGGGCAGCACCTGTAAAACAATTAAAATCTTAAATTTAATCAACAATTCTCTCAACTCTACATAGATGAATATGTAAGAGTTAATTTCATCTAGTGACTAAACTTATATACGTAAACAATCAAGTAACAAAATTATATAAATTTATGTTAAAGCAATTAAACTTTAATTACACTAACAGTAAGAGGTACTTCGGTATGATGTATTGGGTAATGTAATCCATATATTAAGTTTTATCCCTGGTTCGGTAGTCAAACTCAATCAAGTACTAATAATCCATATACTATTTAGTACATTCATTCTCTGTTATGGCTCATTTCTGGGCTTAGTGCCTTTAGGAGTCGTTTGGTAGAGAAATGAGGTATATATGGATTAACAATACAGAAATTAGTAATGCAGATATAGTGCCTTTAGGAGTCGTTTTGTGTATGTCCTACCACGGTTGTGGTAGGACATACATGATCACTCCATAATTTAGAGAACTTAGCCTAGAACAAGAAATTATTGGTACGGATCATGAGTATTTCCCTTTTAATTCACCATATTCATTAAAAATCTAAACTAATCGAAACAATATGTACGGAATACTAGATGATTAAATAAAAATGTAAAAAATGAATATACCTTATCATCAAGGAATTTAGCCCAGAAACGAGCTATAGCTCGGTCATAAGGGTCTTTAGGCAAAATGGGAGGACCTTCAAATGTCTCATCAATGTATTCAACAATGATCATAGACTCGACGATTGCCTTGCCATTGTGAATGAGGACTGGGATTTTTTTGTGAATTGGATTTGATTGAAGAAGTAGAGGGCTCTTGTTTTCTTTATCTTCTTCTACATATTCATATTTCACACCTTTAATCTTTAGTGCCCACTCAACTCTGTGACTAACTGGGCTATACCAAAAACCTAGCAACTTCACTTCTGCCATATCTCACGACTTTGGTTCTGAGTTGTTTTGCTTTACTATGTTGAGGGATTAAAGTGATGATTCTCTCTTGAATTGTTGTCCTCTTTTTATAGGGGAAAAAAAATCAAAGGTAGTGTCTTAGCAACTAAACAAATGCACAATGTTTCTTTTTAGTCTGTCAATTTTCTAATTTAATGCTTCTATATTGACCGAACGACTTTTCTTAAGCACAAGTCTGAAAACGTGATGAGGACGTGGTTGAATCTTCTATTCATTTCATAAGCACTTAGCTAACTTTTTTTTACTCATCACCCAAAGATTCTCTTGTGCACAAATATTTCGGGTTGAACTTCGAACTTTAATGAATTTAGGCGATAGTGAATCTAATTTAATTGGCAATCTAATAACAAAAAGTTATTTCAAAAGAAACAGACAGAATCATACACCCAAAAAGAAAAAGAGCGACTTCTGATTTAATGTTATGATAAGTTGTCACTGCAAACGTAACAGAGGACTAAAACCATTATTATATAACAGAGGACTAAAACCATCATTAAATAATATTTCTTCAACACATTAAAATATTGAAGCCAAGCAAGAAACAAATTAAGTTGTCAAAAATGGCAGAAGTGGAGTTGCTTGGTGTCAGTGGCAGTTCTTATAGTCGTAGAGTTTAAAGGAGTTAAGTATGAACTTATAAAAGAATTAATTATTGTACAATCACTGGCCTACTAACAAATTAAAATAGTAACCTGTGACAAATCCTGGTAGCGACAAGAAGAAAAAGTGAAATCTAAAGTGATTAACTCTGAATGAGCTCACTATTTTTAAATACATATACTTTAAATATTTTATTCGTTTGCATACAACAGCATACTAACATACACGGTGCAAACTCAAAGTATACATAATTGAACCTCCAAAACTCGTCCTAGAGACTTAATTTTATTTCCAACACAAATAAATTCTGAAACTTCATTTGGGAGCTGATGCAGAAGCTGCAGCCTGAGCACGAGCTTTGAAAAAAGCTACCAACTCATTCATTGGAGGTAAATATTTATTGTCTTGGCTGCAGTTAATGTACTCATCTCTCCATGCACAAAAATTGGGAAATTTTTCACTTGTCACAAATTCAACTTCATTGACTTCTTCAAACACTTTTAGCCAAATTCCCACAAAATTTGCAGCAATATCAGTAAATCCAAATTTGTCCCCCACAAAGAACTTCTTATCCTTTAGCTCATTATCAAGAACTTTTAGCATCTCACAAGCTTCCTCTTTACCTTTCTCTTGTTCTTCTCCTTGGCGTAAGAAAGTTTTAATAATTGCTGGCAGCACCTGTAATACAATTGAAACCCTAAATTTAATTAACAATTTTGTCAATTTTACATACATGAATATGTCGAGTTAATATCACTTATAGTAGCTAAACTTTATATACTTAAACAATCAAGTAACAAAATTACATATTTTGTGTTAAAGTAATTAAACTTTATACCAGCAAAGGCATAATCACTCCATAATTTATCATCAAAGAACTTAGCCTAGAAACAAGAGATTATTGGTACAGATCATGAGTATTTCCCTTTTAATTCACCCTGCCCTTTAGAAATCTATACTAAACGAAACAACAGGATACTACCTGATCAAATAAAATTATAAAAAATGAATATACCTTATCATCAAGAAACTTAGCCCAGAAACGAGCTATAGCTCTGTCATAAGGGTCTTTGGGCAAAATGGGAGGGCCTTCAAATGTCTCATCAATGTATTCAAGAATGATCATGGACTCAGCGATTGGCTTTCCATTGTGAATGAGGACTGGGATTTTTTTGTGAATTGGATTTGATTGAAGAAGTAGAGGGCTCTTGTTTTCTTTATCTTCTTCTACATATTCATATTTCACACCTTTAATCTTTAGTGCCCACTCAACTCTGTGACTAAATGGGCTATACCAAAAACCTAGCAACTTCACTTCTGCCATATCTCACACCTTTGGTTCTGAGTTTCTTTGCTTTACTATGTTGGTGGATTTATGTGATTATTCTCTCTTGAATTGTGGTCCTCTTTATATAGGGAAAAAAAATCAAAGGTAGTGTCTTAGCAACTAAACAAATGCTCAATATTTCTTCTTAGTCAATTAATTTTCTATTTTAATGCTTCCATATTGACCGAAGACAGACTTTAATAAGCACAAGTCTGAAAACGTGATGAGGAAGTGGTTGAAACTTCTTTTTCATTTCGTAAGCACTTAGCTAACATTTTATTTAATCATCACCCAAAGATTCTCTTGTACACAAATGTTTCGGATTGAACCGGAAAAACTATAAAAATTCTTCCAGCATTACTGATGTTAGGCGACATGAATCTAAATTAATTGGAAAATTGAATAATGGAAAGTTATTTATAAACAAAAACAGAGAATCATACACCAAGAAAATGTTTTGTGATACGAGTTTATCTTGTGGTACAAGATAAGTCTGTGGCTGCAAACGTCAAAAGTCAAATTAGACAACTAGCTAGACAATGAAAAGATCTAAGTAGTACATCTTATATTCCCACCATATAACAGAGGACTAAAACCATCAATAAATAATATTTCTTCAACACATTAAGTTATTGAAGCCAATCAAGAATCAAATTAAGTTGTAAAAATGGCAGAAGTTAAGTTGCTTGGTGTTAGTGGCAGTTCTTATAGTCGTAGAGTTGAATGGGCTCTAAAGGTTAAAGGAGTGAAGTATGAATTTATAGAAGAAGATTTACAAAACAAAAGCCCTCTGCTTCTTCAATCCAATCCTGTTCTCAAGAAAATCCCTGTTCTCGTTCACAATGGCAATCCCCTCGTTGAGTCTATGGTCATTCTTGAATATATTGATGAGACTTTTGAAGGTCCTTCCATTTTGCCTCAAGACCCTTATGATAGAGCCATTGCACGTTTTTGGGCTAAGTTCCTGGATGGAAAGGCATGTTCATTTCCTTAATTCTCTCTATTTCTTGAGTTTAACTTTTAGGTTCTTACTATGAAATCCATTACATGTTCAAAATTATGAATTCAAAATTTAATGTATTTTTTGAAATTTTAATGAATCTTTTTACACATGTACATATGCATTCTACAGAAAATGCTAGATTCAGCTGAACTCATTGATTAATACTATAATTAATTCACTAATTATGTGAATATTAATAATTAGAATAAATACACTTTTATTTACTTAATGAAAGTTCTTGTTGGTAATGAGTGACAGTGAGACTGAATCGAGAACCTTTGTCAATGTTGATACCATGCTGAATTATGCGGTCCTAGGATTTTTAAACTTTGTTTTGTGCTTTTAGTGCTTGGAAGCAGTGGGAAAAGCACTATGGAGCAAAGGAAATGAGCAAGAGAAGAGCATACAACAAGAAGCTTATGAGATGCTCAAAATTGTTGACAATGAACTCAAGGGCAAGAAGTTTTTTGGAGGGGATAAAATTGGATTTGTTGATGTAGCTGCAAATTACATACCATTTTGGCTTGAAATCGTTGAAGAAGCTACCGGGGTTGTGTTAGTGACAAGTGAAAAGTTTCCTCATTTGTGTGCTTGGATAGATGAGTACCTCAATCAAAGTGAAGTTAAGGAAAATCTTCCTAATAGGGAAGTGATGCTTGGTTTTTTCAAAGCTCGTGTACAAGCTGTGGCTTCTGCCAAATGAACATCTGTCTAATAACTTGTGAACTTCTAAGTTATATCTTCTTTAGAAATGAAAGTTGTCATTATAGGAACGTCCTAGAAATAAGGTGATTTATTATTTTGTGTGTTCAGAGGCGATATATTTTTTTGCCATATATGTATTGAGAGGATCATCTCTTGTTGTTTCTAAATGAAAGAGTTACTTAAGGATCATTTTCTTGGATATTGTTTCTAAGTATTTTGCATCAACATGTTTTTTTAAAAGAAAAGGGAATTGACACACCATCAAGAATTTGTCACTATGTGATTAGAAGATCATTCGAAATGTTGTGATCAAAATGTCACATAGAAATAAGATAAGACTGTCTATAATAGTTCAAAGTAATCGAGTCTTTCTGTCTGTAAACATAACGAGAAGGGTTTGCGTTGCTGAGAGAGTGAAATTACAAGAATATAAAGAAATCATAATCTACGATTACCATACCAAGCTCTTTCTTCAGCACTTGAACCATGGATTTTTCTAGCTTTGGCTTATGGATTCATTGAAATTGAGATCATAATTAAGCATGCTCTGTTTCACTAAAAATATTTCTACAAGAATCCTACAAATTGCTTGAAGACCCAATAGCTAAAATCACATGGTAAGACGGCTCATATCTAGGTCTTGGTAACAGAAGGAAAATGTGAAAAAAAAAAAACCAAAATGAAGTTCCTTGACCCATATGTGAAGCTGTTAATATCGCTTTAAAAGCATGTTGTATGGTTAGATTTAAGGATCAGTCGAATCTTGAAAGAGTTTAAATCCCCCCTTATATATAAGAAAGACTTTAGGTGCTCATGGTTGTCCTACTTGGACAAATTTGGAATTTGTAATTATAGATGCATCAGATTTACTGTACATGATGCAATTGCAGGTGTACCCTTCCGATTTTACTGGAAACCTATAGAACATTTACTAATAATACCATAGGCATCCTCTGAAATTCCGAGTAAAAGTAGGGGTATAATTGATATTTCACTATAATTTTCCACATGTTTTCATGGATACCCTGTTCATTTTGGAAATTACCAGTCCACCTGGCGCCTTCTTAACATCACAACAGGTAACGTTTGACACGCAGTGGCCTGAGTTGGGCAACATAGTGGACCCCACTGTTTCTTCCTTTTAATTTCCAAAGAATTGACGAACATTGTCAAAACTTGTGGTTTGCTCTTTCTTCTTTTGATAAATTAATGGAGTAAGTTTTATCTTCTACTCCAAATAAAGCTTCTTCTGTATCATTAGGACTTGGCTTAAATGTCGTAGTGCTGTTTGTATTGTATTTAACAAAAATGATTTAAGATTTCTCCATGCTAATAAATTTAAGAACTAAATTAACCAATAGGTCATGACATCTAATTAAAAAAAGATAACTTCTAAGTTCCAACACTACAAACATAACTTTACTTTGATAGGTGAAGTCATTTAGTAAATTTGGTCTTACATACTCATGCAATTTATTAATGAATACATTAAAATTGTAGTAATAAATAGATATATAAATGGATGTAAATTTAAAAACCCCTTTCTTGAATTTTTATTTGGCATGGTGATGATGTCTTTCTAAATTTAACAATTGAGAAAAAAAATATTCCACATTGCCAATAGGAGTATAAGATTTAATGGGTTTGTACTTAGACTTACGCAGCAAATACTTAATTCCTTTCTTTAGTACCTATAAGAAACATCATATCTTTTTTAAGTGCCTATAAGAAAACATCATATATTTACTTGATTATTCAAGAACTATAATTATATAAATTATATAGTATATATTTAATGGTATAAAAATTGATGCCTTTACTTTGGGGCTTAAAGTAATAATAGTTTTAGTGAGCTTATAGTCAGGTCACCCCTGAATTTACATCCACTCCGTTAATATTTGTATTTGTAACTAATAATATGAATATTAGATAACATAACGCCTGTAACGTAAGAAATGATTAGAGAACTCTTTATATGTATATGGACAACATTTCTTCAAAAGAAAATTGAAATTAATTGATAAGTTATCTGGTACTTTGTACTTGCTTTGTTGTAACTGTTTCTAAGTAAGTTATCTCAGCTTTCTTTCTTGATCTTCTCCAAAAAAGTTATCATAAAATAAACAAATTTAAAGAAAATATAAGGAAGTAAAAAAGTTTGTTGAAAGAACAAAAAAATTTCATATTAAAATATCTTATTATGACGATCTTCTCCGTAGAAGGTCAATCTGATTCGTAAGTTATATGTGTCAAATGTTAACTCTTATACCAAGAAGTTTAATGAAAATCTAAAACAAAGAGAAGAAAATAAATCAAAAACTGCACGAAGAGAAAATATATTGCGCTACAATGAATTTTGATTGATTAAACCAAGAGAAAATTATTACCACTTAGTTAAGTTTAAGTTAGACAAAAAAAAAAATTAGAGAAAAATATATACGTAAATTTACTTTAAAAAAATCGCAAGGGCTTTTTGAAAATGATTTAAATTATTTATTAACTAAGGTGACTTTGAAAAAGAAAAAATCAATAAAATCTTATTTTACATCTCATATTTTCCGGACCAGCTTATGAGATAAGATTAAATATATTATTATTGGTGCACGACAAGGAAGCAATTGGGCATGTGCTCAGCGCAGGCACTCTTCCCCTAGTTTCTACTATATAGAAATGTCATGTTGGTCGACCAGGGCTAAAAATGTCATTTTATACTTATCATTTTTTTTAACTCCCTAACCAATAACTCTACAGCCACTCAGCCAGACCTTTCCAAATGCTTCTAGAACACTTCCATAGATTGCTTATTTATTTTTGGACTTCGAAGAACTCTTTAACTCTCCAGGAATGCTCCGATTCTCTTGCTCAAATATGTAAGTCTCTTTCTTCGTTCTATATATTTTCCTCTTTTTTTATTTTATTTCTAATTTTGACGGTAGTTTCAATTTGTCTTCGTTTACTATTGTATTCTAAAAAATTTGATAGATTTTTACTATTTTTATTTCTTTGTTGCCGTGATTGTTAATTTGGTGGTATGTAATGTTTCTTCTGTTCTTTTTGGGTAATTTTAATTTGCATTTTGCAGGTCGTTGTAGATGTTTTTAATTTGTACATACATATTAATCATATCCTTCAGAATTAGAATATGTACAAACATGACAGAACATCTTCATGGGCTTTCGACTTGCTCCTCCATTGATTTTTCGGAAAAAAAAATTATGTTTTACTTTTATTTATTGAGTTTGCAGATACTTTAATGAGCGTTAAGATGTTGTTTAAACAAGTATGAAAGCTCGAGCTATTTCATGTTGATTGAAGTTTCTTATAATTAAAGTGTGATATGTATTATCAAACTTAGACCTAATCATCTTCATACAAAAGCAAAACAAATATCTTCATGTAAAATTGGTCCAATCGAACATTAAAATGCATTTTAACTGGTTTGTTTGAGTACCTCAGAAATATGCAGCTCATGTAAATTGAGGGGTAGAATTTTTGTCAAACTTTTGAAGTTCAACTTTTTTTTCTTGCTGAGAATTATTAACTAATTATGAGAAATCTTGTGCATTATCCGATCACCAAGTGTCTACTTCCAAGTCGAGTATACATAATACGGGGAAGTGAAACAGCGATAGTTGCTGAGATTTCTTAATTGGTGATGTTGTGGCCAGTTAGAGGACCTTCTTGCTTAAGTTTAGTTACTGCTTGTGTTTGATTCATTTCTCATTTGTGTACATTGACATGACTCATGATTTATTTGATTTCATTGAGCAGTTCTTTCACATCATTGATGGAGTATTCATCCATTATCATCAAAGATAGTTTATATATCTCTTTCATCCTATATCATCAAATTATGGAGAACGGTTATCTTCTTATGATTAAGTTCTGCTTAAAAATAAGTATTTAGGTTTAACAATTAGCCTGTTAAAGTTGTATCTAGAAGACATAGTTTCTAACTATTGGAAGAACGGTACTCCCAACCTAACGTTCAAATCTTGTTGACATGGTAAAGTGAAATAATTGAAAATCAAGTTGCTTATTTTACCATTTGGTGTGGAGTTTCTTATTTTACCATTTGGTGTGGATTTTAGCATGATAATATTTTTTAAAATATACCAAATTGACTTACTGTTATGGTATTTGGAAAATAAGTTGTTCCAACTACTTATCATTATTCATAAGTAACACAATTAAGAATATGGTTATTTTATAAAGTACTTCCTCAGTCCCAAATTAGTTGTCGCTTTAGGAAAAATGGTGTGTCCCAAATTAGTTGACACTTTAGGATTTCAAGACAAAAATTGTTAGTCTTTTCCAATTATACCTTTAATAATTAAAATAATTCTCAATAAAATTTAGTAGACAAGCATTAAAAAGGGGTAAGATAGTAAAATACACATCTTATTTAATGATTTTCTTAATGGACGTGAAAAAGCTGAAGGTGACAACTAATTTGGGACGGAAGGAGTATATGTGAAACATGACATAGCCTTAATGTGATCAAACGCAATATAACATTCCATCACAGCCTGCAGAGCCATGACACAAGTACGTGACAGTTCCATATCTTCATCCCTCCATTTTCTTGAGCCAAGGTGCAGTATCTTTGTGTTCATCTTCCTGAACTCATACAAGTTCTTTAGTTAGCATTGTTGGATATGCATTTTGTGATAATTTTTGGTGATTTTTGTTCCTTAGTACTTGGAGTGTTATACACAACGTGCGCATGGGAGCTAGACTTTATTTAGGGTGTAAGTTTACATCTTGATAAAAGAGTTTTAAATTTCAACAATTGATTGTACTATTTTTCTTTTTTTTTTCTTTTGCCTTTAAAAAGAAGAGGAGAAAGAACCACCATGCTCTTTTGTTAAACCTGCAAAAGTTTGACGTGCTTTCAAATATACCTGAACACTAATAGATTGTTGTATTTGTTGTGCTTTCAGATATACAGAAACAATAATACATTGATGTGTATCATCCTTGTGGATTCTTTAGTCTTTCTAAAACTTGTGAACAACTTATCCATAATTCTTATTCATATTTGCAGAGGTAAGAACTACATGGGGTAGTTTCGTAGCAGCCGTCATTTCTTCAGGACACTAATAGGTTGTTATATTTGTTGTGCTTTCAGATATACAGGAACACTGATACATTGTTGTATATCATTGTTAGGCATTCTTTATATTCTTTATAAAATTTGTGAACAACTTATTCAGAATTCTTTTCATATTTGTAGTAGTCATTTCTTAAGGAATCCTGGCCTGTTGGAGCTATACGAACAGCTGATGATCAGAAATTAGGAAAAAATCGTCACGATGCTTTTCTTTTGCGCTCCAAAGAATCGAAGAATCGAGTTTCACATCTTTCTTACCAACATTTTTAAAGCCATTATATCATTTTACTATTTTGAGCTAGAGTTCCTCTTTTCTGTTCATTGGAAGGATATAAACTTGTTTTTCCATGGAAGTGCGCGCATGAAAAAGTATATAAACAATATTGAATTTTGTAGTTATGTTCGTCAATGTAATATCAAAAAGGTGATCAGTATTCATGAACCTCACAAATTCTCAAATTGTTTCTCTATAGCTTTATATGTTTTTTGCTATTTGCAGGGAATTTATTTGTGCTTTGCTTTTTTGCTTTTGTATTTAAAATCATTAGGTATAAATCTAAAATACAATCTAAATTGTTGAGCCCGTGTTAGAGCACGGGCAGACATCATCTAGTTATATAAATAAATAGCGTACTTTTCTTCTTTACCATCCAAGTGTAATGATACTTTTAATAGACCTTGGGAAAATCGAGAGTTTGGCCTAAAAGCAGGCAGTATTAGATAATGTTAAAAGTATCTTTGGTTTGTTTTAGATCTATAAACGATATTTGAGCTAATAGTTCAACGAGACGAGTATGAAGATGATGTTGGGTCTGACTTGGCCTTTGTTGTTATGGGCCGAATTACTACTTTCCTTAACCAGAAATCTTTAAGAGAGGCTCGTAATTTCAAAGATGCACACACAAATACTCGATTGATGTGGGTGACACACAATGAATCTCTGGATAAGCTCTATCTTGATGATGGATCATGTGGAACTTAGTTTGAGGGGTGGCACACAAAGAATCTCCAAAGCCCAATCTTGATAACGGGTCATGTAGAACTTAGTTCGATCAGAAAATTGTTGGATGTACGAACCAATTCTGACATCGAAATTTGGTAAGAAAAATAAGCTACATTTGTTGATCCAAGAAGTAGTGATACTCTGTAATAGTGTGTTGCCTTTTGAAAAACCAAGTGGACTTGGTTCATAGCAACCATTGTTGCACCATGTTAACAGTAGTTTTAGGTTATTTTAACCAATGACCATTTACAGAAGATCAGACAGATGTATAATTATAACTTACAAGTATGAGTCGACCGAACACAACAGTTTCCATGTGATCATCATAACTGTTTTAAGAATTTATTTTAATATGTACAAGTTTCTCATATCATTTAGAATCCAATGACTCAAATCTAGAATTTCGAACTCATACACTTCATATCCTATATGGTAAGAGGGCATAGCTACAATCTAATGTGAAGCGTGAGCTTCACATATAAAATTCTTGGTTAAAGAAATATGCCTCCAAATAATTTAGTTGGAGGGAGCCGGTATTTGGGTGGACAAAAATAAATTTCTTCCTTAGTTGGACATCAACCTAGGCCAATTATAATCAAATTAACCTTTTCGTAACAACCATTCTCTATAGCATCATTTCACTATTATGGTTAAATTTTTTTCGAAAATGAATTTTCATATTATGTTTTACCTCTCGAACAGTATTACCCAACAAAAGTGGAGTCCATTTTTGAGGTACATTATTTGAAATATCCTCAATCTATAAAACCCAGACTCAAATATTGATGTATTTCATTTTCACTATAAATTTAATAATGGTCATCTCTTTCGATATTTGCAGAAATTTATGTTTAGATATATATTGTCAAACAAGAAAAGTATACAAATTTCACTTTTTATTGAAACTTCTTGTATGTATATATGAATAGTTTGATTGTATAAAATTTCTTTATGAAAAAGTACGGAGTACACTTAGACTTAAAGAATACGACGACTTTTGTCAAATTAAGTGGCTTTGTTATGAATATGTTGTATTGTGGATGTTCATTACTCCCTGAAGAAGCTTGATCTACAAGCAGGTAGCTTACAAGCAGCTTACAAGTAGCTCATGGAGCAGCTTCTTTTCTTCTATAAATAGGAAGTCATATCAGTTTATTATGTACATCAGTTTGAAATGAAATAAGATAGCACTAGAGGTATGTCATTCTTTCTAGCTCTTGTTTAGTGTTTATAAAAAAAAATAAAAAAATAAAACTGGTTACATTTTTTACCAAGGCACTAAGTAGAGAACACTTTGAGAAAAATAGATTGGAACTTGGAATAATAAAAATTACATGAGTGCTTAGGAAATTGATTTTTCCCTCGATGATTGGCTAGAAAGTGTTATTCTTGAATTTCTACCAGTTTAAAGTGTCTTCAAATGGCAAGATTTTATCAAACTCAATTTTTGTACTGTGAAAAGAATACTCACATGTCATGAGATTTAATTTTCTCGCTGATGTCTATTGATATTGCCCTTACTTTCCTATATTGAAGCACATACAGTGAGCATGAAACGGGTGATTGAACAGGTCCAAATATACTTCTCAAAATTTTAAAGTTTTTGTATAACTCTGTTCAATTTGTTTCAAAATATTGTTTAGCAAAAAATAATAATAAATAAATAAATAAACAAACCAAACTCCCACATGACTTTTCCCAACCAAATTCACTTAAACCCATCATCTTTTCTCCATCAACTCTCATTAAAACCCTTCCACTTCCAGCGTGAAAACAAGAGGCAAAGCTACCTCTTTTGGCAGAGTCAGACCCAAACCAAAGAAACCCATTACACAAAACCCATGTGGTAGAATTGGACAGCGCCTGAAGAAAGAAATTGATGAGGAGGACTCAATTGAAAACAAGACAGATAGTTCAGAAGATTTTGATGAAATTGGGGATGATACCAAGGCTTTGATTGAGGGGGAACCTTTTTAAGCGTAGATGGCACACAAATTTCTGGGCACATATATGTGGAATAGGTAAATCATTTCACTCGTTCTGTTGCATGTACTTCTGTCTGTGAGATGGTGCCCGAGAAATTGCGTGAGATAGAGGGATATGAGAGTAAGGGGGAAGGGAGTGAAACAATTGAAAATTATGAAAATAGTGAAAGGTTGATGTCCGTTGAAGAAGAAAGTGAGAATGAAAACTTATCTAATGTTGAAGGGGAAGAATATGATGAGTTATGATGATGATACATTGTTAATTGAACTAAACAACTCAAAGAGAAAAAATAATTCCTCTGATTTCCCCTACCTTATGGTTTCTCCTTACCAAATTTTTTGAATATTTTGAAGTCCCCAATTTGTGTTTTATCTCTGCTGGACATACTGATAAGTTGTTCATTGGTTCTATACCTTTTGGTGGAAAGAAAGGCAACAAAAATTCTTATGTTGTTGATCCTAGCAGTAGTTGAGCAAGTGATGGTGAGATTGCAGTCCTAAAGAGGGAAATTGTTGAGCTCCATGATGAAAATGCTAACTTGCGAGACCTACTATTAAGATTGAATGAAAAACTTGAGGAAGAAAAGGAGCAGTATGCCAAGAAATATCAGGTTCTTTTCACCATAGTTCAAAGTGTTCTCCAAAAGTATACCCATCATGTCCAACCGTGAACCTATTTTAACCTTTGTTAGAATTCTGAAATTTTTTTGAACAGTTGTTATGCATTTTGCTTTTTACTATTGGGAAAGAAAACTACCTAGTTCATTGTTAGTTATTGTTTTTGTTGAAATGCTTGCTAACTATTGCAATCTTTTTAGGATGACCAATATCAACAGATTGATACTTGAGAAGATTGTCTTGTATTACAAGTGTTTGGCGCCCAAGTGGTGGTGAGTTAGATAAAGCAAAATTTTTATATGCTTGTACTGATAGAATATCTCCGGTTAGTGCTTTTCGATGATGCCAAAAGGGGAAAGAAATATGTGCTTGAGTTCTTGATTTAAGTTTTAATTTCTTTAAGTTCCTTCTTATTTTTCTTTCGAAGATTCTCTCACTCTTCTTCTTTTGAACTGAATTAAAAAATTGCTATGGTTGTCAAAATGGGAACAAGCACATTTAATTTGTCATCATCAAAAAGGGAGAATTTGTTGTATATATATGATGTTTTGATGATGATAAATTAAATATACTTGTTAATACTTTAGCAATAGGTGTTGAAAGTTAATGTAAATAAAATGACAAGCTTGAGTTTAGGTCCAGGGATTTGAGTTTTAGTTTTGAGATAAATTATGTTGGTTGAGATAACTTGAAGTAACTGATCTTGTTTGTGTTGTATATCTCGTATAAAGAGTGATAAGGCTGAGTTGTTTTAGAATTGAGTTATCTGTAATTTTCTCAATTGAAATAAAGGAAATTTGAGTTGGAAAATGGGATTGTAGGAAATCTTATTTTGATAAGGAAAGGATTAATTTATGAGCTGTATATTTTTATCCCTAACTTTGTTGGACTACATATTTTATTATCAGGTATTTTTCTTCTATAAATACAGTTTCATACAGGTTGAAAAAAGCGTCTAAACACTTCAGCAAAAAGAGAAATTGAGCGTACAAGAGAGAAAAGTTCTGAAGCAGTTGAAATGGACGTTGGAACAGTATAGACAAGTGTTTCATCAAGTCATTTAAAATAGTTTGAGTCCAGTTCTTAGTTCATGTATTAGGCACTAAATTGTAATCTCGTTCAGTTTATAAAAAGCACTTTTTGAGGTTGTAATATAGAGTTAAAATTCCTTTGGGTAAAGAGTTTGGAGTTAAGTTCTTTGTAGGTAGCAACAGTCTAAAATTGTTGTGTATGGCCTTAGAGGAAGGTCCTTGGGGTTATCTTTGTAATCCGATTTTGGCTGGTAAGTGTATTGGATGAAAAATCACCGAGGTCTCGAACAAGGTCCCGGCGGAACATAACATGAGTCCATTTCGCGAAGCAAACCCACGAGGAGAGGCAACATGATTCTTCGCCTCGAGAAACCATCTCGGAAAAAGAGGAAAACCGAGCTCAAAACATCGAGCTCGGGAAGACCGCTATAACAACGTAACCCCGAGCGGATGACACCCTCGTCAAACGATGCCTAATTTTTGTAACCGTCGACTGTTGCTCTAGCATTTATGGGAAAGATCGTGAGTCAACCACGATCAAACGTGGAGTAATGGCCATAAAACATGATTATTATGTTTATAACGTCATTCTTTTCCTTGATTATAAGTAGGATCCACTTGTAAACAAACAGGACATGAGAAATACAATATTCAACTTATACTTTTAAGCTTTGTCTCGTTTATCATTTAGCTTATTCTTTGTCTTACTTTTTAGCTTCTATCTATTTCGAATCTAATCCTAGCTCGAATCACTTTGATACAAGCAAATTATCAATTAGACCCAAAACAAATTTAATTTGTTGTCCTATCCCGATTTAGACCAACACAGTGAGTTTAGTGGATTGGTTGAAATTCCCACAGGGGGTGGGTCGTGATTTTTTTATACCTTTGAGCCAGGGTATTTTCCACGTTAAAATCGCGTGTCTTGTCTAATTTTTCTCTTTTATTGTCTTGTTAAACTGCAGTTGGAACACCCGCAGAAACTGTTTCAAGTGAACTGTTCTAACCTGGTCAAAAATTTAAAAAGAGGCAAAATCGTTATCGACCCAGTTCATCCCCCTTGTATCGAGTGTACTCTAAACTAACATAAGTGTTTATAAGTCTATAACTTTTTAAATTATCAAACACTAATTAATAATTTTATAATCATATATGTGCTTTTAAGCTTATCCAAACAGGTTCATAGTATTAAATTGTTCACTCACTAACCAACTAACAAATTAAAATAGTAAATCGAGACATTTCCTGGTATGTGACTAGCTAGCTAAGCTAGCTTCTCTCTGGTAATTTTATTAGAAGAGAATGCAGAATCTAGAATCATTAATTCTGAACCTGCAAAATTTTGTAAATGCGAAAACTTTAAAAAAAAAAAATTAAAAAAAATTCTTTAGCACACAAATACATAATTATTGAACCTACACAGCTCGTCCTAGATCCGCAACTTTTATTCTTGACATATAATATAAAACTTCATAACTGGGATAAGGAGGTATTCATTTGGAAGCAGATGCGGAAGCTACAGTTTGAGCAACAACTTTGAAAAAAGCAAGCAGCTCAGCCTTTGGAGGTGAATGTTCCTTAACTTGGCTGCACTGAATGTACTCATCTCTCCATGCACAAAAATTTGGGAAATTTTCACTTGTTACCAATTCAACTCCAGTGGCTTCTTCAAACACTTTAAGCCAAATTCCCAACAAATTTGCAGCAATATCAGCAAATCCAAATTTGTCCCCCACAAAGAACTTCTTATCCTTTAGCTCATTATCAAGAACTTTCAGCATCTCACAAACTTCCTCTTTTCCCTTCTCTCGTTCCTCTCCAGGAATGAAAGTTTTAATTATTGCTGGCACCTGCAATACACTCAGAAACTTAAATAATATAAGTATCAATTATTCTCAATTATACATTTAAGAATATATAGAGTTAATTTCACGTATAGTCATTTAAACTTTATCTACCTTAATAGTAAAGTCACTAATAAGCCTCGAAATTAGTCATTGTAGAAAATGACACGATCACTGTAAACTTATTATTAAGGGATTAGTGTTTCTTCTTGAATTGGCCCTACCCAGCAGAGATCTTGACTAATTTAAGTTTCGAATATCAGATAATTAAATGAAAATTAAATATACCTTATCATCAAGGAACTTAGCCCAGAAACGAGCAATAGCTCGGTCATAAGGGTCTTTAGGCAAAATGGAAGGGCCATCAAATGTCTCATCAATGTACTCAAGAATGATAAAAGACTCAACAATTGGCTTGCCATTGTGAATGAGAACTGGGATTTTTTTGTGAATTGGATTTGATTGAAGAAGTAGAGGGCTCTTGTTTTGTTTATCTTCTTCTACATATTCATATTTCACACCCTTAATCTTTAGTGCCAACTCGACTCTGTGACTAAATGGGCTATACCAGAAACCTAGCAACTTCACTTCTGCCATCCCACAACGTTAGTCTTAAGTTTTTTGCTTTACTATACTGGAGGGATTGAATTGTGGTCCTCTTTGATAGAAGGAGAAAGTAAAGTTAGTGTGGTACTGTGGTCTTAGGAACCAAATAAATACTCCTTCCGTCTCGTTTTAACCTTAAGATATTACTAATAATGAGTAAGAATTATTGTCTATTTTATCCTTATTTATATCTCCATTCTTATTTGAACTATCATAATATTACCTCATCAATTAAGATATTTGGTTCTTCAAAAATAATAATTACTAAAGATAAAATTGAAAAAAAATTAAAAATTTTGCATTAAACTCTTAAATAAACAAATAATTTAGATAATTATTTTTAGTAAGGCAGACAAATAACTCCGTGAGGACAACGTTTCATTTTTGACAAATAAATTCCCTAAATTAATGCTTCCGTACTGATCAAAGAGGAGACACATGTAAGCACTTAGCTAACTTTACTTTTGACTCATTCTCCCCAAATAAAAAAAAAAAAACTTTACTTTTGACCCTTCAACTAGTGAGAATTATTAAAGGTCTTGTGAGCATGAAAAATAGAAATTTTTTAGAATAAATCTTTCCTCCTGTTATGACCTCCAAACGATACACCAGAATTAATTGGATCATAACAAATTTACCAAAAAGAATCCTGTACCAAGAACCCTGTTACTTCTGACTTCTACATATTGTAATAGGAGTACATTGTTTGTTGCACAAGATAAAGTCGTCACTGCAAACGTGATAAGAGAACTTATCTTAAAATTAAAGATACCTAGCTAGCTTATAAGTTATAACATTTGTCTGAACTTTTAGGAAATTGAACTTGTCAAAACTTGGCTGCTGTTTTTGCATCTGCTCTCAAATGAGATCTCCTCCACCAACTTAAGAAATTTCGACAACTTGTCAATAAAAGTACAACATAGCAGGAAGTAGTTGTCTCGATTTCGAATAACTAGCTGGTCAATGGTTTTACAGTAAATAATCACATCAATTTGCTCATCGAACTGAAAAATTAAAGGCAGAATTGGTCACTCATACTAGTAGTAGTATTAAAAGGAATAATTGGTGACTAAATAGTATCAATGCATTTTTATATTTCTAGGGAAGTTGAAAAAATTGATGAAAAAAGCAAACCACGAGATTTGATGAAAATGTGTGACATGAGCACATAGGTCATCTCTCGACTCTCGAGACACTTGTGTAATATGGATTGCTGAAAAGCTTGTGAAGGTCAAATTCCATTCCATAAGAAGCCAAAAGCTAAGAAGATAGAATTGCAAATGAAGCTAAAATTTTGAGCAATTAAGAAGTTCATTCTTCATAAAACATTTTTGTCCTGAGGCTTCTAGTTCCACCACCAAGAAAAAGTTAAAATCGACTACACACATGCAGACTGCAGTGACATCAGCCAATAAATACTTAAAAAGCATCAAATGCTAAACCTATTAATATCAAAAATACAATAAGCTTAAGAGACGTTTGTTAGGGCGTGTTGCTTAGCTAAACATCATATTAGCACCTTTTACAATTGTATCCACTGTTTGATAGCTTTTCTTAGGCTGAGATAACTAATACATATATTAATTAATACGTCAATTCAAGTATTATTTAATACCTCATCATAGTATTAATAATATACCATGTTTACCAATACACGGATAAATAATGAAATGATAAAAATACTCACACTAAAACTATTATTTTTAATATATGGATAAGAATTCAAGAGTATAATTGAAAACAAAAGTTTATACAGTTTTAAACCAAACACAAGTTTAAGTTATATAATATTTATCCAAATTTTAATACAATGAGTCAAACACGTGACTAAAAACAATCTATACATTATTAATCTCTGTGTTACGAATCTCTACCAAACGACGTAGTGTTAAAATTTTGAAAAATTGAACCCATTCAGTTCCTAATCCATCGCTGCGCCCTTGTCTGTAAAGTTAAGAATTGATTCAAATGCATCATTCTAAAATGTGCAGTAACTCTTTTCTTTAGTCTTTTTTCATGAAAATGAACAAGACAATCAAACTATTCATAGTTTTTGTAGACTAATAATAGAGGCTAAGTCATCGGTCAATGTGGAATCATTAAATTAGACAATTGAATTGTCGACCAAGACACAATATTTTTTGTATTTTTGTTCCTATTTTCGTGGTTGCTAAGACACTTCCTTAAATTTTCCGTCTATAAAAGAAGACAAGTATTCAAGAACAAAATCCCATCACAAAAGTTTCCTCAAACATAACAAAGTAAAAACCACATAACCTAAATTGTGAGATGGCAGAAGTGAAATTGCTTGGTGTTTCATATAGTCCATTTAGTAACAGAGTTGAGTGGGCACTAAAGACTAAGGGTGTCGAATATGAACTTATAGAACAAGATCTACAAAACAAGAGTCCTTTGCTTCTCGAATCCAATCCTGTTCACAAGAAAATCCCAGTTCTTATTCACAATGGCAAGGCTATTGCTGAGTCCATGGTAATTGTTGAATACATTGATGAGACTTTTGATGGCCCTTCCATCTTGCCTAAAGACCCTTATGATCGAGCTCTAGCTCGTTTCTGGACAAAGTTCATCGATGATAAGGTAATATTCACTTTCATGTTGTATAGTATTATATATATTCGAGTCTAAGTTATATGCATTGATGGTGTAAAGTTATTTACGCAATGAGATTACTTGTTCTATTGTATGTAACTCTATTATATCAGACTAAATTATAGTGAATGATGTAGAAATTCACCAGAATAATGTCAATATATATGACGTAAATCATTTTCTATATTTTGCATAATTTCATTAAAATAATTAAAAGTGTGTTTGATATGACTGAACTTTTTATCGGAAATGACTTATTTTCTGAAAAATATTTTCCTAGGCATGTTTTCTGATGTTGGTTGGAGATCGAAAAATATTTTTTCAATTGAAGACTTATTATAGTAATAATAGCAAATCAGATAATCTTTTCATGAAATTTTAGTGTATCAAATATTAATATAATTTGAAAAATATTTTTGCGAATATAAGAAAATTACTTGTATTTTTAAAAGTCTTTTTTCTTACTGGACGCACCTTAAAATTTATTTGTTTTGCAGCTACTATCATTGGGGAAAGCTTTGTTTGGCAAAGCAGAGGAGGCAGAGAAAGCCAAAGAAGAGTGTGGTGAGGTGCTGAAAGTTCTCGATAATGAGCTAAAGGATAAGATGTTCTTTGTGGGTGACAAATTTGGATTTGCTGATATTGGTGCAAATTTGTTGGCATATTGGATGCCAATTATTGAAGAAGCCTCTGGAAATATTTTGGTGACAAAAGAAAAATTCCCAAACCTTTGTAGGTGGAGAGAAGAGTATATTAACTGCAGCCAAGTTAAGGAATATTTGCCGCCAAGAGATGCATTGCTTGCCCATTTCCAAGCTCGTTTTCAAGTTGCAGCTGCTCCAAAATGAACTCTTCTTTCTTGTGAGGTTTCAAGATTTTGTGTGGCAATAAATATGCGAACTAGTTAGCCAAGCTTTTCACAGTCTAGTTGGTAATATCCTGTGTTTTTTATTACTATTGGCCAGTTTGTTTTGTAAGGGTGTAATAATCTCATTCGGGTACTAAATGATATTCTCGCTTTTTCATTTTATCCCATACTCTTTTACATTTGATCTGCTAAAAAAATGTGTCAATTTTAAATATGGAAATAATTTCTAAACTTCTCATTTCACTCACAATAACAATAATTATAGTCAAGATATGGTGTATTTAAAAATTTTCCTTTCACTTAAAATTATGTATCGGATCAAATATCTCAACATGACATGAACAGATGGAGTAAGATAGTATAATTGTACCATATATGGTGGGGGAATGAGATCTTCTAACTTTAATCAGATTTCTTGAATTTGAATCTAGAGAATAAAGGAACCTCATAGGGGAGGGAATCGCATCTAACCTGATCAAGCATGGACAACTCATACGCTCATACTTTTAGGCTTATAGTAATAATTAATTGAGGATAAATTGAAGTAATTATTAATCGAGGATAAATTGCCGGCCAGCATAAAAATTAGACAATTGCATTAGCTTTGTTGCAATGACATTCCTTTTTCCCGCCTATAAAAGAAGAGAAGAATTTGTGGAAAAAGAGATAACTTAGGTGATTTAGAAGTTGCAGTTAGTTAACTTAACTTAGCTGAGTTGGCAGTTCTCCATGTTAGCTAGTCGGTTGGATTAGATATTTTAGATTCCAATCTTATATGTATAAGTAGTTGTTACGTACAGCTGTAATAGTTAGTTAGTTGATTAACCATTCAGTTAGTTCATTGAATGTATGAGTTTTTTCTCTCTCTACAATTCTTCCCCAAAATATCTTCTTAGCTCAAGACCTAGACTTCAATCTCTGATCTATTGTATGGATTTCTACATGGTATCAGAGCAAATCGGCTATTAATATGGTCCTTTCTTCACTTGATCAGAAAAATTGAAGTTCTTTTAGGGTTACGATGGCGAATGTAGGAAATCAGACCGGAAATGGAACTGGAGACCATGGGATTCTGGGGAGAAATCGTATTGAGACTGTACAGGATTTGGATCACAACCACCCGCTATTCCTTCATGCAGCTGATACCTCAGGAACAGTTCTGATTGCTCTCCAATTGACCGGATCGGAAAATTACTCAGTGTGGAGCAAGGCGATGAGATTAGCAATTCTGGGAAGAAACAAGCTAGATTTCGTCGAAGGGACCTGCAGAAAGGAGAATTATGGGCCGAATCTGGAAAATCAATGGGAAAGATGCAACGCGATCGTACTTTCGTGGATCATGAACTGTGTCTCCAAAGAGTTATTCAGTGGAATAGTATACTCAACGAGTGCAAGTGCTGTGTGGCTGGATCTCAAGGAAAGGTTTGATAAAGTAAACGAATCCAGGGTTTTTCAGCTTCATAAAGAAATAGCAACAACAAATCAAGGTACGAGTTCGATTTCAGTGTATTATTCAAAATTAAGACTATTGTGGGATGAATATGAGTGTATTGCACCAGCCCCCTGTTGTGACTGTGAGAAATCCCAAAGATATGCAAAACATGTGCTTAGGCAGAAGCTTTTACAATTTTTAATGGGGTTAAACGAGTCATATGAACAGGCTAGAGAGCAAGTGCTGATGATGATACCACTGCCATCAGTGAATGAAGTATACTCGATGCTAATGGATAGGGAAAGTCAAAGGGGATTGACAAACAATTATGTTGCAAACAATAGTGAGGAAATGACTGCACTAATGACTGTTAGAAAGGGAAAGTTGGATGTCACTTCCCTCTCTGATCCCACCAATTTCATTCTTCTATTGAGTCGGCTAACTGTATGCAGAGAAAGAAGAAGAATTACAATGTGAAATGTGATTTTTGTGGACTGAAGGGACATGTGAGAGATGATTGTTGGAAGTTAAATGGATACCCCGAGGACTATAAACCAAAAAGAAAAACCAACAACAATGCAGGGAACTATGGAAATAATGCAGGAAACAATGGAAACAGTGCAAGCAACAATAATAACTTTGTGAACAATAAAAACCTGGGAAGATATTCAGATAATGGAGCTTACAATGCAGTAGCTGAAGGAAGTAGAAGACTGGATTTAGCAGAATACAGTAACAATGCTGAGAAGGGGAAGGCTGTGAGAAATGCAGATATTCAGATGCCCTACTTCACACCTGAGCAATTTCACAAGATAATGAGATTGATCAACAAGACTGATGAGGAGGATGACTTAGCCAACATGGCAGGTATAACTAATGCCTTTATAGTAGATTCTAACAACAAAGATTGGATAGTGGACACAGGGGCCACAAATCACATGACTCATGACTTGAATTTACTCTCAAATAGAGTAAAGTTAAGACAAGGAAGAAGGGTGCATTTACCTAATAGGGAAGTAACTACTGTTACACATACAGGATCTTGTAAAATGATAGGAGAGAAGGAAGTTGATAATATACTGTATATTCCAGAATTCAGGTACAACTTGATGTCAGTATCAAAGTTTACAAAGGACCTGAATTGTTCTATCACCTTTTTTCCAAAATTCTATGTCATACAGGACCTTTGCACTGGGAAGGTCAAGAAGATTGGTAGGGAGCAGGATGGTTTGTACCTGCTACCACAAAAATAGGAGGACTGCTGGAAAAACAAAACTGAAAGAAGTTTGATTGCAAGAGGAGACAAGCTGGATGTTGAGTTGTGGCATAGAAGACTTGGACACTCATCTGTAAATACAATAAAACAATTGTTTAGATTGAGTCAGGATGAATGCAACAAGGTTTGCCAGGAGTGTAATATTTGTCCACTGGCTAAACATACTAGGTTACCCTTTCACAGAAGCATACATAGGGAAGATGCAATTTTCAGTTTGTTACATATAGATGTGTGGGGTCCATATCATGTAAATACATTTGATGGTAATAAATTTTTCCTTACCATTGTGGATGATCATTCTAGAGTGACATGGCTATACTTGCTCAAACTAAAAAGTGATGTGATAGTGGTGTTAAAATCATTCATCAAGATGGCACAAACACAATTCAATGCCAAGATAAAGAAAATCAGGACAGACAATGGAAAAGAATTCATAAATTCTGCTTGTGAGGAGTTGTTTAAGGAAAATGGGATTATGCATCAAAGGACTTGTGTCTATACTCCTCAGCAAAATAGAGTGGCTGAAAGGAAGCATAGACACATCCTTGAGGTTGCTAGAGCTCTGAAGTTTCAGAGTGGAATTCCATTAAAGTTCTGGGGACACTGCATCTTGGCTGGATGTTACATCATCAATCGACTACCTACAGCTGTGTTGAAGTGGAAGTGTCCATATGAAGTGTTCTACAAAAGGAAACCCAACCTTCAGCATATGAAAACAATAGGCTGTCTATGTTTTGCCAAGAGAATGCATAGCACTGACAAATTTGAGTCAAGAGCAGTGACATCAGTCCTCATGGGCTATTCTGACAGCAGCAAAGGCTATATCTTGTTTGACTTAGATAATGGTGTTTTCTTTGTCAACAGGGATGTGACCTTTAGAGAAACACAGTTCCCTTTCCTGATTCACACACATGATGAACACCAAGTTTTTTTAGATGATGCATGGTGTGCCTTGCCCACAGATACCAGCAATCCTACTGTGGCAATGCCAGAAGATCCAGAAGTCAGTGCACCTGCACCTAGCTCAGCTGGGACCCCTGAGACACAATCCAGTGCAACATGCCCTGATGTTCAGATTGGGATTGATGAACCTGACCCCACAATGATCCCTGATGAACCTGCTGCACCTCCACACAACACTGCAGCACCACTAAGAAAGTCTACCAGAGACAAGAAACAACCAAGCTGGATGACAGAATTTATTACAGCACAAGCCTCCTGTGACTCATCTATGCCATATCCTATGAGCAACTACATAGCCTATGATGCCTTGAAACCTCACCATCAACACTACTTAGCAGCTTTTACATCTGTTGTTGAGCCAACCACATTTTCTGAGGCCAGCAAGGATTCTAAGTGGGTCGAAGCCATGAAAACTGAGATTCAAGCTCTTGAAGACAACAGAACTTGGAAGCTGGTGCCCTTGCCCCCTGGCAAGATTGCCATAGGGTGCAAATGGGTCTTCAAGGTGAAATACAAAGCCAATGGAGACATTGAGAGGTATAAAGCGCGTCTGGTTGCTAAGGGTTACAATCAAAAGGAGGCCCTGGATTACCATGAAACATTTTCACCTGTGGTGAAAATTGCTACTGTTAGAGCTGTTATTTCACTGGCTGCAGCTGAGGGTTGGTCGATCCAACAAATGGATGTTTATAATGAATTCTTGCAGGGAGACCTTTATGATGAAGTGTACATGCACTTACCTGAGGGATTTGCAAGTCAGGGGGAGACACACAAAGGTAAATTAGTGTGCAGACTTGTCAAATCTTTATATGGTCTGAAACAAGCCAGCAGACAATGGAACAGGAAGCTGACAGATGCCTTGTTGAAACAAGGATTCACTCAAAGCTGTCTGGATTATTCTCTCTTCACAAAGAGGAGAAGGCAGAGTATGGTTATAATTCTAGTATACGTGGATGATATGTTGGTAACAGGGAATGACATGAGCATGATAGAGGCAACCAAGAGAGATCTCCACAAGACCTTCAAAATAAAAGATCTGGGAGACTTGAAATTCTTTTTAGGAATTGAATTTTGTAGATCAAGGAGAGGAATACTAATGAACAAGCGAAAATATGCAATGGAGTTGATCTCAGAGTTGGGGTTGAGTGGTGCTAAACCAGCCTGGACACCACTAGACAACAATCAAAAGTTTACCACCAAGGAATTGGATGAACTAATGGGAAACAAGGATGATGACTTACTTGAAGATAAAGGACAGTACCAGAGATTATTAGGGAAACTATTGTATTTAACCTTGACAAGGCTGGATATATCCTATGATGTACAGACACTCAGTCAGTTCATGCAGCAGCCAAAAAGATCACACTGGGAAGCAGCCTTAAGGGTTGTGAAGTATGTAAAAAGAGAACCTGGCATGGGAATATTGATGAGTAGTGAGAGAAGCAAGAAGTTAACAGCCTATTGTAATGCAGATTGGGCCTCATGCCCCAATACTAGAAGGTCAGTTACTGGGTTCATTGTGAAGTATGGGAACTCCATTTTATCTTGGAAATCAAAGAAGCAGGGGAAAGTGTCAAGAAGCTCAGCAGAGGCTGAGTACAGAAGCATGGCATCAACTGTGTCAGAATTGATTTGGATAATCAGGTTGTTTAGAGAATTGGGAGCTAGAGTTGAGTTGCCTACTGATCTCCATTGTGACAACAAGGTTGCCTTACAGATAGCAGCAAATCCAGTATATCATGAACGTACGAAGCACATAGAAATCGACTGTCATTTCATTAGAGAAAAGATACAACAGGGCATGGTGAAGACAAGACACATTGGGACTAAGGAACAAGAGGCAGACATACTCACCAAGGCATTATACAGAGTGCAACATGAATATTTGATGTGCAAGCTGAGAGTGCTGAACATTTTCGCACCTACCAGCTTGAGGGGGAGTGTGGAAAATGAGATAACTTAGGTGATTTAGAAGTTGCAGTTAGTTAACTTAACTTAGCTGAGTTGGCAGTTCTCCATGTTAGCTAGTCGGTTGGATTAGATATTTTAGATTCCAATCTTATATGTATAAGTAGTTGTTAGGTACAGCTGTAATAGTTAGTTAGTTGATTAACCATTCAGTTAGTTCATTGAATGTATGAGTTTTTTCTCTCTCTACAATTCTTCCCCAAAATATCTTCTTAGCTCCTTCTTAGCTCAAGACCTAGACTTCAATCTCTGATCTATTGTATGTATTTCTACAGAATTCAAGAACGAATCATGAAATGTAAAACTGAAAGACAGAAATTAATTTATTTAGTGAAATGGCAGTAGTGAAATTGCTAGGTGGTTCAACGAGTACCTTTAGTCTCAGAACTGAGTGGGCTGGGCTCTGAAGATTAAGGGAGTGAAATATGAGCTTATAGAACAAGGTCTACAAAATAAGAGCACTTTACTTCTTCAATCGAATCCACTTCACAAGATATTTCAGGATATTCATATAAAAAGTGTGTAATAAAATGTGAGAGAAGATCTTATAATGAATACTACTTTTGTTATCCGTAATTGAACAAAACCTTCAACCACTAATATAGTTTAGACTTTTAATTGAAGCTAAGTCATTGGTCAAGTATTAAATGAGAAAACTGCATAGTCAACCAAGAAAGTATTGTTTTGCTCTTAATTGCTTAGTTGTTGAGCCACTTCGTCAATTTTTTCCTCCATAAAAGTAGACGAGAATTCAAGAACAAAAATCACCACATAGATTTCTTCAAAACACAGAAAAAATATAAGCCACAGAATTAAAATTGTGAGATGTCTGAAGTGAAATTGCTTGGTGTTTCACACAGTCCATTTAATACAAGAGTTGAGTGGGCTCTGAAAACTAAGGGTGTGGAATATGAATTTATAGAACAAGATCTACAAAATAAGAGCCCCCTACTTCTTCAATCCAACCCTGTTCACGAGAAAATCCCAGTTCTCATTCATAATGGCAAGCCAATTGCTGAGTCTATGGTCATTCTTGAATACATTGATGAGACTTTTGATGGTCCTTCAATCTTGCCTGAAGACCCTTATGATCGAGCTATATCTCGTTTCTGGGCTAAGTTCATTGATGATAAGGTACAGTTCACTTTCTTCTATATATTCGAATTTAGGATCTATACCACTTAAGAAATATTTACACAACCATGTTATTTATACTTTATTGCCGATAACTTTATTTAATAGGAGTAGCATTGATTCGAAACCTATAATAAATGGTAAGTAATAGGTTAAAATTACATTAATAGGGTACATATTTAATTACATTGCGTATAAGTGTATATACCTTAAATCTTATGCATATTTGCAGAATTCAAGGAAGTTTCCTTTAAGGTGTGTTAAGTACTCCCTCCGGTCCATTTTAGTTGTAAGGGTTGACTTTGCACACATCTTAAGAAATCATAAATAAGCATAGTATTAAAATAGACCGGAGGGAGTATGATGGAAGTTATTTTTGTGAACAATGACTTATTTCTTGGAATATGTATTCCGATGTTTTCTAAGAATAAGAAAATAATTATTGAAGATTTATAAAGATATTAGCAAACCAAATATACTCCTAATAAGTTGATAAAATATTTGAAAACTAAAGATTAGTAATAATGTTAAAGTATTAATAGAATGACTGATATGAAGTTAAGAGTGAGATAACAATGAAAGAAAATAAAAAACAAATTTAAGTTTTGAATGTTTTGCAGTTACCAACATTGAGGAAAGCTTTGTTTGGCAAAGGAGAGGAGTCAGAAAAAGCTAAAGAGGAAGCTTGTGAGATGCTGAAAGTTCTTGATAATGAGCTCAAGGATAAGAAGTTCTTTGTTGGAGACAAATTTGGATTTGCTGATATTGCTGCAAGTATGTTGGCTCATTGGATGGCAGTAATTGAAGAAGCCTCCGGAAATATTTTGGTGACTAAAGAAAAATTCCCAAATTTCAATGCATGGAGAGATGAATACATTAACTGCAGTCAAGTCAAGGAAATTTTACCTCCAAGAGATGAGTTGCTTGCTTTTTTCCAAGCTCGTTTTCAAGCTGCAGCTTCTGCTTCTGCTCCCAAATGAACAATTGGTGAAATTTCAAGATTTTGTGTGGCAATAAAACTACCTCTTCAAGAAAACTAGCTTAGCCAAGCTTTCACATAGTATAGTACGTATCTTGTGTTTTTTGTTGTTAGTAGTTTGTTTTGTATGAGAGTGTGATAATCTCTTCCGGATATGAAATGTTATTCTCGATGTTTCATTTTAAGCAAAATTCTTTTATTTTGTCTGTAATAAAAGATGACATATTTTTCTTAACTTCGTATTTTACCCAGAATTACAGTAGTTATAGCCAAGAAAAGTAATGTTGTGTTTAAGGCAACAAGTTAAATGATTTTTTCAGTTCTCTTGAAATTATGTTTCCAATTAAACATCCCAATGTAAGTAAAACAGATAGAGCAAGAACTGTACCACAAGACTATGGTGGATGAATGAGTTCACTTTACGGTTAACCAAATGTCTGGAGTTTGAATCTAGAAGATGAGAGAACCCTTATGGAGAGGAATCGCCAGCCAAGATGAAAGCACGGACGAGTAAACTTTTTTCATTATACAAACATTTTTTTTACAATGTACGAAACCTTGAATATATTAACAGAGTGAAATATGAACTTATAGAACAAGATACAAAATAAGAGCACTTTACTTCTTCAATCGAATCCAATTCACAAGAAAATTCATGTCCTCATTCACAATGGTAAGCCTATTGCTGAATCATTGGTCATTCTTGAATATATTGATGAAACATTTGAAGGCCCTTCTATCTTGCCTAAAGACCCTTATGACCGAGCTTTAGCTAATTTTTGGACTAAGTTCCTCGATGACACGGTAATCTCTGTTAGTATGTGACTATTTCGATTGTCTTGGTCATGTATTGCTGATTCCGGTATGGTGTATATGTTAGCAGATTAAGTCAGACATGTTTGGCTTTATATTCAATCTGGTATCAGCGCCCGGCTGATCGAGGTTCGTGTCGAAAAGTCTCTGTTTAGGAGGGTAAAGCACTATTTACCAGACGTGACTCTGTTCGCCGGGTTCTAATCCAAGAATACTAGTACTTGAGAGTTTTGCACTGCTTGCCAATATTGAGGAAAGCTTTGTGGAAAGGAGAGGAGCAAGAGAAAGGTAAACAGGAATTTGGTAAACTGCTGAAAGTTCTTGACAATGAGAAGAGTACATTAACTATAGCTCCAAGGGATTTGGTTCTTGCCCATTGTAAAGCTCGCTTTCAAGCTCCGAAATGAAAACTTAACTTGTGAAAATGATCGAGCTTTGTTGTGGCAATAAATCTACCTGCTATGTAAAACAAGCTTAGCTAGCCTTTCATATGCTCCCTCCGTTCTACTTATTTGTAACAATTATATTCAATTTTCAAAGTCAAATTTGTTGATTTTGATTGCGATTTCAGATATAGAATTTTTATGTTTTCTAAAATAAAATTTATATTTTTAAAAATTAAATAAAAATATTATAAATAATAATAATTAACAATTTAAAATATTTAAAAAATACATGAAAATATCGCCATTAAAAAAAAAGGTTATTTGTCTATAGAAAATCTGAATATATGATAACAAAGTAGAACCGAGGGAGTCCTATATTAGGCAATATCTTGTGTTTTTGTTTTGCTAGTTTGTCAATAGTATGAGATTGTTATCTCCTCCAGCTACTAAATAATACTCATTTCGTGTCAAGTTCTACTAAGGTTATTGAGTGGGCATAAGTTTAAGAAAGAGAAAAAAAAAAAAATAACATGCTATAACATTTTCTATACAAATATTTTGGTCACAAATCTATGTGTTGCCTGCCAAAATTGTAAAACTGATTGAGGCTACATGTAGAAAGTTTCTGTGGACCGGAGGGGTTGAGTTATCAAAGAGGGCCTTACTAGCATGGGACCGAGTCTGTTACCCTCAATCAGCAGGTGGTCTGAATATATTAGATATGGCAATATAGAATAAAGCTGCTATAAGTAAACTCATATGGAACCTCTGTAGCAAAAAAGATAAATTGTGCGTAAAATGGATCCAACCTACTATGTGAAAGAGAGACGAGTGCGGGATATTGCACCCAAACAAGCTTCATGGATGGTACAAAAAATCCTGAAAGTCAAGAGAGTAATAGAGCAAGCTGGAATGGGGGTAGCTGAGTTTCAGACACTGACAAAATTTTCAATCAAGTATATGTACATCAGAATGAGAGGTGTTTTCCCTAAGGTATCATGGAGGAAAATAGTGTGTAATAATGTTGGGGCTGCTAAATGGGTGTTCATCTTGAGACTAGTGGCACATGAAAAATTACACACAAAGGATGGATTGGCACAATGGGGGATGAATGTCACTTTGAATTGCCCGCTTTGCAACAATGGTAATGAGAGTATCACACATCTTTTCTTTCAATGCGAGTTGGCAGCATACATATGGAACAAGCTACTGAGATGGCAAGGGATGAGCAGATTAGCAATAGATTGGCAAGGAGAAATACAATGGGCTGAAGCAAATACAAGAGGTAGAAGTGCTGAAGCAGAGGTTTACAGAATGTCTCTAGTTGCCTGTGTGTACTACATCTGGAAGGAGAGAAATCAAAGAGTGTTCCAAAACAAACAAGAAGATCCATATTTCATTCTTAAATAAATCATCCAAGAAGTTGTCTGTAGAGGAACAATGAAGAGAAGGTTAGCTAGGAAGCTTGAGCAATTAAATTTTTATCCTTAGATGTTTTGTAATAGGTAGATGTTATGCTGATAATAGCTGGTAGGTAGTTGAGGTCGGATATGTAGTATCTGAAGTTGGGGCTTCTTGTCCAACAGTCAGTATTTTCTCTGTACACAAATGCTCAATTTGGTAATAAAATTTTACTCCCTCCGTCCCAATTTATGTGGCACCATTTGACCAGACACGAAGTTTAAGAAAATACAGGTTAACCTTGTTAAGTATCAATTTTACCCTTGAAAAAGTAAGAGAGGGAAGATTTGAATAATAAAAAGTTGTTGGTAGGTTTAAAAGTATGTAGGGCTCAACAAGGGTAAAATAGAGATGATGCATTAAATAATTGTCAAATAAAAAAAGGTGCCACTTATTTTGGGACAAACAAAAAAGGAAATGGTGACACATAAATTGGGACGGAGGGAGTATTTTTTACCAAAAAACAAAAAAAAAATTGTCATTAAAACAATATGATAATTTTAAGGTGTTTAATAATTAAAAAAATTAATAAAATTTAATAGTCAAAGTTAAATATGGGTAATATAATAAAATACACAATCTATTTAATAACTTAGAAAATTAGAGTTATAACTTTAAGGTATCCATTCTCATAACATACTCCCTCCGTCCCAATTTGTTTGTCGTAGTTTGACTTGACACAAAGTTTAATAAAGTTAGGAAGACTTTTGAAACTTGTGGTCTAAAATAAGTCATGGATATTTGTGTGGCTATAAATGAGTCAAAAAGTAACTTTAGAGTTGAATTATTGCCAAATTTAGAAATATGACAATCTTTTTGGGACAGACAAATAAGGAAAGTATGACAAACAAAGTGGGACAGAGGGAGTATTTGACTAGGAGTTATTCAAGAGGCAACGGAAGTTGAAGTATTGACATATGATGAATTCCCAAAATATTCTTGCTTGGGCTGAAGAGTTACAAACTTGTAGCATTATCAAGGAAATTCTGCCACCAAGAGAAAAGTTGCTACTTACAAATCTATCTTTAAAACTAGAAAACATAGCTTATAAAATAATTTTTTGTTTTTTTGGTAAGGAACGATATCTAAATTAACGAAAAAAATCTAACTATTACAAGATAGGACCGATCTTTGTAACATAGTATTTCGGTCGTTTTGATCATAGTTGTTCATAGAGTTAACAAAAGTGACAAATCTAGGTACCGTAGTACTTTGATTGTCATGTTCTAAAATAGAAATTACTCATGAAGGAGGAAATTGATAAATCCTAAGTTCTTCAAAAGATGACCTGCAACCTATTTTTGTCATTTAATCTGCAGCTTTGTTTGCTTCTCTATAGTTGTGTTGCAGCTTTAAGCCCCCGCTTCAAATAATAGGAACCTGCAATTATTAATTACAAAAATAATTGTTATTACATGCTTACGGATAATTGCTCATTTGACCTTGCAATGGCTCGAGATTACGGATGTGTTAAAGTTCATATTGTTTTAATTTATGGGGGAAAATTTGCTTGCACCTACTGTTTGCTGGTAATTTATTAATGTTTTACATCTTTTAGTCAATATTTACTTTATGATGGTGATTCCATCTTGTTGTTTTTATCTTTTCACAAAATATGTTTACAAATTAGTTCTCTCTAACCGAAAATCCACTATAACAAATAAGCCTTTTAGCGGCATTTTATTAGCGGCAATAACCTAATTGCCGCTAAAGAACCTTCATATAAGTACAATAAGCAGGGCCTTTTAACGCCAATAAGCAGAAATGACCATTAAATATATCTAATTAAAATAAAATTCTATCAGTTCCACCAATTTCTTCATACCCAAACTAGTTTGGAAAATCTAGAGAAAATATTTGCGATCTCATTTCTCTACGTCGCCGCTCGCCATCGCCTCTCGGCTCTCACCATCTCCTCTCGCTGCCAATTGATCATTCTTATTGCTTTGTGATAACCTAGTAGTTAGTTGTTGGATTTATAAATGAATTAGTTAGAAAGTGTAGTATGAGTTGAAGTGCTTATTTCAATGTATTTTGGCAACCCTGAAAATTTCGAGTACATAGAACCCCATATATAATGAAACTAAATATGATTAAAACATGAAAATTATAGATTCATATGTCTAATTTCCGACGCTTCAAATACTTTGTCAATCAAAGCTCTGTACAAAAAAGTTATGATCTTTTTACTAAAGAGTGGCAGAGTGGATGTCGCTCGCCTAAAATATAAAATAAATAAATACGAGCATAGATAAATTGAAATTTTGAAATTTCAGTCTTCATTTCAGATATGCAATTATTTTATCTCCTCATTTTTTAAATATTTGTGTTTTGTGCATGTGTCATTTATTGTTATCAGTAGTGAAGTAGAGAAAGAGCAAGCCATTGAGCGGTCTGCTCTATCAGTTGGCAATTGGTGTTTTCATACTGTAGATAGTTTTATTCATGTAGTTTGATCTTATTTCGGTCATTGGAAGGACTTACTGCCTTCCATAATCTAGTAGAAATCAAGTGTCTCTAGTAATTACCTTCTTAATGTATTGTTTTATATAAAAATCATCAGATTACATATAGTAGAGTGCACTAAAATGATGCATACAATGCAATCTAATTGAGAAGATGACTCTTCTTCTTCTTTACATTGAGTTAGTTTAGAATTGAATAATCTACCTATCTGCTAAGCTTTTTTGTTAAATACATCATGGTGGTTTAGAGATGAAAGTAGAGTTCTTCGTTGTCCTGAGTTTAAGAGTTGGAGTTACCATCTATCCGTATTTAGTAAGTCACTCACCACTTTGGGCAGGTCAACTTGTAAGCTAATGATTGTAGTATATGTCCACTTGTGGCTAAAGGAGGCTTAGTTTATATGTTGTAGCTTCAGGTTAGTAGTGTTGCACTTTAACCCCATCTAATTTACTAAGCTACTTTTAAAAGGTTTACATGTGCAGTCATGGGGAAAGTTGACAGGTGAGGTGAATTTTAGCATGGTCATGTCACTTCATAACTGTAGCACCTGAGTACTGGAGGCTGCAATTGGCAAAGGAATTGATGTATACTCTCATCACTTTAGTGTTCACCCTTTTTGGTTGTGATGGACTGATGGTGCAGTTTTTATTTGTTTATTTTGATGATGCAGGATGAGGAAACTGGAGTTTGGTATCAGCAAAGAGGCACCGACTTCACGATTCCTTGTATGATTACATTGAAGAAGGTGCTAATAAAGTATGTATAGATATATCTATTTGAATGATGTTATGAATATAACAAGTTGGTATACCTATCCCCGGAGGAAAATCCTTTCTTCCCAGATAACTTGCCTGGCTCAATCATACCACATAGCAAATGTCCACTAGTATCTATCTCACTAATAATGAATCTTTATGATGTCCTTTTGTCACTAATTTCAGTTATAGGTTGTGCATCCAGTAGTAGACTCCATCAATGTAACTGAAAAGATATTGGATGTTTATATGAATCAATTACTTCCACTATTCTGTACTCAGGCTGATGAAGGAAACTATGCAACTACTGCTGCATGTGATATTCAGTTATTGCAGGTAACTAACTTTTACATGTTTGTTTGCTCATTCTAAATGGATCAATTTGAAACTGAATCAATGTTCTGGCAGATACTTTTTCCTAGAAAATATTTACCACCACATCTGGTGTTTATATAAAATCATAAACATTTGACCTAGCATCTCTCATATGTAGATATAAGATTAAGCATTTATATGAGTGTTGGAAGGCATATATTCATATATTTGGCTGACTTGAATAAATATACTTATAAGCTGAAGTGAAATATATATTTTTTCTTGGAAGGCACTCTCTAGAAGGATTCACTATGGAAAATTTGTTGTTGAGGTTAAATTCAAGGATTGCACTGATCAGTATACACCACTTATTCTTGCTCAAGTATGCAATGACATATATAAATGCAATTCTGAACATTTAAGAATATCTAGATTGGAGAGTCTAGATTAAGAATATCTGGACTGGAGATCTACAATGAAAATGTAAGGGACCTATTGAATTCTGAATCAGGTCGTAGCCTCAGGCTTACTTGATGATTCAGAGGTACATAAGCTAAAATTAATCTTAGGATTTTATAGTTTCCTCTCCTAGTCAAAAAAGGAAAAAGAAAAAGGAAATAAAGAAACAAGTGAAATATCATTCTTAAATCTGAACATTTGTAGAAGAAACATCAACCAATGAACATTTCAGACATTTGATTACTCTGTGAGGGTAAATTTTGATTCTTTCAATGTGAAATAGCTTTGGTTTCTTCTGTTAGTTTTTCCCGTCTAGCCTTTTCCTTCATGAAAAATCATTCTTAAATTTGCAGCTCAAAGGACATAAGTTGTTAAGCCGTTGGTCGCCGGTTGCCATGAAGTCCAGCAATAGAGGTACTTGAGTAATCTATTAAGCTTTAATCTTTCCCAGTACGATACATGATTTTGGTTTACTTCAGTATATTGAAAAAGTTTAGGAGCATGAAAGAGCTCCTATGATAGTTTAGGAGAGAAATCAATCTATTTTCAATATAATACATGGTAGCATTTGTTTCATGGAATTTGTTATAATGATACTACATGGACCTCTGATCTGATAAACACACATTTTAATCTGACTAAGTTCTGCATTCATTGGTTAATATTTGCTTGCTAAGTCCAGAGTGTATTTAGCCAGTAGTAGTGAAGATTATGATGAGAATGCTAAGTATCAAGTTGTTTAGCAGAGAGGATGATTTAAAATTACCTCTGTAAATGTCAATTTGGAAAGGTGAATGAGTTTTAATTCGTTTAATTTACTACTGTCAATTTGGATTGGCTTTCTTACATGTAATTAGATGCATTTTATTTGTAAGAGCGAAGCAGGAACCTAGACGGATATTTGGCTCGGGTCACGCAAAGATAGCTGCCAAGAGTATCATTTTGTTCATAAGCGAACCAGAAGATCAAAAATTGGATGTGTATAAGCCAGCCACTACGCCAATTGCCAAATCTTCTCTAGGGAGAAAAAAATCACTATATGTGTGGTACTCTTGTACATGATACTGGCATCTTTTAGGAGTTGCTAATTGAGCTGGGATGTTAAATTTTGATGCTTCTTGTTTTAAGTGAATGTTGTTTTGAGTTTGATAATTTTTCTTGTAAGTGGGGTGCATTCAGTTAGAAGAACGCCTTCAAAAACTAACTGCTCTTGTAATTTTTGTATTTGATGTTATAAAAAACTGCTTGATTAAATATATGAATTATTGTGAATTCGTATCCAATTTAGTCGCCATTATAAATGCTTCTAAAACATACCAATTATTGTGTTTTACCAATAAGTAAAGCCGCAAAACATGAGAGATCACATATTTATAAGGCAATTTTAGTGACGGCAATAAAATGAGTCACTTGGCATAAATGCCGCTAAAGGCTTTAGCGACAGTGGGTCTAATGGCATTTAAGCAATTGCCGGTAAATGAAATTGCCGCTAAAAGTAAAATCCATTGCCGCTAAAAAGCTTCTTTTGGTGTAGTGATCTCTGGAACATTTTCTCTATTTTGGTAGGGTAAGTCGTAAGATTTTCGTGCATCTCATCCTCTCCAGACCATTTATGTGACAGCGCTAGGTATGTTGTCGTTGTCGTCGTCTCTAGTGAGGGATAAGTTCAAAATCACTCATGTAATGTTTGAGAGTTGTGACTGAAACTTCTCTTCCTGCATGTATTAATCCTCTGCATCTGATATGTAATAAGTTGTCTAATGAGCTGCTATATCAATTACTTACCATTTTGCGTCTGTTCTTGCAAAAGAACTGAATATCCACCGACAAAAGGAGGGGGCGGAGGGGGGAAGATTAAGGAAAAGACAATAGGTGATATGCTGAAAGAAACAAAAGAGTAAATGTTACTCCTAAAAATTCTCATCAGGTTGCCACGTGTGATTGGAAATTTATTAATCTAGTCAACCGAACTAAGCTAACAACAAAATCCCATTCCATAAGTAGGCAAGAGCCTAGAAATGTAGAATTGTAAAGTAAGAAAATACTTTTTGAGCATTATTGTTCAACAATTGGAAGATGGCTGAAGTGAAACTGATTGGTATATGGGGAAGTCCATTTAGTAAAAGAATTGAGATTGCTTTGAATCTCAAGGGTATTGAATATGAGTTCATTGAGCAAAATCCTTTTGACAAGAGTCTTACGTTTGCCAAGTACAATCCTATTCATAAGAAAATTCCAGTGCTTTTGCACAATGAAAAGGTAATTGTTGAGTCTCTTGTAATTCTTGAATATATTGATGAAACTTGGAAAGAAGGCACCCCTCTCCTACCAAAAGATCCTTACCAGAGAGCCATGGACCGTTTCTGGGCTAAGTTTATAGATGAAAAGGTATGTCCCTATCTTGAAATATTTCATTTCTAACTACACGAAACAATGTGGTGGTCACAAATGAATTCGACGTCCTTAACTAGAGGTTTGTGAGTCTCATGTTAAAGCTTTTTTCACATTTATGTAAATATCAGATGATTAAACCAAAAAAATATTTTCTTTTATCCATTATCAGTTGTATGATTTTCCTCTTTCGTCGATCCTTTGTGCAATCATCACTCTACATATAATAACAAGAGTTAATATTTCAACTACAGTGCTTGCCGGAGATATTGAAACTTGGTTATGGAAGCAAAGAAGATGAGGAGAAAGCTAAGCATGAACTTCCTGGGCTCTTGAAACTTCTTGACAATGAAGTCAAAGACAAGAAGTTCTTTGGAGGAGACACAGTTGGATTTGTTGATTATGTGTCCATTCTCATAACATATTGGCTAGGAGTTGTTCAAGAGGCAAAGGGAGTTGAAGTATTGACAAATGAAGAGTTCCCAAATATCTGTGCTTGGGCTGAAGAGTTACAAACTTGTCGCATTATCAAGGAAAATCTGCCTCCAAGAGAAAAGTTACTTGCTACTTACAAATCTATCTTCAAAACTAGAAAATATAGCTTACAAAAATAACTGTTGTTACATGCTTATGGAATAATTGCTCATTAGACCTTGCAAGGGGCTCGAGTTTATGTTAACTGTTAAAGTTTTCTTATATGTTTTTATGGGTGAAAATTTACTTGCACCTAGTAATGTTTTATGTCTTTTATGATGGAAAAGTTCAAAATCACTCATGTATTGTTTGAGAGTTGAGATTAACACTTGTCTTCCTGCAAACTGTTGGGAAATATTAAATGTAAGTTTCCTCTGCATCTGATATGTAATAAGTTGTCTAATGAGCTGCTATATCAAATTCATAAAATTTAGCGTCTGTTGTTGCAAAAGAACTGAATATACATCCAAAATAGGAAAAAGACAATATGTGAGAATAATGAAAGACTAAGTGGAGTATACGTTATAACATTCAAACAGAGTCACATGTCATGTGTGGAGAAGTATGTGTATTGGTAATGTAAAAATAGTCAACTACCAAGTTGTTTAAATCTAAGCAAACCACAAATCCCATTACATAGAATGGCAAGAGCCAAGTGTTAGCAAATAAATTCTGAAATAACAAAAGATATTTTACAGGCTTTGATAGAGTAAATTCTGTTCTTAAGGAATTTAGCCTCCCATTTATGTTGCTGCAGGGATGATGCCAGAATTCCTTCAGAATTTACAAAGCCAATGAAATTCAAGTTTAAGCAATTAACTTGAATTTCCCACTTGAACAGAAAATTATGATTTGTGATAAGCAGTGAGAGAAGAAGAAGAAAGAATAATATTCTGTGTGTCTTACGTTTGGAGAGGGAAGGTATTTATAATACCAATTCACGTCTGTTCCAATTAACAGACAAACCTTTTCACTAAAGGACACTTAATTAAAACCAAAAGTCATCTCTTTTGGATTTAAAATAATAAATAAAAACATTTTCACTAAAGGACACTTAATTAAAACCAAAAGTCATCTCTTTTGGATTTAAAATAATAAATAAAAACATTATTACTAAAAGATGACTGAAATTATTTAATTCCGGGCTAACTTAATTAACCCAAGGCCCAAGTGTCATCTTTGACTATTTAATATTATAGTCAACCTTTTGGCTTCCCTCCAAAATTTCTCTAAAATATTCAAACCAAGTAAGACAAGAAGTACTTTTAAACACTTCTCCCTTTCTCTATTTTATCAATGTGGGACAAAGTTCCTTCTCTCAAACTACTAACCATTAAACACTAACTAATCTAACAATCCCCCACTTAGTTAGTGATTGATGCTGTTTATAAAGATTTATGCATATAGCAGGTCTCTTTCGAGTTGAACCTACTACTTGTATAAACTCTCAAGAACTTGTCGAAATTGATGGTTAGAGTGATATCTATTGAACCACAATTCCTTAATGACAAGACGGAAAAGTTTTATACACATAAACCATACCAACTTCATAACTTGTTCACCGTGTATGTTAGCACTCGAATATGGCCTTGTGCTACTTCCTGATTCATAAACACTTACAAAGTCTCGTATCCCAAACTTTGACAGAAGCGACACCACTTCTTGTGTTTATATAGGTGAAGTTTTTAAACCAAATCCTTTAAAAGGACTGACTTAGTTCTTAACCCGAACTCTGTTTTTTCATTAAGAGTATTTAATACTCACCCTCAATTTTCAAGTAGTATACACTCCAGTACCTGCTAACAGTCACAACCTTAACTTATTGCTACCTTTTGAACATTTAGTACTGTTGTGTAATAATAAAGGTATGGTTTCCATTAACAATGACAAATTACCTAAGACCCATAGCACTTGTAGTGCCTGTTATCATATCCCTCGCGAGTCCTTTAGTAAATAGGTCTGCCAGGTTGTCTTTAGACTTTACATAAACAACTGTGATAATTCCATCCCGAAGTACTTATGTCATAAAGCAATAGGCCTAGATTTTCCATTATAAATCTTGCTAAATGCTTTAGACATGGTATTTTCACTATCGCAGTGTAAGATAATGGTTGACATCGGTTGTGGCCACAACTCAATATGTAGCAATAAGTTTCTCAGCCATTCTTCCTCAAAGCATGCGGTTCCCAAAGCAATAAACTCAGCTTCCATGGTGGAATGAGTTAAACACGTCTGTTTCTTAGAAGCCCATGAAACCACTCCTCTACCTAAGATGAAAATCCATCCAGACGTAGACTTGGTATCACTGACACTAGATAACTAACTAGCATCACAATATCCTTCTAATATTGAAGGAAACCTATTATAATATAATGTAAAGGACTTTGTCCTTTTAAGATAACCAAGTACTGTCGCTATATCATTCCAATGTTCACGTCAGGATTATGAGTATATCTCGACAGCTTACAAACAGCAAAGGCAACATCCGGCCTAGTGCAATGCATAGCATACATCAAGCTCCTAATTGCACTAGCGTATTCTAGTTGACTAACAGATCATCCACGGTTTTTAACTATTTTCTTTGAAGCATCAAATGGCGTATTAAATTCTTTAATACCTAAATGATTAAACTTGGTAAGAACTTTGTCAACGTAGTGAGACTGACATAGGGAGAAACCCACACTATGTTTTTTAACTTTAATACCCAAGATAGTATCAAATTCTCCCAAATCTTTCATTTTGAATTGAGAAGTTAAGTACTTCTTAGTTTCTTTTATGCCTTGCATATTTGTTCCAATAATCAACATGTCATCAACATAAAGATATACTATCACTACATAATCTTTTGTAAACTTGGAATAAATGCATTTATCTGCTTCATTATGTTTGAAGCCATTCGATAGTATAACACTATCAAAATTTTCATGCCACTGTTTTGGAGCTTGTTTCAGTCCATACAGTGACTTGACCAATTTACAAATTTTCTTCTCATTTTCAGGAAGCACAAACCTTTCGGGTTGCTCCATATATACTTCTTCATCAAGATCACCATTTAAGAAAGCTGTCTTAACGTCCATTTGATGGACGTTTAGATCATATATTGATGCCAAAGCAAACAAAACTCTTATTGAGGTAATCCTGGCCACATGAGCATATGTGTCAAAATAATCTACTCCTGGCTTTTGTTTGAAGCCTTTAGCTACTAGTCTTGCCTTAAAGGCTTGTAGAGAACCATCCGTATTATATTTCCTCCTGAACACCCATTTAACCCAATAGCTTTAGTATGAGGTGGTAAATCTGCCAATACCCATGTTCCATTTGAAATAAGAGAATTCATTTCATCATTTATAGCTTATTTCTAGAAAGCTGAATCTCTTGAAGGCATTGCTTCACTATATGTCTTAGGATCCTCTTCTAAATTCAAAACAATAGGTATTTTTGTTAATAACTTATCTCTACTTCCTTCAACTAAAAAGACTAGTGCTTGAGAAGAAATAAAATCAGAACCTCAGTTCTTCTCTTTTCTAACTCGTTGACTTTTCCTTTGTTCAATAGGAAATTCAGATGCCTTTCTTTTACCTCTAGAAGTAGAACTAGAATCTGTACCACCGTCTAGAGTTACTGCATTCTCATCTTGAGTTACTACACGAGTATTTTCTATATTCTTATGTGAATTATTTGAATCACCAATAAACTTTGTTTATAAGAACTCAACATCTTTAGATTCTACAATAACTTTAGACTCAATGTCTAACAACCTATATGCCTTTGAGTTTTCTGCATATCCTACGAATATGCTCTTGATTCCTCTAGGTCCTAACTTTGTTCTTTTAGGATCAGGAATTCTATAATAGGCTAAACAGCCCCATACCCTCAAGAAATTTAAGTTAGGCTTTCTTCCTTTTCATAATTTATATGGTGAAACCTTAAACTTCTTTGAAGGTACTCTATTGTGCACAAAACAAGCTGTTAATAAAGCTTCCTCCCACAAATTCGTTGGTAACTTAGCATGTAAAAGCATGGCATTAACCATGTCTACCAACATTCTATTTTTTCGTTTAGCACGACCATTTTGCTGTGGAGTATATGGTGCAGTAACTTGGTGAATCAAACCATTTTCTTCACAATAAGCAGAGAATTCATTTGAAAGATGTTCACCTCCTCGATCACTACGAAAGATCTTAATCTTCTTTTCCAATTGATTTTCTACTAATACCTTGTAACTCTTAAACATATCAAAGGCTTGGTCTTTTTTCTTCATTAGACAAACATGTGTGTATCTAGAATGATCATCTATAAAAATAATAAAGTATCTATTTCCACCTCTAGTTAAATGACCATTCAATTCACATATATCAAAATGCACAAGTTCAAGTAAACTACTTGTTCTTTCTATTTTCGAAAAGGCTTTCTTGGTCATCTTAGCTTGTATGCATATTTCACATCTTTCATCAACACTCTTCACATATGGAATTAATTCATTTTTTGACATAAACTTTATTAAACCAAAGTTAACATGTGAAAGTCTATGATGCCACAATTAAAAGATGACTCAATCATATAAGCAGAAACTTCAACTTTATTAATACTTAATTTGAACATACCCTCACTAGAGTAGCCTGGTCCTACTAATACACCATTCTTAGAGAAAATAATCTTTTCAGCCTATATAACAGCTTTGAGACCTTTCTTACATAACAGATTTGCAGAAATTAAATTCTTCCTAACATCTGGAACATGATGAAAATTTGTTAAAATCAACTTCTTTTCAGAAGTAAACTGAAGTTCAACAGTTCATATTCCAAGGACCTTGGCAGTATCATGATTTCCCATGTAGACCTTTTCATCACTAGTTGCAACTTCATAATATTTGAAGAAACTTTTGTCATTGCACACGTGAATAGTTGCACCGGAATCATACCACCAATCTGCAGATTTTAGAACCACTGCCATGTTGCATTACCATACTTAGAGTCATAGTAGAAACCATAGCAACGATATTCGAATGAGAAGCTTGTTGTTGTTCAACGTTGTTCACCTTCTTCTGTCCGGCATTCCCTTTATTTTTCTGTTTCTTGAAAAATCTGCGATCTCTTTTAAAATGGTCCTTCTTACCACAATGATAACACAGTCCTTTCTTATTGTTAGAAAATTTTTTATTTTGAGCAGAATCAAATTTTCTCTTTTTTCCAGATTTTCCAAAACTATTTGTCTTACCAGAGTTAGCATAATTCACCTTTGAACCCGTTTCTAAGGCATATTTATTTTCATGTTTCCGTATTTCTTCTTCAATCCGAATATACTTTGTCAACTGATCCACATTAAAATCTTCAGAAGAATGTAATAACTTCTTCCTATAGTCATTCCAAGTGGATGGTAATTTTGCAAGTATAGCAGCCACTTGAAGAGATTCAGAAACATCAATTTTAAAATCCTTAAGTCTAGAAATTAACACAAGCAATTCATCTACTTGTTCCATGACAGATTTTCCATCAACCATTTGAAATTCAAAGAATTTCATGCCAAGAAATATGTCTGTTCCTTGCTTCATAGTGGTGTATTTGTGTTCTAAGGCTCTCCAGATTTCTTGCAGTGAATTAATATGGTGATACAAATCATATAAACGATCAGATGATGAGTTTAAAATAAAACCTCTACAGCACACCTCATCATCTTTACGTTTCTTCCGTGCTGCCTTAATAGCATCAGTGTCTTGTTAGGTTGGTGCTGGAATTGCAGGAAGATCAGCACTTAGCAGATATGCAATTCTCAACTCTGTGAGAAAGAACATCAACTTTTCCTTCCAACGGGTAAAATTTGTGCCATCAAAATGATCCAGTTTCAACACTTCGAACATCTTGTTAAAACGGGAATCAGTTCAAGTTGTCTCCATTATTGTAGTAATTAAATTCCTTAAGATTGTTAGCAAATAAATCCAGAAATAACAAAAGGGATTTGACAGGCTTTGATAGAGTAAACTATGTCCTTAAGAAATTTAAGCCTCCCACTTATGTTGCTGCAGGGATGATGCCAGAATTTCTCCAGGATTTACAAAGTCAATGAAATTCAAGTTTCAATAATTAACTTGAATTTCCCACTTGAACAGAAAATTATGATTTGTGATAAGCAGTGAGAGAAAAGGAAGGAAGAATAATATTCGGTGATTCTTACATTTGGAGAGGGTAGATATTTATAATACCAATTCACATCTGTTCCAATTAACAGACAAACCTTTTCACAAAAAGACACTTAATTAAAACCAAAAGTCGTCTCTTTTGGATTTAAAAATAATAAATAAAAATATTATTACTAAAAGATGACTGAAATTATTTAATTTCGGGCTAACTTAATTAACCCAAGGCCCAAGTTCCATCTTTGATTATTTAATATTATAGTCAACCTTTTGGCTTCCCTCCAAAATTTCTCTAAAATATTCAAACCAAGTAAGACAAGAAGTGCTTTTAAACACTTCTCCATTTCTCTATTTTATCAATGTGGGACAAAGTTCCTTCTCTCAAACTACTAACCATCAAACACTAACTTATCTAACACCAAGAAGATTTATAGAATTTCAAAGTAAGAAAATACCTTTTGAGCATTATTGTTCTAACAATTGCAAGATGGCTGAAAGTGAAATTGATAGGTTCTTTGTCAAGTCCTTAAAGTAGAGCCATTGAGATTGCTTTAAAACTCAGGGGTATTGAATATGAATTTGTTTAGTAACATCCTTTTGAAAAGAGTCATGCACTTGTCATGTACAATTCTGTTCATTAAAGGATTCCAGTGCTTTTGCATAATGAAAAGCCAGAGATAGTGAAAGCTGGTTATGGCAGTGAAGAAGACAAGGAGAAAGCTAAGCATGAACTTCCCAGGCTCTTGAAACTTCTTGACAATGAAGTCAAAAGACAAGAAGTTCTTTGCAGGAGACACAGTTGGATTTGTTGATTTTATGTCTTTTCTCATAACATATTGGTTTGGAGTTATTCAAGAGATAATAGAAGTTGAAGTTTTGACAAATGATGAATTCTCAAATATCTGTGCTTGGGCAGAAGAGTTACAAACATGTAGCATTATCAAGGAAACTCTTCCTCCTAGAGATAAGTTACTGGCTACATATAAAATCTATATTCAGAAGTAAAGAAGTTGCCTAATAAAGATAACAAATGTTACATGCTTATAAGATAATTGCTCATTAGACCTTAATAGTTACAACGGTCTTGAGATTATTTTATGCATTGGAGTTTTCTATATTATGCAAGATCAAAAGCCCATTGTTTATTTTCGTGAGAAACTTAAGGGGGCTACTGCCAAATACTCCACTTATGACAAAGAATTGTATGCTTTGGTGAGGGTTTTGGCCAATTGGCAACACTATCTTTGGTCAAAGGAGTCTGTCATTAGAACCGACCACCAATCCTTGAAACATCTAAAATCCAAAGAGAAGTTGAATGTGAGGCATGCCAAATAGATAGAATTCCTTGAACTCTTTCCTTATGTTATCCAATACAAAAAGGGGAAAAAATGTGGTGGCAGATGCTTTGTCAAGGAAATTTGTGCTTCAATCAAGAAGGCATGTGTTGTTGAATACTTTGGGATCCAAGCTCATGGGTTTTGAAGGAGATGTATGTTAATGACCCAGATTTTGGAGAACTATATGATACTTGGGAGTTGGTGGAGAGGGAAGAAGGATCACTAGATTGTGTGGTGAGAAGGAGCAAGGTGAAGATATGGAGAAAAAAAGGTTCCACAAATTTATCTGTTTGTGGTCGAGATGCATATTCTTTGGTGGATCCAGGATCTACATATTCATATGTGTCTCCTTATTTTACTTCGGGTTTTCATGTTGATTATATGTGTCTTCGTGATCCATTCTGTGTTTCTACTCCTATTGGAGATATTATCATCGTGGATCGAGTTTATCCAGCTTGTACCATATCTTTTGGAGGTCGTGAGACACTGGTAGAACTTCTAATCCTAGATATGGTTGATTTTGATGTCATTATTGGCATGGATTGGTTGGCGTCGTGTCATGCCACATTAGATTGTCATGCCAAGTCTCTTCAGTTGTTTCTTCCTTGTTCAGCACCGGTGGTGTGGCAAGGCTCTTATTTGCCACCCATGGGGCATGTTATTTTTTTCTGAAGGCAAAGCGGATGATGGATAAAGGTTGTTCAGCATATCTTGCCATGGTTCGGGATACCACTGTGGAGATTCCATCCCTTGATTCTATTCCTGTCGTTAGGGAGTTCCCTGATGTGTTTCCAGATGATTTGCCAGGACTTCCTCCTGATCGAGAGATCGAATTTGGCATTGATATTGTGCCAGGGACTCAGCCTATTTCTATCCCTCCTTATCGCATGGCTCCATCAGAGTTAAAGGAGCTGAAGGAGCAGTTGCAAGATTTGCTTGATAAAGGGTTCATCAGGCCGAGTATTTCTCCGTGGGGTGCTCCTGTTCTATTCGTGAAAAAGAAAGATGGGACTATGCGAATGTGTATAGATTATCGTCAGTTAAATAAGGTCACCATCAAGAATAAGTATCCCTTGCCTCGTATTGATGATTTGTTTGATCAGTTGCAGGGTGCCAAATTCTTTTCAAAGATCGATCTGCGATCTGGTTATCATCAGCTAAAGATTCGCGAGTCAGATATCTCGAAGTCTGCTTTTAGGACTCGTTACGGCCATTATGAGTTCCTAGTTATGTCTTTTGGGCTGACTAATGCCCCTGCGGCCTTTAAGGATATCATGAACCGGGTGTTTAAGCCATTCCTTGATTCCTTTGTTATTGTCTTCATTGATGATATTCTTATTTATTCTCGTAGCCGCGAGGAGCATGATTATCATCTGAGGGTGGTTCTTCAGACCCTCCGTGATCGTAAGCTGTATGCCAAATTCTCGAAATGTGAGTTTTGGCTTGATTCTGTGGCATTTTTGGGTCACGTGGTATCTAGTGAGGGTATCAAGGTTGATCCGAAGAAGATTGAAGCAGTGCAGAAATGGCCTCGTCCTACCACTCCGACGGAGATTCGCAGCTTCCTTGGGTTAGTAGGTTATTATCGGAGGTTTGTAGAGAAGTTCTCTAATATTGCAGCTCCCCTGACTCGTCTGACACAGAAGGCGGTTCAGTTTTGATGGTCCGATGAGTGTGAGGCCAGCTTCCAGAAGCTTAAGCCCTTATTGACTTCAGCTCTAGTGCTATCCCTCCCTTCGGGCACGGGTGGATTTGTAGTTTATTGTGATGCATCTTGTGTGGGCCTTGATTGTGTTCTTATGCAGCACGGGAAGGTAATTGCTTATGCTTCCAGACAGTTGAAGCCGAATGAGAAGAATCATCCAACTCACGATTTGGAATTGACAGCTGTGGTCTTTGCTTTGAAGATTTGGAGGCATTATCTTTATGGCGAGCCTTATGAGGTGTATACGAATCATAAGAGTCTGCAGTATCTTCTCTCTCAGAAAGATCTTAACGGCCGACAGCGGAGGTGGCTTGAATTGATTAAAGATTATGATCTCACCATCAACTATCATCCTGGGAAGGCGAATGTGGTAGCAGATTCTTTGAGCAGGAAGTCCATGGGCATCATGGCTTTTCTTTATGCTGATATGAGACCATTGGCTCGAGAATTGCAGTCCCTTGGCGACTTTGGCGTGAGATTTCTTCTCCCAGACTCCAGTCGAGTCTTAGCGTGTATTGCAGCTCAATCTTCCTTAGTCAATCAGATTAAGGGAAGACAATTCGAGGATCCTCATCTGCAGGAGTTGCGTGGTCGTGTTCTAAGTGGAGGAGTTCCCTCATTCGAGCTTGATTCAGATGGAATTCTTCGGTTTAATGGTCGACTCTGTGTTCCTGATGTTGGGGATTTGAGGCAGTCTGTGCTCGGTGAAGCTCATAGCTCGCGTTATTCCATTCATCCTAGTATTACAAAAATGTATTAGGACCTTCGAGAGCTATACTGGTGGAAGGAGATGAAGAGAGATGTATTTGATTATGTATCTCGTTGCTTGAACTGTCAGCAAGTTAAGTTCGAGCACCGGAGACCAGAAGGGCTAGCTCAGGCATTGCCCATTCCCGAGTGGAAGTGGGAGCACATCACGATGGATTTTATAGTTGGTCTGCCAAAGACCCTGCGGCGCCATGATTCAGTCTGGGTCATTGTCGACCGACTGACTAAATCAGCTCACTTTATCCCTGTAAAGACTACTGATTCAGCTCAGAGACTGGCGCGGATTTTCATTGAGCAAGTGGTTAGGCTGCATGGTACTCCTGTATCCATTATCTCAGATCGTGGTTCCCAGTTTACTTCTCAGTTCTGGTAGTCTTTTCAGAGAGAGTTGAGGACCCAGGTGCAGCTTAGCACAACATTTCCATCCTCAGACTGACGGTCAGTCCGAGCAGGTTATTCAAATTCTGGAGGATATGTTGAGAGCTTGTGAACTTGACTTCGGGGGTTACTGGGATGATCATTTGGCGTTAGCAGAGTTCTCTTATAATAATAGCTACCAGTTTTCTATTCAGATGGCTCCATTTGAGGCCTTATATGGTCGTTGATGTCGTTCTCCTATTGGCTGGTTTGAGTCTCGAGATGTCGAGGTGATGAGTTCAGATATGGTTCGTCAGACTCTTGATGTTGTTCGTGTTATTTAGAATCGTTTACTGACCGCCCAGAGTAGGCTAATTTCATATTCGAACCAGAGGAGCCGAGAGTTAGAGTTCGAGGTCGGGGACATGGTATTTCTGAAAGTGTCACCGATGCGAGGTGTAAAGAGATTTGGTAGGAAAGGAAAGCTTAGTCCCAGGTTCATTGGCCCTTTCCATATCGAGAAGCGTATTGGTAAGGTAGCTTATCGGCTCGACTTGCCAGCTTCTATGCCAGTTCACCCAGTTTTCCATGTATCGATGCTCCGGAAATGAATCCGAGATCCTTCCGAAGCGATCGAATTAGAACCTGCTCAGCTAGATGTGAATCTAGCTTACGAGGAGTTCCCAGTTGCTATAGTTGCGCGTGATGTCCGGAAACTTCGTTCGAAGCAGATTCCGATGGTTCGAGTACGATGGAATAATCGTCCACGTGAGGAGGACACTTGGGAGCTTGACTGCAGTATGCGTGAGAGGTATCCTTACCGCTTCGACGATTCAGGTTCGAACTTGATCTTTAAAGCCTAAAAGTTCTAATCATTGTATATGATTTTGGTTTAGTAGTAAATGTCATTGAAAATTCGTGTAAGCATTCTCATTAGAGGTGTAAAATCTATTAGACTCTTGCTCGTTCGAGGAAGAACGAGAGTCTAGGTGGAGGAGAATGAAACGACCTCGGTCAGTCGTTTCGGAAGTTAGGATTTCGATTGGCGTGCCGATAATTTTAAAATATTCATAAGGTCCATTAGGACCTGTCTGTAAAATTTGAGCTAAATCGGACCTCGTTTGGTAGGCATCGGAAGAAGGTATCACTTTTTATTGTCGTTTAATATTTAAAAGAGATTTTATAGCTTGGTTTTGGCAAATGAGCTTCGATTCGAAATCCGAAAGCGTCGTTAGGTTTGTATCATTATTTGTGACTTTTATGATTTTTCGAAAGTAAATTTCGATGTTGTTCGGCTAGTGTTGAACCCCAAAATTACCCTTTCTTTATGAAAAGATAGGTTTCGGGTATAATATTCAACAAAATGGGATTCCAAAGGGTTTCTTTGGAGTCGCCACCTAATTTAAGGACTATTAGGAACCAATTGTTAATTAAAGAGTGCAATTATTCACTTTACTTTAAAGAAAATTAAATAAATTCAGAGATTCTTAGGTAAGTGGTTCTATTAAATCCGAAAGAAGGTCTCTTGCGGAAGCACTTTCGAAAATCTGCTAAAAAAAGGTTAATCCGGCGATTTTCACGAATTTTACTTGAAATCTGATTTAGGTTAAATTTTAAATAAAATAAATAGATAATGAATAATATAAAAAGATAAAATTGATTTATGACAATACTTGAACAAAACTTAAGATTAATTAAATAAATAAGGAGATAATGGTTGATTGATTAATTAAATAAATGAGGGCTAAATAAAATAAAATTAAGTAAATAAATAAATTAATAAATGATTAGATAAAGAGCAATAATTGATTAATTAATTAATTAGATAAATAAATAAATAAATAGATAAATGACTTAATTAGATAAATAAATATTTATATGGTTTCCATTAAACAAAGGATGAACAATAATCATTGACTAAATAAATAGATAAATAAATAATTATTATTGATTAAACAATTAAACAATTAATTAAAATTAATTAAATAACTAAATAAATAAATTAATAAATAAGCACCACTTGATTAATTTAATTAATAAATAAATAAGTAATTATAATTGATTAGGGAAATAAATGATTAATTAAAATTAAACAAATAAATTAATAATAAATGTCACTTAATTAATTTAATTAATGAATAAATAAATAAATTAATAAATGGATAAATAATTGACTAAATATAAATAATGAATAAATAGGTATAATTTTAATTTTTTATTTCTTTTGCACTCGATAATTAACTAAAGATTCCTACTATCTTAAATTAATTGGCGAGTCCCAAAGAGACGGGATATGCAATTTATAAACACTCTTAGACAAACAATAAGATAACAATTTCAATTAAAGCGGCTAACCTACCAGTCTTCTAATCATACAAAGTTCTAATTTTGTTTACGAAGTCCTAAAACATACTTTCTAAAGGGGATGGGAGAGAAGGAGTTTTAGAAGGTAGAACCCGGGATAGCGAACCCAACTCGAGCCCTGTATTTCACAAGGCTTTTCATTTGTTCATTTTTGTCTTACATTTTCGGGGATATCAAGTCCCGAAAATGCGGAGCGGTTCAAGTAACCTCCGAATGCACGTAGCCGTCCCCAATTGTGAGTTACCGAAACTCGCCCCAAGATTTTTCATGCAAAAGTAATAAGAAGGAAAGAAATTAATACATATAAGAGAAAGCTTAAATGGTTACAAGATGAAATGTATAATGTAAACAATAATCCATCAATAATAATCCATCAGAGAGTTAACACAGCAGACGTGCAATCTCATTCAAATAATTTAGCAGATTAAATAGATAACTAAAATACTTCTCATAGATTTATAAATAGCACAGAAACAGCTTTCAAATAAAGTATCAAAGAGCAATTTTTTTCCATGCTTCCTTACAAGAATACGTCCATTTATAAAAGTTGCTTCTTATTTAGAAGACCAGACAACAAGTTTAGTAAAGTTTCCAAAGGAATTTAACTAAAGGAAGGATAGACAGAGATGGCTAGGCTACAAAGGAAAATAGTCAAACTTTATATTGAACTTTCTGGCTAGGCAACTTCATGACAGGAACGTTTAATGAACTTTTCAAAGTGGAATTTCCTAATAAAAATTTAAAGTTAACATAGTTAACGACCAAATCCTCATGAATCAAAATCCAAAGTAGATTATCAATCTCAAATAAGTAAATAAATCACTAGCTAAACTTGACTAAAAGAAGTACTAAGACCTGGCATTCTCTAAGATCTTTTGTCCACTGAATATATTTTCCATATGCCAAACTAGAATGCTTTCATAATTAAATCGACCATAAATCAAAGCTTCATTCAACATTTGAGGCTTAATCTACTAGTCAACTAGACTTGCTAACATACCATCAGAACAGTTAACATAAGAAGAAAAGAAAATATCAGGCACAAGCTAGATATAAACTTAAAGACAAACTGAGATGGCTACAATGATATAGCTGCATGCATATTTAAACAAACTACGCTTTATACCAACTCTTTTAACAATTTAAGCTTAACAGATATCATCTACATTTCCTAGGGAACTTTAAATTAGGACTTCTAGGACAACCTGGAAATAACAAGTCTTTTGCAGATAAGGGAACATTAAACTTAACCCCAACCCTTCAACTCTAGACTATACTAAACTGGAAAAAAATCTCAACCTGCATCCCTTTACTAAACTCACAAATACACCTACCTGACTTCTTTACCCAACACCTGCTCACACCACCTGACAAACAACTGAAAACACAAGAACTCCCTCATTTCCACTCCTAAACGGCCTAAACAAATCAGGGAACAACTCCAGAAACTCCCACATATACACACACATTGGCACACAAAAGCAGACATGCCCACACTCATATGGAAGCAGATATAAACACACACACATACAAGCAAGATACATACACCTTTAGATCCTACATACCAACCTGAAACAGCCTACACAGATCTACCAACATCCCAGAATCCCTGAAACAACATCAACTAGAAATAGAATCACCAGGACCTCTTGAGCTATGAACCAAGACCTACAGCTCCTCTTAGGCACTAGGAACCAATTCAGATTCTATACATCAACCTACCCTCTTCCTAGCCCCTGCAGACAACAGTAGATCCCTTTACTGCCTTGAAACTGAACCAAGACCCTGAATCAACACCTAAAACAACCACTACTAATCTCTTGACACACCAAACAACAAGGTCTGGACCAACTAAAAAAGTAAATCCTACACCTACAATAACTAGAAAACAACTCCCTAACCATCCAACCATTCTCTGATCACTTCATCTCCTAATTAACCTGCTAACACCAAAAACCAACTCCTACTACCTTGATACAACTAGGACAACATTCTACACCCCATTCAATCACCAGAAACAACTCCTATCCCTTTCAAGCACCTGCAGCCTACTCTTTTGACTCCTACACACATCCACATACCCCTGCAATTCACTAAACAAACTGCAAACTGAAACACCTCCCTAAAACATCTCATACCATCACAAACCAGCATTGAACCAAGACAAAGAAAACGGGAGCTTAACATACTAATACAAAAAAAAAAAAACACAGGGTTGAAGAATAAACTGCTATCACAAAGAAAAATTAAAGAGCAAATCTAAAAAAAGAATACTGCTAGCATCTCTTATCCAGTTATATCAATGCTAACCTACAGATTTCCTTTCATTTTTTACAAGTTTCAACTATCTAATAAGAGTTTTAAACTTTTTCCGAAACAGAGATGAACCAGGAAACTATTTGATCATACATCCAAGCATATTCATCTCTCCAATGGTCTAAAGATCATACCTTCATTCATAAGCACACATGTAAGGGTTTTACATCAAAATTTCAGCAAGTTAACAAGAGTATAAATATGAGTGAAGGATCAGAGATTGAAAATAAAAGAGGAAAGGGTTATTACCTAGTGCGGGGCAGTGCGCTAAGGCGTGGATTCGAAGAATACGAGACTCGACTAAGCGACTCGAATAAAGTCGACGCGAGCAAGGGCGATGACTCAAACAAAGTCGTCGACGACACTTGAATCATCCCGTTTCCGTGTCCCTAAAGCAAAAAGGCGATGATGAATGTATGAAGTTAATGCAAAGCAAGTCGGATAGAGTGGTGGGTTTGGTACCTGGCATGGCAACACGACCGGCTCCGTATTTGCAACCGTACCAAATCCCGAGCCTCTATTCGACGTGCCATACAAACCTGAGCCTAAATTTTGCAAAAATAACCCTTTACTGTTATTATTATTATTATTATTATTATTATTATTATTATTATTATTATTATTATATATTTTATTATTGTTATTATTATTATTATTATTACTTTATTACTTTATTATTGTTATTTTATTTCATTAATTATTATACCTTATTATCGTACTAATCCAATTTTACTTGTTTGTTTTGCGAGGTACATTTTGGCACGAATAATTTATGGACGAGTTTGGCTAACTCATGAATGGGAATAATCCATTGCATTGAAGGCATTTGGGGATTGAATTCGGACCCGAGCATTCAGAAATAAGACTTAGGAATTTTAGAAAATCCAAGGCTCCCGCGAGTTGATCATTTTCTCGGGTTTTATCTTTAACTTTGCCTTTCTTTCCTTAGAGATATTTATGCAAATAAATGTGTAGAATATTTTATTTATCAATAATATTTGATTGTTTGTATATTGCTTTACTTTATGTTCATCGCCTTTTATTGTGAAGTCGTTATTTAATTTATTGCAAATTGGGGCCGTCTTAGCAAATGCGTGCAAGTAAAAGAATATTTTGCAAATAAGCTTTTATTCGATTAATTATTCCTATTATTATTATTACTAATTTTTTAAATAATTCTTTTGAAAGAAAAGCGCACTTGTAAATATTTGGAAACCTGTCGGATTAACTGTATTTTACGGAATTTCGGAAGTGCCTTAAAAACCTTCTTCCGAAATTAATAAAACCTCTTACTTAGAATCTCTGAAAAGACCGTCTTTTATGAAAACGGAGTTTTTTTGCACGCTTTTGTTAATTTGGTTCCCTGCTTTCCTTAAATTGGGTGGCGACTCCAAAAACTCCAAAAGAGTTAGTCCATCCTGTCGATATTCCGGAATTTATCCTTTTCGGGGTAATTTTTGGGGTTAAACACACGTTAGCTCGAGGGTAGTTGTCTAGCGTAGGTGTTCTTGATATTCTCTCGGGGTGTAACGGAACGGGTTCTCCGTTGCTACTTGAGATTATTGATCGAGTTACGTCTCGTTCTTATCTTGTTTACTTTTTCCGCGTTTCCCTACATCACTCTGATACCACGATGTTGGGAAATAATAGTATATCCAAGGAACAATTCCAAAAACAATCCACAAGAATTGAGGAGTACAGCGACACCAAGTTTCTTAACGTGGAAAAATCTTTTCACAAAAATTAAAATAACCACGTATTGAGAGGAGCAAAATAACTTCACTATAGTGAGAAATATTACACACTGTGGTCGTAGACTACTACACACTCAAAAGAAATAACTCACATTATTTTAAAGACACCTCACTATGATATTGCTCACACTCTATTTGCCTACAAAGACTATTTTCTTTCACTGTCTGTGAAATACTTAACTAGCAACGACTGAGTTGCTTTTTATTTTGGTGCGTTTATGAACAACAAACATGACCCTTATTTATAGTAAACAAACGGAGAGGGAAGGAATTCCCTCGCCAAAACCAAACGGTAATAAATTTTTTTTTTATTTTGGCGAGGGAATTTCCTCTCTAATTTAAAAAATATATATTTATATTTTTGGTTTGACGACGAAATTCTTTCTCCAAACTTATAAAATATTTATATTTATACGTTTGGCGAGGGAATTTCCTCTCCAAACATAGAAAATAATTTTTTTATACATTTGCCGAAGGAATTCTCTCTCCAAACATATAAACCTGCTCAATACACAATTAAAAATAGGAAGAAACAAGCAACAACAACAACAATAACAACAAGCGACAATAAGATCCAACAACATTTAGCAGCAATATTACAATAACAGGAACCAAGCCTCAGCTGCAACTATAAGCAACAACAACAACCAATAAGCTCCAAAATATCCATTATAATGGCACCATAACCTGTCTAACATAACTACAAAGCCACTACCGGGCAATAAAACTAATCTACACGCTTGTTTCATAAAATTTTCAAACACAAACAACCGAAACACTTAAATCATTCACGAATTTACTTGACGCGTTCACTACCTATTAAAAACACAAACACTTAACTAACTATGATACTACACCATCCTCCGAGATTCATTGCCATGTCCATTTGATCCCATGATAAAGTTCGACACCAAGGACTCTAACTTTGACATCTTTTCACGGTCAGCTTGGTGTTCCTTCTCTTGGTCCGCTAGTCTTTGCTCTATTTCCTGCTTCTGGTCCGCTAGTTTTTTATCCATTTCTTGTAATTAGCTTGCAAGGAAGGATCCACATTATGTAGAGCACGGGAAGAAGAAGAACAAGAAGCATTAATAATACCTACCCGGGAGGGCTTTTTGTAACGTGATGGACCAAGGCCATAGGCTCGGCCTTTGCTAGTGTAGCCACCACCCGTCTCAACGAACATTGCAGCTTTTTCTTCTGGGGTGGGTTTAAGAACGCCTTCTGCGACCCCTGATCCTTGGCTTTCAACTCATTGGTCGTAAGCAGCTTGGTAGTTTTCCTATAACAAAATATCTAAACAAATTTAATAAAATTACATTACTATTAGAGATTTATGAACTAAAAATTAATTTAGTGCTTTGATTAGTCCTAGGATTCAATTTGCCAATAGTTGTTGTTGCTCCCAAACGCACACGCAAGTATACATGGTCGACAAGTAATAAAATGATAAATCGAGTCTCGTTCCCACGAGGACTATTGTGTCAGACTGAATCCTAGCAAACAATTTCTATAACTATTCAGGGATGTTTTTCAATGATGGTTGAGATTTTTACTAACTAAATGCAATAATTAAAAGCAAGTAACTGAAGTCAAGTAATAGAGAAAATTATAGGTTGTTATTAATAAAAGAGAACGGTCCAGGGGTCAAAGTTACGAACAATCCAGTTGAGTTATCCAGTTGATTCTACTTCTTGATTTCCTAGATTGCTAACTAACATGTTAATTATATTTATGAAAACCTTTCGATTCTTCACGGTCTATGCAAGCTACTCTAACGCCTATATGTCTATGCAGTTAAATCGCATGCACGCATTAACGAACTTTGTATTTAGCTAAGCAAGGCGAATAGGTATATTTCTGTCCTACCCGCAAATCGATTCCCCGATGCCCAGGTTCACAATCAAGCCCTATTCTTTCTTATGTGCGTTCACAAGTTCCTTCTGTCGAGTTCAACTTGTAAACCATAGATAGTGTTCAATTATCAGGCCTCAATAACCAAACAATTAGGCTCAAGAAAGAATAAACAATCTGTAATGGTAAATCAATAGGTAGAAATCAACTTTCAGACATCAACCTTCATGTATTTACTCTAACCCTAGAACGATCAAACTAAAGAATTAAAGAGAAGAATAAGAGAAAGAGAGAAAGAACTTGTTTAGAAGACATCTAAGGCTCCTCCCCTCTCCTCCAAAACTTTCTCCAAAATCTGAACTTCTCCCTCAAAAACTAAGTAAAAGAGTATTTATAATGTTTACGAAAGCCTAGCAATTAGTTATGCCTAAGCCTAGACGAAATAGGACTTCCAAAAATGCTCCAACGGCGCTATAGCTGGCGCCCCAAGGCCAACCTTGGCACGGCATGACATGCCTACGTTTAGCCCACCGTTTGCCCTCTTGGGCAGCCTCAAGGCAACCTTGGAACGACTTGAGGTGCCTACGTTTAGCCCACCGTTTGGCCGCTTGGGCAGCCTCAAGGCCAACCTCGGCACGGCTTGACATGCCTACGTTTAGCCCACCGTTTGCCCGCTTGGGCAGCCTCAAGGGAACCTTGGAACGGCTCGAGGTGCCTACGTTTAGCCCACCGTTTGGCCGCTTGGGCAGCCTCAAGACCAACCTTGGCACGGCTTGACATGCCTACGTTTAGCCCACCGTTTGCCTGCTTGAGGCATAAAAACAAAGCTGAGTCTGTCGAATCTCGCACGCAATGGCCACGCCCCACGCCCAAAAATGCGCCAGAAAGCTGAGCGCCATAGCTGGCGCGGCGCGCCTCATACCGCGCCAGGCCATTTTCCTGTTTTCCTTGCTCCGTAGCTCGCTTCGTTCCGTGCCTTTGTGTGCTCGATCCGATCCTCAATTCAAATTCAATCTTTTCTTGCTCGATTATGCTCTTCAAAGCTCCAATTGCACCTCATAACGACTGACAATCATACAACATAAAATCAGTGCAAAATCACATTTGTCAACTAGAAAACGTGCGAATAAAGTATCCAAACGTGAGGAAATATTAAGGAAATATAGGCATAAAATGCCAAACATCACCACCCTACACTTGAACCTTTGCTCGCCCTCGAGCAATTATAAATAACTTCCCAACCTAGGTAGAACAGGTCTGCCTATGACTATGGTTGATACCGACTATTGAACAAATGCATACATGACTACTATGGGTCCAACGAACATGCCAATAATATATCAAACATCAAAACATGAGAACAACCACCCCAAGACAACTCAAATGCACAAACTCGAGTCATTGCAACCATGCTCCCACAAAGTCACACCTATCTACTCAACCAAGAAGCCACGACTTCACCTATGTTATGTAAACCATGTGCCCTCACCAAGAACAAAGCAAGAGAGTGTCCCCCAAATATCACACACGACAATGAATATCAAGAATGGAATGGGGACAATAGCATAAAAAGAATTCACTCACTCTCATGAAAAGTTCACATGTCACACACGATGTACCATAGGCTTGTCCGTAGTGTAGGACTTCACTAATGTAAGCTCACTCCAATCGGGATTAACTAGGACTTTAAAAGGTTGTAATGTAGGCTAAGGGGCTGGTAGGATACATATGGATAATAGTGACTACCTCCCTAAGCACTTTAATACATCACATTCAATTTAAGCACATATCTTCTCAAAACCAACAACCACTTCACCCAACGAACAAATTTTTTTCTTCACACACCTTTTCCACAAAGTAGTAATTTTTCTTTTAAGCACACACTAGCAAGGATGGATATTCTTTTCTCTTTTTTTTTCAATTCAACTTTTCTTCTTCTTTTTCTCTTTTTTATCTTTTTCTTTTTCAATTCAATTCACTCCAAACCTTGCTAATGCTCTTTTTTCAACTACTTCTCAAGTTACCACATATCCCCCTCATTGGTTCCACTCAAAAACCTCCCAATACTTTAACCACAAACTCTACAATAATATAAAATCATCAATTAAAGTGCTTAATGAGTAAAGGGTCAAAAGAAAATGATTTAGAACAAGTGGGTAGGCTCGCGGTGTGGGTGCCAACAAAAAGGTCAATATGGTCAGAAAGCAAGTCCAAGGTGTATATAAGGGTAGGCAAATCAAGGTCAAAGGCTTATCCAAGAAGGTCTGTATCATCTCCCGACTAGAGCAAACCTAGAATTTCGCTTTGCACACACACGGGGCAAGTTCTAGACACCAATATGCAATATGGAGTACAATAAGAATATGCCTCACAACACACATTGCACACGATCTACACAAAATGATTCCATCACAACTCTCAATCCAGCAAATAAGGTGCAATTTGTGGAAATTTAAGCACTAATGCACAAAGGTTCACAACAAAGTCAAGTGAGTGGACTCAAGCATCTCAAGGGGGTCATTCCATTTTTTCTAGGCATGCATCACAATTTTAAAACCAAAACGACACCACAAATATCACATGCAATAAGTTCAAGTCCATCGATATCAAACAAATCAAAGGCACCTAGCATTCTACCTATTTCTTTCGTCTAGGGCCACCTATAACTAACTACTCTAATCCTAAAATGAAAGAAAATAAAAAAAACTACCCGGTTCAAAGGTCTACCGTGGAAAAGAACTGAGGCCATAAGAAAAACCACGGGGTGGATGACATGTACCACTACAAAGCCTATAAAGAAAATCTTTTCGGAATTTTTCATTGGGTTTCTAATTTTTTTTTATATACTAAAGCAAGAAACAAATAAAAATAACTTCAAGTGACAAAAATAAAAATTTGCTGAAATTAAATACCTAAAGGTAAAATCATCCATAACCTCAAAAAGAACGGAAGCTTCCCCACCCCACACCTAAAATCAAGCAGTATCCTCAGTGCAACAAAAAAAAATTGCAAGAGTTAAAGGAACTTCCCTGAAGGCTAAATGACCTAGCCTTTGGCGCGAGCAGTGGCACCATCTCCATTACGAACCCACCAAGCATCCGTAGAGCAAGAGGTACTCAGACTTCCCCCAACATGTCATCAATATTAGGCAGGGATCAGGACACCCCACACTTAAACTCGACATTACATGAACCTGCAATCCAAATAATCACCCAAAGTAATATACAACCATAAAAAAAAAAAAGTAAAGCAAACAAATTGGGTTGCCTCCCAAGAAGCGCTTGATTTAACGTCGCGGCACGACGAAGACAACTTCATCACTTTTGCCTCCACCTTGAACTAATGAATTGAATCTCCAACTTTGCTTCAAGCTTATGACTATGGTATTGGGGTGGTGGCAAAAATACAAAAGGACCAAGTAAACAATGTCATATTTTACACTTTTTGTCTCTTAAATGAAGAATATCGTTTTGTCTCCTCGACATCGCAAACTTTAAAATATAGGCACCTTGTTCCTCCTCCTTTTGTTTCTTCATAGGCTCGGGTGGCTCAATTTTCATGTCATCATCCAAACACAATATTGAAAAATGATTGGAGTGAGGTCCAATACACTTTAATTCTAAAATTGCATTACTTTTGACACCCTCACTTGCACAAACACTAAAGTCCTCAAATATGATGTTTTCTATTTCCTCACTTGACTCTAATGTGATTTCCTCAAACTTGGCATCATCAACTAATATTGGGTCGAATGGTAGGAATTCCACTTTTTGCTCCTCAAATTGGCTTCTAAGCTCTTCTATCTCAAATCTACTATCCACGACAACTGATAATTGGGCATTAGACACATCAACCATATCACTCAAATTCACCTCAAAGTCGTGAATAGTCAAGCCAAATTGGTCGATCTCTTGTTCGAGTTCCACTCTTTCTTCCATATTGCCTCGTCATATTTGTTAGTTCACTTCTGAAATCTCCATAAGCTTCTAAGAGTTTGGCTTGCTCCATTAACCAAATTTCGCTAACAACCTGCACTTTATCGCTCCTATCAAACTCACAAACATCATTAGAATCATCACAAAAATTATTGGGGGAAGGAGCATGGCACTTAGGACAATCATTCCACCGACCACCACACAATTTACAAAAATTTTCAATCAAAGGTGGTAGAAAATTCACATAACCAGTCTCGTAGGGTTGAAAGAGTTGGACAATTTACCCACAAGTGGGTTCCTCCGCAAAGTAGACAGAGATCATCAAAATTTGAGCAATCATCATTTGACCAATTTTTATTAATAGATGTCATGATAAGACAAGTAACACAATACTAAACTAAACAAAAATTAAAACTGAATAGAAAAAAATAAATTGTTCAAAAGAAAACAGTCAATTATTTAGTCTCCGGCAAACGGCGCCAAAAACTTTTTTGCTCCCAAACGCACACGCAAGTATACGTGGTCGACAAGTAATAAAGTGATAAATCGAGTATCGTTCACACGAGGACTATTGTGTCAGACTGAATCCTAGCAAACAATTTCTATAACTATTCAGGGATCTTTTTCAATGATGGTTGAGATTTTTACTAACTAAATGCAATAATTAAAAGCAAGTAACTGAAGTCAAGTAATAGAGAAAATTATAGGTTGTTATTAATAAAAGAGAACGGTCCAGGGTCAGAGTTACGAACAATCCAGTTGAGTTATCCAGTTGATTCTACTTCTTGATTTCCTAGATTGCTAACTAACATGTTAATTATATTCGTGAAAACCTTTCGGTTCTTCACAATCTATGCAAGCTACTCTAACGCCTATATGTCTATGGAGTTAAATCACATGCACGCATTAACGAACTCCGTATTTAGCTAAGCAAGGCAAATAGGTATATATCTATCCTACCCGCAAATCGATTCCCCAATGCCCAGGTTCACAATCAAGCCCTATTCTTTCTTATGTGCGTTCACAAGTTCCCTCTGTCGAGTTCAACTTGTAAACCATAGATAGTGTTCAATTATCAGGCCGAAATAACCAAACAATTAGGCTTAAGAAAGAATAAACAATCTGTAATGGTAAATCAATAGGTAGAAATCAACTTTCAAACATCAACCTTCATGTATTTACTCTAACCCTAGAATGATCAAACTAAAGAATTAAAGAGAAGAATAAGAGAAAGAGAGAAAGAACTTGTTTAGAAGACATCTAGGGCTCCTCCCCTCTCCTCCGAAACTTGCTCTAAAATCTTAACTTCTCCCTCAAAAATTAAGTAAAAGAGTATTTATAATGTTTACAAAAGCCTAGCAATTAGTTATGCCTAAGCCTAGGCGAAATAGGACTTCCAAAAACGCTCCAGGAGCGCTATAGCTGGCTCCCCGCGTTTCAAAACGCGCGCAACAAAGCAGAGTCCGTCGAATTTCGCACGCAATGGCCACGCCCCGCACCCCAAAACGCGCCAGAAAGCTGAGCGCCATAGCTGGCGCGGCGCGCCTCGTACCGCGCCAGGCCATTTTCCTGTTTTCCTTGCTCTGCAGCTCGCTTCGTTCCGTGCCTTCGTGTGCTCGATCCAATCCTCAATCCAATTCAATATTTTCTTGCTCGATTATGCTCTTCACAGCTCCAATTTCACCTCATAACAACCTACAATCATACGACATAAAATCAGTGCAAAATCACATTCGTCAACTAGAAAACGTGCGAATAAAGTATCCAAACGTGAGGAAATATTAATGAAATATAGGCATTAAATGCCAAACATCAGTTGCTATAATTACTCTCATTTTGTATTTACTGGAAACAAGTTGAAAGTGTTCCATGAAGACTGAGAGGACCAATTAACCAAACGTGACTAACTGTAAGAGCAGAGGAATGAGAGGGAAAATGTAATAAATCAATTTTTATTCAAGATTTGCTCTGTCAAAATACCGCTAAGAAAAGGAAGCAACATTTGCTCTGCAAAATACCAAAAACTCAACCGGGCACAGACGTCATTTAATGGCGTTTGTTAAAGAAAAATTCAAATTAGTAGTACATAGAAGTACAATAAGGGGATCATTATCCAATTAAAGACTTAAACACCTCAATCTAATACTCCTAACTATTTCCAATTTTCTAAATTGTATCAGAGCAAAATTGTGTAATACTCCCTCCGTTTCAAAAAGGATGAATCTTTTCACTTTTTGAAAGTTAATTTGACTAATCTTTAAACCTAAATTAGACTATATTAAATTAATATTTTCAAACAAAAATTTGCATATTCAAAAACTATACGAAAAGTACTATAACATGCAACTCTTATCAATATGATGAAAAAAATCATCTTAAATTGTTGGTCAAAGTTCATCCAGTTTGACTCTCGAAAAGCGAAAAGGTTCATCCATTCTGAAACAGAGGGAGTAGCAAACAACGCTTTGTAATATCAAAAAGTCAAATAAAATGAGAGATGTGGGGTACCTTTTAGCTAATAAGCTGCAGAGTGAGGAGGGCCAAGTGTGGTAGGGTTTATATCGTGTTTTCATTTGGCTTTTCCATCAATGCAAAACATAACATAAGCCCTAAGTTAATCAATGATTGGAGCTGGAGAGATTGGAGTTGCCGGAAAAGGAAAAGGGGATTTGTTAGTCGCCAATCGGATTTTGTTAAAATGGGTAAAGAAAATTATGTAGGTTAATAGGTAAAAGAGAGGGTGGGGGAGTATTTTTATTTTGATACTGCTAGGAAATTCCCTCGCCGTTTGTCTGACATATTTAGAAGGAGTAATTTGCGAGGGAATTCCTTTTCCAATGAGGTCCCACCTAAATTTTTAGTTTTAACTGGCGAGGGAATTCTCTAACCAAAAATATAATTTATTTTTTTATTTTATAGCGAGAGAATGCACATTTTGGCGAGGAAATTCCCTCACCAACCACTAGAGAAAAATTTCCTCACCAGTTGCTCCCTCTCTAATGCAACGTTTTTCAGAACCATGGTTGGTGAGAGCAATTGGCCACCAATTCTTCTTGCTTTCAAATCAGCCAACGAGGCCATTTTTACTTGGCTCATAATTGATGGAGTAGCTCGCACATGTTAGTCATGACTTTGTTTTGAGGAAAACGTGGATACCATGCAAAAACTTAATGACCATTTTAATCCCACTTGCCTGTTGGCATTAAAATCCTCTTAATCAACTACTGTAAATTCTAAGGAAACAATATTAATTACAAATCTTAATTAGATTCCTCCTAAGAAGCAAGAAGTGCAACTTATGAACTTATAATATTACTAGTTTATATGTACTACTATATACTCCCTTTGTATATACTCCTCGTTTATGTTTACTTGTCCAAATTCATTAAAGTCAAATTCTAAGTTTACTTATCCCTCTAGCAATTCAAGATAGAATTGGCTATGTTCTTCCTAATTTGCTCTTGATATTAAATATCTTGTACTTTTCAAAATCAATTTTCAATTAAATATTTTATACTTTTCAAGTATAATTAATAAGAGTATATTTGTCAAGTTTTTTTTTTTTTTTTTTTTTTTTTTTTTTTTTGTGGAAATGAAAAGCTGAAAGGGACAAGGAAACATAAATGGAGTACTATATACTCTATTATTCCTTCTCATCTATTTCACTATATTTTATTTTTAGTAATTTTTGTTACTCAACAAATCAGAACTATAAAGAGGTCATATATAGCTTAGCCATTTCTTCCCCCACACAACTTCTCCATAATGGCTCTTCCTATAGTACTTTTTCCCATATCTATATTTCTCATCTTTATATGTTACAAAATCTACCACCGAATCACCACCAAGCTGCCGCCAGGGCCACGGTCGTGGCCGGTCATCGGGAACCTCTTCGACATAAAACCGGTGAGGCCCAGGTTCTTTGCTGAATGGGCTCAAGTTTATGGGCCCATCTTCTCATTTTACCTAGGTTCACAACTAAATGTGGTGGTGAATAATGCTGAACTTGCTAAAGAAGTTCTCAAAGATAATGACCAGTACTTGGCTAATAGACCTAGATCAAAGGCTAGTGAACGTGTGAGTAAAAATGGGATGGATTTGATTTGGGCTGATTATGGGCCTCATTATGTGAAAGTAAGGAAGTTTTGTAATCTTGAGCTTTTTACTCCTAGAAGACTTGAAGGTCTTAGACCTATTAGAGATGATGAAATTACTTCCATGGTTGAAAACATCTTTAGAGACTCTACTAAGCCTTGTAAGTTTTAATCATTTACTCGTTACGTACTGTTTATTTTACAGGTTGAATCTATCAGATTTAAATCATAATTCAATCTTGTTTGGGTATATTTGCGTAGGCAATAATGCTAGTAACAGCTTGATGTTGAGGAACTACTTGGGGTCAGTGGCATTCAACCACATAACAAGGCTAACATTTGGCAAGAGGTTTATCAACTCAGTAGGTGATGTTGATGAGCAAGGTGAAGAGCTCAAATCCATTATCTCTGATGGGATAAAGATTAGAGGAAAGCCTAATTTGGGAGAACTTGTTCCATGGCTACGTTGGATTTTTAAAAATGATGATGAAGCACTTGAGGCTCAAGATAGGCGTTTGGAAAAGTATACAAGAATTATCATGGAAGAACACACTCTTGCTAGGAAGGAAATTGGGGAATCCAAACAGCATTTTCTTGATGCTTTGCTTACTCTTCAAAAAGAGTATGATATCACTGATGACACCGTTGTTGGCCTTCTTTGGGTAAGTATATATACAACTCATATATCGCCTTGCTATTTTGAAGAGTTTAACTAGTGTGCAACTGTGCATACACTGACAGTGTATAGATTTAATGTTAGTATATGTGACTTTTCAAAACAAGTCTCACATGCTAACTCTGAAAATAAATGACGACCTGATAATCTGATAAATCAGGTTCAATCCTCTTAGGTAATTTTAAGAATTTTAACTCTATACAATAAAATTATTTGTGTGTACAGCAGGTAATCTACCTCATTTTCAAAATTATACATCTCACCTTTTATAGAGACTTACTAAATATTTTGTTGTTGATCTCATACTTCAAAAGATTATTTACACTAAATGTAACTTAAACTCATTAATACACAAACTTTGTTTAGGTTAAAGTCAAAATTTGTGTTTATATGAATGTGTTCATGCTGATGCAGGTGTATAATTGATGAGAAAGTGTGATTGTTTCTCATAAAGATGTCATTTTGCTATAAAATTGTTCCACAAGCTATAAAATAAACTAACAATTTCAAGTTGATCTTTGTACTGGCATTATAAAATCATATCAATTTGTTAATCAAATTTTTTTGCAGGATATGATAAGAGCAGGGATGGACACAGTAGCCGTATCTGTTGAATGGGCTATGGCAGAACTGATAAGGAACCCCAGAGTTCAACAAAAGGTCCAAGAGGAACTAGACCAAATTATTGGGTCGGATCGGATTGTAAACGAATCGGATCTCTCTAAACTCTATTATCTACAATATGTAGTAAAAGAATCTCTAAGGTTACATCCTCCAACTACTCTAATGCTACCTCATATGGCAAGTAAAAATGTCAAAGTGAGTGGTTACCATATCCCTAAAGATACAATTGTACATGTTAATGTTTGGTCTTTAGGCCGTGATCCAAGAATTTGGGAAGACCCTTTACAATTTTGGCCTGAAAGATTTATGAAAGAGGATGTTGACATGAAGGGACATGATTATAGATTACTACCATTTGGTGCTGGAAGACGTTTATGTCCAGGTGTGAATCTTGGCATTACTTTGGTCACGTCAATGTTAGCCCGTTTGTTGCACCATTTTAAGTGGTCTTTGCCTCCTGGTGTTAAGATTGAAGACATTGATATGTTGGAGGCTCCTGGTGCGGTCACCTATATGCGAACTCCATTACAAGTTGTTCCTACTCCTAGATTGCCTCTACACTTGTACACACATGAGCCAATGAAAATGTAACACCTCATGAACAAATGTATAAGGAAGTCCTTACAAATCTATGTAACACCTTGTGTTTTTTCCACTACTTTTATTTTCTTATTTTTAATGTTGTTAGTAGTACGGATACATTATAAGTTGGAGTCTTGGGCAGTTGTAGCACATTTGTATGGAATAAAACGGTGGAATATGTAACCGTTGTTGCTTTTTACTTGTGAAATCTCAATGTCTCTAATATATTTTATTCTACAGTTATCTAATTCTCCTCAAAACTCATTTTCTTTGTTTCAAGAATGTATAAGTTTTATCATGTTCTAGTTAATGTCTCGAAAGGTACACTACCTAGTAAGGAGTATTACAGTTTAGTTAGCTCATGGTTTGTAAAGTAAGTTTGACTCATCAATTTAATTTAAGCATTTCAAACTACTTATCACTTTGTTCAGAGAATTTTCTCAATAAACCACGCAATATGGATATATACACGTTACGTTATAATAGCCTTTGGATATTATTAACTTCTCCTTCACTAATGTTATTCTAGTGAAAACATGCAATATTATGCTACAAACTGAGTACTCATAATTCTCCACACTCAAGTTGGAGAAACTTTAAGACGAGGTTGAATATATAGTACTTCACATTGGACCCGATCAAACAATTAATCGTTAAGTGCTCAGTGCAAAGATTATTATAACATAAAAATAAAAAATAAGAATCAGCACTTACATAAATTTCGAAAGTAATACAAGACTATAACAATTCAAAAACTCTGTTTATTCACCCAAAACATAACAACTCTAACCTTCAGTTTAAATGGTAACAGCAATTTCTTCACCTAGAGAAAAACACCATCAAAAACTCTAGTCATGCACTGGCATTCAAGCGCTTTCCAATCTCAAAAGATACAAAAGCATCAACACAAGCATACGATACTTGATCATAAGTTAGCCACTTATTATCTCACTTTCCCGTTCTGATATGCTTTGGTTTTTCAATCCCTCTTCCAAGTACAACTTCACACAGCCTCTTCAACCCAGCATTCTTCAATTCTCTCATATTATATGCATCAGCAGCCAAGGAATTTAATTCCACCACATGATCAACACTAATGTCGTAATCTTTTTCCAATTTCACAACATCATTCTTAATTCCTATACCAACAAATGTGTAACTAGTGTTACCAAGGAAATCGATTAAGGCAATAGGTATATAGTCGCAGTATAGAAGTTGAAAGATGAGACATTGACGTGCCACGCAAAGTTGAAGAGTTGCAACTGGATTTTGTTTATGGTTGCGAATGAAACAGGGACGCCACTCGATATCAAGCCCAACGATGAGACAATGGAGACCGCTACGGTGATATGACTCAGTTGAGTTGATCCAGGAAGTAACTATGTCTGGGTCGCTAGTGACTGTTGTTCGGATTCGATTATCCGAGAAGTAAACGTAGTAAAAATCGTAGCGATCATCTTCAGCTTCGTAGTCCACAATGTCTAGAGTCATGGTTGTTAACAATTGAATCTGAACACAAGATAATGCTAATAGTATGTATTGTAGTTATGAATTTAAAGGGGTAAGAGGGCTGTTCCCTCTCGAAAAAAAACTCTTCTTTTCCCATAAATTGAGCATTTTAATTCAAATATACGTTCCACTTCCCATAAAACTAGGTAGAGACGTTTGCTAATACGTACTCGACCGTTTAGGAGACGTTTGGTATTAGAATATTCAAATTTCAAAGATACTAGTATATAATTTGACATAATTTATTCCTAGTTTAATTGGTAACCTTTCTCAATCACGGTATAATTTACAACAACAACAACAACAATATATTCAGTATATTCTACAAGTGAGGTTCGAAATGGATGATATATATGCAGACCTTACCCCCACCAAAGTGGAGAGCCTGTTTCCAATAGACCCTCGATTAAAGAAAGGCATTTTAGAGAACAAGTTCGAAAAAAAATAATAATATGACAATACCATTATATATATATATATATATATATATATATATATATATATATATATATATATATATATATATAAAAAGTTGAGCCTCAAAAAAGATGACTTGGCACTCTCTAAAGCTAAGGAATTGAATTATCTTTTTTCTCCTTTTTTTTGGACTTCTCACCACTTTATTCTTCTAAAAATTCAATTAAAATCACTTTACATGACTATAAAGTCTCTATTAAAGAAGCATTAAAACACTGCTTTGAAGTAGATTAATAGCCACAACTATTTCACATAAAGGACTCAATTAATTTGGAAATGGTTACATGATTAAGGAATTTAATGGTTACAATTTAACACTGAGGACTACTACTATATAATTTGATCACTGGCGTTCAGTATCATTTGTCCAATTACGAATTTTATTTAATTAATTTCTACTTTCTCAATCATAAATTTTGTATGTACAGTTAGAGATGGCATTGAGTTAGTTCTGTTGCTGCATTTGAAATCGGTATGACATGTTTCTGTTTGTGAAACGACCTCGATCAGTCGTTTCGGAAGTTAGGACTCCGATTGGCGTACCGATAATTTTAAAATATTCGTAATGTCCATTAGGACCTGTCTGTAAAATTTGAGCTAACTCAGACTTCGTTTGGTAGGCATCGGAAGAAGGTTTCAGTTTTTATCGTCGATAAATATTAAAAAGAGATTTACGAGCTCGGTATTGGCGAATGAGCTCTGATTCGAAATCCGAAAGCGCCGTTAGGTTCGTATGATTATGTGTGACTGTGGTGAACTTTCGAAAGTGAATTTCGATGTTGTTCGGCTAGTTTCCGCTAAAATGCCGAAAGTTAAATAATTTGACTTCTTTTCTATTTAAATTCGCACCTTGAGTTTCGGGAACCCGATTTGAGATCCGCCTTCGCGAGTATGTTACATATATTTTGTATCACTCGTATGCAAAAGTTGGAATTATTTTGAATATCGTAGGGTACCGTTTTAATTTTCGTTAACAAAAGAAAATAAGATAAAAGAAAACAAAAAAAAATAGAAAAAGAAAAAACATAAAAGTTAGGCGGTGTAGCAGTGCATATATGCTACATCTCTTAGCAGAAGCAGTAACAAAATGATTTCAAGCAAAGAAAAATAAAATGGCGCAGAAATAGAAAAAAATGCCAGAAAATGAGAAAAGGGGCCGGAGAAAAATAGTATTTTCCTAGAACATTCAGGTAATGATCTTAATATATTATTTGAGTTTATTACGTATGTTTGAATATATTTTACGGTAAAAATAGGAATCTCAGACATCGCCCTAATGACGTAAATTGATAGTTTAAAGGGTCAAATGGACCCTGATAATGAAATTGATTATATATTCGTACTCAGTGAGTTATGGGCAACTTATAAATGTAATTTATTTGGGGTTTGGTTATGTGGCCTTAAACCCTGTACATAGACCTGGCCTGCGTATGGCGTATGCAAATAGGGTATCAGGTTCCTAACTGGATTACCCTAAGATGTGGGGAATGAAGCCTTTAGTCTTATTTGATATATTTTTCTGCTTATTGAACACAACATGATCGTTTGGTAGTGAAACCAAGGGATAAAGTGGTTGTTGATTAGCAATGCTAACTTTTGGAAGAGGTAAGTGTTTATATCCATTTTTTTGGAGGCACCTGGCCTCGTGGATTTTCTACCACGTGTTTCTTATGTGTGTAGCTGCCGATAGGCGTACTCATTACGCCTTAGCTTTGGATTTATATTCTATATTATATGTTATGTCCTGTTATTGGTATGCATTGAGAATCTGAGTATTGTACTTTGGCTGTGAGTTGGTATATACTTTCCAGCTGTCGATGAGAGTCCCGCGCTGGTGATGGGTTATTATTGCATCATGTTGCATTCGTATGCACATTGCATTATATTGAGGGTAGGAGGATTCCGCCCTCGGAGCAGGAGGATTCCGCTCCATTGCATCATATTGAGGGTAGGAGGATTCCGCCCTCGGAGCAGGAGGATTCCGCTCCATTGCATCATATTGAGGATAGGAGGATTCCGCCCTCGGAGCAGGAGGATTCCGCTCCATCTATTTGGCACATATGACACCATTGCATCATACTGCATTCATCCCATTTCATTGCACCGCGTCTGACTATTGTATGACTATCATGTTGTGTTTTGTGTATGCGGTATGTATACCATATTGTGGAAATATTTCAGTTTGCCTATATATTTCTGGCTCGTATTCTTAGTTGCGGTGATCGGGTTGCACGCCGCAACGGCATAAATATACGGATTGGTTTGCACACCGCAACGGTGTAAATATATGGATCGGGTTGCACGCCGCGACAGTATGAATATATGGATCGGGTTGCACGCCGCAACAGGATGTATTTCTGATTGTTGATATGTTCGGGATACCTATATATTCTGGCTATCTTACGTGCCTAGTTTTAATAAGTTTGTGATTCCATACCTGTTTCTAGTTATTATCTGGCTCTGCCTTTTCATAATTTAAATAAGAGGAATTTTGTTTATCTGTTTCTTTTCTCCCTGGCTAGCTATCCTATTCTTTGAGGTGGCTAGTCTGCCTCACTTATTGAGTCCTTTTGACTCACCCTTGTTTGTTGTTTGTTTTTGTCTATCTATTTCGTTTTGGCAGGTTCGCTCCAGGATTAAATTCGCCATGTTGTGATGGAGCGAAGACGACTTCAGCTGTCAGGGTGAGCCAGCTTTTATTCCGGATGGCCGCCAGTTGTATCTTTATTATTTCAGTTGCATATTGCTCCCTTCAGGAGGTATTTGTCTTCTTCTGTACTCTTAGATGTCTAGTCTGGATAGCCCTAAACCTAGTATATTGGGTAGTCAGCTGTAATTTCTTTTGTACAACTTAGAGGTATCAGTATGTCTGTGATTTCTTTTAAGTCTTGTCCTTATTTATGAATTGTTATATTTATTTTCCTGATTTAATTGGTAAGGGTTCGCCCGACGGGTCTAAGGGAGGATGTCGGGTGCCCGCACGGCCTAACCGGATTCCGGGTCGTGTCAGTTGGTATCAGAGCCTAATGTAGAGTCTATCCAGACTAAGACAGTGTCTAGTAGAGTCTCGCTGATGGGTACGTAGACGTCCGTACTTATCTACGAGAGGCTATGATGGCATTTAGGAAGTTTCACTTCCTTCTTATCAGATCGTGCGTCGGTCTAGGACTCAAAAGTATTTTCGTTAATTTGTTAATTCCTTCGTGGTAATTGTGAACCCTCGTGCGATAAATCAGCAAACGGTATGAGTTCAAGACGAAGCAGTCTAGCGTGGGGCTGGCACTGACGAAGCCCTGAGAGTTTTGATCGTGCTGACGATCTAGTTACGGGGGTCCCAGCTGTACGAGCTCGCAATGGGCAAGGGAGCAGGGCTTTGCGGTTCCCTTGGCTCTCTACGATGCTTTTACGAGAATCTTGGCGACGCAGATACCGTAAGAACCTATTATTTTCAATGCAGCTTATCAGGTTTCCTTAGATGCAGACGTTCGATCTCAGGGAGCTCCTTTTCTGGTTCTTAATATTGCTTCAGTAAATTATGTTCCGGAGGTAGCATGTTAGTTAGCCTGAGTAATGGCTCGGTCTGAGTATCCGAAGAGGTTGCATTATTTTACGCGGTTGAACATCCCGATATTCTCAAGCAATGCATTAGATAATCTTTGTGTAATTTTTTTTTAAATGAAATGATGTCAGCGTATCCTTCAGGCTCTTGATTATATCGAGCGGTATGTGTTGATTATTCTTTTTTCCAGTTTTAAGGTCCAGCCTTGGATTGGTGGACTGTTATCTTATTAGCTAACTTGGTTCGATTTTTCTTCTAGATTCGTGGAAAAAAAAGTTCCTTTCGACTAGTGAGCGAGATGAAAAGTGTTGCCAGTTTGAGTGAATTGGACAGGGTAGCATGTAGGTTAGCCTATTGGTGCTTTAGAATATGAGATTGAATTCTCTATGATGGTTGGATATGTACTAGAGCTAGTCTATGAACTTTTCGAGAATGTTCAAAGATTTATTGGTGACCTTTCTTTTTCCTTGGGATCCCAGATGGCTCGAGAGATTGAGGTCGGGATTTCATTTGATGTGGTTGTTCATATTGCTCGGAGGTACGAGGCATATCATAAGTTAGAGCGGGAGAGCAAAAGATCCCATGGCCTTAGTGGGTAACCATGGTACCTCATTTGGAGGTAAGAGTTCTGATTATTTTGGGAGGTCACTTTCCAGGTTATCTTAGCTTGTGTCACGTGATTCTTAGAGTACGCCAGTAGCTCGTCAAGATCAGATTCAGTCTTTTCTTTACAGCTATCAAAAATCTTTCCAGTTTCCATTTTTAGTCGAAAAGGTGTTATCATTGTCGTGAGTCTGGTTATCCCTTGAGGAGTTTTTCCTTACTCCGACAAGTAGGCAGTCGTCCTTTCTCTCGTCATCAGGCACCTGCACAGTCGCAGGGGATTTTATTTAGATCTCAATCAACCAGAGAAATGCCACGATCCAGTAAAGGTTGAGAGCGTGGTGGCAATTATTCTTCAGAAGGTAATTATCAGTGTAACGGCTTAGTTCAGCCGCAGAGGCAGTTTTATGAACTACCAGTCTGGCAGGATGCTGAGGCGTCCGCTGTAGTAGACCCGAGTATTTCTTCTTCTCTTAAATGTGAGTAAGATTTGATTCTTTCGATCGATCTGGAAATGGTGTGTCTTGTCATGTTTCGATGGTTTCCTTGGATGTCGTTTTTATTAAGAATCAGTTGCGGTAAAGGGGTGAGCTTCTGATATGATTTATTCCTGGCATTTGTGAGACCCTACTAGTTTATCTGATTTAAATGTGAGAGATTTGGGAGTGACTGTCGGTATTGTCTGCTTGGCATCTTGTTACGCCACCTTCTGTTATTATGTCAATTCAGTTCACCTCACTCCTCGAAATTCAATGTTGGTAGGATAATGGGATCCTAATTCGTCACCATCAGAAAGTGTTATCATTTCTTCCGGTGTAAAGTGATTAGTAAGTAATACTCGATCTACGTGTCTCCTCTTGGTTCGAAATGTTAGTAACGTCATGTTATTCTATGAGCTTCTCTCAGTTATAAAAGAGTTTACCGATAAATTGTTGGAGTTCTCTTCTTATTAGAAGGCTAAATTGGCATGGGTGTTGTTCCATAAAGCTTATTTAATGTCTATTTCTTCAATTGCGGTTCTTTGGCTAGCTTAACTCGGAAGTAATCTAGCTCTGGTGGCCAAGTAAATAAGAAGATGAGCTTCCTGAAGCTCTAATTATTTCTATCAACAGTCCATTACCATCTCTTCTTTGTTCGGCACTGGTGAGCTTAGGCGGTCAGTAGCCTCTTATGATGTTCCCTGTGTGGAGCCAGAGTGTGTGTCAAGGTAGCTTGATAAGCGCATTGTTGTGTTTAGGACTACTAAAGGTAATGAGGGGCATCATTTGACCTCTGATTTGATCCATCCGGCGGTATTGCTTATGACAAAGATATTGAGTTGTGAACTCGGGAGTTGCAGTCGTTTGGCAACTCGAGAGGGTAATTTGGTAACTCAGGTCTGAGCCGCATTCTATTTTTAGCTATGTCTTCTTTAGTCCAGCAGACTGTGCGGAGATGGTTATTCCTATTCAAATGGCTGCATGAGTTTGTGCTTTAAGTGGAGGAGTCTTCCTCCAAATATTGAATGGTAATATTAAATCTCTGAGGTGTTGATACCACTTTTCTCACTACCCAGAGTAAGGCCACGACAGAAATCTACAATGAGTGTCGATCGTTGCTAAATCCACTAATAATCTATTAATGACAGAGATAAGCTGGCAACCTGATCATATATACGTACCTATCTGCTGAAAGCATAAAGCCTGGAAAGATGACACGACTTTAACTTGCTGGAAATTAGAACACTGAGCCGCAAGTTCTGCTATGTCACACTTCATTCCGTTCCACCAATAAATCTGCTTAACATCATAGTACATCTTAGTCGAACCTGGACGAGCAATGTATTTGGAATAATGTGCCTCTATCATAATCTGTCCACGTAAATCTGCAACATCAGGAACACAAAGTATATCTTTATACATGAGAACACAGTTAGTAGTAACCCTGTATTATGACTCCGGTTTTCTTCTGGCTATCTGGCTGTATTCAACTAGAACTGGATCCTCATACTACCGTTGTTTTTGCTTCATGGAAATTTAGAGTTAAAGGTTTAGTGCAGCTTGTCGACAATCCATCATATATCTTTTTCACACCTCAACTCTTTGAGAAGTTACTTTAGCATTGTCAATGCACATGTAATCAACGTTGTTGCTAGTATTCTGCCTCAGCTCATGGTCCAACTACATGTCTCTTTTATTTTCACTTTTGCAAGACATAATATTTCCAATTCAAAGACAATACCCTGAAGTAGATGTTCAGTCTGAAGATCATTCCTGGTCTGCATCATACTATTTAGTATTATTTGCATGATCCTTATCCTTATATGATAGGCCCTGTTCAGATGAACCTTTGACATACATTAGGATATGAGTAACTACATTCCCACAAGGAGCTTGCGGAACAACACTAAAATCAACTGAGATGTTGCATAGTGCATTCGTAAAAATAATATTGCTTGCATCAAATCTTCTATAGTGTGCAGTGACAAGGTACTTCAAAAGCTCCCCCTATTGCATCAAGTGTAAGCTAATTCTTTGTTTCATCGACTTGTTCTATATCGAAAAGTATATCGACAAGGTGATTCACTGGTAGAATCATGTTAATTCATCCAGAGTTTTGTGTATCTTTATTTCGAAAAAGTAAAACTCTCCTCTCGTGATCGAGGAAGGGTAAGTTTAGTCAATATAAGTTGGGCAATTGTGTTATCATATTATCCAGATATATTTTGTTCCAAAAGTTTGATATGTGTGTTATAATTCTGATCCTATAATCAGGGAATAATACCCGTGGAGTAGCTTATGAAGGTCGTGCAAGTTCTTTTGCTATCTGTGCGAATTTTTCTTTAGACTTAGGCTCGTTCGAGGACGAACGAGAGTTTAAGTGGAGGAGAATGAAACGACCTCGATCAGTCGTTTCGGAAGTTAGGACTCCGATTGGTGTACCGATAATTTTAAAATATTCGTAATGTCCATTAGGACCTGTCTGTAAAATTTGAGCTAAATCAGACTTCGTTTGGTAGGCATCGGAAGAAGGTTTCAGTTTTTATCGTCGATAAATATTAAAAAGAGATTTACGAGCTCGGTATTGGCGAATGAGCTCTGATTCGAAATCCGAAAGCGCCGTTAGGTTCGTATGATTATGTGTGACTTTGGTGAACTTTCGAAAGTGAATTTCGATGTTGTTCGGCTAGTTTCCGCTAAAATGCCGAAAGTTAAATAATTTGACTTCTTTTCCATTTAAATTTGCATCTTGAGTTTCGGGAACCCGATTTGAGATCCGCCTTCGCTAGTATGTTACATATATTTTGTATCACTCGTATGAAAAATTGGAATTATTTTGAATATCGTAGGGTACTGTTTTAATTTTCGTTAACAAAAGAACACAAGATAAAAGAAAATAAAAAAAATAACAGAAAAAGACAAAATATAAAAGTTAGGCGGTGTAGCAGTGCATATATGCTACATCTCTTAGCAGAAGCAGTAACAAAATGATTTCAAGCAGAGAAAAATAAAATGGCGCAGAAATGGAAAAAAAATGCCAGAAAATGAGAAAAGGGGCCGGAGAAAAATAGTATTTTCACCCTAAAACATTCAGGTAATGATCTTAATATATTATTTGAGTTTATTACATATGTTTGAATATATTTTTACGGTAAAAATAGGGATCTTAGACATCGCCCTAATGACGTAAATTGATAGTTTAAAGGGTCAAATGGACCCCGATAATGAAATTGATTATATATTCGTACTCAGTGAGTTATGGGCAACTTATAAATGTAATTTCTTTGGGGTTTGGTTATGTGGCCTTAAACCCTGTACATAGGCCTGGCCTGCGTATTGCGTATGCAAATAGGGTATCAGGTGCCTAACCGGATTACCCTAAGATGTGGAGAATGAAGCCTTTAGTCTTATTTGATATATTTTTCTGCTTATTGAACACAACAGGATCGTTTGGTAGTGAAACCAAGGGATAAAGTGGTTGTTGATTAGCAATGCTAACTTTTGGAAGAGGTAAGTGTTTATATCCATTTTTTTGGAGGCACCTGGCCTCGTGGATTTTCTACCACGTGTTCCTTATGTGTGTAGCTGCTGATAGGCGTACTCATTACGCCTTAGCTTTGGATTTATATTCTATATTATATGTTATGTCCTGTTATTGGTATTGCATTGAGAATCTGAGTATTGTACTTTGGTTGTGAGTTGGTATATACTTTCCAGCTGTCGATGAGAGTCCCGCGCTGGTGATGGGTTATTATTGCATCATGTTGCATTCGTATGCACATTGCATCATATTGAGGGTAGGAGGATTCCGCCCTCTGAGCAGGAGGATTCCGCTCCATTGCATCATATTGAGGGTAGGAGGATTCTGCCCTCGGAGCAGGAGGATTGCGCTCCATCTATTTGGCACATATGGCACCATTGCATCATACTGCATTCATCCCATTTCATTGCACTGCACGCTGACAATTGTGTGACTATCATGCTCTATTTTGTGTATGCGGTATGTATACCATATTGTGAAAATATTTCAGTTTGCCTATATATTTTTGGCTCGTATTCTTAGTTGCGGGGATCGGGTTGCACGCCGCAACGGCATAAATATACGGATTGGTTTGCACACCGCAACGGTGTAAATATATGGATCGGGTTGCACGCCGCGACAGTATGAATATATGGATTGGGTTGCATGCCGCAACAGGATGTATTTCTGATTGTTGATATGTTCGAGATACCTATATATTCTGGCTATGTTACGTGCCTGGTTTTATTGTTCCATACCTGTTTCTAGTTATTATCTGACTCTGCCTTTTCATAATTTAAATAAGAGGAATTTTGTTTATCTGCTTCTTTTCTCCCTGGCTAGATATCCTATTCTTAGAGGTGGCTAGTCTGCCCCACTTATTGAGTCCTTTTGACTCACCCTTGTTTGTTGTTTGTTTTTGTCTATCTATTTCGTTTCGGCAGGTTCGCTCCAGGATTAAATTCGCCACGTTGTGATGGAGCGAAGACGACTTCAGCTGTCAGGGTGAGCCAGCTTTTATTCCGGATGGCCACCAGTTTTATCTTTATTATTTCAGTTGCATATTGCTCCCTTCAGGAGGTATTTGTCTTCTTCTGTACTCTTAGATGTCTAGTCTGGATAGCCCTAAACCTAGTATATTGGGTAGTCAGCTGTAATTTCTTTTGTACAGCTTAGAGGTATCAGTACGTCTGTGATTTCTTTTAAGTCTTGTCCTTATTTATGAATTGTTATATTTATTTTCCTAATTTAATTGGTAAGTGTTCGCCCGACGGGTTTAAGGGAGGATGTCGGGTGCCCGCACGGCCTAACCGGATTCCGGGTCGTGTCAGTTTGCTGTATAATTTGAAATTTTAATTTAATAGTGTTGGGGTTTTGGAATAAATAGAGTGTGAATGGGAAATGGGTGGGAATGTGAAAAGGTTCCTTTTAGTAAGGAAATGCACCTTCTCCCATATTGGTAGAGGAAAAGACTTTTGTTGGGTTTAAATACAAATTCACTTCTCTTAGCTCTTAAAAGGGTTGAGAAGAAGGGAAGCCTCCCGCCGTCGTCGTCGCTCGCTCGTCTCGGCTTCGGTTTCAGTTTCGGATTTCGGATTTCGGATTTCGGATTTCGGATCGGACAATTGATATGATTGATTGATTTAATTTTTTGGACCAACAAAACTAAAAATATTAATTAATTAATAATTTATTATTAATATTTAATATTTAATCTGTTTGTGTAACAGAAATCTGAATGGATTAATCTGATTAATCCAAAGTAATTATTCCTCCACGTTCTCCCACTCTCCCACGTTTTCCCATTAACTAAAAAAATTCATCACTAACATTTAGTGAATTCAGCCATTAGTGGCAGTAAATTCAGGTGTTAGTGGCAGTGAATTTAGCCATTAGTGGTGATGAATTCAGATTGTTAGTGGCAATGAATTCAGCCATTAGTGGTGACTCTTCGTTCCATTTTCCATGGCTATATAAACTGGTCAATCTTCAACATTTGAACACACACTGAAACACAGAAATACAAACTTCTTACTGCATTCCCTCTCTTTTCTGCATACTAAGTAAGTCGTGTGATTTGCTCCGTTTCTTTGAGTTCGCAGTGTTCTACTGTTTGAAGTGCCGCTACAGTAGAACTGTTATCCCGTTCCATCCTGGGAGAAATTAACCCGTGAACCTTGGGCAACTGTGAGGAGGTTAGATTTCTTAAGGAGACACAAGTAAATTGTGGGCTCGGGATCGTCCCATACCAAACTGATAATATACTTCTGTTTTCTGTCTTTTTCTGATTTATTTGGTTGCAGGAATAATAAATAGTACACAATTTTCTGAATTTTATAGAGGCAAGAACAGGCAATATTCATCCTGGCATCTTTTTCTTGTAGTTGGCAACTATCTATATCAAGTTCTTCATGTATTATATTTTAGCTGCTAAAAAACTCTGTTATAGTTATTATCAATATCCACTTCTATTCATTGGCTGATAATTTTCAATTGCCGGTTCTCTAACTACCCTTTTAGGTCATGGTTGAATATAGTATTATTTTTAGGATGTTAGTTTGCACCAGATTAAAGAACTGACCCCAGGGAGAATGGATCATAATGATTTGGTAGCCAACAAAAAAAGATGGAGAGCAACTTTTGGTAGATATATGTATATATATATATATATATTGCTTCATTTTGTTGAGGAGATATTTCTCATGGAAGCACGCTGCGTGCATCAAATTAGTTGGGTATGTTAATTTTATTCAGGTTCTTCTAATCTATTTATAAAACAGTGTAATGCATTCACAGTTTTATAATGGTGCTATACTTTTGAATTTCTTCCTTATTTATTAAGTTGTTCATTGTGGAACTACGACTTTTCTTTAATTAGAAAGGGAAGGGTAGAGGACGAAAGTTACATATATTTCCTTCTACATATTGAGTGTTGGAAACATATTATTTTTCTAAGTTACCTCTAAACATTTAATGCAAAAATTTGATTGAAATTTCAAAGTTAGATTATTCGTATCATGTATCTTAATAGAAGTTTCATTAGGTAGAACCTATGTATTAACGATGTATATAAACAACATTTTGACAAAGTTGGTAAAGAGGTTAGAACTTCAAACATTATTGCCAATAAGGTTAACTATATTGATTAATTCATAGAATTAAATTGTTTACAATTTCTTTTTAAAAAAAATGTTTACTAATTTATAGCCTGTTTGGCATTGTTGCTCCAAAACTTAAGTGCTTTTTTTTACCCAAAAAAAAAAGTACTTTTTTTGAAATTTTGAGGTATTTGGCAACCAAGAAAAAATACTTTTAGGTAGAACTAGAAGTAGTTTTCTGTTGTTGAGGAGAAGCTACAAATACCTTCTTCTTCCAAGAAGCAGAACTAGAAGCAGTTTATTAATTTTTTCAAGACAAAAATATCCTTACCAAAAATTCATATTTACCAAATCAGTCTTCATTAATTAACCATATATCTCTCAAAATAAAATTATATTTTTTTCCTATTTTTTTCCTACTACGCACTTTTACAAATCATCTCCCTCTTAGGACTATTTTTTTATTTATAGGTAATTCTGTCAACCGTACGTAGGATCCTCTATTCTTTAAATCATCTTTTAAAAGTAAGTAATTACTAAAAATATCTAATTCAGTTATCACTTTGATTTAACTGTATTTTATGTTGTTCAATAACTTAAATTTATATCTTTTACTTTATGTTTTATATTTTAACAAAATATTTTTTTTTTAATTTAAGTCTTTTATGATAAACATTTAAAATTATTTTTTTGTTTCTATTTATCCAAATGTAAAATGAACTTGGATGTCCATTTCATAATTTGACACTCAAAGGTACTTTTCATAAAGATTAGTCAAACACAAATTATTTATCAAAAGTGCTTCTCCGATGAGTTGTCCAAACACAAACTGTTTGTTATCTAAAAGTATTTCTTTAAAAAGTACTTATGCAAAAAGTACTTCTCAAAATGATCAGTTTTTTGCAGCAATGCCAAACAGGCTCTTAATCTCATTAAAACCACAGAGTTATTTTATTCTACTTTACATAGTATATAAGGCAATCATGAAAGATGTGCTATTATGAAATGATGAATTACTTAAAATTATTTTTTAGATAGAAATTATTATGAAATTAATGTTAAGTCATATTTTGATTTCGTTTTTAAGATTGCGCAACGCGCGGGTAAGTATACTAGTATTATATATAACCAAGGACAGGGGCATAACTACCCAATGCCAAGGTGGGTCACGTGACATGGTTTGGTCGAAAATTTTTACTAAATATGTGAATTAGCAAAATAAAAAATTAAAAAACACGTACAAGTATGATAAAATGACACTACTTGTCAATAAGAGTTCCCAGTTGAGTTGGTTACATGCATCACTTGCTTGGTATGAGGCAAGGGTTTGAGACTTGTTAATTGCTGTTTTTTCTTTTTATTTTTTCCTTATTTCTTCTAATATCCGGTTGCCTCGTTTGTTATATAAAAGGACTGGTCTTAGTGTTGTTTCACAGTACGCTAGTTCTTTTTTTTTAAGTGACATTACTTACAAAAAAATCCTGCATACGCCATTGACTAAGGAAACATCATACATCAACACTAACAACAATAAAGATGAAGAATAAGATAAAAATAATAAACATTTAAATAAATGCCAGTATGACCGAAATTGCTAATCTACTATATATTCATGTACTCCAATCCTCGGTCTACACACTTTCCTATCTAGGTTCATGTCCTCAGTGATCTGAAGATGAGTCAACTCATATCTAATCACCTTGTCCCAATTCTTTTTCGGTCTACTTCAACCTCTCCGTAGATCCAACACTGTCAACCCCTCGCACCTCCTCACTGGCGCACATGTGCTTCTACTCTTCACATGTCCAAACCATTGCAACCTCGCTTCTCACATCTTGTCCACCACCGAGGCTACTCATACCTTGTCACGAATGACCTCGTTTCCAATCTTATCCATCCTAGTATCCCACACATCCATCTAAGCATTCTCATCTTCTAAATGTGTGAGTTTTTTGCTGGCCAACACTCCGGTCTATACAACAGAGATGGTCTATACCTTTAAGTCTATGTGATACTTTCTTATCGTACAAGATACCGGAGGCGAGCCTCCTGTTCATCCAACTCGCCCCTATACGATGCATGACATCATCATCAATTTCATCATCTTAGATTGTAAATATTAATTTATTATTTATATAAGTCGTTGACTTAATATTCCGTTAAGATAGGCTCTACGTACTAAATCAATTACTATATAAATAATATGACACACGACACAACTGATATAGATAAATAATATTTCATCTTTTTTATAAATGAATAAACAAATAATTATTCAACAAGAAAAAATCTAACTAATAACCGCATAATTACTAGTATGTTCCAACACATACGTCATAGTATCATATATAAAGTGGAATAGCAATGATTGTATATATATTTGGATGAACACCTAAATGGTATATTCCTTGATGAAACATTAGCCTCAGCAAAAAGAAAAGAGGAAAACCTTAGCCTATCTATGATAAAGAAGCAAAAAGCTAAACGCCTCAGCGTATTCATTAAAAAAACTTCAATCACACATCTGCACTTCTACAAATCTAATGCAATAAATATCAAATATTAATTAACCGTATACAGGCATGCCATATTAATTATAACAACCAGTCCATCATTTTTTTGAAAGAAACAACAGGTCTGAGTTCAGACACAAGTATTTCAGATTTGTGCACATGGATAAAAAGGAGACCGACACACAAAAAGATGGAGTAACATTTTCTATTTCAATTTGGAATATACATAAATACGTCTCCACACTCAAGTTGGCATAAACTTCAACATGATGCAGTATAAGAATCAACAAACTGAACGTAAAATTTAGTCTGAAAACAATGCAACATTATGACAATTCAAAAACATCTTTGTTTATATACCCAAAACATAGCAGATCTAACCTTCAGTTCAAATAGTAACACCAATTTCTTCACCATTGACAAAAAAAAATCAATATCTTCATCAACATCCAAACAAAAACTCCGATCCATTTCACTTAGTAGAAGTGATATTTGGAGTTATACGCCTATATTTTCTTAATATTTCCTTACAGTTTTAGTACTTAACTCGTTCCTTTTGTGGTATAATTGAAATTTTTGCACTTACTTATCGTTTTTGTACTTCTAGGTAGTGAATAGGCGCAAACAAGGAAGGAACGGATGAAGTTGGAGCTTAAATTCAAGAATCGACAAGAAGCTAGAAAAGTATGTTGAAGCTTTCTTTGAAACTGTGATTCTCATAAATCTTTGAGTGAGAGAGGTGTCCACTTGGGGCGAAGCTTTTGTTGAAGCCCCGCATGCAAAACAGCTTCCAGCATACCTGAAGCTCTCTTCATAGTTTTACTTTAATTTGTTCATAGCTTCGACTTTGCCAAAGCATTTTTCAAAGCGATGCATCAGATACAGCTTCGACTATCCGACTTCAAGTTTTCCCAACTAATTTGTGATTTGGTTTAACTTATCCTAGTACTTTGTAAACATTATAAATATATTATAACTTAGGTTTTTAGGAGGGTTAGACATGGAGGAGAGCAAAAGAGCCCTAGATGTCTTCTTAACGAGTTTTTCTATCTTTCTCTTATCCTTCTCTTTAATTCGATAGTTTGTTCGTTCTAGAGTTATGGCAAATAAATGAAGGTTGATGTTTTAATTTGATTTCTATATATGGATTTAACATTACGGATTGTTTATTCTTTCTTGCGCTTAATTGTTTAGTTATTAGGGCCCGATAGTTGAACACTATCTATGGTTTATAAGTCGACAGAGGGAACTTGTAAACGCACATAAGAAAGCATAGGGCTTGATTGTGAACCTAGGCATTAGGGAATCGATTTGCGGGTAGGATAGACATATACCTATTCGCCTTGCTTAGCTAAATACAGAGTTCTTTAATGCATGCATGTGATTTAATTCCATAGACATATAGGCGTTAAAGCAGTTTGCATAGAGTCGTGAAGAATCGACAGATTTTCACAAATATATTTAACCTGTTAGCTAGAAATCTAGGAAATCAAGAAGTAGAATCAACTAAAAAACTCAACTAGATTGTTTGTCGCTCTGACTCTTGACCGTTTCTCGCTTATTGATAACAACTCATAAATTTCTCTCGGTTACTCAGCTTCAATTACTTGCTTTTAATTATTTCTCTTAGTTTTAAAAAATCACAATCACTACTGAAAAAGATCCCTCCAGGGAATTGTTTACTAGAATAAAGTTATTAACACTAGTCTTCGTGGGAACGATACTCGATCTTATCACTTTATTACTTGTCGACCGCGTATACTTGCGTGTCCGTTTGGGAGCAACAAGTTTTTGGCGCCGTTGTCAGGGACCAAATAATTGGCTGTTTCTTTTTTAACGATTTATTATTTTCTATTCAGGTTTCATTTTTTGTCTAGTTTATTATTGTGTTACTTGTTAACATGGCATCTTTTAATGAAAATGGGTTGAATAATAGTTGCTCAAATTTTGATGGTGTCTGTCTACTTTGTGGAGGAACTTATTTGTGAAAAAATTGTCCAAGTCTTTCACCCCTACAGGATTGGTTATGTGAATTTCCTAAAAACTTCGATTGGAACTTTTGCAAATTGTGTGGTGGTCAGTGGAGTAGTTGTCTCAAGTGTCGTACTTCTTTCCCTATCGATGTGTGTGATGACTCTAATAATGTTTGTGAGTTTGATAGGAGCGATGAAGTGCAGTTTGTCAGCCAATCTTGGCTAGTGGAGCAAGCAAAACTCTAACACTACTAGAAAAGTGGGAACTGCATGGGGATTTTACTTAGGAATATTTTTCACATGTAATTCTTGCAGATTTTACTGCAAAAATCTGAAAATTTCTTAACCCTAGTATATTTACCTGTGAATAGAAAATTCACAAGAAAATCCACAGGTATATGAGGCGCCATTTAGCGCTAAAATAATACTTGGGGATTTACCTGGGTTACATATCCACAAGTGAGAAATCTGTAAGTAAATCCCCAGGTATGCAGACGAGGAAATGAATAAAATACTTACTTAGCAAATTCCCAGGTAAATCCATAGGTAACTTTACCTGGGGATTCTTCTAGGGATTTTTTATGAGACTTTACCTGCGGATTAGCTTGCATGGGGATTTACCTAGAGCTTTGTTACACGCGAATTCACTTGCAGAGTATTTCAAGCGAATTTTGATGGGGATTTGTTTACCTGAAAATTTACCTATGCGGATTTATCTGCAGATTATTTCGTGCGAATTTGCTAGGAATTTGTTTGCATAGGAATTTACCTGGGGATTTATTACATACATATTTACTTGCGAGTTATTTCTTGCAAATTTTGATGGGGATTTGTTTACATAGGGAATTACCTAGGGATTTGTTTACCTAGGAAATTACCAAGGGATTTGTTAAATGAGGTTTCACATGTGAAGTATGTCTTGCAAACTTTGATGGGGATTTTTTTTACTTGGAAACTTATCTGTAGATTTATTACATGTAGATTTTCTTATCGGTTATTTCTTATGAGTTTTGACGGGGATTTGTTCACCTGATAATTTGTTATATGAAAATTTATACGGGTTGTTTCTGCAATTTAGTTGAGCATCAAAGGAAAACTCTCTTGTTTTATTTTTAAATTTACTTAATTAATCTTTTTTGCTTTGTGAAAAGAATCAAAAGAAAGAAGAAATAAATGTAGAGGAAAATATAATGAATACCTGCACGTCGAGCCAAGTGTGCCCGATCGAGAGTTTACTATGCTACTGTGTCCTAGTCGAATCGAGTCTAACCAAGTTTTATACCATATCGAGTCGAGATGAATATGAAGTGAGCACAATCGAGCTTAGCTACTATTTTACCGAACTGAAATGAGTTAGTGAGGCTTTTTTATACGCAATTTATGTAGTTGCTTCAATTTATTTAATAATAAGGATTGAAAGAAAATTAAATTTGAATTTTGATTTGTGATAATTTCTAAACAAAATATCATAAAAGAGTTTTATATATTGAATCAAGAGTAACACAAGAATAAATGTGTTAAAAATAATATACATCTTAAATTTTTTGATTAAAAAAATATTACAAAAATGTGAATAGTAATAATTTATTATAGAAATGATGTTGAAATTTGATAAATCGAATATATAATATACAAAAAGAATTTGTATATTCACACTACAAATTTTACCACTTTGATAATTCAAATTCTTAAATTAAAAATTTTATGAGTATTTTTCAACCATATAATTGGGGTAAGTTTTATTATGGTAAAAAATTCACTTAGTCGGATTTATAAGTTTATAATATAAATTTATTAAATGTTAAATATTACATTAAATTTTTAGAAGTTAAGAGCATAATAAAAGAATATTTTTCTAATAAAAAATTTACACGATCAAAAGACCTCAAACCATTTTTGTTGAGTTTGAACTAATTGAGAAGAGTCGAGTCGAGCAAAATTTTAAGTGATATGGAGCACAATCTTTTCTTAATTGAATCAAGCTGATTCGAGCTATATATTCCGCAAGGTAGTATATTTATTATAGATGTTTAAAAATTATTTTTATTTTACAATTTTTTCATATTGATATTCTTTGAAATTTTTTATTAATAAAGACACTTTCATATTCTTTTAATTTTAATTAAACGTATATTCATGAAAGAAAAGAAAAAGTAACGAAGAACAATAGTATGGGTTTGATCACTAGCCATTTTTTGAGGAAAATTTTGATCACTAGCCATTTTTGGACGCGCTCATTGGGGACTCTCCACCGTTTTCAAATTCATTGAAGAATAGCCAAAAATTCGCGCGCGCACTTAAGTTCCATTAGTGTTGAACAAAACTTGTTCAAAGCGTTTTGTTCAAAGTCCAAGTATTTTGTTATGGGACTTTATATATAAAGCTTCAGTCCCATAACAAAATGTTGGGGCTTTGAACAAGTTTTGTTCACAGCCCCAGCATTTTGTTATGGGTTATGGGACTTTATATATAAAGCTTCAGTCCCATAACAAAATGCTGGGGCTTTGAACAAGTTTTGTTCACAGCCCCAGCATTTTGTTATGGGACTGAAGCTTTATACAAAGTCCCATAACAAAATTCTGGGGCCTTGAACAAAACTTGTTCAAAGCTCCAGTATTTTATACTGGGGTTAGTTTACTGAAGCTTCCCAGTATAAATACTGGGGCTTTGAACAAGTTTTGTTCAAGGCCCCAGTATTTATACTGGGATTTGTCCGGAGGTGGCTATTTCTCAGCGAATTTGTTTTTGACGGCTACAAATCAATTAACGCGCGCCAAACAGGCCCCTGCACGAAATTTTTAGATTTTTGGACGCGCTCATTGGGGACTATCCACCGTTTCTAAATTCATTGAAGAATAGCCAAAAATTAGTACGCACACTTAAGCTCCATTAGCGTTGGAAAAATACCCCAGACTAGTCACATAACAAAATACTGGGCTTTGAACAAAACTTGTTCAAAGCCCAAGTATTTTGTTATGGGACTTTATATATAAAGCTTCAGTCCCATAACAAAATGGTGGGGCTTTGAACAAGTTTTGTTCACAGCCCCAGCATTTTGTTATGGGTTATGAGACTTTATATATAAAGCTTCAGTCCCATAACAAAATGCTGGGTCTTTGAACAAGTTTTGTTCACAGCCCCAGCATTTTGTTATGGGACTGAAGCTTTATACAAAGTCTCATAACAAAATGCTGGGGCATTGAACAAAACTTGTTCAAAGCCCCAGTATTTTATACTGGAGTTAGTTTACTGAAGCTTCCCAGTATAAATATTGGGGCTTTGAACAAGTTTTGTTCAAGGCCCCAGTATTTATACCTGGGATTTGTCCGGAGGTGGCTATTTCTCAGCGAATTTATTTTTGACGGCTACAAATCAATTAACGAGCGCCAAACAGGCCCCTGCACGAAATTTTTACGAACAATATGGAGTAGTAAATAAATCAAAAGCCCAAGCCCATCAATGACCCCATGCATTTCTTCGAAGGGAAAATTACGTCGGATATTCATTGACCGAGTTGTTAAACATTTCATAACCACATTATTTTTAAATTAATCACTATAAACATATATCCATTTTATTACACTTTTATAGCCAAATTTCCATGTCCATTATGGAGAGTTGATTCTGCCTATATTATAGGAGATATGTTATCAACTTCCATATCCACTAAAATAATTATCTGATTATCCTCGTCCAGATTATCATTTAACCACCCAGTAATTATATCATAATTAGCAACATTAATGCATATCCTGATTTTCGCTCTCTTTGAGTGAGGAATAACAGCAATTATGCTCCAATACTGCAGTAAATATATACAAGTAAAAAGCACAACTAATTTACATCTTCTCTCTCGTTGCATTGGGATTAAACATTTCTTATTCCAAATTTTTGTGCTATGTTCAATAATCTCTGGCAAAACACCAACTACATTCCAAAAGTTTGTTAACAGCCACAAGATATTAAGCTTCATTGGTAAGTGCATTTCATTTTTTCAATCAGGAATATTCACATTGTTATCTCTTGCAATAGCCATCCTAGTTTTAAATGTTAAATTTTTTATTTTAAACAGAGCTCTTTTTACGATTTTGGGAAGATGAAGTTTAAAAATTTATCTCCCCTCACTTTCAAAGGGCGGAAGTTTCACCCATCTCTTTTTCGTCGATTAGACGATGACGACGATTTTGTTGATGATAGCTACATGTTATCCGGCCACTTAAAGGACATGAAAACCGGTCAGTTGTCAATAACCGTTATGATACGACACCCGGTCGATTAACTAGGTCTCAATCAAAATCACATTCGAGTCGTGGATTTGTAGCAGTATCTTCAAACAAAATTAACAAAAACAAAAAAAGGCATCGCACGAATGACAAGGTACAAAATGTAGTTGAAGTTGAAGATTCACAAGTGAAAAGGAGAAAAGGGGAAGTTGTCGAAGCAGCAACATCAGACGACGATGATGACATTGCCCTCCCGGTTCAGAAAAAATATAAATTTCCTACTGTGATATCCCCTATCAACAAAAGGAGCAAAGTTATAAAGCGCAAAAGAAAAGTCGTTAAATCAGTTAAGGACACTAGGAAACCTGTGAAGGTATTTTTTATTATTTGGTATGGATGCATATTATTTAAGTTGTTCTGCATCCCGATAAAGTCTGTTATGGTATATGGTATCTTAATGTAATATACAGTATATATGCATAACTTGTATATTCGATTGCCTCCTTTGTCGTATATATGCATAACTTGTATATTCGATTGCCTCCTTTGTCGTATATTTCATACATACACTGTATAACTTGTTTGCAATATGCATATTGCTATTGTGTACTTTTTGTAATTTATGTTTATGGTGATTTCCTAATTCTATTGTTTATCGATATCTTTTATGTCATTATTTGCAATATCTGATATTTTTTACATATTCATCTCTGTAAGTGTGAATATTCAATTTTGATTGTACATACACGACAATAGGCTGATGATTATACAGTTTAAACATAGTCTTTTCGTGTATGTGCATATCTGATATTTTCTACATATTAATTGCATAGCTCATATCTTTTACATATTCATATGCAATTGTGAATATTCGATTGTGATTGTATATTTCATTTTTCAGAACATAATTAAGCTTTCGTATATTGTATACTTTAATTCAGACTTGGGATTTCTACGTTCCTGCGGACCAGCATTGCAGCCATAGAATTATCACACATACTGAAGATAAGGCTGTGATGATTATCAAAGCTAAGCTGAATGACAGGGTGTTGGAAAGGTTCAGACAGACATGTTTCGGGCATTTTCTTGAGATGCCCGAAATTGTAACATGCAATAAAGTTTTGGATGTGGTGTTGCAAAGAGAGGTCTGCCCACCCAATGATGATGCAATGTGGTTCAACTTTAATGGTAAAAAACTTAGGTTTGGCCTTTATGAATTTGGATTAGTAACCGGTCTTAAATGCGTTGGAGATCATCTTAAGGATTATGAATCAAAAGAGCCAAATCGCCTTGAAAAAATGTATTTTGGAGGAACTAAAAATGTTACCAAGTCTGCGCTGGTAAACTGCTTTGAGAAACAAATGTGGAAATCTTATGAGGACGCATTAAAGCTTGCTGCCCTTTATTTTATGCACACATTCCTGTCATATACAAAGAATGACAAAAAACGGGACACCAAAATACCTCGGGGCGATTTTAATCTTGTTGAATGTGGCGACTGACTTACATTTCCTTGGGGTACTAGGGTGTTCAATGCGACAAAGAAATCATTGCATGACAAGGTACGAGTGCACAATGAGTGCTACAGATTTGCTGGCATGCCATATGCACTCCAGGCATGGTTTTATGAGTCATGTCCAACGGTTGATGGTAAAATTGCAGACCGGATGGCAAATACATCGCCTCGTATTCTTAATTGGCAAGTTAAGAATATTCATTATTTTGAGGAGTTGCAAAACGATTTATTCAGCCTTCCGCGCGATGAGGTATAATGTGTTTTAGTTTGATATGTTTTCATTTCCTTGTTTGAAATATAATTTGTTTTAGTTTTAAAAATGTTGTATATGGTCCATTTTTTTGCAGATTATTTTCAACCAGATTGTACCATCCGAACAAGAATTGGACAATCAAGACTTACCACCATTCAAGGATGTGGAAGTTGAACAGCAGGTGGGCTGTGAACAAACAGAGGTTGACAAAGAGACCTCTGCTCCATTAAGGCCATGTGACAATGTGACAACTGGTCACACTAGTCCTGTCTCCCCACCGAATATTCAAAAGTTGTTTGATCAGCAAATGGAATTGAAGCAAGATATTGCGGATCTGAAGACGTACATGGTTACTTTTCTTGGCAGAATCTTCTTAAAAGTTGAATATCTATACAAGAAGTCTCGTAAGGAAAATGAATATCATCTGGTAGGTCTTTATATTCAAGCATTTAACTAAATACATATTCATTCATCCTGTACGATAAAAATAAGATTTTTTTGACGCTCAGAATTCTCGAGACGAAGGATGTGGGAAGGAAACAATGCAGGAATCTTATCATGGTTTGACTCATAATAACGAACATCTGCAGCGAGAAAAATCATTAGGAAATGGTATATTGTGTTTTGAAATTCACTCGCTTATGTTCAATAAATATTTTCAAAAAATTGTAATTTTTCCCCTTTTACCTTCCCGAAGGACAAGATACCGAAGAGGTCCTTGAAGGAACAACACACGGACTTGGAAAAGTTAACAATAAAGGTAATGATTCCTATTACATATTCAAATAATACTTATATGCACACACTCAATATTTATATAATATACATTCAATATTATTGTAAATTCATCCTCTAAATTCTGTACAGTATATGCATATTCAGCTTTCTTAATAATTTCGCAGATTATTAGTCAAGGTTATAAGTACTGGACAATTATTGGATTCTTTGTGCACTAAATAAGCTTTTATGTATTCAGTCACTTATGTTCAATAAAAATGTTGAAAATATGGTTTTGTGTTTTCCTGTTTAATTGTAATCATTTCACAAGATACTCCCACCGAAGTACAAAATCCCACTGTGGACATTGTACGAACAACACATGGCCTTGGAGGAGAGAACGTCGGAGGTAATGGTTTCTTAGCCGATATTAGACAAATACTTAAGTACACACTCAATATTAATGAGATATACATTCAATATTATTGTACTATTTTCCTCCAAATTCCTGTTATCATTCTGCATTAACTGATCTTTTACCAGCTACAGTGGAAAAGTTGGATACCAACAATTCAGAGACAATTGAAAATGCAAGAGGTATGCCACCCTTTAGAGTAATCAATCATTGTTGGTGTATACTGATATGTTGCTAATATTCAGTCTACCATATTTTTTTGAGCTAAACTTTTTCTCTTCTCTTTAAGCAGAGAAAGCAGATGCAGAGAATCCTGAAGTATTCACCCTCGGATATAATATCCGGGATGCATTTTCTTTCGAGGACTTTCCATTCACCATTAGCCCGGGTGACATTTCTGTTAATCCAAAAACTGCCAATAAAAACACTAGGTGTGGCGAAACATCCCACAATGGTGTACCAATTATTGATCTAGATTCTGACAAGAACTGGGACTTTATTGAGTTAACTGAATCTCAATGGCATGACCTAACCCAAGCAGCAATAGAAGTGACATCAGCCAGTAAAAAGCACAAACAGACTCTGGCTGCTGAGCTACCTCTGAATGGAAATGTGTCTGTGAAGGAAAATGTACATGTGCCTGCTTATGTTGTTGAAAACATGTGTTTGGATGCTGATTATCAGGTGCGAGAAAATATGCATCAGCAGAATTTGCCTAGCGAGGTACCTACTGGTGAACATAATTTGGTACAGGAAGTTACCCCAAAGGTCCCTGGTTGTGTAAGGAAGCCATCAAAGCATAAGAGGTCTCCATTCACAAATAAGTTTGGCTCGGCGGGCACTAGTTCACAGCTAGCCACGAGAAAAATTTTAAGTTTGCATCATCCATTTGTGAGCGAGATAGGATTGGAGGTTGATTATGGGCTTATATGTGAGTTTGGGGATTGGATTGATGACGGGGCATGTCCACGATCCAAGTAAGTGTGTGTGTATATATATATATATATATATATATATATATATATATATATAGTGTTACAATTTCATCTTCCTAATACTCTTCTCCACTAAATTATGTTTTTACTAATGATATGTAATCACATTAACTTACAGGAAAAAAGCATACCCTCCGGCATTCAATAATCTTAAGGAAAATTTTGATTTTGGGGTGCACGTGGTACGCAAGAAAGAATGGTTCCATGTACTGAACTATGGAACCAAGGCTCTATCAACTACGGTATGCATAATACCTACTCTTAAATGTCTTGTAATCTCTTAAGAAATATTATTTGGTACACTAGACATACAAAATCATTGTAGTTAGATGAACACTCTGTTTTCAGAAAGTGTTTCACTACTGAAATATCCTCCACATATGTAATGCATATCTCTTTTTTTTTTCAGCACCTGGATGTGCTCTTTTACTATTTTCGTAAGATGTGCAAGTACGATCCTGACGTGCTTAGTAGAGTCACGACCACAGACTGTCTCTTTGATGCCACTATCCGAAATGTGTACAATGAATACATCGCACATGGAGGACAGATGGGTGTTGTGGAATCTGCAGAGCTGATTAAAGATTGCATAGGTGGTCGTCATTTGAGATGCAATATTCCATGGATATTCGTGGACGAAATTTTATGTCCAGTAATGGTTGTTGAATCATGGCATTGGATATTGGCAAGGGTGTCTTTCAAGGATCGGATTATCTATGTCTATGATCAATCCAAAAGCGATGCCGCTTATAATAAACAGGTTATCGAGGCTGTGGACCCCTACACCACTATGATCCCTGTATTCCTCAATGCTACAGGTTTTTACAAAAAAAGGAGTGACCTTTTCAATGAGGATCGTCCTTATGATGATAAAGGTCTTTCTGAATCCTTCGTCATGGAGTTTGTTACTGAGCCACCTTCATTCTCTACTCTGTAAGCGTTTCGAACTTTTTGAACAGTAGTTTTCATTCGACGTTGTAATTTTACTAACTTTTTTTTTACTTTAAAAAACTTGTTTTCAGTGATTGCGGTCTTTTTGCTACTGCGTTCGCTGAGTATTACATCCAGCACCAACGACTTCCGCTTCCAGATGAAGACCTATCCGGTTTACGTAGTCGATATGCCCAACTCCTTTGGAAATACGGTTCTATGAAACAAGACCAAGCTGCCCACAGCGACTGTGATTAGGGAACCACTGATATCTTTAAGTATCAGCGAATATTAGAGATTGCATATCAGTGCTTTCGTTTATGTTTTAAACTAGCAGTGACAAGTTTAATGTCGTAGTGCTATTTCTGGATGGTTTTCACCAGTACAATGTTTCTTTATGGTTCCAGTTAATAAAATATTTAAGTTCACTTTATAATTGTGTTTATATCTGATTTTACCAATGCTGAGTCTGTTATCAATCCTACTTAAGGTATAAATCAAACTTATGCAGGGTTGTAAAACCTTTGCATATTCCATGTGCATATACAACCCACTATACTACATACAATGCATATTAAACTCTCTTAAAAACAAAATGCAAACTTAAATGTACTTATTGAATCCATCTTTTATTCATTGTACATTGTACATACTGTAAGTTCTTTCACTAAATATCTTATGCATATCAGATGTCAACGTCCCATAGGAATCCATATTCCAAGTTAGGAATACATGGAGCTATATCAGAAGGAAGATAGCAGGCACATTTAACTATCTATATTCTCTTAGAATTACTTTTTTAATGTGAGTAATTGCATTCTTTTTGGTTATAATGAAGCCAAGGAGTGAAATAGTAATTGTCGAATATGCTTCGAACTTTTAAGTTAACATCGTTTTGTCTTTTGCTGACAGTGAGTCGGTTGGTGATGGAATAGTACTTTGGAAATGAATTGAGCTCAGCAGCCGACTCTTCTCGACGCCTTGTAAATGCTCGCTTCACTGGTCGCTCAATTCATTCTGTATTTGATTACGTTTCAAGGGTTCTGTATATCCAAACCCTTAGTAAGCTGCATACTGGACTCCCCATTAATGTAATTAGTGAAGGCTTTCTTGTTTGTGGGGAAAAACATTGATACGTCAAGCATGTTCATTCTGTAATAGTAGTAAGCATTCATCATTGTTCTAGGAAAACAATCGGAAATTGTATAGACAGCATATTATCGTGTGCAGATACTCTGTCTCTTTCTCTCTGAAGTTTTACCAGTGCAACAACTTGAAGTTTGTATGTAGATAGAAGATGATTGAGATGGTATGAACTATGAACAGATCATTCGCATCTTATTAAAAAGTAATAGTACAAATAGGAAAATAAGGCGAAGTTTGTACATGGGAATTGTCATAGAGCTTAGGCAGAAGTAGCCAAGTGATTATGCCTCGTTCCTAGTCGACCAATCCATTTATAATCAGAATGATGGTGCCTGCACCTGAACGAACCAAGGTGGTGTGTTGGTGAACAAACACATTGCTTCCTTATTTCAGCACCAGCAGCAGCTCCTATACGTCCATTTGAATTTGATACTGCACTTGCCTGTGCTGGCACTCCTTCCCTCGCAGCATGAACGTATCGTCTCCAACGTTGTCTCATGTCATAGTCACCAACCCAATAAGGAACTCCAGAATAACACATCTTCTATGAAAATAAAGACCTGGATAACATTGAATAGTGGAGAATAGTTCACCAGCTAGAGCACTATGGCTATTATATAGTAGTAACCAGAGTGTGTAATTACTAAAAAAAGCTTTTAGACATTTTTTTAGGCTGTGGAGGTTATTTTTCACTTATTTAGACTGACCGTTCACCAGGAACACTGAATTGTTTGTAGAAGGAACACAACTTTAAAAAAATCCCTCACACAAAGACTAACTACTGCTAATTTGTGCCTGATGAAACCTTGAGTGTTATTTGTCAGATATGACGGATTGTTAATTTGTCCTGTCTATTATGCGCTGAAGTTACATAGAGTTAATTGAATCCCGTACACTTCTTTGTTTGCTTGTAGCTGGTCTTTTATAAAAATTGAAGTTAAAGGAGGATATCCTTGATATCATTTTGTTTACTTTTTTCCTTCTGGATATACACTTCAGTGTTCTCAACTGCATAAGCATGCAGGTTGTGAAGTTCCTTTGTTTTCAATTTCTTTTTCCGTTCTTATACTGAAGGTTTCCCTGCATTCAATGGTTAAAAACAGATGGTGCTGGTGGCAAAGGCACCTGGGGCAAACTGCTAGATACTGATGGTGAATCTCATATTGATAGAAACGATCCCAACTATGATAGTGGTGAGGTGAGTCCTACAACTGTTTCAACTATGCCGGGCTTAGGTGAAAAGGTGTCATTAGATTTTTATATTCCATCTTACTATATTCTTTATCACAGTACTGTTATTCCTCATATATCTCTTTTGGAATAAGTGATCGAATAAAACCATTCATTTGGGATATTACATTGTACAATATACCACAACTCCCTTCTTCGGGGTCTAAAAACCTTGCACAATCTCTGGGCTACACAACCGTGGATTAGAGTGGAGAAAGAGAATGTCATTGGGAATCATTAACATCTGCACTATGTCATTGGGATATATACACGAGTAGCTGTGTTATTCTGAAGTCTAAATCAAGTTTCATTTGATTGATCAGCAGTTTGTCTGTACTAGCTCTGTAAACGTGACCTGATCTTTTATAAATAGGCTTCAATCACCTTGGTCCGTATACATACAAAACAGCTGAATAGGCCTGTCCCCCTTATATACATTCACCAAAAACCTCTATCTTGTACTTAAAATCATGAAACCTCCCACTTCATTACTTCTACTCCTAGTTTTGATTTTGGTTATAGCAGCGTTCCGTGTAAACCCTTTGCATATTTCATGTGCATATACAAACCATTGTACTACATACCAATGCATATTAAACTCTCTTAAAAATAAACTGCGAACTCAGATATACTTATAGAATCCATATGTTTTGCACTGTACATTGTACATCTCAAAGATTGATAAGTAGAAAACAGTCCCGTGGTGATATCCTGCAAGTTTTGGTTACATTCATATTTTAGTGGAACTATTGTTGATAGTGGCAGGACCAAGGCATGAACCTGTTCCAAAGCAAACGCATATCTCCCCATAATTTTCATGAAAATTTTGAGCACAAAGACCAAACAAGGATGAGCAGCTGCTGGTGTTCAAGACTACCATTAACCTGTTCCAAAGTCGTGCATAATACCAAAGAACTCCAGAGATCGAGACTGCCAGCTGCAGAACAAAATCATCGTTGCACCTAGACCAATATCGTGACTTTTGGCTAGAAAATTTAGCAACTTTAGCCTGCAAAATAATGTTAATTAAAGAGAAACTTAGCAATGTAAAGGAAGATATCCTTTATTCCTGAATGAACCTGCAAAACAAACACACAATGTTAGTAAAAAAAAATTCCATCCCGAGCTACAATGTTTTACACTTCCTCATCATTTTAGCTTGGAACGAAAAACCGGGTAGCAAGCTTTGTCCCAGTTTAAGATTTGTTTTCCTTCCCTACTTAGCTCCTGAAAAGACTTATATTTCTTCATTCCCACATCAAAAGCAACATTAGTTGACAGTGAATATGTCCACAAACTCTCTGTGTTTCTTCTATGCTTATGTTTAGTATCTATATAGAATTTTAGGATTTGCTCTCTTTTTCGATTCTCAACCTTGTGATGACAGTGAATATGTCTGCTAAATATTAGTAAAACTTCCAAGTGTTACTAGTCTAATTTAAAACAAAATGCTTCTAGATATCTGATGCTTATTTGGCAAATAAAAGACTCGAACAATACTGCATATTCCAAGTACTATATTCCAAGTATGCAGCCTCTAACTTCTTCAATTAGATATCTGACGTATATTGGATGTCAATATCGCATACGAATGCATATCCCAAGTTAGAAAAAAAACACTGATTCATATCAGCTCCGACAGTCAAAGTTCACTTTGTCACTTGTCAAGTATTTCAACATGGATATACTACAAGAGATACAGAAGATGAGTACTTATTTAGCAGCTTTTACTCATATCCGACAACACAACCACATTTAAAATAAAATAAATCACTGAAATACGCACAGTTTGTTAACACCAAAAGTAAATTTTATTCCAGGCTTAAGGGATTTGAGCCAAGCCTTATAAAGGCATTGAAATAGTCTTAAACATTAAAAATTAAAAAGAACAACAGGCAGAAACGGGAAAAAACAACTTAAAATCTCTCTAGAAAACCAGGAAGAAGATCCATCAACTTCTAATGGGTGCGTTCCTGCACGTCTTCCTGTTATGTCCTTGATGCCCACATTGTGCACAAGTAATTCTTGACCTCTTGCAATGTATCTCCCATGATGACTTGATCCTTTTAGTGGGGGGTCTTCCAGCTTGTTTCCTAACCACGGGAGGAAGCACAATCTCTCTTAAGATTTCCTTTGGAATATCCCAAAAACTTTCATCTTGGATTGGATAAACAGGTACGGCATAAGTCTTCACAAGAAATTTTTGTGAGTAGTATTCCGAAGAAAACTCAGCCGCTTTTATATTGATTGAATTCAAGGCTGCTACTGCGTGTGGACATGGTAGTTCATCAAGTTGAAAACTTAGGCATGTGCAAGTTTTGCTATGGAGACACACATTATGTTTTTTTCCCCATATTGTACTGCATACAAGAACTCCGTAGAAGGAGTGACCCGTTGATTGTAAAATTACATTGAACGGTTCATAATATCAAACATTAGAAACCATAATCAAGGGAGAAAAATTAATATTTAAATACTTGCAATATAACAGTAATATATTAATTCTTACTGTCATTTTTTGGGAAGCAGCAATGTTGTCATTCAAGATATCCTGAAACTTGTCACCCAGGGGCGTAAATGTTCCCAGTGCAGATTTTCTACTTCTAGCATTCCAAACCTGGAACATATCTGTCATATACACCATTAGCGCCAGGATAGGCAACCCTCTTGCTTGTTTATTCACGGCATTTACAGACTCAGCTATATTTGAGGTCATAAAAAAGCTTCTTCTTGCAACTGCGTGAGCAATGGACCACCTGTGATACCTTATGTCATCCAAATAATACTTCACCCTACAGTCAATCTTTTCTACATTCTTCATTCGCCTGTCAAACTCCTTAACGGTATAAGCTATTGCCATTGCAAAAAATACTTTCTTCAACTGTTTTTGGCTCTTCTTGAACCTCACTTTTATATTATTCCACAAATGAAAGATGCATACACAGTGAGGTATTTCGGGGTAAACACATGTAACTGCACTATGTATGCTTTCATGTCTGTCCGATACAACACACATCTCATCCCTCAATCCGTATGCTTCCCTGAAGCATTGGAAAAACCAGCGCCAGGAATCATCATTCTCCGAGTCAACTATTGCATATGCTAGCGGCAATATATGACCTATAATTTACAGATTCCATTAGATACAACATATATGATATAAAAGATATTTCCTTGTCAAAAGTACATGAATATACATAACTATAAATATATTCAGAGTGTGATATAAACGCGTATGCAGAGTGTATCACCTTTATATGCATAATTAAAAAGATTATAATTGAAAATAACGTTATTTTGAATGCAAAAAACAAAAAAAAAAAAACAATGAACAAGGTATTCCAATAAAACGTGTATGCATAATATATCATCGATATATTCAGATTATAAAGAAAATATGCATTGTTGATTCTTCTTTTAATTCACAAGAAAAATTCAGAATATGTATATATATAAGCTCACCCGCAGCATCCAGTGTGCATGCTATGAGCATTGTCCCCATGTACGCGGATTTTAGATGACTGCCATCCACTACAACAACTGGCCTACAATACTGCCATCCGTTTATAAATGCAGCCATTGCAACAAAAACATACATGAACGACCCATCATCTGATGTGTGAAGTTTCGTATAGGATCCCGGGTTCGTCTTATTTAGCATATATAGATAACTAGGTATCCTACCATACGCTTGTATCGGATCACCCCTTAACAAGTTAATAGCCTTCTCTTTCGACCTCCACGCTTTCATGTAGTTCAATTGAACACTGTACTCTTTTTGGATGTCTCTAATTATGTCATTTGGCATGTAATTAGTCTTCGGGTTCACAAACCTTTCCTTTATTAAACTACCAATGACATCTGCTGTTGCGTGGCGTTGCGAAATCAGTCTCTCTTCCAGGGGGCAAGTGTGGTCATCGTTGAATTTTCTAATTACAAACACACCGGAACCATTCAAGCTAGAAGCTCGCATGTTCCACGAGCATTCGCTATTCACGCACACCAATGAATACCTATAATAAAAATTATATTAAAACAAATATACATCTCCTAACAACAAATTAAATAGCATAGAATGTTCAACTACATTCTTGCAATGAACTTAATGTTACAAACCTCGTAGCAGATGAACGGTTGACACGAAATTCAAACCTTTTTCTTAAAGCATGGTTCTTCATTACACTTTGAAGTGTTTCTTTGTCATTGTAAACCTGGTCTTCTGAAATAGTACCATGTAACGGGTCGCCAATAACACCAATCTCATCTATTGGTGTACCTTCATATTCATCTCCACGGCCCATGGTTATCATATCAACCACCTCTGGAATGTCAATGTCCTGAATATTGACTTGACGTCCAAAATCATTCACCTCTAACTCTGCATCGTTCTTATTCAGGTTAACAATATCTTTCAGATTTTTCGTGATACACAATGGATATTGGCGGATGTCTTCGTTGGATTTTTTCAGCTCTACATACAGCCTAACACCTCTGTCGTTTTTTATTGATATTGGTTGGTATCCATCTTTCAACAGGTATTTGATATCCAATGTATACTTGGATGGATCCACCTCCAGTTGTTCAACAATTTCTCTAACAAATTCAAGGTAAGAACTATCCCGACGTATTAACAATCCATCAGCCTTAAAATTTATGAATGTATACTCATCAACCCATTCACCATCGTACTGAATCAACACTTTTATGTTTTCCATATCAAATTTATACCTGCAAAAGACAGTGCATTTAAGTAATTATGAAAAAATATGTAGAAACGAAGACAAATTAAAATATAACAATGATATGCATACACTCAGGTTTATACCTTCTTGTTGTTTTTTGGAGTTTCGTGAATAATGTTGATGCAGAAGGGATGATATATAGTAGTGTTGAACAAAGGTTTTAAGTAGATGTGTTAAAGTCCTTCAGTTACGCTCTTCTGTTGCTAAGAATATGGAGAGTGATTTTTTCCACGTTTTAAGGAACTCAATCTGATTTGAAACGGTTTTGCAATTAATTTGGCTAAATTTTTGTGGTTGTGCCTTGTTAAGATTTTATTATGGCTATTTGAATGTTTAGGGCCTCTAGTTTGTGGCCATATACAAAATTTTCCCTTCTTCGAACATCTGCAAACCCAATTTCACACAAATTTAAATCTTATTTCATTATTCTTGCAAGTACCAGCCAACAACCCATTGCCTCCTCTCTAGCATTGAAATCTCAATTGGAGTTAGTTCTTATTTTTTCTCTAATAGTTCTTCATCCTTTTCTTATATTCACACTCTTACTAATACTAACTAGCCATTACCTCCACTCCAACATTTGAATCTCGTATATATATATCTTTTATCCTCGTTAAGATTTGATCAATTGATTGTTTTAAATATTACACGATTTTGATTCATTAGACTTGCTTTCATTGTTGATCAATTTCATAAAACTTTTTGCGTTTTCTCTCACTCTTCCTCTTTTGTTATATAAAAAACCTTATAGGTGGTTGTTTCGAGATCCAACATTCAACCAACAAGATGCAACGTTGTGGAAGAATATAGATTTCTAACTATCATCTTTACATTCAGTACCACCATTCCCGGAAGGCTATAAAGTTTCCGAGAGTGATAATGATGATAGTGGCTTTGATAATTCGAATAAAATTGACTGTATTATGTATTCATATAGTTTAAAATTGACTATATTCGGTATTCAGATGAATAATTTTTTGATAGGAACGTATTAGGAATTATTGTTCAAAGTTTTTAAATTTTTTTTTACTTAAGAATTGATCATTATTATAAGCTCTAATGTTTTTTTTTTTTTACTTTGTTATATTTACTTATGTTAGATTTGTGCTGAATGATTAGTTGAAAAATGAGCATTAATTCTATATGTACAATACAAATTGAGTAAAATGAAACATAATTTGGGATTAAAAAAAATGAGCATTTGAGAATTCTGCAAATTAATGTGGATTTTCATGGGAAAATGAATCAATATTACTTGGGGATTTTTAGCTATATTACCATGGAAAATTTCTTTTGTGGACGTTTTTCTACTAAAATTTAATAGGGGTTTAGTTGAGGATTTTCGTGGGGAAAAAACTTGACGATTAATTTGTATGAAAAACCCTACCGAATTTCCTTGTGTTCACGGTTTTTAACGAAAAGTTTCTTACGGATTTTTAATAACTCTTGCGGAAAAAACGGTAAGTAATTTACATACAGATTTAATTTTCCTAAATATATGTATATGGGAATATTAAATCTCCAGGTAATTTACTTGGGGATTTTCATAATCCGCAGGTAATAGTTACCCACGAGCATATTTCCTTCAGATAATTTTTCGTAGGAAAATCCACAGGAAACTAAGTTACCTGCGGATTTCTCTATAAAATCCCTAGAAAAATCCCCATGTAATATGCCTTTTTCTAGTAGTGAAATTAGAAGCATATGGGAATTTCTTGGATGAAATTAAAAATATGACGAGACAATTTATGGATGAAAGAGTGAAGCTCAGATAAGAGATCGATGAATTTGGCTTGACTATTCACGATTTGGAGGTGAATTTGAGTGATATGGTTGAGGTGTCTAATGCCCAATTATCAATAATCATGGATAATAGATTTGAGATAGAAGTGCTTAGGAGCCAATTTGAGGAGCAAAAGGTGAAATTTCTACTATTCGACCCAATATTATTTGATGATGCTAAGGTTGAGAAAATTACATTAGAGTCAAGTGAGGGAAAAGAAAACATCATATTTGAGGACTCTAATGTTTGTTCAAATGAGGGTGTCAAAAGTAATGCAATTTTAGAATTGAAGCCCATTGGACCTCATTCCAATTATTTTTCAACATTGTGTTTGGATAGTGACATGGAAAATGAGCCACCCGAGCCTATGAAGAAACCAAAGGAGGAGGAACAAGGTGTTTATTAAAGTTTGTGATGTCGAAGAGACAAAATGGCATCCCTCATTTAAAGGCCAAGAAGTGCAAGATGCAATATTGGTTACTTGGTCTTTTTGTATTTTTTCCACCACCCCAATACCATAGTCATAAGCTTGAGAAAAAGTTGGGGATTCAATTCATAAGTTCAAGGTGGATGCAAAAGTGGTGAAGTTGTCTTCATCGTTCCGCGACGTTAAATCAACCGCTTCTTGGAAGGCAACCCAATTTACTTGCTTTACTTTTTTTTCAATGGTTGTATATTACTTTGGGTGATTCTTTGGATTGCAGGTTCATGTAATGTCGCGTTTAAGTGTTGGGTGTCCTTACCCCTGCCTAATATTGAAATCCTGTTGGGATAGTCTGAGTTCCTCATGTAGGGGTGTTCATGGGGCGGTACAGTTCGGGTTTGAGCTTATCGGTAACGGTATATCAGTTAACAGTATGTAATTATGTAAAATCAATATCGTACCAATAAGCTATCGGTTATCCGTTCTTAACGGTTCGGTAGTTAACGGTTCGGAAATCGGTACACCGAAGTAATGCGCGAATTCTCGGTGGATGGTTGTCATAGGTAAGATTTTTTCATTTCTATGAACAACCACTAAAGTAACTGACAAACCATCCAAACAAATTAAGTAAATGAGTGCAATCAACAAGTCTTAACAATCTGCTAAAATAACACAAAATAATGAAAGAGAAAAAGAAAAGATAAGAAAGTCTGATCAATGACCCGAGAAAGCAAAATCAACTATAAAATGGGCCAGACCCAATAATTAAAATTTATGAGTATTAACGTATAACTACCAATAATAATAATAATAATAACAATAATAATAATTGAAGTTTAATCTATAAATTAAAGTTGTAAATTAAAATTTAAATGACTTAATATACTAATAATAAAAATTATAAAAATTATAAAAAAATACCTTATCAGTTATCGGTACGGTAACGGTAAAGAGATATAGAAACCGTTACTGTACCGATATCTTATCGGTATTGGAAATTAATGCCATTACCGAACCAATAACTGTTATACCGATACCGTTAAACTTATCGGTGGCGGTAACGGTTCGGCAAACGGTACCGGTTCAGTTTTGCACACCCCTAACCTCATGCTATACGGAAGTTTGGAGGATGCTAGCACCAAAGACTAGACCATTTGGCTCTCAGGCAGTTTTTCTTACCCACTTGCATTATTAATTCATTTACTTATTTGCATTGAGGACAGTGCTTCATTTTAAATGTGGGATGGGAGAACTTCAATTCTTTTTAGGTCATGGATGACTTTACCTTAGGAATTTATGTTAGGAATTTATTTTTGTCAGTTGACTTTATTCTTATTTATTTCTTGCTTTATTATATAAAAACTAAAAAATAAATTAGAAAACTAATGAAAAATTTCAAAAATATGTTCTTTTTAGTTTTAGTTAGTGGTACATGTTATCCGCCCAGTGGTTTTTCATATGGCCTCGGTTCTTTTCCATGGATAGACCTTTGAACCGGGTAATTTTTACTTTTAGGAGTAGAATCGTATTGGTTAGTAGAGTGTCTTTATGAAAAATGATAGAAAGCTAGGTGCCTTTTGTTTGTTTGATACCGGTGGATTTAGACTTGATCACGTGTTATTTTTTAATCACTTTTGGTCTTAAAATTTTATTGCATGCCTAGAAAAATTTGAATGACCTTCTTGAGACGCTTAAGTTCAACTACTTGGCTCTTTTGTAAACCATTGTGCTTTATTGCATAAATTTTAAAAGCTGCACCTTATTTGCTTAAACCGAGAGTTGGAATGGAATCATCTTGAGTGAACTATGCGTCATTTGTGATGTGATATATTTAGTTGTGTTTCGTGCTAGCATATTGATGTCTAGAACTTGCCCCATATGTGTTCAAAGCGAAATCTTAGGTTTGCTCTAGTCGGGAGATGACACAGGCATTTCTTTGATAAGCCTTTTTGTCTTGATTAGCCTACCCGTACATATATATTCCTAGCAAGCTCTTTTGAGCCTATTGACCTTTTGATTGGCACCCACATTACAAGCCTTATCCTTTTTTGTTCTTAATTATTTTCTTGTTGAACTCGTACTCCTTAGAGCACTTTAATTGAAATATTTGATATTTATAGAGTTGTGGTTGGAGAAATTGGATAGCTTTTGAGTGGAATTAATGAAAGAAAAATATGGTACATTTTGAAAAAAAATCATTGGCAAGGTAAAAAAAAATTGAAATGAAAACAAAAGAAAAAAATTCCAATAATTGCTATTGTTGTGCAAAAAGTAAAAATAAATGCTTAACATTGAAAGGGAGTTCTTGAGTGTATGTTGGGAGGTTGCTTGGTTGGTTTTGAGAAGAAGTGTTGAAAGAAATTGAAAGTGATGTATTAAAGTGCTTAGAGAGATAGTCACTATTCTATCCATATTTATCCTATCCGTCCTTTAGCCTACTTTACAACCCTTAGGGGTCGTTTGGTAGCACATGGAATTATTCCGGGATTGTTAATCCCACCTCCTATGTGGGATAGCTAATCTCACATTTTGTGTGTAAACGTGGTACTAACATTACATGGGATAAGGATAGTCCCAAATTTTATCGCGGGATTATAATCCTTATACCGGCTACCAAACGAACCCTTAAAGTCCTAGTTAATCCCGAATTGGAGCGAGCCTACATTAGTGGAGTCCTACACTATGGACAAGCCTATGGTACGTCGTGTGTGGCACGTGAACTTCTTTGTGAGAGCGAGTGAATTCTTTCTATATTATGTCCCTAATCTATTCTTGAAATTTATTCTTTGTGTGATTTTTGGGGCACTCTCTTAATTATTTATTTTTGAATGAGGGCACATGGTTTGCGAAAGATAGGTGAAGTTATTGACTTCTTGGGTGAGCGAATGAGTGTCATTTTGTGAAGCCTTGGTTATATTGAGTCGATTTTTGAAATTGAGATGTCTTGAGTTGGTTGTTCTAGTGTTTTGAAATTTGGTGAATGTTTGGCATATTGTGGCTCACATGGTATGTACTTATACTCTTGTCTAACGGTCGGTATCAACTATAGCCATAGGTAGACTGTTCTATCGAGTGTTGGGATTTAGTTGGGAATTTGCACTTGGTGATTGCTCGAGGGCGAGCAAAGATTCAAGTGTGGGATGGTGATATTTGGCGTTATACACCTATATTTCCTTACATTAGCGAGACTCTATCTAGATCTATGGATCTCATCTCCCCAGCATCAAAGCGAGACTCCATCCAAATCACTCCTTGGGCGAGGCATTTTTAGTACTTAACTCATTCCTTTTGCGGTATAATTGAGATTTTTGCACTTACTTGTCGTCTTTGTACTTCTAGGTAGTGAATGGGCGCAGACAAGGAAGGAACGGATGAAGTTGGAGCTTAAATTCAAGAATCGACAAGAAGCTAGAAAAGTGTGTTGAAGCTTTCTTTGAAGCTGTGATTCTCATATAGCTTTGAGTGAGAGAGGTGTCAGCTTGGAGCGAAGCTTTTGTTAAGCCCCGCATGCAAAACAGCTTCCAGCATACCTGAAGCTTTCGTCAAAGCTTTACTTTGTTCATAGTTTCGACTTTGCCAAAGCGTTTTTCAAAGTGACATACAGATACAGCTTCGACTATCCGACTTCAAGTTTTCCCAACTAGTTTAGGATTTAGTTTAACTTATCCTAGAACTTTGTAAATATTATTAATACAGTATAACTTAGGTTTTTAGGAGGGTTAGACGTGGAGGAGAGCAAAGGAGCCTTAGATGTCTTCTAAACGAATTTTTCTCTCTTTCTCTTATCCTTCTCTTTAATTCTATAGTTTGTTCGTTCTAGAGTTAGGGCAAATAAATGAAGGTTGATGTTTGAAATTTGATTTCTATCTATGGATTTACCATTACGGATTGTTTATTCTTTCTTGCGCTTAATTGTTTGGTTATTAGGGCCCGATAGTTGAACGCTATCTATGGTTTATAAGTCGACAGAGGGAACTTGTGAACGCACATAAGAAAGCATAGGGCTTGATTGTGAACCTAGGCATTAGGGAATCGATTTGCGGGTAGGATAGACATATACCTATTAGCCTTGCTTAGCTAAATACATAGTTCTTTAATGCATGCATGTGATTTAATTCCATAGACATATAGGCGTTAAAGCAACTTGCATAGAGTCGTGAAGAATCGACAGATTTTCACGAATATATTTAACCTGTTAGCTAGCAATCTAGGAAATCAAGAAGTAGAATCAACTGGAAAACTCAACTGGATTGTTTGTCGCTCGGACTTTGGACCGTTTCTCTCTTATTGATAATAACTCATAAATTGCTCTCGATTACTTGACTTCAATTACTTGCTATTAATTATTTGTCTTAGTTGTTAAAAATCACAATCACTACTGAAAAAAATCCCGAAATAATTTTTAGGAATAATTTACTAGAATACAGTTATTAATACTAGTCTTCGTGGGAACGATACTCGATCTTATCATTTTATTACTTGTCAACCGCGTATACTTGCGTGTGCGTTTGGAAACAACAAGTTTTTGAAATATACATAAATACGTCTCCACACTCAAGTTGGCGTAAACCTCAACACGATGCTGTATAAGAATCAACAAACTGAACGTAAAATTTAGTCCGAAAACAATGCAACATTATGACAATTCAAAAACATCTTTGCTTATATACCCAAAACATAGCAGCTCTAACCTTCAGTTCATATGGTAACACCAATTTTTCACCATTGACAAAAAAACCATCAACATCCAAACAAAAGCTCCGAGCCGTTTCACTTATTAGAAGCATTCAATCGCTTTCCAATCTCAAAAGAAACAAAAGCATCAACACAAGCATACGATATTTGATCCTTATTAAGCAACTTATTATCCCACTTTCCCATAGTAATACGCTTTGGTTTTTCAATTCCTCGTCCAAGTACAACTTCACACAGCCTCTTCAACCCAGCACCCTTTAATTCACTCATACTATACGCGTCAGCAGCCAAGGACTTTAATTCCACCACATTATCAACACTAATGTCATAATCTTTTTCCAATTTCGCAACATCATTCTTAATTCCTACACCAACAAATGTGTAACTAGTGTTACCTAGGAATTCCTTTAAGGCATTAGGTATATGTTTGCAGTGAATAAGTTGAAAGATGAGACAACGATGTGCCACACAAAGTTGAAGAGTTGCAACTGGATTTTGTTGGTTGCGAATGAAACTGGGACGCCATTCGATATCAAGCCCAACAATGAGTCGATGGAGACTGCTTCGGTGGTGAGACTCAGTTATGTTGATCCAGACAGTAACTACGTCTGGGTTGCTAGTGACTGTTGTTCGAATTCGATTATCATAGAAGTAAACCTCGTAAAAGTCGTAGCGATCATCTTCAACTTTGTAGTCCACAATGTCCCGAGTCATATTGTCAATAGAATCTGGGCACAGGTGAAACGCTAATAGTAGTTACGTGGTTTGAATTTCAGAAAAAAAAAAAAAAAAAAGAAGAATATTACTCCCTCCGTGTAGAAGGATGTCATAGTTTTGACCACAAATTTAAACATAGATTATTCACATTATTTAAAATAAACTTTGCATATTTTAAAACTACATAAATAGCTAGTACATTGTATAAGACATAAGTCAAAATAGTTAATAAATCAAAATATTAATAAAAACTAAAGAAAAACTCGGTTAAAGAAAATCTTCTCCAAATAATAACTATAATATCATTTGTGAAACGGAGATGGTAAGATCTCATATATTAAGCATTGTGATTCATCGTTTCTAAAAATTGGATTGGATCTCAGTCATACCTAGTAAAGAGATACTTGTTTCAAATTCTTCGATTCTGTGAAGACTGTATGCTTATCTACACCGCCACCGATCTTTGCTATCAACGCCTTGATCAAACATAGAAAAAATTGAATAAAAGTATTGTGCTAAAGTTTTCTCAAAACTTAAACCAAGATTAAGAGAACAAGAAAATAATTTTTCTGTCAGAATATTTTTCGCTTGTGCACACAATTGTTTTTACGCCCCTCTCTCGTTACATTGTTGATATTCTAAGTATCAGTTAGTAACTTCTCTCCATTAGGTTAAAGAGAAATTAAGGCGGTGATTTTAATTTATTTGTACAAGTTTTCCCATTCTAAATGGGAGTGTAGTCTAGCACGTCCAACTATGGACATCTGATTGCATAAATAATCATCCATAACTAATTATTTACTTTTTGTTAGCCATAACAAATTTTAGCCATATCATTAGTCAAATATTAAGGCAAAAAAATACTAATAGAAAAAAAAAAGTGAATATTACTTTCCTAAAATATAGAATATCAATCATCCTTTTAAAAGATGGTATGTATTTTTATAGGTAACAAAATTAAATATAAGAGAAAAAGCTAGTATATCATCTATCCTTGATTTTTTTTCTATTTTTATTTTACGTTTTCGATGCAAAATATCAAGTACTTTTTTCTATATATATATATATATATATATATATTACATACACAATATGTTAGAATATTAAGTGATAGAAAATCATATATACAGAAATATATTTAAATGACTTTTTATCACTTAATATTTTAACATATTGTGTACATACTATTTATCATACATACACAATATTAGTTTATTTATTAAATACTCGATATGAAAATATCACACATATTGTGTATTTATTCACTTAATATTTTAACATAGTGTATATATTATTTTTGGTAAGTAATTAATTTTTATTACCAAAATTGTCAATACAGCTCAAAATAAAGAAAAACAGCTACGAGCAGCGGGTGGGCATCTCCACCCTGCATGATTATAAACTATCATCATTTCATACTACCTTAGTATAAACTGCCTATAGTTAATTAGGATAGAAGTTCAATTGCTCTAAACATAATGCTAGTCTAGGAAATCTTGACCCTTTACGGCGTACAACCTGTTGAACCCTCCCTAAAAAATGTACACAAGTATGCATCGGGATTTGACTTCAACAAAATGAGACTCCAAAGGATTTTCTTTGGGGTCGCCACCTAATTTAAGGATTATTAGGAACCTAAGTTAACTAAAGAGTGCAATTTTATTCATTATTAAAAGAAAAATAATTCAGAGATTCTTAGGTAAGTGGTTCTATTAAATTCGAAAGAAGGTCCCTAACGGAGCACTTTCGAAAATCCGCTAAAAGCGGTTAATCCGACGATTTTTACGAATTTTACTTAAAGATAATTAATTTAGGATAAATTTTAAATAAAGATAAATAAATAATAAATAATATAATATAAATAAAATAAGGTTTGATTATTCCAATACTTAGATAAATAAACAACAAACTTAAGATTAATTAAATGGATAATGAGATAATGGTTGATTGGTTAATTAATTAAATAAATAAAGGTTAAATGAAGTTAGATAAATAAATAAACAAACTAGATAAATAATTGGATAATAATAAAGGATTAATTAATTGATTGAATAAATAGATAAATAAATAAGTAAATAAATAACTTAATTAAATAAATGAATATTTATCAATTTTAATTAAATAAAGGAGTAAATGAATAATAATTGATTAATTAAATAAATATTTAATTAATTAAATAAATGATTAATTGAAATTAAATAAATTAGATTAAGTACATAATAAATAAAGGATTAAAATTTAATTGATTAACTAAATAAATAAATTATATTAGATAAATAAATAATTGAATATTTAATATAATAAATAAAGAAGCAATTCAAATGCGAATTATGACGAGGGTACGATTTTTTTTAGTCGAATTTGATTTTGCACTCATTAATTGACAAATGATTTTAAACATCCATAAATTAATTGGCGATTCGCAAAGAAATGATGCAAAGCATTCATAAAAAAATAATTTAAGTAATTTACAATAATTATTCACAATTCGAATACCATTTCTATTCTACATGGCTCCTAAAACATGCTTTTCTAAAGGGAGCGGGAAAGAGGGAGTTTAGAAGATAGAACCCAGATATAGCAAGCTCAACACAAACCCTGTATTTCACAAGGTTTTCATTTTTTCTTTTCTTTTACATTTTCGGGGATATCAAGTCCCGAAAATGTGGAGCAGATCGATTAACTTCCCAATGCATGCCACCCCAATTTGTGAGTTTTGACCAACTCATTCCCAAGGAGTGTTTTCATGCAAAAATAGAACGATATAAGGATTAGGAACCTATTCAAGGAAAAAAGAATGCATCGAAGTAAAAGAAAACACCACTTATTATTAAACTGAGACGTGAAAACTAGCAATTTAATCAAACTTGTCTAAATACAATATGACAGTTTGTAATTTCATGTTTATCAAAGAGACAAATTACAGTAGACCACATTATACATTTTTTGAAAGGGAGGAAGAACAGACTACTAAATTCAAAAGCTAACACCAACAAATTATGATTAACCGGTAATCTACTCCTAACAAAATACCACATTCAACCAAAATTTCTCTTTGCCACATAAGCAGATTACGAATTACGATTTCCAAAATAATATGAACAAACATCCAATTTAAGACTTTGAGATTATGCCTAACAATTTCAGGTTAGTTATAACCAACAGAAGGAACAACGATGTACTAGTCCTTTCAATGTTAAGTAATGAAACGATATAGCAGATTACTACTAACGGAACACCAGACACAACTTAACCAAAAGAAACCAGCCTAACTCCACACTTAATAGCACAAAACAGAGATTTATAACTTCCTTTTTAAAATGACATGCACCTCTCTTCTACAAACAAGTAACAGATACCCCTGATAATAAACCAGCCTAGTACTACACACTTGACCAACTCTACCCTGAACCTACACACCTCAAACATACCCTGCACTCCCTCACCTGCACCTGCACATACATATTCACACCCTAAACCCAAACTTCTAACTCAGGGACACCTTCATACTCTCACTAAACCAACCAGCAGCTTCACCTCCACAGACAAACTCCTAGCTTCTACTCCAATTAACTCCTCCCTCACAGGATAGAATCAACCTAAGAGGCCTAAACCAAAAGCTTCTCCTGAAGCTAACAACAGACTACTCCCTGAACCAGACAACCTGCATACTCACAAAGCAAGCAAAACAGCCATCGAGACCCAGGAACCCCTCATTTGCACCTGCACTAATCTGCACACACCATCACTGCCTCCAAAACATTTTTACCACCTCATCTCACAAGCTCCCTCACTGCCTTCTAACAATTTCCCTGAACCTGCAACAACCAGGACCAACTCTGCACCTCAAACTCACACACAACAAACCATCAGGCATCTCTAGAAAATCCACCTGAACACCTTGCAGCACCTCTGCAATCTTTCAGAGCTTACGAGCTAACAAACCAACTCCAATGCTCATATCTTTGACCCTCCTAGAAACTGCCCTGTCCACCAAACTACAGATATACATAAACTCCCTCATTAGAAACTCTTCAAACTGGCCATGAAACTCCAAACCCCAAACAACACCTGCACACCTTTGAAAATCCAGAAACTATGCTACAAAACAATAGCGCACACACATATCTACGCCCTCCTACAAACCATCAGACCACTACACCTGCTATTCCTCTCACCAGCCAATCTGCAACACCTTCACAAACTCACACACCCACTGAAATAACCAGGAACATTTACGGGAACAGAAACAACTACTGCCAGAATTCTTGAACACGCCAATACACCTCCGGATAAATTCACAAAAATAAAACAGAAACCAGGAAAAATAGAAACTACAGCTACTACAGGTCCTTTTAATGAAGAACAAGTTGAGATCTCATTAACTAATCACAACATTAAGTTGAACATCAACGATATATCAATATTAAAAGCCATTCTTTTATCACTACAATCACATTCATACTTCAAGTAAACACCACAGGAAACTAACAAATAACATGTAAAGAAGCTGCAAGAGGTCAAGAATTTCACCTACTGTGACGCAGTGAACGAGGCGAGGACTGAAGAAATGCGCGACTCGAATAAGGTTGTCGACTCGATCAACGATGAAGCGACTCGACCAATATAATGAAAGCAAGAACCGAAAACAAATTCCAAGAACCAACTAAAAATAGTAAAACTATGTATCTTTTTCAAAACTGGAAGGAAATGTTTTTTTCTTATCAATGATGCAGTTTGTTTTCAATATATATCTGCTGCTCCTTAAAAACTCTGAACCCCTCAAACATGAAAGAATCAGGATATAAATACCTGAATTTTAGGGTTTTCGGATGGTGTTGAATTTCAAAATCAACCCCTCATTTTTTTTACCCGAAAATAGATATTCCTTATGAAATAAGGGTGAGAATTGTCTATTCCCCATCAAAATAGTACAATTCCTAACCTTATCCCTAAAGAAAATATCTGTTGGGATCCATTGACGATTGGATTGAACTTGCCCTCGAAATGGACGACTGTGATTGACTCTCGTACTGAAAAGGTGAAAAAGAACGTGGGGGGACCAGTTTGTACCATTTTGGACTGATTCAGGGTTTGAAATTTGGGGGATCTGGAAGGGATTAGGTGGGAAATTAGGGGGTTAATCGGGTTTTAGGGTTCTGGGAAAGGGGAAACGGGTTTGGGTTAGGAAAACTGAAGTGGGTAAAGGGAGTATATAACGTATATGTATTGTTTGCGGAAATGGGCTAAGAACTTAGGTTAGGAGCGAAATTAGCCCCTCTCAGGTTTAAGTCAATGAATAGAGGATTGCAAGGGTAGGCTAGAATTAAGGCTATGTCTTGCAATTTTTGGTCTATTTTCTTCTAAATTAATCAATAGCTTTTTGAGTTTTAAAACTGGCCTTATTAGAAATTATTAGACAGTAATTTGAAAATTTCGGGACAAAGTTGGGTGTCAACAGCTGCCCCTCTTTACCTAAAAAGGATGAAAGAGTTTTCAAGGTAAAGAAGTTGACGGGAAACCAATTTTGTCACGATAAAGCTAAGAGCTTCGATTCCAAGGACCAAAGTGCGAGGCTTATGGACATGGCCGAACTCCGGTTTCTGAGTTGCCTACATATCTCGGGCTGAAAGAGAATCAGGCCATATGTAGTTCAACGACACTTAGATACGAAGACTCGCACGATTAGCAGAAAAGAACGCACGAATAGGAAAAAGACCAAACTGACACCCTAATCTGAAATGGAAGATTAGGATAGACTTGCTTGTTCGAGTGCAATTCTTCAGATCCTTGTTGACGAGTCTAGCTCATATCAACGATTGCCCCAGTTCACTGCTAAGAAAAAGTTCCACGTTTTGCTCCATATGCTGCTGTGGCGCTGCTAAAATTCTGTAAAATCTCGACAAACGGTAAGCGAGTAACTGCTAATAAAACTTTGATAATAGGAATAAGAAATAAATAAAGTGATAACACAAAATTGTAAATGCGGGTTGTGATATCATCAATGAGTTTTTCTTTCGATCAACTGATGAGGCGCTCCGCCCGGGGAACCTCTAGGATGATCATTATTCTGAAACAGTAAAATAATAAGTAAAGCGGGTACGAATTGCAGAATACAAGGCTATTATAAAATAAATCGACTAACGAGACATAATATCTCAAGTCAATTTGTCTATCTCAAATCTATGCAGGCTTCAACCTAATGTTTATTTTGAAATAAGAATCATAAAGATAGAAATGCCGCCTATTCGGCAATAAACCATGATAAGCGTAATGCTTTTAATCATGAAGAGGTAGTTTGCAACGCGATCTTGGATTGTGCTCCAATTACTTGATAAAACAAATGAGACATCCGCTCCTGAAGTATCCAATGTCTCAATGCAACTTGGAATAAACCTGCATATCCTAATTACGGGTGGATGAATCCCGATTGTTCATTTTTAAGGAGAACGGACCCAAAACACTCATTTATAAGGCGAACGAGCCAAAAACGTTCAGTTATAAGGCGAACGAGCCCAAAACGTTCAATCATAAGATGAACGACACAAATCATAAGATAAAGCAAAAGACACAAAATTCATTTATGCAGGTGCTTCTTCAAACTTAGCAATATCTGCAAATCACAACAATGGTAATTTAGTAAATGTTCTCATAGTGAAATAGAAATGAAACGGATATGTTTAACAACTTGCAAGAAATATAGGAGATAGAAATGCCGCCTTTCGGCAATAAACCATGACAAAGCATAATGCTTTAAATCATGAAGGGGTAGTCTACAATGCACTCTCAGAATGTGCTCCATTCAATTGAATGAGGCGTAGGGTCATGAAGCATCCAACATCCTAGCACAACTTGGAAAAACCTGCATATCCTATTTACAGGTGGATGAACCCAAATTGTTCATTTATAGGCAAACAGACCCAAAACGTTCATTTATAAGGCGGACGAGCCCAAAACGTTCAATTATAAGATGAACGAGCCCAAATCATAAGATAAAACAAAAGACACAAAATTCATCAATGCATGTGCTTCTTCAAGCTTAGCAATATCTGCAAATTACAAATTTTAGTAAATGTTCTCATACCGGAATAGAGTTGAAACTGATATTTTAACAATTCCAAGAATTATAGGAAAGAGCAATGCCGCCTTTCGGCAATAAAGCGTAATACTTTAATTATGTAGTGGCAATCTGCAATGTGATCTTGAACGGTGCTCCAATCATTTGATAAAGCAAATGAGACATCCAGTCTTGAAGCATCCAATATTCCAAAATGACTTGAAGTAAATCTGTATATCCGGTTTACGGGTGGATGAACCCGGATTGTTCATTTTTAAGGCGAACGGGCCCAAAACATTCATTTATAAGGCGAACGAGCCCAAAACGTTCGAATATACGGTGAACGAGCCTAAATTTGATAACAGCTTGCGAAACAAAGTTGCAAATTGGATTAATTAAGGCAAGATAATACAAAACCAATAAGCAAAGCTGGGTCATGTTGCTTGTATTGATAGTGCTGCAAAGCATTGAATGCTGCTTCCAGTTCATATTGAATCTGATGTTCAATTCGACAAGGCGAATAATCTCCGAGAAACTGATTGTTGTTAGTTCCCCTCATTCTTCCATTTTGTGGAATTCCTGCACTCAAAGAAAAGGTCGTGAGTTCTAAAAAAATGTATGAAGCCTCAGCAATTTGCTTTGCTCCTCCTCTTGTCTTGATGTTGAATTCTTAGGTAGCATGCAAACACATCTTGCCCCTGCTTCCAAAGAAAAAGTTGTTAGTTTTTGGACAAATAGTGACTGGCTTGATAGAACACCTAATGCGGCTTCAAATCTACATCTTCTTGTATGACGCTCAGATGCACTGCTGTTGCGAGAGTTTGATGTTCTTGAAATTCTTCTTTTGCACAAAAGGATATCATCTAAAATTGCTTTGGCTGGGCTTATTTGGAGAAAAATGGATTTTCATTGATTTTGGGATTAAAAGCCCAATAAAGAGTACAAGATAGTTCATTACATAAAATTTCAAAAGAGTAGGCAAACATAAGATAGTTAGGCAGGGAAATGCCATTTTCGAAAAAACAGTTGTCATTTAATCTTCTTGCTAAGCTTCACGCTTCCTTTTCAAATGTCTTGGTGCCAATTTCGATGAATCGCCTCTGATGATAATTGCATTTGCTGCTGAATGACCATAATTGCTTGCTTGCTCTTGCTTCACCCTTATCTTGCCTTTTTCAATCATATTCTGGATTTTGTGCTCAAGTGCCGAACATTCTTTTGTATCATGGCCTTGAATATTTGAGTGGTATGCACACCTTTTTGATAAATCAAATCCTTGTGGTGGATTTTCAGGGATCCTTTCCCTCTTTGCTTACAGTAGCCCTTCTACTTTCAATCTCTCGAATATGTCTGACAATGATTCATATAGAGGAGTGAAAGTACGAGGTCTAAACTTCTTCGTGCTTTGATGACCAGATGGTGCTTGATAAGATTGATGTTGGCGACTTGAATTTTGCATATCCTGATTGTAGTGCGGTTGCGAAGGTTGAAAGTCTTGGATATTTTTAGGTGCATCAGAACAATTGAAAACTGGCATTGTAGTGTCATAGTCAATCAACATTCCGGTTTGAAACTTTTCTTCCAAAATCTTTGCATACCGGATTAAACTGGGAAAATCCTTTAAATTGGCAAAAAGTTGCTTTTCATAAGATATGCCTTCTTGAAGGTCAATGAAAGTTGCTATCAGCTCATCTTCAGGCAATGGAGGATGTATCTTAGAAGCCTCTAGCCTCCATCTCACAGCAAATTCTGCAACAGACTCATGCAGCATCTTCTTGATTCTGCGCATATCAATTAGATAAGGATCTCTTACTATGTTGAACTTGTATTGTTCCACAAAGTCTCAAGCCATGTCTTCCCATCTGTGCCATTTGGTAAAATCCTGCTTAGTATACCATGCAAGTGCCATTCCTGACAAACTCTGACTAAATAGTCTCATTAGCAAAGCTTTATTCTTCCCAATTCCGATCAATCTGCCGCAATAATCTTTCAAATGAATGTAGGGATTTCCCTTTCCATCGAAAGTGTTGAGTTTTGGTATGTTGTACCCACATGAAAGCTCAATATCCGGATGAATGCACAAGTCTTCATAACATAAACTCTGAATGTTCCTAGAGCGCAATTCTTTTCCCATGATCTTTCTCAAAATATGTCCATCCACATTGCTAGGATAAGTTGTGTCAACTTCTCTCTTACGCAATTCTGGTGAACGCACTATCAATTGATTTGATTGACTCTCCACAACAGGTATAGTGATAAAATGTGGTTGGTATAAAGTTGCAGCTGGCCAAGCATTTGGATTGGTAAGATATTCTTGTGGGATTTGTGGATATATAGTATGTATAGGCATTGGGAAATTAGGCATTGTTAAGTAAGGTGGATTGGAGGTAAAGCTTGTATTTGGCAAAGGTTTGCTAGTATTGACAAAGTTGACAATCCTATTCCTTTGGACCACATGTTCTTCAACATCATCATTCTGCGCTTGCAAGATACCCATACCAGAACTGGTTGCCTGAAGCTACTTTGCCATGTTGTTTTGTCCTTGATGCAGATTTTCAGCCATTTCAGTGTTCAATACTAGCCAACCTTTAACAAATGAATTCTACACATCGAACAAAAGCAAGTTAATGATAATGTATGCATAAAATTTCAAATGTAAAATAGGCCATTAGGCCAAATGGATGAGACCAAAATCCCGACTCAACACATGAGTAAAATATTTAAGAGTTCGAAACACAATGATCAACAAAATTTGATTTTTCAAGATGCGAATTGAGAAACACAACTTTGAAAGTTTTTACTAAATCAATATGCGTACTAGACCATTTTGACACAAATTGCTAAAATGGTCGGCTTATTTTGAACATCAATGCTTTGCTCGACTATCGATTCTTCCTTGCAAAATGACAGTCTGCACCAATCCTTGAAAACTACTTCTAATAACGACCAAACTAGTGCAATGTCTTCAACTTGCTTTTTGCAAAATTCTGCCCCAGTTATGACTTCAACATTTCAACTTGTGTTGCAAAAACTGCCCCAGTTATGACTTTCAAAACTTCAAACTACTTATCAAAAGCTGCCCTGGTTTCAATCTCTCATGTCTTCTACTTGCTTTGCAAAATTTCCCCCAGTTTCTATCTTTGGGAAAATTAAAATTTAAATACTAAAGGGTCGAGCCCGGTGGAGGAGCCTACGTATCCCTCCTTAAGAATCAGACCGTGCGTAGTTCTGCTTACACAAAAGAGAATTTTCAAATGCTGGTGTAACCGAAACTCGATATGAGTTGCCTATCCTTCCCGCCTTGGGAAACCGGTTACAGTAGTTTGCTTACATATAAATAGATTCAAACATTCATAATTTGATATTCTTTCTTTTCTTTCAACAAAACTAACAAAAGAAAATTACAATAGTTACTTCCTAATAATGCGAATAAACTAACTTCTGCTTCTGCAACTCTACTGCTTTCTGGAACTTGATAGGTGCCTAAATGCCCTTCTTCGAGGAACCTCCCTTTGCATATGGAAAGATTGCGACAAAAGGTTCGCCAGTGCCATTTGTAGGTAGAATTTTGACCTGGCCAGAGTTAATCAAGCTTTCAACTTTCTGCTTAAATAAAGTGCATTCCTCAATATTATGCCCCTGCATCTCTGAATGGTAAGCACAAAATTTTCCAAAATTGTCAGGCTTATGTGACCAATACGGCTTTGATTCTATAGGATGTACCAAATTGAATCCCTTGAGCCTTTCAAACAATCTTGTGTAAGATTCTGGGAGCCGTGTGAATAAGATAGCAAATCTTTTGGCGCGATTTGACTGTGAACTTGGATTGACAATTACTTGCCTGTGTGCACTAGGTTCCCCTACTATGGATGGCAAAGGTTTTGACATGATAACCTGTCCTTTGTCTTTGGATTGTGCCTCAACCAATTCACACTTTCTCTTGTCAGAAATTATTGCAACCGGCTCTTTTTGAAGCTCTACAAATTTTCTTTTCAGTGGACTGCTTCTTGCAAAGGTCAGGTTTGAGAGTTCGTACTGCTTGACAAAGTTACGAGCTAAGTCATCCCATGTGAATCTCTTTCCAAGATCGTGTATTGCAAACCATGTTAAAGTCGGCCCCGCGAGCGTTTTAACAAATAATCTCAACTTGATTCCATTGCTTTTTCCAAATAATTGCCACCCAATCAGTGAATGCTTTCAAATGATCATGAGGGTTTCCTATTCCATCATATACTGGTGGATCAGCTACGTCGAGAACATTCACATTCCCTTTTTCTACCTCACATAAGCCTTCATGAGATGGTAGATCATTCCCATCTGCCATTGTGTCACTGCTCTCTTCAGCCCTAGGAAGCCCTTCCCCATTGCTTTTCTCATTGTTTGTCTTTGAGAAGCCACCAAATCCCTTTTCCAACCGGAATGCATGCAAATTAGGGAACTGTTGAGCATCACACTCAAATGCTGGAGCTACTTGCATTGTGGGAGGCGCAACAGTATAGATAGGAGCAACAGGAGCACTTGGTCCTGGGCTTGGCACATTATGCACTGGGTTGCGAGCATCCATGAGCACGACAACAAATTCAGTAAGGCTATCAAGTCTCTTTTCCAAACTTGCTACGATTGCTTCAAGCTTATTAACCTTGTCTTGGTGGGATCCATCATTTACAGTCAAGTCAATCACAGCAATTTAACGAGCCATAGGTCCTGATCTTTTTGTTCAAAATAATAACCCTTTAGCAACGCATACCGAATTTAATAAATTTTATTAAAGTAGAAACTGACGGATCAACTTATTCCAAAATGGAGAAATTGAGACCGTACTGAAAAGACCCAAAATTTAAGCAAAACACTCATTTTATTAAAGCAAACCAGACGCGAAAACGCTTAACTCTAAAGTTATTTTCAAAAGAAAAACACACTTGCGAATATTTTTAAAATATGACGCTAAACAATATTTGCAAAATGATAAGACTGGGGTTGAGATAAACAAAATAACATTTAAAAGACGTTTTAAATAACGGTATGCATGAATTCAGATGATAGATGAATAAACAACTTCATAAAGCGGTTAGCTTTTACGAAAAGTAGATTGAAGTAACATAACGTTAATCTTACCATACCACCGAACAAATTCAATCACCACGCAATCAGTGCCAACAAATTTCAGGCAAGCAGCACATATTTAGCATGTAATCGCATATTAGACAGATAATTAGACATGTGGCAAACACAAGTAATTGAGCGTAAATAAAATGCAAACGCGTCCTACCCTGTAAAGTACCTCTTTGTGCTAGACATAAGCCTAATCGCGCAAACAAGTGGTAACGAAAAATAGTCCATGCCAGTTCTGAGAAATTCAGATTTAGAGTAAGCAATAAATAATAACAATAATTGATAATAATCAGCTCTCCGCCTCGACACTGTAATCCCGTTATCCTAACTATTTTCCCAAAGTTGGTTTCAACTCGAAAGTCTAACACAGCTCATGCTCTCCACAACATCTGCACCAAATTTTAAACCCAAATGCCTAAACTTGAAACAATCCTCCATACCTTTTACAAACATCCACACTCAACCAAGCACAATTCCCAATTATTTTACAGCATCCAGGAGTGAGATTTCCAATTGCCTTCACAATACCAGACTGCAAATCATGAAAGGCGCCAATTGGCCATTCAAAAATAAAACCTCACTGGTCCTCGATTTTAGTCAAGCCTCTCAGCTTCCTAGGTTTTTTGCAAGGCTCACAGACCTTCTTCATAGGGCTCCTTACTGGTCCTCGGCTTTAATCAAGCCTCTCAGTTTCCTAGGTAGCCAAGACCGCACTGGTCTTCAAGGAGGGACCCCATTGGTCGTTTATAGACACAGGGGTTTCACTCTCCTAGTATGCGACAAGCATACTTCATTCCATAAGAATTTGCAGCTGGTTAGTCAACATGCGCCTGCACACACGCAAAGCCATTCACGAGAGGGACCCCTCTGATCTTTTAAAGACACCAGGGGCTATCGCCTCTTAGATCTCAATACACCAGGCCATCTCCAAAACACAAACCAACCAAATCTGCCTAATTTTCCCCGATTTCCATTTTGTCTTATTCACAAAATTCTACACTATGATCTCAAATTCTCCGTGGATTGCTACGACCACATAGATTCAGCTAAATTCTTCCATTTTATAACCTAAAAGACAACATAGGAGACAAATTCTAAATCTGATTTTGCTCACAACATGGTTAGGACTGAGGATTTGCTATCATATAGCACATAATATGCATTGTCGTTGGGTTTCAAAAATCCGTTGACAAAAGGGCGGTTTCTTAATTCCTGAAAACAGTATCAAGGACCGGGTCCAAACTAAGGTGTATATGCATGCATGCCCTAAAATCTCCTTCTAAGAGTAGGCTAACGGTTGAGGCTGACTCGACCTATGCAGGATAGACCTGGCCTCACAACCCAGTAGAACTGGCCATGACAAAACCAGGCAATCTCAGTATCCCGAACTAACTTTTGGTGACAAGAAAGAAGTTTCAAAGAGTGAGGTAAGGGTAATGCCCTTCCTGCATAACTACCCGTCAAGCGGGTGCCCTGTGATGAAATCGAGGAGGTGAAAGAGAATTGACAGGCTCCATGAGGCAGGAAATATGAACGGAATACAGACTATGCACAAATAAAAACATTCTTCAATACATTCATTTCCAACAATTAATTCAACGCATGCAAACAAACAAAAAGAGTTAAGCTACGCATACATACAATCAACACATACATAAACAACGCACATTCGTGAAAATATTTTGGTTAGAACCATTTGCGTATCCCCAGCAGAGTCGCCACATTGTTGAACCCTCCCTAAAAAATGCACACAAGTATGCATCCGGATTTAACTTCAACAAAATGGGACACCAAAGGGTTTTCTTTGGAGTCGCCACCTAATTTAAGGATTATTAGGAACCTAAGTTAACTATAGAGTGCAATTTTATTCCTTATTTAAAGAAAAATAATTCAGAAATTCTTAGGTAAGTGGTTCTATTAAATTCGAAAGAAGGTCCCTAACGGGAGCACTTTCGAAAATCCGCTAAAAGCGGTTAATCCGGCGATTTTCACGAATTTTACTTAAAGATAATTAATTTAGGATAAATTTTAAATAAAGATAAATAGATAATGAATAATATAATATAAATAAGATAAGGTTTGATTATGCCAATACTTAGATAAATAAACAACAAAACTTAAGATTAATTAAATGAATATTGAGATAATGGTTGATTGGTTAATTAATTAAATAAATAAAGGTTAAATAAAGTTAGATAAATAAATAAACAAACTAGATAAATAAATGGATAATAATAAAGGATTAATTAATTGATTGAATAAATAGATAAATAAATAAGAAAATAAATAACTTAATTAAATAAATGAATACTTATCAATTTAATTAAATAAAGGAGTAAATGAATAGTAATTGATTAATTAAATAAATATTTAATTAATTAAATAAATAATTAATTGAAATTAAATAAATTAGATTAAGTACATAATAAATAAAGGATTAAAATTTAATTGATTAACTAAATAAATAAATTAGATTAGATAAATAAATAATTGAATATTTAATATAATAAATAAAGAAGCAATTCCAATGCGAATTATGACGAGGGTATGATTTTTTTAATCGAATTTGATTTTCCACTCATTAATTGACAAATGATTCTAAACATCCATAAATTAATTGGCCATTCACAAAGAAATGATACAAAGCATTCATATAAAAATAATTTAAGTAATTTACAATAATTATTCACAATTCGAATACCATTTCTATTCTACAGGGCTCCTAAAATATGCTTTTCTAAAGGAGACGGGAAAGAGGAATTTTAGAAGATAGAACCCGGATATAGCAAGCTCAACACAAACCCTGTATTTCACAAGGTTTTCATTTTTTCTTTTCTTTTACATTTTTTGGGATATCAAGTCCCGAAAATGTGGAGCGAATCGAATAACTTCCCAATGCATTCCACCCCAATTTGTGAGTTTTGACCAACTCATTCCCAATGAGTCTTTTCATGCAAAAATAGAACGATATAAGGATTAGGAACCTATTCAAGGAAAGAAGAATGCATCGAAGTAAAAGAAAACACCACTTATTATTAAACTGAGACGTGAAAAAGAGCAATTTAATCAAACTTGTCTAAACACAATATGACAGTTTGTAATTTCATATTTATCAAAGAGACAAATTACAGCGGACCACATTATACATTTTTTGAAAGGGAGGAAGAATAGACTACTAAATTCAAAGGCTAACACCAACAAATTATGATTAACCGGTAAACTACTCCTAACAAAATACCACATTCAACCAAAATTTCTCTTTGCCACATAAGCAGATTACGAATTATGATTTCCAAAATAATATGAACAAACATCCAATTTAAGACTTTGAGATTATGCCTCACAATTTCAAGTTAGTTATAACCAATAGAAGGAACAACGATGCATTAGTCCTTTCAATGTTAAGAAATGAAACGATATAGCCGCTTACTACTAACGGAACACCAGACACAACTTAACCAAAAGAAACCAGCCTAACTCCACACTTAATAGCACAAAACAGAGATTTATAGCTTCCTTTTTAAAATGACATGCACCTCTCTTCTACAAAAAAGTAACAGATACCCCTTATAATAAACCAGCCTAGTACTACATCACTTGACCAACTCTACCCTGAACCTACACACCTCAAACATACCCTGCACTCCCTCACCTGCACCTGCACATACATATTCACACCCTAAACCCAAACTTTTAACTCCTAGACACCTTCATACTCTTAGTGAACCAACCAGCAGCTTCCCCTCCACAGACAAACTCCTAGCTTCTACTCCAATTAACTCCTCCCTCACAGGATAGAATCAACCTAAGAGCCCTAAACCAAGAGCTTCTCGTGAAGTTAACAACAGACTATTCCCTGAACCAGACAACCTGCACACTCACAAAGCAAGCAAAACAGCCACCGAGACCCAGAAACCCCTCACTTTGCACATGCACTAATCCGCACACACCATCACAGCCTCCAAAACATTTTCACCACCTAATCTCACAAGCTCTCTCACTGCCTTCTAACAATTTCCCTGAACCTGCGACAACCAGGACCAACTCTGCACCTCAAACTCACACACAACAAACCATCAGGCATCTCTAAAAAATCCACCTGAACACCTTGCAGCACCTCTGCAATCTTTCAGAGCTTACGAGCTAACAAACCAACTCCAATGCTCATATCTTTGACCCTCCTAGAAACTGCCCTATCCACCAAACTGCATATATAAATAAACTCCCCCATTAGAAACTCTTCAAACTGGCCAGCAAACTCCAGACCCCAAACAACACCTGCACACCTTTGAAAATCCAGAAACTATGCTACAAAACAATAGCACACACACATATCTACGCCCTCTTACAAACCATCAGACCACTACACCTGCTATTTTCTCACCAGCCAATCTGCAACACCTTCACAAACTCACACACCCACTGAAATAACCAGGAACATTTACGGGAACAGAAACAACTACTGCCAGAATTCTTGAACACGCCAATACACCTCCGGATAAATTCACAAAAATAAAACAAAAACCAGGAAAAATAGAAACTACAGCTACTACAGGTCCTTTTAATGAAGAACAAGTTGAGCTCTCATTAACTAATCACAACATTAAGTTGAACATCAACGATATATCAATATTTAAAGCCATTCATTTATCACTACAATCACATTCATACTTCAAGTAAACACCACAGGAAACTAACAAATAACATGTAAAGAAGCCGCAAGAGGTCAAGAATTTCACCTGCTGTGACGCAGTGAACGAGGCGAGGATTGAAGAAATGCGCGACTCGAATAAGGTTGTCGACTCGATCAACGATGAAGCGACTCGACTAATATAATGAAAGCGAGAACCGGAAACAAATGCCAAGAACCAACTAAAAATAGTAAAACTATGTATCTTTTTCAAAACTAGAAGGAAATGTTTTTTCTTATCAATGTTGCCGTTTGTTTTCAATATATATCTGCTGCTCCTTAAAAACTATGAATCCCTCAAACATGAAAGAATCAGGATATAAATACCCCAGTTTTAGGGTTTTCGGATGGTGTTGAATTCTTAAATCAACCCCTCATTTTTTGACCCGAAAATAGATATTCCTTATGAAATAAGGGTGAGAATTGTCTATTCCCCATCAAAATAGTACAATTCCTAACCATATCCCTAAAGAAAATATCCCTTGGGATCCATTGACGATTGGATTGAACTTGCCCTCGAAATGGATGACTGTGATTGACTCTCGTACTGAAAAGGTGAAAGAGAACGTGGGGGGACCAGTTTGTACCATTTTGGACTGATTCAGGGTTTTAAATTTGGGGAATCTGGAAGGGATTAGGGGGAAATTAGGGGGTTAATCGGGTCTTAGGGTTCTGGGAAAGGGGAAATGGGTTTGGGTTAGTAAAACTAAAGTGGGTAAAGGGGGTATATAACGTATATGTATTGTTTGCAAAAATGGGCTAAGAACTTAGGTTAGGAGCGAAATTAGCCCCTCTCAGGTTTAAGTCAATGAATAGAGGACTGCAAGGGTAGGCTAGAATTAAGGCTATGTCTTGCAATTTTTGGCCTATTTTCTTCCAAATTAATCAATAGCTTTTTGAGTTTTAAAACTGGCCTTATTAGAAAATAATTAGACAGTAATTTGAAAATTTCGGGATAAAATTGGGTGTTCACACAACCTGAATTACGGTCTTGACAATGCTTCTTTGATCCCTTTGCTTGGCTTGGAAAACTCTGTGATTCCTCTCCATCCAGATATGGTAGAGTGTTGTAGTTAAGGTCATTCTAAAGACCTGAGCTCCTGCTTGTTTGCCCTTGCTGGGATCCATGACCCATTGGAGTTCCTCATTCCAGCTAAGTACTTGCATTTGGATTCCTAGCCAGTTCAGCAGACTTGCCCAGATAACACTTGAGAAAGCACACTAAAAAAATAAATAATTATGACTCTCAGCTGCTGCATTGCACAGTCGACAGACCTGATCAGTACACACACCCTAGTTGGCCAATCTGTCTCTGGTTCCCAGCCTACCATATACAGCCAGATATAGTATAAACTGCATTTTGGGTGGACTCAAGTTGTTGCAGATAACTTTCCTCCATGGTACTTTAGGTAGAGTTCCTCTCAACTTGTTGTAAAACTGTCTTGATTGAGTATGCTTGCATATCTGCTTCTGTATACCCAATGCTCTCCATGTGCCTTTTACAGCTTAATATCTTTTGAATAGTCCAGGATGCCTGCTTAGATTGAATTTCCCAGACTGACTTGCTTTTTACGTAGTAGGTGTGCACCCAAATGACCCATAATCTGTCCTTTTTGTTGCTTAGGCACCACAATAGCTTACCAATACCTGCAGTATTTCAGGCTTATATATCAAGTAGATTAAGTCCTCCAGCAGTTTTAGGTTTGCACATGGTATCCAATGCTATAAGAGCTTTCTTTGATGAGTTGACACTTCCTATCCATAAGAATTTCCTGCACATGCTCTCTACCTCCTTAAGGCTCTTCTTTGGTAGAATGAAGACCTGGGCCCAGTATGACTGTATAGCACACAAAACACTCTTGATCAGTTGGATTCTTCCACCATAGGACAGGAACTTGGCTGTCCAAGCAGTTATTCTATGTAGCATTCTATCCAGTAAAGGCCTGCATTGACTGATGGATAGCCTTTTGGTGCTCAGTGGGACCCCCAGATACCTTAATGGTAACTCAGCTTTAGTAAATCCCAACTTGTGGAGAATTTCCTATTACATAGCATCAGTCACCCCACCAAAATATATGGAGCTTTTATCCTTGTTTGCTTGTAAACCAGAGCATTTAGAGAATGCTTGGAAGCTATCAAATAGCATAGTAACAAACTTAACATAAACCCTACTGAACAAGAGCAACTCATCAGCAAAACTGAGCTGAATGATATGCAGTTTCTCACATCTAGGGTGGTAATTGAAATCAGGTTATCCCCTTAACTGTTTGAGGATTCTGGTAAGATACTCCATTGCAAACATAAATAGGTAAGGGGAAAGAGGATCACCTTGCCTGAGTCCTCTCCTAGCATGGAAAGTTGTAGTTGTTCTTCCATTTATCATGATCACATATGTCATTGTGGTAACACATTCCATCAGCCATTTGACAAACTTTTCAAAAAAATTGTGACATTGCATTACCTGCTTAAGATAAGCCCATTCCATGGAGTCATAGGTTTTTTTCATGTCAATTTTAAGCATGCATCTGGGTGATATGCCTTTCCTTGTATAACCTTTGACAAGTTCATGGCTCATAAGGATATTGTCATTAATGTTTCTGCCAGGTACAAATGTTGATTGGTTGTTATCCACTAGGGAGTGCATGATTCCCTGCATTCTTTTGGTCATCACCTTTGAGATGATTTTGTACAATGTAGTACAGCAGGAGATAGGCTTGAATTCAGTCACCCAAGATGGATTCTGCACTTTAGGAATCAATGTGAAGGTTGTGCAATTGATTGGTTCATACAATTCTCCAGTATCAAAAAATTGTTGCACAACAGTAATGATCTCTTCCCCAACTACATTCCATGCTTTCTTAAAGAAATAGGCATACACACCATCATAGCCAGGTGCTTTGAGGTTTCCTATATCTTGTATAGCTGCTATGATCTCCTCTTTTGTCACATGTATTGTCAGAGCTAATTGTTGTTCCCTATTTAGAATAGCTCCATCCCTCATGATTGAAGGATTAATAGCTAAGAGTTGAGCAGCTGCTGATCCTAGTAGTTCCTTATAGAAGCCTACAATTTCTATTTCAATAGCAACCTGAGTCACAACAGTGTCACCTTTATCTGTAATTAGACTCTGGATGGAGTTTTGTGCCACCATGTTCTTCATGATGGCAAAGAAATATGAGGTATTAGAATCTCCTAATTTGAGCCATTGCACCCTGGATTGTTGCTGCATGATGGTCTCTTGAATGTTTCCCCATTTTTCTAATTCCAGCTTCAGCTCTTTTTCCTCATTAACACTAGCAGGGGTGAGACAGGTCCTGACTTGATCTTGTACCTCTTCAAGTTGCATCGTAATTCCCTTAATCTTCTTCTCAATGTTGCCATATTCACTGGTTGAAAGTGCTTTAAGCATATGTTTCACTTGTTTTAGTTTCCTCCAGACACTTTTCATTGCATCCTGTTGAGTAGGCTCTCCCCAGGCTGCTTGTACAGTTGTTGTGAAGTTCTAGTGATCGGCTAAGTAGTTGTAGAACTTAGAAAGGTCTTTTGAATTTCTGGCTTTCCTTGCTTATTTGTATACACATAGGGGAATGGTCAGAACAACCAGGGTTCAAGAATTCACTTTTAAAGCTTTCATCTTAGTCATCCACCTAGCATTCACAAGTACTCTATTAATCTTACTAAAAACAGTGCCATTGTGCCAAGTGTAGTTACCACCTACAGCTTTAAGTCACTAGTGCCTGTATCTACCAGGTAGTTTCTGAAATCAATCATTTCTGCATCTTGAATTGGGGTGCCCATATATCTCTCCTCAGCATTCCTAACTGCATTGTAGTTACCTATTGCCAACCATGGCTGTTGACATATGGCCTGTAGCATTCTTAGTTCTTGCCACAAAGTTTTCCTATCTTCAACAGTATGTAAGCCATATACATCTGTTAGCTGGAATTGTTTGCCATTTGTTTTCAGAGTTACCAAGCCATGAATGCACTGAGCTGACTCATGTTCCTTGCTGAAAATGATCAGTTTAGGGTTCCACATGATCAGTATCCTGCCCTTATTACTTTGACTAGCATTATCACAACTGCTCCACTGAGGTTCAATTTTTTTTTTATAATTTTTGAAATTTTTTCTACTTTTATTCTATGCTCCACCAGTATGATTAGAGCTATATTATTCTCTTTGATGAATACCTTCACTTCTCTATGCTTGTATAATTTATTTAGGCTCCTAATGTTCCATGCTACCAGCTTCATCATTTGATCTGTATAAGAGCATCACCTGCATCTATAGCCTCACATTCGTCTCCCAGTGACTTATTGGTGATGCTTCTGTTGGATGCAGGGTCACTTGGTACTTGGAAGCCATTGCCAGTCTGCACATTCTTGCTCATCTGATTCATACATTGGCTCTTCCTCATAGAGGTCACACCTTTGGGGCTTTGCCAAGTGTCAGCGCTACCTTGGCTAGCCTTTACAACTGGCCTTCCATTATGTTGAATTACAGTACGCTACACCTACCTGGTATCCTGACTCTGCTCTTAGTATGTAGCTTGAGCTTCAGCTTGCTGAGTACTAGGCTTCTTTTTTTGCCACATTTGCTTCTAAGGTATGGGCTTTGGTTTCTGTTGTGGCACTTGTGCTTTAGTCTTTGTTTACTCTGGACATTTGTGTCCAACTTGGTAGCATGTAGTGCAATACAGAGGTTCCCACTCATACTAAATTTCTTGCTCAAAAACTTTCCCCCTAGGATCAATCAATCTAACTTTCCTTGGCAAAACTTTAGTGGCATCCATTTCTACCAGAAGCCTTGTTTAAGAAATTCTCTCTATTTTTGAAGTGCAATCATCAGCATATACAGGAATCCACAGAGCACTCCCTATCCTACTTAGTTTATCCACTCCCCAGCCATTCAAAGGCAAATTAGGCAATCTAATCCATAGGGGCACAGTTTGTAGGATCACAGCACTGAAGTCAAAATATGTTGTCCATTGCTTAAGAATAATCGGCTTTCTAAATATTGTGTATGGTCCAGAGCACATGACTGCATCTCTATCTTCTAAGAAGTTAAATCTCACCACAAAATATCCATCATTGTGATAGAACACTGTTGGTTTGGACACAAAGTTCCACTGAGGTAGCCATGAACCTGTCCATTGTCGCAAAGGTTGGGGAATCTCCTAACACATATAGTATTAAAGCATGTTCCTATTTCTACTTTCAGTCTCAATTTCTACGCTATTTAGTTCAACTACAGTTTCTCCATCTTTAATGCTAGGAGCAATAATGCTCAAATTCATACCTCTTTCACCAAGCTTGTTACAAGTGAATAAACTGTTCCATTGCTTAGTTCTTTCCTCCACTTAAGGTAAATTCAATTTGCGTTGAGCTTGATTTTGTTGTTTTTCCACATCCCTAATTTCAGTAGTTGTTTTTTGTTGTTCCAGGATTGGTTTTGTTTTGCCCAGTAAGGGTTGCACGAGCACTCTTCTCCTTGCTTGTGGTAGCTGGAATTAGCATGGATAGTGCATTGCTTAACACCAGTGGGTATGTGATGTTTAGTGCCGACCAATCCTATTGAAATCGTCTATCAATTTCTTTACCTTTGGATCCTGTACTGACTTCCTCTTCACACTCTTGTCGCATGATGTTAGCTGTAGTTGAAGCGGTTTTCCTAGTTGTCATCATTAGTTTTGTTGTCTTAGTTGAGCTCTTAGCTGATTTCTTAGTTGATTTTCTCGGTCGTCCTCTAGACATTTCCGGTAAGAGGGCGCACGTTAGCAATCACGACTAAAGTGCGCTGAAACCATTTCACCTCCAACTTAATGATTTTATTGTGTATATATTATTAATTCAATTAATATTTTATATATTAATATTTATTCGTATTTTATATATTGTAATATTTATTTAATTAATATTTTAGAGAGGAGAGGAACATTGGAGGAGCATTTAATGGGCATTAATTGATTAGATCGATAGAAATTTTTGTCGCTTAATTATTGGTTAAGATTTCCTAGAATAACTAAAATATGATTAGTATTAAATAATAAGGGATAAATATGTAATGATTATAAAAATTAATTTATACATTATATGTATGGCTAGAGAAAGAAAGAATCTTAAAATATATTTAGAAATAGTAAATAAATTCTACTAATATTCATGAAGGGTAAATTTTCCTTTACAATTCTAAATTGGATCTTACTTCTTACTATTAATTTCACCGGATACCTGCCACCTCCCACCAGCAACTGATACCAGGTAACTCTATCCACCAAGACTTGGATAGATGAGAAGAATCAAAATTGGATCTTACTTGATTTTAACAACGGAAAAGGGCCATATATGCCCCTAACGTATTCGAAATTGCTCACATTTATCCTCCATCCATATGTGGTCCCTTTTTCCCTATTTTTTATGTATACCATGTGCTTTGAATGCAGATGTTTGAAAAGGTGGACTTAGTATTTAATTAAGGCGGTGAGTGGGTTAGGAATCCACAGTTAGTTTATTGTAAAAAGACGAGTGAAATTTGGAAAGACTATGAAGGGGACCACCTATCCTTTATAGATATCTGTCGTGAATATAAAGAGAAGTTAGGGTATTTTCTTGTCAAGTAGTCACTGGTCCATCTGGAAACTACTACCTCTTGGATGGGGATGAAGGTATAAGGGCCCTTCAAACCCTTTCGTGTGACCAGTTTAAAGTAGTAAATTTGTTTGCTATTTATGAGCATGAGGATGAAGTTACAAATTTTTATAATATAACTGAACGCTCAGAAACTTCATCCAGAGCTCATGCATCTGCTGGGACCGATTGTGATTCTGATGAAGGTGAAGGTGAGGAAAATTATGAATCACCTAGTAGTGACTATGATGAGGAGGGGTTGGAAGTTTTTAAGAAGCAAAGAAATCTTGAAATAACAGAGAAGCTTGAAAAGTATAGGGAATTAGAAATAGGCATGGCATTCAAAGATATTGCTGAAGCAAGATATGTTGTTGCCTTTTATTCTGTTACAAATAAAAGGGGGCTAAAGGTCAAGAAGAGTGATAAGGAAAGACTTAGGTATATATGTCAACCTGGTTGTTCCTTTGTAGTTTACATATCTAGGGATGTGAGGGATCAAGACTTTAGTATTAAGACATTGAAGCCAGACCATAACTGCCATGAAGTCTTTGAAAACAGTAGGGCTGACTACAAGATATAGCCTCATTATTTCAAGGATAAATTATAGCATGAGCCTAAGTATTCAATCAAATCTATGAAAAGAGATCTGGAATCAAAGTTTAATCTTAATGTGAGTAGGTCAGAGTTGAGAAGAACTAAGAGGGCAGCATTGGAGAAATTAGAGGGTAGCTACCTAGATGATTATAACAGATTGGAGGCCTATGCACAAGAACTAAGGGAGAGAAATCCAGGGAGTGATGTTGTCATTAACATCTCCAAAGATGCTTTGGAGGAGGGCAAAAGAAGATTTCTAAGGATGTATGTTTGTTTGGGTGCACTCAAGCAAAGATGGAGGGCAGGTTTGAGACCTTTCATAGGCTTGGATGGCACCTTTTTGAAAGGTAAGTGTAAGGGAGAGTTGCTGTAGCACAGGATTCTGACCCTCACTTTTATCCCCTAGCTTGGGCAGTGGTGGATAAGGAGACCAAAAGAACTTGGATTTGGTTTATGGAGTTACTGAAGGAGTCATTGGACTTGAATGATGATAATGGCTTGACAATTATGTCGGATAAGAAAAAGGTATTACCAACTGCCTTTCTTCATTATTTTTCTTGTTAATTTCAGTTGTTATTTTGTTTAATGGTCTGTTACTTCACTGCAGGGACTGCTGGAAGCTGTTAAAATTGTGTGCCCCCACGCTCATCACAGGTTTTATGTCAGGTACATAGAATCAAATTGGGGGAAGAGATGGAGGAGTAAAGAAATGAGGAAGAGGATGTGGTGGTCTGCCTGGAGCTTTTATACTGAAGAGTTTAAGGATCAATTAAGAAAGTTGGGGGAAATATCAGAGAATTCTGCCAAGGATTTGGTTTCATATCCAGTCAAAGCATGGTGCAGAGCCTACTTTGACATAAGGTGTAAGAATGCCATGGTTGATAATAATTTCACAGAATCCTTTAATTCTTGGATTTTGAAGCAAGATCTAAGCCAATTATCAAATTGCTTGAGGACATTAGAATAAAGGTAATTATTTAAGCCTTTTAATTCTTTACTTCTATGTCTTTTTATTCTGCCAAGTATGTCTTTTTATTCTACTAAGTATGTCTTTTTACTTCTATGCCTTTTAAATTGAAGGTGATGAATATGTTAAGGGTGCATGATGATGAAGCAAGGCTTTGGAGAGATGATTACAGCCCACATGCCATAGATTTGTACAATTATTACAAATTGATAGCACATGGTTGTAGGCTCGATATTAATGAAGAAGATGGATTTGAGGTATCACATGGTAGAGATAGGCACACTGTTAAGTTGGATGAAAAAAGATGTACATGCAGGATTTGGAATTTGACTGGCATTCCATGCCCCCATGCCATCAGAGCTATGTTGTACAAGAAAATTGACCCAGTTAGACAGATTCACTGGTACTATTCAAAAGAGTGTTTCAGTTTGATCTACAAACACAAACTCCAACTAGTGAGGGGTGACATAATTTGGAAGGTGCTTAAAGAACATGCAATGGACCTCCAACTCTTACTAATCAGGCTGGAAGACCTAGGACTAAGAGAAAAAGAGAGAAAGCTGAAGCAATAAAGAGGATGGGGGCTTGGACTGCCTCAAGACAGGGTCTTCTCATGAACTGTGGGTACTGCAGCCAAGAGGGACACAACATCAGGAGATGTCCTTTGGTAATTGTACTTTTACTGTTATTTCTATGCACTTTATTATTCCAATACCTAGCTCAATTATTTTAAACTGTTGCAGGTTCATGGAAAGCATAAGAAATACTTTAAAGATCCTCTAGTTGAAGGGCCTGAACCTTTCTAAGAGGATGGTGACTTTATGTTTATCCCAGTTCCTGGAATGTTACCTCCACCATCTTCTCAGACTTCAGGCCAAAGTTCTAGTCGACAAACCTACACTGAACAGTCCTCTCAAAATTGCACTCAACAGTCCAATGGTCAGTCCACTGAACAAAATATGTTTGATGAATCTTCAGATGATGAGGATCCATTTTTAAGGCCAACAACATTTTCAGAGGCTACAAGAAGTGATGAATTAAAGAAGTGCATTGCAAATACAGGGGAAAGGAGGATTGGTTTTGTGGAGCTGACCCTGAACCAATAGATTTTCCATATGAACCAAGAAAATTGACTGTGGAGGGGAAGGAAGCAATGAGCTCTACACAATTGCAAGCAATTAAGGAGGAAAAAAATTGGAAAACTTCAAGCCCATAGGAAGGGAAAGTAGTTTTAGGTTTAATGAATTTTTTTGTAAGACTTTTATTAGACTAAACTTGATGTCTAGTTTTTGTGGTCTGTGGTGTTTAACTTTATTAGACAAGTAAATGGATTGATAGTGGTTATAAGTTTTTGTTTGAACCATTTACATGTCTAATATCTTTGTTACATGTGAGGTCAAACCTTGTTACTATATTGTTGAATGAAGTAGCTTTGTCACGACCCAAAATCTGGATCCGTGATGGCACCTAAACGATATTGCCTAGGCGAACCAACAGAAACAAAAATGCGGAAATAAACTGAAAGAAGAGAAACATGATGAAATATATATATATAATTGGAATCCAAAAGAAGGTAGACACCCCTGTCTACTATACCCAACAAACACCAATGGAGCATCTATAGAGTGACTCAATCGAAATAAAATACAACAGAAGTGAAGTGGAGTCTATCTCTATACAACACTGGCGGTACGCCACCGTGGACTGTACGGTTGGCTCACCTCAACAAAATAATACAGCAGCCTCGAACGTCGCTACTGTCTCGATGGCTATCTAGAAGAAGTACCTGCACATGTGGCAGAGTAAGTTATGAGCCGAAGCCCAGTAAGATCACTGACAGGCCCGCTAAATCACCCTTGCGGGACAAGTCGCAAACATGCATCGCAAGCAACTAAGCACGTCGTTTCTACGTAAATAAATAGCGCAGTCGCACATATTCACAATATAATTATCCAAGTATATATAATTTTATATATATATATATATATATATATATATATATATATATATATATATATATATATATATATATATATATATATATATATATCCATACGTATGTACCTATGTACATACAGATAGCATATGTCACATACACATTAAGTAAGCCAGTAGTCTCAGAATATCATACACAAGTCAAAGAGGATTATGCCCACCCAACGTAAGGCCTAGGTCAATCAAACAGGTTGGAGGTCCCATCTCTACTCCCACGCCGACTAACCTAAACCTACGGTAGGCTAGCAACACCGCCAACGGACGTAGGCAACAATACATTCATCACTCAATATCAGCACGCACCCTGTGCGGCTCCGTCTATAGGCCATAACGCCATTGTCAACATAAACAACATACCAGTGACCCGTAGTCACTGCCTCAATCATAAGGAGGTAGACCAATGACCCGTAGTCGTTGTCTCATCTCATCTATATACGACCACACCACACCCCCTGTCAAGTGTGTCGTGTCTCAACAATCTAGTGACCACACCACACCCCATGTCAAGTGTGTCACATCTCAAATATCTAGTGACCACACCACACCCCCTGTCAAGTGTGTCACATCTCAATAATCAAGTGTCCACACCACACCCCCTGTCAAGTGTGACACATCTCATAGTATAGGCGACACCACACCCCCTGTCAAGTGTCCCTCTAACCGTATTAATATCCACGACATTAATAACAATAACAGAAATAATAACAGAAATATTAATAACGATAATATTACACAGTCACTGTAACCAAGATTGGTTATGCTAACTCAATGTAAAGCGGAGGTTAACCCGACGACGATTTGGAGGTACAATCCCTACTCCCGTGTCATCTAACCAAAGGTTACGAGGAGTCAGCACTACACAACCCGTCATGATAACCATACAAGTACCAAATTCGTACATAAGCCGGCAGAAACCTCGGCAAGACATAATCAATGATATGCCGGCAACATCCTCGGCCATATCCCCAGGTCCTTGCTATCTAATCATGACATAGCAAGCAATCCCACAATATAAGTCATCGCTATCTCAATGTAGCGTCTAGACCGGCACATACCTCGGTCAACTCATGTACTCACTATTTATGATCAAATAATAGTAAGCAATCCCACAATATAATTAATCGCTATCTCAATATAGCGTCTAGACCGGCACATACCTCGGTCAACTCATGTCTTTACTATTCATATTTAATTAATAGTAATATACCTAGCCAACGCTAGTCAATACATATTTAACACATAGCCCTAAGCTAATCACATAAGAGTACCCGAAGCGTACTAGCATGCTGGACGTATCCACAAGCAAAGTAGAGGTCAAATCTCACTTACCTCGAATTCCGGTTCAAAGCTAGGAAGCAATCTCCTTTCCTGCTCTTCTTGTCCTCGGGGAACTTTCCTCTAAGTCTATCAAGACAATATAGCACTCATTAGTGCTCCATTATAGAGAACTAAGCTCATATACGACTTAGGGTAAAATTACCAAAATACCCTCGGGTGGGACCGAGCCCAAAATTAATAAAATATATATTTCCGGACTCCCCACACTCCCGTGAGTCCAAATATGCAATTAGATTTCTCATACGAGCCTTGCTCGTTGATTTTCCCCAAATCTTAAAATTTAGGATTCTAACTCATTTCCTATTTTGATTCTCATGATATATGATATGAAATGAGTTATGGAGGCTTACCTTATGATTATACACATTTTGAACCTTCCAAAATCGCCTCCAAATCGCCTCCTTTGAATAAAAATTCGGTTTCCCGAAATCTGTCCCGAAATGACCCTTTTATAGCAGTTTTTACCACTGTAACAGCCTCTGTTCCAATAATCATAACTTTTGATAAGAATGTCCAAATGACCTGAAACCGATGGAATTAAAACCAAAACTCAAAGGGCTACAACTTTCATGTTTTGAGTTTTTCCTAATTCTTTACGGATTGGCCGGAAATATGCCATTTTTCCGGCTGCTCGCAACAGAAACAGTAGCAGAAACAGCAGTTTCGCACCAGAAAAATCCAAACTGTTTTGGGTCCAAACGGGACCCTACGAAGCTCGGAATGACCCCAAATTTTTCACACAAGTCATAAAATACTTGGGTGACATGCTCGTCCAGACAGAACTCAATTCGGACCTCCAGAACTCAAAAAGTGGGTCCCACGGCAAAGGTTCAATTTTCGACTTTCGCCAAAATAGCGAAATTTAACCAAACGACCTCGGAATCCAATTCCGAAAGTTGCTACAAGTCACAAATGACTATACGAACCTAACGGAACTTTCGGATCTCTCATCGGAGCTCATTTGCTCAAATCGAGCTCGGAAACCTCTTTTAACTCTTTTAAACTTCCGAAACGGGGACTTTATCAAAAGTCCTATCAAACGAGGTCCGTTTTCAATTTTGAAGGTTGTTACATATCATAAATGACGAGACGGACCTAACGGTGCGCTCGGATTTTCCATCGGGGTTCGTTTACTCAAAACGACCTATCGAAACCCCAAATTCCTTTCCGGAATTTCATAAACGGATCCTTTTCCCGAAAACCTATCAAACGGACTCCGTTTTGATTCAAATTTCACGAACAGGTCATAAATGACCTAACGGAGCTTTTGAGACAATCGACACGCAGATCGAGGTCTCGATTCCTGTAACAACTATTTGAACGTCGTTACATTCTCCCCTACTTAGACTCTCGGCCGTCCTCGGACGAGCCCAAGTCTACGGTAGGGTCCACAAACTAGCCACGTAGCTGGCACGGATTTCGAGGACCCCTCGGTACCACCCGAAACCAATAAAACTTAAAATACGAATTCAGGCTTAGAAAATATAAGGATTTCATACCTGAATCATCGAACAAGCGCGGATGCCTCTCGCGCATCTCGAACTCAAGCTCCCAAGTAGCCTCGGCACTGGAGTGATGTCCCCACTGAACTCTCACAAGTGGGATCACCTTCGACCTCAGCTTACGGACCCCTCTAGCTAAAATAGCAATGGGCTTTTCCGAATAAGCTAAATCGCCATCCACCTCCACGGAAGCCATGTAGATCACATGAGATGGATCACGAATGCACTTTCGGAGCATCGACACATGAAACACTGGATAAACTGACATAGTGGGAGGCAAAGCTAGTCTATAAGCAACAGCGCCAATGCGCTCCAATATCTCAAAAGGCCCAATGAACCTAGGACTGAGCTTGCCTTTCTTCCCAAATCTCATCACACCCTTCATGGGCGACACTCTGAGGAATACCAGGTCCCCAACCATAAACTCAAGATCCCTCCGCCTCCGATCTGCATAAGATATCTGCCGGCTCTGAGCCGTACGGAGTCGATCCTGAATAACCCGGACCTTATCCAAGGTCTGCTGCACCAAATCTGGCCCCAACACCTGGACCTCACCAGACTCGAACCAACCAATGGGCGAGCGACATCTCTGACCATACAATGCCTCAAACGGAGCCATCTGAATGGAAGCCTGATAGCTATTATTATATGCAAACTCTGCTAGCGGCAAATGACTATCCCAATGGCCTCCAAAATCAATAGCACACGCCCTCAACATATCCTCGAGGATCTGAATAGTCCGCTCGGACTGGCCATCAGTCTGCGGATGAAATGCAGTGCTAAGATCGACCCGAGTACCCAGCTCTCTCTGGAAAGACCTCCAAAACTGAGCTGTGAACTGAGCACCTCGGTCGGATATGATAGATACCGGAGCTCCACGCAACCTCACAATCTGCTCGAGGAAAATACGAGCCAAACATCTCGAGGTATAAGTAGTCCTCACTGGAATGAAGTGAGCCGACTTAGCCAGTCGATCAACTACTACCCACACGGAATCATGCTTGCCCGCGGTCAGCGGCAAACCAACTACGAAATCCATAGTGATCTGCTCCCACTTCCACTCGGGAATGGGCATAGACTGAGTCACCCCGGCTAGCCTCCGGTGCTCATACTTCACCTGCTGGCAATTCAAGCCCCGAGACACAAAATCAGCAACATCTCTCTTCATCCCTTTCCACCAATACAGCTCCCGAAGATCATGATACATCTTCGCAGTATCATGATGAATGGAATATCTCGAACTATGAGCCTCTACCAAAATCATCTGCCTCAGCTCCTCAATAGCTGGAACACAAACCCGGCCGTTAAGCCGCAAGGCACCATCATCACCAATCACGAACGAGGACACTCCTCCACTCAGGACCCTGTCCCGGAGATCTCTCAGATAAGGATCCTCGAACTGCCTTTCCTGAATCTGGGAAGCTAGAGACGACTGGGACCCCACATATGCAAGCACCCGGCCTGGAACAGAATCATCAAACCGAACGCCACTAATGGACAAAACCTGCAACTCACGAGCCAACGGCCTCATATCAGCATCAAGATAGGCAAGGCTACCCATGGACTTCCTACTCAAGGCGTCGGCTACAACGCTAAATTTCCCGAAATGATAGCGAATAGAAAACATTATAATCCCTCCAAATAATTCTGGGTCCATCACGCTACCGCTGCGCCATTCTGATCCCGCCTTCAATACCGATAGCCACTGACTCGACATGGCAACCCAGTGTCGCATGACAGGATACCAATAAATCAATATCCCTAGTGACGTCAAATCCGTCATATCTAAAACCAGCGAGTCTACTAGGGACTCTACACCGCATATAAGAACATAAGCGCTGCCAATAACCCTTATTCATACATATAAAATCTCCCGATAGATATACCATCCATTTAAGGATCATCAAATAAGGGCAAATCCAATCCTTGCCCTAATAAGGGCAAACCCAGGCGATAGATATAAATAAGCAAAACCCCGGGTTAAATAAACAACGGCACTGCGACCACAAATAGAATGCATACTTGCAATATCATCAGTAGGTGCCTCGGCACCCTGCCTGGTCATAGCATAGCCTGCACCGCTCCTCCTGAACCCTGGCATGGGCATCCTCCAAGCGCCTGGCAGCATCCACTACCTTGCGATAAGTCATGCCAATCGCAACTGTGGTGACAACAAACTGCAACAGAGGGTTAAGACCCTCAATAAATCTCAACACCCTGTCCCTCTCGAGTGCCACCATAGCTGGCGTATAACGGGACAGCTCCAAGAACCTGGTGTCATAGGCAGACACCGACATGCTTCTCCGCTGCAACCTCTAAAAATCTTCTCACACTCCTGAAGAAAATGATGGGCAGAACAAGTGGCAGATGTGCCATCAAACTGAGGAGGCCTGATCTTCATAGAAGACTCAATCCTCCAAGCTACCTCCTCGGTACCCATAACCGGAATAGGAATAGCGGAACCCGGCTGAACAACATGACCCATATCCGGAGTAGCCTCATAGGTCGGCGTACTCATAACTGGAGTGGTCGGCTGAGGTGCCGATACAGGTACTGCAGCATCCCTACTAGCGGGGGCCCGATGGCTGGCCATGCCCACTAGTCTCATATACTCCTCCGAATAAATCACAACTGCGCCCGACACGATAGTAGGCAAAGATGGAAGTGGAACTGGTGCTGATGGTGTCGCTGCAGACACCGGAGGAATAGCTGTGTCCTGCCTAACAGTTGGCAGACAACCTTTCCAGGCATTAGTAAGGGCTCGCATCTATGCTGGTGCTAATGTACCAGCCTACGCTCCCTGAGCGGCTACCCTGACAGAAGATGACCTCGCCTTCCTCATCTCAGCAGATATACGAAGGAAAAAAAAAAGGTCAGCACCCGTACACTACATCGCACGACAGAGATGAAACGAAGGGAAACATTTTCCTAACATGACCTTGTAGCCCCTCGCTCATAAGTATGGTGCACAACATACCCATAAGCAAGACTCTACTCAGACACTGCTCCATTGACTCCTAGGACTCGACTTAGAACCTAGAGCTTTGATACCAAACTGTCACGACCCAAAATCTGGATCCGTGATGACACCTAAACGATATTGCCTAGGCGAACCAACAGAAACAAAAATGCTGAAATAAACTGAAAGAAGAGAAACATGATGAAATATATATATATAATTGGAATCCAAAAGAAGGTAGACACCCCTGTCTACTATACCCAACAAACACCAATGGAGCATCTATAGAGTGACTCAATCGAAATAAAATACAACATAAGTGAAGTGGAGTCTATCTCTATACAACACTGGCGGTACGCCACCGTGGACTGTACGGTTGGCTCACCTCAACAAAATAATACAGCAGCCTCGAACGTCGCTACTGTCTCGATGGCTATCTAGAAGAAGTACCTGCACATGTGGCAGAGTAAGTTATGAGCCGAAGCCCAGTAAGATCACTGACAGGCCCGCTAAATCACCCTTGCGGGACAAGTCGCAAACATGCATCGCAAGCAACTAAGCACGTCGTTTCTACGTAAATAAATAGCGCAGTCGCACATATTCACAATATAATTATCCAAGTATATATAATTTTTTATATATATATATATATATATATATATATCCATACGTATGTACCTATGTACATACAGATAGCATATGTCACATACACATTAAGTAAGCCAGTAGTCTCAGAATATCATACACAAGTCAAAGAGGATTATGCCCACCCAACGTAAGGCCTAGGTCAATCAAACAGGTTGGAGGTCCCATCTCTACTCCCACGCCGACTAACCTAAACCTACGGTAGGCTAGCAACACCGCCAACGGACGTAGGCAACAATACATTCATCACTCAATATCAGCACGCACCCTGTGCGGCTCCGTCTATAGGCCATAACGCCATTGTCAACATAAACAACATACCAGTGACCCGTAGTCACTGCCTCAATCATAAGGAGGTAGACCAATGACCCGTAGTCGTTGTCTCATCTCATCTATATACGACCACACCACACCCCCTGTCAAGTGTGTCGTGTCTCAACAATCTAGTGACCACACCACACCCCATGTCAAGTGTGTCACATCTCAAATATCTAGTGACCACACCACACCCCCTGTCAAGTGTGTCACATCTCAATAATCAAGTGTCCACACCACACCCCCTGTCAAGTGTGACACATCTCATAGTATAGGCGACACCACACCCCCTGTCAAGTGTCCCTCTAACCGTATTAATATCCACGACATTAATAACAATAACAGAAATAATAACAGAAATATTAATAACGATAATATTACACAGTCACTGTAACCAAGATTGGTTATGCTAGCTCAATGTAAAGCGGAGGTTAACCCGACGACGGTTTGGAGGTACAATCCCTACTCCCGTGTCATCTAACCAAAGGTTACGAGGAGTCAGCACTACACAACCCGTCATGATAACCATACAAGTACCAAATTCGTACATAAGCCGGCAGAAACCTCGGCAAGACATAATCAATGATATGCCGGCAACATCCTCGGCCATATCCCCAGGTCCTTGCTATCTAATCATGACATAGCAAGCAATCCCACAATATAAGTCATCGCTATCTCAATGTAGCGTCTAGACCGGCACATACCTCGGTCAACTCATGTACTCACTATTTATGATCAAATAATAGTAAGCAATCCCACAATATAATTAATCGCTATCTCAATATAGCGTCTAGACCGGCACATACCTCGGTCAACTCATGTTTTTACTATTCATATTTAATTAATAGTAATATACCTAGCCAACGCTAGTCAATACATATTTAACACATAGCCCTAAGCTAATCACATAAGAGTACCCGAAGCGTACTAGCATGCTGGACGTATCCACAAGCAAAGTAGAGGTCAAATCTCACTTACCTCGAATTCCGGTTCAAAGCTAGGAAGCAATCTCCTTTCCTGCTCTTCTTGTCCTCGGGGAACTTTCCTCTAAGTCTATCAAGACAATATAGCACTCATTAGTGCTCCATTATAGAGAACTAAGCTCATATACGACTTAGGGTAAAATTACCAAAATACCCTCGGGTGGGACCGAGCCCAAAATTAATAAAATATACATTTCCGGACTCCCCACACTCCCGTGAGTCCAAATATGCAATTAGATTTCTCATACGAGCCTTGCTCGTTGATTTTCCCCAAATCTTAAAATTTAGGATTCTAACTCATTTCCTATGAATCAAGCTTTGATTCTCATGATATATGATATGAAATGAGTTATGGAGTCTTACCTTATGATTATACACGTTTTGAACCTTCCAAAATCGCCTCCAAATCGCCTCCTTTGAATAAAAATTCAGTTTCCCGAAATCTGTCCCGAAATGACCCTTTTTATAGCAGTTTTTACCACTGTAACAGCCTCTGTTCCAATAATCATAACTTTTGATAGGAATGTCCAAATGACCTGAAACCGATGGAATTAAAACCAAAACTCAAAGGGCTACAACTTTCATGTTTGAGCTTTTCCTAATTCCTTACGGATTGGCCGGAAATATGCCATTTTTCCGGCTGCTCGCAACCGAAACAGTAGCAGAAACAGCAGTTTCGCACCAGAAAAATCCGAACTGTTTTGCGTCCAAACGGGACCCTACGAAGCTCGGATGACCCCAAAATTTTCACACAAGTCATAAAATACTTGGGTGACATGCTCGTCCAGACGGAACTCAATTCGGACCTCCAGAACTCAAAAAGTGGGTCCCACGGCAAAGGTTCAATTTTCGACTTTCGCCAAAATAGCGAAATTTAACCAAACGACCTCGGAATCTAATTTCGAAAGTTGCTACAAGTCAAAAATGACTATACGAACCTAACGGAACTTTCGGATCTCTCATCGGAGCTCATTTGCTCAAATCGAGCTCGGAAACCTCTTTTAACTCTTTTAAACTTCCGAAACGGGGACTTTATCAAAAGTCCTATCAAACGAGGTCCGTTTTCAATTTTGAAGGTTGCTACATATCATAAATGACGAGACGGACCTAACGGTGCGCTCGGATTTTCCATCGGGGTTCGTATACTCAAAACGACCTATCGAAACCCCAAATTCCTTTCCGGAATTTCATAAACGGATCCTTTTCTCGAAAACCTATCAAACAGACTCCGTTTTGATTCAAATTTCACGAACAGGTCATAAATGACCTAACGGAGCTTTTGAGACAATCGACACACAGATCGAGGTCTCGATTCCCGTAACGACTATTTGAGGGTCGTTACAAGCTTTTTATGACATTTTATTGTTCAATACCACATTTTATTGGATTGTTTTAAGTTGCTACCACAGATTGTTAGACTTGTATATGTCCAGAAATTAGTAGTTGCTTACACAGGTTGTTGGACTTGTTTATGTCCAGAAATTGGTTGTTCTTTTTAGTTGCTTACACAGGTTGTGGGACTTCTTTAAAGAAGTGTTAAGCTATGAGTTGATTCTGATTCTTAGTTCCAGGTTTACTTTGTGTTACAGGTGACCCGGCATCATATAAATTGTGTGGGAAAAGAAATTGTTGGTATCAATTTACTGGTTTACATGAGTCTACATCATGTAAACTAGCTCCTGGTTTAAGTTGCTTACCGTGTGTGGGGGCATGTGTGGTAATGATTTAAAGCTAAACTTATGGAATTGGTACAAAATTTACTCTTTTCAAGCTTACAGAGTGCACACCTTTTTGGTTGATTTAATATGTTCATGAGCGGTTTAAATTTTAGAATAAAGTTCTTGATTTGTGGAAGCTTAAAGCTTATTTTCCTTTCAGTTGCAAACTAAATATAATATGGGGTATTCATTGAGGGGTATCTTACTTTGCAATGGAATGGCTGCCCAGAATTTTATTCCACTCAACGAGAGCCTGGACGAGCACCATCAAGTGAAGGCAGCATTCCTCCAGATTTTTATCTTGCCTAGCGAGCAGGTCAGCGAGCAAAGTGAGGCAGCAGGGTGGCGTACGCAGCAGCTGGGCAGCAAGTTAGCTCGCTCAACGAGCATACTCAGCGAGCGGGAGCTATATTTTCATGCGGACAGATTTTTAGCGAGACCAACGAGCAACCTCAACAAGCGCCAATTCCTTTGGGGCACGGGCAGATTTCCATATCCCTCAAGCTCCTTAACGAGCGAGCTTGGGGGAAAAATAACTTCATGCTTTGATATGATTTTTGGAGGCTTCACTATGGATGCTAATCAACAAAATCATAGATGTATTTCAAGTTCATTACTTGGGAGTTTGTAATCAACAAAATCATAGATGTTAATTCCAGCATTTGATATGGATCATTTGTCTATGTGTTCATATTGAGGCCTTGTCTATGTGTTCATTTGTCTAAGTGTTTATATTGATGCTTTCTAATATGCCTGTTTCCATTAAAGTTCTTTTTCTCATTTTCGAAGCAATTAGTCCTACTGTTTCCCATTTGAATCTTACAAGAGATTAGCTGGAACAATAGAAAGAGAAGGGTGAAAGATCTCTTCTTGTATTTGTATAACAGCTTCTTGTTCCACCTTATGGTACAAGAACAAGATAATAAACAACAACAAGAACAACCAACATTAATATCAAAGCAAAAAGTCACCATAAACACTAAACAACAATAAGAACAACAAACAACGTTAACATCGAAACAACAAGTCACCATAAATACTAAACAACAATCCGAACAACAATAAAATACCACAATGATACTAAATAAACCTAGCTATTATGAAACCTAAAAAAACTACCCAAGACAATAAACCAATATTGTAAATTCTCCTCTAACTTATTAATCTTCAACAAATTTGTAGAATTACAAGCTCCTAATTTATCCACTTCTTTCACCAAATTGTTTCTTTCTTCACAAACTTCATCCAACGAATTTTTCAACTTACTTACCACACATGTAGCATGTTGGGTATAGTCATCATCACACAATTCCCAAAATCCATAATTGCTAATACCCTTACGGGAACACTTGCAAAATTTTCGCCCTGCGTTGTTTATTGTGCCAGCCGTAAATTGAATTGCAACCAAACCACACCAACATCGACGTTGTTGAGATGAGCTACGAAAACCAGTTGATCCTTGAGACATATTTCTTGGTGAAGTTTTTTTGGTAAATTTTTTGGTCAAGTTCAATTAAGAATATGAAGAAGAAAGGGGGATAAAAAGACCTAATTTTATGAGAGATAGAGTGAACAAGGGAGGAGGTGGGTCTTTTTACAGAGATAGAGGAATGGCTCGGATTAAGTTTGAGTGGGTCGGGTATGGTGGAGTGGATAGATGGGTTTTTTCAATTTGGGTCAAGTGTGGGTTGGGTATTTGACGTGGGCCAATAGTAAGCTGCCAACGCATTAATGAAATGCCCACATGGACTTCCGTTTATTTGAGGGACATATATATACACATAGAAAACGGTAAGGATATTTAGAGTGCAATAGGTGGATGGAGGATAAATGTGAGCAATTTTAAATGCGTTAGGGGCATATATGGCCCTTTTCCATATTAACAATAGTTATAGATATCTATTTATAAAGAAATATTCTTACGGGAAGAAAGACCTAGTATTTTTAGCCTTCGCTGAGATTTGAATCTGAGACCTCAGGGTTCTATCCCACTTCATTGACCACTAGACCACACCCTTGTTCATAATGTTACTTATATTCTCTGAGCTAGCAAAGAACATATTGATAGTCCATTTGGAATAAATATTTATTTATTTGACAAATTAAATTATCAAATAACAAAATGATTAATTATTTAGCAAAGATCATAATACTCAGTGTAGGATCCCATAGGTCCACTACTAAGCCGATAGTAAATTAATCGAATTAATATATTAATCACGAGTGATGTCAAACAACACTCTTTAACGACCGGATAACATGAAGTATATAATTTACTCTCAAAAACATATAGAAGAATAACGTAGTATTTCCTTCTGGTCTTATAGCTCCAGATTGAAGATGTTCATATGCTGGAGGCTTCTGGTGCAGTCATCTACATGCAAACTCCATTACAAGTTGTTCCTACTTCTAGATTGCCTCTACACTTATACACATGTCGCTTAACATGTAAGTAACAATTTTACAATTATCAACCGAGCATAGTGCAGTAAAATGTCAAGAACAAAAGTACAAGGAAGCCCTTACTGATTTATGTAAATCTTTTGTTTCTTCTACTACTTTTATTTTCTTATTTTGAAAATTGCTATAAGATGCATTATAAGTCAGTCTTAGAAAGTTTTAACACATTTTTATGTAATAAAGTGTATCACTTGTCTTTTACACTAGTGAAATTTTAATCTCTCTAATATATTTGATTGCACGATAATATAATTGAACTTCAAAATTCTGCTTCTTTTCTTCAAGAATTTGTAAGTTCTACCCTGTTCTAATGTCCTATAATTATAAAAGTAAAATTGCAACAAATATAATAGCATTACAGTCCATTAGCAGTACTTAGTAGAGAGAAAAGAGGCAAAAGGTCCACCAAAGTTTGAATAGAAGAATAAGGGACAAGATCAAGTCAAACCTTAATTAGTTTAAGTGAGGACCTAAGTATAATACTTAAAAATTTAAAACTGCACATACACAACTAGCATACTTTTCCTTCTGGTTCGGAAACTATTAATAACTAACAGATATTATTCTGCTCTTCTAGGTCACGTGCTCCTCATTAACAGGCTTCCAAATAAAATCCCTTAACCTTTGATTTGGTTGTCTGATCCTTTGACTCTTTCTTAATATTGAACCTTGCTCCGGAACTGTCTGATTCATATGGGCAAAATACATGTTTTCAGATTTAAAAAAATACCCAACTTTTTAAAATTTCAATTTCTCTCCTTTCCACCTACTTGTACGCACTCTCTCATATTTCAAAACATTTCAAACTTAATTCTCACTCTTCTCTTCTTTCTCTCTCTTTTTTTCTTCTTCCTTCTTCTTCTTTCTTCTAAATTTCTTTTCAAATTCTATTTCATCACCATCCATGTTATTTTTCTTTCTTGTTCTTCGTATCAATTTTATTTTTTCTTCGTTCTTCTCCTTTTTCTTGTTCTTCGTCCCCGTTTCATTCTTTTTTTTTAATTCTAGTCGTTTAAAAATATTTTTGGATATGTTTTCACGACTGGAAAAATTGTGTACACATCAGACGAGATGTGTACACATATAATAATATGTATACGCATCTCGTCTGATGTGTACACATCCTTTAAATATGTACATATCCTTTTATTAAAGTGGTGGAGGGTGGTAGAAGGTAATGGTTGGTGGCGGAGGGTAATAGAAGGCGGTGGTGGGTAGTGGAGGGTGGTAGGAGATGACAGTGAGTGGTGGAGGGTGGTAGAAAGTGGCGGTGAGTGGTGGAGGGTGGTGGAGGATGGTGGTGGAATGGTGGATGGGCGGGGGGAGGGGGTGGGAGATGAGATCTGAGGACTTTGTGTAAATAAAAAAACTTGAGAAGCTTTTAAAATGTTAGTCATTAGTACTATCTTAAAAGTGTCTCTCTCACCTATTTTTTGAGACTTGAGTCTCTTTTAACTATTTAAAGACTTAGGAATCTTTCTCACCCAAAAATATCCATCTAGTATAAGTTTGGCTCAAAAAACTTCACCGTGTGCCCTCCATAAGGAGTGATTTTGTAAAAATGTCTGCGCTAAACAATATTTTAGAAAAATACGCTTTGTAGCCTGGAGTCAAAACTTCAAGGGAAAAATCTTGTAAGTCTTGGCAATTGCCAATACTTCAAGGACAATTAGTGTTTTACCAATACTTCAAGTTATATGGCGAGAATGCAGGGAAAGACTGGAAACCAAGTGCGGCAAGTGTTATCTTTTGCTAACGCTTTAAGGGTAAGTGTTGGCAAATAGATGTGCTGCAAGTATTGACTTTTGCCAACACTAAAAGTGTTGAAAAACAAAGAGGTAAAGGCACGTCTTGGCCTTGACCTAAAAACTTGACAGGGGTGTTTCCGTCCGGATTTTTTTCATTAAACCTTAACGGGAGCATTTTTGCAAAATCCTAGTTAGCACGGGCAAAAAGGCAAACCATTGCTTATGGTGTCATATTTTTGCAAATAGGCCAGTTTGGCTCATCACGTGTGTGTGTGTGTGTCTATATATATATATATATATAGGCCCCAAACAAATCTTTATTTAGAGTAAGCACTTCAAACTACCACTTTATTCAGAGAAAGTTTTTCAATAATCCACGCAATGTGCATCCACGTAACCATGTAACTCTTGCTACACAGATTTATTTACCCTTTGGCTATTATTTACTTCTCCTTCACTATTGTTATGTTCTACTGAAAAGATGCCATAGTATGCCAACTTGAGTGTGGGTCATAAGCCTCCATACTCAAGTTGGCATAAACTTCAACATGATGCTGAATAGTACTACATGTTATGCTAACAAGAGCCTATTAAATATAAACCAAAAATAAGGATCAACACACTGAACATAAGTTCTAGTCTGAAAACTATGCCAGATAATAACAGTTCAAAAACATCTCAGTTTTTTCATCCAAAGCATAGCAACTCTAACCTTCAGTTCAAAGGGTAACACCAATTTCTTCACCTAAGACAAAAAAACCATCAAAATATCTTCAACATCCAAACGAAAACTCTGATCCATTTCACTAACCAGAAGCATTCAAGCGCTTTCCAATCTCAAAAGAAACAAAAGCATCAACACAAGCGTACGACACTTGATCCATATTAAGCCACTCATTATCCCACCTTCCCATAGTAATATGCCTCGGTTTTTCAATCACTTTTCCAAGTACACCTTCACAAAGCGTCTTCAACCCAGCACTCCTTAATTCCCTCATATTATATGCATCAGCAGCCAAGTATCTTAAATCGACCATATTACCAACACTAATGTCATGATCATTTTCCAATTTCACAACATCATTCTTAATACCTACCCCAACAAATGTGTAACTAGTGTTATATAGGAAATTCATTAAGGCATCAGGTATATATTCAGAGTAAAGAAGTTGAAAGATTAGACAGCGACGTGCCACGCAAAGTTGAAGAGTTGCAACTGGATTTTGTTGGTTGCGAATGAAACTGGGACGCCACTCGACATCAAGCCCAACAATGAGACAATGGAGACGGCTTCGGTGATAGGACTCAGTTGTGTTGATCCAGTCAGTAACTATGTCAGGGTCATGAGTCACTGTTGTTCGGATTCGATTATTGAAGAAGTAAACATCATAAAAGTCGTAGCGATCATCTTCAACTTCATAGTCCACAATTTCCAGAGTCATAACTGTCAATGGAGTCTGAACACAGGTTAAATGATAATAGTTAGTGTAGTGAATTTAAATCAAAGTACTTTACACTTCCCATAAAAGTAGGCAAATAATTACATACATTAGCTTTACTTAACCTTCTAGGAGACGCTTGGTATTAGAAATATTAAGCGATACTATATATTGACATAATTTATCCCTAGTTTAATTGGTTACCTTTCTAAATTCCTGTATAGTTTATACAATCAAATCTGCATATATCATATATCATATTTGAAGTGAAATAACAGTATTTGTACTTTTATTTAGACAAACGCCTAAAAGGTATATTAATATCCTTGATGCTACATTAGTATACATATAAACTAAAAATAGGAGATTGATTAATTAAAAGCTAGAACATGAGTAAGACAACACTATACATTATCTTCCTAGTTAGCTAGCTGGTTATTCTCCCACGACATACATACAAATCTTCCTAATAGATTGTTGGTTGTTCTCTTAAATCCCAAAACACAAATGATATGGCACCAATGCTAGTCTAGTGGTTGGTGTGAGTTCAATTCCTATCGCCCTCTTTCCCCTTTCCCATCACCAGAACTCGGAGCACACTCGAGATCAACTTCATATGAAAAGTAGACTTTTTATGACAATTTGACACATTATACAATTAATGTTTAGAGATGAACATTATTTAGGAACAGCCAAGAAAATGTAGACATAGCTAATAAAGAAAAGATTAAGTGTTTATAGCTTAAGGAAAAGTAAGTTTTCAATCCCAACTCAGTAATGTCTCAGATCAACAACCACTAACTATACTCTTCTACTTTATAACTTTTTATCCCAAGACTTTTTGAGAGGACACCTGGTTTCGTCTAATTTCCAACACAATAGATAGAGAAGTCACTCGCGCTTAGTTTCTTGAACCGGGCAAAGACGTGCGCAATAGCCTACTTGCACAGCATCATTTAAGATGCAACTACTTTTTTCAAAACATTTGTGGCGCGATCACTGTAATCAAAGTCAAACAATAGATCATTCCTTGTTTAGCTCAGATGTCAACTTCATTGTTTCATCCTAGGACAAAGTCATAATCATAATTGCTACTAATTGAAGGATCATATCAGAAGTAAAAGTCCATAATCAAAGGAGTAAAAACTATTTCCATTACGCCTATTTTCTCATCGCCATTTAAGGCGCATGCACCTTTAAAGAAAATATTGCAAGCATCAAACGATCAGGACATTTCTAAACTTTCTCTAAACAGTAAAAGGTAAAAACAGCGGATTTCACGAAAAGTCACACTTAATTTCACATAACAACAACCAAACATACTCAATAATATCCTACAAGCGGGGCCTCACACAAGAGGACCTTACGCCACTAAGATGGAGAGACTATTCCAGTAGACTCTTAGCCAAAGGAATATTCTCGAAAACATATTTTAAAAACAAGATAAAAATACCATGGTAAGGAAACTACCGGCATAAACTAACGAATATCCAAGAATAAACAGAAAACACCAAAAGCAATAAAGACGAGGTAAAAAAATGTGAGAGGTAGAGGATTTTACCTCTTTAAGTGATATTGTGCGTTTTTTTTTTTTTTTTTTTTGATTTTTTTGATGCGTGTATAGCCTTCTCTTGAACAGTAAAAAAGAGCTGCTAATATTTATAGAGTTAGGGGGTTAGGGTTTTGAAAATTGGGGTCATGATCAGACAAAAGGAACCTCATTCGTACAGATAAAAGAGAGGGAGAAAGGGGGGGGAGGGAAAGTGGTAATTTTTGACTTGACAAGTAGATTAAACATATTAAATGACTTGGCTTATGTGGATCGTTGGATCAAAATTTTGGGCGGACAAGATTATTTCTAGAACTCATTTGCAAAAGTATGACACGGGAAGCAATGGTTTGCCTTTTTACCCGTGCTAAGAAATGGTTTGCAAAAATGTCCTTATTAAAATTTAATGAAAAAAAATTCGGGGTCAAGACTTGTCTTTATATTTTTCCGTTTTTCAATACTTATCCCTACAAGTATTGGCAATAGGTAATACTTACCGCACTTGCCGTAAGTCCATGCTCGATTTGCGGATACTTCAACGGTAAGTGTTGGCAAAAGGCAACACTTGCCGCACTTCGTCGTAAGTCTTGGCAAATTACCAAGACTTGCCCCTTCCAGTTTTCCCTACATTCTCGCCATATAACTGGCAAAACAGCACTTGTCCTTGAAGTATAGCCAATTGTCAAGACTTACAAAATTTTTGCATTGAAGTCTTGGCTCCTGACTAAATAAGGGCATTTTGCTAAAGCATTCCTTAGCGCGGGCAATTTTGTAAAATCACTCCTTATGGAAGGCATGCGGTGAATTTTTTTGTATTTCCAGAGGGTATATAGGATATTAAAGTATGTGAGAAATTGCACAATTAGACAAGAATTTAGGTCGAATTTCAAATATGACTCACTTTCAATAATGGCCACTTGCTCCAATTAATTTGAAGTGCTTCTAGATTAATCTAATACTCAAAATATTATAAATATTGTATGTAATGGGGAAAATTGCATAAATATGACATCATAGGCAATGATTTATCTTTTTGACCCCCATAATCTGGCATAACTGACATCTGGTTGGTTTAATGAATAAATTTCGGACTAAAATACCATTATGAATCTTATAATTACACTTATATCCCTATCCTTCATTTCTCCATAAGTACTGCCTAAGAGACCTCACTTGTCTTTGACCCCTCTATCTTAGGCAATGTTTGTCCATGAATCTAACATTCTCCTAGATAAACTGTTGTCACGGCACTTGCTCCTTGAATCTCTTTCAGCATTCTCCCATATAACTTCTAGTGTTGTCTAGGCAATACTTTTCACTTGACCTCTTCCTAATAGGCAGCACCTGTTGATTGATAACCTGAAGTGTTGTTTACGAACGAACCAGAGGCCATTTTGCTAAAACTATGTTATACAGGGATAAACTCTCAGAACTAGTAAATTTTGGGGGACACCGGGTGAAACTTTTCGATATAGTGCAAAGCTGGTTTGGAAAATATTACAAACTGTAATTATTGCAAACATTTGCAAAGATAGCCACAGAATGGCCAGGTTCAAATTGCACAATAACCATTTTGGCTATGCATAACATATTTTTGGATTTAAAGAAGCAGGACACATTAACAAATTAATTCTCGAAATTATCAAATCAAAGTTGGGTGTCAACAGTCCTATACATTTCAAAAGTTGGACTCCTCATACACTTAATTATTGTCTTACTAAAATATTAATAAATGACTTGGCTATGTGGATCGTTGGATCAAAATTTTGGGCGGACAAGATTATTTCTAGGACTCATCTGCAAAAATATGACACGAGAAGCAATGGTTTGCCTTTTTGCCCATGCTAAGAAATAGTTTGCAAAAATGTCTCCATTAAGATTTAATGAAAAAAATTCTGGGTCAAAACTTGCCTTTATATTTTTCCGTTTTTCAATACTTATCCCTTCAAGTATTGGCAATAGGTAATACTTGCCGCACTTGGCCGTAAGTCTTGGCAAAAAGCAAAGACTTGCTATTGACACATGCTCAATTTGCCAATACTTGAACGACAAGCGTTGGCAAAAGGCAACACTTGCCGCACTTCGTCGTAAGTCTTGGCTGCCCCTTCCAGTTTTCCCTGCATTCTCGCCATATAACTTGAAGTATTGGCAAAACAGCACTTGCCCTTGAAGTATAGCCAATTGCCAAGACTTACAAAATTTTTACCTTGAAGTCTTGGCTCCTGAGTAAACAAGGGCATTTTGCTAAAACATTCCTTAGTACGTGCAATTTTATAAAATCATTCCTTATGGAGGGCATGCGGTGAAATTTTTTATATTTCTAGAGGGTATATAGGATATAAAAGTATGTGAGAAATTGCACAATTAGACAAGAATTTAGGTCGAATTTCAAATATGACTCACTTTCAATAATGGCCACTTGCTCCAATTAATTTGAAGTGCTTCTAGATTAATCCAATACTCAAAATATTATAAATATTGTATGTAATGGGGGAAATTGCAGAAATATGACACCATAGGTAATGATTTACCTTTTTGACCCCCATTATCTGGCATAACTGACATCTGGTTGGTTTAATGAATAAATTTCGGACTAAAATACCATTATGAATCTTATAATGACACTTATATCCCCACCCTTCATTTCTCCGTAAGTACTGCCTGAGAGACCCCACTTGTCTTTGACCCCTCTATCTTAGGCAATGTTTGTCCATGAATCTAACATTCTCCTAGATAAACTGTTGTCACGGCACTTGCTCCTTGAATCTCTTTCAGCATTCTCCCATATAACTTCTAGTGTTGTCTAGGCAATACTTTTCACTTGACCTCTTCCTAATAGGCAGCACCTGTTGATTGATAACCTGAAGTGTTGTTTACGAACGAACCAGAGGCCATTTTGCTAAAACCATGTTATACAGGGATAAACTCTCAGAACTAGTAAATTTTGGGGACACCGGGTAAAAACTTTTCGATATAGTGCAAAGCTGGTTTGGAAAATATTACAAATTGCAATTATTGCAAACATTTGCAAAGATAGCCACAGAATGGCCAGGTTCAAATTGCACAATAACCATTTTGGCTATGCATAACATATTTTTGGATTTAAAGAAGTAGGACACATTAACAAATTAATTTTCAAAATTATCAAATCAAATTGGGTGTCAACAGTCCTATACATTTCAAAAGTTGGACTCCTCATACACTTAAATATTGTCTTACTAAAATATTAATAATTTGCTTAGGAAATAATCCAAAAGTTAAATTTGCACTTGTCATAATTTGATTATCCGAAAAGTAAACGTCGTAAAAGTCGTAACGATCATCTTCAACTTCATAGATGTCAGGTCATAACTGTAGTTTAAATTTAAGAATTTAACTACTAGTAATATACATGGATGGTATGAACGTTTTTTAACACCATCAACTTATGAAAACATATTACAAACAAAGTTTTAAAGTATTTTTATTTATTTTAATATTCTCAAGCCTAATATTCCGTTTTAATAGCTAATCTAACTTAGAAAATTGATTAATGGTTGAGTCAAGATCGAAGAAGTGACCGTCAAGAAACACAATGGCGAAAAACTAGCATATTAGTTGGAATCTTTGTTAATAAATGAAGGACACTGACTTGGTCAAATTATTGGAATAATTAAAAGTTTAAATATTAGTAAAACAAGTAAGAATACTTGAAATTTTTTTTGTAATATGCTTTAAATTTAGCCTTCGCTGTAAAAAAAAAAATGTTTACACTGTCAATGTATATTAGTTAGTAATTTTTCAGAAATAGCACCTCAAAGCAAGGAATTTACAAAGAAGGTCCATATTTTTTCTCTTACATGGCATAGCACACCTTTATTTTAAAATTTACATGGTATAACCCCCCCCCCCCCCCCTTAAAATTTTGAACTCTCCCTCAACGTAAAATATCTTAGGTGCCACTCTCCCCTTCCCCTATCACTGACCTGTCGACGGCTATTCTACAACCGGCGGTGGCCGAAAATTTGAAAATCGGTGGATTCTCGTCGGGATTGCTTATTTTATATCACCGGAACTTTATTATTGTTGATTTTGTTTAAATTATTTTTTTTTTTGATAATTTTATACACACAAATATATCAAATGAATAATAAATTAAACATATATATACACATAAAAAAATGTGTATGCAAGAAGAAAAATACAAAAATATACACAAAAATTTAAACTTTTTACAAATATCCATAATAGTGCACAAATATAAAAAAATTATATAACTTTATTCGTTATTTATAACGGGTATATAAATTTATATAGCTTTACACGTTTACAGAAGTATATAAACTATTTATTCATTGTATATACATACATATGTAAATTTATACAACTTTATACACATTTACAGAAGTGTATAAACTTATATAAAACATGTATAAATTATATAAACTCGTAAAAAAATATATTATATAGTATTTTGGACAACTTTTACACAAAAGCTTAATAAATTATAAGATTTATACAATTTTCTACAAGAAAAATACTAGATTTAAATATTAAAAAAAGTTTTAACAAAAACCTAGTAGATCTCACAATTTTTATGAGAAAAGTGAAAAAAGAAGAAGAAACATGAAAAATAAATCCTCGCCGGAGCTTTGACCGGAATTTACATCGAATAATCGACACTGTTCTTCAAAAAAAAAAAAAAAAAAGACGGAGGCAGCGGCAAGTAACAGTTGTCACGCCCTAAAAATTACGAGTTAAACTGCGGGGTGCGAGTTTATTTATTTAAAGGCTCGTGACTGGTGTTCAAAAAGGTACAAAATTATTTAGAGAAACTCGGAGTCGCCACTTGACATAGTTTAAGGTGTGCCAAGTCACCATAAGGTACCTTGGAACACCTTTGACTCGTCTAATGGTCTGCGTTAGAGATTCGGGTAAGGTTCTCAGTTGACTCGCGGGAAGGTATTAGGCACCCGCGAGTCCTGTGCCAAGCACAGTTGTTTTATTGTCGCAATTTTAATTTATTAAACAATGGTTGTATTATTTTGCCGTTAATTTTGAATTTAAACTTTGATTCAGAAAAAATTTAAAAAAATATTATTCTTATCCAACCTCACAGAGGATCGGATGAATTTACACCTTAATTCGGAAAAAATTTAAAAGCGTTATTCTTATCCAACCTCACAGAGGACCGGATGAATTTACGCTTTAATTCGAAGTAAGTAAATAAATAAATAAATAGATAAATAAAATGTATTACAGCGTTTCCAACCTTACAACGGACTTATCTATTTTAAAAGAATTAACTTCGAAAAAATAATTAATTTAGAATTAGTTTAACTCAATTTAGTTTTCTTTTAGCCCGATGAATAGATTACAAATCATACTTATCGTCTTGCCTAATTGCATAGGTCTTTTCACTCCTATTTAATTTGCCTAATCGTTTTAGTTAAGTGCAAGTGTTAAAATTTATTAAGTGATAAATTGAAAATTTCAAATTTGCCTTCACTTGAAATATGGATTATGAAAGTATATACATGCAATAGGCTATTTGTTAAAATATGAACAGCCTTATGGGCTGCCTTTAGAAAAAAAGAGAATGGCTCTTCATGATAGTGTGGGCTGAAAGTTTTTGCAAAAATGGACAGTTTTAAAGTCTATTTTGCACAATTGACCATATTTCTATTGTATAAATGGTGGTCGTGTAAGTAAATTAACACATTGGCCAGATTTAAAGCGAACATCCTAAATTTAAGGCCTATTCAGTTTGCAGGTTTTTGCAAATTCGTACAGTTTACAAAATAGCCCTATATTACAGAAATGGCCAGAATTCAATATTTTTTCAATTTTTCGATGGTTAAAGAACCTAAATTTGCCTAATATTTAACATTCTGTCCAGATTTTTAAGTTTGCACAAACAGCCTCTTTTCAAAAACGAGCCAGATTTTAAAATAAGAGAACATACATGTTGAATTTTAGTGAATGAAAAAAAACTAATCCTATACAATAGTCCCAAATACCCATTCCAATCACATTTCCATACATTTGAGGATAACTACAAAAATAAACTCTTAAATATGCAATGGCTAGCAACTTTCATTATTTTTTTAGGCACAAATTCAAGACTTTAAAGAAACTAACCTATAGCACATGTGAGCATATTTTTTAAAGGCCAATAAACATGCTGATTTTTATTTCATTTTTATAGCTAAAATGATAAAACATATAAGGTAAATTGTGTTTACCTTTGAAGCAAAAATTCCTAGCCAACGAGAAAATGGACAACAAGGAAAACACAACCAAAGACCAAGCAATTTCTCCTCCAAACCAGCAGCTAAAACAGCCCCTTTTATACCCTATTCAACCTTTAAAACCTTGAGATTTATGCCCCAAAAGACCTTAGATGTAAAGGCTTTTGGTTCTAAATCTAACTCTCTAAACTTACTATTTTTTTTAAGTGTTTTTGTTCACTCTTTTTTAGTAAAATTTCAGCAAGTAGTTGTGTATTAAATGAGGGCATTCAATGCCTTTTATAGCTGAAAAATGAGAGCCAAAGGGTGGGGCTAAAAGGTGGAGTGTGGACTTGTACAAAAGTACAAGCCCACACCTCTATACTTGAGTGCTTTTTAGCTCTATTTTCAGCCAAAGGTACAGCAGTTGTTGGCCACTGTTTCAGCAGTTAAAACTGTCCAAAAAGGCTGAAATACTACAAGTAGGGTCCTCTAAAAGGACCCCCAATACTCATTACATAAACTAGAAAGTCCAAGACCAACTAGACAACTAATCAGCCCCCCAAACTGAGTTGAAACTGAACCAAATGCAAACAGATTCTAACTTGTAACTAAACTAAAACAAACCGGACATTGAGAGCTTCTGGTAAGCTATAATGAGCTGCAGCTTAGACAAAAACTCAAAACAGAACAAAAATCAAACAAACAAACTAGTGTTCTCTAGTTTTCCTGGACAATTAAACCAAAAATAGATCAAGCAAAAGCTCTCTAGACATGACGCTCAATCAACAATCCCAGATTTATTCAATGCAAATTCCATACTAGGAGTACTAACTTAGACATCAGCAAACAAAAACCAAGCATACGCTTTCTGCTCTATGAAAGTGAAAGATACAAAAACCATTAATTGATGCGTGTACACATACATACATATTCATGCTTGGATCAGGGAAAGCAAAACCATGTTTTAAACCAAGGAATTCTCATAGCCTCAATGATGTTCTATAGGATTTCAATACAAAAGACTAATGCTAAACTAACAACTAATACAAACTGAAATTGCAAAGGAAAAATAAAGACATAGAGGTTAAGGTTCAATCGTCCTAGCAATACCTCGTTGCGGCAGATTTCCACCACGACCAAAGTCCTTTACAAAACATCGACATCATTGTTTCAGCATCTCCAAAGCACACCCGCTGCCTCCCTCATTTCATCAAAAACATCATCATTCACGAATCGATGCCAGCTTCAGTATCACAGCCCCATAGTCTCAGTGCCACTGCCTCAACATCAAAGAAAACAACACCCTCACAGAAACAGCCTCGTCGCCTTGTCTCACAGAATCATCACCACCGTCCTCACACAGCCTCGACACTACTGAACACAAAATAGCACCCCCGCTGCCTCCGTTAATCAAACAGTCATCCCACCATTCGAACAAAGTCATTATACTCCCTCCAAACAACTTTTAAACATTTGTCAAACCACTACGTATTCCCCTCAAATCGGGTCCCCAAACCACCACGGCTGCCTCGCCGAGCCACACCTTCACAGCACAAACACGTCACCTCCACGGAACCAAAACAAGCCCCGCCACCATAACATGACCCCCAAACAAAATCATCACAGAAACAGAAAACAAAGTAAGAAGGAGAAGAAAAGAAACGAAGAACAGAAACGGGAAAAAGAAAAAAAGAAAGAAAAAAAACAGAATAAACAGAAACGGGGGGCAAAGGGGACGGGGTATTTGGAAAACGGGGTACAAGGGAGGTAGGGAGGAGCAAAAAGAAGAGAAAATAACAAGAAAACTCACCGGAAAAATTACAAAGTGGCCGGATTTTGTGTTTGACCGCACCTTTGACTGTCGATCTACGAAAATCCGCTATGATTTTGAAGAAACGGAGTTGAGAAATGGAATGGGGGGGTCGAGATCTATTGAATGGTGTATTTTTATATTTTTCCGGCCACCGGAGGTGGTGGTCCGGTGGCGGACCAACGGCGGAGCCGTGGTGGTGGGCGACCTCCGGCGGCCTGGCGAAATATTGCCATGGCTTCGCCAGCTTTAGGAGGCTTAGGGGTGTGAGGGTGAAATGTGAGGGGTTTTTGTTTATATAGGTGGGGTGTGGGCCGGGTTAGAGTGTTGGGCTGGTGGGCCAACGTATTGGGCTATATATTTTGCACAAATGGTCATTTAAAAGCACTACATTACTTAAAACACACAAAATTAATCACATAAAAATTACATAAATTTATACTAACATAACAATTAAACATAGAATCAACAATTACACACATAACAAGTAATTTTTGTTAAGTTTTAAATTTTACATCCTAATTAGAGACAAATTCAGTTAAAATTAAAGACTAAATTTGGAAAAATCTCGGTAAAAATCCTAAGGATCTACCACCGCTATTTTGAGCTTTTTTTTTTAATATTCGTGCCAAAATTAGGTGATTACAGCTGCCCCTCTTTGTTCGGGAATACGAAGAGTTTTCGGACAAAGAAGTAATCGACAACTAATTTTGGCTTTTCGGTTCTAGCCGAGAGCATGCTTTTCAAAATGGTGACCGTACCTTGAATTTCGGTTCTAACCGAGAACAAAGTTACCTACATATCCCTGGACTGAGGAATCAGGTCAGTGTAGTTCCTTAGGTGCGGTAGCTGGGACTATCGCATTCAAACAGACACTAGATTCACTAAGACTCACTAAGACAACCCTAGACACTCTAGACTACTTAAGACAAACCAGAGGCTCTTCTAGACACACTTGGGGCTGATACTAGACACTCTAGACTACTAAGAGGCTGCCGATGCTGATTACTGGTCGCTTGCTGGTGGTCATTGCCTTACAAGGAATGGAAATACAAGGGAAAACGTAAAATTACAATCCCTAGCCTAAATCTTCATGCTTCCTTGAGGTAAATCTTGGCTTGAAAGACAGCTCCATCGCCCGTTGTATGGGCAAGCACCATCTGAAATTTGAAATGGTCGCATCTGTTTCAACCAGGTCTTGACTTGAAGCTAGGGATGGTTGCTATCTTCGAGCAGGACTAACTTGAAAAGGAAGTGGTTGCTATCTTTGAGCGCAAATGAGTTGAACTGAATGTGAGTGCTATCTTCTAGCAAAGCTGACTTGAAAGGAAAATGATCGCTGTGTTTTAGCAGATCTTGACATGGAAAGGAAATGATGCTATCTTTGAGCGAAAACTGACTCGAAAAAGAGATGATCGCTATCTTTTAGCAGATCTTGACATTGAAAGGAAATGACGCTATCTTTGAGCGAAACTGACTCGAAAAAGAGATGATCGCTATCTTTTAGCAGATCTTGATATGGAAAGGAAATGACGCTATCTTTGAGCGAACTGACTCGAAAAGGAAATGATCGCTATCTTTTAGCAGATCTTGACATTGAAAGGAAATGACGCTATCTTTGAGCGAAACTGACTCGAAAAAGAGATGATCGCTATCTTTTAGCAGATCTTGACATAGAAAGGAAATGATGCTATCTTTGAGCGAAACTGACTCGAAAAGGAAATGATCGCTATCTTTTAGCAGATCTTGATATGGAAAAGAAATGACGCTATCTTTGAGCGAACTGACTCGAAAAGGAAATGATCGCTATCTTTTAGCAGATCTTGACATAGAAATGAAATGACGCTATCTTTGAGCGAACTGACTCGAAAAGGAAATGATCGCTATCTTTTAGCAGATCTTGACATAGAAATGAAATGACGCTATCTTTGAGCGAACTGACTCGAAGAGAGAATGGAGTTCCGTCTGACATATAGCGCAACTATCCCAGTTCAAGTAGTCCTAGCTCTTTCTTAGCAACATAGCAAATGTCACACTTACTTTCCTGCATCGTGGATACACCCTGTTTCGGATCTTGCAAATAAGCTTAGTGACTCTTGTTCTATTCTTCACAGTACTGTGGGATGAACAACGCTTAAAGCTTCTCCCAAACATATCCACTCTTCATGGTACAATTTTGGTATGTCGTCCTTCCGGCCTGATGTGCCGTGCTGGGCTCCAATTATCAATGTTGATCATGACTTGCTGAGAACTTTTCCATTGTCGAGGGTGTGCCCTGCTCGCTGGAATTAAACCTGAATCCTGAAAGATAGAGTTTTGCAATTTTCTTTTGTTGCTCATGTGAGGTTAGCGCCGAAAAGGCGAGGAATTAATGGTGAGGCAAGATGTACAAATGGGATAAAAAAAAAAAGTTTAAGGGCGAAAGTCGCTTGGACAGAGAACGTCTTTCTGAAAAGGGAAACTTATCTGGCAATAAAACTGGCGGCCTTGATGATCATGACATGTATCTTGGATGACCTCGTCCGACCAGTACCACTTGTTTGTTGAGAGTTGATCCACGGAAGATATCAAACCATAACCAAGTTGAGGTGACTCTCAAGTCGACTAGTAGCGCCCTTTCGGGTTTTCACCAACTAGCCTCTCTCTTTAATCTTTTTCCTCACTGTTTGTCTTGCGGCGCCTTCTCAGGTTTTCACCGACAAGACTTCTTTCTTTTCTCTTTTTTTTTTCTTTTTTTTTTCTTTCAATTCAATTTACAACACACACATCTCTTGAAAAATGTGAATAGATGACACAAAATGATAGAAGTTTGTTTTTATTTTATTTTATTTATGAAATAAAATAAAAACAAACTTCTGCCCCAGTTTAGCATGAAAAGGGGAATCTAAATTTCCTTTGATGTTGGCCGCAAACTTGGAAGCAAGTTTTGCGTCAATAAAAGAAAACAGGGAAAGAGGAATTTTTTCTTATTGCGACCGCACCAGAATGGTTGCCTACGTATCCTTTTGAGAGGAATCAGGTCAGACGTAGCTCTAGGCAAATGCCCAGGTTTCTTTTGATGCTTTTCAGTTTCATTTCATTTTGGTACAATTACATTGATTCCAAACGGAGAACATGTCTCGAAAGTACAATGTTCAAAGTGCTAACAGGGGATACAATTTGGGATAGCAAAAGAGAACAAAAGCCTTGCATTTATCCTGATTTGGAAGCCATCTTGAAATCAAATGTAGTACCTCTTGACCGCGTCTGCATTGACGGGTATTTCAGTCGTCCTGCCTTCCGGATCTGTAAGGTACAAGGCGCCATTTGGCAATACCTTCTTTACCAGGTATGGCCCTTGCCAATTTGGAGCAAATTTTCCTTTAGCTTCTTCCTGATGAGGAAAGATTCTTTTCAAGACTAATTGCCCTTCTTTCAAGTCGCGGAGGCGCACTTTCTTGTTGTAGGCTCGGGCCATTCTTTGCTGATACAATTGACCATGACAAACTGCATTGAGCCTCTTTTCATCAATGAATGACAACTGTTCCAATCGGGTTTTGACCCATTCTGTGTCCTCAATTTCTGCTTCCACAATGATTCTGAGAGATGGTATTTCAACTTCAGCGGGTATGACTGCTTCAGTTCCATATACCAATGAATACGGGGTTGCACCTATGGAAGTGCGCACAGTTGTGCGGTAACCAAGCAAAGCAAAAGACAACTTCTCATGCCAATCACGAGATCCTTGTATCATTTTCCTAAGGATCTTCTTGATATTCTTATTGGCTGCTTCAACCGCACCATTTGCCTTTGGTCGGTAAGGTGTGGAATTTCGGTGCATGATCTTGAATCTTTCACACACGTCATTCATTAAATGACTGTTCAGATTTGCCGCATTATCAGTGATGATGGTACTTGGGATACCGAAGCGACAAATAAAGTTAGAATGAACGAAATCCACCACAGCTTTCTTGGTCACGGATTTGAGAGTCACGGCCTCAACCCATTTGATGAAGTAATCTATTGCAACCAGAATGAATCTGTGCCCATTTGATGCTCTTGGTTCAATAGGCCCGATAACATCCATCCCCCACGCTGTAAAAGGCCAAGGGGCTGACATTGTGTGCAACTCTAAAGGGGGTGAATGTATCAAATCACCGTGTACTTGGCATTGATGACACTTTCGCACAAAAGTAATGCAGTCATGTTCCATGGTAAGCCAGAAGTATCCTGCTCTGAGTACTTTCTTAGCTAACACGTGCCCGCTTATGTGGGGTCCACAGATCCCGGAATGCATGTCATTGAGAATTTTCGTGGCTTCAGTTGCATCCACGCATCTTAACAGTCCCAAATCAGGTGTCCTTTTGTACACCACCCCTCCACTCAGAAAGAAACCACTTGCCAGTCGTCGAAGCGTTCTCTTTTGATTATTTTCTGCCATTGGAGGATATGTCCCATCTTGAAGGAAATTCTTGACATCAAAGTACCACGGCTGACCGTCAATTTCTTCTTCAATCACATTGCAGTATGCATGTTGGCTTTGGACCTGAATCTCTAACGGATCAATATGGGCTTTATCGGGATGGACAAGCATTGAGGCTAATGTAGCCAATGCGTCAGCCAGCTCATTATGTATTCTGAGAACATGTCTAAACTTTAGAACATCGAACTTTTGGCGAAGATCGTCCATACACTGCTTGTACATGATCAACTTAAGATCTCGGGTCTCCCATTCACCCTTCATTTGGCGTATCAAAAGATCTGAATCTCCGATCACCAGCAATTCTTTGATGTCCATGTCTAGAGCCATACGCAAACCCATTATGCAAGCTTCATACTCAGATGTGTTATTAGTGCAACTGAAGCGGAGTTGGGCAGCTGCCGGGTAATAATGTCCCGTGGGAGAGATGAGGACTGCTCCAATGCCATGACCTTTTGAGTTAGAAGCACCGTCAAAGTACATTTTCCACACGTGCTCTTCTTCATCAATCAACTCTTCAAGCACATCTACCTCCTCATCAGGGAAGTAAGTTTTCAATGGCTCGTAATCATCATCAACCGGATTCTCAGCCAAATGATCAGCTAAGGCTTGAGCTTTCATTGCAGTTCTGGTGACGTAAACTATGTCAAATTCTGTGAGCAGGATCTGCCATTTTGCAAGCTTGCCAGTTGGCATTGGCTTTTGAAATATGTACTTCAATGGGTCCATCCGGGAAATCAGATAAGTGGTATAGGACAAAAGATAATGTTTCAACTTTTGTGCAACCCAAGTTAGGGCACAACACGTCCTTTCCAACAAAGTGTATCTGGCCTCGCAATCCGTGAACTTCTTGCTCAGATAATAAATGGCCTGTTCTTTCTTTCCCGAGGCATCATGTTGCCCCAGTACACAACCAAAAGAGTTCTCATTGACTGACAAGTACAAAAATAATGGTCGTCCAGGCTCAGGCGGAACCAAAACAGGAGGATTTGACAAGTATTGCTTGATCTTATCAAAGGCTTCTTGGCATTCCTCGGTCCATGCAATTGACGCATTCTTTTTCAACAACTTGAGGATCGGCTCACATATTGTGGTAAGTTGAGCAACGAACCTACTGATGTAATTCAACCTCCCTAGAAAGCTTTTAACATCCTTCTTGGTTCGAGGCGGAGGTAGTTCTTGTATTGCTTTGATCTTTGCGGGATCCAGTTCAATACCTCGCCTACTAACAATGAAACCTAACAATTTTCCAGCAGGCACACCAAATGCACACTTGGCTGGATTCAGTTTCAGATTGTACCTACGGAGCCTTTCAAAGAACTTTCTGAGATCTCTCACGTGTTCTTCAGCAGTTCTAGACTTGATGATCACATCATCCACGTATACTTCTATTTCTTTATGCATCATATCATGGAAAATGGCAGTCATAGCCCTCACGTAGGTTGCCCCAGCATTTTTCAAACCAAACGGCATCACTCTATAGCAATAAGTTCCCCAAGGCGTAGTGAATGCCGTTTTGTATGCATCATCTTCATCCATCTGGATTTGGTGATATCCAGCATAGCAGTCAACAAAGGATTGTATCTCATGTTTGGCACAATTGTCTACGAGAGTGTGAATATTAGGCAATGGAAAATTGTCTTTGGGACTCGCCTTGTTCAAATCTCGATAGTCGACACATATCCTTGTTTTTCCATCCTTCTTAGGAACCGGAACAACATTTGCAACCCAAGTAGTGTACTGAACCGATTGAATCACTTTTGCATCCAGCTGTTTCATTATTTCATCATGGATTTTCTTGATCATATCAGTTTTGAACTTCCGTTGCATTTGTCTCACTGGAGGGAAACCGGGTTGAATTGGCAATTCGTGGACTATCAATTCAGAACTCAAACCCGGCATCTCATCATACGACCATGCAAAAACATCTCGATATTCAAAGAGCACTTTCCGAATATCATTCTTCACTTCAGGTAGAGCATACATGCTTATCTTGGTTTCCCTCACATCATCAGGGCTCCCAAGATTAACATCCTCTGTATCAGCCAAATTGGGTTTAGGCTTGCCCTCATGGCGTTCAACTTCCAGGCCTATTTCAAAATCAGCCTGTTCCCCATCGTATTCAGTATTGTTAACAAATTCCTCAATGTTTTCTTCGTCACTTTCAACCTCAACTATGGTTATGGAGCCAAAATCAGATTGTGGTCCCTGGATGGACGATAAGTTCCTTGAACATGTCATGATATCAGGACCAGCAGATATATCACTACAGATAAACAAAAATAGAATAAAATTAGGAATATGAACAGAGATTGAAGTAAAGCTTTGGCTCTTGGCCTTTCATTAATGAAAAAGGTTTTGAATTACAAAAGGAAAGATGAGCAAAATAATACACTTGGCATACAACCCTTAGAATATCCAAGTGTATTCAAAAGAAAACTGTAAAACAACAGTCTACCAAGACCCCTTCCTGATGGGGAAGGGAGTTGCATTCCAGTTAGTCAGGTGCACGTCCGGGCCAATGTACTGAATTGAAGCATTACTGGAGCCTTCACCCGGCTGTACCATGCAGATTTCAAAAATGCCACCTAGATTAAATGGTGCATCCTGGTTGTCTTCCACTGTGTTGACATTTGTAGCGACAACCTTTGGTTTCATAACATAACCCACAAAAGACTGAGCGAGACACGGAATTGGCTTTGGGAGAGACCAAACTTCCGACTTCTTTTTCTTTGCTTGCTTGCGATCAGCTGCTTTTGGCTTGAAACCTAGTCCCCACGTGCCTTGCACACCATTTGGATAAACTGGATTTACCCTGCCTTGTAGTGATGCTCCCAAACCCTTTCCAAATTGGAAACCATGCTTTAACATTTCGGACGCCATCATGATAGACGTCTCTGACACTCTTGGGATGGGTATAGGGTTCCCTTCTGTTACTTTTTCCACATACACTACATCGGAGGTTTGATACATGATGGTCGGGCGTGTAGTGACGGCTTCAAGGGCTGGCACGTCCAGGCTATTGTTAAACTGTGAGTCATCCTCCCCATAAACCACGACAGCTTGATTATCCCAAGTAAACTTGACCACCTGATGAACTGTGGATGGTACTGCACAAGCCATGTGAATCCATGGTCGGCCCAATAACAGATTGTATGATGCATCCGTCTCCATGACTTGAAACTCAATGCTGAAGGTAGCGGGCCCAATGGTTAACTCAAGATTGATGATGCCCAAAGATTCTCGAACTCCACCATCAAAAGCACGAACAGCAGAGGAACTTGCCCTGATTTTGCTCATATCCACCCTTAGACTCTTCAGTGTAGACAGAGGGCAAATATTCAATCCTGCGCCGCCATCTATTAGAACACGTGTGACATAGGAGTCTTCACACTTAACTGAGACATGAAGCGCTCGATTATGACCGGTTCCTTCTGCTGGCAGCTCCTCATCGGTGAACATCACACGATTAGTCTCAAATACTCTGCCAGCAAGTGCTTCCAGATTAGCCACAGTAGTTTGTTCAGGAATGTAGGCCTCATTCAATATCTTCAACAGTGCATTGCGATGTGCTTCAGAGTTCATAAGTAGAGACAAGAGTGATATCTGAGCTGGAGTCTTTCTCAATTGCTCGACGATAGAATAATCTGTCGATCTCATTTTCTTCAAAAATTCTTCAGCTTCTTTCTCAGACACAGGCTCTTTGATGGGTCCTTGGTCTTCTCAACCTGGCTTTGCCTTTCTCAATTCTTCCGGGGTAAAACATCTCCCGGACCGGGTTAGACCATTTACATCTGCAGCAACCTCCATGATTTCTTTCCCGTTGTAAGACACAATTGTCTTGTTGTAGTTCCAAGGAACAGCCTTTGTACTTTTGACAGGGAGTTGCGCTGCTTGAGTGATGATAACCGGTTCACACTTCTTTGCCTTAACCTCGAAGACCGGAGTTTTCTGGCATGATGCCCCTTGCACAATAAATGTTGGTGCACTGTCATGAACTTTTTCCTGCTTTGCAACCGGGATTGTGAAACTTGGCACAACAACAGTATCTTGCTTTGCTTTGTTGACAGACGCACTTGACTTTCCCCTGATTACAACAATAAACGGCTCAGGGCCTTTGATGTCTGGAGAGGGACCAACTGCCACAATCTGCTTGGCGGCTTTCCCTTTCAAGTCCTCTTCTATGCATACCATCCCTACCATGGGTACGTTGTTTTGAACATCATGAGCTGGTAAAGGATTTTGATTCACATTTTGTGTTTCATCCCCCACGACTTTTATCTAATTATTGTCTATCATTGCCTGGATTACCCTTTTGAGTTCCCAGCAGGATTCTGTGTCGTGTCCAGGTGCTCCAGAATGAAACGCACAATGGCGTGAATGATCAACCCTTCCATTGGGGTTCACTTTTCCCGGGATTGGCTTCAACAGATTGGCTTGTTGCAATTTTTCAAACAAATTAGTGTAAGTCTCCCCCAGTGGGGTGAACTGCCTTTTCTCTTGTTGCATGTTTCTCTGTTGCATGTTTGGACGAAAGCCCTGCGGACCTCGTGGTCGGTAAGGCATCTCCTGGTGAGCCTGGAATTGAGTATGTGCCTGTTGATTGTTGTATTGGACTGGAGCAGGGGGTGGACGCCACTGTGGACCAGATAGAGGCTGAGCATAAGATGCTGCATTTACAGGGAATGAGAACTGCGGCATGGAAAATTGCTGGCCGTGAGTTGGATAGAATTGTTGTGGCGGGGGTGCCTGAATGTACCCTTGACGGTCGTTGTATCTCCCATCATTTCTTCTCGGTCCAGGACCAACCATTGCCACTTCATCTTTTTTCTCTTTCTTCTTTCCAAAATTACCCGACCCTGATTGCAACGCTTGGGTCGTGGCTCTCAAAGCTGTTTGGCTAACAATCTTTCCTGCTTTGATTCCTCTCTCAATCATCTCCCCAATTTTTACTGCTTCACTAAATTGCTTCCCAAGGGCAGAGGCCATCGCCTGGTAGTATGTTTCGTCAAGCACTTCGATGAATTCTTCGACCATTTTATCGTCTGGGATCAAAGGGCTCACACGCGCCGCCTGTTCGCGCCACCTATAGGCATACTCTCTGAAGCTTTCGCCTGGTTTCTTTGTGATCGTCTTCAAAGAAGAACGATCAGGAGCAGCCTCCATTTTGTAGCCATAATGATTCAGGAAAGCGCTGGCCATGTCGTCAAAGGTGAACCCACTTGGAAACATCTTGTTGCACAAACCATTCTGTGGCCGGTCCTCCCAAACTGTCCGCAAAGTACGCCATCAATAATTCGTCCTTCTCGATACACCTCATTTTGTTAAGGTATATCTTCACATGGATCCTCGGGTCACTTTGCCCAATGTATGGATCAAATTTGGGCACAACAAAGCCTTCAGGCAATGGCACATGAGGGAATAAGCACATGTCTTTGTATGAAATACTGGTTTTACCCCCTTGCCCCTGTATGTTTTTCACAGTTTGCTCCAAGCTTTTCAATTTCCGAGCAAAGTCAGCCTCTTCTGTTTTCCCCAATCTTTCGACATCAGCATGTGATTCTGGGTGGTGTCCATGATCATACGACTCAGTGGGGCGGAGTACATTGCCCCGAGTTTGGTCGAATTGTTGATCACGAGCCCTCAACTGTGGGTCACTGTTTGACCTTTGCAAAGTGTGTCCTGCAGGAACAGTGAATACTGTGGCAGGAACTTGGGCTTGGCCATGTTGTCCATGTTGTGGGAATTGTGCCCCAGGTTGTACAGTAGAGGGTCCAGCTACGTTGTCAGTTTCTGGATGTGGACCGAACCCTGGAGGATAACGGGGGTCTTCTGCCATTGTAGATTGCCCTTGCCCTGGTGGCTGAGCATTCGCCGTGAAACCAGCAGCACCTGGCGGAGCAGGAGGTGCCTGAACTGCCGACAAGTTACGGACCAGTTGCATCATCATTTCTTTCATGGCCGTGAAATCCTCGGCCATCTTAGCCTGTTGTTCAGCCAAGCGAACCAGCTCAGTGTTCTCAGTTTCTTCGGCCATCGTTGCTGGAGTGTCTTCTTGAAGAGGTGCTTCAACCACTTCTGGAACAGGCAGTGGTCCCTTGATTCTGGTGGAATAGGAATGTGGGGCCAGCACGGCAGTTGCTCAAGCTCTCTAAACAAATCAAAACACGTTAGTGCAACAAGATAGCATGGAATATGAATTTGCTCGTCGGCCTAAACAATGCCTAAGGTCGTTATGCGTCATCCCAAATTGGTTTAGATTAGATCCCCAAGTGTATTATTTGATCTCTTTTCTCTTCTTTCTTTTTTTTTCTTTCTTTTCTTTTCCTTTCTTTTCTTTCTTTCTCTTTTTTTTTTAAGTGAGGCTTAGAGGGTGAAATGAATTGACACATAAAAATAAACAAAATATTTTCATTACTTCAAAAGAAAGAGTACATACGGTGCTTCCGGAGCACGACCAAAAGGAACGTACAAATGACTTAAAAAGGTGAAAATAAATTACAACATGCCAAATTCAAAAGCGACATAAAGTACAACAATGCCAGGATGTAAAATAAATAACAAAAAGCAATAATCTGCATCATCTTGGCCTGATGTATCTACTAGGGTGACTGGGGCACAAAGTCAGCTGGCTCCTCTGGGTCGAACTCAAATGGCTCCACGGGATCTACTGGCGGGCCTTCTGCAAAAGTACGACGCAATCCATTCAAATCTGCCGCAACTCTAGTGACAAAGGGAAGCACATGTGGGAGTATGTCCTCTGCGGGAAGCCTCCTATACTCATCGATGGACCGTGCCACATATGTAGCGGAGTCATAAACTTGCCGATAAGCTACACTGATGGTCCGTCCTGCAGCCTGTATATCTCGAAGTCGGTCCTGTGCTAGCCCTCTGAGCTGCTCACCCTGCTCTAATGCCCTGTCAAGTCGAGCTCGAGAATCTATGGCATCCTGGCGATGATACTCTTCCCTTTTCCTACTTTCCAACAAAGCTGCCCTGTCGGCATCCCGCTCTGTCAATGCCTGTGAGTGCATGACACGGAGTCGTCTGACTGTGTCTAGGTGCTGATGCGCGAAACCCTCACTCTCTGACTGAGCAGCTCTGGCGGCATCCCTCTCTGCAATTAAGCTTTGTATGGTATCACGGTATTCCTTCCTAATCTCGTGCCTAGCAAGCTGAACTTTCATATCCAGCCTGGCCTCAGTGTCAACCATGCCTGCTCTCGACCTCGCGGGCATCTCTCTGGGTATGGGCTGATGGTAATACCAGAACTTATACTCCCGAACGACCTCCCCCTTAAGTCCATCCTGAACCTGTGTGCTTTCTGCGAGGTGCCTCCTAGTATCCCACAGGCGCAGGATCTCACCTCTAAGAGTAGCTGGGTTGAGAGGATAGTCTGAGGCATATGCACTCATGTCCTCAACTATTGGGATCTCCTGCTTTCGACCCAACTGCCTAAGTACACGCAGAGGAACATAAGGCTGGGATGCTGTCAAACCCATCAGAACGAGAAAAGGACGATCCACGCATCTGTGTACAACCTCCCTCTTAGAAAACCAGCTGCACTGCCACAAAATCTTATCCGGCGTGAGAGAGTTCAGGAAAGACCTCCAATCTGGCTCACTTCCTGGGAATATATACCTCTCGATGTGTTCGAGATGGTATTCAAGATAATCGATGTCACAGCACCTAAGAATATCACGAGGTGGGCAAGGGCGTACATGCTCCAAGAACAAGACCTGTAATAGAAGGTTACACCCTTCAAAGAAACCGCTCTTTCCCTTGTGGCATCGAGTCAAAGCATGAAACATACTACCCAGAATCGTCGGGATGATAGTGGCATCTGGTGCTCCACCATACAAAGCTGCCATGGTCCAACTGACCTTAATGGATATCGCTCTATCCGGTAGTGGGAAAACCAACAACCCTAGCAAAGCGAACACAAAGATCTTAGGACAGAGGAGTACCCAATCTTCATATTTCAGCTTATCGTGGAACTCAAATCCATACTTCTTAAAACCATTATCGGCCCCAAAACGATCATAAAGGTAATCAAATGAAATCCAGCCTTGACGAACACTAGCGATTGAGAGGTCCGTCCGTAGCTTGATATTATTGAAAAAATCACGCTCATTAACCTTCCTCGGAGCAATCATATTCTTTTTCTCAAAATCCAACTTAAGAAGCCCAGCCATTTCCTCGAGGGTCGGCGTCATCTCAAACCCCTTAAAACAGAAGGTATTTTGGTTTGGGTTCCAAAACCCAACTAGTGCACTGACCAAGTCTCGCCGCGGGACAATAGTTTTAGTCACAAGGTCAGTCAGAAAACCAATCTTCTCCTGGACTATATCTTTCTGCATTTCACTCATTGTGTCCCACCAAGACTTTAGAGATTTATCTGATTTGGGTGGGCCATCAGTCATCATAATAGAGGGTGGAATGGCATCAGCATGGTATTTTCTTTTGACTGTCCTAGAAGATGATGCAGCCATTGTTCCTAATAAAAAAAATGTGTCAAATGTTTGAAAGCTTGAGAACAACTTAAAACAACTGACCGACAGAGCAAAACAGATGCCTAAACTGCTAATGCGAAACTCCAATTTTCAAAAAAAACTTTTGTCATTGTAATGACGTAAAGTTGACCCTAAGAGAATCGAAAAATTTTGCCATCATAACGGCATCAGGACTGACTCCGGGAAATTACCAACATTGGTATTTAGATGTAATTTATAAAAAAAAAAAATTCGACGTTACAACGACGCCACATTGACATCAAAACAAAATTTCATTTTCAGTGATGAACACTACAGTACTTTTGCAAAAATTCGCCGGCATAACGACGTGAAAAAACTGGATCTCAAAAACTCCCAACATCGGTATACGAGCTTTTTCTAAAAATTCGCCATTATAACGGCGTGAAAACTGACACGAAAGTTTTTTGACTTTCTAACTACTAAGTATGTACATATTTTTTATTTTTTATTTTTTTTTTGTAAAATTTTCGTCATTATAACGACACAAACTGACATATACAAAAGACGGCAAACACTGGCGTTTTTTACAAAAATTTGCCATTACAGCAGTATGACTCAATTTTATAAAAATAGCAAAACATTTACATTTAAAACATAAAATTCAACCTCTTCCTCACTTTTCCTTTCATTTTTCTCTTCTTTTTTTTTCTATTTTTTTTTCTTTTGAAATCCGTCTCTCCCCAACTTGGTCAGCATAACAACCTATCCTAATCGCATACCACACATAGAATGCTTTTTTTCAGACAAGTCTTTCCCGGGAAGTGGGTCCCGTTCAGACAACAGGTAGTCAACCTAGACAAGTGCAATACCGGTGTATCGCACCTCATTAAGTCGGATATGATGCAGATAATTGGGCCTAAAGGTTTAACTCTAGGTGACACAACTGACTCAGTGTCTAGACTGGCTGAAAAACCGGTGGACAAACCGGGCGGAAAGCGCATCAGGGCCATCCGGAGACAGTGTGTCCGGCCTAAAACCCCGTCACGCCTTCCTCCTAAATCATGGGCAATTTAGTAAGAAAGTCCCAGATGCCACAAGCAATCTGGTAAGTGTACGTGTGTGTGTGTTTCAGAGACTCAGAGGGTTGCGGAGGAAGACAGTTTATATATACAGTTCAACAATATCAAAGCAGTAACATTCAACTTTTCAGGTGATAACGGCAATAAAATAACAACCAAATATTTAATAAATTAAAACATGCGACAATTTATCAAAGCCGGAGATTCTAGTTTTCACTAATTTCCCCAGCGGAGTCGCCAAGCTGTCACGCCCTAAAAATTACGAGTTAAACTGCGGGGTGCGAGTTTATTTATTTAAAGGCTCGTGACTGGTGTTCAAAAAGGTACAAAATTATTTAGAGAAACTCGGAGTCGCCACTTGACATAGTTTAAGGTGTGCCAAGTCACCAGAAGGTACCTTGGAACACCTTTGACTCGTCTAATGGTCTGCGTTAGAGATTCGGGTAAGGTTCTCAGTTGACTCGCGGGAAGGTATTAGGCACCCGCGAGTCCTGTGCCAAGCACAGTTGCTTTATTGTCGCAATTTTAATTTATTAAACAATGGTTGTATTATTTTGCCGTTAATTTTGAATTTAAACTTTGATTCAGAAAAAATTTAAAAAAATGTTATTCTTATCCAACCTCACAGAGGATCGGATGAATTTACACCTTAATTCGGAAAAAATTTAAAAGCGTTATTCTTATCCAACCTCACAGAGGACCGGATGAATTTACGCTTTAATTCGAAGTAAGTAAATAAATAAATAAATAGATAAATAAAATGTATTACAGCGTTTCCAACCTTACAACGGACTTATCTATTTTAAAAGAATTAACTTCGAAAAAATAATTAATTTAGAATTAGTTTAACTCAATTTAGTTTTCTTTTAGCCCGATGAATAGATTACAAATCATACTTATCGTCTTGCCTAATTGCATAGGTCTTTTCACTCCTATTTAATTTGCCTAATCGTTTTAGTTAAGTGCAAGTGTTAAAATTTATTAAGTGATAAATTGAAAATTTCAAATTTGCCTTCACTTGAAATATGGATTATGAAAGTATATACATGCAATAGGCTATTTGTTAAAATATGAACAGCCTTATGGGCTGCCTTTAGAAAAAAAGAGAATGGCTCTTCATGATAGTGTGGGCTGAAAGTTTTTGCAAAAATGGACAGTTTTAAAGTCTATTTTGCACAATTGACCATATTTCTATTGTATAAATGGTGGTCGTGTAAGTAAATTAACACATTGGCCAGATTTAAAGCGAACATCCTAAATTTAAGGCCTATTCAGTTTGCAGGTTTTTGCAAATTCGTACAGTTTACAAAATAGCCCTATATTACAGAAATGGCCAGAATTCAATATTTTTTCAATTTTTCGATGGTTAAAGAACCTAAATTTGCCTAATATTTAACATTCTGTCCAGATTTTTAAGTTTGCACAAACAGCCTCTTTTCAAAAACGAGCCAGATTTTAAAATAAGAGAACATACATGTTGAATTTTAGTGAATGAAAAAAAACTAATCCTATACAATAGTCCCAAATACCCATTCCAATCACATTTCCATACATTTGAGGATAACTACAAAAATAAACTCTTAAATATGCAATGGCTAGCAACTTTCATTATTTTTTTAGGCACAAATTCAAGACTTTAAAGAAACTAACCTATAGCACATGTGAGCATATTTTTTAAAGGCCAATAAACATGCTGATTTTTATTTCATTTTTATAGCTAAAATGATAAAACATATAAGGTAAATTGTGTTTACCTTTGAAGCAAAAATTCCTAGCCAACGAGAAAATGGACAACAAGGAAAACACAACCAAAGACCAAGCAATTTCTCCTCCAAACCAGCAGCTAAAACAGCCCCTTTTATACCCTATTCAACCTTTAAAACCTTGAGATTTATGCCCCAAAAGACCTTAGATGTAAAGGCTTTTGGTTCTAAATCTAACTCTCTAAACTTACTATTTTTTTTAAGTGTTTTTGTTCACTCTTTTTTAGTAAAATTTCAGCAAGTAGTTGTGTATTAAATGAGGGCATTCAATGCCTTTTATAGCTGAAAAATGAGAGCCAAAGGGTGGGGCTAAAAGGTGGAGTGTGGACTTGTACAAAAGTACAAGCCCACACCTCTATACTTGAGTGCTTTTTAGCTCTATTTTCAGCCAAAGGTACAGCAGTTGTTGGCCACTGTTTCAGCAGTTAAAACTGTCCAAAAAGGCTGAAATACTACAAGTAGGGTCCTCTAAAAGGACCCCCAATACTCATTACATAAACTAGAAAGTCCAAGACCAACTAGACAACTAATCAGCCCCCCAAACTGAGTTGAAACTGAACCAAATGCAAACAGATTCTAACTTGTAACTAAACTAAAACAAACCGGACATTGAGAGCTTCTGGTAAGCTATAATGAGCTGCAGCTTAGACAAAAACTCAAAACAGAACAAAAATCAAACAAACAAACTAGTGTTCTCTAGTTTTCCTGGACAATTAAACCAAAAATAGATCAAGCAAAAGCTCTCTAGACATGACGCTCAATCAACAATCCCAGATTTATTCAATGCAAATTCCATACTAGGAGTACTAACTTAGACATCAGCAAACAAAAACCAAGCATACGCTTTCTGCTCTATGAAAGTGAAAGATACAAAAACCATTAATTGATGCGTGTACACATACATACATATTCACGCTTGGATCAGGGAAAGCAAAACCATGTTTTAAACCAAGGAATTCTCATAGCCTCAATGATGTTCTATAGGATTTCAATACAAAAGACTAATGCTAAACTAACAACTAATACAAACTGAAATTGCAAAGGAAAAATAAAGACATAGAGGTTAAGGTTCAATCGTCCTAGCAATACCTCGTTGCGGCAGATTTCCACCACGACCAAAGTCCTTTACAAAACATCGACATCATTGTTTCAGCATCTCCAAAGCACACCCGCTGCCTCCCTCATTTCATCAAAAACATCATCATTCACGAATCGATGCCAGCTTCAGTATCACAGCCCCATAGTCTCAGTGCCACTGCCTCAACATCAAAGAAAACAACACCCTCACAGAAACAGCCTCGTCGCCTTGTCTCACAGAATCATCACCACCGTCCTCACACAGCCTCGACACTACTGAACACAAAATAGCACCCCCGCTGCCTCCGTTAATCAAACAGTCATCCCACCATTCGAACAAAGTCATTATACTCCCTCCAAACAACTTTTAAACATTTGTCAAACCACTACGTATTCCCCTCAAATCGGGTCCCCAAACCACCACGGCTGCCTCGCCGAGCCACACCTTCACAGCACAAACACGTCACCTCCACGGAACCAAAACAAGCCCCGCCACCATAACATGACCCCCAAACAAAATCATCACAGAAACAGAAAACAAAGTAAGAAGGAGAAGAAAAGAAACGAAGAATAGAAACGGGAAAAAGAAAAAAAGAAAGAAAAAAAACAGAAAAAACAGAAACGGGGGGCAAAGGGGACGGGGTATTTGGAAAACGGGGTACAAGGGAGGTAGGGAGGAGCAAAAAGAAGAGAAAATAACAAGAAAACTCACCGGAAAAATTACAAAGTGGCCGGATTTTGTGTTTGACCGCACCTTTGACTGTCGATCTACGAAAATCCGCTATGATTTTGAAGAAACGGAGTTGAGAAATGGAATGGGGGGGTCGAGATCTATTGAATGGTGTATTTTTATATTTTTCCGGCCACCGGAGGTGGTGGTCCGGTGGCGGACCAACGGCGGAGCCGTGGTGGTGGGCGACCTCCGGCGGCCTGGCGAAATATTGCCATGGCTTCGCCAGCTTTAGGAGGCTTAGGGGTGTGAGGGTGAAATGTGAGGGGTTTTTGTTTATATAGGTGGGGTGTGGGCCGGGTTAGAGTGTTGGGCTGGTGGGCCAACGTATTGGGCTATATATTTTGCACAAATGGTCATTTAAAAGCACTACATTACTTAAAACACACAAAATTAATCACATAAAAATTACATAAATTTATACTAACATAACAATTAAACATAGAATCAACAATTACACACATAACAAGTAATTTTTGTTAAGTTTTAAATTTTACATCCTAATTAGAGACAAATTCAGTTAAAATTAAAGACTAAATTTGAAAAAATCTCGGTAAAAATCCTAAGGATCTACCACCGCTATTTTGAGCTTTTTTTTTTAATATCCGTGCCAAAATTAGGTGATTACAACAGTGATGACAGCGGCGGTAGTGTCCTGGAGGAAAGGCGATAAAGGTAAATATGTGGTGGAAGGGGTAGGGAGGCGGTGGCGGCGGTAGTGGAAGGACAGAAGGAGAAGAGAGGAAAATTGAGGGTTAGAGTTTTTTTGTTTCTTTGAAAACGGGTGCTATAAGTAAAAGCAAAAATAAAAAATAAAAAAAAGGGACGTGACAACTCGGGTAAGAAAGAAAAATAAGGGTCCATTTTTGTGATTTTCATGGGTCGGGTATCTTAGAAGGGAGGTTTACGAAAATATCCATCAAAAGCAAAATATTTACTCACCCCCTACCCATAAGTTTCATATTTACATGCCCTATCCATAAACTATTTACCCAACATACTTATCCAGACTTGTATAGCATAATTTATGTTGTATACCATAAAGGTATACACATATAAGGTATAACAAAGGTATACAGTTAAAAATAGGTATGTCGGGTAAATATTTTTAATTTCATGACTAGTATAATTTTTAATGAATATGTTGAGTAAATACTTTGAACTTCATGAGTATGTAGTGTAAAAAACTCATCTTAAAAATCCCTATTAGTTATACTCTAAATTTAAAGGGGAAAGTGGGCAAGTTCTATCTCGGAGAAAAAGAAATCTGCTTCTTTTCCCATAAATTAAGCATTGTAATACAATGTAGTTACCCATAAAAGTAGGCTTATAATTACATACATTTGATTTACTTAACCGTTTAGGAGACGTTAGGGTATGATGTATTAGAAAATTAAGTGATACTATGATTTGACATAATTTATGCTTGTTTAATTGGTAATCTTTCTCAATTCTAGTATAATTTTTACGATAATATCTGTATATATCATATCATATTTAAAGTGAAATAACAGTAATTTTATATTTATGGAAAAATAACACTATGTATATAAAAAGCCTCCGCTGGATAACTTTTTAGCCCCTACTTTTAAAATTACCTTAAACAAACATTTTGCTACACCTTATATCTTTTTTCAGTCACTCCCTTTCTAGGATTTTTTTAGCCTTTCCCTTCTCCTTCTTCTTCTCCCCTTCTCTTCCACCAGAACCACTATCTTTCCCTCTGACCGCCACCTCCCTTCCCTCCGACCACTGCTCCCCGTCGTCCCCTACTCGCTTCCCCCTCCTCTATCATAGATCTGCTCCGATCCGCCGCTACTCGGCCTCTGCACCAGTGCCCTTCCCTACTGCTCCATCACAGATTTGTCCTGATCGACCCTGCTCCCCTCCGATCCGCGACTGGTCTGCAGATTTACAGCTTCGCCGGAGCTCGGCGAGCTGCTGTAGCGACGAAACTGCTGTAGCTCGCCGGAGCTCCGGCAAATCTGCAACTCTGTTGCTCCATCTTAATTTTTTTTTGATAAATAGAATGCATACAAAATCAATTCTATTAAAATGTGTATATACTATAACAAAATGTGTGTATATACTAAAAATAACTGAAAAAAGTTTGTGTATACATGTGTATACCCGATAAATCTGACTGTATACACCATATTTTTGGGGTGTAAATACTGTGTACATGTGAGGCTACCATTTGTATACCTATGTTATCATTTGTACACACCGTGTATTCATTTTTGTGTATATGTGGTACAAAAAGTAAGGGTTAGTCAAAAATAGGTGAGAGAGTTGACTGGCTGTTTTGGTAATTCTCCCCATTTTTATTTGGATAAAACAACTAAAAAGTATGCTATACATCATAACAACATATATCTAGTAAAATCGCACAAGTATATTTTAGTGAGGCTGAAGTGCACCCCACCTCGAAAAAGGTAGAGAGACTGTTTTTGAAAGACCCTCGTCTTAAGAAAAATATTTTGTAAAACGGGTTTGGAAAAGTAAATATAGAAATAAAAAATACATGAATAAAATGCAAAAGCCTCAAAATATTAAAGCTAACTAGAAAGTGAAGAATAAGATACAAATAGAGTAAAAAAGTACCAATCATACTGAAACTCTACTAAAACCATGTTCTCCCACAGAAAGAAGAGAAAACACTCAACAACCTTCTAACCTTTAACTCTAATTCTCGACCTCCATGCTCCTGTATCTAATGTCAAATCCTCCGTGATCTGAAGTTGAGTCATGCATGTGTTGTCTAATCACATCTCTCTTCATCGGTCTGCCTCTACATCTACCTCTAAGAAGACTCATTACTGTAAATCGCGCCTCCTCACGGGGGTCTATGCTCCCCCATTTCACATGTTCGAATCATCTAAGTCTCGCTTCTCATATCTTGTCCATTACTGATATCACTCCCACCTTGTTCGTATGACTGCGTTCCTAAATTACAAAAAATAAGAGAATGGGTGAAGTGGGACGGGATGGAGATGGGATTGGTTGAAGCGAGGGTTAAGGTTAGATTATTGGAAATCATTTCTTTTACATGGTTGGACAATTATTTTTCCTAAATCGGTGGATTTTCCGCCCGCTTAATAAATATCATAATAAATGATAGCAGAAAGCCACTTATGTTTTCTCATGCAATCATTCATATCGAAACACACCTTAAATTTCTCATTTTACCATGATAACATATTTTTATAGTCATGATAATTTCATCATGACAAGTTTAAGACTTTTTTTTTTTTGCTCTTTTCAAATATCATATCAAATTCAACATGATAAAAATTTACTTACATCGAATGTTTACCCCAACTAATAGAAACTGTATAAACTGGAACTAATGGACTAACAAAAAGCGTCATTTAAGTGCGTGCTTGCTCCATTAGGACATAGTGGCTTAGGTCAATGTGCTAATGTACGGTAATTATTTGTAGTATAAATTTTAGTTTCTTGAGTGTAAAATGTTCAGTGTTGAGAGTAAAACAATAAATGCTTCAATGACAATTATGAATTTTCATGAATTTTCTGGGAGTTTTTGTTCTCATGACCATTAATGTAGGTATGCAGGGAGCAGGGCCATGACACAGTACGTGAATAAATATCTCTTGCCAAACTTTGGTTTGCCCCTAATAGACAAAGCCCTTTCTGGTTGATTATTTTGAACACTTCCAGTATTAACACAGGAAGCAACAAACAATTTAAGTATATACTGTCTCGCTCCTAATAATCTCTTAGATTCTTTTGGTTTTCCGCCGGGTAATAGTATTGAAGCCCCAACTAATCCAAATTGCTCTTTATGAGACTCAATCTCTTGTTGATTTTCTTACTCAGTCTATATACTAACACAATAGCAACTATCAATATTCTTTTGCAATCGAAAGAACACCCTATGGGTGATTTCTTGACTCACATTCTGTATGTTAACGCAATAAGCAAAACATATTAATACGTCACCACACCTACATGTATCAGCAATTTATTTTTGATTGAAAGTTCTTTTCATCCTCATCTTAACCCTGTCCTTTCTAAGAAAAACCTTAGTGGGGATGGAACAATTCAGTTAAAAGTAATAAAGGATAAGTCTGTTAGCCAGTTAGACGGTGGATATAACATAGGATAAGAAATTAATTGAAAGCATGAGATTCCAACAGTAACATTGCATTTGTCACCAAGAGTTCTCTATCTAGTTTAGTTTTTGAATAGGAACAGATAATGATGTTTGATTTTGATTGGACAATGAACCAAAAAAGAACCAAACAACCCTTTCATGTTACAATTAAAAGATAACAGTGTAACCAAAATGGTATTAAAAATTCTATAGATAAGGTTCATTTGGAACAATACTCACAGAACAGTACAATAGTAACATCCAAATGTTCTGACCAAGTCTTTTTTCACCTTATCAAAATAGACAATTAACCACCATAGAACTGAAAAGGACAGTTCTGGTCCTTAGTTTGAGTCAATGTAAACTCTTGTCATGAGTATTGAACGTGGCTTCATCTCATAAGTTTCTGTGGACAGCTCTTAGACAAATTCTTGGACTTGTTATGAAGATAATATTCATTTGATTTGATTTAACAGTTAAAGGAATGGACACAAAACTAATTGTACAAACCACAAGATAATCCTTGTGAAGTCACAATCGATTTGAATTTGACCCCCTAGGAATACCTTAAAGCAAAAATGTGAGATACTTAAATCACTCTAATAACCAAATTTATAGAATTAGAGTCTTGAAAAAAAAAAATAGTTGAATTTACCAAAAACCTTCAACTTTGAGCCTTGAGAAAAGCTTTAGGCAGGGACACTCTTACGTGTCGTTTGGTTGGTGAGATTAGGAATTATAATTTCGAAATTAATATTGGGATTAGTTTATACCATAATTGGTTGGAGGTACGAGATAAATTGGGATAAAAGTTATCCCACAATTATGAGATTATCTTATCCCATATAAAAGTTGGGATAAGTAATCCTAAGATTTAGTCTCTCACTTTTAATCCCAACTCACAATTTATCCCAAATTCTTGGCATATCCCACTTTTGATAATTCCTTAAACCAAACGATCCCTTAAGGTAGTATTTGAGCTAAGTCTTAAAAAATTGAGCACATTAAATATGGTCATTAAAAAGAGCACATTAAAAACTGATCTTTAAAAATCAAGCATGTGTGCCTTTATTGAAGCTATAATTTCGATAATGCTCTCGATGCCTATGCACGGGTTAAAAATTAAGATAGTCTAGGTGCACTTATCATATAATGATCCAAAAAGCTATGTCCTTTTTACAGATAACTGAAGCTAGATCGTCCCCACTTCGCACATCCATAAAAATATACGACAAACATAACTTCAGATTACTAATAGTTAGTAATCACGATAATCCGTCTGCACTTATTCATATAGTGAGCCAAAATACTTTGTACATTTTGTAAATAACTGAGGTCGGATCATCCTCACTTCGTCCATCCAAAAAATCCATAGAAAAATACTCTCTCTGTTCCAAAATGGTTGTCACAGTTTGGATTTCGAGAGTCAAACGAGTTCATTTTGACCGTGAATTTAAATATATAATCTTTAAGTTTTTTGTAACGATGTTTATATATTTAGAAACTACATAAAAAGTACTATAAGTCACAATAATTAATAATTCAAAATATTTAAAAGACATATGAAAATATTACGGTCAAAGTTAAACTCGTTTGACTCTCGAAATCCGAACTATGACAACCATTTTGGAACGGAGGGAGTATAACATTAGGAAAATCTGGCCGCATTTATTAATACAGTGAGCCAAATACTTTGTACATTTTGCAAATAACTGAGTCCAAATTGTTGCTCTTCGCTCATCTTCAAAAATCAACAGAAAAATATAACATCATGACAATCTGATCGTACTTATTCATATAGTGAGCCAAAATACTATGTACATTTTGTAAATAACTAAGGCAAGATCTCCTCACTTTTTATTTTCCTCTCAACCTCCCCTCTCTTTCTACAATTCTCCACCATATATCTTAATTAAATAAGAAACTGAACAATCATCTCTATCGTACATATATGATTAACAGTAATTGAGCTCGAAACCAAAAGTCATTACTCATTACTTATCATCATATATTTGCAAGTCCATGAACATATGCTCATGAAGGAGAAGTGGAAGGGAACAAGTAGGACATTTGATGAGGGATGAGTTGGTCGGACCGAAGACGGTGATTGGAGTTGTAGTGGTGGTGAGGTTACGACGGCCGTAGCGGTGAAGAGCATGCCTATTTAGCATGACTATTTTTCTATACCATGAAAAATCAAATTCGGATCTGGAAACCGATAAGTGAGAATAGGAATTAGTCAAACTAAATACCAAATGATTTCACCAAAAAGAAGTTTACAAATATCTAGAATTATCAAATAACTATCCAACACCTAATGAGAAAAACTACATGAGATGTATTTAAAAAAGTGAAAAAACACTATCCGTTCACACACAGAATTTGGTAGAAAGCTAAGTTCCTAAACCAAAAGTCTTTACATTATAAAATGCATAAGGTCTATGATCCTTTACAAGGGAAGTAATAGAAAACACTAACTACAATTACATAGTATAATAATTATGATAATCTGTAGGTCTAGCGGTCATATTTAGCTAATTACTAGTAATAACCATCCATCTTTGATACCAAGGTACATAACTGCTTCCCTATAGTTTTAACTTCCTGTCAGAAGACAAATAAGATGAATTAGAAAGGAAAGATAAACAAAACATATAACATGATAGGTGCAGCGAAAATGAAAAGAAAAGAAACTTCAGGATGAATATTGGCTGGCTTTATCTTTTTAGCAGTTTCCTAGCTCTTCTTGGCATAATCAGTAAGAGACAGAATATACATGTCACGGATGGGGAGGAAATGTCCACATCCAAAGGCGGATCTAGGTCGAGTGCAGTGGGTTCATTTGAACTTTTACCATTTTTCACTCGAACTATATCTGAATATGAAAAGAATATATAAAATATATACATAATTGAGCTGCACTTATCTTCTCATATTGAACAATTAAGATAAGAAACTAAAACCAACCTAGAGTATAATATATAACATCCATATCATCGATGGCGAGCTTAGTAGTAAAGAGACCCTGGAAAATGAAAAAACATATCTTATAAATAAGAATGAGATCAATTATATTAATTTAATTAACAGACAAAGCTACAAACCTTGCCACCAGTTTCCTCTAGATGCACTGCCAGAGTCATCTTCTCCATTATCTTTGTTGAACTGAACCAAAACAAAATTGAAAAAGCAAAAAGTATAAAAGTAAGAACAAGCAATGATCTTTAGAATAAACATTGCTATTCAGGTGCTGGATACACTGTTTATGGTGTGACGCCTGCGAGTTTACCCAAAGAGGACACTATAACACCATGATAAGAGTGTCTTAACACAACATCACCCTTGCAAGATTAACTCTCCATTTTCTCGTGTTCATAGATAACTCTAGTTAAAGAAATTAATTTTTCGTTTATATTAAAAGCTTCCTCATATTAGTAGAGAGCAAATTAGATCATCTATTTCTTCAATGACAACTTCACCTAAGGGCTTCCACAACGTTGTTATCAATTAACTCTATAAATATCTGTCTTAGATACTTCTATCCTAGATTTTATCATATTACGTACACACAAAAATCATAAAAAAGGACCTTTGTGTTCAGATTATGAGCAGCAAACTTAGAAGCATTGCACCAATTGATCTAAAACCATTACATTGTTTTCTTCATAGATGAGAAATATGTACTCACAGTTGTGTATGTAGAGCTCTGGTTATTTTGAGGAAATGAATAAACATCTTGACCCCCATAGTATATGGATGAGCTAAGATGGCATGGCTGTACTTTTTCATTCTGATAAAACGAACTCGTCTGCTTATTTTGAGCAGCCTGGTTTGCAGCTTCATAGCTAGGAGTAGTATTTCCTGTAAAAAGAAAGTGGAAAATTTATGAATCTTGATGCAATTTCACCTTTTTAGCAGTGAGAAAAATAATAAAACTCCGCCTTATATAAGCTAATATATTGATTGCATTCCTCACAGACGGTAAATGGAGCTTTGCACTCAAAGCACAATTTCAAGGAGTGTATAATTAGTTTCAAAGGAGAGCTAATTAGGAATAATAATTGATTACCTTCAGATCTCTTTTGGAACACAAAAGAAGAGTTTTACTAGAAGCTCTTACTAACATTTAGTGTTTTTGGTAAAATTGTCACAACAATTCCACTTTTTTATGGATTAGTTTATGCACTGCAAGATCTAGTACCAGTGCATAGCAAGGTGAAAAATCAAATCTAAGCTGTAACAAATGATTAGCTTTAGAAACAGTGATTAACAAGGAAGATTTTGTATTGTTCAAAGAATAGAATTAATTATAAGTGATCAACTCAACAGCATAAGCTAATAACGTTTTTGGTTCGGTGTCAGTTTCTAAAATTTAGGCTAAAAATCAAATGAGAAAATTCGGTCGTGTCAAAGAATTAATTTGCCCTCTGGACTACAATTTCTTTTTAGCATGAGTCCATACAAAGAATCTTTTAAAGGTAGACTTTCATTATCTTTGACATTTTACAAAAAACTACTAAAAAAATGTCAAAAAATATTAAATTCTGAACCCATAGTTTCAAAAGATATAGACTGCAGCGCTAAAAACCTTACATATTGAACTCATCAGCTTAAATTATTGATCTGGCTCTGATCACCAGGATTCCAAACTAACCCCCCTTTTTTTTTTTTTTCTCAAAAGCTATAACAACATCACTAACCTGAAGATCCCCCTTTGACATTTCGTGCCAGAATCAAAGGATCTTGCTTTGGTTGAATGTTCTCCGAATGCACCGGTCCATGTCCCTACAAGAAAGGAAATTAGGTAAATGAGATTCAACATTAAGAATAAGAGATCCAAAAGTAGTAGAAAAGAACTCCATCTAAATTTATAGCTTCTCCTTGAAGTTTAGCATTCCTAACTTGCTAGACATACCTATGTCACCAGGCATGTCCAAAATATACCTACTCTAAAGCAACAGAACATAACAACTTCTGCTTTTTCCTATTCAATTCATGTTTGATTCTGTCTCACTTTAAAATTCTCAACTTTGAGTATGTTCATTTCCCTTTAGAACTTTTGTCAATCAGGTCAACTTTTACCAAATTCCACACTTTCCTGCGATAGCCAGTGGCATACGGCTCGAAACTCAATGGATGGGCCTGTCCCTTTACCCTTGTACACTTAATATCATGCTTTTGTCTACAACACAACTCCAACATGTGATATGTGCCTAATCCACATATCCGTCTTTAGCTCTTACTACTAAACCAAAACTTTTCCAAAAAACGTTCCAAGGGAATTTTGGCTACAATATCCTCAAAGCACCACCCTTTTTATTATTATCATAATTTTTTTAATTTTTCACCAATTGTTAACAAACATATCAAGAAAAATATAAACTTGGAAACAAAACAAAGAGAGAGTAGAGTCATTACTCAATAATTACAACAAAAGCATACATTTTTTTCTCCTCATAAACAAACAACAGACACCAAAATAACTCAAAAAAATCATTATCAACTATTCATTTACATGGTTACCAAAACATAGCAAATGATTAAAAAAATGCATAAAACCCCATGTTATTTTTTTTTATAACCATCCAATATTCGTTACACGAACCCAACTAATCCGAATTAACGTGAATATCCTTATCAAAGACATAATCATTTTCAAGACTCGAACACGAAAACTTTGGTATATCCTTATCAAAGACATTCATCATTTTCAAGACTTGAACACGATAACACTGATATGCCAGCGCATAACATAAAATACAATTATTCAACAATAACAACAACACCGTAACCTGTATAATCCCACAAGTGTAGTCTGGGGAGGGGATGAGAATTCCCAAAATACAATCATTCATTACAAAAAATATTGAAAACCCAAAATTCATACCTTAGAAGGAGGTGGAAAAATAGAACCAAAAATACCAGACGATGAAGAACCATAATTCTGTTCCTTAGAACCAAAAAGATCAGAAGTAAATGAAGAAGAACTTGTAGGCTTTGTTCCTTCCATTATTTTTTTGCCTTAGAATATAATAACTCTTTGAATTGAAAATTTTGACGAGATTCACCTTAGTTTATATAGGAAAATCACCGTCAAAAAGAAATCAAAGATAATACGTAAAAAGGCCCACAACTTATGAAACAAAACAGAGGACAAAAATTAAAAGAATAAAGAGACAGACACGTGAAAAGATGGGTATTAAAAGAAAACTCAAGAAAATTTACTTAGCTTTTTAAACTGTCTTTGTCAAATAGCGGATTTAGTTTTATGTTACCGACGTATATTTATTATTTATATGAAGGAGTTTGATTTGATATATTTATTAAAAATATATATATGGTTAATAAATTGAATGGAAGTATTGGAATAACTGGTAAAATTATTTTTAAATGATCTAAAAATTACGAGTTCAAATAGTAAAAACAGTTATGATTGCATCACTATAGTCTGCGTACATCACATTCTTTGAAATAAGACCCTTCATCGAATCATGTGATGAGCGGACTTGGTGTATTGAGCTGCTCTAGTAGTACAAGCTTTAAAATTTATTCAATTGAAAATTAGTTTAAAAAATAAATGTTTTACAAATGAAAAAAAGCTTGATACATTTATTGAGTAAAAAAGGAGTATAGAAAAGAAATTAAAGTTTGAGGCTTTATTTTATTGTTTAATTTCTTTTTTTTTTGTTGTTGTTGAGATAACCGACGATACTTTAATTTGCTCTATTTGTGCGAGTTTTCTGGTTGTTCAGTTTCGGTTATTCTGGCGTTTTTTTCTGAAATAAGTCATACCTGTCGGAAAATCAAACAGATGTTAGCCACGTGGAATATTTGATTTGCCAAGTGGGACCTATGCTTGTACTTCCAACCTTTTATTGCCACCAACACCCCTCCCCCTTCTCTCTGTCTCCTGTTTTCCTTTTGGCTTTGGTTAGTGTTATTTAAAAATTGGTTTATTTTACTCGGTTATAATTTCAATTATCTATAACCTTGTACATAACAAATTATTTTATGTTTGGCCTTACTATCGACAAAGCACAAGCATAAAACGTGTAGGACTAAACCAATAAAAGATACTCTTAATATAAAGACTAGGCTTCAATCTAACTTATACGGTTTTCTCAAAAACCTCACACTATTAAAGTATTCATTCACGCATTCTAGTTGAATTTTTCAGTCCTTTCAACTACCAATATAGGATAATTTGTTATCGAACAATCTTCCGCTCGAATCATTCCGTCATCTCCATAATCATTGGCTCTGATAGTAGTTTTTTTATTTAACGATACTCTTGACATGATGTGATAATAGTGTCCGGTTAGTATCAAAATTTGTACGATTTTTTCAAAAAGGCAAAAGCTTCACAACTTACTATACATAGTTTTTCAATCTTTTCAACCATCGATATAAAAGTTTAATTCGTTCGGAGACCTAATATGTTAAAACAAGTGGACTCCCACCATGTGTTCAAATTCTACGAGTTAGTATGTCCTGTCTAATATATATGTAAAATAATTATCCTTTTAGTTGGAGCTTCACTAACAATTTTTCTTTTTCAAACGACAAACTAACAAAGTCATAAAACCAAAAGTTTAAAAGAGGGAGAACTGGTGTAAGCAAACTTGCTCATCCTTCTGTAGTAGCTAAGTCCAGGAGATTGAGCTTATTTTATCATGATATATGTAAGACCCAGGAGTAGTTAAGAAAGAAAAGAGGTAGTTCAGGAGACTGATTGCTTATCATTTTATCTTGTCGGATAAAGCTGAATGTGGGTCTTCTTATCCACTCTTCATCTACACAAAGCTACAAATTAAAAGGCTGTGTATACAATGCATGGAAGTTATGACGACTTTAATGAATTTGCAACTACTATTTTGCTGGTGGGACATATGGATCATACTGAAATAGAAAAAGAGAAATCAGGATATGAATGTTTTTTGCGTATAGCATTAAAATAAAGGACTTTTTAATTGATTTTTCTAATTTCAAGTTCTTAACCACCTTTACGTTAAACTTCCTTTCAATTATATTGCGGTTTTCGTAAGCATCGGATCTTCATTGCTAGCATTAAAAATTATTCTTCCATTTTTAGCTAGCGTTTGTTTATAGTTTTTGGGGGGTGTTTTTGGGGTATTTTTTGGAGATTTTTGGGAAATCCCCTCACAAACTTCAAATATTTTTCCAAATAAAATGCATGTCCAAACAAAATTTCAATTTCCCAAGTTCCAAATCCCAAATCCCAAATCATGTCCAAACGGAGGTTATATTGAGTTGTCTGACTTAGAGCCTGTTTGGCCAAGCTGCCAAAAACTGCTTATTTTAGAAAGTACTTTTATCAGAATTACTTTTCAGAAAAGCACTTTTGAAGAATAAGCAGTTTGTATTTGGCCAACTCATTTGAGAAGTACTTTTCTAAACAGTTTGTGTTTGGATAATCTTTACAAAAAAGTACTTTTGAATGTCAAATTACGAAAAGTGCATTACTAAGAGTCATCATGCAATTAATATTATTTAAACATATCAAAAATTTAAATATTTTTTCAATAAAAGAGTTAATATAATGTTTTATTTTTATTTAATTTAAATATAACATATAAAAGAAAATATATACTATGATTTTTAATCAGTAGAAATAAGGTCAAACCAAAAGAGGGAATCAGAAAATAAAGTTTTATTTATATTTAAGAAATATATTGGTTAAAATAGTTAAATATAGTATGGTAAATAAATATTTTTGATAAGGATATTTTACTCTAGAGAAAAGCAGAAATTTGTAGCTTCCCCCAACAGCACAAAAACTGCTTCTGCTTCTTCTCAAAAGTACTTTTTTCTTTTGGCCAAACACTTCAAAATTCTTCAAAAGCGTTTTTTTCTTGAAAAAAAGTACTTTTGGCCTCTGAGAAGCTTGACCAAACAGGCTATTATACTCATATTTAGTGGTGTTAAATGAATGAGTTGAATTATATTTGAGCGGATTGAAGCGGATCAATATAATAATCGAGTTGGATCATAATTTACTCTGTGAAATGTACAGTGGTACAGTTAGTTATATTAGTTAACTATAGTTAGGGTGTTAGTTAAATAGAGTTAGTTGTTAGCAGTGTTAATTATGTCTGTGGTGTAGATAGTGATTAGTGAATTAGTTGCTAGATAACTATACATAGTGTGTACTTGTTCATTATTGAGAAAAGATGAATAAATAAGAAACTTCCCAAAATATTTCTCTCTCTAAATATTTCTTTTTTCACCTAGCATAAGCTTCAAGCTGCGCTCAAACCAGTAAACTTAACATGGTATCAGAGCATTTTTCACCAAATGTAGGGTTTTCTTTCATCAATTTTGTAGCAATTTGCGAATATTTTCTCAATTTTTCCACAATTATTCAGCAATGTCGATTGTTGGCAATGAGCCGCAAAAATGGTAGCGACCAGAGCTGCATGCGACAGTGGAAGGGCGAAGATCGACTGCAATCACCCGCTTTATCTTCATCCATCGGATACTCCCGGTGCAGTTCAAGTCGGTATCCAGCTGAAAGGAATGGAGAACTATATCCTTTAGAGCAGAGGAATGAAGGTAACTCTTTTAACTAATAACAAATTAGGGTTTACTGATGGTAATGTAGTGAAAAAAAATTATGAATTAGGGTTACAACAATAATAGGAAGATGTAATGCTTTAGTAGTTTCATGGATGATGAGTAATGTTAGTAATGAGCTAAAGAGTGGAATCTTATTTCGAGTTAATGCTCACCTAGTCTGGAAGGATCTAAAAGAACATTTTGATAAGATAAATCTGTCAAGAATCTATCATCTTCATAAGGAAATTGCAACATTAGTTCAAGGCGTGTCCTCAGTCTCAGTATATTTTTCAAAGCTTAAAGATCTATAGGATGAGTATAATTCATTAATCCCACCACCATCATGTAACTGTGAAAGATCCAAGGATTTTGTGGATCACATAGAGAAACAGAGGTTGTTGCGGTTTTTAATAGGGTTGAATGAAAGTTACAATCAGGCAAAGAGCCATATCTTGATGATGTCACCTACTCTGAGTGTGAAACAAGCCCATTCATTGGTAATTCAGGATGAGAATCAGAAATTTTTGTACACATGGACTGAGTGTATAGAACCAACTGCTTTGTATGCTTCAAAGGGTGCAGGTCAGAAGTTAAGAAGAAACTATAACCTGCTCTGTGATCATTGTAATATCAAAGCACATTTAAGGGATAATTGCTTCAAGTTTGATCACTATGGTCTGAGAGGACACTTGAAAGAAAATTGTTATATGACAAATGGTTACCCAACTGATTTTAAAGGCAAGAAGAGAGTTAATGCAGTTACTAAAAATCAAAATTCCAACATTACTGGAAGCGAGTGGCATGATTATCAGGGACAAGAATGGTCTAGTCAGGCTTTCACAGGAGGAACTGGTAGAGCGGGGGGGTCAGACTATGCATGTCAACAAAGACCAAGCATATCAAACCACTATCATGCTCCATACAGTCACAAAGCTGAGTGAGGGCCACTACCCATATTCACTCAGGAACAACTCAAAGAGATCATGTATATGCTGAGCAAAAACAACATTGGAATGGGTGTTAGTGCAAATATTGCAGGTAATTTTACTTCATTAAATGAGAGTGATTTAAATTTAATTGTGGATACTGGTGCAACTAATCATATGATTATTAATGAGAACTTACTAAAAAATAAGGTGCAAGCAGCTACTGCAGGAAGGGTTCAGATGCCAAATGGTCAGTCTACTGAAGTGTCACACATAGAAAATTATCAACTTAATGGAGGTGACACAATTAAAAATATTTTGTGTATACCATCTTTTGTACTCAACCTGTTGTCAGTGTCCAAAGTGACAAGGAATTTGAACTGTTGTGTCACTTTCTTTCCTGGATTTTGTGTTTTCCAAGATCTCTTCACTAGGAAGGTGAAGCAGATTGGTAATGAGAAAGATGGTCTTTATGTGATAAGCTCAAAGATAGCTACAAGATATTCTATTAAGAGCAAATTATTTGCAGTTAAGGTGTTGAAAGATGGAGAACTTTGGCACAGAAGGATGGGCCATGTGCCAACGTCAGTATTGAAGAAGATTTAAGTTTTCACCAATAAAGAGTTTTAATATGAGTCACTATAGGGTATTCCCTCTTGCAAGACAAGTAGGTTACCTTTTCTTCATAGTAAGTAGATCTACTGAAGCTTTCTCATTGATACATATGGATGTGTGGGGTTTTTTTAAACATGCAACACGTAATGGAATGAGGTTATTTCTTACTTTGGTTGATGATTTTTTTAGAATGAGTTGGGTATTTCGTATGAAACTTAAATCTGATATGGTGATGTTATTAAAGAACTTTCTTTCTATGGTCAAGAATCGATTTGGAAAAATTGTTCAGATATTCAGGTCAAATAATGGCACAAAATTTTTCAATCATACTTGTCAAGAACTCTTTAGTATGCATGAGATATTTCACCAAAGTTCTTGCCCTTATACGCCATAAAAATGGAGTTGTGGAGAGAAGACACACACTCACACATCTTGGAGATTGCAAGAGCTATTAGATTTTAAGGTCACATACCCATCCAGTTCTAGGGTGACCGCATACATGCAGTAGTATACATAATTAACATAGTCTCATCTATGATTCTGAACAACAGGTCTCGTTTTGAAATTTTATATGGCAAAGAACCAAATCTTTCACATTGAGAGTGGTTGGCAGCTTATGTTATGCCACCAATATTCAGAGAAAGGATAAATTTGAACCTAGAGTTATACAAGTTGTCATGATGGGTTATGTCATTCATCATAAAGGCTACAAACTCTATGATTTGTCAAATAGAGTTTTCTTTGTTAGTAGAGATGTGGTGTTCCATGAGGATATCTTCTCATTCAGACAAAAAGGTGTTCATCAAAACAATGACATAGCAGTTGATATTTTTGAAAAGGTACGTCATACCATGAAGATCTAGTCCTAACTGATTCAGAGATTGATGTCATTGCACCAGTTATCCAACATACAGCTAGCCAAGAGAATATACATACTTTAGAGATTCCTCATGCATATCATACTCACCAAGAGGTTCCAGTGGTTGTAGATAATACACTAGTGGCTGATATTCAGTTTCCTGTTCAAGAGGAAACACCACTTGTTGACAATACTATGCAACATGGTCCACTCAGAAAATCAAGTAGGAGTTCTAAGCCTCCATCTTGGATGATGGATTATGTTAGAACTGATAAAGAGAAACATTCAACTGCTTCATCATGCCTATATCCTCTTTCAGCAGTGATACAATATGATGGCCTCACACCTAAATACCATAATTACATGTCCAATGTTTCAACTGATATTGAACCAAAGACACATCATGAAGCTGCAAGGCATCCTAGATGGATTGCAGAAATAAAAGCTAAGATTCAGGCTCTGGAAAACAATAAAACTTGGGAACTTTTTCAGTTGCCAGAGGTAAGAAACCAGTAGGTTAGAAATAGGTTTGCAAAATTAAATACAAGGCCTTAGGTGAGTTTGAGAGGTTCAAGGCTCGACTGGTTGTCAAATGGTACAATCAAAAGGAGAGGGTAAATTATCAGAAAACTTTCTCACCTATAGTAAAAATGGTGATAGTAAAATTTATCATAGCTATAACAGCAGCAAGAAATTGGAACATTCAACAAATAGATGTAGATAATGCTTTCCTACAAGGAGACCTACAATGAGGAGGTATATATGTAGTTGTCATAAGGTTTTATTGACTCCGAAAGTAGAAAACAAGTTTATAGGTTGATCAAATCGCTCTTTGGTCTTAAACAGGCATCAAGACAATGGAATTTAAGCTTACCGGTGCTTTGATGTCTTCTGGATTCAAGCAGAGTCAATATGATCATTCTTTGTTCATTAAGAGGTACATGGGTCATATTGTAGTGATCTTCATTTATGTTGATAACTTGTTGATCACAGGGAGTGATATGCAATTAATTCAGAATGCCAGAAATATTTTGCAAAATAACTTTACGATCAAGTGCCTTGGAGAGCTAAGGTACTTTCTGGGGATTGAGTTTGCTAAGAGTCATGAAGGAATTCTCTTACATCAAAATACACACTAGAGCTCATAGCTGATTTGGGTCTCATATGTTCTAAACCTTTTAGGGACCCAATAGAACTAAATCTCAAGTTCACTACAGTTGAGTTTGATCAACACACTAGTGGAGGTTTGCAAGGTGACAATTTACTTCTATACCCTAGTAAATACCAAAGACTCATAGGCAGGCTACTGTACCTAACCATAACTAGACCAGACATCTCATTTGCAGTCCAGTGTTTGAGTCAATTTATGCATCAACCCAAGACTTCTCACATGGAAGCTGTAATTCGTGTGGTGAGATATGTCATGTCCACACCTAGTTTAAGGACTCTCATGTCTTCATCCAGTTCTGCTTAACTGAGTGCCTATTGTGATGCATACTGGGCATCATGTATAAACACATGGAGGTCAATCACTGGTTATTTTGTCAAGTTTGGTGATTCCCTTATTTCTTGGAAGTCTAAGAAACATGTCACAGTATCTAGGAGCTCAGCAGAGGCTGAGTACAGAAGCTTGATTGCTACTGTTGCTGGGCTTGTTTGGTTGGTCGATTTGTTTCAACAGTTGGGAGTTCATATTCAGCTTCCCATTTCTATGTATACAGATAACAAGTCAACCAGCCAAATTGCAGACAATCCAGTTTTTCACGAACGTACAAAGCATATTGACATTGATTGTCATTTCATACGCGAGAAAATTCAAAGAGGTCTGGTGCACACTCTATACTTGCATACAACTGAGCAGCCTGCAGATCTCTTGGCCAAGAGCCTCACTCATCTTCAACATTCATATCTGCTTTCCAAGCTAGGGTTGAAGAACATCTTCAAAGCTCCTAGCTTGTAAAGGGTATGAAGTGATGTACAGTTGTATAGTTAGTTATGTTAGTTAACTATAGTTATGATGTTAGTTAACTAGAGTTAGCTGTTAGCAATGTTAATTATGTCGGTAGTGTAGTTAGTGAGTAGTAAGTTAGTTGCTAGATATTTTACTATAAATAGTGTGTACTTGCTCATTATTGAGCTAAACTGAATATATAAGAAACTTCCCTGAATATTTCTCTTTTTAAACATTTCTTTCTTCACCTACTTTAAGCTTCAAGTTGTGCTCACACCTAGTAAACTTAACACACTCCATATTTGTTAGCATCGAAATGCATGATTCAATTTGGATAAACAATGACCCATGACTAAATCCGCGAATCCTTTTCCTTTACGTTCTTCTAATTACCAAATAAAACCAAATACTCCATTATGGATCAATTTTTGTATGTTTTCATAAGTTTTTTCATGGATCAGTTTATATATTATATATACAACTTAATTTGGCTTAAACTTTTAGAGGACCTAATTTGGATTTTCATAATCCACCACTTACACTTACCCGTTTAATTTGAAAGAGTTAACGGGTCGTTTGGTTCAAAAATAAGTTATGCAGATATTAGCAATGTGTGTATTAATTATGCAGGAATTAGTAATACGAGTATTAGCTATGTGAGTATTAGTTATGCATGTATTAATTATGTGGGTATTAGTTATGCAAGTATTAGTTATGTGGAGATTAAATAAAGTAAAAATTGTCATACATTAATTATTTGTTGTTGAATCAACTGATATATATCACAAATTACTATACAATGTATAATTTAAATACTTGTTTATTATTAAAATAAATTATAGAAAAATAATCCTATCCTTATGAGGGTTAGTTTTGTCATTTTAGAATTTTAAAACACGTATTGCTATTACGCGCGTTATTATTTCACCTTCTATCCAGCACAAAATAATACATAAATTTCTTCATTATTTAATACATATATTACTATGAAGGATGCACAAAATCAAACCAAACAATGTATTACTTATGTAAGGTTTTATGCAAATATCCAATCACCAATCAAACAATGTACTAATTAGTGCTGAATTTAATGTGGGTATTAGCTTATCCAAGTGTCCAGCCAAACGACCCCTAAGTGAATTAAATAGAGTACTCATATTTAGTGCGCTAAATATTGACGTCCCTGATCCTACTTCCATAAGAGCATATACAACTTAGGTTCTTGAAACTGTATTGGCAAGCATATCAGTAACTAAAGACGATCCATGATGACAATATGCTTTCCTGTTAATCCTTAATAATGATAACATCGCCCACTTATTTGTTTCACATGTTTGATATGATCCTGATTTGATGTACAACTTATCAAGTTGTCAAATTGCAAGGATGGCATAAAAATGTAATTGCCGCCTTATTTATATTTTAGATTTACAAAGTGGAAAATCTCCGATAAGATCCTCTTTTTCTACTGCCAAAAAGAAACAAAATTTTCCATATCTTGCTAATATTTCAAATACTAAGCTCCTGTTTGGACATGATTTAGGATTTGAGATTTGGAACTTGGGAAATTGAAATTTTGTTTGGACATACATTTTATTTGGAACAAAATTTGAAGTTTGTGAGGGGATTTCCCAAAAACTCCAAAAAACTGGTAGGGAATTTTTGAGAAATCTCAAAAAATTCCCAAAAACTGGCTCCAAAAACTATGTCCAAACGCTAGCTAAAATTCAATGTACTACAACATTATGATGGTCAAATAAGTATAGTATTCAATTTTAGTAGTATTTGCAAGCACAAAAAAATATTATTTACGACCAATTGAGGCTCTAGTGTTTTATTTTATATTTTCAATGACATGGTACAGTCACTAGTTACTTAAATTATTCTGGTTATATGCTTATAGTTTATCAAGCAGCGGACCAATAGTACTGTTGAGTCAGAATTTTGTGAATTAAGAATTTGTTTATGGAGAGCGTTTTAGTAAGGGCGGTGATACATACCATTCCATTTTGCCGGCATATTTGTCGCGCCATACGTGGCCTACGTATGAAAATACGAAAATGTCCTCACTTACTCTAGCTCGCCATTCAGTCGCGCGAGTGGGATTGCAGATACACAAAAGCTGAGGTAGCGTGTGACATATCATCTTTTTTTCAGTCACATTTGAACACTGTGAATGGATTTCCGTTCAGATCTGAACGAAAGAGGTCGCCGGAACCCCAACGATGGCGACCGTCAGTCTTCGTCTCCAACTGCACATATCATTTTTTTTTCAGTCACATTTGAACATTGTGAATGGATTTGCAAATACACAAAAGCTGAGGTAGCGTGTGATATATCATCTTTTTTTCAGTCCCATTTGAACACTGTGAATGGATTTTCGTTCAGATCTGAACGAAAGAGGTCGCCGGAACCCAACGATGGAGACCGTCAGTCTTCGTCTCCAACTACACATATCATCTTTTTCAGTCACATTTGAACATTGTGAATGAATTTCCGTTCAGATCTGAACGAAAGAGGTCGCTGGAATCCCAACGATGGCGACCGCCAGTCTTCGTCTCCAACTGCAATTACCTCACAAAATCCTCTGAGCTACAAAAGTAATAACGGGTCCGTTCTTTGAACATCGTCTAATCACAAGATTTTTTGTTCTTGCTGCGCTTGTTTGTACTGGAAACTTGTCTAGTTACAGTATTATGTGGTGTAGTATTCCGTGCATAGATGTTCCTCCAAATACTTCGCTCTTGACTAATATTGGTCTATGTTCCCCCAATGTCATACGTTATTAATAAATTTTTATTTTTATTTCCAATTACCATTGACGAATACAATTGAAGTCAGAAATCAGTCCATTAGACACGAATTAAATCAAAACCACAAATTAATAAGTACTGCATCATGATTGAGCAGGTACGTTGTCTAGACACCTATTCATCCAAAGTAGAAGTAGGTGTTTCGTGTGAATCAACAATTTCTGCTTGACACCATCAAAGAGCGGATAAGTTAATGCGAAATTTTCGATGTCAACAACACGTAGATGACTGTTAACTAACGGGTGCAATATTGCCATGAATTGCATTATAAATTCATGTGTCCAGCTCCGACTTCGCCTCAGAACTTAGAATCCATTAATTTGCTGCAGTTACCATCACTAATGGCAGGTCCTCTAGTTTTAACCACCGTACGTATACCGTCGTCCTCAACCAATAGGGTAATCAACGAAACCATTGCCGTATTAGTTCTAATTTGTTCATTCTGTCAACAGGAGCAACGCAAACACATAATTGGACTATTTTTGGGCCACAGCTGATTAATTAGCGAATTGGGCCGCACCATCAATGAAGGCATGTGCTCGGCCCATGTAGAGTAAGCCCTCGAACACGTTTTCAGCGAGTCCCCAGGAGTTGGGTCGCATAATCTATTCTGGCACGTATGAATCCTGATAGGAATTCAACATTCCCACACTCGCTGTCGTTTAAGTTTAGCCAACGACATGTGTAAAATAAGGACACTTGTTTAATCGAATTTTAGGTACTCTTTAACATTGAGCAGTTATCACATGCCCTGGTACTTCTTTATTAATCAAGATGGGTAGAACTTATTTTGGTTAGTAGACAAGTTCTTTGCCCTTGCAACAATACAAATAACGGAAATGCACGAAATCAGCCCAGCGTATGCAAACTTGGTGTATTCTACATGGACAAAAAGGAGAAAGTCAATACTGCTACTAAGTACTAAGTACATTACAACTTCAGACTGGACAATCGTTAGACAAGTACAAGCGCACGATCAGTCCACGATGAAGTAAGTACTACATATATAGAGCCCAAAAAGGTGATACAAAGTATATATATCCCTAATAATCCAGACTAGAACCAAAGCTACCATCATCCGAACTTAAATCTGAATGACAAGGAGCTCCCATCTCAAAGTCAAACATCGGAAAGGTTAATTTCGTGGTTTCAACGTCAATGAGACATAGATCACAATTGAAAAATAATTCACGGCAGCCGTAAATATCTGTCATATATCCGTTCCAGTGCCCCGGCCCCTGAAAGTGACAACACCCAGTCTCTACGACTTTGCTGCAGTTTGCCGAACCAATCATCCTTTTGAGACGTCTTCTGCATTCAATCGTCTTATTTCTTCCGTCGGGCTCCTTCAATAGACTAAGCAGCACTTCCATCCCCGAGTTGATGTTAATTTCAGCTTCCCTATCAAACATCAGCAATGCAATCCCGTAATTGTACTTTGCTTGGGCCACAACAGAATTATTAATGAATTGGGCCTCGCCCGAAGAATTATTAGCGACTTAGGCCATATAGTGTAACCCCTCCTTGTTACCGGCAACAAAAAACATATGAGTCCCGAGAAGTAGGGTAGCATAATCAATTCCTTTGCTGCTTAGTCCATATAGAAATTCAAGATTTCTACGGTCGCAACGTTGCAGTTTATCCAAGATCTTCTCCAGAGGCAGGTATCGTTCAAATTGCCCTGTAAACACCAGTTTACGTGTAAGGTCGCACCTGAAATTGTAAAATGCATGCATGATAACGTCGTGACAAGTACTAAGGTATAAAAAAGTGCATTAAAGAATCAACAAATCATTCTTGAACTCACACTAAGGTCAGATTTGAGATATCAGCAACAGAAGGGTCGGATTCCATAAATTTATGGATTATTGATTCTACAACTGTTGCTGGAAGGTCCAGTAGACACGGTTCTTGCTTCATCATGTTTGGACAAGTATACGAGAACAACAATTATTTTTTCAAGATGGAGGACGGAAACCCCAATATGGTTTGTGAGAAGTATTTAAAAGCTCCACTTGAACTTCATAGACGATGCATTGAAACCATACACAAAATATAAATACTACAACCCCAACTACCCTCATCAAAAGTCCAACTACACTGGATGCACTAAATATGCCAACTACCGCTTTAGAACGCGAAACGTCAACTCAAATGACTAAATAGAGGTCTGCAACTATATTTTTGGAGGAGTACTATTACAAGTTTCACTTGAAATCAACTCAATATAAATAAGGTAACCTTGTGCTGTGAAAGGTGTATGGGTGGCTAGTTAATGGTTATGATCAACAAGTAATACGATGACCAAGATTGAGTTTTTGCATCTACTAACAAGAACCACCATACCCCTTAATGCTCATAGAATAATATGTTCTAGTGTTGGTAAAAAACATTGCTTTAGGAATTTTTTTATCAAGAATATTCAAAATAATATTGCTAGTTCTGAATTTTTTAAACTTTTGTCATTAATAAAGAGAAACCGAAAAAAAAAACATTAGACCGGCTTCGAAAATTAACAGGATGTTATAAATTCATTTATTTGTGTGGATGACCACTACTCACCATTATTCAATTGTAACATATGGTTTAATACCCCACTTTCTCCTACTTAATTCATCCCCACTAAGTGACCACTAATTCCTTATTAAGTCACTACTTAATTCTTGTAACCTTTGGGTTGATTTGTAACCTATGTATTTGTATCCTATAAATAGAGCACATTTGGTTCTATGGAAGACAGACTTGAAAACACTTTGAGAATACATGTTCTACCTACTCCTCTCATATACTTTTGTATTGTTCTTACTTTACTATTAGTTTTACAACACAGGAGTTTTTTAAAGTAAAATGACTTATGATTAGGGGATTCCCACTTTAATAATAATAATAAAGAAAGAAGTAAATATAATTTATTATAATAAATATATAATATGATGTCATAAAATATTCAAAAATATTTTGTTAAATGTAATTTGTATAGAGTAATTAATTTAATTACACTATTTAATTTTAAATACAAATTTTCAACGATTTCACCAATTTTATAGAGCCATTTAATAACAAAAATAAATCAAAAGTAAAAATAAAATATGTGCAGAATATTATGGCAGCACAAAAATATTTTTGATAAAATTTTTCAACGATTTCTCAAATTTTATAGTAAAAATAAAATTGTAAAACAGAATATTTGAAAGAGTCGTTTACTAACAAAAATAAATGAAAAGTAAAAATAATATATGTTCTGAATATTATGGCACCACAAAAAAAAATTTTATACAATTTTTCAATGATTTCTCTAATTCTAAAATTGTGTCCGAAAATAAAGACATTATTTAAAACAAATATTTGAATATAGGCCCCATTAAGATTTCATTAATTTAAACTAAAATAGTTAAAAATGGGCCTATTTGAATATAGGTCCATTAAGATTTCAATAATTTAAACTAAAATAGTTAAAAGTGGACCTGGGCCCGCAGCGGCTGAGTGAGAGAGTGAGAGGCTGAGAGTGTGCAAGCCACGCGCCTAATACGAACAAAGTAGGACTCAAGGATGTTTCAGTCTTTTCACACAGTGGTCACGTCTGGTGCGGCAATACGCGCGGTAAATTGAAATGTTGTGGTTCTTTTCTGTTTTAGTAAACTAGTGACTTGATGTGAATTCAAACTAATCAAAATAGTAAATTTTAAATATTAAATGATTTAAACTTTTTTTTTAAAAAAAAAACTCATAATTTTGACTGTTAAAGACAAAAATTTTGAAGCCGTCCCTGATCACGCCTTATTCAAAATAATATACAACATGTCTCCCCTCACGAGTAGGACAAGGACGAGGAAGAAAAGTTTTTCATGGGTACTTTGATTACAAATCTTTGTTGCCAATAAAAATTGAATGGAGTGTCGGATATCGATAATGGTATCAGATAATTAAGTGTATGATTAGTGTGCTCGATGAAGGACCTATTCTTTCGGTCCAAAATAAGTGTCAATTTTAATTTTTGTACACTTTTTTAAAAAATATAATAATTTAGAATCGTTTTACTAATATGTTGCAATTTTTTTTTTTTTTACATTATTTAAAAAATTGTGATTGGAACAATAAACTAAACAAGAATATACTGGAAAAAAAACATTAAGTTTTTGTGTTTTTCGAAATGGATACTTATAAGAATTTCTAAATGGCCACTTATTTTGGAGCCAAAGGAATATCTACTTAGCTTCTTTTTATTTTATGTTTTTGGGTCAACCTTCACATGGAGTACTTCTTATCTTATCTTTAACAGTGTAGATTGAATGATAACTTCAAAATCCAACGTAGGCATCATAAAGTACTCTGCAATTAAGAAAAATTATAAGCAGGGGCGGAGCTAGCCTTACGATTCGGGGTTCGGCCGAACCCCGTAGCTTTAATCAAACTATGTATATTTACTTTGAAAAAAATATTTAATATGTATTGATTATTAATTTAGAACCCCTAACTTAAAATGATTAGAAATATGAATCCCAAAACTTTAAATCCTGGCTTCGCCTCTGATTATAAGGAGATAATGTAACTCACGTACATATTCTTTCTTTCTTTAGCAAAAGGACAACGATGACATGAATTTGAATCTGAAATCAACCAATGCTAAGGTGCCAGACGATGTACAATATTAAGAAGTGGACCTTACTCTAATATAGTATCTAATGGAAATCCTAAGCTCTAAGGTTTTCCAAACTTAGAATTAAATTTGGTTAATACAATTGACAATCAAATCTGTCTTGGAATTTAAGTTTGAAACTCAATCACACACCTTAAATGAGCAAACAGCATAAGGGTATCTGTGTCTATGGATTTTTGATGCGTTACACAAACAAATACTTCCAAAGCCAGTAGAGAATGCAATTTCGAATACAAATTTGACAAAACTGAAAAGAGAAGAGATTTTCAAATACCCATAATAGAAGAAGTAAATGGGATTTTTTTTTTAAATTAAAATTTAAAAAGGTGGGTTGATTTTAGGAGGAATTGGTGGGTGGAATTTGGATTATTTATGAAACGGTCAAAGATTGAGATAATATGAAGGTCCCACTAATTAGGATACCAACAAGAAGCTGAAGATGACAAAGTGAAAAAATATGGGACCTACGTTTGAAGATTACGTTACATAGGCAGTGTTTTGTTATTTTGTTATTATTAGTATTGAATAGAGGCACAAGTACTTTGGGTCGCCGCATGATCTACGTGTGTCCAATGTTTAGCCACATGTAGAATCACTGTTTTGGACGTTCTCTAGGAAAAGGAGAAACCGATATAGTGACTCATAAAAACAAATAGACTTAGAAAAAAATTTTATTATCAATATAATACTCCATCCTTTCCAAAATAGATGACACTATTTCTTTGTTAGTCCGTTCCAAAAGAATGATACATAATGAAATGCTTTATAGCAACATATTTATGAATGACTTATTTTGGAACTAAAAAATACTTTTAGATCAAAAAAAGATTTCGTCTAGTTTAGACCCTTTTTTCTATCAGCTAACCGTAGATTTCATCTATCTCATTTCTCTCTTCTCTCTACCCGTCGCCCACCACCATAACCAACTCCGCCAGCCAGCTGACCACCGAGATTTTTGTCTTTTGTCGAACTTCTAGATCATGTAAATGTATGTCAAGTATATATATAGCACATAATGGTTAATTTGTATACTTTTATATACTAGTTTTAGCGTACATGCGTTGCACGTGTCATATTTTTTAAGTAATTAAAACCTGCATATATCAAAATAGTAAATGTAACATTAATAAAAAAAAAATATAGGCATTCAAAAATTACAGAATAATCTGATTAATAATTTTTAACATAACAAAATAGGCATGTGTATAAACTTAAGCTTACATATTGCTACATAATTTCGTACATGATTTATAATTTTAATGTTATCTAACTTAGTATGGAAATGTTTAAACTATTCATGAAATATTTATAATACTAATTAATTTTGTTATCAAAACACCCATAGCACATATTAAAACTGATGTTATTTTTTAGCAATACAAATAACTAATGTATTTTTTAGCAGTCTATTATGCCAACTTCCTTATTCCTATTTCTCTTAATATTAATTCCTAATGAGTCACAGTTTTAGAATTACCTCCATTACTTAAAAATGCATGGAATGATAAGATAAAATAAATAAACAAAGACATATTATAATAGCAATAAACAGGAAAAGAAAGGTTACGTGGTGTCCAAAGAGAAATTTCATAGTCATAAATTTTATGAATATTAAAAAAATTATAGTGGAATTAACTTTGCTTAGTTTAGATTAAGATTAAATTTTGCTTTGCTTGAAAATTATTATACTGCAAATATAAAATTCAATAAATCTCAAAGACATGACAAATATATCGTTACACTGTAAGTTTCAAATAGCTATTATTGATAAACTAATCCGTATACATATAAACACCTAATCGAGAAGAAAAAATTGTGTTTAAAGAAGAGACTATTCCTAGCTCTAAAGCAAATAGAAAAGAATTGCTTACCTCATGTATTTGTCAAGCTCACATGAAAATATATGACCCCTCCTGCAAATAAAAAAAAAGGAAAAAGTCCAACCATCCAAACAAGCAGTAAGCATCGAAATTTGCTCATTATTTAAAAGATAGGCTATCACAAAAGTTTCACTATTCCTTCCACCATAAAAGTATGCAAAACATACATATTGATGGTATATTCATCATTCTGATAAGATCTATCGAATATAATATAAACTTTGGCCATGGAAGACGATCCTTTGCTCCTAAATGATATTCAAAAAATTCTTTTCTGCAAGACATGATGAAAGCAATCAACTATACGCTTATAGCAAAAGACATAACAACTCCTATAGACACTGAGGGAACATGTAAACAATACACACTGACCATCGATTACCAAGTACATCTGACATGCGATAAAATAAAAGATCTCAAGTCGGGTCCATTATTTAATCGACTTCAATAAGGTTTTACCTTTTTCAAATGAACAAACATCAAAGCTATGCATACCATCAGCATAATCGCCCAACGATGAGAAAGATTTATCAAAGAAAAACTTCAAACAGAAATAAAACAAAATGTAATAGTAAATTTATTTAGTTACATGGAAAAACGATATTCCACGATTAATGGTAGGAAGTAGCAAAGTGATCATATCATGCACGAACATCATAATGAAGAAGTAATATTAATTCAAGAATTTGACTTTATAAAACCTAATTTTTAGAAAGTAAAATTTTCAGATAAATTACAGCAATATAAGGGGCAAAAAGCTACTCCATAAAGTTCAATATCTAACTTATGGTGTCTTTCTCTACGAGCCAAATATGCAATCTTTAGAAATCTAGAGTCACCTACTAAAGAAAAAACCAACACCAATAAATTAAAAATTTAACAAAAATAAAAGATCAAGTGAACAAACTCTAAAGAAAAAGCCAACACCCATTAAACAAAATTTAACAAAAACAAAAGTTCAAGTGAACAAATATTAGTACCTTGAGCCGGAAAGTAAGTTTCATATACAATTTAATATTTGCTTTTAACTTGGCGTCTACAATGAGTTTATATAGAAAACATATATCTACAAATTTGATTTAAATTTGAACTCTAGCTACTAAATCAAAAAGACAATGATTGATTTCATGTATATAAGTATTAATTCTGATGATAATTTAATCTTTATTAATAATCCAAACTTGTAACTACGTCGAGCTTATATCGAAAACCTTTTAAGAATTTTAAACATTGAAGAATTTTTAACGAAAACTTCTAAAAAGATTTGCCTTTTAAGTGTTTGATCCTTTTAAGAATTCTATTTCCTTAATTAACATTCAGCATATCACACTATCCAACTTGATTTGCATTAAATTCATACATTCATCATAGCCTTTTACTTTAGGGACACGGGGATGGGACGGTTCAAGTGTAGTACCATGTTCAAATCGATCCCGAGGCCTCAATACATGCTTATGTATTTTTTCATTGGCCGGTTAACGTAGTATTTGTCCAAATCAATCCAATATTCTGTGATATACAAAATTTATCCAAAACGGGTTACTGCACTCAGAAAATCCAGTCAATGCATAACAGTAATCCAACCATGTGAACGGACCAAACCAATAATCCAACCAGGTCAAACATATCCATTACACATTTCAATGGAAACGGGCCAAACAGAGATCACATTGTCAAATGCATTAGAATTAGGTGATTCAAACAACTTATCACCAAATGCTTTAAAGATATCAGCTGAAGCCATAACAGAAGTCTTGCAAAGAGCACTTCTTGGATTTTTCATTTCCTTAACAATCATCAATAAAACTTTATCCAAAATTGGAACGCAAGAGATCAGAGTGAAACAATGCAAATTGCCTAGTATCATTCAGTGAGTGACAGAGGTAACAATAGTTCAAGCAAAGGGTTCAAACAAACGGGAATCCCAACGTAAATATACTCAAAAACCAATTCTCAAAAGAGGTTAAATACATAATTACGATTTTATCCAACTTAAAAGGTACTTACAAAGGGTAAAAAAGTCGTATGACATTTCACTAAGGCCTTCGTGCTTTTATAATAATATAGATTCTTATATCTGTGCGTATATATTTAGTATATGTATAACACATATACATCCAATATATATTTGTGAAAATCTTTTGTATGTCTGGTCTATGTATATCAGTATTTTTATGTATGTTTGTGTATTTCCAAGATCAAAACCATTTTCTCAAGCATGAATCGTATAGCATGTATGTGTTTTAGTTTATGTTAGTGTATATGTATCATATACATTTCTTCGATTGAAAAACAAAAACAATGTCTAATCAGAGGCGGCCGGGTGTGAACAACGGTAGGACGCTAGGGTTTCTTTGGAGAAGAAAGAGATTCTTTTTGAATCCCTAAGTTTGTTTTATTATATGTATTAGTTAAAAAATATTGTTATATTTTTCGAAATTGGAATAATATCGATATATTTTAAAAAATATTCTTTAACGTTGTTTAATTTTATAAACAATCCTACAATAATTGTCCGTAAGCCCGACTTATGTCTAAAAGGTAGTTTAAAGATTAAACACGGTTTAAGATCATATAAATTGGCTTTAACCATAATCCCAACGAACCGAAAGCTCAACAAGAACCATATCGTGCAATACATGACTGGATGAGTATTATTAGTGTAATATAAATTCTTCTAGGTGTAGACTTTATAGAAAGGGTGAATTGTAAAAATATGCTACCGGAAGCCATGGTTTGCCAAATTGCCCTCACTAACAGATGTTTAGCAAAAATACTCTCATTAGTTTAATAAAAAAAATTTCGGACCAAAATACCCCTACAAAATAATAAAAAGACGTGCACAGTCCATCCACTTCCTTTTCAGTATTCACGCGATCACAGCAACCCAAAAGCCCCATTCCTTTCAGAGATTGCTCCATTCAAGCAAAGGTTTACTGTAAGATTTCTTCAAAATGCTATTGAATTTTACTAACAGTTATAATTTCATTTATATTATGCTTAACTTTGGTTAAAATTCTATATAAATCAAACGAGATATGGTTTTTATTCATAATAATCACAAAACACATGACATTAGATTGATTACAGTAATTGTAGTATGCACTTTCATAAAAAAAATACAAAATCTATCAATTCTGGAAAAGTCTTGGCTTATTGACATTAGTTTAAGCTCTAGTGCAATGGGAGGCTTGTACAAAGTTATTGTCTATTGCCAAGACTTTCAACCCTATTGCAATGAGGGGCTATAGCTAAGACTTGCAACCCTGATGCAATGGGGTCCTTGTAGATACTTCTTGGCTATTGCCAAGACTTACAGACCTGTTACAATGGGGTACTTGCAGACAAATTCTCTGCAAGTCTTGGCTATAGCATTGGTGCAATAAGCACAAAGCAGAGACTTCTTGGCTATTGCCAAGACTTTCAGACCTAATGCTATGGGGGACTTGCAGACAAAGTCTCTGCAAGTCTCAGCTATTGCCAAGAGTTGCAACTCTAGTGGAATAAGCACCTAGGAGAAACTTCTTGGCTATTGCCAAGACTTTCAGACTGTTGCTATGAGGGGTATGCACACAAAATCTCTGCAAGTTTTGGTTATTGCCAAGAGTTGCAGCTCTGGTACAATAGGCACCTAGGAGAGACTTCTTGCCTATTGCCAACACTTAAAGACTGTTACTATGGGATGCTTGCAGACAAAGTCTCTTCAAGTCTTGGCTATTGCCAAGAGTTGCAGCTCTGGTGCAATAGGCACCTAAGAGAGACTTTTTTGCAAGACCTTAAGCCCAGAAAAGGGCAACGCTTTTACCGATGATCCTGCTTCTATTAAAGTATATTATTTATCTTGATTATGTGCATGATTACCACTATGGCGACTCGCTGCATTTATATAGATTATAATGGGAATTGGGATGCAAACAGCAAATACATCAACCATGATATAAAGTTGATACTTGTTGAAGACGGTATAACCTACCAGGCATTTGAAAAAGAAATTTGTAATGCTCTAAGCATCAACACTGATGAAAGTGAAGCAAAGATAAGGTTTGACACAAATCTTGAAACGTGCATAGGAATGATGGTAACAAATGATCAAAAACTTATGACTTGCATGTATCTGCTGAAGATGACAATTTCAGAAAATCCCGCTTCATAGTAGAAGTTATTAAAATGAATGACATGTCAAGTAACAACACCACCACCACAAGTACATGCGAATTCTTTGTGAATGAAGCTGACAATAGCATGGTGTTGCATCAAAAGGAAGGGCAGTTGTTGATTATAAATATTTTTAAAAATCAAACGTGATTGGAAAGTTAATATTATCAATAAACTGAACTTTTGGCTATAGCCAAGACTTTACACTCATATAGATAACCAATTCAATTTAACTTGACGCAAAGTCTTGGCAAAGGGTAAGACTTCCTACTGAAACTTATTTATCGACTTTAATATTAGAAATAATTAAGTTGCCTTGAAGTCTTGCCATAGATAATAGTATTGACAGCTAAATTTCCACCAAGTCTTGGCAAAAACATTACCAGCACAACCCTCCACGAATTATTTATCAATTTTAAATTAGTTATATAATATCAGACTTGGAATTAATTAACTAGAATTTAAGTCTTGCCTATTGGCAAGACTTTCCATCTAATTCCTTCACCCCACAACAACTAAAAAGCCTTGAAGTCTTGCAATTGCTAACACTTCCATCTCATCCAGTTCAAAACAACTCCAGTCTTTAAAATAACAAAAATATCAAACATCCAAGTGTACTTGTTTACATAAACATAAAAAACAGAGTAAATATGAAACACACGGAATTGAAACTACTCATCAGCTTTCTCTAACTCTTTTGCTGTATTAAAAGTCTTGTTTGGACTACTACACGGATTATCTTGCGACGGAGGTAACAAATGAAAATTTGAAAATTCATCGCCCACATCACATTTTTGCCTCTTCCTGGCACCTTCATCAGAAAATCTTGGTTGACTTATAAAATTCATCCACACTAAATATACATAATCATGATCACAAGATTCAATATTCATTACCTGCAAAATTTAAAAAAAATAAAACAACACATAATAACAAAATAATGAAAAGACCATATAGAAAAATACTCCATAAATTTGCCGAAAACTCCATCTTTCAACAACGTCAATTGTCGCTCCGTCAAAAATTCACTAACCAAACTACTATACTTCCTATCACCATCCCATGAACCTTTGGCATCAAACCAGTGCTCAAACTTAAAAATTTGATCTCCTTCCTATGGAAACAAAAAATAAAATATACATATTCAACAACACTATTAGAAATATGATAACAAAATAGAAAGCAACAGACAAGGGAACATACATTATGATGTACCATCATGAACTCACAATGATTATGCAGAAAAATTCCTGCCACCAAAAACAAACACAACTAAAAAAAACAGAAAACACCTACAGAACAAGCAAATTAACTACAACTATTGCCAATAACCAACACTTTAAACTCTACCAGAAAGGGCAAATTGTACACATAGTCTCCGCAAGTATTGTGTTGCTCCCAACGCACACGCAAGTATACGCGGTCGACAAGTAATAAAGTGATAAGTCAAGTATCGTTCCCACGAGGACTATTCAGACTGGACTCCTAACAAACAATTTCTAACTAACTATCTAGGGATCTTTTTCCAATAGTGAGGATTTTATTAACTAAAGAACAGTAATTAAAATGGTAGAAGTGAATTCACACAATGGAGCAAAACTTGGTTGTTATCAGTAATAAGGAGACGGTCCAGGGTCAGAGTTACGAACAATCCAGTTGAGTTTTCCAATTGATTCCTCTTCTTAAATCCCGGATTACCAACTAACAAATTAATGTACCCGTGAAAACCTTTCGATTCTTCACGGTCTATGCAGGCTACTCCAATCCCTATATGTCTATGGGATGAATCACATACACGCATTAACGAATTCTGTAATTAGTTAAACTAGGCGAGCAAGTATATGTCTATCCTACTCACAAGTTGGTTCCCCGATGCCCGGGTTCACAAACTAGCCATACTCTTTCTTATTGCATTCATAAATTCCCTCTTTCGAGTTCAATCTAAAAACCATAGATAATGCATAATTATCGGGCCCTGACAATTACACAAGTGAAATCAAGAAAGAATAAGCAATCCGTTATGGGATTCAATTAATGGAAATCAATCTTCAAACATCAACTTTCATGAAATACTCTAACCCTAGAACGATGTGTGTAGCCACGCATACTCATAATAACAACACAAAGATTTGATGAAATAATGATGTAATAGATTAATGGAAGGAAGAAAAACCCTTGTTCAAGATGTTATGAGCTCTCCAATTTGCTCCAAGGTCTGAACTCCTATCAAAAATGAAGTAAAAGAGTATTTATAGGGTTTACAAAGGCCTAGTAATAAGTTACACCTAAGCCTAGACGAAATAGGAAGTCCAAAAACGCTCCAGGGGCGCTGTAGCTGGCGCCCCGTGCCCCCGAACGCGCCAACCCAGGCAGAACCCATCGAAACTTGGGCGCTTTTGGGGCGCCCCGCGCCACTGAAAGCGCCAGAAGGATGGGCGCTTTTGGGGGCGCCCCGCGCCACTCAAAACGCTAGGCCAAATTCCTGCCTCCTTCGTCTGCAGCTCGCGTCGCGTTGTGCCTTCGTATGTTCGATCCAATCCTCAATCCAAATCCAATCTTTTCTTGCTCGATCATGCTCTTTAAAGCTCCAATTGAACTTCATAACAACCTACAATCATACGACATAAAATCAGTGCAAAATCACATTCGTTAACTAGAAAACGTGCGAATAAAATACTCAAACGTGAGGAAATATTAAGGAAATATAGGCATAAAATGCCAAACATCACCGCCCCACACTTAAACCTTTGCTCGCCCTCGAGCAATCACAAATAAATTCCTAACCTAGGTAGAACAGGTCTGCCTATGACTATGGTTGATACCGACCATTGAAAAAATGCATACAAGACTACTATGGATCCATCAAACATGCCAATAATTTACCAAACACCAAAACATGAGAACAACCACCCCAAGACAACTCAAATGCACAAACTCGACTCATTGCAACCATGCTCCCTCAAAGTCACATCTATCTACTCAACCAAGAAGCCACAACTTCACCTACCTCATGCAAACCGTGTGCCCTTACCAAAATGAAGCAAGAGAGTGTCCCCTAAATATCACACACAACAATGAATATCAAGTATAGAACGGGGATAATAGCATAGAAGGAATTCACTCACTCTCATGAAAATCTCACATGTCACACATGATGTACCATAGGCTTTCCCGTAGTGTAGGACTCCACTAATGTAAGCTCACTCCAATCGGGATTAACTAGGACTTTAAAAAGGTTGTAATGTAGGCTAAGGGCTGGTAGGATACATATGGGTAATAGTGACTACCTCCCTAAACACTTTAATACATCACAATCAAATTAAGCACATATCTCATCAAAGCCACCCAATCAACAACTTCACACACACCTTCTCAACAAGTAGCAATTTTTTCTTTTAAGTACAACACTAGCAAGGATGGACATTCTTTTCTTTTCTCTTTATTTCTTTTTCCAATTTTTTTCTTTTCATTTGTTTTTTTTTTCTGTTCACTTCTTTCCAAACCTTGCCAATACTCATAATCAACTACTACATAATTCATTACATATTCCCCTCATTGGTTCCACTAAAAAACCTCCCAAAATTTCAACCACAACTCCACAATAATATCACATTATCAATTAAAGTGCTTAAGGAGTAAAGGGTCAAAAGAAAGAAATTTAGAACAAGTGGGTAGGCTCGGGGTGTGGGTGCCAACAAAGAGGTCAAAGAGATCACAACAATCAAGTCCAAGGTTAATATATATGGGTAGGAAAATCAAGGTCAAAGGCTTATCCAAGAAGGCCGGTATCATTTCCCGACTAGAGAAGACCTAGGATTTCGCTTTGCACACACACATGGCAAGTTCTAGACACCAATATGCAACACGGAGTACAATAAGAATATGCCTCCCAACACACATTGCACACAATCTACACAAAAAGGCTCCATCACTACTCTCAATCAAGCAAACAAGGTGCACCTTGTGGAAATTTAAGCACTAATGCACAAAGGTTCACAACAAAGTCAAGTGAGTGGACGCAAGCATCTCAAGGGGGTCATTCCATTTTTTCCTAGGCATGCATCACAATTTAAAACCAAAAGACACCACAAATAGCACATGCAATAAGTTCAAGTCCACCGGTATCAAACAAATCAAAGGCACCTAGCATTCTACCTATTTCATTCGTCTAGGGTCACCTATAACTAACTACTCTAATCCTAAAAAAATAAAAACTATCCGGTTCAAAGGCCTCCCCGTGGAAAAGAACCGAGGTCATAAGAAAAACCACGGGGGTGGATGACATATACAACTAACAAAGATTAAAAAGAAAATCTTTTTGAAATTTTTCATTAGTTTTCTAATTTTTTTTTTAGTTTTTTCATATATTAAAGCAAGAAACAAATAAAAATAAAGTCAAGTGACAAAGGAAAAATCCTAACGGTACATGCATCCCCAACCTCAAAAATAAAGGGGAGTACCCCACCCCACACTTAAAACTAAGCAATGTCCTCAGTGCTACAAATAAAGTACAAGGGGTAAAAGAACTTCCCTGAAGGCTCTAGTCCTTGGTGCTAGCATCCTCCAAGCTTCCGTATAGTATGAGGTACTCAGACTTCCCTCATCAAGTCAACAATATTAGGCAGGGGTGAGGACACCCCACACTTAAACTCGACATTACATGAACCTGCAATCCAACGAAAAAACAAAAACTACGTGATACTATAAATAAAATAATACAAGTACAAACTCGGGTTGCCTCCCGAGAAGCGCCTTATTTAACGTCATGGCACGATGACACTTTTAGCTCAGTTCCAGCATTTATGTCTTCTCTTCTTACGACGAACCTTTGCTTTCTTCCTTTCTTTGAGAGAACCCATCTTCAGCTTCACATGTGATGTGTCACTGCTATTTTGTTCCACATTCTGCTCACACAGGTCATTTGGTTTACTTCCATGTTCTTGTTTGACACATTCGATCATAGAGCACTTGATGCGGGGCATACCTCAAGACCGTTCACTAGGAGTCAAGCCAAGTTGATTCAAGACACCCATCTTCACTTAACTTGGAGGGACATGGATGGAGGCTCTGAGAGTAGCTTGAAGATTATGCTTTTGAGTGCCATGGATGGAGGATCACTTAGTCCACTTGGAGAGGCATCCGGAGCACGTTTGGAAGCAAATCAAGAAGCCACAGAAACGGACGGACCGCCTACCCAACTAGGCGGGCCACCTACTTTTGATCAACTCTCTGGAAATTGCATGGGCGCACCGCCTCTGCAAGATGGGCGGACCGCCTAGTGCTAGTAGGCTGGGCGCCTAGTGCTAGTTGGCTGGGAGCCTACTTTGCTGAAGAGTTGCGGGATTCCTAGTTTTTATGCTATGCTTTGACAATTATAGCCCTACGTGGCCTCTATTATTTTAACCCACTTTGGGGGTATTTTTGAGCTTTTACTATGTGTACATGAAGTCTATAAATACTTCACATAACCTCTTCAAACCTGAGCTTACCTTTGAATCTTATGAATGATGAATAGAGTTTATCTCTTTTTATGAAGAAACCCTTTCTTGGTTGCTTGAATTCACTAGCGAATCCTAGTTAAGTGTTGAACCGACACCCGATCATTCTACTTGCGAGTCCTGGGTGCGAATCGAGGGTGGTTTTATAGTGTAGGTCCTTCTAGACACCGATTCGAGGGTATCTCGGGACAAGTTCCCTGGGGTTACTTCGAAGGGAGTTCGAAAAGTGTCTCGCTCTCCTATCGTTCTTTGTATTGTCGTATTGATCCTTATCATCTTGGTATCAGAGCAAGGCTGGGGTTTTGTTTTTACAAACCCCCGACCCTTGATTCTTCGTGCCTAGGTTAGTTTCGATATTATGTTCTTGTTTGTTTTTGAAGAAAAAGAAGAAAAACACAAAAAAATATGATCATGGATTCTTGGTTTGTTAGAACCGTTGTGTGATTGTTATTGGGGTTTGTTCCTTATTGGAAACCCGTTCTTTTGGTACCCTAAACACCCAATTTGAAGTTGAAAACACAAGAATTGAAAATTTGAAACCCTTTGAAAGTTTGAAAACTTGAAACCCTAAGCTTGAAATTGATGAACATGGTAGATTACTTGTTTTTGATTGGTGTTTGATAAAAGTTGTTGGGTTTTGATCTTTGTGCTTGAAACAACATTGGGGTACCTTTGAATTGCTCAAAGAACTTGAGAATTGTTGAATTTTTTGGTGCAAAACCAAGAAAATCGTGTTTGAAACTGTGCTGAAGCTTGCAGAGGGCGGAGTGCCTAGTCTAAGGGCGGACCACCTTTTTTTTGTGAACTCTCTGGAAATTGCACTAGGCGGGGCGCCTAGTTGAGAGGGCGGACCGCCTACTCTCCTCTGCATGGATTTCGGGCGGACCACCTACTGAAAACAGGTGGGGCGCCTACTTCTGTGAGGCGTGGTTTCAGGTAGTTTTTCGTAGGATCTCTTATTTCTTTGATTACATTGCATCTAGCTAGTACTTCTTTGAGTAATCTTACCTACTTGAATTGTGCTAGCCCTTCTAAGCTATTAGGAAACTCAAGCCTAGACCGGAGAGTAGAATTCAAAGAAGATTCGTAGTCTCATTTAGCTCAAGTCCGCACTTATAGAGCTTATCGTTCCAATAGAGTCATATCAACTCCATTCACCCCGGAGTGCATTTGGCTTTTGAGTTGAGTGATTAAGTTGAGGTTTGCTATTCAACTTAGTGAAGCTTTGGATTCAAGCTAGAGTGAAATATCCATCACCACTAAACAAGTGAACCGAGTGAAATACTTGTGAGGGAGTGAGTGAGGTTGTTTTGATAACATTTGTTTCTTGTGTAGGTACAATGTCCACAGAAGGAGAAGATTTTGCTAAGAGTGCCCTTGCTGATATCCTTGCCAAATTGGATAGTATGAACTTGAGGATTGAAAACCCTGAGAGGGTATCATCAAGTGCCCTAGTTGAGCAAGGGACTTCTAATGTCCAATCGGAGAAGGGGACCCCGAGTGTCCAAGTTGAGAAAGGGTCCTCGAGTGCCCAAGTTGAGGCCGGAGAAGGCACAAGTAGTCCGACCTTTACCCAGGAACAAGTTACGGAGTTGCTTCATCACCAACAATGGGTAAGGGAGGATCGTGATCGAATTGACCTATTGTTGGGCAATACCCAAGGAGTAACTATTCCAAACCTTATGGGCAATCCCCAAAGGAATGCTCCACTTCCCGGACCAATCCGAAATGTTCAACCCCTTGAGCAAGTTGCACAAGCTCAAGAATAGGAGGAGGATGATTGTGGTGATGGTGGGTATGATGCTCACTATCAATTTAGGGGTCAGAATGTTGATAGGGGTCGAGGCCGAGGTCGAGGGCCATCCCATGGGTACTTTGGAGGGAATGCTAGGAGGGATCTTGGTGGATATGGGGATCACTTTGGAGGCCAACCGGAGCCTTTCCAAGGGGGTCGTGACAACAACAACAATCTTAATAGTGTGAAGCTCGCTATTCCTTCTTTCAAAGGAAGTAGTGACCCAGTGGAGTACCTTGATTGGAAGTTGTCTATGGAGCGTATATTTGACACCAATGATATGCCCGAAGTGAAGAAGACCAAGTATGCTATATCTTCCTTTGAATCCTTTGCTTCTACTTGGTGGGAGTCGGTAAAGAGGAATAGAAGGAGAACGAGAATGACTATTAATCTTACTTGGGAAGAGTTGATCCATGTGATGGATGAAAAGTACTTGACTAACCAATACCGAGTGGAACAACAAAAACGACTCTATGAGTTGAAACAAGGATCCAAATCGGTTGGGGAGTACTTCTATGAGTTTGAACAAGTCCGGATGACTCTAGACTTGGATGAGAAAGATAATGAGATGGCCATGATCCGTTTCAAAGGGGGCTTAAACCGAGACATAGCTTCACTTTTGAAGTTTCACAAGTACAATGATCACTACAAGCTATGCGAAGATGCGGTTGAAGCCGAGAAGTGGCTCAAAGAGGAGAAATCCCTTCGCTACAAGAGTAGTACTACTACTCCCTTGAGCAAGCCAAAGGAGTGGAAGACTCCTACAACAAATGCGAAATTCCCAAATGCAAGTGGTGCAAGTGCTAGCAAGGATGTGAAAAAGCCTTATGAGAAGGCTACACAACATGTGGGAGGTAACTCTAGAACTTACTTGAGTAATCCTATCTCTACATCTGGTCAATGCTATAAGTGTAAGGGTTATGGACATATCTCCAAAGATTGCCCTACCCGGAAAACTATGGTTCTTGTGGGAGACTTGGTGTATGAACAAGATAGTGAACCCGAGGAAGAAGAGGAAGTAGAGAGTGATGGGGAGGATGATGATGGGGGAGGTTGCAATGGAGGATGATGATGATGCCCATGCCTTCCTTGTTGTGAGGAGGAGTTTAGGAGCCATGTTTGTGGAGGATAGTGAAACTTTACAAAGGGAGAACCTCTTTCATTCTAAATGTCGAGTCATGGGTCTCCTTTGTTCCATGATCATTGACTCGGGGAGTTGTGCCAATGTCATTAGCCAAACACTAGTTGCCCAATTTAAAATACCCACCCTAAAACACCTAAATCCTTACCGTCTACAATGGCTTAGTGAGTGTGGTGAGTTGAAGGTGGTCAAACAATGCACGATCAAGTTCAAGATTGGGAACTATGTGGATGAACACATGTTCGATGTTGTGCCTATGTAAGCATGCCACCTTCTCTTTGGAAGGCCATGGCAATTTGATAGACATGTGGTTCATGATGGCCATGCCCTTAACTCCCAAACAAGTTCGTGCTCAAGCCCTTAACTCCCAAACAAGTGAGTGATGATTACAAGCGGATGAGGGAGTTAAGAGAAGCGGCAAAGACTAAGTCGGTTGTTGAGCCTATCCCTTTGTCCAAAAGCTTGGTGGCAATCCCACCATCTTCTAACGGTAGCATATGTGCCATGATGCAACCGGGCGAGGTCCTAAGAGGAAATGATGGCAACAAACTACTCATATGCCTAGTGCACAAAGGTATGATTCTTACCTCCGATCTTGATTTTTCTACTAACCCTTTGCCTAGTGTGTTTGAGAATGTTTTGAAGGATTTTGGTGACATGTTCCCGGATGAGATGCCGGATGGATTACCTCCTTTGAGGGGTATTGAGCACCAAATCGACTTTATCCCGGGATCTCAAGAGAATTGCAAAAGCAAGTTGATGAATTGCTCACTAAAGGCTTGGTGAGGGAAAGCTTGAGTCCTTGTGCCGTACCCGTGATCCTTGTTCCCAAAAAGGATGGCACTTGGAGAATGTGTGTTGATTGTCGGGCCGTGAACAAAATAACGGTAAAGTACCGTCATCCTATTCCCCGACTTGATGATATGTTAGATGAATTAAGTGGTTCATGTGTTTTTAGCAAAATAGACCTTAGGTCCGGCTACCATCAAATCCGGATGAAACCCGGAGATGAGTGGAAAACCGCATTCAAGACCAAGTTTGGTCTCTATGAATGGTTGGTGATGCCTTTTGGGCTCTCCAATGCACCTAGTACTTTCATGAGGCTAATGAACCATGTTCTAAAGCCATTCATCAACAAGTTTTTGGTCGTCTACTTTGACGATATATTGATCTATAGTAAATCAATAGACGACCATGTTGATCACCTTAGGCAAGTGCTTGAAGTGTTGAGAGCCGAAAAGCTCTATGCTAATTTTATAAAGTGTGCCTTTGGTGTTGAGAAGGTAGTCTTTCTTGGGTTTGTTGTGAGTGCCCAAGGAGTGGAAGTGGATGAGTCTAAGGTAGAGGCCATACGTGATTGACCTACTCCATCTACCGTGACTCAAGTGAGGAGCTTTCATGGTCTTGCTAGTTTTTATAGACGCTTTGTGAAAGACTTTAGCTCCATTGGCGCTCCACTCACCGAACTGGTGAAGAAGGACAAACCTTTTGTTTGGGGAGAGCCTCAAGAGAAGGCCTTCCAAGAATTGAAAAGTAGGTTGAGTACCGCCCCTCTATTGCAATTGCCCGACTTCGGAAAGGCATTTGAGGTTGAGTGTGATGCCTCGAGGGTGGGAATTGGTGGTGTCTTAATGCAAGATGGGAAACCCATCGCCTACTTTAGTGAGAAATTGAAGGGTTCATCTTTGAACTACTCTACGTATGACAAAGAGATGTACGCCTTGGTGAGGGCTCTTGCTCATTGGCAACACTACCTTTGGCCTAGAGAGTTTGTGATCAAGAGTGACCATGAGTCACTCAAGCATCTTAGAGGCCAAGAGAAATTGAACAAGCATCATGCCAAGTGGGTAGATTTCATCGAGTCTTTTCTCTATGTTATCCAATATAAGAAAGGGAAAGACAATGTTGTGGCGGATGCACTTTCTAGGAAATTTGCTGTAGCCACCACCCTTGCCTCCAAGCTCATGGGTTTTGAGAGCATTAAGTTGATGTATGCTTATGACCCTAAGCTAAAGAGCATTCATGAAGCTCTTGAAAAGGGAGAAAGGGTTGAAAAATACCAATGGGTTAATGGATATATCTTTAAAAATGGTAAAGTGTGTGTTCCCGAGTCCTCTTGGAGGGAATTGTTGATTCGTGAGGCTCATTGTGGGGGCTTGATGGGACACTTTGGGAGGAACAAGACCTTGGCCATCCTCATGGAGCAATTCCATTAGCCAAAGATGGGGGTTCAAGTTGAAAAGCTTTGCAAAAGTTGCCTTGAGTGCAAGCATGCTAAATCTAAAGCTAACCCCCATGGTTTGTATACTCCTCTCCCCGTGCCTACTAGTCCGTGGGTTGATATATCAATGGATTTTGTGATGGGCTTGCCACGGTCTAGGGGGGGCCATGATAGCATTTATGTTGTCGTGGATAGGTTCTCCAAAATGGCTCACTTTATTCCATGTAAGAAGTGTGATGATGCACGACATGTTGCCTCTTTGTTCATTGATAATGTTTTAAAGTTGCATGGTGTGCCTCAAACCATTGTAAGTGATAGGGACACCAAGTTCCTAAGTCACTTTTGGAGGAGTTTGTGGGGTGCTCTTGGCACCAAGCTCTTTTTTTCTAGCCCTACTCTTTCTTATTGCGTTCATAAATTCCCTCTTTCGAGTTCAATCTAAAAACCATAGATAATGCATAATTATCGGGCCCTGACAATTACACAAGTGAAATCAAGAAAGAATAAGCAATCCGTTATGGGATTCAATTAATGGAAATCAATCTTCAAACATCAACTTTCATGAAATACTCTAACCCTAGAACGATGTGTTTAGCCACGCATACTCATAATAACAACACAAAGATTTGATGAAATAATGATGTAATAGATTAATGGAAGGAAGAAAAACCCTTGTTCAAGATGTTATGAGCTCTCCAATTTGCTCCAAGGTCTGAACTCCTATAAAAAACGAAGTAAAAGAGTATTTATAGGGTTTACAAAGGCCTAGTAATAAGTTACACCTAAGCCTAGACTAAATAGGAAGTCCAAAAACGCTCCAGGGGCGCTGTAGCTGGCGCCCCGCGCCCCAAAACACGCCAACCCAAGAAGAACCCGTCGAAACTTGGGCGCTTTTGGGGCGCCCCGCGCCACTCAAAGCGCCAGAAGGATGGGCGCTTTTGGGGGTGCCCCGCGCCACTCAAAACACCAGGCCAAATTTCTGCCTCCTTCGTCTGCAGCTCGCGTCGCGTTGTACCTTCGTATGTTCGATCCAATCCTCAATCCAAATCCAATATTTTCTTGCTCGATCATGCTCTTTAAAGCTCCAATTGCACTTCATAACAACCTACAATCATACGACATAAAATCAGTGCAAAATCACATTCGTTAACTAGAAAACGTGCGAATAAAATACTCAAACGTGAGGAAATATTAAGGAAATATAGGCATACAATGCCAAACATCATATTGCACATACCCAAGACTTTAATTTCTGATGCAAAGCGAAAGTTACACTAAAAATCTCTAAAAATATTGGCAATAGCCAAGACTTTAAACTCTACTGCAGTAACACACTTCAGGAGAAAACCTATGAAAGTCTTGGCAATAGCCAAGACTTTCAGTTCTAGTGCAAAGGGAACACATACACTGAAAATATCTAAACATATTGGCAATAGCCAAAACTTTAAACTCTATTGTAAAAACCAATTTAGAAAAAATCTATGCAACTATTTGCAATAGCCAAGACTTTACGATCAGCTGAAAATGGGACCTTACACTGAAAAATCTCTAGAGTATTGGCTATTGCCAATACTTTAAACTCTACTGCAATAACCAATTTAGAAAAAATCTATACAACTCTTGACAATAGCCAAGACTGTACGCTATATGAAATTTGAAGCTTCAAATGACCGGAATCAAACAAACACAACCAAAAGAATCTACAAAAACCTCAAACATAAATCAAAAATGAAATAACTGACAAATAAATATATAAACAGCCCCAATAAGTATACAAATAAAATTACAGGTGAAATAATTTGCAGATAAATGATTAGGTGACACGACCCAAAATCCGGCTAGGCCGTGCGGGCACCCGACATCCTCCCCTAGAGCCGTCGGGCGAACCCTTACCAATTAAATTAGGAAAATATATATAATTCAATTTATAAATATGAACAATTCTTAGAAAAAAAACACAGACATACTGATACCTCTAAGCTGTACAAAAGAAATTACAGCTGACTACTCAATATACTAGGTTTAGGGCTATCCAGACTAGACATCTAAGAGTAAAAAAGAAGACGGATACCTCCTGGAGGGAGCGGAATGAACCTGAAATAATAAACAATAAACTGGTGGCCATCCGGAATAAAGCTGGCTCACCCTGACAGCTGTAGTCGTCTTCGCTCCTGAACAACGTGGCAAACTCAATCTTGGAGCAAACCTGCCGAAACGAAATAGATAGCCAAGAAACAGATAACAAATAAGGGTGAGTCAAAAGGACTCAATAAGTGGGGCAGACTAGCCACCTCAAAGAATATGATAGCTAGCCAGGGAGAAGAAACAGATAAAACAAATTCCTCTTAATTATAAAAAGGCTGAGCCAGATAATAACCGAAAATACGTATGAAGCCATAAACTCAACCAGGAATACGAGCCAGAAATATATCAACAAATAAGCAATGCACGTATAAGCAGAACAGTAGTTATGTACCACAAGTTTACACAATGGTATGAAATGAAATGAAATGAGATGAAATGAAATGATATATGATGCAAAGAGTCACATGTGCCAAGTGAATGGAGCGGAATCCTCCTCCTCCAAGGGCGGAATCCTCCTACCCTCAATATGATGCAATGGAGCGGAATCCTCCTGCTCCGAGGGCGGAATCCTCCTACCCTCAATATGATGCAATGGAGAGGAATCCTCCTGCTCCGAGGGCGGAATCCTCCTGCTCTGAGGGCAGAATCCTCCTACCCTCAATATGATGCAATGGAGCAGAATCCTCCTGCTCTGAGGGCAGAATCTTCCTACCCTCAATATGATGCAATGGAGCGGAAACCTCCTGCTCCGAGGGCGGAATCCTCCTACCCTCAATATGATGCAATGGAGCGGAATCTTTCTGCTTTGAGGGCGGAATCCTCCTATCCTCAATATGATGCAATGATAACTATTCACCGGCGCGGGACTCTCATCGACTGCCGGGAAGTATATGTCAACTCACAGCCAGAGTACAATGCTCAGATTCTCAATGCAATACTAACAACAGAACACAACATATAATATACAATGTAAATCTAAATCTAAGGCGTAATGAGTACGCCTATCGGCAGCTACACACGTAAGGAACACGTGGTAGAAAATCCACGAGACCAGGTGCCTCCAAAAAAATGGATATAAACACTTACCTTGTTACAGAGTTAACACAACAACTCAATAACCGCTTTGTCCTTTGAATTCATTGCCAAACGATCCAACTGTGTTCAATAAACAGAAAAATATATCACATTAGGCTAAAGGCTTCATTCCCTACATCTTAGGGCAATCCAGTTAGGAACCTGATACCCTATTCGCATACGCAATACGCAGGCCAGACCTATGTACAGGGTTTAAGGTCACATAACCAAACCCTAAATAAATTATATTTATGGATTGCCCATAACTCACTGAGTACGAATATATAATCAATTCTATTATCTGGGTCCAATTGACCCTTGAAACTATCAATTGAACTTATTAAAACGATGTCTAATATTCCAATTTTTACCGTAAAAATATATTCAAACATATGTAATAAGCTAAGATAATGAGTTAACATCATTACCTGGATGTTTCGGGGTGGAAATCCTAATTTTCTCCGGCTCCTTTTCCTTCCTCTCTTCATATTTTTTTTTGGCTTTTGCTCTGTTTCTCGTTTCTGCTCTAAGGATTAAGGGCCACAGCCCATCCCCATCTTATCCATTTTTTTTCTCTCTTTTGTCTTTTCCTTTTTCCTTTTTCATTTTCTTTTTTTTTTTCTTTTTGTGACAAAAATTAAAATGGTACCCTACGATATTCGAAATAATTCCAACTTTTGCATACCAGTTATAAAAAATATATATAGCATACTTGCGAAGGCGGATCTCAAATCGGGTTCCCGAAACTCAAGATGCAAATTTAAATAGAAAAAAGTCAAATTATTTAACTTTCGGCATTTTACCGGAAACTAGCCGAACAATATCGAAATTCACTTTCGAAAGTTCACAAAAGTCACAAATAATCATACTAACCTAACGGCGCTTTCGGATTTCAAATCGGAGCTCATTTGCCAAAACCGAGCTCGAAAATCTCTTTTTAAAATTTATTGACAATAAAAATTAAAACCTTCTTCCGATGCCTACCAAACGAGGTCTGATTTAGCTCAAATTTTACAGACAAGTCTTAATGGATATTATGAATTTTTTAAAATTATCGGCACGCCAATCGGAGTCCTAACTTCCGAAACGATTTACCGAGGTCGTTTCATTAGGCTTAGTAAAATAACAATTTAAATAAAAAATAATACAACAAACACAGGAAAACAGAGAATATGAACTCTAAATCTCCAGCACAAAATGAAGAAAGAAGGGAAACGGTAGACCAGGAACGTCGAGAGAGAGAGAGAGAGAGAGAGAGAGAGAGAGAGAGAGAGAGAGAGAGAGAGAGAGAGAGAGAGAGAGAGAGAAACCCTTTCAGGGGAGAAACGTGAATTATGTTAGAATGGGGATAAAATAGTACTTTCACAGGAGGACTATGAATTTGAGGGCATTTAATTAAAATATTTCAAAATGGGGGCAATTAGGTAAGACCACCACTTATTGAGGGTACTAGGTGAAATTTTTTGTTATAAAAATAGTCGCACTAGTCACCATACATATTATATGCATGAAATATGCAAAAAATAATTATTTCTCGTTTAAGTAGTCTAGCCATTATTCATGTAGTGTAAAATTTCTTATAGTCCTTAGTAGGGTCAAACATTCGTTCCACTATGTATGACCTTCTTTTAGGGGTGCCAATAATTTGGTTCGGTCGGTTATTTTAACAAATTTAGACCGTACTAATTTTTCGATTATTCAATTGAACATAACCAAAATTTGACTTTTCAAAACCGTCCCAATCATTTTGATTTTTTTTTCAATTTCAGTGCGGCTCAGTTATTTTTCAGTACTTTATTCAGTTAATTTTCGGCACTTCGTTTGATTTTTCAATTTTTTGGTACTTTATTCGATTTTAATTTTTCTTCGGTAAAAATGTTTACGAAAAAAGATCATGCCATAGTCAAAATCTATTACATTGCTATCAATTCTGACATTTTTCTCCTTTATAGAAGCGCTCTAAAGCGCTCAAGCAGACTGCACTTGGATGACCAACTTAATGACCTGCTTACAAGGGCGTTTCAGGAATTTCACATTGTTTCCTACTGTAGCTGCTTCTTCTTCTCGCTTAGAAGTCGCAGCTCATGGTTGTGCTGCCTGCTTACTGTTGGGGATAAATATGAAATTTCACATATTGGCTGTTGTTGCTGCATTGTACTTGCTGGACAAAATGTTGTGCCTTTTCTATTGTAAGGGATATACACGATGTAATACCCATGTTACCCTCGCAGTCTTCCAGTAAATGACAATACTTTGCCAATCGTTCCCACAAAGCCCTCAATCTTTTGTTGAAATTCCAGCCCTTTGTTAATCATCACTGCCGACTATTTGACTTGAGAGAAAGATCTGCCATATACACCTCTCTTCTTCTTTATAAGTAGTTCATCTTGTCAACTTAAGAAATCTTGAAAAAACGTTATTAAACATCATAAAATCAAGAAAATCACAAACCAAATGTCCAGCTGGTTACCAAAAATATTAAGAGAAAACCATAAATTGAATGGGTAACTCAAAATGCGACGTCTAAAAATGAAGCTTCTGCATTATCAATTGAACATAAATTAAGCAAAGATTAATGTACCAGAAAAATGTGTTATTATATGATATTCATGTAGACAGGAAGGGCTCCCATAATTAAGATGAAAATTTATCTTCAGAGACAAGATTTTGTTATATCTGGATTTTTATAAAAATTAAAATATAAGAGTAGCTGTGGGAGGTGTAGTTGGAGTAGAAGAAAGGGTTTAAACTATATAATTCTCCAAAAGAGTGAAATGGAGACGATCACAAAAGAAAAGACGCTGAAGAAAAAATAATTGTAAGTAGAAGTTAGATTGACAAGAGAGAAATGAAAGGATTATGGAAAATATGTAAAGATAAAGAAAAGGTAAGTAGAAGTTATATTCGTGGATATAAAAAAGAATATAGGTGTAGAAATATTATACAGCTACACTCAACTTATGGACACATTGACAGTCTCACATTTGCTCAAAATATTCTAGAAATGCAAGTCAAATTGTTTGTTTAACTTGGATAGCTTTACATTTCGTACAGTATAGGAGTACTAACTAATGCATAGTGTAAAAGCTAATAGATAAAGAAACATTTCTTTAGAGTAATTAAATACTATCTTAAATTTAACGTCATGAATCTCTCCTAAATATATATTCACACTTGCCTTGCTTAATATCTCCTAATAAAATATTTATCTTATGTATTCGCTTTTAACTTTCACAAACAATCAATACTATGAAAAGCATGAGAAAGAAAGAATAAATACTATTCTAGATTTCTAAATGGACCAATTATTACTGAAAGCATGACAACTAAAATGACCTAAGTATAGGTAAGGTAACAACTAATAAGGCTATCAAATTAAGTATAGGACCATTTCGAATATGCACCAATCTTAATGTTTACAAACCTTCATAAAATATTCTAGAAGTATAATTCTCACTGTAACAATCTGTAAAATCCTATGCTACGTAATGTGTATATCATTGATTTTTTCCCGGGAACGGAACTCAATCACTCATTGTAGCCTTATGTTATTTTGTCCTTTTAGCTGTTTCTAAGATGGAATGGAATAGCATTAAAATATCACTTAGGAGTTAGGAGTATTATAAGCTAAAGTGTATTATATTATTTTAATATTTAATAGACATAATTTGATTTGATATGGCAGTTAAGAAGAAATATTATGTGATTTGTGTAAGCTTTTCAGTAGGGTGAAATGGTAAGTTTATAGTAAATTCTTTTGAAATATAAAAACGTACCATTCTTTTGTGAACGAAATAATATGAAAAACAACATATCCAGTTTATCCCGTAAGTGGAATTTGGAGAGGGTGATATGTACGCAAATTTTATCTCCACAAAGGTGGATAGACTGTTTCTAATAGACTCTCGGCTAGGAGAATAAAGATATTTTAGAAAATATTTTCGAACATCAATACAGTAATATAAGCTAGAGAGAAAGATAGATCTTATGGCAAATCCAAAATAAACAGGGAATATCAATAAATATAAAAGTGAAGATTAAGATAGAAATCGTCAATATACATATAATCTCACATCTAGGAAAGGAACAGACATATGACGACTACCTAATCTTCTAGCCTGATCATCCACCTGACATAAATTAAAGAAAAAAGTATAAGTTACAACTATTGGGCCTGTGCGGAGTCCGTAGAGAAATGGGGAGTGGAGTGGCTGCTTTTGATGACTAGCAAGTTTTTAAATCTCTCAAAGAGAAATAGCCAATAGTTACAAACTTTTAGAAAAATAGTCAAATTGAAAAAGAAAACGCATTTTTTTAAACTAACCATAGTAAAGAATTTCAGAAAATTTGAACCAAATTCCAAAAAGAATTCCTGGATTTAGTTCAAATTTCCAAAAAAATTACTTGAGACTACATAAATTTTAGTTCAAAGTCCAAAAAAATTTCATGAGACTTCATATTTGCACATCCAGAAAATTTTCCTAAGACATTAGTTCAAAATTTTCATGGACTTTTGTGGTTGTGTTCTCATAATTTTTCTGTGTTTCTTAATTATAGTTATTGTCACGGCCCAACCTAGGGCCGCGACGGATGACCAACACTAAGTGTCGATCATCACTAATCCTGCTGACAATCTGCTAACCATGAATATAACTGATAAATGGAATAAGCATAAACCTAACTGATGAGAATTATGCAATGCAAAAAGCTGACAAGGCTAACATAAGCTGACATACATAACATACTGACTGAACCACACAGGGACATATCTACAGGCCTTTAACAGTGATGAACTGAATATACAAAGGACGGGACAAGGCCCCGACATACCCAAGCTGGCTGACTGTGCACATACCAAAGGATAAGTAACTTCGGGAGTAAGCGGAGTGACTCCAATAGCTGATAGATGGCCTACTAACATGGTCCAAACGTTGATCTATCTGCACCTGCGCGGCATGAAACGCAGCGCACAAAAAAGGGCGTGAGTACGATATGTACCAAGTATGTAAGGCATGAGCATATAATATATCATAGCTGAATGAAACTATAAGGCTGGAATATAAATATGTAAATATGAGCTGGAGCATAGCAATATAGCTGGAAATCTGAAGAACGTACTAAACATGATCTGAATATAAACTGAAGTCTAGCTGAATCTGGAACTGAAGACCGAGCTGAACTATACTGATAAATAACTGTAATATGACTGATAGCTGGTTACTAGAAACTGGAACTGATAACTGTCAACTGATACTGACGCTAAGAACTGGTGGCTGATAACTGAGAACTGATAACTGGTACTGAGCTAAAACTGAACTGTATCTGAACTGGTACCTGCCTGGTGTTATGGGCTATATCCCCCCAAATCAGGTAACTGAACATCTGAACTAGTACCTGTCTGGCGTTATGGGCTGTATCCTCCCAAATCAGGTAACTGAAAAACTGAATTGGCCTCATGTATAATCATGTAATGCATAATGTGGCTATATACGCGTATATAACAAACCTGGTGGGTGTTATGGGCTATATCCCCCCCAGCCAGTAATATCTAGTCTCTCTGGTCAGAGTGTGTGAATGACACCCGGTCACACTAGGTGTTTCAACTCCCGCCTGAACCAGAGGGGCTGTATCCCCCAGACGGGTAGTATCACACGCGACCGGACTGTGTGTCCAATGTCCAGCCTCTATGGGGTACTCCAAATCACACATAATATGATCACAATATAAGCATACGCATGTATGAGGCATAACACATGTGGAAACAATATGTATGGACACGAAGGAATGATAAGAAAACTCTGGATGGAATTATAAACACAACCTGAAACTTAGAATTTGTCCAACTCTTTGAATTTCTATAAAAAAATTCGGCAGAGTTTCCCCTGAAATTGGATGATCCGCAAAACAGAACCAGCACTATACTATATATGGGAATGGATACCCGGATAAGCTGATAACATAAACATGTTAAACGGATGACAAGATGAGACAACTGGATGACATAATAAATCCGCAGATAGAATATCTGGGCAGCACCACTATCCTACCTTTCGACCTAATTTTCAGAGTGTAGATCAAAGATATAGACTTCATGGCCTACATGAAAGTTTTAAATATATGTCTTAGAGTTCTGGGGATTCTTAAAGAATCTAAATATCAATTTTGTACAGGGAGTTATGATCAATATACTAACAACTGTCAAAAGATCAAAACAATTTTCCAGATTTTGAAACGTATTGTCTTGCTGATTTGGACATCTTTCACCTTGGATTTTAGTACCAAATTAAGTATATACAAGGTTTCTTTGATGATATACAAGTACCCAAAAAGAAACACCATGTTTAGAACTAAGAAAAGCTTCAAAAGCTAAAGGATACATGCCTTACCAAAACAAAGGTTTAGCCTTACATACCTTTGATGTTTCTTGCTTCTAAACCTTGTTTCCGTTGAATTCCACACCTTCTAAAGCTTAAACAAGCTATAAAATAGAATTTAGGTACTTTACTTAGCCATGAAGTAATTCTAAAACTCAAACTATAGAAGAAATTGAAGGTAGCATAATGTTACCCTAATCGCGTAGAGCGTTTTGACGCAATCTGTCTTCAATTTCGAGTTACGATCGGCGTCCTTCCTTCAAAATCATGAAAGTGGCTTTAACCTTCATGAAAACACTGTTTCTATCATGAATTTTCTGGAAATGACGAGAAAATGATGAGTTTCCACTTTTATACTTCAAATATTCAGTTTTAGTCCTCTTTTGCGCTTATGGCCCTTTTTCTGGGTTGACTTCTGAGGCTAATATCTTTTTATATATAAGTTGTATGAACAAACCGTCAAAAGTTTTGGAAACTAAACTCCGAGACCTTTAATTTGATATATGATATGTCCCCAAAAGACTTCATATAATACATGAAATTAATTGTTGAAAAAGCTTCATTACAAGGCAATTCCTTAGTCGGTTTTTCCGCAACTTAAATCTGATTTTTCCCAAACTTTATATTCAACATATAAACATAATATATGGTCATATTATGACTTTAAACTCAGTTAAATCATTCTTAACATGATATTATAATGATATACGTCAATTTAGACGTACGGGGTGTAACAGTTATTCTTCTAAAAAATTTCAAACGCTGGTTGTTTCTCATCCAACTCGCTACAAACTGGTCACGGGTCAAATATTGCATCCCAAGAATTACACTCCACCATTGATAAAATATTTATGATTAATTACATTGACTGTGAACTTAGACATCTTATTTTTAAAAGATAGAGATATTTTACCTACTTTACCAAATATAATAATATTTTTGTAATATGCTACCAAAAATAGCAAAGAACACTAAAATGTTGCTATTAAAACCATAATTCTCTTTCTCTCTCCCTGACCCCAATATTTTTCAACTGATGTTCCCCCATACGGACGGCGACCCTTGCCTACTCCATCGCCGTTGTCGTCCCTCCCATACCCCGTCACAGTTGCTCGATTCGCTGCTACTCCCGTGCACTGCTACTGATGGCTGCTTTGCTGGTGCACGATGGAGGTCCAGGGGCTCGCCATCATCCTTGTCACGGTTGCTTAGATCTGGTCGCAATTGCTTCGATCGGGATGTGCAGCGTCAGTCTTTTAGCTACTAGGCGCTGATGATACCCATCTCTCTCTCTCTCTCTCTCTCTCTCTCTCTCTCTCTCTCTCTCTCTCTCTCTTGGGATATTCTCCAGTAGCTATACGACGGATCTACAATGTGTGGCTATTTATCTATTGTATAAACTATGTATGCCATGTGTATAAATGTATATACCCTAGATATACAAAGTACATACAATAGACAGACAATAATTTATCCATTATATATACTATGTATGTCCTATGTATGATTGTATATACAATGTACATACACCAGACATAGAAAATATATACAATGTAATGATCCACACTCAATCCACTCACCACTAAGGATGATGGGGCAATCGTCAAAAGTAATAGTACCCAACAAGAGTCGGGGTCGATTTCCACAGGGAGCTTAGCCAAGTAATCTATTAGACTTAGGATGAATAATAACGAGTTCTAAGAATTGTCCGTAAATTCCTAATGAATAAGGATAAAAGTGTCTTAACTAAAACTACAACTAGAAATTAATGGAAAACAAGCTAAATAATGAAAATGAGTGTAAACGATGAGGATGAGCTAGGGGTTTATCCATTCTAACAAGATTCTCTTAATTAAACACTTGTATTAAACTCACAAATCATATGGGTAACGTCAATGGTTAGACCTCTAATGTATTCCTCAAAACCCTCTCGGGATAGGGAGGATTTACCTCATCAAGCTCTATCGGGTTAATAATGAAGCGCTAGAAACCCTAGTCCAAAGACCCGAGCGGGAATGACCTTTTAGGGTCGACCCCTTTAAATGGGGTAGGCCACAACTAATGTAACCCAAATTCTCACTAGTTTCCATTAACCTACGCCTTTAACCCCTTTCGGGGTGACAAAAGTAAAGTAGGGTTATGTTAGCCGCCGAAGATGTTCAGCAATTCATTCGGCTGGTCGCCATTTCTGTTGCTGATTGCTGTGAACTCTCCCTTCCTTTGATGGATGGCTGACCTCTTGAGCCTCAGATTTGGCGAGGCGCCGCTCCAACTGCTGCCTTATCTTCATGTTCTTCATTTTGTAGCCAAAATGTACTTATATTTGCTCGTTTGCATATTTTTCTTCGACTTTGTATCAAATTCTCATAATAACCTGAAACATGAAGAATAACATAAGATTCGATTACATAACACCGCTACAAAGGATAAAAGCTTGTCGGAATAAGTTGTAATTAAGCACAAAATATAAACATATCATGTAACCATAACAACTTTTTTGTTGTATGTTTATCGTACCTTTATTGTATGTACAGTGTATAATTGTACATACATACAAAAATATAGAAAGTAAATTGGAGATCCCCGCCAGTCGGTGCACCCGAAAGAAATAGCTATGGGGGCGGCTGGGAGTGGCAGATGGTGTAAGAGGTGGTTCTAGAGTTTCTCTTATCTTTTTATATATATATTTGCTATGTTTCAGAAAGAATAAATAGTATTATTCTATGAAAAGAGTGTAATATTTTTATTTTTGTGTAAAGTGAAATGTTTGTTTGTATAGTTATGTGAGAAGTCTAAATATTATATGATCGCTTCCAAACAAGCCCTAAACAAAATGGATGGATATGGGCCTAACACATATTGAAAGCTTTCTTATTGGGCTTCTTCTACAATGATCCATCAACACTTGATTTCCTAGTTTTTAGAGATTTTTATCCACGTGACCATCCATAATACTTTTAAAATTTCTTTAAACACATTTTCATGTTCGTTTCTTTTTCTAGCCAGTTATTGTATTTATATATTCTTTTATATATTTAATCTTATTAAATCAATCCCTAATTTAATATTTATTGTATAACAAAGATATCAGGACTAGCTACTAAAATCAGTAATATTAGACACATTCAATATATATGTAAGATACCAGAAAACGTGTATGTATATATAATATATATATAGAATGCTTTTTAAATAATGTTCTATTTAAAATCGAAATGTTAGCTGGAATGTGATTGTTGTTTCTAATTTTTTTCTTCGATAAATCTTTTTTTTTTTTTTTTGAAAAACTGAATCGAGATGCGAAAGAATGTATATTCTCTATCCCCTAAATTAGCCTAATTAGATTCAATTTTCTTTTTTGTGGATTTCTTTACTTTACTTTTATGCCAAGAGGGGTTTTTTGGTACTAATTAAATTCACTAAGCCTCTTAATTTTTAATCAATGAGTTAGGCTAAAATATCAAAAAATAGGAGCGAAAACTTTACTTAATCTCTACTTGTTTGGCTTTGTGCCTAGACAAGCTCGTATTTCGTATTATGTATACATGGAGATGGTGATTTATATATTTGAAATATATATTATGTATTGTCACACACACACACACACACACACACACACACACGCACACATATACTTTTAATAGTGTCAATAAGATATATTTATGAGGTATAAATTAATTGTGTATATACGCGATTCTTTTCTCAATTGGTATAAATAAAATGTCAATTTTATATGAATGAAAAATGAATATTGGTTGAATAAAATTTGAATATATAGTGTAAGCATAAAATAAATAAATACTTTTTGAATAAAAATAGAATACTCTATGAATATATTTAAAATTATGATTAATAAATGAATTTTGTATATGTGAACAATGTATGATTAATTAAAGAAAAGATAAATCAATAGTTAATTAGATCTTTGAGATTGTATTCCAGTTTCACTTTGATTCTTAAGAAAATCAGTTATTTCCGTGATTCTAGTTAACTGATATTGTGGAGTTTCCTTTTTATTTTATTTTTCTTTTAACATGCCTCTAAAAAACTTATGGCTACATGATCCACGCTCAATCCTACACCTATAAAGGTGAGGACCGATCGTCAAAGATAATACTCGAATAAGAGTCGGGGTCGATCTCCTCATGGAGCTAGCTCGTATTCTATTAGTCTTAGATTGGATGATGTCGAATTCTGCTAGTTGCTCGTAAATTCCTAATTATAAAGTTGAATTGATTAAAACTAAGCTACTACTAATAACTTTGGGACAATAACGTAAAAGAACTTTGCACTTTAGACACTTGTAAAATATGGAAAGAGATCTAGAAATTTGCCCATTCAAACAAGATTTCATTAAACCTACACTTGCCTTTAACCTCATAAATCATATGGGAAACATTTAATGATCGAACCACATGTTTAACCCTCAAAACCCATTAGGGATAAAAGGATCTACCTTGTTAAGCTCATTGGAATCTATAACAAAGCGCATAAAACCCTAGGTAAAGACCCAAGCGAAAATGACATTTTAAGGTCTTTCCTTTTAGATGAGGCAGGCTCGTGAGCCAATATAATCCAAATTCTTGCTAGTTTCCATAAACCCACACATTCAACCCCATTAGGGTGATGAAATAAAAGTGGAGTTTTGTTCAAGTACGGCCGTGCCTTAAACTCTAGTCATGAAAAGTACGATAGAAACTAGATTAACATTAACCTATAAATTTCATAAGATTAAAAATAAGTATTAAGCTAAAATAATTAAGTCATCATAGATAAAACCCTAGTATGAGTTTAGCTACTCATACTAAGGTTCAACACAATCATGGTAAGGAAAGATATAGCAAGAATCATGGAATAAGATAGAATAGAAAATGAAAATCTTTACAAAAATTGATGTTTAAAACCCTTGCTTGCTTTCCAAGAATATTCAAAAGTATAAAAAAGTGATATTCTAAGCTGAATAATGGAAATTTGCCATGGAGGCATAATGACCTACTTATAGACATGAGTTTGAAAGTTAATTTAATAATTATAAAATTACCATTTTCGCTTTGTTTTCTTCAAGCCGCCGATCATTCTGCGGTCCGCCCATTGCATTCTGCGCCGCCGAAGATAACTGCTGACTTCTCTTGCCTTTTTTTCTTTTCAGGTTCGGCGGTATTGCACTTCAAGCGTTGAAATTCTTTATCTTCACTATTTATTTTTCCAAGCTCACTGTAAGTACCGGCTGGGTCGCCGATATTTTTGCAGAGTCGTTGATGTATTGGTATTTTCTATATATTTACAACTCTTTTAGACTAGCTTTCGCGTCTTAAAATTTTTATTATTTGATTAAAGCATATGTTTATCTCCGTGTCTCAGGGTATCAAAGAGAATCTAGGTACAATGCCAAAAGAATGAAGAAAAGAGCAAAAATAAGTGCACTTTGGCTTCATTTTGAAGAACATAGAGAAAGAGCATAAACTTGATCGGCGGCTCGCCGAATCACCGGCCAAAGAAGGATCGAGTTTAAGAGCTCATCAAGTTCCAGCAGAAAAGAGGTGGACCGCCATTATAACTGTTGAATACATTTTGTGACATCGCAGAAGAAGATACGGTCCAGCCGACCATCACAGTGAGCTCAAAGACATCTGCGGAATGCTGAAGTGGTCCGCCGCTGAATCTGCGATCCCACCACACCTGCACCGCAAAAAAAAAAAAAAAGAGGAGTTAGACTAGCTTTCGGCGACCATGCACTTCATTATGCGGCTTGCCGAATTACTGGCGATCTAACGTAAAACAGGGAAAAATGGCAATTTTGTAAATATTAGCCAAGTTTTCAAACTCATGCCTAAAAATAGGCTATTATGCCTCCAAGAAAATATACCTCTTTCAACTTAGAATACACCTTATTACATTTTTGAATATTCTTGGAGGCTAAGGAAGAGTTCTAACTTGAATCTTTTGTAAGGATTTCATTTCTTAATCTAAATTTTTATATGATTTTTGTCATTTCATCTCTTACTATGTGTGTGTTAGACCCTAGTATGAGTAGCTAAACTCATACTAGGGGTTTATTCATAAAGACTTGATTATTTTAACTTAAAACTTGTTTTTAATCTTGTATAATCTAGGCAAAATGCCTAAAGTCCCCCTTCAACTACACCTTTTTTGTCAAGATGACATTTTAACTTTGCGGAGATCCTAATATCACCCTGAACAATTTCAAACTGGTATTAATACCCACTTCCGAGCATACGTGGCATGGAGAGTGTATACCACTCTCTTTAAGAGAGTGAGGGATGAAAAAAATGTTATTAATTCTCAGCTAAAGTTGTTTTTGATGTATTTTTCTACTTTTTTTTTAATATTTATTTCATTTCTTCTTTGTTCTTTTCTTTTTTCTCTTTCTTCTTCATTAACTCACTGCCATCTATTCTACTACCTTCACCATCTCTAATTCTCCATATCCACCGCCACCATCAGATTGTGGAAAAAGAAAAAAGGTCACACTTTCCTTGTTCGGCTAAAAATTAAAATCATACCCACTACCAGCTTCTCCACCGTAACATATTGGAAAAGCTCATGAAGCTTAGAGAAATTCGCTGATTTAACTTTTATGATATTAGTGAGCCAACCAGACAAAGAACATCACCCATCATAATTTTATTTTAAGCTAAAGTGTTTAAGAAATTATTGGTAAGTAACCGGAGCTCCGATATGAAAATCCTTTACTGGCCTTCGTATTTGAAATCAGAACCTGAATAAAAAGTTATTTTCTTGAAATTATTATGCTCTTCCCTTAAAAAATTCTAATTCTTTTTGTGCTCCATTGGTGGGGTATTGTTTTATTTTAGTTTTTTAAGCTTTTAACACGTGTCAATCAACGATTGGTGCGTGCCAATCAACTTTTTTTGTAAAAGCTGGTCTCACCTTGGAAGGAGGTATTAATATCAGTTCAAAATTGTTCAAGGGGGTACTCGGACCCCCGCAAAGTTAGAGTGTCATCTTGAAAAAAATGGTATTTGTTCAAGGTGGACATTAGCCATTTGTGTAAAGATGAATCTAGTGATCTATCGTACTTTTCTTGACTAGGGTTTGAGGTACGACCGTACTTGAACCTAACCCTACTTTGCTTTCATCACCCTAACGGGGATGAAGGTGTCGGTTAATGGAAACTAGCGAGAATTTGGGTTACATTGGCTACGACCTACCCCATCTAAAGGGAAAAGACCTAAAAAGGTCACTCCCGCTCGGGTCCTTGGACTAGGGTTTCTCGCAAATCATTATTGACCCTAACGGGCTTGATTAGGTAAATCCTCCATATCCCTAACGGGTTTTGAGGAATACATTCGAGGTCTGACCATTAATTTTATGCATATGATTTGTGAGGTTAAGGCAAGGGTTTGATTAAAAGAATCTTGTCAGAATGGGTAAACCCCTAGCTCATTCTCCATATTTACATCCATTTTAAGGTGTTGCGTTAATTGTATTCTTTTAGAGTTAATCGTTAGTTGTAGTTGTAGTTAATTCAATTTCTATCAATTTATACTTAGGAATAGACGCACAATTCGTAGAACTCGTTGCTATTCAATCTAAGACTAATAGATTGCAAGCTAGCTCCCTGAGGAAATCGATCCCGACTCTTAGTTAGGTACTACTATCTTTGACGATCGTCCCATACCTTTGTTGGCGAGTGGATTGAGCATGGATCAGTCGCCGACTACTTTCAGCCCATGGTTCGATGATCCGCTGTTCAGTTTGGTGGATTGGTCTGAGCCCTTGGACTCTCATCTCATCTGGTAGGGGGCTTCATCCTTTCAGGTGTTCGTTCGACGGGACACCGATCTTGTCTACAGCTGCCTTGTTTCTATGCTTACAACTTGTAGCAAAATTTTGTCTTCTTTTTGCTCTTTTCCCTTTTCTTTTGGCTTTGTACCATGAAAATCAATGTATTCTTGAAACATAGAGATTTAATGAAGGTTAGTATTGTAATTAGGTTTATTTATGTAAGTTGTAGACTTATAGTGTAGTCTAGACTAATTGTATATTAGGCCAAGCCCATTAGGAGTTATTTAAGGACCAAGTTAGATTTTTCATTTTTCACTTGTATATATATAGGGTTATTCATTAAGGAAAAAGGTGAGAAGTTTTTCACCCGAAAATTTGTGTCTTGTCTTATTAATTCTAACATAGTATCAGAGCCATCGTGCAAGTGATCGAAAAAGTAATCAAAATAGTGAAAATTTCTCCATAAAAGTGTGAGGGAAAAGTATAATGATGGTCGTTCGATGGGAAGGATCTAGTGTCACAGTCCCTAGTGTCTATGTCTATGGAGGGAATAGTATATGGCAGACGAGATCTCTGTGTGACATGGAGTCCAATGTTGAAAGGGCGAGATTGGTTCAGACAGTCTTGAATGCCCTGAAAAAGACAGTTTTCGGAGGCAAAACCATTAAGCGACCTGGAGAGGGTTCTGCATACATGTTGAATGAACAATCGGGAAGTAAAGCTCGAAGACAGAATGACCGTAAGAGAGTTGTTAATTATGTCGTGAATAGAGCAACATTCTCCCGGGGAAATGTGAAGAATAAGTGGAAAGGGGTGATGTGTCTGAAATGTGATCGTTCAAGGCATTACCCAAAATATTGCTATGAGGTCATCGGGTATCCAAAGTGGTGGAAATTTGACTCACGAAATGAGAAGGGGTCATTTAATCGAGATGCGGTGTCGTCAAGTTATCGTGAAGAGACCCGAGCAAATATGGCTCGTGCGGCGAATGAAGTTGGATCCAGGAGCTCTAGTGTCCCCGGATTGAGTAGTGAATAGGTGAGGGTGTTGGTGAGTTTGTTGAATCAGAAGAAGTCGGACACAACTGATCGAGTGAATAATAAGACGACTAATGGTCCATGGATTATTGATACTGGAGCTTTGAACTTTATGACTGGAGAGTTGAATGTGTTGAGAGATTTACAAGATATTGTACACTGTCCAATGGGGTTTGCCTAATGGAAACAGTACCATGGCCACAAAATAAGGGTCAACCCAACTTAGTGAACACTTGACCCTCTGAAATGTTCTTTATGTGCCCAGAATGACGTGTAATTTGATTACGGTGTCTCAGTTAATTAATCAGTATGATTCTGATGTGCAGTTCACTGAGGATATGTGTGTTGTGAAGGATAGGACCACGGGCAAGTTGATTGGCTCGGGTTAATGAACAAACATACTGTACTACTTTCGGACGGTGTTACCGATGAAAGCTTTGAAATTGGATGCTTTGGAACTGTGGCATCAAAGGTAGGGACATCCTTCTATTCAGGTAACGAATTCTCTCCCAATTCAAGAAGTTAGGAATTATAGTGGTAAGAAAAATATAAAAGCATGTGATATATGTCATCGGGCAAAGTAGACTAAGAATGTGTTTCCGTTTAGTGAAAATAGAGCCTTCGAGAGTTTTGAGTTGATACACTGTGTCTTGTGGGGTTCGTATAGAACTGAAACTTTGTGTGGTGCCTCTTATTTTCTAACAATTGTTGATGATTTTTCTTGAGTTGTGTGGTTATTTCTGTTGGTTGATAAGAAAGAGGTCGGAAGAGCTTTGAAAGATTTTTTTGCAATGGTTGAAAGACAATTTCATAAATATGTCAACATTGTCTAAAGTGATAATGGGACCGAGTTTACAAGTATGAAAGCCTATTTTTGGGAACAATGAAACCTCTTTCAAACCTCGTGTGGGGGGACAACACAACAAAATGGAGGAGTTGAAAGAAAGCATCGGCATATTTTGAATATAGCTCGGGCGCTCCGATTTCAAGCACAATTACCTATTGAATTTTGGGGAGAGTGTATAATGACAACCATTTAGTTGATCAATCGGACTCCTTCTTCAGTGATGAATGGGAAGACACAGTATGATGTCTTAATACATGTGACACCAAACTATGATCACTTGAGAGAGTTCGGATGCTTATGCTATACGCGTAATCATGGATGAATGAATGATAAGTTTGAAAGCAGAAGTCATCGGTGTATATTTTTAGGCTACCCGAATGGGAAAAAGGCATGGAAGATGTATGATTTGGATACAAAAGAGTATTTTATGTCTCGGGATGTTACGTTCTATGTGAACGAGTTTCCATATGCACCAATGGATGGTGTGAAAGAGAGTTCGAGTCCAAGTTTTGAGACCGACCGAGTGGATGAAGCTGTTGAAGAAGAGAACAATTTCAGAGTGAGGGGGTATTGAGGTTCCCCCCGTACAAGTTGTGAATGAAGCTCTAGTGGAAGAAGAAATGAATCCGGACAATGAGGGGCCGAATCATGATGAATTAAACCAAGGTGTCATTCCCGGACACTTAGAAGCGGAAGTGATGGAAGAAGAGTTGGGTCGGGGGAAGAGAACTAAGACGAAAAGTGTTCGTTTATGAGACCAACACTGTCAGGAGACAGAGTCATCGTGTATCGACTTGTTTCCGGAAGTGTGATAGTTCATGTGTCCGAAATTCTGTGAGTTTACTCGAGCCTCGGCAAGCCTCAAGTGCTCCTTATCCATTGGCACACTATGTTAATTGTGGTAATTTCTCTTTGAAGCATGTGTGCTTCCTTGCAGCGATAATGGAGGGACATAAACCAGAGCCCTATTCCAAAGCAGTAAAAAATGAAAAGTGGCGGACAGCTATGCAACAAGAGTTGCAAGCTTTAGAAGCAAACAAGACATGGGAAGTCGAGCGCTTGCCTCCGGGAAAGAATGTGCTCAGATGTCCATGGGTGTATAAGATTAAGTACAACTCTGATGGTACTGTTGAGCGGTACAAAGCCAGGCTGGTGATCTTTGGTAATCACCAAGGTGAAGGAATTGACTACACGGAGACATTTGCACTGGTAGCTAAAATGGTGACTGTCCGTGGCTTCTTGGCGGTAGTTGCGGCTAAGAATTGGGAATTATATCAGATGAATGTTCATAATGCTTTTCTCTACGGTGATCTTCATGAGGAGGTATATATGGAGTTGCCTCCTGGGTATCAAAATAATGGGTCCGGGAAGGTGTGTTATCTCCGAAAATCTTTGTATGGATTAAAGCAAACTCCCCGATATTAGTTTGCAAAGTTATCGACAACTCTGAACTCTTTATTTACGATGAAGAAGGGAAATGTGCAATTAAGTTTACTCGTATATGTGGATGATCTTCTTATCTCCAGAAATGATCTGAAGGCAATAAAACTTTTCAAGTTGTATCTCTCCGTTTGTTTTCACATGAAAGATCTCGGACTATTGAAATATTTTTTAGGAGTTAAAGTAGCGATGGGTCCTAAAGAGATGACCTCTTTCAAAGAAAGTATACCTGGGATATAATATCTGAAGTTGAATTATTGGGTGCGCGTCCGGTTGCTACATCGATGGAGAAGAATCATCGATTGGCCCATGCAAGAGGCCGATTTGTTAAAGATCCAGAAAGATATCGAAGACTGGTTGGACAATTGATTTATTTTTGTTTTACCCGGCCGGATTTACCATACAGTGTTCATATACTGTCTCAGTTTATGCAGCAACCACGAGTCGAGCATTGGGATACAGCTCTTCATATTGTTCGTTATCTGAAAAGGCGTCCGGGATATGGTATTGTAATGGGTTCAAAATGTGATCTCACATTAGACATTTGGTGTGATTAAGATTGGGCAGGTTGTCCGGTGACCGGACATCCTCCTACCGGATAGTATGTCATTGGGAGACTCACCAATCTCTTGGCGAATGAAGAAGCAGCAGATAGTCTCCAGATCTTCGGCTGAAGCTGAATACCGGTCAATGGCTATGACTGTGTGTGAATTGAAATGGCTCAAAGGAATTTTATGGAATCTCGGAATGAGTAATTCGTTTCCATTTTAACTTAAGTGTGATAATCAAGCGGCTTTGCACCAAGTATTTCATAAATGGACAAAACATATTGAGGTTGATTGTCATTTTATCCGGGATGAGAATCTTGGAGGTGCAATTCGCCCCGGGCACGTACCAACGAGCCCTCAAGTTGAAGATATTTTCATAAAGGCTCTTGGACGAGCACAGTTTAACTACTTTCTTGACAAGTTGAGTATGGAGAATCCTCATGCTCCAACTTAAGGTAGGGGGAGGGATAATGAAGGTTATTATTGTAATTAGATTTATTTAAGTGTAGTTTAGACTAATTGTATATTGGGCCAAACCCATTAAAAGTTACTTAGGGACTAAGTTAGGTTTTTTATTTTTCATTTGTATATATAAGGTTATTCATTAATGAAGGTGAGAAGTTCTTCACCCCAAAATTTGTATCTTGTCTTATTAATTCTAACAAGATTAACATAAGATATGCACAAATAATAGAGCTAAACGACATAAAAATTAGCCTAAAAAAATTACAATTAAGCACAAAATACCAATATATCACTACATTATGTTAAAGTCATCCAAATATAACTTATACTAATAGAATGGCTACTTATGAAAAGCTCCCATTTTTATGAGTAAACTTGCATATGTAAACAGACTTGTGCTATTACAAGGTCAAAATCATTAGCATTAGCCATTAGGTAATCTTTTGCACTATGTTCCAAATGTGCCACATCTTTTCCACTATCTAGCAAAATCATCAATATTCTCCATCAGGCCAATGTAGTCGACTCATTTTTTAATTTTTTTTAGACCAAGTCCATAGGACACCTGCTTATAAGTTGTAACTTATAACCGGTATGAGCAATGATCCTATGACTATGTCTCTCTGTGACCTTTTAAACCCATTAATTTTGACAGGCACTTCCTGTTGACTCACTTATTTAAAGTTAGAAAAATAAAAGATAAGGTGGTCCTAAGATAATCAACCACCAACTGCCGCTTATTAATTTAAAAAAAAAAAAACATTTTTCTGTAACTACAGAGATAGGTTTTTTTTTAATTACGGAGGAAGACACTATTTCATGACATAAAAATTTAAGCGTATCGATGTTTACACCAAGTCAATAAATACAAAATATGTGTAATGTGTCAACAGGACCACCATATTAGCAGCACCAACTATGAGAAAAATTCAAATGAAATACAATTTAATACTCCAGTAGTTTGAGTATGAGAAAAACAAATTAACTTGTGTTATCCATGCTTGAGTATGACAACAGAGTTTCTAGAGGAAATAAAAAGTCAGAAGCTCAGTTAGATGCCTCGCAAAATAATTTGAATTTTTCAAAAACCTTTGCTAAAAATCACTTTGTTTATTGCCCTTACGGCATCTCCAACCCTCAACCCCATTTTCTTCTCCAAAATGGGGTAAACTTACTCCAATCATTTCCCCATTTTTTTCTCTAAAAAAGAATATTTCTTTTTATATTCTTATCTCTCTTCTATATTATATTATTATCTTTATCTCAATTTTATTTTCTTAATTCCATTAAACAAATTTTATCTTTTATTTTCTTTTTTTTACATATTCATCACATATAATTGATATTCAATATAAAATTATTTTGTACCATAAAATTTTAAATATTATAGTAATTTGTAAGAAAATATTATAGATTAAATATATTAACGAATAATTTAAATAAAAGTGAAATCATTACGATACAATATAATAAGATACATATTCACTTTTCAATTTTAGTAACATCTAATATTTTATGTTGCACCTTTCAATTTTAGCAATATTTAATATTTTATATTTGCATCATTCATTTTTTGAGTTGATTATATATTTTTCGTAGAATTATAACTTATTTAAAATTTTACATAAAAATAAGAAATGCACAAAAATTAATTTATCAAAATTACACGCCTAAGTTAAGATATAAAATAAATATTACAAAACTATTACATAAACAGAATTAAGTGTATATAAAGGGATAAATTAAAAGAGATAAATAATAAAAATAATAATAAAATAATAGGGAATAGTAATGGAGATGATGAATAGTGTCACTCCAAATTTGGGGTGACACTATTCATACCCCATTTTGGAGTAAAAAATGCAACACCATTGGAGTGGATTTTCTCCAAAATCCAACCCCATAATGGTATTTGGGGTTGACGTTGGAGATGGTCTTATGGATTAATTCTAAAATTAGTAGGTTTTACACTTCTATCAGCGTATACTGTGACTCTGCACTCTGCCATCCTTTAACTAGAGTATCTACTTGAAAGTAAAGTTGAACGTTCTTATTTGTTTTATTTTCTTCAAATGGAAAAATATAAAATGTTTGGATTTCTTTGTATTTCAAAAACAATGGGGATCGGAAAATGTCCAAACATATGCCTAATGTGTGCAATTTGTCCTATATGTCATCAGTTAACATTTCAGCAAGTCGGATATTCTATTGTTATTTTTCGTCCCAAATACATCATGAAAAAATTGGCTTGGAATGGTGGAATCACATAGGAATGTATTTGGATCTTTCCAATTGTTCATGCCTTCATGGCATATTTGGACCTTTTCAATTGTTCATGTGCATGCTTCAAATTATAGCCAATGGCATATATAAACTAGACACTAACTAGTATGCATGGATAATATAAACTCTTTTTTTTATACTGTCAGATAATTAAAAATTCATTACAAGTAATTTCTCAAGTATTTTTACTTATTTTTATATTCTCAAGCCTAAAACTCTTTTTAAATAGCTAATTATCTTAGAAAATTGACCAATAGTTGAGTCACAATGGAAGAATTGATCTTCAAGAATTATGTTGGCAAAACTAGCATATAGTTGATATCTCGAGTAATAAAGTGAGAGCATATAGTTGATATCTCGAGTAATAAAGTGAGGACGCAGACTGATTTGGCAAAATTATTGACATTATTGAAGTTTAAATATAAAATCAAGTGAAAATACTTAAAAATTTACTCTTAATAAATTTTTAATTATCTGACAGTGTAAAAAAAAAGTACACATTTTTGGGAATATGCTTGAGACTATCCCTTTTAACTCACCTAATATGCTGTAGAAGAGGAGTCGTATACGCTCTTTTTCTAGATCCCTTTTTAAAGTAAAAAATTTATTCGTTGAAGCTGTTAAAACAAAAGGGATCAATTAACATTGTTTCGCAGTAAATTCGAACCTAAAACTTTATGCTAAAAATCTAAACAGGTAATATCTTTTTCACGTAAACTGCTTTTCTTCTCTTGTTTGGACGTTTCACAATGAGAAGACAAGACCAATTTAGCGTTCCACTTAGTTTACGCCAGACGGCCCACACCAAAATAAGCTTCAAGAATGAAAGAAGAAAAAACTTTGTCTAAAACAAAAAGAATATGCAGTTTGGTACTGATTAATCTCTATGAATAGTATATATATACAAAGCAAAACCTCTTGTACTCTGTATAATAAATTAACACTGGACCTAAATTAACCTAAAAAACTAGCTCGTAAGGAAAGAGTTATCGAGACAGCAACTGATTTCTTCAACCAAGATGAAATATTTAACATTCCTTGCATGCTCGAGCCAACAAGGGCAAACCTATTACTCTATTGAAATGGTCTGGTCAGGCTTTGATATATATCGTGCAAAGAGAATGGACCTCCCCTCGACCAATGTGAGACGCTTAACACATTCCTATACAAAACAAAATCCAATAGAATCATTGGAGTTTCCAAGGAAAACACCTAAGATTGGAGCAAGAACCATTCCAAGTAGCAGTACACAAATCTTGCTTTATTCCTTCTACAGAATCTGCACCATCACAACACTTGCAGACCATTCCAAGAGTCTCAAACATCTTCAAATACTTTACTGAAGAAGAAAGCTTATTACTATGCTGGGGTTCCACAGAAATTGGCCTTGCAGCAACTGCAAGTCCAAATCTTGATTCATCTTGAAATGACAAACTGATAACCAAAAGAGATAGCAATAGCAAATAAACCTTAAATGATGACATGTTCAGTTTTTTGTTTTAGACTATAGGAGAAAAACAACACCTATTATATGGTAATGATTGTTAAGAGTAGAGGACATATATATGCAGGTTCTTAGCTGTTTTCTAGAGAGTCTTGACGAAAAGTGGGATCTTATAAATTATTAAAGCAATAGATAAAAAATTTAAAATCTAGAAAGTTGGCCATTTTCTTCTGTCTTGAAAGATACATAAAGGCATGCTTCTAGAATGAGAGCAAAAAGCGACAAATAAGCCCGCCCCACACGTTTTTATAATTTACTAAATAGATCTACTAACACAAGTTACATAACTATGTTAAGAGTGTTCTGTTTCTAATAAATTTCTTGCACCTTGTTTTTACAAGAGTTAATACTAAAACCAGTGGCGTACCAGAATTTTTAATGTGTGGTGTCAAAAATAAAAAGCATAAAAATCTAGACTTCACAGCTGCTAGCGGAATTCGATCCATCGATGCTCAAGACTATAACTCACGCTTCAGCCAACTTAGCTACGACATCTCTTGTTTTAGTGGTGTCATTTTATACTTTTATAGAAAATTTTCTATTTTTTCTTATTAAAATAATATATATATATATATATATATATATATATATATATATATATATATATATATATATATATCGATACCATATAGGTAGGTACGCCCCTGACTAAAGAGGCTTGAAAGCCAGTAACAGTGACTACGATTTTATACAAGTAATTCAAAAAATATTAGAATATTACCATATAAATTTGATTATATGATTTAGATCTAGTAACTTCGACTTTTGTGCTAAAGGGATTCAATATTAGAACTCTGATATTTACGGATATATTGTTATGTTGTTGTAATCTTGGAGATGACTATTGGTGTTATATTTATCCTTTGCAAGTGATCTTTTGTCATGGATATAAATATAATTTTCTGGCTAAGTATTCGATTGAAGCTCTGCCACTGGTCACACACTCAGCACTGATTTTCGATAATGACTTGAATCGTTGAATTATTTGAGAACCGAATATATTAAGAGTTAGATACCGCTAAAAAGTTAACTATGCTTTTATAGCAAATAGAGAGTTTGACTGAGATAACAGAATTAAAAACAACTATATATCAAAACTATTACTATGACATTAATTTGGAGACAGATTCAATGAGACCCCCTTATAACAAGTATGCAACCAATCCACTGCAAAGGATGATGACAAGGTCTTTCCGTGACCTTTTCGGACTCATTAATTTGGGAAGGCACTCCATGTCGACTCATCTCTTTAAAATTGAAAAAGAAAATAAGGGATCCTAAGCTAATCAACCACCAACTGTTGATTACCAATAAAAAGGAAATCTGCAGCCTGTAAGTTCTCCATTTATTTAAGTTTATATATCATAGTTTGATTCGTCTATCAAGTTTAAGATACAAAATAATGACTTTTAAAACTTGTAAGTATGAAATATGTCATAAATATGAAAGAATGCCTACAAAAGCTTCTTGTTAATGGTAGAAATATTAAGATCATGTTAGATTGTTTTCAAATTGAAAAATATGCTATTTAAAATATGGATTAATAATGAAATTGTATCATTCTTTTCGAAGTATGAAAAAAATATTTAAGGCGATAAGATCTTGTCCGTAGGAGGGGGCACTAGCCACAATGTCATGCTTAGCAGCACCAACTATGAGAAATTTTCAACTCCAGTACTACTACAATTTAGTATGGTAGTCTCTTATTTGATCTCAAAAAGAAAAAGAAATGTGTGCTATCCAGGCTGAAAGTGAATATGACTGACAACTTGAGTTTCTAGAGGAAAAAAATTAGGTCAAAAGCTCAGTTAGATGCATCAAAAAATCCTTTGAAAATTTCAAATTTCCTTGTTAAGAATCAGTTTATTGCCTTCATGGAGTAATTTTAATAATAGGTGCACTTTTTTTGGTACATTAAAAAAGAAGCTACTTCATTCGTTTTAATTTATAAATTATAGTATGATTTGACACAAAGTTTTTAAGTAAAAAAGAAAGACAATAAAAAGTTTGGGATTCAAACAATTTTATACGAGGAATTCAAACAATATTAGAATATTATCATGTAAATTTGATCATATATGATCTAGAGTAACATTTACTTTTGTGCCAAAGGGATTCATCAATATTAGAACTATAATATTTACCAAGGTAATGTTATCTTGTTGTCATCTTAGAGATGACTATTGCCTATTGGTACTTATCTTATGTAAGTGATCTTTTCATTGGAATATAAATATAATAGCCCTAGCCAAAAAATATCGTGCACATTATAATTTTCTGGCTAAGTATTCCATTGAACCCTTTGTCCGCACATAGCTCTGCCAGTGGTCACACACCTGCACTACGTTTTAGAGAGTGACTTATGCCATTGAATTATCTGAGAAAGAATTATATTAAGGGTTAGATACCACTAAAACATTAACTATGTTTCGATTTAGCAAATTTGACTGAGATATAATAGAATAAAAACGTACACTATCCCAAAATTAGTGATGAGATTAGTTGGAGACAGTTTTAATAAGAGACCCCTTATAGCAAGTGTGCAACTAATCCATTGCAAAGGATGATGACAAGGTCTTTCCATGACCTTTTCGGACTCATTAATTTGGGAAGGCACCTTGTTGACTCATCTCTTTAAAATTGAAAAAGAAATATGAAGGGATCCTAAGATAATCAACGGTTGATTATCAATAAAAAGGAAACCAGCTGTAGTTTGGAAGTTCTCCATTTATTTAAGTTTATATATTCGTCATCGAGTTTATGATAAAATAATAACTTTTGAAACTTGTAAGTATAAAAGAATGTCTACTAAAATTTTTTGTTAATAGTAAAAAGCGAATATAAAGTTAGATTATTATTAGATTATTTTAAAATTAATGTGTCATTTAAAGTACGGATTAATAATGAAATTGTATCATTCTTTTTGGAGTATGGGGATAATATTTAAGGTGATAAGTTCTTGTCAGTAGGAGGAGACACTAGCCACAATGTCATGCTTAGCAGCACCAACTATGAGAAATTTTCAACTCCAGTACAATTTAGTATGGTAGTCTCTTATTTGATCTCAAAAAGAAAAAGAAACGTGTGCTATCCAGGCTGAAAGTGAATATGACAACTTGAGTTTCTAGAGGAAAGAAATTAGGTCAAAAGCTCAGTTAGATTCCTCAAAAAATCATTTGAAAAGTTCAAATTTCCTTCTTAAGAATCAGTTTATTGCCTTCATGGAGTAATTTTAATAATAGGTGCACTTTTTTGTACATAAGAAAAAAGCTACTTCATCTGTTTTAATTTATAAGTTATATTATAATTTGACACGAATTAAGTACAAAAGAAAGATAATAAAAATTTGGGATACAAACACTTTCAAATTAAAAAACTTGTTATTCTTTTTTATACAAACGAATAAAAATATTGTGACATTCTTTTTAGAACATAAAGAGCAGGTGTTACACTTCCATTAGCTACAAATATCTGGAGTAGAATACACCGATGTTTCCCCAGGGTCATATATCGGCTCGAACTAATGATGAGACTGCTATCCTTTAACATTATCTACTAATTACAAGTAAAGTTACACTTATAGTTTATTTATTTTCATATGGATTATTTTATATTGTAATCCTTTTGGATTCGGATTTTCATTATACACAATAACGTGCATGACATAGAAAGACAAATACACAGAGAAACATCGAGCTTTCTTTGATTATATATGGTATTGTACATCCACTGACTAATCCATATTTGTGTTGCATATGGCCTATTAGGGAAGTTTCTATACTAAAAATTTCTCGGTCTCATCATTCGAACTCGCAACTTTGCTTAAGAAGTAAAATGCATATTTATCTTTTAATGGTGACTACACCACTTGTATATTCTCTTTGAATGCTCTAATAAGGGGTATCTACTCTTTTCATCTTTGGAAGGATGTACACTATGTATATATCTTTTGGGGTCCCTTTTTAAAATAGAGTATTTATTGAAGTTGAAGTTGAAGTCATTCTATAAAAAGAACTTAACATTCTTTTGGAATGAATTTGAATTTCAAACCTTATGCTAAAAGTTGTATGTATATTTGTCGCAAATGTATATTTGTCGCTTTCTTTTCTCTTTGTTTAATGTTTAACAGTGAAAAGACAAATAACATAGGAAAAAGTATCATTTCCTTATCTTTGTCGCTTACTAGCTAAACTACAGCTTCTGTTTAATATTCTTCTCTTGTTCTTACCATATGCCACTATTGATTGATTGTTGATAGAACTAGAATATTTTCTTTAATTGTAGTTATTATAATTGATTGTATTTCCTTACTTAGTCCTATAATTCATTGTATAAATACATCTTTTCATATGTTATAATATTTATTTAGAAATAATAGAAGAAATTTCTTTCTCTAAAAATTTGAGATGGTATCAGAGCCGGCTCCTTTTGCAGCTCTAGGGTTTCACTATCGCTGTAAGAGGTTGAGTTTTCCCCCTCCAGTGGTTGTCTGAAGAAAAAATAAAATCTGTTGGTAGTGTTAAAAAACTAATACCACTAAAGTCTTCTGCATGCATCGGTGACCAAACCCTAACCAACCTCTGCCGGAAAAATCCTTCCACGCACCACCCGAAGCTCCAGCTCTGACAACCACGCGCCGGCGCGTGAGACCATCTTAAGCGAGTTTTTTTCTAGATTTTTTTGGGTTATGGTCGCTGGCTCATTTCGAGCTTACCCATTCAGGTTTCAGGTTTTTTCGACAACCGGTCAACTTTTCGGCGAGTTTTCTTCACTTTCGAGCCGCTGTTTCTGCCCGATTTAGTTCCTAACATGTTAAGAAAAAAATTGGGTGTAGCAGATTTCGTTCGTTTTCAGATCCAACATATAAATTTTTTTTTTTTTTTGGCTTGCTATGATACTTGATTAATGGGAGATACAAAGATTGTGGACACCAAAATGGTAGACTCCCTATTTTACAAATCAGTGTAGTGAAATTGGACCGGGTAGCTACGTATCTTGCTTGGTCAAGATCCTGTTTGTTTTTTATCAACTCTAGAAAGCTGCTCGGCTATATCACTGGAGAGAAGAAAGTACCTGCTATAACTGATGCTAGCTATAGTCAATGGGACTCTGATAACTCCTTGGTGATGACATGGCTGTTGAATACTATGCATCCCAGAATTTTCAAACAGTATTTATTACTTGATATTGCGGAAAAAATCTAGAATTCAACTAAGCGAACCTACTCTCGCAAGGGGAATGATGCTCAAATCTTTGAAATATGAAAAAAAATTCATGCGACAAAGCAAGGTGAGCTGACCATCACTGATTATTATTATGAGTTAAGTAGGTTATGGTAAGAGATTGACTACTATCAGGATGTCAAAGCAAAGTGTGCTGATGATGCAGTTATGTTCCAAAAATTGGTTGAAAAATTAAGAGATTATGATTTCTTGGCTGGTTTGAACCAAGAATATGATCAGATCAGGGCTCAGGTTCTTAGCAGAGAACATTTTCCTTCTCTTGAGGATGCATATTCTTATGTACAAAAAGAAGAGGGCCGAGGGGTAATGCTTTACTCTGCACCAATCGAGAAGTCTGAGATAACTGTTTCTCAGGAGCAACCAAGGGTACTACTTCTAATAAGGATCATTTATATTATGATCATTGTGGCATTTACATGCATACTGGGGAGGCATGTTGGAAGTTAAAACGTAAATCAGGTAAAGGTTGTGGAGGAAAACAAACAGGTCCACTAAGGGGTCAAGCTAATGTTGCTGAAAATATGGAGACATCTACGGACTCTAATTCTGGAGAAACATTGTCCTCAGATGAAATTCTACACATTCGTCGACTTTTTTCCAAACTTGATTCTTCATCTGTGGCAACATCCAACTATGTGAAATCAGGTACTGCCTTTACTGCTCACGTTAATTCTTGGATTATTGATTCTGGTGCGAATAAATACATGACAGGCTCCTCTAAAGGTTTTCAAAACTACTTTCCATGTCTCAAAAGGGATTATGTCAGAATAGCCAATGGTTCTTTAACCCCTATCTCTAGAACAGGTTCTATAGTCTGTACACAAGATATTACATTATCATCATTTCTCCATGTACCTGACTTTTCTGTTAATTTGTTATCTATTAGTTCCATCACCAAAGACCTAAACTGTACAATCGAGTTCTTTCCTGATCATTTTGTTTTTTAGGATCTTCAAACAGGGAAAATAATTAGTTGTGCTATATTGCATGATGGCTTATACATGATTGATGGAACTCGAGACTCTGGTAAAGAATTTTTTGGAGGAAATAAGGTTGTCAACTAAGAAATAATTCAATGGCATAGGCGGTTGGGGCACCCATCTTTTTTTTTGTGTTAAAGAAGTTATATCCTAGTTTTTTTTGAAAGACTAAGTTTGAATCTTTGGTTTTGTGATGCTTGTGAATTTTTCAAGCATACAAGAAACACTTATCCTTTGAGTGATAATAAAAGTACAATTCTTTTTACGACTATTCATTATGATGTACATGGTCCTACTCAAACAACCTCTTTGTCAGTTAGTCGATGGTTTGTTACTTTTATTGATTGTTGTACTAGGATGACTTGTGTGTATTTATTAAAGGCCAAAGGTGAAGTATTTTCTTGCTTTCAATTGTTTCATAAAATGATTTGTACTCAATTTGAGGGCAAGATAAAAATCTTGCGAACTGATAATGGAACAGAATACATGGACAAAAGGTTTGGGTCTTATTTAGAGCCTTATGGGATAATCCATCAAACTAGTTGTCCTTACACTAGTACACAAAATGAGTTTGCTAAAAGAAATAATAGACATTTTTTAGAAGTGGCACGATCTCTTCTTTTTATGATGATTCTTCCAAAAACTTACTGGGGAGATGCTATACTTGTAGCTGCCTATCTTATCAATAGACCACTTAAAATCCTGAATTTTCAAAGTCCTCTAGAAGCCCTGAAGGGAAAAAATAATTATACTGTTTTTCTCTAAAGGTGTTTGTGTGTGTTTTCTTTGTTCATTTGGGAAACTTGACCCTAAAGCTCTTAAATGTGTGTTTATTGGGTATTTCCCAACTCAAAAAGGGTACAAATACTATCATCCTCCCACTAGGAGAACCTTTATTAGTATGGATGTTACCTTCTGGGAATGAAAGCCCTATTTCAGTATTACACTATCACCTTTTCAGGGGGATTGTAATAAGGGGGAAGAGATGATTATCCCGAGCTATTGTATTGATCCTCTTGAGGTTTAGGGGGAGATTGTTCAGGAGGAGACTGTTTGATAGGATCCTAAACACTAATAATGGAAAACGAGCAATCAAACGATAAAATCAAAGACATAAAGTAAAGATTGAAGGGAATTGGGGGATAGATAGAAGAAAGAAAGGAATTAAATCCCACAATTGTAAGTAAATTAGAACACTACAAACAAATTGTAATACCCTAATTTAAACGATACAATCAAAGATCAATATCCGAGGGGGAAGAGTTGAACTCAAGCAATGGATCTCCCACACAAGAGAATCCAGGAGAGATCCAAGAAGAAGAAAAGGGACTAAACCCATACACACTCTCACAAGAGTAATGTCAATCATTCATCATCAAAATCCAAATGACTAAACCCTAAATTATGCTATTTATAGTAGTTAGTTAAGTACAAGGATAAATGGACTAAAAAACTCCTATTGCTGATTCTGGAAATCTGGACTGGCCGTCCTTCATCGCGACCGCGTCTTGTATGTCGCGATCGCGCTATGTGTTCATGAAGCTCCATCGCGGTCGCGTGGAATATCTCGCAAATACGCACTTGATTTGGTTGCTTCTACACAGTCGCACCTGTTGCCTTGCGATCGCGCCTACCTAAATTCCATTAAGCTTGCAGTTGCTCATTTGGCCAATCCTTTGGCTTGATTCTTGGCTTCCAAGCCTTTTTGAAGTATTCTATGCTATTGATGTCGATTACGAATCCTTCATGGCTTCGAGTGCCAATCTGGATCGCATTATTCTCTTCTTCTTCTTTAAAGGAATTCGTCCTCGAATTTATACCTTGCAAAACCATGATACAAATAAATACCAACTCAATAACTTTCCAAGCACTACAGAACAAAGAGTGGGGAACAAAACTCATATACTCATGCTCAAAGTGCACATACTTATGATATATCCAAACATCAAAACCATCTAGAAAGAACTTTTTTTCAATTCCAACATCAAGTATTTGACTAGAAAGATAACTACTAGCAAGTTCATTCACAAAGTAGTGCTCATCTTCAAACTCATTCGACTCATGCCAAGCCTCTATTGACAATTTATCATTCTTAACCTTGGAAGCTCTAGCAAAGTCTATTCTAAATGTATGCTTAAAACTAGGAATAGAGCAAGTAAAGAAATTGACACTAAAGCTAGCATGCAGTATTACTTTACCACTACTATCGCTAGTGCCTCCCTCCTTTAAATTCATTTTTGGAGGACTTTCCAATATTAGACAAGCTTTCAACAAATATTTTAGGAGTTATGTTGCTAACATCCACACAATTAGCATTATCAAGCAAGTCACAAGAATAATTTTCACAAGTTATGCACTCTTTAAGCATTGACTTATCATTTTCATCGAGTGCAAACAAGTCCAAAATAAAGTTATAACTCAAGGAAACATCATCAAGTGTGCCCTCACATTCAAGATCTCTTTCAAATGCACACTCACTTAACAACTCATAACAAGATTCATCAACTTTAACCACAAAGGAAGATAACTCAATGTCGTTCAAAGACAATTCATCAACTATTTTACTTTCCTCAAGTAAGTGCACACTTTCCATTCCAACACTATTTTCAACTTGGCACAAACCACCACCACAATCAAGAATGCTATTAAATGTTATCACATCAAGATCAAGCAATTCATTTTCACATTTATCAAACAGAGGTGGAGTGTCAAACCAAAATTCATTTTGTTCAAGCTCACCCATTTGAACATCTCTAGTATGGAACAATTCACACACACAAAAACCATCAATTTTCCTTTCACAAGTGTGCTCAGCCAGTTCATGCTCACAACTATCACTTTAACTATTATCAATGCAAGGTATAGAATCTTTAATCCCACAAAAGTAAAGCTATCAATACTACTCAAATCTCTATCAAGCTCACCCAAAGAGACACATGAGTTAAGATTAGCTTTGTTACCTTGTAGCACACCTAAAAATCCTTTTTTACCTTGACTTTTAAAATTTAAGCTCACTTGTTCATTTGGAGACTTCACCTTGATCTCCTTTTTTTCTTCCAAGCATGGAACCACTTCCAAGGAAGAATTTCCCAATGTAGCATCTCCAAAGGTTCCTTCAAAATGCACAAGACAATTAGAGAAAAAAGAAAGGTTAGAATTGTTAGAATAATGAAAATCTTCACGCTCACTCTTTTGGTTTTCCTCTTTCTTTACTCTCATTTCATTTTCAAGCTCTTCTCTGTTTTCTTGCGACAACTCACTCACTTCAAGCACTTCTTTCTCCTCTCTTGAGTTGTCACTTGCTACTCCCTTACTCCTCTCAATCTTTTCTCTCTCAAGTTCATTTGGACTAGGACATGTGCCAACAATCCCTTTGGAAGGAGTAGGAGTACTCTTGACCTTAACCTTCAATTTTTCTCCTTGAGAACCTTCATCCCACCTTCGCCTCACCCCTTTTTCCTTTGTCTTTCTTGCCACTTCTAGTATTCTCAAATAAAATTCTTTGACTTTCATTGGAGCAGAGGCGTTAAGAATAAACTTTAGGTCCCATAAAGTGAGAGCATATTTTCTCAAATCCTCACTATACTTGGCATTTCTAGCAAGCTTCCGTAGTTTTCCCAACAACAAGTGACAACCTTTTATGAGCATCACATAGCAATTTATCATGATAATTGCCAATTTTGAACTTTACCCACACTTGTTGTGTAATGACCACAAACCCATCTCCATTCAACCAAGTCCACCTATAGGGTAAGGGATGGTTACAAGTTTCCAACTTTAATTGCTCAACCAAAGAAACACTTGCCACATTAGTATGACTCTTATAATCAATGATCGTAGCACAAACGTTCTCTCCAACCTTACAAGTTGCATAGAAGAAGTTCTTTCTTTCCTTCCAAAAATGCTCCAAACAAACTTCATCACACTCATGGTTATCTACAAAATGATTCCATTAAAAAAAGTTCTCAAAGCATTATTAGAACAAGACAAATCATTTTTAGCAATTTTTATTACCTTAGGCCTCAAGTTTCCTTTCACGTAATAATTAGAGACATTGAACCTTTTAGCATAATTAGGAGATGTAAGCTCTCTTTTTCTTATGGAGAGATTGCCACTTCTTTTCAATCCAATAGAAAGACCACTACTACTCTCTTGTCTACTTTAAGGAACACAAAGAGAGGATGCAAATGAACAATCTCTATAATAAGCTTCATCATCTATTCTCTCTATGTCACTATCTACATTTTCAAGTTCATCACAAGAAGAGTAAGTAGGAACAGTGTCCCTTGAAGCGTCACTATCATCATCTCTAAAACTAGAAACATAGGAGTTTTCATTATCACATTCATCCTCATAAGCCTCATAGTCTTCACGAGCTCCATGATCACCATAGTGACTCTCCTCATCACCATAAGAACCTTAGTTTCCCAAATCATCATAGTAACTCCCACCATCATCATAGAAACCATAGTCTCCACAATCAGCGTAGCAATTTCCATCATCTCCATAGGAGTCATAACCTCCACAATTATCATCCCAGGACATATTTGCAACAATAAAAAGAAAAGGACCTCACAAGTTCACTCCCTCACGGGTATCATTTGATATATGAACACTCAATTTTTTTCCACTCGTGTATACACTCAAGGTCAATAGCTTTTGTGACCACACTCTAATGATCACACCACTCAAGCTTTTTTCCATACAAGGGTTTTCTTAATCTCTTCAAGGTTCTACAACCTCAAATTCTCAAGGTAAGTATCCACGCCTCGGTTCGAATGGAGTTTATGGGACACCAAAGAAATAGACAAAGACACACAAATGGACTAGGAACAAATAAACATGCTACGAAACTAAAAAAATAAAACATGAATCGAAAAAGCACGAAACGATATTGGAATTGGATGAAATTTTGTGTGTGATCTAGAAACTTACTGTATTTGATGATATGAAAAGGGTTTGGGTGATCTTAAACTGTTTAGGGGCTATTCCGAGCAATATGTAAAGTGACTGATTTTTTTGTTCGGCGATGTCGCGTGAGTTTGGGCATTATCGCGAAGAGTAAGCCAATAACCCTGCACTATCGCCTTGCGATCGCGAAGAACAATATTTCAACAAGCCTACGGGATCGCGACAGATGGAGCGCTATCCAGAAGAACAAATTCTGGGTTTGATGCAGAACTTGAATCCCGAATTTCTGAAAAAATTCTTCACTTTGAATCTTCACATATCAACTTGTTTTTGTTCCAAATTTGAGATATAAGCTCCTTATAAGTCCGTGAACAAATCCCAATGATCAATTCTTCATAAACAACATACAAAATACAAAAGCTCCAAATCAATTGTTGAAGAACTTGAAAAACCCTAGATTTTGATTCTTCAAATTGATGCCCCAAACAATATTTATTATTCAATTCCTTCAAGACACAGCTTCTAGAATCATCAACCAGCAATTGGTAACAAAGATTTCATCCAAAGAAACCCTAAATCCATGACTCAATTTTCGGAATTTTTGAATTTTTAATTATTTTTTGTAATTTTAAGATTTTGATAAACAAAACCTAGATAGTATTTGTAGGAACAAACACCAATTCGAGCTCTGATACCAAATGATAGGATGCTAAACACTAATGATGGAAAATGAGTAATCAAACGATAAACTCAAAGAGACAAAGTAAAGATAGAAGGGAATAGGGGATAGATAGAAGAAAGAATGGAATCAAATCCCACAATTGTAGGTAAATTAAAACACTACAAACAAATTGTAATACCTTAATTTAAATGATACAATCAAAGATAAATATCCGAGGGGGAAGAGACTTGAGCTCAAGTAATGGATCTCTCATACAAGAGAATCCAAGAGAGATCCAAGAAGAAGAAAAGTAATTAAACCCATACACACTCTCACAAGAGTAAATAGAATAAAAAGCCCCTATTGCAGATTCTGAAAATCTGGACTGGCCGTCCTTGCACGCGACCGAATCTTGTATGCTGTGATTGGCTGTGTGTTCATGCAGCTCCATCGCGATCGCATGGAGTATCTTGTGAACGCGCACTTGATTTGGTTGCTTCTGCGCAGTTGCGCCTGTCCAAATTCCAGTAATCTTGCAGTTGCTCATTTAGGCAATCCTTTGACTTGATTCTTGGCTTTCAAGTCCTTTTGAAGCATTTTAAGCTATTGATATCAATTACGAATCCTCCACGGCTTCGAGTGCCAATCCGGACAGCATCACTGTTGATACTACAGAAAACATTCAGCGGAAGATTGTTCATGGGGAGACTATTGAGTGTTTGAATGGGATGTTGGATATACCTTATCGAAAAAAGTACTCAAAGAAGAAAAATACAGTTGAAGAAGCAGAAGAAGCAAACATGGAATCTGCTGAAGCTGACCCTCTTCTACTAGTGAGTTAACTACATTCCCTAATGAGTTAGATTTGCCTGTTGCTCACAGGAAAAGTGTCAGAACTTGCACCACCAAACCTCCCTTATCTAATTTTGTCTCATTTGATTCCCTATTTCCCTCATATAGAGCATTTGTCTTGTCTATTTCTTCTGTGTCTATTCCCCAAATTAGAGAGAAGCTTTTGCAGATCCTAAATGAAAGTAGACTATGATTGAAGAAATGAAGGATTTGTTGAAAAATGACCCTTAGGACTTGTCACTAAACCACCAGCCAAGATGATACAACCCGATGCGTGAGCAAGCCATTACAAAAAGTCAAGCACGAGAGTTGCAATAGTTGCAGGCCACATTTGCACAACTGGAGCTGCTGGGGCAGATTTTGGAGGCTTCAGGACCTGTTTGCAAGCTCACTGCCTCAAAAGCAGAAAATGCTCATCGCGATTGCGAGCCAGCATACGCGATTGTGCAAGGTCAAGAAGCTACACAACGTGATCGCGTGACACCAAACGCGATCGCGCAAGGAGGAAAAGATGAACAGCTAGATCGCGAGGCCTCAGACGCGATCGCGCAGGAAGCTGAAAATGGATGAAGACAATTTTCTTCGCGATCGCGTGACCATAGACGCGATCACGAAGCTCTGGTTACTCAAGCACGATCGCGCGTGTCCTTGCGTGATAGCACTGTGGAGATGACTAGAACACTATTTTTAGTTTAATGACTTATTGCAAGCCCATTGTCAAGGGTAATTAAGGCATTTTTGCCGTTTTAGGAACTCCCTATATAAAGTCCTTAACTCTCATTTATTAGGGTAGATTTTGATGACATTGATTATTATGAGGTTATTGGCTAAGCTTATTTGCTTAAGTACATTTTGTCCTTGATTTGCAATTGGATTAGATCCAATTGAGGATCAATTAGTATAGGTTCAATTTGTTAGACTATGAAAGGAGGTGTTTAGGCTACTTTTCCTAATCTACTTCTTTAATATTTTTCTAATAAAAATTGCATCTTGCTTTCAATCTTTCAATTCTTGTTATTTTTTATTTCCTTGTTGTTTGGTTTATATAATTTGGTATCAGAGCTCATATTAGTGTTTTTTTCTTATAAACACTAATAAGGTTTTTGGTTATCAAATTTGAAAAATCACAAAAAAAAAAAAGAGTCAAAAATCTAAAAATTGAGTCATAGGTTTAAGTTTCTTTTGGATGAAATTTTTGTTACCAACTGTTGATTCATGAATCTAGAAGTTATTCCTTGAAGGAACCGAACAACAAACAACATTTGGGGTGTTGGATTGAAGATTTAAAAATTAGGGTTCATCAACAAAGAATTGGGGTTTTCTCATTTTGGGTGTTTGATTAGAAGATTCAACTACTGGGGTTTTTTCACGAACTAACAAGGACCATAAATCTCAAAATTTTGAACAAAACAAGCTTTTTGATGAAGATTAAAGTGGAAAAGAGGACTTGAAAAATAGGTTATGCTTAAGTCTCAGCGCCCTACGCGATCGCGCTCAACCAAGAGCGATAGCGCAGGCTGGTAATTAATTTCTCTTCACGATCGCGCACTGTTTGACGCGAACACGCTCTTTTGTGAACTACTTCAACGCGAACGCGATCGCGACGTGTCTTACGCGATCGCATAGAACAACATTTTTCGGTAAAATAGTTTTCTTGGGCAGATTGATTGAAACAGCCCATGAACAGTTTCCAATCAACCAAATTCAAGTTTCATAGTTAAGTACAGTGAGTTTCTAGATCAGAAACAAAATTTCATCCAAATCCGAATCTGTGTCGTATCAATTCGATTTGTGCTTTTCTTCTTTCCTTTTTTGACTTTTTCTAAATTCCGTCCATTAGCTTTCATTGTCCATTCTTAGCTACAATAACTCATTTCCATCCCAAATTGGATTGAGTTTGATTGTTGAATCGGACTTGTGTGCGAAGAACAAACTTGTTCTCCAAGCCTAGACTCATTCGATGGGTTCTCCTATTGCAAGAGTTTGATGTTGAAATTCGAGATCGCAAGGGGACTGAGAATCAAGTTGCTGATCATTTGTCAAGGCTGGAGAATAGAGATCATGTAGATGAAGGGCCCGAGATTAAAGAGGTATTTCCTGATGAGCAACATTTTGCTCTTGATGCAGCCGAGGTGCCATGGTATGCTAACATGGTAAATTTACTTGTGAGTAATGTGTACCCCCATTAGGCAACTGCTGAGCAAAAGCGTAAACTCCTTCATGAGAGTAGATTTTATGTGTGGGACGAGCCTTATTTGTACAAGATAGGAGTTGATCAACTAGCTAGGAGATGCATTCCAAGTGAAAAAGTAGAGCCGATTCTACAGAGCTGTCATTCCTCTCCTTATGGTGGCTACCTTGGTGGAGATCGAACAGCTGCAAAGGTACTCCAATCTGGTTTCTTTTGGCCTACTTTATTTAAAGATTCTCACGCACTAGTGAAGCAATGTGATCGTTGCCAAAGAACGGGGACTATTACTAGGCTTCACGAGATGCCTTTGAACAATATCTTGGAGATTGAGCTGTTTGATTGTTGGGGTATTGATTTTATGGGTCCATTCCCACCTTCTATGGGCCATAAATACATCCTAGTAGCAGTTGATTATGTGTCTAAATGGGTGGAAGCTGTTACACTTCCAACAAATGATGCGAGTGTGGTGGTGAAGTTTGTGAAGAAGAATATTTTCACTCGTTTTGGGACACCGCGGGCTATAATCAGTGATGAAGGTACGCACTTTTGTAACCGGTTGTTCAATAAATTGTTGGCTAAATATGGGGTTCGCCACAAGGTGGCTACTTCTTATCATCTCCAAACTAGTGGCCAAGTGGAAGTGTCTAATAGAGAGATCAAGCAAATCCTTGAGAAGATGGTGAATGCCTCGAGGAAGGATTGGGCTGTAAAGTTAGATGATGCTCTCTGGGCCTATCGAACCGCATTCAAAACACCTATTGGAACCTCTCCATATAGGCTCGTTTATGGTAAGCGCTGTCATTTGCCGGTTGAATTAGAGCATAAGGCGTATTGGGCAATTCAAAAGCTCAACCTTGATATGGCCTTAGCGGGTGAGAAGCGGATGCTCCAATTGCATGAACTTGAAGAGTTCCGTTTCCATGTGTATGAAAATGCGAAATTATATAAGGAACGGACAAAGAAATGGCATGATAAGCACATTGAGTGTCGTTCTTTTGAGCCAGGGCAGCTTGTATTGTTGTTCAACTCGAGGTTGAAATTATTTCCGGGCAAGTTGAAGTCGAGATGGTCGGGGCCTTTTGAAGTTGTTCGTGTCACCGCACATGGAGCGGTTGAATTGAGAGCCCCGGATTCTGAGAACACATTTTTGGTTAATGGTCAACCGGTGAAACATTATTGGGGAGGTGCGGTGAATCACCGCACTTCAATTACTTTGAGGGACCCTTGATTTATACCCGTCGTGCCACGACATTAAATAAGGCGCTTCTCGGGAGGCAACCCGAGTTTGTACTTGTAATAGTTTAGTATTTTTTGTTTTATAGTGTCACATAGTTTGTTGTTTTTGTGTGTCGTTTTTGTAGGAATCGGGTGAGCTAAACAAGGTGAAATTAATGCATTGAGGGGTGCGGGACGTCTCGAGTCATGTCTCGCGCCTGGGGTTGCACTTGGAATCAAAAATCAGTGCGAAAAAAACGTGCTCGGGCACGTTCGGGAGTGCCCCGCGCCTCCCAAAGCGCAAAACAAAAGTTGAAGGAAAGAAGCCTGGCGCGTTGGGAAGCGCCTCGCGCCCCCCACCGCGCCAAGGCAACCAGTAGCTCGACTTTTCTGCCGCGTTGGGCCCGTGCCGCGCCCCCTACCGCGCCCGACCATTTTTTTGTGAGTTTTTCCGGGTCAAACGGGTTTTGGCCCGCGACCCGGTTTCCCCCATCCCCTTATACCCGATCCTAACACCTAATTCTTCACTATTTTCACTCCAATTACTCTCTAATCACTCACCAATTCATCTCTAACACTTGGAATCATTCCAAATCTTGTGCAATCCACTCTAACACATTCAAGTACCATGGTGACCACTCATTTGCCAAGCAAGAGCTCTTCCTCCGCTACGGGCTCGAGAAAAACACTTCAAGCCGGGCCTTCCACCACCAAGCAAAAAGGTAAGGCACCGGCCAAACCCAAGGCCAAACCAAAGGCTAAAGGCAAGGCTAAGATTCCTAAGGACGCGGTGCCGATACCATGTCCCGGAGGCAAGACCCGTTATGGCATCCCTTTTGTTAAGAAGGGTGAATGCCAAACATGGTATAAGAGTGTGCGGCTTGCGGGGTACATACCCGAGCAATCCATTGATAAAAGACGGGTGATGCAAAAGTTCCGAAGTATGGCCGAGGCGATCATTGCTCTAAAATGGGACTCGGTGTTTGAGAGTCCGGGACACGCCAACTTGGATATGGTACAAGAATTGTATGCCAACTGGGAGCCCGAGGAAGCATGGAAGGAGGATGATGTGGTGACAGTGCGGGGTGTGAAAGTGAAGTTGGATCCTACGGCATTGAATGCCTTTTTGGGGGTCGAGGACCCCGACTATGATGATTTGAGGGAGTACATCAAAAAGCCTGACTATAAGGCTATGCGGGATACACTATGTGGCGAGGGCTCCACTTATAAGTAGGAGCGCAGTGCCGCCGGAAGACACAAGTTCATGTATTTCTCGCAGTTTCTTAAACCGGCCCGTGTGTGGATGCGGTTCATAAATGCACGTATACTACCATCTTCCCATTACTCCGAGGTTACCAAGACTCGGGCGTACATGGTGTACTTCTTTATGATTGGGAGGCCGGTGAACATTGGCTACTATATGTTGCGCATTATGAGAGAGCAACGGAAGTCTGATTCATGTAGTAGATTGTACTTTGGGAACCTCTTGACCCGTTACATAGAGCAGGCGGGCGTCCCCCTAGATGAGATTGGGGATCGCATTGTCCCTGACATAGGGAAGCCTTTTGATATCTCTGCGGTCAAGGGGGTGACCACTACCACGCCGGTGAAACTGACGGTAGACGAGTGGCGGGAGGCAGATGCCAACTTGACTGCGCGTCAGTACTTGATGATGGAGGCGATGGCCCGGCGGTCGGGCATAGATTTGGCTGCTATTGACCGCACTGTCCCTCTCCTGGAGACCTCGAAGGGTCTGCTTGGCATGACTCGAGCTAGAGAGGTGGCTCCGGAGGAGGATGAGAACACAGATTCGGATGTTGTTGCTAACGATCCGGACAGTGAGAATGAGGAGTCTGATGCTGAGGGCGGTGGCTCTGATGAGGAGGAGGATTAGGTCCACACTCCTGCGCACCACCCAGATTTCAGGGCAGTTTTCTTGTACTTTTACTTTTGCACTTACTTCTTTGTCGCACTGGGACATTGCTTAGTTTAAGTGTGGGGTGGGGTACTGCCCTTTATCTATTTTTGAGGTTAGGATGCATGTACCGTAGGATTTTCCTTTTGTCACTTGACTTTATTTTGATTTATTTCTTGCTTTTATGTATGAAAAAAAAATTAGAAAGCCAATGAAAAATTCCAAAAAGATTTTCCTTTTAGTTTTATTAGTGGTACATGTCATCCGCCCCGTGGTTTTTCTTATGACCTCGGTTCTTTTCCACGGGGAGGCCTTTGAACCTGGTAGTATTTTTATTTTTAGGATTAGGATAGTTAGTTGTAGATGACCCTAGACGTAGGAAAGAGGTAGAATGCTAGGTGAAAATCGTTTTCATTTCCCATCTCATGGAAAAGCCCTCACCCTACTCTTTCATTTCCGCTTAAGCTTCTGCGGTTTGTGGGATTAATTGATTGGATACCCGAGACCCTTCCGAAAGTGCCACAGCTCCTTCTATCACAACCCCTGAAAACAGGGCATTCGAAGCATCAATCTCATTCTATGAGATTGATGCTTCGATAGAATGAGATTGATGCTTCGAATGCCCTGTTTTCAGGGGTTGTGATAGAAGGAGCTGTGGCACTTTCGGAAGGGGGAATCAGACTAGGCTGTCACTGTTCTAGAAGAGGAAAGGCATTCTGCCAACGAGCGAAGGCGATGGGTGGCTTGCTGGGGCACGAGTGCCCTTACTAGTTTTGGGGCTTTGATTGGCAAAATTTGATTTGTTTGATACCGGTGGACTTGAACTTGATTGCATGTGCTATTTATGGTGTCCTTGGGTTTTAATTTGATGCATGCCTAGGAAAAACATGGAACGACCCCCTTGAGATGCTTGAGTCCGCTTGCTTGACTTGATTGTTAACCTTTGTGCATTAGTGCTTAATTTCCACAAGTTACATTCTAGATGCTTAGTTGAGAGTGTTGATGGAACCTTTTTGTGTGGACCATGTGCAATGTGTGTGTGAGGCATGTTCTTGTTTACTCCATGTTGCATATTAATGTCTAGAACTTGCCTCGTGTGTGTGCAAAGCGAAATCCTAGGTTTGCTCTAGTCGGGAAATGATACAAGGCCTTCTTTTGTTTGCCTACCCTTACATATATACCTTGGAAAAAAAATTGTTGTTGTTGTGATTTCTTTGACCCTTTTTGTTGGCACCCACACCCCGAGCCTACCCATTTATTCTTAATTGACTCTTTTGGCCCTTACTCCTTAAGCACTTTATTGGTATTGTGTAGTTGATTGGAGTTGTGGTTGGAATTGGGAGGTTTTTTAGTGGAGCTAAAGAAGGGGAATAATTGAAAAGATTGTGAAGTAGTGAAAAGCATTGGCAAGGTTGGATGAAATTGAAAAAGAGAAAATAGCAAAGTTGAAAAGAAAGAAAAAATTTTGTTGTGAAAAGAAAGAAAAAAAGAGAAAAAGATATTCATTCCTTGCTAGTGTGTGCTTAAATGAAAAATACTACTTGTGAGAAGGTGTATGTGTAGAAGTTGTTGATTGGGTGGCTTTGATGAGATTTGTACTAAAATGTGAATGTGATGTATTAAAGTTCTTAGGGAGGTAGTCACTATTACCATATGTATCCTACCCGCCCCTTAGCCTACATTACGACCTTTCTAAAGTCCTAGTTAATCCCGATTGGAGTGAGCTTACATTAGTGGAGTCCTACACTACGGGCAAGCCTATGGTAAGTTGTGTGTGACATGTGAGACTTTCATGAGAGTGAGTGAATTCATTTGTATTGCCCCCGTTCTATTCATGATTGTTGATTGTTGTATGTGTGATTCTTGGGGGGCACTCTTTTGCTTTATATTGGTGAGGGCACGTGGTTTGCATGAAATAGGTGAAGTTGATGGTTCTTGGTTGAGTAGATAGGTGTGATTTTGTGGGAGCATGGTTGCATTAAGTTGAGTGTGTGCACTTGAGCTATTTTGGGGTGGTTATTCTTATATTTTTGATTTTGATAATTTGTTGGCATGTTGTGGATCCATAGTAGTCATGTGTGCATTGGTTCAATGGTCGGTATCAACCATAGTCATAGGCAGACCTGTTTTACCTAGGTTGGGGAAGTGAGATGTGAATTGCTCGAGGGCGAGCAAGGGTTCAAGTGTGGGGTGGTGATGTTTGGCATTTTATGCCAAGGTTTCCTTAATGTTTCCGCATATTTGGGCTTGTTTTGCACTCGTTTTATAGTTTGTGAATGTGGTTTTACACTGATTTTATGTCGTGCGTGTGTAGGTTGTTACGCAGTGCATTTGGAGCTTTTTGGAGCTTGATTGAGCAAGAATTGATTGGAGGATGATTTAGGATTGGATTGAGCCCACGAGGGCACGACACGAGCAAGATTTCGGACCAAGAAAACACACTTTTTGGCTGGGCGCTGTGGGGCACGTGGCGCGCCAGCTATGGCGCCCAGTGCCCAGCGCGGTTACTCAAGTGGCGCGCCCCAAAGGCGCTCAACGGCTACTGGTTGTTTTGGCTCCGAGGCGCGGGGCGCCCGTTATAGCGCCCCTTGTGCGGTTTTTCACTTCCTATTCCGTCTAGTATTGGGTCTAAGTTATGTCTAGGTGTTTGTAAACACTATAAATAGTCTTTTACTTAGTTTTTGAAAGGGAGTTGATACTTTGGAGCAATATTGAGAGCAACATACTCATTGAATAAGGGTTTATTCCTAATGTTTCATCTATTACATCATTTACTTCATTATTACATCAAATTCTTGCCTTGTGATTATGAATATGTGTGGCTAAACTTTACGTTCTAGGGTTGGAGTATTACACGAAGGTTGATTGTTTGAAGATTGATTCCCATTAATTGAATCCCATAACGGGTTACTTATTCTTTCTTGATTTCACTTGTATAATTGTTAGAGCTCGATAATTATACATTATCTATGGTTTTTGGATTGAACTCGAAAGAGGGAATTTAATTACGTAATAAGAAAGAATAGAACTAGTTTGTGAACCCGGGCATCGGGGAACCAATTTGCGGGTAGGATAGACATATACTTGCTTGCCTAGTTTAACTCATTACATGAATCGTTAATGCGTGCATGTGATTTAACCCATAGACATATAGGGATTGAAGTAGCTTGCATGGATTGTGAAGAACTGAAAGGTTTTCACAGTTACATTTACTTTGTCAGTTAGTAACCCGGGATTTAAGAAGTGGAATCAATTGGATACATCAACTGGATTGTTCGTAACTCTGACCCTGGACCGTCCCCTTGATATTGTTAACAACCAAAGTATTTCTCATTGTTTGACTACACCTCTAGCACTTTAATTACTGCATTTTAGTTATAAAAACTCTTACAACCAAAGAAAAAGATCCCTGAGTAGTTTGTAGGAATTGTTTGTTAAGTATTAGTCTGCTTAGTCCTCGTGGGAACGATATTCGATTTATTATTTTATTACTTGTCGACCACGTATACTTGTGTGTGCGTTGGGAGCAACATGCATCCATAAAATGATCGTCCATGTGATGACGAATCCTTTCATGCGCATGAAAACTATGATGTTGACCCATTTCTCTATTTGGGGGAGGCACGATATAGAGGAAATAGGGGTTGAGGTGGACGATTTGGGAGAGGTTACCAAGGGAGGGCGGAACGTGAAGAGGACTACTATGACTATGGGGGTCATGGTGGAAATCGGAGACATCATGTTGATAATAGTGGGTTGAACACTATCAAGATCAACCTACCAACTTTCCAAGGAGAAAGTGATCCCGAGGAGTATCTAGAGTGGGTTGTCAAGATGGAGAGGATTTTTCAAACCAACAATGTTCAAGAAGCCACGAAGGTCAAGTATGTCATAACTCAATTTGAGAATTATGCTTCCACTTAATTGGAATCCAAGCGTAGGCAAAGGGAGACTCAAGGGCTAATTGCAAATGGTGGATGAGCGGCTTTGAAGGCCATGATGGAAGCTCGATTCCTAACCTCCAACTATGAAGATGAGTTGATCAAGAAATTCTATAACTTGAGGCAAGGGAACAAGAGTGTGCCAGAATACTTTGATGAGTTTGAGAAGACAAGAATAAGGGCCAACATTCAAGATGGCGATCAATTCCTTACATCAAAACTTTGTGGAGGCTTGAATAGGGAAATTTCTTCTCCCATGCAATTGCACCAATTTGATTCCTTGTATGATGATTTTCAAGCGGTGCTTAAGGTGGAGAAAGGGCTTAAATTGGACAGGTCCTATAAGTCCAAAAACATCTCTACCAATTGGAGCAAAGGAAAGGATAATGTGAAGAACTATTCCTCATGGGACAAAGAAAAGGAGCCCAAGCGAGAGTTCAAGGGCCAATTTGAAAAAGTCAAGCCCAAAGAAGAGCTAAAGGTGGGAGGTAACAAAGCTAAACTTGAAAGTTTAACATTCAATGTTATAAATGTAATGACCGAGGCCATATGAAGAGGGATTGTCCAAATAGGAGGACCATTGTTGCTTTAGGTGATGATGGTTATCAAACGGGTGACAGTGATGGAGATAAATGGGGATATTCCTTGTGATGATGACTTTGATAGGGAAAGAGGGAAGGTGAGAAATTTGAGAAAGACATATCCGCTACTCTTGTGGTAAACAGAATGATGGGAGTGCAAGTGAAGGAGGAGTCGAATCAAAGGGAGAATTTATTTCATTCTCATCCAAAGAACCATTTGTTTTCTTATCATTGATATTGGTAGTTGTGTCAATGTAGTGAGCATCACTTTGATTGATCAACTCAAGCTTCCCACTAGGAAATGTCCACAATCTTATAGGCTACAATGGTTGATCGAATGTGGTGAACTAAAGGTGACCAAGAAAGCTTTGATCAAATTCAAGATTGGAGACTACCATGATGAGCTCTTATTTGATGTGGTTCCAATGCAGGCTTGTCACGTTTTGCTTGGTAGATCTTGGCAATATGACCGTTTAGTAAAGCATTGATGGCAAGATTAACAAGTATGCCTTAGAGTTGGAAGGTCAGAAGTTTATTCTTAATCCATTGACTGCAGCTCAAGTGAGTGAGGGTTATAGGAAGATGAGGGAGTTGAAGTTGAAAAGAGAGAAAGAAAAGAAAGAGGGAGCCGAAGGGGATAAAAGAGTGGGAGTTTTCACACAAAAGAGTGGGAGTTTTCATACAAAAGAGTGAACATGTTCTTGTCAAAGAATGAGTGTTTGAATGATGTGAAGGATGGAATGCCCATGATTCTCCTCCTACACAAGGACCATGTTTTGCTTACTAATGAACTAACAATTTCTTTGCCTAGCTCTATTTCTTCTCTTTTTCAAGGTTATAAAAGCATCTTTCCCGAGGAGTTGCCTAGTGGATTGCCACCACTAAGAGGCATTGAGCATCAAATTAATCTTGTTCCAGGCTCCTAATTCCTCAACAAGGCCGCCTAAAGAAGCAACCCAAAGGCCACTAAAGAGCTCCAAAGGCAAATGGAGGAGTTGCTTGAAAGAGGACTTGTGCAAGAAAGCTTGAGCCTATGTGCGGTCCTGGTCATCCCAGTACCAAAGAAAGATGAGACTTAGTGCATGTGTGTGGATTGTAGAGCCATCAACAAGATAACGGTAAAGTATCGCCATCCTATCCCTAGGTTAGATGATATGCTTGATGAGTTGTGTGGTTCTTATGTGTTCTCTAAAATTGATTTGAGGAGTGGATACCACCAAATCCGGATGAAAACAGGTGATGAATGGAAGACGACCTTTAAGACTAATTTTGGTCTTTATGAGTGGCTTTTCATGGCTTTTGGCTTGTCCAATGCCCCTTCAACCTTCATGAGGTGGATGAATCATGTGCTTAAATCTTTCATTGGAAAATTTGTTGTAGTTTACTTTGATGACATCCTTGTCTATAGCAAATCCATTGATGAACATGCTAATTATTGGAAACAAGTGTTTGATGTTTTGAGAAATGAGCAATTATTTGCTAACTTGAAAAAGTGCTTCTTTTGTGTTGAAAAAATTGTGTTCCTTGATTTTGTGGTGAGTGCAAATAGTGTAGAAGTACATGAGGCTAAAGTAGATGTCATTATGGATTGGCCCACTCCTAAAAGCATTGGTGATGTGAGAAGTTTCCATTGGTTGGCTAGCTTTTATAGTAGGTTTGTGAGGGGATTTAGCACTATAGCCGCACCATTTACGGAAGTGATAAGGAAGGATAAGGCATTTGTGTACGAGAAGGAGCAAGAAGAGGCTTTTGCAAAATTGAAAGAAGGGCTTAGCTCTACACCTCTCCTTCAATTACCAACTTTTGATAAAACCTTTGAAATTGAGTGTGATGCTAGTGGGGTAGGAATTGGAGCCTTGCACAAAAATCCACTGCCTATTTTAGTGAGAAACTTAAGGGAGCACCCACTAAATACTCCATTTATGATAAAGAGTTGTATGCCTTGGTGAGGGCATTGGCTCATTGGCAACATTACCTTGGTCAAAAGAATTTCTCATTAGAACCGACCACCAATCTTTGAAAAACCTCAAATCCCAAGAGAAGTTGAATGTGAGGCATGCCAAATGGGTGGAATTTCTTGAAACCTTTCCTTAAATCATCCTTTACAAAAAGGGAAAAGAAAATATGGTGGTGCATGCCTTGTCAAGGAAGTTTGTACTCAATCAAGAAAACAAGTGTTTTTGAATACTTTGGGGGTCTAAGCTCATGAGCTTTGAAAGTATGAAGGAGATGTATGCCAATGAACCGGAGTTTAGGGAACTATATGCTAATTGTGAATTAGAGGAAAGGGGGAGAAGGATCAATCGGTTGTATGGTGAGGAGGAATCTAGTGATGATGTGGAGAAAGGGAGGTTCCATAAGTGTGAAGGGTTCGTGTTTAGAAATGGGAAGTTTTGTGTGCCTAGTTCATCTTGGAGGGAGTTGCTAGTGAGGGAGGCACATATTGGGGGACTATGGGGCACTTTGGAGTGGGCAAGACCATGGAGATTCTTAAGGAGCAATTTTATTGGCCTAAGATGAAGGTGGACGTTTTAAGGGTGTATGGTCAATGCTTGGAGTGTAAGCAAGCTAAGTTGAAGCTACTTCCACATGGTTTATACTCACCCCTCCCCATTCCCTTAGGTCCTTGGCTAGACATTTCTATGGACTTTGTGCTTGGATTTCCTAGGACAAAAAGGGAAAAGATAGCATCTTTTGGTGGTTGATAGATTTTTCAAAATGACACATTTCATTCCTTGCCATAAGATTGATGATTCATCCCATGTAGCCAATTTGTTTGTTGAACATGTACTTAAATTGCATGGGGTCCCAAAAATTATTGTTAGTGATGAGGATTCCAAATTTCTTAGTCATTTTTGGAAAGAATTATGGGAAAGGCTTGGTACTAAATTATTATACTCCACTTTTTGCCACCCCCAAATCGATGGCCAAACCGAGATTGTCAATAGAACCTTGTACCATGTTTAGAGCATTGGTTAAGGGGAAACTTGCTTCTTGGGAAGAACATCTTACCTTTGATTGAATTTGCATATAATAGAACCACGCATACTTCTACTTGCATGATGGCTTTCGAAGTTGTGTATGGTTTTAACCCCCTAATCCCCTTGGATCTCGCGTCTTTGTCTCAAGATGTTGTTTTTAAACTTAGATGCCAAGGTGAGAGCTCAAGAGATGAAGCAACTTCACGAGCAAGTGAGGAAGCAACTTGAAAAGAAAAATCAAGAAGTTGCCAAGAAGGCTAACAAGGGAAGAAAAAAGATTGTCTTCGAACCGGGAGATTAGGTTTGGGTCCATTTTCGGAAAGATAGATTTCCCAACAAGGGGGAGAGCAAGTTGATTCCAAGAGGTGATGGTCCCTTTCTAATCCTTGAGCACCTCAATGACAATGCATACAATATTGATTTTCCAAGCAACTACCAAGTGCACAACACTTTCAATGTGTGCAACTTGTCTCCCTTCATAGTCGAAGAACAAGCGAATTCGTGGACGAATTGTTTTCAAAAAGGGAAAAATGATGCAACCCGATGTGTAAGCAAGCCATTTACAAGATGCCAAGCATGGGAGTTGCAAAAGTTACATGCCACATTTGCAACATTGGAGCTGCTTGGGCAGATTTTGGAGGCTTCAGGACCTCTTTGCAAGCTCACTGCTTCAGGACCTCTTTGCAAGCTCACTAGAAAATGCTTATCGCGATCGCGAGCCATCACACGCGATCGCGCAAGGTCAAGAAGCTGCACAACGCGGTTGCGTGACACCAAACGCGATCACGCAAAGAGGAAAAGATGAACAGCGCGATCTCGAGGCCTCAGATGCGATCGCGCAGGAAGCTGACAATGGATGAAGGCAATTGTCTTCGCGATCGCGTGACCAAAGCCGCGATCGTGAAGCTCTAGTTTCTCAAGCCACGCGATCGCACGTGTCCTAGCGCGATAGCGCTGTGGCGATGACCAGAACACTATGTTCAGTTTAATAACTTATTGCAAGTCTATTGTCAAGGGTAATTAAGGCATTGTTGTCATTTTAGGAACTCCTTACATAAAGCCCTTAACTCTCATTTATTATGGTAGATTTTGATGACATTGATTATTGTGAGGTTATTGGCTAAACTTGTTTGCTTAAGCACACTTTGTCCTTGATTTGTAATTGGATTAGATCCAATTGAAGATCAATTAGTGTAGGTTCAATTTGTTAGACTATTAAAGGGATGTTTAGGCTACATTCCCTAATCTACTTCTTTAATTCTTTTCTAATCAAAATTGGGTCTTGCTTTCAATCTTTCAATTCTTGTTATTTTCCATTTTCTTGTTGTTTGATTTATATCACAAGAAGTTGGTTGGCTGCAAATGGGTCTTTACTATGAAGCATAACGCTGATGTCTCAATTGATAGATTCAAGGAAAGATTGGTGGCTAAGGGATTCACTCAAACTTATGGAGTGGATTATCAGGAGACATTTTCTCCAGTTGCTAAAATGAACACCATAAGAATCCTTTTATCTTGTACAGCTAATCTAGATTGGGACTAACAACAATTTAATGTAAAGAGTACGTTTCTTCATGGAGACTTAAAAGAAGAAGTGTATATAGAGATCCCTCCCGAATTTAATACTGAACAGAATCGACGAAAGGTGTGCAAACTAAAGAAAGCCTTGTACGGGTTGAAGCAATCCCCTAGAGCGTGGTATGACAGATTCCGCAAGGCTGTGATCTCCTTTGGCTACAGACAGAGCAATGCCGATCATACCCTCTTCATAAGGCATAAAAAGGGTAAACTCGCTCTTTTCATAGTTTATGTTGATGACATTGTAATGACAGGAGATGACCCGCTTGAAGAAGTTGTTGGAAACGGAATTTGAAATCAAGGATCTAGGAAAAAACTCCAGTACTTCTTGGGAATTGAGATTGCTAGATCAAATAAAGGGATCTTCATTTCCCAAAGGAATTATATTTTTGATCTCTTGAAATAAACTAGTATGATAGGTTGCAAGCCAGTCGAATCCCACATTGAAAGTAATCACAAGTTACAAGTAGGGATTGGAGAGTGAGTTGACAAAGAGAGATATCAAAGGTAGGTTGGAAGAATTTATCTCTCTCACACTAGACCATATATAGCATATCCAGTCAGCTTGGTTAGTCAGTTCATGCATGATCCCCGAGATCCTCATATGCAAGTTGTCTTTCACATCTTGCGGTATCTGAAGTCTGCTCCAGGGAGAGGCCTGCTTTTCTCTAAACATGGTCACCTCCTAATAGAAGCCTTTACAGACTGTTTGGGCTAGTTCTGTAGATGACAGAAGATCTACCTCAGGTTATTTTACTTTTGTATGAGGGAACTTAGTTACTTGGAGAAGCAAGAAGCAAAGTGTTGTTGCCAGATCCAGTGTACAAGCTGAATATAGAACTATGACCCAGGGTGTTTGTGAACTTCTTTGGCTACAAAGGTTACTAAAGGAATTGAGAAAGTTTGGAAAAGGAAAATTGTCCTTGTATTGTGATAACAAGACTGCAATCAGTATTGCTCAAAATCCTATCCAACATGACCGAACATAACATGTTGAGATTGATCAACACTTCATCAAAGAAAAGGTTGCTAATGGTACCTTGAATTTGTTTCAGGTTCCGTCAGAACAACAACTGGCAGATGTGCTCACAAAAGGTCTCAACAAAAAGGATTTTCATACTTTGGTTTGCAAGTTGGGCATGCGCAACATCATTGCACCAACTTGAGGGGAGTGTTGATTGATTGTTGATAGAAGTAGAATCATTTATTTAATTATAATTATTATAATTGATTGTATTTTCTTATTTAGTCTTAAGACTCATTGTATAAATACATCTTCTCATAGATTGTAATAATAGAAGAATTTTCCTTCTCTGAAAATCTTCAGCCACACTAAAATAAGCTTCAAGAATGAAAGAAAGTCTTGTGTAAAAAGGAAAGATAAGGCAGTTCTGGCTACTAATCAGTCTCTATGAATAGTATATATACAAAGCAAAACCCTCTTGTACTACACTATAAAAAATAACATTGGGTCTGATTTAACCTCCAAAACAAACTCAAAAGGGAAGAATGTTGGAAGACTACATCAGGAGATAACAACTCTGTTTCATCAACCAACATAAGACACTTAAAACTCTCAGCACGTTCAGGTCAATATTTGGAGCGTGGACAACATGACATGAGGGCCAACAACGGATAACCAAGAACCGAAATTGTCTGGCTTTGGTACCATGTAAATAGAATGAAATTCGGACATAGTTCAAACTCAGAAACTGGCTCCTAAAAGGATTGTTCAATATGATATAAGGTTACAACAGCTCGTTCCAGCAACTTATCTGAGACACTTTACATATACAAAACAACTCAGAAGAATATTCATTGGGATTTCCAAGGAAAACACTGAAGATTGGAGCAAGAACCACTCCAAGTAGTACTACACAAATCTTGCTTTATTCCTTCTTCAGAATCTGCACCATCACAACACTTGCAAACCATTCCAAGAGTCTCAAACATCTTCAAATGTTCTACTGAAGAAGAAAACTTATTATTAGGCTGGGATTTAACAGTAATTGGCCTTGCAGCATCTGCAAGTCCAAATCTTAATTCTTCTTGATATGAAAAGTTGATAACCAAAAGAGATAGCAAGAGCAAATAAATCTTAAATGATGACATGTTCTGTTATTTAATTTAGACTTTAGTGCAAAAACAAACTATTATATGGTAATGATTGTAAAAGCATAAGACATATATATGCAGGTTCTTAGATGTTTAGTAGAGAGTTTATACGAAAGTGAGATCAAATAATTCAACAGATAAAGTCATTTTTAAAATCTAGAAAGATGGCTTTTTTCTTCTATTTTGAAAGCTACGTAAAATGTATGTAGGCTTCTAGAGATGAGAGAGTGCATAATACGACAGAAAAGCACACCCCCACACGTTTCAAAAATGTCCAATGTTCATACGTCTGTTGTTTGTTAAACATTTGTAGGAAGTTTCCTTTGCTTAATTTAGTTGGTTTTCTAGATGCAACCGCCCTTCTAGATCCAATTGTCTTGTACTAATACACATACTAACAAATAAATAAGATTTTGTGTAATTGTAAGAAGTTTAAATGATCGTCTCAATCCAAAACAAATAGTAAAGATCAGTCATATAAATTGACTAAATTAGCTGTCATATTATTTCAAACTTTTTTTTTATCCGACTAGAACCTAGCAATGCGATCAAGCTCACACGAACTTAAAGCGTTTTTTCCATGCTAGTTAATTAGCTTGTCATCTAGCTCTTATGTTCTGTATCAAATGTTTTTCCTAGAAACCACAAAAGCACTAATTGAGTCAATATGAAATAAAGAATGATGAAAAACAATTAGATACACAAAAAAAGAGCCAATATGAAATAGATTTTTATCCTACAATCAAGTGGTGTAAGGATCAAATCTCACCATCCAAAAAATGATAAAGGAAACAACAAAAGTATTAACAGCTCGACTATTCAGTAGTCATAGCAAGTGAAGTTTAAACTCAAGCCCCACAGTTTTTTGGTCACTCGATGAACCTTAACGTAATGATCTACTATAATCAGTTGCAAATTGAATTAAAAAAACTGGTCCTACAAAGATTTTTGATGTGTGTCATTTATCGACTTCTTGTGTTATATTTTACCAATCTCCGAAGAAAATAAATCATTAGCGAAAGAAATATTTGCAATGTTAAATTAGCTGTCATAATTAGCTGTCATATTATTTTAAATTTTTTTTTATCCGACTTGAAACTAGCAATGCGATCAAGCTCACATGAATCTAAAGCTTTTTTTCCATGCTGTTAATTAGTTTGTCATCTAGCTCTTATGTTCTGTATAAAATCTTTTTCCTGGAAACCACAAAAGTACTAATTGAGTCTATCTTAAATATATTTTATCGTACAATCAAGTGGTGTAAGGAATCTCTTTGCCTCCTTCCTCCCACATACCAAGCAAAAAAAAAGAGATAAAGGAAACAACAAAAGTAAAAACAGCTCCAGAATTCAGTAGTCATAGCAACTGGAGTTTAAACTCAAGCACCAGTTTTTGGTCATTCAATGAACCGTTAACCAAATGGTCGGTTGCAATTTGAATTTTAAAGAAAATGGTCCTACAAAGATTTTTTGTGTTTTATTTATCGACCTCTTGTGTTCATATATTTTACCAATCTCCTAAGAAAATAAATCATTAGCGAAAGAAATATTTGCAATAAGTTTATATGTTCCATTAAAGAATACAAATGGAATGACTAAAAACAAACAGTGAAATGTGCAGTATATACAAAATTATGACAACAAAATGATTAATGAAATCCAAGAAAGGATCGAGTATGCTGTAAGGATTTGCAAAAAGATCGTGAGCGGCAGGATTCGAACCTGCGCGGGCAGAGCCCACATGATTTCTAGTCATGCCCGATAACCACTCCGGCACGCCCACAACCAGGTCCAAGTTTCGTGTTTTTATATACTGAAAGCAAGTGTCAACCAACTCTTTCGACTGCAATTCATTAAAAGAATGACCACTTGAAGGGAAAGTGTTACAATTTGGTTCTCGTTGATTCTTGATTGCGTTAAACTTTTGTTCTACATAAAGGAGGTGGATTGGCCTTTTTGAAAACTTAATTAGTAGCATACACGAATTCAGGATTTGAACTTTATGAATTCTCGATTCTACGACGATGACTTCAAATACTAGTGCACATATTTAGTGGATTTCTTAACACATACGGGATTTGAATTAAAACTACTGGATTATGCCGAACTCATATGTTAAATCCTTCCCCGCCCCTGATAGTAGCTGCGAGACCATTGAAAAAAGTAGCTACGAGTCCGGTCAAGGTTCCACTTGATCTTGCAAGTCCACTATGTTGAAGCAATAAAAGTCCGGCAGTTATCAGCATGCTGTAAAACATATTTAAGTTGACATCTTTTCTTAAGAAAACATAAATTGGGCTTATGGCTAATTGAATTATATAGCTGCTAACAAAACGCCATTTATCTTGTTTATGCCAATTATTACTTTCATGATCAACTAGCAAGGTCTTCCCTTTATTTTAAGCCCCTGTTACTGTTAGTTTTAAAACCCTGCAGCTGAATAAGCAAAGAAATCTACAACCACAATTCCTTCTCAAGTTATCTTTCACAAGCACTGTACTATAAACATATTAGGTGAAAGAAACGAAATTATGGACATGCATCAAAGGTATCAATGGGAGGAATGCAGATTATTAGAAGATTCATTAATTAAGCAAAAGTTATATAGACAAATGGATGTCAACACCATCCTGAGAAAAAGCAGAATGTAATTAATTAAAGAACACCAAACAACAAGAATCTTGGCCAACAACATTGTAACATAGATAAACTTATAAGTTGGCAAAACTTATTTACATCGTTCACCCACTAGGCATACACAATCCGCAGTGTAGAAGACTAACAAAACAAAACAAAAAGAACAAAGAAAATTGTATATCTTAGTTGTCTTCATAACACGATATTCATATAACTCTAGATGAAGTCATCATTGCCACCAAAATGTGGCAGATCAGGATGAGGTCTTCCACTTCCAGGCCTCCTTGGGTCCCTGCACGCGATATAAAAGATGAAATTAGTAGGAAGCTAGGGCCAGAAGCAGCAGCACTGAAATAACTTGCGTCTTCTCAGAAGCAACTCGCAAAGCTGGATTATTTTTCGTTCAACAAAGTAATTTTCCAACAATGATTGTAATCATCACGTAACCCAATAAAAGACCACCTATATCAGTTTTGGTTACAGAATAATTTTGAGTTCACGTCTTAACAAGTAAACACTATAAGTGAAGAATTTCAAACTACCTGATAAAGCGACCTGGCTCGAAGCCAGGAACACCAGGTGGACCATAGGGATCAAATCGAGCACCTGGTGGAACACCCCTGCACGAATAGACCAAATAAAATCAATTTTAAGATATACATCTTCCCACCTTTGGGGGGGGTGGGGGGGGGGGGGAGGAGAGACTTACGGCAGTCCTCCAGGTAAACGAGGCTCGCCACCGATTCCACCGAAAAAACGAGGGTCATTAGGCCCTGCATCATAAAACACAATCAGCTTAGTTTATGAAATGCACAATTTGGAATTCTTCATTTGAACTCAGACAAATCTAGTCACAAACCTACGAGCATGCCACCACCACCTGGTTCGCCGCCTCTACAGATATGGGTGCAGAAAAAGACAATATTAGCATATATAAAAAGCAGAACACGGACTGGCAACTGCCATTCACCAAGACAAAACAAACAACTACATAAAAGATAACAAACCTGGTTGGATAAACTCCAGCACCAGGCCCAGGGAATAGATCACTGCCACCAAAACCAGGAACGGGAGGAACGACATATCTATATAATCAGTGTAATGCACTAAGTAAAAAATCTGTGCCACCTCTGATATAACATGATATCGGAATTTGAAACTTAATAAAATATCACAATGGTTAAGTTCATAGCCTGAAGCTCTATTTATTTGGGAGGGGGGAGGGGGTTGCAAAACTGTCAACACCAATACTGCGCGTGTTTCTGCTGTCTGACAAAAGAAGGCAAATCCCTTAGAGGGGTAGCTAAACAAGAGGAAAAAGCCTGGCAAAAAAATAGAAGCAACAGCATACTGCCAAGTGAATTGTATCTGGGGCTAGGTTGTCCTCCCACTCAGTTGACCCCTCCTGAGACCTCAAGAAAGTAAAGTACAGGTAGAAGAGGTAATGGCGATTCAAGAGGAGGCAAAGAGGACTGGCATCACCCCGTCTTTCAACTTCTATCAAAAGCTCATACCTTGGGATCCCTCCATGCCTTTCTTATCTTTCTTTTCAAGAGATACTCATCTAAAATTGCAGGTACCACAGTAGAGCATTATACACTCATATCTCACATAATATGAAGATGGCAATTTATCTATAAAGTGAATTCAGAAAATTTGCTTTCTTATAAATTGAGAATCTACTGCATGTATCTAGGTATGAACCACCAATGAGCAACATGTCAAGGTTTATATCAGCAATTATGGACAAGAATAACAAATAAGCTCATTTATTTGACATTACCCTGAGGGAAAAGAACTTGTGGGCTGATATGGGTCATCGTGTCTGCCTTCAACATTGGGCCGGTCTTCAAGTCCTCCTTTTTCAGAACTGCAAATATGAAGCATAACTTATGGATTTAATAGTCACATCTCCAAACCACCTATTGGAAAAGAAACCAATGACATATACCTTGAAGTTTGCGTAGAGGAATCTGCCATAGATGAACCATTATATTTACTCAAGATATCTTTGTTCAGTTCTCCTACAAGCTTTCCCAAATTCTTGAACTTAGTATTATAGTTAGCTCCCCCATCTTCGGCAACGTAGTCCTCGACACTGCAAATTACCAAGAAGGACCCATTATAGGGAGACAGCATTCAGAACCTAATCCCATTTTTGACTAGCAATGAGAAGGGGGGGGGGGGGGGGGGGGGGGGGGGTTGTTGATGTAAAGAATGAAAGGAACTTACCTTAGTTCAAGATGAAGAGGCTCGTCATCGCCATCCCTGAGTGTATCTATAAGTAGTTTATTGTTCATCGCAAGGCACTTCACCAACACCTTTTTAGAGCTCTTCTCAGGATTTGAATATACGAACGCATAACTATCCTCAAATTCATTCCACTGATCAATCCCCACCTCATCTACTCAAAAGAAAGAGACATAATCATTGCAAATAAATCTCATGCATTCTAAGCATACCAATAAGGGAAGTTTCTTTGAAATAGCCTGAAAATCTAAAAACTGAGCTGCAAAGAAGAAAAGAAAAGAAAAAAGAGGTATATGAACAGAAACTGAAGTCTCCATTAATCTGACACCCACACATATGTAAAAAAGAACAGGAATCTAATCAAGGCAGATACTCCTCTTCCCTCTCTTTTAACAAGATGACAGATCAAACACAATAACCTGAATTAATTAGGCAATAAGACAGAAAAACACAATGATGGCGTTCCACTCAAAATAGGAACCTGATAAACCTGTCAAGCCAGTACCAATGGTGACTGTACCTAAAACAATAAAAATCCCCCCCCCCCCCCCCCCCCTTTATAAACATTAAATACCTAAGGTCACCTGGCCAAGACGTGGTAACAAGCGACCAAGATAAGGCTGACACATCTACTAAAAAAAAAGGTGATAGTTGACATCTACTCCCTATTTTTGGGGATCAAGAAGGTTGACATCTACTCCCTATTTTTGGGGATCAAGAAGGTTGACATCTAATACTTTCATATAATTCGGTTATGCACCAACTAGTAGCAACAAAAAACTCAGAATGTGATTCTGAAAATATAGAAGCTAAAGGACTTGAGTGGCAACCCATGAAGTTCACTTGAGCTCAGCACACAACCCCAATTCAGTATACTTAAATGGACTTTGAGAAGAATAGGCATGGCTGCAATTTCAATTTTGTAGTCAAACATAGTATATAAAGCTTGATAATTGGGCTGATAAGAATAAATAAGAACTAGCAATTTGACTGCAGTCCAGCTGAGTCATTCAATATGATAAGCCACAAGGAAGAAATTCTACAAGACCAACTTCCCTGGAGAAGACATGACAAAAGTGGCTGAGGCAAATGCATTTATGTTAGAAGCAATGGATCAAGACTCGAAGATCAAAGTTATGTCTAGCCATAAACATGGTCCTCTACCAAAACACTTCTACAACCTTAGCTCCATAGAGAATCCCAAAAATTTTATCAACATACCAAACTCATGATCTTCAATTTGCAAGCTCTAAAAATGACCTTCAACGTCTCCTAGTTCCAACTACCTCCATCACCTCCAACCAAAATAGTCCCGGGGCAGCTTTTTTCCATTATACTCACAGGAACAAAAAGCACGCTATAAAGTTCCTATTATTCACCGAGTTTCGAACCACGCGCCACAAACTCTTGGGGATTTCTTTGTTTTTTTAAAAAAAAAAAAAGAAAAAAAGAACATGTTTCAGAACTTAAAGACTTCTTCTGGTGTCCGTTTCAAATATAAAGTTCCTCGATTGATCTTTATCAAAAAAAGTAGATTTTCTCAATTCATTCTATAGGAATAGGGAATAGCCTCTTTTCTAAATACTAACTATTGACCAAAGTGTTAAGCTTTTAAATACAATCAGCAGCACTCAACTTTTCAGATTCGACCCTATTAGGCTCAAGAAAAAATTCAAAACAGAATAAAGACCCACAATTCTAGTGTTGCATTCAACTAAGCTGAACCATCGAAAGAGAAAACAAGGCGTAATCATCGCCAAAAGCACTAAACTTTTATTTTAAAAGCTCAAACTACATAAGCCCCTGACTGAGTATAAAAACCCCAAAACCAAAAATCAAACAACATTGTATTTGATACCCAAACCAACTATCTCACTTAATGAAATCCTAATCTCCAAACTGAAGAACAAACTTTTTTTTGATAACCCAGAAATCACTGAGTGGTAGTAGCGTATGGTTCAAAATTCGGTGGATGATGAGTCTACCCCTCTATCCTTCTCCACTTAAATACTAGGGTTTTATCATTGAAAGGATTCGTCCCAACGTGCGCCTAAAGCATACATCACAAGTTACAATTACCATAAGATCAATGCCCTGAACAACTAAGCTAAAAACAAAATTTGTTGTTTTTACCAAATCCTGAGAGCCAACGGCACAAACTCGATAGATAATGAATCCGCCACTACGTAGCTCCACCTAAATACCAGGTTTTGTTGGAATTAGGGTCCCAAGCTCCACACATCACAAGCTGCGTTGTTACCGCTAGACCAAAACCCTTTAAAGAAACTAAACTAAAGATTCCTTTTAATAACCGAGAAAACCTTGAGTGCCCGTGGGCACACAGTTTGAAACTCAATGGATAATGGGCTCGTCCATCTACTACTCTCCACTTGAATACCATTCTTTTATCTGTAACAGGGTCCAAACCTATGACGTGCACCTAACCCGCTCATCACAATCTGTGCTCTTTACATTAAACCCTAAACCCCTAAGAGCAACTAAACTAAAGAACAAATAACAAAAGAACAGATCTCAAAACTCAAAACATAGCAGTAGCTGATAATAATAACAAGCTGAGCTATTACCGCTAGACCAAAACCCTAAGGCAACTAAACTAAAGAACAAATTCTTTTAACCAAGAAATCTGCTAGTGCTAGTGGAGCTCGGATCGAAACTCGGTAGATAATGGGTCCCTCTATCCTTCTTAAATACCATTCTTTTATCTATAACCGTAACGGGGTCAAACCCTGACGTGTACCTAACCCACACATCACGAGCTGAGCTCGTTCCACTAAACTAAACAACAAATAACATAAAATTACATAATAATAACAATAGTAAAAGTAAAAATTACCAGTGGAGGAAGAAGTAAGGGCATCATCAGCAAAAGCGGAAGGCCCAGTAGCATGAAGAACGAAACCAGAAGCTAGAAAATTAGCGTGAACGGCGAAAACTACTTTATCATGGGCCTGCCGGAAAGTGGGCCGGGCCGCCCGAATTACCGCCATTACCGATTGCTCCGTCGCCATTTTTTAAACAAAAACTTAGAGACTCTATGTTGAAAAAGTGATTAGAAGAGTTTTTGAGTAGTAAAGTGTAGAAGAAGAGAATTTTTTGTCTTGTACAAGGGGAAATATTTTGTCGAAAGCTATATATATATATATATATATATATATATATTTATTTCTGAAAGTGAAATTGTGTAGAAAAGGGATTGGAATCTTGTTATATAAAAATTGCAATTTGGTCTATAAACTATTTTATTTTGACTACTTTATAAATTTTAAGAATAACATACGTAATATTACGTTATTTATCTCAGTTTATATGACCCTTTTTGATTTTTTAATCGATTTTTAATGGGATTTGATTAATCTTTGTTATAATAGGGAGGTAACTGAATTCTTTAGTGATTGATATGTTGAGAAGACGGATTAATTCTCTTTTTTATATTTTGAAAAAGGGGGAAAGAACAAAAAACTCTTTATTTTCTTTTTTTTAGAAAATATTCAAAATATTTCAAATCTTTAGTCAACATTGACCAATGGTTAGAATCAAGATTGAAGAATCAATCTTTCAAGAATTACAATGTCAAAAATTAGTATGTAGTTGGTATCATGGACAATAAAGGAAGGACATCGACTTGATCAAATCATTGACATAATTAAAGTTTAACAATAAGTAAAACTAGTAAAAATACATGAAAACTTGCTTGTCATATGCTTTAAATTAGCCGATGGGGTTAAAAAAACGTTTACAGTCGGTGTATATTAGTTAAACTCTTATTTAATAGTGAAAAGTGAAGTACTTTGAGTTTGAGTGATTTGATCAAGGACCTTGCTCCAAATGCTAGAATTGTTTAATTGATGGCATCAAGAATTCAAAATCTTGATTTCACTTTACTAGTATTTGTTTCATAAGTTTATATACAGAATCTACCCTTTCTAGTTTCTACACAAGATCATCCGCCTTCATTTTTATTCATTTTGGTAATCTTGGACCAAGCATATATGGATAGAGAGCACCAATAGAAGAATATGGAGGTCGTAGACTTAAAAGAGAGTAAACACATCTTTTGTATTTTTCTTTTTCTTTTTATACAATAAAGAATGCCAAACCTCAGAAATAATATTTTGGTAATCTTTACAAATTCCTATCAAACGAGGTTGTTTTTTTTAGTAATCGAGAAATTTTCGAGGTCTCATTGGCACATGGTTTGAAATACAGTGGATATTAGGTCCGTTTCTCAATCCTTCTTACTCAAATGCCACACTTTTGTCTACGGAAGGGTTGAACTCATGACGTGCACCAATCCACACCTTAACATTTTAATGCTAAACCAATGCCCCGGGGCTAGGTCGACCGTGGCGTGTGTGCAAAATCCAATGAATCACACTGCTGATGAGGCACTAGGAGAACTAGGCTCAACATGCTTCCTTCTAGTTGCTCTAACATAACAGAAGATTGCCACAAAAAATGTAGTTGCTAATCCACCAAGAATAACTCCACCTCCATAAATAGACTTGTCAACTGAATGATGATGCTTAATCTTGATTTCATGAGCTTGATCAACTTCATTCGTATCTTGTTGATGTGGGGAACCAACTTCTTTAGTTAAAATGCCCTTCTCTTCTTCTTGATGGTGATTTCCAAGTTTTCTAATTGAAGGTGATGGACTAGTAGCAGGAGAATTTGCCAAATTTGTTTCATTATCAGCAATGGCTAGAGACACAAATGTTTGTGTTAAAATCAAGCAAAGAACAAGAAACTTAGCCATGGTTTATGTATTCTAGATATTTTGATGATGGAACTTTTGCTTGTTCTTTGTTCCAATGTTGCTTAGGACAGTGTCTTGATAACCTTACATATACTATAGGTTTTCAATTGATCATCTCATAACCATGTGGTGGATGGAAAGTTCCATTGGTCTCAATTACAAAGTGTTATTATGATGAATTATTTAATTGTTGTTTGTAAATGTTATTATGATGAATTATTTAATTGTTGTTTGTAAATGTCGGCAGAGTAGGGGAAATCAATGAAGGTGCACGTGTAATCGATAAATAATTGGAATAACAACTGGATTAATGAAGGGAACAAGATGTTTCTTTGTAATGTTTGTGATGCATTTACTTAGAAATATTACTCGAAGTGTGATTAGTATAAAGCTAGAAGAATGGATACATCCAGCATTAGTAGAAAAAAAAATGAAAAAAAAAAAAGAATAATATCTCCACTTGTTGGCTAAACATGGTTCTTTTCCTTACCAAAGCCATAATTGACATAAACATGTTTAGAATCATTGCAACGGGTATCTGGATATGAAAACATGTAAATTATATTTCATTAAATAAGAATCTGATTGATTACTGAATTCCATTATCATTGTCATACTGTCACATACCATGATATCAATAATCAAATCCTAATAGTTTATCTCAGCAGGAGGCCATGCATCCAAAACTTATTTACAATTGCTTAAACAACATTTCACAAATCTGATAGTTGTCCTGTTAGTGATGAAACTGTGTAATACAGTGGCGAAGTCAAGAATTTCAGTAAGGTGTCGAAAACTCAGTAACGTATCTGCTTAAAAAGTACCAGAGACATGACAAGCAAGTTCCAACACTACTAAAGCTTCTGCAAGACCCTTTATTAACGGATTTTAATAACTACTCCTATGATGCCAAACAAATGGGAAACACTCGGTGTACAAATAAATTTAAATTAAACACGCCCCAATATTTCCATCATATTAACTATTACCTGCAAGTCAATGGACTGTCTTAATGTCTCATCTTGTATAATGAAAAACTTAATGCATTCATTGTAAAATAGAGACGTTTGCTGGCAAAGTGAAGGCAGCTGAAGATCCTGTAATTGACAATACCAACAGGGCGGCGGTGTGTTTGTTAGCTGCACGTGCAATGCGGCCATTGTGGTGTATTCAAGGAGGTAGCAATGGGGCAGATGCCACACGTCCCGTCTAAAAATATTAGTCGTTTTGATAAACACATAGAAAGGACAAAAGTAATTCACTACTCTTATAAATCCAAACTATGGAATGGTATTTAAGGCTTTTAATTGTCCTTTCCTATGGAGTGCAGAAAAAAACCTTAAAACACAAGTAATATTAGTGTAATTTAGAATCTGTTGACAACATAATCATGCATTAACCAAAATGGTGAACTTGAAAACTCTATAATGCATCTCATGATCACCTTGACTATAAATTTGTTGGGACCAATTATACAAAAACTTGGTGAAATGAACTGAACCTAAATTTGGGACTGGATATCATTAATTTCATGATTAATAGATTGAGCTGATTATTAGAGGCTACCAAATGACAAATAATATAAGCTAGGAACCAAGAGGATCCTTCCTTGCACCAACCAAATCTTTAGGTTGTGCATATCATTCAACCAAATGCTGTAGAGGTGCCTGAACGAGAATGATTAGAGCAAAACCAGAAAGACAATTTTATTCCACCAAGGACCCTGCTGCAAGTGCTAGAATTGTTTAATTGATGGCATCAACAACTCAAGATCTTGATTTTAGGTGTTTCATAACTTTATATACTGATCTAACCTCTCTACACCAGATCATCCACCATTATTTTTATTCATTTAGGTAATCTTGGACCAAGTATTTATGGATAGACAGTACTAATAGAAAAATATGGAGGTGCTAGACTTAAAAGAGAGTAAACACATTTTTGTATTTTGCTTTTTCTTTTTATACAATAAAGAATGCCAAAACTCAGAAGTACCTTTTTGGTATCTTTACAAATTCCTATCAAACGAGGTTGTTTTTTAGTAATCGACAAATTTCCGAGGTCTCATTGGCACACAGTTTGAAACACAGTGGATATTAGGTCCGTTTCTCAATCCTTCTTACTCAAATGCCACACTTTTGTCTACGGAAGGGTTGAACTCATGACGTGCACCTATCCACACCTTAACATTTTAATGCTAAACCAATGCGCCGGGGCTAGGTCGACCGTGGCGTGTGTGCAAAATCCAATGAATCACACAGCTGATGAGGCACTAGGAGAACTAGGCTCAACATGCTTCCTTCTAGTTGCTCTAACATAACAGAAGATTGCCACAAAAAATGTAGTTGCTAATCCACCAAGAATAACTCCACCTCCATAAATAGACTTATCAACTGAATGATGATGCTTAATCTTGATTTCATGAGCTTGATCAACTTCATTCGTATCTTGTTGATGTGGGGAACCAACTTCTTTAGTTAAAATGCCCTCCTCTTCTTCTTGATGGTGATTTCCAAGTTTTCTAATTGAAGGTGATGGACTATTAGCAGGAGAATTTGCCAAATTTGTTTCATTATCAGCAATGGCTATAGACACAAATGTTTGTGTTAAAATCAAGCAAAGAACAAGAAACTTAGCCATGGTTTATATATTCTTGATATCTTGATGATGAAATGTTAGGTTGTTCTTTGTTTTAATGTTGCTTAGGACAGTGTCTTGATAACCTTATATATAGTACAGGGTTTCAGTAGAAGATCTCATAACCATGTGGTTGGATGGAAAGTTCCATTGGTCAATAATTTAATTGTTGTTTGTAAATGTCGGCAGAGTAGGGGAAATCAATGAACATGCACGTGTAATCGATAGAATAATTGGAATAACAACTGGATTAATGAAGGGAACAAGATGTTTCTTTGTAATGTTTGTGATGCATTTACTTAGAAATATTACTCAAAAGTGTGATTAGTATAATAGATAGTCCAAACTTCAATAGATCTAAAGTTGAATTTTTGGTTCCGGGATGTGGCCTTCCCTGGCTAGTTACAATTAGCATCTCCTAACAGCTGTCTAATAGAAAAAACTTTTTAATGTAACTTAGAAAGAAGAGTAAAAACAGAACTTAAAGAATGAAATGAAGACACACAGACAAGAAATAGAAGAATGGAAACATCCAACATTAGTAGCAAAAATTGGACAAAGAATCTAGGAATATCTGCAGTTGTTGGACAAGCATTGTTTTTCCCTTGCCAAAGCCATAATTGATTATAAACATGTTTATGAGAATCATTGCAAAGTGTATCTTGATATGCGAACATGGAAAATAAATTTCACCAAATGAGAATCTATTTGGTTACTGTATTCCCATTATCATTGTCATACTGTCCCATACCATCATAGTGTCAAAGCAAGTAATAGTTCACAAATCTAATGGTTGTCTTGTTGGTGCTAAAACTGTGTAATACAGTGGCGAAGCCAAGAATTTTACTAAGGTGTCGAAAATTCAATATTATGTCTGCATGAAAAGGTGCAAATATGCATACTCGGCAAACAGAGACATAACAAGCAAGTTCCAACACTGTTAAAGCTTCTGCAAGACCCTTTATTAACGGATTTGAATAACTAAGATGCCAAGCAAATAGGAAACACTCAGTGTACAAAAAAATAACCCCAATAATTCCATAATATTAACTATTAGTTGCAAGTCAATGCACTGTCTCAATGTCTCATATTCCATTATGAAAAAACTTATTGCATTCATTTTTAAATAGAGATATCTGCTGGCAAAGTGAAGGCCAACTAAAGATCCTGTAATTGTCAATACCAACAGGGAGGCGATGTGTTTGTTAGCTGCACGTGCACTACGGCCCTTTTCTGGTGTATTCAAGAAGGCAGCAATATGGTAGAAGCCACATGTCCCATGAAATGGCGAGTAAAAAATACTAGTCATTTTGAATAACAAGCTTTAGAAATTAACAAAAATGACATAAATTATTTCTTCTAAAAATACTTCCTTAAAACACATAGTATAAATGGTAATTTGAAATTTGTTGACAACTTAATCATGCACGTAGCCAAATGGTGAGCTTGAGCACCTCTATAATGCATTTCATGATCACCTTGAATATAAAATTGTTGAGACCGATGATATAAATTGGTGAAACGAACTGATCCTGATATTGGGATTGGAAATTATTAATTTCATGATTAATAGGTTGAGCTGATTATTAGAAGCTGCCAAATGACAAATAATATAAGGTAGGAACCACGAGGATCCTTCCTTGCACCAGCCAAATCTCTTTAGGTTGTGCATATAATTCAACCAAATGCAGTAAAGGTGCATGAACGAGAATGATTAGAGCAAAACCAGAACTACATTAATCATCACAGATACACGATATAATAAAACTCAGGCATAACTGTATGGTAAACCTGATTTTGAATTTTCATACGTGTATCGGTACTCTTAGAGCATTAAACTTGTAAAATCCATAAATAAAAAAGTAACAAGGATAAAGAAGCCCCAACAGGACTACTTCAGTCAAAGCCTCAAAAGCAAAGTTGAGGCCTATCATGCTGCAAAGGCTCAACATTTAGATGAGGAGCTTCTCAATGGCATCCTGCACAAGAAGATAAACAAGGATTTGAGTATTATTACACACAAGGGAAGGAGGTTGATGTCCAGAAGAATAACTAGACAAGTAGACGAGACAACCCTTTGAAATATTACCTTTAGTTGCTGAATTTGAGATTTCAACTGGCTTCCCTCATTGCTTGTCACTGAACAAGCAATGACAGGTCGGGTAACACCACATGCCCGGCCAAGAGCTTGCTTCGAAGGGACAAAGACATAGGGAACATTCTGAAAGTACGATGAAAGGAAAATGTTAGAAGTAACTCTGACTTGAAACCAAACTTGCTTGTTATGTCGACAATTAGTTGAGCAGTAGACTAATTTAGCACCAAATAAAGGAAACAGTAGTCCAGCAACAGAGCAAGGTTGGTCCAGTAAAAGTAGCAAAAACTGAAAAAGCCATGAATATGTAAAACATACATATGGTTACCAAGGAACCTGAGATCAGACCCATATAACCTCAATCATATCGCCCCTCAATATTCATTCCTACTACTTGGAGCATTTTATTCCAATACTTGATAAAAAAGACGCAAACCCAAAAATGGAGGTGGGGGGAAGCAAACTTTGTCAAATAGGGGGGAACAAGAACAAAAAGATCACCTTGTCTTCAGCAAGGAGTGGAAGATGAAGAAGGATTTCAAGGGGTTCCGTATCTGCCGCCATGACAACAAATTCTGAAATTCCTCTGTTTAGTGTCTTTGTGGCTGAAACAAAACCAAACCCATGTTTCACTGTCAGTTTTTAGTAAACATAAAAATGAAGAACATATTCACTAAATACCCATATATTTGTTTTTAGTAAACATAAAAATGAAGAAAATATTCACTAAATACAAAAATAGTGGTAAATTTAAAGCCTAACAGCCTTGTTTCAATTTATTCACCAAAAGGCTATATATTGAAGTGTTCTTAAGCCGAGGGTCTATCGGAAACAGCCTCTCTACCTCTCACAAGGTAGCGGGGTAAGGTCTGCGTACACCTCACTCTCCTAGACCCCACTTGTGGGATCTCACTAGGTATGCCGTTATTGGTGTTGTTGCTATATATTGAAGTGTCAAAAAAACCTTAGCTTACTCTTATCTCTCACAAGATAGGGGTAAGGTATGCATATACCTCACTCTCCCAGACCCCACTTGTGGGATCTCACTAGGTATGTTGTTATTGTTGTTGTTGCTATATACTGAAGTGTCAAAAACAACCTAACTTACACTATCTTTTGTTAAGCAGTTCAATAAAACACAAAATATCTTGAAGAAGTTATAAAACATTATTTGTGCATAAAACAATCAAACCCCAGTTTTCTCTATCTTTAGTTAGGCCATAAACTAAAACAGTTAAGCAACTTATTCACCAAAAGGATATATATTGAAGTGTCAAAAACAGTTTACTTTTTTTTTAATGACCTAGAAATCCATCCAACCCCAATCCTTAGGACCAGCCACAGACTTCAAAGCGCGGGGATAATAGGCTCACCCCTCTACCCGTCTCCACATAAATAATAGACTTAGATCACATGTCACAGGGCTGGAACGCATGACCTAAGTTACAAGTCCTCAAAAAAAATGTAACTTTCTTTGTGGCTGAACTACAACCAAACCTAGTTTTCTCTATCTTTAGTTATGCAGCAAACGATGAGCAACGTATTAACTAAAAGACCATATCTTTTTTATAATCGAGAAATGACAGATGACTAATGGTGTCAAGTTCGCAACTTGGCCGATAATGGGCCTCGCCCCTCTACCCGTCTAAACTTAACCAGCGGCATATGCCTAATCCACACATCAAAAATTGCCCTCTTACCACTAGACCAAAGACCTTGAGGCAACTAAAAGACCATATATTCAACTAACAATTATAACATGCTTTTTAGTTGAAATGAAACAAAACCCAGCTTCTATCTACCTTTAATTAAGCAGTAAACTAAAAAAAGATCATAAATATATTCACTATAATAAAGACCATAACTTTAAGTATAAGAGACAGTCTTGCAATCATGTAAGGTCTAGGGAAGGGCCACACCCCAGTGGATGTGATGTATGCAGCCTAACTAGTAGCTGTTTCCACGGCTAGGTCATACGGAAACAACTTTACGAGTTGCTCCAAGGCTCCCCTTCAAAGACCATAACTTTAGTTACCAATAAAAAAAAAATAACAACATACCTTCATTAGCACCCTTTTTAAGCTGCTTATAATTAGCAGCTTGTTGAACCAAATCCATAATAGTAGTTGTAAGTTGTGAATCAGCAAGTGGGTATGCTTTTGGGTTCACTGTTTCTGTTGCCTACACAATCAACAATTAATTATGTATTATTATGAGAACAAATAAATCAAGCAAAAAATGAAGAGATTTAAGGGAAAAAATGTAAACTTTGAAAGTGAAAAAGGGAGAGAACCATTGTAGCTGCTGCTGTGAGTTGAGAGAATTGTTGCGAGTAGAAAGAGGAGTTTTAGGGTTTATGAAAGTAGGGTTTAAAGGGATTGAAAAAGGGCTTTTTTCTTTAGGTTCTTACCCGACCCGATAAATTAGGTTAGTAAAAGTATTTTGCAAGATGCTGTTTATTTCATTCTTTTTATTTGCTTTCCATGGATGAAAAATACTTACTACTATTATTTGATTTTATAAATATTTACGAGAAAGGTCTCCTACAACTTATAAATGTGTATCTAGAACTTGAAGATTGTGGTGTCGTTATTCTTTTCCCTAGCTACAAAGAGTGAATAGAAAAGACGGGTCAGTTCATTAAAATTTTTATTATTGACTATATTGATTAATTCTTTTATTCGCAATAGACAAATAAGTTTGATTTCATTTAATTATTCTTTTTAACGCTTATTTTTAATGAATAAGAAAATTTCAAGAAAATTAGCTTTATAACAATATTTTATTTAGGCGTAATAGGTGCCTAGTTTACAATAAGAAAAAAGTTCCAAATAATAATAATAATAATAATAATAATAATAATAATAAAAATAATAATAATAATAATAATAATAAACAAAAAGAAAAAATGACATATATCGGCGTATCTCGGTCCTCACTCCTTTAAACTCCTCCTCTACAATCGGATCACTTTATTCGTCGCCAGCCACCATTATCCCCTTCCGCGGAAAAAGAAGAGGAGGAGCCATCAAAATCAGTTATGCATTTTAACTAATTGCACAAAAATTCCTTAAAGGTTATTTTCAGAAAAATTATGCACATTATTAACTTTATTAAGTGTTTTTATAAAATATATAGATATTTTTATAACTTGCAAAATATAGCGACATTCCTAGTATATGCTACAAAATATAGCAGAATATTAAATAATATATATAATATAAGTAAATTAAAAAAAAAGGTAAAGTGAAATGTTAATCCTATTTTTATGGCAAAAAATCATGATCAGATCTATTTAAACATTTTTTCTCTTTTAAGTTTTTAATGTATTCCATTTTTTCTCTCCCTAAAAAATAATAGATTTTGTCATATCTTCTCCTCTAATTGTGGTGGTAAAGTTCTCTATTTATTTTTATCTCACGTGATTTCTCTAATATTACACTCATCTTTTACACAATTTTTGTGGGTTACCACCACAAAAGTCTTGTTCTTGTTTTAATCAATGTTTTCTGAATTACCAAATTATTGTTGCCTCTTTTGCTTGAGTTTGCTTGCTTGAATTAGCTTAAGCAATACGGTAGCCATACAGTTCAGTAACCAATATATTGTTATTGAACTACTATTATATGGATATTGTACGACCATTGTCTGGATTGTATGGTCACTGTCTGGATTGTGTATGGTTAGTGTATGGTTATTGTATGGCTACTGCTTCTGTATGAAAGTTGCTTGTTTCGGTCTTTCTGAAATTGTAATGATTTGGCAGAGTTAGCGGAGAATACACACACAAATTCCTCTGAAACCACGTCCAAACAGGTTATGGAAGAAACAATAGTAGTAGCAAGCTTGTCTCGAATTTGCAACAGTAGCTTGAACAGTAATGGATGTACCAGCAACAACAGTTTTGCAAGCATGATTGGAATCTGTAGCGGCATTAGGAGCTCAAGTAGTAATGGAAGTACTAGTAGTAGCACAAAGTCCCTGTTCTATCTGATACTGTATGGCTTGTGTATGGCTACTGTATGGACATACTATTATTAGTGTATGGCTAATGTATGGCTAACTGTTGATCTTTTTTCTTTTGACTATTAAACGACTCTTAATGTCCATTGTATTGCAGGACAATCGATACTGTAGCCATTATGTTCAAACTAAAAACCTAGTTTGATGTGAAATTCAAGCCACAATTAGTGTAAAATATACTGTAGAATCAGAAGTGATTTTGAAACAAAAGAAGATTATTAGTACCTTTTACTCTTCGAAAAGTGTGTTGTGCTTCAATTGAGATTCTTGTAGCAGAGATAATTTATGGAGCAGAGTTTTTGTTATGGAGCAAAGAAAAGACGTCGCTTTGGAAATTATATTTTTACGTCTTTGATTGGGTAATTGAAATTCCAAAAAATTAGGAACTGAATAGTAATGCCTACAATAATGCCTACAATGCCTATATATATATATATATATATATATTTTATTATTTTTTTTTATTTTTTTTGCAATGTATATCTTCTATTTTAATATAGATATCTTTTGTTATTATGGGTTGTATAGATAAGGTTAAAAAAGTATTGCTATTGTTGGAAAAAGTATTAGTATCACTATTTCATTGTAAAGTGGATTCTAAATTTGCATATTTCTATAATTTTATATCATATAGGGGATTTTTACATTATATGCCCACATTTTATAAAATATTACATATTTTTACCCATTTTAAATTTTATTACACTCCATGCCCATTTTGGCATAAATATTTACGCACATACCCACACAACAAGTGAATTTAGCCACGATTGACTGTAGCTAATGACTGCTTTAGCCACGGATGACTGTAGCTAATGGACCGTGGCTAACGACCTGTAGATTTCAAGACTCAACTAATATTTGCAACGTAAGTCCCGTGGCTAATTTAATTTTTATATTTTACTACTTTTATATTAATTATAGTTCAACCGTGGCTTAGTAATTCCTTTTTTAAAAAATTTAATATTTAAATGGGAGACATTTGCTAAATTCTATAACATAGTGAGACCCAAGCAAATAAAAATATATGCTAATTATAATCAAGGTCTCTTAAAGATGCAACTATAAGCTATTTGTACATATTAAACAAGATTTAACCACACCTCTATACAATTTTGAAATCTTAATTATAAAAAAATAGTAATATTATTCATATTACAAAACATAGCATTATATTTTATATACAAGCGGTTACAAACAAGTAAATATAATTTTGTATGAGTACTTTAAATCAGTTGTTAAATAGTACTCCTGTCTTGACTTAAAGTTAGTATAAATTAGTAGCTCCAACAAAAAAAAAAAACTTCATGTCAAAATTTAAAAGTGAGGGGGAAGAAAAGATAAAGATGACGGTGGCTACCAGCAATTAGCACTAGCATAGGTAAAGTTAGCACAACTTTTGGTATATTGTATACTCTTCTGGTATACCCTTTTCTGTTTGGATCCAAGTGTGTGATGTTATCAAGCGATATAAATATTTTATTTTTTGTTGTTTTTGAACAAATTATACCCTTTTGGTATACTGTATACTCTTCTGGTATACCCTCTATTTTAGTTTTTGTTGTTTTTGAATAAAGTATACATTTTGGTATACTGTATACTCTTTTGGTATACCCTTTTGTGTTTGGATCCAAGTGTGCGATGCTACCAAGCGAATAAATATTTTAGTTTTTGTTGTTTTAAACAAAGTATACAATTTTGGTATATCTTTTTGTGTTTGGATCCAATTGTGCGATGCTACCAAGCGAATAAATATTTTAATTTTTATTATTTTGAACAAAGTATACCCTTTTGGTATACTATATACTCTTCTGGTATACCCTTTTGTATTTGGATCCAAGTGCGCGATGATACCAAGCGAATAAATATTTCAGTTTTTGTTGTTTTGAACAAAGTATACCCTTTTGGTATACTGTATACTCTTCCGGTATACCCTTTTATTTTTGGATCCAAGTGTTTGATGTTACCGAGCGAATAAATATTTTAATTTTTATTGTTTTGAACAAAGTATACCCTTTTGGTATACTATATACTCTTTTGGTATACCCTTTTGTGTTTGAATCCAAGTTCGTGATGCTACCGAGCGAATAAATATTTCAATTTTTATTGTTCTGAACATAGTATATCCTTCGGGTATACTGTATACTCTTCTGGTATAACCTTTTGTGTTTGGATCCAAGTGTGCGATGCTACCGACCGAATAAATATTTTAGTTTTTGTTATTTTGAATCAAAATATACCTTTTTGGTATAACGTATACTCTTTCGGTATACCTTGTTATGTTTGGATAAAAGTGTGAAATACTATCGAGCAAATAAAATATTTCAGTTTTTATGTTTGTGAACAAAGTATTCCTTTTTGGAGAAAGAAAAAAAACAAAAAAAAAATATGTATAATAAGATTATGGAGAAAGAAAATAAATTAAAAAATAAAAACATAGGGAGCCATGAATAGTGCTAGAAACATGAGAAAGAAAATAGAAAGAAAAAACAAGAATAGTGAAAATGGAGAAGGAAAAAAGAGTAATAAAAGAATGACAAAAAAAAAAAGAAAAAAAAAACATAAGATATGAGGAGAGAGAGGAACTTGAGTTCCTTGTTTTATGACTCAAAATAAGAAGGTAATTAGCTAATGAGTATAGAGTGTAAATAAGTTATGGGTATAAATGTAATGGATAGAGCCATGTAAATAAAATAGAATGTATGTGTATTTTTATAAGGGATAATTACACTAAAAGACAAGCAAAAGACGAAAATTACCAAAAATGACCCATATTTCCGAATCTTACCCGAGCTGTCATATTTTTCCTGAAATAGCAGTCTGCCGCAAGTTTATACAAGTTTATGCAAATTTATACACGTGTATAAAATTGTATAAATTTGTATAAGTGTGTATATTCGAGTGAATAAATCTGTATATTAAGGATGTTTATATGATTCTTTACTTTTTTTGTGTATATTTTTGTATCTCTCGTTGCTACATATTTATATATGTATATTCATGTATAATTTAATTTTTAGAGGGAGATTTGTGTGTATAAACTTGTCCAAACAATGATTTAGACGCAATAAACAACATAAATTCAGTAAAATACAAAAAAGTAATGACACCATTGCCGGAGGAAGGTGTTTTCCGGTGGCTTAGTGGCTGGGGAGGGCAAAATTTGATAGCTAGGGTGTTTTTTATGAAGGAGTGCTAAAATTTGTAATTCTAGGGATGGGTGATATGCATAAAAAAAAATGGTCTCCTACTTGTAATTTTGGGCAGTGGGCTGTCTATTTTTGAAAATTTCCCTTTTTATAAACCCCATATATATAGCTCAAGCCCAAAATCAATCAAAATAGTTACATGCGTCCCTCTTGCCCATTTAGGTACAAGCTCAAAATTAAAATAGAAAAGTTAAACAAATTAAAAGTTAGTAGAATATATTCTAACCTATTTACGTGTAAGCTAAAAATTATTGTAATTTTCTAGCGGTAAATTTCAATTTATGTTACCACTTTAATGGAGGTTCATCTTATAAGGCATTTGGACATGCTTACTCATGCCTAGCAGCAGTTAGTTTTCCTTATAGTTCTGTTGATCTTATTCCATTTGTCTTAGTTTTCAGCTTTGGTCTTTTAAATCTTTGTTGTGTTTGTTTTTAAACATTTGATTTATCGTCCTTTGTATATTTCATTTGTTCTTACCGATACATGCGTCTTTGTTTTTGTTTATGCCTAAAATTTACCTCCTAATGTTTAACTAAATTTTTAGTAGGGTCATTGTCAATACGGTAAAATACGAGGAACATTAAATAAAGCTAATGAAGAAACAATTGAGCAGAAAAGTAAGTAGTTGTATTCTTTGAGAACAATCGGATTGTGTGAATCACTTGCTTGTATAATACAATGTAAGAAGGGATATTTATAGCTATGATTTATCCAATCCTAATTATGATGAAATACAAAGACTGATAAGGTCGTGTGCCTATTTACTCAAGACGGTGGTATATACCAACCCTAACTAGGAGACTGTAAACTCTAAGGCGGCGGGATGTATGCCTTACGTCACAGGGCCCGTGTCTGCTGAGAGACCATGGCTTGGGAGCAGGCATGTATCCTCTGCGACCGGTGACTTGCAAATTAAGTCTAGTCTTTTCCAGCTAGACTCGTATCCACGTAACCGCAGGTGGCGTATTATTACTCACACAATCAATCCCTGTACTTGTTGAGTGTTGATGTAAGCAGTCAGAAAGTGAAAGAGGTATGTAAAAGAGATGTGTGAAAAGATATCTCACGGACACCTTGAAACTCGCAGTCTCTTTGACCGAGGCAGATGCCTAATTTCATCTGGAATCCCACATGTCTTCATTTGATTGGATGTTGTTGATTCCACGCACCTTTTCCATAATTTCTTTTTATTGACCCGAATCGTACCATATCTCCAGGCCATAATCATATTGACTGTTTCGTGTTCTATCTTCATCTCATTCCGCCTATAAAGGGGGCTTCATAATAGATGCTGTCACGATCCCTTTTCAACTTAAAAGAAGAAAAACTTATTGTTTTAAAAAGATCTGTGATGGTGTTAAGGTACACAATTATTAAGAGATTTTCGGAGTCGCCACTTGACAAGTTAAAGGTGTGCCAAGTCACCAAAGTGGTGTACCTTGAACACCTATGACTCGTAAATGGTCTGCATCAGAGTTCCGGATAAGGATCTCGGTTGACTCGCGGGAAGGTGTTAGGCACCCTCGAGTCCTGTGTCAAGCACAATTGCTTTTATTGACGCATTTCGACTCTTTAAATTGTTTGTTAAATTTTTTCGCCTTGATTTTGTTACGCTTCAATTTATTGTTAATTTTATCGTTTGACAATTGAAACTCCAATCGAATATAATCGCGCGAGAACTTCACTCGTTCAAAATCTTTCGACTTAAATCAATTAAATCGCGCAGGTACTTCACCCGTTCGAAATCTCTTGACTTAATATGAATTCCAATATGATCGATTAATAATTTTGTTAGTTTAAACTTTAACAAAGGTTGCGATCCATCAGATTGCGTTCAGAACATGCCACTCATTTCTTTCACTTATTGAGCATTTACGTTGTAACTCTAAGAAACTTTCTAAATGGGCCTAAAAGATGCCTAAAACCAACATATCTGTCCATTTTAATTTTAACGATAAAATTTGCATGTGATGTCCTATTTTGCCTACTGATTCCATTTCAATCTTGTCCCTTTATGCAAGTTACTTTAGCTTAACAACTTACATGAAACAAATCTGACTTTCTTCTTTAAATATGCCCGAGTTAAATGACTTTCAAACACACATAAAGCAACAACATGAGTTTGAAACAATAAATAACATGAAAAAGGAAAAAAAAAAACATAGAGAATAGCCCATAGGGCCTGCGTTTCATTTCCATAATTTAATAGAGGAAAAAGAAATGACCAACTTTAACACATTAAAAGCAACATTAAAGATCTACAAGGGTTTAGAAATTGTTACCAAAGCGCAAAATTTTTTCAAAGCAAACAGTAGTAACACCAAAGCCAGCAACAACACAAACAGCCCCCTTGACAACCTCTTTTGAACCTCAACTTTGTACCCAAACTCTAGAAATATTTTAGCTCTCAAGTTTCTCTCTCATTTTTTTCAGATCTACTCTCAAGTTTTTGAGTATTTTCAGATATTCTGTGGGTGTTTCAAAAGAGAAGTGTTCTCTGATTTTTCGTGTGTCCCCCTAAAATGAGAGAAAAACTCTCCCTTAAATAGACTAAAATGAAGTGAAAAGTAGGGTAAAAGTTGGGTGAAAAAAGTACACCCATGTGACCATTTTTTACTTTTTCAGAAAAGCTAACTTTGTCCTGCCAAACAACAAAAGAGATGGGCTGTAAAGCCTAAAAAGGTGTTGCCACCCTTTGTCTTGTTACTTGACTTTTGACTCCTATTAAAAATCCCATGTGACTCACTTTTGACTCTTAGAGCTTAGCTAATAGCTTGAAACTTCTAATTAGACAACTCCCAGCATATTTACATACAAACAAAACAAACCAAGCAAACTTAATTATCATACAGACATCTTCCATGCTTACCAAATACTCACTCCTCCCAGATACACTCCAATCACTTGAACAAATGAACAGGCACACACACAATCAAGTCACATGAATGACTTAACAAATCAAACATCACTCTCATGAATAAACAAAGTCGAACTGGTTCAACCTGGACAGACACCTATTAATAGAAGAGAAAAATGGGGATTATAGGGTAAAAGATTGGGGTGAAAGTGATGGAAAGAAGGGGGGAAAAACAGAGGTGAAAATTGGGGGGGGGGGGGGGAATAAGCTGTAGGGACAGCTGGTTGCAAAGCCCCAAAGTTACCTCTTTCATGCTCAACTCTCACCAAACCAAAAGGCAAAGCTGAACATACCATTTTGGGAACTCTTTTGTCCCCTTTGTTTGACTCCCTTTTTAGCTTTAATTTTCAGATTTCACCCTAAGCAATAACACAAAACACGACTCTTATACTAGACACCATGACTCAATATCTAGAATTTGGACAGATTCAAATTTCAGACATCAACACAACCATTACAAACTCAGCAAAGCCAACGGACCTGCTCATTCAGCCAAAAAGCCAACTCCCAGCTTGACCAACCCAATACACAAAATGGACTTGAGAGTCCAAGAACTCAAGCATATCAGGTCCACTCTAAATGCAGCATTTAAAAGCCTTTTTTCACACTTAAGACATACTGGAAGCAAATACTTGACTACTCTACTCCTATATACTTGACGTCAAACTAACTAAAAAGAAACAGATCATTGGCTTTCACATTTACGGGCTCAAACAGAAAACTCATCGACAAGCTAGAGCAATATTTCTAACAAACTAAGCAAACAGGAGATAGATAGTTTCACGCTTTGATCATACTAAGACAATAACCAATCCTACACTAAGCTATGCTCCTAAGACAGGATTTAACAGAATTAAGTTTAACTAGAAAACAAAATTCACGTGAACTTTACATTTGTATGAGGCACAACAGCGGGACATTCACATGTGAGCTTAGATTGGCAGTGAACCAATGAAGAGGTAACAAACTTGAAAACAATACATACACACCGATCAGACATTCTCAAAGCGAATGCTCACTTTACTGATCAATCACTACGACCAAATCAACAATGAAGCAATGAAAACAATCATAGGACCTCATGTCTAAATAAACAAAGTCAGCAGACAAGGAAAAGACAAATGAATGCTCGGGAACGTGACAGGAAGTGACAAGTTCATGGTTCAACAGAGGTCAAATGAAAACTAACGGTTTCACATTCAAACTTAAAGATGAACAGATCATACTATCTCAGGCACAATGGCATATATAACCTTTTTTCACAATTCACAAACTAAACTTCACTTTGGACGAGAACATAGCTATTCCGAACAATCTTCACATGAAATTCATATTCGATATTTAATCGCGGCTAAACTATAACAGTAAAGGACGTAAAGAAAACAAATTGGGGGTCTACTTCTAACCCATCGTAGCAACACCAACTGTTATTACCTCGCTTCCTTCACCAGCTGCTGCTTTTCCACACGAGCAGCGCCGTCGCCACTGCCACTGTCATAGCTGTTACTCCGCAGCGTCACCGCTGCACACAAACACACACTGCTTTACTATTGCCTCGGCTTGGCTGTATCATCACCAAATCAACAATCAAAGCAGCCTAACGTGCCACTGAATCAACCTCCGGCATCATATCATCGCCATATCGTCTGCACAGCCACTCGACACAACATAGAACAATCCCCCTAAGGCAAATGCTATCCCTACATCACTATGAAGTTGTCCTAGCTTAGCCTCGCTGTGTTGTTAGCCACATCGTCACATCGCCAAAGCATCATCACCCTATCCTCACCATTATGCCATAACAACACTACCTAGTCATTGTAAAATCGCCATCCCCTATCACCCTCGCTGCCATCATATCACACCGAGTTCAAATCCATCATCACAAACATCACGGTTCTATTACATTCACGACATCACCACTGCTATGTCGTAATCGATCGCCAAGCGAAGCCACGCCGCCCACTGTTTGGATCGATTTAAGACGGAAAAGGTGCCCATTTCTGAATTCAGAACTTAGAAACATGTGAAGGAGGTTGAGGCGAAGCCGTTGAGGCAAGATTTGACCGGAAAATGTCGAGTTCGCCGGATTTTAGGGTTCCGGTGCCCCTTGACGGCGAAATCCATGGCGTTTTTGCTAGAAATTGGGGAAAAGATTCGCAGAGATGATGAGGGAGTCACGGGGAGCCTGAGGATATATTTTTTATCTCCATTGGTGAAGGTAGACGATGGTCACCGGTGAATTCAACGGAGGTTTCCGATGAGCTTATAGAATTGGGTAAAGCTCTGTTCCTTATTTTGAGAATTGGGAAAAAAAATCAAAATGGCAAAGAATTTGTTTTTATACCAAGGGTATTGGACCGGGTCAGCAGAAATTGGGCTGTGGGTCAGGCTATTGTCATTTCAATTTTAGCCGGCCCAATGGCGACCTTTCAAAATTAGCTAAACTTCAAACCTCGATTGACTAGCACAAACTCAATTAGCTTAGTCGAGAAAGATCACACAAAATTAAAATAGACAGTTAATTAACCAAATAAACAGAATAATTTCGGCATTTTTCACTAAGTACAAACAACAATAAACACTGGAAAAGAAGCAAAATTCTGAGAAAATTAGCACGATATTTTGGAAACTTATTTTAAGGTGTGCCAAAATTAGGTGATTACAGATGCAAATCACAAACTTCTTCATAAAATATATTATCCTCCATAGAACTTTCTTATAAAAGAATAACTCTTCTTCTCCAAAATGTTTGCCTTTGATCCTGATTTGATATTCCCACAACGACTTCTTCATTTGGAATGGATGGTGTTCGAGAAAAATGAAAGTAAAGAAACTTCCATATTTATCCTTCTTTGTTCCTCCATTCATGACAAGATGAATGAAGTCCCCCTAGTCATGGAGTTTAATCGAGATATGCGTACTTGCATAGTTATTTGTAGTGTAGTCAAGTAGCATTGTTTGGGTGCCTTTTTGGGTGTAGCCTCTGAGCACTTCAACTGGTTTTTAGCCAGCTAGGGTTGCACCACCACCAGGCAGAGGTCGTGCGCTTGGTGGTAGTAGTTTTTCAGGGGTGGTCATCAGGGCACTTGCTCAGATGAGCTTAGAGGCAGTTCTATGCTTTGCCAGCTAGGCAGGATGCTGAGGCATCCAATGCAGTTGTTACATGTATTATTTCTATCTATGGACTTGATGCATATTCTCATATTGATCTAGGGTCTACATATATTCCTATATATCTCCTTATTTTGTCGCGGGTTTCAACATTGATTATATGTGTCTTCGTTATCCTTTCTGTATTTTCACTCCTGTCGGAGATTCTATTATAGTGGAGCGAGTTTATTCAGGATGTAATGTATCTTTTGGTGTCGCAAAATCCAGGTAGAACTTCTTGTCTTGGATATGGTGGATTTCGACGTTATTATTGGGATGGACTGATTGACATCATTTTATGCTACCCTTGATTGTCATGCAAAGTCAGTTCGTGAAGGGTTTTGTGCACATGTCACCCGGGTGCATTGTATTGCATCACCACTGTGGCTTATATACAATGTGATGTTTGGCATTTTTTGTCCATTCCATAGTTAGCTTACCTGTCTATAGAGGTAGCTAGCTATCCTTTACTTACTGAGGCATGTTGACTCACTCTCTGTCTGTGTATTGTCTTGTTTATTTGTTTCGGCAAATTCTGCTCCAGGGAGTTCGACGTGTGATTGAGGAGCGTGGACTATCTAGCCGTCAGTGGTGACTGGTGATTCAAACTCTTGTCCATGGTGGCCACTAGTCTTTTGTAGCTTTTGTGAGATTTGTTGTACCTCTTATGGGAGCTGTATATATTTTTCACTCTCTTAGATGTCTGATCTAGAATGTACCTAAACTTACACTTAGGGTAATAGCTATATAATCTTTCAAGTGGGGTTTATGTCCTTCATGCTGTTAAGTACAATAGTATTCGACCGACGGATCTAAGGGAGCATGTTGGGTACCCTCACGACCTATCCAAAAATCTGATTTGTATCATTATATTGGTTTGATTTGATTTAAATACTAAAAAAATCGACTTAATTGGTTTGGTTAACTAAAGCCTAATTAATTGGTGACTGTTGACACCCAATTTTGTCCCTTCTTTTTTCTATAATTGGCCATAATTTAAACTAAAGGTGCAATTTAACAGTTTGAGCAAAATATGCATTAGAAAACATGCATTTACTTGTGTTATTACCTACCTATACATTATATACTTAATTGTGGCTATATTACATAATTTTACATTATTTAGGCTATTTATTAAAACTATGGTCGTTTGTGTAATTTAGTGTATTTATGGCATTTTATAAATATTTGTGGCTATTTATACTTAGTTAATTAATTTTGACTTCAATTGTTTTAGGGGTTTTTACACTAAATACCCATGAAATTCAAAATATTTACAAGTCCTACCCATTAAGAATTTCATTACCCATGAATTTAGAAGTATTTACCCAACCTACCCATTTATTACTGTATACCTTTGTTATACCTTATGGGTGTATATCTTTAAGAGGTATACTGCATAAATAATAGTATACAAGTCTAGATTTTAGTGTATACCTTTAAAGTATACTGCATAAATAATAGTATACAAGTCTAGATTTTAGTGTATACCTTTAAAGTATACTGCATAAATAATAGTATACAAGTCTAGATGGGTAGGAAATGTAAATAATTTATGGGTAGGACTTGTAAATATGAAACTTATGGGTAGAGGTGGGTAAATATTTTAATGTTGATGGGTATTTTCGTAAACCTTCCTTGTTTTTAGATATTCATATTTCATATGTATATATAGAGTATATATATTTATATTCATTTAGCATCTTTAGTTAAATATATGTCCAATTAAACTAATATTCAGTCCAATTTTCTTACTATTCTACATCCACTTTCAAATTCAAATTCTTTTGAATAATTTCTCAAGCTATTTTCCTATTTATGTATTTTCCTTCTTCTTTAGTTAAAATCTCTTATGTCGAACCTCGACAAGAGTTTGTCTGGATATGTCCATTATGTTAGGGATTATTTGCAGTTTTCTTCCAATCACTTTTGAATTAAATCCAAAATTACTCAATTTTCTTTTTTCCAAACAATTTCTCAAATCTTTAAATTATTTCCATAATCCCCAAAGGTGATTCTCAAAATCATTCCAAGAATCCCCAAAATCACTCCAACATTCAAGAAATCCCAAAAACTTACTCCCTAATCTCCCTCAATCTCTATTCATTTCCAAAATCAATCTCGTAATTATCAGAATCCCTTCACCAACGTCCCTCCTAATCTCTCCATATCTCATCACTCTCTTCAATCTCTCCCTAAATCACTCACAAATCAAAATCAGATCTTCTAAAAAAGGGGTCCAATTCCAACGTCCCTTTCTCTTATTCTATATATTGGATACAACAGACACACTTCTCATTCATGGTGCACACGGGCAGAAAAATACATACACACCTACAGTAGACATGGTAGCTTTGCCACGTTGGGGGTGTGTGTGTGCACAGGCAAAAAAATACATACACACCCACAGTAGACACCATCATCCCTTCCACCTTACCCTGTCCAAATACAACCTCAAATACACACCGACAAACACACACACACAATGTGGCGAAGCTACCATCATCGTCATCAACCGTATAAAGCATACACCATCACCCGTGGTAAAAAAAATAGGGAAGAAGAGAGACATACACCAATTCCCTCTTTCCTCTCTACTTTTACACCCACACATCATTTACACACAGCCAAACACTACACACATACATACACTTCAAACCTCATTACGCACATACAAAATCAAACAGATCGAAAAGGGGACCGGGGATGGGGATACATATCAGAAACAGATGGGAAAAACATCACCCCAACTCCATCACACACCACACTCTTGATCATCTCTTCTCTTTACACTATTAAATACAAGGAATATACACATCCCCCATCCTACATATACAAATAAGAAATTAGACACATACACACACACACCGCCAGGCATCAGTAAAAGGAAGGGATTTTGATCAAAAGTTCTTTCTCGGGTTTTTTTTTCTCGAACGGACATAGAGGAAGACAGAGTTGCAGTGACGCCACCTACTCATTGTCGCTCCTCCATCCGGTTTGATTATTGCTCATGTTGTTTGCTTCTACTGGTTTGTCCTGTTCCGATCGGCTTTGTGGATCACCGTTTGTAGACCGGATCCCCACTATATTGTGTCGGGTTGTTATAGACTTTGCTTGGATCTTTTTGAATAGTGGTGGTCCCATGTTAATTCATTTACTGTGTAATTGTTGGCCCACGTTAATTCGTTTGCTGTGTGTTGTTGACTTCTGATATGGCTGGATTTTTGACCAGAATGGGATGCTACTGTTTATAGGAAGTCCTTTTGACACCGTTTGCTGATTGTGAACAAATACTACACTGGTTACAACGGCCTATGAAAATATTTTATTTGAGGCCTATACACTTATTTGAGGCTTATACACTGATTTGAACAGATACTACACTGCAAAGGCTAATGAAATTTTGGAGGCCAAAGAAGTCCCATCCTGTTACGTATACGATGTCCCTTACGTGTCTCGAAAAACAAAACAATAGGCGATGACGATACAAATTACTTTGCAAAGTAAGCGATAGTAGAGTAGTGAGATTGACGGGACTTGGCACGACAAACTGGCAGGTGCAGCCGTACCTGACATCCCTAACCTCTACTTGATTCAATACACCAATCTGAACCTAAATTTTCACAAAAATAATTTATTATTCATCATCATCATCATCATCATCATCATCATCATCATCATCATCATCATCATCATCATCATCATCATCATCATCATCATCATCATCATCATCATCATCATCATCATCATCATCATCATCATCATCATCATCATCATCATCATCATCATCATCATCATCATCATCATCATCATCATCATCATCATCATCATCATCATCATCATCATCATCATCATCATCATCATCATCATCATCATCATCATCATCATCATCATCATCATCATCATCATCATCATCATCATCATCATCATCATCATCATCATCATCATCATCATCATCATCATCATCATCATCATCATCATCATCATCATCATCATCATCATCATCATCATCATCATCATCATCATCATCATCATCATCATCATCATCATCATCATCATCATCATCATCATCATCATCATCATCATCATCATCATCATCATCATCATCATCATCATCATCATCATCATCATCATCATCATCATCATCATCATCATCATCATCATCATCATTGCTATTATTATTTTACTATTGTACTAATTCATATCTTTATATTTTTTGCTAGGCGCGTCGTAGCGAGATCACAAACGGACGACGCTTTTGAAAAATGACAAAATATTTCAAGACTATTACTTTTCTTAATTTCGTTTTATTCTAAGTAATTTTGTTTACGCTTCTCAGTAACTTATTTGTTTCATTTATGAGGCACATTTGGACGAAGCTCGTCAAAAGAAGATATTAGAATAGCGGAATATTTATTTCATATTGTAGTTATTTGTGTATTATAGTCAATTATTTAATATTTTATTGCTTATTTAGCTTAATTCTTTACTTTTGAATCCCAATTATTTAGTCCGATCAGTAACCACATTTGGTGGAACCTGAGAGGTGCTCACACCTGCCTCTTGGGTTAACTTGAATCCTTATTTAGAATTTTTAGTTTACAAGACCACATTTTCAGAGTTAACTATAAAAATTGGCTAGAAATAAAGTAGATGTCCTAACACGTTCAGTTAAAAAATATATTAGGTAGCGACTCCAAGTCTTACCTGTGAGTTCCAATAAGTCGAACCTTATTTTGCACTCTAACCGGCTCGAAAAAAATGGGTGTCGATCGTGAAAAGGAAGTTACAAGTAAACCTGCACAAGAGAATTATAATCAGGAAGAGGAGGAAAAGAGTTAATTGGCATGTCAAAGAGGATTCAGATTTAATTTTCTAATATAACAGCTTGTGACACCTCCATTCTAAAACTCAATGATTTCTAGAATGCATTGTTATAGCATTAAAGTTTAATATTTTTTCCTTAACCAATAAAAAGTGTTTATATTCAGCACGTTATATAGTGACCAAAAGATAACAAATTTCTGAGTATTTCTTATGTTAGGTTATGATGCTGACAATATCTAAATTTTCAAGCATCTCGTATCACGAATATTCTTCCCTAATCATTATTACTCGAAAACCTTATTCATCTGAAACAAATTTTGGGTTATTTATATCTCATCTTTGTATATATGGAATTTATATATTTTTCTATTTCTTCATTGTTTGAGTCTTTTGTAAACCTTAAATCAATATGCAGTAAAAAGCTTTTGTTTAGTTAACTAAAGCTTCTATTTTACGCACTCAAGAATCAAATGTCACCAAAAGTTTTACTATTAGTTTTACTTATTTATATTAGTCGGGGTTGTTTTAAGTTAACAAAATATTGTCATTTATTTAAATAAACTATATTGGTTCTACTTGTTAAAATTTTTATTGACAGATATGAAGACTTAGAGCAGTTTAATTAAAAATTTTAAAATATTAAAATAAAGTTTTATTATGGAAAACTTAAAATTTACTTAAAATTTTAGAAAGAAGATTGACTACATTATTAATATCATACCCATAATCCGTCTGTTTGTTAATTAATAAAATTTACGCTTAGTGATTAATGCAGTGAGTTAATAATCATGAGATCTCGAGTTCAAAATCTCAGCGGAGACAAAATCACTAGGTAATTTCATCCTTCTAAAAGCTTAGTGGACATCGAGTTATTGCTCTTGTGCTGCCGACTAGTACCTCGTGGAATTAGTCGAGCTGCACGCAAGCTGACCTTAACACCACGATTATAAAAAATATTTAAAGGAATTGATTCTTAAAATGATCTATGTTTAGATTTGCATCTCAAAATTAGATGAGTAAAGTTTAAACAAAATATGTACATAAATTTTTATTAAAAAATCCATACTATTTTATTAAATTTTGATAGTGGGCCTCCAATGTTATTGAGTCTCCCTTCACATTTATACGGAATATCATCATATTCTGTTCATATTAAAATGGACTATTTTGGTTCTCATTCTCAATATCATGGCAACTGTTAGGCCCTTGGATTGAAATATGATCGGCGTCGGATATTGGCTATGTCAAGGGCTTGTGTGTTGCCCCTTCGCATAGGCGCTGGTTGATGACATCAACACATGGAAGTTGTTCAATGTGGGTATTGTGTGTCTAAGTGTGTTGCTTGGCACATAGACAAGAGAGCGTGACGGCCTTAAGTGTTGGCAAGGCAGCATTGTGTGTCTGGACTACGGGGCAAGACAAGGACAAGCATGACACCAGACTTGGGCAAGCGCACATAGGCTAGGTAGCATGGCCTTGGCATGGCACATGGGCATGTTCGCTTGGAAAAGGTTGGGTGCGCACAACTAAGTGTCAAAGATAGAAGCTGATGGCATTGGGCGCTGATACAAGGGGGGTGCAAGGCACATGAGCAGTTGAGCTGCAAGTCAGGCGCACACTAAAATAGCACAAATGCACAAGAGCGTGGCTTAGATCATGGCCCTGACATGTGCTAGGCATGTCGTTCCCCCTGAAACTGCCCCACACAAACCCCTTTTATATTTATACGAAGAAAATCGTTGTAAAGGAATTCAGATATTGAGTGAAAGCCTTACAACCAATCCTTGAATTGTTGTGGAAGTAATAATATAAAATTGGGGGTTTGCCTTCATCTATATACTAGTTTCTCGGCACGTGCGTTGCACGTGTATACCGAGTTTTATAGTACACGAACCGTAAATAGTACAATATTGTTAAAACAAAGCTTTGAGTAAATTATTGTACTGAATAATCAAAGCCAAGATAGATTCGCTATTGTTTGAACTTACGAAGAAGAACAATTATACATTTTACATAAAAGTGACTTTTTAAAGGTAGAGAACCACGAACAAAATTCTTTGGGGTTTTGACTTGAGTAACATTAGTGGAATAAGGGTTTTGAGCAATGCACTCTCTTGAAGAATTCAAGCTTTATTTGCCTCTTAGGTCGATGAGGTCTCTTCCATAAAGAAGTGTTATATGATATAATTTCTTATTTTAGGAATTGCTTGAAGTGCATTAGCAATTAGCATTTGGTGAGTAGTCATGCATGTGGCACTGTTCTGACCAATATTGCTTGAAGTCCATGTAGCATCTTTGACTGTCTTTATATGAAACTTCCATGAATAAGTAAAGACTAAAAGTACTCTTGACACTCAATATTTAACAAAATGTTAGATAAAATATAAATTCTCTGACAATTCAGGTTTAAATACATACTACTTGTAAATGATCTGGAAAGTTCTTGAAAGAATAGTCGGATGAATCAATTAAGTACATGAATACTTTAGTGCTGATAGCATCAAACCCAAATTTCTCCTATCAAATGTGATCAATTTGAGTGATGCAATCAAAATTGAGCTGAATTAGTCATGTGAAATGTTGATTGGTCTCGCGTCTAGCAAATCTTTAAGAAACTTGTCTGTAAAAAAAATTATGTAAGTGAGTTTGTAAATTAATGTCAGTAGATAAGGAAATGGAATCCCGGAATTCAAGTCTAGTGAATACATCAACAAACCTCACCAGCAGCTGCGGCTACAAAGCCACCACCATCATCAAGTACTCAGATTTATTTGTCTCCAGAATAGTTTGATTCCAGATTTAGGTACTGTTCCTCAACCATTTACCTAACACCCAAATCCACAGGTTGTTATCCATCTCTAGCATATCAACAGTTACATTTCAGTATATGCTTGATAATGCAAATTGGTAGCTAATAACTCATACTTTAGTTAGATTTTTTTGTTATCCAGTATGCACAGGTGCAGATACCCCATTCATGATAGGTCATTAGTTATATGGGCATGTGATTGGACAAAAAATTGATAACAGTAAGTAACAATGTTCCTGAGAAAATTTTCAATTATATTATTAGCAGCAAATTTACGTACATCTAAAAACAAAGCGTTGTTGAAATTTTATTCCAACACTAACCTTGAGTCAACAGAAAGAAGATTGCCACTTCAGTTTTTTCGGCATCTATTGTCTTGAATTTGGTTCTTGGAGAGTAAAAGATAAAAAATAAAACCATGGATCTGATGATGCTTTCGCGGCCTCTCCGAACTGAATATTATATCTAAAGTCAGACCTGAATTAACTGTTGTCTAGCTACACTCTGAAACCGGTCTCTCCGGAAGCTTGTGCCTAATGGCCTTTACTTATCATATAAATTAGTTGGCTCTTAAGCTCTATACCGTTGTCTTGAAAACTTGAAATTCTTGTATCAACTTCTCATGACAATTGCATGCACATTATTATAGAAAGACAATACACTGAAAGACCTAGAAATTAACTTACACGTCTCATACAAATCTCAGTTACAATAAGAGCACCGATTTAAATAATACAAAGCTATGAGAATTACTCATGTATTGGCATAGAACAAACTGCTGAAAGCTAGTGGTAAAACATACAAAGAGATAGGAAAACAAACCAAGGAAGAATAAGAAAAACGCACAAATATAATTGGCAAAGGCGCAGAAGAGACCGAAGGAGCAGTTCCCCTGAAGACGTGCCTTTGGTGATGATGGTAATTGCTGTGTCTTTTGGGGTTGCCATCATTTAAACACACGCTCTCTCACATAAGAGCAGCGACTGTTCGTTTATGAAGCGCCGTTCATTGAAGCCAGTTTATTATTTTTTGTTATTTTGTTTTATTTTAAAAAATAGGTTTTTTTTTTCAAATCTGATATTAGTAGGTTGTTGAAGGGCATTTAGGTCTTTCACTTTTTAGCTTTTAAGGTTCCCACTTTTAATATAGTATGATGCTTGTGTTTGCTTTCTTTGTTTATTGTTTTGAAAATATTCTAAATCTGGAGCTAATACATACATTATATTGACTTCTCTAATACTAAAAAAATATCAGAAATCTCCACTGACATAAATATTTCTTAGTTGATTGAGACAATTATTAGCACACACACTTAAACCCATTAAAAAACAACCTTTTTCATATCAAAGATGAAAAAGAAATTTACTAGCTCCTACCAACAAAAAAAATGATTTTAAGAAGAAAAAGGATATGCACCAGCCTGCCCTTTCCATATCAAAGATCTCTATAAATTATCCATTATCACTTAAGTATATTGGTTATTGAGAAAAAAGAACAATAAAAAAATTGTACTAGGAAGGAAAAAATTAAAAAGAGTATGCACCAGCCGGGAATCGAACCCGGGTCTGTACCGTGGCAGGGTACTATTCTACCACTAGACCACTGGTGCTTGTTGTTTATGAAACTGTAATTTTTTATATAACTATCTTTACAAACTCTACAAATTTGATAAAATCCAATGAACCATATGAAATCGCCCATATCAGTGCAAGAGAACAGAAGCTCCTAGCGGCGCTGGGGCCGTACAGCTTTCTAGTTTTTCATTTTATCAGCTCCCTTTTACTCTTTCTCTTTCTGGTGAGTTTAATTTCTGCCATCTTTACTTTTTATTTTTTTCTATTATGTTTCTTGCATTTATTCCTTAAGAGGATTTATGTAGTTATCCTCGAGGTTTTGGTATAGTGGTAAGAGCTCAATTTATTATAATGTATGTATTAGGCGCACGTCATGGTTCCAACTTATTTAAGTAGAAAAGAGTACATGAGCGGACCCATTATCCTCCGAGTTTCCAACAGTGAGCCTACTGGCCCTCGGGGATTTCTCAGTTATTGTGTAATAAGAAAAGATTCATATAGCTAACAACTACTACTATTTGTTTGAGATTGAGACACAGTTTATTGATGGATTGATTGATAAATTCTAATGTATAATTAAGTTGAAAGAGAGGGGTTTGGGGGGGAGGGTGTTGGAGGGATCAAGGCTGTGAAACTTTGTCTCCCTATGTAATATAACTATAATGGTCATGTGCAAAAGTAAAATTACAATGTTTCATGGAGGTCGATAACTCAGTCGAGAATCCTAAAGTAATGATACAGAAGTTTGTCCGTTGGAAATTATAGTTTGCATATGCTATATGTTTAAGTTTCATGTTTTAAATGGGGTGTCATAGCCATGTAGTTTCGTGCTATGTTGATTGGATCCTCCAAAAATGTTGCTGACTGCATGTCGGATCCTCCTAAAGATATGCGCTTTTGGAGATCCTATATTGGTGTAGTAGGATTTTGAAGGATTTGAGCAACATAGGTTTCATGAAAGTTTTATGTTTGTCTCCTATTTGCTTGCAACATAAATCCAACTCAGTTTCTGCAAAATCTTTTCTTTACAGGGGAATAAAATGTCTCTTCTCCAATCACCATTCTTAGTTGCACCCCATCAGAGTTTGTCTTCATCCAAAACAATATCAGGGGCATACCAACTCTTCCTTTCCAGCAGGTTTTCTTCTCTTAGTCTAACCACCACCACAATAACCAATGTTCCATACCGAACCTCAATAATTAGGATGGGTGGTGGCCCCAGAACCTATCCGGGAGGTGTCTCAAAGTGGCAGTGGAAGCGCATGCAAGCCAAGAAATCAAAGCAGCTACTTAAGGCTCGATTATCTCGGGAACGCCAAATCTATGAGATGAGAAAGCGGGCTGAGCTGAAAGCTGCTGTCTCTGAGCTTGAGAGGCCTTGGGAAGTGGTTGAAAAGGCACCCACCTTGTTTTCTGTAAGTGCTGATGAACAATTGAGTGCCTTGGCGGATCGTTTTCAAAAGCCTGGAGGTTTTGATATGTGGTCTGACAAAGATGGGCCGGAAATGTTTAAGACTGAAGATGGATTACCATCAGCAAGGTTTTTTCCTAAGGGGGTTGTCCATAGCATTAAACCCTATGGGAAAGTTGAGAATACTATAGGTGTTTTTGATGAGTCCTCAAATTCGGGTTCAGATCATCAAAATGAAAGTGATAGGAACACGAGAACGAAGAGAAATAGGCGTGAGCAAAGTTCAAGAAAACCAAGAAGTGGATTCAACAGGGAAGGAAATGAGGGTTATTTGGAGAAGAAGGATTCTGATGAAGTGTCCGTAGATGGAAACAATAGCAAGGGCATGCAAAATAAGTTCAGGAAGAACAGAAATCGAACAGAGTTGTTTGGTCATCCTGAAAAGTTTAGTTCAGCGGAAGCTGGGATTTATAGAGGAAAAAATAAGAGTCATAGACCAGCTGATAGTGATGCAGAGCATGAAATGTTTAATGTGGTAGAAAAGTTTGATGATTTCGATTCGCCGATATTTGAACTGACTCTGCAAAATGATGGGAGTTATGATCTTTAACCAGAGAACTAAGAGTTGTGATGGGTAGACACTGAAAATTCGGTAGAAAGAATGTGTAAATCATCCTTGTTCATATGTATACCTTTGCCTCTTTAACCATTCACTGATATTGGAAACTAATAAGAACTATGAGTTAAGCACATGAAGTCTGAACTGGTGTAGAACCTTTAATTTTGTGGAATTAAAAAATTATACTGTTTCATTTTCACAAAGTTCAACTTGATTTTTTATGATATCCCGCAGAACCCCTGATTCAGGATTTTCCCTAATCTCCCTCCAGGGTGTGAGGAAGGGAGATGAAAACGTGCTACTTTTGTATCTTGTTTTCCAGTAAATTGAGCTCGTTGTGAACCTATCCTCAAGTGAACTGTATACCACACTCCGACACTCGAGCTTCCTTGCATATAGTAGAGATGGATTGGTATTTGGTCCATTTATTTCAGGTTAGTCAGTATAGTATTTGCTGCAAGAGGTCTTGATGTTTTTCTTAGCTTGAAGTTTGCATGTTTTCCTTTTGATTAAGGAGATCTTCATTGTTTGAGTGCTGAAATGACTATTTACTGCAACTCATCTTCCCTAATCATCAAACTGGATAATAACTTTTTAACACATTGGTATATAGAATGTGGCTGGAAGAAGTATGTTAGATGCAGCTTCTTAAGAATAGAAATCGATGCATATGTTTTGAACTTCAAACAGATGTGGACATGTCTTCTTGTAAAAAGTTTGGAGTTTTACGCCTCAAAATAATAACCAACTAGATTGATGGTAATGGTTTGACTTCACTAAATTTGGTGTGAGAGTCAAGAATGTGTTGTTTGAAGTAGAGTTCTGCTAACATACAGTCACACCAAAAACAGAAGAAACAAGAAAATTGTATTGTGTACATAGGGTTAAGTATTAGGAGTACTTTTGTATACATTTCTTGAACACACATTGTGAAATTTCTGGCTTCTTTGCTGCTCGGTTCCATGATTTTATTAGTTCAATTATTAACATTACTGAAGTATTCTTTGATATATTCACTGTCCTAAAAATTGTTAACATACCTTATGTCTGTACTTTTTTAACAATCGACATTTAGCTAGTGTGTTACTCCCTCAGTTCCATGATTTTAGTCTTCATTTCATTTTTGGGTAATCAGAAATGCTGTCCACTTCTCGGCCATCAAGAGTTAAATGTTAGTAAGACAAAAATCAAATCATCATACTATATATGACTACTTTAATGCTAATGGTCAACCTATGTAACTTCTCATCTTTATCTTGACTTTGGACTTTATAGGTATGAAAAACATCAAATCATGTCAAATTTTCATTTTCCAAACAGAATGTATGGGTTAGTTGTGGGAGCACTAAAGTCCTCCCCTCTTCCTTTTTCTTAGGAACTCTTTGATGCTTTTTCCCCCTCATCTCCTGTAGCTCAGTTGACCCTTTTTAGCAACTAATAGCATATAAGTACCAATTGAATGCTACTTATGGTCTGTGTCATCTGTTAAGAAACATTAATATGGAATAGCCTAGCAGTCTAAAGATATGATTCTTGATATGACAAGCAAAGGTTGTAAAGGATGAATGTTAGAAGGTGGAGGGTTATCCTTTTCCTCATCATTTGCAGGTGGTTCATTGCATACTATAGATGTTTACAACAAGATCATGAATATTTCCACTCAATTAATATATTCTTTTGTTTCACTGATTAACCTTCTAAAATTGTGATTAATTAAAAAAATGTTAAAGCTTAAAGATGTATATTGTTAAAAAGTCACTACCAATTGTTTAATACCTAAAATATTTCAAAGGAGAATTTAGAAAAATCAAAGAATTGTACAGAATTGAAAGAACTCTAGAATGCGAGTTATAAGAGTTATCGCCTCTATGGTCATTCAACTTTGGGTAATTGGCCACCATGGTCACTTATTTGTGCTTTGTCTTTCTATGGTCACTCAACTTTGGGTAATTGGCACCATGGTCACTTATTTTTGCTTTGTCTTTCTATGGTCACTGCCCAAGTAGCTCCTATGGTCATCCAACACAGAAATCCTAACGTCCGTTAAAATTTTGTTGACGTGGCAACTACAAAAATATTTTGGCAAGTTACATAAATAGAAAAAAAAGTAAATTATTTAAGACCAACCCAATTAAAATTAAACCCCACCCAAGAGTTCTTGCTTGAGGCGCCCATTTTCTCAAAAAACTACTTTTTTTTTTTTTTTAAAATCTATCAAGAAAGCCTTCTGGTAACACATTTTCAACATTAATTTCTTCACCTAATGAAAATTTGAGCACCCAAATGAATTAGTGTCTGTCCTTAATGAATTAGTGGCTTTTGATGCTTTCTATAAGCTGAAATTTTTATTGAAGTAGCATAAATTTTTGATTTATTATATAGTATTTCACAGTTTGTTTAAGTAATACTGTTTTTGTTTAGCAAAACTGGTTCAAGAGATTTTGCATTCTCAGATATTTTTTTTAATGACTATGCGGCAAAGCAACTCCAACTCGCTGCCAAGATGAACAACTTCTTGGGACCAAATTTTGCTTTCAATGGGTTTGCAATATCCCATGATATTATTTTGATCAATATTTGTTATGAAATTGAAGGGAAGTATGTGGATTATCTCTCAACTCTAAGCAAGAAAAAGGTCACACCTGTAGGTCCACTTATTTATGAAATGAAAACAACAATAGAGAATGAGGAAAGCTCCAGGATTATTCGATGGCTAGTGAAGAAGAATGAGTCTTCGTATGTTTATGTTTCATTTGTAAGCGAATGAGCTAAGTGAGGCGAACTTCATTTGGATGCTCAGATTTACATTAGGTGAAGAAATTAACATTCAAAATGTGTTACCAGAAGGCTTTCTTGATATATTTAAAGAAAAATGAGTAATTTTTTTTGAAAAAATGGGCACATCAAGCAAGAACTCTTGGGTGGAGTTTAATTTTAATTGGATTGGTCTTAAATAATTTACTTTTTTTCTATTTATGTAACTTGCCAAAATATTTTTGTAGTTGCCACGTCAGCAAAATTTTAACGGACGTTAGGATTTCTCTACTTGGCAAAGTTGAGTGACCATAGAAAGACAAAACAAAGATAAGTGACCATGGTGGTCAATTATCCAAAATTGAGTGACCATAGAAAGACAAAACAAAGATAAGTGACCATGATGACCAATTACCCAAAGTTGAGTGACTATAGAGACAATCAACTCTTCTACCGTGAGTAGTCTGGAAATATTGTAGAAAGATCTTAACTCTAGGAATAAATGGAAGGTCTAATTTCAGAATAATATCTTCGTTACATGTTTTTATCACCACCTATACATCATAAAGGTGGTACAATCAAATAGTAAGTGTGCTCGAGTAAAACCTGAGTGCAAGCAAGAAGATAGCAAAATAAAAAATGAATGATTGAAGTTGGTAATTACTACTCCATAAGATATTTGTAAGATTGAAGCTGGTTATTGATTTGAAATAATAATATTCAAGTTTTGAACAACCAATTTTATTCAACATATACTATAGAAGAATTAAATTTACAACTATACTAATGACACGTGCTTAATATGTTGCAATGCTGCCCCTTTCACTGTTTCTCCAAAACTTGAAATATGGTCATTATGATGATAACATTTTAGGTACAGTTTTTCAATACTCCTAAACTCTTGCAGAAGAGAAAGAAATATGATTTACTAATGTTTAATTTATTTTACTAGCCCACATTCAGTTGTTGTCCTTTTTAATCTTATGTGTCTCACGAGTTTATCTTTGGGATCTCTCTTATCTATTTAAAGGAACATCACGTATAAAAATTCTTATTTTCTTATAAACTCAATGTACTCATTTTTCTATAGTCCACTAAATGCGTGATAATGTTGACAGGATGCGCACTTTTCTATATTAATTTCATAGTCTCCCTTCAACAATCAACACAAACATTACGATAAAATATATTATCTATAACAATTGACCAATTAGGAGAAGAATCTAGTCCCATTCTCAACTACCTAATGAAAAAGGTAAGCATATCTAAGACGAGTCTTGTCTCAGACTAAACATGGATAAAACATTTTACTCTTGAAAATCACATGACTTATATTAGTGCCATACCTTATAAAACATACTCCATATTAAGTAAGGTTGGACATAGTCACAGCAGTGAATTCCATCAAAGGAAAGACATTAAGAAATACGGAAAACCCAAATGACCCACTAAGCTGATATAAGTTATTTTCTAATTTAGTAACGTTAGTGATGATTCTATTAATTTAAAATGATGGTGATAATGATACATACAATTTTACTTAAAAAAACAAAAAATGATTCTAGAATGTTTTACCAGTTGTATCACAGCAATAACAAACTTTTTTAATAACTCAATATTCATTAGCTCGATTAATCCAATTAGGGTAAAGCGTTCATTTTCTAAGATTTCTTTTTTGATTGAGTTGGAATGTAAAACCCCTAGTTAAATATAGAGAGATGCTAATAGAGTAACAAAGTTAACATAACAACTGAACATTAGGAAATTTTCAGTAAGAACAAATAAACAATCAAGGAAACTTGCAAGATGATTACAAGGAAATAGCAGTCCCAGAAAAAGAAAGAAAAGTAAACAAGGTTGTTATCAACCCATTTATGAACATGGGATCAACATTATTATTTGTCAAGATCAACTGATGTGATGTTAATGTGGAACTCACCTATTTAGAAAACAAAACCAACACAAATCAAACAGGCTAAATTGTTGTAAACTTTCACATGGATATTGTGGACGGTTAATATCCTTTACTCAATAAAGTATGTCATTATCTTCTTTAATATATATTTCTTCAAGGTTGTTGACATTATCAAGTCATTCATATAAATCAATATGAGCATATTGCAGACAGGTTCATGCTAAAAATTACTGATCTCTTCAAAATTTTAATCTAAACTATTAATGCATCTAGATGAGTCTAATATATAACTAATGGGGCGTGATTATAGTTGACATTTAGTCATGTATTAATCATTTGAAATTTGAAATCATTGGACTTTGACGAAGAATGACTTATTTTATCTTTCTGCTGTGCTTTACCTTGTCAAAATTAAAGTTAGTAGTATAGTGTCACAGAGCTGTTTCATTAAAGAAATAAATTAAGGGAAACACAAATGTCCACTAAGCTAATCTACGACTTAATTAAATGAATTTTCTAATTTCATTATTCTTTGTGGTAATAGGGTTCTAATCCGTGATGATTTCTATATGTCGATTATTGTTTGTAATATTGCTGGTGATGATAATTAATGCACTGACCACATCCAAAAGGCTTAGCCGTAGCCAGAATATGCACCATTAACGTTCTATTGACTTCTAAACAAAGTGGACCTTGCTAAATTTAACACTGGTCTTCATTTCTAAGTTGAAATTAGTGGCATCCAACCCTTGCCATCAATTAATTAATTAGTTAATAAGCAATATAATTAAATTAGGTCCACCTCTCAGCATATTTTCTACTCATTACAGGCCACCCGTCAGCTTGTTGACCCATTTCCTAAACACAGAAAAGAAAGAGGCCAAAAAAAAAAAAAAAAAAAAAAGAAGAAGAAACACTTATTAAAGTGTGTAAGATAATTTTTGGGTTTAATACTTAAATTTATTCGCACACTATACTTGTTAACCAATCCGTTGCAATGGAAGTTGAATCTTTTGCTGAATTTAATTGAACTACCCTACCCAAAATTGTTCTTGGCTAAAGCATATCACTTAAGATAGGGGATAAAGATGAACAGCTATGCTACGAAGATACCAGTAATATTTTATGTGACCATATTTTTCAGTTTATTTTAAAGATTTTTTTTTTTTAAAATTTATAATAATTTAACTAATCTTTTTTTTTTTATCATTGATGCGAAATATATTTAAGGTTACAAAATTTTGAAAAGTTAATAGTATGTCTTTCTTATACAACGTGTTCAATCAAATAAGTTTATATAAATTTAAACTAAGGAGTAAGAAGTAACCATAATGATAGTTCAAAACGAATAAACATTATTTCAAAATTGGCACAATATTTTCTCGGTCCATCACTTATATATGATCTTATCCATTCTTATAAATAAAAAGCTATTGAGTATCATGTATATGCTTTCGCAACTGATAAAGTATATATAGTTTCTAGTAAATCTTCTTTTGAGTTAGAGTATCATTATCATATATATAGAAGTTTCAAATTTTGGTGTTTATTTGTTGCTAGAAGTATTGGAAGAATATAAAAAGTATCATCTCATCTTTTGGATGTGATATAATATAAGTAAACCTATTTTAGGGTATCACTCGAAAAGAGAATCAAATTCTTGTACTCGTATCATCTAAAAATTTTATTCTACATCCCCCTCAAAACCATTACTCGATTTTTCTACACTGGATGAAGGTGGCATTAGACACTTTTAATGCCTTGGTGTTCACACTTCTCAAATTGACTAATGATTATTTCAGATTCTCTTCATTTCTAGAAAAATTAAGGCATGCCAAGAATTTTCTTGATATAAAAGAAAAAATAGGTTAACCTATCAAATGTTGCGGTAGAGTGATATATACTTCTACTTAATTAGAGGTTTGAATTCAAAACATGGAAACAAACGATCAGGCTCGACGATCGGGAGAAGCAAAACGAATCAGAATTTAGCCCAAAAAAACTGTATCCGAATTAGTTGAGTCCAAAAAAATACCGACTAAAAACACAACAAATAGATAAAAAGCACCACCATATCCGTTGTTAGTTTGTGGCAATTGCAAGAACTAAAATTATATTACTATCGCCAAAGTATATATATGGTTTATATGACACGTATGTGTTTCAACTGAAAACAATAATTCGATCACATCTGCTATCACATATATATATATTGCATCGTCCCCACGTAACAGACATTAGCGTTAGAAGTCGTTGTGGTAGTAATTAGATTTGTCGAGAGCACCGTTTGGTCATTTATGAGATCACTACCAATTATGCAATAGAAATAATGTATATCTGATCAAAAGAAATCTCAAAAATAACAAACACGTGGACATGGCTCTTTATCAAATTGATCCCGTATTAAACACATGACATTTGTTTTTTAATCTGTTTGATGAAATTCCTGCCTCTACAACCATACTAATATACACCTTAAAATTTTTTAATGAAAAGAAATTCAGTTGAATGGCTCCGCCACTTAACCTTAGGCTACCCTATACATCCTCCATTTCCACTCCCCTGTCACCTCCTCATAGCAAGGAATTTTAATAATAAAGTTCTTTATTTTTTTATTTTTTTATATAAAATCCATGTTACAATAATTACGATTTCATAAATAATCTAACATGAAATCATATTATGAATTCACGATCATGGAACTTAATCATGTTCACAAATAATTTTCATAAAGTGTATTTTAATCAATAAAATTTACATGAGTCCATAATGTTTCCTTGATTAGACTTGAACGCGGAATTGCTTGATTTCTCCTTTCTTCTTAAAAATTTTCTCTCTTTTTTTTTTGCTGTTTTTTTAGAATAAGTTGATGAAATACTTGTTCTACTCTTTAAAAGACAGAGAGAGAGGACCGGTAGTTTTTCCACCCATAATTCCTCCCCCGGGTTCCATCAAAGTGGGCAGTGGGGGAGTTTTAAACATAATTAAAAAAATAATTAACTTCTCTTAATTAAATAGGATTTAGCCAATAGTATTATTTATTAGTTTTATTAAACACATAAATAACACCATTGACACGTGGACCAAAACTAACATTCTCCAATTTGGCACACATGTATTCACTTAATTGTGTAATAAACATTATGAATCATTATGTATACAATTAGGCTAAATCCAACACCATTCATTGTTATCGAGTAAATAAACTAATGAGTCATGGCGGTTGTACGTCACTTTCGACATAGTCCCACCATGTACTGCAATATTAGTCTATTACCCAACACAAATCTTTAATACATAATGGTCCAATATAATACTTAGAATATCTTTATCTAAGCTAAAACATATCATCGTCATTCTCACGTTATATATACAAGAGAAATAGGTAATACATAAATATTTACATTAATGCTTAAAGTGTCAATTTAATAAACAATATAAAGTCATTACATAAAGTCATATATTGCTATCAATAATTCCTATTCTTTCTACATGTTCCATAAATTCTTTGGGCGAAAATCCTTTCGTCAAAGGATCAACAATCATAATTTTGGTACTAATATCCTCAATTGACACTTTATGTTTCTGGATTTTTCCTTTAACGACAAGGTATTTCAAATCTATTGACTTAGCACCCTTTCATATACTTGTCGTTCTTAGCGAAGAACACTGCTGAGGAATTATCACAATAAATTTTCAGCGACATGACAGTACTATCGACTAGTCCAAGTCCTGAAATAAAATTCCACAACCACAAAACTTGAATTGTGGCCTCAAAGCATGCCACAACCAGCATAATTTGAATCTGAATATCCAACTATATCAAGATGGTAACATTTTTAGTAAGTGAGCATATGTCTCAATTTCTTACACCTCATATTAGTATGTGCACATTAATTGAGACTGATTTGTCTCCCTTCTGAATTGGAATATGACTTGATTAGCATTTTTCCATTCTACATATTTCTAACACTTCATTGATATTGGCTTTCTGAGACAATCCCAACAATCTATATAATCTATTCTAGAGTACTTCTATCCCGATCACATAGGTTGCCCCTCTCATATCTTTCATTTCAAAGTTCTTAGAGAGAAAGTTCTTGATGTCACACATCATAACAAGATCATTAGTAGCAAGCAAGATGTCATCAACATACATGACTAAAATTATAAACTTACTCCCACTGACCTTCAGATATATACAATGATCAATGATGTTTTTCTTAAATCCAAAAGCGACATCAATTTCATAAAACTTAAGATACCGTTGTTGGAAAGTTTATTTAAGCCCATAAATTAATTTTTTCGATTGACACACCATGTGTTCCTTTTCTTTAACTTCAAACTCCTCTAATTGATCCGTATAAACTTCTTCATTTAAATTTCCATTCAGAAAGGTGATTTTCACATCCATTTGATGTAACTCTAAGTCATAATGAGCCACCAAAATCATTATAATTCTAAGTGAATCCTTTTTAGAGACACGTGAAAATGTATCTGTATAATCAACGCCATATTTTTGAGTAAAATCTTTGGCAATAAGTCTGGCATTGTGACGTTCGATATTACCATTTGAGTCGGGTTTGGTCTTGAAAACCCATTTATAACCGACTCTTTTGCAGCCTTTTGGTAATTCGACACGGCCCCAAACTTCATTCTGCTCCGTAGATATTAACTCATCTTTCATGCTCCATTCGTCCCAAAATGAGTGTCTACATTTTCTTCTTAGTTTGTCCCAAAAAGAGTGCCTCTTTCCATATTTGGTAACTCTTTAATTCCAAGATTTGTTTTGGACCATAAGATTTAAAGGCACTGGCCCAAATTACACACAACTTTAATTTTAAACCACAAGATTCAAAAGTCTTCCCGATTCTCTTAATCTACGCACAAAGTCAAACCCAGACACTTATTTTGGGATGGAGGGAGTAGCATTTAACCACTTATCGGAATTACTACTTTCAATGGCTTGTGAAAATAAAACTGGATCATCATCGATTTCCAAGTCATCCAAATCAATTTTCAGATCAGTTTCTGACTCGTATAAATATACCAAATAATCATCAGAAATATCATGTCTCTTTTGTCTTTGAGATTTCTTAATGCTACTTCTTGCGGTATATCTATTGCAGGCTCATCGATTATGTCTTCATTATGAATAGTAGGATCATTAATTTATTGTTTTTGTTGGTTGTTAGGCGGTACAACAACTTCAGGAAGAACAACTTTAGAAGAATTACAAGGTAAAGGAATTTGCACCCTAACCTCCCTAATTTCCATATTACGTGGTTTTTCACTCCCATTAACTCCACCATTCTCAGTGAACCTAGCGTTTAAAGTTTCAATAATTCTCATACTATGATTACGACAGTAAAATCTATACTCCTTTGATTTTTCTGGATAACCAATGAAGAAACCACTGATTATCCGCGAATCCAGTTTCTTTTCTTGTGGACTATAAATTCTTACTTCTGTCGGGCAGCCCCAAACGTGCAAGTGTCTTTCTGCCAGTCCAAAGTTCAAAAGGTATCTTTGGAACTGTCTATTAGGAACCCTATTTAATAAATACACGACAGTCTGTAAAACATACATCCACAGTGAAGCGGGTAAAGATGAATTAGTTAACATACTCCTATCCATTTTCATTAAAGTTCGATTATGCCTTTCTTCCAAGCTATTTTGTTGTGGCGTGCCAGACATTGTGTATTGAGCACATATACCATATATTTTGAGGAATTTATCAAATGGACCAGAGTATTGTCCAGTTTTATTATGTCTTCAGTAATACTCACCACATCTATCTGACATGATTATTTTTACTTTTCTAGTCTAATTGGTGTTCAACCTCATTAACAAATACCTATAAGACATTTAATGCTTGAGATTTTTCATGCAACAAATAGACATAACTATAACGTGAAAAGTCGTCAATAAAGGTGATAAAATACTTTTTCTTACTGAAAGATGAACATCAAAAGAACCACAGATATTGGTATTTGTAATTTCAAGAAGCTGTGTGCTTCTTTTGGCTCCCTTCTTTGTGTGTTTTATTTATTTTCCTTTAATAAAATCCACACAAATATTTAGGTCAGTAAAATTCAAATTTGAAAGGATTTTATTCTTAACTAATCTTTATGTGACCTAAATGTCTATGCCATAAGTAAGCATGAGTGTTCGTTCAACAAACTACGTTTGGTTCAAATATTATGATACAGAGTAAAGAGGGTCTCAGCAAACAGATTATCAAGATTCAGTTTGTATAAACCATCACAAAGAATACCAGAACTAATATGATGATTATGCTTAAGGAAATTAAAACATCCATTGCCGAAATTGAAATAGTGTCTAATCTTGTCTAACATAGATAAAGAAACTAAATTTCTTGAAACAGAATATATATAATAATTTTCAAATAAGTCTATGTGACGCCCAATATCTAGGATTAAACAATAAGTCCCGATAGTTTGAACTGGAGTCTTCACTCTATTACCCATCTACACAAATCTTTCATTCTGATTTATGATTTGGGTTGTAAGAAATCTCTGCATCGTATTTGAAATATTAACATTACAACCAGAATCAATCCACCGAGTATTATAAGAAACGTCAATTAAATTTGATTTGAGACACGTAAAAGCCAAGGCTTATCTTACTTCTCGAATCATGCCTTGCATTTCAGGCAATCTTTCTGGAAGTATCAAGATTTTCCACAAACAGACACTTATCATTCTTGGTATTCCTTCTTACTTACTTGATGAGAGGAGTCATTAATATCATGGTGTCTCTGTTTACCCCTACACCGTTTTTTCCTTTCTTTCGAGCTCCTTGATGGCTTACAAGGTTAATGGAGTGAGTTCATTTATTCTTCAGCCTTGTTTCCTCCTGAACCAGCATCCCGTGCAATTCATGCGCATTTAATTTATGGTGTTGTAGTTCAATTGGAAAGGACCATACTTAAACGGTAATGAGTTGATGATGAAGTGTACAAGGAAATTTTCATCCACTTCCATTCCCAAAGTCTTAAATCGTGCTGCTATGTTTGTAATTTCAATAACATGCTCATGCATGGTACGTGAACCATCAATCTTCATAGTGGTCAAAGTACCCATTAGTGTCCCAACAAGAGACTTGTCAACAGTTTGGAAATATTCTTCTACAAGTCTTAGAAGCTCTTTGGCACTTTCAGTGTTGGGAAGAGTAGTCTTAATATTGCCCGCAATTCTCATTCGCATGAACATTAGGTTTAGTCTTTTAGACCTGTTCCATTGCTTATAATAGAACTTTTCTTCGATAGTGCTAGTTTCAGTGATAGAAGTTGGCTTCTTAATGTAGAGTGCAACATCAAGATCTAAAACTTCGAGATGAAATTTGACCTATTTGTACCACTCCGAGAAGTTCAGTCTGTTAAAGGCCGTATCAGAAGCAAAGTGTGAATGAAGTGCAATTTTTGTAAATAGAATATGCTCATTCGTTAATGCTTTGAGTTATAAACTAAATATACTATCAGATTCAGAAATGGTTTATTTAGACTTTAATTGTATCTTAATGTTCACCTTTGCGCAGAACGTCAAAATACTACCTTTAGACATTGTGATGCTTAATATAATTTTAACATAATTTGATAGTTCTTAATGCACCAATTAGTGATGTTTACTATCTTTGGATAAATAAATAGAACTAACAGTGCATCTAAATTATCACTTTAATGTTCGATGATTATAAAATCAAATGATCAACCTTTGGGTGATCCATAAATATCCTATAATCATGAACGAGTTTACCCATAAGTGTTATATCGTTTATACGCATTAAATTTATGGGTAAATGCATATAAGTTCAACAATAAAATTAAAATTAATAATTCATAAAGATTCGATCACTTTGGTGATTAATTAATCTAGCATAATAATTCCAAATAAATTATATAAGTAGTAATTTTTTAAGATTTTTTTATAAAATTAAAAATCTGATGTATTCTCAAAGTTTTGACTAAACGGTAAAGCATTAAGGGGTTGAACTTTGAATTTATAAATTGCTTTTAGATTTCCACAACTCGTACAAATTGTTTCTTGGTTTAACATTAAGGGGTTGAACTTTGAATCTAGACGCATTGTTAATTCACATAGAGATGAATCATTGATCAATCTAAGCCATCATTATTAAACCATGAACCTTCAAATTGTTAGATGAAAAACATAACCATCAATTTTTTTAAAACATGGATGGTAATTCACAGTAACTCGGAATACCTGTTATCGTATCAGGCTTAATAATTTCTATGAACAGTGATCGTGGTACCCTAAAGACCATAATTAGGTTTCACAAAATTGTAAGAAAACATTAGTTTCTAAAACCTCACGATGATACCACATGTTAGGAAAATTACGATTCATAAATAGTCTAACATAAAATTCTATCATGAATTCAGGATCGTGGAACTTAATGATTTTCACAAATAATTTTCATAAAGACTATTTTAATCAAGAAAACTTAGATGAGTCCATAATATTTCCTTGATCAATATTGAACACGGAATTGCTTGATTTCTCCTTTCTTCTTGAGATTTTTTTCTCTCTATTCTTTACTGTTTTTCTAGAACTAGTTGATGGAATACTTGTTCTATTCTTTAAAAGACAGAGAGAGAGAGAGAGAGAGGAGTAGTTTTTCAACCCATAATTCCCCTCTCCCGGTTCCATCAAAGTGGGTAGTGGAAAGTTTTAAACTTAATTAACTTCTCTTAATTAAATAGAATTTAGCCAATATTATTTATTTATTTTATTAAAAATATAAATAACGCTATTGGCCACATGGACCAAAACTAACAATCCCAAGCTCAGAAGAGCAAGTGCGGAGGTAGAAGTTTAGTTACGGATTCAGTCGGACAAGTAGTTTCACTCATATATTTATTGTATTTGCATTGCAAAAAATACTAAATAATATAAATATTAAATTTAGAATTGATGCAAACCGAAACATGACTAGGCCATTTACGAGAGTCCATGTAAGGGAGTTACGGGAGCTACAAGGCATGCTCTCTTCATTAGAGCTGTTGGGGAAGATTTTGGATGAAGATGGACCTGTTTACAAGCTCACTGTTTCTGAAACAGAAGGTGCTCATGCGACCGCGCTACAAGCCATACGAACGCGCATCAGATGAAGGATGTTTATCGCAATCGCAAGGAGCTAGACGCGATCACGATGGAGTCTGAGCAAGGCTGAGGAAATGATCACGAAGCTCTGAATTACCAATGTTGCGCGAACGTGCCAGTGAAGACGCGATAGCGTTGAGACTGCGATCAGAGTGTTATTTTTAGTTTAATGAATTTACATTTATGTCCACTTTAGGGACAATTAAGGTATTTATGCCATGTTAGGAAATGCTGCTATTTAAGCCACATTATGCTCATTTTCTAGGGCAGATTTGGATGAATATTGATTACTGTAAAACTTTGGCTAAAGCTTGTTGCTTAAGCACTCTTGATTTCCTTGGTTTGTAGTTGAATTTCAATTCAAATTCAATTGAGGATCAATTAATATAAGTTCTTTTTGGTTATTATCTTAAGGAGGTGATTATGCCTCACCTCCTAATTAATTTTCTTAATTCTAAATTAATCAAATTGAGTCTTGCTTTATTTTCCTTTAATTTACTTGTTATTTCAATTCCTTAGTTTTAGATTCCTATCATTTGGTAGCAGAGCTCAGATCAGTATTTGTTTCTACGAACACTATCTAGGTTTGTTTATCATAATCTTGAAATTACAAAAAAAAAAAAAAAAAAAAAAAAGAAAAATTCAAAAATTCAAAAATTCCAAAAATTGAGTCATATATTTAGGGTTCCTTTGGATGAAATTTTTGTTAAAAGTTGTTGGTAATTGATTCTAGAAGTTGTGTTTCGAAGGAATTGAGCAACAAACATCATTGGAGGCATCAAATTGAAGATTCAAGAATTAGGGTTCTTCAAGTTCTTTAACAAGAAAATTGGGGCTTTTCAATTTGAGTGTGTTGTCTTTGAAGAATTGATCTTTTGTGTTTGTTAGCGGACTCACTATGAGCTTATACCTCAAATTTGGAACAAAAACAAGCTGATTTGTGAAGATTCAAATGAAGAAACTTGCTAGAAAACCGGGTTTTGTATAAGCTTCAGAAGCCTTCGGGATCGCGTGCCTTCAAACGCGATAGCGCATGCCTACTTTCTGATTTCCCTTCACGGTAGCGACCCTAAACACGAGATCGTGCCACACTGTGGACTTCTTCATCACGATCGTGTCTCTACTCACGCGGCCACACATGAATACTAATTTTTGGAAAAACAGTCTTCTTTACAGATTGCTTGAAATAACCCCTAATTAGTTTCCAATCACCCAAAATCCATTCTCATCCTCAAATACAATAAGTTTCTAGATCATAAATAAAATTTCATCCAATTCCAAATTCATTTCATGCCATTTCGATTCGTGCTTTTCTTTTTTCACTTCGCTGACTTTTTCTAATTCCCGTATGTTAGCTTTAATTGTCCATTCTTTGTTACATCAACTCCATTCCATCCCGAATTGGATTGAATTCGATTGACAAAGTTTGGAATTGAGTGCGAAAAATAAATTGATTTTGCCAACAGAAGTAAAAGGCAAGTGTGATGAGAACAATTGAGCGAGCAAAAGCCAATCATTAAGTGTAAATACGAGTGGATGCAATCAAACGAGTGTAAACAATTAGCGACTGAATTGGTGAGGATATTTTTCTACTAACCTTGTTTGTTTTGATTATTTGTAGGTACTATGTCTCAAAAGGAAGACGAGATGAACATGAAAACGAACACCATGTTTCAAGGGATCATGGCCGTGATGGATGGATTCTATGATGAGTTCAAAGGGGGTCAAGGACACCGTTGAGGACCTAACTCGTAAGTCTAGGCTCCAAGAAATAGGAAAACAAGTGGTGGAGACACCTCCGATAGCGGAGGTGCGGGTGATGGTCCTAGTAAGCTTTCTCGTGCTAGTGACCGCTATTCTCAAATGATTGCCCAAGACACCTACTCTCCAAATGTCACTCCGTAAGCAAAAGTTCCATCTCATGATCCTCCAAAGCATGACCCCCAAGGCATGATCCTTTAAGGCATGACCCTCCAAGGCATGACTCTCCAAGGTATGATCCTCCACGGTGTGAAGGTGTGGTACGCCAACAAGTTTAGTCGTCAATATGATGAAGATTCCTACCATTTACTTGAAGATTATGATGATGATCAATACTTCTACCCGATGGGAGCACAAAAAGGAGGACATATGGGCCGTGGTGGTCGATTTGGGAGAGGTTACCAAGGAAGAGTGTTACGTGAAAAGAACCACTATGACTATGGTGGTCTAGGGGGAAATTAGAGATATATGATGAAGATAGATGATTGAATACCATCAAGATTAACCTTCCCACTTTTTAAAGAGGTAGTGATTTCGAAGAGTATCTAGAATGAGTTGTCAAAATGGAGAGAATCTTCTAAACCAACAATGTGTAAGAAGCTACAAAAATCAAGTATGTCACTACTCAATTTGAAGGCTATGCTTCTACTTGGTGGAAATTTAAGCATAGACAAAGGGAGACTTATAGGCTACTTACAGATGGTGGATGGATAAAATTGAAGGCAGTGATGGAAGATTGTTTTCTACCCAAGAACTATGATGAAGAGTTGCTCAAGAAGTTATACAACTTGAGGCAAGGGAGCAAAGGGGTCCCGGAATACTTTGATGAGTTTGAGAAGACAAGAATAAGGGCTAACATTCAAGATGGAGACAGATTACTCATTCCAAGATTTTGTGAGGGATTGAATAGAGATATATCTTCTCCAATGGAGTTGCACACTTTTGAAACTTTGTATGATGCTTTCAAGCGGCTCTTAAGGTGGAGAAAGGGATCAAGTTGGACAAGTCTTACAAGTCCAAAGGCACCCCTTCCAATTAGAACAAAGGAAAAGACAATGTGAAGACCTATTCACAATGGGACAAAGCAAAGGAGCCGAGGCAAGAATTCAAGGGCCAATTTGACAAAGCCAAGCGCAAAAAGGAACCAAAAGTGGGAGGTAACAAACTAAACCCGAAGGTTTATTTAACATTCAATGTTATAAATGCAACGACCGAGGCCATATGATGAGAGATTATCCCACTCGGAGAGCTATTGTTGCTTTGGTCCCTGGTGGTTATAAAACGGATGATAGTGATGTAGAGGAAAGGGATGTTGATGTTCCTTGTGAAAATGACTTTGATGGAGGAAGAGAAGACAGTGAGCATCTTGAAGATGAAGATGTTGTCTCTCTTATTGTAAGGAGGATAATGTGGGTGTAAGTGAAGGAGGAGTTGGATAAAAAAAAGAACTTGTTTCATACTCATTGTAGGATCCAAGGTGTTATTTGCTCTCTTATCATTGATAGTGGGAGTTGTGTTAGTGTAGCAAGTGCTACTTTGATTGAACAACTCAAGCTTCCCAATAGGAAGTGCCAACAACCCTATAAGCTACAATGGTTGAATGAATATAGATAATTGAAGGTGGCCAAGCAAGATTTAATCAAATTTAAGGTGGGAAACTACCAAGATGAGATCTTGTTTGATGTAGCTCCAATGCAAGCTTGGTAGACATTGGTAATATGATCACTTAGCAAAACATGGTGTCAAGACTAGCAAGTATGCTTTGGAGTTGGAGGGGCGAAAGTACATCCTTAACCCTTTGATTCCGGTTCAAATAAGTGAGGGATATAGGAAGATGAAGGAGTTGACGGAGAAAAGAGAGAAAGAAAAGAAAGAGGGATTTGACGGGGGGGGGGGGGGGGGAGAGTGGGAGTTACCACACAAAAGAGTGAGGAAATAAAAGAGGAAGTGAGTGTGATTTTGTCAAGTAAGGAGTGTTGGAGTGAATTGGAGGAGGGGATACCTTTGATCCTCCTCATGCATAAAGATCATGCTTTACTTACTAATGAACTAACATCTTCTTTGCCTAGTTCTATTTCTTCTCTTTTGCAAGGTTAAGAAGATATCCTACCCGACAAGTTGCCTAGTGGATTGCTACCACTAAGAGGCATTGAGCATCAAATTGACCTTGTTCTGGGTTCACAATTGCCCAATAAGGCCGCATATAGAAGAAATTCAGAAGCCACAAAAGAACTTCAAAGACAAGTGAAGAAGTTGCTTGAAAGAGGACTTGTAAAAGAAAGATTGAGTCCATGTGCGGTCCCGGTCATCCTAGTGCCAAAGAAATATGGGACTTGGCGTATGTGTGTGGATTGTAGAGTTATCAACAAGATAACGGTAAAGTATCACCATCCTATTCCTAGGCTAGATGATATGCTTGATGAATTATGTGGATCTTGTGTATTTTCTAAGGTTTATTTGAGGAGTGGATGCCACCAAATCCGAATGAAACTGGGTGATGAGTGGAAGACGGCCTTCAAGACCAAATTTGGTCTTTATGAATGTTTTGTCATGCCTTTTGACTTGTCCAATGCTCCTTCGACCTTCATGATGTTGATGAATCATGTGCTTAAATCTTTCATTGAGAAATTTATTGTAGTGTACTTTGATGACATTCTTAACTATAGAAAATCCCTTGATGAACATGTTAATCATTTGAAACAAGTATTTGGTGTCTTGAGAAAGGAGAAATTATTTGCTAACTTGAAAAAGTACTCCTTTTGTTTTGATAAAGTTGTGTTTCTTGGCTTTGTAGTGAGTGCAAACGATATGGAAGTAGATGAGACTAAAGTGGAGGCCATTAGGAATTGTCCCACTCCTAAAAGTATTGGTGACATGAGAAGTTTTTATTGATTGGCTAGATTTTATAGGAGGTTTGTGAGGGGATTTAGTACCATAGCCGCACCGTTGACTGAAGTGATAAGGAAGGATAAGCTATTTGTGTGGGGAAAAGAAAAAGAAGAAGTTTTTGTGAAATTCAAAGAAGTGATTAGTTCTACACATCTTCTTCAATTACCCAATTTTGATAAACCTTTGAAGTTGATTGTGATGCAAGTGGAGTAGGAGTTGGATCCGTGTTGATGCAAGATCAAAAACCCACTGCATATTTTAGTGAAAAGCTTAAAGGGGCCACCGCCAAATACTCCACTTATGACAGAGTTGTATGCTTTAATGAGAGCCTTGGCCAATTTGCAATACTTTCTTTGGTCAAAAGAATTTGTCATTAGAACCGACCACCAATCTTTGAGATATCTTAAATCTCAAGAGAAGTTGAATGTGAGGCATGCCAAATGGATGGAATTCCTTGAAACCTTTCCTTATGTTATCAATTACAAAAAGGGGAAAGAAAATATAGTGACACATGCTTTGTCAAGGAAGTTTGTGCTTCAATCAAGAAGGCATGTGTTGTTGAATACTTTGGGGTCCAAGCTCATGGGTTTCGAAAGCATGAAGGAGATGTATGCCGATGATCTGAATTTCGGAAGCTCTATGCTACTTGTGAGTTGGAGGAAAGGGGAAGAAGAATCACTAGATTATGTGGTGAGAAGGAGCAAAGTGAAGATAAAGAGGAAAAGAGATTCTACAAATTTGAGGGGTTCTTGTTTAGAAATGGAAAATTGTGTGTTCCTAACTCTTTTTGGAGGGAGTTGTTTGTGAGGGAGACTCATAATGGAGGTTTAATGGGGGCATTTTGGAATTAGAAAGACATTGGAGATCCTCAAAGAGCAATTCTATTGGCCTAGGATGAAAGTGGATGTTATAAGAGTGTGTGATCAATGTTTGGAGTGCAAAACGAGCTAAGTCGAAATTACTTCCACATGGTTTGTACTCATCTCTTCCCACTCATTTGAGTCTTTGGCTTGACATTTCCATGGATTGTGTGCTTGGTTTGCCTAGGACCAAAAGAAGAAAAGATAACAACTTTGTGGTAGTTGATAAATTTTTCCAAAATGACACATTTCATTCCTTGATATAAAAGTGATAATGTATCTCATGTTGCTAATTTGTTTGTTGAGCATGTGCTTAAATTGCATGGAGTTTCTAAAATTATTGTTAGTGATAGGGATTCCAAATTTCTTAGCCACTTTTGGAAGGAATTGTGGAGAAGGCTTGGCACCAAATTATTGTTTTCCACTTCTTGCCACCCCCAAATTGATGGCCAAACCGAGGTTGTCAATAGAACCTTTGGATCCATGCTTAGGGCTTTATTTAAATGAAAACTTGCATCTTTTGAAGATCATTTGCCTTTTATTGAATTTGCATACAATAGAACCATGCATACTTCTACTTGCATGACTCATTTTGAAGTTGTATATGGTTTTAACCCCCTTGGATCTCACCCCTTTATCTTAAGATGTGATTGTAAGCTAAGATTCCAAGGCAAGGGCTCAAGAAATGAAGAAGCTTCATGAACAAGTGAGGAAGCAACTTGAGAAGAAGAATCAAGAAGTTGCCAAAAAAGCCAACAAAGGGCGAAAAAGATGATCTTTGAACAGGGAAATTGGGTTTGGGTTCACTTTCGGAATCGCAACAATAGAACAAGCAAGTTGATGCTAAGAAGTGATGACCCTTTTCAAGTCCTTGAACGCCTCAATGAAAATGCCTACAAGATTGATTTGCTTAGTGACTATCAAGTGCACAATACATTCAATGTGTGTGACTTGTCTCCTTTTGAGGTTGATGATCAAACGTATTCGTGGTCGAATTCTTTTCAAGAAGGGGAGAATGATGCAAACCAGAACGTGACTAGGCCATTTATGAGAAGCCAAGCAAGGGAGTTAGGGAGCTAAAGGTCATGTTCTCTTCATTGGAGCTGTTGGGGAAACTTTTGGATGAAGATTGACCTGTTTACAAGCTCACAGTTTCTGAAACAGAAGTTGCTCATCGCGACCGCACTACAATCCATGCAATCACGCAGGAGATGAAGGATGCTCATCGCAATCGCGAGGAGCCAAACGCGATCGCGAAGGAGTCTGAACTGGGCTGAGGAAATGATCACGAAGCTCTGAATTGCCAATGCAGCACGAACGCGCCAGTGAAGACGCGATTGCGTTGAGGCTGCGATGAGAGTGTTATTTTTAGTTTAATGACTTTGCATTTCAGTCCATTTTAGGGGGGTAATTAAAGTATTTATGCCATGATAGGAAATACTATTATTTAAACCACATTATGCTCATTTTCTAGGGTAGATTTGGATGAATATTAATTATTGTAAAGCTTTCGCTAAAGCTCGTTGCTTAAGCACTCTTGATTTCCTTGGTTTGCAATTGAATTCCAATTCAATTGAGGATCAATTAATATTAGTTCTTTTTGGTTATTGTCTTAAGGGGGGTAATTAGGCATCACTTCTTAATTAATTTTCTTAATTTCAAATTAATTAAATTGAGTCTTGCTTTATTTTTCTTTAATTTCTTTGTTATTTCAATTCCTTAGTTTTAGATTCCTACCAAGAATTTAGTTAATCTCACTTAAAATTTTATTTAAAATTTAGAACCCATAAAGTAATAGATAGTATGCTCTTTGAATTCGAAGCAAGTTTTTTGTCGTATATTTTCCCTTCTAATTTAGTACTAGAAGATATATAGAAATTCATCGTGAAGGAGAATCTGCTTAAATGCTGTTATGGAAAAGCATGTCCGAAGTAATTATTTCTTCCTTCACCATTGACTTGTAGATACCTTAATTTAATAATACCACCATACAGAGTACAATTAACCAAGATTCTGATATTCCTAGCAAATCTGAAAGCTGGATTTGAGCTATTACACAGTTTGTGGCTGCTATAAACAGTAACGAACTACCCTAGAAAAATTCACAAAATAGCTGTTGTTTTCATTATTTAAATGTTAATATCTAGCTAGTGGTATATTTGAAAGCAAATCTAAGCTATTTAAATGGAAGAATTCATAAAATGGCTGTTGTTTTCTGCTTATTTAAATGTTATCCTAGCTCGTGGATACGATTAGTACTAGTGTAGCCTATATTATTATCATCTTCTTAATCAGTCCAAAATGACGGATAATAAAAAAGTCACAGAAATGATATAAATGTAATGTGATTCAATAAACATATTACACATTCAGACGACAAAAATGAAAAATAGTTCATCACAATTATATCAATTACAATAAAATATTTGACAATCTCCAGTTGCAAATTAAACCCAACGATTATATTCTTTGTCAATATCACCTTGCACAACACCATCCATATAGAGGCATATTCCACTTTAAAAATGATAGATCAAACACAGTGGCCATGTCAGGTCTCTCTCTCGATATGTATAAAATGAATTAGAACTGAGTTTAGTATGGTGAAAATACTACTATATAGGAATTTGATTTTCCCAAATGAAATTGCTAGCTTTGAATAATTGAAATTGTTTAACTATGATGTTTTTCATCATCAAGAAAATAAATAAATAAATAAAGTAACAAGACTTGTGTCAGAAATTGAAGTGTTAGATTCATCTATCGTGGATCATAGACCTAACTGTTACTCCATATCAATTGCATGAATTAACACCTAAAGGCGAAACATTGTTAGTATATCAGTATCAACCTCTGTATTAGAAAATAAAAAATAAAAAATACCATCAGTAACCTGAGAAAAAACACCCCTGTCAAAAAGTTCTTCATTTATAGTCTCGAACCTAAGAGTTTTGGTAAAATACTATTAGTCCTTTATATGTTTCAATTTATATGATACTTTATTTATTGTGTTTTTTAAAAAAATATTATATTTCCTTATGTAGAAATGATTTGAATTTAAACTTTTAACTTTATCTTCAATGATATGTTTTGTAACCATATAAATATTTAATTTTTTAGAATGTAAGTCATAAAAGTGTTTCTTTTTTTCTTAAATTCTCTATCCAACCAAACACCGACACATAAGTTAAAACGAAGTTTTTAACTTCCTCGGAAATTGTTAAATGATTGACAAGGACAACTTTGAAAACATGTAGACTGGTACAGTGGTGCTTGTAAATTTGGTCATAATATGGTTATAGGCTTATCTTGGCCACTTTTATGAAATGAGAAGGAGAATCTATTGAAGCATGGATGCTATCTGTGTTAAAGGCCTATGAGAATGAGACTACTTTAATTTAGTGGCAGGGGCTGTTTCTTTTTTCTTACTATAAGTAACTTTTATCAACTTTAACTTACAATCATTGACAAAGAAATTCTATTTAACTTTCATATTATATTCTTTTGTCTCTTATAATCTCACAAGTCAGCAGGGGATTCCTCTCCCTATATATAGAGAACAAAACAAAGCCAAGCTACCAACTTACCAGAAACATATATATCTTCTTTGGTATCTTAGATAAATGGATGAGGTAAAGATGACAAAATCATTAGAAATTGATGAGCAAAAATGGGTATATGACTCTTCTATTGATTATAAAGGAAGAGTTCCTCTCAGGGCTTCAACTGGTGGCTGGAAAGCTTCTTTCTTGATTATTGGTAAGAATTCATCTAAACAAATATTACAAATACACAAAATTTTCAGTTACTTTTATAATATATCTCAAAGATCAAGAACAAAGAGTAAAACTACTTAGTTTTCTTTAGCTGCAAAGTTTTCAAGTCCTAACTCCTAAGCTATGAGTCTAACTATGGATTTAATTGAAGTTATAAAATATGGATTCATCTTATGTCCACGTGTAAATGAAATATTGCACAGTTTAAGGAATTTAAACATGTTGTAGAAGGTTACTTGCGTTATTTACCATGTTTGTAATTTCACTTATTATGGTTCTTATTTCCTTTTGTCTAACTTGATACGTATAGAAATTTTTACACCTTCAATATATTGACCTGTTTTTATTAGGGTGGTAAAGCACCTTTAGGGAGGAGTTAAGTTAGTGTTTTTACTTTATAAATTGTGTTGATGTTTGGTCTTTATTGGTAAAGAGATTTCCACATCAAAAGATTTTCAGAAAACAACTTCCATTAACCAGGGCTCTAAACTTTGCTGTGAAGCAAAAAAACAGCAACAAAAATAGTGACTCAGATGCACGTATTATTAAAAGAAACCTCTCTTTAACATACCTTTCTTTGTTTGTCTTATTAGAGTTGATCACTTGAGTCAGTTTCTTAAACAGATAGCGAATTACTTGGTCTAGGATTGATGACTCTTTTTTTTTTTTCTTTTTTTGTTTTAAACACTTCTGTAGCATAAGAACGATTAGGGGCCTATAAATCTGATTAATTAGTGTAAATTAAACCGTTTGGGCTTGACATAACTAAGTAATTATAAGTTATGTAGCTCGGATTCTTCAAGAATACTGCTGCATGCACGGTCTGTGTTTGATTCTCCAAAAATAATATATTTTTATGGATCCGCCGTATTTTTGAAGGATCCAAGCTAACTTAATAATAAATGCGTGCTCTCTAAGATGAAATCGTCGTAAAGTTCAACTGAGAAAAATAATTCCTTTTTCATACGAGTCCCTATTTAATGAGAATCTATTAAGGTTAGTCACAAGCACAGCACAAAATAGTTTTATGGTCACTTTTTGACACTGTAGTTATCAAGAACTACACTTTTTGATAGCTTGATCGAAGTTTTCGTTTCATGTTTGTGTGTGACATCTTTTTCTTTTTTCTGAAGTTGACTGACTAATGAATAGAAATTTATGGTCATTATTAATAATTCTTAAGAACTGTATTCACAGCATAAGTTCCAAAGCTTAGACTCCACTTGCTGCTGCAATTGATTCCACCTTAATGGCCCAAAACCTAAGACAAGGAGTATCAAAGACATGACAATTTGTTCTTTAAATCTTTTATTATTAGGTACACTATTAAATATCATATCTTATCAGTTATATGTGAAAAGCAAAACTGATTGCCACTAAAGTAAAGCTTTATGATAAAGTTTACCACCACAATGAACCTTGATTATATGTGATTTGACTTGGTTAAGAATATTTAAAGAGAACAATCCATCACCATCATCCAAAATGACAATCTTACTAAATAACCAAAGGAATTGTACAGGAATTCCAAAAGTCCTGTAATGTGTACATGAATTCCTTTTGTATTTCTTTACTCATTGCTTTTCGAAATGAAACTAGCCATCTTTTGTATAATACATGTATATTCTAAGTAAAATATATTTGTAAAGTGTATAATCTATGGATCCCAACTAAACCGGCTACTTTTATAAAGTTCCCTGGAAAGTGGAAACTGAGGATCTTATATAGTACTTTATTGTTGTGTTATTGGAGGAACTTAAACGTTGTTTTTGAATGTAAACAGCAATTGAATTCAGTGAGAGGCTAAGTTACTTTGGAATAGCAACAAGTTTGATTATATACTTAACCAAGGTCATTCATCAAGACCTTAAAACAGCAGCAAAAAGTGTCAACTACTGGACAGGAGTCACCACTTTGATGCCACTGCTAGGAGGATTTGTGGCTGATGCATATTTGGGAAGATTTTACACTGTTCTTGGCTCAACTATTGTCTATCTCCTGGTAATCACAGAAATCAACTTTTTAATAGTCACATTTTAAGCTATTCATTTAGACCAAACAAACAACATCAAGTCACACATTTAATCCCACTAGAAGGTATACAATCAACTTTTAACAGTGAAATAAGCTAATTAATTCAATATGGAATCAGAGCAGATATATTAGTTTCAAGTCTTACCGCTACCCAAAAAGCAAAAGACATTTTTGGCCTGTGAAAAAGAATCATGCCTACGTAATGAGACGTGTTAGGAAGTAATATTACTGAGTAACTAATAATATGCTCTTTCTAGTAATTACGACTTTTAAATGAGATGATCACACATTCAACGACACAAATTTTTGTCGTGGAGTCACCAAGCTCTTCATAATGTTGGATTAACAAATCATCATTTGCCTGTGAGACAACTAAAATTATCTACATCTGACATGTTGCAGTATTTGTTTTACAGGGCTTGCTTCTATTGACAATGTCTAGGGTGGTACCAAGTTTAAAACCTTGTGGAAGTGACCTCTGTCAAGAACCTAGGAAGGCCCATTTGGTGATCTTTTTCTTTGCTATATACTTAATCTCAATTGGAACTGGAGGGCACAAGCCATCTTTAGAGAGTTTTGGAGCTGATCAATTTGATGATGATCACCCTGAAGAAAGAAGAAAGAAAATGTCTTTTTTCAATTGGTGGAGTTTTGGACTTTGCTCTGGTGTATTACTTGGTGTCACACTAATTGTTTATGTACAAGATCATGTTAGTTGGGCTATGGCTGATGTGATCCTCACACTAGTTATGGCTTGTAGTTTAGTCATATTCTGTGCAGGAAGGCCATATTATCGTTATCGAAAAGTAACTGAAAGTCCCTTAACAACAATGCTACAAGTTGTTGTTGCTGCAACAAGAAAACATAAACTTCCTCATCCTTCAAATCCTGCTTATCTACATGAAATTCAAATATCAGAAACTAACCGAAGGCGCCTATGTCATACCAAAAGTCTAAAGTAAGATTTTCAACTTAGTCTTGATTTGATATTTGATTATGGTATTAGTTTATTACCTTATACACTTTTGTCATTCTACTTGCAGGTTTCTTGATAAAGCTGCAATCTTTGATGAGAGACAAGATTCAATAGAGAAACAGAATCCATGGAAACTTACGACTGTGACAAAGGTGGAGGAATTGAAGCTAGTTATCAACATGATCCCCATTTGGCTAACAACTTTACCATTTGGCATTTGTATAGCACAAGCTTCAACATTTTTCATCAAACAAGGCATGACACTTAACCGGAAGATCACTCACAATTTTGAGATCCCACCAGCTTCAATGTATGGTCTAGCAGCTATTGGCATGATAGTAACTGTAACTATCTATGACAAAATCCTTGTACCTATCCTAAGACGAGCAACAGGAAATGAGAGAGGCATCAGTATTCTTCAAAGGATCGGTATTGGAATGATATTATCGATTACCACTATGATAGTTGCAGCATTGGTTGAGAGAAAGAGACTAAAAACTGTTGAACAAAATGTACTTGAAGGTTCACTTTCTATGAGTGTGTTTTGGCTAGCCCCTCAATTTCTTATCGTCGGTATAGGAGATGGATTCGCGCTAGTGGGATTGCAAGAATACTTCTATGACCAAGTACCAGATACCATGAGAAGTTTAGGCATTGCGTTTTACCTTAGTGTGATCGGTGCTGCAAATTTCATAAGCAGCATTTTGATCACCATAGTGGATCATATCACTGAAAAGAGTGGCAAAAGCTGGTTTGGCAAGGATCTGAATAGTAGCCGGCTCGACTATTTCTTCTTCTTGTTAGCTACCATCACAACAGTTAACTTGTGCATATATGTTCTTGTTGCAAGAAGCTATTCTTACAAGAATCTACAAAGTAGGAGAACTGCTGATGTGGTTAATTGCCACGATGGCGATGATCGTGAACCAATGCCTTAGAAGTTTGATCATAGTATATTGTCAAGTTGAGAAAAGCAAATTTACCATGGAGTATCATATTTTGATTACTTAGAAGCAATAAAATTACTCTTAGAAGTTTGATCCTACTACATTACAAAATTAGTTGAGTCCTTAGGGAGAAAAACTTTAAACTGTCAATTTATATATTTATACTCGAACAGGAAATTATTGTATTGGTAGACTCTTCAAATGATATATATATATATATATATATATATATATATATATATATATATATATATATTCATGGACAAACTATGTTTGGAAGATTATTTGAAAGACAAAGGACACAATTATACGTTTAGAAGGCCAAAGCTTACTATATGTGGTATAAAGATTAAAATCTTCTCACAAGATGATCGGGGTGCTTATATCAATTATCTATATTTAAGTGAGAAAATTTGATGTACACACACTTTGACATGTATTTATTTATAATAATAGCATTAGCTAAAGTGATTTGTGAATATCTTATTCACAATTTATTAACTTCCCAAAAGCCAACCCCTAAACATATTTTTATTAATCGGTTCTAATAGGTTACTTGAATTGTGAATGGAATCAAAGAAAGTAACTTTATTATTATGTGGGGAAACACAAAATTTGAAGATAATAGAGTAGGAAGATTATGAACAAGAATTAGCCAGTTTATGTAGCCTCACTTGTGCTCTTAATGAAGTTAAGAGCACCAGAAACTACAGTCCCTTATGCAGGTGCTTATTTTCCGCATTTATTCTATTTGGTATCATGATTCGAGCTCAAAATAGAGAAACGCGGTCAGTAAAGATTCATATAGCCAACCACAATTTGTTTGAGATTGAGGCATAGTTGTCGTTGCTGCGAAGTTTACTGAAGTGAACATTAATTGCTAATCATCGGGCCAACATCACTCTTCATGAACTTTAATGATATTAATCAATTTTGCTTATTTCTAATCATAGATAAGGTTGGTGTGACCTCAGTGGTGGACAAAATGCAAGAAGCAAGGCTATGATGGTTCGAACATATGAGAAGGAGGAGAACTTATGCTCTGGTGAGAAGGTGTAAGGTGTTGACAGTGCTGGGTCTACGAAGAGGTAGATGTAGAGCAAAGAAGAATTGGGGTGAGGTGATTAGACACGATAAGACTCACCTGATCACCAAGAAGATGACCCTAGTATTTTATCTTGTTTTTCACATCTGTATTCGAAACTGATTTTTTTTTACCGAGGGTCTATCGAAAACAACCTCTCTATCTTGGTGAGGTAAGGTCTCCTTACATCTCACCCTCCCCAAATCTCACTTGTGAAATGATATTGGGTATGTTGTTGTTGCTTATTTTTAATCACATGGACTACAAGATCAGAATTTTATTTAGCTTGGTTTTGTAATGGGGATAAATAACATCAACTTTTGTTAAATTGTGTGACCAACTCCTTATCTAAAGTTTTAAGCTGATTTAATCGTGTAACCAACAAGCATGTGAAATCCAACAGTAGCGAAGCTTGAACTCAGGATTTCTACTTGACGATATAATGTTTCATTATGTGACTACCACACGAAAATTTAAACTCGAACTCAGTATCTCTGTTCTGTAGTACTTACCTTTCAGTTTCAGATATAAGACCAGCAATGTTATATGGTAGCGAATGTCACCACAAAAGTCCAGCATATCCACAAGATGAGTGTCGCATAAATAAGACATTTTGATCATTTCTAATCAGAGGTGCAACAACATTCTTCGTGAACCTTAGTGATATAAAGACTTTTGTCAATTTTCCTTTTGTTTTTTTGGGACTTAAATGGATTAACCCGCTTGTTAGCGAGTGGCAATATGGGCCACCTTAGCATCCCACCCTCTCCTTATATACATATATCTAGATGCATGAAAGTGGTATATGTTAAGTTTTTTTCACATGATCTTGAAATAGAGTAGGGCAATTGGACTGGTTATCTACTGAACTCCAAATTGTGCTTCTTTATAGCACTTTTTATCAGGATATATATATATATGGAAATTTCTATTGTTCCGTGAAGTGATACTGTTGATTTATTCTGTGATGTATCATTAATAAGAGCTTGAATGATGCATTCTATCTGTCCTTCATTTTTGTGTTTTGTTTTTCGTACTCTCCTCTTTTCTTGTTTAGCTTCGATGCCTTTGGTGTTCAATGTTTTGTGTTATGAATTAATAGAAGAGAGAGGAGATTATTCTGAAAATGTATGAATTAATAGAAGAGAGAGGAGACTATTCTAAAAAGGTATATATTCTTGAACAGATTTATGACGTTGAGAAATAAATAAACCCGTTGTAAAAAATAATTACAAAATAAATAATCATTCTCTATCTAAAGACCCAACCCTCCAAGTATGAAATATATAGTAATAGACTCTTGGTGGACTTCGTCTACTCTTTAAGCTTGGTGGGTCTTTTGGCTTTTAAACCTTTTCAAAAGTTTCTTTCCATCGATGTGGGACTTGCTTTTGTCTCCTATATAGTACCAAAAAAACTACTCAACACACCTCAGGTAATGGATCTTATGATGTTTTTTTTTTCTTTGTCTGTTAAAGCTAACAATATAATTTCGATAATATTGTTGCACATGCACATTCATTAAAAATCTTCTTTTTTTTTTCTTTTTTTTTTTTTGCTTCTTTTTTTCTACGAGTTCTTGTTCCTCTTAACATGTCTAATCTCTCTTTCACCCCTACCCGTATTTGTTCTGTCACAGCCCCCCTCCCCCCCATACAGTATAATTTGTTGAAGATTTTTCAGTTCCTTGCAATCCAAACATGGTATATGAAGGCTCCAAACATTGCTGCGATTGCTTCCTTTTTGAATTTGCTCAAGTGTTTCCTCTTGAGTGTTTCTAGGACCTGTACCACTTCCCTCCTTTGGATACCCTGGCCTGGCCAGTTATTAACTTCCTCCCATATGTCTGCAGCCCATGCACACTTTAAACAAATGTACACTTGATTCCTGCTCACCTCTATCACATAAGGGGCATGTAGTGCTTTCACATTCATTGAAAATCTTAAAATGGTTGATTATCAAGGCAGAGTTTATAAAAAGATATTGTTACCCTTTGATACTAAATAGTCTCTCCTTTCACATCTTAGAAGTAGGAACATAGTAGCTATCGCGAAGCACTTCTTGGAAGGGAAGTGTTAAGAGCTTGGTCAGTGCATTAGTGCGTCTATTCCGCATCTGAGCTTAATATCCCCCTTGCGCTCAAGATGTTGACGAAACAAACTTTGTTAAATTGAATGTTTGAGGTGGATTGCTCATACATAGTGTTGATCGAACTGTTGCCAACTTAGATGATGCCTAGGTATTACTTGAGAGTTGCCCCATCTTCCTAGCCTGTCTACCGTGGCTAGTCTATGGTGAAGAGCCAACCATAAGACAAACTGATGCTTAGGTATTACTTGAGAGTTCAGGAGCAGAGATTTCCATTCCACTTTCTGGTGTTGTGGCTTAGAGTTGATGTACATTTTCTTAATGTTGAACCTCCCCTTGCTGCTGTACTTGTGCAGGTTATCTAAGTTGTCTATGCGCCTAACCCATTCCCTGATATCATATACTTTCCTTATCAACCAGCAAGCCTACCTTGGGGTTTGCATTGTATGCGTCACATTAACTTAATTCACATGATTACTCAGAATATATACAAATCCTTTTGGGTATTAATTTACGAGGCATTCAAAGAAGATACAGGACAAATATTGTAGAATGAAATTCAAAAACTTGTAGTACTAAATAAAAAGATATATGCTTAGACTAAAAGTACAAAGATCAACTTAACTGATGGAGAATCAAGAAGGTTGAAAGTATATAAAACTACTTACTCAATTTATGATGGCGTAGTACATGATGCTTACCGAATTACTTCAACTGGCATCTTCTAAATTGTGGAGTCTCGACCTTCCTCCTTGATAGGAAGTCTCAAAGAAAATAAATTATCCACACATATCGATGCCGCCATGGGACGATAATCATAATGGGAATATTCAGGCATATCAATTATTTTAAAGAATCCTTCCTTATTATACATGAAATATTGACAATTTGCGAACCATCCTTCAAAGATAATTTCACCATTTTCACTGCACCACAAAAGCTTGCTATTTTTAACAAAACTTCTGCAACTAGTGAGCAACTTACAAATGTTCATTAACCATTTCCAACAACCATCTTGTTCCATAATCCATATGTCCAATTCTTTGCTTTGAATTTTGCCGCCATATAAACTAAGACAGCCTTTCACGCTAGTCAAACGAAAGAAGTCACCTTCGCCAACAAACTCAGGTTTTGAAAGCCTTTTCAATTCATGGGTCTTCACGTCAAAGTATATGATCGCAGATTTTCTATAAACATATTCATCGATTCTCCCATTCAGTGCCGGAGACCAGAATACACATCCTTCCGTGCTAACCCCTTGATAGAAGGAGTTATTCGATAGTGATAGTAATGGACAAGCAAAATTTGTTTTCTTTATACTCCAAGAATTTTTATTCAAAGAGTAGACAGCGTAAAACGACTGATAGATTAATATAACCTTGTAATCATGGACTGTAGAATCATAGCATATCCCACAAGCACTTGGACGTTTGTTGCGTTTCAAATAAGAACAGACAACCGTTCGACATTCTCTCGTCGATGGATTCCACAAGACATAATATCTGTAGTCCTTATTCTTTAAAAGTACTAAGCCATCACATGAGCACGGAACTTCAGCAAGTTCGAAAATCTTTTGAGGACATAGTTGCTTTTTTATACTAAAAACTAAGTGGGCACTTTCTAGGTCTATCAACTCGAAGTGGCCAGTAATTCTCTGTAACAACAGCTTTTCACGACTAAACACTTTGCAGTGAATTCTTTTGAATTCGTTGTCGGTGATTATAGCATTCCATGGTTTTGAAACAGATTGAAAACGTAACAAAGATTTAGCAGGAAGCCTAGGAAAGATGCAACATAATATATCACCTGGAAGATGTATGGATGTATCACCTTTCACGGCTCTCCTCTTTTTTACTTCATTCATCAACATCATGATTTCTGCTGTAACTAGTTTTAGCGAAGGGTGCAGCCTCTCTTTTTGCCTATATAGGGTTTACTTCGTCTTAAATTATTTATGTGAAGGGATAGAAGAAGGAAAACAAGTTCTATTAGAATGTCTTTGTAAGGGAAATAGATTCTTTATATATATATATATATATATATATAAATATGATTTTTACCAATCACTGCAATAATATAACTTTACCATTAAAGTGTTCTAATTAGGGGTGGGCACTAAACCGAAAAAATCGAAATACCGAACCGAACCGAACTATTTCGGTATTTCGGTTCGGTTCGGTCCAAGAAATTTTAAAATTTCGGTTTTCGGTTTCGGGAAATCCGAAATTTCGGGCCCCGAAAAACCAAAAAAATCGAAGTTTTTTTTTTTTTTTTTTTTTTTTTTTAAAAACACATATGCCATATATTTCCTAAATCCCTAAGTTACTCATTGTCAATAAATAACATGATTCTACATATTGACTGATTTAACTAAAGGTTCTGCTATTTTTTATTTTGCAGAATAGAGAAAGTATCTAAATATTCGTTACTTTTTGTATTATAGTAAACCATAGCTAGGTTAGTCTTATAGTAAATTATAGCTAGTTAGTCATAGGCTATAAATTTTTTGTATTATAGGTTCGTTACTTTTTGTATTATAGATTAGTATTATAGTAAACCATAGCTAGTTAGTCATAGGCTATAAATTTTCTTGTTCGGACTTTTTTTTTTGGGCCATAAACTTTGGTTTAAACCGAAACACCGATATACCGAACCGAAGTACCGAACTAAAAAACCGAACCGAAGTACCGAACTAAAAAACCGAACCGAAGTACCGAACTAAAAAACCGAACCGAACCGAATTATAAAAATTACGGGTTTTTCTACACTTCAAACCGAACCGAAAACCGAAATACCGAACCGAAGTTTCAAAAAACCGAACCGAAGTACCGAACGCCCACCTCTAGTTCTAATTATGTAATTATGAGAAAAAAATTAGATGAAAGAAAAAATTTCATGTTGAGAAGGATTGAAAAAAATGCATGTGAAGGAAAGCAAATAAATATGGCTCGGAAGAAATCTTCTCTAAAAGTTAGGGAGAAGTGGGTTTAAAAAAAAAAGAAACAAATGCTGAGGGTTGGAGACAAGTGCTTCAACAAGTAGAAGAAGGAAAACAGGAATGCTTTGCTTTTATTCTACCTATAATACTAGGGGGAACGACACTTTTAAGCTTTGGATAATGAAAGACTATGGTGTGGAGGAATATTGGACTCAGTTGCTTACAATACAAGATAATAATCTTTTTTATTTTGGCATACCGAGATATATATTTGCAGATGGTGAAGTACTACTACACTGCAAAACTTTGGGGCATCTTGGTTTTGTATATATGACATCCAGAGGACCATTTGGATTTGGATTGAGGCCTCAATATGCTATCCTTAAGCAAGGAATCGCTTTTACTGAGAGTCTGATCGCTTCAAAATTACTTATTTAGTATTTGCTTATGTATGATTGAGACATTTTTTTTTTTGCTTTTCTTTTTTCAAAGGTCATGTAACAACCTCTATTCAAATGTTTATCTACTGCTTGCCAACTTTTGGTTCCGAAATGTATTCACCCAGGCTGTCAGGTTACTTGTTTCAAATGTATATAGTAATTGCTATGTTGCATTTTTTATTCTTCAGCAGTGGAATAATTCCTAGCTTTATTGATCATTAATAATCTGATTCATTAGGTGATTGGGGCTCAAGTGAAATGGTATCTTTAATGCTTTGTGGCTAGATATGCCAAAACCTTTGAGAGCTTGTGGATGGGGCAAAGGGTCTAAATAACTGCTTAGTACAGTATATTGTTTCTTAGTTTTGGGCTTAGCAACGACAGAAAAACAACTCTACACCATAGAAAGTTTCTTAGATGTCCCGTGCGCCAATTCATTTATAAACACTATGTCTAAATCTGATATTCACATTAACTTTATTCATACTATTACTAATTGATTACTCGAAAGTTACAAACTAATTCTTCTGGGTATCGGACTTCTGATGCATTTGAAGAACATACAGAATCCAGGACTAATAATACGAAATCCTGAAAAAAAAAATTCTGCTAAGACGTACCAAATTGAGTGCATTCATAATAAAAAACAAGACAACTGTAGAATAAAATTCAAAAAGCCGTAAGTTAAAGAGTACCAAGAGAATTGAATGCATTCATAATAACGAATTGTGATGAGTGTTTTAATTTTGAATTCTTTTTCAGAAAATATAGCATTCCATTGTTTAGAAACACATCCTGTTGACTGCTCAAAGTAATAGCAGCTGAAGCTTTTCTTCGAGCAGTTTTGACTTGCTAAATCAAATTATATATTATGTTTCATCTTCCTCTTTGCTTTTGGAGCTACGCCTTTTAGATGTCTTTATCTGAAGAAAATTAAAACTTAAATCTTACATCTCGATGGTGCATTGAAATTCTTATACCAAAACAACGGCGAAATTTGCTGACCAGCATTAATTTTGCTTGTTCTTGGTTTTCTGGTCGAAATTAAGTTTGATCATTTTCATTCTGTATGCAGGAAATAGAGCAGCTTCTAAATTATAGTGTCGATAGCAGAAGCTTAGGGACAAGACACGTACTTTCTAACTTGAAAGAGCTTCTGAGTTCTTAGGACAATTCTTTCTCCCGACTATGTAGAAACATATTGATGTGAGATATGAGGATCCCTTGTAAGTTTCTGTAAATGTGCAGGTGCATAATTTTCAGAAGTAGCACGCCTTGCCTCATCATGATTTCAAATTTATGTTTGTTATGCATATAAGCGAGGTACCCCCAAGGTAGCCTTGAAATTGCTGAGATATCAATGTATTTTGCCTTTGTGCTAATTAAGATCCCTCATCTGCGTCACATAAACTTAATTCATATGATTACTCAGAATATTTACAAATCCCCTTGGATATTAATTTCTGAGGCATTCAAAGATATACAGGACAAATTGTAGAATAAAATTCAAAAACTCATGCTAAATTAAAAGAAATATTATTAGACGAGAAGTACAAAGATCAACTTGTAATTTATGAGAATCAAGGAAGGTTGAAAGTTGATAAAATTACTTATGATAAATCCTTACATCCAACTAGCGCATTGAGGCGCAATACTTGATACTTTCCGAACTATAATAAAACAGGCATCATCTATATTGTGGAGTCTCGGCCTTCCTCCTTGACACGAAGTCTCAAAGAAAATAAATTATCCACAGATATCGATGCCATGGGACGATACTCATAATTGGAATATTCAGACCTATCAAGTACTTTGACGAATCTCTCCTTATTATACATGAAATATCGATTACATGACAACCATCCTTCAAAAATAATTTCACCATTTTCACTGCACCATAAAAGCTTGCTCTTTTTTACAAAACATCTGCAAATATTGGGCAACTTACAAATGTTCATTAACCATTTCCAACAACCATCTTGTTCCATAATCCAAATGTCCAATTCATTGTTCCAGATTTTGCCGCCATATAAACTAAGACAACCTTTCAAACTAGTCAAACGAAAGAAGTCCCCTCACCAACAAACTCAGGTTTTGAAAGCATTTTCAGTTCATGAGTCTTCACGTCAAAGTATATAATCCCAGAGTTTGTATAAACATATTCATCGATTCGTCCATTCGTTGCCGGAGACCAAAATACACAACCTTCCAGGCTAACCTCCTGATAGAAGGATTTATTAGATAGTACTGGACAGTCAAAACTTGCGTACATTATACTCCAAGAATTGTTATTCAAAGAGTAGACAGCGTAAAACGAATGATAGATCAATATAACCTTGTAGTCATGGACCGTAGAATCATAGCATATCCCATAAGCACTTGGACGTTTGTTGCGTTTCCCGTAGAATCATAGCATATCCCATAAGCACTTGGACGTTTGTTGCGTTTCAAATAAGAACATACAAGAGTTCGACATTCTCTAGTCGATGGATTCCACAAAACATAATATCTGTAGTTCTTACGGTTCTTTAAAAGTACCAAGCCATCACATGAGCACGAAACTTCAGCAAGTTGGAAACTCTTTTGGGGACATAGTTGCTTTTGTATAATAACTAACAGGGGACTTTCTAGGTATCTCAACTCGAAGTGGCCAGTACTTCTTTGTACCAACAGCTTTTCGCGACAAAACTCTTTGCAGTGAATTCTTTGGAATTTGTTGTCGGAGATTATAGCATTCCATGGTTTTGAAACAGATTTAAAACGTAACAAAGATTTAGTAGGAAGCCTAGTAAAGATGCAACATAATATATCACCTGGAAGATGTATGGATGTATCACCTTTCAAGGCTCTCCTCTTTTTTACTTCATTCATCAAAATCATGATTTCTGCTGCAGCTAGTTTTAGCAAGGGTACAGCCTCTCTTTTTGCCTATATTGGGTTTACTTGGTCTTAATTTAATTACGTGAAGGGATAGAAGAAGGAAAACAGGTTCTATTAGAGTTGTCTTTTTAAGAAAATAGATTCTAATCTTTTAAATATTAAATATTTATATATCTCATGTTGGCTTACAATATATTTTTACCAATCACTGAAATAATATAACTTTGCCTTTAAAGTGTTCTAATTATGTAATTACAACAAAAAAAGTTTAGATGAAAGAAAAAAATTCATGTTGAGAAGGATTGAAAAAAAAATACAGGTGGAGAAGAAGCAAACAAATATGGCTCAATGGAAGAAGTACTCTCCTCTCAAATTTAGGGAGAAGTGGGTTTTAAAAAAATAAATGTTGAGGGTTGTGCTTCAATAAGTAGAGTTGATGAGGGGTGCATCAACAAAATAGGGCGTTGAAGTTGGAGAAAAAGTGCTTCAACTTCCATAACATAATAGGGCGTTGATTAAGTGCTTCAACAAAAACAAAGAGATACTTTGAATTAAGGAAGAATGTCGAAGATAATTTAAAGTTGATATTTCCATTATTAAGTAGTTTATTAAATTCATGTCTAGTTAGGCTTTAGTAAAACCATATTAGAATAAGTTTTCTAGTTAAAGTAGGTTTTGCTTGTTATTATAAATAGGTGCTACACTCAAAGAGAAAGGTAAAAATCAAGAGCATCAAGCTTTATCTTCAAGCTAAGGGACGCTTTATAGAATTTTAAGGCATAAAGTAGAGATTTAATAAAATGTCATCAACTTTTTATATAATTTATATCCATTTTTATTTAAAATTACTCTTGTTAATTTTGAAATGCAAATTCATAAATTAATATTCTTTTTAGAGTTTATTTCATCAAGTTTTAATGGACAAACAGATGCAATCATGCAATTGATTCGCAACAATAAAGTTAAAGTTGTATCATTATGACATTAGCAATGTAGTAAATTTTCTATCCAAAATTCTGAGCTAATTGATTATTAAGAAAATCAAATTTTAATTTTCTATCCAAAATCCTGAGCTAATTGATTATTAAGAAAATCAAATTTTCCATTGTTGCACTTTTCCTAATATCTCAGGACTTTGAATTAAACTATTCAATTTTTCACATAAGTTGATATAATTTTTTTACAACAAAGATCAATGTAATGTATTGACTCAAATAGCATATGTTTGGCGGCTTTAACATCATTAATTTGATGGTTCTTCTGGGAAACACTCCTACATCCAGCATATATATTATTAGTAACATATAAATGATTATTGATTAAAAAAATAAATATGCTAGCTACTTATTTTCTCAGTTTGTTGATTCTATATTGGTTTATAAGTTGGTCATTACACCAACTCGGGCTTACAGTCTCCCCCTAACAGTAGAGATTTCAAACATGGTAATAAGGAATTTTTGTCAACTATCTGATCGATTCTTAAAGGTCAACTTTAGAGATGAATGCTTGGACTACCTTCATATTGGGACATTGAGTGCCTTTGGAGCTCCAAAGGGGATTTCATGTGATTTCCGACGAACAACAGTATTTAAAAGGATAAATGACATTATAATAGAGGGATTTACATTTGCTGGTAGAAGATGCTCTTTTCTAGAATTCTCAAATTCTCAATTAAAAGATCGGTCTTTATGGTTTTTCGCTGATACAGCTGAAATTAGAGTGAAGGAGATCATAATGTGGATGAGAAGCTTAAAAAATATGAACGCTGCAAAATGCTCAGCGAGGATGGGAAATGCTTTTCGTCGACCTATGCAACAATTGAAGTGCCTCGAGATGAGGTTGACTAGAACCTCCCTGACATTAAAAGGTATGGATATATAAATTTTCTGACGGAATCGGTATGATTTCATCAGAGTTCGCATTGAAGGTTGCAGAGAAGTTAAATATAAATGTAAACCCTCGTAGCGCCTATCAAATAAGGGACGCTGGTTTTAAAGGTGTTTTGGCACTCTGGCCCAAAAAGAAGAAAGAGGGTATTCACCTTTCCATGCGACAAAGAATGAATAAATTTGAGTTCAACCACACTATGCTCTTTCTAGCTCTACTTTACTTCTAACTCTTATTTTGTACCTGTTATTGTAAATAGTAAAGTTTACTTTGCAAAACCTATGCCTATTTATTTCACATGTATGTACAAAACTATGATCTTAGCCAAAACAAACTCGTAGCACTCGAACCCAACATGTACACCCTCATTTAATTTTGTAAAACCTCAATGGCTTCAATTCCTTTCCATATCTCTTCGTTAGAGTATTGCTGCCAATGCTTTTACTAACACTACTAGTTACTACCATTTATGCACAACTACTCATGTTATTTCATAAATCTATTCTTGCTCCATCAGAAAAATGAATAAAAACGAGATAATAACAAGAAATAAGAAGTTGCACTTTGAAGAACTAGGCCCTTACTGTTGAGCAATAAATTAGACAAGGCAAATATGGTTTAAACCATTAATCAAATGGTTCTTGTTTAAGACATAACTAACTAAGCAAAATATCATAAATTTAAGTTCAAATAACTGAGAATAACACCAAAAGTAAAAGTGCCAATTCTGCAGCATAATCAGTTAGTACTTTTGCTTCGTCGCACCAAATAAATGTGTCATCTCCTGCAAGAACATAATGAGACCTGTAAATATAAAAGTACAAAAAAAAAAAATAGTGTTTGTTTAAAAACTCAATAAACTTAAAAATTGAAAAACTAAAGAACTTATGAATTCATTTCTTCCTCCAAGACATGTCACACAAAAAAGAAATAAATGAAAACTAAATTGAAGGTTGACATGTGATTCCAATCAAGTGATGCATACTTCCAACAATAGGAAATTTACATTGACCCCGTGGCAACTTTTTGCTACTTCTAATTAGTATATTTGGCTATTTTCTATTAATAATAAAGCAAAGTAAGAAGTAAAGCAAGAATGAGATTAACTTGAAATGAAAGGGCATAATCTCCATATTTATAATGGCCTGATTTCATTTGAAGCAGATGTCGCATTAAAGTTCTTAAATATTGAATAAATACTAACTTACTAGTTAAGTCCGTCTGCACTTGATGTTTGTTTCCCACATGACCTACTGTTATGCCCAATTTAATGATATATCTTGCAAGTGCAATGATCTGATCTCTTCTTTGTTGGTTGTTCATCTACTTCTCTCCTCCTTTTCTTTGGTTTTCTACCTCTCATCTTCTCTATTTCTTCGTTAGGATGCACAACTGGGTGATCTACTATTGGCCATTTGCTCTCGTCTGGGACTGGATTGATCCTTTCAGAATAAGTCTTCACATAAAAATCTCTAGTTAGTAGAGGATCAACAAATCTGGTACGATCATCTCTAATGTTAGTCAAGCAACATAGTGCATGTTTGCATGGCACTCCACTGATTTGCCATTCTCTACACTGACAAGACCTTTCCTTTAAATCCACAACATAAGCTTTCGAATCATGTACTTCAAACGAGTCTTCATTACCCATGAAGCAAATCAACTTTCTCCCCTCCTTCTGATTTTATTAATTCTTTCTCTTACTTTTGGTGGAATTGGAGTTTCTAGAGCAATGACTTTTTCATACCTTTGCTGAAATCTAGTCATAGTTTTTCTTCTAATCCACTCCAACATTGTAAGAACTGGTTTTTCTATAACTTTCACCACAAAAGCATTGAAGGACTCGGTCATATTATTTGTAACATGATCATTTTTCACATGATCATCAAACTTATGTCTTGCCCAACTTCCTACAAATTCTTTGCAATCATACAACAACCAATTATAAGTAGGTTTTGCTTACCACTTTCATTTCATTCATAACTTCCAAAAAGTCTTGCTCATTATAGGCCTTAACAGCTGCTAGAAAAGTTGTCTTAGTTTTGGACCGGGATGTTTCACCTTGAAGTTGTTATAAAAATATCTTGCACAAAATCTATTGCTGGCCATTGGAAAAACTTTTTTCACGGCATTCTTGAGCCCTTTTTGCCTGTCGCTCATAAATATGATGCCTCCAATATCTCCAATAGAGTTGGACAAGCAATCAAGAAAATACTCTCATGTCGGCCCATCCTCCTTACTAGCAAGCATGACTGCTAAAGGAAAAATACCTGAGTTCGCATCAAGTGAAACAGCAACAAGTAACTATTCCTTAAATGGATCCTTCAGAAAGCAAGCATCAATACCAATAAAACGTCTACAACCATTCAAAAAGCCATAACCTTGTGCCTGAAAGCTAATGTAAAAATGTTCAAGAATTGGATTGCACCTGGGATTCAGCAGATCTAAACCAATAGACTTTAACTTTATCACAGCACCTTCATTGGTCTCTTTTAAAATGGCTATGTATTGTGGTATCTTAGCATAGTTTTTTTCATGATCTCCAGCAACAATTCTTTTTCCAATCTTTATGGCCCTTATTATCTTTTGATTACTCACATCAAGACCATATTTTTCTTTCAATGCAATATAAAGCTTGTCTGCGGATAAGTCATAATCTGCTCTGAAATCTACCTCAAATTGTTTTGCAATCCATCTTGCATTTGCTCCATAACCTTTCGTATCTTTAAGGCAAGTGTGCGGACCACTTAGTGTTTTAATCTTGTACGTTATTCTATCACCATAAGGGGAAGCATAAATTTGCCATCCACATCCTTTATCTTTACAAATAGCAATAAATCTCCTCTTCTCATTCTTTAGCTTTTTAATTGAAAAATCCTCCTGACGAACAAACTCTTCTATAACTTGTCTAAAATGAGTCACGCCATTAAATATTTGTCCCTCTTTAAGTACAACAATATCTTTCTTCAATTTCTCATCATATGTATATTTGAAAACTTTGCCCTGCATCTTGTCGCTTACCTTTGCCATGGAGTGCTCATTTATAGTATCATCATCACTAACACGTAAAAATTTCGCCCAGCAGCCTTTTTAACACTGGTATTTAGTTTGAGGCCACTATTTTCTTTGGTCTTACACTAGAGGCCACTTTTGGGCCTTTACTAAATAAATGTTGACTTAAGTTCTAATAGTTGACTGAAGTTCAGTCCATACGGCCCCTGGACTGAAGTTCCATCTCTTAAGGACTGAACTTTCAGTTCATATGGCCATGGACTGAACTTCAGTCCATGGTATGGCTATGGACTGAACTTCAGTCCATGGCCATGGACTGAAGTTCAGTCCTCTATCTTAAGGACTGGACTGAACTTCAGTCCATATGGCCGTGGATTGAAGTTCAATCTTTAAGGACTGAACTTCAATCCGGCCTCTGGACTGAAGTTCTATCTCTTTAAGCAAAAGTGGCCACAAACTAAATGTTTTGGTATTAGTGGCCTGTGCCCAAAGACCAGTGGCAAAAGTGGCCTTTCGTGCACTTAGCCCCACTAACACCCTCAAATAGCCCATTTTTATCAGATTCGTAATCAGATAAGCCATCGTCATTATCTTGTGCATCTGAGTGAATCTGTGCATTCTCAATCATAGGTTCTTCATCATCATCAGTCCAGTCAAAATCTTCACCCTCAACTTCAACAATAGTTTCATGTATAGTTATATTTATATGAATCTCTCTCTGCCCCAAATCCTTGTACATGTTGAACAACATCTTTATATCAGCATCATCAACGACTTTTATTATACCACCAGTACTCGGATGAACAGCATCTAAAGAAGTAGTTTTCTCCAACCAAGTAGAAGGACCTCCAGTAACAATACTATGAGCGTCTTCCGATAAATCTAATATTCCATAACGATCATCATCCACGTTAAGAACTTGGTAACATTTACCAAGACAATGCACTGATAAAGTGAATAACATCCCTGAAATAACAACAGATTAATGGTAAGTTTGATCATTTTTTCATAGGCAAAAGAGAAAACGATAAGTTTGGTTGAGATTATGTTAGACCATCGCATTGACACAATATTACTCATCTAAAAATTATTAGCATAGGGAATAAAAAAATGGTGCAGAAAGTTTCAAATTCAATACATTACTTAAAACAAGTAATTTTTTATCATGAATTTAATACTCCAAATCAAACTAGAGAACTTAGTACTTCCCCACAAATTTAAAAAAGTTAACACTTCAAAGTAGTGTATGCATATAAACAGTACATATCCTATAGTTGATCATTGAAATAAATTTCAGAGAAATTGGTAAAGTAAACAATAGGTATCCTAGGAAGAAAAAGGGCACGCAGATGGTTGAATTGACAATGAAACTTAACGTGACTAGGATTTCATGTACTCCAACTCAAGAATATGGAGAGTATGGACGTCGAAACTTGTTTAATTTATTTTTATGTACTCCAACTCAAGAATATGGAGAGTTGCCGCAGAGAGTTCTTTTTAGATATATTAGTATATTAGTAATTAATAATTAGGGTACTCATTAATTTTTTTTTTTAAAAAAGAAAGTGAAATTACATTTTGCCCATAAGTGATCGGTCAACTATATTTAAGCTACCGGTCAATGGCCGGATTTTGACATTAGGGGGAAAGATGCCCATTGTTGAAAGTTTGGGGAGGGGGTGGGGGGGATGGGAAGGTTGATTTTTAAAGCAAACTTCGGGGAAAATGATTTTCACCCTATATTTATTACATGCACAAGCAACACCAAGATCAACATGTAACAGCTAGTTGTGAACGCTGAGAAAATCCAACTTCTAAAAGATACCTTTAAGCTGCCATTGCAGCTACAAGGAATCTCCAAATCCTTCGTGCTATCTTCTTCCTAGCAAATCCGGCATTCCACAATCTGAAGTAGCGGTTCATCATCGCCTCCAACTTCTGGTTCTTCATCCTCCTTATTGGCAGGACCATAGGTTGATTCACCTACAGCGCAAACTTCCTCCTGGGATCCTGAATCCTCTGAGCCTTGTAGAGAGTGCAAAGAGTTTGGAGTAAGGCTGTCTAATAGCCCGGTTTGGGCCGGGCCGAAACGGACCGGACCGGAAACCGGTCCGGACCGGCTCAAATCGGGCCAAATATAAATAAAAAAAATTCGACCCGGTTTCGATCCGGCACGTCCAAAATGGACCGGACGAACCGGACCAAAATGGACCGGAACCGGACCGGATGACCTGATGGGCTTGCGAAAACTAGCCGTTGGGCAATGGCTATTTCACTTTTGGCCGTTGCCCCAACGGCCAAAAACGGCTATTTTGGCCCCCCCACCCCCCTAGGGCGCCCCCATACCCCCCCCTATATATTTTTTCTATAAATACCATCATTTTTCATCAATTTATTCACAATTTCTCTAATATTCTCTCTAAATCTCTATCAATCTCTCTTATTTCTACAAAAGGCTATTTGCTAAATTGCATACTAAAAAAATATTTGGAGTAAAGTGGAAATATTGTTCGGTGCGGGTTCCGGTCAAGTTTCAACTTTCACTTCCTAAGTTCTACATTCTAAGTTCACGATATCAAGTAAACTCGTTCTTACTTTTTATTATCTATTTTATTTTTGTGCAATATTATTGTTTGTAGCATATTTTAGTAATTTGTTTGAAGCATATTTTAGTAATTATAAAAATGTCTGGAATTTGGAGATCAATTACTGGGCGTACGGGTAGCGGTCGTAGATCAAGTGCTTCTAACCGGGGGGTGGGGGGGGGATGATAGACGTAGTCGTGCTTTAGGTAAAAGACCAGTTGGTACTTCTAGCGCTCCTTCTCTTCTAGATGATTTTACTCAGGAAGATGACTCGCAATTTTTGCATGATATAAATGTTGGTGCACCACTAGATAATGATATGTTAGAGACACAATATGAAGAGTTTACCGAAGGGGCTAATTTAGATGAAAACACCCACTAGTCAATTTCAAGGTGAACAACATGAAGAAACTGAATTACCACCTATGCCTCCTAGTAGAGAACGATATACACGACCCGAAAGATCGGATGTGTGGAAATTTATGACTAAAGATATTCCGGCTCAGAAAGCTAAATGTAATATTTGTCAAAAAGTTTGGGAATTTAAAACCGGCAGCCATAATAGTGGGACGGGAAAGTTGAGAACACACTTAGAAAACCATCATAAGGAAAAATGGGAAGCAAGGGCGGGTGGCCCTCGTTCAGGGAATAGAATGGCTCCATCGCAAGGTAGTGGAATCCAACAGGAAATTAACCCAGTGACGGGGGGGCTTTTGCATTATGATAAAAAGAAAGATAGGGAACAAATGGCAAAAATGATTGCGGTAGAGTGCTTACCTTTTACATTTGCTTCTTGTCAAGGTTTTATTCGTTATATTCAAACCGTATATAATCCATCTTTTCAAGGTTTTCCAAAAACTACGGTTAGAACTGATATTATAAAATTTAAAAATGAATATAGACAATATTTACGATATATATTTTATCACTTTGATTGTAGAGTTTGTCTTACTTCTGATTTGGGTCGTGGTGTTAATGAGTATGAGTATTTAACAGTTACTTGTCATTGGATAGATCTTAACTGGGTAATGCAAAAAAGAATTTTAGCATATTCTGCTGTCGATGAACCACACACGGGAAATTTTATTAAGGGAGAAGTTTCGGATATTTGTAAGGCGTATTATCTTAGTGATAAAATTTTAAGTATAACTCTTGATAATGCAACTAACAATGATTATGCTATTACTAAGTTAATACCCGCATTGCATCCCCCTTTTGAAGAATTGTTTCATGTTAGATGTGCATGTCATATATATAATTTAGTTGTAAAAGATGGCCTTAAGTTATTTGATCCTACTATTATGAAGGTTAAACTCGCAATTAGTTATATTTTTAAATCTAAAAAACCGGATAGATGGAGGGACTTTCAAGTAGATTGTGTGAAAGAAGGTATAGCTCCTAGAAAAGTTCCAAAGGAAGTTTCAACTAGGTGGAACACTGTATATGACTCTTTGACTGTTGCTTACACTTTACGAGTGCCTATTACTAATTATTTTAATCGCAAAGTAGCTGACGTGTATCACCTAGAAGAAACAGATTGGCAAGATGTTGAGCGTCTTCTTCAATTTTTAGCAAAGTTTTTTTATGCTACTAAAGAATTTTCCGGTCAATATTATCCTACAATCACTACCATGTTGTATTTTATAGCTGGAATAGCAGAATTACTTAACGATTATAGAGTAGTGCCTGGTTATGAAGTTGCGGTAGAAGCAATGCTTGAAAAATTTAAAAAATATTTTTTTCCGATTCCACCACTTTATTACATTGCATCTGTATTACATCCATGTTTTAAACGTTTTAATACGGAAATGCTCATTAGAGAAATTTATCGGAATTTGAGAATTACTGATGAAGAAACACCAAGTGTAGAAACAGTTTGTGCGCAGGTAATTGTAGATTGCCAACAGATTTATGAAAGGTATAGGAGTGCAGCTGATAATGTTGTTCCAAGTGTTCCAAGTGGAGCTGGATCAAGTTCAACGCAGGCTCCCAAAAGACCTGCAACCGGATTGGGAAGTTTTTCCAGCCTTAATCAAAGGCTTTCTAGCAGGCAGTCGAGTAGCAGCGGAGGGTTCAACGAGCTGGATGTTTATTTACTTCATGGTTGCAAGGAAATTGAGTATTTTGGAAGCGATCAACTACTGCCATTTTGGAAGGATCAACAAGCACAATTTCCAGTTTTAGCAAAAATGGCGCGGGATATTCTAACTATTCAAGCATCATCTGTTGCTTCAGAAAGCGCGTTTAGCCAAGGAAGATTACAAATTGGAGATCATAGACATTCATTGAAGGAAGAAGCAATGGAGACGGCCGTATTATTCAGAGATTGGATTAGATCGGAGCGAAGAAATTTTGGATTTGCAGAAGATCAAGTAGCCGATTCAGAAGCATCATCAGAAATTTTATCAGGCGATGGAAGTTTGGACAATGAAACTGAATATGAACAAGATGACTCTTTGCCACCGGTTCCTCCAGAGGTGCCAGACGAAATTATTCAGAAAATGAGAAGTTTTTTTATTAATATGTAGTTTTTGCAATTTAATATCTATGTACTTTGCAAAAAATCAACCATTATCCATTATTCAATAAAATGCGTTACGCCTTGCTATTAAGTAAATCCTTTGTTATATTCTCAAGTATACTTTGCTATTAAGTTACCTCTTTGCAATTCAATACTAAAATACTAAATACTAAAATACTAAAATACTAAATACTAAAATACTAAATACTAAAATACTAAAACTAAAAACTAAAAACTAAATACTAAATACTAAAAACTAAAATACTAAAATACTAAATACTATTATACTACTAACTTAGTATTAAGTTTGAAAAAATAACAATTTATTAAGTTATACTAGATTACTAAGTTTTATAAAAAATACTCAATTATACTTTTATAATACTAAAATACTACATTACATAATAGTTAATATTTTAATACTAGATTACTAGTATTATATAAAAGTTATTAAATAAAACTAAAATTTAAACAAAACAAATAACCAAAAAATAAAAAACAAAAAAAAAATAATAAAGAAACCGACAAAACCGGGCCGGACCGGACCGGAACCGGACCGGCCCACTTCAAATTTATGTCCAAATCCGCTCCATTTTGAAAAATAGCCGTTGGCAACGGCCATAAACGGCTATTTTTCCCACCCCCACACCCATAAACGCCCCTACAACCCTCCCCTACCTATTTTGCCTATAAATACTCCCATATTTCATCAAATTAATAACAATTCAATATTTTCTATTCATTTCTCTTAAAAAAAAGGTTATTTTATTAAATTTTCTATCAACATGGCTGCAAATACAAATAATGCAAATCAAGTTCAAGGTGCTACTAACGTAGGTCCGTCTGCTGCTCCAAAAAGAACTAAACGATCCGAAGTTTGGGAATTTATCACAAAAAATAATGATACCGGCAAAGCTCAATGTACTCTTTGTCAGAAAGTTTGGAATTGGGAAGATGGAACAAATACTGGAGGGACAATGAGGTTTAAGACCCACTTGGAAAACCATCATGACCCCGAATGGGCAGCTCGTGCTGGTGGCAAATATCTGCAACCACGTGATGACTGATGATTGAGTTGAGTCAGTGTTGAGTCGATGAACTTGAAAATTTATGTATTTTTCTAATTTCTAATCTATTTTCATGTTTTTATTTTCTAATTATGCATTTTCATTTTCCAACATAATGTACTGTGTGTATTGTTGAATAATATATGTGTTTTGTGTTGTTTATTTAGATTTTAGTATTTTAAAAAATAAAAAATTTAATTTAAAACAAAAAAAATAATAATTAACGAACCGAACCGAACCGGGACCGGCACAATATCCGGCTGCCGGTTCTGGTTCCGATCCGGCATTGGTGCAATTGCACCGGTGCACCGGACCGGAACCGGGCCGGTGACGGATTTTTTTTTCCAACAAAACACCGGACCGGACCAGACCGGACCAGCCGAACCGGGACCGGACCGGACCGGGTCAATAGACACCCTTAGTCAGGAGTGAAAAAAACGATCAACACAGAGTCAAGTGTTCTCCCATTAGCGGTTCACGCACGTATCCAAAAATGAACAAACATGGTCAGCCATCTAAAGTAACAAGAGGAAAAAGGAAAAATAATTAGTGTCACATAACACAAAATATTAGTCCAACCATCATATATAATGGTGAGTAGCCTTATTCATTTTGCTAATCATTCAAATGATTGTAAAGACATCTTTGTTAAACCTTCATATAGCTTAGTACAGAGTTGCAGCCCCTCTCTAGCCATAATAATAAGACTCTTACAAGGTTTAGCCACCTTGTCCTTTAGTATAATGATCCAAATGTGACATTACTTGACAAAGAAACTGATTAATCAAAGCTTGAATTTTCAACAAACAAATTTTCCAAACCCAACAAAAGCAAAAGTACAATTAAAAGGTGTGACCTTTACTATTAAGATCAATTTTGAAGTTTGAACTAACTATACAGTAATCAATTTATTAACTTTTTTTAGGATATGTGACAAATTGTGATATGGTAAATCCTGTTGACTTTTTACCAGAACAACCCCCAACCACCCCCTCCCACCCAAAAAAAAAAAAAAAAAAAAAAATACTCCACCAATTATCCGGAAAATTTGACAAAATTTCTAATTCCTGCCTTTCCATGTTTTTCTTATTACAAAATAAGCTTGAAACTTTCCATCTTTGAAGATCAAAACATAACCAGGACAACAATTTCCAACATCAATTTCAATAATAAAATATTCCAAAAATTTTAGCTCACCCGAAAGGTAAATTCTTGAACCTGGAAAAAAAAAAAAACAATCTAAAGAGAATTATGAGGTACCTTAAAATGCAATTCTTGATGGGTTTTTGGTTTATTTTTGGCTTTGGTATTTGCTTGGAAAATAGAGTATAAATTTGACTATGGAAATTTATTACTACTACTTTTTTTTCTAGAGTATTACTGCTAATAATAATGTATAAAAATAAAAACCTTGTCGAGGATTATGTCAAGATAAGTCATAAAACATGTTGGACCGTTAAAAAAGCCTTTAACCACGTCGGCCCAATTTACGTGGGTTAAACACCCACTAAGTCAATAAACAAAAACTAAACACAATATTATTTAATTAAACAACATAAACATTAATTAGATGTAGTGCATATTTTATAGCCCATTTTTTCTATGAAATATGGAGAGGATATCATGCCTGGCTTTTAGGAGATGTATGATCATTTACTAATTACTTACCGTATTTGTCTCTTATTTAAGGGATTTGATTATCACTTACTACCGTGTTTGTCCCTTATTTTAAGAGACTTGGTACACTTTTTTATTAATTAATTGATTATTATCCTTTATTAACGTTAGTAAATAGAAGTCAAACGGTTTTCTAATTTCTTTCTTTCCCTTGTTTTTTATCCATTTCCCAACCAATTTTTTCTTCATTATAAATATTTTGAACTGTTTCATCCATATTTATTCATTGCATATACATCTTTTACATTATATTAATTATATGCATTTAGTATGTATTAACTATGAATAGCGGCTCCAATTGTGAAAGCCTAATTGTAACTTATTGATATGCTATTTGAATTGTTTAAAAATGCATAACAAATTATGTGTATTCATATTCAATGAATATCATTTGTATATGACAACGCTTTTATTGAGATATACGTTCATTATATACGAATTGTATATCAAAAGCATATCATTGATATAACATATGAATAATAAAACAATAGTGACAATGAGGTAGCATATATTATGCATATTCTACATTTACCATAGATGTATTGGACTTGTAGATAACAAGTATGTCTAATATATAAATGTAGGGAAGTTTACAAAAATAGCCGTTATAATCAGTATGCATAAAATATTCCGTTATTATGCAAACAATATACATGATATGCATATGAAATATACAAAAAATTGGTTATTATATGCATGAAATATATATATATATATATATATATATATGGAAACTCCACATAAATCTACTAACTGTTGTCGCATATACTATGTAAATATATGATAACAATTTACATGTATATTTTATTTTTTATCTAGTTAATAAAAACTATTTATTTGTAAAAAACTTGAATGCCAATACATCAGAACGAATTGATGAGGTGCAGAAAAAAGTTACAAATGAATGATTGATATTTGTATTATATAAACATAAAAGGTTAATAAAAATATAAAATAGTAAAACACACAAACTATCAAGTTAAAGCACCTCTTTTGTTTAGATGTTTGTGAACAAGATATTCCAAATCAAATGAGGGGACTGTTTTGATATTTTCGCTAACAAATGCAATTAATGATATTAATTATCAACCAAGATTATCTCATTTTTAATAGGGAGATTTACAAATATATACAATCTAAACACCAAAATTACAAAAAATACCAACATTATTCCATTTTACAAAAAATACCAACATTTTTTTACACATTATATACAAAATCAACAAAACTAATAAGTTAGGGTTCCTCCTTCTTCCTACTGCCCCTCTCCCCCACTGCTACCACCCCAGGCAGCGGCGCCGCCTAGTCACCACCGGCCACCGCCGGCCTCAAGTCGCCGGAATTTTTTTTTAATTTTTTTGTAGATCTAGTGTATTTTTACTGTATGGACAGTGTATGGACAGTGTATATATTGTGCATACAGTGAAAATACAGTAGATACACACACATACACTTATTGTATGTTTGTATATTCTCTGTATGAGCACTGTAGGACAGTGTATATGTGTTGATTCACCGGACACACACACTAAAACAAATCATTACGTATTGTGTATTTATTGTATGACAAGTGTATATTCATTGTATGTCCGGTGTATATTCACTGTATATACAGTGCATACACCATACATACAATGAAAATACTCATGACATACATTCCATACAGTCCACAAACACCAATCATACACTCCAACCACCGTGGTTCCGCCATTTCCCACCGGAAAATTCAAAAAAGAAAAAAAAAAGGAAAAAGCAACCAACAACGGCCCATAACAGGCCGGACATCGTCGACGACGGGAGCCACCGGAGCTCCGTCGTCGACTATACAGATCCACAACACAAGCACACTAGATCCACAACGGAAGCACAACAGCGCCAATGTAGCTCCGATGGTTCAGATCTGAGGAACGGCGGAAGGAGACGGAGAAGGAGACCGGAAAACTTAAAAAAAAAAAAGAACGATGCAACTGTGATGCCGTAGTGACAACGACGGGGCAACGCTGGGGATGGGGGAGGCGGGACGACGACGGGGGTGGAGCGGCGACGACTGGCCGGAAAAACAGTTGGGGGGTGGGGGAGGCGGGGAAGGAGATAGTGGAGAGAAGAGAGAAAAAAGGGATTAGGGTTTTGGGATAGAGAGAGAAAGAAAAATGATAATATGGTAAATGTTGTTATGTTGTGTAATTTTTTAATAATGTCGGTATTTTTTGTAATTTACCTGCTTAATGCGTCAATTAGCGTAAAAATGTCTTTTTAATAAGGTATTCAGCAAGATTTTCTCCTAATCTTTAGGTGAGTGATTCAGCTCTTCAATGCTTACTTAATAATCCGGCTAAAATCTCAAGTCTATTTTTCGTGAAAATTTAATTATGGTCATATGGATGTTAGTGGCTATAATCTTTTGGCCATTTATGTTTTTTACCAATCCAAATCCTAGCACAATAAAGACTGAATGTTTAGAATCAAAACTTAGCAAATTCAGCTCAAAACAAGATGAAGAGTCGCAATAATCACTATGGAAAATTAGCAAATACAAAGATGGCCATTGCAAATAGAAAAAAGGCAAGTAATGAAGAAGAAGAAGAAGAAGAAGAAGAAGAAGAAGTCAGGACCTCTTATTCGATTTTGCAAAGGTATTTCTTTCTGCTGCTGCTGCAAATTGCAAGAATAATAGTAAGAGCAAATAGGTTCGGACCCCTTGAACTTGACAGTTTTTATTTACTTGACAGTTTTTATTCACTTTACTTACTCTTTAATATACCTAAAGCACACAAGCCAAGTTCAATAACAAGTTAAATTACACTAGTAAAAATGGTGAAATTGTTAATAGTTTTGATTATAGACAACTTGACCATCCTTGATCCACCACTATTCAGATTAAAGGAGCATACCAATAAGCCAAAAAAGATGAGTGTTTTCATTTCTTGATCGAAAGAGCTCCAAAAAAGCAGCCTTTTCATCTCTCGATTGGAGAAGCTCGAGTATTTTCATCTCTCGATCAAAGATGCTGATGACTCTTTCATCTCCCGAGCGAAAGAGCTCCTTTACAATTCCACTTTGATACTCTAAGAATGGGGGCTTACACCATAATTTTCTTAATTAAATTTCAGGGAAGAGCGTCTCTACTAATATTACAGAGCAGCAGATGGATATTGATCAGGAGGTGAGTTCAGGGTGTTACTTGCAATTGAGTTCATATATTTTAGTTACTGTAGCTTTCTTCTTTAATATTTGCTCTCCATAAAAATGTTACCCGAAAGATTTAACATCTTCAACTAATGAGCTACTAAAGCACTTTCCTTGTCCTATCTAGGCAATTGGAATCCAATTCCAGGAGGAAATCATTATGGAGATCCTGAGCTGGTTACCCGTACGGTCTCTTCTTCGATTCAAATGTATTTCAAAATTTTGCAAGTCATTAATATCTGATTCGTACTTTAAGAGCCAAAAATGCCTTGATAAGGATGATACGGTTAACTTCTACTGTTCTTCTTTATCATCGGTTCAAGTGGTTGAGGATGAACAAAAGCTTAATTGCCCTTCCACCTGCAAACCAATGAGTTCCAAAATCTGTTGTTCTTGTGATGGATTGGTTCTTCTCTCAGTTACTGATCGACTCGAGACATAGATTTTGTTGTGGAACCCCTCCACAAGAGAATCAATAGTACTTCCCCATCTAGAATCTCCTCTGCATGATCGTGCATGCGGATTGGGATATGATGCAACTAGTGATGACTATAAGATCCTAGCGATTAACGTGGACCCGAGGAGTGATGGTCATGAAATATTCACTGAAATTCTCGTGCTAAAAAGTCGCGCTCCTAGAGAAAAATTGTAAATATCCTACTGGCATTCGCCATGTGGTTGGTTTTTTTGGTTGTGGCCAGGATTATCTGGCATTTTTACATGGATCATTTCATTGGCTTGGTTTGTCACAATCTTATACTGTTGTTTCATTTAATATTTCAAGTGAGTTGTACAGAGAGATACCGTTGCCTGCGCGAATGTGCCATTTATTCTGCGAGATGAACATCGAGCATGGCATTTCAATATTGGGAGGAATGCTTTGCTTTTATTCTACCTATAATACTAGGGTGAACGGCACTTTTAAGTTGTGGGTAATGAAAAACTATAGTGTGCAGAAATCTTGGACTGTTTTGCTTACAATGCAAGATAGTAATCTTTTTTATTCGGGCACACCGAAATATATGTTTGCAGATGGTGAAGTACTACTACGCTGCAGAACTTTGGGGCGGCTTGGTTATGTATATATGACATCCAGAGGACCATTTGGATTTGGATTGAGGCCTCAATATGTTACCCTTAAGCAAGGAATCACTTTTACTGAGAGCCTGACCGCTCCAAAATTACTTATCTAATATTTGCTTATTTATGATTTGAGACATATTTTTTTTTTACTTTTTCAAAGGTCATGCAACAACCTCTATTCAGATGTTTATCTATTGCTCACCAACTTTTGGTTCCGAAATGTATTCACCAAGGCTGTCAGTTTACTTGTTTCAAATGTATATAGTAATTGCTATGTTGCATTTTTTATTCTTCAGCAGTGGAATAATTCCTAGCTTTATTGATCATTAATAATCTGATTTATTAATTCAAATTGACAGGTTAGCTTTTTACAAATCATAAAGGGCTGATCTTTTGAGTTGTGCTTGGGGCTCAAGTGAAATGGCATCTTTAATGCTTTGTGGCTGGATATGCCAAAACCTTTGAGAGCCTGTGGATGGGGCAAAGGGTCTAAATAACTGCTTAGTATATTGTTCCTTAGTTTTGGGCTTAGCAACGACAGAAAAACAACTCTACACCATAGAAAGTTTCTTAGATGTCCCGTGCGCCAATTCATTTATAAACACTCTGTCTAAATCTGATGATCACATTAATTTTATTCATACTATTACTAATTGATTACTCGACAGTTATTCTGGGTATCGGACTTCTGATGCATTTGAAGAAGATACAGAGTCCAAGACTAATAATACGAAATCCTGAAAAAAATTCAGCTAAGACATACCGAATTGAGTGCATTCATAATAAAAAACAAGACACTGTAGAATAAAATTCAAAATGTCGTAAGTTAAAGAGTACCAAACTCAAATAAATAAGGAGAGTTACGATTTATTGAAAGTCAGCATAAAACAAATCAGATTTATATATGATGGACCCTTACTAAGTTTGCTTGGTTTCCATATGTAATTGTTGATGTTGTTGCTGCTGCTTTTGGACTTGTGGTACCATTGCATTCTTCTTCGACTTTCAGCCTTTCAGGCAGATAGACCGATTATTGATTCCTCTTGGACGCGAAGTCTTGAAACATGGAGTATAAACTATCCAAACATAGTGAAGCCATGGGTCGACGATATACACTTTGGATATGTCAACTACCGTAACAAATTGTTGCCCAATGATTCTTTAAAAGTACCAAACCTTCACGAGCACGATGCAGCCAGTAGATCGTTGTAGCAACAGCATGTTGCAGCCCAACAGTTTGGATTGATCATGGTGAGTCTTTTTCAGAAAATGTGCAGGTGCATAATTTTCAGAAGTAGCACCTAATTGCCTCATCACGTTTTCAAATTTAATGCTTTTGTTTGTTGAGCATTGATGTCTAGTTTCCAAATCCCTAATTATATTGCATTATGTGTGGTATATCTTAACTCAATGCTTGGTACATGTAGTTGCTTGACCTTCACTAAGAAATGCATATAAGCGGCATTATGTGTGGTATATCTTAACTCAATGCTTGGTACATGTAGTTGCTTGACCTTCACTAAGAAATGCATATAAGCGATCGAGGTACACCCGAGGTAGCCTTGAAATTGTTGAGATATCAATGTGTTTTGCCTTTGTGCTAAGATCCCTCATCTGGTTTCTGCGTCACATAAACTTAATTCATATGATTACTCAGAATATTTACAAATCCTCTTGGGTATTAATTTCTGAGGCATTCAAAGAAATACAGGACAAATTGTAGAATAAAATTCAAAAACTCGTACTAAATTAAAAGAAATATTATTAGACGAAAAGTACAAAGATCAACTTGTAACTTATGAGAATCAAGGAAGGTTGAAAGTAGATAAAATTACTTAAGTCAATTTATGATAAATCCTTACATCCAACTGCATCATCTATATTGTGGACCTTGACAGGAAGTCTCAAAGAAAATAAATTATCCACACATATCGATGCCATGGGACGATACTCATAATTGGAATATTCAGACCTATCAAGTACTTTGACGAATCTCTCCTTATTATACAACCATCCTTCAAAAATAATTTCACCATTTTTACTGCACCACAAAAGCTTGCTATTTTTTACAAAACATCTGCAAATATTGGGCAACTTACGAATGTTCATTAACCATTTCCAACAACCATCTTGTTCCATAATCCAAATGTCCAATTCATTATTCCAGATTTTGCCGCCATATAAACTAAGACAACCTTTCAAACTAGCCAAACGAAAGAAGTCTCCCTCACCAACAAACTCAGGTTTTGAAAGCATTTTCAGTTCATGAGTCTTCACGTCAAAGTATATGATCGCAGAATTTCTATAAACATATTCATCGATTCTTCCATTCGTTGCTGGAGACCAAAATACACAACCTTCCGTGCTAACCTCCTGATAGAAGGATTTATTAGATAGTACTGGACAATCAAAACTTGCGTTCATTATACTCCAACAATTGTTATTCAAAGAGTAGACAGCGTAAAACGAGTGATAGATCAATATAACCTTGTAGTCATGGACCGTAGAATCATAGCATATCCCACAAGCACTTGGACGTTTGTTGCGTTTCAAATAAGAACATACAAGAGTTCGACATTCTCTGGTCGATAGATTCCACAAAACATAATATTTGTAGTTCTTACGGTTCTTTAAAAGTACCAAGCCATCACACGAGCACGAAACTTCAGCAAGTTGGAAACTCTTTTGAGGACACAGTTGCTTTTGTATAATAACTAACAGGGGACTTTCTAGGTATCTCAACTCGAAGTGGCCAGTACTTCTTTGTACCAACAGCTTTTCACGACCAAACACTTTGCAGTGAATTCTTATGAATTTGTTGTCGGAGATTATAGCATTCCATGGTTTTGAAACAGATTTAAAACGTAACAAAGATTTACTAGGAAGCCTAGTAAAGATGCAACATAATATATCACCTGGAAGATGTATGGATGTATCACCTTTCAAGGCTCTCCTCTTTTTTACTTCATTCATCAACATCATGATTTCTACTGCAGCTAGTTTAAGCGAAGGGTGCAGCCTCTCTTTTTGCCTATATAGGGTTTACTTCGTCTTAATTTAATTACGTGAAAGGATAGAAGAAGGAAAACAGGTTCTATTAGAGTTGTCTTTGTAAGGAAAATAGATTCTTTCTTTTAAATATTAAATATTTATATATCTCATATTGGCTTACAATATATTTTTACCAATCACTGCAATAATATAACTTTACCTTTAAAGTGTTCTAATTATGTAATTACGACAAAAAAAGTTTAATTGAAAGAAAAAAATTCATGTTGAGAAGGATTGAAAAAAAATACAGGTGAAGAAGAAGCAAACAAATATGGCTCAACGGAACAACTCTCCTCTAAAAGTTAAGGAGAAGTGGGTTAAAAAAAAAACAAATGTTGAGGGTTGTGCTTCAACAAGTAGAGTTGATAGGGCGTTGATTACAAGAGAATCAACGTTGAAGTTGGAGAGAAAGTGCTTCAACTTCCATAACATAATAGGGTGTTGGTGCTTCAACAAAAACAAAGAGATACTTTGAATTATGGGAGAATATTGAAAATAATTCAAAGTTGATTTCATTATTAAGTAGTTTATTAAATTCATGTCTAATTACGTTTTAGTAAAACCATACTAGAATAAGTTTTCTAGTTAAAGTAGTTTTTGTTTGTTATTATAAATAGAGTGCTACACTCAAAGAGAAAGGTAAAAATCAAGAGCATCAAGCTTTATCTTCAAGCTAAGGGACGCTTTATAAAATTTTAAGGCATAAAGTAGAGATTTAATAAAATGTCATCAACTTTTTATATAATTAATATCCATTTTTATTTAAAATTACTCTTGTTAATTTTGAAATGCAAATTCATAAATTAATATTCTTTTTAGAGTTTATTTCATCAAGGTTCAATGGACAAATAGAGGCAATCATGCAAAAGAATCGCAACAATAAAGTTAAAGTTGTATGTAAATTTTCTATCCAAAATCCTGAGCTAATTGATTATTAAGAAAATCAAATTTTCCATTGTTGTACTTTTCGTAATATCTCAGGACTTTGAATTTAACTACTCAATTTTTCACATAAGTCGATATAGTTTTTACAACAAAGATCAATGTAATGTATTGAATCAAATGGCTGACATTTTGCTAACTTTGAAATAACCATTACAAATATAAATAAATATAACTAATAGCATATGTTTGGCGGCTTTAACATCATTAATTTGATGGTTCTTCTGGGAAACACTCATACGTCCAGCAAATATATTATTAGTAACATATAAATGATTATTGATTAAAAAAATAAATAGGCTAGCTACTTATTTTCTCAGTTTGTTGATTCTATGTTGGTTTATAAGTTGGTCATTACACCAACTCGGGCTTACAGTCTCGCCCTAATACTAGAGATTTCAAACAGGATAATAAGAAATTTTCGTCAACTATCTGATCGATTCTGGAAGGCCAGCTTTAGAGATGAATGCTTGGAATACCTTCATATTGGGACATTGAGTGCCTTTGGAGCTCCAAAGGGAATTTCATGTGATTTCCGGCGAACAACAGTATTTAAAAGGATAAATGACATTATAATAGAGGGATTTACATTTGTTGGTAGAGGATACTCTTTTCTAGCATTCTCAAATTCTCAATTAAAAGATCGGTCTTCATGGTTTTTCGTTGATACAGCTAAAATTAAAGTGAATGACATCATAATGTGGATGAGAAAGCTTCAGAAATATGAACGCTGCAAAATGCTCCGCGAGGATGGGCAATGATTTTCGGCGACCTATGTAACAGTTGAACTCGAGATGAGGTTGACCAGAACCTCCCTGACATTAAAAAGTATGGGTATAACTTTTCTGATGGAATCGGTATGATTTCATCAGAGTTAGCATTGAAGGTTGCAGAGAAGTTAAACATAAATGTAAACCCTAGTAGCGCCTATCAAATAAGATATGCTGGTTTTAAAGGTGTTTTGGCACTCTGGCCCAAAAGGCAGAAAGAGGGTATTCACCTTTCTATGCGACAAAGCATGAAGAAATTTGAGTTCGACCACACTATGCTAGAGATTTGCTCCTGGACGAAGGTCCTTCCGTGTTTTCTGAACCGCCAAATAATTGTTCTTTTGTCTTCCCTAGGGATTAAGGATAATGTGTTCCTTAAATTGCAACACTCAATGATAAAGACTGCAAGATAGGCGTGAGGTAACAACTATTGATTCGGGTGATGAAGTAATAAACACAACAGAGGTAATGCTAACTGCATGTTTCAAACCTGATATTGAGCCCCATTTGGGAGGCATATTGTATTGCACAAGAGCTAGTTATCTTATGAACCTCAGAAATACGGGAAGAATACTTGTCAGGAAAGGAAGGACACTAATGGGATGTCTAGATGAGGAAGGCATTCTTGAGTAGGGGCTTTACAGTAAGAATTTCCTTGAAGGTTGAATGGTAATGTTGTTCAGCAGACGCTGATAATAAAGAGGCATTAGAAACAAAATTTGAAGTAATTGAGGGACCAGTAGTGATCATAAAAAGTCCCTGCCATCATCCCGGCGGCATGTGGATACTAAAAGCTGTTCATGTTGAAGAGTTAACACATTTAAATGATTGCTTGGTCTTTCCTCAGAAGGGTAAAAGGCCCCACCCTGATGAGTCATCAGGATGCGATTTAGATGGCGATCTGTATTTTGTCACGTGGGATGAAGATCTCATTCTAATGAAAACTTATGAACCTATGCATTATGCATCATCAATAGTTGGTAACTTTAATGGTGAAGTTACCTCTAAGGTATTTGCCAGATTTCCTTTTCATATCCTTCATTTGTTGTTTCTGTGGTTTAGATTTATGGTGGTCTAAATTTGTTGTCTACTCGTTCGTTTTGCAAGAGTTGATTGATTTTTTTTTCAAAGAGCATGATTCATGATAACTTTGGACAGATTTGAAATGCACATTTAGTTCATGTTGATAAAGAGGGTGCTGCGAGTGAGATCTGTCTAAAGTTAGCAGAGCTAATCGCTGAGGCCGTCGATTCATCCAAAACTGGAAAATATGTGTCACTGTCGCAATACCTTAAACCTTATAAGTTTCCACATTTTATGGGAAAAGAGCCATGTATTGGGTTAAATCCGTCGTCACCAAAGTTGGTGACTAAGCATCCACGTAGGACAGCGTATAGACGACACATGGCTGTGAATGGACATAAAGGCAATGGATAGAATCGAAGATGAACAGTTACAACTGACAGATGAACAGTCGCCGCGGCCAGAAAAGTCGCAGCTCATCAATCAAGCCAGTTCAAAATAGAAATCTTATCCAAAAATAACGCAACTGCTCGACTAAGGAGTTACAACTGCTTGTGAACGGACACATAGTTACCTATATATTGTAATCTAAGTCACAAGCATTGAATCTAATGCTTCTCTGAACATACACTTGTATTGAAACTATTTACTAGCATTCAATTCTTTATCTCCAGTGAATATTTATTACTACCGCTGATAATCGAAAGATCTCATTTATTGTTCCATTGACTGAATATCATAAAGAGTACGAGGAAGGGAATTTGATCAAGTCTATACGGCCTAAGCACGGTTCCTTTTTGTTCGAATATTCATTTATTATATCGCATTGATTGCATCTTTATTTCTTCGCATTTATTACTGTCATTTATATCTTTCCGTAAAGAGCATTTAATCTCGATTATTGACCGTGACTCCGCTTTATAAATTTAATTGTAACTTAACCTAATAAAACGAAATTACGGTTAAACAATTTGGCGACCACAGTGGGAGCCGGTCAATAACTTTCGTAGGTTAATTGCTCATCGTATTTTATTCCTTATTCGTTTTTCTTCTCGCCCGCTGGTTCTCTTCGTTTTCTTTTTGTTAAAATGGCAGATAACAACTCGCACAACAACGCTCCTATTGACGGGCAACAAGACCTCAACGCTGCGGAGCAGATAGGCCTGAATTTGGCCGGGGACGAGCAGCAAGATGTTCCCCTTGCAGACGACGACGTGATCCCCATTGCAGAAGACGAGAATGTGCTCCCAGCGGAACAGGAGAACGAGCACAGTCAGCAAGGTAGCAGAAATAGCCGCCATCCTGGCCGAGGAAATGTCGACCAGGGGGCTGGAGGATCTAGAAGACCCAATGGCCCTGGGAATTCGAGGAACTCTCAAGACGCTGTCCTTGAATTCATACGGCAACAGGCTGAAATCAACAGGCAAATACGGGAAGCTATCGACAGCCTACGAGGGCAAAACCTGCCAAACACAGGAAATCCACCCATGGGACGTCCAAGGGATGCTTCACCATCTCATGCCTCACGGCGCGCTGAAAATCAAAATGCAGGATCAGCGGTGCCAACAGAAATGAGCGAGGTCATGGAGGCCCTCACTAGGCAGTTCAAAGAGAGCCAGGAGGCCCTGCAGTGCTCTCTTCATGAGAGGATTGACCAGATCCCTGGTGCACCACCCACTTTGAAGAAAGTTGACGTTCAACTGTATACTCAAAGGCCCTGGAAGAAAGAAGCAGCACCAAAGGCCATCCCCAAAACGTTCAAAATGCCAAACATACCAAGATACCGGGGAACAACTGACCCTAATGATCACTTGATGATGTTTAGCAATTTCATAAAGGCAAGCGATCTCACCGACGAGGAGATCGAATCAGTGCAATTGAAGAAGTTCGTAGAAACCTTAGCGGACGGCGCTCTACGGTGGTATTCAATGCTGCCACCAAATTCAATAGGATCTTTTGCCGAGATGGAGGAGTTATTTGTCAAAGCACACACAGGTGCTCAGAAAACAGAAACAAGAGTTGAGGACATCTTCGAAATCAAGCAACTGCCCGGGGAGTCTCTCCGGAAGTATGTGGATCGCTTTCAGCGCGAACGTATGTTGCTACCCAAAGTTCCAGATCGATGGGCGGCTATTGCATTCACGAACAGCTTGGACGTCAAGAGCTCTGAAGCGACCAGGCGGTTGTACGAGTCCCTGCGAGAATATCCTGCGGCAAACTGGTCGGATGTCTACAACCGTTATAATTCCAAGGTACGTATAGACGAAGATAAATTAATTGGTACAGGTACCCGAGGACGAAGCCAAACTCGCACCAATGGCGCTGGGGGAAAGATCAAGACAGATAGGCCAGATGCACGGCACGAGCCATATCCCAGTCGGTCGCGTAACAACACAAACGGACGCGGTCGCAGCAACAAAGGCCTGGCAAGGAGCAATGATTCCACCTCAACTTCTAGTGGGATTCCAACCCTGCCCGTCTTCAACATCGGAGCAGTCGAACTCGTAGCAGTGCTCGAGGAGATGAGCGAAAAGGTCAAATGGCCTAAGGATATGAAGGGCGACCCCAGCAAACGCAACAAAAACTTGTGGTGCGAATTCCATCGCGATCACGGCCACACAACGGATGACTGCAAGGCTCTAAGGTACGAAGTTGCTAATTTGTTGAAATAGGGCTATCTCAAGGAGTACTTGACAGAAAAAGGGAAGCAAACTCACGTGAAGGCCCAGCAAAACAAATCAGGACCTCCCCGAGTATCTTCTCCAAAAATGACAGTCAACGTCATCTCTGGTGGAATTGAGGTTGATGCAGTCACATACACAGCAAAGAAATACGCCAAAGTCTCTATTACGAAGACCAAACGACCGCGACTTGAGGATACGATGACCTTTGAAGAAGCAGATGCAGATGGCTTGCAATTTCCTCACATGGACGCTTTAGTGATAACACTACGAGTGGAAGAATTCGACGTCAAGAGAGTACTCGTTGATCCAGGCAGTTCAGCAAACATCATATTGTCTCGGGTCGTGCAGCAGTTGAAACTATACGATGGGATTGTACCAATTTCTCGCGTTCTCTCAGGATTTAACAATTCCAGCGAGAAAACGTTGGGAGAAATTACACTGACGACCCTGGTCGAAGGCGTCATGACACGCACAACGTTTCATGTCATTGATGGGGACATGGCCTACAACATAATCCTTGGGAGGCCATGGATACACGACATGCAGGCAGTCCCGTCAACCTATCATCAAGTGATGAAATTCCCTTCAGAGTGGGGAATACGAGAAGTTCGGGGAGAGCAGCGTTGCGCTAGAGATTGCTACTCAGTCGCAGTCAAGCTCCCCAAGGAAGCAAAATAGCAATTAAAGAACCCGGGATCAGAATCAAGCAATGAAGCATCAAACTACCAAATCCCGGAATTCATATCAAAATTGGATGCACGAGAAGAGTACGCGACAACTATTGAAGCTTTGGAACCAGAAGAACTTTTCGACAACATGCCCGAAAGGAAGGTATATTTGGGAGCATAGCTAAACAAAGACTTGCGCAAAGATATCTTGCACTTCCTCAAGGAGCGGCACACCACCTTTGCGTGGTCGCATGAAGATATGACAGGAATCTCCCCGAAGATTATCTCTCATAAGTTGAATGTGGATCCATACAGTGAAGCAAAAGAAGCGCCAGCAAGGAGCATTCAGGAACCAGATCATAAACGACGAAGTTGACCGCTTGCTCAAGATTGGCTCCGTCCGAGAAGTCAAGTATCCGGATTGGTTGGCCAACGTGGTCGTAGTGGCAAAGAAAAACGGCAAGTGGAGGGTCTGCATCGACTTCACTGATCTGAACAAAAGCCTGCCCGAAAGACTCTTATCCACTACCTCAAATTGACCAACTAATCGACGTGACGGCCGGGCACGAGGTGCTTACATTCCTTGATGCATATTCAGGCTATAACCAAATCTTGATGAATCCCGACGACCAGGAGAAAACTTCCTTCATTACTTGCCGAGGTACGTATTGCTACAAAGTAATGCCTTTTGGACTTAAAAATGCAGGTGCAACTTACCAACGATTAGTCAACCGGATGTTTCACGATCACATTGGCAAAACCATGGAGGTTTACATCGACGACATGCTGATCAAATCCAAACGGGCAGAGGATCACTTAGCTCATTTGGAGGAGGCCTTTCGAATCCTTGATCAATACAACATGAAACTCAACCCGGAGAAGTGCGCGTTTGGAGTGGGTTCAGGGAAATTCCTTGGTTTCATCGTTTCCCAGCGAGGGATCGAGGTGAACCCCGCCCAGATAAAAGCGATAGAAGCCATCCCCGACGTACTTCATAACAGAAAAGATGTAATGCGGCTGACCGGGAGAGTAGCAGCGCTGAGGAGATTCATCTCCCGCTCATCTGATCGGTGCAAAAGCTTCTTCGACATGCTGAAACAGAACAAGGAGTTCGAATGGACCCCTGAATGTCAGCAAGCACTTAAGGATTTGAAGCGGTACTTGTCAAGCCCGCCTTTACTTTCAACGCCACAACCAGGTGAACAACTATTGCTCTACCTGGCCGTGTCTGAGTCAGCGGTAAGTGCAGTTTTGGTTCGAGAAGACCAAGGTAAGCAACTACCAATTTATTACATTAGCAAATCCTTATTAGATGCTGAAACCCGCTATCAACCTTTGGAGAAATTAGCACTAGCATTGGTAATCGCTGCCCGTAAATTAAGACCTTATTTTCAAAGTCACTCAATAGCTGTAGTTACTACCTTCCCCTTGCGTAGTATCTTGCACAAACCTGAATTCTCGGGCAGGCTAGTAAAATGGGCAGTAGAATTAAGTGAATTTGATATATCTTATCAACCCCGGGTAGCCATAAAATCTCAAGCTCTAGCAGATTTTATAGCAGATTTTAGCGCCACCATGTACCCTGATGCTCAGCGTGAGGCGGTTCTTTTCGCCGGATCCGAGTCGGGGACTTGGACCTTGCACACCGACGGGTCCTCGAGCGTGAAAGGGTCAGGGCTAGGCTTAGTCCTCACCACTCCCTCGGGGGAGACCATTAGACAGGCCATAAAATGTCCCTTTATTACTAATAATGAGGCCGAATATGAGGCCGTAATTGCAGGATTGAAACTGGCTCGAGATTATGGAGCAGACAGGATTCATCTTAAGAGTGATTCCGCCCTGGTCGTCAACCAGATAACTGGAGGTTTCGTTGCAAGGGAGTCTCGTATGCAAAGGTATTTTGCCCGAGTTACTGATTTGCTGGCACAATTCAACAATTGGGAAGCCACACAGATCCCGCGAGAGGAGAATCATGAAGCCGATGCCTTGGCAAATTTGGGTTCAGTCGCAGAGATTGGAGCAGCAGGTTCAGTGGCCGTAGCTCATCTCCTGTGTACAACAATCGATAAAGACGCAATGGAGGTCAACACGACCAATCTGACTTGGGATTGGAGGAATGAGATAATCAATTATATACTGCATGGAACCCTGCCATCGGACGTTAAGGCTGCTCGAAAACTGAGGATAAAAGCTGCCAGATATACAATTATAGATGGCACCCTCTATCGAAAGACTTTTGCAGGTCCACTTGCCAAATGTCTAGGTCCCAGCCAAACAGAGTATGTGATGAGGGATGTTCATGAGGGATGCTGTGGAAATCACTTGGGAGGAAAGGCGCTTGCGTGAAAACTTATACGAGCAGGCTATTACTGGGACAAAATGGAGAAAGATACTAACGAATTTGTCAAAAAATGCGATAAGTGCCAAAGGTTTGCACATCTCCTCCATCAACCAGCGGAGCCCTTGCATTCAATCATCTCCCCGTGGCCGTTTATGAAGTGGGGAATGGACATCGTTGGGCCACTACCCACTGCACCCAGAGGGGTACGTTTCTTGCTAATAATTACTGACTATTTTACAAAGTGGGTTGAAGCTGCAGCATATTCAAAGATACGACAAACGGAAGTAATTGATTTCCTGTGGCGTTATGTCATTTGTCGATTCGGAGCACCCAAAGAGATTGTCATGGATAACGGTCCCCAATTCGTTGGTCAGAGGGTCACAAAGTTCCTTGAAGATCTGCATATTAAAAGGATTACTTCCTCCCCATATCACCCAGTGGCAAACGGGCAGGCGGAATCGACCAACAAGATAATAGTGGATTCACTCAAGAAGCGTCTCGAGCAGGCCAAAGGGTGTTGGGTGGAAGAACTCCCCGGGGTTCTTTGGGCATATAGAACAACCACAAAAATGAGCACCGGAGAGACGCCCTATTCTTTAGTATATGGTTCTGATGCATTGATTCCAGTCGAAATTGGCGAGCCAAGCCTACGATATGCCCATGCAACTGCAGAATCTAATTCGGTCAACCTCTCCGAGGAATTGGATTTTCTAGAAGAACGTAGGGAATTAGCACTGATACGAGTAGTGGCTCAGAAAGAAAGGGTAGAGCAATATTATAATCGGGGACTGAGGCTACGTAACTTCGAAGTCGGGGACTTTGTATTGCGTAGAGTCTCCCAGAATACGCAAGAGGCAAATGTCGGCAAACTTGGTCCAAACTGGGAGGGTCCCTACAAGGTGGTTGCATCAGCTGGTAAGGGTTCATACCGTTTAGCACGGCCAGATGGATCGCTTCTGCCCAGCAGTTGGAACGTAACTCACTTGAAGAGGTACTACTTCTAAGTGGTACAGGGGTTAGTGTTTCTATCCATCTTATGATTGCTTACCTGCCTTCATTGTAATCACCTAATTTTGGCACACAAAAAAAAAATAGATAAAATATAATTCTAATTTTCCAGAATTTTTCGCTTAATTATTTCATGAATTTTACCACTTTATTTAAGTTATTTCCGTCAATTAACTAGGAGGAAAATATTAGAAAATTACCAAAAAATAAAAATAAAATAGAATTGAATGTGAGTGATAGCTATTTGACATTTTGTGTAGGTTAAGATGTTTTGTGTAATTGCTGATGTGTTTAATAGTTAATTAAGATTTGAACCATTCAATTTCTGAAATTAGAAAGAACCCAAGCCCAACACATGACCCGCCCAAACTCTTGTTTGACCCGAGCCCAAACACTCCCTTTAACCCCAATTCCTTTTCCATTTCAGATGATTTTCCCAAAATTCACAAAGAACACACGAAACTCTGCCCGTCGCCCACCAAGTCGCCGGATTTTGCCGTATACCACCATCATCCCCGGCCAAAGTTACATGGCCAGAATCGCCTCAAGCTCCTCACTGCCGATCCAAGCTTAATTTCCTCAAATCCCTACTCGTTCATCGCGGATTGGATTTTGAAATGGCGACTAAAACCCACTCCGGCAGGACTCCATTTTTTCCGGCCAAGTTTTACATACCCAGGCTCGTATCTCCCTCCTCCACGCGAGTAAGAGCTTAGATTTCATAAAAAGGATTTTTATCGGCGGTATTTGGCACAGCCGAATCATAAGGTTTTTACTTTTCCTCTTTGGCTTTGTGTGTCCTTTATCGGTTCAGTGTTCCTTACCCTTCCTTCTCTAATGGAAATGATTCCATTGGGGTCATTTCGATTAGAGTTGAGAGAGTTCGGGACTAATTTTCTTTGTCGTCCACGGTGAAGTGATGAGGCAGTAGTGGGGTCTTTGGCTGCGATGACGAGTGGAGCTCGACGAGGTCGTATAGGGGGGCTGTTATGATTGGTTTTTGTTGGTTTGTGTTTGTAAGAAATGGTGGTATTCAATGGTGTTTGGTGGTGTGGTGACGAGTTTGTTTTCATCTTCAAAGGGTGTTGTTGTAATGATGATTCTTGTTTTTGTTTGAATGCTGCGATGGCAAGGTTGAACAAAGAATCGATGAACAGCGCCTAGGCGAGGCAGTTGGAGATGGCGGTGACGTCAATAGTTTAGCTCATGGAGTTGCAGCTCAGGCAGCGAGGTTTTTGTTCGATTGGGTTGGGTGTTAGCAGCGAGGCTGTGTTGGGATGATGCTCGAGTGCGGAGTAACAGCTATGACAGTGGCAGTGGCGACGACGTTGCTCGTGTTGAGAAGCAGCAGCGGAGCACTGGTAGCTTAGCGATGGTGTTTGGCCTGGTTAACGGGTTAGAAGAGTAAAGATCGTGCCTCTTTTTCCTTTTACTTTATCAATTTAATTTTGCTAGATTTAGACACTAATGATAGGGAACACTGTTAGCATGTGTATGTCTGTTGCCAACCTGATGAAGTTTAATAAATTATGTTGTTATACGTCTTGTTAATTGTTCATTGTGCGAAGTATGTTTTCCTTTTAGCTGTCTCGTTTGTTGCCACCTCGCCTGAACTCGCTCGAGTTTTAAATCTGCCGAGTATGAGAAAACTAGACACTTCGACTCCTTTAGTTCATTTGAAAGTATGGATCATGTTTGTTTAGTTTAGTGTTGGACATTGAAATAAGCAATCCTGTGATGGCTTATCTGTTGGATTCATGGCTGTTATATCGTTTAGTTCAAGTCATTGTTAGCCTTGAATTAGTATGGCTTCGATCTGTTTTGTTAATAAGCACGTATGCTAAGTAGGAATCTGTGCTGTTAGTCGTGCTTGTGTATGCGAGTATATATGTGAGTATAGCATATGCATGAAGAGCAGTGGACTGTCTAGTGATGGAAATCATGTTTAGTTATTATATTGGACCTGTTAAATAAGATGTCATAGTTTAATGGAATTGATTATGCATTGGCAGATCCTTTTGAGTTTAAACATGGACTGATCTCATTTGTTTAGTGTTGAGCAAGAGCTTTAGTTAGTTCAGTATTAGCCTTTGATTAAAGTAAGTTTTTGTCCAAATAGTGTGTGTCTTCATGTGTACTTGTTTGATCTGTGTATTTAATTAGAACTCTTCTAATCTTTGTTCTTTCTTTTCTTAAAACAAAATCTGAAAATATATAAAGAATGTGGTCAAAAGTCAAATGAAAAAGTAGAAGTGGCAGCCTAAAGTGTAAAGATTCCCCTGCTATTTTTGTTGTCTAGCTTGGGAATTAATTTTTTCTGAAAAAGTAAAGGAGCCATGTGACCCTTGTCCTTTTACTTTCATTTTTACTCCACCCCTTTTGGCTTTTTCATTTATGGTATAACATGCTTGGTTTGTATATAAAAGAGAGCAGACTGAACCAAAAAAAAAAGGTAGGAAGATCTGGAAAAAATCATCTCTCCACTCTCTACAAACTTGAAAACAGATCTGCAATTTGGAGAAAAAGATAGGAAAATGAGAGCAAAGAAAAGGGGGCAAGATACTTGAGAGTTTGAAAGAGAGTCTGGAGGTTTAAATTTGGAGTCTTAGGGAGAGAGTAAGGGGCTGGTTTGCTTCTGTTGCTGTTGATTTGGGAAGTCTCATTGCTGGTTTAGCTAGTGGATCATTGTTGAGCTCAGCTCAAAGAGCATCTGCTCACCAGGTATTTTTCTCTGCTTTGCTTTTCGTTTGAAGCATTTTTTTTGTTGTCTTTAAGCTATGTATGATCATGTTTAGAGTCTACTTGAGGACTATGGCTTGGAAATTCAGCTTCATTATGTTAATGTTCCTTGCAAATTTGTTTTTTGTTCTGTAAATGAAAATTGAAAGAACTCATGAAGTGTGTGAGTTCATATTGGTGTAAATATGGTTTGTTGATGTTGGATTTGAGCTTTCTTGTTGAAATTAGGCAAAGAATCTGAAAGAAAATGCAAGTGCTAAATTTTGTTCAATTTTGGGATTAGGAAAATGCTAGGCCCACTAAATAAATTTGTTAAAAGCAGATAAGAAGCCATACGAAAAAAAATTGTCACAAGCTGAAACTTATAGCAAACTAGGACGTCCTTGCAAAAATTACTATCGAAACTTTGGTGCAGAACGTTGAAATTTGTCAACTCGTTAACAAGATAATTGAACTAACCAATTGTGGTTTAACTAATTCTAGAGTCAAGAAAAACGTGACTTCATTGAGGTTTCCTTTGTATTGAACTATTATTAAATAAGTTATTACAACAAGTGTTAAACAAAACACTAAATGAACATAGCAGATTGATAACCATGCCAAAACAACACGGTTAGGCTAAGTATTAGGCCGAAATACGGTTTAGCGAGTATTAGGCCGAAACAAGTTTAATTAATGCATACATTCACATAGAACTCATTTTAGTCAAGAGATTTCGAACGGGTGAAGTACCTGCGCGATTTAATTGACTTAAGTCGAAAGATTTCGAACGAGTGAAGTTCTCGCGCGACTATATTCGATTGGAGTTTCGATTGTCAAACGGTAAAAAATTAATAATAAATTGAAGCGTAACAAAATCAAGGCAAATATAATAAACAATTTTCAAAGAGTCGAAACGCGTCAATAAAAGCAACTGTGCTCGGCACAGGACTCAAGGGTGCCTAACACCTTCCCGAGAGTCAACCGAGATCCTTACCCGGAACTCTGACGCAGACCATTTACGAGTCATAGGTGTTCTAGGTACACCACTTTGGTGACTTGACACACCTTTAACTTGTCAAGTGGCGACTCCGAAAATCTCTAATAATTTGTGTACCTATTAACACCGTCACAGACCTTTTAAAATAAATAAGTTTTTCTTTTTAAGTTGAAAAAAGGGTCGTGACATTCATTCTCTTTCAAGTTACTCTGTTTTCTTATCTTTGTCTAAATGGTACTAACGGTCTTCAAAAGGCCAGATCCGTTTAGCTCAACTGGTAGAGCTCGAAGTCCTCGTGCTTCGCGGCTGTGGGTTCAAATCCCGCAACGGACACACTCCTCTTTTAGTTATATGTGTTCTCTGATTCAGCGCTTCACCCATTGTCTTTTCATGTCTGAAATTACGAAATTTCAACATAAAAACAGGGGGGTGGCAAGGGCCCCAGTAGGCCAAAGTCCCGGCTAACATAGGTGATCTTCGAGCAGAGCAAGATCATTCGCTAAAAGCACGGCTAAGCGAAATCAAGTAAGTTCAATAGAACTATTTTACTTGTGCTGCGTTATTTTCTACATTTCGCGGCCAGTATCCGCTCAAATCCCACAACTTTACGACCAGACAATCTTGTGTTCTGATTTACGACCAAACAAACTGCGTTCTGGTCATTGGGTTACTTGTCCTTTTCAATAGAAATAACAGGGCAACCTTAACCAAACCAAATTTTTTCTGCGAAAGCTGTCAATTGTCAAATATGATAAGCAAAGTTTATCGCAAAACCATCTTACACGGCCAAATTTCAGTCAGCCTAAGCGGCCTGGTTTCGTCCATCCCAGAGAGCCTGACTTCAGTCATCTTAACTAAGGGTAGCTTAACCTGGTTATGATCGGATTTTATTTCAAAACATCTGCGCAGATTAACACCAAAAAGGGAACTCAGACACTAAGATTTGAAACATAATTTTGACCTCTGAAAACCCCATTAAGCGATAAACAACAGCAGCATTCATGTAAGCGAAACTTGAAAGACCAAAAATGGTCGTCAAGCCTCGGCCAGTCAGACAAAAAAGGAAAACAGCCAAAATATACATTCATTCATAAAGTTAACAAATATTTGGAGTCAGCGACATCCAATAATTTTACAAGAAGGACTAAATGAGGCATCAATCGTCATTTTGGCCAGGATCCCGACCTGATGCACTAGCTCCATCAGTCGGATCCCCACCCAAATCTTCATCCTCTTCATCTTCGTTGTCCTCACTGCCTTCATCGTCCTCTTCGAAATCGTCGTCGTCAGCCCCCACTTCCATGCCCAAGACTTGCTTGACGCTGATGATGGCTGCTATGGTCTGATCAAGGACCAAGTCAACGTTAATCTGGCCGCGCTGCATTTGGATAAGCAACTTCTTTTTGGCCTCAAGAGCTTCCAGTTTGGAGTCGATCGTATAACGATCCCGCAAATTCGCCAACTCCTTCGATAATAGCTCTTGAACCTTTGCAGATTCCGCAGCCCGATTTTTGGCCTCTTGTAGTTCTCCTCGAGCAGCCTGAGATTCAGCTTCAGCTTTGTTCATGTTCCTCAGCATCAGGTCGGAAGCGTTGCGGATACTCTCCAGAGTAACTTCCTTCATATTCAGCTCATGGGCAAGTTGGGAAATCTGACGACCTTGCTCATCCATCTTCACTTTCAGGTCTTCAAAGGATAACGCAAACCTTTCCTTCTCATCCAGAAGACGGTCCCTCTCCTCGAGGAGTGCGCTTATCTTGTCGTTAGCCTCAGTGTTGGATTTCTCCAACCTGTCTATCTTATCCTCAAAGAAGCCACGCCTCCCCTCCACGACCCGCTTCTCCCCGATCAGAGCTTGCTTCTCCTCTTCTAAGGCCTGATTGTCCCGGAGAGCTTTCAAAAGATCTTTCTTAAGGCCAAGTACTTGCTCCTGATTATTCAGCCTGGAACGGAACATGATCTCGGCAGCCATCATGCTTGCCTGGCAGCAAGTAAAAATGCGTAAGTAATTAAAACTTAAGCATCAATAAAAGTAAAGGAGTAAAGGGGAAAACATTACCCGAGCAGTATCTTCAGCGATTGCATAAGCCAGCTGCTCGTCGCTCATACTGCGCATGTTCCATTCCTCTCGAGGACCAATCAGGTTGGACATCACTTTGACTAAGTGGCCAGGCTTCGTCAAAAAATCTGTGTCTGGGGAAATGGAAAAGTCACATTCCCTCATGCACGGCCTGGGCTCCCTCGCTTGTTCGGAGGGATATTGGGGACCAAACTTGTGGCGTATGCCCTTGACAGAGTACGCCCCAACCTTCCCTCCTAAAGATACTCGCCTAGTAAGCTTAGTACGAGAAATCTCGATGTCACCTGCCTCGTCGGGGCCCAGAGTGTCACACTCCTGCAGATAAACTGGCGCCACCCCATCACCAGCCAAGTTCATCATATCTTTATAATGAAAAACCTGAGGTTCATCCTCCCCCTCAGTTTTTCTCTGCTCACCAACCTCCTCACTTTCCTCCTTATCCTCCTCCCTCACCGGCTCTTTACCAGGCCGCCTGTGGCTGACTTGCTCAGACTCACCCTGCTGGCCACCAACCCGTACAGACTCATCCAACTCTGGGCCTTCAGGGAAAAAAGCAAAGTCTTCACGCACTCCCTCTTCCCCTACCTCCCCAGACCTATCTTCTTTCTCACCAACGACTCGGGGACTCTCCTCGAAAGTGTAAGAAGAAGTCTCTACATCCTTCTTCTTATCACCCCGAAGAGATGCCCTCTTCCTCCGAGTCAAGCTCACATCGGGAGCATCTGAATCTGAAATGTCAAAAATTACAGGCTCAGCAGATTCAGGGGCCGCCGCCGAGCTTCTAACACTCTCTTGCCCAGACTTGGGCGTATCAGCCGCAGCAGTATTGATTTCGACTATTTTCTCGGAAGGCTGAGGAGTCCTACGAGCTGTCCTCGTTTTCTTCTTGGGTCTGCTCTTTTCCGAGTCAGACTTCTTTCTCTTTAAATTCGCGAGGACCTCCTCGCCACCCTCCCTGGCCTTGATAGCTGCAGCGGTCTGAAGAATAGCAGCCGCCTCCTCGTTGATCTCGGCCACAGGATCAACAGTCACTTCTTCAGGAGGAGGAGCAGGGAAATAGCTACCACCAGTACCTAGACCTAAGAATAGAGGCATATTAATACCGTAATGAGTTCTGCATAAGTTAGCAGGAATTCGAGTAATCAGCTTACCATGGGTGCTGGGGTTAGATAAATGCTTTAAGGAAGCATAGTGAGACCACTGCCTCTGCTCGTGAGTGAACTCTACCAGAATTGGTTCAACCCAAGCAGACAGTTCCTCCTCGGTAATCAGACCATCATAAGGAATCTTGTCAGCTAACCAATAAAGAGTGTAAATTAGAAGGTGCAAATACGTAGTTCAGAGAATATTCAATGCAGAGACTCGGGGACTTACGAGTTTTATTCCACACTTCGCGGAGATTAGTTTTGCTGCCACGTGTGAGGAGTCTGGACTGCACATAGACATACCTATGCATCCAACCCCTGTCTCCTGTATCTTCAGATTTGCTCACTAGAGCTTTTCTTCCCCTCATACGGGCATTGATATACCCGTCTCTCGCGACCTGAAGGCTGTACAGGGAGATGAAATGCTTAAAATTAAAGTCCTGTTCAGTCTCGTCGGCAAACCATTGTAGTAAAGAAACAATCCTATAAATACTCGGACACAGCTGTCCCCGGCAGATAAGGTAATATTTACAAATGTCCTCTACAACGGGATGCAACGGGAGCGTGTGACCTATTGTGAATGGGTACGTTGATATAGCCGTCCACCCAGTTCTCGTAGAAGTAATATTCTCCGTCGGAAAGGGGCAAGAAACTGTAACGTCGTCATTCCAGCCGCAGTCTTCCTTAACCTTAGGCAAAAGGTTAGGGGTAATCGAACTCTTAAATCGACTTGAAGGCCACGACCTTATGTTGCCATAATGACTGAACGAGCTGACCGAACAGTCATTTTCAAGATTTCCCCAAACTTTCGGAATCACGTCAGCAACTGAAGTCGGAGAACTCGTAGATTGACCAGCTGCCGCTGAAGAACTGGTAGCCGCAGCATCCATATTCAAGCTTTTCTTAGCTTTTGGAGACATTTGAACCAGACAATTGGAAGAACTTTCTGCGTTTTAAGGGATTTTAAAAGGGTGTTTTGAAACTTTGAAGGTTCGAATAAGATTTGGAATTCAGTAAAAGGATTTAGGATGGTGGAAATCCTATTTATAGAGTTGGTAAAGCCCAATCCGCCCTACACGTGGCGAACATCCACGCAAGAAGTGAATAATTCCAGCTGTTAAAGAAAATAACGAAATAAAATCGGAGTGACGGTTTCTTGCCTTGGGACATGCGAGACGTGAGTAGGCGCAGTTTAATCATCACACCTGCAGTCTCGGAACGCGCAACAGTTACTTTCTCAGTAAAAAGTGGAATGGAATTGACAACTTGCACGTTTTGTCTTTAGCGGAGCATTTAATGCTCATACTGATAAAACGTCACTCAATCAAAAGCCTATGAAGGGTTCAACGGGCAGCATCCAAACACGAATACAAGGATTCAAATATGTTACTTGGGATAAATTCCAAAAAGTTCTTTCCCGCCCAAAACTCGCTTTCCACTCCTCGACCAGATTCTCTGCCCGAGTAGTGCGGGGACTATCTGTATTGGGTTAAATCCGTCGTCACCAAAGTTGGTGACTAAGCATCCACGTAGGACAACGTATAGACGACACATGGCTGTGAATGGACATAAAGGCAATGGATAGAATCGAAGATGAACAGTTACAACGGACAGATGAACAGTCGCCGCGGCCAGAAAAGTCGCAGCTCATCAATCAAGCCAGTTCAAAATAGAAATCTTATCCAAAAACAACGCAACTGCTCGACTAAGGAATTACAACTGCTTGTGAACGGACACATAGTTACCTATATATTGTAATCTAAGTCACAAGCATTGAATCTAATGCTTCTCTGAACATACACTTGTATTGAAACTATTTACTAGCATTCAATTCTTTATCTCCAGTGAATATTTATTACTACCGCTGATAATCGAAAGATCTCATTTATTGTTCCATTGACTGAATATCATAAAGAGTACGAGGAAGGGAATTTGATCAAGTCTATACGGCCTGAGCACGGTTCCTTTTTGTTCGAATATTCATTTATTATATCGCATTGATTGCATCTTTATTTCTTCGCATTTATTACTGTCATTTATATCTTTCCGTAAAGAGCATTTAATCTCGATTATTGACCGTGACTCCGCTTTATAAATTTAATTGTAACTTAACCTAATAAAACGAAATTACGGTTAAACAAGCCAGACATGTCATATAAGTCAGAAAATATCCTAGGACAACTACAAGTGGGACCTACTCCATAAATAAATATTAGTTTGTCACTGTTATGAGAAAACCATAACAAGCATGTTATGAGAAATAAAAAAAGTTTTGGCAAAACAGTTTTGCCAACTGAATTCTGATTGGTTCAAACGTTGGCAGCTTCATATATAAAAGGAGACGTCTTCTCCTCATTTCAGTACACCAAAAAACAGACGTAATGCAGTAGTTGCTTAATGTATTCCACAGACTGAAAAAAAATAATCTATTTAGGAAAATAGAGAGTGTGAGCAATATCATAATGAGGCGTCTTTAAAATAAAAAGAGTTATTTCTTGTGAGTGTGTAGTAGTCTACGATTACAGTGTGTAATATTTCTCACTATAGTGAAGTTATTTTGCTCCTCTCAATACGTGGCTATTTTACTTTTTTGTTAAAAGTTTTTTCCACGTTAAGAAACTTGGTGTCGTTTTACTCTTCTATTCTTGTATATTACTGTGGGAAATATTCCTGTGGAATACTATTATTTCACAACATCGCGGTATCAAAGCCATGGCAAATAATAGTACACTCGCTTTTCAATACCCTCGTCTCACAAAAGAAAATTATGAAAAATTGTGCCTACGATTGAAAGTCATTCTTGGCTCTCAAGACGTGTGGGAGGTTGTACGTAGTGGGTATACAATACCCGATAATGAGGAAGCTCTGCCTCAAGATGATGTCTTGTTAAAAATAAGGAAGAAGGATCAACAAGCTCTCACTCTCATCCACCAATGTCTGGATGATGCCATGTTTGAGAAGGTAGCCGATGCGACCACCTGAAAAGAAGTTTGGGAGATTTTACAAAATTCTCTACAAGGAGTTGATAAAGTGGGGAAGATAAAACTTCAAACTCTAAGAGCTGATTTTGAAGTTTTAAAAATAAAGGAATCCGAATGCATTTCAGATTATTGTTCAAGAGTGAAAGAAGAGTGAAAGAAGTTGTGAATCAATTAAAAAGGTACAAGGAAGAAATGGAAGAAATTCGTGAGGTAGAAAAGATCCTTCGGTCTTTAACACCTAAATTTGATTATGTGGTGTGTGCGATTGAGGATTCTAAAGATTTATACTTTATGTTGACGGAGCAATTGGAGGGCTCTTTACAAGACCACGAAGAAAAGATCAGAAGGAGACAAGAAGAGCCATTGGAGCAACTTCTTAAAACCAATGCATACTTCAAAGATTATGGAGATGAAAAGAGCTATAGAGTAAATGGATGAGGAAGAGGCCGTGGTGGCCGAGGAAGAGGAAGAAACAATAGTAACAACTTCAACAATGAAGAAAAAAGTTTTCAAGCATTCAGAGGTCGTTGTCGAGGAGGAAGAAGACGTGGTTACTATCAAAAAATGAATGGCAAAAGGTATGACAAATCTAAAATTGAGTATTACAACTGTCATAAATTTGGCCATTTCTCTTGGGAGTGTCGTAGTAATATTGAAGAGAAAGCTAACCTTGTTGACAACAAAGAATAAATATACACACATAGTCACGTCCAAACGCCCCTTGGAGTTAGTAACTCGTTTGGGTTTGGTTTAGATTTGGTGAACTACAATACTTAGGCATGACCGGAGTCACAATTTTCTAAAATGATATGATGCATAATCTTAGTAACGTCTCCTCTAAGATTTGGGGTAACACTAGACCGGTTCTTCCAAGCGGACAACTTGAAAGTTGAAAGCTTACAAACTGCCAAAAGCTTCGCTATTTGGCTAATTTGGCAAAACTTTCTCTTAAATGTTTTATTTTGAGTGAGAAAAGGGGCGGCCGTGGGTTCCACGCAACCGTCCCTCCCTATAGGCTCTAAGATTTAAGAGGGTGCCAGGAATAGCGGGTGTTATGAACGATAATGTCAAATAGTTTACAATATTTAAAAATAATATAATACATTGATAAATTGCAGAAAGAAACAAAAGAAAAACAAAAAGAAAAACGAGTTAGTACACAATAATAATAAGTAATGCAAAATAAATAGACAATGATAAAGACAATAAAATCCCAAAAATTAAAGCTCGTTATGGTTAGGACTTTGAGTATCCCCAGCGGAGTCGTCATTCTGTCATACCCACCTTTTACTTAACTCGGAGCGAGTCAAGGTTCGGGTTTGACTTGGTAACTCATTTGAGTTTGAAATTTGAGTCGCCGCCTAATATAAGTTTTCTAAGGTGTATTAAGTCACCTAAATGTCTAAAGTCGGATCTTGTTCAATAAAAGTATATTTTCAGAGATTTGAGGGTAAGAAGTCCAAGTAACTTGGGGAAAAAGGTGTTAGGCACTTCCCCACTTCCCCAAGTCCCACAAAAAGTGGTTCCCGCCCGAGCTATTATTTTTTGGATGTCTAACAGGTCATAGATAAACATTGATTACATCTACAAATTATATTAGTATTTTGAAGGCTAAAGGTGCAATTAGTCACACAATCAAGTCTATTTGTGCAAAAATAATGTATAGGCAATGAGGATGGGTCAAGCAAGTTATGGGCTGTAAAATTTACATTAACGGCCTAAGCCCTATGCCTAATCGCACGTTTGGTCACAGATTTTATAATACATTAAAGTATTAGGTCAAAAACTGTAAGAGAGTATTTTAAAATAGTTTATCTATGCAAATTATATATTTGGGCCAGTTTGCACAAATAGGCAGATTTTGAAAAATAGTCATATAACCAAATTATGGTTGTTTTGTAAAGAAAATATTAGCCATTTAGGGTCGGTGTGACTTGACATTAGTTGTTGAGCCCTAACCTTCATGGTTATTTGCTTTTGGGGTCAGTTTCAAAATATATAGTAATATATTGTTTTTGAAAGAAAGGATATACGAAAGCACGCAAATGCAAACAAGGAGCTGATCGCACATATTAGATATATATATATATATATATATATATATATATATATATATCCTAGAACTTATACTCTCCTATACACTATTAGATTAGTGTATAGAAGATTGAAGCTTTACAAAAATTAGCTTAAACACATAAAGGGCCAAGTTTGAATTGTTCATGCAAAGAAAAGGGTAGTTTCTATTTTTTCAAAAATAATCCAGATTGCTGCATTTATTACACATATAGCCCTTGTTGCAAAAATTTTCAGATTTCACATAAAATTCCTTATTTTAACGTTGTAACCTAAGATTCACGTTGGCATCCACAATGATCATGCTGGTTTTCACCCTGTTACTAAAGCAAATAAACTTTATTAATATCCAGGCGTGTAAATCCCTGTTTTAACATGGTAATGATGCAAACACATAGGGAGGAAGAGTTTAGAAAGGGCCCATGTATGGCCAAACACATAGCTTTTGCCATGAGACATGTTTTAGAGCAATTTACATACAGGAAGTCCTAACAAATACATAACAGGTAGGGGAGACTAAAGGATCAGAGAAAGAGATAGGGACAGTGCCCTGTATATATTCTGAATATAGCCTGCTTAGGCCAACTTCTCAATGACCATAGGGAACTTTTAACAAGCTCTTTTAAAGTAGCCAAAAGCACCTGTACGTTAAGTTTTGCTATAGCCTTAGGACTATCCACAAATGTACTGCACAGAGGAGGTTAGTAGGGGCTAAAAGAAGCCCAAACAAAGATACAAGCTGACAGAGATTCCACACATATAGGCAGTTCAATCATGAAAATAAGCAGAAGATCAAGTAGAGGACCTAAGCATAGACAAGCTCAAAGTAAAGAGTTGCAGTGACCAAAGTGGAGTTATACCTTCTTAGTAATAGTAGTGAGTAAACAAATAAGGTGCAGGTAGTGTTGAATACTTTCAGAGACATGATCAAAAAGAAAAAGAGAGCAGGATTTTTCCTAGAAAAACTGGAGAGAGTGTGAGAAATGAAAATAGTATGCCAATGCTTTCAGATATGTAGTATTCCTGTATATCTCAATGTATGAATGTGAGAGACTGTTTCTTGTGTCCAAGTTGTGTGTAATGTGAATAATATGACTAGTTTATAAAGGTAAAAGGGTTGGGGGACCAGTTCAAACGGGCCAATAATAAACATGGTAAGAAAGCCAGCCTTCCAAAACCTCATAGGATTCAATTTGGTACTACTTCCTAATATAGATCAATAAAGGCCCTAAATTTAAGGCAAACTCAGATTCTGACAAGTATAACCCCTTCCCTTTAACACTAATGAGGTCTAGGTTCAAGAACTAGTGCATAAAATGTTCTAAGAAAAATTGGGATCTGAGATCCCTTGATTGCCTTAACAAATTTCAAACAATCTCAAGTTGATACTATTTCAATCACTGAAACAGTTTTCCATTCCAGTGCAAATCCCAGATTTCAAGTTGAACAAATCAGAATCCCCTTAATCTTGCTAATCAAAACTTCATTCAAATTTCAAACTAGGCAAATCATATCTTCAAGAAAAATTCTATTTAAGTCGACTAGATATACATAGAGTGATCATAGAATTATAAACAGGTTTCAAAGATTCAAAACTTAATGCCAAAAACAGGGACATAAACTTCATGCTCGTAAAGATTCAACTACCCCTAGTTCTAAGGTCATAACAAAGGTCCAAAAGGGTCAACAATGTTCAATTTAGCAGTGTATCCTCGTAGGCTAGAACACATCCAAACAATTTTTTACCCTAACTATCCAACAAATAACAATTAATCAGTTAAGCATGTGAATGTCTAATTAATTACTAAAATTAATCAGATTAGGCGTACGCATCATATAATGGTTCAGGAATCATAAAAAGGGAAAGGATTACCCGTTTAGGCTTGGAATTGGCTTCAATCTTGATCCGTCCTTCAACTGCGTGTGCGTGAGGGTTTCCTCTCTACTAGGCCGTAAGGTTTAGGTCTCACCAAGTCTCCGCCGGAGTTTTCTTTTTCGGTGACAGTGACAGAATCAACAAAGGGCCAAGTTTTTGACTTCGGCGTTTAGGGTGACTATCATAGGGGTTTTGTTGCGAACAGTGAGAAGAGCAAGAAAATGTGATTTTCATGATGTTTTGCCAGTGGAGTTGGCTTGAAATGGCCTTTGAGAGTGGCGTCGTTAGGGTTCGGATGAGAGGGAGAAAGGGAGTAGGGCGGCGGGTGTGTGAGGAAGAAATGAGGGGATCTTGTAGGGTTTTGGGGGGTGAGGTGTAATTAAAAATAGAAAGAGGGGTTGTGGCCGTCGGATCAATTATTTGGACGGCTGAGATGAAGCCATGTCGACGTGACGTGGCACTGACGTGTATAAGTAGGGGTGTGAGGAGTACAAATGTTGAGGTTATGTGTATAAAAGCGTATATCTTGTGTATAAATGTGTATAAATACCTATAAAATATGTGGAAAATTGTATAAAATGCTCATAAAATTATTTAAAAAATCAAAAAATTAATTTTAAAGGTTGAATGGCTAAGGAAGACTATTATTTTGAATTTTAAAATAATTTGTGCAATTTTGTTAAAATAGGAGTAATTGCAAAACTTTATAATTGAACGTGCGAATTTCGTAAATAGTCATAGTTTGTGCCAATGTCTTTTAAAAATTGTGTTGAAGGATAAGTTTTGAAGATGACAAAGGACCTGGTGCTAAGTGGGCCACGAAAAGGTTCACAGTCGAAGTAAGAAGACCAGCTGTTCAACGAGTTAGCCAAGTCAGAGCTGAAGAAGGAAAGAAGCGAATAGCTGGAGTCAAAGTTCCAATCCTACCGGAAATAGAAGTAGCAAGAAGCGGTGTTGAGAAGGACGCGGTTCCTAAACATAAATGGATTGGGAACTAAGGCAAATTAACTTAGGTTTTAAATAAGAAAATATGGGTAACCTTGTTTAAAACTGATTTCAAAGAGGAAAAGGATTCCTAAACTTAATTGGATCCGGCTAAGTCTAGTTCTTATAAATACAAGTTAATTTGGCCAAATTCAAAACGCACAAAAGATATCTCAACAGAGCAATTAAAGAGCAATCAGATCGTGAGAAGCTTTGTGTGCAAGAACAAAAGCTGAGCAGCAGAACCTTCTGAGCAGTTTCATAGTTAAGTCTGTTGTTTTAGTTTCTTTGTTATAGGCTATTGAGTTGTAATCTATCAGCTTGTTTAGAAGCATATAGTAGAGATTACTTTTTGAGGTTAAGTAGAGGTAACCTTACCAGCTAACGTGTGGCTGTGAAGGTTCTAGGTACTAGGGGGTTCTAGTTCCTTGATTATATTACGTTGTAGTCTATAATCACCGAAGGACAATCTGTCAACAGGCCTCCTCAATTCAATGGCCAATACTATGGATGGTGAAAGGCAGAATGGAAGACTTTATTCAAGCTGAAGACTTTCAGCTATGGATCATTACCAAAGATGGACCTCTTATCCCAAGCAGAACTTTTGGACAGCCACCTAACGAAGAAACTGTTCCGAAGGAGATATCTGAATACACAGATGCTGATTTTAAGATGGTGGAGAAGAATGCAAAAGCTAAGAAGCTCATTATATGTGGACTTGGTCCTGATGAGTACAACAGAGTTTCTTCATACAAGAATGCCAAAGAAATTTGGGATGCTCTACAAATTGCTCATGAAGGAACTTCACGTGTAAAGAAGTCAAGGATCCAGATGCTGAAAAGAAAGTTCGAGTTTTTTGCTATGGGTGAATCTGAGTCTATCCAGGACATGATGACCAGGTTCACGATCATAACAAACGAGATGAAGTCACTAGGTATGGTTCTAACTAATGAAGATTTGGTCGAAAAAGTGATCAGGATTCTACCTGATTCATGGGAATCAATGGTTACAGCTATCATTGAGTCCAAGGAACTGGATAAGATTGAACTAGACGAACTCATTGGTAGTCTGAAAACCCATGAGCTTATGAAACAATCAAGAATCAAGGTGGAACCTAAGAAAGAGAAGAACCTAGCTTTAGAGGCAACTGGAGGTTCTAAGTATGAAGTATCTGAGCATGAGATGGCTTTAGTCAATGCAGTACGAAAATCCTTAGGCTTCGAAAGAAGAAGAACCAAAGCCACTCCTGCAGAGAACAACATAATTGAAAATCCTAACTACTCAGGGTGTTTTAAGTGTAACAAGAAGGATCATGCTATAAAGGACTGCCCATTGTGGGATATTGAGTGGAAAAGGTCTGGAGCCTCAAAGGAGAATGGACCTAAGAAGACCAAACGTCCTCCCAACTTCAGAGCATTAAGGAGAAAGAAGAAAGAGGCTTTCTATGCAACATGGAGACCTTATGAAAGCGAAAGTGATGAAGAAGAAGAAGAAGAAGAACCAGAAGACGACTCTCCATTGGAACTGATGGCTGATAATGAACCTTCCATTGATGATACACCTGAAATAAGTCTCGATGAACTGAAAACTAGACTTCATACTTGTTATTCTAGGGAATTAAATTTTCTTGCCCTGACTTTAATTGAAGAGATTGAAAATTTGAGGTCTGAGAAGGAACAAGCACTTTCTGAGAAGGACCAACTGATGTCAGTTATGTCTGATTTTTCAATAAAAATAAAAACTTGGAGAAAGCTAAATTTGATCTTAAAAAGGAATTAATTGCTAGTGAAAATCAAGTTTTTGAACTACAACAGAAAGCCTCAGCCCTTGAATTAGAAAATCTTCAATTAAAGGAACAGGTGCTTTGTGAGAAGAAGCTAGTTTCTGCACCCGAACTTGAAAATCAAAAATTGAAAGAAGGGTCTGGTAAGCAAGGAGTTAGTGAGGCTCAAATCAACCTTGAAGCTGAGCTTAAAAAAAAGCAGATTCTACATCAGGAAACTGAGAAGAATTGGGTTCTTCAAGAAAAGGTTGAAAAAGCTAACTCTGAGCTCACCAGACTCACTAAATGGAACAAGTCGTCTGAAGCTTTGAATTAGTTGCATGAAAATCATAACAGAGGTAAAACTGGATTAGGACATAGGAAACCTTTACCTGCTTGGAACCCTAAGAGTAAATATGTAGGACTTCCTTGCAACAAACTCTGTTTTTTGTGTGGTAAGACTGGACATATCAAGAATGAATGCAGTGTTACAAAAGAAGCAGTGAAAAAGAATAAAAAATCAGTTTTACCTTATTGGGCTAGAAAAGATTTAATTCATCCATTCGATAACAAAAAGGGACCCAAGCTTGTCGGGGTTCCTGTTACTAACCCTTGATTTTCTTTTGTAGGCTGGAGTGAGATGGAACAACCCAAGCTGGATTCTTGATAGTGGGTGTTCCAGACAGGAGATAGAAGAAACTTTCTCTCACTCACAGCATTTCCAGGGGGTAGTGTGGCTTTTGGAGGAGGCAAGAGCGGTGAAATTGTTGGTATTGGAAAAGTTGGGAGATCCCTCAATCATGCTATTAACAACGTACTCTGTGTGGATGGATTGAGGCACAATCTTCTAAGTATCTCTCAACTATGTGATAGAGGAAACTTAGTGAGTTTCACTTCTGTAGGTTGCACTGTAAAGAACCTGCAGACTGGTGAAGTGATAATGGAAGGGAAATGAGCTAACAATGTGTACAAGGCTACATTAGGTTCTCTTTCTGAGAATAATTTGACTTGTCTGAATGTGCTTGAGAATGATAGTCAGTTGTGGAACAAGAGACTAGGACATGCAAGCTTGACTTAATTAAATAAGTTAGTGTCAAAGGACCTGGTTCGTGGAATGCCAAGCAAGAGGTTCAATGACATCAAGATTTGTGATGCTTGTGTGAGGGGGAAACATGTAAGATCTTCATTCAAGTCAAAGAAAGTGGTTAGTACTTCCAAACCACTTGAGCTGGTTCACATGGATTTGTGTGGACCAATGAGAGTAAGGAGCAGAGGAGGTAAGAGGTTCGTAATGGTAATAGTTGATGATTACTCCAAATACACATGGACCTTGTTCCTTAGATCTAGATGAAGCATATGATATGTTCGAGGACTGGGTCAGAATCAATCAGAAGAAACTGGGGCTTCAACTAGTGAGTATAAGGTCCGACCATGGTACAGAATTTGAGAATGCTAAGTTTGCTGAATATTGTAACAAACATGATGTGGATCATAACTTCTCTGCACCAAGGACCCCTCAGCAGAATGGTGTAGTTGAAAGGAAAAACAGGTCCTTGGAGGACATGGCTAGAACAATGTTGCTGTCAAGCGGTCAATCAAAGAATTTTTGGGCTGAAGCTGTCAACACCGCTTGCTACTTGCTGAATCGCTGTTCTATCCGTCCTTTGTTAGAGAAAACTCCCTATGAGCTGATTAGAGACAGGAAACCTAATATTGCACATCTCAGAGCTTTTGGGTGCAAGTGTTTCGTGCATAACAACGGAAAAGAACCTCTAGGGAAGTTTGATGCTAAAAGTGATGAAGTCATCTTCCTGGGATATTCTTCACAAAGTAAAGCATATAAAGTGTTCAACAAAACGACCTTGACTGTAGAAGAAAGTGTGCATATGGTATTTGATGAATATGAAAGTGTAACAAACGGTCGAGAAGATGATGATCAGGAGATTGGTCTTGCAAGACGAAGAGGACTTAGATGACCCAGCTCCTCCTGGAAATGACACTCAGCAAATTCAACCTAAACCTTGGAGATATCAAAGTTCTCATCCACTGGAGAACCTCATATCTGATCAAAACACTATAGTTATTACTAGAAGAGCTTTGAAGAACTTCTGTGCATTCTTTGCATTTCTGTCCTCAATAGAACCAAAGAATGTACGTGAAACACTTGAGGATCCAGACTGGGTGATTGCTATGCAAGAGGAACTTCATCAGCTTGAAAGAAGTAAGGTACGGTACCTAGTCCCTCGACCAGCGGACAGGTCCATCATTGGTACTAAATAGGTCTTTAGAAACAAGCTGGATGAACATGGTATAGTGACAAGGAACAAGGCAAGACTGGTGAATCAAGGTTACAGCCAAGAAGAAGGAATTGATTATGATGAAACCTTTGCACCTATTGCTAGAATGGAGGCCATTAGGATGCTTATTGCTTTTGCAGCTTACATGGAGTTTAAGCTGTATCAGATGGACGTGAAGAGTGCATTCTTTAATGGTTATTTGAATGAAGAAGTGTATGCGGTTTAACCACCTGGCTTTGAAAGTATAGAGTTCCCTGATCATGTCTACAAACTTGACAAGGCACTGTATGGGTTGAAACAGGCTCCTAGGGCTTGGTATGAAAGATTGTCTGGGTTCTTATTGAAGAATGGGTTTACTAGAGGTAAAATAGACAATACTTTGTTTTTAAGAAAGAAAGCCAAGGACTTGCTGATTGTCGACATCATCTTTGGTGCTACTAATGAGAACCATTGCAAGGAGTTTGCCGACCTGATGGGAAGTGAATTTGAGATGAGTATGATGGGTGAGCTAAATTTTTTCTTAGGCTTACAAATCAAGCAAACTCAGGAAGGCACAATGATCCATAAGCAGAAGTACATGCTTTTAAGGAAGTATGATATGAAGTCTGCCAAGGATATGAACACACCAATTGCTCCTGGAACGAAGATAGATCTGGATGAAACTAAGTACAGAAGAATGATTGGTTCTTTGCTGTATTTGACTGCAAGTCGTCCAGATATTGTTTATAGTGTGGGGTTGTGTGCAAGGTTCCAGTCAAAACCAAAGGAGTCACACCTAACTGCGGTCAAGAGAATCTTGAGATATTTGAAAGGAACTCAAGATCTTGGATTATGGTACCCAAAAAGTGGAAGTTTTGATCTAATTGGGTATGCATATGCTGACTATGCTGGTCAGTTGGTTGATAGGAAGAGTACATCTGGGATGGCACACTTCCTAGGTTATTGTTTAGTTTCATGGGCTACAAAAAAACAAAATTCATTGGCATTATCCACAGCTGAAGCTGAATATGTAGCAACTGCTTTATATTGTTCACAGCTATTATGGATCAAGCAGCAGTTGGAGGACTTTGGAATCAAGTGTGGACCAGTTCCAATCTTTTGTGACAATACCAGTGCAGTCAATATTGCCAAGAACCCGGTCCAGCACAAGAGAACAAAGCACATTGATATTAGGCATCATTTTTTAAGGGACAATGTTGAGAAAGGCCTAATTACTATGAACTTTTGCAGGACTGAGGACCAAATTGCTGATATCTTCACTAAGGCATTGAACAGGGTACAATTTGAAAAGAACAGGCTTGAGCTAGGGATGACCAAGATACAGTGAACAAAGCAGCACCTGGTTCTCCCAATGATTGGCTACTGAAGTTTCCTTGTTTTACTTCGCTTAATTTTGCTTAGTTGATTCTACTATGAAAACTTAAATGTTTTGCTTGCTAACCTGTTTGGAACCTGTTTTCATGACTTAGATACTGGCGAATTTCTGAAATAAAGGATATAATTGAAGAAATTGGTGCATGGACATTCAGGTACACATTCTATATCACTTACTGAGTATAATGTTGTCTTACGTGGCCTAATTTGTTACCAATCACCCTCACTTCACGCCGGATTAGTGTAAACTTTTAAAATTCAAATACTCTGAACAATGCTGGCGTCAGCTCCTATGCGTCATAATTAGGTAGCAGCTTTTTCGTATCCCATCAATCCGTTCCCCTTCCCAATACACCTATTCCCTTCTCTATTCCATTATTTGATCAAGAAACATTGTTTCTATCGGCTGAAAGGTTAAAACTCTCTCAAAATATTTTCTCTCTCAAAAACACAATTCTCTGTAAAGAAACAAAAATGTTGACAAGTTCCAAAGTAGACTCTCAACTCTCTTCTCCAAAACTCAAAATCTCTAAACTAAATCAAAAGGCAAAGCAACTAGCCGTGAGTCGTTCTGTGGCTATGGCGAGAAAGTTTGCAATATTGAGACAGAAAAAGTTGACAGAGGAAGCAACTAGTAAGGGGGAAAGTGTTCCAGATACTGGTACGGAGGAAAGGATCATGGAAATGGTTCAAGAAATTGTTCAAAAAACTGAAATGATAAACCCTAGTTCTCCTACTGGTACTGTAGTTTTCGATACTAGTATACCCTCTATGCCTGTAAATTTAGAAGTACATGTTGTGAATGAAGTAGGAGATAAGGAGGAGGTAGTTGTAGAAAATCCTAAAAAAGTTGACGAAATAGAGGTTGTTGTTGTTGTTGCTAAAGAAACAGAGAATACTGTTGAGGAACCTGTTCCTGAGACAGTTCCTGTGGTATAAAAGGCCGTTAGTGACAAGGTAGAGGAAAAATCTGCTGAACCTGCTAAAAAACCTGAGAAAGAACCTGGTTCGTTCTCTGGTTCTGTGGCAGGTGATGATGCAGATCTGAGAGATATTAATGACTATGTGGAAGAGAATATAGAAGGTGTAGGTTTTACTGAACCTTTGGATGTTGTGTTACCTGAGGCAAATCCCACTCCTCAAGCTAGTGAAGGTTCTTCCAATGAGACTGATGTTGTGGTGGTAGAGGAACAGAGGAGATTGGGAAAGAGGCATGTGGTTCAGGAACAAAAACAAACTGTGAAGAAACTAAGGTTTGTAAAGGGAGGAGAATTTGTAGGTAGTTCCAAAATTGGAAGTTCTGGAGATGCAGAGGGTATGGGGGAAAGCAGCAGAAAGACGGTGAGTCATGCTAGGAGACCTGCTACTCGAGGTTCTGTAAGAGAGCAGCAGGAGAGGATTGTGGAGGAACCTGAGGTTCGTAGGAGAGGTTCCAAATCAAAGCTGGTGATTGGAGATGACAAGGAAGACAAGAAGAGGAGGGTGGCCTAATTTAGAGGTCTACCAATGGTGAAGGGTAAAATTCTCACTGACCTGGAGCTAGAGGGGATGACTCAACTTGGTGCTAAGTTGAGGGCTCAAGGTTGGTTGAACCTGTTCAGTGATCGTGCTAGACAGCTGAGGGAGCTAGAGGTTCGAGAATTTTATTCCAATTGCACAGTGAGTGAGGGTATTGTGACAACCATAGTCAAGGGGCTGGTGATCCAGTTTGATAGTGTGGAATTGGGTGAGATTTTAGGTGTTCCCTCTCAGGGCTACAGCGAGTACATGCGGAACTCGTGGCCGGCTAGAGGAGATGGTGTGTCAGCTTTGGAGGTGACCCATATATTTACAGGGAGACCAAGACTGGCAAGGGCTACAGAAGTTAAGAAGAAAGCAATGCAACTCTTCTACCAGTTGGTCTTTGAATTTGTGCTGAAGAACCTACTGCAGAGGTCTGAAAGGAGAAGTGAGGCTAACTTTCATGATATGACCTATATGGACCTGCTAGATCGAGAGGTTCGTATTAATCTGCCTGAATTGATGATCAAGCACATTGGTAGGGTAGCTGATATGGGGTTAGGCAAATATGTACTGGTCTATGGGTTTCTTCTGGGGACAGTATTTGATTTCTTTGGGGTGCCTGTTGGTAAGTGGACTGAGCCGGACCACAATGACTTGTTTGGGAGGAACATTCTTAAATCCTGTGACTATGTGTTGGATGGTGAACCTGCTGATGAACCAGAGCATATGGAGGAAAATGCTGAGGAAAGAAGAAACAACAGAATGGACAGGAAGATTGGGGGGTTCAGGAGGCAGCTTGAAAGGCAAAATGATGAGCTGGCCTGGATGAATGCTGAAAACACAAGGCTGGATGCAGAGCTGGAGCATGAAAGAGAAGGAAACTCGCGTCGCCTCGCCTTGTTGCTTGCTCACTTTAACATCCCTGATATTCCTCAATTCTGAACCAGTTCCCTCTTGGTTCTGTTATGGTCTGTTTTTAAGACAATCTTATTTCTCGGTTTGTAATATTTGGATGATGTTTGGATGTTTTATGCCGGTTTGGCACTTTTTGTTGATATAAATATCCTATCTTGCTAGTATTTATTGTCTGAAACAGGTTCCTGATGTTCAAAGGTTGGCTTGCTGCCTTTGGCACTATAGTCAATTGGACTTAAATTAAGTTGGGCAGGTTCTTACAACTGTGAAACTTTTCAATGATGCCAAAAGGGGGAAGTTAGATGTTGTTAGTTAGTTCATTATATGTTTGTGACCTAATTTTTGCCTAACTGTTATTACCCTGGTTCGTGGTTAGTGTTTGTTTTTTACAGGTTCTTGAGCGTATAAACCCTTGGTGAGACAACATTGTTTGTCATCATCAAAAAGGGAGAATTTGTTGAAGGATAAGTTTTGAAGATGACAAAGGACCTGGTGCTAAGTGGACCACGAAAAAGTTCACTGTCGAAGTAAGAAGACCAGCTGTTCAACGAGTTAGTCAAGTCAGAGCTGAAGAAGGAAAGAAGCGAACAGCTGGAGTTAAAGTTCCAATCCTACCGGAAATAGAAGTAGCAAGAAGCGGTGCTGAGAAGGACGCGGTTCCTAAACGTAAATGGATTGGGAACTAAGGCAAATTAACTTAGGTTTTAAATAAGGAAATATGGGTAACCTTGTTTAAAACTGATTTCAAAGAGGAAAAAGATTCCTAAACTTAGTTGGATCCGGCTAAGTCTAGTTCCTATAAATACAAGTTAATTTGGTCAAATTCAGAACGCACAAAAGACATCTCAACGGAGCAATTAAAGAGCAATCAGATCGTGAGAAGCTTTGTGTGCAAGAACAAAGGCTGAGCAGTAGAACCTTCTGAAGGAGCAGTTTCATAGTTAAGTTTGTTGTTTTAATTTCTTTGTTATAGGCTATTGAGTTGTAATCTATCAGCTTGTTTAGAAGCATATAGTAGAGATTACTTTTTGAGGTTAAGTAGAGGTAACCTTACCAGCTAACGTGTGGCTGTGAAGGTTCTAGGTACTAGGGGGTTCTAGTTCCTTGATTACATTACGTTGTAGTCTAAAACTTGATCGGGTTTTTATTTAGTGGAAGAGTTAAATCCCAAGAGTTTGGGTCGTAGTTTTTTGTCCCTTGAGCAAGGATTTTTCCACGTAAAAATCTCTGTGTTCTTTACGTTTCCTCAATTTGTTTAGTTTTAGAGATAGGTGAAGCTTGCAAGGAACCTGGTTCTTTGTGAGTTAGGCGCAGAAAGTTAAAAGAAAGTTTTAGGATTTAAAAATCGGGTAAAGACACTATTCACTCCCCTCTAGTGTCTTACGAAGGTTCACCAAGTACAACAAATAGCTTGATTGGCATGCTTGTGCGAAATAATAATTTTTTATAGGGGTTAGAGCGAAGATAATTGTATGGTTATTAGTGCAATTTCATCTGAAAAATGACTATTGAAACATGAGGGACAAAATTAGATGTCAACAAGGTGTTGGTTGTGTGTAATAATGGAAATATAGGTTAAAATAAGAATTATACTGTGTAGGTTGTGTGGGTATTTTGTTCATTATCTGGAATTGGGTAAATTGTTCAAAACGAGTGTTATTGTAGTAAGGGCATTGGGTTAAAAGTGGTCCAATTAAGTTAGGGTTATAAGAGCCATATGGTTGGTTTGATAGAACGGTGATATTTTGGTAAATTGGGTCGGGTGACATGAAACCAAAATGTATAGATCTATTAGTGGGCTGGGAAGAATTTGTTTTGGGTGGTGGGCGATGTATTGGTGGTTCGTATAACAGGTTGGTAAGTCATTTGGTATGTATAGGTTGAACCTTAATAGGTTGGGTATTGGTCTGGAAAGTGTCAGGGTTCAAAAATGACTCATTTACCCCAAGGGCAGAAGGTGGTGGGACAGTTCTGTGGCCTGTGTAACCAGCCCCATTGGTTAAAACCCTAATCCTCTGTATGTTCCCGTCGCTACCGGTAAATTTGGAGCTGAGGCACTGTAGGGTGCGCCTCCTTGTACGGATGGAGGACCCGAATCCCAAACCGACCCAGTTGTTTCTAATGAATAGTTTGGAATGAGCATCAACAATACCCCCTCTGGTTTTTTAACTTATTCATGCTGAGCTAGCATGGTTGTCAACTTTCGATTTGTTTCATCATTTTGCTTCCTACTCTCTTCTTTGAATAACGCATGTCTCTCTTCCATTTCTTTATTGCCTCATCCATTATAGAGCTTCACTCCGCTCTAAGTCCTTCTCTTTATCCCCACCGACTAGTTTTCGAGCTTTGTCAACCATAACTCATAGTCAAGAATCGCCGCTCTGAAACGAAATGTAGCCATTGCTACCTTGCAGATAACCAAAACAATTAAATAAACTAACAAAAGTAAAATAAAATAGGAAAAATTAAAAGAGATTTCTCATTTCAGCTATTTTCTAGGGTTTTGAGCTACAATATTTACACTATACCCAACTACTAGACTCTCAGATTTTATGACACGTGTTTGAGCACAAACTTAATAATTATTAGGACTAAATTGCTCAAATATGAAACTTACTATCTGACTACAATAAAATAATAAAAATAAAGGCTATTTGCAACACTTAACATAATATCAGTTATTAACATAATGATCCATTCGTCTCTTACATTCTACCCTCTTTAGGTGAATCCTAAATTGAAAAATTAGGGTTCAAAATCTGGAAATTTGGAGCGCAGAAAAGAGTGTTCTTCCCACGGTGCCTCTTCGGCCCTAGATTCTCTCAACGTATTAGCACTTGGACCACCCCTTGTTGCCTTTCTTGACCATTCGACGATCAAGTATCTCTGCTGGTGATGTGATTATCTGACCCAAATCAGTGTATAAAGCTGGATCTTTTGATGCAAATTTCCGGTTCCCAATCTTTCTCTTGAGTTATGAGACGTGAAAAACAGGATGAATCTTGGATCCCTAAGGTAATTTCAATTCATATGCAACTTGCCCTATTTTCTTGATTATTTCATATGGGCCGTGCTGCAATCTTCATATTTCTTCTTACTGCAACTGAGACTTGGCGATAGGGTTGCAATTTTATGAATACCCAATCACCCACATCGAATTATCGCTCACTTCTAATTATGTCAGCGTATTGTTTCGTACGGCCCTGTGCCTTGATCAGATTTTCCTTCAACATTTTCTTGATCTGCTGCTTCTCTTGTAATATGTCTTCAACTATCTCCACTTTGAATTGTGCAATTAATTCAAAAGATGGCAATGGAGGGTCGTATCCATAAAGGTCTTTAATTGGGACATGCCGATTGGAGAGTGAAAGTTGGTATTATACCAAAACTCTGCTTGAGCGACCCGGCAGCTCCAGTCATGTGGCCTGTGTCCCATCATATATCTCAAGTAAGTCTCGATGCATCTATTAACCCATTCTATCTGCCCGTCCATCTAAGGATGGTAGGCATAGCTCAGCTTGATTTTAACAAGTAATCCTTTAAATAGTTCACTCCAAAAATTGCTTACAAAAATGGGATCTCTATCTGAAATGATTGAACGAAGATTTCCATGGAGTTTGCATATGTGGTCCAAAAATAGTTTGGCTATTTGTGGGGCCATGTAACGATGAGATATGACCATATTTGGAGAAATGGTCTACTACCACTATTATTGATTTTTTTTCATGTGACTTAAGGAGACATTCAATGAAGCCTACAGTAACATGCTCCTAAGCACAAGATAGAACTGGTAATGGCTGTAACAAATTGGGTAAGGTACATTTTCACTCTTATTCATTTGGCATTCCTCACACATCAATAATGTAGATTTGACCTGCATCATGGGCCAAAAGAAAAGAGACTTAAGCCTCTATAGTTTCGCATATGCTCCCGAATAGCCACCCCAATGTGATGAATGCATAGCAGCAATTAGTTTGGCCCTTAATCCCCCTAAAGAACCAACCCAAAGCTTGTCCTTGTATTTAATTAAGCCCGCGTGAATTTTTGTGTCCTCAATCGCTTCAAGGTAAATGATAAGCTTGGTGATAATAGCCTGAGCTTCTTCATCAGTATGATAGCTGTTAGTGAGTTCTTATATCCATTTGGGCTGAATTGTAAATAGCCCAAAATATTCAAACTCATCCCATCGCCTAGAGAGAGCATCAATAGCATGATTTTCCACTCATTTCTGGTATTGAATCATATAGCTAAGGCCCACTAACTTTGTAACCCTTTTACATTGGAAGGAATTAGTTATATTTTGATCTTTAAAAACTTCAAATTGATCCTTCTTGATGATAAAGTGACGAGGCTACAAATAATGCCTCTATTCCTCTACTACAAACAAAATACAGTTAGCTCCTTCTCATTAGTAGAAAGGGCCAAATGTCTTGGGCTTAGGGCTTGGCTTATAAAGATTATGGGTGTGCCTGCTTTCATTAGCACAACTCCTATCCCTTTTTCATTTATATCTACTTCAACCACAAATGAAATGCTAAAATTTGGTAATGCCAACACGGGTGTACTGGCCATTACTGCCTTTAAGGTTTCAAAAGTCATACTAGCATGCTCATTCCAAGCAAAACCTCCTTTCTTTAACAGGTCATTAAGAGGCTTACAATGGAAGCATAATTTCGAAAGAACCAACAATAGTAATACGTTAGGCCTAGGAATCCATTGTGCTCTTTAAGACAAATAGACTTAGACCAAGATTGCATTACCTTAATTTTCTGAAAATCAGCGCTGACTACGTGAGAGTTGATCACATGACCCAAGTATTCTTACTTGGGCTTGCCCAAATATTGCACTTGGAATGCTTGAAGAATGCTTGTGCAATTTTAATAGCCAAAAAAACCACCTCTTAATGTTTTACATGAGCTTCCAAAGTGGGGAAATAAATCGAAATGTCATCGAAAAATACCAACATAAACTTTCTTTAAAATGGCACAAAGACCAAATGCATGAGCCCTTGAAATGTGGCTAGTGCATTTGTTAATCAAAATGGCATGACTCTAAACTCCCATAAGTTGTGGTGAATTTGAAGGCTGTCATGAGAACTTAGATGATAAATGGACCAAAGGTTAATTTCAGAATAAATTGTGGCCCCATTTATCTCGTCTAATAAATCCCCCACCATCGAAATTCGATACTGGTTATTGACGTTTATTTCATTAAGTTTGCGATAATCAACACAAGGACGCCCATATGAATCTTTCTTTTTTGACAAAGAGAACTAGTGACGCAAAAGAAGAAGAGGGGTTAAAATAGTAGGATTTTTGGGTAGATGTAGGGGTTTAAGGGGCAAAGTGCACCAACGGCCACTTTTGCCACTGGTCTTTGGGCACAGGCCGCTAATACCAAAATATTTAGTTTGTGGCCACTTTCGCTTAAAGAGATAGAACTTCAGTCCAGAGGTCGGATTAAAGTTTAGTCCTTAAAGATTGAACTTCAGTCCAGGGCCATATGGATTGAAGTTCACTCCTTAAAGACAGAACTTCAGTCCAGGGCCATGTTGACTGAAGTTCAGTCCAGTCCTTAAGATGGAACTTCAGTCCAGGGCCATATGGACTGAAGTTCAGTCCATAAAGATGGAACTTCAGTCCAGGGCCATATGGACTGAAGTTCAGTCCAGGGCCATATGGATTGAAGTTCAGTCCTTAAAGATGGAACTTCAGTCCAGGGACCGTATGGACTGAACTTCAGTCAATGATTAGAACTTAAGTCAATGTTTATTTAGTAAAGGCCAAAAAGTGGCCACTAGTGTAAGACCAAAAAAAATAGTGGCCTCAACCAAATACCGGTGTTAAGAGTGGCCGCTGGATGAAATTTTTACGGGTTTAAGGCAAGTAAGGGATGTGCTGTAGGTAACATGGGTGGGTTTCAAGGAGTCTTTGGGACATGGCTAATCCGTTGGATAGATGAAAACGGTCTTGGGTTGGGCCTTGAATTAAATTTCCTATAAATTGATCTCAATGTCTTTTCATGCAACTAGCTCTTTCATATTGTTAACACCCAATTTTGTCCCTCATTTTTCTATAATTGGCCATAATTTAAGATAAAGGTGCAATTTTAAGTGTTTGAGCAAAATATGCATTAGAAAGCATGCGTTTACTTGTGTTATTACCTATCTATAAATTATATATTTAATTGTGGCTATATTACATAATTTTACATTATTTAGGCTATTTATTAAAATTATGATTGTTTGTGCAAATTAGTGCATTTATAGCATTTAATAAATATTTGTGGCTATTTATTAGTTAATTAATTTTGACTTTGATTATTTTTATATGTGCATCTTTGTTTGTATATATAGAGTATTATATTTATATTCATTTAGGACCTTTAGTTAAATATCTGACCAACTAAAATAATATTCAGTCCAATGTTTTCACTATTCTACATCCACTTTCAAATTCAAATTCTTTTAAATAATTTTTTAATCTATTTTCTTATTTATTTATTTATTTATTTTCCTTCTTCTTTTGTTTAAATCTCCTATCTTGACCCTAGACAAAATATGGTCTAGATATATTCTTGAATCTTTCATATTAATTCACTCACAATCATCTCTCAAAATCTCCCCTTCTAAGACATTTCTTTTAAAATTCCTTTCGAACCTAGACAAGTATTTGTCTAGATACGTTCTTTTTGTTACGAAATTAATTACATCATACATTTTTCCTTTTTCTCTTATTTTTATTTTTAAAACTTATTCCCAAATCAAGCCATAATCTCTCCCCAGATCTCCTCCCATGATCTCCCTAATCTCGCTACAACTCTCTCTCTCTCTGTCTCTATTTTTTGGTAAATCTCCATCTAATGTCTAAAAATCGGAATCCTCAAAATTGCTCCAACATTCCTATTCTCTAGTCTCTCCCTAATTCCCCTCAATTTTAGTTAATCAAATATTGAGTTTTCATTCTTGACAAAACAAATTTCTTCTTTCCTTTTGTACAAATTATTTTGAATATTTTCCTTAAGTATAGTACTACCAACTTAGGCTATAAATACCAGCCTCACTTCCCGTCAACAGACACCTCTACTACTGTTTTCTCTCGGCTACAAATAGAGAAGCATTCTATCTTCTACCATCTTTTAACTTTTTTTTCTCTAAATTAGCTCTGTCTCGTTGAAAGCCAAGAAAAGTACTAGCTTGCGTGATTCCTGTCTTACTACTCTCATTAGTTATATATCTAGCTACATTATCCGCTACTTGTTTGAGGTACTGCTAAACTGAATTTATGAACTCTTGATATTAATGTTTTGATGTGAAACTAGTTATTGTTTGTTTGTTATATGGGTGAACTATCTGAGCCTGTTATAGGCCACTGCGAATGTCTTTTACAGATATTTTGGGATAGTTGAAAACTATACCCAATGTTAATAGATTATTGCAGGTATTTGTAGTTTGAGAACTGGATTAGCAAGATTTGATAAAACCTGACAAACAATGGGAAAAGGCCCTTCTCTCTTCTCTCCTTATTTACAATTCTTGTCATGTAATTAGATTTGAACTATTGATGATGATGTATTTGTTAGGATATATGGGTATAAGCACCATAAGGTGCGGTTGGATGCATGGGACAGGTGCAACACTACTAAGTGCAGTCAAATTGGCTAAACATGAGCCATTTCTAACATTTTCCTTTCTAGTTGTATGTTAAAAAGGATTAAATCGTAGTGCAGGTTGAAAACTGGTTTGTTTGTGCAAATATTAAAGCTGAAAATTATGGAAGTGTCTTAATAGGTTTTGAAACTGAAAATTTAAGGGCTCTTTACATATATATGCGCCAATCAAAGAATAATTACTTTTAGATGTACATAACTTTTTGTATCCAAAAATTTAATACATATTAAATATAATCCTTAATATTAATATTAATATTAATATATTATGAAGCCCCAAAAAATAGGTAAACCAATATTCTGATGATATTTAACTTCCTTAATTAAAGGAAACACTCAATGGTAATTGCATGATTTTAGGCTTAATGATAGAGTCCTATCAATATAAGATTCTACACTGATTTCTACCCACGCCAAAGAGAATAAACTCTGTATTCAATCTCACTAGAAACAGATAACATTGAAACTGAAGAGAAAGAATCGGAGTGTTGCAGGTTCGTATGGGAGTTTTTTTTCCTTTTTATTTTTTAATATCTGATTGGTGAATACTGACAGGTTTTTACAAAAAGCAAGATTGTTAATTGTAAAATTGTTGCAGTAATGGAGAGCATTCATATATTGATACATTACAATGGAGTGTGGAGTCCAGAATTTAGATATGAAAGCTACAATATGGATGGTATCGTAGTTGCCCAAGAATGTTCCTACAACACATTAGTAGGTGCAGTTAAAAAAATGCTTGAAGGGGTAGGTTTAAATGGTTCAGTAGATATTCAATATGTATTAAATGATGGTTTACGGCCAATGGTTGTTACAATGACATGAGCTTGAAGTTCTACATTGATATTAGGAAAACAACTGATGATGTTACAAAGTATCCTTTGTGTGTATCGTTGAAGAGCAGCCAACAATAACAAGTATTGTTTGTGCTAATGGTACTGATGCAACAACTTCTCAAGCAACTATTTATGCTGAAATTACAAAAAACAATTTCAATATGAACACATAAAAACATGTTTACATTTTGGACTGAGAGGGACATGCAGAAATAAAAAGACACAGAACACAAAAATGTATATCTAATTTAAGCTATTTTTTCATAAATCATACAAATCACGTTGCAGCAAATATATAAAAATACCTTCCAATTGTTGAGGCCGACATGTGCCTCGACGTCAATGTCGGGTTTAACCACCTTAGCCTTGAGGCTGACATTCTTTTTTGTTATGATTCCTGGACCACAATTAATATCATTGTCTAGTTGCAGCTTCCGAGTTCGTTTTCCACAAATCCTTTTGTCATTACCACCAGCAACCTTTTCTTTCCCTTTAACACTTTTTAATATTTTGTAACTGAGAACGAGTAATCCTGGATGACATAGGTGTTGCATGCGATTCTCGTTGTGCTGAGCGTATCACAATAGGTACAGGGTCAACAATGTCATCATCATCTCCCCTACCCATATCTTCTATACCACTTGAACGAGAAGACTTTTTAGAACACATTACAAATGGTTGACTAACAGTAATTATAGAAAAATCGAAACGAATGAACTGTGTGAAGAGAAATTTAGTGAATTTCTCTTTAGATGGTGACATTAGCAGCATTTCGCACAGTGTCTGAGAGAGTTTTGAGTGTAAGGATGTAGAAGTAAAAGTTAACGTGTGGAAATGTGAAAGTTTTGAGTGTGAGTGTGGTTTATTGTAGGAGTGTAAAGAGGCTAATAATTAGGAAAATTTTACACAATCACAATCCCTTGAAATACGCATTGTAATTATCTATTAAAGGAAGTTAAAAAGATTGTACCTAAATGAATTGAAAGATCAGATTTTAATGAATCAAATTGATTAGTTTTAAAAACGGCTCATATCCCTTAAAATAAGGGATAAATACAAAATATTTAACATACATCAATAATATTTAAAATATTAAATATATATTTAAAAAGGATAAAACATATATGGAAGAAAGAAACAAGAAAAGGTATACAGAAAAAGAAAAAGTAATTATTCTTGTTTAACTATCGTGGGGCGTAAATTTCCCAAAATTTAATGTCAATCTAGACTGTTTGTGCAATTTAAATATGCTGGAACTAATTTATATTTTTGAAAAGGGATAAAATGCAAGACAGTTTGAAAACCGGACTATTTCTGTAAATTTTATGCTCTGAAAACGTAACCGTACATTTTGTTTTCTTGAAAGTAGTTAAAACTAAAAACTAGCCTATTTATGCAAATTTGAAGTTATGAAACGTAACTTGAGAGTAGCAGCCTTTAAACTTTGGAGCAGGTTGATTGTTATTACAATATATATTAATTTGGAGCTTTTTTTTCACAACTTGAAAATTATTTTTATTTTAATTTAATTTGTGTATGTTTGAAATAGCATGACCGTCATTATTTGCAACGCCTAGTTCGAGTCTAGATTGGGGCACATAATGAATTTAGGGGTCTAGTTGTTTTATTTTAAAAGTAGTTGTCCCAGTGGTCTTCGGGATTTAAGTTGGGTACACTAGCAAAAGCCTTTAGGACGTAAATCATTAGTTTTCGCTTTAGTTAAATACTTAAAGAGGGTATGGGGATTAAGGGTAAATTAAGCCCCTCGGAGATGATTGAAATTACCCGAACAATATGTGATAGTGAATTCTGAAACTATCCTTTTTTGATAAAAGCCGGGATCTGATCCGAATAGGATAGTAAAACCTAGGGTCATTTATTAGTTTGTTAGTTAATTTGCAATTGATGGCTGTTTATGCAATACCACTTCAATAATTACTATTTTGGCAAAATCATTCTCATATGCCGAGTTTTGCTTAATTTCAGTTTGCATAAGCGAGCTAGTTTAAGGTAAAAATTTCGCCCAACAGCCATTTTTAACACTGGTATTTAGTTTGAGATAACTATTTTCTTTGGTCTTACACTAGAGGCCACTTTTGGGCCTTTACTGAATAAATGTTGACTTAAGTTCTGATAGTTGACTGAAGTTCAGTCCACACGGCCCCTGGACTGAAGTTCCATCTCTTAAGGACTGAGCTTCCAGTCCATGTGGCCATGGACTGAACTTCAGTCCACGGTATGGCCATGGACTGAAGTTCAGTCCATGGCCATGGACTGAAGTTCTATCTTAAGGACTGGATTGAACTTCAGTCCATATGGCCGTGGATTGAAGTTCAATCTTTAAGGACTGAACTTCAATCCGGCCTCTGGACTGAAGTTCTATCTCTTTAAGCAAAAATGGCCACAAACTAAATATTTTGGTATTAGTGGCCTGTGCCCAAAGACCAGTGGCAAAAGTGGCCTTTCGTGCACTTAGCCCTAGTTTAAGATACCTATTGAGAGTTTGACCTAATTTTGTGGATTAGACTTTACTTTAAGCTTTAATTTCGAATCTAGTCAAGTATTCCTTTAGACTATGCCCCTTTTCATATATATTTTAACTTGATTGCATGGCTATGTCTTTTCATTAAATTATTTGTCTTTTGTTACTCTAGTTAAAATCACATGTTTAAACTCAATGTAGAAATCGGTCGGGAACCACACTTAGTGGAACTTAGGAGGTCCCTAACTCCTTCCGTCTAGGTTATTTCGAATACTTATCCGAATCTCTGATTAATAAGCCAAACAAGAGTTATTCTTTAAATTAGAAATGTTTTTAGGTGACCTAATACACCTAGATATATTTATTAAATGGCGACTCCAAAACTCTAACTCCTAACGAGTTATCCCAAGTCGGAAATCATTTTTTCTTCTGGCGTGCGTTCCGGATGATTTAAAAAGTGGGGTGAGACACATACACACCAAGTAGAGTAACAGGATTTTGCCACACGCACCAAAGACTCCAGATCAGTTTTAAGACCACCAATAAAACTCGATACCAAATATTTTTAATATAATGATTGGTTAGTTATTAATACATAACAACACAACTCTTCAAATTTAACTGGATAAGATTCTACATCAGTTGCTTATTCTAAATGATTAAATTATTTAATGACATCAAGTGGTCTAGATTATCATAGCTCCTACAAGTGGCCACATAAAATTATGACAAAGAGATATAACCTCCACGCTCCATTAACAAGCTGTCGAACAGTGATCAAATTTGTCCTTAGCATGCGTAGAAATGAGTAAAATTTTCGCCCACAGGCCACTTTTGTCACTGGTATTTAGTTTGAAGCCATTTTTTATTGGTCTTATATAATAGGCCACTTTTTGGAACATCAATCTTTGTGGGCTGAAGTTCAAACCTTATGGATTGAACTTCATGCCTAAATTATGAACTTTTCCACTTCAATTTGTAAGGGATGAACTTTTAGGTATAGATGCGTAAACTTCAACCCTTGTGGGCTGAAATTGAACTTCAATCCTTGTGGTGGGCTGAAGTTGAACTTCAATCCTTGTGGGCTGAACTTGTGTGAAGTTCAGCCCAAAAGAACCGAAATTTCAAAAAGTGGCCTCTCATATAAAATCAATAAGAAAAGTGGCATCAAACCAAAGACCACTGTAAAAAATGGCCTTTGATGCACTTCGCCCAGAAATGAAGCTCATCTTGAACTCTCAGGTACCTGATACACATAAAAAACGATTTGGATTAGAGAGATCAAATTCTTGGAAATAAAGCTTGCTTTTAAATGTTTAGATGAATTAGTATTCGATGGAGCAGAAGTATGAGTAACAGCGGTAGCTATGTTTGGTGAGTTGGGTCGGGTAAAGTGTTGGTTGTGTGTAATAATGGAAATATAGGTTAAATTGAGAAGTATTTCTGTGAAGGTTGGGTGGGTATTATTTTCATTATTTAGGATTGTGTAAACTATTCAAAACAAGTGTTTGTATAGTAAGGGCCATAAGATTGGTTTGATTGAATAGTGATATTTGGGTAAATTGGGCTAGGTGACATGTGATGCAGCCCGAACACGTGCTGATCAAGTGTTCGATCCGTCGAGAAGACCGATGATAAGAAGCCAAGCCAAGCTGTTGCACGATGTGCACATTCACTTAGCCTGGCCGAAGGAAAATAATTGCTCCGAAGCTGAGTGGCCTGGATCAAGAACCGAAGGCGTTATCTTCAGATTTGAGCCCAAAGGCAAAGTGACCGAGGACAATGAGCTCGAGGACAAGTGAGCGTCCGAGGACAATGAGTTCGGGCAAGCAACCGAGCACCGAAGTCAAGGCTGCCGAACACAAACTTGTCTCAGCCCTGCGTGGCATGTTTTTATTAGTCACTTGTGACTATTTACTACTTTATCCTTAGTATAGCCTATAAATAGTCCATTTCCATTTCATTGTAGACACACAGTTTTTAGTATATGAAAAACATAGCAAGTGCTATAGTGAGTCTCCGATGGAGCCGAACCCCCGACGTGGGCTTTTAAAGAACTTGTGTCAACCGGTGTTATTCGATTGAACAACTTCTTCTTGATCATTCAATTTGCAAGAAGCGGGTCTTTCTTGAGGATTGTTGCATAGTATAGGTGCGTCTTGTTTTTCCCTTCAATCGAGCTTTGAGACAGGTTCCTCACTGTTCTTTTGAATCGAAGCAAGATTTGTCTTGCTTCTATCTTTACTTTTCTTGTCATTTATCTTCCGCGTTCGTGTCTAGCATTTCCTTCGGGTTTGCTTGCACCATCTTGGTATCAGAGCAAGGTTTGAGTTTGTTCTTACAACCTCAAATCCTGTTCACTTAAATCGTGCCTTTGTCTTCAGTTTCAGCTTTCTTCCATGTGTTTGATTGTTGTTGCTGAGCGTTTATAAAGGAAAAAAAAAAAAAGTAGAAAAACAAAAAATTCAAAAATTGTGTTTTATTGTTGGTTGTTTGGATTAAACAACCATTGATTCTTGTTCACCATTGTTTCCTGATTCCAACAAGTACCCAACGTACTGATTTCGTGACTAGGGTTTCTTGGTGAAATTTTGGACTGTTTTGAGCTTTAGTGGTGACTGGAACTCGAACCCCCATCGTGTTTGGCTGAAACCGATGAAGATTGGTGGTTCTTGAGTGATTTGGGTTTGTTTGGTGCTTGAAAATCGAAGTTCTGAGTTGGAATTCATTATCCGTACGCCGGAAACTTGTTACGATTTGTAACAGTGTACGACACGAAGGAGCTGAGATCTTAGCTCAAGAACTTTGTTTGAATTCCTCCGTTGTTGTTTGAAACCGGAGTTGAAAAGAGCAACCCAGATCTTGTTGAATTCGTGGTCGGTGAACCGAAGCTGTTTAATCCGTACGCCGGAGCCAAGCTTCACTGTTCCATTGAAGAAGAAAAGGGGTAAAGTGTAAACATCAAAACCATAGGTGAAAAGTTGTCGGCAGAGAAAAGGAAAGTGGATAAGGTAAAACCCTATCCGTACCAAAGAGGGACCACTCTTGCACGGACAAGAGTTGGTGTATTCGAAAGGAGATTTCCAAAGGGGAATCAAAGGGTAGATTCTCCTAGGATTTCACTTTCTTCTGACCGAAATTCTATTTAGTGGATCTTTTGAGTAATTGTTCTACTCAAGGTCGTACTTGTTGACACCCAAATTTGTCCCGAATTTTAATTAAATTTTTTAATTATTTTAAAATTAAGTTTAATTCTGAAGATTGCAAATAAATAGCTAATTTTAAAGGGAAATGGCCAAAATCACAAGTCGTTCCTTCATTTGCAGCGTGTTATATAATTATTTGTTTAATTTAATAAAGGGCTAAATATGTTCTTAAATTGCAATTTAGAATTGTTTTTGCAAAGCCCATATAACACAAAACCCAACCCATTATTCACCTTCTCCACCCTTATAACAAAAACCCTACACCCATTTCTTTCAAAAGAAGAGACACCAGCCGCGGCTCATCTCCCTCACTCCCACACATTAATCAGCCGCAACACCCCTCTGTTTCTCCTTCATCATCGACACCTTTCCCTTGTACCCAGATACAGTAAATCACCCTCACCTCTACGCCTCGCCTATCTCCCTCACCACAAGACATAACACATCACAAAACTCACCAAACATCACCCCACCGGAAAATACAAACGGAGATGGGAGATCAGGGAAACAGGGGGGTTTAACAAGCAGAAACAGAGGAACACCCATCAGTGATAAAACAAGGATCCCATTCTCATTTTTCTTCCCCGTTATTGTTGACTCGAGACTGAGATTTAAAAGGGAATGGTGGAGTTTGTAACGATGCCACCGGAGTTGTAGCGACGCCGCTACTTGGCTGGTGTTGCTCCTCCAAACCCCGTTTGATTTTTGCTTTGATTCCGTTTCCATGGTTCTGCTCGATGCTATTGATGGTTTTTTTTTTCTTTCTTATCTGAGACTTGCTTTGTGTTCTGTACTACTGATGTTGATTTAGGGAGATGGGGGACGGTTTTAGTGATCACGACGTTTGGGTGTTGCTCTGCCTGTTTGTTTCTCACCGGAATTTTCGTTCTCCGGTCACTTGCCTCTCTGCGTTGCTAGAACCCACTGGTTTGACCAGCGATTAAGGATGGGTTTCTGGCCTTTGATTGACCTCGGTGTGGCCTTTCCTTAGCTCTGTTATACTTTCACTATTGTTGAGACTATTGTTTTGCTAAATGTTGCGATGTTTCTGTTGTGATGCTAATTTTTATTGGTCCTGACATGATTCATTCAATTTTGCGAGGTCCTGCCTTCTCTGTAAGGATAGTATGGTTGTTTGAAATTGCTTGCTGCTAAGGATGGTCCTATGCTAATTTGCCATGGAAACTGTCCAAACATTGACTAAACTCGTCTTGCTCTATGGATCTGGAAAGGCGTATTTGCTAAAGCCCTTTGTTGACTTCACTGATAATGGACAGTTACTGATAAAAGCCTATGAAAATAATTTAATTTGAGGCGTATGGACTGATTTGAACTCGATACTACACCCCGGGCCGATGAAAATACATACAAACGTATTGAGGCCTAGGGATTAATCTGAACAGGATACTACACTTGAACCGTCCCGTTCCCGTGTCCCTAAAGCAAAAGGCGATGATGAATGCATTTAAATGCTAAGCAAGTTGAATAGAGTAGTGGGTTTGGTGCTTTGGCACGGCAATACGGCCCGGGCTCCGTGTTTGCAACCGCACCAAATCCCGAGCCTCTATTCGACGCGCCATACAAACCTGAGCCTAAATTTTGCAAAAACAAAACCCCTTTATTATTATTATTATTGTTATTATTATTATTATTATTATTATTATTATTATTATATACATATATATTTTTTTCTTATTATTATTATTATTATTACTTTATTATTATTTTATTTTATTAATCATTACACTTTATTATCGTACTAATCCCGTTTAATTCCCGTTTTATTGCGAGGTATATCTTGGCACGAGCAATTCGGGAACGCTTTTGGCTAACTCGCGAATGAGAATAGTCCTTTGCATTGAAGGCATTTGGGGATTGAATTCGGACCCGAGCATTCAGAAATAAGACTTAGGAATTTTAGAAAAATCAAGACTCCCGCGAGTTGATCAATCGCCCGGTTCTATCTTTAACTTTGCCTTCCTTTCCTTAGATATTTATGTAAATAAAATGTGTGAATTATTTATTTGACAATAATATTTGATTGTTTGTATGTCGCTTTACTTTATGTGCATTATCCTTTTTATTTTTAAAGTCGTTATTTAATTTATTGCAAACTGGGGCAAATTAGCAAAATGCGTGCAAAAATTAAAATATTTTTCATAAACAAGTTTTATTTCAATTAATTATTTTAGATAATTTTTTTTAGAAAAGCATATTTTGCAAATATTTGGAAACCTGTCGGATTAACCGTATTTTACGGAATTTCGGAAGTGCCTTAAAAACCTTCTTCCGAAATTAATAAAACCTCTTACCTTTAGAATCTCTGAAAGAAAGACCGTCTTTTTATAAAAACGGAGTTTTTGCACGCATTTGTTAATTTGGTTCCCTGTTTTCCTTAAATTGGGTGGCGACTCCAAAAACTCCAAAAGAGTTAGCCCATCCTGTCGATATTCCGGAATTTATCCTTTTCGGGGGTAATTTTTGGGGTTCAACAGCATGGCGACTCCGCTGGGGACCAATAAAGGTTTTGACCATAAAGGTTTCCAATTGTTTGCAACTAGCATGCCTGATTTATTTGCTTTATTATATCTGTTTGTTTGGTTTGCCTTATAAAGCATGCATTGTATTAATTTGTGCATAATCTGCGTTCCGTTCATATTTCCTCTCTCATGGAGCCTGTCAATTCTCTTTCACCTCCTCGATTTCATCACGGGGTACCCGCTTGACGGGTAGCTATGCAGGAAGGGCATTGCCCTTACCTCACTCTTTCAAACTTCTTTCGTGTCACCGAAAGTTAGTTGGGGTATGGTTTGCCTGGTTTTGCCATGGCCGGTTTTACTGGTTTATGGGGCCAGGTTTATCCCGCATAGGTCTGAATCAGCCTCAACCGTTAGCCCACTCTTAGAAGGAAATTAGGTCATGCATGCATATACACCTTAGTTTGGGGGAAGGTTCGGCAGATTTGGTTGGTTTGTGTTTTGGAGATGGCTTGGTGTAGTGAGATCTAAGAGGTGAAGCCCCTGGTGTCTTTAAAAGGATCGGTGGGGTCCCTCTTGTGAATGGCTTTGCGTGTGTGCAGGCCTATGTTGATTATCCAGCTGCAACTTTGTAAAATTGAAGTATGCTTGTCGCATACTAGGAGAGCGAAGCCCCTGTGTCTTTGAATGACCAGTGGGGTCCCTCCTTGAAGACCAGTGCGGTCTTGGCTACCTAGGAAACTGAGAGGCTTGTCCAAAGCCGAGGACCAGTGAGGTTTTATTTTGAAAGGCCAATGGGCGCCTTTCGTGATTTGCAGTCTGGTATTGTGGAGGCAGTTGGAAATTTCTCCCTGGATGTTGTAATACAATTGGGAGTTGTGCTTGGAGTAGTGTGGATGTTTGCAAAAGCTATGGAGGATTGTTTCGGGTTTTAGGCATTCGGGTTTAGAATTTTGTGCAGATGCTGTGGCGAGCATGAGCTGTGTTAAAATGTTAATTGCCTGTCTTGCTTTATTTGCTCAAAATGCGTTAAATACTAGGTGTTGCTTGCTTGTATGCAATCCTATGAATGACATGCAAACTATCTTAGTTACTCTTTGTGAGGTTTCTTTTGTTTTGTTTACTTTTCTAGTAAATGTTGGATTTGTGAAGTGGCTGACCATCCACCATGCAAAGGTTTCGAGATATGATTGATAGTAGACACTCTAGTTCGTGAACGATGCAGCACTAGAAGTTAATGGCATTGTTTGAAAGTACTTGGCGATTGAACTTAGTAGCATTATTTTCAATTTTTAATTTGGGTTGAGGCCCTGAATCGCATTGTAATTTAAAGCTTATGTTAATCTGAATCAACTCATTTTGAATTTATGAAAATTGAAGTAAAATGCATCTCATTCTTATTATATTATTTACGCTTGCATTTGTTTCCATTTTAAAATTAAAATTGATAAACTTGCCAAAGCTTTGCTTGTAATGTATGGCAAAACAACTGAACAATTTGAAAGCGATGCACTGAAAGTTATTGTCTGCGCTCTTTGGATATCGCACTACTGTTGGAACTTCAACTGGGGCAGCTTTTATTTGTTGGTATATGGCGTTGAGGCAGTGATGCAGAACTACACACGGTCTGATTCCCAAGGAGGGATACGTAGGCTCCCTCATCGGGCTCGACCCTTTAGCATTTAAATTATTATTTTCCCCCAAGAAGGACAACTGGGGCAATTTTTGCAAAAAATGAGTTAGGAATGCGGAAGATAATAACTGGGGCAGAATTTTGCAAGAAGCGGCGTTGGTTATTAAAGATGAGTTGGCAAGAATTTTGAAATCGGTTAAGCAAACAGTGCAAAGTCTAAGACAAAGGACGTTCAGTTTGTTTTAAAATATGTTACAAGTTTAAGTCAAGACAAAAATTTTCAAAATGCATCTTTGACTTCATTTGCATGCTTATTTCACTCGCTATATTGCATTAAAATATTTTATCTTGCCTCTATCTTTCAAATTCTATGCTATTTGAGTTCATGAGCCAAGTTTCTGAAAACAATTCGCAAATCCAAGTCCAATGAAGACGAGGAAGCAGCAGAAGCAGCAAGATCAGGATGAAGTCTGCACAAATCAAACGTTTCCCCTTCCCTCCTCAGAACTAACAATTTTCTTTGAGAGCAGGAACATAAAAGCTTGCGTTGAAAAGATCATTCGCACTATGGATGAACAGTTTATGGAACGCGCATTCAAATTTGCCTTGCAAATTGCGTCGCATTGCCCTTTTCATGACTTAAAGCATTATGCTTTGTCATGAGTTATTGCCGAACACGCGGCATTTCTACCCCTATGACTTTCATTCCTAATAGGCGATAAAGCCGTGGCTTGTTTTGTGTTTTCAAAACCAAGCCAAATAGGGCATCGTTTTGTTTCAGGCTATAATCCGCACAAGGCCATCCTTGCCGGATTGTCTCGCCAATTGATTTATCAATGGCTATCGCACTGACTACTTTTCCTCACTACTTTGCTTTTCACTTATCTTGAATTACGCCTTCACACTTGCTTTAAAATTAACGCCTCGCTTTACTCTTTCAGGTTGACCATCGGCTACGAGGATTCCCTTTGTTGGACTATCTCGCCCATTGATTCGCCAAATGGCTCTTGCATTGCTTTACATTCCCGAACTGCTTTTCTTTGCACTTGCTTTGAATTATGTCGTCGCACTTGCTTTAAAATTGATGCCTTACTTTACATTTTTCAGGTTGACCACCAAGCGGGGCTTCTCTCTTGTTGGACTTTCACGCCTGTTGATTTGCTAAATCGCTTTGGCGTTGCTTTACATTTCACGCTAAATTGCTTTGCACTTGCTTTCAATTATGCCTTTGCACTTGATTCATATTATGACTTGCTTTACTTTTATTTTAACAGGTCAGCCCTGATACCCTCCTTGCTTTGTGCCGGACCGGATCACCAGCTGATTTGTAGACAATCAACCCCAAGACCCTCCTTGCTGCGTGCGCGACCGGCTTGCCAGTTGATTTGTCAAGATGTTCAAATTGCCTTGCACTTGCTTTCAATTATGCCTTTGCACTTGCTTTATATTATGACTTGCTTTACTTTTAGTTTAACAGGTCAGCCCTGATACCCTCCTTGCTTTGTGCCGGACCGGATCACCAGCTGATTTGTAGACAATCAACCCCAAGACCCTCCTTGCTGCGTGCCCGACCGGCTTGCCAGTTGATTTGTCAAGATGTTCAAATTGCCTTGCACTTGCTTTCAATTATGCCTTTGCACTTGCTTTATATTATGACTTGCTTTACTTTTAGTTTAACAGGTCAGCCCTGATACCCTCCTTGCTTTATGCCGGACCGGATCACCAGCTGATTTGTAGACAATCAACCCCAAGACCCTCCTTGCTGCATGCGCGACCGGCTTGCCAGTTGATTTGTCAAGATGTTCAAATTGCCTTGCACTTGCTTTCAATTATGCCTTTGCACTTGCTTTATATTATGACTTGCTTTACTTTTAGTTTAACAGGTCAGCCCTGATACCCTCCTTGCTTTGTGCCGGACCGGATCACCAGCTGATTTGTAGACAATCAACCCCAAGACCCTCCTTGCTGCGTGCCCGACCGGCTTGCCAGTTGATTTGTCAAGATGTTCAAATTGCCTTGCACTTATTTTCAATTATGCCTTTGCACTTGCTTTATATTATGAACCGCTTTACTTTTAACTTAGCAGGTTAACAGGTCAGTCCCGAGACCCTCCTTGCTTCGTGCCGGACCGGTTCGCCAGCTGATTTGTTCGACAATCAACCCCAAGACCCTCCTTGCTTCATGCCCGACCGGCTTGCCAGTTGATTTGTCAAGATTGTTGAAAATGCCTTGCACTATGCCTTCGCATTTGCTTTATTGCTTCACCAGTGGATGGGAAGACAATTATCAAAGATATTGCAGCTTGCACTTACAAATTACGTCATGCCTACCATAAGCAATTGGAGGCCTTATTATGAAGCCTGTCATAAGCAATTGAAGGCTCTTTTATCATTGATCCTACCGTAAGCAATCGGGGGATATTATTATTAAGTCTATCGTGAGCAAGCGAAGACTTCATTAGCATTCATGCCTACCATAAGCAATTGGAGGCCTTATTTTGAAGCCTATCATAAGCAATTGAAGGCTCTTTTATTATTGATCCTACCGTAAGCAATCAGAGGTTCCATTACAAGTCTATCGTGAGCAAGCGAAGACTTCATTAGCATTGAAGCCTACCATAAGCAATTAGAGGCCTTATTTTGAAGCCTATCATAAGCAATTGAAGGCTCTTTTATCATTAATCCTACCGTAAGCAATCGGGGGATCTTATTATCAAGTCTACCGTGAGCAAGCGAAGACTTCATTAGCATTGAAGCCTACCATAAGCAATTGGAGGCCTTATTTTGAAGCCTATCATAACCAATTGAAGGCTCTTTTGTTATTTATCCTACCGTAAGCAATCGGGGGTCTTATTATCAAGTCTATCGTGAGCAAGCGAAGACCTCATTATCATTGAAGCCTACCATAAGCAATTGGAGGCCTTATTTTGAAGCCTATCATAGACAACTGAAGGCGCTTTTGTTATTGATCCTACCAATAAGGATCAACCTAGAGGTTCTCCGGGCGGAGTACTTTGTCAGTTGATCGAAGGAAGAACTTATCGATGACACCGCAGCCCGCATTTACAATTTTATCACTTTATTTATTTCTTATTCCAAATATTATTATAGTTTATTAGCAGTTGCTCGCTTACCGTTTGTTAAGTCTTTACAGAATTTTAGCAGCACCGCGGCAGCGTTTGGAGCATAACATTGAGCTTTTCTTAGCGACGAACCGGGCCAATCGTTGATATGAGCTAGACTCGTCAATGAAGACCTGAAGAATCGCACCCGCATAAGTCATCCAACTTAGAGGTAAGTCTCTTGTTAACCCTGAGTCTGAGGTTTGAAGATTGAAGACAAGATGGCTCGGTTATCAAGGTGCGGTTGAAACTATGTCCGTGTAAACCCCTCTTTATGGGTGTGTCGTCGACCACATTTTCATAACTTGGGCGGTTACAAGCCTCTTTTCCCGCGCTCGAGTAGTCGTTATTATCTCGTCTTTGATTTTCAAATCGCGTCAAACTACATATGGCCTGATTCTCTTTCAGCCCGAGATATGTAGACAACTCGGAAACCAAAGTTCGGCCATGTCCATAAGCCTCGCATTTTGATCCTAGGAATCGAAGTCTTGGCTTTACCGTGACAAAATTGGGTTTCACGTCAACTTCTTTACCCTGGAAACTCTTTCATCCTTTCCGGGTAAAGAGGGGCAGCTGTTGACACCCAATTTTGTCTCGAATTTTAATTAAATTTATAATTATTTTAAAATTAAGTTTAATTCTGAAGATTGCAAATAAATAGCTAATTTTAAAGGGAAATGGCCAAAATCACAAGTCGTTCCTTCATTTGCAGCGTGTTATATAATTATTTGTTTAATTTAATAAAGGGCTAAATATGTTCTTAAATTGCAATTTAGAATTGTTTTTGCAAAGCCCATATAACACAAAACCCAACCCATTATTCACCTTCTCCACCCTTATAACAAAAACCCTACACCCATTTCTTTCAAAAGAAGAGACACCAGCCGCGGCTCATCTCCCTCACTCCCACACATTAATCAGCCGCAACACCCCTCTGTTTCTCCTTCATCATCGACACCTTTCCCTTGTACCCAGATACAGTAAATCACCCTCACCTCTACGCCTCGCCTATCTCCCTCACCACAAGACATAACACATCACAAAACTCACCAAACATCACCCCACCGGAAAATACAAACGGAGATGGGAGATCAGGGAAACAGGGGGGTTTAACAAGCAGAAACAGAGGAACACCCATCAGTGATAAAACAAGGATCCCATTCTCATTTTTCTTCCCCGTTATTGTTGACTCGAGACTGAGATTTAAAAGGGAATGGTGGAGTTTGTAACGATGCCACCGGAGTTGTAGCGACGCCGCTACTTGGCTGGTGTTGCTCCTCCAAACCCCGTTTGATTTTTGCTTTGATTCCGTTTCCATGGTTCTGCTCGATGCTATTGATGGTTTTTTTTTCTTTCTTATCTGAGACTTGCTTTGTGTTCTGTACTACTGATGTTGATTTAGGGAGATGGGGGACGGTTTTAGTGATCACGACGTTTGGGTGTTGCTCTGCCTGTTTGTTTCTCACCGGAATTTTCGTTCTCCGGTCACTTACCTCTCTGCGTTGCTAGAACCCACTGGTTTGACCAGCGATTAAGGATGGGTTTCTGGCCTTTGATTGACCTCGGTGTGGCCTTTCCTTAGCTCTGTTATACTTTCACTATTGTTGAGACTATTGTTTTGCTAAATGTTGCGATGTTTCTGTTGTGATGCTAATTTTTATTGGTCCTGACATGATTCATTCAATTTTGCGAGGTCCTGCCTTCTCTGTAAGGATAGTATGGTTGTTTGAAATTGCTTGCTGCTAAGGATGGTCCTATGCTAATTTGCCATGGAAACTGTCCAAACATTGACTAAACTCGTCTTGCTCTATGGATCTGGAAAGGCGTATTTGCTAAAGCCCTTTGTTGACTTCACTGATAATGGACAGTTACTGATAAAAGCCTATGAAAATAATTTAATTTGAGGCGTATGGACTGATTTGAACTCGATACTACACCCGGGCCGATGAAAATACATACAAACGTATTGAGGCCTAGGGATTAATCTGAACAGGATACTACACTTGAACCGTCCCGTTCCCGTGTCCCTAAAGCAAAAGGCGATGATGAATGCATTTAAATGCTAAGCAAGTTGAATAGAGTAGTGGGTTTGGTGCTTTGGCACGGCAATACGGCCCGGGCTCCGTGTTTGCAACCGCACCAAATCCCGAGCCTCTATTCGACGCGCCATACAAACCTGAGCCTAAATTTTGCAAAAACAAAACCCCTTTATTATTATTATTATTATTGTTATTATTATTATTATTATTATTATTATATACATATATATTTTTTTCTTATTATTATTATTATTACTTTATTATTATTTTATTTTATTAATCATTACACTTTATTATCGTACTAATCCCGTTTAATTCCCGTTTTATTGCGAGGTATATCTTGGCACGAGCAATTCGGGAACGCTTTTGGCTAACTCGCGAATGAGAATAGTCCTTTGCATTGAAGGCATTTGGGGATTGAATTCGGACCCGAGCATTCAGAAATAAGACTTAGGAATTTTAGAAAAATCAAGACTCCCGCGAGTTGATCAATCTCCCGGTTCTATCTTTAACTTTGCCTTCCTTTCCTTAGATATTTATGTAAATAAAATGTGTGAATTATTTATTTGACAATAATATTTGATTGTTTGTATGTCGCTTTACTTTATGTGCATTATCCTTTTTATTTTTAAAGTCGTTATTTAATTTATTGCAAACTGGGGCAAATTAGCAAAATGCGTGCAAAAATTAAAATATTTTTCATAAACAAGTTTTATTTCAATTAATTATTTTAGATAATTTTTTTTAGAAAAGCATATTTTGCAAATATTTGGAAACCTGTCGGATTAACCGTATTTTACGGAATTTCGGAAGTGCCTTAAAAACCTTCAAAAACGGAGTTTTTGCACGCATTTGTTAATTTGGTTCCCTGTTTTCCTTAAATTGGGTGGCGACTCCAAAAACTCCAAAAGAGTTAGCCCATCCTGTCGATATTCCGGAATTTATCCTTTTCGGGGGTAATTTTTGGGGTTCAACAGTACTAACTCATTTGAGCTGATAGGAACTCGTGCGTGGGTGACCGAAGTCCAACTTCGTAATAAATTCTTTTGACTTCCGAAGCGCAAGAGTAAATAGCTGTCCATTCCATTGAGTCAAATCAACTCACTCTTCTCGAAGTAAGACATCGTTGATTGTCAAATTCGAAGGAATTGAGAGAGGTTGATCAACCGAGGAAGCCATTGGCTACAAGTTCTTGAGTGACCAAAATCGAACCCATAAATTGAGTGGACCCGAGTGCCACCCATCAAAGGTGAGGGAGTGTGTGAGGTGATTTCTAACCTTAACATTTTTTTGGTCTTTGAATTGTGCAGGTACCATGGCTGGAAATGGAGGCGATGGCAAAGGCATTGAGAAGCCCGAAGTGTCGTTAGCTGATCTCATGGCTGCGATACAAGGCGTCAGTGCCGAAGTAAGAGGAGTGACTGCTCGAGTGACTCTACTCGAGCAAGGAAGTGCGTCCGTGGCCGTGAATGGGTCCGGCGCTGGAACTAGCCATTCTACTCCAATGAAACCTAAGCTGTATGCTGAGCTTGTTCGACAACATCAGTTGATAAGTGAAGCAATTCGAAGAGAGCTTAACTTGGGCAATCCCCAAGCGCAACGAAACTTGGGCCATCCCGTTATCAAAACTTGGGCATTCCCCGAGGTCGAAGAGATCTTGGAGCCGTTGTTGAAGAGGTTGTGGAAGAGGAATTTCCCGAGGACGAACATGAGAATGAGCCGCCATTCGCTCAACAAAGACAAGCTCACCGAGGTCGTGGAAATTTCCGAGGTCAAGGCCGAGGCGCAAATGTTGAAAGAAATATTGAGCGTGAGGCTGGTGATCGTAATGATGAGTATCCCGAACAGGTTCGTGGTGTTCGAGACTCAAACTTAAACAGTGTGAAGATCACTATCCCACCCTTTAAAGGAACTAGTGATCCAGATGAATATCTTAAATGGAAGCTTAAGATGGAGCGCATCTTTGAAACCAATGAGATGACCGAAGAGAGAAAAGCTGGCCATGCTATTGCTTCGTTCGAAGCTTATGCATCAACATGGTGGGAATCTAACAAGAGGCATAGACGAAGAAATGACTATCCAGTAGTCAATACTTGGCCATAGTTGATGAGAGCAATGGATGCTAAGTATTTGAGTGCCAAATACAGGCAAACTCAAATGCAAAAGCTCTATGAGCTAAAGCAAGGGTCCAAATCAGTTCAAGAGTACCATGATGAGTTCGAAAAGATTCGGCTAAATCTTGATCTGACCGAAGACGAAGAACAAGCCATTATCCGATTCAGAAATGGCTTCGCTAGGGATGTCTCATCTCAATTGAGGCTCCACATATATCACACGTTGGAAGATTTGTTCGATGCTGCCACCGAAGCTGAAAAATTGGTAAAGGACGATAAGGCAAACCAGTATCGAGGAGTCACTACTTCTACTCCCATGAACCGAGGTAAAGAATGGAAGAATCCGAACCAAACAAGTGCCAACATTGTTCGAGATTCGAAGAGACCCTTCGAGAGGGGTGTGACCGTTAACCAATCAAAAGAAGTGGGAGGTAAAGTTCAACTAAACTCTCCTAGTGCTTCAAATATTCAGTGTCATAAATGCAAGGGTTATGGTCATATGGCAAAAGAGTGTCCAACTCGCAAAGTTATGCTTCTGCTCGAAGATGGAACCGTCCATGAGCAAGCAAGTGACACCGAGGAGGAATTTATCGAGGAGATTGACCGAGCTGAAGGTGAGGATGATCGTGAAGCTACCGAAGCTGATCATCCGGAAATGTTTCTTGTGGTTCGAAGGAATTTGACCTGCATAACTCTTGAAGAAGAGGACAACCAAAGAGAAAACCTCTTTCATGCCCGATGTCGAGTGAGAGGAAAGGTGTGTTCGATGATCATTGATTCTGGTAGTTGTGCAAATGTGGTGAGCCAAACTTTGGTTTCACAAATGGGACTAACTACTTTGAAGCATCCCCACCCTTACAAATTACAATGGCTGAATGAGTGTGGAGAATTGAGAGTTGTCAAACAAGTGTGGATCAAGTTTAGAATCGGAGAGTATCAAGATGAAATGATATTCGATGTGGTGCCGATGCAAGCTTGTCATTTGCTATTGGGACGACCATGGCAATATGATCGAACAGCTGTTCACAATGGCAGATCCAACACTTACACTGTAAAGCTCGATGGGAAGAGTTTCATACTCAAACCATTGTCTCCAAAGCAAGTCACCGAGGACTATAAACGGATGAAAGAATTGAAAGAAGCGGCCAAAGCTAAGCTTCCGATAGGAGCAAAATTGGGGCTCGAAGAGACAAACTCACTGCCCGAAGTGAAAGGAATCTGTGCAGTCATGCAACCGGGTGAGTTTCTACGAGGCAACGACAACGATCAGATGATGATTTGCCTCGTGCACAAGGGTATCTTTCTAAACTCTAATGATGATTTTTCTAATGATAACCCTTTGCCTAGTGCTGTACAAAGTGTTTTGCAGGACTTCGGAGACATGTTCCCTGAAGAAATGCCAGGTGGATTACCTCCATTGAGAGGAATCGAGCACCAAATTGACTTCATATCGGGGTCACAAATCCCCAACAAACCTGCATACCGGTGTAATCCCGAAGACACCAAAGAGCTCCAACGGCAGGTTGATGAGTTGTTGAACAAGGGTCTTGTTCGAGAGAGCTTGAGCCCTTGCGCCGTTCCTGTTATACTTGTCCCAAAGAAAGATGGAACATGGCGAACGTGTGTTGATTGCCGAGCAGTCAACAAAATAACGGTAAAGTATCGTCATCCTATCCCTCGATTAGATGACATGCTAGATGAGTTAAGTGGTTCTTCATGCTTTACAAAGATAGACCTCAGGTCCGGTTACCACCAAATCCGAATGAAACCCGGAGACGAGTGGAAAACCGCATTCAAGACCAAGTTCGGTCTCTATGAATGGTTGGTGATGCCTTTTGGCTTATCCAATGCACCGAGCACATTCATGCGACTGATGAACCATGTGCTCAAACCGTTCATAAATAAGTTTGTTGTCGTTTATTTCGATGACATACTTGTTTATAGCAAATCTGTGGATGAACATGTTGAACACCTAAGGCTAGTGCTTGATAAGCTTAGAGAAGAGAAGTTATATGCTAACTTCAAGAAATGTGCCTTTTGTGTCGAGCGCGTAGTCTTTCTTGGATTTTTTGTCAGTGCTAATGGTGTTGAAGTCGACGAGTCAAAAGTGGTAGCCATCAAAGATTGGCCAACTCCAACCTCGGTATCACAAGTTCGTAGTTTCCATGGCTTAGCTAGCTTTTACCGAAGGTTTGTTCGTGACTTTAGCACCGTGGCAGCTCCTTTAACTGAGCTGGTGAAGAAAGATCATCCATTTGAGTGGGGGGAGTCCTAAGAAAGGGCCTTCCAAGAGTTGAAACGGAGGCTTTGTTCTGCCCCGTTGTTACAACTCCCTGACTTCGGCAAAGCATTCGAAGTCGAGTGTGATGCATCCGGAGTTGGGATAGGAGGAGTGCTGATGCAAGGATCGAAGCCGATCGCTTACTTTAGCGAAAAGCTTAAGGGTGCAACCTTGAACTACTCCACGTACGACAAGGAATTGTATGCCCTCGTTCGAGCACTCGCCCATTGGCAGCACTATTTGTAGCCTCAAGAGTTTGTGATCAAAAGTGATCATGAGTCCTTGAAGCATCTCCGAGGTCAGGAGAAATTGAACCGAAGACATGCCAAGTGGGTTGAATTCATTGAGAGCTTTCCCTATGTAATTCATTACAAAAAGGGGAAAGACAATGTTGTGGCCGATGCGCTATCAAGGAAATTTGTCTTAGTGACCACTCTCGCCTCTAGGCTCATGGGATTTTAAAGCATCAAATCGATGTACGAAGACGATCCCAAGCTGAAATGCGTTCGTGACGCGATCTTGAGTGGCCGAAGGGTTGAGAAATATCAATGGCATGATGGCTACCTCTTCAAGAATGGGAGGGTTTGTGTGCCAGTGTCTTCGTGGAGAGAGCTCTTAGTTCGAGAGGCTCACTCCGGTGGACTGATGGGACACTTCGGTGTCGACAAAACTCTTGGTATCTTGACCGAGTAGTTCCATTGGCCCAAAATGCGACGAGATGTGGAAAATCTTTGCAACGCTTGTCTCATTTGCAAGAGAGCTAAATCGAAGTCCAATCCTCATGGTTTGTATACCCCGTTGCCTGTGCCTGATCGACCTTGGGTTGATATATCCATGGACTTTGTGCTAGGGTTACCAAGGTCGGGGGGAGGACATGATAGCATTTTCGTTGTGGTTGACCGTTTTTCCAAAATGGCTCACTTTATTCCTTGCAAGAAGTGTGATGATGCACAGTATGTAGCTACATTGTTTGTTTCTAATGTGTTGAGATTGCATGGTGTACCTCGTACTATTGTGAGTGATCGAGGCTCAAAGTTCTTGAGTCATTTTTGGAAATGTTTGTGGGGTGCCCTCGGCACCAAGCTACTATTCTCGACGTCTCACCATCCTCAGACTGATGGACAGACCGAGGTAGTTAACCGAACCTTAGGATCTTTGCTTCGAGCAATGACCAAAGGCAAGGTTGGGAACTGGGCTGATCGTTTGCCCATGATGGAGTTTGCATACAATCGAACGGTGCATCGAATGATTAGTATGACCCCGTTTGAATGTGTGTATGGTTTTAATCCTTTGATTCCACTTGATTTAACCCCATTGCCTCGAGATTCTGTTCTTGATTTTGAAAGTACTCGACGAGCAGCTGCCTTGATCGAATTGCATGCAAAGGTGAAGAAGAACCTCGAGGAAGCTTATGCAAAAGTTGCCTTGAAGAAAAACAAGGGGCGCAAAAAGCTGGAATTAAAGAAGGGATATTGGGTTTGGGTTCACTTCCGAAAGGAACGCTTCTCCAACCTAAGGAAAGGAAAGTTGGCTCCTCGAGGGGATGGTCCATTTCAAGTGTTGGCCAAGATCAACAACAATGCTTACGTGATCGACCTCCCTGGTGAGTATAATGTATCCAACACCTTTAATGTTGCTAACTTAGTTCCTTGTGTTGTAGGTCAAACTTCGGAGGACGAGGAGGGCTCGATTTTGAGGACGAAATCTTCTCAAGAAGGGAAGGATGATGCAGCCCAAACACGTGCTGATCAAGTGTTCGATCCGCCGAGGAGACCGATGACAAGAAGCCAAGCCAAGCTGTTGCACGCTGTGCACATTCACTTAGCCTGGCCGAAGGAAAACAATTGCTCCGAAGCTGTGTGGCCTGGCTCAAGAACCGAAGGCATTATCTTCAGATTTGAGCCCAAAGGCAAAGTGACCGAGGACAATGAGCTCGAGGACAAGTGAGCGTCCGAGGACAATGAGTTCGGGCAAGCAACCGAGCACCGAAGTCAAGGCTGCCGAACACAAACTTGTCTCAGCCCTGCGTGGCATGTTTTTATTAGTCACTTGTGACTATTTACTACTTTATCCTTAGTATAGCCTATAAATAGTCCATTTCCATTTTATTGTAGACACACAGTTTTTAGTATATGAAAAACATAGCAAGTGCTATAGTGAGTCTCCGATGGAGCCGAACCCCCGACGTGGGCTTTTAAAGAACTTGTGTCAAACGGTGTTATTCGATTGAACAACTTCTTATTGATCATTCAATTTGCAAGAAGCGGGTCTTTCTTATTGATTGTTGCATAATATAGGTGCGTCTTGTTTTTCCCTTCAATCGAGCTTTGAGACAGGTTCCTCACTGTTCTTTTGAATCGAAGCAAGATTTGTCTTGCTTCTATCTTTACTTTTCTTGTCATTTATCTTCCGCGTTCGTGTCTAGCATTTCCTTCGGGTTTGCTTGCACCAACATGAGACCCAAATGTATAGATACTGGGAAGAATTTGTTTGGGTGGTGGGCGATGTATTGATGGATCGTATAATAGGTTGGGAAGCCATTTGGTATGTATAGGTTGAACTTTAATAGGTTAGGTATTGATGCAGGGAAAAACGAGCGGAAGCTAGAAACGATACGAAAATGCGGAAGCGATAAAGATAAAGATAAAAACGAGACGAGACTCGAACGATTACCTAAGTAGCAACGAGGAACTTGTCTCGCTACACCTCAAGTGAATGTCAAGAATCACCTACGCTATGCAACTATCCTCAAGAGGTACCCGACTCTTGCAAATAGAATGATCAAAGACGGATGAAGTTCAAATTGGAATCCACTAATTGAATTCAAGTTCCCAACAAGGGTTCAAAGAGAGCATAGCTCAAGTTCTTACAATATTCAAGGTGATCTAAATGAAGTAAAGACTAAGGAAGACATTTATAGTCTTCTCCTATGCTAAATGAAAGGTCTAAAACACCCCTCAAGTGGGTTAAAACAATAAGGGTCACTTAGGGCTAAAATAGGAAATACACTTGAAAAACAATCAAAATCCGTTCAGCCAACAGAGGAGTAGGCGCCCCGCCCATAATACCAGGCGGTCCGCCCCCTTGTCTATGGTGCAGAGTGGGCGGTCCAAGCCTCAGAGTAGGCGGTCCGCCCCTTTTTCAGGCGCCCCAAAATCCAGAGGCTTGACCTCAACTAGGCGGTCCGCCCCTTTGTGTAGGCGGTCCGCCCCTTCTTGGGGGTTCTTGGAATGGCTCATAATGTGTCCCCCGAGCCTCTCCTTTGGTGCCTATGTGCTCCTCCTTCCTTGGCGCTCCAATGCATGATCTTCAAGACGTTTCCGGAGCCCTTGGCGTTTATCCTTTGTGCTCTCGAGCTTGGCTCTTGATGGTTGGTGCTTTGGCTCCAATTTGCCCGGCATCATCCTCCCCTTCTTGAAAGGATTTCGTCCTCGAAATCAAACCATCAAGTCCTACAATCAAAGACAAGCACAAAAAAAAAAAAACAAAACTCCTACTACAAGAGTAGGTTAGTGCCACAAGTGTGGGGAAAACACACTCTTATGGTATAACCAAGTATCAATAACCATAAAGAAGTTCATGTTCCCAAGGGAACTAGCAATAACTTGGTTCAACAAAGAAGTGCGCCCAACACAAGAACAAACAAAGGGATCAATAGTGCGTGAGATATGCAAAAGCAAGCTTTCAAGATCCTTATGATCCCTAAGTTCAAGACTAGCACAACAAGACTTTCCACTACACGAGTAGGCAAGTCCAACAAGGGTGAGTGCAAGTGATGTGGAAAATTCACTCTTGTGATAGAGCCAAGTATCAATACAAATCAAAAAGATTATGTCTCCAAAGGAGACAACAAGTTCTTGGCTCCACAAGCACTCGCATCCATAACAAGCAAAGAGATCATTAGGACATAGAACATTCAAGATTAAGCAGTCAAAGTTCCTATGACCCCTAAGCTCATGATCAGCACACCAAACCTTCAATGCAATATTTTCACAATGCGGCACAATGGTTTTGGCATGCTCAATTCTCAAAGTGTGGTTAATATATGGGATGGGATAGGCAAAGTAGTGCATTCCACAATTAGCATCAAATACCCCACTCCCCTTCTTAAAAGCTCTCATACTGACACTAAGAGATACCTCCTCACCTCCAATTTCATCCGTAAGACAACCCCCTCACAAGGTAAGCTCTCAAGGAAGGCATTAATAATGGCCTCTTCATCATCATAACCCGAACCAACAAGAGTAGGGTCACTAGAAGAATCATCTACCTCACTCGAAGCTTCAAACAAAGAGTTGTCTATGGGATCAAATCCCTCATACCACGGAGGTTCTAGCTCATTCTCAAATCTAGTCCGATACAAATCACCTTCACAATTAAAGATGCCCCCACACAATGGGAATACAAAAGCATGCACCTCAATTTCATAGTCAAACAAAGGCATAGTATCAAGACTAGAATTTTCACCCTCACTTGAGGAGTCATCATAGACAACCTTGTCTAATTCATGCAATGTGAACTCCTCAAGGCCACTTTCATCCTTACTACGACACATAAAGCCACCAAAATCAATTATATCAACAAGGGTAGAGTCACATAACTCATCTTCCCCTTTATCAAATATGGGTGGGGTGTCATAACAGGGGTCACAATGAAGGTCAACTACCACATTTTCACTAAAGAGAGGTTCTTCGAATACCCGGATCACATCATGATGTGGCTTATCAATCCTCTCAACTAGTGGTTCACATGCACACACAAGTTGACTAATCGACTCTACGCTAGTTGCAATTTCATCACATGCATTACAAGTACTAACTAGCATTGAGTCTTCACAAGACAAGGGATTAACATGTTCATGAGAGGGTGAAGTAACACTTACATTTGAGTCGCTCCCGTGAGTACTCACATAGCTTGTAGTGTCGCATTCAATCCCTCCATCATGAAGCTCACAATGATGCTCTCCATCCTCTTGTCTTCCTTCCACAGCAAACGGTTGAGGCTCCAATAGCTCGCCTCCAAGAGTACCTACACAAAAGCTATAGCAAGAAGAGGAAGATAACATATGGTTAGGACAAAGGGTGCCCTCACTCTCAATTTGTTTCTCCTCTCCTCTTCTCTCTTTCAATTCGCTCTCATGTGAAAGTATATGGGGATGAGGTCCAATAATGTCATCACCTCGCTCACTTTCCCCAACTCCCTCATTTGCCATGGGTAGGCTCATAGGAGTAGTAGAATTACTCCTAGAGTGAGTAATTACATCTACTTGGGGAATGCCCAAGTTGTGGGGAATGCCCACTTGTTGGGGAGTGACCAACGGTTGGGGAATGCCCAACTTTCCTTCACTAATGCCTTCTCCGGCATCTTTTTGGACACTCGGGGTCCATTCCTCTTTGAGGCGATCAAACCTCGAGCTTATGGATCTCACCTCGGCCAAGAGGTTGACCAAAGTGCTTACTGGTACCTTAATGGTATCGTATACATCTCCGGCCATGTACCTACAAAAATCAAGGATAAGATAAAGAGGTTAGAGTAAAAACCTCACCCGCTCCCTCACTTTTGAATGTCACTCGGTACACTCGTTTAGTGGTGGGGGATTTGTCACTCAAACTTGATTCAAAGGCTTCCTCGTAGTTGAACAACTTCCTCAATAACCAATCGAATTCACAAGAACCAAATACTCTTCGGGAAGAGTGGAGTTGATGGGACTCAATGAACGCTAGGCTATATAGGTGAGCACTTGAAGCAAAATGTACTATGAGTCTTCTTTGATTTCTAATCACCACTAAGCACGAGTATCCTAAACGCTTAATTAACTAGTACTAGTAAAGTAGGAGTGTTACTTGAAAAGTACTAGTCGGAAGGGATACAAGCCAACAAAAAGCGAAAACCTACGAAAAACTACAATCCGAACAACTTCCAAAAACAGGCCCCCCGCCTCTGTAAACAGGCCCCCGCCTGATTTTTCACAGTGTGTAGTAGGCGGTCAGCCTACTAAAGTAGGCGTTCAGCCTACTCTGAAATCCAGAGAGGTGGAGCAAAAGAGGCGGTCCGCCTCTGCAAGTAGGCGGTCCGCCTAGTGCAATTTCCTGCAGCTTTTCACTTCGCGTTTTTGGCTCTTTTGCACCCAAATTTCCAACAAAAACAAGTTGTTTTTCCAATCTAATGGTACCCAAAGGTGTATAGGATGATTACAAATAAACCCCAATAGTTTTTAACCCCAATCAAACAACAAATAATCGATTTCGATTCTTGAAGCCAAGTTTCTAGGGTTTTGAAAATTTTGAGATTTGATTCTTCAAATTTCGAATCACTACACCAAATCAAGATATTTTGGTACCAAAAGAACGGGAATCAAACATATATCAAACCCCAATGATTTTCAATGTTTGGGTGTTTGAATCCAACAAGTTTCACCAATTTTTTTGTAGTTTTCAAATTTTTGAATTTTTTTGTTTTTCTTCAAATTTTCAAGAACAAACAACACAATCACATCAACAACAAGAACAAGACCGAGGATTTGTAAGAACGAAGCCTAGCCGTGCTCTGATACCAACTGATGCAGGGAAAAACGAGCGGAAGCTAAAAACGATACGAAAATGCGGAAGCGATAAAGATAAAGATAAAAACGAGACGAAACTCGAACGATTACCTAAGTAGCAACGAGGAACTTGTTTCGCTACACCTCAAGTGAATGTCAAGAATCACCTACGCTATGCAACTATCCTCAAGAGGTACCCGACTCTTGCAAATAGAATGATCAAAGACGGATGAAGTTCAAATTGGAATCCACCAATTGAATTCAAGTTCCCAACAAGGGTTCAAAGAGAGCATAGCTCAAGTTCTTACAATATTCAAGGTGATCTAAATGAAATGAAAGACTAAGGAAGACATTTATAGTCTTCTCCTATGCTAAATGAAAGGTCTAAAACACCCCTCAAGTGGGTTAAAACAATAAGGGTCACTTAGGGCTAAAATAGGAAATACACTTGAAAAACAATCAAAATCCGTTCAGCCAACAGAGGAGTAGGCGCCCCGCCCATAATACCAGGAGGTCCGCCCCCTTGTCTATGGTGCAGAGTGGGCGGTCCAAGCCTCAGAGTAGGCGGTCCGCCCCTTTTTCAGGCGCCCCAAAATCCAAAGGCTTGACCTCAACTAGGCGGTCCGCCCCTTTGTGTAGGCGGTCCGCCCCTTCCTGGGGGTTCTTGGAATGGCTCAAAATGTGTCCCCCGAGCCTCTCCTTTGGCGCCTATGTGCTCCTCCTTCCTTGGCGCCTATGTGCTCCTCCTTCCTTGGCGCTCCAATGCATGATCTTCAAGACGTTTCCGGAGCCCTTGGCGTTTATCCTTTGTGCTCTCGAGCTTGGCTCTTGATGGTTGGTGCTTTGGCTCCAATTTGCCCAGTATTGGGCTGGAAAGTGTCACGGTTATAAAATGACTCATATACCCTAAGGGTGGGAGGTGATGAGAGAGCTCTTGTCGTGGTCTATGTAACCAACCTCATTGGTTAAAACCCGAATCCTCTATACGTCTCTGTCTCTACTGGTAAATTTGGAGCTGAGACATTGTAGCGTGCCTCTTCTTGTACGAATGGCGGACCCAAATCCCAAATCGACCTTGTTGTTGCAAATACTTTGTTGGAACGAGCATCAACAATGCCCTCAAGTTTTTTTCCTTATTCAAGCTGAGCTAGCATGGCTGCCAGCTTCAGATTTGTTTCATCATTTCGTTTCGTATTCTCTTCTTCGAATAACGCCGGTCTCTCTTCCATTTCTTTTTTGCCTCATCAATTAGAGCTTGAATCTATTCTAAATCCTTCTCTTCATCCCCACCGATGGGTTCTCAAGCTTTACTCAAAGAATTTCCGCTCTGATACCAAATATAACCGTTGCTACAGTGTAGATAACCAAAACAATAAAATAATGGAAAAAAAATAAAATAAAATAGGAAAAATTAAAAGAGATTTCTCATTTCAGCTGTTTTCTAGTGTTTGAGCTATAATATTTATACAAAATACCAACTACTAGATTGTTAGATCTTGCTACACGTGTATGAGTACAATCTTAATTACTTTTAGGACGAAACTGCACAAATATAAAACTTACTATCTGACTACAACAAAATAGTAAAAAAAATTCCCAACATTTGACATAATATTAGTAATTAACACAAATGACCCCTGCGTCTCTAACACAAATACTAAATTTTGTGTTAGAAAGCAGACATTCTCTCGCGCATACTAAGATACAGAATTTTGAGAAAACTTTTTAGGGTTTAGGATACTTATTTGGTGGCATTTTCAACCATAAGAAGATTGCAAATCAAATATAACTCATGAATTTCTTTAGCTCATACAGTTGTGCTCAAGCATCATGAAATAAATAATCTAAGTATTTAAACTCATATGTAATCACCCATAAGCTGAATAACGGGTCTATACAGCAAGTCTACTATCCAGATTGGCTCCCCCAATGTAGTGGTGGTTCCGAAGAAGAGCGACAAATGGAGAATGTGTATAGACTTCACCGACCTAAATAAGGCATGTTAAAAGGAATTACTCGCCCCGCAGAATATCAATCAGCACGCCAAATTTTCCACAGGTCATGAGATGCTCAACTTTTCAGATGTCTATTCAAAGTACAATCAGATCCTTATAGATCCAAATGATCAAAATAAAACTTCATTCCTCACAGATCAAGAGACTTTCTTCTACCGTGTGATGACGTTCAGGTTGAAGAATGTTGGGGCCACGTATTAGCAGTTGGTTAACTGATGTTTAAAGATTAGATCAGGAAGACTATGGAAGTATATACGTCCATGACATGCAGGTGAAGTCAGAGGTTGTAAAGGACCATATAAAGTATCTGAAAATAGCATTTGATATACTGGATGAGTTCGGAATTAAACTTAATCCTGAGAAATGAGCTTTCGAAGTATCATCAGGTATATTCCTCAGATTCATTGTCTCGAACCGAGGGATCAAAGCTAACCCCGTAAAGATAAAAGCCATCATAGAAATACCAGAAGTGCTGAAAAGTGAGGCAGAGGTGATGAAGCTCAAAGGCCGAATAGTCATGCTAATCAAGTGAATCTCTCGATCTTCTAAACACTTCCATCAATTCTTCAACGTACTGAATAAAAACAAGGGCTTCTAATGGACGAAACAATGACAACACATGCTGCGTGATCGAAAGGATTATCTGTCGAACCCACCACTACTGGCCAACCCACATGAAGGGGAATGACTTTTGCTATACCTAGCGGTGTCATAAAAAGCCGTAAGATTCGTACTCACACGCGAGCAGAAAGGAGTGCAATTTCCTATTTATTAAGTTAGTAAGTCATTGCAGGACACAAAGACCCATTATCACTAGTTGGAGAAGCTCGCGTTGGCCCTAGTCATAGCGGCTCGAAAGTTGCACCTGTATTTCCAAAAGCCACACGATAGGCGTCGTATCTTCCATTCAACTAAGGACAATCCCCAACACAAACTGGAGCTCTCCGGCTGCTTAGAAAAGTGGGCCATCGAGCTCAGTGAAAATGACATCATCTACTAGCTTTGAACGACCATAAAGTCACAAGCCCTGACAGATTTTATCGTTGACGTTACCGACATGCTACCCAAAGTTGAGGACGAGCTACAAGCCATAAGTGGAGAGATACACAGGTGTGGATGGTCTACATGGACCCTCAAACGTTGAGGAACCGGGCGCAGCATTGTGATGATCACTTCCTCAAAAAAATCAATGTAGAGGCCAGTAAGCTACCCGGTTGTCATGAACAATGAAGCAGCACATGAAGGCGTCATCAAGGGTCTTGAATTGGCTTATGACACGGAGGAAAAAAAATCATTCTCGAAAAAGAGAGAGAGGAGAGGAATATGTCGTGGGAAGAGGGAGTATTTAATTGATTGGGAGAATAAGTTTTGGTCCCTTAATATTACGGATTAGTATCAAATCTCATATTTAAGGGATTAATAAATAATGTTTAAAATATATTTAAAAATAATTATTATATATGGAAAGAAAGAAACAACAAAAGATGTACATAAACAGTAAATATTCTTTATCAACTTTTATTGGGCGTAATTTATCCGATATTTTACCGGGCTTAAATTGTTGCACAAGTAATCACATGTTACTGCGAGTCCCTTTTTTTTTTCTTCTTTAACTTACATTATATAATAATTTAATATCCCAAAAAAGATTATGTATTCGTTATTAACTCAAAATAAAATTCTCAATTTCACTAAATTTGAGCTAATTACTTTTCGTGTCTTCAATTATATAAATTTATCTCTTTAATTATTCTTCCTTGATTGAGTTAAGTTAATAGAATATACATTCAGAGTTTTTATAAATTAAACTTACAACCTACACTTTAAAAAGAATTATGAGACAATTATTTATATAATTCTTAAAATTTTATACTCATTGATTTATGAAATGATGTTGTTGTTGCAAGTAATAATATAAAAGTAAAATTGTTCGCGGAATTAAGTTGAACACCAAAAACAAATGATGAAGGAACTAGACACTGCACCCTACTGCTATAATAGTACTCCAATAAGTAATAAACCCCCCGAGTTTGCCGTTCGCTCGATTCAGAAGAGGTTCAGTATTTTCCTCTTCTTTTCAGTGTTTCAGCTATTTCAGCTTTTCTTTTATACTTTCGTATGTAATGGTATATTAGTGTACGCAATTCACGAGAGATATGGAGAATAGCTCCAAATTAGCAACATTACCCCATTTGCATGCCCCTGGCTCCAGCTTTTCCTCTGACCAGGTAAGCTGCCTAGGCCACATGCTTCAATTAAAATGCAGGAAAATTGTTCAAATTTTTGTGTATGTAAATATTCAACATTACTGAATCTCATCGATTCATATTTTTGCCATTATTATAGTACTAGTTGTTACTGTCATTAATAGATCTCCGGTAAATAAACTGGCTAGATTCTACGTGCTCGAACTTGTTTTTGTTTAACCGTAGTTTCGTTTTATTAGGTTAATTTACAATTAAATTTGTAGAGCGGAGTCACGGTCAATAATCGAGATTAAAACGCCCTTAATGAAATGAATATAAATATAAATGATAGCGATAAAAATCGACAAAAGTAAAGAGGCAATTAATGCGATGCAATAAATAGCTAATTGAATGAAAAAGGAACCGTGCTCAGGCCGTTCAGACTTGATTAAATTCCTTTCCTCGTACTCTTTATGAGATTCAGTTAACGAGACAGTCGAGAAGATCTTTCGATCAGCAATAGTAATAAATATGTGCTGGAGACAAAGAATTGAATGCTAGTAAATAGTTTTAATACAAGTGTAGATTCAGAGAAGCATTAGATTCTATGCTCGTGACTTAGATTACAATATATAGGCAGCTATGTGTCCGTTCATAAGCAGTTGTAACTCCTTAGTCGAGCAGTTGCGTTGTTTGTGGATAAGATTCCTACTTTGAACTGTCTTGATTGATGAGCTGCGACTTTTCTGGCCGTAGCGACTGTTTATCTGTCCGTTGTAACTGTTTATCCTCGATCTTATCCATTGCCCTTATATCCATTCGCAGCCACGTGTCGTCTGTGCGCCATCCTACGTGGATGCCAAGTCATCAACTTTGGTGACGATGGATTTAACCCAATACAGATAGTCCCCGCACTTCTCGGGCAGAGGATCTGGTCGAGGAGTGGAAAACCAACTGCGAGTGGGAATGAACTCTTTTGACCTCTCCTTCCATAGTAAGCGCGAGTTCCTACAAGGTACTGCTCGTTGGACTGATCGTTATCCCTTCAGTACAAGTATTAAATGTTTTCTCAAAAGCTTTGACTGATTGGCGTCCTTTTAGTGTGCGCATTAAATGCTCTGTTAAAGACAAGACGTGCAAGCTGTCCATTCCGCTCCACTTTTCCCTGAAGAAGTGACTGTTGCGTGTTCCGAGACTGCAGGCGTGATGATTGAACTGCGCCTACTCACGTCTTGCACGTCCCAAGATGAAAAACCGTCATTCCGATTTTTATTTCATTATTTTCTTCAACGGCTGGATCGATTCATCTTTTGTGTGGATGTTCGCCACGTGTGGGTTTTGCGAACCCTATAAATATGATTTTTCCCAGCTGAAAGTCTTTTACTTCGCTTCAAATTTCATACTATCCTTCAGAGCTCTAAACAACTTTTCCAGCAAAAATTCGAAACGTGACAAATTCATTTTAAAAATGTCTCCAAAAGCTAAGAGGGTTCTGAATATGGACGCCGCAGCTAGTTCTTCTTCGGCAGCGGCTGGACAACCTACGAGTTCTCCAACTTCAGTCGCCGATGTGATCCCAAAAATTTGGGGAAATCTTGAGAATGACTGTTCAGTCAGCTCGTTTAGTCATTACGGTAACATAAGGTCATGGCCTTCAAGCCGTTTCAAGAGTTCAATCACTCCTGACCTTCTGCCCAAGGTTAGGACAGATTGCGGGTGGGATGATGACCTTATGATTTCTTGCCCTCTCCCAACGGAAAATATTACTTCAGTGAGGCCTGGATGGACGGCTATATCTACATACCCTTTCACGATAGGCTATACGTTCCCGCTGCACCCTGTCATAGAAGATATCTGTAAATACTATTTGATCTGCCCGGGGCAGTTGTGTCCTAGCGTTTATAGGATCGTTACCCTGCTGCAGTGGTTCGCCGACGAGACCGAGCAGGATTTTGAGTTTAAGCATTTCATTGCTCTGTACAGTCTTCAGGTTGCCAGGGATGGGTATGTTAATGCCCGCATGAGGGGGAGAAAAGCTCTAGTGAGCAAGTCCGAAGACTCAGGGGATAGGGGTTGGATGCACCGGTATGTTTACGTGCAGTCCAGACTCCTCACACGCGGCGACAAAACTAATCTCCGCGAGGCCTGGAACAAGACTCGTAAGTCCCCGAGTATCTGTGTTGAATATTCTTTGAATTATGTATCTGCAGTTTCTAATTTCTACTCTTTGTTGGTTAGCTGACAAGATTCCTTATGATGGCCTGATTACTGAGGAGGAGTTGTCTGCCTGGGTTGAACCAATTTTGACGGAGTTCACCCACGAGCAGAGGCAATGGCCTCACTATGCTTCCTTGAAGCATTTGTCTAACCCCAGCACCCATGGTAGGATTCTTACTTGAATCTCTTACTTAACTTATGCAGAGCTTATTATGACATAAATACGCTTCTATTTTCAGGTCTAGGTACTGGTGGTAGTTACTTTCCTGCTCCTCCTCCTGAGGAGGTGGTTGTTGATCCCGTGGCTGAGGTCAACGAGGAGGCGGCTGCTATCCTTCAAACTGCAGCAGCTATCAAAGCTAGGGAGGGTGGCGAGGAGGTTCTTGCGAGCCTGAAGAGAAAACAAACCGACTCTGAAAAGAGTAAGCCCAGGAAGAAGAAAAGGACAGCTCGCAAGACCCCTCAGTCTTCTAAGAAGACAGTTGAGGCCACTGTAGCTGCTGCCGAGACTCCCAAGTCTGGGCAAGAAAGCATAAAAAGCTCGGCGGCTGCCCCTGAATCAGCTGAGCCCGTGGTGGTTGTCCTGTCAGATTCGGAGGTTCCTGATGAGGGCTTGACTCAGAGGAGGAGGGCATATCTTCGGAGTGATAAGAGGAGAGCCGTAGAGACTTCCTCTTATGCTTTCGAGGAAAGTCCCGAGTTGGTGATGGGGAGGGAGAGAAGACCGAGGACATGGGGGAAGGAAGAATGCACGAAAGTTTTGCATTCTTTCCTGAGGCCTCAGAACCAAAAGAACCTGAACGGGCTGGAAGCTTACAGAGTGAGCCTAAGCAGGCCAGCAACAGGCGCCCAGGCAAGGAGCCAATGGGAGGAGATGATGAAGAAGAGGGTGAGGAGAAGGGTGAGACTGGTGAGGAGGTTGATGATCGGAAGAAGGCTGGGGGGGAGGCTGAACCCCAGGTCTTTTATTATAAAGACATGATAAACTTGGCCGCTGACGGGGTGGCGCCAGTTTATTTGCAGGAGTGCGACACCCTGGGCCTCGGCGAGACAGGCAACGTCGAGGTCTCTCGGACTAGGCTCACCAGGCGGGTATCTTTGGGAGGTACGATTGGTGCGTACTCTGTTAAAGGTATTCGCCACAAATTTGGCCCCGACTACCCTTCGGAGCAGGCGAGAGAACCCAGGCCGTGCATGAGGGAGTGTGACTTCATCATCCCCCCAGACACGGATTTTTTGACGAAGCCTGGCCACTTAGTCAAGGTAACTTCCAACCTGATCGGCCCTCGTGAAGAGTGGAACATGCGCAGCATGAACGATGAGCAGTTGGCTTATGCGATTGCTGAGGATACTGCTCGGGTAATGTTTCCTTCTTTTACTTTCCTTATGTTTGTCAAAAATCCTTAGTCCTAACTATCTGTGTATTTCCTACTTGTTGCCAGGCGAGTATGATGGCTACCGAGCTCATGCTTCGCTCCAGGTTGAACAACCAAGATCAAGTCCTTGGCTTGAAGAAAGACCTTTTGGAGGTTCTCCAGGCAAATCAGGCCTTGGAAGAGGAGAAAAAGGTTCTGATCGGGGAGAAGCGGGTCCTGGAGGGGAGACACGACTTTTTTGAGGATAAGATAGATAGGTTGGAGAAATCCAACGCTGAAGCTAACGACAGGATAGGCGCACTCCTCGAGGAAAGGGACCGTCTTCTAGATGAGAAGGACAGGTTTGTGTTGTCTTTTGAAGATCTAAAAGCAAAGATGGACGAGCAAGGCCGTCAGATCTCCCAACTTGCCCATGAGCTCAATATGAAGGAAATTACTCTGGCAAGTATCCGCGACGCTTCTGACCTGATGTTGAGGAACATGAACAAAGCTGAGGCTGAATCTTAAGCTGCTCGAGGAGAACTACAAGAGGCCAGAAATCGGGTTGCGGAGTCTGCAAAGGTTCAAGAGCTACTGACGAAGGATTTGGCTAACTTGCGAGATCGTTATACGATCGAATCCAAGTTAGAAGCTCTGGAGGCCAAAAAGAAATTGCTTATCCAAATGCAGCGCGGCCAGATCAATGTCGACTTAGTCCTCGATCAGACCATAGCAGCCATCATCAGTGTCAAGCAAGTCCTGGGCATGGAAGTGGGAGCTGATGATGATGGAGTCGAAGGGGATGATGAAGGCAGCGAGGACAATGAAGATGAAGAAGATGAAGACTTGGGCGGGGGATCCGACTGATGGAGCTAGTGCATCAGGTCGGGATCCTGGTCAACATGATGATTGATATTTTGTCTAGTCCTCCTGTTACATTTGTTGGATGTTGTGAACTTCGAATATTTGTTAATTTTGTGAATGTATGTTTTTTGGCTGTTTTCCTCTTTTGTTTGACTGGTTGAGGCTTGATGACCTTCTTTAGTTTCTCGAGTCTTATTCACATGAAAGATGATTGTTGCTTAGTGGAGTTTTCAGAGGTCAAGGTTATGTTTCAAACCTTAGTGTCTGAGTACCCCTTTTGGTTTAATCTGCGCAGATGTTTTGAAATAAAATATGATCGTAACCAGGTTAAGTCACCCTTAGTAACCAGGTTAAGTCACCCTTAGTTAGGATAACTGAAGTCAGGCCTTCTAGGCTGAACGAAATCTGGTCGTTCTGGCTGACCGAAATTTGACCGTGTAAGACGGCTCTGCAATAAACTTTGCTTATCATATTTGATAGTTGAAAGTTTTTGCAGAGAAACGAAAAAATTTGGTTCGGTTTGGTTAAAATTGCCCTGTTACTTCTATTGAAAAGGACAAGTAACCCAATGACCAGAATCGTAGGATTGTTTGGTCGTAAATCAGAACATAATATTGTCTGCTCGTAAAGCCGTGGGACCTGAGCGGATGCTGGTCGCAAAAGATGTAGGAGATAATATGGCACAAGTAAAATAGTTCTACTGAACTTACTTGATTTTGCTTAGCCGTGCTTCTTAACGAATGACCTTGCTCTGCTCGAAGATCATTTGTGTTAGCCGGGATCTTGGCCTACTGGGGCCCTTGCCACCCCCCTGTTTTCATGTCGAAACTTCGTAATTTCAGACATGAAAAGACAATGGGTAAAGCGCTGCATCTGAGAACACATATAACCAAAAGAGGAGTGTGTCCGTTGCGGGATTTGAACCCACAGCCGCGAAGCACGAGGACTTCGAGCTCTGCCAGTTGAGCTAAACGGATCTGGCCTTTTGAAGACCGTTAGTACCATTTAGACAAAGATAAGAAAATAGAGCAACTTAAAAGAGAGCGAAGGCATGTAAGCAATGTAAAAATGAACAGAAACACTAACCCCTGTACCACTTAGAAGTAGTACCTCTTCAAGTGAGTCACGTTCCAGCTGTTGGGTAGAAGCGATCCATCTGGACGTGCCAATCGGTATGAACCTTTACCAGCTAATGCAACCACCTTATACGGACCCTCCCAGTTCGGACCAAGTTTGCCGACGTTCGCCTCTTGCGTACTCTGGGAGACTCTACGCAATACGAAGTCCCCGACTTCGAAGTTACGTAGTCTCAGTCCCCGATTGTAATATTGCTCTATCCTTTCTTTCTGAGCCACTACTCGTATTAGTGCTAACTCCCTGCGTTCTTCCAGAAAATCCAATTCCTCGGAGAGGTTGACTGAATTGGATTCTGCGGTTGCATGGGCGTATCGTAGACTTGGCTCGCCAATTTCGACTGGGATCAATGCATCGGAACCATATACTAAAGAGTAGGGCGTCTCCCCGGTGCTCATTTTCGTGGTCGTTCTATATGCCCAAAGAACCCCGGGGAGTTCTTCCACCCAACATCCTTTGGCCTGCTCGAGGCGCTTCTTGAGTGAATCCACTATTATTTTGTTGGTTGATTCCGCCTGCCCGTTTTCCACTGGGTGATATGGGGAGGAAGTAATCCTTTTAATATGCAGATCCTCAAGGAACTTTGTGACCTTCTGACCCACGAACTGGGGGCCGTTATCCATGACAATTTCTTTGGGTGCTCCGAATCGACAAATGACATAACGCCACAAGAAATCAATTACTTCCGTTTGACGTATCTTCGAATATGCTGCGGCCTCAACCCACTTTGTAAAATAATCAGTAATCACTAACAAGAAATGCACCCCTCTAGGCGCAGCGGGTAGTGGTCCAACGATGTCCATCCCCCACTTCATAAACGGCCACGGGGAGATGATTGAATGCAAGGGCTCCGCCGGTTGATGGAGGAGATGCGCAAACCTCTGGCGCTTATCGCATTTTTTGACAAACTCGTTAGTATCTTTCTCCATCTTGTCCCAATAATAACCTGCTCGTATGAGTTTTCGCGCAAGCGCCTTTCCTCCCAAATGATTTCCACAGCACCCCTCATGAACTTCTCTCATCACATAATCCGTTTGGCTGGGGCCTAGGCATTTGGCGAGTGGACCTGCAAAAGTCTTTCGATAGAGGGTGCCATCTATAATTGTATATCTGGCAGCCTTTATCCTCAATTTTCGAGCGGCCTTAACGTCTGATGGCAAGGTTCCATGCAATATATAATTGATTATCTCATTCCTCCAATCCCAAGTTAGACTGGTCGTGTTGACCTCCATTGCGTCTTTATCGATTGTTGTGCACAGGAGATGAGCTACGGCCATTGAACCTGCTGCTCCAATTTCTGCGACTGAACCCAAATTGGCCAAGGCATCGGCTTCATGATTCTCCTCCCGCGGGATCTGCGTGGCTTCCCAATTGCTGAATTGTGCCAGCAAACCAGTAACTCGGGCAAGATACCTCTGCATACGAGACTCCCTTGCAACGAAACCTCCAGTTATCTGGTTGACGACCAGGGCGGAATCACTCTTGAGATGAATCCTATCTGCCCCATAATCTCGAGCTAGTTTCAATCCTGCAATTACGGCCTCATACTCGGCCTCATTGTTAGTGATAAAAGGACATTTTATAGCCTGTCTGATGGTTTCACCCGAGGGAGTGGTGAGGACTAAGCCTAGCCCCGACCCTTTCACGCTCGAGGATCCATCGGTGTGCAAGGTCCAAGTCCCCGGCTCGGATCCGGCGAAGAGAACCGCCTCACGCTGAGCATCAGGGTACATGGTGGCGCTAAAATCTGCGATAAAATCTGCTAGAGCTTGAGACTTTATTGCTACTCGGGGTTGATAAGATATGTCAAATTCACTTAATTCTACTGCCCATTTTACTAGTCTGCCCGAAAATTCAGGTTTGTGCAAGATATTACGTAGGGGGAAGGTAGTGACTACAGCTATTGAATGACTTTGGAAGTAGGGCCTTAATTTGCGGGCAGCGATTACCAGTGCTAGTGCCAGTTTCTCCAAAGGTTGATAGCGTGTTTCAGCATCTAATAGAGATTTACTGATGTAATAAATTGGTAGTTGCTTACCTTTGTCTTCTCGCACCAAGACTGCACTTACCGCTGACTCAGATACGGCCAGGTAGAGTAATAGTTGTTCACCTGGTTGTGGCGTTGAAAGTAAAGGCGGGCTTGACAAGTACCGCTTCAAGTCCTTAATAGCTTGCTGACATTCGGGGGTCCATTCGAACTCCTTGTTTTGTTTCAGCACGTCAAAGAAGCTTTTGCACCGATCAGACGAGCGGGAGATGAATCTCCTCAGCGCCGCTACTCTCCCGGTTAGCCGCATTACATCTTTTCTGTTGTGAAGTACGTCGGGGATGGCTTCTATTGCTTTTATCTGGGCGGGGTTTACCTCGATCCCTCGTTGGGAGACGATGAAACCAAGGAACTTCCCTGAACCCACTCCAAACGCGCATTTCTCCGGGTTGAGCTTCATGTTGTATTGATCAAGGATTCGAAAGGCTTCCTCCAAATGAGCCAAGTGGTCCTCTGCTCGCTTGGACTTGATCAGCATGTCGTCAATGTAAACCTCCATGGTTTTGCCAATGTGATCGTGAAACATCCGGTTGACCAACCGTTGGTAGGTTGCACCTGCATTTTTAAGTCCAAAAGGCATTACTTTGTAGCAATACGTACCTCGGCAAGTAATGAAAGAGGTCTTCTCCTGGTCGTCGGGATTCATCAAGATTTGGTTGTAGCCTGAATATGCATCAAGGAATGTGAGCATCTCGTGCCCGGCCGTTGCGTCGATTAGTTGGTCAATTTGAGGTAGTGGATAAGAATCTTTCGGGCAGGCTTTGTTTAGATCAGTGAAGTCAATGCAGACCCTCCACTTGCCGTTCTTCTTCGCCACTACGACCACGTTGGCCAACCAATCGGGATATTTGACTTCTCGGACAGAGCCAATCTTGAGCAAGCGGTCAACTTCGTCGTTTATGATTTGGTTCCTGAATGCTCCTTGCTGGCGTTTCTTTTGCTTCACTGGGCGGAAGTATGGATCCACATTCAACTTGTGAGAGATAATCTTCGGGGAGATTCCCGTCATGTCCTCATGTGACCACGCAAAGGTGGTGTGCCGCCCCTTGAGGAAGTGCAAGATATCTTTCCGTAAGTCTTTGTTCAGCTCTGCTCCCAAGTATACCTTCCTTTCAGGCATATTGTCGAAAAGTTCTTCTGGTTCCAGAGCTTCAATGGTTGGCGCGTACTCTTCTCGTGCATCCAATTTTGATATGAATTCCGGGATTTGGTAGTTTGAAGTTCCACTGCTCGATTCCGATCCCGGATTCATTAATTGCTATTTTGCTTCCTCGGGGAGCTTGACTGCGACTGAGTAGCAATCTCTAGCGCAACGCTGCTCTCCTCGAACTTCTCGTATTCCCCACTCTGAGGGGAATTTCATCACTTGGTGATAGGTTGACGGAACTGCCTACATGTCGTGTATCCATGGCCTCCCAAGGATTATGTTGTAGGCCATGTCTCCATCAATGACATGAAACGTTGTCCGTCTCATGACACCTTCGACCAGGGTCGTCAGCGTAATTTCTCCCAACGTTTTCTCGCTGGAATTGTTAAATCCTGAGAGAACGCGAGAAATTGGTACAATCCCATCGTATAGCTTCAACTGCTGCACGACCCGAGATAATATGATGTTTGCTGAGCTGCCTGGATCAACGAGCACTCTTTTGACGTCGAACTCCTCCACTCGCAGCGTTATCACTAAAGCGTCCATGTGAGGAAACTGCAAGCCATCTGCATTTGCTTCTTCAAAAGTCATCGTATCCTCAAGTCGCGGTCGTTTGGTCTTCGTAATAGAGACTTTGGCATACTTCTTTGCTGTGTATGTGACTGCATCAACCTCAATTCCGCCAGAGATGACGTTGACCGTCATTTTTGGAGAAGATACTCGGGGAGGTCCTGATTTGTTTTGCTGGGCCTTCGCATGAGTCTGCTTCCCTTTTTCTGTCAAGTACTCCTTGAGATAGCCCTGTTTCAACAAATTAGCAACTTCATACCTTAGAGCCTTGCAGTCATCCGTCGTGTGGCCGTGATCGCGATGGAATTCGCACCACAAGTTCTTGTTGCGTCTGCTGGGGTCACCCTTCATATCCTTGGGCCATTTGACCTTTTCGCTCATCTCCTTGAGAACTGCTACAAGCTCGACTGCTCCGATGTTGAAGACGGGCAGGGTTGGGATCCCACTAGAAGTTGAGGCAGAATCAGTGCTTCTCGCCAGGCCTTTGTTGTTGCGACCGCGTCCGTTTGAGTTGTTGCGTGAGCGGCTGGGGTATGGCTCGTGCCGTGCATCTGGCCTATCCGTCTCGATCTTTCCCCCAGCGCCGTTGGTGCGAGTTTGGCTCCGTCCTCGGGTACCTGTGCCAATTAGTTTATCTTCGTCTATACGTACCTTGGAATTGTAGCGGTTGTAGACATCCGACCAGCTTGCCGCAGGATATTCTCGCAGGGATTCGTACAGTCGCCTGGTCGCCTCAGAACTCTTGACGTCCAAGCTGTTGGTGAATGCAATTGCTGCCCATCGATCTGGAACCTTGGGTAGCAACATACGCTCACGCTGAAAGCGATCTACATACTTCCGGAGAGACTCCCCAGGCAGTTGCTTGATTTCAAAGATATCCTCAACTCTTGTCTCTGTCTTCTGGGCGCCTGTGTGTGCTTTGACGAATAACTCCGCCATCTCGGCAAAAGATCCTATTGAATTTGGTGGCAGCATGGAATACCACCGTAGAGCGCCGTCCGCCAATGTTTCCACGAATTTCTTTAACTGCACTGACTCGATCTCCTCGTCGGTGAGGTCGCTTGCTTTTATGAAATTGCTAAACATCATCAAGTGATCATTGGGGTCAGTTGTTCCCCGATATCTTGGTATGTTTGGCATTTTGAATGTCTTGGGGATGGCCTTTGGTGCTGCTTCTTTCTTCCAAGGCCTTTGAGTATACCGCTGAACGTCAACTTTCTTCAAAGTGGGTGGTGCGCCAGGGATCTGGTCGATCCTCTCATGAAGAGAGCGCTGCAGAGCCTCTTGACTCTCCTTGAACTGCTTGGTGAGGGCCTCCATGACTTCGCTCATCTCAGTCGGCACCGCTGAACCCGCATTCTGATTTTCTGCTCGCCTCGAAGCATGAGACGGTGAAGCATCCCTCGGACGTCCCATGGGTGGATTTCCCGTGTTTGGCAGGTTCTGTCCTCGCAGGCTGTCGATAGCTTCCCGTATCTGCCTGTTGATCTCGGCCTGTTGCCGTATGAATTCGAGGATAGCATCTTAAGAGTTCCTCGAATTTCTTGGGCCGTTGGGTCTTCTAGATCCTCCAGCTCCCTGATCGACATTTACTCGGCTAGGATTGCGGCTACTTCTGCTACCTTGCTGGCTGTGCTCGTTCTCCTGTTCCGCTGGGAGCACATTCTCGTCCTCTGCAATGGGGATCACATCGTCGTCTGCAAGGGGAACATCTTGCTGCCCGTCTCCGTCCAGATTCTGGTTTACCTGCTCCGCAGCGTTGAGGTCTTGTTGTTCTTCAATAGGAACGTTGTTGTGCGAGTTGTTATCTGCCATTTCAACAAAGAGAAAACGGGGAGAACCAGCGATCGAAGAAGAAACGAACAGACAACAAAATACGATGAGCGATTTAACCTACGGGGGTTATTGACCGGCTCCCACTGTGGTCGCCAAATTGTTTAACCGTAGTTTCGTTTTATTAGGTTAATTTACAATTAAATTTGTAGAGCGGAGTCACGGTCAATAATCGAGATTAAAACGCCCTTAATGAAATGAATATAAATATAAATGATAGCGATAAAAATCGACAAAAGTAAAGAGGCAATTAATGTGATGCAATAAATAGCTAATTGAATGAAAAAGGAACCGTGCTCAGGCCGTTCAGACTTGATTAAATTCCTTTCCTCGTACTCTTTATGAGATTCAGTTAACGAGACAGTCGAGAAGATCTTTCGATCAGCAATAGTAATAAATATGTGCTGGAGACAAAGAATTGAATGCTAGTAAATAGTTTTAATACAAGTGTAGATTCAGAGAAGCATTAGATTCTATGCTCGTGACTTAGATTACAATATATAGGCAGCTATGTGTCCGTTCATAAGCAGTTGTAACTCCTTAGTCGAGCAGTTGCGTTGTTTGTGGATAAGATTCCTACTTTGAACTGTCTTGATTGATGGGCTGCGACTTTTCTGGCCGTAGCGACTGTTTATCTGTCCGTTGTAACTGTTTATCCTCGATCTTATCCATTGCCCTTATATCCATTCGCAGCCACGTGTCATCTGTGCGCCATCCTACGTGGATGCCAAGTCATCAACTTTGGTGACGATGGATTTAACCCAATACAGTTTTAGTAAAAATGTTCAAATTATTCTCAATCTTTGAGTACAGTTTAAAAATAACAAGTCAATTAAATTGATTATTGTCATAGTAGGCAGCCTTGTTAATTATTTTTAAGATTACAAATATCACTTCCACAATAGGAAAAATATCTCATGGTGTCCACTCACCCTGTTTCCTAATCAAACAGTTGTTGGAGGTACATATTTATAACCACACAGAGAATTTTTTTTCTTGACTTCATGGACCACAAGAGTGACCCAGCGCTTTTTTAAAATATTACTCCTATAGCTCAGATGCAATATCATTTGAAGTAACATACTCCCTCTGATAACTCTAATTTTGATGATAACAATATGATTAAACTTGATAAGCAGTTCACTAAACAATCACTATACTTCTTCACAGGACCACAACGTTTCAGTCAACTAAATCAAAGAAACTTTGCAAACAATGAAGTTCCATTGCCTTGAAGATAACAAGATTCAATCCATGATGCTTTCAGTAAAAGAAGATTCGGTTGGTGGCAATCTGCCTCAAAGATCTGGATGATTGGAGTCAATCCCACATAACAAACTGTTGAGGAAAATCAAGGTCCTTAAATGCTCTTTCCTTATTCTCAAAAAGGGATCAATCAATGCCTTTTTGGGGATCAAATCCCTTGGGTCAAGATCTCTTCATTCAAGGAAATTATCTCATTCATATCAGTCAAGGATTCACACGTCTATTCAATGATCGCAAGGATATCACTGCGGCTATATAAACCAAAGCAACAAGCAGTCTATGAGCACGCAACCTTACAGCTTTCTTATATTCTCTTTTAAACCTTGAAAACATTGTAACCTTGAGAGATTACTACTGTCCAAGATAAGAAAAGAGAGTTCTTAGAGAAAGTAAGGTTAGTGTCAGGTGTGTTGGTCAAGTGAGTGATCAACAGTGTGTCGTTGGTGGTGAGCGAAGAAAAACCATACTGTGTCTCGTTGATGGTGATCGAAGAAAAACCATCACTCTGTAATTTGAAACAACTTTAAAGAGCTGAAGAGAAACTCACTTGTTGACCCAAGGGGACTGGATTAGGAACCATTTTGGTTCTGAACCAGTATAAATCTGCTGTGTCATTTCGTTACTGCACTTATATTATCCAGCTATCTTTGCCTTAAATCTAGTTGACAAATTTAGTCGACTGAATCTGATAAACGAATAAGAAAATTATAATTCACCCCCCCCCCCCTTATAACTTCAATTGGTATCAGAGCGGGTCTCACACTCTCTTAATTTTTGCTTTGCAGCAAGTGAGAAAAGATCATGTCCGGACACACTGTCACAGGAGCTCTACTCCAAGAGGGTACCTCTATTGCTCGTCCTCCATATTTCAATGGACAACACTTTAGTCATTGGAAAGTGAGAATGGAGACATTCGTCAAATCCATCGACTTTAAAGTTTGGCGAGTAATTACTAAGGGCCCCTATGAAATTCCTCCAGACAAAAACCAGAAATCAGATGAAGAAACTTCTAAGATCCCTCTGGATATTGATGATTATAATGACGAGCAAAGAGAAGTCATACAACTGAACTCAAAAGCTCAAAATCTTTTATATAATGCTATAAGTGGAGAAGAATATGAGAAAATGTCTAGCTGCGAAACTGCCAAGGAAATGTGGGACAAACTTGTCGTAACTTATGAAGGTACAAACAAAGTTAAGGAAACTAGAATCAACCTTCTAGTTCATGAGTACGAACTGTTTCAAATGAAAGATGGAGAGACTATTGAAGACATGTTTGCCAGATTCAGTAAAGTCATTAGGGAACTTAAATCTCTTGGGAAAGTTTACACTAATGGAGAACAAGTCAGGAAGATTCTTTGCAGTCTACCTATCATCTGGCAACCCAAGGTGATTAATATTGAAAGTGGAGATCTAAACTCTCTATCCTATGATGAGCTTCGTGGTGATCTCATTGCTTTTGAAAAGACCCATCTCCAAAGAAACTCTCAAAACTCTGATAAGAAAAAAGAAGTTGCTTTCAATGCTGAAAATACAGATCCTCCTAGCGACAATGATGATCTTGCAGAAGAATGGGCACTTATGTCCAAAAACTTTGGAAACTTGCTAAGAAGAAACAGACAAAGAGGCAGAACTAGATTCAATTCTAGAAGAAACAATTCCAGCAATGATCAAGACAAAACGATGGTCGATGCTTTGAATGTGGCAAATATGGTCATATTGCAGCTAACTGCAATGAGGCAGAGAAGAAGCAATTAAAGAATAAAAAGAAAGCACTGTCTGCATGGAGCGATGAAGAAGGATCTGAAAATGAAGAAGAAGCCAACATATGTTTTATGGCTGATGCTGAATCCAGCAAGGTACGTAACTACAACTGTGAAAACTGCAACTCCCTTCAGGAAGACTTAGACTCAGCTCTAGAGGAAATGGAAAATATTTTAAAAGAACTCTCTAAAGTAAAAAAGGATAGTGAAATCTGGAAAACTAGATTTGAAGTTTGTGAGATAGAACGTGACTTCTTTGAACAAGAAGTTCAGGATCTAAAACTTCAACTAAATGGTATAAATAAATCCACTAGTCAAAGTTCTGTCAGATCTAACAAAACTCCTTTATCCCCAGCTTCCATTGAGGCTATTCCTGGAAGCTTGCGCTTTACCAGTAGTGAGTTGACTAAAACTGTGGCTAATACTAAATCTCCTATTACATGTTACTACTGTGGGAACCTTGGACATACTAATGCCAGATGTAGATTCAAAAAGGCTGACACTAGAAAATGGAAATGGATTCCCAAAATTTCTTTAAACACTTATGTTGCTAACCACAAAGGACCCAAGAAAGTTTGGGTACCAAAGCATCAGTAGCCCTATTTGTTTGCAGGAACACCTACCCAACGGATCTTGCACAGGAAAATGGATTTTAGACAGCGGGTGTTCCAGACACATGACAGGTGATAAATGCTGGTTTAAATCAGTCATAAGCATAGACGGTGGACTTGTTAAATTTGGAGATAATGGCAAAGGCGTTGTCATTGGTGTTGGTAAAGTTCTCTTAAACAAATCCTGTTGCATAAATGAGGTATTGCTGGTAAGTGGTCTCAAGCATAATCTACTCAGTATTAGTCAACTCTGTGACTCTGGATATCTTGTTAAATTTGAAGCATCTAAGTGCATCATCTCTGACTCACTAGGTAATGAAATTCTCACAGGTTCTAGAGATAACAACATATATAAATTAGACAATGTATCCTCCTCTCATGAATATATTTGCTTAACCTCTGTTGCTTCAGATCCTTGGCTATGGCATAAGAAACTTGGTCATGCTAGTATGCATCTCATTCTTAAACTATCTCAAAAGGATCTAGTTATTGGTCTTCCTAAACTTAAATTCGTAAAAGACCATGTATGTGATGCATGTCAACTAGGAAAGCAAACCAGGTCATCATTTAAAGTTAAAGATATAGTTAACACCTCTATGCCACTTCAATTGTTGCACATGGATTTATTTGGTCCAACTAAAACTGCTAGCATTGGTGGAAAAAGGTATGCTTTTGTTATTGTTGATGACTACTCACGCTTTACATGGGTTATTTTTCTATCTCATAAAGATGAAGCCCAAAAGAATTTCGAATACTTTTGTAAAAAGGTTCAAAGAGAGAAAGGTTATTTTATCACCTCCATCAGAAGTGATCATGGTGGAGAATTTGAAAGCAAAACTTTTCAATCCTTCTGCAATGAACAAGGTATTTCGCACAGTTTTTCTTCTCCCAGGACCCCCCAGCAAAATGGTGTTGTAGAACGAAAGAACAGGACCTTACAAGACATGGCTAGAACAATGCTCTTGGATCATTCTCTACCTAACAAATTCTGGGCAGAAGCAGTTAGCACGGCATGTCACATTCTCAACAGATGTCTCATTCGTCCTATCCTGAAGAAAACACCATATGAACTTTGGAGAGGTAAACGTCCGAACATTAGCTACTTTCATCCATTTGGTTGCAAATGCTTTATCCACAATAATGGAAAGAAAAATCTTGGAAAGTTCGATCCCAGAAGCGATGAAGGTATTTTTCTTGGATACTCTAATTCCAGTCGTTCTTACAGAGTTTTTAATAAACGGACTTTATCTGTAGAAGAATCCATGCATGTTGTATTTGCTGATACTAATCAAACTCCTGAGAAAGATGAAAGTGCAGATATAGAATTATTAAGTGCAGGAAACTTATCTACTGCAACAGAGATCAAGTCGACTAACAAAATGACTAAGCCTGCCCCAGAAACTCAGAATGAGTCAACTGAAAACATTCCTTCAGTCATCCCAAATGAATGGAAGGGTGAACCTGGATACCCTCACAAATTCATTATAGGTAATCCACTGGAAGGAATGAAAACTAGAGGTTCTTCCAAACAAAATGCAGACTTTGCCCTCATCTCTCAAATTGAACCAAAGAAAATTGATGAAGCTCTCAAAGATGAAAGCTGGGTGAAAGCAATGAAGGAGGAATTATCTCAATTTGACAAGAATCAGGTATGGACTCTTGTTCCCAAACCTCAAAATGCATCTGTAATAGGTACAAAATGGGACTTCAGAAATAAGCTAAATGAAAATGGAGAAGTCACCAGAAATAAGGCTCGACTTGTAGCTCAAGGCTACTCACAGCAAGAAGGTATTGACTATGATGAAACGTTTGCTCCTGTTGCAAGGTTAGAATCCATTCGCATGCTACTTGCTTATGCATCATTCAAAGGTTTTAAACTATTTCAAATGGATGTCAAAAGTGCCTTCTTGAACGGTTTTATCAAGGAAGAAGTTTATGTTAAGCAACCTCCTGGTTTTGAAAATTTAAAATTTCCCTCACATGTTTTCAAGTTGACTAAAGCTCTATACAGCTTGAAGCAAGCTCCTAGAGCATGGTATGATCGACTAAGCTCTTTTCTCTTAAATCATGGTTTCAATCGAGGAAAAATTGATACTACCTTATTCATTAAAAGATCTTCTGTTGGAAATCTCCTTATGCAAATTTATGTCGATGATATTATTTTTGGTAGTACTAATCCGTTATTATGCAAGGAGTTTGCTGAGACAATGCAGAATGAGTTTGAAATGAGCCTAATGGGAGAACTTACCTTCTTCCTTGGACTTCAAATCAAACAATACGATAAAGGAATTTTTATCAATCAATCAAAATACACCAAGGAACTACTTGCAAAGTTTGGTATGCATAGTGCAAAAATCATGAAAACTCCTATGAGTCCCTCAACAAATCTTGAAAAGGACTGCAAAGGTAAAAATGTAGATCAAACCACCTATCGAGGTATGATTGGCTCCTTACTATATTTAACTGCTAGTCGACCTGACATAATGTTCAGTGTTTGCAAATGTGCTAGATATTAATCTGAACCTAAAGAATCTCACCTCACTGCAGTTAAGCGTATTATGCGATATCTCTCTGGCACTGTTTCCTATGGTCTTTGGTATCCTCGTACTATTAATTTTCATCTCCAAGGATACTCAGATGCTGATTTTGCAGGAGATAAAGATGATCGTAAAAGCACTAGTGGGACTTGTCAATTTTTGGGACAATCCCTTATCTCTTGGCATAGCAAAAAGCAAGGCTCAGTATCTCTATCCACTACTGAGGCAGAATACATCGCCATTGGTCACTGCTGTACTCAACTTCTTTGGATGTCTTATCAACTTAGTGATTATGATATTAATTCCATTCCTATGCCTATTTTTTGCGATAACTCCAGTGCTATCTGTCTATCTAAAAATCCGGTGCATCATTCTAGAGCCAAGCATATAGAAATCAAGCATCACTTTATTAGAGATCAAGTTCTATGTGGTAATATCAAAATCTCTTTTGTGACTACTGAAAATCAACTTGCTGATATTTTCACTAAACCGTTGCATGAGGAACGATTTTGTGAATCCTACCTTGATAAGTTAATTATATTTTCATTTGCTAACGTGTTGATAAATGCTTCTCATGTCTGATAATGTGAACATCTTTACAACCTCTTACGTATTGCCTTTCCCTAAACTTCTCTAATTATTGCCTGTTGGTTTGCGTGTATCTAAAAGGTGCTTGGGTTCTCCCGCTGCCTGCTCCCGTCCTTTCCTTTCTTTCAATCACGTCTTTTCTTCTTCTTCTTCTCCATAAAACCCTCTGGCTCCCTCCATTTTTCCTTCATCTGTTCATCCCTTTCTCTCTTTCTCATCTGCGTTAATGGGTAAATCTCAAAAACCCACAACTCCTTCCATGAAGAAAAACTGCAGAACCCGCTCCAAAAATTGTTCTCCTGGTTCTCCCATAAATCTTAAGAACTCCGACTCTGCTTCAATATCTCATCACAGTTAATCAGCCTCTTTTAACTCTTCAAATTCAGGCAAAAAGCGTGGCAAAAGACCAATGGTTGACACCCCTCAAAAACCCTCTCCAAAGAAACCAAAAGTATCAAAAGCCTGCATTCCTCTTGACTGCGACCAAAATTTCTGGGATAACGGAAAAGAGAAGTTTGAAGATCTCAAAAATCGCCGCATTGCCTCCGGTCGCATTGTTGACCTCGATTCCATGGAAACCCTTGACTGCAATATCAAAGCTCTTTTCGAATACCAAGGTTGGTCTAATCTCTTCTCTATCAATCCTCCTGTAATGTACCCTGACTTGGTTCGTATGTTCTATGCAAATCTTCGTCCCTGTGGAACTGATGGTATTGAATCCTTGGTTTTGGGTCAACGCATTTTCTTGACCTGTAAAGTTCTAGAAAAATTGTTCAAAATTAAGTCCTCTGGTTTCTCTGAGTGCTTCAAAAACTCTTGGCCCTCTGATTTTGAAGTATCTTTTGACCAAGCCAAAGCTTGCATTACCGGTTTGGGTGCTCATGCTATCCCTGATGGACAGCTTGGTCCTCATCTCCTCTGTTTTGAAAATCGTGTTCTGGCTCATATTGCTGCTACCACCCTGCTTCCTCGCTCGGGGTCTTTCAGTACTCTTTCCCAAAGGGACACCTTCATTGTTTACTGTCTGGTTGCTAAACACAAAGTCAAACTCTCTTGGTGGATTCTTAATTACATGCATGAATGTGCTGTGGATTCTAAGGAATCTGGTTGTCTTCCCTATGGGATGCTCATCTCCCACATTCTGGATCTTTTGCATGTTCCAACTTCTGGTCACTCTGTCGTTACTGTGTCTCAATGCTACAACTCTCGTGCATTTACCAGTATGGGGTATGTACATCTTGCTCACTCTTGGGTTAAAAAGCCTGATCTGGATGTACCTCCCTCTATTCCTTCTTCTGCTCCTGCTACTGATGACTCCTCTGTGCTCAGTCGACTCTCTGCTGTTGAAGAACAGCTCTCCACTCTGCGTGATCTCTGCCTTTCATCTCAATACAATTTGGAGAAAGCCAGAGATGACACCAAAACCACCAAGGCTGATGTTGCTCTCCTTAGACTCTCCATTGACTCTGTGGCCAAAGATGCTCGCAAAAGTCTATCTACCCTGCACTCTCGCATTGACACTCTGGGAACCAACATTATCAATACCTTAAAGTACTTTTTGGGAAGGCGCTAGCTGGTTGTGCTTGTGGATAAGACTGTTTTGATTATGACTGTTAATGCTTTGACTGTTAATGTTTTGATTATGACTGTTAATGCTTTGCTGTGACTCCCCTGTTTTTTGTTGATGACAAAGGGGGAGAAAACACACTATGTGAATATTATTGCCTATGTCTGTATAGGCTGAATGTTTGCTGCCTATGAAAGTCAATTAAGTCGACTAACTAACCCCTCTTTTTTAAGTCAGCTATATATATATATATGTGTATGGTTCTGTTCCTTTAGAAAATACAGGTACTCAAACTCTCAGGGGGAGCTGTCTACTCACTCTTAGGACAGGGAAGTATCTTAAATCTATAGAATTATCACCATCAAAAATGGGGAGATTGATAACTCTAATTTTGATGATAACAATATGATTAAACTTGATAAGCAGTTCACTAAACAATCACTATACTTCTTCACAAGACCACAACGTTTCAGTCAACTAAATCAAAGAAACTTTGCAAACAATGAAGTTCCATTGCCTTGAAGATAACAAGATTCAATCCATGATGCTTTCAGTAAAAGAAGATTCGGTTGGTGGCAATCTGCCTCAAAGATCTGGATGATTGGAGTCAATCCCACATAACAAACTGTTGAGGAAAATCAAGGTCCTTAAATGCTCTTTCCTTATTCTCAAAAAGGGATCAATCAATGCCTTTTTGGGGATCAAATCCCTTGGGTCAAGATCTCTTCATTCAAGGAAATTATCTCATTCATATCAGTCAAGGATTCACACGTCTATTCAATGATCGCAAGGATATCACTGCGGCTATATAAACCAAAGCAACAAGCAGTCTATGAGCACGCAACCTTACAGCTTTCTTATATTCTCTTTTAAACCTTGAAAACATTGTAACCTTGAGAGATTACTACTGTCCAAGATAAGAAAAGAGAGTTCTTAGAGAAAGTAAGGTTAGTGTCAGGTGTGTTGGTCAAGTGAGTGATCAACAGTGTGTCGTTGGTGGTGAGCGAAGAAAAACCATACTGTGTCTCGTTGATGGTGATCGAAGAAAAACCATCACTCTGTAATTTGAAACAACTTTAAAGAGCTGAAGAGAAACTCACTTGTTGACCCAAGGGGACTGGATTAGGAACCATTTTGGTTCTGAACCAGTATAAATCTGATGTGTCATTTCGTTACTGCACTTATATTATCCAGCTATCTTTGCCTTAAATCTAGTTGACAAATTTAGTCGACTGAATCTGATAAACGAATAAGAAAATTATAATTCACCCCCCCCCCCCCCCTCTTATAACTTCACCCTCTATTTAAAAAATAATGAACCTATTTCCTTTTTAGTTTGTTTAAAAAAAAAGATCTATTTCTAAATTTGAAATTTTTTTTTTACTTTTACTCATCCCTAGATGATTTGTAGCCACACAAATATTTATAACTTATTTTAAACCACAAGTTTCAAAAGTCTTCATTTCTTTATTAAACTCCGGACAAAGTCAAATGAGTTTATCTATAGCGGGACGGACGGAGTACATGTTTTTTGGTCAAATAAGAATTTGGAAGCCATCACCTCATCTATCCATTGCAAGTAATTAACCTAGTTTGACCTATCTTTTGAACCAGTACAAGTGAGATGAGTATGCAAACATCTATTCATCGAAAGTAATAAGTTTTCTGGTAAAGCAATATCTAGGTAAAGGAAAAGTGATTTGCTAGATCAGAAAATATAACATTTTCAACAGCACTAATTGTGTTTGGACAAAGTTTTGCGAAATTTCTCCCCGTATTATGTTTTCTCAATTTGTTAAAAAGAAACAAATATTGTTTTTACATGCAAATTATCAAAAAATAAAATTTCAAAGGAAACTTCGAAAGAAAAAAAAAACATTCAAACACCAGCAAAATCATGTCGAATATGTCACAAGGCATAATATGGAAGCTTTATCGTACATAAATAAGTCTTTTCGGACAACTTTGCATAGGAATTAGTAGGACTAGTACTTCTTCGTCTATTTATTCGTGGCTCAGAAAGGTAGTACTACATGAAATCATTGACTATCTTTTGACCCTACAGGTAATCACCAGGTTATTAAATATTGTTAACAGGAATTACATTAAAAGAAAAAGATGTTCTAAAAACTCTATCGGTACTTGTCTTATTAGTTAACCCATTTAATTATAAGACTTACTCTAACTATAGAGATAAAGTTTGATTTCTGCATGTTTGAGCTAAGAATAGTGTGACCTCCAATTACGTACTGATAGCATTGAAAATCTATTAAATATTAGTGGAAAATAAGCTTCCTTCTACTGAGATTGTTAAGGGTTACGTTGTCAAATTTTAATATTTACCTCGTCACTATTAGTTAATGAGAAGTGACAGATCATATAAGCTGATACCACCAAATCACAATTTCAGAATAGAATCCAAACGAAAGAGGTAACATGAAGTCTGCAGGAACTAAAACAAACAAGTCGTAGACTCATAGTAAGAAAAGGTAGCTTACCATTGTCATGAGTTGGGTTTTAGTTGAAATGTCACCAAACTAAAAGGTAGCCAGGCGGGAGTGATCTCAGTTTACTCTACATTGCAAATTCCATGGGTTAGTTTCCACTTTGGCTTTATGCTTTGGCCTTTGGGAGAAGTGGGAAGCCAAAGGTAAAAAAGAATATTTTAGGAATGTTACCTTAATTGTTGGAATCCCTTCAAACATACCTTTGTGTGGTAATTAGAGATTTAAAAGCTAACCGGAATATAACTTTACACTACTAGTTAAGTTCTACTAATTGTTGCTAAAAGTGGATTAAAAAAGAAAGAAATAATTTTACATTTGGAAGTACTACGAAATTCCCTCCATAAGAGTATAAACTATAAATCACCCTTCTCTTTCACTTTTTTTGCCTTTTTCTTTTACCAAAAGTAGATTTAATATCTTTCCCTGTTAAGCTTCTTTGGAACTTTAAAACAAATATCTTCAAATACAAAAAGATAAGACAGACAAAATAAACACTTATTTCCATCTATACTTGTTGGTGCTTGAGAGGATATTTGAAAATAGAAGTTTTTGCAAATATCCAAAATATTATCTATTGACAAGCAGCTAAACAGCTCTGTAGACATATAAATTTTGTTGAATTTATGTCTATAAAATAATTAGGACTATATTTAAATAAATTTAAGACATAGATTTATTTGGAAAAAATTATGCCAGAAGACAATATAAATAGCTAAATTATACATTTTTGCTGATACTTTTAAACAAATTACAATACATAACAGTACTTTTCACTTTATTACCTGATGTAAAATGCGGAATAAAAGATACACAAATACAATATATAAGAAATTGAGGGAGAAGTAGAAAAAAAAAAAAAAGAACAATCCCACAACTGTAGTAAACTAGAAACCTACGAATATAGATTTTAATCCTCTAATTTAAATAAACAACTTCATTGAGCCTACTTTGAGCTTTCAAGTCTTCAATTCATGAATCTTCCTATTATTCATAAAGCTCTTGAGGAATGAAAGATCGTTCTTAGACTCTTGAGTGCTTCCCGGGCTTACATCAACCTTTTTTTCTTAAGTAATTCTTTCATGTGGAGCTTGTACGATTTTTAACTCGTGGAAAAAAGAAAGGGAAATTTTGTGTAAATGAAAGTGAAAACCCTTTTTTGTATAAGTAATTCTTTCATGTGGAACTTGTAGAGAATAATTTTTTTGCCTAAAAATAATCAAGAAAAAAAAGTATGTACAAGTAAAATTGCTTTATAAGAAATAATGTGTGTTAAAATCTTTGGAAAATCATAAATATAAAATATACTTGTTCTTAAATTGATGGATTTAATTTGATTCAAGAGCATGAAAACTTATTTTTGAATTAATTTATTTGATTTGATTCAAGGGCGTGAGGGCTTGTTCTTGAGTATATGAATTTGACTTGATCATGAATGTGGAGGCAAACTTTGATCACAACACATAGAAGTGGATTTTGATATATGAACGACTTTCGCTCACCACCATAAAGGAAGGTTTCTTGAGTTACCGCCAAGATCTTGTGGTTAATTACAGACTAACAACCACTAGTAGTGAATTTGCCTTGCGGTTAATGTGAAATCATTCTGGGTCGTGAGCTACTTAATTACCAAACTCGTGACAAGCCTAATCTAGCAATAAGAGCCTCATATTTGTAGGTTTCATCGTTAGTAGTTCAGTGTTTCTAATATATAATAAGATATCATCTACAAATTTACTAAAAGATTCATAATCCATTTGTAAAAATAAACATATACAAAATATGCTAGCAAAATTTACTAACTGAATAAGAATTCACAAGCAAATTTAATTTACTAAGAGATAGTAGATCGGTTTGTAAATTACCAACAAATAACAATTGTATTAGTAAATTACTTACTGGTAATATTTTTGTTGGTAAATTACCAACAAATTGATAATTCGTGGGTAAATTTTACTAACGGAACAACAAATCGTTGGAAAATTTACCAACATTTTCAAATCGATTGGTGAAATTAGCAACTAATGACAATTGAGTTGGTAATTTACCAACAGATTAAAAAATGGTTAGTAAATTACTAACAACTTACTTTTGTTGGTGAAATTATGTTGCTAATACGTTAGTAATTTGTTCCTAAATGACGTGCCATATTAACCTGCAGTATTTACCAACGGATACTTAGTCCGTTGGTAATTTATCAACAAAAAGTGTCACTTGGTAAATAATCTATTAATAATATGTTGGTAAATAGACACTAATTATGCGCCATAAATTTTTCGCAATATTTACCCACTAATTTTATTGGCTGGTAAAATTTGGTTGGTAATTTGTTAGTAATATATTGCTATATCTCTAAAAAAAAAATTAGTTGCTAATCCGTTGGTAATATGTTAATAATTTACTAATGAATTTGATTGGTTAGGAAAACCCATTGGCAATTGGGACCTGTTTTGTAGTAAGAGGAACGTGTTTTATGATTTAAGAAGAATTCTTGATCCCAACTAAAAGAATTCTTGATCATAGCCAGGAGGAATAATCTCCGTGATTTATGTATTTCTGACCTTCTTCTAATCCTTGATTGAGCTTATTTTCTTCGTTTGGCTTATGGAGGGCCTCTATATATAGCGGTAGGTGAAAGGAGTTTGTGAAGAATACATATATTTTTTCTCCGTTCTAATTGGTCAGCTTAAGTCATCTAAACTATTACAAAAGTCATGTTATTTCGAGTATTTTGCGATATTTGATTGATTCTTGTATTAACTTGGTATGCTACATCACTTATGCATGTGGCATGATTTTATTGAACCTTGATTTGACTTGGCACCACGTCATTTGACACATGGCTTGGACCTCAAGCTAATGGATCATGCTTATCACTCTAAGTCTGACAATATGAACTAGCCCAATATGATTAGACTTGTAACTAAATGGGAGATTTACATAAATATACAACTCTACTCTCAAAATTAAATAAATTACCTATATTATACAATTTACGAAAAATAGAAATATTTTTATTATCCTAAATATACAAGTTTCAACAAACACATACCAATTAGGGTTTTGTCTCTTTTTTTCTAATTTCTCTGGCCGTCACTGCCCCTTGGTATTACTGTTACCACTCACCACTATCGAATTTTTTAAAAAATTGATCTACAAATCGAAACATACAAAAATACATATATATATATACATTGAAATTTTTTAAGAATTAATGTTTGAAACTACGTATAATCAAACATATAAAAAATTTCAAAAAACTACAAAAAACAAACAAAGATATAATATATATATATATATATATACACATAACTTTTCTACTCTAGACATACACATACATAAGCATACAACAACATACATATATATACATTACATATACACATGAAAAAATGAAGATACACATTTATATGCAAAAAATACAAAGATATATGTATTTATATGCAAAATAAATACTTAACACATGCACAAATATACACATACAAAAGAGGAGCATAGCAGAGTAGTGCTGCCAGAAAAAAAAAAAAAAAACCAGATCGAAGCAGCGCCACTGCACAACAGCGAGATCGGGGCAGGGGAAGAAGAACAACAGCAGCAGCCTCTATGTTTTCTCCAGTGGATGTCGTAGACAGATCTGGTCGCCAGAAAATATTCCGACCAGAAGGAGGGGAAAGAAAGAGAGGGAAAGAAATTAGGATTTTATGGTAGAGAGAGAGAGAGTGAAATGAAAAATGGTATATTTAGGGAAATGATGTCAGACCGAGAAGCACTCAAGAGCCTGAGAGCGACATTTCATTCCTCAAGAGCTTTAAGGATAAGGAAGATGCGTGAATTGAAGACTTGAAGACTCAAAGTAGGTTCAAGTGAATATTTTAGTTATATTTGCAATTAAGGACTAATTTAGGTCATTGTTGTAACTAAGTTAGCCTCTATTCTCTACTTTAAATAGTAGAAGTTAGTTAAATTAGGGTTTTTTTTTTTTTTTTTTTTGCTAAACCGGCCATGATACTTATATTAACATAATGTTGCTTAGTTTATACAAAAGGAGACTCTTCTTTCCCTAAGATGGGAAGAAGTGTCTAATAGCAGTTCATAAGTTACAAAAGGGGGAGCATAGACATAATACATAATATCCGTTATATACATCTATGCTTGGCTAGTATGTCAGCCACAAAATTTGATTCCCGATATATATGCTTTATACCATCCCTACATAGATCAGCGAGCAACAACCTGCAATCATGGAGTAAGTTAGCATAAGTTACAGTAGTACCATTTAGCATTTGAATGATGGCTAACGAATCACATTCTATTTGGAGAGGAATTAAATTCTTCTCCTTTGCTAATCTAAGACCATGAAATAGTGCTTGGATTTCAGAATATGTTACTGAGTTGTGAGGAATATGTTTAGTGAATCCTGCTTTCCAAAAGCCAAGGTGGTCTCTTATGACACCTCCAATACCTTCTGATTTGGTGGATGAGCAGAAAGCTCCATCTGTATTGAGTTTGAATTTGTTGGTATACGGAGGGTTCCATTTGAAGAAGATAAATTTGGATGTGAGGAGAGGTCTGCTGTTGTCATTTAGGTAGAAGTATTCTGCAACTTGTGAGATAATATCACAGTCTGATATGATTTTGCTCTTGTTTTCAAATAGGTTTCTATTTCTATTAATCCATATACCCCATAGAGCATATGGAATAACAACGTTGTGAAGTGTTCCATATGGATGAGTAAGGGATTTGAGGCTTACACTTTTCTTTTATCCAAGCTTAGAAGTCTATATTTGGATTTAGAGAGAGAGTAGGCCAAACTTGAGAAGATTTCGGGCAATCTAGGAAGATGTGTTGAAGAGTTTCAGGAGAGTTTGGACAGTGTTTACAAAGGCTGCTTTGAATAATGTTGCGATGGAATAAGTTTGCTCTAGTTGGGAGCTTGCCAGTGTTGAAGGGCCATAGGAAGAATTTAAGCTTATTGGGGATATTGAGGTTCCATATCCAATTGGAATTGGGTACACAGATTGAAGAGTTTCTGAAATGCGCATCCCAGAGGTAATAAGCTGTTTTGGTGGAGAAGGAGCCATTCGAGGTTAGACTCCAGAAATGATTATCTACGACATTAGGATCAATATTAAAATGGGTATTGTATATGAGCTTAGATATAGTTGGAGAGAGGTCAAAAGGAAGATTTTGTAGATTCCATCTATTATTTAGCAGTATATGGTTGACCTTAAGGTTTTGGATAGATTCAGGAATTAGGCCATGGATTAAGGATCGGAGGCTGTAATTAGGAAAAATCCATTTATCATTCCATAGACTGATGTTATTACCTGGTCCTATATTCCAGGCCATCTCTTCCCTATGAATGGGACATGCTTTCGTTATGCTCTTCCAAATATAGGAATCTTGAGGCTTGGCAAGAAGAGATTCACTAATCCTTCCTTTATATTTTGCTTGCAAACTTGGGACCAAGGTGATTGATCTTGCTGATAGAGCCTCCATGTTAGACTTGATAAGAGGACTTCGTTCTTACATTTGGCTTTTTTGAGACCCCGTCCTTCTCTAGACTTGCTGGTGGTGACTAGATCCTAATTTGCATAATGAATTTTTCTTTTATCTGGGCTAGAGCCCCAAAGGAAATTTCTTTCAATTCTATCAATACTGTCCAGAGTTTTAGCTGGAAGGAAGTTGACTTGCATAGAATAAGTGGGGATAGAGGCAAGAACAGAGTTAATCAGAGTAGCTCTTCCAGCTATATTAAGACTCTTGGTTTTCCAACCTTGGAGCTTTTGATTCATAGTGTCCAGGATGAACTGATAGTCACTACTTTTAGGGTGGTAGTTTGTAATAGGAAGGCCTAGATATTTCCCAATTTCCATATTGAGGATTATAGAAATGCTATTTTGGGAAGAAGTTTGGATCTTAAGGGAGAAGAAAATTTTTGATTTCATAAAATTAACCTTTTGGTCAGAGAATCTGCCAAAGTTGGAGACGATTCTAGTAATAGTAGAAGCATTGGAGTTCGAGGCTTTCCCAAATAAGATGAGATCATCTGCAAAAAGAAGATGAGAAAGTTCAAGACCTGATGAGATGAGATCTAGAAGCGTTGGAGTTGATGGATGATTGAAACTCATTGTGAGTGTGTGGGTATATCCATTTATCTTGAATATCTCAAGTGTGAGATTATTCAAAGTATGGTTCAATTCTTTTCGCACTTGAATTTATCTTGTAGTTGTTTGTTCAAATTAGAGGATTACAAATCTATATTCGTAGGTCTCTAGTTTATTACCATTGTGAGATTGTTCTTTCTTTTTTCTACTTCTCCCTCAATTTCTTTCTATATATATATATATATATATATGTGTGTGTGTGTGTGTGTGTGTGTGTGTGTGTGTGTGTGTGTGTGTGTGTGTGTGTGTGTGTTTAATCCCGCATGTTACATCAAAGATTTTTCACTCTCGTTTACACAAAATTTCCCCTTCTCTTTTCCACGAGTTAAATTTGTACTAGGTCCCAAGTTATAAATGACAGGCATATGTACTCAAGTGTGAAAGGACACATTCTCTTTATGTGCTACGTAGAATTCACTGTTTGCCACACTCCCAAATTCAAATTTACTATGCCAGCAAAGACATATAGTTGTACACATATTTAATATTACGTCCAAAGTCATGTTGGCTCTTTATGAATTATGAGATGAGAGTGTGTACCTTCCCACTAACAAAATTCATTTGTCTAAGCTGGTTAGTGAAAGATATCCCCACCAAGGAGACCTTTCTAAGGCAGGACTTGCCCTTATAAGGAAAAAAACATGACACAAGGTTTTACCTGGTCAAATTCATCACAGAATGCTAGTCAATGCTAAGTTCATAGTTTGGAGACTCTGGTTCCCTTCATATTTTAACACTAGGATTTGAGTTATGCATAACGATATATATGATATATAATATTTTTCATATTATCAGAGAGATTGTAGATTGGTTGCTATTTTTATCACCTTAATGATAAGTGGCATACATATAAAAATGTAGATCTACAAATAATACTTTAAAATGATATGATTGCCTAAGATTTTCACTTTCTAACTACCTCTCAGAGTGAACCAAGGAGCAAGTTTCTAAGTGACGTAAAAGGTCATGAATTCAAGTTATTAGTTATTGATATTTAGAATAGGCTGCATAGTATATACTTCTCTGGTGAATTTTGCGTGACTGCAGGATACTTCGCTGGACTACCCTTTTACTTCTTGAAGTGGCCAAACTAGGAAAAGCAATACATCCATCATTATAATAAGCCCCTAGTATTTTTCCTTAGGTATTTCTATCATTAGGGTTTCCAAATTATTAGAAATACTATATAAACTTATCGATGAAGGGGATAAATAATACAAGTAGTATTAGTGCCCCTACACCCCTTTCATTACCGGTCTTAATTAAAGAAAATTACTATAGACAAAATCTCTTTATAACGGTCCTTCTCTACATTTAATTATAACACCTAATTTCGTTTTTTGGAAGCATTATATACGTATACTACCATACGCAAAACATACCCCATCTATATATGAGTGAGTGTAACAGTGATTTCTCTCGACTAATGTGATTGAAATTGTCTTTTTTTCTCTCTGTCTGCCAATTATTTTACAGACTGAAAGATATCAGTGTCATAAATCATAATCCCAAATACTATACTACTACTAAATATAACAATAGCCTTTCACTTCATCCAATCACACTCTCCATCTCTTGACTCTTCACTGTTCCTGACTTTCACTTCTTTCTTTCTTCTCTTCTTTTCATCTCCTTCTTTATTAATAATAGAGTAGTTAGTTATCTTTCTTGTTTTGGTGGTGGTGATGGCTGAAAGTTTTGAACCATACCATGTCCCACAACAAAGTAGAAGAGATAAGCTTAGAGGTTTAGCTCTTCCTGATAATTTAGTCTCTCTTTATCATGATCCATCAATTAATATACCTTCTTCAGATCATTTTCCAACTTACTATATGGATCCACAAGATATTAATACCAACCCTTTTCTTTATACCCCTCAAAACCTAAAATACCTTGATGATACTTGTAATACTAATACAAATAATGCTCATCAAGGTTTATCCTTGTCTTTGTCATCAATTCATCATACTAATAATGGTTCCTCTTCTAATAACTACTTGTCAAAGAGTAGTACTACTTGTCATGTCCCTCTTGGACCTTTTACGGGGTACTCGTTAATTTTAAAGAGATCAAAGTTCTTGAAGCCTGCACAAATGTTGTTGGAAGAATTATGTGATGTGGGTAGTAAGGGAATTTATGCTGAAAAATTAGCAGATGATGACTTAACTTTATTATTGGATTCTCCACTTGGAGTAGAACCTCAGATTATTAATGGAGATGAGCATGTGATGAGGAAGAAGTCCAGGTTAATTTCCATGCTTGATGAGGTATCTTTATAAATTTAGTGATTATACAATATTAATGTGTTTTAGCCTATTAACCGATACTTTGCAATATATTTTCATGTCACTAATTTCATATTTTACGAACAATTAAATATGTGAATTCAATTCACTTAGATGACTTGATACTTGATAGTGTATGTCTTTGTATAGATCTAGTAGTACTTAACTACTTATTTTGGCACACAGTAGTAGATGCTTTTGTTAATAGGAGTACTTACTCACTTACTAAATTGGGAGTTTAGTTTTCATATTTTCTTTGTGATTTATTTTTCAGCTTATTATAGATGGTTCCTTTTTTAAGTAGTAAATTTTTGTTGAAGTCTTTAATTAGGGACGAGAATAATAGCCTATCTATGTCGTGCAGATTTTCTTAAAATGGAGAATGATTATATTCCTTAGCTTAAAGTGATGACTTATTCTTCAAGTCCGTACAAGCATGCAGTATGAGTTTTGGGTATTAACAATTCAACATCTATAAAAAGATAATAAAAATCACGATTAGAGAAAAACCACTACAACTCTTAAAACTCGAATTGTGACATATAAATTTGAACAAAGAGAATAGTGTACTTCTAATGTAAATTCTATGGTTTGTCTATATGTGTTAAGCGTAACCTAGTCTACCTAGATTCCTGTCATTTAGGCGTATAGGGTTCTTGTAGATATATCACTAAGTTATCTTTTCAGAAAAAGTGATTTAGGAATATATGCACCAAAATTGGTGACTTGAAAAGTTTGACTGTATCAGAAGAGTATTTTCCTTAATAAGTGAATGTTACTAAAGTTTGGCTTATTATGCATAAATACTAAATCTTTTAAAGGAATCCATCTAAAAAGGTTTATTCTAATAAGAGGAAAAGTATTTTTTTTTTTAGAAATTGATGGTACCTTAAACTTAGTAAAGATATCCTCAGACTTAGTAAAATTGATGGTACCTTAATTAAAATTGATGATCACAGTAAAAAAAGATAATATATTCTGACAAGTTCAAAATTATGAACATAATGAATGTTACTAGCTTGGTGCACCACATGATCTTTACTTTGTTAGTGATGGAGGTATCTAAATAATCTTAAATTTACAATTGAAATGAAAGTTTTTTCTTCTTTTCTCATGGAACTTGTAATATGTTTTTGAAAGAGCCAGGCTGATCAAGAATACTCAACTTTACATCTTTTGCTCTTTAATATAGTTGTAAGAATAATCTCAATGCATAGCTAGCTTTACCTACAAGTGCGTGTTTGTTTATATGCTATGGAAAAACAATGTAGTCATTAATGAATAGATAACACGTGTCCTCATATATACTGCTATACAACTAAACCATAGTTTACCAATGTATTCTCTCACTTAAACTTATAAATTAACTATGAAAAATTGGTATGGTTTGATGTAAATATCAGTGGGGACAATAAAAACCATGCATGATAAAACTAGTAATACTAATCTTCTTTTAGGTATTGAACCATTTGTAGAGTTACAGAAGTCGCTCATGCCAATGTAATCATCGAAATTACGGCTAATTTCTGAGGGCTATCGTTTACCAGTGTTTCATTAAGAATTTGGCAATGAACTAATCTATCTTTGTGATGGTGGTTCCGTTTTAAACCTTCAGGATATATAATGAGAAGAACATCAATTGTTGCATGAGAAAAACTATGTTCTACAACATTTAGCTTGTCTATAACTCTATATTTCTTTAACTTATTTTCTAACATATGGTTACTGAGTGCTTTATTGCTTAATGAGAAGTTGATAGGCTTTGCGGTTCTCAATTAGGATCTAACCTACATACCTTGACAATGCAAAGAATTTTTAAACTATCAGTATATACTAAAGTGTTGAAGCATGTAATTAACAGTCACAGTTATATATAGGTGACCTTATAGTATAGAAATTCTTTATTGTTGTCGGTGTGTACGAGTTAAACTCTTTGGGTATACCTTTTTTAAGTCTCATCATGATTTCAATGAAAAAAAAAATTCATGATGTTGCTAAACTCTCTTTTGATGCTTTTTGACAATTTTTTGTGGGATCACATTGCAGGTTTACCAAAAGTATAAGCAGTACTATCAGCAGCTACAAATGGTTGTGGCATCATTTGAATCTGTTGCTGGACTTGGAAATGCTGCACCCTTTGCAAACATAGCTTTAAAAGCCATGTCTAAAAACTTCAAGTGCTTGAAAGATGCCATCACTGACCAATTGCAATTTACAAGCAAATCTCATAGTCCAGTAAATTGTGAAAGAGTTGAAGTTACAGGAAAAGAACTCTATTGCCAAAGAAGAGCAATTCACAATAATGCTGGATTTGCTGACAGGAATCAACCTGTTTGGAGACCACAAAGAGGACTACCTGAACGTGCTGTAACTGTTCTTAGAGCTTGGTTGTTTGAACATTTTCTTCACCCGTAAGTAAAATGAATTATGAATTGAGTAGCAACTCTCTTCAAATTACTGTTTATAAGGATTTAGTTTATGTACACTGACTGTGTAACGAAATTCCATATTATCGGAGTATTTTATCATGTTATGGGTGATTGATCACCTGTAGTTATCGTTTAAGGGACTTAAATAGTGCTTCTTTATGTATATTGTCAATGCACAGAAGGTAAACTCTTGTCTTAAAATTTCTCTGGAGATAACTCATACAGCTCGAAAGAAGCAATAATATCGAGTTTTGTCTCTTATTTTTGACTCATTGAGTGTTGTTGTTGTACATGCAGTTACCCCACAGACACTGACAAAGTAATGCTGGCTAAACAAACCGGTCTCTCAAGGAATCAGGTTTGTAAATATCTCATCTCATCTCATCTTACTCATGTGGTTTTAAGGAAATGATCCAAGAAATGGGAGGTTGGGCTGAAAGTAGAATAAGGTTCTGTAAAACTATTTAACCTATAGCATATCTTAAACAATGAGAAGAAGTTTGGGTATTTTTCGTATTGTAGCAAATAATCTGCCATATTTTTTAGATTTTACTAATTTCACTTTTCATGGACGATTATTTGTAATTATTTTCAGGTTTCAAATTGGTTCATCAATGCAAGAGTAAGACTCTGGAAACCTATGGTGGAAGAAATACACATGCTTGAAACTAGGGAAGGTCATCATAACAAAACTTCACAAATTGATCAAGGACAAAACAGCAACAATAATCCCTTTGAACATTTTCCTACTAGTAGTAATTCACATCCATGTGATCAAACTCCATCTACATCTGCACCAAGAATTCAAGACATTCCATCAAAACGAACTCGAAATGACTTAGCAAATGTCCCAATAGGAAGCAACATGACGGATTCAATTAATTTATCATATGGTAATTTGTCAACTGGGACTGGTGGTGTGTCCTTAACCTTAGGCCTTCATCAGGACACGGGCAATATTGGTTTATCAGAGCCCTTCCCGATTAATGCAGCGCGACGTTTTGGTATTGATTCAAATAGTGATCACAGGTTCATGGTTAGTAGTTTTGAAGAACAGAATGGACAATATGGAAGAAATATGTTTAGTGGGCAATTTTTGCAAGATTTTGCTAGTTGAAGAAAATTGAAGCTGCAGTTTGATGTATATAATTACCAGCATGCATGGGTCCCTTGGAGGTTGCCAGGTTCTGATTTTGAAGGTACTATATTCCAACTTCATGCTGTCTCTGCTTATAATTGATACTCCCTCCCATTTTATTTGTCATACTTTTTTTATTAGTCAATCCCAAAAAGATTGTCATACTTTTAAATTTGGCAATAATTCAACTCCAAACTTACTTTTTGACTTATTCATAGCCACACAAATATTTATGGCTTATTTTAGACCACAAGTTTCAATAGTCTTCCCTACTTTATTCAACTTTATGTCAAGTCAAACTATGTCAAATAAATTGGGACGGAGGGAGTACTAAAAATATTTTGTTTACACTTGGTTTCTTCTTCATATATATCCTGAGTAGCAACGGAAGTTTATAACTTAATAAAATTTTAGTACAACATTATTCGAATACAAATACGAAAATTTGAGTGGAATAATCGAGATGCTCACGGACTAACTCAAACACCATAATTATTTTTAAGAAAAAAGAAGTTATGCTTTCTTATTTATCTTCTTGGACCCATCTTTTTCCTTTTTTGATGTGGTGTTATACTGTTCTTTTAGTCTTCTTCTTGCCTTTAATTTGGTTCCACGATGGAGGCTGCTTTATGCATGGTTAGCTTTTGTTGGTTTCGTTGCATGTTTTTCTTTTTTTGGCTGCTTTCTAATGAGCAATCATTTCAACTTCAGGTTGTATATTTAAATAAGTTCTCATGTGTGTCCTTATTCCAGACCTAACATGTCTTCTTCCTAAAGCATTAGAGAATCTATGATATGGGGTGCAGTAGCTTGAAGCTTTTCCCAATTAATTTTCCTTATTGGTGGGCCTTTTCTCATTTATATGATTTTAAAATATTTTATTCTTCTGTCGTAGTGGCAACCATCTTACATGGTCATGGTAAAATTATAATATATGATGTATAAATTAAGCGCACGTTATGAATTTGAACGTGTGTGAAAATTTAGTGTTTAAATAAAAAAAAAAGTATAAACTGTAAAAACTCATAATTCGTCAAGTTTCAAACGGTATGCTTCATGGGCGATTATCGGTTATCAAGAAAGTAGATGCAGCAACTCTTTCTTGATTATTCATTTGATTAAACTTTTTTGGCATAGATAGTCATTACATTATGGCTGAGAATTGAGATGCCTTATAATCATTTATTTTTGTACAAGGAGCACTATCTTAATAATTTTGTTTCTTGTGCTCTTTTTTCCTTCTTTTTTTTTCCCTTTATTCAGGGCTGTAAAAGTAAATAGTTGCCTAAAGCATTAAATCGGCCAGAACTTTGAAGATCAACTTGGAAGTGTTCTGTATTTTTGGTCACTGGTTTTTCACTTTGGTAAGGTAAATATTGAATGATGTAACTTATTTACAATGAATAATCAAAATATGAGCACATTTTTGTGGTGTAAAATAGTGGGATGCTGCTTTTGAAATTCCGTATATTTAACTTGTGGGATGCCCTTACAATTTTGGCTTATGATTCAAATATTGCCATGTATATTTAGCTCTCTGGTATCAAGGAATTTTCAGTTATATCATGATAGCATGATTAAAAAGTTGGGAATTTGTCACTGATCGAAATATTTCATATTGCCATGCAACTTGTTTCGTTTGATCTCTTTACACCTGAGGTCAGACGTATTTTCTTTAACTCAAAAGACATACTAATAAACTCAAAATCTGAGGAGTTAAGTGGAGTCTTATGCTTCACTTTCGATCAATAATTATGAAGCTAAAGAAGTAAAGATTAGATCGAGAGAGTACGTTTCCTGGCCTTGATGAATGTTCAAGTTGATGGTTAATAATTTAAGATCACTTTCAAAGCGAAATCAGAGGCGTAGTTATTAAGCCGTCTTGTCTAAAGTTGTCCTCCTCTTTTGCCAAGATTGAGAAGTGGAGAAAGGATATCATCATATTTAATACTTAGATGCTTAAAAGTCAGGATGATTTACAGAATAAAACCCTTCTGGCGCCTCGATTGGCCATAAGGAAAGTCGTACAAATTTCATCCCGTAAAAAAGTTTTTTGCGATCACAAATCCTTCTATTAGTAAAATCATGGCGTCTTCCGGGAGTTCCCCTCTAGCTGCCGCAAACAATTTTCCCTGACGGGGGCCATTTTTATAAGAATTCTATTATGGAGGACACAACTGTAACAACAACGCTTCTGTCTATTTCGCACAAAAACTTCTAAAAGTCATGGCAAAAATTGGCCCCTAGCCTGTTTACAGCGCACTAATAAAAATTAGTCGCCTATGCAAAACTCTTTGAGGACTAGCAGATTCCAAAAAATGTCAGTATTTTATTCTGAAATTTGTAAACATAATTTCAAATCTCAGTATTTTACACTGGGATAACTTAAATATGAGTCACAATAAAAAATACTGGAATTTTGAAATTGTTAGTTCAAAGTCCCAGTATAAAAATACGAAACTCCGAGATTTTTCTGAAACTTTGAACAAAACTCCAAATATTTTTACTGGAGTTTAGTTCAAAGTCTCAGATGTTTGTATTGTGGTTAGTCTAGTTGTTGTTTAACGCTAATAGGCCTTAAATATGCTGAGAGATAATTTGACTATTTTTTAACTAATTTTGAAACAGTTGATAAAACTCATTTATGGCGTCTAAAACTGGCTAGTTATCAATTTTTCACAAAGTCATGACCTCCCATTACAGGCCAATAGGTCGACTCATCTGCAAAAATATGATACAGGAAGCAATGGTTTGCCTTTTTGCACGCGTTAATAGATGGTTTGCAAAAATACCCCCGTTAAGATTTAATGAAAAAAATTCAGGGCCAAGACTTGCTGTTATATTTTTCTGCTTTTCAACACTTATCCCTTCAAGTATTGGCAATAGGCGATACTTGCCGCACTTGGCCGTAAGTCTTGGCAATTGTCAAGACTTGCCATTGACCTCTATTCGATTTTCCAACACTTGAACGACAAGTATTGGCAATAGGTAACACTTGCTGCACTTCGTTGTAAGTCTTGGCAATTGCCAATACTTGCCCCTCCCAGTTTTCCCTCATTCTCGCAATATAACTTGAAGTATTGGCAAAATAGCACTTGCCCTTGAAGTATAGCCAATTGTCAAGACTTACAAAATTTTTGCCTTAAAATATTAGCTTCCGGACTAAATAAGGGCATTTTGCTAAAACATTCTTTAGTATGGGTAATTTTGTAAAACCACTCTTTATGGAAGGCATGCAGTGAAATTTTTTGAATACGTCCATAATAAGGGATTGTTTTGCCAAATAACTAGTTTTTAAGTTACTTGACAAGAAATAGCCGGTAATTACAACATTTAAACATATTAATCATACTTAAAAAATGGAAGTTTTCTGAAGAATAGCCACCAAAAGCTCCGAAATTTTTTTTGTTGGAATTTCGAACTAACCACCAGGAGAAAATTTCTTTTGGTTTAGTTCAAGTTCTAAAAAGAATTCTTCGAATTTCATATTTTGTAGTCCCAAAAAATATTCCTGAGCTTTTAGTAAATACACTTTAAATTTTTCCATATTTTTTAAGTTGTAGCTGTTAATCAAAAATTTTGTAAGTATTATCTGTTTATCGTTCAATACTTCAAAAGTGGTTATGTGGTGTAATTTTTACCATAACACGACTCACACTATCTGCCAAGCCCACAACATTACATAAAAGGCAACTAACAAAAGTATACGAGTTAACAAGTTTTTTTACACAAAAATATCAATAATTTTCCATTTATAAAATATAGCAACATTTTTTTTTAAAAAAAACATAGCAAAAATACATAAAAAGGTGCTAAAAATTCTAGATCTTGCTTCTAACCCTCCCCCCCCCCCCCCCACCCAAATAACTACCTCTATCACTGCCGCCGGCTCCAGCCACCGGCCGCCGCGGCCGGGTAGCCAGAAAGTTCTGTTTTTTTTTTTTTTGTATTTTTTATGTATTGTGTATTTTCATTGTATGCACATGTATATTCTTTGTATGCACAGTGCAAATCCAATAGGCATACTATGAAAATATAGTAAGCATATACGAATACATAAGACTATGTCAAGTGTATATATTTGTATGTCTATTGTATCTATTCAAAATATAATTCGTGCAAACAGCGTTCATACACTGGATAAACAATGCATACACTCGTGATTAGTGTATGTCAAGTGTATACACTTTGTGTGACTATTGTATGTCCCTTGTATATACAAAAATACATAGGATATACTCTAGTCATACAAAATCTAACACACATGGCATACATTATGCATACAATATCGATACACCTTGCAAATTCAAATCTGGAAGTTTCTTCTCCGTCGCCTAAAAAGCTCAAAACAGAAAAAAAAATGAAGCAGCTTTCAACAGCACCACTGTAGCAGTAGCGCGGTGGTTAAGATCTGGGGAACGACTGAAAGAGACGGAGAAAGAAGAACTCACCGAAAAAGTTTAAAAAAAAAATGACGACGCCGTTGTAGCAGCTGCGCCACTGTGCAGTAGTGGTGGTGCGTGACGGAGAAGCAGACGTTGGGGAAGAAGTCACCGGCGATGATGGGGTGGGGGATGATCGCCGGCGAAGACGAAGGAGGAGGCGTAGTGGCAGTGTGGTTTGGGTAGAGAGAAGAGAGAGGAAAGGAGGGAAAAGAGTGAAAAAATGAGATTAGGGTTTTTAAGAAAATGCTATGTTTGGTAGCATTGTAAAAACTATTGCTGCGTTTTGTAAAGTAGTAAAATAATGCTATATTTTTTAAAAAAAATATTCCCTAAATTGACATATAGTATAATTTAACCTTACATAAACGTGTACCAAGGAATCCAATAGATAAGTTGCTCGAGTCATGCCCGCCAACTATATTTGTTTAACCTATTTTTTAAAGCGAAATAATTATACTATTATTATTGAGTTCTTACATAAAATTTTCAATGTGAATGGATGCAAGTTTCATTGTCCTAATACAATTGATGCTAACCGCGCTAGGTAATACCATAGTACAAGGCCGTCTCAAAAAGATTGGGGGCTTAAACCCAAACTTCACTAAGAGGCCCTAACTTTTTTTTCCATTTGAAGAACATTTTTTCCTATTTTTCAATTCAAAAATTTTATTATTTGTTAAAAATCTATCAAGCGTTCCTTTTTTATTTAATTAATTCTTTAAACTTTCTTCTTTTTTTCTCTTTTTGCACCATCCGATTCATATTTCTAGTTGACATATTTATATTGAATAAATTCTAATAATAACTAAAACAAAAAATATATACTTAAGAGGTAACAATATCAACAAGGACAATTTTTCAATAATAAAAATAAAATATAAAGTTAGAACTATAGACTTGGCTCAGGAATTTGATAAGTTGATGTAATAATATCAAAGTAGTGTTGGTGCTACTTTAATATAATAATTTGTTGTTGCAATTGCTTGAAATTTTGGAAAAGACACCAATAAGAAATTTTGATCTTTGTAACTTGTAAATAGCAAGTTCTATAGAAAGCAAAGTATTTGTATTTAAAAGACTCGAAATATTCAGTAAGAAAAGAATAAGAATTGTAAAAGAAGGTAAATACTATAAGTAATTCTTAGGATATAAATTAGCCAACAAAAAGATATCGGCCTAAATAAAGATATTATAAATACCAAAGAATAAAAACTCTTCCATTTCCCCATAAATGCAACGGTCTCCACTCCCCACATTAAAGGGAACACATTATAATATCTCACTTAAAATTTCTCTTATGAGATTGAATACACACATTTCCTCTTTTTTTAAATAATATATATAGTATACATCTTTTGGAAAACAGTGGAGGCCCCAACTTTTTGGGGCCCTAAGCCATGGCCTCATTGGCTTTATATTCTAGTCGATCCTGTCATAGTAGTACAAAAGGTCATAGTTGAGTAGGCAGAATTTTTAGTTAATGGTGTCGGTATTTGGTGGGCCTTGATGGCTATGTATTATTTCAAGAGCTAAAAAATTGTTATGAAAGTACACTCCACAAAGAATTGAACCTTAGTCCTTTAACTACTTGCAAAGCTCTTATACAAGTAAACTCTAAACACATTTTGGCTCAAGTGGTGTCACTTTTACTTTTATAAAATATTATTTGTTTTGTTCAATTTTATATTATTTTTATTTAACAAAAAATTTAATTCAATAGTGTATGATGACTTTGTTCGAGTATAGGTAAATTCGCCCCTAAAAAAGGCAAGACAGTGTAGTGCAAGCAAACCCGAGGATTAAGCTAACACGAAATAAACGCGGAATATAACAAAAATTAAAGGTAGAAGCAAGACAAATTTTGCTTCGATTCAAAAGAACATTGAGGAACTAGTCTCAAGCTCGATCGAATAAAGGTCAAGAATCACCTATACTAAGCAACAATCCTCAAGAAAGAAAACGCTTCTTGCAAATTGAATGACCAAGAATAAAATGTTCAAACGACTCACACCGATTGACACAAGTTCTTTAAATCCCACGTCGGGGTTCGGGCTCCATCGAAGACACTCAAATAGCAACTGCTATAACAATATTCATCAACTAATAACTCCCCACAATGAAATTGTAAAGGAGTATTTATAGGCTACGCTAGGGATAAAACAGTAAATGGTCACAGGTGACCAATAACAACAAGCCACGTAGGGCTGAACTAGTGTGTGTTCGGAAGCCTTGCCTTCGGTGCTCGGTTGCTTGCTCGAACACATTTGTCATCGGGCGCACACTTGACTTCGAACACATTTTGTTGTGTTCAGCTTTGTGCTACTCAGCACCAAGAGTTGGTGTCCGGTCACTTTGTTCTCGGGCTCAAATTTGAAGATGTAGCCTTCGGCTCTAGCACTTTGCCCTCCTTCCTCCGAACACATGCTTCCTCCCGACCAAGCCAGCTGAATGTGCATGTCATGTAGCAATTTGGCTTGGCTTCGTGTTATTGGCCTCGGTTGATCAGTCATTGACTTCGATGGATTGTCGAGCACTTGATCAGCACTTCAGGCTGCATCATCCTCCCATTCTTCAGAAGATTTCTTCCTCAAAATCACTTCAGCATCTGTCCCCAGTACTTGGCCTACAACACAAGGAGTTAAGTCAGCAACATTGAAAGTGTTGGACACATTATACTCACCAGGGAGGTTGATCACATAAGCATTGTTGTTAATCTTGCTCAGCACTTGAAATGGACCATCCCTCGAGGTGCCAACTTCCTTTTTCTTTGGTTCGGGAATCGCTCTTTTCGGAAGTGAATCCAAACCCAATCTCACTTCTTCAACTCCAACTTCTTTCGCCCCTTGTTCTTTTTCAATGCTACTTTGGCATAAGCTTCCTCGAGATTCTTCTTTGTCTTGGCATGCAATTTGAGCACAGCCTTGGCTCGATGAGTACCTTCAAAGTCAATTGCAATATCTCGAGGCAATGGGGTTAGATCAAGTGGAATTAAAGGATTAAAACAGTATAAACACTCGAACAGGGTCATATTTATCATTCGATGCACAGTTCGATTGTATGCACACTCCATCATAGGCAAACGATCAGCCCAGTTTCCGACCTTGCCTTTGGTCATTACTCGAAGCAACGATCCCAAGGTTCGGTTAACTACCTCGGTATGCCCATCAGTCTGAGGATGGTGAGACGTCGAGAATAATAATTTGGTGCCAAGGGCACACCACAAATATTTCCAAAAATGACTCAAGAATTTCGAGTCTCGATCACTCACAATTGTACGTGGTACACCATGCAATTTTTACACATGAGCAATAAACAAAGAAGCAACATGTTGTGCACAATCGCATTTCTTGCAAGGAATAAAGTGAGCCATTTTGGAAAATCGATCTACGACAACAAAGATGCTATCATTTCCTCCCCCCAACCTCGGTAACCCCAACTCAAAGTCCATGGATATATCAACCCAAGGTCGATCAGGCACAGGCAACGGGGTATACAAACCATGAGGGTTGGACTTCGATTTAGCTTTCTTGCAAATGAGACAAGCGTTGCAAAGCTTTTCCACATCTTGTCGCATTTTAGGCCAATGGAACTGCTCCGTTAAGATACCAAGAGTTTTGTCGACACCGAAGTGTCCCATCAAACCTCCGGAGTGAGCTTCTCGAACTAAGAGCTCTCTCCACGATGACACGGGCACACAAACCCTTCTATTTTTGAAGAGGTAGCCATCATGCCACTGATATTTCTCAACCCTTCGGCCACTCAAGATTGCGTCTCGAACGCATTTTAGCTTGGGATCGTCTTCGTACACCGACTTGATGTATTCGAATCCCATGAGCCTCGAGGCGAGAGTGGTCCCTAAGGCAAATTTCCTTGATAGCGCATCGGGCACTACGTTGTCTTTTCCCTTTTTGTAATGAATTACATAGGGAAAGCTTTTAATTAATTCAACCCATTTGGCATGCCTTCGGTTCAATTTCTCTTGACCTCGGAGATGTTTCAAAGATTCATGATCACTTTTAATCACAAACTCTCGAGGCCACAAATAATGTTGTCACTGGGCGAGTGCTCGAACGAGGGCATACAACTCCTTGTTATACGTAGAATAATTCAAGATTGCACCTTTAAGCTTTTTGCTAAAGTAAGCGATCGGCTTTGATTCTTGCATAAGCACTCCTCCAATCCCAACTCCAGACGAATCACACTCGACTTCGAATGCCTTGCCGAAGTCAGGGAGTTGCAACAACGGGGCAGAAAAAAGCCTCCATTTCAACTCTTGGAAAGCGCTCTCTTGGGACTCTCCCCCACTCGATTGGATGGTCTTTCTTAACCAGCTCAGTCAAAGGAGCTGCTACGGTGCTAAAGTCATGAACAAACCTTCATTAAAAGCTAGCTAAGCTATTAAAGCTACAAACTTGTGATACCGAGGTTGGAGTTGGCCAATCTTTGATGGCTTCGACTTTTGACTCGTCGACTTCAACACCATTAGCACTGACAACGAATCCTAGAAAGACTACACACTCGAAAAAAAAGGCACATTTCTTGAAGTTAGCATATAGCTTCTCTTCTCTAAGCTTATTAAGAACTAGCCTTAGGTGTTCGATATGTTCATCCACAGTTTTACTTTAAATAAGTATGTCGTTGAAGTAAACGACAACAAACTTATTTATGAACAGTTTGAGCACATGGTTCATCAATCGCATGAATGTGCTCGGTTCATTGGATAGGCCAAAAGACATCACCAACCATTTATAGAGACCGAATTTGGTCTTGAATGCGATTTTCCACTCGTCTTCGGGTTTCATTCGGAGTTGACCTGAAGTCTATCTTCGAAAAGCATGAAGAACCACTTAACTCATCTAGCATGTCATCTAATCGAGGGATAGGATGACGATACTTTACCGTTATTTTATTAACTGCTCGGCAATCAACACACATTCGCCATGTTCCATCCTTCTTCGGGACAAGGATAACAGGAACATCGCAAGGACTCAAGCTCTCTCGAATGAGGCCCTTGTTTAGCAACTCATCAACCTGCCGTTGGAGCTCTTTGGTGTCATCGGGATTACACCGGTATGCAGGTTTGTTGGGGATTTGAGACCCCGGTACGAAGTCAATTTGGTGCTCGATTCCTCTCAACGGAGGTAATCCACCTGAAATTTCCTCGGGAAACATGTCTCCGAAGTCCTGCAAAACACTTTGTACATCACTAGGCAAAGGGTTATCATTAGAAAAATCATCATTAGAGTTTAGAAAGATACCCTTGTGCACGAGGCAAATCATCATCTGATCGTTGTCTTTGCCTCGTAGATACTCATCTGGTTGCATGATTGCACATATACTCCTTACTTCGGGCTGTGAGTTTTTGTCTTCGGCCACAATTTTTGTACCCATCGGAATCTTAGCTTTTGCAGCTTCTTTCAATTATTTCATCCTTTTATAGTCCTCGTTGACTTGTTTTGGAGACAAGGGTTTGAGTATGAAACTCTTCCCTTCGAGCTTAGTAGTGTAAGTGTTGGATCTACCATTGTGAACAACCGACCGATCATACTGCCATGGTCGACCCAATAGCATATGAAAAGCTTGCATCGATACTACATCGAACATCATCTCATCTTGATATTCTCCAACTCTAAACTTGATCCACACCTGTTTTACAACCCTCAATTCTCTACACTCGTTCAACCATTGTAATTTGTAAGGGTGGAGATGTTTCAAAATAGGTAGTCCCAATAGTGAAACCAAGGTTTGGTTCACCACATTCGCACAACTACCCGAATCAATGATCATTGAACAAACTTTCTCCCTCACTTGACATTAGGCATGGAAAAGGTTTTCTCTTTGGTTGTCCTCTTCTTCAAGAGTCATGCAGCTCAAATTCCTTCGAACTAGGGATGGCAAATGGTGCGGGTGCGGGTGGGGGACAGGTTTTCTTTAAACCCACAAAATTTAAATCCACCCCGCCCCGCCCTGCGTATAATTTATAACCGCGCAGACCCGCACCCGCAAAGACCCGTGCATACCCGCCCCGCCCCGCAGCTCGCTAACTTTTTTTTCAATTTTTTTGTTTGTTTTATATTTTTTTTAATTAAGGGCTCTAATACGATGACCAATATTAGTACTAATATACAAGCCTCAAACATATTTTTTGATACAACTCTTCACCAAAGTTAAGTACAAAACAACCACTTCATCATCAACATAGTATAAGTCATTATTTTTGTAATTGGAAGTTGAAACAACCTAAATTTTGCATTAAAAATTTACTTCTTTGGACCAAAAGAACTTTCATTTGGATAATATTTGACACTATTACATATTTGAATAATATTTGATTTAAAACCCCCCATAAACCCGCAAACCACCCCGCACCGCATTAAATTTTAAAATATTTATTTAAAACCGCCCCGCCCCGCACCCGCATAAAGCACCACCTGCACATACCCACATAGGTCCAAACCCGCACCGCCCCGCACCCGCCCCGCCCCACCTGTCATCCCTACTTCGAACTACAAGAAACATTTCTGGATGATCAGCTTCGGCAGCTTCACGACCATCATCATCTTCAGCTCGGTCAATCTCCTCGAAATTTTCCTCCTTGGTGTCACTCGCTTGCTTACAAATATCTCCATTGTCGAGCACAATCATATCTTTGCGAGTTGGACACGCTTTTGCCATGTGACCATAACCTTTGCATTTATAACACTGAATACTTGAAGCACTCGGAGAATTAAGTTGAACTTTACCTCTCACTTCTCTTGGTTGGTTAACGAACACACCCCTTTCGATGGGTTTCTTCGGCTCTCGAACAGTGTTAGCACTTGTGGGATTTGGACTCTTCCAATCTTTACCTCGGTTCAAAGGAGTTGAAGTAGTGACTCCTCGGTACTGTTTTGCTTTATCGTCCTTCACCCATTTTCCAGCTTCGTTAGCAGCTTCGAACACATCTTCCAACGTGTGATACACGCTGAGTCTCAATTGAGATGACGCTTCCCGAGCCAAGCTATTTTTTAACCGAATAGTGGCTTGTTCTTCATCTACTTCAAGATCAAGATCAATTCTCACGAACTCATCATGATACTCTTGAACTGACTTGGACCCTTGCTTTAACTTATAGAGCTTTTGAAATTGAGTTTGCCTATACTTAGCATCCATTGCTCTCTTCAATTGTGCCCAAGTAGTGACTTCGGGATCGACATTCCTTCGTCTCAACCTTTTGTCAGCCTCCACCATGTCGATGCATATGCCTCGAACGAAGCAATAGCATGTGCGGCTTTCCTCTCTTCGGTCATTTCGTTGGTTTCGAAGATTCGCTCCATTTTAAGCTTTCACTCGAGATATTCGTCCGGATCACTAGTTCCTCTGAATGGCGGAATAGTGATCTTGACACTGTTCAAATTTGAATCTCGAGCACCTCGAATCTGTTTGGGATACTCATCAAAGTAATGATCAGCCTCTCGCTCATTATTTTGATTAACATTTGCTCCTCCGCCTCGACCTCGGAAATTTCCACGACCTCGTTGAGCTTGCCTTCGTTGAATGAACGGAGGCTCATATCCAGGTTCGTCATCGGGAAATTCTCCTTCATCGACCCCTTCATCAACGTCCACAACTTGTCTTCGGGCCATTGGAAGTGGTACCTTTTCACCTCGGGGAATGCCCAAGTGTTGATAACCAGCTTGGGAATTGCCCGTTTTGTTGTTATGCTTGGGGATTGCCTAAGATTTCTTTTCGAACAGCCTCTCTCTTCAATTGATGTTGTCGAACGAGCTCAGCATACAACTCAGGTTTCATTGGAGTGGAGTTGCTAGTTCCAGCGCCCGACCCAGGTAAGGCCACAGACACACTTCCTTGCTTGAGTTGAGCTACTCGAGTACTCACTCCTCTTACTTTGGCACTGATGCCTTGTATCGCAGCCATGAGATCAGCTAACGACACTTCGGGCCTTTCATTGCCTTTGCCTTCGCCTCCATTCCCGGCCATGGTACCTGCACAAATCAAAGACCAAATAAAATGTTAAGGTTAGAAATCACCTCACACACTCCCTCAATTTTTATGGGTGGCACTCGGGTCCACTCAATTTATGGGTTCGGTTTTGGTCACTCAGGAACTTGTAGCCAATGGCTTCCTCGGTTGATCAAATTCTCTCAGTTCCTTCGAATATGACAAGTTATACTGTCTCCTTCGGGAAAGTGAATTGATTTGACTCGATGGAATATACGCTATTTACTATGCGCTTTGGAAGTCAAAAGAATTTTCTACGAAAGTTGGACTTCGGTCACCCCATGCACGAGTTCCTATAAGCTCAAATGAGTTAGTACGACCTCAAGTAGGAAGAATTACTCTAGAGATCCACTAACTAGATTTATCGAACACAATAAAAGTGAAATCCTAGGAAAATCTACCCTTCCATTCCTCTTCGGAATCCCTTTCGAACACACCAACTCTTGTCTGTACAAGAGTGGTCCCTCCTTGGTACAGATAGGGTTTTACCTTATCCAATTCCCTTTTCTAGCCGACAATTTTTTCACCTGGAGTTTTGATCTTTTACACTTTACCCCTTTCTTCTTCAATAGAACGGTGACGTTTTACTCCGGTGTACGGACAAACTGACTTCGTTCACTGACCAAGAATTTTAACAAGCTTTGAGTTGTCTTTCACTGCGGTAACAACAACGACGGAGGAAATAAGTTACAAGAATCGAGCTAAGAACTCAGCTGCTCGTGTCTGTACACTGTTACAAATGTAACATATTTCTGGCATATGGACGACGGTTTAATCAATAGAACTTCGATATCTTTAGCTCAAAACAACCCAAAAATACTCAAGAACCACCAGTTTTCATCGGTAACAACCAATCATACTGGGCTTCGATTTCAGTCACCACTAAGCTCAAAACAGTCTAAAAACTCGTCAAGAAACCCTAGTCACAAATGATGTACGTCGGGTATTCAACTTGATCCTTGGACAATGGTGAACACTAATCAATGGTTGTTTGATTCAAACAACCAATAATCAACCAATTTTTTTTTTGAAATTTTCCTTTCTACCTTTTTTTTTTTATATAAAAACACCACAGCAACAACAATCAACAACAAGGAAGAAAGCTGAAACTGGAGACACAAAGCACGAGATAAATCGAACAGAATTTGAGGTTGTAAGAATAAGCTCAAACCTTGCTCTGATACCAAGATGGTGCAAGCAAAACCGAGGGTTAAGCTAACACAAAATAAACGCGGAATATGACAAGAAATAAAGATAGAAGGTGGACAAATCTTGCTTCGATTTAAAAGAACGTTGAGGAACTAGTCTCAAGCTCGATTTTGAATGAAAGTCAAGAATCACATATACTAAGCAACAATCCTCAAGAAAGACAACGCTTCTTGCAAATTGAATGACCAAGAATAAAATGTTCAAACGACTCACACCGATTGATACAAGTTCTTTAAATCCCACGTCGGGGTTCGGGCTCCATCGGAGACACTCAAATAGCAACTGCTATAACAATATTCATCAACTACTAACTACCCACAATGAAATTGTAAAGGAGTATTTATAGGCTACGCTAGGGATAAAACAGTAAATAGTCACAGGTGACCAATAACAACAAGCCACGCAGGGCTGAACTAGTGTGTGTTCGGAAGCCTTGACTTCGGTGCTCGGTTGCTTGCTCGAACACATTTGTCATCGGGCGCACACTTGACTTCGAACACATTTTGTTGTGTTCGCCTTTGTGCTACTCAGCGCCAAGAGTTGGTGTCCGGTCACTTTGTTCTCGGGCTCAAATTTGAAGATGTAGCCTTCGGCTCTAGCACTTTGCCCTCCTTCCTCCGAACACATGCTTCCTCCCGACCAAGCCAATTGAATGTGCATGTCATGTAGCAATTTGGCTTGGCTTCGTGTTATTGGCCTCGTTTGATCAGTCATTGACTTCGGTGGATTGTTGAGCACTTGATCAGCACTTTGGGCTGCATCACAGTGGCAATAGTGAGGTCGTCTTTTTGCAGTCCTATATAGTCATACAAGGAGATCAGATCTTTCTTTCTAGCGTGGTTAAATTATTGCATTTGGCAATATATAGAGCTTCGAATAAAAAATATACCTTATGTAGACAGAACTTTAAACTTTTAAAATGCTTAAGATAGCCTAGAACGAAGATGTTTGATCCACAACCTAGCAAGTAAACAAACCACGCTAGAAGGGTTTGTTCGAACTATCACAACTCAATGTCCATCTAAATCAAATTCAAATCTTCACAAGTTTATACAAATAGGTAGGATGTTCAAATCAACAAGCCAAACCAAATCGATCAAAATAATCGAGTAGATTTTATTTTTGGTATTAAGTAATATAACACCGATCAACCAACACATGCGTTGGCATGACCTTCGCTCAAAAACTATGTCTAAAAAAATTTCATGAGATATAATATTTAATATAGCTATGATGAATCCATGTATATATTTCAAATAATACTGGATTCTAACATACACGATTACTTTCTTATCCAAATGTTGTTGAAAAGCTTCAATATCCTATTCTTGCATATTCACAAATTAAGATCTATTAGATTCTTACGAAAATGTTGTCTGTGACTGTAGTAAAGAGAGATTGCATTTAATTTTGTGTGATAAAAAACCGTCAATATCAAAATAATCAAACCAAACAGACAAATATAGTTGATTTAATTTTGATTTTAACAAAAAACTGAACCAAATCGAACCCCACACACTTTAGGTTGGCCCAACTTAGAAGTTATTGTAGCCTCCGAAGCTTAAATAGCGCCAAAATTTAAGAGTAATTGATGTTTGGCATTTTATGCCTATATTTCCTTAATATTTCCTCACGTTTGAGTACTTTATTCGCGCGTTTTCTAGTTAATGAATGTGATTTTGCACTGATTTTATGTCGTATGATTTTAGGTTGTTATGAAGTGCAATTGGAGCTTTAAAGAGCATGGTCGAGCAAGAAAAGATTGGATTTGGATTGAGGATAGGATCGAACATACGAAGGCACAACGCGACGCGAGCTGCAGACGAAGGAGGCAGAAATTTTGCCTGGCACGGGACGCCCCCAAAAGCTCCCAGCCTTCTGGCGCTTTGAGTGGCGCGGGGCGCCCCAAAAGCGCCCAAGTTTCGACGGGTTCTGCTTGTTTCAGTGCTTTCGGGGGCGCGGGGCGCCAGCTATAGCGTCCCTGGAGCGTTTTTGGACTTCCTAATTCGTCTAGACTTAGGTGTAACTTATTACTAGGCCTTTGTAAACCCTATAAATACTCTTTTACTTAGTTTTTGATAGGAAGTTCAGACTTTGGAGCAAGTTTGGAGGAGAGGGGAGGAGCCCTAGATGTCTTCTAAACAAGTTCTTTCTCTCTTTCTCTTGTTCTTCTCTTTAATTCTATAGTTTGTTCATTCTAGGGTTAGAGTAAATACATGAAGGTTGATGTTTGAAAATTGATTTCTATATATTGATTTACCATTACAGATTGTTTATTCTTTCTTGATCATAATTGTTTGATTATTGAGGCCTGATAATTGAACACTATCTATGGTTTTTAGATTGAACTCGAAAGAGGGAATTTATTAACGCAATAAGAAAGAATAGGGCTTGATTGTGAACCCGGGCATCGGGGAACCAATTTGTGAGTAGGATAGACATATACTTGCTCGCCTAGCTTAACTAATCACAGAATTCGTTGATGCGTGCACGTGATTCAACCCATAGACATATAGGGATTGGAGTAGCCTGCATAGACCGTGAAGAATCGAAAGGTTTTCACGGGTACAATTAACCTGTTAGTTAGCAATCTAGGAAATCAAGAAGTAGAATCAACTGGAAAACTCAACTGGATTGTTTGTAAATCTGACCCTGGACCGTTTCTCCTTATTATTGATAACAACTATAGTTTGCTCTTGAATACTTGATTTCAGTTACTTGTTTTAATTATTGTTTTAGTTAGTAAAATCTCAACCATTGGAAAAAGATCCCTGATAGTTCTTAAGAAATTGTTTGTTAGGAGTCCAGTCTGAATAGTCCTCGTGGGAACGATACTCTACTTATCACTTTATTACTTGTCGACCACGTATACTTGCGTGTGCGTTGGGAGCAACAGTAATGATACACACCATACAATTTTGCCGCCCGAAATGCCACACCCGACATGGCCCATATGCGAAAAGTCCTAAATGCACTTGGGCTTCCAACTTTCACTTCTACTCGCCGAGAGTGGGCAATGTTTTGATTTTGGCTGAGTTGGCTTTTAGCCCACGCGAATTAATTAGGCCTTTTCGAGTTTGCCTTTGGTTGATGGATCAACCAATACTACACTACAAAAAAGACTATTGTTGTTGTTTGATGGGTCAACCAAGACTTTTTTTTCCACTTTTATTAAAGATAAACAATTTTTTTTTTTAATTCACTCATAAGTCTTACTATACTAGATACACGATATATGTATATATTTTAATATTATTTATATATTACATATTGTATATTTAATATTTAATCACTTAATATTTTAATATATGTAATTAATATTTTATATATTAATATTTATTAGATACACGGTATATGGATGACATTTAATATTTGTTTTATATATTAATATTTATTAGATATACGAAATATATATATATATATATATATATATATATGATATTTTAATATTATTTATTTGATATACAATACACACACACACACACATATATATATATATATGATATTTATATTTTTTATTATTATATTTTTTAAATCCCTAAAATAACGTTAACAAATATGAGATCAGCATTAACTAAATTCTTAAATTAAAGAATAAAAATATAATATTTATTAATTTATAAAATGAGTGAATTAAGTATAAATTACCTAATGGCTAGAGGAAGAAAGGGAGTGAAAAGTGGGGCTAGGAAAAGTAAATTTGAAAAATCGGACATCTTTCCTAAGGTTGTATTAAATTTGAATTTGGTCTTGAAATATTATAAAAAAAGTTATATTTGATTAAATATAGTATAAATAGATTTTATTAACCAATACCAGTAATATATAATTATGCATGAATTTAAAAAAAGGAAATAAATTTGTTATGGAACTATTATATATAAGACAATATATTATCAAAGAATATATACATATGTGATATAATTAACCAAACCATTATTTAAAAGTGCTTTATGTAAGATCATAAAAAGTAGGAGTATGAGAAATTGTTAGTATTTTTCCATTCTTTGTGTTCATACTCAGAATAACATTTGATTGTACCATCAACCAAAGTCATTTTAGCCCCTACTTTCTGAATTTGCCTTTGGTTGATGGATCAACCAATACTACACTACAAAAAAGACTATTGTTGTTGTTTGATGGGTCAACCAAGACCCTTTTCCCCCACTTTTATTAAAGATAAACAAAATTTATTTTTTAATTCACTAATAATTCTTGTTATATTAATATTTATTAGATACACGATATATGTATGGTGTTTTAATATTATTTATATATTATATATTGTATATTTAATATTTAATATTTAATATTTAATCACTTAATATTTTAACATATGTATGTAATATTGTAATTAATATTTTATATATTAATATTTATTAGATACACGATATATGTATGACATTAATATTTATTTTATATATTAATATTTATTAGATATACGATATATGTATGATATTTTAATATTATTTATTTGATATATAATATATAGGGTTTTGCTAACATACTACAAGGTTGTAGTATGTTAGCATTGTATGCATCTTTTAGTTCTCCAAAATACCTCCAATTTTGCTGCTATCCAATTAAAAATTGAGGACCTTTTTGTCATTCTTTAAAGATCATCTCTACAATTTGTTCTGGCGGAAGACATCTCCAACATGGTTCTCAAACTCTAAAGACTTTTATTTTCAATTGTTTCTTTAATTTAAACTCAAATGAACTAGTAAGAAGTACAAATTTTCTAGATAGACCATCTAGTATTAAATGGACTCTACTGTATAATCTTTCATTACTCAAATTCAACCCACGGCATAAAATTATGAATGACGATCGTGATTATGTAAGAAATGTACCAAGAATTTTCTATACGAGAGAATTCCAAAATCAACAAAACGGATGCACCAAGAATTTTCCATTAAAAACTGGTTTTAAATGTATTGATATCTGTTGTTCATGCGTTCAAATAAATTAGAAGATACAAAAATCAGCAATATATAATCTATTAGTAATAAGACGATCCCGAGGCCCCAATTACTTGTGTCTCCTTAAGAAATCTAACCCCCTCACAATGCCCAAGGTTCACGGGTTAATTTCTCCCAGGATGGAACGGGATAACAGTTCTACCGTAGCGGCACTTCAAACGGTAGAACACTGCGAACACAAAGGAACGGAACAAATCACACGACTCACTTAATATGCAGAAAGAGAGGGGATGCAGTAAGATATATTTTCTATCAGTGTTTTTCTCTGCCCGAGTGTTTCTATCCTCCGCCCGAGGTTTTCGTCTATCTGTCCGAGTTGGAGTCTCTCCTCTGTCCGAGGTTGAGTCTCTGTCTTGTCTATTTTTCAAGGACTGACGAATGACCAGTTTATATAGCCACCCAAGGGCAGACGAAGAGACACATCTGCCTTTAATGAGAAAACGTGGAGGAATTAACTGTCCACTAATGACTGACTTTAATGTGGAGGAATTAATCTACCACTAATGACTGACTGTAATGTGGAGGAATTAATCTACCACTAATGACTGACTTTAATGTGGAGGAATTAATCTACTACTAATGACTGACATTAATGAGAAGACGTGGAGGGAAATCGTGGAGGAATTAATATGCTGATGTCACTTCAGCTGCCCGGTACTGAACTCACTTCAGCTGCCCGTTACTGAACTCACTTCAGCTGCCCGTTACAAAAACAGATTAAGATTAAATATTAATTAATTAATATTTACGTTTTTTGTTGGTCCAAAAAATTAAGTCAATCAATCATATCAATTGACCGAATCCGAATCCGAAGCCGAGACGAGCGTGCGAGCGACGACGGTGCGAGGCTTCCCTTCTTCTCAACCCTTTTAAGAGCTAAGAGAAGTAAATCTCTATTTAAACCCAACAAAATCCTTTTCCTCTACCAATGTGGGAGAAAGTGCATTTCCCGACAAAAGGGAACCTTTTCACCTTTCACCCATTTCCCATTCACATTCTTCCATTAAACCCAACAATCCCCCACATGAATGGGGAATGGCTGTATTTGACATATGCATAACAGACTTGTGTGATTTGCAAGAAAGAATTAGTTGTATCGGGATAAGTAGGTTTCCCTTTGAACTTTCCGTAGTGAACATACATCGGATATACTCGATCAATCGGTAAATTTGATATCTTTGAACCGTTGAGCTTTGGTGTATACCTAGACAACGTAAGTCACACAACTAACCCTTAACCGTCTTTGGTTCTCACTGTTGTGTTCGTTTCAGCCATGAACACCGCCTGGTTTCATAAGTGCTTAGAGAACTAGCCAAACCGAATTCTCCTTGAAGCGGCTTCCACTTCACACTTACATAGGTGATTTCTAAACGTGTAATCCTATAGATATACACTGTTTGATAATTACAATATCAAACTTAGATAATCCTTAAAAAATGCCTCTAGCATTTTATCCTTGGTACTTGAACATTGTCTCATCACGAGAATGGACCAAACATTTAATTGACAATGTTAGACCGTCATACACAACTTTGTATTCTCCTTGAACCTAGTTCTTGGGATCTCCAGTCTCCTAGGTAGAGTTACCGCCGTGATGACTTGTCCTTGGCCATAGTCCCATTCCCTTCGATGAACACTCAACCGCCTCTCTAGTTAGGCCTTTTGTAAGCGGATCCGATACATTATCCCTTGATTTCACGTAATCAATGGTGATAATTCCTCTAGAGAGTAGGTCCCTAACGGTTTTATGCCTTCGTCGTATGTGACGATTCTTACCGTTATACATGACATTCCTAGCTCTTCCTATAGCCAATTGACTATCACAATGTGTACAAATTGGTGTCAACGGTTTAGGCCAGAACGGAATGTCTTCCATAAAGTTCTGAAGCCATTCAGCTTCTTCACCGGCTTTATCTAAAGCTATAAATTCAGCTTCCATTGTAGAGCGGGCAATACACGTTTGCTTGGACGATTTCCAAGACACCGATCCTCCACCAAGTGCGAAAATATATCCACTTGTGGACTTAGAATCAGTTGTGCCGGTGATCCAATTGGCATCACAATATCCTTCAATGACTGCAGGATACTTGTTATAATGCAATGCAAGTCTTGGGTGTATTTTAAATATCCCAAAACACGTTTCATTGCCATCCAATGAATTCGTTTGGGATTACTCGTGTATCGACTTAGTTTACTTATAGCACAAGCTATATCTGGACGAGTACAATTCATGATGTACATCAAACTTCCCAAAACACGAACATAATCCCGTTGCGACGTGCTTTGTCCTTTGTTCTTTTTAAGAGCAAGGTTTACATCAATAGGAGTCTTTGAAACTTTAAAATCCAAATATTTAAATTTTTCAAGCACACTATTGATGTAGTGAGATTGAGACAAAGCCAGACCTTGAGGAGTCCTATGGATCTTAACACCCAGAATTAAGTCCGTAACTCCTAAGTCTTTCATGTCAAATTTGCTTGTCAGCATGCTTTTCGTAGCATTTATATTGGCAATGTTATTGCTCATTATCAACATGTCGCCCACATATAAGCAAACAATGACTACATAATTAGGAGTGTTCTTAATGTAAACATATTTGTCACACTCGTTAATTTTAAAGCCATTTGACAACATTGTATGATCAAATTCCGCATGCCATTGTTTCGGTGCTTGTTTTGGTCCATAAAGCGACTTAACAAGTTTACACACCATCTTTTCTTTATCCGGAACCACAAACCCTTCAGGTTGTTCCATGTAAATTTCTTCCTCCAAATCCCCGTTTAAGAACGCTGTCTTAACGTCCATTTGATGGATTTCAAGACCATACACAGCGGCTAACGCTATTAACATACGTATGGATGTAATTCTAGTTACCGGCGAGTATGTGTCAAAGTAGTCAAGACCTTCTTGTCGTCTATACCCTTTAACAACAAGCCTTGCCTTGTGCTTGTCAATAGTGCCATCAGCTTTCATTTTCCTTTTGAAAATCCACTTAGAACCTAATGGTTTATTTTCAGGAGGAAGATCAACCAACTCCCAAGTATGGTTGCTCAAATTAGATTCTATTTCACTATTGACTGCCTCTTTCCAAAATGGAGAGTCTGAAGAAGACATTGCTTCTTTAAACGTTCGAGGCTCATTTTCCAAAAGAAAAGTGACAAAGTCATCTCCAAATGAAGTAGAAGTTCTTTGACGCTTGCTCCGTCTTGGTTCTTCCTCATTTGGTGAGTTTCCTTTGGTTCATTCCCGAGGCCATTTGGATCTTTCACCAAATGACTCACAACCTTCTTATACTGATATATATTTCCAAAGAATTCAGCACTATCTGATTCCATCACCGTATTAACATGAATGTCGGGATTTTCTGATTTATGAACCAGAAACCGATATGCTTTACTGTTTATAGCATACCCAATGAAAACACAATCAACTGTTTTCGGTCCAATCTTAACCCTTTTGGGTTTTGGGACTTGCACTTTTGGGTTTTGGGACTTGCACTTTTGCCAAACACCCCCACACTTTGAAGTAATTCAAGTTGGACTTCCTTCCTTTCCACTTTTCATATGGAATGGAAAGTGTTTTGCTATGGGAAACTCGATTGAGTATTTGATTAGCCGTGAATATAGCTTCCCCCCACAAGTTCTGGGGTAGACCCGAACTTATCAACAAGGCATTCATCATCTCCTTTAATGTTCGATTTTTCCTTTCCGCGATCCCATTAGATTGAGGCGTGTAGGGGGCAGTTGTTTGATGAATAATGCCATATTCCAAATATATTTGTTCAAAAGGAGATTCATATTCTCCACCCCTACCACTTCTTATCATTTTGATCTTTTTGTTAAGTTGCGTTTCAACTTCATTTTTGTATTGCTTGAATGCGTCAATTGCCTCATCTTTACTACTAAGTAAATAAACATAGCAATAACGAGTGCTATCATCAATAAAAGTTATGAAATACTTCTTTCCACCGCAAGATGGTATTGACTTCATGTCACAAATGTCCGTATGAATTAAGTCTAATGGTTCAGAATCCCTTTCAATTGACTTGTAAGGGTGTTTCGTATATTTAGACTCAACACATATTTCACATTTTGACTTCTCGCAATCAAATTTAGGCAATACTTCCAAATTGATCATTTTTTGCAAGATTTTATGATTGACATGTCCCAAACGAGAAGGGTCATCTCCTTGCGCTTATGTTTCAAGTAATTTTTAAAGTCCTTCCATAATGGGGGTAACTTTTCAATCATGGCTGCAACTTGAAACGCCTCATTAATCCCCAAACCTTCAGCAAGGAGATCATGGATAATGACTTGAAGTTCTTGGACTTGGGACACAACAGATTTGTTGTCCACCATTTTATAATCCAGAAATTTGGCAGCCACAAATTTCTTCAGTCCAGCGTCTTCAGCCTTATATTTCTTTTCTAGAGCATTCCACAGTTTCTTAGACGTTTCAACGTTACTGTAAACGTTGTACAAGTCATCTTCCAAGCCACTTAGAATATAATTCTTGCATAGGAAGTCAGAATGCTTCCAAGCCTCAATCACAAGGAAGCGTTCATTTTCAGGTGTTTCATCAGTCAGGACTGGAGCATCCTCCTTAATAAACCTTTGCAGGCTTAAGGTGGTCAAATAAAAGAACATCTTTTGCTGTCACCTTTTAAAGTCCACACCAGAAAACTTCCCCGACTTTTCTGCAGGTGGCATAACCGCTGCAGCAGCACGGCTAGGCCCAGCAGTCCCAGAAATTATGGTAGCAGTAGTACTCCCAACATGGACAGTTGGATCTACTCCGTTTATCATCTCTATCAGAATGACACAAGCAGAAACAATATCAATAAACTGTTTAAACAATTGGAGTAGAAAAACCACAAAGGCTTTTAGTCTCCACAAACAGATTATTTAACAGTAATTAAGAGTAGAAAAACCACGAAGGTTTTAGTCTCCACGAGCAGACTAATATGCAGTACAGGAGTAGAAAACCACAAAGGTTTTAGTCTCCTTAACCAGTCTCCTTAAACAATATTTATTTAAGCGCAGAAAAATAACTAACAATAGATTTCTTAAGCTTGTTGTTGCTGCGTTCAAATAAATTAGAAGATACAAAAACCAGTAGTATATAATCTGTCAGTAATAGGACGATCCCGAGCCCACAAGTTACTTGTGTCTCCTTAAGAAATCTAACCCCCTCACAATGCCCAAGGTTCACGGGTTAATTTCTCCCAGGATGGAACGGGATAACAGTTCTACCGCAGCGGCACTTCAAACGGTAGAACACTGCGAATACAAAGGAACGGAGCAAATCACACGACTCACTTAATATGCAGAAAGAGAGGGGATGCAGTAAGATATGTTTTCTGTCAGTGTTTCTATCATCTGCCCGAGTGTTTCTATCATCTGCCCGAGGTTTTCGTCTATCTGTCCGAGTTGGAGTCTCTCCTCTGTCCGAGGTTGAGTCTCTGTCTTGTCTATTTTTCAAGGACTGACGAATGACCAGTTTATATAGCCACCCAAGGGCAGACGAAGAGACACAGCTGCCTTTAATGAGAAAACGTGGAGGAATTAATTGTCCACTAATGGCTGACTTTAATGTGGAGGAATTAATCTGCTGATGTCACTTCAGCTGCCTGGTACTGAACTCACTTCAGCGGATTAATATGTTAGTTTTTTGTTGGTCCAAAAAATTAAGTCAATTAATCGACCGAATCCGAAGCCGAGACGAGCGACGACGACGGCGCGAGACTTCCCTTCTTCTCAACCCTTTTAAGAGCTAAGAGAAGTAAATCTTTATTTAAACCCAACAAAATCCTTTTCCTCTACCAATGTGGGAGAAAGTGCATTTCCCTACAAAAGGAAACTTTTTCACCTTTCATCCATTTCCCATTCACATTCTTCCATTAATATTGATCTATTTTTTTTTATCCATCACTATGAGATTCAAACTCTACCACAAATATGAAAACTCAAATTGATCTTACTTAATTGAAAGGAACACGAAGAATTGGAAATTTTTGGTGAAATTTAGATTGGGCCTATAAAAATGAACTTGAAACTAAATGATGAAAAATCAAGTGTTTCTTTGACTTCATCACTGCAGATGAATTCGTGCAAATTGTTAAATTGTTACTATTCCAGTAAGGAGAAAAAGAAGAAAAACAAAAGAAAGGATGAGAAGATGAGAGGTGTGAAGGAGTTGCGACTGAGGATCCTAGAGATTGGTATCTAATTTTTTTAGGTTAAAGGTTGAATTTAATAGAATGACAAAAAAGTCCTCAATTTTAGTTTAATAACAATAAATAATAAGGGTATTTTGGAGAACTCAAAGATGCATAGTATGATAGCAAAACCCACACTATATATATATATATATATATATTTTTTTTTTTTATTATATTTTTTAAATCCCTAAAATAATGTTAACAGATATGAGATCAACATTAACTAAATTCTTAAATTAAAGGATAAAAACACAATGTTTATTAATTTATAAAATGAGTGAATTAATTATAAATTACCTAATGGCTAGAGAAAGAAAGTGAGTGAAAAGTGGGGCTAGGAGAAGTTGTTAGCGTCTCTCCACTCTTTGTGGTCATACTAGGAAAAATATTTGGTTGCATCATCAACCAAAGCCATTTTGGCCCTACTTCTTGATTTTGCATTTGGTTGATATACTAGACTACAAAAAGAAGCTATCTTGAAGCACACGCTGAAAAGAACAAAATATGATTCGAGGGTATTTTTGTTATTATATATGCGGGCCACGTTGGGTGCGGCATTTTGGGCGGCAAAATGGTATGGTGTGTTTCTTTTCCGAAAATTTAAATGGGTCACTTTAGCATCGTGAATTGCAGAACTATGAAACCATAGGCAATGTTTTACCTTTTTTTTTAATCTCGGTAAAAATGGTATAGCAAAAATAACATCCGCTTAGTATAATGAATAAATATCAAACAAAAATATTTTATGCATCTTATAAATGACGCACGTATCCCTTCTTTGATTATGTAATACTTGTTGACCTTGAATCTCTTCTCACATTCTCCCAGATAACTTGAAGTATTGTCTATGCAGTATTTGTTGTTAAAATTTTTGCATATGCAACATTTGTCTCACTTGTCTTTACCTCTTTCCATAATCTTTCAGATAATTTGAAGGTTACCTATTACCAAATTGAAAGTTATTTTGCTAAACCGTCTTAAACAAGAACAAACTCTCAAAATTAGTCAATATTCGGGACACTGATAATTTTTTTTTTTTGACTTCAACATTATGAAAGCCCAACATATGAAGAAATCCCATAACCAAAGAGACGCAGTAAAACAAAACAAAAGCATAGAAAGATCAAAAAAAGCATATTCTCCAAAACAAAAAAGAAAAAGAAAAAGAAAAGTCATTACAACAAACAAAGGTTCTCTCATAAAACAAAGAGTACTACTTTGAAACCAGCCCTTCTTCCTTAGGGTTTTCCCCCTCTAGGGTTTAACAAAACAATGTTCTTTTCTCTCAATAACTCAAATCACATAATAATTCAAAAAGATTGAAACTTTATAATAAAAATCCAATCTTTTTTGTTTTTAACCAAAAATCAAGAATGGAAGCAAGAGTAGATGTAAAATCAAAGTTTTTACAACAACAACCCCATCATAAATCACAACAACAACAACAAATTCAACAATATCATACACAACAACAACAGCAACAACAACCTCAGCCACAACCTCAAATTGGTACAGTACCTCAGCTTCTTGCTGGTGGTATTGCTGGTGCTTTTAGTAAAACTTGTACTGCTCCCCTTGCCCGTCTCACCATTCTTTTTCAGGTTATTTTCAGTTTTCTGTTTCCTATTTTCTTGATTTTTTGTAGTTTAGATTTTATGTTATGAGCTAAGCAGAGGCGGAGTCAGGATTTGAAGTTTAGGGGGTTGTAAATTAATAATTTGTACATATTATAAGAATTTCATAAGATTACTATCGGGTTCGGACCAACGTTAGGGGGCACATCATGTGTTCGAAGCCCAACACATACAAAAGCTTGGTGTTTAAGTGGAGAAGGGTAAAGGGACCGACCCATTATTCATTGAGTATAGAACTGTGCGTCACCATTCTTTTCAGGTTATTTGCAGTTCTCTTTTTCCTATTTTCTTGATTTTGGAGTTTAGATTTTATATTGTCCGTTAAGCAGAGGCGGAGTCAGGATTTGAAGTTTAGGAGTTCGAGTTCAAGGTTGTAGTCTTTTAAAGTTACGGGGTTCTACATTAATAATTTGTACATGTTTATGAATTTCGTAAGACAAATACATGGTTTGGATCCACGTTAGGGTGCTCGGCTGAACTCCCGAGCCCCCCTCTAGCTTCGCCCCTGCAGCTAAAGGCTATATGAGTCCTCTATATCTTTTTGTGTTTTATTTGGGTTGAAATCATTCTTAGATGGTAAAAGAAATTAGGGTACATGTAAAATGGAATTAGCAGGTCTAGCGGTAAGAGCCTAGCTTGTGATGTGTTGTTTAGGCGCACGTCACGTGTTTGAACCCCGTGCCACGAACAAAAGCCTGGTATTTAAGTGGAGAAGGGTAAAGTGACCGACCCATTATCCATTGAGTATAGATCCGTGCGTCGCAGGCCCTTGGGGATTTAAACTATTGACTCTTAGACTATTGCTTAAATTGTCTCCATTTTTAGCTTATTCTTGGCTAATCCTCTAAGTAGTTTGGGATCAAGCTGAATTTGTTGATGCTGTTGTATTTTTTGGCGAATCCTCTAAGAGTAAACCTAATATGGGAAGTCAAGGCTCTACACCCTCATCTTCACTTTTTTCCTGTAGTGGTGTCTTCTATTCTGCTTGAGTATCGAACTGTGCGCAGTTGGTTCTTGGGGCTCGGGGGTTTCGCGGCTATAAAAAGGAAGTTAGCAGAGGACAAAAATAAAGACAAGGAGGAACACTTGGATATTCTGACTATTAATGTAATTTAGGGTGCTGAAGTTAATATCCTGGCTCTCGAGGGACTTTATTAGCTCTTCTAAACATATCGGTGAGATATGAGGTCAAAAAGGTTGAATCTTTTCTAACCTTTTCTGGTTGGGTTGGAATTGTGGCAATTTTTCAGAAAATGAAGACCTATTAAGTTTTTAATGGTCAGAAGGTTTGATGTTGATTGTATATTTGATTTCTAAAAAGATGTTTGAGTAGCAATACAATTGTGTGAGCAATGAGAAATCGAATTATGCAATGCTTTTTTATAGCCTACTTATTTTGGTTCTTCTTGCGATTTAACATTGGTGTGAACCCCTCTATATGAAAGTAAATGAAGAAATAAAACCTATAAGCTTTGACTTATCAGAAATCAAATCGAAGTGATGTGTCCACAGTTCTTTTCTTTGATATCGCTGTGAATTCATTGTCTGAACTTTGAACGTTTTCAATCTTAGGTTCAAGGTATGCATTCAGATATAGCCGTACTGACCAAGCCCAGTATATGTCGTGAGGCGTTGCGAATTGTAAACGAAGAAGGATTCAGGGCTTTTTGGAAGGGGAACCTGGTCACTATTGCTCATAGGCTTCCTTATTCCTCAGTCAATTTCTATGCTTATGAACGCTACAAGAGTGTGAGTATTTTATTAAAATAAATGTGTGTCTATATAAAGTTTGTAAGTACATATTTCATTCAGCTTGCTTGTTGCAACCTCTTCTGAAAATTATTATATTGACAGATATTAAGATCAATTCCTGGCCTGGATGGTAAAGGGGGAAATGCAGGTGCAGATATATGTGTACACTTTGTTGGTGGTGGATTGGCTGGAATAACAGCAGCAGCTGCCACCTACCCGTTGGATCTTGTCAGGACAAGATTGGCTGCACAGGTATGATTGTGTTATTGTGCTTTCTAGGACTCATTGATCAGTTGAACCGTAGAGCAGGGTATACTGGTTTTATCCTCTCTGATTATCTCTTGTTTTCTTGCCTTGTTGGATTAATGGAGCATCATGCTGTCATTATCCGTAGATTATAGATGGTTTGGGGACACAATATACTTGTCAGGTGTCATGCTTTCCATGTGTTGTACTTGTCTATGCGTGTCTGGGAAACACGGCAAAGGGGTTGCTTCAACTTGTATTGACTAGACTGCGCTTTTTATTTCAATCACAAATTTGAATAAATTTTTTTGATTAAACTGTTTCTTCTAATTTACTATACTATGGCTATTTGTTATTTCCACAAACATAATCATCATTTTATTTAACTGGTTCTTTTTAACTTTGTAGAGGAATGCCATATACTATCAGGGCATCTGGCATGCTCTTCGTACTATTTGCAGAGATGAAGGCGTTTTTGGGTTGTACAAAGGGATGGGAGCTACATTGCTGGTCTGCCTTTCTGTTCTACCTTTCATCAAATTGATCCCTTGTTCGCTTCATAAAAATGACATTCCTAATCTGGAGCTTGCTTGTTGCAGGGTGTTGGACCTAGTATAGCAATAAGTTTCTCCGTCTACGAGGCTTTGAGATCTTACTGGCAGACTCAGAGGTGAGTACCACAACATTTTGAAAGCCTAACCTAGTGGTAGACATTCGCTTTCATTCTTGTCTAAACACCGTCTTGCGTTCCATTCTCTCAGGCCTGATGATCCTACTGTTGCGATCAGCCTTGCTTGTGGCAGTCTGTCAGGAATTGCATCTTCCACTGGTGAGTAATCTGTTTCAAGAACATTAGGTTATCTTTGTACAATCGACCTATTGATTATTTGCCATGTTCCTCTTCCGGGCAGGAGTTCGTGTATTTGTGACCATTAAGTCAGATCTCTAAAAGTAAAAACTATAAATAAATAAAAAACTTGCCCCTTCATGGATTAGGGGGTTTTAGGCGAATGCTGAAAAACTGAATTGTTGGAGGAATGTAGTGAGCGACTTGTTTTTTAGTGAATTACATAGCATAGTTGAACGAAATTGCAGTTATTAAGTACTCTTTCGTCTTCTTGATTTTGTGCAGCAACTTTCCCTTTGGATCTTGTGAGGCGAAGAAAGCAGTTGGAAGGAGCTGGAGGACGTGCACAAGTGTACAATACTGGCATACTAGGGATCTTTAAGCACATAATCCGAACTGAAGGCTTACGTGGCTTGTACAGAGGGATAATGCCTGAGTACTACAAAGTCGTTCCAAGTGTGGGAATTGTTTTCATGACGTATGAGACACTAAAGAAGCTTCTATCACAAGGGTCCTTTGATCCTTGACGTTTTTACTCTTCCCGTTTCCTGATGAAAACAACACTGCAAGGTTAAGTTTTGTTAAAGTTACTAGTTAGGAAAAAAGTTTTCAAGTATTGATATGGTAATTAGTATTAATAGAGAAAACATTCATGCGGTAGCAAATTTTGTAGATGCTGCTGTGAACTTCGGTTTTGTTGTATAGCCATTGAAAATCACTAGTATCTGTCCCACATCAATTGTAACTCTAGAAATTTAGGCTCCCAGGATTCTACTTTGCCTTTTGTCATCTTAGATAAGTGTATCAACCATACAGTTTTGTTTGTTGGAGCCTTTTTTTCTTCTTATTTTCCTCTCCCATTTTTTAATCTAGTGTCTTTTTGCCACAAGTTTAGGTGAACTTCTAAATCCCTTCAAAGATATTGTAAAGACAATGGAGCATATCATGGAATCTGTGGCAATTGTAATTGGAGAGGATTCAAAATTGGTTCTTTAACTATTTGATTGCATGTTGCAACAAGCAATTTGTTTATTTGGACCAATATGATACTGGAATTCTTTTTACAGTCAAAGTTGCCTGAATCTGATGTCTATCTATCCAATGAGTAATTTAGGCTCGTGTTCTGCTTTCTAAGTAAGTCGTGTTAGTTGTCTTTGCACAAGTGTGAACTGCATACGGTTCTCATATTGTATCAATGTGGTTGGAGTAGGAAACAGTCACACACTTTACACGACCTACTTGAGATAGATCCATCATTTTCCATATTTTTTTTGGTTTCCCACCCGGTGTTTGATACATGCATTGGGGCTTAACTAATATGGATCAATCTGGAAGATATACTTTAGGAGTAAAGTGCTCCATACCAAAAGTCATTACCATGACTCGAGGCCTTTGAGTAAGGATGGAGGACTACTTACTCTACCACAATCTTTGATGGTATCGTCATCCCTAGTTTGGTATTCCAACTGTGTATTCCTAATAGTAATAAATACTCCTATTAACTATTCCTTTATCTGCCAGAATTAAACTAGCCCAAGCGCAATAGAATAAGCAACGTATAGGGGCTAGAGATTATTAGGGGGAATAAACCATAAGATATTCTCAAAGAAAAAGGATCTCTAGATTCGAATCAAGACAATCAATGTTACAATATGGGCAAGGTTTATCAGGGGCCAAATATTAGGAGCTCAATAAAATTCTACAGCTTGATCACTCACAATTTTCTCTAAGGATGGCTGCCACTTAAAAATTAGGAAAAATCTACAAACAAAAGGTAATCATAACTAGTTACAACCAAAGATAAACAAGTGACACATTATAAAGAATACATTAAAGCCCTCTGGTTTCACGTTTCTCATGTATTTCCTTTATTTCTTATTATCCTGCTCATCACTATATTGATGACAAATTTTCTTGATAAAGTTTTGGCCTTATTCTCCTTCACCTCTCTGTTTGCATATCCAAACTGTGTTTTAGAGGTGGGCACTAAACCGAAAAAACCGAAATACTGAACTGAACCGAACCGAACTAATTCGGTATTTCGGTTCGGTTTGGTCCAAGAAATTTTGAAATTTCGGTTTTTCGGTTCGGTTTTCGGTTTCGGGCAATCCGAAATTTCGGGCCCCGAAAAAACCGAAAAAACCAATTTTTTTTTTTTTTTTTTTAACCACACATATGCCATATATTTCCTAAATCCCTAAGTTACTCTTTGTCAGTAAGTAACATGATTCTACATATTGACTGATTTAACTAAAGGTTCTGCTATTTTTTATTTTGCAGAATAGAGAAAGTATCTCAATATTCGTTACTTTTTGTATTATAGTAAACCATAGCTAGGTTAGTATTATAGTAAATCATAGCTAGTTAGTCATAGGCTATAAACTTTTTGTATTATAGGTTCGTTACTTTTTGTATTATAGGTTAGTATCATAGTAAACCATAGCTAGTTAGTCAGAGGCTATAAATTTTCTTGTTCGGGCTTTTTTTTTTGAGCCATAAACTTTGGTTTAAACCGAAACACCGATATACCGAACCGAAGTACCGAACTAAAAAACCGAACCGAACCGAACCGAATTATAAAAATTACGGGTTTTTCTACACTTCAAACCGAACCGAAAATCGAAATACCGAACCAAAGTTTCAAAAAACCGAACCGAAGTGCCGAACGCCCACCCCTAATTGTTTGTGCCAAACACACTGTGTTTGGCACAAACAATGGTATTTTGCTAATGGTTCGAATTAAGCTTTTATTGCGACATGCTGTGCTTTCTCCATTGTTAGCAGGTCGATGGGTTGCACGCCCGACACACATGTTTTAGCCTTGTCTGTCTATAACTCAAAATATTGGTTTTTTTAAGGAAAAGATCGTAAATAGTTACCAATATGCAGATGCTGGCTACTGATGTTAACTAATTACACTACTAATCATTCCTCTTATAACCTTTTTACTTTAGAGATATTGGAATATCTTTGGCACATCTTCTATGCCAATTCAGTGCGATCTTACTATAATCATCGACCTAACGATTGGTTATTCAATAAGTGTAAAATATTTGATTTTTCCTAAGAAGGCATCTCATCAAAATCTCATTTTTATTGACATGATTGATACAGCTCTCTCATATAATAAACACATAAATTAGTTGAAAAAGTTGGATCTTAAAAATGCCTTAAATCTTGATGTGATGTATATTAAGGCATTCTTATAATTTGTGCTAATGTCTTGTCATTTCCTGCTGAGATAGGTAGCACAGGGTGGGGAATGTGTGTATATTTTAGATTTGTTTCTTTAGCAGAAGAACATTTCTGTAATTTTCCATCTCATATTCTGACTTAAATATCTATAGTTAAGGAGAGTTTGCCATGTTGATTTCACATTAATATTGAGTTTGTCACGACTCATAGAATTTGTTCTTGCTTAGAGGTTGAGGTAGATTACTTTTAAATGAGAAGTTAACTAACTTTATATTGCATCCCCTACCCCAGAGGGAAATTTATACATATTATAGAAGTTGATAAGAGAAATAAGTTATATATGAGGAAAACATCTACGCTCCAAGAAAGACACATAACTATAATCGGAATTAACTGTTTGTTATACATATTAGAAGTTGATAAGAGCTAAGTGATTTCATACCTTACTACTCCCCTCCGTCACCCTGCTTGGTCCCCCTCCCCGGCACGGTGGAGGTTCTGTAGCACGTCATGAGCACCGGGCTAAGAAGCGGTTGAGCAACTCACTTACCTTACCTTATTCCAACATAGGGACAGAAGGGAGAAGGTTGAGGTCAACTAACTTATATTGCACCCTCTCTCACTTTAAGGGTGTGTTTGGTATGGTCCCATTTTCTGCTGTTTGGTTGACATGTATGCTTGGCAAACATTTTTTTTAGATTACTCATTTTCCTCCAAATAGAGGAAAATATTTTCCCCAAAAATAGGTGGGAAAATATTTTCTTTTTCTTGAAAAAACACATGGTTCTCACACCCCACCCCCGTTCGCCTGTGCCCCTAACCCAAATCAGACATTTCCCTCTTTGTGCTCTCTCTCTAGCGAACTCCTCTCTCTCTTTCTCTCTCTAGTCTAGGGTTTTTTACTTCTCCGCCGCGAATTTTTCTATCCTCCTCCGCGAACTGTGTTTTCCGGTGACCTTGTAGAGGTATTTTTCTTTCATTTTTATACGGTAAAATACTGGTTTTTTTTCGTGTATTTTGGCTATGAATTTTTCGTCTCAGATCTGTTTGTTATCTGCATCATAAAAACTCTAACTTTTACTTCAATTCAGGCATTTGATTTTTTTCTATTTTAGCGTTGATTACTCTGTTATGCTTAAATTGTGAGTAGAAAAAATATTCAAACACTAGGTAAAAAATCTAGGTTTTCATTTTACTTTGACGAGTTTTTGAATTGGCAGATAACTCTTTACTAGGTATATTAATTTTCAGTTAAATAATATGATATTGACTGAAAATTAAATGGTAATTGCTTCAGTTTGCTTGTCTAAAGTTCAGTTTATGCCTAGGATGATATGTATATCAGTTGAAATATATGTCTTGTATCCAAAAGAGCATTGTCTAATAAAAAATCAGTTAAATCATTCTTTTGAGATTTTTTTCTATAATCTTCATTATTTTCTTTTCCTTATCAAATTTCAAACCGCCAATGTCGGATGTCATGACACATGTATAGCTTTGACACTTACACTTCATATCCAAAAATCTCAAGATAACTTCTAACTGAAACTGGAAAATATGATGCAACTTAAAAGAGCCCTTCAGTCATTGTTCATATGTGACTTTTATACACTTAACAAATTAAAGAAGAATATGCTAATTATGTGTGTGTGAGCTGATCAAATTCATCAGATAGGATGCATCTCATTCTCTTACACAATATTCATCCAAAAGGAATCCCACGTGTACCTCCCTCTGAATTCAAGATTCTACAGATTCTCAATTTAATGGACCAGAGTTCTTTGAAATTGATTTATCATGCTAGAAATAATTCTGTTTATACTGATCAGTTTCAACTATTCACGGCGACGGTTTTGTAAAGAGTTTCACTTTTATTCTTCCCTTGTTCAAGTTCAGCATGCCTTTTGTGTTGGGCTAAACCAATTTAAAGAAACTTTTAACATAGTATTGTATATATACTAGAAATTAAAATACAGTATTTGTGGCGATTTTGTGACACGAAAAGAAAACCGTCACAAAACTTGTCTGCATTGATGAATTCCGTCATAAAATTAAACCGCTTACATGTGGTAAAAATTCCGTCACAAATATTAGTATTTTTTAGTTATAAATTGTCAGTTTTGAGTTATTATTAACTTCTAATATAAGACTTTATTCGCACCCTCAACAAAATGCCATCAACTCTTAGCCTATGTCCTTGTTGATAAAGCAGTCAATAAGGGAAGAGACATCATTATCTTAAGAAAGGAAGGTTCCCATCTTATCATTGGCTTAAAAAGGAACAGAATCAATGGAGATTCCAGCCTTCCGGGTGACAGCACCTTATCATATTACTAACTTTATATTATACCAACCCCATGCTAGGAGAATTTTTGTATGTTAACTTTATGAGGCACTATAAATTCATGCTTCTCATGCATAATTTGTTCATCAACTCTTCTGGCAAATAACTTGGGGCCATTGCAACTGCCTTCTTGTTTCCCTCTCTTCTTTTTGTCTAGCCTTAATAATATTTGGTTAGGATAAGGTAATCTGCATCCTGAGGTTTAGATCGGCTACTTTAATTAGTACTGCTTCTAGCCCTTGGGATGCAGATTACTTTTTCTTTACTGATAGTGTAAAAAATCTTTTACGTGGGATGACTACCACTCCCGGTAAATACTTCATTCGTTTATTATAAGCACTAGAAACATATTTTCGTTAACTTCTAATTAGTTCTAACAAGCTAAATTATTTTTGATTGAGTGTGTTGTGAAAGCATGGCTAGTGATGCATGGCTTACGACACTCTTCAAGAATGTTGCTCTTGTTTCCTACTACAAAACAAGATTTTTATTGTAATCATGACCAGTGAACATCTACGCAGGCTCCTTAGCACACAGACATTTGATTAGTGCATATGTGTTGAAGACTATTCTTATTTGCTTATTATCTCACACTAGTTTGCATGTGTTAGAGACATATAACGTTCTAAACTTTTGGGTCACAGCTCAAAGTCTTTCACATGGATTTGAGTTAAACTATGGTAAATTTTTCTAGCAACAATCGTCTTTAATTTACTCAAAAATGTTATTTCCATGTAGTATTATGTTGCTCTAGTTTCTCTAAACTCAACAATTGTAATTGCTCTGTGTTTATTTCTAACCAATTCAATCTATCCAACTGGCAGTTCTACTCCATGCATCTAATACTTCTTTCAACTTCTCAAATAGTAAGCGTACTGTACTTTTTAAAAGAAAAAGGATATATAGTCTACATAAATTAGAACTATACTACATGATGAAAATGTTTTAAATATAGCGTTTCACCATTGGGATTTACAAAAGATATCTATAAAGATCCTAGTTTTTGGGTAATCAATCAATCTATTACTCCATGTGTACCAATTGATGCGAGGTTATTTCAAATTTTGAGAGCTAAATAGTCACAATTAAGAAGTTTGATTTTCGGAATATAAACTTTATCACATAAATTAAAATAGGGAAGTACAAAAAATTAAAACTGTTTAACAGCTCAATGAGAAAACTCTATAAATTAAGATCTTTCACTAGCCAATATTCTCGTATATCACATGGAATGTTACATTGTATTCTTTTTAACACTGCAAGTGTTTTCATGGGAAAATCTGTGGAAATATATCATCGAACGGTTGCAAAATTATTCCACAAAAAATAGAACTTGAATTTAAGCGGGGAGAAATAGTAGGATGGACTTATTATCTATCGAGTTCCAATTCGTGCTCGAAGAACATTTGGACTCACCAACACAATTTAGAGACTTGGAGCTCAAGGAAGGTGACACCATGAAGCTTCTTTGGATAGTGCCTGAGATGACTTTAATGGCATATTCTTTCTGTCCATAAAGGAATAAGTATTTGTAGCATAGTATGTAATTTGCTGATTTGACATCCAAATCATATGAGATTATCTCATTCTTAATTAACTTACATTAATTAGTGGGATATGAATGAAAAGTTTCCCAAGTGCTTTGCCTCAATTCGAAATGACTTGAAAGCTTATTTTAATCAGATATCTTACCAACCAAAGCTAACATGAAGTGTCCTTTTACTATATATATCGTTCATCAAATTACTGCCATTCAAAATCCGCGCGATTCCATGAAAGAAATATATACCCAAAAGAGTTTAGTGGGAAGAGTATATATATGTTGTAACGGTTGATGTATGTATTAGACGCACAATCTTCATCAAATAAAATACTATATTTAAGTGAAAAATAGTTAAAAAAATATTGTATTATTCATCAAGTTTTGAATCGTGCATCACTGACCCTCAAAATCTCTTGAGGATTAGAAAAAATGAAAAATCATACCACAAGACATACAGTTTAGTAAGTTAGTACTAAAGATAATAAGGTTATACATAGAAACCGTATCATGAGCCGATGGTCTAAGTGAATCAACTTCGGTCTCCACCTCATTTAAGATGGGGGACTCTCTCCGGATCCACTTGTAAAATTATATTAAATCTGTTCCTATATCAAAGAAATCATTAAAAAAAAGTTGTATGTGAAGTCATCAATTGTCCACATTATTTATTATTACTATTATTATTTTACAGAGGAGAAAATACTGAATCATTAATTATCTTAGAAAAGGAAATCAACAATAAAGATCATAGGCACCTTTGCATATTATATTTCAGGTGTTTCACTGTTAAACCTGAAGCCGATATTAATCTTTGATACGTGTAGCAGTTAAACACGACTCTTTGAAATGCGTACATGGCTAGCAGAGTCGAATCTTAAATTTTATGGATTCTAATAATTCTACTATAATAACACCGACCTCATGTGCTAATAATTAATTGAATTCTAAATCTAATTTTTATATATGTTTAGTAAATCTCTTAAAACATATACATAGACTGATTCCTTTGAGCAAATATTTGGTTGAACGTTACTCCCTCTGGTCCACTTTATATAATTTTTGGTATTTTTTTTTAGGTCCAAAATATTTAATTTTTTTAAAAACCAAAATGATATTTATTTTGACTTTCCAAAGTTACTCTTGTTAATAAATTAAACACATAAAGTACCGTTTGGTCTACCCAAGAATTTACTACTATCACGATAGTGTTTGACTGTAAACTTCGTTTGAAGAAAAAGGATTTTTGATACATATACAAATTATTTTTAGGACGTGAGTCTTAAATATGTCACTTCATGACATTTTTATGACTATAAGAGCATATATAGTTAGGAATATTGAAAGTTTAAACTTTAATATCAAGGAGTTTTCTTAGTATAAAAATATTCTATATCTTCGGAATTAATTTGAAAATAAAGAGTGTTATATAAAATAGAAATTCTTCTTGTCTCTAAATGGTACCAGCAGGGGTCTAGTCAAAATAATCATCTAATTGAAATGTTGAAGTACTTCTCCATTGATGGTATCCTATTTAACTTTAAAATTATAGTTTTGTTATTAATAAAATGATTTACAACCACACAAACATCTATGCTTCATTTTAGATCACAAGTTTCAAAAGTCTTCCTTTATTTCTTAAACTCCGTGCTGAATCAAACTAAAATGAAACCGAGGGAGTAATTGAAATGTTGAAGTACTTCTCCATTGATGGTATCCTATTCATCACCATGGATGGTCCAAATGTTTTTGTTGATATACTGTCTTTTGGAACGAGACAAGGAAAGGATAGACCATGGCATCCTTACAGGTTGCCTACAATAGCCTCTTTCAAATGCTAACCTCACCTTTCTACTTTAAAAGGTACCATTAATATGCTAGTATAATATTTATTCCTAGCCACCCAAAGGATAATTTAAGATATGCATCATATGCCTGAATCAAACTGAAGTATTTAAATTAATTTTCCTAAGCAAATTATGAGGAATCAACACTCTATAATGATTGAGATAATAAATTATCTTACAAAACATCAGCAGTTAAATAATAAGCAGAAGCAAATCCCTGTAAAGACACATATACTCCTGCTAATCTACATGACACTTTTTGTCTACTACAAAAGAATCATACCTCTATATTCACAAAGAATTAACTTAAATTTTTTTATTTCACTCTTAATATCATCATTTTTTTATGGTTACATAAATGTCATGACTGCTTAAATTCCCAAGTGCCAAAACCATTAACTTTTTTCTTAAAACTCCACTCAAGTACTCCAACAAATTCACATTAAATCAAATGAAACAGAAAGAACAATAAGTAGGAGAAGAAGGAACTCATGTTTACTAGTATCAATATTGCAACAAAATCATACAGAAGAATATCCTATGCAAAATCTTCCAAAAAAAAAATACTACAATAACTCTTTTTCTCAGTAAACTACTAATCATACTAACCCCTTAAAATGTCTACTCTCATACATTTCCACCATTTCCTGTTAAACCATGCTAGTAACTCTAATACAAATTCTCATAGCCTAATGAATAATTAAAAAATTAGTAGCTTTCTTTACCAAAAAGCAGTCCTTTCCACAAACTCCTCAAAGATTGGAACTTGAAACTTTAAAAAGCAACCACTACTTAACAAGAAAACCCCTTTAATTTTCTTCATCCTTTGACCAAAATATTCAAAAAAAATCAGAAAACACAAAATTTTCTTGACTTTTTTTTGCCACATCATCACTTTGACCGGAGCAAAAAGATACTGAATTCTTGACCCGGCCCATTTTCATCTGGGTTAATTAAATGAAACGACTCCGAATCCGCTCCACCAATAATACACTCATAATTCGCCCTCATGTACAACACCTCTTCACCTACCCGGGCCGGGTCACCCGAACCCGACCCGGAACCCAAACCCGAAGGAATCACGCCCGCGCCAACTGTCATATTCTGCATGGTTTTCAACATGACACGTGTCTCACGACTCGCCCTACGCCTAACCGCAAACCCAACATTACGCCCATTAATGAAAAGAGTCCACATTGGGATCAAGTGGAGCGGGACCCGGGTCAAATCCGGGTTGTTCTGACCCGACCCGGATGCAGATTTGAATTCGAGGGCGATTCGGACTAGGCCACTTTTCATTTCTTGAATAAGGGTTGTGATTGGGATGGAAAGTTCTAGAAGGAGTGAAGGCTTGGTGTTCGTACGATCATGTTGTACGGAAAACCAGACGTGGGACCCACCACCATTGCCACGTGGACGCTGGCCATAGATTGTACCAATGACCATTGTTTTGGAAGAACGTGGTGTTGAATAAGAAATGTTATAACTTGGGCGAGCCCCGAGCGTTGGGGTACTTGGGTTCGAAGAATCTTGATAATCATCTTCTTCTAATGATTTTTTATCTTCTTGTTTTGGTTCATTATCAAGATCATCACGTAAAGAAGTGCTGAGGCGTTTCTTGGTGGGGTTAGTGAGATGGGTTGGTGGAGCTGGGGTAGTAGGGGTGGTGGTGAAACATGGAAGAAGAAATCGACGGAGGGCGTCGGATTTTGTCATGGCTATTTTTGGATTTTTTTCAAGAATTGCAGAAAGTGGTTTTTTAAAGAAGAAGAGTAATGGAGAAGATGCAGAGATTTTTTTTGTGAAAGGATTATTTTATGGAAAGGGTTATGGTGTAGAGGAGTGTATATATAGTGTAATGAAATTAGAGAGGGAATGGAAAGAGCGGGAACAGAATTGTAACATATATAGCCGTTAGGCCGTTACATTGAAAGGAAAGAGTGAGTCCAAACTAAACAGAGTCCCAATATCCCAATTTCAGTGCACTCTTAATTTTCTTGTTTCATGAGTGTTTTTTTTCGTTTGTTTCGTGAGTTTGATACGTGCGAATTTAGATTAGTTGAATCAGCAAAATTTTCGAGAATAAGTGATGGTTAAACTTTAAGAAGTTTCGAGTTAAACGTATATGACGTTTGCACTAAATCAAGTTAACTTAATTAACAAAAAGATAGTCCATCTGTCTTAATATGAATAATCTACCTAGACACAAAGTTTGAAAGAAACAGTTTTTACATGCACTGAGTGAAAGTATTCTAAAAACTTGTAATCTTAATTTGAAAATGACATCATTGTCAAGGTATGTTATTAAGGGTGGAATATGAAATTTAAAGTTACAGAGCTTTCAAATATGGAAATTCATATTTTGAAACAGATTAGAAAAAGAAAAATGAATACCATGTACAATAGACACAATGAGTATTATTTTGGTAACAGTTTATACTTTAGTTAAATCACAATTCAGAAATATAGTACTCCATTTATTTTATTCAAACACAAGAGTGAAAGTGGATGGGTGCTTTGTTTTTGCTACTCCTATTTTTATATATACACAGTAAAATAGAGAGCATAGAAACAAAAGAAGAGAGTTTAATGTACTGAGTTTTGTGAAGAAAAAATGCAGGTTTTGACCTTTGACCAAAGTAATGATTTGAGTATTTAGTATAACGAGAGAGCAACGTGGAGGATGAAAGGATATTTAGATGTGAGGGCTGGTCAAGATACTTGACAATAAAAAGGGTAAATACAGCTGGATTCTGATTGAATTCTACTACTCCACCATTTGTTTCTCTTTTAAGGCAGACTCTGCAAATTTTCTGCTGCATTCTATTCTTTTTCAGTTGAAAGAGGAATCTTTACCCCTTTAATAAAAGTTCAAGGCTGGAGTGCTGACGTGTGACAAAAAGGAATGTCATCAAGTTTCTGTTTTTGATGGATTGGTTTATTCAGTTTGATTCATTATTACCAATTGACAAAATTGAAGGAAACCTTCAACTCTCTTTTAGCCGATTTCAAGCAAAAAAGATTCAACACATGTTCCCTTTATATGTGGTTATGAGCCTTTTTTATACTCACTTAAGAACGGTTTAGCAAAATGATCGCGAGGGCAACACTTCAAGTTATAAATTGACAAGTGATGCATGTGCGTACAACACTTCAAGTTATAACTTAACAAGTGTTGTCTCTTCGAAAAATATAAAGGGCAGCCTGTCAAGAGATTAAAGAAGCAAGTGTAGCTGATGCAACACTTCAAGTTATCTTGGAGGGCAGGACAACACTACAAGTTATCTGAGAGAATGTTAAAAGAGATAAAATGTCAAGTGCTAACTAGGATGCAACATTTACTTAAAGGAATGGCGGGATGCGTGCGTCTATATAAGATTTTGTAGGGATATTTTCGTCCACGGGGCAGCACTTCGAGGTATCTAGGAGAATGTTGAAAGAGATAAAAGGTCAAGTGCTACCACGGGGATAGTACTCCCGACTTTAAGAAGTGAGTTTGTTTAGACTTTAGAGTGCTTGTTATCGAGATTTATTGAAACAAAAACTAGGTATTTACACTGATATTTGAATAAAATATAGAACAAATTCCTCATAAAATAAAATAAAAAAAGAACTGTTCCAATCTTAGCGTTTCGTAAAAATTCAACTTCCAATCTTTTGTTAGGCTAAAATAACCCAAAAATACTTGATAGTGTCCGTTTTAGATAAGCCCGAACAGTTTTTCAAAAGCCCTCACATCAGTAAGAGATTATTACAGTATATATGTAGCTTATTTTTCTTGCCAACTTCCAGTAAGAGATTTGGTTAGCTTATTTTTCTTGCCAACTTCCAATAAGGGATTTGCTTCACACACCCAACAATTCCCCCTCAAACTAACTTTCACATGGAAGAACACTGCTTCTTTGGAGATTCAAAATGTGTCAACCACATCAATCGAGTATTTATGTGTGCGCTTTTGAAGCTACGGGAAAAGGTAGCAAACCGGCTGGTAGACGGGCAAAGACAATTAACCAGGTGCTCTCAAAGTTATGGGTAAAGGCAATCAATAATTCGAACCATAACAGGCAAAGGCTAATTCGAACCATAATAGGCAAAGGCTAAGTTGGGCATCTTGGGCCCTACGCAATCACTACGATGCATCTCGTTTCGCTATATCATTGTCTTTGATACCAGTAATTAGGCTAACTCATCGCGAAGATACTTTTAATATGGTGTGATACCGTCTGCTTTGGACAAGACCACACGGTTTTCCCAATACCATTAAGAGATCCCTACACTATATGGTATGAGCTTCACCATTAGTAGCTTAATGTATATTCATTAACACTCTAGGGACCTCTTAAGGTTCAATTTTCGGTGCAAAGCTATAAATTGATATTTTTTACCGTTAATTTTTTTAATTTTTTAATGAATAAATAGACACAGTCGGTCCAGACAACCGAGTTAAATTTGTATGGGGAAGATATGATTAAAATTCTGTTTGCCCATGTATTTGAGATTATAGCTTAGCTGAAAATCTTAACAATACCTAGCTCAAACTGGAATGTAAAATGGAAAATACATGAATAGTACAATACTTAAGCCTACCAAAGAACTGTGTGAAGCTGGAAACTAGCCACAATATCAGAGATAGTAACTCATTAGAGAGATTATTTCAAAAATAGCCAAAAAAAAGTAACTTATAATTAGCAGATTACAGGATGAATGAAATTAGCAAAATGTGGCTTATTGATGTAATAATGACATAATTTGACATAGTTCATCAAAACTTAACAAAAAGATAAAGGTAGTATCGACAATTCAGCCTTCATAGAAGAAGGAAAAAAAAGTCATGGAACTCTTTCTAGTAATATTTAAATAGATTTTTAACATAAATATACAAATTTTCACACTTAATTACAAAAAAATAATAGCAATATTTTTCAAATTACAACATATAATAATATTTTTTCTAGCAAAGTATAAATAGTTATGGTACATTTCACAACCACCCATTATCACAAAGCAGTCCAGGGACATCCAAAAAAAAAGGAAAAAGTCAAAATCAAAACTAATAAAAACGCAACCACCGCACACGCTGGATTCCGACGTCCCAATGTATTTCCCTCCATCAACCACCACCGAACACAGCGAGTCAAGCAAACATCGATACCCCCGCCACTAACCACCCCGTCCCCCACCCCAAAACCCCACCGCTGGTTAGCAGCAATATCGTTATCAGAAATATCTTACCAGAAACCCAGTCAGATCCGGTGGTATTTCCGGCAACACAAGCAATACCCACGTCGGCGAGGAAAGAACGCAGGCGGCGAGTTTCCAGGTTTAGATCTGAGTAGTACTATGATGAATAGACGTGCTTGGCGGTATGTGACGGAACTGCGGCGGCATTACGGTGGATTTTCATCATTGTTTAAATGATACGGTGGTTGCTGGTTGGTTTCGGACCCGGTCTGGACTAGTTATCTGGCCCGGATTGGTATCTTCGAATTGTTTTGGTCATGATGATTGTGTAAGCAGTTGTGTTAGTGGTGCGTGATAAGTAACACATAGGATATATGTGTTTGTTAGCTTGAAAAAGAAAAATGGAGAAACAGATTGGATAGTACTAAAGTTTTAGGAGTTAGTAGTAAAAAGTAATTAGTAAGACGTAAAACAATGCCAATTTACCATATATGGATTTGGATAACTTTGAAACAATCTGAAATAGCTATTGAATGGTCTGATACAGTCTGAGACGACGCTAAAACAATATGATACAGTGCTAAACATAACCTGAAATGGTGCAGAAACAGTTAGATACAGTGTTGCAGAAACAGTTGAAACAGTAGAGAAACAGTTTGATGCAGTGCTGCAGAAACAGTTGAAACGGTGCAGAAACAGTTAGATACAGTGTTGAAATGAACGGAAATGGTGCTGAAATAGTTAGATACGGAGCAAAAATAGCGCACATACAACCCTGAAATAGTCTAAACCAGCTAGTGAAAAAGTCCGAAATAAAAGGTGAAATATAATGTGAAACAATGCAAAAAAAGATGAAATAGTGTAGAAACAGTGAGAAACAATGCACAAACGGGATGAAACAACTACTAAAATATTATAGAAACAGCTAGAAATAGTTAGATATGGTGCAAAACTACCTGAAACGATGCTGAAACAATTTGAAACAGTGCTGAAACATCGTAGATACAGTGAGGCCCAGTTTGATACAGAGCAAAAATAGTGCAGATATTGTGAGATACAACGCTGAAACAATCTGAAACAGCTAGTGAAAAAGTCCGAAAAAAATGTAAAAAATAATGTGAAATAACGCAAAAAGGGTGAAATAGTTTAGAAACAGTAAGAAAGAACGCACAAACGGTTAGATACGAGGTGGTTGGTAGTTGAGATACGATGTTGGTAGTAGTTTAGATACAATGAGATACGTATGGTTGGTAGGCGAGATACGGTTGGATACGAGGTGTTTGGTAGTTGAGATACAATGAGATACGATGTGGTTGGTATGCGAGATACGGTTAGATACGAGGTGGTTGGTAGTTGAGATACGGTTAGATACGAGGTGGTTGGTAGTTGAGATACAGTAAGATACAATTAGATACGATGTGGTTGGCAGGCGAGATACAGTTAGATACGAGGTAGTTGGTAGTTGAGATACAGTGAGATACAACGAGATACGATATAGTTGGTAAACGAGATACGGTTAGATACGAGATGGTTGGTAGTTGAGATACATTGAGATATGATATATTGGTAGTCGAGGAACATCGAGATACAGTGTGATACAACGAGATACAGTAAGGATGAGATGAGAAAAAGTGAAATTGAGGGAAATGGTGGGAGAAAAAGTGAAATATGAGAAAATGGGAGGAGCAAAAGTGATCGTGGGGGAAATAGGAGGAAGAATGTAAAGGTTTGGTATGTTATGGGAAAATATTGCTATGTTTTTGCTATGTTTGTAATTAATTTGTGTTTTCCTCTATATAGGATAATTTTACTAAAATATTGCTATGTTTGGTAATTAAGTTTTAAAAATTATACTTTTGTGTAAAAATTTCTATTTAAATCCTAAATGCAAGACCGAAAATATCATAAGTGCACAACTAAGTACAAATTTAGTTTTTGAAGTACTCCTTTCTTGTAAATTGTGTGGCTTAACCATAGTACTTCATAGGCCCTATTTTATGTTTCATCCCGTAACGCAACACCACACATCGCGTCCTGTTCATTTACCATTAGACTAAAGCAATATAACTATAATAACTTTGCTATTATTTGTTGTTTTTAAGTCAATTATTTCACGTGATATCGATTACCTTCCACTAGCACATGTAACGTATAGTTCCGCCCACCAAAAACTCAAAAAAATAGAAGAAAACACCTAACATTTTTTACTTATGCTAATAGTTGAACCCTAATCTCCTGGGATTACTCTATCTAATTTGACTGTTGTATCGTTGAGTACAATAGTATGATGCCACAAGGATCATGAATGAGAGAGTAAATGGAGTTTGTTGAATATGACAGACTACAAAAACCAAAATACCGAAGAATATTAATACAACTTTGGTTATTGGAATTTCCTTTGCCTTGAACTTTGGCCTCTGCAACAGAGCATGAAGATGTTTTCATTAAAAGAGAGGGCTAACTAAATTCCTTCTTACCCCAATAAAGAAAAGAGAAGAAAGAGGCAAACTTGTTTCTTTTTCGATAACTGAGAAATCTCTGTGGGCAAGTGGGCATGACTCAAAACTCGGTGAATAATGAGCTTGGTCCTCTACCCTTCTTCCCTTAAATATCGAACATCTCTCATTGTTATTGCTCTAAGAAAAACTCTAATCATCAACTAAAATACAACAAAGATGGATTTATTAATTTAGAAGCACAATCAACTGACGAGATAGTTGCCTTTAGTGAAGTGAGGAACCACTGTGATCTCCATGGAATAGGCGGTAAGAAAGAAGCACAAAGAATTATTTATTGCACACCGCTCCACCTCGCCCAATCGACAAACTGCATTCCTGCATATACATTGTTGGCAAACCGCACACCAACTGTGAATGCCATTGCAACAGGCGGAAACTGCTTTCCCATTGGAGAGGATTCCACCAGACGTTCTAACCCGGTTACAATCTGTAACCTGGTGTTTGAAGAAACTCCAAGAAAAACACCTGCACATAACATATCCAGTTACCAACTCAGAGCTAGCAGGCAGACAACACAATACCGCCATCTCAGATTAATGTTTACAAATTTTTTTTAAAAAAACAGCTTGTGATGATGGTGCACCAGGATAATTGAAACGAAGCATGACTTGAGGAATACTAGAGTGAATATGTATTTTACTTGAAATGAGAAGATAGGAAGTGGAATAAATAATTTTGAGGTTCAGGTGAAAATATTGTCAACCTTTACCAGATGTAAAGGAAAGTTAATTTGGTCAATCATGTAAAGAAACAGTGACCTAATTTCTTGATTGCTTCATCACTCTCAGCTTTGATGTTCGATGACATCATTAAGCTTTCAGTTGAACATTCTACAGAGTTGAGACAAGACCCTAGTTCGAATTATGGAGATCCCGGTAACAAATATACCAATAACTTGATTTTTTTGGTGGAAAATTTTGCTACAATAAAGATGGTCTCAGTGGAAGCAGTTCAGCATTTTGGAACAAGCACTATGACAATCAGAATTTTCAACAAGACAATGCAGTGATAGTATACAGGAAGAATGAAAAGAGATAAGCAGGTATCAGGCATTCATTTGCTTTACGAACTTCACTATAATAAGCAGAAACAAATAGCAATGAAGAAAGGCATACCCCAAAGAAGTGCACTCTTAACAAGAGGTGGAACAGGAACATCGTCCTCTGATTTCTTGACGCTCCTGATAAAGAACCATGTTAGTAAGAAAGGAATAACAGAAAGACCAAGTTAAATGAAGTACAACATCTACTTTGAATTCTGATTTCTGGTCAAGAAAAACAGCAGAAAATCTGGATTTATGCAAGCCCGTGAATTAATACAGAGACTCGTCCTGACATCAAACTGTAGCACTACGAAACTATAAGCTGCATTAGACTTCTGAGGTACAGGCATTGAAAAAGAGAACATAGCAGATTGATAAAGATAGTTCTAACGAACAAATATTAGTACTTGAAAACTTAGACTTTCAAGGTTGTATGTTTGCTGTTCATGTATTATTGTCAGCCTATCTGCTTTGGTAGCATCCGACAGCTGTGATAACTCAGAACTTTGCAACACACTAGGCCAGTATCCTTATATCCCTGTTGAGACAGCAACTTGACCTATCGGTATGTTACATCAGGCACGTTTCCTTCCATCCTGCATGAGGCTCATAGAGACTCCATTCGCACATATGCCGATATATGCAAAGGAAATTATTCTAAGATCCTTCAAGTCAACTCCACCTTTTTTTCACGCTAGATCTACTTCCTTTTTCCCTATCAAACCACCATGGTCTTGCTTCAAAAGTTCCACAGCCCTATCCAGCTACTTGCCTATCTAGTCCTAGGAAAAGCGCTCTCTTGCTTCGTCCATTTAGAACTGTTAGCACTCTCCCCTGTACCTCCCCATTCTAAGGTCTTTCATCCTCACCAGGACTGCAATATATCCCAGTTCAACCACAAGCTCAGCTGCCAAAGGAAAAGGTTGATCAAATCAGACCTGTTTATACTTCTAATAACGCTCTAGTCCCAGTATAACCCCATTCTGCCGCAAATATATTCTGCTCCGTGAATTTACCCCTACTCGATATTCTTTATTTTTTAATCGAGAAATTCCCGAGGGTCAATGGCGCACGGTTTGAAACACTGTGGATAACATCCCTACTCGATATTCCAAACTTGATAACTAGTCGTTCCTTATGGCCCTGATCTTCCACCATTTGGCACCTACAACTTTCATACAGTAGCGGTACTATGACCTTCTAATCAGATCCTAATGCAACCTTAAAAGTACCCATTTATCTCAAAATTTTCTAAAGCTGGAGATGGACCTTATCACCACTAGGGTTTGACAAACACAAGCTATTGAATTTGATCTAAAAAGCTTTAGATGTTACCGTAATGATAATCGCCAAAGATGTAATGTAACACATACCTAACTTTCAGAAATTAAAAGGTCAGAAGTGGCCTTAAGCAAAACAGCTTTGACAATGCATTACAACAGAAAGCCAAAAGTAAATCCCGGCTAAACACAGCTGAAAGTTAATCTTTTATTTATTTCATTTTCAGCTGAAATAGAAGCTGTGATGTGGGTCCTTTCAGCAACTCCACTCCAGCCTTTCTTCATTTGGAAATCCTCTGCCCTTTTCTCTTTGAAACAATAGTAGAGTTACCCCTCCCATTTTGAATGTAGCAACCATCACCTTGCTCCAGTCCCCTCCCCCAGGGAAACATCCTTGGGGCCTTTTCAATTGACAATTTTCCTCCACCAAAGAATAATGATTGTCTCTACATACTAACAGCCCTTAATCCAATATACTAAGCCAGAGAATGGCAAGACAGCCAATGAATACAGATTAGCGAAAAACAGGTGACAAAAGAAAGGCAACAGCTTCGTGCAAAGAGTTAGCTCCTTAATCCTAACATATCAAACAATAAAACTATTTCTGAAAAAGCAAATGTGAATTTAATACCTCGACACACAAAACTTATACCTTACAGACAAAATAACATTTCTAACTGGTGAAGTAGACTGCTTATTTAAAAGAAGGCGCCATATTGGGTTTTGAGTTTCCAAATGAAGAATTCAGGTTTTTGGATCTCGAAGAGTTTGATTATTGGGTCCCAAATTCAAAATCAAGGAAAGAGCAAATCTGAAATTTAACAGGACTAGTTCCATGGCAGCGTCTATGCAGACTAAATCAGGAAAAGGACAACAAGAAAGATAATAGCAACAGTAACAGTACTAGTGATATCAGAGAGAAACACACCGCTTGGCAGTCATTATCATATTTGCAATTCCTTGGCCAACGATACCACATCCAAACCCTACAAATCCATATAGAATGCCCTAAAGAAAATGAAGAACTGTAAGTTACATGATACATTGCATTTATGATTATTAACAACAGGATAGAATGGCATATGTAGCAGAGATACAGCATTCCATATATAGCATATACTTCAGTTATGCAAGATTCACCTTATAAAAGTAAGCAGCAATTCTCTGATTTATTGAAAATCTACACCCTGGCCTTTCGGCTTCAAATACACTGCAGCAGAAGAGTATTTGATGTGAAAATCTTTAAATAGTGCTCAAATTTAATGCGATAACATCAGAGGCTCGCATAAGTCAAAACCTGCTTGGAAGTGCTCCATAAGCTCTCTGAAAACGACCAACAAACCCTTGAGATACAGATGGTTGCCCAATTCGAGCATATGGTGCTAGCAGTCCAACTAGAGCTACATTGACAGCAACGCCAACCAACATATCTGCAGCATACAGTTCGAATTCCGCCCAAAAGTCTTTGCCCCTCTTTTGAACTTCCGCAAATGTTGCACAAGTAGTGTCAATAACTATCTGCATCGCAAAACCAAAAGCAACCGTGAAATCAAAGTAAAAAAGCATATCAAATGTAAACATCACGACAAGCAAACAATAACATGAACAGTAGGCAAGGTGCCACAGCAGTACAAGTGATTTCACCGTCCATAGAAATTCAAAATATGTAATGCAAGTTCAGCATACTTATACAACTACAATTACTAATTTTACCAACCGGTAAGATATGCAAACAGAATCAAAAACACGACATGAGGCAAAAACAGCAAATGTTTCTAATGTACCACAGCTCAATAAGCTATTTAAGTCAAAATCAAGCGACAAACCTCAGTTCCAACTTTGAACAAAAATGATGGATCAGCCAACATTCTGTTCCGCAGCATAGCGCATGACCTCATTGCAGCTCCCATCCAAACCGACCCCTACATTCACAAATAAATAAACACAAACTAGTGAACCCAAATGCACATGTTCCAGTAACCATCTTTTTTATAACCAGAGAAATCCCCGAAGGCCAGTAGCATACGCTTCGAACCTCGATAGATAACGGGCTTGCCCCCCTACCCTTCTCAACTGATAGACATCAAAACCATGACGTGCACCAAACACACACATCATGTGCACCAAACGTACACATTACGAATTATGCACTTACCACTAAACCAAAGCCTTCGGGGACTTCTCAACTAACCATTTTATAAACAGATTAAACCATTTACAAATATTTTTTTTTACCTGCAAGTCCAAATATCTGAGCAAAAGTAGTTTTCTGATCCCAACACTCTTTGCAGCCTCTAACATATCAGCAGGAAGTGTAGCCCCACGTGCCTCTGCTTCTCTCATAACATCATCAAACTTCAACAATGGCCCAAACTCCTCTTCTTCCTCATCACCCCCCTCCCCACCCCCACCACCACCCCCTCCACCCCCACCACCCCCACCATTATACTTCCCATTTCCACCATTCCCATCATCTAAAAAATCTTCTTTTTTATCACCATCCACAAAACTAACATCTTTGGCTATTGTTTCAACTCTAACACCAGATTGTGAACACTTAACCAAAAATCTTGACTTTTTATCATCATTATTACAAAAATAACCATTTTGCTTCATACCAACAACCTTAAAAACAATAAAGTTTGAATCTTTAATACAATTCTTGCTAAAGATTTCATTATTAACAGTTGTAAACTGAGATAGCCTAATATTTGATGAATAACAAGCCATTTTTTCAACCACCCCACAAAATTAATTCAAGAAAAGTCGACAAATTTTCACTAATAAAAGCCAATGTAGCAAAAAAAAAAGAAGCTAATTTTGCTGCAGTTACAACTTACAAAGTAATAAAAATGACAATGTTGTGTAGGGTATAGGGGGATATGGAGAACCTAAAATATGAGATTTTTGCATTGAATGATTGTGGCATAGAAAAAGTGGTGTCTTATAAATTGTTTGTTTTACATTAACCCAATATAAAATGACTCTTTTTTTTTTGTCCGGAGTGATATTGATGCTTGTATCAACATAGTGCTGCCCTCTTGTCTACTCTATGTTTACTACTAGTAGGCTTAGTTGAGATATCATATATGAAATATATAACATATATAAAAGTAACTACTTTTATTTAAGTGACCTAACAACTTAGTATTATTTATTGGCAAAATGTTTAAATTTGTGTATTAATTGATATTCTAATTTTTTTTCTTCTATTATATATTTTTATTTATACTACATTGTCTTGTATTTTACAACAACAATATTCGCAGTGTAATAACAGATCTTACACCTGCCATATCATCTTGTATTTTGTCCTTATTACTTAAGTAGTTCGAGTGTGGGTTACACCGAATATGTTCTAGTTATTGTTGTATTGTTAAGTACTAGTTCAAGTGTGAAATATGAACTCATCGTATCTACGTAAAATTATCTCCACGTTAGAATTTTGTTAGGAATCTAACCGCAAAAAGAAAACTTTAACAATATCAGTAATATTAAACCAAAAGTTTAACGGGATAAAATTGCTTAAATTAAATGACAAACATATGAATTTGACCCTTTTCCCATGCTTTATATTTTTTGGATATTTTTTTTTTATAAAAAAAGACAAAACGTTAAACATGAGTGCTTGGTTAGGTGGTTAATGATTTTGAGACTGACAAAATTGGGGCCTTCTAAAACTATTTTATTTTTGAAGTCTATTTAATTGAGAGCCAATTTATTCTGTTAGTCAAACTTCAAAGGAAGCGGCGGCACGTTTACTTTGCCATGGGCCTTAGGGTTTTCATGTTTTTTGTAATAGAAATTTATAAAATTTGTGGCATAATATTATTGTTTATAGATTTAAAATGCTAAGTAATTGACTATTGCATGTCTAGACTTTGATAGATCTCTAATCTTGCGAAGATAATTAACTTTCTTGAAATGTAGGTAGAAATCATTTTATTCTTTCTTCTTTATCCAAGTGATCATACTTTCTTAAAATAATAAAATTTCTACATAATTCCTAAAGTATTTTTTAAATATTTTCATGAAATTTTTAGTTTTAGTTAATAAAAATTTAGTGTAAAAATAACTTGTAATCCATGATTAATATTTATTAAGTCACTATTTGGATGCTTTTTATTAGAAAATTAGATAGTATATTTCGGCTGACACACTTTCGCTACAGTTTTAGAGAAAAAAATATAAATATGTACTTTTTGGTTGTGGTCCTTCTTCGAACTTGCGTGAACGCGGAATGCTTTGTGCACCAAGCTGCTTTTTTTCTTACTTTTAGGTGGAGGCGGGGGAGGTTTGAACCCTTGCGATAATGTAATTATGATTTTATGTAAGTGGTAGTTAGAAGTCATATATTTTTCATTATGACGTATCTAAAACAAGTAGTATTGCAATTCTTTAGTTGCAATAAGTAAATAGCTAATACTTTACCATCAGGGCTGTGCAAAAAGGTTCTCAAAATCCAGAATCCATTTGACAATTTAGTTAAACTTATTTTTGTCTAACACTTGATCTTTATCGTTTCCTTTCCTCAAAAGAGAAATTAAATATTTCTGTCATATTAACTGAATCACATAAATTTATCACCGAAAACAGTCCCTAGTAGAGTATCATGTTAATAATAAATGTAACGGACCGCAACAAATAAAATGGAGTACTAGGTTTCTTACCTCCTTCGTCAAAATAAAGATGGTTTAAGAATGGCATTTATGAAGCATTTCACACATTGATTACACCACCAAGAGGAGTTGTGAAATGGTCGACATTCCTCATATATTAATTAAAGGTTTTGAGTTTGTATTGTGAAGGTGAGTAACCATGGGCATTGTAATCATATTATTATGATAGATATTGATTGAATTCCATTAGAATAGAATTACAATCTTAGTTCAAATAACCAAAAAGAAAGAGAAAATAGAAAAGGGAGATTTCAGATTTAGCTAACAAACTAGCTAAGAAAAATAAAAGACAAACATCATAGCATAGTCCTAATGGACATCTCATTATGTATTTATAGACATCTTTAGTTGCTGAATATTCCCTTCTTATCCTTTCACGCACAATGCATATGTTCTTTTAACCAGGATCCCAAATATAATTCAACAGTTTCCCAAACGGGTATCCAATCGTGGTTAAGTTCATAACAGTTTGAATACTTCTAACTTTTTAGTGGGCCTATTGGTGCGAATTCATATTAATCGGTTCATTGGGATTCAAATTCAGGATGGTTGGACCTTATTGATGACTAAGCATGGGAAGGAGGAGCAAGAAAAAAATTATCTATATTCGGTGATTACCAATCTGATGAACAAATGACATGTATTTTGCGCACTTTTATCACTTAAGTATGGTAAACTAATGTAGAATTTTTACCTTATTACTCTCTCTGTCCCACTTTGTTTGTCATACTTTCTTTATTAGTCTGTCCCAGAAAGATTATCATATTTCTAAATTTGGAAACAATTCAATTACAAACTTACTTTTTGACTCATTTATAGCCACACAAATATATATGGTTCATTTTAGACCACAAGTTTCAAAAGTCTTCCTTTATTAAACTTTGTGCCAAGTCAAACTATGTTGACAGAGGTTTCACTGGAGCTCAGTTATGTGAAGATGAAAGGTTGAGAACTGATGAAAGAACTGATGAGATAGGTTGAAGATGGACAGTTGTTCAAAGTTCTGTTCATGTTCTGTGTTTGACCACGACCTTGACTGCAGACTTACTTATGGACTTGGGTCTTAAAGCTTATTGGATATATTTAGTATTGGGCTCAAGTTAAATATGCAACTATTGATTGGGCCTCCGACAGATTTAGAAATAGCTATTCATATGAGTGTTTATTTCTAAATCTGCATACATGTTAATATTTTCCATGTAAATATTTTTCAGCTTTGTATAAAGAATTTTTCTATAATAGGTAGAGTAGAGAAGATTTGTTTGTTAGTAAGTTTGTTACAGGTTGTTAGGGGACAATAGAGTAATTTTAATTTTGTAATCATTAGTATAAATAGTGGTCCAACATATCATTGTAATCATTCAGAAAAATACAAGGAAGAAACATTTTTCCAAACTTATTTGATAGGCGCTACGAGGGTTTACATTTATGTTTAACATCGCTACAACCTTCAATGCTAACTCTGATGAAATCTTACCGATTCCATCAGAAAAAGTTATATCCACACCTTTTAATGTCAGGGAGGTTCTGGTCAACCTCATCGGGGCACTTCAATTGCCGCATAGGTCGACGAAAAGCACTGACCCATCCTTGCGGAGCATTTTGCAGTGTTCATATTTCTGAAGCTTCTCATCAACATTATGATGTCCTTCACTTTAATTTCAGCTGTATCAGCGAAAAACCATGAAGATCGATCTTTTAGTTGAGAATTTGAGAATGCTAGAAAAGAGTATCTTCTACCAGCAAATGTAAATCCCTCTATTATAATGTCATTTATCCTTTTAAATACTGTTGTTCGCTTGAAATAACATGAAATCCTCTTTGGAGCTCCAAAGGCACTCAATGTCCCAATATGAAAGTAGTCCAACCATTCATCTCTAAAGCTGATCTTCAAGAATCGATTAGAGAGTTGACAAAAATTTCTTATTACCCTGTTTGAAATCTCTACTGTTGGGGGGAGACTGTAAGCCCAAGTTTGTGTAATGACCAACTTATAAATCAACATAGAATCAACAAACTGAGAAAATAAGTAGCTAGCGTATTTATTTTTTTAATCGATAATTATTTATATGTTCCTAATAATATATTTGCTGGATCTAGGAGTGTTTCCCAGAAGAACCATCAAATAAATGATGTTAAAGTCGCCAAACATATGCTATTAGTTATATTTATTTATATTTGTAAAGGTTATTTCAAAGTTAACAAAATGTTAGCCATTTGATTCAATACATTACATTGATCTTATTGTAAAAAAAATTATATAGAATTATGTGAAAAATTGAGTAGTTTAATTCAAAGTCCTGAGATATTACGAAAAGTAAAACAATGGAAAATTTGATTTTCTTATTAATGTTATTTCTTCATGGTATTAGAGCAGGTCTGATTCAGATCTGTTTTTGCTTCCTTGTTTCGTTCTTTCTGAATCTTATTTGGCTATATCATGGCATCTACTAGTAAAGGTGCTGACACTTCAGTCGTTGTTTCATCTGAGATAAAGTTGGTGGATGGATCTCATCCATATTTTTTGAACTCATCAAATTCTCCTGGTATGAGTTTGATTAGTACCATATTTGATGGTACAAGCTATGGAAATTGGAGAAGAGCAGTATTGATTTCACTTTCTTCAAAAATAAGCTGGGGTTCATTAATGGAACCTGCAAGGAACCAGACAAGGAGGACCCATTGTTGGATCAATGGAAAATGAGTAATGACATAGTACTTGCCTGGCTGTTGAATTCCCTTAGTAAAGAGATAAATGAGAGTGTTCTCTATTCTCAATCTGCTGAAGGAGTTGGAACAGAGGTATGGACAAGCTGAAGGAACAAAGATGTTTCAATTACAAAGAAAGTTAGAGCAACATATCCTAAGGGACCTCTGATGTGGCAGCTTATTTCAATAAGCTGGAGAAGATATGGGATCAGTTGAGAGAACTCAACAATTTCATGGTTTGCACTTGTAATTGCACCTGTGGAGCAAAGGAATACAATGTTAAAATGAATGAAGATCTGAAACAAATTAAGTTTCTTATGGGCTTAAATGATGCTTATACCGCTGTAAGGGGTAATATTTTGATAATGAAACCACTCCCAACTACAGCACAAGCATATTCAATTGTGTTACATGATGAGACACAAAGGGAAATTCACTCAGGTAATTCAGTGAACACTGAGTCTGCAGTGTTTAATGTTGGAGCTCAGAAAGGGAACAAACAGAGGAATAGATATGACCAGAAGGGTGGAAACCAATATAATAACACAAGGAACCAGGGATACAACAGTCCCAAGAAGAATGATCCATTTTGTAACTATTGTAGGTTACCTGGTCATTGGAAGTAGGAGTGCCCCAAGTTGAACAGAGGTTCTGATAAGTATGCAAAAGGAAGAAAGAGTTATAGGAATAGACAGGAAAATGCAAATTATACACAACATGGAGAAAATTCAGGAGTAGGATCAGGTTCTGGAAGCATAAATGCAAATTCAAGCACTGGACATGGATTCACTAAAGAACAATGTGAGCAGCTAATCAACATGCTGCAATCTGTTCAAGCCAATAGGGCAGGTTTCTCAGGTTCTGAGGGTAATCCTAGTTTTAATCTTGCTGGTAAAACATTTGCCTCTCATGTTTTTGCATCATATTTTTCCACCCTTTCCCCTAATTGTTTGATAATTGACACTGGAGCATCCCAACACATGACACATGATCAAGCACTATTACATGACACTAAAGAACTCTCTAATCTCATTCTTGTAAACTTACCAAATTCCTATAGGGTGAAGGTGCATATTGTTGGCAGAGTTACCTTATCTTCTGATATAGAACTAGAAAATGTTCTGTATACACCATCTTTTAAAAACAATCTTCTGTCTATTAACCAATTGTGTAAGCAGCTAAACAGTGAAGTGATATTTACTAAATCTGGGTGTTGTGGACAGGACATTTCTCAGAGGAGGTCACTGGTGAATGGTGATCTTTCTAGAGGACTTTATGTACTGAAGGATGAGGTCTCTGAGTCAGTTCATTCTAGTTTCAAGTCCAGTTCTGTTTGTTTTTCTTCTGTTTCTCCTAAGAGTCTATTAGGGACCAGTAAGGTATAATGTCTAGATGAGTCTCATGTTGCAGTTTCTGATTCTAAACAAGCTATTGTAAATGGAGTTCTTCCATTAAATGACAATTTGGCTATCAATGAAGTTTGTGTTTCTGATTCTTTAAGTTACGAGTTATGGCATTTAAGGTTGGGACATTTTCCCTATCCAGCTATGAAGAACATTAAAAATATTTCCTTTTCTTCCAAGGACAATCGCTGTTTACCCTGTGACATTTGTCCCATGGCAAGACAATCCAAGCTTCCCTTTCCTGCAAGTAGTATTTCATCTACCCAATGTTTTGAGCTATTACATATAGATACATGGGGACCTTATCATACCCCTACTTACAAAGGTGAAAGGTATTTTTTAACCATAGTCGATGACTATTCCAGATCTACTTGGAGTTACCTACTTTCCGCCAAATCTAATGTTTTCCCTACCTTACAGTCCTTTATTACACTAATTGAGAATCAATTTTCAGCTCAAGTGAAGGTCATTCGTTCAGACAACGCCTATGAATTAGGCTCAGGCACATTACCCACAACATATTTTAAGTCTAAAGGAATTATTCATCACATCTCTTGCATTGCTACCCCACAACAAAATGGAGTTGTGGAACGCAAACACAAGCATCTGTAGAAACCTGTAGGGAATTATTGTTTCAATCTCATTTGCCAAAGAAATTTTGGGAGGACTGTTTGCTTACTGCTACCTATTTAATTAATAGATTCCCTTCTAGAGTGTTGAAACTTAAGTTACCCTATCAGGTTCTTCTTGGAAAGTTACCAGATTATTCCCACTTAAGGTCTTTTGGTTGTCTCTGTTTTGTATCTGTTCTTGGTAGGAACATGGACAAGTTGCAACCTAGAGATGTCCCTGGGGGTATTTTTGGGGTATCCATTTTGTAAGAAAGCTTACAAGATTCTAAACCTTCAATTTAATTAGGTAATGATTTCAAGGGATGTCAATTTCTATGAGTCAATTTTTCCTTTTTCATGTCCAACTCCACTCACTAGATTATTCCCAGGGAGTTTTTCCACTACAGATTCCTATTTTCCTAACATCATTCCTACTCAGACTCATCCTAGCACACCCACCATCCCATGTTGTTCCCCCATCTCTGGTCCTGCAGCCCAGCACATATCCCAGTTTCAAGGGTCACAACCATTCCTTACTCAGCTACCTCCTGATTCTCCTAAGTCTGGTTCTCCACCTAAGCAGAAGTCATAGTAAAATACAACGATTTTTCTAAAGTATATTTCAAATTGAAGTAATCATTTAAGTATCTTGTATAATAATCTTGCCCTAGACCCCAACCCGGCAACCAGATGCTTCGACCCTGCCCTATCTCTTATCCCTAGGAGGTCTTCCTCCACACCTTAATCCCCCATTCAGTCTTCTCCCAGACTTTATATGTCACCCATTCCTATGCCTTCTGAGTCTCCTAGCACATCTATGGCATCTTCAGTACAAGAACTCAGAAAGTCAACCAGGATCAGATCCACTCCCAAGTATTTATCAGATTTTCTATGTGATACTGCTTACACTGTTGGTTCTCCTAACCCACTATTTATGCCATTTCATTCTTATTATTTTAGTACTTTATCAGATTCCAATCAACACATCCTTAATTCTATAAGGCAAATTAGTGAGCCTAGTTCTTACCGAGAGGCAATTGTTCACCCGGGTTGGCAAGCTGTGATGACCAAAGAATTAGAAGACCTCGAGTTGAATTCGACTTGAGAATTGTCCCTTTGCCTCCTGGCAAGAAAGCCTTGTCCTGCAAATGGGTTTACAAAGTCAAGGTTAAATCTGATGGAAGTTTGGAAAAATTGAAAGCACGTTTGGTGATTCGGGGGGATACACAGAGGGCAGGGATTGACTATACTGAGACGTTTTCTCCAGTCGTTAAAATGAAGACAATCAGATGTTTATTAACTGTGGCAGTAAAGAAAAGATGGAAACTTTACCAATTGGACGTAAACAATGCGTTTCTTCATGGTGACTTGGACGAAGAAGTATTCATGAAATTTCCCCTGGGGTCACTCCACATGTCTGCCGACTTAGGAAATCGCTCTACAAACTCAAATAAGCATCTCGTCAGTGGTATGCTCGCCTCTCCTCTGCTTTGAAGTCCAGAGGTTTTGTTTCCTCCATCAACGATTACTCCTTGTTTGTTAAAAACACTGGCACCTTGACAACTATTTTAGTTGTATATGTTGACGATATTCTCCTGACAGGCAATAACATCACTGAAAGTTAAATCTTTTCTGGATTCTGAATTTCAGATAAAGGATTTGCGGGAAGCCAATTACTTCCTTGGTATGAAATTATTCACGAACCTGAAGGGTTCTTGGTCACACAATGAAAGTTTGCTGCGGATTTACTTGCAGAGTATGATTCTCTTCCTTCTAGGGCAGTCTCCACTCCCCTTGATCCCACAATCAAATTGACTGCTGATTCTGGGGACTTGCTACCATATCCCACTATATATCGCCGTCTTTTGGGCAAGCTTAATTTCCTCACAAACTCCAGACCAGATCTATCATTCACCATGCAAACTTTGAGCCAATATATGCGCGCCCCACGATCTGTTCACTATCAAGCAGCTCTTCATGCTTTGCGCTATGTGCGAAATGATCCAAGTTTGGGACTTTTCTTCTCCTCAGAACCTTCTTTTCAACTATTGAGGTACTATGACGCTGATTGGGCGGCCTGTGCAGATACACGTCGATATGTAAGTGGTTTCTTCTTAAGCCTTGGAGGTTGTCCCATTTCTTGGAAATCCAAGAAACAACAGGTCATTTCTCTTTCTTCCGCAGAGGCGGAATACCGATCCATTCGCCGATTAGTTGCAGAACTATCTTGGATGGTTCGCCTACTTGCAGATCTGACCATTTCTCCTTCATTACCGGTTTTCGTTCACTGTGACAACCAGGCCGCGATTCATATCGCAAAGAATCCAGTTTTTCACGAACGAACGAAGCACATCGAAATCGATTGCCACTTCGTTCGTGAAAAATTACTTGATGGCCTCATTTCCTTATCTTTTGTTCTATCGACTGCACAAATCGCGGATATTTTTACCAAAGGTTTGGCCGGTCCTCTTCACATGAGCTTTATAAGCAAGTTAGGAGTCCGTTCCCTGGTCTCCACCTTGACAGAGGGCGTTGATAGAGGTTTCACCGGAGCTCAGTTATGTGAAGATTGTTGACACCCAATTTTGTCCCGAAAATTTCAATTAGTGCTAATTATTTAAATAAAATCTAATTTTAAATTTTAAAGTAAAATAATTTAAAATTTTAAAAAGAAAGGGATAAAATTGAAATATGCAGCCTTTAATTCTACCCGCCCTGCGCAACCCTTACTATTTATTTGATTATGCAAAATAGAGGCTAAAACTGTTCCTTCCCCGTAAAATTGGCTTATCTATGTAACCACTATATAAGATATACATTTCCCCATTTCAGAAACTCAACCCACGACCCAAATACCTTCTCCCCAATTTTGACCCGAAACCCGTTCCCAATCTTCCCTATCCGTTTTCCCAAAATTCAAACGGGCAAAAAGGCAAAAAATCCAAATGGTCCCCTCCTTTCTTCAGATTCGTACAACCTTATCCGTTAGAGCCCGTTAGAAGGTCATTTTTGGGTATTTTCCCACTCTTTTTAAACCCTAAATGGAGGTATAAAATGGGAGTTTTTTTTATGATATGGATGGTCTTGGTTCGGAGCAGCGGAGAGAGTTTTAGAGGGGTTTATATATAAAAGTTACAGACAGAAACGAAACCATACAAAAATTCATATAAATTTTCCTTTTCTCGTTTTTTTTCCTTGGAGCTTAAGTTCATATATTACTACTGTTGTCTTTGATTTTGGTTTATCGCTTCTTCGTTAGTCGAGTCACCTCATCGTTTCTTCGAAGCGTCAACCTCGCTCGAGTCGTGTCCGAGTTGCATTCTTCGAACCCTCGCCCCGTTCGCTGCTCTCGAAGAGGTAAACACTTCGACTTTATTTAGTTTTGTTCTAACTGTACGAGATTAGTTTTGTGTAGTTAAAATGGAATATTTATTTGGTATTCATGTTTCAAGATTCAACTATGATTGATTCATCTTATATGACAGTAGTTTAAAGGATAGTGTACCTTGAAAGCTTTGCTTTAGTAAAGTTAAAATTGTCAACTGCTTATGAATTCGTTATAGTCATAACCTGATGTAACTCAAGCCTTTATCAACCCTTTTGTTATCTCAATGTGTTGCTTGAGATTCATCGCTAAAATGTAAGACCTTGATTGTTTAGTATTGAACAACGATCCTCGATGCTTGCTTCTGTAAAGAGAAATTGGTTTTGAGCAAAGTTTAAGTCTTTTGTCCAGATTCTTGGTGAGTTTGTATTGTAAATGTAGTTAGCACCTTGATCCGTTTAAGGGCATAATTTGGATGAAGAGTTAGCTTGAGTTTCCTTCCTTCTTGCTTGTGTCATAGTTAAGTCTTTAGAAAATTTTGATAATTGTTTACTGTAAACATCGGAGGAAAATAGGTTATTTCATTAAGCTAAGCTTTGTTAAAATTCCCTAAAACATGAGCTTGGTACCTGCACCTTCCATCAATGTGTTTCCTGTTTTCTTTTCTTTAAATTCTTAGTGTGACTCTATAGCATTCAATTTCTTGATGTCTCTTATATGTCTGGTTCTATATATGTTTAGGAGTTATGATGGGGCTGATTAGTCTATAGGGTCTGTAGAGTAGTTTTGTGAGAGCCTGAGAGGTGTGTTTCTGATGGGCAGTGTGTGAAGTGGGGCAGTCTGTTTCATTGTGCAGGGAGCTTGGATGGGGGTGATCTGTGAGGATGGGTTCTGATGTTTAGGGGATTATTGTTTGGGGTCTGTTAAGGCTGATTTAGAGGTGAGGGATTGTTTTCTTGTTCTATTTGCTTGCTGCAGCTTGTTAGGAGTTTCAAGGTTTGTTGTTTGGTTCTGGTAGTTATAGGTCCAGGAGCATGTTCAGGAGTTTGTGTATTCATTTGAAGTTTGTTCCTGGAGGGTCAGGGGTTTATAGTAGAGGTCTTGTTAGGGTGCAGATCTAATGCTAGGCTGTTTTGGTTTGTTTTAGGTATATTTGGTCCTAGGGAGAGGGGTGATGGTCCTGGCAAGTGGAGTCTAGTTTCAGGTAGTAACTTAGGTGAGTTGAAGGAGTTTGTGAGTGTGAGGTGTGTGAGGTGATTGTATGAGTTGTTCAGGCAGAGATGCAGGTAGTCCAGGGGTCTGATGGGTTCAGTTTCAGGGTGTAAAAAAAAGCTTTTTAAGAGGTTCTGGTGGCTGAAATGATGTGAAATTTAGTGTTGTTCAAGTTTCTAAGTTTTTATTTCCTTCATCTTTAAGTTCCAATATGCCTCTGGATTAAATAGCTTGATCCCCTTTCCCTTAATATCTAGATTAGTGTCCCGGCCTTCTCTTTTTCTTAAGTTGAAGTTCAAATAGTTTAAGATATTGGGGTAATCATGTGTGAGCCATTTATGAATGAAATTGTTTCCCCTATTCCTTGCTTTGCCTTGTCTGGTTCCCTGTCTGTGTGAGGGAATTCTGATGGCCGGGAGTTATTTCTGCACTTGCTTTAAAGTAGTGAAATGTTTCAGTTTAAGCTTGATTGGTTTGGTATAAGATCTGTCCAGCATGTTTCAAATTTGGATTAGTTATTATAGTTGGTTTCTGCTTTAAAAAAAATGGCATGTTATATGAAATTTTCTTTTTTGGAATGTGGAAGTTTTTATATGATGATTTTAAGATCAATCTCGTTAGTTATCATAGTTAATTGTCTCAATGAATGGTTTTGTTGAACATAAATTATTTTTCATCTTCCTGCTATTATATTTTGAGTGAAGGAAAGTTCTGAAATTTTGCTTTGTTAAAATAAGTTAACTTTGAAGCTGTTGAAATTAGTTAAGTTGTTGGCTATTTCAAAAAAGGTTGTCAAAATTAAGTCTTGCCACTTCTTTTCACTCTATTTATGTTTCTTCATGGCTAACCTGCTAGTTTTACAACCTTGAATGTCCAGTAAGAAGTAAAGCAAATAAGATGTCCATGTGAGAAGTTTTAATGAAGTTTAAGAATGGTAATTGCAATCTTTAAGACGTTTCCTTCATTGATTTGAAGTCCGAGGTTTCTTCACTTGTTTGTTACTTCTAGTATGGTGTTAACCGTCAGGACTTTGGCTAAAATTGTAGTTTAAAGCTAAAAGTTTTCCTATTCATGGAATTTGGTAAAACTTAACGTGTTAGAGGTTAAATCTTGAAATCTAGCTAGCTAGGTGCTTGTATATACCTATTGTACAGCCCCCAATTACATATTTAAAACAGGAGTATTGCAGTTCTTAATTTTAAGATATTGTGTTTTCAAGCATAACTTGTTCTCTGATAAATGGCCTTATTGTGGTTTGAGAAGCCTGAGTGTGGTTCTGTCTTTTGACCATTTCCCTTTTTGTAAGTTTATGTTTAGTTTGCAAGCCTATTCTTGTGAGTTTCAAGCTGCTTTTGCCAATAAACTGAGTCATAAGTTGCCGCATTTTTCTCTAACCTTGTGTTGACTTCATAAGATTATTGATTGAAACTAAATATGATGCATATGTCTTAGTGTAAAAGATTTCCTATAATGATTCACAACGTTAAAGCATAAATTATTTAGGAGGTGCATGACTTAAAGTTTACTTGCACCATAGTTCAATTCTTTGCCTTAGTATTCTGCAGATGTATAGGAGTGTGGTCTGTTTCAATTTCATATTTAGTTTGATTTAATTCCAAGATCACGTTTTTTTTAAGGTTTCATAATGTAAGTATCATTGTTGGGATACAGTGCATTAGTAAAATGTTTGAATGGCATTTCAAGTGTGTGTTCTTGATTTCATAAAGTAAGCATTTATTTGGGTCGTGCTATTAAAGAAATTGACACATGATTCTTACCTTTTTAGTTATAGTTTGTTTCAGTTCTTTTGTATGTTACTAATTCCTTCTCTCTTCTTTCTTGGCATGAAAACATTTTTGGGACGAGTTGGTATAAACTCAAATGGGGCTTATTGGCTTGGAGTTTGCATTGGGGTCGAGTCCGGGTTCAAGATTCAAGAAGTGAAGACTTTTTAAAAAAATGCTTTGTTGAGCCATGTGATGTTTTAGGCTCATGGGCATAAATGTATAAAATTAAATAAATACAAGGCTCCCGTGAGTTTGCCAAGTTTCGGGTTCTTCTTCTAAATCTCTTCTTTCCCAATCCTTTAGAATTTGCATATCATTAGGAATTCCCCGTAGATAATTATCGTAGAATAATTTGATTGATTATAAATGAATATTTATTTATTTATTGAGTTATTTTGTGAATATTTCATTTCTTAGGAATTTCCACCTTATTTATAAATTTTGAACCTTCTAATTAAATGGTGCGTGCAAGCCAGTTCGTAATAATCTTAAGATTACTTCTAAAATACAACTTTAGTACAAGTATTCAAATCAATCCGTTTTCTTATTAAAGTCATTTATTTTCTCTACCTTTTTATGGATAAGTTTTAAAAAAAAAAATTCAATTGGTGACGCTTTAAATTGAAAGTTAAATAATTTTGTAAATTTGCATTTATAGTCTTGTGAAAATCGAAGGATTAACCACATTTTGTGGATTTTCGAAAGTGCTTTCAAATTGGAACCTTCTTTCGAAAATAAATGAACCTCTTACGCAGAATCTCTGAAAATAGACCATTTCCTTGAAACGGAGGATTGCACGCACTATTTAATTAATTGGTTCCTAATAATCCTTAAATTAGGTGGCGACTCCAAAGAAAGCCCTTTGGAGTCCTATTTTGTTGACATATATCCAAAACTTATCTTTTCTTAAAGAAAGGGTAATTTTTGGGGTTCAACAAAGATGAAAGGTTGAGAACTGATGAGAGAACTGATGAGATAGATTGAAGATGGACAGTTTTTCAAAGTTCTGTTCGTGTTCTGTGTTTGACCACGACCTTGACTGCAGACTTACTTATGGACTTGGGCCTTAAAGTTTATTGGATATATTTAGTATTGGGCTCAAGTTAAACATGCCACTATTGATTGGGCTTACGACAGATTTAGAAATAGAAAGAATCTTTCTAGAATAGGTAGAGTAGAGAAGATTTGTTTGTTAGTAGGTTTGTTACATGTTGTTAGAGCACAATAGAGTAATTTAATTTTGTAATCATTAGTATAAATAGTGGTCCAACATAGCATTGTAATCATTCAGAAAATTACAAGGAAGAAATATTTTTCCAAAATATTATTTCTTCGACAAACAAAATGGGACGGAGGGAGTATATTACTACTTGACTATAATTAAGTAATGTTATTTGTTGTAAATATCGAATACCGGCATGGCGACCTGAAAAATTATTCCTACCTTTATATTTTACATGTTCACGTCTCTTCTACCTTGGCCAGGTAGAGTTTCTTTCCGTAGCTGTATTTTCACATCTCAGCAAATATGGACTATATTAAAGCCAATTTGTATCCCTGCTAAATTTCCCTTCGAATCATGGACCTATGTTAATTGAAAAAAAAAATGAAAAAAAAATGTAGGAATAATTTTTCATGAGACTACAAAAATTTCATGTGTTCTCTTTAGTGATCACAAGGATAGAAGAACAAGGAACTAGGAAGTGCACCAAAAGATGAAAGTATGAAAAAGAGTACTCTGTTTGTGATCATGGCTAAAAGCTGTTGGTCAATTTTATTAGCTGTCAGTTATAAGAGTTTAGTAAGTACACTTGAGACTTCAGCAAGGATACAATGCCATCACTGAAAATCTAAAATGAAAGATATATAAGTATATTTTCCTTCACATGTTTAGAAGGAATCAAATTTGTCTAAAGTTGTATACTTCTATGAAGACTGAAGTATGAAAGAATCAGGACTACCCACCTGTACTTAGTGTAGTAGTACTTGTTTTTACTGGTTAATGTATGTTTAATTTGTTGAGTTCAATATGTTGCAAATTCCATGCTATCTTGGCTGAGGCAGATGGTGAATTGTAGGCTAATTTGCGGGTGGATGATCAAAATTAAGTCATTAAACTAAGTAAACGTAGACACTTAACGATATTAACATAATAAGCCGGTATGATCAAGATTGCAGAAGTTAAATAAGCCAATCGAGATAATAAAAAGTAAGAGTTTGATTATGAGTTTTGGCGTAAAGAGAATTTCAGTGATAGTCAAAGAGATGTAAATCAAAATGGTTAATTTCTTTTACAAGCTTGGGAGTACAAGATACTACTATGTTAGTATTGTTGTTTCATCTTCACATTCCAGCAATGTTTGGACAACTGAACCCATTGTAGGCCTTTTATTTCTATCTTGCTCCACACAAGAAAGGCCTATTTCTATCAGTGTAACAGCTTGGTTTTTGCCAAATTTGCCCTCTAATCTTGGATCCACAACTTTCTCTACCCAAGAATCTTCTCCACTCTGAATTTTCCTCTTCGCCATCCTAACAAATTTTCTGAGTTGTGATTCTTGCTCATGATCATATTCGTCATCGTCCACCACCTGCCAACTTGACAGCCTAGTTCCTTTAACCATCTCGAGTATTACAATTCCAAAGGCGTAAACATCAACTTTTGCTGTGATAGGTTGGTTCAAAGCCCATTCTGGTGCCATGTAGCCTTTGGTACCGCGAATCTTTGTGAATTCTGAACCAGGGCCGCCTCTTTGGGAGAGCTTTGCAAGTCCGAAATCTGCAATCTTGGGCTCGAGTTCACCATCGAGAAGTATGTTTTCAGGCTTCACGTCACAATGAATCACCCATTCGAGGCATTCATGATGTAAGTATGCTAGACCTCTCGCTGTCCCTAATGCCACTGCAAACCTTTGCTTCCATCCAAGAGTGCCCGACCTGAAAAGATGCCTGTCGAGTGATGAGTTCTCAACGTATTCATAGACCAAGAGCTGATGTCTCCCTTCAGAACAAAATCCCCACATCCTCACCAGATGCATATGGTTTATTCTTCCAATAGTGGTCATTTCTGCCCAAAATTCTTCTTGGAACTCATTTGCAAGTCTCTTGACTGCTACGGCTCTTCCATCTGCTAACACTCCTTTGTAAACAGCTCCTGAACCTCCTCTTCCTAGCTCATTCCTGAAGTTCTTTGTTGCTTTCTTAAGTTCAGTGTAAGTGAACCTCCTGAACTGAGTCGATGACACCATTTTGTATCCATCCTCAATGGATGCAGGAATGCCGTGTTTGCTAAACAACGCCCACCAGCCTAACACAACGAATAGAATCTCTATTCCACCAATGATGGCACAAAATGTGTATAGATAAATCCACTTCACTTTCTTGAAATCCAATTCATACATAGAAGCAGAACCAAAAGGAACTAGTTTTGGACTCGATCCACATTTTACATCAGTACCTTCAAGAATCAGAAGGCCTGATTCTGTTGCACTCAGATTCATAGGAACTTTGAAGAATGCACTGCCAGGAAAACCAGGAGACCTATAGCCATTAAAAAGGGTGCCTTTAGTGTAACATGTTCCCTCACCATTTCGCCTATAGACAAATGCATTGCAACGGGAATCCTCCAAGCACAAGGTCCTGCAAGATTCCAGTGACATAGCATTAGTGAAGTTGAGATCAAAACCCCAGTAATCAACATTAGGAATCTCCACAAACTTGACATGTTTAGGACTCATCAAACTGCTTGATCTGAACGTCGGCTTACAACCTCTGCTCCAATCACTTGCATTCAACATCTGATATCCAGGAGGACATGTACATTTAGGTTCTGTTACATATGTACAAATAGAAAATCTTCCACATATTCCATGCACGACACAATGCTGTGCAATAGCTTGCCAAGAAATCTTCCATAACCCCGTCGAGTTATCCAAGCTATAGATTCTCAAATTCCCATCAATGTCCATAGTCATTCTTCTTAATATCCCAAACCCCATATCAGAAACATTGAATTGCAACCTATCACTTGAAAAAAATGCACCCTTATCATCAAAAAACGCGATTCTACTACTATTTTGGCTAGTTCTACCATTCCAATACAAATCCCTATCAGGATTAGGCCAATATATGCTTGAAACAAGAGGACCATCATAAATCATCCTCAAAACATTATCACTATCAAAGTATAAACTAAAGTAACCAGGTGACAAACTACCTTTCCCTAAAGGAGGTATCAATCTATGATTCTTGGTGAAAACTTGATGTGGCAATAAAGTATCAGTAGGTAAATCAAAGCTTTGCCACAAAACAACACCTTGTGGATTCTTTAACACAAAGTTACCAGTTTCAAGAAGCTCAGCTCTTTCAATATCAAATGATGTTGTGTTTGTTTGCCAAACAATTGTGTCATCAACATCTGTTAAAACCAAAGCTCCATTTTCTCTTAGTGTTAACTTTGAGCCTTGCATGTTTACAGGCCTATCTTGTTTAGCATTCCATATAACAGTTTTGTCCTTAGAGTTTGTATACCAAATGCCAAAGAAATAAGCATTTGTATTTCCTAAGGAATAAAAACCACAAGTGAATGTGTTTTGTGGTGAAGTAATGAAATGTGAATCATCTTTAACTGATAATGAATCACCTCTAAACAGGATTCTTGATGTTGTACTCAAAGGAAAGGATAATACAAGAAATGAAAAAAGTATGCAAAGTTTCATATTTTTCATGGCTAGAACAATTTGGATATGAAATTTGATACTCATAAATATTTGTAGTGTGCAACTTGATTCATTTAATGTAGTCTTTATATAAATACGTTCATTGCTTACTTCAGAATTATTGAAGTCAAATAGCCTTTTTAAATTTATTTTAAGAAACAGCCTAGCTGGTCCAAATTGGAAAGACAAAAAGAATGACATTTAATTTATTAATGCAAGTGGGAATTTAACAATGACAATGATTTGAATTGGGCAAGTTTGTTTGACAAATGAGGCGGCTAAGAAATAAAAAATTCTGATAAGCAAGCAAAATGGTGATTGCATTGGACCCATGTTTAATTTATATAACCAACATTGTATAATTTTATTGCTTATCATCTCACATTTAACTTTTGTAACATGTAAGTATTTTATTTGAAAGGTTACAAATTACGCCCCGTTTGTTTATAGTTTTGGGGATATTTTTCGAGAATTTTGGGAGAAAAACCGTTTGTTTATGCTATTTCATCAAAATTTCTTCCAAAAAGGCCCAAAAACTCAAAAAGTGTTCAAAAGCTATTTTTGAGCAGTTTTTGGAAAATTTTTAAAACTACTCACAAAACTTCAACTATTTTTTCAAGTAAATTTTATGTTCAAACACAACTTCAAATTCCAAAAATTATTTTTCAACTGAATTTTAAAAAATCGAATTTCCAAGTTTCATCCAAATTTATGTCCAAACGCTAGCTAAAATTCTCATATTTGTAGTAATCTTTATGTGATGTGATAGTGAAAAAGTTTATTTACACTTTTGGCGTACTTACATTTAACTCTTACTAAATTATTTGAGATATTAAAAAATTAGTTAGAAGTCTTCTCTATATCCATGACACACGAGCGGAGAATTAAAAATGGAATAATTGACGGAGATTGTTGCATTTGCTTTCTCACATGAAGAAATTGTCAATGAATTTGTTAAAAGTCATTTGTATTCGTTATTTTTATTTTTTATTTTTTCAGTCATCGTTACCTAAGAAAAAGGGTACCACTGTGGAATGGTTTCTAGTTTCCCTCCATGAAAAGGCAACTTTCCAACTTTTTTTCCAGCTTAAATGAGAAAATTTAATGACTAGAGGACCACAATTCCAATTATATTAATAGTGTCATATTTGAGGTTTCCATTTGTAGGATTATATTAGGAATGTTGTTATTGCCGTCGTCATATTTAAGGTATTTTTTTGAAGTTTTCTAAAACAAAGTATTCAAATTTAAGTTTTGGGTATTTAGATAAAAAGAGACGTTTCTTTTTAGTGGTAGTAGTAAACAAAGACATTGTTATTTAGTAGAGATTTTCATTGTTATAAGAAAATCAACTTCATTTTTTTAAACCAAAATTAACACTTTGAACCACTGACCCACTATATATAAAACTTCCAGTTAAGTATAATGCATAGTGTAAAGCATGTGTTTAATTCATACGCACCAAACTAAGTTGCTAAGAATTTTTCAGGAATACAACTAAATCACCCGAACACTAATACACAAAATCTATCAAGTCCTATAGAAAGTTAGAAGTCTTCTCCATATGTAACAAAAAAGTTAAAATGAGAAAATAGTAATTAACTAGTAGACCACAATTCGAAATATATAAACAGTATCTTATTTGAGGGTGTTTGTTTGAAGTTTTCCAAAAACTGAGTATGCAAATTCAATTTTTGAGTATTTAGATAAAAGAGATGTTTGTTTGATTAAGTTTAACAAGAAGAGGTGGTTGATAAATACATTCTTTTTGTACTCCAATATATATTGCATTCATATAGTCTCATAAAATGACTATTTGTAAGTTCAATTTGCGTCATCTCAATGATTCTTCGTTTGAACCCGCGACATTTTTTACATTATTCGGTGGAGGAGAGCCCTCATCAAATGTCAAGAAGGTGAGAACAATGCCGTAATTTGTTTAAATAATATACTTAACGGCTGTTCGTCTACTTAAAAGAGTTATAAAATCCTTCAAAGATTTGAAAAATTGATTCGAACTTTATAAGAAAATTAACTTCATTTATTTTTTCAAAATAAACCAAATAAACACTTTGAACCATTGAACCCACTATAGACCTTCAAAAGTCACTTTGGTCTTAATTTTGTTTTTTTCAGTCATCTTAATTGCTTGAGAAGAAGGGAACTCATTGGAATGTTTACCAGTTTATCTCCATGAAATCTCCAGTTTTTTCCCAATTCTTGTCATGTACCAAGAAAGTTCAAATAAGGCAATCCATTGACTAGAAGACCAGCCTTGGACTTTAATATCATATTCGAAAATTGTTAATCCAAGTTCCTTTTAGTTTGAGTCTTAAACTATTGACTATGTAAAAAAGTACTCCATTATTAGTATATACCAAAAGAGAAGAAAAACGACTCATGGATCCTCTAAATGACAAAAATAAAGAGAAAAATAAATGGAAACGGCACACCAGACACCTTTTTGTTTTTTGGTATTCTTGATTTACCATTCGATATCCGATACTCACATTGAAACCCAACTAATTCAGATTCACATCGAGTAAGACCCATTTTTAAGGGAAGTGCTCCCTAACAAGATTTTTAACATTCCAGATCTTGAGTCTCGTTAATGATGGAGGGACCTCATCGTTCTCACCATAACCACTGATGATGGACGAAACCTTTTGCCTATTCAAACAGGCAAAAGATTTGCTAATTTGTCAAAATTGTTAAACGCCTCAAGAATGTTTTGATTTGTGGACGGTAGATTATATAACACAAAACTGTAATACGAAGTATAATTGTATTGGTCGAATTTTGTTCGATCACACAAATAACACGTGGTCAGCTACGTGACAAGATGAGAACAAATTTCGGAGACGTTGTGAAATGAGGTCGGATTGAAATAGCTGTGATCGGATAAGCTAAATCGTGATCGGAATATTTCGAAAGCAATTGTTTTGCCAGATAACAATGTCTGATCTTATCCCACTTTTTTCGGAACGGATTCAGTGGATGTTGTTGGACGTTGGCAACTACTGTTGCGTGATTAGTGGAGAGACATGGGAAGGTGGAGTCCTTCTAGGGTTGAGAACTCCACATCTCTCAGTTTATAAATACTTCCCCATTTCCCCGTTTGTAAACTTACATTCTTCTGAACAAAAGTACCCCTTTCTTCTATTGTTAAAGTCTTCACTATTGTTGTTACTAATCTGCCGCTATCATCACTACAATTATTGTATTAAACATAAGTCGCAGCTTTGTTTCAAGTCTGAAGGAAGATTCTTCTTTTCAACGGAACATCTGCCTTCGATTGATCAATACAATAAGCCTTTCTGCTTTCACTTATTGATTATTATTTATTTTGTTGTTTGCATACTATTTTAATTGTTTGATATATCTGTTCCTTGCCTTCGATCACGTTAATTCATTATCATTATCTCGATCATAGCATTAAATCGTTATTTGGCGTATTTATTCACTATCACCGATCACGTTAATTAGGCGTCGTTATCTTGATCGTGACATCAATTCAGTAGAATTATAATTAACTCGTTAGCTGTAGTTCTGTCATTTTTATCAAACCTGTCATCGACTGATTCGCATTATTTTGCATTCTTAATGTTGTCATCGTAATTTTGCTGAAGCATTCTTCATCGAATTTTACTCGATCATTCATCTGATATTAAGCAAATCTAACATTTAGGTCGTATTCAGTGAGACAATAGTTGTTTATTTCGTTCATAACTTACTCGCTCGGAATCATGTAAAATCGATCGCTCGTGGTTATTTAGTCGTATCATCATAACCTGTGAGCCTAGTGCTTATCTTCGTCTATTCGATCATATTTGTCCTCAAATCAAATTTGCTATATTGTGTCATCGAATTCGTTATTATCTGTTCTCTCGAATTTGCTGCTTACATTGTTTTCGAAGCAATATTTAGTAAACTGATTACTCGTCAACGTAAATCGCTTATCAACCGGTCAAATTAAGATATAAACGGTCGCCTAAGACTCAACTAAATATAAATTTAATTATAATATCTTAAATACGTTTTTAGGAAATACAATAATGATCATGGTAAGCTTGTATTTTGACGTTATCTTTATTACTATCTAAACTATAATGCATAGTGTAAACTGTAAAGCATGTGTTTCATATGCACTAAACTAAGTTACAAGCGTTATTCGGGAATACAACTAAAATGATGATCGCATTGGAACCAAGTTTAACTTATATAACCAATAGGGTATAGAATTTTATTACCATCATGTCACATTTAACTTTTGTCGCATTAAACATGCTTTATTTGAAAACTTACAAATTAAATTCTCATACGTGTAGTGACATTTTTTGATGTGATAGCGTAAATATTTGACGTATTAAAATTAAACTCTTTCTAAATTATTTGGGATATTAAAACATAGTTAGAAGTGTTCTCCATATCCATGACACACGAGCGGAGAATTAAAAATGGAATAATTGACGGAGATGGTTGCATTTGCTTTCCCACGGCGAAATTGTCAAAAGTCATTTGTAGTCGTTATTTTTTTTTTTTTTTTCAGTCATCGTTACCTAAGAAAAAGGGAACCACTGTGGAATGGTTTCCAGTTACCCTCCATGAAAAGGCTACTTTCCGAAGTCTTTTTTCCAAATTCTTGTCATATAACAAAAAAGTTAAAATGAGACAATTTAGTAACTAGAAGACCACAATTCGAATTATCTTAATAGTATCGTATTTGTGGGTGTTTGTTTGAAGTTTTCTAAAAACTGAGTATCTGATTTAAGTATTTGAGTTTAAAAAAAAAATAATTTAGTGCACAAAACATCTTACATACATGCATGGTCGAAGAAGGACTGCGATCGAAAGAGTGTGATAAACGCAGTCTACCCTAATACAATCATCATTAGCTGTTTTCACTCCTCAAATCCATGACTTCTAAAGTCAGCAAAAAAAAAAAAAAATGTTTGTTTGATCGAGTGTAAAATAAGTGGTAGTAGGTAAGACAATGTTATTTATTAGTGGAGGAGAGTCCTCATCCGATTGTCAAGAAGGTGAGAACAATGTAATTTGTTTAATCAATAACAACCGTTGGCCTACTCAAAGAGTTTTAAAGTTCTTCAAAGATTTGTGAAATTGATTTGAACTTTGTAAGAAAATCAACTTCATTTTCTTTTTAACCAAATAAACACTTTGAACCACTGAACCCACCATAAACCTTCAAAAGTCACATTTGGTCTTTATTAGTTTTGTTTTTCTAGTCATCTTTACTTGAGAAGAAGGGAACCATTGGAATGTTTACCAGTTTCTCTCCATGACTTTTCCAGTTTTTCCCAAATTCTTGTCATGTACCAAGAAAGTTCAAATGAGACAAACATTGACTAGAAGACCAGCCTTGGAAGTAATATCATATTCGAAATTTGTTAATCCACGTTCCTTTTAGTTGAGTCTCAACTATTGACTAGGTAGAAAAGTACTCAATTATATACCAAAAGAGAAGAAAAACGACTCATGGATCCTCTAAATGACACAACAAAGAGAATAAAAATGGAAATGGCACACAAGATATCTTTCTTTTTGGTTTTCTAGGTTTCTCACCCGACATTCGATACTCGCATTGAAACTCGACTAATTCAGATTCACGTCGTGGAAGGCCTATTTTCAGAAGAAACACTCACAAAAAAAAAAAAAAAAGGAAATCATTACAGGTCTTGAGTCTGATTAAAAATTGAGGGATCTCACCATCACACTACAAGCAATGGTGGTAACACACAAAACCTTTTGCCTATTCAAACGGGCAAAAGATTTGCTCATTTGTCAAAATTGTTAAACGCCTCAAGATCGTTTTGGTTTGTGTGATTGTGTCTGTAAATTATAGCACAAAAACTGTAATACGAAGTATAATGATCATGGTAAGCTAGTATTTTGACGTTATCTTTACTAAAATCTAAACTATAATGCAGTGTTAAGCATGTGTTTCATATGCACTAAACTAAGTACAAGAGTTATTCTGGAAAACAACTAAATCACCAATACAGTAATACACAAAATCTATTACCTATAACCAGTATAGATAATTTTGAAGTTAAATTCTCAAATCGGCACAATTGTACACATGGAAACATTACAGTCCCACCAGTGTATCCACTTGGATTACAAAGACATGACCCCTCACTTCTGTCTGTTTTTTAATTGTGAAAGACCAGAGTGGCCCGTTTTGCCATAATAAGTACCTCCATATTCCTTTCTTGTGAAAGACCAAATTGATCTGTTTTGCCTTAAGTACCTCCATATTCGGCCAGATAGATTTCAACAATGGATTTGAGTCGGTGATCGCAAAACTTCTATCAATCTTGATTCGCGTACAAATTCCAAGCTATTGACCTAGCTGAACCGGAGAGTCCGTTATTCATAGAACTATGTTAGGTACTAGCTATATGAATAGGCCCGAGAAAATCCCTACATAGCTGCTTCGTAAATACATACTGCTAATCTTGAGAAAAGATGGGCTGAAAGAGCAAGAACATAAAGAGAGAGTCTACATTGAATTTTCTTGAAGAAAGAAGAACTTGATGTTACAATCGTTAAAGAAAATGAGTAGTTCTTTTTCTCTCAATTTCTTTGAATTGCTAAAAGAATAACTGTACAGACGAAAGAATTTTACAGAGTATGATGTTATCATCATTTTGTATTAACAGCTCTCTCTCCTCTTCATGGGGAGCAGTGTTGATCCTCACACTTTAGCAGAGCCATCATTTGAGACTTTGAAACGTTTTGCCTGTTATTGAGGACATCAATGTAATTTTGAAGCCTATAACGATCAGAGTTAGTTAGAGAAAATGGAGGATTTAAAATCAGAGATGGCGCTTCCAGTTGAAGGAATGCTAACAACCGCACTGCTTTTGAATAAAATTCCACTGCATTTTCAGTCCGACCCATGTACTCATCAACCTGCCATAGTATCACAACTTCTGGTAAATGGTTTAGCTTAATATTAGGTCTCGTTATACAAAAGTTTTCATAGATAAGGAATTGTCTTCTGAAAGACGACTAAAGAATCATCGGTACAAGGAGTAGGAGGACAAGATGATTGCTCACACGAAAATTTTCAAATTTTTCCTTTGTCCTAAAGTGTTATATGATGTCCTAAACATCAATACAGACCAAGATAAAGTAAGAGACAATAAGAACACTTACAGCTCCCTTTCTACCCAAAGCCAGGGCAGATTGAAATATCATCTCCATTGCATCTGGCACCTCTGTATTTCCTGAGAACAAACAATAGTACAGGCACAAGCACTTTATCGTTTTGAGTTAAGACCATAAGAAACAGCCCTATGCATCACACTCGAGCAAAAGATTAAAATATCCTATGCCTAAGGATCTATAATGCTTTGATTGCTTTCAATCCCAAAGTAAAACCATAGCTAGATAGTATGAATAACATTTGATGCACATATATGAAATTACCGAGGGACAACTACAAGCTCAACAGATGGTTATTCAATCTCCAGTTCAAATCTTCCAAGTTATTTTGTTGCATAGCATCAGGTTGTCGGTAAAACAAGATTTATCTATCTTAAGAAACCATAAATTTCTCTTAATACTTAATAGCAGTTGTGGAAGTAAAAGTTTGCCAGGTGTATAGGTATTGCAGTAGAATAGATGGAGGAAACAAGAAATACAAAATGTCACAAGCACAGATGCAGTGTCACTCATAAAGCACATAGGGACTGAAGAAAAAGGGAGGGCTACAGAACAAATTGGCAGTAATTCCGTCCCTGAGAATATACCTGGCTCTATATGTTTGGCAAGTTCCTCTGCACTACCAACTTCACTTAGAAATGCTTTTTCAATATGAGAGCAGACATTCTCTGGCCCTAATTTGTTAGTAGTATCAATATGTTCATTCATGTTAAGACTAACTTGACCTTTCCTAACAATTTCCCTCAATCTGATAGTTTCTTGGTTTGGACTTCCTTCAATTGCCGATGCCGCTTGTGTATGACAGATATCCAAAGCTTGCTTCCATATAGCAAGAATGACTAGCTGAATTGAAAATGCTTCCAGATACTTGTCTGCCTCAACCTACAAGAGAATGCAAGAATTACTAGTAGAAACATACTACAAATTAACCAACCATAGTAGCAGGAAAATGGTGGAATAGTCGAGGTGCACACAAGCTGGCCAAGACAAAACTGTTATCAAAGTAAAAAAAGAAGCAAAATTGCATGGACAAAGAACAGTCAGCTAAGCCAAAGAAGAGTCCGCAGACAGATTTAAAATATAGCAAGGCTGTAGTCAAACTGCTAGTGCTCTAAATGACGCATACGTATAAAGCTAAAGAGATGAGTTGCAGGACCTAAAATAAAATAGGCTAGAAATTACTATCTCCCTGCCCCCTGCATGCTAAGACAACTGGAATCCACCAATTAACATATGTAGAGAAGACGCCATCACTATGAGTTACCTTCTCATTTACTAATTCCATGATAGCAGAGGCAGAACGTTGAAGCGACTCTATTCTGGCCATGCCATCAGTTGGCAGCTGCTCCAAAGGGTTTATGATATCTGTGCACCCTTGTGAAGTTCCAGGTGCCCCACATGAGGGATTTCCCAAACTTCGTAAATGACCTATTCTACTAGGTGGACCAGTAATAGGCACCGGGTCACTTGGTCTAGGATCTACACTCGCAGATGCTTGGGGGGAAGAGCTGAATGGCATATTGCCAAGCCTAGAAACACCTGCTGAAGAATATGAGTCCACGGGGGGCCCAGAAACAATGACATAGTCCTGAACAATCAACTCAGATGAATCCACCACTGTTGAATCGAGTAAATACCATAATCAGAAAGTTAGGTATGAGCCAAACTGAACTTAGATCCAAGCAAACCATATCATTTCCTCATACTTCTAGGCAAAATGAAAATTGGGAATAGTGTTGCAAATAAAACCTTTTGAACAATCAGTTGCTTGTCTGTGGTCCTTCAAATTAATAGATTCCTTTAGGCTCCCTCCTGAAAGTCGATGACTAGAGCCAATACCATCTGTTTTGTGTGGGGTCTTATTAGAAACTTCTTTCCTCTCAGCTTTTGCATCATAAGAAAATCCATATGATGACGTCTGTGGTAATCTCCCGGCAAATGAAGGATTACAATCAGGACTGCCGGAATCGTCATCAAGACTGAAGGGTAGACCATCTTCTTGAAAAGTTTCCCCTGTGCTCCTCACTGGGTAGCCTGATATAGGAAAACCACCTATTATCCTTTGAGGCCTCCTATTCCTGTGGACCATGTCCAGAATTATATCAGATCCTCGAGATGAAATAACATGTAATACCGAGAACGAGAATTCATAATTAGTTTACCAAGACAACTCATCTGGCTGCTTCTCCGCTAGAAATGGGTGGTTAAAGAACTCTTCGAAAGTCAACCGCTCCACTATGTAAAAAGAATACATGAAACACAAGTTTTGAAATTCTAATGAGAAATTGCCGGCTATAAGAGTTCTTGTTTTATTCTTGTATGTTAAAGTATATGCTGAAAATCATAAGACCACCTCAATGTGAAAGGTTCAGAATGGCAAACCGCATAGGAAACTATAATACAAGTGATCAAATCTGTATGTGAAATATTTTATACTCTTAAAATCTAGACAACTCAAATGAAGTACCTGGGTTACGACGCAATAATTTTTTACACAAATCTATGCAGGCCGGACTTAAATTGTTGGCATCCGGAGGAAACAGCAGTTCAGTGGACCTTAATATGTTCTGGAGCAACTGGAGAAAAGATGAATGTGAGAAAATTCAGAACTTTGTGTCAAGGCTTTGAATATCACTGGTCAAAGTGGACCTGAAAAGTGCCACTACAATAAGTATGCAAAGTTTAGAAGATACTAAACCTGGATCTGATTGTTTCCCGTAAATGGGGTTTTGCCAGTTACGAGCTGAAACAAGATGGCACCAACACTCCAGAGATCTGCCTGCGTTTGCAACCAAAAGTTAACAGGAACATGAAATGATACTACTAGACTGTGGATGACAATTCGAAAAAGAGCATTTCACCTTTGCATCATACTTTAGAAGTTGCATTATTTCTGGAGCCATGTACAATGGGGAACCACATAATGTTTCAGCAAGACCCCTAGGTTGCAAAGACCTAACAAAAGAGACGTGGTTTAAGTCATTATGAATTTGGACCGAACCACTTAGGGAACATTTAACCAATAAGCCTGCAACTTACAAAAAGAAATAGCAAAAGAAAAGAGAAGGAAAGAAAATTTAGCAAAAGTTTTTTTAATGGGAGATGAACTGCTCGATCTAAGGTCATTCCAAAAGGAGGAAGGAGGGAAGGGGCACATCAGCAGAAAGACATTTACCAAATGGACAACTTTACCTTGCAAATCCAAAATCAGCAATCTTCAAGGTGGACCTGTCATCTTTCGAAGATAAGAGTAGATTCTGTTGGACCGAGACAGAAGGAACAAGTCAATGACTAAACCAAATCCACTAACCATGTGATTCAAATTTTGAGAACTTTTTGAGAAGTATAATTGTCTCCTATCAAATGAAATATTACCAAGGAGATATGCAAGAACTCACTCCTAGAAAACCAAACCATTAGCTCCCTTTACTAAAATCTACTAGTGGAAATGAATACTGCATGTATGTTCAAAAAGACTCATCTCCTTTGATGCTTTCCTTTTCCTTTATTATCATTCGGAAGTGTATTGTCCTCAGTAGGTCTGGTGATCATTTAAAATATCTGTATGAGAGATGTGATTGCTACCCAAAAATGAAGCAATGCATATCTTAATTACCTTGGAGGTATGTGATACATTTCGAGTCTAGGTTTATGTACTTAAACTGCCAAACGCTTAGCTCCTATTGATGATTAATACAGGAGATGGAAACGAAAACGTTCTAGGTGGTCACAACTAACTGGATAGTCTCTTTGCAGCTCACTCAAATTTTAATACTTCTACGCATAATAAAGCTAGCATGATAATCATTGCATGCCCATGAATCCCAACGACAACAACCAATGTCCAGGAAACACCTGAGCCTTATGAAATTTTCAGTGCAATAGCAGAAGGAAGCCAACCTGAGGCTTTAGATCCCTATGGATTAGATTGTTTTCACGAAGGATTTTCAAACCCGATGCTGCAACGAAGAAATGAACATGAACATTACTATGTTTAAATTTATGTAGAAGTAAAAACCATTCTCTCTACATATGAAAAATAAGAAGTTAGGCAAAAGAAATAGAAGGTTCAGACAAACCAAGCTGCTGCATAAAATGCTTTGCAGTTGCTTCTGGAATTTTTCCTTGGCGTTTTTGAATGTATACAGAAAGATCGCCTCCTCTGCAGTACTCCAAAACAATGTATATTTTTCCCACCTCCTAAATCCATGCATAACGTTTCATTCAGAACAAAAAAGAAAAATAAAAAAAGATAAGACTGAAGCGAGAAAAACATTTTTAGTTGTGTAATTAAGCAGATTTTGAAATCCGCAACACCAAACATAGACTATAAACTGTGCAATGTAATGATGCTGGGAGTATGCTCAAGCAGAGCTAAGATATGGAGGTCCTGAGACAAAATCCTGCCATGGGCAGGCATAAAGCTGAATTTAATCAGTTCTAGTTTCTCTCCCAGAGATTATACTGAGAACTAAATCACAGATTCCTTCTAGCATGTTTAATAAAACAAACTTATACACTTTCTTTATAACAATAATAAGATAACTAAACAGGTAAAACATAATGAGCATTTTCTCTATTGAGTTTGTTCTTTCTATAGAAGACTTTACGGATCAGATTTTATCTTAACTCTGGAGCCAAATAAACATAGAATTCTATACAGCAAAAAGTTTGCAAAAACCTAGTATCTCAATACTCACATCTCACTGCATCCAAACAAGCATTCAGATAAACCTCTATTATTGCCAATTACTCCATAAACTCACAAAAAGTACTTGAATTTAACAGTCATAACATTGAAAATAATGTCTAGCATCTTGCTTCGCAACGAAAGACGCATATATTTTATCTCAACGACAGAACAAAACGAGCATAGACTAATATCTCAAAAGTTCTAAAGCCATAACCTATACTACTCAAAGTTCTAAAGCAATAAACTATACTACTCAAAGTTCTAAAGCCATGGACTATACTAGTCAAATCAAAGTTCTAAAGCCATAAACTAATATCTCAAAACTCCACGCATCCAAACAAGCTATCAGATAAAACTCTGTTTATTCCAGTTGCTCCATAGAATCACACAAGTACCTAAGTTTATCAGTTAGCTAACAATTTGAATATAAAGTCTAGCATTTCACTTCGCACAGAAAGATGGATAGGATTCTATACAACTCAACTCCTGGACCAAATGAGCATAGAATTCTATACTACTCAAAGTGAACATAGAATCCCATACTACACCCGAGCAAAATGAGAAAAAGATGCATAGCTAAACTCTCAACTCCCGAGCAAAATGAGCATCAAAGTCTGTACTATTTAAAGTGAATATACAGTTCCTATACTACTCCCGAGCAAAAGATGCATAGATTTTATCTCAACTCTCAAACAAAATGAGCATAGAATACTATACTACTCAAAGTTCCAAATCCATAAACATAATATCTCAAAAACTCCACGCATCCAAACAATCACTCAGATAAACCTCAATTATTTCCAATTGTTACTCAGAACAAGTACCTAAATTAGCCGGTAATGAAAAAATTGAAAATAAAGTTTAGAATTTCCCTTCGCACAAAAAATGCATAATTCCTCTATTGATAAGAGTTCTTATGTTAGATAGAAGTCACATTCACTTGTTGTAGCAAATAACCTAACTATTTTTTTACCAGGATTATAAATATTTATACCGACAGTGCATATAACTTAAACTTACCTTATGTACTTTTAACCTATAAATATCTTTCAACTAACTAACCTAACAATGTAAGAATTTATGTATAACTTATAAATATCTTTTAACTAACATAACAATATAAAACATTATCTATACCGACAGTGCATATAACTTAAACTCACCTCGATCATATCGTGAAGGCGAATAATATTGGGATGATTAATTTTCCTCAAAATAACGATTTCAGATTTAAGACTTTCTTGAAGCTTATTATTAAGCCGAGCCGTAATAATCTCTTTAATAGCAACTTCAGTTCCATGAGCTTTATGACGAGCATGCCACACCGTTGAGAAACTGCCGGCGCCGATTTGTTTTCCGACGATATATTCTCCGACTACTGATCTCCGATGAGCCATCAGAAACTGAAACCCTAACGGAATTTCTAGAATTATCAGAATTTGTCTTGTAATAACCAAATACGGTCTTATTTGAGATAAAGAGAGAGGTATACAAGGTCAAATCATTATATAATTGAACGTTATGTATGGAGATGGAGAGATTATGGGAAGTTATTATTATTATTTTTTTAGCTTAGTCGTGAACTATTGGTTATGGGTTGAAAAAAAAAAGAAGTAATGATTTGAGTGTTATAGAAAGGAAAATTAATGGAGTTTATCTTAATTTCTAATTGTGTTGAAACTATTATAAACATGATGAACCGGATCCCTTCATTCTTAATTCAATGTTATTAGAATCAAGATGGAAGGACAGCTCGGTGTACAAAATATTCTTTGTTTAGTAGGATTTGAGGAAGGGTTGTACCTAGAAGGGTGTGATGTACGAACCTATTGTATTAAGCATCCAATTGTTTCCATAAATTGAACTCGTCGTAGATTACAAGAGGAAAATTTTGACGGTTACTCCAACACTCCCTTCTATTAGAATTGAAACTAAAAATAAAAATATTCTATTGGAAAACACATTCTGTTTAATGAATTATAAAAATGTACATGTTAAAATTAGTTGGATCAACGAATATTAATGGTAGGATTAGGTGTTGGGAGTTTGGGGTTCGCTTGAGGTTATGGTTATTTGTGTGCCGTGTACTTGGTGAACATATTGACTTGAGGTTTATTGGAACATGGATTTAAGGCGACGTGGTATATTGATGTGAAAGAAGAGGACCACCAGAAATTAGTAATGAAAGTGATGACATATTGGTTGTGAGATATAGAGGGCAACTTTTCTTTTTAATTTGAAATTGAATAGGAGGAGGCTCTTTGCTTCAAAGGGAAGATTAAAAACAGATGTATAATGTGCGCCAATTGGTTGCAGTGGAAACACACCGGAAACTAGCTCCCGTTTGGATTTATATTTTCACTTTTTTTTAAAAAACAAATTTTGAAAACACTATATGGTTTATAAAATGTGAGTTTTTTGAAAGATTAATTTTTCAAAATCCAATAGCTGGCTGGCACTAGTGTTCGAGAGAAAATTTTGTTTCATCTCCACAATTTCAACTTTTTTTCAAATAAATTGTAGGTTCAAATACAACTTTAACTTTCAAAAAAAATTTCCATCTGAATTTCAAAATTCAATTATATGGTTGAAAACTAAGGGGGTACACGTCAACATCATTAGGTAGGACCGCACAAGCCGTACGGACGAAGGGTCAACGAGCACACTACTATAACTTATCATTATTAGCTTAGCCTTATTCCTGTGTAGGGTAGAATTTGGGCAATGTGAGTGCAAACATGACTTTACAATTTAAGAATCAGGTATGAGAATCAGTTGACACCGCATCTTAATTAACTGATTTCCCCAAATTTAGGGGTCGGTTATGGCGGGTGCTTGCGCTGCCGGAGATGCCCGCCAGTAGGGCCCGACCTGCTTCTTGCCCAAAAGAACCGCTTAGAACACTCGCAGGCGTTTTAAGCGAAGAAGTAGCCTTTTTAACTAATCGTCCTACTTCTTATTATATGGATCATAGAAAGATACGATCATAATGGTACTCGAATCCATTTATGATTTTATTGTATCTGACTGGTAAAAGATCAATATATAAATTACATGTAACAAATCTCATGCCTGAAAAGATAAAAAAGATGAAAGGGAAGGGGTCGCCCAAGAGGAATTCTCAACAAAAAAAAGTGCTCTCTGAACCGAACATAAACTACAACCGAGAGTTTCGCCTTTTTACGATAAGAGAAATCGTAATAAGGCTGAAGTAGCTGGCAAGACCGCCTCACATAATGGCCCCTAAGCGTTATGTATAAGTGTTATACTAGAATTAGGGTAAAGGTAAAGTCTAGCCTATAAATACTCCAATCACCTTATTGTAATGATCGTAGAGGAAATCAACTACAATTTTGCTTATGTTTTTTAATATTCAAGCAATACAACGTTAATCTTACTTTGTCTTCTTCGATATTTCGTTATTGTTTATGACGCTGCATATAAATTCAAATTCAAATTATGGAGGGTTCAAATCTACCTTCTAATTAGTGTCAAAAACTTCTTATTCGTTAACTAAGTCTGTGAAAAAATATAAGGGAAGAAGAGAAGATATGGTAGAAGCCTTGAGTTAGTTGAATGGCGTAAGTGGCGGTCCCTCAGATGGTATGCACTCACACCTACAGGAGGTTATGGATTCGGATCACAACAATAGCAAAAAATGGGAAGACCATGATGTAATAATAAAAATATAAAGTTTTTCCATGTCTTTTAGTCAAAACTATTAAGCATACTTTGGATTAGTTTGAGCTTTGCGATCGGAATAAGCTCGTAAATAGCACTTTATTCCAACTCTCTCTTTATTACAACTCTCAAGCGGGACTTTTCCACGTAAATGATGATTAGTCAGGGTCACAATACGAGTACCAAATATCGAGTCAAAAATTGAAAAAGCTACGAGGAAAAATACGTGTGAGAGTAAATTGTTTAAGAAAGAAAGAAACTCTAATTATTTCTACTTAAAGAAATGTGACTTTTTTTTTTTTTGGGGATAGACTACAAAAAATCTGTGTCATATAAATTGAGATAGATGAGTAGTACTCTTCCAATTTTAATTTGACGTCTCAGGCTCCAAAGCAAAGGCAAGAAGTTCAAGCCTTGAAAATAGAATTGCATTCGATAAGGAGCATTTTACCTCCAAGGAAGGAACTTACCGACACAAATTCAAATTAGTTAGATCATTAAGCGAGTATCAAACACCCGATGAGAAACCCAAAAAACAAAAAAAAAAAAAAATCACTTCCACTAGAAAGGCAAAAGAGAAGTCAATTTCTATTTTGGCTGCAAATCGGCAAAGAGGTCTGGGTGGTGTAGTCGGTTATCACGCTAGTCTCACACACTAGAGGTCCCCGGTTCGAACCCGGGCTCAGACACACAATATATTTTTTTCTTTATCGCGTGTCCTTTTTGTTTTCCTCTTCGTCAAGTCCTTTACTTAAACACGTTTACTCCCTTATATCATTCTCAAACAAACAAAAAAACATAATCATATTTCCCCATTCCCAATTTCACATAAAAATCTTCCTCGAAATTACACTTTTTTTTCTTTCATAAATTCTTCTACAGAATTTCTAGGGTTTCAAAATCAAATGGATTGGGGAACAGTGACAACAGAGGATCTGATCGAAGCATTACGTGAAGTAGACTGGTCATCGCCGCCACGTCCCGTCTCTGAATTCTTCTCCAGATTCACTTTCCCCAGATCTTCTTCTAAATGGAACAGTCGCCTCAAGTGCAATCTTTACTAGTACGCTTTTTAATCTTCTAATTTAATTAAATGTAAATATTATCGTTTAATTAGTATATATTGATTGCTGAAATTATTCCTAGCTTCTAATTTAGTGTTTGCCAGTAGCGGAAATAGATTTTCTGAGATGTTACCTATCGAAAAATATCCGAAATGTTTCGGATTGTTTAATGAATTGTACGACACGATTTAATTAATTGAATGTAAATATTAGTGTTTGATTAGCATATATTGATTGCCTAAATTATTTCGAGCTTCTAGTTTAGTGTTTGACAGTAGCTTTTGTGCAGATTGAAATAGATTATCTGAGATGTTACCTATCGAAAAAAAAAATTCGAGATGTTTCTGATTGTTTAATGAATTGTATGACATGATTTTGACAATTGATAAGTTGATAATTCCACAACAAAAGCGATTGGATGCACGAATAGGTGCTTGATAAATGATAAGTATATTGATTGCTTAAATTATTCGAAGCTTCTAATTTAGTGTTTGCCAGTAGCTTTTTCTCTAACTGAAATAGATTTTCCGGAGATGTTTCAGATTGTTTAATGAATTGTACGGACAATTTTGGCGATCGATATGTTGATAATTCCCCAATAAAATGTTCTGAGCTCTTATAAGTTTTTTAATTGATTGATTAATGTAATTTACATTAACATCAGGAGCCTGAGCACCGGGCTTGCCTAGTACGGGTTATCTCTCCTCTGTGGTTTGTAGGTTATTGCATCAGGAGTGGGGTTTACCTAGAGCGTGCTTGAAGGGTAGCAGCGGCTGGTTCCTTTGCCATAAAAAATATTAGCTTATTAAAAAAAATTACTTTTTAATCGATTGAATCGACGAATAGGTGCTTGATAAATGATTAGTATACTGATTTTTCAAAAGTAAATGGATAGAGTTCATGATAGATTACTGCCTTGCTAAAATTTTGTCGTATATGTTGCCAATCAGGAAAAAAAATCTGAGATGTTCTAATTTTTTTAATAAATTTTACGCATGAATTAGAGCTTGATAAGTTGTTAAAGGCTAGATAGTAATTCTTTTCAGCTCTTATAGTCTTTTTTATCAATTCAATGCATGGTGTCCGGGCCAGCTTGCGCACGCCTCGATTAATTTTACGGGTACATTTTACCTTCCATACCGGGTAACTCTGTCCACCAAGGCTTGGACAGATTGGAAGAATTCACTTAGTGTTTTTGTCTCCCCCTGTAGTGCTTGATAAGTATAGTGATAGCTAGTTTTCATTATGACAAAATATACATTGTTCATAGTTCATACTATGATTTTGTATGGGTTGTGAAATTGCTTGCATATTAGGTTATCTGTGATGTTAAGTTCTTAATCCAATTGAAAGCATGAACTCTTGTTTGTTCAGTAGATTAATCACTGGGTAAAACCTTTCAGATTTCTAAGTTTTTAACAAATTGAATGAATGAATTAGTGTTTGATACGTGTATTGATCTGGGGTTTTAAGATGGGGAATGAGCTCTTCAGTATTCGAGGTTATGGATTAATGTTTGTTGTTTTCAGAATTCTTCAATTTTACTTTATGAAAGTTCTTTGGAAGTTGGCATAGGAAAAACGTGGAATTGGAAAGTAGACTAACTAGAAGTTGGTATAGGAAGAAAACATGGAATTGGAGAGTAGACCAAGTGAAAAAACTTTTAAGTGCTACTTATTGTTGTACGGTTTCGAACTTGTGAAGAAACTTTACTAATTTAGTTCTTGGAATTTCCTTTTTTAAATGGTTGCAGCTACCGGACGAATTACTTCATTATGATTGTGGCTATTCTTGGTAAGATGCGAATAATCATGTATTACTCAGTTGAAATATGATGTTTACAGCTGGTATTTTCTTGGGACTTGAGAATCACTTCATGTGCTTTTTTATTTTGCAGCACTTGGGTTTCTTAGGAGGCCACTTGCAATTGTTGCTGCTTTTTTGACAGCTCTTACTATTGCTTTTCTAAATGACAGGTATTGCATTTTTTGTCTGTTTTACCCACAATTAATTGCTTGTTGCATGATCTGATGAGCTTTTGGTTTTCCATTGGAACTTTTTTGATATTGTATGAAGATTAGATTGTCCATTTCCCGCCTTTACATAAATACTTTTGAAATTGTATGAAGATTAGATTGTACACTATCATGGGTGCTCACATTGTAAAATATTAGGAGACATGAGAGTAACTACTTTGTCCACCTCGTTATGCTTTTGATTGATGCATTGAGTTGCATAGCTCTGCTGAAGTTGGAATTTAGACGACAGTGCACTGCTTGATGTCAATTAATGTGTATCTCAGCTCCGACTTCAATTCTTGCTCAAATACTTTTGACTGTTATTACTGGAACATCTGAGGTTTCAGATTTTCTCATAGTCATTAAGATTTTGCTTATTCATCTCAAAAAACATAATAATTAGCAGTAACATCTTCGTTCTTTCTTTTTATTCTTCTCCTTTTATTAGAAGTGTTTGCTTACTGCAAAGACAAACAATAAGTGCCTTGGACGAACAAAATCTATTGGCAAAGTGGCGAACAGATGGTTCATTGCTACAATCTGCACTGATAGACTGTGAGAGAAGATCTCACATGGAAGATGGAGAACTTTCTCTAAGGAACCCATAATAGTAGATTGTAGTAATTTGTCATATGTTAAGCGGTAAACTTTTTCCAACATGGGTGAGAATTGTGGACATTCTTGCAGACCTCATCTATTTACCAAAAACCAGTTTTCATGTGAAACTTGTATATAGGGAACATGTATCTTAGTTGGGGATTTTGTTGGGGTAGGTATGGTATTGGCTGATCTTTTCTTTGGATGAAGGTATTTTCTAGGCTACTCATTAAAATAAAAGAAGGATAAACGTCTACCCTGTTGTTGTGAATGACTTGCTTAGACTTCCATTTAGGGTTCCCTTTTTACCCTTGCAATGACTGAGTTAATCTGTAATAAGTCATTATCTGTACAAAGAGAAGTCTTTTGTCCAAGTTCCCTCAACATCTATGATCCTCAAGTAAATATGCACTTTAGAAGTTATACTTCTTTTTACTCCTGCAAAATGAAACGTGTAATGTGTCATCTTGGGTGGGAGTAAAAATCCCGCTCTTTCTTTCTCTTTTTTGGTGGTTCTCTTCTTTTTGTTTATATTTTATGTAGTCTTTTTTCCTATAAACTAACTTGAACTAACTTATCAAAAAAGGAAAATAAAAATTTTACTTGATCTGTACCTGATGCTTTCGTCAAGTTAATACTTTGGGGCTCTTACACCCTTTTAGAATTCCTTGAAGGGTTGAGAATAATGTTTTTAGCTTAGAGTAATTTTTTTGGACTTATTGGCGCTAATATTCAAATGAGCGGTCACTCTTTATAGTGTCCTACGGGGAAATAGAGTACTCCAGATGGAGATTCTTAAAAATCAAAACTCTTGAAGGATAGAGCAAATATCTCCCTTAGGCCTTACCCAGTTACCCTTGACCCCCCTGCCCTTTAAACCGATAAAAAATTGAGTAATCATTTGGAACTTTTTAGGAAACCTCAGCTTTTTCTTGGTGCTCTATTGTAAAGTATATTCCCTTTGTCTCTTCCTGATTGATACATTTTTCCCCTGGTTGCATGTTAGCCTCAACCAGAGTGAATGTACCCTAATATAGATTTGATGTCAACTTTCTGGTGAGGGGCAGATACTCTGAGAAAAAACTATTTTCAACTCAAAACTGTATCACTTCTTTATGATGCCTGCAGCTTATCTATTAGGGTAGACAAGCATGTGAACATAATTTTCACTAATGATCATTTCGAAGCTGCAACTTTATTTACATCTTATTACTGCATCTATTTCCTGTTGCTAATGATTGTTCCAACAGTTTCGCAGGTACTTTTAGTGAAAAGGTGACAAGAACTGTCAGGCAGTTTTCTCCTCATTTAGCTGCAAAAATGAGGCCTCCACTCACGTGAGTTTGCATGAATTTGAACTTTAAAAGCAAAAAAAAAAAAAAAAGAAAAAAAAAAGAAGAAGAAGAAGTTAAAAAGCAAACTAGTGCATTGCTGATCTGAAATATATTGACTATTTTCAGGCCAGTTATTCGAGGGCGTCCATCTGCTAAACGAGCAATATTCATTTGTGGAAAGCCTCGCTGGGTGTTTGTCTTGGTATCCTCTCTAGGTATTGGAATCCCTTCCTTCTGTGCTTTTTCTTTCCTGTTGAAACTTCGAAAGTTTTGAGATGAAATGGTGTTTTGTCCCTTTATCACATTTTGCAGCAAGCTTCTTCCTTTGGTTTGTTTCCTGTGGCCTCTTAACTGTCTTATGGGCATTGGCTATAGGCCTTCTTGGTAAGTTCTCTTTTTCTTGTTGTGAAATGTGTTATTCCGAGATATATCTTTCAGGATGAATAATGACTCTCTCTCTCTCTCTCTCTCTCTCTCTCTCAGCCACTCTTCTTCATGCAAGCTTCAGGACACCTAATTTGAAGGCTCGCCTTAACACATTCCGTGAGGAATTTCGAGCTGTATGGCGCAACTATAGCGAGCTGTAGCTTCTGCAGAGTTCCATTTCTTGTCAGTTACTTTCCTAACATCTCCCATTATGTTATTTGTTCTTTTTTATGCTGGTACTGGCTGTTTGTTTTGCTTTTCTAGTGTCTGTAACTTAACATTGTCTAGTAATGCTTGAAATAATTTTACTCTTTTTTAATAGCAATTTACATTTCTTTAATGTTAGTTATTTTCTGTATTTTCTTTGCTTAAAATCAAAGAACACTATTTATCAATTTGTCATTTTCTCCTCTTTGTTCACTTTTCTCATGCACTTGCATATCCTTGTTTCGAAAAACTATCAAAGAAGTGATGGTGTCAAAACTAGCCTAGGTCTTCTCAAGCCTTGATCGACAACTGTGCATTGAGGAAAGTTATATTAGTTTTACGAGATCGACTGCTTTTGGGGTATTGATATTGTATTATGATGAGAATATTCAAATGAAAATTTGCAAAAATGATAAACATGTTTTGGAGAGAAGCTTGCACTAGAGATTCTTATTTGTAGGAGCTAAGAAAACAAAGTATAAGATGCTTTGCTAGTTGTTCTGGATTACAGAAAATATGAACGAAATAAAAGTTTCTCGTCATTATGTATAAACAATGATGAGTTCATATACTATGCAGAGACTGATCTATCTTTAATTACATCTTCACGGCATTTTATTAGTAGGCTCGAATATATATATATATTGGCTTTATTTTGATTTTATGCTTATGTTGTCCCTTGTGACCTCAAGTAGGTAATCATTTTGTTTCGTGGACAAATATTGTTTGGTGTTCCTCTTTAGTTCTGGCAACATTAGCATTTGTGTTTCGCATATGTGTGTACCTCTATTCCTTCAAAGTTTACTTAGGATGCCCTTCAGCATCTCTTGGTTTTTTTTTTGCCCCTTTTTTGGTGAGAATTCCTTAGGTCCTTCGTTGGGCAGTTTCAGGCTTCCCTCATTCTTTACCAAGCAGTCTTCTCACTTATGCAGTTTAGCTTTAGAAAACTGTTGTTATATCACAGTTACTCCAAAGTGCAGAAGCATGAAAACCAGTAGCTCCCAGATTGGCCTCTCATACTGTGATTTTACCAGCAAGCTATGCAGTTTAGCTCTAACGAGCTGTCATTAAAGTACAGTAATCATCAATGCTTAGAAGCATCAAAGCTAATAGTTCCAAGATTTCAGAGCATGCTCAGTAATTTTCTGTTGACTTGTCTTTTAATTATGATGAGTGCTGCGTTGGACTTGTGGTAACAGATCTGCTATTTGTATAGGAAGCAGTAGTTCCGAAAAGTTGCTATCATGTGCTGACTGCTGAGCTTTAATATGGTGTGGATGTTGCAATATATTGTTTTCTTTGAACCGGCAGCTGAGTTCTCCGGTACCAAGTGAAATATCTGCAGATCAGTCATGTGTTGTAAATTTCCTTGAATTCTTACCTTTGTGGTACTGACTTCTACAATTCATATAAGTTGAAAGTTACTTTTGGATTTAGGTGCACAGTTGGTATTTCCTAGAAAGTTTTAGTCTGTATTGAAGTCTACTATTCCAATGCCTTTGAGAATCTCCTTGCTACTCAATGCTCAAAAAAGTATTAAAGCTTCTAGTAACTTCCCTCTTTATAGTTTTGGCCTGATTTACTATTAATATTGCCCCGTGTGTCTTTACGGAGACAAAAATTCTCTTTTAGAGGAACTTTTCAGATTGCCTTTTGGGTTAACGAGGCTTCTTTCGTTTATAAATCACTTATGATGTTTATAAATCACTTATGATGTTGTCGAGGCTTCTTTAATTTGCGTGATTATGCGATATTCTGTGCATTTGAAAGGAGATTCTCCAGGGGGTGATGTGGCTGTCCCTTTTACTGGTTTCATTTGATATAACTTGCAAATTCCTATGTTTTGTTGTGCATTCCACTTGTTTTAGCATGTTGTGGGGTTTCAAATTATTTCGAGGAAAGTTAGCATTGCTCGGATTTTGATTGTTGGCAACGGTGACTGACAGTATGCAAAAACGAAGTTGGACAGTTAAAAGTATGTACTCACAGTTCTAAAGACCAAGTTGGACTTTTGAGATGACTCAAAGGTTCATAATTGAGACACATGCTTCCAGATTTAAATTGGATGCAAAATTCATAAGGGAACCAAAAATTGAAGGAAGATTTATAGTTATGGGGTCTTACAGCATGAAATATGCAGAGGCTATAGGTTTCTCAAATGTGCAACTAGATACGCACAAAAAAATGTATGAGCAGTGATGATTTTCATCTCATTGCAGAGCGGTTATTGCTGTGTTGAACATAAGCAGAAACAAATTGCAAGATAGTATAAAATTTACATATTATCATGAATTTCTGAACAAACAGGACAATCGTAAAAGGAAAATAAAAAGAACAATATCAAAGCACTAGCACTATCAGTCTATCTTCATAGCACCCTACACTTCTTTTGAAATAGTACATGATTCAACAACTTGATTTTTCTAAAAGGACTTTACAAACATTTGAACTAATCGCTAACGTTCCAACCTTAGCATCTCGTAAGAACTCAACTTCCAGGCCATCGCAAGAAACTTGTAATTTTCCGCAGCTCAAGCCACAACGTGCCTCATCATGGTGGCTTATTTGAACTTTTGCATTCAAAACTACCTCAAATTTTATAGGCCGGCCAGCAACAAGATCATTGGCAATAGAGTTTGCAACCCAATCAGTATAAGCCACGTGCATCGTATCAAAACTTGCGTCAATGAAGGCATGAGATTTTTCTTCTTGATAGAAGTTAGCAGACACATTAGTTTGCCATAATAGGGCGTCACTATAGGTAATCTTAGCCTTAAGGTCCTCATAGGAGAAAATATAACCATTACTCGGATTTTTAACCAAAAAAGTTAGATTCCAATTATCAAGATCATTGTATATAATTGAAGCATGCGGGAAACTATTTGATATAGAAAAAGGTGATTGCGAAATTGAAGCAAGACGAAACTTAGGGTCATGGAATTTTTTTACCGTAACCATGGGGAAGTATGACGAAGTTAGGATGATAACCAATCCTATGGTTAATCCAACCAAAATCCCTAATGCCAGATAGTATTTAGGACCTTTGGCAGAATCGGTTGTATTAATGTTGGTAATTGATTTCTCCATTACTACTCAAAATTGAAACTTTAAGAAGATGTACTAATATCAAAGGGAGAATATGGAACTTTGGATTGTAGAACGCAGTTACTTTGGATTTTTACGTTCCTGTAATGAAGGATTTGTAAGTGTTTATATAGAGTCCACAATATCCTATTCCTAACATGAAAAGGATTTTACGGTTCTATTGGTAAATAGAAATGCCTTAACTAGAAAGCCAAATTCACATAGGAAATGGACATAAAAGGAGCACAAATTGTTTTGGAAAATTTACATTGTATAGACATTCAGAGGAGTGCCTAACAAAAAATAGACCTATTTTATCTTTATTATGTTTTATAGACATTTAACACTATGTATGTTACTTATTATAGACCTTTTTATTTTGATGATTACTTTCCCCATTTAATGCCTATTTTTGGGGGATCTGAAAGATTAGGTTAGTTATTTTGAAAGATGAACTTATCTATTAATTAAAGATATTTATTAAATATTTGAAAACTATATCAAATAACTTATAGGAATAGATAATAGTGTTTCCTTGTTTAGGGGATTTTTAAGAGATTCTAATTATTAGAGTTACCCTTCGTGACTCTTCTCTTCCTTATTTTTTTTCCCGTTTCTTCCTCAGATCCCAAAAATGCCTCAGATGAAACTGCTCCATTCAGCGGAGATGAAACTAATCATCTCTCAGATCTAAAAAATATCAACATTCAGCGGAGATGAAACTACTCTATTTTTCGGGTTCCTCGGGGCGGCTGCTGCTCTAGTCTTTTCATGTTGGTGAGAACTTTTCAATTTCCTTACCTTCTTCTCTTCCTCTGCCGATCTCTTCCAATTTCCTAACCTTTGTTTTATTATAAATGTATCTTTTGACATATACTGTACTGATACACGATGCATATTAATGATATATAATAGATATAGTGTTATCATTGTTAAATATGCATACTAGTTATATCTGAATATTTTTAGAATACGTACCACATATCTTAGATTGCATCTGCATATTCATCAATAAAGCGTACATTATAGACATATCACTTCAACTAATTAGTTGTATTCATTATGCAGCTTATATGCAATTGAATTTCCTAACCTTTCTTCTCCTTCTCTGCCGATCTCTTCCAATTTCCTAACTTTTGTTTTATTATAAATGTATCTTTTGACATATACTTTAATGATACACGATGCATATTAATGATATATAATAGATATAGTGTTATCATTGTTAAATATGCATACTAGTTATATCTAAAATATTTTTAGAATACGTACCACATATCTTAGATTGCATCTGCATATTCATCAATAAAGCGTACATTATAGACATATCACTTCAACTAATTGTATTCATTATGCAGCTTATATGCAAAGAATATGCTGCATATAGACATAAAGTATGCACTTTAGATGCATAACTTCTCCACCACGTATATTGTATATTTTCATATGAAAAAAATAGATCTCTTAGTATTGTGTATCAGATACTCTATGCATATTTTAATTATATGCTGCAAAAATAGAGAAAAACATTCGAATTCTTTTACCTTGTATGAGACTGGAACGCACAAAAAGGTTATAATGAAATTTTTTTCCTAATTTTTGGGTGATATTGGATATATATTAGGAAGATAATAGGAAGACTTTTTTACCTTTTTTAGGGGCTCCTTAATTTTCTCCTTATTGGGTGGGAGTTGGGCTCCTTAATTTTCTCTTTTTCTTAACTACTTTTTAAAAATAGAATCAACTTAGACATATTTATATTGGGTAATTTTGGCTAGCATATGTGAAGATGTTCAATAGCTATTTGAATGTAGGGCCATGATATATATATTTGGTTAGATATGAAATTTTCCCAATTGTTTTTGGGAAGTTCTGCCGCTATCGGTTTTGCATTTTAGAATCCTAAACCTAAATGAAGTACTAATGACTAATGATGTAGTTTTATGATTTAATACTAACTAGTGAATCGCGCGGTCATTGAAAAAATAAATAAAAGATAACTAATTTTATGATAATACAATAAAAATTTAGTATTAGATTAAATTTTATCTTCTCTATTTGCTCCAACCGTAACACTACAAGTTATTCATTGATATAATTGTATTTCTAAGACTGATTACAATTTTTTAAAATACTTAAGTATGATTTTCTTATATATTTTACTTATATGGGATTAGAGAGTCTTTCACGGCCTACAACATCATCAGTTGAAACGAAGTTTTGACTTAGGAGTGAAAAATCCTCTCGACAATGAATATAAAATGTAATGATTAAATAAGATAAGATATAATCTAACAAAACTGTCTAAATTGATAGTATTTGATTATTGGTAATAATATAAAACCTAGAAGTATTTTCGTGGTGTTATATTCTTCTATCCTACATCTTATTGCATGCTACCACTATTTGAAGCTCGATACTGTCAAACCATTGTCATCCTAAATTTTTTATAGATAGTTATCAAAACAACCCTTCCTAGTGTTGATCCTGACGCTAAAATAGAAACCATTGTCATGCCCATTTGATCATTCTATTTTGCATACCCACGTTGGAGTAGTATTGTTTAGTGTGTGGATGGCATGGTATCATGGATATGTAGATGGCAAATAAAGGGATAACCAAAATGAAAAGCATGAGTTATGCTATCCTTCCAAGCATGAGTTGGTATCAAGAATTGTAAATACCAACTTATTGCCCCTCCCCGATAAAATTCAATTTTTAGCATTCAAATATGCATTCTTGGTGTTTATCACTTGTCCAATTTTCAATCGTTTTTAGTTTCAAATTGAGAAAATAGAAAATCACAAAATGGTCACATCTTTAGTACAGTATTATAACATTAGAATTCTTGAGATTTATGTTGTTAGCTTTAAAGCAAACAAATGAAATTAAGATGATGCGCCACTTCTAGCTCAATTTGATAGAATTTCATAAAACATTTCATCAAGCACAGATTCCTTCACATGCACAATTTCTACACTTTAAACCTCGCCACTTTCACACTGTGCACGCAACAATATATACACATGCGCAATACAAATTTGTAAATACAGAGAAAGTTTTCCAGGACAGTTCACTCAATTTTCACATTCAATCAGAAAGCTCTCCTCACCACTAATAGAGGAAACAACCATAGAGCTGCCCCCATCTTTTTCCCCATCCCTAATCTTCATTTATCCTCTAAAAGGAACTACATCCAATCCACCACAATAAATTATTGTTGGTCTAAACTATCTGTTGCAAAGAATGAATCAAAACAGAGAAAATAAAGAAACAGTGTCTTATTATACTAACTCAAGTCTTCTTTGGAAACCAATAGTTTACATCATTGAAGAATTCCAAAAATTTCTAAAGCTCCAGTAATAAAAAATTCCATCATCTTTCTCCACCAGATTCAAGAAAAACAGCAGTGAATCAATTGTTAATATTCATATACCGAAGGAAAAATAAAAACAGCCGACTACTCTATACAATAAATAGTTTTATCACATATCAACATTGTTATCAGACAATAAAAAGTGTATAACTTTCCACGACGCCCCTTTAGCGATAATAGTACTCACACTTGGCATCTTATCGATCCTATTCTTCCTAGATAGATATATTGGTGTAACAATAGAAAAAGAGGTACGGAAAGATGCCAATCATATCAATTTTTCCTTAATTTGCTGTTCAAAGTTTGTAACTGCTAGAAAATATTGTACCAGTTAGAAAAGCCAATAAAAAACACAATAACGAAACCCATCTAATTTAAAGTAAACGAAAATAAAATCGGCGTACCTGATAAATTCTCTGTAAAATGAACAAAGAACTAAAGAAGCTAGATATACATCAAGATAACACGATATCATCAATAGATTAGTCTACTTTTGAAACAAAGATGGAGGTTGTGTGACATATAAACACAAAATATTGAAAGTTGATACTCCATATCATAACATATGTAAATTATATAAGGATGAGATGCATGTGTTTACCATTTGAAGCATCACTAAACTAAACATATTCCGTATTATCGATAGGAAACCTAAAAACCAGTTTTCAGTAAAACTATTTTCTAGACATAATTCAATTATATATGCAACTAAATATCTATGATAATCAGTCCATCCACCAATACATATATAAAAGAAAAAGAAAGAGGAAGAAGATGAAAAGTATAGACATTAATATGAATTAATTATTATGCAATTTAATTAGCTAATAAGAAGCATGGTCATTCTATTAAGCAACCGTTTTCCTCCATAGTATTAAGGAATTGTAACAGCTATTTATTCTGTAACCCATTGGCATATTATATTTTGTAATCAATAGGATAGAAATTTAAGTGATGAAGTTTTTAATAGTTATTAATGCCATTTCATTACACGGTGAAAAGAGAATAAGAGAAAAGACCACCTTAGAGAATGGAAGGAGAAACAAAATTAAAGATTTTTTTTTTTTTTTTTTTATATTTTGAGGTGAATGGTGGCCATAGAACTATGCCACATCACTTGTCTATGTTTCTCAATTAGAAGATATATAGATATATACGTATACTTTTGGAAATTTAAATAGTCTCTACACTATTAGTGTGCTTAATTAATTGGTTGGTCTTTCCATCTCGTTTTATTTATCTTCTATACTATAAATAGTGGTCTCACATTATTTGTCCATTTAGGAGTTTAAGGCAAAATTAATTATTATTTTTTATTTTGCCCATAGCAGTAATTGTGAGTATCTCAATTATGGGTTAGTATAATACTTGTTCAAATACCAATGAAAACATAAATAAGGATAAAATAGTCAATAATTTCTCATCATTAATAATTTTTTAATGGGTATGTAAAAGTAAAAATGACAAATAAAATGAGACGAGGCAGGAATCTTCAGGTAATTAATCCATGATTTACATAAAAGTTAATTAAAGACCAGATTGACATAGTATTCCGTCGATTATAGTTCCAAATCAACATAGTAGCATAATTAATGGTGAGGTGTAACTTGAATTCTTGAAAATCACCATTTCAATTATTGAGCCCATTACCTAAATGGTCACTCAACTATTAGAAATAAGTTAACAAAGTCTTTCTTTATATTGTTTCTTAAAAGTCACCCAACTTTGCATATTTGATTCAAATGGTCATTCTTGCTGAAAAGTGGGTAGCTCCGATTGAAAATTAGTGATGTGACATATTTTTTTCTAAAATTAAATTCATAAAAATTTAAACTCATCCATTTAGCTAACTCTTTTTTTTTTGGTCTCCCACCCGGTGTCCATTATCCTCATTGGAGCCTCGACTAATCCGGATTCGCACCGCATAAGACCCATTTCTGGGGGAAGCGCTCCCTAACAGGATTTTTTTCATTCCTAAGGCTCGAACCCGAGACCTCTGATTGAGGGTGCAGGGATCCTATCCATCCCACCACAATCCGTCGTGATCATCCATTTAGTTAATTATTCGACCGATTACCCGAATAAGACCGAACCAAATAATTTGGTGGAGTTTTAATCTATAAGTCTAGGTAATATTAAGGAATTTCATTTTTTTTTTGGTGCACTCTACTAGTATAAACACATTCTATGAAGTGTGCTTTTTTATTAAAACTATTAATGCCGTTAGTATGACAAGAAACAGTTTGGGAAGTAGTGCTCAATATTTAACTATATGACATAATATATAAACTGTCTTTTTTTTTAAAAAAAAAAAACCATTAATGTTGTTAATATAATAGGAAAATGTTTAGGAATATTTAGCTGCATTTGTCGAGTGGTGCTACCTATTTAACTGCATTTGACAGTTCAATATAATATTTTGTATAAATTCTGCTATATTTTATTAAATAATTACACAGTTATTGTTCTTGGTCTTTTAAACTTTTTTTTTTTTTTTTGGTTTCTTATAACAGATGATTTATCAGTTAATTTCACCTCAATCCTCCCAGATTATTCTCAGCAACTTAACCAAAATGTTTTACTTACTGGGAATTAAAAATAATTTTCATCACCATACTTAAAACCAAGAAAGTTTTACTAAACTTTTATAGGCCAAGAACGACTATTCATGAGAATAAATATTTGATCGGTTAAATTGTTCGAGTCGATTTTATTTGTATAAATGTATTGGATAATTTGTTAATTGGATGAGTTTATTTTGTAGTATGATTTTTTATTTTGAAAAAAGCATGACACATCACTAATTTTTAGTGGGGGATACTCATATTCTTGCAAGAATGATCATTTAAATCAAATATCTAAAATTCAGTGACTTTTTAAAATCAAAATTAAAAAAGTGACTTAGTTATTCTATTTTTAATAGTTGATTGACCATTTAGGTAATTGGCTCTTAATTATTTGAACTAGAGTTAAGGTATTTTGGACCCATTTTCTTAACCGGTTAAAAGTAATTGTTATCATCTGAAATCAAGTAATGTTTCACAACTAAATAAGGTAGTCCAATTTAATACAAAGTTTCATATTTGAACAATTCGAGCGCATAAGATCGAACATCTAAGTTAAAATCTTGACCTTGAAGTCAGCTCGACATGGAGTGATGGAGAACAGTATCTGTGACAGCATCGGATCTCCAAATCTCCAATTCACTTTGTCTAGTTTAAATAAATAAAGCAAAAAGAAAGTTTGTAAGAGGAGAATATTGAGGAGAGAGAAAATAGTAAGGCTGTCCACCGGCCCGGTCCGGTGTATATGTAAAAAAAAAAAAATCGAAACCGGCCCGGTACCGGTCCGGTCTAACGGTGCGTTTGCATCAATGCCGTGTCGGAACCGGTACCAGCAAGGGAATACCGGTCCAGTTCCGGTTCGACCCGGTCCGGTACCGGTTCGGTTCGTGTATTTTTTTTTAACTTAATTTTTTGATTCTTTGAAATAGACTAAAAAAATATGGTAGACTAAATAAACAACACAAAACACACATTTTATTCAATAATACGACAATACATTAAGTTGGAAATGCATAATTAAAGACTTAAAGGCTTAAAATGACATACTAGAAAATAAAAACTAGAAAATAGACTAGAAATTAGAAAAATACATAAATCTTCAACTTTAACGACTCAATTGTCGCGCTCGCGCAGATATATACCACCACCACGAGCTGCCCATTCGGGTCTATGTTGGTTTTTCAAGTGAGTCTTAAACTTCTCCGTCCCTCCATGAAGTGGTCCAGTTGCATAATTCCAAACTTTCTGACAAAGAGTACACTTAGCAGTGCCAGTATCATGATTTTTCGTGTTAAATTCCCAAACTTCGGATTTTCCAGTTCTTGGGTTGGAGGGACCGTAAAAATTTCGCCTAGCTACCAGTTCTAATACTGGTATTTGGTTTGAGGCCACTATTTTCTCTGGACTGAAGTTTTATCTTTAAACAAAAGTGGCCACAAACTAAATGTTTTGGGATTAGTGGCCTGTACCCAAAGACCAGTGGCAATAGTGGCCTTTCGTGCACTTATCCCGGAGGGACCTTCAGTAGTAGCACCTTGAGCTTGAGTAGGAGGAGTATTTGCAGTTGCAGCCATTTTGATAGAAAATTTATAAAATAGCCTTTGATAGAAAATTTTAGAGAGAAATGAATAGAAAATATTGAATTGTGTTTAATTTGATGAAATATGAGAGTATTTATAGGAAAAATGGGTGGAGAAGGGTTGTTGGGGGGGGGGGGGGGTGTTTATGGGAGTGGGGGAGGGAAAAATAGTCGTTTATGGCCGTTGCCAACAGCTATTTTTCAAAAAGGAGCTGAAATTTTTGTGTTGAGCCGATCCGGTCCGACCCGGTTTGGACGATTTTTATTTTTTTTGTTATCTTTTTGTTTTTAATTTGAAAGTAGTTTTTGAATTTTAAATTAGGTATATGACTAAATAAAAAATAATAAACACATATAAATTGATAGCAAGGCCTAAAACTTGTTATTTTTTTATGTAAATATACTACTAGTATTAAGTATTTAGTCTTTTAGTATTTAGTATTTAAGTATTGAATTGCAAAAGGATAATTGAGAATATATAAAAGAATGATAACTTAATAGCAAGACATAGCACTTGTTATTTTTTCAAAATAAATACTAAGTATTAAGTTAGTAGTATTTAGTATTTACTGGTTACTATTTAGTATTTAGTAAAGTATTGAATTGCAAAAAAGATATAACAAAGGATAATTGAGAATATATAAAAGGATGATAACTTAATAGCAAGACATAGCACTTGTTATTTTTAAAAAATAAATACTAAGTATTAAGTTAGTAGTATTTAGTATTTAGTATTTACTATTTACTATTTACTATTTAGTATTTAGTATTTAGTAAAGTATTGAATTGAGAAAAAGGTATATCAAAGGATAATTGAGAATATATAAAAGGATGATAACTTAATAGCAAGACATAGCACTTGTTATCTTTTCAAAATAAATACTAAGTATTAAGTTAGTAGTATTTAGTATTTAATATATTTAGTATTTAGTAAAGTATTGAATTGCAAAAAATGTATAACAAAGGATAATTGAGAATATAACAAAGGATGATAACTTAATAGCAAGGCGTAACGCATTTTATTGAATAATTTTTAATTTTTTTTTTGCAAAGTACATACTACATAGATATTAAATTGCAAAACTACATATTAATAAAAAAAACTTCTCATTTTCTGAATAATTTCTTCTGGCACCTCAGGAGGAACCGGTGGCAAAGAGTCATCTTCTTCATAATCATTTTCATTTTCCACACTTCCATCACCTGATAAAATTTCGGTTGTTGCTTCTGCATCTGCTACTTCATTTTCTTCAGCAAATCCAAAATTTCTTCGCTCCGATCTAATCCAATCTCTGAATAATACGGCCGTCTCCATTGCTTCTTCCTTCAATGAATGTCTATGATCTCCAATTTGTAATCTTTCTTGGCTGAACGCGCTTTCTGAAGCAACTGATGATGCTTGAATTGTTAGAATATCCCACGCCATTTTTGCTAAAACTGGAAACTGTGCTTGTTGATCCTTCCAAAATTGCAGTAGTTGATCGCTTCCAAAATACTCAATTTCCTTGCAACCATGAAGTAAATAAACATCAAGCTCATTGAACCCTCCGCTAGTCGATTGCCTGCTAGAAAGCCTTTGATTAAGGCTGGAAAAGCTTCCCAATCCAGCTGCAGCTCTTTTACTCGCCTGCGTTGAACTTGATCCAGATCCACTTGGAACACTTGGAACAACAGTATCAGCTGCACTCCTATATCTTTCATAAATCCGTTAGCAATCTACAATTACCTGCGCACAAGCTGTTTCTACACTTGGTGTTTCTTCATCAGTAATTTCCAAACCTCGATAAATTTCTTTAATAAGCATTTCGGTATTAAACCGTTTAAAAGAGGGATGTAATACAGAAGCAATGTAATAAAGTGAGGGAATAAAGTGAGGGAATAGGAAAAAAATATTTTTAAAATTTTTCAATCATTGCTTCTGCGGTTTCTTTATAACTAGGCACTAATTTATATTCGTAAGTAATTCTGCTATTCCAGCTATAAAATACAACATGGTAGTAACTGTAGGATAATATTGACCGAAAAATTCTTTAGTAGCATAAAAAAACTTTTCTAAAAATATAAGAAGACTCTCAACAAGTTTCCAATCAGATTCTTCTAGACGATACTCTACAGCCACTTTGCGATTTAAAATAACTAGTTATAGCCGCTCGTAAAGTATAAGCAACAGACAAAGAGTCATATACAGTGTTCCACCTAGTTGAAACTTCCTTAGGAACTCTTCTAGGCCGTAAACCTTCATTCACACACTCTATAAAAGTAGAAGAGTAAACAAAGAGAAACTCTCAATTTTTGGTGTGTTAGAAGTGAAAGGCAAGAGCTCCTTTTATAGGAACAATGTACGTGGCCTCCAAGCTTTCTACGGGAGAAGAAATAATTCTCCTCCACAAAGTTGCAAACTTTGGCTCCAAGAAACAAAAGGCACATGCCTATAATGAATAGGATGGGCCCCACCAAGTTGGCAACAAAACAAAGGCCATTTTACAAATCTCTACTTTGGACTTATTTTTTTGATATAACAAACTTTGCTCCATCTTCTCCACAATAATCCCAAAACACATATATCACAAATTTGTGAAATCAGAATCAGATATTTCTGATGTCGAAATTGTAGCAACACCTGTAACAATGGATCCCAATAAAGTATACAATGTACCAGACTTGTGTGCCGTCATAATCACACGAGTACCACGAGAAACTTTTAAAACTCCACCTTTTCCTGTGTATTTACACCCAACAGATTCTAGGGTGCCCAAAGATATGAGATTTTTCTTCAACTCAGGAACATATCTAACATTAGTGAGAGTTCTCACTACACCATCATACATTTTGATTCGGACTGTACCTTTGCCAATAACTCTACAAAAGGCATTGTTGCCCATCTGGACAACTCCACCTTCAACTGGATCATATGCAGAAAACAAGTTCTTGTTGGGACACATATAACTCGAACAACCGGAATCTAAAATCCACTCATTGTTCGATCTCGAATAATTTTCAATTGCTAAAAATATAGATCCATAAATCTCATCAGTAGCTACACTGGCTTCTGCGGTGTCACTGTTTTCCTGGTGATTTTTCTTATGCTTATCTTTATTTTTCAACTTCAAGCATCCAGACTTAATGTGACCCTTTTGATGACAATAATTACACACAAAATTATTATATTTGGACTTGGAGTCAAATCTACCCTTAACAAACAAGCCTAAAGCTTGATTTTCACTACTTTCCCCTGTAATATCTCTATCTATCTGTTCTTTTGATTTCAGCATAGATTTAGTTTTTCTGTAAGAGATAATTTCTTTTCCATAGAGAATAGTATCTCTAAAATGTTTAAATGACTGGGGTAAAGAGCATATTAACAAAAGGGCTTGATCCTCTTCATCGATCTTAACTTCAATATTACTCAAATCCATAAGAATGGAATCAAATGTATCAAGATGTGAGAGTATAAAAGTACTTTCATCCATACGAAGCATGTACAGATTTTGCTTTGAATATAATCTATTTTCCACTGTCATCTTCATATACAGGGCCTTCAACTTTTCCAACATGCCTTTAGCAGTGGTTTCAGAAGCTACTTCACGCAAAACCTCATCAGAGAGATTTAATATAATACTTGATTTAGCCTTTTTATCAAGGCTAGCAAATTCCTCCTCCGTCATTTTTTCAAATTTATTCTCCTTTCCCTCCAATGCTATATCAAGACCATCCTGAATGAGGATAGCTTCAATTTTTGTTGCCATATTGCGAAGTTTGCACTTCGATCAAATTTCTCAACATAAACTTTTGTTATCGTCATCTTAGCTACTGATAACTAACCCGGTTTGATCCGGATCTGATACTAATTTATTAGGATCGTGATCCGAATTAGTGCGGAATACGATAAAGCAGGGTTATAGAGACAGTAACAAGGATATCGAAAGTTTGATAATAACGACAACTAAAATAAATAAAGGAGACACAAAAATATACGTGGTTCAGTCAGAATGACCTAATCCAGGGGCGAAAAGGAATAATTTTAGTACACCAACATATACAAAATAGAGAGTACAAAATTAGAAATAAAACTCTAATTAAACCCAAATACCCAAGAGAGAATAACCTCACAATTCACTCACAAAAAGGTTCACACAAGTGTTTCCCAACACACAAATCTCTCATACAAAATACTCTCTATAAAAGTAAAAGAGTAAACAAAGAGAAACTCTCAATTTTTGGTGTGTTAGAAGTGAAAGGCAAGAGCTCCTTTTATAGGAGCAATGTAGGTGGCCTGCAAGCTTTCTACAGGAGAAGAAATAATTCTCCTCCACAAAGTTGCAAACTTTGGCTCCAAGAAACAAAAAGCACATGCCTATAATGAATAGGATGGGCCCCACCAAGTTGGCAACAAAACAAAGGCCATTTTACAAAAACAGTATTAAACAAAGGCCCGTGTGTGTGTCTTCACGAAGACGTTGAGGCTCCTTTAATTTGTGTGCTTATTTGATATTCTGTGCATTTGAAAGGAGATTCTCCAGGGGGTGGAGTGGCCCTCCTTTTTTCTGGTTATTTGATTTAACTTTGAAATTCCTATGTTTTGCAAGCAAAGTTAGTTCAATTCTGAATAAAAAAAGAGATGATAATCACTGGAAAAGTTCCAGTTAGGTTCAATAGTGGGTTATATCTAATTTAGGACTGAGGTTTAGTCGATTGATTCTCTGTTTGCCTTGCAGCAGCTGCAAGGATTTACCTGTGTACTTATAATTTAGAACTCATGTTTGGTTGTTTAATTTGCAGAACATATCTTTGATACGTGTATTCTTAGCTAAGATCAAGTAATATATATTCTCATTTTAATTTCTAATAACTATTAATTAAGGTTAAATCGGTTGGTTAGGAAACGTTTGGCGTGAGCACCGTTGTGTTTATCCGTTGTGTTTTGAAGCTGTTATAAAACTGGAATAAGCTGGCTGACGATTCAAGCGCATGTGATTGAATACTGATTCAAACGTGAAATTTGAAAAGTTTGCATGCATCTAGCTGGCTAACCATGCAAAACTAAGATGTCTATGATGATTTATTGTAATGCCACTAGATGATTTTTCTGTTAACAAGACTGCCCATCCAAGAATAATATTGGACAGACTATTAAGTACTTTTGATCATACAAACATCGAACAAATTTAAAGTACTCCATTCTTTACTTACATGTAACCCAATCTAGCAGGGTTAGTTGACCATGTGATAATTAACTCTGAATCTAAATCTGTGTTTTATTTTTTTGTTCAAGTTTGCATGATGCTAGTTTAGATGTTCTTTAAGGAAATTCCATTCTTGTGTAGTATGTCCACCATAGTAATCAATTCGAAGTGTACAAATTCCTCTATTTTAGAGCTTACCTCGTTATAAAGGCAAAAGGGCTTTAATATGTTAAAATATGAGTAAGTGGATGATCTGTTTAACACATTGTGTCCATCCAGAATCATATCCGCCATACAATCACTTTCAATCAGGTGGCACAAAAGTACTACTAATATATAACACGTAACACATAATTTTAAAGACCTCACTCTTTATTTGTCTTCATAACACTTATGAGTTCACTTGTGATTTGAGATATTACGCTAACCTCCCTTATTTTCTCAATAAATGATAAAATGACGCGCAATAAAATAAAACTTGTGTATTCCTCAATTCAATATGACCAAGGCATTCTGGTCCACAAGAATATTCTCGACAAAATTGGATTAAAATTTAAGTTTATTTGGGAAAAAAAATAAAAGTTCCAGACAAGTTGTAACATTGAAGAAGGGAAACGTAGATTCTTTCTTCAGTTGGTATTTAATTGAAACAGGCTGGACCTTGATTTCTTGTCATTTTCAAGCTCATCTTATATGTGCACCACTATTTCTATCAGTCAAACTCTCTCCTTCATCCTTCTCCAACTCAACTTCCTATAACTATCACCCAAAAATTTTAATAGAGAGCGTTTGGCCATATGATGCAAATACGAATTAGTCGAACCAACATGAACTAAATACATTTTTTAAATGTAAGTACAAGAAGTGTTCTGTTCCAAATGAAGTAAGTTCTCTTTGATTGTGTTAAACAAAGCAGCAATGAACTGAACTAAGCAGTTAGTTAGTTAGTTAAATGAGGGGCAGATTAGTAATTACTGCAGTTCCGGAAATCAGTTAGGATAACTAACTCCTAAAGTTAGTTATAGTTAGTGCTATATAATGTAGCTCTTGTGTATGAGTTGTTCAAGATTTCAATATACAATTTCAGCATGATCTTCTTCTCTCTTAATCATCTTCTTCCTCACCTCTCTTCCTCATTCATTCACTGATCATTTCATGGTATCAGAGCTCGGCCAGATCAGTGTGTCTGGTACTCAAATACAGTGAAGCAGGGCACATTTCTCTGCAGTACTTTCTTCTCTTTTCTCCTAAGATTGATAATCTTACCTTTCTTGATTCTGCCTTTCTTGAAACCCTTTTTTCTTGATCTGAATGAACAACATGGCTGGTATTCCACCAATGAATGGAGATCCCGCAGTACAGAACACAGGAGTCTCAGTGTTTGATCACAACCATCCCTTGTATCTGCATTCCTCTGATGTAAGTGGCATTTCCCTAATCTCTATTCAGCTTTCTGGGTCTGAAAATTATCCTGTGTGGAGTAGGTCAATGCGCATAGCCTTGTTAGGCAGAAATAAACTAGGGCTAGTAGATGGTACTTGCAAGAAAAATAGTATTCAAGAAATTCTGTGGCCACAATGGGAAAGGTGCAATGCCATAGTGTTGTCTTGGTTGATGAACTCAGTGTCTAGTAGTCTCTTGGGTGGTATTGTATATGCAACTAGTGCACAGGCTGTGTGGGAAGATTTACAAGAAAGATTTGATAAGATAAATGATTCTAGAACCTTTCAGTTGCATAAAGAGATTGTATCTTTAGCCCAGGGAACAAATTCTGTGTCTGGTTATTACTCTAAGTTGAAGGACTACTGGGATGAGTTTGAAGCACTGGTGCTATCTCCTGCCTGTGATTGTGAAAAATCCAAAGAGTTTGTGTTGTATCTTCAAAGACAGAAGCTGTACCAGTTCCTGATGGGGTTGAATGACACATATCTGCAAGCTAGGAGCCAAATTCTGTTAATGAGTCCACTACCTACTGTGAATCAAGCCTATAACATGATCATAAGTGATGAGAGTCAAAAGGGGATTATGCAAACTCCTGGAGTTCTAGGGGCTGCACCTGTATTAAGCAGCTTAGATCCTGTAGCATTGTACTCTAACAGAAATGATAGCAGAAATGGAGGTCCCTCAAGATACAAGAAGAATCTGAACCTATACTGTGATGTGTGCAAAATTAAAGGGCATAATAGGGAAGGTTGCTGGAAAATAATTGGCTATCCTGCAGACTTTAAGCCAAAGAGAAGGAGAGAAGGAAATGCAGGTCCCTCAGCCTACAATGTGATAGCAGAAAATGAACAGGATCAATACAAGATGCAGAAGCAATATGCAGGACAAACTAGAACCTGCAGTTTTTCTCAGGAGCAATATGATCAGATTCTGCAGATGTTGGATAACAATCAGAGTCACAACTCTTCCATTCACTCAGCTAACATAGCAGGTATTAGTAGTGCAATGTTAGTTTCCAACAATGTACAAGAATGGATAATAGACACAGGTGCCACCAATCACATGGTGTCAGATATCACAATGCTAGATAAGTGCACTGTACTGAACACCACTAACTCAAAAAAGGTCTTTCTACCCAATGGGGATGTGTCTCTTGTTACTCACACTGGCACAAGTACCTTATCAGATAGAAGCACAGTGGAAAATGTATTCCACATTCCTCAGTTCAAGTACAACTTACTCTCAGTTTCTAAGATAACAAAAGAATTGGGGTGTTCTGTCACCTTTTATCCCAACTTCTGTGTCTTTCAGGATCTCTCCAGTGGGAAGGTGAAGGAGATTGGTAAGGAAAAGAATGGACTGTATCTGCTGATGAAGAAAGCATCTGAAGAAACTGCAAGAGTGCATAGTGTAGTCAATGTGGATGTCAGCCTATGGCATAAAAGATTGGGTCATGTATCTTCTGGTGTACTCAAGAGACTATTCTCAGCTAATTCTGAGCATGTAGTTAGTGTGTTAGACAAATGTGTAATATGTCCCTGTGCTAAGCAAGTCAGACTGCCTTTTCCATCTAGTAGTATTAAGAGCAAACAATGCTTTGATCTAATTCATGTAGATGTTTGGGGTCCATATAATGTGCCTACAGTTGATGGTTACAAGTACTTTCTTACAATTGTTGATGATATGAGCAGAATGACTTGGATATATCTACTCAAACTCAAATCTGATGTATGTGTTGCACTAAAACAGTTCTTTATTTCTATCAAAACACAGTTTGACAAGACAATAAAGATCATAAGAACAGACAATGGAGCTGAATTTGTGAATTCAATATGTTCTGCATTTTTTGAACAACTGGGCATGGTTCACCAGAGATCCTGTCCCTACACTCCTCAGCAGAATGGAGTTGCTGAGAGAAAGCACAGACATATACTAGAAGTAACTAGGGCCATTAGATTTCAGGCACACATCCCTATCAAGTTCTGGGGTCACTGTGTAATGGCAGCTGTGTATCTGATAAACAGATTACCTTCCTCTGTGATAGGTGGTGTGTCACCATATGAAAAACTGTATAACAAGGCTCCTTCTCTGGATCATCTAAGGATTATAGGCTGTCTATGCCATGCTAAGATCCTACAACACACAGACAAACTACAGTCAAGAAGCAAGCAGGCTGTCCACATGGGCTATTCTCAAGTTCAGAAGGGGTACATTTTATATGATCTACAAGCTGGCAAGTTTTTTGTACACAGAGATGTTCTATTCAGGGAGGATATATTCCCATTTCACAAACCTCAAATCCCACCTAGACTGTTCAACTACAATATTACACCTGCTGAAGCTGAAGATCTTAATCTACAGTCTATTACTGACACAGACTTATATGATGATATACTTCAACCAGGACAAGAGATAGAAGTTGACATGAACCACTATCAAGATGACATAGCTGATCCTGTGTTGAATATGCATCAACATGAACAAGAGGAGGCTATACCTCAGCATGCACAACAAGAAAATAATCAACAGGAAGAAGTAATTGACAATGCAGCAGAACAAAATCCACTACCCTTAAACCATCCTGTTCAAGACAATACAAGAAGGTCAGGAAGGCATACTATACCTCCTGTTTGGATGAAGGATTTTGTCTCACTAAATGTCCATGAAGATCATCCATATGCCTTGAACAAGTATCTATCCTATGAAGGCTTGTCAGAAAGTTATCAGGCTTTCATTGCAGCATCTTCAGCAGTTACAGAACCAAGAAGTTTCCTAGAGGCATCCAAAGATCCTAAGTGGATAGAAGCTATGCAAGCTGAAATACAGGCCTTGGAAAATAATTGCACTTGGGAAGTGGTCACACTACCAGAAGGAAAGAAGCCTATAGGATGCAAATGGATCTACAAAGTGAAATACAAGTCATCAGGAGAGATAGAAAGGTTCAAAGCCAGATTGGTGGCCAAAGGGTACAGTCAGAAAGAAGGCATTGATTATCAAGAAACATTTTCTCCAGTTGTGAAGATGGTCACTGTGAGAACTGTACTTTCCATAGCAGCCTCCAAAAACTGGCATATACATCAAATGGATGTATATAATGCCTTCCTACAAGGTGACCTATTTGATGAAATCTACATGGTCCTACCACAAGGATTCAAGAGCCAGGGGGAGAACAAGGTATGCAGGCTCAAGAAGTCCTTGTATGGTCTAAAACAGGCTCCTAGACAGTGGAACACAAAGTTGACTGAAGCACTAGTTAATCTGAAGTTCAAACAAAGTCAACTGGATCATTCACTGTTCACAAAGAAGACTGAGGCTGGAACAGTGGTGATATTGGTATATGTAGATGACATGCTTGTAACTGGGGACAATCTTAAACTGATAGAGGACACAAAAGGAGCACTGCAACAAGCCTTCAAGATGAAAGACTTGGGGGAACTAAAATACTTCCTTGGGATTGAATTTGCCAGGTCAAAAGAAGGAATACTTATGCATCAAAGAAAGTATGCACTTGAACTCATTTCTGAGACTGGACTAAGTGCAGCCAAACCTGCACCTACCCCTATAGATCCAAACACTAAACTGACTACAAAAGAGTTTGATGATCTGGTCAATAGCAAGACAACTACTAAAGTCATTCATGATGAACTGCTACCCAATGCTGGTCCTTACCAAAGACTGATAGGGAAGCTACTGTACTTGACAGTAACCAGACCAGATATTGCCTTTAGTGTACAAACACTAAGCCAGTTTCTACAGCAGCCCAAACAATCTCACATGGACACTGCCTTAAGAGTTGTCAGATATGTCAAAAACCAACCAGGCCAGGGAATCTTGCTGTCAAGTAAAGCTCAAGGGGAGACTGAAGTCACAGCATACTGTGATGCAGACTGGGCTGCATGTTCCTTTTCTAGGAGATCTGTTACTGGATTTCTGATAAAAATAGGAGAATCTCTGGTGTCCTGGAAATCAAAGAAGCAGACTACAATCTCTAGAAGTTCTGCTGAAGCTGAATACAGAAGTCTTGCCTCTGTAACAGCTGAGCTTACTTGGTTGATTAGTTTAATTCAAGAAGTTGGAGTTACAGTTCTTAATCCTGTGAAGGTATTCAGTGATAGCAAATCAGCTCTTCAGATAGCTGCCAATCCAGTGTTCCATGAAAGGACCAAACACATTGAAATTGACTGTCACTTTATAAGGGAGAAGATACAGAAGGGACTGATTCAAACTGAGTACATACATACTAAAAATCAACCTGCAGATGTGTTAACCAAAGGTCTGAACAGAGTCCAGCATGCTTTGTTGATCTCCAAGCTAGGAATGCTCAATATCTTTGCTCCTACTAGCTTGAGGGGGAGTGTTAAACAAAGCAGCAATGAACTGAACTAAGCAGTTAGTTAGTTAGTTAAATGAGGGGCAGATTAGTAATTACTGCAGTTCCGGAAATCAGTTAGGATAACTAACTCCTAAAGTTAGTTATAGTTAGTGCTATATAATGTAGCTCTTGTGTATGAGTTGTTCAAGATTTCAATATACAATTTCAGCATGATCTTCTTCTCTCTTAATCATCTTCTTCCTCACCTCTCTTCCTCATTCATTCACTGATCATTTCAGATTGACTCAAAGGTTGATCATAATACCTGATTCCAGATTAGTATTAAACTGGATGCAAAGCTCAGAAGAGAATAAAAATTTGAAGAAAGATTTATTAACTATGGGATATAACATGAAGTATGCAGAGGCTATAGCTTCTGCATGGTTATTTATGTTACTATTAGGTCTCTTCTGTTGTTGTCTTAGCAGTAAACCTCGTTGTCAAGGTGATAAGAGTAGTGGTACTGGTGGTTGCACTTGTGATGGTGGCTATGGTGGTGTGTGACTATTCAGTATTCTTCTTATTATCTGATGGTTTACGTCTATTTTAAGTAAAGTTTTGATACCTTTTGGTATATGTATACTTTAGCTTTTGCAATTAATATTCGGTTAGTGATTGTGAATAAGAAATCTGAAGTGTTATCTACAGTGATGAATAGGTTTTTGATTTATTGAGTTTGCTTAAGCATAGTTAATATACTTCTGTTGTTTCTTATCATTGTTTTTTATGGGATACTGTATGTTAACGTATGCTGAGTTTCTCAAATGTGCTTATTTCTACCCCAAAAAAAAAAAAAAAGTGTGTGCAGTGAGCCTTTTTGCATCTCATTGCAATACAGCTATTGTTGTGTTGAACATAAGCTGAAACGTATTGCAAGAAAAAAGAGATTTACGTATTATCATGAATTTTTTAACAAACAGTACAAATTGTAGCACTATCAATCTATGTCTTCATAGCACCCTACACTTCTAACAACTTGATTTTTCTAAAAGGACCTTACAAACATTTGAATTAATCGCTAACATTCCAACCTTAGCATCTCGTAAGAACTCGACTTCCAGGCCATCACAGAATACTTGTAATTTTCCGCAGCTCAAGTCACAACGTGCCTCATGGTGGCTTATTTGAACTTTCGCATTCAAAACTACCTCAAATTTTATAGGCCGGCCAGCAACAAGATCGTTGGCAATAGAGTTTGCAACCCAATCAGTATAAGCCACGTGCATCGTATCAAAACTTGCGTCAATGAAGGCATGGGATTTTTCTTCTTGATAGAAGTTAGCAGACACATTAGTTTGCCATAATAGGGCGTCACTATAGGTAATCTTAGCCTTAACGTCCTCATAGGAGAAAATATAACCATTACTCGGGTTTTTAACCAAAAAAGTTAGATTCCAATTATCAAGATCACTGTATATGATTGAAGCATGCGGGAAGCTGTTCGATATAGAAAAAGGTGATTGCGAAATTGAAGCAAGACGAAACTTAGGGTCATGGAATTTTTTTGTCGTAACCATGGGGAAGTATGACGAAGTTAGGATGATAACCAGTCCTATGGTTAATCCAACCAAAATCCCTAATGCCAGATAGTATTTAGGACCTTTGGCAGAATCGGTTGTATTAATGTTGGTAATTGATTTCTCCATTACTACTCACAATTGAAACTTTAAGAAGATGTACTAATATCAAAGGGAGAATATGGAACTTTGGATTGTAGAACGCAGTTACTTTGGATTTTTACGTTCCTGTAATGAAGGATTTGCAAGTGTTTATATAGAGTCCACAATATCCCATTCCTAACATGAAAAGGATTTTACGGTTCTATTGGTAAATAGAAATTCCTTAGATGGAAAGCCAAATTCACATAGGAAATGGACATAAAAGGAGCACAAATTGTTTTTGGGAAGTTCAGCCGCTATCGTTTTTGCATTTTAGGATCCTAAACCTAAATGAAGTACTAATTACTAATGGTGTAGTTTTATGTTTTAATACTAATGTATACGTATACTTTTGGAAATTTAAATAGTCTCTACACTATTAGTGTGCTTAATTAATTGGTTGGTTGTAATACGTGATTTAATATACTCTTTCCGTCTCGTTTTATTTGTCCTCTTTACTATAAATAGTTGTCTCAAATTATTTGTCCATTTAGGAGTTCAAGGCAAAATTAATTAATTTTTTCCATTTTATCCGTAGTAGTAATTGTCTTGAAGAACATAAGTATCTCAATTATGAGTTCGTATAATACTTGATCAAATACCATTGAAGACATAAATAAGGGTAAAATAGTCAATAATTCCTCATCATTAATGATTTCTTAATGTGTATGTAAAAGTGAAAAGGACAAATAAAATGAGACGAGGGAGTAATTTTCAAGTAATTAATCCATAATTTACATAAAAAGTTAATTAAAGGCCAGATTGACATAGTATTCCGTCAATTAAAGTTCCAAATTAACATAGTAGCATTACTAATGGTGAGGCGTAACTAGAATTCTTGAAAATCACCATTATAAGTCCATTACCTAAATGGTCACTCAACTATTAGAAATAAATTAACAAATACAGAGGCGGATCTAGGATTTGAACTCTGTGGGTTCTAAATTTTAGTATAATAATTTCAAATACAAGTAACTGGGTTCTTGACTTAAATTTTGTACATAATTGGTGATTTTTTAAACATAAATACATTGTCCGCTCAACCCTCTACATCCGCCAATATTTCTTTATATTGTTTCTTAAAAGTCACCCAACTTTGCATATTTGACTCAAATGGTCATTCTTGCTGAAAAGTGGGTAGCTCCGTCTGAAAATTAGTGACGTGACATATTTTTTTTCTAAAACTAAATTCATAAAAATTTAAACTCATCCATTTAGCTAACTTTTTTTTGGTCTCCCATCCGGTGTCTATCCTCATTGGAGCCCCGACTAATTCGAATTCGCGCCGCATAAGGCTCATTTCTGGGAGAAGCGCTTCCTACCGAGAATTTTTCCATTCCCAAGGCTCGAGCCCGAGACCTTTGGTTGAGGGTGCAGGGATCCTATCCATCCCACCACAACCCTTGGTGGTCATCTATTTAGCTAATTATTCGACCTATTTACCCGAATAAGACCGACCCAAATAATTTGGTGGAGTTTGGTTGAGTTTTAATCTATAAGTCTAGGTAATAGTAAGAAATGTCATTTTTTTGTGCACTTTACTAGTATAACACTTTCTATAAAGTGTGCATTTTTGTTAAAACTATTAATGCCGTTAGTATGACAGGAAGCAGTTTAGGAAGTAGTGCTCAATATTTAGCTATATGGCATAATATATAAAGTAACCATTAATGTTGTTAATATACGGGAAAATGTTTAGGAATATTTAGCTGTATTTGTCGAGTGGTGCTACCTATTTAACTGCATTTGACAGTTCAATATAATATTTTGTTTAAATTCTGCTATATTTTATTAAATAATTACACAGTTATTGTTCTTGGTCTTTTAATTTTTATTTTTTGGGTTTAACAGATGATTTATCAGTTAATTTCACCTTAATCACTCCTAGATTATTCTCAGCAACTTTAATTCCCACATTACATACACTTTTCATTTTAAACCACAAAATTTAAAATTTTTCAGAGCTTAGAAGCAAATATACGTCCTTAAGAATCTCCTTTTACCTTCAGCAAGGGCATCTTTTGATATATTTATTATATCATCACTACCCGAATTAGTATCTCTCAATTTATTAGCATAAGCTACAATTTTTCTGTAATCATCAACAAAACTGCCTTCAAGAACCTCTAGAATCAACTTCAGTGCCCTCTTACACTTAGAACCACTAACATTGATATTAAATTCAGCATGCTAGGCAGCTTTCATGTTCTTAACCCTAAACTTTGGATCATCTTGTATCTTTTTCTTGAAGTAGTGAGCAATTGTTTTGGCATCTATCCTATGATTGTCATATACAGGATGACATGAATGTCCTGTGTCAAGAGTCTTGACTCTAACACCAGGACAATTCTCATCTTTATATATCAAACATACAAAGGGGCAGCCTACACACTTGAACCTCAGTCTAGTTTTGTCACTCTTCAGCAGCTCTAAAGCACAACCATTTGCTAGGGCATAGAAATTCATCACTTTTCTAGGTTCAGGTATGTCTTTGAAGGTCATGGTCTTGTCTAAGGTTCTATAAGCAGTCAACTTATCATTTAACACAGCCCTTCTTTGAGCTTCATAAGACTCTAACTCTTCATAATCAGAATCTTAATAATCAGAGTCACTATTGTCTTCCTCATAACTACCCCACTCACTAGCATCATTACCGAGTTCAATTAATTCTTCGTCTAACTCATTATGGTTCACAATATTAGGCACATTAATACCAAGTTCACAAATATCCTCTACAACGTATAAGTTAATTACCCTAAATTTATCAGAGACAAGGTCAAGTAAAGCCCTAATACCATCATCATCTTCAATCACATAATACTTTCCAGAAGGACCTCTAACTATTAACTGTTAGACACCCATATATCCTAACTCATTAATGTATTCATTAACAAGATCTATGTAAAACAGGAAGTCAGACTCATAACCTGGCTTATGCACATTCTTCCTTGCATAAGCAACTCTAGGATGTGAAGTCCAATCACCACCATAATGAAAGACCAAATCCACATTCACCATCTCTTATAACCTGCATGCATTAACAAGTAAATGATTAAATACAGAAAAGAACAAAATTTAAGTGTCATATAATTCCAAAAAGTGGCAGAAAAGAACAAAAGAAAACAGTAGGGTCAAATGTATGACCCAAAACCTCTAAGCAATAAATTCAGACCCTAAAACCATAAAACCATACATCATATTTGCCCTAAACCAGAAATATTACATACTTAGTAAATAGGAAACCCTAGTTTTTGTCGAAACCCTAGGTGACAGAGATAAGAAGCATTAATCCCCAATAATACTTCTCAAATCAAACAACATAGCAAAATTATTAACCCATAAAAATTAGATTAATAGCAACAACTAAACCTACGAAAATACAGATAAATCCTAGTTGAAAAACTAACTCCGATTATGCAATAAAGTATGAAAATCAGATAAAACTAACATAATAAAATGATAATTTTACCTTTGTGTCGCTTAGAAGTTCAGATCGCCAAGGGAAAATTACAGAGACACCATCCGCGTTCTTTCTCTCAATTACCCGAGTATTTTACCTTTGTGATTCTTGATTTGCTAGGGATTTAGGTTTTATATTTTTATTAACGGGTTATTGGTTACGGGTTGTCGGTGGCGGGTATAGGTTTAATGGGTTATGGGAATTAAGTCGGGAAATAGTGATGTGGCAGCTTATATGGCCACCAATGTGGCGTGTTGACACCCAATTTTGTCCCTCCATTTTTTGCAATTAGGCTATATTTAATTAAAATCGATAATAATAATTTTCTAAACAAAATTGCATTAGATGGCATGCGTTTTACGTGTGCAAAATTATTATTAGTACCCTATTTACATAATATTTATTTAATTGCGATTATAACTACGTAATTGTATTCATCTAGGCTATTTTCTAAAATACGTATACTATTCGCGCAATTTAATGTATTATGACATTATTTGATGCCGGGCAATCTAGCTCGAGACCCTTCACGAGAAGCCAAGCCAAAGCTATCCATGATGCTCACCTTCACTTGCTATGGAGAGGCTTGAACGAGGAAGATGGAAGCTCCGGAACAACCTTGAAGATCATGCATTGGAGCACCATGGAAGGGGAACCATCTAGGACACTTGGAGAGGCTCAAGAGACACAAAAGGAGACACCCCAAGAAGCTTCAGGAAGAGGCGGACCCCTACCTGAAGAGGCGGACCGCCTAAACTTTGCACACTCTCTGGACTTTGGGAGAGGCGGACCGCCTACCTCACAGAGGCGGACCGCCTCCTTGACTGGTGGCCTCAGGAAGTTGAGCCAAGGCGGAGCGCCTACTAGGGGTGGGCGGACCGCCTACCCCTGTTGTGACCCCATCCGGATTTTGCCTATCTTGTGTGTATAATTCCAACTTTAGCCCTAAGTGGCTTCTATTGTGTAAACCCACTTAGGGGTATTTTAGACACTTCATTACATGTTGTAGAAGGCTATAAAAGCCTTCATTAGGTCTTGAACTCATTTAACCAATCTTGAATGCAAAACACAAGAGAAATACTCTCTATTGAAACCTTTGATTCTTGGCTTGAATTTCAATTGGACGATTCCAAGTTGAACCTCAAACCTCCCCGACCATTCTATTTGCAAGGACCACGTGATTCTTGAGGATAGTTGCATAGTGCTAGGTGATTCTTTCCAATCGCTCGGGGTGTAACGGAACAAGTTCTCCGTTGCTACTCGACTTTAGTGTAAGTCTCGTCTCACTTTTATCTTTACTCGCTTTCGTAGGTTTTCCCTACATCAGTTGGTATCAGAGCAAGGCTAGGGTTGCGTTCTTACGAGCCCTCGTCCTACTCTTCGTGCTTGTCTTTTATGTTCCGTGTTTATTTTCGTGTTCTTGTTCTTGTTTCATTGAAAAAGAAGAAAAAAAGTCAAAAACTAGAAAACCCAAAAATTTGCTAGAAATCGTTGGTTGTTACGTTTTTGTTGGTTTTGATTATCGGGGATTGTTTGTTTACGTGAACCCGACAATTGGGTACCAACAAAACGCGTTTTGGAGTTGAAAATCAAAATTGGAAAATTTGAACCCTAGGTTGGGTATTTTGCAAAATTTGCCAAAACTTGTTTGATGTTATGATTTTGTGGTTGTTTGGTATCGGGAATTACTCCTTATAGTTACCCCGTCATTTTGATACCACTATAACATCATTTGGAGTAGCGGAGTGAAAATCGATTTTTTGAAATCTTGGTGTTCTTGAAGTTTTTGAAGAATTTGCTCCAAATCTTTGAATCAAGTTGTTTGTTGGTTGTTTGTTGGATTAGACCATTGGGGTTTGCTTGTATAGTCCAAAACAACTTTGGGTACCATTACATATCAAAAACTCCTTGAAAACATTGGAAAATCGAGTGCCAAAAATCAAGGAACGGACTTGAAACTGTGCAGGAGAAAAGGCCTAGGCGGACCGCCCCTTATCTTAGGCGGACCGCCCAAATTTCTGCCACTCTCTGGATCTTGGAGTAGGCGGTCACCGCCCACCTTACAGAGGCGGGGCGCCCACTCCCTGAAGGGTGTCCGGGTAGTTTGTTTCGTAGGCTTTCGTGATTTGTTTGCTTCCATTACTTCCGGTTAGTACTTTGCGAGTAATTCTCCTACTCAACTAGTACTAATTCATTGAGCGCTTAGGATATTCGTGTGTGTTGGTGTTTGATAACTTCAAAGAAGACTCGTAGAATTTCTTTGGCTCAAGTGCTCACTTAAAAGCCGAACGCCTATAGAGTCCCATTAACTCCACTCTTCCCGAAGAGCATTTGGAACTTGTCGGATTGTTTGGTTGTTGAGGTAGTTGTTCAACTCCGAGGAAGACTTTTGAATTCGGGCTTGAGTGAACCTACCCCAAAAACAAGAGTGAACCCGAGGGACAATCAAAGGTAAGGGAGCGAGTGAGGGCTTTTACTCTAATCTCTTTACTTGTTTTTTATTGTTGTAGGTACAATGGCGGATGAGAAGGCTAAATCAACCATTGAGGTTCCCGTTGACGTCTTGGCTAGTCTATTGGCCGAGGTGAAAACCTTGAACCTTAGAATGGAGGTCTTTGAAAAGGAAAGGACCCCGAGTGTCCAAAAGGATGCCAATGAAGGCACAAGTGATGATTCAATCATGAAGCCGGATCAATATGCGGAGTTAGTTCGTCGACAACGGTTGAGGGACGAGGCTCTTGCTAGAGAAAGATCGTTGGGCACTCCCCAACCCTTGGGCAATCCCCAAGGAGATGTCCCACTCTTAAGGCCCCGAAGAAATGTAATTCCTCTTGAGCAAGTTGATGAAGCTCAAGAAGGGGAGGGCCTCGGTTTAGATGATGATTTTGATGCTCATTACCCACCTAGGAGAGCGATGAACGGAGGCCGAGGGATGGATGGAGGTCGTGGGCGAGGTCGAGGACCTCCAAGGGCTTTCATGGGAAGGGACTTGAGAAGGGAGTATGATGAGGTTGAAGACTACTACGGGGGTCAACCGGGACCACATCGTGGGGGTCGTGACACTAACCTCAATAGTGTAAAGATCACTATCCCGCCTTTCAAGGGAACTAGTGATCCGGAGACTTTCTTAGAATGGAAGGTTCAATTGGAGCGGGTCTTTGACACGAATGATATGTCCGAGGAGAAGAAGGCTACATATGCCATTGCTTCCTTTGAATCTTATGCCTCTACATGGTGGGAATCCATGAAGCGTTCAAGGAGACGACTTGGGTTGCGGATGAACATCACTTGGGAAGAGTTGAAAGAAATAATGAGCAACAAGTATGTGACTCCCAAGTACCGACAAGAGCAACTCAAACGGCTCTATGAATTGAAGCAAGGCTCTAAATCCGTTGATGAGTATTTCAATGATTTTGAGAAGAACCGGATGGCTCTTGATATGGAGACGGAGGATGAGGAACAAGCTATCATCCGTTTCAAAAGTGGCTTGAGTAGGGAGATTGCTTCCCAATTGAGGCTACACACCTTCCACTCTCTACAAGATGTGTGTGATGCCGCGGTTGAGGCCGAGAAGTGGTTCAAAGAAGAGAAGGCTCCTCGCTATAGGAGTACCACCACTACCACTCCAACAACTCGCCCCAAAGAATGGAAGACCCCATACACAAGTGGTGCAAGTGGGAGTCGAGATGTGAAGAAGCCTTTTGAGAAGGCTACCCCGAGAAGCGACCACAAAGAGGTTGGAGGTAATTCTAAAACTACTTTAAATACTCCTTCTTCTTCTTCTTTCCAATGCCATAAATGTAAGGGTTACGGCCACTTTGCCAAAGAGTGCCCTACCCGGAAAACAATGATTGTGATGGATGATGGGTTGGTCTATGAGGGGGAAAGTGAGTCCGAGGGAGAGATTGAGGAGGAGAGTGAGGAAGTTGAGGGTGAGGGTGAAGAGAGAGTGACGGAGGGGGATGATCCTAATATGTTCCTTGTGGTTCGCCGCATTTTGGGAACCATGGTGAGTGAAGAGAGGGAAGATGAACAAAGGGAAAACTTATTCCATGCTCGATGTAGAGTGAAAGGGCAAGTGTGTTCCATGATCATAGACTCGGGTAGTTGTGCTAATGTGGTGAGCCAATCCTTGGTCTCACAATTGAAATTGACTACCCAAAAGCACCCTAATCCCTACCGTTTGCAATGGTTGAGTGAGTGTGGGGAATTGAGGGTCTTGAAGCAAGTCTTGATTAGGTTCAAGATCGGGAACTATCAAGATGAACACATGTTTGACGTGGTGCCAATGCAAGCATGCCACCTTTTATTTGGTAGGCCGTGGCAATACGACAAACAAGTGGTTCATGATGGCCGGACCAACACTTACACGGTTAGGCATGAGGGGAAGAAGTTTGTGCTCACACCCTTGACCCCAAAGCAAGTAAGTGAAGACTATCGGCGCATGAAAGAGTTGAGGGAAGCGGCTAAGGCCAAGTCCCCGATTGTGGCCAAACCTTTGGCCGAGACTCCACCTTCTTCCACCGGTCGCATGTGTGCCATGATGCAACCGGGTGAGGTTTTGAAAGGTAATGATGGCACCAAAATGCTCATATGCCTAGTGCACAAAGGTATGGTTTTAAATTCCGAAAGTGATTATTTATCTAACCCTAACCCTTTGCCTAGTGCCATTGAAAATGTTTTGAAGGTCTATGAGGACATGTTCCCGGACGAGATGCCGGATGGATTGCCTCCTTTGAGGGGCATTGAACATCAAATTGACTTTGTCCCGGGCTCTCAAATTCCCAACAAGCCGGCATATAGGAGCAATCCCGAGGACACAAGGGAGCTACAAAAGCAAATTGATGAGTTGCTCACCAAAGGCTTGGTGAGGGAGAGCTTGAGCCCTTGTGCCGTGCCCGTGATCCTTGTTCCGAAGAAGGATGGCACTTGGAGGATGTGTGTGGATTGTCGAGCGGTCAACAAAATCACGGTAAAGTATCGACATCCCATACCTCGTTTGGATGATATGTTAGATGAGCTTAGTGGTTCTAGCATCTTTTCAAAAATAGATCTTAGGTCCGGTTACCATCAAATCCGAATGAAACCCGGAGATGAATGGAAAACCGCATTCAAGACCAAGTTTGGTCTATACGAATGGTTGGTGATGCCCTTTGGCCTCTCCAACGCGCCTAGTACTTTCATGAGATTGATGAACCATGTGCTAAAACCCTTCATCAACAAATTCGTGGTCGTCTACTTTGATGACATATTGATCTATAGCAAGTCTATAGACGACCACGTTGGCCACTTGAGTCAAGTACTTGAAGTGCTACGAGCCGAAAAGCTCTATGCCAACTTTAAGAAGTGCGCCTTTTGTGTTGAAAAGGTTGTCTTTTTGGGCTTTGTTGTTAGTGTCAATGGTGTAGAGGTTGATGAGTCCAAAGTTGAAGCCATTAGGGATTGGCCTACTCCCACCACCGTTTCTCATGTGCGGAGTTTTCATGGCCTTGCTAGTTTCTATCGGCGCTTTGTTAGAGACTTTAGCACCATTGCCGCACCACTCACCGAGTTGGTGAAAAAGGACAAGTCCTTTGTTTGGGGAGAGCCGCAAGAGAAGGCTTTCCAAGAATTGAAAAGTAGGTTAAGTACCGCCCCATTGTTGCAATTGCCCGACTTCGGGAAGGCTTTTGAGGTAGAATGTGATGCCTCGGGGGTGGGTATTGGGGGTGTTCTCATGCAAGAAGGGAAACCCGTTGCCTACTTTAGTGAGAAGTTGAAGGGCGCAACCTTGAATTACTCCACGTATGACAAGGAGTTGTATGCCCTAGTGAGAGCTTTGGCCCATTGGCAACACTATCTATGGCCTCGGGAATTCGTGATCAAGAGTGACCATGAGTCACTCAAACATCTAAGAGGCCAAGAGAAGTTGAACAAAAGACATGCCAAATGGGTGGAGTTTATTGAGTCCTTCCCTTATGTATTTCATTACGAACGGGGTAAGGACAATGTTATAGCCGATGCGCTTTCTAGAAAGTTCGCCCTTGCTACCACTCTTGCTTCTAGACTTATGGGTTTTGAGAGTATAAAATCCTTATATGAACATGACCCAAAGTTCAAGAGCATTCATGATGCTCTAGTGAGTGGGGAAAGGGTGGAGAAATACCAATGGGTGGATGGCTACATTTTCAAGAAAGGGAGAGTGTGTGTCCCCGAGTCCTCTTGGCGAGAATTGCTAGTGCGTGAAGCACATTGTGGAGGCTTGATGGGTCACTTTGGGAGGGATAAGACTTTGGCCATTCTTATGGAGCAATTCCATTGGCCTAAGATGGGAATGCATGTTGAGCGGCTATGCAATGCTTGTTTAGATTGCAAGCACGCCAAGTCTAAGTCGAATCCTCATGGCTTGTATACCCCTTTGCCTATTCCTACTAGCCCGTGGATGGACATTTCGATGGATTTTGTTATGGGTTTGCCGCGGTCTAGAGGGGGCCATGATAGCATTTATGTTGTCGTGGATCGGTTTTCCAAAATGGCTCACTTCATTCCTTGTAAGAAGAGTAGTGATGCACACCATGTAGCTTCCTTGTTCATTGATAATGTGTTAAAATTGCATGGCGTGCCTCAAACCATTGTAAGTGATAGGGACACTAAGTTCCTAAGCCATTTTTGGAGATGTTTGTGGGGTGCCCTTGGCACCAAATTGTTGTTCTCTACGTCCCACCACCCTCAAACGGATGGCCAAACCGAGGTGGTGAACCGAACCTTGGGGTCTCTTCTTAGAGCTATGACCCGAGGTAAGGCCGGGACATGGGTGGAGAAGTTACCACTCATGGAGTTTGCATATAACCGCACTTTGCATAGAATGATTGGCATGACTCCATTTGAGTGCGTTTATGGTTTTAATCCTTTGATTCCACTTGATCTCACCCCTTTGCCAAGGGAAATGGTTGTTAATGTTGCAGGTACAAGCCGAGCTAAGGCCTTGATGGACCTCCATGCCAAAGCAAAGAAGAACTTGGAGGAAGCTTATGAAAAGTTGGCCACCAAGAAGAACAAGGGGAGGAAGAAAGTGGAATTCAAGAAAGGAGATTGGGTGTGGGTGCACTTCCGAAAAGAAAGATTCCCAAGCATTAGAAAAGGGAAGTTGGCACCCCGAGGAGATGGCCCGTTCCAAGTGATATCCAAGATCAACAACAATGCCTATGTGATTGATCTACCGGGTGAGTACAATGTGTCAAATACTTTCAATGTTAGTGACTTGGCTCCTTGTGATGTAGGTGATGCCGTGGAGGATGACGCCTTAATTTCGAGGACGAAATCTTCTCAAGAAGGGGAGGATGATGCCGGGCAATCTAGCTCGAGACCCTTCACGAGAAGCCAAGCCAAAGCTATCCATGATGCTCACCTTCACTTGGTATGGAGAGGCTTGAACGAGGAAGATGGAAGCTCCGGAACAACCTTGAAGATCATGCATTGGTGCACCATGGAAGGGGAACCATCTAGGACACTTGGAGAGGCTCAAGAGACACAAAAGGAGACACCCCAAGAAGCTTCAGGAAGAGGCGGACCGCCTACCTGAAGAGGCGGACCGCCTAAACTTTGCACACTCTCTGGACTTTGGGAGAGGCGGACCGCCTACCTCACAGAGGCGGACCGCCTCCTTGACTGGTGGCCTCAGGAAGTTGAGCCAAGGCGGAGCGCCTACTAGGGGTGGGCGGACCGCCTACCCCTGTTGTGACCCCATCCGGATTTTGCCTATCTTGTGTGTATAATTCCAACTTTGGCCCTAAGTGGCTTCTATTGTGTAAACCCACTTAGGGGTATTTTAGACACTTCATTACATGTTGTAGAAGGCTATAAAAGCCTTCATTAGGTCTTGAACTCATTTAACCAATCTTGAATGCAAAACACAAGAGAAATACTCTCTATTGAAACCTTTGATTCTTGGCTTGAATTTCAATTGGACGATTCCAAGTTGAACCTTAAACCTCCCCGACCATTCTATTTGCAAGGACCACGTGATTCTTGAGGATAGTTGCATAGTGCTAGGTGATTCTTTCCAATCGCTCGGGGGGTAACGGAACAAGTTCTCCGTTGCTACTCGACTTTAGTGTAAGTCTCGTCTCACTTTTATCTTTACTCGCTTTCGTAGGTTTTCCCTACATCATTATTTAATAATTATTTGCGGCTATTTAAATCTAATTAGTATTATTTGTGGTCATCTATATTTATTTATAATTAAATATATTTATTTATAATTATTTACAAAATTTCTTATTTTTATACTAATTATTTATATTTATAAGTATTTTAATTAAATACTGGTCATTTGGCTATTTTACAATCCCATTCTTATTACATTTAGTCCTCGTCATCATATTTTATCCACGTATACACCACATATACTCCACCTAAGCTTACACCTCACTAAATACACTCGCATGCGTACAACTCATCATAAGCATAATACTACTCTCCAAAGCACGTGTACAACTCCCTCCAGCGTATGGTACAACCCCTCAAAGCATCTACATCTCTACACATCAGCGTTTATATATATAAAATCACTTACACATCTACACTCGACGCGCCTACGTGGCCGAATCAGAGCCCTTCATCCCGTAAATCCAACGGCTCGAAATAAACCTCCCATTTTAATATATCTAAACATACTCACCTTCCAAAACCCTAAAATCATTTTACCCCTCTCCTTCCTAACATAATCAGCCGCCGCCGAGCTCTCTCCTCTCACCCCTTTCCCTTCATTTCGGTCTACATACACCCAAACCACCAAATCCACCGTCTTCCTCCATTAACGCTACTATCTCCGCTCGTCTCCTCTCTCTCTCTCTCCCTTATCGTTTTCACACGGAAAAAGGGAACAAATCCCTCTTCTCTCTCTCTTTCCATGGAAACCGAAAAGGAAGAGGTAGAGATTGACGAATCTCGTTGAATCCGGAGCAAATAAGACGTGAATATACACTGATTTGGCATACACAAGGTAAAGATTGAAGATTTAAACTTGAATCAAGCAAAAAATAAGGTCGGACGGGTCAAGCCATGATTGACCCGACCCGTCTCGTTCCCGTCACTCGACCCGACCCGTTTTCTCTTTGGACCTTGCACACGGGTAAAACTTTCCTGTTTTTCTATTTTTCCTTTATTATTTTCGGCTTAAAACTATGTAGACCATGCTCTTTTTAATTCCTTGCTAACACATGATTATTGCTTAGATCTATTCTGAAAAATAGAGGAAATCATGTTTATATTTATTTTTCCTTCAATGTTCCATAAAGAAAATTAATCCATGCCTGCTATGTGGTTCAGTTTTAGTCATGTTCGCTGCTAGCTAGTTATATGTTTAGTCCTTTGCTGCTTAATTCCCTTGAAAGCGATCCTATGACTGATTAAAATTAGTTGGTTGCCGAGTTGATTATTACAATCATGAACGTCTTAAAATCGTTAATAGAGATGTTAATTTAGTTGAAGATCGAGTCTCAAAGCATTTGACCATTTGTCGAGTTTGCTGTTGAAAGCTCAATTTTGGGTGATACTGTGTGTATGCATATACTGGTCTTTTGTTTGAATTTTGAACCTTGGTGATTATAAGGAAAACTGTGTTCTCTTGATTTACTATTCTTCTACATAAAAATTTCCTTATTTTTCACAACTGTCAACATATTCCCTTTCTTCAATTCAGTTAAACTATCTTTGGAAAGTTTGTATCATGGTATCTTTTTCAAATAAAGAAAATTGATAACATAATTCCCTATTTTCTTTGTCAAATATGGACTGATTTTCTTTTCCTTTTATAAAGAAGATTTAAAGTTGTAACTGCTCTTTTCTTACTACTATATAAACTAGGCCATTCCACACTTGTTTTCTCAGACTACAGACACTTGCTACACCTCTCACACACAGCTGAATACACACAGCTGAATATTCACACACTCAGACACTTAGACACATTGAACTTACGCACTTTACACACTGGGAGATGCACTAAAACACTACAGATTCCTCCTCTCTGGATACTTTTCAGCACCTCCTCTACACTTTTTACACACTCCTTCAGCAGACCTCTTCTCTTGCTCTCTAAGGCTGAAAATTACTTCTACTCTCTCTGTCTATCGAGGAGCAATCTGTTTCTCTTCTGTTCTTCTTCATTGTTTGCTTTTCCTTAAATTATGAGGCACTCGCTCTTCTCTAAATCCTTGGTGAAAGTGTTGGAAAGATAAGGCAAAGTGTTGGTTGCTTCTGTTACCTGTTGGCCTACATTACAGTTTACTGCTTGTTTTTAGTTTTTCAACGTCACCAAGGTATTGCTAAACTGAATGAATGGACTCCCTGTATCCCTTTGCCTGTTATGAATCTTGTTGTTTGCTGGCATGTATATGAACTGTTTGGGTCCATATGAGACCACCACTAACCTCTTTCGAGTAAATTTGAGATAGCCAAAGGGCTATACTCTTTTCATTTTTCTCGCAGGTTCATTCATATTGAAGGAGCCTATATCTAATTTCAAGAATATTTGCAAAAGATAGGACAAATGCCCTGCCTCTTATTCTCTTTCTTTGTTCTATTTTATGCTGTAGCTAAAAAACTTGCACATTTGAAATTTGTGTTTATATGGTATATATAAGCACCATAAGGTGCGAATTGGCATGCGAGACAGGTACTACAATCCATGGTACTGTTAAGTGTAGAAATTTGGCTAAGCAGGGGTCGTTCCTAATCAGGATTCTTAATTTTGCATGAAAACGTAAACTGATGATAAAACTGGATTGTTTATGCAAAATTAAATGTGAAACTGCTTGTTTATTTGTATATCATAATCTGAAAAATCTTATTTAGAGTAGGACAAGTTATAAAATCGAATTATAACGGGAGGTTATTTCTACAAAATCGAAAAGGAGGCAATAAAACGCGAGACAGTTTGAAAACTGGACAGTTTATGCAAATTTTGAATTGTGAAATTGAAACGGACTGTATGATATTCATAATCTGATTCTTTTTAAGGAAGCGTTGTTTTTTTAAATTTTTGTCTCAATAGAGGAACGTTTCTGCAAAGATGAAAACTAATCGGATTTATAAAAAAATATATGCATATTTTTGTAAAAGAGGTAAACTAATTTCTTTTTCTCTTCTACACACTAACTAATAGTGTGGAAGAAGAAGTAAAGACTTTGGAGATCAAGTCATTTCAAATTTATATATTTTTCTTTATTAGTTAATCATTCAAATCTAAATTGTTTGCTTTTAGTATCTATTATTAATATTTTTTAAGTGACATATCTACTCTCCTATTTAATCTATATATACGTGTATATTATTATTTGTTTGCTATATTATACATTAATATTTTTTCAATGTGCTATGTGGTTAACTGTACATATTCGCATATACATGCATGAATTTATTTTAAAGATATATATACTTACTTTAAATTAAACTATTTCAAACATGACCTCACATCAAAAAGGCCTTACGGACAGTAGTGTTTTGGCAATTAATGTCAAAATATCGTTCAGAAGGGCTAACATCTCTTAAACCATCACAATCCTTGTTGTCCCTACGTACAAAGGATTTGGTGTGTTTTAGAGGATGCAAAAAAAAAAAAAAATATATTTTCTTAAGTTTTGTTATATCTGGCCTAATCACATATATACAGAGATGTCTTTCATTTGTGACATGGTCGAAGAGTCCAACCCTTTTAAAAAGGTTAACTGTTAGTAAAGTCAACTCTGTAAGGTGGGCAGAACAGTGGTCTGTTTACGTAAAGGCCCAGAAACGTTTCTCTGGCCCTCGCATCAGTGAGTATCTTTTTTGAGAAATTTGCCCAGAGTGTCTCCTTTAGCGCCTGAGTTAGTTTTATGGCCCCATTTTCGATATTCTAAACATTCTAGAATTAGCTTGCGATCCTAGCCTTTACTATAATATGCGTTTATATTTGGCCATGAGAAAATTCTTAAAATCTCCTCGGTAAGTTTTGGTACATATACTTAGTCAATATCCCAAAATTTTTAATCCGGCCGAGAACCACCTTTCGTGGGTCCTTGAAAAGTGCCTAAGACCTTCTTTTCAGGACACTAGGACTTCTTACCTAGAATTTATGTTATGCGGACCTTACCCGGAGTTAACTATAACAAAGCTTGACACAATTAGGTGCCCTAATACGCCTAGTAAAAGAATATGTTAGGTGGCGACTCCAAAACCGACTCAACCGAGTCACCCAGTCAAGCCCGACCTTTTGAACTCGCTCTGAGTCCGAAAAACGGGGCGCGACAGAATGGCGACTCCGCTGGGGATTCAAAGTCCTAACCACAACGGGTTTTATTTTTGGGATATTTATTATTTATATCATTGAATTAATTGCTTTATTTTTGCTTGTTATTTTGTCTATTATTTTACTAACTTGTTTTTTTTTTTTTTTTCTTTTTTGTTTGTTTTTTTTTTATATTATTTATATGCAATATCCTTGTAATATTTATTGGCATTTTCACTCATACTCCTCCACTTCTGGAAACGACACTTTGCACACACACGAGCGATTACGTGGATCTCACGGTCGTTCCACCTCAAAAAAACCTGTAAGGGGGACGGTTGGGATAAGTTGGTCCGTGGTACAACCAACAATTCTAAACGTTCCCACCCCTTGGTTGTCCGCCTGGGGGAACCATGTTCTTGTCTAGTAAACCCACTCTTGGTAGTTTCTTACATCACATCCTATACTTCAAATGTTTTCAAATCTTCCATGAATTTTCTCAATCTTTTTCTTTTAAAATAATTTCAGTTCATATATTGTCTAGTTCATAATATCCTAAACTTCAGTTATTATTTTCGAATCTTCTAAATCTTTTTTCTTAAAACAATTTCGCTTCATAATTCTTTTACCTTTTTACGAAATTTTCAACCTATTTTCCAGAATTAACTTGTTTGTTTCTCCCTTTTAAAATTTATTTCAATATGTGCTCCATTTTCGCAAATTTGCTAAATCTTTTCTAAAAAACAAGTTTCACTACATAATTCTTTTCGCATTTTTAATATATATCGCCTAACTCTATTAGACTGCTTTTCAAATTAATTTGTTTTATTTGTCTTTCCATCTTTTAAAAGTTGGTAAAATATTTGCATCTTTTCATTTCGTGATTTTTAATATTGTCTAGTTTATATTAATTCTATCTTTCGAAACTAACGCGTTTGTTTAGTTCTTATCCTTCTAAAATCATTTTACGAATTACTTCAATATGTGTGCATCATTTTACAAAACATATGCATTTCTTTCAAAACTTGTGTATTTCTTTTAAATTGGTGCATATTATGCATACCTTCCGCCGCTCCTGGCAAGTTTCTAAATCGTGCGTTGGTTACGACCGCCTATTCCCTCACAAAAATCCCCTTTTAGGGGGAATGACTTGGAATTTATTTGGTCTAAGACGTTCCCGCTCCTCGAGTTGTCCGCTTGGGAGGATAATAAACCTCAGTCTATCCAACTTCACTCTTTAGTAGCGGCGCTAGGAATCATGCATCATGACATATCATTAGTCGATTTGTTCCCAAGTCTGATAGGTTAGTATGTTCAAACAATCCGAACGGGTTTTTGACCCCAAAAGAGCGTTGAACACGATCTATTTGGCATATACTTAAAGGATTGAACGTGTAAATGTAGACCGTCTATTAGAATTATTCTGCATTCAATGCCATTCAAAGGCACAAATGGTAACCGGAATGGCATCAAAGCCCGAATTGAATCAGAAACGACCGTTTATTTCTAAGTGGTTAAAATCATTCTGTATTCAATGCTATTCAAACGCAAAAAGGTAACCAAAAAGGCGTTAAAGACCCAATTTGAAGCAGAAATGACCACTCGACAGATGAGACGACACATAACGCACGTTTATCCTTTAAGCATTATATAAAGACTTGACATCCTTGGCATGTCAAAAGATCATTAGCAATTTTCGTCCAAAGTTTCTAAAGGGTTCTCAATCCATAACAACACTTCTCTGCATATTTCATACTGCATTGTTTTCAAAAGCTCGTGCCACACGTTAATCGTTTGCTTACAACCAAAATTTAGCCATATTCCTTCCTTTTCTTCTCCTTCCTTCACCTTTTCCAAAAGATCATGGCCAATAGAACATTTGACATGGTCGCTGAAACCCCTCAGTTACTCAAAGATTGGTGGAGAAACCTAAGTATAGATCAACAAGACCGAGTTAAGGCAGTGTTAGGGAATCTTATTTCACTGATGGAGCACACGGTAATGAAAGGGATAGTAGAAGCAGCAGTACGCTATTGCGATGCGGACCGAGCAGTTTTTCACTTTGGGAATGTAGAGTTGACACCATTACTGGAAGAAATAGGCGGTTTAAGTCAATTACCATTTGAAAGTGAGGAAGTCTTGATGCCTAAGGACATTACACCCGAGGAGTTCTTCGAAATGGCAGGGTTTAAGCCCGAGTTATGCACAGACAGTATAAGGCAGTCAGGAATTTCTTTGACTTCCCTCTACATCAAATTTGGGTATGAAGAAGCATTTCAGGAATCGGAAGGCTATTTCAACATTGACCATGCAGATTGGCAAGAGCGAAGTGTACTTGCTTTTGTCACCAGCTTTTTAGGGATCGTCGTCTTTCCACAACACAAAGGACGAGTTGATGTTTGCATGGTCTCAATTGCTGATACCTTACTCAAAGACATTAACAAGACATACACTTTGGTACCAATGATTGTTGCAGAGATGTACCGAGCTTTAGAAAGATGCAAGAAGGGAGCTGTTTTCTTTGAAGGTTGCAATCTGCTTTTACAAATCTGGCTGAAGGAACATTTGCAAAGGATGGATAACAAAGATCAAGCTTTCCATTCCATACCAAGAGAAAACTACATCTTGACTCATACCACCCGCATGGACAACGCTCTCGAGAAATGGGACCAACCAACAACTACCAATGGTTGGCATCACATGTTATGTCAACTGACACCCGAAAACATTCAATGGATGTTTGATTACTTCCCCAGCACAACAGTAATCACACGATCCAAAGGAGACTCTTTTCTCATCTTAGTGGGTTTTAGAGGAGTTTACCCATACACTCCTTTAAGAGCACTTAGACAAGCGGGGAGAAAGCAGATTGTACCCAAAATTGCAGACATCAGAAATTTCAAAGCTGATATTTTCGGAGGAATGATACCATTCAAAGATAAGATATTAGAACTTTGGAAGGCAAGGCATCGAATGGGGTTTGAAACTATTGGATGACACAGATTTGATGCAGGCTATGATGAAGATTATCCAGACTGGCTAAGGAAAGACATAGCAAAGGCAGTTCAACCAAGAGTAACAAGGAAAAGGAAAAGAAAAAGAAATGCTGATGAATTAGAATCGGAGTGCAAGAGGCTACACAAACAACTGGTAAAGGCACGAGAGAAAATAGCGAAAAAGCAAAGTTTGGTCGAAGCAAAGAATAAAGAAAAAGACAAATGGCGCAATAAGGCAGAGCTCCTGACAAAACGCATAGAGTCTATCGGCGTATGGGCTAGCGAAGGAATGAGCTCTGTGGCAAACAAAGGAATAGAGGAGAAAGGAAGAAAGGCTTGGGAAATGTTGAAGAACTTCACATTTGACATATCCCGACTCTTAACTGATGCAGACAATATCATCTTCCAAGGAGATTCATCAGGGGCAAGTTCAGCCAAGGGAGATTCATCTGAAGAAGAAGAAGAAGGATCTTTTGGGGATGGATCGGCATGAAAGATGTTTATTTGGCCATGATCTAATTTCCTAGCAATATTTAGTCTTTTCCGCTTTTTACACTATTTCATTATCATCCAATGTAATAAGATCCAATAAATACAATATTATCTCTTAGGCTCCCTATTTTGTTAGCAAATGAAATGAGATATGCGGCACAAAGCGCTTTTCAAAATCATCGTGCATAAAATGGTCTTTCGCATTATAGGATACATTCATTACATGATATGTGTGCATTGCATGAACTCGTTTGTTGCTCTTTCTCTCTCTCTCTCTACCTGAATGAATCTTTTTCCCAAATTCAATATCTCTCCAAGGCTTATAACCCTACTTTTCTGATCTTTTGCACATTCTGATTACTTCCTAACTCAAAGACTTCCTCTCCAAAAGGTCGGCTCGAGTTGAACACCAAAATAGAAGACATGGCTAAGAGGAGTGCACTTATTGGTGAATTGTCAAAACAAGAGGGAGTTATTGCAGCAAGTATTATGCGTATGGAGCAGAAAATTGACAGGGTAAGAGGAGTGATGGTCGACCTCAAGGGCACCTCTGACATGCCACAAGAATTCCCGAAGCCAATGTTCGAGGATCACTCTAGTGCTCCGGTCTACACTATTGCACCTCCCGCAATACATGAGTGTGATCCAAAGCATTTTCCAAATTTACATTCGTTCATGGTTGAAAGAGCATTCAATGGGTTAGCAGGAGGCAATCAGGAGATGGGAAGTGAGGAGAATCCACCAAATGTTGCAAAGGTTTGCGCACAACAATCAGATATTAGCATGACGACGAAACTTCCATTGTATGATGGAACTAAAAATCCTTATGTACATTTGAGAGCATATCTACACACCCTAGAAAGTATGGAACACGACGATGAGCTCAAGAGGAAACTATTTGTTAAGACACTTACAGGGTCAGCATTGATTTGGTACATAGGGCAAGACACAAGCAAATGGAATTCTTGGAGCGACCTGGTCGAAGCCTTTATTAACCGATATAAATCCTATGGCAACCACCGTGCGTGCAATAGCTTGTTGAAAAGAAAAAGTGTTATGGAACCGATTTCTGAAAAGGTATTGAGCAATAATTTGACTGAAGCACAATCCAAGGATATGAACGTTACAAAGAAAGGGAAAGCTACCGTTACCAAAACCCCAAGCCCTATCCCAATATCTCTTAATAACCAAGCCATCATCCCTTTGCATGAATCACTGGCTGTTCAATTTGAGAAACTTAAGTCTATCGGGATGTTGCAGCCACAACGTGGAGAAGTCGTTACCCCACTACCACCTTACTTCGATTCAAGCAAACATTGTGCATTTCACTCCAACATTCCAGGTCATGACACCAACGAATGCACCGCTCTGAGGAAGGAGATTCAGAGTTTAGTGGAAAATGGCAGGGTAGTCGAAGTGCCAAAGGGAAAACCTCAACTTATGTGGTGCCAACCTCTGACCTTCATGCCAACAGTTGAAGTTTCCTCACAGTCAGTTAACCCAGTTTCTTATCAGAATCCAACAAACAACACTAAGAATTGCTCTCGCGATGCTCCTCGCAAGTTCACTCCTATTGGTGGTGGGTCATATGCAAGTTTGTACGAAAGGTTGAAAGATGTAGGGATAGTGCACCCTATTGAAAGGAAAAGTTACAAGGAACCGTGGAAAGCAGATATGAAGAAGTCATGTGTTTATCATTCAGGCATGCTGGGGCATAATATTGAGAAATGTTTTGCTTTCAAAGAGAAGATTGAAGGGCTGATCAAGTCTGGGCAAATCAAGATTGAAAATGCTAATGACGAAGCAATTGCAGATGACTAGGACAAAGAGGCAACAGTTTAATGACAGATATCCGAATACAAGAAGAGAGCTTCTAAGTTGCATAATCTTTGGAGACATTTATTTTACTTTCTAAACAAGCTTTATGGCACATGTTTTTAAGTTTTTCCCTTTATGTATTTTGAACTACGCTTGACCTGATTCCTGTCAGTAGCAGGATACGTAGGCAGCCCACACCGGGTTCGGTCCCTTTATAATAAAAATTTTATTTTGCCCAATAAGGAAAGTTGGTGCAAAGTTTGAAATACAGCAGTTGGTTAACGATTGTGAAAAGGCATGGATCACGACAAACAAATTTGTAAAGGAAACAGTGATCACACCCAAGTCTTTGGTGCTTGACAAAGAGCCGACCTCCCTTTTGGTCACCTAAAGTCCAACCTTTTCCTTGACTTCGCACAATTCATCGCAACATCCTTATCAATGATTCATCAACCAAAATCTTTGTCTTGACTGCTACATAAAGCACTCAAGCAATCCTTTATAATCTCTATACCATTTGTCATAATGTCTAGTTCAAGCATTAGTCTATTATATGCCTTCTAGACATCCTCTTAGCTGCATATATGACCTTTATGTGCTATTTTGTTTCAAAGTCCATAATATACTAACTCTGTTTTGCATATTTTGTCATTTTGTTAAAGATTGCCTAGCATTTGAACACCTAAGTTGGCAAAGAATCTGCATTAAGAAGAAGCCGAGATGACAAGCCAAGATGAAATATTCACTTTTGGAACAAAGTCTTCAGAACCTCAGACATATGGCATCGAGAAAAACAAGGCTCAACAGGACATTTCAGACAAATCTGACAATCCTGATCCTACTACTATGCAAATTGTGGCAAGGGACAAGCAGAATCAGCTGGCAGTATACCCATATAAGAAGCATGGAACAGAAATCCAGCCAAATGAACAGGAGGGTTTAAATGAAAAGCTCCATAATCTAGAGATGGTCGTAAAAGAAGAGATGAGTTTAAGGAATATTCAAAGTCTGAGGTATAAGGATTTGTGTCTACATCCATACGTTGAGCTACCACATGGATACAAAATTCCAAAATTCAGCACTTTCGACGGAAAGGGAAACCCCTTCTATCATTTGAAAGTTTACTGCAATAGATTAATTGGAGTTGGGCATATCGAGGCTATCAGAATGCAATTGTTCATCCAAAGTTTATCTGGGATAGCACTGACTTGGTACACCAAACAAGATTTCAGAAAATGGCACACTTGGGAAGATATGGCCCGAGATTTTGTGGAGCAATACAAGTTCAACATCCGAGAGGATGTACACCTATATGAGATGTACAAAATCAAAAGAATGCAATACGAGTCTTTTGAAGAATATGCTACCCGATGGAGAATCGAAGCTTCCAAGATACACCCTCCTTTACCTGAAGAAGAGTTAGTTTCAACTTTCGTCCAAATCCAAGAAGGGATTTACTATGAGAAATTGCTCGGCGTTCAGGCACACGACTTTCCTAGTTTGATTCGAATAATAAAAGAACTCGAAATTGGCATTCAAGAAGGGAAGATCATTGGAAGCTCAACAGTGCACTATGCTAATCAACATTTTCAACCCAAGGCACTTGAGAATTTGCAAAGTAATGAAGAGGACCACACATTAATCTCCATGACTGGGCACAGACCACCGTACTACCAAAATCAACAGAATCTACAATTTCATGATACCCCTGACTTACATAATAGACAACCTCCCCACTATCAGGGTTTTCAGCCACAACCTAATCCGGCTCAACGCAGTCGTCACCAAACGAAAAGGATGAAGCCTCGCACATTTACTCCTCTAGCTGAATCTCTGACAAATATATTTGAAAGACTGAGGGATCAAGGGATATTGCAGCCGAGAAATGGATGGGTTCCTCGTTCAGATTTTGATCCATCAAAGACTTGCGCATATCATTCGAACATTCAAGGTCATGACACTGAAGAATGTCCAGCACTGAAACACAAAATTCAGAACTTGATTGAAAAAGGCAAGATAACGGTACAACAAGAACCACCAAATGACAGTTCCAACTCTCAAGCTGCAAACACAGTCTATGTTCAAGGAAATCCATCGAAGATAGCTCCGAGGCATTTGAAGAGAAAGCGCAACACATGAAGGCAATCCATCACCATGCAAAATCTAACATCTCTACATTTGACTTGCTCTTTTGCCCTTATCCCTACTTTGTACCTGAACCATGTATGACCTGATTATTGTATTGACAAGATATGTAAGCAGCCTACTTGGGCAAGGTTTCATTATAATAAAATTTTCATTTCTCTCTTAGCCAAGATAAGCACAACTTTGGGACAACCTCCTAATCCAATACACTCACCCAAAGGTTTACAACCTAAAATGGAAGAAGTATCCGCATGATCAATTGGGTAATAAAGATTTTCAAGATATCACATCAAAGGACAAATGCAGATTCGAGCCGACACTCGGGTGTTCAATGCAAGGCAACCACTTTGTTTTAAATTAACAACTTTTTCTTTGAGAGCAGATCTTCTCTTACAAATACAAGACTCGCAGGCAATACAACAATCTGAGAATGAATGACTCCAGTTCCAATACCTGACATGCACTAGAGGAATGCACTTACAAGTTTTTGGACATGACACTTTTAATACGACGCTTAGCCCCGTCAGGCTTAAAGTATGACGATTAGCCAGGTCAGGCTTAAAATATGACGACTAGCCCCGTCAGGCTTAAAATATGACAGGCTTACAATATAACGACTAGCCCCGTCAGGCTTAAAATATGACAGGCTTATAATATGACAACTAGCCTCATCAGGCTTAAAATATGACGACTAGCCCCGTCAGGCTTAAAATATGACAGGCTTATGATATGACAAATAGCCTCGTCTGGCTTAAAATATGACGACTAGCCCCGTCAGGCTTAAAATATGACAGGCTTATGATATGACAAATAGCCTCGTCAGGCTTAAAATATGACGACTAGCCCCGTCAGGCTTAAAATATGACGACTAGCCCCGTCAGGCTTAAAATATGACAGGCTTATGATATGACAAATAGCCTCGTCAGGCTTAAAATATGACGACTAGCCCCGTCAGGCTTAAAATATAACAGGCTTATAATATGACAATCAGCCACGTCAGGCTTAAAATATGACGATGAGCCCCGTCAGGCTTAGAATATGACAATAGGCTCGTCCGCCTTAGAATTGGACATACTCATTCTTTCTGTTTTGCAGGCACTATTATAATCAGCCTTTATCCGGCTTAAAATAGGACAAACTCATATATTTTATTTTGCAGGCACCACTACAATAGTACTAGCCACGTCAGGCTTAAAATATGACGACTAGCCCCGTCAGGCTTAAAATATGACAGGCTTATGATATGACAAATAGCCTCGTCAGGCTTAAAATATGACGACTAGCCTCGTCAGGCTTAAAATATGACGACTAGCCCCGTCAGGCTTAAAATATGACAGGCTTATGATATGACGCTTAGCCACGTCAGGCTTAAAATATGACGACTAGCCTCGTCAGGCTTAAAATATGACGATGAGCCCTGTCAGGCTTAGAATATGACTATTAGGCCTGTCCGTCTTAGAATTGGACATACTCATTCTTTCTGTTTTGCAGGCACTACTATAATAGGCCCATCTGCCTTATAATTGGATATATACATATATATTTTATTTTGCAGGCACTGTTATTAGGCTTGTCCGCCTTAGAATTGGACATACATGTATTCTATTTTGCAGGCACTATTTACAGTAAGGTGATATTTTAAAGGCAATAAACTGGGGCAGAATTTTTGAGGATCCCCTCAAAAATTCCAAAAAGGATGCAAGACGACACTGGGGCAGAATTTTGAGGTTCCCTCAAAATTCATTGAAAAATTGACATCCACAAGCCCAAGATGCAACAATGAGGAGGATGCACAAATCAACCCTTCCTCTCTCCCCAAAACTCATATATCTTTCTTTGAGTGCAGGAACAGAATACTAACAACAAAATCAATTCCCTATACTGAAATGAGGCGACACCACAAGATACTCTTCGACTTTCCAGCAATCCCCTTTGAGCCCTTCCTCACTATCTCACACTTGCTTTCAAAATCAGTTCCCTATACTGAAATTGTGCAATCACAAAATTTCTAATATACACCATTTTAAAACTCCATTCAAAAAGCTTAGTCCCTTCGATTATGTTTTTGCCACGTCATCAAATTATTTTGTTCCCCGCTTAAATCTAAAACCTCTCATATGGAAACAAGTAATCTGCCTAATCTTTTATTAGGAAGTCAGTTTGTATTCTGTCCAATTTGCACTTACCTTGTGTGAATCGTGCATGTTTTCGTGCCTAATCGTGCCCATTTGTTTGAATCATGCAAATTCACCGTGCTACTCTGCAATATATCATTAAATTTCAAAGCACACACCAATCTGAACTTTTCACACTTGGACAAATAAACTCTTGACACCTAAATCGTGCGTCATATATTTCTCACGCAGGCAACATGCCATTCTAGAACTTCACGACCTGATTCTCATGAACCCTAAGATATGTAGACAACTCAAAGACCGGAGTTCGGCCAAAACACCCCAAAACCCTCATTTTTCTTTCCAGTATTTCACTCGCCCGTCGTGACAAAATTGGCTACTCCGTCAACTATCTTTGCCCGAAGATTCTTTCATCACCCCCGGGCAAAGAGGGGCAGCTGTTGACACCCAATTTTGTCCCTCCATTTTTCGCAATTAGGCTATATTTAATTAAAATCGATAATAATAATTTTCTAAACAAAATTGCATTAGATGGCATGCGTTTTACGTGTGCAAAATTATTATTAGTACCCTATTTACATAATATTTATTTAATTGCGATTATAACTACGTAATTGTATTCATCTAGGCTATTTTCTAAAATACGTATACTATTCGCGCAATTTAATGTATTATGACATTATTTAATAATTATTTGCGGCTATTTAAATCTAATTAGTATTATTTGTGGTCATCTATATTTATTTATAATTAAATATATTTATTTATAATTATTTACAAAATTTCTTATTTTTATACTAATTATTTATATTTATAAGTATTTTAATTAAATACTGGTCATTTGGCTATTTTACAATCCCATTCTTATTACATTTAGTCCTCGTCATCATATTTTATCCACGTATACACCACATATACTCCACCTAAGCTTACACCTCACTAAATACACTCGCATGCGTACAACTCATCATAAGCATAGTACTACTCTCCAAAGCACGTGTACAACTCCCTCCAGCGTATGGTACAACCCCTCAAAGCATCTACATCTCTACACATCAGCGTTTATATATATAAAATCACTTACACATCTACACTCGACGCGCCTACGTGGCCGAATCAGAGCCCTTCATCCCGTAAATCCAACGGCTCGAAATAAACCTCCCATTTTAATATATCTAAACATACTCACCTTCCAAAACCCTAAAATCATTTTACCCCTCTCCTTCCTAACATAATCAGCCGCCGCCGAGCTCTCTCCTCTCACCCCTTTCCCTTCATTTCGGTCTACATACACCCAAACCACCAAATCCACCGTCTTCCTCCATTAACGCCACTATCTCCGCTCGTCTCCTCTCTCTCTCTCCCTTATCGTTTTCACACGGAAAAAGGGAACAAATCCCTCTTCTCTCTCTCTTTCCATGGAAACCGAAAAGGAAGAGGTAGAGATTGACGAATCTCGTTGAATCCGGAGCAAATAAGACGTGAATATACACTGATTTGGCATACACAAGGTAAAGATTGAAGATTTAAACTTGAATCAAGCAAAAAACAAGGTCGGACGGGTCAAGCCATGATTGACCCGACCCGTCTCGTTCCCGTCACTCGACCCGACCCGTTTTCTCTTTGGACCTTGCACACGGGTAAAACTTTCCTGTTTTTCTATTTTTCCTTTATTATTTTCGGCTTAAAACTATGTAGACCATGCTCTTTTTAATTCCTTGCTAACACATGATTATTGCTTAGATCTATTCTGAAAAATAGAGGAAATCATGTTTATATTTATTTTTCCTTCAATGTTCCATAAAGAAAATTAATCCATGCCTGCTATGTGGTTCAGTTTTAGTCATGTTCGCTGCTAGCTAGTTATATGTTTAGTCCTTTGCTGCTTAATTCCCTTGAAAGCGATCCTATGACTGATTAAAATTAGTTGGTTGCCGAGTTGATTATTACAATCATGAACGTCTTAAAATCGTTAATAGAGATGTTAATTTAGTTGAAGATCGAGTCTCAAAGCATTTGACCATTTGTCGAGTTTGCTGTTGAAAGCTCAATTTTGGGTGATACTGTGTGTATGCATATACTGGTCTTTTGTTTGAATTTTGAACCTTGGTGATTATAAGGAAAACTGTGTTCTCTTGATTTACTATTCTTCTACATAAAAATTTCCTTATTTTTCACAACTGTCAACATATTCCCTTTCTTCAATTCAGTTAAACTATCTTTGGAAAGTTTGTATCATGGTATCTTTTTCAAATAAAGAAAATTGATAACATAATTTCCTATTTTCTTTGTCAAATATGGACTGATTTTCTTTTCCTTTTATAAAGAAGATTTAAAGTTGTAACTGCTCTTTTCTTACTACTATATAAACTAGGCCATTCCACACTTGTTTTCTCAGACTACAGACACTTGCTACACCTCTCACACACAGCTGAATACACACAGCTGAATATTCACACACTCAGACACTTAGACACATTGAACTTACGCACTTTACACACTGGGAGATGCACTAAAACACTACAGATTCCTCCTCTCTGGATACTTTTCAGCACCTCCTCTACACTTTTTACACACTCCTTCAGCAGACCTCTTCTCTTGCTCTCTAAGGCTGAAAATTACTTCTACTCTCTCTGTCTATCGAGGAGCAATCTGTTTCTCTTCTGTTCTTCTTCATTGTTTGCTTTTCCTTAAATTATGAGGCACTCGCTCTTCTCTAAATCCTTGGTGAAAGTGTTGGAAAGATAAGGCAAAGTGTTGGTTGCTTCTGTTACCTGTTGGCCTACATTACAGTTTACTGCTTGTTTTTAGTTTTTCAACGTCACCAAGGTATTGCTAAACTGAATGAATGGACTCCCTGTATCCCTTTGCCTGTTATGAATCTTGTTGTTTGCTGGCATGTATATGAACTGTTTGGGTCCATATGAGACCACCACTAACCTCTTTCGAGTAAATTTGAGATAGCCAAAGGGCTATACTCTTTTCATTTTTCTCGCAGGTTCATTCATATTGAAGGAGCCTATATCTAATTTCAAGAATATTTGCAAAAGATAGGACAAATGCCCTGCCTCTTATTCTCTTTCTTTGTTCTATTTTATGCTGTAGCTAAAAAACTTGCACATTTGAAATTTGTGTTTATATGGTATATATAAGCACCATAAGGTGCGAATTGGCATGCGAGACAGGTACTACAATCCATGGTACTGTTAAGTGTAGAAATTTGGCTAAGCAGGGGTCGTTCCTAATCAGGATTCTTAATTTTGCATGAAAACGTAAACTGATGATAAAACTGGATTGTTTATGCAAAATTAAATGTGAAACTGCTTGTTTATTTGTATATCATAATCTGAAAAATCTTATTTAGAGTAGGACAAGTTATAAAATCGAATTATAACGGGAGGTTATTTCTACAAAATCGAAAAGGAGGCAATAAAACGCGAGACGGTTTGAAAACTGGACAGTTTATGCAAATTTTGAATTGTGAAATTGAAACGGACTGTATGATATTCATAATCTGATTCTTTTTAAGGCAGCGTTGTTTTTTTAAATTTTTGTCTCAATAGAGGAACGTTTCTACAAAGATGAAAACTAATCGGATTTATAAAAAAATATATGCATATTTTTGTAAAAGAGGTAAACTAATTTCTTTTTCTCTTCTACACACTAACTAATAGTGTGGAAGAAGAAGTAAAGACTTTGGAGATCAAGTCATTTCAAATTTATATATTTTTCTTTATAAGTTAATCATTCAAATCTAAATTGTTTGCTTTTAGTATCTATTATTAATATTTTTTAAGTGACATATCTACTCTCCCCACGGTTTGAAAACTGGACAGTTTATGCAAATTTTGAATTGTGAAATTGAAACGGACTGTATGATATTCATAATCTGATTCTTTTTAAGGCAGCGTTGTTTTTTTAAATTTTTGTCTCAATAGAGGAACGTTTCTGCAAAGATGAAAACTGATCGGATTTATAAAAAAATATATGCATATTTTTGTAAAAGAGGTAAACTAATTTCTTTTTCTCTTCTACACACTAACTAATAGTGTGGAAGAAGAAGTAAAGACTTTGGAGATCAAGTCATTTCAAATTTATATATTTTTCTTTATATGTTAATCATTCAAATCTAAATTGTTTGCTTTTAGTATCTATTATTAATATTTTTTAAGTGACATATCTACTCTCCTATTTAATCTATATATACGTGTATATTATTATTTGTTTGCTATATTATACATTAATATTTTTTCAATGTGCTATGTGGTTAACTGTACATATTCGCATATACATGCATGAATTTATTTTAAAGATATATATACTTATTTTAAATTAAACTATTTCAAACATGACCTCACATCAAAAAGGCCTTACGGACAGTGGTGTTTTGGCAATTAATGTCAAAATATCGTTCAGAAGGGCTAACATCTCTTAAACCATCACAATCCTTGTTGTCCCTACGTACAAAGGATTTGGTGTGTTTTAGAGGATGCAAAAAAAAAAAAAAAATTTTCTTAAGTTTTGTTATATCTGGCCTAATCACATATATGCAGAGATGTCTTTCATTTGTGACATGGTCGAAGAGTCTAACCCTTTTAAAAAGGTTAACGGTTAGTAAAGTCAACTCTGTAAGGTGGGCAGAACAGTGGTCTGTTTACGTAAAGGCCCAGAAACGTTTCTCTGGCCCTCGCATCAGGGAGTATCTTTTTTGAGAAATTTGCCCAGAGTGTCTCCTTTAGCGCCTGAGTTAGTTTTATGGCCCCATTTTCGATATTCTAAACATTCTAGAATTAGCTTGCGATCCTAGCCTTTACTATAATATGCGTTTATATTTGGCCATGAGAAAATTCTTAAAATCTCCTCGGTAAGTTTTGGTACATATACTTAGTCAATATCCCAAAATTTTTAATCCGGCCGGGAACCACCTTTCGTGGGTCCTTGAAAAGTGCCTAAGACCTTCTTTTCAGGACACTAGGACTTCTTACCTAGAATTTATGTTATGCGGACCTTACCCGGAGTTAACTATAACAAAGCTTGACACAATTAGGTGCCCTAATACGCCTAGTAAAAGAATATGTTAGGTGGCGACTCCAAAACCGACTCAACCGAGTCACCCAGTCAAGCCCGACCTTTTGAACTCGCTCTGAGTCCGAAAAACGGGGCGCGACAGCGTCCAGCGTGTAAGGATTTAAGAGGTGTCCAAGCCACGTAGAAAAACCGTTAGTCGTAGGGGCAGTTACAAAAAATTTAGTAATGGAGGGGCTATGGCTGGACCTATAGTTGGACGATGTAGTAAGTTAAGGTATATTCAATAGTAGAGGGGCAATTTTAGCTCTTTTCCATTGTTCAAATACCAATCAATCTATATATATAATTCAAAGGCGCCAACATGCTGATGTGGCACCACTCTATGGCCAAGGATCACATTTATCTTTTTTCTTATTTTTTTGTTATTTTCCCTCATTCTTTTCATTTAATTGCTATTTAGAAGCCTAAAAGTCTTTATGAAATTGATTTTTACGTGATACAACTCATCAATTCTGCAATAACTATCATTAATATGGCCATTTGGTTTTGACCCTTTGGGGACATCTGATAAACATAAAAGCCCATCCATTATGCGCTCTTTTACGTTACATACGTTTTTCATTTCCCTCTAATAATTGTTCTTTAATACTAGAACCAAGAAAGATATAAAAGTTAGTTGTTTTCACATGCAATTGCATCTATTTCATTTTAACATATTCTTTGTTCATCGATATGAACATCATTTCTTTGGTGATTTAAAGAAATTATTTGGCTGATTTGTTGCCTTCCAACAAGGTAAAATATATGTCAATTACATATATAATTTGCCAGTTTATTATTTTATGAAACAATATCGGCGAAACAATTCTCTTTGAAACTCTTATGGAATTCTTTGTGATTTGTTATGGCTTCGAACAACGCATTGTGTGAGTAAATTACATACGTAGATAACTATCCAGTTTGGTAAAGCCCAAAAGGTTTGGATTTTCCTGATGTTTGCATTCCGTGAGTCAAAGTTTGATTTTGATTTGATTGAAGGTTCCAAAAAACAACACATTTTATAGTCATCCTAATTTAAGTTGATGGATTATACAATATCTTTTACTTTACTTTTTCTTTTTTTGTTTATCCAAATAATTCTCAGTTCAGAGTGATTCTTGACATGTTGCTAATTGTTTCTATCACCCATTGAGGTACCAGGACTCTTATAAGCAAGAGAAGAATTTGTTAACGAGTGATTTTCAACCTCTTTATCTTGAAAGTTGAAAAGTTTAACAGTTTCATTTTTCTTTTTGCCATTTATAGTTTCATTTTTTCTCTTTTGCCATTTGTTTGTCGCGCTTATTTTCCCTACACACTTTTTCTCCTTTTTTTGCCCTTTTTCTTCATCATCTTTTCAATTTTGTTGTGTTTGGTACTTGGTAGTAATATTTTTTCCTTTTTAACATTCTGGTTTGATATTTGTATGTAAACACATCCCAATAGGGTACGTTGTTGTTGAAATGAAAACGATCATAGTTTGTAACTGAAGATAAAACTAAGATTCTGATATCATAGAATAGAAATTGCAATGAACATGCATGTTGTTTTGAAGATATAATTTCTTCAGTCCAACTAAAGCTTGAAATTTGGATCAACTAAAGCGCTTTTGATTTCTGAACATGCATGTTGTTTTGAAGATATAATTTCTTTCCCGTTTCCATTTGTTCTCTTCCCCCGTCTCACTTTATGGTGGGCGTGTTTGGTAGTATCAAATTATAGATTAGGGATGGAAGTCTTAGCATGGTCGGTATAAGGAGTTCTTGAACGAAATATGTAAATTGATTACTGAAACTTTTAAAAGACTTTAGAAAATAAAAGGATTTTTCTGAATATAAAAGGGAAAATTAACATTTTTTAAGGTTCCTGCTAAAAATAAGTCGCAAATAAGAAGAAAATAGAGAATGAAAAAAATAAAAAGAGAAACGAAGGGGAAAACGGAAAACAGGTAAGCAAATGTGAAGTGAATGAGATTTGAATGCTGATTCATTCTTTGATGATGATATGGTCGAGATTGTTGCGCTGTATTTTTACTATTTGCTTGCTACTTTTATTTTATTGAATTCTATATAGTAAAAGAAAATTCATTGATAGCTTATAATATCATGGTATAAAATTGTCACGATCCAGTTCTAGGGCCGTGATCGGCGCTTAGGAACTAAGTCCCTAAACAAGCCTTATCAAAATTCTACAGAAAATCGGGCAGAGTTTCCCCTGTTTTAGGCCTATCCAAAAATTTACCTGCTTTTAAACAAACAGTAAACCCAGCAAAACAATCAATATTCTTACGCATTAACAATAAAAATACCACATTTATCTCCAAATACTACGAGATCGTCTAATAGGGTTGTGATAAGTTCATAAAGACCAAATACTCTCAAGACTAGCTTATAAGTAAATAATCAAAGTGGTTATCCAACTGACTAAAAGAATGACTGACAAATGACTAAATGGGGCGATTCTAAGAACTTCAAAGAAGGACAATAATAAATAAATGAAACTCTTGCCCACGCGGACTAATGCGGGGCTCACCAGGAATATCAACTCACGGCTCTAAGAATGGAAATCCTCGGCCACGGCGCCTGCGGTCTCTGAAAAAAATATAGCGAGAGGTGAGTCGCAACTCAGTGAGTAACAACGCTTATCCACAACCATTTTAAGTGGGGATAAGTCAAAAGCATGCCAGTAAATCTTATGCAGAATATACATATAATTTAATTGTCACTTCCAGAATAACAATCAGAAATCAGTCCTTTTTAAGTACTTCTTGTAAACAGTGACCAATATCAGACCAGTAATAAATTCAGTAATCGCTATATATAAATCAAGTATATGGGTTTGGGATATTTTCAAGAACAAACCATGTAATCAGTATAAATTCCTCTCTGAGGAAATCAGTAACGGTAAGCTAGTTCTACCTTCCCACTAGCAAGGACTGTAACGGTAATCCGGAGTATACAAGGTGCACCAGGTCTAACGTACCCGTTGTTAGCTATGGGATCTGTCAAGGCTCATCCCAAAATATATTTATTCCCTATACCAAGTACAGGGTATTTCGGGTAATAATTCAATATTTCACATAGCGGTAAAACATGTCAAGTAGCAGTAAAAATCCAATCTTGTAACGATAAAATAATTCAAATAATTATTTCAGTACATATCTTGTAAAAGGACTTGTCCCACATGCAGTTTAAACATTTAGCAACACATTTACTTCAAAATCAAGTAGAAACCATGCAGGTTATGGAAACACAAAATTGTGGTAAGGTCATCACTCACAGTACAAACGCGTTTGGCTTAAGCGTATCTTCCACGAGCAATCCAATACTTTGTCCAGTCAATCTAAAATCACATTATATCGATCTCGAGTTAATTTCTTTGTTCAAACTAACCGCAAAAATCCATAACAAATATAAAGTACCCAGTGTTTCATATTTGATTTTCAGTTAGACCAATATATTTTCCCTGCTATGATCAATAAATCTAACTGATGCTCAACCAATTCCATCTTGTTTCTATATTTTTTTCCATTCAGTTTAATACTACTTATTTAACCAGTATGTGCACAAGCTTAGGGCTTAACAAAAGTCACTGCCCAGGTATTCCATAGGTACTTTAAATTCTTTTATGCCTAGCAAGAGTACATAAATCAGAGAATAAGATTAAAAAGACAATGAAAAGTTTACCCCTATCAAGCCAAAAATGTCTCCCAGTTGGATGGTTCCTGCTAGCCTTAACCCAAGTGCCTAACGAGCTCCTCTTTCTCCAATTTTTCTCTTGCAATTGTTGAAATTGTTGTAAGTTTGGGAAAAGCTGCGTCACCCTTCCCCTAATCCCCCTGGTACCAAATCTATTTGTAAATGAACTCTAATGAGTCTCTGTTTTGCACAGGTTCGTTTTTTTTTTTTAAATAACTTATGAAATGACTAGTTTACCCTTATTTAAAATAGGGTATTACATTCTCTCCTCCTTTAGAAATTCGGTCTCTGAATATAAACTAAGAGCATACCTGTAGGGTGAAATAAGTGAGGATACTTTGCTCGCATATCATCTTCCATTTCCCAAGTAGCTTCCCTTGCAGTATGATTTTTCCACAAAACTTTCACGAACACAATATCTTTTCTCCGTAACTTCCTTATCTGACTCTCGACTATGGCTATTGGTTCCTCTTCATAAGATAATTTCTCATTAAGCTGTATAGTCGGTGTCTCCAGCACATGAGAATCGTCTGGCACATACTTTCGTAGCATAGACACGTGAAACACAGGATGAATAAAAGATAGCTCTGGAGGAAGAGCCAAACTATAAGCAACAGCTCCAACTCGTTCAAGTATCTCATAGGGTCCTATGAACCTGGGGCTCAACTTTCCTCTCTTCCCGAATCGTGCCATGCCTTTCATAGGGGATACTCGTAGGAACACACGGTCCCCAACTGCAAACTCCAAATCTCTTTTCCTTTTATCTGCATAAGACTTTTGCCTGCTTTGAACTGTGAGCAATCTCTGCCTAATCAACTGGACCTTATCAATGGCTTCTTGTATCAGGTCTGGTCCTAATACCTTAACTTCACCAGCTTCAAACCATCCAATTGGAGAACGACAACACCTGCCATATAAAGCCTCGTAAGGAGCCATCTGAATGCTTTCCTGATAGCTGTTGTTATAAGCAAACTCAGCTAAAGGCAAGTAAGAATCCCAACTACCTCCAAAATCAATGATGCAAGCTCTCAACATGTCCTCCAATATCTGTATTGTACGTTCAGACTGACCGTCAGTCTGAGGATGGAATGCGGTGCTAAGGTCTACTCTAGTACCCAATTCTCTTTGAAAGGACCTCCAGAAGTGAGAAGTGAACTGTGATCCTCTGTCAGAGATAATAGACAGTGGAACTCCATGGAGTCGGACAATTTTATTCATGTATAGCTGTGCATATCTCGCACCACTGTAAGTAGTTTTAACCGGCAAAAAGTGTGCTGACTTTGTAAGCCGATCAACAATCACCCATACTGAATCATAACCTTTAAGTGTACGAGGTAGCCCAGTCACAAAATCCATGGTAACTCTTTCCCACTTCCACTCTGGAATCTCAAGCCGCTGTAGTAGTCCTGCGGGTCGCTGGTGCTCAGCCTTAACCTGTTGACAAGTCAAACAACTAGCAACAAAGTTAGCAATATCTTTCTTCATACCTTCCCACCAATACAATTGCTTCAGGTCACGGTACATCTTAGTGGATCCAGGATGTATAGTGTATCTAGATTGGTGAGCTTCCTCGAGAATAACTCGTCTTAGCCCATCAATTTCTGGTACACATAACCGGTTACCTAGTCGGAGAACCCCATTATCATCAATAATCATATTCTTGCTTTTACCAGCTAGGACTTCATCTCGATATTTGCACAACCGTTCATCCTCGTACTGAGTGGCTTTAACACGTTCTACCAATGAAGACTTGGCTGGAACATAAGCCAATAACACCCTAGAATTAGTCACGCTGAACCTGATACCTGTACCTTCGAGCCTGTGAATATCCTTGGCTAACTGTCTCTTTACAGGATCTATATGCGCCAAACTACCCATGGACTTTCTGCTCAATGCATCAGCCACAACATTGGCCTTCCCTGGATGATATAGAATAGTGCAATCATAGTCCTTGAGAAGTTCCATCCGGCGACGCTGCCGAATGTTCAGATCTCTCTGCTGAAAAATGTACTTTAGGCTCTTGTGATCAGTATAAATTTCACATGTTTCTCCATACAAGTAGTGCCTCCAAATTTTCAGTACAAATACCACAGCAGCCATTTCCAGATCATGAGTGGGATAATTTTGTTCATTCTTCTTCAACTGTCGCGAAGCATAAGCTATCACACGGCCATTTTGCATGAGAACACACCCTAACCCCACTCTCGAAGCATCACAAAATACCGTGAATCCTCCCGAACCGGATGGTAAGGCTAGAACTGGCGCGGTGATCAAACATGTCTTGAGCTTCTGGAAACTCCGCTCACATTCATCTGTCCACTGAAACTTTGCATTTTTCTGTGTTAGCTTGGTCAATGGTGCTGCTATTCTGGAAAAATCCTGCACAAAACGCCTATAGTAACCTGGTAATCCCAGAAAGCTGCGAATCTCTGTAGGAGTGGTGGGTCTGGGCCATTTCTGCACTGCTTCCGTCTTTCTAGGATCTACCAGTATTCCATCCTTGGATACAACATGTCCAAGGAATGCTACAGAGTCTAGCCAAAATTCACACTTAGAGAACTTAGCATAAAGCTTATGTTCCCGCAATGTTTGCAGTACAACTCTCAGATGAGCCTCGTGTTCTTCTTGACTGCGAGAATACACCAAGGTATCGTCAATAAATACAATGACAAATCTGTCCAGAAACGGCTTGAACACCCTATTCATTAAATCCATGAATGCAGCTGGAGCATTAGTCAACCCGAAAGGCATCACAAGGAATTCATAATGCCCGTATCGAGTTCTGAAAGCTGTCTTAGGAATATCTTTGTCACTAACTCTGAGCTGATGATAACCAGATCGAAGATCAATCTTTGAGAAATGAGCAGCTCCCTGCAACTGATCAAACAGATCATCAATATGAGGTAAAGGGTATTTATTACGTACCGTTACCTTGTTCAGCTGTCTGTAGTCAATGCACATTCTTAGGGACCCATCCTTCTTCTTCACAAATAGCACTGGTGCACCCCAGGGGGATACACTTGGTCTGATAAATCCCTTGTTCAATAACTCCTGCAATTGTTTCTTTAGCTCCCTCAACTCCGCTGGTGCCATACGATATGGAGGAATCGATATGGGTTGCGTGTCAGGTGCTACATCAATGCTGAAATCTATATCCCGCACTGGAGGTAGTCCCGGTAAATCCTCAGGAAATACATCGGTGAACTCTTGCACCACTGGAACCATTTCTAAGCTAGGAGTCACATCTCTTGTATCTCTCACCACAGCTAAGAATGCCCAACAACCTTTCTTCACTAACTGGTGAGCTTTTACAAATGATATGACATTACACATCTCTGGAATTTGATCCCCTTTCAGAATAAAACTAGGTTCATTAGGCATCTCGAACTTAACTACCTTCGCATGACAATCGAGGGTAGCGTGGCAAGAAGATAACCAATCCATACCCATCAGTACGTCAAAATCAACCATATCAAGTACAATTAGATTAGCTAAGGTGTCTCTACCCTCAACTCGAATTTGACAAGCACGATACACATATTCAACAAGTAAAGAATCTCCCACAGGATTAGCAACTAGAAAAGGATCATGCAATATTTCTGGCTGTCTATCAAACCTCAAAGCAAAGAATGAGGACACATAGGAGTGGGTAGATCCTGGATCAAACAATGCAAGTGCATCAAGTGAGCAAACTGAAAGAATACATGTAACCATAGCATTTGAGGCCTGACCATCTTGCCTAGTAAGTGTAAAAACTCTCGACTGGCCTCTACCTGTAGTCCCTTGTCGTCGATTACCCATGGCACGATCTCCGACACCTCTACCTCTGTTACCTCTACCAGCAGTATCTGTATTATTACGAGCAGTCTGCGTAGGTGCCGCTGCCTGCACAGAAGCCTGGCTAAACTCTCTCAGAGGATGAGGGCAATCCTGTATGTGATGTCCCAACTTGCCACACCGGAAGCACCCTCCAGTCAGAACACGGCACAGACCCCAATGTGATCTACCACAAGTCTGACATACTGAATTAGTAGCATATATCTGTCCAGAGCTATGATGTCAAGATGATAATCGTAGTCCCTTAGCATTATCTTTGTGAGGAGATGCTCTAACGGATGGCTGGGAAACCATGTTTGTCCCTGTCTGAAAACCCTGTCGCTGTACCAGATTCCCTGCTCTACGGTCTGTGCTAACTCCCTCAGTGAAAGATCCCCCAGTATTAGCCTTCTTATATGAATCTTTAGCCGCCCGTGATTCACGACCCCTGTTTTCAATCTTTCTGGCAAGGTCGAGTGCATCAGAGTAATTCAGATTCTTCATCTGCGGAGCAACTGCATTGAATAAACGATCAACCAACCCATCAACAAACCTCTGAACTCGAGATGTTTCATTTGGCACTAAGTTAGGTGCATATCTAGCCAGCTTAGTAAACTTAGTGTTGTATGTCGATACATCCATATCTGGGGTCTGAACTAATCTCTCAAACTACCTAGCATACTCCTTCCTCAGACTTTCAGGGAGAAAGCGATCCATGAACAACTTAGTAAACTCATCCCATGTCAATCGTGCTGCTTCTGTGGGCCTTTCTAAAAGTACAGTTTCATACCAAGTATTAGCTGTATCCTCCAACTTGTATGCTGCAAGTTCCACGGATCTCTCACTAGAACATCCAAGAGCACGCAACGCCTTAAGTGTACCATCCAAGAAACTCTGAGGATCCTCTGTAGTGTCAGAACCCGTGAACCATGGTGGTTTCAGTTTCAAGAACTCTGGTAAGGACACTTCTCTGTTACCAAAAGTCTGAGTCTGTCTCTGAGCCTGAGTCTGTGGCTGAACCTGAGTCTGCGTCTGAACCTGAGTCTGAGTCTGAGTCTGAGTCTGAGTCTGAGCCTGAGCCTGTGTAGGTACCTGAGGTTGCGTTGGAGCAACATTCTGTTGTCTAGCCCTTTCCTGTCTATCCATTCTTGCATTCAAGAGTTCAATGGACCTTTGCATAGCATTAAGTGCCTCAATAGTAGCATTCTCATATGACGGTGGAGGTGGATTATCCTCAATTTCTGGAATAGGCTCTCTTGTAGCTCTTGTAGTAACACCAGCCCTCGTAGTAGTGGCTTGGCCTCGTCCCTGAGTATTACCTCCTTTCCTAGCTGAGATAGATGACGGCCCAGCATTGGAGGAATTCGGAGCAGCTCGGGCCGCCTTTTTAGATCTTGTCTTACCAGCCATCTGAGTAATAGAATAACTAACGTTAGATTCATCTATTTAGCAGTAGTCATCTCACACGTACGGAAGGAACAAGAAAGAAGGAAAGACACGAAACATCCAATCACGCCCTCGCAGAATAACGATTATGGGAATGGCCGGCAACATAACCATAATAGAGATTCTACTACTCACGTGTGCTCCATTAGTCACAGGAATAACCTAGGGCTCTGATACCAACTTTGTCACGACCCAGTTCTAGGACCGTGACCGGCGCTTAGGAACTAAGTCCCTAAACAAGCCATATCAAAATTATACAGAAAATCGGGCAGAGTTTCCCTTGTTTTAGGCCTATCCAAAAATTTACCTGCTTTTAAACAAACAGTAAACCCATCAAAACAATCAATATTCTTACGCATTAACAATAAAAATACCACATTTATCTCCAAATACTACGAGATCGTCTAATAGGGTTGTGATAAGTTCATAAAGACCAAATACTCTCAAGACTAGCTTATAAGTAAATAATCCAAGTGGTTATCCAACTGACTAAAAGAATGACTGACAAATGACTAAATGGAGCGACTCTAAGAACTTCAAAGAACAACACATTTTATAGTCATCCTAATTTAAGTTGATGGATTATACAATATCTTTTACTTTACTTTTTCTTTTATTGTTTATCCAAATAATTCTCAGTTCAGAGTGATTCTTGACATGTTGCTAATTGTTTCTATCACCCATTGAGGTACCAGGACTCTTATAAGCAAGAGAAGAATTTGTTAACGAGTGATTTTCAACCTCTTTATCTTGAAAGTTGAAAAGTTTAACAGTTTCATTTTTCTTTTTGCCATTTATAGTTTCATTTTTTCTCTTTTACCATTTGTTTGTCGCGCTTATTTTCCCTACACACTTTTTCTCCTTTTTTTGCCCTTTTTCTTCATCATCTTTTCAATTTTGTTGTGTTTGGTACTTGGTAGTAATATTTTTTCCTTTTTAACATTCTGGTTTGATATTTGTATGTAAACACATCCCAATAGGGTACGTTGTTGTTGAAATGAAAACGATCATAGTTTGTAACTGAAGATAAAACTAAGATTCTGATATCATAGAATAGAAATTGCAATGAACATGCATGTTGTTTTGAAGATATAATTTCTTCAGTCCAACTAAAGCTTGAAATTTGGATCAACTAAAGCGCTTTTGATTTCTGAACATGCATGTTGTTTTGAAGATATAATTTCTTTCCCGTTTCCATTTGTTCTCTTCCCCCGTCTCACTTTATGGTGGGCGTGTTTAGTAGTATCAAATTATAGATTAGGGATGGAAGTCTTAGCATGGTCGGTATAAGGAGTTCTTGAACGAAATATGTAAATTGATTACTGAAACTTTTAAAAGACTTTAGAAAATAAAAGGATTTTTCTGAATATAAAAGGGAAAATTAACATTTTTTAAGGTTCCTGCTAAAAATAAGTCGCAAATAAGAAGAAAATAGAGAATGAAAAAAATAAAAAGAGAAACGAAGGGGAAAACGGAAAACAGGTAAGCAAATGTGAAGTGAATGAGATTTGAATGCTGATTCATTCTTTGATGATGATATGGTCGAGATTGTTGCGCTGTATTTTTACTATTTGCTTGCTACTTTTATTTTATTGAATTCTATATAGTAAAAGAAAATTCATTGATAGCTTATAATATCATGGTATAAAATTGTCACGATCCAGTTCTAGGGCCGTGACCGGCGCTTAGGAACTAAGTCCCTAAACAAGCCTTATCAAAATTCTACAGAAAATCGGGCAGAGTTTCCCCTGTTTTAGGCTTATCCAAAAATTTACCTGCTTTTAAACAAACAGTAAACCCAGCAAAACAATCAATATTCTTACGCATTAACAATAAAAATACCACATTTATCTCCAAATACTACGAGATCGTCTAATAGGGTTGTGATAAGTTCATAAAGACCAAATACTCTCAAGACTAGCTTATAAGTAAATAATCCAAGTGGTTATCCAACTGACTAAAAGAATGACTGACAAATGACTAAATGGAGCGACTCTAAGAACTTCAAAGAAGGACAATAATAAATAAATGAAACTCTTGCCCACGCGGACTAATGCGGGGCTCACCAGGAATATCAACTCACGGCTCTAAGAATGGAAATCCTCGGCCACGGCGCCTGCGGTCTCTGAAAAAAATATAGCGAGGGGTGAGTCGCAACTCAGTGAGTAACAACGCTTATCCACAACCATTTTAAGTGGGGATAAGTCAAAAGCATGCCAGTAAATCTTATGCAGAATATACATATAATTTAATTGTCACTTCCAGAATAACAATCAGAAATCAGTCCTTTTTAAGTACTTCTTGTAAACAGTAACCAATATCAGACCAGTAATAAATTCAGTAATCGCTATATATAAATCAAGTATATGGGTTTGGATATTTTCAAGAACAAACCATGTAATCAGTATAAATTCTTCTCTAAGGAAATCAGTAACGGTAAGCTAGTTTTACCTTCCCACTAGCAAGGACTGTAACGGTAATACGGAGTATACAAGGTGCACCAGGTCTAACGTACCCGTCGTTAGCTACGGGATCTGTCAAGGCTCATCCCAAAAATATATTTATTCCCTATACCAAGTACAGGGTATTTCGGGTAATAATTCAATATTTCACATAGCGGTAAAACATGTCAAGTAGCAGTAAAAATCCAATCTTGTAACGATAAAATAATTCAAATAATTATTTCAGTACATATCTTGTAAAAGGACTTGTCCCACATGCAGTTTAAACATTTAGCAACACATTTACTTCAAAATCAAGTAGAAACCATGCAGGTTATGGAAACACAAAATTGTGGTAAGGTCATCACTCACAGTACAAATGCGTTTGGCTTAAGCGTATCTTCCACGAGCAATCCAATACTTCGTCCAGTCAATCTAAAATCACATTATATCGATCTCGAGTTAATTTCTTTGTTCAAACTAACCGCAAAAATCCATAACAAATATAAAGTACCCAGGGTTTCATATTTGATTTTTAGTTAGACCAATATATTTTCCCTGCTATGATCAATAAATCTAACTGATGCTCAACCAATTCCATCTTGTTTCTATATTTTTTTCCATTCAGTTTAATACTACTTATTTAACCAGTATGTGCACAAGCTTAGGGCTTAACAAAAGTCACTGCCCAGGTATTCCATAGGTACTTTAAATTCTCTTATGCCTAGCAAGAGTACATAAATCAGAGAATAAGATTAAAAAGACAATGAAAAGTTTACCCTATCAAGCCAAAAATGTCTCCCAGTTGGATGGTTCCTGCTAGCCTTAACCCAAGTGCCTAACGAGCTCCTCTTTCTCCAATTTTTCTCTTGCAATTGTTGAAATTGTTGTAAGTTTGGGAAAAGCTGCGTCACCCTTCCCCTAATCCCCCTGGTACCAATTCTATTTGTAAATGGACTCTTATGAGTCTCTGTTTTGCACAGCTTCGTTTCTTTCTTTTTTTTTTTTTTTTTTTAAATAACTTATGAAATGACTAGTTTGCCCTTATTTAAAATAGGGTATTACAAAAATGCAAAAACCATACTATTGCAAGTGATTCAAATTTGCATTATATTGTTGTATCTCTGTAATTGTTGTATGGTTAGTAGATATGCGGTTGCTCAAGTGGATTTTTTAATTTATGATCTGTTATTTGTGTGTATACTCAATATAATAGTTATGTGTCGAAAATATTTATGGGCGCGGTAAAGTAACACAGCGTAGGAAGTGATTTGTTTTCGAAGCATTTCACTACTTCGATAAATTCTCGACATCGAAACTAACGGAATAAGAAGGCCGATAGATGAACAAGTGTCTCCTAATGATTTCATTCCAGGACATTTAGAGTTGTACTCTTGAATATACACGCCATAATATATAATTTAGAATTTGTTGCTTTCCAAACAAATATTGGCAAGTTTATAGCTATTTTTCTATTGTTGACAAAAAGTGCAAAAAGTTTATGAAGTAATATACAAATGTTTGAATTAATTATGTATTATTTTTTTGGTTGTTTCAGACCGCGTGAAGCGCGGATACATTTACTAGTAAAGACATAAATAAGGATAAAATAGTCAATAATTTCTCATCATTAATGATTTCTTAATGGGTGTGTAAAAGTGAAAAGGACAAATAAAATGAGACGGATGAAGTATTTTCAGGTAATTAATCCATGATTTACATAAAAAGTTAATTAAATGCCAGATTAACATAGTATTCAATCAATTAAATTTCCCAATCAACATAGTAGCATTATTAATGGTGAGGCATAACTAGAATTCTTGAAAATCACCATTTCAATTATTGAGTCCATTTCCTAAATGATCACTCAACTATTAGAAATAAGTTAACAAAGTCAATTTTCTTTATATTGTTTAACTAAGTCACCCAACTTTGCATATTTGACTCAAATGGTTATTCTTGCTGAAAAGTGGGTAGCTCCGACTGAAAATTAGTGACGTTGCATATTTTTTTCTAAAACTAAATTCATAAAAAAGTAAACTCATCCATTTAGCTAACTTTTTTTTTTGGCCTCCGGCCCGATGTCCAGTATCCTCATTGGAGCCCCGACTAATCCGGATTCACACCGCATAAGGTCCATTTCTGGGGAAAGTGCTCCCTACCAAGATTTTTTTCATCCCTAGGGCTCGAACCTAAAACCTCTTGTTGAGGATGGAGGGATATTATCCATCCCAATACAACCCTTGGTGGACATCTATTTAGATGATTATTCGATCCATTTATCCGAATAAGACCGAACCAAATAATTTTGCGGAGTTTTAATCTATAAGTCTAGGTAACATTAAGGAATGTCCCTTTTTTTTTGTGGACTCTATTAGTATAACACATTCTATACAGTGTGCTCTTTTTTAAAAACTATTAATGCGATTAGTATGACAGGAAACAGTTTAGGAAGTAGTGCTCAATATTTAGCTATATGACAGAATATAATATATAAAGTGTGTTTTTTTGTTAAAAACCATTAATGTTGTTAATATAACAGGAAAAAGTTTAGGAATAGTTAGCTGCATTTTTCGAGTGGTGCTACCAATTTAACTGCATTTGACAATTCAATATAATATTTTGTCGAAGTTCTGCTATATTTTATTAAATAATTACACATTTATTGTTCTTGGTCTTTTAATTTTTTTTTTGTTTCTTAAAACAGATGATTTATCTGTTAATTTTACCTCAATCACTCCCACATTATTCTCACCAACTTTAATTTCCTTCTCCCTACAAAAGCCTCTTAACCAAAATGTTTTACTTACTGGGAATTAAAATTATCATCACCAAACTAAACACCGAGAAAGTTTTACTAAACTTTTATAGGCCAAGAACAGCTATTCATGAGAATAAATATTTTACCGATTAAATTGTTCGAGTCAATTTTATTTGTATAAGTGTATTGAATAATCTGTTAATTGGACGAGTTTATTTTTAGTATGATTTTTTATTTTGAAAAATACATGACACATCGCTAATTTTTAGTGGGAGATACTCATATTCTTGCAAGAATGACTATTTAAATTAAATATCCAAAATTCAGTGACTTCTTAAAATCAAAATAAAAAAATTAATAATTGAGTGACTATTTAGATAATTGACTCTTAATTATTTGAACTAGAGTTAAGGTATTTTGGACCCATTTTCTTAACCGGTTAAAAGTAATTGTTATCATCTAAAATCAAGTAACTATCAAACTAAATAAGGTAGTCCAATTTAATACAAAGTTTCATATTTGAACAATTTGAGCACATAAGACCGAACATCTGTTGATTTTTTCAAAAGCACAAAGTTAAAATCTTGACCTTGAAGTCAGCTCGACATGGAGTGATGGAGAACAGTATTTATGATAGCATCGAATCTCCAAATCTCCAATTCACTTTGTCTAGTTTAAATGACCAAAGCAAAAAAAGAAAGTTTGTAAGAGGAGAATATTGAGGAGGGAGAAAATAGTACTACTAATTAATACTTTCTCCGTCCCAATTTATCTTGCGCAGTTAAACTTGACTTGAGTTTAAGAAAAAATTATTTTATAAATTTATAGACTAAAACAAACTATAAAAATTTCAGTAGCCAGAAATTATTTCATAAAAACAATTTCTTTCTAACTATAGAAAGATGGTATTATTTTTGAAAAGACTAAAAATAAAATAATGTCATATAAATTGAGACTGAATAGTAAATTAAAGTATCAGTTGAAATTCCTTCCGAGTATATGTATAACATAACATGTGTAAAGAGATGACTAGATAACGTAACATTTGATTATTTAGAAAGTGTGTGTGCATATAGCTGGCTAACCATGCAAAACTAAGATGCCTCTTTACCCTTTCCTCACTATTAGGCCTGGACATAGAGCTGAGCCGGCTCGGAGCTCGGTTCGGCTCGGCTCAGCTGATTTTGAAAAGAGGTTCGGCTCGACTCGGGCTCGTTTAAAACTTGGCTCGGCTCAGATAAGCTTGGTCAAAGTTCGGATCAACTCGGTTAGCTTGATAACTAAAAAAATTAGAACTTTACATTATATTTAATGTTTTAATGTAATAAATAACAATTGATAAACTAGTACTTCTATCCTTATTTATAACTATGATCAAAAGAAAAAATTTAAAAATATTATTTTCTATATTACTAAGTATGGAAACACAAAATAATAAAATCGGCTCAAGCTCGGTCCGGGCTCGATCAAACTCTAGCAAAGCTCGGCTCGGGCTCGGCTCGGCTCCATATGATATAAAACTAGATTCGGCTCGGTAGCATAGTAAGCTCGGTTAGGCTCGGCTCGGCCTCGGCTCGCTCGCTCTATGCTCAGGTTTACTCACTATGTGTATGATCAATTATTGGAATGCCATTATTGCCACTTGATGATTTTTCTGTTAATAAGACTTCCCATCCAAGAATAATTTTGGAGTAACTAATATTTTTGATCATGCGAACATTGCACAAAATTAAAGTACTACTCCATACATTACTTACAAGTAACCAAATCTTAGAAGGCTTAGTTGAGCATGTCATATTAACTCTGAATCTAAATCGGTGTTGTTTATTGTTCGAGTTTAATACTTCAAGGCATGATGTTAGTTCAGACGTTGTTTAAGGAAATTCCATCTTATTATTTTATACCTAATAAGTCTATCATAATTATCTGTTTGACGTGTACAAATTCCTCTGAATTAGAGCTTACCTCGTTATTAAGGTAAAAAGACTTTTTAATAGATTAAACTATGAGTAGTGGATGTAGCTTGATGATCTGTTTAACACATTGTGTCCATCCAGAATCATATCCGACATAGAATCACTTTCAATCAGGTGGCACAAAAGTATTACAATATATTACAAGTTACGCATGTGGGAAATTGAAACACAGTCCAAACTATGAAAAAAAGATTGAAGATTTTTGAGGGACACAAATATTTTCTTTGTAATGATAAAATGAAGCACAATAAAATAAAACTAGTGTATTCCTCAAATTTAATATGACCAAGCATTCTATTTAATAATCCACAAGAAAATTCTCGACAAAAATTGGATTAAATTTTAAATTGGATGCAAAATTCATAAGGGAACCAAAAATTGAAGGAAGATTTATAGTTATGGGGTCTTACAGCATGAAATATGCAGAGGCTATAGCTTCTGCATGGGTATTTTGGTTAGTCATTGTAAGTAAGAAATCAGAAGTGTTATGCATAGTGATGAATAGGTTTTGATCTATTGTGTTTGTCTTTAGCATAAGCGACATATTTCTGTTGTTTTTTTGTCATCTCGTTTTATAACGTATGCTGAGTTTCTCAAATGTGCAACTACGTACAAGAAATGCATGAGCAGTGATGTTTTTTCATCTCATTGCAAAGCGGTTTTTGCTGGGTTGAACATAAGCAGAAACAAATTGCAAGATAGTATAAAATTTCTGAACAAACAGGACAAATTGTAAAAGGAAAAAAAACAACATCAAAGCACTAGCACTATCAGTCTATGTCTTCATAGCACCCTACACTTCTTTTGAAATGGTACACGATTCAACAACTTGATTTTTCTAAAAGAACTTTACAAACGTTTGAATTAATCGCTAACATTCCAACCTTAGCATCTCGTAAGAACTCAACTTCCAGGCCATCACAAAAAACTTGTAATTTTCCGCAGCTCAAGCCACAACGTGCCTCATGGTGGCTTATTTGTACTTTCGAATTCAAAACTACCTCAAATTTTACAGGCCGGCCAGCAACAAGATCATTGGCAACGGAGTTTGCAACCCTATCAGTATAAGCCGTGGGCATCGTATCAAAACTTGCGTCAATGAAGGCATGAGATTTTTCTTCTTGATAGAAGTTAGCAGACACATTAGCTTTCCATAATAGGGCATCACCATGGGGAAGTATGACGAAGTTAGGATGATAACCAGTCCTATGGCAAAAGGTTTTATATAGATTCCACAATATACTATTCCTAACATGAAAAGGTTTTTACAATTCTACTGGTAGATGGAATGTTCTTAAATGGCAAAACCAAATTCACATTGGAAACGGACATAAAGAGGAGCACAAATTGTATTTAGAAAGTCCTACTTCTAAACTAATTCCTAACGATGTAGTTTAGTAATTTAATTTGTATACTTAGCTTCACCTTTGGAAATTTAAATAATTTATACACAATTGGTGTGAACTGGTTGTAATATGTAATTTTTTTAATATTTTTTTCAGGTTATTAATCCATGATTTGCCAAAAAAATAAAAATAAAGTCATAATGGACTTAGTATTCCCCTCCATTAAAGCTCCAAATTAACATAGTTACTTTATTAATAATGAGGCTAACTAGAATTCTTGATTAAATCTCCATTTTAGTTTAATCGTGTATCAATATTTGAATAATGAAGTCAAACATTTTGAGACTCATTTTCTCAACCAATTAAACGTAATTTAGGTTTTATCATCTAAAAGTCAAGTAACGTTACATCTTATAGTCCAATTTAGTAAGAAAAGGAAAATGGTATAATTGCTCAAATGAAATCAACTAAAGAAAAACGATGCATTAATCTTCGTTAAGTACATTTTGACACAAGTAGAAAGATGATGAGATTACTAAATAAAGCTAAAAACCTGCCATTCTGTTTCACTTCATTTAGCTATTTTCAACACAAGTTATCAATCTCAATTTATGGAGCACTGTTGACAAGCCCCTCTCCCTTTTACAAGTAATTTTGTAGGTAAAGTTGCGCATTCATGTGCTGAGCTTTAATATGGTGTGGATGGTGCAGTATATTGTTTTCTTTGACCCAGAAGCTGAGTTCTGAAGTAACAGGTGCAATATCTGCAGATCCGTCATGTATTGTAAATTTCCTTGAATTCTTGCCTTTGTGGTATTGACTTCTACAATTCATATACGTTTAAATTTACTTTTGGGTTTAGGTGCACAGTGGGTATTTCCTAGAAAGTTTTAGTCTGTATTGAAGTCTACTTATTCTTAATGCTTTTGAGAATATCCTTTACTCTTATGTTCAAAACAGTATTAAAGCTTCTAGTAAGTTCCCTCTATAGTTTTGCCTGATTTACTATTAATATGGCCCGTGTGTCTGTCTTCACGAAGACGTTACTATAAGAAATATAGGATACGACCATATTTATTTAGTGATATTTGAGATGAATATCAGAAAAAATATTATTTCTTGACGTTTCTTAAAAAATGCTGTAAAAATTGGTGTAGTTCAGCTTGTATTGTCTAATATTGATATGGAGAAGTTCTGCTTTCAGAATATTAATTTCAGCTTGTATTGTCTATGTTGATAAGAAGTTACGTTGACATTTTTGGGATGTGTCATCCGTAATTTGTTTGGAGAATTTTGCAGTATTTTGCATTACACTCAATAACACAAAATAGTTTTCCGACACTTCTAAAATGTCACAAGCACAATCATTGAGCTATAAATTGTAAATGCCAACATTTGATAAAGTCCTAAATAAATGTCATTATTTAATTATTGAAATTTACTTAAATGTTAGGAATTTAAATCTGACATTTCATTAAATGTTGGAAATTTTGATGTGACATTTCAAAAATGTAGTAAATAAATATTGTAAATCTTTTATTGAAACGACCTCGGTCAGTCGTTTCAGAAGTTAGGACTCTAATTGGCATGCCGATAATTTTAAAATATTCGTAATGTCCATTAGGACCTGTCTGTAAAATTTGAGCTAAATCAGACCTCGTTTGGTAGGCATCGGAAGAAGGTTTCAGTTTTTATTGGCAATAAATATTAAAAAGAGATTTTCGAGCTCGATTTTTCTGAATGAGCTCCGATTCAAAATCTGAAAGCGCCGTTAGGTTCGTATGATTATTTGTGATTTTTGTAAACTTTCGAAAATGAATTTCGACGTTGTTCGGCTAGTTCCGCTAAAGTGCCGAAAGTTAAATAATTTGACCTTTTTCCTTTAAATTCGCATCTTGAGTTTCGGGAGTCGGATTTGAGATCCGTCTTCGCAAGTATGTTACATATATTTTGTACAGCTTACTTGAAAAATTTGGGATCATTCCGACTTCTCTAGGTTTCCATTTCAATTTTAATCATCGTAGCGAATTTATTAAAAAAAAAAAAAGAAAAAAAAAAGAGAAAAAGTCAAAATTAAAAGTCGGTGCTTAGGGGATTAAATCCCCTAGCAGAATGATTGACGATGGACATCAGAAACATTACAAACAAATACAGAGAAGAGAAAAAAATTAGAAAAGAGAGGGAAAAAAAGGGAAAAATGAGTGGAAAAATAAGTGGAATTTCTACCCCAAATCTTTAGGTAATAATGTTAACTCATTATCTTAGCTTATTACGTGTGTTTGAATATATTTTTACGGTAAAAATAGGGATCTTAGACATCGTTTTAACAAGTTCAATTAATAGTTTGAAGGGTCAAATGGACCCTGATAATGAAATTGATTATATATTCGTACTCAGTGAGCTATGAGCAACATATAAATGTAATTTATTTGGGGTTTGGTTGTGTGACCTTAAACCCTGTATATAGGCCTGGCCTGCGTATTGCGTATGCGAATAGGGTATCAGGTTCCTACCTGGATTGCCCTAAGATGTGAGGAATGAAGCCTTTAGCCTAATGTGATATATTTTTCTGCTTATTGATCACAGTGGGATCGTTTGGCAATGAATTCAAAGAATAACGCGGTTGTTGGTCGCAATGCTAACTTTTGAGAGAGGTAAGTGTTTGTATCCATTTCTTTGGAGGCTCTTGGCCTCGTGGATTTTCTACCACGTGTTTCCTTATGTGTGTAGCTGCCGATAGGCGTACTCATTACGCCTTAGCTTTGAATTTATATTTTATATTATATGTTATGGCCTGTTGTTGGTATTACATTGAACATATGAGTATTGCACTCTGGTTTTGAGCATTGCATATACTTCCCGGTTGGCGATGAGAGTCCCGCACCGGCGAAGGGTCATTATTGCATATACTTCCCGGTTGGCGATGAGAGTCCCGCACCGGCGAAGGGTCATTATTGCATATACTTCCCGGTTGGCGATGAGAGTCCCGCACCGGTGAAGGGTCATCATTACATATACTTCCCGGTAATCGATGAGAGTCCCGAGCCGGTGAAGGGTCATTATTGCATATATCTCCTGGTAGACGATGAGAGTCCCGCGCCGGAGATAGGTATCAAGAGTATGTGACTGCATTGCATCATGCCGCATTCATCCCATCTCATTGCACTGCATACTAACTATTGTGTGTATTATATTGTGTTTTATGTATGCGGTATGTACACCATGTTGTGGACATATTACAGTTTGCCTATATATTTCTGGCTCGTATTCTAAGTTGCGGGGATCGGGTTGCACGCCGAAACAGTATAAATATATGGATCGGGTTGCACGTCGCAGCGGTATGAATATATGGATCGGGTTGCACGCCGCAACAGGATGAATATATGGATCAGGTTGCACGCCGCAACAGGATGTATTTCTGATTGTTGATGTGTTCGGGATACCTATATGTTCTGGCTGTATTACGTTCCTGGTTATTGAATAGTTTGCGATTCCATACGTGTTTCTAATTATTATCTGGCTCTGCCTTTTCATAATTTAAATAAGAGAAATTTGGTTTATTTGTTTCTTTTCTCCTTGGCTAGATATCCTATTCTTTGAGGTGGCTAGTCTGCCCCACTTATTGAGTCCTTTTGACTCACCCTTGTTTGTTGTTTGTTTCTTGTCTATCTATTTCGTTTCGACAGGTTCGCTCCAGGATTGAGTTCGCCACGTTGTGAAGGAGCGTAGACGACTTCAGCTGTCAGGGTGAGCCAGCTTTTATTTCGGATGGCCACCAGTTTATTGGTTATCATTTCAGTTGCAGTTTGCTCCCTTCAGGAGGTATTTGTCTTCTTTTGTACTCTTAGATGTCTGGTCTGGATAGCCCTAAACCTAGCATGTTGGGTAGTCAGCTGTAATTTCTGTTGTACAGCTTAGAGGTATCAGTATGTCTGTAAATTTTTTAAAGTCTTGTCCTTATTTATGAATTGTTATATTTATTTTCCTAATTTAATTGGTAAGGGTTCGCCCGACGGGTCTATGGGAGGATGTCGGGTGCCCGCACAACCTAACCGGATTTCGGGTCGTGTCATTTATCGGCGTTAATCTAACTGTCGGAAAATAAAAGACACTCAAATCTCTGACATTTAGGGCAAATATAAAATAAATGTCGTTAATTGATTTTGTGATATTTATGCGTCTAAGTACGACATTTATTTAATGTCGCCGTAGCTCATATTTCTTGTAGTGCGTTGAGGCTCCTTTAATTTGTGCGCTTATTTGATATTCTGTGCATTTGAAAGGAGATTCTCCAAGGGTAGAGTGGCCCTTCTTTTTTCTGGTTATTTGATTCAACTTTGAAATTCCTATGCTTTGCAAGCAAGTTAGTTCAAATCCGAACAAAAAAGGAGATGATAATCACTGGAAAAGTTCTAGTTAGGTTCAATAGTGGATTGTATCTAATTTAGGACTGAGGTTTTGTTGATTGATTCTCTCTTTGCCTTGCAGCAGCTGCAAGGATTTACCTGTGTACTTATAATTTAGAACTAAGGTTTGGTTGTTTGATTTGCAGAACATATCTTTGATACGTGTAAGATCAAGTAATATATGTTCTCATTTTTTTAATCAATAAAATAATTTTATTCAATCAAAATGTGGCAATTACAAATTCAGACCTTGTGCTGACCACCGACTCTCCTCTATGGACTAATTAGACTATATATCAACTCCCTGTTTTGCTATCTATTACTACATATTACTTGCTCTTACCTAAAAGAACTACAACTTAGAACAAGTTTGTTGTCTGAGTTCAACTCCATTACTGCCTTCTTCCATGTTTGAGTGTTCTGAGCTCTGATGTGAATGTGCATAGCTAAGTTCTTGCAGAACTGATCAGCTGAGAAGGTTGTATTATGTTGGAATCTAAGATCATTCCTAGCTTGCCATATTGAATAAACAGTCATAGCAAAAGCATAGCCAATGATTGGTCCCATCCATGTTTTCCTCCTAGCTCTTGTGCATACCCACTATACTTCTTCCTACCATGTTCTAGCTATCCCGTGAGCTTGCAACCAGTTTAGTATTCTATTCCACAAGGCAGCAGTATGGTGACATCCAAAGAATAAGTGCTCCAGTGTTTCTTCTTCCCGTCCACAAAATGCACACTCAATTGCCACCTGTATTCAAAATTAGTGTAGCATGTTTACTGTTGCTAACCTTCCCTGGAAGGCAAGCCACAAGATGAACTTGTGTCTAGGATGCACACCTGCCTGCAGCACTAGGCTTTTCCGGTTGACTTTTGGATGATGAGGTAGCAGCTGCAAGTATAGCCTTTTTATAGAGAACTTGCCATTCACTAGTTGCAGTTGTGCTAGTCTTGCTTCCAACCCCCCTTGCATTGAAGTACATTGCATGACATATTGTCTAGCCTCTATTATTTTCCTGACCACCCAAGCTGCTGTCTTGGGGATGGCACACCTCTCTATCTCCTCATTTTTGATGTAGTAATTATGTACCCACTTAATCCAGAGGCTGTCCTTTTTTAGTGTTATAGCCCAGAGTTGCTTTGAGATTGTTGCCCTGTTCCACAGGCATATATTAATGATGCCCAAACCTCCTACTGATGCAGGAAGACACACGTTTTCCCAGGACATCATTGTTTTTTTTGATACATTAGATGTTCCAGTCCATAGATATGTTCTGCACACTATCTCAATAGCTTTCAGGATCTTCTTGGGCATAAGAAATATCTGTGCCCAATATGTTTGAATTCCAAATAACACAGACTTTATGAGCTGCAGCCTACCTGCATAAGATAGGAGCCTCAGCAGTTAATTCTGGAGAGAATTTTCTCAGTAAAGGCCAATATTGGTGTACATTCAGCTTCTTAGAGGAGAGTGGCACACTTAAGTACATAAAAGGTAGCTCACCTTCATTGAATCCAAGCTCTTGTAACAGGTCCTGCTTCATCTAATCTGTTGTTCCAGCTAAATATAATGAGCTTTTGTCAGCATTGGCTTATAGTCATGAGGCCTTAGAGAATGTGTCAAATTTGCTCTTCAATAGCTTGATAGATATAACATCTGCTCTGCAAAACATTTGAAGATGTGAGTGAATCCAAGCTTCCTACATCTGGGATGGAAGTTGAAGTCTCTATTTAGTGCTATCTGACTCATCTCTCTTTGTTTATATTCCATGGAAATCACAAAAAGGTGAGGAGACATTGGGTCTTCCTGCCTCAGCCCTCTCTTAGTCTGGAATGGTTTGGTTAATCCTTCATTCATGACCAAAGAGTATGTCATAGTAGTAACACATTCCATGACCCACTGGATAAACTTGTAAGGGAATCCCAAGCCTCTCAATAGTATCTGCATATAGCTCCACTCAACAGTATCATATGCCTTCCTCAGATCAACTATTAGTACACATCTAAGTGACATACCCTTTCTGCTATATCCTTTGAACAATTCAAGACTGAACAATATATTATCCAGTACACTTCTACCTTGGATAAAAGCTGATTGAGATTTTCCAATTAGACCATCAACCACACCTTTGATACTATTGGTTAGAACCTGAAACCCGTTCAAAAAATCCCTAACTTGAACCCACAGCAAAATTCCTCTTCTACAGCTCATACCCATAGTACGATCATCAAATAGAAATCATCAAGCTCATCATCAGGTACAAATGTTATCCTAAAAGATCCGTAGAGGAGAAAATAGTCTTTTAGGGAGCTCAATCTTAGAAGCAGGAAAATCCTAGCTAATTGTGGGGATATAAAAATGAAAGTTAGAGTAGCAAATAAGGGAGGGGGAAGAGTTTTAGGTTTTCAGTGGTGAAAAGATAGGGAGGGCAGAAAATATTGCAAACTGTTAGATTATATGCACAAAAAATATATAAGTTTTTCTTTTCAGTTTTTAATTCATAAAAGAGTAGTGCTACTGTCTGTGGTTATTGGTTGGTTTTGCTTTATCATTTCTTTGTTACTTGAGTCGTCGCTTGTGCTCGAGTCGCGCTATCAGGTTCTACGCCCCGTTCATTGCTCGCAAAAAGGTAAACTACTCAACCTCATTTTCTTTTAGTTTTTCTATCAATCTAGGTGTTATGTAATTTCTGCGAGTATTTCTTTTGGTATTTGAGATCATGAGTTAGTTTAGATAAAGTTTTAATATCTTTTTCTTTTCTCTTGTTCAATTTGTTTAAATCAAAGTGTTGCTTCTGTAGTCATATGACTTTGTTCTTGTCCTGTGTACATGTTGATGTATGTGTGAAAATGGTTGTGTGCGAGAGATCTGATAAGCAGGTTTTAGGAGTATAGCTCTGGTTTGCAGGTTGTTATAATTATCTTAGGGATATTAGCTTAGTGTTGCAGGGTAAGTTAATCTCGTCCTGTAGTTGTCTCAAGGAGTAGCAGGGGATTTCAGGTTGAAGGAGTGTAGTAAGAGTGTTCCAGGTTGGTTTCTGATGGCCTGGCAGGCAGTGAGGTGTTTAGTGGCGTGTGAGTAGGAAGGAGTCTAGGTTGGCTTAAGGGTGCTTCAGGCCTTTTTTGTTTTATTAAGAAGGCAGTGAGGGTTCTGTCATGTTGCATTTGTTTGTGGGAAGCCTGATAAGGGATATGAGTTTCAAGGGTGTGTGGAATAAAGGCATGGAGTTTCTGTGAGATGGAATATATGAGAGGGTTCAGGGTAAGCTGATTTGCAGAGGTAATAGAGGGGTCTGTGTTAGGTATGGAGAAGGTTCAGGAGTTTAGCAGGGGTTGATTGAAGTTCTGGTTGTTGCAGTTTTTGTTTCTTTAGGTAATGAAGAGTATGTAGTGAGTGCTGAAGGTTGGCAGGGGCAGGTGTGAGAAATTTGTAGGCGTTTGGGGATTTTCAGGTAAGTGTTTGTGAGGTGTGTGCAGTTGATATGTGCAGTGTGTGTGTATGAGAGTGTGCATGTAGTAGGAGGAATTTCTGGTGCAGTTTAGGGAGTGGAGAGAGGGTCAAGCTTTCTGTGGGTGTTTCTGTGGGCAAGCGTGTGAGTGTGAGTGCAGATGATTGCTAGGGTGAGGATGTTCTTGGGGGCTATGGGATCTGTAGAAGTTAGGAGATGGAATTTTCCAATTTCATTTGATTGTCCTGCTTCAGTTAAGTTTCTCTGTCTTTGTCATTAGTAGTAGAAGTTTCATGGGGTATGGTAGTCTATGTGTTGCTTATTTTGAAACTGGTAAGTATCATTATTTAGGATCCTGGTACATGTGTTTTAAAATGCCACCTGTTTTCATGAAATATAGACTTAATGAGTTTGAGGAAGTCAAGTATAAATGGTTCTGGTGAGCTGATTATATTGTATTAAATGGAATATTCCGAGTGCTTTTCCTTCTGAATATACGACTAGTAATCTCGGTAATGGATTAAAGAATCATGAATACATTGAAATTAAGGCAGATGTTGTTGACTTCTGTCATTAAAATCTCATGCCCGGTAATATTTTTTTTTCGATTAATTTCCACTCAAACCTGAAAGATGTCTTATTGTCTTAGTTGTAGCTCATGGAATGGTATAAATCATTGAATTGTTGTTTGCTTGTTTCTTGATGATCTCTATCCGCTCATACTAATCTTTATCTTCCTTTCTTTGCATGATACTTCCTTAGGAAGAGTTGGCTAAACTCACCAATTGGGATAGGCTTATTGGTTTGGAGTTGCATTGGGGTCAAGATTCAGGCTCAAGTTCTTAAGACCTTTAGAAACTTTAGAAAATTCAAGGCTCCCGAGAGTTTGTCAAATTCCCGGGTTCTACATTTTTAACTCTTTGTCTTCCTTTTTTTTAGGATATCTATATAAATAATTTTGTATAAAATTTTATTTATTAATAATATTTGATTGTTTGTATATTGCTTTACTTTAATGTTCATTATCCTTTATTTTTGGAGTTATTATTTATTTATCGCAAATTGGGTCTATTTTAGCAAATGCGTGCAAGTAAAAAAATATTTTTGCAAATAAGCTTTTATTCAATTAATTATTGTCATTATTATTATTATTATTATTATTATTATTATTATTATTATTATTATTATTATTATTATTATTATTATTATTATTATTCATTTTTAGAAAAGCGCATAAAAGCACTTGCAAATTAAATTTGGAAACCTGTTGGATTAACCGTACTTTACGAAATTTCGAAAGTGCCTTAAAAACCTTCTCTGAAAGATTGTCTTTTTCCAAAAATTGAGTTTTGCATGCATTTTCTTATTTGGTTCTCTGTTTTTCCTTAAATTGGGTGGCGACTCAAAAAACTCCAAAAGAGTTAGTCCATCCGTTGATATTCCTAATTTAACCTTTCGATGTAAATTTTTGGGGTTCAACATTAAGGAATGTCTTTATTTTTTGTGCACTCTACTAGTATAACACATTCTATAAAGTGTGCTTTTTTGTTAAAACTATTAATGCCGTCATACTAACAGGAAACAGTTTAGGAAGTAGTGCTCAATATTTAGCTATATGACATAATATATAAAGTGTCCTTTTCTTTTTAAAAAAACCATTAATGTTGTTAATATAACAAAAAAATGTTTAGGAATATTTAGCTGCATTTGTCGAGTGGTGCTACCTATTTAACTGCATTTGACAGTTCAATATAATATTTTATTTAAATTCTGCTATATTTTATTAAATAATTACACAGTTATTGTTCTTGATATTTTAATTTTTTTTTTGGTTTCTTAAAATGGATGATTTATCAGTTAATTTCACCTCAATCACTCCCAGATTATTCTCAGCAACTTTGATTCCCTTCTCCCAACAAAAGCCTCTTAAACAAAATGTTTTACTTACTGGGAATTAAAAATAATTTTCATCACCAAACTAAAATCCAAGAAAGTTTTGCTAAACTTTTATAAGCCAAGAACGACTATTCATGAGAATAAATATTTTAACGGTTAAATTGTTCGAGTCGATTTTATTTATATAAATATATTGGATAATTTGTTAATTGGATGAGTTTATTTTGTAGTATGATTTTTGATTTTGAAAAAAGCATGACACATCGCTAATTTTTAGTGGGAGATGTTGTTCCTGCACTTGAAATAAATTAGAAGATACAAAACCTGCAGCAAATAATTATCAATATAGGACGATCCCGAGCCCACAAGTTACTTGTGTCTCCTTAAGAAATCTAACCCCCTCACGATGCCCAAGGTTCACGGGTTAATTTCTCCAGGATGGAACGGGATAACAGTTCTACCGTAGCGGCACTTCAAACGGTTAGAACACGGCGAACACAAAGAACGGAGCAAATCACACGACTCACTTAATATGCAGAAAGGGAGGGGATGCGGTGAGATATGCTTTCTGTCAGTGATTTTCTCTGCCCGAGTGTTTCTATCTTCTGCCCGAGATTGTGTATCCTCTGTCCGAGGTTACTTCTCTTATCTGTCCGAGTTTGAGTCTCTGTGGAGTCTCTATCTCAGAGCTTTAGTCTATGTTATCTGTTGTCTGTCTATCTGTCGTGATCAAGGACTAACAAATGATCAGTTTATATAGACATCCAAGGGCAGGTGAAGAGACACACCTGGTGATTAATGAGAAAACGTGGGAGAGTTTAATTGTCCACTAATGACTGACTTCAATGTGGAGCAATTAATCTACCACCACTGACTGACATTAATGTGGAGGAATTAATCTACCACTTCATGACTGACCTTAATGTAAAATGTGGAGGGAAACGTGGAGGAACTAATCTGCTGATGTTGTTGCTGACTCACTTCAGCTGCCCGTTACACAAACGGAGCTGCCCGGATAAAATATTAATTAATTAATATTTTAGTTTTGTTGGTCCAAAAATTTAAGTCAATCAATCATATCAATTGACCAAATCCTAATCCTAATCCGAATCCGAATCCGAATCCGAATCCGAATCCGAATCCGAAGCCGAGACGAGCGACGACGACGGCGCGAGGCTTCCCTTCTTCTCAACCCTTTTAAGAGCTAAGAGAAGTAAATTTCTATTTAAACCCAACAAAATTCTTTTCCTCTACCAATGTGGGAGAAAGTGCATTTCCCTACAAAAGGGAACCTTTCCCTACAAAAGGGAATCTTTTCACTTTTTACCCATTTCCCATTCACATTCTTCCATTAAACCCAACAATCCCCCACATGAATGGGGAATGGCTGAATGGACATATGCATGACAGACTTGTGTGATTTGCAAGAAAGAATTAGTCGCATCTGGATAAGTAGGTTTCCCTTTGAACTTTCCGTAGTGAACATACATCGGATATACTCGATCAATCGGTAGATTTGATATCTTTGAACCGTCGAACTTTGGTGTATACCTAGACAACGTAAGTCACACAACTAACCCTTAACCGTCTTTGGTTCTCACTGTTGTGTTCGTTTCAGCCATGAACACAGCCTGGTTTCATAAGTGCTTAAAGAATTGGCCAACAGAATTCTCCTTGAAGCGGCTTCCACTTCACACTTACATAGGTGATTTCTAAACATGTAATCCTATGGATATACACTGTTTGATAACCACAATATCAAACTTAGATAATCATTAAAAATGTCTCTAGCATTTTATCCTTGGTACTTGAACATTGTCTCATCACGAGAATGGACCAATCATTTAATTGACAATGTTGGACCGTCATACACAGCTTTGTATTCTCCTTGAACCTAGTTCTTGGGATCTCCAGTCTCCTAGGTAGAGTTGCCGCCGTGATGACTTGTCCTTGGCCATAGTCCCATTCCCTTCGATGAACATTCAACCGCCTCTCTAGTTAGGCCTTTTGTAAGTGGATCCGCCACATTATCCCTTGATTTCACATAATCAATGGTGATAATTCCTCTAGAGAGTAGGTCCCTAACGGTTTTATGCCTTCGTCGTATGTGACGATTCTTACCGTTATACATGACATTCCTCGCTCTTCCTATAGCCGATTGACTATCACAATGTATACAAATTGGTGTCAACGGCTTAGGCCAAAATGGAATGTCTTCCAAAAAGTTCCGAAGCCATTCAGCTTCTTCACCGGCTTTATCTAAGGCTATGAATTCAGCTTCCATAGTAGAGCGGGCAATACATGTTTGCTTGGACGATTTCCAAGACACCGCTCCTCCACCAAGTGCGAAAATATATCCACTTGTGGACTTAGAATTAGTTGTGCCGTTGATCCAATTAGCATCACAATATCCTTCAATGACTGCAGGATACTTGTTATAATGCAATGCAAAGTCTTGAGTGTATTTTAAATACCCCAAAACACGTTTCATTGCCATCCAATGGGTCTGATTGGGATTACTCGTGTATCGACTTAGTTTACTTATAGCACAAGCTATATCTGGTCGAGTACAATTCATGACGTACATCAAACTTCCCAAAACACGTGCATAATCCTGTTGCGACGTGCTTTGACCTTTGTTCTTCTTAAGAGCAAGGTTTACATCAATAGGAGTCTTTGAAACTTTAAAATCCAAGTATTTAAATTTTTCAAGAACACTATTGATGTAGTGAGTTTGAGACAACGCCAGACCTTGAGGAGTTCTATGGATCTTAACCCCCAGAATTAATTCCGCAACTCCTAAGTCTTTCATATCAAATTTGCTAGTTAACATGCGTTTCGTAGCATTTATATTGGCAATGTTATTGCTCATTATCAACATGTCGTCCACATATAAGCAAACAATGACTATAAAGTTATGAGTGTTCTTAATGTAGACACATTTGTCACACTCGTTAATTTTAAAGCCATTTGATAACATTGTATGATCAAATTTCGCATGCCATTGTTTAGGTGCTTGTTTCAGTCCAGAAAGTGACTTAACAAGTTTACACACCATCTTTTCTTTACCTGGAACCACGAACCCTTCAGGTTGTTCCATGTAAATTTCTTCCTCCAAATCCCCGTTTAAGAACGCTGTCTTAACGTCCATTTGATGGATTTCCAGACCATACACGGCGGCTAACGCTATTAACATACGAATGGATGTAATTCTGGTTACCGGCGAGTATGTGTCAAAGTAGTCAAGACCTTCTTGTTGTCTATATCCTTTAACAACAAGCCTTGCCTTGTACTTGTCAATAGTGCCATCAGCTTTCATTTTCCTTTTGAAAATCCACTTAGAACCTAATGGTTTGTTTCCAGGAGGAAGATCAACCAACTCCCAAGTATGGTTGCTCAAAATAGATTCTATTTCACTATTGACTGCCTCTTTCGAAAGTGGAGAGTCTGAAGAAGACATTGCTTCTTTAAATGTCCGAGGCTCATTCTCCAACAGGAAAGTGACAAAGTCATCTCCAAACGAAGTAGAAGTTCTTTGACGCTTGCTCCGTCTTGGTTCTTCCTCATTTGGTGAATTTTCTTTGGTTCCTCCCCGAGGTCGTTTGGATCTTTCACCAACTGACTCACATTCCTTCTTATACTGATATATCGTTTCCAAGAATTCAGCACTATCTGATTCCATCACCGTATTAACATGAATGTCGGGATTTTCTGATTTATGAACCAGAAACCGATATGCTTTACTGTTTATAGCATACCCAATGAAAACACAATCAACTGTTTTCGGTCCAATCTTAACCCTTTTGGGTTTTGGGACTTGCACTTTTGCCAAACACCCCCACACTTTGAAGTAATTCAAGTTGGGCTTCCTTCCTTTCCACTTTTCATATGGAATGGAAAGTGTTTTGCTATGGGGAACTCGATTGAGTATTTGATTAGCCGTGAATAAGGCTTCCCCCCACAAGTTCTGGGGTAGACCCGAACTTATCAACAAGGCATTCATCATCTCCTTTAAGGTTCGATTTTTCCTTTCCGCAATCCCATTAGATTGAGGCGTGTAGGGGGCAGTTGTTTGATGAATAATGCCATATTCCAAACACACTTGTTCAAAAGGAGATTCGTATTCTCCACCCCTATCCCTTGAACTTTTTCTTGCTGGGGTTGGTCTTCCCTCCAGAAGGCTTCTTTCTCTTATTTTGATTTGGAGTATGCTCAACAATATTTGCTCCCGCTACTGCAGCACTTCCACGAGCCTTCTTTGCAGCAGATTTGTTGTCCTCTTCAATCCTCAAGCGTACAACCAAATCTTCAAGGGTCATCTCCTTGCGCTTGTGTTTCAAGTAATTTTTAAAGTCATTCCATGATGGAGTTAACTTTTCAATCATGGCTGCAACTTGAAACGCTTCATTAATCTTCAAACCTTCACAGAAAAGTTTGTTAGCAACAGTATAAATAATACTCTTAACATAAGTATTAATCAGGATCAAACCTTCAGCAAGGAGATCATGGATAAGGACTTGAAGTTCTTGGACTTGGGACACAACAGATTTGTTATCCACCATTTTATAATCCAGAAATTTGGCAGCCACAAATTTCTTCAGTCCAACGTCTTCAGTCTTATATTTCTTTTCTAGAACGTCCCACAGTTTCTTAGACGTTTCAACGTTACTATAAATGTTGTACAAGTCATCTTCCAAGCCACTTAGAATATAATTCTTGCATAGGAAGTCAGAATGAGTCCAAGCCTCAATCACGAGGAAGCGTTCGTTTTCAGGTGTTTCATCAGTCAGGACTGGAGCATCCTCCTTAATAAACCTTTGCAGGCTTAAGGTGGTAAGATAAAAGAACATCTTTTGTTGCCATCTCTTAAAGTCCACACCAGAAAACTTCCCCGGTTTCTCTGCAGGTGGCATAACCGTTGCAGCAGCACGGCTAGGCCCAGCAACACCAGAAACTGCGGTAGCATTAGTATTCACAGCAGGGACAGTTTGTTCCACTCCGTTAGTCATCTCTGCAAAATGACACGGATAGAAACAATATTAATAAACTGTTTCCACAATTGGAGTAGAAAAAAACCACGAAGGCTTTTAGTCTCCACAAACAGACTATTTCACAGTAATTAGGAGTAGAAAAAACCACCAAGGTCTTTAGTCTCCCTGAGCAGATTAATATGCAGTTTAGGAGCAGAAAAACCACACAGGTTTTAGTCTCCTCGAACAGTCTCCTTAACCAATATTTATTTAAGCGCAGAAAATAAATATCAGTAGATTTCTTAAGCTTGTTGTTCCTGCACTTGAAATAAATTAGAAGATACAAAACCTGCAGCAAATAATTATCAATATAGGACGATCCCGAGCCCACAAGTTACTTGTGTCTCCTTAAGAAATCTAACCCCCTCACGATGCCCAAGGTTCACGGGTTAATTTCTCCCAGGATGGAATGGGATAACAGTTCTACCGTAGCGGCACTTGAAACGGTTAGAACACGGCGAACACAAAGAACGGAGCAAATCACACAACTCACTTAATATGCAGAAAGGGAGGGGATGCGGTGAGATATGCTTTATGTCAGTGATTTTCTCTGCCCGAGTGTTTCTATCTTCTGCCCGAGATTGTGTATCCTCTGTCCGAGGTTACTTCTCTTATCTGTCCGAGTTTGAGTCTCTGTGGAGTCTCTATCTTAGAGCTTTAGTCTATGTTATCTGTTGACCAAATCCGAAGCCGAAGCCGAAGCCGAGGCGAGCGACGACGACGGCGCGAGGCTTCCCTTCTTCTCAACCCTTTTAAGAGCTAAGAGAAGTAAATTTCTATTTAAACCCAACAAAATTCTTTTCCTCTACCAATGTGGGAGAAAGTGCATTTCCCTACAAAAGGGAACCTTTCCCTACAAAAGGGAATCTTTTCACTTTTTACCCATTTCCCATTCACATTCTTCCATTAAACCCAACAGGAGATACTCATATTCTTGCAAGAATGACTATTTAAATTAAATATCCAAAATTAAGTGACTTCTTAAAATCAAAATAAAAAAATTAATAATTGAGTGACTATTTAGATAATTGACTCTTAATTATTTGAACTAGAGTTAAGGTATTTTGGACCCATTTTCTTAACCGGTTAAAAGTAATTGTTATCATCTAAAATCAAGTAACTATCAAACTAAATAAGGTAGTCCAATTTAATACAAAGTTTCATATTTGAACAATTCGAGCGCATAAGATCGAAGATCTGTTGATTTTTTCAAAAGCACAAAGTTAAAATCTTGACCTTGAAGTCAGCTCGACATGGAGTGATGGAGAACAGTATCTATGACGACATCGGATCTCCAAATCTCCAATTCACTTTGTCTAGTTTAAATGACCAAAGCAAAAAAAGAAGGTTTGTAAGAGTAGAATATTGAGGAGGGAGAAAATAGTACTACTAATTAGTACTTTCTCCGTCCCAATTTATCTGGCGCAGTTAAACTTGACTTGAGTTTAAGAAAAAATTATTTTATAAATTTATAGACTAAAACAAACTATAAAAATTTCAGTAGCCAGAAATTATTTCATAAAAACAATTTCTTTCTAACTACAGAAAGATGGTATTATTTTTGGAAAGACTAAAAATAAAATAATATCATATAAATTGAGACTGAATAGTAAATTAAAGTACCAGTTGAAATTCCTTCCGAGTATATGTATAACATAACATGTGTAAAGAGATGACTGGATAACGTAACATTTGATTATTTGAAAAGTGTGCGTGCATATAGCTGGCTAACCATGCAAAACTAAGATGCCTCTTTACCCTTTCCGCACTATTAGGCCTGGACATAGAGCTGAGCCGGCTCGGAGCTCGGTTCGGCTCGGCTCAGCTGATTTTGAAAAGAGGTTCGGCTCGGTTCGGGCTCGTTTAAAGTTTGACTCGGCTCGGCTCGGCTCGGATAAGCTCGGTCAAAGCTCGGATCAACTCGGTTAGCTTGATAACTAAAAAAATTAGAACTTTACATTATATTTAATATTTTAATGTAATAAATAACAATTGATAAACTAGTACTTCTATCCTTATTTATAATTATGATCAAAAGAAAAAATTTAAAAAATATTATTTTCTATATTACTAAGTATAGGAACACAAAATAATAAAATCGGCTCAAGCTCGGTCCGGGCTCGATCAAACTCTAGCAAAGCTCGGCTCGGCTCCATATGATATAAAGCTCGATTCGGCTCGGCTCGATAGGCACAAAATTAAAATACTACTCCATACATTACTTACAAGCAACCAAATCTTAGCAGGCTTAGTTGACCATGTAATATTAACTCTGAATTTAAATCGGTACTGTTATTTAATTGTTCGAGTTTAATACTTCAAGGCATGATGCTAGTTCAGACGTTGTTTAAGGAAATTCCATCTTATTATTTTATGCCTAATAAGTCTATCATAATTATCCATTTGACGTGTACAAATTCCTCTGAATTAGAGCTTACCTCGTTATTAAGATAAAAAGACTTTTTAATAGATTAAACAATGAGTAGTGGATGTAGCTTGATGATCTGTTTAACACATTGTGTCCATCAAGAATCATATCCGATATACAATCACTTTCAATCAGGTGGCACAAAAGTATTACAATATATTACAAGTTACGCATGTAGGAAATTGAAACACAGTCCAAACTATGAAAAAAAGATTGAAGATTTTTAAGGGACACAAATATTTTCTTTGTAATGATAAAATGAAGCACAATAAAATAAAACTCGTGTATTCCTCAAATTTAATATGACCAAGCATTCTATTTAATAATCCACAAGAAAATTCTCGACAAAAATTGGATTAAATTTTATTTGGGGAAAAAGGGAAAAATAAATAGTTCTCTTTCAAGCTCATGTCTTATATGTGCACCACTATTTCTATCAATCACACTGTCTCCTTCATCCTTCTCCAACTTAACTTCCTATAACTACCCTCAGTAAATTTTTGATAGAGAATGTTTCTTTTTTAATGGATACTATATGGTGAAAATACGAATTACTCGGACCAGTAGGAACCAAATATGTTCTTTATGAAAGTACGAGAAGTGTTCTGTTCCTAATGAAGTAAGTTCTCTTTGATTGACTCAAAAATTCATAATTAAGACACATGCTTCCGGATTTAAACAGCAAGTGTTGCACATAGTAAAAAAGTTAGAGCGGGTTTGTGTTAGAAGAAAATGGATGTTAAGTCTAATGTAAACGTGCTGCACAGCAGAAAGCATAATGATGCAAGCTTGGTCAAGTAATTTCTTCTATAAATGTATGAGGTAGCAGAAATGTGTGTATCAACGTACTGTACATCTTAAAAAGAATCATGACTTGGATATTGTGATAGCTAACTGTAATTTACCAAGCTGACAAAGTCTAACTGGGTTCTTGTATACTGTCACTACTGCTGTATTATTGGGATTTAATAAAACAAGAAAAATGTGTGTGCAGTGAGCCTTTTTGCATCTCATTGCAATACAGCTATTGTTGTGCTGAACATAATCTGAAACATATTTGCAAGAAAAAAGAGATTTACGTATTATCATAAAATTTTGAACAAACAGTACAAATTGTAAAAGTGAGAAAAAAGAGAACAATATCAAAGCACTATCAATCTATGTCTTCATAGCACCGTACACTTCTAACAACTTGATTTTTCTAAAAGGACCTTACAAACATTTGAATTAATCGCTAACATTCCAACATTAGCATCTCGTAAGAACTCGACTTCCAGGCCATCACAGAAAACTTGTAATTTTCCGCAGCTCAAGTCACAACGTGCCTCATGGTGGCTTATTTGAACTTTCGCATTCAAAACTACATCAAATTTTATAGGCCGGCCAGCAACAAGATCATTGGCAATAGAGTTTGCAACCCAATCAGTATAAGCCACGTGCATCGTATCAAAACTTGCGTCAATGAAGGCATGAGATTTTTCTTCCTGATAGAAGTTAGCAGACACATTAGTTTGCCATAATAGGGCGCCACTATAGGTAATCTTAGCCTTAAGATCCTCATAGGAGAAAATATAGCCATTACTCGGATTTTTAACCAAAAAAGTTAGATTCCAATTATCAAGATCACTGTATATGATTGAAGCATGCGGGAAACTGTTTGATATAGAAAAAGGTGATTGCGAAATTGAAGCAAGACGAAACTTAGGGTCATGGAATTTTTTTGCCGTAACCATGGGGAAGTATGACGAAGTTAGGATGATAACCAATCCTATGGTTAATCCAACCAAAATCCCTAATGCCAGATAGTATTTAGGACCTTTGGCAGAATCGGTTGTATTAATGTTGGTAATTGATTTCTCCATTACTACTCACAATTGAAACTTTAAGAAGATGTACTAATATCAAAGGGAGAATATGGAACTTTGGATTGTAGAACACAGTTACTTTGAATTTTTACGTTCCTGTAATGAAGGATTTGTAAGTGTTTATATAGAGTCCACAATATCCTATTCCTAACATGAAAAGGATTTTACGGTTCTATTGGTAAATAGAAATTCCTTAGATGGAAAGCCAAATTCACATAGGAAATGGACATAAAAGGAGCACAAATTGTTTTTGGGAAGTTCAGCCGCTATCGTTTGTGCATTTTAGAATCCTAAACCTAAATGAAGTACTAATTACTAATGATGTAGTTTTATGATTTAATACTAATATATACGTATACTTTTGGGAATTTAAATAGTCTCTACACTATTAGTGTGCTTAATTAATTGGTTGGCTGTAATACCTGATTTTAATATACTCTTTCCGTCTCGTTTTATTTGTCCTCTTTACTATAAATAGTCGTCTCAAATTATTTGTCCATTTAGAAGTTTAAGGTAAAATTAATTATTTTTTTTCTATTTTTCTCATAGTAGTAATTGTCTTGAAAACCACAAGTATCTCAATTATGGGTTAGTATAATACTTGTTCAAATACCAATAAAGATATAACTAGGATAAAATAGTCAATAATTCCCTATTATTAATGATTTTTAAATGGGTGTGTAAAAGTAAAAAGGACAAATTAAATAAGACGGAGGGAATAATCTTCAGGTAATTAATCCATAATTTACATAAAAAGTTAATTAAAGGCCAGATTGACATAGTATTCCGTCAATTAAAGTTCCAAATTAAATAGTAGCATTATTAATGGTGAGGTGTAACTAGAATTCTTGAAAATCACCATTTCTTGTTGAAAAGTGGGTAGCTCTGACTGAAAATTAGTGATATGGCATATTTTTTTTCTAAAACTAAATTCATAAAAAGTTAAACTCATCCATTTAGCTAATTTTTTTTGATCTCCCACCCGGTGTCTGGTATTCTTATTGGAGCTCCGACTAATCCGGATTCATGCCGCATAAGGCTGATTTTCGGGGGAAGCGTTCCCTAGCAGGATTTTTTTCATTCCTAGGGCTCAAACCTGAGACCTCTGATTGAGGGTGGAGGGATCCTATTCATCCCACCACAACCCTTGGTGGTCATCTATTTAGCTAATTATTCGACCCATTTATCTGAATAAGACCGACCCAAATAATTTGTTGGAGTTTTAATCTATAAGTCTAGGTAATATTAAGGATTGTCATTTAGTTTTTTTTGCACTCTATTTTTTTTTTTTTTTTTTTTTTTTTTTTTTGAATACTTACGGAAATTTATATTAATACTACGATGGTTCAAAAATAGTACAACCCATGCTCTTTAGAGCATTTAAGTTGTCGCATTTGGCAAGGTCATTACATACATTGCTAGGTACTTTCTTAACAAAAATAGTCAATCCCTCCCTATCACTTACTAGCACATCATTAAAATAACTTGGGGATTGGGTAAGGTAATTAGACTAGATAAGTTAGTACAAAGTGTAGCTGCCTTGTTGGCCAAAATGTGAGCTGCACCATTGACTCATCTGTAGCTATGCCGCACCATCGGCATTTCCATTGTCAACATCAACTGCCTGCATTCAAAGATAATTGAATTATAGATGGCGTAATTTTCATATAAAACTTTTATGGCCTCAATCGAATCTGTTTCAATCTTCAGGTGATTGATATCAAGGCCTTGGATTATTTTTAGACCTTGGAGAATTGCCAGTAACTCTGATTGTCAGGAAGAGAAAGATTTGATGCTTCTCATGAAGCCCAGAATCCATTCTCCTTGTGAATTCCGAAGTACTCCTCCTATACCTCCAGATTTATTCTTGTCAACGAAAGCTCCATCAATAGTTAACTTGTAACAAAAATCTGGGGGGTCTTTCCCATTTAATTTGAATGCTAATCTCTTTATGCATAGTTCTCTTTGGACCATTTACCAAAAAAGTATATTCAATTGCATGACTCATAGCCCATGTAAAAGGGCCATGGGAATTTTTTCTTGCCAAACTATTTTATTTCTGTTAATACTCAATAGTAAGAAAGGATAGAGAATGTCCCAAGTGATTAAGTTTCTTGAATCAGTCCAACGGAGACTTTTGACGACATCTAGCCAGTGAGTTCCATCAAGGTTAGCTAAATCTATGTCGATGTTTATGTTAAGTGTGTCCCACATTTTGCGAGCAACTACACATTTAAAGAAGATGTGTATACTATCTTCATTGTACGTATTGCAAGAAGCACAAACATTATGTAATTGGATACCAATGTGATTGAGGTAGCTCCTTGTGGGTAGCTGATTATGATAGCATGTCCAAAGAAGGAACTTGATTTTTGGCAGGGTATGAAGTTTCCAAATCCATGCAAAGTTTTTATGATTTTCTTCAATAGGATTTATTATAGAAAATACAGTCCTAGTGCTAAATAATCCACTAGAGTTAAGAGAGCAATACATGGAATCCACTACTAAAAAAACAGACTTTTTCGACCGTCCAATCGGTCGAAATACGGTCGACGTGTCGACCGCATTTCGACCGATTGTGGTGGTCGACACAATTATGGTCGAAAATCAACTTTCGACCGAAATTTGGTCGAACTTCGACCGAATTTCGGTCGAAGAACATGGACTAAAGTGACATGTTCTTCGACCGAAATTCGGTCGAACAAAATTTCGACCGAAATTCGGTCGAAAGGCTGGTAATTTTTTTTGACCAACTATCGACCGAAAATCGGTCGAAAACCTGTAAAAACCTGCAACATTAAAGCTGAAATTAGCCCTACACCACCTGTAAATTCAGCAACACGCAGAAAATCCAGACAAAACACATTCATAAACGATATTCAATCAAGGCTAACAAAGCCAAACAATAGAAAGGAGTCTTTCAATATTAGTTCAAGTGTTACAATAATCAAACAAACTTAACAAATAGTTTAAAGTTTATAAGTACATTAAACTAGCCTATTAAAAAAACAAAACATCAAAGTACATATAAGGTCAATCCTCATCGTCAGCCAATTCTCCTTCCTCATCCTCATCGTTAACTTCTTCTTCATCTGTATATTCATCATCATCATTTGCCCTTGAAGCTCCTTCTCCAAAATTAACTGGGGTTTTTCCTCGACTAGCTACAGATGCATCTAACTGCTCTTATATGCCATCAATATGCTGCAACTGGTCAGCTAGTTCATTGTCCGCTATCAATGGAACGGTTGAGACCTCGTTCTGGTATGCAACATCTAAAAGATCAGGGACTTCAACTAATCCCACCGGTTTTTCTTTTATAACTGCCCACCAATGGGCTTTGGCCTTTGATCTTGCTGGGTTCTTTGTCCGAGGGTAAGGAACAAACCACACTTGCTTTACTTTCTGGGCAATGATGAAAGGATCATAGTGTCCATATGACCTTTTGTGATTAACCTCGACTAACTTATAAGACGGGTCTACCCTCGTACCTCTGTTACTGGGATCAAACCACTTGCACCGGAAAAGAACCAATTTCTTATGAGGCCAACCGACACTATACTCTACCTCTAACATCTCCTCAATCACACCGTAGTACTCAAAGTCGCCCCCTTGATCACCGGTTCCTACTTTCACGGACACACCAGAGTTGTATGTTTTCTTACCCTCCGACCGCTGCTTTGTATGAAACTTGTACCCATTTACAAAGTACGTATTCATCCTTTTGTATTTGTAATATGGGCCATGGCATATATCTCGCGGAAAATCAAAGGTGATGCCATTCACCGGATTGTTCACCTATATAAAAATTTAATGAAGTTGTGTAAATAAATATTTTTTATCTAAATATAAGGAATATTTAAGAGTTTGTTAATCACTTACAAATTCTGTAAACCAATTTGTAAAATTTTCATAAACTTCCGCATCCCCGAACTCAGCGACAAAGTGACTGCATTATGAGCCGAGGAAATACACGTTAGTCCGAATATACTTATTAACGGCGAATATTAGGCAGTATTGTTAAAATACAACATACTTGTAATAAAGCGTGACCTCGGGACAGTTCAACAGCACATGTGTCGTAGCTACCTTCCTGTCCAGTTCATTGAACTAACATACTTCGGATGATGTATTTTCCCTGCCTGGTTGATTGAATACAGAGAACGCTGAGTAATTGGGATCATTATTATCGCCCACATCATGCCGATCCGGCCTAGTGCACAAACATGGAACATCCTTGTCGAAGTAGTAAGAGCAAAAATGAGAAGTTTCTCTAGCCAGATATGCCTCGCATATTGACCCCTCGATTTGGTTCCTGTTTTTCACGTCCCTTTTACACTTACCAATAATTCTGCAATAATTATTGTGTTAGTGGAATTAAGTTGGATTAATTAAAAAAATAAAAGTTACTAAGATATGGAAGCTTACCTCTCGAAAGGGTACATCCATCTGCAGTGCACCGGGCCTCCTAGCCGAGCCTCTTCAGCTAGGTGAATCGGAAGATGCTCCATCACGTTAAAGAACTCGGGGGGAAAGATCTTTGTCAGCTTAGTGGCGACTACAGAAAAGTTCTGTTCCAACAGGTTAAGGTTCTTTTCCTTCAATGTCTTACTGCAAAGCTCTTTAAAAAATAGGCTCGTCTCTGTTAGCGGTTTCAGAACTTTATCAGGCAAGCCATTGAATGCAATTGGGAGCAAGTTTTCCATGAAGATGTGACAGTCGTGGCTTTTCATGTGATGCAGTTTCCCACCAGTAATATCAACACACATTTGTAGGTTTGAAGCATAACCATCAGGCATCCTCAAATTACTCACCCACTCACAAATCATCCTTCGCTCATCCTCATCGAATGTATAACAAGCCTTTGGCATGAAAATGCTGTTGCCTTCTTGGATTACCTGCAATTCAGGTCGCCTACAAAGTAGCTGTAGGTCCAACCGTGCCTTCAAGTTGTCCTTTGTCTTGCCCCGGACATCCATCACAGTATTAAGGATGACCTCGAAAAAATTCTTCTCAATATGCATTGGATCCAGATTATGGCGAAGAAGATTATCCTTCCAGTAAGGCAACTCCCAGAAAATGCTCTGTTTAGTCCAGTTATGTTCAACCCCATAACCAGGTGCTTTAGATGGCAGTTGTTCAGTTACCTTAGGAAGCTCCTTGACCCTGTCCCATATCTCGATGCCTGATAACCTGCGCAGAGGCTCCTCAAAATCTACCTGATTCTTCATAAATGCGCTAGTGTTATTCCTGAAAGGATGGTCCATTGGCAAGAATCGACGGCAACAGTCGAACCATGTGCATTTACCTCCATATTTCAAAGTGAAGGCTTTTGTATCTTCCATACAGTAAGGGCAAGAGAGCTTACCTGCTGTGGACCACCCAGACAACATCCCATAAGCAGGAAAGTCATTTATAGTCCACATCAAAGAAGCACGCATTTGGAAGTTCTGTTTCGTTGATATATCATAAGTCTCAACTCCTTCATGCCAAAGTATCTGCAACTCATCAAGCAAAGGCTGCAAATATACATCAATAGAGGCTTTCGGGTTATGTGGACCCGGTATTATACAATTCAAAAAGAGATAAGGACTGGTCATGCACATTCCAGGAGGCAGGTTGTAAGGAGTGACAAATACGAGCCAACAAGAATAGGGCGTAGAGGAGACATCAAACGTGGTGAACCCATCAGAACATAGACCCAACCTTACATTCCTTGGCTCACTAGCAAATGCTGGATACACTTGATCAAAGTGTTTCCATGCCTCCCCATCAGATGGATGGGATAGAATACCCGACTGCTTGGTACGGTCATGATGCCTTCTCATGTGTGGAGCAGAACTCATCGAAGCATACAACCTCTTTAACCGTGGTATAAGGGGCAAGTAATGCATCCACTTGACAGGCTTCGGCTTCTTTTTAGGATCTGGCTCAGGCTTGTACCGAGGCTCCTCACAAAATCTACATGTCTGCAGGTCTGCATCATCCTTATAATACAGCATGCAACCATTAACACAACAATGAATCTTCTCGGCAGAAAGCCCCAACGAGGAAACCAACTTCTTAGTATAGTAATAAGTAGTTGGTAAGGCCATATTTGTCGGATTTAGTTCATTCATGAGGGCAATGATGGAATCCATGGCAGCTTGAGAAATACTAAAATCTGATTTGATACTCATCAATCTAACAGCAACCGACAACTGGGAATGCACCGAGCCCTCATAAAATGGACAACTTGTTTCCTCCAACCGTTCGTAGAATTGATTTGCCTCGGCATTGGGAATGTGCTCAATGTTTGGCTGTGATGTATCCGGCTGAAGGGGATCATTAGCCGGGTACATCCCAAAAGCATCATTCACCATATCTGCCATTCTATACCCGGCTGCTTGGTCTGGTTCCACAACCGGAGAACTCCTAGCGCCATGAATATTTTTAAGATTTTGAAGTTGCTGCTGCAAGTCCCAAGGCTCTCCATGATTATACCAAACGTAATAATTTGGCATAAACCCCTTCTTATACAGATGTAACTCGACATTCTCCAAATCTTGTATCTTTACACATTCGCATTTTTCACATGGACATCTAATTTTGCCATGCCTTAAATAATCGTCTGTGTTGGGGGCTATATCCATAAATTTCATAACACCCGCTTCAAACGAAGGCCTCAACCCCCGCCGCTCGGGAAAGTTTCTATTATCCATCTACAAACGGCGTCGATTAATGTCCATATCTACACAAACATTGCAAGATTGAGAAACAATATGTATAGCTAAACCAACAACTACAACAATATAATCCCAAACAACCCAAACCTAACTTTATAATAGCTAACAACGCCAAACAAGTTCTTCAACATCAACAATAACTACAATATAGTTTGCTAACTAATAATTAACTACCTATGCATTAGAAAAGGCCAAATTTAAAAAATAATTAAATTCGGATTTAATAAAAACAAAAAAAAAACAAAACCTTACCTCGAGGTTGATTTATGCTCCAATAGCACCTACTAATGATTCCCCACTAGTTATATGCTTCAAAACTACAAAAAAATTGAGTTAAAAAGTCAGGGTTTAAGTTTTATAAAGTAATTAAAATAACCCTAAAATTAAGAATTTACCTTGAATTTCCTGTAATAGGTAGTGTTTAGGAGGGTAGAATGTGTTTGTTTTTTGATTTTGGGGGTGGGTTATGGTGGTTTTCGGGTGGGCACGTTTGGGGGAGTGTTTAGAGAGTTTTTTTTATTTGGGGGAAGAAGATGAAAATAGAGAAGAAGGGTTCTACTGAAAATATTAACGGGCTGGTCGACCTACCTATCGACCGAATTCGGTCGATTGGTACAAAAAATATTTTTGTTCGACCGATTTTCGACCGATTTTCGGTCGAACAGTTTTGACCAAGTGAACTGTTCGACCGAAAATCGGTCGAAATAGCTGTTCGACCGATTTTCGGTCGAACACTGGTAGTCGAAAAATCCTTTTTTTTTAGTAGTGTTAGGGTTGATTGTGTCTATTGCATCTTGAACTTCCTTTGGAAAAACAAAGGATAGTTTTGTAAGTGTCTATTTTTGTTAAAAACCATTACTGTTGTTAATATATAACAGGAAAAGGTTTAGGAATATTTAGCTGCATTTGCCTAGTGGTGCTACCTATTTAACTGCATTTGACAGTTCAATATAATATTTTGTCTAAGTTCCGCTATACATAGTTATTGTTCTTGGTCTTTTAATTTTTTTTTTTTTGTTGGTTTCTTAAAACAGATGATTTATCTATTAGTTTTACCTCAATCACTCCCAGATTATTTTGTAGTATGATTTTTGATTTTGAAAAAGCATGACATGCCACTAATTTTTAGTGGGAGATACTCATATTCTTGCAAGAATGACCATTTAAATCAAATATCCAAAATTCAGTGACTTTTTAAAATCAAAATAAAAAAAGTGACTTAGTTAATCTATATTTAATAGTTGAGTGACCATTTAGGTAACTGACTATTAATTATTTGAACTAGAGTTAAGGTATTTTGGACCCATTTTCTTAACCGGTTAAAAGTAATTGTTATCATCTAAAATCAAGTAACGTTTCCTAACTAAATAAGGTAGTCCAATTTAATACAAAGTTTCAAATTTAAAAAATTCGAGCGCATAAAATCGAACATCTGTTCATTTTTTCAAAAGCACAAAGTTAAAATCTTGACCTTGAAGTCAGCTCGATATGGAGTGATGGAGAACAGTATCTATGACAGCATCGGATCTCCAAATCTCCAATTCACTTTGTCTAGTTTAAATGACCAAAGCAAAAAAAGAAATTTTGTAAGAGGAGAATATTGAGGAGGGAGAAAATAGTACTAATGAGTACTTGCTCCGTCTCAGTTTATCTGGCGCAGTTTAACTTGACTTGAGTTTAAGAAAAAGTTACTTTATAAATTTATGGTCTAAAACAAACTATAAAAAATTCAGTAGCAGGAAATTATTTCATAAAAAACAAATTCTTTCTAATTATAGAAAGATGGTATTATTTTTGCAAAGACTAAAAATGAAATAGTGTTATATAAATTGAGACGGCGAATAGTAAAGTACACGTCGAAATTCCTTCCGTGTATAACATAACATGTGTAAAGAGATGACCGGCTAACGTGACATTTGATTATTTGAAAAGTGTGCATGCATATAGCTGGCTAACCATGCAAAACTAAGATGCCACTAGATGATCAATTATCGGAATTCCATTATTGCCACTAGATGATTTTTCTGTTAATAAGACTTCCCATCCAAGAATAATTTTGGAGAAACTAATACTTTAGATCATGCGAACATTGCACAAACTTAAAAGTACTACTCCTCACATTACTTACAAGTAACCAAATCTTAGCAGGCTTAGTTGAACATCTTATTATTTATGCGTAATAAGTCTATCATAGTTATCCATTTGACGGGTACAAATTCCTCTGAATTAGAACTTACCTCGTTATTAAGGTAAAAAGACTTTTTAATAGATTAAAATATGAGTAGTGGATGTAGCTTGATGATTTGTTTAACACATTGTGTCCATTCAGAATCATATCCGACGTACAATCACTTTCAATCAGGTGGCACAAAAATATTACAATATACTATACTATTACATGTTACACATGTTGGAAATTCAAAAACACAGTCCAAACTATGAAAAAAAGATTGAAGATTTTTGAGGGACACAAATCGTGTATTCCTGAATGAAATATGACCAAGCATTCTAGTCCACAAGAAAATTTTCGACAAAAGTTGGATTGAATTTTATTTTGGTAAAAAGGGAAAAATAAATAGTTCCAGACAAGGTGGGTGTAAAAAGTAGATTTTTCGTTTAGTTGGTGTTTAAATGAAACAGGCTGGTCCATGTTTTCTTGTATTATTTCAAGCTCATGTCTTATATATGCACCACTATTTCTATCAACCACACTATCTCCATCTTTCTCCAACTTAACTTCATCTTTCTGGGGTATTACATGAAATATGCAGAGGTTATAGCTTCTGCATGAGTATTTATGTTACTCTTCTTAGTTCTCCTCTGTTGTTGTCTTAGCAGTAAGCCTCGTTCTCAAAGTTATAAAAGTAGTGGCACTGGTGGTTGCACTTGCACTTGTAATGGTAGGCTATGGTAGTGTGTGACTATTCAATATTCTTCTTCTTATTTGATGGGTTACTTCCATTTAAGTAAAGTTTTGATACCTTTTGGTATACGTATACTTGAGCTTTTGCAATTAATTTTTGGTTAGTGATTGTAAGTAAGAAATCAGAAGTGTTATGTATAGTGATGAATAGGTTTTTGATCTACTGTGTTTACTTAAGCATAGGCAACATATTTCTGTTGTTTTTTATCATCACTTTTTATAACGTATGCGAGTTTCTCAAATGTGCAACTAGATACGGACAAAAAAATGTATGAGCAGTGATGATTTTTCATCTCATTGCAAAGCGGTTATTGCTGGGTTGAACATAAGCAGAAACAAATTGCAAGATAGTATAAAATTTACGTATTATCATGAATTTCTGAACAAACAGGACAAATTGTAAAAGGAAAAAAAAACAACAACATCAAAGCACTAGCACTATCAGTCTATGTCTTCATAGCACCCTACACTTCTTTTGAAATGGTACACGATTCAACAACTTGATTTTTCTAAAAGAACTTTACAAACGTTTGAACTAATCGCTAATATTCCAATCTTAGCATCTCGTAAGAACTTGACTTCCAGGCCATCACAGAAAACTTGTAATTTTCCGCAGCTTAAGCCACAACGTGCCTCATGGTGGCTTATTTGAACTTTCACATTCAAAACTACCTCAAATTTTATAGGCCGGCCAGCAACAAGATCATTGGCAATGGAGTTTGCAACCCTATCAGCATAAGCCGCGGGCATCGTATCAAAACTTGCGTCAATGAAGGCATGAGATTTTTCTTGTTGATAGAAGTTAGCAGACACATTAGCTTTCCATAATAGGGCGTCACTATATGTAATCTTAGCCTTAAGGTCCTCATAGGAGAAAATATAACCATTACTTGGGTTTTTAACCAAAAAAGTTAGATTCCAATTATCAAGATCACTGTATGTGATTGAAGTATGCGGGAAACTATTTGATATAGAAAAAGGTGATTGTGAAATTGAAGCAAGACGAAACTTAGGGTCATGGAATTTTTTTGCCGTAACCATGGGGAAGTATGACGAAGTTAGGATGATAACCAATCCTATGGTTAATCCAACCAAAATCCCTAATGCCAGATAGTATTTAGGACCTTTGGCAGAATCGGTTGTATTAATGTTGGTAATTGATTTCTCCATTATTATTCACAATTGAAACTTTAAGAAGATGTACTAATATCAAACTAAAGGAAGAAGACGAAACTTGGGCTTGTAGAAAGCAAATACTTTGCGTTTTTACGTTCCTATAGTCAGGGAGTTGTGAGTGTTTATATAGATTCCACAATATACTATTCCTAACATGAAAAGGATTTTACAATTCTACTGGTAAATGGAATGTTCTTAAATGGCAAAACCAAATTCACATTGAAAACGGACATAAAGAGGAGCACAAATTGTATTTAGAAAGTTGAACCACCGACGGTTTTTTCATTTCAGAGTGCTAATTCTAAACTAATTCCTAACGATGTAGTTTAGTAATTTAATTTTTATACTTAGCTTCACCTTTGGAAATTTAAATAATTTATACACAATTGGTGTGATTAGTTAACTGGTTGTAATATGTAATTTTTTTAATATTTTTTTCAGGTTATTAATCCATGATTTCCCAAAAAAATAAAGTCATAATGGACTTAGTATTCCCCTCAATTAAAGCTCCAAATTAACATAGTAACTGTATTAATAATGAGGCGTAACAAGAATTCTTGATTAAATCTCCATTTTAGTTTAATCGTGTATCAATATTTGAATAATGAATTCAAATGTTTTGAGACTCATTTTCTCAACCAATTAAACGTAAGTTTAGGTTTTATCATCTAAAAGTCAAGTAACGTTTCATCTTGTAGTCCAATTTAGTGAGAAAAGGAAAACGACATAATTGCTCAAATGAAATCAACAGAATAACGTTGCATCTAAGAATTATTTTCAACTCCAAAATAGCTATTTTCTGCAAAAGAACTTTGGCAGGTGTTTGTCAGATAGGAATATGGTACCTTAATGGTTCTAAAATTAGGAAACAATGATATGGCTAATGGCAGGAAATAATGTATGCAAGAAACTGCATCCTGATTGCATCCTTAAGGTTGTTTAATGATTAGTTACCCTTTGCCGTTAACAGTTGGGTCGAGTATTCCAGCGTATACATGTAATCTGGAAAATCAAGAAACAATAAATAAGAAAATCTACTTTAATGCTCCAAATAAAAAAAGCATACAATTTCTTGAGTTGTTGAACTTGTTACCCTGGAAACTTCTCACTAAGCTTTGTGAGAGCAAGAGGAGCAGCAACTGCACAAATCTGAAAAATGCAATTCGTGTCATCAGTGAGTTGAAAAATACAATTCGTGTCATGTTCATTCAGAGAATTTCCAGTTTCCATATGGCCAAATTTTTTGAAAAGTAAATTAGATACCTAGAATCAATAATACGCCCATTGTACTTGCAAATGTTTCAAGATGAGTTCCGAAAATGCTTAGCGATATCTCAAACTGCTTGACAGACCACAGAAAGGGGTAGTCACAATTGAGCATCTAAACATGCAAGGTTTGCGAACAAAAGGGTATCAGTCTCAATTTATGGAGCATTGTTGACAAGCCCCTCTCCCTTTTACAAGTATTTGTGTAGGTGTTAATAATAATAATACTAATTTAGAATTCTCTAGATACTACGAGGTGGTTGTACCTTGTTCTTGAACTTGTTAGTCTAGAATTGTCTTGGATGATCTAGTATATGCAAAGTCTAGAATGCTCAAATTCCTAGGAGATAAATTTTAACTTGTAGAAACTCTAGAATTATCTTTTGTGTTCTCTAGGTAATAAGGTCTATCTAGAATGGTTCTAGAGTGCTCCATTAAGTTGGTGCCTTATTTGACCAAGACCAAGTCAAATTGTCTTTTAAGTTAAATGAGGTGCAACTTATAATTATTAAAACTTCTTAATCTTTTAAAATTTAAAAAAAAGACCCCTCCTAATTAACACTCACTGCTGTCTCACGTTTCTTTTCACTTCCTCTTTCTTTTTCTCTTTCTTTCTCTTTGTCTCTTCAAAATCAACACTCACCTCCCTCCCCCTCGAATTTCATCCCAGTTTCTCTTCCAAAATCAGTGACGTTTCTTCTTCGCTTCCAGCATCTCCGGTTACATCCAAGGTAAAGTTTAGTTTTTTGATTTTTGTTATATCCATTGTCTTAACTTAGGATTTAGGTTAAAGAATTCAAGAATAGTGAAATTGTTTATTTTTTATCAATCGACATATTTTTTAATGCTCTACCTGGATGTTTGATGTATTTATTAAAATTAGGGTATCATGATTATTGTTAGATTATTGTGATATAAGTTGTTTAATCTGTCAATCACCCTATTATTTTAGCAAGAATTTTCAAGAGCAGTAGTCATTATTTATTAACTATGCCTAAATACGGAACTAGTTAGAAGTGATTATATGAAGCCTCTACGCTGCTCAGATTGACGAATTGCTAACTAGTTAGGAGCGATTATATGAACTAGTTTGTTATTAATACTCAAGCTCGGCTGAATGTGTTGCAGTAAACTTAATAGTTGCTGAAATTTATTCAACAAATTACTAGGTTGTTGCAACAATTTCTCTAAATTGTTTGAACTAATGTAGAATTTGTTGCAACAACCTGAGAATTTGTTGGAAAAATTCCCAACAAAATCTCAAAGTTGTTGGACAACTTCTCTAATTGTTCGACAATTAGACAAGTTGTTCCAACAAAATCTCAAAGTTGTTGGACAACTTCTCTAATTGTTCGGCAATTAGATAAGTTGTTCTAGCAACTATTTAATTTGTTGGAATAATACTAAAAATTGTCAGAATGTTGAGATTAGTCTAATTATTTGTATTAGAGCAAATTATTTCTTTCAATTGTTGATGATTTTTCTATCTTGTTTGTGTAGATAAAATGCCTTCCAAAAGACGCGGGGCGAAAAGACCTAACATATTCGTAGCTACTTCTACTACCAAAAAAACTAGGACAGGTCCGTGTGGCCAAAATAATTTATTAAAGGAGAGAGAAGTTGATGTTGATGAACAAGAAGCACAATTAAGAAAAGATGCAGAACAACGGAGCAGTTCATCTAAAGAAGATGAAGAAGAACAAAGTGACTCTGAAGAAGAGGAAGAAGGGTCTAAAAATAATGAAGAAGAACAAAGTGGATCCGAAGAAGATGAAGAAGAGTCTAAAAATGATGAAGAAGAAAAAAGTAACTCTGAAAAAGATGGTGAAGGTTCTAAAAATGATGAAGAAGAGCAAAGGGAAGCTAAAGAGAATGAAGAAGAACCATCAAGAGAGGAAGCAGATGAAAGCCAAGCTTCTAAGGAAAGAAGAAGCAAGTTCTTGAATGATATGGATGTCCAGCCCGCTACAGTTGAAGAAAGTACATCGGTGAGTGATCTCGATGATCTTTCCATCCCTGAAGTCATCAAAAGCATAAATATTGAAAAATATGGCTTCATTATGCCTGTTGTTATGCATGAAAATCATGAAGGATCTATTGTTAATAGATCAATGTTGGGAAAGGGATTTTCCGAATTTAGAGAAATATTGGTGAAACAGAAAATTTATGATGACTTCAAAAATAGTTGTTTTGGCCACTTCCTAGATCTGCCTGAGTCTATTATATGCCCCTTCCAAATGAATTTGGTACATGGTTTACTGTTTCGGCGCATACTTTCTAAGAAAACCAAGGAACTTTGGTTCATCTATAATGACATGCCTGTTTGTTTTGGTTTGAATGAATTTGCTCTCATTAGCGGGTTGAAATGTCATCCTCTTCTACCTGATGAAGATCTAGAAAAGGCCAAAGCCGATGGTGAGTTTTTATATGATATTGTTGGTAAATCTGCCACTGGTGCTGTTTTGCTTAAGAAAATCCAGACAAAAAAATTGGACAAAAAAGTGAAGGTTGCACTTAGTTTACTTTGGTTCTTACATAGTATTATTTGTGCAAAAGATCTAAACAAGGTGATTGAATATGATTGGCTAAAGTTAGCTTTTACACCGGAGGTATTCAACAACTATCCATGGGGTCGAATAAGCTATAATATCACTGTTGGTTCACTGATACAAGAAGTGAAACCAAAAAAAAATGCTAACCTCTTCGGATTTCCATGGGCGTTTATGGTAAGTAGTAAAATATTTTTTTCTTTTTAAGTTTTTAAACTAAAATATTTATATTGATATTATGATGCACTAATTGTATTTTACCTGCTTTTAATTTAGGCTTGGGCATTTGAAGCCATCCCGCCAGTTCGAAAAATATTTAAGAATCCTCCAAGTAAGATGTCATTGCCAAGGATAACTAGATGGTTGTCTGTCAAATCCAAGAATGCTAATTTTGACTCATTTCAATCCTCAGAAAATATGGTAAAGCTCTGACAAATCTCTGAATTTATTCTACTTTTTATAACAGATTGAGAAGTTGTTGCCACAAATTAAAAAGAAAAATAGAAATTATTTAAACAAGTTATTTAACAGTTTCCAACAACTTCTTAATTTGTTGCAATATTTTTATAAGTTGTTGGTAAGTTTTCAAACAACTTCTTAATATGTTGCAATATTTTCATAAGTTGTTGGTAAGTTTTCAAACAACTTCTTAATTTGTTGCAATATTTTCATAAGTTGTTGGTAAGTTTTCAAACAACTTTTTAATTTGTGCAACAATATCAGAAGTTGATTAACAATGTCAATACCATTTGAGGAAAGGACATTGTACACAACACATGAGTTTAATTTCAAGGACTTTAATGACATGATCAACATGAAAGAGCTGTGGGATGATAGAGTAAGTTTTATAAATTCTCATTTACTATATTTTAAATTATTACAACATACTTGAGAAATGTTGTAAACACTGTCCAACAAGTGTTTAATTTGCTGCAACAAATATATAAGTTGTTGGAAACTATCCAGCAACTATTTGATTTGTTGCAGCAAATGTAGAAGTTGTTGGACAGTAGCCAACAACTCTAAAATTTGTTTATTTCTGATATTTTTGTTTATAAATATGCAGTATGTTGATGAGAACGGCTTGCTAAATTTGAATTCAATAGTTCAGTTGAGGGTGCCATTCCAATGACAGAACGGCTTGCTAAATTTAAATTCAATAATGACATTCTCAACTATGTCAAAGGTGCAAGACCCTTTCCAGGTGGGCGCAAGTGGGATGAAGCCAAAAAAATTTTCACAGTGATGACCATTGGGGTAAGACACTACGTCGCTCTTGAGTTTGTTATTGAAGAGGAAAAGATATTGGTGTTTGATTGCAATATTCCTGTCACTGAGGAAGCAATATTTTTTACACATATCCAACCTGTTTTGGAGTTGTGGCCTAAATTGCTCAAGCGAAGTGGCAGGTTCAAACACTTGTCTGAAAAATTGCTTAATGAAGATTGGCAATATGAGCGACTTCAAACCCTCCCACACAATGAAACTGGTACAGCCTGTGGACCAATAGATGCTGAATGAATCTCCTTTGAAGTAATAGTAAGCTAAAAAATAAGCAATGTAGTCCCAAAAGTCTCTCCAATATTGAGATTCAAAAAAAAAAAAAATCACAAATCTTCTTCACAAATATTCTCAACAATCACAGGTGATAATGGTGGATTTTAGATGGTGTTTGGGAAGCTTTGAATATGAAACAAGAACAAAAAGAAGAGAAAATAAAAAGGAGAGAAATGAGCTAGTATAAAGGAGGATGACAACAAAGATCAATAAGAGCGTAGGTGCTGCTATGCGCATTTTTTTTATTTTCTTTGGCCATTATATAACATGGGTTAAAGTGCAAACTCAAAAACTTTGGAGTTGTTTTTTTGATGAAGTCAATAATCATTAACACTAAACATAAAAAAGACACCTCCACCTAATATTTAAAACTAGGGACACCTTTTCTCAATTTCGAAACTCAAAAAGCACTCTTAACCAAAGATCCCATGAAAACAACTCCTCTCCCAAAATACAAAGTATTCTTACCTTCCTCTTCTTCTTTGTTTAGTATACAACCTTTCTTCTATATTGTTCTCTTTTTTTAACATAGTGGTATCAGAGCCATGACAAATAATGGCAATGGCCTACTTTCTTTCCAATTTCCTCGTCTTACAAAAGAGAACTATAAAAAATGGTGTATAAAGATGAAAGCCATACTTGGCTCTCAAGATGCATGGAAGATTGTAGAAGAAGGATTTGATGAACCCGACCATGAGGAAACTTTGCCTCAAAATGAGAAGGATGATTTGGCAAAATTAAGGAAGAAGGATCAACAAGCCCTCTCTCTTATCCATCAATGTTTGGATGATACCATGTTTGAGAAGGTGGCCGATGCAACCACCTCAAAACAAGCTTGGGAGATTTTACAAACATCTCTCCAAGGAGTTGACCAAGTGAAGAAGGTGAAGCTTCAATCTCTAAGGGCTGATTTTGAAGCTTTAAAAATGAAGGAATCCGAATCTATTTCGGATTATGATTCAAGAGTGCGGGCTGTTGTGAACCAATTGAAAAGGTACGGAGAGAAAATTGAAGATGTCCGTGTGGTAGAAAAGATCCTTTGCTCGCTAACACTTAAATTAGATTTTGTGGTGTGTGCTATTGAGGAGTCTAAAGATTTAGACACTATGACGGTGGAGCAACTGAAAGATTCTTTGCAAGCCCACGAAGAAAAAATCAAGAGGAGGCAAGAAAAGTCGTTGGAGCAACTCCTTAAAACCAAGGCATCATTGAAGGATGATGGTGGTGAAAAGAGCTATCGAGGCCGTGGACGAGGCAGAGGACGCGGTGGCGGTCGTGGAAGAGGAAGAAGCAATGATAGAAACTCCAACAATGAAGAGAAAAGTCACCAAACATATAGAGGTCGTGGCCGAGGAGGTGGAAGAGGACGTGGCTACCATCAAGAAACAAATGAAAAGAGGTATGATAAATCTAAAGTTGAGTGCTATAATTGTCATAAATTCGGCCATTATTCCTGGGAATGTCGTAGCAATGTTGAAGAAAAGGCCAACCTTGTTGACGACAACAAGGAAGATGAAGAGTCAACATTGTTGCTAGCACTCAAGCAAGAAGACAAAAATGATTGTAGTTCGTGGTATCTGGATAATGGAGCGAGCAACCACATGTGCGGATATAAAGACAAGTTTGTGGAGCTCAACAAAAGGGTGAAAGCAATGTATATTTTGGAGATACTTCAAAGATCCAAATTGAAGAGATAGGTACGATTCTTATCTCCTCTAAAGATGGTAGTCACAAACTGATCAAAGATGTTTACAATGTGCCAAACTTAAAAAATAATATTTTGAGCTTGGGCCAATTTATTGAAAAGGGATATGACATACATATGAAAGATATGAACCTTTGGCTTAGAGATTCAAGTGGCACTCTAATTGCTAAAGTTCATATGTCAAAGAATAGATTGTTTTCTTTGAATCTTAAAATAATTGAAGCAAAGTGTTTGAATGCAAATGTGAAAGAAGAATCATGGTGTTGGCACATGAGATTTGGGCACTTGAATTTTGAGTCGCTCAAATCAATGGGAGAAAAGAAGATGGTGCACGGGATGCCTTTAATAAATCATCCCAATCAGTTGTGTGAAGCTTGTCTTCTTGGAAAACATGCAAGGAGGAGTTTTCCTAAAGAGGCCACATTAAGAGCAACCAAGCCACTCCAACTTGTTCATACCAATGTGTGCGGGCCAATCACTCCACCTTCTTTTGGTAAGAGTAAATATTTCTTACTCTTTATTGATGACTTCAGTAGAAAAACCTGGGTTTATTTTTTGAAGCAAAAATCAAAAGTATTTGGTGCATTTAAAAATTTTAAAGCACTTGTGGAAAAGGAGAGTGGCTATGAAATAAAAGCTTTAAGGTCCGATAGGGGAGGCGAATTTACTTCGAGAGAATTTAATGAATTTTGTGAATATCATGGAATTCGTCGCTCTCTAACGGTACCTTATTCACCGCAACAAAATAGAGTTATAGAGAGAAAAAATAGGATCATTCTTAACATGGCTAGGTGTGTGTTGAAAGCTAAAAATATGCCCAAGGAATTTTGGGCCGAGGCTATTTCTTGTGCAGTTTATTTGAGTAACAGGTCTCCCACGAAGAATATGAAAGATCAAACTCCTCAAGAAGCATGGAGCGGAAGAAAGCCATGTGTCAAACACTTGAGAACTTTTTGGAGCATAGCCTATGCCCATGTGCCACAATAAGGGAGAGCCAAACTTGATGATCGAAGTGTCAAGCATGTGTTCGTTGGCTACGACACAAGCTCAAAAGGGTACAAGTTGTACAATCCAACGAATGGCAAAGTGGTGGTGAGCCGCGATGTTGAATTTGATGAAGAAGCGGCTTGGAATTGGGAAGCTCAAGAAGAAAAGACATATGATTTTCTTCCATATTCTGAAGATGAAGGAAAACAAGAGCACGTGGCACCTATGCAAGATCCAACTCCACCTCCTTCTCTAACTAATGTTGCATCTCATTCACCTGCAGAAAGCTCAAATGGAGAAAGGCCAGAGAAAACAAGAACTTTGGTGGATCTTCTTGAGAATACTGAAAGAATTACTAATTTTGATTATAGTAATTTAGTTTGTCTCTTTGTCGAAAGTGAACCAGTGAATTTTGAAGAAGCTGTCAGGGACAAATGGTGGATACAAGCTATGGAAGAGGAGATCAAGGCAATAGAAAAGAACAACACATGGGAGCTAACAACTCTTCCAAAGGACATCAAGCAATTGGAGTGAAATGGGTCTACAAGGCAAAGAAAAATGCTCAAGGAGAGGTCAAGAGATACAAGGCAAGACTTGTGGCGAAAGGCTACAACCAAAGGCATGGAGTGGACTATGAGGAAGTCTATGCACCTGTTACCCGCATGGAGACGATTCACTTGCTTATTTCTTTAGCGGCACAAATGAAGTGGAAGATCTATCAGCTGGATGTCAAGTCGGCTTTCCTAAATGGCTATTTTGAAGAAGAAGTCTACGTTGAGCAACCGTTGGGCTTTTTCGTTAAAGGTCATGTAGACAAAGTTTTGAGATTGAAAAGAGCATTATATGGATTGAAGCAAGCGCCACGGGCATGGAACAATCGCATTGACAAGTATTTTCAAGAAAATGGATTTGTTCGTTGCCCTAGTGAATATGCTCTTTATATTAAATATTCTAATGGAGATATATTACTTGTTTGTCTCTATGTTGATGATCTTATTTTCACGAGAAATAACCCAAGTTTGTTTGAAGATTTCAAAAAGGATATGTCCCGTGAGTTCGAGATGACGGACATAGGTCTCATTTCATACTACTTGGGTTTAGAAGTGAAGAAAATGGAGGAAGGCATATTTGTCTCTCAAGAAAGCGATGCAAAGGAGGTGTTGAAGAAGTTTAACATGCTTGATTGCAATTCCGTGAACACACCAATGGAGAGTGGATTAAAGCTGTCAAAGTTCGATGATGGAGAAAAGGTGAATCCTACTCTTTTCAAGAGTCTTGTGGGAAGGCTAAGGTACTTTACATGTACAAGGCCAGATATACTATATGTGGTTGGAGTTGTAAGTGGAAGCTCCTACTTCTACCCACTTAAAGGCTGCTAGAAGAATTCTTCGTTACCTAAAAGGTAGATTGATTTTGGCTTATTTTATTCATCTTCTAGCAACTTCAAGCTTGTGGGATTTTGTGATAGTGACTTTGCGGGAGATGTTGATGATAGAAAAAGCACCACCGGATTTTTATTCTTCTTGGGTAAATGTGCTATTTGTTGGAGCTCTAAGAAACAGGATATTGTTACTTTGTCGACTTGTGAAGCTGAATATGTGGCAGCAACATCATGTACATGCCATGGTATCAGGCTAAGGAGATTATTGAAGGAGCTCAATTTTCCACAAGATGAAGCCACAGAGATTTATATTGACAACAAATCTGCTCAAGAACTTGCTAAGAATCCGTTATACCATGAACGAAGCAAGCATATTGATACAAGGTATCACTTCATCAGGGAGAGAATTGCCAATAAAGAAGTGGAGCTCATATATGTGAAGACTCATGATCAAGTTGCAGATATTTTCACAAAGCCGCTCAAGTTTGAGGATTTTCGAAGATTGAGATCAAGTCTTGGGGTGCAGAAGAAAATTCATAATTAAGGGGGAGTGTTAATAATAATAATAATTTAGAATTCTCTAGATACTACTAGGTGCTTGTACCTTGTTCTTGAACTTGTTAGTCTAGAATTGTCTTGGATGATCTAGTATTTGCAAAGTCTAGAATGCTCAAATTCCTAGGAGATAAATCTTATCTTGTAGAAACTCTAGAATTATCTTTTGTGTTCTCTAGGTAATAAGGTCTATCTAGAATGGTTCTAGAGTGCTCCATTAGCACCTATAAATAGCCCCCTTGTATTGCCATTTGCATCAAGTTGAATAAAAACAACTCCTCTACCAAAATACAAAGTGTTCTTCCCTTCCTCTTCTTCTTCGTTTAGTATACAACATTTCTTCTATATTGTTCTCTTTTTCTAACAGTAGGAAGCATCAGTTCTGTAAAGTTGCATTCATGTGCTGAGCTTTAATATGGTGTGGATGGTGAAGTATATTGTTTTCTTTGACACTGGAAGCTGAGTTCTGAAGTAACAGGTGCAATATCTGCAGATCCGTCACGTGTTGTAAATTTTCTTGAATTCTTGCCTTTGTGGTATTGACTTCTAGAATTCATATACGTCTAAATTTACTTTTTGATTTAGGTGCACAATTGGTATTTCCAAGAAAGTTTTAGTCTGTATTGAAGTCTACTATTCTTAATGCTTTTGAGAATATCCTTTACTCTTATGTTCAAAATTGTTAGCATCATGATCCGGATTAGTGCGGAATACGATAAAGCAGCGTTATAGAGACAATAACAAGGATATCGAAAGTTGATAATAACGACAACTAAAATAAATAAAGGAGACACAAAATATGTGTGGTTCAGTCAGAATTACCTAATCCACGGGCGAAGAGGAACAATTTTATTACACCAACAGATACAAAATAGAGAGTACAAAATTAGAGATAAAACTCTAATTAACCCCAAATACCCATGAGAGAATAACCTCACAATTCACTCACAAAGAGGTTCACACAAATATTCCCAATATACAAATCTCTCATACAAAATACTCTCTATAAAAGTAGAAGACTAAAAACGAGAAACTCTTAATTTTTGGTGTGTTAGAAATGAAAGGCAAGAGCTCCTTTTATAAGAGCAATGTACGTAGCCTCCAAGCTTTCTACAGGAGAAGACATAATTCTCCTCCACAAAGTTGCAAACTTTGGCTCCAAAAAACAAAAGGCACATGCCTATAATGAATAGGATGGGCCCCACCAAGTTGGCAACAAAACAAAGGTCATTTTACAAATCTCCACCTTGGACTTCATGACAAACTTTGCTCCATCTTCTCCACAATAATTCCAAAACACGTATATCACAAATTTGTGATATCAGAATCAGATATTTCTGATGTCGAAATTGTAGCACCTGTAACAGTGGATCCCAATAAAGTATCAACGTACCAGACCTGTGTGCCGTCATAATCACACGAGTACCATGAGAAACTTTCAAAACTCCATCTTCTCCTGTGTATTTACACCGAAGAGATTCTAGGGTGCCCAAAGAGATGAGATTTTTCTTCAACTCAAGAACATATCTAACATTAGTGAGAGTTCTCACTACACCATCATCCATTTTGATTCGGACTGTACCTTTGCCAATAACTCTACAAAAGGCACTGTTGCCCATCTGGACAACTCCACCTTCAACTGGATCATATGCAGAAAACAAGTTCTTGTTGGGACACATATGACTCGAACAACCGGAATCTAAAATCCACTCATTGTTCGAACTCGAAGAATTTTCAATTGCTAAAAATATAGATCCATCAATCTCATCAGTAGCTACACTGGCTTCTGCGGTGTCACTGTTTTCCTGGTGATTTTTCTTATGCTTATCTTTATTTTTCAACTTCAAGCATCCAGACTTAATGTGACCCTCTTGATGACAATAATTGCACACAAAATTATTATATTTGGACTTGGAGCCAAATCTACCTTTAACAAACAAGCCTAAAGCTTGATTTTCACTACTTTCCCGTGCAATATCTCTATCTATATGTTCTTTTGATTTCAGCATAGATTTAATTTTTCTGTAAGAGGTAATTTCTTTTCCATAGAATAGTATCTCTAAAATGTTTAAATGACTGGGGTAAAGAGCATATTAACAAAAGAGCTTGATCCTCTTCATCGATCTTAACTTCAATATTACTCAAATCTATAAGAATGGAATCAAAAGTGTAAAGATGTGAGAGTATAGAAGTACCTTCATCCATACGAAGCATGTAAAGCTTTTGCTTTAAATATAATCTATTTTCCACTGTCCTGTTCATATACAGGGCCTTCAACTTTTCCCACATGCCTTTAGTAGTGGTTTCAGAAGCTACTTCACGCAAAACCTCATCAGAGAGATTTAATATAATACTTGATTTAGGCTTTTTTATCAAGGCTAGCAAATTCCTCCTCCGTCATTTTTTCAGATTTATTCTCCTTTCCCTCCAATGCTATATCAAGACCATCCTGAATGAGGATAACTTCCATTTTTAGTTGCCACATTGCGAAGTTTTCACTTCGATCAAAATTCTCAACATAAACTTTTGTTATCGTCATCTTGGCTACTGATAACTAACCCGGTTTGATCCGGCTCTGTACCAATTTGTTAGAATCGTGATCCGAATTAGTGCGGAATACGATAAAGCAACGTTATAGAGACAATAACAAGGATATCAAAAGTTGATAATAACGACAACTAATCTACGGGCGAAGAGGAATAATTTTACTACACCAATAGATACAAAATAGAGAGTACAAAATTAGAGATAAAACTCTAATTAATCCCAAATACCCAAGAGAGAATAACCTCACAATTCACTCACAAAGAGGTTCACACAAGTGTTTCCCAACACACAAATCTATCATACAAAATACTCTCTATAAAAATAGAAGAGTAAACAAAGAGAAACTCTCAATTTTTAGTGTGTTAGAAGTGAAAGGCAAGAGCTCCTTTTATAGGAGCAATGTACGTGGCCTCCAAGCTTTCTACAGGAGAAGAAATAATTCTCCTCCACAAAGTTGCAAACTTTGGCTCCATGAAACAAAAGGCACATGCTTATAATGAATAGGATGGGCCCCAACAAGTTGGCAACAAAACAAAGGCAATTTTACAAAAACAATATTAAAGCTTCTTGTAAGCTCCCTCTATAGTTGTGCCTGATTTACTATTGATATGGCCCGTGTGTGTCTTCACGAAGATGTTGAGGCTCCTTTAATTTGTGCGCTTATTTGATATTCTGTGCAGTTGAAAGGAGATTCTCCAGGGGGTGGAGTAGCCCTCTTTTTTTTCTGGTTATTTGATTTTGAAGGAATATAAACACAGCGGAAGCAATTCCAGGATCAAGAACTCACATGTAATCTAGACAAACTAGCAGGCTATTAAGTTTTACATAAACGTAAAACGGAATACCTCTTGAAGCGTGACTTCAACCTTGAAACAAATCCTCAATCACGAGCAGGATCATCTACGGGGTCGTACTCCAGTTCCATGATCTTCTGTCGTGTGTCCGAACAATACCCGGACTAATAATATTTGGGTGGAACAAATATTTCAGAGAGAGAAAACTAATAGGGTTTTCGTGTGTTATTTTTTTCTTTTAACTAAGAATCCCCTTTATATAGTTTTAAAGGTAAAACTCTTTTCCAAAACTGTGTAGGATTCTTTTCTATCAAGAAGCCTCTCTCCTAGTCCTAATTGGATTCGGTCACAACAGGGACCACAGAATTAATTAATGAGGCTTCCAATTATGTAATTAATTCTTTTCTCTAGAATTAACCTTTCCATAATAAATTACAAATTATTTCCACTAGAAATTCGTAATTGCACTCCTCAGTTGAATTTCGAATTCTTCCATCAAATCTTATTTAACTCCCCACGTTAAGATTACAGACACCAATCAATATTATTAAATTACTGACAATTCAATATATTGACTAAATGAATATCCTTTAGACTTCCGCTTAACTTATTCCATGTGTCGGATACAAAATCCACTGGCCAGATTTACATATAGAAACTTATAAGCTTTCATAAAGGGGTGTCATCAATCTCTATACCGAGACGTGGATTCTATCAACTAGCTATTACTTCGCAAATGTATATTATCATTATCCAACTTATCAGGAATTATTTGACCTAAATATCCTGGACCTCACCTATTGATAAATCAAGACAATGAATAATATATATCACTAATAATAACTATATCAAGATTAAGAGTATAAGTACAACTGATGAGCTAGAGTTTATTTTATATAGTCAGTATAAAAATACTTATCTCTACTTGGTCTGTTCAATGCACACAAAGCGCACTAGCACAAGAAGTTGGAACTATACCATTCCCATAATCAAGATAAATTATATGTAATTTTGTACTACAATCATACCGATGGCTTTGTCCAATTTCCATCTTAGATTGTGAACATTACTTTATTATTTATAAGAACCGATGATTTAATCTTCCGTGTATAAGCTTGGCTCTACACACTAAATCAACTACTATATAAATAATAGGACATACATGACACAATTGATCTAAATAAATAATACTTCATTATATTTATAAATGAATAACCAATTGTTCAACTAGGAATAATCCAACTAAAACCGCATGGTTATTAGTATATCCCAACAATCTCCCACTTATACTTATAACCATGTCATTGTTATAATACATACTATGTCTAAACACATGGTTAATAGTATATATCCCATCAAACTCCCACTTAGACTTTTAACCATGCATCTACAACTTTCATAAGCATTTCTTTACATGAATACTCAAAGGATCTAGCCAAGTTGTTTTCTGATGCAATCATTGTCCAACAGTGCTTTACAATACTAACCGGTCGGTTTTAACCTCTTCAGGATCCAGTCATGAAACTATCCCAAGAGTGCTAACCGAACTATTTTCATTCTTTTCTCCCACTACGACAAAGTACTACTACTAAGTCACACTACCATGTTCTTGTGGACAAACCACATAACAATCAGAATCTTAAGTCTCAATATTCTTTCCTTACCTTACGGTATTAGAATATGAACTACTTTTTCTTGTAGTGTATATTAATGACTTATCAAAAAATCACTCCCACTACTTTGGAGTAGTGGATAATCCAAGCATCTTTTGTCTATTGACATTTCTCCCACTTTTTAAATACAATGGAATGTCAATTCCAACATGTCGATTGGATTTCAATTGAACTTTTGGATTTTCAGGTGATCCGCTTGTTATTTCTTTGTGTAGTTCCAGTAAATAGAATTTACTTCTTGGAACATTATTTATTAAATAGTCATATTCTAGAAAACTAGTATTTATGCTAATAAATACCTTCTTTTCATTATGACAAGAAAATAAACTTCCATTCGTCCCCTTTGGATAGCCAATAAATATATACACATTCATCCTTTATTCCAACTAATCAGTTTTCCCTTGTAAAAGGTACTAACATAGAAGGAATACATTTAGAATGTAATTTATAGTTTTTAAGGCATATTCCCAAAATGAAAGAGAACAACAAGTTTGAACAACTTTACATTGATCTAGCCATCTCCATAAGAGTCTTAATTCTTCTTTCTACTACGCCATTTTGATATAACGTTCCAGGTGCAGACATAATTCCTTATTCTGGTAAGTATTTAGTGAACATTATAAAGAGGTATTACCACCACGATCAGATCGCAATGACTTAATATATTTTTCATGATGCTTTTCTCTTTCAGTCTTAAAATCCTTGAATTTCTCAAAGCAACAAGACTTATAGTGCATCAAATAAATATGCTCATATTTTTAGTAATCATTTATGAATGTCATAAAAATACTAAAAACACCTCTTGCATGTATGTTCAACAGACTATACTAATCAGAACAAATTAATTCTAATTTATCACTAGCTCTATTTCTTTTTAAGGGGAAGTATCACTTAGTCATATTTTCTTTTAACAAGAATTCACAAGGTTGGTAGTGCATCCACTTTCAATGAACCTTAAAAATCCATCCATAACCAACAATAATATTCTATTAAAATACATATGACCTCGATACAAGAGCAACATATAAGTATTATTTAATTTCAAAGAATATTTTCTCTTATGGGGCATATCAATATCGTTAAATTCGAAAGACATATCAAATGAAAAGGTCTTGCAACATTGTACTATAAGAGATAAACATTTATTAACCTCAATAACACCAAAGTTATTGGTAAAATAAATTGAATATCCATCTCTTATTACGCTTGAAACTAAAATCAAATTTCTTTCTAGCCTAACGTACACATAATGCATCATCTAAATTAATGTCTTATTGTCACCAAAATAAATCCTCAGAAAAATTTGTTTTATGAGAGAATAGCGCTTAGGGAATTGAAATAAATATATATCTAATAAGTGAGGCAAAACAATTTAAATAGATCAACTTAGGTCATGTAACATTGAATAATCAAATTCAAAACACATCATACATATATTTTCATGTAGCTTGAATAGCCAAATTCGTTGGGAAAGTAACTATTTATGCACCATATACATGCAATGTTAGATTTCACTCATTAAATTAAATAATATCAAACTCAGTTGGAGAGTCTACTATCAATTTAATTCAAGTGAATATCAATTATTGAACAGCTCTAGTCTCATTGACTCAACATGCAATTCTCAGTTGGAGAGATATATACAAGTCATCAACAACTAGTGATTAAACCTAGTATACCAACAATACATTTATCCGTTGGGGAGGAAGACCTATTGTCAACACGTAAACATATCATTTATACTAGTATTCAATCATGGATACCATAGGGACTTTTAGGCCAAGTATACTCAACAATAAATTTATCCGTTAGGGAGGAAGACCTATTGTCAACACGTAAACTTATTGTTTATACTAGCATATGATCATGGAGACCATATTTAATAATCCCTATTACCACTGGGTGCTAACCACTAACTTTTTGTAGAAAAATAATTTCTAGAAAATAGAAAAACGTCCGAAACACCATCTTAACAACCTCAAATTGCCGAAAAATAACTTAATTCACTGCTGCTATGCAGTGAGTTTTTCTTATTGGGCTGTTTCCGATGAATCTACCAAATTTCAGGTCAATCGGAGTCTGTCAAAATTTCTGATCACGAAATTATGACCAAATTTGGACAATTCTTGTTTTCACGTTTTTAGGGTTCAAAATATATCTGTTGCATGTTCAAATCATATATCAACAAGTAATCTTTTGATATCCATGAATCAAGATCAAACAACATATTCTAAAATTTTGTATTTCATTAAAACAGTGCAGCTCTTACGTTTCTAAGAATATAAAATATGAACTACATTCTTATCATATATCAACATATATTAAATCATCATGCATTATCATGTCCCAAATTTGATATAAACCAAAATTGATATATAGAATACTTTTCATATTTAATTCACATTTAAATCCAGCACACTACCTAAAACTCCATCCAAACGATCTCAAAACGATAAACTGAAAATGACACCACTCACTACAAATAGTGTAAGCTTCTTACTGGATCGTTTCCGATGTCTCAACCAAATTTCAGGTCAATTAGAGATCATGAATTCTTGATCGCAAAACTATGACCAAATTCGAAAGATAACCGTTTAGGTATTGTTATAATTAAAAGCAAACATGATGCACGTTTCCATTCTCTTTATAATTATTCCATGAGCACAAGGTATACGTTTGTTACTTCTTTGACTGGGATAAACAAAATCTCATCATATGTCAAATTGTTCTCTCAATTAATACACACAAAAATTCAAGATATTATTTTCTCCAAACCTCAATATCTTATCTCATGAATTAATTTAGTATTTCTAGTTATCTAGAAATTAATCTCCTTTTGAGGTAGATAAAATTTCACCACTAACCTACACTTACCAAGAGACAATTTATACATGGTTATATTGAGAAAAATCAATGACTCAAATAAATAGATCACTTTCGCGAATCCTATTTATTAATCATAATTCTCGATCCATGCATTGACATAATCACATGTATAAAACTATTAAGAGTTATCAATGATTCCAAATAAATACATCACCTTGGTAGTAACTATTTATTAATCATAAATTCACAGCAATATATAGTATCATCTGACATAGATAAATTACCAAGAATTTCAAAAATCTCAAATAAATAAACCACTTTAGTGGTAACCATTTATTTAATCATAAATTCTTAATCCATCTAAATAAGGTCATCTCACTTAAGATTTAAGAATTTTCAATGACTCTCGATAAATACCACATCAATGGTAACCATTTATCAATCATAAATTCTTAATCCATATATGATATCATTCCACATGTATAAATTCCAAGAATTTTTTTTCAATGATTTCAAAATAAATAAACCACTTTGATTGTAACTATTTATTTATCATAAATTTCTTGACACGTGTCAAGAATTTTCAATTATTCCAAATAAATAAATCAATGTGGTTGTAACTATTTATTAGTCAAAATTCTTAATTCATGTGTAACATCATCTCACGTATATAAAGAGTTAAGAATTTTCAGTGATTTCAAATAAATAATAACATTAGTAGAAACTATTTATTAATCATAATTCTTAAGTTAAATAATATTACACACATGAGAGTAGAGTAGAAAGATATTACTGTCTCAGTTAATTTTGCTTAATGGACCGTAGTCCTCTTGAAATAACCAAGTGGAGACATTTAACTAGGATCATTACTCTTTGTCGTCGTCAGAACTTTTGGACAACATAAAGATTAATATTTCACTAAGCCAAGGAGTACTATTAACAAGATTCAAACAAAAATTAAATCCTATCTCAAGGAAATCTTGGTCACCGCCGCTGTTTGCAAGGAATAAGAAAATTGATCATAGAAAGCTCTATGCTTCTTACCTTCTACCGCTAACAGTTAAACCTTTTCCTACTTGCTCAATTAGCAAACATTAATTGCCATTGCAATTATGATTTTTGAATACTAAGGCTCTTATGCATATTGTATGGCAGCCATCACAAAAAAAAAAATTAGTGCTAATTCACTCCAAAACAGTGGCACAGTAAAATCAAGGCATGATTTACTACGTTAGAGCATGTAGAGCTAAATTTTACCCCCCACCACTTCAAGCCTCTAAAAACATTATGTAAATAACAAGTCACAAGCTACGGATTTGTGTCCAAGACCATCACCGCAGCCTAACTTATTTATCTATGCACTAGTCTATATGCTAAGCAGCTTCATCACCGCCGAAAAACACTTGACGGCGAACTCTTTCCTCTTCTTCTAATCTTTTGCATCATTGATAAACAAACTTTAGGAAGAGAACTTCAACAGGTTAATTGATCAAGCTTTCCACAATTTTTACGTCATAGCCGATCAAGCAATATCATCGACTCTTCCTCCTTTTTATTTTTCCATGAAACCCTAGTTATCTAGTTAGATGTGAGCAGGTTTTGATACCAATTGAAGGAATATAAACACAGCGGAAACAATTCCAGGATCAAGAACTCACATGTAATCTAGACAAACTAGCAGGCTATTAAGTTTTACATAAACATAAAACGAAATACCTCTTGAAGCGTGACTTCAATCTTGAAACAAATCCTCAATCACGAGCAGGATCATCTACGGGGTCGTACTCCAGTTCCATGATCTTCTGTCGTGTGTCCGAACAATACCCGGACTAATAATATTTGGGTGGAACAAATATTTCAGAGAGAGAAAACTAATAGAGTTTTCGTGTGTTGTTTTTTTTCTTTTGACTAAGAATCCCCTTTATATAGTTTTAAAGTAAAACCCTTTTCCAAAACTGTGTAGGATTCTTTTCCATCAAGAAATCTCTCTCCTAGTCCTAATTGGATTCGGTCACAACAGGGACCACAGAATTAATTAATGAGGCTTCCAATTATGTAATTAATTCTTTTCTCTAGAATTAACCTTTCCATAATAAATTATAAATTATTTCCACTAGAAATTCGTAATTGCACTCCTCAGTTGAATTTTGAATTCTTCCATCAAATTTTATTTAACTCCCCACGTTAAGATTACAGACACCAATCAATATTATTAAATTATTGACAATTCAATATATTGACTAAATGAATATCCTTTAGACTTCCGCTTAACTTATTCCATGTGTCGGATACAAAATCCACTGGTCAGATTTACACATAGAAACTTATAAGCTTTCATAAGGGGGTGTCATCAATCTCTATACCGAGACGTGGATTCTATCAACTAGCTATTACTTCGCAAATGCATATTATCATTATCCAACTTATCAGGAATTATTTGACCCAAATATCCTGGACCTCACCTATTTATAAATCAAGACAATGAATAATATACATCACTAATAATAACTATATCAAGATTAAGAGTATAAGTACAACTGATGAGCTAGAGAGTTTATTTTATATAGTCAGTATAAAAATACTTATCTCTAATTGGTCCGTTCAATGCACACAAAGCGCACTAGCAATAGAAGTTGGAACTATACCATTCTCATAATCAAGATAAATTATATATAATCTTGTACTACAATCATACAAATGGCTTTGTCCAATTTTCATCTTAGATTGTGAACATTACTTTATTATTTATAAGAACCGACGATTTAATCTTCCGTGTATAAGCTTGGCTCTACACACTAAATCAACTACTATATAAATAATAGGACACACATGACACAATTGATCTAAATAAATAATACATCATTATATTTATAAATGAACAACCAATTGTTCAACTAGGAATAATCCAACTAAAACCGCATGGTTATTAGTATATCCCAACAATCTCCCACTTATACTTATAACTATGTCATTGTTATAATACATACTATGTCTAAACACACATGGTTAATAGTATATATCCCATCAGATTTAACTTTGAAATTCTTATGCTTTGCAAGCAAAGTTAGTTCAAATCCAAATAAAAAAGGAGATGATAATCACTGGAAAAGTTCTAGTTAGGTTCAATAGTGGATTGTATCTAATTTAGCACTGAGGTTTAGTCGATTGATTTTCTCTTTGCTTTGCATCAGCTGCAAGAATTTACCCGTGTACTTATAATTTAGAACTGAGGTTTGGTTGTTTGATTTGCAGAACATATCTTTGATACGTGTATTCTTAGCTAAGATCAAGTAATATATATTCTCATTTTAATTTCTAATAACTATTTTTTTTTTTTTTTTTTTAATAAACATCCCAAAGCAGGATGCTTTTTTATTTCACTGAAAAAGAGCTACATTGTGATGATAGAGCATCACACAACAGAGACTGACTTGCAGCCTAACTATACAAACTTTCAACTAACATAGAAATTAGCTCTGTCGTACCTAAGTCTAATACTTGGCAGTTGACATTTGTCCAATTGATAGTATCCTATTGCTTTATTTGGGATCTGCTGCCAATGATGAAACAGTTTAGGACTATCAATTGTTACAGCATTTTTAGCTAGACTATCAGCCACAAAGTTTGCTTCCCTATAACAATGTTTGATCTCACAGTTAACTTGGGACAAGATCTGTAATATGTCATCTACAAAAGGTTTTATCTTCAGGTTGGTGCAGCATCCTTCTCTTAGCATGGTAGCAACCATCAGGGAGTCCATTTCCAGTGTAGAGTCTGTGATTCCATTATCTAAGCACCATTGTAGACCAAATTTTGCAGCTAATGCTTCAGCTTGGACATTTGAAGAGCAGCTCACTGGTACTGAGAATGCTATGATCAGTTCTCCATGCTCATCTCTCACTATACCACCAATCCCAGATTTCTCTATGGAAAAACTACCATCAGTGTTGATCTTCACAGAGCCTGCTTTTGGTCTGCACCATCTAACTATTTTCCAGATTGGAACTGGTTTTAACCTCTGTATTATATCGCAGAGCTCATCCCAAGTATTGCCCAAGTTGCATTTGGGAAACTCCAAGTCCATTGCCATCTTGATGTTCCACCAGATTTGGTGTTCCATTGTTCTGCTCCACATCTTCTTCTGACCTCCATACTTACATGAACATCTTTGCTTCCAGAGTTCCCAGCATATCACTATAGGTGTAATATGTAGGATCATTTTATGTACCAAGTTTTTAGGCTTAGTGTCCCACCATTCTTTTAGCCTACCTTTGATTGTATGACTTGTTATTGCCACTCCCAAAGGACCACTAAATGCTTTCCAGATTTTTAGAGCTACTTCACTTTCCAGAAACACATGAGAAATTGTCTAACACTGCCTTCTAAAGCAACACACACAAGCTGACACTAAATTACTTCCAAACTTACTCACTACCTCATCAAGTGGTAGTTTTCTCTGAATAAGTCTCCATACCAGAAAAGAAAATTTGAAAGGAATCTTGTTGTGCCATACCTTGCCTCTCAAAGTGTCAGCAGGCCCTTGCTTTGATATGATCTTCCAGGATGATTTTGTTGAGAATTTTCCATCAACTCCAGGTATCCAGATAGCATAGTCTTCTTGCTGATTTCCTGTTATTGAAACTTCTGATATTTGCTGAACCTGATGATTAGGCAAAACTTCCTGCAATTTCTCAATATTCCATGTACCTTGATTGATGAATTCACTTACTTTACTTTTATGTGACCTCAGCTGACCAGGAATAAGCTTAGCTAAATGACCCTTTCCACTCCAGTTGTCCCACCAGAAGTTTGAGTTCCCTTTCTGAATTTTCCAAACTATGTTGCCTTCTGCTTCCTCTCTAATCTTTAACATTTTTGCCCATGTGTGAGACTGTTTGGATGATGCTGACTTGGCCACAGGATGATTTATTGAACAGTATTTTGCCTTCATGAATGTTGCCCATAGAGACTGTTGAGTTCTGAAGCACCACCATCTCTTATATGCAAATGTGTCACTGATTCCTTCCAATTTCTTCATGCCTATGCCCCCTTCCTCTTTAGGTTTGCACAGATTATTCCAAGAGCTCCAATGGAATTTGTCTTTTTCATTTTCTGAGCCCCAAAAAAATCTTGCAAGATGCTTCTCTAGCAGTTTGAAAGTGCCTTTAGGAGGGTGCATTGCAGCTAAGGTATATATAGGAAGTGCCTGAAGGATGTGTTTAATAAGTGTGACCTTGCCCCCAAAGGATAGCATCTTAGCTTGCCACCCTGTAATCCTCTTCACTACCTTTGCCACCAGACCATCAAAGTACTCCATATTCTTCCTACCAAAGTATATTGGACACCCCAAGTATATGAAGGGAAACAGCTTATGCTTGAAACCAGATCTGTCAATCATTCTGTTCACTCTGGATACTGAAGTATTAGGAGCTGTGCAAAAGAAGCTTTTATCCTCATTGACTTTCTGTCCAGAGCATTTTTCATACCTCCTAATTTGTTTCATGACCAGCCTGATAGATTTTCCTTTGCCTCCACAGAAAATGACTATGTCATCTGCATAGGCTAGATGGTTAATCTTGGGACCCTTTCTACTCATTGCAAATGGCACAAACTCTGGATGATCATGCAGCTTGTTAAGTAGCCTGGAAAAAACCTCAGCCCCAATGATAAACAAAGAGGGTGACAATGGGTCACCTTGCTTTAAACCCTGAGAGGATGTGAAGAATCCCTTTCTTACTCCATTAACTAGAATTGAGTACCACACATCTGACATTAAGCTCATAATTATGTTCAACCAATTCTCAGAAAAGCCAAACTTTTTCATTACAGCAGTAAGAAATGACCAGGACATCCTGTCATATGCTTTGGCCATATCCAGCTTGATGACCATGTTGCCTCCTTTATTAGGTTGTTCAATTCCTTGGATGATTTCTTGAGCTAGAAGCACATTGTCTGTTATCAATCTTCCTTTGACAAACCCACTCTGGTTTTCAGAAATAAGTCCTGGCAATAGAGGGTTCAGTCTCATTGCTAACACTTTAGAGATAATCTTAGCTGAGAAATTACTCAAACTTATTGGTCTGAATTCTCCAAAATGGGAAGGAGATTCAACCTTTGGTATCAACACCAAGCAAGTATGAGAGAAAAACTTTGTTAGTTTATTCCCTTTAAAGAAGCTCTGAACAAAATTAGTAACATCTTCCTTGATAATATCCCAGCACTTATGGTAAAAGTTGCCATTAAATCCATCTGGTCCAGCTGAGCTTGTTGGACTCATTTGAAAAACTGCTTCTTTGATTTCTTGCTCCTCTGGCATTCTTGTTAAAAGCCTATTGTCCTCTGCACTTATACATTGTGGAATGCATTCTAAGATGCTTTCATCAACCTCAACTGGAGAGAGGTTGAACATCTTCCTGAAAAAATTCACAGCTGCCTTAGCTATTTTCTCCTCATCCTGGATCCATGTTCCTCTTTGATTCTTGATTCTGTGCAAATGAAGTTTCCTCCTTCTATCCCTGATTACATTGTGAAAGTATTTGGAATTACAATCACCATTTTCAAACCAGTTGATTTGGGACTTCTGTTTCAGCATTGATTCTTGCATTGCCATCCACTTTGTGTATTCAGCTTGAACCCTATTTAATTCTGTTCTGGATTGATCTGAGTTTTGAATAAGGTCCAATTCCTCCATTGCAAGTAGTGTTGCTTCCCATTCTTCCACCTTTTGATAGACATTGCCTATTTCTTCCCTTGACCAGATACTTAGCTTCCTACCCAGTGTTTTCAGCTTCTGCTGCAGTGTCCACATAGCATTTCCCTGAACTTGCATACTCCAAACTTGCCTGACCATGTCATAAAAATTTGGCTGCTCCACCCAAAAGTCTAAGAACCTGAAGTATTTAATTATTTCAGTTTGATCTGAACTGCATTTCAGTAACAATGGTCTGTGGTCTGATCCAGATCTGCTCAAATGTCTCACCATCACATTCTGAAATTTTTGATTCCACTGATCATTGATGAAAATTCTGTCAAGTCTCTTCCAGATTCTCTTCTTTGCTTTCCAATTATTGCACCATGTAAACCTTGGTCCAACATAGCCAGCATCTGTAACCCCACACATGTCCATACATTCTACAAAATCAAAACTCTTTTGCACCCTGTATGGCCTGCCCCCTTGTTTTTCCTCTGGGTCTATGATCACATTAAAGTCTCCTCCTATGCACCAAGGAGCATCTATTACCTCTTCAGTAGCAGTAAGAGCCTCCCACAGCTCCTTCCTTTCAAAAGAAGAGCATTTAGCATAGACTGCAGTAATGTATACTGCATTGTTTCCATTGCAATCCTTCAGTTTTATTGTGATTAGCTGTTCCTCTACTCCTATGATTTCAGCCAAAAAACTATCCGACCAGAAACACCATATTTGTCCATTGTCATTTGATAAACAATGCTGGAATCCCAAGAACTTTTTGTATCCTTCAACTTTGTTTTTGTGAACAAATGGTTCAAATATTGCAGCATATTGAACATTGTTCTTTTTTATTAAATTTTTAAGCCTGTGGTTGGCTTTCTTGGACCTCATCCCTCTAATATTCCAGAAAATGGAACTAATCATTTAAAGGGTAAATTAAAGATTTTGTGTCCTACCCTTTTCAGGGTTAGACTTGAATCTGACTTGTTTCTTCACCTGTTTCTCATTCTTCTTGCTTCTACTCCTACTTCTGCCCCTTCTTCTTGGAGATACACCAACTCTGCCTATGACTTCTTTCAGCTGCATTTGATAAGGGTCATCAGGTTCATTACTTACATTCTTTACTGGTGAAAAAGCATCTATTAGGCTTCTGGCCAAGTCTTCATCATCTGACTGAGCATATGACTCTTCCTTCCCCTGATAGAGCTGAATGTGTAATGGAACCTGTCGTGGAAGAGGTTGTGATACAGGCATATCTACCACCAGGTCTACTCCTTTCTGATTCTTCACAGCAGCTGGTAAGTTTTCTGATTCCATGATAGATTCAGATACCCTTTGGATACTACATCCTTCTTGATCTCTTGCTTCATCTTGTTCCCCTTTTTTTAGCTTGATATTACCTTCTACTTCAGGTCTTGTGCTTGAGCTGTTACTTTTCTGAATGTCTTTGTTAGTATTCTGATCTTCTCTATTTCTTTCACTTTTTTCTGAGATCATTTGCTGCTTCTTTTTCTTTGATTTCTTCCTTTCTATCAGCTGAGTTATGATATCTGGCAAAAAGGTCACTTTGGGCTTCTTCTTCTTTGTTTTATTCTTCTTTTTTTTCTTGGTTTTGATTTTCTTTTGTTCTGTCTCCACTTCTTGTACACTTCCTCTTGTTTCTGGAATCATAGCTTCAGAATTGGCTATTGCATTGTCTTCTTGGCTTTCTGCATCTTCTTTTCTAGTACTGCCTATAATTGTAGCTTCAACCTCATTTTCTTTGCTTTGTTCTGTTACCTGTTCCATATTTGCAGCATGTTTTATCATTTGCCTTCTTGTTTCCTCTTTGTTCTCGTCTAGTTTCTTTTTTTCTAGAATTCTGCAGTTCATAACAGAGTGACCCAACTTCTTGCATACTCTACAGTACCTTGGAATACCTTCATACTCTATTTTTTGTTCAAACCCTTTCAGTGCATTGTCTTCATCTTCTGTGCCCACCCAGACACTACTAGGTAAGTTCTTAAGTAGATCAACTTCCACCCTGACTTTAGCCATGCTGGGTCTTGTTCTACCTTTAGTTGCTGCGTCTAACTCCAGCGGCGTGCCAATTGCACTTGCAATTTGCCTGATATATTGCCAGGAATGCATGTGAAAAGGAAGCCTTGGAAGCAAAACCCAAACTGGAGCCAAAGGTAGGTCTTCCTCTGGTGTGAAGTCTGGAGTCCATTTTTGCAGCCACATTTGAATTCCTTGAATTTCCACCACTCTTCTAAACCATACCATGTTAAAATCTTCCTCATTTGTAAAGTCTATAAAGACGTTAAAGTTGTCATATACTCCTATTCTTACAGAACCTTTCAAGGGGAACTTCTCCGAGAATCTAGATCTAATCAGCTCAATTTGAGGTCGAGCTCTTAGAAATCTACCCACTAGAGTTTTCCTACAATCTGATGCCATAGATCCATAATAGTCTTTGGTTTTAAAGATCAGAGCTGGAATTCCATTGTGAGTTGTTTTCCTTGCAATAATTTGGTCTTGTGTTTTGGGGAGTGGAGCTAAGATAGGAGGAGTAATCACAGTCGAAGCATATGAATTTTTACCTGTGAGATCTGTTGGGATATTATTAACTTGAGCTTGGAGATTAGCATGAGCTGCTACACGCGCCGGATCTGTAACGTCCGGTGGCTCCATGGCGAAGAGAAGCTGAAAGTTGCCGTGGTTGAAGAAGGGGGAAAAAAAGATTTTAATTTTGGCGCGTGAGGCGCGTTCTTTTTCGCTATTTAAATCGTCAATTCGAATCTATTGTAAAAAAGTCATTTATTCATAAGATCCCCAATTTCTAATAACTATTAATTAAGGTTAAATCGGTTGCGTGAGCACCGTTGTGTTTATCCGTGCATTTGCAGCTTCAGGGAGTTCCCATTTTGAAGCTGTTATAAAACTGGAATAAGCTGGCTAACAAATCAAGCGCATGTGATCGAATATTGGTTCACCTTGAAGTCAGCTAGACAGCATCGTATCTCCAAATCTCCAAGTAAGTAGCAGTAGTTTAGTACAGGTTGAAATTCCTTCCGAGTAAGCGTATAACGTGAAATTTGAAAAGTGTGCATGCATCTAGCTGGCTAACCATGCAAAACTAAGATGCTCGTTAGCTTTCCTCTCTATGTCTATGATGATTAATTGTAATGCCACGAGATGATTTTTCTGTTAACAAGACTGCCACTCCAAGAATAATATTGGACAGAATATTAAGTACTTTTGATCATGCAAACATCGAATAAATTTAAAGTACTCCATTCTTTACATGTAACCCAATCTAGCAGGGTTAGTTGACCATGTGATAATTAACTCTGAATCTAAATTTGTGTTTTATTTAATTGTTCAAGTTAGCATGATGCTAGTTTAGATGTCCTTTAAGGAAATTCCATTCTTATGTAGTATGTCTACCATAGTAATCAATTCCAAGTGTACAAATTCCTCTATTTTAGAACTTACCTCGTTATAAAGGCAAAGGGCTTTAATATGTTAAAATATGAGTAAGTGGATGATCTGTTTAACACATTGTGTCCATCCAGAATCATATCAGCCATACAATCACTTTCAATCAGGTGACACAAAAGTACTACTAATATATAACATGTAACACATAATTTTAAAAACCTCCCTCTTTATTTGTCTTCATAACACTTATGAGTTCACTTGTGATTTTAGATAGGCAGAATAGGCAAAATAACACTTCAACTTGTCGCGTTTTCTATTCCCGGCCCCTGTACTCTAATAAGTCTCACATAGACACCTCAACTTATCCCAAACACTACTCTTAAACGCCCCCGACCGCTGACTTAGTCAAAGCTGCTGAGTTGTACAAAGGGCGTGGATAACACACGTTTTTTGAGCGTGAGAAAAACAAAAAACCCCCCAACGGGCAGATTTATATGCCTTTTTCTTTAAAAACCCTCTTCCTCCTTCTTCTCCATTGTTACTACTAAATTTTGGGGTTCTTCTATCACAATCCATTTTTTCTTCTCTTGAACCCAAAAATATGTAAGACCATAATATTATTATTCTCTAAAGATCTAGTACCTCGCATATTTTATACAATTCCGTATTTTGATTAAGAAGCTTATAAAGATCGAGCACCACCTACAAATATGGAGATGCATGTGTGCCATTGTGGTATTGTTGCTGAGCTTAGAACATCTTGGACATCAACTAACCCTGGGAGGAGGTTTCTTGGCTGCCAAAATTATGGTATAGGACATGGGTGTAACTTCTTCATGTGGTTTGATCCTCCTATTAATGAGCATTACAAGTGTGTGATTAATGGTTTGCTTAAGCGGATCAAGGACAAAGAACGTGAATCTAGTGCCAAACAGTCAAATGGACGTTGTAATTTATGTATTTTTTCCATTATTGTTGGCTTCTTAGTGTTGTACTTCGGGTTGTTTAGTTAATTTATCAAGCTGTCTTTTCTTTTAATCCAATGTTGTACAATAATGGAATGTATAAGCTTGCTTTTGATGTTGATATTTTCTTGTTGTTGCAACAATATTGAACATAAAGAAGGGTACTAAATGGACTTAAAGCATAAACAAGGAGCAGCTAAATGAACCTTTAAGCATAAACAAGGCACAGTAGCTAAATGAACTAAGAATGAGCATAAACATGTCAATGTTAACAAGTTAGGTCACAAAAGAAGGCAAATCAAAGGCCTTTAAGTTCACAAAACATCAGTAACTAAATGGCCTTTAAGTTCAATATTAGGCCACAAAAGAAGGCAAATCAAAGTAGCATAATTGAAGTAGCAAACTACATTAGCAACAGATGCCTAGTAATTCAAATTTCTCCAGAAGTTTGGGTTGTTGCACTGGTCTTAGAACGAGCAGCATCTCTTTGTTGTTGCAGTTGTGACCCTGTAATAGCATCCCTGCCCTTCCACTTAAGTCCTGGTGGCCTGAACCTAAGCCCAATGTTGGTTGCTGCTGCACTCTTAATTTTAGATGGATTGTGAACAATCCTATCACTCAGACCAGACTGTAACACAGAAAACAAGCCAACTTAATTTGATGAATCAAGGCCAACAATAATATGTACTTAGTATTAATGGAGATGGTTACTTACCCTTTGTATAACAACTCCTCTTTTACCAAATAGGACACCAAATCCTGCAGTTTTTTACCTTTTATTCCCACAATTTTCACCAGCCTTGTTGTTTGGTTGGTTTCTCCTAGTTCCACCAGCAGCAACATTTGCATTGTTGGACTGAGATGGTTGTGAAGGACCAGGAGCAGCAGCAATCTCAGAAGTAACTGTAGACTGTTGTGTTGATGGATCACTAGTTCCACCAACTGAAGTGGAAGCCCTTTTCTTTGGTTGGTTTCTCCTAGACTTGGCAGCAGCAGTTTCACAGGTAGACTGAGATGGTTGTGAAGTGTTTGTAGGTGCAGAAACACCTGTTCCAACAGTGGTTCCACCAGCAGTCCTCTGTCATGATTTAAAGCATAAATAGTTAAACAATCAATTTTAGTCTATAAAAGTCCTAAATAAAATAGACCTTACCAGTTGTGGACATCCTTTCTTGTTGTGTCCAGTCACCTTGCAGTTAGAGCATGTCATTGGTGTTCCTTTCCTTGATCTCTTCCCAAATTTCTTCTTTGGTTCATCTGGTGCTTTTCTTCTATTCTTCTTTGGTCTTCCTGGCATTCTAGTCACTACAGGTGGCTCAATGGAAGGATTTGTAGAGGCAGGCCACATCTTTATATTGGTAATAGGTTGAATGAAGTTAGTAAACCCCATCAAGTATGTGTCTTTCCAATACCAATGTTCAACAAACTGTTTTGGATCTAAGTCTCTGCTATGCATTGCACTTATTGCATGTGCACATGGTATTCCCTTCAGTTGCCATGATCTACAAGTACATGTTCTCTTCCTTATGCAGACCTCATGTTGATATGGATCATCTAGCACCTCAAATCCTGAATCCCCATTGAAAACTACAGAACAATTCATTACAGCTTGAGCATTCTTTGATAGCAAATCTTGTGCCATTGGTGATATATCATCTGGCCATTTTGCAGCAAACTCTCTCATCTTTTGCATTCTGTCCATCATTTTGTGCCTGATTTCCTCCAACATTGTAATGATGGTTTTGTGCCTAGCTTCCACAATCCAACTGTTGAATGTCTCACACATGTTGTTCTCTACAACATCACATTTGCTATATTCCCTAAAGTAAGCCCTAACCCAATACTCCTTGTTGTAGGTCAACAAACCTTCACAAATTTGATCCCCTAACTTATCTAGTTCATCCATCTGGTCACTGAATCCCACCTCAAAACTTGCTCTTGCACACTTCCAAAACTGCCTTCTTCTTTCTTCACCCCTCCAGTTTTGTTTCCAGTTACTCCATATATGCCTAGCACACATCCTGTGCTCAGCATTTGGAAGTAACAGTTTCACAGCTTCTACTAGTCCCTGCAGTTCATCAAAAAATATCCAAATTAAAGACAAAAGCAGAAAGGTAGATAAAAGTAAATAACAAAAATAATTATAGAAGAGCATATACCTTCTGCATATCAGACATTATTGTGAGCCTTTCTTCAATTTCTGTCAGATTCAAGTCATGCATAAGACACCTAAGGAACCAAAACCAAGTGTTTTTGGTTTCTTTGTCAACCACAGCCCATGCAACAGGGTACATTTGGTTGTTTCCATCTTTGGAAATACAAGCTAATATCTCTCCTTTACATACTCCTTTTAAAAAAGCACCATCAAACCCTATTATATTTCTGCACCCCTCCAACCAGCCTGTTTTAAGAGCATGTAAGCATACATAAATTCCCATGAAAACCTCCTTACCAGGCTGTGTTTCTTTTGAAGTTTTGATAACAACAGTGCTGCCAGGGTTGGTTCTTCTTATCATGTCTGCATAATCATACAGTCTGCTAAAATCTAGCTTGTAATCTCCCATGTGCTCTTTCATTATCATCATTTTAGCTCTAGCACAAGCAGATTGTTCACATACACACTGTATTTTTTCTGAAGAAGTGCCTGAATCTCTCTAAGTTTAATCTGTGGCACTTTAATAATCAAGTCCTTGTATTTTTTTGCAATCCAAGCTGCATTGCAGGACTTATTCTTGGTCAACCTGCTGCATGAATGAGCAGGGTAGTAGGTCTTCACAATGAAATTACCAGTACTGCCCTCTATACTACCAAGGATGTGCCATGGACATTTTTCCCTCATGCACTTAGCCCTTACCCTATTTCTCTCATTAGGCCTCAACTTCACATGCACACCTTTCTGAATTGCATAAGTTTGCAAAGCATCTCTAAACTGAATTGCATTCACAAAAACCATGTCAAGCTGGAATAATACTTTCTTGGCAGTTGGATCAAAGTACAATTTGCTACTTTCCTTTCTAGGTTTAACAGAAACAACTTCATCTTCACCAACCAAATCATCCTCATCACTTACCTCACTACCTGGATCTGAACTATCAAAGTAGGGTTCATCCCCTCCTAATTTTCCCTCATATCTCCTCTTCTTGTCTTTATACAAATCTTCAAACCCATCATCTATACCCACAAGCCCTGTAGGTATCTCATCTAAGTTATCTAGTGCAGACTTCTTCTTGTTGATTTTATCTTTTATTTTAGCCTTTCTTGCAGCAGTAAACTCCTCTTCTAAATCAGTTTCATCATCAGAAACATCCTCATCACTACCATACATTGATTCATCACTAGACTCTTCATTATAGTCTAGATCTTCAGAATCAGAAGTTTGAAGATGGTAGGATGAGAAGTCATATAAATTTTCTCCCTCACCTTCACTAGTAGGTTCAGCAGGCTGCTTACCTTTATCCCCAACCCTTTCCCTTTCACTAGTATTTAAATCACTAGGCTCCCCACTAGGCTGCCCACTATGCTCCCCACTATGCTGCCCACTATGCTCCACACTAGGCTCCCCACTATGCTCCCCACTATGCTCCACACTAGGCTCCCCACTAGGCTCCACAGTAGGCTCCACAGTAGGATCAACACCAGTAGGCTCCACATTAGGATCAACACCAGTTGGTTCAATAGGGCCCTCAAGAAGGCCAGTTGTGGGTCCAGTAGGACTCCCCTCTATTGTATGGACCACATAGACATCCACATGGTCCTTATGCTTTAAGTAGGGAACAAAGTCCAAAATGTCTGCATCAGTACTTAAAAAGTGATAAACACCTCTTTTGTTAATTCTACAAGCAAATTTTTCTACTTTCAAATACCCTATCAAATTTGCCCACCTATTAAACTTGATTATATTCATTTCATCTACATCGGCAGTGAGTACTTGAGGATAAGTTAATGCATTTGCATACCTTAATTCAGGGTCAGAGACAAAGGCACCTTGATGGTGTAATTACAAGTTTACCCAAATGGCAGCCATATCAATAAATTTCGACCTATAAAATGGAAAAGTAATATAATAATCAGTTAACTTATATTAAATCAGTATAATATTGACTTAATTTAACATAATAAATCAGAATTTGTCGTTTTCCCTAATTCCCATAAAACCCTAATTTTATATCACTATCTACCAAAAACACGACATGCACTGTTGGAGTTGGTCCCAATATTCAAAGATTCTTCAATAGAGGCTATTCAGAATTGGTCTATTTGGATTTACTAAAAAACCCTAAAAAATTCTCCAAAATATCGACAAAACCACTACATGCAATACACAATAAACTAACTTATGTCTTACCTTATATGCAACGAATAGGCTGACAAATTCTTCTTGAAGTCAAGAAAATAGCAAGCAAACAACGAGATTGAATTTTACGGGTATAATGATGATTTTTCGGGTAAGAACTAAAACGGGTACAACAACTAATCAACAGGACTTTCTTCCATTGTAGGAGTTGTTATGATTCAGGCGATGTTTTGGAAGAGGAAGAGATAGAGGCGATGATTTGGAAGAGGAAGAGAAAGAGGCGACGAACTGAACGGGTATTTTGATCAGGGAACTGATTTGGAAAAAGGTATTTTGATTAGGGAACTGAACAGGTATTTTGCCTTTTGGTTTAGGAGGAACAATAATACTGAGGTGGAAAATATTATCCGACGTGGTATACACGTGGTAACATATGTGGCGAGAGTGATATACACGCTCAGTCATAAGTACAAACGGGGCGTTTAAGAGTAGTGTTTGGGATAAGTTGAGGTGTCTATGTGAGACTTATTAGAGTACAGGGGCCGGGAATAGAAAACGCGACAAGTTGAAGTGTCATTTTGCCTATTCTGCCTTTTAGATATTACGCCAACTTCCCTTATTTTCTCAATAAATAATAAAATGACGCACAATAAAATAAAACTTGTGTATCCCTCAATTCAATATGACCAAGGCATTCTCGTCCACAAGAATATTCTCGACAAAAATTGGATTAAAATTTAAGTTTATTTGGGAAAAATAATAAAAGTTCCAGACAAGGTGGGTGTAAGTTGTAACATTAAAGAAGGGAAACGTAGATTCTTTCTTCAGTTGGTATTCAATTGAAACAGGCTGGACCTTGATTTCTTGTCATTTTTCAAGCATATATCTTTTATGTGCACCACTATTTCTATCACTCAAACTATCTCCTTCATCCTTCTCCAACTCAACTTCCTATAACTATCACCCAAAATTTTTAATAGAGAGCGTTTGGCCATATGATGCAAATACGAATTAGTCAGGACCAACATGAACTAAATACATTTTTTTAATGTAAGTACAAGAAGTGTTCTGTTCCAAATGAAGTAAGTTCTCTTTGATTGACTCAAAGGTTGATCATAATACCTGATTCCAGATTAGTATTAAACTGGATGCAAAGTTCAGAAGAGAATAAAAATTTGAAGAAAGATTTATTAACTATGGGATATAACATGAAGTATGCAGAGGCTATAGCTTCTGCATGGTTATTTATGTTACTATTAGGTCTCTTCTGTTGTTGTCTTAGCAGTAAACCTCGTTCTCAAGGTGATAAGAGTAGTGGTACAGGTGGCTGCACTTGTGATGGTGGCTATGGTGGTGTGTGACTATTCAGTATTCTTCTTATTATCTGATGGTTTACGTCCATTTTAAGTAAAGTTTTGATACCTTATTGGTATATGTATACTTTAGCTTTTGCAATTAATTTTTGGTTAATGATTGTGAGTAAGAAATCTTAACTGTTATGTATAGTGATGAATAGGTTTTTGATTTATTGAGTTTGCTTAAGCATAGGTAACATACTTCTGTTGTTTCTTAACGTATGCGAGTTTCTCAAATGTGCAGTGAGCATTTTTGCATCTCATTGCAATCCAGCTATTGTTGTGCTGAACATAAGCTGAAACATATTGCAAGAAAAAAGAGATTTACGTATTATCATGAATTTTTTAACAAACAGTACAAATTGTAAAAGGGAAAAAAATTGAGAACAATATCAAAGCACTAGCTAGCACTATCAATCTATGTCTTCATAGCACCCTACACTTCTAACAACTTGATTTTTCTAAAAGGACCTTGCAAACATTTGAACTAATCGCTAACATTCCAACCTTAGTATCTCGTAAGAACTCGACTTCCAGGCCATCACAGAAAACTTGTAATTTTCCGCAGCTCAAGCCACAACGTGCCTCATGGTGGCTTATTTGAACTTTCGCATTCAAAACTACCTCAAATTTTATAGGCTGGCAAGCAACAAGATCATTGGCAATAGAGTTTGCAACCCAATCAGTATAAGCCACTTGCATCGTATCAAAACTTGCGTCAATGAAGGCATGAGATTTTTCTTCTAGATAGAAGTTAGTAGACACATTAGTTTGCCATAATAGGGCGTCACTATAGGTAATCTTAGCCTTAACATCCTCATAGGAGAAAATATAGCCATTACTCGGATTTTTAACCAAAAAGGTTAGATTCCAATTATCAAGATCATTGTATATGATTGAAGCATGCGGGAAACTATTTGATATAGAAAAAGGTGATTGCGAAATTGAAGCAAGACGAAACTTAGGGTCATGGAATTTTTTTGCCGTAACCATGGGGAAGTATGACGAAGTTAGGATGATAACCAATCCTATGGTTAATCCAACCAAAATCCCTAATGCCAGATAGTATTTAGGACCTTTGGCAGAATCGGTTGTATTAATGTTGGTAATTGATTTCTCCATTACTACTCACAATTGAAACTTTAAGAAGATGTACTAATATCAAAGGGAGAATATGGAACTTTGGATTGTAGAACGCAGTTACTTTGGATTTTTACGTTCCTGTAATGAAGGATTTGCAAGTGTTTATATAGAGGCCACAATATCCCATTCCTAACATGAAAAGGATTTTACAACTCTACTGGTAAATGGAAAGTTCTTAGATGGAAAGCCAAATTCACATAGGAAATGCTTACAGCCGCTATCGTTTTTGCATTTTAGGATCCTAAACCTAAATGTAAGTACTAATTACTAATGGTGTAGTTTTATGATTTAATACTAATATATACGTATACTTTTGGAAATTTAAATAGTCTCTGCACTATTAGTGTGCTCAATTAATTGGTTGGTTGTAATACGTGATTTAATATACTCTTTCCCTCTCGTTTTATTTGTCCTCTTTACTATATATAGTCGTCTCAAATTATTTATCAATTTAGGAGTTTAAGGCAAAAGTAATTAATTTTTTTTCCATTTTTCCCATAGTAGTAATTGTCTTGAAGAACACAAGTATCTCAATTATGGGTTAGTATAATACTTGTTCAAATACCAATGAAGACATAAATAAAAATAAAATAATCAATAATTCCTCATCATTAATGATTTCTTAATAGGTATGTAAAAGTGAAAAGGACAAATAAAATGAGACGAGGGGTAATCTTCAAGTAATTAATCCATGATTTACATAAAAAGTTAATTAAATGCCAGATTGACATAGTATTCCGTCAATTAAAGTTCCAAATTAGCATAGTAGCATTATTAATGGTGAGTTGTAACCGCAATTCTTGAAAATCACAATTTCAATTATTAATTGAGTCCATTATCTAAATGGTCACTCAACTATTAGAAATAAGTTAACAAAGTCTTTTTTTACAGAGGCGGATCTAAGATTTGAACTCTGTGGGTTCTAAATTTTAGTATAATATATTCAAATACAAGTAACTGGGTTCTTGACTTAAATTTTGTACATAATTGGTGATTTTTTAAACATAAATACATTGTCCGCGAAAAACTTATTGCGTTCTGCCGAACCCGCGCTCAACCCTCTACATCCGCCACTGTTTCTTTATATTGTTTCTTGAAAGTCACCCAACTTTGCATATTTGACTCAAATGGTCATTCTTGTTGAAAAGAGGGTAGATCCGACTGAAAATTAGTGACATGACATCTTTTTTTCTAAAACTTAGATTCATAAAAATTTAAACTCATCTATTTAGCTAATTTTTTTGGTTTTCCACCTGGTGTCTATCCTCATTGGAGCCTCGACTAATCCGAATTCGTGCCGCATAAGGCCCATTTCTGGGAGAACCGCTTCCTACCGGGATTTTTTTCATTTCCAAAGCTCGAGCCCGAGACCTCTGGTTGAGGGTGGAGGGATCCTATCCATCCCACCACAATCCTTGGTGGTCATCCATTTAGCTAATTATTCGACCTATTTACTCGAATAAGACCGACCCAAATAATTTGGTGGAGTTTTAATCTATAAGTCTAGGTAATATTAAGAAATGTCATTTTTTTTGTGCACTCTACTAGTATAACACTTTCTATAATGTGTGCTTTTTTGTTAAAACTATTATTGCCGTTAGTATGACAGGAAGCAGTTTAGGAAGTAGTGCTCAATTTTTAGCTATATGGCATAATATATGAAGTGTTGTTTTTTTTTTAAAAAAAAAAACCATTAATGTTGTTAATATAACAGGAAAATGTTTAGGAATATTTAGCTTCATTTGTCGAGTGGTGCTACCTATTTAACTGCATTTGACAGTTCAATATAATATTTTGTTTAAATTCTGCTATATTTTATTAAATAATTACACAGTTCTTGTTCTTGGTCTTTTAATTTTTTTTTTTTTTTTGGGGTTTAACAGATGATTTATCAGTTAATTTCACCTCAATCACTCCCAGATTATTCTCAGCAACTTTAATTCCCTTCTCCCGACAAAAGCCTCTTAACCAAAATGTTTTACTTACTGGGAATTAAAAATAATTTTCATCACCAAACTAAAAACCAAGAAAGTTTTACTAAACTTTTATAGACCAAGAACGACTATTCATGAGAATAAATATTTTACCGGTTAAATTGTTTGAGTCGATTTTATTTGTATAAATATATTGGATAATTTGTTAATTGGTGAGTTTACTTTGTAGTATGATTTTTTATTTCGAAAAAAGCATGACACGTCACTAATTTTTAGTGGGAGATACTCATATTCTTGCAAGAATGATCATTTACATCAAAAATCTAAAATTCTGTGACTTTTTAAAATCAAAATTAAAAAAAAAGTGACTTAACTATTCTATTTTTAATAGTTGAGTGACCATTTAGGTAATTAACTCTTAATTAATTGAACTACAGATAAAGTATTTTGGACCCATTTTCTTAACAGGTTAAAAGTAATTGTTATCATCTAAAATCAAGTAACGTTTCATAACTAATAAGGTAGTCCAATTAAATACTACAAAGTTTCATATTTGAACAATTCGAGCGCATAAGATCGAACATCTGTTCATCTATCTATACTATATTAAAAGCACGAAGGGCCTTAGCAAATATTGATTGAACTTTTTGCCCTTCATTAAAAGATTCTACAATAGACAAAATTGTCATTTAGTATTTTTTTATATTTTTTATCATTTTAATTTTAATTAAATGAACACACATTTAATTAGAGATATTCAATCAACCCAATCGTATTCGTTCCTGTCATTCGGGTTTATCAGTAAGCTTATCTTACTAAACTTATTCACATTCTAACTCAACAACCTAAATTCTAGGTTTTTCTGCAGAGGTAGAACTCTTAGGAAATATCTCGCTGCAATTCTATACCAAGTATATATTTCTTAGCAATTCTATCCCAATAAAAATACAAATTTTATAAGTAATTAGGTAAGTTTTATAACCCCAGGCCAATATATTTTGGGTCTTTATTTGCCAAACTAAAAACTACAAGCATATATGTCAGTTAAGTAGGACTTTTGTATACTTTTGATTATTTAATAATTATAAAAGTATTTAAAAAGAGTTTGAGATTCCTTCAAATTAAATTGGAGCTTTCTTGGTTAAACTCTCGTCTATATTAACCAGTTATTGTCCCACTAGAATAAAAACATAGTTAACCTAAACTTTGTCATTTTTTTTTTTTCAGAAACTTGTGCGTGAATCAAAGAATTATCAGAATCGTCATGGAAGGTATATGTGCTTTATATGTTTTCATTTATCTCTTAGGATATGCATATTGTCTTCTTTATTTCAGTGAGGTTAATATTCAGTCGATGAAGAATAACCGTCTGGTCTAACTTTGTTTTTCTACGCATCTGGTTAGATCTTTTTTTTTCTTTTTTTTTGGTTAGTGAGTGATAGGTTGAATGAAAGATCAGACACGTACAATGAATGAATTGTAGGTTGCTTTCCTTCAAACTAATTAACCATATTTTTAACTCCCAGTATCTATTTTGACTCTTTATACACTAATCGTACTCATATTTGTTTTCTTTAGATAGTTAATGATATTATACCTTTGTTAATATGATCAATCAAGAAATTGCATGCTTGCAGTTAGTATGAGATGGGAACGAATTCCTTCAACAGGAAATTTTTCACCTTCTTTAATTCTCTATCATCACAAGTTTCAAGTTCTCTTTCATGAACACGCAGTATAAAAACTTTTTTAAGTTTATTTGTTAATCTTTTATTTATACAAAAATTGGTGTTGAGACGTTTGATTCTATTATAGACTTTTAATTAATATATTAAAAGTTCATTAAAAAACTATTTTTATACATAAATATAGCTATTTGTTTCTAACCTAATTGGATTTTCCTACTTACCTTACTAACCTTGTTCAGAAATATTAGGAGCCTTTAAAGCCAAAGTTTTAGGACCTTGCCTAATAATTAGCACTTCTTTTTCAGAAGAAATTGTGTCTGATACGTTTTGTTGTTCTCCCAATTGTATTTGACTTGAAATTAGTTACTTTTATGGTAATTACTTTAATAGTTTATTTTATTGTAATTTGATTTGTGCATGGTGGATTCGTTATGAGGCTAATTGGTATACTAATCTCCCAAAATAATAGTTCAGATCTATTTCTTCTTGAAAATATACAAAAGTTCTAATAATTGTCTTTTTTTCCTCTCTATGGTTGTAGATCACTTCCCCCGCTGCATCTCTTAAAGTAATTTGCAGTTATTTGTTTAATTGATTATTTAAAATTTTGACTAATAATTGACGTAATACACGCGTGAAACGCGTACCCAGAGACTAGTACTATTATAAAAGCATGAAGGCCCTTAACAAATGTTGATTGAACTTTTTGCCCTTCATTAAAAGTTTCTACAATAGACGAAGTCGTTATTTTACAATTTTTTCTTATAAATTATTTGTTATATTTATTTTCTCAAAAATTTAATCCTAATATGTACTAATTAGAAGTCAATCTTCTTTCGTATGGAGAATAACTATTAGTACGAAATAATGCAAAGTTTGAACTTTGAAGGCTACCATAATTAGACCACATTCACGTACTTGGACTAAGTATAGGACTTGAATGGAAACAGCTAATTGTATAGAATTATGACGTTGTATGACTTCTACTGCCAATAAAATTATCATAATACTAAAATTAAAAGTTTTAACTAGAGTTGTAAGAGAATATAATATTAGGACTAAAATTACAGATGCTTTTAGTAGAACAGAAGTTTCACGACCATACTAATCCCACTTGAACACAAACACTGAGCATGATGAATTACCCTTATATCTACATAAATCTTTATATTTTCCATCTGTTAGATCGTGAGAATTACACTCACAAATACACACACGAAAAGCACAGAATTTATGCACTATTTTTCAAGGATTCTTCACTTATATTTTGTATGTATTTGGTTGCAGGAATAAGACAAAAGCTAAGAATGAAGTGAGAAAAAGCATTAGACATAGAAGCAAGTAAATTCTCCTGCATGTCTTTTTATTAAAAATTTAAGAATCCATTCATATTTATAATTATTCTAAACATCTTGGTGGTTAATTTTTCTTGCTGATTTTGTTTCTTATGAACTATATTTGTGTATGAAATCCATACTGTCACGCCCTAAAAAATAATTAATTAATTTCTGTACTGAGCTTTATTATTTAAAGGCTTGTGACTGGTGTTCAAAAAGGTACAAAATTATTTTAGGGAAACTCGGAGTCGCCACTTGACATAGTTTAAGGTGTGCCAAATCACCAAAAGGTACCTTGGAAACACCTCTGACTCGTCTAGTGGTATGCGTTTAGAGATCCAGGTAAGGTTCTCAGTTGACTCTCGGGAAGGTATTAGGCACCCTCGAGTCCTGTGCCAAGCACAGTTGCTTTATTATCGCAATTTTAATTTATTAAATATGGTTGTTATATTAATACCGTTAATTTGAATTTGTACTTTGATTTAAGAAAATTAAAAGCGTTATTCTTATCCAACCTCACGGAGGACTGGACGAATTTACACTTTGATTCAGAATATTTTTTTTTTAAAAAAAAAAACGTTATTCTTATCCAGCCTCACGGAGGACTGGACGAATTTACACTTTAATTCATAGTAAATAAATAAATAGATAGATAAATAAAATTTATTATGCATTTCCAAACCTTACAAAGGGCTTGTCTATTTTTTTTTAAAAAAAGAATTTAATTAACTTCAAAAAAATAATTAATTTAGAATTAGTTTAAATCAATTTAGTTTTTTTTAACCTAATAAGTAGATCACAGATCATACTTATAATATTGCCTAATTGGATTTGAAACCATATTTTTATCGCAGGATTCATCATTGACTTCTCTTAATTTAATTTGGCTCGTCTCAATTTAGTTTTCTTTTAGCCTAATAAGTAGATCACAAATCATACTTATCGTTGCTTAATAGATTTAATTAAGTACAACCGCTAACTTTTATTAAATGACAAATTGGGATTCCCCAAATTTGCTCTTATTAAAATATGGATTATGAAAAGGTTAAAATAGATTATGAAAAGTATATACATACGGTAGGTTGTTTGTTAAATTGAAACAGTTTTATGGCCTATCTTTGAAAAGAAAAGAATTGTACTGAAAAGTATACTACCGTCACTTAAGCTGCTATGTGGGCTGAAGAGTTTTGCGAAACTAGGCAGTTTTAAAGTCTGTTTGCAAAGTTAACACCTTTACTTTGTTTAATGATACCAATCGTATAAATAAATTAAACATGTGGCCAGATTTAAAAGAGGTCCTAAGTTCAAAACCTATTCGTCCGAGTTTGTAAATCTTTAATTCATGTTGTACTTGTAATCTTATTTACACAAGTTTAAACATTAAAATGGTGATTATATTCACTAATGGGCATTTTTTTGCAAAGATGTTGATGAAACGTTCTCACCTTTATTAATGGGCCAAAACTTACCAAACATCTTTCATCAAATAATACTACATATTTAGAGGGTGTTCTAAATAAAAGTGGTCATTTGCAACTTAGTCTATTTTTTCAGATCTGTCCAGATTTTAAAAAAAATTGCACCCGTAGCCATATTTGTAGAAACGGTCCAGATTTAGCACTTATTACTTATGCTGAAAATATACTTTAACTACTAGCTACTTACTATCAATTTTCCATCATATTTCTTTCCACTTATCTTAACATATACATGGTTCTAAAAAAAGAAGCGTATAAACTTTATAAAGGCAAACAACATTAGGCATACAATTTCTTAAACTAAAGACACTCATAAGTAGACATCATTAGGCCGTTACAAGGTTCAAGTATTACCTAGATAAACGAGACCTTAGAGCTCGGCAATGACGACCACTACCAAACCAAGACACGTACACAGTGAGGAACACCGGACAACAACTAATCAACCCCTTATGACCTCTTTTTAACTTTTAACACTAGTAGATTTATACCCCAAAAGACCCTTGGTATAAAGGCTTTTGGTTCTAAATACTTTTCTTCAAAACTTACTATTTTTTCTCAAGTGTTTTTTGCTCTCAATTTAGTGTTATTTCAGCAGGTTATTGTGTTCAAAGAGGGTAGTAAATGCCTCTATTTATGGCCAAAAATGAAGGCCAAAACGTGGAGTGTGGACTCATACCAAAGTACAAGCCCACACCCCTATACTTGAGTGTACTAGTCCTATTTTTTCAGAAAAGTACAGCAGCTGGTAGGACTACTATTCAGCCCACAAGGCTGTCCAAAAAAGTGAAACACAAGTTGTTCAAGTTGGCTCTAGTGGCCCCTACTTACTACAAGTCAATCCCACAAATTCTACATGAAAATCTGCACTTATTACACACTTAAATTGAACACAAGCTAATTAAACCACACTTAACTAAGCCAAAACAAATTTCCAGTTATCTTGGCTCAAGACATGTTTAAAGCAAACCAAAAATTCCATGTTACAAAGCTAAACAAAGGCAAAAATTAACTGCAAACCAACTGAAACTAATACTTTGGGTTCTGGATAGTTTACACACTAAAACCAAACCAAACAACATATCCTAATTTCCATCCAAACGCCTGTAATCAAACTGAAACAAACTAATCTAGAGAGCGAGGTTTTCTGGACATGTAAGAAGCTTTAAAACGTACTTGAACTATACTAAACTAAGCATACAACATGATATTACAGTGAACTACCCACATGATTACTTAAGCGACTTCGAACTTGACAATAAATTAACAGGAATGCGCGTATTAACAGCAGCTAACCATGCACTATTCGCAGACTCAATGACTACAAGTTCCATGCTAATAGGTTTACACCACTTCTGAAACAAGCAAGTGCAAACATACGAACAAACAGAGGCATTCTCAAAATGGATGATTCATTTCAAACCGAAAGCATACATACACAGAAACATACATCTCACTAATCCATGAGCTACTCACAAGGTAGTCGACCTCGACACGTTCAATGATAGATTAGTAGCCACAGTCTAATAAATAAAAGCTTCAGGTAACTCGCCAAAGATATATCAAAGTACATACAAGCCTACACTCACATACATTCATACCCCAAATGAAAACAGACCTACATTTCAGTTATGAATCATAAGACATGAGCAGATGGTTCTATTCACTTGATTAGCAAGGACAAAAACAGCCAGGATGTTGATCTCAACTCAGATTAGTGAAGTACGAAAAAAGCAGTTCCAACAATGAATCAAAGGACAATTTTCATTAAGAAACAAAACGAGTACATGTGATTCATGGATACTAAACAGAAAATACAACTTTACCATACGAATTCTATGTTTAAAATATAAACATGAACGACATGTTTTCCAACAACGAAACTAAAACTAGCACTAACTTAGAACAATGAGAAAGCATCAGCTGCAGAAAAAAAGAAATAGACAAACGGAATTCCTTGCTAACCCGTCAAGGAGAAAACTGCCATGGCTGCAGAGCCGCTACCCGAGCTGCTGCATCATCGCCTTCTCTGCTGCCTCGACTCACCATTGGAACGGTAGCTCGCATCGCCATCAAACTGCCTCGCTCCCTCATCACCGCACAGTACACCCGCTGCCTACTCACCATTACCACTCAATCAGTTTCAACATCACTAACGCCACACCCAAACTATCACAAAGTGGCAGTGCCACCACCTCGCTGCCCAAACACTAGTACAAACAGCCCCAAACCCGTTACCCCGCTGCCTGTGCAAACGTCGTCTCAACTGCCTCGTGTCACCACCAATAAACAGAAACAACCCCTCGTCCTTACTGAATCAACAGCCTTCCATCTCCCACTACAAATGCTGCCTCCCTCGTTTCATAAAAACAAATCACAACAGCCCCTCATTCTCACGCCATACAAAGCAATGGCAAACCATAACAGAAAAAGGAAAAAGAAAAAATGAGAAGAAAAAAGAAAGACCAGAAACGGATGAAGAGAAAAAACGGGCAAAGGGACGGGGTTTTTTGGGAAACGGGATACGGGGGTGAGAGAGGGGGAGTAAGTAGAAGAGAAGGGGCCAAAAAACTCACCGAAAAAAGTCAAGGATACGCCGGAGTCCGCTTTTCAAAGTCCGATCTACTCCAAACGGCTTAGAATTTGCAAAAATTAGCCATGAAAATAGAAAGAGGAGGCCGAAAAACGTTAGGACATATATTTTTTGTGTTTTCCGGCGGACGGATGGCGGTGGTCGGTGGCTGAGCTATGGTGGAACAGCGGCGGAGGGAGACTTCCGGTGGGGAGAGAAATTTTGACAAGGGTTCCCCTATTTTCTGAGTTTTTGTGTAAATGGGCAAAAAATGGAAAATTTAGCTTATATATCGGGGAGGTGGGCCGGGTCAGAAGAGTGGGCTGATGGGTCTAGGCATTGGGCCACATATTTGCACCTATGTCCACTAAAGATCTATATTTATTAAAACATACTAAATTAAGTAACATAAAAATCACATAATTTACACTAACATCATAATTAAAACATAAAGTCACAATTAAGCACATAACAAGTAATTTCCTTTTTGTAATTTTCACGCTTTTCTTCCCAATTAAATGACAATTTTAGTTAAAATAAAAGACTAATTTTCGGAATAATTCGGCCAAAAATCTTAAGAATCTAACACAGCTATTTTGAGCAATTTTTCTGTATTCGTGCCAAAATTAGGTGATTATACATATACCTTAGATTAGCTAAAAAGATAATGCATATTGTGGGATTTTATGCAGTGCTAGATATCTCCAACCAAGTATTTGATTATTCTTTTTGGCTTTACATAAAAATATTACTCCCTCCGGTTCATATTATTTGATTTTTTGACTGTTTTCACACAGACCAAGGAATCCACCTTTTAGCATTAATTAAAGATGTCATTTACTAAATTAACCTTCATCTCTTTCAAAATTTACTCATAGAAAATTGTGAAAGCTTTATGTGTTTAATTCATTAACAAGGGTAACTTTGGAAAGTCAAAAGAAATATCATCTTGATTTTTTAAAAAATCAAATATTTTGGACCTAAGAAAAAAATACCAAAAAATCATTTAAAGTGGACCGGAGGGAGTATGTACAAATAAATAAAAGTTGCAGGAGATTTTTTGGTTTGTGCAAAATCATGTTGTAAAAGTAAAGCCTATATGATTTTAACCATGTTGAAGAAGTGTGGAATTCGGCGTTCGGTTCGGCTTTGACCAAGCAATCACATCAACTGGGTATTTGGATGGAATCCATTTGACAAGAAGTTAAGGATCGGTCGACCAAATAGATGGTTTTATTCGTTCTCGGTAGTATTATTTTCTAGGTTTTAATTGAGCAAGGATGATGTCCTTGTGGCCGAATACTACATAGGTAAGTAATTCACTGTTAAAAAAATGGTATCAATATTCTATAAATATCTTTTTTCTATGTAATTCTTTTATGTTTTTTTTCTTAATTGTGTTTTTTAACAGTTTCCATCAATATTCCGTTGCTTCTATTTATATAGTGATGCATTTGGAGATTGAGATTGAAAAAAGAATTAGAAATGAGAAGGTAAATTATATTCTCTGTTCATAAAAGATAATAGTGGCATTACTCCTTAGTAGTATGCTCTACCTTATTATTGTCTTTTAATGGTAATAATAGAATTAATATATTAACTAAAGTTGGCTTCTCATATACTTTCTTCATTAGTTGAACTCAAATCAATATAGGAGGTATTTTCCATAAGTAATTAAATTTACATTAATTGAATATCCTTAAGAATTACATAATTTGATAAATTCAAAAAGATATATTGTACTTCCTAAATTCATATTATATTCGATCTTTTTTCCCAATTCAAGTACTAGATAGCTACAATAATATCAAAATTTAAATATCTTTTTTCGAATATTATTATGTTATTATAAAAATTAAATCTCACGTACTGTACACGCGTGAGGCGTGTACCTAACACTAGTTTTTTCAAAAGCACAAAGTTAAAATCTTGACCTTGAAGTCAGCTCGACATGGAGTGATGGAGAACAATATCTATGACAGCATCGGATCTCCAAATCTCCAATTCACTTTGTCTAGTTTAAATGACCAAAGCAAAAAAAGAAAGTTTGTAATAGAAGAATATTGAGGAGAGCGAAAATAGTACTACTCCCTCCGTCCCAATATAATATGAGTGTCATTTTTTTTGTCCCAAAATGAGTGTCTGTTTCTTTTATGATAATACTTTAAATTTAAAATTTGTTTTGGACCACAGGATTTAAAGACTCTGGCCCACATTGCATACATCTTTCATTTTAAACCACAAGATTTAAAAGTCTTCCTTATTTTCTTAAACTCTGTGCCCAGTCAAACTCAGACACTCATTTTCAATTTATCTGGCGCAATTTAACTTGACTTGAGTTTATGAAAAAATTACTTTATAAATTTATGGTCTAAAACAAATTATAAAAATTTCAGTAGCCAGAAATTATTTCATAAAAATAAATTCTTTCTAATTATAGAAAGATGGTAGTATTATTTGGAAAATAGTATTATTTTTGGAAAGACTAAAAATAAAATAATGTCACATAAATTGAGACGGCCTTCCGAGTATGTGTATAACCTAACATGTGTAAAGAGATGACCGGCTAACGTGACATTTGATTATTTGAAAAGTGTGCATGCATATAGCTGGCTAATCATGCAAAACTAAGATGCCACTAGATGATCAATTATTGGAATGCCATTATTGCCACTAGATGATTTTTCTGTTAATAAGACTTCCCATCCAAGAATAATTTTGGAGAAACTAATACTTTAGATCATGCGAACATTGCACAAAATTAAAGTGCTACTCCATACATTACTTACAAGTAACCAAATCTTAGCAGGCTTAGTTGACCATGTGATATTAACTCTGAATCTAAATCTATGTTGTTTAATTGTTCGAGTTTAATACTTCAAGACATGATACTAGTTCAGATGTTGTTTAAGGAAATTCCATCTTATTATTTATGCCTAATTAGTCTATCATAATTATCCATTTGACGTATACAAATTCTTCTGAGTTATTAGAGCTTACCTCGTTATTAAGGTAAAAAGACTTTTTAATAGATTAAAATATGAGTAGTGGATGTAGCTTGATGATCTGTTTAACACATTGTGCCCATTCAGAATCATATCCGACATACAATCACTTTCAGTCAGGTGGCACAAAAGTATTTACAATATATTACACAAATATTTTCTTTGTAATGATAAAATGAAGCACAATAAATAAAACTCGTGTATTCCTCAGTGAAATATGACCAGGCATTCTAGTCCACAAGAAAATTTTCGACAAAAATTGGATTGAATTTTATTTGGGCAAAAAGGGAAAAATAAATAGTTCCAGACAAGGTTGGTGTAACATTAAACAAGGGGAAAGTAGATTAAATGAAACAGGCTGGTCCATGTTTTCTTGTATTCTTTCGGCTTCAAGCTCATGCATGTCTTATATATGCACCACTATTTCTATCAATCACACTATCTCCTTCATCTTTCTGGGGTATTACATGAAATATGCAGAGGTTATAGCTTCTGCATGAGTATTTATGTTACTCTTCTTAGTTCTCCTCTGTTGTTGTGTTAACAGTAAGCCTCGTTCTCAAAGTGATAAATTAAAAGTAGTGGCAGGTGGTTGCACTTGCACTTGTGATGGTGGCTATGGTGGTGTGTGACTATTCAATATTCTTCTTCTTATTTGATGGGTTACTTCCATTTAAGTAAAGTTTTGATACCTTTTGGTATACGTATACTTGAGCTTTTGCAATTAATTTTTGGTTAGTGATTGTAAGTAAGAAATCAGAAGTTTTATGTATAGTGATGAATAGGTTTTGATCTATTGTGTTTGCTTAAGCATAGGCGACATATTTCTGTTGTTTTTTTGTCATCTCGTTTTATAACGTATGCGAGTTTCTCAAATGTGCAACTACGTATGTACGAGCAGTGATGTTTTTCATCTCATTGCAAAGCGGTTATTGCTGGGTTGAACATAAGCAGAAACAAATTGCAAGATAGTATAAAATTTACGTATTATCATGAATTTCTGAACAAACAGGACAAATTGTAAAAGGAAAGAAAACAACAACAACATCAAAGCACTAGCACTATCAGTCTATGTCTTCATAGCACCCTACACTTCTTTTGAAATGGTACACGATTCAACAACCTGATTTTTCTAAAAGAACTTTACAAACGTTTGAATTAATCGCTAACATTCCAACCTTAGCATCTCGTAAGAACTCGACTTCCAGGCCATCACAAAAAACTTGTAATTTTCCGCAGCTCAAGCCACAACGTGCCTCATGGTGGCTTATTTGTACTTTCGCATTCAAAACTACCTCAAATTTTATAGGCCGGCCAGCAACAAGATCATTGGCAATGGAGTTTGCAACCCTATCAGTATAAGCCGCGGGCATCGTATCAAAACTTGCGTCAATGAAGGCATGAGATTTTTCTTCTTGATAGAAGTTAGCAGACACATTAGCTTGCCATAATAGGGCGTCACTATATGTAATCTTAGCCTTAAGGTCCTCATAGGAGAAAATATAACCATTACTCGGATTTTTAACCAAAAAAGTTAGATTCCAATTATCAAGATCACTGTATGTGATTGAAGTATGCGGGAAACTATTTGATATAGAAAAGGGTGATTGTGAAATTGAAGCAAGACGAAACTTAGGTTCATGGAATTTTTTTGCTGTAACCATGGGGAAGTATGACGAAGTTAGGATGATAATCAATCCTATGGTTAATCCAACCAAAATCCCTAATGCCAGATAGTATTTAGGACCTTTGGCAGAATCGGTTGTGTTATTGTTGGTAATTGATTTCTCCATTACTACTCACAATTGAAACTTTAAGAAGATGTACTAATATCAAATTAAAGGAAGAAGACGAAACTTGGGCTTGTAGAAAGCAAATACTTTGCGTTTTTACGTTCTATGGTGAGGGAGTTCTGAGTGTTTATATAGATTCCACAATATACTATTCCTAACATGCAAAGGATTTTACAATTCTACTGGTAAATGGAAAGTTCTTAAATGGCAAAACCAAATTCGCGTTGGAAAAGGATATAAAGAGGAGCACAAATTGTATTTAGTAAGTTGAACCGCCAAGGGTTTTTCATTTTAGAGTCCTAATCCTAAACTAATTCCTAACGATGTAGTTTAGTAATTAAATTTTTATTCTTAGCTTCACCTTTGGAAATTTAAATAGTTTATGCACTATTGGTGTGATTAGTTAATTTGTAATATGTAAGTTTTATTTTTTATTTTTTTAAGGTTATTAATCCATGATAATGGACTCAGTATTCCCCACAATTAAAGCTCCAAATTTACATAGTAACAGTATTAATAATGAGGCGTACCTAGAATTCTTGATTAATTCTCCATTTTTAGTTTAATCGTGTATCAATATTTGAATAATGAATTCAAACATTTTGAGACTCATTTTCTCAACCAATAAAACGTAAGTTTAGGTTTAATCATCTAAAAGTCAAGTCGGCATAATTGCTCACATGAAATCAACTAAAGAATAACGTTGCATCTCAGAAATTAATTTCGATCAATCGTTCGTTAAGTACATTTTGACACAAGTAGAAAGATGATGAGATTACTAAATAAAGCTAAAAACCTGCCATTCTGTTTCACTTCATTTAGCTATTTTCAACTCTGTTACCTCTCCAAAATAGCTATGTTCTGCAAAAGAACTTTAGCAGGTGCTTTGTCAGATAGGTATATGGTACCTCAATGGTTCCAAAATTGGGAAACAATGATATGGCTAATGGCAGGAAACAAGATAAGCAATAGGTTCAAAGCCTAACTCGCGTCATCACAAAATGTATTTCATGTCTAAAAGAATGGTATGCAAGAAACTGCATCCTGATTGACTTCATGTGCCAAAGCTACGGTCTCCAGCATCTCCTAATCCGGGGATGATAAACCTGAAAATCATCAAGCAGAAAAGGGAAATGACCTGATTGATGCAGGTGCGCTATTTAGAGAAGTGATCAAAGGTTTAAGGTTGTTTAATGATTAGTTACCCTTTGTCGTTAACAGTTGGGTCGAGTATTCCAGCGTATACATGTAATCTGGAAAATCAAGAAACAATAAATAAGGAAATCTACTTTAATGCTCCAAATACAAAAAGTATACAGATCTTTGAGTTGTTGAACTTGTTACCCTGGAAACTTCTCACTAAGCTTTGTGAGAGCAGGAGGAGCAGCAACTGCACAAATCTGAAAAATGCAATTCGTGTCATCAGTGAGTTGAAAAATACAATTCGTGTCATGTTCATTCAGAGAATTTCCAGTTTCCATATGACCAAATTTTTTGAAAAGTAAATTAGATACCTAGAATCAATAATACGCCCATTGTACTTGCAAATGTTTCAAGATGAGTTCCGAAAATGCTTAGCGATATCTCAAACTGCTTGACAGACCACAGAAAGGGGTAGTCACAATTGAGTATCTAAACATGCAAGGTTTGCGAACAAAAGGTATCAGTCTCAATTTATGGAGCATTGTTGACAAGCCCCTCTCCTTTTTACAAGTATTTGTGTAGGTGTTAATAATAATAATAATTTAGAATTCTCTAGATACTACGAGGTGCTTGTACCTTGTTCTTGAACTTGTTAGTCTAGAATTGTCTTGGATGATCTAGTATATGCAAAGTCTAGAATGCTCAAATTCCTAGGAGATAAATCTTATCTTGTAGAAACTCTAGAATTATCTTTTGTGTTCTCTAGGTAATAAGGTCTATCTAGAATGGTTCTAGAGTGCTCCATTAGCACCTATAAATAGCCCCCTTGTATTTCCATTTACATCAAGTTGAATTAAAACAACTCCTCTCCCAAAATACAAAGTATTCTTACCTTCCTCTTCTTCTTTGTTTAGTATACAACCTTTCTTCTATATTGTTCTCTTTTTCTAACATAGTGGTATCAGAGCCATGACAAATAATGGCAATAGCCTACTTTCTTTCCAATTTCCTCATCTTACAAAAGAGAACTATAAAAAATAGTGTATAAGGAAGAAAGCCATACTTGGCTCTCAAGATGCATGGAAGATTGTAGAAGAAGGATTTGATGAACCCGACAATGAGGAAACTTTGCCTCAAAATGAGAAGGATGCTTTGGCAAAATTAAGGAAGAAGGATCAACAAGCCCTCTCTCTTATCCATCAATGTTTGGATGATACCATGTTTGAGAAGGTGGCCGATGCAACCACCTCAAAAGAAGCTTGGGAGATTTTACAAACATCTCTCCAAGGAGTTGACAAAGTGAAGAAGGTGAAGCTTCAATCTCTAAGGGCTGATTTTGAAGCTTTAAAAATGAAGGAATCCGAATCCATTTCGGATTATGGTTCAAGAGTGCGGGCTGTTGTGAACCAATTGAAAAGGTACGGAGAGAAAATTGAAGATGTCCGTGTGGTAAAAAAGATCCCTTGTTCGCTAACACTTAAATTCGATTTTGTGGTGTGTGCTATTGAGGAGTCTAAAGATTTAGACACTATGACGGTGGAGCAACTGGAAGGTTCTTTGCAAGCCCACGAAGAAAAAATCAAGAGGAGGCAAGAAAAGCCGTTGGAGCAACTCCTTAAAACCAAGGCATCATTGAAGGATGATGTAGGTTAAAAGAGCTATCGAGGCCGTGGACGAGGAAGAGGACGCGGTGGCGGTCGTGGAAGAGGAAGAAGTAATGATAGAAACTCCAACAATGAAGAAAAAACTCACCAAACATATAGAGGTCGTGGCCGAGGAGGTGGAAGAGGACGTGGCTACCATCAAGAAACAAATGAAAAGAGGTATGATAAATCTAAAGTTGAGTGCTATAATTGTCATAAATTCGGCCATTATTCCTGGGAATGTCGTAGCAATGTTGAAGAAAAGGCCAACCTTGTTGACGACAACAAGGAAGATGAACAGTCAATATTGTTGCTAGCACTCAAGCAAGAAGACAAAGATGATTGTAGTTCGTGGTATCTGGATAATGGAGCGAGCAACCACATGTGCGGATATAAAGACAAGTTTGTGGAGCTCAACAAAAGGGTGAAAGCAATGTATCTTTTGGAGATACTTCAAAGATCCAAATTGAAGAGATAGGTACGATTATTATCTCCTCTAAAGATGGTAGTCACAAATTGATCAAAGATGTTTACTATGTGCCAAACTTAAAAAATAATATTTTGAGCTTGGGCCAATTTATTGAAAAGGGATATGACATACATATGAAAGATATGAACCTTTGGCTTAGAGATTCAAGTGGCACTCTAATTGCTAAAGTTCATATGTCAAAGAATAGATTGTTTTCTTTGAATCTTAAAATAATTGAAGCAAAGTGTTTGAATGCAAATGTGAAAGAAGAATCATGGTGTTGGCACATGAGATTTGGGCACTTGAATTTTGAGTCGCTCAAATCAATGGGAGAAAAGAAGATGGTGCACGTGATGCCTTTAATAAATCATCCCAATCAGTTGTGTGAAGCTTGTCTTCTTGGAAAACATACAAGGAGGAGTTTTCCTAAAGAGGCCACATTAAGAGCAACCAAGCCACTCCAACTTATTCATACCGATGTGTGCGGGCCAATCACTCCACCTTCTTTTAGTAAGAGTAAATATTTCTTACTCTTTATTGATGACTTCAGTAGAAAAACCTGAATTTATTTTTTGAAGCAAAAATCAAAAGTATTTGGTGCATTTAAAAATTTTAAAGCACTTGTGGAAAAGGAGAGTGGCTATGAAATAAAAGCTTTAAGGTCCGATAGAGGAGGCGAATTTACTTCGAGAGAATTTAATGAATTTTGTGAATATCATGGAATTCATCGCTCTCTAACGGTACCTTATTCACCGCAACAAAATAGAGTTACAGAGAGAAAAAATAGGACCATTCTTAACATGGCTAGGTGTGTGTTGAAAGCTTAAAATATGCCCAAGGAATTTTGGGCCGAGGCTATTTCTTGTACAGTTTATTTGAGTAACAGGTCTCCCACGAAGAATATGAAAGATCAAACTCCTCAAGAAGCATGGAGCGGAAGAAAGCCATGTGTCAAACACTTGAGAATTTTTTGGAGCATAGCCTATGCCCATGTGCCACAATAAGGGAGAGCCAAACTTGATGATCGAAGTGTCAAGCATGTGTTCGTTGGCTACGACACAAGCTCAAAAGGGTACAAGTTGTACAATCCAACGAATCAAAGTGGTGGTGAGCCGCGATGTTGAATTTGATGAAGAAGCGGCTTGGAATTGGGAAGCTCAAGAAGAAAAGACATATGATTTTCTTCTATATTTTGAAGATGAAGGAGAACAAGAGCACGTGGCACCTATGCAAGATCCAACTCCACCTCCTTCTCCAACTAATGTTGCATCTCATTCACCTGCAGAAAGCTCAAATGGAGAAAGGCCAGAGAAAACAAGAACTTTGGTGGATCTTCTTGAGAATACTGAAAGAATTACTAATTTTGATTATAGTAATTTAGTTTGTCTCTTTGTCGAAAGTGAACCAGTGAATTTTGAAGAAGCTGTCAGGGACAAATAGTGGATACAAGCTATGGAAGAGGAGATCAAGGCAATAGAAAAGAACAACACATGGGAGCTAACAACTCTTCCCAAAGGACATCAAGCAATTGGAGTGAAATGAATCTACAAGGCAAAGAAAAATGCGCAAGGAGAGGTCAAGAGATACAAGGCAAGACTTGTGGCGAAAGGCTACAAGCAAAGGCATGGAGTGGACTATGAGGAAGTCTATGCACCTGTTGCCCGCATGGAGACGATTCGCTTGCTTATTTCTTTAGCGGCACAAATGAAGTGGAAGATCTATCAGCTGGATGTCAAGTCGGCTTTCCTAAATGGCTATTTTGAAGAAGAAGTCTACGTTGAGCAACCGTTGGGCTTTGTCGTTAAAGGTCATGAAGACAAAGTTTTGAGATTGAAAAGAGCATTATATGGATTGAAGCAAGCGCCATGGGCATGGAACAATCACATTGACAAGTATTTTCAAGAAAATGGATTTGTTCGTTGCCCTAGTGAATATGCTCTTTATATTAAATATTCTAATGGAGATATATTACTTGTTTGTCTCTATGTTGATGATCTTATTTTCACGAGAAATAACCCAAGTTTGTTTGAAGATTTCAAGAAGGCTATGTCCCGTGAATTCGAGATGACGGACATAGGTCTCATGTCATACTACTTGGGTTTAGAAGTGAAGAAAATGGAGGAAGGCATATTTGTCTCTCAAGAAAGCTATGCAAAGGAGGTGTTGAAGAAGTTTAACATGCTTGATTGCAATTCCGTGAACACACCAATGGAGAGTGGATTAAAGCTGTCAAAGTTCGATGATGGAGAAAAGGTGAATCCTACTCTTTTCAAGAGTCTTGTGGGAAGGCTAAGGTACTTTACATGTACAAGGCCAGATATACTATATGTGGTTGGAGTTGTAAGCCGCTTCATGGAAGCTCCTACTTCTACCCACTTAAAGGCTGCTAGAAGAATTCTTCGTTACCTAAAAGGTACGATTGATTTTGTCTTATTTTATTCATCTTCTAGCAACTTCAAGCTTGTGGGATTTTGTGATAGTGACTTTGCGGGAGATGTTGATGATAGAAAAAGCACCACCGGATTTTTATTCTTCTTGGGTAAATGTGCTATTTGTTGGAGCTCTAAGAAACAGGATATTGTTACTATGTCGACTTGTTAAGCTGAATATGTGGCAGCAACATCATGTACATGTCATGGTATCTGGCTAAGGAGATTATTGAAGGAGCTTAATTTTTCACAAGATCAAGCCACGGAGATTTATATTGACAACAAATCTGCTCAAGAACTTGCTAAGAGTCCGGTATACCATGAACGAAGCAAGCATATTGATACAAGGTATCACTTCATCAGGAAGAGAATTGCCAATAAAGAAGTGGAGCTCATATATGTGAAGACTCATGATCAAGTTGCAGATATTTTCACAAAGCCGCTCAAGTTTGAGGATTTTCGAAGATTGAGATCAAATCTCGGCGTGCAGAAGAAAATTCATAATTAAGGGGGAGTGTTAATAATAGTAATAATTTAGAATTCTCTAGATACTACTAGGTGCTTGTACCTTGTTCTTGAACTTGTTAGTCTAGAATTGTCTTGGATGATCTAGTATATGCAAAGTCTAGAATACTCAAATTCCTAGGAGATAAATCTTATCTTGTAGAAACTCTAGAATTATCTTTTGTGTTCTCTAGGTAATAAGGTCTATCTAGAATGGTTCTAGAGTGCTCCATTAGCACCTATAAATAGCCCCCTTGTATTGCCATTTGCATCAAGTTGAATGAAAACAACTCCTCTCCCAAAATACAAAGTGTTCTTCCCTTCCACTTCTTCTTCGTTTAGTATTCAACCTTTCTTCTATATGTTCTCTTTTTCTCACAGTAGGAAGCATCAGTTCTGTAAAGTTGCATTCATGTGTTGAGCTTTAATATGGTGTGGATGGTGAAGTATATTGTTTTCTTTGACCCTGGAAGCTGAGTTCTGAAGTAACAGGTGCAATATCTGCAGATCAGTCACGTGTTGTAAATTTCCTTGAATTCTTACCTTTGTGGTATTGACTTCTAGAATTCATATACGTCTAAATTTACTTTTTGATTTAGGTGCACAGTTGGTATTTCCTAGAAAGTTTTAGTCTGTATTGAAGTCTACTATTCTTAATGCTTTTGAGAATATCCTTTACTCTTATGTTCAAAATTGTTAGGATCATGATCCGGAATAGTGCGGAATACGATAAAGCAGCGTTATAGAGACAATAACAAGGATATCGAAAGTTGATAATAACGACAACTAAAATAAATAAAGGAGACACAAAATATGTGTGGTTCAGTCAGAATGACCTAATCCACGGGCGAAGAGGAACAATTTTATTACACCAACAGATACAAAATAGAGAGTACAAAATTAGAGATAAAACTCGAATTAACACCAAATACCCAAGAGAGAATAACCTCACAATTCACTCACAAAGAGGTTCACACAAATGTTCCCAACATACAAATCTCTCATACAAAATACTCTCTATAAAAGTAGAAGAATAAAAAAGAGAAACTCTCAATTTTTGGTGTGTTAGAAGTGAAAGGCAAGAGCTCCTTTTATAAGAGCAATGTACGTGGCCAAAAACTTGTTGCTCCCAACGCACATGCAAGTATACGCGGTCGACAAATAATAAAATGATAAGTAGAGTATCGTTCCCGCGAGGACTATTCAGACTGACACTTAACAAACAATTTCTAACTACTATTCAGGGATCTTTTTCCGATAGTGAGAGTTTTTATTAACTAAGAGCACTAATTAAAATGATGGAAATTCAGTCAAACAATGGAGCAAAACTTGGTTGTCATCAGTAATAAGGAGATAGTCCAGGGTCAGAGTTACGAACAATCCAGTTGAGTTTTCCAATTGATTCCACTTCTTAAATCCCGGATTATTAACTAACAGAGTAAATGTACCCATGAAAACCTTTCGATTCTTCACGGTCTATGCAGGCTACTTCAATCCCTATATGTCTATGGGTTGAATCACGTGCACGCATTAACGAATTCTGTAATTAGTTAAACTAGGCGAGCAAGTATATGTCTATCCTACTCACAAATTGGTTCCCCGATGCCCGGGTTCACAAACTAGTTCTATTCTTTCTTATTACGTAATTAAATTCCCTCTTTGGAATTCAATCTAAAAACCATAGATAATGCGTAATAATCGGGCCCTGACAATTACACAAGTGAAATCAAGAAAGAATAAGTAACCCGTTATGGGATTCAATTAATGGAAATCAATCTTCAAACATCAACTTTCATGAAATACTCTAACCCTAGAACGATATATTTAGCCACGCATACTCATAATAACAACACAAGGATTTGATGAAATAATGAAATAATGATGTAATAGATTAATGGAAGGAAGAAAAACCCTTGTTCAAGATGTTATGAGCTCTCCAATTTGCTCCAAAGTCTGAACTCCTATAAAAAACTAAGTAAAAGAGTATTTATAGGGTTTACAAAGGCTGGTAATAAGTTAGACCTAAGCCTAGACGAAATAGAAAGTTCAAAAACGCTCCAGAGGCGCTATAACGGGCGCCCCGCGCCTCGTAACGCGCGACCCAAGGCAGTTCACGTCGAAATCTGCACGCTATAGCCCCGCGCCGCGCAGCCAAACGCGGCAGAAGCTGGGCGCGGTGGCTGGCGCGGCGCGCCTCCTGTGGCGCCAAGCCATTCTGCTCCTCTCCTTGCTCCTTTGCTCGCTCGTGTCGTGCCTTTGTGTGCTCGATCCAATCCTCAATCAAAATCCAATATTTTCTTGCTCGATCATGCTCTTTAAAGCTCCAAATGCACTTCATAACAACCTACATACACACGACATAAAATTAGTGCAAAACCACATTCATAAACTATAAAACGAGCGAATAACAAGCTCAAACGTGAGGAAATATTAAGGAAACATTGGCATAAAATGCCAAACATCACCTCCAAGCTTTCTACAGGAGAAGACATAATTCTCGTCCACAAAGTTGCAAACTTTGGCTCCAAGAAACAAAAGGCACATGCCTATAATGAATAGGATGGGCCCCACCAAGTTGGCAACAAAACAAAGGCCATTTTACAAATCTCCACCTTGGACTTCATAACAAACTTTGCTCCATCTTCTCCACAATAATTCCAAAACACATATATCACAAATTTGTGATATCAAAATCAGATATTTCTGATGTCGAAATTGTAGCACCTGTAACAGTGGATCCCAATAAAGTATCAATGTACCAGACCTGTGTGCCATAATAATCAAACGAGTACCACGAGAAACTTTCAAAACTCCATCTTCTCCTGTGTATTTACACCGAAGAGATTCTAGGGTGCCCAAAGAGATGAGATTTTTCTTCAACTCAAGAACATATCTAATATTAGTGAGAGTTCTCACTTCACCATCGTGCATTTTGATTCGGACTATACCTTTGCCAATAACTCTACAAAAAGCATTATTGCCCATCTGGATAACTCCACCTTCAACTGGATCATATATAGAAAACAAGTTCTTGTTGGGACACATATGACTCGAACAATCGGAATCTAAAGTCCACTCATTGTTAGATCTCGAAGAATTTTCAATTGCTAAAAATATAGATCCATCAATCTCATCAGTAGCTACACTGGCTTCTGCGGTGTCACTGTTTTCCTGGTGATTTTTCTTATGCTTATCTTTATTTTTCAACTTCAAGCATCCAGACTTAATGTGACCCTCTTGATGACAATAATTGCACACAGAATTATTATATTGGGACTTGGAGTCAAATCTACCCTTAACAAACAATCCTAAAGCTTGATTTTCACTACTTTCCCGTGCAATATCTCTATCTATATATTCTTTTGATTTCAGCATAGATTTAATTTTTCTGTAAGAGATAATTTCTTTTCCATAGAGAATAGTATCTCTAAAATGTTTAAATGACTGGGGTAAAGAGCATATTAACAAAAGAGCTTGATCCTCTTCATCGATCTTAACTTCAATATTACTCAAATCCATAAGAATGGAATCAAATGTGTTAAGATGTGAGAGTATAGAAGTACCTTCATCCATACGAAGCATGTAAAGCTTTTGCTTTAAATATAATCTATTTTCCACTATCCTGTTCATATACAGGGCCTTCAACTTTTCCCACATGCCTTTAGTAGTGGTTTCAGAAGCTACTTCACGCAAAACTTCATCAGAAAGATTTAATATAATACTTGATTTAGGCTTTTTAATCAAGGCTAGCAAATTCCTCCTCCGTCATTTTTTCAGATTTATTCTTCTTTCCCTCCAATGCTATATCAAGACCATCCTGAATGAGGATAGCTTCCATTTTTAGTTGCCACATTGCGAAGTTTGCACTTCGATCAAATTTCTCAACATAAACTTTTGTTATCGCCATCTTGCTACTGATAACTAACCCGGTTTGATCCGGCTCTGTACCAATTTGTTAGAATCGTGATCCGAATTAGTGCGGAATACGATAAAGCAACGTTATAGAGACAATAACAAGGATATCAAAAGTTGATAATAACGACAACTAATCCACGGGCGAAGAGGAATAATTTTACTACACCAACAGATACAAAATAGAGAGTACAAAATTAGAGATAAAACTCTAATTAATCCCAAATATCCAAGAGAGAATAACCTCACAATTCACTCACAAAGAAGTTCACACAAGTGTTTCCCAACACACAAATCTATCATACAAAATACTCTCTATAAAAATAGAAGAGTAAACAAAGAGAAACTCTCAATTTTTAATGTGTTAGAAGTGAAAGGCAAGAGCTCCTTTTATAGGAACAATGTACGTGGCCTCCAAGCTTTCTACAGGAGAAGAAATAATTCTCTTCCACAAAGTTGCAAACTTTGGCTCCAAAAAACAAAAGGCACATGCTTATAATGAATAGGATGGGCCCCAACAAGTTGGCAACAAAACAAAGGCAATTTTACAAAAACAATATTAAAGCTTCTTGTAAGTTCCCTCTATAGTTGTGCCTGATTTACTATTGATATGGCCCGTGTGTGTCTTCACGAAGATGTTGAGGCTCCTTTAATTTGTGCGCTTATTTGATATTCTGTGCATTTGAAAGGAGATTCTCCAGGGGGTGGAGTAGCCCTTTTTTTTCTGGTTATTTGATTTAACTTTGAAATTCTTATGCTTTGCAAGCAAAGTTAGTTCAAATCCAAATAAAAAAGGAGATGATAATCACTGGAAAAGTTCTAGTTAGGTTCAATAGTGGATTGTATCTAATTTAGCACTGAGGTTTAGTCGATTGATTTTCTCTTTGCCTTGCATCAGCTGCAAGAATTTACCCGTGTACTTATAATTTAGAACTGAGGTTTGGTTGTTTGATTTGCAGAACATATCTTCGATATGTGTATTCTTAGCTAAGATCAAGTAATATATATTCTCATTTTAATTTCTAAACTATTATTTAAGGTTAAATCGGTTGCGTGAGAACAGTTGTGTTTATCCGTGCATCGAATAAATTTAAAGTACTCCATTCTTTACTTACATGTAACCCAATTTAGCAGGGTTAGTTGACCACGTGATAATTAACTCTGAATCTAAATTTGTGTTTTATTTAATTGTTCAAGTTTGCATGATGCTAGTTTAGATGTCCTTTAACGAAATTCCATTCTTATGCGTAGTATGTCTACCATAGTAATCAATTCCAAGTGTACAAATTTCTCTATGAGTAAGTGGATGATCTGTTAAAATATGAGTAAGTTCCAGACAAGGTGGGTGTAAGTTGTAACATTAAAGAAGGGATACGTAGATTCTTTCTTCAGTTGGTATTCAATTGAAACAGGCTGGACCTTGATTTCTTGTCATTTTTCAAGCATATATCTTATATGTGCACCACTATTTCTATCACTCAAACTATCTCCTTCATCCTTCTCCAACTCAACTTCCTGTAACTATCACCCAAAATTTTTAATATAGAGCATTTGGCCATATGATGCAAATACGAATTAGTCGGGACCAACAGGAACTAAATACATTTTTTTAATGTAAGTACAAGAAGTGTTCTGTTCCAAATGAAGTAAGTTCTCTTTGATTGACTCAAAGGTTGATCATAATACCTGATTCCAGATTAGTATTAAACTGGATGCAAAGTTCAGAAGAGAATAAAAATTTGAAGAAAGATTTATTAACTATGGGATATAACATGAAGTATGCAGAGGCTATAGCTTCTGCATGGTTATTTATGTTACTATTAGGTCTCTTCTGTTGTTGTCTTAGCAGTAAACCTCGTTCTCAAGGTGATAAGAGTAGTGGTACTCGTGGTTGCACTTGTGATGGTGGCTATGGTGGTGTGTGACTATTCAGTATTCTTCTTATTATGTGATGGTTTACGTCCATTTTAAGTAAAGTTTTGATACCTTTTGGTATATGTATACTTTAGCTTTTGCAATTAATATTTGGTTAGTGATTGTGAATAAGAAATCTGAAGTGTTATCTATAGTGATGAATAGGTTTTTGATTTATTGAGTTTGCTTAAGCATAGTTAACATACTTCTGATGTTTCTTATCATTGTTTTTTAATTTATGGGATACCGTATGTTAACGTATGCGAGTTTCTCAAATGTGCTGACAATTCAAGCGCATGTGATTGAATACTGGTTCACTTTTTTCAGAAGTAGAAAGTTAAAATCTTGACCTTTAAGAAAGCTAGACATGGAGAACACTATCTAAAACAGCATCGTATCTCCAAATCTCCAATTCACTTTGTCTAGTTTAATTGCATAAAAAAATAAAAATAAAAATTGTAAGAGGAGAATATTGAGGCGAGGGAAAGTAGTAGCAGTAGTTTAGTACAGGTTGAAATTCCTTCCGAGTAAGTGTATATCATGTGTAAAGAAATCACTGGCTAACGTGAAATTTGAAAAGTGTGCATGCATCTAGCTGGCTAACCATGCAAAACTAAGATGATTTATTGGAATGCCACTAGATGATTTTTCTGTTAACAAGACTGCCCATCCAAGAATAATATTGGACAGACTAATAAGTACTTTTGACCATGTAACCCAATCTAGGGTGAGTTGCCCATGTGATAATTAACTCAGAATCTAAATCTGTGTTATATTTAATTATTCAAGTTTGCGTGATGCTAGTTTACATGTTGTTTAAGGAAATTCCATTCTTATGCGTAGTATGTCTACCATAGTAATCTATTCGAAGTGTACAAATTCCTCTGTTTTAGAGCTTACCTTGTTATAAAGGTAAAGGGCTTTTTAATATGTTAAAATATGAGCAAGTGGACGTAGGTCGATGATCTGTTTAGCACATTGTGTCCATCCAGAATCATATCCGTCACCCAATCACTTTCAATCAGATGACACAAAAGTACTACAAATATATTACTACATGTAACGCATATGGGAAATTGAAACAAAAGAATGAATAATTTTAAAGACCTCCCTCTTGATTTGTCTTCATAGCACTTATGACTTATGAGTTCACTTGTGATTATTTGAGTACACCAACCTCCCTTATTTTCTTATTAAATGATAAAATGTAGCACAATAAAATAAAACTTGTATATTCCTCAATTTAATATGACCAAGGCATTCTGGCCCACAAGAAAATTCTCGACAAAAATTGGATTAAAAATTTTAGTTTCTTTGAGGGGAAAAAGAAGTTCCAGACAGAAAAAAGGTAGGTGTAAGCTGTAACATTAAAGAAGGGAAACGTAGATTTTTTCTTCAGTTGGTATTTAATTGAAACAGGCTGGACCATGTTTTCTTGTCATTTTTCAAGCTCATATCTTGTATGTGCACCACTATTTCTATCACTCAAACTATCTCCTTCATCCTTCTCCAACTCAACTTCCTATAACTATCACCCAAAATTTCTAATAGAGAGCGTTTGGCCATATGATGCAAATACGAATTAGTCGGACTAACAGGAACTAAATACATTTTTTAATGTAAGTACAAGAAGTGTTCTGTTCCAAATGAAGTAAGTTCTCTTTGATTGACTCAGAGGTTGATCATAATACCTGATTCCAGATTAGTATTAAACTGGATGCAAAGTTCAGAAGAGAATAAAAATTTGAAGAAAGATTTATTAACTATGGGATATAACATGAAGTATGCTGAGGCTATAGCTTCTGCATGGTTATTTATGTTACTATTAGGTCTCTTCTGTTGTTGTCTTACCAGTAAACCTCGTTCTCAAGGTGATAAGAGTAGTAGTACTGGTGGTTGCACTTGTGATGGTGGCTATGGTGGTGTGTGACTATTCAGTATTCTTCTTATTATCTGATGGTTTACGTCCATTTTAAGTAAAGTTTTGATACCTTTTGGTATGTGTATATATACTTTAGCTTTTGCAATTAATATTTGGTTAGTGATTGTGAATAAGAAATCTGAAGTGTTATCTATAGTGATGAATAGGTTTTTGATTTATTGAGTTTGCTTAAGCATAGTTAATATACTTCTGTTTCTTATCATCGTTTCTCAAATGTGCTTATTTCTACCCAGAAAAAAAAATGTGTGCGCAGTGAGCATTTTTTCATCTCAATGCAATACAGCTATTGTTATGCTGAACATAAGCTGAAACATATTGCAAAAAAAAAAAAGAGAATTACGTAATATCATGAATGTTTGAACAGACAGTACAAATTGTAAAAGAGACAAAAAATGAGAACAATATCAAAGCACTAGCACTATCAGCCTATGTCTTCATAGCACCCTACACTTCTAACAACTTGATTTTTCTAAAAGGACCTTACAAACATTTGAACTAATCGCTAACGTTCCAACCTTAGCATCTCGTAAGAACTCGACTTCCAGGCCATCACATAATACTTGTAATTTTCCGCAGCTCAAGCCACAACGTGCCTCATGGTGGCTTATTTGAACTTTTGCATTCAAAACTATCTCAAATTTTATAGGCCGACCAGCAACAAGATCATTGGAAATAGAGTTTGCAACCCAATCAGTATAAGCCACGGGCATAGTATCAAAACTTGCGTCAATGAAGGCATGAGATTTTTCTTCTTGATAGAAGTTAGCAGACACATTAGTTTGCCATAATAGGGCGTCACTATAGCTAATCTTAGCCTTAAGGTCTTCATAGGAGAAAATATAACCATTACTCGGGTTTTTAACCAAAAAAGTTAGATTCCAATTATCAAGATCACTGTATATGATTGAAGCATGCGAAAAACTATTTGATATAGAAAAAGGTGATTGCGATATTGAAGCAAGACGAAACTGAGGGTCATGGAATTTTTTTGCCGTAACCATGGAGAAGTATGACGAAGTTAGGATGATAACCAATCCTATGGTTAATCCAACCAAAATCCCTAATGCCAGATAGTATTTAGGACCTTTAGCAGAATCGGTTTTATTATTGTTGGTAATTGATTTCTCCATTACTACTCACAATTGAAACTTTAAGAAGATGTACTAATATCAAATTAAAGGAAGAAGACGAAACTTGGGCTTGCAGAAAGCAAATACTTTGCGTTTTTACTTTCTATGGTGAGGGAGTTCTGAGTGTTTATATAGATTCCACAATATACTATTCCTAACATGCAAAGGATTTTACAATTCTACTGGTAAATGGAATGTTCTTAAATGGCAAAACCAAATTCACATTGAAAACGGACATAAAGAGGAGCACAAATTGTATTTAGTAAGTTGAACCGCCAAGGGTTTTTCATTTTAGAGTCCTAATCCTAAAACTAATTCCTAACGATGTAGTTTAGTAATTAAATTTTTATACTTAGCTTCATCTTTGGAAATTTAAATAATTTACACACTATTGATGTGATTAGTTAATTTGTAATATGTAAGTTTTATTTTTTTATTTTTTTAAGGTTATTAATCCATGATTTCCCAAAAAAATAAAGTCATAATGGACTTAGTATTCCCCACAATTAAAGCTCCAAATTAACATAGTAACAGTATTAATAATGAGGCGTAACTAGAATTCTTGATTAAATCTCCATTTTTAGTTTAATCGTGTATCAATATTTGAATAATGAATTCAAACATTTTGAGACTCATTTTCTCAACCAATTAAAAGTCAAGTCGGCATAATTAATTTCGATTAATCGTCCATTAAGTACATTTTGACAGAAGTAGAAAGATTATGAGATTACTAAATAAAGCTACAAACCTGCCATTCTGTTTCACTTCATTTAGCTATTTTCAACTCTATTACCTCTTCAAAATAGCTATTTTCTGCAAAAGAACTTTGGCAGGTGCTTTGTCCGATAGGTATATGGTACCTCAATGGTTCCAAAATTGGGAAACAATGATATGGCTAATGGCAGGAAACAAGATAAGCAATAGGTTCAAAGCCTAACTAGCGTCATCAAATTGTATTTCACGTCTAAAAGAATGGTATGCAAGAAACTGCATCCTGATTGACTTCATGTGCCAAAGCTACGGTCTCCAGCATCTCCTAATCCGGGGATGATAAACCTGAAAATCATCAAGCAGAAAAGGGAAATGGCCTGATTGATGCAGGTGTGCTATTTAGAGAAGTGATCAAAGGTTTAAGGTTGTTTAATGATTAGTTACCCTTTGTCGTTAACAGTTGGGTCGAGTATTCCAGCGTATACATGTAATCTGGAAAATCAAGAAACAATAAATAAGGAAATCTACTTTAATGCTCCAAATACAAAAAGTATACAGATCTTTGAGTTGTTGAACTTGTTACCCTGGAAACTTCTCACTAAGCTTTGTGAGAGCAGGAGGAGCAGCAACTGCACAAATCTGAAAAATGTAATCCGTGTCATCAGTGAGTTGAAGACACATAATTATACATCAAAACTAACATTACTGAAGCAATTTTCATTCAGAGAATTTCCAGTTTCCGTATGACCAATTTTTTTGAAAAGTATACTAGGGACCTAGAGTCAAATAGTACGCCCGTTGTATTTGCAAATGTTTGACGATGAGTTCCGAGAATGCTTAGCAATATCTCAAACTGCTTGACAGACCAAAGAAAGGGGTAATCACAATTGAGTATCTAAACATGCAAGGTTTGCTAACAAAAGTTATCAGTCTCAATTTTTGGAGCACTGTTGACAAGCCTCTCTCCCTTTTACAAGTCTTTCTTTCTTTTCCCGTAAAAAAATAAAGTTGAGCGTAAGTTCAAATACCAAAAATGTGTTTGTCTGTCTGTCTGCATTCATGTGTCTTAAGATCCTTAATATCGAACAAAAAGGAGGTTGCTTCAAATATCACACTGATATTATACATCAAACAAGTATTTTTTTTTTTTTTTTTTTTTGATGAATAAACGAGTAAATATGTTGAGAACATACAACTTTGATCTGACTGTTGCTAACCCCACGTTCCTTTATTAGGTCAATAGCTGCAACAATCGTACCACCTAAGCATATGCAAAAAGTCCAGTCAGATGATAAAACAAATTAGGTGACAATTTCCTATAAAAGCATACTAAACAAGTGTCTACATTATATGAGACACACTCATCGACCTACAGAAACTGAAATGATGGAAAAGACAAAAACGCCACTACAAGGCAGAACGACCTGTCTGGTAACAATAAAAATAGACTCCTTGGTAAGAATTCTAGGGGAAGTTTATATATCCTTCACAAAACTAGCAAAGAAGGCGGATGCCCCTGAACTCTGAAAAGGAAAAGAGATGTTACACCCCCTACACGATCTTAGTTACCAACTCTTATTAGATAACCTAGAGCTCTTAACTCTTAACTAGAAAGAAGAGGAAATTTGTAATGGTGTATCACTTCAGCTGAGTAGATGCACAAATCATGCTCTTGAATAATTGAAGTGTCTGTTATAAGAAACTATGTGGTTTTACTCCAACAAATACTGCACAAACTAATACCTATGCTGATGGAGCCTATGATTGCAAATACATCAGCTTAATTGCACTTCAGCAACTTGGCAGTGCAAGAACAGAACACAGTTTAGAAAACGAGATAAGATTATAACTGGAGTAAAGCAAAGCTCGAGACGACAAGTTTGGATAAAATTTGATCCAAGTCTTATGATTCTGCACTAGAAATGGAAAAGAGTGCCTTACCTAATAGTTATTTGTTGGGTAATAAAAGAGTGCTTAGCTGATTTTGGGTCCCTCAAGAGAGTCAAGGAGAGAAATTTACGTTTACAAGATAGGCAGAAGCGATTTGAGTATGATAATGAGGGGCATCTACCTCCTATTGGTACCTCCATCTATAATGCTCAACCTAGATTTTTCTGGGGACAAGAGTAAGTAATGGTAGATGCATTTTTTTTTTCTTGGATGCAGTGGAAAAAGAGGATGAAAATACAGAAGGAATTTTTGGCACAATGCATTCAAGGGAATCCACCAGTTACTTGCATATGAAAAATTACACAAATATAGGGAAAAAGGATGTTGGTACCCGTGGCCAGCATTGGATCTACAACAATCACACGAGAACCTTCAGGAAATTTATCGGGCAACCTGTGGGATTGACAGAAAGAGTTCAAAAATTTACTCTAAAGTTCCTTGGTCAATTCAACAGTAATCCAAAAGCCCAAATAGATGAAGAAATGGAGCAACAATGTTTACTTATTGTATGAAGCCACGCCATATTTCATACAGAAACCTAGTGCCACATTACACACTAGTAAGCAACAGTCCAATTTCATAAAAGATACTTACTTGTTCAAGTATACAGATGGCTGAAGTGTTTCTTCATTTCTGCTTACGCCTTAATTTGAAAAATGAAAAGAAGAATTAGCACTGTGAAAGTAAACAATTAGAAACAACACAAAAAGAATGAAGTACAGCACACCGTTTGGAACCTAGGACATAGTTTTAAACATGATTGAAATAAAAACTCTGTTTCAAATGACGGGGATTCAATAATTGAGTGTTAACATGTATGTGACACTCATCATAAGAAGTAGACTGTATAAGTGCAATCACCTTAAGATTCTCTAACCAAACCAATTCGTACTTCAGCAGATACTCACACATACAGGTAAGGAAAGTGTGAAAGATTCTAGTTTCCAATGCTCAAAGAGAATCATAAACTTGTCTTTACCCAAATGATATGTTTTTGTTGTGGGCAAAATTGATGATGCATGTTCTGCAAGAGCCAGACCAGCTCTCAAGATGGGAATAATCTGTAAAGCAAGGAAGTACGTGCATGAATGACCATGGCATATCTTTAAATCATCTTTTAAGAAAGATTGCTTCTCAAAAATACATGAAAGCAAACATAACCACCAGAGTTGTTTAGTCATTAGGTTTCCATAAAGAACCAAATTCAATGACCATCTCATTAACCAGTTGAGAGGCCAGAGAAGTAAAGAGTCAAATAGAAAGCAATTGCCGAATTCTTGGACTACAAAGATGCAGAAAATTAAAAGCTTACTGCAACAGGTTCCCTTGGATCAACAAATTCCACAGATGCAACGCCCATTGGTGACTGGATCTCCCCTGCTATAGTAGGCTGCAATGAAGATTGTTCAATTAAAACCACTGGCATCAACCTGGAGGAGTTGTAGATAAGGGTGATTTTGTCCGACTTAATTTGTGTAAATATCAGAAGATACCGTGGTTTTCAATGAGAGTCATCCAACTCTGCTACATCTAATTAATTTAGAATGTTACAGTAATAGACTTTCATACATAATAACAGGAAACACACACATCATTACTCACCAACCAATCTCTTGAAGCTTCATACATAAGCAATCTACCGAGCTCAGCCATGGCATTCTCTACAAGCAAAACAGCCAATTGACATATCCTTTATAATAAGAACATGTGAATGACATATCATACATGCAGACTGGATTTGAACTATTAGTCTTACTCTTAGCAAACATTTTAACTGCAAAGAGAATGATCTGAGTCCATCGATATGGACTAAGTACAACATTAATGTGAATGACTTTGACAAAGCCTAGAAATTTTCAGGACCTAAACAAGCTCTAACTTCTTGCTAAATGCCATATCCCTCTCTACCACCCAATACTCACTTGATTTCGTATGCGATAGCCTGATAGCTAACAAAGTAAAACAGAAGTTCTACAAAATGATTGAGATAGGAGAGTCCAGGTTGGGCCTTTAACACCAAATATAGCTACAAGACGAGCATTCTAAATTTATTCCTAAATGTGAAATTTTTAATTGCCTCTTTCAACGGATAAATGTGAAAATAATTGCAAATAGAAATGACTTTTAAATGTCTAATGTGCTTTTATTCTTGTACTTTTTTTATGACATATCAATGTAGTTGTAGTTTGGGATTAACGTGTAGTTGTTTGTATCGATATGATAGTCAGAAACTATTTGTAATTGGATGCTTTAATATGCTGGCTTTAAATCTGAGTTTATAGCTTATTTGAGATGTTACTTGGGTCTAACTTGTCCCCCATTTGGCACCTTCTATAGATATAGTTGTCACACCATCCACTTAATATATTTTGAGGTATATTGAAAACATGGTCAAACCATCTCAGACTTGTCCAGTATGTCTGATACTTGCATCGTTTTTCAGACACGACAATTTCTAATCGTATCGACTTAGATTACTCTCAGGTTATCTTTCTTCATTTCCAATTCAGTATTATTCCTAGCAAAATATAGTTCAAGCATAAAATCCTTCCAATGAAAAAGAAAAACACAAAACTAATTAGGTCTTCTTCACATACTGAAAATGGGGCAAGGCGTCTGCTCATTTCGAAGAACGGAAACCCAGTGCTTGATCAAAGGATGTGGTGGAACGAACACCTAAATAACAAAAAAACCATAAATTAAAACAGCATTACAACATCACCAAGTTATATCAAATTGCTTCTGTATTTTTTTACTGAATAAAAAAAACATTTTGTCCCATCATCACAAACAGTTAAAAGAAAATCCAAAAACAATAGATTCCATTACATTCTTTATCAAAAACCCATATTCTTGACAATGAAACATAGCTTTAAAAGAGCCAACATTACCAACATTACATCCAAAATCACCAATTATATTAACATTACAACATCACCAACAACATACTCAGTATGATCCCACACAACTAGGGCCTGGGAGGGTGAGATGTACCCATACCTTACCCCTACCTCGAGTGAGGTAGAGAGGCTGTTTCCAATAGACCCTCGGCTCAAGAAAACATTACAACATCACCAATTAAATCAAAATGCTTTTGCATTTATTTACTAGATAAAAAGCCATTTTGCCCCATCACCAGAAAGAGTTCAAAGAAAATCCAAACCAACAGATTACATCACATTCTATTGTCAGAAAGGCATATTTTCAACAATTAAACAAAGCATTGCCCCTAGTCTTTGGTCTAGTAAATGCTCAGCTTTAGATATATGGATAAGGAACACGTCATAGGTTCGAATCATACTGCATAAAAGCTTACTATTTAGTTGGAAAAGGGCAGAGGGGCGGACTCATTATCCACAGAGTTTCGCACTGTGCATCTAACTCCGAGGGAGTTCTCGATTATAAAAATAAAATGCACTAAAAGAGTGAACTTTTACCAGCATTCTATCACTAGATAACACTTTGTTTTCTGCAGCCATAGCACAAACAACCCTCTTCCTTCTTGATTGTAAATTACAAATCTGCACTCAAGAATCACAAAACCATAAAAATTAACTAAAAACATGTAAATGGTATATACCAAGAAACGAATTTATCACACTCTTGGTAATGCCCTTCCCCGGACCCTAAAAGCGTGATACTTTATACACCGGACTGCCCTTTTCTTTACGTTAAAAAATACAAAAGGAGCAAAAGGGGTTGTTAAGTGGGGTTAATTAAAGTACCTTTTTGTAGTGAAATTTGAGTGAGGTGGCTGAGGAGGAAGAGGGTTGTAAAGAGAGAAGGAGGGGGTCAGGGGGGTGATAAAGGTGGAGGTGGGGGTAGGAGGAAGTATAAATAAGGGAGTGGTGGCATGCCATTTTTTGGCTAAAAAAGGTAAGCTAAGAAGGTGAGCAAAAGTATAGCTGGATTGGGGAATCTAACTGCTGATTCTTCGGGTTCGGTGGAGAAGAGTTCTATTGAAGCTAATGGTGGTGATACTCGTATGGTAGGACTATGAGTCCGTTATCGATGAACGTAAGATATATGTGTCTTCGATAATTTAGCACTATAATGATTAGTTATCGGGTCCTAATAATCAACTACGATCACGATAACTCGTACGTTGTGATCTAAATGACAACTTGTAACAACTATGATAGGTGACGATAGATCGTAGTATACGCTTGCTAAGCAACCACTCGTTGCTGTTTAGTTAACATGTAATCTATGCTTCGGTGGTTGTTATTTGGAAGAAAGTCGACAACTTAAACGATTTGTTTTATTTTTCACGTTAATATTTAATTATCAAAATTATGTTATTTAATTTAAGCTCCCTTTTTTATAGAATTTGAGAGCATCTTTTCAAGTAATATTTTCAAATCTTTATTTGCTTATAGAATTTGGTTAAATTTGAAAACCAAATATTCAAATTCTCAAAAACTGGTTGAGACTAGTTTTTAAAAAAATTTGAGAAATTTTTTATTCCCATACACAAAACTCCAACTTTTTTCAAGTAAAATATATGTCCAAACACAATTTCATGTTTCAAAACCTATTTTCAAACTCAACTTCAAAAACTCTTTTTTTCAAGTTTCAACCAAATCTATGTCCAAACGCTATCTTTATGTTAACATTAGGTGTATATGACTTTTGCCTACTTCTATTTTAGGTATTCTTTCGCTAGCCTCTGGACATAGATTTGGTGAAAACTTGAAAAAAATGACTTTTTGAAATTGAATTGAAAAATAATTTTTGAAAGTCTAAGCTTTGTTTCGACATATATTTTACTTCAATAAATTGAAGTTCTGTGAGTAAACAATATTTATGTTTTGAAAAAACTCCAAAAAATGATAAACTCACCAAAACCTTACCAAGAAGTATACCCAAACAAGTTTTACCCAAAAAAAAAAAAAGTTTAAAAAACGGAAAAAGGTCAATTTTACCCCTCAACTATATGAAATGGGGCAATAATACCCTCAGTTTGATTTCGATATCAAAAATACCCCTCCGTTAGCCACAGAAGGCCACTTATACCCTCCAAACTAACTGATTTTCATTAGAAAACTAATTAAACTCTAAATACCTTTAAATAATCTGAATAGTTAAATAAATTGCCACATGTCATAATTTATGGCAGCCCATTTATATCTCCTTTTACCATATCACTATCATCTCCTTCACCAAAGCCAAACACTTCAACAAACAATGAGATCTCACAGTGGTGGACGACATTGAGATAACAACTTATTGCACCTCTTTTTATGGAGATATTCAAAGCAAAGACTTTAGAATATTAAGGAGATGACTTGGTCAAAGTGATGACCACCTAAATATCCTTCTAAAGATGGGCATTACACTGTGAGAATGTTCTTTGACAAACTGGTAGTATTAATTTCTTTTCTGTCAAACTATTACTATCATAGTTAAAAGAACTTGGCTTATGAAACAAAAATCAAATTTCAAGAGTACAAACTTACATACTAAGAATGAAATAAAAGCATGGAGAATGACCAAAAATTGCTGTGAAGCAGGTGATGCTCGTTTGGTTTGTACCCTTTTGCAGTTTTTCTTGATAAATTTGACTTTGTTTTTGGACTATTTGCTAAACAAAGTTTTCAGCTTTACTGTAAAATTTGAGACCTTCATGTCTGTGTGTACTGACTAACTTTAATGCAAAATGGATTATTTGATTTGTTGTTAACGGGACCTTATTGTTAAGTCTTTCAATAAGTTCGTTCTCGAGAATGAAGACGGCGTGAAGGTAGTTATCGGTTTTTACAATGTAGAAGGAGATTAGAAAGGGAGGATGTGAGTTTTAGCTTGCTAATTAAAAATCTGTTAGCTTTGAGGGTAAAAGTGGCCCAGTTTGACTGACGGAGGGGTATTTTTGATACCAAAATCAAACGGAGGGTATTATTGCCCCATTTGCTATAGTTGAGGGGTAAAATTGGTCCTTTTCCGTTTAAAAAATTGCTTAGAAATTTCATGTCCAACGTTTTTATCACCAATATCTCGGTCATTCTATTTTATGTAGACCTAATTCATTTTAATACTGGTCAATAACTTATTGAGTAGTAGTCTAGGCTTTCAAGTTAACAATTTGGGAAATTGAAACTTAAGAACTCAAGAATCAATTCAATGTATTATTAAAATCTCAACAGAATTACCATTGAATTTCCAACTAAACAGGTACTACACTTACAGTAATGGAAAAACTGAATTAAGAATAAGAAAAGGAAGAGGAGAACAGAAGAAGGAGGAAGGAAAATCAGAGGAAGGAGACGAGAAGGAAGAAGGATCATAACTGATTGATCTTCTCCCTCCTTCAGTTTGTTAGTTATACTAACAAATAACTGACAAACTTCCTAACTAACTCATCTTCTAATCATGGCCCTTGAAGTTCATTAATCTACTTCTAATTCTAGCCTTACACGTGTCCCAAACTAATTCCCTGCTAACTGATATTCGAACACAGCAACACCTATTGAATCCTGGTAGCTACACCATTACAATCCCCACTACATCAAAACATCCTTGTCCTCAAGGATGTAAATCAAAATCAGGGAACTTGGCCTTCAGAAAATCATAATCTTCCCATGTAGCATCCTCAGGGGGAAGATAGAACCACTGGACCAATACTTTGACAGCTGCAGCATTACTTCTCTTCACCATCTGACTTTGCAAAATGGCCACTGGTCTTACTAAGAACTGGCCTTCATCATTTGTAACTGGCAATGCAGTTTGAGGCACTATATGATGGCCCACTTTCTTCTTCAGTAAGGAGATATGAAACACAGGATGAACCTTACTAGTACAGGGTAATTCAAGCTTGTAAGCGACCTTGCCAAGTCTTTCTATCACTCTATAGGGACCATAGAATTTAGAGCTGAGTTTCAGGTTCTTCCTCAAAGCTATGGATGATTGTCAGTATGGTTGCAGCTTCAGATACACCATATCACCTACTGCAAACTCTCTCTCAGATCTCCTTTTGTCTGCAAAAAATTTCATTCTTTTTTTAGCCTTCACCAAGTGATCCTTCAAGAGTTGTTGCATCTGCTTTCTAGACACAATCAGGTCTTCAGCAGCTGGGACTTTGCTTCTCCCATTGGACCAAGTGATAGCTGGGGTGGTGAATACCTATAGACTGGTATGGAAATTAGAGTTGTACCACCACTTAGCCATGGGTAGCCACTGTTTCCACTGCACAGGTCCGTTAGAAGTCATACACCTTAGGTAGGTTTCCAGGCATCTGTTGACCCTCTCTGTTTGTCCATCTATTTGAGGGTGGTAAGCTAAACTGTACATCAACTGGGTGCCTACTAGTTTGAATAATTCTTTCCAAAAAGTACTTAAGAATACCTTATCTCTGACAGACACAATAGACTCAAGAAGACTATGCAGTGTGTGCACCCTTTTCAGAAAAACTTATGCCACCTTAGCTGCAGTGAAAGGATGAGCTAATGCTATGAAGTGTGCAAACTTAGTCATCCTGTCTACCACCACAAAAACAACTTCTTTTCCTCTTGATCTGGGCAGGCCTTCAATGAAATCTATTTTGAAGTGCCTCCAAGCTTGATGAGGAATAGGCAAAGGCTGCACTAGCCCAGGGTACTGTATGTGTTCATCTTTATTCCTTTGACATATATCACAGCTTTGAATGTGCCCAATGACCATGTCTCTCATACCTGGCCAATAAAAAATGCTTGACAACCTTTGATAAGTTGCATGCTAGCCAGAATGCCCTCCAACAGGTAATTCATGAGATTACTTCAATAGTTGTTATCTCATAGCGCCAGTGGAACCAATATAAACCTTCCCTTTCTTCTTTAACACACCTCTTGAGTAGTGATAGATGGTAGGACCATAATGAGCTACTGATAATTGAGTTATAAGATCATTGGCTTCAAGATCTTCTGCATAACTGTCTTGAACCTCCTGTATCCACAAGGGCACTGCTGCAATAATTGCCTGTATGCTATCTGTATTGCAGTCAACTTCTTGCATTCTAGAGAGTGCATCAACCACTCTATTCTCAGCTCCCTTCTTATACTTTATCTCATAGTCAAGGCCCAATAACTTGGTGAGGCCTTTCTATTGAATAGCTGAAGTAACCCTTTGCTCTAATAGGAACTTTAAACTATGATGATCTGTTTTGACTACAAAATACTTGTATTGGAGATAATTCCTCAACTTGTCTACTCTATTCAATAAGGCCATGAACCTATTCTCATATATAGTTTTTCCCCAGTGCCTAGGAGCTAACACCTTGCTTAGGTAGACAATAGGCATATTTTGTTGCATCAACACAACACCAATGTCAGTATGGCAAGCATCAGTTTCAACTACAAATTCTTGCTCAAAGTCAGGAAGAGCAAGGATTGGTGTGGTAGCCATAGCCTGTTTTAAGGCTTGAAATGCAGCTTCAATCTGATCACTCTAGTGGAAAGCATTCTTCTTGAGAAGTTCTGTTAGAGGCCTGCTTATACTTCCATAGTTTACCACATATTTCCTGTAATAATACCTTTAAGTGCCTTGACATTGGTTGGCTTAGGCCACTCTATCATGGCTTGTACCTTAGAATGTTCAGTAGATACACCATTTGTACTTATTATATGTCCTAAGTACTCTATTTGGGGCTGTCCAAAAGAATATTTGGACTTCTTAGCCCAGAGTGTGTTACTTCTTAAGGTCTGAAACATCACTTCTAAATGTTGTAGATGCCTCCCCAAACTCTTGCTATATATCAGTATATCATCAAAGAATACCAAGACAAATATTCTCAAGAAGAGTTGGAATACCTTATTCATTAGAGCTTGGAATGTAGCTGGTGCATTAGTAATGCCAAAGGGCATTACTTTAAACTCATAATGTCCCATGTGAGTTCTGAATACAGTCTTGTATACATCATCTTCTTTCATTCTGATCTGGTGATATCCAGCTCTCAGATTAATCTTAGAGAACAAGGTGGAACCATATAAATCATCCAGAAGATCATCCACAATAGGTATGGGGTACTTGTCTTTTATAGTAATGTTGCTAAGACCTCTATAGTCAACACAGAATCTCCATGACCCATCTTTTTTCTTGACTAACAAAATTGGGGAAGAAAATGGTGACTAGCTATGTTGAATTATTCCCTGCTAAAGCATGTCTTTGACCTGTTTTTCCATCTCATTTTTCTAATAATAATTATATCAGCCTGTCTAGATGGTGGTAATAATTTAGGCTCCTGGAAAATATCATCATAGAGCTGCAGCAGTTCTTGAAGTGGTTAAGCTATGGTCTTGTAGCTCTTCATTAGGTGGTGCACTAATCATGAACAAGTGAGACATCATAGTTTGCCCCTTTCTGATCAATTTCCCCATACCATTGCCACTTATTACACTAAGCTCACCGCCTTCCTTCATACCCTGCAACACAACCTTTTTACTTCCTTGATGCATAATCACTCTATTCTTTATAAAGTCAAAAGTTACAGGATTATGCAACTTCATCCAGTTTGCTCCAAGTATAATATCACAGCCACCCAACTTAATTTTTCTCAGATCATCTTTAAAATTCATACCTTTCATTACCCAAGCAAAACCAGCACAACATGAGTTGATGATCATGTAGTTACCATCAGCTACAGTCACTCTAATAGGGTAACAGTAAGCTGGCCTGTAACCTGCTTCGTTAACTGTCTGAACATCAATAAAACTGTGAGTACTACCTGTGTCTATGAGTATAGTAAACTCCTTTTTCTTAGCAGCCCTTTTAACTTTGATTGTATTGACCCCATTGTTACTTCTAAAAAGAGCATTCAAACAAACCCCTTCTTGCACCTCATCCTCAGTAACTTCTCCTCCTAACACAGTTTAACTCCTCAATTTCTTCTTACTCCTCCATCATTGGCCAGTTTCCCCTATAATGCAATGCAACTGTTGTAGCTTACACTGATGCGCTGGTACAAGCTTTTCCCCACATTTAAAACACAACTTAATTTCCCTCTTATAGTCATATGTCTCCTGGCTAAGCCTAATCGGGTTAGTTCTTGCAACTGAATTTAATGTTTTATTGTACTGCACTCATGTACTAGTATTCCTACTCTCATCTTTTTCCTTAGAAAGTCCAATTCCCCTTTCCTGCATCCTGGCTTTTTCAACAGCATTCTTAAGAGTCTGTGGTTTAAACAGCTTAATGACATATTTAATTTCCCTTTTAAGCCACCAACAAAATGAGATAGGAAGTGATCTTCGTTCAAAGCAGGATTCAAAATGATCATCTCAGTCCTCATGTCTTCAAACTTGGTTAGGTAAGCTTCTACAGTGGTTGTCTGTTTTAAGTTCTGAAACTCTTCTACTATATCTTCCAAAGGGTTAGTGCCAAATCTTATACATATTTCCTCTTTAAACTCGTTCCAGGATACAACACCATTACTTAACAGAAATGAATGGTACCAAGTTTCTGCCCTACAGTACAACTATCTCTAACATCTGAGGCTTAACAATCTTATACAATTGAAAATACTTTTCACATTTCCTAATCCAAACTTTGGGTTTAATACCACTAAAATGAGGAAAGTATAGTTTATGAGCCTTTAACTGCAAACCTAGAACCTCTATGAAGTGTCTTTGTTATTGTTGCTGAACTACTGCATTCTGATGCTGAACTGCTCCATTATCTTGTGTTGGCATAGGAAGTAACCCATTCCCATGGTGGTTACTGGTTTCCCCAATGCTCTGCTTCTGTTCCAATGCTGTTAATTTCTCTATAATCATTGATAACCCTTACATAGCTAGAAGTTTTTAGGCTCTGATACCAATTATAATTGTCTAAGGTTTCAAGTTAACAATTTGGGTAATTGAAACTTAAGAACTCAAGAATCAATTCAATTTATTATTAAAATCTCAATAGAATTACAATTGAATTTCCAATTAAACAGGTACTACACTCACAATAATGGAAGAACTGTATTAAGAAGGAAAAAAGGAAGAGGAGAACAGAAGAATGAGGAAGGGAAATCAGAGGAAGGAGACGAGAAGGAAGAAGGATCATAACTGACTGATCTTCTCTCTCCTTCAGTTTCTTAGTTATACTAACAAACTTCCTAACTAACTCCTCTTCTTATCCTGACCATTGAAGTTCATTAATCTACTTCTCATTCTAGCCTTGCACGTGTCCCTAACTAATTCTCTCCTAACTGATATTCGAACTCAGCTACACCTATCGAATCCTGGTAGCTATACCATTACATATTGATCAAGACCTCAAAAGTTGTGTTATCTCTTGATGATGTTCCTAAATTATTGAATGTTAAGCCCCTTAAGAATCATCGTGTGAAAAAAGAAACATGCTTCTTTTATTATAACAGTACGTTATAATTGATAGTACCTTTCTGTAACATCAATTCACCGTGACAGTCAAGTATTATTTAGACCTAATTTTTTATGTTATATTTCATTAGATTTTTTTTTATAGAAAATGAAACAATTAAAGGATTATCCAGATAAATGACGCCATTGTAAAGAAGCAATCCAAACCGTTAAGTTTTTTATGGACACGTGGCTTTAATCTCAAAGTGTGTAGAGCATTAATAGTCCTTTTTACTAAAAGAGATTCGGACCCTAAACTTGTATTTGAGAATCAAACAATATTACTAAAATAGGTTTAAGATAATCAAAAAGTTCAAGGCTAGCGTTTTAACAACCTAGATATTTTTCTTTTATTTTGCAGGTGCGAAATTGTTCAATAGTTTTGAAACTTTTATTGCAAGGTTGGGAGATTGTTCACTAATGTCAAACTTTTCCAAAATCCGTCTAACTATGTAGTTACGATCCAAACTTTTTGCAATTATAAGATTTCGATTGGCACCATAGCTCGGTAGCCAAAATAGCAATAGTGAATTCACTCAATACTAGCACTTTTTTTTTTCTTTTGGCTGAAAAATTGTTGAAGAAAAAAATTACTTGATAATTTAAGATTGGAGGTATACCTATTGAGTCATAATTTCTTAAATATTTATCTTTCGTCTTGTTTCTTTTGAATTTTCCACATTGTAAGCATGATTTACGTAATATCTGTTTAGCTTAATTGATGAGATATAAATGATGAACCATTTCATTTTTTTCATTCCTTTGGTGAAAATGATTTAAAATTTTCCTCAATATAAGAATGATTTTTTTTTATCCTATTTGAATTTTCCAAAAAAGAACGGTGACAATATAACTTTTGATAGAACTTAATTAATCACACACATTTGTCTTTATAATTTATGTTATACCTTAGAGTAACATTTTAATTATGTTATTCTTAAAATTGAGTACTGGCATATGCTCTTAACGTTGGGAGTGGAAGGCATTGGCTAGGGGTATCGGCCCACCATTGGCTTGATTCTTTCCGTTATACTCCCTCCATTCCACTTTAGATGAACCCATTTGATTTTGCACGGAGTTTAATAAAGAGAGAAGACTTTTGAAACTTGTGGTGTAAAATAAGTTATAGATATTTGTGTGGCTACAAATCATTTAGGAATGAGTAAAAGTGAATATTTCTTTCCAAATTTAGAAAGAGATCATTCTTTTTTAAACAGATTAAAAAAGAAATAGGTTCATCATTTTTGAAACGGAGGGAGTACTGTATTAAGGCAGACAAATGGTGGACTGAGGTTGACACTATTGGCAGCGGTAGCTGTTGTGTTATAGGATGGGGGCAATGGTCTTGTGAGTTGCTTGAAATTTTCCACTATGTGCGCTTGATTGCTAGCGGGATACATGATTTTTTGGGGTGGTTTGTGGATTTTCAGCCGTTTTGGGCATCGCTCCAAGTCTTGGATCCTTGACTTTTTGGTTATCTTTAAGAAAAATTGTTTAACCTTGATATCTGATGTAAATTGCATACTTAATAGCAACATTTATGAAAGTTCAAGTAGGAACCAGTGAAAATGCTCCAGGGGTTAAAATTGAAATACTATCTTAAAAAAGGTTTGTGATTACATTGAGTATCTTAAATAGGCATTAGGATAAAATTTATTTTTAGTATTAGCTTTATAAATCCAAGATGAATTGATTTTTATATCGTTAAAGTCTCTTTCAAGTTAGCAAAATATTAGTCATTTATTTTAATACAATTCCTTGATTTTTATTGTTAATAATCTTATTGATAGATATGACGATTTGGATGTAGTTTCTTGCATTTTAATAAAGTAAGCAAAGTTCTGTTATCGGACTTAAAATTTAAAATAAATTCTTTTTTAAATTTGATTTTCTATTTTAACTGTGTCTACTTTAACAACATATTTAGTATTATCGCACAAGTGGAGCCTCAGAAAGTTGAGATTTATGCAAACTTTACTGTGTCTACTTGTTAAAAAGTATTTAAAGAAAATTAATTCATAAAATGTTAATTTATACCTTTGTATCTAAACATTATAGAAGAGTGAATCTACACTATTATAAAGGCACCAATATTAGTAGGCAAAATGTTGGGAGACGAAAATATCTCCAAAATAGTGATTGAATTTTTTACCGTGATACTGAAGAACTTACAATGTTAGGACTATAAATTATTGATAATTACAAATCTGCACTCAAGAATCATAAAAGCATATAAATTAGCTAAAAACAAGTAAAGGGTATATTCTCAGAAACAAATTTTTCACACTCTTAATGTGCGGCCTTTCTTCATATCCTTAACGCGAGATGCTTTATGCACCGATCCACCCATTCTTTATGTAATAAAGTTCAAATCTTTAAGTAAAAATATACAAAAGGAGCAAAAGGGGTTGTTAAATTGGGTCAAATAAAGTACCTTTTTGTAGTGAAATTTGAGTGAGGTGGCTGAGGAGGTAGAGGCTTGTAGAGAGAGAAGGATGGGGTCGGGGGTGAATGAATGTGGGGGTAAGAGGAGATGGAGGGGGTAGGGGGAGGTATAAATAAGGGAGTGGTGGCATACCATTTTTTTGGCAAAAAAGGTAAGATAAGAAGGTGAGCTGAAGTATTGCTGGATTGGGAATCTAACTGCTGATTCTTCAGGTTTCGTGGTGGTGATACTCGTATGATATGATTTATAAATACGATACTACTGAATGTTGGGCATTAGTCTTTTCATATGCTACTAATAATTTAGTGTTACAATGGTAAATTTTGTGATCCTAACCGACTACTATGATGATCACTCGTAGTGGTTTTACTTGTATAGTCTTAACTACTGGCAACAACCACGACATCAACTGCCACAATGATGATAGGTAACAATAGATGTAATTAGGGGTATTTATTGATCGGTTCTGTTCAGTTTTGAACCTTATCAGTTTGGATTATCGATTTTTGGTTTTTAAAAGTGTTAAACCAATAATCGAGCTGAAGGATTATACACGATCTATGAACACAAAGTTCGCCCAAGAATCACCGTATTTGTTTCATTAGTCAACAGTGTAATCACAGTCTAAAATGTACCTGTTACGGAATTGTTCCAATTTGTTGAAAACGGGCATTTTCGTTCTTCTCGAGAATCTATCACAACAGTTCTTCACATAGAAGAGAGTTTATTTACCGAGAGAGAACGGTTAAGTTATTTTCTTGTGTAAGAGAAGAAAACAACGTTTGTATTCTTTTTCCTTCAAAAAGAATGTTTCCTCTTGATACTAATAATTAGATATACTAGGAATTCAGTTAAGAGACACAACTCTTCAGGGAGTTTTTCCAAAGATTGTCTCTTTTCTCTCTATTTATTATTATATATAACGATTATATATAATTTATATATTTGGACATGGATTCGGGTTGACCCACATGGGTGTACCATATCCAATTTCCACGATGAACTAATAAGGTATCAGTTATAGGTTTTCGGTTTATCGATTTTAGGTTCTTATCGGTTCGATTTTCGGTTTAATCATTAAGATTTCAGCCTAACAATTGTAAATAATCACCTCTAAAACGGTTGAAGTATTTGAAATAGAGGAGGTGAGCCAAAATCTACACAAGTAAAAGAAGACTAGGATTTGAGGTTTTCAAGTTACAACTAAGAGGAAATAAGTATAGGGACACTTACAAAAAAATCCACAAAACCTAAAATAATTACAGCCACTACCCACTACTTTCAAATATTACCCGACCTACCCAGTAAACTATTTACCCACTCTACCCATTCAGACTTGTATACCATAGTTTATGCAGTATACCATAAAGGTATACACATATAAGTTATAACAAAGGTATACAGTAATAAATGGCCATCCAGACTTTTATACCATAATTTATGCAGTATACCTTAAAGGTATACACCTATAAGGCATAATAAAGGTATACAATAATAAATGAGTAGGTTGGATAAATACTTTTAGTTTTATGGGTAGTGTAATTTCTAATGGGTATGACTTGTAAATACTTTAAATTTCATGGGTATAGAGTGTAAAAATACCATAAGTATACTACATACATAAGCCCAAGATAGTTAAAAAAGTACAAGTTTTAGAAGTTATTTACAAAACATAGCAATATTTTAGTAAAATTACCCATAATAGAGGAAAGAAGAAGTTAATTACAAAACATAGTAAAAACATAGCAATATTTCCCATAACATAACAAACCCTTATATTCTTCCTCCTATTTCCCCCAATTTAACTTTTAATCCTCTCATTTCCTCCAATTTCACTTTTCCTCCCACCATTTTCCTCAATTTCACTGAATTTAACTGTTTCTGCATCGTTTCAGCACTATATATATATGCTGTTTCAAACTGTTTCTGCATCGATTCAGCATTGTATCTACATTGTTTCAAACTGTTTCTGCATCGTTTCAGCATTGTATCTGCATCAATTCGGCACTGTATCTGTGCTGTTTCAAACCGTTTCTACATCGTTTCAGCACTGTATCTCCGTTGTTTCAAAATGTTTCTGCATCATTTCAGCACTGTATCTGTATTGTTTCAAAATGTTTCTGCATCATTTCAGCATTATATCCGCGCTGTTTCAAACTATTTCTGCAGCGTTTCAGCATTGTATCTGTATTGTTTCAAACTGCTTCTGCATCGTTTCAGCACTGTATCTGCGTTGTTTCTGCATCGTTTCTGCTGTATCTGCCCTGTTTTTGCATCATTTCAGCACTGTATCTGAGCTGTTTCAAATTGTTTCTGCATCATTTCAGCACTGTATCTGCGCTGTTTCGGACTGTTTCAGCACTGTTTCAAATGGTTTCAGCACTATTTCAAATGGTTTCAGCGTCGTTTTAGATTGTATCAGACTGTTTCAACAGATTATTTCAGCGATGTTTCAGTGAAACAGAGGCAGAGTAGCATCAAAATAAACTCCACTTACGAAAATCTATTGTTTATTATCAAGATTGCTCTTTTTAGTATCCAAATTACAAAATAACATTTGTATACAAAGTAGCAAAGATGAGTAAAAATACGTAGCAGAACCATATCATACAGTCATAGCAACAATCAGAGCGCATCTACCAATCAAACGGGATAAGGACTCGTCACCGGAGATTAAATTGACAGTGATGATACAGAAACATAGCAATAACCACAAGCAAGGATGCTCACATTTTTTATTCCTTAGAGGCACATCATCCTCGCCTTTTAATTGCATCTTCTTATCATTCTCTGGTGCCTCGTCATCCTCTCCTTTTAGTTGCGTTTCCTGATCATTCTCCGGTGCCACGTCATTAGTTAAAACTCGAATGCTGGCAGAAACAATAGAATCGACTTTCTCTTGCAACGAAATAGCTTTTTTAATCACTACTTTTTTACAATTTCTATCGCCGGAGTTGATTCAACGAACAAAATCCAGTTTCAAAAGCAGAGACATAAGCATTTCATTCACACGTAAGTCGTAACCTTTCCGTTTTGTTTTTACAATATTGTTCGCTGCTAAGATACAATACTAGAAGAAAGTTGGAGTACCAGTGATTCTACTGGTGTTGTCTCGCCGGGAAAGGCGTCGCCCCTCTTCCTTTGCTCTGCCGCCGTTTTGTTCGCCGTCGCCAGAGTCTGGCTGTGTTTGTGGTCGGCGACATGTTTTACCATTTCGATTGGGTTTTTGTGATAGGATCTCCACTGCGTTTTTGCATTTGATTGAGATTTGGAAAATTTGAAATTTTCTCAAATATTGCTAAGAAAAATATTGCTATGTGTTGTAATTTGAAAAGTATTATTTTTTTTTGGTAATTTGGTGTGTAAATTTGTATATTTATGTAAAAATCCCTAATTTAAAACCTTTTGGGTTATCGATTTAACCAATAAGAAAATGTATAAAATCAAAAACTGAATCGATAATTCAATGAAAGTTTTTTTGCAAATCGTTAAATAACTGATAACCCAATAACTCAGTATCAACAATCCAATAAAATTTTATCAATTTAGTTTATCGGTTTCAATCGATAAATGCATGGCCCCAGATGTAATATACTATTGCAAAGCAATCAGCAATCACTCGTTGTTTAGTTATCATGTAATCTATGATTCTGTTGTGGTAATTCAACAGAGTTTGACAACCTAAACAATTTGCTAAAGTTTTTCTAGTTAACATTTAATTATTAAATTACATCATTTAATTTAATGTTAACATCAGGTGTGTCGATTTTTGCCGACTTCTATTTTGAGTAGAGTTTCAGCTAGCCTTTGGACATAGATTTGGTCGAAACTTAAAATAATAATTTTAAATAGATTACAGGAGGTTTTCTTTTTTTGCAATATATGATAAATAATTTTTTACTCTAGCAATAATGTTTACTCATATACTCGTTCAAGCTTAAGACTTTGAATAGTTAAATATAAAGATCAATATGAAAGTCAAGTAATGATATGCTAGCTTCATTTATTTTTAAAAATAACCAACAAATTCTATCTCAACATTAAGAAAGATAAGAGTTACTTAGATCTTGACTTGTGAATATGGAATAATAAAGAGATTGAAACATTTAAACGACACTGACACTCGATCACAAGAAAGTGATCATGCATGTTTGAATGAATCATTATTTAAGATACATAAATTAGATGCACTATAATAATTTTATTAAATATTACATCTCATGATAGGATATTTAGTATTTCTATTACATGTTTTTTTTTTTAAAAATCACATATAAAGATTTGAAAATATATAAAATATTAATATATTTATATAACGGTATGGTTCGAGTTTTCTTAGTGCAACAACAAAATCAAAACAAACCACATATATTCAATCTTCAAGTTAGGCGATTCGATTTTTCAGTTTGATTTGATTTTACGGTTCTGACTTGAAAACCCCTAGTCATATCAGAGGCTGATCTAGGATTTCGAGAGGATAGGTTCACTACTGTTAGGAGTGCAGTTACAACATCTCAAAAGTGGTCAGCAAATAATTTTCGTAGAGAAATTTATTGTGTATATAGGTCAAATATCATTTTATATGATGATATATTAAGAAAAAAATATATAAAAAAATTAAATGAGCATTGATCCCTACTCTTATGTGTAAGTGAACCATTGCTTGACTAAGTGAATAATTTAAATTTTTTATAGTATAGATTCTCGAGCATCATATTAGAATTATTTTTATAAAATATATACATAATATATCTAGTTTTTGTGGGGAAGTATGAATTCCTGTGAACCGCCAATTTTAGGGCAGATCCGCCCATGATCACATGCCCATTTCTTGAAGATAGTTGGACTCGTGGAAAAAAAAAAAAAAGATAACACAATCCCTTGGATTCAACTAAGCATCTCGAGAGCTAGGAATATCCTACAATAATGCTATTTCATTCTTGAAATTATGATCTCAATTTCTGAATAATGCCATTCGTTCGTTTTTATATATATTGAAGATTGCTTAAGATTTCCAAGTAAACTAGCTAGCAGTCAACTGCATGAGGAACACACATTTTCGTCAGAATAAACAGTCTAAGAACTCTTATAAGGCATTCTAAAATTTTATTAATAAAGGTCATGAATTTGCGCACCATACAATCGTAGGAAAATACATGTTTCAAATTCATGATCCCAGTGGTGCCCAATAAATATTCCTAATAAGTTCAAAGAAGTAATACATATTTTCATTATCTTGATCAATGGGATTGGGAATGTTTGGAGAGTCTCTGAAATAATACTTACAAGTGAATAGATTAGCAATTGCAGCCTCAGCCGCTTGATCCAGATCACCCCTGACAGCCCATGTATAACGTAGGTTCTTGAAATCTGATTTCAAAAGTATATACTGATGAAGGCACTTCCTATAAATTTTTCTAACTTCTAGATTTGTTTCATTTGAAGTGATTGTCAAAACCTTCCTTGCAATATTTGTGTAGTTTGTTTCTGCCAAGTCAATTGTAGTAATTTCAAGATTGGACTTTGTTTTTGCAGATTGAGCCTGTGTATCATTTTCAAATACATTATAAAAAAACTCCCTTACGGTAGCGAAATCACAAGCTGCTTTAATTAGCTCGGTGTCAGCATTTGTTCTTATTTTTGCACCAAAGAGATCAACACTTGATAAAATAATTAAAGGGAGTAGGACGATTAGTGAGATTGATGGAAAACTTGGAATTGATCTCCCCATCTTTTTTTCTCTCTATGAATTGTCCCAATTTCAGTGTTAGAAATTTATATACATGGGGTTATATATATAGCTCGAGTCAGAAATATAGTAGCTAATTTGGTATGGGATTATGATATCTAAATATTTCTCCCAAAAGTAAAGGCAACATCTTAATTAAATTGATATATACGCATTTGATTTCATACCCCGTTTGAGACCCCTGAAAAAGGATAGAATGGAAATGCTAAAACGCAATATTCTCAATTGTCCTAATTAAAGAGGCTGATCTTATATACACAATTAATACGATTCTAAACTATATAGAGAATGAATAGATTTACTGAATGAAACGATCCCGGTCAGTCGTTTTGAGAGATAGGACTCCGATTTGCGTGCCAATAATTTTAAAATCTTCGTTAGGTCCATTGGAACTTATCTATAAAATTTGAGCTAAATCAGACCTCGTTTGGTAGGCATCGGAAGAAGGTTTCAGTTTTTATTGTCGATAAATATTAAAAAGAGATTTTTCGAACTCGGTTTTGGCGAATAAGCTCCGATTCGAAATCCGAAAGCGTCGTTAGGTTCGTATGATTATTTATGACTTTTGTAAACTTTCGAAAGTGAATTTCGAGGTTGTTCGGCTAGTTTGCGCTAAAATGCCGAAAGTTAAATAATTTGACATTTTTTCATTTAAATTCGCATCTTGAGTTTTGGGAACCGCCTTACCGAGTATGCTACATATATTTTGTATAACTTGTATGCAAAAGTTGAAATTATTTCGAAAATCGCAGGGTACAGTTTTAATTTTCGTCACGAAAAAAAAAGAAAATAAAAGAAAAGAAAAAGAGAAAACAACAAAAAAGGAAAAGAAAAAATGAAAGCGGTGGTCCTTAACATTAAGCTAAGGACGAAGTAAGATATAGAAATAGAAAGATTAGCTAAACGAAATAGAAATAAAACGAGATGACAGAGTGAAAGAGAAAAATGCCAGAAAATGTGAAAAGTGCCGGAGAAAAATAGTATTTTCACCCCGAAACATTCAGGTAATGATCTTAATGCATTATTTTAGTTTATTACGTGTGTTTGAATATATTTTGACGGTAAAAATTGGGATATTAGATATCGTTTTAATGAGTTCAACTGATAGTTTAAAGGGTCAATTGGACCCCGATAATGGAATTAATTATATATTTGTACTCAGTGAGTTATGGACAATATGCAAACGTAATTTATTTAGGGTTTGGTTATGTGACCTTAAACTCTGTACATAGGCCTGGCCTGCGTATTGCGTGTGCGAATAGGTTATCAGGTTCCTAACCGGATTGCCCTAAGATGTGAGGAATAAAGCCTTGAGCTTAATTTGATATATTTTCTACTTATTGAATAAGCAGGATCATTTGGCAGTGAACCCAAAGGATAAAGCGGTTGTTGAGTAGCTCTTTGAAATAAGGTAAGTGTTTATATCCATTTCTTTGGAGGCACCTGGCCTCGTGGATTTTCTACCACGTGTTCCTTACGCGTGTAGCTGCCGATAGGCGTACTCACTACGCCTTAGCTTTGTATTTACATTGTATATTATATGTTATGTACTGTTGGTTGTATTGCATTGAGGATCTGAGCATTGTACTTTGGCTGTGAGTTGGCATCTACCTCTCGGCTGTCGATGAGAGTCCCGCGCCGGTGAAGGGTTATTATTGCATCATATTGCATTCATATGCATTACATTACATATCATATCGGGTGCAGGAGTATTCCACCCCAGGAGAGTGCAGGAGTATTCCACCTCTGGTTTACATTTTATTGGGTGCAGGAGTATTCCGCCCCAGGAGAGTGCAAGAGTATTCCGCCTCTGGTTTATATCATATAGGGTGCAGGAGTATTCCGCCCGAGGAGCATGAGTATTCCGCTTTTATGCCAGATACTTAGTGCAGGAGTATTCCGCCTCAGCTCTACATTATATCGGGTGCAGGAGTATTCCGCCCCAGGAGCAGGAGTATTCCACTGCAGTTGGTTATCCGATTGGATTCCCTTCGAGTGCAGGAGTATTCCACTTCGGGATGGGATTATGGGCACATGTGACCCTTTGCATCATATTTCATTTCTTCTCATTTCATTTCATTTCATACCATTGTGTAGACTTGTGGTGCATAACTACTGTTCTGCTTATACGTGCATTGCTTATTTGTTGATATGTTTCTGGATCGTATTCCTGGTTGAGTTCATGGTTTCATACGTGTTTCCGGTTATTATCTGGCTCTGCCTTTTTATAATTTAAATGAGAGTAATTTGGTTTATCTGTTTCTTTTCTCCCTGGCTAGCTATCCTATTCTTTGAGGTGGCTAGTCTGCCCCACTTATTGAGTCCTTTTGACTCGCCCTTGTTTGTTGTTTGTTTTCTTGTCTATCTATTTCGTTTCGGCAGGTTCGCTCCAGGATTAAGTTCGCCACATTGTGAAGGAGCGAAGACGACTTCAGCTGTCAGGGTGAGCCAGCTTTTATTCCGAATGGCCACCAGTTTTATGTTTATTATTTCAGTTGCATTTTGCTCTCTTCAGGAGGTATTTGTTTTCTTCTGTACTCTTAGATGTCTAGTCTGGATAACCCTAAACCTAGTATGTTGGCTAGTCAGCTGTAATTTCTTTTGTACAATTTAGAGGTATCAGTATGTCAGTGTTTTTTTAAGTCTTGTTCTTATTTATGAATTGAATTATATTTATTTTCCTAATCTAATTGGTAAGGGTTCGCCCGACGGGTCTAGGAGAGGATGTCGGGTGCCTGCACAGCCTAGCCGGATTCTGGGTTGTGTCACTAAAGTTGCCCATTATCCGTTACAATGTGATAATCCTCATGGTTTTTACATGCATACTACGAACAGTTTTACACACATACAACTAACCTGTTGTTTTAGACTTTCGCTCACCACACAAAAGGCTTATCTTTCCTTATCACTTTGGTCAATAGTGTGGCCATGGTACTAAACTCCTTCACAAATTTCCTATAAAAACTAGCCAATCCATGAAAACTTCTCACATCACCAATACTTTTAGGAGTGAGCCAATTTTTAATGGTCTCCACTTTAGTCTCATCAACTTCCACACCATTTGGACTACCACAAAGCCAAGGAATACAACTTTATCAACACAAAAGGAGCACTATTTTAAGTTAGCAAATAATTGCTCCTTTCTCAAGACATCAAATACTTGTTTCAAATGAGTAGCATATTCATCAAGAGATTTGCTATAGATAAGAATGTCATCAAAATACACTACAACAAATTTCTCAATGAAATATTTAAGCAACATGATTCATCAACCTCATGAAGGTTGAAGGAGCATTGGTCAAGCCAAAAAGCATGAAAAGTCATTCATAAAGACTAAAGTTGGACTTGAAGGCCATCTTTCAATCATCACCCAGAATCATCCGAATTTGGTGTTAATCACTCCTCAAATTGATCTTGGAAAACACACAAGATCCACATAATTCATCAAGCATATCATCTAATCTAAGAATAGGATGACGATACTTTACCATTATCTTGATGATGACTCTACAATCTACATACATGCGCCAAGTCCAATCTTTCTTTGGCACTAGAATGACCCGGACTGCATATGGGCTCAAGCTTTCTTTCACAGGTCCTCTTTCAATCAACTCCTTCACTTCTCTTTGAAGTTCTGTAGTGGCTTCGGGATTGCTTCTATGGGCGGCCTTGTTGGCAAATTGTGAATCCGGAACAAGGTCAATTTGGTGCTTAATGCCTCTTAGTGGTGGCAATCCAATGGGCAACTCCTCGGGGAATATGTCTTCATAATCTTGCAAAAAAGAAGAAATAGAACTAGGCAAAGAAGATGTTAATTCATTAGTAAGCAAAATATGATCTTTGTGCATGATGAGAATCAAAGGCATCCCCTCCTCCAATTCATCCCAACACTATTTTTCTCGACAAAAGTACACTCACTTTTTCTTTTGTTTTCTCAGTCTTTTGTGTGGTTGCTCCCAATCTTCTATTTCCTTCAGCTCCCTCTTTCTCACTTGAGATGAAGTCAATGGCTTAAGTATGTACTTTCGCCCCTCCAACTCCAAAGCATACTTGTTAGGTTTGCCATCATGCTTTGCCAACTGATCTTATTGCCAAGGTCTACTAAGCAAAATATGGAAAGCTTGCACTTGAACTACATCAAACAATACCTCATCTTGGTAGTTTCCAATCTTGACTTTAACCAAGGCTTGCTTGGTCACCTTCAACTCCCCACATTTATTAAACCATTGTAGCTTATAGGATTGTTGGCGTTTTCTAGTGGGAAGCTTGATTTGTTCAATCAACGAAACACTTGCTACATTAACACAACTCCCACTATCAATACTAAGAGAACATATAGCACCTTGGATCCTATAATGAGTATGAAACAAATTCTCCCTTTGATCATAGTCCTTCTTTGCAACCCCATTATTCTCCTTACAATAAGAGAAACAATGTTATCATCTTCAATATTCTCATTCTCTTCTCCTCCCCCATCAAAGTCATTTTCACAAGGCACATCATCATCTATCTTCTCTACATCACTATCATCTATTTTATAACCCCCATTAGCCAAAGCAAAAATGGCTCTCCGATTGGGACAATCTCTCATCATATGGCCTCTGGCATTACATCTAAAACATTGAATGGAAGACAAGTTTTCGGGTTTAGCTTTGTTACCTCCCACTTTTGGTTCATCCTTAGGCTTGCCTTTGTCAAATTGGTTCTTAAATTCTTGCCTTGGTTCTTTTGCTTTGTCTCATTGTGAAAAGGATTTCATATTGTCTCTTCCTTTGTTCCAATTGGAAGTGGTGCCTTTGGACCTGTAAGACTTGTCCACTTTGAGCCTCCTTTCCACCTTAAGTGCCGCTTGAAAAGCATCATACAAGGTTTCAAAAGTGTGTAAATCCATTGGAGAAGAAATATCTCTATTTAATCCCCCACAAAACCTCAGAATGAGGAGTTGGTCCCCATCATAAATGTTAGCCCTTATTCTTGTCTTTTCAAAATCATCAAAGTATTCCGGGACTCCTTTGCTTTCTTGCCTCAAGTTGTAGAACTTCTTGAGAAACTCTTCATCATAATTCTTGGGTAGAAACTTATCTTCCATCATTGCCTTCAATGCTATCCACCAACCATCCTCAAGTAGTATATGATTTTCCCTTTGTCTATGCTTGGATTCCCACCAAGAAGAAGCATAGCCTTCAAATTGAGTAGTGTCATACTTGACCTTTGTAGCTTCTTGTACATTATTGGTTTGGAAGATTCTCTCTATTTTGACCACCTATTCAAGATAATCTTTGGGATCACTACCTCCTTGGATGATATTCAACACCTTACCTTCATCATGTTGTGATCAGTATCCACCTTGACCACCATAGTCATATTGATTCTCTTTAGGGAATCATCTCCCTTGATATCCTTTCCCAAATTGACCACCACGACCCCTAGGTTCCCCTTGTTGTGGTCCCATCCAGTTATATTATTGGTCTTCATCATCAAGTGAATGGTAAGATTCTTCATCATGTTGACGTCCCAATTATTAGTGCATCACACCTTCACGCCTTTGAGATTCATACTTTGGAGGGTCCATGCTTTGGAGGATCATAAGAAGGATCCTTTGCTTGAGGAATATAATTTTGAGAATAAGTATCTTAGGTAATAAAATGAGAGTAACGACCACTAGCATGAGAGAGTCTACTATGACCTTCATCCCGCACCCCTGCGGTTGGAAGTGTATCAACTGCTTGCTTACCCATTTCTTGGAGCCTAAATTTATGAGTTAGGTCCCCAACGGTGTCCTTGCCCCATTGACTTCATCATAGAATCCATCCATCCGAGCCATTAAGGCTTGAAACATGGTTTTCGCTTTCATGTTCAATTCACTTTCCTTTCGGGACATTATACCTGCAAACAATCAAAACAAACAATGTTTGTAGAAAAAAGTCCTCACCAATTCACTCCCTAACTGTTTATACTCATTTGATTGTACACAATCCACTCGTGTTTACACTCAATGATTGACTTTTGTTCACTCTAATGTTCTCACCACACTTGCCTTTTACCTCTCTTGGAAAAATTCAAGTTTCTCTTCGCACTCAATCCAATCTTCGACAATCGAATCAATTTAATTCAGGGTAGAGTGGAGTTGATGTATCAAAGAACAGAAATTAAAGTAACGGGCGGGAATTTTGAAAGTCAACAAAGTTGAAAAGAGAAAAGCTTGAATAGAATTGGCACGAAACGATGTTGGAATTGGATGGAATGTTGTGTGTGATCTAGAAACTTACTATATTTGATGATGAGAATGGAGTTTGGGTGATTTCAAACTGTTTAGGGTTGTTTTCAGTTCTCTGTTGTTTGGTCTGGCGCATTCACGTTTGCAGAAAGGCGCGATTGCGAAGAACAAGCAGTAGCCTGGCGTCTTCGTATCTGCAGAAAGGTGTGATTGCGAAGAACAGTCAGCAAACTAGTGCCTTCGCGTCAGCTGAGCTCGCGATCGTAAAGAACAATCAGGGGACAGGAGCACGAGATTGCGATATCTTCTTTGTTTTTTGAAGAAACCGATTTTCTGAAAATTTTCCTCTCTTGAATCTTCATAAATCAACTTGTTTTTTATCCAAATTTGAGATATATTCTCCTTAGAAGTCCGCTAACAAACCCCAATGATATTTTCTTCAAATACAACTTCCAAATCGAAAAGCCTCAATTCTCTTGTTCAAGAATTTGAAGAACTCTAGATTTTGGTTCATCAAATTGGAGTCTCAAATGTTGTGTTTTGTTTGATTCCTTCCAGATGTAGCTTTTAGTATCAACAATCAACAAATTTCAACCATAATTTCATCCAAAGAAACCCTAAATCTATGACTCAATTTTTGAAATTTTTAAATTTTTGATTTTTTTTTATAAAATTAGTTTTGATAAATAATATGTTAGACATTGTTTGTAAAAACAAATGCTAATCCGGTTCTGATACCAAATGATATGATCCTAAACTAGGATTGAGAGATAACAAGAAATTAAAGAGATAAAAGCAAGACCCGATTTGATTAATTGAGAATTAAGTAAATAAATTAGAGATAAACCTAATTACCCCCTTAAACACATAATCAAAAGGAACTCTAACTATTTGATTGAATTGGAATTCAATTGCAAACTAAGGAAATAAAGTGCTAAAGCAACATACTTAGCCATTGTTCACTCACAATCATATTCATCATCAAAGTCTAACTAATGAATAAATCCCTCTATTAGCATATTTATAGTAGATACTAAATACAATGGAGGAATGGACTAAAAAGTCTCTAATTGCTGATTCTGCCAAGCTGCCTAGACATCCTTCATCGCGATCGCACCTTGTGAGCTGAAGCTTCTTCGCGATCGCGTTGGACTCTTTTCGACCGCGCACTTGCATGAATCGCTTCACCGCGACCGCGCTCTTATACTCGCGATCGTGCAGTAGAGCTAACTGCCTCTGCGCAATCGCGTTTCTTGCTTCGCGATAGCGCTGGAGCAAATTTCAGTAAGCTCTCATTTTCTTGATTCTTAGCTTCCAAGCCCTTTTGAAGCATTCCAAGCTCCAGATGTTCAGCGTGAACCCTCCCTGACTTTGAGTACTCATCCGGATCGTATCATGTTATGATCCGAAACACTAAGAAATTGAAATAACAATAAAAGATAAGAGAAAGAGTAAGACAAAAATTGATTGATTTGATAGGCTACAATTAGGAAGTAAGACCTAATTACCCCCCTTATACAAGAACAACCAATATCACCTATACTAATTGATCCTCAATTGGATATAATCCAATTGCAAATTAAGGAATTAAGAGTGCTTAAGCAACAAGCTTTAGCAAAATTCTCACAAGTCATGAATCAAAAGTCTAACCTAGATAATGCACTTAAGGAAGCTTAAATAGTAGTCTTCCACATATGGCATGAAATGCCTTAACTACCCCTGAAGTGGGTTGAAATATAATTGATTAAACTTAAAATAGATGGCTGAATATTCCTCAGTGCTATCGCACCTGCAGAAGGCGCGATCGCACTGCATTTGCGCAAGTGCTTTGCAAACACGACCTTGGTCGCGCGTTTGTGTAGAGTACTTCCATCAGCCATTGCCATTCTCTAGCACTATCAGGAACTCTATTGACGCGATCACACAAGCTTGAATCTCTAACTTCTTCGTGATCGCGTCTGAATCTTCACGATCACGATGAACAACTTCAGCATCAGAAATAGAGAGTGTGCAAGCTGGTCCTGCACCACCCAGTAGCTCCAGTTTAGAGAACATGCCTTGTAGCTCTTGCAACTCCTTCACTTGGCTCTTTGTAAAGGGTCTAGTCATGGTCCGTGTTGTATCAACGTCTCCCAAAACGCTTTGCCAAGATAGTGGAGAAAAATTGGTAGAAAGCGATCGCAAGGCGTCTCTTGCAATATATCGTGCAGATCTGCCAAGTTCTACGACCAATGAGGTGCATGTCCTTCATTCAGTTGGAAATAATGCAACCATGCTATGCCAAGAAAATAGATCCTCATAAACGATTGCTTCACAAACTCTTAGTATTGAAAAGCAACTTGAATATGGTACTGGTCTTGGTGAGAATATGGTAATTCCTACTTCGCAACTTGAACCCATGTGCAAACTTAAAGATGGCGCTGGGGAGTTGGCTAATGACAAAGTAGCAGATTTTGTTGTGGATTTTTTTTTTAATAATAATTTGGAGCAAGTTGGGAGAGTTTATGGTGACCATAATGCTCTAATAAATATTGAAGTTGATCATGCTGACTCGACTTAGGATGGTGTTGCAAACAACTCGTCGGATAATGATGGGTCATAGGGTGAAGATGATGAGGATGAGGTAGCAATTTATAAGTCAACCAACGAGGATTACATAATTGACTCCTCAATTGGGAAGCTACTGAAAAATGCACAGGTGGCTAGGATGGTTGAACCTATTCCAGAAATTGCACATGATGCTGGAGTCATGTGGGGAATATGAAAATAAAAATGGGAAGCAACTGATCTCAACATGGAAGACTGCTTTGGCACTAAAAGGTAATATTTCTATTTCACAAGCTAACTTTACTTATGAGGTAAACTCTGTGAAAGAGCAGGAAGGTGCAACAAGTGCTAGAAAATGGGCAGATATAGTGGATGAGGATTAACAGGCAGCACAAACGACCCCGGGTAGTATTTTGAAAGCTACGGTACCAAAACTTATTCCTTCTCAATTGGATAATGTTAGCCCGGAGCCAAAAGAAATCAAGGGGTCATGGTTTGGTCCATTGGCTGCAAAGCAATTTAAGCCAAATCTTTTGATGCCGCATCATAAGAATAAAGAAGAAAGCAAGCTGGTTGACATTGGGGAGGACTTAGAGGAAGATGAACAGACACTGATGAATGATATTAGAGAGAGGACTACCACTGAAGAAGATATTTCGTCAAGAAAACCCATGAAGAAAGCACACAGAAGAACTCCAAGTAAGGATACCACTGCTACAGGTGGAACAAACCCTCCAATGGTAGCGAAAAATATGATTACATCATATAAAGATTGGATAAGTGGGAGGGGAATTTGATTTGTCAAGAAGATCATGATGATGTAAAAAATCTAGGCGGGCTACAAGCACTACTTCAACTCACATGCATGAAGAAGAAGACACTTAGTTGCATTTCCTTACTTATTTGTATTTTACTTCATTTTATTAGCATTCTCTTTTGTAGTATCATTATAGAAATCATTGTAGACTCTATGATGATCACCATGTATTTAGTGCTTTCGAGTTTGTTTTCTTACATAATTATTAGATAGCTGAGGTTGTGCCTCATTAGGAATAATAAGGTAAGACCTAGCCCCCTTATTTGTATTGTTCTGATTGAGGTGGTATTATCATTATTAATAAAATTAGTCACTAAGCACACTGCTTAGTGACCCTTGCTTAAAAAAAATTAATTTGATAACATAACAAAATTATTCATGGTTATTTCAAATTTTCCATTTTGTATACTTAGTTCAACTAACTTTAATTCCTAAATTGTTGGCTAAAAATATATATTTTTTCAGTATAAAAAAATATCTTACATTTTTTTAAAGTATAAGTCTAATCTTCATTAAAATGATTACTTAATGGAGGCTGGACATAAGGGGGAGGAGATCCCGTCCACTTGTTTAGTATCCAGTAACTCTCGATGGATTCTTGGATGCGGGCCACGTCTGTGTTTGAAAATAAGGCTAGGATTCATTATTCTCTTACAACTTTTATTCAGCTATTTATGAAATATAGTAGTAGTAATATTTAGGTGAAATCATTAGGTGGTGAAATCATACCCTTCGCCTTGCATTTTCTATAGCATTACTGCTGCCGTAGTATGTGCAGGCTAAATTGACCAAGTTGTAATGTAGAAACAAAGTTCTTATAAAAACACCGTTGAATGGTCTAAATTTCAATCTGAACTAAGTAAAAGTGTATTAAGTTATTTTTCTCCTTCTTGAGGTTTTCAAAGAATTCAAAGTCTTATTATAAATTACAGCTATTTGGTTATTCCGACTAAATCTAATTTATTGGATTATATTTTATGATACACTTAATATTGTTGAGAAAAGCAGAGGCTATACCTAACCCATTTACACCCATTAACATACTCTATGTTATTAAATTCGGAAAATGGCCAAATATACCCCTATCGTATTAGAAATTGTTCAATATTACCCTTCGTCCACCTATGCGTACCTAAATACCCTCACCGTTAATTTTTTGTAAAAATATACCCTAAAAACTAACGGATATGCCAAGTGTGCATTGTGGGCCAAAACTAATCCTATTTGGCACGATTTAACTGGTCCATATGGATTAACTAATCCTACTCAACAAAACTTAACTCTACCCAACTTAACATAACCCAACCCGACCCACAACTAAAGTAACCCGCGTATAACCCCTTCACACCCCTTCAGTTTTACCCCCAAAACATTTTCCCCGCTTAGAAAACCAGGAGTTCGCAAGCCCTTTAAAAGGGATGAATTTGAAACAACGACAGAGGAAGTTTTACGCAAAGCTGATTTTAGGGTCAGTATAATGTGTATACATCATGTTGGCCATGTATGCCTTTGACATGTACCAGGATATGCACCCCAATATCTGCATACATCTTTTTTTAATTTTATTAATGGCCCTGTAACAACTAAATTCGCGTCAAGAAAATAAATATCGAGACAAGAAAATATTGCAACAATATATTTTATTTATCAAAATATGAGTGTTACAATCTCTATGATTCCTCTGATTCGTCTTTTCAAACTATAACTTCAAGGGCTTTTGAGCTTGATCTTGAAGTTTGGATTTGGATTTGGATTTGATCTTGATCTTTGACTTGATGAGTTCAAGAGCTTGGAGCTTTATCTTGAACTTTGTCTTGATCTTGAACTTGTACTTGGATTCAAGGGCTTGAAGCTTGATCTTGAATCTTCGTCTTGATCTCTAGAACTTGTAGAGAAATATTTGAGTGCTTGCAGCTTTTGTAGAAATCTCTTGCTTTGATCCACGAGCTCTTTCTTGCTTCTTGTTATGGATTCTTGCTTCTGTTTTTCTTCTTCTTCAAATGAGAGATTGACCCCTTTATATAGATATGGGGTGGAGTAGCCTTCAAGAAACCCTGACGGGCCTTGGCCCGTGGACCGGCCAATCAGATTTAAGCAATGACTAGGCCGTATTTGATTGGCCATAACATGTCACATGTCCACATGGCGTATTTTCATTGGTCTTTGGGTTTGACTTGGATTGCCACGTCATTTGACGTGTGGCATGACCCAATTGGCTATTTAGCTTGACTTGGCGCCACATCACTTGCCACGTGGCACATTTTTGGGCCTCTAGGAAAACTTATATCCATTGGGCCTTAGGCTAATTTGGCTAGCCTAAAAAGACTGGACTTTATTATATTTAAATAATTAGCCCATAACACTTATTTGGACTAATATGTCTTGTATTTAACATATAGCCATATTATTTCATGGATTTAAGTCCAATAAAATTTACTTGTCTACAAATGCCCCCTACTTCAAGACTTGTCGGGATGAAACTTGTCCGTACTCGGAGACTAGGCTTGAAGTAATTTTCTTGGTCATATGATCATTCCCAATTTAGTAACTTAGAAAGTGAATATATCATAAGCGAGTCATGGTAAATTGACTATCATTCGGTTAACCGCCCATAAGATGGCTGCTTAATCAACAAGTTATGTCGAACTTAACTACTTTTTGTTAGCAGCTTAAACAAATGGCCGTTTATCAAAATCACCCATAACCTTACTATAGTTGATTTTCCCTTCCCTGCCACGTAAGGAATCTTGGCCTAATCCTGGTTCACGTGTTATAGCATTATAGTCAGACGGTGGACTCTCATTTCCATATTTGAATTTATCTCTCCCAGTCATCTTTAATTCCCTTCTTTTATTTTAATATAATTGAGCACATAATTTATTTTCCTTCTTCTTAAACTGGGTGAAATATTTTCACGCACCACATAATTATAATTTAATATACCACTCCACTTCTCCTTTATCCAAGACTCCATTCCTTGATAGGTCTGCGTTACTTATGCTCCAAGAAGCCTTGTCCGAGTTCAAACTGGACACTGCAAGCACAACTCCCTGTAGAGGTAAAAGAAGGATTGCATGCTATCGTATACATCTATAAATAGCAACGCTATGCACATAGAACGTCACTATATGAACAAGAAATTTCTTCATCCAACTAGCAGTGGAGTTGAAAATTCATTGTCTTCTTTATAGGTAACTCTTACCCTCCTTCTTTTACTTTTGTGGGCACTTTTTGCATTTGTAATTGTGTAAGAAAATAAGTTCAACCATGAACCAGTGCAAGAGTTATTTCAATGATTAGCACAACTTGATTTAGCGATAATTGTTTTCTCTTTCAATTTAGATCTGTAGAGCAGAATCTTTTCCCTAGAGATAAGACACTTTTGTCAAATTTGAACAAGATATCTTCCATATAGCAGTCTTGGCTCTAACAACTCCATACTTTTTTTTAAAAGAAAACCACCATGGACACCTAAGGTTGCATAATATTTACACCAAGTCGCAAAGTTCAGAATATCTTTAATCTGAACTAGTGGTCATAATTTGTTGGTCATCATTGAAATGGTCAGTTCAGAATATCCTTGATGACCATTGACTTGCTTCACAAGATTCTCGTCAAATAACACCTAGGGCTGCAATGCTCCTCTTTTTTTTTGTATGATTACTACTGTTGATCCATTAATACAGCCCTATGTATGTGCTCGTAAGGTTTGTGATATGCAACTATTTTATTGTCCATGTATGAAATATATAATTCGGATGCATCCTTTTGAAAACTAACCATGTAGAGCAAAAACTAGCAAAATCAGTTTTTCGCTTTTGTTTTCTCCTGCTGTCGCAACATGTCTTGATTCTCTGTGGTCTAATTTTCAGCAAGCTACACATCTCGCATGCTTAAATAATTCATCTACATACATCTTGCAAGTTCATTCTATCTTTTTTCTTATTTTAGCAAACGAGCGAGGGGTTTTTACAATTTGGATTTTGTCTTCTTCCCTTAGCAGGTAAAAGGTAAACTTTCTCCCCTTTATATTTGTACTTTCCTTTTTTTTTTTTTTTTTTTGTAGGCCAAAAGATGATTCTGAAGAAATCAACCTCTTACTTTAACGAGGACAACCCATTGAAGACTTATTTGGGAGCGATACTCGTGGGAATGTCAAGTTTAAGGTGATTGGAGTGGCAACGCACTCCCACTTTAACGACGACAATCCCATGGAAGACTTATTTGGAGCGATACTCGTGGGAAAGTCAAGTTTAAGGTGATTGGGATGGCAACGCATCCCCACTTTAACGACGACAATCCCATGGAAGACTTATTTGGAGCGATACTCATGGGAAAGTCAAGTTTAAGGTGATTGGGGTGGCAACGCACCCCCACTCTAACGACGACTATCCCATGGAAGACTTTCATCATTCATCATCCTTATGTTGATTCTCTTCATCCCGAGATTGATCAAAGATTTACTTGTTCTTACAGTTGGGCAAGATGGTGCACTTCAGAGACTACACTTCTCCATCATCCAAACTCAAGTATCTCATAATTGAAACTGAAGACGATGCGGCTCAAACTAGGCTTTTGGTGCATACTCCAATTGGTCAATACGCGAGTGCATGGACATCTTTGAGGAACTCACTTCATATTGCAAACTGGACATTAGAGAATGATCACAATTCAGCTGGATCCGGCAAGACGTGGAGTCTTCAAGCGCCCAGCCATCGTCATGCAAACATTGCAAGCGCCCTTCCCAGTTTAGGCCGTCGCATCATCCGAGGAGAGACATACTGGGGAGACACAATGATAACTCAGGGTGAATATCAACACATTCCGGGGTATTGGGAATGGACTGAAGACATACTTAGCCGAAACCAACAAGAATTGAAAGCTTCAAAAATTCATGATGCTGTTCGTGCTTCACTTTTCACTTATGATCGAAACTCCAACATCTTGCAGTCATTCCTTGAAGGTTGGTGTCCCAAGACAAATACGCTACTTACCTCTGTTGGTGAAATGTCTATCTCTCTTTGGGATCTACATACCTTGGGAGGTTTGCCTATAGCGGGTTCTATCTACGAAGAAGCGGTGCCCTCGGCTATGGAACTTATAGGTGAGGATGAGAAAAAGATGAGATTCATTCCCCGAGCCTGCGAGCACTTGTTCTTAGCTTTTCATTATCTCCAAGAAGGAAAGAACGATATCCCGAGGGTCCCCTTGAGCAAGTGGATCAACTTCTGGTACAAAGGAACCTTGCGATATGGGCCTGCTCCACCGAGGAGGGAGCAAAAAACTGGGCGCTTAAAGTCAACACATAACCCTACAGGAGTTATACATGAGGCACTCAAATGGTCAACGGAGAATGAAGCAGTATTTTCCAAGCTAGGAGTGAAGCCTGCAAGAATAGAAGAGACGTATCTGGCAGCCTTCCTGTCGTGTTAGTTATGTACCTTTGTGTTTCCTTCTGAAGATGGTGACTTCATTCGGCCGGGAACTTTCAAGATAGCATCAACCATGGCATGCGGGCGGAGAACTAGCCTTGCAATTCCAGTATTAGCAAGCATATACAATAACTTGAACAAGATTTCACGATTGTCGCGACTTGATCTTATCAAGGTCCATTTTCCCATTCACTATGTTTATGGTTGGCTAGCTTATCACTTCAAGACACACTATGCACTTGCTAAAGAACCATCTGTTCCGCTAATGGTGACATATTCTGGAGAGGGTGCTGCCAAGTACTTCAACAAAGAGGATGCTAGAAAACGCATACATCGAGGAGATGTCGTAGCTTGGACTTCAACTATGTTAAAGAGTCCCCAACCTCACAATTATGTGGACGACAATATCGTAGAAGAGTTGGACTCAAGCTATTTCATGAGCATACGGTTTAACTATCTCACTTTGAGGAATGGAGACTCTTTCATCATCGAGCCTTATAGTCCACATCGATTTGGGCGCCAATTTGGGTTTTATCAGAATGTCCCAGGTTTTTTGACAAATGATATCCGTAGCGCCTCTTTAGAGGAAGGGCTTAGATATTTTCGAATTTGTGTGTCACACAAGACTATGTCGCAAGCGACTTTTCCTCCTTCTACAGTCAATGTGAAGAAATTTTCTTCGGCTAATTATAAGAATTGGTGGGAGAAAACACACGCAAAGTTCCTTGATGAAAACTTGAAATATTTGATCGACGGTGTTGGACCTGCCAATACCCCTCTTCCTAAGGACAGACATCAACATCCCACAAATAACCGGTTGCCTGCTTCAAAGGCTAATCCTGGAGAGCAAGACAAAGGCAGGAGACCTCAACTTCACCAAAGCGTTAAGAATTCAACACCATTGGTTGGTCGTGAAAGAGCCCATACATCGAACAAGCGGTTATCTCCAGATGGGAGTAGGAGCAGCGATGGAGATCGGTGTTGGAAGCGAGTAAAGGCACCTTCAGAAAAGCTGGAACAAACCAACCCACATATGGTTGACATTGCTGACAGTGGTAGTTCTTCCTCAAAGACTTTGACAACTCCTATCAAAGAGGTATACAACTCATTTTTTTTTTAATTGCACACTTTATACTTGGATGCTTTTACTAACAACTTTCGTCCTTCATACAGTCAAATGGCGTTGGAGTTATGGCAGTACCACAACGAGAGGAGCCACAAACTAGTGATGAGTCCATTGCACGACCAGTCTTAAGGAAATCATCTTCTACTGCCAAGGCAAAGCAAGTGGTGACTTCTCATTCTCGTGATGGCTCTAAAGACAAGTGCGACACTACTTCAAACAAGAAACCAGCAGCTGCAGCGTCTGTATTTGTGGGAAGCAAGCTTGTTCAAAACATCAACCAGAAGTACGTTTCAGAACTTTGGAAAGGACTTCAAAGCAAGCTTTCAAACTTTGATTTGGACTTAGCCTCCTCCCATGAAGAAGATGCAAAAGTGGTTCTTGCAGCGATGGAGGGAAAAGGTGTTGACCTCACCCCAATAAGGGACATGTTGCAGTCTTTCTTTGAGCTCGCCATTTCGTATGATCAGGCTCGCTCTGCCTTCTCTGACAAAGTTTCAGAATCCGTAAAACAAGACTTGCTTTCAAAAGCTGGGGAGCGCCTTTCACTCGCCATGGTTGAAGAGGAAGAAAAGGTTGAAGAGGTCGTATCCATCCGCGAATCCATAGGCAAGGTAAAAGAGAAGATTGAAAAGTTGCGTGAGAAGGAGAAGGACTTAGAAGCCCTCCTGGAAGCTGCAGAATATGAAGTTGAAGAAGCCAAATCAAAAGTCTCGATTGCTAAGGAGGAGTATGAGACCTGCCCTGATGTTGCTTCACAGTCTGCTGATGACTTAGCCAACTTGGAGAGGAAGAAAGAGCGCCTGGAGGCTAGCCGTCAAGACTTGCTCAGTTTCAAGTTATCTCTAGATTAGGCTACAATTATTTTATTTTTTTTTACTTCTTGCATTGGACTTAGTAGTTGGTATTTTCATTATTAATAAGACTCTTTCACTTTTGCCTTATATTGTGTCCCTCTTCTCTTAATTGTGTTTTCCAATTTCCTCACTGTATTTCAACAGCATAGCGCACTTGTGGTAGGAAATTCATATCTTATTATATGAATGTCCAACTCGTGAAAATTTATCTTTTCCAGAAACTAGACATCTAGAGTTACAATGTATCCGAAATTCAAAGTCAGAAACAATGAGAAACGTTCTGGATGAATATTCGAAATCATGTAACAGTTCTGCCCTGTAGACAATTTCAGTTTTGCGCAGTCTTGCCAAAACCAGTATATCTTGCCGCACATAACTCCGAATTACAAGCCGTTTAGTTTTCCAGAAACTAGACTTCAAGATCTATAGCATATCCGAAATTTAGAGTTAAAAGCCTTCAGGATCGTTCCAGATATTATTTTGAAGTTAGCTTTGGATTCTGTCTCGCTGACTGGTCTCAGTTCTGCGCGGCTTTACTAAAAAATTATATCTTGATGTATTAGCCTTCGAATCGTGAGCCATTTGATTTCCTAGAGACCAGACTTCAAGATATAGAACATATCCAAAATTTGGAGCTAAAAGACTTTGTGAATATTTTCGGTGAATTTTTTATTTTTTATGCAAAAATACTCCTTCTGATTTTACTACGTGTAGATTTTCAGCACGAAGCGTAATCACTAACGGCAACTTCACATCTTGATGCGTAATCATCCAAATGAGAAACCCCTTTGATTAATAGGAATAACGTACAAAGGGCTGTTATATACACCGAACATCTTGAGCAGAGTCTCTCTAGGCTTTCATAGGATAACGACTTAAACTTGACCCAGAACTCGAAACACCTTGACAAGTAATTATGTTTTCTTTAGGTTGTAAGCTATACATAACAATGTGAAACTTGACAAGGAAAAGAACTTTTCTTCTTTTTGGGCGACTGAACTTAGAATTTGAGCTCTAAGCTGCCTACGTACCTCGATGAAGAGGATCAAGTCATTACGTAGTTCATAATAAAAGAAGTGTTATATCTTTTTTTTTGGTCCTAACTTTTGCCTAGGCCGCCTCTTTCGGGGTTTTCAACCTAGCGGACTTTTTTTTTTTTTTTTTTTTTTTTTTATAGGCCGTGCACAGTTTAGACTCTTGCGGGCCAGGAGTTTTATGCAGTTTATGCTCGTGCATCAAAGGAGCGTGGCGATTTGCAGTTTAAGCTCGTGCGTCTAGGAGCGTTTCAACTTGCAGTTTAGGCTCGTACGTTGAGGAGCGTGTCAACTTGCAGTTTAGGCTCGTGCGTTGAGGAGCGTGTCAACTTGCAGTTTAGGCTCGTGCGTTGAGGAGCATGTCAACTTGCAGTTTAGGCTCGTGCGTTGAGGAGCGTGTCAACTTGCAGTTTAGGCTCGTGCGTTGAGGAGCATGTCAACTTGCAGTTTAGGCTCGTGCGTTGAGGAGCGTGTCAACTTGCAGTTTAGGCTCGTGCGTTGAGGAGCATGTCAACTTGCAGTTTAGGCTCGTGCGTTGAGGAGCGTGTCAACTTGCAGTTTAGGCTCGTGCGTTGAGGAGCATGTCAACTTGCAGTTTAGGCTCGTGCGTTGAGGAGCATTTCAACTTCAAGGATAGTACTTCTTCAAGAATTTCCCGTTAATGGGACCGAGTCTTTTTCCTTCAGCATCAATAAGCTTATAAGCACCACTTGAATAGACTTCTTGCACAACATACGGTCCGTCCCATTTTGCAGTGAACTTGCCCCCAGATTTATGGGAAGTGATGATGGGTCTTCTTACCGCAAGGACTTGATCACCAACCTGGAAAGATCTTGGGCGAACCTTTTTATTGAAAGCACGAGATAGACGAGCTTGATAACATTCAAGGCTTTGCTGAGCTTCGAGTCTTTTCTCATCGAGAGCCTCCAACTCTTCAAGGCGTAAGCGAGCATTTTCTTCATCAGTGAGCCCTTCTTGGAGAGCAAGTCTCAAGGATGGTATTTGACGCTCCAGCGGCAACACAGCTTCAACTCCATAAACAAGCGAGTAAGGAGTTGCTTGCGTTGGTGTGCGGTGGGTTGTCCTGTACGCCCATAAAGCTTCTTCCATCCTTTCATGCCAATCTCGCTTGGATTTGGAAACAACCTTATTAAGCAAATTGCACAAGGTCTTGTTGAATGCTTCGGCTAGGCCATTGGCGGCAGCATTGTACATGGAAGATTTGCGCTGCTTGAAGCCAAAGAGATCACATATTTTATTCATCAGTCTATTATCGAATGGCTTGCCATTATCCGTTATTATATAACGAGGGATACCGAAGCGGTAAATAATATTTACTCGAATGAAGTTTGCAACCTTTTCCTTTTTTACTTCCTTGAGAGCGACAGCTTCTGCCCATTTTGAGAAGTAATCAGTTGCAGCTAATATGAACACGTGTCCTTCAGAAGACTTCGGCAATGGTCCAACAATGTCTAGTCCCCAAGCATCAAATGGCCAAGACGCGACCGTTGGGTGCAACACTTCAGGTGGTTGATGTATGAAGTTTGCATGGAGCTGACAAGCTTTGCATCTTCGAGCATGGTCCAAGCAATCCTTCACCATTGTTGGCCAGTAGTAGCCCATCTTTTTTATATGGAAGTGAAGCTTCGGCCCAGACTGGTGTGATCCACATACCCCAGAGTGTGCTTCTTCCAGAGCTTGAAGTGTTTCATCATCTCCTAAACATCGCAAAAGTACTCCCTCAAATGACCTTCTATATAGAGTGTCTTTGTAGTAAAGAAAACGGGGTGCTCTACGACGAATTTCGCTTCTTCTTCTAGGATTTTCTGGCAGGGTTCCATGACTGAGGTAATCAACTATAGGTTTCCGCCAGTCCTCCTTCTCAGCCTCAGAAACAGCAACAAGACGTTGAAGCTCATTTTCACCATCCACGCCTTCATCAAATGGTGGTACTACCCATCTTTGGCAGATAGTAACTTGTGTCTGTTCAGGCAAGGCAAGTGTCGACGCCAAAGCCGCCAAGGCATCGGCTTTCTTATTTTCCTTCCTCGGCACATGCTGGAGAGTTACATCCCCAAGCCATCCTATTAACTTCTGTGCATAATTGTGATATGGTTGTAACTCTGGTTTCCTTACCTCATAGCTACCTAGAAGCTGATTGATTACCAATTTAGAGTCTCCGTATACTTGCAACTGTAACTGCTTCATGTCAACGGCCATTTCGAGACCAAGTATGAGTGCTTGATACTCGGCGACGTTATTAGAGCAACGTTGCATTAACGTGAAAGAATATGGGAAAACCTCTCCCTCAGAAGTTACAAAAACCACACCAGCCCCAGCTCCATCATGACGTGCAGCACCGTCGAAGTACATCTTCCACGATGGTTGAACTTCGACGACCATTGCATCTTCATCAGGTAATTCATCAGTGAGCTCCCAATCATCAGGTATCGGATGGTCTGCCAAGAAGTCAGCTAACGCTTGTCCTTTCACCGCTTTTTGAGAGACGTACACAATCTCAAATTGTTGAAACTGGAGGTACCATCTCGCCAGACGATCACTAAGGACGGGTTTTGACATCACAAATTTTATAGGATTTGCTTTGGAAATGAATCGGACGACGTGAGCTTGAAAGTAGTGCTTCAACTTTTGAATAGAGAAGACTAGCGCCAAACACAACTTTTCGATTGGCAAGTACTTCAACTCATTTGGTGTCATCATCCTACTTAAGTAGTAAAGGGAATTTTCTTTCCCTTCACTATTCTCTTGAGCCAAAAGCGCCCCAACAGACCTTTCTTGCGCTGCAATATATAATATCAGCGGCTTTCCAGGTATAGGTGCAGCTAAAACTGGAGGTTTCATCAGGTACGACTTGATGCTCTCGAATGCGTTGCTGCAAGCTTGATCCCATTCGAAAGGGACACCTTTCTTCATAAGACGGCTGAATGGTTGACATCTTCCGGCCAGATTTGAAATGAATCTCCTAAGATACGCCAACTTTCCTTGTAGACTCTTTAGTTCATGAATATTTCTAGGCTCGGGCATCTTCAAAATCGCATCGACTTTAGCTTGATCAATTTCAATCCCTCGGTGTCGAACAATGAAACCAAGGAATTTACCAGAAGTAACTCCGAATGCGCACTTTAAAGGATTCATCCGAAGTTGGTATCTTCGCAGCAATTCAAACACCGTTCTCAAGTCCTGTAGGTGATCCTTCTTGTTTCTCGATTTCACCACCAAGTCATCAACATAGCACTCGACACTTTTGTGAAGCATGCTGTCAAAGATATTTTGCATCGCTCTTTGATAGGTAGCTCCAGCATTCTTCAAGCCAAATGGCATCACCTTGTAGCAGTAAATTCCCTTAGGAGTTCGAAACGCTGTGAGTTCTTCATCCTTAGGAGACATGCGAATCTGGTTATAGCCAGATGAGCCATCCATAAAAGACATTGCCTCATATCCAGTAGTGGCGTCAATCATGAGTTCTGGGATGGGGAGTGGAAATTCATCCTTAGGACATGCATTGTTGAGATCTCTAAAATCAACACAAACTCGAATTTGGCCATTTTTCTTCCTTACAGGGACTATACTTGAAATCCAAGTAGGATACTTGACTTCCCGAATAAAACCAGCCTCAATAAGCTTGTTGACTTCATTCTCGATCAAGGGTACCAGCTCTGACCTGAAGCGGCGTTGGCTTTGCTTAACAGGACGAGCACCATTTCTAACCGCCAGATGATGAACCGCTACTTTGGGGTCTAAACCAGGCATCTCTTTGTAGCTCCAAGCAAAGACATCTCTATACTCTTTCAGCAGCTCTACATAAGCACTTTCTTCATCCTTCATCAGCAAAGCACTTATATATGTGGGTCTTGGTTCTTCATCTGTGCCGAGGTTGATTTCTTTCAATGCGTCAACTGTCGCCTTCACTCCTTCTTCAAGCTCAGGTGGAGCATCTTTAGCATCTTCATCTTCCTGCAGATCTCCGTCATTGAAAGATATGTGGTGACACCAAGAAATATCCTCCGACTCATTCTTGACATTATTTGGATATGAAGCATTATGCTCTTCTTCTGCAACGACGTAATATGAAGATCCTACACTTTCTTCATCTTCCTCACGCTCCCTTGTGTGGACTATAGTGTGAGTCTTTGCCTTTAACACTTCTCCACATGAAACTACTAGTTTTGCTTGACGCTTCATCCTTGAAGGGATCAGACTTTGGCAACCTCTCGAAAGTTTTGGGTTGTCAGGAGAAATGGTTATTTTCGCCTTTACATCACCCTTTTGGAGCTTGTTCCTCTTCTTCAATGGTCCCAATCTATCAAAGACAGAAGTTCTTGCAGTTGGTTCTCCGAGCCGATCAAAGACAAACTTTCTTTTATTCGAAGGAACGGACTCATCCTCAGCACCGACATAATTGATGCTTGCCCTCCTTATAGAGATGCGAACTGGTGGAGGTTTTTCGAAACCCAAGCCTTCACGTGATTTCTTCATTGATCCTTCTGGTAGGAGCTTCCCTAACTTAGATGGTTCGTTGGGATCGTACCCAGCCTTTGCAAATAGTTTATAAGCATTTGGATCAAAACCCTCGTTTGTGCGCTTTGTGGGGAGTGCACTATTCTCCGGCAGATTTCGGGCCACAAACTTTCCAAGCAAATTCGAGGATAACTTTAAAGCATCAAGCCGCTTGATAGGAAGGGTTAATCCATTCAGCACGTCACTTTGCAGGTCAGATGATTGGTCTTTCTTCTCCTTCAGTTTTGGGACGTAGCAGAGCGTAGGTCCCGTCTTCTTGCCTGAAGGTGCAAAGTATTGCTTATGTGGTTTCCTTTGAATAGAGTGGCTTCTATCTTCATCCTCTACAACTTTTGCTTTCCCAGCCGCAATCTCAGCCTTCTTTATTGCAATCTTAGGATCCAATGTCTTGGCGATGTTATCAACCCTGACTTCATTCACGATATTCTTCAAGTAAAATTTAGCGTCAGCACAGTACGCTTCAGATTCAGTGAATGGCTTGTCATCAGCAACGATTTTCTTCTCAATACCATCTTCGTGATACTTAAGGCATTGGTGATAAGTGGATGGGACGACTTTATTCTCATGTATCCACGGCCTTCCCAGTAAGATGTTATAGGAAGTTTTTGCATCGATCACATGCAACCATGCGCTTGAAGTCATTTCTCCAATAGTGAGGTCAATTTTTGTAGCACCTATGGCCCTTTGCCCCCCTTGGTTGAATCCATGAATCATCAAACGGCTTTCAATCAAATCCTCTCTTGAAATGCCAAGTTCGTTCATTGTGTGAATAGGCAGAATGTTGATTCCGGATCCTCCGTCAATCAAGATTCTATTCACTCTTTGTTCATTCACATATCCAACCATGAACAATGGACGATTGTGAGGAACTTCCCCAAGTAGGATATCATCACTTGTGAATGTGATCTTTGCTTCACAAGTATTTGCTTCTCCGGCTGTAGATTCAGTGAGTTTTTCTGACTTCGCAGGTGAAGATGGCTTTGGACTTTCATTGTTCTCCTCTTCTTTATCAGCATTACAGCATGAGGCCTTCGTATCATCTTTAGGGATCTTCATGCGGAACCAACTTGGTAGAAACTCCTCTAAGGTTACTGGCTGACGCGACTTTTGGTGATGGTAAACCTCCACCTTTGCCTCTCGCGGACGTCCGATCGCCTTTTGCTTCCTCGGCTTCCTTACCATCTTCTTCCTTGTTGGTTTCTCAGCTGGTTCATCTCGTGGGCTTGCCTTACGACGCCTCCGTCGAGTCACCAATATCCAACCATCATCATCTTCCTCGAGCGATGCTTTTTTCATACTTTGTTCACACAGCTTTGGGGGAGAAAATGATCCTTTTGCTGGAACGGGTTCGAAGTCGCCAAACTTAATCATGATATCTTGCCCTTCGAATCCTTCAGTGAAGTTGCGGATCGCAATGGGATCTTGTGAGCCAAAGATGATGGAAACTTGGTTTGCATTTTCCTTTTCATCTTCGAGTATGATCTCCCCTTTGTCGGCCAACTCTATGACTTTGTCCTTAAAGACAAAATATTTTTCAAGAGAGTGACCTAAAAGCCGATGGTACTTGCAGTAGTTTGGATCATTCGTTCTTCCAGCTTCATTAGGACGCTTCATCTCTGGTAGCTCAATGAGCTTTAGTTCCAGAAGTTCATCGAAGATTGCAGGAACATCAGAATCAAGGAATGGGTATTCCCTATCTTGCATCTCTCTCAAAGTTGATTTCCGACCTGTCTTATCCTTGAAAGAAGTCGTCTTCACACTTTGTTTCTTGCTAAACTTTATGGTGAACTTCACAGGTTTGGCATCAACATTCATGGACTCTTTGCTTTCAACCTTGGGTACGACTTTGCTCCATCTCTTGACTTCTTGCTTGTCTTTTCCCTTGCGAGGTTCGGTGAGTGGTGGCCCTTCTTTTCCAGTAGATGCCATGCTTAGCTCCATATCATGAGCACGTGTTGCCAACTCTTCAAAAGTCCTTGGCTTTATGCCTTGCAAGATGTAGCGAAGCCCCCAATGCATACCTTGAATGCACATCTCAATTCCTGAAGCTTCACTGAGTCTATCTTTGCAGTTGAGACTTGCATTCCTCCATCGGTTGATGAAGTCAATGACTGGTTCTTCCTTTCGCTGCTGCGTGTTTGTAAGCTCTATCATGCTTACGGTACGCCTTGTACTGTAAAAGCGATTGAGGAACTCATGTTCCAGCTGCTCCCAGCTATCAATTGAACCAGACTCAAGGTCTGTATACCAATCGAAAGCATTCCCTTTGAGGGAACGGACGAACTGCTTGACGAGATAATCGCCGTAGGTTCCAGCATTGTTGCATGTCTCAACGAAGTGCGCCACATGCTGCTTTGGGTTTCCTTTGCCATCGAACTGCTGAAATTTTGGGGGTTGATAACCGATTGGCATTTTCAAGCTATCGATTCTTGCGGTGTATGGCTTCTCATATGCAAGCGAAGACTTGGAAGAAACCTCGTACTTATCCTTGATTGTTCCCATAATGAACTCCTTCAGTTGGTCGATTTGAATCACCCCATCAGCAGAAACTTGGATTTCCTTAGCAGGTGTTACTTGCTTCGCTGGAGTATTAATCACCTCTTGAACTTCTGGACGTTTTCCTGGTGCATGGCTAGATTCTCCCTCCATCATGCTTTCCATCTTGTTGATGCGAGCGTCTTGATCCTTGACATAGTTTGATAAGCTATCAATCGCTTTTGTCAAGTTTGCAAGTTGTTCCTCCATCGTTAAAGTATTAATCGCCATCGTTTGCACGGCTATTGGAGATGATGGAGAATAACATGGATTCTCCCATAGATTGATCTTTGACTGGAATGACTCGCGCGGCGTGGTTGGGGAGGATCCAATGCTTGAAACTTCATCGTCTTTCTTCGCTACTGGACTTCTGGATCTGCAGAGCCTAAGTCGAGCCAAAGTGTTTTCAACAATCTCAGCGATATTTTCTCCTTTTTCCAATGGCTCAGCAGATGATCCTGCTCCTTTGGAAGATGAAGAACCGAAAATTGGAGTTGATGCGGGCGGCACCTGATGTGCTTGTTGTCCCATCAAGTTTGCTTTGTTTCTTGTAACTGGTCCAAAGCTTCCCTTAGTAGCATTCATGCAGCTTTGAACCTCAGAAGAGAACTTGGAATTGGCATCAAGGTCATGAGGCCAAACAGATTTTGCAATGACAGATTTTGAGTTGGTGTTCTTGGAAGCCATCTCAGTGTTGCTGAACTTCGTGAGTTGAAAAGTTGAGATGAGAGGTAGAGATTGTCCCACCGGGTGTGCCAGAATTTGTAACAACTAAATTCGCGTCAAGAAAATAAATATCGAGACAAGAAAATATTGCAACAATATATTTTATTTATCAAAATATGAGTGTTACAATCTCTATGATTCCTCTGATTCGTCTTTTCAAACTATAACTTCAAGGGCTTTTGAGCTTGATCTTGAAGTTTGGATTTGGATTTGGATTTGGATTTGATCTTGATCTTTGACTTGATGAGTTCAAGAGCTTGGAGCTTTATCTTGAACTTTGTCTTGATCTTGAACTTGTACTTGGATTCAAGGGCTTGAAGCTTGATCTTGAATCTTCGTCTTGATCTCTAGAACTTGTAGAGAAATATTTGAGTGCTTGCAGCTTTTGTAGAAATCTCTTGCTTTGATCCACGAGCTCTTTCTTGCTTCTTGTTATGGATTCTTGCTTCTGTTTTTCTTCTTCTTCAAATGAGAGATTGACCCCTTTATATAGATATGGGGTGGAGTAGCCTTCAAGAAACCCTGACGGGCCTTGGCCCGTGGACCGGCCAATCAGATTTAAGCAGTGACTAGGCCGTATTTGATTGGCCATAACATGTCACATGTCCACATGGCGTATTTTCATTGGTCTTTGGGTTTGACTTGGATTGCCACGTCATTTGACGTGTGGCATGACCCAATTGGCTATTTAGCTTGACTTGGCGCCACATCACTTGCCACGTGGCACATTTTTGGGCCTCTAGGAAAACTTATATCCATTGGGCCTTAGGCTAATTTGGCTAGCCTAAAAAGACTGGACTTTATTATATTTAAATAATTAGCCCATAACACTTATTTGGACTAATATGTCTTGTATTTAACATATAGCCATATTATTTCATGGATTTAAGTCCAATAAAATTTACTTGTCTACAGGCCCATACTTTTCTTTCTCTGCTAGACTGCTAGTTAGTTTATTGTTACTGTGAATCCCATGTTCCAAGTTCCACCCTGTTGCTGCAAAGAGAAAAGTGATGTGTTCCTTCCAAACTTTGCTTTGTAAATATGTCCGTGAACTTCCTGGTTCTTAACGGAGTTGGCTTATACATTTAATGTTTTATAATCCAGAATGTGAGGTTCCTAGCTAACTTCATTACAGAGGCTGGAATCATCATCAAAAGGAGCAAGGTTCGTAATCAAATTCATCAACTAATTGATTCCGTGGCTGAATACGAGAAATGTTTCTTATTCTTTCTTCTTGGTCATGTATAGACGGGAATTAGTGCAAAAGCTCAAAGAAAGATTGCCAGGGAGATCAAAATTGCCCGAGCTTTTGGTCTGATGCCTTTCACCACGCGGGTTAGTTTAGTTGCGGGTCGGGTTGGGTTATGTTAAGTTGGGTAGAGTTAAGTTTTGCTGAGTAGGATTAGTTAATCCATGTGGACCAGTTAAATCGTGCCAAATAGGATTAGTTTTGGCCCACAATGCACACTTGGCATATCTGTTAGTTTTTAGGGTATATTTTTACAAAAAATTAACGGTGAGGGTATTTAGGTACACATAGGTGGACGAAGGGTAATATTGAACAATTTCCAATACGATAGGGGTATATTTGGCCATTTTCCGTATTAAATTTAACGTGAAAAATCTTTCTTTTTAATTTGAAAAAAAAATAGTAATGATTTTGTTATTGGGACTAATATTTTAATTAGAGAATTAGTATTTTACTTTAGAGCTACTGATATGAAAGCCAAAATGAAAAAATTAATACTTGACATAATGTCTTATTAATTTGATAACATAATGAAATTATTCACGGTTATTTCAAATTTTCTATCATTGAATTTTGATCACTAGCCATTTTTGAACGCGCTCATTGGGGACTATCCACTGTTTCCAAATTCATTGAAGAATAGCCAAAAATTCACGCGCACACTTAAGCTCCATTAGCGTTGGAAAAACACCCCAGACTAATCCCATAACAAAATACTGGGGTTTGTTCAAAGCCCCAGTATTTTGTTATGAGACTTTATATATAAAGCTTCAGTCCCATAACAAAATGCTGGGGCTTTGAACAAGTTTTGCTTCAGTATTTGTTTGCCCAAAAAAAAAAAAAAATTTCCCATCACTAGAAAGAGTTGAACAAAACCAAAAAACAACATTGACCCCGATTCGTGAATAAATAGTCTAGGGATTCTCATGAAACATAGTAAAATTTATTAATCAAAGTTCATGAATATGTCAATCAAACAATTGTAGGAAAATACAAGCTTCAAATTCATGATCCCACATGTGCCCAATAAATATTCCCAATAAGTTGAAAGAAGGAATACATATTTTCATTATCTTGATCAATGCGATTTGGAATGTTTGGACAGTCTCTGAAGTAATTCTTACAAGTGTATATGCGATCAATTGCAACCGAAACCACTCGATGCAGGTCACCCCTGATTATCCTACAATAATGCTATTCCTTTCTTGAAATTATGATTTCAATTTCTGAATAATGCCATTCGTTCGTTTTTATATCTATTGAAGATTGCTTAAGTTTTCCAAGTAAAACTAGCTAGCAGTCAACTGCATGAGGAACACACATTTTCGTCCGAAAAAACAGTCTAAGAACTCTTATAAGGCATTCTAAAAATTTATTAATAAAGTTCATGAATTTGCGCACCATACAATCGTAGGAAAATACATGTTTCAAATTCATGATCCCAGTGGTGCCCAATAAATATTCCTAATAAGTTCAAAGAAGTAATACATATTTTCATTATCTTGATCAATGGGATTGGGAATGTTTGGAGAGTCTCTGAAATAATACTTACAAGTGAATAGATTAGCAATTGCAGCCCCAGCCGCTTGATCCAGATCACCCCTGAGAGCCCATGTATAACGTAGGTTCTTGAATTCTGATTTCAAAAGTATATACTGATGAAGACACTTCCTATAAATTTTTCTAACTTCTAGATTTGTTTCATTTGAAGTGATTGTCAAAACCTTCCTTGCAATATTTGTGTAGTTTGTTTCTGCCAAGTCAATTGTAGTAATTTCAAGATTGGACTTTGTTTTTGCAGATTGAGCCTGTGTATCATTTTCAAATACATTATAACAAAACTCCCTTACGGTAGCGAAATCACAAGCTGCTTTAATTAGCTCGGTGTCAGCATTTGTTCTTATTTTTGCACCAAAGAGATCAACACTTGATAAAATAATTAAAGGGAGTAGGACGATTAGTGAGATTGATGGAAAACTTGGAATTGATCTCCCCATCTTTTTTTCTCTCTATGAATTGTCCCAATTTCTGTGTAGAAATTTATATACATGGGGTTATATATAGCTCGAGTCAGAAATATAGTAGCTAATTTGGTATGGGATTATGATATCTAAATGTTTCTCCCAAAAGTAAAGGCAACATCTTAATTAAATTGATATATACGCATTTGATTTCATACCCCGTTTGAGACCCCTGAAAAAGGATAGTATGGAAATGCTAAAACGCAATATTCTCAAATTGTTCTAATTAAAGAGGCTGATCTTATATACACAATTAATACGATTCTAAAATATATAGAGAATGAATAGATTTACTAAATGAAACGACCTCGGTCAGTCGTTTTGGGAGATAGGATTCCGATTTATGTGCCAATAATATTTTAGAATCTTCGTTAGGTCCATTGGGACTTATCTATACAATTTGAGCTAAATCAGACCTCGTTTGGTAGGAATCGGAAGAAGGTTTCAGTTTTTATTGTCGATAAATATTAAAAAGAGATTTTCGAGCTCGATTTTGGCGAATAAGCTCCAATTCAAAATTCGAAAGCGCCGTTGGTTTCGTATGATTATTTATGACTTTTATGAACTTTCGAAAGTGAATTTCGAGGTTGTTCGGTAAGTTTCCGCTAAAATGCCGAAAGTTAACTAATTTGATATTTTTTCCATTTAAATTCGCATCTTGAGTTTCGGGAACCGCTTTAGCGAGTATGCTACATATATTTTGTATAACTTGAATGCAAAAGATGGAATTATTTCGAATATCGTAGGGTATCGTTTTAATTTTCGTTACGAAAGAAAAGACAATAAAAGAAAAGAAAAAGAGAAAACGACAAAAAAGGAAAAGAAAACAAAATAAATGAAAGCGGTGGTCCTTAACTTTAAGTTAAGGATGAAGTAAGATATAGAAACAGAAAGACTAGCTAAACGAAATAGAAAGGAAACGAGATGACAGAGTGAAAGAGAAAAATGCCAGAAAATGTGAAAAGAGCCGGAGAAAAATAGTATTTTCACCCTGAAATATTCAGGTAATGATCTTAATGCATTATTTTAGTTTATTACGTGTGTTTGAATATATTTTGACGGTAAAAATTAGGATATTAGACATCGTTTTAGTGAGTTCAACTGATAGTTTAAAGGGTCAATTGGACCCCGATAATGAAATTGAATATATATTCGTACTCAGTGAGTTATGGGCAACATATAAACGTAATTTATTTAGGGTTTGGTTATGTGACCTTAAACTCTGTACGTAGGCCTGGCCTGCGTATTGCGTGTGCGAATAGGGTATCAGGTTCTTAACCGGATTGCCCTAAGATGTGAGGAATGAAGCCTTGAGCCTAATTTGATATATTTTCTACTTATTGAATAAGCATGATCATTTGGCAGTGAACCCAAAGGATAAAGCGGTTGTTGAGTAGCACTTTGAAATAAGGTAAGTGTTTATATCCATTTCTTTGGAGGCACCTGGCCTCGTGGATTTTCTACCACGTGTTCCTTACGTGTGTAGCTGCCGATAGACGTACTCATTACGCCTTAGCTTTGTATTTACATTGTATATTATATGTTATGTCCGGTTGTTGGTATTGCATTGAGGATCTGAGCATTTTACTCTGGCTGTGAGTTGGCATCTACCTCTCGATTGTCGATGAGAGTCCCGCGCCGGTGAAGGGTTATTATTGCATCATATTGCATTCATATGCATTACATTGCATATCATATCGGGTGCAGGAGTATTCCGCCCCAGGAGAGTGCAGGAGTATTCCGCCTCTGGTTTACATTTTATCGGGTGCAGGAGTATTCCGCCCTAGGAGAGTGCAAGAGTATTCCGCCCTAGGAGAGTGCAAGAGTATTCCGCCTCTGGTTTATGTCATATTGGGTGCAGGAGTATTCCGCCGCAGGAGTAGGAGTATTCCGCTCTTATGTCAGATACTGAGTGCTGGAGTATTCCGTCTCAGCTTTATATTATATCGGGTGTAGGAGTATTCCGCCCCAGGAGCAGGAGTATTCCACTCCAGTTGGTTATCAAATTGGATTCCTCTCGAGTGCAGTAGTATTCCGCTTCGGGATGGAATTACAGGCACATGTGACCCTATTTGTTGATATCTTTCTGGATCGTATTCCTGGTTGAGTTTACGGTTTCATACGTGTTTCCGGTTATTATCGGGCTCTGCCTTTTTATAATATAAATAAGAGTAATTTAGTTTATCTGTTTCTTTTCTCCCTGGGTAGCTATCCTATTCTTTGAGGTGGCTAGTCTGCCCCACTTATTGAGTCCTTTTGACTCGCCCTTGTTTGTTGTTTGTTTTCTTGTCTATCTATTTTGTTTCGGCAGGTTCGCTCCAGGATTAAGTTCGCCACATTGTGAAGGAGCGAAGATGACTTCAGCTGTCAGGGTGAACCAGCTTTTATTCCGGATGGCCACCAGTTTTATGTTTATTATTTCAGTTGCATTTTGCTCTCTTCAGGATGTATTTATCTTCTTCTGTACTCTTAGATGTCTAGTCTGGATAACCCTAAACCTAGTATGTTGGCTGGTCAGCTGTAATTTCTTTTGTACAACTTAGAGGTATCAGTATGTCTGTATTTTTTTTTAAGTCTTGTTCTTATTTATAAATTGAATTATATTTATTTTTTTAATTTAATTGGTAAGGGTTCGCCCGACGGGTCTAGGGGAGGATGTCGGGTGCCCGCACGGCCTAGCCGAATTCTGGGTTGTGTCACAGAAGTTGCCCATTATCCGTTACACTGTGATAATCCTCATGGTTTTTACATGCGTACTACGAACAGTTTTACACACATACAACGAACCTATTGTTTTAGACTTTCGCTCACCACACAAAAGGCTTATCTTTCCTTATCACTTTGGTCAATGGTGTGGCCATGGTACTAAACACCTTCACAAATTTCCTATAAAAACTAGCCAATCCATGAAAACTTTTCACATCAGCAATACTTTTAGGAGTGAGCCAATTTTTAATGGCCTCCACTTTAGTCTCATCAATTTCCACACCATTTGGACCACCACAAAGCCAAGGAATACAACTTTATCAACACAAAAGGAGCACTTTTTTAAGTTAGCAAATAATTGCTCCTTTTTCAAGACATCAAATACTTGTTTCAAATGAGTAGCATGTTCATCAAGAGATTTGCTATAGATAAGAATGTCATCAAAATACACTACAACAAATTTCTCAATGAAATATTTAAGCAACATGATTCATCAACCTAATGAAGGTTGAAGGAGCATTGGTCAAGCCAAAAGGCATGACAAGCCATTCATAAAGACCAAAGTTGGTCTTGAAGGCCGTCTTTCAATCATCACCTAGTATTATCCGAATTTGGTGTTAATCACTCCTCAAATCGATCTTGGAAAACACACAAGATCCATATAATTCATCAAGCATATCATCTAATCTCAGAATAGGATGACGATACTTTACTATTATCTTGTTGATGACTCTACAATCCACATACATGCGCCAAGTCCCATCTTTTTTTGGCACTAGAATGACCCGGACCGCATATGGGCTCAAGCTTTCTTTTACAGGTCCTCTTTCAATCAACTCCTTCACTTCTCTTTGAAGTTCTTTAGTGGCTTCGAGATTGCTTCTATAGGCGGCCTTGTTGGGAAATTGTGAATTCGGAACAAGGTCAATTTGGTGCTCAATGCTTCTTAGTGGTGGCAATCCACTAGGCAACTCCTCGGGGAATATGTCTTCATAATCTTGCAAAAAAGAAGAAATAGAACTAGGCAAAGAAGATGTTCGTTCATTAGTAAGCAAAATATGATCTTTGTGCATGATGAGAATCAAAGGCATCCCCTCCTCCAATTCATCCCAACACTATTTTTCTCGACAAAAGTACGCTCACTTTTTCTTTTGTTTTCTCAGTCTTTTGTGTGGTTTCTCCCAATCTTCTACTTCCTTCAACTCCCTCTTTCTCACTTGAGCTGAAGTCAATGGCTTAAGTATGTACTTTCGCCCCTCCAACTCCAAAGCTTTGCAATCATGCTTTGCCAACTGATCATATTGCCAAGGTCTACTAAGCAAAATGTGGCAAGCTTGCATTGGAACTACATCAAACAATACCTCATCTTGGTAGTTGCCAATCTTGACTTTAACCAAGGCTTGCTTGGTCACCTTCAACTCCCCATATTTATTAAACCATTGTTACTTATAGGATTGTTGGCATTTTCTAGTGGGAAGTTTGAGTTGTTCAATCAATGAAACACTTGCTGCATTAACACAACTCCCACTATCAATAGTAAGAGAACATATAACACCTTGGATCCTATAATGAGTATGAAACAAATTCTCCCTTTGATCGTAGTCCTTCTTTGCACCCCCATTATTCTCCTTACAATAAGAGAAACAATGTTATCATCTTCAATATTCTCACTCTCTTCTCCTCCCCCATCGAATTCATTTTCACAAGGCACATCATTATCTATCTTCTCTACATCACTATCATCTATATTATAACCCCAATTAGCCAAAGCAAAAATGGCTCTCCGATTGGGACAATCTCTCATCATATGGCCTCTGGCATTACATCTAAAACATTGAATGGAAGACAAGTTTTCGGGTTTAGCTTTGTTACCTCCCACCTTTGGTTCATCCTTTGGCTTGCCTTTGTCAAATTGGTTCTTAAATTCTTGCCTTGGTTCTTTTGCTTTGTCTCATTGTGAAGAGGATTTCGCATTGTCTCTTCCTTTGTTCCAATTGGAAGTGGTGCCCTTGGACTTGTAAGACTTGTCCACCTTGAGCCCTTTTTCCACCTTAAGTGCCGCTTGAAAAGCATCATACAAGGTTTCAAAAGTGTGTAATTCCATTAGAGAAGAAATATCTCTGTTTAATCCCCCACAAAACCTCAGAATGAGGAGTTGGTCCCCATCATGAATGTTAGCCCTTATTCTTGTCTTTTCAAAATCATCAAAGTATTCTGGGACTCCTTTGTTTTCTTGCCTCAAGTTGTAGAACTTCTTGAGCAATCCTTCATCATAATTCTTGGGTAGAAACTGATCTTCCATCATTGCTTTCAATGCTATCCATCCACCATCCTCAAGTAGTATATGATTTTCCCTTTGTCTATGCTTGGATTCCCACCAAGTAGAAACATAGCCTTCAAATTGAGTAATGGCATACTTGACCTTTGTAGCTTCTTGTACATTATTGGTTTGGAAGATTCTCTCTATTTTGACCACCTATTCAAGATAATCTTTGGGATCACTACCTCCTGGGATGATATTCAACCCCTTACCTTCATCATGTTGTCCTCAGTATCCACCTTGACCACCATAGTCATATTGATTCTCTTTAGGGAATCATCTCCCTTGATATCCTTTCCCAAATTGACCACCACGACCCCTAGGTTCCCCTTGTTGTGGTCCCATCCGGTTATAGTATTAGTCTTCATCACCAGGTGAATGGTAAGATTCTTCATAATATTGACGTCCCAATTATTGGTGCATCACCTTCACGCCTTTAAGGTTCATACTTTGGAGGGTCATGCTTTGGAGGATCATAAGAAGGATCCTTTGCTTGAGGAATATAATTTTGAGTATAAGTATCTTAGGTAATAAAATGAGAGTAACGACCATTAGCATGAGAGAGTCCACTATGACCTTCATCCCGCACCCTTGCGGTTGGAAGTATATCAACCGTTTTCTTACACGTTTTTTGGAGCCTAAATTTACGAGTTAGGTCCCCAATGGTGTCCTTGACCCCATTGACTTCATCATAGAATCCATCCATCCGAGCCATTATAGCTTGAAACATGGTTTTCGCTTTCATGTTCAATTAACTTTCCTTTCGGGACATTGTACCTGCAAACAATCAAAACAAACAACGTTAGTAGAAAAAGGTCCTCACCAATTCATTCCCTAAGTGTTTACACTCATTTGATTGTACACAATCCACTCATGTTTACACTTAATGATCGACTTTTGTTCACTCTAATGTTCTCACCACACTCGCCTTTTACCTCTCTTGGAAAAATTCAAGTTTCTCTTCGCACTCAATCCAATCTTCGACAATCGAATCAATTCAACTCAGGGTAGAGGTGAGTTGATGTATCAAAGAACAGAAAATTAAAGCTAACGGACGGGAATTGTGAAAATCAACGAAGTTGAAAAGAGAAAAGCTCGAATAGAATTGGCACGAAACGATGTTGGAATCGGATGGAATGTTGTGTGTGATCTAAAAACTTACTGTATTTGATGATGAGAATGGAGTTTGGGTAATTTAAAACTGTTTAGGGCTGTTTTCAGTTCTCTATTGTTTGGTCTGGCGCATTCACGTTTTCAGAAAGGCGCGATTGCGAAGAACAATCAGTAGTCTGGCGTCTTCGTATCTGCAGAAAGGCGTGATCGCGAAGAATAGTCAGCAAACTTGTGCCTTCACGTCAGCAGAGCTCGCGATCGTGAAGAACAATCAGGGGACAGGAGCACGAGATTGCGATATCTTCTTGATTTTTTGAAAAAACCGATTTTTTGAAAATAGTCTTCACTTGAATCTTCATAAATCAACTTGTTTTTGTTCCCAATTTGAGATATATTCTCTTTAGAAGTCCGCTAACAAACCCCAATGATTTTTTCTTCAAATACAACTTCCAAATCGAAAAGCCTCAATTCTCTTGTTCACGAACTTGAAGAACCCTAGATTTTGGTTCATCAAATTGGAGTCTTAAATGTTGTGTTTTGTTTGATTCCTTCCAGATGTATCTTTTAGTATCAACAATCAACAAATTTCAACCATAATTTCATCCAAAGAAACCTTAAATCGATGACTCAAATTTTGAAATTTTGAAATTTTTGATTTTATTAATAAAATCAGTTTTGATAAATAATATGTTAGACAATGTTTGTAAGAACAAATGCTAATCTAGCTCTGATACCAAATGATATGATCCTAAACTAGGATTGAGAGATAACAAGAAATTAAAGAGATAAAAACAAGACCCGATTTGATTAATTGAGAATTAAGTAACAAATTAGGGATACGCCTAATTACCCCCTTAAACACATAATCAAAAGGAACTCTAACTATTTGATTGAATTGGAATTCAATTACAAACTAAGGAAATAAAGTGCTCAAGCAACATGCTTAACCATTGTTCACTCACAATCATATTCATCATCAAAGTCTAACTAATGAATAAATCCCTCTATTAGCATATTTATAGTAGATACTAAATACAATAAAGGAATGGACTAAAAAGCCCCTAATTGCTGATTCTGCCAAGCTGCCTAGACATCCTTCATCGCTATCACGCCTTGGGTATCGTGATCGCGCCTTATGAGCTGAAGCTTCTTCGCGATCGCGTTGGACTCTTTGCGACCGTGCACTTGCATGAATCGCTTCATCCCAACCGCGCTTTTATACTCGCGATCGCGCAGTAGAGCTAACTGCCTCTGCGCGATCACGTTTCTTGCTTCGCGATAGCGCTGGAGCAAATTTCAGTAAGCTCTCATTTGCTTGATTCTTGGCTTCCAAGCCCTTTTGAAGCATTCCAAGCTCTGGATGTTCAGCGTGAACCCTCCCTGACTTTGAGTACTCATCCGGATCGTATCATGATATGATCCGAAACACTAAAAAATTGAAATAACAATAAAAACAAGATAAGAGAAAGAGTAAGACAAAAATTGATTGATTTGATAGGCTATAATACCCCCCTTATACAAGAACAACCAATATCACCTATACTAATTGATCCTCAATTAGATATAATCCAATTGCAAATTAAGGAATTAAGAGTGCTTAAGCAACAAGCTCTAGCCAAATTCTCACAAGTCATGAATCAAAAATCTAACCTAGATAATGAACTTAAGGAAGCTTAAATAGTAGTCTTCCACATATGACATGAAATGCCTTAATTAGGTTGAAATACAAATTGACTAAACTTAAAATAGATGGCTGCATATTCCTCAGTGCTCTGCAGGCGCGATCGCGTTGCATTTGAATAAGTGCTTTGCGAACGCGACCTAGGTCGCACGTTTGTGAAGAGTACTTCCATCAGCCATTGCCATTCTCTAGCACTATCGAGAACTCTGTTGACGCGATCACAAAAGCTTGAATCTCTGAATTCTTCGTGATCGCGTCTGAATCTTCACGATCACGATGAACTACTTCCGCATCTGAAATAGAGAATGTGCAAGCTGGTCCTGCACCACCCAGTAGCTCCAGTTTTGAGAACATGCCTTGTAGCTCTTGGAACTCCTTCACTTGGCTCCTGGTAAAGGGTCTAGTCATGGTCCGTGTTGTATCAACGCCTCCCAAAACGCTTTGCCAAAACAGTGGAGAAAAATTGGTAGAAAGCGATCGCAAGGGCTCTCCTGCAATATATCGTACAGATCTGCCAAGTTCTACGAGCAATGAGGTGTATGTCCTTCATTCAATTGGAAATAATCCAACCATGCTATGCCAAGAAAATAGACCCTCACAAACAATTCCTTCACAAACTCTTAGTATTGAAAAGCAACTTGAATATGGTACTGGTCTTGGTGAGAATATGGTAATTCCTACTTCGCAACTTGAACCCATGTGCAAACTTAAAGATGGCGCTGGGGAGTTGGCTAATGACAAAGTAGCATATTTTGTTATGAATGTTTTTTATAATAATTTGGAGCAAGTTGGGAAAGTTTATGGTGACCATAATGCTCTAATAAATATTGAAGTTGATCCTGCTGACTCGACTTAGGATGATGTTGCAAACAACACGTCAGATAATGATGGGTCATAGGGTGAAGATGATGAGGATGAGGTAGCAATTTATAAGTCTACCAACGAGGATTATATAATTGACCCCTCAATTGGGAAGCTACTGAAAAATGCACAGGTGGCTAGGATGGTTGAACCTATTCCAGAAATTGCACATGATGCTAGAGTCATGTGGGGAATGTGAAAAAAAAAAATGGGCAGCAACTCATCTCAACATGGAATACTCCTTTGGCACTAAAAGATAATATTACTATTTCACAAGCTAACTTTACTTATGAGGTAAACTCTGTGAAAGAGCAGGAAGGTGCAACAAGTGCTAGAAAATGGGCAGATATAGTGGAGGAAGATTAACAGGTAGCATAAACGACCCCGGGTAGTATTTTGAAAGCTACGGTACCAGAACTTATTCCTTCTCAATTGGCTAATGTTAGCCCGGAGCCAAAACAAATCAAGGGGTCATGGTTTGGTCCATTGGCTGCAAAGCAATTTGAGCCAAATCCTTTGATGCCGCATCATAAGAATGAAGAAGAAAGCAAACAGGTTGACATTGGGAAGGACTTAGAGGAAGATGATCAGGCACTGATGAATGATGCTAGAGAGAGGACTACCTCTGAAGAAGATATTTCGTCAAGGAAACCCATGAAGAAAGCACATAGAAGAACTACAAGTAAGGATACCACAATTACAGGTAGAACAAATCCTTCAATGGTAGCGAAAAATATGATTACATCATATAAAGATTGGATAAGTGGGAGAGGAATTTGATTTATCAAGAAGATCATGATGATGTTAAAAATCTAGGCGGGCTACAAGCACTACTTCAACTCACATGCATGAAGAAGAAGGCACTTGGTTGCATTTCCTTACGTATTTGTATTTTACTTTATTTTAGTAGAATTCTCCTTTGTAGTATCATTATAGAAATCATTATAGCCTCTATGATGATCACCATGTATTTAGTGCTTTCGAGTTCTTTTATCCTACATAATTGTTAGATAGCCGAGGTTGTGCCTCATTAGGAATAATAAGGTAAGAGCTAGCCCCCTTATTTGTATTGTTCTGATTGAGGTGGTATTATCATTACTAATAAAATTAGTCACTAAGCACACTGCTTAGTGACCTTTGCTTAAAAAAAAAATTAATTTGATAACATAACAAAATTATTCATGGTTATTTCAAATTTTCCATTTTGTATACTTAGTTCAACTAACTTTAATACCTAAATTGTTGGCTAAAAATATATAATTTTTTCAGTATAAAAAAATATCTTACATTTTTTTTAAAGTATTAAGTGTAATCTTCATTAAAAGGATTACTTAATGGGGGCTGGACATAAGGGGGAGGAGATCCCGTCCACTTGTTTAGTATCCAGTAATTCTCGATGGATACTTAGATGCGGGCCACGTCTGCGTTGAAAAATAAGGCTAGGATTCATTATTCTCTTACAACTTTTATTCAGCTATTTATATGCAATATAGTACAAGTAACATGAGATTTTTGGGTGAGAGAGACTTCTAAGTTTTTAAATAGTTTTTTTAGGACTAAGTCTCAAAAAATAGGTAAAAGGGACACTTTTAAGATTAATACTAATTACTACTCCCTCCGTTTAAAAAAGGATGAACCTTTGCGGAGTACGAGGGTCAAATTGACTAATTTTGACCGGGAATTTGCACATCGAATTTTTAAATTTTGTGAAATAAAATTTACATATTTAGAAACTACATGAAAAATACTATAAGTCACAATAGTTAATAATTCAAAATAGTTAGAAAATATTTGTAAGACATGTGGTCAAACATAATCTTCTTTGACCCTTCAAATAGTAATAGGTTCATCCTTTTTGAAACGGAGGGAGTAACATTTTAAAAGCCCCTTAAGTTTTTTTATTTACACAAAGCCCCCATCTCTCATCACCCACCCCATCGACTCTTACCTCCTATCCGGCCCCCACCCCCATCACCCCCTCCCCCACCCATCCACTATTCCAGCACCACTCTCCACCACTCACTGCCACCTTCTACCACCTCCTACCACCCTCCACTACCCCCCACCACCTTCTATTACCCTCCACCAGCAACCACCATCCTCCACCACCACCCCACCACCCTCCACCACTCCAATAAAAGGATGTGTACACATTAGTTGAAATGTGTACACATATAATTAAGATGTGTACACATCATATTATAATATGTGTACACATCTCGTACACATATAATAATATGTGTACACATCTCATCTGATGTGTACGCATATTATTATATGTGTACACATCAGACGAGATGTGTACACATCTTTTCCAGTCGTGAAAATATCTCCAAAATTGTGTAAACATGCAGAAAATATGTTTACACATCTGAAATGATGTGTAAAACGACTAGAATTAAAAAAAATGAAATGGGAAGGAAGAAAATGAGAAGAACAAAGAAAAATAAAATTGATACGAAGAACAAGAAAGAAAAATAACGTGGATGGTGATGCAATAAAATTTGAAAAGAAAGCTAGAAGAAGAAGAAGAAGGAAGAAGAAGAAAAAAGAGAGAAAGAAGAGAAGTGAGAGAATTAAGTTTGAAATAATTTGAAATATGAGAAAGAGTGTAAAAGTATGTGGGAATGAGGGAGATTGAAAATTTGAAACTTGAGGTGTTTTTGTAAATCCAAAAATATTTATTTTGCCCACAAATTTTTAATGACTACACTTCAGTCCTTACTTAAGTTAATTAAAGGTTGACTTGGTCTTGTCCCTAATTCTTATTTAAAGACTTGAGAGGTCTTTTCCCACTCTTTTCTCTCAAGTAACATTTAGGTGAAATCATTAGGTGGTGAAATCATACCCTTCGCCTTGCATTTTCTATAGCATTACTGCTGCCGTAGTATGTGCAGGCTAAATTGACCAAGTTGTAATGTAGAAACAAAGTTCTTATAAAAACACCGTTGAATGGTCTAAATTTCAATCTGAACTAAGTAAAAGTGTATTAAGTTATTTTTCTCCTTCTTGAGGTTTTCAAAGAATTCAAAGTCTTATTATAATAAATTACAGCTATTTGGTCATTCCGACTAAATCTAATTTATTGGATTATATTTTATGATACACTTAATATTGTTGAGAAAAGCATAGGCTATACTTAACCCATTTACACTCTCTGTTATTAAATTTAACGTGAAAAATCTTATTTTTTTAATTTGAAAAAAGAAATAATAGTAATGATCTTGTTATTGGGACTAATATTTTCATTAGAGAATTAATATTACTTTAGAGCTACTGATATGAAAGCCAATATGAAAAAAAGTTAATACTTGACATAATGTCTTATTAATTTGATAACATAACGACATTATTCACGGTTATTTCAAATTTCCATCATTGTGTACTTTGTTCAACTAACTGTAATTTCTCAATTGTTGGCTATATATATATATATATATGTATATATATAAATTTTATATTGATTTTAAAGTATTAAGTGTAATCTTCATTGAAAGAATCATATAGAGATCTATGTACACGTGAGGAAGGACAAAGCTAAAGACAAATATTAAAATGTGTATATTTTATTTAATTACATGGATAAAAATGATGTCTATTTCATAAATTTCTACTATATGAGAGATGCGAAGAAGTGAAAATGCTTAGTTAAAAAGTATGAAAAGATGAAGACAAAAGGATGGTCTGGATTTTATAATATCAAGAACAAGAGTTATCTAGAGGTAATACGGAGAAGATTGACTAAAAGCCATATAGAATAGAAAGAAGATTTGGCCTAAAATTGGAAAAATAAAAGATAGAAACAATAACAGCTTCTAGAATTATTTTGTAAAATGAGTGTATTGGTCAAAACTGATTTTAGAATACAAATCGAATTTGGATTGCGAAAACAAGCAAATTAATGTATCAAAATCGAAATTGTAACAACAAAGACGATAATCATGCGTAAATAACTGGTATTTCAATATATGACCTTAATTCTCGGAGGAAATTTTTTGCTTAGAATGGGGATTCTGTAGGGCCTTGAGTACAAAATTTGGCAGAGTTTTGGTATATATTTACGAATGATTACATTGTGAAATGAATGACTATTTATAGACTAGCGGATACACAAAGCAATGATTCCACGTTTCCCACTAAGCTGTGCATGCTGCAACTTCTTAAATAATAGAGTTAGTGGGCCGAAATAAGGGTAAAACCCTCTACTGCAGATAAACTGATTCACCGAGGCTCAAGCTGTTAACCTCGGGAACATGGCTTCGCAAGGCGACCAAGACGACATTGCACCGAGGCGAGCATATTAATCACGTTCTTCGATTGTTGACTTTGGTGATCTGTCACTCACATCGATCCACGGTTTGCCAATATCTGTTCGGTCAACTCCGAATCACGCCACCTAGGTGCCACGTCTTCGAGTCAATTTTTACCCAATACAATGAGTTTTGTTGAAACATTTCACAATTAATCACAAATTAGAACTACATTGATATATCATATATGTTAGACATTTAAAACTCGTTTCTTTTTGCAATTATTTTCACACTTATCCTTTGAAAGAGGCAATTCAATTTAACATTTAGGATATATTTAAAATGGTGCAACTTAAAAGCGAATTGCTTCAGTATTTGTTTACCCAAAAAAAAAAAAAAAAATCCCATCATTAGAAAGAGTTGAACAAAACCAAAAAACAACACTGACCCCGATTCGTGAATAAATAGTCTAGGGATTCTCATGAAACATTCATGAATATGTCAATCATACAATTGTAGGAAAATACAAGCTTCAAATTCATGATCCCACATGTGCCCAATAAATATTCCCAATAAGTTGAAAGAAGGAATACATATTTTCATTATCTTGATCAATGCGATTTGGAATGTTTGGAGAGTCTCTGAAGTAATTCTTACAAGTGTATATGCGATCAATTGCAACCGCAACCACTCGATGCAGGTCACCCCTGAATGCCCATGTATAACGTAGGTTCTTGAAATCTGATTTCAAAAGTATATACTGATGAAGGCACTTCCTATAAATTTGCCTAACTTCTGGATTTGTTTCATTTGAAGTGATTGTTAAAACCTTCCTCGCAATAGTTGTGTAGTTTGTTTCTGCCAAGTCAATTGTTGTAATTTCAAGATTGGACTTTGTTGTTGCCCATTGAGCCTGTGTATCATTTCCCAAAATATCATAGCAAAACTCTAATACATTAGAGGTCTCACAAACTGCTTTAATTAGCTCGGTGACAGCATATGCTCTTATATTTGCACCAAAGAGATCAACACTTGATAAAATAATGAAATGGAGTAGCAAGATTAGTGAGATTGATGGGAAACTAGAAATTGATCTCCCCATCTCTATGAATTATCCATATTTCTCTGTGTTAGAAATTTATATACACGGGGTTATAGCTCTAGACAGAAATGTAGTAGATAATTTGGTATGAGATTATGATATTTAATTTTTCTCCTAATTTCAACATCTTAAATTGATATATAGGCATTTAATTTATACTCCGTTTGAGATCCCTGAAAAAGGATATAGCATGCAAATGCTAAAAGGCAAGAATATCAAATTGTCCTAATTAAAGAGGCTGATCTTATATACAATTAATAAGATTATAAAATACATAGAGAATGAATGGATTTACTAAAGTTGCCCATATATCAGAAAAAGTAAAACGCGGAAAAATACAAAATTTATCATGGAAATATACATACAGGAGGGGAGGGGTTGAATTAGGTGATTGCTAATTTTTCGAACTCTTATCTTTTCAATAGTTTGAAGTTAAATACTGAACAGAGAAAACCTACCCATGCAAGATGTATATACCTCACTAATTAATAAATGCCACATATTTTTTTTATTTTACTATAATTATTAGACCTTAACCATAATTAACACCATATGCTTTTCACATGTTAATAATATAAATGTATGGGCCTAATCGGTTTAGGTGTACAAATCGAATTTGGATTCGAATATAAGCAATTCTTCGTATCAAAGTTGAAATAAATACGCGAAAAGGATGTAAATGCGAGAAAATAACTGTATTTCAATATATGAATGTGATTACAAATTTGGGCAGCGTTTCAGTACAAATTTCTGGATGCCTATAATACAAAATGAACTACTATTTATAGGCCTAAGGCCGTACCCACGTTCTCCATCATCTGTTGCTGCGTCATCCCATGATTTTGGCATCAACGGGAGGAGTTAGTGGGGGTGAAGTAGTGGGCTGCAAAGCCGCAAGAACCGGGGGGATTCACCGAGGAGCGAATAAATGACCTCGGCGGTGTCGGCCCGTTGCTTGACCGAGGTGATTGCTACCGAAGCTCAGCTCACGGCTCGTCTTCGGGTGAGCTGAGCTTCTGTAGCGACCTCGGTGTCATGGCCTCGGCGACTTGTTCAATCGCTTCGGCGTTTGTCTTGCTGGGACGTGTTCGGTCGTTAAGATTTGCACGACCGGGGCGAATCATCGCGGGTCGATTTTTACCCAATACAGATAGTCCCCCCACTCCTCGGTTGCCTACCGAGGTAACCGAGGAGTGGAGTGAAATTTAGCGGGAAAGTGACGTGGCTCGACCTTATCCAAGTGTTTCAAACTTGTCAACGGTTCGAGTCCCATCAGGTCGCTTCCCTTGGACACGTGGCGCTCATCCACTGGTTGCCCGAACGGTCACGCCGTAATTTTTGTTTCTCCCAACGTTACAATGATGACCTTTGCCACTTGCTCTTTTCCAAACCTATAAATACTTCCCCATTAGATTCTTCTTCTCACTTTTAACTTCTTGTGAGCAACGGTGTTGAGAACAAAGCTTCCATATTTCCTTCAACCATCTTTCATCTTTGCGAGATTACAAATTCCAGATTCCAATCATGTCAACTACTCAGTCTAGGCAAGATTCGAGCGATTCAGGTGAGAGAGCGAGAGTTTTGCATTCAGCTGCGGCCACTACCAGTGGTGATGCCGCCGCCGCTACGCCGGCGGTGGAAGGTGGAGAAGTATCATCCGGCGCTGGCGGCGTAGTGCGCCGTAAGGCTAGAGCTATGCGCCAGTTGGCGGTGGAGGAGGAGGTCGATATAGAGGAAGATGACGCCATGCTTGACGACGTCATGATGAGTAACTTTAGTGACGCCCTCCTCAGAGGTGATGATGACGGAGGTGATGGTGAGGGTGACGATGCTGAGGGCGACGATGCCGTGGGCGAGGCCGAGGGCGGTAGTGTCGCCGAGGGGGGATCCTCGGGACCATCAATTCCCCTAGAGCAAGAGCTCGAACCCCATCAGATTATTCCCTCCCACTTCGACAACGGCAAGGACTTGAAATTGCAAGCTCAAACAGCCGACCAGGAGGAGAAAAACAGGAATATCCCAGTGAATACCACCCCGACCTGCATAAATCAAGCTCATATCGAGCGGGTTCGTAGGGAGTGTCAATTCGCACCCGAGGTGAAAGTGATCATACCTGATCCAACAAGCCGGGTGTGTCACAATATTGAGGGGTTTTCTTTCGCCTACACTTATCCCTTCACCCTCGGCTTCTCCCTCCCAGTCCATAGAATAATTGACAATTTTTGCTGGGCCTACAACTTGTGTTTGGCTCAACTTGGCCCCGGCGTCTGGAGGGTTGTCCAATGCATGGATTGGTTGAGCACTAAGGCCGGGGTAGATTTCACCTATCAACACCTCATCTCACTTTACTACCCCTACTTTCACAAGGCCGGGGTCGTGGCGCTGAATAACCGAGGCAAGTTTGCCCTTCTTCACAAGAGTGAGGATCATGGGGACCGAGGTTAGTGCGATCGGTACATTTTGTTGGAGACAAAAGTTTTATCCGCCGAGCCTAATTTCCCCGAACGGTGGAATAACACACGTAAGTATTCCTCCTTTCATATCTTACTCCTCGGTGATTTGTCCATGCTATTTGATTTCGTTTCTTTATTGTTTCTTCAGCCAACAAGGTAGACATCGTGCCCCCGGCAGGTTTGACTGCTTGGGTCAAAGCAATGACCGGGGCTCTTAAACGCCCCGAGAGGACATGGATGAAAATGGCCGCCGAATTTGGTTGGCAATGCAAGAGGCACGGTAAGTTTTTGGTAATGCTTTGATAGGTGGGTCGTTTTGGGATTTTGACTTCGTTTTTCTGACTTTCCTTCCCTCGGTGTTAGGTTTTCCAAATCGTGCCATCAATACTAAGAAGAGTAAGAAGAAGAAGAAAGAGGAGAAGAAGAAGAAGAAGAAGGATATGGAGGAGAACGAGTCGGATGACGATCTGGCTGCGGTGGCTGGAGAGTACAAGGGGTTAAAGGCTTCCAAGTCTTCAAAAGTTTCAAAGGGAGCCTCCGATCAAGGGACCTCCAAAGGTAACCTTCGTCTTCGGTTGATATCATTAAATGTCATTCCTTCTTTGTTTTCTTATTCTAATTTCTTCCCTTGTTGCAGGCGTGAAAAGGAAGAGGGCCACTTCGAAGAAATCTTCCTGTTCGGTGGTTCCTCGAACCGAGGAAGAAGTTCCTCCTCAACCCGAGGCGGCGGTGGAAAGGCGCCGAAGATTGGTTGATGAGCCCGATGACACAGCTGCCGAGGCTCTGGCTCGAAGGGATGTTGATGTTATTGATCTCGAGGATCAAGAACTTGAAGCCGAGGTAGCCGCGGTAAAAGCTAAGGGCAAGGCTAAAGTTGCGGAGGTTGGCACTGCTGCACTTGAAGAGGGGGCTGGCACCGGGGCGGTTAGGGCACATTGCGAACCCGCGAGAATTTCATCCTCGGTGGGATCTTATCGGAGACTCGAGGTGCCAGTTTCCTCCAATTTGCTAGCTTGCGGCCGAGAAGAGCTCTTAAGCCTCACGCCTTTGTTGGGACCGACCGAGGACAAGGTTGTGCAGGAGTTTACTTCTGGCCAACTATATAGCACTATGGCTTCCAATGCTGTGAGGGTAAATTTCGCCATACTTAAATTGAAAAACTTGTATTTTTACCTTCGTTTTGTAGCTGACCCTGATTCTTTAATCTTTGCTCAGAGTTTCATTCTCTCACTGAAGGCCATCGAGGTCGAGTCCACGAGGATTGCCGAAGTTCGGCGTGTGGCTCGCTTATGGGATCGGCAAAAGGACAAATTCAACACCCAAATAGCTTCGCTGAAGGCTGACTTGGCTAAGTCCCAGTCCGATCTGCGTGAAGCCGAGGCAAATTCCGAGGCTAAAATCAAAATCCTCGGTGACGATTTCCAGGCTGAGCGCTCGAAGCTGGAGGATGAAGTTGCGAGGCTGGGTGGTGAGTTGTCTCGAACAAAGGCTGAGGCTGTGAATATGGCCAAAAAGCATCACGAGCAGCTGAAGGATCATCTGCTCCATATCAAGAAGCTGGAGAGTGAGAACTCCAAGCTTTCAGCTAAGGATGCTCAGATCGCGGCCCTTCAAGATGAGATCGCCGATCGAAAGAGTAGGGCTGCACTCAAGGTAAAAAGGGCCGAGCTGGACAAGCGATGGGCCATTATCAAGTCTCGGCTAAGACTGATCAAGCGATGCCGCGCCGGGGAGATTGACTTAGATGAGGAGATTGCGAAGGCCGAAGTGAAATCGGTGGAGGCCCAAGCGATCATTGATGAACTCCCATCAAGTGAAGCTTCGAGTGGCGAAGAAGATGAAGAAGAGGATGAAGATGCCGAGGGGGGGTTCCGAGGACAGAGGTGATTCTCCCGAGGCATAGACTTCTTGTAGTATTGTTTTGTAAGCCTTCGGGCTTTTATGCTTATGCTTTGGACCTTCGGGTCATTTTTTTTTTGAATGTAATATTCTCAGCCCTCGGGCTTTTTAATGAAAGGCTGTTTGTATCTTTGCTTCGTGTGTTGGCTTTTAACGTATACCGAACACTTTGAAAATAAATGATATGCTTGCAAGACTTGATTGAATTTAATCGATGCAAACTTAGGACGACGTCTCGCCCTCGAGTCGATACATTGTGCAGCTTCGGAATGCAAGATTCACACAGATAGAATAAATGAAACCAAAGTCATTTTATTGATATCAACGAGCCGGAAGTCGGCTATTTACATAAAAACCAAGTCGAAGCGGACCTTGGGTGAAAAACAAGTTTTCAATAAAAGCAAATTGACAATACGCCGCTATCGGGCTAATTTACAATGTACTAAATCTAATCCTCGGGCGTAAGTCCCCGGTTGTCGGATAGATAAGCTTCGGTTGGGAGGCTCGATGTCAACCTCGTTATCAACCCTTCTCACTCCCCCTCAGTGTTCGGTTTTGAATCTTGATGAAGATCCGAGTACTGGAAACGGTTCGGTTCGCTTCCTGAAAAGGTCAAGCAAAAAGATGGAACGAGGAGTAAGTACATTTTCTATCAATGCCATGGGAGCGTCGTTCGGCTCGGGGCTGTTCAATTTAAAAAGAATTGAAAAGTATTTACCTCGGCTAGAAGTAATATCGCTTCAGATTGGAGATATTCTAATTCAGAGGTTCGGGCTCTCCTTGAAGAGACTCAATTTGGTAAGAGCCTTTTCCAACGATCGCCTTGACTCTATAGGGTCCTTCCCAATTTGCAATAAGCTTCCCCCCGTTGTCTTCCTTTGTTGACTGGTTCACAGTTTTCAACACATAATCTCCAACCTTGAAGTCCCTAAGTTTGGCTTTCCTGTTGAGGTAAGCCTCGATCTGCCTTTTTTGGGCAACTAGCCGAACCAAAGCTAATTCCCTTTTCTCTTCGAGCAAATCTAGCTCTATACGCATTGCCTCTTGGTTGGCGTCTTCAGCAGTGTGAGCGTACCGAAGACTTGGTTCGCCTACTTCTACGGGGATGAGGGAATCCATGCCATAGGCTAGTGAAAAAGGAGTCTCACCGGTGCTGTTCTTCTCCGTTGTTCGCATGGCCCATAACACCCCGGGCAACTCCTCGGGCCAAGGACCTTTCTTCTCGTCGAGTCTTTTCTTCAAATTATCAAGTATGATCCTGTTCGAAGACTCAGCTTGGCTATTGGCACTTGGGTAATAAGGAGTCGAGGCAATTTTTTTGATCCCCCTATTGCTTGGAGAAATCAGTGATGGCTGCCCCCATGAATTGTTTACCGTTGTCACAAGCAATTTCTCTTGGGATGCCGAACCTGTAGATGATATTCTTTTTGATGAAGTCGATTACTTGCTTTTGCTTTACCTCGGTGAGAGCCGCTGCTTCCACCCATTTTGTAAAGTAATCGGTCAATACTAAGACGAAACGAACACCACCTTTTCCTTTGGGTAATGGTCCCACGACATCCATTCCCCATTTCATGAAGGGCCATGGTGATACCACTGAATGTAAAGGCTCGGCCTGTTGGTGGATCATCCTCCCATGGCGTTGGCACTTATCACATTTCTGCACGAAGGCTTTCACATCGGCACTGATTGTGGGCCAATAATACCCAGCTCTTAATAACTTACGCACCAGGGACTTTCTCCCCCGAGTGGTTGCCACATTCGCCTTCGTGCACTTCAGCCATCACGTATCTTGCCTCCTCGGGTCCCAAGCACTTGGCCATCGGGCCACAGTACAACCTTTTGTATAAGTTGTCCTCGATCAAGTGATACGAGGCTGCTTGGGTCCTCAACTTCCTTGCTTCTTTTCTATCTTGGGGGACAGTCCCCGAGTCGAAGTAGGAGATGAACTTACTTCACCAATCCCATCGGTTATCCACTTAATTAACTTGCAATTTCATCTCCCTCATTTGTGCGGATAGCAACCGAACCACTGATTCAGTCCCCGAGTGGGTTTCGTCAATCGCCGAACCAAGATTCGCCAAGGCATCAGCCTCGGTATTCTCCTCCCGAGGCACTTGTTTAATTTTCCATTCTTGGAATTGTGCTAAGATCCTTTGTGCTCGATCCAAGTATAGCTGCATTCCGGGTTCCCGAGCTGTATAATCACCGAGGATCTGGTTCACTACCAACTGTGAATCACATCTCAGTTCGATTCTTTCAACCCCATTTCCTTAGCCAGCTCCAAACCTGCTAAAGCTGCCTCATATTCTGCTTCGTTGTTGGTTACTTTTTTGAATCGAACCGAATGCCTGACTTTTTCCCCGGTGGGTGCTCTCAAGAATATGCCTAGCCCCGAACCTTTGGAATTGGTTGCCCCATCGGTGTAAAGTAACCACAGTCCCGAAGAGGTTCCTTTTGCCACAGAGTTTTCCTTTTCCGCCTCGGGCAAAATTCCAATACTAAAATCAGCCACGAAGTCTGCCAAGACTTGAGACTTAATGGCAGTCCGAGGTTGATAAGTAATGTCATACTCACTTAACTCTACCGCCCATTTGGATAACCTCCCCGATAACTCCGGTTTGTGCAATATATTTCTTAAGGGGAAGGTTGAAACTACTGCTATTGGGTGACATTGAAAATAGGGTCGTAGTTTCCGAGCAGTAACAAGTAAAGCAAGTGCTAATTTCTCCAAGTGTGGATACCTAGTTTCAGCGTCGAGGAGTGTCTTGCTCACATAATAGATAGGCTGTTGTTTTTCATCTTCCTCTCGAACCAGCACAACGCTGACTGACACCTCGGACACCGCCAGGTAGACCAACAACGTCTCTCATTCTTTTGGCTTGGCAAGCAACGGTGCGTTAGCCAAATATCGCTTCAGACCTTTCAACATTTTTTTACACTCCGGTGTCCACTCGAAGTGATTGTTTTTTCTCAAAACGGAGAAGAACTTGTGGCATCGCTCCGAGGACCTTGAAATGAAACGACTCAAGGCAGCGACTTGGCCAGTCAGGCGTTGAACTTCTTTTACCCCGGTTAGCTCCTCGGGGATCTCCTCAATAGCTCTGATTTTATCTGGGTTGGCCTCGATTCCTCGTTCAGAGACAATGAAACCCAAGAATTTGCCTGATCCTACGCCGAAGGCGCACTTCTCAGGGTTTAATTTCATGCCGTATTGCCTCAACATAGCAAAGGCTTCCCTCAGGTGGTTTAAATGATCCTCCATTTGGATCGATTTGATGAGCATATCGTCTATGTAGACCTCCATAGACTTTCCAATATACTCTTTAAACATGCGACACACCAACCTTTGGTATGTCGCCCCGGCGTTCTTCAGACCGAAGGGCATCACTTTGTAACAGAAGGTACCTCGGTCAGTGATGAACGAGGTCTTCTCTTCGTCCTTCGGGTCCATGAGAATTTGATTATAGACCGAATATGGATCCAAGAAGGTCAATAGTTTATGTCCAGTCGTGGAGTCTATTAACCTGTCAATTTGTGGTAATGGATATGAATCTTTGGGGCAAGCTTTGTTTAGGTGCGTGTAATCTACACCTCCACTTGCTGTTCTTCTTCGGTACAACCACAATATTGGCTAGCCACTCGGGGTATTTCACTTCTCTAATGAAGCCGTTTTCTTGTAATTTGGCGGTTTCATCTTCGATCGCCTTCCTTTTGACCCCGACATGAGGTCTTTTCTTCTGCTTCACCGGGATAAATTTTGGATTCACGTTCAGCTTGTGGGTCATGATCTCTGGATCGATACCCGTCATGTCTGAATGTGACCAAGCAAAACAATCATGGTTGGACTTCAAAACTTCTATAATCGACTTTTTCGACTTCGGGTCCAACTCCGAGCCGATAAACACTTTCCTATCGGGGAAATCTTTCAATAGAGTGAAGGATTCCAGTTCTTCAATAGTTGAGTCCTCGGCTTTTTGTTTCTGAGGGTCTTGGATACAGGTTGGAACCTTTTCAATTTCACCTCGCGCGTTCTCCCCGCTTGACCCCGATTCCTGTCGTTGCTATTGCTTTGGCCCGACCGGGGCGACTCCACTCTTTAACGCAACCGAATAGCACTCCCTTGCTACTCGTTGCTCCCCTTTGATTGATCGAACTCCCCAAGGTATAGGGAATTTAATCACTTGATGCAAGGTGGAGGGGACAGCTTCCATGGAGTAGATCCATGGCCTTCCGAGGATCACGTTGTAGGCTAAATCCTCAGGCATGACTTGGAACAGTGTTTCCTTGGTAACCCCCTCGGCGAATGTTTTGAGTGTGATCTCACCCAACGTTTTCTCCGTGGAGTTGTTGAAGCCAGCTAACACTGTTGACTTAGGAACAACTTCCCCCTTCAACCACATCTTTTTAACCGCCCTGTAGCTGATTATATTAACTGAGCTACCTGGGTCGATCAAGACTCTTTTGATGTCAGAGTCGTTGATCCTCAACATGATAACTAGAGCGTCGTGATGAGGAAACATCATCCCATCACAGTCATCATCGTCGAACACAATATCTTTACCCGAGCCTCCAACTCGGGTTCTTTTCTCCATGGTGATGGAGAGCTTGACAAATTTTTTGGCCGCGGCGAAGTTCACGCCGTTCACCTCTGACCCCCCAGTTATAACGTTCACTACTCTTTCTGGGGGTGGAGCTCGAGGTGGTTGTCCGTCACCTCTGTTTTTGGAAAAATTATCTTTCCCTTTGTCAGTGAGGAAGTCGGCCAAAACTCCCTTCTTCAGCAGGTGAGCTACCTCGAGGCGCAAAGCTTTGCAGTCCTCGGTCCTGTGGCCATAATCTGCGTGGAATTCGCAATGCAGATTGTGATCTCTTTTCTCCGCCGGGGTCCTCATATCCTTGGGAACCCTTACCCCGGCAGTCCCTTTGACAATATTGACCAGCTTCGAGGTCAATATGTTGAAGTTATAGTCTTGGATCCGAGGTAGATCCTTTTTTGGGACCGAAGCGGAGCTTGAGGGGTTTCTTTGGTTCACATTGGGTTGAACCTTCCCTCCGAGCCTTTGGCTTATGTGAGAGGTTGGATATGAATTATCGAGGGTGTTCCCCAACCTCTGGCTGACATGCTGCCTCGTCGGGGTATAGGGCTCATACCTCCCCTTCGAGTTACTTCGTGGCGCCTTGGCGCGATTCGAAGATTCACCTCGAATACGTTGATTGTAGCCTCGGTTCTTAAACTCGGCTTCCTCCAATCTGATTTTGGAGTAAGTGCACCTGTGCAGATCCTCCCACGTCAGGACCTGATATTGTTGTAGCTCTTTGCGCAATTCAGCGGCAGCGTCAGAGTTGCGACTGTTGATACCCTTTTCAAATGCCATGATGGCCAAGGTATCATCCATCCGAGGCAATTTCATGCGCTCAGCGTGGAATCGCTCAAGAAATTCTTTAAGTGGTTCGCCGGGCTTTTGTTTTACTTCACATATATCCTCCTTCCTTTGGAGGATCTTTTGCGGCCCGGTGTGCGCCTTGATAAAGGCGCTGGACATTTCCTTAAACGAGGAGATCGACCCCGCTGGCAGGCACAAATACCACCGAAGGGCCCCTTTCTCTAACGACTGGCCGAATTTCTTCAAGAACATCGACTCGAGCTGCGTAGCCGTTAAGTCGTTGCTCTTCACTATAGCCATATACTCTCTTATGTGCTCTTTGGGATCGGTGGTCCCATCGTATTTCTTCAAGAATATGAGTTTGAAGCCCGGGGGAGTTGGGGCTGGAGCCGCTTCGGGCTTATAGGGCTGCTCCCTGTATTGATCGATGTCGAGGTCGTCTTCCTCCTTCGTTATCCCTGGCACGCCCTCGAGGCACTTTTCTACGCGCGCCTCGATGCGAGCCTCGATTTCCCTGCTCATTCTTTCAACGTCAACCGAGGACGTTGTCTCCGCCACAGTGGGAACCGTCCCGAAATTTGGTGTGATAGTTGGATTGTTCCCCGAGCCCTCAGATGTGGCTCCGTTGTGAGGTCCCCCTGTTATTGCGTCCGGAGAAACAAAGAGCGGGATTCCTCCACCAGGAGCCGAAGGCTGGGTGCTGTTTGGGTCAGCACTATTCTTCGCCTCTAACGAAGCGCAAAATTCGGCATTAATGCTTGCCTGCTCATCCTGTTTACTTTGGAGAGCTCTTAGCGTAGTGACAACATACATCTGGAATTCTTCAGTTGTCATTGGGGCGATGGGCTGTTGGTTCAACGGAACGTCAACCCGATCGTTATTGTTACCACTGTTATCGTTATCAGCCATAACGTCGAATCGCAAACTTTTGACATAAAACGGATGTGGAACTTTAGAACAAAGCGTTACTGCTTATATCCCCACAGACGATGCCAATTTGTATGGGCCTAATCGGTTTAGGTGTACAAATCGAATTTGGATTCGAATATAAACAATTCTTCGTATCAAAGTTGAAATAAATACGCGAAAAGGATGTAAATGCGAGAAAATAACTGTATTTCAATATATGAATGTGATTACAAATTTGGGCAGCGTTTCAGTACAAATTTCTGGATGCCTATAATACAAAATGAACTACTATTTATAGGCCTAAGGCCGTGCCCACGTTCTCCATCATCTGTTGCTGCGTCATCCCACGATTTTGGCATCAACTGGAGGAGTTAGTGGGGTGAAGTAGTGGGCTGCAAAGCCGCAAGAACCGGGGGGATTCACCGAGGAGCGAATAAATGACCTCGGTGGTGTCGACCGTTTGCTTGACCGAGGTGATTTCTACCGAAACTCAGCTCACGGCTCGCCTTCGGTAGCGACCTCGGTGTCATGGCCTCGGCGACTTGTTCAATCACTTCGGCGTTTGTCTTGCTGGGATGTGTTCGGTCGTAAAAATTTGCATGACCGGGACGAATCATCGCGGGTCGATTTTTACCCAATATAATAAAGTACTCAATAATCTAACTAGTTTTCTACTCTCCCCTTATACCTTGAACATACTTAATTATCTAGTTACTTTTAAACTATCCCTCATATCCATTAGGAGTTTTTTTCTAACTTAGCAATTTCAAAAGTTATTTTCCTCTTAGCAATATAAATAAGAGTATGAGATTAATCCCTATATAGTACGCATGCAAGTAAGGGTATCAAAAGTTCGATTCGGTTGATTTTTTCGTGAAACTTATACTATACCAATTTTTCGGTTACTCTATTTTGCATAACCAAAATAAAACTTTTCAAAATCGTCCCATTCATGTTGGTTTTCCTTCGATTTCGATTTGGTTTGGTTAATTTTCGATAATTTTTTTAGAACTCTGTGTTAGAGTTGTACCATTATTAGAATGTGCCATTTTTATGTAAAATACCTATAAATTTAATATAACACATAAAGTATGATAAGTTAATATTTGAGTAATAAATAACTCATAATGGTCGTAATTAAAATTTAAGTACTAGACATATTTTCGTTCTCCAGTATCGAGCGACAAGTGATTGTCACGCTCTATTAAGTAGATAATAGAACAGGATACCATTTTCATGACTTTGGTAAAATTTATTTATAAGAAAACTAATCAAAAGAATATTATTCTATAGTGATATTATATAATCAATGAAGCAAAGAGAAAATAATTCTAAATAACACGAGTTGACAGATATTGATTAAATATAACTCAAGAACTAGAATAATAAAAGATTAAGTATACGCTAAGAGAAATTTAAACGAGTAGAAAAATATTTGATATCTTGGTCGCTTAGTAGTTTGATATATGCTCAAGTTTATTAGTCGTACCAATTGATTTAGTTTCAATAGGATTATATGAGTGCAGATGAGTTTCCTAGTTTGCACTTTCGGTGCCAATTAGTATATTCAACGTTATGTTTCCATCACCTCAAGGTCCAAGACCTCGACTAAAAAGGTTTGCTTATATCTATTTTTAGACTTAACACATAAAATATTGATATATTGCTTGTGTAAATATATTTGGTACTGTTTGGTATTTTTTTTGTTTTTTTATTTTATAAAGAAACATATCCTAATTATTCGGTACGGTTATAATATTATATTCAAACCATCGATCGGTTTTGCTAAAAATAACCTAAGAATCAGTTCAGTACGGTTCGGTCGGTTAGGTTGGTTTTTCGAAAATCATTGACACCCCGACATGCAAGAGTTTATTTTAACTTTCAAAAGTTATGATTTTAATTTCAGTTCTTTCAACAGTACATATACTTATAGAAGGTATGAGTTACCCATCTTGTTATAGCCAATTCTCTTACGCTTATCTCTCTTAATCGAAATTCTCAGTTGGATATTTTTATGATATCTTTAATTTGATTCGATGAAAAATATAGTAAAGAATGAAGAAAAAAATTAAAAAAAAAAAAGAAGAAAGATATGCAGAACGTTAATGTATGAGGAGATAAGAATAAAAGAAAGAGAGAAGCAATTAACATACCCTAAACTTATGTTATTAGCTTTTAATTCCTTTTTTATTTTTTATTTATTAAATATATAACTTCTAATAGGTTTTAGTTTATTTTCTATAGTTAATTTAATTATATTGAGTGTATATATTTAGTGTGGATAAGTTTTTCTCAATACTGACTATCAAAAATTAGACAGGTGATCAACAATTAGTAAGAAATCGAAGAATGAGAAGATGCAACTCATTATTTATACTAGTTTGATCAGCCTTATATTCAATGTCCTTTAATCAAAGGGGTTCCACGATGATCTATTCTTGCTTTGCTCGAGTAAAAGCCATTGATGATGTTTAGAGTTAATTCTTAAAATGGTCACTGTTATTGATAAATATCTAAAAAGGTATTTTTTTTAGGGTTGGGATAAAAATATCACTAAACTTATCCAAAATATTTTAAAAAGTCATTCGCCTAAATTATCGGTTAATGGTCACCGAAAAATGCTGACATGAAATTTTATTTTAGTTTTTTTTTTTCAGCATATTTTAGTTCTTTTTATTAAAAGTTAATCCAATAAATATTTTAATTTTCTTTTTCTTAAAATATAAAATTATCTATTATGAAATACCACATACTACTTGACCAAAAATGGTCTTCTTAAAACTACATTATTTTAATTCTTTTTATTAAAAGTGAATCCAATAAATATTTTAATTTTTTTAAAAAAATATCAAATTATTTATTTATGAAATACCCACATGCTACTTGACCCAAAATAGGTCTTCTTAAGATTATTTGAAGGAGTTTTATTGATGTATATTATTTTTGTTCTCAAGTTATGATAAGGATAAAATACAAGATAAATTCTAAATCCTCCCAAGAGACAACACTCTTTTACATACCGTTCAATAAAATGTTGATATTAAAATTTTTTAACAAACAAAAGCTTGTCTAAATGTCCCACCAAACCTTGTGAGCGCCATTTGTCAACAAAAAAAAAGTAACATACTATGCTAAAATAAGTTTTTTACATAATCCCAATAAGAGTAACATACTGTGCCTTTTTTTTTCTGCATTTCTTGAGAATACCTATTTTGGGTCAAGTAGCATGTGGGTATTTCATAAATATTTTTTAAAAAATTAAAATTTTTATTGGATTCACTTTTAATAAAAAGAACTAAAATAAAGTAGTATTGAGAAGACCCATTTTGGGTCAAGTAGTATGTGGGTAGTTCATAAATAAATAACTTGATATTTTAAGAAAAAGAAAATTAAAATATTTATTGGATTAACTTTTAATAAAAAGAACTAAAATATGATGAAAAAAGAAAAAAAACTAAAATAAAATTCTATGTCAGCATTTTTCGGTGACCTTTAACCCATAATTTAGGAGAATGACTTTTTAAGGTATTTTGGATAAGTTGAGTGATATTTTTGTCCCAAACCAAAGGAAAGTGACTTTATTAGATACTTATCAATGGTTCAGTGACCATTTTAGGAATTAACTCGTGATGTTTATATATCGGTTCGAGTCGGTTTTTCTTTTAAAAAAATCAAATCAATAATTCAATTTTTAAATGCTTAAATCATAATTAAGTTGATTTTTTTACTTGTTCGGTTTTTATTAGTTATGTCGGTTATTTCGATTGTTTAATTTTTTATTATTTTTTTCTCTCTAAATACGTGACATACACTTTCAAGGATCAAACACATATTCTCACTATTTAAAAGCAGGTGAATCCCAGCAGTTATCTTGCGCCGATTTGGCGTAAGTGCCACTAAAATTAGTTATCCAGCGGTTTGATCAAGCATAACTTAGCAGCGGTTTTAGATGCATTTCGCAGCAGTTGAGATCTAATGGGTTTGCAACGGTTTGGATTAATATTGAGGCGGTTCCGTAGCTTTATTTTTTCATTAATCTAAAATTGCGTTCTAAGTTTCAAAAAGTTAAAATTAGGTCAGACATTAGAAATTAGATAATAAATTGAGTATGTAAAATTGAGAAATAAGTTTACATGCTAGAAATTTTAAGAAAGAATAATTCAAAAATAGACCTAATTGAGTCGATTGTTTCAAAAAAGTATCTTCTGAAATTCTCTGCGTCAAGTTTTGTGAAATTTATTTTGATTATTTACAATTTAATTTAACATTCCTAACTGGAATTTATCTAATTAAATTAATCTTATTTAATTGCAGAGTAATATATAGGAGTGCTTACTTTGCAGCATTAAGGACCACACATCGAAGAGACGGAAATGAAAAACAAAATGATGGACAAGACCTTTTTTTTTTATTATTTTTTATTTTTTTTTATAAAAGCCTCCTTGAGGTGGATGGGAGTTTGGCAGGATCCCTACCAGTATATTTATCACAAAGCAACCAAGTACAGTAAATGAGAAAGTGAGCATCCTCACTTCAAGCGAAAGAAAAGAGAGGTTTTCTCCCTATACAACTAAGCTTACAAAAAAAGAGATGGGCACATGTTGAAACTGAGTAATCAGGTAAAGGACAGGAAAAACAACTTTTTTTTTTAATATATTGAATAGTGGAATAACTCGAACCCTACTAAAGAGTGGCTTTCAGCTCCTCCCCCTTCATTTATTCAGTCCAATTTTTTTTTTTTTGGGTAAGTAAATATTTTATTACCAAGTAAGTATTGGAGCGCAACAAAAGCAAGCATGGACAGGCCCATCTTGCTATGCATCAGAACTTCTACACTTATGTAATAGTTTCTATTAATAGCCTATGCAACACCTATTACATCAGTGATCCTACTGGGCTATTAAAGACAGAGGTAACTACTCATACAGTTCTCAACTAGGATAGAAGTTCAGCTTCAAAAGATGTTTCTTCAGTCGACTGTGCATTGATCCTCAATAGTGGATATCCTGGATGATCAGCTTAACTAAGAGATCAGGTTCTTTGCTTGCATTCTGGAACACTCTGCAGTTTCTTTCTCTCCATATCTGATAGATCGCATTAGTTAGGGACATCTTGTATAGCTGAGCCAGTGAGCTATTGCCCTTCATGTGTTGTTCTGCCCATTTTATCTCATCCTTCCAGTGCATAGCTGGCCTGCTGATTCCCATCCAATTCAGTATCTTTTCCCAGATGATCTTTGACATAGTACACTCAAAGAACAAATGTTCATGGCTTTCATCTCGTGCACTGCAAAGTGGACATACAGCATTGTCTAGGGCTCCCCATTTAAGTAGCCTATCTTTGGTGCTTAGTCTTTGGTGTAGGGCTAGTAACAGGATGAATATCATCTTTTATTGGCTCAAGTTGTTACAAGTTATTCTTCTCCAGCTTACCTTCTGAAACTGCCCTCTTGCTTTGTTATAGATTTCCCTGATGGAGTACTGGTGCTTGGCTGAAAGGTTGTCCTCATCCAGCCCTATTTGTTGCATTAGGTCCTTTGCAGCTAGCACTTTCTTTAGCATCCAAGACCCTTGCTTGATTTCAGTGCCCCAAACAAGCTTACCTTTGATGTAATACATGTGCACCGATTTGACCCATAATTTGTCCTTCTAACAAATATTCCATAGGAGCTTACCTATTGCTGCTTTGTTCCAGACATGAATATCTAGTGTAATCACCTAATTTTGGCACCAAATTCAAAATTGCTCAGAATAGTCGTATTAGATTCTTAGGACGTGTCGTCAATTTTTTTCTGGATTTCTAGTGTTTATTCTTAACTAAAATTATCGTTAATTAGGATGTAAACTATGAAAATTGCCAAAAATTACTTGTTATGTGTTTAATTTTTGATGCTATAATTTAATTGTGATAGTATTGTAAAGTATATGGTTAATTTTTAGTTAGTTGTGTGTGTATCAACCATTTTAAATGGTCATTTGTAAAAAAAAATTAGCCCACTCCTTAGCCCAAGCCCACTCCCCCTGACCCGGCCCACACTCGCAGTATATAAGCAAGAATCCACATTTTTGCTCATTATACACAAAAATCAGAAAAAAGGGGGAACTCTTGCCAATTTTTCCCAACCCCGCCGGAATTCCCCTCCCACGGCGGAGCCACCACTGCTCCGCCGCCGGCCACCACCTCCGGTGGCCGGAAAATTTAGAAAAATACACCATCGAAAGATCTCGACCCCCCCATTCCGTTTCTCAACTTGGTTTCGTCAAAATCCAAGCCGTTTGGAGTAGATCGGAAGTCAAAGTTGCGGTCAAACAAAAAATCCGGCCACTTTTTGATTTTCCGGTAAGTTTTAGTTGCTTCTTTTCCCTTTACTCCTCACCCTCCTCTTTTGCCCGTTCCCTTGTCCCGTTTCCCCTTCCCGTTTTCCTGTTTCTCTTCCTGTTTTTCCTTGCGCTTCTTCTTCTTATTTTCTTTCTTCTTTTGTGTTATGGTGTGAGTTGTGCTATGATGGATTTAGGATAGAGATTGTTTTGGGTTGAACTGTGGCAAGGTGAGGGTGATGGTTGATACGGGGAGGCAGTATTGCGAGGTTGTTTGTCGAGGCTGTTAGGAACTGTTTTAGGGCGAGGGGGGCTGTCCCGATGCTCGGGTATTAGTGAAGCAGCTGGTGGAGCGACGCGAGGGAGGCAGCGGGGTTCGGGGCTGAGATGAGGAACTTTGTTTAGCGAGCGATGGTGATATTGAGTGATGGGAAGGCTGCGATGATGCTGCTGCGATTAATGTGAAACGGAGCGAGGCAGCAGTGCGACAATGGGAGGCTGATCGAGTGCGGTGCTGGTCATGTTTTGGCTTTCACGGGTTACAAGTAAATCCCAATTATTTTGTTTCATCTCTTTTGTTTACTGTTTGTTTAGTTTAGTGTTGTTAGTTTAGAAAATTAAAATCCGTTGTAGTCGTAGCATGTAAAAATCATTGGGAAGTTGAATGAATATGCCTGTTCTTACCCGAGTGCAGTTCAGTTCTTTTGACCATTAGTTTATTATACGTTTATGTTGGAAATCATGTACATTGTGCGAGAATACATTTCTGTCCTATGTCTTGATTTAAATGTTCAAAGCTTGCCTGCCTTGGTATAAAAAGAATAGGCTTTCTCACTTGTTTTGCCCCCATAAACTTCTCTATCCAGCTTGTGTGTGTGTACATTAGTTAAACTTACGAGTTAGTGCAAGTGCTGAAATAAGGCTGTGATGTCTAAGCTTGAAGTGTCTGTGAGCTTTGCTTTGAGTTAAACATGGAAATCTGAGAGTTGTGTGGACATGTATGCTCTATTTAGCTCATCTTAGGGAAGTTTTAAACATTTTTTTTGTTCCAGAGAACTTGAAACACTAGTTTGGTTGTTTGATTTTGTTCTGGTCTGAGTTTTTTGGTCTAGCTGTAGCTTTATTTTAGCTTACTAGAAGCTCTCAATGTCTGGTTTGTTTAGTTAGTTTCAAGTTAGAAATCTGTTTCCTTTGGTTTAGTTTAGTTAGTTTGGTATATTTTAGTTAGTTTGGGGCTGTTTTTAGCTTGGTTTGTTAGTTGGATTCTAAGTTTGTTTGGGTCTCTTTAGTATTAGTTTTAAGTCTAGTTTGGGGCTGATTTAGTTTGTGTAGTTGGTCCTAGACCTTCTAATAATGTAATGAGTAATGGGGTCCTTTTAGAGGACCCTACTTGTACATTTTCAGCTTTTTGAACTGTTTTGGCTGCTGAAATAGTATATTTCAGCAGCTCTACTATGCTGAAAATAGCCAAAATATACTCAAGTATAGGGGTGTGGGCTTGTACTTTTGTACAAGTCCACACTCCACCTTTTAGCCCCACCTTTTGGCCTTCAATTTCAGCCATAAATAGGGTCATTTATTGCCCTCATTTGAACACCAACTCTCAGCTGAAAGCACAGGAACTAACAGCTGAAAACAATAGAAGAACCAGCTGAAACAAAGCATTAAAATAGAGAGAAAACACTTGAGAAAAATAGTAAGTTTGAGAGTTAGATTTAGAACCAAAAGCCTTTACATCTAAGGTCTTTTGGAGCATAAATCTTAAGGTTTTAAAGGGTGAACAGGGGTATAAAGGGCCTGTTTTAGCTGCTGGTTGGGAGTAAAAGTTGCTGGACACTTTGTTTGAATTATTGCTTTTCATCTCTTGTTGGTTTTGGATCTTTGGCTCAAAGGTAAACACAAATGAACCTTGTATTAATTTGGAGTTTACTTGGCTATGAAATGAGATGAATCAGCATGTTCTAATGGTCTAAAAATTCTACTTATGTGCTATTAGTTAAGTCTTTAATTAACTGTGTTGTGCTAAAACAAGGAAAAAATATTGTTCTATAAGACTAGCCTTGTTACTTGTTAGAAATTTTCATGTCTTGCAATTTATGTAGTTCATGTATTACATCTTCTTAACTCCATTGAAGCATCAAATTAAGCACTTTTCTCGACAATTATGGGTACTTACTCTACGGGTTCTATATTGATGATAACTCCCTTCCTTATGTGAAGCGTACGATAAGAATCTCCACGTGGCAACTTATTTATAATTGGAAATGAGACTGCGACAAAACTGAGAATTTAAAGCAAAAGTAGGTCAATAGTGCAAACAAGCTTAAAGCAGCATGTATTTGAACGTTTTCTTTGTTTTACAGTAGGCATATCAATTTAGAATTTGAATACTTTATAATAAATACTTAGCTAAAGGATAATTATACAAATAGGCAAACTTATGACATGCCCTTTGTAAAATTTTAAATTAAAATGGAGGTTTGATGCAAATTTTGGACAACACCAATTTATGTGGTATGAAAAGTGAAGAAATGGACTTAATCTTGTATGTATAATTGAGCATCACAAAAACTGTGTAAACGGCCTTCAAATTGTTTTAAACAGAACAGCCACTTGGAAAGATTAAAAAAAAAAAGTATTGATTGTAACATAAGTTTTTTGCAAGTTAAGCCTTGAATCAGCCTATTTTCGCAAAATATACCAGCCCACTTATTGACCAAAAACGCCCTTTTAATGGACAACCCTATTTTTGCACGAACACCCCTACTTTCATAAACAGTCACATTTTTGGCAAAAATCTATCTTTGGCAAATATCCCTTTAATAAATGGTCCCATTATTTGGTGGAATCAATTTTTTTTTTAGATTAATTAAATTCTTTTAAAATAAACCGGCCCTCTTTGAGTCTGGAAATGAATGATACCTTTAATTTCCCGAATAAGATCATAAATTTAACAACCCCTTTTGTAAAGTTGGAAATGCGTAATAAATTTATTATCTATTTATTTATTTTACTGTGAATCAAAAATGTGAACTCGTCCAGTCCTCCGTGAGGTTGGATAAGTATTTTATCTTGTGATATGTAATTAACAAAATAGGAGTATGACTAGGTAAATCAATAGAAAAATAAAGATCCGCTCGATTAGGCAAATTAGGTAGGAGCGAGAAGACTCATGCGATTAGGCAAGTATATAAGTATGATTTGTGATCTACTTATTAGGTAAAAAGAAAAAAAATCAAATTGAGACGAGCCAAATAGAATTGAGAGAAGTTAATGATGAATCTTGCGACAAAAATATGGTTTCAAATCCAGTTAGGCAATATTATAAGTATGGTTTGTGATCTACTTATTAGGCCAAAAGAAAAAGTAAATTGATTTAAATTCTAAATTAATTATTATTTTTTGAAGTTAATTAAATTTTCTTAAAAAAATAGACCAGTCCTTTGTAAGGTTGGAAATGCGCAATACATTTTATTTTATTTTTGAATCAAAGTGTAAATTCTTCCAGTCCTCTGTGAGGTTGGAAAAGAATTAACACTTTTAAATTTTTCTGAATCAGGTTCAAATTCAAATTAACGGCATTAATATAACAACCATATTTAATAAATTAAAATCGCGACAATAAAGCAACTGTGCTTGGCACAGGACTCGAGGGTGCCTAATACCTTCCCGAGAGTCAACTGAGAACCTTACCCGAATCTCTGACGCAGACTATTAGACGAGTCAAGGGTGTTCCAGGTACACCACTTTGGTGACTTGGCACACCTTTAACTTGTCAAGTGGCGACTCCGATTTTCTCTTAAATAATTGTGTACCTTTAACACCCGTCATAACCTTTTTAAATACGCAAATTTCTATTTATTTTAGTTTTTGCGCGTTGAAAAAGGGTCGTGACATCTAGCAGGTTAAGACTACCAGCTGATTTAGGCTTACAGAGTTGTTCCCATGCTATCAGTGCTTTCTTTGAGGGTTAGCACTCCCTGTCCACAAAAAATTTCTGCAGATGCCTTCAATGTGCTTTATAACCTGTTTTGGGAGGGTGAATACTTGTGACCAGTAGGCTTGAATAGCAATAAGGACACTCCTTATCATCTGTATCCTCCCACCATAGGAGAGAAATTTTGTTGTCCATGAGCTCACTTTCTGCAACATTCTCTCCAGTAGAGGTTGGCATTGATTAACTGTCTGCTTCTTTGTGCTGAGAGGTACTCCCAAATACTTGAAAGTAAGTTCTGCTTTCACAAAGCTTAGTTTCCTTAGTATACTAGACTCCACCTCATCATTAACACCTCCAAAGTACACTGAGCTCTTGTCATTGTTGGCCTGTAGCCCTGATGCCCTAGAGAAGTCCATAAAAGCCTCATATAGTAACTCAGCTGATCCTAGGTCACCCCTACAGAATAGTAGTAGGTCATCTGCAAAGCTGAGCTGGACTATATTCATTTTTTCACATCTAGGGTGGTAGTTAAAGTTTGGGTTCCTCTTCAGTTGCTTTAGACTCCTAGTGAGGTACTCCATGGCCAGAACAAACAAGTATGGGGATATTGGGTCACCCTGTCTGAGGCCCTTCCTTGCTGGAAAGGGCTCAGTAGGTTTACCATTTATAATGATGGAGTAGGATACTGTAGTGATGCATTCCATGAGCCATTTAACAAAGACTTCAGGGAACTTCAGATGTTGGAGCACTTGCTTTAAAAATGGCCATGGGAACAACTCTGTAAGCCTATTCCTATGGAATATTTGTCAGAAGAAGGACAAAATTAGCCTATTCCTTTTTTCCTAATGTCTAATTCTAAAGTTAGCCAAGCTAGCTTTGTCCATATTGTAAGCTCCAATAGCAGGTTAAGATAGATTATGTACACTTTGAACTAGCCAATTGTATCCTGAAATTGCACCCTTCTTGGCTAAAATATCTACAACATTGTTGGGTTCCCTAAAGCTATGTACAATATTAATCTTTCCTTGAGTAACCCTTAGATGACAAGACTCGTACAGGATGCAATGATGATATTGAATTAACCAATAATGAATTCGAAGGACTACGAGACAAGTTACTTTTAACTAGTACAGCACCCGCGCGATGCGTGGTTAATATTACCAGAAAACTAATATAACAAAATTTATATATCAAAGTAGCAAATCTAAATTTTTGTATTTATTATTGTGGTTCTATATTCTTATTTTATTAGGTTAAAACCCACCCCTAAAATGATACCACGTTACCTATTGTGACACTAATAGTTTGATGACTATATAGTTTGTGATACAAACAATATATTGTGACAAATTACGGCAATCATATAATAACATATGATATTTAAATGAAAAATAAATTCACTGGACAACGCATCTCTTATTAGATAACCGAAAAAAATGACGTGCATGTACATTTTGCATCTTTTGAACCAACTAGAACCTAATTTAGCGGCTCTTTCCAAAAGGCGTGAATGCAAATAAAAAACATCTCCTGGATAAGCTTCACGCCCGGGCGGTCTTCGTAATAGACATCTTGTCAAAACTTGAGTCCTTCGGTCTTTGGTTCAAACTGCAATATTTAATGACAATAATTGATGAAGAATGGATAAAATATCAAGCTAATGTTCGTTGTTAGATAAAATCCTTGATAGCTTTTATGAATACTTAGACTTAAATTACATAGTTATTAAATTATATGATTAGAAGAATAACACACACTAAAACATAAATAACACAGGTGATGCAACTTAATTATTTGGACCATTACATATTAAGAAATTAAATCCTAACCTTGCCACACCCACAAAAAAAGCAATCAGTCAATGCAATATATACCATTAATTATTATCCATATTACATTAAGTATCAACAAAACCACTCTCGATGAAACCTTAAAGTAGAAAAATACATACTTTTTGGTGTAGTTTTTTTTTTTTGTTTATTCACACCCCCGCATCCATTAATGGTACCACTCCTACTCGTTCATCATGGCAAATTCTCATAACAAAATATGCACTGTATCTTTTTTAGTACTCTTTCTGATGCGTTTATCATTAAATTTAAATAAACTATAACACTATTTAAATAACAATAAAAATAAGAAAGTTGAAAGTAGTATGTACCAAAGTTCATACCTTACTATTTGTGGTGAAGAAATTACTTTGTAAAAAGTCAAGGTAGCAGGGGATGTAATCTGAGTCAAAAGCCTAATGTGAGTTAATGTGTCACTGAAGGATATATTTAAGTGTTCAGAATAGTTAGAAATTTTACTCCAATCCAAATTCCGTTTAAAGTCTATATTTTCAATGTACAAAAGCAAGTAAAATTATATTATAAGATTAAGTAAATATTCATGAGTTTAAGAAGGTTCACAATAGAATAGATTACTCACTCGTACATAATGTAGATGTAGAAAATTGCAAGTTTTATCTGGACAAGTAGAAAGTAAACTTTTCAATAAAAGAACACAAAAAAGATAACAAATAGTACATTAGATAATATACTGCGGAGCTAATTTCTAGGCATAGTGTGCAAAATATTACAACATACATTTTCAACAATTAACATTACCTTTAAAGACTCAAAGAAGGCATGACCTGAATTCAACCAAAGTCTCATCCTTCATATTGTAATCACTATTTTTGCGCTCAAACTTCAGAAAGCTATGTTCCAAGTAAACTAAAACACAGTATGTGTGGCATCTTTTGCTAAGCATATGAATATGTATTTAACTATTTAACGCTTCATATGATTATATATAGATAATTATATAAATTCCATGATGTGATTCACAATAGTAAGTGAAACAAATATCATCCATCCTATTTAATCTTCTCTTAGAAGTGACCGTGATTAGTTCATTCTAAAGAAGTCTGTGCCGTTAATATTCATTCCTCACATAAAGTTAAAGAAATAGAGTTATCCATTTTCTTACCTTAGTTATTGGCTACTTGATTCATTCAACACCCATGACTATGTAGCACATAGCAAGTAGCATGTCGCCAACGATATAAAATATTGTCTAGATGTACTTGCTACTCAATCTGATAAAACATCTTCTATGCATATTTTGATAAAAATAAAAAAACATAAACTAACATAAAAATTATTGTTGAAAAACGTTAGTATATGATTAAAGAACTGAATAGCTTGTGTTGTCGTATTGAATACATTACGACACTCACCTCAAGTTCTCTTTAAGGTCCACCAAAGCGGATTGCATGGTAATCCATGTCCAAAGTCCTATAAAGCAAAGAAACATAAGCAAAAGTATGGTTCTTAGATATATAAGAAATAAATTCAAATATGTATAAAGTTGGGTGATGCATTGGTTTGTAGCAGATGTCATCTTGATATAGTAAGAAATAAGAATTCAAGTATGTATAAAGTTGGGGTGATGCATTGAATTGTAGCAGATGTCATCTTGTGGTCATATTAGACTACTATATCTATATGTAGGTATTGCATCAACTTTGCCTACCAAATATTACTACCAACTTTACTTTTGAGTCGTAGGTGTTTTCATCAATTTGATATCCTCTACAAATATAACATAGACATTTTTTAAACCTATCTCAAATCAAAGATGAGGAGTCCATCTAATCAGTTAATTACATCTCATCTCAGACAATGTAAAAGTAAAATACATTACCATTTCTGCAACCAAACTGATGATAGAGTAGATTTTCTCATTTTCAAAGACTCTTTGCGATGATTTATTTCCTGCATCCGGTGGTGTACCCAAAGTATGAAGTAGGTAAATTACCATTCATGCAACCAAACTTCTATTTTGAGATAACTACAGGCATCAAAATGAAAAAGAAAAGAAAAAAAAAAGAAAGTAATTAGCAATTCGGGTCTTAAAAAAAAAAATTTGTACCAAAAGATACCAAAAGATACAAAATTATACATAAAAATTAGTACTTTATTTATGAGCACTATATATGTTAGCATTCAGGTAACCAAGAGATACCAAAAGTGCAAATTATTCAATCCAAATTCTCTGTCATTGAAAATTCTTCTGTAATGAGAAGTTCTGCACTCCCCCTACATTGATCGCCTACTCAAAAGCGGCATGACATAAACACGAATTCTAATAGAATACATAACATGAAATAAACTTAACTTACGTGGATAGGTTCATCAAAGATGAGAAGAGGAACATAGAAAAGTCATCTGAAAATAGTTTCTTCTTTCCTCTTCAAGTCCTCCTGTTAAGCTTTCTCTCTAATCTGCTTCTTATATCACTATTAAATTTCCGAACTACGATAAGAATAATTCTTTTTGTTTCCAACAATGTAGAAGGTTCACGTATGACAAAGTGAAAAGATTTATCATCCAAGCAAAAACCGTCTCATCCCACTATTATTAAAACATGTGTAGTGGTTACATTATGAGCAACTTCTTATAGATAATGATAGCGCATATACAGATGGTTCCATCGAGGTTCCTTGAGTTTGATACTCTTTCCCGCCCTTCAGATGTTGGTTCTAGAAACATTGTTTGAATAGCCTTTTTCATATGTTTAACTTATGCTGAGAAAAGATTGAAGTTTGTAGGATTGAAACGGGTAGTTCTATGAGAAACTTTGACGATTTTTTAGAGAAGGAAGTAGTTTTTATGTTAATTCAAATGCATGTTGCACGTTCATATTTAAAATATAAATACAAATTGAAGATGTAAATTGTACAATATGAGAATGGTGGCAAGATGCTTCAACCGTTTAGATTATTTGTATTCAAATGCTTTTCAAATTCAATTTAAAACTACCTGGCCGAGGGAACTAATTAACTTTACTGTTTTACATATCATATATAAAAACTGCACAGATAAATTCAAAAACTGCACAGATAAATTCAAAACTGTACAATCCAACTTTGAAAAATAACCACGCTAACTAAAAATAACTACTTACTAACTAAATCACCTAATTTAACCATATTGTCCTAAAACCTAACACATGGCTTGTTTTTATTTTGACACTTGCCTAAACATGGTTGGCTACAACACTCCTTTTAATATATATATATATATATATATATATATATATATATATATATATATATATATATATATATATATATATATATATATGCAATATATTATTTAACATATTAAAATAAAAACTAGAACGAAACTAGAATATACAGGAAAAAATCATAAAGGTGAGGAACTAGATTAGAATTCAAGAGTGCAAAAAAATAATGTGGTATAAATTCATAAAAATTTACATAAACGTACACGTAAGTATATGTGTATTTATAATTTTTAAGTAGGTATTTATCAAATCGATTTGGTTCGGTTATTTTTTTTGCTTAGAACTATAACAAAACCGAATTTTATTGGTTTTTGAAATTAAAAAACAACCAAACCAAGCCTAAAAAATATCGGATTTTTCTTTTGATTTGAATCGATTTTTGATTTGATTCTGTTTTTCGATTTTGAGTGAGCAACCCTACAAGCAACAAATGGTTTTACATGCGCATCCACGAATGTATTGTCTCGTACCTTCGCTTGCCCTGGACGATTACAACACTTAGGGGCCATTTGTTTTTATTAAGATTAAGAGGTCTGAATCTGAATGCAGAACTGAATATTAAGATGTTGTATATGGACCTGAATACTGAATCTTTAAGACTGTTTGTTTTTCAACATCTGAATGTCTCTAATTTATTTATATTTAAATATAATAATATATAATTCAAATAAAATAGTAATTAAATATGATATTAATAAATTATCAAAAAATGTCATTAAAACAAAAGTAAAATTATTATTTAATAAAAAAATAAATATTTAATAGAAATGGATATTTTATTAATAAAAATGTTGAAATGTCTAATATAGGAACAAGATTATATATCAACAAACGCTATGTTGTTGCAGAAGTAAATTCATTATTTAAGAAAACATGAATAAGCAACTACAAAATAAAAAAGCTCTATTAATTCAAGGGGGATTTACTTAAATGTGGCAGAATACTCTCTTGTGCACTTCAAATTCAAGCTACGGGTAGCACTGGCAGAGATGGAACTAATTACTTTAATAATAGAGAAAAGAAGAAGACAATCCATATTCTTATTACCAGTAGAAAAATCATATGATCGAAATAAACTTATTCAATTCATTCACAGTAGGAAAGTTGAAACAAAAGCAATTTATATCTTTGAATTTACAGTGAATCAGTCAAATTTTACGCAACAAAATTATACAAGTTCTTTATAAACAATCCATTAATTTTACAAAGTAATAGGATAATATATGTATCTTCTCAGAGAAAGAGGCGTGAAGTTCAGGATACCAATTCAGAGAACATCTTTGATAGTAGAAAAAGAGGCGTGAAGTTTGTGAGGATGGAGAGAGAGGGAAAGAGGCGTGAATATAAGGAGAAGCCTGAGAAAGTTGCTCCTTTTTTCTTGTAAATTTTTTCCTATAAAAGTGCCGTAAAGTTTTTGGAGATCTATATGGCCATACAGACATGGACACAGATATTAATCAGTAGGAGGTATTCAGTTCCATTAAGGGCTTTTAAAAATAGCCTAAATCTGTCCTATTCAGATTAAGAGCCTCATTAAGTGCAAACAAATGAGGCCTATTATGGTTTCAACTTTGCTCATTACCAACAATATTGAATCTGCGACCTAGGATGTTGAGTAGATTGTAAGATAGAGATGATTGTTCTACCCTTATACAATTCGATGGATTACAATGCAAGAACAACGAATCAACGATCAATATCATAGCACACAAATTACGAATAGAGAGCCTCAGAGTATTAGAGTACTGATTTAGAGAGAGTAAGAAAAACTTAACACTTTGTTTGGATCATTGTTACCTATTGTTTCATAATGTATTGTATTGTATTGTATTGTATTGTATTGTATTGTATTGTATTGTATTGTATTGTATTGTATTGTATTGTATTGTATCATACTATATTATAAAAACAATGTTTGAATTGATTGTATTATTTCCCGTTGTTTAGTAACATTGTTGTTATTTGTTTTGATTGTATTGTATTGTACTGTAATTAATAAGTGTACTAATATATCCTTAGTTGTTCGATTAAGTAACAACTTTTTTTTTAATATAATTTGAGACAGTTTATATTTACTAGTTTATCACCAACTATACCTTGTAAATATATTCATGCAAATTATAATGAAAATAATAAAAATAATAATAAGTTAATAATAGTAAACATAATGCATGTGAAGAAATTATAAAATAAGGATATTAGATTTAAACAAAATTTCTTTTCAAAGAAATTATGCATGTACTAATTAAAGAACTCATATATGCATGTGAAGTTCTAATAGGTAGGAATAGTACTATCTTGGCAATATTTTATGGTATGCAAAGAGAGGATTACATATATTGGTTTATTCTAGACTAATTAATCTAAAAGATCGAGTAAATTATGCTTTTGAGTTAATATGTGTACTTAATCAAATACTTAACACATGCAAAGAAAAGTCACCAAAAGCAAACATATATATGCATAAAATATACAGTAAATATATTCATGGCTAAATCATGTTTGTAAGACCATATTATTATGTAATTTTGATTGAGTCGGAACTAAAAAATTATTAGATAAACAAGAAAGAAAAAAAATTTAGTATGTACCTCTAGTTGTAAACAAGAGTAGAAACCTGAGCAAATAAAATAAATAAATATTAGTTCTTTTGATGATGAACTTCATGGATACAAGAGAACAAATAACAAAAGTGTCATCATATATTTTGTATAAAAAATAAAATAAAATATGGCTTGTAATTAATGAAATCTACTAACTCAAGTTTCACGTTTTTGCTCTGTAATTAATGAAATTAAGAATTATACATTAAATAAATTAAGATAAACGTTTAATGTAATCACACAACAAGATGACTTGTGAATATGAAGATGCAGGGAATGTACAAAGCAATAAGAGAGGCAGGGAACGTACTGTATTTTGAAAAGAGGGGAGATGAGGTCAAAATAACTACTTGGGTGTATTTAAATAAGAAAATAGGGTAGAGGATAAAATAGGATTATAAGGTTATAATTAAGGACATGATGGAAAAGTGTAAAAGCGTAACAATGCAAAACCACCAAATCGGTTGTAACAGAAAGTGGGTCTTTTCATTGTTAGGTAACAACGGAACTTAACAATTGACACGACCCGAAATCCGGTTAGGCCGTGCGGGCACCCGACATCCTTCTCTAGACCCGTCGGGCGAACCCTTACCAATTAAATTAGGCAAATAAATATAATTCAATTCATTAATAAGAACAAGGCTTAAAAAAGAAACACTGACATACTGATACCTCTAAGCTGTACAAAAGAAATTACAGCTGACTACCCGACATACTAGGTTTAGGGTTATCCAGACCAGACATCTAAGAGTACAAAAGAAGACAAATACCTCCTGAAGGGAGCAAAATGCAACTGAAATAATAACCAATAAACTGGTGGCCATCCGGAATAAAAGCTGGCTCACCCTGACAGCTGAAGTCGTCTTCGCTCCTTCACAACGTGGCGAACTCAATCCTGGAGCGAACCTGCCGAAACGAAATAGATAGAAAAAGAAACAAACAACAAACAAGGGTGAGTCAAAAGGACTCAATAAGTGGGGCAGACTAGACACCTCAAGTAATAGGATAGCTAGCCAGGGAGAAGAAACAGATAAACCAAATTCCTCTTATTTAAATTAGGAAAAGGCAGAGCCAATTAATAACTAGAAACACGTATGGAATCACAAACTCATTAAAACCAGGAACGTAAGATAGCCAGAACATATAGGTATCCCGAACATATCAACAATCAGAAATACTTCCTGTTGCGGCGTGCAACCCGATCCATATATTCATCATGTCGCGGCGTGCAACCCGATCCATATATTTATACCGTTGCGGCGTACAACTTGATCTCCGCAACCCAGAATACAAGCCAGAAATATATAGGCAAACTGAAATATGTCCACAATATGGTATACATACCGCATACACAAAACACAGCATGATAGTCACACAATAGTCAGCACGCGATGCAATGAAATGGGATGAATGCAGTATGATGTAATGGTGTCACATGTGCCAAATAGATGGAGCGGAATCCTCCTGCTCCGAGGGCGGAATCCTCCTACCCTGAATATGATGCAATGGAACAGAATCCTCCTGCTCCGAGGGCGGAATCCTCCTACCCTCAATATGATGCAATGGAGCGGAATCCTCCTGCTCCGAGGGCGGAATCCTCCTACCCTCAATATGATGCAATGGAGCGGAATCCTCCTGCTCCGAGGGCGGAATCCTCCTACCCTCAATATGATGCAATGGAGCGGAATCCTCCTGCTCCGAGGGCGGAATCCTCCTACCCTCAATATGATGCAATGTGCATACGAATGCAACATGATGCAATAATAACCCATCACCAGCGCGGGACTCTCATCGACAGCTGGAAAGTATATACGAACTCACAACCAAAGTACAATACTCAGATTCTCAATGCAATACCAATAACAGGACATAATATATAATATAGAATATAAATCCAAAGCTAAGGCGTAATAAGTACGCCTATCGGCAGCTACACACGTAAGGAATACGTGGTAGAAAATCCACGAGGCCAGGTGCCTCCAAAGAAATGGATATAAACACTTACCTCTCTCAAAAGTTAGCATTGTGACCAACAACCGCGTTATTCTTTGAATTCATTGCCAAATGATCCCACTGTGATCAATAAGCAGAAAAATATATCACATTAGGCTAAAGGCTTCATTCCTCACATTTTAGGGCAATCCAGGTAGGAACCTGATACCCTATTCGCATACGCAATACGCAGGCCAGACCTATATACAGGGTTTAAGTCCACATAACCAAATCCCAAATAAATTATATTTATAAGTTGCCCATAACTCACTGAGCACGAATACATAATCAATTTCATTATCGGGGTCCATTTGACCCTTTAAACTATCAATTTACGTCATTAGGGCGATGTCTAATATTCCTATTTTTACCGCAAAAATATATTTAAACACACGTAATAAACTCAAATAATATATTAGGATCATTACCTGAATGTTCTGGGGTGAAAATACTATTTTTCTCCGGCCCCTTTTCTCATTTTCTGACATTTTTCCACTGTGTATTTTCTGTTTCTTCGCGTTTCTCCATTTCTGTACGTTTCTCGCATCCTTTGCTCCTTCTGATCTTATGTACTACTAATATCACCTTGTCCTTAGCTTAAAGCTAAGGACAACCCACCGCCCATATTTTGTTTTTCTTTTTTTTTGTCCTTTTGTTCTTTTTCTTTTTCTTTTATTTTGTTTTCGCGACAAAAATTAAAACGGTATCCTGTGATATTCGAAATAATTCCAACTTTTGCATACAAGTTATACAAAATATATGTAACATACTCACGAAGGCGGATTTCAAATCGGACTCCCGAAACTCAAAATGCGAATTTAAATGGAAAAGAAATCAAATTATTTAACTTTCGGCATTTTAGCGGAAACTAGCCGAACAACATCGAAATTCACTTTCGAAAATTTACAAAAATCACAAATAATCATACGAACCTACCGGTGCTTTCGGATTTCGAATCGGAGCTCATTCGGCAAAAACCGAGCTCGAAAATCTCTTTTTAATATTTATCGCTAATAAAACTGAAACCTTCTTCCGATGCCTACCAAACGAGGTCTGATTTAGCTCAAATTTTAGAGACAGGTCCTAATGGACATTACGAATATTTTAAAATTATCGACACGCCAATCGGAGTCCTAACTTCCGAAACGACTGACCGAGGTCGTTTCATTCTCCTCCACTTAAACTCTCGTTCGACCTCGAACGAGCCTAAGTCTAAAAAAAATTCGCACAGATAGCAAAAGGACTTGCACGACCTTCATAAACTACTCCACGGGCGTTATCTCATAATTACAGAATCAGAGTTATAACACGCACATCAAACTCTTTGATAAAAACATAGCTGGATAATATCATAACGCCATTGCCCAACTTATTCTGACTAAACCGATCCTTCCTCGATCACGAGAGGAGAATTCTACATTTTCGAAGCAAAGATATACGAAACTCTGGATGGACTAACATGATTCAGCCGAGAATCACCTTTTCGATATACCTTTCGATATAGAACAGGTCGCTAAAATTAAGAATTAGCCCACGCTTGATGCAATAGGGGGAGCTTTTGAAGTACCTTGTCACTACACACTATAGAAGATTTGATGCAAGCTATATTATTTTTACGAACGCACTATACAACATCTCAGTTGATTTAGTATTACCATTCAGTATTTGGAGGAAGACTCCTCCACTTAAAGCACAAACTCATGCAACCATTTGTATAGGTATAACCATCCTCGCACAGTCTGTTGGACTAAAGAAGATTTAGCTAAAAGCTGAACATAGGCAGACCTAAGCTACCAACTACCCTTTCGAGTTGCCAAACAGCTGCAACTCTCAAGTTCACAACTTCATACCTTTGCCGTAAACACCACCGCCTAATGGATGGTACTTCTATATAAAAATTTCGGCAGAGTTTCCCTTGAAACTGGATGATCCGCAAAACAGAACCAGCACTATATTATACATGGGAATGGATACCCGGATAAACTGATAACATAAACATGTTAAACGAATAACAAGATGAGACAACTGGACCAAAACAATAATATGATTCCAAAACAATAATATGTTTACCCGACCACAATAACATGTACTCTGGCTCAACACAGGGAACGTCACAAGCGGCTACCAATTGCCCACGCTCACTAGTGCCGGACGAAGAAGAAATGGCAATAGATCGAGGATAGAAATAATTAGAGCTTCAGGAAGTTCATCTTCTTATTTACTTGGCTACCAAAGCTAGACTACTTCCGAGTCAGGCGAGCCAAAGAACCACAATTGAAGAGATAGACATTAAATAAGCTTTATGGAAAAACATCCATACCAATTTAACCTCCCAATAAGAAGGAAATTCTGACAATTTACCATAAACCCTTTTATAACCCAGATAAGCTCATGGGATAACATGACTCTACAAACATCTTGAATCATGGAAAACACATAGATCAAATATTACTTACTAACCACTTTACACCGGAAGAAACGATAACACTTTCTGATAGTGACAAATTGGGATCTCATTATCCTACTAACACGGAATTCTGAGAAGAGAGGTATACTAATTTGATATAATAATAAAATATGGCACAACAAGTTGCCAGGCAGACGATACTGACACTCACTCCCAAATCTCTCACATTTAGATCAGATAAACTAGTAGGGTCTCATAAATGCTAGGAATAAATCGTATCAGAAACTCACCCCTCTACAGTAACCGATTCTTAATTACGACAATATCCAAGAAAACCGTCGAAACATGATAAGACACACCATTTGCAGATCGATCGGAAAGATAAATCTTACTTACAGATTAGGGAAGAAGAAACACACGGGTCCACTACATCGGATGCCTCAGCATCCTGCCAGACTAGCAGTTCATATTACTGCCTCTGCGGCTGAGCCGAGCCGCTACCCTGATAATTACTTCTAGAAGAACCACTACCACCACGCTCTCGACCTCTACTGGGTGGTGGCATTTCTCTGATTGATTAACATTTAAATGAAATTCCTGCGACTGTGCAGGTGTCTGAGGGCAAGAAGAAGGACGATTGTCTACTTGCTGGAGTAAGGAAAAACTCCTCAAAAGATAACCAGACTCATGACAGTGATAACAGATTTTCATTGAAAATGGAAGCTGAACATATTATCGATAGCTATAAAGAAAAAAACTGGGTCTAATCTTGATGAACTACTCGCGCACTCTGAGAATCACGCTCTACAAGCTGAGATAACCTGGAAGGTGACCTCCAAAAATAATCAGAACTTTTACCTCCAAATGAGGTACCATGGTTACCCACCAGGGCCGTGGGATCTCTTACTTTCCCGCTCTAACTCTTCCCGCTCTAACTTATGGTATGCCTCGAACCTTCGAGCAATATTAACAACAACATCAAATAAAATCCAGGCCTCAATTTCTTTTTTTTTTTTTTCAAGCCATCTGGGATCTTAAGGAAGGAGAAAGGTCATCAATAAATCTTTGAATCTGTCGAAAAGCTCATGGACTAGTTCTAATGCATATTCATTCATTCTATAGAATTCAATCTCATATTCTGAAACACCAACAGGCTAACCGACAGGCTACCCTGTCCAATCCACTCAAACTAGAAACACTTTTCATTTTGCTAGCTACTCGAAAGGAACTTTTCCACGAATCTAGAAGAAAAATCGAACCAAGTTAGTTAATAAAAGAGAGAGGCCCATCAATTCAAGGCTGGACCTTGAAACTGGAAAGGAGAATAATCAACACCATACCGCTCGATATAATCAAGAGCCCGAAGGATACAAATACCCTGACATTATTTTTTTTTAAAAAAAAATTCATGGGGCTTATCTGATGCATTGCTTAAGAATATTGGAAGGTTCAACCGCGTAAAATAATGCAACCACTTTGGGCACTCGGACCGAGCTGTTACCTCGGCTAGTTAACCAGCCAGAATAATTAGAGGTACAACACATGCTACCTCCGGAACATACTTTACTGCGGCAATATTAAGAACTGAAATAGGAGCTCCCTGAGACCGAACATCTACATATGCGGCAATCTGATAAGCTGCCTAGCGAATAATAGGTTCTTGCAGTATCTGCGTCGCCAAGATTCTCGTAAAAGCATCGTAGAGAGCCAAGGGAACTACAAGGCCCTGCTCCCTTGCCCATCGCGAGCTTGTACAACTGGGACCTCCGTAACTAGGTCGTCAGCACGATAAGAAAAACTCTCGGGGCTTTGTCAGTGCTAGCCCCTGGCTAGACTGCTTCGTCTTAAACTCATACCGTTTGTTGATTTATCGCACGAGGGTTTCACAATTACCACGAAGGAATTAATGAAAATACTTTTGCATCCTAGACCGACGCACGATCAGAAAAGAAGGAAGTGAAACTTCCTAAATGCCATCATAGCCTCTCGTAGATAAGTACGGACGTCTACGTACCCATCAGCGAGACTCTACTAGACACTGTCTTAGTCTGGATAGACTCTAAACATGGCTCTGATACCAACTGACACGACCCGAAATCCGGTTAGGCCGTGCGGGCACCCGACATCCTTCCCTAGACCCGTCGGGCGAACCCTTACCAATTAAATTAGGCAAATAAATATAATTCAATTCATTAATAAGAACAAGGCTTAAAAAAGAAACACTGACATACTGATACCTCTAAGCTGTACAAAAGAAATTACAGCTGACTACCCGACATACTAGGTTTAGGGTTATCCAGACCAGACATCTAAGAGTACAAAAGAAGACAAATACCTCCTGAAGGGAGCAAAATGCAACTGAAATAATAACCAATAAACTGGTGGCCATCCGGAATAAAAGCTGGCTCACCCTGACAGCTGAAGTCGTCTTCGCTCCTTCACAACGTGGCGAACTCAATCCTGGAGCGAACCTGCCGAAACGAAATAGATAGAAAAAGAAACAAACAACAAACAAGGGTGAGTCAAAAGGACTCAATAAGTGGGGCAGACTAGACACCTCAAGTAATAGGATAGCTAGCCAGGGAGAAGAAACAGATAAACCAAATTCCTCTTATTTAAATTAGGAAAAGGCAGAGCCAATTAATAACTAGAAACACGTATGGAATCACAAACTCATTAAAACCAGGAACGTAAGATAGCCAGAACATATAGGTATCCCGAACATATCAACAATCAGAAATACTTCCTGTTGCGGCGTGCAACCCGATCCATATATTCATCATGTCGCGGCGTGCAACCCGATCCATATATTTATACCGTTGCGGCGTACAACTTGATCTCCGCAACCCAGAATACAAGCCAGAAATATATAGGCAAACTGAAATATGTCCACAATATGGTATACATACCGCATACACAAAACACAGCATGATAGTCACACAATAGTCAGCACGCGATGCAATGAAATGGGATGAATGCAGTATGATGTAATGGTGTCACATGTGCCAAATAGATGGAGCGGAATCCTCCTGCTCCGAGGGCGGAATCCTCCTACCCTGAATATGATGCAATGGAACAGAATCCTCCTGCTCCGAGGGCGGAATCCTCCTACCCTCAATATGATGCAATGGAGCGGAATCCTCCTGCTCCGAGGGCGGAATCCTCCTACCCTCAATATGATGCAATGGAGCGGAATCCTCCTGCTCCGAGGGCGGAATCCTCCTACCCTCAATATGATGCAATGGAGCGGAATCCTCCTGCTCCGAGGGCGGAATCCTCCTACCCTCAATATGATGCAATGTGCATACGAATGCAACATGATGCAATAATAACCCATCACCAGCGCGGGACTCTCATCGACAGCTGGAAAGTATATACGAACTCACAACCAAAGTACAATACTCAGATTCTCAATGCAATACCAATAACAGGACATAATATATAATATAGAATATAAATCCAAAGCTAAGGCGTAATAAGTACGCCTATCGGCAGCTACACACGTAAGGAATACGTGGTAGAAAATCCACGAGGCCAGGTGCCTCCAAAGAAATGGATATAAACACTTACCTCTCTCAAAAGTTAGCATTGTGACCAACAACCGCGTTATTCTTTGAATTCATTGCCAAATGATCCCACTGTGATCAATAAGCAGAAAAATATATCACATTAGGCTAAAGGCTTCATTCCTCACATTTTAGGGCAATCCAGGTAGGAACCTGATACCCTATTCGCATACGCAATACGCAGGCCAGACCTATATACAGGGTTTAAGTCCACATAACCAAATCCCAAATAAATTATATTTATAAGTTGCCCATAACTCACTGAGCACGAATACATAATCAATTTCATTATCGGGGTCCATTTGACCCTTTAAACTATCAATTTACGTCATTAGGGCGATGTCTAATATTCCTATTTTTACCGCAAAAATATATTTAAACACACGTAATAAACTCAAATAATATATTAGGATCATTACCTGAATGTTCTGGGGTGAAAATACTATTTTTCTCCGGCCCCTTTTCTCATTTTCTGACATTTTTCCACTGTGTATTTTCTGTTTCTTCGCGTTTCTCCATTTCTGTACGTTTCTCGCATCCTTTGCTCCTTCTGATCTTATGTACTACTAATATCACCTTGTCCTTAGCTTAAAGCTAAGGACAACCCACCGCCCATATTTTGTTTTTCTTTTTTTTTGTCCTTTTGTTCTTTTTCTTTTTCTTTTATTTTGTTTTCGCGACAAAAATTAAAACGGTATCCTGTGATATTCGAAATAATTCCAACTTTTGCATACAAGTTATACAAAATATATGTAACATACTCACGAAGGCGGATTTCAAATCGGACTCCCGAAACTCAAAATGCGAATTTAAATGGAAAAGAAATCAAATTATTTAACTTTCGGCATTTTAGCGGAAACTAGCCGAACAACATCGAAATTCACTTTCGAAAATTTACAAAAATCACAAATAATCATACGAACCTACCGGTGCTTTCGGATTTCGAATCGGAGCTCATTCGGCAAAAACCGAGCTCGAAAATCTCTTTTTAATATTTATCGCTAATAAAACTGAAACCTTCTTCCGATGCCTACCAAACGAGGTCTGATTTAGCTCAAATTTTAGAGACAGGTCCTAATGGACATTACGAATATTTTAAAATTATCGACACGCCAATCGGAGTCCTAACTTCCGAAACGACTGACCGAGGTCGTTTCAACAATACAATACAACGAAATTAAAGTAACAACCAAAACAAACGTTGTAATCATAATAACAATACAATACAATACAATGAGTAACAATGATCCAAACAAAGTGTAAGTTATGTGTTGTGTTGTTCTTCTCTTCTAACCAACATTCGAGAGTTGAGTTTTGAGGTCTTGATCATTCATACTTCTAGCCGTTGAGTATTTTCCTTGTGAATTGCAGAACTCCAGCTGAAATTCTTTGATGATTTCATCTTCTTAATTGAATCTTAATTAGTACTAGTCGTTGAAACTTGGCTGATTGTGCGACACCTTCAATTTTCCTTCTATATACACAGATTAAATAACCGTTCTTCATTTGAAGTTTCCTGGAAAGTCTTTCCATTTCCTTGTTTAATTTGCTCAATTAAGGACTCTTTTTTCTTTGTATGATTACTCAATTACCTAAATGGTTACTAAACTATAAGAAATAGGCGAACAAAGTCATTTTTTTGTTTTGAGATAATGGCCCATCAGAAGTTTGTATTACCCCTGAACTTCAATGAACCCATATTATCAAAATACCCTCTGGACTGCCATGAGGCAAAAAAACAGTTTTCAATTCCTACAAGGTGCATCAGTAAGTCAAATTCTGTCCATGTAGCTATTCCCAACACCTAACAGTCCAGAAAATATGTTTTTTTTCCTTAGTAATTTCATATATTAGTTATATTTCTTAGAAACTTCTATATATCTCCTCTTCTTCACGGGTCTAAGAATTTGACGGTATTGAATAGACATTCATCATCATTTCTGTTGAACTTAACTATCTCCGGAGTGAGCAAGTCATCAACGTTAAAGGAAGAGATCATTTTCTGTTAGATGACGGAGGACATTCATCGTCGTCATCTGTAGCGGTAGCATTTTCAATAGTAAAAAGCTTATCGCTATGGCTCTTAGCGAGGCTATGTCTTGCTCGCATGAGAGAGGAACAGTGGAAAGCTATAGGTGTACTTATGAAAAGAAAAAAGGAGATCTACATTCTGGTTAGGAATTTAAGGTCCACGACGTGCTCCCATCATTGCGTAACAGAGGCGAAGCCAGAATTTGAAGTTTAGGGGTTCGGGATTCTAGTCTGTTTAAGTTACAGAATTCTAACTTAATAATTTGTAAAGATTATATGAATTTTTTAAAACAAATACAGAATTTATACCAATGCTTGGGGTTCGGCCGAACCCCCTTACACTACACTCCCTCTGCCCCTGTCCCCTAATAATGGGAAGATGATTTGGGGTTCATGTGATTAGATGATGGTCTACTAAGATTTGTAACAAAATTTTTGCACAAATCGCTTACAAAAACTTCATTAAAGCGTCATATAAATTATACAGTCAAACCTATTATAACAGCCCCTCGTTATAGCAGCATTTCAGTATAACGGTCTAATTTTCTCCAGAACCAATTTTTCATCTTATATTTTACCTTTCTATAACAGCATTCTACTTATAACGGTAATGACATTCGCTACAATGGAACGCTCTTTGTAAAATTACCTCTCTATAACATCCAAACTCAAATATTACGTAATTATAGTTTGTAAGAGATATATTATATATAAAATAAAATATAAAATATTTATGATAATCATTTGTACCATAAATGTATTTCCTTTTTCACATTAAATATCATAGAATAATTATAAAATAATTGTATCAAGTATGTATAGTTTGACAATGGAATAACACTTGTACTTTTTTCTTTTTTACATATAGGAGATCATGTTTCTACTCTTTTTCGTACGCTTTTTTTTTTTTTTTTTCATTTTTTACATTTGTACTTTTTTGTTTTTTCATTAAATTGATTAATTTCTTGGAAATTTGTAATTAATCATTCAATTCTTATAATAGTTGCCATAAATATTAACTATCATAGTATGAGTTCTTCTTGGACTTGTTAACTTTAAAATAATATTGTCAATCACATATTCTTTATTTATGTGTAATATAGGGTCTAAACGTCAAACTATTTATCTAGAAATAAAGATAGTTATATGCCAATACAAAGAAGACAATCCAAAAGTCACACATGAACAACTGAAGCAAAAATTTTCGATTGGTAGTCGTCTAGCTGTCAGAGACATTCTTAGCAAGACAAATAAGTACATTGACACGGCTAAATAAACAGAAGCTGCTCAAAAGTCTGTTAAAATCAAGAAATTGCGTGAATCTGGGCTTCCAGAGGTATGTATAGGGAAAAAAAATCTTAATCTAATTTTTATCCAAAAAACTAACCACAAAATTTATTCAGATTGACAAAGCAGTAAAGATTTGGTTTAGTCAAGCAAGGGCAAACCATGTCATCCCGAAAGGCGCAATTATCTCCGCCAAAGCTCTTAGTTTTGCAGAATCTTTAGGTATTAACACGCTAGAGAAAAAAAACTTCTCCGTGTCTAATGGGTAGCTCGAAAGGTTCAAACAACGAGATTTTAAAATGAATATGTATTTTTTGCGTATTTTTCGGTTATAGTAGCTAAATGAGATGTAATCGTCAAACGCCAGTATACATATATAACAGCACCTCACTATAGCGGCCATGAAAGTTCCAGACAAACGCTGCCACTATAGCGAGGTTTGACTGTACTCATTAAGCTGATATAATTTTTATAGCAGTAAATCACCTTGAGCCTGTTTGGGTGGGCTTAAAAGCATCTTATTTTAAGTGGCTTATAAGTCAAAAAGTGACTTAAAAGCCACTTTTTGAGAAGTTAGGATTTCCCAACTTTTCAAAAAGTAGCTTTTAAGCCACTTATGACTTATAAACCCAAAAAATTTTAAGTTACCAAACATATATTAATGGGCTTATAGCCACTTTTAAGCTCACCCAAACGGGCTCCTTATTGAATTTATGAGAATATGAATTTCAGAGCTAATAAATTATTCTAATTGAATTTATAGTAAGCGATGATGATTTGGTCTCATTTATTTGTTAAATGGACAAAGTATTTTAATTACCACTATGAGTAAATGATGACATATTGGTTTAGTTATGTTTTTCTTTTAATTTTTGTATATGATCGAAGTGATAACGATTTGGTGTCATTTCTTTTTATAAAATAATTTGGCTCACTTATAAATAACTGATGCTGAATTATCTTCATTTTACGTTTTCATATATATATATATATATATATATATATATATATATATATATATATATATATATATATATATATATATATATATATATATATATATATATATATATATATATATATTGTAAATGAATGAAATTAGGACAATTTGACCTCATTTATATGCAAAATATACCAAGTATTTTTGCTCATTCTATGAATAAGTGCGACCAGATTATCTTATTTATAAATATAAGCACTTAAAGTTTTTTTGGTGAATGTGTAATGTGAGGCCGATTCAGCCTCATTTCTTTACAAAACGGACACAATTTTTAGTTCAATATATGCATAAACACTGTCAGATTGACATTGTTTCTACTTTGTAGGGAGAAATGATATTTTTTGTAATTTTGACTATATTAAGTTGCGGCGGCATATTTGTAATTAAGTGAGGTGGAATTTTTGCACGACCACCTTTTTTTACCTATTTATAAAATTAAGCCGGGTATTTTGATGGGTTTTTTTACATATAAATACAAACCTACACCACTATATTACATAAAAATAGCAATATTTGTCAAATTACAAGCCATATCATTATTTTCTCTAACACAAATATAAACTCTTATCCACCACCCAACCCCAAACCCAACCCCCACCCCCTGCCCCAATATCACATTTCTCATTCATGCCTTCCACCCCCAAAACCAACCCACCCCTGACTCTCGTACGACCCCACCCCCTAACTCCCACCTCACCCAATCCAAAACCCCCTATCCACGGTGTCGGCACTGCTACAATCCCTGTTTCCTCTTCCCCATTCAAGAGGTTACGAGTAGTGAACGGGGAGGAGAACATTCCACTTAGGATTTCTGGATCAAAATTTGAACGCCAACCGACATCGAAGCAGCGGTGGATAGTGGAGACCTGGCCAGAAGACCGCCATAACTGAAAACTAAAAAAAAAAAAAGGAAACGGAGAAACCGCTGCGACCAACAACGAATTCGGCCGGAAAAACAATCGTCGGCAACTCGACTGACGTCGCTGCCGCGGTTGCCGCCGATGACGACATACATGAGAGGAAATTCATCGCCGATGATTTTCTCACTGATCTCGATCTCTTCATCACTTCTTCCTGAAGTTTCGATTTCTTTCTATGCAATGTAAATAATGCTTGGTGTTTCGAATTTGGGGGTTTTATAGTGGGCGTTTCTAGACGGAGCTGTAGCAATGGCTCCAGCCACGGCCACGACAAAGATGAAACAAAAACTATGATCTCCATGGATAAGGTAAGGAAGAGAGAAAATGTGTGATACAGAGTAATGAGTGTGTAGTGTATGTGAGAGGGCACTTTTGGGATAAAATAAAATGTTTTTATATTATGTGAGTGGTTGGTTTTGGTTATGGGTTTTTGTAACCTGGGATTGTTTTTGGGTAATGCTCGCGTTTTACGGTAAAGATTTGAGAATTTAAACAAATTCTTGGAAAATGAAACAGTCTGAAACGACGCAGATACACTGAGATCTAGTTAGATATGGAGAAAAAAAAGTACAGATACAGTGATATACAATACTGAACCAGCTTGAACTGTGCTGAAACAGTCTTGAAACGGTGCCTGAAACAGCAGTGAAACAGTTTGTAACAACACATATACAACGAGATACAGTTAGATACGAAGCAAAGATATACAAAATAATATGAAACAATGCAAAAAAGGTGAAATAACTTAGAAACAGTGAGAAACAACGCACAAACGGGATGAAACAATGTTGAAACGGTTTAAAAACAGCTAATACAATCTTGAAATAGTTAGATATGGTGCAAAACAACCTGAAACGGTTTCATCTTCCTCACCTTGATTTGACGATGTTGATGGTGATTGTACGACATTGGAGCAGGGTTGAGACTGTGGTGACAATGGTGTTGTGATGCCTTTACTGCTATATGGTGATGAGATAGAAGCTACGTTCGTGGTTCTATGATTCTTTCCTTTTCTTTTTTATCCTATTCTTTTTAAATTTTCAATTTCATCTCATATTTTTATGTAAAACATGCCCTTGTTGCCGGAGTTAAAAGTTTTTCGATGAGCACTTGGGCGCTGCTCCACCATGTTTCTATGCTTTCAAGGTTATATGGAGTAACGAAGAACAATTTGGTTTTTGATAGTTGTATGGTGCTAATTAAGCTTAAATTGGTATCACTATAAATTGGAGATTGGTGGATGACGGTGGAGATTTGTGGAAGCTGGTAGAGAAAATTGTATTGGAATAATTCGGCATAAACACGTGGTGTATGGGCATAGTGCCACATAGGAAGAATCAAAGAGTCGTAGCTCCAAAGATAACTTATAAGGATGAGATACTCTCGGATGGTCTTACATACGGAAGGTTTTATAAGAAAGTTTCTCATACCACCTGTCCGTAAACATCCGCCGAACATGTATGTCCTAAAGTGTTCGACTGTTTGTAAAGGCAAACCTGACAGTTTCATATCTTCAATTACCCGCGATATATAGGGAAGCCACTCCAATCACACACAAAACCAACGATCAGACGTTGGGAACATGCATAGAAGTAGCTTAACATGGAGAACATGCCCCAACGCGACTTGGGGAGCTACCTAGGGTTTCTTACTACTATAAATATCCCCTTTCCCTATTTTGCAGAGGCATCACATATATTTTATCGAAACTCTGTCAAATTGTTCTCTCAATATATTCTTAGTTGATAAAGATACCATTTGCCTTGTCATTGCTCATTATTTTTCTTTACTTATGTTTAATTCTATATTGTTGATCGCAAATCTTGATATAATTGATAGCTTGTAACCTTACTAATACAAATTCAAATGTTTGTCTGTATCCAAGTATAGGCAATACAATTTGCGCCCACCGTGGGGCTCAAGCAACCGTTTTATCCTGAGATTTAAGGACCATACTTTGTTATTTTTTATTTACTTCGTTTCTGAGAGAAATGGCAAACGAAACATTACTTCTCGAAGGAACTTGCACCAATGTGGCCAACACTGACTCTGTCGACGGGGTCGCAGATGACGCTCAGTCTTCTCATCGCACCCCCATCGATCAACGTGACCTGCCGAAAGGTTCTAGGGAGAACTCACCCTCAGAGGACAGAGAAATTGGAAGGGTGTAGATGAAGAAAGATCCAACTCTTGGCACGTCGCTCATAAGGATTTTGTGATTCAACAACACCTTGCTTTGGCTGAACAAGATAAGAGAATAGAGGCACAAAACAAACTTATTTATGATCATGAGAAGGTGAACGAACAATTGAGCAATGCGCTGCTTGCTCTATCCAGAAGAATCTGAGATTTGGCCATACTCCTGATCTCCCACTTTGGTACTTCAAGGAGCAGAGATAAGGGGATCTTTGGCTGGAACTGGTTCCGGAGGGTTGGGGACAATACCTGTAGTAGCTTAGACCGCAGGAGCAGTCTCGCAAAATGTGCTATGGATACATTGGAAAAATGGAAGAGGGAATTTGAAGCCAAGTTCGAAAGAGAAGCTAGAACGAATCCCAAGGGCTCCAAAATCTATCCAGACGATGTGACATCTATACCTAAGAAGTTCCAGTTCCTGATACAGAAAAAGTATGACGCAATGTCGAATCCATCTCATCACATTGTAGAGTGTATTACGATGGTGAAAGGGAACGATCTAATGAATCTGGAGCTCGACTCATTGTTGTTAAAGAATTTTGGAGAGACGTTAGAAAAGGGGTCTCTAACGTGGTACATGCCCTTACCCGAGAGATCCATCGGGTCATTTAGTGAGTTAGGGGACTTGTTCATTAAAGCCCACATGGGGACTCAAAAGATTCAGAAAAGAAAGGAGGACATATTTGAAGTTAAGCAGAGAGTAAATGAGTCCCTCTCAAAGAATTCATGGATCAGTTTAAAAAAAATAGAGGATTCTTATGCCAGTTATGGAGGATGATTTAGAAATCATGGAACTCGCCAACAACTTGAATAAAAATAGCTCAGATACTTACAGGAGATTGAAGAATGATATACATGAGTGGCTAGCTCTGAAGTGGGTGCAACTCAAAGATCAGGGTGGAGGAAGAGCAATAAAGGCTCTTGTACTGTAATACCAGGTATAGTAGCCGCCCTGAATCTTCGGCAAAATGAACCACCACAGAGAAACATGAAGGCTCAATTAGCCGTACGAGTTTCCCCGATAATTTACGAATCATAAAACAAGATATGCGGGACCATAAAGTTTTCGATCGGAGGGATATTTTTGGGCCATCATTGGTATCTAAAGAGTCAACTCTTTCCCGTATATCAGAATATATTTCAATGTCAATGCAGTAGAGCTTGTGAAATTTATGAAGGTTATGGAAGACAAGACGGATCCTGCTGCTGTTATATGTAGAATGTTGTTCTAAAGAGAGTAAAATATAATATGAAAAATCGGTTCTCAAGAAAATTAGGTTGTTATACTAAAATGTTGTTATAACGCATTTTGTCGGTACTCTATTTCCAGGTCACCTCATCCGCCTTGCTACGGGAAATAACTTATTGGTGTACGTCAACTTAACCAGATTTTATAAAGTTTTTTATATGGTAAGTTCATAAAGAACTCTGTTCTTTTTAATGCTCAATGCTCGTCTCGAACTTCTTTTTTTTTTCTTTTTTTTAATTTTGAGTCAATCAAGAGTAACTTTGAGCTAGTTGCATAAATTGTTTACGTCCATCTGTATTTTCCTTCATATGTCCATTTTAGTTTTACATAGCTAAATATTGTTAAGAAGAAATTTGGGTTCTAATTTTATTATGGTTTTTTATATCTCTCACACTCATATCTAACAGAGAGCATGTCTTTCTGGCAAAAGTAGAGCATGAATTTATTAGTTGTAGTTCAGTAGAAGATACTTTATATTCATCTGGTAATATATCTACTTCATAAAGATAATCATATTTACAGGACAGGATTTTGGAAAGACTTGAAGACATATTTACTTTAGCTAGTGTTGAGAGCTGGTTTTGAAGCATGACAAACAAGAAGGACTCCTAGGTTCTCACTAAGGACTTGGTCCTTAGAATGAAGGGCACAGGTGATCGAAAAGAGTACGGGTTGCAAATCCCTGCGGAACTAGGCGTAGTGTTGCGTGATTGAACATACATCCTAGTCAGACTAAAAGAAGCTGTGTCCAGGCTGTGTCTGCGAAGTATGAAAAGGAGTTGGACTTCAACAAGGAAATGAATTACTGGGAATCCTGACTTGCCTTAATTAAAAGGATTCCTTGTAGAACTCTAATAGGGTTAAAAAGACCCATATATATGCAAGTAGCAGAAGCAGCCGAAATCAGTTATTCACAAACAGAGAGTTGAGAGCATACAAAGGCGATCTAGCATCTTTCTACGTGAGTAAACTGCAGAAGACAACTTGTGTGCGTGCAAGGTGTCGAGTCTAGATTTTCTGTCTAGGTTCGTCAAGTTGCAAGTTGACTTTGATTAGATCTTTCATAGGTTTACCTATTAGCTTATTCAGAAGCACATGTATTAGGTGAACCTTTGTGTAATTACTGAGAAGCTAGAGTTTAGCTTTGAGTAGTAAGTAGGGTCTAGAGTGTAGCCCCTTGGTTACAGAGTTTGTAATCAGAAACATTGCTCTTGTGTTAGTGGATTCAGTTCTAAATCCCAGAGTGTGGGTCGTGTTTTTTTTCTCCCTTGAGCAAGGAGTTTTTCCACGTAAAAATCTCGGTGTTCTTGTGTGTACGTTTGTGTGATTGAGTGTTCCAGGCAGCAGAAGAAGAAAACCAGAGAACCAGGTTCTTCCTCAGAAGAACAAGGTTCTTGAAACAAAAAATCGGAGGATACTATTCAACCCCCCCTTCTAGTGTCTTAAGGAGGTGCATAGATTATAACAAGTGGTATCAGAGCAGGTCTTCTTGTGAGAGGTTAACACCTTAAGAAGGATCAAAATGAGTGCACCACCTACCATCACTGAAGGTCAGTCAGTTCAGAGACCTCCACAGTTCAACGGGCAGTACTATGCTTGGTGGAAAAGCAGGATGGAGAACTACATATGTGCTGAAGACTATCAACTCTGGCTGATAGTCTCTGAAGGAAATCTGATCCCCACCAAAGTAGTAGGTGAAGGAGATGCTCCTAAGCAGGAACCTAAACCAAAAGAAGAGTTCAATGAAACAGATTATAAGATGATTGAAAACAATCACAAAGCCAAAAGGCTGGTCATTTGTGGTCTTGGCCCTGAAGAGTTCAATCGTGTATCATCTTATAAGACTGCTAAGGAAATATGGGATGCGTTGCAGGTTGCACATGAAGGAACCACTGAAGTGAAGGATTCCAAGCGAAGAATGCTGAAAAGGCAATTTGAACTTTTCACCATGGGTGAGAAAGAATCAATTCAGGACATGATGATAAGGTTGACGATCATCACTAATGAAATGAGATCCCTGGACATGGAATTGCCTGAAATAGAGATGGTCGATAAAGTCCTGAATGTGCTGCCTGAAGCATGGGAACCCAAAATGACTGCTATCATTGAATCCAAACCTCTAAAATCAATTAAGCTTGAAGAACTAGTTGGAAGCTTGAAGACTCATGAGATGATGAAAGACTCAAAGGCTAAGCCATCTGTAAAGAAGGACAAGACCCTTGCTCTTGAAGCAACTGAAGAAACTGATGGGTACATTGATCTTCAATCAGTTGAAGCAGCAATGGTGAGTGCCTTAAGACAGAAGCTGAATCTGGGAAGGTTCAAGGGATTCAAGAAAGGTGGAAAAGAGGGTTCTAGCAGGAAGAACATAGTTGACAGTCCTGACTACTCAGGGTGCTTCAAATGTTTCAAAAAGGATCATGTTGTAGTAGACTGTCCTATGTGGGAAATAGAATGGATGAAAAATAAAGCATCCAAGGAAAATGAGAAGGAGACACCAAATGAAGCTGACAAAGATAAAAGGAAGTCAAGACGACCTCCAAACTTTAGAGCAGAAAGAAGGAAGAAGAAGGAGGCATTCTATGCTACATGGGGACCCACTGACAGTGAATCCGACCATGAAAAGGATTCTGGAGATGACTCGCCATTGGCACTAATGGGTATGTCAGAACACAGTTCTGATGAAGAAGATCTTCGAGATTTGAGAGGAGGAAGAGATCCTTCTAAACTCCCTATGTTTAACGGAACTTGCTACAAGAACTGGAAGAAACAAATGAAGACCTTCTTGCAAGCCACAGACTATAGCCTTTGGTTAATTGTGAAAAGAGGACCCCATGTCCCTGTAAAGAGGGCTGCAAATGGTGTCCTAGTGCCGAAGAAGGTGGATGAACTGGATCCCCAAGACCTTGACTGGCTTCAGGAAAATGCCAAAGCTGAATGGTACTTGAAAAGAGGACTTACCTATGATGTGCTGGCTAAGATTTCTGAGTGTAAGTCAGCCAAGGAAGTCTGGGAAAGGCTGAAGGAGGTGTACTCAGATGATGTTCAAAAGAGGGACTCAGCTCTCATGGCAACAGATGGAACAGAAGACGCTTATTCTGCAGAGGTATGTCTATCTGAACTAAAAGAAACCCTGCATACATACTCTTCTGAAAATCTGATCTTAGTCACTGCTACCTTGATTGAGGGTTATGAAAAGGAGAAGCTTGAAAAGGACAAACTAGCTGAAGAATTAAGTAATCTTAGAACTAAACACAAGAGTCTCCTGGAACAAAACATTGAACTAGAAGAAGTCAATGCCGTTTTGAAAGGACAGACTCTAGTGTCCAACTCTAAAATCACTGATCTTGAACTGGAATGCAATCAGTTAAAAAAAAGTGCAAATGGTAAGCAAATAATAAGTGAAGTCCAAACCTTTTTAGAAAATGAATTAAAAAGAGCAAATGAGATTCTGTATTAGGAAACTGAGAAGAACAAGGTTCTAAGTAAAAAGGTTGAAAAAACTAAAACTGAGCTTACCAAGTTAACTAAATGGAACAAATCATCAGAGGCAATGAAATGGGTTCTTAAAAATCAAAACAGAAGAAAACAAGGATTAGGGTTCAAGAAACCATTGCCTCCTTATAACCCTAAAAGCAAGTACGTACGGTTACCCTGCAACATGCTGTGTACCTTTTGTGGTGAAACAGGTCATATCAAACAAAAATGTACACATGTAAGCAAAGCAAAGGCTAAAAACAAAAGAAGTGTTTTACCTAAATGGGCTAGACAGGACCTGATTTATCCATTCTCTAGTAAGAAGGGACCCAAGCTTGTCTGGGTTCCTAAGGCTAACCCCTAATTTGTTTTGCAGGCTGAAGTGAGGGAGAACAACCCAAGCTGGATTCTTGACAGTGGTTGTTCGAGGCACATGACTGGAGATAGAAGAAACTTTCTCTCACTTGCAGCATTTCAAGGAGGCAGTGTGGCCTTCGGAGGAGGAAAAAGTGGTCAAATAGTTGGAATTGGAAAGATTGGGAGAACTCTAGATCATGCTATTGAGAATGTTTACTGTGTTGATGGACTTAGACACAATCTGTTAAGTATCTCTGAACTATGTGACAGAGGAAATGAAGTGAAGTTCACATCTGTAGGATGCATTGTGAAGAACCTTCAGAGTGGAGAAATTGTAATGGAAGGAAAAATGGTGAACAATGTATACAAGGCATCCCTGAAGTCATTACCTGAAAACAACCTTACATGTCTAAATGTACAAGAGTGTGACTCTCAGCTATGGCACAAAAGAATGGGACATGCAAATCTCTCACAACTGAACAAGCTTGTATCAAAGGAGCTGGTTCGTGGATTGCCGAGTAAGAGATTTGAAAACATTAAGATGTGTGATGTGTGTGTGAAGGGAAAGCATGTTAGGTCATCTTTTAAGTCCAAGAAGGTGGTAAGCACATCAAAACCACTGGAACTGTTGCATATGGATCTGTGTGGACCTATGAGAGTCAGAAGTAGAGGAGGAAAGAGATTCGTGTTTGTGATTGTTGATGACTATTCTCGATACACATGGACTCTGTTCTTGGCAACTAAAGATGAAGCTTTTGACAGCTTTAAAGACTGGGCTGGTGTAGTTCAGAAGAGGCTAAGTCTTGAACTTATCAGCATCAGATCTGATCATGGAACTGAGTTTGAAAACTCAAAATTCTCTGAATATTGTGCAAGGAACAGTATAGATCATAATTTCTCCGCTCCAAGAACTCCCCAACAAAATGGAGTGGTAGAGAGGAAGAATAGATATCTGGAAGATATGGCCAGAACTATGCTGCTGTCAAGTGGTCTTGCAAGAAATTTTTGGGCTGAGGCTATAAATACTGCTTGCTACCTGCTGAACAGATGTTCAATCAGAGTAATTCTTGACAAGACTCCATATGAGTTACTCAGAGGGAGAAAGCCAAAAATTGCTCATCTAAGACCTTTTGGGTGCAAATGCTTTGTACACAATAATGGAAAAGAACCCCTGGGAAAGTTTGATGCTAGGAGTGATGAGGCAATATTTCTTGGCTATTCGACCCAAAGCAAGGCATACAAAGTGTTTAATAAAAGGACACAGACAGTGGAAGAAAGTATGCATGTGGTATTTGATGAGTCAGACAGGGAACTTGAGGAACGTGAGACAGACGATCAAGAAATTGGGCTCAGCAGGGAAGAAGGTGTGCATGAACTGGAAGATTCTGAAGACAAAGAGACATCAGGAGAAGATCCAAGTGCATTAGAACAAGGGGTAAATCTGACAGGGGGAACTGCTGATGAAGCTGATGATCCAGCAAGTCAAGAAGAAACTCACCAGGATGAGAACGTGAGTTCTTCCAGCCATGTCAAACTAAGGCCATGGAAACACCAAAGATCTCATCCCTTGGAGAATGTCTTATCAGAATTGGATACAGGAATAATGACTAGGTCAGCCCTGAAGAATTTTTGTGCCTTCTTTGCATTCCTGTCATCTGTGGAACCAAAGAACATAAAGGAGGCCCTAGAAGACCCAGATTGGATTTTGGCTATGCAGGAGGAATTGCATCAATTTGAAAGAAGCAAAGTGTGGCATCTAGTTCCTAAGCCAAAGGACAGATCAATAATTAGAACCAAATGGGTGTTCAGGAACAAACTAGATGAGCATGGTATAACCAAGCAAGATTAGTAGTGCAAGGCTATAGTCAAGAAGAAGGAATTGACTATGATGAGACCTTTGCACCTGTGGCAAGGATGGAGGCTATCAGAATGCTAATTGTGTTTGCTACATACATGGAGTTCACACTATATCAGATGGATGTGAAGAGCGCCTTTTTAAATAGATACCTGAATGAAGAAGTCTATGTTATTCAGCCACCAGGTTTTGTGAATAATGAATTCCCTGATCATGTTTACAAACTGGACAAGGCTCTTTATGGACTGAAGCAAGCCCCTAGAGCTTGGTATGAAAGGCTATCAGGTCTTCTATTGAAGAATGGGTTCTCAAGAGGAAAGATTGACAACACACTGTTCCTCAAGAAGAAAGGAAAGGACCTGTTAGTGGTTCAAGTGTATGTTGATGACATTATTTTTGGAGCTACAGATGAGGGGTTATGCAAAGGCTTTGCTGATCTGATGGGAAGTGAATTTGAAATGAGCATGATGGGAGAACTGAATTTCTTCCTTGGATTGAAAATAAAGCAAATGCCTGAAGGAACTATGATTCACCAGCAGAAGTATGTCAAGGAACTACTGAAGAAGTTTGACATGGAAGGAGCAAAAGAAATGACTACTCCCATTGCACCGGGGACAAAGCTGGATATGGATGAACTCGGTCCTTCAACAGACGAGACCAAATATAGAGGAATCATAGGATCACTTCTGTATCTCACAACCAGTCAACCTGACGTTGTATACAGTGTAGGACTGTGTGCTAGATTTCAGTCCAAACCCAAGGAATTACATTTGACAGCTGTGAAGAGGATCTTGAGATACTTGAAAGGAACTCAGGACCTTTGTCTCTGGTACCCAAGAGGAGGTACTTTTGAACTAATTGGTTTTGCTGGTGCAGACTATGCAGGTCACCTGGTGGACAGGAAAAGCACTTCAGGAATGGCACACTTTCTTGGTCCTTGCTTGATCTCCTGGGCTACAAAGAAGCAAAACTCTGTTGCCTTATCAACTGCTGAAGCCGAGTATGTAGCAGCTGCATTATGCTGTTCACAATTGCTGTGGATCAAACAACAACTGGAGGACTTCGGCATCAAGTGTGGTGCTGTGCCAATTTTCTGTGACAATACTAGTGCAGTGAACATTGCCAAGAACCCAGTCCAACATAAAAGAACCAAGCACATTGATATTAGACACCATTTCTTGAGAGATAATGTGGAAAAGGGTCTAATCACTATGAATTCTTGCAGGACTGAGGATACTGACATTTTTACTAAAGCTTTAAACAAAGTACAGTTTGAGAGGAACAGGTTGGAATTAGGGATGACCAAAATACACGGATGATCCAGCAGGAAAATCCTCATGGTTGGTTAGTAAAGTATTCGATTGTCTATATTTGAATTTTGTCATTGATATTCAGTCTAACATGGTACTTTTGTTAGTACACTTGTTCAGTTTTTAGCACCAGGTAAGAATAATGTGATCCCATGAAGAACCTACCATGTACTAAGAAGGAATCAGTCAAAGCATGAGGAATCATGTCCAGGTACACTCACACTACCCTACATGTTAAAAGTCATAACTGAATTAAATTGTCAATCACACGTGTGTCAAAGGAGATCCTCCATGTTCTTATAACTGTCCAAAATTATAGGAATGCATTCCTTTTCTGGGTAGAATTTTAAAGACCCCACTACTCAATTAAGTCCATAACCGTCAAAACTCTTAACTCTTCCCGGCTTTCAAAAATTTCAAAAAGCTGCTTTTTCTCCTTTTTATCATTACTACCTTGCCTTCCCAATACATTGTCAAATCACCGAAACCCCTCCCTCTTAACCTTACCTCCCAACCCCTTACCTTATACTCACTTCTTCTCTTCAAAATCAAAATTCTCTCAAAACCCTAACATCAGAAAATTCCGTCTATCTCTGTGGCAACACATAAAAACCGGGTCAAAATGTCTGACAAACCTCCACCATCCACACTTGCTCAAAGAATTGCTAGGGCTCGTGCAAAATTTCTTCAAAAAGGGGACAAAAAACTGGTAAAGAAGTTGAGGTTAAGGACGACTTCCACCACACCCATCGCACAAAGTTCATCACAACCACTACATGAGGTAATCTCCGCTCCTATCTTGTCTACACCTGTTACTTCAGTCGATATAAAAAGCCCTGGAATGGCAGAAACTGAAACCCTAGTGACAGGGTTAGACACAATAATAGGTGCTGAGCATGTTGAACAAATAGATAGGGGGAACTCATGTGAGGCAGAGCGTGACCATGTAGGAGATGAACTTAGGGAAGGATTGCAGGTGCCTGTGGTAGTTGAGTCTGGTGTAAGTTTGAATAATGTTGCAGAAACAGTAATAGAGAAGTTCAAGGAGGATGATAGGGTTGAGAGAGCTAGGGAAAAATATGTGCCAGGAAGTCCAGTTGTTAGAGGACTTGAATCTGCTGAAGCCCCAGAGAATTTGGTGCAAGAGCCTGTTGCTTGCCCAAATTCAGCTGAGGTTGATGATGCAGACATAGATTGGACAGATTCTGAGGAAGAAGGAAAGAAGGAGGCAATGTTGGAGAAGACTGAACTAAGAGAAACTCCCAAAGTGGTTGAAGAACCAAAAAGAAAAAGGAAGTTTGGAGAAGAAGATGAAAAATTGGCAGGGGAGGCAGAGGAGGAGGAAGTTGTATTCCTGAAAGAAAATATAGTGGAGCCTGAGAAGAGAAGAAGGTTAGTGAAAGGGGGAAAACCAGTGTTGAAGACAAGGCTGGTTGATGAAGATTGTGATGAGAGTGGCAGTGTTGACAAGGTTGAACCTGTGGCCAGAAGGGTTGGCACCAGATCTGTTTTAAAACAACAATTGGAAAAGGTTGGAAAGCTGGAGAGAACAGTGATTAATGTCAGAGAGAGGGAAGCAAGGATGAAGGAGGAAGAAAGAAGAGCTGAGAAAACCCAGGAGGAAAGTGATGATGATGCATGTAGTTATGCTGAGCCTAGTGACTCAGATACTGACAGTGAAGCTAAGACAAGAAGAAGAAGAAGAGGCAGTGAGGATGAGACTGACAGAGTGCTTTCTTCTCTAAACATCAGGTGTTGCATGGCAGCATCCTGCATGATGAGAAAGAGCTTCATATGAAGCCATTACTCAGAATGATTGGGCACCAAGGCTGGTTGGGGTTGTTTAGCAACAAAGATAGGAAGTTGTATGCTGATGAGATCAGACAGTTCTATACAAATTGCAGAGTCAATGCTAGGAGGGTGTTCACAACTGTGAGAGGTGTGGAGATTGAATTTGGGAAACCTGAGCTTGGGGTAATCCTTGACATACCTGCTGAAGGTTATTGCAGGTATATTAAGCTCAAATGGCCAAAGAGGACTAGATGTTGTCAATAAATTTTCAGGGAAACCCAAGTTGAGAAAGGAGAGGAAGGTAGACAAGAAGGAAATGGAACCTGCACATCAACTGTTGTTTGAGTTTGTGCACAGGTTTCTTCTACCAAGAGGAGAGAGGAACTGCGAGGCCAGTGCTTTAGACCTGACTTACATGGATCTGCTGGATAGGGGAGTGAAGATAAATTTGCCTGGGCTGATAATTAGACATATCAAAAGAATTGCTGATACTGAGCAGAAGCCACACTCCCTTGTTCATTCCTATATCATTCAGCAGGTTCTAGAGCACTTTGGGGTCCCTTTAGAAGCTGGGAAGAAGCCAACCATTCACCAGATGTTTGGGATTAATGTGCTGAAAAATTGTGACTTCTTCAGAGAAAGCAGAGCTACAAAGAGACCCATGCAGGCCAAGCAAGAGCAGGAGGAGGAAAGTGAGGATTATGGACCCGAGGAGGCCATTGATGCTGTGAAGGAGCTGGAGACGCATGTCCTGGAGGTGAATGAAGAAAACACAGAGCTCCACAGACAGTTGAAGTTGAAGGATCAAGAAATTGCTCGTTTGAAGATAAATTGCCACAAGTATGAGGCCGAGTTGTTGATGGAAAGGGCCAAAAATACGAAGCAACTTGCGGCGCTTCTCAAACACTTCAATGTTCAGCTTTAATCCTCTTATCCTATCCCATTCTGCTCTAATCCCTTCTCTCTACCTGTTGTCTACTCTCTCTTATGATCTCCTGGTCTCATGTTGTTGGATGTTTAAGACAATTTGTTCTGTTGTGTACTAAATATTGGGGTTGTGCTGCTGACACAACCTGGATGATGATTTTAAATTTTCTTATGCTTATGCTTGTTTCTTGCTTTAGTCATTGGTTTTGATTGGGCCCTTATTCTTGCTTATATGTGCTATTATTACTGAATTGTTGCCTTGTGCTTTAGACTGAGTTTCACTGACAAGTTCATGCAGGGATTCGAATCTTTTTGATGATGCCAAAAAGGGGAAGAAGGAAATGTTGGAGTGTCTGTGACCTAATTCATCATCTGTTTCTTTTCATACTGTTTTTGTTTGTTTGCTGGTATTTTTGTCAACTCAGGTTCTTAGGCAACATTTGTTTGTCATCATCAAAAAGGGGGAATTTGTTGAGAGCTGGTTTTGAAGCATGACAAACAAGAAGGACTCCTAGGTTCTCACTAAGGACTTGGTCCTTAGAATGAAGGGCACAGGAGATCGAAAAGAGTACGGGTTGCAAATCCCTGCGGAACTAGGCGTAGTGGCGCGTGATTGAACATACATCCTAGTCAGACTAAAAGAAGCTGTGTCTGCGAAGTATGAAAAGGAGTTGGACTTCAACAAGGAAAGGAATTACTGGGAATCCTGACCTGCCTTAATTAAAAGGATTCCTTGTAGAACTCTACTAGGGTTAAAAAGACCCATATATATGCAAGTAGCAGAAGCAGCCGAAATCAGTTATTCACAAACAGAGAGTTGAGAGCATACAAAGGCGATCTAGCATCTTTCTACGTGAGTAAACTGCAGAAGACAACTTGTGTGCGTGTAGGGTATCGAGTCTAGATTTTCTGTATAGGTTCGTCAAGTTGCAAGTTGACTTTGATTAGATCTTTCATAGTTTTACCTATTAGCTTATTCAGAAGCACATGTATTAGGTGAACCTTTGTGTAATTACTGAGAAGCTAGAGTTTAGCTTTGAGTAGTAAGTAGGTTCTAGAGTGTAGCCCCTTGGTTACAGAGTTTGTAATCAGAAACATTACTCTTGTGTTAGTAGATTCAGTTCTAAATCCAAGAGTGTGGGTCGTGGTTTTTTTCTCCCTTGAGCAAGGAGTTTTTCCACGTAAAAATCTCGGTGTTCTTGTGTGTACGTTTGTGTGATTGAGTGTTCCAGGCAGCAGAAGAAGAAAATCAGAGAACCAGGTTTTTCCTCAGAAGAACAAGGTTCTTGAAACAAAAAATCGGAGGACACTATTCAACCCCCCCTTCTAGTGTCTCAAGGAGGTGCATAGATCTTAACAGCTAGGGTGTTTGTAGAGCTGGAGGACGACGGGAACGACGTAGACATATTTTACTAAATACATGATATTTGTTTCTTTTGTTTTCTTTTTCTTTAGTGGCCATTGTTGTCAATTACTTATATTTATGAGAGATAGCATGTAGTCGATAAATTAGCTAAACTTTGCGTATGGCCTAAAGAGTTGTTATTAAAAAAAAGAACCATTGTGTAGACTGAATTACAATTGTTCAGTTGGTACTCATCGGAATGATAGAATGTGCATTCTTTTGATCAAACCAACCAAATTTTGGAAAGGCAACCATAGGACATATCTTCTCCAGATAGCGCTATGAACACAAATAAGTTGAACAAAGAAAGGCAAGGTACGCGAAAAATGGCAACTCTAATTTTTTGATAACTGAGTAATTCATAGGAGCATAACTGGTCCCTCCAGGGAGCTACAATTGTTATACTATTAAACCTTGCATCAATTTAATTTGATAAAAATGAACTCATGAGATACATTTGCAAGGAGGGAATCTAGAGAGACGAACGGACATGATTTTTCTCCAAATGATTAAGGAAGTTTAACATCAGATCAATCTGTAAAAGAGAGATTAGTATAAAGACAACCATTTGCATATCATGTAATTTTTATTTACTATAAAGTCAATGGAAAAGATTGTTTCGATATAACTGACCTGTTTCTTCAATTGGAAGTTCTTCTCCCACAACTTTTCTAGCATTTTTTCTTCGTTTTTGATGTCTCCCATGGGCTTGAAGTCACAATGAGGGCAAATTTTATTTTTGATCATTTCATTTAGAATTAGATTTTCATAAGAAAATCTTTTGTTTTCAAAGCGAAGTATGTCATTCTGTTTCTTATAGCTGAGAAACCGAGGAAAAATAACACATGTTAGCCGCATAAAGTTATAAATAAGATAAATGATCAGAGGCAATATAAAGAAGAATTGTTAAGGAAAGAGAAAAAGAAAAAAACTCACTCCATTTGGTAAAGTTAAGGTCGAGAAAGAATTAAGTTGATCCAAGACTCTTTCAATTTGAAAGACCCTATATCTTCTTCAGTCGCGAAAGCATTGAGATCGATAAATTTGATCATCGCGGAAATTGACTTGTATATACTAGTCAGGTCTAATAATGTTGTATGACTTACTTCTCTAAAAGGAAAACTCATAAAAAGAAGAGATCTTTGCATAGAATTATGATAAAGTACATATTAATGTAGTATCCAAATAAAGAAATCCATGGAAAAACAAATATGAGGAAGAAGTATGGTAAAAAAATTAATTCTTAAGCTCTATTTTATGATATTGAATCAATTTCCAGTAGATAACAATACTTACAACTCTTTTTTATTTTTTTGGTTAAAACACGATAATATATTAATACTAGTTAAGGCAGATTACATAGAGAGTTCATACAGATCCCCAAAGGATCAATTACATGATTGGTAGATTGAACATTGAACAAAGGAATGGCATGAAGCGCATTCAAATTTTCTAGAGATGCTAGATGACGACATGTACTATCCGAAGAAATGATCGCAAAACTTGTACCCTCCTTATCTTTTATGAAATTTTTGTAGGCGAAGTAGGGTGGTACTGCATAGTGTTGGATGGTGTTTGGATTGGACGTTGAGGGAGCCCCTTTTGCCATCTGGTGGGCGACCTTGTTACCTTGCCTGAAGTTATGCCGGATTTGCGGCATTTGGAGCTTGGACATCATTGATCTGCAAGATTGAATAATAGCAATATAAGAAGAAGTAGGGTTTTCTATTAAGGTAATTACTTCGGTTGAGTCAGTCTCGATTTCAAGAGGGTAGAGTTTTTGCTCAAGTGCTATTTTCAAACCTTGGTGTAGGCTAAATAATTCAACATATGTGTGATTTAAATCAGAGACTTGTTTATGGAACCCTAATATCCAATCTCCCTTAGAGTTTCGAAAAACACCACCAATACTAGCTTTAGGACCATTAGGGCTAAAAGAACCGTCTGTATTGAGTTTGATGATACTATGGGGAGGTGGTAGCCATTTTACTTTAATGGATTGGCGAATTACCCTACGTGGTTCTTTTGATGTCAATAAATTATATTCTAGAGTACGATTATGGACCATATTAACCATCAGCGTGTTGTCCATGTTATTCACATTATTATTGTTTCGATTCAACCACAGATTCCATAGCGCAAAAGACAAGAACTCTATCCACGAATAATACCTATTGTAGGGAGTGTTAGGCAGATCTCTTAAACTAATAAGCCAATTGTGAGCATCTATGGAAGTGACATTTATAGACGCATCTCCCCAGAATTTAATAGCAATAGGGCACCCTACAAAGATATGGTATTGGTCCTCGATTTCGTTTTTACATTTAGGACACATAGGGTCAACATGAATACCAATCCTACTAAGATACTTTCTTGTAGGGAGTCGATTATGAAGACACTGCCAGAGGAAAAATTTAATTTTATTAAGAGTGTCAATGTCCCAAATTCATTTAAAATCAGTATTATTATCAGCGTGCTGATCCATTAAATTATATGTGGAGTGGGTAGAGAAAATACCATTAGCACAAGGAGCCCAAATGGGGTGATTGATAGTGTTATCAGGTATCGTAGGGTTTGCTATAGAATAGGGTTTTAATGTTATCAGGTAGTTCAAAAGAAAGTGTAGAAAAAATTCAATTGTGGTCACGATATAAGTCAGACACATTTAAATTAAGATCCTCTAAGGTGAGAGGGCCTTGAATTTGACTTCTCAAACTTAGCCTATTAGGAAGCCATCTATGCTCCCACAATGAGATATTTTGACCATTGCTTATGATCCAGTGGGTATTATTAAGACAAAAAGTGAGACCCTTTTTAATGCTCTTCCAAGTTAAGGAGCTACACTTAGTAGGATGCTTAAAGATGTATCTATTACTAATTATTTTGGACCATAAAGCATTAGGATTTGTAAGTAATCTCCAAGTAAGGCTGGTGATCATTGCTAGTATTTTATCGGCAGCTTAGATGCTTAGGCTTAGTGACAGTGATATCAAGTGAAGCTTCTTCCTATGCTCCATTGTATCCCATAAAAAATTCCTTTGGATTCTATCAACATCATTTATAGTTTTGGTTGGTAACAATACTTACAACTCAGTATACTTACGTAAGCATATTATTTCATGTAATGTGTTTTTGTGCTTTCCTCTTTGTCAAATATAACACTCAAATTTATTTCACTATAAGATTAGTCATAAACTTTGAAAATTAATTCTCATCCGTAGATGGTGGTTTTACTTTTATATCTCTAAATAGTTTGGATGCTATTCTTCGTCTAATATAGGGAGTGGTTTACCTCAAAGTGGGACTTCCAAAGAGGTACAACGCTTGGCCGGCCGTGTGGAGGCTCTAAGCAGATTTATATCAAGGTCGTTGGAGCAGTGTCATAAGTTTTTTTGGGTCTTAAAGAAGAATATAAGTTTCGAATTGACACCAGAGTGTTAGTAAACATTGAGCGATTTGAAGCATTATTTGACAAACGCTTCATTACTCACAAAGCCAAAAGACAGAGAGACACTGTTAATTTATCTCACGGTCTCAGAGGCGGCGGTAAGTTCGGTACAGCTGAGAGGATGAAGGAAAGCAGTACCCAATTTACTATGCAAGTAAATTACTACTTGAAATTGAGACTAGGTACCCGCACTTGAAAAAATTAGCACTTTCGCTAATTGTTGCCGCACAAAAGATATAAGCCTATTTTCAATGCTACCCCATAGCTGTTGTTCCAAATTTCCGGTTGGGAATAAGATTGCACAAATCATAGCTTTTCAAAAGGTTGACGAGATGGGCCATTAAGCTAAGCGAATACGATATCAACCTCGCACAACTATCAAGTCTCAGGTGTTGCTTAATTTTGTAGCGGGCTTTGGTGCTAATATACTCCCAAAAGTTGAAAAAGAAGAAATATTGGCTAAAGGCCCGATTTTCCAAGTCAGGACACTTTAAATGAATATAGCCTCAAATGCCAGGGGTTCTAGACTCTAGTTATTTTTAATAGCACCAACAGATGAAAGGATCCGACACTCTATAAAGCTTCATTTTGTCACAAATAATAAAGCCGAGTATGAGGCAGTGATCGCGAGTCTGGAGCTGGCTAAAGAGATGCGAGTGGAAAAATTTGAACTTAAAAGTGATTCTCAGTTGGTAGTGAATCAGATACTTGGGGATTTCATTGCTCGTAAGCCCCGAATTCAGCAGCTCCTTGCTAAGGTGAAAACAACATTGACTCAGTTATAGGAGTGGAAAGTTGAGAAAATTTCATGCGAAGAGAATGAGGAAGTGGATTTTCTGGCCAGCTTAGGAGCTGCTGCTAAGATTACAGAGTCTAGGATAGTTCGGCCATAATTTTTCAATATCGCAATTAATCGCGTAAAGAATGATGTATACTCGACGCAACTCACTTGGGATTGGCGTACTAAGTTAATTTCATATTTGGAGTCTGGAGCCTTACATGAAGACATGAAGGAGGAGCGGAAGCTTAAAGTTCAAGTGACCTGCTACTTTTTAATCTACGGGGAGATCTATAGAAAGTTGCATAACGGACCGTTGGCCAAATCCTTGGGTCCTTAACAGGTCGATTATTTCATGAGAGAGGTGCATGAAGGAAAGTGTTGCAGCCATTCCGGTGGTAAGTCACTTGCTGGGAAACTCCTCAGAGCCGGATACTTTTGTCCATACATAGACACAGATGCCAAAGTCTTTGTTCAAAAATATGATAGGTGCCAGTGCCATGCACGGATGCTTAATCAGCAAGCAGAGCCTTTGCATTCAGTCATATACTCGTGACCTTTCATGAAATGTGGGATGGATATTATGTGATCACTCCTAATGGTGCCCAGAAAGGTAAGATATTTGCTTGTCTTGACAGATATTTTTCTAAATAGGTGCTAGCGGAGAAGGAAAAATATTATCTGTCGATTTGGAGTTCCAAGATAAATCACGTGTGACAATGATCCACAATTCATCATATCTAAAGTCACAGATTTCTTTGGAAAGTGGGGAATAAAAAGGGTGGTATGGACGCCATATCACCCAAGTGCGAATAAACAAGCTAAGTCTTCGAACAGGGTCGAACTGGAGAATTTGAAAAAAATGCATGAAGAATCAAAGGGTCCATGGCTAGATGAACTCCCCGAAGTGTTGTAGGCTAATGGAACAACAAAGAAAAACAACACGGGAGAAACATCTCTTGTCTACGGGATGAACGCTTTGATTCCTGTAGAAGTTGGAGAGCTAAGTTTGCACCACGCATATCATACCGATGAATCAAACAAACAAGCAATGTATGTGGAGTTGGATTTGTTGGAAGGTCACAGGGAATTGGCCTTGCTACGGATGGCAGCCCAAAAGCAGCACATTAGAAGTTACTTGAACAAAAAGGCCAAATATAAGAGTTTCTAGGACGGAGACTACGTACTCCGAGTTGTCAAGAAAACAACTAGGGAGCTCAATGCTGAAAAGCTTAGTGCCAATTGGGAAGGTCCATACAGAGTTGCCAAGATAGTTGGAATAGGAACATATCAGCTGGAAAATTGAACTCGAAGTTACTCCCTTCAAATTGGTACATCTCCAATTTGAAGCGGTACTACTTGTAAATTAAAGGTTCTTTATTTCTTTGTTCAATTGTTATTTTTCACTTCTCATATTTACTAACAGTAGCAAACTGACCCTGAAGATTCTTCGTATCTAGGCCGAATAGTATGGCACATGATCTGCCATTATCATATTGAAAATTATGACATCCCCTGTATTTTTACTTGACATATTCAGCAAATCAGCAGTGCTCAGGTCCTGAGCATTCAGACCCAAATAGGGGGTAGGGGGGGATGGAAGAGATAGCGTGAAGTCCAACACGGTGCAACGATACCTGTTCGTGAATCACCAGTTTTGAAATCGGGGACTGTCGATGAACCACGGACTACCCAAAAATAGAGATGTCATGTCCAATAATCTGAACTCGGGGACGCATTTCTTATTAACTTTTGAATTTTAGTTACTCTAGAGCTACCAACATGCTCTCATCCCTTTACAAGTCTCCTCTTTTTCACAGATTTCACTAGCACATATGTCCCTGGTCTTTTCTCAGCTTTCCTTTTAGGTTCAACAAGACTATTATCTCTGGTTCAAATGAACTCTAAATCTCATAAAGAGTAGGGTTTGCCTCTTCACTCTCAGGCATAACAGTGTTTAATGGCTCTGTGTAACCTATACCTTCTACATTCTCTTCCTCATAGTCATCAATCTCTTTCAGATCTGCATCATCACCAGCCATAAAAACCAGAGACTGAACCAAGTTCTTTCTCATGTTCCTTAGCAGGTTCAGCTGGCTTCTTCTTTTCTCCATCTTTTATAACAGTCACTTCATTTAAAGAAACTGTCACAGAAATAGGTTCCTCTATCGCCTTTTAACCTTCAGTACCCTCTAGATAATCAGATTTTTTAGAATCTTTTACTTCTACCACTTCGTTTTCTACTTCAGCATTCTTACCATCTACTTCCTGTTCTACATCTGCTACATGCTCAGGATTTAAACTACTTTCTACAGCAACAGTAGCAATAGGAAAACTAGGGTTTACCTTTTCAGTTTCTTGAACACTCTTGTTTCATGATGACCCTCTGTTCCACAACCGCTGTCGACACAGTTTTACCCCTTGCTTGTAGCTTCCTCCAATACTTTCCTTTGCCTTAGCATTACGAACTTTTTCGTCACAATCACAGAATGACTCGCTGCAAATTGCTTCACATTTTGGTTTAATTTTGAGATTCTGGGCTTAGAAGAAGTAGGTTTACAATATTCTTGGAAGAGGTAGACATTTTGGAGAGAGTTAGAGAGAGAATGAGAGAATTGTTTCTTTCTTCAAAGAGAGTTTTGGATGTGTGTAAAGATAGAAACAATGCCTAGTGAACACAAACCTTTCTGATGACTTATGGGAATAAAGAAGGTCTAACGTTTGTATCAGGTGTCACATGTGGTTACTTGGTAACTAATTGGCCACGTAAGACATATTACAATTAGGGTAAGTAAAGTGGATCAGTACCTGAACGTCCAAGCACCAGGTTCATCAAATTTAATCCTCTACTTGTAAAATTATTTGTCAGCTTCTAGGTCATGAAAACATGTTCTAACAAGGCTAGCAAGCAAAACAATTAAGTTTTAGAAGTAGAGTCAGCTATACAAAGTTAAGACAAGTAAACAAAGAAACTTCTCTAGCCAATCATTGGGAGAACCAAGTGCTGCCACGATCAGTGTATCTTGGTCATCCCTAACTAAAGCCTATTCTTTTCAAATTGTACCCTGTTCAAAGCTTTAGTGAAGATGTCAACAATTTGATCCTCGGTCCTACAAAATTCATAGTGATTAGGCCTTTTTTAACACTATCCCTTAAAAGGTGATGGTTAATATCAATGTGCTTCATTCTCTTGTGATGGACCAAGTTCTTGGCTATATTGACTGCAGTGGTATTGTCACACTAGATTGGAACTGATCCACACTTTACTCCAAAGTCCCCCAACTACTGCTTGATCTATAGTAGTTGTGAACAACGCAGAGCTGCTGCTACATACTCAACATCTGCTGTAGATAGAGCTACTGAATTCTGCTTCTTCGTAGCCCATGAAGTAAGACAAAAACATAGAAAGTGTGCCATTTCATATGTACTTTTCCCATCAACCAAGTGACCAACATAGTCAGCATCTGCAAAACCAATCAGATCAAAACTTCCACCTCTTGGATACCAAAGCACAAATCTTGAGTTCCTTTCATATATCTTAAGATTCTCTTTACTACTGTTAAATGTGATTCATTTGGCTTTGACTGAAACTTTGCACACAACCCTACACTATACACAATGTCTGGATGACTTGCAGTCAAATACAGTAGTGAACCAATTATTTTCCTGTACTTAGTTTCATCAATTGAAGCTCCAGTTTCATTCAGATCAAACTTAGTTCCAGGAGCTATGGGTGTGCTCATGTCCTTATCAGTTTTCATATCAAATTTCTTCAAGAGTTCCTTAATGTACTTCTATTGATTGATCATTTTGCCTTCCTGAGTTTGCTTGAATTGCAAGCCTAAAAAGAAGTTATGCTCACCCATCATTACTCATCTCAAACTCACTCCCATCAGGTCGGCAAACTCCTTGCAGAGGATCTCATTAGTCGCTCCAAAGATGATGTCGTCTACATACACTTGAACAATCTACAAGTCCTTGGCTTTCTTTGTTAGGAACAAAGTGTTGTCTATTTTCCTCTTGTAAAACTGTTCTTCAATAAGAATCCAGACAACCTTTCATACCAAGCGTTAGGAGCCTGTTTCAACCTATATAATGCCTTGCCAAGTTTGTAGATATAATCAGAAAACTCTGAACTTTGAAACTCAGGTGGTTGAACCACATACACATATTTATTCAGATACCAATTCAGGAATGCACTCTTTACGTCTAACTGATACACCTTGAATTCCATGTAAGCTGCAAAAGCAATCACCATCCTAATGACTTCCATTCTAGCAATAGGTGCAAAAGTTTCATCATAATCTATCCCTTCTTCTTGACTATAACCTTAAGCCAACAGTCTTGCCTTGATCCTTGTTACTATGCCATGTTCATCCAGTTTGTTTTGAAATACCCATTTAGATAGTGTTTGGATTGGCTTTTAAAAATATGTTTTTAAGCAAAAAGCCAAAAGCCAAAAGCAAAAGTTGGGGAAGCCCAACTTTTAGCTTTTATCTTCTTTTTTTCCACTTTTTTGGCTTAAAAACAAGTGCTTAAAAGCAAATTAGGCTTTTGCCAAACACTCCAAACACTAAAAAAAGTGCTTAAAAGCTCTTTTAGTTTAAAAGCACCTAAAATAAGCCAATCCAAACGAGCTCTTAGTTCCAATGATGGACCTGTCCTTAAGTCGAGGGACCAGATGCCACACCTTACTATGTTCAAACTGATTAAGTTCCTTCTGCATAGAAATCACCAAATCTGGATTCTCAAGTGCTTCTTGTACATTCTTAGGTTCTATAGATGAAACGAATTCATAGAATGCACAAAAGTTCTTTAAAGCTCTTCTAGTAACAATTCCGTGTTTAGATCAGAGATGAGGTTCTACAATAGGTGGGAACTTTAATGTTTTCAAGGTCTAGGCTGAATCAACTGAGAGGTTCCGTCAGAGGGACCAGATGCATTAGAATTGTGCTCTTCTACTTCTTCAGTTCCCCCTATCTGATTGTCTTCATGTTCCCCTGAGTCTGATCCTTATCATCACTTTTGTTAGCTCTATTTTCTTCCAAGTTCTAAAGGTCTTCAGCAGGTTCATCTCTAGCAAAACCAATTTTTTGGTCATCATCTTCTCCTCTGTTTGCAACTATTCCAGATTCGTCAAATACCACATGCACACTTTTTTCCACAGTAAATATTCGTTTGTTGAACACTTTATAAGCCTTGCTCTATGAAGAATATCCCAAGAAGATGGCTTCATCACTTCTAGTATCAAACTTCCCTAGAGGTTCTTTCTTATTGTTATGCACAAAACACTTGCACCCAAAAGCTCTTAGATATGAAATGTTGGGTTTCCTGCCTCTAATCAAATCATAGGGAGTTTTCTCAAACAAAGGACGAATAGAACATCAATTCAGCAAGTAGCAAGCGGTGTTAACTGCTTCAGCCAAGAAATTCATTGCCAAACCGCTTGACAGCAACATAGTTCTAGCTATATCTTCTAAGGACCTGTTCTTCCTTTCAACTACTTCATTTTTTAGGAGTCCTTGGTGCAGAGAAGTTGTGCTCCACACCATATTTATTACAATATTCTGCAAACTTAGCATTCTGAAACTCAGTTCGATGGTCAGACCTAATACTCACTAATTGGAACCCCGGTTTCTTTTGGACGATCTTTCCCCAATCCTCGAACATATCATAAACTTCATCTTTAGATTTAAGAAATAAGATCCACGTGTATCTGGAGTAGTCATCAACAATCACCATCACAAAACCTCTTACCTTCTCTGCTCCTTACCCTCATTGGCCCACACATATCCATGTGAACCAACTCAAGTGGTTTAGAAGTACTCATCACTTTCTTTGACTTGAATGAAGATCTTACATGATTCCCCCCTCACGTAAGCATCATAGATCTTGATGTCTTCGAACCTTTTGCTTTGAATTCCACGAACCAGGTCCTTTGACACCAACTTATTCAATTAAGTTAAAGCTTGCATGTCCGAATCTCTTTTGCCACGCTTATGTATCATTCTTAAGTACATTCTGATAAGTCAAATTATTCTCAGGAAGAGAACTCAATGTCGCCTTGTACACATTGTTAGCTCATTTCCGATCTAGTATTACTTCAACATTCTCCAGCTCCTTCACAGTACAGCCTATAGATGTGAAGCTCAATTGGTTTCCTCTATCACATAGTTGGGAGATACTCAGGTTGTGCCTCGATCCATCCATGCAGAGTACGTATTCAATAGCATAATTGATGGACCTCCCAACCTTTCTAATACCAACAATTTCACCACTTTTGCCTCCTCTAAAAGCCATATTACCCCTTAAAATGTTGCGAGTGAGAGAAAGTCTATTATATCTCCTATCATGTGCCTGGAACACCCACTATCAAGAATCCAACTTGAGTTGTTCCTTCTCACTCCAGCCTGCAAAACAGAATCAGGGGTTAGTAACAGGAACCCAGACTAGATTGGGTCTTTTTGTGATAGAGTGGATGAATCAAATTTTTTCTAGCCCAGTAAGGTAAAACTGACCTTTTGTTCTTTATGATCTCCCTTTTTGCAATGCTACATTCCGTTTTATAATGACCAGTTTTTCCACAAAGAAAGCAAAGCTTATCGTAAGGAAGTCCTTCGTATTTACTATTAGGATTCCAAGCAGGTAAAGGTTTCCTATGTCTTAAGCTACTTTTACCTCTATTATGATTTTCATGCAACCAGTTCAAAACTTCTGAAGACTTGTTCCACTTAGTAAGCCTGGTAAGTTCATAGTTACCTTATCAACCTTTTCTTGAAGAATCCAGTTCTTCTCAGTTCCCTGATGCAGAACTTCATTTTTCTTTTTATGCTCAGTTTCAAGGTTGATTTGAGTCTCACTAACTAATTTCTTACCAGAGACTTCTTTCAATTTAAGATTTTCAAGTTCAGGTGCAGAAACTTTTTTTTGCTCATCAAGCACCTGATCCTTTAATTTCTGAGTTTCAAGTTCAAAGGCTGAGACTTTCTGATTTAGTTGAAAAACTTGAGCATCACTGGATGCTGATTCTATTTCCAATTCAGTTTTAGCTTCTTCCAAGTTTTTTGCTATAATTTTAAAATCAGATACAACTAAGATCAGTTGGTTCTTCTCAGAAAGCACTTGTTCCTTCACAGCCCTTAGACGTTCAATCCCTTCAATTAAAGTTAGGCAAGTATATTAAGTTCCCCTAAAGAGTAAGTATAAAGTTTTTGTTTCAAGTCATCGAGACTTACCTCAGGCAGATCATCAGTGGGAGGTTCTTCATTGAGAGCCATCAGTGTCAATGAAGAGTCACCATCATATTCTTCTTCTTCAGAGCCAGTGTCACTTTCAGATAATCCCCAATTCATAACAAAAACTTCATCATCTTTTCTGGTTCTCCACTGTAGATAGTATCAAACGCATCCCATAGTTTATTTGCAGTTGAGCATCTTGGAATTCATTTATACACATTAAATCCCAAACCACATTGAAGTATTTTCATAGCTTCGGCATTCATCTGAAGTAATTTGAAATCGTCTTCATTCAGTTCTTCTACAGGCTTTTAGACCTTGTTCTCATACTTATCAGTTTTTGTGGGAACTATAGGACCATGAGTCATAATTTTCCATAGCTGATAGTTCCTTGCCTGTAAAAAAATCTCCATCCTAGATTTCCAATACTTGTAATGTTGACGTTGAACTAAGCAGTCTTGTTGATATGATGTCCTTTGGTTATGATCGGTGGTGCACTCATGATTCAGATCCTTCTCAAGATGTTAATCTTTATATGAGAGAACCTGCTCTGATACCACTTGTTGCACTTGGTGCACCTAGTAAGATACTTGAGGGGGGGGGGGGGGGGGGTGAATACTGTTCTTACCCGGTTTTTCAATTCCCAAAACTTGCTTCTTGTTAAGTCCCTTAACTTACTGTGAACTAGGTTCTCAATAAGTTTCTCCTACCTTTGTAAATTGTGAAAATCAAAACACAAAGATTTTTACGTGGAAAAATCCTTGCTCAAGGGATCGAAAACTATGATCCAAACTCTTGGGATTTAAATACTTCCACTAAAGAAAAACTGAACAAGTTTTAGGTTACACTGACTCTATAACCAAGGAACTAAAACTCTTAGAACCTATAATCTTCCAAGCTTCACTATAGCTTGTAAGGTTAAACCTTCTACCTCAAAGGAATTCTACTCTCAATGCTTCTTAAACAAGTTGATAGAATTACAACTCAATAACCTATAAAAGAAAACTAGACATGCAGATTAAGCTATGAAACTCAAACTCCTCCATGTTCTGCTGCCTTACTTCTGCTCTTGCACACAATACTCCTCACAATGATTTGCTCTCGATTTGCTCTATTGAGATTTCTTGAGTGCGTAAATTATTCTGGCCAAAACAACTTGTATTTATAGAGTTCTTGAAATCCTTTTTTGACTAAGCTTGGAACTCCTTTTACAATTTGGAATCCGTTTCTAATAAGGTTTGACAACTTTTTCTTATTTGAAATCTAAGTTGTTTTGCCTAAGTCTTCAATCCTTTTCCACCTGGGAAACTGCTTCCTCTCAGCGTCCCTTGTAAGTTCTTCCTTCTTCAACTTGGATTGAGACTTGTTCTTCAACTGTTCCTTTTTCCTTCAACTTGGATTGAGACTTGTTCTTCAACTGTTCCTTTTTCCTTCTTCGACTCGATCTCGAACTCAACTCGAACACTCGACTCTTACCTTCAACTGTGAACTTTTTCTCCGTTCACTTAGCGCCAGGTCCTTTATCAATCATCTTTCTTTTGAACAGCTATACCTTGATGAGTAACAAAAGAAGGACAGCAGATGGTTGTACTGATATAGGACCAACAGAAGACAATTCAGAGAAACCAAATAAGAGTAGAAGAGAGAACTTCTCTAGAAGAAGGTGTCGCTATATATTCTGTGCGTATGTGTGTGTGTAAGAGGGTCTGTTTATATAGGTGGTGTCTTAGGGTATAGCAATTTGAATTCTAATTGTTAAAAAAAAAAGCCAATAAATTTTGAAGAAGGAAAGAAATAACTGTGATATCAATTACTCAAAATCAAGAAATATTAGACCTTATCCAAAAATAATCACCCATTTGAATTTTAAAGCTAAAACATATTTTCTTTTCTTACAAGTTTAAGAGTCAACAGAAATAGGAGGGGGTGGAGCATGCGTTCACACTTAGAGCCTGTTTAGGTGAGCTTAAAAATGGTTTATAAGCTCATTAATATATGTTTGATAATTTAAAATTTTTAGGATTATAAATCACTTTTTTACTTATAAGCCACTTAAAATAAGCTACTTATAAGCCCACCCAAACATGCTCCTACCCCTATTTCTAGATTTTGCACATCCTTTTCCAAAGTATCCTCATAGCAACATGGTATAAGGAGTCTAGGTACAGAATTGGTTTGAAGGGGTTCCCCTCAAAATATTTTCACACTCCAAATATGCTCCATGGTATCTGTGTTATTAAAGGTGCCAAAATAGGACAAAGTAGACCCAAAATGACATCTACAATAAGCTACAAATCAGATTTAAAGCCAGTATGTTGAAGTATCCAATAACAAATAGTTTCTCATAGTTATATTGATATAAAAACCCAAACGTTTATCCCACACTAGAACTACGTTGATATATCATAAAAAAGTAAAAAAGTTTGAACATGTCAGGCATTTAAAATCCTTTTCCTTTTGCAATTACTTTCACACTTTATCCATTGAAATAGGCAATTATATTTCACATTTCGGAATAAATTTAAAATGGTGCAACTTAAATTCTTCAGCACATATAAAATAGGGATCCAATATTAAATAATAGACTAAGATTAAGAGATCTGAATCTGAATACACATTTGAATGTTAAAATGTGGTATTAAGTTTTGAACACTGATTGATTAAGACCGTTTATTTTTTCAACATCTGGATATTTATAATTTATATTTATTTTTTATTAAAATTTATACATACTATAAAATAGTTTAACTATTATATCCACGAGATATTAGATTGTAAGGTGGTGGTTTGTGGTGGTATGATGGCGATATCTGGCAGTAGCGATTGTTGGCAGTTGTAGTGTTGGTGTGGTTATGTAATGTGGTGGTTTGATGGTAGTAGTAGTGGTTGCCAATTGTCGTTAGTGGAAGGTGGTGGTGGTGGTAGTTAAGGAGTTGTAGTGGTAGAGGTGGCGGTGGTTGATAGAGATAATGGTGATTGTGATGGTGGAGGTGATTGGTGTGGTAGTGATTGTTAGTGGTTGTAGCCATAGGTTATGATGGTAGAGGTGGTTAGTAGTTATTGTTGATGGCTAGTGGTTGCTGGTGGTGTAGACAATGGTGGTGGTGGACTGGTGGTGGGGGGTGGTGGTTGGCAGCGGTGGTGGCGGCGGTGGTTATCAATTGTGATACTGACCACTTAGTTGTGTAATATATAAAGGGGTGATGAACCTTTTAATAGTATTAAGACTTTCCGCAAGATCTTAATTATACATATTTATTAAGAGCCATTAAGTGATTAAATCTTAATAAAAACAAACCAACTTAATGACCTGAGGTCTGAACCATTAAATGCAAACAAATGAGGCCTTAGACTTTACCCTCTCGTTATCTTTCTTCATTCCAGTTCAATATTATTCCTGGCAAAATGTATTTTAAGCATAACATCCTTTTAAAAGGAAAAAAATACAGAACTATATAGAAGAACTTCTTCACATAACAGCCTTCCATACCGCTCATTTCGAAAAGCGGAAACTTAATCGAAGGATGTGATGATACCAAAACAGCAACCAGAATAATAAATTAAATCAACATTACAGCACACCATGTTAAATCGAAATGCTTCTGCATGTGTTTACTGAAAAAAACCATTCTTTCCCCATCATTAAAAAGAGTTGAACAAAATCCAGAAAAAGAACAACATTGACCCCGATTCGTCAGAATAAATAGTCGGAACTCTCAAGAAAGCATAAAATTTTATTAAACAACGTTCATAAATGTGTGAATCATACAATCATAGGAATAAATAAATCCCTGAATCCATGATCACAAAGATGAAAAATAAATATCTCTAATAAGTTCAAAGAAGTAATACATATTGTCATTATCTTGAGAAATAGGATTTGGAATGTTTGGAGATTGTTTGAAATAATCAGCACAAGTGAATAGATGACCCATTGCAACCTCAGCTGGTTGATCCACATCACCATTGAGTGCCCAGCTATAACGCATGTTCTTGAAATCTGATTTCAAAATTATATACTGATGAAGACACTTCCTATAAATTTGCCTAATTTCTGGATTTGTTTCATTTGAAGTGATTGTCAAAAGTTTCCTTGCAATATTTGTGTAGTTTGTTTCTGCCAACTCAATTATTGTAATTTCAAGATTGGACTTTGTTTTTGCCCATTGAGCCTGTGTATCATTTCCCAAAATATTATAGCAAAAATCTCTTACATTAGAGGACTCACAAGCTGCTTTAATTAGCTCGGTGACAGCATTTGCTCTTATATTTGCACCAAAGAGATCAACATTTGATAAAATAATGAAAGGGAGGAGGTAGATTAGTGAGATTGATGGAGAAGTAAAAATTGATCTCTCCATTCGGCTTTTACCTCTCATTGAGTTGTCCCAATTTCTCTGTTGGAAATATATACACACATTAGCTTATAGCTAGTTTGGTATGGAATCATGATAATCTAAATTTTCTCCTAATGTAAAAGTCAGGATCTTAAATTGTATTCCAAAATTAGGTAATTTATCTATATATTAATTTTGGTGTATGTAAGAGTGATTTGATAACTCTCATAAATAAAAATACAAAAAATATCATGTCGCTCAACTTTTTGCTACTTTCAAGTTTGCTCAAGTTCTTGCTCTTTCTATTTTTGTTTTTATGGTAGAAAAAAAAAGGTCTCCATGATGTCTTCGGCTACCAACATTTATTAGAGTATATTTTACGCCTCTTAGGAGTCCTTTGGTTAAAAAGTGGATATTCAGATATTAAAATCGATACGAAAGGTGGGATAACCACCTTTTATATGAGATAAAGTAATTTCATAATTTTGGAATAACTTTTATCCCGATTTAGTTAATACCAATAATCCAAACATTGAATAAATTTTATTTCAAATCTTATCCCGAAAATTTAATCCTAATCCCTCACCAAACGACCTTTTAGAGTCTTAGTCCTTATTATGACTCCTTTATTATAATAACTATCCATGAAATTATATGGCTCCTCCTCTACTTTTGATAAGATCGAAAACCTCTGGCATAATGTACAGTTTGTTACCAAATGTGTTTTCTTTTCCCTCTTCCCAAGTATATATGTAAAAGATAAAGTATCAGAGTTAAAATTAATAAATAAATAAATAAAAGAAACTTTAATGCGCAATCTCATCAACTATCTAGCATTTGTTTGTATACGTTAGTGTTTTGAGAATTGAAGATATATGAGTCCAATGAATCGGTGGTATTTTTCCTCTATATTTTGTAACTAGTCTATTTCATGTGTTATTCTTATGTCACTTTAATATTTTCTTTTTGTTAGGCAAATTGTCGATCCAAGGGGATTGAATAATGGATACATGCAATGCAACTGTCACAAGTTCACACTTATAAAGTAATTTTTCCTTATTTTCACACTAAATATATGAAGCAATCCTCGTAAATTAATTTTTCAATTAATGTATTATGGCTTGGGTGGAGGATCAACAGAAAAAGTGAGAAGCACAAAAGAAAATAAAAGGAGGACGTGGAGAGAAATTTTGAAAAACTTTTAAAATTAATTCTTTTTATTTCTAATTTTATATTTATGCTGAAATGTTTTCATGTGCTCTTTTTTTAAAAGAATTTATATACAAATTTAGGTCATTAAAATTTCTCTTGCAAAAAATTTATGCTTAAAGGTTTTCTGATTGTATGAGATGATGGCCACATAATCTAGGTTGTATTTATAATTTAACTATGACATGTGAATGTTGTATTACGTTTGCAGTGATATATGAGTAAATAAATATTGAATGACTTGATATTTGGAGAATGGAATATGTTGAAAATGTGATTCTTTTGGTGATGACATTCAAGCTCGCCAAATAGGAGCAATTTACTAGTTGTCTTGAATTTGGACAACTTGCCAAAAAGATATTGAAAATGAAAAGTCCATATTGTAATATATTAGTATAGCACCCGCGCACAATGCGCGGTCAATTAATATTAAAAAAAATACTGCAAGCAAATTGTGATCTACTCTCTTATTTTTGTAAATTAAATATAATCTAGTTTATTCTATGTTTATTTTATAAAAACCAATATTTTCCAAATTAAATCAATGTTTTTCCTATTCGAATATTCTTACTAATTACAAAATAAAAAAGCTCTTCCACACAAATAAATTAAGTGAACGATTCTTAGAACTTAACTGGTATTCCTTAATTTATTGTATATATATCTTCAATCTTCTTTATAATCACCTTAATATTTTGTAAATACTTAATACATAAACTGAATTTTCAATATTGTAATTCTTACTTGAGACTAAACATATGAATTGTTTTAAAAAAATGATAAGGAACACTCATAATCAGAAATAGCATAAACTGTTTTACTATCGACCATATGAATATTCATCTACATATTTACATATTTAAATTTATTCCATTCTAATCCAGTGATACGTAACTCAGCTACTGGTCAGTTAATTAGTTTGAACAATTTATTAGCTGCATAACAGTATAGAACTAAAAATCACTATCCATGATCAAGCCACTATAAAAGAATCTATAGTATTTTCTCTCATCCTAATCATATTAACATAGAAGTTGTTAATTCTAATAGAAGTAAAAAAAAATGTTGGTAGCTTCTAAACCATAAAATTATATAAAAGGCGGCCATAAGAAACTTAGATAATTAATTTTACTACATGATAATTCAAATCAACACATGAATTCTTATATAGCAAAAAAAAATAATAATAGAACCTCCAAATATTTGGGAAAGAAAATGCGTCTTTTCTTTCCTACATATTATATTGTCAAAGAGGCACTCAAACTTGCTTATAGTACTATATATGAATAGAATCACAACCATCAACTTCTGAATTAATTTTCTTTTTTGTGATATCAATAATTCTTATTAATTACTCCTATTTCTTTTAATAATGATTCTCGATAATTATATCCTTTATCTGCTTCCTCATTATATCACGCAACTATCAGTACTTCAAGACAAAAAAGAAACATCATGAAGATAACATATAAACATTTAGAATTCAAGCAATTTGAATTCTAATTGTAAAAAAAAAAAAAAAAAAAAAAAAAAAAAAAAAGCCAGTAAATTTTGAAGAAGGAAAGAAATAATTGTAATATCAATTACTCAAAATCAGGAAATATTAGACCTTATCCAAAAATAATCACCCGTTTGAATTTTAAAGCTAAAACATATTTTCTTTTCTTACAAGTTTAAGAGTCAACAGAAATAGGGAGGGGTGGAGCATGCGTTCACACCTACAGCCCGTTTAGGTGAGCTTAAAAATGGCTTATAAGCATATAAGCTCATTAATATATATTTGATAATTTAAAATTTTTGGGATTATAAATCACTTTTTTACTTATAAGCCACTTAAAATAAGCTATTTATAAGCCCACCCAAACATGCTCCGGCCCCTATTTCCAGATTTTGTACATCCTTTTCTAAAGTATCTTCATAGCAACATGGTATAAGGAGTCTAGGTACAGAATTGGTTTGAAGGGGTTCCCCTCAAAATATTTTCACACTCCAAATATGCTCCATGGTATCTGTGTTATTAAAGGTGCCAAAATAGGACAAAGTAGACCCAAAATGACATCTACAATAAGCTACAAATCAGATTTAAAGCCAGTGTGTTGAAGTATCTAATAACAAATAGTTTCTCATAATTATATTGATATAAAAACCCAAATGTTTATCCCACACTAGAACTACGTTGATATATCATAAAAAAGTTAAAAAGTTTGAACATGTCAGGCATTTAAAATCCTTTTCCTTTTGCAATTACTTTCATACTTATCCATTGAAATAGGCAATTATATTTCACATTTCGGAATAAATTTAAAGTGGTGCAACTTAAAATCTTCAGCACATATATAATAGGGATCTGTTACAAATACATGTATGTAGTATAAATGTGGATGAACACTACTCTCCACTACTCTTCATTTATTCACTTGTAACATATGATTTACTACCCCACTTTCTCCTACTTAATTCATCCCCACTTTCTCCTACTTAATTCCTCATTTAAGGATGACTTGTAACTTCCTATGTATTGGAGTCCTATAAATAGAGGACACTTTGTCTATGGAAGATACACTTGAAACACTTTGATAATACAAGTTCTTCCTTCTCCTCTCATATACTTTTGTCTTGTTCTTACTTTACTATTAGTTTTACAATACGTTATCAGCACGAAGAGCTATAATATTCTACAAGTCAAGTTTCAATCTTTCCCAGCGGTAAGCCTAGGTATAATTCCTACTAATCTTTTTCAGCATCATGTCTCTAAGTATAATTTTGTTATAGATTAATATATAAATAAGAAAAGTGAGCTCCTTATGTTACAAATGAACTACGGCTAGCAACTTGCTTGACCAATGAATTATTTAATATTTTTTATCTTTATATATATATATATATATATATATATATATATTCCTATAATGCACTATAGCATATTTACATTTAATAAGAAATAGTGTATTAGACATTCTTGTTTTGATTGATAATAATTCTAATCTATTTTATTTTCTTTGATAGTTTTCATTATGTCAAATTTATCAAAGCTTGAATTTGTGGCACTTGATATATCCGGCAAAAACTATTTGTCATGGGTGCTTGATGCCGAAATACATTTGGATGCCAAAGGTCTTGGTGATACTATCAAAGAAGGAAATGAGGCATCAAGCCAAGATAAGGCTAAAGCCATGATTTTCCTTCGCCATCACCTTGATGAAGGATTAAAAATAGAATATTAAACCGTGAAAGATCCACTCGAATTGTGGACTAACTTAAAAGAGCGGTATGATCACCTTAAAGCCATGGTACTACCAAGGGCTCGGGATGGATGGATTCATTTACGGTTACAAGATTTTAAAACTGTAACCGAATATAATTTTGCTGTTTTCAGGAACAGTTCTGAACTGAAATTATGTGGAGAAAATATTGATGATGCTATGATGTTGTAAAAGACACTCTCCACTTTCCATGCATCGAACATGGTGTTACAGCAATAATACCGTGAAAAGGGATTTACAAAATATTCTGAGTTGATCTCATGCCTTCTGGTGGCTGAGCAACATAATTTCCTGTTGATTAAAAATCATGAAGTCCGTCCCGCTGGATCTGCTCCGTTCCCTAAGGTGAATGTGGGAGCACATGCTCCATTCCCTGAGGCGAATGTTGTAGCAACAAATAATGTGCCTGAAAGAAGGCAAAATAATTACTGTGGTAAAGGCCATGGTCGTGGGGGCGGCAAGGGACGAAATAATGCTCGTCGTCACGGTGGAAATAAATATGAGAACAATAAGGGTTCTCAAGCTAATCCTTCAAAAGGCAAGAATAATAATATTTGCCATCGATGTGGTGGGAAAGGTCATTGGTCGAAAATTTGTCGTACGCCTGAACATCTTGTCAAGCTTTATCAAGCTTCGCTCAAAGAAATGAAAATAATGTGGAGGCACATTTGACCTTTCAGAATAATGAGAATGAGATACATCTGGCACATCTTGCTGACAAGCATGATGAGACGGAGGCGTATCTTGCTGTAAAAGATGATGATCTTTTTGAAGGCCTCCCAAATATTACCCATTTAGAAGCTGGAGACTTCTTTGAGAATCGTAACTGAAGAACTGATGTTGTAACTGGGAAATAAAAATAATAAAGAATAATGTTGTCTTTATTTTATGTTATAAAGTTAGAAAAAAAGGTCATCTTTATTTATGTTTCAATGTTTAAAAGTACTTTTCTTGTACTTTATTTTTAGTATTTCTTACTATGTAATTTTTATCTTTTTATGAAGAAAATGAAAATTCCCCAGTCTTCAGTTGGATTCAAGCTCAATAACAACGATATATGTCTCTTGGATAGTGCTACAACGCACACAATTTTAAAGGATAAGAAATATTTTTCTTATCTATATATATATTAAAAGGAATGTAGTAGCCTATAAAAAGTAGCCAAGTGGCATGTCAAGAAAAAGCCATGTATTGATTTTTAGGACAATTAACTAATTAGTTAGTTTATGGTTAATTAGTTAAATGGTTAATTACTTAGTGGGAAGAATTTGAATTTTAAAGTTTAAAAGTTTTGAATTTAAATAACAAAGAGAAAGAAATGTTTGATCCACGTCCTTTCTAAAATCAAATATCACATTGTGGAAGAAGTAGCTTTTTCTGGAGAGCCTTTTTGTATAGTTTAATAATGAATAATAAAATAGTAATGAAAGCCAAAGAAAATAATGGAATATATGTGTAGTATCTTTCAATAATTATAATAAAAACTCATCTTTTTATAAATCTGAGATGCCATGAAAGATAATACAAATTTTTTTAATATTTAATATTTAAAGATAAGTTTTTAAAGTTGACTTTTTTTAATAATAAAGTAACTGAAAGATAAACTGTTCCACGTCCCTTTTAATATATTGGACGATGGAGGAGTTTCATCCATGATGGGTCCTCCTAAAAAGTAGCTTATGTGAATTTAACTGTGCAGGATAATATTATCTCAACAGTTATTATTGAGATATTTGTCTTTTACAACTATACCTTATCTTGAAATATTCCAATTTTGTAAACCTTATGTTCTTCAAAAAATTATCACTACTTTGGTAACATAAAGTGGATGAAATGGTGGTTATTTGCTTTTGTGCATGAAGTTAATTAAAGAACGTAGATAATGGGTAAGAACGTGGGTAGTTGTTTGTAAAATCTGGAAACTACTACAGTTTTACCATGAAGCAGTTTGCTCCGTTATAAAGTCCTCCTAAATCTTCTCATCTTAAAAACTCTCTCAACTGTATTTAAATAACTCTATACGTGTCTTTATCACGGAAAATCTCTAGAATGGCATATTTATAATCTGTATACATATTTTGTGATGTCACAATGTTATATCAATTATCATGCTCTGAAATTGCTGATCAACTCTATACTTGAAATGGGTGTGAAAACGATTCAACGAATGAGAGATGAATTACAAGATTATTATTGCTATTTACGTAAAGGTTAGTCATAAGATCTTTATTTTTACGATTATATTTGTAATTTTTTCTTGGTCTTCTCTAATTCCTTTCGCTACCGTGTCCTTCAATTGCAGAATCAAAATTTTGGAGATTTCTCATAGTATGTTATATTGCATTCGTTCTTTATTGTGACTGTGTTATTCTCATCATTTATTTTTTTTATCAGGAGTGTTGGTGACAGGAGATGAGGAATAGTTGGTGGTTGGAGTATTCCAGAGGTAAATCTGATTTCTTTTATCTTCAATATAAATTGATGGATTGTTAGGTTTTCCGCCGATTCATGAAGATGATATTAGAAGTCTTTACAGAGTTGATATCTTCATCCTTATATTTGTCTTTTTCCTTCATATTTCAAAATGGTTTGGAAGATTACGTGACGTTCTATATTTTGCATTATTCAATCCCTTTGTTGTTATTATGCATAGATAGTATTTCTCAGTCCCGACAGATTTATATAATCAAGAACCTCTTTATATTGCTAACTGCTTCGATCAATTTATCCTATCTAGAATATGAAGAATGAACAACATACACAAGTGTAACAAAGTCAGGACCAGAAGTGGACCATTTTGTTATGAATTGAACTAAATTTACAGTTAGACATAGATATTATTTTTTAAGTAATAATTTTTATCATTTCAAATGTCCAATGAACTAGACATTGCTGATGCATTCAAACCTAAAATAACATCAAAGTTAAAGAAATCACAGTTGAAAGGCTGGAACTTTATTGTAATTTAGTTTTTAGATATCCTATTGATTGGTACTGAGAATAGACATTCTTCCAGTTACTTAATATATACACCCCATCTATATGGACTTTGAGTGTGTTGCATAGCTTGATAATGATCGAAATACTTTGGAAATTTAATGTTATGAAATCTTTGAATCTCCTATTTTCCTCCCTGTCTATGTTCTGATGACTTTTAAACTTTCAAATTTTGTTATGCAATCTATAGTCCCTCTTAACTGTTTTTTCAATTGTTTTTTCTAGCATAGCAATATGTTTTGCAGATTGTATTTACATGCATTATGACTAAATAACTTTTTTTCTGGATACGTGAGATATTTGTTCATAATTAAGTCTACCACTCGCCCGAATACTAAAAAATTATATCGTCTGTTCATAAACATATTTTAGTACAAATAAGCCGACAAACTTAGGGTACTATTTTCAATTTGCTTTTATATATGTTTTAACTTCTTTATAAGAAAAAATAGAGATAGTGTACGTATTTTGGTTATATATAATATTTTGAGTCTTTGTTGATATAGATCATGAATAATTATATATTGTAAATAAAAAATTTCTCTTTAGTGAATTTTTTCTTTGTTTTATCATTTTTCTTTATAGTTTTCATATTGCGGTAATGAAAAATTAATTTATTAAATTAAACACTCAATTCACTTAAGTTGCCTTTCGGAGTTTCAGTAGTCCGGTTGGTTTAGGGTTTAGAGATAGAGAAATTGAAAAGAAAAAGTTACTTGAACTCAAAAGAAAGTTCTTAATTAGCTACTCACCTCTAATGCTACACCTTTTCAAAAACTCTTTATTTGTTTACTACCATGAAAATAAATGATATAGTTCTCTTCGTGGTGAAAAATGTGCGTAGCACAAAATAAAAAGATGGCATAGAAAGAAGAATGACAGAAAAAAAAAAAAAAAACATGAAAACATAAAAATGGCACTCATGTGTGGTTAAGTTAGTAGTTGAATCTTATCACCTATTAGATACATATACCTAAATAAATCAAATAATAGGATTTCCTTTCCTCCTTTTATTGTTGATCACTAACTCAAGTAAAATTTAATTTGTATAGTATCATTCGATATGTTTTATCTTTTGTATAGGATACTAACCTACATGTGTATTATTACGCATGCAAGTATGAATTATAGGTCACTATGAATGCATGTATGAATTTTTTTAGGGTTCAAAAACCATACTGGTCAATAAAGTACTTGCATCACAAACTCTATGATTAGTTTGTGTATCAAATTTTATCTTTTAAATGAATTTAACATTAAAATCTCAAAATTTCTTCTTATGCCATCGTTTAGTGGGTGGATTTCAATCAAAAGAAAAAAAAAATAATATTAGGGAACCACAATGCTAAATAAACTCATATCAAGATTTTATATTTTTACTTTAATATATACAATTTGCTATGATCAATTTATGTTGATATCGACCGCGCATCGCGCGGGTACTATACTAGTTTGATTAATAAAGAGTCCAATGTTAATACAATATGTGGTAGTACAAAGTTGGTTGAAGGTTATGGCAAAGCCAATTTATTATTACCTGGAAGAACAAGTTTGGCCATTGATGAAGCCATGTATTGTAGTAAGTCTCAAAGAAACTTGTTAAGTTTCAAGGATATTCGCCAAAATGGCTATCATATTGAGACTAAAACTAATGAAAAGATTGAATATCTTTATATTACTGCAGTACAGTCGGGTGAGAAATATGTTCTTGAAAAGCTCCTTGCTCTTTCCTCCGGTTTGTACTACACAAACATTGGTACAATTGAATCACATGCCATAGTAAACAAAGGGTTTACTGAATCAAATGATTTTATTATTTGGCATGACCAGTTGGGCCATTCTGGTTATAATATGATGCGCAATATAATTGAGAATTCAAATGGGCATACATTGAAGAACCAAAAGATTCTTCAGTTTAAAGAATTCTCTTGTGCTGCCTGTTCTCAAGGAAAGCTAATTACTAGAGCATCTAAAGTTGGGATCAGGATCCCTGCATTTCTGGAATGTATACAGGGTAATAGATGTGGGCCCATACATCCTCCATGTGGACCATTCAGATATTTCATGGTTTTAATAGATGCATCTACAAGATAGTCACATGTGTGCTTATTATCAACCCGCAATATGGCATTTGCGAGGTTGCTTGCTCAAATAATAAGATTGAGAGCACAATTTCCAGATTATGCTATTAAGACAATTCGTCTTGATAATGCTGGTGAGTTTACATCTCAAGCATTTAATGATTATTGCATGTCAACTGGGATTACAGTTGAACATCCAGTTGCTCATGTTCATACTCAAAATGGTCTAGCAGAATCATTTATCAAAAGCCTCCAATTAATGGCTAGACCAATGCTTATGAGAACTAAATTACCCATTTCAGGATGCGGTCATGCTATTTTGCATGCGGCAGCTCTTGTTCGGATTAGGCCGAAAAGTTATTATAAATTCTCCCCACTACAATTGGCTTTTGGTCAGGAGCCAAATATTTCCCATCTTAGAATTTTTGGATGTGCGGTATATGTGCCAATTGCTCCACCACAACGCCCAAAGATGGGACCCCAAAGAAGGTTGGGGATATATGCTGGGTATGAATCTCCGTCTATTATTAAATATCTTGAGCCCATGACGGGAGATTTATTCACCGCAAGGTTTGCTGCTTGTCATTTTGACAAATCAGTTTTCCCAATATTAGGGGGAGAGAATAAGCAGCTGAAAAAAGATATTGACTGGAATGCATTAACACTATCTCATTTAGATCCTCGTACAAATCAATGTGAACAAGAAGTTCAAAAGATAGTGTATTTGCAAAATGTTGCAAATCAACTGCCAGATGCATTCACTGACCTACCAAGGGTTACTAAATCCCACATTCCAGCTGCAAATGCTCCTGTTCGAGTTGATGTTCCGGTAGGACAATCTATTAGAGCAAGTTAGTCTAAGGCACGCTTGAAGCGTGGTAGACCACCCGGTTCCAAAGATTAAAATCCTCGAAAAAAAAAGGAGCAATTGATCAAAAAGATCAAAATATGGAGGTAATTGCTCAAGAAGAGCAAAGAGACATAACAATTGATAAGTCCTCTTCAGGAGAGGCTCAGCTACTTGAAAATACTAAGATCGAAGAGATCTCAATGAATTATGTCTCTACGGGGAAAATATGGAACCGAAATGATATTGTTGTCGACAACACTTTTGCATATAATGTTGCTGTTGATGTGATGCAACATAATGAGGATCTTGAACCAAAATCTGTCAATGAATGCAGACAGAGAAATGATTGGCCAAAATGGAAAGATGCAATTCAATCAAAATTAACTTCACTTGAAAAACGTGAAGTTTTCGGACCAATTGTCCGAACACCTGAAGGTGTAAAGCCAGTGGGTTATAAGTGGGTATTTGTGCGAAAACGAAATGAGAAAAATGAAGTCATTAGATATGAAGCACGACTTGTGGCACAAGGATTTTCGCAAAGACCTGGCATTGATTGTATGGAAACATATTCTCCCGTGGTGGATGCAATCACCTTCAGGTATCTTGTAAGTCTGGTAGTACGAGAAAAACTTGATATGCATCTAATAGATGTTGTCACAGCTTATTTATATGGTTCATTGGACAACGAAATTTTCATGAAAATCCCCGAAGGGTTCAAAATGCCTGAGGCATTTAAAGGCTCCCGAGAAGCTTGTTCAATAAAGCTTCAAAAATTCTTGTATCGGTTGAAACAATCGGGACGCATGTGGTATAATCGCCTTTGCGAATACCTGTTGAAACAAGGATACAAAAATAATCCAATTGTCCTTGTGTTTTTATAAAAAGGCCTGGGTCTGGCTATGTCATAATAGCTGTGTATGTGGATGATTTGAATATCATTGGGACTCCTGAAGAGCTCCCAAAGGCAATGCAATGCTTAAAGAAAGAATTTGAGATGAAAGACCTTGGAAAGATAAAATTTTGTCTTGGCCTACAAATTGAGCAATTGCCTAAAGGAATATTTGTTCATCAATCTACATATACAGAAAAAGACTTGAAAAGATTTTATATGGATAAATCACATCCGTTGAGCACTCCAATGATTGTGAGATCACTTGATGTGAATAAAGATCCGTTTCGATCTTGTGACACTGATGAAGAGTTTCTTGGTACTGAAGTACCATATCTTAGTGCAATTGGTGCACTGATGTACCTTGCCAACAATACTCGGCCAGATATAGCTTTTGCTGTAAGCTTATTGGCAAGGTTTAGTTCTTCCCCAACTCGAAGACATTGGGATGGTATTAAGCATATACTTAGATACCTCCAAGGCACTATTGATAAGGTTTTGTTCTATTCGAATGAATCCAAGTCACCATTGATTGGTTATGCCGATGTTGGTTATTTATCTGATCCACATAAAGGTCGGTCCCAAACGGGCTATTTGTTTACATGTGGAGGTACAGCCATTTCATGGCGTTCAGTGAAACAAACTATTGCTGCTACTTCTTCAAATCATGCAGAGATATTGGCTATTCATGAAGCAAGTCGGGAATGCATTTGGTTGAGATTAATGACTCAACATATTCAGCACATTTGTGATTTTCCTTTGAAGAAGATTCCAACAATATTATATTAAGACAATAGCGCGTGCATTGAGCAACTGAAAGAAGGATATATTAAAGGAGACAGAATAAAACACATTTCACCAAAATTCTTTTTCACTCATGATATTCAGAATATTGGTGAAATAGATGTTCAACAGATACGATCGAGTGATAATCTGGCGGATTTGTTTACCAAGGCATTGCCAACCTCAACATTTGAGAAGCTTGTTTACAAGATTGGAATGCGTCGTCTTCGAGAGGTCAAGGAATGTCTTCATCGGGGGGGAGTAAAATACGCGCTGTACTCTTTTTCCCTTAACAAGGTTTTATCCCACTTGAGTTTTACTTGTAAGGTTTTTAATGAGGCGGCTCTAAATGCGTATTATAGGATATGTGTACTCTTTTTTCTTCACCAGGCTTTTTTCCACCGGGTTTTTCCTAGTAAGGTTTTAACGAGGCACATTATCTTCCAAATGGTCATCCAAGGGGGAGTGTTACAAATACATGTATGTAGTATAAATGTAGATGACCACCACTCTCCATTTATTCACTTGTAACATATGATTTAGTACCCCACTTTCTCCTACCTAATTCCTCCCCACTTTCTCCTACTTAATTCCTCATTTAGAGATGACTTGTAACTTCCTATGTACTGGAGTCCTATAAATAGAGGACACTTTGTCTATGGAAGACACACTTGAAACACTTTGAGAATACAAGTTCTTCCTTCTCCTCTCATATACTTTTGTCTTGTTCTTACTTTACGATTAGTTTTACAATAGGATCCAATATTAAATAATAGATTTAGACTTTACCCTCTCGCGTCATCTTTCTTCATTCCAGTTCAATATATTCCTAGCAAAATGTATTTTAAGCATAACAGCCTTTTAAAGGAAAAAAGTGACAGAACTAAATTGAAGAACTTCTTCACATAACTGAAAATGGAGGTGTCTGCTCATTTCGAAAAGCGGAAACTTAATCGAAGGATGCGATGGAATTAATACAAAATTAGCTACCAGAATAATAAATCAAATCAACATTACAAACCATGTTAAATCGAAATGCTTTTGTACTGAAAAAACCCTTTCTTTTCCCCATCATTAAAAAGAGTTGAACAAAATCCAGAAAAAAAACAACATTGACCCCGATTCGTCAGAATAAATAGTCTAGGAACTCTCAAAAAAACATAAAATTTTATTAAACAACGTTCATGAATATGTGAATCATACAATCATAGGAAATTAGGAATAAACAAATGCCTGAATCTCCATGATCACAAAGATGAAAAATAAACATCTCTAATAAGTTCAAAGAAGTAATACATATTGTCTATATCTTGAGCAATAGGATTTGGAATGTTTGGAGATTGTTTGAAATAATCAGCACAAGTGAATAGATGACCCATTGCAACCTCAGCAGGTTGATCCACATCACCATTGAGTGCCCAGCTATAACGTAGGTTCTTGAAATCTGATTTCAAAATTATATACTGATGAAGACACTTCCTATAAATTTGCCTAATTTCTGGATTTGTTTCATTTGAAGTGATTGTCAATAGCTTCCTTGCAACATTTGTGTAGTTTGTTTCTGCCAACTCAATTATTGTAATTTCAAGATTGGACTTTGTTTTTGCCCATTGAGCCTGTGTATCATTGCCCAAAATATTATAGCAAAAATCTCTTACTAATGAGGACTCACAAGCTGCTTTAATTAGCTCGGTGACAGCATTTGCTCTTATATTTGCACCAAAGAGATCAACATTTGATAAAATAATGAAAGAGAGGAGGTAGATTTGTGAGATTGATGGAGAAGTAGAAATTGATCCCTCCATCTGTTTTTACCTCTCATTGAATTGTCCCAATTTCTCTGTTGGAAATATATACACACATTAGGTTATAGCTAGTTTGGTATGGAATCATGATAATCTAAATTTTCTCTTAATGTAAAAGTCAGGATCTTAAATTATATTCCAAAATTAGGTAATTTATCGATATATTAATTTTGGTGTATGTAAGAGTGATTTGATAACTCTCATAAATAAAAATACAAAAAATATCATGTTGCTCAAATTTTTGCTACTTTCAAGTTTGCTCAAGTTCTTGCTCTTTCTATTTTTGTTTTTATGGTAAAAGAAAAAGGTCTCCATGATGTCTTCGACTACCAACACTTATTAGAGTATATTTTACGCCTCTTAGGAGTCGTTTGGTTCAAAAGTGGATATTCAGATATTAAAATCGGCACGAAAGGTGGGATAACCACCTTCTATATGAGATAAGATAATTCCATAATTTTGAAACAAGCTTTATCCCGATTTAGTTAATACCAATAATCCAAACATTGAATAAATTTTATTTCAATTCTTATCGAAAAATTTAATCCTAATCCCTCACCAAACGACCCCAGAGTCTTAGTCCTTATTATGACTCCTTTATTATGATAACTATCCATGAAATTATATGGCTCCTCCTCCTCTACTTTTGATAAGATCGAAAACCTCTGGCATAATGTACAGTTTGTTACCAAATGTGTTTTATTCCCTCTTCCTAAATATATATGTAAAAGATAAAGTATCAGTGTTAAAATCAATAAATAAATAAATAAATAAATAAATAAATAAATAAAAGAAAGTTTAATGCGCAATATCATCATATAGATATCTAGCATTTGTTTGTATACGTTAGTGTATTGGGTAAAATTCGACTCGCGATGATTCGTCTCGGTCATGCAAATCGATAATGACCGAACACAAAATGGCAAGTCAGAGACCGAAGCAAATGAATGGACCGCCGAAGTCAGGCACCGAGGTCGTCACCGAAGGCGAGCCGCAAGCTGAGCTTCGATGACAGTCACCTCAGTCAAGCAGCAGGGCATTGCCACCGAGGTCATCTACTCGCGCCTCGGTGAGTCCCCCCGGTTCAAGCGGCTTTGCAGCCCACTACTTCAGTCCACTACTTTGCCCATTAACTCCACCCATAAATGCTCCAGACGTGGGTTGGCTATGAACAAGTAGTGGAGAACGTGGGACAATACCTGGTACCTATAAATAGTACTTTATTTTACATTGTACAGATCCAGAAATAGATACTGAAACTCTGCTCAAATTTGTACTCACAATCATATATTGAAATCAAGTTATTCTTCCGCATTTACGTCTGTTTTGTGCATTTATTTAACTTTGATACGAAGCTTTGCTTATACTCGAATCCAAAATCGATTTGTAATCCTAAAACTGGTTTAGGCCCATACAAATTGGCGCCGTCTGTGGGGATATAAGCAGAAACGCTTTGTTCCAAAGTTTCACGTCCTTTTTCGTCAAAGCTTACAATTCAACGACGTTATGGCTGACAACAGCGATAATAGTAACGAACGGGCTGACGTTCCGTCGAGCCAACAGCCCGCATCACTAATGACAACCGAAGAGTTCCAAGCTTACGTTGTCACTGCATTAAGAGGTCTCCACAATAGACAGGATAAGCAAGTTAACATCAATGCTGAATTCCGCGCCACGTTGGAAGCGAAGAACAGCACAGCACCGAATGGCACCCAGCCTTCGGCTCCTGGTGGAGACATCCCGCCCTTCGCTCCTACGGGCGCGATAATAGGGGGACCTCACTACGGAGCCACGCCTGGGGGTTCGGGAAATGCACCAACTACAACGCCACACTTCGAGACGGTTCCTACTGTGGCTGAAACAATATCCTCGGTCGATGTCGAAAGATTGACCAGGGAAATTGAAACACGCGTCGAGGCACGCGTGGAAAAACGCCTTGAGAGCGTGCCGGGGTTAACAAAAGTTGAAGATGATCTTGATATAGATCAAAACAGGGAGCTGCCCTTCAAGCCCGAAGCGGCTCCAGCCCTAACCCCCAAGAACTTTAAACTCATCTTTTTGAAGAAATATGATGGGACCACCGATCCCAGAGAACATGTAAGAGAATACATGGCCATGGTAAAGAGCAACGACTTAACGGCAATAGAGCTCGAATCAATGTTCTTGAAAAAATTTGGCGAGTCCTTAGAGAAGGGGGCTCTGTATTGGTACATGTGCTTACCAGCGGGGTCGATTTTCACCTTCAAGGAAACGTCAAGCACCTTCGTCAAGGCACACACCGGGGCCCAAAAGATCCTCCAAAGAAAGGAGGACATATGCGAGGTGAAACAAAGGCCCGGTGAACCACTTAAAGAGTTCCTTGAGCGCTTTCATGCCGAGCACATGGAACTACCTCAGATGGACGATACCCTGGCCATCATGCATTTGAAAAGGGTATCAATATTCGCATTTCTGACGCTGCCGCTAAATTGCGGAAGGAGCTCCAGCAATATTAGGTCCTGACATGGGAGGATCTGCACAAGCGAACTTACTCTAAAATCAGATTGGAGGAAGCTGAGTTCAAAAGCCGAGGTTACAATTATAAAAATCGAGGCGAATTTTCGCACCGCGCCGAGGCGTCGCGAGGCAACCCGAAGGGGAGGTACGAGCCATATACCTCGACAAGGCAGCTTGTTAGTCAGAGGCTAGGAAACTCCTTCGGAAATTCATACACAAATTCACACATAAGCCAACGGCTCGGAGGGAAGGTTCAACCCAACACGAGCCAAAGAAATCCCTCAGGCCCAGCTTCGGCCCCGAAGAAGGATCTGCCTCGGATCCCTTACTACAATTTCAATATATCGATCTCGGAACTGGTCAATGTATCAAAAGAACCGCTGGGGTAAGGGTGCCCAAGGACATGAGAACCCCGGTAGATAAGAGAGACCACAATTTATACTGCGAATTCCACGCAGATTATGGCCACAAGACCGAGGATTGGAAAGCCTTGCGCATCGAGGTGGCTCACTTGCTGAAGAAGGAAGCATTGGTTGATTTCCTTACTGACAAGGGAAAGGACAATTTCTCAAAGAACCGAGGTGATGGGCAACTACCTCGGGCTCCAACCCCGGAGAGAGTTGTGAATGTCATCACCGGGGGATCAGAGGTGAACGGTGTGAATTTCGCAGCGGCCAAGAAATTCGTCAAGTTATCGATCAGCATAGAGAAGAGAACCCGAATTGGAGGTTCGGGTAAAGAGATCGTATTTGACGATGATGACTGTGATGGGATGATGTTCCCCCATCACGATGCTTTGGTCATAATGTTAAGAATCAACGACTTTGACATCAAGAGAGTCTTGATCGACTCTGGTAGCTCGGTCAACATAATCAGCTACGGGGCCGTTAAGAAAATGTGGCTCAAAGGGGAGGTTGTCCCCAAAGCAACAGTGCTAGCCGACTTCAACAACTCCACGGAGAAAACTTTGGGTGAAATCACACTCAAAACATTCGCCGAAGGAGTAATCAAGGAAACGCTGTTCCAAGTGATGCCCGAGGATTAGGCATACAATGTGATCCTCGGAAGGCCATGGATTCATTCCATGGAAGCTGTCCCCTCCACCCTGCATCAAGTGATTAAATTCCCTACACCTTGGGGAGTTCCATCAATCAAAGGAGAACAACGAGTAGCGAGGGAATGCTACTCAGCTGCATTGAAAAGTGGAGTCGCCCCGACCGGGCCAAAGAAATAGCAACTACAACAACCGGGGTCAAGCGCGGAGGACGCCCGAGGAGAAATCGAAAAGATCCCGGTCTGTATTCAAGAGCCTCTGAAGCAAAAGGCCGAGGACTCTACCATTGAGGAATTGGAGTCTTTCATCCTATTGAAGGAATTCCCCGAAAGAAAAGTGTTTGTCGGCTCGGAGTTGGACCCGGAGTCGAAGAAAGCAATTATTGAAGTTTTGAAGTCCAACCATGACTGATTTGCTTGGTCTCATTCAGACATGACTGGTATCGATCCGGAGATCATGACTCATAAGCTGAATATGGACCCAAAATTTACCCCGGTGAAGCAAAAGAAGAGACCTCATGCCGGGGTCAAAAAGAAAGCAATCGAGGATGAAACCACCAAGTTGCAAGAAAATGGTTTCATAAGAGAGATGAAATACCCTGAATGGCTGGTCAATGTGGTGGTCGTACTAAAAAAGAATGGCAAGTGGAGAATGTGTGTGGACTACACTGACCTGAACAAAGCTTGCCCCAAAGACTCATACCCATTGCCACAAATTGACATGTTAATAGACTCCACGGCTGGACACAAACTATTAACCTTCTTGGATGCATACTCGGGCTATAATCAGATCCTCATGGACCCGAAGGACGAAGAGAAGACCTCGTTCATCACTGACCAAGGTACCTTCTGCTATAAGGTGATGCCCTTCGGCCTGAAAAATGCCGGGGCGACTTACCAAAGGTTGGTATATCGCATGTTCAAAGAATATATTGGTAAGTCTATGGAGGTCTACATAGATGATATGCTCATCAAATTGATCCGAATGGAGGATCATTTGAATCACCTGAGGGAAGCTTTTGCTGTTTTGAGGCAATACGGCATGAAGTTGAACCCCGAGAAGTGCACCTTCGGCGTTGGGTCAGGCAAATTCTTGGGATTCATTATTTCTGAGCGAGGGATCGAAGCTAACCCAGAAAAAATCAAAGCTATCGAGGAGATCCCCGAGGAGCTGACCAGGGTGAGAGAAGTTCAACGCTTGATTGGCCGAGTCGCCGCCTTGAGTCGATTTATCTCAAGGTCTTCGGAGCGATGCCACAAATTTTTCTCCGTTTTGAGAAAAACAATCACTTCGAGTGGACACCGGAGTGTAAACAAGCGTTGAAAGATTTGAAACAATACTTGGTTAACGCATCGTTGCTCGCCAAGCCAAAAGAAGGTGAAACATTGATGGTCTACTTGGCTGTGTCCGAGGTGTCTGTCAGCACTGTGCTGGTTCAGGAAGAAGATGGCAAGCAACAGCCTATCTACTATGTAAGCAAGACACTCCTCGAAACTGAAACCAGGTACCCACACTTAGAAAAGCTAGCACTTGCTTTACTTGTTACTGCTCGGAAACTACGACCCTACTTCCAATGTCACCCAATAGCGGTAATTTCAACCTTCCCTTTAAGGAGTATATTGCATAAACCTGAGTTATCGGGGAGGTTATCAAAATAGGCGGTAGAGTTGAGCGAATACGACATCACCTATCAACCTCGAACAGCCATCAAATCTCAAGTCCTAGCCGACTTCATGGCCGACTTTAGTATTGGGATTCTGCCCGAAGCGGAAAAGGAAAACTCCGTGTCGAAAGGAACCTCCTCGGGGCTATGGATACTTTATACATATGGGGCAACTAACTCCAAAGGTTCAGGTTTAGGCATAGTCCTAAGAGCACCCACCGGGGAGAAAATAAGGCACTCGGTTCGGTTAAAAAAAGTGACCAACAACGAAGCTGAGTATGAAACGGCTCTAGCGGGTTTGGAGCTGGCTAAAGAAATGAGGGTGGAAAGAATCGAACTCAGGTGTGATGCGCAGTTGGTAGTGAACTAGGTCCTCGGTGATTATACGGCTCGGGAGCCCCGAATGCAGCTGTACTTGGATCGAGCGCAAAGAATCTTGGCCCAATTCCAAGAATGGCAAGTTAAACAAGTGCCTTGGGAGGAAAATACCGAGGCTGACGCTTTAGCAAATCTGGGTTCGGCGATTGACGAAGCCCACTCGGGGACTGATTCAGTGGTTCGGTTGTTATCCGCACAAATGAGAGAGATGAAGTTGCAGGTCAACTCAGTGGACAACAGATGGGATTGGCGGAGTAAGTTCATCTCTTACTTCGACTCGGGGACTGTTCCCAAAGATAAAAAAGAAGCAAAAAAGTTAAGGACCCAAGCAGCCTCGTATCACCTGATCGAGGATAACCTGTACAAGAGGTTATACTGCGGCCCGATGGCCAAGTGCTTGGGTCCCGATGAGGCCAGGTATGTGATGGCAGAAGTTCACGACGGCGAGTGTGGCAACCACTCGGGGGGGAAATTCTTGGTGCGTAAATTATTAAGAGCTGGGTATTACTGGCCCACTATCACTGCCGATGCAAAAGCCTTCGTGCAGAAATGCGATAAGTGCCAACGCCATGGACGGATGATCCACCAGCAGGCCGAGCCTCTACATTCAGTGGTATCACCATGGCCCTTCATGAAGTGGGGGATGGACATTGTTGGGCCACTGCCGAAGGGAAAAGGCGGTGTTCGCTTCATTCTAGTGCTAACTTATTATTTCACGAAATGGGTGGAACAGGAGCTCTCACCGAGGTAAAGCAAAAACAAGTAATCGATTTCATCAAGAAGAACATCATCTACAGGTTCGGTGTCCCGAGAGAGATTGCTTGGGACAGTGGTAAACAATTCATGGGGGCAGCCATCACTGATTTCTTCAAGCAATGGGGGATTAAAAGAATTGCTTCGACTCCTTACCACCCAAGTGCCAATGGCCAGGCTGAGTCTTCAAATAGAATCATAATTGAAAATCTCAAGAAAAGGTTCGATGAGAAGAAAGGCCCTTGGCCCGAGAAGCTGCCCGTGGTGCTATGGGCCATGCGAACAACGGAGAAGAACAGCACCGGTGAGACTCTTTTCTCACTCGCTTATGGTATGGACTCCCTCATCCCCGTGGAGGTGGGCGAACCGATTATTCGGTACGCCCACACCACCGAGGATGTAAATCAACAAGCTATGCGCATAGAATTGGATCTGCTCGAGGAGAAAAGAGAACTAGCCTTGGTTCGGCTGGTCGCCCAAAAAAGGCAGATCGAAGCGTACCTCAATAGGAAAGCCAAACTCAGAGACTTCAAAGTTGGCGATTATGTGCTAAAGGAAGTAAACCAATGAACGAAGGAAGACAACGGGGGAAAACTTGTTGCAAATTGGGAAGGACCCTACGGAGTCAAAGCAATCGTTGGAAAGGGATCTTATCAAATTGAGAATTTGCAAGGCGAACCCGAACCTCTGAATTGGAACATTTCCAATCTGAAGCGGTACTACTTCTAATCGAGGTAAATGCTCTTTCAATCTTTTTAAATTCACCCACAGCCCCGAGCCGAACAACGCTCCTATGGCCTCGATCGAAATGTACTAACTTGCTCCTCATTCCATTTTTGCTTGACCTTTTCAGGAAGCGAACCGAACGATTTACAGTGCTCGGATCTTCATCAAGATTCACAACCGAACACTGGGGGGGAGTGAGAGGCAGGATTTGATACCGAGGTCGATATCGAGCCTCCCAACCAAAGCTTATCTATCCGATAGCCGGGGACTGACGCCCGGGAAATAGATTTAATACATTGTAATCTCGCCCGACAGCGGCATGTTGTTAATTTGTTTTACCCAAGGTCCGCTTCGACTTGGTTCCATGTAAATAGCCAACTTCTGGCTCGTTGATATCAATGAAATAATTTTGATCCCATATTTATTTGTCTTTAAAAATGTTGCGCTCCAAAGCTGCACTTTGAATGCATCAACTCGAGGACGAGACGTCGTTCTAAGTTTGCATCGATTAAACTCAATCATGTCTTGCAAGCAAGTTATTTATTTATTATAAGATATTCGGTGCATGCAAAAACCAACACTTGAGATGAAAACATGAAAAACATTTCATTAAAAGAGCCCGAAGGCTTAGAATATCTATATCAAAAAAGACCTAGAGGTCCAAAAAATCATGCATAAATGCCCAAAGGCTTACAAGATGCTATCAGAAATCTAGGCCTCGGGATAATCACCTCCATCCTCGGAACCCCCTTCGGCCTCTTCATCATCCTCCTCATCATCATCGCCGCTCGAGGCCTTACTTGATGGGAGTTCATCAATAATAGCTTGAGCTTCGGCTGACTTCGCCTCAGCTTTTGCAATCTCCTCATCCAAGTTAAGCTCGCCGGCGCGGCACCGCTTAAGCAGCCTCAACCGGGATTGGATAATGGCCCATCGCTTATCCAGCTCGGCCCTCTTACTAAATATTAGCACTTGAAGTTATATTTTCGTGGATGAACAAAATGAGCCTGATCTGGCCTCATTTATTTATAAATTGGACTTAAAGTTTGGTTTACTATATGAGTAAGTGCGGCAGGATTTGGGTTGATTTCTGCTTTGTAGGGAGCAACGTTATTTTTATAATTACGGCTTTATTAAATGTAAAAGTAGCATTGATATTTTATATGAAAATTTACACTACATGACTACCCTAATAGCTATATTATAAAATATACCAATATTTTTAAATATTTACCCTACATAATAATACTTTTCACATTTTTACAAAATATACCATTTTTCATTTCCCTCCTCTCTCTCTCTATCCAAAACCCTAATTTGTCCCTTTCTCTTTCTCTCCCTCCTCCACCCACCCACCCACCCTACCGCCGTCATCCTCATCATCGCCAATCTGCTCCTCTGGCAACCACTGCATAGTGATGCCGCCACTGCTCGTTTTACCCTACACCGTTATGTCGCTGCTGCTCCGTCACCGGAGTGGCAGCGCTGCTGCTATTACGGGTCTGATTTCCCCCATCGCTGGTGCTTCTGGTTCCGATCTAATACATCTTTTTTTTCTTTTTTTTTTTTATTTTTTATATGTATTTCTGTGTATATTTATGTATAAGTTTGTATTGATATCTATATGTATGTTTTTGGTGTATAAATAAATTTACATTTTTTTTAATGTTTTTAGTAGTATTTCTTTGTAAATTTATTTTATGTTTTGTATGTGTATTTCAACCTATATATTTTTGTATTTCAATTTATATTTTTTTTGTATAAACTTGTATTTGTGTGTATGTGTGTGTTAAATGTATGTCCAAAAGCCTTTTGTATGTCTATAAATATTTTTTGTATGTGTTTATATGTGTGGTGTGTGTGCATATATATATATATATATATTTCTTATTTTTTATGTATGTTTATGTATTTCTATAGATCAAATCTACTTCTTTTTTAAGTATGAAAGTATTTTTTTTTTTATGTTTATGCATCTAAAATTTTTTCAGATTTAAAAAAAAAAAAAAAGAAAAAAAAAATATTCCGGTCACCAACGACCGGCGGCTGCCGGTGACTGGCGGCGCAAACAGTGTAGTAGTGGGGGAAGGGAAGAGAGTGAAACCCTAATTTGTGGTTTAAATAGGTTTTGTATATAATATGTAAAAAAATATAGTTATTTTTTGTAAAGTTGTATAGTATTGGTATTTTTTGTAATTTTAGTATTAGGGTTGTATATATTTGTAATTTTTCTTATTTTATAATTACAGCTTTATTAAATATAAAAGTAGCAGTGACATTTTTGTAACTACAACTTCATTGAATATAAAAATGTTCAATTTTTAAAAGCCATCTCTAATGTGTTCGCTAACGACACTTAGTTTCGCCTATTTGTGGAATCTGCCCAAAATAAGCTATAGGTCAGATTTAGTCAGTATCTTAATTAGTTTCTGACAGGTATACAGATATAAAGCTTATACAAATCCCAAACTACAACTATATTGGTATATCATAAAAAAGTTAAAAACTATAAATACTTGGCAGAATAGCCAAACTCACACCTCTACTTGTACGCTTTTGTCAGGCCCACGCCTGTACTTAGGGTTGTGTCATTTAGACACCTCTACTTGTCCAAAACATTACATTTAAATACCTCCGTGCCTTATGTGGCAAAACCGAAGCTTACTTGGCACAGGAGCGTGAATACACGCGTTTTTGAAGCGTGAAACAACTGAATCAGACCCATAACGGCTATTTTTTTTGCCTTTTTAAAGGCATTTCCTTCTTCCAAGTGAAATCCACCATTTTCATTGATTCCAAGCTCCTCTTTGCTAATTTTTCCTTCTCTTTCTTTGCTAATTTTTCGTTCTCTTTTTTACAACCATGAAAATGCCAATGTGTTATTGTGGACTTGTTGCGGACATGAAGACGTCATGGACATCTACCAACCCCGGAAGAAGGTTTTTTGGTTGTCAAAGATATGAAAGTGGGAATGCTTGTAACTTTTTTCTATGGTTTGATCCACCAACTGATGAACACTATAAGAAAGTGATGCTTGGATTGCGTAAGAGGATTGAAGAGCTTGAACATCTCCATCTCCAAGTGCCTTGCCACCAACAAAAAGGAAGGATCGGAAGCTCTAAAAACTGGTTTTATCCGATTATAGGATTTCTTATTGCTATATATGTTGCATTCATTTTCTTTGGATAGGCTTGTATGATGATGGTATTTAATGAAACTCCTTCAAAGGATGCTAAGTATGTAGAAGAAATGTAATAAAATTACTTGCTATTGCCAACAATATGTCTTCAATAAGGGCATTTAAGCCACAAGTTTAGTAGCAAAACATAGACACATTAGTAGCAATAATACTTAACTACCATAACATGATGTTCAAAGACACATTAACAACAAAACACTTATAAGCATAACAAGATGCTGTTCAGCAGTGCATCAGACCTAACATTTAAGCAAAAAATAACCAGTAAACACTTCAAACTTGACTGCCTTGTGTGCCTTGGTTGCCTGAGCAATTGAACCACTTATCTGCAAAATTGTGCCTTCTTCTCTTTTGAGCCATAACCTGAAGTTGTCTTTGAGATACTGCAGGCCTTCCTCTAACCTGAAGTCTAGGTGGTTTGAAACCAATATCTATATTTGTAGGCACTGAACTCTTGATGGTTGTAGGAGTGGATAACACTCTATCATTAAGCCCATGCTGCACATAGCAACACAATGTTAGGATCAAAGGCAAAGACAACTAAATTGACAACTAAATTGTGTGTGATTACACAATACATACCCTTTCTATCACAGTTCCTGTCTTGCTAAATAAGACACCATAACCTGCAGCCCTTGGCACCTTGTATCCAGCATTGACACCCTCTCTTGTACTATCATTTCCTTTTCTCTTTGTACCTCCACCAGCAGCAGTACTTTGTACCTCTTGTACAGAATTTTGGGAGCTTTCAGCAGGTGTAGCAGACCTTTTAGAAGCTGTTCCAGACCTTTTAGAAGCTGTTCCAGGCTTTCTAACACTTGTACTAGACCTTCCAGCAGTTGTAGGTGCAGCAGAACTATTAGCAGCTGCATCAGAAGTAGTATCAGCTGCAGTTGCTTTCTGCAGTGGATAACAATTAGCAGTGCATCAGAAGTAGTAGCAGCCATAAGAATTCAAATTAGCAAGATTAGTTTACCTTAGCAGACTTTCCAGCAGATGGTGCAGCAGAACTATTAGCAAATGTTGCAGCAGAAGTTGTATCAGCTGTAGTTGCTTTCTGCAGTGGATAACAATTACCAGTGCATCAGAAGTAGTAGCAGCCATAAAAATTCAGATTTGCAAGATTAGCTTACCTTAGCATACTTTCCAGCAGATGGTGCAGCAGAACTATTAGCAAATGTTGCAGCAGCAGTTGTATCAGCTGCAATTGCTTTCTGCATTGGATAACAATTACCAGTGCATCAGAAGTAGTAGCAGCCATAAGAACAAGTATAAAGAAAAAAGAGCAAGCAATAATAACATGTGCTTACCTTGCTTGGACACCCTTTCTTGTTGTGGCCAAATGATTTGCACAGTGAACATGACATTTTTCTTCCTTTTCTAGACAATGATCCAAACTTCTTCTTAGGTTCATCAGCAGCTTTTCTTCTATTTTTCTTTGGCCTTCCTGGCATTCTTGTTACAATAGGTGGCAGAATTGTTGGGTTTGTAGTGGGTGGCCACATCTTCATATTGGTTAAAGGCTGAATGAAGTGCCTGAAAGCTTTCAAATAGGTCTCCTTCCTATACCAATGCATGATGAAGGTTTCAGGTTCTAGGTTCTTATGGTGCATTGCACAGACTGCATGTGAACAAGGTATTCCTTTGAGTTGCCAAGCTCTACAACTACACACTAACTTCTTCATGTCCACAGTGTGTTGGTACTTACCATCTAACACCTCATACCCCTTATCCCCATTCCACACTACATGACAGTCCATTGCATGTTGAGCATTTTGTTTTAGAATTTCCATAGCCATAGGAGACACATCAGAAATCCATTTTCCAGAAAACTCTCTCAACTTGTTCATCCTATCCATCATCTTGTGTCTTATGTCTTCAAGCATAGTTATGATGGATTTGTGCCTAGGAACTAATATCCAACTGTTAAATGTCTCACACATGTTGTTTTCAACAACATCACACCTACTATCTTTTCTAAAATAAGCCCTACAGAAGCTTTCCTTTTTGTACTTCAACAAACCCTCTACAATTTTGTCCCCTAATTTGTCTAACTCACCTAATTTATCAGATAGTAATACCTCAAATGTAGCTCTTGAACACTGCCATAATTTCCTCCTCCTTTCTTCCCCTCTCCATGTTTGCTTCCAATTACTCCACACATGCCTAGCACACATCCTGTGCTCAGCATTTGGGAGTAGTTCAGCTACTGCAGAAATCAGCCGCTGCAAAACAAGTGTAAAAGAAAACAGCAGACAACAAATATTAGAAGACAGAAATATCCTACAAGTAAAAGTGATTAAAGAAGAAGAAATTCTTGAAAAAAATAGGCAGAACATACCTTTTGCATATCAGACATTATGGTAAGTCCATCCCCTTCATTTTCAGTCAACTCCAAATCATGCATTAGGCATCTAAGAAACCAAGACCAAGTATTCTTGGTTTCCTTATCAACTACTGCCCATGCCACAGGATACATTTGGTTTTTCCCATCCTTTGATATGCATGATAGTATCTCACCTTGGCATACTCCTTTCAAGAAAGCACCATCAAAACCAATTATGTTTCTACACCCCTCCAACCACCCTTTCTTCAGTGCATCAAGGCAAACATAAATCCCCATAAATACCTCTTTCCCAGGTTCTGTTTCTTTTGATGTTTTTATGACTACAGTGCTACCAGGATTACTTGTTCTAATCATATCTGCATAATCATACAGTCTGCCAAATTCTTCTTTATAATCTCCCATATGTTGCTTTAAAACAAGTGTCTTACCCCTTCTACAAGCTGTCTTATTCACATACAACTCATATTTCTTTCTAATCTCAATCTGCATTTGGCTAAGCTTGATTTGAGGCTCACCTATTATCCTATCCTTCATATTTTTGGCTATCCATTCAGCATTACAAGATTTAGTCCTTCTCCTCTTATAGCATTTGTGAACAGGATAATAGGTTTTTATGATAAAATTACCTGTGCTGCCTTGGATACTGCCCAGAATATGCCAAGGACAACCAGTCTTCATGCACTTAGCCCTTACCCTATGTCTCTCATTAGGCCTAAGTTGAAGCTGCACACATCTCTCAATAGAGTAATTCTGCAATGCTTGCCTAAACTGAATTGCATTCTCAAAAATCATTTCAAGCTGAAATAAAGTTTTCTGGCAGTTAGGATCATAATAAACTTTGGTGCTTGCCCTTCTAGTAGGTGCTGCCCTAACCTCATCATCTCCAACAGGTTCCATCTCTTCCTCACTATCCTCACTACTAGGGTCTGAGCTATCTAAGTACTGTTCATCTCCCCCTAGCTTACCATCATATTTTCCTTTCTTATTCTTGTACATGTCTTCAAATCCAGCATCTATACCTACAGGTCCATCAGGTATCTCATCTATATTCACCTTCTCTTCTTTCTTTTTGTTTTTTTTATCTTGGATCTTAGTCTTTCTAGCTTCAACTAATACCTCCTCTAAATCACTACCATCTTCACCATCCTCTTCACTTCCATACAATGATTCATCAGAAATATTTTCAAAGTCAGAAAAGTCATAAGCAGTACCATCTGATTCATTACCAGATTCATTACCCTCACCCTCATCCTCCCCCACACCCTCATTGGGCAAATCAGTTTCAGCAGCCACTGTACCCTTCCCTTTTTTATCATTTGCATTCTCTATGTTAAGGGAAGTGGGCCCTACATTTAAAGGCCATGACTGCACATTTTGTTGGGCAGTGGACTGACCAGCAGAATTCAAAAAAACTTGGGTAACCTCAGCAGTTTCATTACCACTAAACATGTAGACATCTACTATGTCCCCAGTCTTTAAACTACTAGCAAGATTCAGCATATCTATATCACTATTAATAACATGGTAAGCACCACTTTTGTTCACTCTACATTCAAATTTATCAATACAATTATAACCTAACTCTTTAGCCAAATCTTGAAACTATATGATGTGCAGTTCATCTATATCAGTTGTCTCTACCCTAGAGTGAGAGACTGCATTTACATACCTTAGCTTAGGGTTCTGCACATGTTTAGCAATGTAATGGAACTGTAAACTGACAACAACTGTTGCCATTCCACACCTGCCCATTAACTAAGAAAACAAAATTAATTATCAATAAACCAGCATGTTACAAAAACCTGTAATAAAGAATTCACAATCAGTCAGGGCTGAAAGGAAAAATCCCTATTATTTTAATGCCTAAACAGTGCTTAAAGACTTAAATCCTCAATTTTGAATGCCTAATACAGTGCTTAGGCATTAAACAATCCAGCATGTTACAACAATCCAGCATGCCTATTATTTTAATGCACTAAACAATCCAGCATGTTACAACAAATAGTAATAATAAATGACAAATCAGTCAGGGCTTAAAGACAAAACCCCCCCAATTTTTAATGCCAAAACAGTGCTTAAAGACAAACCCCCCCCCCCCCCCCTATTTTTTAATGCCTAAACAGTCCTTACAGACAAAAGTCCCTAATTTTTAATAGTAATTCATTGTTTAATGGCATCTAATTATTAATATCAATTAAGTGTATGTGTAAGAAACAAATCTTAGATAAAACAAACCAAATAGACAAAAAGCCCTCATTTTTAATGGGAAGAAAACCCTACTTTTAAATGCCTAATCTATGATAATCAGTGCATGTCGCCCAAACATAATAAACAAATCAAAAACACTAATTGTTTAATGGCTAAAAGCATCAGATTCAAAAAGCCCTAATTTTTAATGGTAAAAACCCTAATTTTAAATGCCTAATCATTGATAATCACTGCATGTCGCCCAAACATAATAAACAAATCAAAAACACTAATTGTTTAATGGCTAAAAGCATCAGATTCAAAAAGCCCTAATTTTTAATGGGAAAAACCCTAATTTTAAATGCCTAATCATTGATAATCAGTGCATGTCACCCAAACATAATAAACAAATCAAAAACCCTAATTGTTTAATGGCTAAAAGCATCAGATTCAAAAAGCCCTAATTTTTAATCCTAGATTACAATCGGTCCCCCACCAAAAACCCTAAAAAACAAATACATTCTAAAAGTGGACCACAAAATAATAGGGTATTCATTAGTATCAAAACTTAAAATACGAAACACTAATTCGAACAAAAACCCTAAACCCGAAACTTAAAATAAAAAGCATAAACAATTGTAACATAAAATAAATTTGGGACTTAGTGTTTACCTGTGAAATGTGCAACAAAATTATGAAGTCCTTTGTAAACACCCGATCAGATTTGGGTGAGAAGATGAGATTAGGTTTTAGGAGATTTGGGTAAAATGAGATGAAAAGGCGGAGTAATAGATGTGAAATGATCGGGTAAAGCCTGAGGTTTGTGTTATTTAACTCCATCCGACGTGGCTTATCTACGTGGAACATTAGTTGACGTGGAAGCTGATGTGGAGGCGTTTGCCCGACACGCTTTGACACATTAGGCAAAGAGGGGTTTAAATGTAAGGTTTTTCACGAGTAGAGGTGTTTAAGTGACACACCCCTAAGTACAGGCGTGGGCATGACAAAAGCTTACAAGTAGAGGTGCCAATTTGGCCATTAAGCTTTGGACATTTAAAAGTCGTTTTTTTTTTTTTTTTTTTTTTTGCAATTACTTTCACCTTATCTGCTGAAAGAGGCAATTAAAGTTTCACATCTAGGAATAAATTCAAAATGGCGCAACTTAAATGATTTGAATTGGAAAAGTTAACTATTATTCCTAGCAACCTGTAATTAATTAACCATAAAATCCTTTGAATTGGAAAAGAATAATTAGAAGGTCTTCTTAGCATATTGAAAATGGGGCAAGGCGTCTGCTCATTTCGAAGAAGGGAAACCCATTGCTTGAGGATGTGGTGGAACACAAAACTAGCAACCAAAATAATATTAAATTAACATTACGAATCAAATTGCTTATGTGTTTGTTTACTTAAAAAAAAAATAACAATTCTGTCCCATCATTAAGTAGAGTTAAACAAAATCCAAAAAACAACATTGACCCCCATTCGTCAGAATAAATAGTCTAGGAACTCTCATAAAACATAAAATTTTATTTGATAGTTCATGAACATATTCATGAATATGTGATCATATACAGTCATAGGAGAACATACATGCTTCAAATTCATGATCACATATCTGTAAGATAAATACTCCTAATAAGTTCAAAGAAGTAATAAAGATTTGTATTATCTTCAGAAATTGGATTTGGAATGTTTGGAGAGTCTCTGAAGTAATTCATACATGTGAATAGATGACGAATTGCAAGCAGAGATGCTTGTTCCAGATCACCACCATCTACCCAGGTAGAGTCTAGGTTGTTGAAATCTGATTTCAAAATTAAATACTGATGAAGACACTTCCTATAAACTTGCCTGTATTCTGGATTTGTTTCATTCGAAGTGACTGTCAAAACCTTCCTTGCAATATTTGTGTAGTTGTCTTTTGCCAACTCAATTGCAAGATCTTCAACATTGGCCTTTGTTACAGCATATTCAGCAAGTCCACTATTTTCAAAAACATTATAGCAAAAATCTCTTGTATTAGAGAATTCACAAGCTGCTTTAATTAGCGGATTATTGACAGCATTTACTCTTAGATTTGCACCAAAGAGATCACCAATTGATAAAATAATGAAAGAGAGGAGGAAAATTAGTGAGACTGATGGACTATAAATTGACCTCCCCATCTTTTCTTTTCTTTTTTCTCTCGTTGAATTGTCCCAATTTCTCTGTTGGAAATATATATACATGGGGTTATAGCTCTAGATAGAAATGTACTAATTAATTTGATGTGGGATTATGATAATCTAAATTTTCTCTTAAATATAAAAGTTAAATTCTTAAATTGATATATACATTTAATTTCATACCTTGTTTGAGACCCCTGAAAAAGGATACATGCAAATGCTAAAGTGCAATATTCTCAATTTTTCCTAATTAAAGAGGCTGATATACAATTAATAAGATTCTAAAACATATAGAGAATTTATGTATTTACTTAATTTGCTCATTCTAAAATATATTATGATATGGACTCTTCATTTTCAATATCTTTCTAGCAAGTCAGGCAAAATTCAGGACAATTGCTTGATTTGGAATAAATTATAAGAATGATAATCCAACTTTCAATTAACGTAAAATGCAAATTTTTACCGGGAAACTAATTAAGTTCTCATTGCATAATCACCTCACATATATCTTGTGGCGCCGCTTCAGAAAAATAAAAGTCCATTTTTTGGGCTGTTATGAAAATACAAACCATGATGTGTCCCATGGTGAAAGACACCGCACATTAAGTTGGTGGATATATATATACTTCTTTGTTGTTTTCTTGAGTGGTGTCGCATGGATATTTTTACATAAGTTAAACTGCTGATAGGGTAATACTACTAAGTAGTTCATAGGTTTTTTTCAGATTGAAATTAATATATCCTGACATGGTTTTTTCTTTGTTATAGCCATATTTGTTGAGTTATTATTCAGTTGCAATAATTAATTTTCTGACTTCGATGTAATTAAAAAAAGTTGGGGTTGAACATTAAGTAGGTGGATATATATATATATATATATATATATATATATATATATATATATATATATATATATATATATATATATATATATATATATTCTTAAGTGGTATGGCATGTATATTTTTATGTAAGTTGAATTGCTGATACAAATATAGTGGCCCTCACATTTTTTATCTCTGTAGTGATTGAAATTTCAAACCCACAATCTCTTAAATGTAGGTGGAGGTGTTTATCATCCGAGCAACTTTTACCAGTCAATTAAGTTTGGTCAATTAAGCTCATTATATGCGGTATATGGAGAGGTGATTGTAGAGGTGAGCTCATTATATGCGTGCGTTGAGCCGCGTGTTTAGATGACATATTTAAGATTCTAATTCAGTCTTATCGCCTCTCGAGGATGGTAGTACAACTGAACCATCAATCGCAAAAATATAACAAAAAGTATTGTTAAATATAGTCAGGATTTTTCTCATAAACGTTTCATTTTTTCGGGAATTTTGGAGAAAAGCCGCTTCGTCTTTGAAGGCTGTGAACACCCTTCTTACCATATAAGCCATGGCGCACTCTGTTTTAACAGTGTTCAATGCACATTATATATCCGACAAAGTCAGAATTGGCCTATAAACACGTAGCCCCGCCGCTGGTGGTGTAAACAAAGCAAATCGATCGGCCTTGGAACAAAGTATTCCTTAGGCCGTTAGACGTTAGGATTGGCTGCTAGTCTTTTGCAGACCACTCAAGATGAAAAAAAGATGGGAGTTTTTTATAAAGTACGGTGTGGTGGCTGTTCTCACATTATGTATAAAGAGTATAATAAATAATATTTACAAAAACTATTTGGAGTTTGTCTTCTTTTATCATTAGAATCCTAAAGACATAGTTTTTGAAACTTCCTTCGAATGAATTTTGAAGCCACAATCATTTAGGGCTTGTTTGAAAAGCCACCATGTAATTGGATTTGAGTGTAATTGGGTGTAATTACACAGTTTGGCTTGTTTGTCTGACCAAGTAATTACTTGATCAGCATGAAATTGAATGTAATTGAGGGGGTGCAATTACACTCTCCAATTCTTAGGAGAGCTGAGAATTTGAGGTAATTACACTGTGTAATTACAAGCTATTTCTACTTTTTTTTTTCATTTATAATTTTCTTTTCAATTCTATTTCATTCATTATTATTTAAAATAAAACTTCTTATTTTTTATTTCTTTTTTTTATTCTTTAGTTGTGATATTACCTTTTTCATGAGTTTCTATATTTTAAATTTTTTTTTCCTTTTTTTAAATATCATTTTAGAAATGAGGACTTTTGTTTCATTTATATCCGACTCGTGCTTCTCTTTCAATGTTAGTCATCTTGATGATTCTATTTTTGATACTCCTTTTACTATTTTTTTTTCTTACTACATATTTTCTTGCTTCAATTTCTCTTATTATATATAAAATATTTTCTAATTTGAAGCTCCATATAATTTTATCTTTTCTTGTTGTATTTATAAATAAGTTTATAATAACTTTTATTTTCTAGATAAACAGATAAATATGATCAAAAGAATTAAGTAATTATCTTTTATAACTTCATATGGTATTTAAATAAGTTAGCAAGAAATCTAAACATGTTATTGAAAATTTTATTTACTATTTAAGTTAAAAATTATTTATTTAAAAGAACATCTTTTATGATATTAATTACCATATTATAGATATTCAATATATATTTTACACAAGAATGTATGTTTCAAATAGTTAACAATAAATAATATTTAAAATTTCTTATAGCCACATATATTTGACTACACAGTAACACTTATTTGCATGTTCACATTAAATTAATTTATTAATTTTAATAAATAATCTTTATTTTAAAAATTATTTATCTGTGTAATTACATTGGTACAATCAAACATGGCACAAGGAATTACACAGTACTTACAATATGACAAATAAACAAGACTATGTAATTATTATGCTGAGTAATTACTAGGCTGTGTACTTACTAACCTAGTAATTACACAGTAATTTCGAAACAGACCCTTAGTAAATATCTTTTGATGCTATTTACACATACTTTGAAATACAATTTGATTGAAAGAAAAAAAAAAACTCAACGGTGAACTTCTTCTTTCGTTGTTGCGAGAACATGAACTTAATCATCTAAAAGGGTGTTGAACCCCAAAAATTACCCCCCAAAAAGGATAAATTCCGGAACATCGACAGGATGGACTAACTCTTTTGGAGTTTTTGGAGTCGCAACCCAATTTAAGGAAAAACAGGGAACCAAATTAACAAATGCATGCAAAACTCCATTTTTATAAAAAGACGGTCTTTTCAGAGATTCTAAGTAAGAGGTTTATTAATCTCAGAAGAAGGTTTTTAAGGCACTTTCGAAATTCCGTAAAATACGGCTAATCCGACAGGTTTCCAAAATATTTGCAAAATATGCTTTTCTAGAAAATTTATCTAAAATAATTAATTGAATAAACTTGTTTATGAAAAATATTTAATTTACACGCATTTTGCTAAATGGCCTCAGTTTGCAATAAATTAAATAACGACTTCACAATAAAAGGCAATGAACATAAAGTAAATCAATATACAAACAATCAAATATTATTGATAAATAAAATATTTTATACATTTATTTGCATAAATATCCAAGGAAAGTAATGCAAAGTTAAAGATAGAACCGGGAAATTGATCAACTCGCGGGAGCCTTGAATTTTCTAAAATTCCTAAGTCTTATTTCTGAATGCTCGGGTTCGAATTCAATCCAAACGACTCCAATGCAATGGACTATCCCCATTTGTAAGTAGCCAAAAGCGTTCCCGAGTTGTTCGCGCCAAGATATACCTCGCAATAAAAATGAGAATTAAATTGGATTAGTACGATAATAAAATATAATAATTAATAAAAAATAAAATAATAATAATAATAATAAAGTAATAATAATAAAAATATAATAATAATAATAATAAAAATAATAATAGTAAAAGGGGTTTGTTTTTGCAAAATTTAGGCTCAGATTTGTATGGCGCGTCATGTAGAGACTCGTGATGTTTGTACGGTTGCAAACACGGAGCCCGGGCCGTGTTGCCATGCCAAGTACCAAACCCACCACTCTATTCGACTTGCTTTGCATTAATTTCATACATTCATCATCGCCTTTTACTTTAGGGACATGGGAACGGGACGGTTCAAGTGTAGTATCATGTTCAAATCGATCCCGAGGCCTCAATACGTGTATATGTATTTTTTTATTGGCCATGTTAGCTTATTGTAATGTTTCGTTCAAGTGCCAAATAGGACCAGAAGAAGGATGAACGCATCTGCAAATTGTCAATCCAAATCAGTAGCATAATAAATCAATAGCAAACCCAGAATAATAGACTAGGTCCAAATTAGTGAGGATAAAACATAGCATATCAGTCAAGGGGAAAGAAAATTGCCAAAAGGCCCAATCGTGGTAGTAAGGAACCAAACAGCCCCTTAGTCATTTTTTGACCACCAGTCAACCAGACAAACAAACCAAATATCAGCGATTGAACCATGGCATCGCCGATCAGAATTTCAGTGGAGTTCCGGCGAAACAAAGCCATCGTACAATGGATCACGCCATTTTAAAACGAAGGATCAATTAAACAAACCCATCTCCGAATCAACAATCAAAGCCAGCAGTACAGAACACAAAGCGAGTCTCAGATAAGAAAACCATCAATAGCATCAAGCGGAACCATGGCAACAGAATCAGAGCAAAAATCAGACGGGGTTTGGAGGAGCAACACCAGCCAAGTAGCGGCGTCGCTACAACTCCGATACACCCTTATTAATCAAAGAAAAACGAGTCCAGAATCAGTGAGACGAAGAGGACAGGGTACAATGGCCGATGATGGAATTTTTCGGTGACAACAAACATCAACGGCGACCAACAGTGACCCCAAATGGAAGAGGAGGAGCAGCACCAGCCTGTTTAGGCTACACCATCGCTACTCCGACCTCCTTTCCAATTCCGTTAACGGATTACAAAATCAAAGGACATAGAACGATGTCCTCAGCGATGGTGATGAATGCGTCACTATTTTATTCGAACTCTCAAACCCCGATCCCCTCTGTTCTGAATCTGTACTAATCTCGATTTTTCCTTGGTGTTAAGGCGATGATGGCGACTGTTACTGTGTGTGGATATGAAAATGGGTGTTGATGGTGTTGAAATGATTTTTGTGTAGGTGTTCGTGTTTGTAAGGGAGAAAGTGAATGTGGGAGGCTGATTTTTTTAGAGTGTTGTGGGAGATGATGAATACATATATATATATATATATATATATATATATATATATATATGTAGTGGTTTGCACAAATAGACTAGATTTTAAGGGGGGAAGCGGATTTGGCCACAATTTTACAATTAATTAAAAAAAACTGAATGGGTTGCACGAGTGGGTTAAAATTGGTGGGATTTTGCAAATTTAGCACTTTTCTTTGAAGCTTCAATTGATCATCTTTTATTGTCATTATTTTTATTTAATTTTCAAATTAACCTCAATTATAAAATATTGCCATAATTTATTAAATTTGAAAAAATTCGGGACAAAATTGGGTGTCAACGGCTGCCCCTCTTTACCCGAAAAGGATGAAAGAGTTTTCAGGGTAAAGAAAGTTGACGTGAAACCCATTTTGTCACGACAAAGCCAAGTACTTTGATTCCAAGGACCAAAGTGCGAGGCTTATAGACATGACCGAACTCCGGTTTTTGAGTTGCCTACATATCTCGGGCTGAAAGAGAATCAGGCCATATGTAGTTCGACGCGATTTGAAAATCAAAGATGAGATAGTAGCGATTACTCAAGAGCGGAAAAAGAGGCTTGTAATTACCCAAGTTATGAAGATGTGGTCGACGACACACCCATAAAGAGGGGTTTACACGGACATAGCTTCCACTGCATCTCGATAACCGAGCCATCTTGTCTTCAATCTCAAACCTCAGACTCTAGGGTTAACGAGAGACTTACCTCTAGAGTTGATGGCTTATGCGGGTGCGATCCTTAAGGTCTCCGTTGACGAGTCTAGCTCATATCAACGATTGCCCCGGTTCATTGCTAAGAAAAGCTCCATGTTATGCTCCAAACGCTGCTGCGGTGCTACTAAAAATCCTGTAATAACCTCAACAAGCGGTAAGCGTGCAACTGCTAATAAACTGTAATAATTGGAATAAGAAATAGATAAAGTGATAAAATTATAAATGCGGGTCGCGGCATCATCGATAAGTTCTTCCTTCAATCAACTGACAAGATACTCCGCCCGGAGAACCTCTAAGCTGATCCTTATTCTGAAACAATAAAGCAAGACAATAAGTAAAGCGAGAACGAATCATAAAGTGCAAGGCTTTCATAAGATAAGTTGACTAACGAGACATAATATCTCAAGTCGACTTGGCTAATCTATATCCTACACAGGTAACATAACGTTCATTTATAAGGCGAACGAGCCCAAAACATTCAATTGTAAGGCGAATGAGCCTAAAACGTTCAATTATAAGGCGAACGAGTCCAAAACGTTCGATTATAAGGTGAACGAGCCTAAATTTGATAGCAGCCTGCAAAATAAAGCTGCAAATTGTATTAATTAAGGCAAGATAATGCAAAATAAATAAGCAAAACTGGGTCGTGTTGCTTGTATTAATAGTGCTGCAAAGCATATGCCTTCAGTTCTTATTGAATCTGATGTTTAATTTTCAGCAAATTTAAAGTAAATGCGTTAGAAAACGAGTGAATAATAAAGCAAAAGCCATAATGAAAAAAGGAAGAAATAGATTTGCGCTGCATATGAGACAAGGCGAATAATCTTTGAGAAACTGATGGTTGACGGTAGGAACAATAACAAAAGAGCCTTCAATTTCCTATGATAGGTTTCATAATAATGCCTCCAATTGCTTATGGTAGGCTTCAAATGATAATGATGTCTTCGCTTGCTCACGATAGACTTGATAATCAGACCTCCGATTGCTTATGGTAGGATCAATAACAAAAGAGCCTTCAATTGCTTATGGTAGGCTTCAATGCTAATGAAGTCTTCGCTTGCTCACGATAGACTTGATAATAAAACCCCCGATTGCTTACGGTAGGATCAATAACAAAAGAGCCTTCAATTGCTTATGATAGGCTTCAGAATAATGCCTCCAATTGCTTATGGTAGGCTTCAATGCTAATGAAGTCTTCGCTTGCTCACAATAGACTTGATAATAAAACCCCTGATTGCTTATGGTAGGATCAATAATCAAAAGAGCCTTCAATTGCTTATGATAGGCTTCAGAATAATGCCTCCAATTGCTTATGGTAGGCTTCAATGCTAATGAAATCTTCGCTTGCTCACGATAGACTCAAAATAAGGCCCCCGATTGCTTACGGTAGGCATGACGTAATTTTGTAAGTGCAAGCTGCAATATCTTTAATAAATTGTCTTCCCATCCACTGGCGAAGCAATACAGCAAATGCGAAGACATAGTGCAAAGCATTTTCAACAATCTTGACAAATCAACTAGCAAGTCGGTCGGGCATGAAGCAAGGAGGGTCTTGGGGTTGATTGCCTACAAATCAGCTGGTGATCCGATCCGGCACAAAACAAGGAGGGTCTCAGGGCTGACTTGTTAACCCAAAAAGTAAAACAAGACGTAATACAAAGAAAATGCGAAGGCATAATTTAAAGAAAGTGCAAAGCAATTTGAACAATCTTGACAAATCAACAGGCAAGCCGATCGGGCACGCAGCAAGGAGGGTTTTGGAATTAATTGTCTACAAATCAGCTGGTGATCCAATCCGGAACAAAGCAATGAGGGTCTCAGGGCTGACATGTTAGCCTGAAAGTAAAGCAAGTCATAATATAAAGCAAGTGCAAAGGCATAATTGAAAGCAAGTGCAAATCAATTTAGCGTGAAATGTAAAGCAACGCAAAAGCGATTTAGCGAATCAATAGGCGTGAAAGTCCAACAAGGGAGAAGACGCCTGGTGGTCAACCTGAAAAACGTAAAGCAAGGCATCAATTTTAAAGCAAGTGCGACGACATAATTTAAAGCAAGTACAAAGAAAAGCAGTGCGGAAATGTAGTCGGTGCGATAGCCATTGACAAATCAATTGGCGAGACAATCCGGCAAGGATGGCCTTGTGCGGATTATCGCCTGAAACCAAGCGATTCTCTATTTGGTTTAGTTTTGAAAACACAAAACAAGCCTCGGCTTTGTCGCCTATTAGGAATGAAAGTCATAGGGGTAGAAATGCCGCCTGTTCGGCAATAACTCATGACAAAGCATAATGCTTTAAGTCATGAAAAGGGATTGCGACGCAATCTGCAAGGCAACTTTGAATGCGAGTTCAATAAATTGTTTATCCATAATGTGAATGATTCTTTCATTGCAAGCTTTCATGTTCCTGCTCTCAAAGAAAAATTGTTAGCTTTGGGGAGGAAAGGGGAAGCGTTTGATTTGTGTAGACTTCATCCTGATCTTGCTGCTTCTGCTGCTTCCTCGTCTTCATTGGACTTGGATTTGCAAATTGCTTTCAGAAACTTGGCTCATGAACTCAACTAGCATAGACTTTAAAAAATAGAGGCAAGATAAAATATTTTAATGCAATATAGCGAGTGAAATAAGCATGCAAATGAAGTCAAAGATGCATTTTGAAAATTTTGTCTGGACTTAAACTTGTAACATATCTTAAAACAAACTGAACGTCATTTGCCTTGAACTTTGCACTGTTTGCTTAGCCAATTATAGAGTTCTTGCCAACTCATCTTTAACAACCAATGCCGCTTCTTGCAAAATTCTGCCCCAGTTATAATCTTCCGCATCCCTAACTCGTTTTGCAAAAATTGTCCCAGTTGTCCTTCTTAGGGGACAAAATAAAATTTAAATGCTAAAGGGTCGAGCCCGATGGGGAGCCTACGTATCCCTCCTTGGGAATCAGACCGTGCGTAGTTCTGCACCACTGCTTCAATGCCATATACCAACAAATAAAAGCTGCCCCAGTTGAAGTTCTAACAGATTGTGCAATATCAAAAGAGCGCAAACAATAACTTTTCAGTGCGTCGCTTTCAATTTGTTCAGTTGCTTTGCCATACGTAACAAGCAAAGCTTTGTAAGGTTTATCAATTTTAATTTTGAAATGGAAACAAATGCAAGCTTAAATAATATAATAAGAATGAGATGCATTTTATTTCAACTTTCATGAATTCAAAATGAGTTGATTCAGATTAACATAAGCTTTAAAGTACAATACAATTCAGGGCCTCAATCTGAATTAAAATAGAAAATAATGCTACTAAATTCAATCGCCAAGTTCTTTCAAACAATGCCATTAGCTTCTGGTACTGCATCATTCGCGAGCTAGAGCGTCTACCATCAATCAGATATTGAATCTTGCGTGATTTGCATGGTCAACCATCTTACAAATCAAACTTCCGCTAGAGAAATAAACAAAACAAAGAAATCGCAAAGGGTAACTAAGATAGTCTGCATGTCATTCATAGGATTGCACACAAGCAAGCAACGCCTAGTATTTAACGCATTTTGAGAAAATAAAGCAAGGCAAGCGATTAACATGTGACAATCACAAGTAATTGAGCGTAAATAAATATGCAAACGCGTCCTACCCTGCAAGGTGCCTCTTTGTGCTAGAGGTAAGCCTAAACGCGCAAACAAGTGGTAACGAAAAATAGTTCATGCCAGTTCTGAGCAATTCAGACTTAGAATAAGTAATAAATAATAACAATAATTGATAACAATCATCTCTCTGCCTTGACACTGCAGTTCCGTTATCCCAACTAACTTCCAAAAGTTGGTGTCAACTCGAAATTTAACACAGCTCATGCTTTCCACAGCATCTGCACAAAATTCTAAACCCAAATGCCTAAAACCCGAAACAATCCTCCATAGCTTTTGTAAACATCCACACTCCTCCAAGCACAACTCCCAATTGTTTTACAACATCCAGGGGGTGAAATTTCCAACCGCCTTTCACAATACCAGACTGCAAATCATGAAAGGCGCCAATTGGCCTTTCAAAATAAAACCTCACTGGTCCTTGGCTTTGGACAAGCCTCTCAGCTTCCTAGGTTTTGCAAGGCTTACAGACCTTGTTCATAAGGCTCCTCACTGGTCCTCGGCTTTGATCAAGCCTCTCAGTTTCCTAGGTAGCCAAGACCGCACTGGTCTTCAAGGAGGGTGGTCATTCAAAGACACAGGGCTTCGCTCTCCAAGTATGCGACACGCATACTTCAACTTTATAAAGTTGCAGCTGGATAATCAACATAGACCTGCACACACGCAAAGCCATTCACAAGAGGGACCCCACTGATCCTTTTAAAGACACCAGGGGCTTCGCCTCTTAGATCTCACTACACCAGGTCATCTCCAAACATAAACTAACCAAATCTGTCTAACTTTCCCCGGACTGCAATTCTGTCTATGATCTCAATTCTGCTAAATTCTTCAATTTTTTGACCTAAAAGACAACACAGGAGACAAAATTCCAAATCTGATTTTGCTCAAAACATGGTTAGGACTGAGGAATCGTTATCACACAGCACATAATATGCATTGTCGTTGGATTTCAAGAACCCGTTGACGTAAGGGCGGTTTTCTAACTATGGAGGCGGTACCAAGGACTGGGTCCAGACTAAGGTGTAAATGAATACATGCTCCTAAAACTCCATCTAAGAGTGGGTTAACGGTTGAGGTTAACAGGTGAGTGGCAAGCGGTCTCGCAGTCGAATTACTCCTACGATGTCCGCGGGTATACCAACTCGTCACAGGGTTCTTTAGTGGAAGAAGGTGCGAGTACGCATGGGCGCACCTCGCGGATTTTTGAGTGAGAATGCAAGAGGTTCCCAGGAGTGGGGGAAATATGAACGGAATGCCAGTTTATATGTGCGCAAATAAGGGTGTAGTGACATGCTTTTCGTAACATACAAACAAACAGGTATAATAAAGCAAAATAAATTAAGCATGCTAGTTGCAAATAACTGGAAACCTTTATGGTCAAAACCTTTATTGCTCCCCAGCGGAGTCGCCATGCTGTTGAGCCCCAAAAATTACCCCCCGAAAAGGATAAATTTCGAAATATCGACAGGATGGACTAACTCTTTTGGAGTTTTTGGAGTCGCCACCCAATTTAAGGAAAAATAGGGAACCAAATTAACAAATGCGTGCAAAACTCCATTTTTATAAAAAGACGGTCTTTTCAGAGATTCTAAGTAAGAGGTTTTATTAATCTCGGAAGAAGGTTTTAAGGCACTTCCGAAATTCCGTAAAATACGGTTAATCCGACAGGTTTCCAAAATATTTGCAAAATATGCTTTTCTAGAAAATTTATTTAAAATAATTAATTGAAATAAAACTTGTTTATGAAAAATATTTAATTTGCACGCATTTTGCTAAATGGCCTCAGTTTGCAATAAATTAAATAACGACTTCACAATAAAAGGCAATGAACATAAAGTAAATCAATATACAAAAAATCAAATATTATTGATAAATAAAATATTTTACACATTTATTTGTATAAATATCTAAGGAAAGTAATGCAAAGTTAAATATAGAACCGGGAAATTGATCAACTCGCGGGAGCCTTGAATTTTCTAAAGTTCCTTAGTCTTATTTCTGAATGCTCGGGTTCGAATTCAAGCCAAACGACTCCAATGCAATGGACTATCCCTATTTGTAAGTAGCCAAAAGCGTTCCCCAGTTGTTCGTGCCAAGATATACCTCGCAATAAAAATGGGAATTAAACTGGATTAGTACGATAATAAAATGTAATAATTAATAAAAAATAAAATAAAAAAATAATAATAAAGTAATAATAATAATAATAATAATAATAATAATAATAATAATAATAATAATAATAATAAATGGGGTTTGTTTTTACAAAATTTAGGCTCAGATTTGTATGGCGCGTCATGTAGAGGCTCGGGATGTTGGTACGGTTGCAAACACGGAGCCCGGGCCGTGTTTCCATGCCAACTACCAAACACACCACTCTATTCGACTTGCTTTGCATTAATTTCATACATTCATCATCGCCTTTGTCTTTAGGGACACGGGAACGGGACGGTTCAAGTAGGGGTGGGCGTTCGATGTTCGGTTCGGTTTTTTTCAAACTTCGATTCGGTACTTCGGTCTTCGGTTTGGTTTGAAGTGTAGAAAAACCCGTAATTTTTATATTTCGGTTCGGTTCGGTTTTTTAGTTCGGTATTCGATTCAGTACATCGGTGTTTCGGTTTAAACCAAAGTTTATAGCCAAAAAAATTTTGACACTAAAAGTTACTGATTAATGCGAATTGAGACGTAAACATACAGAACTAGATCAAGTGAAAAACAAAACAAATTACGCTGTATGTTCCCTCATACCCACAACAGAAACGGTTCAGTTCACAGAAAAAGGAAACATCTTCTCCGATCACTTTTTAGCAGGATACTGCCTAGCATCTCACATTTGGAGCTTAATTTTCTCCTTATCATTTGGTTATTCTTTATTCCAGAAAAGGTCACTATTAGACTATTAATAACGAAAATGTGGAAACTTTTTCCATCTGTACTGTTTTCGAAATACATTATAAAATTCAAATTAGCATACCAAAAGATAAACACAAGATGATTTTGAAATTCATACAAAAAATTAGCACTAAGGCATTATGATAATATAAATGGTATTAATGGATAAAAGCCTAGCAACTAAAGAGTAAAATTTGACCAGCGAAAGAACAGTAACACACCAGCTTTCCCACATATATCAAATTGTAAAGCACAAATATGGATGATTAGCAACAATATGAACATACAGTTAACACTGCTGTTAGCAATGGGAGCAGGCAGCAGACCAGACGCAGTTAAGACTGCTGTTGCGAACGCCGGCGAACGGCGAAGGAGAAAGGAGTAGGAGACGAGACAACGATTTGGTGTGTTGCGGCTGCTTAGAGGGAAATGGGATTTAGGATTAGCAAATTGGGTTATTTGGGGAAAGGGGTAAGTATGTAATATAGTAAATATTGTAAGTAGGCTATATAGTATATATGAAAGTAATTCGGTTCTTCGGCTCTTTGGGTACCGAAATTCCAGCATATCCGAAACCGAAGACCGAACCGAACTTTAAAATTTTAATAGGCCGAACCGAAAAACCGAAGTTCCGAACCCGAAAAACCGAATTAGTTTGGTTCGGATCGGTCCTTTGGTTTTTTCGGTTTAGTGCCCACCCCTAGGTTCAAGTGTAGTACCATGTTCAAATCGATCCCGAGGCCTCAATACGTGTATATGTATTTTTCATTGGCCATGTTAGCTTATTGTAATGTTTCGTTCAAGTGCCAAATAGGACCAGAAGAAGGATGAGCGCATCTGCAAATTGTCAATCCAAATCAGTAGCATAATAAATCAATAGCAAACCCAAAATAATAGACTAGGTCCAAATTAGTGAGGATAAAACATAGCATATCAGTCAACGGGAAAGAAAACTGCCAAAAGGCCCAATCGTGGTGGTAAGGAACCAAACAGCCCCTTAGTCATTTTTTGACCACCAGTCAACCAGACAAAAAAATCAAATATCATCGATCCATGGCATCCCCGATTAGAATTTCAGTGGAGTTCCGGCGAAACAAAGCCATCGTACAATGGATCACGCCATTTCAAAACGAAGGATCAATTAAACAAAACCCATATCCGAATCAACAATCAAAATCAGCAGTACAGAACACAAAGTGAGTCTCAGATAAGAAAACCATCAATAGCATCGAGCGGAACCATAGCAACGGAATCAGAGCAAAAATCAGACGGGGTTTGGAGGAGCAACACCAGCCAAGTAGCGGCGTCGCTACGACTCCGATACACCCTTATTAATCAAAGAAAGACGATTCCAGAATCAGTGAGACGAAGAGGACAGGGTACAATGCCGATGATGGAATTTTCCGGTGACAACAAACATCAATGGCGACAGACCCCAAATGGAAGAGGAGGAGCAGCACCAGCCTGTTTAGGCGACACCATCGCTACTCCGGCCTCCTTTCCAATTCCGTTAACGGATTACAAAATCAAAGGACACAGAATGATGTCCTCAGCGATGGGTGATTAATGCATCACTATTTGATTCGAACTCCCAAACCCCGATCCCCTCTGTCTGAATCTGTACTAATCCCTATTTTTCCTTTGTGTTAAGGCGATGGTGGCGACGGTTACTGTGTGTGGATATGAAAATGGGTGTTGATGGTGTTGAAATGGTTTTTGTGTAGGTGTTTGTGTTTGTAAGGGAGAAAGTGAATGTGGGAGGCTGATTTTTTTAGAGTGTTGTGGGAGATGATGAATAATAGTTAGGGTTTTTGATAAGTGTATATACATATATATATGTGTAGTGGTTTGCACAAATAGACTAGATTTTAAGGGGGGAAGCGGATTTTGCCACAATTTTATAATTAATTAAAAAAAAAATGGGTTGCACGAGTGGGTTAAAATTGGTGGAATTTTACAAATTTAGCACTTTTCTTTGAAACTTCAATTGGTCATCTTTTATTGTCATTATTTTTATTTAATTTTCAAATTAACCTTAATTATAAAATATTGCCATAATTTATTAAATTTGAAAAAATTCTGGACAAAATTGGGTGTCAACAAGGGGGAACTCTTATGACTACATTTCTCAATTACACATTATCATGAAATCGACATTTATAAAAATCTTGCTACGGCTAAATTGTCTTAACATATATAAACTGAAACACCACAATAGTAGCATCTCGAACACCTTACGTACTACATTTATTTAAGTGTATAATTTCATTAGAATGGAGCAATTTACAAATTATAATGTAGCAAATGTAAGGAAATTATGATATATTTCAAAAGATAGCAACAAATATCATTCGTGCAAGCAAATTGTGACAAATAGTATAGAGGTAAAATATGTGTCAATCTTGGCACATTGGTTTTCAAATACAATGGATGGTAGCACCTTGTTTTTTAGAAGTCTAGATAAGTGTCAAAAATCTCTTGCCAAGTGGCTAATTTAGCAAGACACTTATCATCCATGCAAAGATACTCCCATGCAAACTTCCTTATAAATAAAGGCTATTTTTAGCCATCAATGCAACACCCTACGTAAAAATGTCGCATGTGGTTTGAAGCCACTTTTTTTATTGGTTTTAAATGAGAGGCCAGTTTTTGGAACTTCAATTTTTGTGGGTTGAAGTTCAAACCTTGTAGATTGAACTTTATGCCTAAGTTATGAAGTTCAACTTAAATCTGTAAAGGCTGAAGTTTTAGGCATAGATGCGTAAACTTCAACCCTTGTGGGCCGAAGTTGAACTTCAACCCTTATGGTGGGCTGAAGTTGAACTTCAACCCTTGTGGGCTGAATTTGTGTGAAGTTCAACCCACAAGGATTGAAATTCCAAAAAGTGGCATCTCGTGTAAAACCAGTAAAAAGTTGGCCTCAAACCAAAAACCACTGGCAAAAATGCCTCTCATGCACTTTTTTCACTGTCTCACGGCCGATCAACATTCTCTCTTTTAGTGAGCATATTCAGCCATTTTTTTCAACCCACAAGGATTGAAATTCCAAAAAGTGGCATCTCGTGTAAAACCAGTAAAAAGTTGGCCTCAAACCAAAAACCACTGGCAAAAATGCCTCTCATGCACTTTTTTCACTGTCTCACGGCCGATCAACATTCTCTCTTTTAGTGAGCATATTCAGCCATTTTTCACTGCTGCTGCTGCTGCTGCTGCTGCTGCTGCTGCCGCTGCTGCTGCTGCTACTGCCGCTGCTGCTGCTGCTGCTGCCACCGCCACCGCCACCCAGCAGCAGCAGCAGCTGCTGCTGCTGCTGCTGCTGCCGCCGCCACCGCCACCGCCACCACTTACTACCTTATGCCAAACCATTCCCCGATGTCCAACATTGAAATTTTCGCTAATGAGAATTTCCAACGCTGGCAAGAACGTGTTTTTTCACTGCTCGATGTTCACGGTGTTGATCATGCTCTGTCCAAACCACAACCCCGTCCAAACGCTGGCGAAAAAGTACGCGAGTCATGGAAATATGCCAATAAGGTATGTCGTCACATTATTTTACAAACTCTTTCTAATGAGCTGTTTGATGTGTACTGTAGCTGCAAGGAAGCAAAATCTATTTGGGAAGCTATGATTAAAAGTTCACTGCTGAAGATGCTACAAAGCAGAAATTTGTAGTCGGCAAATTTTATCACTGGAAAATGATTGGTGGAATGGAGATGAAAGTTAAAATAAATGAGTACTAAAATTTGCTGGAAAATCTTAAGGCCAAGGGAATCTCACAACCAGAGAAGTTTGTTGCTGGTATGTTGATCGAGAAGTTGCCTTAGTCATGGAATGATTACAAGAACAATTTGAAACATAAGCAGACAAACTTTACATCGAGGAGATTGTAACTCATATTTTAATTAAAGATGCCAACAGAAAAGAGTTTGTAAGAGCTAAAATGACAGCACTGAAAGCAAACCTAGTTCAAAGCCGTAATAAAAGGTACGCATATAAATTCAAAAGTTACAAGGCCAATAACCCTAACTTTAAGAGAAAGAAAGGCTCTTGTTTTGTCTGTGAAAAATCAGGTCATCATGCCGCACAATGTAGGAAGAGCGCGGGAGATGACAAAGAAAAGAGCTACCCTCTTAAGGCTAACATAGTCGAATGAGATGATATTATAGCAGTTTTCGTTTCTCAAGCTAATATTATAGCAAATGTGAAAGAATGGGTGGTAGACTCTAAGGCTACTCGGCACATTTGTGCAAACTGAGAAGCATTTTCCTCCTATACATCTATAGGGGATGACAATGAAGTAGTCTACTTTGGAGACTCAAGGACTGCCAAAGTCCTTGGTAAGGGTAAAGTACTCCTGAACTCACTTCAGGAATAACTTTAGCCCTCATGACTGTGCTACATGTTCCTATTATTATGGCAAACTTGATTTCTGTAGCCTTGTTACTAAAAGTGGGGCTAAAAGTGTCATTTGAATCTGGAAAGATCATAATAACAAAAAAGGATGTGTTTGTTGGAAAGGGCTATTATAACCAAGGACTCTTTGTACTGAATGTTTATGGTATTATCAATGAAAATACATCTGTTTCTGCTTATATCGTGAACTCAGTTTCTTTGTGGCATGCTAGACTTGGATATGTTAATATTTTATATTTAAGAAAAATGCAATCACTAGGCTTAATAGATTGTCTAGACTATAATAATTTTGACAAGTGTGAAATATGCGCTGAAGCTAAAATTACTAGAAATCTTGTTTTCCTGTAAATAGAGAGACTGAATTATTATCTTTGATCCACACTGATTTAGGTGATTTAAAACAAACTATGACTAGAGGTGGTAAAAGGTATTATCTTACTTTTATTGATGATTTTTCTAGATATACTAAGTTGTAATTGCGCAGAAATAAAGATGATTCATTTTATGCTTTTATTTCTTATAAAACTGAGGTCGAAAATCAACTTAGTAGAAAAATAAAGAAAATTAGATGTGATAGAGGAGGAGAATATTTAGCCTTAAATGATTTTTGTGAAAAGGAATTGTATTATTCATGAAATAACTCCTCCATATTCACCTGAATCTAATGGAATAGCTGAAAAGAAAAATAGAACATTAAAAGAAATGATGAACTCTATGTTAGTTAGTGCAAGTGCACCTGATAATTTATGGGGTGAAGCAATTTTATCTTCTTGTCACCTTCAAAATAGAAAACCACATAAAAGAACTAGCAAAGCGCCCTATGAATTGTGGAAATGTTATAAATCTAACCTGAAATATTTAAAAGTGTGGGGGTATCTTGCCAAAGTTCTATTGACTGAACCTAAAAAGAGAAAAATTGGTTCTAAAACTGTTGATTGCATGTTAATTATATATGTGGAACATAGTGCAGCTTACAGATTTCTTGTTTTAAGAAGTGATGTCCTTGATTGCAATACAATTATTGAGACAAAGAATGTTGAGTTCTTTGAATACATTTTTCCACTGTCTGATGAAATTTCCCATGCACCTATAGAAAAAAAATAAAGAGAGTACCCCTGTTGAGGAACTGAGAAGGAGCAAAAGACCTAGATAAGTCCATTTTTCTTGTGGAAATGATTTTCAAACTTTTATTGTGAATAATGAACCGTTGAGTTATTTTGAAGCTATTTCTTCTTCTGAAGCTGAATTTTAGAATGAGACAATTAAAGTTGAACTTGATTCTATTCTTAAAAATAAAACTTGGGCTTTAACTGATTTACCTCCTGGTGCAAAACCTATAGGTTGTAAATGGATTTTCAAAAACAAATTTAATCCTGATGGTTCTATAGAAAAGTATAAAGCTCGTTTAGTAGCAAAAGAATTTTCTCAAAAATGAAATATTGACTATTTTGATACATTTGCACCAGTGACTAGAATTTCTTTTATTCGACTTTTAATTGCCCTAGCCTCAGTTTACAAACTTTTTACTCATCAAATGGATGTCAAAACAACATTTTTAAATGGTGATTTAGAAGAAGAAATTTACATGGTTCAGCCCGAGGGATGTGTTGTTCCTGGGCAAGAAAATAAAGTTTGTAAATTAATTAAATCTCTTTATGGCCTTAAGCAAGCTCCTAAACAGTGGCATGATAAATTCGACCATATCTTGATGAGAGACAGTTTTTCTTCTGTTGAGGTAGATAAATGTGTTTATACTAAAATACTAAATGGTGATTTTGTGATAATATGTTTATATGTTGATGACATACTTATATTTGGTACAAGTATAAATATTGTGCAGAGTACTAAACTATTTTTGTCATCCAATTTTGATAAGAAAGATTTGAGTGAAGTAAACATGATATTGGGAGTTAAAGTCATAAGAAGTGATGATGGTATTGTGTTGTTACAAGAACACTATGTTGAGAGACTTCTTAATAAGTTTGATAGTTTTGACGTGACACATATGGCCACTCCTTATGATGCTAGCTCTCAATGAAAAAAGAATAAAGGAGACCAATTGTTCAGTCTAAATATGCTCAGATTATTGAGAGTCTGATGCATTTAATGAATTTTACAAGGCTTGATATAGCCTATGCTGTGTGTAGACTGAGTAGATATACTCGTAATCCCAATTAAGAGCATTGGTCTGCATTAAGACTGATAAAATATTTGAGAGGAACCATGAATCATGGTATCCAGTATAGTGGATTTCACGTTGTATTAGAAGGGTATAGTGATGCTAACTGGATTTCTGATTCAGATGTGACAAAATCTACTAGTGGTTATGTGTTCACTCTTACTGGTGGCGCAATAGCGTGGAGATCAGTCAAGCAAACTATAATTGCTAAATCTACTATGGAATCAGAGTTTATAGCTCTAGAGTTGGCTGGTTCAGAGGCTGAATGGCTAAGAAACTTCTTAGCTGATATCTCTTTAACAAAGGATGTGTTGCCTCCTGTGTCTATATATTGTGATAGTAAAGCAGTAATTGATGTTGCCAAGAGAAACTCTTATAATGGAAAATGCAGACACATGCGTCTGAGACACAAAGTTGTCAAGCAGCTGCTGAGAGAAGGAATAATTTCCATTGATTATGTGAAGTCAGAATTGAATTTGGCCGATCCTCTGACTAAACCTTTGAGAAGAAATTTGATTCTTCAAACCTCAAAAGATATGGGGTTAAGGCTAACATAATTGTCAATAAAGATGGTAACCCAACCTATGTGATTGGAGATCCCATGAAGTAGGTTCATATAGGTAATAACGAGTCGATATTGACTCTGAAGCACTTAAATGATAGTGCTTAGCTGCTACTACTTGGAGGGCTGAGTTATAACTCTTAATAAATTTATAGTTCTTATGGATGGTGTATTTAAAGCAGTGTACACTTGATGAATTCACCTATATGAGAGTGGAGTGGAGCCGCTCCGATAAGATTCTAGCCAACTCTCTGGAGCTCTCATGAATAACCAGGCGCACTCATGGCCTAATGGCGCATAAAACGCGTTGCACAACAAAATTATGGGTCAAAATGTGACTGGTAAGGCCTCTGGCTTAAAACAAGAATTATTGGTTCATAGAAATATTATATTTCACCAGTATTTCTGTGAGTCAAGTTTTATTGATCTACGTTTGGCTCATAGTCCAAAAGACACCAAACTCATTGTATTTGGACCGTGTAATTCCAGCAAGTCTTGCCATCCATACTTACCTCATTATTATGTACCTCTTGGTTTTTTTAGATTTTTTGAAATATGTGGGGGACTGTAAGGAAATTATGATATATTTCAAAAGATAGCAACATATGTCATTTATGCAAGCAAATTGTGACAAATGGTATAGAGGTAAAATATGTGTCAATCTTCGAACATTGGTTTTCAAATACAATGGATGGTAACACCTTATTTTTGAGAAGTCTAGATAATTGTCAAAAATCTCTTGCCAAATGGCTAATTTAGCAAGACACTTATCATCCATCCAAAGGATGCTCCCATGCAAACTTCCCAATAAATAGAGGCAATTTTCAGCCATCAATGCAAGGCCGATTTGCAAAAATATGACACGGGAAGCAATGGTTTGCCTTTTCTCCCACGCTAACAGATGATTTGCAAAAATGCCCCGTTAAGATTTAATGAAAAACATTCGGGGCCAAGACTTGCCGTTATATTTTTTCGCTTTTCAACACTTATCCCTTCAAGTATTGGCAATAGGCAATACTTTCCGAACTTGGCCATAAGTCTTGGCAAAAAGGAAAGACTTGCCATTGACCCCTGTTCGATTTGCCAACACTTGAACGACAAGTGTTGGCAAAAGGCAACACTTGCCGCACGTCGTCGCAAGTCTTGGCAATTGCCAAGACTTGCCCCTTCCAGTTTTTCGTGCATTCTTGCCATATAACTTGAAGTATTGGCAAAAAAACACTTGCCCTTGAAGTATAGCCAATTGCCAAGACTTACAAAATATTTGCCTTGAAGTCTTGGCTCCGGACTAAATAAGGGCATTTCGCTAAAACATTCCTCAGCGCAGACAATTTCGTAAAACCACTCTTTATAGAGAGCATGCGGTGAAATATTTTTTCAATGCAACACCCCACAACCAATAAACATTCTCTCTTTTAGCCAGCATATTCAGCCATTTTTTACCATTAGCCACAATTTTAAAGTTAGCCACAATTTTACTCTCTAGCTATAAATAATAGCCTGATTTTTTTATTTTGGCCACCTCTACCTTATACTTATTGGGTACATTATAGAATTTTTATGATTCTTGTTCCCTCTAATATATAAATAGAGGAAGACTTATTTTATCTTGGGGAAATATTTCAAATTGCTGAAATAGTTTCTTAGGACAGTGCCCAACACGACTCTAATCATCATACTTTTGAGATATTAACTATATCCTTTTACTTGTTTTATATTCAACAATATTTTCGTCATACATTATTATTATTATTATTATTATTATTATTATTATTATTATTATTATTATTATTATTATTATTATTATTATTATTATTATTATTATTATTATTATTATTATTATTATTATTGTTGTTGTTGTTGTTGTTTTCTCCGTTGTTTTCCTACAACAAAAGTATGTCAAGAACGTACAGTTCTTGACTACATTAGGAAGTAGCAGTACCACCATAAGTTTACGCATGTTCCACTTTGAAAACAACAACTGTCGGACATAATTAGTTTGATCATTTTTATTAACTACATGTTATATATTGTTAGGCAACGCCAACATCCTGCATATAGAGAGGTCTAGGTGATAGCCCAGGTCGGAGCTATGATCGAACATGGCTTGCTTGATGGATTTGTTCGATAGATAAAGTTGCATCATTGTTAACAAAAATATATTTTGCCACGATGGTAACATTTGATCCTAACATATACAAAAGGGCATAACAACCCAAGTTTAAAAGGGATGGGCTTTTTGGTAAATCATATGGCAAAAATGATGCTCAAGTGTATCTGATACAAATCCCGAGCTAGGATCTGGATACAACCTCACATATTAGGATCAACTAGGAACTCATAAATTAAATGAATAAGCCAAGGAAGTTAACTAAGGAAAAGGAAATAATATCTTCATTCATAAGTTCCCCAATGCTATTACATGTGAAATGTATAAAGAAGAGAAGGAGCACAGCATGTGGAAAATGTCATGCTGACATCAGCTGTAACTAACTCCCGCAGGGACTGATTGTGTCCCAATTCTACTACTCACATGTCACTCTTGTAATTAAGTAAACTTCCCACCCCAAAGTGTATAAGGACCAAATTGCAATTCATTCCACTACTCCTAACTACTATAATTTCTAGTACTAACTCCTCCACTCTTAGTACAAGCATCTCTAAAACATTCGTATCAATTCTTCTCCCTCAAAAACTTCTTTGTCCTCAAGGAAGAAAAGATGGAAACCTGATCCTCGTAGCTGCAGCATCTTCCCATGTTGCATGATCTTCTGGAAGTTGATCCCACTGAATTAACTATTGAGCTACTACCTTCTTGCCCTTCTGAATCATTCTCCTATCTAGCACCTTCACAGGCTGCGGACAGTAAGGAACTGGAGGGTGAGTAATATCAATGGGTACCACATGGTAAGGTTTGAGCAATGACACATGGAATGTTGGATTCAAGAGAAGCTGAGATGGTAAAGACAGTTTGTAGGCTACATTCCCTACTTTTTGCAATACTTGATAAGGACCATAGTATTTAAATGAAAGCTTAGTAAAATAATGATGAGCCATGGTAACTTGTCTATAGGGCTGGATCTTAACATACACCCAATCTCCCACATTGAAGCTCCTGTCAGTTCTATGCTTATTAGCATGATCCACCATTCTTTGTTGAGCCCTTTGCAGATGATATTTTAGGAGTTGCAACTTAAACTCTCTTGTTAATAGCTCCATGTCCACCTCTTCTACAGCTGAATCCCCTATAGTATAAGGTAGATGCAAGGGTGGTGATTGCCCATAGAGAGCTTCATAAGGAGCTGTTTGAATTGAGGAATAAAAGGTGGTATTATACCAACACTCAGCATAAACCAGCTAATGAAACCAGTCCTTAGGAGAATCAGCCCAGTAATATCTGAGGTAAGTCTCTAAACACATATTAACCATCTCAGTCTGGCCATGTGACTGAGGATGGTAAGCTGTGGAGGTGTTAAGAGTGACTCCCTGGATTGCAAACAACTCTTTCCACAAATTACTGGTGAAGACTGGGTCCCTGTCACTCACTATATTTTCAGGCAAACCATGCAACTTAAACACATGTTCCATGAATAGCTGAGCCACATCATGGGTTGAGTAAGGATGAGACAAAGCCACAAAGTGTGCATACTTTGTTAGCCTATCCACCACCACCCAAATGACTGACTTGCCCTTTGATTTAGGAAACCCTGCTATGGAATCCATACTAATGCTGCTCCAGGCAGTGGATGGAATGTTCAGTGGTTGCAACAGCCCCGGATAGGCTGCTAAGTCACTCTAACTCCTTTGACAAATGGCACAAGCCTTCACATACTCAGTAACATCTTCTTTCAACCCCTTCCAATAGAAGAGAGCAGCCAATTTCCTGTGAGTGTTATCAATTCCACAGTGCCCACTTACAATTGTATCATACCACAAAGACATGATATCCTTTCTCAATTGAGGGTTGTAGCCTACTACCAGTTTCTCATGCCTTCTCAACTAATCATGCACATAGGTATACCCTTGAACCTCCTGGTTGGTCTGCAGTTTTTGAATAATATCAGCAACCTCTTGATCTGCAACCCAACTACTCTTGATGGAGTTTAATAGATCAGCTCTAGCAGTTGATAGAGCTTAGGCAGCTAGCTCAACAATAGGAAGCCTGGAAAGAGCATCCACTGCTTTATTCTCCTTGCCCTTCTTGTATTCTATAGCAAAGTCAAACTGCATTAACTTGGTTATACATTTGAGTTGTGATCCAGTGTGTAACTTCTGTTCTAGCAAGTACTTTAGGGACTTTTGGTCAGATTTTACTATGAACGGTTTACTGCTGAGATACTGACTCCACTTAGTGACTGCCATCACCAGTGCTAAAAGTTCCTTGTCACAAGAGCCTCCTTTAACTTCTGAAAAGCCTTAGTAGCCTGATCTGACCACTTGAAATTATCTTAATTAAGCAAAGTAGTGAGCGGCTTACTAACGACCCCATAATTTCTTATAAACCTTCTATAATATCCAACCAACCCCAGAAAACCTCTCAACCTCTTAATATTAATAGGAATTGGCCAATCTTGTATAGCTTGAATTTTTTTTGGATCAGTTTCACTCCCTGGGCTGAAATATAATGCTCCAAGTACTCCACTCTTTTAGCTGCAAAAACACACTTAGTTTTTCTGGCATACAAGTGATGGTGGACCAAAATATCAAAGGTGATCTTTAAGCGCTGAACATGATCCTCCATACTTTTACTAAAAATCAGAATGTCATCAAAGAAAACTAAAATGAACTTCCTCAAATGTGTCTGAAAAATGTGATTCTTGAGTCCTTGGAAACTTGAAGGAGCATTAGTTCGGCCAAAAGGCATAACCAAGTACTCATAATGACCAGAGTGTGTCCTAAAGGCTGTTTTATGCACATCAGTGGGAGCCATCTTAATCTGATGGTAGCTTGATCTCAAGTCAAGCTTGTTGTAAATCCTAGAACTGGCCAACTTATCCAACAACTCCTCAATCAAGGGAATAGGGAATCTATCTTTAATGGTCAGTTTGTTTAAAGCCCTATAGTCTACACAAAGCCTCCATGACCCATATTTTTTACCAACTAGCACAACATATGATGCATATGGGCTACAACTGTACTGAATGATCCCCTGATTCAACATTTCTTGCACCATTTTCTCAATGACATCCTTCTGGATAGGTGAATACCTATAAGGTCTGTTGTTGACAGGTTTGCTCCTTTCCTGGAGAGTGATATGATGGTCAAAAGTATCCGTAGAAGGAGGTAATCAATGATTTGGCCTCCACACTCTTGAACTTGGCATCATTTCCTCGCAGCAGATGCTTTTTATTGTGATAATCAAATTCCATGGTCAAGTTGCTGAAATTCATTCTGATATCTCCTAAGGTGCACAGCCATTGCACTCCTAGGACCATATCACAAGTTCCCAGAGGAAATAGCAGGAAATCAGCTTGGAACAGAGTTCCTTGCAGCAACCATTTGAAGTTCCTACACATGCCAGAGGTCTGGATGGTGCTACCATCAGCAACACTTATATCTTAGTGGCTAACTTGATCTATTGCATGCCCCAATTGCTCAGCTACTTAAGAGTCTATAAATTGTGAGTGGATCCTATGTCAATCTGGATATTCAATGCTCTCTTTTCCTCATAACATGTTACTCTTAGAGTGTGAAAACACATTGAACCATTCAGAGCATGCAAAGAGATAGCATAGTCCTCCAGCCCCATTGACACTTCCTCTTCTGGTGAAGTCAGCACTTTCTCAAATTCACAACCCTCATCTACTTCTAATAAGATTGTTTTTCCTGTTCTTACACACATGACCTGCTCATACTTGTCATCACAAAAGTAGCACAACCCTTTAGCTCTTTTCTCATTGAAGTCTGCAGGACTTAGTCTCCTTCTCCTGGTTTTGTCAAAGGTATTAGGGCGTACGGTTTTAGGAATTCTGAGTGTGTGGGTAATTTTTGGTGAAGTAGGGGTTTAGAGGTGACTGATATGCAGCCGATTTAAGTCCTTTATTTTGTAGGCTTAAAGCAGATTCAACCATCCTGGCTACTTGATAAGCATAGGGTAATGAATAAGATCTATGCAACCTCACTGTGTCTTTTAGTTCAGGCTTCAAATTCCAATAAAGGCCCCAATAGCATGTTCTGTAGGCATATTCAGCTTAGTCATTACCTTATCAAATCTCTCCTGATAGTCTAACACAATGATGTTATGTTTCACATTTACCAATTCAGACATAGGGTCTTCATAGTCTACCTCAAATCTGTCAAACATGGCATAAACATACTCCTCCCAAGTTGGAAAGGGCAAATGAGGTATGTTTCTAAGGAAGGCTTGATGCCACATTATAGCTATGCCATCCAAATGCAGAGAGGCTACCTGCACTTTCTGATGAGCAGGTACGTCATCCAAAGAAAAAAACTGCTCGACTTTATAGAGCCAAGACCTAAAATCAGTTCCATTGAATCGAGGAAATTCAATCTTAGAAAGTCTAGTATGTGGTTGATGGTTGTGATGGGGGTGCATAAGGTTGAGGTTGTGGGTAAAAAACATAATTGTGCAGGGGTGGAATATTGGTGGTATAAGTGGTAGTGGGTATGAAAGATCTGGGCAATGGTGGTAGGGGAGGTAGATGGGAATAGGTTGGTTGAGTTGTAGCTGTAGAATAGAGGGGTAGTTGTATGTTAAAGGTGTAGAGAAATATGCAATAGATAGATTAAAGTCAAGGGGTTCATGCTTTGAGTAGTCACTACTGAAGAAGAAGGATTAACTCTGTTATGATTTCCCTGAGAAGATTAATTGATCGGGGTGGTCACCTCCGGAGATAGGCCTGCATTGTGTAAATTTCACTGCCAGCTGCTCCTTTATCCACTTTTTTACCTCGATCCACCTCACGGATAGAATCAACAGAAGTTTTCAACTCCTTATACGATGATATGCTTCCATCAGATCCTGGCATTTGTTGAAATTGGCCAGTTCTGATGTGATCTTTTCCAGAACAGTATGAACATCACCAAACTCCGACATAGTCAATCCACAGAGCAAGATGAAAGCTCTGATACCACTGATACAAATCCCGAGCTAGGATCTGGATACAACCTCACAAATTAGGAACAACTAGGAACTCAGAAATTAAAGGAATAAGCTAAGGAAGTTAACTAAGGAAAAGGAAATAATATCTTCATTCATAAGTTCCCCAATGCTATTACATGTGAAATATATAAAGAAGAGAAGGAGCACAGCATGTGGAAAATTCCGTGCTCACATCAGCTGTAACTAACTCCCACAGGGATTGATTGTGTCCCAATTCTACTACCCACAGGTTACTCTTCTAATTAAGTAAACTTCCCACCCCAAAGTGCATAAGGACCAAATTGCAATTAATTCCACTACTCCTAACTACTATTATTCCCAGTACTAACTCCTCAGCTCTTAGTACAAGCATCTCCAACACATTCGTATCAGTATCTTTTCTCTTTTTTCATCTAGGTAGGTTTGCCAAGATCGCGTTATGGCTGGCAAATGGAGCTCAAATTCAAAGTCATTACTTTGAGAGAAAATGTATTTTGTTTCAGGCACTCACTGCTTCTTCTTCCACCTCCTTGTTCTTTTTTCTTTTACTCGTGTTGTTCGTAATTTGTTGTTGCTCAACCTTCATTTGAGCTCAAATCATGGCCCGCCTTGTCGGACGGCGCATCTCACGAACTTGTCTAGGAGGCATCATGATGTTTGGCATTTTATGCCAAGGTTTCCTTAATATTTCCGCATGTTTGAGCTTGTTATTCGCTCGTTTTATAGTTTGTGAATGTGGTTTTACACTAATTTGATGTCGTGCGTGTGTAGGTTGTTACACAGTGCATTTGGAGCTTTTAGGAGTTTGATTGAGCAAGAACTAATTGGAAGTTGATTGAGGATTGGATTGAGCACACGAGGGCACGACACGAGCGAGATTTCGGAGCAAGGAAAGGAGCAGTTTGGCTGGGCACTTTGGGGCACGTGGCGCGCTAGTTATAGCGCCCAGTGCCCCAGCACTTTTACCCACGCGGCGCATGGCTATAGCGCCCAAAGTTCGACGGGTTCTGCTTGTCTTGGCGCTTTACGAGGCGCGGGGCGCCCGTTATAGCGCCCCTTGTGCGGATTTTCACTTCCTATTCCGTCTAGCATTGGGTCTAACTTATTACTAGGTGTTTGTAAACACTATAAATAGTATTTTACTTAGTTTTTGAAGGGAGTTCTTACTTTGAAGCAATATTGAGAGCAACATACTCATTGAACAAGGGTTTATTCCTAATATTTCATCTATTACATCAATTATTTCATTATTACACCAAATTCTTGCCTTGTGATTATGAATATGTGTGGCTAAACTCTACGTTCTAAGGTTAGAGTATTACATGAAAGTTGATTGTTTGAAGATTGATTCCCATTGATTGAATCCCATAACGGGTTGCTCATTCTTTCTTGATTTCACTTGTATAATTGTTAGAGCTCGATAATTTTACATTATCTATGGTTTTTGGATTGAACTCGAAAGAGGGAATTTAATTACGTAATAAGAAAGAATAGAACTAGTTTGTGAACCCGGGCATCGGGGAACCAATTTGCGAGTAGGATAGACATATACTTGCTTGCGTAGTTTAACTCATTACATGATTCATTATTGCGTGCATGTGATTTAACCCATAGACATATAGGGATTGAAGTAGCTTGCATAGACTGTGAAGAACTGAAAGGTTTTCACAGTTACATTTACTCTGTCAGTTAGTAACCCGGAATTTAAGAAGTGGAATCAATTGGATTCATCAACTGGATTGTTCGTAACTCTGACCCTGGACCGTCCTCTTAATATTGTTAATAACCAAAGTATTGCACCATTGCTTGACTACATTCTAGCACTTTAATTACTATGTTTTAGTTATAAAAACTCTTACAATCAAAGAAAAAGATCCCTGAGTAGTTTGTTAGAAATTGTTTGCGAAGTATTAGTCTGCTTAGTCCTCGTGGGAACGATATTCGATTTATCACTTTATTACTTGTCGACCGCGTATACTTGCATGTGCGTTGGGAGAAACAGCGCCAAAAACCTTGAGAAGGTTTAATTTCTATTCAGGTTTAATTTTTTTGTGTTTTTTCTTGTGCTGTTTCAGGCTTAGGTTTTGCATGCAAAGGAATAAAAAGGACGAACCACTCGCGCCTTTTGATCCCGAGCCTGAAAGAACCTTGAGAAGGTTACGAAGAGAAGCAAGAGATCGAGAAGCACTAGCAATCGTACCTGTTTCTTTATCTATTGAAATGGCAGAAGAACAAGCAGTAGCAGTTCGAGATGTTCTCTTCCTAGCCTGGGAGGAGTAGCGTCAAGTATTGTGAAGCCCGCTATTACCGGGCACTTTGAGATCAAGCCCGGCATGATTCAGTTGCTGCATGTGACGGGTAAATATGCTGGATTACTTCATGAGGATCCACAGCAACACATTCAGAACTTTCTGGAGATCAGTGATACTTATACACCAGCTGGTGTGCCTACTGATAATGTTCGTATGACTCTGTTCCCATTTTCACTGATTGGGACAGCAAGGAAGTGGTTAAAGGCTGAGAAGCCAGGGTCTATCACTACTTGGGAGGATTTGGCTAAGAAATTCTTGGCTAAATTTTATCCGTCTGCCAAGACAGCCAGGTTGAGGAGCGAAATTATGTCCTTCAGACAGTTAGAAGGAGAATCCTTGTATGCAGCCTGGGAGAGATTCAAAGCTCTATTGAGAGATTGTCCATATCACAACCAATCTACTGAGGTTATTGCACACACTTTTTTTGAGGGGTTGAACCAACACACTAAGATCGTGGTTGATGCTGCTGCTGGAGGCCAAGTGCTGGCCTTAAATTTTGATCAGATTTATGATTTACTTGACAAGTTTTCGCAGAGCAATCCTGACTGGCAGGGTGATGGCAGAGCTACGACATAATTTGAGGGTGTTAGCAGGGCTAATACGCAGAAAGCTGCTGGAATACTTCAATTGGATGCAGTGTCAGAGCTAAGAGCGAAGATGGATGCTATTTCTGATCAGATCGGCAAGCTGACTCTTCAAGCAAAACCACCATTAGCTCCAGTGCAACAAATTCAAACCTTTTGTGAGGTGTGTGGAGAAGATCATAGTACTGAAGTCTGTCCATCTAACCCAGAGTCAGTATATTATGTGGGTAATCAGAACAGGTCATAGGGTCAGAATCGAATTCAATATGGTAACAGCTATAACACGGGTTGCCGTAATCACCCAATTTTTTCTTGGAGGGATAACCGTGAGCAGTTTCAGGGTAATGAGAGACCCCAAATAAATCAAAGCAATGAACCACAGCAGGGGTCACAGTCATAGACTCAGCAACAGCAGTCTAATGCAGTGGAGGACATGCTTAGGAAACTTCTTGCAGGGCAGCAAAAGCTCATGGATGATTCAGCATCTCAGGCACAAACAATTAAAGATTTGAGCAGTGCGCAGAAAGATCTTGAGAGACAATTGGGGCAGCTTGCTGGAGCGCAAAATAATAGACCTCGGGGTGCTTTACCGAGTGATATGGAGAAGAATCCTAAAGAATTTGTGCAAGCAGTCACTTTGAGGAATGGAAGAGCTCTAGAAGAAGTTCCCCCAAAGCCAAAGAAGCCTGTTGGTGAGTTAGAGCCCAATGTTGATAGGGAAGTGGAGAAAGAAGCATAGACAGTAATAGCAAAGCAGCCCGAGTCTGCTATTGTGAGACCACCACCACCTTCCCCTCAGAGGCTTCAGAAGCAGAAAGTTGATGCAGCATGCAAGAAATTCTTAGAGATATTGAGTCAGATTCAGGTAAATATTCCTTTGGTGGAGCTTTTGCGGGATGTTCCCAAATATGCTAAATACATCAAGGATATTGTTGCTAACAAGAGAAGACTGACTAAGTTTGAGACAGTTGCACTCACTGAGGAGTGTAGTTCCAGAGTTAGAAGCAAGCTTCCTCAGAAATTGAAGGATCCTGGCAGTTTTACCATTCCCTTGAAAATTGGGGAACATGAGGTTGGTCGAGCTTTATGTGATTTGGGTGCTAGTGTGAATTTAATGCCTTCTTCAGTTTTCAGGAAGCTAGGCCTGGGTGAACCACGACCCACTACTGTGACTCTGCAGCTGGCTGATAGATCTTTGACATGCCCCGAGGGGATTATTGAGGATGTGCTTGTACAAGTGGGTCAGTTTATATTACTTGTGGATTTTATTATTCTTGATTATTAAGCTGACCCTGAGGTTCCTCTCATCTTGGGAAGAGGATTTTTGGCTACTGCTGATGCTATTATTAGAGCCAGAGCTGGAAAAATGATCATGAAGGTAAATGGGGAAGAAGCTGTGTTTAATGTATTCAGAGCTACCCAGCTTCCTTCTCATTATGAAGAGTTGTCCATGGTAAAAGTGGTAGATGATGAGTTGACTGCTGATGAGAGGTCATTCTTGGCTTCTAATGTTGATTCTTTAGAAAGGGCACTCTTATGTGATGATGATGATATCCTGAAGGATGATGATATTGAAGAGTATTTCGAGGTTCTTAATATGCAGAGTAGATTCATCCAGGGTGGAAGAAATTTGAGGAGCTTGATAGACCGTTGACCTTAACTCATGCTAAACCGTCTATTGAGAGAGCTCCTAATCTTGAGCTCAAACCTTTACCCGAGCATTTACGTTATGCTTATTTGGGTGAAGGTAATACTTTGCCCGTGATCCTTTCTTCTTTGTTGTCTGATGTGCAGGTTGAGAAGGTGTTGCGGGTATTGCGAGAGCGCAAGAGAGCTATTGGCTGGACTATTGCTGATATTAGAGGGATTAGTCCTTCTTTCTGCATGCATAAAATTCTCTTGGAGGAAGATCATAAACCATCCATAGAGCAGCAGAGGAGGCTAAATCCAATTATGAAGGAGGTGGTGAAGAAAGAAGTTATCAAGTGGCTGGATGCTGGTATTATTTTTCCTATCTCTGACAGCAAGTGGGTGAGTCCAGTGCAATGTGTTCCAAAGAAGGGGGGCATGACAGTGGTGAAGAATGAGTTGATTCCTACAAGAACTGTTACAGGGTGGCGAATTTGCATTGACTATAGGAAGCTGAACATGGCCACCAGGAAAGATCACTTCCCACTCCCCTTTATTGATCAGATGCTGGATAGACTTGCAGGGCATGAGTATTACTGCTTCTTGGATGGGTATTCGGGCTACAACCAAATTGTGATAGCCCCTGAAGACCAAGAGAAGACGACTTTTACTTCTCCATATCGCACCTATGCATTTAGGAGGAAGCCATTTGGGTTGTGTAATGCCCCGGGGACTTTTCAGCGGTGCATGATGGCGATTTTCACTGACATGGTAGAAAAGTTTGTGGAGGTATTTATGGATGATTTCTCAGTGGTTGGTGACTCTTTTGATGAATGTTTGAGAAATCTTGATGTTGTGCTGAGCCGTTGTGAAGAAACAAATCTGGTGCTGAATTGGGAAAAATGTCACTTTATGGTTCAAGAAGGCATAGTACTTGGACACAAGGTGTCAAAGCTAAGGATTGAGGTTGACAAAGCGAAGATTGAGGTTATTGAGAAATTACCACCACCTATCTCTGTTAAGGGGGTGCGTAGTTTCTTGGGACATGCAGGGTTCTATAGACGTTTCATAAAGGACTTCTCCAAAATTTCCACTCCCTTGTGCAAATTGTTGGAGAAGGATGTGAAATTTGTGTTTAATGATGCTTGTCTCAAGGAATTTGAAGAGTTGAAGAAAAGGTTGGTGACCGCACCAATCATCATTGCTCCTGTACTGGTCTTTGCCGTTTGAATTGATGCGTGATGCGAGTGATAATGCTATTGGGGCTGTTCTAGGCCAAAGAATTGGAAGAATCTTTCACTCCATCTATTATGCAAGCAAGACACTTGATGCAGCCCAATCCAATTACACCACCACTGAGAAGGAGTTGCTAGCCGTAGTTTATGCTTTTGATAAATTCAGATCTTATTTGGTTAGCACTCATGTCGTTGTCTACACTGATCATGCCGCAATCCGGTATTTGTTTGACAAGAATGACTCCAAGCCTAGACTCATTAGATGGGTTCTCCTATTGCAAGAGTTTGATGTTGAAATTCGAGACCGCAAGGAGACTGAGAATCAAGTTGCTGATCATTTGTCAAGGCTGGAGAATAGAGATCATGTAGATGAAGGGCCCGAGATTAAAGAGGCATTTCCTGATGAGCAACTTTTTGCTCTTGATGCAGCTGAGGTGCCATGGTATGCTGATATGGTAAATTTACTTGTGAGTAATGTGTATCCCCCTGGGGCAACTGCTGAGCAAAAGCGTAAACTCCTTCATGAGAGCAGATTTTATGTGTGGGATGAGCCCTATTTGTACAAGATAGGAGTTGATCCACTAGCTAGGAGATGCATTCCAAGGGAAGAAGTAGAGTCGATTCTACAGAGCTGCCATTCCTCTCCTTATGGTGGCCACCTTGGTGGAGATCAAACAGCTGCAAAGGTACTCCAATCTGGTTTCTTTTGGCCTACTTTATTTAAAGATGCTCATGCACTAGTGAAGCAATGTGATCGTTGCCAAAGAACGGGTACTATTACTAGGCGTCACGAGATGCCTTTGAACAATATCTTGGAGATTGAGCTGTTTGATTGTTGGGGTATTGATTTTATGGGTCCATTCCCACCTTCTATGGGCCATAAATACATCCTCGTAGCAGTTGATTATGTGTCTAAATGGGTGGAAGCTATTGCACTTCCAACAAATGATGCAAGTGTGGTGGTGAAGTTCGTGAAGAAGAATATTTTCACTCGTTATGGGACACCGCGGGCTATAATCAGTGATGAAGGTACGCACTTTTGTAACCGGTTGTTCAATAAATTGTTGGCTAAGTATGGGGTTCGCCACAAGGTGGCTATTGCTTATCATTCCTAAACTAGTGGCCAAGTAGAAGTGTCTAACAGAGAGATCAAGCAAATTCTTGAGAAGACTGTGAATGCCTCGAGGAAGGATTGGGCTATGAAGTTAGATGATGCTCTTTGGGCCTATCGAACTGCATTCAAAACACCTATTGGGACCTCTCCATATAGGCTTGTTTATGGTAAGGCCTGTCACTTGCCGGTTGAATTAGAGCATAAGGCGTATTGGGCAATTCAAAAGCTCAACCTTGATATGGCCTTAGAGGGTGAGAAGAGGATGCTCCAATTGCATGAACTTGAAGAGTTCCGTTTCCATGCGTATGAAAATGCGAAATTATATAAGGAACAGACAAAGAAATGGCATGATAAGCACATTGAGCGTCGTTCTTTTGAACCCGGGCAGCTAGTATTGTTGTTCAACTCGAGGTTGAAATTATTCTCGGGCAAGTTGAAGTCGAAATGGTCGGGGCCTTTTGAAGTTGTTCGTGTTACCGCACATGGAGCGGTTGAATTGAGAGCCCCGGATTCTGAGAACACATTCTTGGTTAATGGCCAACGGGTGAAACGTTATTGGGGAGGTGCGGTGAATCACCGCACTTCCATTACTTTGAGGGACCCTTGATTCATACCCGTCGTGCCACGACGTTAAATAAGGCGCTTCTCGGGAGGCAACCCGAGTTTGTACTTGTAATAGTTTAGTAATTTTTGTTTTATAGTGTCACATAGTTTGTTGTTTTCGTGTGTCGTTTTTGTAGGAATCGGGTGAGCTAAACATGGTAAAATTAATGCATTGAGGGGTACGGGACGTCTCGAGACAAGTCCCGCGCTTGGGGTCGCACTTGAAATCGAAAATCGGTGAGAAAAAACGTGCTCGGGCGCGTTCGGGAGTGCCCCGCGCCTCCCAACGCGCGAAATGAAAGTTGAAGAAAAGAAGCCTGGCGCGTTTGGGAGCGCCCCGCGCCTCCCAACGCGCCGAGGCAAGCAGAATGTCAAGAAAAGTGGCTGCTTTTGGCCCGCGCCGCGGTGCTTAACGCGCCCGGCCAAAATTTTTTAAGTTATCCGGGTCAAACGGGTTTTGACCCGCAACCCGGTTTTCCCCATCCCCTCATACCCGATTTCTACACCTCTTTCTTCACTATTTTCACTCTAATTACTCTCTAATCACTCACCAATTCACCTCTAACACTTGGAATCATTCCAAATCTTGTGCAATCCACTCTAACACATTCAAGTAAGTAAATTCCTACCTTCCTCTCTCAATAACATGTAAGTTGCACTCATTCTTGTTCATGGAAGGTTTCTTAGCTAGTTACAAGTTTATGCATAAAATTCACTCTTGTTGTGCTTAAATTGTTAATGGTGCTAGATAGATAGCTTGTGACTTGTAAAAAGAGATCTCCCAACAATTTGGGAGGGTTGGCACATTCCAAAACTCATTGAAATTGATAGTTTCAAAGTGTGCACACCAAGTGTTTGTGAAAAAGCCTCAATGATAAAAAATTAAATAATATTGTGAATTCTTGAGTAGCAATGCATTCCTTAGGCTTATTATGGACATTAGGTGTTGCACACACATAAGAATTGATCATGATGCACCCACACTAGCTTGATCTTGAAAAGTAAAAAACGTGGCATACTTTGTCCGAAGCTAGTCTTGTTTAAGTGTGGGGTTGCTCGTGCCATTGAGTTGAGTGTCTGACACATAGAATGTGTGATAAGTGTGGGGTGGTACCCTACCAATTGAGCTTGAATTGTATATTTTTGGTGCTTATTTATCCATCTCACATTGATCTATTGTTGTGTAGGTACCATGGTGACCACACCTTTACCAAGCAAGAGTTCTTCATCCGCCGCGGGCCCGAGGAGAGCACTTCAAGCCGGGCCTTCTACCACAAAGCAAAAGGGTAAGGCACCGGCCAAGCCCAAGGCCAAACCAAAGGCAAAAGGCAAGGCGAAGATACCTAAGGACGCGGTACTGATACCCCGTCCCGGAGGAAAGACCCGTTATGGCATCACTTTTGTAAAGAGAGGTGAATGCCAAACGTGGTATAAGAATGTGAGGCTTACGGGGTACATTCCCGAGCAAGCCATTGATAAAAGAAGGGTTATGCAGAAATTCCGAGGTGTGGCCGAGGCGATAACTGCTCTAAAAGTGGGACTCGGTATTTGAGAGTCCGGGGCACGCCAACCTGGATTTGGTGCAAGAGCTTTATACCAACTGGAGCCGGACGACGCATGGAAGGAGGATGATATGGTCACGGTGAGGGGGGTGAGAGTGAAGCTGGATCCTTCGGCATTGAATGCCTTTCTGAGGGTCGAGGACCCTGACTATGATGATATGAATGAGTACATCAAAAAGCCTGACTACAAGGCTCTGCGAGACACCCTTTGTGGCGAGAGCTCCACTCACAAGTGGGAGCGCAATGCCGCTGGAAGACACAAGTTTATGTACTTCTTGCAGTTTCTCAAACCGGCCCGTGTGTGGATGCGGTTTATCAATGCACGCATACTACCATCTTCTCATTATTCTGAGGTCACCAAGACTCGGGCGTGCATGGTTTACTTCTTTATGACTGGGAGGCCAGTAAATATAGGCTACTACATGTTGCGAGTGATGAAGGAGCAACGGAAGTTAGATTCATGTAGTCGCTTGTATTTTGGGAACCTCTTGACCCGATACTTAGAGCAGGCTGGAGTCCCCGTAGATGAGATTGGGGATCGCATTGTCGCTGATATAGGGAAGCCTTTTGATATTGCCTCGGTCAAGGGTGTGACCACTACTGCGCCGGTGAAACTGACGGCTGATGAGTGGCGGTATGCAGACGCCAACTTGTCTGCGCGTCAGTATTTGATGATGGAGCAGATGGCCCGGTGGTCGGGCGTGGATTTTGCAGCTATTGATCGCACTGTTCCTCTACTGGAGACCTCGAAGTGTCTGCTAGGCATGACTCGAGCTAGAGAGGTACCTCCGGAGGAGGATGAGAACACGGATTCAGATATTGTTGCTAACGATCCGGACAGTGAGGTTGAGGCGACTGATGCTGAGGGTGGTGGCTCTGATGAGGAGGAGGACTAGGTCCACACTCCTGCGCACCACCCGGATATCAGGGCAGTTTTCTTTTACTTTTGCACTTACTTCTTTGTCGCACTGGGGACATTGCTTAGTTTAAGTGTGGGGTGGGGTACTGCCCTTTATCTATTTTTGAGGTTAGGGATGCATGTACCATAGGATTTTTGTTTTGTCACTTGACTTTATTTTTATTTGTTTCTTGCTTTAATATATGAAAAAATGAAAAAAATTAGAAAACCAATCAAAAATTCCAAAAAGATTTTCCTTTTAGTTTTATTAGTGGTACATGTCATCCGCCCCGTGGTTTTTCTTATGACCTCAGTTCTTTTCCACGGGGAGGCCTTTGAACCGGGTAGTTTTTATTTTTAGGATTAGGATAGTTAGTTGTAGATGACCCTAGACGAAGGAAAGAGGTAGAATGCTAGGTGCCTTTGATTTGTTTGATACCGGTGGACTTGAATTGATTGCATGTGCTATTTGTGGTGTCCTTGGGTTTTAATTGTGATGCATGCCTAAAAAAAAAATGGAACGACCCCCTTGAGATGCTTGAGTCCGTTTGTTTGACTTGATTGTGAACCCTTGTGCATGAGTGCTTAAATTTCCACAAATTGCATTCTAGATGCTTGGTTGAGAGTTGTTGATGGAACCTTTTTGTGTGGACCATGTGCGATGTGTGTGTGAGGCATGTTCTTGTTTACTCCATGTTGCATATTAATGTCTAGAACTTGCCCCGTGTGTGTGCAAAGCGTAATCCTAGGTTTGCTCTAGTCGGGAAATGATACAAGGCCTTCTTTTGATTTGCCTACCCTCACGTATATACCTTGAAAAAATTGTTGTTGTGATTTCTTTGACCCTTTTTGTTGGCACCCACACCCCGAGCCTACCCATTTGTTCTAAATTGACTCTTTTGGCCCTTTACTCCTTAAGCACTTTATTGATATTGTGTTGCTATGTGGGAGTTGTGGTTGGAAGTGGGAGGTTTTTGAGTGGAGCTAATGAAGGGTAATAATTGTTAAAATTGTGAAGTAGTGAAAAGCATTGGCAAGGTTGGAAGATAATGAAATAGAAAAAGAAAAAAAATAGCAAAGTTGAAAAGAAAAGAAAAAAATTGTGGAAAAAGGAAATAAAAAGAGAAAAAGATGTCCATTCCTTGCTAGTGTGTGCTCAAAAGAAACATACTACTTGTTGAGAAGGTGTATGTGTAGAAGCGTTGGTTGGGTGGCTTGATGAGATTGTGCTTGATTTGAATGTGATGTATTAAAGTGCTTAGAGAGGTAGTCACCATTACCATATGTATCCTACCCGCCCCTTAGCCTACATTACGACCTTTCTAAAGTCCTAGTTAATCCTGATTGGAGTGAGCTTACATTAGTGGAGTCCTACACTACAGACAAGCCTATGGTACGTTGTGTGTGACATGTGAGACTTTCATGAGAGTGAGTGAATTCATTTATATTGCCCCCGTTCTATTCATGATATTGATTATTGTGTGTGATTTTTTTTTTGGGGGGGGGGGGGGGGGGCACTCTTTTGCTTCATATTGGTGAGGGCACGTGGTTTGCATGAAATAGGTGAAGTTGATGGTTCTTGGTTGAGTAGATATGTGTGATTTTGTGGGAGCATGGTTGCATTAAGTTGAGTTGGTACATTTGAGCTATTTTGGGGTTGGTTGTTCTCATATTTTTGGTTTTGATAATTTGTTGGCATGTTGTGGATCCATAGTAGTCATGTGTGCATTGGTTCAATAGTCGGTATCAACCATAGTCATAGGCAGACCTGTTTTACCTAGGTTGGGAAGTGAGATGTGACTTGCTCGAGGGCGAGCAAAGGTTCAAGTGTGGGGTGGTGATGTTTGGCATTTTATGCCAAGGTTTCCTTAATATTTCCGCATGTTTGAGCTTGTTATTCGCTTGTTTTATAGTTTGGGAATGTGGTTTTACACTAATTTGATGTCGTGCGTGTGTAGGTTGTTACGCAGTGCATTTGGAGCTTTTAGGAGCTTGATTGAGCAAGAATTGATTGGAAGTTGATTGAGGATTGGATTGAGCACACGAGGGCACGACACGAGCGAGATTTCGGAGCAAGGAAAGGAGTAGTTTGGCTAGGCGCTTTGGGGCACGTGGCGCGCTAGTTATAGCGCCCAGTGCCCCAGCGCTTTTACCCACGCGGCGCATGGCTATAGCGCCCAAAGTTCGACGGGTTCTGCTTGTCTTGGCGCTTTACGAGGCGTGGGGCGCCCGTTATAGCGCCCCTTGTGCGGATTTTCACTTCCTATTCCGTCTAGCATTGGGTCTAACTTATTACTAGGTGTTTGTAAACACTATAAATAGTATTTTACTTAGTTTTTGAAGGGAGTTCTTACTTTGGAGCAATATTGAGAGCAACATACTCATTGAACAAGGGTTTATTCCTAATCTTTCATCTATTACATCAATTATTTCATTATTACACCAAATTCTTGCCTTGTGATTATGAATATGTGTAGCTAAACTCTACGTTCTAGGGTAAGAGTATTATATGACAGTTGATTGTTTGAAGATTGATTCCCATTGATTGAATCCCATAACGGGTTGCTTATTCTTTCTTGATTTTACTTGTATAATTGTTAGAGCTCGATAATTATACATTATCTATGGTTTTTGGATTGAACTCGAAAGAGGGAATTTAATTATGTAATAAGAAAGAATAGAACTAGTTTGTGAACTCGGGCATCGGGGAACCAATTTGCGAGTAGGATAGACATATACTTGCTTGCCTAGTTTAACTCATTACATGATTCGTTAATGCGTGCATGTGATTTAATCCATAGACATATAGGGATTGAAGTAGCTTGCATAGACTGTGAAGAACTGAAAGGTTTTCACAGTTACATTTACTCTGTCAGTTAGTAACCCGGGATTTAAGAAGTGGAATCAATTGGATACATCAACTTGATTGTTCGTAACTCTGACCCTGGACCGTCCTCTTAATATTGTTAACAACCAAAGTATTGCACCATTGCTTGACTACATTCTAGCACTTTAATTACTGCGTTTTAGTTATAAAAACTCTTACAATCAAAGAAAAAGATCCCTGAGTAGTTTGTTAGAAATTGTTTGCGAAGTATTAGTCTGCTTAGTCCTCGTGGGAACGATATTCGATTTATCACTTTATTACTTGTCGACCGCGTATACTTGCGTGTGCGTTGGGAGCAACACATCACATACGGCTCAGAGGTTTGTCACCAAAAGGGTGCTCGTCACCACCAAAAGGAGGCATCACATATGGTGTAACTCCGCTCCTAACTGTAGTGAATCCAGAATTTTGAAATTCTAGATCCGCTTCTGTCCTTAATCCCAAACTACAACTATATTGATATATTATAAAAAAGTTAAAAAAATATAAACAGATTGGACATTTAAAAGTCATTTTTTTCATCTGCCTTATCGGTCGAGAGAAGCAATTGAGCTTCACATCTAGGAATATATTAAAAATGGCGCAACTTAATTAAATTCTTTGATTGGAATAGTTTACTATTATTCCTAGCAACAAAGCATAACATCCTTTGAATTGGAAAAGAATAAGTGGAAGGTATTCTAAACATACTGAAAATGGGGCAAGGCGTCTGCTCATTTCGAAGAACAGAAACCCAGTGCTTGATCAAAAGATGTGGTGTAAGGAACACAAAAATAACAACCAATATTAATACTATTAAATCAAGATTACGACATGACCAATTTAAATCAAATTGCTTCTGTATTTGTTTACTGAAAATAAAAAAATTTGTCCCATCATTAATAGAGTTAAACAAAATCCAAAAAACAACATTGACCCCGTTTCGTCAGAATGAATAGTCCAGGAAGTCTCATAAAACATAAAATTTTATTCAATAAAGTTCATAAATTCGTGAATATGTGAATCATACAATCATTGGAGAAAATACATTCCTTAAATTCATGATCAAATGGGAGCAAAATAAATACTCCTAATTAGTTCAAAGAAGTATATAAGATTTGTATTATCTTGAGAAATGGGATTTGGAATGTTTGGAGAGTCACTGAAATAATCCATACATGTGAATAAGTGTATACTTGCAAGCTGAGATGCTTGATCCAGATCACCATCATCTATCCAGGTAGAGTGTAGGTTTTTGAAATCTGATTTCAAAATTAAATACTGATGTAGACACTTCCTATAAACTTGCCTATATTCTAGATTTGTTTCATTCAAAGTGACTGTCAAAACCTTCCTTGCAATACTTGTGTAGTTGTCTTCTGCCAGCGAAATTGCAAGGTGTTCAAGATCGGACTTTGTTAAAGCATAATCAGCAAGTCCACTATTTTCAAAAACATTATAGCAAAACTCTCTTGTATTAGAGAACTCACAAGCTGCTTTAACTAGCTCTGTGACGGCATCTGCACCAAAGAAATCACCACTTGAAAAAATAATGACAGAGAGGAGGAAGATTAGTGAGACTGATGGACTAGAAATTGACCTCCCCATCTTTTCTTTTATTTTTTCTCTCGTTGAATTGTCCCAATTGCTCTCTTGGAAAAATATATATATACACACACACATGGGGTTATAGCTCTAGATAGAATAATATAAGTTTGCACTTAAATGTAAAAGCTAAATTATTAAATTGAGATATACATTTAATTTCATACCTCGTTGAGCCCCTGAAAAAGGATATATGCAAATGCTAAACTGCAATATTCTCTATTTGTCCTAATTAAGGAGGGAGAAGATCTTATATACAATTAATACGATTCTAAAACATATAGAGAATTTATGTATTTACTTAATTTGCTCATTCTAAAACATATTATGATATTGTCTTTTTTCTTCATTTCATTATCCTCTTAGCAAGTCGGCACAACTCAGTATAAAATTTATCTACACTCGGTGTTTACATCAAGCCAATACATGCATGACATGTGTATGCTTGCCTCTCTTAACTATAGTTAATTAATGCATATGTTCACCTCATTAATTCACTTATCCATAGTTAATTAATGTGTTTTGGTGTAAACACTTGGTGTGGGTAAGTTTTTACCATTACCTGATTTAGAATAAATTATAAGAATGATAGTCCAACTATTTTTTGGTAGAAACATGATTTGCATTAATAGAAATTTACGATGAGTTACATAAAGAGTTCATGTGGAAGCTAGTAGGAACCACATTACGGGAATTACAATAATTAATATTAGACATAGGAATGGCATTAAGATCATTCAAGTTTCCTAAAGTAGATATAACATTACAATTACCATCCGAAATTGTGGTGACACAGTGAGTGTCTACATTGTCTTCCAACAAGGTTTGATGGGCAACATTAGGTGCCACTGCAATTGATTGAGAGCTTCTTTTGCCAACAAGTGTGCAACTCTATTCCCTTGGCGGAAGTTATGACTGATTGTTGGCATTTCCAGCTTCATCATCATCGACCTAAACTAAATAAGTAGGTGTAGGCTTCTCCAGTAAGTGGATAACGGATAACCTCACTAGAGTCAGTTTCCACTTCTAATGGTTTATAGCTTTGTTGAATAGCCAGTGATAGCCCGTATTATAAACCTAAAAGCTCGACATGGGTATGGTTAAGCCCATGTATTTTTTTTATGGAAGCCTAGGATCCAATCACCTTTATTATTTCTAAAAACAAACCCAACACTGGACTTATTGTTTTGTTGCTGGTGTAAGCATCTAAAATTTGGTGAATTAAATTCATAAGAAATTTGAATTTATTCCTAAATTCCAAAAATTAAAATGCCACGTGTCAAATGACGTGGCGCCAAATCAAATAAAATAGTCAATCAAAGTATGCCAAGTGTACAAATGATAGACTTTGTCAAATCAAATGAAATCTTATCACAAAGATAAAGGAGATTGGTTTGTAATTCAAAATCAACCAATCAAATCAAAGTAAATACATTTAGCCTTATCACAGTTTCTCTATAAATAGAGAGCTCCATAAGGCCAAAAGGGGAGAACTTGAAGAAAGAAAAGGGAAGATCAAGGAGGAGATCATCAAGAAGGACATCAAAGGAGGAGAAGCACATCAAGCATGCTGAAGGGCAATCAAATAAGCTCTGAAGGAAAGCTTTCAAAATTTTCTTCTACGTCTGTGATCAACGTCCCTGTTCAAGTTCAATAGTGGAGGCTACGATCTACGTCCTTGTTCAAGTTCAACAACGGAGGCCGTGATCTACGTCTTTGTTCAAGTTCAACAAGGGAGACAACGATCTACGTCCTTGTTCAAATTCAACAACGGAGGCCACGATCTACGTCCCTGTTCAAATCCAAAATCAAAGTTCAAATCAAGATTCAGCGTGCGCGAGTTCAAATCATCTGTTCGTGGCAGTTGAATCTCAAATATTGTTCGTGACGGACGTCAAAGTGTTCGTGACGCACAACAAATCCAAGATCAAGCTTCTTGAAATCAAATCCAAAGTTCATCAAGTTCAAGATCAAGCTTTCGAGCGTTTGAATCAAAGTTCGTGAGGAGAAGAATCGGAGGACGTCATTTACAAAATTAGTGACACTCTAGAGATTGTAACCCGCATCTTTTGTTGATATCAAATACTCCCTCCGTTCCACTTTAGATGAACCCATTTGACTTTGCACGGAGTTTAATAAAGAGAGAAGACTTTTGAAACGTGTGGTCTAAAATAAATTATAGATATTTGTGTGGCTACAAATCATCTAGGGATGAGTAAAAGTGAATATTTCTTTCTAAATTTAGAAAGAGGTCATTCTTTTTTAAACAGACCAAAAAGAAAATAGGTTCATCCTTTTTGAAACGGAGGTAGTACAAAATTTTGTTACACTATTTCTTGTCTTGATTTTTCTAGACTTCGAAATTTGTTGTTACAAATTTGGCACGCCCAGTGGGACCTCTCTACCTCTCATCTCTTCTCTTCAAAGTTCAAGAAAACTAAGATGGCATCCATAGAAGAACAACTTGCAATCTTGATTAAAGCAGTAGAAGGCTTGACGAAATGCGTAAAAGATCAAGATGCTCATATTTCAAAGTTAGAAGAAAAGTTTAGCAGCAAAGCGGAGGGAGAATCCAGCCAAGCACCAACAGAGCTTCCTGAAGCGAAAGAGAAAAGAGAATCTTCTACAAGGCAAGCGATTATGTCTAAGGAGATTAAAGTGTGTTCAGAAAGTCTACTTCATGTTGATCATTTGAAGGACTTCATATTGGGAGCAATAAAAGATAAAGTGGAGCCGCAAGCCAAATCTTCGCTCACATATGAAAAACCTTACACGCAAAGAATTGATAACTTGAAGATGCCGGCTGGTTATCAACCTCCAAAGCTTCAGCACTTTGATGGAAAAGGAAATCCCAAACAACATGTGGCGCACTTCGTCGAGACGTGAAACAATGCTAGGACTTATGGTGATCACCTCGTCAAGCAGTTCGTCCGATCTCTCAAAGGGAATGCTTTTGATTGGTACACAGATCTTGAGCCTAATTCCATTGATAGTTGGGAGCAGTTGGAGCAAGAATTTCTTAATCGCTTCTATAGCACAAGGCGTGTCGTCAGCATGGTTGAACTTACAAATTCTCGCCAGTTGAATGATGAACCGGTCATCGACTTTATCAATCGTTTGAGGAGCTTGAGCCTTAACTGCAAAGACAGCCTTAATGAAACTTCTGGCATTGAAATGTGCATTCAAGGGATGCATTGGGGCCTCCGCTACATCTTGCAAGGCATAAAGCCTAAAACATTTGAAGAGTTGGCTACAAGTGCACATGATATTGAATTGAGTATGGCAGCAAGCGAAAATGGAGGGCCACCTCTCTACAAGTCTTGTAAAGGTGAAGACAAGCAAGAAGCCGACAAAGGGGGCAAGTTTTCATCCGAGTATGAAATCAAAGAATCCATGTATGTCAACATTTCTCCCCTGGTAGTCTCCACGAAAGTGAGTGAGAAGAAGGATGAGAATACATCTTCCATACAAAACAAGTCAAGTTGAAATCTGACTTTGAAAGAAATGCAAGAAAATGAGTATCCGTTCTTGGATTCTGATGTTTCTGCTATGTTTGATGAACTCCTCAAGTTGAAGTTCATTGAACTTCCCAAAATGAAGCGACACAATGAAGCTACCAAGACTGATGATCCAAATTACTGCAAGTATCATCGATTGATTGGTCACCCCATCGAAAAATGCTTCATCTTCAAAGAGAAAGTCATGGATTTTGCTCGCCAAGGAGATATCCTCTTGGAAGAAGAAGTCTCCAACAAGTAGCAAACGCAAGTGGTTGCTCCTTGGCGCATGAGCATAAACTGCAAGTTACTCCTGCCCCGCAAGAGTATAAACTGTGTACGGCCAAATAAAAAATAAATAAAAGTGCGCTAGGTTGAAAATCTCGAAAGAGACTGCCTAGGCAAAAGTTAAGACCAAAAAAACCTCATTTATTTGAACTACGTTATGACTTGATCCTCTTCATCGAGGTACGTAGGCAGCTGGGAATAATTTATTCTAAGATCAGTCACATGAAAAAAAAATAAAGTGTTTTGTGATCGTTGATGTTAAGTTCGCGCGATTCTACATCGATTCTTTCAATTGGAGATGCAGAGAAATCTAAAATGGAAAAGAAGACAATTTGCATCGAAATGGAAAATACATTTTATTTCTTCAATGTTGAAGGAATTTACATCAACGATCCAAAGAAAAGAAATAAATCAACAAGGAATCATCTTGTACAAGGAGCCTAAGTCCTAAAAAAAAAATTGAAGACTGGCACTGAATTTTCCTGAATGCTTGTTCTAAGTATGCACAATTTTTTGGCTAAGGATGACTCTCACATATAGATGATCTACTTGCATCAAGTTCTTTGGAAAAATGGACACCAACGTGTCAAAAGTCTCTTTAACGTTGGTGGGGGCATCATCTATTCATTCAAATCATCCATCAAAACCAAAATGAGTAGGTGCTCAGTATACTCTCTCCATGGATGGAATGATGAACTAGCCACGTACTTCTTCATCAAATAGCAAGAATGAAGACTGCTCTTAGTACATCTTGTCAAAGCTTGAGCCAGACTGCTCGTAGGCTGGAAAACTCAAGGCCAAGCATCGCTTGAAGGATGTAACGCGTCACGAACTTCTTCTCTAAGTTGCATAGAGAGGTTCCACGTTGTGAACTCTTAAGGCTCTTTTATCTTGTTGGTCAAAACTGCAGAATAAGTGCACTAAGTCTCATGCACCATCTCGATCTGAAATCGAGACCATTTACCCCGTTACAAGCTTGCAAAAGAAACAAAAGGACATACAAAAGGAAAGAAGCGCTCATCAATTAACTGGCCAAAATCAGATTGTGCAGGTAGCAGCATCAACTTCGAAGCTTTTTCTGTGTTAATCCAGGATGAATTAGGCTTCAATATTTGGCATAGATGTAGGGCTCTGAGTCTTGTTTCTGTAGGATCAAGCGGCTCGTGATTTGGACCCTCATAGCTCGAGATATGATTTTTTTTTATAGACATCTTGGTTGACTTCAAACATTAAACTGTACCAATTGGGATGGAACCAGCTTCTGAATTTCGGATATGTTATAGTTCGAGTCGTCCTCTTTCCAACGTAGAAGACGTCATGTGATTCGAAGACTCCTAGAGTGAAATATGATTTTTTTGGCAAGATCGCTCCAAGTTGTCAAGCCAATGTGGCAGACTGCTTCCTCAACTTCAGAAATTGATTCCCGCTGATCCACAAGGAGTTTGGCTTTCATGTTTTGATATGCTGCAGCCCATGAAGTCTGCTTTCTTCCAGATTGAGTGGATCCTGATTCGGACACTCCCATAATATAATGTGAATTTTCTTAAACATACGCATACAGCTGAAAGACAACCAGCAGCCAGCTTTTAGTCTGTTGAAAGAAAGTTCATCCCGGCCCATCTAGCAACAGTTGAACCACAAGCTTGGGACATGTTGAAGCTATACAATTCTGGTCTTTATGACAGGAAGTGCTCTACGATTCCGTGCCTCCTGCATCAAAAACAAATATATATTCTTTCAAAGCTGCGCATATGGGAAATATTGACAAGGCTCGAAGGTGCTTCTTGAACTTCTTGCCAAACTGCACGTTGAGGTTGTTCCAGCAGAAGCTTGAAGGATGGATGCTCTCTTTGCCAAATCTCAAGATGAGTTTTTTTCGTCGTCAAGCTTGAAAGTTCAGACATACCATGCACCTCTCTGCTGAATTTGAAGGATGAAATACTACATGAGCTTCTTGCGCTGAGCCTTAGACACTCCATGAACTTTGTAAATGCTGGAACAATGGATGTTGTCGTGTACTTCCACGTCAATGGTTGATGAGGACTACTCAAAGCGTGTCTCGCAGAAGCTACAAAACACCAAGAGAGGCGCGCCAAGTAGTGTCTCGCCAAAATTGCAGAATGAAGCTTCAATGTTGAACAGCAATGAATGTCACTTAAGGCTGCAAGTTTGAAGCTACACTCTTTCAGTAGTCCTGCACAATAAAGAAATAAACAAAAATTGGTCTCCACAAATGTCTTTCGGAGATTACAAATTTGCTCTCAACTTATGTCCAAGCAGTCCAAGAATATTCAGCAACTTGTTCTGGAATGCAAGTGGTTGGTGGTACCATCAGATGTCTTGAGCAAGAAGAAGATGTCTTGAGTAAGACGAAGATGCAAGGATTCATCCTTGAAGACACAAACTTCCAGGAAAAAATGCCACTCTAAACGCTTCTTGTTGAGGCTTGTCAAGGACTTCTCAAAGTGATCACTCGCCAAAGCTGCAAGGGATGGGGACGGACCAAATAGTCTCTCGCCAGAGGTAGAAAGCACCAAAACAAGAAATGAGGAAGTCCGAAGTTGACTCTCGCAAAAATGTCTTCACCAAAGCTTCGTCGGAGGGGCTGGGGGCATCATGTTGGATAAAATTAATCCCCACACAGAAATATTATTTACGGTATAATAGCAACAATATTAACGGAGTACTGAAAATGCGGTAATTAACGAGAATAAAAAATAATAACAAGGACACCAAGATTTTTACGTGGAAAACCCTTCTGAACTAAGGGAAAAACCACGGCCCGAGAGGAGCAAATAATTCCACTATAGCAAGGACTTTTACCCCATGTAGTAAATACCACTACACATTCACAAAAGAAATATCTCTCTTTTGAATTTTTCCACCTTACTATAGAACCGCTCACACTCTCTATTTTTCCTCACAGAGTATTTTCCTACATTGTGTATTCTCTCTTACACTGTGTCTTTCTCTGTGAATCTGGATGATGCAAATGAGAAAAAATACTGCCCATATTTATAGTGGCAGATTTCATTTGCCTAGCTCATTGCTTACATAAGCAAAAGTAACAATTTCAAACTTTGCAACTAATGAAAGCTGCGCCTGACTTAATAGCTGAAAAAGGAACAGATACCATCTTCCTTTATCATATGGATATTTATGGGGCTGGATCCTACAAATCTCCCCCTCCAGTCCCATACACCTGAAGGAGGGATCTTCCGTTTCTTAGATAGAGCTCATGCCGACAAGTTCTTTGCATAACTCGAACTTGTCCCTTTGAACCACCTTGAGAGCGTCTTGCTCCCCCGATCAACAATCTCATCAGGTTGCTCCCCTGCTCGGCAACATCAATTATCGTGCTTTCTTCACCTAGATAAATTTCTGCATTTGTCTTGTACAACATGTCACGAGCAGCTCCTTCTGCAATCACGAATGATCCCTTGGTGAGTCTCCACATTTGATTTGCAAAGTGATTCTCGTACCCATCTCGGTCCAAAACAATTCCCGAGATCAAGTTCTTCCACAAATCAGGTACATGCCGCACGTTCTTTAAAACCAAGGTGCATCCTATATTTGTCTTGATGCATACATCAACAATCCCCACAACCTTCGAGTAACTCGTGTTACCCATCTTCACTATGCCGAAATCACCTGCTACATATCTGCAAAATAAATTTCTTACCAGTGTGACGTGGTAAGATGTTGCTGTGTCAACCACCCATTCCGACTCTTGACCTGCCAAGTGCATACATTCCTCGTCCTCATTTACGATGAGAAGAGCATCTGTGTCATCATATTGCATCATGGCGGTTGTGTTAACTTCATTATTTTGGCCACCGTGTCCGTCTTTACCCCTTTTAAGATTTGGGCAGTTCCTTTAAAGTGACCCGATTGATCGCAATTGTAGCAATTTCCACCTGATGTTGTAGACCGGTTCCTGGACTTTCCCCAACCTCCGGATCTACCATAGTTGCTCGAACCCCTGCCTCTACCTTCTGTGCTGAGAGCCTGTCCATGACCTTCAGGCTTCTTTCTCATGTTCTCATTGAGTAGAATAGCTGATGTGACATCATTCAACTCAATAGCAGTTTTACCGTGCAGGATGGTCGTTGCCAAATTATCATACGAGGATGGCAACGAGTTCAGGAGCAAGATAGCTTTATCTTCTTCCTCGATCCGTACTCCGAGGTTGGCCAGCTGCGTGATTAGTCTATTAAACACATTTAGATGTGACAAAAAATTCATACCTTCACCCATTTGTAGGGCATATAACTGCTTCTTCATATACAATTTATTTGTCAGCGTCTTCGACATATATAGACTCTCCAACCTTGTCCATATTCCACACGCAGTGTCTTCATCAGTGATGTTATTGACCACATCATCTGATAAGTGCAACCTAATTGCACTAGCTGCCTTTTCATCCATCTCCGCCCAAACCTCGAGCTTCATGGGTCCTCTCTCCATCCAGTGCCTTCTGTAATCCTTGTTGGATGAGCAGATCCTTCATCCTTCTCTGCTACATTGAGAAACCGCCCTCTCCGTTAAATTTTGCTAACTCGTATTTTACTCCTGATATTTTTCACCGAGTATAGTACCGCCTGCCGTGAACAGTATTTCTGTAAATGAACAAAACATATGCTCTGATACCACTTGTTGGATAAAATTAATCCCCACACAGAAATATTATTTACGGTATAATAGCAACGATATTAACGGAGTACTGAAAATACGGTAATTAACGAGAATAAAAAATAATAACAAGGACACCAAGATTTTTACGTGGAAAACCCTTCTGAACTAAGGGAAAAACCACGGCCCGAGAGGAGCAAATAATTCCACTATAGCAAGGACTTTTACCCCATGTAGTAAATACCACTACACATTCACAAAAGAAATATCTCTCTTTTGAATTTTTCCACCTTACTATAGAACCGCTCACACTCTCTATTTTTCCTCACAGAGTATTTTCCTACATTGTGTATTCTCTCTTACACTGTGTCTTTCTCTGTGAATCTGGATGATGCAAATGAGAAAAAATACTGCCCATATTTATAGTGGCAGATTTCATTTGCCTAGCTCATTGCTTACATAAGCAAAAGTAACAATTTCAAACTTTGCAACTAATGAAAGCTGCGCCTGACTTAATAGCTGAAAAAGGAACAGATACCATCTTCCTTTATCACATGGATATTTATGGGGCTGGACCCTACACATCAAGCCTTGTAGGGAATTTCACCAAGTGGTACCTCGCCAATATCGCAAAGCTACAAAGAGGATGCTCCAAAGTCATCCCTCGGCCAAAGCTACAAAGAAAGAAGAGAGTTGCACCAAGTAGTGTTTCACCAAAAACTCAAAGCCGCCGGGACAACATCGCTCCAAATATTTTCTCGTCAAGGCTTGAAAGGACTGCTCATGTCGCCAAAGTTTCAAAGCCAAAAGAAGAGATGCTCCAAATAGTTCCGCGCCATCAGTGGACATGCCTTACGTTTTCTCCGTCTGATATCGAGGCTAGTTGTGCTCCAACAAATGCAGTCGATGGGGCTATACTTCAAGTCGATATGGTAAACACGACGCTTCTACTTGTCATTGTATTGGTGCCAATGGCAAGAAGTTTCTTCTGCAGTGAAAATATGCATTAAAGGAAACAGAAATTGTTACTGAAAACAAAGCAAGAAGAGGAAGCAGCAGAAACAAAACTATAAAGAGACTGGAAAACAAAAGGAAAACAAGAAATGAGAATTGACAAATATATCAAATCGGCAATAGATTCCTTCTTCTCGATGTTTAACGGCTTTCAATACTCTCATGGTATGAGTAGCAAAAGCAGAAGTTGAGTTGATGTCGTGACAAGGGAACGTAGAATTTGCAATTGAATAAAAGAGGTCGCATGTTCAAGTGTTTGGGGTAGTCCGAAATAGCAGCCAAACCTGCTAATTCAAATTGAGAATTGGATCCTGCAATTTTGTGTGAACCAAAAAGAAAGTACTTCCTTTGTTCACGTAAGAGGAATTTTCTAAAATTGTGAAGTTGGAAAAGCAAGTTGTGATGCAGAAGTTGTGACTTTGAGCTCCTTTTATAGCTCTTTATTAAGAGGAGTTCAACTTTTAGTTGAATACGCAGATGTGATTAACATGTTTATCAAGATAATGATTCTTTAGCTGTTTCGAAATTTAATCCAAGATATCTTAATCAAAAGTGGATATGGAAAGAGGTTAAGCTTTTGAAATTAAAGATATTCAGTAATCTTTCAAAGCCTTATCCAAATATAAGGAGTTATTTTATGATGTAAAGAGTCCATCAATTATAATAGAATACTGGTCAAATCTTTTGAGGATTAGATTTGTGGAATTCTACCAAGTTCTTAAGAAGGGAGCCGAATCCAAATGTATGATGAAGAAGTTAGAAGCTAATGCAGATTTTGAGAAATTGCAACCTTGCAAAGTACATAATTGGGAAGAATTTACTAGAAGCATAATAGTCAATTTTTGCCCGATTCAAGGATAGTTCAAAGATCATTTGCTTTAACTAAATTTTATTTGATCAAAGGAGTGAAATAATCTGTTGCAACCATGGCTAATCCGATATGCAATTGAATCAAGCAAATATCTTCAAATGTACTTCAAGCCTCGTCTTTAAGGCTCGAAAAATATACGCTTCGACACGTCTTGAAGTAGGGGGCGTTTGTAAGCATCTAAAATTTGGTGAATTAAATTCATAAGAAATTTGAATTTATTCCTAAATTCCAAAAATTAAAATGCCACGTGTCAAATGACGTGGCGCCTAATCAACTGAAATAGTCAATCAAAGTATGCCAAGTGTACAAATGATAGACTTTGTCAAATCAAATGAAATCTTATCACAAAGATAAAGGAGATTGGTTTGTAATTCAAAATCAACCAATCAAATCAAAGCAAATACATTTAGATACATTTAGCCTTATCACAATTTCTCTATAAATAGAGAGCTCCATAAGGCCAAAAGGGGAGAACTTGAAGAAAGAAAAGGGAAGATCAAGGAGGAGATCATCAAGAAGGACATCAAAGGAGGAGAAGCACATCACGCATACTGAAGGGCAATCAAATAAGCTCTAAAGGAAAGCTTTCAAAATTTTCTTCTACGTCTGTGATCAACGTCCCTGTTCAAGTTCAATAGTGGAGGCTACGATATACGTCCTTGTTCAAGTTCAACAACGGAGGTCGTGATCTACGTCTTTGTTCAAGTTCAACAAGGGAGGCAACGATCTACGTCCTTGTTCAAATACAACAACGGAGGCCACGATCTACGTCTCTGTTCAAATCCAAAATCAAAGTTCAAATCAAGATTCAGCGTGCGCGAGTTCAAATCATCTGTTCGTAGCAGTTGAATCTCAAATCTTGTTCGTGACGGACGTCAAAGTGTTCGTGACGCACAACAAATCCAACATCAAGCTTCTTGAAATCAAATCCAAAGTTCATCAAGTTCAAGATCAAGCTTTCGAGCATTTGAATCAAAGTTCGTGAGGAGAAGAATCAGAGAACGTCATTTACAAAATTAGTGACACTCTAGAGATTGTAACCTGCATCTTCTATTGATATCAAATACAAAATTTTGTTACACTATTTCTTGTCTTGATTTTTCTAGACTTCGAAATTTGTTATTACAGCTGGTAAACACCATCTATATTCAGTTTTATAGTATTGATCATGGGGGGATGCCATGCAACTTTGATATTTCTGTTTCTCACAAATCTAAGTTATTAGAAGTGAGTAATTTGAATTCAGTGGTCTTGCTATGGACTTGAGTATAAGATAAACTTTTATCTAGATTGTGGATGTTGTTATTATTTTGGTTTAACCATAAATTCCACAAAGCAAAAGATAAGAATTCAAGCCAAATATAAAACCTTGAATTAATAGAAGGGGAGCCATTTCTAAGGAGTTTTAACAAATTTTGGCAATCAGGAATATCCAAAGTAATAGAACAACTTGACCAAATAGATTTGGTAACAGAACATCCCAAAAAAACATGAAACAAGGTTTCAGGGTCAGATTTACATGTAGGACAAATAAAATCTATATTTATGACTATCTTGTTTAGATAACTTCTAGTAAGAAACCTGTTGTGTTGACATTGCCACAATATAATAGTTTATTTTGTTAAGGGTATCAATCTCCCAGATCCAATCAAAGTCATTTTCATTTGTTGGCTGAATTTCAAAAAATTTATAAGTTAGACTTTAGAGACAAAATGCCATTACTATTAGGGCTCTATATGGGATAGTGCATTTCCTCCGACAACATAGAAATAAGTACTTAATATCATCATGGAGTTCGAGAGAAATTTTACATAGGTCCCAAGCTTGGTTATCAAGGATGTCAGCAACTCTAGAATTACTATCTTCAATAGTAAGGGACCACTAATGAGGCTTCTAAGAGATTTTCTATTGGGAAGCCAACACTGATCCCATAAGTATGTGCTATTGCCATTTCCAATTATCCAATGGTATGCTTATACCAAAGAGGTAATCATTTTTTAATGTTATCCCAAACAATGGATTGAAATTTACTAGGGGGTCTATGAACATATTTTCCACCAATAATCTTGACCGAAAGAGTGTTAAGGTTTCTCAAGAATCTACAAGAAAGACCAGTGAGCAAAGCAATGTTTTTTGTTTGAGCTTTGATAAAGGATAGCTCCCCCCCCCCCCCCCCCCACCTAAGTGTTTAGATTTAGTAATGGTCTTCCAAGATAAGAGGTGAAGTTTTTTTTTAATATCGATGGTGCCCCAAACAAAAAATAATATTCCAACTTTCAATTGACGTAAAATGCAAACTTTTACCGCGAAAGTAAATTAAGTTCTCATTGCATAATCACCTAGCATATATCTTGTGGCGCCGCTTAGAAAAATAAAAGTCCATTTTTGGACTATTTATGAAAATAAAAACCCCATGATGTGTCCCATAGCGAAAGGCACCGCAAATTAAGTTATATTACTACTATTAATAAAGGAGAAGACCCCAAATTTTGTAGTCCTCACAACAATTCTCTACCCCTCTTAACCCCTCACAAAGTTTCCACGTGTCAAGCGTTACTATAGCAATTTTAAGTGGGAATATCTGCCCATGCTTTTGTATATAATTACATAAATTACCATCAACAGCCAAATTAATAAAGGCACCTTCTGAGGGCTTTTTCTATGCCTAAGTGTGACTTGTGAATTAAATCATGGCTTGCCACCTGGACAACCAAGATGTCCTCGGTCCTGCTTTCCTTTTAATCTTGTACCAAGAAAAATTTCCTCACCGTCTTATATTGTTTGGTGAAAAAATTAAAAGCTCTTTATGAAACTTATTTTAACTTTTGTATAATTGTTTATTCACACTAACAAACTTTTATATTAAAATTGTAAATAAATTAATTTCTACTTTCTTTCTTACACCAAAATTTGTGCTTAGGTAAAAAAAAAAGGATTATATTTGTTTATGTGAATTAATTCTGATTTAATAAAACTTTAAGGTACTTAAATGAAAAAAAATGGATTATAGCAGAATTTAAAAAAAAGAACGGGTAGCGTACGATGTTTCTTTTTAAAATAAGATATAGGAAAATTTTCTAACTATGTAAATTGGATTCTAAACTTGAATTTGTATTTCATATGCTTACCAAATCTTAAAAAATGGTTCAATATTTTTAGTGGGTTGATTTAGAAAAAATAGAACCGTAAAATATATAGGGAAGTTGATGAAAAATAAATGTTAAGTTGCATATTGTCTTTTAGATTGAAAAGAGTGAACATATATACCTATGGTTTTTTGTGAATGCGATGATAACATACTTTTTTGTTAATATGAATGTAATTATTTTACTTTGATTACCACAATCATCACAAATAATGATATTATTTATGGTTGTTTTAGTTTTCAAAGAGTATGACATGAACATTTTTATTTCATATTTAATTACAACACCAGCACAACTAAATATAATGTCCACAACTAGGTTTTTCTTGAAGTTTGTCCAAAATTAGATATATATCACCATGATTAAGTAGTTCACTAATATGAATACAGTCATTTCATGAAATTATGAGTACATATATATATATATATATATATATATATATATATATATATATATATATATATATATATATATATATAAAGGAGCGAATTGGATGATCGGGTGATGATCGGGTGATGAGAATCAAAATGCGGAAAAAGATAAACAAGATAGAAACGAGACGAGGCTCGAACAAAGACCCAAGTAGCACCGGAGAACTAGTTCCGATACACCCCGGGTGGATGTCAAGGATCACCTACGCTATGCAACTACCCTCGAGTCAACTAGAACTCGCAAGTAGAATGATCGGATAGGGGTTGTTAGGCAACTAGAATCCACTAGAAGTAACAAGTCCCAACTAAGGTTGGTTTTCATAAACCCAAAGAGATTCACTCTTTACAATATTCAATTCATCATTCAACATAAACTAAGTGTAAAATAAGCTAGGCTTGGCTATTTATAGTGTTTACCAAGCTTGCACAATGACTAAAATACCCTTACTAATAAGGTTTACAAAATAGGCCACGTAGGGCAAAACGGTAAAAGAAACATAGGCCTTCACAGCTGGGAGGGGCGCCTGGACTGCAGGAGGAGCGCCTGGAATTGCAGGCAGCTAGGTGGGGCGCCTGGCTAGGCGGGACGCCTGGCTGGCCTGAGCCTAGGCGGGGCGCCTGGGCAGGTGGGGCGCCTGGAGCACTTTCAGAGTCTTAGGCAGTGAGTTGGTCAGGCGGGGCGCCTGGCCCTTCTGTGCCGGATTCTTCCTTAGGCGAGAGGCCTAGTTTGAGCACCCAAAATGGCTTCCACTCGCTTCCTTCTTCAAGGCCCTTCCTCACCAAGTGTAGGTGTGCTCCTTGGATCTCCTTAGCTTGACTCCGTGTGAAGGGTCTCGTGGGGGTTTGGGTCTCATCATCCTCCCCTTCTTGAAGAGATTTCGTCCTCGAAATCAATGCATTCACGTTCATGGCATCATCTCGTCGGGGTGCCCAATGCTCTCCTCCTTTAACTCTTGATCGTCGCCTTGACATAGGTCTCTTCCAAGATCTCCCTTGCCTTAACATGGAGCTTAGAACCTACAAGCAACGACAAGCAACATAAGAATTCCTACTTTGAAAGTAGGTTAGTGCAAGAAGTGTGGAAAACACACTCTTGTGATATAACCAAGCATCAATGATAAGCACAAATATCAAGTCTCCAAAGAGAACAATAAGTACTTTGTTAAAGATCAACATGCACTCAATAAGATAATGAGCAAATAGGTCATGGGAAGATGGGAAATGCAAGATCAAGCTACCACAATCCCCTTGAACCTTAAGCTCAAGATCAACACACCAATCTATCCTCGAGGTGTGATCAACATGTGGAGTGGAGTGAGTCAAATAACCCAACATGCAAGTAACATCAAGTACTCCACTCCCCTTCTTTATAGCAAACTTACTCACACCAAGGGATTCCTTTTCACCTTCCATTTCATCACTTAAGCAACCCTTCTCAAAAGACAAACTATCAAGAAAGGCATTGATAATGGCCTCTTCTTCATCATAACCCACACAAGCAATAGTGGGGTCACTCAAAGAACCATCTACCTCACTCAAATTCTCAAACAAGTGGTTGCCTAAGGAATCAAATCCCTCACACCATGGAGGTTTCATCTTACTACCAACACTAGTCCGACACAAATTGCGACCACAATTAAGATTGTCTTCAAATAATGGAAATGTAAAAGCATGAACCTCAAATGTATGGTCACACAAAAGCATAATATCAATACTAGGTTCTTTTCCCTCACTCGAGGAGTCATCGAAAGTAAATCGATTCATCTCACATACAAAAGACTCCTCAAGGTCACAATTATCCTTACTACAACACATTGGCCCACCAAATAGAAGCATATCAATAAGGGAATGATCAACTATCTCATCTCCCCATTTGTCAAAGGTTGGTGGTGTGTCATAGCAAAGGTCACATCCATGGTCAACCATCAAATTTACACTAGGGAGGGGTTCAATGAACAATGAGCTCACATCATGATGTGGCATAGCTTCCCTTCCAACTAGTGTTTCACAAGCACACACAAGTTGACAACTAGACTCTCCACTAGTGGCATATTCACTAGATGCATCACAAGCTCCAACTAGTGTTGAGTCATTACAAGACAAGTAGCTAGTGGGTTCATGAAAAGGTGAAGCAACACTTACATTTGTAGTACTTCCTTGATCACTCACAAGGTTTGAAGTGTCATATGCAACTTCTCCTTCATGAAGCTCACATTGAGGCTCCAATGGCTTGTCTTCAAATGTACCTACACAAGAACTTTCACAAGAAAAGGTAGAAGATAAAGAAGGGTTAGAACAATGGGTGCTCTCACTCTCAATTTTTCCTTCCTCACCTCTCATCTCTCTCAATTTTACCTCATGGTCAAGTGTAGTTTGTGGTGACAATCCCCTCACATCACTCCTCAAATCCTCTCCTTTTCCCTCTTTTGGATTGCCACCGGTCACTCCCTTACTTCTCTCTATCTTTTCTCTCTCATTTGAAGTGGAGTGACTCTCATTTTCATCATGCAATGGCACGACAATAAGATTGTTTGCCTCGGGCTCAAGTACAATGGGTGACTTTGCTTTAGCCGCTTCCCTCAACTCCCTCATATGCTTGTAGTCTTCCCTTACTTGCTTTGGAGTCAAAGGTCTAAGCACATACTTCTTCCTATCTTGCTTGACCGTATAAGAATTGGTCCGACCATCATGCACTACACACCTATCATGTTGCCATGGTCTCCCAAACAATAAATGGCATGCTTGCATCGGGACCACATCAAACATGATCTTATCCTTATAGCTCCCCATACTAAATTCAATCAACGCTTGTTTCACCACCCTTAGTTCACCACACTCGCTAAGCCATTGTAAACGATATGGTTTTGGGTGCTTGAGAGTGGGTAACTTCAATTGGGAAATCAAGGTTTGGCTCACGATGTTGGTACAACTTCCCGAATCCACAACCATTGAACATACTTGGCCTATTACTCGGCACCTAGCATGAAAGAGGTTTTCCCTTTGATCATTTTCCACCTCCTCTTCCATAAAAATGTTACTCAAGCTTCTCCTAACCACCAAGAACATTTGAGGGCCATCATCATCTTCTACGGCCTCCTCACAATCAACTTCCTCATCCCCCTCTACTTCTCCATTTTCGGACTCACTTTCTTGTTCATACACTAAATTGCCAACCACAACCATGGTTCGTTTTGTGGAGCATTTTTTAGCAATATGCCCATAGCCCTTGCACTTATAACATTGAGTAGAAGTAGAAATAGGATTACTCAAGCGAGTTTTAAAAGTACCTTCCAAGGGTGGAGTAATCTTCTCATATGGCTTCTTCACTTCGTTGCTAGCATTGGCAATCGGAAAGCTTGCATTTGGGGTTTTCCACTCTTTTGGTTGGTTCACGGGAGTAGGAGTGCTACTCTTGTAACGGGTGGACTTTTCTCCCGTAAGCCATTGCTCGGCTTCAATAGCGGCTTCCAATAGATCTTGAAGTGAAGGATAAGAATGCAACCTCAATTGAGAAGCTATACCATAGCTCAAGCCATTCTTGAAACGGATCATGGCTTGCTCTTCATCCTCGGTCTCCATATCTAAGGCCATTCGGATCTTCTCAAACTCATCATAGTACTCATGAACCGTCTTGACACCTTGCTTTAGATCATAGAGCTTCTTGAGTTGCTCTTATCGATATCTAGGAGTCACATACTTGGTATTCATGAGGGCCTTCAATTCATTCCATGTCACATTCACATGCACACCCGCTCTCCTTCTTGTCCTCTTTATGGACTCCCACCAAGTAGAAGCGTAAGACTCAAAAAATGAAATAGCATAAGTACCTTTCTTATCATCGGTCATCTCATTTGTGTCAAACACTCTCTCTATGAGTAGAACCCATTCCATGTACGCCTCCGGATCACAATTTCCCTTAAAGGATGGAAGATTAAGCTTCACACTATTGAGATTGTTGTTGTTGTCACGCACCCCATAGTTAGGCTCCGGTTGGCCTCCATAATGGTCATCATGAGCAACATATTCTCTCCTAGCATTCCTTCCATCAAATCTCATGGGTGGCCCTCGACCTCGGCCTCTTCCCCGATCCACATTTCGACCCCAATTCATCGGCCTCCTAGGTTGATAAGGAGCATCATACCCATAGACCTCATCACCATACTCGGCTTCCTCCTCTTCTTGAGCCTCAACAACTTGCTCAAGAGGTGGGACAAACCTAACGGGTCTTCGAAGTGGAGCACTTCCTTGGGGATTGCCCAAGTTGAGAGGATTGCTCTCTTGTTGGGGATTGCCCAACCCACGCTCTCGTAGAGCTTCAACTTTGATTTGTTCATACTTCTTGGTTAGCTCAACAAAGTGTCCGGGAGTCATAGGAATGCTATGACTCGTGCCTTCTCCGGATTCAATTTGGACACTCGGGGTCCTCCTCTCACCGGTCTCAACTTGATTCCTCTCGACGGTTTCAAGTCTCAATGATATATCCTCCAATTTAGCCATGATGGTGGCCATGAATTTCTTCATGGAATCATCTCCATCGTTTGCCATTGTACCTATAAGGAAGAAACAAGAGTTAGTCAAAACACCTCACTCGCTCCCTCACTTGTGTTCACTCGGATCACTCTTTTGGGTGGCGGTGGATATTTCACTCGGACTTGTTACTCAAAGCTTCAAGGAGTTGACTATCAATCCTCAATTCAACCAACTATTCACAAGCCAATTGTACTCCTGGGCAAGTGGAGTTGATATGACTCGATGAACGCTAAGCAATTTGAAGTGAGGACTTGAACCAAAAGATACTACGGATCCTCTTTAAATTCTAGTCTCCTTTTTAGGCACGATGATCCTAATAGCTCAAAGTGATTAGTACTAATCGAGTAGGATTATACTCTAATAGCACTAACCGGAATTAATGCAATCAAACAAATGGGAATACCTACGAAATTCTACCCAAAACAACTTGTTTCAGCAGCAAGTGGGGCGCCTGGAATGCAGGAGGAGCGCCTAACTGTGCAGGCAATCAGGCGGGGCGCCTGGGACCTAGGCGGGGCGCCTGAGGTCTTAGGCAGTAGCCAAGTCAGGCGGGGCGCCTGGCTTAGGCGGGGCGCCTGGGCCTGGGACAGTTTCAACACGTTCCAAACTTGTTTCAAGTCGATTTCCAAGCCCCAAATCCGATGTTTCCAACTTGTTTTCACAATCCAATGATACCCAAAGTTGTTTTTGATCTTCCTTAACAAAACCCAATCAAATTTATATCCAAACAATCAATCAAAACAAGGTTCAATGCCAAGAAACTCAAGAACACAAGGGTTTAACAAAAGGGTTTCAACAAGGATTGTGATTCATCAAAGTTGGTGTTATACATGTTCAAATCCCACAAAATTGGTACCGAATCGTTTGTTTTTCAATGAAGATCAATCCCCAATATCAAGTTTTCAATCAAACATCAATCCAACCCAAGAATCAAGCCAAAACTCATCAAGAACAAGTTCTTCAAGGGTTTAAGGGGTTTTGGGGTTTCAAATTTTCAAACTCCACCAATCCAAACAATTTTGATACCTAAGCAACGGGAAATCAATCACGATCAAGAATCCATAACACCCATATCACAAATCATCCAAATCAACAAGTTACACCAAATTTTTGTATTTTTCAATTTTTCAATTTTTTTGTAATTTTCTCCTTTCTAATATCTTCAACAACAAGAAAACTAAAAGAGGATACTAGGCACGAAGAACCAAGGGTCGGGGGTTTGTAGAAACAAAACCCGAGCCTTGCTCTGATACCAAACTGATGAGAATCAAAACGCGGAAAAAGATAAACAAGATAGAAACGAGACGAGGCTCGAACAAAGACCCAAGTAGCACCGGAGAACTAGTTCTGATACACCCCGGGTGGATGTCAAGGATCACCTACGCTATGCAACTACCCTCGAGTCAACTAGAACTCGCAAGTAGAATGATCGGATAGGGGTTGTTAGGCAACTAGAATCCACTAGAAGTAACAAGTCCCAACTAAGGTTGGTTTTCATAAACCCAAAGAGATTCACTCTTTACAATATTCAATTCATCATTCAACATAAACTAAGTGTAAAATAAGCTAGGCTTGGCTATTTATAGTGTTTACCAAGCTTGCACAATGACTAAAATACCCTTACTAATAAGGTTTACAAAATAGGCCACGTAGGGCAAAACGGTAAAAGAAACATAGGCCTTCACAGCTGGGAGGGGCGCCTGGACTGCAGGAGGAGCGCCTGGAATTGCAGGCAGCTAGGCGGGGCGCCTGGCTGGCCTGAGCCTAGGCGGGGCGCCTGGGCAGGTGGGGCGCCTGGAGCACTTTCAGAGTCTTAGGCAGTGAGTTGGTCAGGCGGGGCGCCTGGCTCAGGCGGGGCGCCTGGCCCTTCTGTGCCGGATTCTTCCTTAGGCGAGAGGCCTAGTTTGAGCACCCGAAATGGCTTCCACTCGCTTCCTTCTTCAAGGCCCTTCCTCACCAAGTGTAGGTGTGCTCCTTGGATCTCCTTAGCTTGACTCCGTGTGAAGGGTCTCGTGGGGGTTTGGGTCTCATCATTGGGCCGAGGGCTGCCCCCTCTTCCCCTCACTCTCATTTCCCTAACATGAACCTTGAGTCATCAAAGCCTTTCTGACTCGACCTGGCCTGATCTTATATATATATATATATATATATATATATATATGCTAACCTACTACATGAGTGTAGTAGGTTAGCATTGTCCCCATTTTGTAGTTAGTTCATCACATTGCCTTTATCAGCTCACTAGCAATACATTAGTAGTCGGGGGTCCTATTGTCATTTTACTGAAAATCTAAAATTTACTTTCCCTCTTTTCGTTGCTTCTCTCCCGCTTCTCTGCCTTCGAATCTCTGTCATCAATGGCAAAACAATAGCAAGAAACATTAACTTGATTTTACTAGCTTTTTAAAGATAAACTACCAGAAACCAAAGCTTTTCCCAACTGCTAAGGCCATCTCCAAGGGTTGCCTCTATATCCACTTTTCCCTATTTTTGGGAACACATTTAGGGAAATTTCACTCAAATGGCTCCCTATTTGTGTCCCTAAATTAGGGAGTGAATAGTGTTTCCCCAAATTTGGAGACACACTATTCATCTCCCTATTCACTATTCACCATTAAAATAATATTATTTTTATTATTTAACCTTTTAATTTATCTTTTTATATAAATGTAATTAAGTTTATATAATATCTGTATATAATTAATTTATCGTCTTAGCATTGTCGTATTATTTTAAAATTTTAATTATCGTGTATTTATTTTTTTATGTAAAATTGGCAGTTAATTTTATTGTGAGTTATAATTGTATAAAAAAGATATAACCATCACAAACAATGAAAGGTGCAAATATAAAATATTTTTAATGTTGCTAAAATTAAAAAAAAAATTAAATAAAAACACATTAAAATTGGAATTACATTAAATAAAAATACATTAAAATTGAAAATACATTAAAACTGGATGATTTGGAAGGTCCAGCTCCAGAAGTAGAAATTGCAGTAGATGAAAATCAACGTTTCAAGAATTTTAGCTAGATACGGAAGAATTAGGAATAAAGATGCTCATTTTGTACTTCGTAATGCATTAATAGATCATTTATGGGAGCATACTAGAGGTCCAAATTGAATTTTTATGTAGTATTTCAAATGAATTTTATCGTAATGTAATATGCATTTAATTATTTTGTATCACAATGATTTCACTTTTATTTGAATTATCCATTCGTATATATAATCTTTAATATTTTTTTACAAATTATATTGTTTAAAATTTTATGGTACAAAATAAATTTATATTGAATATAAATTATGTGTGATAAATTTGTAAAAAATAAAATAAAAGATAGAATTTGTTTAATGAAAAAATAAAATTGAGATAAAGATAATAATATAATATAGAAGAGAGAGAAGAATATAATATAGGGGCAACCCTTGGAGATGGCCTAAGTGTGGTTATTTTCGTATAGCACTTTTTTTTCTTCTTTTTTTTCAGCTTCTTATAGCACTTCTACATTGTGAAATTTTGGATTAATCAATAGTTACTTTTTTTTTCTCAGTCCACATACATTAAAACCCAAATGAAAGCTCTTTAACTCGATTATGTCCGTTCTTTATGCTTGTGTATTGCTCCACAAGTAAATTGGACAATATATAGATTGCAACAATAGACAAGATTTCTTTGCCATAGGACTGGAGACAGTAACAACGGCTATAATCTGACTCCATTAATGCACTATAAATGTTGGAATGAAAAATTAAGATACCAGCTTGGTCTCTTTTCACGCCAAGAAGAGAATAGAGTTTTGGGGAGGGAAATATGAATTTGGGGGAATTTAGATAGAGAAGACGAAAAACACCATATTATTAATGAGTTGTCAAAAATAGTAAGGGTATGTTGGTGAACTATAAAATGGGGACAATGCTAGCTAACCTACTACACTCATGTAGTAGGTTAGCAAAACCCACATATAACTTTGTTGTTTTCTTGAGTGGTGCTGCATGGATATTTTTCTGTAAGTTGAATTGCTGATACGGTTATACTTAGTAATTCGTAGGTTTTTTTTTTTCAAAATGAAATTAATATTTCTTGACATGTCTTTTTCTTTGTTATAGCCATATTTGTTGAGTTATTTTTCAGTTGCAATAATTAATTTTATGACTTTGATGTAATAAATAAAAGTTGGAGTTGACTTGGTTATTTTTCTGTAACAATAAATTAAGTTTGATTTGGTTAATATGTTTAGCCGAATTTATTCTTTAGATTTAATTGGTGAGCTCATTATATGCAATCAGGGGCATAGGCAGCCTATGTCAAGGAGTGTCACGGGACACCGTTTCACCAAATCTATTTACAATGTAAATGTATGAAAAATCGTAATATTTAATATAAATAAAGAAGTGACACTGCTTGAAATACCATGGTTCAACGGTCTAGTGGTTAAACACCTTTAGAAAGTCTAGAATTGTTAGAGTTTGAATCCTCTTTGTAACACAACTAAGTTTTTTTAATTAAAAATTTTGAATGTTTATCATTTAAAGTAGGGATTGAACTTTCGACCTTAGAAAACGTTTTTAGAAGTGACACTACTTGTAAAAAATTCTGTGTTCGCTACTGTATGCAATACTGAGAAAAGTGATTGTAGAGGTGAGCTCATTATATACATGCGTCGAGCCGCGTGTTAAGATGACATATTTAAGATTCTAATTCAAACATATCACCTTTCGAGGGTGGTAGTACAACTGAACCATCAATCGGGATAGTATAATAAAAAGAATTGTTAAATATGGTAGGTGGTGTTAGTGATGTAGCCAGAATTTTTCCAACAGATCCTTTAAGATAATTTAATTTGAAAACCCTTCTCACCATATAAGCAACGGCGCACTTTGTTTTAATGGTGTCCAATGCTCATTATATATCCGCGCCAGGCTTATAAGCACGTAGCTCAGCTCCTGATGGCGTAAACAAAAGTAAAGCCATCTCCTTGGAACAAAGTATTGCTTAGGCCGTTAGACGTTAGGACTGGCTTCTGGTGAAAGGGGGGGGGGGGGGGGAGATGTCCCCCTTTCCTTATTCCTTTTTCTTTTCATCACTAGGATTTAGTACTATAATAAGGGGATTTTTTGATACGATGGATAAGGGATATAATTTTGGGATTAAGCTCTCGTTTCTTTATAAAACTTGAGAGCATTTTTTTCAAATTAACTTGGCCAAATTCTAAAAATCAAGATTTCAAATTCCCTTAACCTGTTTCTGGGAAACAAAATTTTTGTCACTCACAAATTTTCAACTTTTGTTTTGAGTGAAATATATGTCCAAACACAACTTCAAATTCCAATAGCTATGTCCAAACACTAGCTAAATTCATGATTATATTGTTCCATATTTGGTATGATATTTCATTATAGGATTATCAATTTCGGAATTATTTACCCCACAATTGTAGTACTACTTTTAACCAAGGGCGGTGGCCGGATTTTTAACAAGTGAGTTCAAGAATTCAAAATAGTAAACACAGGCAAAAAGCCAACAAAAGCACAATTTTAATATGAACATAAATACAATAAATAATTACAATTGTATGGGGCCGAGCTTTCATTTTTTGGAATGTTTTAATGATAGCATCATTAAGAATAGTACAAAATATATTTTTTTCCTAAATAAGGCACCAAACAACCACCCAATAATTCATAATTCATCCGACTCCGTAAGTCATTTTTGATAAACTTCATGATAGAAAAAGCGCTCTCAACTGATGCAGTAGCAACTGGCAAAAGTAAAGCAAGTTTCATTAAACGAAACACAAGAGGATAACTTGAGCCTTTCTTTGTCTCAATCATTGTTCCTAAAAGAGCAGAAAGTCCTTTTAGACTGGAAAATCTTTCATCAATATCACGAACATCAATAACATAATTCGTGAGCCGACTCTCAAGCTTATCCAGACTATATTCATCAAAATCATCTGGATATAATTCAGTCATTCTCATTATCTTCCCGATGTCAAAACTAGAAAATGAGTTAATTTGATTCAAACAAGCAATTCCATGAAGCAAATCTGTTGTCACTTCGCCAAATGGATCATCAAGTTTTTGAAGTTACCTATCAATAATTTTTCAAAACCGTTTAACACGATAATGATGTAAAGTGGTATAATCAGTAGCATTACACTTTGATCTTCCAATGTTAACATACGACTCATCAAAATTAGGTACCAAAATATTATACTTGACACAAAAAGCAGATACCTTCTTAAAAAGCTCATCCCATCCATTATCCCTTTAATATTTGCAACCCTTTCTTTGCTACTTGAACAAGTAACATGGCATTTGCAATATCCTGCTCTTTTTCTGTAAAAATTTATTGAAATCAGTTGTTTTTCCTAATATATCTTACATCAAATGCAATGTAAATACAACTTCAAATGATTGACATTTTTTGAGATATCATGATGCCTTGGCTCTTTCATCGGTAGAACGTGCATCAACAACAAGATCATCAAGTATACTCAATAATGGTACCAAACATATGAATAAAGTTGCTAAACTAACTATAGTGAGATCCCCAACGAGTATCACAAGATCTAGAAAGACCAAGTTCTTGATTTAAGCCCCTGCCAGTTGTAAGCTCACCTACATCTGATGCCTCTTGAATTTTTCTTCTTTGAAATTCACGATATTCATCCATATGTTTGAAAAAAGCTCCCAACACATTCAAAATATTTGAAACCAATTGTACGAGTGAACTTACTTGAACACACTTTTTACAAACTCCAACAAGAGTAAGTTGAAGTTGATGAGCAAACCAGTGAATAGAATGAGCCAATCTACTTTCTTGCATAATCAACCTTTTAAGGCTCTTGATATCACCTTTCATATTGCTTGCCCTATCATAACATTGTCCGCGCACATATGATAGACTCAAGAAATGTTGAGCAAGTGAATCAACAATTGCTCCCTTTATAGATGAAGCACTAGTATCTTTAACATGAACTATGTCAATAAGTTGTTCCATCACCAATCCCATTCTATCTACATACCTGATTAAAATTTTCATTTGCTCCTTTCGTGACACATCAAATGATTCATCAACTAACAAAGAAAAATAGTCACCATTTAATTCCACCATGATACCCTTAATTGTTTCAAACTTTCAAGCGGCCACAATATCTTTTAGGATCATTGGAGAACTCATTTGATCATTTTGATACAAAATCATGAATGTTGTCACAATTTGTTGCATACCATGAAAGTAATTCAAGAAAATTACCTCTATTAAATGATGACTTAGATTCATCGTGACCCCGAAATGCCAATTCTTGATTCAAAATAAGCCTTACCACATCAATTGAATCAATTAAACGGACTCGATAGTCACACTTAGCTTGATTAGATTGCCTCTCAAGTGAGCTTTGAATAAACTGTTGTTGAAGCATAAGATCTACACATTTCTTTTTGTTCCGATTATGAATGCTATTCGGTTCACCAACATATATGTCAAAGCTTTTTTTTTTTTTTTTGTCAACTCTTGAACCAGTTAGTTGAAAGTACCTCGCCACCACCTTGATGAAGGCTATTATCTCTAAATAGATAGAAGCTGAAACAAAATGCTCTATATGTACTTATACTTTACTCCAACCAATCAGAACTAAAACGACGCATAAATCCAGAAAAATTGTGATTGGAAACTTGTGCATCCGAGGTTGACATGGCCCTTTATGAAGGTACGCTCTTCTAATTACATCACGGTTATTTGGATGGTACTTCAATATTTCAGTTCTTTCTGCTGATTGGCCTTCAAAGAAGCTAAATCAAATTCTTGAGAAGAATGCAATGATGCTTCTGGAGTATTTGCATTTTCTTATTGGTTAGGTATATTTTGAGACGCCAAACTTGATTTAGGTACTTTGGGAAATTACTTCTTTATTGATCAAAGTACTTCTTTATTGATTTTTGAGACTGCATTTATAAAATTAAATTTAGTTAGAAAAATACAAGTGAATTTTGCTATCAACCTTCACACGCTTAAGATATACTCCATATTCATAATTCAATCAAGTACTCAAGAGCTCCTAATTTCCCACAGGCTTGCAAAACTTTGGAAATGGTTAAGCTATTGGCCTTAACAAGTAAAGCCTGCATATCATAGAACATTCTTAGACCTTCAGCTCATTTATCATTCCTTAAATTAACCAAAATTGCTTCATTCCACAATAACGAGTCATCCCTTTTAAAAACTTTATAGCACTCTCTGTCCCACAACACATTCCATAAAATTCATTGGTACTAGATAATATTTGTATTCATAAATCACAATTCACACACACAATGTAAATACTAAATAGCAAAATAATCAAAGTCCCTTTCTTAAATCAATATTCCAAAGCTAAATAGCTTAAGCATCTACAATAAGCACACAGTAAATAACCAAACTTCATCAAGCAAAGCAATTGCATCACCAAATCCGAAGAGGTAAAGACTCAAATCAATACTAAACAAAAGTAAAATTATTACTTTAAGCATAAAGAGAGAGTCAGAGAAAGAAAATTGGAATGGAACTTACAGACATAATCGCATTAAAGAGCCAAAGAGGAAAGTCACGTTTTTTAAGAAAGAGGGCACAGGAATATGGCACCAGTGTTTCAAGTTTCAACTTCTCAAGTTTAAAAATTAGGGATTTCTTTAATCCCATTTGTTTTATTTAACCCAAAGAACTATCACGTTTTATTTTTTTTAAAAAAAAAAATCATAAGACTCAAAGCAGAAAAAAATTTGTTGCGCCCGAGATACGATCCCGCGAGATGAGTAAAATCACTGAACTAATATTTTCACTTGTATCAAGGTGGTTCAACATATAGTATATATTCAAACAAAACTGATTTTATCAAATATATAGAAAATTTATACATAAATACAAATTGTGGAACTTAACTACAAAAAATAGAGACATTTTGGTACAATTACACAATATAAAGGAAATGAAGACTTAATTACAAAAATAGCAAAAGTACATAAATCCTTTAAAAAAATAAAACTCTAGCATCCTCCTCTCATCTCTCTCCTTTTCTCTCCCTTCTTCCTCCTCCTCCCTTCTGCCGTCGCAGACCACCACCCGCCCGCCGCCGCTCCACCATCGGGCCGTCGCTAGAAAATTAGAAAGATACATTTTCAAATTCCTCCCTACACCCTCTTTCTATTTTTGCTACTATTTTTTCCAAATTCTCGTGGAATCGGCGTAGATCTAGCTTCAAAGTTTCGGCCAACACCTAACTCCGGCCACCAAGTCACTTTTTTGGTAAGTTTTTACATATTTTATATCCTCTACCTTCCTCCATCACCTCCCATACTCCGATTCCTTATATTTGATATTTTTTTCGTTCAATTATGGTGATCATTGAGTAAATTTTTTTTTGGCTATATTTTGTATTTTTCGGTCATTTTTTATATTTTCTAGTCAGATATGATATTTTCCCATCTAGATTTGATGTTTTTTCATATTTTTACTTTTTTGTATTTCACTGTATCTAGCTATATCTAGTCGTATCTAACTATTTTTGGATTGTTTTTGCACTGTATCTAGTCGTTTAAAGACTGTTTCTGCATTGTTTCTAAGTTTTTATACTGTTTATACACTGTATCTAATTGTTTCAACACTGTTTCTGTATTTCTGTACTGTTTATGCACTTTTCTGCATTGTTTCTACATAATTCTGCACTGTTCTGCACTATTTTCTTCACTGTTTCTGCATGTTTCAGCATTGTTTCAGACTGTACTGTTTCAGACTGCTTCTACACCGTTACAAACAGTTTCTGCACTGGTTCAGACTGTTTGTAACTGTTTCAGCAGACTTGGACGGTGGCGGCGGCAGTGGGGGAAAATAGGCGGCATGAGGGGCGGCAGGGGGAGGGATGTGGGGTGGAGGCTAGGATTTTTTTCTTTTCTAGTTATTTGTAGTAACTTGTATATAAAATATAATGTTATGTTTTGTAATATAAATAATATTTCTATTTTTTGTAAATACGGCTTTAAAATTGTATATAAGTATAATTAACACGGTGTTATGTTTGCGCGAAGGGGGTTCAATTGACACCCCTTTGTACAATGTAGCTCCGCCCCTGCTTTTAACCCACGCTCCATGTGGGATTACTAATCTCGGGATTAACATCAAAATTACTTATTTGCTTCTTTTCCAAAGCTCTTCTTCCAAAATTTTGGAGTATGTTAAAGGTCAAAATTTGAAATAATAGTTTATCCAAGTTTATCTACTTTATGCCAAATGCTGGTTTTATATTATATCCGGTATATCTCATTTTTAGTCTAATGAACCAAACATACCAATAAAAGTGTATCCATCAAACAATCCTGTCATTATTTATTCCCCGAATTATTTTCCGAAATTATAATCTCGGTATAACTGACTCACGTATTAAACGACTCCTAAAAGTATGAATGAATCTATAGACTTTATTTTACGAAAATTATTTGGAGTTTGTCAAACTTCCTACGGATGAATTTTGAAGCCAAAATCAATTAAATATCTTTCGGTGCTATTTACACATACTTTGAAATAAAATTTGATGGACAAGATACTCAACGTGAAATTCTTCTTTCGTTGTTACAAGAACATAAACTTAATTATCTAAAGGGGGAACTCCTATGACTACATTTCTCAAATACACACTATCATGGAATTGACAAAAGTTCTTGTTACGGCTAAATTGTCTTTAACATGTATCTGCAATGAAAACTGAAACACCACAACAATAGATCAACAATAGAGCTATTTTGTTAGCATCTGGAACACCTTACGTACGACATTTATTTGAGTGCATACTTGCATGAGATTGGAGCAATCTACAATGTAGCTAAAACATGTCAAAAACAGTTCTCGACTACATTAGGAAGTACCAACATAAGTTTATGCATGCTCCACTTAGAAAACAACAATTGTGAGACATAATTACTTTGATCATTTCTTTTAACTAGTAGTTTTATATTGTTGGGTAATGCCTGTTGTTCCTGCGTTCAAATAAATTAGAAGATACAAAAAACCTGCAATATATAATCTGTTAGTAATAGGACAATTCCGAGCCCACAAATTACTTCTGTCTCCTTAAGAAATCTAACCCCCTCACGATGCCCAAGGTTCACGGGTTAATTTCTCCCAGGATGGAACGGGATAACAGTTCTACCGTAGCGGCACTTCAAATGGTTAGAACACGGCGAACACAAAGGAACGGAGCAAATCACATGACTCACTTAATATGCAGAAAGAGAGGGGATGCAGTAAGATATGTTTTCTGTCAGTGATTTTCTCTGCCCGAGTGTTTCTATCCTCTGCCCGAGGTTGCGTCTTTCTGTCCGAGTATGAGTCTATCCTCTGTCCGAGGTTTAGTCTCTATCTCAGAGTTTCAGTCTATTTTGTCTGAGTTTGAGTATGTGTTTGTGTATGTCACAAGGACTTACAAATGACCAGTTTATATAGACACCCAAGGGCAGACAAAGAGACACATCGGCATTTAATGAACGTGGGAGAATTAATCGTTTACTAATGACTGACTTCAATGTGGAGCAATTAATCTACCACTAATGACTGACTTTAATGTGGAGGAATTAATCTACCACTAATAACTGACTTTAATGCAAAAACGTGGAGGAATTAATCTGATGATGTCGCTTCAGCTGCCCGGTACTGAACTCATTTCAGCTGCCCGTTACTGAACTCACTTCAGCTGCCCGTTACAAAAATGGATTAAAATATTAATTAATTAATATTTTAGTTTTGTTGGTCCAAAAATTTAAGTCAATCAATCATATCAATTGACCAAATCCGAATCCGAAGCCGAGACGAGCGAGCGACGACGACGGCGCGAGGCTTCCCTTCTTGTCAACCCTTTTAAGAGCTAAGAGAAGTAAATCTCTATTTAAACCCAACAAAATCTTTTTCCTCTACCAATGTGGGAGAAAGTGCATTTCCCTACAAAAGGGAACCTTTTCACCTTTCACCAATTTCCCATTCACATTCTTCCATTAAACCCAACAATCCCCCACATGAATGGGGAATGGCTGTATGGACATATGCATGACAGACTTGTGTGATTTGTAAGAAAGAATTAGTTGCATCTGGATAAGTAGGTTTCCCTTTGAACTTTCCGTAGTGAACATACATCGGATATACTCGGTCAATCGGTAGATTTGATATCTTTGAACCGTTGAGCTTTGGTGTATACCTAGACAACGTAAGTCACACAACTAACCCTTAACCGTCTTTGGTTCTCACTGTTGTGTTCGTTTCAACCATGAACACCGCCTGGTTTCATAAGTGCTAAGAGAACTGGCCATATCGAATTCTCCTTGAAGCGGCTTCCACTTCACACTTACATAGGTGATTTCTAAACGTGTAATCCTATAGATATACACTCTTTGATAATTCCAATATCAAACTTAGATAATCATTAAAAATGCCTCTAGCATTTTATCCTTGGTACTTGAACATTGTCTCATCACGAGAATGGACCAAACATTTAATTGACAATGTTGGACCGTAATACACAACTTTTTATTCTCCTTGAACCTAGTTCTTGGGATCTCCAGTCTCCTAGGTAGAGTTGCCGCCGTGATGACTTGTCCTTGGCCATAGTCCCATTCCCTTCGATGAACATTCAACCGCCTCTCTAGTTAGGCCTTTTGTAAGCGGATCCGATACATTATCCCTTGATTTCACGTAATCAATGGTGATAATTCCTCTAGAGAGTAGGTCCCTAATGGTTTTATGCCTTCGTCGTATGTGACGATTCTTACCGTTATACATGACATTCATCGCTCTTCCTATAGCCGATTGACTATCACAATGTATACAAATTGGTGTCAAAGGTTTAGGCCAGAACGGAATGTCTTCCAAAAAGTTTCGAAGCCATTCAGCTTCTTCACCGGCTTTATCTAAAGCTATAAATTCAGCTTCCATTGTAGAGCGGGCAATACACGTTTGCTTGGACGATTTCCAAGACACCGCTCCTCCACCAAGTGCGAAAATATATCCACTTGTGGACTTAGAATCAGTTGTGCCGGTGATCCTTGGCATCACAATATCCTTCAATGACTGCAGGATACTTGTTATAATGCAATGCAAAGTCTTGGGTGTATTTTAAATATCCCAAAACACGTTTCATTGCCATCCAATGGGTTTGATTGGGATTACTCGTGTATTGACTTAGTTTACTTATAGCACAAGCTATATCTGGTCGAGTACAATTCATGACGTACATCAAACTTCCCAAAACACGAGCATAATCCCGTTGTGACGTGCTTTGACCTTTGTTCTTTTTAAGAGCAAGGTTTACATCAATACCTGTCTTTGAAACTTTAAAATCCAAATATTTAAATTTTTCAAGCACACTATTGATGTAGTGAGTTTGAGACAACGCCAGACTTTGAGGAGTTCTATGGATCTTAACACCCATAATTAAGTCCGCAACTCCTAAGTCTTTCATATCAAATTTGCTAGTCAACATGCATTTCGTAGCATTTATATTGGCAATGTCATTGCTCATTATCAACATGTCGTCCACATATAAGCAAACAATGACTACATAATTAGGAGTGTTCTTAATGTAGACACATTTGTCACACTCGTTAATTTTGAAGCCATTTGACAACATTGTATGATCAAATTTCGCATGCCATTGTTTCAGTGCTTGTTTTAGTCCATAAAGCGACTTAACAAGTTTACACACCATCTTCTTTTTACCTGGAACCACAAACCCTTCAGGTTGTTCCATGTAAATTTCTTCCTCCAAATCCCCGTTTTAGAACGCTGTCTTAACGTCCATTTGATAGATTTCAAGACCATACACAGCGGCTAACGCTATTAACATACGTATGGATGTTATTCTGGTTACCGGCGAGTATGTGTCAAAGTAGTCAAGACCTTCTTGTTGTCTATATCCTTTAACAACAAGCCTTGCCTTGTACTTGTCAATAGTGCCATCAGCTTTGATTTTCCTTTTGAAAATCCACTTAGAACCTAATGGTTTGTTTCCAGGAGGAAGATCAACCAACTCCCAAGTATGGTTGCTCAAAATAGATTCTATTCCACTATTGACTACCTCTTTCCAAAATGGAGAGTCTGAAGAAGACATAGCTTCTTTAAACGTCCGAGGCTCACTTTCCAAAAGAAAAGTCACAAAGTCATCTCCAAATGAAGTAGAAGTTCTTCGACGCTTGCTCCGTCTTGGCTCTTCCTCATTTGGTGACTTTCCTTTGGTTCCTTCCCGAGGTCGTTTGGATCTTTCACCAATTGACTCACATTCCTTCTTATACGGATATATAGTTTCAAAGAATTCAGTATTATCTGATTCCATCACCGTATTAACATGAATGTCGGGATTTTCTGATTTATGAACCAGAAACCGATATGCTTTACTGTTTATAGTATACCCAATGAAAACACAATCAATTGTTTTTGGTCCAATCTTAACCCTTTTGGGTTTTGGGACTTGCACTTTAGCCAAACACCCCTACACTTTGAAGTAATTCAAGTTGGGCTTCCTTCCATTCCACCTTTCATATGGAATGGAAAGTGTTTTGCTATGGGGAACTCGATTGAGTATTTGATTAGCCGTGAATAAGGCTTCCCCCCACAAGTTCTGGGGTAGACCCGAACTTATCAACAAGGTATTCATCATCTCCTTTAAGGTTCGATTTTTCCTTTCCGCAATCCCATTAGATTGAGGCATGTAGGGGGCAGTTGTTTGATGAATAATGCCATATTCCAAACACACTTGTTCAAAAGGAGATTCATATTCTCCACCCCCTATCACTTCTTATCATTTTGATCTTTTTGGTAAGTTGCGTTTCAACTTCATTTTTGTATTGCTTGAATGCGTCAGTTGCCTCACCTTTACTACTAAGTAAATAAACATAGCAGTAACGAGTGCTATCGTCAATAAAAGGGAGTATGAAATACTTCTTTCCACCGCGAGATGGTATTGACTTCAAGTCACAAATGTCCGTATGAATTAAGTCTAATGGTTCTGAATCCCTTTCAATTGACTTGTAAGGGTGTTTCGTATATTTAGACTCAACACATATTTGACATTTTGACTGCTCGCAATCAAATTTAGGCAATACTTCCAAATTGATCATTTTCCGCAAGGTTTTATAATTGACATGTCCCTCCAGAAGGCTTCTTTCTCTTATTTGGATTATGCTCAACAATATTTGCTCACGCTATTGTAGCATTTCCACGAGCCTTCTTTTCAGCAGATTTGTTGTCCTCTTCAATCCTTAAGCGAACAATCAAATCTTCAAGGGTCATCTCCTTGCGCTTATGTTTCAAGTAATTTTTAAAGTCCTTCCACAATGGAGGTAACTTTTCAATCATGGCTGCAACTTAAAACTCCTCGTTGATCACCAAACCTTCAGCAAGGAGATCGTGTATAATGACTTGAAGTTCTTGGACTTGGGACACAACAGATTTGTTATCCACCATTTTATAATCCAAAAATTTGGCAGCCACAAATTTCTTCAGTCCAGCATCTTCAGTCTTATATTTCTTTTCTAAAGCATTCCCTAGTTTCTTAGACGTTTCAACGTTACTATAAACGTTTTACAAGTCATCTTCCAAGCCACTTAGAATATAATTCTTGCATAGGAAGTCAGAATGAGTCCAAGCCTCAATCACAAGGAAGCGTTCGTTTTCAGGTGTTTCATCAGTCAGGACTGGAGCATCCTCCTTAATAAACCTTTGCAGGCTTAAGGTGGTCAGATAAAAGAACATCTTTTGTTGCCACCTCTTAAAGTCCACACCAGAAAACTTCCCAGGCTTTTCTGCAGGTGGCATAACCGTTGCAGCAGCACGGCTAGGCCCAGCAGCACCAGAAACTGTGGTAGTATTAGTACTCCCAACAGGGACAGTTGGATCCACTCCGTTTGTCATCTCTATCAAAATGACACGAGCAGAAACAATATCAATAAACTGTTTAAACAATTGGAGTAGAAAAACCACGAAGGTTTTTAGTCTCCACAAACAGATTATTTAACCGTAATTAGGAGTAGAAAAACCACGAATGTTTTTTTAGTCCCCACGAGCAGATTTAATATACACTATAGGAGCAGAAAACCACAAAGGTTTTAGTCTCATCGAGTAGATTAATATCCAGTACAGGAGTAGAAAACCACAAAGGTTTTAGTCTCCTTAACCAGTCTCCTTAAACAATATTTATTTAAGCGCAGAAAATAAATAAAATAAATTTCTTAAGCTTGTTGTTCCTGCGTTCAAATAAATTAGAAGATACAAAAAACCTGCAATATATAATCTGTTAGTAATAGGACAATCCCGAGCCCACAAGTTACTTGTGTCTCCTTAAGAAATCTAACCCCCTCACGATGCCCAAGGTTCACGGGTTAATTTCTCCTATGATGGAACGAGATAACAGTTCTACCGTAGCGGCACTTCAAACGGTTAGAACACGGCGAACACAAAGGAACGGAGCAAATCACACGGGATGCAGTAAGATATGTTTTCTGTCTGTGATTTTCTCTGCCCGAGTGTTTCTATCCTCTGCCCGAGGTTGTGTCTTTCTGTCCGAGTATGAGTCTATCCTCTGTCCGAGGTTTAGTCTCTATGTCAGAGTTTCAGTCTATTTTGTCTGAGTTTGAGTCTGTGTATGTCACAAGGACTTACAAATGACTAGTTTATATAGACACCCAAGGGCAGACAAAGAGACACATCGTCATTTAATGAGAAAACGTGGGAGAATTAATTGTCCACTAATAACTGACTTTAATGCAAAAAACGTGGAGGGAAAACGTGGAGGAATTAATCTGCTGATGTCGCTTCAGCTGTCCGGTACTGAACTCACTTCAGCTGCCCGTTACAAAAACGGATTAAAATATTAATTAATTAATATTTTAGTTTTGTTGGTCCAAAAATTTAAGTCAATCAATCATATCAATTGACCGAATTCGAAGCCGAGACGAGCGAGCGACGACGGCGCGAGGCTTCCCTTCTTCTCAACCCTTTTAAGAGCTAAGAGAAGTAAATCTCTATTTAAACCCAACAAAATCTTTTTCCTCTACCAATGTGGGAAAAAGTGCATTTCCCTACAAAAAGAACCTTTTCACCTTTCACCCATTTCACATTCACATTCTTCCATTAAACCCAACAATGCCAACGTCTAGCTTAGGTTGGAGCTATGATCGAACATGGCTTGCTTGATGGATTTGGTTAAAAGATAAAGTTGCATCATTGTTAACAACATTATCTTTTGACATAATGGTAAACGAATGATCCTAACATATACAAAAGAGCATACCAACCCGAGTTTAAGAGGGATGAGCTTATTGGTGCATCATATGGCAAAAATGATGCTCAACTGTATCTTTTCTCCTTGTTCATCTAGGTAGCTTTGCCAAGATCGCATTATGGCTGGCAAATGGAGCTCAAACTCAAAGTCATGACTTTGGGAGAAAGTATGTTCTTTTCATGCACTCACTGCCTCTTCTTCTACCTCCTTGTTCTTTTTTCTTTTACTTGTGTTGTTTGTACCCTGCTGTTGTTGCTCCGCCTTCTTTTGAGCTCGAATCATGGCTCGCCTTGTCCGAGGGCGCAATTCACGAACTTGTCTAGGAGGCATCACATACGGCTCTAGAGGTCTGTCACCAAAAGGGTGCTCGTCGCCAGAAAAAATCCTCAATTTCCGATCTCTATCCTGCATTACAAAAACAAAGTAATGACTTAAACAAAGAAACAATTGAGAGAAGTTAACTTATCAATAAACAAAAAAAAATTTGGTAACTTTAAAAGATGGACCGTTTAATTGCAACATCAAGGTTGCTATAGCCTATAAGGAGAAAGGGTTGATGTCATTTCAGATTTACTTCTGGGAAGGAGGGTGGGGGGTTGGGTTATATTTTCTGTGTTCTTCATATGATTGCTTAGAAGGGTTGAGACTTCATAATTTGCATATTATTAATGCATGACATTATTTAAAGAGAGCGACAGACGCACAGGAAGTATTTTTTATTTTTATTTTTATTTTTGGATAAGGAAGCACAGGAAGTTTTTGCAATTATTTCTTGCGTTTTATAGGTATGATTATCTCATAACTCAGAGCTCCGTGATGATTTTTTTTTTCATACAATTATAGCTAACACTATTGTAACAAAGAGCCAAGTAACTTTCTCACTTTTAAGCAAGCAAAATTAGCTGTTAAACAGGCAGTGTGTTAAGAATGTGATGGACAACTCAAGCAAAACATCAAACCAAGGAGTCTATGAAGAGTCTCTTCCACATATTTATGGTTTCCCCATAAAGACAGGCCTTTGCAGGGAAACCCAGATCTTGCTCTCTATCCCAGTGTAAACAAACAATCAGACCGTGGTGCAGGAACTTATGGGATAAAAATATATATAAGACCATAAATCTCACTTACATCTCGCAACTTATTTCTGGGTAACATGCGCAGGACAGCTTTGCGAATAACTTCTGTTGGATCCTTAGCCATCTGGTCTTTCAGACTCCTCTCTTTGAGGTGGCCTATGTAACTATAAAGTTGTTCAAGAAAAAATAGATATCATGAACAATAATAAAATGTACAAAGAGTGCTGCACATAAAGCCTGTATGAATAATCACTGTTACAAATAATTTAACATGGCATGAGTTATAGCATCAGCTGCACTTACCCGGTGTGCCATCGATAGAACTTATCAGTGAATTTTCTCCCGGTGACACAAACGTCCTTTGCATTGAGTACAATACACATATCTCCTTCTTCGCAGTTAGGTGTGTACGTCGGTTTATCTTTGCCTTGAACCACGGTGGATATCTGTGATACTAGCCTCCCCAGGACCTATAACAGGGAGTTTTCTATTAGTATATCAAAGATAGGTCTGCCTTAATCAAGAAAGAAGGCAAACATAGCATGTGCAGTTTTCGAGCAAATACACTAAAGAATATTATGTCACTGCTTAATTGAATGGAGGAAGATGGATAATAAGAAAAGACAAGAAATACGGAAACTCGGAAAGTCATCAACCGACAGAAAGTATGCCAATGTATAGAATTATGAAAAACCATGGAACTTCATTATCAGAACAGTGGGCATTCAACTTATGACATTTTATATACACTCATTCCTTGAACTGCAGCAAAAAATCCACACTTATACCTTCACCCCCACAATAGAGGAACCGGAAAGTCAAAAGTAAAGGAAAGGCATGGCATTCCTCATTAACCTCCAACTACCTTTTCACTTAGATGTTTGCTTTCCTTTTCTTACTGGATTAATAAAACACACATCAAGGGCATTCCAACCTGGCCTTTGGCATCAAAAACTCTCCATCTTAGACCTTCCAAATTGATACGTCTTAAACCAGCAAGAGCTTTCTGCAGTAACATAAAAATAGTTATTAACAGTCATGAAGCACAAGAGAAGCAAATATTTTAGGCTGAATGAGGACCAAAAGCAAAATAAATCACGACATCAGATGAAACTTGACAATTAAATGGTCCACATGTTACAGAGCATATGTACCTTCAGATCAAGCATTTATGTTAGGAACTTGACAAGTTAATCCAACAAAAATATGTTGCGAGCTTCACAAAGTTCTGAAAGCACATGAATAAAATGTCAAAATAGCAATTCACTAGCACACCTTCCTCACCCTTTTTTCCAACATGGCAAAAGGTGTGATATTTTCAATCATCTTACAACAATTCTTCCTGTAATTCAAAGTAATTAATTTATGCTAGCCTCCGAGGGATCATCAGTTTGAACATAGTTATTCCTAGCATGGTGATCTTGACTGACCAAAAAACTCAGAACACTTACTCTTTCCCTCTAAGTGTGTTTGAGTGTAGACTAACCTAGTTACCACCTATAAAATTAATAGCATCACTGCATTACCCCAACGTCCATTGACATTATAAGCATAGTCACCCACCCCGCACCAAACAAAAGAAAAAAATAAAACAAATCTCATTTGGTTCAGCTAAGTGTCATCGAGCAGTTTAAGATAACTGCAGTTATCCATTAAGAATTGTTTTAGCCACCACTATACACTTTATAAACAAGGAAAAGGATTATAGAATCTCTCAACATATGAACGGCCACTACACTGTATTGTAAGGGAAACAGTGATTTCACTAAACCAAGTGCAGGGAGACTCAAAATCTCTTTCAGTTTAAAAGCAATCGGAAGCTTAGTTCAAGCTAAGGCTTGACTCAAATCTATATTTAATTAGATATAGCCAGCCCTATGATATGCTTCTTAATTTTAAACGAACTTAGTATAGTCACGAGAAAATTAACTTACCTACCTATCAGGACAGAGTGAGAGCGTAGTAGAGGATAAATCATAGCACTCTTGAAAACTGCTGATAGACAAAGCTAGTGTCCTGATTTCTTTAATTCCTAATTTCCAACCCGAAAAACCTGTCTTTTTTCGTTTTTCTTTAGTTTTCATTGATCAAGCCTAGAAACGAGCTTCAACCAACACAGAAAGAAAACTGAAAGTAATGTAGCATGAACCAAATCAACAAGTAAGAGATCTTAATATTTATAAGTTTAGCAGATAAAAATAGCATATATGCTCGATTCTTGTTATCCAATCCAAAAAACCTGTCCTTTTTGTTTTTTCTTTAGTTTTCATCGATCCAATCTACAAACAGCTTCAAACAAAACCGAAAGAAAAACAAGAAGTAATATAGCATGAATAAAAAATTACAAGTAAAGATAGTACTTTTACTTCATTTTAGCAGATAAAAATAGTATCTTTGCTTGAGTTATAACTTTTGTAAATGCATTAATATCACTAAAACACTAGTATAATGCAAGCAATCTTTAATAACTAAAATACTGAAAAGAACCTGCTACATATCAAACCAACGACGACAACATATTCAGTATGACCCGACAACTGGGGACTGAGGAGGGTGACGTGTACGCGGACCTTACCCTACCTTATGTGAGGTAGAGGCTGTTTCCGATAGGCCCTCGACGTGTACGCAGACCTTACCTTCATGTTGCCACTAAAAGGTTGTCCCATTGCTGCCATTTCCACTACCACATTACAATAAGCCATTTTAGACTTTGTTAAAGAAACTGAGTTCTTGAATCAAGAAAATAAAAAATGAAGGGAAATAAAAGTATAATGAAGAAAATGTGAAATAAACAATATTTACAAACACCCAAATACAAATTAGGTGAAAAAATTTACCTTTGAGAAAAATCCTACAAATTAGGAAGAGAGAATTTAGCTGGAGAAGAGGATTCGATGAGAGAGGATGAATATTGTGCTTTGGAATTTTTCGTCCGACTTTGGCTTATTTTCACGGGCTTTTTACACCACATGCCCATAAAAGCAACTTATTTACCCTTTTATGCCCATTAAAAGTTTCTTTTCACCCACTACCCACCAACCCATCTTATTTACAGTCTATGCCCATTAGGCCCAATTTTTATTTACAGTAATACCCATTTGGCCCATTTCTCAATCTGGGCCATTGCAACTCTGCGTCCCCTCAATTACCTCGCCGTGCACCACCGTCCTCCACCGCAGAACCACCATCCGCCGCCACAAAACGATTCACAAAATACATGTTTAGAACCGTCTCACACTTCTCTTTCCACTTCCAGCATCCGTTTCCTTCAATTGACTCTTTAATCGTTCAACTTTCTAGGATTTGATACGCACTTATGGGTCGTAAACCTAGGTCTTTACTGTCAAGTCCAAAAATTCGTAGTAATGAACAAGTTGATACTTGTCAAGATGAGGTTAAGGTAATTTTTCATTTGGTATGGTCAAACTTCAATTCTACAGTGCATTTTTTTCAGGTTTTCGTGCATGCATACCTTCATTTTTTTTACTTAAATGTATATAGTAGTTAATTTTGTGGTACACTGTATATAGTAGTTACTTTGTAGTAGTATACTTGTGTAGTATATGGTCTTTAGAAGTGTATACCTGTTTGTATATTGTGTTTTGTAATATATAGGAAGTAATTAGAAAAATAGTGAAGGACTTGTTGAGAGAGAGGGACAATAATCAAATCTTTCGGACTGCTATTTTTGTTGTGTCCTCTTCTGAGAGTAGAACAGGGCAATCATGTACTTGGACCCTCTGTACTTTGATTTATAATACTGAAGTATCTTATTAGATCCACTAACATTGATTGATCGGGCTCACTTTGTAGGATATGTACTAATAATTAACTAAAAAAGTTTTTGTTATATGTGCTTTTACTTTTTATACCAAAGTAATGTATACCAGGAAATTATTATTGTGTTGTTTCTTCTGTGTTTTCTAGGCTTGGGATTTCTTTGTTGCTCCTTCTACGTATGATCAGTATACTCCCAAAATCAATAATGATGTCAATGTTAAAATTGTTGAAGAGTTAACTGCCACCCTGACAAAGCGTCAACTTCAGCTGTTTCGTAGTACATGTTTTGGATATTTTTTAGATATGCCGAAACAAATTCGTCATAATGCACTTCTTCATTGGTTGATGACGAGACAGATAAAGCCTGCATCTGGTGATGATTTATGGTTTGATGTGAATGGTTATCGCCTTCATTTTGGGTTGGGCGAGTTTGGTTTGGTCAGTGGGTTGAAGTGTACTGGTGCTATAGAGGAAAGTAGACTTTCTGGGAAGAATCGTTTAATGCAAAAGTATTTTGGTGGAAAGTCTAGTCTTTACAGGTTTCATTTAACTCGTTGTTTTCACAGTAAATGTTGGAAAAATAATGACGCAGATGCATTGAAGATAGCACTGCTCTATTTTATTTGCACTTTTTTATTTGCTACACCGACCCGGAAAGATATAGGTTGTCTTGACTTGAAGTATATTGATATTGTTGAAAATGGAGAGTATGACAACTATCCTTGGGGTGTTGATGTTTTCAACATTACAAAAGCGTCACTAGACAAGAAGATTGTTCATAAGCCAAGTAGTTATAGACATTCTGGTTTTACACTTGCAATTCAAGCATGGTTGTGTGAGACTTGTCCAGCAATTGCAGGAGTAGTTGCTTCACGAGTTCCTTCTGTATATGATTCAAAGGTACCATGCCTTCTGAATTGGAGCGGAGATGACAGGCAGCGTGTTTCTAATTCTCAGCTGCTTGAGATATTTGCTAATTCAGTTGAACAGGTTAGTATTCTGCATTTCTGTACTTTGAAAGTATACTTGTGTGTAATTAGTATACAGTACAGTTCTGTTTGCACAAAGATAATTTTTATTTGAAATAAACTGTGAACTTATACTTATTTATTGTAGTATACACTTACAGTGTACATCTATAATTATGCTTGTGTTTTTGTTCTTTGCTTTTACTTATTTTAATACTTTTTGAACAGTTAAATATAAGAAACATACTCCCAACTGATGTTGACGTTGAAGAGCTAGTCGTAGGTGGTATTGCTGTTGATATTACTGAAAAAGATTTGAGTGCTACTCATGAGCAACCACAGAACCGGCGAGTTGCTCCTGCAGCTAGTGATGGTGCTGAAGAAGACTTAGTTGCTGATTGTGTGCAAAGTCATAATGAGGGAGGTGTTCCTGAAGCTACTGATGTTGGTGAAGAACACTTGGTTGGTGATGGTGTCCAAAATCATAATGAGGGAGCTGTTCCTGACGCTAGTAATGTTGCTGCTCGAATGCAACAGCCAGTGTGCATAGAGGTTTAAATTTATACGCGTATATTTTACTTTGATGAGTAAGTGTTATTTGTTAATTTATTTTGCTTTAAGCTGTTGACTATCTGTTTTTGAAGCCAAACTCTACACAACGCAGTAGGAAAGACTTTACTCAGCAAAGTAGTGCTGCTTCCAACAATTCCGAAGCTGATTTAATGAAATTGGTATGCTGGATTTGTCCTCTTTTTTTTTTCCGTAAGGATTAGAACTTAATTGTATATATATTTATCTTTTCCTTTTTTATTTGTTTTAGGTGGAACATGAACTTGATTCTTTTAAGACTGACGTTAAAGAAAAGGTGATTTCATTGTACATACAATTATTATGTTGACTTCTTTATTATATTATTTGTGTATATTTTGTTGAGTTTCTTGTGGTATTATCATTATTTTACTTGTTTTCTTTTTATTTGTTTGGTGGTTGTTACTAAAATAAATCCCTTTTCTGTTAGTGTTTTTTTTTCTGGTACCTTTCTCATTTTATGCGTCTGTACAGGGATTGTGGAGCATATGTGGCTTCTTTTGCAGAGCACATCATTGAGAAAATTGCTATTAAACAGAAGGGTTATGATATTCATGAATATCGTTTAAGATATGCCGCACTTTTGTGGGAGTATGGTTGTCAGAAAATCACTAACAATGAAGATAGTGATTCTGAATATCCTAGTAAATGTATGGTAGCAATGAATGAAGAAATGTATAGCTTTATATTGTAGGAAATAGTATTGTGTAACTACCAGTTAAACTGTTGAAATGCACTCTTTTGTGGCAGCACTTTATGATTGAAAAACTTTGTTATGTTTTCAATTTATATTTCTTTCTTTCATTTGGCGGATGTAACTTAAAGCACACAGATTGTGTTGGTTTTGGTGCATTACTGTACAATTAGAAAAACATAAATCAGGTGCAACAAAGTAAAATCATAGATTATTTTACTGTCAAGTACAAAGGCACATTACAGCAACATAGTTTGCTTGTATTTATTATACAGTATACCCTAATGGTTTACTTCTTTAATTAAAAAAGAAGTATATTGACAGTTATATTCACAGTTTCTGAATTACTGTGTAGTGAAATTTTTTGAATCACTTCAAAAATTAGAGCTTAATTACACGAAGTAGGCAGTTTTTGTTAGATCCAAACGTGTAAAGGTATACAACTTCATCTACTATGCATCTTTCCAATGTACACCTCTCCAGAATACTGTATACCATTGCTTTATGATATTAGCTATATGCCAAATGGTATACCTTTGCAGTATACAGTAAATCGCAATGGTATACAACTTCAAAATTATTTACCAGCCTTGATTCTTCATAATAAAGTTATTTTTTCCTTTCTATACAGCAGTATACCATACAGGTATACTTATATGAAAAGTATACTACTTCAACTAAAAATATAATAATTCAACTTTTATATTGACTGAAATAAATACATTTCAACAGTCAAAAAGACAAACGTTACAGCAACATAGTTTGCTTGTATTTATTATACAGTATACCCCTACTGGTATACTTCTTGTGTATACAGCTTTATCAATATTTGGTAGCTAATAACAGGCAAGCTTATTTCTAGAAGTTAAAGCAGTATACCATTGTGCTATACTGTATAATACAAATGTATATAGAAAAATGGATTTTAATGCAGTTTACTAATCAGGTAGCTCAGAGTTAAACAGATTTCTACTTCCTGCGTTTCTCTGCTTGATTAATAAGGTATAGTATATACTAAAAATGTATACAGTCACCAAATTTGCAGAATATCTCGATAATACCAAGTCTCAAATGAGAACAACATCCAGGAAACACAACCAACCAGCAATACAGTAATAATATTCAGTATAACATACAAAAACTACTATTTGGACATCGTACTTCATCAACAAGTGGATATATATGAAAATCAAACTCTCAGACATACAGAACAAACAGACATCATCAAAAATAGCACCTCTACAAAATGACTCTGCCACATGGTGTGTTGTATACCACAAAGATATGCAGAAAAAAGGTTTTAAGTTAAGTAATAGAAGACATTCAAGAATAATCCAGTAACAATGTAATTAATAAGCAACTCAACTGTAGTAAAACATCCAGAAATGTGTGAACATTCAAATCAATATCAATTGATTTTTATTTCTAGTAGCAGGTCTTTCCAATGAAGATTTGAATCTAGTTTTTGTGAACTATAACTAACAGAAAAACATATCTCAATCCTGGGGAATATTTTTGCATGTCTTGCGGTTGTGTCCTTTCTGTCCACACTGTCCACAGTGATTTTTATTTCTAGTAGCAGGTCTTTCCCATGAAGATTTGAATCTAGTTTTTGTTGGCCTTCCTCGTTTGGATCTTCCCCTTGGCGGTAGAACTGTGTGCGCTAGCACTTCCTGTGGAATCTGCCATGTAGCTTCTCCTGGGATAGGACAAACTGGTATCTCATATGTTTTACGCAAGTTTTTTGTTGTGTAGAACTCAGAGCAGTATTTATAAGCAGATACATGAAGTCTATCCAGAACAGCCAACACATGTGAACATGGAATGTCCTCCATTTGAAACCTTCCACAAGTGCATTTTTTTTCGGGAATGGATACGACATGTTTTTCTCCAGCAGCAACTACTTCATGCTTGAAATCTCTTGAAGGTATCACCTGAATTTCAAGAACTTAAATTAGTAGCTGCACATAGATTTATAAATATCTGATAAACTGAAAGAACAATAGTGTATCTTACTGTCATGCTTTGTGATGCAATAGTACTAGCTGTCAATAGCTCTTCATACTTGTCAGTCAACTCTCTAAATGTGCCCATTGCTTCTTCACCATTATTATTGTTCCATTCCTGTACGATATGCATCATAGAGTCTAGAAAGTGAACAACTGGGAGTCCTTTTGAATGTCTTGCTTTTGAATTCACTGACTCAGCAATATTTGAAGTCATGTTGAAAGTTCTATTTGCAGTGCAATATGCGCGGGACCATTTGTTGTATCCAACAGTTGCCAAATATTGTTTTACTCTGTAATCAACTCCTCCTATATTGTCTATTTGCTTGGTGAACTCAGGAATAGTGTATGCTCTCGCTGCTACAAAGTATACTTTTGAAATTTGCTTTGTAGCCTTCTTGAACTTGGTCTTTATATTATTCCACAAATGGAACATGCAAAAGCAATGTGGAACCGTAGGATAAACTATAGGTACTGCCCTTATTATGCTATCATGCCTATCTGATACTATACACATCCCCTCCCGTTCCCCAAAAGCTTCTCTGAAACATGAAAAAAACCATTCCCAAGAAGCATCATTTTCCGAATCGACCACCGCATATGCAAGTGGTAGAATATGTCCTGTGCAAAGAATGTTATATGTTCAGGAAGAAATCAGTTTGTCATTTATATATGGTGTGCAGCAAATGGTTTAACTTTCTTATTGCTCTATAGATAATAATACATTATTAATCAATAAACATTAGTAATGAGTAATTCTGACCTGCTGCATCTTGTGTGCAAGCAATGATATATGTGCCATTGTATGGTGAATTTAGATGGCTTCCATCAACCACTACTGTTGGCCTGCAATATACCCACCCTTCAATCGATGCATTAAGTGCAACAAATGTGTACAGGAAACGTCCTTCTGGTGTGGTTTGTAGTTTTACCACCGACCCTGGGTTTGTATGCTGCAACATATATAGATAGCTTGGTAATTTCTGATATGCTTCCCTTGGCTTTCCTCTTAATATTTCTAATGCCTTTTCTTTCGACCTCCAAGCTTTCATGTAATTCAATTCCACACTAAAATCTTTCTTCATATCTCTCTTTATATCTGCTGGCGTGTATACCGTTTTAGGATCAGTTAACTTGTCTTTTATCAACCCACCAACTATAACAGAGGTGGCTTGTCTCTGTTCGCCAAATCTTTTGTCTATTCCACAATTGTGCTCATCATACAAACTTGTTACTCTGAAAAGTTTTGTTTGTCCAATGCTGTAAGCCTTAAGATTCCAATGGCACTGGTCATCCACACAACCAAGGCAATACCTGATTTCAAAATAAGATTTGCATATTATTTCAACTATGCCAAAGCTACAATAAATTAATAACTGTATACACCCGTATAGTGATTTCAGAAGTATACAACTATGCTATCTTTGTTAAATTAGTGTAAAGCAGACCCAAACATGCATTATATACAACTACAGCATAATGAATTTATACCCCGTGAAATAAGCAGTGAAATAAGCAATGTATACCCTGTAGAGTATACAGAAAACAGGTGCTAAATAATCATTGTATACCGCCCTAGAGTATATTGAATACAGCAATATAACTCTATGGTATACACTGCTCAAATAGGTTGGAAAGTACCAAAACAGCGCAACACATGCACTGTATACCTCCTACAGTATATTTCATTCAGCAGTATACCCCTATGCTAAATAATCATTGTATACCGCCCTAGAGTATATTGAATACAGCAATATACCTCTATGGTATACACTGCTCGAATAGGTTGGAATGTACCAAAACAGCGCCACACATGCACTGTATACCTCCTACAGTATATTTCATTCAGCAGTATACCCCTATGGTATACTGTTAAAATTTAAGTTGACATATACAAACGCAGTTGTCATATAAGCACTGTATACCTCTCTACAGTATACTACATTCAGCAGTATACCGCTATAATATACTGTTAAAATTTATGTTGATCTATAGAATAGCAGTGTATCCCATAGAGTATACTGATCACAGCAGTATACCTCTATGGTATACACTGCTCAAATTAGCAATTTAGATATAAATCCTACAACAAAAACACAGGATTTACTTACCTTTTTGAGCACGATTTATGAACTTTAAATTGAAATTTCTTATGAATTGCATAACGCTTTACAACTGTGCTCAATATTTCCTTTTCTGCGAAAATTTGTCCTATTGCAATCGTCTGATGAAAAGGATTGAAAATTATTTCGTCTTCACTAACAAGAGTGCTTATTGCTGTCGCATCCTCACAAAACTGTATACTGTCAGCAACTTCTTCAGTATACTGTTCCACTGGTATTACACTTGCTGATCCAGTAGCAACATTAGTAGTTGAACTAGTTGTAATCAAATCGTTAACATCAAACGACACGCAGAGAGGATAATCAGTTATATCCGACTTCTTTTTCTTCAATCCAAAATACACAGCAACTCCCATATCGTTGTATACTGTGATAGGAGGAATCCCTTCCTTCACGGAATATTTGATATCAAGCAATCCGTTAGCAACAGATAGGAGAGGAATTTGTCGGATTGTGTTATGAAATTCCAAAAAATTTGACGACGATCTGATCGGTAATGCTTCAACATGAAAATTTTGATATATATGCTTTTCAGTCCAAAATCCGTTGTGTTGAACTAAAATGTAGCAATATTCATCATCCATTGGCAAACGATATGCTGTATAATGCAAAATTTACCTAAATTTCATAAAAACACGATTTTGAATTAGTGATTTAGGAAAATCTGATGAAAGAATTTGAAATCATGAAGAAATTGCAACAATTTGAGCAGTTGATTTTGAAAAAATCATCTGGAGAAAAAATTGAAAGAGCAAACCTGTGAAACAGAGAAAAGAGCGCGTAAGAGTGGGAGAAGAGCTGGTAACAGGGGAATGGGCATTGGATGTAAATAAAGTAGTGGGCAAAAATGTAATGGGTATTTTGATGTAAATATTTAGGGTTGTTTGGGTATTTTTGTAAATGGCCCTATTTTCACACCAAAACATTTAAATTGATTAACTTCAAAACATGGACTGGAATTGAATTCATACCTTCAATTTTGATGGTTTAAAGTGATTGGCTACATTTGCAAATATTTTATAAAAATGTAGCTAAAAATTAAATAGGGATCATAAAATAGGCTACCCAGCTAATCGTAATTTGTAGGGCATTGAAAGAAAACCTTTGGGAGAATTGCAAAAATATGCTACCGGAAGCCATGGTTTGCCAAATTGCCATCACTAACAGATGTTTAGCAAAAATGTCCTCATTAGTTTAATGAAATTTTTTTCGGACCAAAATACCCATACAAACCAATAAACAGACGCGCATAGTCCATCCCCTTCCTTTTCAGTATTCACGCGATCACAGCAACACTAAAGACTCATTCCTTTCAAAGATTGTTCTGTTCAAGCAAAGGTTCACTCTAAGATTTCTTCAAATTGCTATTGAATTTTACTAACAGTTTGATTAATTTCTTTATAATTTCATTTATATTATGCTTAACTTTGGTTAAAATTCTATATAAACCAAATGAGATATGGTTTTTATTCATAATAATCAAAAAACACATGACATTAGATTGATTACAGTAATTGTAATATGTACTTTCATAAAAAAAAAAAATCTATCAATTATGGAAAAGTCTTGGCTTATTGACAATAGTTTAAGCTCTGGTGCAATGGGAGGCTTGTACAAAGTTATTGCCTATTGCCTAGACTTTCAACCATATTGCAATGAGGGGCTATAGCCAAGACTTGCAGCTCTGATGCAATGGGGTCCTTGTAGACACTTCTTCCCTATTGCCAAGACTTACAGACCTGTTGCAATGGGGTACTTGCAGACAAATTCTCTGCAAGTCTTAGCTATAGCCAAGACTTGTAGCTCTGGTGCAATAAGCACAAAGCAGAGACTTCTTGGCTATTGCCAAGACTTTCAGACATGTTGCTATGGGGGACTTGCAGACAAAGTCTCTGCAAGTCTTGGCTATTACTAAGAGTTGCAACTCTGGTGGAATAAGCACCTAGGAGAAACTTCTTGGCTATTGCCAAGACTTTCAGACTGTTGCTATGAGGGGCATGCACACAAAATCTCTGAAAGTCTTGGCTATTGCCAAGAGTTGCAGCTCTGGTGCAATAGGCACCTCAGAGAGACTTCTTTGCAAGACCTTAAGCCCAGAAAAGGGCAATACTTTTACCGATGATCCTGCTTCTATTAAAGCATAAATGTACAGTATTAGTACTATGGCAACGCATTGCATTTGCATAGCTTATAATGGGGAATGAGATGCAAACAACAGATACAGAAATCATGACATAAAGTTGATACTTGTCGAAGACGGTATAACCTACCAGGCATTTGAAAAAGAAATTTGTAATGCTCTAAGCATCAACACTGATGAAAGCGAAGCAAAGATAAGGTTTGACACGAATCTTGAAAACGTGCGGAGGCATGATGGTAACAAATGATCAAGAACTTATGACTTGCATGTATCTGCTGAAGAATGATGACAATTTAAGAAAATCTCGCTTCATAGTAGAAGTTATTAAAATGAATGACATGTCAAGTAACAACACCACCACCACCACCACAAGTACATGTGAATTCTTTGTGAATGAAGCTGATCATAGCATGGTATTGCATCAAAAGGAAGGGCAGTTTTTGATTATAAATATTTTTAAAAATCAAACGTGATTGGAAAGTTAATATTATCAATAAACTGAACTTTTGGCTATAGCCAAGACTTTACACTCATACAGATAATCAATTCAATTTAACTTGACGCAAAGTCTTGGCAAAGGGTAAGACTTCCTACTGAAACTTATTTATCGATTTTAATATTAGAAATAATTAAGTTGCCTTGAAGTCTTTCCATAGACAATAGTATTGACAACTAAATTTCCACCAAGTCTTGGCAAAAATATTACCAGCACAACCCTCCACGAATTATTTATCAATTTTAAATTAATTATATAATATCAGACTTGGAATTAATTAACTAGAATTTAAGCCTTGCCTATTGGCAAGACTTTCTATCTAATCTCTTCACCCCACAACAACTAAAAAGCCTTGAAGTCTTGCAATTGCTAACACTTCCATCTCACCAATTCAAAACAACTCCACTCTTTAAACTAACAAAAATATCAAACATCCAAGTGTACTTGTTTACATAAACATAAAAACAGAGTAAATATGAAACACACGTAATTAAAACTACTCATCACCTTTCTCTAACTCTTTTGCAATACTAAAAGTCTTATTTGGACTACTACACGGATCATCTTGCGACGGAGGTAACAAACGAAAATTTAGAAATTCATCACCCACATCACATTTTTGCCTCTTCCTGGCACCTTCATCAGAAAATCTTGGTTGACTTATAAAATCATCCACCACATCTAAATGTACATGATCATGATCAAAAGATTAAATATCCATTACCTGCAAAATTTAAAAAAATAACAATGGCAACACATAATAACAAAATAATGAAACAATAATGAAAAGACCATATACAAAAATACTCCATAAATTTGCCGAAAACTCCACCTTTCAACAACGTCAATTGCCGCTCCATCAAAAATTTACTAACCAAACTACTATACTTCACATCATCATCCCAAGAACCTTTGGCATCAAACCAGTGCTCAAACTTAAAATTTTGATCTCCTTCCTATAGGAACAAAAGATAAAATATGCATATTGAACAAATAAAATTACAAAAATAGTATGATAACAAAACAACAAGTAAAAACAAGGAAACATTCATTACGAAGTGCCATCGTGAAATCATGATTAGTATGCAGAAAAATTTCTATGTCATTACCATAATTCAAAGTCAAAAGACCAAAAGCAAAGACAACTGAAAAATACAGCAACAACTACAAAATGCATGACTGATGAAAAGAGCAAACTACAGAAGAAAAAAAAATCTCTAGAACTATTGACAATAGCCAACACTTTAAACTCTAGTGGGAGGGGCAACTTGTAGAACTAGTATTTACAATTATTGGCAATTGCCAACACTTTTACCTATACTGCAGTGACAAACTTGCAGAGAAAGTCTCTGCAACTCTTGACAATAGCCAAGATTTTAAGTTCTGATGCAAGGGGGACCTTACACTGAAAATCTCTAAAAGTATTGGCAATTGGCAAGGCAATTACCTCTACTGCAGTGAACAACTTGCAGACAAAGTCTTTGCAACTCTTGGCAATAGCCAAGACTCTAAGTGCTGCTGGAAGCGACAACTTACACGAAACATTTCTGGAAATATTGGCAATAGCCAAGACTTTAAAAACTAATGCAATAACCAACTTGAAGAAAAATTCTATGCAACTTTTTGCCATGGCCAAGACTTTAAGCTCTAAACAATGAGCAACAACAAAATCTAATAGCTATACCAGTAAAAACTTTCAAATTATCGTAATCAACCAAAAATAAGCGAAGCTCAAACTTAATTCAACGATCATCTATTCAAATGCAAAACAAACTAACATATAAATATAAACAATACGTATAAAAATAAATTATAAGAAAAAATAAATACAGATTAATCATTAGCGAAATAAAAATTATATTTTAAAGAAAAAATAATAGAACAAACATAAGATAAACGTACGAAAAAGAGAGAAAAACAAACCTGTAAATCTCCAGCACACAAAGAAGAAACAAGGAAAGAAACTGGGAAAGAGAGAAAGGAATGCGTTCAATGTGAATTAGGTTTAGTCTTCCCATAGGGGTGGATGATGTGGAGGGCATTTGGTTAAAACATTTCTAAGTGGGGGCAATTAGGTAAGACCACCTCTTATTGAGGGTACTAAATGAAATTTTTTGAAAACCTTTCGTAGGAAAAAACTTTTAGAAAAATAACCATCACATAAAAAATAGGGATTTTTACACATATATACAAATTTTTACCCTTAATTACAAAAAATAGCAATATTTCTCTAATTACAATGTATAGCATTATTTTTCCTAACACATTTAACAATAATTCACACATTTCACTTTCATTTTCCCAAATTATAATATCTCTCACTTTAACCTCTCTTCATCCCATAGCTGAAATACACCCCCCCCCATCACCCCCACCCCTATCATCCCAGCGTCAATCACCCCACCCCCAGATCTCCTTCAACAGATCGGGAAAGAAGGAAACCACCGAAGGAAAATCTGAACACAAGAAGAAATACGACACAGGTGACTGGAAAATTCGACGAAAGTGTCGGAGTCGTGATTACTGTTATGTAGCAACAGTCGGTCCTCGTTTTCTCACCTTGTCGTGGTTTTGGTTTGAAGATCTGTCCCGATTTGCTCATTCTTCTATGTTTTATTTTTTTTGCTATTCACGTTGTTACTATTGTTGTGTTCATTTACTACCGCTACAATTTGTTCGTAGTAGCCATGTATCTTGTTTCCATGAGTCATCTGATTTGCATTTGGAACACTGATATGGTTAAAATATTGATTCAACAATTTATGAATGTGCTTTGTCTTTTTGTGATGATAGTGCAGAAAACAGTGGTTCAATAATTTATTCCCACAAGAAACCTTTTATGAATTAATCTTGTTCTAACAAGTTACCAATACGTCATTATTGAAACAGTCTGATACAGTTTGAAATGGCATTGAAACAATAGATACGGTTTGAAACATCGTTGAAACATTGAAACAGTTGTTGCAACAGTTTGATACAGTCTGAAACGATGTTGAAAGAGTATGGTACGGTCTGAAACGGCGTTGAAACAATCTGAAACAACGGTTGAAACAGTCTGATACGGTCTAAAACGACATTGAAACAGTATGATACGGTCTGAAACGGTGCTAAAATAATTTGAAACAGTGCAGAAACAGTTGAAACGGTGCAGAAATAGTTAGATACAGTGCTGCAGAAACAGTTGAAACAGTGCAGAAACAGTTAGATACGGTGCAGAAATAGTGAGATTCAACGAGATACATTGATGATGGATGAGGAAAAGTAAAATTGGGGAAAATGAGAGGATTAAAAGTGAAATTGGGGGAAAATTGTGAGAGGAAAAGTGAAATAGGGGGAAATGAGAGGAGCAAAAATGATAGTGGGGAAAATATAAGGAAGAATGTAAGGGTTTGGTATGTTATGGAAAAATATTGCTATGTTTTTGGTATGTTTGTAATTATCTTGTGTTTTCCTCTATATAGGGTAATTTTACTAAAATGTTGCTATGTTTGGTAATTAAGCTCTAAAAACTTGTACTTTTATGTAAAAAATCCTAAAAAATACAGGAAAAATTTTGTAAAGTAGCCAACAAAAGTGTAGTAAATTTTCATGAGACTTTTGAATTGACCCCAAAAATTTTCTGAGATTTAGGTCAAAAGTCCCAGGGAAATGGAAAATTTCCTGGAGCGTAAAACTAAACCCTAGGAAATTTTCCTAGAGTTGAGTTCAAATTCTCCAAAATTTTTTATGGAACGCGTATTTTCAAAATATGACTACTTTATAAAAAATTAAATTGTTGATTTTTTTCTCTTTGAGCTGCTTAAAAACTGACTAGTCATCAATATGTCACAGTATGAAAATTTGAGAAATAAGACACCAGCGCAGCTGATTTGCAAAAATACGACACATGAAGCAATGGTACCTTTTTGCCCGCGCTAAAAGATGGTTTGTAAAAAGGGAGATTTATGAAAATACCCATTAAATTCAAAATATTTACCCACCTCTACCCAGAAGTTTCATATTTACAAGCCCTACCCATAAACTATTTACATCCCCTGTCCATCTAGACTTGTATACTATTATTTATGCAGTATAACTTAAAGATATACACCCAATATCTAGACTTGTATACTATTATTTATGCAATATACCTTGAAGATATATACCAATAAGGTATAATAAAAGTATATGCTAATAAATGGGTAGGTTGGTAAATACTTTTAATTTCATGGGTATTGTAATTTTTAATGGGTATGACTTGTAAATACTTGAATTTTATGGGTATATAGTGTAAAAAATCCTTGTAAAAATGCCCCCATTAAGATTTAATGAAAAAGTTCAGGGCCAATACTTGCCTTTATATTTTTTCACTTTTCAACACTTATCCCTTAAAGTATTGGCAATATGCAATACTTGCCGCACTTGGCCACAAGTCTTTGCAAAAAGGCAAGACTTGCCTTTGATCCCTGCTTGATTTGCCAACACTTGAACGACAAGTGTTGGCAAAACGGCAAGTATTGGCAAAAGGCAGCACTTGCTGCACTTCATCGTAAGTCTTGGCAATTCCCTTCCAGTCTTCCGTGCATTGTCGCCATATAACTTGAAGTATTGGCAAAACAACACTGCCCTTGAAGTATAGCCAATTGCCAAGACTTATAAAAATTTTGCCTTAAAGTCTTTGCTCCGGACTAAATAAGGGCATTTTGCTGAAATATTTCTTAGCGCAGGCACTTTTGCAAAACCACTCCTTACGGAGAGCATGTGGTGAAATTTTTTGCACCAGCGCAACTAGTTTGCCTGTTTGACCTCCATTATAGTGGTTTAGGAAAAATGGCATTTATTACTTTAATGAATAATTCTCGGGTGGTGGAAATACCCTTATGAATTTTGTAAACTAACGCGCATTATCCCCCCCCCCCCTTTCTCACTGCCACTACTAGAAATTAGGTGTTAGCAGATCTGACATCCAACTAAAACAGGCGGTCAGATAAGTGCTGGTCAAAATACAAACTTCGACCGGCGCGGTCGGACATTGCGACTGCTGAACGGTCGGACAACAGTCGGTAAGGTGTTCTTGATTGACCAATTTCTGGAAAATTATTCAATTGAGTCAGTCGGACGTAGTGATTTCTGGGGAAAAATTTCTTCATACATCCGACCGAATCGGTCGGCCAAACAATTTCTGAAAACTTTTTTTTTATGTGTCTGACTGAGTCGGTCGGTCTGAGTAATTTTTGAGAAAAATTTTACCCAAATTTCCATAATCTGGTTAAAACCTGCAAAATAAAAGCTGTAATTAGAGCTTCACCACCTGTCAATGCAGTACAATCTAACAACCAATAAGCAACAGGCTCCTACAAGCTTTAATTTTTTTTAAACAAGGTTTATTGCCTTTACACGAAAAGTCTAACAATTGAAATAACATCAACACTTCATAACGATCAAACAAGCTAAACAAAATCAACCACAAGTCTAACGATAAAACGAGTTAAACATAAACCGACCACAAGTCTAAAACATATGTCTAAAAACATCAACAATTCATTACTACTCCGTTTCCTCGGAATTAGACTCGGACGACGAACTGTATCGATATTTGCTCTTGCCTTTGCCCTAGCTCTTGCTCTTGCCCTTTCCTTTTCTCTTTCCCTTATTTATAAAGTTCGTCAGCATATCCTGCATTGCTTCCATACTTGCCACATTACATTTAAGATCTTCTTCGCGCTCTCTCCTTAGTGCTTCAATTTCATTGCGCAACGAGGCTTCCAACGATGGATTAAGTGAACTAGAAGAGTAAGTGCCAAACAAGCCTGGATTCAGAAGATCCGAGGAATATTGTGATCCAAGAACGTATGCACTTCCCTTCTTTATCCCACCATTCACCTCCAACCATAGTGTTGTTTCCTCCTCAAGTGTCATTGGAGCTGGGGTAGTGCTACCATATTCGGATGCCTAACTTGCCATTCTCGTTTCATAGGCTACTTGAGAGTTTTCCTGAAATAAATTTAATAACAAGAAATAGATGTAAAAATATTGAAGAATTATACAAACAAGTTTGAATTTAATAACATACAAATATGGTTCTAGCGCAGTCCTCGACCCACACTTCTTTGCCTTCTTTGTTCTTATATATATGTCCCTTCTAGCAAATGCACCAACAAACCAAGAAACAAGAAACCAACTTAGCCAAATTCTCCATGATGAGTTGCTTGAATATTTCAGCCACAAACTCCACAAATAATTATCAAATTTTTTAACACAAATTTCCTACAACAAAGTGAACAAACCCAACCACAAAAATGTTTAACGAAGTACTAGATCTATTTTTAACTTTCAAGCTCTTGAAAACTTCATTAATAGAGATGCAAATCTTTTTTTTTTCATTTAATCCAATCATCTAGCAACCCCAAACAATGTTCATTTCCAACTATTAATATCATTCAATAACAACAACAATGTTCCACAACAACAACCACAAAAATGATGTTGGAGCACATATATACAAGGAAAAAAAAAAGAAAAAAATCAGAATAAAAAAATAAAAAAATTGACTACTGCTGCTGCTAGGCCGTCCAGCGTTGGAGATGCAAGTCCACGCCGGATCTTTGTGAAGAAAAAAAAATTGGGGGTTAGGATTTAGTGTGAAGAAATAGTAAAAAAAGATAAAAATTGACAAATTTACCACTTTCAAGGGAGAGAAAAGAGAAGCTGAGCGGATTTGTGGAGAAATTGGGCGGATTTGAGAGAAGGAGAGAGTGAAAGAAAAGAAAGAAAGAGAACGCAACGACTCACCCATTTTTGTTTTTCACATTACCCGACTGCAGCGGTAGGACGTTTTAAAAAAAAAATAATATTTAAATATTGTCCGACCACAGCGGTCGGATGGCGCCACCAACCGGCTTTTGGTCGTAATTTTTGGGTTTGAAAATGCAGTATTTTTGGTAGTGTGCCATCTAAATTATCCCCTCCACTTCTTCCCTGATATTAAAGCTAATTACCGTGAGGTCTTGGAAACACTTGTTGTCGACCTTTTTCCTTCCATCTCCCAGCTAATTGTCTTAAAGTCTAGCGTAGCCAATACTTGCCCTCAACTCCCTTCTCCAATCTCCAAACTAATTGCCTTGAAGTCTAGCCTAGCCAGCACTTGCCCTTGCCTTTTCCCCAAATCTCCCAGCTAATTGCCTTGAAGTCTAGCCTATGCAGCATTTACACTCAACCCATTCCTCCAATCTCCAAGCTAATTGCCCTAACGTCTATTCTAGGTTGCACTTTCCTTTAACTCCTTCTCACATTCTTCCAGCTATTTTTCAAATTCATGGTTAGGCAACACTTGTCCTCAGCCACTTTTTTCAATCTCCCTGCTAATTATAGTCTAGCCTAAGAACTTGCCCCTAACCCCTTCTCACATTCTCCAAACTAATTGACTTGAAATCTTAGCCAAGCAACACTTCAAAAAAGGGAAAAAAGAACAAAATAGGAACATAGCGAGATGAGCAAAATAATCAGACTAATACTAATGCTGAAGGAACGAACGAAAGGGATGACCATGGGAAAGATGTGTTGCTAAGCTGGAGGCCATTGAGCTAAAACTTGGAATATTGGGACAAACACTCACAACCAATAAAAATGTTGTACATGGGTTAAATTTCTTGAGTAATAATGGGATATATTTGATGAATAGCATGTTTTCGAGTCGCTAAAAAAAAAAACAGCCAAGAATTATAATTGTTTCAAAATAACCATATTCTAAAAGTACAATTATTTTTGAAGAATAGCCATGTAAACCTCAAAAAAAAAAAAAAAGATATTAAGAAATTGAACTAACCTCCACGAAGTTTCTTTGGATTTAATTCGAATTTTTGGGGATTTTTCCCGTGGCTTCATATTTTGATGTCCTAGAAAATTTTTATGGGACTTGAATTAAACAAAATAATTTTGGTTTCGTTCAAAGTTAGGCAAAATACATAAAATATCTCCTAAAGTTATCCCAAAACGTCCGTTACAATCTTTAACTTGACGGGGGTCCTATCACCCCTGAACATTCGAAGTGTTATAAGTACCCCTTTATTTGTCAACACCAGTTTCTAAAAAAGATGTTGTGCTCACACACAAATTTAGGGCATGACACATCAATTTTTCCCCAAAAAAAATGAAAAAAGAAAAAACTACTATTAGAAAACAAAAAAAAATGCCAAATAAAAACCTCTCACTCCAACCCAACCTCACGCCATTCGTAACTCCCTCTACCAGATAAAAAGCTAACCCACCAAGAATAATCACTCTAGTAAAATCAAGTACTACATTATCAAGATAGCAGCTTAATTTATTGGTAATGGGTGTTGTGAAATTGGAGCCAGGGGCGGATCCAGGAATCGAAGGTAGTGGGTGCCACTTTTTATTTTTATTATCATTATCTACAAAGACCAAATAGGAATAGCGGGTCGGGTCGGTTAGATATTAATTACTTCGACTAGACTGATTAAGCCATTTATCCGCAATAAAAAAAAGTTAGGTTTAATTCACTTATTCTTTTTCTCGCTTGTTTTAAATTCTATATATGAAAGTACTTGCCCAAAATAATTATGAAAGAGGTTAAAAAATGTATGTGAAAGTAATTAATTATTATGTGCTTTTTGTTTGACTAGATTAATTTACTTGCAATAATCCTGAGTTAATTTCTACATCTTCATTGTCATGTTTTACGGTAGTTTTATAGAAAAATATAAAATATTTATTTGTGAGAACTAATTCAAATAACCTATTAAATCAAGCCCCTTAAATTTTCAAAAGCCAATAAAAATATTACTTAAATTATTCTCTAATATGAATAGAATAGTATTGCATCATAAAAAAGAGAAAACTATATATTAATCAAAACTACTTCAATTTAATTATAAAGAATAATTTTCTCACAATATAAGTTATAGTGATAAAAACAAAAGTGGAAGGAAAAAAAACAATAATAAAAACATAAAACAAGAAGAAAAGTGAGAGAAAAGAAGAAGAAAGAAAAAAAAGAGGGACACTTTTAGTAAATAAAAGGAAAATAAAGAAGGAACAGAGGGCATAAAAAGAAAAGGGAGAAATAAAATAGTGGGGACAGAGATTGGGCCTATGATCTGTGACAGTTGCTAGCTAAAAAAGGTTGAAAAATAATGACGTAAGGTTGGATTCAAACCCGCGTTACTATGGTGGACTTACAGCCTTCAACCACTGGCACCACAGCTCCTCTTTGACAGTGGGTGCCATTTTAAATAATTGTAGGTTTCCTGTTAAAATATACAGAAATATACATATATATACAAGGTTTCAGCCGAAGTTTGCGGGTGCCTTGGCACCCCTTACCATACACATAAATCCGTCCCTGATTGGAGCTTGGACCCGACCCAACAACATTTTCAAATTGGTAAGTTCACCTGACCCGTTTTTTTTTTTTTGTCACAAATAATTTTTATTGGTTATGGAATCAAAGGGTCGTTTATTGGAGAAGACGAATGTAAGTTATTCAAGAAAAGAAAAACTTGATTGACTAGTGGCAATCGAAATCTTGAGTGAAGTGGCTGCTGAAAAATGACAGCTTTTGAAATCTTCGACAACTACACGAGCATTTAGAGAAGTTAAAATTTAAAAAGTTAACATATGTTTGTACACTCTTGTTATAAATAGAAGGAAGAAATGAAATCATCCAAAAACAATTAAAAATAATTCTATATTGTGTTTTTCAGTGGCCGAAATTTTTTCCCGGTGGCTGGATATGCAAAAAAGAAGAAAAGCAATGAAGAGATAAGGCCATCTCCAAGGGTTTTCCCTATTTTTCCCCTAAAATAGGGATTAACTTACTCCAACCATTCCTCCATTTTTTCTCCTAAAAAGAATATTCCTTTTTATATTCTTCTATCTCTTCTATATTATATTATTATCTTTATCTTAATTTTATTTTCTTATTTTCATTAAACAAATTCTATCTTTTATTTTCTTTTTTACATATTTGTCACACATAATTTATATTCAATATAAATTTATTTTCTACCATAAAATTTTAAACAATATAATTTGTAAGAAAATATTAAAGATTATATATATGAACGGATGATTCAAATAAAAATGAAATCATTGTGATACAATATAATTAAATATATATTACATTACGATAAAATTTATTCGAAATACTACATAAAAATTCAATTTGCACCTCTAGTATGCTCCCATAAATGATCTATTAATGCATTACGAAGTTCAAAATGAGCATCTTTATTCCTAATTCTTCCGTATCTAGCTAAAATTCTTGAAATCATTGATTTTCATCTACTGCCATTGTTTGTGATGGTTATATCTTTTTTATACAATTATAACTCATAATAAAATTAACTACCAATTTTACATAAAAAAATAGATACACGATAATTAAATTTTCAAAATAACACGACAATGATAAGACGATAAATTAATTATATAAACATAATTACATTTATATAAAGAGATAAATTAAAAAGTTAAATAATAAAAATAATATTATTTTAATGATGAATAGTAAATAGGGAGATGAATAGTGTGTCCCCAAATTTGGGGAAATACTATTTACTCCCTAATTTAGGGACACAAATAGGGAGCCATTGGAGTAAAATTTTCCTAAATGTATCCCTAAAAATAGAGAAAAGTGGGTTTAGGAACAACCATTGGAGATAGCCTAAGAAAAAGAAAAGAAAATGTTAAAAAGAGAAAAGATTAAAAGAAAAACTTAAGAAAGTGGGGAAAAATAAATTTTATATGAGGAAAGCTCGTCTCACTCTCCTGATGAGAGTGTGTTACACACTCTGTGACATCTGATACAAGAAGGGGGTATTATATAATTAGTTCTATTTCAAACGTGTTCAGGGGGTGATAGGACTCCCACAAAGTTAGATGTTGTAACGGACGTTTCGGGACAACTTTAGGGAGCATTTTATGCATTTTGTCTTCAAAGTTACAGAAAAAATTTATGGACTTTCAATGGCTACTATCTCAAGAAAATTTCATAGTTTTTCAATTCATGGCTATTTTTTAAAGTTTGTAAGTGATGGTTGTTTCTTTTAGGTGAATTGCAAGACTAAACAGAAAAGCACCCGTCTTGATTTGGTAAGCTATTTTTTGGTGGTCTTGAAAACATAAGCACCTTATCATTAAATGGAGCTAAAAGTATAAAAATACTCTTACTAATAGAAAACTTCTCGTAATTACAAAAGTGTCACCGACCATTTTTTGAAGCCATACAAAAATGCACCGCACTATTTTACCTTCGAAATAACAAAAAATGCTACTGCTTACTACACAACAGAAAATAGTGCCAACCCAGTTATGTTTCACGTCAATTTTGTGAATAAATAATGCCAAATCGGCATCGTTTCACTCATATACAAGGCAGCCAACCTGTTTATATTTCACGTCTATTTTGTGAGTAAATAACACAAAATTGTCATCGTTTCGCTCATATACAAAAATTAAAGCAAAACAAAATATAAGACCAATCCGGCGTCATTTCTTCATACAATAAGCAAAAAATCATGTTTGTTTTGTGAAGAAATGATGTCAAATCGGCCTTACTTTATTGATTTACAAAAAAATACGTTCAAGTACTTTTATATATAGAAACTATGACAATCCGAGTGTTGTTTATGCATATAATTGTGTCTGTTTTGTGAAGAAATAAGGCCAAATCGGCCTCACTTCACACATCCATAAAAAAGACTTCAAGTTTTTATATATTTAAAAACAACGATAATTTATTTGTGTTTTTGCATATATTAAACCAAATATTGTGTTTGTTTGTGAAGAAATGATGCCAAATATTCCAATTTCATTCATTCACACAAAAAAATAATATATGAAAACATAAAATGATGACGATCTGTCTTCATTTATTTACTAAGTGAGCAGAATTATTTTGTCTATTTTACAAGTAAATGATGCCGAATTATTATCACTTTGCACAAATTCAAAGTAAAAATAATACAATGTCAATCCGACATCATTTCTTTGTTGAACAACCTTGCCATTGGATATAAACTAATACTCCCTCCGTCCCAATTTATGTGGCACTATTTGACCGGGCACGGAGTTTAAGAAAATAGAGGTTGACCTTGTTAAGTGTCAATTTTACCCTTGAAAAAGTAAGAGAGAGAAGATTTGTGTAATAAAAAGTTGTTGGTAGGTTTAAAAGTATGTAGGGCCCAACAAGGATAAAATAGAGATAGTGCATTAAATAGTTGTCAAATAAGGAAAGGTGCCACTTATTTTGGGACAAACAAAAAAGAAAATGGTGCCACATAAATTGGGACGGAGGGAGTATTGTTTAGTTCCTTCAAAAGCTGTCATTCCATCTTAATAACCCCAAGATAGAACTCACAAGCAGCTTTGAATATTGAATCAGGAAAAGAGGAAATCTCATCTGTCCTCCAAAATAGTACCAGAACCATTAAACCAACTCCAACCTAACAAGTGTAGCATAAAACTCAAGTAAGAAGTTATGAAGTGAATGAGCATAAGAACTTTTTTTTTTGGGACCCAGGAAAAGATCGATTAATTCATCAAACATTCAACCAGTAACAAAAAGCCATCACCTAATAATTTGAAGAAAGCTACTAGTCCAAATGACAAATCGCCCTTGCTCTATCAAACTTAATTTACATCCAGAGATGAAGAGAGATCTAATTCAACTAAAAAGTAAGCAATTATTTTGAAATGAGTCGGCTTTGATGGACCTTGTGCTCCAGGGGCCTGTTTCTTCTTGATTCCACTCATAATATCATCAATTCTCAGAACTAGGCAAGCAGCTTCAATGGCAAGCTTTCACGGTATAGGAATCTGCGTGTGAGGCGACTCCAAATTCTGAAATGAAATTTGCCGTGAAAATGCGAATCTCCGATCGCTTCAGCCGTCGAAATCAAAATCGCCGCCAGTCCAAAGTTTCAGGAAGTTTCTAATCTGTATGTTTTGGCCCGACCCGGTTCGGGATCGGAGGAGGTACAATTATGGTTATACTGCTAGTACTGGATAGCAGTGATGGTTACCGTGGTGGCGTGGTGGGTTAGTAGTAGTGATTGTGGTGGGGTTAGGGTTTGGCATAAAGAGAGAGAAAGTGGATGTGTAGAGAGAAAGTGTGAATGTGAAATGATTGTAGAATAATATTTATAGGTAAAAGCGGAAATACTATTAAAAGTGTTATAAAAACTCCTTAGACTTTAAAGACCCGTGAAAAATAGCTCACTAAATCGGGTAATTTACAAAACTATGACACCTTAGGCAATGGTTTGCCTTATTGACCTCGCTTAAAGTGGTTTTACAAGGATGACCTCACTAATTTTAAGTAAGTGCTCCCTCGGGGCAACACTTCAAGTTATAACTTGACAAGTGCACCCACGGGGGCAGCACTTCAAGTATAAAGTGCACCCACGGGGGCAACACTTCAAGTATAGAATGACAAGTGCTGCAAGTGTTGCCCCCGTGGCAGCACTTGACCTTTTATCACTGTCAACATTATCTCCAGATAACTTGAAGTGCTGCCTTGCAGGCAACATTTGCAATTTACTCTTAAGTGTTACTCCCGAGGGAACACTTAAAATTTTTTAACGTGAAGTGTTGCCTACGGAGGCCATTTTGCTAAACCATTCTTTAGTGGGGACAAAAAATCATAACCAAGGTTAAAGGGGTACGTGTAGTGAAATTTTTTCGCACTAAATCAAGACCACCCCAAAAGTGCTCACCCCACATAAAAAATGTTTCTTTTTCAAGAAGTTTTAAAAATACTACGAAATTAAACTTATACGTAATAATGGCAAACATCTTTTCATTTTTTAAAGGCTGATCAACAAAATCCTGGAGTTTAAATTAAACTTCATGATAAATTAAAATTTTTATACTCATTTAAACATCTTAGAGTTCAGTTCTAACTTCAAATTCTTTTGTTCGAACTTCGAGGTTTTTACTTGAATCCAAGAGAAATCTAGGACTTTGTGGTAGATTATTCACGAGCTACTTCTAATAAAAGGTTATGTGTGGCTATTCATTAGAAGTTCACAACTAATCACTTTTAGGAGTGCTACTACAGTTTCAACCACTTGTGGACACACATTTGCAAACGCGGGGAATTTTGCATATCTTAAGATAATTGGGGTTGACGCTTAAGCCAAATTGAGCAAACTCCACTTCTTTTGGTCTGAAGTTGAAATCTGCTATTTTTCTTTTCTTATTCCTTTTCTTTTTAACTCAACTTCAAATTGATTTGAAGTTAACCCTAACTTCTACTTCCATTCCACATCCCTGTTGCCCCATCGCAGTGTCATGCAGGGTTTTAAAATTCCTACAACTCATCGATCCAGGCTCAATCCTACACCATTAATGGTGAGGGGCGGTCGTCAAAGATATGATACCCGATATGAGTTGGGGTCGATTTTCCAAGGGAACTAGTCGTTCAAGTAAGAGAGTCGCAAATAGAAAATCAAATGATATAGTTAAGAGTCCTAGAAATGCGGTTGTTTGTTGTAAATCTATCTAAACTACAAAGCATATAAATAACAGCAAGTAATTGATTATATATTAGGAGGTTAGGGGTATAAACGACTAATAGTAGCTTCCAATCAATGGGTAGAGTAATTTCACCTTCCTAACAAGTATCATTATGGTCGAGTTGTTCTAATGTAATTCCTAGAATCCTCCCAGCCTAAGAGGGATCAACCTCACTACGCTCGCCAACGCCATAGTCACTACGCTCGCCAACGCCATAGTTAAGCGCATAACGCTCTACTCATGTACCCAAGGAAAGGAGATCTCTTCTGGGTGTAACTCCTTTTAGATGGGTTAGGCTAAGTAATTAGCCAACAAATCTCAAATCCTTGCCAACTCCGCTAATGTACACTAATTAATCTCTCCTGAGTCTTTAGTTAGCAAAGTAGAGATGAAACCCTAATATCATGGATACTAAAATTTTGATGTTAATGTAACGGGAGGTGGATAATTGTTACTCGCGTTACTGTTGGTGAATCTAAGCAATACCCATTGATTTTCTACCACTTATAGCACGTTTACAATGAAAGAGTGTAATGGATTCAAACACGAATTGTGTTTTGATATATGATTAAGGATTCAAAAGTACAAGTAACGAAGCTTAAAAATCAATGGAAACCTTGAACTTGTCTCTTCACCCTTTCCTCTAAGAGTAGAAAGTGTAATATGGAATAAAATATTATTAAAACCCTAGCTTGTTCTATTTAGACCGGCCTATGAACAGGGCGGACCGCCTATGTCTTGAGGCGGTCCGCCTCTATCGGCTCAAGTTTTGCTAACTCTCTGGATCTCACTAGGCGGTCCGCCTACTTTCCAGGGCGGTCCGCCCTTCTTGCCTTCAGCTTCAGGGTCCTCTTAGGCAGTCCGCCTAATCCTCAAGGGGGGTGTCCTGTGCGTGCTTCAGCTTTACACTGCTCTTCTTCTCCTCGAGCGGTCCGCTTAAGGCATAGAGCGGGGCGTCCTCACCTGTAGCTGCCACAATCTTTATACTTTGGATCCAATTTTTGCTCTTTAGCTTCAATCTTCAGTCAACACTCATGTAAACTTATTGTAACCTAAAATAAGCAATTTACGACATTAATAACACTAAATGTTGTTCTTTTGGGTTAAAAAATAAGCTTAAAGTAGTCTTTAAGTTGGTAAATTACCAACTTATCGCTCACGCAAATGAATATCTGAAAAAACTACTATTGAATTGTTGAATTTCTCCAAATGATCCCATTGAATAAATTTAACAAATTAACTATTTATTTTTCCAACTATAATAACTGGTAACAACAATATTTGTTAGATGTGGGTTTGACAGGAATCATTTTGGAAATATTTGTGGATTTCACAATCGTCCTGTACCCATTCGCATGATAGATCCACATTTCTTGGCCACGACAGCAATAAACATGATTCGCCATGGATCTCAGAATATAGCAGTGATGCAACTCACAAAATTCCAGAACCAAAGACCTCTAGACATTGTTCGTCAACTAGAACAGAATCCAAGGACTACACCACTGCACTTTCCAACCTTTGCATGGGGCTAACACCAACTAGTGAACTCGAAAAACTTATTTCAAAACACGCCAATAATCCCAATGGCGCCAGTGACTCTGAGCAACAATGGAGACCTCAATCACAGGAACTTGTCCCGTCTCTCCAAGTCCCCAACTCAATATAGCTCATCTCAGGAGTATGAAGAAACATAAGTAATGGATGTAAACGACCAAGAGATACCGATGGAGATGGATGTCTTGAGTATCTATATGTGATGCGGCTTCGAGGAAGACAAGGACCGTCGTTTATGTTGGTCCTTCCCCACATCAATGATCAAAACATCTCTCACCATAAGGGATCGTCTGGTTGGAGTCCAGACAATGTATTGAGAGGTCCAGTTTCGAAGAAAAACAAGTTGCGCCTAGCAGTTAGCTCCATGAAGTTGATACTTTGGAACTGTAGGGGAGCAGGGAGTATCAATTTCCAAAGGAATGCTAGGGACATTATTGATATGCATCAACCAACCCTTCTTGCTCTTATTGATACTAGGATGGACGAAGTTAGTCACTATGCTCTTCTTAATATTTTACCTTTGGATGTTATAAGACAGGTTCCTGCTGATGGCTATGTGGGTGGGATTGCTATTCTTTGAAGGAGAAATGATCTCCAAGTTGATGTTCCCATCCTGAAGACTGCAGAAATTCACGCTAGCATCAAGGTACACCTAGATTCTCCTCCTTGGTATTTATCAGTTGTTTATGCTAGTTGAAAGTATAATAAAAGACTCCTGCTGTGGAACGAAATAAATTATAGTAATACTATTAATGGACCGTGGCTATTATGTGGGGACATAATGAAGTAACGGCTGCTTCCAAAAAGTTTGGAGGAACCCCATTAATTTTTCTAGAGTATCTTCTTTTGTTAATTGCCTTAATACTATGGACATGTATGATTACGGTTTACTGGGCCCCTCTATACTTGCAATAACATGAGTAAAAATCCTAGGAATCTTACTTTCAAACGCCTAGACATATTGTTGCCAACTCTAAATGGCTGCATTTATTTAAAGAATCTTCAGTATCTCACCTACCTAGGACTAGATATGACCATTGCCCACTTCTTTTAGACCTCACCAAGTGAGGAGGTTCCTCTAATAACCTTGTTAGATTTGAAACAACGTGGCTCAATTATCATGATTTTCCTAGAATAATCAAAGCTGATTGGCATGGGCAGCCTAATTATCATATTGCTATTAAATTTTTTTCTATGAATGTTAAAATCTGGAATAATAATACTTTTGGTAATATTTTCTTCAAGAAAAATACTGTCAATAAAAGGATAGTCGCTCTGCAAAAAATGAATCCTAACAATAAGACTGCTTTCCACTACAATCTTGAAAATAATCTTATCACTTGCAAGTATAATAATATTTAAAAAATGAAGAAAACTTTTGGAAGCTGAAGTCCAGAGTCCAATGGCTCAGCGATGGTGACGCAGATACCAAATTCTTTCATGCGTCCACTCTTGTGAGAAGACGCCGCAATAGAATCATAGCCTTAGTAGAATGTGTTGGTAATTGGACCTATGACATTAATCATTTCAGGAGCATCCTCTTGAACCATATTTCAATTATCTGTATGTCTGATCTATCCAGCTGTCGCCTCCATGTCGAAGTTGCACTTCATAATGTCCTTACTAGAAATCAAGCGGATCTCATAAATACTCCTCTCACCTACTCTTAAATTTCTAAAGCCATAAAATCTTTCAAATCTCTAAAATCCCCTAGTCCAGATGAGCTCAACCCAATCTTCTTTTAAAAATTCTATAATGATACTAAAACTTCTATCGAAGACACGTGCTTCAGAGCTTTCTCCACCCTTAGAATAGACCCAGATATAAATAAAACCTTCATTACCTTAATTTCCAAAAATAAATACCCAAAATCTATCACCCACTACAGACCCCTAAGCCTCTACAATACCATTTATAAAATCATTACCAAAATTCTCGTCAACAGAATTAGACCTCACCTCAATTCGATTATTGGCCCTTATCAATCTAGTTTTCTCCTATGTAGGAGAGCTTCCGATAATGCCATCATTGTTCAAGAAACCATCCATTTTTTTAAAAAAACTGCTGGAAAACAAGATAAAATGATTCTTAAAATCGACCTAGAAAAGGTTTTCGATAGACTTGAATGGTTCTTTATTAAATATAGTCTATCTTACTTTAACTTCCCTATTAATATCATCAATCTCATCATGAAATGTGTTTTCTCTTCTTCCTCCTCCTCCTCTATTTCTATTATGATAAATGATAAGCCCACCAATTTTAATCCCTCAAGGGGGATTAGACAGGGCAACCCTTTGTCTCTATACTTGTTTATTATATGTATGGAAGTACTATACATGAGCATAAAGAAAGCCGTTTCTGAAAAGCAATGGCTTCCTATCAAGATCTCTAGATCAGGACCTAAGCTGTCACATATTCCTTTTGCAGATTACCTCATCCTATTTGGAAAAGCCACAGTTCCTAATACTTCTGTCATCGCTGGAATCCTCTCAGACTGGCAACCACTCTGGCTAAATAGTTAATTTTGTGAAATCAAAAATCCTATTCTCACCAAATACCCCATCGCAAATCCAAAATAATATCTCCATTACCCTTAACATGAAAACTGCAAAAGGTGTAGGTAAATACCTAGGCCTGCCATCACCAACCTCACACCAAAAATAATGACTACCAATTTATTCTAGATTCTATGAACAATAAACTCCAAGGCTGGAAATCCAAGTGTTTCAACATAGCGGGAAGAGCTACCGTGATAAAGTATGTTCTTGCTTCTATCCCCACTTATTCTATGTAAATTAACTTCCTCCCAGCTAAAACCGTAGAAAGTATCGAAAGAATCAAAGGAACTTTCTATGGGGTTCCTTTGCCGATAAAAAGAAAAGTTCATCATGCAAACTGGAACCTAGTTACAACTAGTAAAGCTGAAGGAGGACGTGGACTTAAGAAGGCAAAATCAAAAAATGGAGCACTCATCTAAAGCCTAGCTTGGAGACTCCAGCAAAATAATCGGCTTCCTTGGCCAGGTACTCAAAACAAAATACAAAGCTATATTTACTAACCGCCTCCATGCTAAAACTCAGGACTCCGACATTTGGAAGATTATAGCCAAAGCCTTTCCTATCCACCAAGAACAAATTTTCTGGAACATTGGTTCAGGAGATACAACAAATCTCTGGAATGACAAATGGATCTTTCTCAACCACAGTCTTAGGTCCTTGTTAAGCAGACCAATCTCCAATTACATGCAAGACCTCAAAGTCAACCACATCATATCAGATAACACTTGGGATCTTAGTAACCTAAATTTTGATCTCCCGTCTACCATCAGATATCGCATCCTTAATACCTATCATAGTGCTGACCCAAATATTAAGTATAAACCCTTTTGGAACCTTTCATCAGATGACTCCTAATCTACGAAATCTGCTTATTACTTATAAGACAAACTTTCAAACGACCTCCCAACTTGTGACCCAAATCCAAACTGGGTATGGAAAACCAATGTGCCCAATAAGATAAAGTTCTTTCTTTGGTCACTCTGCCTAAACAAACTCCCCACAGGAGAAACTCTTTTTTATAAGAATATCACCCCTTCTAGTTATTGTAAGCTCTGTGCAAATACCACTGAATCTATCCAACACATCTTGCTGGACTGCCCTAAATTAGCTCAAGTATGGCATATTCTCCAATTATATCCAAATCAATGCCTCCATAGCTAGGTTAAAGAGGGATATAAAAGTTCAAATAACTCCAAGCACTCCTCTGACACTCCTCTTAACATCATTATCCTTTTTGGCCTTTGGGGTAACTGGATTAATAGAAACAAAAAATAAAAAAATTGAAAATAAAAGCAAGCTCTCCTCCACCTGCGATATCATATCCCATGCAGCTGAATATAATTTTTTCTCACTGCTTCTAAGAAACCTCCTCTATTATCCAAAACCATACATTTCAAATGACACTCGATGAATCTAATACCATTAAACTCAACACTGATGGAGCTTTCTGCTCTTCTTCTAAATCGGGAGGTATGGGGGGGGGGGGGTAACGACCTCAAATAGTCATTTCGGGAATCGGGATCTCGATTTGCGTATCGACAATCCCAAAAGCTCCGTAAGGTCCATTATGATATGCCTAAATTTTTTTAGCTAAAACGAACCTTGTTAGATAGGTATCGGAGAAAGACATCCGTTTCAGATATTCGTTAAGGCTAAAAGAGGTTCCGGAGCTCGATTTGAGCAAATGAGCTCTGATGTGAAATCTGAAAGTTGCGTTAGGTTCGTATGGTAATTTATGACCTGTAGCAACCTTCAGAAGTGAAAACGGACCTCGTTTGATAGGACTTTTGATAAAGTCTCCATTGCGGAAGTTTAAAAAGGTTAAAAGAGGTTTTCGAGCTCGATTTGAGTAAATGAACTTCGATGAGAGATCTGAGGGTTCCGTTAGGTTCGTATCGTCATTTGTGACTTGTAGCAACTTTCGAATTTGGATTCCGGGGTCGTTTTATTAAAATTCTCTATTTTGGCGAAAGTCGAAATTTGACCCTTTCCCGTGGGACCCACTTTTTGAGTTCTAGAGATCCGAATTGAGTTCCGTCTTGACGAGCATGTCACACAAGTCTTGTATGACTTGTGTACAAAATTTAGGGTCATTCCGAGCTTCGTAGGGTCCCGTTTGGACCCAAAAACAGTGGCTGACCTGGTGCGAAGCCAAAAAGCTGCTGAAATTTGTTTTTTTTACTGTTCAGCCGGAAAGAAATAAATTTTTCAGATCAATCCATAAGGAATTAGAAAAAATTCAAAACATAAAAGTTGTAGCTCTTTGAGTTTTGGTTCTAATGCCACCAATTTCGTATCATTTGGATATTTGTACGAAAAGTTATGTGTATTTTACCGAAAGCTATCCAGTGAGGTACAATTTGGACAGCATGTGGTACAACTCTTTAAAGCTGCGGGCTGCTATATATTCTAGGGCGGGCATTCATGTTTATTTTCATGTTTTGAGCTTCTAAAAGTGATTCCAAGGGGAATTTAAAGTACCAAAATCATTCCTAAACACAAGGTAACTATTCTTACCCATTTTTAACGCTTTAATCCGAGGATCAAAGTGACGATCCTTGGAAAGAGGGTTTGAACCCTAGATTTGTGAAATGAGAAAAATGACCGAGTTGGACTCGGGTATGTACAATAATGGTACTTTTGGACTCGTGGGAGTATGGGGAGTCCGGAAACATAAATTTTACGGGTTTTGGGTACGTCCGACACGGGGGTATTTTGGTAAATTGCCTCTTAAATTGCATAAGGGCTTAGAATCCTTTCCTCACATGCTTACGAGTGCGACACTATTTTTTTGGCTCAGAGAGGAGTCTTTCGGAGGCACATCGTTTGGGAAAGGAGGTCGTTCCTTAGCAACTTGAGCCGATTTTGAGGTAAGTGAGACTTGACCTCTATTTTACTTGCGGATAAGATTTGATCTTACTAAGTAAGATGTCGAGTACTTAATTAACTAGCATTGTCTAGTAGATAGTATTATGTAATACTCGTTATATTTATACAAAAAGGTGAAGCACAAACGTGACTCGTGTATAGTCGATGTTGTGTGCCGGTGTGTTATTGATATGCTCTAGGGACAGAGGCCGGTGGTGCGTTATGACCTAGAAGCGAAATTCCATCTAGGGACAGAGGCCGGTGGTGCGTTATGACCTAGATGTGGAGACTTATAGGGACAGAGGCTTGTGGTGCGTTATGACCTATAAGTAAAGTTGTTTATAGGGACAGAGGCCTGTGGCGCGTTATGACCTATAAATAAAGCCGCACAGGGTGTGTGCTTATGCTATGTGCTAGGTATATCATTACCTATGTGGTGGGCGAGATATATCATCACCATGCTGTGTGTTAATTTATTACTGCTTATGCCATAGTATCAATATAATATTGTATATGCTGCCTATATTATGTATCTTTATATTATTGACTATGTTATGTATTCGCGTATTATTGCTTGTGTTGTTGTATAATTATATTATCGTATGTAATGTTTATGGGTTACTGTAAAGGTGTGGATTGTACTTCCGTTATCTGCTTATGCATTATCAAAGACTTGTCCCGAAAGGGTAATTTAGCGGGCCTGTCGATGATCTTACTGGGCTTTGGCTCATAACTTACTGTTTTAAATGTGCAGATCCTTCTACTAGTCAGACAGCTGGACTTATCTGATCCGTTCGAGGCTGTGACTATTTTTGCTTGAGGTGAGCCAACCGCATGGTTCGCGGTGGCATACCGTCTGATCCACCTTAGTGCTTAGACGCTTCCTACATCTTGTATTATATATATATATATATATATATATATATATATATATATATATATATATATATATATATATATATATATATATATATATATATATATATATATATATATATATATCGGTTGTCAGATTTCGTAGATGCTCTATTGACACTGTATTTCGGGTGGATGTTTACACCTACATTTTATTGAGATATGTCTATCTAAATTATCATTATGAGTCAGTTTAATTATTCGTGGTTCGCCTAAGGATGTAACACTTAGGTGCCATCACGGCCCCGAAAATTGGGTCGTGACAAATTGGTATCAGAGCCCTAGGTTGTAAGTCGAGTCTTAGGGAGTCAATGGAGCAGTGTCCGAGCATAGTCTTGTTTATGGGTATGTTGTCGACCATACTTATAAGCGAGAGGCTGCAAAGGCATTTTAGGAAGAGTTGTTTCCCTTCATTTCATCTCTTCTTGTGCTATGATGCTCACATAGGTGCTAATCCTTTAATGTGATTATGACAGATGGTGAGAACGCGATCGTCCTCTGCTTTGGGAGCTGGTGACGCACTGACTGAGTCGGTCCGTGGGAGAGCTGTGCGTAGCACACGGACTGGTGCGCGGGCACCTACTCAGCCGAGAGCGGCTACTACCAGAGCTTCTGTGGGCAGACCTCCTGCTGCCAGACAGACTAGTACAGTGCCACCGGTGTCTTCTGAGATACCCGTCACACATGTTCCATCGACTATGCCTTCTCTTGTGCCGGGTACAACGGTATCTATTTCTGCAGATGTTCTATTGCGGATGATGGGCATGCTTGGATCTCAGGCCTCGCTTATGGGCGATATGCCAGTACCTTCTGCGGTACCCCAGCCAGTTACTCCAGCTATGAGTACGCCGACTCCTGAGGCTACTCCGGTGATTCCTCAGTCTACTCAAGTTATTAGTCCTATTGCTCAGCCTTCCACTTTGGCTCCTCAGTCGGGTATTCAGTCGGGTCATTCTATTCCTGCTCTTTCTATGAGTGATGAGGAGGTAGCTCGGAGGATTGAGTCCTTCATGAAGCTCAAGCCTCCCGAGTTCGATGGTACCCCAGCTACTTGCACTGCCCAGAGGTATATTCAGAAATGTGAGAAGATATTTTCTGTATTGGGTACTAGGGACACCCTTGGGGTGAGATGTGCTTCTTTCCGTTTGTCCGGTGATGCCGAGACTTGGTGGTCTTCTATGATGAGACAGAGGTCGAGTGATCTTCCTCCCTTGACTTGGACCGAGTTCGTTGCTATGTTTATGAGTAGATTTGTGCCTCAGAGTCATCTTGATGCCCAGAGATGCGAGTTTGAGTTGTTGAGACAGGGAGGCATGTCCGTGACTGCTTATGATACCAGATTTTTAGAGTTATCTCAGTATGCGCCTGCTATGGTTATGCTGGAGAGAGACAAGGTTCTTAGATTTGTTGAGGGTCTTCACCCTCGTCTTCAGGTGGCTGTTGCCTCACATATTGGCAACAAGTCTTATTATGATGTGGTTGATATTGCGAGGAGTATGGAGGACATTCATGCTATAGCAGATGCAGAGAGGGCGAGCAAGATGGTGCGATATTCTAGTACTTCTGGTGGCCCCTCACATGGTGGCCAGAGTTTTCGTGGTCATACTCAGCCTAGGCTTCCCCAGGCCGCTGCTTTACCATCTCAGGGTACTTCGTCGGGTGTTCAGAGGCCTCAGCCGTCTCAGAGGCGTGGGGATTCATCTCAGTCTGTTCCACCTGTTTGTGGGAGATGCCGTCTGAGGCACTATGGGAGGTGCAGGCCCGGAGGTGGACGTGGAGGAGGCGGTAGTAAGGCTTGTTACCAGTGTGGGGATCCCAGGCACTTTGTTAGGGATTGCCCCTATGTTACTTCATCTGGACCTACCTCCGCGGGACATCAGAGTTCTGCTGCTATGGTTTGGTCTTCTCCTCAGGCAGCTAGGCCTGTCACTCAGGTTCCTCCTAGGCAGCCGGTTCAGAGAGCTCCTGGTCCTGGAGGTTCAGCTCAGGTTTTTGCTATGACACGCCAGGATGCCGAGGCATCCAATGATGTGATCACAGGTACTCTTTCTGTTTGTGGCCGCAGTGCCTTTGCCCTTATAGATCCGGGATCTACTTTCTCTTATGTGTCTCCTAGATTTTCACCTTTCTTGGGCAAGGACCTGGTTTTTATTGATGCTCCATTTATGGTGGCAATGCCTGTCGGAGATCCTATATGTGTAGATAAAGGGTATCGGGAGTGTGTGATTTCTATTTGTGGTGTTGAGTCTCTAGTAGACTTGATGTTGCTAGATATGGTGGAATTTGATGTGATCATGGGCATGGATTGGTTGGCATCCTGTCACGCGACGTTGGATTGCCATGCCAAGTCCGTGACTATAGGTGCCGAAGGTGAGCCTAAGGCTATTTGGAAGGGTTCCAGGTCTTCTCCGAGGAACAAGATCATATCATTCATGAAGGCTCAGAAGATGATAGCTCGCGGGTGCGGAGGGTATATTGCTTCTATTCAAGATGTTCGAGTGGAGGAGGTATCTATTGATCGAGTACCGGTAGTATGCGAGTATCCGGAGGTCTTTCCGGATGACTTGCCGGGTTTGCCTCCTATGCGGGAGATTGAGTTCTATATTGATATATTGCCAGGTACTCAGCCTATATCTATTCCTCCATATCGTATGGCTCCTGCTGAGTTGAGGGAATTGAAGGAGCAAATTCAAGATTTGCTTGATAAGGGTTTTATTAGACCCAGTGTATCTCCTTGGGGTGCTCCGGTTCTTTTTGTAAAGAAGAAGGATGGTTCTATGCATGTGTATTGATTATCGGCAATTGAACAAAGTGACTATCAAAAACAAGTATCCTTTACCGCGTATAGATGATTTATTTGATCAGCTTCAGGGTGCTACTCATTTTTCCAAGATTGACTTGAGATCGGGGTATCATCAGTTGCGGATTCGGTCTGAGGATATTTCTAAGACTGCTTTCCGTACGAGATATGGGCACTATGAGTTTCTTGTCATGTCATTTGGGCTTACAAATGCTCCGGCCGCCTTTATGGATCTTATGAACCGTGTGTTCAAGCCATATCTTGATTCTTTTGTTATTGTGTTCATTGATGACATCCTTATATATTCAAGGAGCCGAGGGGAGCATGAGCATCACTTGAAGATTATCCTTCAGACCTTGAGAGACCATGAATTGTATGCTAAATTCTCTAAATGTGAGTTCCGGCTGGATACCGTGCCATTCCTGGGGCACGTGGTGACCAAGGACGGTATTAGTGTTGATCCCAAGAAGGTGGAGGCCGTTCAGAATTGGCCTAGGCCTACTTCTCCTACAGAGATTAGGAGTTTCTTAGGCTTGGCAGGCTATTATCGACATTTCGTGGAGGGATTTTCTTCTATATCGGCACCACTAACTAAATTGACGCAGAAGAATGTTCCTTTTCTATGGCCTGCTGCTTGTGAGTCTAGCTTTCAGAGGCTCAAGACTGTCTTGACTACAGCACCTGTATTGGCCTTGCCTAGTGGATCCGGGGGATTCACAGTCTATTGTGATGCTTCTGGTATTGGCTTAGGTGGTGTTTTGATGCAGAATGGCAAAGTGATAGCTTATGCCTCGAGACAACTGAAAGTGCATGAGAAGAACTACCCTGTCCATGATCTAGAGTTATTGGCGGTGGTATTTGCATTGAAGTTGTGGAGGCATTATTTGTATGGTGAGCTATGTGAGATTTTTACTGATCATAAGAGTCTCCAGTATCTGTTCACCTAGAAGGACTTGAACGGGAGACAGCGCCGATGGTTGGAGTTGCTTAAGGATTATGACATCGCTATTCGGTATCATCTCGGGAAAGCTAATGTTGTGGCTGATGCTCTGAGCAGGAAGTCTATGGGTAGCCTTGCCTATCTTGATGTTGATATGAGACCACTAGCTCGAGAGTTGCAGGCCTTGTCCATTAGTGGAGTGCGATTTGATGATTCTGTGCCAGACCGAGTTTTTGCTTATATAGGGACTCAGTCATCCCTAGCTTCCCAGATCAAGGAAAAGCAATTTGATGATTCATATTTGCGTGATATTCGAGATAGAGTTTTAAGTGGGGGAGTGACCTCATTTATGATCGGAGATGATGGTGTACTGCGGCTCAACGGTCGGTTGTGTGTTCCGAATGTTGGGGAGTTGAGGCAGCTGATATTGGCAGAGGCACACAGTTCTCGGTATTCTATTCATCCTGGTATTACGAAGATGTATCAAGATCTTCGGGAGTTATATTGGTGGAAGGGAATGAAGAGAGATGTTGCTGATCATGTGTCTCGGTGCTTAAATTGTCAGCAGGTAAAGTATGAGCATAGAAGACCAGCCGGGGTGACTCAGTCCATGCCGATTCCGGAATGGAAATGGGAGCATATTACTATGGACTTTGTGGTTGGATTGCCTTTGACCTTGGGCAAGCATGATTCAGTATGGGTAGTGGTGGATCGTCTCACCAAGTCAGCTCATTTCATCCCCGTGAGGACTACTTATTCATCGGAGCGCTTAGCTCGTATCTTTATCGAGCAGATTGTGAGATTGCATGGTGCTCCAGTCTCTATTATATCAGATCGCGGTACTCAGTTCACAGCTCAGTTCTGGAGATCATTTCAGAAGGAGCTGGGTACCCGAGTGGATCTTAGCACCGCATTTCATCCTCAGACTGATGGTCGGTCTGAGAGGACCATCCAGATTCTTGAGGATATGCTGAGGGCTTCTGCTATTGACTTTGGAGGCCATTGGGACAGTTATTTGCCTTTGGCGGAATTTGCCTATAATAACAGTTATCAGTCTTCTATCCAGATGGCTCCGTTTGAGGCATTATATGGCCGCCGATGTCGTTCTCCAGTTGGTTGGTTTGAACCTGGAGAGGTGAAGGTGTTGGGTCCGGATCTAGTTTAGCAGACCTTAGATAAGGTCCGAATCATTCAGGATCGGCTCCGCACAGCTCAGAGTCGACAGATATCTTATGCGGATCGGAGGAGGAGAGATTTGGTGTTTATGGTAGGTGACCGGGTGTTTCTTAAAGTATCGCCGATGAAGGGTGTTATGAGATTCGGAAAAAAAGGGCAAGCTTAGTCCGAGGTTCATTGGTCCTTTTGAGGTCTTGGAGCGCATTGGCGCTGTTGCATATAGGCTTGCTTTGCCTCCATCTCTGTCAGTTCATCCGGTATTCCACGTATCTATGCTCCGAAAGTATGTTCATGATCCATCCCATGTGATTGATATGGCTTCTGTCGAGATCGACGAGGACTTGGCTTATTTGGAAGAGCCGATTGCTATTGCAGCTAGAGAGATCCGTAAGCTAAGGTCGAAAGAGATCCCGTTGGTTAAAGTGCTATGGAAGAATCGTCCTAGCGAAGAGGCCACTTGGGAACTTGAGTCCGACATGCGGGAGAAGTATCCTCGCCTTTTCGGTAATTCAGGTTTGATTTCAATCTCTAAAGCCTGAAGGTTATGTTGTTGTTTATGATTTCGGATAGTAGCGAGAGTCCTCGAAATCCGTGTAATTATTGTCGTGAAAATGTGAATCTTACCTTAGACTCGGGCTCGTCCGAGGACGAACGAGAGTCTAAGTGGGGGAGATTGTAACGACCTCAAATAGTCGTTTCGGTAATCGGGACCTCGATTTGCGTATCGACAATCCCAAAAGCTCCGTAAGGTCCATTATGACATGCCTGAATTTTTTTAGCTAAAACGAACCTTGTTAGATAGGTATCAGAGAAAGACATCCGTTTCAGATATTCGTTAAGGCTAAAAGAGGTTCCGGAGCTCGATTTGAGCAAATGAGCTCTGATGTGAAATATGAAAGTTGTGTTAGGTTCGTATGGTAATTTATGACCTGTAGCAACCTTCAGAAGTGAAAACGGACCTCGTTTGATAGGACTTTTGATAAAGTCTCCGTTGCGGAAGTTTAAAATGGTTAAAAGAGGTTTTCGAGCTCGATTTGAGTAAATGAACTCCGATGAGAGATCTGAGGGTTCCGTTAGGTTCGTATCGTCATTTTTGACTTGTAGCAACTTTCGAATTTGGATTCCGGGGTCGTTTGATTAAAATTCTCTATTTTGGCGAAAGTCGAAATTTGACCCTTTCCCGTGGGACCCACTTTTTGAGTTCTAGAGATCCGAATTGAGTTCCGTCTTGACGAGCATGTCACACAAGTCTTGTATGACTTGTGTACAAAATTTGGGGTCATTCCGAGCTTCGTAGGGTCCCGTTTGGACCCAAAAACAGTGGCTGACCTGGTGCGAAGCCAAAAAGCTGCTGAAATCTATTTTTTTTTACTGTTCATCCGGAAAGAAATCAATTTTTCAGATCAATCCATAAGGAATTAGAAAAAAGTCAAAACATGAAAGTTGTAGCTCTTTGGGGTTTGGTTCTAATGCCACTAATTTCGTATCATTTGGATATTTGTACGAAAAGTTATGTGTATTTTACCGAAAGCTATCCAGTGAGGTACAATTTGGACAGCATGTGGTACAACTCTTTAAAGCTGCGGGCTGCTATATATTCTAGGGCGGGCATTCATGTTTATTTTCATGTTTTGAGCTTCTAAAAGTGATTCCAAGGGGAATTTGAAGTACCAAAATCATTCCTAAACACAAGGTAACTATTCTTACCCATTTTTAACGCTTTAATCCGAGGATCAAAGTGACGATCCTTGGAAAGAGGGTTTGAACCCTAGATTTGTGAAATGAGAAAAATGACCGAGTTGGACTCGGGTATGTACAATAATGGTACTTTTGGACTCGTGGGAGTATGGGGAGTCCGGAAACATAAATTTTACGGGTTTTGGGTACGTCCGACCCGGGGGTATTTTGGTAAATTGCCTCTTAAATTGCATAAGGGCTTAGAATCCTTTCCTCACATGCTTACGAGTGCGGCACTATTTTTTTGGCTCAGAGAGGAGTCTTTCGGAGGCACATCGTTTGGGAAAGGAGGTCGTTCCTTAGCCACTTGAGCCGATTTTGAGGTAAGTGAGACTTGACCTCTATTTTGCTTGCAGATAAGATTTGATCTTGCTAAGTAAGATGTCGAGTACTTAATTGACTAGAATTGTCTAGTAGATAGTATTATGTACTACTCGTTATATTTATACAAAAAGGTGAAGCACAAACGTGACTCGTGTATAGTCGATGTTGTGTGCCGGTGTGTTATTGATATGCTCTAGGGACAGAGGCCGGTGGTGTGTTATGACCTAGAAGCGAAATTCCATCTAGGGACAGAGGCCGGTGGTGCGTTATGACCTAGATGTGGAGACTTATAGGGACAGAGGCTTGTGGTGCGTTATGACCTATAAGTAAAGTTGTTTATAGGGACAGAGGCCTGTGGCGCGTTATGACCTATAAATAAAGCCGCACAGGGTGTGTGCTTATGCTATGTGCTAGGTATATCATTACCTATGTGGTGGGCGAGATATATCATCACCATGCTGTGTGTTAATTTATTACTGCTTATGCCATAGTATCAATATAATATTGTATATGCTGCCTATATTATGTATCTTTATATTATTGACTATGTTATGTATTCGCGTATTATTGCTTGTGTTGTTGTATAATTATATTATCGTATGTAATGTTTATGGGTTACTGTAAAGGTGTGGATTGTACTTCCGTTATCTGCTTATGCATTATCAAAGACTTGTCCCGAAAGGGTAATTTAGCGGGCCTGTCGATGATCTTACTGGGCTTTGGCTCATAACTTACTGTTTTAAATGTGCAGATCCTTCTACTAGTCAGACAGCTGGACTTATCTGATCCGTTCGAGGCTGTGACTATTTTTGCTTGAGGTGAGCCAACCGCATGGTTCGCGGTGGCATACCGTCTGATCCACCTTAGTGCTTAGACGCTTCCTACATCTTGTATTATATATATATATCGGTTGTCAGATTTCGTAGATGCTCTATTGACACTGTATTTCGGGTGGATGTTTACACCTACATTTTATTGAGATATGTCTATCTAAATTATCATTATGAGTCAGTTTAATTATTCGTGGTTCGCCTAAGGATGTAACACTTAGGTGCCATCACGGCCCCGAAAATTGGGTCGTGACAAATTGGCATCAGAGCCCTAGGTTGTAAGTCGAGTCTTAGGGAGTCAATGGAGCAGTGTCCGAGCAGAGTCTTGTTTATGGGTATGTTGTCGACCATACTTATAAGCGAGAGGCTGCAAAGGCATTTTAGGAAGAGTTGTTTCCCTTCATTTCATCTCTTCTTGTGCTATGATGCTCACATAGGTGCTAATCCTTTAATGTGATTATGACAGATGGTGAGAACGCGATCGTCCTCTGCTTCGGGAGCTGGTGACGCACTGACTGAGTCGGTCCGTGGGAGAGCTGTGCGTAGCACACGGACTGGTGCGCGGGCACCTACTCATCCGAGAGCGGCTACTACCAGAGCTTCTGTGGGCAGACCTCCTGCTGCCAGACAGACTAGTACAGTGCCACCGGTGTCTTCTGAGATACCCGTCACACATGTCCCATCGACTATGCCTTCTCTTGTGCCGGGTACAACGGTATCTATTTCTGCAGATGTTCTATTGCGGATGATGGGCATGCTTGGATCTCAGGCCTCGCTTATAGGCGATATGCCAGTACCTTCTGCGGTACCCCAGCCAGTTACTCCAGCTATGAGTACGCCGACTCCTGAGGCTACTCCGGTGATTCCTCAGTCTACTCAAGTTATTAGTCCTATTGCTCAGCCTTCCACTTTGGCTCCTCAGTCGGGTATTCAGTCGGGTCATTCTATTCCTGCTCTTTCTATGAGTGATGAGGAGGTAGCTCGGAGGATTGAGTCCTTCATGAAGCTCAAGCCTCCCGAGTTCGATGGTACCCCAGCTACTTGCACTGCCCAGAGGTATATTCAGAAATGTGAGAAGATATTTTCTGTATTGGGTACTAGGGACACCCTTGGGGTGAGATGTGCTTCTTTCCGTTTGTCCGGTGATGCCGAGACTTGGTGGTCTTCTATGATGAGACAGAGGTCGAGTGATCTTCCTCCCTTGACTTGGACCGAGTTCGTTGCTATGTTTATGAGTAGATTTGTGCCTCAGAGTCATCTTGATGCCCAGAGATGCGAGTTTGAGTTGTTGAGACAGGGAGGCATGTCCGTGACTGCTTATGATACCAGATTTTTAGAGTTATCTCAGTATGCGCCTGCTATGGTTATGCTGGAGAGAGACAAGGTTCTTAGATTTGTTGAGGGTCTTCACCCTCGTCTTCAGGTGGCTGTTGCCTCACATATTGGCAACAAGTCTTATTATGATGTGGTTGATATTGCGAGGCGTATGGAGGACATTCATGCTATAGCAGATGCAGAGAGGGCGAGCAAGATGGTGCGATATTCTAGTACTTCTGGTGGCCCCTCACATGGTGGCCAGAGTTTTCGTGGTCATACTCAGCCTAGGCTTCCCCAGGCCGCTGCTTTACCATCTCAGGGTACTTCGTCGGGTGTTCAGAGGCCTCAGCCGTCTCAGAGGCGTGGGGATTCATCTCAGTCTGTTCCACCTGTTTGTGGGAGATGCCGTCTGAGGCACTATGGGAGGTGCAGGCCCGGAGGTGGACGTGGAGGAGGCGGTAGTAAGGCTTGTTACCAGTGTGGGGATCCCAGGCACTTTGTTAGGGATTGCCCCTATGTTACTTCATCTGGACCTACCTCCGCGGGACATCAGAGTTATGCTGCTATGGTTTGGTCTTCTCCTCAGGCAGCTAGGCCTGTCACTCAGGTTCCTCCTAGGCAGCCGGTTCAGAGAGCTCCTGGTCCTGGAGGTTCAGCTCAGGTTTTTGCTATGACACGCCAGGATGCCGAGGCATCCAATGATGTGATCACAGGTACTCTTTCTGTTTGTGGCCGCAGTGCCTTTGCCCTTATAGATCCGGGATCTACTTTCTCTTATGTGTCTCCTAGATTTTCACCTTTCTTGGGCAAGGACCTGGTTTTTATTGATGCTCCATTTATGGTGGCAATGCCTGTCGGAGATCCTATATGTGTAGATAAAGGGTATCGGGAGTGTGTGATTTCTATTTTTGGTGTTGAGTCTCTAGTAGACTTGATGTTGCTAGATATGGTGGAATTTGATGTGATCATGGGCATGGATTGGTTGGCATCCTGTCACGCGACGTTGGATTGCCATGCCAAGTCCGTGACTATAGGTGCCGAAGGTGAGCCTAAGGCTATTTGGAAGGGTTCCAGGTCTTCTCCGAGGAACAAGATCATATCATTCATGAAGGCTCAGAAGATGATAGCTCGCGGGTGCGGAGGGTATATTGCTTCTATTCAAGATGTTCGAGTGGAGGAGGTATCTATTGATCGAGTACCGGTAGTATGCGAGTATCCGGAGGTCTTTCCGGATGACTTGCCGGGTTTGCCTCCTATGCGGGAGATTGAGTTCTATATTGATATATTGCCAGGTACTCAGCCTATATCTATTCCTCCATATCGTATGGCTCCTGCTGAGTTGAGGGAATTGAAGGAGCAAATTCAAGATTTGCTTGATAAGGGTTTTATTAGACCCAGTGTATCTCCTTGGGGTGCTCCGGTTCTTTTTGTAAAGAAGAAGGATGGTTCTATGCATGTGTATTGATTATCGGCAATTGAACAAAGTGACTATCAAAAACAAGTATCCTTTACCGCGTATAGATGATTTATTTGATCAGCTTCAGGGTGCTACTCATTTTTCCAAGATTGACTTGAGATCGGGGTATCATCAGTTGCGGATTCGGTCTGAGGATATTTCTAAGACTGCTTTCCGTACGAGATATGGGCACTATGAGTTTCTTGTCATGTCATTTGGGCTTACAAATGCTCCGGCCGCCTTTATGGATCTTATGAACCGTGTGTTCAAGCCATATCTTGATTCTTTTGTTATTGTGTTCATTGATGACATCCTTATATATTCAAGGAGCCGAGGGGAGCATGAGCATCACTTGAAGATTATCCTTCAGACCTTGAGAGACCATGAATTGTATGCTAAATTCTCTAAATGTGAGTTCCGGCTGGATACCGTGCCATTCCTGGGGCACGTGGTGACCAAGGACGGTATTAGTGTTGATCCCAAGAAGGTGGAGGCCGTTCAGAATTGGCCTAGGCCTACTTCTCCTACAGAGATTAGGAGTTTCTTAGGCTTGGCAGGCTATTATCGACATTTCGTGGAGGGATTTTCTTCTATATCGGCACCACTAACTAAATTGACGCAGAAGAATGTTCCTTTTCTATGGCCTGCTGCTTGTGAGTCTAGCTTTCAGAGGCTCAAGACTGTCTTGACTACAGCACCTGTATTGGCCTTGCCTAGTGGATCCGGGGGATTCACAGTCTATTGTGATGCTTCTGGTATTGGCTTAGGTGGTGTTTTGATGCAGAATGACAAAGTGATAGCTTATGCCTCGAGACAACTGAAAGTGCATGAGAAGAACTACCCTGTCCATGATCTAGAGTTATTGGCGGTGGTATTTGCATTGAAGTTGTGGAGGCATTATTTATATGGTGAGCTATGTGAGATTTTTACTGATCATAAGAGTCTCCAGTATCTGTTCACCTAGAAGGACTTGAACGGGAGACAGCGCCGATGGTTGGAGTTGCTTAAGGATTATGACATCGCTATTCGGTATCATCCCGGGAAAGCTAATGTTGTGGCTGATGCTCTGAGCAGGAAGTCTATGGGTAGCCTTGCCTATCTTGATGTTGATATGAGACCACTAGCTCGAGAGTTGCAGGCCTTGTCCATTAGTGGAGTGCGATTTGATGATTCTGTGCCAGACCGAGTTTTTGCTTATATAGGGACTCAGTCATCCCTAGCTTCCTAGATCAAGGAAAAGCAATTTGATGATTCATATTTGCGTGATATTCGAGATAGAGTTTTAAGTGGGGGAGTGACCTCATTTATGATCGGAGATGATGGTGTACTGCGGCTCAACGGTCGGTTGTGTGTTCCGAATGTTGGGGAGTTGAGGCAGCTGATATTGGCAGAGTCACACAGTTCTCGGTATTCTATTCATCCTGGTATTACGAAGATGTATCAAGATCTTCGGGAGTTATATTGGTGGAAGGGAATGAAGAGAGATGTTGCTGATCATGTGTCTCGGTGCTTAAATTGTCAGCAGGTAAAGTATGAGCATAGAAGACCAGCCGGGGTGACTCAGTCCATGCCGATTCCGGAATGGAAATGGGAGCATATTACTATGGACTTTGTGGTTGGATTGCCTTTGACCTTGGGCAAGCATGATTCAGTATGGGTAGTGGTGGATCGTCTCACCAAGTCAGCTCATTTCATCCCCGTGAGGACTACTTATTCATCGGAGCGCTTAGCTCGTATCTTTATCGAGCAGATTGTGAGATTGCATGGTGCTCCAGTCTCTATTATATCAGATCGCGGTACTCAGTTCACAGCTCAGTTCTGGAGATCATTTCAGAAGGAGCTGGGTACCCGAGTGGATCTTAGCACCGCATTTCATCCTCAGACTGATGGTCGGTCTGAGAGGACCATCCAGATTCTTGAGGATATGCTGAGGGCTTCTGCTATTGACTTTGGAGGCCATTGGGACAGTTATTTGCCTTTGGCGGAATTTGCCTATAATAACAGTTATCAGTCTTCTATCCAGATGGCTCCGTTTGAGGCATTATATGGCCGCCGATGTCGTTCTCCAGTTGGTTGGTTTGAACCTGGAGAGGTGAAGGTGTTGGGTCCGGATCTAGTTCAGCAGACCTTAGATAAGGTCCGAATCATTCAGGATCGGCTCCGCACAGCTCAGAGTCGACAGATATCTTATGCGGATCGGAGGAGGAGAGATTTGGTGTTTATGGTAGGTGACCGGGTGTTTCTTAAAGTATCGCCGATGAAGGGTGTTATGAGATTCGGAAAAAAAGGGCAAGCTTAGTCCGAGGTTCATTGGTCCTTTTGAGGTCTTGGAGCGCATTGGCGCTGTTGCATATAGGCTTGCTTTGCCTCCATCTCTGTCAGTTCATCCGGTATTCCACGTATCTATGCTCCGAAAGTATGTTCATGATCCATCCCATGTGATTGATATGGCTTCTGTCGAGATCGACGAGGACTTGGCTTATTTGGAAGAGCCGATTGCTATTGCAGCTAGAGAGATCCGTAAGCTAAGGTCGAAAGAGATCCCGTTGGTTAAAGTGCTATGGAAGAATCGTCCTAGCGAAGAGGCCACTTGGGAACTTGAGTCCGACATGCGGGAGAAGTATCCTCGCCTTTTCGATAATTCAGGTTTGATTTCAATCTCTAAAGCCTGAAGGTTATGTTGTTGTTTATGATTTCGGATAGTAGCGAGAGTCCTCAAAATCCGTGTAATTATTGTCGTGAAAATGTGAATCTTACCTTAGCCTCGGGCTCGTCCGAGGACGAACGAGAGTCTAAGTGGGGGAGATTGTAACGACCTCAAATAGTCGTTTCGGGAATCGGGACCTCGATTTGCGTATCGACAATCCCAAAAGCTCCGTAAGGTCCATTATGACATGCCTGAAATTTTTTAGCTAAAACGAACCTTGTTAGATAGGTATCGGAGAAAGACATCCGTTTCAGATATTCGTTAAGGCTAAAAGAGGTTCCGGAGCTCGATTTGAGCAAATAAGCTCTGATGTGAAATCTGAAAGTTGCGTTAGGTTCGTATGGTAATTTATGACCTGTAGCAACCTTCAGAAGTGTAAACGGACCTCGTTTGATAGGACTTTTGATAAAGTCTCCGTTGCGGAAGTTTAAAATGGTTAAAAGAGGTTTTCGAGCTCGATTTGAGTAAATGAACTCCGATGAGAGATCTGAGGGTTCCGTTAGATTCGTATCGTCATTTGTGACTTGTAGCAACTTTCGAATTTGGATTCCGGGGTCGTTTGATTAAAATTCTCTATTTTGGCGAAAGTCGAAATTTGACCCTTTCCTGTGGGACCCACTTTTTGAGTTCTAGAGATCCGAATTGAGTTCCGTCTTGACGAGCATATCACACAAGTCTTGTATGACTTGTGTACAAAATTTGGGGTCATTCCAAGCTTCGTAGGGTCCCGTTTGGACCCAAAAACAGTGGCTGACCTGGTGCGAAGCCAAAAAGCTGCTGAAATCTATTTTTTTTACTGTTCATCCGGAAAGAAATCAATTTTTCAGATCAATCCATAAGGAATTAGAAAAAAGTCAAAACATGAAAGTTGTAGCTCTTTGAGTTTTGGTTCTAATGCCACTAATTTAGTATCATTTGGATATTTGTACGAAAAGTTATGTATATTTTACCGAAAGCTATCCAGTGAGGTACAATTTGGACAGCATGTGGTACAACTCTTTAAAGCTGCGGGCTGCTATATATTCTAGGGCGGGCATTCATGTTTATTTTCATGTTTTGAGCTTCTAAAAGTGATTCCAAGGGGAATTTGAAGTACCAAAATCATTCCTAAACACAAGGTAACTATTCTTACCCATTTTTAACGCTTTAATCCGAGGATCAAAGTGACGATCCTTGGAAAGAGGGTTTGAACCCTAGATTTGTGAAATGAGAAAAATGACCGAGTTGGACTCGGGTATGTACAATAATGGTACTTTTGGACTCGTGGGAGTATGGGGAGTCCGGAAACATAAATTTTACGGGTTTTGGGTACGTCCGACCCGGGGGTATTTTGGTAAATTGCCTCTTAAATTGCATAAGGGCTTAGAATCCTTTCCTCACATGCTTACGAGTGCGACACTATTTTTTTGGCTCAGAGAGGAGTCTTTCGGAGGCACATCGTTTGGGAAAGGAGGTCGTTCCTTAGCCACTTGAGCCGATTTTGAGGTAAGTGAGACTTGACCTCTATTTTGCTTGCAGATAAGATTTGATCTTGCTAAGTAAGATGTCGAGTACTTAATTGACTAGAATTGTCTAGTAGATAGTATTATGTACTACTCGTTATATTTATACAAAAAGGTGAAGCACAAACGTGACTCGTGTATAGTCGATGTTGTGTGCCGGTGTGTTATTGATATGCTCTAGGGACAGAGGCCGGTGGTGCGTTATGACCTAGAAGCGAAATTCTATCTAGGGACAGAGGCCGGTGGTGCGTTATGACCTAGATGTGGAGACTTATAGGGACAGAGGCTTGTGGTGCGTTATGACCTATAAGTAAAGTTGTTTATAGGGACAGAGGCCTGTGGCGCGTTATGACCTATAAATAAAGCCGCACAGGGTGTGTGCTTATGCTATGTGCTAGGTATATCATTACCTATGTGGTGGGCGAGATATATCATCACCATGCTGTGTGTTAATTTATTACTGCTTATGCCATAGTATCAATATAATATTGTATATGCTGCCTATATTATGTATCTTTATATTATTGACTATGTTGTGTATTCGCGTATTATTGCTTGTGTTGTTGTATAATTATATTATCGTATGTAATGTTTATGGGTTACTGTAAAGGTGTGGATTGTACTTCCGTTATCTGCTTATGTATTATCAAAGACTTGTCCCGAAAGGGTAATTTAGCGGGCCTGTCGATGATCTTACTGGGCTTTGGCTCATAACTTACTGTTTTAAATGTGCAGATCCTTTTACTAGTCAGACAGCTGGACTTATCTGATCCGTTCGAGGCTGTGACTATTTTTGCTTGAGGTGAGCCAACCGCATGGTTCGCGGTGGCATACCGTCTGATCCACCTTAGTGCTTAGACGCTTCCTACATCTTGTATTATATATATATATATATCGGTTGTCAGATTTCGTAGATGCTCTATTGACACTGTATTTCGGGTGGATGTTTACACCTACATTTTATTGAGATATGTCTATCTAAATTATCATTATGAGTCAGTTTAATTATTCGTGGTTCGCCTAAGGATGTAACACTTAGGTGCCATCACGGCCCCGAAAATTGGGTCGTGACGGGGGGGGGGGGGGGGGGAGTCATTCGAGATCACCTTGGCTCTTAGAAGGCAGACTTTGTAAAGCACATCCCATCCAGCTCTGTCAGCTACTGTGAACTTCAAGCCCTATTCTCTGGTCTACGCCTAGCAAAAGAAAGTAATCTCCTGCTACTCCAAGTTGAATGCGACTCCCTTGTCGTCCTCCAAATGATCCAAGGTTCAAATAACTTATGCCAATTTACTTCATGATTGTAGGTTATTGCTTGATGATCTGAACAGGGATGGTATCATATATATTGGGAAGCAAATTTTGTGGCAGACTTACTAGCCAAACATGGATGTGTAAATGCTTTCTCAGTAGATATTATGTATTTTGATGAAGTACCCCCCATTAGTAAATTATGAACTGCTTTTAGACTCTTCCTTTCATGTGAGGGACAGAAGAGTTACATTTTGTACTACTTTGCAGTCTTAATATATTATTACTACGGTCGGTTTAGCAAAAAAAAAAACGACAATAAAAAAAATTTTCAACAGACGTAATCCGACAACGATTACTTCGACATGCTTATTTCTAAATACGATGGTATCTTTGGATTTTCGATGGGATCTCAACGGATTTGGCCATCGGAAACTAGCCAATTTCAATGGTGTAATGACACCACAATCCCTTGCACAGCTAATTAATCCTCAGAAGATGTTATGCATTCAAGACGTTGTTTCTTTTCTGTTCTTGAATGTATGATTTCATCTTCTCATGATCAATACCTCTCAAACCCTTATGAATTTGATTAATTGAAGAGAACTTAAGATTCCAAGCAAACTTAAACTAGCAATCACTACTAAGAAAATCATAATTCGTCAGAAACCTAATGAGATCGTACTTGTATCAAATGGTTCAGACGAATAATTTTGTGGGCACATATTCGGCAGGAAGGCCCCTCGGAATTTCTCGTCTTTCTAGCAATGAATAGTTGAAGGCTATGAACTCCTGAAAACTATAAACTTTCATTATGTAAAGTCCACGAATTTTTTTACAGTCATAGGAGAAACTACATGCTTCTGTTCATGATCCCAACGGTATGGCTGAAATATCCCTAATAAGTTCAAAGAATGAAGCCATATTTTCATTATCTTGAGTAAAGGGATTTGGAATTTTTGGAGATTGTGTTAAATAATCCATACAAGTGAATATCACCATTGAATTCCAAGGTATTAATTAGGTTCTTGAAATCTGATTTCAATAGTATATACTGATGAAGGCACTTCCTATAAATTTGCTGAAATTGTGGAGTTCTTTCATTTGAAGTGATTGTCAAAACCTTCCTTGCAATATTTGTGTAGTTTGTTTCGGCCAACTGAATTGTAGTATTTTCAAGATTGAACCTAGTTGTTGCCCATTGAGCCTCTGGATTATTTCCCAAAACATTATAGCAAAAACCTTTCACATTAGAGAAATCACAAGCTGTTTTAATTAGCTGGGTGATAGCATTTGCTTTTAAATTTGCATCAAAGAGATCAACACTTAATAGAAAAATGTAAGGAAGCAGGAAGATAAGTGAGATTGATGAAGAACTAGAAATTGATCTCCTCATGTTTTTGTTTCTTCTCTCGTTGAATTATCTCAAATTGTCTGTCGGGAAAATATAATCGTGGGGTTATAGTTTGATATAGAAATGTACTTAATTTCCATCGTTACGTAGACATATCCAAGTTTAGAAAGTCTCTTGACAAGTTAAAGCACTAATAATGTTCTTGCCTATTGAACCTTCAAATCTGATTCTTTTTTAATTTGACATTATGACCATCTATATTCGTAGGATTCCCGTTATATCTGCTTGCAGTGCAAAATTATCTTCCACAATCGACCATTTCTACAAGATTATCAATAATGCTTATCAAGAATTTACATGTGACTGCATTATGAATGACCTACTTGGTAAATATGTTGGGGACACTTACAAAAATACCCACAAAACCTAAAATAATTACAGTTACTACCCACTATTTTCAAATATTATTCGACCTACCCACTAAACTATTTACCCACTCTACCCATTCAGACTTGTATACCATAGTTTATGCACTATACCATAAAAGTATACACATATAAGGTATAATAAAGGTATACAGTAATAAATGACCCTCCAAACTTTTATACTATAGTATATGCAGTATACGTTAAAGATATACACCTATAAGGCATAAAAAAAGTATACAATAATAAATGGGTTGGTTGGGTAAATACTTTTAGTTTTATGAGTAGTATAATTTTTAATGGGTATGACTTGTAAATACTTTAAATTTTATGGGTATAGAGTGTAAAAATCCCAATATTTTTCGCATTGTTAATACATAAAATTTAATATTCTATTTGTTATCCTTGATCAAAGTCAACGTCCTTTTTGATTCGTTTCCAAACCAATTTGGGACCGCGAAAATGAAAATTTTGCAAATGATGATATGAGTCAAATTCCATAGGAGGGTGATTTATAATAAATTTGATTCTAAATTAAACTTAGAGAAATGCCAATTGAGTACCTTATAAGTTGTCCTTCACTATGTGTGTGGGACATTTTCTGAAAAAACCTCACGTTATTTAGGCGAGATGCATACACAATTCTTTGGCGATAATTTTTGGTTAGATATCTAAACTAAAGTTGCACTAAACTTTATTTAATGTGTACCTATAGATATCCAGAGTTGACATGACAAAGAAAGTACTTTTCATACTCTTTTTTGAGCGTTATTGTACCCAACAATTATACTTGACTTTTTTCATTTTTTTTTTTCCTACAGCAATCACATCTTCATTGGAAGAAAACTAGGGGCGACAGGAAAAAAAAAACGAAATAAGGAAAACTCCATCTACAAATCAATTAACAATTCATCATTGATAAGTAGTCTAATATAGTAAGAAAAGGAAACGACCATTATAAGGGCTATTTTCTTTAGCGGAGATCGTAAAAATTTCGTGTAGGGACCTGTTTGGCACGCGCTAATTGATTTGTAGCCGTAAAAGATAAATTCGCTGAGAAATAGTCATCTCCGGACAAATCTCAGTATAATTATTTATACTGGAAAGGTTCAGTAAACTAACCTCAGTATAAAATACTGGGGCTTTGAACAAATTTTGTTCAAGGCCCAGCATTTTGTTATGAGACTTTGTATAAAGCTTCAGTCCCATAACAAAATGTTCACAGCCCCCAGCATTTTGTTATGGGACTGAAGCTTTATATATAAAGTCTCATAACAAAATAATGGATTTATCCCTTTGATGGGACCTTTGTTATGGGAATAAATCTCATTATTTTGTTATGAGATATTTATCTCATAACAAAATAATGGGACCATGAACTAACATGTTCAAAGGTCCCATTATTTTGTTATCGGATTTCTTCAGTCCCATAACAAAAAACTGGGGCTTGTTCAAAGCCCAAGTATTTTGTTATGAAACTAGTCTGGAGTGTTTTTCCAACGCTAATGGAGCTTAAGTGTGCGCGCGAATTTTTAGCTATTCTTCAATAAATTTTGAAACGCTGGATAGTCCCCAATGAGCGCGTCCAAAAATAACTACTGATCAAAATTTCCCGCGAAGATCACTGTTAAGTCCTACCAAAAATCTTTTAAGGACTATGAGTGTGTTTGGTATATGAAAGAAATATTTATTTTTCGTGTCTGATTGCGTTCAATATCTAGAAGTGTGTCCTAAAAGATCAAAGGTCATTTTTCATTCATGTCCAAAAAAAGGCATCGCTATTCGCTACACTCTTCCTTTCACCAACAAACTTAAGAGTTAAATGGAATAACTCAAAACGCTTAGCTTTGAGAAGAACAAAAAGTAAATACTCAATTTGGATTTAAATATTTTTTGTAGTAGTATAAATTTTTTTACACAATCAGATTACATTACTTGTGACTAATAATAGCTAACATAATTTATTTTAGATTATAAATTTTATTTTCTATAGGAATTACTAATTATAAATATTTTATGGATGACTTGATAATGTAAAAATTTTCTTTAGTATATTAGTTAAACTCATAAGCAAAAGGTTTTGAATAAATCCATGAGTTATGCTCTTGATCCGCCCTTGCTTTTGATCAATGTCTTTCAAGCTTTTTTCAAGTGAAAATTGCATAGGAATTTCCAAAGAAATCCAGCAATAAAGTTCATAAACAAATTCTAAAATGTTTTATTAAATAAACTTCTGAATAAATTCATGATTTTTTGATCAATCATACAACATAAGAGAAAATTTTACGTGCTTGTTATTCATTAGCCGAAATGTGTGTAAACGATATCTTTAATAAGTTCAAAGAAGGCAGCAAGATGATCATTATCTCGACCAAAGGGATTTGGAGGAAATTCGGTGAAATAATTATCACAAGCGAATACACGAGACGCTGCGACCTCAGCAGCTCTAGCAATATCACCATTGAAGCTTAAGGCAAAATATAAATTCTTGAAATCTGATCTCAATACTACATACTGATGAAGACACTTCCTCAAAATTTGTTGAAGTATTACATCTGTTTCATTTGAAGTGATTGTCCAAAGCTCCCTTGAAACATTTATGTAGTGTGCATATGCCAACTGGGTTGTAGTAGTTTCAAGATCATGCTTATTAACTGCCAATTGGGCCCTTGAATCATTTCCCAAAACCTTATAGCAAAACTCTCTTACATTAGAGTAATCACAAGCTATTTGAATTAGCGGGGTGGTCGCACTTGCTCTTAAATTTGCACCAAAGAGATCAACACTGAATGAAATAATAATGAAAGTGAGGAGAAAGATTAGTGAACTAGAACTTGATCTCCCCATTTTTTTTATTCTCTTGTTGAATCATCCCAAATAATCTGGTGGAAATATATAAACACGGGGTTATAGCTTGATATGGAAATAAATTTATTTCCTGTATATACATCCTAGTTTAGAAATTCTCTCGACAAAATAAAGCAGTTTAATAATGTTCTTTCCTATTAATCCTAAATTGATTCTTTTTTAATACCATATTATAAGCACCTATATTTGCAGGATCTAAGTTATACTCACTAATAGTGCAAAGATTATCTTTTCCACTATTCGTTTTATAAAACTAAAGCACACATTTGTATCCTTGGTAAATCAACGTCTTATAATAAATTGGTATTTCACCAACTTTATACTATCTTCTACCCCAAAAAAAAAAAATTATATTATCATTTGCTTTTGTTTTTAAGTCTTAGAGTGCGATTTTAGGGGCTAAACGGATAGATTTTGCTTGATTCTAGGTGTAACAATGTTTATGATGAGAAGGAAGCCAAAAGAGCTGAAAATAAACCAAAGTGTGCAAGAAATGAGAAAGGCAGAAAAAAGTAGGGGGAAAGTGCACGAAAGACCATTTTTGCCACTGATCTTTGGGCACAGGCCACTAATATCAAAAAATTTAGTTTGTGGCCACTTTTGCTTAAAGAGATAGCACTTCAGTCCAGAGGCCGGATTGAAGTCTAGTCTTTAAAGATTGAACTTCAATCCAGGGCCATATGGACTGAAGTTCAGTCTAGTCCTTAAGATGAAACTTCAGTACAGGGCCATATGGACTGAAGTTCAACCCTTAAAGATGGAACTTCAGTCCATGGCCATACTATGGACTGAAGTTAAGTCCATGGCCATACCATGGACTGAAGTTCAGTCCTTAAAGATGGAACTTCAGTCCAGGGGCCGTATAGACTGAACTTCAGTGAATTGTCAGAACTTAAGTCAATATTTATTTAGTAAAGGCCCAAAAATAGCCTCTAATATAAGACCAAAGAAAATAGTGGCCTCAGACCAAATACCAATGTTAAAAGTAGCTACTGGACGAAATTTTTACATTCCCACCTAAGTGCATAGGGCCGCCCAGTAAGGAAAGTAGAGGCTGATTTTAAATGGTGGCCCAAAGGGCAGCCCATCTCCTTGAAAGGACGCCTAATGGATGAACAAGCCGCCATCCCTTGCAAAGCATAATCACCCGTGTTTGAAGATCCATAAATAGGTGGCCACCACCTAAAAAGTGGCCACCGAAATCTAAAAAATCAAGAACATGCGACCACCTCAGGAAGAAGGTGTTCCACCTCGCATGCCAAGACAAAATAAAACAATTAGTCCAATCCAAGAAGGGTGACCGCTCCATGCAATTACGCGAGCGCCCCAGCCCAAAATAAAGGATAGTTTCATCGTTTTGAAATGTAGTTAGTATAAATAGCTAGAGGGTAGGTTAAAACATGATCTTTCATCCTATTCTATTTTGGGGAAGCTTAAAAAGGCAAGAAATAAAAATTTACCCATTTGTAAGAATTTTCTTCATTCAATCCATGTTTATTTTAGCTTTTCAATTTCTAGCTTTACTTTCCAACCTTCATATAAATAGCTAAAGTCATAACTAGGGTGTAAAGACACTTTTGTGGCTGAAAATCTATGGGTAATCTTTAATTTTACTTATATTTTTGTGGGTTTGGTCAGTGGCGAACGCATAATTTTTACTAAGGGAACTCAAAAAGCATAATTATTGCACATATATAAGACTCGAACTAAGCACCTACAACATAAATTTGATACCTCTTTCCTACTAACCTAGAAAATCTTTTGTTGCTAAAGAGACTCAAAACTAGTATATATCCACATAAAAATAACTTTACGTATATTCGCAATGTAATGTTCGACGAAAGGGTATCAATCGGTACCCCTTTCTCTAATTTCTATTACATTAATTTCAAATTTTGGTGATTGCAATACTTGCGTTTAAGCCTATTTAACTAGTTATCTTTTTGACAAGGTTAACTTCCTTATGATTATAGCAACCTAGCAAGGATTTAGTTTTTTTGGAATGTAAAACCTAACCCATCTAAAAGAGAATACTAGATTCTCTTTATGCGGTTCAAATAACTAGTTTTTATGTGCCTTGTTATTGTCTTTGACGAGCTTAATAAGGTAGATGTCTAAAGTCGACAATTCTAGAGTATTAATTATGTTAGTCTGATCGTAATCATATGTATTACTCCCTCCTTCCCATTTAATACAGGAGATTTGAATTGGCTCGCATGAAATTAAATTTAGAAAGAAAGAAGACTTTTGATATTCGTAGTCTAAAACAAGTCATAAAAATTTGTGTGGCTGGAAATCATTTCATAAAGATAAATTTTTTCTCTTCTTATAATAAGAACAGAAATGCGACGTTTCCCTAACAAAATAAGCCTCACATATCGACCCCTCAATTCTATTCCTATTTTTTGCAGTCCGCTTACATTTGCCAATAGTCCTGTATAACATAGATAGCCATACAATTTAATAATGAATTAATATTAAATATAGGAGGAAATCTTTGATATGCAGTACCTTTCAGTAGGATACATCCACATTCCCTGAACCGGGCCTCCAAGTCTTGCTTCTTCAACAAGGTGCATAGGCAGATGTTCTATAACATTGAAGAAACCAGGGGGAAATATCTTGGTCAATTTAGTAGAGATCACAGGAATATTACTTTCCATCAATTGTAGATTTTCTTCCCTCAATGTACTAGAACACAAGTCTTTGAAAAACACACTCATTTCAGTGAGTGGTTTCCAAATTGTATCAGGCAAGCCATTAAATGCAATTGGCAAAAAATTTTCCATGAAAACATGACAGTCATGGCTTTTCATTGTCCGTAAGCTTACCTTCTGTCATGTCGACACATTTGAATATATTCGATACGCAACCATCAGGAAACTTAATATTCTGTATCCACTCACAAATCATTCTTCTCTCCTCCAAGTCAAAAGTGTAGTTCGCTGATGGCTTGCGCACCATAACCCCATCTGATTGTAGGTGCAATTCAGGTCGCCGACAATATGCCTGAACATCTAACCTTGCCATCAAGTTGTCCTTTGTTTTGTTATTGACATCCATCACAACGTTAAAGACAGCATCAAAAAAGTTTTTTTCAATATGCATTGGATCCAGATTATGCCTAAGAAGATTGTCCTTCCAATAAGGAAGTTCCCAAAATATGCTCTGCTTTGTCCAATTATGTGTAACACCAAAACCTGCTATTCTAGGCAATGGTTGCTGCTCCGTTGCCTTGGGATACCCCTGAACCCGGGACCAAATTTCATGGCCTGTCAACCTCTGTGGAGGATCATCAAAATCCTCCTTGTTCTTCATGAAAGCACTAGTGTTTCTCCTAAATGGATGGTCATCTGGCAGAAACTGGCGCTGACAGTCGAACCATGTGTGCTTACGCCCATGTTTCAAATAAAATGCTTTTGTATCTTCCATACAAATAGGACAAGATAGCTTACCAACAGTGGACCAACCAGACAACATGCCATATGCAGGGAAATCATTAATTGTCCACATCAAGCAAGCATGCAATCTAAAGTTTTGTTTCAAGGAACAATCATATGTTACAATACCATCACGCCACAATATTTGTAACTCATCAATCAAAGGCTGCAAGAATACATCAATAGAGCTTTTTGGGTTACTAGGACCGGGGATAATACAAGTCAGGAAAATATATGGACTTGTCATACACATTTCTGGGGTTAGATTATACGGTGTGACGAATACAGGCCAGCAAGAATATGGTGCAGCAGAGACAGCAAATGGAGTAAACCCATCAGAACTTAAACTCAACCTGATGTTTCTAGGCTCACTTGCAAATTCAGGATACACTCTATCGAAATGCTTCCATGTCTGATTGCAAATTCAGGATACACTCTATCGAAATGCTTCCATGCTTCTCCATCAGACGGATGACATAGAATACCAGATTGTCGTGTACGTTTATGATGCCATCTCATATGAGGAGCAGAACTCATTGATACATACAACCTCTTTAACCTTGGTATAAGAGGTAAGTAATGCATCGCTTTTACTGGGACCTGTTTCTGTTTAGCATTTTTGACTGGCTTGTAGCGAGCCTCACCGCAAAACGTACAAAATTGCTTATCTTTGTTTTCTTTGTAGTATAACATGCAACTTTTTTTACAGCAGTAAATTCTTTCTGAAGATAGCCCTAAAAACGAAACCAACTTTTTTGCATCGTAGTACGAGGAAGGCAATCCCAATTTACTTATGTTTAGTTCATTCAAGAGTCCAATGATCTCATCCATGCCTCCTTGAGATATGTTATAATCTGATTTAATACTAAGCAACCTAACTGCCACCAACAGCTTTGAATGACTTGCCCCCTCGTAAAATGGGCGACTTGCTTCTTCCAACTGTTCATAGAAGAGCTTTGCCTCATTATTGGGAATCTCCTCAACATTCGGTTGAGAGGGTTCCCCTTGGTACATTCCAAACGCATCATTCAACATCTCATTCATAGGATAGTTATACCCGACATAGTCATTTTGGAAGTTCTCTCGATGGACACTAGGATTACACTCTCCATGCAGTCCACACAAAATAATTTGGCATAAATCCTTTTCTATAAAGGTGCAACACGATATTTTCAATTGGTTGCACGTGGCTACACTTGCATTTCACACAAGGACATTTGATTGAACCCCTTCGTATATATTCAGGAAGTAATTTAGCTTTAGCAATAAACCCGTCAACCCCATCTACATAACTTTTCCTCAAACCCATATTTTCATAGAACATATTGTACGTCCAACTACGATTTTCATCATGTTCCATCAACAAAAGTTACAAACAAATAAATATAAATCAATGCAACAAAATATAGCAATTTTTCTAGCAAACTATAGGTGTATAACACTATTGTTAAATTATGTTGTATATTAACTTTTTAATTAACTAACTAAATCAAACTCCCTACATTTATTTTATTTGTCATGTTCAATAACAATGTTCTCAATTATTTCTTTCTAATTATCCTTGCATTAAATTTATCTATTTTATATTGTTTTTCTAACTATTTCTAAATTTCCAAGAACTAATGACATTTCTAATAATCCAATCTAACCAATATTCTTAAAAATGAGGGGAATATTAAACAATCACACAAGTATACAAACATGATAGAATTATACAATAAATTCAACATTAATAAGGATGATAATGGGGAGGGAAAAATAGGGGCCGAATTAAAGGGTGGGAAAAATAATTCGAATTATAGCTAAAAATAATGGGGAAGATGAAGAAAACTTATTTGAATAAGTTGTTAGGATGGATTGGGGGAGTTACCGCCGGGGGAGGGAGTAATTTCACCGGGGCAGGGGCAAGTTTCGCCGGGGCAGGGAGTTTCGCGTGGGAAGGGTTTTGTTTTTTGGGGGAGATAATGAATCTGAAAGAATGAGAAGTGTATATTTTTAGAGTTGGAGACGGAAATTCCGTCTCCAATCGCTGACATGCTTTTTACTTTTTGGTTGGAGACGGAATTCCGTCTCCAACTCTAAAAAATTTAATTAATTTTTTATTCCAACACTGATTGGAGACGGAATTCCCTCTCTAACTGATTGGAGAGGGAATTCCGTCTCCAACCTTTTTGTAGCTTTTTCATCAATTTCTAGTAGTGAATGTAACCTGGAGTTTAGGGGGTGTGGATAAGTGGTTGAGTTTGGTAATCTCTGAGCATTAGGCTGATATTTGAGTAATATTAGCTAGTAGTGACTTTCTGACTAGATAAACCAAATTGCTTTATCTTTTTCACATTTTCTATGCTTACTGAATTCGGTTAATTTTTCATCAAGATACTGTTTCAAAATTATATTAAATAAAAATGCTTCTTAATCACAGGAAATGGTACTTGGATTAGGAAACTTAGGCTTGTATGGTACTTGGATTAGGAAACTTAGGCTTGTCGTGTCTTCTGTTCTATATCTGAGAATTGGGATCATTAACGGGCTGCATTGTTTAAGCTCTTATCAGAAACTAGCTGCTGAGAAATTTATATAATGGAAAATTAAATGTACTTGACAAAAATTACCATAAAAGAATATTTCACTAGTTTAGACATCTAGATTTACTGAAATATTAAGTTAGTTGGAACTAATGACACAAAATACAAGTTGAAAGTGAAGGACTTAGCTAAAACATGAAAACGAAAAAAAAAGAAAAGAAGAAGACCGGACTGGACCGGTGTTTAATGCGCTAAGGCCGAGTCGGACTTAAAATTCTTGAGAAAAAGACCAATTAGGACCGGACCGGTAACGGCCTAGACCGGACCGAACCGGTACAGGGACCGATGAGCTGACTCTAAATGGGCCGGTCCGGACTGGTCCTTGCCCGATTGACAAGTATAATGCAAACACATGCGAGTAAATTTTTACCCCCACAAAGTGATGTGCATATTTTGCCAAGTCAATGTTTAAAAAAATGTCATCACATAACACATACTGATACCCCTCCTTGTGCACTATAACTTCAAGTCTTCTTAATTAATTTGAATTCTTTTAGCATGGATAAAAAACTTTGCATTTGTAGAAAGAATTACATATCTCTAATCTAATACTATTTATTTAAAGGATTAAGGCCAGTTAATGCCAGAAGGAAAGTCTATTGCTTAAGAAAAGATTTGACGATTTCTAAACGGACAAAAGGAGAAGGAAAAGAGGAGAGCAAAGAAGCCAACTGACTGAGATGTGGGCTCATGTTAGATGTTACTGGTTTTAAGTGGTGGTAGCTGTGAATTTAAGAAGAATTCATAAGGTCAGATGGCCACTTGCCTTGGAATTAAAATACCATGAAAGGAAATATAACATTTCCAGAAAGAAAAAGAACCTCAAATTAAATATTTTCGCTGTTGTAAGTTTGTCTAATTACAATCGGGTGGATGTTATCACTTTAATAGAAGATTTAACAGTTGCATCTCCATCTAATCTTCAAGGCCAATTTATATGTGGGAATTTCGTTTGCCAATATAGATCGTCAAATCACCTGCAAGGGAACGTGGTAGGATGAATTCGATCTCTCAAGACAAAAGTCTCAAGTTCGAGCCTAGATATAAGGAATCCTAATATGAAGTGTTCCCTTTTAATAAATCTTACCCAAAGTACATTTTAATCAATCGGTTGGGTTCCGAGTTATATCATATTGTCACAAGCAGTCTCACCAATTAAATTCTGGGGAAGTATAATAGTCTGAACGATCAACCTACACGTTTTATAAGTGATGGAAAACCGTATTGTTGCTAGACGAACTTATACAAACGAAATTGATTTGATCATTTGTCATTTTCATTAGCATTTTAATATAATAATTCTGTATTCGTAATCCATTATTATTCCAATCAATTTAGATTCGTAACGACGTAGGGGGTTTTGCTTACGATTGACCTTCTTTTTTTCATTTTTTTTTTGGTTAGGCAAAATCACAGCTTAATGCAAATTACACATTCAGTGCTTGCGAGTCAAATAATGATTGTCGGTGAACAGTAGGAGACTTGGCATAAAATAACGTATACCTAGAACACAAGTATGAACTGATTTTCGTACCATTTACTTGAGAATCAGCATTACGAGACATGCATTCATCAATTGGAATATCCGGTTTTTTATTTTCAGAGCATGAAAAATCTATGCTCATCAAGCCAAGTAAAAACTCGATAATTTTACTTTTAGCATGATATATCGATTTTATTTTTTTAAAAAATATCAAATAATAGAAGCTATAGTGATATCTCCGTGAAGAAAATAAAGAATTTATGGAGTACATAATAAGGTTACATCTTAGTCAAACACAGTGTTCTAATTTATGTGGCAGCATTTCATTATTAGTCTGTTTAAAAAAGAATGACAGCATTCTAAATGTGGTAAGAATTTAACTTCAAAATTACTGTTTTGTCATTACTGAAATGATTTACAACCACATAAACATCTCTGTCTTATTTTAGACCACAAGTTTCAAAAGTCTTCTTTTATTTCTTAAACTCTGTAACGAGTCAAATTATGACACATAAAGTGGAACGGGGAGGGGTATGTCGTAATCTCTTTAAACTACGTGGAAGCATCCATGTTGATGTGATGAAATATTAGATGCAATTTCTTAGTTGATGTATGTGAAAAAATTACTCCCTCCGTTTCAATTTATGTGGCAGCATTTCATTATTAGTCTGTTTAAAAAAGGATGACATCATTCTAAATTTGATAATAACTTAACTTCAAAATTAAAGTTTTGCCATTAATGAAATGATTTACAGCCACACAAACATTTATGTCTTATTTTAGACCACAAGTTTCAAAAGTCTTCCTTTATTTCTTAAACTCCGTGCCGAGTCAAACTATGATACATAAAATGGAACGGAGGGAGTAAATTAAAAACGAGTGGAAGACTTTAATTTGGAGCCTATGTAAAGTCTTCCACTGTCGTCTTATTCTTGGAAGCCGTTTGCCCGCTGCCTCGTTCACTTGCCACCCAACATGTGACGTCAAGCCAACATTGCACACACTTAGACAACCACAAGACACTAGGCTGCCTATCCGTCGTGCTACCAATACGTTTGACAATCAGCCACACACATGCCTTGATCCCACCAAGTCACATTTAGCCCGCACTTGCCTAAACGTTCATCAATCATGTTGTTTGCCACCCGTTTTTGCCCATGGCCGAGCCAACATGCCCAAAAACTCGTGCCAAGACTGAATCCTACAAAATCCAGGGTATAACAAACCACCCGCACTTCTTGAATTCGACGTCCTCGTCGAACAAAATCAGCAACACTCCCCCAAATGAAAAGAAAATACAATTTCAAGCCACAATGTCCCGTTTGTACACTTGCCCTCAAGTGCAGTGTTTTGCTTTTCTTTGCCTATTTCCCTTGCACGTTTTTATGTTGTTGCAGCGCTATTGTTAGCCCTCCAAGCCGTTCACCACAAACAGCCCACTCCTTGTGTCCACCACTTGCAAAGAAATCACAAGCCTAACAACGTTGAGCCTTGTGTTCATCTCGTTCCAAATGCAGCCCGTCGACTAACACCACGAGTTCAACATGTTTCCCCCATTTGTTTATCTTGTCTCCTTCAGTTTTGCAAGTCTAACACATAGCCATGCTCAAATATCGTGCAACCATGCTGATTTTTCCCGAAATCAGCCAACGCCCGACAGAAAAATCATGTTTACTTTCTTGTTTTGCCATTTCCAAGTACTAGACGGTCTCCCCTTGAATCAGAGCCATCCCGAGCCCTCTCTTGATGTTTTGATCAGCCCGTCCCGTCCACCAAACGAACCTGCTCACTCTAATACCAGTTGTCACAGGGGTGGTTTTTGACAACCAAAACCTGCCGAGGTTTGCCCCGTGCGGCGGCCAAGCACCCTTGTAAGGCCCAGCCTTCCCAACACTTAGTTTATAAAATAGGGTCATCTGAAATAGTTTAGCACTTAGGAACAATTTATGGCAACAAGATTAACGTAAAAGGAACACAACGATATACGGAAAACCAATTCCCAACCTTTATATTATCACGTAAATACAAAGGAATGGCCAGCCTTGGCCAAACGTCTCCTTCCCTAAGGAAGACATTTATTTTATGTGTTGCCTACATTATTTTCTATCTTGTCTAAGTTACAATGAATAAAAGACTCATATATACATAGGGGATCAGCCACAAGGCTTTACAAATGGATAGGGGATGAAATTACACTTGGCAGCCCACTTGCCCACGATCTCGGCCACGTCAGTCACGTTTTGGCCCATGTTTTAGTGCCCAACCGGCCGCTCATGTGCCCTGCACATGCACCCAAGCCACGGCCGACTCAGTTCACCTCACACAGCCGACTTTGCCTAGTTGTTCAGCACATCCGTCCTAATTTTGTCCAAGTGTCATGCATTAACGCTAAGCCACACCACACCATTATCTAGCCTTGGCATGAAGCGACACCCTTTGTCCCACAAAGCCGTTTTCCCAGTGCCTTGTTCACTTGCCACCCAACGTAACAAGCGACGTCAAGCCAACATTGCCCATACTTAGACAACCACAAGACACTAGGCTGCCTAGCCGTCGTGCCACCAATACGTTTGACAATCAGCCACACACATGCCTTGATCCCACCAAGTCACATTTAGTCCGCACTTGCCTAAATGTTCATCAGTCATGTTGTTTGCCATCCATTTTTACCCATGACCGAGCCAGCATGTCCAAACTCGTAACAAAGTCGAATCCCACTAAATCAAGTGTCTAACACTCTCCATTAGCCATTTGCTGTAAATGAAAAGTGTTCTATGAGAAAGCACTGAGTCGGATTTCATCAGAAGTGCTCCAACATATTATCCCGTAACTTATCTTTACTGTAATATAATGAAAATTTTATATCATCATCACAATTTAACTTACTGTGAAAGATTATTTGTCTTATTTTTCTTGTCGCTAATTTCGTGTATTAGAGGTAACCTTTTAATTGATCTAATCACGCAGTGTCAATTTATATGATAATATTTTCTTATATATTTTAAAGTAATGACATATTTATTTTTATATTTGAAAGCAATTTAACTTTCAATTTCCTTTACAATTTACCCTTATTATACATATTTTTATAGCCGCAAAAATCTCACAGCAAAAATCGAAAGTGTTAGAAGTTTTACTTTATCTTTTAAACTAATTTGTACGGAGTTCGCATAAATTGAACAAGGGAATATGGAAATTATTTGCAAAAAAGTCCGATAAAGTCTTCCAGTGGAAGTTTTGGTTATGATCTCTATCTTCTCTTTGCATCATTGATTTATGAGATAATGGTCAAAAAAAAAAAAAAAAAAAACTTCTAAACTATCACTTTTTTGTTAATTTCATACTTAAATTATGGATTGGTTACGTTACTCCAAAACTATTAATTTTTATAATCAAAACCCCCCTGCAGTGCCAAGTGGTGGCCTGGAGAGTAACTTCACACTCTTTATTGTGTGTGGAGAAATAAAGTAGACCAATAAAAAACATTCATGTGACATTTCTCTTCAATTTTTAAAATTTAAATATTTTTACTTGTTTATTATTATTTTGGTCTTTTTCCTTTCTTCTTTTCTAATTAATTATTTTTCTTTTTCATAACTCTATATTTTTAGTCAATTACAATAAACTAGTTGAGACCCATTAACCTTAGAATAATAAGAGTACTAAAAATAATTTAATAAAATGTGATAAATTCAGTTGCAATTTACAACCAAAGAAGACTTTTGATATTCGTAGTCTAAAACAAGTCATAAAAATTTGTGTGGCTGGAAATCATTTTATAAAGATAAATTTTTTCTCTTCTTATAGAAATGTGATATTCTTTTTAGGATATGTTGAAAAGAAAATAGTGCCACATAAATCAGGAAAAAAGAGTACATGTTTGTGAAACATTACTATCCATTGACTGAAAACCATTTGTCTACATTCCTAGGTTTCTTAATCAATGGTTAACACCAAAAATAGCAGTCATTTCTCACTCTTATTTGCAACTTAGTTCAATCAGTGAACAACTTAGTTCAATAGTAGTTATACAATTTCACTCTGCACTTGAGAATATCAAACTACCAATTCTTTGAATACAAATCGTTAAATCTAAATTGGAAAGCTAACTATTTCCTTGTGTTCGACCTCATTCTTACTAGTTTTATATTTGCACTGACCGATGTCCCTTCGGGGTACGTTTGGCCATGATCATCATTTACAAGCCATTTTTGAGACCCCGAAAATAGACATTATGCAAATGCTTAGATGAACCAATTCCCTTAGTGATCGTATAATTAATTACTTTTAGATTCTAAAACAAACAGGAAATGCTCATCAAGTACTTTAATTGCCCTTCACTATACTTATCGGACAGACTTCCTAAAGGCAAAGTACTACTGTAGAGGACACCATGTTGCTCTCAATGGAACATGCAGACCATCTCATGTCTGGAGCAAATTGATTATGTAATACCCCAGCTAAGGGTTAAGTGTTCCACATCGGCATAACACAAGAGTGATCTTGAGTATATAAGTTAACTAGCCTTAGACCCTAGTGACGCATTTTAAAGCAGTGTGGGCCTAGGTCCAAAGCGGACAGTATTACTAGCGGGCTTGGGTTGATACAGATGGTATCAGAGCCACTCCGTGTCAGCCTTGTCGATGCGGGACAAAGTTCAGGACTGAGTCTAGGCGAATCCCGGTACGCGGGGCAAACCTCTGTGGTGAGTCTAGGCGAATCTCGGTGCGCGGGGCAAACCTCAGCGTGGACGCTGAGTCCGTAAGAGGGGGTGTATGTAACACCCAGCTAAGGGTTAAGTATCTTACATCGGCATAACACAAGAGTGATCTTGGGTATATAAGTTAACTACACTTAGACCCTAGTAACGCGTTTTAAAGCCGTGCGGGCCTAGGCCCAAAGAGGACAGTATCACTAGCGGGCTTGAGCTGTTACAGAAAGGTGAAAAAGAAAGCAAAAGCTTATATGTGGTGGAAGCGGGCTTGGACTCTTACAGAAAGGTGAAAAAGAAAGCAAAAGCTCATATGTGGTGGAAGATTAGCAAAGGAAATAGCATCTTTTGGTGGGGATAACTAGACAGGTAAAGGGCCATGGACTAATACTTGTACAACCACATCAAGATCTGCTAAACCGAATGTTAAAGATTTCATACATGATGGAGAAGGGGATACACAGAAACTAAGAGAAGCTCTTCCTCATAAATGTGGTCCAGTAAATCTTAACTATTGAAACTGGGGATCAGACAAGAGATGATTATGTCATATGGGATCCAACATAAGATTGAAAATTTAGCAATAACTCAGCATGTCAGTGCATCAGAAAAAAGAAGCCCAGAAACACAATTTTACATAGTGTTTGGAACAAAAATCTTCCTGCTAAAATATCCTTCTTGGCATGGACATTGCTGCAGAATAAGTTACCATTTGATGAAGTTCTTTTGAAATTTGTTAAGCACTTGATATCTAAATGAGTGTGTTGTGTAAATGCAAGATGTGGATCAATACATGTGTTTATTGATAGCCAGCCAGGCTGCTACATATCTATGAAAAATGTTCGGGGATCTTTTTGGACTTAAATTGCAAGGAACAACTATTAGAAACCTGTTTTTTCAAATGGTGGGTAGTGGAGGCCAAAAATGTAATCCAGAAATACATGTTGCAGATTAAACGTGTGACTATTGTATGGAAAATCTGGAAAAAAGCAGATGTTCTTGTAAATATATATGGAAATCAGAAAATATTTTTGTATAGCAGTAAGGAGCATAACATTTTTGGAACATTCATGCAGCTTTGAGGCCTCGAAGTGCGAGATAACATAGCCTTGGTCTAAACTCTGTGATGATGTAGGAAAGCTCAAAGCAGTTCAAAAGGTCATCTCAGTCACATGGAAAATGCCTGAAACTAGAAAACTCAAATTGAATATTGATGGAAGTTATATAGAGAGCACCATAGTAACAACATAGCAGAGGCCTTAGCAGCTAGGACAGGGGCACAATGGTGTTGGCAGCAAGGTATAACCATTTCTGAGTTACAACTTGTTGAAGGAAGCTAAACTGTGAACTGATTAACCAACTAAGCTACAGTCGATTAACTACTCAGGGGCAGATTAGTAATTAGCAAACAGTTTGAAAGTTAGTTAGGTTAGTTACAAGTTTGTTATGTTAGTTAGCTTATTTCTTCAGCAATGTGACGTAATCTTCTAGAAGGTTAGCTTTGTATATAAAGCTACCTTTAGGCCTTGAATCATTAACACTTTACATACTTTCAATAACATGAATTACATTTCCAGTCATTGATCTTCTTCCTCTTCATTTAGTTCATAATTCTGTGCTCATCTTCTTAGCTTCTTTAATGGCAGTTGATGCCTAATTAGTTCATGGTATCAGAGCAGGCTCGAGACATAGGATCTTGAGGATTGATTCTGGTAATTCTTCTCCCTCTTCGTCTCTACTAAACACCTGATTCTTGGTTCTTGAAAATCCTAACTTCCGCTGTGATAAAATGGCTCAAAATGATGAAGCCCAAGTAATTGATCATAATCATCCTCTGTATTTGCATTCAAATGATGTTAGTGGTATTTCCTTAGTCTCATTTCAGTTGACTGGTAGTGAGAATTACTCACTATGGAGTAGGTCTATGCGCATTGCACTTTTAGGGAGAAACAAGTTCGGTTTGGTGGATGGTTCTTGCAAGAAAGAACAATATTCTGAAGGGCTATGGACTCAATGGGAGAGGTGCAATGCTATTGTACTCTCTTGGTTGATGAATTCTGTATCTGGTAGTTTGTTAGGAGGAGTAGTGTATGCCTCTAATGCACAACTAGTGTGGGAGGATCTGAAAGAGAGGTTTGATAAAACAAATGACTCAAGAACCTTTCAACTGCACAAAGAAATTGGCACTTTAGTGCAGGGAACAAATTCTGTATCTGTATACTTTACTAAACTAAAGGATCTGTGGGATGAGTTTGAAGCTTTGGTTCCCACACCTGGTTGTGATTGTGAGAAGTCAAAAGAGTTTAAGATGTATCTACAAAGGCAGAAGTTGTACCAGTTCTTGATGGGGCTGAATGACTCTTACCTACAAGCTAGGAGTCAAATTCTGTTAATGACTCCCACTCCCACAGTCAATCAGGCATATGCTATGATCATTGGTGATGAAAGTCAAAAAGGAGTGAACAATAATGGAGTTCTTGGGGCTGCACCAGCAATTGGTGGACTGGATCAAGTGGCTATGTACTCTAAGACCAGGAACCCTCAGAGTTACACACAGAATTATAAGAAGCAGCCAAGAAACCTTTACTGTGACTTCTGTAAGCTCACCAATCACAACAAAGAAGATTGTTGGAAGTTACATCCTGAGAAGAAGAGAAGAAGAACTGGGCCATCTGCTTATTGTGCAGCAAATCCGAATGAGAATGGGTGCAGTCAACAGAGTGGACAGCAAATCAGCTTCACACCTGAACAATATGCTCAGATATTACAGCTCCTTGGAAATCAACATAGCAATGGTTCTTCTGCAGCTGCAAACATAGCAGGTACTAGCACTGATTTTCTAGTATCAGGCTTTAATCAAGATTGGATCATTGACACTGGGGCTACCAATCATATGGTCTCAGATGTTAATTTGCTTGACAAAGGGTCAGAGCAAGTAGTTCACCCTAAATCAGTTTTCTTACCTAATGGAGATGTGGCCTATGTTACACACACTGGAACCAGTACAATTGCAGAGAACAACACCCTAACAAATGTGTTTCATTTGCCTCAGTTCAAGTACAACTTAATGTCTGTGTCTCAGATAACTAAAGATCTAGGCTGCTCAGTTACTTTCTTTCCACATTTCTGTGTATTCCAGGATCTTTGCAATGGGAAGGTGAAGATGATTGGTAAAGAGAGGAATGGCTTGTATCTGGTGTTTGGAAAGGAAAGGAGAGTTGCAGAAAAGGCAATCAGTTTATCAGCAAGCATGGGTAAAGATCAAATAAGCTTGTGGCACAGAAGGCTAGGCCACATATCTACTACTGTACTTAAGAAAATTTTACCTGCTGATAGCAGTGTCATTAGTAAAGCTTTGGATACTTGTTCAGTCTGTCCTTGTGCAAAACAGACAAGATCTCCATTTCCTAGTAGTGTTATCAGTAGTAGTAATGCTTTTGAACTAATTCATGTAGATGTATGGGGTCCATATAAGACTGCTACATTTGATGGAAATAAGTACTTCTTGACTATAGTTGATGACCTCACAAGAATGACATGGATATTCTTACTGAAGCTAAAGTCTGATGTATGCTCAGTTCAAAACTTCTGTCAAAATTATGAGAACAGATAATGGTACTGAATTCCTAAATACAGTGTGTGATGAAATGCTCAAGAGGCTGGGCATAATTCATCAGAGAACCTGTGCCTATACACCACAACAAAATGGTGTAGCTGAGAGGAAACACAGGCATATACTAGAAGTAACTAGAGCACTCAGATTTCAAGCTAATATTCCCCTAAAATTTTGGGGGCACTGTGTTCAAGCTGCAGTCTATCTCATAAACAGGATACCCTCTTCAGTTATTGGGAATGTCTCACCTTTTCAGAAGCTGTTCAATAGAAAACCTTCTTTGGAACACCTAAAAATACTTGGCTGTCTCTGCTATGCTAAGGTAGTGCATGAGCATGATAAGCTAGCTCCTAGAAGCAGACCTGCTGTTCACATGGGGTACTCTGAGGTTCAGAAAGGCTACATACTGTATGACCTTACTCAGCACACCTTCTTTGTCAATAGAGATTTCACCTTCAGGGAAGATGTCTTTCCCTTCACACAAGATAAAACTACAAGTCCATTGTTTGTGAATAACTGGCCAACAGGTGATGAGTCTGATGGTGGAATCCAAATGATACCTCCATTCAATCCAGGGGGAGCTGATCAGATGTTAGAAGAAGCTGACCATGTTCCTCACCCTGAACAAGTAGAAGCTGCAGAAGCTGCAGTACCCCAACCTCAACCACCACAAATCATTAGACCTTCCAGGACTAAGAATCCCCCAGTATGGTTGAAGGATTTTGTGTCCCTGGGGGTACATGAAGGTGTTCAGTATCCCATACAAAATCATATCTCATACAATCATTTGTCACCAAAGTACCAAGCTTACATAGCTGCTTTCTCAACTGAAACTGAGCCTACAACCTATCAACAAGCTGTCAAAGATCCAAGATGGGTTGAGGCCATGAAAACTGAAATTGAAGCACTAGAGAACAACAAAACCTGGACCATTGTAACTCTACCCCAAGGCAAAAGACCAATAGGCTGCAAGTGGGTTTATAAGATAAAGTATAAAGCCTCAGGTGAAGTAGAGAGGTTCAAAGCCAGGTTAGTTGCAAAAGGTTTCAGTCAAAAAGAAGGCATAGATTATCAGGAGACTTTTTCACCAGTAGTAAAGATGGTAACAGTGAGGACAATTCTATCAATAGCTGCTTCAAAACACTGGAGTGTACATCAGATGGATGTATATAATGCATTTCTCCAAGGTGACCTGTATGATGAGATCTATATGACCCTGCCTCAAGGATTTAAGAGCCAGGGGGAGAATCAAGTGTGTAGGCTCACTAAATCCTTGTATGGCCTGAAACAGGCCCCAAGACAATGGAATGAAAAGTTGTCAAAAACATTGCTGAAAATGCAGTTCCACCAAAGTCAACTGGACCACTCACTGTTTATCAGGAAAACTAGCTGTGGCATGGTAGTTGTGTTGGTCTATGTGGATGACATGCTCATCACTGGTGATAAATTGGAACTGATTGAAGAAACCAAGAGGAACTTGCAGCAGGCTTTTAAGATGAAGGACCTAGGAGAGCTAAAGTACTTCCTAGGTATTGAATTTGCCAGGTCAAAGAAAGGAATCCTAATGCACCAAAAAAATATGCACTTGAGTTAATCTCTGAAGCTGGACTAAGTGCTGCCAAACCTGCAGATACTCCCATTGATCCTAATGTAAAGTTCACTACCAGAGAGTATGATGAACACCTAAAGCTGAACCTGACAACTGATGAACTATTAACAGATCCTAGTACATACCAGAGGCTCATAGGCAAGCTGCTATATTTGACAGTCACCAGGCCAGACATTGCATACAGTGTGCAAACCCTTTCACAGTTCATTCACCAACCAAAAGTATCTCATCTAAATGCAGCCATGAGAGTGATCAGATATATCAAAAGTCAGCCAGGGCAAGGCATTCTAATGTCAAGCAATCCCATTGAAAAGATAAAAGCCTACTGTGATGCAGACTGGGCAGCATGTACTGTCACTAGAAGGTCCATAACTGGGTATATTGTCCAACTAGGGGACTCATTAGTCTCATGGAAATCAAAGAAACAGACTACAGTCTCAAGAAGCTCAGCTGAAGCTGAATACAGAAGCATGGCATCTATGTCTGCAGAGGTGACCTGGTTGTTCTGGTTAATTACTGAGTTAGGAGTGAAGTGTGAATTGCCAATCAAGATCTTTTCTGACAGCAAAGCAGCTATGCAAATTGCTGCTAATCCAGTATTCCATGAAAGGACAAAACACATAGAAATAGACTGCCATTTTATAAGACAGAAGATCCTGCAAGGCTTGATTTCAACTCAGTACCTACCCACAAAAGATCAACCTGCTGATGTCCTAACCAAAGGCTTAAATAGGTTGCAGCATTCCTATCTGTGTTCCAAGCTAGGAGTGCTAAATGTGCAACACCCTCTAGCTTGAGGGGGAGTGTTGAAGGAAGCTAAACTGTGAACTGATTAACCAACTAAGCTACAGTCGATTAACTACTCAGGGGCAGATTAGTAATTAGCAAACAGTTTGAAAGTTAGTTAGGTTAGTTACAAGTTTGTTATGTTAGTTAGCTTATTTCTTCAGCAATGTGATGTAATCTTCTAGAAGGTTAGCTGTGTATATAAAGCTACCTTTAGGCCTTGAATCATTAACACTTTACATACTTTCAATAACATGAATTACATTTCCAGTCATTGATCTTCTTCCTCTTCATTTAGTTCATAATTCTGTGCTCATCTTCTTAGCTTCTTTAATGGCAGTTGATGCCTAATTAGTTCACAACTTGACTCCATGCTAATTATAGAAATGCTGGAAAAAGGTACTAACAGTGTAAAATAGAAGAGGATTGTTGAGGATACTCAGGGGTGGCCAAGAAAAATTATGGCCTAAAGCCAGGTATTCATGGAGGGTCTTAAAAAAAAATCATAACCTCTTTTCGAGATACAAAGTAACTAATTATCTTTTTAACAAATTTCTTCTAGAGCTTTTTCTAATTTTTTTTTTCAATTGACAAAATATCAATCATTTCATATATCTTTGTTTATCAATTAATTAAACATGACAACGATAAAAACTTATTTTTAATTTGATCACTCACTCGATAATTTTCGACTAAACCCAAATATAAACATAAAAATCAAAATATTTTAATAATATATAGTAATAATTATTAAAAAATTATAATATTAAAATATCTATTATATATAAATTTTGGGCCCTTACAATTTGGGGGCCTAGTGGCCTTATAGTAGGTCCGCCCATGAGGATACTGTTGCGGAAGCGGAATATATAGTGGGTGATTTTCTCACCACTAATATATCAAAATATAGCTAATAAATAATAAGTGGGACGACAATAAAAAAGAACACCAGAATTTACGAGGTTCGGCAATATTTTTGCCTACGTCCTCGGACACAACCAATCCAAAATTTATTTCACTCCAAAAAGAATACAAGTGAAATATTACAAATGAGAGAAGATACAAATGAGGAATTGAGAGGTGATATTCCAAATGAAGGAATGGCCAGCTATTTATAGGCAAAAGCTTAACCCAACGAATGGTTCTGAATTCGCCAACAATGCCTTAAAATGAAAGGCCCAAAACGTGCCAACAATGCACTTTTCATTTGCGGGCCATATTTGGCCACATCATCTTGCCACTTTCAACAAATCTCCACCTTGGCAAGATTCCCCATCTTCAAATTTCTCTCGATGACAAATTTTGGTTGTGTCTTCAACTTCAACTTCAAAGTTCAGCAATATTGATCAAGTTCAAACAATGTTGAAACTTGACCGGAGTTACCACTTTCGTTAACATATCAGCAGGATTCTCTGCAGTTGGAATTTTCTGTACCATGACTCCACCTTCTTCTATAACTTCTCTGATAAAGTGATATCGAACATCAATGTGCTTCGTCCTTGCATGATAAACTTGATTTTTTGCCAATTGGATAGCACTTTGACTATCACAATATACCGTGATGGTATCTTGTCCAATACCAAGCTCCTTAAGCAATCCTTGAAGCCAAATTGCTTCCTTTACAGCCTCTGTAATTGCCATGTACTCTGCCTCAGTTGTAGACAAAGCAACTGTCGACTGTAAAGTAGACCTCCAACTTACTGGTGCGTTTGCAATAGTAAATACGTAACCAGTAGTTGATCTTCGTTTGTCCAAATCACCAGCAAAATCTGAGTCACAATATCCATCTACAGATTGATTTTCTTCCCGCTCAAACAACAATCCAGTATCTACAGTATGATGTATATACCGTAGAATCCATTTCACAGCTTGCCAATGTTCCTTCCCTGGATTATGCATATACCTGCTTACAACTCCAACAACGTGTGAAATGTCTGGTCTTGTGCAAACCATTGCATACATCAAGCTACCAACCGCATTCGCATATGGTACTCTTGACATATACTCCTGTTCAGATTCATTCTTCGGTGACATAGCAGCACTGAGCTTAAAGTGAGGAGCAAGCGGAGTGCTAACCGACTTTGTTTTCTCATCCATGCCAAATCGATCTAGCACCTTCTTCAAATATTCTTTCTGAGATAAAAAGAGTTTCTTTGAATGTCTATCTCTTGTTATCTCCATGCCAAGAATTTTCTTTGCCTCACCCAGATCCTTCATCTCAAACTCCTTTCTCAGTTGAATCTTCAGCTTCTCAATTTCATCTTGACTCTTGGAAGCTATCAACATATCATCAACGTATAAGAGAAGATATATAAAGGACCCATCTTCAAGCTTTCGCAAATACACACAATGATCGTATTTGCTTCTTCTGTACTTTTGCCGCAACATGAACTTGTCGAATCGTTTGTACCATTGTCTAGAGGATTGTTTCAATCCATACAATGACTTTTCAAGTTTGCACACCATATTTTCTTTTCCTGCAACTTTGAATCCTTCTGGCTGAGTCATATAGATTTCCTCTTCCAAGTCTCCATGTAAAAACGCAGTTTTTACATCCAACTGAACTAGTTCCATATCCAACTGTGCTACTAAAGCCAACAAAACTCTAATGGAGGAGTGTTTTACGACTGGAGAAAACACTTCATTATAATCAATTCCCTCCTTTTGAGAATACCCTTTGGCCACCAATCTTGCTTTGTAGCGAACATCTTCTTGGTTAGGAAATCCTTCTTTCTTTACATATACCCATTTGCACCCAATTGCTTTCTTTTCCTTCGGAAGTTTGGCCAATTTCCATGTATGATTCTGATGAAGGGACTGCATTTCTTCACTCATGGCAATCCTCCACTTATCTTCTTCTGAACATTGGACTGCTTCGTTATAAGTGGTAGGAATACCATCAGCTACAATTGAGGCTGCACAAGCCACCATATCTCTAAAACGAATAGGCTTTTTTATCGTTCTTTTTGGCTTGCTGGTTGCAATTGATTCAAGTTGCTGTTGAGGTTCTATGGTTGGAACCTCCATTTCAACTGGCTCTTCTTCTAGAGGAAAATCTTCTATTGTTTCCTCATTTGCTTCCAACGTTGGGAATATAATTTTTCCCTCAAACTCCACCTGCTTTGAAGCATCAGTTTGGTCGACATCTTCAACTGTTACCTTCTTTGTCATTGATGATTCATCAAAGGTAACATCCCTGCTCAATATAACTTTTCTTGTCTCTGGACACCATAAACGGTATCCTTTGACTCCAGAGGTGATTCCCATAAATAGAGCTTTCTTCGCTCTTGGATCCAATTTTGACTCTTTCACGTGATAATATGCAGTTGAGCCAAACACATGCAAAGAGTCATAATCTTCAGCAGGTTTTCCATACCATTTTTCAAATGGTGTCTTGCCACCAACAGCAGCAGATGGTAGACGATTAATGAGGTGGCATGCATATGCTATTGCCTCAGCCCAAAATTCTTTGCCCAAGCCAGCATTGGACAACATACATCGAACCTTCTCCAGTAAAGTTCGATTCATGCGTTCTGCCACTCCATTCTGTTGTGGTGTATGTCTAACGGTGAAATGTCTAACGATGCCATCATCTTCACAAGCCTTTTTGAAAAGATCATTCTTGTATTCTCCTCCATTATCTGAGCGAAGACACTTGATCTTTCTGCCTGTTTGAGTTTCTATCATCGCCTTCCACTTGAGAAAAATTCCCAACACTTCATCCTTAGCTTTCATCATATACACCCATACTCTCCGGGAAAAGTCGTCAACAAAGGTTACAAAATAGTGCTTCCCACCTAATGAAGGTGTTTTGGAAGGACCCCAAACGTCAGAGTGAACATAATCCAGAATGCCTTTAGTATTATGGATAGTTGTCCCAAATTTAACCCTTGTCTGTTTCCCTTTGATGCAATGCTCACAAAATTCCAAGTTGCAAGTTTTAACCCCTTTTAACAATCCTTGATCTGATAGAATTTTCAAGGATTTTCCTCCAGCATGTCCCAAGCGCATATGCCATAGCTTGGTTGCTTCTGCCTCCTTGTCATCACTGGATGTCACTGTCGCTGTCCCAATAATTGTACTACCATGATAGTGATACAAATTATTGTTCTTACGAATTCCCTTCATTACCACCAAAACACCGGAGCATATTTTCATTACTCCATTTTCTGCAGCGACTTTGAACCCCTTAGATTCTAGCGTTCCCACAGAAATGAGATTTTTCTTCAAATCCGGTACGTATCGAACATCTGTCAATGTCCTCGTTATTCCATCATGGTTCCGTAATCGAATGGAACCAATACCATATGCAGTAAGAGGGTTGTTGTTTGCCATGTGAATAACTCCATATTCTCCTTCTTGAAAATCAATAAACCAGTCTCGGTTGGGGCACATATGATAACTACAAGCAGAGTCCATCAGCCATATGTCAGATGGTTTGGATGACTCTATTGTAACAAGTGAGAAGTCTGAGTCATCACAATCAACTACATTTGAATCCATAACGGCCTTTCCATTGTTATGTTTGGCCTTATGGTTCAGTTTTGGACAGTCTTTCTTCCAGTGTCCCTTTTCTCGACAAAAGGCACATTCATCTTTGCTGGGTCGGGTTTTTGACTTGGATCTCCCTTTCCTTGTTCTCCTTTGATCTTGAGAACGACCCCTCACAACTAGTGCTTCTCCTTCTCCGCCCTTTTGTTTTTCTCTCTTTCTTTGTTCATAACTATACAAAGCAGAACAAACTTCTTTGAGAGACACTTCATCCTTCCCATGAAGTAGAGTAGTCTCGAGGTGCTCGAATTCATCGGGAAGTGACCCTAACAACATTAAGGCTAGATCATCATCAGCAAAAGTCACATCCATATTTTGCAAATCTGTAACCAGCTTGTTAAAACTGGTGATGTGATCATTCATTGTGGTACCAGGAACATATGTGAAGCGAAATAATCTTTTCTTCATATGAAGCTTGTTTTGACTATTTTTCTTCAAAAATTTATCCTCCAATGCCTTCCATAATTTACTTGCAGAAGTTTCCTTTGTGTATGGATACTTCTGCTCCCTTGCAAGGTAGGATCGAATGGTACCACAAGCAACACGGTTGATGATCTTCCAATCTTCTTCTCCTATAATATCTGGTTTCTCTTCTTCAATTGCAAGATCCAGTCCTTGTTGGAAAAGGACATCAAGAACCTCGCCCTGCCACATCCCAAAATGTCCCGTTCCGTCAAAAATTTCAACTGCAAATTTCGCATTTGACACAATTCTTGTCATAAGCGAAGATGCCAACGACGTGGTACTGACAGCCGATGTGGACTCTTCGATTTTCTTGTCTCCCATTTCTAATACTATTTAATAGCTGACAATACAGATCAAAGTAATTCCTTTCTGATGTGGAAGATCAGACTATGCTGCAACCACAGAGCATACTCAGAAATAACCTTGGCTCTGATACCAATTGTTGCGGAAGCGGAATATATAGTGGGTGATTTTCTCACCACTAATATATCAAAATATAGCTAATAAATAATAAGTGGGACGACAATAAAAAAGAACAACAGAATTTACGAGGTTCGGCAATATTTTTGCCTACGTCCTCGGACACAACCAATCCAAAATTTATTTCACTCCAAAAAGAATACAAGTGAAATATTACAAATGAGAGAAGATACAAATGAGGAATTGAGAGGTGATATTCCAAATGAAGGAATGGCCAGCTATTTATAGGCAAAAGCTTAACCCAACAAATGGTTCTGAATTCGCCAACAATGCCTTAGAATGAAAGGCCCAGAAGCTGCCAACAATGCTCCAAATAAAAGGCCCAGAAGCTGCCAACAATGCTCTTTCTTCTGTGGCCCAAAACGTGCCAACAATGCACTTTTCATTTGCGGGCCATATTTGGCCACATCATCTTGCCACTTTCAACAGATACTACATAGATTTTGGACCAAATAAATGTAAATATTACACATTGTTACATGAAAGCGAATCAAGTTGCGGATACTTTGGCAAAATACGCTACAATCTAAACAAACACAAGTATTATCATGACCACGATGGGGCCATCATTGAGTTTAACATAGATATCCCAATAAGGTCTAAGTTATCTAATTTTTGAAGTATTTATACCTATATATATTAAATTTTTGCCGACGTTAACGGATGCAGATGCAGCCAAAATTTATTAGGCTTGCCTCTGCTACAAGCGCTAGAGGGCTGGTTCAACTTAACAAATGGCAATTGCGAAGTTTTAGAGGTGGATATGATAAGGCTAATTTTTTTGTAAGTTGAATGAGGTATATTGGCTAAACTAACAGTAAGTAGCCTTAGAGCTGAAGGCTCTAACTTTTGTACTCTCAGTTCTTCTATCTATGAAACACCGATCCATGGGTGGCCCAATTATATAAAAAAGAAAATTATATTTTCTGGGTTGCTTTGGAAAATTTTCCGAATCTTTTCATACATTAAATATGCAATAAAGCTCTGCAATATTATCACCGTCTTTCTGGCAAGTAGAGCTATGTACAGTTCACCTCTCCGCCCACTTGTACTTACAGCCCAAATATCACAACAGCTGCAAGTACTTTCACCAATATGAAAATAATTTTCCCAATTCGTCTAGCAGTTGTTCCACCAGGATGAGTCTGAACTAATTGACCATGACTCTGATGCTGTACTGAACTGGAACTAGGATTCCAATATGGAATTTCATAAGCATAGCCACCAAAATATTGTGTGTGAGGGAATATTGAAGGTGCAACGTACGTTGAGATTCCTAGCCAGTTGATTTTCTTTTCACATTGTACCGACACACACTCCAGATGAATATCGAATTGACATAGTGCACACCTATAACGCCATGAAGAAGCGTTACATGCTCCTCTACAAACAGCACAAGTTCCTGGTTCGGGCGAGCCTAGAAGCCTTAAAGGATGCACCTGAATTGACAATATCAGCATCATTAAAATACTTGAGTAATTATTAGGCGCCAATATACTTATCACTTTAGCCTTTTGTATAACCTTTGAGAAAGCATCAACAGAAAGAGTATTTGATTCAATTGCCCTTATATATTCTTTGGTCTCTCAATCTTTTTACTTCTTTCTAGAAAAATTATTTAGAGTAAAGGTAAATTGAAAAGGAAAAAAAATGCGATTTCCTGGATTTCTAAAACGACATGTATGTTAGGACAATTAACCTTAGCAAAAGCAAGAAGTGAATAATACCAAATTAATTATCATACCACTTTGTAGTGATCCAGAATTCCAGATATATGTAGAGTTTGTGGATTACATGTATCCTAATTCCTTTTAGGAAAAATTACATGGCATAGACTATTTAAGGAGTATTAAACAAGAGATAAACACACTCTACTTTTATTATCTATTATAAACACTTAATAATTGTATTGCATATATCCTAGCCGTAGAATATGATTCAATACCTCAGCGAGAGTCGTGCCTATCATTAAGGGATGTGGATGAAGAATTACTTTCACTTTCTTCAATATATTTTAGCTAATTATCTCTTAAAATGATATTAGATAAATATCACGTAGTTATCATTAGTGAATGTGCCCATTTTTAGGGAATATGGTTGTTTATTTAAATTCTCTTGCTTAATTGTATTATATGATACACGTAATTATCTAATGTATTCGAGTATTATGCACGATATATTTATATTGGTATGTATATATTATTGTTTTAGTATACACCAAATATATATGAAATATACAGCGAACGAGAAACAAATTTATCAAGTGTATCCGAGAAACAAATATTCGTATCTGAGTATTATGCATGAAATATTTGTATCCGAGTATTATGCATGAAACATTATCATCTATAGGGGCATGAAATAAACACTTACCGAACCGTAATACCTGTTTATTACATCCGCCCCCGTAAAAGACTCTTCACAAAAAAAAATTATGCAAAATAGAAGACATAATCGTAAAAATTTAGTCAAGTAGCTTGTTTTGACCGCGTTAAATAAATACTAGCCAGCGATGCAAAACTGTTTGAAGACTAGCCACTCCCGGACAAATTACAGTATAAATACTAGAGCTTTGAACAAGTTTTGTTCAAAGCCCCAGTACTTATACTGGGAAGCTTCAGTAAACTAACCCCACCCATTATTTTGTTATGGGACTTGGTATAAAGCTTCAGTCCCATAACAAAATAATGAGATTTATGCCTTTGATGAGACTTTTGTTATGGGAATAAATCCCATTATTTTCTTATGGGATAAAGTCCCATAACAAAATAAACAAAGGTCCCATTATTTTGTTATGGGACGACTTTTTCAGTCACATAACAAAATATTTGGGCTTTGAACAAGTTTTGTTCAAAGCTCCAGTTTTTTGTTATGGAACTAGTCTGGGGTGTTTTCCTAACGCTAATGGAGCTTAAGTGTGCGCGCGAATTTTTGGCTATTCTTCAGTGAATTTTGAAATGCTGGATAGTCCCGTGTCCAAAAATAGCTACTGATCAAAATTTCCCCGAGTGATCGAATAACATCCTAAAATTATGTATACGTTTAAATATGAGATTATGTGGAATGTTTGCAACCCATGAAAGATAATAAATTCCATAAACTCGAAATAATTTGTATTTCTGGTGAAGTAATTACCTGATGTAGGACATGTTTCAGTGTTTCTGGCAACTGAGTACAAAGAGGGTGAACATCAAATTCACAAACCTCACACCTATAAAACAAGCCTTCAACAGTGTCACAGCAAACGTTGCATATGCGTTCGATTCGGCGACTAGCTTTTGGCTTTCGAACAACGAGCTTGAGTGAATGGTGGGGATGCATGAAAGAAGTTAGATTCATTGGACATTTCCCACAATATTCATGTAAATCAAACTCGCAGCTATGACAATGGTATCTTTTACCCATGCCAGGGATCTTACAACCATCACATAAATATCTAGTGTTGGAATCATCTAATGCTAATGGATGATGTGGGTGTGTGAAATGTTGTATGATGTTTTGTGGGGATACAGGTGCCATTCTCAACTCTTGAAATAATTAATGGAATTATCGTCCAAAGGGAAAGAAGATAATGGAAGACTTTGTAGGATTTTTGTTCCGAAGTCTTTCACTTGTTTTCCTTTTCTTTTTTCATATGTAAATAAATGCATCAACCAGATTTTTATTTTTGTTCTTTATCAACAACCTTAGATGCTACCTAATAAGTTAAGAGAAGACTTGGACATTTTCTCTTGGTGACTTGCTAGTTGTGCAAGTTGTTGTGTATTCAACAAATCACATGTAACTAGATACATACATTAATTAGTACAAATTGTCTGATAGTTGTTAAGCATCATGTTATGGTGGTAATGTCGAACAAAATTGATAGAGAAATAAATGATAACTACATTAGGTATTTTATGGTTTAGGTAGAAAAGAAATAATCACTCTTTATGTGATACTAATTTCCCATCTATCTTACAATAATGACTACAGTATAATTTTTATATTTGAAAAAAACAATTCAAACTTTCAATTTCCTTTACAGTTTACCCTTATTATATACAGTATGTTTTTCTAGCCCTAAAAATCTCACAGCAAAATCCAAAAGTTTTAGAAGTTTTTCTTTATCTTTTGAACTAATTTGTACCGAGTTCACATAATTTGGAACAATGGAGTATGAACATTATTTGCGAAATCGTGCGATAAAGTTTTCCAGCGTCGTTTAGCTCTTTGGAAGTTTTAGTATGATCTCTATCTTCTCTATGCATCATTGGTTCGTTATCTGTTAGTAGTTGCTGGCAACCAAATGTAAAACTTGGAAGTTAAGTATCCAAAGCGCAAAACAAAACAAAGAAAGGGCATCGTAAAGAGGAGATATTCACAAATAGCAGATGAATGAAAAAAAAATACTCACTATATCTAGCAGATGACCAAATTGTACACTTGAAAAGTTAATACTTTAATTTATTGATTTGGGAAACGTCAATAAATATGAACGAGCCAATAAATTGAAAACTTAGGTATACAGAGGAGATAGATATGAGTGACATCCTCTTACCTAATTACAAGCCTTATTTATTAAATAATGGTGATATTCATCAATCAAAATGACACTCTGTTAGGAGGATTGAAGACTTTTTTGCTTACTGAGTTCTTTTTTCTTTTTCCTGCTAAAGTCCATAAGGAAAAATAGGGCAAATTTTTTTTTTTTTTTCCAAAGAAAGTACATCTGAAATGATTTTTATAACATTTACTGAAACTCAGCACCTTTAGGCTTGGTATTCATTGGAGCATTTCCTTTTCAGTTCTTGAAGAGTGCATTTCTATTTTTATTTTATTTTTGGCATGAAATATCATTTTGTACATAACTAGTCAACGAGAGAAACTTTCCAAGTCTTCTACTCTTAACATATTAGCAACTAGTAGGAAATATCATATTACATTTCTAGTTGATGTATTTAACTGGTAAAAAAACAAGAAAACAAGTGAAAGACTTTACAGCAATAACCCTATAAAGTCTTCCATTGTCATCTTGCCCTTTGGAATTTAATTCCATCATTTTCAACAATTGATTTCAGATTTTTTTTTTTCAGAAATGGCACCTATCCAAAAGACCATAAACCATTTCACACACCCAGAGCATTCATTAACAGTATATGATTCCAATACTAAATATTTGTGTGATGGTTGTAAGATCCCTGGCATAGGGAAAAGATATCATTGCCATGGATGTGACTTTGATCTACATGAATATTGTGGGAAATGTCCAATGAATCTTTCTTCTTTTATGCATCCTAAGCATTCACTCAACCTTGTTGTTCGAAAGCCACAAGCTAATCGTCAAATCCAACGAATATGCAACGTTTGCTGTGACACTGTTGAAGGCCTGTTTTATAGGTGTAAGCAATGTGAATTTGATGTTCACCCTCTCTGTACTCAATTGCCAGAAACATTGCGCCATGCCCTCCATCAGGTATTCAACAATCGCACATACCATCAAAAATTTAAGTGTTATGTATTGTTATTGTATATTTTACATAAGTTCACTTTAAAGGCAATTACAAGTAATTTTCTCTAAGTTTGACCAACAGCGTAAAGAATTTTTACGCTGTCAAGTTCTATTTTACATATTGTATTGGTAAAATCACAATTAATTTCACAATTATATATGGATTGTTATTTATCAATTTAATCTATGACTTATAAATTGAAACGGAGGAAATAATTTGATTTTCAATTTTTTCTGGAAATTGTTTTGCAACCAACACCAAAAATGATAAAACCTGACTAATTATAATTCTGCTCTTTAAGAGTGTCTAACTAAACCGATTAATATAACATGCCAAACTAATCATGGATCACAACTTATTACAAGTGCTGTATAATGACACAAGCATTTTGATGATGATTCCAGGCGCATCCTTTGAAGCTATTGGGCTCAACCGAACCTACAGGAATTTGTGTTGTTTGTAGAGGAACATGTAGCACTTCTTCATGGCGTTACAGGTGTGCGAAATGTAAATTTGACATTCATCTAGGGTGTGTGCTGGTTCAATGTGACAAGAAAACTACACATCGAGGAATTCCAACATACGCTCCACCGTCTGCATTCCCTCCACCACAAAATTATGGTGGTTATGCTTATGGAATTCCACAAGGGTATCCTAATCCTAGCCAATTTTGTCCTAGTCCGTCTAACATGCACCATCAATATATGCCACAGCCACAACATCAGAGTCATGGGATGCAGACTCAGGCTCAAAATAGTGGACGGATGGGGCAAATGATGTTTGGTCTGGTGAAAACACTTGGGGTTGGAGTGATTTCTAATATGATCTTTGGGATGGACGTGTTTTCATTTTTTTCTGCTTGACTTAACTTCATTTATTCCTTAGCTATATACAGGTGGATCCAAGATTTTACCTTGAAGGCTTCAAATTTTACATTCTTATGATTGAATCTATTTCATTTTTAAAAATGTCTCTTCATAAATTAATACTCCTTTCCGATTTATGTGATAATATGTTTTTATTAACCCATTTCAAAAAGAGTTCTCAATTTTCTTATTTTTGAAAAAGTTTAGCTTTTTTTACCCTAATAAAATGAATTATAACCATACAAATATTTATGTTTTCTTAAACTTCGATTCAAACGATAACATAAAGTAAAACGGAGGGAATATTTGTCAAATTTTTAGTGATTTTTAATACTCCTGTAAAAAACGCTTCATTCAGATGAGCGCATCAATTATTCAATCGGCCGGGCTGGCCCAGTACCGGACCGAATCATTATAAACGGTTCGGAGCAAGGAGGAAGGGGGATGTAGGCCGAGCTGAACTTAAGAAAAAGACCGGTTAAACCAAACCGGTAAAAAATCGGTCGTTGGCCCACCGGTGAACTGGACCGGACCGTTTGGGTGCTTAGTTAAGTGTTTAACCTCTAATGTAACTTGGAGTTTAGGGGGTGTGGATAAGTGGTTGAGTTTGGTAATCTCTGAGCATTAGGCTGATATTTGAGTAATATTAGCTAGTAGTGACTTTCTGACTGGATAAACCAAATTGCTTATCTTTTTCACATTTTCTATGCTTACTGAATTCGGTTAATTTTTCATCAAGATACTGTTTCGAAATTATATTTAATAAAAATGCTTCTTAATCACAGGAAATGGTACTTGGATTAGGAAACTTAGGCTTGTTGTGTCTTTTGTTCTATATCTGAGAATTGGGATCATTAACGGGCTGCATTGTTTAAGCTCTTATCATATACTAGCTACTGAGAAATTTATATAATGGAAAATTAAATGTACTTGACAAAAATTACCATAAAGGAGTATTTCCCTAGTTCAGACATCTAGATTTACTGAAATATTAAGTTAGTTGGAACTAATGACACAAAATATAAGTTGAAAGTGAAGGACTTAGCTAAAACATGAAAAAGGAAAAAAAAAAAGAAAAAAAGAAGACCGGACCGGTGTATAATGCGCTAAGACCGAGTCGGACTTAAAATTCTTGAGAAAAAGACCAATTAGGACCCGACCGTTAATGGCCTAGACCAGACCGAACCGGTACAGGGACCGATGAGCTGACTCTAAATGGGCAATTGACAAGTATAATGCAAACACATGCGAGTAAATTTTTACCCCACAAAGTGATATGCATATTTTGCCAAGTCACATAACACATACTGATACCCCTCCTTGTGCACTATAACTTCAAGTCTTCTTAATTAATTTGAATTCTTTTAGCATGGATAAAAAACTTTGCATTTGTAGAAAGAATTTGTCTAATCTAATATTTATTTAAAGGATTAAGGCCAGTTAATGCCAGAAGGAAAGTCTATTGCTTAAGAAAAGATTTGACGATTTCTAAACGGACAAAAGGAGAAGGAAAAGAGGAGAGCAAAGAAGCCAACTGACTGAGATGTCCGCTCATGTTAGATGTTACTGGTTTTAAGTGGTGGTAGCTGTGAATTTAAGAAGAATTCATGAGGTCAGATGGCCACTTGCCTTGGAATTGAAATACCATGAAAGGAAATATAACATTTCCAGAAAGAAAAAGAACCTCAAATTAAATATTTTCGCTGTTGTAAGTTTGTCTAATTACAATCGGGTGGATGTTATCACTTTAATAGAAGATTTAACAGTTGCATCTCAATCTAATCTTCAAGGCCAATTTATTTGTGGGAACCTCGTTTGCCAGTATCGTCAAATCACCTACAAGGGAACGTGGTAGGATGAATTCGATCTCTCAAGACAAAAGTCTCAAGTTCAACTCTAGATATAAGGAATCCTGATATGAAGTGTTCCCTTTTAATAAATGTTACCCAAAGTACATTTTAATCAATCGGTTGGGTTTCGAGTTATATCTGTTATTCCTGCTTTCAAATAAATCAGATAATACAAAACAGTTATGTATAATCAGTGTGTATGGAACGATTCCGAGCCCACAAGTTACATGTGTCTCCTTAAGAAATCTAACCCCCTCACAGTTGCCCAAGATTCACGGGTTAATTTCTCCCAGAATGGAACGGGATAACAGTTCTACGGTAGCGGCACTTCAAACCGTAGAAACACAAAAGAATGGAGCAAATCACACAACTTACTTTAGTATGCAGAAAAGAGAGGGAATAATCAGATGGTATTTCTGTATGTTCTGTGTAGTTTCTGTGTGTTCTGTATCTGTCTAAAAGACTGACGAATGAAAAATATATATAGCCTATGGGAAAGCAGAATATGAAGTGACACAGCCTTTCAGATGTGGCTGTTACAAAAACGACCACTAATGGCTGATTTTAATAATGGAAAAAGGTGGAGGAATGAATCTGAATTCACTTCCCGTTACAAGAACGGATTAATATTAAATATTAATAAAGTATTAATATTAATTAATATTTAGTATTTGTTGGTCCAAAAAATTAAGTCAATCAATCATATCAATTGACCGAATCCGAATCCGAAGCCGAAGCCGAGACGAGCGACGGCGCGAGGCTTCCCTTCTTCTCAACCTTTTTAGGAGTTAAAAGAAGCACTTCTCTATTTAAACCCAACAAAAGCCTTTTCCTCTACCAATGTGGGAGAAAGTGCATTTCCCTAGTAAAAGGAACCTTTTCACCTTTGCACCCATTTCCCATTCACACTCTTCACATTCCAAAACCCAATAATCCCCCACATGAATGTGCAATGACTATATTATTGAAATATGCATGATAGACTTGTGTGATTTGCAAGAAAGAATTAGTTGCATCGGGATAAGTAGGTTTCCCTTTGAACTTTCCGTAGTGAACATACATCGGATATACTCGGTCAATCGGTAGATTTAATATCTTTGAACCGTTGAGCTTTGGTGTATACCTAGACAACGTAAGTCACACTACTAACCCTTAACCGTCTTGGGTTCTCACTGTTGTGTTCGTTTCAGCCATGAACACCGCCTGATTTTATAAGTGCTTAGAGAATTTGCCACACCGAATTCTTCTTGAAGCGGCTTCCACTTCACACTTACATAGGTGATTTCTAAATGTGTAATCTCATAGATGTACACCTATCCCCTTTGGGCAGATAGATTTACTAAACTAAAATATTTTCTTTGCAGGCCTCACACCCACCACCAAATTAAAATACACAATAACCCCCTTAGGGCGGGCTATTGTATGTAATAATCTAGTGAAATCCCATAATGTACAGAATGAAAAAGTCTCGCAAGACTAAAGCAAATACGCCACTTTGGTGCACATCATTCACTTCAATCCACAAAACTAATTCAGTTAGGGATTTACAAAAAAATTTGCCCAAGCATACGAAACAATATTTATGTTAATAGATCCTCAACGGGAGATGATCTCTCATCCCAAACATGACTTTTATCTATCCGTAATTAAATTTCAGTAAATCATGTCACCTTAATTAACCTCAACAAGCTTTCAATATCATGAGAGCATAAATAGGATAATGTAACATAAAATCAACAACTCTTAATGCGATGACATAATTCTCATAACATGCTTATAATATAAGGATTGAAACAAAATAATCTCTTTAACTGTAATATTAGCCTCTTCAATATCATAATGAGAAAATATTTATTTTCTTAATGACATCAAATTAGAGGTGCAAAAACTTGAGATTAATGGTCTACTTATATCACAAATATTTCTAAAAGAAATAGGTAGCAAGAACAAGTTATTGCGTACCATAATTTGGAGAAGGTCAATTATGATACTTCTCCATCCGAAAGTATCACCTGTAAAGTTAGCTTTCAAGACAAACAAGTATCTCAAGAACTTACAAATTAATTAGATCAAATATAATTTACGATGAAATCTCAAAGAGATTGTTACCTTTTGTAAATTGTGCTTTATCTAAGTAACAGAAATTATAATAAACTCATGACAATCATTTCAAAAACCGATCCTTCTTTAGATTAAATCCAGCATGGAATAATTTTTGGTTCTCTTTAACCTATGAGTACTAAATTTATCAATGCAAATTCCTTAGCTATTATTTACGAAGAGAGCCAAAATGAGGACCAAAATATATTATGATAAAGGATCATAACTAACGAAGGATCGACGTCTTTATCAGATTCGCGACCAGTTTCTATCCGATAACAACATGTCTAGGTGTTTTAGAATACCTTTCGCAAAATAAGATGTCTCTTTGCAGGGTGAAACAATAACTAATCCATGCCATTTTTTTTTTATCTTCTTGGTTCACCTATCATTTCAATTCGAGATAAATTTTGTTTTGGAGGGCAGCCACAGACACAAGCTTGAGACCAAACATGAAGATTTAAATGAATTACAAAGAACCTAACGTCTTTAATTATGTTAATAAATTGCAAACAGAACTCATCATTAAACAAATCCAGTTTATTGCACAAAGGACAAACCATAATTAAGATTTTTGTGAATAAATTCTTATATCACATTTAAAAGAGAGTTACTAGATTCAACTAATGGATTAGAGAAGCACATGATGCCAATTTGGGATAGAGTAAGAATACTGAGGTGCTTCTCGAGTATCAAAATAGTATTGTGCCAAATTTCATACAAATTGAACTCCTGTCATTATGATATGACCTTTAGAAATAAAGTAACACAAAGCTCACAATCAAGTACAAATGGCATTAAGTATTTCACTTGCAGACATCCCGACTAGTGTTATGTATAAAGAAGCAACTGTTGTTAATCGTGTTACTCTTTGTCACATTAACTTTCTCAAAATACTACTTTAACCAAATTGAAATTTCAAGACATTAAAGCAGCTTATTTTATTATACATGGATAAATAATTAATTAAGTGTACTGTAACAAAATTCAAGTGAAACAATCCAACCAATTTGATAAGCCTTAGTTAATGAAGAGCAAGCACAAAGCAGAAGAGATACATGGATTTCAAAACATAGCAGAAGCTCAAATCAATTTATGACATATAAGATTTTAACATATAGAACAAAATATTGAAACAATCGTGACCACAAAATAATAAAATAGTATAATTGATTTGAATCCTTAATATAAAATACTATAGGTCTTGTAAACCTATTGCTCTACCAAAATCTTGTGCCGTATCGATTAAAATCTGACATTAGCCCTTAATTCTCTTATTCAGTAATTAGAGTACAAAACAATATATTCGGGAGGAGTTACCCACTAAAAAGATCTTAATTTTTTTGGCAAAAGATCTAAACAACTAGTGGCCAAGCAGTGTGGATGCGACACCAAGTATTATGCAAATATTGCAGACACGCGGAAGCAACCATGGATTCTGAAATACTCCATTTATTTGGTGGAACAATAGGTTATGTGCGCCGTAATTAAAACAGAACCAACAAAGAAACTCAAACGATTTTAGAATTTGGATTACAAATTTACACACAACGCAATTCACGGTTGTTCCTATCAAAAGTAATTTTATCTCATATGAATGACAGTAGGATTCTAGATCTATATGATTTGCTCTGATACCAATTGTTGAATTAACTATAAACACACAATCACATAAATCAAGAACACCTAATAACCATAATGAGGATGTAAGTAAAAGGGCGTACCTTTATCCGCCATAGCAACACAGCAACGGAAACGAACCAGGCTGAGTCTTTCCTCTCCTTGGGCTTATTAAAACTGACAACTTAATGGAAAATTGTCTACAACAAGTTAAGCCAGGAAAGGAGACCTAGCCTAATATATATAGGCTTAAGAGCCTTAACCTAATGGGTCCACCCATAATAGGCCCACAGATTTATCAACAAGCCTACACTACTATCAGCCCACACCTAATACAAGAAACAATACAGGCCCATCATAGAATCCACAAATATGTGGCCCGTATATTGTCCACCAACTATTTACAATTAGCCCATTTAAATAAAACTGAATAAGTAAATGTTAAGTCTGCAATAGATAATTCTAACAGTTACCACTTTAATAGAAGATTTAACAGTTGCATCTCAATCTAATCCTCAAGGCCAATTTATATGTAGGAACCTCGAGTTATATCTGTTGTTCCTGCGTTCAAATAAATCAGATAATACAAAATAGTTATGTATAATCAGTGTGTATGGAACGATCCCGAGCCCACAAGTTACTTGTGTCCCCTTAAGAAATCTAACTCCCACACAGTTGCCCAAGGTTCACGGGTTAATTTCTCCCAGGATGGAATGGGATAACAGTTCTACGGTAGCGGCACTTCAAACCGTAGAACTCTGCGAACACAAAAGAACAGAGCAAATCACACGACTTACTTTAGTATGCAGAAAAGAGAGGGAATAATCAGATGGTATTTCTGTATGTTCTGTGTGTTCTGTATCTGTCTAAAAGACTGACGAATGACAAATATATATAGCCTATGGGAAAGCAGAATATGAAGAGATACAGCCTTTCAGATGTGGCTGTTACAAAAACGACCACTAATGGCTGATTATAATAATGGAAAAATGTGGAGGAATGAATCTGAATTCACTTCCCGTTACAAGAACAAATTAATATTAAATATTAATAAAGTATTAATATTAATTAATATTTAGTTTTTGTTGGTCCAAAAAATTAAGTCAATCAATCATATCAATTGACCGAATCCGAATCCGAATCCGAAGCCGAAGCCGAGACGAGCGACGGCGCGAGGCTTCCCTTCTTCTCAACCCTTTTAGGAGTTAAAAGAATCACTTCTCTATTTAAACCCAACAAAAGCCTTTTCCTCTACCAATGTGGGAGAAAGTATATTTCCCTAGTAAAAGGAACCTTTTCACCTTTCCACCCATTTTCCATTCACACTCTTCACATTCCAAAACCCAACAATCCCCCACATGAATGGGGAATGACTATATTATGGAAATATGCATAACAGACTTGTGTGATTTGCAAGAAAGAATTAGTTGCATCGGGATAAGTAGGTTTCCCTTTGAACTTTCCGTAGTGAACATACATCGGATATACTCGGTCAATCGGTAGATTTAATATCTTTGAACCGTTGAGCTTTGGTGTATACATAGACAACGTAAGTCACACAACTAACCCTTAACCGTCTTTGGTTCTCACTGTTGTGTTCGTTTCAGCCATGAACACCGCCTGGTTTCATAAGTGCTTAGAGAATTGGCCACACCGAATTCTTTTTGAAGCGGCTTCCACTTCACACTTACATAGGTGATTTCTAAATGTGTAATCCCATAGATGTACTCTATTTGATAATTACAATATCAAACTTACATAATCATTAAAAAATGCCTCTAGCATTTTATCCTTGGTACTTGAACATTGTCTCATCACGAGAATGGACCAAAAATTTAAATGACAATGTTGGACCGTCATACACAACTTTGTACTCTCCTTGAACCTAGTTCTTGGGATCTCCAGTCTCCTAGGTAGACTTGCTACCTTGATGACTTGTCATTGGCCATAGTCCCATTCCCTTCGATGAACACTCGACTGCCTCTCTAGTTAGGCCTTTTGTAAGCGGATCCGACACATTATCCCTTGGCTTCACGTAATCAATGGTGATAATTCCTCTAGAGAGTAGGTCCCTAACGCTTTTATGCCTTCGTCGTATATGACGATTCTTACCGTTATACATGACATTCTTAGCTCGTCCTGTAGTCGATTGACTGTCAGAATGTATATAAATTGGTGTCAACGGCTTAGGCCAGACCGGAATGTCTTCCAAAAAGTTCCGAAGCCATTCAGCTTCTTCACCGGCCTTATCTAAAGCTATGAATTCAGCTTCCATTGTAGAGCGGGCAATACACGTTTGCTTGGACGATTTCCAAGATACCGCTCCTCCACCAAGTGCGAAAATATATCCACTTGTGGACTTAGAATCAGTTGTGCCGGTGATCCAATTGGCATCACAATATCCTTCAATGACAGCAGGATACTTGTTATAATGCAATGCAAAGTCTTGGGTGTATTTTAAATATCCCAAAACACGTTTCACTGCCATCCAATGAGTTTGATTAGGATTACTCGTGTATCGACTTAGTTTACTTTTAACACAAGCTATATCTAGACGAGTACAATTCATGATGTACATCAAACTTCCCAAAACACGAGCATAATCCCGTTGCGACGTGCTTTGACCTTTGTTCTTTTTAAGAGCAAGATTTACATCAATAGGAGTCTTTGAAACTTTAAAATCCAAATATTTAAAATTTTCAAGCACATTATTGATGTAATGAGATTGAGACAAAGCCAGACCTTGAGGAGTCCTATGGATCTTAACACCCAGAATTAAGTCAGCAACTCCTAAGTCTTTCATATCAAATTTGCTAGTTAGCATGCGTTTTGTAGCATTTATATTGGCAATGCCATTACTCATTATCAACATGTCATCCACATATAAGCAAACAATGACTACATAATTAGGAGTGTTTTTAATGTAAACACATTTATCACACTCGTTAATTTTAAAGCCATTTGACAACATTGTATGATCAAATTTCGCATGCCATTGTTTAGGTGCTTGTTTTAGTCCATAAAGCGACTTAACAAGTTTACATACCATCTTTTCTTTTCCCGTAACCACAAACCCTTCAGGTTGTTCCATGTAAATTTCTTCCTCCAAATCCCCGTTTAAGAACGCTGTCTTAACATCCATTTGATGGATTTCAAGACCATACACGGCGGCTAACGTTATTAACATACGTATGGATGTAATTCTGGCTACCGGCGAGTATGTGTCAAAGTAGTCAAGACCTTCTTGTTGTATATATCCCTTGACAACAAGCGTTGCTTTGTACTTGTCAATAGTGCCATCAGCTTTCATTTTCCTTTTGAAAATCCACTTAGAACCTAATGGTTTTGTTTCCAGGAGGAAGATCAACCAACTCCCAAGTATGGTTGTTTCAAATAGATTCTATTTCACTATCGACTGCCTCTTTCCAAAATGGAGAGTCTAAAGAAGACATGACTTCTTTAAACGTCCGAGGCTCATTTTCCAAAAGAAAAGTGACAAAGTCATCTCCAAATGAAGTAGAAGTTCTTTGACGCTTGCTCTGTCTTGGTTCTTCCTCATTTGGTGAATTTCCTTTGGTTCCTTCCCGAGGTCGTTTAGATCTTTCACCAACTGACTCACATTCCTTCTTATATGGATATATATTTTCAAAAAATTTAGCACTATCAAATTCCATCACCGTATTAACATGAATGTCGGGATTTTCTGATTTATGAACCAGAAATCGATATGCTTTACTGTTTATAGCATATCCAATGAAAACACAATCAACTGTTTTCGGTCCTATCTTAACGCTTTTGGGATTTGGGACTTGCACTTTTGCCAAACACCCCCACACTTTGAAGTAATTCAAGTTGGGCTTCCTTCCTTTTCACTTTTCATATGGAATGGAAAGTATTTTGCCATGGGGAACTCGATTGAGTATTTGATTAGCCGTGAATACAGCTTCCCCCCACAAGTTCTGGGGTAAACCCGAACTTATTAACAAGGCATTCATCATCTCCTTTAATGTTCGATTTTTTCTTTCCGCAATCCCATTAGATTGAGGCGTGTAAGGGGCAGTTGTTTGATGAATAATGCCATATTCCAAGCATATTTGTTCAAAAGGAGATTCATATTCGCCGCCCCTATCACTTCTTATCATTTTGATCTTTTTGTTAAGTTGCGTTTCAAATTCATTCTTGTATTGCTTGAATGCGTCAATTGCCTCATCTTTACTACTAAGTAAATAAACATAGAAGTAACGAGTGCTATCGTCAATAAAAGTTATGAAATTCTTCTTTCCACCGCGAGATGGTATTGACTTCATGTAACAAATGTCCCTATGAATTAAGTCTAACGGTTCAGAATCCCTTTCAATTGACTTGTAAGGGTGTTTAGTATATTTAGACTCAACACATACTTGACATTTTGACTTTTCGCAATCAAATTTAGGCAATACTTCCAAATTGATCATTTTCCGCAAGGTTTTATAATTGACATGTCCCAAACGAGAATGCCATAAATTATTTGACTCAAGTAAGTAAGAAGAAGCTGCAATTTTATTCATAGTGTCAACGACCATTACATTGAGTTTGAAAAGGCCTTCAGTCAGGTAACCTTATCCTACATACAACTCATTCTTAGTTATTACAACTTTGTCAGAAACAAAAACACACCTAAACCCGTTTTTAACGAGAAGTGCAGTAGATACCAAGTTCTTCCGTATTTCAGGAACATGAAGAACATTGTTCAGAGTCACAACCTTGCCAGATGTTGCCCATTGAGAGTGTCCATCAGGTCCAGCGGGAGCATACGAAGCAAAGGCTTCCTTCACAGCACAAACATGGCGGGTGGCTCCTGAATCAATCCACCACTCTTTAGGATTTTGCATTCAGAAATCATAGCACACAGATCAATGTCTTGCACTCCTTGGGCTAATTTATTCTCTTCAACCATGTTGGCTTGACCTTTTTCCTGTCCTTGTCCTTCTTTGCAACACGACAGTCTGCGGACTTATGTCCATTCTTGCCACAATTGTAGCAATTTCCCTTGAATTTTTTCTTGCTAGGGTTGGTCTTCCCTTCAGAAGGCTTATTTCTCTTATTCTGATTTGGATTATGCTCAACAATATTTGCTCCCGCTATTGTAGCATTTCCACGAGCCTTCTTTTCAGCAGATTTGTTGTCTTCTTCAATTCTTAAGCGTACAGTCAAATCTTCAAGGGTCATCTCCTTGCGCTTATGTTTCAAGTAATTTTTAAAGTCCTTCCATAACGGATGAAACTTTTCAATCATGGCCGCAACTTGAAACGCCTCATTAATCATCAAACCTTCAAAGAAAAATTTGTTAGCAACAATATAATTAATACTTTTAACATAAGTATTAATCAGGATCAAACCTACAGCAAGGAGATCATGGATAATGGCTTGAAGTTCTTGGACTTGGGATACAACAGATTTGTTATCCACCATTCTATAATTCAGAAATTTGGCAGCCACAAATTTCTTCAGTCCAGCATCTTCTGTCTTATATTTCTTTTCCAATGCATTCCACAGTTTTTTTGACGTTTCAACATTACTATAAACGTTGTACAAGTCATCTTCCAAGCCACTTAGAATATAATTCTTGCATAGGAAGTCAGAATGCTTCCAAGCCTTAATCACAAGGAAGCGTTCGTTTTCAGGTGTTTCATCAGTCAGGATCGGAGCATCCTCCTTAATAAACATTTGCAGGCTTAAAGTGGTCGGATAAAAGAACATCTTTTGCTGCCATCTTTTAAAGTCCACACCAGAAAACTTCCCTGGCTTTTCTGCAGGTGGCATAACCGTTGCAGTAGCAACACGGCTAGGCCCAGCAGCACCAGAAACTGTGGTAGCATTAGCACTCACAACAGGGACAGTTGGATCCACTCCGTTTGTCATCTCTGTCACAATGACACAAGCAAAAACAATATCAATAAACTATTTAAACAGTTGGAGTAGAAAACCACGAAGACTTTTAGTCTCCACAAATAGATTAGTTAACAGTAAATAGGAGTAGAAAACCATGAAGGTTTGAGTCTCCTTAATCAGTCTCCTTAATCAGTCTCCTTAAACGATACTTATTTAAGCACATAAAATAAATAATACTAGATTTCTTAAGCTTGTTGTTTCTGCGTTCAAATAAATCAGATAATACAAAACAGTTACTCCCTCCGTTCCACTTTAGATGAACCCATTTGACTTTGCACGGAGTTTAATAAAGAGAGAAGACTTTTGAAACTTGTGGTCTAAAATAAGCTATAGATATTTGTGTGACTACAAATCATCTAGGGATGAGTAAAAGTGAATATTGCTTTCCAAATTTAGAAAGAGGTCATTCTTTTTGAAACAGACTAAAAAGAAAATAGGTTCATCCTTTTTGAAACAGAGGGAGTATGTTTAATCAGTGTGTATGGAACGATCCCGAGCCCACAAGTTACTTGTCTCTCCTTAAGAAATCTAACCCCCTCACAGTTGCCCAAGGTTTACGGGTTAATTTCTCCAAGGATGGAACGGGGTAACAGTTCTACGGTAGCGGCACTTCAAACCATAGAACTCTGCGAACACAAAAGAACGGAGCAAATCACACGACTTACTTTAGCATGCAGAAAAGAGAGGGAATAATCAGATGGTATTTCTGTATGTTTTGTGTGTTCTGTATCTGTCTAAAAGACTGACGAATGACAAATATATATAGCCTATGGGAAAGCAGAATATGAAGAGACACAGCCTTTCAGATGTGGCTGTTACAAAAACGACCACTAATGGCTGATTTTAATAATGGAAAAACGTGGAGGAATGAATCTGAATTCACTTCCCGTTACAAGAACGGATTAATATTAAATATTAATAAAATATTAATATTAATTAATATTTAGTTTTTGTTGGTCCAAAAAATTAAGTCAATCAATCATATCAATTGACCGAAGCCGAAGCCGAGACGAGCGAGCGACGACGACGGCGTGAGGCTTCCCTTCTTCTCAACCCTTTTAGGAGTCAAAAGAAGCACTTCTCTATTTAAACCCAACAAAAGACTTTTCCTCTACCAATATGGGAGAAAGTGCATTTCCCAAGTAAAAGGAACCTTTTCACCTTTCCACTCATTTCCCATTCACACTCTTCACGTTCCAAAACCCAACAATATCATATTGTCACATGCAGTCTCACCAATTAAATTCTGGGGAAGTATAATAGTCTGAACGATCACCCTTCACGTTTTATAAGTGATGGAAAACCGCATTTTTGCTACACAAACTTATACAAACGAAATTGATTTGATCATTTGTCATTTTCATTAGCATTTTAATATAATAATTCTGTATCCGTAATCCATTATTGTTCCAATCAATTTAGATTCGTAACGATGTAGGGGTTTTGCTTACGATTGACCTTTTTTTTTTTTTTTTTTTTTTTTTTTTTTTTTTTTTTTTTGGTTAGGCGAAATCACAGCTTAATGCAAATTACACGTTCAGTGCTTGCGAGTCAAATAATGATTGTCGTGAACAGTAGGAGACTTGGCATAAAATAACGTATACCTAGAACACAAGTATGAACTGATTTTCGTACCATTTACTTGAGAATCAGCATTAGGAGACATGCATTCATCAATTGGAATATCCGGTTTTTTATTTTCAGAGCATGAAAAATTTATGCTCATTAAGCCAAGTAAAAACTCGATAATTTTACTTTTAGCATCATATATCGATTTTTTTTTTTTAAAAAATATATCAAATAATAGAAGCTATAGTGATATCTCCGTGAAGAAAATAAAAAATTTATGGAGTATATAATAAGGTTACATCTTAGTCAAACATAGCGTTCTAATTTATGTGGCAGCATTTCATTAGTAGTCTATTTCAAAAAGAATGACAGCACTCTAAATGTGGTAAGAATTTAACTTCAAAATTACTGTTTTGTCATTACCGAAATGATTTAAAACCACACAAACATCTCTGTCTTATTTTAGACCATAAGTTTCAAAAGTCTTCTTTTATTTCTTAAACTCTGTGCCGAGTCAAATTATGACACATAAAGTGGATCGGAAGGGGTATGTCGTAATCTCTTTAAACTACTTGGAAGCATCCATGTTGGTGTGATGAAATACTAGATGCAATTTCTTAGTTGATGTGTGAAAAAATTACTCCCTCCGTTTCAATTTATGTTGCAGCATTTTCTTATTAGTCTGTTCCAAAAAGAATGACAGCATTCTAAATTTGGTAATAACTTAACTTCAAAATTAAAGTTTTGCCATTAATGAAATGATTTACAACCACACAAACATTTATGTCTTATTTTAGACCACAAGTTTCAAAAGTCTTTCTTTATTTCTTAAACTCCGTGCCGAGTCAAACTATGATACATAAAATGAAACGGAGGGAGTAAATTAAAAACGAGTGGAAGACTTTAATTTGGAGCCTATGTAAAGTCTTCCTCTGTCGTCTTATTCTTGGAAGCCGTTCGCCCGCTGCCTCGTTTACTTGCCACCCAACATGTGACGTCAAGCCAACATTGTCCACACTTAGACAACCACAAGATACTAGGCTGCCTATCCGTCGTGCTACCAATACGTTTGACAATCAGCCACACACATGCCTTGATCACACCAAGTCACATTTAGCCCGCACTTGCCTAAACGTTCATCAATCATGTTGTTTGCCAACCGTTTTTGCCCATGGCCGAGCCAACATGCCCAAAAATTCATGCCAAGGCTGAATCCTACAAAGTCCAGGATATAACAAACCAACCGCACTTCTTGAATTTGACGTCCTCATCGAACAAAATCAGCAACACTCCCCCAAATGCAAAGAAAATACAATTTCAAGCCACAACGTCCCGTTTCTACACTTGCCCTCAAGTGCAGCGTTTTGCTTGCCTTCGCCTATTTCCCTTGCACGTTTTTATGTTGTTGCAGCGCTATTGTTAGCCCTCCACGCCGTTCACCACAAACAACCCACTCCTTGTGTCCACCACTTGCAAAGAAATCACAAGCGTAACAACGTTGAGCCTTGTGTTCATCTCATTCCAAATGCAGCCCATCGACTAACACCACGAGTTCAACACGTTTCCCCCATTTGTTTATCTTGTCTCCTTCAATTTTGCAAGTCTAACACATAGCCATGCTCAAATATTGAGCAACCATGCTGATTTCTCCCGAAATCAGCCCACACCCGACAAAAAAATTATGGTTACTTTCTTGTTTTGCCATTTCCAAGTACTAGACGGCCTCCCCTTGAATCAAAGCCATCCCGAGCCCTCTCTTGATATTTTGATCAGCCCGTCACGTCCACCAAATGAACCTGCTCACTCTGATATGAGTTGTCACAGGGGCGGTTTTTGACAACCAAAACCTGCCGAGGTTTGCCCCGTGCGGCGGCCAAGCACCCTTGTAAGGCCCAGCCTTCCCAACACTTAGTTTATAAAATAGGGTCGTTTGAAATAGTTTAGCACTTAGGAACAATTTATGGCTGCAAGATAAACGTAAATGGAACAAAACGATATACGGAAAACCAATTCCCAACCTTTATATTATCACGTAAATACAAAGGAACGGCCAGCCTTGGCCAAACGTCTCCTTCCAGGAAGACATTTATTTTATGTGTTGCCTACATTATTTTCTGTCTTGTCTAAGTTACAATGAATAAAAGACTCATATATACATAGGGGATCAGCCACAAGGCTTTACAAATGGATAGGAGACGAAATTACACTTGGCAGCCCACTTGCCCACGATCTCGGCCACGTCAGCCACGTTTTGGCCCATGTTTCAGCGCCTAACCGGCCGCTCATATGCCCTGCACATGCGCCCAAGCCACAGCCGACTCAGTTCACCTCACACAGCCGACTTTGCCTAGTCGTTCAGCACATCCGTCCCAATTTTGCCCAAGTGTCATGCATTAATGCTAAACCACACCACACCATTATCAAGCCTTGGCATGAAGCGATACCTTTTGTCCCACAAAGCCGTTTTCCCACTGCCTCGTTCACTTGCCACCTAACAAGCGTCGTCAAGCCACCCACACTTAGACAACCACAAGACACTAAGCTGCCTAGCCGTCGTGCCACCAATACGTTTGACAATTAGCCACACACATGCCTTGATCCCACCAAGTCATATTTAGTCCGCACTTACCTAAACGTTCATCAATCATGTTGTTTGCCACCCATTTTTACCCATGACCGAGCCAATATGCCCAAACTCGTACCGAGGCCGAATCCCACAAAATCAAGGGCCTAACACTCTCCATCTAACACTCTCCATTAGCCATTCGCTGTAAATGGAAAGTGTTCTAGGAGAAAGCACTGAGTCGGATTTCATCGAAAGCGCTCCAACATATTATCCCGTAGCTTATCTTTACTGTAATATAATGAAAATTTTATATCATCATCACAATTTAACTTACTGTGAAAGATTATTCGTCTTATTTTTCTTGTCGCTAATTTTGTGTATTAAAGGTAACCTTTTAAGTGACCTAATCACTCGGTGTCAATTTATATGATAATATTTTTTTATATATTTTAAAGTAATGATATATTTATTTTTGTAAAATCGAACACACTCACACGAGAGAAATAATATTTGGGTGAAAACTCTTGCTTTCATTGATGAGGGGAGTCCCCTATTTATACAAAAGAAACCTAGAGAACCTAACCCTAAACCTAACTTAGGGACCAAGTAAACCTAACGGGCTTGGCCCATTATACAATTTACATAACTAATCTATTTACAATAATCTATTTACATTTACAATACCCCCCCTCAAGTTGGAGCGTGAGGGTTCCTTACGCCCAACTTGTTAAGGAAGAATTCGAACTGGGTGCGTCCCAGCGCCTTCGTAAAAATATCAGCAAGTTGTGTGGTCGTAGGCACATAGCTGGGACGAATGACTCCTCCGATGATTTCATTCCGAACAAAATGACAGTCGACTTCGATATGTTTAGTGCGTTCGTGAAAGACTGGATTCCGAGCAATATGTAACGCAGCTTGACTGTCACACTTCAAATTCATCGGAGAATCGTGATCAATTCCAAGATTCCATAAAATCCCTTTCAACCACTTCAATTCACACACAGTCATCGCCATCGATCTATATTCTGCCTCAGCGGAGGACCTCGACACGATCTGTTGCTTCTTCGTTCTCCAAGATATCGGTGAGTCCCCTAACGACACATACTAACCTGTTAACGATCGACGTGTCAACGGACAGCCTGCCCAATCAGAGTCACACCACCCGTGCAATCTCAGATCACACTGAGAATGAAATACAATGCCTTATCCCGGACAGCCTTTCAAATATCGAACAACCCTGAGTGCCGCTTCCATATGTTCAATACGGGGACTCTGCATGAATTGCGACAACACATGCACACTATAGGACAAATCCGGTCGTGTAAAACACAAGTAAATCAATCTTCCAACCAGTCGCCGATAACGTTCAGGATCTTTGATAAAACGACCAGACGCAAGTGCCAAGCGATGGTTTTGTTCTATCGGCGTACCAACCGGTTTTGCCCCCAACAAGCCTGTTTCCGATATGATATCCAATGCATACTTCCTCTGACACAGGAAGATTCCTTTCGGAGCCCTTGCCACTTCAACTCCCAAGAAGTATTTCAAGGCACCTAAATCCTTCATATGGAAACATTTCGAGAGATATAACTTAAAACTTCGAATTGCCTTCGAATCATTACCAGATATAATCAGATCATCCACATAAACAAGCACATTTAAATGCACATTTCCCTTCTTCATCGTAAACAATGAGTAATCCGAATATGATTGTCGAAACCCATATTGCTTAAGTGCAGCAGACAACTTCGCAAACCAACATCGGGGAGCTTGTTTTAAACCATACAATGATTTTCGAAGGCGACACACAGCTCCTCTCCCCGTCATGCGATGTCCCGGAGGCAATTTCATATATACTTCCTCGTGAAGATCACCATGTAAAAATGCATTGTGCACATCCATCTGATGCAATTCCCAATTTTTGGCAGCTGCTACGGCCAGAAAAACTCGGACTGTCACCATCTTTGCAACCGGTGCAAACGTCTCCGTATAATCAACCCCTTCGATTTGATGATTTCCAAAAATCACCAACCTTGCTTTGTACCTTTCAATAGTTCCATCCGAGTTGTACTTTATCTTGTACACCCATCGACATCCGAGGGCCTTCTTCCCGGTAGGCAAGGGAACTATCTCCCAGGTTCTGTTCGCTTCCAATGCCTTCAATTCTTCCCCCATGGCTGTTCTCCATTTGTCACTTTTTACCGCCTCCGAATAGGAGGTAGGCTCATATCCTTGCGTTATAGCTGCAAGAAAACTCACATGTTTCGAAGAGAAATTATCACAATTGACATAGTGTGCTAGAGGATAGGGCTTACCAGAGGGTTGTTGAGAAACAGATGAACAAGCAGACTTTCGAACGCAGGACGATACCCGGTGACTCATCTTTTGGACCGTATTAGTAACAAAGTCTCTCAGCAAGGTATTCTCTTTCTTAGTTCGTTTTCCCCGACCCAACTCTTCGGGTTCAACGTCGGGGACAACCGCAGGTTCAGCTTCCGGAGTCACCTCTTCGGGTTCACTCACCGGAGTTACGACTTCGGGTTCAACACTCACCGGAGTCACGACTTCGGGTTCAACACCCCCCCTTCCTTGCACACTCTCCTCTGCCTCCTCCAATGCAACGGTGACAGAAGTCGTATCTTGTGTCCGTTTTTCGGCATCAGTCTCCTTGGAGGCGAATGGAAATTCCTTTTCGTAAAACACCACATCCCTCGAGAACACAAACTCCTTTGTCTCCAAATCATACATTTTCCATGCTTTCTTCCCATTTGGATAACCCAAAAACACACATCGACGACTCCTACTTTCAAACTTGTCACTTGTTCGTCCTTGATTGCGAGCATAACATAAGCAACCGAACACCCTCAAATGATCATAATTCGGTGTCACACCCATCAAGATATCGTAAGGTGTCTTCCCATTCAACAACTTAGTGGGTGTCCGGTTAATCAAATAACATGCCGTCATCACACATTCTCTCCAGAAGTCAATTGGTAAATTAGCTTGAAAACGCAGCGCCCGTGCCACGTTTAAGATATGTCTATGTTTCCGTTCAACTCTACCGTTTTGCTGGGGTGTCCCCACACACGAAGTTTGGAACAAGATCCCTTGTTCGAGAAAATACCCTTTCAGACTTACAAATTCGGTTCCATTATCACTCCGAACGCACTTAACCCGTTTATTGAATTGTCTCTCCACCATTGCAAAGAAACCCTTCAATTTTTGTCCGACCTCTTTCTTATCAATTAACAGGAAAACCCATACTCCTCGTGAACAATCATCAACAACAGTCAAAAAATATGATGCACCACACGAAGACTCAGTTCTATAAGGACCCCACAAGTCACAATGAAGTAAATCAAAAGGTTCAGCAGCTTTATTATTACTCGAAGGAAATACATTTTTAGTTTGTTTTGCCCTAAGGCATACATCACATGCTTTTTCTTCTAAGCTACCTTTCCCACTATCTTCTACGACTGAAAGAGATTTCGTTACTTGCATCGAAGGATGTCCCAACCTTTGATGCCATAAGTCCACCACATCGACCTTCACAGCTTTCACCACGGGTATCGTCCGAAAGTAGTAGAGTCCGTTCTTTTGTTCACCCGCTCCAATCAACTTCCCCGTAGCCCGGTCCTGCATAACACACAAATCATTAGTGAAATTTACATTGCAACCAACTTGATTAATTAATTGAGACACAGAAATCAAGTTGCAAGTCATTTCGGGCACATATAACACTCCGTGAAGAACCATGTCTTCGTTAAATCTGATGGATCCTTCCTGAGTCGCCATCGTACTGCTTCCGTTCGGTAGACCTACCGGACACTTTGGTATTGTTCGTAAATTCTCCAAAATACTTATCTGACCGGTCATGTGATTTGACGCCCCCGTGTCAATAATCCATGAAGGATGAGTTTTCTTACCGATCGAAGGTTCACTTGTGCTTGCCTTTTCCTTTTTCAGCAAATCGAACAGCATCTGCAACTGATCACCTGTTATTCCGGACAGGTTAGCCTGTCCGGGCACACTCATGTGTCCGTTTTCTCCATTCTCGAGCTCAGCTTGAGCAGCATTTGCTCGATTATTGCCACGTCCCCGACCAGCATTTGAACCAAACTGTTGATGTCCACGACCTCTTCCACCTTTGTTGCCTTCAGCTTTTCCTCTACCACGTCCTCCATTCGAAGTGCCTTGCTTCGGATAATGCACCCACCCCTCCGGATAGCCAATGACTTCATAGCAGCGTTTCGGAGGATGTCCTCCTCGATCACACAAGTGACACTCCTTATAGCCTGTCTTCGGCGGCTGTGATCGTTGTGCAGCAAACGCCGTTACCTCCCCTCGTTCTTCCTGAATTCGTGCCATCCCTTTGACCCGTTCATCTTGGATTACCTTTTGGTAGACTTGATTCATCGATGGCAACGGCTCCTGAGCCAAGAGATTGGAACGGACAGTTCCATAAAGGCTTTCATCCAGGCCCATAAGGAATAAGTGAACCCTATCTTCTTCCCTTTTTTTCTCCAGTGCAACCGTTAGATTGCACGTGCAGTTTCCACACGAGCAAGTTGGGAACTTATCACAATTTCCTAGTTCTTCCCACAACATAGCCAGTTTTCCATAGTAAGCAGCAACAGTTAATCCCTTTTGCTTACAACCGGCCAAAGCCGCTTTTAATTCCTGAATCCGAGGTCCGTTTCCCACGGAGAAACGTTCTCGAATACTCTCCCACAGATCTTTCGCTACTTCCATGTGCGATATGGTGGTCCGAAGAGTAGGCTCGATCGAATTCCTAATCCACGACACCAGAAGAGAATTGATAGTCCACCAATCCTCATAATCGATCGACTTTTCATCGGGCATCTTGATCGATCCGTCAACAAAACCAAACTTCTTCCTTGCACGCAGCGCCGTTCTAACCGACCGCGCCCATTCCTCATAGTTTTCACTGGTCAACTGGACCTATGTGATAATCAAACCAGGATTATCATTCGAAGTGATATCGTACGGCGAGATTGTCTTCCGTACGGCTGCAACATCACCTTTTGGAGCCTCCATTACTTTTCTACTTGAAGAGTTTCACGATGGCTCTGATACCATGTAAAACCGAACACACTCACACGAGAGAAATAATATTTGGGTGAAAACTCTTGCTTTCATTGATGAGGGGAGTCCCCTATTTATACAAAAGAAACCTAGAGAACCTAACCCTAAACCTAACTTAGGGACCAAGTAAACCTAACGGGCTTGGCCCATTATACAATTTACATAACTAATCTATTTACATTTACAATAATTTTTATATTTGAAAGCAATTTAACTTTCAATTTCCTTTACAATTTACCCTTATTATACATGTTTTTATAGCCGCAAAAATCTCACAGCAAAAACCGAAAGTGTGAGAAGTTTTTCTTTATCTTTTAAACTAATTTGTACGGAGTTCACATAAATTGAACAAGGGAATATGGAAATTATTTGCAGAAACGTCCGATAAAGTCTTCTAGTGGAAGTTTTAGTTATGATCTCTATCTTCTCTTTGCATCATTGATTTATGAGATAATGGTAAAAAAAACCTATAAACTATCACTATTTTGTTAGTTTCATACTTAAATTATGGATTGGTTACGTTACCCCTGAACTATCAATTTTTATAATCAAAACCCCCTGCAGTGCCAAGTGGCCTGGAGAGTGACTTCACTCTCTTTGTTGTGTGTGGAGAAATAAAATAGACCAATAAAAAATATTCATGTGGAATTTCTCTTCAATTTTTAAAATTTAAATATTTTTACTTGTTTATTATTATTTTGGTCTTTTTCCTTTCTTCTTTTCTAATTAATTATTTTTCTTCTTCATAACTCTATATTTTTAGCCAATAACAATAAACTAGTTGAGACCCATTAACCTTAGAATAATAAGATTACTAAAAATGATTTAATAAAATGTGATAAATTCAGTTGCAATTTACAACTAAATTTTGTCAATAATGGTCAATTTATTTAAAAAGATATAATCCTTAACAAGCCCTGTATTATTTTAATATTTTAATATGCAACGTTCTCAATTGAGTTTATCATGGTTGAGTAAATTCAGTTATATATAATAATTAAATTTACTATAGTTGGTTAATATTTATTATTTTAGAAATATGGATTTTCAACTAAGATAAAGATTTTTTATTTTGATGAAAAATTTTTAAAAAAATTAATAAAATTACAAAAAGAAAAACACCAAATAAGACATAAGAACAACTACTTTAAAAAATTAATTGTATGGATGCTCTAAAAAAAAGTGAAGTCACTCTCCATGCTAATTAATTGCAAACTTAGGTGTATAGAGTAGATTGACATAAGTGACATCCTCTTACCTAATTACTAGCCTTATTTATTCAATAACGGTGATAATCATCAATCAAAATGACACTCTGTTAGGAGGATTGAAGCCTTACTGAGTTCTAGCTCTGCCCTTGCGGAGGACATCGATTTGTTTCTTTTTCCTGATCAAGTCCATAAGGAAAAATAGGGCAAAACAAATTGTTTTTTCCAAAGAAAGTACATATGAAATGATTATTATAACATTTATTTCAAAGTCAACACTAGTAGACTTGCTATTCATTGGAGCATTTCCTTTTCAGTTCCTGAGAGTCCATTTCTTTTTTCTTTTTTCTTTTTTTTTTTGGTTGAAATATCATTTTGTACATAACTAGTCAACGAGAGAAACTTTCCAAGTCTTCTACTCTTAACATATTAGCAACTAGTAGGAAATATCCAGGTTGTTAATGAAGTAGTCCTAAAATATTTAATTTCTAGTTGATGTAATTAACTGGTAAAAAGACAAGAAAACAAGTGAGACTATAGTGCAATAACCCTATAAAGTCTTCCATTGTCTTCTTGCCCTTTGGACCAATTCCATTGATTTCAGATTTTTTTTTCTAATTTTTTTTTTTAAAATCAGAAATGGCACCTATCCAAAAGAACACCATAAAACATTTCACACACCCAGAGCATTCATTAACAGTATATGATTCCAATACTAATTATCTTTGTGATGGTTGTAAGATCCCTGGCATAGGAAAAAGATATCATTGCCATAAGTGTGAATTTGATCTGCATGAATATTGTGGGAAATGTCCGATGAATCTTTCTTCTTTTATGCATCCTTACCATCCACTAAAGCTTGTTGTTCGAAAGGCAAAAGCCAATCGCCAACACGAACGCATATGCAACGTTTGCTGTGACACTGTTGAAGGGATGTTTTATAGGTGTGATCAATGTGAATTCGATGTTCACCCTCTCTGTACTCAATTGCCAGAAACATTGCACCATGCCCTCCATCAGGTATTCAACAATCGAATGCAAAATCAGAGTTTAAGTTTTATGTTATTGTATAGAGAGTATTCACATAAGGTCACTTTAAAGGCAATTACAAGTAATTTTCTATAAATTTGACCACCGTGAATTTAAAGAACTTTTAAGCTATCAAGTTAATATGCAAATATACTATTTGCATATTAATAGTATATTTGATTTCCTGCTATTTGCATATTAATAGTGAATTTGATTTCCTTCAACCATAAATTGTGCATCACATACTAATTATACATATCTATATAAAGTGTGAAGTTACTGTCAGAGGGATTATGGACGTATACTCCCTAGGAAATTGGCATTCAGTTAAGCTGATTTTAAGGAATGCTCATTAAAAAATATCAAAATGTGGAAATAGTATTATGATAGTTTTGTGATTAAGTATCACAACAAAAATGCTAAAGATTGTAATTAAAAATTATAATTGATGTAGTTATTTGAAATCTTCCCCAACAATTATAATTGAAAAATGTAGCACCATAAGTTTTTTACATAATTTTGGCATAATAAATAATAAATTTTATATATTTTCATATGCGGTATCTTTTAGACATTTTGGTTAAAAAATTATTTTTTACTTTTAAGTTGAATCTTTTCCCATAGCATATTCTTATTTTTAAAAAAGATTAACAAAATTTGAGAGGTTTGAAGTTGAATTGTCATTGACAAACTTCATATTCAAAGTTTGAAGTTTGATTTACCACGGTCAAACGTCTAAAATTTTGAGGTGGCTAATACCTTAAATTTGATGTTTTTTTAAAAAATTTAAAATAGTTGTTTGGGTCCATTTTCAATAAAAATAACTAAAATAAAATGTCACATCAGTATTTTTTGGTAAACTTTAACCACAACTTGGGAGAGTGACTTTGTAAATTATTTTGGATAAGTTGAGTGATATTTTTGTCTCAAACCATAGGAAAATGACTTTTTTTTAGGTTCTTTGCATTAGTTCAGTGACAATTTTAGGAATTAACTCATTATAATTATGCTCTTTAAGAGTGTCTAATTAAACCAATTAATTATTATAACATGCCGAACTAATGATCACAACTTAATGCAAGTGTTCTATAATGACACAAGCATTTTGATGGTGATTGCAGGATCATCCTTTGAGGCTGTTGGGTTCATCCGAACTAGGAACCTGTGCTGTTTGTAGAGGAACATGTAATGCTTCTTCTTGGCGTTACAGGTGCGTGCTATGTGGATTTGACATTCATCTAGGGTGTGTGTTGGTTCAATGTGAAAAGAAAACTACACATCGAGGAATTCCGACGTATGCTCCACCGTCCGCATTCCCTCCGCCACAAAATTTTGGTGGTTATGCTTATGGAATTCCATGTTGGAATCCTAATCCTAGCCAATTTTGTCCTAGTCCGTATAACATGCACCATCAATATATGCCACAGCCACAACATCAGAGTCATGGGATGCAGACTCAGGCTCAAAATAGTGGACGGATTGGGCAAATGATGTTTGGTCTGGTGAAAACACTTGGGGTTGGAGTGATTTCTAATATGATCTTTGGGATGGATGTGTTTTCATTTTTTACTGCTTGACTTAACTTCATTTCTTCCTTAGCTATATACAGGTGGATTCAAGATTTTACCTTTTACCTTCGAAGGCTTCAAATTTTACATTCTTATGATTGAATCTATTTCATTTTTAAAAATGTCTGTTCATAAATTAATACTCCTTTCCGATTTATGCGATAATATTTTCTTATTAACGGTTCGGGACAAGGAGGAAGGGGGTTGTTGGCCGAGCTGAACTTAAGAAAAAGATCGGTTAGACCGGACCGATAAAAGATCGGTCGTTGGCCCACCGGTGAATCGGACCGGACCGTTTGGGTGGTTCGTTAAGTGTTTAACCTCTAATGTAACCTGGAGTTTAGGGGGTTTGGATAAGTGGTTGAGTTTGGTAATCTCTGAGCATTAGGCTGATATTTGAGTAATATTAGCTAGTAGTGACTTTCTGACTAGATAAACCAAATTGCTTATCTTTTTCACATTTTCTATTCTTACTGAATTCGCTTAATTTTTCATCCAGATACTGTTTCGAAATTATATTTAATAAAAATGCTTCTTACTCACAGGAAATGGTACTTGGATTAGGAAACTTAGGCTGCTTGTGTCTTTTGTTCTACATCTGAGAATTGGGATCATTAACGGGCTGCATTGTTTAAGCTCTCATCATATACTAGCTACTGAGAAATTTATATAATGGAAAATTAAATGTACTTGACAAAAATTACCATAAAGGAGTATTTCACTAGTTCAGACATCTAGATTTACTGAAAGATTAAGTTAGTTGGAACTAATGACACAAAATGCAAGTTGAATGTGAAGGACTTAGCTAAAACATGAAACGAAAAAAAAAAAAAAAAGAAGACCGGACCGGACCGGTGTTTAATGCGCTAAAGCCGAGTCGGGTTTAAAATTCTTGAGAAAAAGACCAATTAGGACCGGACCGATAACGGCCTAGACCGAACCGAACCGGTACAGGGACCGATGAGCTGACTCTAAATGGGCCGGTCTGGGCTGGTCCTGGCCCGATTGACAAGTATAATGCAAACACATGCCAGTAAAATTTTAACCCCACAAAGTGATATGCATATTTTGCCAAGTCAATGTTTAAAAAATGTCATCACATAACACATACTGATACCCCTCCTTGTGCACTATAACTTCAAGTCTTCTTAATTAATTTGAATTCTTTTAGCATGGATAAAAAACTTTGCATTTGTAGAAAGAATTACATATCTCTAATCTAATATTTATTTAACGGATTAAGGCCAGTTAATGCCAGAAGGAAAGTCTATTGCTTAAGAAAAGATTTGACGATTTCTAAACGGACAATAGGGGAAGGAATAAAAGAGGAGAGCAAAGAAGCCAACTGACTGAGATGTGGGCTCATGTTAGATGTTACTGGTTTTAAGTGGTAGTAGCTGTGAATTTAAGAAGAATTTATAAGGTCAGATGGCCACTTGCCTTGGAATTGAAATACCATGAAAGGAAATATAACATTTCCAGAAAGAAAAAGAACCTCAAATTAAATATTTTCGCTGTTGTAAGTTTGTCTAATTACAATCGGGTGGATGTTATCACTTTAATAGAAGATTTAACAGTTACATCTCAATCTAATCTTCAAGGCCAATTTATATGTGGGAACCTCGTTTGCCAGTATAGATTGTCAAGTTCGAGCCTAGATATAAGGAATCCTGATATGAAGTGTTCCCTTTTAATAAATCTTACACAAAGTACATTTTAATCAATCAGGTTGGGTTCGGAGTTATATCATATTGTCACAAGCAGTCTCACCAATCAAATTCCGGGGAAGTATAATAGTCTGAACGATCAACCTTCACGTTTTATAAGTGATGGAAAACCGTACTGTTGCTAGACGAACTTATACAAACGAAATTTGATTTAATCATTTGTCATTTTCATTATCATTTTAATATAATAATTCTGTATCCGTAATCCATTATTCTTCCAATCAATTTAGATTCGAAACAATGTAGGGGGTTTTGCTTTCTTAGATTGACCCTTTTTCTTTTTGGTTAGGCGAAGATCAGCTTAATGCAAATTACACGTTCAGTGCTTGTGTTCAGTGCTTGTGAGTCAAATAATGATTGTCGTGAACAGCAGGAGACTTTTTTTTTTTTTTTTTTTTGGTAGAAATACGAAATATGGCAATTTACAAAGCTATGATACCTTAGGTAAACCTTAGGCAATGGTTAGCCTTATTGACCTTACTTAAAGTGGTTTTACAAGAATGACCTCACTAATTTTAAGCAAGTGCTCCCTCTCGGGCAACACTTAAAGTTTTAAACTTGACAACTGCACCCATGCACTACCAGAAATCGGATAAAATGCTACAAAGAGCTCAGAGACGGAATTCCCTCTCCAACTGATTGGAGAGGGAATTCCGCCTCCAATCACTTAAAGAATAAAAAAATAATAAAATTTTTTAGAGTTGGAGACGGAATTCCGTCTCCAACCCATAATAATAACCCCGCTCCTTCTCTCTTCCACATTCAGTATCTCCTCTCCCCAAAATTAAAAAACCCCCAAACCCCCACGGCGAAAACATCACTGCCTCCGGCGAAAACATCACTCCCTTCACGGCTAATTTCTTCCATCTCCGGCAAAAACATCCCCAATCATCCCCAATTTATTCAAGTCAGTTTTTTCTTCATCTTTCCCATTATTTTTAGCTATAATTCAAATTATTTTTCCCTCCCCATTTTTTCCATCCATGAATTCGACCCCCATTTTCCCCACCCCAATACCAACTTTAACACCCCAACTATCATGTTTGTATACTTGTTTAATATTTGTTAGATTGGATTATTAGAAATTAAATGTCATTAGTTCTAGAAATAGTTAGAAAAATAATATAAAGTAGATAAATTTAATTCAAGAATAATTAGAAAGAAATAATTAAGAACAATGTTATTGAACATGACAAATAAAATAAATGTAGGGAGTTTGATTTAGTTAGTTAATTAAAAAATTAATATACAACATAATTCAACAATAATGTTATACACCTATAGTTTGCTAGAAAAATTGCTATAATTTGTTGCATTGATTTAAAATTGCTATCATGTTTGTATACTTGTTTAATATTTGTTAGAGTGGATTATTAGAAATTAAATGTCATTAGTTCTAGAAATAGTTATAAAAATAATATAAAGTAGATAAATTTAATTCAAGAATAATTAGAAAGAAATAATTAAGAACAATGTTATTGAACATGACAAATAAAATAAATGTAGGGAGTTTGATTTAGTTAGTTAATTAAAAAATTAATATACAACATAATTTAACAATAATGTTATACACCTATAGTTTGCTAGAAAAATTGCTATAATTTGTTGCATTGATTTATATTTATTTGTGTGCAACTTTTGTAGATGGAACATGATGAAAATCGTAGTTGGATGTACAATATGTTCTATGAAAATATGGGTTTGAGGAAAAGTTATGTAGATGAGGTTGATGGGTTTATTGCTAAAGCTAAATTACTTCCTGAATATATACGAGGGGGGTCAATCAAATGTCCTTGTGTGAAATGCAAGTGTAGCCACGTGCAACCAATTGAAAATGTCGTGTTGCACCTTTATAGAAAAGGATTTATGCCAAATTATTTTGTGTGGACTGCACATGGAGAGTGTAACCCTAGTGTCCATAGAGAGAACTTCCAAAATGACTATGTCGGGTATAACTATCCAATGAATGAGATGTTGAATGATGCGTTTGGAATGTACCAAGGGGAACCCTCTCAACCGAATGTTGAGGAGATTCCCAATAATGAGGCGAAACTCTTCTATGAACAGTCGGAAGAAGCAAGTCGCCCATTTTACGAGGGGGCAAGTTATTCAAAGCTGTCGGTGGCAGTTAGGTTGCTTAGTATTAAATCAGATTATAACATATCTCAAGGAGGCATGGATGAGATCATTGAACTCTTGAATGAACTAAACATAAGTAACTTGGGATTGCCATCCTCGTACTACGATGCAAAAAAGTTGGTTTTGTTTTTAGGGCTATCTTCAGAAAGAATTCACTGCTGTAAAAAAGGTTGCATGTTATACTACAAAGAAAACAAAGATAAGCAATTTCGTACGTTTTGCGGTGAGGCTCGCTACAAGCCAGTCAAAAATTCTAAACAGAAACAGGTCCCAGTAAAAGCGATGCATTACTTACCTCTTATACCAAGGTTAAAGAGGTTGTATGCATCAATGAGTTCTGCTCCTCATATGAGATGGCATCATGAACGTAAACGACAATTTGGTATTCTATGTCATCCGTCTGATGGAGAAGCATGGAAGCATTTTGATAGAGTGTATCATGAATTTTCACGTGAACCTAGAAACATCAGGTTGGGTTTGAGTTCTGATGGGTTTACTCCGTTTGCTGTCTCTGCTGCACCATATTCTTGCTGGCCTGTATTCGTCACACTGTATAATCTACCCCCAGAAATGTGTATGACAAGTCCATATATTTTCCTGACTTGTATTATCCCTGGTCCTAGTAACCCAAAAAGCTCTATTGATGTATTCTTGCAGCCTTTGATTGATGAGTTACAAATATTGTGGCGTGATGGTGTTGTAACATATGATTGTTCCTTGAAACAAAACTTTAGATTGCATGCTTGTTTGATGTGGACAATTAATGATTTCCCTGCATATGGCATGTTGTCTGGTTGGTCCACTGCTGGTAAGCTATCTTGTCCTATTTGTATGGAAGATACAAAAGCATTTTATTTGAAACATGGGCGTAAGCACACATGGTTCGACTGTCAGCGCCAGTTTCTGCCAGATGACCATCCATTTAGGAGAAACACTAGTGCATTCATGAAGAATAAGGAGGATTTTGATGATCCTCCACAGAGGTTGACGGGGCATGAAGTTTGGTCTCGGGTTCAGGGGTATCCCAAGGCAACAGAGCAGCAACCATTGCCTAGAATAGCAGGTTTTGGTGTTACACATAATTGGACAAAGCAGAGCATATTTTGGGAACTTCCTTATTGGAAGGACAATCTTCTTAGGCATAATCTGGATCCAATGCATATTGAAAAAAACTTTTTTGATGCTGTCTTTAACACTGTGATGGATGTCAATAACAAAACAAAGGACAACTTGAAGGCAAGGTTAGATGTTCAGGCATATTGTCGACGACCTGAATTGCACCTGCAATCAGATGGGGTTAAGGTGCGCAAGCCATCAGCGAACTACACTTTTGACTTGGAGGAGAGAAGAATGATTTGTGAGTGGATACAGAATATTAAGTTTCCTGATGGTTGCGCATCGAATATATCCAAATGTGTCGACATGACAGAAGGTAAGCTTACGGCAATGAAAAGCCATGATTGTCATGTTTTCATGGAAAGTTTGTTGCCAATTGCGTTCAATGGCTTGCCTGATACAATTTGGAAACCACTCACTGAAATGAGTGTGTTTTTCAAGGACTTGTGTTCTAGTACATTGAGGGAAGAAAATCTACAATTGATGGAAAGTAATATTCCTGTGATCTCTACTAAATTGACCAAGATATTTCCCCCTAGTTTCTTCAATGTTATGGAACATCTGCCTATGCACCTTGTTGAAGAAGCAAGACTTGGAGGCCCGGTTCAGGGAAGGTGGATGTATCCTACTGAAAGGTAATGCATATCATAGATTTCCTCCTATATTTAATATTTTTTAATTCATTATTAAATTATATGGCTATCTATGTTATACATGACTATTGGCAAATGTAAGCGGACCGCAAAAAATAGGAATAGAATTGAGGGGTCGATATGTGAGGCTTATCTTGTTAGGAAAACGTCGCATTTCTGTTCTTATTATTTTGGGGCCGAAGTACCTTCTCTAAGTCGCAGGCCTAACCGACATGATGATGGTGGAAGCGGCAATTCACTGTATCCTCATTTTTCCATATTCAATCATCCCGGTCGAGGATCAGAAAAAGGTTGTACAAAACCATTCAGCGACATCGATAAACAAGTTGCTACAACACGTGTACTGCTGAATTGCCCAGAAGTGCAACCTTTTTATAGGTATTTGTCAGTTTCTACATAAAAAAAAAAGGTTAATACATATATTAATTTTTACATCCTAAATATTGTTGTTGTGCATAACAGTTTATTTGTCACTAACTTTGGGCACGATGCTGTGACGACCAAATTTTCAGAGTGGTTTAGAGAATATGTAAGTGTTTTAGTGGCACATATCCCGTTGGTGAATACTATACGCAAGTATGTTTTAACTTATAAATCTACAATTGTATGCATGTTAGGTGCACAATCCTGAAAACGGCGTCAATCATCCACTGTTTTGTGATTTATCATTGGGCCCTATTTATAAGTACAGACAAATGTCTAAGTACTTCATCAATGGCTATAAGTTTCATACTGAAGAATGGTCCATGGGGAAGAAAACATATAACTGCGGAGTGTGGGTGAATGCAGGCACTGGTGATGGAGAGTTTGACTATTATGGTGTAATACATGAAATATTAGAACTAGAGTTTAATGGTCATCCAAGGAAAAATTTGGTGCTCTTTCGGTGTAAGTGGTTTGATCCAACACCACTTCGGGGTACAAAGGTGCATCCAGTATATAAAATAGTTGAAATAAATCACAAAAGAACGTATGCACATTATGATCCATTTATCATTGCTCAAAATGTGAAACAAGTGTACTACGTTCCTTATCCAAAGTGCAAAAATAAACTGAAGAACAAGGCAAAAGCAAATTGGTGGGTTGTTTTGAAAGCCAAACCGGTTGGAAGAATTGAGGTGGATGATGCATTAGATGAAGCATACCAAAATGACATTTCAAATGTTCAAGAAATTGTAGATGAAGAATTACCTGGCGAGTTGCATCAGGGTGTGGATTATTTTGAAGAATTTGATATGTCGGTGCTCAATCAAACCATGGAAACGTCGTTGGGAAATGAAGAAGGGGAGTACATAGATGAAAATGATACCTCTGAGGATGAATTGCTTGATGAACTAGAAGGAAGCGATGATGATTGATGTTAGTAGTTGAATATTTGTGCGTTACATTGGTTGTTTGTGGTATTTAATTAACGATGATACACTTTATTAAATATCTAATTCTATTGAATTTAACATTAATTTGCAGATATGGCATCTCGAGGTAGGAAAGGACCTAAGACCCGTGGTGGCCATACTTCCACAGGTCATACTACTTCTCCACTTCCGGTGGTGACCCCTACGTCTGAGTTGCTCTCACAGCTAGGTAATTATCCGCCTACATTTTTTGCTGGTCTCCCTAGTAACCCACTATTCCATCAGCCACAGGCCCCTAGTATATCTGCACAGACCATGCCACATATGGGGCAACACTATCAGTTTGGCCAGCCTGCTGGTCCCTCTTTCCATTCCATGCCTATGGTAGGCACATCCCCTCAGTCTGTGCATGTACGGGCCCCTACATTTCAGCCATTCGGCGCACCGGGCCCTTCACAGCTGATGATGATACCTACTCCTAGTATGCATCCACATAGTTTGCCATCTACTACACCTTCCATTTCGAGTACTGTTCCATCTGCATCATCATCGGCATGCCCCAGCTCGAGTACACCCGTACCAGAGACTCAGCCAGAGTCCTCTCCATCTGTCACCACTACAGCGCGAAAGGGTAGGAAAAAGCGTACTAGCGCTACAGTTCAGTTGCCCGGTGGTATTGGATCTCTCGATGAGTCTGGGAGGTTGATTATCATGCCTGACAGCAAAGAAGGGTAAGATTTATTCATTAACCTTTAAATTATAAACTTTTGAATTGAATGCAATATATATTTATCAACATAATTTTGTATGTTAAATTTAATGCAGGTTTGTTCCATCGGACAAGGCAGTGAAACTTGTTGTTGAATCTATGACACCACACTTTACTGATGGTTGGCCGACCTGGGGAAAGGTGCCAGTACCTGTTAGGAACCGCATGTTTGAAGCTTTTACGGTATTAACTATACTTATGAAGCTTTTGTCATTTGATTATTATATGTGTTTTATTAGTATTCACTTATTATATTGTTATTGTTTCAGCACAAGTGTTCGTGGGATCCTATATATGATGATCAAGTCCGAGCAGTTTTTGAGAAAAAGGCGGCTAAAAGGCTAAGTGATTCCCTGTCAAAATACAGGCAAAAGGGTAAAGTTCCCAAATGGATTTATCAACAAAATTGGGATAAACTCAAACTTTATTGGGAAACACCTGAATTCTTAGCCCAGAGCGAGCAGGCTAAGAAAAACAGAGCATCCGCAAGGGGAGGATCGAAGCACACTTGTGGTTCAGTTAGTTTGGCCACCCATCGGGCACGATATGTAAGTCAATCTAATTTTTATTTAAATTAAAAACTTAAAACCATTTTGACTTAGCATTAACAAATTTGCATTGTGTAGGAAGCGGAACATGGAAAAGTTAGTGATTATGAATTTTTCCATTTGTTCCATTATTTATATGACGAACAAGGAAATGAGGTGGGATGGGTCGAGCCACGTGCACAACAACTAGAGGTGAGATATCATAAATAATTTTTTTTTAAATTATTCCTTAATTAATTATTCTAATCGCGTCGTGTGTTTTAGGAGAACTACAAAGCTTTACACCAAGAATGGCTTGAGAGCCAAGGGTCACAAGTTGATGAAGGCTCTCCTAAACCCACCAAGGATGAAGAAAATGCAATGTTCGTTCAGGCGGGTGGTGGCTATACTAGCAAAAATCGAGCCTATGGCCTTGGTCCTTCGAGGTACAAGAAGCCTTCTCGTGTAGGTATTGTCAATGCTAATTGTTCTTCTTCTTCTTCACATGCACCACAAGCTGCGGATGATGAGTTGCGCGCTAGATTGGCGGAAATGGAGCAAAGGCTACAAGATAGTGAAAGGCAACGGTTAGAAGACCGTGAGAATGTGAAGAAATTACAGGATATTGTGGCAAAGATTTGGAGAGATAAGGAGCAAGGAAGTGGCTCGTCCCAAGGAGCGGATTAGTACTCTCATGGTTTGTTTAGTTGTGAACATGTTTCTAAATACTTTAGTTTTTATTTGTGTTGAATGGTTAATGATGAAACAATATGCATGTAGTATTGTTTTATTGGCCGTGGTGGCTTTGTTTTATGTTAAACAGGTATTTTATGTTAAACAGGTTGTTTTTGGTATTTGGTTGCTTTGTACCGAATTTCTAATATTTTTGTTTAGCAGGATTTGTATAGTTAGAGACGGAAACAAACCAAAAAAAATTAAATAATTTTTTTAGAGACGGAATTCCGTCTCTAAACAACAAAAATAATTTTTAAATTTTTAATTGGAGAGGGAATTCCGTCTCTAAACAATAAAAATAATATATATATATATATATATATATATATATATATATATATATATATATATATATATATATATATATAAAATATGTTGGAGAGGGAATTCCCTCTCCAAGCATTAAATTAATTAAATTAATTGAATGATTGGAGAGGGAATTCTCTCTCTAAGCACTAAATTAATTTAATTGATTTAGTGCTTGGAGAGGGAATTTCCTCTCCAAATGCAAAAGTTAACGCGTCCTGACACAGTCTTGGAGACTGAATTCCGTCTCCAAGAATGTGTCAGTGTGTCAGCTACTTTTGCATTTGGAGACGGAATTCCGTTTCCAATCAGTCCAACGACGCGCTTAAAAGCGAAGGACGCACAGAGACGGAATTCCTTCTCCAAACACCGTTTGGAGACGGAATTCCGTCTCCAAACTTTGACGCAGTATGATTAATTTCTAGTAGTGATGGGGTCAGCACTTAAAGTATAAAATGATAAGTACTGCAAGTGCTGCCCCCCATGGCAGCACTTGACCTTTTATCTCTGTCATCATTCTCCCCAAATAACTTGAAGTGCTGCCTTACAGGCAGCACTTGCAATTTGTACTTGAAGTGTTTCCTCCGAAGGAACACTTATAAATTTATAACGTGAAGTGTTGTCTACCGAGACCATTTTGCTAAATCATTCTTAAGTGGGGATAAAAAACATAACCAAAGATAAGGGGTACATGTAGTGAATTTTTTTTGTATTAAAGCATGTCTACAATGGGTTTGAGGGCTCGTTGTGCATCCAAATTGCGATAGTTGGCAAGGATAATAAAGCATTCATAGGAGATGTTTTTTGGACATAAAAGACCATTAGCATCAAGAACAGTAGTAGACTGAATATTACTAGTAGAAGGTCTAGCAAACATAAAAAATCTAGAGTTATCATTACACAAAAGCCCTTCCTTAGCCATTAGATCTGCTACTTTGTTTTGCCTCCTGAACCAGTGATTAAGCTCCAGCTTCCCCAACTCCAATTTCTCCAGCTCCTCCATCAGCTTTCTGCAGTCATTTAAGAGAGCACATTTATAAATACACGGGTATGATAACTGGGCAAAAATGTCACTTGAGTCTGGTTATATTTTTATGGGTAAAGGACATCTATCTTTAATAATGAGGAGACCATGCCATAGAGCTAATAGTTCAATATTAACTTGGTTCGTGTCGGGGACATGCGTATAGAAGCCAAGAGCCCAATCTCCTTGATAGTTTCTAATTACACCTCCCATTCCTCCTTTACCATTTTTATTGGAACTATCAATATTAAATTTGTAATAGGTCATATATGGGGATGCCATTTAACATGTAGATTAATCTGGTCTTTAGTTGAAGGGTGATCCTTTGCCAACATTACGTATTCAATGGTACGCTTATGAATCAAAGGAAAAGAAGGATCATTTTGCAGGTTGTTATGATGATTATTATTTCTATTAATCTAGATATTCCAAATAATGAAGGGAAAAAGATCATTCCATACATAGTAATTATGGTTAGGAATAGGATTAATTTCGAATTTGATCAAGCCAATGAGCAGGTGATTGAGCTTGGGCTATAGGATCAAAATTGAGCTCTTTCCAAAGATTATGGATATGGGAACAGTGCAAAGAAAATATGGGAAGCTGTTTCATCTTCCATGGGGCAGGATGGACACTTAGGATTGATATTAATGCCAATGTGATGAAGGTATGATCGAGTAGGAATACGATCATGATAGCAAAGCCAAAAGAAATATTTTATTTTGTTAAGAGTTTTAAGCTTCCAGATCCAAGTGAAGTCTTTGCTTTGGTAATTTGGATTTCTATCAATCAATTGTTTTATTGAGTGTATTGTAAAAACACTATTTTTAGTGAGCTTCCACCTGAGTTTGTCTTTGTTGATAGGGTAATGGGGTAAATCAATTGAGATGATCTTATCTTAAATGTCTTTAGGAAGGATGAATGATATTTTTTCTAAGTTCCATTTTCCTCCATCATTTAGAGAGGCTATGGAGATGAGAACTTCTTCTCTTGATAGAGGACCATAAATATGATTTCTCAGGATGGTGTTAGGAATCCATTCTGTGTTCCAAAATTTTATTTCACAACCATTTTCCATAGACCAAAGGAACCTTTTTTGCAATATTCCAAACCCACCAAAATATTCGTCCAAGTTCCAGTATAAGAGTTTTTGGTATGAATTGTACATGTTGCATTGTTTGTAGAGGTGTATTTAGAAAATTAAGGTTTTTGACTAAAGAGTTGAGGTGTTGTTTACTAATCTCCAAGCTAGACTAGCAAGGAAAGCAAGTTTTTTATTCATGGCTTCAATTATGCACTGAAAATCCTTTGTTTTAGGGCCTTTTTCAAACATGGGGAAACCAAGATATTTTCCAAAGCTAGGGCTTTGTTTTATTTTTAATTTATGAGAAATAATCTCTTTGGCTGTGATGTCATAATTGTCAGAGAAAATGATTTTTGATTTGGTGTAATTTATTTTCTGTCCAGATTGTTTACAGAAGGAGGACATAGTATAGTCAATGGCTTCGCAATTTTTGCTATTAGCTCTACAAAAAAAGGTAAGATCATCAACAAAAAACAAAGTGAGATATGTAAGGGCCATTTTTTAAAATTTTGATTGAATCCCAATTACCAGCTAAGACTTCACTATTGATGTTTCTAGAGAGCATTTCTAGACAAAGAATGAAGATGTAGGAAGATAAAGGATCACCTTGACGATTCCCCTAGTAGGGTTGAAAAAAGCAGTTTATTTTCCCATTGGTAAGAATGGAAATTGAGGAGGAAGATATGCAGGACATAATGAGTGAAGTGATATTTTTGAAAAATTTGAAGTATCAAAAATTTTTGTGAATAAAGGACCATTCAAGCCTGTCGAATGCTTTCTCTAAGTCTACTTTAAGGATCATATCGGCAATGGCACCCTTTTTTTTTTTCTTAAATGATTTGATAATTTCTTGGATGATAATAGCGCTGTCAGAGTTTTTTCTATTTTTGATTGTTGCACTTGGTGCACCTCTGTAAGACACTAGGGGGGGGGGGAGGAGGGAGAGTGAATAGTGTCCTTACCCGATTTTCAAACTTCTAAAACCTGCTCTTAACTTTGATCGCCTAACTTACAAAGAACCAGGTTCCTTGCAAGTTTCATCTATCTCTGAAACTTAAACACAGTGCAGAAACGTAAAGAACATAGAGATTTTTACGTGAAAAAATCCTTGCTTAAGGGATCAAAACCACGACCCAAACTCTTGGAATTTCAATCTTCCACTAAAGGAAAACCAAGCAAGTTTTAGATTACAACATAATGCAATCAAGGAACTAGACCTCCTAGTACCTAGAACAACCTTCCAAGCCACACGTTAGCTTGTCAGGTTGACCCTATCACACTAAAGAATAACCTCTATTAATTGCTTCTAAACAAGATGATAGATTACAACTCGATAGTCTATATCAAAGAATTAATGCAACAGACTAAACTATGAAACTGCTCCTTCGTCAGGTTCTGCTGCCCAGCCTTTGTTCTTACACACAATGCTTCTCACGATCAATTTGTGTTCTTGATATGCTCTGTTGAGATTTCATGAGTGCGTAAAAAGTTCTGGCCAAATTAACTTGTATTTATAGAGTTTAACATAGCTGATTCCAATTAAGCTTAAAACTCTTTTTTCACTTTGGATTCCGTTTCAAACAAGGTTTACCCATATTGCCTTATTTGAAACTTAAGTTAATTTGCCTAAGTCTTCAATCCTTCTTCACCTAGGAACCGCGTTCTATTTCAGCACCGCCTCAGGCTTCTTCTTTTCCGGATATGATTGAAACTTCGACTCCAGCTGTTCTCGTTTTCCTTCTTCAACTCTAACTCGAATGACCCATCGAACAACCCACTCTTCTTACTCAACTGTGAACCTTTTCGTAGTTCACTAAGCACCAGTTCCTTGTCATCTTCAAAACTTATCCTTCAATATTGATAAAGCTACTTTGGCATGGGCTAATGATGTTGTATAAGTATGGCTTTATGCGATTTGCAACAACTTTTGTAATAGTCTTATAAATTGTGTTGCAAAGGCCAATTGTTCAAATTTTTTTGATATCATTAGCATTGTCAAATTTGAGAATTAGATGAAGATAAGTTTCATTTAGTAATTTGTCATGCAACAAGAATTTAAGACATTATGATATTGCTCAAGAAAATAGGGCCCCACAATTTCCCAATATTTAGTAAAGAAAAAGGGGTAGAGCCCGTCAGGGCCATGGGACTTATATGGCTTAAATGATCTGAGAACACTAATGATCTCCTTACTAGTAAAAGGAGAGTTCAACTTATGATCCACGCTCAATCTTACGCCATTAATAGTGAAGGGCGGTCGTCAAAGTATAATACCCGATGTGAGTCGGGGTCGATTTCCCAAGAGAACTAGCACGTCAAGTGAGAGAGTTGCAAATAGATATTCAAATGAGGTTTAGTATTGAGTCCTAGAAGTATGATTTGTTTGATGAAAACTATGATTAATTCTAATGTGTCAATAAAACGAGTAAGTCGTTCAATATTACTAGACTAGGGGTGCAACCAACTAATAGTGATTTCCAACCAACGGGTGTCTTTACTTCACTTTCCCAACACAAGTATAATTATGGTCGAGCATTCCAATCGTGATCTCTAGAATCCTTCCGGCCTAAGAGAGATCTTTCACAACCCGCTCGTCAAAGTCTTAGTTGAATGCTTGAAGCATTACTCAATGACCCGAGGAAAGGAGACCTCTTCCGAGCGTAACTCCTTTTAGATGAGTTAGCCTATATGAATAGCCTATCAACTCAAATCCTCGCCAATTCCACTATTCTGCACTAGTTAATCTCTTTCGAGTCTTTAACTAGCAATGTAGACAAGAAATCCCAAATATCATGGATTTTGGGATTTTGATGTTATTGTAATGGGGAGTTGGATAATTGTTACTTGTGTTATAGTTAGTGAAATAGAACAACACCCATTAATTTTCTATCACAATAGCATAATTGCACTCCTAGTTATGAGTTTAGCTACTCATAACTAGGGTTTGAATCATAGTAATAAAGATGTAATGAAAAGATCAAATAATGTTGGACATAAGTTTGAATTGATATATGGAATCAAGATTGAAAGTTACAAGATTAGAAGCTTACAAAATGATGTTAAGTCTCTAAATTTGCTCCCAAAATCGCCCAAAATATAGAGTAAATTGTAATGTAAGTCTTGAATAAAACCTCACTTTCCTATTTATACTCCTAAAAAAATTACACAAAAAAACTTATTCCGTCCCAATTGTGCTGACCGCACAATATTGTGCTGGCTGATTGTGCTGACCGCACAATATTGTGCTGGCCGCACAATTCCTTGAAAACTTGAAGTAGTTGCTGCTTGTTTTTGCATTCTTGTGCTAAGCATTGTGCTGACCGCACAATATTGTGCTGACCAATTGTGCTGACCACACAATTGGGTCTTTTTCAGCATTGTGCTATCTCACAATATAGTGCTGAGCCGCACAAGTCCTTGAAAACTTGTTCCATTTCGCACGACTCCAACTTCGACTCGACTTGGCCTTCTTTTGTGTTCTTTCCGCTTAGTTTCTGGCCTCGAGCGTTTAAACTAAGTAGCACCTGGAATCACGCAACATTACATAAGAATTGGTCGTGAAATTAGCTTAAAAACACATAAAGTTCCTATAAAGGAAGGCTCAAAGTCGGTAAAATGCCGATATATCAACACCCCCAAACTAGAACTTTTGCTTGTCCTCAAGCAAAACACACTTCAATGGTCCCCAAGTTGCAATTCATCAATTCATGCATTTTTTTTTCATTAAAGCAACAACAAGCCAAAACTCGATTCAAGTTCAAGAACTAATGACATTGGTTGGTGCCAACAATTAAGCCAAGTCATGTGAGCATAACTCCCATATACAAAACATCAAAGAAAGCAAACATGCCATGACACAAGATTTTCAAAGTTTTCCTCTTCCTCACAAGACTTCACTTCTTTACTTGCTCACCTCAGTTGAAAAGTGAAACACAAGTCCTCAACTCAACTTCACAAGTGCCCTCACCACTCGAGAGAATATCCCAACCACAAAAATGCAATGATAACACAAGTGGGATTAATGATAGGAAGAATTAGCTCACTCTCTCAAAAGAAGTTCATCATGCATACTAAAGATCCATAGGCTTGCTCTTCGTGTACCTCTCCACTAATGTAGGAATGCTTGACCTGAAATCAATTAGGACTTGTTAGGGTTGTAGTGTAGGCTTTTGGTCAAAGGTGGGGTACAATATGGGCAAATAGTGACTACACACCTCCTTGAGCACTACACTGTACAAAAATTAAAGCACACTTCGTTTTTCTTGCACTTATACCTTGCTAAATCGAGGATTATACACTAATCTTTCTCCTCTTTATTCATCAATTCTCTTTTTCTTTTTCTTTTCTTTTCACTTTTTTTTTTTTACTTTTTTTTATTCAACTCGCTTTTGTTGCTCTTCATTTTCATTTATTTTCTTTTGATTTTCATTAACTTCCACATTTTCACCATAACTTGTGCCACCCCCAAACTTAGGCTTTTGCCTAAGTTTGCACGTCTTTCAATGCACTCAAGGAGGTAGGGCCAAAAGAGAGGGTTAGTGCTTTAAGCACTTAGAATTGGTCCGGGTTAATAATGTGGTTGCCAAAGGAAAGGATATTAAGCTCAAAGGGGTTGACTAAGGATATAATGCAAGGGTAGGCTTTTTAGATTACTGAGCGGGCCAAAGAAAGCCTAAAATCATTTTTCAAGTCAAGAATCACCTAGGATTTCGCCTCGAAGCACACTTAGGGCAAGTTCTAGATCGAGAAGCGCACACATGAACACACCAAAACCTCACCACTCATGGCACATGTAAAGTAAGGAAGACGAGTATATTCAAGTCCCAATCAAAGGCTATTAAGTATCCGAAGTTTACTGATAGCCTAATGAGAGCTAATTAGTGACATAAGAGCCAAAAGTTGAACTTAAAGATCATAGCACAATTTACCAACTAAGTTTTTCTATTCATTTTTCAAAACAAGCTCACATGATAAAGATTAAATAATGGTGGAACCAAACATGCAAAAAGTTGCTAAGGAGCAAGAATCCACAACTAATCATCATTATTCACAACTAAATACTAAACTAGTACTAGAGATGTCCGGTTCAACACAATTACTTCCTTGGAAAAGAAATATGGCAAACAAAAACCAAGGAGGTTATTTCAAAAAATTTTGTGCAACATGGTATTTACAATGAAAATGGTTGTTCGGACCCAAATGAGGCTTTCGCACCCACATGGGATTGCTACGTATCACCCGGGAGTGAATCAGATAAAGAAAAGGTAGCATCCCAAGCGTAGTTCATGGGAGTACCATGTGTTTTTGTTTTGTTTTTCGAATTGCTAAACATATATGTACTAACAACTTAACATAAACACTTTTGTACATGCATCAAACATAACACCATTTCATAGATAAAACAATTATATACAATACTTGGTTCATGACAAACAAAGGTACTCAAAACATCCTATATACAAGACATGGTGACATGAGACATTCTTTAAGTACCCACCCCCCAAACTAAAAGTATGCGTTGTCCCCAATGCAACTAAAAGTTATGAAAGCATCTAAGAGAATGAGTAAAAGAATGGTCCCTGTCATAGCTAGCCCTCAGTGGCTGGTGGAGGAATGGATGGCTCAGCAGCAGTGGGACCCTCAAGGGTCGGCTGAGTATCAGCAGGCTCTGTCTGGAGTGGAGTGGTAGTGGCAGGGGCAGGCAATAGCTCATGTGTCTCTGTCTTCTAAACCCTAGCCATAGAAGTGGCCTGCCTGTCCAAGATGTCAAGCTCCCGACGCCTCATAAGCTCCCGACGCCTCATAAGCTCCTTGCGCTCGGGATCCTCCTCCTCCTCGTCATCCTCATCATCGACATCCGCAGCTGCAGATGTCCTCTCTGTCTCTTCCAAGAACGAGAAGTCACCCCGACAATAGCTGTAAAAGTCCCTGGAGAGGCTAGATAGCTCTCCTCTCAGGCTCGGGATATCCTCCTCGACTCGTCGCTCCATCCTCTGCATCCTCTTCCCCATTTTCTTCAACTCTCTAGTCTGCTCCTTCTGGCCCTCTGCCAGCTGTCTCAAACTCTCCTGCATGGGCAGCATGATCTCCTGAATAGGCGTCATGACCTCCCTGAACACTCTCGCTGTGAACAATGGGTCCTGGAGAATAGTGTTCAGCTTCTTGTTCAAGGTGTTCACCACCGTAGACGTGGCAGCGACAACACCCGGAACCTGAAGCAAGGAGGCATGGCCTAAGATTGATTGGGGCACCCGAGAGGCGGGGGCCCCAGGAGGTGTAGCTGGTGTGCCTGTAGATGAGGACGGTGCCTGTGTGGATGTAGATGGTGCCTGAGTGGCTGCCTCGGATGACTCCCCAGCTGTGGGAGCAGCATCAGACAATAGAGTATCCAGAGTGGTCGACTCGATAGTCTTTCTCTTCTTCTTGTCCCTAGGGTTCCCTTCATCCTGGATCTTATCCACCTCAGTCCTACCAGTGGCCTTGATCTCCACGTCCAAATGAGGAATCCTTGGAACATTTACATTGGAGATGAGGCTAGCCAATAAACAGGGAAAAGGGAGGGTTGTCTCATTCTGTTCCATCCTGTTCTCTATCTCTGTGAGTATGATGGCACCGAGGTTGAGAGGATAATCTGCCATCAGGGCGGCAACTAACACTGCTTTCCTCAACGGGATCTTGGTATCATTCTTCGAAGGGATCAACCTGCTGCTAACAAGCCCTAGCCAAGCCTTAGCCTCGAAATTAAGGTCCTTCTTGTATATACTGAATCCGGGGGCTGCCCACGCAGGTGTGGTGCCCGGGGCTGCTATGATAGAGACTAACCATGGCCGAGCCTCTTCCCCTAATCTCAACTTCTCAGAATAAGCTAGGGTTATTCATGTTCTGTTGACCCCTAGAATCCCGTTCAAGTTATCCCAATCATAATACACCTCAGTCCCCCGCACAACCACCTTGCTCTCGGTGAACTTCTTGCATTTTCCGTTAGCATAGAACTCACGTACAAGACTGGGGACGTACTTGCTCGGTGGCGCACAGAACCCCAACCACCCCCGTCTATCCAGGTTGGTATATATCCGAGCATACTCCTCCTACGTGCCCGAGATATGAAAGAGTCTCTCCAGGAGGATATGGCGTTTCTTTGTAAACTCCTTGTAAATGGCCCTAGCCTCCGGCACCACAAATCTCTTAATCTTGGCCGGTTTGGGACCAAGGCCAGGGACCCCTTGGAATTGGGAGTCCGAACCAGATCCTGAGCTCAAGCTCGGGCTCGATTCACTCTCTCTTTCCACCCTCTTTGAGGTCGACCTCTTCCGGGAGGTCTCTTGGTCCTTTGGTTGCTTCAGCTTGGCCCGTGAGGTACTTTGCTGGGCCCTAGTTACTTGCTTTGTCCTATTAGTAATCTTTTGCTTCCCCTTAGTATTTGTCATGATACCTAAAAGAAAAATAGAAAAAATTTAGTCTTAAACGAACATTTAATATATACATTCTATACTACTTTAATTATACTAGTTAAACAACCTTAAATACGATTAAAACAACGAGGAATAATAATATTTACATGGGAAACTCCTACCAAAAAGCGACCAAAAAAATGCCTTCTGACAAACAATTGTGCGGTCCGCACAATATTGTGCGGTACCGTACAATCTGGAAAAAATAGGCAGTGCGCTCAGTGGGCTTGTGCGACCCCATTGTGCGGTCTGCACAATTTTGTGCGGGGCCACACAATTTGTGAAAAACTAACAGAATCTGCAATTGTTTTGTGCGACCACATTGTGCAGTTCGCACAATTTTGTGCGATCCGCACAATGTTCAAAAATTTGAACAATTTGTGTTCGCGCTTTATTAATCCGAGATTCAACTATTTTTTTTTTTATTTTTCTCAATTGGGACACTCTCTCACACATTCAAAGCAATGGTTCACACTAATTCCTATTCAAGGAATAACCCTAATCCCATTTTCAATTTGTTCAAATGTCTTTTCTTGTTAACCAAGAATTGAGATTATGGGTTAGGGTCCACATGATTCATAGGTTACTCAGACTTCACCATGATCGAGTGTAACCCAAGTTTGGGTTGAACCCATTGGGTCCTATGGATGATTTAATTCGACCCATTGGTTTTCTTCAATTCTAGGAGTAATTTACTTGAATTAACTTAAGATAGAGATGAGAAAGCATACCGGATTTGATGATGTTGGATTGATCCTTGAAATGGTAGGATTGAATGTGTGTGTTGTGATTGAACGGGTCTTCTTTCTCTTTTGTTTGTGCGTTTGTGTTGAAATGAAGAAGAATGAAGAGAGTTTAGAGTTTAACTTACCTGAATGGACGCAATTGCCCTTACCCGTCACTTTGTGCGACCGCACAATATTGTGCGGTGCCGCACAATATTGTGCGGTGCCGCACAAGTGACAAAGTGATTGTGCGATGCTGCTGGAGGAATTGTGCGGTCGCACAAAATTGTGCTGACCCGCACAATTCTCCATTTTCTGGCAGTGGCTTCATAACAATTGTGCTACCAATTGTGCTAGGTAGCACAATGTTGTGCCTTCTCAGTTTTTTGTTTTTAAATCATCCTTAGCCCGTACTTTTGAGTACGACTCCGCACAATCCCATTCCTTAAGACACAATTGGACTCGTTTCTTCACTTTTGATCATCTTCACACCTACAAACGCCATCCACTCAAGAACAAGTGAGGAGCATCACAATATATCTACAAAACATGCATGAATTTAAACATGGGTTGCCTCACAAGAAGTGCCTAATTTAACATCGCGGCACGACGGTTTTGACTTTGTTTTCTCAAGGTTCATCAAGGTAGATGCACGCCACTTCACCAACTTCGGCGTCGCATCCCAAGTAGTGCTTCACTCTATGCCCATTGACCCGGAAAGTTCTTCCGCCTTCTTTCGATTGCAAATCAACAGAACCATAAGGAGTAACTCCTACCACCTTGAAAGGTCCCTTCCACTTGGACTTGAGCTTGCCCGAGAATAGCTTCAAGCGAGTGTCGAACAACAACACGACATCTCCTTCTTTGAACGTCCGGTTCCAAATCCTAGAATCATGGAGCATTTTCATTTTCTCCTTGTAGATCATTGCATTCTCATAGGCTAGGAACCGGAATTCATCAAGCTCATGCAAATTTGAGATTCTTGCATTGGCGGCATCATCCCAATCCATGTTCAATTTCTTCAATGCCCATAAGGCTTTGTGTTCAAGTTCCACCGGTAAATGGCAAGCTTTTCCGAACACTAACTTGAATGGAGACATCCCAATTGGAGTTTTGTACGCGGTTCGGTAAGCCCATAGAGCTTCATCAAGCTTTCTTGCCCAATCAGTTCTATTTGCATTAACCGTTTTGGCAAGAATGTTCTTTACTTCCCGGTTCGACACCTTGACTTGGCCACTTGTTTGGGGATGGTAGGGAGTTGCAACCATGTGTTTCACTCCATATTTTTTAAGGAGATTCGAGAAGGCACGGTTGCAAAATCCACCATCACTAATGATAGCCCTTGGAGTCCCAAATCTTGAAAAGATGTTCTTTTTCAAGAAACTCAATACACTCTTGGCTTCATCGTTGGGGAGCGCAACCGCTTCCACCCACTTAGACACATAGTCAACTGCCACCAAAATGTATTTGTTTCCATATGAGCTCACAAAGGGTCCCATGAAGTCAATCCCCCATACATCAAACAATTCAACCTCCACAATGGGATTCATTGGCATTTCATGCTTTCTCCAAATTCCCCCCATCCGTTGGCATTGATTACAATTCTTGACCCAAGCATGGGCATCCTTGTGCAAGGTTGGCCAAAAGAAGCCACATTATAGCACCTTAGCCGCCGTCCTAACTCCACCATGATTTCCTCCGTAAGGCGAAGAATGACACCCATTCATAATGGCCTCTTGCTCGGACTCGGCAACACATCGTCGGATGATAGGGCTCATCCCAATAATAGAACCTTGCATCTTTTGCCAACTTCTTGTTTTGATAAAACGTGAAGTATTCGGGGTAGACTCCTCCAAGAGATTGGTTCCCAAGACACGGCCAAGATCCTTTCATCCGGAAATGTATCATTTATCCCACTTCTTCTTTCGGGCGACCTTCCTCCTCTAACCGTGACAAATGATCCGCCACTTGGTTCTCGGTCCCCTTTCTATCAATCACCTCAATGTCAAACTCTTGAAGAAGTAACACCCAACGAATGAGTCTTGCCTTGGAATCCTTCTTTGCCATCAAGTATCGAATAGCGGAGTGGTCGGTATGGACAATTGTTTTCGACCCCACCAAGTATGCTCGAAATTTCTCAAAGGCAAAAACTATTGCTAGTACGTCACTGTGTAATTCATTTGAGCCCCATTCATCGTTTTACTTGCGTAGTAGATAGGATGAAACATCTTCTCTACCCTTTGACCTAGCACGGCTTCCAAAGCCACGTCGCTAGCGTCACACATGAGTTCGAATGGAAGCTCCCAATTTGGACTCACAATGATTGGTGCGGTAGTTAGCTTCTTCTTTACCTCTTCAAAGGCTTCTAAGCACGCCTTGTCAAAAACAAACTTGGCATCCTTCTCCAACAATTTGCACATCGGATTCACAATTTTGGAGAAGTTTTTAATAAAGCGGCGATAAAATCCTGCATGTCCCAAGAAGCTTCGGACACCTTTCACGGTCATTGGAGGTGGAAGCTTTGAAATCACTTTTATTTTTGCTTCATCCACCTCGATCCCCTTTTTCAAAACTTTGTGCCCCAACACGATGCCTTCTTGGACTAAGAAGTGGCATTTTTCCCAATTAAGAACAAGTCTCGTTTCTTCACATCTCTCTAGCACTTTCTCCAAATTAGTCAAGCAATCATCAAATGAGTCCCCAACTACCGAGAAGTCATCCATGAATACCTCAAGAAAGTTTTCCACCATATCGTGAAAAAGTGCTAGCATACACCTTTGGAAAGTGGCGGGTGCATTACAAAGACCAAATGGCATTTTGCCGAAAGCAAAGGTGCCATAGGGACAAGTGAAGGTTGTCTTGTCTTGATCTTCTGCCTCTATGGAGATTTGATTGTACCCGGAGTACCCATCAAGGAAGCAATAATAAGTACGCCCCGCCAACCGATCAAGCATTTGATCAATGAATGGCAAGGGGAAATGATCTTTTCTTGTGGCGGTGTTGAGCTTTCGATAGTCCATGCACACTCTCCATCCGGTGATGGGCCTTATTGCAATAGACTCTCCCTTTTCATTGTGAATCACCGTCATACCTCCCTTTTTCGGCACACATTGCACCGGAGACACCCATTTACTATCGGACAAAGGAATAATCACGCCCGCATCGAGCCATTTGATAATCTCATTTTTCACCACCTCTTGCATTGGTGCTCGACACTTGGCTTACACCCATCTTCAGGCAAGATCTTGTGAGTACACACTCCCAGGTCAATTCCCCTTATGTCCGCCAACGTCTACCCGATTGCTTTAATTCTCCGTCTCACCATCTCTACAAGTTTGTTTTCTTGAGCTTTGTCTAAGTGGGAAGAGATGATTATGGGTAAGGTGGAGCTTGGATCGAGGAAAGTGTATCTCAAATGTGTTGGGAGAACTTTCAACTCAAGTTTTGGGGGTTCTTTAATGGATGGTTTTGTAGGTGGAGTGGCTCGATTTTCAAGGTCTAGGGATAGCTTTTTGGGTACATATGGTTTGGATCCCCATCCTTCTAATGCTTTCACCACTTCCGCCACATTCTCCTCATCTTCAACATCCATATTCCAAATTACCGCCGCCAACGTGTCTTTTTGACAAGCTAAGACACTTGCTTTTTCTATCAATGCTTCAACCGCCACATCAATGTACGAGCAAGTAGCATCGTCATCCACTGGTTGTTTCAATGCTTTGCAAATGTGAAAGATGGCCTTCTCTACATTGAATCTAAATGTAAGCTCATCCCTCTCCACATCACAAAGGGCCCTTCCGGTGGCTAAGAACGGACGGCCAAGAATGATAGGCACGTCAACGTCCACCGGGCAATCAAGAATGATAAAATTCGCCGGGAAGACGAATTTATCTACCTTTACCAGCACATTGTCTATGACACCAATTGGGCTTTTCATTGATCGATCGGCCATTTGTAGATTCATTGTTGTCGGCCTTGGTGCATTGGTGTCCAAAGTTTTGTACACTGCATATGGCATGAGGTTGATGCTTCCCCCAAGATCACAAAGAGCCTTCTTGAAATGCCTTCCCCCAATGGTACATGGAATAGTGAATGCACCGGGGTCCTCCACTTTAGGTGCCATGTGCTTTGACACAATTGTGCTCACTTGGTGAGTGACCTTGATAGTTTCAAAATCTCCATACATCTTCTTGGTCACTAGGTCCTTCATGAACTTTGCAATGTTTGGCATTTGACCTAAAGCATAAACTAATGGAATGTTGATTGAAGTGCTTGCAATTTTCTCCCATATCTTCTTGGCATGTGTGATTTCTCTTTGCTTGTTACTCTTTTGTGGGAATGGAAGGGGAATTTTAGGAATGGAGCTTGGAATGGAAAGGCTTTCTTTGAGTGGTGGAGTTTTCTTTGGTTTAGCTTTTTGGGTAGTGGTGTTTTGGGGTGTAGGCTTGGGAATTTCTTGAACATCATCATCATTGTCTTGTACAAACACCTCACCTTGCCCTTCTTCTTCTTCTAACACCTCTTCTCCAATAGCATCATTAGAATGTTCCTCGGCACCCTCATCATTGCCTTACATGTTCAACCTTTCATTATCATAGCTCTTGGCCTTTTGATAATCATATTCATTGCCGCTTCGAGTCTTTATTGCCATGACTTGATCTTTTCCGCTCCTCTTGGGATTTACTACCGTGTCACTTGGTAACGTATCTTTCGGCCTTTGGTTGACTTGGTGAGCCAATTGACTCATTTGTGATTCAAGCTCCTTGATTGATGCTGAATGGGATGTCATGGTTTGCTTCATGTCTTTCATGTCTCCGGAGTAGCCTTGTTGATTTTGAAGCATTTGACTCATCATTTCTTTCAATTTAGTGGGAGCCTTTGTCTCTTGATCATTTTGCTTAAATGGAGGTCTTGGAGCATATTGTTGAGAAGAACCGGCTCCTTTCCCCTCTTGGTTGCTACTCCAATTACCTCTTCCTTGACTCGGCCTCCATTGCCCTTGTTGTTGGTAGGCTTGTTGATATGGTTGTTGGTAGGGTTGTTGATAAGGCCTTTGATAACCACCTTGATCATACCCTCTTTGCCCTTGGTAGTTACCCACATATTGTACTTCTTCTCCATCTTGCACATGGTAGCATTGTTCCGGATAGTATCCCTCTTTCCCATGTTGGAGAAGGGACATAGGAGCACCTCCGGGAGTCACATAACCCATTGGGGCCACTTGATGGCCGGTATTTGTGGTGTGGATATTTTCAACCTTGTGCAACTTCTTTTCATTGGATTCCCTATCGGCCTTTGAGTTCTTGTTCATGAGGTCCACCGATGTCAATATCCTTGCTATTTTCTCATCTTGGGCTTCAAGTCTTTCCATCATCATTGGACTAATCCCAACTTCTCTTCCCGGATTCTTAGCTCTGGATTGTCATTCTTGAGATCTCTTGGTCACTTTGTCTAGGATATCTTTCACTTCTTTGTACCTCTTGTCCATGGTGACACCATCACATAAAGTGTCCAAGGTGGATTGGTTCATCTTGTTCAACCCTTGGTAGAAGCTTTGCAACAACATGTTCCCATTGAAACCATGATTAGGACACCGGAGCAACCCATCTTGGAAAGCCTCCCAAGCCTCGGTCAAAGAATCGGATGCCTCTTGCTCAAATATGTAGATCTTATCTCTCAATGCCGCTTGCTTCCCCTTTGGTGAAAACTTCCCTAGAAATTGTTTTACCAACTCTTGCCAAGTGAAAATGGAGTTTCTCGGCAACTTGTTCAACCAATCTTTAGCTTTTCCGGTGAGAGAGTAAGGGAACACTCTCAACCTCAATGATTCTTCCGATACCCTTGCCAACTTGAAGAGATTACAAATTTGCACATAATTTCTCAAGTTATCATTTGCATCTTCATTCTTATTACCACCAAAGCAACCATGTTGTTCAAGACCTTGAAGAATTACATTTGGGATGCTAAAGCTAGAATTGCCATGAATAGGAGGAGGAACTATGGAACTTGCAAAACAATTCATATCAATTTCTTCCTTAATCTCCTCATCATCTTCATAGTCTCTCATCTCTTGTTGATAGTTCCGAGCACCTCTAGCATACTTTTGTTGATAGTCTCGAGCATCTCTATCATATTCTTGGTTTTGGTTGACATTGCGAGCATTACCTCTATTGGCATTGCCCCCTCAGTTGACATTTTCTCTACCTCCACAGTTTACACCTCGACCCCCTTGGTTCATACCTCGGCCACCTCAGTTTGCATTGTTGCCACCCCGATTAGCATTACCCGCAACACCTTCATTTCCTCCAAGATTCTCTTCTTCATTTGCTTGGACCCCAGCATTTGCTTGGCCAAAAGGGTTGTCATCATGAGGGTTCACATTCTCCACTTGAGGTTCATTAGCTTCCTCTTGTATCTCATCTTCGTCTACTTGTTCAACATGGAATGGATAGCCCTCTTGGTTGAGTTCTATGCCATTAATAGTGAAGGGCGGTCGTCAAAGTATAATACCTGATGTGAGTCGGGGTCGATTTTCCAAGAGAACTAGCACGTCAAGTGAGAGAGTTGCAAATAGATATTCAAATGAGGTTTAGTATTGAGTCCTAGAAGTATGATTTGTTTGATGAAAACTATGATTAATTCTAATGTGTCAATTAAACGAGTAAGTTGTTCGATATTACTAGACTAGGGGTGCAACCAACTAATAGTGATTTCCAACCAAGGGGTGTCTTTACTTCACTTTCCCAACACAAGTATAATTATGGTCGAGCATTCCAATCGTGATCTCTAGAATCCTTCCGGCCTAAGAGAGATCTTTCACAAACCGCTCATCAAAGTCTTAGTTGAATGCTTGAAGCACTACTCAATGACCCAAGGAAAGGAGACCTCTTCCTAGCGTAACTCCTTTTAGATGAGTTAGTCTATATGAATAGCCTATCAACTCAAATACTCGCCAACTCCACTATTCTATACTAGTTAATCTCTTCCGAGTCTTTAACTAGCAATGTAGACAAGAAATCCCATCATGGATTTTGGGATTTTGATGTTATTGTAATGGGGAGTTGGATAATTGTTACTTGTGTTATAGTTAGTGAAATAGAACAACACCCATTAATTTTCTATCATAATAGCATAATTGCACCCCTAGTTATGAGTTTAGCTACTCATAACTAGGGTTTGAATCATAGTAATAAAGATGTAATGAAAAGATGAAATCATGTTGGACATAAGTTTGAATTGATATATGGAATCAAAATTCAAAGTTACAAGATTAGAAGCTTACAAAATGATGTTAAGTCTCCAACTTTGCTCCCAAAATCGCCCAAAATATAGAGTAAATTGTAATGTAAGTCTTGGTGAAATAAAACCTCACTTTCCTATTTATACTCCTACGAAAATTACACAAAAAATCTTCTTCCGTCCCAATTGTGCTAACCGCACAATATTGTGCTGACTGATTGTACTGACCGCAAAATATTATGCTCGCTGATTGTGCTGACCGCACAATATTGTGCTGGCCGCACAATTCCTTGAAAACTTGAAGTAGTTGCTGCTTGTTTTTGCATTCTTGTGCTGACCGCACAATATTGTGCTGATCACAAAATTGGGTCTTTTTCAGCATTGTGCTATCGCACAATATTGTGCTGAGCATTGTGCTATCGCACAATATAGTGTTGAGCCACAGAAGTCCTTGAAAACTTGTTCCATTTCGCAAGACTCCAACTTTGACTCGACTCGGCCTTCTTTTGTGTTCTTTCCGCTCAGTTTCTGGCCTCGAGCGTTTAAACTAAGTAGCACCTGGAATCACGCAATATTACATAAGAATTGGTCGTGAAATTAGCTTAAAAACACATAAAATTACTATAAAGGAAGGCTCAAAGTCGGTAAAATACCGACTTATCAACTTATCAATAGCTTGGGTAGTAAGGGAATTATCATTTGAAGATCCATGAATATGATAGGAGAAGAGTTGGTCAATGGTACAAAGATTTGTGAAGTAATTGGTGCTGTGGTTTTCTATGTCAGATTGATCAAAAAGAAAGTCCCCATCATTATTTTTTATAAAAGCAATACGATTGATCCTATATCTATTTAAAACACTAATGTGAAAAAAACTATTATTAGCACCACCTTCTGTTAACCAGTTAATACGAGATTTCATTCTCCAACAAATCTTCCTCATTTTTAAGAATATTATTAAATTTATTTTGGAGTTGATAATCTAGATTTTGAAGGAAAACACTAGTGGGATAACTTTTAGAATTTTGAATACCCTTGAGTCATGAGAAAATGTCTTTTTTTTTTTATAAATAAATTACCAAAGTATTCTGAATTCCATTTAGTGACATTTGTATGGAAATTTTGCACTCCACCAAGAAAATCAATATTACATGTCCAGGATTTATTGATCACATTTATTAAATCAGAGTGGTTGCACCACATCTTTTCAAATCTAAAAGGCTTATCAGATCTACACAATTTAGGCCTATTTAATTGAATTAATAAAAGGGAGTGATCTGAATGAGTTCTAGGGAGATGGGAAATAAGAGCATTAGGGAAAAGTTTAATCCAATCTTCATTAGCAAAGCATCTATCAAGGCGTTCAAAAATTAATTTTCCGTTGCTATGTTTTTTCATCCAAGTATATTTGTTACCTTTATAACCTAGATCTTGAAGTTTACATTCATCCAGGCAATTCCTAAAGGCAGTGCATCTATTGAAATTAATAAGGAGACCACCCCATTTGTCATTAGATGTGAGTACTTCATTAAAATTTCCACTAACAAACCAGGGCATGCAATATTTTTTACTAATATTAATTAAACTATTCCATAATTTTTGTCTATCATCATAATTATTGCTAGCATATATTGCTGAAAATAAAAAAGTATAGAAAAATTGAATTACCTTCACTATAACATGGATTTTCTGGTTAGTCAAATAAATATCACCTACAATCCCAATAGAATTATTCTATAAAATGACAATGCCACCACAACGATCGTCCATAGGAGCTTTAATCATACCATTAAAGCCAAATTCATCTCTAATCCTAGAGTGGTCACTCATGTGAATTTCAAGCAGGACAACTAGACTAGGGTGATGATAATTTAAGGCTGACCTAAAGTTAAGCCTAAAATTTGCATTATTGGCTCCACGTACATTCAAACCATAAAGTAAGTTGCCCTATTCATTTGTGCATTGGGGTTCAGGGGTGGGTTCATCTGATTGTCCTGAGGATGATTCACATTTTCTCTCAGTGTGAGAGTCATGATCATAACATATTTCTCTATTTGTTGATTGGAGGTGAACCTGAGATCTATTGAACATTTCAAGAGAGCGTTTGGAAAAAAGAGAACGCTTTTTTATTCCACTTTTTCCTTCAATAACATTATGGTTATCTCCCTTAGACTTGAATAAATGGCTTGCAGGTTCTCCAGTAAATTTTCTTGTCCTTGGTCCTGTTGTAGGGTCTCTTCGTTTGGTCCTTGAACATTGAGATTTTGAGGGTTTGGTGGTGGTGGCACATGTTGTGGTGGTATCTCCTCCACTTGATCTTGGTTCAGATTCATTTCCTCTTGATTCATATTCATTGGAGGGACAACATGATTCATGTTTAGTGGAGCTTGGTCCATGTGAAGGGGTGGTGGCCACTGGTAGAATATTGGCATTTATGGGTTCTCTTCTATTGGATGGTAGAAGGGAAGGTTTTGGAGGTGTTGCGCATGAAGATCCTGTATGTTGGAGTTTGCAAGAGGATTTATGACATTTTGGTTTAAGTGAAAATTCATGAAGTTTTGTGATGTTCGTCTCATGGCATCTGATATTGCTCGAGCTAGGTATTGTGAGTTTTGTAGAGCTACAATGATTTCTTGGTTGTTCACAGTGAAGTGAAACATAAAGGCTTGCCCCATGATCATTTGCTCTATCCAGGATTCTGGGAGTGGATTATTTGGTTATGGCATTGTGAAAATCGGGAGGTGGACGGTTGTTTGGTTTTGCATTGGGTGGAGCTTGAGGGAAATTTTGTTGGTTCATTCTTGTGTGATGAGGGAATCATAGTATCAGTCTTTGAGTTGTTCCTAGTAGCCTTACTCTCCTCCAATTTTGATGTAGTGTTAGTCTTGACATGCTTTTGTAGAAGAGTGGAAGAGTTTTCAGAACTATGCAGTGGTAAGTATGATACTAGGGTTGCTTTATTGAAGTCTATATCCATCAAGTGAGGTTGATGTGGCATGGGGAGGTGAGTAAATGCATGTAAATGCATTGGTTGAACTGAAGAGGGGGCAGATGGAATGCTTAGCAATATTTTCATTTGTTTGATTGGGTGGGATAGACGACATGCTAGAAATGTTCGTTTGGGGTTGGCTGTTACATTGCATGTTATTGGACGTGGCAATTGGTATGGAGAGTTTTGGTTGGTTATGCAATGATTGCAAATTTTTTGTTTGCAGATTTGGGGTATTGCCATGTGTTTAAGGAGTATTGCTACCTTTTGCATGGTTATATAATTTTAGTTTATCTATATTTTTAGTGTTGTCGGAGTCATTAGATAAAATATTAAAATTATATTTTAATTTAGTATTGTCAATATTGCCTGAGATATAAGTTTTAAGCGTGGATTTATTTCTATATTTGTATCTTGAGTGTCTAGGTATTTACCGTTTTTAGCATCATAAATTTCACATTTATGGTGGAGGACGGCTAAGTAATAGATTTGAGCAAGGATTTGTCAGACTTACCTTGAATGGCAGCTTTGCTTTTCCTGGAAAACTGATAGTTTGCCAGCCTCCATCACTATCTTGTGCCTGCACTTAAGTTAAATTATGAGTAGTAATATTGGCATTTAGTAGTTTAGGACAAAGATCATCTTTTGATTGTACATGCATGTATATTGACATTTTATGTCCAAGTCTGCTGCAATTATTGCAAAGAATATCATCACCCTCATAAATCAATTTTTGCTTGTGTTTTCCTATTTGTATAAAAGTTCTAATTGGAACTTCAAGAGGAATTTCAACACAAACACGTCCATAACGTCCTCGAAGATTTGAGGATGTACAGGTGTCAATTTTTAGGAGTCGACCAATTTTATTGCCAATTTTAGATAAAATATTCGTATCATAAAATTCGGTGGGTAATTCCGACAGATGAAGCCAAATAGCTGAATAGGTAATCTTAGTCGTAGAGGCTACAAATTTTTGCTCCCATCGTTTGGTAGATGGGAAAAAACCATTTATAAACCAAGGTCATGTTGAAGGGCTTTAATAAAATTTTATTCTTTAAGAAACTTGACAATATAGTAATCTGATCCTAGATCAATCAAAGTTAAACTTTCTGTTGGCTTCCAAAGTTGGATAATCTTAGATTTTAAATATTGATGGTTCATTTTTTTGCCAAACAATTTCACAATAAGTGAAAATTTTCATGGTTGGAATAATCTTTCCATATCTGAGTTCGCCAGGGTAATAAGAGTTTCATCATTTGAGAAAATTAGTTGGGAATCATCCTTATACGTGTAAGGATCTAAAAAATATGTTGATGATTGAGTTTACATTGGGACAGTGGAAATTAGTTTTTCTCTAAAGAATGACTTTTCTACGTCAGGAATTGTATCATCTGGTGGTTTAGGTGGGATGGAATCCTCTAAATATCCATGCATGATTGTTAAGTTTGGGATTTTTTAGTTGTAGATATTTCCTAGGTATTTAGAGAGGAGGAGGAGAGAATGTCCTAACAGTAGGAGACTTGGCATAAAATAACTTATACCTAGAACACAAGTACTGATTTTCGTACCATTTACTTGAGAATCAGCATTAGGAGACATGCATTAATCAATTGGAATATCCGGTTTTTTATTTTCAGGGCATAAAGAATTTATGCTCATCAAGCCAAGTAAACACTCGATAATTTTACTTTTAGTATGATATATCGATTTTATTAAAAGAATATACTCCCTCTGGTCTATTTTATTTGATCACTGACACGACCCGAAATCCGGTTAGGCCGTGCGGGCACCCGACATCCTTCCCTAGACCCGTCGGGCGAACCCTTACCAATTAAATTAGGCAAATAAATATAATTCAATTCATTAATAAGAACAAGGCTTAAAAAAAAACCACTGACATACTGATACCTCTAAGCTGTACAAAAAAATTACAGCTGACTACCCAACATACTAGGTTTAGGGTTATCCAGACTAGACATCTAAGAGTACAAAGAAATCAGATACCTCCTGAAGGGAGCAAAATGCAACTGAAATGATAACCGATAAACTGGTGGCCATCCGGAATAAAAGTTGGCTCACCCTGACAGCTGAAGTCGTCTTCGCTCCTGAACAACGTGGCGAACTCAATCCTGGAGCGAACCTGCCGAAACGAAATAGATAGACAAGAAAACAAACAACAAACAAGGGTGAGTCAAAAGGACTCAATAAGTGGGGTAGACTAGCCACCTCAAAGAATAGGATAGCTAGCCAGGGAGAAGAAACAGATAAACCAAATTTCTTTTATTTAAATTATAAAAAGGTAGAGCCAGATAACAACCGAAAACACGTAAGAAACTTATAAACTCAACCAAGGATGCGTGCCAGAAACATAACAACAAATAAGAAATGCACATATAAGCAGGACAATAGTTATGTACCACAAGTTTACACAATGGTATGAAATAAAATGAAATGAGATGAAATATGATGCGAAGGGTCACATGTGCCCGTAATCCCATCCCGAAGCGGAATACTCCTGCATTCGAGGGGAATCCAATCTGATAACCAACTGGAGCGGAATACTCCTACTCCTGGGGCGGAATACTCCTGCACCCGATATAATATAAACCAGAGGCGGAATACTCCTGCACTCTCCTGGGGCGGAATACTCCTGCACCCGATATAATGTAAAGCTGAGGCGGAATACTCCTGCACTCAATATCTGACATAAGAGCGGAATACTCCTGCTCTTGGGGCGGAATCCTCCTGCCCTCAATGTGATACAATGGAGCGGAATACTCCTGCTCCTGGGGCGGAATACTCCTGCCCTCAATATGATACAATGTAATGCATATGAATGCAATGTGATGCAATAACCCTTCACCGGTGCGGGACTCTCATCGAAAACCGGGAAGTAGATGCCAACTCGCAGCTAGGGTACAATGCTCAAATCCTCAATGCAATACCAACAAAAGGACATAACATATAATATACAATATAAATCCAAAGCTAAGGCGTAATGAGTACGCCTATCGGCAGCTACACACGTAAGGAATACGTGTTAGAAAATCCACGAGGCCAGGTGCCTCCAAAGAAATGGATATAAACACTTACCTCTCTCAAAAGTTAGCATTGCGACCAACAACCGCGTTATTTTTTTGAATTCATTGCCAAACGATCCCACTGTGATCAATAAGCAGAAAAACATATCACATTAGGCTAAAGGCTTCATTCCTCACATCTTAGGGCAATCCAGGTAGGAACCTGATACCCTATTCGCATACGCAATACGCAGGCCAGGCCTATGTACAGGGTTTAAGGCCACATAACCAAACTCCAAATAAATTACATTTATAAGTTGCCCATAACTCACTGAGTACGAATATATAATCAATTTCATTATCGGGGTCCATTTGACCCTTTAAACTATTAATTGAACTTATTAAAACGATGTCTAATATTTCAAGTTTTACCGTTAAAACACATTCAACACACGTAATAAGCTAAGATAATGAGTTAACATCATTACCTGGATGTTTCGGGGTGAAAATCCTATTTTTCTCCGGCTTCTTTTCCTTTCCTTTTTCAATTTTCTGATTTTTTTTTTTATATTTTTGAGTCTCTGTTCATGTTTCGTTCTTCACTCATACTGATATATATGTATTAGGCACCGCCTAACTTTTCCAAATTTTCATTCTTTTCCTTTTTTTTTTTTTTTTTAATATAAATTCGCTACTACGGTAAAAATCAAAACGGTATCCTATGATATTCGAAATAATCCCAACTTTTGCATACAAGTTATACAAAATATATGTAACATACTCGTGAAGGCGGATCTCAAATCAGACTCCCGAAACTCAAGATACGAATTTAAATGAAAAGAAGTCAAATTATTTAACTTTCGGCATTTTAGCGGAAACTTGCCGAACAACATCGAAATTCATTTTCGAAAGTTTACAAAAATCACAAATAATCATATGAACCTAACGGCGCTTTCGGATTTCGAATCGGAGCTCATTCGGCAAAAACCGAGCTCGAAAATCTCTTTTTAATATTTATCGCCAATAAAAACTGAAACCTTCTTCCGATGCCTACCAAACGAGGTCTGATTTAGCTCAAATTTTACAGACAGGTTCTAATGGACATTACGAATATTTTAAAATTATCGGCACGCCAATCGGACTCCTAACTTCCGAAACGACATGACCGAGGTCGTTTCATTCTCCTCCACTTAAACTCTCGTTCGTCCTCGAACGAGCCTAAGTCTAAAGCAAGATTCACGCAAATAACAGGAGAACTTGCACGACCTTCATGAGCTACTCCACGGGCATTATTTCCTGATTACAGAATCAGAGTTATAACACGCACATCAAACTCTTGGATAAAAACATAGCTGGATAATATGATAACGTCATTGCCCAGCTTATTCTGACTATGCCGATCCTTCCTCGATCACGTGAGGAGAGTTCTACATATTTAAAACAAAAATATACGGAACTTTGAATGGATTAACATGATTCAGCCGATAATCACCTCTTCGATATACCTTTCAATATAGAACAGGTCGATGGAACTAAGAATTAACCCACGCTTGATGCAATAGAGGGAACTTTTGAAGTACCTTGTCATTACACACTATAAAAGATTTGATGCAAGCTATATTATATTTTTACGAACGCACTATGCAACATCTCAGCTGATGTTAGTGTTGTTCCGCAAGCTCCTTGTGGGAATGTAGATACTCATATCCTAATATATGTCAAAGGTTCATCTGAACAGGGTCTACCATGTAAAGACAAGGATTATGCAAATACTACTGGATAGTATGATGCAGACCAGGAATGATCTTCAGACTGAACATCTCCCTCAGGGTATTGTCTTTGAATTGAAATTATTATGACTTGAAAAAGTAAATATAAAAGATACATGTAGTTGGACTTTCAGCTAAGGCAGAATACCAGCAACAAAGTTGATTACATGAGCACTTACAACGCTAAAGTAACTTCTCAAAGAGTTGAGGTGTGAAAGAGATATATATACCAATGATGGATTATCGACAAGCTGGACTAGACCTTTAACTCTAAATTTTCATGAAGTAAAACAGCGTCAGTATGAGGATCCAGTTCTAGTTGAATACAGACAGATAGCCCAAAGAAAACCGAAGTCACCACACAGGGTCACTACTGACGGTGTTCTCATGTATAAAGATAGACTTTGTGTTCCTGATGTTGCAGATTTACGTGGACAAATTATGATAGAGGCACATTATTCTAAATACACTATTCATCCAGGTTTGATTAAGTTGTACCATGATCTTAAGCAGATTTATTGGTAGGACGGAATGAAGTGTGACATAGCAGAATTTGTGGCTCAATGTTCTAATTGCCAGAAAGTTAAAGTGGTGTCATCTTTCCAGAATTTATGCTTTCAGCAAATAGGTACGTATATATGATCAGGTTGCCAGCTTACCTCTGTCATTAATAGATTATTAGCTGGTTTAGCAATGATCGACACTCATTGCAGATTTCTGTCGTGGCCTTACTTTGGGTCGTGAGAAAAGTGGTATCAACACCTCAGAGATTTAACATTACCATTCAGTATTTGGAGGAAGACTCCTCCACTTAAAGCACTAACTCATGCAGCCATTTGAATAGGAATAATCATCCTCGCACAGCCTACTGGACTAAAGATGATTTAGCTAAAAGCTGAACGTAGGCAGACCTAAGCTACCAACTACCCTTTCGAGTTGCCAAGTAGCTGCAACTCTCAAGTTCACAACTCCATACCTTTGTCGTAAAAACCACCGCCTGATGGACGGTACTTCTATATAAAAATTTCGGCAGAGTTTCCCCTGAAACTGGATGATCCGCAAAAACAGAACCAACACTATACTATACATGGGAATGGATACCCGGATAAACTAATAACATAAACATGTTAAACGGATAACCAGATGAGACAACTGGATAACATGACAAATCCGCAGATAGAATGTCTGGACAGCACCACTGTCCTGATTTTCAACCTAAACAATAATATGCTTACCCGGTTACCTTGACATGCACTCTGGCTCAACACAGGGAACATCATAATAGGTTACTGACCGCCTAAGTTCACCAGTGCCGAACAAATAAGAGATGACAACGAACTGAGGATAGAAATAATTAGAGCTTCAAGAAGCTCATCTTCTTATTGCTTGGCTACCAGAGCTAGACTATTTGCGAGTCAAAGTAGCCCAAGAATCGCAATTAAAGAAACAAATATTAAATGAGCTTTATGGAACAACATCCAAGCCAATTTGACCTCCCAATAAAAAGGAAACTTTGACAATTTACCAGAAACTTTTTTTTTTTTTTTTTTATAACCCAAACAAGCTCATAGGATAACATGACTCTACTAGCTCCTCGAACCATGAGGAGATATATAGATCGAATATTAATTACTAACCACTTTACACCGGAAGAAACAATGACACTTTCTGATGGTGACAAATAAGAATCCCATCATCCTACCGACACTGAGTTCCAAAGAGAGGTAGACTGACTTGACATTATAATAGAATGAGGCATAACAAAATGCCAAACAAACAATACCGATACTCACTCACACATCTCTCGCATTTAAACCACATAAACTAGTAGGGTCATCATAAATGCCGGGAATAAATCATACAAGAAGCTCACCCCTCTACCGCAACTGATTCTTAATTACGACAATATCCAAGAAAACCGTCGAAACATGATAAGACACACCATTTCTAGATCGATCGGAAAGATAAATCTTACTTACAGATAAGGGAAGAAGAAACACACGGGTCTACTACATCGGATGCCTCAGCATCCTGCCAGACTAGCAGTTCATAGTACTGCCTCTGCAGCTGAGCTGAGCCAATACCCTGACAAGCACTTTCTGGAGAACCACTGCCACCACAATCTTAACCTCTATTGGATGTGGCTACATTTCTTTAGCTGATTGTAATCTAAATGAAATCCCCTGCGATTGTGCAGGTGCCTGACGACGAGAGAAAAGACGACTGCCTACTTGCCGGAGTGAAGGAAAACTCCTTAAAGGATAACCAGACTCATGACAATAATAACACCTTTTCGCTGAAAAAGGAAGCTGGACAGATCGTTGATAGCTGTAAAGAAAAGACTAACTCTGATCTTGATGGGCTACTGGCACACTCTAAGAATCACGTGACACAAGCTGAGATAACCTGGAAGGTGACCTCCCAAAATAATCAAAACTGTTACCTCCAAATGAGGTACCATGGTTACCCACTATGGCCACGGGATCTCTTGCTCTCCCGCTCTAACTTATGGTATGCCTCGTACCTCTGAGCAATATTAATAACAACATCAACTGAAATCTCGACCTCAATCTCTCGAGTCACCTGGGATCTCAAGGAAAAAGAAAGGTCATCAATAAATCTTTGAACATTCTTGGAAGGTTTATGGACTAGTTCTAGTGCATATCCAGCCGTTCTATAGTATTCAATTTCATATTCTGAAACACCAACAGGCTAACCGACAGGCTACCCTGTCCAATCCACTCAAACTGGCAACACTCTCCATTTCGCTCGCTACTCGAAAGGAATTTTTTTTTCCACGAATCTAGAAGAAAACCGAACCAAGTTAGCTAATAAGAGAGAGAGTCCCATCAATTCAAGGCTGGACCTTGAAACTGGAAAGCAGGATAATCAACACTATACCGATCGATATAATCAAGAGCCTGAAGGATATACAAATACCCTGATATTATTTTTTAAAAAAAAATTCACGGGGTTTATCTGATGCATTGCTTAAGAATATCGGAAGGTTCAACCGCGTAAAATATTACAACCTCTTTGGGCGCTCGGACCGAACTGTTACCTCGGTTGGCTAACCAGCCGGAACAATCAGAGGTACAATACATGCTGCATTGGGAACAATATATTGGAACAACATCAACGATTGCAACGGAGCTCCCTAAGACCAAACATCTGCATCTGCGGCAACCTGATATGCTGCCTAGCGAATAATAGGTTATTGTGGTATCTGTCGCCAAGATTCTCGTAAAAGTATCGTAGAGAGCCAAGGGAACCACCAGGCCCTGCTCCCTTGCCCATCGCGAGCTCGTACGGCTGGGACCTCCGTAACTAGTTCGTCAGCACGATCAAAACTCTCGGAGCATCGTCAGTGTTAGCCCCAGGCTAGACTGTTTCGTGTTGAACTCATACCGTTTGCTGATTTGTCGCATGAGGGTTTACAATTACCACAAAGGAATTAACGAATTAACGAAAATACTTTTGAATCCTAGACCGACGCACGATCAGAAATGAAGGAAGTGAAACTTCCTAAATGCCATCATAGCCCCTCGTAGATAAGTACGGACGTCTACGTACCCATCAGCGAGACTCTACTAGACACTGTCTTAGTCTGGATAGACTCTAAACAGGGCTCTGATACCAACTGACACGACCCGAAATCCGGTTAGGCCGTGCGGGCACCCGACATCCTTCCCTAGACCCGTCGGGCGAACCCTTACCAATTAAATTAGGCAAATAAATATAATTCAATTCATTAATAAGAACAAGGCTTAAAAAAAACCACTGACATACTGATACCTCTAAGCTGTACAAAAGAAATTACAGCTGACTACCCAACATACTAGGTTTAGGGTTATCCAGACTAGACATCTAAGAGTACAAAGAAATCAGATACCTCCTGAAGGGAGCAAAATGCAACTGAAATGATAACCGATAAACTGGTGGCCATCCGGAATAAAAGCTGGCTCACCCTGACAGCTGAAGTCGTCTTCGCTCCTGAACAACGTGGCGAACTCAATCCTGGAGCGAACCTGCCGAAACGAAATAGATAGACAAGAAAACAAACAACAAACAAGGGTGAGTCAAAAGGACTCAATAAGTGGAGCAGACTAGCCACCTCAAAGAATAGGATAGCTAGCCAGGGAGAAGAAACAGATAAACCAAATTTCTTTTATTTAAATTATAAAAAGGTAGAGCCAGATAACAACCGAAAACACGTAAGAAACTTATAAACTCAACCAAGGATGTGTGCCAGAAACATAACAACAAATAAGAAATGCACATAAAAGCAGGACAATAGTTATGTACCACAAGTTTACACAATGGTATGAAATAAAATGAAATGAGATGAAATATGATGCGAAGGGTCACATGTGCCCGTAATCCCATCCCGAAGCGGAATACTCCTGCATTCGAGGGGAATCCAATCTGATAACCAACTGGAGCGGAATACTCCTGCTCCTGGGGCGGAATACTCCTGCACCCGATATAATATAAACCAGAGGCGGAATACTCCTGCACTCTCCTGGGGCGGAATACTCCTGCACCCGATATAATGTAAAGCTGAGGCGGAATACTCCTGCACTCAATATCTGACATAAGAGCGGAATACTCCTGCTCTTGGGGCGGAATCCTCCTGCCCTCAATGTGATACAATGGAGCGGAATACTCCTGCTCCTGGGGCGGAATACTCCTGCCCTCAATATGATACAATGTAATGCATATGAATGCAATGTGATGCAATAACCCTTCACCGGTGCGGGACTCTCATCGACAACCGGGAAGTAGATGCCAACTCGCAGCTAGGGTACAATGCTCAAATCCTCAATGCAATACCAACAAAAGGACATAACATATAATATACAATATAAATCCAAAGCTAAGGCGTAATGAGTACGCCTATCGGCAGCTACACACGTAAGGAATACGTGGTAGAAAATCCACGAGGCCAGGTGCCTCCAAAGAAATGGATATAAACACTTACCTCTCTCAAAAGTTAGCATTGCGACCAACAACCGCGTTATTTTTTTGAATTCATTGCCAAACGATCCCACTGTGATCAATAAGCAGAAAAACATATCACATTAGGCTAAAGGCTTCATTCCTCACATCTTAGGGCAATCCAGGTAGGAACCTGATACCCTATTCGCATACGCAATACGCAGGCCAGGCCTATGTACAGGGTTTAAGGCCACATAACCAAACTCCAAATAAATTACATTTATAAGTTGCCCATAACTCACTGAGTACGAATATATAATCAATTTCATTATCGGGGTCCATTTGACCCTTTAAACTATTAATTGAACTTATTAAAACGATGTCTAATATTCCAAGTTTTACCGTTAAAACACATTCAACACACGTAATAAGCTAAGATAATGAGTTAACATCATTACCTGGATGTTTCGGGGTGAAAATCCTATTTTTCTCCGGCTTCTTTTCCTTTCCTTTTTCAATTTTCTGATTTTTTTTTTATATTTTTGAGTCTCTGTTCATGTTTCGTTCTTCACTCATACTGATATATATGTATTAGGCACCGCCTAACTTTTCCAAATTTTCATTCTTTTCCTTTTTTTTTTTTTTTTTTTAATATAAATTCGCTACTACGGTAAAAATCAAAACGGTATCCTATGATATTCGAAATAATCCCAGCTTTTGCATACAAGTTATACAAAATATATGTAACATACTCGTGAAGGCGGATCTCAAATCAGACTCCCGAAACTCAAGATACGAATTTAAATGAAAAGAAGTCAAATTATTTAACTTTCGGCATTTTAGCGGAAACTTGCCGAACAACATCGAAATTCATTTTCGAAAGTTTACAAAAATCACAAATAATCATATGAACCTAACGGGGCTTTCGGATTTCGAATCGGAGCTCATTCGGCAAAAACCGAGCTCGAAAATCTCTTTTTAATATTTATCGCCAATAAAAACTGAAACCTTCTTCCGATGCCTACGAAACGAGGTCTGATTTAGCTCAAATTTTACAGACAGGTTCTAATGGACATTACGAATATTTTAAAATTATCGGCACGCCAATCGGACTCCTAACTTCCGAAACGACATGACCGAGGTCGTTTCATTCTCCTCCACTTAAACTCTCGGTCGTCCTCGAACGAGCCTAAGTCTAAAGCAAGATTCACGCAAATAACAGGAGAACTTGCACGACCTTCATGAGCTACTCCACGGGCATTATTTCCTGATTACAGAATCAGAGTTATAACACGCACATCAAACTCTTGGATAAAAACATAGCTGGATAATATGATAACGTCATTGCCCAGCTTATTCTGACTATGCCGATCCTTCCTCGATCACGTGAGGAGAGTTCTACATATTTAAAACAAAAATATACGGAACTTTGAATGGATTAACATGATTCAGCCGATAATCACCTCTTCGATATACCTTTCAATATAGAACAGGTCGATGGAACTAAGAATTAACTCACGCTTGATGCAATAGAGGGAACTTTTGAAGTACCTTGTCATTACACACTATAAAAGATTTGATGCAAGCTATATTATATTTTTACGAACGCACTATGCAACATCTCAGCTGATGTTAGTGTTGTTCCGCAAGCTCCTTGTGGGAATGTAGATACTCATATCCTAATATATGTCAAAGGTTCATCTGAACAGGGTCTACCATGTAAAGACAAGGATTATGCAAATACTACTGGATAGTATGATGCAGACCAGGAATGATCTTCAGACTGAACATCTCCCTCAGGGTATTGTCTTTGAATTGAAATTATTATGACTTGAAAAAGTAAATATAAAAGATACATGTAGTTGGACTTTCAGCTAAGGCAGAATACCAGCAACAAAGTTGATTACATGAGCACTTACAACGCTAAAGTAACTTCTCAAAGAGTTGAGGTGTGAAAGAGATATATATACCAATGATGGATTATCGACAAGCTGGACTAGACCTTTAACTCTAAATTTTCATGAAGTAAAACAGCGTCAGTATGAGGATCCAGTTCTAGTTGAATACAGACAGATAGCCCAAAGAAAACCGAAGTCACCACACAGGGTCACTACTGACGGTGTTCTCATGTATAAAGATAGACTTTGTGTTCCTGATGTTGCAGATTTACGTGGACAAATTATGATAGAGGCACATTATTCTAAATACACTATTCATCCAGGTTCGATTAAGTTGTACCATGATCTTAAGCAGATTTATTGGTAGGACGGAATGAAGTGTGACATAGCAGAATTTGTGGCTCAATGTTCTAATTGCCAGAAAGTTAAAGTGGTGTCATCTTTCCAGAATTTATGCTTTCAGCAAATAGGTACGTATATATGATCAGGTTGCCAGCTTACCTCTGTCATTAATAGATTATTAGCTGGTTTAGCAATGATCGACACTCATTGCAGATTTCTGTCGTGGCCTTACTTTGGGTCGTGAGAAAAGTGGTATCAACACCTCAGAGATTTAACATTACCATTCAGTATTTGGAGGAAGACTCCTCCACTTAAAGCACTAACTCATGCAGCCATTTGAATAGGAATAATCATCCTCGCACAGCCTACTGGACTAAAGATGATTTAGCTAAAAGCTGAACGTAGGCAGACCTAAGCTACCAACTACCCTTTCGAGTTGCCAAGTAGCTGCAACTCTCAAGTTCACAACTCCATACCTTTGTCGTAAAAACCACCGCCTGATGGACGGTACTTCTATATAAAAATTTCGGCAGAGTTTCCCCTGAAACTGGATGATCCGCAAAAACAGAACCAACACTATACTATACATGGGAATGGATACCCGGATAAACTGATAACATAAACATGTTAAACGGATAACCAGATGAGACAACTGGATAACATGACAAATCCGCAGATAGAATGTCTGGACAGCACCACTGTCCTGATTTTCAACCTAAACAATAATATGCTTACCCGGTTACCTTGACATGCACTCTGGCTCAACACAGGGAACATCATAATAGGTTACTGACCGCCTAAGTTCACCAGTGCCGAACAAATAAGAGATGACAACGAACTGAGGATAGAAATAATTAGAGCTTCAAGAAGCTCATCTTCTTATTGCTTGGCTACCAGAGCTAGACTATTTGCGAGTCAAAGTAGCCCAAGAATCGCAATTAAAGAAACAAATATTAAATGAGCTTTATGGAACAACATCCAAGCCAATTTGACCTCCCAATAAAAAGGAAACTTTGACAATTTACCAGAAACTTTTTTTTTTTTTTTTTTATAACCCAAACAAGCTCATAGGATAACATGACTCTACTAGCTCCTCGAACCATGAGGAGATATATAGATCGAATATTAATTACTAACCACTTTACACCGGAAGAAACAATGACACTTTCTGATGGTGACAAATAAGAATCCCATCATCCTACCGACACTGAGTTCCAAAGAGAGGTAGACTGACTTGACATTATAATAGAATGAGGCATAACAAAATGCCAAACAAACAATACCGATACTCACTCACACATCTCTCGCATTTAAACCACATAAACTAGTAGGGTCATCATAAATGCCGGGAATAAATCATACAAGAAGCTCACCCCTCTACCGCAACTGATTCTTAATTACGACAATATCCAAGAAAACCGTCGAAACATGATAAGACACACCATTTCTAGATCGATCGGAAAGATAAATCTTACTTACAGATAAGGGAAGAAGAAACACACGGGTCTACTACATCGGATGCCTCAGCATCCTGCCAGACTAGCAGTTCATAGTACTGCCTCTGCAGCTGAGCTGAGCCAATACCCTGACAAGCACTTTCTGGAGAACCACTGCCACCACAATCTTAACCTCTATTGGATGTGGCTACATTTCTTTAGCTGATTGTAATCTAAATGAAATCCCCTGCGATTGTGCAGGTGCCTGACGACGAGAGAAAAGACGACTGCCTACTTGCCGGAGTGAAGGAAAACTCCTTAAAGGATAACCAGACTCATGACAATAATAACACCTTTTCGCTGAAAAAGGAAGCTGGACAGATCGTTGATAGCTGTAAAGAAAAGACTAACTCTGATCTTGATGGGCTACTGGCACACTCTAAGAATCACGTGACACAAGCTGAGATAACCTGGAAGGTGACCTCCCAAAATAATCAAAACTGTTACCTCCAAATGAGGTACCATGGTTACCCACTATGGCCACGGGATCTCTTGCTCTCCCGCTCTAACTTATGGTATGCCTCGTACCTCTGAGCAATATTAATAACAACATCAACTGAAATCTCGACCTCAATCTCTCGAGTCACCTGGGATCTCAAGGAAAAAGAAAGGTCATCAATAAATCTTTGAACATTCTTGGAAGGTTTATGGACTAGTTCTAGTGCATATCCAGCCGTTCTATAGTATTCAATTTCATATTCTGAAACACCAACAGGCTAACCGACAGGCTACCCTGTCCAATCCACTCAAACTGGCAACACTCTCCATTTCGCTCGCTACTCGAAAGGAATTTTTTTTTTCCACGAATCTAGAAGAAAACCGAACCAAGTTAGCTAATAAGAGAGAGAGAGTCCCATCAATTCAAGGCTGGACCTTGAAACTGGAAAGCAGGATAATCAACACTATACCGATCGATATAATCAAGAGCCTGAAGGATATACAAATACCCTGATATTATTTTTTTAAAAAAAATTCACGGGGTTTATCTGATGCATTGCTTAAGAATATCGGAAGGTTCAACCGCGTAAAATATTACAACCTCTTTGGGCGCTCGGACCGAACTGTTACCTCGGTTGGCTAACCAGCCGGAACAATCAGAGGTACAATACATGCTGCATTGGGAACAATATATTGGAACAACATCAACGATTGCAACGGAGCTCCCTAAGACCAAACATCTGCATCTGCGGCAACCTGATATGCTGCCTAGCGAATAATAGGTTATTGTGGTATCTGTCGCCAAGATTCTCGTAAAAGTATCGTAGAGAGCCAAGGGAACCACCAGGCCCTGCTCCCTTGCCCATCGCGAGCTCGTACGGCTGGGACCTCCGTAACTAGTTCGTCAGCACGATCAAAACTCTCGGAGCATCGTCAGTGTTAGCCCCAGGCTAGACTGTTTCGTGTTGAACTCATACCGTTTGCTGATTTGTCGCATGAGGGTTTACAATTACCACAAAGGAATTAACGAATTAACGAAAATACTTTTGAATCCTAGACCGACGCACGATCAGAAATGAAGGAAGTGAAACTTCCTAAATGCCATCATAGCCCCTCGTAGATAAGTACGGACGTCTACGTACCCATCAGCGAGACTCTACTAGACACTGTCTTAGTCTGGATAGACTCTAAACAGGGCTCTGATACCAACTGACACGACCCGAAATCCGGTTAGGCCGTGCGGGCACCCGACATCCTTCCCTAGACCCGTCGGGCGAACCCTTACCAATTAAATTAGGCAAATAAATATAATTCAATTCATTAATAAGAACAAGGCTTAAAAAAAACCACTGACATACTGATACCTCTAAGCTGTACAAAAGAAATTACAGCTGACTACCCAACATACTAGGTTTAGGGTTATCCAGACTAGACATCTAAGAGTACAAAGAAATCAGATACCTCCTGAAGGGAGCAAAATGCAACTGAAATGATAACCGATAAACTGGTGGCCATCCGGAATAAAAGCTGGCTCACCCTGACAGCTGAAGTCGTCTTCGCTCCTGAACAACGTGGCGAACTCAATCCTGGAGCGAACCTGCCGAAACGAAATAGATAGACAAGAAAACAAACAACAAACAAGGGTGAGTCAAAAGGACTCAATAAGTGGAGCAGACTAGCCACCTCAAAGAATAGGATAGCTAGCCAGGGAGAAGAAACAGATAAACCAAATTTCTTTTATTTAAATTATAAAAAGGTAGAGCCAGATAACAACCGAAAACACGTAAGAAACTTATAAACTCAACCAAGGATGTGTGCCAGAAACATAACAACAAATAAGAAATGCACATAAAAGCAGGACAATAGTTATGTACCACAAGTTTACACAATGGTATGAAATAAAATGAAATGAGATGAAATATGATGCGAAGGGTCACATGTGCCCGTAATCCCATCCCGAAGCGGAATACTCCTGCATTCGAGGGGAATCCAATCTGATAACCAACTGGAGCGGAATACTCCTGCTCCTGGGGCGGAATACTCCTGCACCCGATATAATATAAACCAGAGGCGGAATACTCCTGCACTCTCCTGGGGCGGAATACTCCTGCACCCGATATAATGTAAAGCTGAGGCGGAATACTCCTGCACTCAATATCTGACATAAGAGCGGAATACTCCTGCTCTTGGGGCGGAATCCTCCTGCCCTCAATGTGATACAATGGAGCGGAATACTCCTGCTCCTGGGGCGGAATACTCCTGCCCTCAATATGATACAATGTAATGCATATGAATGCAATGTGATGCAATAACCCTTCACCGGTGCGGGACTCTCATCGACAACCGGGAAGTAGATGCCAACTCGCAGCTAGGGTACAATGCTCAAATCCTCAATGCAATACCAACAAAAGGACATAACATATAATATACAATATAAATCCAAAGCTAAGGCGTAATGAGTACGCCTATCGGCAGCTACACACGTAAGGAATACGTGGTAGAAAATCCACGAGGCCAGGTGCCTCCAAAGAAATGGATATAAACACTTACCTCTCTCAAAAGTTAGCATTGCGACCAACAACCGCGTTATTTTTTTGAATTCATTGCCAAACGATCCCACTGTGATCAATAAGCAGAAAAACATATCACATTAGGCTAAAGGCTTCATTCCTCACATCTTAGGGCAATCCAGGTAGGAACCTGATACCCTATTCGCATACGCAATACGCAGGCCAGGCCTATGTACAGGGTTTAAGGCCACATAACCAAACTCCAAATAAATTACATTTATAAGTTGCCCATAACTCACTGAGTACGAATATATAATCAATTTCATTATCGGGGTCCATTTGACCCTTTAAACTATTAATTGAATTTATTAAAACGATGTCTAATATTCCAAGTTTTACCGTTAAAACACATTCAACACACGTAATAAGCTAAGATAATGAGTTAACATCATTACCTGGATGTTTCGGGGTGAAAATCCTATTTTTCTCCGGCTTCTTTTCCTTTCCTTTTTCAATTTTCTGATTTTTTTTTAATATTTTTGAGTCTCTGTTCATGTTTCGTTCTTCACTCATACTGATATATATGTATTAGGCACCGCCTAACTTTTCCAAATTTTCATTCTTTTCCTTTTTTTTTTTTTTTTTTTTTTTAATATAAATTCGCTACTACGGTAAAAATCAAAACGGTATCCTATGATATTCGAAATAATCCCAGCTTTTGCATACAAGTTATACAAAATATATGTAACATACTCGTGAAGGCGGATCTCAAATCAGACTCCCGAAACTCAAGATACGAATTTAAATGAAAAGAAGTCAAATTATTTAACTTTCGGCATTTTAGCGGAAACTTGCCGAACAACATCGAAATTCATTTTCGAAAGTTTACAAAAATCACAAATAATCATATGAACCTAACGGCGCTTTCGGATTTCGAATCGGAGCTCATTCGGCAAAAACCGAGCTCGAAAATCTCTTTTTAATATTTATCGCCAATAAAAACTGAAACCTTCTTCCGATGCCTACCAAACGAGGTCTGATTTAGCTCAAATTTTACAGACAGGTTCTAATGGACATTACGAATATTTTAAAATTATCGGCACGCCAATCGGACTCCTAACTTCCGAAACGACATGACCGAGGTCGTTTCATTCTCCTCCACTTAAACTCTCGTTCGTCCTCGAACGAGCCTAAGTCTAAAGCAAGATTCACGCAAATAACAGGAGAACTTGCACGACCTTCATGAGCTACTCCACGGGCATTATTTCCTGATTACAGAATCAGAGTTATAACACGCACATCAAACTCTTGGATAAAAACATAGCTGGATAATATGATAACGTCATTGCCCAGCTTATTCTGACTATGCCGATCCTTCCTCGATCACGTGAGGAGAGTTCTACATATTTAAAACAAAAATATACGGAACTTTGAATGGATTAACATGATTCAGCCGATAATCACCTCTTCGATATACCTTTCAATATAGAACAGGTCGATGGAACTAAGAATTAACTCACGCTTGATGCAATAGAGGGAACTTTTGAAGTACCTTGTCATTACACACTATAAAAGATTTGATGCAAGCTATATTATATTTTTACGAACGCACTATGCAACATCTCAGCTGATGTTAGTGTTGTTCCGCAAGCTCCTTGTGGGAATGTAGATACTCATATCCTAATATATGTCAAAGGTTCATCTGAACAGGGTCTACCATGTAAAGACAAGGATTATGCAAATACTACTGGATAGTATGATGCAGACCAGGAATGATCTTCAGACTGAACATCTCCCTCAGGGTATTGTCTTTGAATTGAAATTATTATGACTTGAAAAAGTAAATATAAAAGATACATGTAGTTGGACTTTCAGCTAAGGCAGAATACCAGCAACAAAGTTGATTACATGAGCACTTACAACGCTAAAGTAACTTCTCAAAGAGTTGAGGTGTGAAAGAGATATATATACCAATGATGGATTATCGACAAGCTGGACTAGACCTTTAACTCTAAATTTTCATGAAGTAAAACAGCGTCAGTATGAGGATCCAGTTCTAGTTGAATACAGACAGATAGCCCAAAGAAAACCGAAGTCACCACACAGGGTCACTACTGACGGTGTTCTCATGTATAAAGATAGACTTTGTGTTCCTGATGTTGCAGATTTACGTGGACAAATTATGATAGAGGCACATTATTCTAAATACACTATTCATCCAGGTTCGATTAAGTTGTACCATGATCTTAAGCAGATTTATTGGTAGGACGGAATGAAGTGTGACATAGCAGAATTTGTGGCTCAATGTTCTAATTGCCAGAAAGTTAAAGTGGTGTCATCTTTCCAGAATTTATGCTTTCAGCAAATAGGTACGTATATATGATCAGGTTGCCAGCTTACCTCTGTCATTAATAGATTATTAGCTGGTTTAGCAATGATCGACACTCATTGCAGATTTCTGTCGTGGCCTTACTTTGGGTCGTGAGAAAAGTGGTATCAACACCTCAGAGATTTAACATTACCATTCAGTATTTGGAGGAAGACTCCTCCACTTAAAGCACTAACTCATGCAGCCATTTGAATAGGAATAATCATCCTCGCACAGCCTACTGGACTAAAGATGATTTAGCTAAAAGCTGAACGTAGGCAGACCTAAGCTACCAACTACCCTTTCGAGTTGCCAAGTAGCTGCAACTCTCAAGTTCACAACTCCATACCTTTGTCGTAAAAACCACCGCCTGATGGACGGTACTTCTATATAAAAATTTCGGCAGAGTTTCCCCTGAAACTGGATGATCCGCAAAAACAGAACCAACACTATACTATACATGGGAATGGATACCCGGATAAACTGATAACATAAACATGTTAAACGGATAACCAGATGAGACAACTGGATAACATGACAAATCCGCAGATAGAATGTCTGGACAGCACCACTGTCCTGATTTTCAACCTAAACAATAATATGCTTACCCGGTTACCTTGACATGCACTCTGGCTCAACACAGGGAACATCATAATAGGTTACTGACCGCCTAAGTTCACCAGTGCCGAACAAATAAGAGATGACAACGAACTGAGGATAGAAATAATTAGAGCTTCAAGAAGCTCATCTTCTTATTGCTTGGCTACCAGAGCTAGACTATTTGCGAGTCAAAGTAGCCCAAGAATCGCAATTAAAGAAATAAATATTAAATGAGCTTTATGGAACAACATCCAAGCCAATTTGACCTCCCAATAAAAAGGAAACTTTGACAATTTACCAGAAACTTTTTTTTTTTTTTTTTTATAACCCAAACAAGCTCATAGGATAACATGACTCTACTAGCTCCTCGAACCATGAGGAGATATATAGATCGAATATTAATTACTAACCACTTTACACCGGAAGAAACAATGACACTTTCTGATGGTGACAAATAAGAATCCCATCATCCTACCGACACTGAGTTCCAAAGAGAGGTAGACTGACTTGACATTATAATAGAATGAGGCATAACAAAATGCCAAACAAACAATACCGATACTCACTCACACATCTCTCGCATTTAAACCACATAAACTAGTAGGGTCATCATAAATGCCGGGAATAAATCATACAAGAAGCTCACCCCTCTACCGCAACTGATTCTTAATTACGACAATATCCAAGAAAACCGTCGAAACATGATAAGACACACCATTTCTAGATCGATCGGAAAGATAAATCTTACTTACAGATAAGGGAAGAAGAAACACACGGGTCTACTACATCGGATGCCTCAGCATCCTGCCAGACTAGCAGTTCATAGTACTGCCTCTGCAGCTGAGCTGAGCCAATACCCTGACAAGCACTTTCTGGAGAACCACTGCCACCACAATCTTAACCTCTATTGGATGTGGCTACATTTCTTTAGCTGATTGTAATCTAAATGAAATCCCCTGCGATTGTGCAGGTGCCTGACGACGAGAGAAAAGACGACTGCCTACTTGCCGGAGTGAAGGAAAACTCCTTAAAGGATAACCAGACTCATGACAATAATAACACCTTTTCGCTGAAAAAGGAAGCTGGACAGATCGTTGATAGCTGTAAAGAAAAGACTAACTCTGATCTTGATGGGCTACTGGCACACTCTAAGAATCACGTGACACAAGCTGAGATAACCTGGAAGGTGACCTCCCAAAATAATCAAAACTGTTACCTCCAAATGAGGTACCATGGTTACCCACTATGGCCACGGGATCTCTTGCTCTCCCGCTCTAACTTATGGTATGCCTCGTACCTCTGAGCAATATTAATAACAACATCAACTGAAATCTCGACCTCAATCTCTCGAGTCACCTGGGATCTCAAGGAAAAAGAAAGGTCATCAATAAATCTTTGAACATTCTTGGAAGGTTTATGGACTAGTTCTAGTGCATATCCAGCCGTTCTATAGTATTCAATTTCATATTCTGAAACACCAACAGGCTAACCGACAGGCTACCCTGTCCAATCCACTCAAACTGGCAACACTCTCCATTTCGCTCGCTACTCGAAAGGAATTTTTTTTTTCCACGAATCTAGAAGAAAACCGAACCAAGTTAGCTAATAAGAGAGAGAGTCCCATCAATTCAAGGCTGGACCTTGAAACTGGAAAGCAGGATAATCAACACTATACCGATCGATATAATCAAGAGCCTGAAGGATATACAAATACCCTGATATTATTTTTTAAAAAAAAATTCACGGGGTTTATCTGATGCATTGCTTAAGAATATCGGAAGGTTCAACCGCGTAAAATATTACAACCTCTTTGGGCGCTCGGACCGAACTGTTACCTCGGTTGGCTAACCAGCCGGAACAATCAGAGGTACAATACATGCTGCATTGGGAACAATATATTGGAACAACATCAACGATTGCAACGGAGCTCCCTAAGACCAAACATCTGCATCTGCGGCAACCTGATATGCTGCCTAGCGAATAATAGGTTATTGTGGTATCTGTCGCCAAGATTCTCGTAAAAGTATCGTAGAGAGCCAAGGGAACCACCAGGCCCTGCTCCCTTGCCCATCGCGAGCTCGTACGGCTGGGACCTCCGTAACTAGTTCGTCAGCACGATCAAAACTCTCGGAGCATCGTCAGTGTTAGCCCCAGGCTAGACTGTTTCGTGTTGAACTCATACCGTTTGCTGATTTGTCGCATGAGGGTTTACAATTACCACAAAGGAATTAACGAATTAACGAAAATACTTTTGAATCCTAGACCGACGCACGATCAGAAATGAAGGAAGTGAAACTTCCTAAATGCCATCATAGCCCCTCGTAGATAAGTACGGACGTCTACGTACCCATCAGCGAGACTCTACTAGACACTGTCTTAGTCTGGATAGACTCTAAACAGGGCTCTGATACCAACTGACACGACCCGAAATCCGGTTAGGCCGTGCGGGCACCCGACATCCTTCCCTAGACCCGTCGGGCGAACCCTTACCAATTAAATTAGGCAAATAAATATAATTCAATTCATTAATAAGAACAAGGCTTAAAAAAAACCACTGACATACTGATACCTCTAAGCTGTACAAAAGAAATTACAGCTGACTACCCAACATACTAGGTTTAGGGTTATCCAGACTAGACATCTAAGAGTACAAAGAAATCAGATACCTCCTGAAGGGAGCAAAATGCAACTGAAATGATAACCGATAAACTGGTGGCCATCCGGAATAAAAGCTGGCTCACCCTGACAGCTGAAGTCGTCTTCGCTCCTGAACAACGTGGCGAACTCAATCCTGGAGCGAACCTGCCGAAACGAAATAGATAGACAAGAAAACAAACAACAAACAAGGGTGAGTCAAAAGGACTCAATAAGTGGAGCAGACTAGCCACCTCAAAGAATAGGATAGCTAGCCAGGGAGAAGAAACAGATAAACCAAATTTCTTTTATTTAAATTATAAAAAGGTAGAGCCAGATAACAACCGAAAACACGTAAGAAACTTATAAACTCAACCAAGGATGTGTGCCAGAAACATAACAACAAATAAGAAATGCACATATAAGCAGGACAATAGTTATGTACCACAAGTTTACACAATGGTATGAAATAAAATGAAATGCGATGAAATATGATGCGAAGGGTCACATGTGCCCGTAATCCCATCCCGAAGCGGAATACTCCTGCATTCGAGGGGAATCCAATCTGATAACCAACTGGAGCGGAATACTCCTGCTCCTGGGGCGGAATACTCCTGCACCCGATATAATATAAACCAGAGGCGGAATACTCCTGCACTCTCCTGGGGCGGAATACTCCTGCACCCGATATAATGTAAAGCTGAGGCGGAATACTCCTGCACTCAATATCTGACATAAGAGCGGAATACTCCTGCTCTTGGGGCGGAATCCTCCTGCCCTCAATGTGATACAATGGAGCGGAATACTCCTGCTCCTGGGGCGGAATACTCCTGCCCTCAATATGATACAATGTAATGCATATGAATGCAATGTGATGCAATAACCCTTCACCGGTGCGGGACTCTCATCGACAACCGGGAAGTAGATGCCAACTCGCAGCTAGGGTACAATGCTCAAATCCTCAATGCAATACCAACAAAAGGACATAACATATAATATACAATATAAATCCAAAGCTAAGGCGTAATGAGTACGCCTATCGGCAGCTACACACGTAAGGAATACGTGGTAGAAAATCCACGAGGCCAGGTGCCTCCAAAGAAATGGATATAAACACTTACCTCTCTCAAAAGTTAGCATTGCGACCAACAACCGCGTTATTTTTTTGAATTCATTGCCAAACGATCCCACTGTGATCAATAAGCAGAAAAACATATCACATTAGGCTAAAGGCTTCATTCCTCACATCTTAGGGCAATCCAGGTAGGAACCTGATACCCTATTCGCATACGCAATACGCAGGCCAGGCCTATGTACAGGGTTTAAGGCCACATAACCAAACTCCAAATAAATTACATTTATAAGTTGCCCATAACTCACTGAGTACGAATATATAATCAATTTCATTATCGGGGTCCATTTGACCCTTTAAACTATTAATTGAACTTATTAAAACGATGTCTAATATTCCAAGTTTTACCGTTAAAACACATTCAACACACGTAATAAGCTAAGATAATGAGTTAACATCATTACCTGGATGTTTCGGGGTGAAAATCCTATTTTTCTCCGGCTTCTTTTCCTTTCCTTTTTCAATTTTCTGATTTTTTTTTTATATTTTTGAGTCTCTGTTCATGTTTCGTTCTTCACTCATACTGATATATATGTATTAGGCACCGCCTAACTTTTCCAAATTTTCATTCTTTTCCTTTTTTTTTTTTTTTTTTTTTTTAATATAAATTCGCTACTACGGTAAAAATCAAAACGGTATCCTATGATATTCGAAATAATCCCAGCTTTTGCATACAAGTTATACAAAATATATGTAACATACTCGTGAAGGCGGATCTCAAATCAGACTCCCGAAACTCAAGATACGAATTTAAATGAAAAGAAGTCAAATTATTTAACTTTCGGCATTTTAGCGGAAACTTGCCGAACAACATCGAAATTCATTTTCGAAAGTTTACAAAAATCACAAATAATCATATGAACCTAACGGCGCTTTCGGATTTCGAATCGGAGCTCATTCGGCAAAAACCGAGCTCGAAAATCTCTTTTTAATATTTATCGCCAATAAAAACTGAAACCTTCTTCCGATGCCTACCAAACGAGGTCTGATTTAGCTCAAATTTTACAGACAGGTTCTAATGGACATTACGAATATTTTAAAATTATCGGCACGCCAATCGGACTCCTAACTTCCGAAACGACATGACCGAGGTCGTTTCATTCTCCTCCACTTAAACTCTCGTTCGTCCTCGAACGAGCCTAAGTCTAAAGCAAGATTCACGCAAATAACAGGAGAACTTGCACGACCTTCATGAGCTACTCCACGGGCATTATTTCCTGATTACAGAATCAGAGTTATAACACGCACATCAAACTCTTGGATAAAAACATAGCTGGATAATATGATAACGTCATTGCCCAGCTTATTCTGACTATGCCGATCCTTCCTCGATCACGTGAGGAGAGTTCTACATATTTAAAACAAAAATATACGGAACTTTGAATGGATTAACATGATTCAGCCGATAATCACCTCTTCGATATACCTTTCAATATAGAACAGGTCGATGGAACTAAGAATTAACTCACGCTTGATGCAATAGAGGGAACTTTTGAAGTACCTTGTCATTACACACTATAAAAGATTTGATGCAAGCTATATTATATTTTTACGAACGCACTATGCAACATCTCAGCTGATGTTAGTGTTGTTCCGCAAGCTCCTTGTGGGAATGTAGATACTCATATCCTAATATATGTCAAAGGTTCATCTGAACAGGGTCTACCATGTAAAGACAAGGATTATGCAAATACTACTGGATAGTATGATGCAGACCAGGAATGATCTTCAGACTGAACATCTCCCTCAGGGTATTGTCTTTGAATTGAAATTATTATGACTTGAAAAAGTAAATATAAAAGATACATGTAGTTGGACTTTCAGCTAAGGCAGAATACCAGCAACAAAGTTGATTACATGAGCACTTACAACGCTAAAGTAACTTCTCAAAGAGTTGAGGTGTGAAAGAGATATATATACCAATGATGGATTATCGACAAGCTGGACTAGACCTTTAACTCTAAATTTTCATGAAGTAAAACAGCGTCAGTATGAGGATCCAGTTCTAGTTGAATACAGACAGATAGCCCAAAGAAAACCGAAGTCACCACACAGGGTCACTACTGACGGTGTTCTCATGTATAAAGATAGACTTTGTGTTCCTGATGTTGCAGATTTACGTGGACAAATTATGATAGAGGCACATTATTCTAAATACACTATTCATCCAGGTTCGATTAAGTTGTACCATGATCTTAAGCAGATTTATTGGTAGGACGGAATGAAGTGTGACATAGCAGAATTTGTGGCTCAATGTTCTAATTGCCAGAAAGTTAAAGTGGTGTCATCTTTCCAGAATTTATGCTTTCAGCAAATAGGTACGTATATATGATCAGGTTGCCAGCTTACCTCTGTCATTAATAGATTATTAGCTGGTTTAGCAATGATCGACACTCATTGCAGATTTCTGTCGTGGCCTTACTTTGGGTCGTGAGAAAAGTGGTATCAACACCTCAGAGATTTAACATTACCATTCAGTATTTGGAGGAAGACTCCTCCACTTAAAGCACTAACTCATGCAGCCATTTGAATAGGAATAATCATCCTCGCACAGCCTACTGGACTAAAGATGATTTAGCTAAAAGCTGAACGTAGGCAGACCTAAGCTACCAACTACCCTTTCGAGTTGCCAAGTAGCTGCAACTCTCAAGTTCACAACTCCATACCTTTGTCGTAAAAACCACCGCCTGATGGACGGTACTTCTATATAAAAATTTCGGCAGAGTTTCCCCTGAAACTGGATGATCCGCAAAAACAGAACCAACACTATACTATACATGGGAATGGATACCCGGATAAACTGATAACATAAACATGTTAAACGGATAACCAGATGAGACAACTGGATAACATGACAAATCCGCAGATAGAATGTCTGGACAGCACCACTGTCCTGATTTTCAACCTAAACAATAATATGCTTACCCGGTTACCTTGACATGCACTCTGGCTCAACACAGGGAACATCATAATAGGTTACTGACCGCCTAAGTTCACCAGTGCCGAACAAATAAGAGATGACAACGAACTGAGGATAGAAATAATTAGAGCTTCAAGAAGCTCATCTTCTTATTGCTTGGCTACCAGAGCTAGACTATTTGCGAGTCAAAGTAGCCCAAGAATCGCAATTAAAGAAATAAATATTAAATGAGCTTTATGGAACAACATCCAAGCCAATTTGACCTCCCAATAAAAAGGAAACTTTGACAATTTACCAGAAACTTTTTTTTTTTTTTTTTTATAACCCAAACAAGCTCATAGGATAACATGACTCTACTAGCTCCTCGAACCATGAGGAGATATATAGATCGAATATTAATTACTAACCACTTTACACCGGAAGAAACAATGACACTTTCTGATGGTGACAAATAAGAATCCCATCATCCTACCGACACTGAGTTCCAAAGAGAGGTAGACTGACTTGACATTATAATAGAATGAGGCATAACAAAATGCCAAACAAACAATACCGATACTCACTCACACATCTCTCGCATTTAAACCACATAAACTAGTAGGGTCATCATAAATGCCGGGAATAAATCATACAAGAAGCTCACCCCTCTACCGCAACTGATTCTTAATTACGACAATATCCAAGAAAACCGTCGAAACATGATAAGACACACCATTTCTAGATCGATCGGAAAGATAAATCTTACTTACAGATAAGGGAAGAAGAAACACACGGGTCTACTACATCGGATGCCTCAGCATCCTGCCAGACTAGCAGTTCATAGTACTGCCTCTGCAGCTGAGCTGAGCCAATACCCTGACAAGCACTTTCTGGAGAACCACTGCCACCACAATCTTAACCTCTATTGGATGTGGCTACATTTCTTTAGCTGATTGTAATCTAAATGAAATCCCCTGCGATTGTGCAGGTGCCTGACGACGAGAGAAAAGACGACTGCCTACTTGCCGGAGTGAAGGAAAACTCCTTAAAGGATAACCAGACTCATGACAATAATAACACCTTTTCGCTGAAAAAGGAAGCTGGACAGATCGTTGATAGCTGTAAAGAAAAGACTAACTCTGATCTTGATGGGCTACTGGCACACTCTAAGAATCACGTGACACAAGCTGAGATAACCTGGAAGGTGACCTCCCAAAATAATCAAAACTGTTACCTCCAAATGAGGTACCATGGTTACCCACTATGGCCACGGGATCTCTTGCTCTCCCGCTCTAACTTATGGTATGCCTCGTACCTCTGAGCAATATTAATAACAACATCAACTGAAATCTCGACCTCAATCTCTCGAGTCACCTGGGATCTCAAGGAAAAAGAAAGGTCATCAATAAATCTTTGAACATTCTTGGAAGGTTTATGGACTAGTTCTAGTGCATATCCAGCCGTTCTATAGTATTCAATTTCATATTCTGAAACACCAACAGGCTAACCGACAGGCTACCCTGTCCAATCCACTCAAACTGGCAACACTCTCCATTTCGCTCGCTACTCGAAAGGAATTTTTTTTTTCCACGAATCTAGAAGAAAACCGAACCAAGTTAGCTAATAAGAGAGAGAGTCCCATCAATTCAAGGCTGGACCTTGAAACTGGAAAGCAGGATAATCAACACTATACCGATCGATATAATCAAGAGCCTGAAGGATATACAAATACCCTGATATTATTTTTTAAAAAAAAATTCACGGGGTTTATCTGATGCATTGCTTAAGAATATCGGAAGGTTCAACCGCGTAAAATATTACAACCTCTTTGGGCGCTCGGACCGAACTGTTACCTCGGTTGGCTAACCAGCCGGAACAATCAGAGGTACAATACATGCTGCATTGGGAACAATATATTGGAACAACATCAACGATTGCAACGGAGCTCCCTAAGACCAATCATCTGCATCTGCGGCAACCTGATATGCTGCCTAGCGAATAATAGGTTATTGTGGTATCTGTCGCCAAGATTCTCGTAAAAGTATCGTAGAGAGCCAAGGGAACCACCAGGCCCTGCTCCCTTGCCCATCGCGAGCTCGTACGGCTGGGACCTCCGTAACTAGTTCGTCAGCACGATCAAAACTCTCGGAGCATCGTCAGTGTTAGCCCCAGGCTAGACTGTTTCGTGTTGAACTCATACCGTTTGCTGATTTGTCGCATGAGGGTTTACAATTACCACAAAGGAATTAACGAATTAACGAAAATACTTTTGAATCCTAGACCGACGCACGATCAGAAATGAAGGAAGTGAAACTTCCTAAATGCCATCATAGCCCCTCGTAGATAAGTACGGACGTCTACGTACCCATCAGCGAGACTCTACTAGACACTGTCTTAGTCTGGATAGACTCTAAACAGGGCTCTGATACCAACTGACACGACCCGAAATCCGGTTAGGCCGTGCGGGCACCCGACATCCTTCCCTAGACCCGTCGGGCGAACCCTTACCAATTAAATTAGGCAAATAAATATAATTCAATTCATTAATAAGAACAAGGCTTAAAAAAAACCACTGACATACTGATACCTCTAAGCTGTACAAAAGAAATTACAGCTGACTACCCAACATACTAGGTTTAGGGTTATCCAGACTAGACATCTAAGAGTACAAAGAAATCAGATACCTCCTGAAGGGAGCAAAATGCAACTGAAATGATAACCGATAAACTGGTGGCCATCCGGAATAAAAGCTGGCTCACCCTGATAGCTGAAGTCGTCTTCGCTCCTGAACAACGTGGCGAACTCAATCCTGGAGCGAACCTGCCGAAACGAAATAGATAGACAAGAAAACAAACAACAAACAAGGGTGAGTCAAAAGGACTCAATAAGTGGGGCAGACTAGCCACCTCAAAGAATAGGATAGCTAGCCAGGGAGAAGAAACAGACAAACCAAATTTCTTTTATTTAAATTATAAAAAGGTAGAGCCAGATAACAACCGAAAACACGTAAGAAACTTATAAACTCAACCAAGGATGCGTGCCAGAAACATAACAACAAATAAGAAATGCACATATAAGCAGGACAATAGTTATGTACCACAAGTTTACACAATGGTATGAAATAAAATGAAATGAGATGAAATATGATGCGAAGGGTCACATGTGCCCATAATCCCATCCCGAAGCGGAATACTCCTGCATTCGAGGGGAATCCAATCTGATAACCAACTGGAGCGGAATACTCCTGCTCCTGGGGCGGAATACTCCTGCACCCGATATAATATAAACCAGAGGCGGAATACTCCTGCACTCTCCTGGGGCGGAATACTCCTGCACCCGATATAATGTAAAGCTGAGGCGGAATACTCCTGCACTCAATATCTGACATAAGAGCGGAATACTCCTGCTCTTGGGGCGGAATCCTCCTGCCCTCAATGTGATACAATGGAGCGGAATACTCCTGCTCCTGGGGCGGAATACTCCTGCCCTCAATATGATACAATGTAATGCATATGAATGCAATGTGATGCAATAACCCTTCACCGGTGCGGGACTCTCATCGACAACCGGGAAGTAGATGCCAACTCGCAGCTAGGGTACAATGCTCAAATCCTCAATGCAATACCAACAAAAGGACATAACATATAATATACAATATAAATCCAAAGCTAAGGCGTAATGAGTACGCCTATCGGCAGCTACACACGTAAGGAATACGTGGTAGAAAATCCACGAGGCCAGGTGCCTCCAAAGAAATGGATATAAACACTTACCTCTCTCAAAAGTTAGCATTGCGACCAACAACCGCGTTATTTTTTTGAATTCATTGCCAAACGATCCCACTGTGATCAATAAGCAGAAAAACATATCACATTAGGCTAAAGGCTTCATTCCTCACATCTTAGGGCAATCCAGGTAGGAACCTGATACCCTATTCGCATACGCAATACGCAGGCCAGGCCTATGTACAGGGTTTAAGGCCACATAACCAAACTCCAAATAAATTACATTTATAAGTTGCCCATAACTCACTGAGTACGAATATATAATCAATTTCATTATCGGGGTCCATTTGACCCTTTAAACTATTAATTGAACTTATTAAAACGATGTCTAATATTCCAAGTTTTACCGTTAAAACACATTCAACACACGTAATAAGCTAAGATAATGAGTTAACATCATTACCTGGATGTTTCGGGGTGAAAATCCTATTTTTCTCCGGCTTCTTTTCCTTTCCTTTTTCAATTTTTTGATTTTTTTTTTTATTTTTTTGAGTCTCTGTTCATGTTTCGTTCTTCACTCATACTGATATATATGTATTAGGCACCGCCTAACTTTTCCAAATTTTCATTCTTTTCCTTTTTTTTTTTTTTAATATAAATTCGCTACTACGGTAAAAATCAAAACGGTATCCTATGATATTCGAAATAATCCCAACTTTTGCATACAAGTTATACAAAATATATGTAACATACTCGCGAAGGCGGATCTCAAATCAGACTCCCGAAACTCAAGATACGAATTTAAATGAAAAGAAGTCAAATTATTTAACTTTCGGCATTTTAGCGGAAACTTGCCGAACAACATCAAAATTCATTTTCGAAAGTTTACAAAAATCACAAATAATCATATGAACCTAACGGCGCTTTCGGATTTCGAATCGGAGCTCATTCGGCAAAAACCGAGCTCGAAAATCTCTTTTTAATATTTATCGCCAATAAAAACTGAAACCTTCTTCCGATGCCTACCAAACGAGGTCTGATTTAGCTCAAATTTTATAGACAGGTTCTAATGGACATTACGAATATTTTAAAATTATCGGCACGCCAATCGGACTCCTAACTTCCGAAACGACATGACCGAGGTCGTTTCAATCACTTTCCTTTTTTCAAAGTCAAATAATATAAATTTTGACCAATATTTTGAGATATATTTATTCACCATATTAATATGACAAGAATTGCAACTTCTAGTACTTTTCGTGTAGTTTTTTAATATCTAAATTATAATTTTAAAATATTGACTAAATCTAGTTCAATTTGAATCCGAAAATTGGTCAACTTAACTCTCGAAAAGTGAAAAACATCAAATAAAGTGGACCGAAGGGAGTATCAAATAATAGAAAGATATAGTGATATCTCCGTGAAGAAAATAAAGAATTTATGGAGTACATAATACGGTTACATCTTAGTCAAACATAACGTTTGCAAGCATGGGCTATAGTACAAGCTATGTCGTAATCTCTTTAAACCACTTGGAAGCATCCATGTTGGTGTGATGAAATACTAGAAGCAATTTCTTAGTTGATGTATGTGAAAAAAATAAATTAAAAACGAGTGAATGACTTTAATTTGGAGCCTATGTAAAGTCTTGCACTGTCGTCTTATTCTTGGAAGCTTTCCATGTATTCTTAAAGGAGAAAGAAACAGAGAGAAAATTATCAGTAATAGCACCTCTAAAAATGAACACTGTACCCGATTTCACACCCCATGAGCGTCCACTGAACGTTGCATGATCTTTGGCACGGGGAAAAGATATTATTGTCATGGATGCAACTTTAACTTGCACGAATATTGTAGGAATTGTCCATTGGATCTTTCTTCTTTCACGCTTAAGTTGGTTGTGAGAAGTGGCGTTCCAGAACCCCCAAAGTCTTTTTTGGCAGAAAAAGTCCTCGACTTTTCTTTTCCATTTTCTTTTTTTTTTTTTAGTATGATTAACACTAATCATGGACCAAGTTAACACTTTTAAAACTTGAGGGTATTTTTTAAAACATACATAATAATTATTTCAAACCTTGGGAACAACATCCAGTTAACCTTCCCCCTCGTGGCTTCTTTTCAACTTCCACACTTCATCTCCTTTTTCACTCCAAATCTAAACCAAATACTCTCAAGTTCTCTGTGTTTTCAAGGAATCCGACCAACAATACAACAAATTATTTTATATAAAAGGTAAACAATGTCATTATCATTTAAACTGTGGTGTAAATGTCGAACCTAGGTTTTTGTTTTTAATTTTTTCGTCGACAGTGATTAACGATAATTTGGGTGTTTGTTTTTGTACAAAAGGTGTAATATTGTGTTGAAATTGAATGGCATTATGTGTTTTAATGGGTAAAGTAGTTCCGAACTGCAAAGGGGATTTTCGATGTTCAACTGAAATTTTTAGGCTGTTTACATTTTTTGGTTAAATTGTGACGATTTGAGGGTTTTCTGAGAACCAACGCTGCTTTATTTAGTTGAAAATTGAAGTTATTGCTGTTATGTGTCTTGATGTTCCGAACACCATAGTAGCTGAGGTTCTAAACATCTAGTAAGATGTTCATGTTTTTCTGTAACTAAATTTTGTATCCCGTTGTTTTGCTTTGCAGAAAAATGGTAAATTTAAGACCGAGAAATAAAGATGAAGAAGAGCAGAAGAAGCAGCCTACAAAGACTCCCAAGAAGGCAATTTCTAAAAAAAAGGGCCCTTCGCCGACGAAGAAACTTGAGAAGCCTACTACTTGAGATTCGGAACGTACTCCTATAGATTTAGAACCTACTCCTAAACGCCCAAGAACTACTAGAACCACTCAAAGAAAATTAGTTGTGGAGAGTGACGATAGCCAAGGAGAAGTAGTAGGTCCAGGGAACAAATGTGATAAACAAGAGGAAAGCCAAAGTCCAGCACCAAGTTACGATCTAAGAAAAGGTGGGAGGATTTGGAGAGGGCTGCAGATGAGGGTGAAAGAAGGGTGGATTTAGATGACGCTGGTATTGATGAACTGTTAAAAAGTAATTTTTTGAGGACTGGAGTGGAAGATGGTGAAAAGGAAGAGGAAGATGGTGGTAAAAAAATGAAGAGGCTGAAGATTTAAGTAGAGAAAAAGGAGAAGAAGTAGAGGGAGAAGCAGATAAAACAGGGGAGAGTCCAAGAAGCAGTAAAAGAAGTAGAAGAGAGGCGGAGGATGTAATTTTAAAAAGCAACTTTCTGAAGGATCGTGTAAAAAGAGTTAAAATAGATGGGGAAGCTGTAAATAATGCAGGTGGAAATGTTGAAGAGGAAGCAGGTGAAGAGAAGGAAACTGTTGAAGGAACATCTGTATTGAAACTGCAGGAAGACCAGGTGAGAGTTGAATTGAAACGCGTATTGTTCGGAGCGCCAATGTTGATGTTCTACACGACATTTTTACGTTCCCAACATCAGCATTAAGGCTGGTAGCTCTCGTTCGGAACACGTTACGTGTTGTTCCAAACGGTTGCTACTGTCGTTCAGAACCTCAGAATAAGCATGTTCCAAACATTTATTAATTTACTATCATTGTGATTCATTTTATTAATTTTATGCTTAAATTATGTGCGGTATGAATACGTTGGTCATGCTACTTTCAAGAGTAACGTTGAGGGTCTCTTCAAGACCTTCCTGACCAACAATGAACCTTTTAATGGGAAGATTACTGTTCCGTTGGCTATGGGTATGATACAGTTCAAGGAGGTTATGAAAAAATTGCAGGTGAGAAGGGGATTTGTCAATAGTTGTTTCAGTCCTTTCTTGCAATTACCAGAATATCCATTGTTTGGCACCAAGTTGGTGCATAACCTCCTTATGCGAAGGATTATTTGCAAGAAGCAGAAAGAGGTTTGGATATCCTTCAATGGATTGCCAGCACGTTTTGGCCTATTCGAGTTTGCACTAATGACAGGGCTAAACTGTGGGCCCTATCCAAGTAAAGAGTACATGGAAAAAATGAATGAAAAGGGGAAGGAATTGTGGAAGTTTGTTGTTGATTATTTCAAGGAGAAAAAGAGGAAGGAGAAGGATAAAGAGATAAAGGAAAAGGAGGAGAAGGAGAACAAGGAAAAGGATGAGAAGGAGAAGGGTAGTGGGAAGCGGAAGGGGAAGAAGAAGGTGGAGTCGTCACCCTCAGCCTCACCTTCACCCGCAAAGAGGAAGTTCAACAAGCCCAAAAAACAAAAACAGCCGAAGAAAAAGTAAGTTGTGAAGTCTGATGACTTGCTTGAGTTAGTATGTTCTAGAACCTGTCCCAAGAAGTGGTATTTAAATCTGTGCATGGCTTGGTTTGTTCATACTATTCTCTGTGCGAGGGATTCCAAATATGGAATAGAGGAATGGGTGGTGTGCTTGTCCGCCGATCTTGAGGCATTCCAGTGTTATCCTTGGGGTAGGATGAGTTTTGAATTAACAATTGAATATCTGATCAAGCCAATGGAACCTCGTGCAGAAGGAAGCCAGACTTACAATCTTTATGGCTTTCCATGGGCATTCATGGCCTGGGCTCATGAAGCTATTCCTGCCTTGAGACCAAAGGATTTGCCAAAAGAAAAAACAATGCCAAGGATCATAAACATGCTTACTGAAATTTGTGAAAGAGATACGGACAGGTTGTTTGACCAACAAGATGTTCATGTAAGTATTCCGTTTTCCATATATGTTATGTAATGTTTGGAACAACCTCATGTTTGCTGAGATATTTCTAATTGATGTTCGGAACATCTTCATGAAGAACCCTCAACTGCTTCAGTCAACGATGTTCGAAACATCTTCATGAAGAAGCTATTTTCTGATTTTTTCGAACAACATGACTTTGTTCCAAACAACATTAAAAGATTTTTAAAATTTAGTTGATATTTATTTAATGTTGTTGGGTATATTAACAGGTTGTTCACCCTTTCGTCATTCCTACTGATGAAGAGCTGGACATAGATTACTTTCTAGACCTCATGCTATTTGATGACTCCGAGGACGACACAGTAGATCATTTTTGTAAACTGTTTGAGGATGCTTGCAGCGTTGGCCTTGTTGGTGGCACTACAATTTGTATCTTCAAGAATAATCCTGCAACCCCTCCAAGACAAGTGATAGAAATTAAAGCTATGAAAGCCCCAGAAACGATGATGTTTGGAAGTGATAGTGAATACAATGAAGAGGGAATTGGTGGCCTGCAAGATGTAAATATTGACAGTAGAAACAAAGTTGATGGTGACGAAGTTGGCGGTGAGTTTGAAGTTGCTGGTATCACTGAAGTTGGTATAGTGAAGAGGAGCTCCAACTGGAGAGGCTGCAAATGTGGTGAATGCAGCGGATGGAGGGAAGCAATGGAGCAAAAGATTTTGGCTTACGATCAAAAGATGGTTGCTTATGATGAAAAGATCGTGGCTTATGAGAAAAGGATGGTGGCTTATGAGCAACAGACCGTGCCTTATGAGACAAAGGATGGTGCTTCTGAGCAAATCAAAGGTGATTCTTCTGGTGGTGATGGATTCGACATCCCCAAATGTAGCAGTTGCAATTGCAAAGAGTGTGACGGTTGGCGTAAAGGCATGGAGATGGAGATGGCGGCCGTGCAGGAGACGATTGAGCAGTTGAAGAGCAAAACTATTATAAAGCCTGCAAAGGCTGTGAAATCAGTACAAACAGAAGAGAAGAAGAAGCAGGAAGAAGTTTGTCTAAGGCTTCCAGTGGATATTTACAAGCCATTGAAGCAGAAAAAAGTGGCCGCGTTGAACGCATTTATCAAAAAGAGGAAGAAACAAAAAGATGTTTTTCTCGGATTGCCGATGAATTACCTTGATTTCAAAAGAAACAAAAAGATGTTTTTCTCGGATTGCCGATGAAACCTTGATTTCAAAGATCTGATGAACAAGACTGAGTGGCTGTGGGACATTGTAAGTTTATTTTTGACTGATTTTCTAAACTTCACATCGTTGTAGGGAACATTCTAACTGTGTTTGGAACATTCTTATTATGCTTGGAACAATAAAAGCATTTCTAGCTTCTCATAGATTTCTAGAACATCACACTGTCGTTCCGAACATGGAGTGATCTTCGGAAAGACAGACCTTTCCTTCACTCACTTATACTCCAATTTATTTTTGTCTCTTATATGTTATGCAGTATGTAGAAGCTGTGATGACAATGATATGGGAGAGGCATTTGAATTACCCCGATCATTACGATCAAAGTGACCTCATTTTGGATATGACATTCTTGACAAATATGAAAAAACGCTACTACAAACTGGAACAAGACGCGCACGATAAGAAGATACCGCTTGACGAGGCGTTGAATGCTTATCAGTTTGATGAGGATTATCTGAAATATACACATGAAAAGCTACCCTACCCATGGGGTAGGTGTTGGGCTGGTGCTAAGAGGATCTTCACCGTTTTCAACATCAACGACAATCACCACGTGATGGTGGTGTTTGACATGGTTGAAGCGAAGGTTTGGGTGTATGATTGCAATCATGGTTGCAATGATGATGAAAAGTTCTTGCCAATAATTGTCCTCATTCTCTACATGTTCCCGATCTATATAAGAAATTCTAAGTTATTCAAAGACTTGGAGCCGATGTGTAAGGAAGGAGACATGTGGTCATTTGAGAGAGTGCCAATATCTCGTTGTCCACAAAATCTAACAAGCCCATCCTGTGGAGTGTTCGCGTTTATGTACATTGAGCATCTCATTACAGACACCCCTATGAACAAAATTTGTGACAATGTGGATGATCAGTGGAGACGACGTTTAGCCATTTGTATTTATGACGGCAAAATGAAGCCTTGATTTGGGTAATATGTAATATTTGGATAATCATTTAACTTTTATTTTGGTTATGTAATTAGGTATGGATGACTTTTACCAAGTAATAGCTTTTGATGTGCTTAAAAGGATACCATAATTAATCGCAATTAAAACAAACATTCTTATATATTGTTCAGTTGTTCAGCAACAGAAAATGAGAGTAAAATTTAGACGATTATTACATAAGCTCCAGAATGACTTAGTGTTGTTCCTGAAAAACTCTATGATGTTCCAAACATCAGAAACATTTAATTAAGCTTACCCTGGAACAACATTACTTCGTTCTGGAACGACAATCGTTCCTTAATATAACCACTGACATATAAAATTATAACTAAAATAATCATAAGCAATCGAACTTAGGGTGCATGTTGCGGAGCTTGTGGCGGTGCTTCAGGTGGTGTTCCTGGTGGTGTGGAGTATGGGACATAATAAATTCCCTTTTCAGCAAGCAGCCCTTTAAGCATTATCTTCATCCTTCTTATGTCCCTTCTATAATCATGGAAGAATTCTTCGAATTTGAATTTCCATTCCCACACTTCATACCTCAGCTGGTCCAAGCCATCGTTCGAATTTTCAGAATCTGAATGTGAACTCGCGGAAGGAACCCTAGGCCATCTTGAACTCGATGCTCCTCTTATCGGTGCTCCCCTTGTTCTTGGACGACGAGGCATTTTGAAATATGTGGAATCAATGTGTGACTGTTGGGTAATTATAAGAGTAAAATGGCAATCGACAAGTCTGTTGGGAATGGTTTTATTGAAAGTGACTTTTGACGAAACTCGTAACCGTTGTGCCTTTTAGATTTTAACATACAGTTCGGAACATTTTGAATGTCGCTCGGTATATTGTGTTTGTTTAATTATAGAAATTGAACAGAGCATATAAATTGTTCATTTTCTGTTCAGAACGACAGTGTGATGTTCTGCGCGTAGAGTTAATGTTCGAAACATGAATATCTCATTGTATACAAGTTGGATTTTTCCGAACGACAGTTTAACTTTCTGAACGTTAAGAGAATGTTCTGAACATACTTACTGGAACTAAAACATATTTTTCATTGATCATCATTGTAGAGCTTTACAAAAAGAATTCTAGTTATATTAGCATTCAAATGGAGAAACTGCACATCACTGTCAGTGCTTTACAAAAGGAATGCTACTTATACTAGCATTCTAACAAAAGATACTAGATTATAAACATTCAAAAAGAAATTATATAATAAACATTAATAGGAACATCCACATCTAGCGTAAAGGAGAGGAGTAGAAGTCAAGGTAATGCATCGCCTTATCAGCTAGCAGCCCTTTGAGCATTCTTTTCATCCTTCGCATTTCCTTCGTCATCTTTCTGACGTCCTTTCTGTACCATGTAGGAATCCCTCAAACTGGAACTTCCAACCCCACACTTATGCCCTTAGTTGTTCCAATATGTCAATAGCTCTTTCAGTTTGTGATTCGTCTGCAAATGCTAATGCAACAGCTGTTTTTTGCCTCGATGTGGAGGCTCCTCTAGCCGCGGAGGTTCCTCTCACCGTGGAGGCTACTCTTGCCGTGTTGCCACCTCTTGTTCTTGGTTGACATGCCATTTTTGATGATGAATGGTTTGAATTGAAATGGTTTGAATTGTAAGTTGATGAATGTTGATTGAAATACTTCGAATTATGGGGTATTTATAGAAGCAAAGAGAGGCAACCAAAACGTTTGCAGCCGTTTGATGTATGTATTGGTATTTGAGCGGCTTAATTGTAGCTGTTTGTGTATTTCAAATTTTGAACGTGGTTCCGAACGTCAGCCTATATAAGTAGCGTGTAGAATTCGTATAACGTATCCTTGAAAAGATGTTCCGAACATCATTGCGACCTAGCTGCTACTTACCTGCAACCTAGTCTAGCTGATAGGTGCATTGGTATTGTAGCCGTTTTTGAATTTCCCTTGAACGATGTTCCGAACATCATATCAATCTAGACCAAACGCGTTATAAATTATTACATTGGGCGCGTGAACAATATTTATTTACCAACGGTAATAAAAATACACCACCCAACACATTATATATCCGTTCATTATTTATAAAACCAGTTTACAAAATTAAATCAAACATCTATATTAAAATGTCTAGTAGATCCGTTAATAGTGGCAGTGTAGTACCATTTTGTCGATGTGGCGATTATGCGAAGTTAACAATATTGTGGACTCAACTAAACACATGAAGGAGGTTTTACGGATGCAAATATGGTCAGGTTAGGCAATGGGTTTATTTTTTTTTTCGTGTAGTCATTTGTTTGTTGTATTTATTTTCTTTTTTTTATGTAGGCAAATGGTTGCAACTACTTTAGATGGCATGATGAAGAGATGTCAGATCAAGCGAAGAGAGTAATATGGGGTCTACTTAAGAAGTTGAAAGCTGTTGAAGAAGAGAGGAAAGAGGCACGGTTATGGCGGAAAAATTTGGATATTGGGGTACTGCTAGTTGTGGTGCTAATTGTTCTCATATTCTGTACTTGGATCAAGTGTTGGTTCATACTTTAGGTTCTATTATTTATTTCCAATTGTTATGATTTGTGTACTAATGATCAAGAAATTTCAATTGAAATTGTTATTTTGTCCTGTAAATTACAATTGTACCGAAGTTGTTCCGCACGACATCAATGTTGTTTCAATCATATCGCTATCTGTTCTGAATATTTTCAAAAACAATACGATGAAGATAGCAACATCGGGAAAAGGCGCTCCGAACAAGATGTTCATGTGACAAACATTAACAGCATGTTCGAAACAACAAGATAGATGGATAATGATTTGTCACTATAATAAGTATACTTGGTAATTTAGAGTGAACGTATGATCATAGCCCTTTAATTATAATGTCACAATGTAATTTTTACAAGTGTAACTGGCCATTTATAGTAACAATGATCATCAGTTCTAAGTCTAACTACTCTAAGTGTTCTTGGTGATGGAAGTTTATGAATATATATGTGTATATTGGTCATAAACTTATAGTTCTATAATTATCATCATTTGTCACTCTAACTGCTCTAACTGTGGAAAGATTGATGATGATAGAAACAATAGATAATTGCGTGCAGAACATCACAAGTATTTTCACAAACATCAAGTTGATGTTCGAAACAAGATGTATGTATATATCATCATTTCTCCCTATAACAAGAATATATAGTGATAGTGATCATCATTTATCGCTCTTATAAGTATAGTGGGTCATTTCTTATCATATTGATCATCATTTGTCATACTTACAACTCTAATTGGGCATTTATAGTGATAGTGATCATCATTTATCTGAGCTCCAAGTATAGTTGGTCATTTCTTTACATGATGATCATCATTTATCATTCTAAGAAGTCTAGTGGGTCATTTGTAGGTATAATGATCATCATATTTCACTCTAACAAGTGAAGTGGGTCATTTGTAGCTATAATGATCATCATTTGTCACTCTTACAAGTATAATGGGTCATTTCTTTACATGGTGATCATCATTTATCATTCTAATAAGTCTAGTGGGTCATTTGTAGGTATAATAATCATCATTCTTTACTCTTACAAGTATAGTGGGTCATTTCTAGTGATAGTAATCATCATTTGTCAGTCTAACAAGTGTAGTGGGTCATTTGTAGGTATAATGATCATCATTTGTCAATCTAACAAGTCTAGTTGGCCATTTCTACTAATAATGATCATCATTTGTCACTCTAACAAGTCTAGTGGGTCATTTGTAGGTATAATGATCATCATTTGTCACTCTAACAAGTCTAGTTGGCCATTTATACCTAACAAGTATAGTGGGTCATTTCTAGCTATAATGATCATCATTTGTCACTCTAACCAAGTATAGTGGGTCATTTCTAGTGATAATGACCATCATTTGTCACTCTAACAAGTCTAGTTGGCCATTTATACTTATAATGATCATCATTTGTCTCTCTAACCAAGTATAGTGGGTCATTTCTAGTGCTAATGATCATCATTTGTCACTCTAACTACTCTAAGTGGTCTTTCTGATGAAATTTGATGAATTTATCACTCTTGCAAGTACAATTGGTCACTTATTGTCACATAATCATCATTATTGTCGTGCTAACTACTCTAATGTTGAAAAAGTATGATGAAGATATAATAAATTGAACATGGCGCTCGGAACAACACACAACAATGACAAACTTCTAGTTGATGTTCGAAACTAGATGCATGTATGGGTAAAGATTTGTCATTCTAGCAAGTATAGTGGTTCATTTATAGTGATAGTGATCATCATTTGTCACTCTTACAAGTATACTGGGTCATTTCTTTACATGGTGATCATCATTTGTCAGTCTAACAAGTTTAATTGGCCATTTCTACTAATAATGATCATCATTTGTCACACAAACTACTCTAAGTGGTCTTTCTGATGAAATTTGATGAATTTATCACTCTTGCAAGTATAACTGGTCACTTATAGTCACATAATCATCATATTTTGTCGCGCAAACTACTCTAACTGTGAAAAAATGAACAGGGCGCTTGGAACGACACATTAATGTGACAAACTTCAAGTTGATGTTCGAAACTAGATACATGTATGGATCATTATACGATGAAGATATCAACATTAAAAATTGTGCGATCCGAACAGCCTTTTAATGCGAAGAACATCAATAGGTTGTTCTAAAACAACCTTATGATAGATGATCATCACTTGTCACTCAATTGGTCGTCACTACTGATAATTGTCAACTGTTATCACTCTAATTAGTCTACCAACTATATTTGGTCGTTTCAAGCGAAATGAGCATCATTTGTCACGTTTTTTCCCGAACAAGTATAAATTGTACTTTCTAGTTAAAATGAACATCATTTATCACTATATTCTGGATATTTGGACGTGTATAATGTTAATGATCATCATTTATACCTGGAACATACCAGTTGCGTTCTGAACATACTTTTTTGTGTTGCAACACAATCTTTATGTTCCGAACGTGGTGTATGAATTTATTAACTTTTCTAGAAATGGAGTAGAACAAGTCGTCGTTTGGAACATCGTATTTAATATCTTAAACGACTGTTGATGTGTTGCGAATTATAAGCAAATATGATGGTTTGGAGACAATTTAACAGTACTAATTAAAGATCTTCATAATAATATTAATTGAAAAGAGATACAAAAGCATATTCATAAACAGTACAACTACTTAAACAACTAATATATAATAGCGTCTTCGTTATTGTTTTGCTCTCCACCGAATTGATTTTGCAAAACCCTCTCAATTCTATCTAACTGCAATTGCATCTGCTCAAGTTTTGTCTCGAGTGTTTGAATGGACCTCTCGCAATTATCTGCTACCTCCTTGATGTCAACAACTTCAAAGTGCACGTCTAGCAGTCTTGCAGGAAGCGACTTGTTTGGAGGCTCTCGGACTCGGTGGTACTTATTCCATGGATCGTTAAATGCATTATTGGCCATCTGCATAAAAAGTTGTTTAAAATTTAGAAATGATTCAACGTGGAGTTATGTTTATGGAATTATAAACAGATTAGATTTTGAAATTGTTTTAAGAAAAACGTAGATAATATGGAAAACTTGAGTACCTCAACTTGTTCTTCCTTGATAGAAACTGCTGAAAACTGAACTTGATACTTGGTTAATGCAAAATGAATTGTGAATTGGGTATTCATCAAGGAGGTATTTATAGATGTTTTGAAGTGGCTTTTAATTTCTATTGCACGCCTTTTTAGTATAATTGGCAAATGAAGGGACGCATATTTACAAGTGTGCATGTGATTTGACGTGACTGTTGCAGCAACCAACTTGTATTTTAGCCGTTTGGTGTATTGGTATTTGAGCATCCCAACTGTTCATTGTAGCCGTTTGTGTCTTTTAAATTTTGAATGGCTTGTTCGGAACGTCACATATAAAAGTATAATATAATATTCTTGACAAGATGTTCCGAACATCTTCTCGAAGGTAGCACTTGGTGAATGCTACGACTATGAATTGTGAAATAAAGAACTCACAAGTTTTCGCACGCCTTGACATCGCTCCGAACATCAAATGTAATATCCTAAACAACTCTGGATGTGTTGCGAACAATAAGCAAATATGGGCACAACATAATTGCAAAAGATGCAGTAAAGCAAATATGTGCACAACTAAACCCAGAAACTAGTAAAGCAAATATGAACACAATATAAATTATACAACTAGGACGAATAGTCCATTATGAAATTCAAATAGAAATTCAAATAATCGAAATTATAACGAGGACGATGCTTCGTCCAATTCACAAACTCAATTTGTAGGCTGGCTTGTAGCCTCAGTTCCACTACGAACAACGGGGTATGTAGTTTTCTTGTGACCATATCTCTTGCAGTTTCCACATTTATTTCTCCTCTTTGGAAGACGTTCCCCAATAGTCGAATCCGGTTAACCCTTCTCCTTCCACGGTTGTTCGGCTTTGGGGGCGGAGGCACTGGATAAAGTATCTCTTCAGCAGGGACGACCCATGATTCTTCAGGAGGCACTGCATTGACAGGCTCTGCATAGGCAAGGAAGTATGTTTGTGTTGTGTAATATCCAGAAGTGTATTCATACACTCTACTTCCATATTCATCGCCATGCATCCCCCTAATTGCTGCCATAGCATGTACACAAGGTAACTGATCAAGATCAAACTCCCTACATGTACATGTCCTCTCATGTAGATCAACTTCTGCCTCATACCCTGGACTAATGATTTCGAAACCATAAGTTTCCTTCCTGTTGACAACTAGCTTGTCTCCCACTTCTTTATTCTTCCTTATTTTTATTTCAACGTCTGGGACGCATAAATTTGGGTGGTTGATTAACTTCATAGCCCTAGTGTGGAATTTTTCCGCAAAATTCCTACCTATATTCTTCATGAGTGCAGCAATGGGGTATTCTCTTTGCTCCTTCAGCATGGAGTTAATGGACTCAGCTATGTTTGATGTCATAACTTGAAACCTATTAAAAAGAATATATATTATAATAACCAAAAGATGTTCCTAACCTGAAGCATAAGTTCAGAACGACAATAAGAGGTTCGGAACATGTATAGAAAATAAAATTTCTTCATAATGTTTTGTGCACATATGTGTTATGTTCGGAACGCGTAGTGTGACGTTTGGAACATATTGAAAGCAGACAGTAATATAAGACCTTGTTATTATACTTTACCTGTTTCCTGGGAAATATAATCTGCTCCATCTATGATAGCCAACAACATTTTCAAGATAATCCGCTACCCTCCAATCAATAGTCCTGATCTCATTCATAGCATCAGTGAACTCCTCTACCCTGTATGCCTTTGTTGCAGTGTAGTATTTATGAAGACTGATTCCAAACTGAAACTTTGTTCGGATGCTTTCACCTAGGTGCCACATGCAAACTCCATAGTGTGCAGAAGGAAATACTTAGGCGACCATTTTCGAGATGCTAGGATGTCTATCTGAAACAATGCACAACTCTTCACCATCTGAAACTATGCAGCGTAATTGTTTGAAAAAATACTCATATGAGGCGTCACACTCTTTGTCTACAACACAAAAAACAACAGGGAATACGTGACTCATTGCATCCTGAGCAACAGCAGACAACAACACCCCTCCATACTCGCCAGACAAATGTGTACCGTCAACGGCTAGGACTTTTCTCACGTAAGTAAATCCCCTGATCCACGCTTCATAAGAGAGAAAAAAATACAAGAACTTCCCTGTGCTAGAAAGCCTCAAATCTGTCTTGGTTCCTGGATTCTTACTCCTAACCATATAGGCATAAACATCAAGAATTTCAATACCTTTCTCATGTGTTCCCCGTGTCAAAGCTTTTGCAAATTGATAGCCCCTAAGACACTTCCAGTAGCTAACCTTACAACCAAAATCGTTGTTAAGGGACTCCCTGATAGCTTTTGTGGCTGGACCTTTTCCTATTAAATATTTACCTTTCATGAACTCACCAATTATCTGGGCAGAGGCGTGTGAATTATGACTGGAATGATGTTGGACACCGCATGTGTGCAAGTTATTGTAAACGCTAATGTTGAACCTATCATCAATTTTATACCTCATTGCCCTTAACCACCATTTGCATTTCACATCTACACATCTAGCATTAAAAATCTTTGCAGTATTCTTCAATGCTTTGTAATTAAAACGATGTTTAATTGCTGCAATCTTCAATTTGGTGACCAGTTCTTTCTTATTGGCGAAAGTCATACCTTTTTCAAAACCTGTGCCATCGAAGAAGTGAAATATCAGCTCGCTGCTTTGTGTTGGAAACGCAGGGGTATAAATGGCAGGATCTTCCTCTACATATTTTTCTTCCAATTCTTCTTCTTTTTCTTCGTCTACATCTACACCTCCTCTATCTTTTTCTACCCCTCCTCCTTTGTCTTCTTCTACTTCTTCATGTAAGTCATCCAATCGCTGACTACAATCATGCCCTCCACTATTTGGCATTTCTTGGTCATTAGAACCAACACATTCCTCCGTCGTAGAAACCACAATTACCCTTAGAGTGGACCTAGCACCATTACGATCAACGTCAACCGTATAAAGGCGTACATCATCATCATTTCTTATTGTAACGGGAGAAGTCTTTTAATTTGTAGCAACACTCAGCATGTAAGTGATGCAAATGTCCCTCGGATTGTTTCTTATCCCCCCAACTTCCGATGATTTTGTTAAGTAGAACATCATACGTAACATCTCTAGGCACAAGAATGGGTCTTGACTCTTTAACCTTCGGAACCCAAGCAAAACATTTAGAACGCTTCACCCATTCACCTTGATAATTAACTCCTAATATAACCTCACCCATCGATGGTCCACCTGCAATAAATTAGAATGACAAGCTATTAGTATTACTAATATTTATACAGTATGTTCCAAACCTCACTTGCTCGTTTGGAACATCTTCGTCGACGTTTTGAACATCACGTTACAGCTTTTCAATGCTTAATGCAAGATGTTTCAAACCTCACTGTTGCACGTTTGGAACATCGGATTAGACGTTCTGAACATCACGTTACACTTTTTAGTTGCTTAATGCATGATGTTCCAAACTGCTAATAGAACTCTCAAACATCTACCAGGATGTTCCGAACATCATCTGTGAAAATTCCAATAAATACATACGCCATGTAAAACGCTAGCGATATGTTTGGAGTTACAATTACGACTATAGGAATGTCGAAGTGATGTTTGGAATTTCAGGCAGATTGTTCGGATGAACTGAATCCGTAAATCCTCGAATCAACAAAAATAGCTAAAAACATGTTCTAAAGTTAATACACTTACCGAAGATGACTGGATTGATATGATTAAAATTAGAGGAACAAGATTTTCCCTTTAATGGATAAGAAACGACCAGATTTAATAAAATGCCGTATAACCCAAATGTGGGTGGTCTCAGCTTGAATTGCCTAAAACTAGAAAGGATATTTAATAAATAAGCTCAGCAGCTCTGGTGGAATGGGTATTATTTCGATCTACGAAAGGAAGCTCAGTAACTATGGTGGAACTTTCGGCGGAAATGGAATGGGAAAAAAATGGAGGGAAAACGGGGGGGGGGGGGGGGGGGGGGGAGGAGAGAGGGAAGCAGCTAGGTCAAGGGCCAAATTTGGAAAAAAACAAGCTTTTATACATGGACTATTGTGTAACTTACAAAATATTGGGGTGGGAATGTTAAATAGTTAATACCACTAATTAAATGAGGACCTTAGATTTCATGTTTAAACCTTGAGTCTTTTTCCACTCAAAAAACACTTGGGGAGTCCTGCCAAGCCAAAGCCCCAAGTTAGTTGAAGCTATTCATCTACACAGACGCATCTGCAATATCTGTCGTGATCCTATTGGAGGCCTTTCTTATAGGTGTCAACTTTGTGAATTTGATGTCCACCCTCTTTGTACTCAGCTGCCAGAAACACTGCCCCATGTCCTACATATGGTAACCTAGAAGTCAATTGAAACAATTGGTAGTATGAAGAAGTTTTACATTATCAAATTCATATTTTACTCTATTTTAACCGTTAATTTACGGGAAATTTTGATCACTAGCTATTTTTGGACGCGCTCATTCAGGACTATTCATCGTTTCAAAATTTATTGAAGAATAGCCAAAAATTTCCGCACACACTTAAGCTCCATTAGCGTTGGAAAAACATCCCAGACTAGTCCCATAACAAAATACTGGGGCTTTGAACAAAACCCAAGTATTTTGTTATGGGACTGAAGCTTTATACAAAGTCCCATAATAAAGGTCCAGTCCCATAACAAAATGCTGGGGCTTTGAACAAGTTTTGTTTTGTTCAAAGCCCCAGTATTTATACTGGGAAGCTTCAGTAAACTATCCCCAGTATAAAATACTGGGGCTTTGAACAAGTTTTGTTCAAGGCCCCAGCATAAAACTTGTTCAAAGCCCCAGTATTTATACTGGGATTTGTCCGGAGATGGTTATTTCTCAGCGAATTTATTTTTGACGGCTACAAATCAATTAGCGCGCGTCAAACAGGCCCCTACACTTAATTTTTCTTAATTTACCTACTCTAAAAAAAGTATAAGTTCAATGTATTATTTGTGCGTAAAAATTATTTACAAAATCAAGTTACTTACCAGGTAATCACAACATTTATAATATTGTAAACATTTCATTCATAATATGGTTAAAAAAGTTAATTTTCCTACTATAACACGTCAAGCTTCCTTAATTTTGACCAATTATATTTTGGCTCTTTAGTATCTAATTAAACCAATTAAAACATGTCAAACTCTATCATGTGGATGATAACTTACAAATGTTGTATATAGTTATACAAGCATATTTTTATGATGATATATTGTTATCAATTCAGCGGCATCCTTTAAGACTTCTGGGCTCGCCTGAACCTGGAACCTGGTAAAATTTTCACCCACAGATCATTTTTGTCACTGGTATTTAGTTTGAAGCCATTTTTTTATTGGTCTTAAATGAGAGGTCACTTTTTGTAACTTCAATTTTTGTGGGTTGAACTTCATGCCTAAATTATGAAGTTTCAACTTCAATCTGTAAGGACTGAACTTTTAGGTATAGATGCGTAAACTTCAACCCTTGTGGGCTGAAGTTGAACTTCAATCCTTGTGGTGGGCTGAAGTTGAACTTCAATCCCTGTGGGCTGAACTTGTGTGAAGTTCTACCCAAAAAAATTGAAGTTTCAAAAAATGGCCTCTCATATAAAACTAATAAAAAAGTGACTTCAAACCAAAAATCACTACCAAAAGTGGTCTTTGGTGCACTTTGCCCTGGAACCTGTGCTATTTGTAGAGGAGCATGTAACGCTTCTTCGTGGCGTTATAGGTGCGCACTATGTAAATTTGATATTCATCTAGGTTGTGTGTTGGTACCATGAAAAAAGAAAAGGCATGATACTAGGATTATTCCCAAAGCACGTTCCACCATGTGTTGTGCCTCAACAACAATATTTTGAAGGTTATGCTTACCATATGAATCCATATTCTACTCCTACTTCACATTTATTTTCTCCTGGTCCATCTTACACATTGCAACATCACAACGAACCACAACCACAAAATCAAAATCAGAATCATGCTGGACGAATTGGGCAAGTGGTATTTAATCGGGTAATTTTGATCCCTAGCCATTTTTGGACACACTTATTGGGGACTATCCACCGTTTTCAAATTTATTGAAGAATAGCAAAAAATTTGCGCGCGCACTTAAGCTCCATTAGCGTTGAAAAAACACCACAGACTAGTCCCATAACAAAATACTGGGGCTCATAACAAAATACTGGGAGCCCCAATATTTTGTTATGGGACTTTATATATAAAGCTTCAGTCCCATAACAAAATGTTGGGGCTTTGAACAAGTTTTGTTCACAGCCCCAGCATTTTGTTATGGGTTATGAGACTTTATATATAAAGCTTCAGTCCCATAACAAAATGCTGGGGCTTTGAACAAGTTTTGTTCACAGCCCCAGCATTTTATTATGGGACTGAAGCTTTATACAAAGTCCCATAACAAAATGCTGGGGCCTTGAACAAAACTTATTCAAAGCCCCAGTATTTTATACTGGGGTTAGTTTACTGAAGCTTCTCAGTATAAATACTGGGGCTCTGAACAAGTTTTATTCAAGGCCCCAATATTTATACTGAGATTTGTCCGGAGGTGGCTATTTCTCAACGAATTTATTTTTAACGGCTACAAATCAATTAACGCGCGCCAAACAAGTTCCTGCACGAAATTTTTACGATTTAATCTGGTGAAATCGTTTAAAATTGGAGTGATTTCTCAGATGATATTTGGGGTGGACGTGTCTCCGTTATTTGGAGCAAATGGCATAAATTGTCCTTTAATTTTAGGGGTTGATCAAAAATTGTCCTTTAAATATATAGTGGAGCAGTTTTAGTCCTTTAACTTTGCAAAAACTTGTCAGTTTTAGTCTTTGTCTAAACAAACTAACAGAACCAGCTATTTTTAACGGACCCCTCACGTCCAAATGTTAAAACAAACTCAAAATCTAAGTTCTCCTTTCCTCTCCTAAATTTACTCCTCAGATTAAACCCTCAGTTTATTTACTCATCAATCTAAACCAACAACCATAGAGAATCTATTAATTTCTGTCTATTTTCTCGTTCAATATTCGGAGATGCTAAATTTTTGAATCAAAGAGTGGGAGTTAAAGAAGAAAAATTAATGAGCACTTTCTTTCTCTCAGTATCTTCTTTTTCACTTAAACATTTTTTTTTAAATTTTATTGTGTCTTGATGAATTGCCTATGAAAAAAGAATGTCTTGAATTGTTAAGTACGTGATCTACAAGCTAATTATAACTATTTTAGAAGCAAATACAAAAAAATTGGAAATTGTTTTTTTGTTTTTCTAGAAATACATCTGAGAAGGATTGGCACTTGAAAAGATTTTATATTTAGAATTCGTCAGCTGATTATGAAGATCTGAAGTTGTCCGATTCTGTCTCTTTTGAGATCTATAGTTTGTACTGTTACTCAATTTTCATTGGCTTTCCTTCTTTGAAAATCAAAATCAAAGGTGAAATTCGGATGAATGAAGCGCTGAAATATAGCAAGAAACTCGAGATTTTTGAATGATATGAGATTCAGATGACTCTTCAAATAAGCATCCATCCCAATTTGGTTTATAAGAGAATTGCGATTGTGGGAACTGCCAACTCAATTGTCGTTAGTTTGCTTTTACATTTGGACGCTATTTCTGTTAGTTTGTTTAGACGGAGACTAAAACTGACAAGTTTTTGCAAAATTAAAGGACTAAAACTGCTCCAATGTATATTTAAAGGACAATTTTTTATCAACTCCTAACGTTAAAGGACAATTTATGCCATTTGCTCCCGTTATTTGCTTGATGTAACTTTCATTTCATCCTCATCAGCTAAGTGTAATATAAGTACTCCTTGCAAGTTTTTTGTAAGCTTACAAAGTGTATAGATTTGTTCTTTAATTTTCCAAATCACTGTCACAAGTAGGGGACTTAAGGTTCTAGGTCCCCTCCTTCATGTATTCTTTTTTCGATTGCTAATATACAAGGTTGCGGTAAATGCATAACCCCTCGTCTTAACTAAAAAACAATGAACTCATTGCAAGTTGTTAAACGCTATCAAATCTGTTTTATGTTTTATAACTATTTTTCTTTTAAAAATGACATGTTGGGATTTAAATATAATGCTCGAATTGTTAGAATACATTGTAGCTTAATCAGTAGCATAAGAGTATTTTATATATTCCTGGTCACTCTATCCATTGCCTTAATATATTTTTTTGGAAGCTCAGATGCACTATAAGAAAATCTCAAAAATGTGACGAAGTTAATTAATGTAGGGAAATTTGTGACGTACATGATATTCTGTCACAATTTTGTCATAAATTTGTATCAAACATATTGATACGTCACAATTTTTTGTTAGATAATTTATTTTATAAAAAATAAAGTTTATCATAAACTAGTTCGTCACAGAATTGTAATAGACTTATATATCTGTCAATAATTAGCGAAAGAAATGGAGAACCATCACAATATTTAACAATACAAAATATTAGTAAGATATTATTTCGTGACCGAACCTTTCGTCAAGAAATTTGATAGACAAAATGGTGAAAAATTCTTGCTTCTAGGGGTGTTCAAATCGAACTCCAAAATCGAATCAAATCGAAAAATCGAAACAAACCGACTTTAAAACTCGATTATATTTGATTTGATTTAATTTTGGTATTGAATTAAGAAAAACCAAACCAAACCGACGTTTAAATATATTTATTTTTTATATACTAGTCTTTGTATACGTGCCTCGGCACGTCACAGTTGCTGCAAAATTTTAAAAATGTCACATCATATATCGTCGAGCTCAAGTTGCGGTTTTTTTTTTTTTTTTTTCTCATTTTCATTAAATTCTATCCAGCGCTGATATGCAGGTTGTTGTAAGAGAATTGCAATTGAATAAAATCAAAATAACAAAATGTATCTAATCAAAGTTTGTTTAAACCCACAAGAAATAAATTGTCTAGTGTCCAAAGCGTGTTTAATCTCACTTTCTGAGCTTGTTCAATCTCACTTTCGAAGATTTTTCAATCTCACAAGGATATAACCTATGAATCGAGGTGCCCTTCTGATCAATGTTCGCAACTATTTAGAAGGTCGTTTGAAAAATATTTCATGACCTCTATTTGCTTTCCAACATTTTCATTTAAAAGTGTTGGCTACTCGTTATTTCCCCTTCTCCATCGTAGCAGTTTTTTCAAAATCATGTTGATTAAGTAAGATGAATTAAAAGAATAACACAAAGGAAGAAAAGAATGTTGGAAGTATAAAACATAGAGGAACTACCATCTATATTAACTTAACGATCTTCTGCAATCATCACATTGATGAAATATTCTAATCTATTTCAATCTGCAACTTATGCACAATATTGAATCTTGTTTCGCTCAATCGGATTTTGTTATAAACTAGGCACTTCCTAAAGACACTAGAAGGGAGTTGAATAGTGTCAACCAATTTTTTTTCGAGAACCAGATTCTTTGCGTCAAGAACCTTGTTCTCGACTTAACAGATTTGCACTTTGACACCACAACACACTCAAATAGCAGACACAGGGAACACAATATTTTTACGTGGAAAACTCCTTGCTTAAGGGAGAAAAACCACGGCCCACACTCGGGGATTTATCGAACCAATCCACTAACACAAAGAGCAAGTTTTAAATTACAAAACTCTGTAATCAAGGGGCTACACTCTAGACCCTAATCACTCAACAAAGCTAAACTCTAGCTTTACAAAATAATCTCTAAAAATTCATCTAACACAATTGCTTCTAAGACAAGAAGATAGGTAACATCAATGATAGTAATAAACAAGACAACTTACAAACCAAGAACCTAGACAAAATATCTAGACTCCACCTACTTGACTCCACCAGTTGTCTTCTTCAGTTATCTCACGTTGAAAGTTATTGAATCGCCTGTGTATGCTCTCAACTCTCTATATGTGAATAACTGAGTATCGGCTGCATCAACTACTTGTATTTATATGAGACTCAGAACCCTAGTTGAGTTCCACAAGGAAACCTTGTAATTATGGCAAGACAAGATTTTTTGTGACTCTTTCCTTGTTTAAGTCCAACTCGTATTCGTACTTCAGAGACACAGCCACAACACAACCTCTTTTAGTCTGACTAGGATGCATACTCGTACACGCTCCACTTCTCCTAGTTCTGCAGGGATTTACAACCCTCAATCTTTTCGATCAGTCGTGGCCTTCTATAAAAGGACCAGGTTCTCCTCCGTAACCACTGGGTCATTCTCGTTTTTCATTCTTCAAAATATTTCCTCAACAAATTCCCCCTTTTTTATGATGACAAACAAACCCGAATGGACAAAATTACCAAGAACACAAAAACAAAAAGACAGTTTGAAAATTTTAAAACAGATGAGTTGGGTCACAAACACCCCAACATTTCCTTCTTCCCCCTTTTGGCATCATCGAAAAGATTCATTATCCTGCAGGAACCAGTTAGTACTACCTAATCTAGAGCACAAGGCAATCAAGTCAACTGAAAATGAACACACAGGAATAAGGCTAAGGGCCCAAGTAGAACCAGATATATTATAGAACAGACCCACTTCAAGCAAAAGAAATTTAACACCAATTATCTAGGGGGTGACATCCACTCAGCCCTATTAAGTACACAACTTTAAAAGATTGTCTTAAAGTCACAAATCAAGGATGAACATAGGGAGAGATAAAGGAGGGTTTTTATCAAGGACATGGAGGAAGAAATGTAGGACTCAGGTTTTCAAGTTGAAGTGCTTGACAAGTGCCTCCAGATTCTTGGTATTCTTGGCCCTTTCGGCCTCATACTTGTGGCACTCAATCTTCAAGCGATCAATTTCTTGATCCTTCAACTCCAGCTTCTTCTGCAACTCAGCATTTTCTGCATTCACTTCTAGAACATGCTGCTCCAGTTTTTTTACTGCTGCAATTGCTTCCTCTGGTCCATAGTCCTCACTTACTTTAGACTGCTCCTGCTTGACTTGCACTGGTCTCCTGGAAGCTCTCTTTTCTTTGAAGAAATCACAATTTTTCAGCACATTCAGCCGAAACATCTGATGAATGGTTGGCTTTTTCCCAGCTTCTAAAGGTACCCCAAAATGCTTAAGAACCTGCTGTAGGATGTACGAATGCACCAAAGAATGTGGCTTTTGATCAGTATCAACAATTCTTTTCATGCGTCTGATGATCAGACCAGGTAGATTGATCCTCACTCCTCTGTCCAGCAGGTCCATGTAAGTCAAGTCAAGAGCACTAGCCTCACCGTTCCTTCCCCCCTTGGCCGTAGAAACCTATGAACAAAATCAAAAAGTAACTGATGAGCCGGCTCCATTTCTTTCTTGTCAACTTTCCTTTCTTTTCTGAGTTTGGTTTTTCCTGAGAATTTTTTCACCACACTCAGAGGAGTTGCACCATCAGTCCTTTTTGGCCACTTTAGCTTGATATACCTGCAATAACCCTCAGCAGGAACATCAAGTATTACTCCCAGCTCGGTCCTTCCAAACTCAATCTCTACTCCCTTCACAATAGAAAACACCCTTCTAGCAGCCACTCTGCAGTTTGTGTAAAACTCCCTAATTTCCTCAGAATACAGAAACCTGTCCTTCTTGGCAAAGAGGTTTAACCAGCCTTGATCCTCAACCTTCCTTAGTAGAGGTTTTATGTTGTGCTCCTGAAGGTCACTCAAGATGCTTCCGACCAATACTTGGTGCCTTGCAAAGAAGGCTGCTCTGTCAACCTCCCTCATCAATGTCTTTCCTCTTCTTCTTGCTTTCTAACTCACTGTCTGTATCTGAATCACTGGGCTCTATAAAACTCCCTGCTTCATCACTGTCCTCCTTGGCCTCAACAACCTTTTTCTCATTTTTCTTCTCCTCCTGTCTTCCAGCACTCACTTTCTTGACCTTCTTTTCAAGCTTTTCCACCTTTTCTAATTGCTGCTTCAGGGCAGACCTGGTAGCCACCCTTCTAGGTGCTGGTTGAGCAGCAGTTCTATCATCACTTACAGTCTTCTCCTCCTGAGAGTCCTCATCACTCTCATCCATCAATATACTTTTGGACACAACCTTTCCCCCTTTCAACAGCCTCCTCCTCTTATCTGTTTCAGTCTTTGTCTCACTCACAAATACAACTTCCTCTTCTTCACCCTCTCCCAACAGCTTCTCATATTCTTCCCCAAACTTTCTTTTTACACTCTTCTTTTTCTCAACTTTCTCTACAACTTTCTCACTTTCACCATTACCCTCCAGAATTTTCTCATCCTTTTCTTCATCATAATCAGTCCAATTTAGTTCTGCATCCTCAGCCACAATAGGATCTGAGCAAGAACCAGGTTCTTGACTCAAGTCCTTTGCAGCTTCAACAGAACTGGGTCCTCTAACTACAGGACCTTCCAACACAGACATCCCATGAACTTTCTCAATAGGAACAGTATCCGAACTAGGTTCGTTCACATGTTCCTTTTGGGATTCAGCAGAATCCTCTTCCCTCAGTCTTTCCAACATGTTTTCGACTACATTAACCTCCACCATTTCCTCAGTCACTAAGGGAACATGAAAACTAGACTTAGGCATAGATTCCTCCTGAACAACCTGCAAGTTCTCCTCAACGGCATTCCCCCAATCAGACATTCCACTAGGTTCTATTTTTTCTACAATTTCGTCTAACCCTTTGACCAGAGTCTCAGTACTCAACTTCCCAGGGCTTTTTACAGAATCTAAAATAGTAGAACCAGTTAGGATTAAGTCATGCGTTACCTCAACAGATTCTTCATTAGAAACTTGTACTGCCGGCATTGGAGATGAAGATTTTACCGCGACCTTCTTTAAACCCTTCTTTCCCATCTTCTTTTGGAATTTTAACCTTGCTCTGACAATTATTTCAGCAAGAGTAGAAGGAAGGGGCTTACGAGTCGATTCTTTAGATGTGTGGGTTTCAGAGGTCTTCGTAGGAGATGCAGATGAAGATTGTGCTTGAGACATGGTGATTGTGGTTAGGGTTTTGGAAAGAGGATGAAGGGGATTTCTTGTTTTGATTTTCAGAGAGAGAGAGCGGACGGAGTAGAGAGAGGTTTTTGCAAGTATGTTTGTTTTTTCTGTCAACTGAGAGATGAGAATGAGTAATGGTGGTTTGGGGTTTCTCTAGGGAACAGGTGCTAATGATGGCTAAAAAAAAGAAAAGCAGCTTTTTAAAGTTTTTGAAAATCGGGAAAACTGAGAGATGTGAAAGTTACATTGACTTACTCAATTAAGGCCTTTTTAAATGAGTGTGGTCCGGTCAAGTCTAGTATAAGTTTAACCACAAAAGGAATTATTCCTACACTCAAGGACGGTTACACGAACATGGAAAGCCTTCCTTGACACACTTATATTTGACAATCAATTTCAGTTATGACACTTAACATAAAATAGCTGTGTAGATGTACCTGGACATGGTTCCTCATGCTTGCCTTGGTTCCTTCTACGTACCCTGTAGGTTCTTTCATTGGAACACATTAGGCCCACTTGATTCTACTCAACTGAACACGTATACTTAATAAAGTACAAAATTTAGACTGGACAATAACAACAATGACTACAAACAGGTTAATGAACACTTAACTAACCAATCCTTGGGGAACAAGTGCTGAGTCATCTGTATATTTTGGTCATCCCTAACTTCAACCTGTTCCTCTCAAATTGTTGAGTCCCTAGCTTTTTATAGTAACAACTTAGCTGAGATTCATTGGCTATCATTGATTTGAATCTTTGTTCTCTCAATAACATTTCGATTGTCTTAGAAATGGACTTTTAAATAGTTGTTGGTATGGTCACCGAACAACTGACAGCATCATGGAAGATGGATCCTTAGATGAAGAAGCTTCAAAATCAATAATGGCACTACTGAAAAACAGGTTTTTCGACGGACAATTCCGTCGGAGATCCACCGAAATAACCATAAACTATCAAAAAACTATTTATATAAACTATCAAATTAAAATTTACTACACCATCATACATAACTTAAGACTTTATAATGTAAGTCTAAACAATTCAAATTTACTGCACAAACCATGGATAATTCGAGGAATGATTGTTCATAATTTTAGAGAGGATAACAAAGTAGTTGAATATTTTAGCCAAGAAAGGAGCCATCTTTGCATAGAATTGGATATTCCAAAACGTGTATAACCTTCCTCGAGCTGAAATAATTTGTGCTTACAACATGGATAAAGTTGAATTATCTAAGTTTAGAATTAGGCATAGTAATAAAGGTAGATTAACTTGAGTCCAAACAAATGATGAATATATAGTTCAGCTTAAACATTTGTCCCCCCCACCTCCCCCTGTTTTTTAGAAATAGTCCAAATAGAGAGAACTCTCATCTTTTTTATATGAAGTGAGGATAATCACTTTGTTTTTTCAGTACTCCTACTGCAATCAATAAAGAAGCAGGGTTAGCCTACCATCACTACTAAAAATCAGGGTATTTCCCACAGCGATTTTCGGACCGAAATTCGGTCGGACTACGTTATGCGACCGCCGCGGTTGGACAAATCAAATTTTATTTATTAAAAAATTATTTCTGTAAAGTGTCCGACCGAAACGATCTTACACTATAAAAATATTTTTTGTGATTAGCCGACCGCGTCGGTCGGACGATTTAGTAAAAAATGGGCAACAGACTCTTTCTTTCCTCATTCTCTTTCTTCCTCTTTTTTTAACTTTTTCCTCTTCCTCTCTTCCCCAACCGGCCCCCCACACTCAAATCTCACCAAAACAGTCAATTATTTTCAATTAACAACTAAATCTTCACCCACTAATTCTTTAAGTGTAAATACTTCTCAAAATTTTCATATTTCTCATTTCTTTCATCTCAAATTTACAAACCCTAATTTTTTTTTTAGCAAATCCAGTGGAGAGACCACCGGACCCGCAAGGTGCAGTGCTTCATTCCGACTGGTACAATCAGGTAACATTTTTTTTTATTTTTCTATTTATGTTTTCAAGTGAGTAATGAACATTCATATAAAATGAAAATTCATATGTGAGTAATGAAAGTTGTAAATTGTTGGGTTATTTGATATATAAAAATTGTAAGTTTCTATGGAAACTTGTTGGAGTAGTTGTAAATTGTTGTTTTAGATTTTGATAGAAAATGGAGAAAATGGAATGATACAGTTTGAAACTTGGGTTTTGTTTTGGATTTAGCCTTTGGAGTTGTTATGGAAAGTTGAGTTGTTAACTTTGTAGGCAAAATTTGAAAACGAGAAAGAAAAGAATGATGGGATATTGTTGTGGTTAATATTTTTGTTTAATTGAAATAAAAAATTAGATTTTAAATTGAAAAGTATAGCATGCAGTCTTGGTGTTGGGGTTGATATTGTTGGAAATTTGAAAGTTGAAAATGGAGTTAATGAATTTTTTGTGGTTGATGAATATTGTTGTTGTTGTTGAATAATTGTAAGTTGGAAATGAACATTTTTTTGGATCCTATTTTGGTAGTAGTGATAATGAACTTTGTTGTTGTATCAAAGAAGAGTATAATGTAGAAATTAAAATAGGATTAATAGCCGTTATGATGTGCTTTATTAAACTAGCTAATAGTTAGAGAGTTAGCAACATAGGGAGAAAGTTAAGTTCTTGTTTTTTCCTAAATTGCTTAAGTTTGAACCTTTCTAACCATTAGTTTAGAATGGGATAGTTGTTTTTATAAATTAGGGAGAAAATATGTTACTTTTATAGCTTAAAGTGTGTTACTATCATACTTAATAATAATCTAGGAGACATTAGCTATAAGTAATATAGTAGTTACACAACTTAAAATATCTTAATTATTTTCGTAAATTGATTTGAATAATGAAATTAAATACTAAATGATAATCTTAGAGAATAAATTACTTAGTAATATAAAAGTAATTGACTTAGATATAATACTACTAATACTAGTAAGTTGTACAATTACTTAATCTTATGAAAATTGGTAGAGTATCAAAGTAATTTTTTAATCTTTGCAATTTAATATGTATCTAAAACTTGTAATTTTTGTGTAGATATAGAATATGAAATTCGTAGTTGGATGTATAATAGAAATAATCCCTTGCGGCAGGGGATGAGGGAAGAACTTGTAGTAGGTGTTCAAGAATTTATTGAAAAGGCGAAAACACTTGATGATTTTATAGGGTATGGCCAGATTAAGTGTCCTTATATGAAATGAAAGTGCACAAAAGGAGAAAGTTTGGAAGATGTTGAAATGCATCTTTATAGGAAGGGTTGTATGCCAAATTAATCTATTTGGGTTTATCATGGATAGTCTAGGGATATGGATGGTGATGTTAATTTTCAAAATGCTTATGTCGGTGGGAGCGGTCCGTTTGTGGAGAATGATCTTGATAATTATCGAATGAACGATATGGTTAATGTCGCTTTTGGGATGTACTCAGAGGAGCCATCGCAACCGGGTACATCGCAACCAAATGTTGAGCACGTTCCTAATGATGAGGCAAAGCTCTTCTATAAATGGTTGGATGAAGCTAGTCGTCCATTGTATGAAGGCTCAGTGCATTCCAAGTTGTCAGTTGCTATTAGATTGTTAAGTATTAAATCTGATTTTAGTATATCTCAAGCAGCCATGGATTCCATCATTGGCCTTATGAATGAACTCAATCTTACTGATATGGCATTACCAACTGATTATTACTACACTAAGAAGTTGGTTTCCACGTTAGGCCTTTCTGCACAGAGAATTCATTGTTGTATCAGCGGTTGCATGTTTTTTTATAAGGATGATGCAGAATTAGATACAAGTAAATTCTGTGAGGAGCCTCATTACAAGCCGGTTCTAAACCCTAAAAAGAAGCTGATACCTGTTAAGTCGACGCACTACTTACCCCTTATACCTAGGTTAAAGAGGTTGTATGCGTCGATGAGCTCTGCTCCTCATATGAGATGGCACCATGAGCGTACAAAACGGCTAGGCATTCTAAGCCATCCGTCAGATGGTGTGGCATGAAAACATTTTGATCAGGTATATCCGGAATTTGCTAGTGAACCAAGAAACATCAGGTTGGGTCTATGTTAAGATGGGTTCACTCCTTTTCAACCGTTCCCTTGACTGCGGATATTGAATTAGCCGATCAATACCAATATATTGAAGGCATCTATGAAGAGTTGGATGAATCGGTGGTTAGACATGGAAAAAAATGACTAATTTTGGAGAAGGAACATCTAGGTCGGACGAGGAGGATGAATATATGGATGATGTTGAAACAAGCAAGGAAGAATTTGTTGATGACGATGAGACGAGCAAGGAAGAAGAAATAGTCGATGACCTTGAGACGAATGATGATGATTGACATGTTCGTAGTTTGTTTTCGTTACTTTACTACAATTATTTGCACTACTTTATAAATGTATTCCATATAAATTTATAATTTCCTTATACTGTTTAAATTTATTGTGCTTATTTTACAGAAATGGCATCTACGGAGAAGGCTAGGTTATGTTGTTCGTCTGCATGGTAATCCATGCCTTCGCAATCTTCCAGTCCATCATGATCCCCTTCATCATCTACTCCTTCTGGATCTACTGTACCACCTTTTGATCCGAGCTCTATGGGCGCTTTGGTACCACCTATTGTACCACATTATCATCCGAGCTCGCCTTTTTATATTGGTGCTCCAGGAACATATGGTGATGACGAGAGGGTGAGAATTTATCCTGAGGGTAGTCGTAGGTAAGTATTATTTTTTGTTGTTTTTTAACTATTTAATACTATTGTAAAGTTTAATTTTTTAGTATATTATTAACACTAGTGATTTTTATCTAGTTTTACTCTCTCGCACGTGGTTACTCCCTTAGTCACAGTATGCATTAGATCTTAGATGGAGTGAGTCATGGCCATCCTGGGGTAAGGTACCCTTCCCCGTAAAGCTGTCCATGTTTGACGATTTTAAGGTGATAACTATGTTTTATTTTTTAATAATATAGTTAAGTGTCACTTTTTTTTTAAAATCTAATATTTTTAATTATTTCAGACAAAGTGTAAGTGGTATCATGCCTTTGATAACGTTGTCCGAAGTAATTTTCTTGAAAAATGTGCAGATAGAGTCAAAGGTAGCCTGTATGATTGTCGGGTCAAAGGAAAGAAGCCCAATTGGATGTACGATCACGTTTGGGTAAAATATCTTCAATACTGGGATAGTGATGAATTTAAGAAGAAGAGCGCCCAAGGAAAAGCCGCGCTAGCCTCCGAAAAGGGTGGATCGCTGCACACTGGGGGGCTCGGTTAGTGCAGCGACTCAGCGGATGATAATGGTAACTTACTAATTAGTATATGTATTATTTTATGTAACTCGCATTAATTTTCTATCTAACTTGTCATCTTTTTAATTTTGTAGGAAAAGGAAGATGGGCCGCCAGTACATGTGCCTGAAATCTTTAAGAAGAGGCATATATACAGAAATAAAAAAGGAGAAGAAGTGTGGGTCAAGGAGCACGCTAGAGAGCTATATGTAAGTTATTAAATTCAAACTTTTAAAGTTATTAAATCCGTCAGTAGTTGTAAATCTATTTCTTGTTATTAAATTTTTTTCAGGAAAAGGCTATGGCGGCTTATGAAGAAAGAATGGCAAGTCAGGCATATGAGTGTGGTAGCAGTACCCCAGCTCAAATGACACTAGAGGAGGAAACCGCACTATGGTTGGAGGTGAAAGGCGGTAAGAAGGGAATCGCATACGGCCTTAGATAGCAGTATTCCTCGGATCGTCTAAATCCAGGTTTGTTTGGCACTTACAATCCAAGTTTGTATGCCTCGGCGGAAGTCTCGTTACGCAATGAAATCGAAGAGCTTAAGAGAAAGAGTGAAGAAGATCGTTTGCATAATGAGGAAAATATAAGAGTCATGTGGGAAATGATGCAAAACTTTGTGTGTGGTAGTGCGGACAAGGGAAAGAAGAAGGGAAAGGGCAAGAGAAAGAGCAATGGCAGGGGGAAAGGCAAGAGCAAACGTCAATATAACTCGTTGTCTGAGTCTAGTTCTGAGGCAACAGAGTAGTAATAATGGATTGTTGATGTTTTAGACATGTGTTAGACTTGTGGTTGGTTTTTGATAAACTTCTTTGATTGTTAGACTTGTTGTTGTTAAGTTTAACTTGTTTGAATCGTTATGAAGTGTTGATGTTATGTAAATTATTAAAGTTTTAGTTTAAAGGCAATAAGCCTTGTTTAGAAAAATATTAAGGCTTGTAGAAGCACTACAAGAAAAGGTCCTATTTGTGAGGGTTTATTTACGGAGGTTGCAGCTAACCTCGCAAATTGTCTCGAATTATGGAGGCTTTAGAAACCGACAAATATCAATATTTATTTGCGGCACTAAATTTAAAAACAAAAACAGCGCCTAAATCTTTCCCCCCACGTTTATTTTCGTTCCCCCCAAAATTTTCCCTAAACCTATTTCTCCCAAGAGCCCTAAAATTTTCCCACATAATTAGTTCTTCACTCCCCACCGCATAGGTTTTGAGAGCCAAATCTCAGAATTTTTTTCAGTGATTTCTATGTGTAAAAAGGTCGGTGAGTTCCTTCCTTTTTTCTTTCTCTTTATATTTTTGGTTCTTTGCTCTCACAAATCCCTTACCCCTTTTCTATATTCTGATTTCTGATGGTATATTTTTAGAATTTGGATCCAAAGCAGTTTTCCGTTGTGGAATGCTACACATTTGCTTCAATTGGAGTAATTTCTCCGCACAGATATTTTTCAATTTCCATGTTCGATTACCTTTTACATCTAGCACATTTATTTGGATTTTTTCAAATACTCAAAGATCTATTTATTCTTTTATTTAAAAAATTTCATTACATAGGAGATTCTAATGGGTAATGAGAATCAAATCCACACTTATTGTAGAGGAAACGCTCATTATACTATTAACTATAAGTCGCCTAAGGTATATCTTTTAATGTTTACAACCTGTAAACTTTTTAGCGCTTGGTCCCATTATTGTAATGCTCACGGCTGCCTATCTTGGTCCTATAAGCCTTTCTAGTTTAGTTCATTCAGCCCTTAAATTTTCTTCTTGTATTGTAAATAAAATTTTACTTGCATGTACCGACATGTATAAGAACTTTATTAATCAGGCTTGAAGACTGGAACTTTCTTAACTATTGTCCTTCTACTTTGATATGGGCTGCCGTGGAATTGATTGTTTGATCATTTCAGCATACTCAAACGGTTTTGCTAGTTTTTAAAATTTCACTCATATGCTTTAGCTACTACAAGCATATACTGACAAGCACATTGTGAATGACATTAACAAAGACCAACCTAGTGTGCTAGCTATTTTTCGAGCTAGTCAAATATACACTTCAATCTCATGTTTCTTATTTTTGTTATTATACCACTTTTGATCTCAAACTTATCGGCTTATGTTTTGTAGATGGTTACTGGATCTCTTCAGAATGGAATCTTTTTTGATACTTTAGGATGAATGCAATCTTAGTAGAGGTATTGCCTTGTTTCCTTTTGTTACAGTTGACTTCATCAATTGGTTTTCCTAATTGATGTTGCATTGATTTTAGTTACTCCGAGAGAAAGTTCAACGAACTACAACTAGAAAATTGGGTTGAAATCAAAAGTTCTTTTAACAAGGTTAGTTTCCTCTTTAATTTGTCAGCACTCTGCTCTCTTTGTTCCCTTTTGTTAACTTAGTAGTCTTGCATCCAAAGCTTTCTTCTTTTAGAAATATATGTTTGTCTTATATCTGTTACTTGGTGTTTACTTCTGAACTAAACATTCTTTTTTCCGAGGAGAAGTTTAGAGCTTTAGTTGTATTTTGGTGAAGCTTTGGTTTTTCCTAAAGTGAGAGTTCTCTTTTTTATTTTCCGCTTTCTAGTTATTTTTACACAATCATGTTTGATGCAACCTTTAATTTGTCAGATTTAGTGATGCTTTTATTATTCAAAAGTTTATTGTGTGAAAAGAAAAATAGATAGTGTTTCTTTTGGTTATTTATATGTATGGTTTCCAGATTGAATGTTAATGGTATTATAAATGATCTAATCTTTTCTCTGTTATGGAGTCTTATGTCCTATTGGTTGCTTGGTTATTTTATTCAAGATGCAACTTCCCCATGAGACTTTTGATTAGCCTTTCAAACAAGAAGTGAATACGAAACCTTTGGTTGCATAGGTAAAAAAGGAATCGTGTAATCGTACCTATAGATGTATTTACTCCACATGGTAATAAGTGAATTTCTCTCTAATAACATCTAGAATAACAGCGGAAGCGTTTGTCTTAGAAGTTACGGTTTCTTTGTTTAGAAGTTGCACTTTCTTTATTCAATATTTTCCTCTTGACAAACTAGTAATATACTTGTGTTTTCTTTCAGTCTTACATGCTCTGTTTGGAGCAATCTTAATGTATACATGTCTTATAGTTGCAAAGATACGAGGTATTCCTTTAACATTTTCCCTTTTCGAAAATTTATTGTTCGAAAAATACTTGAATTGTGATAGATTGTCACAAACAAACTAGACTATATAGTCAAATTGGATTTCTTTGGTAGGCTATTCACATAAAAAATCATTCTGATATACATATATGAGTAGAGGATGTTATGGTATTCACAAGCAACAAAATTCATTGCAGACTGTCTTAGGCTTGTGAGTATTAATGTGCATTTGAACCCGTATATTCTACAGATTTGTTGCTCGAATATATCAGGTAAGTGCTCACAAGATGGTCTTTGATAAACAAATCACTGTCTTCCTTTTTTATATTTAGCTGTAAAAGATTAACTAGTATATTATTAAGTTCTTGTCCATGTGAATATCAAATAACTTCAGCGTAAAGCCGTTTTAAACTAAGTGACAGATATATTTGTACACAAATTTCAATTATGTTTCGTTTTTGTGTAACTAGATTTTCTCCTTTGTAGCTTTATTTGAGTATTTTGGATATGTTTGCCTACTTTGATAGGCTTATTATTAGAGAAATGTTGGTACCTTATTAGTTTGTCATAACAATATATTATTTCATTATTTCAGGCTGATGGGTCAAAGTATGCAAAGAGATTACAACTCATATTCACATTCGAGGAAGTGATCTTAGAGGTTGGCAGAATGCTGAAGATTTTTAGACTCTTTTCCTTAGTCCTGCTAGTTAATAGAATTGTACTTGCTAAGTTTTTATAGTTAGTTAGATGTTCTAGTATCATAGTAAGTGGAGGAGGATGCAGTTTTGGTCAGGAGAAGTGCTGGAGCTGTACAAATGAGTTTTTTAGTGGAATAAATTATATGTCCAAAAAAGATTATTCAATAAAATTGTTTATTTAATGGTATTTTCCACTATTTTTTTTAATTATGAGATTATATTTGTGGGGGTTATAATCCCCTCAAATAATTTTTTTTAGAAGATTTGCTTCAATTGTGGGGGTCATAAACCAGCACTAGTTGTCTTTGAAAACGCCACAAATTTAATATTTAATTTGTGGGGGTCGTCATGGGGGTTTTTCAAAACCGTCACAATGTTGCTCGTGGCAACGGTAACTGTGACGTTTTTAAAAACCTCCGCAATTCATTTTGTGGGGGTCAAAAACCGCCACAAATCGTAAAATAAAACCCCACAAAATCAGCATTTTCTTGTAGTTGTTTACTGGGTGCTGGATTTTACTGTTTTTAGGTGGTGGAGCTCTAATTACTGGTTTTACATAGCAGGTTTTACCCAGATTTTCGACCGAATCGGTCCGAAATCTGGGTATTTTCTGCCCAGTAAATTACAATGTCCGATCAACGCGGTCGGAATATTGAAGAAATTTTTGCCTAGAATTTACAATCTTGGACCGAATTGGTCGCCCAGCTCAAGAATTTTTTTTTTTCAGAAAAGCTTGTGTGGGAATGTCCGACCGACTTGCGGTCGGAATGTCGGACCGAGTCGGTCGGACACCCTTGTGCGACCACCCATATTCCGACCGCTTCGTTTGGTCGGACAACGGCCGACGACCATATTGATAGTCGGAAAACACATTTTTTCTAGTAGTGGATATAATGGAGTTCCAATTTTTAAAAAGAAAAAGAATATAACATGGTGTATGTATAAAAAATATTGTACATTTCTATGTTCATCTTACTTAAAGAAGAAGTTCACCGAATGCTAACCTAATTTTTATTTAAAGGATTAGGGCCAATTAGTGGCTGCGGCAGAAAAGTCTATTTCTTACTAACAAACAATATGGAGAATTCTAAACGAACAAAAAGAGAAGGAAAAGAAGAGATGAGAGAAGTTTTGACCGAGTAGTAGGCTCATGTTAGATGTTAGTGGTTCTAGTGGTGGTAGATGTGAGTTTAAGAAGAATTTGTAAGGTCAGATGGGCCACTTGCCTTGGAATTGAAATACCATGAACGGAACAATAAATCCTTAGAAACTCATAAAATAAATAATTTTCATTATTAATTGTAAGTTTGTCTAATTACAATCGGGTAGATGTTATAACGTTAATAGAAGCTTTCACAGTTACATCTCAATCTGATATTCGGGGCCAACAGTTCATATGCGGGAATTTCGTTTACCAGTTTGGATCGTCCAATCACGCACAAAGAAGTAGGATGAATTCGACCCTACAGCCAAGAAATCTGGAGTTCGAGACCCTACAGCCAAGAAATCTGGAGTTCGAGGCCTAAATATACAAAAGTTCCTTATTGGAACCGTTTCGAGGAAATTGGATGAAATACCCAATTTTACAATATGAAATTAGCTAAATGACCCTTTCCATTTAGTGTTTTATTTTTTATTTATTTTTCTTAAAGATTTTCCTATGTGGCATAAGAAAAGCCTGCCTTTGCAAACCTAAACTTAAAAGGGACCTACTTGCAAACTCAAAACAAACTTACCATTGGAATAAGAACAACTAACAAGCTATAAACTTGATTACTGAAGCTAGTAAAAGAAAAAGAAACCTTCCCCTCGACACTAGTTTTTTAGTTTCGCTCTCCTTAATGTTTATGTTGTAAAACCCCTATTTTTCGTTGTCATTATATTTTTTTCTAAACTTCCTTTTTTTTTATGTCAACCAAATCTCCTTTTATATTTAGAAACTTGAATCTAGGAGATTGCAATGGAGGCTTTTTTCCAAGAAACTGCTCATAATTTTTTTGGTCAAAATACGATATTTTATATATATTACGTGAGGCTAGCAACAGGCAAAACTACCTGTTGTGCATCATAGTTGCCAAGAGAGGCCAGAATGTTACATGCTTCAAAAGAGAGATGTCTAGGGTACAAGTACCCTTCATAATCATTGAAATACAGAGATATAAGATTAGCAGTAGTGGGTTTAACAAAAACTATTTGAGAAGCAGCCTGTCTATGATCAAGTCTCATTTTTGCTAGTTGGTCCGCCACCTTGTTTCCCTCTCTAAAGCAGTGTCTAAGCTCCACCATTTCCATTGTTTCCATCAACTTTCTGCAATCACAAAGTAATGCACAATTATTAGTGTTAGATTCCTTTAGAGTAGCAACAACTTTAGAGGAATCAGTTTCTATTATGATGGGATAGAATCGATGTTCCTTAATAATATTCAGACCATGCCAAAGAGCTAAGAGTTCCACATGGACAGATTGGGTTGAGTAAATATGGTTGTAAAAACCTAACACCCAATCACCTTTATAGTTGCGAATAACACCACCAGTACCACCTTTGTTCCTTTTACTAGCTCCATCAATGTTTAATTTAAAGAAGCCTCTCGGAGGAGGATGTCATTTTATACTTAGGGTGATGGGAAGGGGTTGGGCAGAGGGCTTTTGAGTTATGAGGCTGTATTCCATGGTGCGTTTATGGATTAGGGTAAAAGAAACCTCATTGGAAAGGTTGTTGCGGTGGTTATTGTTACGATTGGTCCAAATATTCCAAAGGAAAAAAGGAAAGAAAGTGGGCCAAGAATATTGGTGGTGAGAAAAAACAACATGGAAATTAGAGATCCAATCTAGCCAGTGGGATGATTGGTTAAGGAAGTGAAGAGGATTAATGTGGAGATTGGACCAAATGTCTTTAACTTGCTTGCAGAATAAGAAGATATGAGAGAGACTTTCATCTTCATTAGGGCAGGAGGGACATTTAGGATTTATATTGATACCTATATGATGAAGATAGGTTTTAGAAGGGAGTCTGTCATGGTAGCATAGCCAGAGAAAATATTTGATCTTATTTAAGGTTTTGAGGGTCCAGATCCAAGTGAAATCTTTGTATGGACCTGTATGGATACCGTCAATAATAGTTCTAACGGATTTTGTAGAGAACAAGCCATAGCTCGAGAGCTTCCAATAAGGTTGGTCTTTGGAAGTAGAGAGGGTGGGGAGGTGCGAACTTAAGATAGTTCTCCTTATGTCCTCAGGAAAGTTAAAAGATATTTGGGTGAGATTCCAGTTTCCCCTAAGATTTAAGTCACTAATAGAGAACTTCTCTTCTTCTTTAGTAAGGGGGCCATGGATCAGGGATCGAATAGGAGTATCTTTGATCCATTCAGAATGCCAGAAGTTTATGGATTTTCCATTGCCTATCTGCCAAGAGGTAGCAGGCTTACAAAGGTTGAGGCCTGTCATGATGTTTTTCCAGGTACCTTTGTAGGAGGATTTAGTAGTCAAGGAGTTTGTATGAGCGTTAAAGGTTGTATATTTTGCGATGATCAGTTTGGCCCACAGGGAGTTTGGATTGGATAGGAGACGCCAAGCTAGACTTGAAAGAAAAGCTAAATTTTTCGATGCTGCCTTGATTATACCCAGACCCCCTTTGGATTTTGGGAGAGTTATGGTAGTCCAACTTAAAAGGTGGAGTCTAGATTTCTCATTGGTGGATCCCCATATAAAATTTCTTTGGATACGGTCAATAGAGTGGCAAACTTTCTTTGGTAGTTTGTAAAGTTGCATAATGTGATTTGGAAGGGAGTTCAGAGTTGCTTTAGCAAGAGTGGTTCTCCCGGCCATGTTGAGAAGCTTTGTTTTCCAATTTGTTAAGCGGTTATTCATAGAGTCCACAATAAATTGGAAATCTTTTGCTTGAGGGGTTTTATCAAGGATTGGAAAGCCCAAGTATTTGCCAAAAGAGAGAGAGGGTTTGATGTTGAGCTTTGAGGAAATGATTTCTCTAACCGTAGGGTCACAATTGTTAGAGAAATAATTCTAGATTTGGCGTAATTTATCTTTTGACCAGATTGATTACAAAAAGGAGGTCAGAGTATGGTAGACAGAATCACAATTTTTGCTATCAGTTGCAGAAAAAAGTGAGATCATCAGCAAAGAAAAGGTGGGAAAGAGTAGCCCACTTCTAGAAATCTTAATCGCATCCCAATTTCCTTCTATCACTTCGCTATTGATATTTCTAGAGAGCATTTCAAGGCATATAATAAAAATTAAGGGGATATAGGGTCACCTTGACGAATGCCTCTAGAGGGATGGAAAAAGTTTGTTTTTCTACCATTTATAAGAATGGAGATGGAAGAGGATGTAACACAAGACATAATAAGCTTAATAATGTTTCTAGGGAATTGAAAAAATTCCAAAGTTTTAAGGATGAAGCTCCATTCAAGACGATCAAAAGCTTTTTCAAGATCAATCTTAAGAATCATGTTGGCTACTTTTCCTTTCTTGTTTTTGAAAGCTTTAACAACCTCCTGGATGATAAGGGCACTATCTGAGGTACGTCTGTTCTTAAGGAAGCTGCTTTGACAAGGACTAATAATGGAATTTAGAAAAGGCTTAATTCGGTTAGCAACAATTTTAGTGATGGTTTTGTAAATAGTGTTTCATAAGCCTATGGGTCTAAAATTTTTAATGCTATCAGCATTGACAAATTTTGGAATGAGACAAAGGAAAGTTTCATTTAAAAAAGGAGGCATATTGCCTGAATTGAAGATATCATGGCATTGTCTCAGGAAAGAGGGGCCTACGATGTGCCAATATTTTATAAAAAAGAAAGGTTGGAGACCATCCGGACCTGGGGCTTTGAAAGGTTTAAAAGATTTGAGCGTAGAATATATTTCCAGGTTAGTGATAGGGGCATTAAGCCTCTCAAGGTCTTTGGGAGTGAAGGAGCCAGTATTAGAATTTCCATGAATACGATAGGAAAAAATTTCATCAGTTTTAAAGAGATTTTGAAAATAATCCAGAATATGCATTTCAATGTCCTTTTGATTAAAAAAGATAGTATCATTATCATCCTTGATGAAAGCAATTCTATTGGTTCTACGACGGTTGAGGGTAGAGATATGAAAAAATTTTGTAGTAGCATCACCCTCGTCCAGCCAATTTATTCTAGATTTCATTTTCCAGAAGTCCTCTTCATCTCTCAGAATATTGTTAAATTGAAACTGGAGATGAGATTCTAAGTTTTGGAGGAAACAACTAGTAGGATAATTAGTGGATTGTTGTATCCCATTTAGACGGGCTAGAATGTTTTTCTTTTTCTGAAAGATATTGCCAAAATATTCAAGATTCCATGAAGTGACATTCTCTTGGAAAATTTTAGTGGAATTGTAGAAGTCATTGTTATGGTCCCAGGCATTCGCAACTACATTAATGAGATCAGGATGATTGCACCACATTTTCTCAAAACGAAAAGGTTTTTGGCTAGAGCTTATGTTGTGATTGTGTAATTGAATTAAGAGAGGAGAATGATCAGAGTGGGTACGAGGTAAGTGAGTAACTAAAATATCCGGAAATAGTTGAATCAATGCATCATTAGCAAAGCATCTGTCCAATCTTTCTAGAATAATCTTACTAGGTTTTTGTTTGTTAGTCCAGGTATATTTGCTACCTTTAGAATCTAGGTCTTGAAGATGGCAAGAGTTCATACAATTCCTAAAGGCATTAGCTCGACTAGGTTTAAAGCTTCTCCCCCCCCCCCCCCCAACTTATCCTCAGAACTCATTATCTCATTGAAATCACCACCCATTAGCCAAGGAGTTTTGTATGAATCATAAAGGCTCATAATATTATTCCACAGGACTAAACGATCAGCAAATGAATTACTTGCATAAATGGCAGAAAATAAAAAGGTTGGGAAAAAGAAAATACCTTCACCATGGCATGGATTTCCTGTTCACTCATACAAACATCCTCAACAGAAATTAAGTTAGTATGCCATAAAATAACAATGCCTCCAGACCTAGTACCAGTAGGACTTTGAATCATCCCAGTAAAGTTAAAAGCATCCCTAAGACTAGTGTGATCATTCATGTGTGTTTCCAAGAGAACAACCAAACAAGGACGATGACGATCCAGAGAAGACCGAAAATTACGCCTAAAATTAGCATTATTAGCTCCTCTAACGTTCCAGATCATAAAGTAGTTAGCCCTATTCATAGGTAAATTAGGGTTTGGGGTGGAATCTCTTGGTTCATCCCCTGCGGGTTCACATTGGCCCTTAAAGTAGGGTTCCATATTATCGCATATTTGGCCACTCTTTGGTTAGTAGGGAACCTCAAGTCCATCGAGCATTTTGTGAGAGACAGTGGACAATAAAGGAGGCAAGTTTTTTCTACTATTTCTTTGAATAACATGATTGTTATCTCTCGCAGGCTTGAGAATATGACCTGATGGTCCATTAGCATTTCGTTTTGATTTTGTTCTTGTAGTAGGGCCTCCTCTGCTAGTTCTGGATTGTTGAGATCTTGCATGTTCAATGGAGGTTGCTCCTGGGGTGGAATGTTCATTTCCTCTTGCTGTGGGTGAAAATTTTGGGGTGGCATCTGCTTCATGTTGACCTGAGGTGGCCACCGATAGAATATTGGAGGTTGAGGGTTTTCCTCTATCGGGTGATAATAGGGAATATCATCAGATGCTGCGCATAAGGGTCTAGGGGATTCTGAGGCCCTAGAGGATTCAATACATTGTTTGCCATGTGGAAGTTCATGTAGCTTTGAGCAGCCATTGTCATTGCCTCCGTAAAAGCACGTGCTAAGAACTGAGAGTTTTGGATCGCTACTACCACTGGTTGATTGTTGAAGTTGAAATGGAACATGAGAGCTCTCCCTCTCATTGAGTGTTCGAGCCAAGAAGTTGGAAGAACATTCTCCTGTTGAGGCATGGAGAAGAGGAGAGGAGGAAGAGGTGGATTGTTTTGGTGAGGAGGGTTGTTTGGTGCTAGAGGTGGTGGATGAGGATCCATGCGCAAAGCTTGAGGTGTTCGAAGAAGTAGTCAATATTGAGTTCCTTGGAGCCGAATTGTTCTCCTCTGGTGATTTAAAGGAATTCTCGGCATCATTAAGAAGCGTAAGTGAAGAGGTTTTCGTGTCTTGTGAAGTGGAGTTAGAAGTTAGTTTATAGGTGGATTTATCTATGTCCATAGTAGTAGGGTGGCTGGGCGTGGGAGAGGGAGTGAATGCATGCAGAGTGATTGGTAGGGTTTTAGATAGTGGACATTTGGAATGATCATCATTAGGAAGAGGAAAAGGATTGGTTGAAAAAACCGATGGAGCAGCGAGGGAGGTAGAGGATTGGTCAGTGGGTTGCATGCTATTAGAAGAATGATTAATTTCCTTATTTTTAGTAGAGTAATGCAATGATTGAGAATCATTTGGGAGGGAAGATGGGCAAGTGATACTTGGCGCAGTCGAATTCTCATTGGTTGCATGGGGCGATTTTGCATTTTTTATTAAAGGCTCACCATTATCTAAATTATTATTTAAAATATTAAAATAGTTATAATTTTCCTTAGGTTGTAACGATTTAGTTTTATCCTGCTTAGTGATCAAATTCTTAGACTTGTAAATGAAATTCTGAGTAGTGAGATATTTGCCACTTTTGGCATCAAAAATTCTAGCATTAAATGGAGCCGGCGCAATAAGTTTTGCCTGATCCATAGGGAGTTCAGACATACCTGTATTGGAGCGGTTTTTCCTTCTAGGAAACTTAACTGTTTTCCATGCTTCCTTAATGACTGGATCCAAGATTAAAGTGGAGCTAGGAGTAGTTAAGTTTACATCCTTAATTGATGAAGGAGAAACAGCCGCTTTACCCTTCTCATAAGTGCACATAGAGTTTCTGTGACCCAATCTCCCACATAGTTGACATAGGATATTGTCTCCTTCATAAATAATTGCTTGCTTGTGATTTCCAATTTGAATGGAAGTCTTCACCGGAGTGTCTAAAGGAACTTCGACACATAGACGTGCATATCTGCCTCTCAGAGTAGAAGAGGTGCAAGCATCCACCTTTAAAAGTTTGCCTATCTTTGTACCAATTTTTGTGAGGATTTGCATGTCGTAGAATTCAGTAGGTAGCTCAGGTAATCGAAGCCAAATGAAAATGAGGTTGAGTCACAAAAAATTGCCAATAAAACAGCTGATGAGGAGAAAACTGACAAACCCCGAGAACCAAACTAATGATGAACAAGCAATGGAAGAAAAGGATGTGGACGAGTCAGAGAATGTTGGTGCGAGGAGGCACCACAAAAAAAATTAATTGATTGTTTTAGTGAATTTTTGCTTCACTGAAATGCTTTTCGCTTTATTTAATAAAATACACTGTAACTAAGTTGTCTTTCTAGATTGTAACAAATCATCTAATCTCAAATTACATGTAGCCATAACAAGAGTTTATGTATGATTAGTCATTAGCTAAGTCATGTGGAGGTTATAATGAATGGTTATTAGATATGCATATTTTGAGAGATCAATTTATAGGAGAAATAAATGTTTAATATCTATAGAAAACAGAAAGCTGCGGATTCACAATGTATTTGCTAAAGTATTTGGTATTTTACAATGTTTTCAACGTTATGATTAGTAGTTTTGAAAAAAGATTACGTTGTCACTTATGGACAATCATATTCTCATTTTAAAAATCAACTTTGTTGTTACAAACATGAAACCTGCTCATATTTCTTATTTTTTATCAAAAAATAATCAATTATATTACTAAAGATCTCTTATAAAAATACAAGATCTCCATTGTTTAAAATTAAAATCTCTTACACTTTGTAACTCTCTTAAGACTACCAGTAATCATTGTATTTTTATAAATGATATCTTTCACTTTTTTTCTAATTTTATCTCCTACATTATTCTAGTTAATAATTTTTTCAATTTATAAATCTCTAATCAACTCAAACCCTCTCATATATTATATGAATAATTTTCTATTGTGTTAAGATCTCTTATGTTTTATATAGGATCTCTTTTGATTAAATTTTGTAATCTCTTGCAATTTAATCTCTTAAGGTACCATTGATCATTGTGTTTTATTCGAAGGATCTCTTCTCCTTTTTTATTAATAGACCCCCCTGTGTTTATGTCTAAAATTTATTAAATCTAGCTATTATAAGCTACCTAAAGCTCTCATGTTTATAGATGATCTATTCTTCTATACTCTGGGATGTTGGGTTTGGAAAGAAAGTAAAGTGGTGTGAATGGGAATTGAAGGGAATATTATTAAAGATTAATATTTATTTATTAAATATTAATATTTTATATTAATATTTGATTTGGGGCCGTTTTCGTAACGGAATTAAAGAGTGGAATACTTATGCAAATATTCCAAAGTTCCCAAAAGCTGTAACGTTAAGGGACACTTACAAAAATACCCATAAAACCTAAAATAATTACAGCCATTACCCACTACTTTCAAATATTACCCGACCTACCCACTAAATTATTAACCCACTCTACCCACCCAGACTTGTATACCATAGTTTATGCAGTATACCATAAAGGTATATACCTATAAGGCATACCAAAGGTATACAGTAATAAATGTCCCTCCAGACTTGTATACCATAATTTATGCAGTATACTTTAAAGGTATATACCTATAAGGCATAACAAAGGTATACAATAATAAATAGGTAGGTTGGGTAAATACTTTTAGTTTTATGGGTAGTATAATTTGTAATGGGTATGGCTTGTAAATACTTTAAATTTTATGGGTATAGAGTGTAAAAATCCCTAACGTTAATGAAAATGTGCTTTTTCATTGAACAACCACCTTGAAGGCTGCCTTTCATGAACAGTCATTTCACAAAAATGAAAAGACACATTTTTATTGAACAGCCACCTTGAAGGCTGCCTTTCATGAACAACCACTCAGCAAAATGAAAAGACATCTTCATACCTTTTCACTCCAAATCTTGTGGCTATAAATAGAGAGGCATTTTGCCTCATTTTGTTCATCCAAAAATTTCATACTCTCTCTCTCTCTCTCTCATTACCTTTTGCATTTGTTTTCAAAACAAAAGTAAGTTCTGAGTCAGTGTGATTTGCTACCATTATTTGAGTTCGTTGTTCACTGTGATTTGAATTACCGCTATCACAGTGAGGATAATTCAATTCTATCCTGGGAGAAATTAATCCACAAACCTTGGGTAACTGTGAGGGGATTAGATTTCTTAAGGACAGACAGTGTATACTGTTGGCTTGGAATTTTTCTACTTCATCTATTTCTGTTTTGGTCATTATCGAAAGTGCAGACAAATAACAATCTTAAGAAATCTAATTTGTATTTTGGTCTGCTAATCGATAATAGGCTGTTTGTGGAGACTAAAATCTGAAAAGATTTTTTACTCCAAACTGTTGTGGAGACTAAAATCTGAAAAGATTTTCTAATCCAAATTTAATATTCCGTTTTTGAAGATTTAACTACTTCAACGGATTATTAAAATTATTGTGTGTTTAATCCGTTCAGAAGATTAAAAACTTCCGGATTATTAAAATATTTATATTATCATTTGCAGTTTGAAGATATAAAAACTTCACTGTGCATTAAATCAGTTTGAAGATATAAAATCTTCACTGTACATTAAATCAGATTGTTTGAATCTGACTGTATTATTTTGGTTTTACAGAATAATGACGAGCACAGAAAATAACAACGATGTTTCTGGTACACCAAATGCTTCTATTGGTGCAAGCTCCAGCCGCCCTGCATCTGCACCGGCCCCTGCACCAGCACCGGCTGAACAGCCGGGAAAGTTTGGCGGGATTGACTTCAAAAGGTGGCAGCAAAAGATGTTCTTTTATCTGATCACGCTGAGTTTGCAACGATTCGTTAAGGAGGATGTTCCTGTTCCGGCAGACGATACTCCTGAAAATGAACGTTTCGTTGTTATTGAGGCATGGAAGCATTCTGATTTTCTATGTAAAAACTACATTCGAATGGACTGGAGGACGACTTATACAATGTCTACAGTACTGCTGCAACTTCAAAGGAGCTTTGGCTTGCTCTTGAAAAGAAGTACAAAACTGGAGATGCTGGGATGAAGAAATTTGTAACCGCCAAATTTCTGGACTTTAAGATGGTGGACAATAAAACTGTCATAAGTCAAGTCCAAGAGTTGCAAGTGATCATTCATGATCTCATTGCTGAAGGTATGATCCAAATTAATGCTCATATTAGAAGTATTAATTATCCTATTAATAATAACTTTCTCATTGAAGGTTTGGTCATCAATGAGGCGTTTCAAGTGGCTGCGGTAAGAGTTACCACCTTTGTGGAAAGACTTTAAGAATTACTTGAAACACAAGCGCAAGGAGATGTCACTCGAAGATCTCATTGTCCGTTTGAGGATCGAGGAAGACAACAAGATTGCGGAGAAGAAGGTTGCTCGTGGAAGTTCAACAGTAATGGGAGCAAATATCGGTTAGACAAATGATGCACCAAAGAACAACAAAAGGAAGAAACCTTCTGGACCAAACAATCAGCCGAAAAAAAAAAGAAATTCAAGGGCAATTGCCGCAACTGTGGCAAATATGGACACAAGGTTATAGACTGTCGTGCCCCAAAGAATGCCAAAAATAATAAAGCTCAAGCAAACATGGTAGAAGATACTATTTTCCAAGGAGTGCAAGAGATAGATCTTTGTGCAATGATTTCTGAGTGTAACTTGGTAGGAAATCCGAAAGAATGGTGGATTGATTCTGGAGCCACCCGCCATGTTTGTGCAAATAAAGATGCGTTTACTAGCTATGCTCCCGCTGGACCTAATGAGACACTCTTCATGGGAAATTCTGCAACAGCAAAGATTGAAGGTTATGGCAAGATAGGCCTAAAAATGACCTCGGGCAAGGTTGTGACTCTCAACAATGTTCTTCACGTTCCAGAAATACGTAAGAACTTAGTGTCAGCTTCACTTCTCGTCAAGAACGGGTTTAAGTGTGTTTTTGTTGCCGACAAGGTTGTATTAACTAAGAATGATAGTTTTGTAGGAAAAGGTTACCTATGTGAGGGCCTTTTCAAGCTGAATGTAATGACTGTTTCTATCAATAATAAAGTTCAAGCTTCTCTTACTTACTTGAGTCAAATGAATTATGGCATGCACGTTTGGGACATGTTAATTATAAAACCTTGCGAAAAATGATAAATATGGAAGTATTGCCGAAATTTGAATGTGATAAATCAAAATGTCAAATATGTGTTGAGTCTAAATTTGTGAAACATCCTTACAAATCACTTTAAAGGAATTCCGAACCTTTAGACTTAATTCATACGGATATTTGTGATATGAAGTCAATACCATCTCGCGGTGGAAAGAAGTATTTCATAACTTTTATTGACGATAGCACTCATTACTGCTACGTTTATTTACTTAGTAGTAAAGACGAGGCTATAGATGCATTCAAACAATACAAAAATGAAGTTGAAACACAACTTAACAAAAGAATAAAAATGATAAGAAGTGATAGGGGCGGTGAATACGAATCTCATTTTGAACAAATATGTTTGGAATATGGCATTATTCACCAAACTACTGCCCCTTCCATGCTACAATCTAATGGGATTGCGGAAAGGAAAAATAGAACTTTAAAGGAGATGATGAATGCCTTGTTGATAAGTTCGGGTTTACCCCAAAACTTATGGGGGGAAGCTAATCTTACAGCTAGTCGATTACTTAATCGTGTACCCCACAGCAAAACACAATCCATTCCATATGAAAAGTGGAAGGGAAGAAAGCCAAGCTTGAATTACCTCAAAGTGTGGGGGTGTTTGGCAAAGGTTCAAGTTCCTAAACCTAAAACGGAAAAGATAGGACCAAAAACCGTTGATTGTATTTTCATAGGATATGCAAAGAATAGTAAGGCATATCGTTTTCTGGTTTATAAATCATAAAATCTTGACATTCATGTTAATACGGTTATGGAATCAGATAATGTTGAATTCTTTGAAAATATATATCCGTACAAAAGTGAATATGAATCGTCAAGTGTCAGCACGAAACGACCAAGAGAAGGTACAAAAGGAAGTGTGCGAAATAATGATAATCCAAGACGTAGTAAACGTCAAAGGACGTCTACTTCTTTTGGACCAGATTTTATGACTTTCCTATTGGAAAATGAGCCTCAAACTTATCAAGAAGCAATGGCTTCTTCAGAGTCTCCATATTGGAAAAAGGCAGTCAATAGTGAGATTGAATCTATTTTAAGCAACCATACATGGGAGTTGGTTGATCTTCCTCCTGGGAACAAACCTTTAGGTTACAAATGGATTTTCAAAAGGAAAATGAAAGCTGATGGTACTATTGATAAATACAAGGCTAGACTGGTCGTTATAGGTTATAGACAAAAAAAGGGCCTTGATTATTTTGATACATACTCTCTGGTAAGCAGAATTACTTCCATACGGATGCTAATAGCTTTGGCCGCCGTGTATGATCTTCAAATCCATCAAATGGATGTAAAGACAGCCTTCTTAAATGGAGATTTGGAGGAAGAAATTTACATGGAACAACCTGAAGGGTTCGTGGTTCCTGGGAAAGAAAAGAAGGTATGTCGACTTGTTAAGCCTCTTTATGGACTAAAACAAGCACCTAAACAATGGCATGCGAAATTTGACAGTACAATGTTGTCAAATGGCTTCCAAATTAATGAGTGTGATAAATGTGTTTACATTAAGAACACTCCAAATCATATAGTCATTGTTTGTCTATATGTGGATGACATGTTAATAATGAGTAAAGATATTGCTGACATCAATGCTACTAAGCATATGCTAACTAGCAAGTTTGATATGAAAGACTTGGGAGCTGCAGATTTAATCTTGGGTATTAAAATTCACAAAACTCCTCAAGGTTTGGCATTATCTCAAACTCATTACATCAGAAATCTCCTGGAAAAATTCAAGTATTTAGACTTCAAAACTTCAAAGACTCCAATTGATGTTAATCTTGCCTTTACAAAGAATAAAGGACAAAGCACGTCTCAACGAGACTACGCTAGAGTGTTGGGAAGTCTAATGTACATCATGAATTGTACACGACCAGATATAGCTTGTGCTATAAGTAAACTGAGTCGATACACAAGTAATCCTGGACAAAATCACTGGATGGCTATGAAACGAGTTTTGGGTTATTTGGAGTACACCCAAGACTATGCTTTGCACTATCATAAGTATCCCGTTGTTATAGAAGGATATTGTGATGCAAATTGGATCACCGGCTCAAAAGAATCAAAATCCACAAGTTGATATATTTTCACAATAGGTGGAGGAGCGGTAGCTTGGAAATCATCCAAACAAACCTTGCTTGCTCGCTCTACAATGGAGGCTGAATTCATAGCTTTGGACAAAGCCGGTGAAGAAGCTGAATGGCTCCGAAACTTCTTGGAAGACATTCCATTTTGGCCTAGGCCGTTGACACCTATATGTATACATTGCGATAGTCAATCGGCAATATCGAGGGCTGGGAGCCTTATGTATAATGGTAAAATTCGTCATAAACGACGAAGACATAAAACCGTTAGACAACTCATCTCTAGAGGAATTATCACAATTGACTATGTTAAGTCAAATGATAATGTATCGGATCCACTTACTAAAGGTTTAACTAGAGATGATGTTGAGAGATCATCAAGAGGAATGAGACTATGGCCGAGGACAAGTCGTCATGGCGGTAACTCTACCTAGAAGACTGGAGATCCCAACAAAGTTGTGTACGACCGCTCCAACATTGTCAAACAACTCAACCCATCCTCTTAATAAGACAATGTTTAGTACCAAGGATAAAACGTTAAAAACGTTTTTTAATGATTATCTAAGTTTGATACGGGGTTTGTCAAACAGTGTAGATCTACGGGATTACACGTTTAGAAATCACCTATGTGAGTGTGAAGTGGAAGCCGCTTCAAGGAGAATTCTGTAAGGCCAATTCTCTACGCACTCATGAACCAGGCGATGTTCATGGCTGAAACGAACACAACAATGAGAACCAAAAATGGTCAAGGATTAATTGTGTGACATATGTTGTCTAGGTATACACCAAAGTTCGACGGTTCAAATATATCAAATCTACCGATTGACCGAGTATATCCGATATATGTTCACTACGGAAAGTTCAAAGGGAAACCCATTTATCCAGATGCAATTAATTCTTACTTGCAAATCACACAGTTTTCTGCATGTTTTCTTCATATAGCCATTCCCCATTCATGTGGGGGATTGTTGGGTTTGGAAAGAAGGTAAAGTGGTGTGAATGGGAATTAAAGGGAATATTATTAAAGATTAATATTTATATTAATATTTATTTATTAAATATTAATATTTTATATTAGTATTTGATTTGGGGTCGTTTTCGTAACGGAATTAAAGAGTGGAATACTTATGAAAATATTCCAAAGTTCCCAAAAGCTGTAACGTTAATGAAAGGGTGCTTTTTCATTGAACAGCCACCTTGAAGGCTGCCTTTCATGAACAACCACTTCAGTAAAATGAAAAGACAACTTTATACCTTTTCACTCCAAATCTTGTGGCTATAAATAGAGAGGCATTTTGCCTCATTTTGTTCATCCAAAAATTTCATACTCTCTCTCTCTCTCTCTCATTACCTTTTGCATTTGTTTTCAAAACAAAAGTAAGTTTTGAGTCAGTGTGATTTGCTACCATTATTTGAGTTCGTTGTTCACTGTGATTTGAATTACCGCTATCACAGTGAGGATAATTCCATTCTATCCTGGGAGAAATTAATCCACAAACCTTGGGTAACTGTGAGGGGAGTAGAATTCTTAAGGACAGGCAGTGTATACTGTTGGCTTGGAATTTTTCTACTTCATCTATTTCTGTTTTGGTCATTATCGAAAGTGCAGACAAATAACATAGAATCTCATAATTAACTTATTAACTTATCTCTTCTAATGTATTATCTTTTGTAATTAATAAATCTCTCATGAAAGATAATATTCATAATCATATCCTATTTTTTCTTTAATAAATTATGAAGTTATAGAATAAATTGTGCTTTAGTTTCAATAATAAAGGGAGATCACTCTCTACAACATGAGAGATCTAACGAAAAATGTTGGAGATAACGTTAGTTTTCATAAGAGATTAAGAAATAACATACATATCATCTCCTTTGCTTAGAAAAGGTATCTTACGAATATTATGGACTCTAACCCTAACAAATATGAACATGTTTGTTCCTTAATGAATTTGAAAGTTCGATATGATATATAGAGTTTCGGTAAATATAATCGAAGATATCATCATCTACACATGATAGATTTAACTTGTAGGTGCAAGAGATCATATCCTTTTTCGAAAAAGATTTAAGACAATAACATACATATTTTTCTCTTTCTCCATATAAATTATACGTTAATGGTAGCCATATGATCTTAAACAATTGTTTGCTCGTAATTAATCATTATACGGATATCTACCTAACAAATATGATTTTACTTGTTATTGAATAAATTTGAAAGTTCAATAGAATAAATTGCATTTTAGTCTTAAACCAAAATAAAAATAATCTAAGGGACACCACCATCTACACGTGAGACGTGTAGATATCTATCCAATAGCCATAAGAGATCACACACTTCTTCAAAAGAGATTAAGACAATAACATATACATTTTCTTTTTCTTTCTATTTAAAATATGTTAATAGTAGGCATACTATCTTGAACAACATTTTCATCTTAATTAATCATTACACAAGATTTCTACTCTAACAAATATGATCTTACTTGTTATTGTACAAATTTGGAAGTGTTGTAGAATATATTTCATTTTTATTAAAAAAAATTATGTTAATAATAAATAGAGATCATCGTTTATAAGATAAGAGATCTAACTTGATTGTGAGAGATTAAGACGAAAATGTATGCGTTAATAAATTTGCATCTATAATCAATGGTGCTCGTTTCGATATTACATTATAGTCATTATAACGTGAGATATCTAATCCATAATGGCCATAAGAGATTATATTCGCATTCATAAAAGATCATAGCTATGTTCATAAAATATATTATTGTTCTCAACAGATTAAATGTGTAAATAGAATATGTTGAATAGGTAAACTACAAGAGATCAAAATAAACAAAAGATATTCACCACATTGAGTCACCCTAGCAACTAACTTCCGCCTCTACTTAGACTCAAACTCAAGATAAATCAAATTGCTAAACTAATTTTTACGAAATTGATCACTGCAAAATAAAAATAAAAGATAATCAAGATTTTGTTGGTTCCTGCGTTCAAATAAATTAGAAGATACAAAAATCTGCAATATATAATCTGTTAGTAATAGGATAATCCCGAGCCCACAAGTTACTTGTGTCTCCTTAAGAAATCTAACCCCCTCACGATGCCCAAGGTTCACAGGTTAATTTCTCGCAGGATGGAACGGGATAACAGTTCTACCGTAGCGGCACTTCAAACGGTTAGAACACGGCGAACACAAAGAAACGAAGCAAATCACACGACTCACTTAATATGCAGAAAGGGATGGGATGCAGTGAGATATGTTTTCAGTCAGTGATTTTCTCTGCCCGAGTGTTCCTATCCTCTGCCCGAGGTTTCGTATCCTCTGTTCGAGGTTACGTCTCTATCAGTCCGAGTTTGAGTCTCTGTGGAGTCTCTATCTCAGAGCTTCAGTCTATGTCTGTCTTCTATGTTGTCTGTCGTGATCAAGGACTGACAAATGACCAGTTTATATAGACATCCAAGGGCAGGTGAAGAGACACACCTGGTGATTAATGAGAAAACGTGGGAGACTTAATTGTCCACTAATGACTGACTTCATTGTGGAGCAATTAATCTACCACTAATGACTGACTTTAATGTGGAGGAATTAATCTACCACTAATGACCGACATTAATGAGAAGACGTGGAGGGAAAACGTGGAGGAACTAATCTGCTGATGTTGCTTCAGCTGCCCGGGTACTGAACTCACTTCAGCTGTCCGTTGCTGACTCACTTCAGCTGCCCGTTACACAAACAGAGCTGCCCGTTACACAAACGGATAAAATATTAATTAATATTTTAGTCTTGTTGGTTCAAAAAGTTAAGTCAATCAATCATATTAATTGACCAAATCCGAATCCGAATCCGAGACGAGCGACAACGACGGCGCGAGGCTTCCCTTCTTCTCAACCCTTTTAAGAGCTAAGTGAAGTAAATCTCTATTTAAACCCAACAAAATCCTTTTCCTCTACCAATGTGGGAGAAAGTGCATTTCCCTACAAAAGGGAACCTTTTCACCTTTTACCCATTTTCCATTCACATTCTTCCATTAAACCCAACAATCCCCCACATGAATGGGGAATGGCTGAATTGGACACATGCATGACAGACTTGTGTGATTTGCAAGAAAGAATTAGTTGCATCTGGATAAGTAGGTTTCCTTTGAACTTTCCGTAGTGAACATATATCGGATATACTCGGTCAATCGGTAGATTTGATATCTTTGAACCGTTGAGCTTTGGTGTATACCTAGACAACGTATGTCACACAACTAACCCTTAACCGTCTTTCGTTCTCACTGTTGTGTTCGTTTCAGCCATAAACACCGCCTGGTTTCATAAGTGCTTAAAGAATTGGCCATACAGAATTCTCCTTGAAGCGGCTTACACTTCACACTTACATAGGTGATTTCTAAACGTGTAATCCTATAGATATACACTGTTTGATAACCACAATATCAAACTTAGATAATCATTAAAAAATGCCTCTAGCATTTTATCCTTGGTACTTGAACATTGTCTCATCACGAGAATGGACCAAACATTTAATTGACAATGTTGGACCGTCATACACAACTTTGTATTCTCCTTGAACCTAGTTCTTGGGATCTCCAGTCTCCTAGGTAGAGTTGCCACCGTGATGACTTGTCCTTGACAATAGTCCCATTCCCTTGATGAACATTCAACCGCCTCTCTAGTTAGGCCTTTTGTAAGCGGATCCGCCACATTATCCCTTGATTTCACGTAATCAATGGTGATAATTCCTCTAGAGAGTAGGTCCCTAATGGTTTTATGCCTTCAACGTATGTGACGATTCTTACGGTTATACATGACATTTCTCGCTCTTCCTATAGCAGATTGACTATCACAATGTATACAAATTGGTGTCAACGGCTTAGGCCAGAACGGAATGTCTTCCAAAAAGTTCCAAAGCCATTCAGCTTCTTCACCGGCTTTATCTAAAGCTATGAATTCAGCTTCCATAGTAGAGCGGGCAATACACGTTTGCTTGGACGATTTCCAAAACACCGCTCCTCCACCAAGTGCGAAAATATATCCACTTGTGGACTTAGAATCTGTTGTGCCGGTGATCCAATTGGCATCACAATATCCTTCAATGACTGCAGGATACTTGTTATAATGCAATGCAAAGTCTTGGGTGTATTTTAAATACCCCAAAACACGTTGCATTGCCATCCAATGGGTCTGATTGGGATTACTCGTGTATCGACTCAGTTTACTTATAGCACAAGCTATATCTGGTCGAGTACAATTCATGACGTACATCAAACTCCCCAAAACACGAGCATAATCCCGTTGCGACGTGCTTTGACCTTTGTTCTTCTTAAGAGCAAGGTTTACATTAATAGGAGTCTTTGAAACTTTAAAATCCAAATATTTAAATTTTTCAAGCACACTATTGATGTAGTGAGTTTGAGACAACGCCAGACCTTGAGGAGTTCTATGGATCTTAACACCCAGAATTAAGACCGCAACTCCTAAGTCTTTCATATCAAATTTGCTAGTCAACATGCGTTTCGCAGCATTTACATTGGCAATGTCATTGCTCATGATCAACATGTCGTCCACATATAAGCAAACAATGACTATAAAATTAGGAGTGTTCTTAATGTAGACACAATTGTCACACTCGTTAATTTTAAAGCCATTTGACAACATTGTATGATCAAATTTCGCATGCCATTGTTTAGGTGCTTGTTTTAGTCCATAAAGCGACTTAACAAGTTTACACACCATCTTTTCTTTACCTGGAACCACGAACCCTTCAGGTTGTTCCATGTAAATCTCTTCCTCCAAATCCCCATTTAAGAATGCTGTCTTAACGTCCATCTGATGGATTTCCAGACCATACACAGCGGCTAACGCTATTAACATCCGTATGGATGTTATTCTGGTTACTGGCGAGTATGTGTCAAAGTAGTCAAGACCTTCTTGTTGTCTATATCCTTTAACAACAAGCCTTGCCTTGTACTTGTCAATAGTGCCATCAGCTTTGATTTTCCTTTTGAAAATCCACTTAGAACCTAATGGTTTGTTTCCAGGAGGAAGATCAACCAACTCCCAAGTATGGTTGCTCAAAATAGATTCTATTTCACTATTGACTGCCTCTTTCCAAAATGGAGAGTCTGAAGAAGACATAGCTTCTTTAAACGTCCGAGGCTCACTTTCCAAAAGAAAAGTGACAAAGTCATCTCCAAATGAAGTAGAAGTTCTTTGACGCTTGCTTCGTCTTGGTTCTTCCTTATTTGGTGACTTTCCTCTGGTTCCTTCCAGAGGTCGTTTGGATCTTTCACCAATTGACTCACAATCCTTCTTACACGGATATACAGTTTCAAAGAATTCAGCATTATCTGATTCCATCATCGTATTAACATGAATGTCGGGATTTTCTGATTTATGAACCAGAAACCGATATGCTTTACTGTTTCTAGCATACCTAATGAAAACACAATCAATTATTTTCGGCCCAATCTTAACCCTTTTGGGTTTTGGGACTTGCACTTTAGCCAAACACTCCCACACTTTGATGTAATTCAAGTTGGGCTTCCTTCCTTTCCACTTTTCATATGGAATGGACAGTGTTTTGCTATGGGGAACTCGATTGAGTATTTGATTAGCCGTGAATAAGGCTTCCCCCTACAAGTTCTGAGGTAGACCCGAACTTATCAACAAGGCATTCATCATCTCCTTTAAGGTTCGGTTTTTCCTTTTCGCAATCCCATTAGATTGAGGCGTGTAGGGGGCAGTTGTTTGATGAATAATGCCATATTCCAAACACAGTTGTTCAAAAGGAGATTCATATTCTCCACCCCTATCACTTCTTATCATTTTGATCTTTTTGTTAAGTTGCGTTTCAACTTCATTTTTGTATTGCTTGAATGCATCAATTGCCTCATCTTTACTACTAAGTAAATAAACATAGCAGTAACGAGTGCTATCGTCAATAAAAGTTATGAAATACTTCTTTCCACCCCGAGATGGTATTGACTTCATGTCACAAATGTCCGTATGAATTAAGTCTAATGGTTCCGAATCCCTTTCAATTGACTTGTAAGGGTGTTTCGTATATTTAGACTCAACACATATTTGGCATTTTGACTTCTCGCAATCAAATTTAGGCAATACTTCCAAATTGATCATTTTCCGCAAGGTTTTATAATTGACATGTCCCAAACGAGAATGCCACAAATTATTTGACTCAAGTAAATAACAAGAAGCTGCAGTTTTATTCATAGTGTCAATGACCATTACATTGAGTTTGAAAAGGCCCTCAGTCAGGTAACCTTTTCCTACATACAGCTCATTCTTAGTTATTACAACTTTGTCAGAGACAAACACACACTTAAACCCATTTTTAACGAGAAGTGCAGTTGACACCAAGTTCTTCCTTATTTCAGGAACGTGAAGAACATTGTTCAGAGTCACAACCTTGCCAGACGTCATCTTGAGGAATATCTTTCCATATCCCTCAATTTCCGCCATTGCAGAATTGCCCATAGAGAGCGCCTCATCAGGTCCAGCGGGAGCATATGAAGCAAAGGCTTCCTTCACAGCACAAACATGGCGGGTGGCTCCTGAATCAATCCACCACTCTTTAGGATTTCCAACTAAGTTGCATTCAGAAATCATAGCGCACAGATCAATATCTTGCACTCCTTGAGACAATTTATTGTCTTCAACCATGTTTGCTTGACCTTTTCCATTTTTTCTGTCCTTCTTTGCAGTACGACAGTCTACGGACTTATGTCCACTCTTGCCACAGTTGTAGCAATTTCCCTTGAACCTTTTCTTGCTAGGGTTGGTCTTCCCTCCAGAAGGCTTCTTCCTCTTATTTGGATTATGCTCAACAATATTTGCTCCCACTATTGTAGCATTTCCACGAGCCTTCTTTTCAGCTGATTTGTTGTCCTCTTCAATTCTTAAGCGAACAATCAAATCTTCATGGATCATCTCCTTGCGCTTATGTTTCAAGTAATTTTTAAAGTCCTTCCACAAAGGAGGTAACTTTTCAATCATGGCTGCAACATGAAACGCCTCGTTGATCTCCAAACCTTCAAAGAAAAGTTTGTTAGCAACAATATAATTAATACTTTCAACATAAGTATTAATCAGGATCAAACCTTCAGCAAGGAGATCATGTATAATGACTTGAAGTTCTTGGACTTGGGACACAACAGATTTGTTGCCCACCATTTTATAATCCAGAAATTTGGCAGCCACAAATTTCTTAAGTCCAGCATCTTCAGTCTTATACTTCTTTTCCAACGCATTCCACAGTTTCTTAGACGTTTCAACGTTACTATAAACGTTGTACAAGTCATCTTCCAAGCCACTTAGAATATAATTCTTGCATAGGAAGTCAGAATGAGTCCAAGCTTCAATCACGAGGAAGCGTTCGTTTTCAGGTGTTTCATCAGTCAGGACTGGAGAATCCTCCTTAATAAACCTTTGCAGGCTTAAGGTGGTCAGATAAAAGAACATCTTTTGCTGCCATCTCTTAAAGCCCACACCAGAAAACTTCCCCAGTTTTTCTGCAGGTGGCATAACCGTTGCAGCAGCACGGCTAGGCCCAGCAGCACCAGAAACTGTGGTAGCATTAGTACTCCCAACAGGGACAGTTGGATCCGCTCCGTTTGTCATCTCTGCAAAATGACACGGGAAGAAACAATATCAATAAACTGTTTAAACAATTGGAGCAGAAAAAACCACGAAGGCTTTTAGTCTCCACAAACAGATTATTTCACAGTAATTAGGAGTAGAAAAACCACAAAGGTTTTAGTCCCCACGAGCAGAGTAATATGCAGTACAGGAGTAGAAAACCACAGAGGTTTTTAGTCTCCCCGAGCAGATTAATATACAGTTTAGGAGCAGAAAAACCAAAAAGGTTTTAGTCTCCTTAACCAGTCTCCTTAAACAATATTTATTTAAGCGCAGAAAATAAATAACAATAGATTTCTTAAGCTTGTTGGTTCCTGCGTTCAAATAAATTAGAAGATACAAAAACCTGCAATATATAATCTGTTAGTAATAGGACAATCCCGAGCCCACAAGTTACTTGTGTCTCCTTAAGAAATCTAACCCCCTCACGATGCCTAAGGTTCACGGGTTAATTTCTCCCAGGATGGAACGGGATAACAGTTCTACCGTAGCGGCACTTCAAACGGTTAGAACACGGCGAACACAAAGAAACGAAGCAAATCACACGACTCACTTAATATGCAGAAAGGGAGGGGATGCAGTGAGATATGTTTTCTGTCAGTGATTTTCTCTGCCCGAGTATTCCTATCCTCTGCCCGAGGTTTCGTATCCTCTGTCCGAGGTTACGTCTCTATCAGTCCGAGTTTGAGTCTCTGTGGAGTCTCTATCTCAGAGCTTCAGTCTATGTCTGTCTTCTATGTTGTCTGTCGTGATCAAGGACGGACAAATGACCAGTTTATATAGACATCCAAGGGTAGGTGAAGAGACACACCTGGTGATTAATGAGAAAACGTGGGAGACTTAATTGTCCACTGATGACTGACTTCAATGTGGAGCAATTAATCTACCACTAATGACTGACTTTAATGTGGAGGAATTAATCTACCACTAATGACCGACATTAATGGGAAGACGTGGAGGGAAAACGTGGAGGAACTAATCTGCTGATGTTGCTTCAGCTACCCGGGTACTGAACTCACTTCAACTGTCTGTTGCTGACTCACTTCAGCTGCCCGTTACACAAACGGAGCTGCCCGTTACACAAACAGATAAAATATTAATTAATTAATATTTTAGTTTTGTTGGTTAAAAAAGTTAAGTCAATCAATCATATCCGAAGCCGAAACGAGCTCACTTCAGCTGTCCGTTACACAAACAGAGCTGCCCGTTACACAAACGGATAAAATATTAATTAATTAATATTTTAGTTTTGTTGGTTAAAAAAGTTAAGTCAATCAATCATATCCGAAGCCGAAACGAGCGACGACGACTGCGCGAGGCTTCCCTTCTTCTCAACCCTTTTAAGAGCTAAGAGAAGTAAATCTCTATTTAAACCCAACAAAATTCTTTTTCTCTACCAATGTGGGAGAAAGTGCATTTCCCTATAAAAGGAAACCTTTTCACCTTTTACCCATTTTCCATTCACATTCTTCCATTAAACCCAACAGATTTCATGTTAAGTATATTCAATTCCACACGTTCTTAAAAATAAAATCTCTTACTTGTTGTATTTAGATCTGCTACGCCTTAATATACAAATCTCTTGATTCAATTATTAAATCTCTTTTCTGGTTATGTTCCTACTTCTCCTACAAAATTTGAAAGAATGTCTCACCGACAAATCTATGAACTCAAATCTTCAAACAATATGGACTCAGTGTTATTCTCGTGGGTCAAATTATTGAGTACATATTGTGAAGTTTGTAGACAGAATTGAGACATAAATTTGAACAATATAAATTAGAAAGAAATCTTGATTAATTTGTAAATGGGTCAACTTAAACAACACAAACTCAATATTCTTCAAAAGTTGCCCTAAAGAAGAAAACTAAGAAGCCGCAGTGAAGAAAACTAAACTAAGCTTGAATTGCAGCGATGGAAAATTTACATTCTTGCAATGAGGGAGTACTACACTACTACTTGGAGTATTTGTTTAATGGGGTTAGAAATTGAATTATTGAATACTGCAAATAGTATTAAATTGGTCATACGTGAGCAGAACACAACAACTACCATGGAAAATAATGGGAAATGGAGCTTTTGACTTTTTGGTAAAATCTATGAACGATGGAAAATTTACAACTATTTCAGCAGGAGGTGGAGGGGATTTTAATTTTATATCAGTTCGTTTTTACAAATTCAATAATTGCAATGAGCCCTTCTACTTTATTCTTATTTTCAATCCTATTTGCAATTCACAACAAAAATGCTGACTTGGCTATCTTAATTAAAATGTGGGTCCTATGAGGGTCATAAACTTAAAAGTCAATTATAAATTTCCTTAGAACAAAAATACCATTTGTATAAGGACAAATAACCATTTAACCCGAGTGTTTCCCTTTCAATAAATTTTGCACAAAAAAAATTTGAATTAGTCAAGTTGAAGATTTCGAATACCAAACGGTCACAAAGCAGTTTCACCGATTAATTTCTTGGAAAATATAATACTCTGAACCATCAAGCCTTCATGATAGAGACGGGACTACTAAATCTCTCGTTAACATGGTAACACATCCACCCGATTGAAATTAGCTAGACAAACTTATAGAAATGAAATTAATTAAATTTTTTCCTTTTTCATTTGCATTTCAAAGTAATTCTTCCCCTTAATCCCGATCCAACCAATTTAGTTTCACACGGTGCGGGGAACTAACTCACCTACATTGACTGTTAAATGTATTTTAAAGAGTTGATGACTCAAATGGTCACTCAATATTGAGTAATTGACCATTAAAGTCATTTTTCTTTTATTTGTCGCTCAAAAATCATGTAACTTTATGTAATTGGCTCATTTTGACTGAAAAATGACTTGACATAACATGTTTTTATTTTTTTTAATCTTTTAAATGTTAAATTAAAATCGAACACCCAAAACCCACTCACTTTAATAGCCACAACATTTTATTTATAAACAAAGGAATTAAACATGATTTTTTTCACTATTCATGGTATCGTGACATACCTAGTAAATTCTTCTAAAAAATTTCAAATTACTGTTGTAGAAAAATTTAGTGAATTGGATCCCACAATGTCGTCAATTATGTTAAGTTGTGAGAACTTTCCTATAAATTTTTTTAATGCTGCCTTTGTTCATCTAAGTTAATCTTTACTTTGTTGATATTTTTCAAGAACCAGATAAGTGATAGATAGTCCTTGAAACATTATCGCTCGAGAACCTGTCCATAAATATTAACATACGTAAACTATCGCACTTCAAAATAACATAGTACTTCATATAAATGAGCAGTAACTATAAGTAATTATTGTTTACTAGATCCAAACCACAAATATTCACTTGCTACATTTTGTAAAATACTATATATCCCCTACATGTTATGTTACTTATATAGGAAAATACTAAGATGCGGTCTTAGAAGCTAAGATCATTGACTATTTTCTATAGGAAAATAATATAAATATGACATAAATCATACTGGATATAATATTGTCCATTTTGCTTAGATGTACATTAATTTATAAATAAAACATTGTGCCTATTAAGTGAGTGGGCTTTGGGTAAGGTTGTATTTGGGTGTTGGATATTATATTGTTTAGGATGTTTAGTTTAATAATTTAAAAGGTTGAAAGAATAAGAAAAAAATATGACATCTTATTTCTCAGTAAAAGATGCCCTTTTAAGCCAGTTATCGCGAGTTAGATAATTTTTGGGCGACTAAAGAAAGAAAGATGACTTTAATAGCCAATTATTCAAAGTTCAGTGACTATTTGAGTCATTAACTCTCTTTTATGAAGATTAGTTTATAGCCTGTTTGGCATTGCTTCTCCAGAACTAAAAGTGTTTTTTTTTTCAAGAAAATTACTTTTTTTAGAATTTGAGGTGTTTGGCAATCAAAAAAGGTACTTTTAGGTAGAAGCAGAAGCAGTTTTTCTACTGTTGGGGAGAAGCTACAAATATCTACTTCTTCGCAGTTTATTAATTTTTTCAAGACAAAAATATCCTTACTAAAAATTCATATTTACCAAATTATCCCTCATTAATTAACCATATCTCTCTCTAAATAAAATAGTATTTCTCTTTTTCCCATTTTTTTCCTACTATATACTTTATAAATTTTCTTCCTCTTACGACTAGTTTTTATTTCTAATTATTTCTATCAACTGTATATAGAATCCCCTATTCTTTAAATCATTTTTCAAAAGTAAGTAATTACTAGAAATTTTTAATTCAGTTATCACTTCGATTTAACTATATTTTATGTTGTTCAATAGCTTAAATTTATATAATTTACTTTATGTTTTACATTTAACAAAATAATTTTTTTAATTAAAGTCTTTTATGATAACTATTTAAAATTATTTTTTTATTTTTCTTAATCCAAATATAAAATAAATTTGGATGCCCTTTTTGTAATTTAATACTCAAAAGTACTTTACGTAAAGATTAACCAAACATAAATTATTTATCAAAAGTACTTCCCCAATGAGTTGTCCAAACACAAACTGCTTATTATCTAAAAGTACTTCTTTAAAAAGTACTTATACCAAAAGTACTTCTTAAATTAAGCAATTTTTTACAGCAATCCCAAACAGGATCTTAGTTGCAAATACACGTTCAATGCTTGTGAGTCAAATAATGACTGTCATGAACACTAGGAGACTTGGCATAAAATAATGTAAATATAATTATGAACTGATTTTCGTACCATTTACTTGGTCAAAACTAGGAGACTTCGTATTCCTTTTCTTAATTATTATTATTATTATTATTATTATTATTATTGGGAAGGGGCGAGGGAAATGTGGAAGGAAATTACATGGCAAATTGTACTACTACTAAAATTCAATGAGACTTGATATTCATCAATAGGAATTGTATGGGCCTAAACCAGTTTTAGGATTACAAATCGAATTTGAATTCGAATATAAGCAAATCTCTGTATCAAAGTTAAATAAATACACAAAACAGACGTAATGCGGAAGAATAACTTGATTTCAATATATGATTGTGAGTATAAATTTGGGCAGAGTTTCAGTATCTATTTCTGGATGCGTACAATGTAAAATGAAGTACTATTTATAGGTACAAGGTATTGTCCCACGTTCTCCACTACTTATGGCCAACCCACGTCTGGAGCATTTATGGGTGGAGTTAATGGGCAAAGTAGTAGACTGAACTAGTGGGCTGCAAAGCCGCTTGAACCGGGGGAACTCACCGAGGCGCGGGTAAATGACCTCGGTGGCAGTGCCCTGCTGCTTGACCGAGGTGACTGTGATCGAAGTTCAGCTTGCGGCTCGCTTTCGGTGACGACCTCGGTACCTGACTTCGGTGATCTACTCATTTGCTTCGGTCTCTGGCTTGCCGTTATGTGTTCGGTCATTATCGATTTGCATGACCGGGGCGAGCCGAATTTTACCCAATACAGATAGTCCCCCCACTCTTCGGTTTCTTACCGAAGTTACCGAGGAGTGGAGTGAAATCCGGTGGGAAAATGACGTGGCTTGATCTTATCCAAGCGTTTCAAATTTTGTCAACGGTTCGCGTCCCATCAGGTCACTTCTTTTGCTTCACCGGGGTAAATTTTGGGTCCACATTCAGCTTGTGAGTCATGATCTCCGGATCGATACCAGTCATGTCTGAATGAGACCAGGCAAAGCAGTCATGGTTGGACTTCAAAACTTCAATAATCGCTCTTTTCGATTCCGGGTCCAACTCCGAGCCGACAAACACTTTTCTTTCGGGGAAGTCTTTCAATAGGATGAAAGATTCCAATTCCTCAATAGTGGAGTCCTAGGCTTTTTGCTTCCGAGGTTCTTGGATACAGACCGGGATCTTTTCGATTTCTCCTCGGGTATCCCCCCCGCTTGACCCCGGTTGCTGTAGTTGCTATTGCTTTGGCCCGGTCGGGGCGACTCCACTTTTCAACGCAACTGAATAGCATTCCCTTGCTACTCGTTGTTCTCCTTTGATTGATCGAACTCCCCAAAGTGTAGGAAATTTAATCACTTGATGCAGGGTGGAGGGGACAGCTTCCATGGAATGAATCCATGGCCTTCCGAGGATCACATTGTATGCCAAATCCTCGGGCATCACTTGGAACAACGTTTCCTTGATTACTCCTTCAGCGAACGTTTTGAGTGTGATTTCACCTAAAGTTTTCTCCGTGGAGTTGTTGAAGCCGGCTAGCACTGTGGCTTTGGGGACAACATCCTCTCTGAGCCACATTTTCTTAACAGCCTCGTAGCTGATTATGTTGACCGAGCTACCGGGGTCGATCAAGACTCTCTTGATGTCAGAATCGTTGATTCTTAATATGATGACCAAAGCATCATGATGGGGGAACATCATCCCATCACAGTCGTCATTGTCAAACACGATCTCTTTACCCGTGCCGCCAATTCGGGTTCTCTTCTCCATGGTGATCGATAACTTGGCAAATTTCTTGGCCGCTGCGAAATTCACACCGTTCACCTCTGATCCCTCAATGATGACATTCACAACTCTCTCCGTGGGTGGAGCCCGAGGTGGTTGCCCATCACCCCGGTTCTTGGAGAAATTGTCCTTTCCCTTGTCAGTAAGAAAATCAGCCAATACTCCCTTCTTCAGCAAGTGAGCCACCTCGAGGCGCAAGGCTTTGCAGTCCTCGGTCTTGTGGCCATAATCTGCGTGGAACTCGCAGTATAAATTGTGGTCTCTCTTATCCACCTGGGTTCTTATGTCTTTGGGCACCCTAACCCCGGCGGTCCCTTTGACTACATTGACCAGCTCCGCGGTCGATATATTGAAATTGTAGTCAGGGATCCGAGGTAGATCCTTCTTCGGGGCCGAAGTTGGGCCTGAGGGATTTCTTTGGCTCGTGCTGGGTTGAACCTTCCCTCCGAGCCGTTGGCTTATGTGTGAATTTGTGTATGAATTTCCGAAGGAGTTTTCTAGCCTTTGACTAACAGGCTGCCTTGTCGAGGTATATGGCTCGTACCTCCCCTTCGGGTTGCCTCGCGACGCCTCGGCGCAGTGTGAAGATTCGCCTCGATTTTTATAATTGTAACCTCGGCTTTTGAACTCAGCTTCCTCCAATCTGATTTTGGAGTAAGTTCGCTTGTGCAGATCCTCCCATGTCAGGACCTGATATTGTTGGAGCTCCTTCCGCAATTCAGCAACAGCATCAGAATTGCGAATATTGATACCCTTTTCAAATGCCATGATGTCCAAAGTATCGTCCATCCGAGGTAGTTCCATGCGCTCGGCGTGAAAGCGCTCAAGGAACTCTTTAAGTGGTTCACCGGGCCTTTGTTTCACCTCGCATATTTCCTCCTTTCTTTGGAGGATCTTTTGGGCCCCGGTGTGTGCCTTGACGAAAGCGCTGGACATTTCCTTGAAGGTGGAAATCGACCTCGCTGGTAAGCACATGTACCAACGTAGAGCCCCCTTCTCCAAGGACTCGCCAAATTTTTTCAAGAACATCGACTCGAGCTCTATTGCCGTTAATTCATTGCTCTTTACCATGGCCATGTATTCTCTTACATGTTCTCTGGGATCGGTGGTCCCATCATATTTCTTCAAAAATATGAGTTTGAAGTTCTTGGGGGTTGGGGCTGGAGCCGCTTCGGGCTTGAAGGGCAGCTCCCTGTATTGATCTATATCAAGATCATCTTCAAATTTTGTTAACCCCGGCACGCTCTCGAGGCGCTTTTCCACGCGTGCCTCGATGCGAGCCTCGACGCGTGTTTCAATTTCCCTGGTCAATCTTTCGACATCGACTGAGGATGTTGTTTCAGCCACAGTGGGAACCGTCCCGAAGTGTGGCGTTGTAGTTGGTGCATTTCCCGAACCCCCAGACGTGGCTCCGTTGGAAGGTCCCCCTATTATCGAGCCCGTAGGAACGAAGGGCGGGATGCCTCCACCAGGAGCCGAAGGCTGGGTGCCATTCGGTGCTGCGCTGTTCCTTGCTTCCAACGAGGCGCGGAATTCAGCATTGATGTTAACTTGCTCATCTTGTCTATTTTGGAGAGCTCTTAATGATGTGATAACGTAAGCTTGGAACTCTTCGGTTGTCATTGAAGAGGCGGGCTGTTGGCTCGATGGAACGTCAGCCCGTTCGTTACTATTATCGCTGTTGTCAGCCATAACGTCGTTGAATTGTAAGCTTTGATGAAAAAGGACGTGAAACTTTGGAACAAAGCGTTTCTGCTTATATCCCCACAGACGGCGCCAATTTGTATGGGCCTAAACCAGTTTTAGGATTACAAATCGAATTTGGATTCGAATATAAGCAAATCTCCTTATCAAAGTTAAATAAATACACAAAACAGACGTAAATGCGGAAGAATAACTTGATTTCAATATATGATTGTGAGTACAAATTTGGGCAGAGTTTCAATATCTATTTCTGGATGCGTACAATGTAAAATGAAGTACTATTTATAGGTACAAGGTATTGTCCCACGTTCTCCACTACTTATTCCTTGCCAATCCACATCTGGAGCATTATGGGTGGAGTTAATCGCCAAAGTAGTGGACTGAAGTAGTGGGCTGCAAAGTCGCTTGAACCGGGGGGACTCACCGAGGCGCAGGTAGATGACCTAGGTGGCAATGCCCTGCTGCTTGACCGAGGTTACTGTCATCGAAGCTCAGCTTGCGGCTCGCCTTCGGTGACGACCTCGGTACCTGACTTCGGCGATCCACTCATTTGCTTCGGTCTCTGGTTTGCCGTTATGTGTTCGGTCGTTATCGATTTACATGACCGGGGCGAATTATCGCGAGCCGAATTTTACCCAATACAGGAATATCCGGTTCTGTTTCAAAGCTTGATGCTCAAGCCAAGTAAACACTCAACAATTCTACTTTTAGCATGATATATTAATTTTATTTTGAAAAATAGCAAATAACAGAAAGCTATCGTGATATTTCCATTAAAAAAAATGAATTTATATATAATATGGTTACAGCTTAGTCAAACAAAACGTGTACAACCTAAGCAGGAGCAAATAGTACAAGCTATGTCGTAATCTCTTTAAACTACTTGGAAGCATCCTTGTTGGTATATTGAAATACTAGATGCAATTTCTTAGTTGATGTAGTAATTTACTAAGTAGTAGTATTTAGATGTGACAAAAATATATTAAAAACGAGTGAAAGACTTTAATCTGGAGCCTATGTAAAGTCTTCCACTGTCGTCTTATTCTTGGAAGCTTTCCATGTACACTTAAAGGAGAAAGAAACAGAAAGAAAATTATCAGTAATAGCACCTCTAAAAATGAACACTGTACCAGATTTCACACCCCATGAGCATCCATTAATAATATTTGATTCCAATACTCCATATATATGTGAAGGTTGCATGATCTTTGGCACGGGGAAAAGATATCATTGCCATGAATGCAACTTTAACATGCACGAATATTGTGGGAATTGTCCATTTAATCTTTCTTCTTTCACGCATCCCTACCACAAACTCAAGTTAGTTGAAGCTATTCATCTACAAAGACGCATCTGCAAAATCTGTCGCGATCCTATTGGAGGCCTTTCTTATAGGTGTCAACTTTGTGAATTTGATGTCCACCCTCTTTGTACTCAGCTGCCAGAAGCACTGTGCCATGTCCTACATAAGGTAACTTAGAAATCAATGTGAAACATTGGCAGTATAACAAAATTTTACATTATCAAATTTATATTTTATCCTATTTTAATAGGTATATCTTACTCTCAAAAAAGTATAAATTCAATGTATTTTTTGTGTGTAAAAAATTATTTACAAAATCAAGTTACTTACCAGGTAATCACAACATGTATAATATTGTAAACATTTCATTCATAATATGGTTAAAAATGTTAATTTTCCTACTATAACATGTCAAACTTCCTTAAGTTTGACCAATTATATTTTAGCTCTTTAGTTATCTAATTAAACCAATTAAAATGACATGTCAAACTCTATCATGTGGATGATAACTTACAAATGTTGTATATAGTTAGACAAGCATATTTTTATGATGATATATTGTTATCAATTCAGCGGCATCCTTTAAGACTTCTGGGCTCGCCTGAACCTGGAACCTGTGCTATTTGTAGAGGAGCATGTAACGCTTCTTCGTGGCGTTATAGGTGTGCACTATGTAAATTTGATATTCATCTAGGTTGTGTGTGGGTACAATGCAAAAAGAAAATGATACTAGGATTTATCCCAAAGTACGTTCCACCATCTGTATTGCCTCAACAACAGTATTTTGAAGGTTATGCTTACCAGATGAATCCATATGCTACTCCTACTTCACATTTATTTTCTCCTGGTCCATCTTACATATTGCAACATCACAACGAGCCACAACCACAAAATCAGAATCATGCTGGACGAATTGGGCAAGTGGTATTTAATCTGGTGAAATCGATTACAATTGGAGTGATTTCTCAGATGATATTTGGGGTAGACGTGTCTCCGTTATTTGCTTGATGTAACTTTCATTTCATCCTCATCAGCTAAGTGTAATATAAGTACTCCTCACAAGTTTTTTGTAAGCTTACATAGTGTATAGATTTGTTCTTTAATTTTCCAAGTCACTGTCACAAGTAGGGGAGTTAAGGTTCTAGGTCCCCTCCTTCATGTATTCTTTTTTCGATTGCTAATATACAAGGTTGTGGTAAATGCCTAACCCCTCGTCTTAACTAAAAAACAATGAACTCATTGCAAGTTGTTAAACGCTATCAAATCTGTTTTATGTTTTATAACTGTTTTTCTTTTAAAAATGACATGTTGGGATTTAAATATAATGCTCGAATTGTTAGAATACATTGTAGCTTAATCAATAGCATAAGAGTATTTTATACATTCCTGGGTCAGTACTCTATCCATTGCCTTAATATATTTTTTTGGAAGCTCAGATGCACTATAAGAAAATCTCAAAAATGTGACAAAGTTAATTGATGTAGAGAAATTTTTGACGTACGTGATATTCTGTCACAATTTTGTCATAAATTTGTATCAAACATATTGATACGTCACAATTTTTTGTTAGATAATCGTCACAAAGTTGTAATAGACTTATGAACCTGTCAATATTTTGCGAAAGTAATGGAGAACCGTCACAATATTTAACAATACAAAATATTAGTAAGATATTATTTCGTGACCGAACCTTTCGTCAAGAAATTTCATGACAAAATTGTGACAAATTCTTGCTTCTAGGGGTGTTCAAATCGAACCCCAAAATCGAATCAAACCGAACCAAATCGGCTTTAATACTCGATTATATTTGGTTTGGTTTGGTTTTGGTATTGAACAAAGAAAAATCGAATCAAACCGACATATAAATATGTTTATTTTTTTATATATTTTCAAAACTTTATATGCGATTTTGTTTATTACAACATGTTTATCCTCCGAGGCAATGTAATATTTAATAAAACTTTTATAGTGTATTTAATTTACGTACGTTAAATAATGATTCATTCTAGCATATATAATGATTCATTCTAGCATATATAATCACTTTCTTATGATCAAGTATTGTTTAAAATGTTACAATATTTTTATTTTCTCATATTCACAAGCCAAGATATAAGAAACTCTTATATATTTTTCAATATTGAGATAGAGTTTATTCGTTATTTTTAAAACTAAATAAAGCCAGCATAAAGTTACTTGAATTTCATATTGATCGTTGTGTGTAATTATCAAAGTCTTAAGCTTAAAAGAGTATGAATAAAAGGTTATTTTTTTACTAAAAAATTAGTTATCATTTATTGCACAAAAAATCTTCCATAAATACTTTAATAAATCACATATTTGTTGTATTCTTACTTTATCAAAATTTTATTCCACAAAGCAAAAGATAAATTAAATATATATTTCATGTAATTAAAAAAGAAAATCGAAAACCCAACCAAACCGCAAAACCCTAACCGACCAAACCGATAGTAATTGATTTGGTTTTGATTTTAATGAAAAATCGACCCAACCGGCCTTTGAACACCCCTACAAATTTTTATAAACCAAACACCCCATATCGAAGGCATGGAAGAAAAGTTAGTTAAGATGTTATTATAAAAATATGTGAGACATTCTTTAAAATATGACTTTTCAATTAAATAAGTCATAATGAGTAGTATCTAATTCCCATTTCAAATGAGTAGTTATTATAAATTAAATAATTTATTTAAATAGTTAGTTAATTAGTAATAATTATTAATTAAGTAAATTATTAATTATTTTTAAATCATTAATTTGTCAAAGGATTTTAGGTCTATCATCTCAATCTTGATGGGGTAAAGATGTACGCACTCTTCCAAACCCCACTAATAGGATAATATTAGTATGTTATTGTAATTTCGTCACAAATTTGTAATGGACTCAAGCTATCACAAAATTAAACTTTAAAAGGATTAAGTTTAAGTTTAATCCATCGGAAATTGTGACAGAATTAACTTTTATTAAATCAATTATTTCAGAATCAATTAGAAAAAATTCATCTAAATTGTGATGGATAATTCTATAACGGTGAACACCTAAACACTAATTTAAGAAACTATTTTTGTAGCATCAAGGCGCACCTTTTGTAGCACCTAATGTCACCACAAAATGCAACCTTTTAGTGGCGACACACGATATTGTCACCAAAAACAATTAGTACCGGCTTGAGGTGCAACCATGGTTGCCACTGAAATATTTTAGTGACGACTTTCTAATTTTTAAGTGAAAAAGATAGATTCTTCTAGTGTGCACCTCCTTCATGGCTCTAAATCTTTCTAGATGAAGTGAACAATTTATTATGTCCCTCGTCGGCATATGCTGTTTAAGGGTTTATATATGATTAATGTATTCTCCTTTTCCAATTATTGTGTGATACTTGTTATGCCATGAAGCTAGGGCACATATGAACTAGGACGGGTACAAAAAAAGGGGTATGTTCGCCAAGGGAAGTGTTGTCGGGTATTGATCATGGCCTCCTAATTTTGGTCATGAAAGTGTCAAGGATAAATTTTGAATCAGATTTCATCCCAATCCATGTGAAAGACTCAATGAAAATTAAACGTTTGTTATAGTGTGCTCAAGGAGGGCTATGTATTATGTGATGACAATCTCTTTCGATATTTACTTGGGAAAACATGGTTCTGATCTGCCTAGTGAAAAGTGTTAATGTAGTAAGACTTTAATTTTGTATGTTGACAGTTTTAACCTTTTTACTGAACTCATCATTTTCGTGTTACAAGCCGAATCGTAACTTGAATCCATATTGCAATATAGTAAATTACAGTATGGTACGTTGGAGTGCTTGGATAAAATTTGATTAAAAAGTTTTCTCCTAGAACACTTACTGTAGTCCGTGCTGGCCCTAAAGAACTGTTTATTAGCGGCGGTCAATTTCCGTATTTAACAGCTGTTTCAATAGTCACAGTAAAAATTTAACAGCGGTTAGGAGCTCCCGTATGTCAAGCCCGCTAAATCATTTTTTAGCGCATGGAGCCTGGATGTCAAGGCCGCTGGTACATCTGTTGGAACAACCGCCTCCAAAATGTATGTAGCAACGGTTTTGTTTTATTTAATGGCAGTTTTAGGAGGAATTACTGGTTAGTTATTTTTCATTTAGTGGCGATTTTAAGCTATCGCTAATTTAAACCCTGCCTAACACACTACTAGAAATCATCTGTTTTGCGTCACAGTTTGAAGATAGAATTCCCTCTATAAAATGAGTTTGGAGACGGAATTCCGTCTCTGCGCATCCTTCGCCATTTGGGGCGTCGTTGGCCACGCTGGAGAGGGTGGGAATTCCGTCTCCAATTCAAAAAGTAACTGCCAATTCTGATTATGCCAGTGAGTGCTTGGAGACGGAATTCCCTCTCCAAGCATATAATTAAAAATTATTTTTATTATTTAGAGATGGAATTCCCTCTCCAGTAAAATAATTAAAAATTATTTTTATTATTTAGAAACGGAATTTCCTCTCCAAGAAAATAATTAAAATTTATTTTTATTGTCTAGAGACAGAATTTCCTCTCCAGAAAAATAATTAAAAATTATTTTTATGGTGTTTTTTTTTTTTTTAAAAAAAGATTGAAACAAAGATATAAACGATAATAATGATAGTAAATACATTTATTGTTCTTGACTTCATCTTTAAACTTCGCAGTGAACTTTTTCACACTACAATACGCTAGCTCAATTGAAATAGGTAAGTAATTTCTTTGCGACTACGGAAGTGGCATATTATTTGGCTTGTTCCTTGCAATAAGTCTCCTAACAGAACTCTTTACTTTCTGGAAGTACACATGCTCACCAAACAGTTCATCCAAGCAGCGGCGCCGTGTTAATTATGTTGAGCAATGGCAGAAGGAGCAAGTATTTTTATGGTGTTGCAATGGTGGGGAAATGGAATTTGAAATTAATAAAGTGTAGGAGAATTTTGGGGGATGGGTGGGGCGTTGGGAGGAAAAAATAGAGAAAGTGTGAGTAGTGTGGGTATATATATAGGAAGGGTTTTGGAGGACTTTGGTGAAATTTTGAAGTATGGTGATAAATGCGGGAATACGTAATTGTAGGCATTTTCCAAAGTGGATTGCAATTTTTAGCGTGACATCCGGTTTTACTGTAAAAATGTGTTAGGATTGGAGAGGGAATTCCGTCTCCAATCAAAAAGTAAAAATAAAAAAATTGTCAGGTGATTGGAGACGGAATTCCGTCTCCAACACTTGACACCTTTTTTACTTTTTGATTGGAGAGGGAATTCCGTCTCCAACTTTTCCAATTTAATTTATATTAACCCAATACACTGATTGGAGATGGAATTCACTCGCTAACTGATTGGAGAGGTAATTCCCTCTCCAACCATTCTGTAGTGTTTTACTCTTTTTCTAGTAGTGACAATCTCTTCTACCGTCATGTTCAAACCATTTTGATTTTAATTCAAATCGGTAACATGCAAATTAAATATCTATAAGCCTATTCACAATTTTAACCGGGAAATCTAACAATGTAATTCAAATTAAACCAACATCCAACTATTAAAACAAAACCAACATATAACAGAACTCAGATAAACCAACATCCAACCATTCAACAAAAGTATCAATTTGTAACAAACTAATTAAAGTCCACAAGGAACCAACAAAAGGTTTGATGCGAGAAAAAGTAAGCCTAGAATTTGTGAAGAGCCAAATCCGCAGTGAACAAGTATTGTTACCACATTCATTTTCGAGATTGATTAGCTATCATGTTGGCTTTCAATATCTTGATCTGGAAGACAGTCTGAACCTCCGTGAAATTGGTCCGCTTATTTCCTCTTAACCCTGAAATATAAGTAAGTTTTGAGATTAAACATATCTAGTTCTCCTTTATGTAAACTAACACAAATTATTATCTTTTGGAAGCAACGAATTTGATCAATAAATACACAGTTGAAGTATGGATTTAACTTCTTTTTTAAAAAAGTATGGATTTAACTTAAATTTGATGACTGTGTACACACACCAGATAACTTGCAAAGGATTTAAGGGTTTTTAACTCTATAAATTCCTTAATTAGGGCTTGCCCTTAGGCTTAGCTAGGTGAACCTTGATTCATCGTCTTCTTTTCATCATAACTAATTTCACCATCTATATTCATCTCACAACAATCAATCCTTTGGTGCTCAAGCCCCACTCAATCAATATCTATTTAACCGTGAGGTGTGTCATTCACTCAAAACTCTACCAAATGAGGTATTACAACGACCAAGAATAAGCAACTTACCTTATTGCCCTACATATCATAACTAGTACTCTTTTCATTCTAAAAAGAATGACACAATTTTTTTATTAGTCCGTTCTAAAAAAAAAAGACACAATTCTATATTTGGAAACAACTTACTTTTAAACTTACCATTTTGCCCTTAATAAATGGTTTATAGCCACACATTTATGTATGACTTATTTTAGACCACAAATTTCAAAAATATTCTCTCATTTTTTAAACCCCGATTCAAGTCAAACTAGGACGTCTATTATGAAACAGAGGGGGTACATCAAGTCTAAGTGAAAGAATCCAAACATCCATCCCCTATAGCTATGCCATTAACCATCCACTCTTCTTCAACTCATTCTCATCACACAAATCATCATTCATTGTTATGTTTAAGCATCACACGTGCTCCTAACATGTCATACTAATAAAACAAAGAATTGAAATCATATAGTGGATCTCATGAAAGTGTCTAAAAACTTGTGGGATATCTCACCTACCATAGTCGACGATGAAACGAAGCCACATCAAGCACCAAGGAATGGAGACGCGTCCGCCCCAAATATTGCATTAGAAAACACCCCAATCCCAAGGGCTGTCACCAGATCAAACATAACTTTCCCAATTCGTCCACCACCATAATGAGTCTGATTAGCTTGCTCATAACTGTGATGTTGTGGTTGTGGTCGTGGGTGTGGTTGTGGGTGTGGTTGTGGTTGTAGGTTGGTGTGGGTGTGGGTGTGGGTGTGGCATGTAGTAATGTTGCATATAAGATGGACCAGGATTCAAATATGGAGTACTAATCCCATATGCATAACCATTAAAATAATGTTGCTGAGGGAATGCAGATGGTGGAAAGTACGTTGAGATTCCTCGATGTGTCGTTTTCTTTTCACATTGTATCAGCACACAATCCAAATGAATATCAAATGCACATATTGCACACCTATAACGCCATGAAGAAGCATTACATGGTCCTCTACAAACAGTACAGTTTCCAGGTACAGAAGGGCCCTGCAGACTTAAAGGATGCGCCTGAATTGATAATGTCATCAAATAATTAAAATACATTTCAGTTGTCATGCTCCACATGATTGAGTTTGAAATATTAGTTTAATTGGTTTAACTAGATATTAAAGAGCTAAAATATAATTGGTCAACATCAAGAAAGTTAATTAGTATCTGAAATAATATTTTTACACCACAAAATAGTTTAACTAGTGATAGTAGATCAGTTACTTTTTTACCATGTAAAAAATGAATTCTATTCATATAGATATGCCTATAATTACCCCGCAAGTTAACTAGCGTATAGACTTTATTTACACTACCACTTTTCAGAATAAGACAAAGTATATGCTACAACTGGTAAAATGTGACTTATTACGTTGGCCCGATGTTAAATAATTAGCTTTAGCTACTCCATCCGTTAGTACATTTTTACCAGGTTATAAAGTAATTGCTTATCATACATAAATACCTATACTTTCTTTACAATTAAGCTGATTGTGTTAATATTTTTTACACAGGCATTGCAGAAAATTTAAAACCCTTTTGAGAGTAAAGCATTAATTAATTACCAGCTAAAATCGATAAATATGACTTGATAATGTAAATTTTATTTATACCTTCCGTGTTTTTGATTGTTGAATTTCTATGTTACCTGATGTAAGGCATGGCGGATTGTTTCAGGCAACCGAGTACATATAGGGTGAACATCAAAATTACAAAACTCACACCTATAAGATAGGCCTTCAATAGAGTCACGACAGACTTTGCAGATGCGTTTGATTTGGTTAGCTTCAACAAGGTTGAGTGGATGGTTATGCATGAAGGAAGAAAGAATCATAGGACATGTTCTACAATAATCATGCAAGTTAAAATTGCATTGATGGCAATGAAATCTTTTCCCTGAGCCAGAGATCATGCAACACTCACATAAATATCTAGTATTATTGGCTTCATCATAAACTGTTAATGGATGCTTGTGGTGAGTGAAATTTTGCATGATGTTTCTTAGGATTATCAATCCTGAATTATTATTTTTTTTCACTGAAAAATTTAACAATTTCCAAGTGCAAAACGACAGTGGAAGACTTTATAGGTTCCAAAAGTCTTTCACAACTTGTTATTATTTTTCATTTTCATTTCTAAGAAATTGTTTTTAGTACTTCATTATACCAACATGGGATGCTTCCAAGTAGTTTAAGAGATCAAGACTTAGCTTGGAGTTGACTAGCTAATTGTGCAACAAGGTGTTTGACTTCCCCCCCCCCCCCCCTCTCCCCCCCCAAAAAAAAAAAAAAAGCAAGAAGAAGTTGATTGTGTTCGACTTTCACGAGGATGATATAGTTTGATTTGGCTCGGATTACATAGAAGAATACTTTCAAAATTTGTGATTTAACTAAGCAACAGATACTTGTGTACCAACAAATCAGCTCGTTTAAGATAAAGTGATAAGTTTGAAGTTAAACTGTTTTCAAATTTAGAATTGTGTGAATTTTTGGAGCACACTAATAAAAAAATTGTATCATCATTTTTTGAACGGAGCTGCATGAGTACCACTTATGTAATGTTCATTATTTTTCTTGGAAATATGATGACCTGTAACTTTATGTCATCCCTCTCTGTTACAAAAAAAGTGACACTATTTTCGTAGTTATCAATTTAAAAAAGAATGATACATTTTTAAATTTGAAAATAATTCAGCTCCAAATTTCTCCTATATATATCACTCTTATTTACTCCGATGTCTTATATCCACAATGGTACCTAACTACCTATGGCTCATGATTTTAGATTATGAATTTCAAACGTCAAGTTTTTCTTTTTTAATTTTTTTCTGTTTTTGGACTTCATGCCAAGTTAAACGGTTACTTATGAATTTAAATGGATGTAGTATCTGATAATTTTGAAAATAAATATAATATATAATTCATGCCAAGAAAAAAAAAAGACAGAAGAAAATCTTCAAGCACTGAAAAGGGAATCGATTCTCCCATGAATACAAAGTCTCATACTGTTGAACTCTTAAGTAAATGGAAGAACAAAACTCAGTTGACGACTATTTTATTAGCTGAACGTTCTTCTATTGAGTTAATACTGAGTCTCCCAGTGTTGACGTTATATGACTCCAACATTTAATTGCTTGATGTGATCTAATGGTGTAAAAGAAATTTAGTATCAATGTAAGTTGAAGTAGTCTTGCTTTTATCCACTTCTGTTGAGAATGTAACTAAATAAAACAAAGTATATCATATCTAAAAACTTAAACTTTTAGATGAGATAATCATACAATTTAACAGAGTATTTGAGTAGGCGGAGGTCCTGAAATCGAATCTCACTGCCATCTAATATTAAAAAAATAATTTTCATCTGTTTAACCCATAAAAAATATTAAGCTAACACATGAAGGACGTGCTAAGAAAATAATTAAATAAAACAAAGTGTACTTCAACAAACTTCTCACTTGGCAAGAATATTAGTATTTAGTATAGTCATCTTCCTCATCTTCTTATCTTACTACTCAATAGTCACAGTGTCTGGGCATAGGGCTGAGCCGGCTCGGAACTCGTCTCGGCTCGGCTCGAATGCCTTTTAGCTCGGCTCGGCTCGGCTCCGACTCATTTAAAGTTTGGCTCGACTCAGATAAGCTTGGTCAAAGCTCGGTTCAACTCGGTTAGCTTGATTACTAAAAAAATTAGAACTTTACATTATATTTAATTTTTTAATGCAATAATTAATAATTGATAAACTAGTATTTCTATCCTTATTTATAATTATGATCAAAAGAAAAATTTAAAAATGTTATTTTCTATATTATTAAGTATGGGAACACAAAATAATAAAGTCGGCTCAAGCTCGGGTTCAGCTCGGCTCCGTGTGATATAGAGCTCGGTTCAGCTCGGCTCGATAGCATAGTAAGCTCAGTTAGGCTCGGCTCGAGCTCGGCTCAAGCTCGGCACGCTTGCTCGATGTCCAGACCTAGTCACAGTGTAACTCCAGAGCAAACAAGAGTACGACTTGCACTAATAAATAAATAAATAAATAAATAAATAAATAAAGAGATGTACGAGTTCCAAGAAATCCCTTGGAAATGGCAAAACTCTAACTGAATCTGCCAGGCATGTCAAGTGGCCGATAGAAACTGTATGCATATGTTTCTTCTTTCATATTGCCACCATTGAAGCCAAATTTTGAAAAAATAGTTTTACTCATAGTAAGTGGTAGTAAATGTTAGTAAGTGGTAGTAAATTGTGACACCCAACTAAGGGTTAAATATTCCACATTGAGGGGTGTATTTGACATCCCATTTAAGGGTTAAATATCTCACATCGGCAAGACACGAGAGAGATGTTGGGTATATAAGTATACATGTCTTAGATTTTAGTGACGCATTTTAAAGTCGTACGGGCCTAGGCCCAAAGTGGACAATATCACTAACGGGTTTGGGTTGTTACAGATGGTATCAGAGTGACTCCGTATCAGCCTTGTCGGTGTGGGACAGAGTTCAGCGCGGAGTCTATGTAAATCCTGGGTACGCGGGGCAAACCTCAGCGAGGACGCTGAGTCCGTAAGAGGGGGTGTATGTGACACCCCAGCTAAGGATTAAGTATCTCATATCGAGAGGGTGTATATGACACCCCAGCTAAGGGTTAAATATTTCACATCGGCAAAACACGAGAGAGATGCTATCTTAGTGACGCGTTTTAAAGTCGTACGTGCCTAGGCCCAAAGCGGACAATATCACTAACGGGCTTGGGCTGTCACATAAATGTTTTGTCGTTCAATACTCCCTCCGTTCCAAAAAAGATGGTATATTTTTCTTATTAGTCTGTTTAAAAAATAATGACACAATTGTAAATTAAGAAATAATTTACTTTTAAACCTACTGTTTGCCCTTAATGAGATGGGTTATATCCACACATTCACCTATGGTTTATTTGACTCTCTACCAAGATCGTAAAGGCTTTGATACCACTACGAAGGATATAAATATCCTAATAAATAAATAATCTCTGAAATTTTTATTGATCTAAAATTATTCTTTGCACGTAGCACACCTATTTATAATAATAAATAAAGTTTACTTTAACTTTAACTAGAAAACCTATTCTAATATGGTATTCCCTAAAAACCTTTCTAGGCATGAATTAAATAAACTACTTAATAATGAAACCTAATCAAATTAGATTTTTCATATCAACTTTGAATTAACTTCAACATTCTCCCTTAATTCAAAGTTATATATGTCTTTATTTTTGTTGAAGCGCTTTCTCTTCAACAACGTTGATTGTCTGGTAATCATCGCCCTGTTTTGTTTTTGTTGAAGTACTTTCTCTTCAACAACGTAGTTTCTCTGGTAATCAACGCCCTATTTTGTTATGGAAGTTGAAGCACTTTCTCTCCAACTTCAACGTTGATTCTCTTATAATCAACACTCTATTTTGTTGATGCACATGTCACCAACTCCACTTGACACTCAATTTTTTTTTAATACACTTCTCCCTAATTTTTAGAGAAGTGTTTCTTCCTCTTGAGCCATATTGTTTGTTCTTGCTTAAACTTGCAATCTTTTTCAATCCTTCTTTCTCTCATCTTTTTTTTTTTTTGGTCTGATAATTGTTTTGGCCAGTGGGTGACACATACTGGGCGGCACCACTCGCCGGTGGCGGAAGCTATTTCACTCTCTACCAAGATCGTATAGGCTCTGATACCACTATGAAGGATATAAATATCCTAAAAAATAAATAATCTCTGAAAGTTTTATTGATCTAAAATTTATTCTTTGCACCACAACATATAATAGAGGTAGCACCCCTATTTATAATAATAAATAAAGTCTACTTTAACTTTAACTAGAAAATTTATTCTAATATGGTATTCCCTAAAAACCTTTCTAGACATGAATCAAATAAACTACTTAATAATGAAACTTAATTAAATTAGATTTTCCATATCAACTTTGAATTATTTTCAACAAACTCTGATCCAAGTCAAACTAGGACATCCATGTGAAACGGAGGGAATACTATTTAAAAATGAGTTTAACTAATGCTGTAAACTTGTTTTTATACCATCGGCTAATTTAAAGCCTATTGCAACCAAATTTTCAAGCATTCTTGATTGTTTTATTAATATTTAAAGTTTAATTATGTCAATGATTCGATTAAGTTGGTGTTTACACTGTCGGTGTATATTAGTTAAACTCTTAAAAAATATCATCACATGAGAGTGCGTATTGCTATATTTTTGAAGGATCCAAACAAACTTAAATTAAATTAAATGTAGTGAGTACACGTCTCCATTGTGGCGAACACGGATGACGAGGTTGCCTGAAGGGTCTCAAGGAGACCGTGTCTAAAGAAAGAATTCAACCCAGACTATTTATCTTCGAGGGGACCAACGCGAGGTCGTCGTGTAGCTGCTGCTGTCGTTTTATGTGCAGAGGGAAATTAAATCAATGTAATGTCATTATTATAGTGGACTTTGTGTCTTGAGTTCGTGAATCTAAAACGGTGTTGGTTGAGGGCCGATCAGTTCAATGTAGTGTAGTTACGTCTACCACAAGAATAAATAAATAAATAAATAAAAGTAAAAGAGCTCATATAATATTCCATCTTGCACTCGTATTATAAAATATAATATCCAACCAAAGTATGGTAGAAAGAACATTGTACTTTTGAAATGAACAATATATGGATCTAAATTTTAATCCGCTTATAACGTGCACAAGTGACTATTAGAATATAAGTAGGGAGTGGGCATAAAATTCAAAAACTGAAAAATCAAACTGAAAATTAATTTGGTTTTTTGAATTCGGTATTTCGGTTATTCGGGACAGAGTTCAATATGAAATTTTGATTTTCGGAATTTCAATTCAATATTCGGTTTGGGGTATTAAATTTCGGTACACCGAAATATTGATTTCACCGAAATATATTTAAATTTTATAATTCTTAATTTCTTAGCCCAAACCCAATAGCCAAATACCTGATTCTTTTAGTTCTTAGTCCAATTCCTCTTAAATATGGGATACATTTCTTGAACACAAACTAGGATGATCATTCGGCAGCTAAATATTTGGGGAGAGGATCACTCTTGTACGTTTTCGTCCAATATTAATCAATACGCTGCTGGATATTTACCACGTGTCCACTACAAAGTTTAAGGGTCTGAATTTTTGTTTTTACTTTACACTTCTTTTAATCGAAATTTCCACATTAAAAGTTTTACTAACTGGAAAAATAAACAAACAAGCACGCAGAGAAGCTTAACAGAACAAAATTGGGAGTTAAATTTATTGCAGATATCCATTTACAAGTAAATTTCTTTTGCAATGCATTGTGGACTTTTGCAGGTGTACTGAAGCTATTTTCATGGAGAGTTTTAGTTGCAGAGAAAGATGGAATGATGGAATGACTGGAAGAACTTTCAATAGTAAAAATTAGAAAATGACATAAAATTTAATTTTGAAAAATGCTACCGTTTCTGTTGAAATGAAATTAATTAAATGATATAAAATTGAAATAAAAATCGAATTATAAAACTGAAACCGTCTATAACTAGGAATTTTTGGGTGAGAGAGACTCATAAGTTTTTAAATAGTTTTTTAGGACTCAAGTCTCAAAAAATAGGTAAAAGAGACACTTTTAAGATTAGTACTAATTACTAACATTTTAAAAGCCCCTCAAATTTTTTTATTTACACAAAGGCCCCCACCTCTCATCACCCACCCCCATCGACCCTTACCCCCCATCCGGCCCCCACCCCCATCACCCCTCCCCCACCCATCCACTATTCCACCACCACTCATCGCCACCTTCTACCACCCTCCACTACCCACCACCACCTTCTATTACCCTCCACCAACAACCACCACCCTCCACCACCACCCCACCACCCTCCACCACTCCAATAAAAGGATGTGTACACATCAGTTGAAATGTGTACACATATAATTAAGATGTGTACACATCTCGTCTGATGTGTACACATATTATTAATATGTGTACACACATATTATTATATGTGTACACATCTCGTACACATATAATAATATGTGTACACATCTAATCTGATGTGTACGCATATTATTATATGTGTACACATCAGACGAGATGTGTACACATCTTTTTCAGTCGTGAAAACATCTCCAAAATTGTATAAACATGCAGAAAATATGTTTACACACGAAAAGATGTGTAAAACGACTAGAATTAAAAAAAAAAAATTAAAAAAAAATGAAACGGGAAGAAAGAAAACGAAGAAGAACAAAGAAAAATAAAATTGATACGAAGAACAAGAAAGAAAAATAAAATTGATGGTGATGAAATAAAATTTAAAAAGAAAGCTAGAAGAAAGAAGAAGAAGGAAGAAGAAAAGAAGAGAGAGAAAGAAGAGAAGTGGGAGAATTAAGTTTGAAATATGAGAGTGAGTGTAAAAGTAGGTGGGAATGAGGGAGATTGAAAATTTGAAAATTGGGGTGTTTTTGTAAATCCGAAAATATTTATTTTGCCCACAAGTTTTTAATGACTACACTTCAGTCCTCACTTAAGTTAATTAAAGGTTAGACTTGTCTTGTCCCTTATTCTTATTTAAAGACTTGGGAAGTCTTTTCCCCTCTTTTCTCTCCTATAACTAACCAAATTAAACTACATAAAATCGAACAAAATAAAAATTGATTTGGTATTTGATATCTACATTCAAGTACTGAAAATCAAAATTCGAATTAAAAAAATAGATTTCAAACCGAAATTCTGAATGCCCACCTCTAAATACAAACTCTGACATGGTAGAAACATTCTGAGCCTTAAAATAATGGAATGGTGATAACGTGCCATATGCATTAGTTTTGAACTCCACCCACGTGATTTTCTTAGAATTACTCTTTTGATTTGCAATCAAGAAACAAAAAAAAAAAAATGAAGAACATAACAGAGGATGCATTAACTAACTAGATTGCTAGAAAGAAGTTGTGACGGCAATCCTATTCTGACGTCGGTTGAGTTAATGACTCACCTTTTTTTAAAATTTTATTTATTAAAGATAAGACCGCTAAATATACCTTAGTTTGTTTTTTAAGATTAACCAAAAATTTCAATACGTGTACCCCTAATTAACTGGGTATGATTTTTTGTCCCTATTTAAAAATATTTTAACAAATGTGCATTCAACTTATTTTTTAACATATGAAAATACTTTTTTTCCCCGAGTCATATAAAATCCTAACTCTGGGACGCCCCTACTCTCTTCCATTCCCTTTCCTTTTCTTTCCTTCCCTTCAAAATTAGGGTTCTTCGGTAGGGTTAGTTTCTCTCTCCTCTATTTTAGTTTTTTTTTTTTTAAATTTTCCCTTGTTGATTTTTAGTATTAATCCAATTTATACTTCTCTCAATCAGTAATTTTGTATAATATTGTTAATATCATTTATACTAATTTGTTAAATTCGATTCACAGTCTCATCTTATATGAAATCAAGTTTATTAAGTAGTTGATGTAATTTTAGCAATGTGCTGGATGTTGAATCTTTTCTTTCCTTTTGCTGAGGGGCAACTGTTCATATAATATTGCAAGGATAGATTCTGTTGTAAGGAAACTACCGCCTATCAGGCAGTCCTCTGTTTACTGTTTATTAGTAGCTGCATTTTTTTTTTTGATATTGCATCTGTTGATTGTACAAGTAAATTTATTGTCTATTAAGATTGAGTTCATTATGGTGTGTCTTAATGTACGAGAAGGATGGTCTGGATGTTGTTGATCATCTTTATCATTTGAGTGGTGTTCCTGTCAGTAAAAAACTTTGGTTGTCACAGCTTTTATTCGATGTTCAAATGCCCAATAAATTTTGTGTATGTATGATTGTGGTGCTTATGTGCTTAAGTTCGCTAATTCGATAATCAGTGGCAAGGATGTTTCGAAGATGAAGTTTACATAGCTGAAAGATTATCGGTTTGATTGTGCTGCCAATCTGCGGAGTCATGCAAAGTCTAAATCAAATAATGGATATGAGACTCCTCATGAGAAGAAAGACGATGATTATCACAAACATAATACTCTTCTTAATGAAGGAGAACTTGAAAAGCCAATCTCTGCTATAAAAAACAAATGAGCATGAATGATTTGTACAACATGATATGTCTTTGTAATGTCAATGCCTATGATTAGTTGATATGACTGTGGTTATACTTTTTTGTATAGCTCTTTGGTATGCAACATTGGTTGAAACTTTTGTAGGTGCTTTTTTAAGAATTAAAATATTTTTGCAATATGAATGTTTGTGATTTGTAAAGTTTGATTGGTTTAGTGCATGTTCCTTTTAGTGTCATGTTCGTCATGGCTTATTTTAATATTATTAATTGTTTATGTTTTTTAACCTTATGATGTGAGTTGCTTCTTAGGCAGCAAGTCAAAGCAATTGGCTTGGGGAATTTGGTGAGGGGTTGTCAAGTGCTGCATAGACAGCACTTCAAGGATATTGGCTTGGAAAATTTGGTGAGGGGGCAAAGGCCAAGTACTGCCCAGGCATCAACTTAATGGAATTGGCTAGGAGAATTTTGTGAGGGGAGGTCAAGTGTTGCCTAGGCAGCAACTTAAGGCAATGGCTTATGAGAATTTTTGGTAAAGGTTAGCGGGCAACTGTTGCCTATTTGTCATTACTTAAAGGTAAACACACTGATAGAGGGGTTATGGGAGAAATGAAGCCATGATACATTGAATCAAAATACAATAAGATAAAATCAAATAGATTATTCTTTGAAATGTGCTCAAAATATCAAACAAACCATAATATTAAGAAACATAATGACATGACAAAATAACACTAATTTGGTGAAGCTAGTGGAGTGGATTTGTCGATTATAGTTGGTCCATCGTCGTCGTTTTTACGTCTTGTAAGCGCCATCTATCTAATTTGTTTGAGTACTTTCTGGACATTGTGATTCAAACTCTAAAATTCTGCATTTAATTTTTTCATTTCGTCATCAGACTTGCTACATCTCTCTTCAAAATAGCACTCTATATTCCATTGTAAGCAATATAGGTGCAATTTGTTGTCATTCAAATACTACACATAATGAAATGAAAACATGAGTTTAGAATTTGGTGAATAGATTAACAAGAAATAAATTTTACGGCTTTCTACTATTCCTTCTATTACATATTAGGACTTGGGAGATAGTACTATTTTCTTACTATATGAGTCAGAAAAATATAATATTTTTTCATATTTAAAAATAAGAAAATTTACAGCACATGACTATCCTAATAGCTATATTACAAACAATAACAATAGTTTTACTATATTTACAATACATAACAATAGTTTTCCATAATTACCCTGCATACCACTTTCTCATTCACCCTCCCCAAACATAAAACCCTAATTTCTTTCTCTCTCTCTCTCTCCTCCCCTCCTCCACTTACCCACCCGCCGCCGTCCCCCTTCCCCTCGCCGACGACCAACAACCCCATCGTTGTTGGTGTCCTTGTTGTCGCTGTTCCTCGATCCCCATCGATGTTGCTGTGGTGCTGCTGCAGCGGCACTGCTCCTCACAACGGTGCTGCTGCATTGCAGCGGTGTTTTTTAAATATGGTGTTAGGTTTGGATATTTTTATAATTGTCCCTAAAAATAATTTGATTTTAAATTTCTCGTCCCGCCATAACACATTATTACCACAAAAATATGACGTATTTTATACAGCATAGTCCAGCATCAAGAGCAACAACAAAAAGTACAGCAATAACGACGACAACAAATTAAAAAGATATTGTAGTCCGTGAGCACAACAACAAAAAAATAATTGAAGAGAACATTTCAACCTCAGCTTGTTTTGCGACCTCAAGGACTGTCAAGTGAAATTCTCTGCAATTGCACACAAACTATGAGTAGTAGAGTGTAAGCTAGCGTTTGGACATGAATATTATTCCAAGTTTTGGTCCCAACTTTTATGAACAAACAGGTCCTTAAGAATGGTAACCTTATACAACAAATAGCAAGAGTTTAACTTTAATATCTGTATGAATTCTACAATCTATCATATCAACTTAAAAGGTATTCTTAGTAATTACCATAAGCAAAATTGGTATCTGAAAAATAAAACCAAGTAATTCCTGAGAGCAAATTAAATTGCACTTATTACTGTAAAAAATTTCATTACTCACACATGGATCGGTATGGTACGTATGATTTAGCCCTCATTACATATATTTTTCTTTTTTCAGGTATTATTACTAATAAAAGTCCACATATATAACTTTGCATCGTTTGTTTTAAAAAGTAATTGCAAATCAAGCAATTCACTGGAGTAAACTATCGGATTCGCGCGTTGGAGTTCTTGGGATGAAATTCTACTCAAGTTTTATGAGCAGAAACACTTACCATAGTTGGGGATGAAATGAAGTTGAATCAGTAATCAAAACAAGAAGTCTATGATATTGTCTCCGAATAGAATGATAGAAATCGCTCGAAACCCAAATTTTATCATCTTTCGGGCAGTTCCTCCACCTCCTTCTGGGGGACGATTTGGATTAACCAGAGCTCGATTCTGATGATGTTACGTACGTTAAATTCACAAGATAGTTTGGATTACAAAAATAATAAAGTTACCTGATGTAAGACAATACATAAGAAGTTAATATAATTAAGTTACCAACTGATGTTACACATTTTATATGTTAACTGATGGAAGACATGGGACTGAGTACAAAGGGGGTGAGCATCAAAATTAGTACAAAGCTCACACCTATAAAACATGCCTTTGACAGTGTGACCGCAGACGTTGCAAGTATGTCGCAGTTCAGAATGGGAATATAGCTTAAGTTGATGGTTCGGGTGCACGGGAGCTGAGGAAAGAATCATTGGACATGTCGCGCAGTATACATCCAGATTAAAGTTGCATCCACGGCAGCGATATCTTATTCCTTTGCCCTTGATCTTGCAACCATCACACTTATATTTACTAGACGAATCAGAAATTGTTATTGTATGCTTTGGGTGTGTGAAATGAGTTATGGTGTTCTTTCGGACTTGTGGCATATTCTCTCTGCTTTTTTCTTCTACACCTGAGATTTGAGAAGATATATAATGGAGCTTAGGAAGACTTTATAGACTCCGAAAACTGTTTCATTAATTGTTTCTTGTTTTTTCAATAAAATAATCAACTTTGGAGTGATTTTTATTTCATTTGTTACAAAGTACTACTTGGTAAGGGGAGGGAAAAGGGAGGGGCATTGTCACAAATGAGATGTGCACCCACCACATAGTAAATTACGGGCGGAGCTTGGAAATTATTATACCATGGAATCATAAATAGGATTTGAACTAATAATCTAAAGAAAAGTTTGATAATTTTGATCCCTATTACCACTTTAAACTTTTGATCATGGAAATTCAAAAGTATAAATATATCACTAAAGTTCATTTTTTTACTATTTGTACAGTGCAACTTTACAACGAAGAGGACAATTGAATCCACTTCCTTACACTTGCCTACACCCCAGTAGTGAAGGAACGACAGACTCTCTCACACCACGTAAGCTACGTACCCTCTAACCCGCCATCAACTAGTAGTAATTTAATACTTACCTAAAAGTCGCTTAATACATTAGCAACCTGGCTATTTCCTAATACAGTAGTAAATGAAGAGACGACTTGACGGATTCTCTCGTTGGCTATAGTTAAACAAGTTATTGTACCAAACATGCAATGATGTACAATTTTCGATTTTTCATGAGATAATCACTAATCACAAACGTTCTTTGATATTTTTGAAAATAAAATAATTAATACATCTAGAAAAAGTAAAGTAGAGATGAAGCATGATTAGGATCTTTAACGTTGTAAACTTCTAAGTTGTGTCAAGACTGTTTCAAGCATGAAATCATCAACAAATACCAACGGCTCCCATGAATATACCTAAAAAAAAATTGCAGTCCAGTGCATAAAGTATCTCGTGATCACGCAGAGTTCGAAAAAGCAATCTAACCTGATGCAAGTATTAAAGGCTGATTCCACGGCTTGAATTCGATCGTAACATATGTGTCACACAAATAATTTTACCATTGCTCCAAGCCACCCCTTCCATGAATATACTAAGTAATGTGGAATTAACTCGTAAAAATTTCATTGGGGCCACACTTAACACGTTCCGAATTCTTGGCTAAGCCGTGTGGGCATCCGACAACCTCCTCTAAACTTGTCGGGCGAACCATATTGACTGAATTGATATTAATAGCGTAGAATTGCCTTGAAAATAAAATGAACCTAACCTTAACAATACAACATAACTCCCAAGGATAGATATATATACAAGCTCTCTGAATAATACAGCTAACTATCTAAAATACATGAGGTCATCTCCCGAAGGGAGCAAAAAAAATATAAACTATAATATCTACCACTGATGGCGTCAGTGAACATGCTGGCTCACCGTGGAAAGCAAGAAACGTACTGCTCCTCAATCACGATGCGGCTGGCTGGGTTCTGGAGCAGAATTTGCCGAAACAAAAGACACAATAAGAACAAAGAAGGAGTAAGTCAAAAGGACTCAGTAAGTGAGGAGTAACTAGCAAACTCGAAGAATAGTTACGCTAGCCAGGAAAACAGAAGCCATAGTAGTCAACCAGATAAGTCATTCACAGATAATCAATGCAACAAATCTATAAAGATCAAAAAATACATATAAAGATATGAAATAAACGTATTATGATGCAATGGTGTCACATGTGCCTGAGACCTATCTCCGGCACGGGACTCTAGACTACCAAGAGATATATGCGAAAATAACCCTTCACCGTCGCGGGATCCTCATCGACTGGCGAGAAGTATATGCACTAATAACCTTTACCAGTGCGGGACTCTCATCAACTGCCAGAAAGTACATATCAAGCTCATAACTGGAGTACAATGCTCATATGCTCGATGCAATACTAGCAACAGGGCATAACATATAATATACAATGTAAATCTAAAGCTAAGGCATAATAAGTACACCTATCGACAGCTACACACGTAAGAAATACGTGGTAGAATTATCCACAAGGCCAAAAGCCATCAAAGAAATAGATAATATCACTTACCTTTGTCTGAAGAAACAACTCACAACTTAACAATCACCTTTTTTTGTCGAATCTCCTCCAAATATTCTCGTTCTATTAAAGGAACGAAATATAATCAATACCAAGCTAACTGTTATTCATTCCAAATCTTAAGCTAAAATGGTTAATAATAAGTTGGTATTTTACCAACTTAAAGACTATTTTAAGCTTTTGTTTTTGCATCCAAATGCAACGTTTGGTGTTAATTAATGTCGTAAGTTGCTTAGTTTTAGGTTGTAATGAGTTGCATGAGCATTGATTGAAGATTGAAGCTAAAGAGCAAGAATTGGAGCTAAAGAGTCAATAATTGGGCCACAAACTAAGGGGCCCCGCCTAGAATCTGAGGCGTAGCGCCTAGAAAACTTCAAAGAATGACATGGTGCTGAGGTGCCCCGCCTCTGAACCTTGGCGGACCGCCTAGGTCTTAGGTGGAGCGCCTGAGAAAACTTCAAAGAGCAACATTTTGAAGCCCCAGAGTTGGGCGGACCGCCTGGCCTTTTAGGCGGTCCTCCTTTGCCTATGAACTCATGTTTTTTAGCATTGTATAAATAGCTAAAGCGAGGGTTTTAACATAATTCCATTCCATATTATATACTCTACTCATAGGAGGCGATTTTGAGAGCCAAATAGAATCTTTACATCAATTTGTAAGCTTCTAAACTTGTATCCTTGAATCTTGATTAATATATATCAATCCAAGATCTAAGGTTGAAATCATTTCATTACATTATAATTGCTTTGATTCAAACCCTTATTATGAGTAGCTAAACTCATAACTAGGGGTGTAAACATGCTATAGTGATAGAAAATCAATGGGTGTTGTTCCATTTCACTAACTATAATATAAGTAACAATTATCCAACTCCCCATTACAATAACATCAAAATTTTAATATCTATGATATTTTGGATTTCTTGTCTACTTTGCTAGCTAAAGACTCGGGAGTTGGAAAGGATTTGGGTTGATAGGCTAGTCTTTCCCATCTAAAAGGAGTTACGCTCGGAAGAGGTCTCCTTTCCTCGGTTCCTTGAGTAGTGCTTTAAGCATTCAACTAAGACTTTGACAAGTGGGTTGATAGATCTCTTCTAGGCCGGAAGGATTCTAGAGATCACATTAGGAAGACTCGACCATAATTATTCTTGTGTTGGGAAGGTGAAGTAAAGACACCCGTTAATTGGAAATCACTATTAATTGTTTACACTCTTTGTCTCATAATATAGAATCAATTTACTTGCTTAAATTTGTATCATTGTAGTTAAGTATGGAGTTATATCAAGCAACTCCATTCTTAGGACTGAATACTAACTTCTATTTAAATTTCTACTTGCAACTCACTTACTTGCCGAGCTAATTCCCTTGGAAAATCGACCCCGACTCACGTTTGAGCACTTTATGTCTATATTTCCTTAGTATTTCCTCACGTTTGAGCACTTTATTCGCGCGTTTTATCGTTTATGGATGTGATTTTGCAATAATTTTATGTCGTATGATTGTAGGTTGTTATGAAGTGCAATTGGAGCTTTAAAGAGCATGATCGAGCAAGAAAAGATTGGATTTGGATTGAGGATTGGATCGAGCACGCGAAGGCACGACATGACGCGAGTTGCGGACGAAGAAAGCAGCGAAATAAGCCTGGCGCTATAGGTGGCGCGGGGCGCCCGTTATAGCGCTCCTGGACGGATTTTTACTTCCTATTTCATCTAGGCTTGGGTTTAACTTATTAGAAGGTGTTTGTAAACACTATAAATAGTCTTTTACTTAGTTTTTGATAGAAGTTCAGACTTTGGAGCAATTGGAGAGCTCATAACATCTTGAACAAGGGTTTTTCCTCCTTCCATTAATCTTTTACATCATTATTACATCAATTCCTTGTGTTGTTGTTATGAGTATGCGTAGCTAAATCTATCGTTCTACGGTTAGAGTATTTCATGAAGGTTGATGTTTGAAGATTGATTTCCATTAATTGAATCCCATATCGGGTTACTTATTCTTTCTTGATTTCACTTGTGTAATTGTCAGGGCCCGATTATTACGCATTATCTATGGTTTTTAGATTGAACTCGAAAGAGGGAATTTAATTACGTAATAAGAAAGAATAGGACTAGTTTGTGAACCCGGGCATCGGGGAACCAATTTGTGAGTAGGATAGACATATACTTGCTCGCCTAGTTTATCTAATTTCAGAATTCGTTAATGCGTGCACGTGATTCAACCCATAGACATATAGGGATTGGAGTAGCCTGCATAGACTGTGAAGAATCGAAAGGTTTTCACGGGTACATTTATTCTGTTAGTTAGTAATCCGGGATTTAAGAAGTGGAATCAATTGGAAAACTCAACTGGATTTTTCGTAACTCTGACCCTGGACCGTCCTCTTAATATTGTTAACAACCAAAGTATTGCACATTGCTTGACTACACTCTTAGCACTTTAATTACTGCGTTTTAGTTATAAAAACTCTTACAATCAAGGAAAAAGATCCCTGAGTAGTTTGTTAAGAATTGTTTGTTAAGTATTAGTCTGCTTAGTCCTCGTGGGAACGATACTCGATTCATCACTTTATTACTTGTCGACCGCGTATACTTGCGTGTGTGTTGGGAGCAACATTGAGCGTGGATAAAATTTAGGCATTGTTGTCGGGGAATTACAGTTGCAAAATTGAGTTGCATTAGTTAATCAAAAGTCGTTAGTTAGCAAGTCCTAGCATTTTACTTTTGGTTTGGTTTACTTTGAGTAGGTGAATATGGCTTTTAGGAGAAATCCTAACTGAAACTTGCGGAATCCCAACTACAATCAACAACAAGGGAATCCACAAGGCTACGAAGAGCCATATGATGAAGAGTTTCACATTGAGATCAACTAGTAGGGTTATCCATTTCATGTTGAACAAGTGGACGGCAATGACCAACAAGAGGAAGCCAATGATCCTAATGTTGAGAATGCAAACCCTCAAGTCAATAATCTGTTTGCCCAAGCATACACGGATGTGCAAAACAATGAGGATAACAATCTTGGTGAAGGCATTGGTGTTGCGGATAATGCCCATCTGGGTGGCAACAATGCAAACTGAGGCGGCCGAGGTGTGAACCAAGGTGGTTGAGGTGCAAACCGTAGAGGTCGAGCCAATGCCGATCGAGGGTGGCAATGTGAATAGAGTAAATGCCCGCAACGCAAATAGAAATCAAGAGTATGCTAAAGGTGCTCGGGACTACCAACAAGAAATGCATGACTATGATGATGAAGAAGAGATGGAAGAAGAGGTTGATATAAATAGCTTCGCAAGTGCCATAGTTCCTCACCAATTCATGGAAATGCTCGTGTTTAGTACTCCAAATGTGATTCTTCAAGGTCTTGAACAATATGGATTCTTTAGTGGTAGCATGAATAAAGATGCAAATGATCATTTGAGGAATTTTGTGCAAACTTGTAATCTCTACAAGTCGGCAGAGGTCTCGAAAGAATTATTGAGGTTAAGAGTGTTTCCTTATTCTCTTCATGGGAAGGCCGATTGGTTGAACAAATTGTCGAGAAATTCTATTTTCACATGGGAAGAACTAGTGAAGCAATTCCTAGGAAAGTTCTCACCAAAAAGGAAGCAAGTGGCATTGAGAGACAAAATCTACATGTTTTAACAAGAGGCATTCGATTCTTTGGTCGAGGCTTGGGAAGCTTTCCAAGATGGGTTGCTCCGGTGTCCCAACCATGGCTTCAAGGAAAATATGTAGTTACAAAGTTTCTCAAGGCTTGAACAAGATGATCCAATCTGCTTTGGATACTTTATGTGATGGTGTTACCATGGACAAGAGGTATGAAGAAGTGAAGGAGATTCTAGACAAAGTGGACAAGCGATCTCAAGAATGGCAATCAAGAGCTAAAAATCCAGGAAGAGAAGTTGGGATAAGCCCAATAATGATGGAAAGACTTGAAGCTCAAGGTGAGAAGATGGCAAGAATCTTGACCTCCATGGAACTCATGAACAAAAATTCAAAGGCTGATATAGAAGCAAATGAGAAGAAAGTGAACAAGATGGAGAATATCCACACAACAAATACCGAGCATCAAGTGGCTCCGATGGGTTATGTAACCCCCGAGGGTGTTCCTCAATCTCTTCTCCAACATGGGCAAGAGGGATACTACCCGGAACAATATTACAATGTGCAAGATGGTGAAGAAGCAAACTATGTCGGCAATTACCAAGGGAAAAGAGGATATGATCAAGGTGGCTATCAAAGTCCTTATCAACAACCCTACCAATAACCATATCAATAACCTTACCAACAACAAAGGAAATGGAGCCTGAGTCCAGGAAGAGGCAATTGGAGCAGTAACCAAGAAGGGGAGATGAGCCGGTTCTTCTCAACAATATTCTCCAAGACCCCCTTTTAAGCAACATGATGAAGAAGCAAGGGAACCTTAAAAGTTGGAAGAATTGATGAACCAAATGATCCAAACCCAACAAGGGTACACCGGAGACATGAAAGACTTGAATAGCGGGATGAAATACATGAAGCAAACAATGTCATCTCATTCCACTTCCATCAAGGACCTTGAATCATAAATGAGCCAACTTGCTCATCAAGTCAATCAAAGGCCGCAAGGAGCGCTACCAATTGTGATACAGTGGTGAATCCTAAGAGAGGCGGTAAAGACCAAGTGATGGCTATCAAAACTCGAAGTGGCAAGACATGGGAAGATCCAAAAGCCAAGAGTGATGATGATGATCATTGTCAATTCTGATTTTTTTTTTCACTAGAAATTAAACAACTTCCAAAACAACAGTTGAAGACTTTATTGGTTCCAAAGTCTTTCACAACTTGTTACTACTCCCTCCGTCCCATTTTAGTTGTCACTTTAGCAAGTTTTATTTGTCCCAAATTAGTTGTCGCTTTAGCATTTCAAGACATTTTTTACCAATTCTTTCCAACTATGCCCATATTTAATAAAGAAGTATTTCCTAGAAAAGTCAATCCAGTTTCATTTATTAGGGGTAAAATAGTAAAAGACATACCCTATTTATTGATTTCTTAATGGACGTGCATAAACCTAAAGCGACAACTAAAATGGGACGGAGGGAGTATTTTTCATTTTCATTTCGAAGAAATTGTATTTAGTACTTCATTATACCAACATGGGATGCTTCCAAGTAGTTTAAGAGATCAAGACTTAGCTTGGAGTCAATCTACTTGTGCAAGTTGCTTGTGCTCGACTAAGACGTAAGATATTATATTAGTGCATCCGTTTCACGAGGATGACATTGTTTGATTTGGATCGGAGCTTAAAAAATAGGAGAAGACATAAACTTTTAGTTTAACGCAAGCCATAGATATTTATATAGCCATAGATATTTGTGTACCTATAAATCATCTCATTTAGGATAATGTGATAAGTTTGAAGTTGAACTAATTTTTAAATTTAGAATTATGCCAATCTTTTTAGAGCAGGCTAATAAAAAAAATTGTGTCATCATTTTCGGAATGACATTGAGGGAATAATGTTCATTGTTTATCTTGGAGATATATTGACCTATAACTTTATGTCATCCCCTCTTCGTTCCCTAAAGAGTGACGTAAATTTTCTTATTTGTCTGTTTCAAAAGGAATGATACGTTCCTAAATTTGAATTAATTACTCTGATGTCTTATATCCACAAAAGTACCTATGGATCATGATTTTAGACTTTAAATTTCAAACGTCTTTTTTTTATAAACTTCGTGCCAAGTTAACATGTTACTTATGAATTGAAATGGATGTAGCCTGATATTTTTAAAAATAAATATACTCCCTCCGTTCCAATTTATGTGCCGGTATTTAACTTGGCACAGAGTTTAAGAGAAAAAGGAGCACTTTTAAAATTTGCGGTCTAAATCAAGGCATAAAAATTTATGTGGCTGGAAATGATTTCATAAATCAATGTGTTTCTATTCATAGAAAGATGACATTCTTTTTTGGACATGCTAAAAATGAAATAGTGCCACATAAATCTGGATGAAGGAAATAACATAAATCATGTGAAAAAAAAGCAGAAGAAAATCTTCTAGCACTGAAAAGGGAATCGATCCCTCTCAAGTAAATGGTAGGAAAAAATTTAGTTGACGATTATTTTATTAGCTGAACATTCTTTTAATGAGTTTATATTGAGTCTCCTAGTATTGACGTTATATGACACCAAACATTTACTCCCTCCATTCCATTTTATGTATCATAGTTTGACTCAGCACAAAGTTTAAGAAATAAAGGAAGACTTTTGAAACTTGTGGTCTAAAATGAGACATAGATATTTGTGTGGTTGTAAATAATTTCATTAATGGCAAAACTATAATTTTGACGTTAAATTGTTATCAAATTTAAAATACAGCCATTCTTTTGGAAACATACTTATAAGAAAATGTTGTTACCTAAATCGGACCAGAGAGAGTAATTGCTTTATGTAATCTAATGAAGTAAAATAAATTTAGTATCAGTGTAGGTAAGGTGAAGTAGTCTTGCTATAATTAACTTATCACTAGGCAGGCAGATTAGTTTAGCCATCTTTCTCATCTTCTTATCTTACTACTCCATCGTCACAACATAACTCGAGAGCAAACAAGAGTATGACTTGCACCAAAAAATAAAGAAATAAAGAGGCGCACCACTTTCAAGAAATCCCATGGAAATGGCTAAACTCTAAATCTACTAGGATGTCAAGTGGCTAATAGAAACTGTATGTATATGTTTGTTCTTTCATATTACCGCCATCGATCAAGAATTTTGAGAAAAATAAATAGTTTTACTCATAGTATGTGTAAATTTTATGCTGTTCATACTATATTTAAAAATATCATTGTTGAGATGGATGTTTTAAAGATTGACAAACGAAGGACTTCGTGAATCAGAGAAGAACTTAGTCCTTGATGAGAAGGGCATGACTGATCGAAAAGATTGTCGGATTGCAAATCCATATAGAACTAGGAGTAGTGGTGCGTAAGAGCATGTGCATCCTAGTCAGTAAAAAGAAGTTGTGATGGGGCTGTCTCATTGAAGTATGAACGAGAGTTGGTGCTGAATAAGGAGAGTAGTACAGGAAATCTTGACTTGTCATATTTACAAGGTTTCCTAGTAAAACACTACTAGGGTCACGAAGCCTAATTAAAAGCAAGTATTTGAGGCAGCCGAAGTCAGTTATTCACAAAGAGAGTTGAGAGCAAATACACGAAAATTCAAATAACTCTTAAAGTGACTTAACTGTTGAAGACAACTATTGAAGAACTGGGAGGACAAACAGTAAATTAGTTCAGGTTCTTTATTGAAGTTGTTTGATTATTCATGTATTGTTCGTATTATCTATCTGCTTATGTTAGAAGCAATTGTAATAGGTGAACTTTGAGTGATTAATTTGTGAAGCTAGAGTAGCTTTGTTGAGTGATTAGGGTCTAGAGTATAGCCCCTTGGTTACAGAGTTTGTAATCTAAAAACTTGCTCGTTGTGTTTGTGACGTGTTTTTAAAATCCCAGAGTGTGGGTCGTGGTTTTTCTCCCTTGAGAAAGGAGTTTTCCACGTAAACACACTGTGTCCTTTAATTTGCTATTTACCTTTCTGATTGTGTTTTGCTGTGGAGGAAATTGCACAAGAACAAGGTTCTTGTGACTTAATGTTCTGGTTCTTCGACGAAAATCGGAGGACACTATTTAACCTCCCCCCTCCCCCCTGCTTCTAGTGTCCATAGGAGGCGCGTGGAGAATAACAAGTGGTATCAGAGCAGGTCTTCTCGTTCTAGGTTAACACCTTGAGAAAGATCTAATTATGAGTGCACCACCTACCATTACTGAAGGACAATTTATTCTGAGGCCACCACAGTTCAATGGGCAATACTACGCTTGGTGGAAAAGCAGAATGGAGAACTACATCTGTGCTGAAGATTATCAATTATGGATAATTCTCTCTGAAAGAAATCTGACATCAACCAAAGTTGTAGGTGAAAAAGCCGCTGCTCGAACTGAACCTAAGACTAGGGATGAATATAATGAGGCTGACTACAAGATGATTGAGAAGAATCACAAGGCCAAAAGATTGGTAATCTGTGGACTATGTCCGGAAGAGTTCAACAGGGTCGCACCGTATAAAACGACAAAGGAAATGTGGGGTGCCTTAGAAGTTGCTCATGAAGGAACCACTAAAGTCAAGGACTTCAAAAGAAGGATGCTGAAAAGACAATTTAGTTGTTCACAACGGGTGAAAAGGAGTCCATCCAGGATATGATAACAAGGCTAACCATCATCACAAATGAGATAAGATCTCTTGATATAGAACTTCCAGAAGTGGAAATGGTGGACAAGGTTCTGAATATGCTTCCAGATGTTTGGGAACCCAAGATGACAGCTATTATTGAGTCGAAGCCACTCCACTCTATCAAGCTGGAAGAACTTGTGGGAAGTCTTAAAACACATGAGATGATGAAGGAATCAAAGAGCAAATCATTGGGTATTAAGGACAAGACTCTTACACTTGAGGCAGCTGAAGAACCTGAGGAGTACGTTGACTTACAATCGGGTGAAGCAGCTATGGTCAGTGCTCTTAGACAAAAGTTCAATCTGGGAAAGTTCAAGTGATTCAAGAGGAACAACAAGGATAATGCTGGGAGGAAGAATGTAGTTGATAGTCCAGAGTACTCAGGATATTTTAAATGCTTTAAGAAGGACCATGATGTTATGGATTGTCCATTGTGGGAAGTTCAGTGGATGAAGAATAGGGCTTCAAAGGAGAAGGAGAAGGATTCTTCCAAAGATAGCGATAAGGACAAAAAGAAAGTTAGATGTCCACCCAACTTCAGAGCAGAAAGAAGAAAAAGAAAGGAGGCATTTTATGCAACCTGAGGACCAACTGATAGTGAGTCTGATGGAGAAATGAGTCAGAAGATGAGTCCCGACTAGCCTTGGTCGGACTGATAGGAGAAGACCCAAATGAGGCTGGTTGGTTCGAAATAAGAGAAGACCGAAATCCCTTCAGACCCCATTTGTTTGATGGAACCAACTATAAGAGATGGAAGAAGCAAATGAAGGTATTTCTTCAGGCTATGGATTACAGTCTTTGGTTGATTGTGAAACGAGGACCTCATGTCTCTGTGAAGAGAGTTGCAAATGGATCCTTAGTTCCAAAACTGATAGAAGAACTGGACCCACAAGACTTGGATTGGCTTCAAGCAAATGCTAAAGCTAAGTTGTATCTCAATAATGGAATGACGTTTGATGTATTAGCTGAGGTGATGGAGTGAAAATCTGCCAAGAAAATTTTGGAGAAACTGAAGGAGTTCTACAATAGAGATAGTCAGAAGAAGGAATCTGCTCTCATGGCAACTGATGGGGAAGAAGCTGCTCACTCAGCTGAGGTATGTCTTTCTGAACTGAAAGAAAACTTGCATACATACTCAACTAAAAGTCTTATACTAATCACTGTCACCTTAATTGAGGGTTATGAAAAGGTTAAAACTAAGAAAGAATAATTGACTGATGTTGTGGTTGATCTAAGAGCTAGATGCAAGAACCTTGAAGAAATGAATGTTGAAATTGAAGAAATAAATGCTTCCCTAAAGGGACAGGCTCTTGTATCTAACTTTAAGATCTCAGAACTTGAACTTGAAATAAATCAGTTGAGTAATGCAAGTGATAAGAAAGTTAAAATCTTTCTTAAAAATGAGCTTAAGGGAACAAATGAAATTCTGTATCAGGAAACTGAAAAAAATAGAGTGTTCAGAGAAAAGGTTGAAAAGGCTGATTATGAGCTTATCAGGTAACAAAATGGAATAAGTCTTCTGAGGCAATGAACTGGGTTCTTGAAAACCAGAATAAAGGAAAAAGTGGCCTAGGTTTTAAGAAACCCCTATCACCTTATAATCCTAAAAGTAAATATGTGGGTCTGCCTTGCAACATGCTATGTACCTTTTGTGGTAAAACTGGACATTATCGAGCAAGTTGCATGGTATAAAATAAGGCTAAAGCCAAGAATAAAAAGAATGCTTTACTTGATTGGGCTAAAAAGGATGACATAAGCTAGTATAGGTTCCTAAATCTAACCCTTGACTTATTTTGCAGGCTGGAGTGAGAGTGAACAACCCAAGCTTGATTCTTGATAGTGGGTGTTCAAGGCACATGAGTGGAGGCAGCAGAAATTTTCTCTCACTCGCAGCATTTCAATGAGGCAATGTGGCCTTTGGAGGAGGAAATAATGGTCAGATTGTTGGCATAAGAAAAGTTAGGAGATCACTGGATCACACTATTGAAAATGTATATTGTGTTGATGGTCTTAGACACAATCTAATAAGCATATCTCAACTATGTGATAGAGGAAATGAAGTTAGTTTCTCGTCTATGGGATGTATTGTGAAGAATCTTCAAAGTGGAGAAGTTGTCATGGAAGGAAAAAGAGTGAACAATGTAAACAAGGCGTCACTGGGATCACTTCCTAAGAACAATTTAACTTGTTTGAATGTTCAATAAAGTGACTCGCACCTGTGGCGCAAAAGGTTGGGACATGCTAGTCTCACACAGCTCAACAAGCTTGCATCGAAGGAACTTGTCCATGGCTTGCCGACAAACAAGTTTGAGGATATTAAGAGCCTGTGTCAGGGGAAAGCATGTGAGATCATCCTCAACTCAAAGAAAGTGGTGAGTACCTCAAAACTACTTGAGCTGATTCATATGGACTTATGTGGACCAATGAGAGTCAGAAGCAAAGGTGGAAAAAGATTCGTGTTTGTAATAGTTGATGATTACTCAAGGTATACATGGACTCTATTCCTTGCATCCAAAGATGAAGCCTTCGTTTCTAAAGAATAGGCTGGAGTTGTACATAAGAGATTAAGCTTGGACCTAGTAAGTATCAGATCAGATCATGGCACGGAGTTTGAAAATGCTAAATTCTCTGAGTACTATGTTGAATACAACATTGATTACAATTTCTCTTCACCAATAAACCCACAGCAAAATGGAGTAGTAGAGAGGAAGAACAGATCTTTGAAAGACATGGCAAGAACCATGCTACTGTCAAATGGTCTTGCAAGGAATTTCTGGGCTGAAGCTGTGAATACTGCTTGCTACTTGCTGAACAAGTGTTCCATAAGAGCTATTCTCGACAAGACTCCATGTGAACTTCTCAGAGGAAGAAAACCAAATATTGATCATTTGAGACCTTTTAGATGCAAATGCTTTGTGCATAACAATGGTAAGGAACCTCTGGGTAAATTTGATGTAAGAAGTGATGAAGCAATCTTTCTGGGATATTCTAGTCAAATTAAAGCATATAAAGTGTCTAACAAACGGACTCAGACAATGGAGGAATGCATACATGTGGTGTTTGATGAGTCAGACAAAGATTTTCCTGAAAAGGAAGGAGATGATCAAGCCATAGGTCTTGCTCAAGAAGAACCTGCTGGAAGTTCGGAGAACTCAGAAAATAAGAAAGAATAATGTGAAGTAAATGGAGAACTGACTCAGGGGGAACAAGGAGTCAATATGTCAGAGGGAACTGTTGATCAGGATGATGAAACAAATGAGGAAGGAGAACCCACTAAAAATGCACCTACAAGTCCTTCTCACCAGATACAGCCGAGACCCTGGAAACATCCTAGCTCACATCCTCTAGAGAATGTGCTATCTGAGTTGGACACAGGGATAATGATTAGGTCTGCCTTAAAGAACTTCTGCGCATTCTTTGCTTTCATATCCTTTATGTAACCAAAGAATGCAAAGGAAGCTTTGAGGATCCAGACTGGATAATGGCCATGCAGGAGGAGCTACATCAATTCGAGAGAAGAAAAGTGTGGCATCAGGTTCTTAGACCTAAGGACAGATCAATCATTGGAACAAAGTGGGTTTTTAAAAATAAATTAAATGAACATGGCATAGTAACCAGAAATAAAGCAAATCTGGTGGTTCAAGGTTACAGTCAAGAGGAAGGAATTGATTATGATGAAACATTTGCACCAGTGGCTAGAATGGAAGCCATAAGAATGTTGATTGCCTTTTGCCACATACATGAAATTCACACTATATTAGTTGGATGTGAAGAGTGTGTTCTTAAATGGCTATCTGAATGAGGAATTATATGTGGTCCAGCCACCTAGTTTCTTGAACAGTGATTTTCTTGATCATATATATAATCTGGATAAGGCTTTCTATGGAATGAAACAAGCACCCAGAGCTTGGTATGAGAGGTGATCAGGGTTTTTGCTGAAAAATAGATTCTCAAGAGGAAAAATTGATAATACACTGTTCTTGAAAAAGCAAGGAAAGAACTTATTGGTGGTTCAAGTTTATATTGATGATGTCATATTTGGAGCCACTGATGAGGATCTTTGCAAGGGATTTGCTGAGTTGATGGGCAATGAGTTCGAAATGAGTATGATGGGCGAACTGAACTTCTTTCTGGGGTTGCAGATCAAACAAACTCCTTAAGGAACCATGATCCATCAACAGAAGTATGTCAAAGAACTGCTGAAGAAATTTAATATGGAAGGAGCTAAAGAAATGACCACTCACATTACTCCTGGAACAAAGTTGGATCTGAACAAACTGGGTCCTTCCACAAATGAAACTAAGTATAGAGGAATCATAGGTTCTCTCCTCTATCTCACAGCAAGTCGACCAGATATTGTATACAGTGTAGGACTTTGTGCCATATTTCAATCCAAGCCAAAAAATCATATCTAACAGCTGTGAAAAGAATATTGAGATACTTGAGAGGAACTCAGGATTTATGTCTATGGTACCCCATGGGTGGTACATTTGAGTTGATTGGTTTTGCGGATGCTGATTATGCGAGTCATCTGGTGGATAGAAAAAGCACTTTAGGAATGGTACATTTCCTAGGTCCTAATTTGGTCTCTTGGGCTACAAAGAAGCAGAACTCAGTTGCTCTATATGCTGCAGAAGCTGAGTATGTAGCAGCTGCATCTTGTTGTTCTCAGCTGTTGTGGATCAAACAATAATTGGAGGATTTTGGTATCAAATGTTGAGCTGTGACCATTTTCTGTGACAAATACAAGTGCGGTGATTCTTTGGGGCACGACAGTCCACAGCCTTGTGTCCATATTTGCCACAGTTTCGGCAATTGCCCTTGATTTTCTTCTTTTTCTGCTGATTGTTTGGTCCAGAAGGTTTCTTCCTTTTGTTGTTCTTTGGTGCATCATTTGTCTCAACAATATTTGCTCCCAATACTGTTGAACTTCCACGAGCAACCTTATTCTCCGCAATCTTGTTGTCTTCCTCGATCCTCAAACGAACAATGAGATCTTCGAGTGACATCTCTTTGCGCTTGTGTTTCAAGTAATTCTTAAAGTCTTTCCACAAAGGTGGTAACTTCTCAATTACCGCAGCAACTTGAAATGCATCATTGATGACCAAACCTTCAATGAGAAATTTATTATTAATAAGATAATTAATACTTCTAATATAAGTATTAATTTGGATCATACCTTCAGCAATGAGATTATGAATCATCACTTGCAACTCTTGGACTTGACTTATGACAGTTTTACTATCCACCATCTTAAAGTCCAGAAATTTGGCGGCTACAAATTTCTTCATCCCAGTATCTTCAGTTTTATACTTCTTTTTCTAGAGCAAGCCAAAGCTCCTTCAAAGTTGCAGCAGTACTGTAGACGTTGTATAAGTCATCCTCCAGTCCATTCATAATGTAGTTTTTACATAGAAAATCAGAATGCTTACATGCCTCAATAACAATGAAACATTCATTTTCAGGTGTGTTGTCTGTCGGGACAGGAACGTCCTCCTTAATGAATCGTTGCAAACTCAGCGTGGTCAGATAAAAGAACAGATAAAAGAACATCTTTTGCTGCCACCTTTTGAAGTCAATCCCACCAAACTTTCCCAGGTTTTCAGCCGGTGCTGGCGCAGGTGCCGGTGCAGATGCAGGGCGGCTGGAGCTTGCACCAATGGAAGCATTTGGTGTACCAGAAATACCGTTTTTATTTTCTGTGTTCGTCATTATTCTGTAAAAATAAAATAACACATTCAGATTCAAATAATCTGATTTAATGTACAGTGAAGATTTTATATCTTCAAACTGATTTAATGTACAGTGAAGTTTTTATATCTTCAAACTGCAAATAACAATATAAATAATTTCAATAATCCGTTGATGTTTTTAATCTTCAAAACGGAATATTAAAATTAGATTAGAAAATCTTTTCAGATCTTAGTCTCCAGAAACAGTAACAGTCTCCACAAATTACAACTTTTTAGTGGCGACACACGATATCGCAACTAAAACATTTAATACCGGCTTGGAGTGCAATCATGGTCACCACTGAAAGATTTTAGTGACGACATTTTAACTTTTAGTGAGACAGATAGATTATTGTAGTGTATCCTAATATAATTTACTTTGTGATTTCATATCTTAAGATACAGCCACACAACGGTGTTTGAGCAGTTTCTTCATGGCTCTAAATCTTTTTAGATGAAATGAACAATTTTTTAGGTCCCTCGTCGAACGTATGCTATTTTAAGGGTTTATATATGATTAATGTATTCTCCTTTACATATTATATGTTGTGTTTTTGATACTTGTTATGCCATGAAGCTAGGAAACACATAAACTATGACGGTGCTAAAAATAGATTTGTTCCTCAAGGGATACTACTTGAAAAAGAGCATTTTCCGAGGGAGAATTTCGATGAAAATCCATCAAAAAGCACGTTATACCGGGGGATTTTCCTCGGCACACGTTTCTCAATAAACGCTCATCGCTGTACATACCACCGCGGGAAGTCCCTCGTTACTCCCTCGGTCAACAATTTACATAAATGATGGAATTTCGATTCTTACCGAGGGATTTTCCTCGATAATAAAAAATTTATAACATTTTATTGAGAGGCATTCCTCAGTAAATATTTATATATTTTTTTAAAGAAATTGACAATGTCACTGCCTCACCGAAAATTCTCTCAAACATATCTCCCATTAAATTATTCAAAAAAGTCATAGCTTTGCATGAAATTCTCATATCTGGATGACCTTGTTTCATTACCTTAAATACATATATTTTGTACCCTTCACTTGGACAAACTCCACCAACCTTTTTCCTTTTTTCTTTTGACCCTCTTTTCCTTGTTCTTCCATGTTTGGAGGTGTTGGCATATCTTCGACTCTTCTGTTGGTTGTGTTTCATCTTCACCTTGCTGCTCTGCCTGACAGATCAAAGAATAATAACATTATTTGTATTAGCTAGCTAGTATATATTAAAATGCATACAATAGACAGAGGAAGATTTACACATAGCATACAGGTGTCGTCCGACACCGCTGAATCGAAAATATTTGCTAAATATGTATATAATTATAATAAGTAAAAATAGAAAGTCTAGTTATAATTAAAAGGATGAAAACAATGAAATAAAGAACCAGTAAGGAAGCTGGTTGAAGTCCTTGTAATTCAACTTTGAGGTCCAGAGATCAAACAACAACAATATCAGTTTTTATTTTTATTTTTTTAGCTAAATGACTAGGTCTATTATAATAATCTTACATAAGGACTACCAACTAAACCTACTAGACCACAATCAAAACTAATTGAAAACTAATTTATTTATAGTGATTTATTTTTTTGTTCACTTTTTTAAGTTTCGATATCACTAATAGGAAATTCTGCGTACGTCACTGATAATAAATAGTGGAGAAAACTTAATAAAAGGAAAAGATTAACGTATCTACTATTAGGAGTAACACGTTTAGGAATGTATTACTCTTAATTGACAATTTGAGTAAATTACATAATGACAACTGCGGTAACTAATACTAATGCCCAAAATTAACGATATGTTCATCTAAAAGATCACATAGAAATTTTGAGAATTATGGAATCACAAGAGTAATATATTATCTTTTACTTGTTGAAGAAAGAGAAACAGATTGCGAAGAAGAAGAAAGAGAAACAAGTGTAAGTAGGAGAAAGGAGTCTCTCTAAAGTTTTATTACCATTTTATCATTTTTTAAAAAAAATAAAATTATTCCTAGGGGAGTACCTTGTAGCCGTAATTATTTTTATTCATTTTCTTTTTTCCTTAATTTCACCAAAGGAAGTCTTGAGTCGGTTAGGTAAAAGGCGTGATAAGCGTGGAGGTCTAGAATTAGGGTAGAAGGTTAGGTAAAAGGCATTTGTCTGCTGTCTTTTTAGCTGTATTGTTCTTATGCACAGTAGTCTTATCTTGCCCTTTTAGCTATTGGCCTCTTATGTTTGCCCTGACTATAGTAGTTTTATGAGTTCTTGAGCATTAATGGTGTTTCTTACCTTGTTTGTCTTTATCTTATTTTCAAAATATTTGTTTGCCTTCAAATTTTCAATTGTTTTGTTAAGCCGAGGGTCTATCGGAAACAGCCTCTCACGTTGGTGAGGGTAAGATTTGCATACATCGCACCCTCTACAGATCCCACTTGTGGGATTATACTGGATTTGTTGTTGTTGTTGTTGTTCACCGAAGGAAGTCCCTAGGTAGACATTATTAGTTTTTTCATTTTTTTTATTTGTAAAATATACCGAGGGAAGTCCTTCGAAAATTTTATTATATTTATAAAAAAAATTATTTTGAAAATGGTACCGGGAGGAGTCCCTCAGTAAAATTATATTTTTTTAACCTTTTTTTTTTCTATTTATTCTACCAAGGGATGTCCCTCGATGGATTTTTAATTGTTTTTCATTTTATTTAATTCATAAAACACACCTAGGAACGTCTCTTAGTATATTTTTTTTATGTTTTTTATTTTCTTTTATTCCTAAAAACTTTGCCGAGAGACAGCTCTTGATAGATTTTTTCAATTTCTAAAATAAATTTTTCGAAAATTGTACCGAGGGAAGTCCCTTGGTAGCTATAAATATTTTTTTTCTTTTTTAATTAATATCATTGAGGAAATTCTCTCGGTAACCACGAATAAAATATTTATCCCCTATTTTCATTAAATACACCAATGGTGCACCGACGGAAGCCCCTCGGTAAAGGCCCTTCCTCGGAATTCAATTTGTTTCTAGTAGTGGGAGGTGTTGTCGGGTATTGATTATGGCCTCTTACTTTGGGCCATGAAGGTGTCAAGGAAAAATTTTGAATCGGATTTTATCCCAATCCATTTGAAAGAACATAAAGAAAATTAAACAATAGTTATAGTGTGCTCAAGGAGAGCTATGTATTATGTGAAGATCACAATCTCTTTCTACCTTTACTTGGCAAAACATGGTTCTGCCTAATGAAAACTGTAATGTAGTAAGAGTTTAATTTCATACGTTGACAGGATTGATTTTATACTATACTAGCTCATCATTTACGTGTTAGAAGCGGAATTATACCTTGAATCCATAGAGTAAATTATAATATGGTACGTTAGAGTGCTTGGATGAAATTTGAGTCAAAGTTTTCTCCCAGAACACTTAGTGTAGTCTGTTGGCACTAAAAGACTCTTGATTAGTGGCGGTTAATTTTAGTATTTAGCGGTGGTTTTTACGATCACAGTAAAAGTTTTACAGTAGTTAGGTCCTCCCGTCTGTCAAGATGTGTCGTTAAACCATTCTACTGCGCGTAGAGTCAACCATTGGAACAACCGCCTCAAAAATGTATGTAGCAGCGGCTTTGTTTTATTTAATGACAGTTTTAGGAGGAATTGTTGGATGATTATTTTTCATTTAGTGGTGGTTTTAAACTATGTTAATTTATACCCTGCCTAATGGTGTCTTCCTGTGCCATTTTCAAACCAATTTGATATTTACCCAATTGGTAACATGCAAATTAAATACCTATAAATCTACTCACAATTTTAACCTAGAAATCTAACAATGCAATTCAAATTAAACCACGAGTAAAATACTTAAAAGGTCACTCAACTTTGAGAAATGTGTGACCAAAGTCACTTTGCTTTGAATTGTACTAATAAAGTCACTCAACTTAAGGTAATTCTCACCAAAAGTCATTGTAACCAGATTTTGCACAATCATCTCACCGAAAATCTGACATGGCATTTTCATTTTTATTTATATATACATGTGGCATACTTTATTTTCCATGTAGGATTTTATAATAAGTTGAATTATTTTCTAAGGATTTGGAAAGTGTTCTTTTAAATTATTACAATAATAGAATATTGTGTCATTGCTAAATTTCTACGGGTACTGTCGAAATATTAGCATTACTACTCTTTCAAGTACTTAACTCTTTAATTAGTTATGGTTAGAATCATTATTTTTTTCAAATCTATTAGTTAAATATATATTTTATATAATAGATAATAGGTAGATTAGTTAAATATAATAGATAGTTAAATATATATTTTATCTAGTGTCTCCATTTTCTCAACTTATTATAAAATCCTACATGGAAAATAAAGTATGCCACATGTATATATAATTAAAAATGAAAATGCCATGTCAGACTTTCGGTAAGATGATTGTGCAAAACCTGGTTACAATGACTTTTGGTGAGAATTACCTTAAGTTGAGTGACTTTATTAGTACAATTCAAAGCAAAATGACTTTGGTCACACATTTCTCAAAGTTGAGTGACCTTTTAAGTATTTTACTCATTAAACCACCATCCAATCATTCGACAAAAGTGTCGATTTATAACAAACTAATTAAGACCCACGAGGAACCAACAAAAGGTTTGATGCTAGCGAAAGTAAAACTAGAATATATTGCCAAATTCACAGTGAACTACATACATTTTATTTCCAGCTTGATGAGCTATCGTGTTGGCTCTCAACGTCTTGATGAGGAAAGATGGTGTGAATCTCCATGGAATTGGTCCACTTATTTCCTTTAAGCCTGAAATATAATTAAGTTTTGAGATTAAACAAATCTAGTTCTCCTTTATGCCAAAACTAACATAAATTATTATCTTTTGGAAGCAAACAATTTGATTAATAAATACACAATTACAATATGGATTTAACTTAAATTCGATGACTGCATACACACCAGATAACTTGCAAATGATTTAAGGGTTTTTAACTCTATCAATTCCTTAATTAAGGCTTGGGCTTAGGCTTAGCTAGGGTGAATCTTGATTCACGGTCTTCTTTTCACCATAACTAATTTCACAATCTATTTTCATCAAACACAACAACCAAGCCTTTGGTGCTCAAGCCCAACTCAACCAAAATCTATTTAACCGAGAGATGTGTCATTCACTCAAATATTAAGTTAGTTGAGCTACTCCAACATTGTAATACCAAGTTAGTTAACCATCCACTCTTCTCCAACTCATTCTCAATTTCTCATCACACAAATCATCATCCATTGTTATGTTTAAGCATCACACTTGCTCGTAACATCTCATACTGATAAAACAAAGAATTCAACACATATAATGGATCTCAGGAAAGTGTCTAAAAACCTGTGGGATATCTCACCTACCATAGTCGACGATGAAACGAAGCCACATCAAACACCAAGGAATGGAGACGCGTCCGCCCCAAATATTGCACTAGAAAACACCCCAATCCCAAGTGCTGTCACCAGATCAAACATCACTCTCCCAATACGTCCACCACCATAATGAGTCTGATTAGCCTGCACATGACTGTGATGTTGTGGTTGTGGTTGTGGTTGTGGGTGTGGGTGTGGGTGTGGGTGTGGCATGTAGTAATGTTGCATATTAGACGGGCCAGGAAAATGGCTTGGACTAGGATTCCAATATGGGGTACTAACCCCATAAGCATAACCATTAAAATAATTTTGCCTTGGGGAATGTAGATGGTGGAAAGTACGTTGAGATTCCTCGATGTGTTGTTTTCTTTTCACATTGTATCAGCACACAATCCAAATGAATATCGAATGCACATATTGCACACCTATAACGCCATGAAGAAGCATTACATGGTCCTCTACAAACAGCACAGTTTCCAGGTACGGAAGAGCCCTGCAGACTTAAAGGATGCGCCTGAATTGACCATAGCATCAAATAATTAGAATATTTTTCATCTGTCATCCACATGATTGAGTTTGGAATATTAGTTTAATTGGTTTAATTAGATTATTAAAGAGCTAAAATATCATTGGTCAACATCAAGAAAGTTAATTTCTGAAATAATATTTTTTCACCACAAATAGTTTAACTAGTGATTGTAGATAAGTTACATTTTTTACCATGTAAAAGACAAATTCTAATTATCATACAGATATGCTTGTAATTACCTTGCAAATGAACTATTTGCGTAGACTTTATTTACACAAACAGTGCACAGAATTTAAACACTTTTCTGAATAAGACAAAGTACATACTACAACAAGTAAAATGTGACTTGCACTACTAAAAAATCGGAATCTCCGACCACCATCAGGTGACCGAAAATCGGTCTCCACAGCTGTGCGACCGATTTTCGGTCGCACAGACAACGAAAAAAAGTGGCGACCGACAATCGGTCGCATAACGGTCTTCGCAAATTTTGACTTTTTTAGTCAAAGCTAGCCGATTCGCCTGTCGGTCGTCTAACTGTGACTAAAAACGGGGCAGAACCCACCTTTCTCCCCCATTTCAACATACCCATTTTACTTCCAATCCCTAAAAACCGAACCCCCCCACCCCATAATCAACAATCCACCATTACATACCCCATATTACTTTAAATTACTACTCTATAACCTCCAACCTAATCTAACACAATCTACACCTACTAATTCAAGGTAAATTTCATTTTTTAGTAATTTTTGTTATTTTTTTAAAAACTCATATAATGACTTTTTAATTCACTTTTTTTTGTAGTTATTGGGTGGATAGCACATTGGTAACTCATAGTTACATGCGATTGGATCCCATACAAAGTTGAGGTAATTTTTTTTTTTTTTGGTTTAATAATCCGAATTTAATTTTATATATATTTTTAAATAATGGAGAGCCTATATATGTTGTTTACATGTTAGTTGTTAGTTATAATTGATTTATTTTATATAATGTGATGTCGAGTAAGTTGTTTTGGGTTGATGAACTTTAAATATAGGGTTGTGATGTTTGGGATTAATTATGGTAATTGGGGATTAATTATGCCTAAATGGGATAAATTGTATGCGTTTTGTATTGCATTGCTAATAGTAATTAATATGGAATTCAAACGGACCACCGGATATCAAAAAAAGGCTAGGATTATTAAAAATCGTTCCTATTAGATTGTTCTCAATTTTTCATTTTTTGCGTAGATATGGACTTTAATGCACGTCGTTTGTGGATGGACAATCGACTTTTTCCGGTCGGCGGGGGATAAGGCCTGAATTTGAAGAGGGTCTTAAGGAATTTGTTGCTTTAGCAAAAACAACCGAACCTTTTATGAGGCGTGGTACAATTAAGTGCCCCTGCATAAAGTGCAAATGCTGCACCCTCCAAGATATAACGACCGTACAACTGCATCTGTTAGATAGGGGGTTTATGCCTAATTACTATATTTGGCGTTATCATGGAGAGCCGTGAGATTTGCAGGGGCACATTCAAATGCTTCAAAATATTCATGGCACTAGTAGTTCTCTGATTTTGGAACCAGACAATTTGAATGATTATAGAATGGATGATATGGTTCGTGATGCTTTTGGTATGTACCCGGATAATGATCCCATGCAGCCGGGTACATCACAGCCTAACACTGAGCACATTCCCAATGCCGAGGCAAGTGAATTCTATAAAATGTTGGAGGAAGCAAGTCGTCCATTCCATGAGGGCTCGGTACATTCCAAGTTGTCTGTTGCTGTCAGATGCAGAGTATCAAATCAGATTATAGTATTTCTCAAGCTGCCATGGATTCCATCATAGGCCTTATGAATGAACTAAAGCCGACTAACATGGACTTACCAACTTCTTATTACTTCACTAAGAAATTGGTTTCCTCATTAGGCCTTACTTCTCATAAGATTCATTGTTGTGTTAATGGTTGCATGTTATATTACAAGGATGATGCAGAGCTCGTGCAATGTAGATTTTGTGAGGAGCCTCGGCACAAGCCCGAGAAAAATAAAAAAAAAGAAGCCAAAACCTGTTAAGTGGATGCATTACTTGCCGCTTATACCCAGGTTAAAGAGGTTGTATGCTTCGATGAGTTCTGCTCCTCACATGAGGTGGCATCATGAGCGGACCAGGCAGGCGGGTATTCTATCACACGCCTCAGATGGTGAGGCATGGAAACACTTTGATCAAGTGTATCCGGCATTTGCTAGCGAGCCGAGGAATGTAAGGTTGGGGCTGTGTTCCGATGGCGTCACCCCTTTTGATGTCTCGTCTACGCCATATTCTTGTTGGCCCGTATTTGTCATACCATACAACCTGCCTCCCGGAATGTGCATGACCAGTCCATATCTTTTTTTGAATTGTGTAATACCTTGTCCACATAACCCGAAAACTCGTATTGATGTTTATTTGCAGCCTTTGATTGATGAATTGCAGACACTTTGGCATGAAGGAGTGGAAACTTATGATGTATCAATGAAACAGAATTTCCAAATGCATGCTTCTTTGATGTGGACTATAAATGACTTTCCAGCTTATGGGATGCTGTCTGGCTGGTCCACTGTAGGGAAGCTAGCGTGCCCATACTGTATGGAAGATACAAAGGCCTTCACATTGAAAAATGGAGGTAAAGTGACATGGTTTGACTGTTGCCGTAGATTCTTGCCAATGGACCACCCTTTTAGGAATAATACAACTGCATTCAGGAAGAATCAGGTTGATTATGAGGAGCCTCCTCGCAGGTTAACAGGGATAGAGATATGGAACAGGGTTAAGGACCTTCCTAAGGTAACTGAAAACTTGCAAACTAAAACACCTGGTTTTGGGGTCGAACATAATTGGACCAAGAAGAGCATTTTCTGGGAGTTGCCTTATTGGAAGGATAACCTTCTGCGCCATAATCTCGATCCAATGCATATTGAGAAGAACTTCTTCGAGGCAGTCCTTAATACTGTGATGGATGTCAAGGGTAAGACAAAGGACAACTGGAAGGCACGGTTTGACATACAGGAACTTTGCAGGCGACCCGAGCTACATGCGGTCCAGGATGGCAACAATATTTTACTTCCAAAGGCTTGCTATACATTCGATGAAGATGAGAGAAGAATGATTTGCGAGTGGGTGAGTAACTTGAGGATGCCTGATGGATATGCATCTAACTTAGAAAGGTGTGTTGATATGACCGGCGGAAAACTCCATCACATGAAGAGCCACGACTGTCACATTTTCATGGAAAACTTGATCTCAATTGCATTCAATGGGTTGCCAGATAAAGTTTTGAAACCAATAACTGAGACAAGCCTATTTTTTAAAGAGCTTTGCAGCAAGACTTTGAAGGAAGAGAGTTTGAACTTGTTGGAACAGAACTTTCCTGTTGTGTTGTCTAAGCTGTCAAAGATCTTTCCACCCGGCTTCTTTAATGTGATGGAGCATCTACCGGTTCACCTCGCTGAAGAGGCTCGGCTAGGAGGCCCGGTGCACTGCAGATGGATGTACCCTTTCGAGAGGTAAGCTTCCATATCTTATTCAATTACTTTATATTTTACGCAACATAATTCTACTAATAGATTACTTTTTATAGAATTATTGGTAAGTGTAAGCGGGATGTGAAAAACAGAGGCCAAATCGAGGGGTCGATATGCGAGGCATATTTGTCCAGAGAAACTTCACATTTTTGCTCATACTACTTCGACGAGGATGTTCCATGTATGCGCACAAGGCCGGATCGGCATGATGTTGGAGATAATAATGATCCCAATTACCCAGCATTCTCTATATTCAATCAACCAGGGAGGGGAAGTACATTATCATCTAGAAAATACCAGTTCACTGACACAGACAGGAAAGCAGCTACAACACATGTGTTGTTGAACTGTCCCGAAGTCACGCCTTATTACAAGTATGTTTTATTTTAATGGTACCCACTAAATTGTGACTAACATAAGTACTCTTTCTAATGTAAATTTCTTCGTTGCATAACGCAGTCACTTTGTTGCTGAATTTGGTCCAAATGAAGTCAGTGATCATTTTACAAATTGGTTTACCTCATTTGTAAGTGTTATGGAAACTCATATATTTTTTCATTGATTTAAAAACCTTACTACCGTCATCGAATTCTGACTAATTTACACTAATCCATATAATTTTAATATAGGTAAACAATCCAGTGAATGGCATCAATTTTGATTTTTTGCGACATATATGTCATGTCCCATATTACGAGTATAAAAAGATGAATACATACTTCGTAAATGGGTACAAGTTTCATACACACAGCTGGTCCGAGGGTAAAAAAACCTACAACAGCGGTGTGTCCGTGAGTGCTGGAACTGGTGACCAGGGGGGCGACTCTGAGTTCTACGGAGTGATCGAGGAGATCTTAGAGGTTGAGTATAGAGTTGGATGGCCTCATAAAAGATTGGTTCTCTTCAAGTGCAAGTGGTTTGATCCAGGTAGCATGGGTACGCGGGTGGATTCGAGTTCAAAGCTAGTTGAGGTTAATCACAGAAGGTCATATGGAAACTATGATCCTTTCATCATTGCACAGAATGTAAAACAAGTGTGGTTTGTTCCTTACCCTCGGACGAAGAACGCATCAAAAGCAAAGGCCAAATCCAAGTAGTGGGCGGTTCTTAAGGGAAAACCGGTGGGATTAATTGAAGTACCTGATAGGTTAGATGTTGCATACCAGAATGAGGTCTCAACTGTTCCCTTGATTGCGGATACTGAACTTGCAGACAATTTGCGACATATTGATGGGACGTATGACCCGGTGGCTGCATCTGAATTTAGTCGTACAAAAAACCCGGCTAGTTTTGGAGAAGGAACTTCAAGGGCATACGAGAATGATGAAAACATAGATAGTGACGAGCCATCCGAGGATGAACTTGCTAGTGACTATGAATCAGATGATGAAGTTGATTGAACCTATTTGTACTTTGTAGTTTAGTATATTAATTACCTACTGTAATGTACATATGAACATAATATGATTTATGTATTCCCATTTTCTGATTGTGATGTGCTTACTTAATTGATAAATTTATTTATTCTCGGCACTTTAGATTGATGTATTCTCATTATGTATTCTCATTATATAGTTGATAAATCAATTTGAATGTTTCAACAGGGATGGACAAGTTATGCGCTAAAGTTTTTAAAAGAAGGCCGGGCAAGAGACCTGTGGGCGAGAGTTCAGCTTCGGCGGGTGATGACTCTCAGACCTCACAGGTCCCGCATTCGCTGCCTATTGATGCCCCATCTAGTTATGATCCAACTTTTTTCAGGCCCCCTGGCCCATATCAGGTACCACTTATTACCCCGTCTCAGTTGCCTCCTGTATGGCAGTGGACATTCCCTAGCTTTGACCGTACTGAGACACAGGTCCCTCCCACACAGGGCGATCCCTCCCAGGGTGATGACAATCCTACTCAGCCCCCTGAATTCTCCTTAGATAGTTGTGACTGCCCACCGGATCAGACTGAGGTCATGGTGTATGATCCGCATTCGCCTTATTACATTGGTGAGCCTGGAGCTAATATAGAAGGCAGGATGATTATTTATCCCGAGGCGGATAAAGGGTAAGCTACCTAATTTATTAAGTTCTTATCTATTAAATAATTGCTAGTATTAGGAATAATTGTTATAACTCTTGTTAATTTTTTTGTAGCTTTTGCCCAAGCGATGAGTCCACTAAGATACTGACTGCGTGCATGAGAGCGCACTGGAACCAGCCTTGGCGAAACTGGAGCGATGTGCCCCAGCATGTAAAGAAGAAGATATTGGTAGATTTTTGAGGTGATACATATGCATTTGGTTTAAAACTAATTGCAGTTTTTAAACCATGAATATATCTAACAAAAATATTTTGATATACTTTTAGGGGCAATGTATCTGGCATCAGGGTCTGGACTTTAACATTCGTAGCATCTTCCCCAAGAAATGTGCTGCGTTATTCAAGGGGACTTATTACAATGCGCGGCGTAAAGGTACAAGGCCCCGCTTCCTCGATGCTGCTCAGTGGGCGGAGCTGGAAGAATATTGGCAGTCGCCCGAGTTCGAGGCGAAGAGCGAACAAGGAAAGGCTGCGCGAGCGTCGGAAAAGGGTGGATCGCTCCATACCGGTGGCTCAATTAGCGCGGCTACACAGAAGATGCGCTTGGTACAGTTGTTTAATTGATTGATTATTTACTTGAACAGTTGATTTTTTGTCTAACATATTATGATTTTTAATTTGTAGGAAAAGAAAGAAAAGTGCACTATTCCCGTGCTCGAGCTGCACACGATCAGGCATACAAAGGGAGCAAAGAAGGGCGGTGGAGAGTGGGTCGAGCCCCGCGCAAAAGAAGTTTGGGTAAGTTTGAAAAATTCGATCTTTAGTCGCTCCAATCCTTCAACGTTTAGTCACTCTATTAACATCATTAATATATTTATGTTATTCAGGAAAAGGCTATAAAGGCTGTGGAAGAGTGGACATCGACTCAAGCATCGGACGTTGGAAGCAGCGCCCCGGCTCCCTTGACGTTCGAGAAAGAAAAGGAAATATGGGTCGAAATTGTTGGAGGGGTTAAGAAGGGGTCTGCTTATGGTCTTGGATCGCTATATGCTTCGGATAAGCATAATGCTCGCTTTTTGGGCACTTCAGTTACTTCTTCTCCATCGAGCTCTGTTGATCCTGCTGAAATGGCTCAAATGAGAGAGCAGATCGCACAGCTGTCGAGAGTAAATCAAGAAACGCAAGACTTTATCAAAAAGCTCCTTGCCAAAAAAGAGAAGAAGAAAGCGAGAAGAAAGCATAAGAGCAAGCATCGACGCAACTCCTCTTCCTCTTCCGAGTCCGGGTCTAGCTCTGCCTCGACCGAGTAGTCTTCTGTGTTTGTGGATAACTGCCTGTGGAGATTTATGTTAACAATTTCAAGACATAATTAACTAATGTTGTTGGATGTTTAACAATTTCAAGACATAATTAACTAATGTTGTTGGATGTTTTTGAATGTAGGATTTTGTTGCGTTGTGTTTGAATTAGTGTTTTTATTGTTTTCGAATGCATTTTTCTGTTGAAAACAGGTTTTTGCTACTGGTTTTTGCTGTTGCTACTGCCTGAAAACAGGTTTTTTATTGCAGGTTTTTTCCAGTTTGGCGACCGATTTTCAGTCGCCAAGTCAGTGGCAAATATTGACCAAGTAGGCGACCGATATTCGGTCGCATAGCCTATGCGACCGACTTTCGGTCGCCTACTTGGTCACAGTTAATTCCAATAACTGTGACCAAGTAGGCGACCGAATGTCGGTCGCATAGGCTATGCGACCGACTATCGGTCGCCTACTTGGTCAATATTTCTATCCTACTATGCGACTGATTGTCGGTCGCATGGTGGTCGAAGTGTCGACCAATTTTCGGTCGCAGGGCTTTTTGTTACCATTAATTCTCCGACCACCCATATCGGTCGCCGATCGATCGACTGGGCGACCATTAGGCGACCGATCGGGCGGTCGGAGATCCCAGTTTTTTTAGTAGTGTTGTATATTGGGCTCGATGCTAAGTAATTAGCTTTAGCTACTCCAAGCAAGTTAGTTACACTTTTTATCATGTTATGAAGTACACTGCTTATCAAACATAAATACCTACACTTACTTTACAAGTAAGCTGATCGTGTTAATATTTTTTACATAGGCATTGCAGAAAAATTAAAACCCTTTTGAGAATAAAGCAAATTACCAACAAAAATAAATAAAATATGACTATAATTAAAAAATTCTTTACACCATCAGTGTCTTCGATAGTTGAATTTCTAAGTTACCTGATGTAAGGCATGGCGGATTGTTTCAGGCAGCAGAGTACATATAGGGTGAACATCAAAATCACAAAACTCACACCTATAAGATAAGCCTTCAATAGGGTCACGACAGACATTGCAGAAGCGTTCGATTTGGTGATTAGCTTTGACAAGGTTGAGTGAATGGTTATGCATGAAAGAAGAAAGAATCATAGGACATGTTCTACAATATTCATGCAAGTTAAAATTGCATTGATGCAATGAAATCTTTTCCCTGAGCCAGAGATCATGCAACCGTCACATAGATATCTAGTATTATTGGCTTCATCATAAACTGTTAAAGGATGCTTGTGGTGAGTGAAATTTTGCATGATGTTTCTTAGGATTGTCAATTCTGATTATTTTTTCTCTGGAAATTAAAAAACTTCCAAGTGCAAAACGACAATGAAAGACTTTATAGGTTCCAAAGTCTTTCACAGCTTGGTACTATATTATTTTTTCATTTTCATTTCTATGAAATTGTCTTTAGTACTTCATTATACTAAACATGGGATGCTTCCAAGTAGTTTAAGAGATAAAGACTTAGCTTAGAGTTGACTAGCTACTTGTGCAAGTTGTTTGTGTTCAACTAACACGTCAAATATTATATTAGTGCATCCGTTTCATCATGATGACATTTTGATTTGGATCGGAATTTGAGAAATATGAGAAGATTTTTAAAATTTGTAGTTTAACATACGTCATAGAGATTTGTGTGCCTATATACTGTCTTATTTAGCCTAAAATAATAAGTTTGAAATTAAACGGTTTTTAACTTTAGAATTGTGCCAATGTTTTGGAGCAAACTAATAAGTAAACTATATCATCATTTTTGGAACGGAACTAAGTACCTCTTATGTAGTGTTCATTATTTTTCTTGGAAATATGATGACCTATATAACTTTATGTCACCCCTTTTCATTCAAAAAAGAATAACAAATTTTCTTATTTGTAAGTTCCCAAACGAATGATACATTCTTAAATTTGAAAATAATTCAACTCCAAATTTCTCCTTTTACACTCTTAGTTACTCCGATAATTTATATCCACAAAAGTACCTATGGCTCATGATTTTAGATTATAAATGAGTCTCCTAGTGTTGACGTTATATTTGTTGGTTTTTGTTAAAAATATGGAGCAACAAAAAATAAAATTGAAATTGTCTCTACTATTCTTATTCAACTTGGGGCTATTTATAGTCAAACTTAAATAAATAAAAACAGCAACTAAACCTTTAAAAGCTCAACTACCTAACAAATATTTAAAATTCAAAATTTAAACTAAGTAGTAACTAATTATTCTAGATTTTCTCAACTAATTATTCAAATAAATCAAAATATGCATCCTACTATAATTATAAACTAATTATTTCAACATATCAGTAAATAGAGTTTTAACATTCCCCCTCAAACTTAAGTTGGTGTATCCAATTTGAGTTTGACACTTTAATCTTCCTCTTCTTCTTCTTTTTCTTGAACTCAATTTTTTTGTCTTTTTTCATCACATACTTCAAGTATTTCATAGACAAACTTTCGTTGTGTTGTTGATTGAAAGTAGCCAAATACATATTGATTTGGCTGTAAATCTCATTGGTTTCACCATTGGAGAATTCATTATTGGTGACTTGGACAAAGGGGTAATTTTTAAATTAGAATTTTATCTTCACTGACCAAATTAGAGAATTTTTATCAGTGAAAGTTTGTGGGGACATTGGAAGAGAAACTGCTGCTTGCCATCGTTGAAAATAAGGTTAGAAATAGATATGGTTTAAAAATAGTCAAAACTATTTGTTCGACTCACAGATCCCGTAAGATCAGTTGAGTCTCTGATACCAATTATTGATTTTTGTTAAAAATATGGAGCAACAAAAAATAAGATTGAAAATGAGATTGAAATTGTCTCTACTATTCTTATTCAACTTGGGGCTCAGTTGGTTTGGAGGGTGGCTATCCACATGGATGACCCGGGTTCAATCCCCCTCAATGCCTTCTGAGTCGAGCCTGTCGCACTGGGTTTTCCTAGTGCGGTTTACATCCCTTGTGTGGTTTGCAGGCTATTACACAAGGGGGGTTTACCCAGTGCGCACAGTCAATAGACTGTAGCGGCTGCGGGTTTTTCTGGGATTCCAAAAAAAAAAAAAAAACTTGGGGCTATTTATAGCCAAACTTAAGAAAAAAAAAAATCAGCAACTAAATCTTTAAAAGTTCAACTACCTAACAAATATTTAAGATTCAAAATTTAAACTAAGTAGTAACTAATTATTCTAGATTTTCTTAACTAATTATTCAAATAAATCAAAACATGCATTCTACTATAATTATAAACTAATTATTCCAACATATCAGTAAATATAGTTTTAACAATATTACTCCAATATTTAATTGCCTTATTGATCTGATGGTGTAAAAGAAAATTCCTATCAGTATATGTAAGTTGAAGTAGTCTTGCTTTATTCACTTCTCACTGGGCAGGCAGATTAGTATAGCCCTCTTTCTCATCTTCTTATCTTACTACTCCATAGTCACAGCATAACTCTGAGAGTAAACAAGAGTACGACTTGCACCAAAATAAATAAATAAATAAATAAATAAGGAGGAGTATGACTTCCAAGAAATCCCTTGGAAATGGCAAAACTCCAACAGAATCTACCAGGCATGTCAAGTGGCCAATAGAAACTATATGTCTATGTTCCTTCTTTCATATTACCGCCATCGATCAAGCCAAATTTTGAAAAAAACCAGTACTACTCATGGTATGTGGTTAATGTTATGTTGTTCAGACTATTTAGAAATATCATCGCGTAGATGTGGGTGAGATTGTGAAGGAACCGAGCAATTTAAGTTAAATGCATGAGCATGTGTCAGTATGTCACCATAGTGACAAACAAGGATGACGAGGTTACGTTGACAGGTCTCATGGAGACCGTGTCTAAAGAAACCATTCAGACCCAGACTATTTATTCTTCGAGGGGACCAATGCGATGCTGTTGTCGTTTATCTGCACCTGAAAATGGACCAATGTAATGTTATTCTTATACTCTGTGTCTTGAGTTCGTGAATCTAAAACGGGAAGCTGTGGTTTAGCGTAGGTTGAGGGCGATCACTTTAATGTAGTTTACTTATGTCTACCAATAAAAATAAAAATAAAAATAAAAAGTAAAAATAAAAATAATAAATGAGTAATAAATAATTAAAAAAAATATAAAAAGAAGAAGAAGAAGAAGAAGAAGAAAAGAATAGCTCATTTAATATTCCATCTTGCATTCATATTATATGAACGTAATTACAAAGCATCCCTTTGTCCTTTCGTACGTGTCGTAGAAGGAGTAAGAGAGTGTAACTTGCACCAATGGTAAACTTTCTAGGCTATAAACAAGAATAATTAAGGGGTAGTTTGGTATGTGGTATAAGATTAATTAATCCTGGTATAAAAAGCAGGATGATTTTATCATGTGTTAGGTTTCAAATGTTTGGTTTGTAAATTTAAACCAATATTGTCTAATCCCGGTATAAACATATGCACAATTTGATAAATAAATCAATACCAAAGACCCCATGGTATTAACTTATCCTGGCATTAATTTATCCCGGTATTAACTTATCCTTGTACAACTAATTCCGGTATAACTTATCTTTGTACTTCTCAGAGTGCTTTAATAACATCCACCGAAGAATTACACCCCCAGTGCATCTGGACATCGCTATAGTATAAACATTGAGCTAAGTGCTGAATTGATTACTTCAAATTAGATCGGAGTAACCATCAACAAGAGAGAAAAAAAGCCATGAAGTTGAAGGAGTAAACCCTAGAGTTAGAAGTAAAACATATGGCGTTTAAAAATAAAAATCTTGAAGAGCAGTATATTTTCATGAAAATTAATCTTTTTAGTGTAAAATTTCTTGTGTTGGCCTAAATCAGATTAGAACAATAAATCGAATTTATATTGGGTTAACTAGCAATTATTCGTATCAAAGCCACGAAAAAGACAAGAAATTCAATAAGGAAAACGAGATAAGAGTTTGAAGATAAAGTATAAGTGTATTTTATATATTTCTGGATGCTTTACACAATCATTTCATGGCTATTTATAGCCTACCAGAATAAAAGTAGTCTTCAGGAGTGAAGATGGCATTTACTGCGCTTAATGGCCCATTACTCCACGTTCAATCGTGGTGTAATTACGATCTTCCCACTTAATGTGTAGGCAACGGTCACCAGTTATAGAAACGTGGGATCATCCACTAAAGAATTAAACTTTACCGGGGATAAGCTTTCACGAGGGGTGAATCTCATACCTCGTGATGGTTGTCTTCCAACCGCCTCATGGGATAGCTTGTGGCCAACATTCATTTCATGCTCGAGGCAACTGGCCTCAGGAGCTGAATGAACTCTTAAGAGCTTGTAAGTAGAGATTTCAATCTCACCAAACCTCGTGCCCTGTAGTTTAAGCCTCATTAATTTTTCACCCAACACAAATAGTCCCCCTACCCCTCGGATAATAGTAAGAATTTTCTGAGGGGTGGAATTATTTCGGCGGGAGATCGACGTGGCTATTCGTGCGCCACGAATTTTAAAGATGCGGTTGTCACTCCATATTCCCATCCATCACACACACCCTTTGCTGATTGGACACCACTTTTCGCTCCTTCTTCCCTATACAAACTTAATGATAATCTTCCTTTTTTCACCTTATAAGTAGCCCAACTTGCTTCCTTTCCTCTTCACTTTCACATTCCTCATTAATGGTAATTTTCTCATAGTAACATCTTGAACTCTTCCTCCTTTATTTAAAACACCTCCAAGTTTTCAATAAAAAAGTCTGCTACTCTTTCAGTGCAGAATTCCTCAGGGCCTTCTGAAGAAGGGACTCCTGAGGTCACCACCATGATTGTGGGTGATGAACTGGTAAATACTCCGGTTCCCTTGAATATTCTTCCGCCGTTGGATGACAACACGGAGGCAGCATCGCTCCACAACGATCTAATTCCCTGTCGATGCAAAGCCACCGCCAATCATGGCGACGTTGGTGAGATGGGTGGTGAAGAGGGAGACATTACCGCAAAGGTTGGTGGTGTTGAATCAGATATGCCAAACCTTGTAAGAGAAAACTCTCCTTTGAAAGAATTGACTCCCGAGGACGTTATTCCCTCGAAGCTTGACCTGTCGAACGATTTCATGATGCAAGTTCAAATTGAAGCCGATATTAGAAGAAAAAAAGCATTCCAGTGGGAGACACCCGAGCCTGATAACACAAGCCAATATTCGCTTGGTTCGGAAGGACAGCAAATGGGGCCTCGAGGTCCAAGTTAGCATCCCTGCTCCGGGGAGCCGAATCTGTGACATAGTAGAAGGGAGCTCCTTCGTTTACATCTACCCCTTAACAATATGATTTACTCTTCCTATTCACAAAGTAGTAGATGTCTTATACCAAACCAATGATGTATGCTTGGCTCAGATTGGACCAGGTTTCTGGAGGATTGTCCAATACCTCGATTTTCTGAGTAAAGAGGCTGGTGTCTCCTTTATCTTAGATCACTTCATTACCTTTTTTTGCCTACCCTGCACAAGGATGGAGTCGTTTAACTCAATAAATGAGGTAGGTTCTCGTTAATTACAAAAGGCGAGGACACTGAAGACTGAGAGTGGAACGAGCGCTTCGTGTTATTGCCCACGAGCCTTCTTTCATCGAGGCCTGGCTTCCCCGAGTAGTGGAACCGGAAGCATAAGTTTTTTCTTCGATTACTTTTGACAAATTTTTTGCTTCATCATTTTTCTTCTAACTGTTGGCTCCACCAATTTTCAGCTAAGTTAATTCCAATCACATCTCCCATAAACTTGACGGCTTGGGTGCAAGTTATTATAAGGGCTAAGCCAAGAGATGAAAGATCGTGGATGACTTTGGTTGCTTTGGATAAAAATTAATGGGTGTGCAAGCATCGTGGAAAGACATTCCTCCTTTCTATTGACCCGTTCTCCTAAAGCCTTTTTCCTTATCACCCCTTGTTTTCTTCAGGTCTCTCTATTAGGGAGATTACCGCACCGATGGAGAAGAATAGAAAGGATAAAACAAGAAAGTCCCCGAGAATGGGAAAGCTTTGAATGAGCTTGAAGATCTAGTTGGATCCTACAGAAAAAATAAGGAGAAAAAAGAAGAGAGGACTATTCCCGAGGGGTCATCGGGCTAAGGTAAACTTATCTTCCTATCTCTTTCTTACATCTAATCTCCCATCATTCTTTGCCGACCCTTTCTTCTTTCTCTCCTTTTCTAAAGCTCCAAAGAGGAAAAGGCAATCTTCAAAGAAGTCCTCAGGGGCCAAGCGGGCTAGAATAGAGGAGGATGTCAACCCTGAGGGGGCTACCCCTCCTCGTAGAGGGTTAATTAATGAGCTTGGAGAGGTGGGAACTCCGAAGGAAGTTGAGACTACCGATCTCGAGGCGTCGTCTCATTCACCTGATAAAGCTGAAGGGACAACTCCTTCGTTGGCGAACAAGGGGTAAAGCATGGACGAAACCCCTCGCACAAAGGAAGGAGCCTCGCGAGTTGCGTCTGAGTTCGTTCGTGACTCAACTCCTCGAAGGCTGATTAGGACGATTGAACTTCCCTCTGACCTCTACCTCTTAGACAATGATGTAGCGGTGCCCATCAGCTATAGAGGGCTCCTCGGGCCGATAGAGCAGGAGTGCATTAGGAAATCTCCCATAGCCGAGCTGATGACTAATGCAGCCCAACATGCCTTTCAGGTATCTTTACTTCTCTTTGTCCTTTCTTTAGATTAAACTGCTCCTTTTCTTGCCATAATTTCTTGTTGATCCCTTGCAGGGGTACATACACGCGATCAGAGCTGCCGAGATTGAGACTTATCGAGTTGCCATTCTATAAGAAATCAAGGACGAATGGGACCAAATAAGGAAAGGCCTCCAGTCTCGAGTAGTCGACTTGGAAAGTCGGCTTCTCGAAGACAAGATCGAGTTGGATGATGGTCGGATAGCTGCTGACAAAGCTGACCTCGAGGCGACCAAAGCTCGTGAAGTTGCTTCTGCACCGAGGCTAGAATGGCTTCCTTGAAGGAGACTTGGAAAGCAGAGCTCGAAGCTGAGCGAAAGAGGATAACTGATGAAGCTATAGCTATTCTTAGCAAAAATGCTGAAAATATCGAGCTACGGTGAAGGAGAGCTCCCTCAAGATAAACGAGCTAACTGCGGAGAAGGAGCGTCTCGAGGCTGAGTTAGCGACCCTTCAGGGTAAGATAGCTTATTCTTCGTCGAGGAAGAATAGGAGAGCTACAAGAGCTAAGGTCGACAAGAATTGGGCTATCATCCAGACGAGGCTAACGACCCTCAAACAATGCCAAGTTGGGGCGGATCTAGATGTAGAGATAGCCAAGGCTGAGAGCGATTCCGTGAAGGCCTAGCAATTATTGAACCAACTCCCCTCGAGCAGTGAGTGTTCATGCGAGGAGGAAAACGAGGGTTCAGATGCTTCAACATCCGGAGTCGAAGAATGATGTCTTGTCAGTTTACCTTTTGCTTTTTCTTTTTCTCTTAGGCCTTGGGCCGTTGTAAATATTTTCATTTTGGCCTCCGAGCCTTTTAATGGAGATGATAATTTTTCTCAGTGTCAATCTTTGTTTTGTTCTTTAAAGCTTTTGACATGTCGTTTGAATATTTTCTTGCAAAATAAATTCGAATGTAAGCTAGCTTAGAACGACGTCTCGTTCTCGAGCCGAGGCGTAAATAAAAAATGGCTTTCATGTATTAGATAAAAAAGAAGTTGAATCAAGTTTTATTCCATTGATGTGTTTTGAGGCGACTTAAATTAAACCTTTAGTCGTAATGAGACTTAGGCAAAATTTTCATTACAAAACCACTTCGGGCATTTATTATAAAGTCACTTCGGGTGACAAATAACTAGTCTAACTCTCTAGGGAACAATCCCCGGTGTATGGATAGCCGTTCAAAGTCCTCAGTCCCCCTTGCATCCCCCAGTGCTCGGGTGTGAAGAATAAATAATTGAGCACTATTCCTCGTTCGACTCGAGCGCTTCAACATTATCAACTCGATGCCGTGGGTGAAGGATTATGCCTTCATGAAGAGCCATGTTCCTTGATGTCAAAAATAATAGCTCTTTAAGTAGGAAATGTTCCAATTCAACGACTCTTGGTTGCCTCGTATGTCCTCGAGTTGATACGATCCCTTTCCTGTGATAGCTTTAATTCGATATGGCCCCTTCCAATTGGAAGCCAACTTTCCTGATTTCTTCTCCTTTGTCGTTTGATTTGAAGCCTATAAGACGTAATCACAAAATTTAAAGTCCTGAACTTAGCCTTTCTATTTAAATAAGCTTCAATTTGTTGCTTTTGAGCAGCAAACCGAACCAGAGAAATTTCCCTTCGCCCGTCGAGCAAATCTAGTTCCACGCGCATAGACTACTAAATTCAACTCCTCAAATGCACGGGTATACTGAAGGCTAGGCTCACTAACCTCGACATGAATCAGTGAATCGATCCCATAGGCGAGGAAAAATGGGGTCACCCCAGTGCTATTCTTCTTTGTCGTTCTCATTGCCCATAATACTCCGGGCAACTCATCGAGCCACGATCCTTTAACTTCATCCATTCTCTTCTTAAGGTTGTCCATAATTATCCTGTTCGAGGACTCAGCCAGCCCATTAGCACTGGGATGATAAGGCGTTGAAACCACCCTTTTGATCCCCCATTTGGCAAAGAAAGTTGTTACCTCCAACCCGATGAACTGTTTGTCGTCATTACACATTATCTCCCTCGGAACTCCAAATCTTCTTATAATATTTTTCCAAATGAAATCGATAACTTCCCTTTGCCGAACTTGAGGCTTAGTAGTTAGTCTAACCAAACTGGAGGCTTAGTAGCACCCCAAATCTAGCTGCCAAAGCTTCAGCAAGGTTGTAAATTTTGCACTGTACTGGTGCTGAAAATGCCAAAATCATATTGTCCATAGAATCTCTAACAATGCCCCTAATTCCAGCTGACTGAGGCGAGAAGTTACCATCAGTATTTATGTTTATCTTTCCCTGTGGAGGATGAAGGATGATTCTACTGCACAAATATACATAGTTGTGTGGCTCTCCACAAAAACATGATCAATTGTCTCTATATTTGGTTTAGGGCAGCAAACACACATAGACACCATATTTAGCCCAAACTTGCATATGGTATCATCAAAAGGTAACTTGTTTTGAATTAACCTCCAGACAAAAAAAAAGAGATCTTGAAGGGTAGTTTAGAATGCCATACCTGATTTCTAAAATCGTCTCTTGGTCTATGAACTATGACAATATGCCAAGCTGATTTTGTTGAAAAAAGATCATCCATAGAAGAATAGCCTTCTTGGTTTCTGGCTACCAATTAGAACTTTTAAGATGTGTTGCACAAGATGATGAGAGAGTAACTCAATCAACTTTTCAAAGTTCCAATTTTCATTATGGATAAAATTACCAACTGAAATTTTGGAAAATATTGATTGACCTAGACACCATTTAGAAAGAGGTCCTTTTCCGGATCAATTATCCCACAAAAAATTTGACCCGCCATTATGAATTTTCCACATAATTTTGGTTTCAGCTTTTTCTTTTATCTGCATCAATTTTCTCCAGTTGTGAGATTGTGTAGATTCATTTGCTTTGGCCACTGGGTGAACCCTTGAGCAGTATTTTTCCAGAAGGAAAGTAGTCAATAGTGAATTATTAGATCTAACATTCCACCATCTTTTCCACTATCTTTTAATTGCAAAGGAATCACTGACTTCTTCCAATCTCCTCATCCCAATTCCACCTTCACTTTTAGGCCAATACAAGCTGTACCAAGAACTCTAATGGTACTTGTTTCTATTTTCATCCTCCCCTCCCCAAAAATTTTTTTGCTAAGTGTCTCTCAATTAGCTTGAAAGTGCCCTTAGGTGGACACATAGCAGCAAGCGTGTAAGTGGGAATAGCTTGAAGGACATACTTGATTAAAATAAGCCTCCCACCCTAATGTGGGACCTACTCCATAAATAAATATTAGTTGGTAACATGTTATGAGAAAACCATAACAAACATGTTATGAGAATTGAAAACATTAGGCACGGAAATTTGCATTTGTAAATTGTAGAAACTTTATTTTTGATTGGTTCATGAGTCGGCCAAAAGTCCTATAAATACGGCCATCCATTTTTTTTAGTTTCAAACACACCAAAATAAAAGCAACACGGCAGTTGCTAGCTAGTATTACACAGACAATGAAAGAAAATAATCTGTGTAGGAAAATAGAGAGTGTGAGCAATATCATAGTGAGGTGTCTTTAAAATAAATGAAATTATTATTTTTAGTGTGTAATATTTCTCACTATAGTGAAGTTATTTTTCTCCTCTCAATATGTGGCTATTTTACTTTTTGTTAAAAAGTTTTCCACGTTAAGAAACTTGGTGTCTTTGTACTCCTCAATTCCTGGGATATACTATTGTGGATTATTGTGGGAATTATTCCTGGGGTATACTATTATTTTCCAACATTGCGGTATCAAAGCCATGGCAAATAATGGTACACTCGTATTTCAATACCTTCTTCTCACAAAAAAAATTATGAAAAGTGGTGCCTATGATTGAAAGCCATTCTTGGCTCTCAAGACGTGTGGTAGGTTGTACATAGTGGGTCTAAAATACCCGATAATGAGGAAACTCTGCTTAAAAATAATAGAGATGTCTTGGTAAAAATAAGAAAGAAGGATCAATAAGCTCTCAGTCTCATCCACCAATGTCTGGATGATGCCATGTTTGAGAAGGTAGCCGACGCTACCACCTCAAAAGAAGCTTGGGAGATTTTACAAAATTCTCTCCAAAGAGTTGATAAAGTAAGGAAGATAAAACTTCAAACTCCAAGGGCTGATTTTGAAGTTTTGAAAATGAAGGAATCTGAATCTATTTTGAATTATTGTTCAAGAGTAAAGGCTGTTGTAAATCAATTAAAAAGATACGGGGAAGAAATGGAAGAAATTTGTGTGGTAGAAAAGATCCTTCATTCTTTAACACCTAAATTTGATTATGTGGTGTGTGCTATTGAGGAGTCTAAAGATTTAGACTTCATTTTGACTTGTTGCTCCCAAACGCACACGCAAGTATACGCGGTCGATAAGTAATAGAGTGATAAGTAGAGTATCGTTCCCACGAGGACTATTCAGACTGGACTCCTAACAAACAATTTCTTAACAACTATTCAGGGATCTTTTCCAATAGTGAGAATTTTATTAACTAAAGAACAATAATTTAAATGGTGGAAATTCATTCAAACAATGGGGGAAACTTTGGCTGTAAAGAATATTAATAAGACGGTTTAGGGTCAGAGCTACGACCAATTCAGTTGAGTTTTCGAATTGATTCCACTCCTCGAATCCCGGATTACTAACTAACAGGTTGAATGTACCCCTAAAAACCTTCGATTCGTCACGGTCTATGCAGGCTACTCCAATCCCTATATGTCTATGGGTTGAATCACGTACACGCATTAACGAATTCTGTGTTAAGTTAAGCTAGGCGAGCAAGTATATGTCTATCCTACTCACACATTGGTTCCCCGATGCCCAGGTTCACAATCTAGCCCTACTCTTTCTTATTGCGTTCATAAATTTCCTCTTTCGAGTTCAATCTAAGAACCATACATAAAGCCTAATTATCGGGCCCTAATAATTAAATAAGTGAAATCAAGAAAGAATAAATAATCCGTTATGGGATTCAATATGTGGAATCAATCTTCAAACATCAACCTTCATAAAACGCTCTAACCCTAGAACGAAGGATTTAGCCACGCATACTCATAATCACAAGACAATGATTTGATGAAATAATGATGAAATAGTTAATAGATGAAAGAATAGGAATTAAACCCTTGTTCAATGAAGTATGGTGCTCCACAATTTCTCCAAAGTCTGAACCTCCCTCAAAAACTAAGTAAAAGAGTATTTATAATGTTTACAAAAGCCTAGCAATTAGTTACGCCTAAGCCTAGACGAAATAGGACTTCCAAAACCGCTCCAGGGGCGCTATAGCTGGCGCCCCGCACCTCAAAATACGCGCAACAAGGTAGAGTCCATCGAATCTCGCATGCAACGGCCACGCCCCGCGCCACAAAACGCGCCAGGATGCTGGGCACTGTAGTGGGCGCGGCGCGCCCCTCATGGCGCCTGGCCATTTTCAGCTTTCTTCTTCCGCAGCTTGCGTCGCGTTGTGCCTTCGTGTGCTCGATCCAATCCTCAATCCAATTCCATCCTTTTCTTGCTCGATCATGCTCTTTAAAGCTTCAATTGCACTTCATAACAACCTACAATCATACGATGTAAAATCAATGCAAAATCACATTCATCAACTAGAAAACGTGCGAATAAAGTATCCAAACGTGAGGAAATATTAAGAAAATATAGGCATAAAATGCCAAACATCACCACTCCACGCTTGAACCTTTGCTAACCCTCGAGCAATTACAAATAACTTCCCAACCTAGGTAGAACAAGTCTGCCTATGACTAACTATTCTAATCCTAAAAAGAGAGAAAATAATAAAAAAACTACCCGGTTCAAAGGCCTCCCTGTGGAAAAGAACCGAGGCCATTAGAAAAACCACGGGGCGGATGATTTTACCACTAACTAAAACTAAAAATAAAATCTTTTCGGAAGTTTTCATTAGTTTTCTAATTTTTTTTTCATTTTTTTTATATATTAAAGCAAGAAACAAATAAAAATAAAGTCAAGTGACAAAGATAAAAATTGCTAAAATTAAATTCCTAAGGGTACAATCATCCATAACCTCAAAAACTTGGGAAGTTCCCAACCCCACACTTAAAACAGGCAATGTCCTCAGTGCTAAAAAATAAAGTACAAGGGTAAAGAAAACTTCCCTGAGGGCCAATCGGCCTACAATGGACGGTGCGATGGAGTGCTGTCCTAATCCTCCTCCTCCCCGTGTGTGGCACCTCCCTCTGCATCAGTCTCCACACCATCACTGTCCGGATCACGGTCTATGATGTCCGAATCGGTGTTCTCATCCTCCTCCGGGGTAGCACCACCGTCTGAGTCATACCCAGCAGGCGTCTCGAAGAATCCAATAAAGGAACTGTGCGATCAAGCGCAGCCATATCCATGCCGGCCTGCTGGGCCATATGCTCCATCATTACGTACTGATGCGCGGACAAGTTGGCGTCTGTGTCCCACAACTCGTCCGATGTCAGGCGCACTGGTGCGGTGGTGGTCACACTCTTCACCGCTGCGATATCAAAAGTCCTCTTAATGTCGGGGACAATGCGATCCCCGACCTCATCAACCGGGACTCCCTCCTTTTCTAGATACCTGGTGAGAATGTTCCTAAAGTACAATCGGCTACACGTCTTCTTATTCCTTTGCTCCTTCATCACTTTCAGCATATAGTAGCCAATGTTAACCGGCCTCCCGGTCATGAAGAAATAGATCATGCACGCCCGAGTCTTGGTGACCTCGGAATAATGGCTCGCAGGTATAATGTGTGCATTGATTAACCTCATCCATACTCGATCCGTCTTCAAAAACTGTGAAAAGAGCATGTGTATGTGTCTACCTGTCTCAGACCGCTCCCACCAATGAGTGGAGCCCTTGCCACACAATGCCTCTCGCATGGCCTTGTAATCAGGCCTCTTTATGAACTCCCTCAGCTCGTCATAATCTGGGTCCTCTACCCCCAAGAAGGTGTTCAATACAGTGTGATCTAATTTCACCTTCTTTCCCCGAATTGAGACCATGTCGTCATCTTTCCACGCTTCAATTGGGTCCCAATTGGGATAGAACTCTTTCACAAGGTCGAGGTTAGCATGGCCCGGACTCTCAAAGACCGAGTCCCAATGCAAGGCGTGAATGGCCTCTCCCACACCCCGACACTTCTGCAACAACTTTCTCTCATCAATGGCTTGCTCGGGAATATATCCCGCAAGCCGCACGTTTTTGTACTATGTTTGGCTTTCGCCCTTCTTGACAAAGGAAAGGCCGAACCTCGTCCTACCACCGGGCCTTGGGATAGGCACCGCATCTATGGGAACTCTAGCCTTGGCCTTGGGCTTGGCCGGTGCCTTGCCCTTTGCTTTGCTCGATGAGGCCTCGGCTTGTAGTGACCTTTTAGGAGCCGAGGCGGAGGAAGAACCCGTTTTGGTGGATGTTCTAACCATGGTGCCTACATGAAACAAAAATGGCAATGTGAGATTTCAATTCAAGCACAAAGTCAATTGGGTGGGTCAACACCCCACACTTATCGCTCATTAAATTCATTAACAATTCAACTCATAACCACGAACGACCCTACACTTAGCGAAAACAAGCATTGCAAAAATTTCCACGGGCGTGGACTTCATGATCAAGCTAGTGGAGGTTACAAAGTAGCCAATTCTATGCATGTATTGCACCCAATGTTAAACTTAAGCCTAATGGTACCATTGCTACTAAAGAATTCACAAGGTTAAGCATTTTTCATAGTTGAGGCATTTTATCAAACACTTGGTGTGCACAATTTTCAATTTGCAATTTCAATGGCTAAAGTAACGTATCAACCCTCTCAAATGGTTGGGAGATCCCTGTTTGCAAGTATACAAGCCAAACATTAAGCACAATTCATGAATATAAGCAATTAAGACCAAATTCTGGTCAACGTGTTTGCACACTAGTTAGGGATTGAAACATGGAAAGATGATGTTAACTTACTATGTAATGGAAAGAGAAGGAGAAGAATCACTTACTTGAAGAATTTAGGATGATTGGAGAAGAACTTGAGATGAATTGCAAGAAATAGGAGTGATTTGGGAGAGTTTGGGAGTGTTTTGATTGAAAAATATGAAGAAAATGAGAGGAGAATCGGGTGAAAAGGGGGAAAGGAAAACCGGGTCACAGGTCAAAACCCGATTTGACCCGGATTTTAAAATTTTTTACCTGGCGCGAGGACAGGCCATATAGCGCCCAGAAACTGCGCCCACTAGATGGTTCGGCGCGTTGGGAGGCGCAGGGCGCTCCCAAACGCGCCCCGTTCAAATTTTTGGAAGCTGAAAATTATGCCCGGCACGTTTCCTCCGCGGGGCACGCCTATAGCGCTTGGAAAACTCAACTCTCTGTATTTTTCAGGGCGGTGGGAGGCGCGGGGCGCTCCCAAACGTGCCCGAACAATTTTTTTGTACCGAATTTTTATTCCAAGCGCGAAACCAAGCGCGGGGCATGCCTCAAAGCGCCCCAGATCCCAGATGAGGTCCTTTCCGAACGAGATGTAGTGCGACGTCTACAAAAACGACAAAACAAAACAAAAACTACGTGACACTATAAAACAAAAAACAACTAAACTATTACAAGTACAAACTCGGGTTGCCTCCCGAGAAGCGCCTTATTTAACATCGTGGCACGACGATTATCAATCATGGATCCCTCAAGGTAATGGAGGTACGATGATTCACCGAACCTCCCCAATAATGCTTCACTCTTTGGCCATTCACTAAGAACGTCTCCTCCGCATTGGGGACTCTCAACTCAACCGCTCCATGTGCGGTAACACGAACTACTTCAAACGGCCCCGACCATCTTGACTTCAACTTGCCCAGAAATAGCTTCAACCTCGAATTAAACAACAACACCAGCTGCCCAGGCTCAAACTGACGACGCTCAATGTGCTTGTCATTCTACTTCTTTGTCCGTTTCTTGTACAATTTTGCATTCTCATAAGCATGGAAACGGAACTCTTCAAGCTCATGCAATTGAAGTATTCTCTTCTCACCCGCCAATGCCATATCAAGATTGAGATTTTGAATCGCCCAATATGCTTTATGCTCTACCTCAACGGGCAAGTTACAGGCCTTACCATAAACAAGCCTATATGGAGAAGTTCCAATAGGCATTTTAAATGCAGTCCGATAGGCCCAAAGAGTATCATCTAGCCTCATAGCCCAATCCTTTCTCGAGGTATTCACAGTGTTCTCAAGGATTTGCTTGATCTCTCTATTTGACGCCTCCACTTGGCCACTAGTTTAGGGATGATAAGCATTTGCCACCTTGTGGCGCACCCCATACTTGGCCAACAGTTTATTGAACAATCGATTGCAAAAATGAGTACCTTCATCACTGATTATAGCGCGCGGTGTCCCAAAACGAGTGAAAATATTTTTCTTCAAGAATTTTACCACCACACTCGCATCATTTGTTGGAAGTGCCACAGCCTCCACCCATTTAGATACATAATCAACCGCCACAAGAATGTATTTGTAGCCCTTAGAAGGCGGGAACGGACCCATAAAGTCAATCCCCCAATAATCAAACAGCTCAATCTCCAAAATATTGTTCAAAGGCATCTCATGACGCCTAGAAATAGTACCCGTTCTTTGGCAACGATCACACTGCTTAACAAAAGCATGAGCATCTCTAAACAAAGTAGGCCAAAAGAACCCAGACTGAAGTACCTTTGCAGCTGTTCGATCTCCACCAAGATGGCCACCATAAGGAGAGGAATGGCAGCTCTGTAGAATCGGCTCAACTTTTTCCCTTGGAATGCACCTCCTAGCTAATTGGTCAGGGCCTATCTTGTACAAATAAGGCTCATCCCACACATAAAATCTGCTCTCATGAAGGAGTTTGCGCTTTTGCTCAGCTGTAGCCCCAGGAGGATACACATTACTCACAATTAAGTTCACCATATCAGCATACCATGGCACCTCAGCTGCCGCTAAAGCAAAAATCTGCTCATCAGGGAATACTTCTTTAATCTCAGGCCCTTCATCTACATGATCTCTATTCTCCAGCCTTGATAAGTGATCAGCTACTTGATTCTCGGTCCCCTTGCGATATCGAATTTCAACATCAAACTCTTGCAATAGGAGAACCCATCGAATTAGCCTAGGCTTGGAATCCTTCTTCTCAAACAAATACCGGATTGCGGCATGATCAGTGTAGACAACAATACGAGTGCCAACAAAATAAGATCTGAATTTATCAAAAGCATATATAACGGCTAGCAACTCCTTCTCAGTGGTGGTATAATTGGATTGGGCTGCATCAAGAGTCTTACTTGCATAATAGATGGAGTGAAAGATTCTTCCAATTCTTTGGCCTAGAACAGCCCCAATAGCATTATCACTCGCATCACACATCAATTCAAATGGCAAAGACCAGTCAGGAGCAATGATGATTGGTGCAGTCACCAACCTTTTCTTCAATTCTTCAAATGCCTTGAGACAAGCATCATTAAACTCAAATTTCACATCCTTCTCCAACAACTTGCACATGGGATTAGCAATTTTGGAGAAGTCCTTTATGAAACGCCTATAGAAACCTGCATGTCCCAGGAAACTACGCACCCCCTTAACAGAGATAGGTGGTGGTAATTTCTCAATAGCCTCAATCTTCGCTTTATCTACCTCGATCTCTTGCTTTGACACCTTGTGCCCAAGTACTATGCCTTCTTGAACCATAAAGTGACATTTTTCCCAATTCAGCACCAAATTTGTTTCTTCACAACGGCTTAGCACATCGTCTAAATTCTTTAAGTAGTCATCAAAGGAATCACCAACTACCGAGAAATCATCCATGAACACCTCAACAAATTTTTCCACCATGTCGGTGAAAATAGCCATCATGCATCGCTGAAAAGTCCCAGGGGCATTACATAGTCCAAACGGCATCCTCCTAAATGCATAGGTGCCATATGGACTAGTAAATGTAGTCTTCTCTTTATCTTCAGGAGCTATCACAATCTGATTATAGCCCGAATATCCATCCAAGAAGCAATAATACTCGTGCCCAGCAAGTCTATCCAGCATTTGATCAATAAAGGGGAGTGGGAAGTGGTCTTTCCTGGTGGCCTTGTTCAGCTTTCTATAATCAATGCAAATTCGCCACCCTGTGACTGTTCTTGTAGGAATCAATTCCTTATGCTCATTCTTCACCACTGTCATGCCCCCCTTCTTTGGAACACATTGCACTGGGCTCACCCACGTGCTGTCAGAGATAGGAAAAATAATACCAGCATCGAGCCACTTGATAATTTCTTTCTTCACCACCTCATTCATGATTGGATTTAATCTCCTCTGCTGCTCTATAGATGGTTTATGGCCTTCCTCCAAAAGAATTTTGTGCATGCAAAAAGAAGGACTAATCCCTCTAATATCAGCAATGGTCCAGCCAATAGCTCTCTTGCGCTCTCGCATCACTTTTAACACCTTTTCAACCTGCACATTAGACAACAAAGAAGAAAGGATCAGGGGCAAGGTATTACCCTCACCCAAATAAGCATAACGCAAATGAGCAGGTAAAGGTTTGAGTTCAAGAGTAGGAGTCTTCTCAATAGACGGTTTAGCAGGAGTTAAGGTCAACGGTCTATGAAGCTCCTCAAATTTCTTCCACCCTGGGATGAATTTAATCTCCATATTAAGAATCTCCACATATTCTTCAATTTCATCATCCTTCAGGATATCATCATCATCACACAAGAGTGCCTTCTCCAGAGAATCAACATTAGAGGCCAAGAATGACCTCTCATCAGCAATCAACTCTACATCTACCACTTTCACCATGGACAACTCTTCATAATGGGAAGGAAGCTGGGTAGCTCTAACCACATTGAATACAGCCTCTTCACCATTTACCTTCATAATCATCTTTCCAGCTCTAACTCTAATGACATCATCAGCAGTACCAAAAAATGCTCTTCCCAAGATGAGAGGAACCTCAGGGTCAGCTTCATAATCAAGAATAATGAAGTCAACAGGCAATATAAACTGACCCACTTGTACGCGCACATCCTCAATAATCCCTTCGGGGCATGTCAAAGATCTGTCAGCCAGTTGCAGAGTCACAGTAGTCGGTCGTGGTTCACCCAGGCCTAGCTTTCTGAAAACTGATGAAGGCATTAAATTCACACTAGCACCCAAGTCACACAAAGCTCGTCCAACCTCATGCTTCCCAATTTTCAAGGGAATAATAAAACTGCCAGGATCCTTCAATTTCTGAGGAAGCTTGCTTCTAACTCTACAACTGCACTCCTCAGTTAGTAGAACTGTCTCGAACTCAGTCAGTCTTCTCTTGTTAGCAACAATATCCTTGATGTATTTAGCATATTTGGGAACATCCCGCAAAAGCTCAACCAAAGGAATATTTACCTGAATCGGACTCAAGATCTCCAAAAATTTCTTGCATGCTGCATCAACTTTCTGCTTCTGAAGTCTCTGAGGGAAAGGTGGTGATGGTCTCACAATAGCAGCCTCGAGCTGCTTTTCTATGACTTTCTCAACTTCTTTCTCCACCTCTCTATCAGCATTAGGTTCTAACTCGCCAACAGGCTTCTTTGGCTTTGGGGGAACTTCTTCTAGAGCTCTTCCATTCCTCAAAGTAACTGCTTGCACAAATTATTTAGGATTTTTCTCTGTATCACTTGGCAAAGCACCCCGAGGTCTGTTATTCTGTGCTCCAGCTAGCTACCCCATTTGTCTCTCAAGATCTTTCTGAGCATTGGTCAAATCTTTTATTGTTTGTGCCTGAGCTGCTGAATCGTCCATGAGTTTTTGCTGTCCTACAAGAATTTTTCTGAGCATATCTTCAACTGAACTAGGTTGCTGTGGCTGAGCCTGCGACTGTGACCCCTACGGTGGTGCATTTTGAAAATTATTTTGAGGTCTGACATTGGGTTGTAGCTGCTCATGGTTATCCCTCCAAGAAAAGTTTAAGTGATTACGCAAATTGAGGTTGTAGCTGTTACCATATTGATTGCGACTCTAACCCTGTGGCCTGTTCTGACTACCCACATAATACACAGACTCTGGATTAGATGGACAGACGTCAGTGGCATGATCAACTCCACAAACTTCTCAAAAGACTTGAATTTGTTGCACTGGAGCTACTTGTTGTTGAGTCTGCGGTAGAGCTAGCTTGCTAATTTGATTAGAAATAGCATCCATCTTCGCCCTCAGCTCTGAAACTGCATCTAACTGAAGTACCCCAGCAGATTTTTGCGTAGTAGCTCTACCATCTCCCTGCCAATCAGGATTGCTCTACGAAAACTTGTCTAGTAATTCATAGATCTGGTCAAAGTTTAAGGCCAGTACTTGGCCTCCAGCAGCAGCATCTACCACGATCTTAGTATGCGCAGTCAACCCCTCAATAATAGTTTGTGCCAGAACCTCATTTGATTGATTATGGTGTGGACAATCTCTCAGTAAAGCTTTAAGCCACTCCCAGGCTGAATACAAAGACTCTCCTTCTATCTGTCTGAAGGACATAATTTCACTCCTCAGCCGGGCTGTCTTGGCAGATGGATAAAACTTAGCTAAGAAATTCTTAGCCAAATCATCCCAAGTAGTGATAGACCCAGGCTTTTCAGCCTTTAACCACTTCCTTGCTGCCCCAATCAGTGAAAATAGGAACAATGTCAAGCGAACATAATCAGTAGGAACTCTCGTCGGTGTATAAGTATCACTGATCTCCAAGAAATTCTGAATGTGTTGCTGCGGATCTTCATAAAGTAATCCACTATATTGCCCAGTCACATGCAGCAACTGAATCATGCCGGGCTTAATCTCAAAGTGGCTGGTGATAGCGGGCTTCACAATGCTAGACGCCACTCCCCCAGGCTGGGAAGAGCAACAACTCGCACCGCTACTGCTCGTTCTTCTGCCATTTCAGTGGGCAAGGAAGTAAGTACAAGTGCTAATGCTGCTCGGTCTCTCGCTTCTCTTCTTACCCTTCGCAAGGTCCTTTCAGGCTCGGGATCAAAAGGTTCGAGTGGTTCGTCCCTTCAATTCCTTTGCATGCAAAACCTGTTGCCTGAAACAGCACAAGAAACTCAACAAAAAATTAAACCTGAATAGATAATAAGTAATCATTCAAAAAGAAATAAGTCAATTGTTTAGTCCCCGGCAACGGCACCAAAAACTTGTTGCTCCCAAACGCACACGCAAGTATACACGGTCGACAAGTAATAGAGTGATAAGTAGAGTATTGTTCCCACGAAGACTATTCAGACTGGACTCCTAACAAACAATTTCTTAACAACTTTTCAGGGATCCTTTCCAATAGTGAGAATTTTATTAACTAAAGAACAGTAATTAAAATGGTGGAAATTCAGTCAAACAATGGGGAAACTTTGGTTGTAAACAATATTAATGAGACGGTCCAGGGTCAGAGCTATGACCAATTCAGTTGAGTTTTCCAATTGATTCAACTCCTCAAATCCCGGATTACTAACTAACAGGTTAAATGTACCCGTGAAAACCTTTCGATTCTTCACGGTCTATGCGGGCTACTCCAATCCCTATATGTCTATGGGTTGAATCACGTGCACGCATTAACGAATTCTGTGATAAGTTAAGATAGGCGAGCAAGTATATGTCTATCCTACTCACACATTGGTTCCCCGATGCCCAGGTTCACAATCTAGCCCTACTCTTTCTTATTGCGTTCATAAATTCCCTCTTTCGAGTTCAATCTAAGAACCATACATAATGCCTAATTATCGGGCTTTAATAATTAAACAAGTGAAATCAAGAAAGAATAAATAATCCGTTATGGGATTCAATATGTGGAATCTTCAAACATCAACCTTCATGAAATGCACTAACCCTAGAACGAAGGATTTAGCCATGCATACTCATAATCACAAGATAATGATTGGATGAAATAATGATAAAATAGCTAATAGATGAAAGAATAGAAATTAAACCCTTGTTCAATGAATTATGGTACTCCACAATTGCTCCAAAGTCTGAACCTCCCTAAAAAACTAAGTAAAAGAGTATTTATAATGTTTACAAAAGCCTAGCAATTAGTTACGCCTAAGCCTAGACGAAATAGGACTTCCAAACCCGCTCCATGGGCGCTATAGTTGGCACCCCCGTGCCTCAAAACGCGCTCAACAAGGCAGAGTCCGTCGAATCTCGCACGCAACGGCCACGCCCCGCGCCACAAAACGCGCCAGGATGCTGGGCGCTGTAGTGGGCGCGGCGTGCCTCTCATGGCGCCAGGCTATTTTCAGCTTTTCTTCTTCCACAGCTTGCGTCGCGTTGTGCCTTTGTGTGCTCGATCCAATCCTTAATCCAATTCCAGCATTTTCTTGGTCGATCATGCTCTTTAAAGCTTCAGTTGCACTTCATAACAACCTACAATCATACGATGTAAAATCAGTGCAAAATCACATTCATCAACTAGAAAACGTACGGATAAAGTATCCAAACGTGAGGAAATGTTAAGGAAATATAGGCATAAAATGCCAAACATCAACGGAGCAACTGGAGGGTTCTTTACAAGCCCATGAAGAAAAGATCAGGAGAAGACAAGAAGAGCCATTGGAGCAACTTCTTAAAACCAAGGCATCTTTCAAAGATTATGGAGGTGAAAAGAGCTATAGAGGAAATGGACGAGGAAGAGCTCGTGTCGGTCGAGGAAGAGAAAGAAGTAATCGTAACAACTTTAACAATGAAGAAAAAAGCTTTCAAGCATTCAAAGGTCGTGGTCGTGGACAAACAGGGGAAGAGGACGTGGTTACTATCAAGAGACAAATAGAAAAAGGTATTATAAATCTAAAATTGAGCGTTACAATTGTCATAAATTTGGTCATTTCTCATGGAAATGTCATAGTAATAGTGAACATAAAGCTAACCTTGTTACGACAAAGAAGAAGATGAGTCAACATTGTCGCTAGCACTCAATGAAGGTGACAAGGATGATTGCAGCTCGTGGTATTTGGACAATGGAGCAAGAAACCATATGTGTGGATGCAAAGTCAAGTTTGTGGAACTCATTAAAAGGGTGAAAGACCATGTGTCCTTTGGAAATTTCTCAAAGATTCAAATTGAAGAGAGAGGTACGATTCTAATCTCCTCTAAAGATGGTGGCCACAAGTTGATTAAAGAAGTTCATTATGTGCCAAAATTAAAAAGTAACTTCTTGAAAGAGGAGATGATATTCATATGAAAGATAAGCATCTTTGGCTTAGAGATTCAAATGGAAACTTAATTGCTAAAGTTGAAATGGCAAAGAATAGATTATTTACTTTGAATCTTAAGACAATTGATGTAAAGTGTTTGAACGCTAATGCGCAAGATGAATCATGGTATTGGCACATGTGATTTGGGCACTTAAATTTTGAAGCTCTCAAATCAATGGGAGAAAAGATGATGGTGCATGAAATGCCTTCAATCAACCATCCCAATCAATTGTGTGACGCTTTTCTTCTTGGCAAACATGCAAGGAAGAGTTTTCTGAAGGAGCCCACATCAAGAGCTACCAACCCACTCCAGCTTGTTCATACCGATGTGTGTGGACCAATCAATCCACCTTCCTTCTGAAGCATTTGTTGCTTTTAATACTTTTAAAGTACTTGTGGAAAAGGAAAGTGGCAATGAAATAAAAGCTTTAAGGTCCGATAGAGGAGGCGAATTCACTTCAAAAGAATTTAATTACTATTGTCAATCTCATGGAATTCGCTGCCCTCTAACGGTACCTTACTCCCCACAATAAAATAGAGTCACGGAAAGGAAGAATAGAACAATTCTTAATATGGCTAGATGTATGTTGAAAGCTAAAAGCATGCCCAAGGAATTTTCGGCAGAAGCTGTTTCTTGTGCAGATTATTTGAGCAATAGATCTCCAACAAGAAATGCTAGAGATCAAACTCCTCAAGAAGCATGGAGTGGAAGGAAGCCAAGTGTCAAACACCCGAGAATATTTGGGAGCTTAGCCTATGCTTATGTACCACATCAAGGAAGATCTAAACTTGATGATCGTAGTGTCAAGCATGTATTTGTTGGCTATGACACGAGTTCAAAAGACTACAAGTTATACAAACCTGGCAATGGCAAAGTGGTGGTGAGTCGTGATCTTGAATTTGATGAAGAAGCAATATGGAATTGGGAATCTCAAGAAGAAAATATATATGATTTTTTGAAGATGATGAAGAAGAAGCACAAGAGACCAAGAAATCCTTACAAGACACAACTCCTCATCCATCCCCAACCAATATTGCATCTCCTTCCTATTCAGGAATTTCAAATGGAGCACCTAAAAGAGCGAGGACAATTGCAGAACTCTATGATAATACAGATCAAATTACTAATTTTGATTTTTTTATTGTCTCTTTGTTAATAATGAACCAATGAACTTTGATGAAGCTTTTGCAGATAAAAGGTGGAGACAAGCCATAGAGGAGGATACAAGGAAAGACTTGTGGCTAAAGGCTACAAACAAAGGCATGGCATTGACTATGATAAAGTCTATGCGCATGTTGCCCGCATGGAGACGATTCGATTGGTTATCTCTTTGGCAGCACAAATGAAGTGGAAAATCCATCAACTAGATGTCAAGTCAGCCTTCTTGAATGGCTATCTTGAAGAGGAAAAATCTATGTTGAGCAACCATTGGGCTTTGAGATCAAAAATCATGAAGATAAATTGCTTAGATTGAACAAAGCCTTATATTGGATTGAAGCAAGCTCCAAGAGCATGGAATAGTCCCAGCGACAAGTATCTTCAAGACAACGAGTTGTCTCCATGAATATGCTCTTCATATTAAAATTCATACTAATGGAGATGCTTTACTTCTCCGTTTTTATGTTGATGATCTTATCTATACGGGTAATAACCCCAATTTGTTTGAAGATTTCTAGAAAGCTATGTCCCATGAGTTTGCTATGACAGACATAGGGCCCATATCATATTACTTGGGTCTAGAAGTGAAGCAGATGGAGGAAGGAATTTTCATATCTCAAGATAGCTATACAAAAGAGATGTTGAAGAAGTTCAAGATGATTGATTGCAACCCTGTAAGCACACCAACGGAGAGTGGTATAAAGTTGTCAAAGTTTATTGATGGAGAAAAGGTGAATCTAACCTTTTTCAAAAGTCTTGTGGGAAGCTTAAGATGCCTGACTTGTACAAGACCAGATATACTCTTTGCGGTTAGCGTAGTGAGTCATTTCATGGAAGCTCCTACCTCAACTCATTTGAAAGTTGCTAGCAGAATTTGTCGTTACTCAAAGGTATGATCGACTATGGGCTATTTTACTCTCCTACTAATGATTTCAATCTTGTGGGATTTTGTGATAGTGATTTTGCAGGAGTTACTGATGATAAAAAAAGCACAACTGGCTTTTTTTTTCTTGGGTAATTATATTATTACCTGGAGTTCAAAGAAACAATGCATTGTTACTCTCTCGACTTGTGAATCCAAATATGTAGCAGCAACGTCTTTTACATGTCATGCTATTTGGTAGAGAAGATTGCTAAAGGAGCTCAATTTGCGTCAAATTGAAGCCACGACAATTTGCATTGATAACAAGTCCGCACAAGAACTTGTAAAGAATCATGTGTATCATGATCGGAGCAAGCACATAGATACAAGGTATCACTTCATCAGAGAATGCATTTTCAAGAAAGAGATAGAGCTCAAGTATATGAAGTCTCATGATCAAGTTGCATATATCTTTAGAAAGCCTCTCAAAGTTGAGGAATTTCGAAGAATGAGATCAATGCTTAGAATGAAGAAGAAAAATCAAAATTAAGGGGGAGATTTGTAGGACCTACTCCATAAATAAATATTAGTTGGTAACATGTTATGAGAAAATCATAACAAGCATGTTATGAGAAGTGAAAACATTGGGACTGCAATTTGCATTTGCAAATTGCAAAAACTTTATTTTTGATTGATTCATGAGTCAGCCAAAAGTCCTATAAATACAGCCATCAATTTTCAGTTTCAAACACACCAAAATAAAAGTAAGCAGTAGTTGCTAGCTAGTATTCCACAGACAGTGAAAGAAAATAATATGTGTAGGAAAATAGAGAGTGTGAGCAATATCATAGTGAGGTCTCTTTAAAATAAAGAGAGTTATTTCTTTTGAGTGTGTAGTAGTCTACAATTATAGTGTGTAATATTTCTCACTATAGTGAAGTCATTTTACTCCTCTCAATACGTGGCTATTTTACTTTTTGTTAAAAGATTTTCCTCATTAAGAAACTTAGTGTCGTTGTACTCCTCAATTCTTATGGATTATTATGAGAATTATTCTTGGGGTATACTATTATTTCCCAACATATAAGACAGAAGTTTCCATGCCATCCTGTCAACCTCTTTGTGATTTTTGATACAAGCTAATCAAATATAGCAATTTTTTCCTCCCAACAAACAAGGGGCTGCCAAGATAGTTGATGGGAAAATCTTTAGTTTTGAAGTCAGTATTGTCAATGAACCTGTTAACTCTGGAAGGTGAAGCCTTTGGAGATGTACAAAAGTAACTCTTGTCATTATTAACTTTTTATCCAGAGTTTACCACGTATAATATCGCATGTTCCATAACTAACTTAATAGTACTATTCTTTCCTCCACAGAAGATGATAATGTCATCGGCATAGGTAAGATGGTTTACCTTTGGACATCTTTCATCCATAGAGAATGATATGAAGTGACGGTTTTTATAGAGTTGATTTAGCAACCTGGACAAAACTTCAGCACCCAGAATGAAGAGAGATGGGGACAATTGATTTCCCTATTTGAGTCCCTATGATGAAGTGAAGAAGCCATTTCTAGTGCTTCCTCCGTCCCAAAATAAGTGTCTGAGTTTGACTGGGCACAGAGTTTAAGAAAATAAGGAAGATTAAAATTCTGTGGTTTAAAATGAAAGGTATGTGTAATGTGGGCCAGTGTCTTTAAATCCTGTAGTCCAAAATAAATCTTAGATTTACAGAGTTGCCATAAAAGGAAAGAGGCACTCATTTTGGGACAAACATAAAAGGGAAGATAGACACTCATTTTGGGACGGATGGAGTACCATTTATGACAACAGAGTACCATTCTTCTGATATGAGCCTCCAAAAAGTATCAATCCACCATTCAGAAAATCCAAACCTTCCTAAGGACGGAGGGTAAAATTGTCCAGGACATCCTAGCATAAGCTTTTTCCATATCCAACTTGATGATTATGTTCCCTCATTTATTTGGCTGAGTTATACCTTGAGCAATTTCTTGAGCCAATAAAATATTGTCAATAATGGCCCTCCCTTCGACAAACCCACTCTGGTTCTCACAAATCATTCTAGGTAGTAAAGGATTCAGCCTTCTAGCCATAACTTCAGAGATAATCTTTGCAGCAAAATTGCTAAGACTAATAGGCCTCAAGTTTAAAAATGTAGAAGGTGATTCAACCTTTGGTATTAAAATCAAGCATGTGTGAGAAAAAACCTTTTTTAATCTGTTCCCATTAAAGAACCACAGAACAAAATCAACTACATCATGTTTAATAATATTCCACCACTTGTGGTAGAACATGCCATTAACCAGTCAGGTCCTGCTGCACTTGTTGGGCTCATGTCATAGATTTTTTCCCTTACCTAATCTTCATAAGGAATGGTTCACAAAGATTCATTATCATTATCTAAAATGCATCTAGGGATACAATTTAGAACCTGATTGTCTGTCACAAAAGATTGTGGGTTGAATAAGGTCTCAACGTGGGACACCGCTTCTTTGGTAATTTTATCTTGTCTTCGCATCCACCTTCCTCTATGATTCTTTATTCTATGAATGTGCATCTTTCTTCTTCTATCATTGATGACGCTATGAAAATATCTGCTATTAGAATCACCTTCTTCAAACCATTTCACTTCTGACTTTTGTTTCAAGAGAGAGTCCTGCATTGCAAGCGATTTTACATATTCTGCCTGGGCTTTACTAAGTCCATGTCTGGACTGATTAGAATTTGAAGTTAAATCTTGATCTTCCAAACAGTGGACAATATTTTCCCATTCCTCCACTTTCTGATGGACATCACAATATTTTCCCTAGACCACCTACTCAACCTCCTGCCAAAGTTCTTCAATTTTTGTTGTAATCTCCACATTGGGTTCCCAGAGATGGGAGTTTCCCATGATTCTCGAACCAAATCATCACAACTTGGTTAGTCAATCCAAAAATTCAAAAATCTAAAATACTTAAATGTAGAAGTTTGGTCTGAATAACATTTCATCAGTAGTGGCCTTTGATCAGAACCAGTCTGGCTAAGATGTCTGACAATACTACTTTGAAACATATGGCACCACTTATCATTAATCAAGATCCTGTTAAGTCTCTTCCAAATTCTTTTTCTAAGATTTCTATTATTGCACCAAGTGAATCCAGAGCCCACATATCCTGCATCCGCAACTCCACAACTGTTAACACAAGACGCAAAATCCATGCTTTTATACATCCTTTGTGGTCTGCCCCTGATCTTCTCTGTTGGCTCTAATATAACATTAAAGTTCCCTCCTATGCACCAAGGAACGTCAACTTGAAGACTCAAGTTGACAAGACTGTCCCATAACTCCCTCCTCTCAGTAGTAGAGCATTTTGCATAAACCGCTGAAATAAAAATAATGTTACTGCATGTTCCATAGTTTAGCATTTTGCATAAACCGCTGAAATAAGAATAATGTTATACCCTTCAATTTTCTCCTTATTGACAAAGGGTTCAAAAATAGAAACAAACTGAACTTTATTAATTTTGACAAGGTGTTTGAGCCTGCGAATGGCTTTCTTTGACCTTACTCCCCTAATATTCCAAAAAACTGCACTTATCATGATAAGTTAGGACTGGCTATTTTGGATCCTTCCCATAGATCAGGGACGGATTTGAATCTCTCATTTAATTTTTCTTTACATGCTTCTTCCCTTAGGAGAAAGTCCACCATTTTCCACCAGATCTTTCAAGTGACTTTGAGCAGGATCATCAGGCTCTATATCATATTTGTTTACAATGGAAACCTCTTTTGGAACAGTTAGAAGTGTCCCCTCTTTATCTTCCTCATGAACTACCAAATTGTGTTCAGTCAAGTCGACAACCAAGTTAAGACCTTTGTGGTTTTTAATAGCTAGATCTAAACTTGGTGAACCCTCAATTGACACATCTTTTTGAATACTGCTGCTTGAGGATTCAGTATTGCCAGCCTTGACTTTTATCCCCTTAGAATGGTTCTCCGAAGATTGATCCCCTATCTGAGTGTTTTGGACATTCAATACTAGTTGATTACTGACTTCCATATCTCTCTCTACCTCTTTTAGGCTTTGAATTCTGATCTGACTTTCAGGCTATTTGTGAGTCTCCTCTGAAATCGACTGACAGTTGTCAAGTCTCTTGACCCTCCTTTTTTCGGTCATTATAATTTTTCCAGGTCTGAAAGTAATCTTGGTCTTTTTTTTGGTACTTTCTTTGTACTTTTATTTTTCTTTTTCCTTGTCTTGGTTCTGTTAGTTATATCATCATTTCTTTGAATGTTACCATCCTCATAGCTAACTGTTTGTTGTGTATTTTCCCTTGTGCCTTTATTAGCTTCCTTTATCACTTTCTCTTTATATTTTCCCTCCTGCTTTTTAGATTGTTCATGCCTCTTTGATTCTTTTTCCTTATCAGCTTCTTTCTCTTTGTTTGAAGCACTGGATTGCCCCTTCTCTGACATAATAAACTAGCCTCCTTGTTTATCAATTTTTCATATGTCTGTTCCTCTTCTTTCTTCTTCTTTTCTGCCCTTTTACATTGGATAAAGAATTCCCTAGACGTTTGCAATGGGTGCAGTATTTAGGTACACCTTCATATTCCAATTTTTGTGTAAAACCTTTCAATGCAACCCCTTCCCCTTCCTGTCCAACCCAGATATTGTCCAGTTGGGGCCTTGTTAAATCAATTTCTACTCTAACTTTGGCCATACTAGGCCTTGTTTTTGAGATTCTAGCTGCATCCATGGTTAGTGGGATCCCGACAGAACCAAGGATTTGTTTGATGTAGTGCCAATCGTGCAGATGGTAGGTGTTGAGAGTGTGAAGGATTAGCTAAACTAAGTGTAGGTAGTTAATCAAGGGCAGTTTAGTAAATAGCTTTAGTTCCGGAAATCTGTTAAGATCAGTTAGTTAGTTAGGAAATTAACTAACTCCTAAAATCAGTTAGAATGAGTCTTAGCTCATTACTTAAGCATTGTACATTGTATCATTTGATTTTCAACAACTTGAATAAGATTCCTACTTCTCTCTACACTTCATCTTCTTCCCTCAACCCTACACACGATCATGGTATCAGAGAATTGGCCAGAAGATTGAATCTGGTACTAAAACTGAAGCAGAAAATCAATAAGAATTCTCTGCTGAAAATTCTTCTTCCGCGTTTGATTCTTTGTGTCTTTGAACTGCTGTTTCGATCCTGTTATCTCTTCAAGTCTTGATAAGATTTCATGGATGGAATTCTTCCAAATGTTAATGGTGAAGCGCTGAATGGAGGAGGCAATGTGATTGATCACAATCACCCTCTATATCTGCACTCCTCTGATGTAAGTGGAATCTCTTTAATTTCTATTCAACTTTCTGGATCAGAGAATTATGCTGTTTGGAGTAGATCCATGCGTATAGCCCTACTAGGGAGAAATGAACTGAGTCTAGTTGATGGTTCTTGTAAGAAAACTAGTGTTCAAGAAGCACTGTAGGGACAATGGGAGAGGTGCAATGCTATAGTGTTGTCCTAGCTGATGAATTCAGTGTCTAGCAATCTTCTTGGGGGAATAGTGTATGCCACTAGTGCACAAGCTGTGTGGGAAGATTTGCAGGAAAGATTTGATAAAGTAAATGATTCAAGAATATTTCAATTGCATAAAGAAATTGTAACTCTAACACAGGGGACAAATTCTGTGTCTGCATACTATTCTAAGTTGAAGGATTACTGGGATGAATTTGAAGCCTTAGTACCCCCACCTGCTTGTGAATGTGAGAAATCTAGAGAGTTTATGGTGTATCTACAGAGGCAAAAACTGTATCAGTTCTTGATGGGACTAAATGACTCATATCTGGAAGCTAGAAGCCAGATCCTCCTAATGAGTCCTCTACCAACTGTGAACCAGGCCTATAGTATGATAATTAGTGATGAGAGTCAGAAAGGGATAGCCACTGTTTCAGGAGTATTAGGTGCAGCACCTGTAATAAGTAACTTGGATCATGTGGCCATGTACTCTAACAATAGAGCAGGAGGACCTGCAAGATATAAGAAAAATGCAAATCTGTACTGTGACATCTGCAAAATCAAAGGGCATAGTAGAGAAGGGTGCTGGAAAGTGATTGGATATCCAGCTGATTTTAAGCCAAAAAGGAGAAGAGAGGGAAATCCTGGCTCAACTGCTTACAATGTGATGACTGAAGCCTACTCTGGACAGAATAAAGCTCAGAAGCAATGTCATGATGAGGAAGTTATGCCTCAGATGAGAACATGTACCTTCTCACAGGATCAGTATGAACAAATTCTGAAGATGCTAGGAAATAATCAGAATCAACATGTTTCCACCTCTTCAGCTAATATAGCAGGTACAAGCAGTGCTTTGTTGGTTTCTAACTCTATTCAAGACTGGATTATTGACACAGGTGCCATTAATCACATGGTCTCAGATCTTGACATGTTAGACCAACACACAGTACTTAAAAGTCTGTGTCCCAAGAGAGTGTACTTACCAAATGGAGATGTGTCTCATGTGACACACACTGGATCCAGCAAACTAGCTGACAGTAGTGCAGTGAACAATGTCTTTCACATTCCTCAGTTCAAATACAATTTACTGTCAGTCTTTAAGGCTACAAAAGAATTGGGATGCTCAATGACTTTTTACCCCAACTTTTGTGTGTTTCAGGATCTTTATAGTGGGAAGGTGAAGGAGATTGGTAAGGAGAAGAATGGATTATATCTACTCCTGAAGAAGTCAGCTGAAGAAACTAAGGAGAAAGTTAGCATAAATGTGACTGAAGTAAGTGATATAGATGTTAGTCTATGGCATAGAAGACTGGGTCATGTACCATCTGGTGTTATCAAAAATATGTTTTCTGTTAAGTCTGATCATGTAGTAAGTGTGATAGATAAATGCATTGTATGCCCTTGTGCCAAGCAGACCAGGCTTCTCTTTCCTTCCAGAAGTATTACTAGTATAAAATGTTTTGATTAATTCGTGTTGATGTATGGGGACCCTACAAAAATCCTACTGTTAATGGACACAGGTAGTTTCTTACTATTGTTGATGACATGAGCAGAATGACATGGCTTTTCTTGTTAAAACTCAAGTCTGATGTATGTGTTGCCTTACAGCAATTCTTCACTCATGTTAAAACACAATTTGACACAGTAGTTAAGATCATAAAAACTGACAATGGAGCAGATTTTGTCAACTCAGTCTGCAATACCATGTTCCAACAGCTAGGTATTGTCCATCAGAGGTCTTGTGCTTATACCCCTCAGTAAAATGGAGTAGCTGAGAGGAAGCATAGACATATCCTAGAAGTTACTAGAGCCATCAGATTTCAATCACACATTCCCATTAGATTCTGGGGACACTGTGTCATGGCTGCAGTATATCTGATAAATAGGCTACCTACTGTTGTATTGGGGAATGTATCTCCATATGAGAAACTATACAACAAAGCTCCATCCTTAGGTCACTTGAGAGTGCTTGGGTGCTTCTGCTATGCAAAAATAGTTTAGGAGACAGACAAGCTTCAGCCTAGAAGCAAGAAAACTATACATATGGGCTATTCACAAGTCCAGAAAGGCTATATACTATATGATATAAACACAGACAAGTTCTAAATTCACAGAGATGTTTTCTTCAGAGAAGATGTGTTTCCATTCAAGAGAACAGGTCAAGCACTGACCAAACTGTTCACTCACAATCCTATATCTGAGGAATATGACCTTCAGTCCATAATGGACACTGATCTGTATAATGACCTACAACAACCTGGACAAGAAGTGGAGATTGATATGTATAATCAGTACCAGGATGAATTTGTGGGGCCTGAGCAAGCAATACAGCACTTAGAACAGGAGACAGTTATGGACAATGAAGGTGTCATTGACAATAAAAATGAAGAACCAGCAGGTCAAGTACCTCTGCACAATCCAGTGCCACAGAACACAAGGAGATCAGGAAGACATACTGTACCTCCTGTATGGATGAAGGACTTTGTGTCCCTCAGTATCAATCAGGAACAACCCTATGCATTGAGCAAATACCTGTCCTATGAAGGTCTGTCCTCTGCCTATCAAGCATACATAGCAGCCTCTTCTGAGCATACAGAACCAAAGTCATTCTCTGAAGCCTCTAAAGATGTCAAATGGGTTGAAGCAATGCAAGCTGAAATACAAGCTCTGGAGAACAACAACACCTGGGAAATAGTCAATCTCCCTAAAGGAAAGAAACCTATAGGCTGCAAGTGGATCTATAAAATCAAGTACAAGTCCACAGGATAGATAGAAAGATTCAAAGCAAGACTGGTTACAAAGGGTTATAGCCAGAAAGAAGGGATTGATTACCAAGAGACATTCTCTCCAGTTGTAAAGATGGTCACTGTGAGGACTGTCTTATCTATAGCAGCTGCACAAAACTGGCATATACATCAAATGGATGTATACAATGCATTCCTACAGGGTGATCTATTTGATGAGATTTACATGGAATTACCACAGGGATTCAAGAGCCAGGGGGAGAACAAGGTATGTAGGCTCACCAAATCCCTTTATGGGCTAAAACAAGCCCCAAGGCAGTGGAATACAAAGCTGATAGAAGCTCTGGTAAGCCTAGCTTTAAACAAAGTCAGCATGACTACTCACTATTCACAAGAAGAACTGAAACTGGATTGGCAGTAGTCCTAGTGTATGTAGATGATATGCTGCTCACTAGGGATAATCTCAGTCTGATAAAAGAGACAAAAGGTGCACTGCAAAAAGCCTTTAAGATGAAAGACCTGGGAGAACTGAAGTACTTCCTTGGAATTGAGTTTGCTAGATCAAAGGAAGGAATACTTATGCATCAGAGAAAGTATGCACTTGAACTTATCTCTGAAGCTGGCCTAAGTGGTGCAAAACCTGCTCCAATACCTATAACACTAAGCTGACTACTAAGGAGTATGATGACTTCTTGAAAAAGAAGATGGCAAGCAAAGCTCCTGATGACAAACTCCTACCAAGTACTGGTCCTTATCAAAGACTGATAGGGAAATTACTATATTTGACAGTTACCAGGCCTGACATAGCCTATAGTATTCAGACATTAAGTCAGTTTTGCAACAGCCAAAGAACTCTCACATGGAGGTTGCTCTAAGAATAGTCAGATACATCAAAAATCATCCATGACAAGGAGTCCTGTTGTCCAGCAAAGCTCAAACTGAAGAAGCTATCACTGCATACTATGATGCAGACTGGGCTTCATGTGCCTTCTCAAGAAGATCAGTCACATGATTCTTGATTAAAATATGAGATTCCTTGGTATCTTGGAAGTCAAAGAAGCAGACAACCATCTCTAGAAGCTCTGCTGAAGCTGAATACAGAAGCCTTGCATCAGTAACAGCAGAACTAACCTGGTTAACCAGTCTAATAAAAGAAATTAGAATCAGAGTTGAGAATCCTGTGAAGGTGTTCAGTGATAGTAAATCAGCATTGCAAATAGCAGCCAATCCAGTCTTTCACGAGAGAACCAAACACATAGAAACTGATTGTCACTTCATAAGGGAAAAGATTCAAAGGGGGCTGATTCAGACAGAGTACATTAATACCAAACATCAGCCAGCAGATGTGCTGACCAAAGGCCTGAACAGGGTTCAACACTTAATGCTAATCTCCAAGCTAGGAATGTTTGATATCTTTGCCCCTCCTAGCTTGAGGGGGAGAGTTGAGAGTGTGAAGGATTAGCTAAACTAAGTGTAGGTAGTTAATCAAGGGCAGTTTAGTAAATAGCTTTAGTTCCGGAAATCTGTTAAGATCAGTTAGTTAGTTAGTTAGTTAGTTAGGAAATTAACTAACTCCTAAAATCAGTTAGAATGAGTCTTAGCTCATTACTTAAGCATTGTACATTGTATCATTTGATTTTCAACAACTTGAATAAGATTCCTACTTCTCTCTACACTTCATCTTCTTCCCTCAACCCTACACACGATTAGTAGGGGAGTCCGGGGAGGAGAACCCAAATCGGTACAAATGGGGCATCTTCTTCCGGTTTTAAATCAGGGGTCCAAGGTTGAAGCCACATCGGAAGCCCACTAATTTGAATCAACCGTTTGAAGTAAACCATCTCGAATTCATCTTCATTAATGAAATCCATAAATACCGTACGATAGTCGAAAGCTCCAATCTTAACAGAGTCTTTATTCTTTCAGCAAAAGCATATCTAATTACCTCAATTTGTGGTCTTGATCTAAGAAAATTACCAACAATCGTGAGCTTACATCCATCGGCCACGACTCCATTATAATCCTTAGCCATAAAGATTACAGCGGGAATTCCATTATGAGAGGTGGTTCTTGCTTGGACTGAGTTTCTCTTGGTTGTTAGTACAATCTTCAGGGGTTGGTAGAGAGTATTGGCATAGGCGGAATTTGAAGTAGATCCTTTGAGAAGTGTTGTCGCTGCAGCTTAGGTGTTCGGTTGGTTTGGAGGACGCGCCGGAATTTGGCCGTCTAATGGGGCCATGACGGTGGCGCGTCTGCACCAAGCCTAAGGTTGGGAAAGTTTCAGCAAGGTGTCTATTTTGTATGGAGAGAGAAGAAGTCTAAAGGTCTTCATCATCGTGGTGGATGAATTGGCAAATGATGTAGTGAAAAAAACACTTGGGACTGATGGGATTTCTAACATGATATAAGGGATCAATGAGATGATCTGGTCTTCATTTTTTACAGTTTGATTTTGCCTCAGTACATCCTCTAATTACCTGTTGGAGTGTTCTATTAATAGGAAAAGTTCTTTAGTAAAGTTTATCTGATTAAACGTTTCTTCCTAGACTTTTTTTCTCTTTTAGCTACAAGTCTTTATAGCGAGAAGTAATGTAACCTTGCCTTTCAAAAGCTTGGTCATGCTATCAATCTTAGGATATAGCAATCTCTGATATATGAAGTAATACATATTTAATAATTTGTGGAGAGATTTAGGCACTGTGCTGCTATGAACCCTCGCCAACCAATAACAACAAAAAAATTGTAATCTCTAAATACCTCTTTACTAGATACAGTCGCATCATCATCAACAACAAAAAATTGTAATCTCTAAAAGCTTTTTTCTCAGAGGCAGTCCCGTGGACTTTTCAACAACAAAAAATGAACTGTTGTATCCTTCTTCCTACAACAACAACAAAAAAGAAACTGAAGTGGGCATTTCAACCTCGCTTGTTCACGAATACATTCCGTTGGCTACTGGACGTGATAATAAGAGTTTACTACAAGTAACCTTTTATAGCTTTTATAATAAGGAGGACTATGCATTGTGGGATCACAATAGTTCTCGATATTGACTTGGCAAAACATGACTATACAAAGTGCCTCCATTGTGATCATTACACAGCAGAAACTGTTTGACACTATTACATCATAAAAGCAAATAAGACAAAGCAATCCCTTATACCAGATTAAATTGCATTTCTAGTGTAGAATTTTCACTACTCCCCCATGGATCAGCAAGGTATGGTTTAGTCCTCTTTATTTATACTCTTCCTTTTGACATACTTAAATACAGTCCACATATCGCATGGTTGGGTTGAATCCTAAAGCACTTTCCAGGTATAGTTGGGGATGAAATGAAGTTAAATCATGTCTACGATGGGAGATAGGATATCGGCCCCAAATATAATGTTCGAAATCGCCCCAACACCAAATGATAACGCGGCTCTCGCGAATAGTCCACCTCCTCCACGGGGACGATTTGGAACATCCTGCTGAGGCTGATTCGGATAGTGTTGTGGTGACCACGGCACATGCTGCATGTTAGATGGACTCCCATAAGCATTTCCATTCCAATTCGGCGGTGGTGGAACGTACGTCTGAAACTGAAACTTTTTATTTTCACAACCGAGATGAATGTCAATTCCACATGGTGCACACCTATAACGCCATGAAGAAGTGTTACATTCTTCTCCACAAACAGCACAGATTCCTAGTTCAGAGGACTCCATAAGCTTTAAAGGATGCACCTGATCAATTGATAATCATTGTCAAAATGCTTGCACAATTATACAACACTTTATTGTTTTGATCCACATGATAGAGTTCGTTTAATTAATTAGGTTAATAAGATACCCCAACTATTTTCATTCATTTAATATGACACGGTTTATTTCCTTATAACAACAAAAATATACCTAGTATTATTGCACAAGTGAGGTCTGAGGAGGGTGAGATGTACACAGGCATTATCCCCACCAAAGTGGAGAAGGTTGTTTCTGATAGACCCCTCAACTAGAAAAACATTTGAAAACATTGTATTGGGTAAAAATCGACCCACGGCAATTTGCCCCGGTCACGCAAGTCTCAACGACCGAACACGTCACGGCTAAACAACTGCCGAAGCGATTGAGCAAGTCGCCGAGGCCTTGAAACCGAAGATGCGTCACCGAAGGCGAGCCGCAAGCTGAGCTTCGATAACCTTCACCTCGGTCAAGCAACAGGGCCAAGCCACCGAGGTCATCAGCTCTCACCTCGGTGGATCCCCTCGGTTCAAGCGGCTTTGCAGCCCACTACTTCACCCCACTAACTCAACCAACACACACCAAGATCGTGGGACAACATGGTAGCAAAGAGCGGAGATCGTGGGCAAGGCTTATGTCTATAAATATCAGTTCATTTCATGTAATAGGGATCCAGAAATTGATACCGAAACTCTGCCCAAATCTGTACTGAACATCCATATATTGAAATCGAGTTATTTTACGTATTTTTCATCTGTTTTGCGCATTATTTACCGCTTTGATACAAAGATTTGCTTATATTCGAATCCAAATTCGATTTGTGTACCTAAAAATGATTTAGGCCCATACAAATTGGCGCCGTCTGTGGGGATATAAGCAATAACGCTTTGTTCCAAAGTTCAAAATCTGTTCTTCGTCAAGAAATTTGTGATCTAACGCTATGGCTGATAACAACAATGGTGGTAATGGTGATCGGGTTGACGTTCCGACGAACCAACAATCCTTCACCCCAATGACAACCGAAGAATTTCAAATGTACGTTGTCACCACGCTAAGAGCTCTCCAAAACAAACAGGATGAGCAGGCTAGTATCAATGCCGAGTTTCGCGCCTCGCTAGAAGGGCGAAACAGTGCCGCCCCAAACGGCACCCAGCCCTCGGCTCCTGGCGGAGGCACCCCGCCTTTCGTTCCTCAGGGCGCGACAACAGGGGGACCTCACAACGGAACCGCGTCTGGGGGGTCGGGGAGTGGTCCATCTTCCATGCCACACTTCGGGACGGTTCCCTCCATGGCAGAAACAACGTCATCGGTTGACGTTGAAAAAATGAGTAGAGAAATCGAGGCTCGCATCGAGGCGCGCGTCGAAAAACGCCTCGAGCGCGTACCGGGGATAAGCAAGGAGGAAGATGACCTCGACATCGAGCAATATAGGGAACAACCTTATAAGCCCGAAGCAGCACCAGCTCCAACTCCTGTGGGTTTCAAACTCACATTCCTCAAAAAGTACGATGGAACAACTGATCCCAAGGAGCATGTTAGGGAATACATGTCCATGGTGAAGAGCAACGACTTGACGTCCATGCAGCTTGAATCCATGTTTTTAAAGAAGTTTGGTAGTTCGTTGGAAAAGGGTGCACTTCGGTGGTATTTATGCTTGCCGCCGGGGTCAATCTCCTCGTTCAAAGAACTATCCCGCGCCTTTGTCAAAGCTCACACCGGCGCGCAAAAGATCCTCCAGAGGAAGGAGGATATATGTGAAGTGAAACAGTGGCCCGGTGAGCCACTTAAAGAGTTCCTCGAGCGATTCCATGCTGAACGTATGGAATTGCCTCGAATGGATGATACCTTGGCTATCATGGCCTTCGAAAAAGGTATCAACGGTCGCAATTCAAGTGCTGCTGCCGAATTGCGGAAAGAGTTGCAACAATATCAGGTCCTGACGTGGGAGGACTTGCATAGAAGAGCTTACTCCAAAATCAGATTGGAGGAGGCGGAGTTCAAAAACCGAGGTTATCAAAACCGAGGTGATATGTCAAATCGCGCCGAGGCGCCACGAAATAATTTTGAAGGGAGGTATGAACCTTATACTTCGCCGAGGCAACATGTTACTCAAAGATTGGGAAACAACCCCGGTAACTCATACCTGGCGTCTCACGTAAGCCAAAGGCTAGGAGGGAAGGTTCAAACCAATATGAACCAAAAGAATCCCTCGAGCTCCGCTTCGGTCCCAAGAAAGGATCTTCCCCGGATCCAAGATTATAATTTCAACATATCGACCTCGGAGCTGGTCGACGTCGTTAAGGGGACAGCCGGGGTTAGAATTCCCAAAGACATGAGAACCCCGGCAGACAAAAGGGATCAGAATCTGCATTGCGAGTTTCATGCAGATTATGGTCACAGAACCGAGGACTGCAAAGCTTTGCGCCTCGAGGTAGCTCACCTACTGAAAAAAGGAGTCTTGGCTCAATTCCTCACTGACAAGGGGAAAGACAATTTTTCAAAGAACCGGGGGGATGGGCAACCACCTCGGCCTCCACCCCCGGAGAGAGTAGTTAACGTCATCACCGGGGGGTCAGAAGTAAACGGCGTGAACTTCGCCGCAGCTAAAAAATTTGCTAAGCTCTCCATCACCATGGAGAAAAGGACCCGAGTTGGAGGCTCGGGCAAGGACATCGTGTTCGATGAGGATGATTGTGATGGGATGATGTTCCCCCATCACGATGCTCTAGTCATCATGCTAAGAATTAACAACGCCGACATCAAGAGAGTGTTGATTGACCCCGGTAGTTCGGTAAACATCATCAGCTACGGGGCGGTGAAGCAGATGTGGCTAAAAGGGGAAATCGTTCCCAAATCAACAGTGTTGGCTGGTTTTAACAACTCAACAGAGAAGACGTTGGGTGAAATCACGCTGAAGACATTCGCTGAGGGTGTCACCAAGGAGACACTGTTTCAAGTGATGCCCGAGGACCTGGCCTATAATGTAATCCTCGGGCGGCCATGGATCCACTCCATGGAAGCTGTTCCTTCCACTTTACACCAAGTGATCAAATTCCCAACGCCTTGGGGGGTTCGGTCAATTAAGGGGGAGCAGCGAGTAGCGAGGGAATGCTACTCGGTTGCACTGAAGAGTGGAGTCGCCCCGAGCGGGCCCAAAAAATAGCAACCAACGCAACCGGGATCGAGCGAGGCGAGCCTCCAAAATGAAATTGAAAAGATCTCGGCATGCGTGCAAGAGCCTCGGAAGCAAAAAGCCGAGGATTCTACCGTTGAAGAGCTGAACTCTTTCATTCTACTGAAAGAGTTCCAAGAAAGGAAAGTGCACATCGGCTCGGAGTTGGACCCGAAGTCGAAAGACGCAATTATGGAAGTTTTAAGGTCCAACCATGACTGTTTCGCTTGGGCTCATTCAGACATGACGGGTATCGATCCGGAGATCATGACTCACAAGATGAATGTAGATCCAAGATTCACCCCGGTGAAACAAAAGAAGAGACCTCACGCCGGGGTGAAAAAGAAGGCGATTGAAGATGAGACCACGAAGCTGCAAGAAAATGGTTTCATCAGGGAGGTGAAATATCCCGAATGGCTGGCAAATGTGGTAGTTGTGCCGAAGAAAAATGGCAAGTGGAGAATGTGTGTAGACTACACCGACCTGAATAAAGCTTGCCCCAAAGATTCTTACCCGTTGCCACAAATCGACAGGTTAATAGACTCCACGGCTGGACACAAACTATTAACTTTCTTGGATGCGTATTCGGGCTACAATCAAATCCTCATGGACCCTGAGGACGAAGAAAAAACCTCGTTCATCACTGACCGAGGTACATTCTGTTACAAGGTCATGCCCTTCGGTCTCAAAAACGCCGGGGCAACTTACCAAAGGCTAGTATGTCGCATGTTCAAGGATTATATTGGAAAATCTATGGAAGTTTACATAGACGACATGCTCATCAAGTCGATCCAAATGGAGGATCACTTGAATCATCTGAGGGAGGTCTTCGCCGTGTTGAGACAATATGGCATGAAATTGAATCCTGAAAAGTGCGCCTTCGGCGTTGGGTCTGGTAAATTCTTGGGATTCATTGTCTCTGAACGGGGCATCGAAGCTAATCCTGACAAAATCAGAGCTATCGAAGAAATCCCCGAGAAGCTTACCGGGGTGAAAGAAGTACAACGCTTGGCTGGCCGAGTCGCAGCCTTGAGTCGATTCATCTCAAGGTCCTCGGAGCGATGCCGCAAATTCTTCTCCATTTTGAGAAAAAACACTCACTTCGAATGGACACCGGAGTGTGAACAAGCGTTGAAAGACTTGAAACAGTATTTGGCTAACGCACCGTTGCTTGCCAAGCCAAAAGAAGGTGAAACATTGCTAGTCTACTTAGCAGTGTCCGAGGTATCAGTAAGTGCTGTGCTGGTTCGAGAAGAAGATGGCAAGCAGCAGCCCATTTACTATGTGAGCAAGACACTCCTCGACGCTGAGACCAGGTATCCACATCTGGAAAAACTAGCTCTTGCTTTACTTGTTACCGCTCGGAAATTGCGGCCCTATTTTCAATGCCATCCAATAGCCGTAGTTTCAACCTTCCCCTTGAGAAATATTTTGCATAAGCCAGAGTTGTCGGGAAGATTATCAAAATGGGCGGTAGAGTTAAGTGAATATGACATAACATATCAGCCTCGGAACGCCATTAAGTCCCAAGTCTTGGCGGACTTCGTGGCAGATTTTAGCGTTGGAATCTTACCCGAGGCTGAAAGGGAAAACGCCGAGGCTAAAGGAACAACTCCGGGCTTATGGGTACTCTATACCGATGGAGCAACTAACTCCAAAGGTTCGGGGCTGGGCATAGTTTTGAGAGCACCCACCGGGGAGAAAATCAGACACTCGGTTCGATTCAAAAAAGTAACCAACAACGAGGCAGAATATGAGGCGGCTTTAGCAGGTTTAGAGTTGGCCAAAGAAATGGGGGTTGAAAGAATCGAATTGAGATGTGACTCTCAGTTAGTGGTGAACCAAATCCTCGGTGATTACATGGCTCGCGAGCCCAGAATGCAGTTATACCTAGATCGGGCACAAAGGATCTTGAGCCAATTCCAAGAATGGCAAGTTAAACAAGTGCCTCGGGAGGAGAACACCGAGGCTGACGCCTTGGCGAATCTGGGTTCGGCCATTGATGAAGATTACTCGGGGACTGACTCAATGGTTCGGCTACTATCTGCACAGATGAGAGAGATGAAGCTGCAAGTCAACTCGGTGGACAACCGATGGGATTGGCGAAGTAAGTTCATCTCCTATTTCGACTCGGGGACTGTCCCCCAAGATAAGTAAGAAGCGAAGAAGCTGAGGACCCAAGCTGCCTCGTATCACATGATCGAAGGCAATCTATACAAGAGGTTGTATTGCGGCCCGATGGCCAAATGTTTGGGCCCCGATGAAGCAAGATATGTGATGGCAGAAGTGCATGAAGGCGAGTGTGGCAACCACTCGGGGGCAAAATCCTTGGTACGAAAGCTATTAAGAGCTGGGTATTACTGGCCCACTATCAGTACCGATGTGAGGGATTTTGTACAAAAATGTGACAAGTGCCAACGCCATGGGCGGCTAATCCACCAACAGGCCGAGCCTATTCATTCGGTGGTGTCGCCATGGCCCTTCATGAAATGGGGAATGGACGTTGTTGGACCATTGCCCAAGGGAAAGGGTGGTGTTCGTTTCATCCTGGTATTGACTGATTACTTCACCAAATGGGTGGAAGCAGCGGCTCTCACCGAAGTTAAGCAAAAGCAGGTAATCGACTTCATCAGAAAGAACATCATCTACAGGTTCGGGGTCCCAAGAGAAATTGCTTGCGACAATGGCAAACAATTCACGGGGACTGCTATCACCAACTTCTTCAAGCAGTGGGGTATCAAGAGAATAGCTTCGACTCCTTATCATCCAAGCGCCAATGGCCAAGCCGAGTCTTCAAACAGGATTATAATTGAGAATCTCAAGAAAAGGCTCGATGAGAAAAAGGGTCCTTGGCCCGAGGAGTTGCACGGGGTTCTGTGGGCCATGCGAACGACTGAAAAGAGCAGCACCGGGGAGACTCCCTTCTCTTTGGCGTATGGCATGGACTCTCTTATTCCCGTAGAGGTGGGCGAACCAAGCCTTCGATATGCCCATACGGCCGAGGACGCAAACCAGGAAGCAATGCGCATTGAGTTGGATCTGCTCGAGGAGAAGAGGGAGTTGGCTTTGGTTCGGTTGGTTGCTCAAAAGAGACAGATTGAAGCATATCTCAACAGAAAGGCTAAATTCAGGGACTTCAAGGTCGGGGATTATGTGCTGAAAACCGTGAAGCAATCAACCAAAGAAGAAAACGGAGGAAAGCTCACTGCAAATTGGGAAGGACCCTACAGAGTCAAAGCAATTGTTGGAAAAGGCTCTTATCAAATCGAAAGTTTGCAAGGAGAACCTGAACCGTTGAATTGGAATATTTCCAACTTGAAGCGGTACTACTTCTAGTCGAGGTAAATATCTTCAAACTTCTTTAAATCAAACAGCCCCGAGCCGAACCCTGCTCCCATGGCATTAACAGAAAATGTACTAACTTACCCCTCGTTCCGCCTTTTTGCTTGACCTTTTCAGGAAGCGAACCGAACCGATTCCAGTGCTCGGATCTTCATCAAGATTCACAACCGAACACTGGGGGGGAGTGAGAAGGGGTTGATATCGAGGTCTGCATCGAGCCTCCCAACCCAAGCTTATCTATCCGACAACCGGGGACTAATGCCCGGGGACTAGATTTAGTACATTGTAAATTAGCCCGGTAGCGGCGTGTTTATCAGTTTGCTTTTATTTCAAAATTTTACCCAAGGTCCGTTTCGGCTTGGTTTTATGTACACAGCCTTTTGGTTCGTCAATGTCAATAAGAACGACTTCGATTACACTCATTTTATCTGTTTAAATCTTACATTTGGAAGCCGCGTAATGCGTCGACCCGAGGACGAGACGTCGCCCTAGGTTCGCATCGGTCAAATTCTATCTAAATCTTGCAAGATTAAAGTAAAGTTTGCATCAAAGTGTTCGATATGCTCAAAAGGCCATTACACATAATAAGGATGCAAATATTTCTTACTAAAAGCCCGAAGGCTGAATATATACATTCTCAAAATGACCCGAAGGTCGAAACTACAAACTCAAAAGCCCGAAGGCTTGCAAAAGAAGCACTAAAAGTAATTCAGGCCTCAGGGGAACCACCTCCATCCCCGGAGCCCTCTTCGGCCTCATCATCTTCCTCATCTTCATCATCGCCGCTCGAGGCCTCACTTGAAGGAAGATCCTCTATGATAGCTTGGGCCTCGGCTGCTTTAGCTTCGGCCTTCTCAATTTCTTCATCAAGGTTAAGCTCCCCGGCGCGACACCGCTTGAGCAACCTTAACCGAGACTTGATGATGGCCCACCGCTTGTCGAGCTCGGCCCTTTTCACCTTAAGTGCAGCCTTATCCTTTCGGGCCGCAATTTCATCTTTCAGGGCAGCGATCTGATCATCTTTGGCTGAAAGCTTGGAAGTTTCACCCTCTAGCTTCTTAATGTGAAGCAGATGATCTCTCAGCTGCTCTTGGTGCTTTTTGGCCAAATTAACCGCCTCGGTTTTGGTTCGTGACAGCTCGTCCCTCAGCCTCGCGACTTCCTCTCCCAGCCGTGAGCGTTCAGCTTCAAAATCATCACCGAGGATCTTAATCTTAGCTTCGGAGTTCGCCTCAGCTTCGCGCAAATCGGCCTGAGACTTGGCTAAATCAGCTTTCAGCAGCGCTATCTGAGCATTGAACTTATCTTTTTGCTGATCCCATAGGCGAGACACACGCCGAACCTCAGCGGTCCTCGAAGACTCAACCTCGACGGCTTTCAAAGAAAGGATGAAAGTCTGAGCAAAGGCCAAATAAACAGAAGTCAGATATAACCGAAGGTAAAGATGCAAATTAAAATTCTTTTGGTCTCTTAAAAGTTTTTAATATGGCAAAACTTACCCTTACTGCGTTGGAGGCCAGGGTACTGTATAACTGACCCGGGGTAAACTCTTGCATGAGCCTATCCTCGGTTGGCCCCAACAAGGGCGTAAGTCTAAGAAGATCCTCGGGGTTGCACCCAAGAAGATTTGAAGACATCGGCACCTCAAGCTTCCGGTAAGACCCCACCGAGGAAGAAATCCTCGCGGGTTCGGAATGCGCTCTCATTGACCCGGGGCCTGCTTCTCCGATGAACGCAGCAGCTCCAGCTTCGGTAACTTTAGCCTTGCCTTTGGCTTTTTCCGCGGCTGCATCAGGCTCGGGCTCTTGACCTTCAAGGTCTACAACAGCGACATCTCCTCGGGACCAAGCCTCGTCGGCTGCTTTATCCTCGGGCTCGTCCACCAGTCCTCGGCGTTTTTCAGCCACCGCTTCGAGCTGGCGAAGTGTCTCCGCCTCGGTACGAGTACCGATCGGGACGACTTCTTCGACGTAGCCCTCTTCCGCTTCACGCCTACGAACGAAGGAGAAATTCTAACATTGGAACAGAAAGAAAACGATGCTTAACAACGCGTGCCGAGGACAAGAGTTACCTTTGGAAGTCCCTTGATCGGGGGCTCCCTTGGAGATTTTTGAAGACTTAGAAGCCTTCAATCCTTTATATTCCCCGGCTACCGCAGCCAGATCGTCGTCAGACTCGGTCTCTTCGTCATTTTTCTTCTTCTCTTCCTTCTTCTTCTTACTCTTCTTGGTGTTAGCGGCACGATTTGGAAAACCTGACACCGAGGGAAGGAAAGTCAGAAAAATCCCAAAGTTAACCATTATTAAAACACTATCAAAACTCACCGTGCCTCTTGCACTGCCAACCAAATTCGGCAGCCATATTCATCCACGTCCTCTCGGGGCGCGTGCGAGCGTTAGTCATCGCTTTCACCCACTCAGTCAAGCCCGCCGGGGGCACGATGTCAACCTTGTTGGCTGAAGAAATAGCAAATGAAGGAAATCAATTAACATTGGCAAACTACCGAGGAGTAAAATGACAAGAGCGATGTTCTTACGTGTGTTATTCCACCGTTCGGGAAAATCAGGCTCGGTGGATAAGACCCTGGTCTCCAGTAAGATGAACCACTCGCTCCAGCCTCGGTCTCCGTGACCCTCACTCTTGTGAAGAAGAGCAAATTTGCCCCGGTTGTTGAGCGCAACCACCCCGGCTTTGTGGAAGTAAGGGTAGTAGAGGGAAATAAGGTGTTGAAAGGTGAAGTCCACCTTCGCCTTTTTGCTTAGCCAATCCATGCATTGAACGACTCTCCAGACACCGGGGCCAAGTTGGGCCAGACACAAATTATAAGCCCGGCAAAAGTCGTCGATGACCTTGTGTACAGGAAGAGTGAAACCGATGGTGAATGGATAAGTGTAAGCAAAAGACATACCCTCGATATCGTGGCATACCCTACTTGTTGGATCGGGGATAATGACCTTGACCTCGGCGTCGAATTGACACTCCCTCCGAACTCGTTCAGTGTGAGACTGAGTAATGAGGGTCGGGGTAGTGTTCACGGGAACGTTCCTGTGCTTCCCCTCCTGCTCAGCCGTCCGAGCCTGTAGTTTTAGGTCCTTGGAGTTGTCAAAATGGGAGGGAATGATTTGGTGTGGTTCAAGCTCCTGCTCGAGGGGAATAGACGGCCCCGTGGATCCCCCCTCGGCAACATCTACGGCTTCGGCGCCTCTGCCCTCGGCATCGACGTCCTCGGTGCCAGCTCCCTCGCCATCCCCTCCATCATCATCGTCCCTAAGGAGAGCGTCACTGAAGCTGTGTAGAGCGGCGTCGTCCAGCACGACGTCGTCCTAGCCTGAGGCGACCTCCTCCTCCGCCGCCAGCTGGCGCATAGCTCTCATCTTGCGGCGCTTCACGCCCCCAACACCTGATGATACTTCGCCGCCTTCCACCACGGCCGTGGTAGTCACCCGCGTAGCAGCGGCGGCATCGCCGCTGACAACAGCTGCAGTTGGAGGTGGAATTCGCACTCTCTCACCTGAGTCACTGGAATCTTGCCTAGAAATGGTGGTAGACATGGTGATGAATTAGAAACTGGAAGTTTCTCTGTAAAGTTGGAAGATTGGAAGGAGTTTGGGAAAGTTTTTAAGTTTTTTACTGTTGAACGCTCTGAAGTAAGTGAAGAGGCATCATGTCGAATGCCCCCTTTTATAGGTTTGGAATTTTAAAAGGGGATGACGTCAGCGTCATCATTGAAACGTTGGAAAAAACAAAATTTTCGGCGCGACGGTTCGGTCAACCCACGGATGAGCGCCACGTGTCATTGAGAAAAGACCTGATGGGACGCGGACTGTTGGCAAAATTTTGAAACGCTTGGATAGGGTTGAGCCACGTCGCTTTCCCGCTAAAACTTCATTCCACTCCTCGGTCTCCTCGGTAGGCAACCGAGGAGTGGGGGGACTATCTGTATTGGGTAAAAATCGACCCACGGCAATTTGCCCCGGTCACGCAAGTCTCAACGACCGAACACGTCACGGCTAAACAACTGCCGAAGCGATTGAGCAAGTCGCCGAGGCCTTGAAACCGAAGATGCGTCACCGAAGGCGAGCCGCAAGCTGAGCTTCGATAACCTTCACCTCGGTCAAGCAACAGGGCCAAGCCACCGAGGTCATCAGCTCTCACCTCGGTGGATCCCTTCGGTTCAAGCGGCTTTGCAGCTCACTACTTCACCCCACTAACTCAACCAACACACACCAAGATCGTGGGACAACATGGTAGCAAAGAGCGGAGATCGTGGGCAAGGCTTATGTCTATAAATATCAGTTCATTTCATGTAATAGGGATCCAGAAATTGATATCGAAACTCTGCCCAAATCTGTACTGAACATCCATATATTGAAATCGAGTTATTTTACGTATTTTTCATCTGTTTTGCGCATTATTTACCGCTTTGATACAAAGATTTGCTTATATTCGAATCCAAATTCGATTTGTGTACCTAAAAACGATTTAGGCCCATACAAACATGTTTGAAGGCAAACAAGGTAAGAAAAACACTATTTCCTTGTTCTAAAAAATGTTAAACATTTCTATATTTTAAATTAATTTAACTGCCCTGCTCAGCTGCCTTTTTTTAGGCATAGCCAGTTGAAAAGTTCTTTGAAATGGTCTGAGGGAGATGCTGGATTACTTCTCTTTGGTAAACTGTAAAGACCCTCCTTGCATGTTGTACAGAGTCAACTTTTCAATGCAAAGGAGGGATAACCATACTTTTTGTAGAACAGTATTATGTAGGAGTAGTTAAGCTTTTAAGCCGAACGGAAATGTACGGACTTTAGTTTCTTGTTGTCTAAGTACTTTTGGGATCAATACAAGGGGATTTCCACGTGAAGGTAAAAGTTTTTCAAAATAAAACTCCAATAAGTCAACTTTAAAATCCTCTTTTTTACCCTTAAATATGAGAAGTGCTAGTACATTAGATTGTTCTATGTTCATAATCCATGAACGTTAAATTCGATAAACGATACGTTCCTTTTAAGATAGTTTGGCCTGTTACCTGATGTAAGACATGGCATAGTGTGTCGGGATACTGAGTACAAAGAGGATGGACATCAAATTCACAAGGCTCACACCTATAAAACATCCCTTTGACAGTGTGACCGCAGATGTTGCAAATGCGTTCGAGCTGATCTTTAGCTTGTGGCCCGGGAACAACGAGCTCAAGTTGATGATTGGGGTGCATGAAAGAGAAAAGAGTCATTGGACATGTCCCACAGTATACATGCAGATCAAAGTCGCATCCGTTATTGCAGTGATATCTTTTTCCTGTGCCATGTATCTCGCAACCATCACATGTATATCCAGCAGACTCATCTAGTTTTAATGAATGCTCTGGGTGTGTTAAATGTGTTATGGTGTTCTTTCGGACCGGTGCCATTTCTGATTTTCTCTTCTTTTTTTTTTTTGGTTCTACAGCTCAGAAGGTAGATATAATAATGAAGCTTATTCCAAGAGGACAACAATATTTGGAAGACTTTTATAGACTCCTTATAGTGTTGCTCTATTTGTTTTCTTTCTTCTTCCAAAACAAAATCAACTAGGGAGTAATTTTATTTCATTTATGGAAGGGCCATTGTCACAAATGGGATTCGCCCCACCAGATACTCAAATAGTGAAGGATGAGAGACTCACACCGAGTGCTACGTACCCTCTAACCCATCAACTAGTAGTAACTTAATACTTACCTTATCTACTTCTTAGCAACCTGGCTATTTCCTAATACAGTAGTAAATGAAGAGACGACTTGACGGATTCTCTCATTGGCTATATAGTTATACAAGTTAATGTACAAAACACGCACTGATGTAAAAATTTCGTTTTTTCATTAGGTAATCACTAATCACAAACGTTCTTTGGTATTTTTGAAAATAAAATAATTAATTCATCTAAAAAAATAAAGTAGATATGAAGCGTGATTAGGAACTTTAACGTAGTAAACTTCAAGTTGTGTCAAGACTGTTTCAAGCCTGAAATCATCAAGAAAATGATACGAACTGCTCCCGTGAATAAACCAAGTTATGTGGAATTAATTCTTTATCTTTCTCCATCATGCATATGGCAATTTCTTATAAGCTAACCAAATGTATGCATGATTGAAGCACAAAAGGAAAAAAAGAAAAGCAACTACTAATTGTATGATCACACCACAGTTCTAGCTGTATTGGCTGTATTTCGGCCGGGCACTCTATGGTACGTATCCGGTAACGTGGCAAGCGTAGAGTGTAAATTAGAGACAAGTCAGCAAAGAGTTTTCACAAAACGGCCGACATCGAAAAGCATCGTCCGTTTAGACTAGCATCCAGGAGGAAAGCCTCCAAACAGAAGAAAGTATGCCCTCGAAAGAGATAAACATCATTCTTAACAATCTCCGCTATATTCTCGGGGAAACTGTTAATAATGGATAAAGGCCTCAGCAGAGTTTGGAGAAATGTGCAGGAGGTGGAGTTTATCTAGGGCTAGGTTCTTTGTGTATAAAATAGGCCCCTTCTCCTACTTTGTAAAGTTTACGTTCCATTGTATGCTCACTGTTGTCAAAATCATCCCCTACTATTTTTATACGCCATTGTTTTATTTATTATACCACTCTATTGCTTAGCCTTAGAGAGACGGAGATCACCTTCCTCTACCGGAGCCAGAGCACGCTCAAATCAATAAGATTTTACTGCTTTATTTATTATTATTGTTATTCCATTTTGTCCAATAGTTGCTATCATCATTTTTTCGTATCATCATAATCAGTTTGAGCATAATTATTGTTCGATAAACTGTGGTATTAGCAATTAAATAGCCAAGTTAATTACTATTCATCTGAATTGCATAATTAACCGAGTTCATTAGACGTAGATTTAAATTTTAACCTTTGAATCTCGATATGAAGAGTTGTTTGTGGCTCAACTAAAAAGAAATTTAATTGTAATACCTGAACCGAGTTTTAAGATATAAAATTTAGAGCCCAGCGTGGGGCCAGGCAATCTATTTGTTCTGAGATTTATTGTTAGTTTAAATCTACTTACTGTTTGTTCATTCGCGTGTAATGGGACATGATCAAGGCAACACTACCAGACGCGTGCCATCAGTCAACACTGACGGTGTGTTGCAACCCAACCCCACTGATGGGGTCAACACTCCGGCAGACGGTGAAGCGACAAGTGAAATGTCACATCGGGAACGGGATATGATTCAGATCATACTCCGGCCGCTTCACAGTTGATCACGCTCCCCACAGACATTCCGATCTCGGTTCCTCAGGGCGATGTAATAGGGGACCTAAAGCGGGAGTCAAATTTAGAGGATCAGGTACGGACGCCATGGCTAAGGGAGCTCCGGCTGCCATCATGGCAGAAGCTAGGATAATGGCTACACTTAAGATGATGTTGAATGATTCGGTGGATAAAAGGTTAAAGAAATGAAGTCATTTATGGAAAAGCTTCTGGGCACCAAAGCTAACGAAAGATGTGACTATGAAATCTTTTACAAAGTGGCCGTTTAAGGCAAGCGTCGCTCCGCTACCGAAGCCCTAAAAATTTAAGTTGCCCAAAAATCTGTGCAAGTATGATATGACCACTGGCCCTAGGGATCATGTCCCACTATTCATAACAACATTGCAAGCGTAAGATCTCACGGATAAGGAGATTAATTCGGTGTATTTGAAGAAATTTTGTAAACACTTAGGGGAGGAGCCCTGACGTGGTATATTAACCTGAGAATGAGATTGAGAATTATGATGAGATGACGTAAAAATTCGTTGGAAATTTTGATGAGATGACGAAAAAATTCATTGGAGTACATACGGGGGCTAAAAAGGTTTAGAGAAGAGTATAGGATATATTGAATATCAAGTAACGATCAAATGAGATAATTAAGGAGCTTATAGACCATTTTAACAAGGAGAAGATGATCATTCCTCATTTCGAGGAGAGATGGGCAGATTTGGCTTTTATGAATAATTTGAATAGTAACGCATCCAAATCTTGTAAGAAGTTGAGAGAAATATTGAGGGAATGCACTCCGACCACATGAGACGATCTCCATCGTGAGTGTGACTCGAAGATTAGAATGGAGGAAGAAGAGTTACAGATAGAAGCAGACCAGTCGGTAGTCGCTTCTTTTGCTTCACCAATCGATCGTGGAAGAAGAGCTACCGATGGAAGAAGACTGCATGAGGAGTGCGCAAAATTAGGGGTGAGAAATAGTAATTACATCAATCGGAATCTTCGACCAAACAAAGTGAAAGGGAACTGAGTCGTATCGACAAGGATTTTGCCAAGATTCCATCTTGCATTAAGGAACCGAACAAGCAGAAAGCCGAAGAATCAACCATAGAGGATTTAGATGAAGTATTTTTATTCGAAAACCAGCCAGATCGTAAAGTATATGTCGAATCCGAGTCGAACTAAAAAATAGTCTCTTTCCTATGAGAAAAATCAGACTATTTTGCTTGGTCCCATGCGGACATGGTGGGGATAGATCCAAAGGTCACTACTCATAAGTTTAATTTTGATCCATCATATCGATCGGTGAAACAAAAGAAGCAACCAAATACGGGGTTTAAAAAGAAAGTCATCAATGAAGAAGTCACTAAGTTGTTAAAGAATGGATTCATTAGAGAGGTGCAATATTTGGAATGGTTGGCTAACATGGTCGTAGTCCCAAAGAAATACAGATAACAGAGGGTATGTATGGACTAACTGACTTGAAAAAAGCTTGCCCAAAAGATTCGTTCCTGCTTCCTCATATCGATCGGTTGATCGATTCCATGGCGAGGCACGAAATATTGAGTTTTTTAATGTATATTCGGGATATAATTAGATACTGATAGAACCAAAAGATCAAGACGAGTGGCCTATCTCAATAGGTTCATCTCAAGGTTATCCAAACGGTGCCACAAGTTCTTCTCCATCCTAAAAAAAAACACGAACTTTGACTGGACGTCAGAGTGTAAGCAAGATTTAAGGGATCTGAAGAATTACTTATCAAACCCTCCTCTACTTTCAAAACCAATGGATGAGGAGTTTTTTCTTATATACCATGGCGTTTCAGAAGTAGTCGTAAGTGCAGTCATTCTACGGGAGGATGGAGGTAAACAATTTCCCATTTATTATGTCAGTAAAACGTTACTTGATGCAGAAACTAGATATCTACACTAAGAAAAATTGGCATTAGTACTTGTCGTAGCCGCACGAAAACTAAGGTCGTATTTTCAATGTCATTCTATTTCTGTCGTTACTACTTTCCCTCTCCAAAGTATTTTGCACATGCCAAATTTATCCGGAAGACTGATGAAGTGGCGGTTGATGTTACACCCCGTATGTCTAAAGTGACGTATATCATTCTAATTATATGTTAAGAATGATTTAAGTGATTTTAAAGTCGTAATATGACCATATATGACGTTTATATGTTGAATACAAAGTTTGGGAAAAATCGGATTTAAGTTGCGGAAAAACCGACTAAGGATTTGCCTTTTAACGAAGCTTTTTGAGCAATTAATTCGGTATGTTATATGAGGTTTGTTGGGGACATCTAAGATACCAAATTTAGGTATTGGAGTGTAGTTTCGAACGCTTTTGACCATTTCTTCATATAATATCTGGATAAAATGATATGAGCATCAGAAGTCAAGCCAGAAGAAGGGACATAAGCGCAAAAGAGAACTAGAAGTGAAATATTTATATTATAAAAGACAAATTAATCTCTTTCTCGTCATTTCCAGAAACCTCATGAGAGAAACAGTGCTTTCTTGAGTTTTTAAGCTATTTTTATTATTTTGAAGGAAGGAAGCCAATCTTAACTCGAAATTGAAGACGGATTGCGTCAAAATGCTCTACGCGACTAAGGTAACATTATGCTACCTTCAATTTCGTCTACAGCTTGAGTCCTAAAATTACTTCATGGCTAAGAAAAGTACCTAAATGATGTGTTATAGCTTGTTTAAGATTGGGAAGGCTTGGAATACAAGGAAAATAAGTTTTAGAAGCAAAAACATCAAACGTATGTTAGGCTAAACCTTCCCTTCAACAAGGCATTTATTTTGTAGCTTTTGAAGTTTGTCTTAGTTCAGCACTCTTAGAGGCCTGTAGATATGTCCATGTGTGGTTCAGTCACTATGTTATGTATGTCAGTGTGTGATAGCCTTGTCATCTATCCAGACTTTATGTTTTCAGTAAATATGTATGTATTTATAACCAGATTGCCAGCTCATCTATATTATTCATAGATTATTAGTAGGTTTAGCGATGATCGACACTCAGTTTCAGTTATCCATCGCGGCCCTAGGTTGGGTCGTGACAGTTGAGCTGAGTGAATATGAAATCACCTACTAGCCTCACACCGTAATCAAATCACGAGTGCTAGCTGACTTCGTAGCTGATTCCAGTGCAAGCATCCTTCTTGAGGCAAAAAAGGAAGAATTGATGGTGGAAGGCCCGGACCCCAGAATTTTGACCGTTTATACGAACGGTGCTTCAAACATGAAATGGGTCGGCCTAGGAATCATGCTCATGGCATCAATATGTGAGGAATTAAGGCATTCGATTAAATTGCATGTTTCCACTAACAATGAGGCTGAATATGAGGCTGAATAGTTGTAGGTCTTGAGTTAGCCAAAGAGTTAAAAATCGAAAGACTTGAAATCAAAAGTGACTCTCAATTGGTCGTGAACCAAATCCAAGGAGATTTTACCGCCCGGGAACCAAGAATGCAGCTATTTTTGGCAAAGGTAAAAAATCTTTTAACTTTCCTTCAGGAGTGGAAAATAATGCAAATCCCAAGAGAAGAGAACGTTGAGACTGATGCACTGGCCAATCTTGGGTCAGCAGTTGAAACTGATAACAGTCTCAACGGATCAGTAATACACATGTTCGACTCAGCTCTTAATCGGACTCGAAACGAGGTAAACACCGTCAACAGAACTTGGGATTGGCGAAACAAGCTTCTTTCTTACTTACAGCCAGGTAAACTTCCTGAGGACAAGAAAGCAGTCTGGGCACTTAAAGCTAAAGTGGCTCGATACTTCCTTATGGACACCAAGCTTTATAGACGAATATACAGTAGCCCTTTAGCGAAGTGCTTGGGTCCTCGGTAGATTTATTATGTGATGAGAGAGGTTCACGATGGCGAGTATGGCAACCAGTGGGGCAGCAAGTCCATAGTATGGAAGTTTATCAGGGCAGGCTACTATATATTGGCCGACCATGGGGGAGGATGCCAAAAGCTTTATTAAAACATGTGAAAAATGCTAGCGCTATGGAAACCTCCTCTATTAGCAAGCGGAGACCTTTCATTCGGTCACGTCACCGTGGTGGTTTATGAATTGGGGCATGGATTTGGTCGGGCCGCTTCAAACTGCGCCTGGTAAGGTAAAATATATTTTGGTTTTAATTGAATATTTTTCTAAATGGGTGGTAGCAGTTTCTCTATCAAAGATATGGGAAAGAAAATCAATAATTTTATTTGGAAGAACATCATTTGCCGCTTTGGGATCACAAAGAGATAACATGTTACAATGATAAGCAGTTCGTTGGGAGGCAAATAACAATATTCTTTGCAAAATAGGAAATTGTTCAAAACAAATATGCAAAAAAAATTTAAGCATCAGGGGGGATTTCTATTCCTCTCTCGCGGGACTCCCTTGGGCGGCAACACTCCGTGAAGGTCCTGCTTCACTAGCTGTAGGCTCCCCAAAAAACGCTTCATCTCCTCTCGCCACTAGCCTCTTTAGAACCTTCTTCAAGGTCAGGCCCTATTTGAGCATCTGCTTGGGCCACAAGCTCGGTCAACAAAGCAATCTCAGCCTCAAGGTCCACATTAGAGTCTTCACGAGCCCAGAAGGAAAGTGGTGAGGGCAGCCGCAATGTTAGCACGATCAACTTCAGCTATGTGGCAAGCGTTCAAGGCATTCATTTGTTCATCCCTAAAATGAGCGTCATTGTTAAGTTTGTCATGAGCCTTCTCCACGGACGCAACTTTGCTTTTCAGCATATCGTTCTCATCTTGAAAGAAGTTGGAAAGACCCCAAGCATCATGGACGCTCTTTTCAACAGCTTCAAACTTCTCATCCACACCTGACAGCTTTTTTTGGAGAGCCTCCATAGCTGCTTCCAGGCGAGCCACATTCTTGTGCTGAAGCTATTCTAGAAGTTTGGCCTCTTTAAGAGAATATTGGAGGGTTTCCATAATCTGTTTGTGCTTACAGATATCATTGCCTAACGCCTCATCAAGGTTCTTGCCTCTAAGGGATTCCTGCTGATAAGCTCTGCACGTAGTGTAGGCCTCCCCTCTCAGCCGTTCAGCTTCCTCCACGAAGGGATGTAGGTTAGCAACTTGGCCTAGCAAGGCTTAATTCTCTTCCCTTAGGTTCTCATCTGAGCCAGCTTGATGGAGTATCTCATGATAGACCATCAGCCCCTAGACAAATTTCGAAGCAGGTATTCAGTAGGGGAAGAGTAAGGGATTTACTCGCAAGATGTTGGAAAACAAAAAAAAAAAAAAAAACAAACAAATTTACCCAAAGAGAGCAACCAACGAAAACCTCAAGCAGTTTCTGGAGACCAGCTACCTAGATATCTTTGTTCATTGGGGCCGCTAAACTCGGTGGTATGGTCTGTCACAACCCTCGGTGTCTTGAACAGGTTAAATCCCCTCATGGGCACCTTCCACGGGTTCAGTCGTAGCATCCGCGTCTGTTTCCACCTCCTTGCCAGGATGGCATTGAAAGGAATCAGTCATCTTGGGGGCCGGAGTCGGGGCAACAGGCTCTACATATACGTGGAAAGATATTAGCTTGCAAGGATCAAAGAGAAAGCATGCTGGAGAAGCATGGAATGAAGAATAAATCTTATTGAGGCTCAAAGTGAACTGTAGGAAGCACCAGTTCATCTTCCACGATGGCTTTTTCACTAGCCTCAAGAGACTCATCTATCAGATGCCTACGCTTCTGCATAGATGGACCAGAATCAGCAGTAGAAAAAGAAGGGGTCTCAATAGCCTCAGGCTCGTGCACTCAGGGGGGACTTTGCCCTCACCATCTGAAATCATGAAGGGCTCACTCGTAGTCACTACAATATCAGGCCTGAAAGATCTTTTTCTCATTGAAGAGCAGGAATTTCTCACTCTCAACGATTCTCCCTCCAGATGCCCGCACATCAGGTAAGAGAGCAATATATGGGGCATCAATTTTTATCTCCTTCAGCAGGGTATTTCATGGCGAGAGAACCCTGAAAAGATGAGGTATAAAGACAATCGGAGCCGAAGATCAAAGGAGAACTCCAGAAAGGAGTAAATTGACATGGTCCTTTGCACGCCAGTTGTTCGCGTTGGCCAAAGATGTGGAAGTCTATTGATCAGGGGAGTTTCTCGTAAAGATAGCAGTAACCCACATGGTTAACTCATCAGTGGTTAGTTGTATACCAGTCACGAAATTCACTGAGGGAGATGCAAAGTCAGTTCAGAAAAGTAACAGGCGTGAAATACATGAAATAAGAACACATGAACTTACATCTCCTATTGAAGACTTCTGGAAAGGGAAGAGAAGATACAATATCCGGCGTCCTCATCGCAACATATCGGTGGACCCAGTCGCGATCTTTCGAGTCTTTACTATTAGGAACCACGCCTTTCTTCCCCCGTTTGATGAACATCAGCATACCCGCCTTGTGGAGATGGGGAGAGTAGAAAACAAGAATGTGCCAGAAGGAAAACTTTACCCTGTCATGGTTCGCCAAGTGATCTAGCATAGCCACTTGGAAAGAAATTCTTCATCAGATGGAACAATGATGTCAATCACTTCAGGCCACTTATAACCAAGCCTGATGCGAGTTATATCGTCTTTCATAACCGCAGATAGATAACATTCAATGCAAAAGTTGTTGTTTTTGCCTTTCTACTTGGGTGTTTTACCCTGCATTCAGCCATCACATTTGAAGTTGAAAGTGGCATGAAGATAATCTAGGGCTCTGAAGCGTGCTGGGAGGAAATTTGGTCCTTATGCCATGGCTAAAAGATGGAGTTGTCGTTAAGGCTGGAAGAATGTTTGTCTTTTGGATGGAAGTTCTTGAAACTATTTGGAGATCAATGGAAAAACCTCTACACTTACGGCGTATATATACACGCCTATGAGGATCCTTGAATAAGAAGCTGAACGATCTTGGTCACGTGGGATAAAAATTATAATTACTGTGGTTTACGTGATGTGTATCCCCATAATTATGAGATATGAACAGAGCAGTGACATCGATGGAAAAATCTACGGAAAATCCCTTCAATCGGGGTAGAGCACGTCATTATACTAAGAATTTGCATTTAATACAATGCATGCGAAGAGGCAGGGGGCGAGCATCAGTACAGTCATACCTTTACGCCTTCTATCACGCTTCTCACTTCTGGACTACTTGCATCACCACTCAGCAAGTGGGGGGACTGACTGTATGGGCACAAATATACCACTTATTATTATGGGGATACGAGTCCAGCTCGCGAGACTAGTCATGGGGCACAAAGGATACACGCCTGGTTTACGAGTTACGACCATTCAGTCGGTACGGGCATAGGGTGCAAGGCACACATCCTGCCGCCTTAGGATTACAGTCTCCTAGTTAGTGTTTCGTGTATACCACCGCCTTGAGTTTATAGGCCCATGAGCCTCTTTAGTCTTTGTTTTTTACCATTATTAGGACTGGGTATTCACTGCTATAAATACCCCTTCTTACATTGTATTGTACATCAAGCGATTCACCACTGAATCCGGCTATTCTCAAGGAATAAAACTCTTTACTTTCTTGTCTATTATTTTTCTCTGTATTTACTTACTTTCCGTCGTGTTTCAGTGCATTGTTTGTGACCCTTTCATAAATTTAAGTGTTTAACCTAGATGTACAAATTTAGGCATAAACAAATGTGTATAATCTACTTGTTGTGATACCATGTTTAACATAAAATGTTATAGAGAACACACATTTATTCAAACAAAAACTACAATAACCGAACGAAAATATAGTTGACATAATTAAATAAATAAAGGTTGTTATATGTTACAGTTTAAGTTTTTTTTATCAAATCATACACAGGTCTGAGTTCGAGTCTTGCCGCCATTCATTATAAAAATATTTGACACAAAAGAAAAAGAATAAAGCTCGCACGTGATGGAGATCCCAAATACATACTCCCTTTGTCCTATTTTAAGTGTCTGGGTTTGAATAGGTACAAAGTTTAAGAAAATAAGGAAGACTGTTAAAGTTATATGATTTAAAATTATAGGCGTGTGTAATGTGAGTCAGTATTTTTAAATCTTGTGGTTCAAAATATATCTGGGAATTAAAAATTAACCAAATAAAAAAAAAAAAAAAAAAAAAAAAAAAAAAAACGCTCTTCTTGTACGGGCCAAAAAGATAAGTTGGATGCTTAAATTGGGACCAAGGGAGTAACCATTAATCTTCATTTATGAACTGATCACCAAAGTCTTTTCTTATCCCATGAGTGCATTGAACGCAACTTAAGCACTCCATGCCATCACAAATGCCAAATGATCTGACCAAATAATTCATTTATTAAATGGTATTTATTTCCTCTTGAAATTCTTCCTCTCACGTAACCCTTGCCTTTCAAAAGCTTGGCCATGCTATCAATCATAGGACATAGCTATCTCTGATCCATGAAGTAAAACATATTTAATGATGAGAGATTTAGGCACTGTGCTGCTATGAACCCTTGCCAACCAATTACAACAATAACTACCAAAAAATTGTAATCTCTAAATACTTCTTTACTAGATACAGTCTTATCATCAACAACAACAAAAAATTGTAATCTCTTAAAGCTTTTTTCTTAGAGGCAGTCCCGTGGACCTTTTCAGCAACAACAAAAGAACTGTTGTATCCTTCTTCCTACGACAACAAAAAAGAAACTGAAGTGGGCATTTCAACCTCGCTTGTTCACGAATACATTCCGTTGGCTACTGGACGTGATAATAAGAGTTTAGCACAAGTAACCTTTTATAGCTTTTATAATAAGGAGGGCTATGCATTGTGGGATATACCTGTGAATCGGGTCGGACTAAACTGGTATCGGATCGGACCGGACCAGTTCAGTATAAACGCTCTGGGGCAAGGAGGAAGCGGGCTGCAGACCGAGTTGCGCTTAAGAAAAAAACCGATTAGACTGGACCGATAAAAGACCGGTTTTTGGCCCACCGGTGGACCGGATCGGATCAAGTTTTTCAAATTATAAAACCAGCCCCCAGCAAGAGTACAAAATAAGATGCAATTCGAAGCATAGTATTGCAGCTCATTCTCTTACCCAAGAAATCTGTAAGTCTACTAAAGCCATGTAGACTAGAATTCCAACAGACATAGAGTTAAGAATTCCTTCCACCACCAAAGCTCTTGGGCTATGTGGATGGTAAGATGAAGAAGCTGCAATCCCTATGGATTTGTTATGGCGAAACGTGATGAAAAAATGTTTGCTTGTTTGCCATTTAACAAAAATTAACGTGTCTTATGATATACTACTTATTAAGGAAAGATGTACCCCAAGAAATCTGCATTAGGAGATACCATGCACAACCATGATCTGTTAATACATAAGCGATTTTGTTGAACAACCGGATGCACACCAGACCAAAATATCTAATGTACCTTCCTTCTTTTTTTATAGGATTATATGTCGTTCCAATTGCAGGTAGAAAGTGACAAGCTTAGCTAAAATATGAAAAAGAAAAAAAAAATGGATCGGACCGGTGCTTAATGGGTTAGAGCTGAGCTAGGCTTAAAGTTTTTGAAAAAAAGACCGGTTTGGACCGGTACCGGGACCGGTGAGCCGACTCTTAACGAGCCGGTCCAGGCCACAGGTGTGGGATGACAATATTTCTCGCTATTGACTTGGCAAAATATGACTATACAAAGTGCCTATCATTACACAGCAGAAATTGTTTGACACTAATAGATCATAAAAGTAAAATAGGGCAAAGTAATCCCTTACACCAGATTAAATTGCATTTCTAGTGTAGAATTTTCTCTACTCCCCCATGGATACATCAGCAAGGTATGGTTTAGTCCTCTTTATTTGTATTCTTCCTTTTGACATACTTAAGTGAAGTCCATACATATACTTCGCATGGTTGGCGCACTTACCATGTATAGGGGATGAAATGGAGTTAAATCATGTCTACGATCGGAGATAGGATATCGCCCCCAAATATAATGTTCGAAATCGCCCCAACCCCAAATGTTCCACCTCCTCCACGGCGACGATTTGGAACAACCTGTTGAGGCTGATGCGGATAGTGTTGCGGTGACCACGGCACATGCTGCATGTTATATGGACTCCCATAATAATTTCCATTCCAATGCTGCGGTGGTGGAACGTACGGCTGTATGGTTTTATTTTCACAACCGAGATGAATATCAAATCCGCATGATGCACACATATAACGCCATGAAGAAGAGTTACATGCTTCTCTACAAACAGCACATCTTCCTGGTTCATAGGAGTACGAAAGCTTTAAAGGATGCACCTGATCAATTGATAACCATTGTCAAAATGCTTGCATAATTATACAACACTGTAAAGTTTTCATCCACATGATAGAGTTTGTCATTTTAATTAGTAATTAGTTTGATGAAATAACCCATCTGTTTCATTTAAAGTGAAACATTCAATTTCCCTGTTAATCCGTTCTAAAAACAAAGATATATTTTCTATACTTGAAATTAACTTAACTCCTCATGGTCTATTCAGACTAGGTAAGGCTCAAATGCAATCTTTTAGGCACAGCCAGAATAAAAGTTCTTTCATGGATGACTTCTTTTTGGTAAACTGTAAAGAGCCCCTGAGCTTGCAGGCTGTACAGAGTCAACTTTTTAAATGCAAAGGAGGGATAGTCAGAATTAAGCTTGTAAGATACTAAATGGAAATGTACGGCCTTTTGTTCCTTGTTGTTTAAAAAATAATACTCAAATAAGTCAAATTAAATTCTCTTTTTTCCTCAATATGAGAAGTTCCAGTATATGTTATATCGATTGTTATGTGTCCATAATCCATGAAACGTTAAATTCGATAAACTATACATTCCTTATAAGATAGTTTGGACTGTTACCTGATGTAAGACATGGCGCAATGTTTCAGGATACCGAGTACAAAGAGGATGGACATCAAATTCACAACGCTCACAGTCACACCTATAAAACATGCCTTTGACACTGTGACTGCAGATGTTGCAAATGCGTTCGAGCTGGCCTTTAGCTTGTGGCCCGGGAACAACGAGCTCAAGTTGATGGTTAGGGTGCATGAAAGAAAAAAGAGTCATTGGACATCTCCCACAGTATACATGCAGATCAAAGTCGCATCCCTTATTGCAGTGATATCTTTTTCCTGTGCCATGGATCTTGCAACCATCACATGTATATCCAGACAATTCGTTTAATTTTAATGAATGCTTTGGGTGTGTTAAATGTGTTATGGTTTTTTGTAGGACAGGTGCCATTTCTGATTTTCTCTTGTTTTCTTTTTCTTACAGCTCGCTCATAAAATAGAAGTGATGGATCAGCAAGACAACAATAATGGAAGACTTTATAGACTCAGGAGAGTGTTTCCCAAGCTAATTGTTTACTTTCTTTTTCCAATAAAAATCATCAACTAACAATTTAACATTTGCTTTATCTGCCTCATTAGCAACTTGGATGGTTTCCAACAGTGATTTAAGAGACGACTTGGACCCTTTCGCTCTCTGGCTAGTTATAATTTTCCTTACAATTTATGTGACCAGGGCGGAGCTGGAAATTGTATATTGGGATTCAAAAACATTACTAAGAATAGAGAGCAACCAGTGAAAACCTCAAGCAGTTTCTGGAAACTAGCCAGCAAGATATCTTTGTTCACTGGGGCCGATAAACTCGGTGGTGTGGTCTGTCACAACCCTCGGTGTCTTGAATAGGTTAAATCCCCTCATGGGCACCTTTCACGGGTTCAGCCGTAGCATCCGCGTCTATTTCCACCTCCTTGCCAGGACGGCATTGAAAGGAATCAGTCAGCTTGGGGGCCGGAGTCGGGGCAACAGGCTCTGCAGATACGTGAAAAGATATTAGTTTGCGAGGAGCAAAGAGAAAGCATGCTGGAAAAGCATGGAATGAAGAATAAATCTGATTGAGGCTCAAAGTGAACGGTAGGAAGCACCAGTTCATCTTCCACGATGGCTTTTTCACTAACCTCAAGAGACTCATCTATCAGATTCCTACGCTTCTGCGTAGATGGACTATAATCAGCAGCAGAAAAAGAAGGGGTCTCAATAGCCTCAGGATCATGCACTCGGGGACTTCGCCCTTACCATCTGAAATCACAAAGGGCTCAGTAGTATTCACTACAATATCAGGCCTGGAAGATCTTTTTCTCATTGAAGAGTACGAATTTCTCACCCTTTCAACGATTCTCCCTCCAGACGCCCGCACATATTAATACTTGCTTAATTGTATCTAATCAATTTACTTGCTTAATGTATATCTTGTAGTTAATTATAGCGTACTTAAAAACAACCCCATTTCTAGGACTCAATATTAAACTTCAATTGAATTTCTACTTGCAACTTTCTTACTTGACAAGCTAGTTCCTTGGGAAATCGACCCCGACTGATATCGGGTATTATATTTTGACGACCGCCCCTCACCATCCTTGTGAAGGGTGGGGGAAAACATATACAAAAGATGATCGAGGGTGAAAGGCACCCCCCGCTAATTTACTCAAAAATTGGAGACACTGGATGTGCCTCCATACCCCGGGTCCAAACTGGGCTAGGCACACTTGGAAGGTTCGGAAAAAATTGTCCAACACCTCGGGAATAGGGAAAGAGAAACCAATCGTGAAAGGATAAGTGAAAGCGAAGGAACGCCCCTCGACCCGATCGCACACTCGGCTCTCGGGGGCAGGGATGCCAACCCTCACCTCCGGCCCCTATCAGAGGGAACCAAATGAATGTTCGCCTGAGTAATCAAGCTCAGCGTATCCCCCACAGGAATGTTCCTTCTCTAACTAGCCTCCGATTTAGTTTGAAGCTGCATGACAAAATCCTTCGAAAGATCAATTTTTGAAGGAATAACGTGGCAGGGCTTAAGTTCCAAGTCGTCGGAAAGAAATTCCTCGTCGCCCACATCCTTCGTGTCGACCTCCTCCTCCTCCGGCGTAGCTACTCCGGCGGTCCCAGCCATAGATGAGCAGAGTTCTTGATCCACACCGCTAGGACAAACAAGATCCTCCATATTGAAGTCAGGAGGAACAACAACATTCAGCGGTTCAGGGACATTAACCAGTTCCCCACCAACAATCATGGTGTCGGCGAGGGAAGGAGGAGAACCTGATGAATCTTGTTGAGACATATCTCTTTCGAAAATCTTTTGAGAGAAAAGTGTAAAAGTTTTACTGTTGAAGACAAGAAGAAGTAAGAAAAAGAAGGCAAGGTTTGACTATATATAGGTTAAAAAACGCCATTATTACAGCCGCATGGGGAAGGCAAAACCAAAAAATACGCCCAATCAGCGATCGCCACGCATGATTGACGGGAATTGGAAGTGACAATTGTCGTTTTCAAAATTCGTGGGGCAAAAACAACCACATCAATCTCCCGCTTAAAATTAACTCCACTCCTCGACAGATTTGGCAACCTCTCGAGGAGTGGGTGGACTATCTATATTGGGTGAAAAATCACCGGAGTCTCGAGCAACACCTCGAAGTGCAACATGAAGACTGCTCCACGAGACAAGCATCTGAAGGAATGATTGCATGGTCACTCGCCCCGGAAATCATCTTAGGAAACGAGGGGAGGCGAGCTCGTAGCACTGAGCTCGGGGAAAACCCTCTGCAACCTCGAGCGGATGACACCCCACGGGGGACGAGGGCCAACCTTTGTAACTGTCGACCGTTGCTTCAACATTCAATATGATAGATCGTGAGTCAACTACGATTATGTACGGAGTAATGTCTTTCTCCAAACTATAAATAGGGCTCATTTGTAAACAACAGGACACAACAAATTGAATACAAACCTCTACTTTCACTTTTTGTCTCGTTTACCTCATTATTTTTTCCAAGTCTATATTTAATCCGAATTCAATTTAGCTTGAATATCACTTCGATACAAGCAGGTTATCAGTTGAGCCCCAATACAAGTTCGATTTGTAGTCATATCCTAATTTAGGCCAACACAACTTGTCCCTAAAAATTTATTTTATATTTTTAATTGAGGAGACTAATTCTGGTCCTAACATAACACAACTATCTGGTCCTCGAAACTCCCAAAGTGAGCGGGACAAAGAACTGCCATCAAATTTTTGTCCAGGAAAATAAACCAAAAAATAAAATTAAAAGTGTTACCCTAAAGTTAAAAAATAAAATCATACAATCTCTTCCTCCCTCAATAACATAAAACCCCCTCTTCTGAATTGTAAAATCTTCTCAAAATTCCCAGACTTTTTGATTTCTCTCGCCAGCATGGCTTGGGAAATAAATCAATGTCTCTGCGAACGACATTGTCACTTTTGTACTATGGTGTGTTTTAAAAGTAGGATATTAATGATAGTTTTATGTGGATTCATTTGATTATTTATATTCAAAACTGTATAATTAATAGAAAATTGGGATATTTAAAGAGCGCGCATTTGTTTAGGGGCCACATTTTGTGGCCCATAAGACACCTTAAGTGACCATATTTTCTGGTCTCAAATTCATATTAACTGTAGGAAAATACCTTTAGGTCCAGTTAAACTGTTCGTTGAAAGTTTTCATGGTCCAATTGATCCATGTATAAGGGCCAGAAAAATGGTCCCAACAGTTTTCTAAGGACCAGAATTTTCTGGTCGCTATTTGAGTTTTAAGGACCTGACCTTAACTTTAAAGGACCATATTTCCCGTCCTTAATAGCCTTTTTTCTTGTAGCGAATAATCAACTTTTTAGGCTCTAAACAAGAGATATTCAGAGTTCTCAAAGTGCTTTAATAATAGCCACTCAAAAACTATACCCCTACTGTGTATCTCGACACCGCTATTGTGCATCTCCTTTTGATTGTTTCTCAAACATTTAGCTGAGTGATGAATTGACTATGTTAAACTAGAACGGATTAACCATCAACAGGAGAGAGGAAAAACTATGAAGTTGAAGGAGTAAATCCTAGAAGGAAAAAATATGGAGTTTAAAACTAAAAATCCTTAAATTTAGTATATTTTCATGAATAAACATTAAGGTTGATTCAAACTCAGTAATTTTTAACTATAAATGGCATGTTTTATTATGGACTTGAACTACAGGATAAAAATATGGATTTTAGTTCAAATTCAGGTCTTTTTTCTTGAAAATCAGTTTAGAAACATGAACTTTAGCTCAAAATTTAATTTTTTTTTCTTGAAGTAAACATAGTTCATTGCAAATATCAGATTATTATATATACTGAGGTTTGGACTCAGTATAAAACATGAGTTTGAGCTTGAAATATAATTCAGTGTTTTTTTTTTTTTTTTTGAAATTCAGTATTTTTTATTACTACAATTTTAGGTTTTTATACTGAGACTTGAGTAACTATTCTTCAAAATTACTTCTGCATTTTTTAAACTGTTTCTATTTATCTACAATGCAAATGCTGGTTATGACTTGTTTAGCGCTAAGTGGCTAGAAACCACAAATTTCACGGCTATTTTACTATGGAATTTTTACATAAAAGTACAAGTTTTAGAACTTAATTACCAAACATAGCAACATTTTAGCAAAATAATCCTAAATAGAGAAAAACACAAGCTAATTACAAATATAGCATTTTATGTCAAAAAATATTGCTATTTTTATTTATTTCTTTATTTTGGTACAGTTTGGGGGCGTTTTTGTAATTTTTACAAAATTGGTGCGTAATATATTATTTTTTCCTTATTTTCTCAGTTTCACGGTTTTTTCAATTGTTTCAGCGCTGTTTCTACTCCTTTGCCTTTGTATCATCCCTGTATCTCAACCGTTTCTCCCTACTTTTTCTCTCCCATTTTCTTCCCCACTTTCTCCACTATCATATCTGTTGGTGAAGCATTTCGTAACTGATTTTCAGTGTTTAAATTTCGATTTTTTTTCATTATTTAGGGTTTCATTTCAATGTCTAATTCTAGTTCGTCTTCTAGTTCTAGGGAACTTAGGAGTAAAACGAAACATGATACAAATGTAAATAAAATTGGGTCAAAATCAGTTTTAAAGGTAAAACTTCCTGTTTTTAAGCCGAAAGAAACTCCGGAACAATTGAAGGGTGTGACGCGGTCGTCTGCCTCTCCTGCTACGGGTAAAGGTAAAGCTAAACTTTTGGTTGATGCTGATGATGATTTTGAAGAAGATGCTCCACCGTTGAAGAAAAGTCGGATTGCTGTGTTGGCTGATGTGGCATTACAGGTAATTTTATTTCTATTTCTGTTTTCTGTATCAAATTATTAATTTGTTGTTTCTTGCTGTATTTTTTGTAAGTTAGTGTTTCTTCTGTATATTCATTGTTTCTGTATTTTTTTCTGTTTCTGCTGTGTGTTTTAGTGTTTCTGTATGTTATTATTACTGTTTCTGTAGTCTTTTCCTTGTTTGTGTAGTGCATTTAGTATTTCTTTAGTGTATTTATTGTTTCTTTAGCATATTTACTGTATCTGTGCCTTTTACTGTTTGTTGTAGTGTTTGTACTGCTTCGGTAGGCTTTTCGTTGTTCTTTAGCATATATTACTGTATCTGTGTCTTTTACTGTTTCTGAATTGCATTTTACTGTTGTTGTAGTTTATTTATTGTTGTTGTAGCTTTTTTTACTGGTTCGGTAGGCTTTTCGTTGTTCCTGTATCTGTATCTTTTACTGTTTTTGAATTCCATTTTCCTGTTGCTGTAGTTTATTTACTGTTGCTGTTGTTTTTGTACTGGTTCAGTATGTTTTTTTAGTGTTTCTGTCTTTTCTTGTTTGTTGATTGTATCATTGTATGTTACTTTTGCTTACTGTGTGTTGTAGTATTTTTTATTGTGTCTCTGTATTTTCTTGTTTCTACATTGATTTTTAATGTTTCTGTATTGTACTTACTATTTTTTAACTGAGTTTTTTTTTCCTTTATAGGCTGTATCGTTTTATATACCCCAGGATTTTAATTGGAAAGAGTTTCATCTACGGCTTATTACGGATGGTGATATTGGAACGCATTTGAAGGATGTCTTAAGCCCTGTGCAGTTGGGAATGTTAAAAAAGACCTGTTTTGGTTATTTGTTACAGTTAGAACATTTGCCCGTTCAGAATCAGTTGCTTCGGTCTTTGCTGGTGCGTGAGATTGCGTCCTCCACGCCTTGTACGTTTGAGGTTTGTGTGAATGGTTCACGTTTGCAATTTGGGTTGCGTGAGTTTGCAGTAGTGTCTGGTTTAAAGTGCTCTTGGGATACTCTTAAGTTCTCTTGATACGAGTGGTCCAAATCGATTGATGAGTAGTTACTTCCCGACTGTGGAGAAGGTGTCTCATGTAGATATTAAGAATGCTTTTATTCAACGGAAGTGGATTGGTGATGAGGATGCAGTTAAGATTGCAGTTCTGTATGTTATTGTGAATTTTGTGATGTCGGTATCTGATGTTCAAACTGTATCTAAGAAATACTTTGACTTGGTTGAGTCTGGTCTTTACAATGACTATCCATGGGGTATTGATTCGTTCAAAGAATTGTTTGATAGTATTCACAAGACGGTTAAAACTACTAGTACATATTTTCGGGTGGTAGGTTTGCCTTCTGCGTTGCAAGTATGGTTTTATGAGTGTTGGACAAACATTCCGTCATCAGTAGCTATGCGCGTTAGGAGTCGAAGTCCTCGTATCTTGAACTGGAAAGTGACGAGTAATCTTTCAAAGTATAAGACAATGTGTAAGATTTTAGAGGGCCCAGTCAACAAGGTATACTTTCATTGTTTTTGTATCTGTTTTCATTTCTATTGTATCTGTTTCATTCTTCATGCTTCTGTTTTGCATATTTTTGTATCTGTTTTCATTGATTTGTGTACTGTTATGTATGGTGCAGCCTGTTTTCCGGCCTATGCAGCCAACTGTTGCTGAGTTGGCCAGATTGGAGTTGATGGATGATACGGTCGCACCTGTTGCGGATGCTATGCAAGATTCTACTGAGGATGATATTTTTCTCCGCCATGTAGGGTCTCGTCCCTCCTCTTCTGCCGCTTTTGTCCACATTTCTTCTGAAAATACTGTAAAGCAGGCACAGTCAAATTTGTCCAAACCTGCGCCGGTGTTTGAAAATGATGCTAAGATTGACATATTGACTCGCTCAGTTGAGAAGGTATGTTTAGTTTTTAATATGGAGTCATTCAGTCGCTTGAATATTTGTGATACTGTTTTTTGGCACATTCTGATACAGTTTTTGTCTTTTGTTTTAGCTTAGCAATGACTTGGAGTTTTTAAAGGGTCATGTAAGGATTGTATTTTTTTTGTATTTGTGTTTATGTGTTTTTACTTTGTTTAAACAGTTAGAATTATTGTCATACTGTTTTGCCTTTGTTTCTTTTGAAGGTTGATGATCAGTTTAATAATGTCAAGGAATTCTTTGGTGAGGAGCTTAGAAAAGTTGTTGATGCAATTAAGCTACTTGCGCAAGGACGGGTATTAATTGTTAAAGAAACTGTTTATTGTTTCTTGTCGATGTAATGTTCGTTTCAATTACATTTATTTTTTTGTTTTATACAGGGTACTCAAAGTGGTGCAGATAATCGTCAAGGTTCACCACGGACACCACCTGCTAGTGGTGATACAGAGAAGCTCAATTCTGATGATGTTGATGCTACAGAAAAGTTTCAATCAAATGTTGGTGATACGGACAGTTTAAATGTTGATACGGCTAATGTTACGGTATGTATCTTATTTCATTTATGTTGAAACAACTAGATACTTTCAGATACAAACAGCTACAGATAGTTTCAAATAGAAACAATTTAACAAGCCAATGAATTTGTACATCTACTGTTTCTTATTTTTATGAATTATTTTTCGTTTCGTTTTTTTAGCCATGTGCTACTGGTGGAGCGACTAATGTAGCAAGCGGCAGCGGAAAAGATGTTACTGTGTTGTCTGCTGATGGTGGTGTCAGTCATGTTAAAAGAGTTGTTATTAGAAAACGTGTTCCAATTGCCGCAACAGTTTCAACCAAGGTTCCTTTGACCCTTTCATTGCAATTCCCAAACTTCGACCTTGGTTTGAATTTCAGCCAAGAGTTTCTAAAGACTCCTAAACCTGATGAGGTGCGCGTTTGCCTTTTTTTTCTCTCTCTCTCTCTTTTAAGCCTTTTGTTTCTCCCTTATTTCTAAACTGTATCATATCTTTGTACATTGTTTCTGACATTATTTTTTTTGTATTAGTTTATTCAAGGTTATTCTGTTGATGGTGCTTCATTTTCTAAGAAAGATATTCCCGGACCTGATTTCTTTGATAATTGGACGGACGAGCAGTTTGCGGAGATGGACCGTAACATTGCCGACACCATTAAGAATGTGAAGAAATAATTTGAAATCAACCCTGTTGCTGGAGAACCTGGTGCCACTGTTTCTGAAGCAGCCACTGATACTATTGAAGCAGATGTTGCAGCCGATGTTGCTGAAGATGCTTCTGATACTGTTGCTGCAGAGCATGGTGCTAGGGTTGCTGAAATGCCTGCTGATACTATTGCTGCAGATCCTAGTTCCAGTGTTCTGATATTGTTGCTGCAGAGCATGGTGCTAGGGTTGCTGAAATGCCTCATGATACTGTTGCTGTTGAAGAGCCCATTGAGCACGATGCTGATGATTCTGATATTATGTTGGTTAGTGACCGTGAGAACAAGGATGCGAGCCCACCTGCGGATACTAGTACACCATCACAGGCATTGGTAAGGGTGAAGCGTCCTGGTAAATATGATGTTTCACCTTTTCTGCGTGAGTTTGCTTCTGGTGCTAATGCCAATTATGTTTCGCCCAAACCTTTGATATTGCAAAGGCATCCATTTTGTGTTGCCGTCACAGAGGATGTTGATGAAGAATTATTAAATAGGTTTGTATCATTTGTTGATGATCTTGCTAAGCGGAAAAAAGGAAGGTTTGTTCCTCTTCAATGCTTGTTTATTGTATCATTTATCATGTTGATATTGTTTTAATTCATGTTTGTTTTTTTTTTTTTTTTTTAGGATTTGTGCCTATTCCAAAACTGACAATATACTTCCATATGAGTTTCAATTCGGAGTCAAAACTGTGTCAACTCGGATGTGGTTCTATATTATGTTGCATGGTGGTCATGCATTGCAAGATTCAGTAAGTTTATTTTGTTTTTCTTCTTAGTCTGTTTGTGTTTTGTATCTTTACTGTATCTTTTATGTTTCTTCTACTATGTGAGGGTGTGTTTCTGTTTCTTTTATATTTGTGTGTGTGTGTATGCCCCTGTACTGTTTCTTTTTCTCTCTTGGTGTATCTATAACTGTAATTTTATTTGTTTCTTCATTGTTTCTGTAATGTATCATCTATTTATATCATTAATGTTTTTTTTGAATGTTACAGCATGTTAATGTTGTTTTCTACTACTTGCGTAAGCAAGGAAAGTATCGACCGAAGACTGAATTATCCTTCACTACTACTGACTGTTGGTTTAAAACGATGATCGAGATTGTCTATGACAAGTATGTGAATAGTGGCAAGGATGTTTCAGTGCTGTCTGATGTTGATTCTGTTGCTGGCTACATTAGAGGCTGCAAGATCCCTGGAAATGTCCCTTAGGTAGAGGTTGACTATGTTCTGCTCCCGATTAATATAAAGACTCTCTGTCATTGAGTGTTGGGTGTAGTATCATTCAAGGATAGGTCCATTGGGATATACGATTCAATGAGTCGTGGGGGTGCTCGTCATAATGCAGCTGTTGTTGAATTTGTTGAAAAGATTGCTGAGTTGTTGCCACGGTATCTTGTACTAACCGAATTTTACCAGTCAAGGCCCTACATTGATATTCTTACGAGTGAAGCATATTCTGATGCAGATCTAGATGATCCTTTTGGGTTTTTCTTTGTTCCAGACCTTCCGCAACAGAGTTATGATTCCCTGTATGTTTCTTTTCCCTTTCTTTTCCCTGTATGTGAATCACATATGTGACAGAATTACTAACTTTATGTATTGTTATTTTTTTGTCACTGTTTCAGGGATTGTGGAATGTTTATCATGGTGTATGCGGAGTACTTTATTTCTTCGACTGATATCACAAGTGTGCCTGACTTTGATATAGGTCTTTACCGTGGCCGTCTTGCAATGCTGCTTTGGGATTATGGAAAAAGGAAGATTGATTTAGATGCAGTGAGCGCATGTGAAAATCCAGGGCGTCTTGCTAAGAGAAAAGGCGCCATAAAGCGTCGTTTACGAGTTGCCAATCCCAAACCATTAGTTCTGTTTCTTTTGTGATGTTTCTATGTTTTTGTTTCAAGGAGTAACCGTTTCTACTTTAGTATGTTGTTTGTTCTGGATGTTGTTTGTTGTACTCACTATTTATGTAATGGCAGTTTCGGAAGGTTTATATTTTACAGCAATTGTGTTTTATTTTTGTCCCTTTTTGAAGTGTGAAACAGTTTCATACAATTATTAACTGTATCAGATAGCTAAGTTGACACAGAAACAGTTGAAATTATCTTGACTACCTCAGCAACCACTTGTGAAACTGTATCACTTCTAACTAATAACAAAGAAACAGTTAAACACTACTATGAAACAGTTTGACACAATTATTAACTGTATCAGATAGCTAAATTGACACAAAAACAGTTGAAATTATCTTGACTACCTCAGCAACCACTTGTGAAACTGTATCACTTCTAACTAGTCAGATTCAATGACAAAGAAACAGTTAAACACAACTATGAAACAGTTTGACACAATTATTAACTGTATCAGATAGCTAAATTGACACAGAAACAGTTGAAATTATCTTGACTACCTCAGCAACCACTTGTGAAACTGTATCACTTCTAACCATTCAGATCCAATTTGGAAAAAAAAAGTAAAACATAAAGGTGAAACAGTTTCATACAGTCATGAAACAGTCTGCTACAGACAGCTAAATGTATTAACAGTTGGGGAATATCTTGAAACAATCACGCAACAATTCTTAAACTGTATCACTTCTAACACTTCAGATTCAATGACAAAGAAAGAACTAAAAAAAGTTCTATTTGGGCTTCGGAGGATGTGTGCAAGTTTTTCTGTTGTGTCCTTCGCAGCCACAATTTGCACACGTAATCTTCGTCCTTTTTGCATGTACTTACCATTGTGGTTTGTATCTTGTCGTTTTTGGCCTTCCTGGTGGCCGTCTAGCAACTGGCGGGAGTAGTTCAATTTCTGAAACAAATGCTGGAATCTCCCATCTGCTTTCATCTGGTATCGGATTAACATGGAACTCGTATATCTATACCAGGGACTTTGTTGAGTAGTAGTTACAGCTGTAATCTTCTTCTTCCAGGCCTTTGTACTTTAGAATAGCCAAAGCATGCACACAGGGCAGTTCTTCTATTTGAAATTTTCCACAACAACATGTCCGTTCATTCAGATTAACAATGAATTTCTTTTCACCATCATAGATAGCTGCTTCCCTGTTGAATGTATCTACAACACACAGGATGATACATTTTTGCAACAGAAAATACAAGGAAGATACAGGATGAAAGAACTTAGATACAGTGGAAATGAAACAGTTTCTATACTACCTTTAGCTGCATAGCTTTGCTTCTGTATCCATCCAGTATTTTGTTGTACTTGAATCCAAGAGGTGTGAATGTCTCATGTGCTTTCTTTCTGTTATCATCAGTCCAAGTCTCAATCAGTGAGCGCATGTACTCCATAAATGCGACTACAGGCATATCACGCGCATCCCTATTGACTGCATTAAAGGATTCTGCAATGTTTGATGTCATTGTAAACCCCCTATTTACTGTTGAATGCGCCCTTGACCATTTCTGGTATCCAACGTTTAGCAAGTATGCTTTGATACGTTTATCCATTTTTTCCACACTGTTCATGTATGTGTCAAATTCCTGTATGGTGTATGCCTTTGCCATACTGAAGAATGTTTCATGGAGCTTCTCTTCATATTTCTTGAACTTAGTCTTGAGGTTGTTCCACAAGTGTCATATGCATGCATAGTGTGGGACCTGAGGATATATGATTGTAGTAGCCTTAATTATGCTCTCGTTATGGTCTGACACAACGCACATGTTTTCTCTCTCACCGTAAGCATATTTGAACTTTTTAAAGAACCATTGCTATGAGGCATCGTTCTCTGAATCAACAATTGCATACGCAAGCGGCAATATGCTACCTATGGAAAGAAACAGTAAGATAAATATTTGAAATAGTACCACACAAGTACAAATTGAAACAGTCTGATTCAAGTAGAAAGCTTAAAGTCCTCAAAGAAACTGATAGAAAAAAGCTGTAAATATTTTGATACAAAGTGAAACAGTCTGATACAGATAAAACATGATGAAACGGAGAGAAATACATGGCTTTAAAAAGTCTGTACCAGAGTTCAAATGGTTTGATACAAAGCTGATACAAAAATTGAAGCAGTCTGATACAAATAAACCATGTATCTGAAAAAGCCTGATACAAAAGCTGGAAATAGTTTGATACAAAAGTGAAACAGTATGATACAGATAAAAGATGATGAAACAGATAATATATGGTCTTAAAAATCTTGATACCAAAGTTCAAACAGTCTGATACAAAGCTGAAACAGTATGAAACAAATGAGAGATGCTGAAACATTATGATACAAACAGTTGAAACAGTATGGTACAACAGGTACCGTTAGAAATCGATTTACCTGCTGCATCTAACGTACTTGCCGCTAGGAATGTTCCTTTGTGCGCTGCTTTTAGGAAGCTACCATCAACGACTACGAGTGGTTTGCAATGTTGAAATCCCTTTATTGAAGCATTCAAAGCAACAAAAGCGTACTTGAACAAATGGTCCTCACTTGCATGCAAAGCAACAACTGACCCTGGGTTTCTTTGCTCTCACATATAAAGGTAACTTGGCAGCTTCTTGTAAGATTCAGTTGGGTCTCCTCGTATCATTGCAATGGCCATTTCTTTTGCTCTCCAAGCCTTCATATAATCTATGTGTATACCGTAACACCTCTGCATTTCGTCCATTATCTCTTTAGGTTTGTAGGTCGACTTTGTTTCATCGACCCTGTCCTTGACAATCATACCAATCATTCGTGATGTAAGTTGCGCTTGCCCATACACTCTTTCTTTGTATGGACATGTGTGTTCATTGATGAATTCTCTAACTTTGAACAAACTTGATGAATTCAAGCTTGAGGCCCTAAATTTCCATTTGCAATTTTCACCTTTGCATATCAGGCAGTAGCTGCAGATACAGTATGATACAGAAAAATGTTACATGATACAGAAAGCTACAGAAATTAAGTAACAGATACAAAATTGTACAGTATGATACAAATACGATTTACTTAATTTCTAACACCCATGTATGATATAATCAGAGATGGTAGAGTTATAGATCAGATACAATGTGATACATAATTCACACATTGTATCTGACATTTAAATTGTTATTGCTTGAAACAAAATACACATTTCAGATACAATATACAAACCGTTTGTTTGTAAAACAAACTCACACAATGTGGTACAAAATATAACCTATAAAAATTCATATACACAAAAGACACATAGCAGATACACTGATATCAAGAACATTTCTTAGAGAACTTATGATACAGTTACACAGAAACAGATACAATGATACAATGTGAAATAAATTGATACAAAAAAAAATAGTGAGATTTAATACATTGTTGCGCTTGATCTCTCAACCTTAAACTGAACCTTTTCTCTTATTGCAAATCGTTTCATGGCCATTACTACAGTGTTTTTGTTAACGTAGACTTGGCCCTCTAGTATCTCGTTTTGCAAGCTATTGGTAATTACTGCAACTTCTTCTACCTCGTGCTCATCACAAGTTCCTTTAATCAGTAGTTCTACCGTTTCAGCACTATTTATAAGTGTATCATCAATGTTCGTGTCTATAGTGCAACTGTTTCTGTCAGTATCAACACAGTCTCCCACTGTATCACGACTCCTTATGCTTTGTCTATCACTCCAAAACCCTTGATCCTCAACAATATCTTCCAGTGTGATACAAAGTGGATAGATTTCTATTCTTTTTTTCTCTATTTTCAATCCTGTATACACCAAAACACCCATGTCATTGTGTATTTCTAAACCCGGACTTTTTTCCATTACCTTATACTTTATTTTAACAATTTTTCTCGTCAGATCAATGTTCAGTTGCTTTGCAACTGTATCACGAAGCATTTGAAAGTTTGAATCTGAATTTATCACGATTGCATCAACAACAAAATCAATATAATTGTCGAATTTGTCCCATCTTCCACTATGTTTTAGTAGAATTTGTATTTGTGCCATATATATTGTAAAGTTTCGATTTTGATCTGTTTAAATTGTACAGGACGTGTAACAGCAACCAAAAATAGAGGCGAAACACTGGATATACGGATGCGAAACAGAGGAGAAACAGCCGCGACACAGAGCAGAAACAGACGCGACACACTGGAGAAACGGTAGCAACTTTGTAGAATTTTTGATCGAAAACAGAGTACGCTGTGTAGAAACAAATAGAAACAGAAAAGATACGATTAGAAAACTGTAAGGAGCTAGAGAGAGAAAAAACAGAGAGAAAGGAATAAGGGTTTCAGTTTCTGTAAATAGAGTTGGAATGAACTATTTATACATTGCCATTTTGCTAGGAAAAATATTGCCATGCATTGTAATTCGAAAAATATTGCTATTTTTATGTAATTAAGGGTGAAAAATTTGTATATTTGTGTAAAAAACACATTTACTATTCCTTCTATTACATGTTAGGACTTAGGAGGTAGTACTATTTCTTACTATATGAGTCACAAAAATATAGTATCTTTTTATATTGAAAAATGATTTTAAATTTCTCGTCCCGTTATAACATATTACTACCACAAAAATATGTGACATAGTTTATACAACAATAAGAACAGCAACAAGGACAACAACAAATTAAAAAGATATCGTAGTGCTCATCCTTAAGGACTTTGTCACCATGGTGAAATGCTCTGCAATTTCACACAAACTGTTAGTAGAGCTTAAGAATGGTAACCTTTAAGAACAGTAAAAGGTACTCCTAGAAATTACCATAAGAAAAATTGGTAATCTGAAAAATAAAACCAAGTAATCCCTTGCCGAAAATTAAATTGCACTTAATTATAGTGTAAACAATTTCATTACTCACACATGGATCAGTAAAGTACGTATGATTTAGCCTCATTACATATATTTTGTTTCAGGTATTATTAACAAAAGTCCACACATATACTTTGCATGGTTTAATTTGTTAAAAAACTTAGTTAAATCAGGCAAGCACTGAGTAATCTATCGGATATTTCGCACGTTGGAGTACTTGGGATGAAATTCCACCCAAAGTTTTATCAAAATTAAAACACTTACCATATATAGTTGGGGATGAAATGAAGTTCACTTTGTTTGGATCATTGTTACCCATTGTATTGTATTGTATTGTTATTATGATTACAATGTTTGTTTTAGTTGTTACTTTAATTTCGTTGTATTGTATTGTTAAGTTCCGTTGTTACCTAACAATGAAAAGACCCACTTTTTGTTACAACCGATTTGGTGGTTTTGTATTGTTACGCTTTTACACTTTTCCATCATGACCTTAATTATAACCTTATAATCCTATTTTACCCTCTACCCTATTTTCTTATTTAAATACACTCAAGTAGTTATTTTGACCTCATCTCCCCTCTTCTCAATGTACAGTACGTTCCCTGTCTCTCTTATTACTTTGTACGCACTTTTGTTATTGGTTCTCTTGTATCCATGAAGTTCATCATCAAAAGAACTAATATTTATTTATTTTATTATTTTATCTAAATTATTAATAGTGTGAACTTATTGTTATGTTTAATATTATTAACTTATTTTTTTTATTATTTTCATTATAATTTGCATGAATATATTTACAAGGTATAGTTGGTGATAGTTTTAATCTAAAGTATTTAGAACAACTAAGGGTATATTAGTAAACTTATTAGTTGCAGTACAATACAATACAATCAAAACAAACAACAACAATGTTACTAAACAACGGGAAACAATACAATCAATTCAAACGTTGTTTTTATAATACAGTACGATACAATACAATACAATACTATATTCCCTCCGTTCCAAAAAGATTGTCACTATTTCCTTATTAGTCCGTTCCAAAAAGAATGGCACAATTCTAAATTTGGAAATATTTTTTAGTTGAAACTACTACTTTACCTTAATGAAATGCTTTATAGCCACATATTTATCTATGACTTATTTTGGACCACAAATTCCAAAAGTCTTACCACATTTCTTAAACTCCGCTCCAAGTCAAACTATGACAATCTTTTTGGAACGGAGGGAGTACAATACAATACAATACAATACAATACAAAACAATACATTATGAAACAATAGGTAACAATGCAAATAGAGTGTAAATCAGTGATGTTGATGATGTAGTTCAACGTAGTGTATGGCGTCTCCAAGTAGAACTTTACAAATCGTCTGAAACGCAAACCTAAACATCTTTTTGACAAATCCTCGACCTCCTCCTCGGCGCCGATTCGGATCAACCACAGCACCATTCTGAAGATGTTGCATACAGTAGATTCATAAGATAGTTTCGATTACCATAATTCATAAGTTACATGATGTAAGACATTTTATATATATATATATATATATATATATATATATATATATATATAAAAGTTACCTGACGTAAGACATGGGACTGAGTACAGAGAGGGTGAACATCAAAATTACAAAGCTCACACCTATAAAACATGCCTTTGACAGTTTCATCACAGACGTTGCAATTACGTCGCAGTTCAGTATTGGAATAGAGCTCAAGTTGATGGTCCGGGTGTGCGAGAGCTGAGGAAAGACTCTTTGGACATGTCGCACAGTGTACATGCAGATTAAAGCTGCATTTACGGCAGCGATATCTTATTCCTTTGCCCTTAATCTTGCAACCATCACATTTATATTTACTAGACGAATCAGATATTGTTATTGAATGCTTTGGGTGTGTGAAATGTGTTATGGTGTTCTCTTGGATAAGTGTCATATCTGATTTTCTCTTGCTTTTATTCCTTCCTACAGCTCAGAAGATAGATATAATGGAGCCAACATGGATACATCCAAAGTAGCATACGTTCAAGAGATCAAGACTTAGGTTGGTCTGCGTTGACTAGCCATTTGAACAAGTCGTCTGTGATCACCAAAATATTTATGTGACTGATATTTGAATGAACACCGCGTTTAAGAAATATTCTTAAAATTTATGGTGTAAAATTAATCATAGATTTTAATATTTTCTTTTGGACAACCAGTCATCTTATTAAGGGTTAAATTAGAAGTCTAAAGTTCAATGCATGTTTCAATGGAAAAATGACTTTTTTTTTTTTTTTTACATAGGACTATATCGCTATATCTTTTTGGTAATTGATATTTTTCAATATTAAAGTACTCCCCTGAATTCACTTAATTTGTCACAAATTGGATTTCGATAGTCAAAAATCTTCACTTTGATCATAAAATCGAACATAGAATTCCCAAGTGTTTGAAATAATTAATTATAAATATAAAAAATACTAAATTAAAGATACTATAGTCACAAAACTAACAATTTAAAATATTATAAGTAATGAAAACATTACGATAGAAAAAATACCATGACTCTCCAAATTCGAATTGTGACAAACAAAGTGGAACAGAAGTAGTACTATATATTAATTAGAATATTTAGTATTTTATATGCCACTCCAGTAATAAATACATACCAATACAGCCCCTGGTAACTTGGTCTATCTTTTTAATGTATATATTGATTAAAATCAAAATATATATATATATATATATATAGAGAGAGAGAGAGAGAGAGAGAGAGACTAAGTATGAACTTATTCATCCTTAATAAAAAATATCTCAGATTTAAGACTTGAGAATGGAGAAACATTGCGTCTTGGATGATAATATTTTCAAATTTGGTCACAATATTGTATCCAAATGTTCATGTTGCAGTTCCTCTCAAGTAGAAAATTCTCAACATTTATTTTTAAGGGGGCAGATAGTTACTAATGTTTGGAATTTTTTCTGTAGGTCTATGGGATTTCTTCAAGTCAATTCTCATATCCGGACTTTATTTTGGAGTTGTGGAGTAATCACACCAAAAATGACTTGCAAACTACTAATTTCAATCTTCTTTCCCTGTACATTACTTGGGAAATTTTGAAATTGAGATGCGTTAGAAGGTATGACTAGGGTTATATCTGGATAGACAAGGTCATTCATGAGGTGATTTTGAACATCAAAGTATGCTTATATAGGAAATTCACTACTGTCACACTAAGGTCCAACTGGAAGAATATCTATACTATTGCAGATAATTTAACTCCTATTATTTTCAGTATACCTGTAACATGGACTAAGCCTATCACCCTCTCTTTCAAACTTATCTCTATGCTAGCTCTATGTTTAACGAAAAGAAAGTAAGGGCTGGTGGCATTTTTAGGAATTGCAGAGGTGATATGATCTTAGCATTCAGAGAAGTACAATTAATTATATGTCTAGCTAATGGCGTCAATTAATGGAGAGATTATTGAAATGGATCCAAAGCTGATTGTAGATATGCTTCATGGAAAGCTAAGTCCTTCATGGAAACTTAGACCCGTGGATTAGAAGACATCGACTGATTCTTATCACTGTTCAAGGCAATGTTGTTCACTGTTTTAGGGAGGAAAACATTGTTGTTGATATTTTAGCTAAGGAAGCTTCTCTTTCTGGCCGGGCAAGTATTTTTCAATGTGTTCAACACCTTCCTAAAGCAGCTATAGGAGCTTTCAGAATGGAAAAGGCTGGAATTGCTAATTTTAGAATTAGACGAAATAAGAATGGCATAGGTAATTAATTCTGGACTTCAATATTTGTTCAAACTCCTTTTTTAATTATTTTTGAGAGCTAATTTATTTGGAGTGACCCTCATTTCTTTTCCCATTGATATTAGGCTACAAATGCATATATTTTAGTATCACTTGTCTCATATTTTGGTGCTTTTATGGATGATTTTAGCTTGAATAATAGTATTTTGTACTTATATTTGGTGTTTGAATGTGTAGGAAACAAGTAAGATGAAAAAGTATTAAAGGTTGATGATTTGAAGCAAAATGAGGTGAATTTATAAAGAAATTAACCAAGAGGGACAACATTGTAAAGTGCCAAGGCCATAGATTAGCCATGAAAGGAAAATGAAGACAAGAAGTCACGGCCCTGTCATCGTAAATCTATGGTTCAGCCGTGAAGGTAAAAGCAGAATTTTCAAAGCTCATGGCCCAGGCATCGTAAGGCCGTGATCCAACCATGAGGCAAAATTTCTCGCGAAAAGTCGCGAGGAGCAAACTTGTCCACGAATTTCACACGAGGTATAAAAGATTTTTTAACCTATTTTCAGCCCCCATCTTGACCTGGGAAGGTTAAACCATAATTATTAAAGCACTTTGGAGCTTGGAAGCACATCAAATCCATTAGAACTGAAGAATCAAAAGAGTTTTTCTCAACTTTTCTCATTCTCTTTTCCTATGGGTTTTGTTTTGACTATGAATTCATTGTTGTTTAACACAAATATGAGTAGCTAAATTTCTACTCTAGAATTTTGATGAACTCATTATTGGGGTAGTTTTGAGTAATTTCAAAATTGATTGGTACAATATTTTATTTATTTGGCTGTATTTTATCGAATTTAATTGTTAGGCAGCAATTGTTTGTGCTCTTTTTACTTGAATGATCTTGGGAAAGACGTTTGGGTTAGGGTCAGTCAAATAACAGTACTTCAGGTTATGCTAAGGGATTACTTAAACTGATTTAGAGTCATTATAGGGATATCGTGATTCGACTGTGGCCTAAAATTGGACAGTTCTCAATGGTCTTGATTATTTTGGGAAAAATAGCTCAAGAATGGTGTTGTTAGTAGTTGACAAACTCTAGCGAACAAGTTTAAGTTCAAGGCCAATAAAATTGTATCTTGTGCAATTTTGGAGTGAACTCAGGACTAAACCAGTAACTGAAAAATTCATTATCCTAGGCTTTTTAACATCTGTAAGTTCAATTTTTATAATTCTTATTTAATCTTAGTTAATTGCTAGTTAAATTATTAGTTCATCACTGAAAATATTATTGTTGAACTTTGAATCTTTGGCTATTACAGTTACTAGAACTTGACGTTGCTTCCTGTGGGTTCGACTCCGGACATAAAAACCGGATTATATTTGCAGCGATCACTTATCCTTTTTAGGATGAGTTTTGGGCGTGATCAAATTTTGGCACCGTTGCCGGCGAGCATCGGTTTAGCAAAAGGAAAAATCTGTGGAAATACATATAAGGGAAAGAAGTTGTCATGCGCTTCAATCAAGGATCCTCTAAAGATGGAAAGTTGACTACATATGTGTAATTGAAGATTCTCTCCATAAGTTAAATGCAAGAGATCAAGTTCAAGAAGGAAAGACTTCACGTTGTGCACGCGTAATTGAGGATTCAAGGAATCAATTCATCATCAGCAGATCAAGTGAATGCGCACGCGTAGTTAACTACTAGACTCTTCGCGCGTAATATCCTTGTGCATGAATATGAACTGTTCTAAATGAAGGAAGGAGAATCCATTGAGGACATGTTTGCTAGATTTAGCAAAGTTATTGGTGAACTTCAGTCTCTTGGGAAAGTCTATACTAGTGGTGAACGGGTAAGAAAGATTCTTAGAAGCCTTCCAGCCGTATGGTAACCCAAAGTGATTAATATTGAAGGAGGAGATCTCAATTCTCTATCCTATGATGAACTTTGTGGAGACCTTATTGCTACTGAGAAAACTCACCTTCAAAGGAAATCACAAACCACTGAAAAGAAGAAGGAAGTTGCCTTTGTTGCTGACAACTCAGACCCTCCAAGTGAAAATGATGATATTGTGGAAGAATGGGCTTTGATGTCCAAAAATTTCACCAACCTTCTCAGGAGAAATCGACAAAGAGGAAAAATCATATTCAACTCCCGCAGAAGTACTCCAAATAATGATCAAGAAAAGAACGAATGACGCTGCTATAAATGTGGTAAGTTTGGTCACATTGCAGCCAACTGCAATGAAGCCAAGAAAAAGCAGCCTAAGAACAACTACAAGAAGAAAGCACTATCAGCATGGAGTGATGAAGAAGGATCCAACAATGAAGAAGAAGCAAATCTCACTACTAAAAATCAGGGGTTTTCCTACCGCAAATTTCAGACCGACTTTCGGTCGAAGAGGGCCATCCGACCGACGCGGTCGAATAAGTGAATATATTTTTTAATTATAAATTATATCTGTAAAGTGTTCGACCGCCGCGGTCGAACAGTATCAAAATAAAATTTTCTTTTTCTTTATCCCACCGCCGCGGTCGAAGACTAATAAAATAACTTTTTGTTCCTTTATCCAACCGATTCGGTCGAAAAAAAAAGAAAGAAAATCGGGCCAGACCCCATTCTTTCCCGATTCTCTTTCTTCTTCCTTCTTTCACTTTCTCTAACCCTATCTTCCCCAACCCGTCCCCTATACCCAAATCTCACCAAAACACTTAATTTTTTCTAATTAACCACTAAATCTTCACCCACTAATCCTTTTAGGGTAAATATTTGTTAAAATTTTTATATTTTCCATTTCTTTCATCCCAAACTTTACAAGCCCCAACTCTTTTTTTTTTTTTTTTTTTTTTTTTTGCAGATCCGGCAAGATAACACCGGACCCGCACGGAGCAGTGACAACTAAATCGCAGGTTTTTTATTTATTTTTGTATTTATGTTTTTATGAAAGTTTTAAATTTTAAGTTGTTTTTATGAAAGTTTCAAAATGAACATTGATATATGAGTAATGAAAGTTGTGAGTTGGTAGATAACAGTTGTAAATTTTCATGGCAACTTGTTGGACTAGTTGTAAATTGTTGTTTTGGATTTTGATAGAAAATGGAGTTGTTAGCACCTTTGGATTAGTTGTAAATTGTTGTTTTGGGTTTTGGTTAGCCTTTGGAGTTGTTATGGAAAGTTGAATTGTTAACTTTGTAGGCAAAAATTGATAACGAGAAAGAGAAGAAATGATGGGGATATTGTTGGAGTTAATATTATTGTTTAATTGAAATAAAAAATTAGATAAATTGAAAAGTATAGCATATATTCTTGGTGTTGGGGTTGATATTGTTAGATAATCTGAAAGTTGATAAGGGATTGAATATTGTAAGTTGGAAAAGAACATTTGTGTGGATCCTATTTTGGTAGTAGTGTTAATAAACTTTGTTGTTGTATCAAAGAGAAGTATAATGTAGATATTAAAATAGGATTAATAGTTGTTATGATGTGCTTTATTGAACTAGTTAATAGTTAGAGAGTTAGGTATATAGAAAGAAAGTTAGGTTCTTATTTTCTACTAAATTGCTTAAGTTTGAATCTTTCTAATCATTAGCTATAAGTAATATAGTAGTTACACAACTTCAAATATCTTAATTATTTTCGTAAATTGATTTGAATGAAATAAAGTTTAAATGATAATCTTAGAGAACAAATTAGTTAGTTATATAAAAGTAATTGTCTTAGATATAATACTACTAATACTAGTAAGTTGTACACTAGTGAACGAGAAGTGCTATTAATTACTAAACGATAATCCTAGAGAATTTAGTTAATAATATAAAACTAATTGACTTAGATATAAAAGTAATATAAATGTACTTAATCTTTTTCAATGTGGTAGTGTTTTAGAATAAATTATTTTTTAGTAATTAGTAAAGAAGAAGATAATAGCAAAAAATTGATGAAATATTTTTAACCATTTGTTTAGAATAAAATATTTATTTTACAAAGGGACAAATATAGAACTTTCTCGTAGCATAAATTGTAAGTAAATGAACTACTATCACCGTAAACAATAACTTAAGAGACACTAGCTTTAAGTAATATAGCAGTTCCACAATTTAAAATGTCTTAATTATTTTCGTAAATTCATTTAAATGAAATAAATTATTTTTAAATATTCATTGTTTAATCTTATATTCTAGTTCATTTGATTCTTGAGAAGTGTTACTAATTTCTAAATGATAATCTTAGAGAATAGATTAGTTAGTAATATAAAAGTAATTGACTTAGGAAATTATACAATTACTTAATCTTATGAAAATTGGTACAGTATCAAAGTAATTTTTTTTTTAATTTATTTAATTGAGTATGTTTCTCAAACTTGCAATGTTTGTGTAGATATGGATTATGGAAGCCGTAGTTGGATGTATAATAGAAAAAAAGCCGGTTCTAAATGCTAAAAAAAAGCCGATCCCTGTTAAGTTGATGCATTACTTACCCCTTATACCTAGGTTAAAGAGGTTGTATGCGTCGATGAGCTCTGCTCCTCATATGAGATGGCACCATGATCGTACAAAGCAGCCGGGCATTCTAAGCCATCCGTCAGATGGTGAGGCATGGAAACACTTTGATCAGGTGTATCCGTCATTTGCTAGTAAACCAAGAAACATAAGGTTGGGTCTATGTTCAGATGGGTTCACTCCTTTTGATGTCTCGTCTACACACTATTCTTGTTGGCCCGTATTTGTCACTCCATACAATCTTCCGCCCGAAATGTGCATGACTAGTCCTTATCTGTTTTTGAATTGCATAATCCCGGGTCCACATAACCCGAAAGCCTCGATTGATGTATTTTTGAAGCCTTTGATTGATGAGTTAAATTTACTGTGGCATGAAGGTGTGGAAACATATGATATATCAACGAAACAGAACTTTCTACTGCGTGCTTCTTTGATGTGAACTATAAATGACTTTCCAGCTTATGGAATGTTGTATGGGTAGTCCACTGCAGGTAAGCTCTCTTGCCCTTACTGTATGGAAGATACAAAAGCCTTCACTTTGAAGAATGGCGGTAAGAACACTTGGTTCGACTGTTGCCGTCGATTCTTGCCAATGGACCATCCTTTTAGGAATAACACTAGTGCATTTATGAAGAATCAGGTTGATTTTGAGGAGCCTCTCTCTGCGAAGGCTGTCAGGAGCAGAAATATGGGATAGGGTTAAGGAGTACTCTAAGGTAACTGACCAACCGTCATCTAAAGCACCTGGTTATGGTATTGATCATAATTGGACAAAACAAAGTATCTTCTGGGAGTTGCCTTATTGGAAGGATAATTTTCTTCGACATAATCTGGATCCCATGCATATTGAGAAGAATTTTTTCGAGGCTGTCTTTAATACTGTGATGGATGTCAGGAACAAGACAAAGGATAACGTGAAGGCCAGGTTGGACCTTCAGGAACTTTATAGGCGACCTGAGTTACACGTATCTCAAGTAGGCAACACGATTTGGCTGCCTAAGGCTAGTTACACATTCGGATTAGATGAGAGAAGAATAATTTTTGAATGGGTAAATAATTTGAGGAGGCCTGATGGATATGCGTCAAACCTAGAAAGGTGTGTTGATATGACAGATGGTAAGTTGACTCACATGAAAAGCCACGACTGTCACATCTTCATGGAAAACTGCTCCCAATTGCATTCAATGGCTTGCCTGATAAAGTTTTGAGACCTCTCACATAGACGAGCCTATTTTTTAAGGAGCTGTGTTCTAAGACATTAAAGGAAGAGAATCTTAAGTCTTTGGAAAGTAACTTTTCTGTTGTCGCGACTAAGTTGACAAAAATCTTTCCCCCTGGGTTCTTTAATGTAATGGAGTATCTTCCAATTCACCTCGCGGAAGAGGCACGACTGGGAGGCTCGGTGCACTGTAGATGGATGTGCCCTTTCGAGAGGTAAGGTTCCTTCTCTTATTCAGTAGCTTTATTTTTTAATTCATCTTAAGTAAATTAATTAATACAATGATTTTGCAGAATTATTGGTAAGTGTAAGCGGAACGTGAAAAACAGGAACCAAATTGAGGGGTCAATATGTGAGGCATATCTGGCTAGAGAAACTTCTCATTTCTGTTCGTATTATCTCGATCACAATGTGGCATGTATGCGAAACAGGCTGGATCGGCATGATGTCGGAGACAACAATGATCCGAATTACCCACCATTTTCTATATTCAATAGACTTGTGAGAGGAAAGTTAACGACTAAAGTATGCAAGTTCACTGACCGGGACAGAAAAGAAGCTACAACACATGTGTTGTTAAATTGTTCGTAGGTCACGCCTTTTTACAAGTATGATTTATTTTACATTTACGCCTAACATTCAAGTTTCATCATTATTCTAACTAATGAGAATTTCTTTGGCGCATCATCCAGTCATTTTGTTGGTATTTTTGGTGCTGATGTTGTTTAAACAAATACTTAAGTTTTTTTCAGCTTATATATATATATATATATATATATATATATATATATATATAAGTGTACAACTATATTAAATTTGTATATAGGTACTCAATCCGGATAATGGCATAAACTTCTCATTGTTGCGTGATATATCTCACGGGCCGTATTATAAATACAAGAGGATGTCTAAGTACTTCGTTAATGGGTACAAGTTTCATACTAAAACATGGGCTGAGGGGAAGAAAACTAACAACAACGGCGTGTGTGTGAAAGGTGGTATTGGTGACCAGGATGTAGACTTTGATTACTATGGTGTGATTGAGGCTATTTTAGATGTAGAGTTTACAGTGGGTTGGCCTTGTAAAAGATTGGTGCTTTTTCGGTGCAAGTGGTTTGATCCGAGTCCCAGGGGTATGAGGGTAGACCCATGTTCTAAAGTAGTTGAGGTTAATCACAGAAGGTCATATGGACCTCATATGCTTCCTACATCTTCTCCGTCGACATATGCTCCTGGATTTTTTGCTCCACCCAAATTTTTTCCCCCGCGCATGCCACATCCTACATCGTCCGGTTATGTTGTTCGTCCGCATGGCTGCCCGAGTTCTTCCATGCCTTCACCATTTTCCAGTCCATCACCGTCCCCTTCATCATCTACTCCTTCTAGATCTACTGTACCACTCTCTGATACATTTAGATGTACTGTACCGCCGCAGACTATACCATATTGGCATGCGAGCTCGCCCTATTACATTGGTGAAGCAGGATCACATGACTGAGGCTTGGTAATTATTTATCCTGAGGGTACTAAAGGGTAAGTATTGTTTTTGTCAGTTTTTAACTATTTAATTTTGCTTTGAAGTTTAATTTTTAGTATATTTATTAACTTTGAAATTTTTTATCTAGTTTTACTCCCTCGCACGTGGCTACGCCTATAGTCACAACATGCATAAGATCTAGCTGGACTGATGCGTGGCCATCCTGGGGTATGGTACCTTTCCCGGTAAAGCTGAACATGTTTGAAGATTTTAAGGTAATAACTATGCATAAGATTTATTAATAATTTAGTTAAGTTTTACTTATGTTTAAATCTAATATTTTTAATTATTTCAGACAAAGTGTAAGTGGCATATTGCCTTTGATAGCGTTATCCGAAGCAATTTCCTCAAAAAATGCGCTAATCTAATCAAGGGCTCCATGTATACTTTTCGGGATAGAGGACAGAAGCCCGATTGGATATATGAGCCTTAGTGGCTACATCCGATGAAATACTGGGAGAGTGATGAATTCAAGAAGAGGAGCGCCCAAGGAAAGGAAGGGCGAGCCTCCAAAAAGGGTGGATCGCTGCACACCGGAGGCTCAGTTAGTTGCGCGACTCAGCGGATGCTATTGGTAAAGATCTTTAATTTATATATATTGTTTTTAATATAACTCTCGTTAATTTTCTATCTAACTTGTCCTCTTCTAATATTTGTAGGAAAAGAAAGAAGGCGGACAGGACCCCAGCCCGAAATATTTAAGACTAAACATATCTACACGAACAAAAAAGGGGAAGAAGTCTGGGTCGAGCCGCGCGCTAAAGAGTTGTGGGTAAGTTATTAAATTCAAACTTCTTTATATAATCCTTCAATATTTATACATCCAATTTTTATTATTAATTTTTTTTCCATGAAAAGGCTTCAGCGGCTTATGAAGCAAGGTTGGCAAGTAAGGCATCCGAGTGTGGAAGCAGTACCCCAGCTCCAATGACACTTAAGGAGGAAACCATACTATGGTTGGAGGTGAATGGAGGGGTAAAGAAGGGATGTGCTTACGGTCTTGGATCGCAGTATGCCTCGGATCGTCTGAATCCAGGTTTGTTTGGCTCTTACACTCCTACTTGCTCAGTTAATCCATCCATGGAAGCTCGACTGCTCAACGAAATTGAAGAGCTTAAGAGAAAGAGCGAAGAAGAACGTTTCGCATTGAGGCTAATAAGAATGCCATGCGGGAAATGATGCAAAACTGGATATCTAGTCATTCTGAGAAGGGAAAGAAAAAAGACAAGGGCAAGAGGAGTAGCAGGAGCGGGGGGAAAGGCAAGACCAAACGTCGATATAGATCGCCGTCTAAGTCTGGATCCGAGTCTAGTTTTGAGGCAACCGAGTAGTATAATGGATTGTTCATGATGTTAGACATGTGTTAGACTTGTGGATAGTTTTTGTTAAGCTTCTTTGATGATTGTAAGACTTGTAGTTGATTTGTTTGACTTGTTTTATCGTTGTGAAGTCTTGAAATTATGTATTTTGTTAGACTTTTAGTTTAAAGTCAAGTTTAGACTAATCTTAAGGCTTGGTGAAGCCTATTGTTTATATGGTGCTGGTATTTTCTGCGTTTACAGGTGGTGTAGCTCTAATTACAGCTTTTATATTGCAGGTTTTACACAGAATTTCGACCGAAATTTCGACCGAATCGGTCGAAAAATTAGAAAAAAAAATTTCAGAAAATCATCTGTTCGACCGACTCGGTCGAACAATTGAAAAAAAAATTCCAGAAAATATCTGTTCGGCCGAATCGGTCGAACAGATGAATATTTATTTTTTCCAGAAATTCATCTGTTCTACCGTCGTCCCACCGAATGTCGGTCAAACGTTCGACCGAAGCAGTCGAACAGACTTCTCCTACCACCAAATCTTCGACCACCTGTTTTGGTCGATCTGACCGACCGATATCCGACCGTTTGGGCGGTCGAAAAAACCCTGATTTTTAGTAGTGTCTTTGCTTTATGACTGAAGTAGAATCTTGCAAGGTACGTAACTATAATTATGAAAATTGTAATGCTTTACAAGAGGACCTAGATTCAGCATTAGATGGAATGAAACAATTCTTCAAGAGTTATCTAAACTAAAGAAAGAAAAAGAAAATTGTGATCGTAAACTTGATGTCTGTGAACTAGAATGTAATTACCTTCAACAGGAAGTCCAAGACTTGCAATTTAAATTAAATAGTCAAAGAAAATCAACCAGTCATAGCTCCGTCAAATCTAATACTACTCGTCTATCCCCTGCTCCTATTATATGCTATTATTTTGGAAATCTTGGTCACACCAGATCTAATTGTAGACTAAAAAGGCATAGCAAAGGAAAATGGATTTGGATGCCTAAAATATCTATAAATAGTTATGTTGCTAACCAAAAAGGACCCAAGACAGCTTGGCTACCAAAGCATGAGTGATAACTTGTGATGCAGGAACTCCACAACAGATTTCACAAAGGAAAATTGATACTTGACAGTGGATGTTCCAGACATATGGCAGGTGACAAGTAATGGTTTAAATCTGTCACTTCTATTGATGGTGGATTAGTGAAGTTTGGAGACAATGGTAAAGGAATTGTAACTGGAGTAGGACAAATTTCTCTAAGTTCATCATGTGATATAAATGAAGTACTATTGGTTGAAGGACTGAGGCTTAATCTCTTAAGCATCAGTCAACTATGTGATGCCGGGTATAAGATAAATTTTGAGTCCTCAAAATGCATCATATGTGACTCCACAGGTAATCTTATTCTCACTGGATCCAGAATCAATAATATCTATAAACTGGACCACACTCCTCCTATGTCGAATCATGTTTGTCTATCATCTATTACTTCTGTTCTATGGTTATGGCATAAGAAATTAGGGCATGCTAGTATGCATCTTATTCAGAAACTTTCTAAGAAAGAACTAGTTCTTGGTCTCCCAAGAATAAATTTTTCGAAAGATCATTTTTGTGATGCATGTCAATTAGGTAAGTAAACCAGAACATCTTTCAAAATTAAGGATATTGTTAATACTTCAATGCCTTTACAATTATTGCAAATGGATCTCTTTGGTCCTACCAAAACTGCCAGCATTGGAGGAAAAAGGTATGCATTTGTTATTGTAGATGATTATTCTCGTTTTACTTGGGTTATCTTTTTGTCTCATAAGGATAAAGCCCAAAAGAATTTCGAATTCTTCTGCAAGAAAGTACAGATAGAAAAAGGGTATTTCATCACAGCCATCCGAAGTGATCATGGTGGAGAGTTCGAAAGTAAAACTTTTGAATTATTCTGCAATGAACAAGGTATTTCTCACAACTTCTCATCTCCTAGAACACCTCAATAGAACGGAGTTGTAGACCGAAAGAACAGAATACTTCAAGACATGGCAAGAACTATGTTACTTGATCATTTTCTTCCAAATAAATTTTGGGCAGAAGCGGTAAGTACAACTTGTCATGTTTTAAATAGATATCTTTTTCGACCTATATTGAAGAAAACGCTATACGAGCTATGGAAAGGTAAGAGGCCCAATATCAGTTACTTTCACCCTTTTGGATGTAAGTGTTTCATACATAACAACGGAAAGGTCAATCTTGGTAAGTTTGATCCTCGTAGTGATGAGGGTATTTTTCTTGGATATTCTACTACAAGTCGTTCCGATAGAGCCTATAACAAACGTACCATGTCAGTAGAAGAATCCATGCATGTTGTGCTTGTTGAAACTAACGCTCTCAATGAGAAAGATGAAAGTGCGGATGTTGAGGTTCTCAACTCAGAAGAACTGAAAGAAAGCACAAGTAACCAAATCCAGTCAACTGGGGAAAACTCAGAACCAAAGCTGGAAGCTGACAATGATGAGTCGACTGATGAACCTGATGTTGTCATTCCAAATAAGTGGAAAAGCGAGCCAAACTATCCTCAAAATTTCATCATTGGTGACCCTCAAGAAGGTATGAGAACTAGAGGCTTCTACAAACAAAGTTCAAATATGGGTCTTATTTCTCAACTAGAGCCAAAGAAATTCGAAGAAGCTCTAAATGACCCACACTGGATAAAGGCAATGGAAGAAGAATTAGCACAATTCGAGAAAAATTAGGTATATACTCTTGTTCCAAAACCTCCAAATGTCTCCATCATTGGAACAAAGTGGGTATTTCGAAATAAACTAAGTGAAGATGGAAAAGTGGTAAGAAACAAAGCACGACTTGTTTCTCAAAGCTACTCGCAACAAGAAGGCATTGACTATGATGAGACTTTTTCTCCAGTTGCAAGGTTAGAATATATTAGAATGCTTCTTGCATATGCATCGTTTAAAGGTTTTAAATTATATCAAATGGATGTTAAAAGTTCTTTTTAAATGGCTTTATATCAGAAGTTTATATAAAACAATCGCCTGGTTTTGAAAACCCTCAACATCCATCTCATGTATTTAAGTTAACTAAAGCTCTTTATAGTTTAAAGCAAGCTCCTAGAGCACTGTATGAAAGGTTGAATAATTTTCTTTTGAAGCATGGTTTTAGTCGAGGTAAAATCAATACTACACTGTTTATTAAGGGATCCTCAACAGATAATAATCTTATTCAAATATATTTTAATGATATTATTTTTGGGAGCACTAACCCCTCTCTATTCAAGGATTTTGCTGAAATTATGCAAACAGAATTTGAAATGAGTCTTATGGGTGAGCTCACTTTCTTCCTTGGCCTTCAAATCAAGCAATATGACAAAGAAATTTTCATTAGTCAATCCAAGTACGCCAAGGAACTCTTAATAAAATATGCTATGCAAAATGCCAAGTCTATCGGAACCCCTGTGAGTACATCCACAACTCTTGAAAAGGACTCTAAAGGTAAAAGTATCGACCAAACAAAGTTTGAGGTACGATTGGATCTCTTTTATATCTAACTGCTAGTCGATCAGATATAATATTTAGTGTTTGAAAATGTGCAAGGTTTCAATCTGACCCTAAAGAGTCTTAACTTCCGTTAAAAGAATTATAAGATATTTATCAGGCACTACTATGCATGGTCTTTGGTATCCTCGCACTATTAACTTTCATCTTCAAGGATTTTCAGATGCAGATTTTGCAGGTGATAAGGATGATAGAAAAAGTACAAGCGGGACTTGTCAATTTCTTGAAAAAACCTTAATTTCGTGGCATAGTAAGAAACAAGGATCAGGCTCACTAACCAAAACGGAGGCTGAGTATATTGCCATTGGGCACTGTTGCACTCAACTTCTTTGGATGTCCTATCAATTAAGTGACTATGATATAATTGCTAAACTCTTGTCTATATTTTATGATAATTTGAGTGCCATATGTCTTTCTAAAAATCATGAGCATCATTCTAGGGCAAAACATATAGAAATTAAACATTATTTCATTAGAGATCATGTTTTATGTGGAAATGTTAAAATATCTTTTGTTACTACTGAAAATCAACTTGCATATATTTTTACAAGACTATTGCATGAAGAAAGATTTGTGAACTTCGTGAGAAACTCGGTGTGATAGAAGATCCAATCGTGTCCTAATTTGCCTATAATTACTCTATTTTTGTTAACGTATTTTATAACACCGATTTAAATGGACTTAAGTAAGGACATGAAAATATTTTCGTTAAATGCATCCACTTGTGTGTACTTACTCTGCATTTACTTATGCGTGTGTACAAAACCTCCTTGATTCTCTCAACCGGCTTTCCCTCTTTCTCTTTTCTCATCACTCACGCCCTGCCATATTCCCTCTTCTCCATAAAAGCTCTCAAGTACTCCTCTTCTTTAGTCACTTCATTCACTCATCTCTTACTCCGTCATTACCAAAACTTTCTCAAACCCTTCTTTCTCTCTCTCCACTATGGTAAAATCTTCCAAGCCAAAAACAGTTCCCACCAAAAAAAGCTCTAGGACTCGTAAACCTAATCGCTATATGTCCCCAGTTCATGTTACCTCTTCTAAATCTCTCCAGGCTTCTCATAAAGATGAGTCTGGGTCTGTTTCACCGTCCTTGGTCAAGAAATCTGGTAAGCGTCCTATGCAGGAACCCCCCTCCGGTTCAACTCCCAAAAATCCAAAGGTTGTCTCTCCTCCTATTCTTCTAGATGATGACCGAAACTTCGGGGATAACGGTCGTGAAAAACTAAGAGAACTACAAAATCGTCGCATTGCCGCTGGTCGAATTGTTGATCTTGAAGCCATGGAATCGACTGATTGTCATGTCAAACATTTCTTTGATTTCCAAGGTTGGAACAATTTCTTCTCTCTTGTCCGTCTTATCTCTTATCCTGATTTAGTTCGCATGTTTTATGCAAATCTGCGTCCTTGTGGTAGTGATGTTGTAGAATCTCTTGTGTTAGGGAAGCGTATTTTCTTGAATTGCAAAATTCAGGAGAAAATTCTATCTTCAAAGTTCTCTGGTTACTCAAATTATTTAAAAAATTCCTGGCCCACTGATTTTGAAGTTTCTTTTGAACAAGCCAAATTTTGCATTACTGGTTTACAAGCACATTTCATCCCTGATGGTCAACTAGGTCCTCATTCTCTTTGTTTTGAAACTCGTGTCCTTGCTCACATAGCTGCTACCACCATTCTTCCTCGTACAGGTTCCTTCAGTACTCTTTCTCAGTGTGATACCTTCATTGTTTACTGCCTTGTGTCTAAAATTAAACTAAACTGTCTTGGTGGATCCTCAGTTATATGCTTGAATGTGATGATGATAGCAACAATTCTAGATGTCTTCCTTATGGTATGCTCATATCACATATCTTAGAATCTCTGCATGTGCCTATTGCTGGTTATCTTAAGGCCTCCATTACTCAGTGCTACAATGGGCGTGCATTTGCTAGTATGGGATATGTTCACCTTGGGGACACTTGGGTTAAAAAGCCTGATTTAGATCCTCTTCCCAACACACCATGTCCTGCTCTATCTACTCCTCTTCCCTACTATGATAAGTCTTCTGCCATCACCTCTGAAGTTGTTTCTAGGTTGTTTGTTGTTGAAACTACTCTTGGTGAGCTTAAGGATGTGGTTCCGTCTTCTCAGTTCAACCTTGAAAAAGTCAGGGATGACACAAAGTCCTCTTACTCTCTCCCAAACTGCTCGTGATGCTGGTGCTAGTTTGGTGACTGTTCATGAGCGCATTGACACAATGGCTCGTAACATAATCAACACCTTGCGTTACTATTTGGGGCGCCACTAAATTCTCTGGGCTATTCTGGTTGTTTTGTTAAGACAATATTTATCACTTTTTGTCCTTTCTCCTTTTTTTTTATGACAAAGGGAGGAGAAATTGGCATGTATATTATGAATTTAAACTGCCTAGCTTGATGAATGGTTAACTTGGTTAAGTACTGTATGCCTTGGTCAAATTGTTTGAGTGTTGTACGCTTGCATGTTGTGACTAAGTCGACTAATCAATTTGCTAAGTGTTGTATGCTTAATTGATGTGTGACTGACGTTTACATCCGAGCTCCCAGTCGACTAATTCCTTCTCCAAGGGGATAGCGGTGTTTTCTGTCTCAAATTTCAGGTAAGCACACAGTCACGGGGAGCAAGCTATAATCCAAGAACTCAAGAAAATAGGGAAGTACAATGAATTTAAAGCATTGTCATCATCAGGGGAGATTGTTGAATCATGTTTTGATGATAACAATTAAATATAAAATTCATGTAATCTGATAACTAATGTATTTCACAATATCCTTGTAGGTCACTCAAAGTTGATACGAGCGAAAGGAAAAATCTGTGGAAATACATATAAGGGAAAGAAGTTGTCACGCACTTCAATCAAGGATCCTCTAAAGATGGAAAGTTGACTACATACGTGTAATTGACGATTCTCTCCATAAGTTCAGCGCAGGAGATCAAGTTCAAGAAAGAAAGACTTCACAGATGTGCACGTGTAATTGAGGATTCAAGGAATCAATTTAGCATCAGCAGATCAAGTCCAAGAAGGAAAGAATCATCTGTGTTAATGGCTCTAACCTTATTCTCACAAGTATCAAAACCTTTGTGAGGATCAATATTCTTGGGTCACCATATCTCTTCACACAAGGAAAGCAAGATCGAGTGTCATTCTACTCATTACCAGAATATTCGTTCACATTGAAGAATTGAAGCTATATATTCAAGGCAGCTCTCACTCAGTCACTCACGCAACCTTTTACTTTCTAGCTATCTCTTTTAAGTCTTGAAACATTGTATTCTAGAGAGTTTACTATTGTACAAGAAAAAGTAAAGAGAATCACAAGTGAAAGTAAGGTTAGTGTCGTGTGAGTTGGTTATAGTGTTGTAAAACCAATTGTTAGTCGTTAGTGGTGAGCGTAGTGACAAAAACCACAAGTCAATAACGTTGGTGGTGAGCGAAGGAAAACTATTCAATTTGTACCGTGAAGAACACTTTGAGCCAAAGAGATATCTTCTTTGTGACCCAAAGGGACTGAATTAGGAACCACATTGGTTCCGAACCAGTATAAAAATTAGTGTGTCCTTTATAATTCCTTCACTTTACTTATTACTCTTTAATGCTTTAGACTTAGTTGACTCGTTGAAGATCTAGAAGGATTAGAGGAAAGAGAAATGGTTGGTTGTGAAATGTGCTAGGAAAAATATTGTTATATGCCTTGTAATTTGTATAATGTTGCGATTATTTTATACAAAAACTTGTTGCTCCCAAACGCACACACAAGTATACGCGGTCGACAAGTAATAAAGTGATAAATCGAGTATCGTTCCCACGAGGACTATTCAGACTGAATTCTAGCAAACAATTTATATAAACTATTCAGGGATCTTTTTCTAATAGTGAGGATTTATTAACTAAAGAACAGTGATTAAATAGTAAAAGTGAATTCAAGCAATGGAGCAAAACTTGGTTGTTATCAGTAATACGGAGACGATCCAGGGTCAGAGTTACGAACAATCCAGTTGAGTTGTCCAATTGATTCCACTTTTTAAATCCCGGGTTACTAACTAACAGATTACATGTACCCGTGAAAACCTTTCAGTTCTTCACGGTCTATGCAGGCTACTCCAATCCCTATATGTCTATGGGTTGAATCACGTGCACGCATTAACGAATTCTGTAATTAGTTAAACTAGGCGAGCAAGTATATGTCTATCCTACTCACAAATTGGTTCCCCGATGCCCGGGTTCACAAACTAGTCCTATTCTTTCTTATTACGTAATTAAATCCCCTCTTTCGAGTTCAATCTAAAAACCATAGATAATGCGTAATAATCGGGCCCTGACAATTACACAAGTGAAATCAAGAAAGAATAAGTAACCCGTAATGGGATTCAATTAATGGAAATCAATCTTCAAACATCAACCTTCATGAAATACTCTAACCCTAGAACGATATATTTAGCTACGCATACTCATAATAACAACACAAGGAATTGATGTAATAATGAAATAATGATGAAATAAATTAATGGAAGGAAGAAAAATCCTTGTTCTTGATGTTATGAGCTCTCAAATTTGCTCCAAAGTCTGAACTCCTCTGAAAAACTAAGTAAAAGAGTATTTATAGAGTTTACAAACACCTAGTAATAAGTTAGACCCAAGCCTAGACGAAATAGGACATAAAATCGCGCACAAGGGGCGCTATAACGGGCGCCCCGCGCCCACGATCGCGTGAGGATGGACAGAAGACGTCGAAATTGGTCTGCTACAAGCCCGCGCCGCATGGAAAAACGCGCAAGAGGCTGGGTGCTGTGGGCGGCGCGGCGCGCCTCCTGCAGCGCCAGGCTATTTTTCTGTTTCGTTTCTCCTTTTATCGTTTCGTGTTGTGCCTTCGTGTGCTCGATCCAATCCTCAATCAAAATCCAATCTTTTCTTGCTCAATCATGCTCTTAAAAGCTCCAATTACACTGCGTAACAACCTACACACGCACGACATAAAATCAGTGTAAAACCACATTCATAAACTATAAAATGTGCGAATAAGGTACTAAAACGTGAGGAAATATTAAGGAAATATAGGCATAAAATGCCAAACATCACCACCCCACACTTGAACCCTTGCTCGCCCTCGAGCAAGTCACAACTAACTTCCCAACCTAGGTAAAACAGGTCTGCCTATGACTATGGTTGATACCGACCATTGAACCAATGCGCACATGACTACCATGGATCCACAAACATGCCAACAATTTACCAAAACCAAAAATATGAGAACAACCACCCCAAAACAACTCAAATGTACAAACTCAACTTATTGCAACCATGCTCCCACAAAATCACACCTATCTACTCAACCAAGAAACCATCAACTTCACCTATTTCATGCAAACCATGTGCCCTCACCAAAATGAAGCAAGAGAGTGTCCCCCAAATATCACACACAACAATGAATATCAAGAATAGAATGGGGACAATAGCATAGAAAGAATTCACTCACTCTCATAAAAATCTCACATGTCACACACAATGTACCATAGGCTTGCCCGTAGTGTAGGACTCTACTAATGTAAGCTCACTCCAATCGGGATTAACTAGGACTTAAAAAAGGTTGTAATGTAGGCTAAGGTGCGGGTAGGATACATATGGTAATAGTGACTACCTCCCTAAGCACTTTAATACATCACAATTAATTAAGCACAAATCTCATCAAGCCACCCAAACCAACAACTTCTACACATACACCTTCTCACAAGTAGCATTTTTCATATAAGTACACACTAGCAAGGAATGGATATCCTTTTCTCTTTTTTATTTCTTTTTCCACAATTTTTTTCTCTTCAACTTTGCTATTTTTTCTTTTCTTTTTTCAAATTCATCCAACCTTGCCAATGCATTCCACTACTTCACAATTTTAACAATTATTTCCCTTCATTAGTTCCACTCAAAAACCTCCCAACATCCAACCACAACTCCAATCATCTACACAATATCAATAAAGTGCTTAAGGAGTAAGGGCCAAAAGAGTCAATTAAGAACAAATGGGTAGGCTCGGGGTGTGGGTGCCAACAAAAAGGATCAAAGAAATCACAACAACAATTTTTCCAAGGTATATATGTAAGGGTAGGCAAATCAAAGAAGGCCTGTATCATCTCCGGACTAGAGCAAACCTACGATTTCGCTTTGCACACACACGGGGCAAGTTCTAGACAGTAATATGCAAACATGGAGCAAACAGAATATGCCTCACAACACACATTGCACATGATCTACACAAAAAGGCTCCATCAACAACTCTCAACCAAGCTTCTAGAATGCAACTTGTGGAAATTTAAGCACTCATGCACAAAGGTTAACAATCAAGTCAAGCAAGCGGACTTAAGCATCTCAAGGGGGTCGTTCCAATTTTTCCTAGGCATGCATCAAAATTAAAACTCAAGGACACCACAAATAGCACATGCAATCAATTCAAGTCCACCGGTATCAAACAAATCAAAGGCACCTAGCATTCCACCTATTCCTTTCGTCTAGGGTCATCTACAACTAATTATTCTAATCCTAAAAATAAAAAACTACCCGGTTCAAAGGCCTCCCCGTGGAAAAGAACCGAGGCCATAAGAAAAGCCACGGGGTGGATGACATGTACCACTAATAAAAACTAAAAGGAAAATTTTTTTGGGATTTTTCATTGGTTTTCTAATTTTTTTTTTCATATATTAAAGCAAGAAACAAATAAAAATAAAGTCAAGTGACAAAAGAAAATTCCTATGGTACATGCATCCCTAACCTCAAAAATAGATAAAGGGTAGTTTCCCACCCCACACTTAAACTAAGCACTGTCCTCAGTGCTAAAAATAAGAAAGTGCAAGGTAAAGAAAACTTCCCTGAAGATTCTAGTCCTTGGTGCTAGCATCCTCCAAGCTTCCATATCGTATGAGGTACTCAGACTTCCCCCAACAGATCATCAACATTAGGCAAGGGTGAGGACACCCCACACTTAGCCTCGACATTACATGAACCTGCAATCCAAGGAAAAACAACAACTACATGACACTATAAATGAAATAATACAAGTACAAACTCGGGTTGCCTCCCGAGAAGCGCCTTAGTTAACGTCGTGGCACGACGACACTTTTAGCTCACTTCCAGCCTTTATGTCTTCTCTTCTTACGCCGAACTTTTACTTTCTTCCCTTCTTTTAGAGAACCCATCTTCAACTTCACATGTGGTTTACTTCCATCTTCTTGTTTGACACATTCAATCATAGAGCACTCTTCCACCTTAGCTATGTGCTCCTTCCCATTATAAACCTTGAAAGTAACCTTTTCTCCATGCGCTCTAACAGTCATCTCACCCAGCTCCATGTCAATAATTGCCTTCGAGGTGACTAAGAATGGTCTCCCCAAAATGATTGGAGCTTCTCGGTCCTCTTCATAATCTAGGACTACAAAATCAGCAGAGAATGTAAACTTACCAACTTTTAGAAACACATCCTCCAACCTACCATCAGGGTGAGTAAGAGATCCATCTGCCATCTTAAGAGTAACTGAAGAGGGCTTGATTGCTCCTAGCCCTAACCTTTTGCAAACAGACAGAGGCATGAGATTTATGCTCGCACCCAAATCACACAAGGCTCCAGTGATATTATGCCCTCCAATGGTACAAGGAATAGTAAACCTCCCAGGATCTTGAAGTTTTGGAGGTAGCTTACTCAAGATTGTGCTACACTCCTCAACTAAATCAACTGTATCTATCTCTTGAGGCTTTTTCTTCTTCACTAAAATTTCTTTTAAGAACTTCACAAAGGATGGCATCAATTCAAACACATCAGTCAAAGGAATATTAACTTGAAGTTCTTTCAACATACTCACAAATTTTTTATACTGGGCCAGATCCTTCGATGGTAATAGTCTCTGCGGGAATGGTGGAGGTGGCAAAGGTGCCTCCTTTCTCTCTTCTTTCTTCTTTACCTTCTCCACTTTTTCAACTTTTTCTATTTCAGCTCTCTCTTTAGACTTGGCCATCAGCTCTCCACCGTCAATTAAGGTCACTGCAAGACATTGTTCAGGCTCTTTTTTAACAGTGCTTCTTTCTCCCACCAACTGTCCCAACTGGTGCTCCAAGTTCTTTTGAGCATTGGCAAGATCATGTATGGCTTGTGCATGGGCTGCAGTGTCAGCTATCATTCTCTGCTGGCCTGCCATTATTTGCTTAAGCATATCTTCAACTGAACTGCTAACCTGCTGTGGTGGAGCTGGAAGTGGGTGGTAATTATTCGGGGCTCTCATATTGCTTTGATAATACCCATTACCAAACTGGTTTTGACTCTGCAGCCTATTTTGATTACCCACGTAATAAACTGACTCTGGATTAGAAGAGCAAACCTCTGTAGCATGGTCTTGACCACAAACCTCACAAAAGCTCTGGAGTTGTTGCACTGGAGCCACTGGTTGCTGAGTCTTTTGCAGAGCTAACTTGCTAATTTGATTGGAAATAGCATCCATCCTTGCCCTTAGCTCTGAAACTGCATCTAACTGAAGCACCCCTGCAGGTTTCTGCGTAATAGCTCTACCATCTCCCTGCCAATCAGGATTGCTCTGCGAAAACTTGTCAAGTAAATCATAAATCTGATCAAAATTTAAGGCCAGTACTTGGCCTCCAGCAGCAGCATCAACCACGATCTTAGTGTGTTGGTTCAGCCCCTCAACAAAAGTGTGTGCCACAACCTCATTGGCTTGGTTGTGGTGTGGACAATCTCGCAATAAAGCTTTGAATCGCTCCCAGGCTGAATACAAGGATTCTCCTTCTAACTGTCTGAAGGACATAATTTCGCTCCTCAGCCGGGCTGTCTTGGCAGACGGATAAAATTTAGCCAAGAACTTCTTAGCCAAATCCTCCCAAGTAGTGATAGACCCAGACTTTTCAGCCTTTAACCACTTCTTTGCTGCCCCAATCAGTGAAAACGGGAACAACGTCAAGCGAACATAATCAGTAGGAACACCCGCTGGTGTATAAGTATCACTGATCTCCAGAAAGTTCTGAATGTGTTGCTGCGGATCCTCATGAAGTAATCCACCATATTGTCCAGTCACATGCAGCAACTGAATCATGCCGGACTTAATCTCAAATCCCCCGGTGATAGCGGGCTTAACTATGCTCGATGCTACTCCCTCCAGGCTGGGGAGAGCAACATCTCGCACAGCTAAAGCTTGGTCTTCTGCCATTCCTGTAGGTAAAGATCAAGCAGGACCTAATACCTAAACAGCACAAAACTCAAAACAAAAATTAAACCTGAATAGTAAGTAATAAACTGTTCAAAAAGAAATCAGTCAATAATTAGTCCCCGGCAACGGCGCCAAAAACTTGTTGCTCCCAAACGCACACGCAAGTATACGCGGTCGACAAGTAATAAAGTGATAAATCGAGTATCGTTCCCACGAGGACTATTCAGACTGAATTCTAGCAAACAATTTATATAAACTATTCAGGGATCTTTTTCTAATAGTGAGGATTTATTAACTAAAGAACAGTGATTAAATAGTAAAAGTGAATTCAAGCAATGGAGCAAAACTTGGTTGTTATCAGTAATACGGAGACGATCCAGGGTCAGAGTTACGAACAATCCAGTTGAGTTGTCCAATTGATTCCACTTCTTAAATCCCGGGTTACTAACTAACAGATTACATGTACCCGTGAAAACCTTTCAGTTCTTCACGGTCTATGCAGGCTACTCCAATCCCTATATGTCTATGGGTTGAATCACGTGCACGCATTAACGAATTCTTTAATTAGTTAAACTAGGCGAGCAAGTATATGTCTATCCTACTCACAAATTGGTTCCCCGATGCCCGGGTTCACAAACTAGTCCTATTCTTTCTTATTACGTAATTAAATCCCCTCTTTCGAGTTCAATCTAAAAACCATAGATAATGCGTAATAATCGGGCCCTGACAATTACACAAGTGAAATCAAGAAAGAATAAGTAACCCGTAATGGGATTCAATTAATGGAAATCAATCTTCAAACATCAACCTTCATGAAATACTCTAACCCTATAACGATATATTTAGCTACGCATACTCATAATAACAACACAAGGAATTGATGTAATAATGAAATAATGATGAAATAAATTAATGGAAGGAAGAAAAACCCTTGTTCTTGATGTTATGAGCTCTCAAATTTGCTCCAAAGTCTGAACTCCTCTGAAAAACTAAGTAAAAGAGTATTTATAGAGTTTACAAACACCTAGTAATAAGTTAGACCCAAGCCTAGACGAAATAGGACATAAAATCGCGCACAAGGGGCGCTATAACGGGCGCCCCGCGCCCACGATCGCGTGAGGATGGACAGAAGACGTCGAAATTGGTCTGCTACAAGCCCGCGCCGCATGGAAAAACGCGCAAGAGGCTGGGCGCTGTGGGCGGCGCGGTGCGCCTCCTGCAGCGCCAGGCTATTTTTCTGTTTCGTTTCTCCTTTTATCGTTTCGTGTTGTGCCTTCGTGTGCTCGATCCAATCCTCAATCAAAATCCAATCTTTTCTTGCTCAATCATGCTCTTAAAAGCTCCAATTACACTGCGTAACAACCTACACACGCACGACATAAAATCAGTGTAAAACCACATTCATAAACTATAAAATTTGCGAATAAGGTACTAAAACGTGAGGAAATATTAAGGAAATATAGGCATAAAATGCCAAACATCACGCGTATTAAGAAAATTACCTTTTTAGTATTAATTAGCAATGTAATTGACTATATTAGCCTTTATTCAAGCTATTATTACTTGTCATTTTGTTTAAAATCATTTATTAGCAAGGGGTGATATTGTAAAATTCCATCTTGATTTCCAAAAAGATCAAATATTGTGTACCAAAAAAAATAGGCTAAAACATCAAATAAAGTGGATCGGAGGGAGTAATATATAGGGGTGCAAGTTTGTATATTTGTGTAAAAAACTCATTAAATAATATATATAACTCGACACTTCTTGTTTGCAGATTTAAGTTTTGTTTTACATTGATTTCCCATCAAACTACTTTGCAATATGCACTACGTTCAACTTGTATGTGCTTTTATACCTCTCGATGAGGCTATTTACACATTTAGTATACAAAGAAAATTAGAATGGCAACATGCAATCATGTCTAGTGTGTAAATCAGGTCTTCTTCATTTGTTGAAGAGTTCATGCTCAAAGCAGAGTTAATTCAACTTGCATTTATTAATTTACTACATTAACGATTCTAATCGTGATCACGTCTCTTCTATTTTTGAATGAAGTTGCGACTGTTTCCTCTTTTTCCCGATTATCAATTTATAATAGAAAGTTGGTTTGGTCATGACAAAAAGTAAAACGTGGTTAAATATTTGGGTAACACAAGAACATGTGTACAGCTAGTCAACGGGTCACACAGTTCATGTCTTCTCTTAAACATTACTAGTAGCAAGTAGGTACTGAATAAGCAGTACTACTAAGTACTAACTAACTTCTATTGTGGAGTAAAACGTCCTTTAATAAAAGTGTCCATTGTATCTTTCTTCTTGGATTCTTTCAATCCTCTGAATTAGAAAAAGAACCAAACTAATTCAAGAAAATGTCGCCTCTACCAAAGAACACATTCCAACATTTTACACATCCAGACAATTCATTAACAACATATCATTCCAACACTAAATATTGTGGAGTAAAACGTCCTTTAATAAAAGTGTCCATTGTATCTTTCTTCTTGGCCAAATTTCTTTTGGGATGCACTTGTTTTGCTGGAAGATAATTCTTTGAGCTTCATTATATTCTTCATCCATGGATAAAATGGAGACTGCATCATCTGCTGAAAAGACTGATTCAAGATCCTCTTCTTCTCCGAGATGGATTCCAGTGTAATCTTCAATTTTTTGAAGCATCTTGACAGCTTGTCTGGATTGAGGGCAATTTCTTGCATAATGTCCAATCTTGTGACAGATATAGCACCGCCTAGGTTTTCCAGAGTTTCCTGGTCTTCTTCTCCGGAAATACCTTGTGCGTTTCCTGGCTTTGGATTTTCTATCTGGAATTTTTGGCCATCTGAATCTTTTGAATTTCTTTCTCCGGCTTGGAGTTCGACAAGAACAGTTTGATCCAGTAACCAGATCAGTTCTGCGGCAAGCTTTATCAAGCGCCGGATTGTTTTGAATGATTTGCTTCAAGGCAGATCTTTTGGTACATATGTCATCTAAGGCAATGAAGATCATTTGCCTTATGTAGCCGACCTGTGGGACTGTGATTGATTGGAATTTTTCTTCAATGAGGGTCATGGTTCGGCTTGCTAACATCTTTGGAAGAGATAAAACAAAGGCTTGTTTAAGATTGATATCTCCTCCAATTTCAAAATATATTTTCGCCATTTTTTGGAAGTGTTGATCAATGGCGTTTCGCTCGAATGAGACACACTTCATTTCGAAGAACTGCCTTCTGAGCTTTTCATGTCTTTGGCCTGAATCTCCACAGAAGACTTCATGGAGAATTCTGATGTTGAAGGCGAAGTCTTGGGAAGTAAGAAATAGATTTTTATCTTGTATCCCAAGTGAATTCCACCAATCTCTGAGAAGTCCTGAGAGTCGTGATGTGAATTCCGACAAGATGAGATATTTTTCACGTTCCACCAGATTGTTTGTGACCATCCAAGTATAGAAATCTTGGATCCTTTGTGGCCATCTTGAAACTTTGATATCATCTAAGGTGAAAGTATGGAAACCAGTCCCGACTGCTTTAGTTGTGACAGGTTCTCGCCTTCTTTCTGGAATTGGTTCATCTGTCATGCCATCTTGTTTTTCTCCTCCAACAAATTATATTGAAGCAACTTTAAACTGGCAATCAGAAAATGCTATGTGCCAGAATAAAGTCTTAAACAACATTGGCACTACCATAAAAAATGTGGCTCACATACAAAACAAGGTGATGAGCAAGGTGGAAACAATTGAGAAAAAGGTGGACCAGACAACATCTCAGCATGCAGGATTAATCGAAGTCCTAGAACTCAGATTGACAAATCTACAATATGAGCTTTGTCCACCAGGAACATCGCTTTTCCACTTTTTCCAGCAACAACAAAGAGAAATGGCTTCTATCAAAGAACAAATCCAACTTCTGAAAACTGGTCAGTTTGAGTCAAAAGCTTCAAGTTGTTCTTCAAGGCCTACTCTATTTCCAATGTCCTCACAAGCATATTCCCCACCAAAAATAGACTATGCCTTTTCCAACTTTACCACACAAGAATCAGCCCCTTTTTCCCGACCTCCAAAAGATGAACCTGAATTTGATATTGCAAAAATGGTTTGGGAAAGAAAAGATGGCCTTCAGACTCTCAATGGGCATGTGAAGCATTCTATGTAAACAAGAGAGCTGAACAAACAAGAGGTAAACTCAGATTAGTCATTAATTATCAACCTCTTAACCACTTTCTCCAAGATGACAAATTCCCTATCCCAAATAAACTCACCCTTTTCTCACACCTAGCCAAAGCCCAATATTTTTCAAAGTTCGATCTTAAATCAGGATTTTGGCAATTAGGAATTCACCCTGAGGAAAGAGCCAAAACAGGGTTTTGTATCCCTGACCATCATTTCCAATGGAAAGTCATGCCTTTTGGATTAAAAACTGCACCATCCCTATTTCAAAAAGCCATGATAAAAATATTCCAGCCCATCCTCCATACAAATGTCGCCTCTACCAAAGAACACATTCCAACATTTTACACATCCAGACAATTCATTAACAACATATCATTCAAACACTAAATATTTATTGGATGGTTGTAGGATTCTTGGCATAGGGAAAAGATGCCATTGCCATAGCTGTGAATTTTATTATTACCAAAAGAAGTGGAATCCACTTCTCCACTTCTTTTTGGTAATATAAAAGTCACAGCAATGTAACAACATCCCTTCCAAGCATGATCAGACACCTGTAATGATCGACTTTTCTTTTTTTAACACAGAATTAATTTCATTTACCATATTTATCATCAAATATATATATATCAAGCTTAAAAGTATCACAAGTTTCAGAGCTTCAATAGTAGGTTAGCAAAATCTTATATGTATCATTTGAAACAATAAATTGCAACTTATGCAGCAACAAAGGTGATGATTTGCAGCATGCTCGCAGAGATACAAAAATTATCCAAATATATCCTTAAACTTTCACTATTAGCCGGTACGTTGACGAAAGACATACAAAAATTAAAGAACAAAAAGTTATTGATATTTTTGAACATTTCCCCTTTTCTAACACTACTTTAACCATTTCCCTTGTTTAATATGGATAATCTGAGTCTCTGACTACTAGAAAATGAAGTACTAATTAGTTTGGATAATTCAAAGCACTTATTTATTTGAGAGAGAACTTTTTTCAGCTTCTACTTAAGATGAGTAATTTCTTCACCAGCAACTTGACCAAATACGTTCATTCTCTAAAAGAAGTGTTCTTAGGAAAAATAACGTAACTTTTAGCTTTCAAAAGCTTAATTGGCCAAACGTGCTATTAATCTAAGGAGATAGCAGTCTCTCTAATAAAACAGTTAATGATTTGTGGAGAGATTTAGAAAAATAAAATCATTGAGTCGCACAAGAGACATGATCATAGACCTTGTAGGCTCTGAATACTTCTTTAATTTACTAAGCACTGTTCTATGAACCCTCCAACCAGCAAGAACAACAACAACAACATAATTATAATGTCTAAATACGTCTTTGTTAGATACTATCTCATCATCAACAACAACAAAATAAGTTGTAATCTCTAAAAGCTTCTTTATTAGACGCACTCCTTTCGACCCTTTAACCAACAAAAAAAAATAATATGAGTCTCTGAATGCTTCTTTATTAGATTGGATCTCATGGACCTTTCAAGAACGACGACGACAATAACAATAACAACAATAGCAACTATAACAGCAACAGCGTTAGTAGCAGCAGCAGCAACAGCAACAAGAATTGTTGTCTCCTTCTTCCTACAACAACAACAAGGATATTGAAGTGCGCATATCACCTCACTTGTTCACGAATACATAGTTTTTGTTGGCTACTGGAAGTGATAATTGTTAAGTGAAGGATTACACATAATCCATAAACATACAATTTGCCCAGGGTCTAACCGTATTTGTTTCACTAGTCTACCATACAATCACATGTTATAAAACACGAACGGTAAAGATTAATTCACAATCTAAGTCGTACCTGGTTACAGAAGACTGTCCCAATTGTAGAAGACCGCCTACGTTCTTCTCGGGAATCTTCCATTGAAGTTCTTCAATGTGGAAGAAGAGAGTTTTTGTTTACTAACTATTTAGAAGATGAGTAAACTCTGGTTTTTTAGATAAGGAAAAAAGTTACGCAGAAAATAGAAAGACAACCTATTTAAACAAGACAACTTTTGTTTAAATGATATACCTATTCCCAATAGGTGTGTCTCTTCTTTTTTCTATTTTATTTAATATATATAACATATATATATTTGTAGAAGATACGGGTTGACCCACATGGGTGCCCGAACCCTTTTTCCAACATCTCCCACTCACACATAGTGGGTCAACTCTCATTCTCAATCTGTAACATCCATACATAACGACCAGACCGTGTGACCAGTGCATACTTCGAGAGCTTAGTCGTTATACATCTGTTAGGAATATATAACATCTCGATTAGCGGAACCTTGGAGTAGATTGTAGTATGTAGTACCCTAGATCATCTATCATATTCACATCTCTCACAATCTCTTTGTATTAATTTGAGTTCATCATTATGTTATTATATTCTTGTCCCAAAGACAAACATAATGGGTGCACCAATGAACACAATTAATGTGATAATACTCGTTAATGATCTTCCTCATCTCAAGAATCTCTTAATCTCAATCTGACTTGCTTTTCCAGAAATGTCCCGCCAGACCGAATCATTCATGATCTCTTGGCAACACTCTAAGATAGCAAACAACAAATTGAATCTCGAGAAACTGATCAAAGTCATGAGGGTACAAAAGAAAGAAAATTACTTATAATTTTTAGGGCTTCACACGATAAGCAAGTAGAGATTAAACTTGTATCACCCATAGGTCACTTTATGCATACGTGGTATGAATCACGTATCACAGTATTGACTCCTTTCCCGTGGAGCGTATGTCTTTCACAAATTAAATACTGTGCAGATGATAGCCAGACAACCTATGTCTAACTTTGAGTTCACAAATCTACTCATATATTTTATCCTTTAGAACTCACATCTGGCATTAAGACAGACTGTCACATTTAATCATAAATGATTAACCAAAAAAAATAAGCGATATTTTTATTATAAACTTCAACTTCAAGCTCTCTATTATTATCATCTCAGATAATAACAAGTTTATAATTGTCTCATCCCTATTAGTCACCTAGACAATAGAGGCAGTTGCCTGTGTGAATAGGCCAACCTTTTTATCTGTCCGACATACTTCAAATTTATGTACTAAACATAAAAATATTTTATGTATATGAATGAACAACATAGACTAATTAGGCTTTAGGATGCAACTACATTAACTCCAATAATGTAGTTTTATGTGAACATGCTTGGGAAAAGTTAAGATATAAATACATCGACATCTACGCAAACCCAATGACCTCACATATCATTCATAAGCACCAAATGCTATGGGTTTCACTATCGTATCTATACTATCATATAATGCGTAGAGATGTATTTCATGTCCACTTTTATATTTAAAAATACAACTATGTCTCTAATGAAATTATACTTTATATCAATATGTTTTGTCTTCTAATGATACATGGGACTTTTGTGTAAGCTATTGAGACTTGACTATCATACTTGATTGTCACTAATTCAATAGCACTCTATCCAACATACCCAAATTTATCATAAAGACATTTAAGCCAAACAGCTTTGCACAGTTGCTGAAAGCGCTAGAAATTCAGCTTACTTTATATATAAGGCTGATGATTGTTTCTTGCTACACAAACAATATACACATCGATATTGTTTAGCCAAGAATGACATACTCAGATTTAGATTTTCTCTCATCTAAATCTCCTTCTCAATCATCATTAGTATAGCCTTTGAGTTGTAGATCATTTCCTTTACTTTACAAGGATAATCACAAGTGCCTTTAAGATACCTCAGTATCCTTTAACTGCTTTCCAATATTTCTTTTTTTTTTTTTAAAGTTAGATTGATATCTGCTAACAAGAATAAGAGATATCAATCTTCATGAGACAAATCATATTCTCGTAGATTCATGAGGACACATCCTCCCACTTGAAACTTCGCCTCTAGAAATAGGAGTATTACTGGGTTTTGCACTATTGCATATTAAATCGTTCAAGAAAATTTCTTAATATAATATTTTTCTGAAAGAGACAACAATCCCTTGGAACGATCCCTTGAAATCTGAACTTCAACGATTCACCCATATTTTTTCTACATTAAGTCATTTGCGTATTTTGAGAACCCATTTGTTCCCAATGGTGCTATGACCCATAAGTAGATCAACCAATTCCAACTCTTGGTTTGGTTTTACTAACTCCATTTCATGTTCCATTGTTCTAGGTACTTATCCTTAGCAGGGTATTTAAGAGCCTCATTTATCTTCCGTTGCTCTTACTCATCTTGTAGAGTAACTATATATGCTTCTTACTCATCTTGTAGAATAACTATATATGCTTCCCCTTCGATCTCAAATCAACGATGGGGAATATATAGACGACTCATTCGTCGAGGTTGAGATTGACAAAATTGATTTATCAATTGATAGTTACTCCCACTGGGACCAGCAATACATATGGATTCTCTTTTTGACAACTTATTGGTGCTAATTGGAACAGATCCATTATCACCAAATATGAGTCTCACTCGAATCCATTTAGTGTTAATAGCGGAAGCAATATGGTCCACAGTTTCATATAAGAGACAAGTCTTGACCTATCTCACCCTACTTGGGATAAGACATTCTCTAAGAGTGTAAAATCATGTGATCCAAATTCAGTTACAGTGCCACTGTTGTCTCGTTCACTTATGAACATATAAACCCTGGACTTCATAGAGTATCATAAGATACACGTCCTTCCCCTTGGAACTAGTTTTTCATGTGGGGAAAAATTTATGTACAAAAGTTGCACAAACCCAAGAATACCAAAGAATTGAATTTCATCTATCCATAACTTATATGGAATATAAGTAACTGAGTTAGAACTATTTCATAATTTGGATCACATATGTCATAGTGTACGAGCTACAATGGGATGTAATGTCACTTTCAAGAGACGTCACAAACATATCTAAAGTCTCAAGAGCCTCTTGCTCTTTTCGGACATACTGAATTTTATTGTCACTATTAACACCTTTTGCTAAGCTCGGGACAATATTCTAATAGCAGTTGACATATTGATATAAGCTAGTATAAACTTATTAAGACAACTATGTACCTTCTTAGAGCCTAAAATTCATATACATACTAATCCTTAAAATAATTTAACTATGTTAATATTTATTTCACATTAGATTTGGAATCGAAAGTTCACTATGTTCCCAATCATCATCCGCTATCTAATATTCCATAAATCTAATATAATCAATTATTTAAGGAACGCTTGTCTTAAATTACTATAATTCAAGACTAAATAAGCATAGATTCTATAACAAATATAGAAATAATCAACAAGAATAATAACATAAAGTTATAAATTGAAATTCATACAAGTACACATACTTATATGAAAATAACTAATGCCATTATTCTAGGAAAAATAAGGCCATTAATGACAGGAAAAGACACATTCTTTCCTAAAAAAACTTTTCTTGTTAATATGTCAATCCTCCTAATGGATTTTGACAATAAAAGTTATTTCATCAGAGAACCATAAGTGTAAGACCACAAAGATCTAATTAATAACTCATCACCATGGCCTTTCACGTATGTTGGCAAAGAAACAAAGAATCAAATCTTAATTGAGTTATGCTATGTCAGTTAAATTGTTGATTCTTGAAAAATAAGTGGAAGAAAAAGAACAAATCCTTTTAAATGAGTTTTCTTTTTCCAAAGGCACACTTTGGAATTTCGCACTTCAAGAATCAACAAGAAGATACAGACGTTACAGTTGCACCCCAACGTGAACATCTATTTTAATGTGTCGATTTGGGCTTGTGAAAGCCACTTAAACTTCTTGACCAATCTAAGCTTCTGAAGTTTACACTATAGAAGAGAAGATATTAGAGTCCTCTGCATTTCAACCATTGGGACAACAAATGTCCTCACTTTTCTAATATATAATACACCGACGCATATTAAAGAATAGTGATGACAATGAAGTTTTATTTAGAAACTTCTTTACAGAGGTTTATCTTCTTTTTTTCTTTTTTTTAAAGTAAATGTGCACAATAGTGTCAACGTGAACACCTATTTTCTTTTGTAACACTAACAAAAAAAAATCACCACAATATACACAACAAATATGTATATGTGTTTGTATTATATATACATATATATATATACATATATACATGTATATATAACTGTAGTGACACTAAAGGTTTACATAAAAAAGGTTCTATTTGAGAAATCTAATAGCACAAAGTCAAGATTTAAAGCCGAGTGGGTGTTAAAAATTTCTTCACAAGGGAAAAACCTTAAAGAAAGAACAACCACCCTCTGTAGTAGTCCTTTTCCCAAATGCCACTGCTACGTCCTTATAGGATCTTAATCCTACATAGTATATGCCATGATTTTTCCTCCATAATATAATAAATTACAGTGAAGGAACCGGTGAAAGGGAGTTAAGGATCACATTAATTCTTAAAAAAAAGGAACACAAGTCTTCTCTTCTATATGCCTTATGGGAACACAAAGTTCCATTTTACAGGAAGTTTTGCTTTTGACTTTTAAGAGCACAAAGCCTTTTGTTCAACAAGCAAACAACAGCAACAACAAGAATCCATGGTAAGAAGAAACTTTATCAAGGACGTGCCAGTACTTTCTACGCAACAAATGCCCTCAAATCAAGAGAAATTTTTTTTAATTCTAAAAGTTCCATTAAACTTTGAGAAGGAAAAATTGGCAAAAAAAAAAAATCCAATAAATATTCCCCTAACCGTCATGTCGATAAATGAATGGCAATATCGCAAGATTATTTTTTCTTTTGTGACATACAGATTCACAATAGATAATCTGTGCGAGTTTTTTATTGGGACCACGTAAGGGTTTCTTTGTTCATTATATCCAAAACCAATAAAAAAATTATTTTCGCCAACAGTAAATACTAAATAGAACTCTTCCTATATTGTTTTCAATTTTCTTCAACGAAAAAAAGTTCATGCTGCCGTTTCAAGACAACATTGGCTTTGAGAGATCTTTCATACATCATCTCAAGTTAGGGTCATCACAAATTTTTTTTTTTTTATTTTAACTGTCCTTGTTGTATTGATCGTTGTAGAGCAAGAGGAGGGCTTGGCCTGGCCTCGACATGGAGTTACAACTAAGGTCAGTTACAAAAAATGGTGGTAGAGGAGATGCTATACAGAAAATCTCCTCCCTAGAATACTTCTAGCTTACATGAAAATTAGCTTTTTCATATCTAGTCCTAATATTTGGCATTTGACATTTATCTAACTGGAAATAACTTCTACATTGAGGTGGTAATTCTTGGAAGCTTTTGAAGATTTTTTCCTCTTTCAAAGTTGTTGCAAACTTGGCCAGACCATCTGCAACCTCATTTGCCTCCCTGTAGCAATGATTCACTATCCCTCCTGCTCGTGAAATCCTGTTGTAAGTGTCTTCAATTACCTCCTTGAACTTCAAGTTGTCTGTCTTCTTCTTGATCAACATATTGGCTATCAGCATGGAGTCAACCTCAAGGATGAAATTTGTCATGTTCAGTTCACTACAGCAACTTACTCCTTTTTGAGCTGCTAGAGCTTCAGCTTGGTTGTTACTGGATGCATTCACTGGAGCAGCAAAGGCCATGATGAAGTTTCCTTGATGATCCCTTAAAATCCCACCAATCCCTGCTAGATTTTGCTTCTCCATAAAGCTTCCATCAGTGTTGATTTTTATGCAATCCTCTGGCATTTGCCATAGTACCTTTTTACAAACCTTAGTGTGTCTTAGAAGCTGCACCTTTTCACATAATCTATGCCAGTTAACAGAGGTATCAATACAGGGAAAAGCCAACGTAAACGCAGCCTTAACATTCCATGTAATTTGATAACACATGCTTTTCAGAGCAAATCCATTCTTCTCCCCATATTTACTTTCACATCTTCTCTTCCATAATTCCCACAATATTATCACTGGAGTGATATTCATGAGGAACTTATGCGCAAGATTATAGGTTCCAACATCCCACCACTCCCTGATTAAATTGTTAATTGGTGTTAGGTGCTATTTCACTCCCAGAGGACCCCCAAAGTAGCTCCATACTCTACTTGCTGCTTGACTTTCTTCAAAGACATGCTGAACTGATTCTGCCTGAACATCTTCACAGCAATGGCAATTTGAAGCCACATTAATTCCAAGCTTAGCTATTACATCATCAAAAGGGAGCCTATTTGTCAGTGCTCTCCAAGCCAAAAAGGACATCTTAAAAGGAATTTTGCTATTCCAGACCTTAGATAAGGTTCTTGCTCTTTGTCTCTTTTCCCTGATCACATGCCAAGCAGATAAATTTTGAAACTGGCCATTAGAAGCTGGATCCCAGACCAAGTAATCTGAGCTTCCTTCATTTCCAATTTCCACCTTTGTAATTCTTGTGATCACATTCTCCGGTAAAACCTGAGCCAATTTTTGCACATCCCATCCTCCTCCTGTAATGAAGTCTTTCACTTTGGCCTTGTGAGATCTTGGACCAGGGTTATAAGCTTTTGCCAATGCTCCACTCCCTGTCCAATTATCCCACCAGAAGTTGCACTGACCATTGTGAATTTTCCATAGCATATTGCTCTCAGCTTTGTCTTTAATATCCATTAATTTCCTCCATGTATGAGACTGCTTTGCTGCCTTCTTTTTTGCTACTGGGTGAACTCTGGAGCAGTACTTGGCTTTCATAAAGATGGCCCATAAGGAAGTAGTTGTTCTAAAGTTCCACCACCTTTTCAGAGCAAAAACATCAGCTACCTCTTCTAGTCTTCTTGTCCCAATGCCCCCTTCCTTCTGTGGAAAACACAACTTTTGCCAAGAACACCAATGATGTCTTACCTCCTCTGTTGTTGATCCCCAAAAGAATCTTGCACAATGCCTTTCAATGATCTTGAGTGTTCCTTTTGGAGGATTCATTGCAAGAAGAGTGTAGGTTGGAACAGCCAGAAGCACATGTTTGATAAGAGTTATTCTTCCTCCTACTGATAACATTTTCCCCTGCCAACCATTTAGTCTTCCAGCTATCTTGGAAACCAAAGGGTCAAAAAGTTCAATCTTTTTCCTCCCCAAGAATATTGGGCAACCTAAATAGGTGAAGGGGAAATTCTTTTATAGGAAACCTGTACTTGCTCTCATTCTATTGATTCTTGATGGAGAGGCCTTAGGATCTGTCAAGAAAAAACTTTTGCTCATATTCACTTTCTGACCAGATGCTTTCTCATATTTCCTGACCTTCCTCATTACCAGTTTAACTGAAACATTATTTCCAGCAGTGAAAATTATTGTCCAATTACTAAACAAAGTAGCGCAGATCGTTGCATTCTTTTCTCAAAAAAACATGGGAAAAAACATGTTTTTCCAAACACTTTCTCTACTGTTTTGAAACTTGGCTTTAACGCCAAACATAACAAAAAAACTATAAAAACAGCATAGAGAGACTCAACGGATGCAGAATCAAAGACTAGAAAACAAATAATTCGGGCTCTGATACCAATGAAGGATTACACATAATCCATAAACATACAATTTGCCCAGGGTCTAACCGTATTTGTTTCACTAGTCTACCATACAATCACATGTTATAAAACACGAACTGTAAAGATTAATTCACAATCTAAGTCGTACCTAGTTACAGAAGACTGTCCCAATTGTAGAAGACCGCCTACGTTCTTCTCGGGAATCTTCCATTGAAGTTCTTCAATGTGGAAGAAGAGAGTTTTTGTTTACTAACTATTTAGAAGATGAGTAAACTCTGGTTTTTTAGATAAGGAAAAAAGTTACGCAGAAAATAGAAAGACAACCTATTTAAACAAGACAACCTTTGTTTAAATGATATACCTATTCCCAATAGGTGTGTCTCTTCTTTTTTCTATTTTATTTAATATATATAACATATATATATTTGTAGAAGATACGGGTTCACCCACATGGGTGCCCGAACCCTTTTTCCAACATTAAGAGTTTAATACAAGTAACCTCTTACAGCAGATTAAACTGCACTTAATAAGGAGGGCTATGCATTATGGGATGACAATAGTTTTCGATATTGACTTGGCAAAATATAACTATACAATGTGCCTCCATAGTGATTACACAGCAGAAATTATTTGACACTATTAGACCATAAAAGGTAAAATACGACAAAGTAATCCCTTATAACGGATTAAATTGCATTTATTACTTCCGCATGGATCAGAAAGGTGTAATTTAGCCCTCCTTACTTTTTCCTTTTCATAAACTTAAATAGAAGTCCACACATATACTTCGCATGGTTGGCTTGAATCCTAGAGCACTTACTATGTATAGTTGGGGATGAAATGAAGTTAAATCATGCCTACGATGGGAGATAGGAAATCGCTCCCAGATATAACGCTCGAAATCACCCCAAATCCAATTAACACGGCTCTCCCTATTAGTACACCTACTCCGCGGCGACGATTTGGAACATCCTGCTGAGGCTGATTCGGATAGTGTTGTGGTGACCACGGCACATGCTGCATGTTAGATGGACTCCCATAAGCATTTCCATTCCAATTCGGCGGTGGTGGAACGTACGTCTGAAACTGAAAATTTTTATTTTCACAACCGAGATGAATGTCAATTCCACAAGGTGCACACCTATAACGCCATGAAGAAGTGTTACATTCTTCTCCACAAACAGCACAGATTCCTGGTTCACAGGACTCCATAAGCTTTAAAGGATGCACCTGATCAATTGATAATCATTGTCAAAATGCTTGCACAATTATACAACACTTTATTGTTTTGATCCACATGATAGAGTTCGTTTAATTAATTAGTTTAATTAGATACCCCAACTATTTTCATTCATTTAATATGACACGGTTTATTTCCTTATAACAACAACAACATACCCACTATTATTGCACAAGTGAGGTCTGAGGAGGGTGAGATGTACGCAGACATTACCCCACCAAAGTGGAGAAGGTTGTTTTTGATAGACCACTCAGTTAGAAAAACATTTGAAAATATGTTTGAAGGCAAACAAGGTAAGAAACACACAGTTTATTTCCTTGTTCTAAAAAAGTTAAACATTTCTATATTTTAAATTAATTTAACTGCCCTTAGTCTATATACAGACTGGCTGAGGCTCAGCTGCCTTTTTTTAGGCATAGCCAGTTGAAAAGTTCTTTGAAATGGTCTGAGGGAGATGCTGGATTACTTCTCTTTGGTAAACTGTAAAGACCCTCCTTGCATGTTGTACAGAGTCAACTTTTCAATGCAAAGGAGGGATAACCATACTTTTTGTAGAACAGTATTATGTAGGAGTAGTTAAGCTTTTAAGCCGAACAGAAATGTACGGACTTTAGTTTCTTGTTGTCTAAGTACTTTTGGGATCAATACAAGGGGATTTCCACGTGAAGGTAAAAGTTTTTCAAAATAAAACTCCAATATATAAGTCAACTTTAAAATCCTCTTTTTTACCCTTAAATATGAGAAGTGCTAGTACATTAGATTGTTCTATGTTCATAATCCATGAACGTTAAATTCGATAAACGATACGTTCCTTTTAAGATAGTTTGGCCTGTTACCTGATGTAAGACATGGCATAGTGTGTCGGGATACTGAGTACAAAGAGGATGGACATCAAATTCACAAGGCTCACACCTATAAAACATCCCTTTGACAGTGTGACCGCAGATGTTGCAAATGCGTTCGAGCTGGCCGTTAGCTTGTGGCCCGGGAATAACGAGCTCAAGTTGATGATTCGGGTGCATGAAAGAGAAGAGAGTCATTGGACATGTCCCACAGTAAACATGCAGATCAAATTCGCATCCGTTATTGCAGTGATATCTTTTTCCTGTGCCATGGATCTCGCAACCATCACATGTATATCCAGCAGACTCATCTAGTTTTAATGAATGCTCTGGGTGTGTTAAATGTGTTATGGTGTTCTTTCGTACCGGTGCCATTTCTGATTTTCTCTTCGTTTTTTTTTTTTTTTTTTTCTTTTTTTGGTTCTACAGCTCAGAAGATAGATATAATAATGGAGCTTATTCCAAGAGGACAACAATATTTGGAAGACTTTTATAGACTCCTTATAGTGTTGCACTATTTGTTTTCTTTCTTCTTCCAAAACAAAATCAACTAGGGAGTAATTTTATTTCATTTATTACTACTTGCGGAAGGAGATGCGAAAATGGGAGGGTCATTGTCACAAATGGGATTCGCCCCACCACATACTCAAATAGTGAAGGATGAGAGACTCACACCGAGTGCTACGTACCCTCTTACCCATCAACTAGTAGTAACTTAATACTTACCTTATCTACTTCTTAGCAACCTGGCTATTTCCTAATACAGTAGTAAATGAAGAGACGACTTGACGGATTCTCTCATTGGCTATAGTTATACAAGTTAATGTACAAAACACGCACTGATGTAAAAATTTCGTTTTTTCATTAGGTAATCACTAATCACAAACGTTCTTTGGTATTTTTGAAAATAAAATAATTAATTCATCTAGAAAAAATAAAGTAGAGATGAAGCGCGATTAGGATCTTTAACGTAGTAAACTTCAAGTTGTGTCAAGACTGTTTCAAACCTGAAATCATCAAGGAAATGATACGAACTGCTCCCATGAATAAACCAAGTTATGTGGAATTAATTCTTTATCTTTCTCCATCATGCATATGGCAATTTCTTATAAGCTAACCAAATGTATGCATGATTGAAGCACAAAAGGAAAAAAAAGAAAAGCAACTACTAATTGTATGATCACACCACAGTTCTAGCTGTATTGGCTGTATTTCGGCCGGGCACTCTATGGTACGTATCTGGTAACGTGGCAAGCGTAGAGTGTAAATTAGAGACAAGTCAGCAAAGAGTTTTCACAAAGCGGTCGACATCGAAAAGCATCGTCCGTTTAGACTAGCATCCAGGAGGAAAGCCTTCAAACAGAAGAAAGTATGCCCTCGAAAGAGATAAACATCATTCTTAACAATCTCCGCTATATTCTCGGGAAACCGTTAATAATGGATAAAGGCTTAGCAGATTTTGGAGAAATGTGCAGGAGGTGGAGTTTATCTAGGGCTAGGTTCTTTGTGTATAAATAGGCCCCTTCTCCTACTTCGTAAAGTTTACGTTCCATTGTATGCTCACATTCTGTTGTCAAAATCATCCCCTACTATTTTTATACGCCATTGTTTTATTTATTATACCACTCTATTGCTTAGCTTTAGAGAGACGGAGATCACCTTCCTCTACCGGAGCCAGAGCACGCTCAAAACAATAAGATTTTACTGCTTTATTTATTATTATTGTTATTCCATTTTGTCCAATAGTTGCTATCATCATAATCAGTTTGAGCATAATTATTGTTCGATAAACTGCGGTATTAGCAATTAAATAGCCAAGTTAATTACTATTCCTGTGAATTGCATAATTAACCGAGTTCATTAGACGTAGATTTAAATTTTAACCTTTGAATCTCGATATGAAGAGTTGTTTGTGGCTCAACTAAAAAGAAATTTAATTGTAATACCTGAACCGAGTTTTAAGATATACAATTTAGCACCCAGCGTGGGGCCAGACAATCTATTTGTTCTGAGATTTATTGTTAGTTTAAATCTACTAACTGTTTGTTCATTCGTGTGTAATGGGAGATGATCAAGGCAACACTACCAAACGCGTGCCATCAGTCAACACTGACGGTGTGTTGCAACCCAACCCCACTGATGGGGTCAACACTCCGGCAGACGGTGGAGCGACAGGTGAAACGTCACATCGAAAACGGGATATGATTCAGATCATACTCCGGCCACTTCACAGTTGAATTTGCCTCGTGGTTAGAGGTCTAGTAAGGAAACTGCGGCCGAAACCACTTCGATCGATATGAACATGTTTTTGAGGGAGTATATTACGAAATGGGATGAGTATTTCCAGATGATAAGTTTCAGAGTTTGCAACTCTGTCTGGCTCTGCAAGTCAAAAAGCACATGTCTTCCCGGACACGCTCCCCACAGACATTCCGATCTCGGTTCCTCAGGGCGATGTAATAGGGGACCTAAAGCGGGAGTCAAATTTAGAGGATCAGGTACGGACGCCATGGCTAAGGGAGCTCCGGCTGCCATCATGGCAGAAGCTAGGATAATGGCTACACTTAAGATGATGTTGAATGATTCGGTGGATAAAAGGTTAAAGAAATGAAGTCATTTATGGAAAAGCTTCTGGGCACCAAAGCTAACAAAAGATGTGACTATGAAATCTTTTACAAAGTGGCCGTTTAAGGCAAGCGTCGCTCCGCTACCGAAGCCCTAAAAATTTAAGTTGCCCAAAAATCTGTGCAAGTATGATATGACCACTGGCCCTAGGGATCATGTCCCACTATTCATAACAACATTGCAAGCGTAAGATCTCACGGATAAGGAGATTAATTCGGTGTATTTGAAGAAATTTTGTAAACACTTAGGGGAGGAGCCCTGACGTGGTATATTAACCTGAGAATGAGATTGAGAATTATGATGAGATGACGTAAAAATTCGTTGGAAATTTTGATGAGATGACGAAAAAATCATTGGAGTACATACGGGGGCTAAAAATGTTTAGAGAAGAGTATAGGATATATTGAATATCAAACAACGATTGAATGAGATAATGAATGAGCTTATAGACCATTTTAACAAGGAGAAGATGATCATTCCTCATTTCGATAAACTCGGTGGTATGGTCAGTCATAACCCTCGGTGTCTTGAACAGGTTAAATCCCCTCATGGGTACCTTCCAAGGGTTCAGCCGTAGCATCCGCGTTTGTTTCCACCTCCTTGCCAGGACGGCATTGAAAGGAATCAGTCAGCTTGGGGTCGGAGTCGGGGCAACAGGCTCTACATATACGTGAAAAGATATTAGCTTGCGAGGAGCAAAGAGAAAGCATGCTGGAAAAGCATGGAATAAAGAATAAATCTAATTGAGGCTCAAAGTGAACTGTAGGAAGCACCAGTTCATCTTCCACGACGGCTTTTTCACTAACCTGAAGAGACTCATCTATCAGATGCCTACGCTTCTACGTAGATGGACTAGAATCAGCAGTAGAAAAAGAAGAGGTCTCAATAGCCTCAGGCTCATGCACTCGGGGGACTTCGCCCTCACCATCTGAAATCATAAAGGGCTCACTAGTAGTCACTACAATATCCGGCCTGGAAGATCTTTTTCTCATTGAAGAGCAGGAATTTCTCACACTCTCAATGATTCTCCCTCCAGACGCCCGCACATCAGGTAAGAGAGCAATATACGGGGCATCAATTTTTATCTCCTTCAGCGGGGGTATTTCACGGCGGGAGCACCCTGAAAAGATGAGGTAATAAAGATAATCGGAGACGAAGATCAAAGGAGAAATCCATGAAGAAATAAATTGACATGGTCTTTTGCGCGCCAGTTGTTCGCGTTGGCCAAAGATGTGAAAGTCAATTGATCAGGGGAGTTTCTCGCAAAGATAGCAGTAACCCACATGGTTAACTCATCAGTAGTTAGTTGTATACCAGTCATGGAATTCACTGAGGGAGATGCAAAGTCAGTTCAGAAAAGTAACAGGCGTGAAATATATGAAATAAGAACACAGGAACTTACATCTCCTATTGAAGACCTCTGGAAAAGGAAGAGAAGATACAATATCCGGCATCCTCATCGCAACATATCGGTGGACCCAGTCACGATCTTTTGAGTCTTTACTATTAGGAACCACGTCTTTCTTCCCCCGTTTGATGAGCATCAGCATACCCGCCTTGTGGAGATGGGGAGAGTAGAAAACAAGAATGTGCCAGAAGGAAAACTTTACCCTGGCATGGTTCGCCAAGTGATCTAGCATGCCACTTGGGAAGAAATTCTTTCTTCAGCAGATGGAACAATGATGTCAATCACTTCAGGCCACTTATAATCAAGCCTGATGCGAGTTATATCGTCTTTCATAACCGCATATGGATAACATTCAATGCAAAAGTTGTTGTTTTTGCCTTTCTACTTGGGTGTTTGACCCTGCATTCGGCCATCACATTCGAAGTTGAAAGTGGTAGGAAGATAATATAGGGCTCTGAAGCGTGCTGGGAGGAAATTTGGTCCTTATGCCATGGCTAAAATATGGAGTTGTTATTAAGGCTGGAAGAATGTTTTTCTTTTGGATGGAAGTTCTTGAAACTATTTGGATATCGATGAAAAAACCTCTATACTTATGGCGTATATATACACGCCTATGGGGATTCTTGAATAAGAAGCTGAACGATTTTGGTGACGTGGGATCAAAATTATAATTACTGTAGTTTACGTGATGTGTATCCCTATAATTATGAGATATGAACAGAGCAGTGACATCAATGGGAAAATCTACGAAAAATCCCTCCAATCGGGGAAGATCACGTCATTATACTAAGAAATTTGCAGTTAATACAATGCATGCGAAGAGGCAAGGGACGAGCATCAGTACAGTCATACCTTTACGCCTTCTATCACGCTTCTTTCACTTCTGGACTGCTTGCATCACCACTCAGCAAGTGGAGGGACTGACTGTGTGGGCACAAATATACCACTTATTATTAAGTGGATACGAGTCCAGCTGGCGAGACTAGACTTATCCTACAAGTCACGGGGCACAAAGGATACATGCCTGTTTTACGAGTTACGACCATTCAGTTGGTACGAACATAGGGTGCAAGGCACACATCCTGCCGCCATAGGGTTACAGTCTCCTAGTTAGGGTTTCGTGTATACCACCGCCTTGAGTTTATAGGCCCATGAGCCTCTTTAGTCTTTGTATTTTAATTACCATAATTAGAACTGGGTATTCACTGCTATAAATACCCTTTCTTACATTGTATTGTACATCAAGCGATTCACCACTGAATCCGGCTATTCTCAAGGAATAAAACTCTTTACTTTCGTATCTATTATTTTTTTCTCTATTTACTTACTTTCCGTCGTGTTTCAGTGCATTGCTCGTGACCCTTTCATAAATTTAAGTGTTTAACTTAGATGTATAAATTTAGGCATAAACAAATATGTATAATCTACTTGTTGTGATACCATGTTTAACATAAAATGTTACAGAGAACACACCTTTATTCAAACAAAAACTACAATAACCCAACGAAAATATAGCTGACATAATTAAATAAATAAAGGTTGTTATATGTAACAGTTTAAGTTTTTTTTATCAAATCATACACAGGTCTGACTTCAAGTCTCGCCGCCATTCATTATAAAAATATTTGACACAAAAGAAAATAATAAAGCTCGCACGTGAGGGAGATCCCAAATACATACTCCCTTTGTCCTATTTTAAGTGTCAGGGTTTGATTAGGCACAGAGTTTAAGAAAATAAGGAAGACTGTTAAAATTATATGATTTAAAATTATAGGCATGTGTAATGTGAGTCAGTATCTTTATATCTTGTGGTCCAAAATATATCTTGAAATTAAAGATTAACCAAATAAAAAAAAGACGCTTTTTTTGGGACGGGCCAAAAAGATAAGTTGGATGCTTAAATTGGGACCAAGGGAGTAACCAATAATCTTCATTTATGAACTGATCACCAAAGTCTTTTCTTATCCCATGAGTGCATTGAACGCAACTTAAGCACTCCATGCCATCACAAATGCCAAATGATCTGACCAAATAATTCATTTATTAAATGGTATTTATTTCCTCTTGAAATTCTTCCTCTCACGTAACCCTTGCCTTTCAAAAGCTTGGCCATGCTATCAATCATAGGACATAGCTATCTCTGATCCACGAAGTAAAACATATTTAATGATGAGAGATTTAGGCACTGTGCTGCTATGAACCCTTGCCAACCGATTACAACAATAACAACCAAAAAATTGTAATCTCTAAATACTTCTTTACTAGATACAGTCTTATCATCAACAACAACAACAAAAAATTGTAATCTCTTAAAGCTTTTTTCTTAGAGGCAGTCCCGTGGACCTTTTCAGCAACAACAAAAGAACTGTTGTATCCTTCTTCCTACAACAACAACAACAAAAGAAACTGAAGTGGGCATTTCAACCTCGCTTGCTCACGAATACATTCCGTTGGCTACTGGACGTGATAATAAGAGTTTAGCACAAGTAACCTTTTATAGCTTTTATAATAAGGGCGATGCATTGTGGGATATACCTGTCAATCGGGTCGGACTAGACCGGTATCGGATCGGACCGGACCAGTTCAGTATAAACAGTCTGGGACAAGGAGGAAGCGGGCTGCAGACCGAGTTGGGCTTAAGAAAAAAGCCGATTAGACTAGACCGGTAAAAGACCGATTTTTGGCCCACCGGTGGACCGGACCAGTTTTTCAAATTACAAAACCAGCCCCTAGAAAGAGTACAAAATAAGATGCAATTCAAAGCATAGTATTGCAGCTCATTCTCTTACTCAATAAATCTATAAGTCTACTAAAGCCACGTAGACTAGAATTCCAATAGATATAGAGTTAAGAATCCCTTCCACCACCAAAGCTCTTGGGCTATGTGGATTGTAAGATGAAGAAGCTGCAATACCTATAGAAATCCCCGAGGAGGTTGTTATGGCGAAACGTGATGAAAAAATGTTTGCTTGTTTGCCAGTTAACAAAAATTAACAAGTCTTATGATATACTTATTAAGGAAACATGTACCCCAAGAAATCTGCATTACAAGATACCATGCACGACCATGATCTGTTAATATATAAGCCATTCTGTTGAACAACCTGATAATATAGCTTGTAGATATTAGATTATGTGGAGAAAGATGTAAGGGATGTGGAGGAAAGTAGTCTTACTGATAGTACTTTTGAATAGTATAAAACTTTAAAGGTTGTACTCTTTACTTTGGTACCATACTTTGAAGGTTGTACCATTCGTTTTTGAAAGTTAAAAACCTAACGAGTCAGTTTTCAACTAAGACTCAAAAGGTGCCTTTTAAGAACAGTTGCAATAGTTCTTTGAAGCAGTACTATCCAGAATTCAACTTCCTCTATTTAGCATTATAAATATGCATTGAACTACCTTATAATCAATTCAATCTTCTCTTCCTCTTCTTTCTCTATATAACTTTTGTTCTCAAGAGAAGTTCTTAAGGAAAATCTTCTGGTATTGCTGCCCGCAGATTTTGGTTGGCTTTTGTTGTATCCTGTAAGGTTTATTGCCAGATTACCAGATCCCAACAATAATCTTTTATAGTGGGGGCAATTAATACCTTAAAGAAAGTGTTCGACATGCCTCAAAAGCATAAATTTTCACCCACCAAACTAACAATTTTAAGGTATTAATTCTGCAATGGAACCAAAATCTGTTTCTATGATGAGTCAAGAGTTTGTAAAGTTGGATAGGTTTGATGGAACGAATTTTGTTCGCTGGAAAGACAAGATGCTATTTTTACTCACTGCCTTAAAGATTTCCTACATCCTTGATCCAAATCTACCTGATCTTCCCGAACCAACTCCTGAAGATAATGAAGAAAGAAAGACTGAGCGTAAGAAGCGGGAGGAAGATGAACTTCTGTGTAGAGGGCATATTCTCAACAATCTGTCAGATAGGTTGTATGATCTATTCACGTCTGTCACATCCCCGAAGGAGATCTGGAAGTCTTTGGAGTACAAATATAATACTGAAAAACAAGGTGTGGACAAATTTCTTATCATAAAATATTTTAAATTCTCTATGGTTGATATTGTTTCTATTATGGACCAAGTCCATGAATTGCAAGTTCTTATTTCCAAACTTAAAGATCTTAAAGTGGTAGTTCCTGAAGCATTACAAGTAGGAGGAATAATTGCAAAACTTCCTTCTGGTTGGAATAATTACAGGAAGAAATTATTGCATACCACAGAGGATTTCTCCCTTGAACAGATTCAGAAACATTTGTGGATTGAAGAAGAAACTAGAAGTCTTGTTAAAAAGCATGCATCTGAATCTGCAACAAAAGTTAATTTTGTTGAAGGGAACCAGAAGTCTTACAATTCAAAAAATGGAGGAAACAAAAGAAAATTTTCTGATACAACAGGTCCTTCTAATCCTAATAAAACTAGCTCTAGCAATCCAAAGAAAGGAAAGACATGTTACCATCGTGGCAAGAAGGGACACTATAAACGTGATTGCAAGTTTCGAAAGAAACAAAAGACAGAAAATAATAGTGCCCACAATTCCAATAAAGCAAATATGGTGGAACTTGGTACTGAAGATTTGGTCGCAATGGTCTCGGATTTGCAAATTGGAATGGTTACAGAACTTCATATGGCGGCAAATAATTTGTCGACTGATTGGTGGTTTGATTCAGGTGCCACCGTTCATGTCTGCAACAATAAGTCTCAATTCAAAACTTATGAAAATGTAGAGGATGGACAAGAAGTTCTGATGGGAAACTACAATCCTGCCAAAGAAATGGGAAAAGGAAGTGTTGAACTAGATTTTACTTCTGGAAAGAAATTGTCTTTAATTAATGTTTTGCATGTACCAGATATGAGGAAAAATCTTGTATCTGCTGGTCTAGTTTGTAAGAAGGGGTTTAAAGCCGTGTTAGAGTCCGATAAGATAATTCTGTCCAAAAATGGACTATTTGTCGGAAAGGGATATGCTTGTGATGGTATGTTTAAACTTAGTATCAATGAGAATAAAGTGAATGCTTCTATTTATACTGTTGAGTTATCTTTATCCTTATGGCGTAATAGATTGGCACATGTTAGTTTTAGATCTTTGAAATATATGTCTAAACATGGTTTGATTTCATATAAACATGATGATGAAAAAAGGTGTGAAACATGTATCCAAGCAAAGATGACTAAGAAACCATTTCCGAAAGCTAACAGAAATACAGAAATATTGGAACTTGTACGCTCAGATATCTGTGAACTTAATGGTACTCTAACTAGGGGAGAAAATAGGTACTTCATCACATTTATAGATGATTTGACACGATCCGGAATCCGGTTAGGCCGTGCGGGCACCCGACATCCTCCCCTAGACCCGTCGGGCGAACCCTTACCAATTAAATCAGGAAAATAAAAATAATAATTTACAAATAAGGACAAGACTTAAAATAAAAACACGGACATACTGATACCTCTAAGCTGTACAAAAGAAATTACAGCTGACTACCCAACATGCTAGGTTTAGGGCTATCCAGACCAGACATCTAAGAGTACAAAAGAAGACAGATACCTCCTGAATGGAGCAAAATACAACTGAAATAATGAACAATAAACTAGTGGCCATCCAAAATAAAAGTTGGCTCACCCTGACAGCTGAAGTCGTCTTCGCTCCTTCATAACGTGGCGAACTCAATCCTGGAGCGAACCTGCCGAAACGAAATAGATAGACAAGAAACAAACAACAAACAAGGGTGAGTCAAAAGGACTCAATAAGTGGGGCAGACTAGCCACCTCAAAGAATAGGATAGCTAGCAAAGGAGAAAAGAAATAGATAGACCAAATTCTTTTTATTTAAATTATAAAAAGACAGAGCCAAATAACAATCGGAAACACGTAAGAAACTTATAAACTCAACCAAGGATGCGTGCCAGAAACATATCAACAAATAAGCAATGCACATGTAAGCAGAATAGTAGTCATGTACCGCAAGTCTACACAATGGTATGAATTGAGATGAAATGAAATGAAGTGAGATGAAATGAAATGAAATATGATGCGAAGGGTCACATGTGCCCGTAATCCCATCCCAAAGCGGAATACTCCTGCATTCGAGGGGAATCCAATCTGATAACCAACTGGAGCGGAATACTCCTGCTCCTGGGGCGGAATACTCCTGCACCCGATATAAAATAAACCAGAGGCGGAATACTCCTGCACTCTCCTGGGGCGGAATACTCCTACACCCGATATAATGTAAAGCTGAGGCGGAATACTCCTGCACTCAATATCTGAAATAAGAGCGGAATACTCCTGCTCTTGGGGCGGAATCCTCCTACCCTCAATATGATACAATGGAGTGGAATCCTCCTGCTCCTGGGGCGGAATACTCCTGCACCCAATATGATATGCAAAGTAATGCATATGAATGACATGTAATGCATGTGAATGAACTGTGATACAATAATAACCCTTCACTGGCGCGGGGCTCTCATCGACAGCCGAGAAGCAGATTCCAACTCACAGCCAGAGTACAATGCTCAAATCCGCAATGCAAAACCAACAACAGGACATAACATGTAATATACAATGTAAATCCAAAGCTCAGGCGTAATGAGTACGCCTATCTGCAGCTACACACGTGAGGAACACGTGGTAGAAAATCCACAAGGCCAGGTGCCTCCAAAGAAATGGATATAAACACTTACCTCTTCCAAAAGTTAGCTCTGCTAATCAACAACCGCTTAATCTTTTGGTTTCATGGCCAAACGATCCCACTCTATTCATAAGCAGAAAAATATATCAAATTAGGCTAACGGCTTCATTCCTCACATCTTAGGGCAACCCGGTTAGGAACCTGATACCTTATTAGCATACGCAATACGCAGGCCAGGCCTATATACAGGGTTTAAAGTCACATAACCAAACCCCAAATAAATTACATTTATATGTTGCCCATAACTCACTGTGTACGAATATATATTCAATTCCATTATCGGGGTCCATTTGACCCTTTAAACTATTAATTGAACTTATTATGACGATGTCTAATATCTCGATTTTAACCGTCAAAATATATTTAAACGCACGTAATAAACTCAAATAATATATTAGGATCATTACCTGAATGTTTCGGGGTAAAAATTCTACTTTTTCCCGGCCCCTTTTCTTAATTTCTGGCATTTTTCCACTGCGTATTTTCTGTTTTCTCTGTTTTGCGTTTCTGTTCTTAATCTTTCTATTCACGTTAGCTTTAGGGGATTTTATATCCCCATCACCGCTTACTTACTTTGTTTATTTCATTTTGTCTTTTCCTTTTTCGTCTTTTTCCCTTTTTTTCTTTTTCTTTTAAAATTTGCAGTTACGGTAAAAATTAAAACGGTACCCTACGATATTTGAAATAATTCCAACTTTTGCATACAAGTTATACAAAATATATGTAACATACTCGTGAAGACGGATCTCAAATTGGACTCCCGAAACTCAAAATGCGAATTTAAATAAAAAATGTCAAATTATTTAACTTTCGGCATTTTATCGGAAACTTGCCGAACATCATCGAAATTCACTTTCGAAAGTTCACAATAGTCATAAATAATCCTACGAACCCAACGGCGCTTTCGGATTTCGAATCGGAGATCATTCGGCAAAACCGAGCGCGAAAATCTCTTTTTAATACTTATCGCCAATAAAAACTGAAACCTTCTTCCGATGCCTACCAAACGAGGTCTGATTTAGCTCAAATTTTACTGACAGGTCCTAATGGATATTATGAATATTTTAAAATTATCAGCACGCCAATCGGAGTCCTAACTTCCGAAACGACTAACCGAGGTCGTTTCATTCTCCTCCACTTAAACTCTCGCTCGTCCTCAAACGAGCCTAAGTCAAAAGAAAAATTCGCACAGATAGCAAAAGAACTTGCACGACCTTCATAAGCTATTCCACGGGTATTATTTCTTGATTACAGGATCAGAATTATAACACGTATATCGAACTTTTGGAACAAAATATATCTGGATAATATGATAACACCATTGCCCAACTTATTTTGACTAAACTGACCCTTCCTCGATCACGAGAGGAGAGTTTTACTCTTTCGAAACAAAGATACATGAAACCTTGAATAGGTTAACATGATTCAGCCGATAATCACCCCTTCGATATACCTTTTGATATAGAACAGGTCGATGTAACTAAAAATTAGCTCACAGTTGATGCAATAGGGGAAGCTTTTGAAGTACCTTGTTACTACACACTATAGAAGATTTGATGCAAGCTATATTATTTTTACGAACGCACCATGCAACACCTCAGTTGATGTTAGGGTTGTTCCGCAAGCTCCTTCTGGAAATGTAGTTACTCATATCCTAATGTATGTCAAAGGTTCATCCGGACAGGGTCTATCATATAAGGATAAGGATTATTCAAATACTACTGGATAGTATGATGCAGACCAGGAATAATCTTCAGACTGAACATCTATTTCAAGGTATTGTCTTTGAATTGGAATTATTATGACTTGAAAAAGTAAATATAAAAGAGACATGTAGTTGGACCTTCAGCTGAAGCAGAATACCAGCAACAGAGTTGATTACATGTGCACTTATAACGCTAAAGTAACTTCTCAAAGAGTTGAGGTGTGAAAGAGATATGTCAATAATGGATGGACGACAAGCTGCACTAGACCTTTATCTCTAAATTTTCATGAAGTAAAACAGTGTCAATATGAGGATCCAGTTCTAGTTGAATATAGACAGATAGCCAGAAGAAAACTGGAGTAGCCATACAGGGATACTACTAACGGTGTTCTCATGTATAAAGATAGACTTTGTGCTCCTGATGTTGCAAATTTACGTGGGCAGATTATGATAGAGGCACATTGTTTTAAATACACTGTTCATCCAGGTTCGACTAAGATGTACCATGATCTTGAGCAGATTTATTACTGGGATGGAATGAAGTGTGACATAACAGAATTTGTGGCTCAATGTTCTAATTGCCAGCAAGTTAAAGTCGTGTCATTTTTCCAGACTTTATATTTTCAGCAGATAGGTACGTATATATATAATAAGGTTGCCAGCTTATCTTTGTCATTAATCGATTATTAGTGGGTTTAGCAATGATCGATACTCATTGTAGATTTCTGTCGTGGCCTTACTTTGGGTCGTGAGAAAAGTGGTATCAACACCTCAGAGATTTAATATTACCATTCAGTATTTGGAGGAAGACTCCTCCACTTAAAGCACAAACTCATGCAGTTATTTGAATAGGAATAACCATCCTCGTACCGTCTGCTGGACTAAAGAAGATTTAGCTAAAAGCTGAACGCAGGCAGACCTAAGCTACCAACTACCCTTTCGAGTTGCCAAACAGCTGCAACTCTCAAGTTCACAACGCCATACCTTTGCGGTAAACACCACCGCCTGATGGATGGTACTTCTATATAAAAATTTCGGCAGAGTTTCCCCTGAAACTGGATAATCTGCAAAAACAGAACCAGCACTATACTATACATGGGAATGGATACCCGGATAAACTGATATTCAAAACAATAATATGCTTACCCGGCTACAATAACACGTATTCTGGCTCAACATAGGGAACATCACGAGTGGCTACTAACCGCCCAAGCTCACTAGTATCGGAAGAAGAAGAGATGTCAACAAACTGAGGATAGAAACAATTAGATCTTTAGGAAGCTCATCTTCTTATTTGCTTGGCTACCAGAGCTAAACTACTTCCGAGTCAGGCTAACCCAAAAATCGCAATTGAAGAAATAGACATTAAATGAGCTTTATAGAACAACATCTATGCCAATTTAATCTCCCAATAAGAAGGAAACTCTGACAATTTTCCAGAAAACCCTTTTATAACTAAGACCAGCTCATAGAATAACATGACTATTAGAATCTCGAACCAAGAGGAGACACATAGATCGAGCATTACTTGCCACTTTACACCAGAAGAAACAACGAAACTTCCTGATGGTGACGAATAAGAATCCCATCATCCTACCAACACTGATTTCCGAGGTGAGAGGTAAAATGACTTGACATAATAACACAAGGTGGCATAACAGGATGCCAAGCAGGAAATAGCAGTACTCACCGTCAAATCTCTCATATTTAGATCAGATAAACTAATAGGGTCTCATAAATACCAGGAATAAATCGTATCAGAAACTTACCCCTCTACCGCAACCGATTTTTAATTACGACAATATCCAAGGAAACCGTCGAAACATGATAAGACACACCTTTTCCAGATCGATCGAAAGAATCAAATCTTACTCACATTTAATAGAAGAAGAAATCTCAGGGTCTACTACCTCGGATACCTCAGCATCCTGCCAGACTGGTAGTTCATAAAACTGCCTCTGCGGCTGAACTAAGCCGCTACACTGATAATTACCTTCTGAAGAATAACTGCTACCACGCTCTCAACCTTTACTAGATCGTGGCATTTCCCTGGTTGATTGAGATCTAAAGAAAATCCCCTACGACTGTGCAGGTGCCTGATGAGAGAAAGGATGACTGCCTACTCGCCGGAGTAACGGAAAACTCTTTAAAGGATAGCCAGACTCATGACAATGATACCACATTTTCGCTGAAAAATGGAAGCTGGACAGATTGTTGATAGCTGCAAAGAGAAAGCTGAGCCTAACCTTGATGAACTACTCGCGCACTCTAAGAATCACGTGACACAAGCTGAGATAACCTGGAAGGTGACCTCCCAAAATAATCAAAACTCTTACCTCCAAATGAGGTACCATGGTTGCCCACTAGGGCCACGAGATTTCTTGCTCTCCCGCTCTAACTTATGGTATGCCTAATACCTCTGACCAATATCAACAACAACATCAAATGAAGTCCCAACCTCTATTTCTCGAGCCATCTGGGATCTCAAGGAAAGAGAAAGGTTACCAATAAATCTTTGAACATTCTTAGAAGGTTTATGGACTAGTTCTAGTGCATATCCAGCCATCCTAAAGAATTTTATCCCATATTCTAAATCTGACAGGCTACCCTGTCCAATCCACTCAAACTGGCGACACTTTCCATCTCGCTCGCAGCACGAAAGGAACTTTTTCCACGAATCTAGAAGAAAAATCGAACCACGTTAGCTAATAAGAGAGAGGCCCACCAATTCAAGGCTGGACCCCTAAAACTGGAAAGAAGAATAATCAACACCATACGGCTTGATATAATCAAAAGCCTGAAGGATACGCTGGCATTATTTTATTTTAAAAAAATCACGAGGTTTATCTGATGCATTTCTTAAGAATATCGGAAGGTTCAATTGGGTAAATTATGCAGCCTTTTCAGATACTCGGACCGAGCCATCACTCGGGCTAGCTAACCAGCCAGACTAACTAGAGGCACCACACATGCTGCCCCCAGAACATACTTTACTGCGGCAATATTAGGAACTGGAATAGGAGCTTCCTAAAACCAAACGTCTGCATCTGCAGCAAGCTGATAAGCTGCCTAGCGAATAATAAGTTCTCGCAGTAGCTGCGTCGCCAAGATTCTCGTAAAAGCATCGTAGAGAGCCAAGGGAACCACAAGGCCCTAGTCCCTTACCCATCGCGAGGTCGTACAGCTGGGACCTCCAAAACTAGATCGTCAGCACGATCAAAAATTCTCGGGGCTTCGTCAGTGCTAGCTCCTGGCTAGACTGCTTCATCTTGAACTCATACCGTTTGCTGATTTGTCGCACGAGGGTTCACAATTACCACGAAGGAATTAACAAATTAACAAAAATACTTTTGAATCCTAGACCGACGCACGATCGGAAAAGAAGGAAGTGAAACTTCCTAAATGCCATCATAGCCTCTCGTAGATAAATACGGACGTCTACATACCCATCAGCGAGACTCTACTAGACACTGCCTTAGGCTGGATAGACTCTAAACTGGGCTCTGATACCAACTGACATGAAACGACCTCGGTTAGTCGTTTCGGAAGTTAGGACTCCGATTGGTGTGCCGATAATTTTAAAATATTTGTAATATCCATTAGGATCTTTCTGTAAAATTTGAGCTAAATCAGACCTCGTTTGGTAGGCATCGGAAGAAGGTTTCAGTTTTTATTGGCGATAAATATTAAAAAGAGATTTTCGAGCTCGGTTTTGCCGAATGAGCTCCGATTCAAAATCCGAAAGCGCCGTTGGGTTGTATGATTATTTATGACCATTGTGAACTTTCGAAAGTGAATTTCGATGTTGTTCTGCAAGTTTCCGCTAAAATGTCGAAAGTTAAATAATTTGACTTTTTTCATTTAAATTCGCATTTTGAGTTTCGGGAGTCCAATTTGAGATCCGTCTTCGCGAGTATGTTACATATATTTTATATAACTTGTATGCAAAAGTTGGAATTATTTCAAATATCGTAGGGTACCGTTTTAATTTTGACCGTAACTGCGAATTTTAAAAGAAAAAAAAGGAAAAAAGACGAACAAGGAAAAGACAAAATGAAATAAACAAAGTAATTAGGCGGTGAAGGGATATACAATCCCCTAAAGCTAACGTGAACAGAAAGATTAAGAACAGAAATGCAAAACAAAAAATACGCAGTGGAAAAATGCCAGAAAATAAGAAAAGGGGCCGGGAAAAAGTAGAATTTTTACCCCGAAACATTCAGGTAATGATCCTAATATATTATTTGAGTTTATTACGTGCGTTTAAATATATTTTGACTGTGAAAATCGAGATATTAGATATCGTCCTAATAAGTTCAATTAATACTTTAAAGGGTCAAATGGACCTCTATAATGGAATTGAATATATATTCGTACTCAGTGAGTTATGGGCAATATATAAATGTAATTTATTTGGGGTTTGGTTATGTGACCTTAAACCCTGCATATAGGCCTGGCCTGCGTATTGCGTATGCTAATAAGGTATCAGGTTCCTAACCGGGTTGCCCTAAGATGTGAGGAATGAAGCCGTTAGCCTAATTTGATATATTTTTCTGCTTATTGAATAGAGTGGGATCGTTTGGCAATGAAACCAAAAGATAAAGCGGTTGTTGATTAGCAGAGCTAACTTTTGGAAGAGGTAAGTGTTTATATCCATTTCTTTGGAGGCACCTGGCCTTGTGGATTTTCTACGACGTATTCCTTACGTGTGTAGCTGCTGATAGGCGTACTCATTACGCCTTAGCTTTGTATTTACATTGTATATTACATGTTATGTTCTGTTGTTGGTATTGCATTGCGGATTTGAGCATTGTACTCTAGCTGTGAGTTGGCATCTGCTTCCCGGCTGTCGATGAGAGCCCTGCGCCAGTGAAGGGTTATTATTGTATCACAGTGCATTCACATGCATTACATGTCATTCATATGCATTACATTGCATATCATATTGGGTGCAGCAGTATTCCGCCCCAGGAGCAGGAGGATTCTGCTCCATTGTATCATATTGAGGGTAGGAGGATTCCGCCCCAAGAGCAGGAGTATTCCGCTCTTATTTCAGATATTGAGTGCAGGAGTATTCCGCCTCAGCTTTACATTATATCGGGTGTAGGAGTATTCCGCCCCAGGAGAGTGCAGGAGTATTCCGCCTCTGGTTTATATTATATCGGGTGCAGGAGTATTCCGCCCCAGGAGCAGGAGTATTCCGCTCCAGTTGGTTATCAGATTGGATTCCCCTCGAATGCAGGAGTATTCCGCTTTGGGATGGGATTACGGGCACATGTGACCCTTCGCATCATATTTCATTTCATTTCATCTCACTTCATTTCATTTCATCTCAATTCATACCATTGTGTAGACTTGCGGTACATGACTACTATTCTGCTTACATGTGCATTGCTTATTTGTTGATATGTTTTTGGCACGCATCCTTGGTTGAGTTTATAAGTTTCTTATGTGTTTCCGATTGTTATCTGCCTCTGCCTTTTTATAATTTAAATAAAAAGAATTTGGTCTATCTATTTCTTTTCTCCCTGGCTAGCTATCCTATTCTTTGAGGTGGCTAGTCTGCCCCACTTATTGAGTCCTTTTGACTCACCCTTATTTGTTGTTTGTTTCTTGTCTATCTATTTCGTTTCGGCAGGTTCGCTCCAGCATTGAGTTCACCACGTTATGAAGGAGCGAAGACGACTTCAGCTGTCAGGGTGAGCCAACTTTTATTTTGGATGGCCACTAGTTTATTGTTCATTATTTCAGTTGCATTTTGCTCCATTCAGGAGGTATCTGTCTACTTTTGTACTCTTAGATGTCTGGTCTGGATAGCCCTAAACCTAGCATGTTGGGTAGTCAGCTGTAATTTCTTTTGTACAGCTTAGAGGTATCAGTATGTCCGTGTTTTTATTTTAAGTCTTGTCCTTATTTGTAAATTGTTATATTTTTTTTTCCTGATTTAATTGGTAAGGGTTCGCCCGACGGGTCTAGGGGAGGATGTCGGGTGCCCGCACGGCCTAACTGGATTCCGGGTCGTGTCATGATTCCTCTAGATTTATCTATGTGTACTTAATGAAAAATAAAGACCAGGCTTTTCAAATGTTCAAGACATAGAAATCTGAGGTTGAAAATCAAAAGGGAAAGAAAATTAATATTTTAAGAAGTGATAGAGGTGGTGAATATTTTTCATTAGAGTTCTCAAACTTTTGTGAAGAAAATGGAATTATACACCAAACTAGTGCTCCATATACACCTCAACAAAATGGATTGGCGGAAAGAAAAAATCGAACACTAGTTGAAATGCTTAATGCAATGCTAGTAAATTCGAAATTGCCAATAAACTTATGGGGAGAAGCATTACTCGCTGCTTGTTATATTTATAATACAGTTTCCTCAAAGAAATTTAATATTTCTCCATATGAAGTGCGGAAGAATAGGAAGCCTAACCTAAGTTATCTTAGAGTTTGGGGTTGCCTAGCATACTATAAAATTCCAGAACCTAAAAAGACAAAATTGGGGCTTAGAGCTTTGAAAGGAGTTTTTGTTGGGTATGCAGAAAATTCAAAAGCATACAGAATATTATATTTAAACTCCAATATAATTGTGGAATCTAGAGATGTTGAATTTATAGAACATAAATTCCACAATGATTCAAATTCAGTTCAAGAACTGGTCAAGGCTAATGAGCCTATTGTTGAATCAAGAATTGAAATGAATCCTGAACCAAGTTCTAGAATTATAAATGATTCTCCCAGAAAAATTAGAAGGAGTCAACGTCCTAGGAAAGAGAAGAGTTTGCCTCCAGATTTTATATCCTCACAGTTTATTACTTTCCTTGTTGAAGGTAATATGACTAAGATACTTAATAAAACTCTAATTTTATTAAATGTGGAGGATGATCCTAAAACTTTTAAGGAGGCAATGCAATCTAGAGATGTATCCTTTTGGAAGGAGGCAATCAATGGTGAAATGGATTCATTATTAGGAAATAATACTTGGATCCTAACAGACTTGCCACCTGGTTCCAAACCAATTGGATGTAAATGGGTGTTCAGAAGGAAGTACAATACAGATGGTTCAATTCAAACATTCAAAGCAAGGCTTGTGGCCAAAGGTTTTAAACAAAAAGAGTGAATAGATTATTTTGATATCTATGCATCTGTTGCTAGAATAACATCCATTAGAGTGCTTTTGGCTTTAGCTTCAATATGTAGCTTATATGTGCACCAAATGGATGTTAAGACGGCATTTTTAAATGGTGATTTGGATGAGGAAGTATATATGGAGCAACCTGAAGGTTTCGTTCTACTAGGAAATGAAAATAAAGTTTGCAAATTGATTAAGTTTTTGTATGGCTTAAAGCAAGCACCCAAACAATGGCATGAAAAGTTTGACTCTGCAATCTTGAAATATGGTTTCCAGCACAATGGTGCTGATAAGTGTATATATTCTAAGTTTACAGATGATTATGGAGTTATCATATGTCTCTACGTAGATGACATGTTGATAATTGGAACTAATATGTCGGGTGTAAATGATACAAAGAAGTATCTTATCTCGCAATTTAAAATGAAGGATTTGAACGAGGTAGATACTATCTTAGGTATCAAATTTAGAAAACATAGTGGGGGCTTTGCTCTTAGTCAGGCTCATTATATTAATAAAGCACTTAACAAGTTTAAGCATTTAAATGCGAAGGAAGCAAATACCCCATATGATGCTTCATGCAAACTAACAAAAAATAATGGTAGAGCAGTAGCTCAACTTGAGTATGCAAGTGCAATAGGAAGTTTGATGAATGCTATGCACTGCACAAGACCAGATATTGCTTTTACAGTGTGCAAATTATCAAGATACACTAGTAATCCTGGTGTAGATCACTGGAAAGCGGTTGCAAGGGTACTTGGTGTTTGGGTGTACGAACCAAGTCCCACATCGGAAGTTGGCAAAGAAAATAACCTACTTATAAGGTGTAGGGATCTCTTAATGGTGTGAGGCCTTTTGGGAAAACCGTGCGGGCCTTGCCCAAAGCGGACAGTATCACACCATGTTAAGAGCACCTTGGGCTGTTTTAGCCCAACAACTGGTATCAGAGCCAATGGTTCAGCGAGACGAGTATGCAGCGAAGTGAGTGCGTGGGGCCCGACTTAACCTTTACCTGTTGTGGGCCGGATTACTGCTTGCCTTTACCCACAACTTTGAGGGCCCGGTTAATGTCTTTGCCCGTCTATCGGCCGGTTTACAACCTTTGCCGTAGCTTCAAAGACGCACACAGAAGTACTCGGTTGTTGATGTGGGTGATACACAGTACAGTGAATCTCCAAATAAGCAGTAATGTTCCATGTGGAACTTAGTTCGAGGGGGAGATTGTTTGGGTGTGCGAACCAAGTCCCACATCGGAAGTTGGCAAGGAAAATAACCTACTTATAAGGTGTAGGGATCTCTTAATGGTGTGAGGCCTTTTGGGAAAATCGTGCGGGCCTTGCCCAAAGCGGACAGTATCACACCATGTTAAGAGCACCTTGGGCTGTTTTAGCCCAACACTTGGTTATCTAAAACTGACTCTTCACTTTGATCTATTTTATAATAGATTTCCAGCAGTTTTAGAAGGATATACTGATGCAAATTGGATAACTAGTACCAACGACAATAAATCAACCTCTGGATGGGTTTTTACCTTGGGGGTGGTACAGTTTCTTGGGCTTCAAAGAAGCAGACTTGTATAACACATTCTACAACGGAAGTTGAATTCGTAGCTCTTGGAGCAGCTTGTAAGGAGGCGGAGTGGCTAAGGAATTTATTATTAGATATTAAGTTGTGGCCACAACCAATGCCAGCTATTTCCTTACATTGTGATAGTCAATCAACTATGTCTAGAGCTTATAGTAAAATCTATAACGGAAAGTCTAGACATATTAGTCTCAGACATAGATATGTGAGACAATTAATTTCTGGTGGTATCATTACCATTGTTTATGTAAAATCATGTAATAACCTGGCAGATCCTTTTACTAAAGGACTCTCGAGAGATTTGATAAGAAGTACTTCTGCAGGTTTAGGTTACGACACATTGATTAAACTTGCTAACAATAGACCCCAACCTTTTCTAGCATATCACTATTTAAAAGGTTTAACGGGTAATAACAAATTATTAGCAAGGGAACTAAATACTAAGTTTGTGAATGTCATATTACATAAAATTAGTATTAGTTTATTAAAGGAGGATGAGTGATAATACTCTTAATGAAGTGTTACTAAAATTATTCATTTTGAATAAGGACTTCACCTATATGAACATATGAGGTGGTGCCGCTTCCATCAAAATTTGGAATATAAAACTTTGTAAATGTTCATGAATTACAGGAGGTAGCACAAGGCTAGACACGTGCTAACTAGTTGGTGAACTTCTAACTAGAACAAGTATTTCGTGTGTATTGTATTTTCGATTCTAGAGTTATAAATCTTGGTTTAAGCTTATTGCGACCGTGATTTATCTAGAGTTTTGAAGTGCATATACTAATAAAAGGTTTAACTCGAAATATACCTTTTAAAAGCATGAAATGTTTGTAGTCTAATATCACAAGCTAAGTGGGGGATTGATAATATAGCTTGTAGATATTAGATTATGTGGAGAAAGATGTAAGGGATCCGGAGGAAAGTAGTCTTACTGATAGTACTTTTGAATAGTATAAAACTTTAAAGGTTGTACTCTTTACTTTGGTACCATCCTTTGAAGGTTGTACCATTCGTTTTTTAGAGTTAAAAACCTAACGAGTCAATTTTCAACTAAGACTCAAAAGGTGCCTTTTAAGAACAGTTGCAATAGTTCTTTGAAGCAGTACTATCCAGAATTCAACTTCCTCTATTTAGCATTATAAATATGCATTGAACTACCTTATAATCAATTCAATCTTCTCTTCCTCTTCTTTCTCTATATAACTTTTGTTCTCCAGAGAAGTTCTTAAGGAAAATCTTCTGGTATTGCTGCCCGCAGATTTTGGTTGGCTTTTGTTGTATCCTGTAAGGTTTATTGCCAGATCCCAATAGCAATCTTTTATAGTGGGGGCAATTAATACCTTAAAGAAAGTGTTCGACACGCCTCAAAAGCATAAATTTTCACCCACTAAACTAACACAACCGGATGCACACCACACCAAAATATCTAATGTACCTTCCTTCTCTTTTTATAGGATTACATGTCGTTCCAATTGCAAGTAGAAAGTGACAAGCTTAGCCAAAATATGTATGAAAAAAAAAAAAAAAAAAAAAAAATCGGACCGGACCGGTGCTTAATGGGTTAGAGCTGAACTGGGCTTAAAATTTTTGAAAAAAAAAACGGTGAGCCGACTCTTAACGAGCCGGTCCTGGCCGGATTGACAGGTGTGGGATGACAATATTTCTCGCTATTGACTTGGCAAAATATGACTATACAAAGTGCCTCCATTGTGATCATTACACAGCAGAAATTGTTCGACGCTATTATATCATAAAAGTAAAATAGGGCAAAGTAATCCCTTACAACAGATTAAATTGCATTTCTAGTGTAGAATTTTCACTACATACATATACTTCGCATGGTTGGCGCACTTACCATGTATAGGGGATGAAATGAAGTTAAATCATGTCTACGATGGGAGATAGGATATCGCCCCCAAATATAATGTTCGAAATAGCCCCAACCCCAAATGTTACCGCGACTCTCCCCAATATTCCACCTCCTCCACGGCGACGATTTGGAACAACCTGCTGAGGCTGATTCGGATAATGTTGTGGTGACCACGGCACATGCTGCATGTTAGATGGACTCCCATAATAATTTCCATTCCAATTCTGCGGTGGTGGAACGTACGGCTGAATGGTTTTATTTTCACAGCCGAGATGAATGTCAATTCCACATGGTGCACATCTATAACGCCATGAAGAAGTGTTACATGCTTCTCTACAAACAGCACATCGTCCTGGTTCATAGGTGTCCGAAAGCTTTAAAGGATGCACCTGATCAATTGATAACCATTGTCAAAATGCTTGCATAATTATACAACACTTTTAAAGTTTTCATCCACATGATAGAGTTTGTCATTTTAATTAGTAATTAGTTTGATGAAATAACCCATCTGTTTCATTTAAAGTGAAACATTCAATTTCCTTATTAATCCGTTCTAAAAACGAAGATATATTTCTATACTTGAAATTAACTTAACTCCCCTTGGTCTATTCAGACTAGGTAAGGCTCAAATGCCTTCTTTTAGGAACAGCCGAATAAAAGTTCTTTCAAATGGTCTAACAGACATGCTGGATGACATCTTTTTGATAAACTGTAAAAGGCCCCTGAGCTTGCAGGCTGTACAGAGTCAACTTTTTAAATGGAAAGGAGGGATAGTGATCATAATTAAGCTTGTAAGCTACTAAATGGAAATGTACGGCCTTTTGTTTCTTGTTGTTTAAAAGATACAGTAATACTCAAATAAGTCAAATTAAATTCTCTTTTTTCCCTCAAATATGAGAAGTTCTAGTAGTATAAGATTGTTATATCGATTGTTATATGTCCATAATCCATGAAACGTTAAATTCGATAAACAATACATTCCTTTTAAGATAGTTTGGACTGTTACCTGATGTAAGACATGGCGCAATGTTTCAGGATACTGAGTACAAAGAGGATGGACATCAAATTCACAACGCTCACAGTCACACCTATAAAACATGCCTTTGACACTGTGACTGCAGATGTTGCAAATGCGTTCGAGCTGGCCTTTAGCTTGTGGCCCGGGAACAACGAGCTCAAGTTGATGGTTAGGGTGCATGAAAGAAAAAAGAGTCATTGGACATCTCCCACAGTATACATGCAGATCAAAGTCGCATCCCTTATTGCAGTGATATCTTTTTCCTGTGCCATGGATCTTGCAACCATCACATGTATATCCAGACAATTCGTTTAATTTTAATGAATGCTTTGGGTGTGTTAAATGTGTTATGGTTTTTTGTAGGACAGGTGCCATTTCTGATTTTCTCTTGTTTTCTTTTTCTTACAGCTCGCTCATAAAATAGAAGTGATGGATCAGCAAGACAACAATAATGGAAGACTTTATAGACTCAGGAGAGTGTTTCCCAAGCTAATTGTTTACTTTCTTTTTCCAATAAAAATCATCAACTAACAATTTAACATTTGCTTTATCTGCCTCATTAGCAACTTGGATGGTTTCCAACAGTGATTGAAGAGACGACTTGGACGCTTTCGCTCTCTGGCTAGTTATAATTTTCCTTACAATTTATGTGACCAGGGCGGAGCTGGAAATTGTATATTGGGACTCAAAAAAATTTACTAAGAATAGTATACATTGGATTTGAACTAATTAACTAAAACCAATTTTCGAACCCCTTTTACTAGTTAAATTATTTTTATTCTATTTGAAAGGTGTAATTTTTCAATTAAAGAGATTCAATTAAACCCCATTGCTGAAGATGGCTCTGCCTCTATATGTGATAAAGTTTGAATATTCATTAAGTTCAAGAAAGAAAAGAAGATATTGAAACTTGCAACAAAAATATTGTGACATTATGTGGTTATTAGACTTTTGAAATTTGTGCTCTTAAACCTTCCATTTATTTGGGTGGCTACAAAATCTTGGTAAAATAAAAGGTTTGAATTAAATTTTGAAAATGTGTCTTTCTCTTTGGAACAAACTAAAAAAGAAATCTGGACATATAAACTGGAGCAAAGAGAATACAATTAATTATTACACAAACACAGAATGATGTAAACTTGTCGTTTTTTCATGAGGTAATATATCACAAACTTCCTTTAATTTGATGTTTTTTAAAATAAATAATACATCGTGCAAAAATAAAGTAAGACATGAAGCATTAACAGAATCTTTATCATTGAAAATTCAAGTTGTGCCAAGACTGTTTCAAGAATGAAATCATCAAAAAAATCTTAAGTCAGCTTTAAGATGAACAGATCTAAAGTCTATGTGATGACTTTCAAGAAAATAGAACAAAATTCATTTCATATTCAAGGGTGTTTGGGCAATCTTGTAAGTTCGCCAAACTAAATTGTAAATACTTTATGACTTATCTATATAATAATAACACCAAAAGCACTTACACACACTGCCTATTTCATCAAATGTTAAAATTACTTAGTGAATAAATGGGCACTGTGTAAAATTCTGAACTCTATCTAAGGATATCACTGAGTATATTGTGTAAAATTCTGAACCATCAAAACTTCACATTTTGTACGTCAGATTTTCTTGGAGTATGACTTCAAAGAAATCCCCCTTTTTTAAGTCAAAAGCCACAAGGATATGGTGGTGGTTAAATCCTGATTCCATTCTGTCAACATCTCAATAGAGTTTTATATAGAAGTGGACTTCTGTCCAAAAGTGGACTTCTGTCCAAGACACTTTTGAGTTACCTGAAAAATAAGAAATTCCTACATTATAATTTAATCATTGAAGCTTTCAAAGAAAGAAAACTACACTCCCCCTTTCAACTTTTGTTGGGCTGAATGTTTTGAAGAACGACAAATGAAGGACCCAATGATTCTGAAGGAGAACTTGGTCCTTATGAAGAAGGGCATGACTAATCGAAAAGATTATGGAATGTAAATCCTTGCAGAACTAGGTATAGTGGCACGTGAATTATTATGAATCCTAGTCAGCTAAAAGAGGTTGTATCGTGGTTGTGTCTTTGAAGTATGAATAGGAGTTGGAGCTAAACAAGGAAAGAGTCACAGAAAATCTTGTCTTGCCATAATTACAAGGTTTTCTTGTGAAACACTACTAGGGTTACGAAGTCCGGATAAAAACTAGTAATTGAGGCAGCCGATATTTAGTCATTCACAACGAGAGTTGAGAGCAATTAAAAAGGCGATCCAATAACCTTCAAAGTGACTGAACTGGTGAAGACAATTGTTGAAGGCTACATTGTTGAACTTAGATATTCTGTCTAGGTTCTTGTTTGGAGTTGTCGTAGTTTTTGTGCTATCATTGTTTTAACCTACATGCTTAGTTTAGAAGCAACTGTATTAGGTGAACCATTGTGAGATTACTTTGTAAAGCTAGAGTTTAGTTTTGTTGTGTGATTAGGATCTAGAGTGTAGCCCCTTGGTTACAGAGTTTTGTAATCTAAAACTTGCTCTTTGTGTTTGTGGATTGGTTCAAAAATCCCAGAGTGTGGGTCGTGGTTTTTTCTCCCTTGAGCAAGGAGTTTTCCACGTAAAAATACCGTGTTCCATAAGTTTGCAATGTGTGTGTGTTGTGGTGTTTATAGTGGAAACTGTTGCGACAAGGACAAGGTTCTAGACGATAAGAACCTGGTTCTTCGACGAAAATCGGATGACACTATTCAACCCCTCCCCACCCCCCTCTAGTGTCCATAGAAGGTGGTTAGATTATAACAAGCAGTATCAGAGCAGGTCTTCTCTCTTTAGGTTAACACCTTGAGAAGGATCAAATCACGAGTGCACCACCTACTATCACTGAAGGACAGTCGGTTCTGAGGCCCCCACAGTTTAATGGGCAGTATTATGCTTGGTGGAAGAACATAATGGAGAACTATATTTGTGCTGAAGATTATCAAGTTTTGTTGATAATGTCTGAAGGAAACTTGATTCCGACCAAAGTAGTTAGGGAAGGAGCTGCTGCTCGAGAAGAACCCAAAACAAAAGAGGAGTTCAATGAGGCTGATTACAAGATGGTTGAAAAGAACCACAAAGCCAAACGATTGGTAATTTGTGGGCTTGGTCCTAAAGAGTTCAATAGAGTTTCATCTAATAAGACGGCTAAGGAAATTTGGGATGCCCTGGAAGTTGCGCATGAAGGAACTACTAAAGTTAAGGATTCCAAGAGAAGAATGCTAAAAAGGCAATTCGAGTTGTTCACCATGGGAGAAAATGAGTCAATACAAGACATGATGACAAGGTTAACTATTATCACAAACGAGATGAGATCTCTAGACATGGAGCTGCCGGAAGTAGAAATGGTGGACAAGGTTCTAAATGTACTTCCTGATGCCTAGAAACCCAAAACGACTGCTATCATTGAGTCCAAACCTCTCAGATCCATCAAACTTGAAGAGCTGGTTGGAAGCTTGAAAACACATGAGATAATGAAGGAATCAAAGAGTAAACCAGTATCCAAGAAGGACAAGACTCTTGCACTTCAAGCAACTGATGAATCTGAGGAATATGTTGACTTGCAATCAGTCGAAGCTGCTATGGTTAGTGTCTTGAGGCAGAAGTTTAATCTGGGGAAGTTTAAAGGATTCAAAAGAAATAGCAAAAGAAAACTCTGGTAGAAAGAACATTGTTGACAGCCCAGACTACTCAGCGTGCTTCAAATATTTCAAGAAGGACCATGCAGTTGTGGACTGTCCAATGTAGAAAGTTGAGTGGATGAAGAATAGAGCTACAAAGCAGAAAGAAGGAAAAGGAATGAAGCCTTTTATGCTACATGGGGACCTACGGATGGTGAATCTGACCAAGAGACGAAATCTGAGGATGAGTCTCTACTAGCATTGATGGGAGCATCAGGTGGGAATTCAGACGGGGAAGATTCACGAGAGTTTAGAGGAGGAAGAGATCCCTCCAAGCCACCTGTGTTTAATGGAACAAGCTACAAATGGTGGAAGAAACAAATGAAGATCTTCCTTCAAGCGATGGATTATAGTCTCTGGCTGATCGTAAAATGAGGACCTCATGTACCTGTGAAGAGAGTAGCAAATAGATCCTTGGTCCCAAAGCTGGTAGAAGAACTTGACCCTCAAGATCTAGATTGGCTGCAAGAAAATGCAAAAGATGTGTTATACTTGAGAAAAGGGCTGACGACTTATGTGCTAGCAAGGGTGCTGGAATACAAGTCTGCCAAAGAAATTTGGGAGAAGTTAAAAGAGATGTACACAGAAGATGATCAGAAGAAGGAATCAGCCTTCATGGCAACCGATGGAGAAGAAGCTACTCATTCAGCAGAGGTATGCCTTTCTGAACTAAAAGAAAACCTGCACCCATACTCTATTAAAAACTTGATTTGAATAACTGCCACCTTAATTGAGGGATATGAAAAGGTAAAATCTGATAAAGATAAAGTGACTGAAGATATGAGTGATCTAAGCGCAAAACACAAAAGTCTTCAAGAGCAAAATATTAAGGTTGAAGAAATTAATGTTGTTCTAAAAGGACAGGCTCTTGTGTCAAACTCCAAGATCTCAAAACTTGAAATTGAATTAAATCAGTTAAAGAAAAGTGTTAATGGTAAGCAAGTAATCAGTGAAGTTCAAACTTTCCTTGAAGATGAGCTTAAAGAACAAATGAGATCCTGTATCAGGAAACTGAGAAGAACAGGATTCTCAAACAAAAGGTTGAAAAAACTGACTATGAGCTTACCAGATTAACAAAATAGAACAAATCCTCTGAGGCAATGAATTGGGTTCTTGAAAACCATAACAAGGGAAAACAAGCGCTAGGATTCAAGAAACCATTGCCTCCATATAATCCAAAAAGTAAATATGTGGGTTTGCCTTGCAACATGTTGTGCACCTTCTGTGGCGAAACTGAGCATTACAAACAAAGGTGCATGAATGCAAGCAAGGCAAAGACCAAAAATAAGAGGAGTACTTTACCTAAATGGGCTAAGAAAGATTTGATTTATCCTTTTTCTCATAAAAAGGGACCCAAGCTTGTCTGGGTTCCTAAAACTAACCCTTGATTTAATTTGCAGGCTGGAGTGAGAGTGAACAACCCAAGCTGGATTCTTGATAATGGTTGTTCAAGACATATGTCCGAAGATAGAAGGAACTTTCTCTCACTCGCAGTATTTCAAGGAGGCAATGTAGCCTTCGGATGAGGAAAAAGTGGCCAAATTGTGGAATTGGAAAAGTTGAGAGATCTTTGGATTATGCAATTGAAAATGTATATTGTGTTGATAGTCTTAGACACAATTTACTGAGTATTTCTAAACTGTCTGAAAGAGGAAATGAATTGAGCTTCTCCTCTGTAGGGTGTATTGTGAAGAACCTACAGAGTGGAGAAATTGTCATGGAAGGATAAAGGGTAAATAATGTGTACAAAGCATCACTTAAATCACTGCCTGAAAATAACTTAACATGCTTGAATGTTCAAGAAAGTGATTCTTAGTTGTGGCACAAGAGGATGGGACATGCTAGTTTGTCACAGCTCAACAAGTTAGTGTCGAAGGAGCTGGTTCATGGATTGCCAAACAAGAAATTTGAAAACATAAAGATGTGTGATGCTTGTGTTAAAGGGAAACATGTGAGATCATCCTTCAAATCTAAAAAAAGTGGTAAGTACATCAAAGCCACTAGAGTTGATACATATAGATCTATGTGGACTCATGAGATTCAGGAGCAGAGGAGGAAAGAGGTTCGTGTTCGTGATAGTTGATGATTACTCAAGGTATACATAGACCCTGTTCTTGGCATCTAAAGATGAAGCCTTTAATAGCTTTAAGAACTGGGTAAGAGTTGTGCAGAAAAGGTTAAGTCTCTAATTAGTCAGCATTAGATCTGACCATGGCACTGACTTCGAAAACATAAATTCTCTGAGTATTGTACCAAACACAGTATTGATCATAATTTCTCTGCACCAAGAACTCCACAGCAAAATGGAGCAGTTGAAAGAAAAAACAGGTCTCTGGAGGATATGGCAAGAACCATGCTGTTATCAAGAGATCTTGCAAGGAACTTCTGGGTTGAAGCTATAAACATTGCATATTACTTACTGAACAGGTGCTCCATAAGGGCTATTATTGACAAGACTCCCTACAAACTTCTCAGAGGAAGGAAACTGGATATTGCACATCTGAGGCCCTTCGGGTGTAAATGCTTTGTTCACAACAACGGCATTGAACCATTGGAAAATTTTGATGTAAAAAGTGATGAGACAATATTTCTTGGGTACTCTACCCAAAGCAAGGCATACAAAGTGTTCAAGAAAAGGACACAAACAGTAGAGAAGAGCATGCATGTGGTATTTGATGAGTCAGATAAGGAAATTGATGAAAAAGAAGTAGATGATTAGGCTATTAGTCTTGCTCGAGAAGATTGTACAGGTAACTCTGAGAACCCAGAGGAAAAGGAGGAACCATGTGAAGAGGATGAAAATTCAACTCAAAGGGAACAAGGAGTCAACATGTCAGGGGGAACAGCAGATGAGGTTGATGAATCAAATGATCAGGAAGAACCCACTCTAGATATCACTGAAGATTCTTCTCATCATATACAACCTCGACCATGGAAATATCAAAGTTCTCATCCTTTGGAAAATGTGCTATCTGACTTAGATACTGGAATTATGACTAGATCTGCCTTAAAGAACTTCTGTGCATTCTTTGCCTTCCTATTATCTATGGAGCCAAAGAACGTAAAGAAAGCCTTAGAAGATCCTGATTGGGTCCCAGCCATGCAGGATGAACTACATCAGTTTGAAAGAAGCAAAGTCTGGCATCTGGTTGCTAAGCCAAAGGACAAATCAATTATTAGAACAAAATGGGTGTTCAGAAATAAACTGGATGAACATGGTATAGTGACAAGAAACAAAGCTAGACTGGTAGTTTAAGGATACAGTCAAGAGGAAGGAATTGACTATGATGAGACCTTTGTACCAGTAGCCAGAATGGAAGCTATAAGAATGTTGATTGCTTTTGCTATATATTTACACTGTATCAGATAGATGTGAAGAGTGTCTTCTTGAGTGGATATCTGAATGAAGAAGTTTATGTGATACAGCCTCCAGGGTTCGTAAACAGTTAATTTCCTGATTATGTTTACAAACTTGACAAGGCACTTTATGGGATGAAACAAGCTCCTAGAGCCTGGTATGAGAGATTATCAGGGTTCTTGGTTAAGAATGGATTTTCAAGAGGAAATACTGACAACACACTTTTCCTGAAGAAGAAACGAAAGGATCTATTAGTTGTTCAGGTATATGTTGATGACATTATTTTTGGAGCCACTGATGAGGAATTGTGCAAGGGATTTGCTGAGTTGATGGGCAGTGAATTCGAAATGAGTATGATGGGAGAACTTAATTTCTTCCTAGGATTGCAGATTAAACAGACCCCTGAAGGGACTATGATTCACCAACAGGAAATATGTCAAGGAGCTTCTAAAGAAGTTCGACATGGAAGAAGCAAAAGAAATGACTACACATATTGCTCCTGGAACAAAGCTGGATATGGATGAACTAGGTCCTTCTACAAATGAGACATAATATAGAGAAATTTTAGATTCACTCCTCTATCTCACAGCTAGTCGAGCATATATTGTATACAGTGTGGAATTGTGTGCTAGATTTCAGTCAAAGCCAAAGGAATCACATCTAACAACTGTCAAGAGAATCTTGAGATACTTGAAGGGAACCTAGGATTTATGTCTATGGTACCCTAGAGGTGGTACTTTTGAATTAATTGGTTTTGCTGATGCTGATTATGCAGGTCATCTGGTGGACAGGAAAAGCACTTCAGGGATGGCACATTTCCTTGGTCCTTGCTTAGTGTCTTGGGCTACAAAGAAGCAGAATTCAGTAGCCTTGTCTACTGCAGAAGCAAAGTATGTAGCTGCTGAATCATGCTGCTCGCAATTGCTATAGATAAAACAACAGTTGGAGGACTTTGGAATCGAATTTGGAGTTGTGCCTATTTTCTGTGATAACACAAGTACTGTAAACATTGCCAAGAACCCAGTCCAATATAAAAGAACCAAGCACATTGATATTAGACACTATTTTCTTAGAGATAATGTGGAAAAGGATCTAATCACTATGAATTCTTGCAGGACGGAAGACCAAATTGCTGACATCTTTACCAAAGAACTACACAAAGTTCAATTTGAGAGGAACATGTTGAAGTTAGGGATGACCAAAATACATGGATGATTCAGCATTTATTTCCCAAGGTTTCGCTAGTTAAGTGTTCATTATTTTGCTTGTAACTATAGTTGCTATTGTCCGGTTTAATTTTGTACTTTATTTAAGTATACTTGGTCAACTGAGTACCACTAGAGTGTTCTAATGTGTTCCCATGAAAGAACCAATAAAGTACGTAGAAGGAACCAAGATAGGCATGAGGAACCATGTCCAGGTACATCTACACAGCTATTTATGTTAAATGATATAACTTGAATTGATTGACTTATGAACGCATCAAGGAAATCTTCCATGTTTGTGTAACCGCCCAAAATCATAGAAAAATTCTTTTTATGGTTACACTTCCTAAAACTCAACCTATCCCACTTGTACTAGAAGCCTTAATTAGTTAATTCAAATAACCGTTAAAATCCTACACTTTCCCAATTTCCTAAAACTCTAAAAAGTTGATCTACTTTACAGCACCATCATTACTACATATTCCCTAGAGACACTTAAACCCACCGTTACTCTCTCACATTATTCATCAGAAGCAAGAGGAAGAGAAACATTCATTAAAATTCCTTTTACCCTGTTCTTTCTCTAAAAGTTCAAAACAAGAAAAACCTTTCTCTCACAACCCTAACCAAAAATCACACCATGTCTTAAGCACAATCATCATCCGCCTCTTCGGCAAAGACCTCAGAAACCCACACTTCTAAAGAATCCACTCTCAAATCCCCTGCCTCTACTCTTGCTGAAAGATCAACAGAGCGAGGTTGAAGTTCCACAAAAATATGGGAAAGAAGGGTCCCAAGAAAGTTGTTGTGAAACCCTCACCTCCGACGTCGGCATCACCAGTTCCTGATGAAAAATTATTTGAGGTAAGACATGACTCAACCCTAGCCAGTTCTACTGCTTTAAATTTTACTAAAAGCCCTGGGAAGTTGAGCATTGAAAATTTAGTCAAAGGGTTAGATGAACTTGTAGAAACAGTAGAGCCTAGTGGTACAACTGATATGGGGAATGTTAGTGAGGAAAATTTGCAAACTGTACTAGAGGACTTTGTTCCTGGGGTGGATTTCATGTTCCCTTAATAACTGACAAAATGGTGGAGGTGGATGTAGTTGAAAATATGTTGGAGAGATTAAGAGAGCAGGATTCTGCTGAGTCTCAAAAAGGCCCAATCGACAAACCTAGTTCGGAGGCTGCCCCCCTTGAGAAGGTTAAAATGGAGTTTATCTTAGAAGGTCCAGTGGGTGGCGGACCTAGTTTTGTTGAAGTTACGAAGGGATTGAGTCAAGAATTTGGTTCTTTCTCAGTTCCTGCAGTAGCTGAGGATGTAGAACTTGATTGGACTGATTCTGAGGAAAACAAAGATGATGAGAGTCAGGCTGATGATGCTAGCAGTAAAAATAGTGTGGAAAAACCAAAGAAAAGTGGTAAAAAAAAAGTTTGGTGAGGAGGATGAGAAGATAATGAAAGAAGGGGAACTAGAGGAAGTATTTTTTATAAGTGAAGCAAAGCAGTGACAGAAAAGAGAAGAAGATTGGTAAAAGGTGGAAAAGCTGTGTCTAAAAGCAGGCTGGTAGATGAGAGTGATGAAGACTCTCAGGGTGAGAATGAAGGTGATGAAGAACCTACTGTGCAGGCAGTACCTAAAAGGGTGGCTACTAGGTCTGCTCTGAGACAGCAGGTAGAAAAAATGGAAAATCTTGAGAAGAAGCAAGGAAAAAAGGTGGAAGAGAAGAAGAAGGATAAAATTACTGTTGAAGCAAAGGTGGAAAATGATGTGGATGGGGATTATGTTGACCCAAGTAATTCTGACACTGATAGTGAAGTAGAGGGCAAGAAGAAAATGAAAGAGGTTGACGAAGAGGTTGATAGAGCAGCCTTCTTTGCTAGGCACCAAGTACTGGCTGGGAGCATCTTGAGTAACCTGGATGAGCATAACATGAAGCCTTTGCTAAGGAAGGTAAAGGATCAAGGTTGGCTGAACCTCTTTGCAAAGGAGACAAGATTCATATATGCTGAAGAGATCAAAGAGTTCTACATTAATTGTAGAGTGGCTGCAAGAAGGGTGTTCTCTGTGGTTAAAGGGGTGGAGATAGAGTTTTGAAGGAAGGAGTTAGGGGTCATTCTTGAGGTCCCTGCTGAAGGATACTACATGTACATTAAGCTGAAATGGCTAAGGAGAACTGATGGTATCACTCCTATGAGTGTTGTGAAGAAATTCTCAGGCAACACTAGACTCAGGAAGGAAAGGAAGACTGAGAAGAAGGAGATGGAACCTACACATCAGTTGCTCTTTGAATTTTTCTATAGATTTCTGCTACCTAGAGAGGGGGAAACAGTGAGGCTTGTGCTCTTGACTTAGCATATATGGATCTGCTGGATAGAGGAACAAAGATAAATCTGCCTAGTCTGATCATCAGACATATAAAAATGATTGTTGATACTAATCAAAAGCCACACTCTTTAGTGCATTCCTACATCCTGCAGCAGGTCTTTTAGAACTTTGGGGTGCCCTTGGAAGGTGGAAAGAAGCCAACTCTGCATCAGATGTTTGGGAAGAATGTGCTGAAGAACTGTGACTTCTTCAAGGACAAGAGGTCATCCAAGAGGCCAGTGCAAGTTAGGCAAGAGCAGCCTGAGGAAAGTGAAGACTTTGGACCATATGAAGCAATTGCAGCTGTGAAGGAATTGGAGCAGCATGTGTTGGAAGTAGATGAAGAGAATGCTGAACTTAAGAGGCAGTTACAGGTGAAAGATCAAGAAATTGATCACTTAAAGATCGAGTGTCACAAGCATGAGGCCGAGCTGGTGGTAGAAAGGGCCAAGAATTCAAGGAATATTGAGGCACTTGTCAAGTACTTCAACCTGAAGACCTGAGTCCTACCCATTTCCTTCCATGTCCTTGTCCAAATCCTTGTTTTCCTTTCCTATATGTCCTTCCTTGATGTGTGTTTTGAAGACAATCATTTTATGTTGTGTACTTATTGCGCTGTGTGTTTGCCACGCCCTAGATAATTGGTTATAAATTTCTTTTGTTTGAATTGGGTCCTTTTATGATATATCTGGTTTTGGTTGGGCCCTTAGTTTCATTCATGTGTATTTCGTTGACTTGATTGCCTTGTGCTCTAGACTGGATAGTACTGAATTGTTTTTGCAGGATTTTGAATCTTTTCGATGATGCCAAAAGGGGGAAGAAGAAAATATTGGGAAGTTTGTGACCTAACTCATCTGTTTAACTGTATTTTTGCTTCTGTGTTTTTGGTGTTGTTGTATGTCCAAGTTCTTTGGCAACATTTGTTTGTCATCATCAAAAAGGGGAATTTGTTGAGCTAAATGTTTTGAAGAATGACAAATCAAGGACCCAGTGGTTCTGGAGGAGAACTTGGTCCTTATGAAGAAGGGCACGACTAATCAAAAAGATTATAGAATATGAATCCTTGCAGAACTAGGTATAGTGGTGCGTGAATTATTATGCATCCTAGTCAGCTAAAAGAAGTTGTGACCTGGTTGTGTCTTTGAAGTATGAATAGGAGTTCGAGCTAAACAAGGAAAGAGTCACAGGAAATCTTGTCTTGCCATAATTACAAGGTTTCCTTGTGAAACACTACTAGGGTTACGAAGCCCGTAACAAAACTAGTAATTGAGGCAGCCGATATTTAGTCATTCACAACGAGAGTTGAGAGCAATTAAAAAGGCGATCCAATAAATTTTAAAGGGACTGAACTGGTGAAGACAACTGTTGAAGGCTAAATTGTTGAACTTAGATATTCTGTCTAGGTTCTTGTTTGGAGTTGTCGTAGTTTTTGCTATCATTGTTTTTACCTACGTGCTTAGTTTAGAAGCAACTGTATTAGGTGAACCATTGTGAGATTACTTTGTTAAGCTAGAGTTTAGCTTTGTTGTGTGATTAGGATCTAGAGTGTAGCCCCTTGATTACAAAGTTTTGTAATCTAAAATTTGCTCTTTGTGTTAGTGGATTGGTTCAAAAATCCCAGAGTGTGGGTCGTGGATTTTTCTCCCTTGAGCAAGGAGTTTTCCACGTAAAAATGCCATGTTCCTTAAGTTTGCAATTTGTGTGTGATGTGGTGTTTATAGTGGAAACTGTTGCGACAAGGACAAGGTTCTAGACGATAAGAATCTGGTTCTTCGACGAAAATCGGAGGACACTATTTCACCCCCTTCTAATGTCCATAGGAGGTGCTTAGATTATAACAACTTTGTTTGACACAACTCACATTTCACGTATTCTCAGCATCAACCTAAGCTTATTATTCGAAAGCCACACGCCAATAGCTTAATCAAACGAATAGGCAATTGCTGCTGTGACACTGTTGAAGGCCTGTCTTATAGTTGTACGCAGTTGCTAATAAGGTAACTTAGAAATCTTAATTATATCGAGGCTGTGTTTCTTGAAATGATTCAAGTCATATACTCTTATCCTATAAGAAGATTTTACAATATTGGTGTAGTATAACCAGCTATATATATTACTTACAATCTTAGCCAGTTTGGATATCGATACTTTTGCAAGGACTTTACGGGAAAATTCCATAATTTCGAAGTTCATAAATCATAACACATGATATAAAAATTGATGAGGTAAAGCAATAGGGAAGAGAGAAATGGCGAACCTATAAGATGAAACATGAATTAACGTTTACATTATCTAATTATATGTACTAGTATAGTACCGCGCGATGCGCAGAGAACATTAAAAAAAACTAATTGTATTAAATTTTATATATATAAAAGTATTAATAATTGAGTATTGAAATGCACTGACTTAGATATATTATTTCATGAAGTCGCTGCTTATTTATGGCTATCCTCCCCAGCTAATACTATAAAATCAAGAATATACCATACATGAGGTGATGGCTCTAATTCTGAAATAGAATCTCAGGAAAATATACGAACCTTAAGGATTAAGATTCTAACATAATCAATAGCAAATATGTGAGTTCATGAATCTAGTTTTAAAATCTAACATCTTCTAAGTTGAGTTAAAAAGAGTTGTTGGACTTTTCGTATTCTTTCTCTAGATGCTATGGAATTAATATCATATGCTTAATAACATCATAAGTTTTAGGAAGAGATATATTATGACATCAAGTCAATAAAACTAAATTTTGTGTTGCTTCAGTATAAGATCAATGCAAAAAATTTATGTATACATACAATGTGATAGCATTGCATCATGCAAAAGTAATTCAAATACATAACAGCATGTAAAGCTAATTATTAAATGTTATAATACTTAGTATTTTAGTAGAATAATGAAAGAGAAGGAACAACTTGATTAGCAAGATACATTCAAGGGGTACTTCCGTCTATGCAGTGTTTATTGCTTCAGCCCAAAAGTTTCATGCAAGCCCACTTGACAACAGCATAGTTCTTGCCATATCCTCTAGGGACCTGTTCTTCCTTTCAACTACACCATTTTGGTGGGGAGTTTTTGGTGCAGAGAAGTTATGATCAATGTTGTTCTTTGAACAATACTCAGAAAATTTTGAGTTTTCAAACTCATTTCCATGATCAGATCTGATGCTGATGAGTTCTAGACTTAACCTTTTCTGCACTACACCAGCCCAGTCTTTAAAGCTGTCAATTGCTTCATCTTTATATGCCAAGAACAAGGTCCATGTGTACCTAGAGAAGTCATCAACAATTACGAACACGAATCTTTTTCCTCCTCTGCTCATGACTCTCATGGGTCCACACAGATCCATATGCAATAGTTCCAGTGGCTTTGATGTACTTACCACCTTCTTGGACTTAAAGGATGATTTCACATGCTTCCCCCTTACACATGCATCACACATTTTTATGTTTTCAAATCTCTTGCTTGGCAATCCACGAACCAGCTTCTTAGATTCGAGATTGTTCAGTTGTGAGAGACTTGCATGACCCATCCTTTTATGCCACAACTGAGAATCACTTTCTTGCACATTCAAGCATGTTCAGCGATGCTTTGTATACATTGTTCACCCTCTTTCCTTCCATAACAATTTCTCCACTCTGTAGATTCTTCGCAATTCATCCCACAGAGGAGAAACTCACTTCATTACCTCTATCATACAGTTGGGAGATGCTCAGCAGATTATGTCTGAGACCGCCGACACAGTAAATATTTTCGATTGCATACCTCTGCTGAATGAGCAGTTTCAACTCCATCAGTTGCCATAAGGGCAGAGTCCTTCTTTTGGTTGTCATATGTCTACAACTCCTTCAGCTTTTCCCAGACTTCCTTGGCGGACTTGTATTCAAGTATCCTTGCTAGCACATCATAGGTAAGTCCTATCCTCAAGTACAATTCAGCCTTTGAATTTGCCTGTAGCCAATCCAGATCTTGAGGATCTAGTTCTTCCACCTTCTTTGGCACCAAAACTCCATTTGCTGCTCTCTTTACAGGGACATGAGGTCCTCTCTTCACGATCAGCCAAAGACTATAATCAGTTGCTTGCAGGAAGTTTTTCATCTGTTTCTTCCAGCTCTTATAGTTGGTCCCGTTGAACACGGGTGGCTTTGACGGATCTCTCCCTCCTCTGAACTCTCGAGTGTCTTCTTCATCTGAACTGATGTCTGTCAGGCCCATCATTGCTAGTGGTGAATCATCTCCGGATTCCTTTTCATTATCAGATTCACTGTCAGTTGGTCCCCATGTGGCATAGAAGGCTTCCTTCTTCTTTCTTCTTTCTGCTCTGAAGTTTGGAGGTCGTCTTGACTTCTTCTTATCTTTGTCATTCTCCTTTGACGTCTCCTTTTCCATTTCTTTAGATGCTCTGTTTTTCATCCATTCTATTTCCCACATAGGACAATCCATAACAGCGTGATCTTTCTTGAAGCACTTAAAGCATCCTGAGTAATCCAGACTGTCGACTATGTTCTTCCTGCCAGAATTCTCCTTGCCACTTCTTTTAAAGCCTTTGAATCTACCAAGGTTAAGCTTCTGTCTTAGAGCACTAACCATTGCTGGTTCAACAGATTGCAAGTCAACATATTCATCAGTTTCCTCAGTTGCTTCAAGCGCAAGGGTCTTGTTCTTCTTCAAAGCTGGTTTAGCTTTTGAGTCTTTCATCATCTCATGAGTTTTCAAGCTACCAACCAGTTCTTCAAGTTTGATGGATCTTAGAGGCTTAGACTCAATGATAGCAGTCATCTTGGGTTCCCACACTTCAGGAAGCACATTTAGAATCTTATCGACCATCTCCACTTCTGGTAATTCCATATCCAGGGATCTCATCTCATTAGTAATGATGCTCAACCTGGTCATCATATCCTGGATTGATTCCTTCTCTCCCATAGAGAACAGCTTAAATTGTCTCTTCAGCATTCTTCTCTTTGAGTCCTTCACTTCGGTGGTTTCTTCATGCGCTACCTGCAGGGCATCCCAAATTTCCTTAGCCGTCTTGTAATATGATACTCCCTCCGTCCCAATTTATGTGGCACCATTTCCTTTTTGGTTTGTCCCAAAATAAGTGGCACCTTTCTTTATTTGACAACTATTTAATGCACTATCTCTATTTTACCCTCGTTGGGTCCTACATACTTTTAAACCTACCAACAACTTTTTTATTACTCAACTTTTCTCTCTCTTACTTTTTCGAGGGTAAAATTGACACTTAACAAGGTCAACCTCTATTTTCTTAAACTCCGTGCCCGGTCAAATGGTGCCACATAAATTGGGACGGAGGGAGTACTCTGTTAAACTCCTCAGGACCACGACCACAAATGACCAGACGTTTGGCTTTGTGATTCTTTTCAATCATCTTATAATCTGCCTCATTGAACTCCTCTTTCAGTTTAGGTTCTTGCTTGGCAGTAGCTCCTTCACCAACTATTTTAGTGGGGATCAGGTTTCCTTCAGGTACTATCAGCCAGAGTTGATAGTCTTCAGCACATATGTAATTTTCCATCCTGTTCTTCCACCAAGCATAGTACTGCCCATTAAACTGTGGAGGCCTTTGAACTGATTGTCCTTCAGTAATAGTAGGTGGTGCACTCATGATTCTGATCCTTCTCAAGGTGTTAACCTCACACGAGAAGACCCGCTCTGATACCACTTGTTATAATCTATGCACCTCCTAAGGACACAAGAAGAGGGGAGTTGAATAGTGTCTACCGATTTTCATTTTAAGAACCTGGTTCTTCTGAGTCAAGACCCCAGTTCTTGCCTTTGCAATTCTGCTGTTCAAACACTGCAACACACACCAACCACACACACAGAGGACACGAGGATTTTACGTGGAAAACTCCTTGCTCAAGGGAAAAAAACCACGACCCACACTCTGGGAATTTTGAACTCAATCTACTAACACAATGAGCAAGTTTCTGATTACAAGACTCTATAACCAAGGGGCTACACTCTAGACCCTACCCACTAACTAAAGCTAAAGTCTAGCTTTACAAAGCAATCTCTTACAAGTTCACCTAATACATATGCTTCTACAATAAGCCAATAGGTAAAAACAATGATCGCTCAAAATAAGACAACTTACAAAACAATGAACCTAGACAGAATATCTAGACTCAAACAACTCAAGCACACCAGTTGTCTTCTTCAGTTATCTCACGTAGAAAGATGCTAGATCGCCTTTATATGCTCTCAACTCTTTATTTGTGAATAACTAAGTTACGGCTGCATCAACCACTTGTATTTATACGGGCCTTGCAACCCTAGTTGAGTCTAATAAGGAATCCTTGTAATTATGGTAAGACAGGATTCCTAGTAACTCTTTTCCTTATTGAAGTCCAACTCCTATTCGCACTTCGAAGACACAGCCAGGGTACCGCCTCTTTTAGTCTGACTAGGATGCATATTCATTCACGTGCCACTACTCCTAGTTCCACAGGGATTTGTAACCCACAATTCTTATCGATCAGTCGTGCCCTTCTATTCAAGGACTAGGTTCTTCTCCAAGACCACTGAGTCCTTCTCGTTTGTCATACTTCAAAACCAATACCAATGCTCAACAATCATCCTCCAAATGGCGGCAGGGTAACACCTTAATTTATAAGGATACCTATGTACAACACTAGAGCATGTCATAAGATGAGGGCCAGGCGAGATGCGATTCTTGTATATACTATGGCAAGTGGCATTTAGATCAATAAAAGTTCATTACATGTAGGAAGGGAAGGGAAATGAGAAAGGGTTAAACTGTTTCTAACATATTTCAATAAAGAAAAATACTGTCTCATGACTTCAAGAAGAAAACAATGTAAATATAGTTCCAAATTCCCATGTACATCATATGGAAACCCTTGAAACAATTGATAATTGATCCTAAGAGTTGATATGCTAAGATATAATTCACTTATCATATACATAGATATTGAATTCTAAGATAAAATTTCTGAATAAATCTGTTAAGGAGGGACGTTCAGTTTTGATTTTTTTTTTTTTTTGTTGTTTTCATTAATCAAATAAATTATATAGAGATTTACAGAGGTAAAATTTACGCTACTATAGAAACAAAAACTTCAATCGATGTTACCCATTTCTTTTATTTAGAAAAAGTTAAACAAATATGAAAATAAATTTTAAAATAGTATATCTTTTTGTTAGTACTACTGAAAAATTGGCTGCCATATAGACTAAAACTTCTTTTTGAGAGGTCAACTACTCAAATATTTAATGGTTATGATAAGTAATTTAAAATGAAGATACTCCTCCCTAATCTCACCTCTTTGGCTTTGACATGAATCCTCTTTGAATGTACGAATCGTAGATGCATTCCTTCCATGTCATCTATTCATAGCTTTGAGGCGGTGGTAAATTTATGTATCTAAAAGAAAAAAATATATAAGCCATTATGTAAATAAAATTTGAAAACATATAGCAAAGGCAGAAACTGAAGCAAACTACCTTATTCGTGCTAAATATTTTTACCAACTCTTCCTTGCTGATAATAGCGTCATTGGAGAAGATTGGAAACAATAAGTAAAAAAAATGAAGAAGAACTTGAGAATTATTTAAAATCACATAAGAGAAAGTTTAGGAGGACTTCATATCATGGATGAAGCCACTTCATCGGTAATTGATGTAGTTTCCAGATTTTACCATTTTATTACTTTTTGTTTTGAATTAAATATAATTTTTTTTTACGAGGAAAAATCCATCATGGAACAGTCCACCTAATTTGAGTTGAGATAAATAATCTATATATATTAAAAGGCATGCAGTAGCCACTAAAAATTAGCCAAGTGGTATATCAAAAAAAAAGCCATGTTTTAGGACAAAGTAGTTATTTAGTTAGAATATAACTATTTTTTAAACCATTTTTAATTGTTAGTTGGGTTGTTAACTTTACAATTTAAATTTAAAATTCAAAATTGAAACACTAAATTAAATTGTCAGTTCCAAATTTTGCCAACTCCACATTTTGGAACTACACGTTCCCAATGTTATTTTCGAATTTGAATAAATATCTATTATTAGTTAATGTTATTTTTGAAAAAATTAAAGATGAATTTTATTTTAACTAAAAGATAAAAAACGAACAGGGACAATATTCTCCGAAGTAACTGCAACCCATCAAATAAACTGTTATTTCAAATGCTGCATATCTTATATCCTAAATTATTTAAAATTTTACCGTTTAAAAACAGCCATTACGCAGCAGTTTCATCCATGATGGCTTCTTCCTAAAAATTCTCTTACGTGACGTGCAATAAGTTTACCTCTTAATTCTTTGACTTCAAAATGAATTAAGAATCACTTTAAAACTGCCTCTATGCAGCAGTTTCCTCAATAATGGCCTCTTCCTAAAAATTCTTGTAGTTGAAGAAAGAAAATTTATCTCTTAATGCTTTTAGCATGATTTTGACTCTCAATAGGAGTCCAATTTGAAGGTGTGTCTTAAATTATCTCGGCTCATAATTAGAGTATAAATTTGGGGTTCTTTTTTTATGTTGTTTTGGTTCATAATAGGAGTCTTTTGTATGTGATTGTACAGATTTTCAGTGGTCTTTAGACATGTAGTCTCCCTACTATTTTTTTATGGTTGATGTTTCTCTTGTGATTCATTATTGCTGGTGAGATTGTTTTTGTTTCGATTAATTCACTAACTCACTTTTTTTATGTCTTGCTTTGTGCGGGACATGTCCAATACCTCATTAATGTGATGAAAAGTTTTAGATTCATCCAGAAGTTAGATAAATCAGTGAACCACTCTTAACTCACTTTTTTTATGTCTTGCTTTGTGCGGGACATGTCAAATACCTCATTAATGTGATGAAAAGTTTTAGATTCATCCAGAAGTTAGATAAATTAGTGAACTCACTCTTATTTCGACTACGCATACCGTTTTTTCTAGGTATCAAGATCATATGACAGTCTTAAGTTTGATATGATGTTTTTCCTTTATTGGAGATATATGCATCAAGTTTTTGCTTTGAATGGAGGAGTCATTTCACCTTAGGTTAGAAAATTGTATATTAATAATGAAATCTACACAAGTTTGACTTTGATTGATTTATAAAAACTTCATTTATTCTTTCTTCATAAAGTTGTATCTTGGAATTATGAATGCATTGTATTTTCAAAAGTTTTTTGATATCATTCTACTACTATTATCTTTACGGTTTTTGGATTTCTTTCCCATAGTTCAGGTGACATACTCTTGGCGTTATTCTACTAATGCATTCAATGGTAGTCGCGGATGGAGATAAATTATTTTAACCTTTTAATTTATAACGACAACCGTTATTGTCCGGTGGTGGCATCGTTAAGCAGCAAATTATTTAAAAAAGCTCTCATTTGAGGTATTCATAATGATGTTTTTCATTCACAATTGTGTGATAAAAGTAAATTTCAGATTTCTTATCGAGATTTTGTGGCTTTATCAATTCTATATGTTAAAACCATACAAAAATGGAGAGTGTATTTTGTTTGGCATCTCAACGCATAGATAGGTCACACTTTAACTTCATTACTTGACTTCTTTGACCAATTCTTTGGTCGTTCCTTGTGATGCTTTGATGACCAAAGAAATAAGAGTAACTAAATCCATTTCTCCGCCACATGGCACAGCAATAAAAAGCTACAGTATAAGCAATTTCTATTATATAGTGTTCATACTTGGAGTGCATATTTTATGTATGGGATTGCATCGTCAATGGCTCTGTGGTTCATATTTGATCATGTCTAATGACATAGGGGAGGAAGATGGAGTTTGTGAAAAGTAATTCTTAAATTTACTTTTCACATTTAGTCTTTTATATTCTATTGTCATATGGAATATGATATAAAATTTAAGATAAACTTACTTATTTTGGATCTTATATATTCTTATTTTTCTCATAATTGGAGTAGTATGTATTGACATTTTTCAAGCATATATGTCGCACTTTAACTTTGATTATTTGACTTCTTTGGCCAAATCTTTTCAGCCAGTTTGATCGTCCTTGTGAAGCTCGCGTTGATGTCAAAAAGAAAAGGAGTAACAAAATCCATTTATTTCTCTGCCACATGCCACAGCAAAAAGAGACACTGATACAGTATGAACAACTTCTCTTATAGAGTTTTCTTTTATGCTTTTACATTTTTATTATGCATTCAGATACTTATTTATTTTTTCTCATCTTTGTTATCTTCTACTATCTTTTTATTTCTTTTTTCTTTTTTCATAATGAAAATGTGTTAAGTCAATGGGCACAGAGAAAATTGAAATGAGAAATGTTTACAAAGTAACAGTGACAAGTGTGTCTCAATTCATTTTCAGCTTTTTTTAGTGCCTGTTTTTTTTTCTTTTTTCCTGTTTATCTTATGTTTGTTTTCAAATTTTATTTTAGTTGTTGTTGCTTCTAATTTTTCTTGCCATCAGCTGTACATAGTAATAAATTTTGGGTGTGGCTTAGGTAGATTTTGTAGAATTAGTCTAACTATGAGTCATGTGGAAGCCTTTTAGACATGAATAGATCAACAAAGACTGGTAAAATTCATATAGTTTATCTTAAGATAATTGGGATTGTTATCACATTGAACGATTTATACTCCTGCAATCGTTGGATTTCTTTATTTTGATGATTTGACTAATACCTTAATGCTCTGTTTTAGCTATTGCAGATTGATTTGCATTAAATTATTGTATGGATCTTTTTACTTGATTGTATACAACCATCAATTATATTTCTTGACCCCGTTTATTAGGGTTGTTTGAGCAAATCTGAAAGTAACAAAGCAGAAGTTGTAGGACTATTTTCTTTCATTACTGCACTCACCAAGAGAATATTTCCTCCACGACTAAAGAGTGAACTAATAGAGAAGATTGATAATTAGTCACTGATCTTAAATTGTTCATGCCTGTTGTGTTGCTAAAGAGTGAATTAATAGAAAAGTTAGCTGCGTGTCATTTGCTTCCTCAAATACACAATTTTATTGCTATCTCTTAATTCATTGATTTCAGAGAATGATCATAGATTCAACTTTGATTTGAAGGATCACATATATATGTTTTAATCCAAGGTACCATCTATTATTGGAGTCACCATTTTATTTATTCAATTTATTAAGTGGAGAAATATGTAATGGTAAACGATCTTCTGGTGTTGATAGATAGAAGTTTCTACTACTGCTTAGCGTCTATCTTATGGGATTTTTCTTGCAATGATCAGCAAGTTCCTTTATCTTATTTTTAATTCATTTTCTTTTTTTCATGTCGTGAACTTACTGTGGTTTATAATTTATTTTCACAGCATTGGATATCCAAAAATACTATTATACCTTCTCTATTGCAGCAGGTCTTGAGTGCCAAATTGCCAATACCGTAAATGTGGCTCATTATCTTTTGTTGTTTATTTCTTATCAACTATTTTCTCTCTACAAGTCCTAATATTCCATTCATAAGTGAACGCGCTTATGCTATAAATTGCTTAAAACTGTATGAAAGTTGTGCTTTTTTACTGTCACTTTGCATTGTCATCTATACCAGAGTAATGTCATGTTTATAATAGTTTGTTGCTTCTTTTCTGTTTTTTTTTTTTTTTAACCTTAGAAAGACAAGTTTTTATTCAAAGCACCTCAACGAATTTATTATAAAGGGGAACCCAAACTGCACGGGTTGCATGTTGATCATTATGTGCAGTCAAAAATTTGAAGAGACGTGTTATCCATGTAGACAAGTACTCTAAAAAAAATTTCCTGTCAATGGAATGTCGTACTTATAACTTCGTAAGTATTTTATAATTATAGACTATAGTGGTTTTCTTAATATTTTCTCTATTATTAAAATGCACAGGAATATCATCTTATCAAGATGCATCTTCCTGTTGATTGAAACTTTTTCAATATTTTTTTACTCCGAAAAGTATTCATAGATAGTATAGCCATACTTTTTTTAGTTTGTTGTTTTATCTTTTATTTAATCAAATCCATAAATAATTAGACTAAATTATAAAAGCTAATTTGAATCCTTTTTTTCCTTAGTTGGTTGGCAGGCCACTAATCCTCTAAACACATATATAGGTACATCTTTGCCAAAATTTTAAGATAGAGTTTTGATTCAGGTATTTGATCAATTGCTGAATAAATCTCTTAAGTGTCACTCCAAATAGTTCTTCTATCTCATAAATTTTTAAGGACGTAACATGTCTTATAAGTTAATTTGCAAGAAACAACTCAAACGGAGTGAAAAATAAATATTGATGAAATTTGTCCAGAGGTATCGAACATGCATGTGAAGGGTCTGACTATAGTACATTTCTTTGTTCAAATAAAAAAAAAATTGGAAAGCGCATAGCCACTGGAGTAAGAATTAGTGACAAACCAATAGTACAAGATATTGTTCGAGAAAAGGAGAAACAATTCATATCCAACTTTACAAAGAACAGTCTTAAAGTTCTATCAAACTTCAATCAAGTTGTATGCTTGCTCGCTACAATAACCTTATATGTACGATCTATCGTGTTATAAGTTGCATCAATAGTAGGGTTCTTCCAAACTTTATTGGCTTCCTCTAGCTAGCACCATTGTTCGAGAAGGTATTTATTTTTGCCCTTCTTTTTGACAATCTGAGTGGGGTATATTTACTAGGTGGGTTTCAACCAAAAAAAAAAAAAGAAAAATAGGGAACCACAGTGGTCAATATCAAAATTTTATGACAATTTTATATTTTTGCTACTATGATATATAAATTTGCTGCTATTAGTTTCTATTGATATCGACCGCGCATAGCGCGGGTACTATACTAGTAACTGCTTAATAAACCTATCATATTTGATATACAACGACGTGGAAAATTTTTAGGAGGAGAACATTTAGGACTCCATCGTGGATATTTGGATCAATATCCACGTAGTATTGTAATTGAGTAGTTACATAATGGATAGGAACGTGATTAATTGTTTGAATTTAAGTTGAGGGGGGATAATGGTTAAATAAACTACGGTTTTATCACTCAAAAGTAGTTATAACTCAAAACAATAAAATTAACAGCATTTCAAATTAATAACTAATAACTAAATTTTATCCTAAAATTGCCATATGACTTTTTCACTTATTGCCACTTGGCTACTTTCCATAGGCTTACTATCCTCCTTTTAACATAATCTTGATAAGCATCATGAACTAGCTATCTACTTCAAAACTATGATAAGTAAAACGGAAAATGGCCAAAAATACCCCTATCGTATCAGAAATTGTTCAATTTTACCCTTCATCCACCTATGCGTAACTAAATACCCTCGCCGTTAATTTTTTGTAAAAAAATACCCCAAAAACTAACAGACATGCCAACTGTGTATGGTGGGCCAAAACAAATCCTATTTGGCACAATATAACTGGTCCACATGAAAACTAAATCCTAGTCAGCTATGTGGTTACACTAACTTAACTCAACCCAACTTTACTCTACCCAACCTGACCCACATTAACCTATCACGCGTAAATAACCCTTCCCTCTGCAATAAAACTCAATCCTAATACAATCTACTCCATTTCACCATTCTTGTTTCTTCATATTGGTTAAAACAAAATTCAGAATTTGTAAGTATGTTCGAGAAATCTGAATGTTCAGGTGACTCATTTCAACCTCGTAGATGTAGGTGTGGGATGATTTCTACTCAATTAACGGTAAAGACGAATAATAATTTTGGACGTCGATTCTACAAATGTCCACATAATATTTTGCTTGTCAACTAATTTTGACATATTGGTCATTTTTTTATCTATGTTTATGTTTGTTGTTGATACCCAATTTTCTCCCTCCGTTTTTCGCAATTTGTCTATATTTAATTAAAATTTATAATAGTAATTTTTCAAATAAAACTGCATTAGATAGCATGCATTTTACTATGTAATATTATTATTATTAATCCCCTATTTATATAATATTTATTTAATTGTGACTATATTACGTAATTGCATTCATTTAGGCTATTTTCTAAAATACGTATGCTATTGGTGTAATTTAACACATTACGATATTATTTAATAATTATTTGTGGCTATTTATATATCTAATTAGCATTATTTATGTTCATCTATATCTATTTATGATTAAGTACATTTATTTATAATTATTTACAAATTTTTTTATTTTTTATATTAATTATTTATATTTATAAGTATTTTAATTAAATACTAGCCACCTTGTTATTTTATACGCGGGTTAGGTTAATGTGGGTCGGGTTGAGTAGAGTAAAGTTGGGTTGAGTTAAGTTAGTGTAACCACATAGGTTGACTAGGATTTAGTTCCCACGTGGACCAGTCATATTGTGCCAAATAGGATTAGTTTTGGCCCACCAAACACAGTTGGCATGTCTGTTAGTTTTTGGGGCATTTTTTTACAAAAAATTAACGGCGAGGGTATTTAGTTACGCATAGGTGGACGAAGGGTAAAATTGAACAATTTCTGATACGATAGGGGTATTTTTGGCCATTTTCCGTAAGTAAAATGATATTGCAACCTTCTTTCTTCGCTTTGAATGGGATCAGCTTAGAATAACCATCATTGGTTCAACAATGCAAAAGGGGTAGTTGGTTATTAAGTAACATAATAGCGTTGAATTTCTTTACTTAAGTCACAAAAGTAAAACTCTTGGCACAATTTGAAGATATGTGTCAATTCATCAGGTGCATCCATTAAGGCTTATATGCTCCCATGCACCAGGGAGCTGTGATGTTTGCGGAGGAACATGGAACGCTTCATCATGGCTACCTGGATTTGATATTCATCTGGTCTCTGTGTTGATGCAATGTGAAAAGAAAATGACAGAACGAGGAATTCCAATATACGTTCCACCGTCGGTATTCCCTGTTCCACCCACGGTATTCCCTCAGCCACAGTATTTTGATGGATATACTTATGCCAATACTCCACCTCTATAATCTGATTATAACCCATTTTGTCCTAGCCTATCACCCATCAAACGTGCACCATAACAATATGACAGAGCCATGCAGCGCATACTCCGTTTCCTCATGGCGGCTAAATTGGCATGATGTTTGCTGTGGTGAAAACCCTTGGGACTGATGGTTGCAATACTTTTCGTTTTAAAGACTTGTAACTGAAAAAGAAAAGGTCTAATGTAACTATTCTTTCCTCGACACCTTTTCTTTTTCAGCTACAAGTCTTTAAAACGAAAAGTAATGTGACCAGCTATGGCTCCTGACTAACCTTCTTTTTTACTTTCTCACTAGTTGCTTTTGTATTTATTCGCCAAATTTTGTTCAATTCCATCCACGCTCGATTTTGTCTAAATTTTTGTGAAAGAAGTAGCAATTCACCAACCGCTATATCAGTAGATCCCACCAAAGTTATCATTAAACCTAATGGCTGCTCACTCTTTGATCAGGAATTCACCAGCCATGCCCGTTTGATCTATGACAATTCTCCCAAATCTGCTCTTTGATCTATAAGATTGTCAAATTACAATCATGTGGGTGTAAAATAGAAGATAGTTGCATCGCAACTATGTGAGTTATTATTCTAAGTTCATGCAATAACATTATTATTTCAAGCTGCTACTTTCATCTAAAGGATAGGTGGACCGCCTGATATAGAATCTAATCCATTGCACAAAATCAAATTAAGCAAAAACCTCAACTTTGTGTAAGGAATGCCTCTACTGATGCTATTTTTATAGCTAGCACTACTGCAAAAAGAATACTGCAAAAAGGAGGAATGCCGCTATTGATGCTAGTGTAAGAATCAAATTTAGCAAAAACCTCAACCCGTGACCTGCTCAAAAGAAAGAGTTTGTGATAGTAAGAACTAAAGTAAAAATAACCCATAGTAAAATATATTTAGCAAGAGACTCGGCATATAAGACAAATCATTGCCATTTTATTAACAATTCGAAACAAAAACAGTTAGGCACTTAGGCTCACCAGTTTCTACTTAGTATATCAATAAAAGAGGATGCTAGTTCTCGACAAACTTCTTAATATTTGTAAGCCATCGGAGGTATTCCTTGCTGTCTTTGCTAATTAAATACTCCAGCAAAAAGTTGGCGGTGCTGCCTGTCAGCCCTCTGACTTCAAGATACTCGTAGATAGACTTCCGCAGATTTTCATTCAGAAGTCTGCAACGAAAACAATAAAACATGAAAAATCAGCATAAAAAAGTGGCTACCAACCAACTTCATCGGACAATTAATAAGCGCTTACGAGAAAGCAGGCCCTCGGTAGTTTAGCTGATTGTTTGAACTTTTCGATTCCTTGATGGACATGCCACAAATTGAAATCCTATTTGGAAAAGCTCTTGCATCAAACTCTAGGGACGAGCCATTTCGTTTTGATACGGTGACAGACAACGGAACACTAGGTTGTGGCTCACTTTCTTCCTCACTACTAACAGAAGCAGCAGCATCTTCAACATTTTCACACCTGGCATTAGGCATGTCGACTAAAACATTTATGGTCTCTTCATCATAATCTCTTGTAAGAACGATAACTCTTCCTCCAGCTTTATCTTGAACCTTAAAAGGAAACCCATCAGGGACATCTACAACCTATACAAAGGAAACTTTCAATCAAGTGGAACCAACAGGTGGTAAACGTGCTCTATAGCTATTCCCGTGCAATACTATTTCATTCAGATTCAGAGTGGATTGATATGCATATTTGCAATAATGATCGCTTAGAATTAGGCAGCTAAACTGCTGGACCATATGAACTACTCCTAGTACATATTAAGGAAGATGCGGAATAACACCATACAAGGGTGGCATTAATATAAAGGTTGATATATATCCCTTATTGTAGCCTGCATCAAATAAGTTAATCTGACGCAACTAAGGCCATCTCCAAGAGAGCACCATTTTTTGCACCATTTTGTGATTTGGTGTAAAAAATGGTGCAAATTCCACTCCAACAAGCACCATTTTGCACCATTTTTTGCACCATTTTGGTGTGATGAATAGTGTCGCACCAAATTTGGTGCGACACTATTCATCACACCATTTATTATTTTATTATTATTTCATTATTATTATTGTTATTGTTATTATTATTATTATTGTTATTGTTATTATTATTACTTAACCCTTTAATTAAATATATTAACTATATTTAATCATTTTTTAATATCTTCATAATATTAACTTTACATCGTAATTTTAGTTTATAATTTTTTATAAGTTAATTTTCGTAAAAATTAATTTTATAACTATAATTTTAAAAAATATTAACCATAAAAGAGAGTGCAACTATAATATTTAATTTTCTTGTATTTCAATGATTTCACTTTTTCTTTTTTTGAGTTATCCGTTAATATGTATAATCTATAATGCTTTCCAATAATTATATTATTTAAAATTTTATGTTTTAAAATACTTTAATATTAGATGGTTATACAATAAAGGAATATAAATTATATGTAATGAATATGTAAAAAAGAAATAAAAGATAAAATTTATTTAATGGAAAGAAGAAAATAAAATTTAAATAGAAGATAATAATATAATATGGAGGAGAGAGAAGAATATAAAAAGAATATTCCTTTTTGGTGTAAAAAATGGTGTTATTGTTGGAGTAAATTTGGCGTTACACCATTTTGGTGTAAAATTTGGTGTGCTTCTTGGAGATGGCCTAATACCAGTCATTCAATTCCAAAAGATACCATATTTATGGTCTTACTTCCTCAACTATTAGTTCTATTACTTGGTCAGTTAATCTTTTTTCAAGAATATAGAATACCCCTCTGTTACAAAAAATCTCATATATTTAGATATCAGAGAATCAAATAGCATGCGCCCCATTTGATGTCCATATATGTTACTTATTATTCTTTCACGTAACTACTATGAACGACAAGAAACCTAGCTACAACTCCATCTAACATTGTCCTAAGTCCTAACTGCATAGCTAAGTTACTTTGGATTCATATTAGAACATGCAGTTAGGAAAATATGTTACTTTAAAGCACTAGAACATAGGTTTCTGCTCGTTCGCGGTAGTCGTGTGAAAGAATAACTAAGTCCGAAAGGTAGACATTTCTAACTTGGTGCTGCTACTAGAGCTTTAGCCCAGAAAGTCAGAAACTTATCTTCTACTCTCTTTCAATGCCCTTACCATTTGTGTGACCCTTTCATTCGCAATGACAAGACTTTAAACCTTTGATTCATCACAAGGCATCTTTGAGCTATAAAATTATACTCTTTTCAGTGTCGTGAAAAGCGAGAAGCGCAAAAAATCGCTAAGGACCCTTGAGGTTTAAAGCACACTGTGGGCTTCAGTTAAAAAAAAAAAAAAAGCTCAATATGAAGCGTATATATTATATGATAGTGAACATAATAGACAGAAAAATAGTAAATATATTTTACTTATGATGAAAGAAGTCGATGAGAAGTCAAAACCATCCACTTCTAATCACTAATATAATCATATCTATCTAAACCATCATTCTTAATGGAGTGATTCATTGTTATCAGTAGAATTATAGCCTCCAATCTCTTCTTCCTCTGACTCATCAAAATCAATCTCATTCTAAGTGACAAGGTGGAGCTCGAGAGCTTGAAGCTAAAGAGATGCTATGACTGTTTGACAGCTTGGTTTCTAAAAAAGAAAAAGAAAAACAGATTTTTTTTTTTTTTTTGAAAAGTGGTCCTCACTTGGGATGAAGCAATGCGCAGAAACTGTGAAGCACCTCGGTTTAGCGCTTAGGTGTGCTTAAAGTGCGTTTTTAATTTCACTGACTCTTTTCCGTAACAGTTTTTTCCTATAATCGAAAGATGCCCTTGTGGAGCACAGTTCCAAACTCCGGGCCTCCCGCTTCTCCAGTTAAATACTAGATTTTTTTTCTGTGGCAGTAGTTCAAACTTGTGATGTACGCCTAACCCACACATTACAAGCCAAGCCGAGCTCTTAGACCAAAGTCCAAGGGTCCTCTTTTCCATAACTCTTAATAGCATACCAAATTGAAATTAGGTAATCAAATTCAAACCAAACATGCTTTAAGAATGCATACTTTTACTCTAAAAGTCTCCAAAGCTTTGATCTAGCGATAACATCATAGCTCGTAATGTGTGAGTAAAACACCCGTCACATGTTCAAACTCTGATACAGACAAAAGACTAGCATTTAAGTGAGTCCACTGTCCACTTAAAATACGAAGCCACGTGTGATTTCTCCATTAACAAAAAGAAAAAGAGCTAATTTGATATTAAATTTTACTACTCTTAGTCTCATTTTAAGCTATATGTTTGATTGGACACGAAGTTTAATAAAATAAAGTACACTTTTAAATTTGAGTTACTAAATATGAAAAGAGACGACTAAAAATGAAAGGTAGAGACTTAAATGGGGACGGGGAGTAGCATTCAAATAGTGGGAACTTACGCAGTCATTAAAATCAGAATCTACAGCAAATGTAATTTCGGAATCGAGGATTTGGAGCAGAATATCATCAAACGAGCTCTGTATTCTCTTATTCTTCTTTTTATTAACTGCGCTGGTAGAATAGTGAAGTAATGGAACTGAGAAGCTTCTAGAAAAGCCACGGCAATCACCATTTTCTACGGCGGCGTTGGCAGCGGAAAAATAAGAAGTGCTGGTAGAAGCGACGGAGCGAAGTGCAAGAGAGATTATGGATTTATTAGAAGCTCTACGAATTGCCGAGTATAACGCCATTAGCAAAAACCTTTGGGACTTTCGTGCTTTATTAGAAGTATGCTTACGGCGTTGGTTTACGGGACTTTTATTTTTTTATTTTTGTTAAATACTCCTATATCGGACTAATTCAAATTTGCATATTAAAGACGATTAAATAATAATAATATTACTCAACCTCACTCTCTTCAATTACTTCATATTTTATGTAACACTATTTCTTTTGATCCAAGAAAATTGATACTCCCTCTATCCCACTTTATGTGTCGTAGTTTGAATCGGCACGGAGTTTAAGGAATAAAGTAAGACTTTTGAAATTTGTGGTCTAAAATGAGATATAGATGTTTGTGTGGTTGTAAATCATTTCATTAATGGTAAAACTGTAATTTTAAATTTATATCGTTACCAAATTTAGAATGCTGTCATTTTTTTTTGGAACATACTAAAAAAGAAATGTTGTCACATAAATTGGAACGGAAGGAATAGTATATTTTAGATATAATTAGTTTTTTTTTTCGAATTTACACTTTGTTTGGATCATTGTTACCCATTGTATTGTATTGTATTGTATTGTATTGTTATTGTGATTACAACGTTTGTTTTGGTTGTTACTTTAATTTCGTTGTATTGTATTGTTAAGTTCCGTTGTTACCTAACAATGAAAAGACCCACTTTTTGTTACAACCGATTTGGTGGTTTTGCATTGTTACGCTTTTACGCTTTCCCATCATGTCCTTAATTATAACCTTATAATCCTATTTTACCCTCTACCCTATTTTCTTATTTAAATACACCCAAGTAGTTATTTTGACCTCATCTCCCCTCTTCTCAAAATACAGTAAGTTCTCTGCCTCTCTTATTACTTTGTACGTTCCCTGTCTCTCTTATATTTTATATGTTCTTTTTTTTTTTTATACAAAATATATGATGACATTTTTGTTATTTGTTCTCTTGTATCCATGAAGTTCATCATCAAAAGAACTAATATTTATTTATTTTATTATTTTATCTAAATTATTAATAGTGTGAACTTATTGTTATGTTTAATATTATTAACTTATTTTTTTTATTATTTTCATTATAATTTGCATGAATATATTTACAAGGTATAGTTGGTGATAAACTAGTAAATATAAACTGTCTCAAATTATATTAAAGAAAATTTGTTACTTAATCTAATATTTAGAACAACTAAGGGTATATTAGTAAACGTATTAGTTACATTACAATATAATACAATCAAAACAAACAATAACAATGTTACTAAATAACGGAAAACAATACAATCAATTCAAACATTATTTTTATAATACAGTACGATACAATACAATACAATACAAAACAATACATTACGAAACAATAGGCAACAATGATCCAAACAGAGTGTTAGTGTGACCTATTTTCATGTAATATGCTATATTTAATATACATTCCATTCCACAAAGATGTCAAAGAAGATCCTCTTTGACCAAATTTTTTTTTAATTTTTTTTTTTAGTAATATTTTGAATTATTAACTATTTTAATTTATGTAACTTGTATGTAGTTTTTAACAATGCAAGGTTTATTTAAAAATTATTAAGAATTTATTTCTAACATCACATTCAAAATTAAGAACTTTGACACTCCACAACAAACTTCAAAAGTCTTTTTTTTCCCCAAAACTCTATATGACATACTAATATGACATTAGCTAGCTAGATTACGCCATTTGCAACGATGGTTACGCTGATTCACCGGAGAAGACTGATTGAAACTAAAACATTATGATGTCAATAAGTTTATGCAGACAGAATAACATTACGATGTCTATATAAGTTTATGCAGACGAATGAGTTACTTTCTCATGTCATGCTCGAGCTCTCCAACTCTAGATTCAAGAGGATAGAGAAATATGTTAGTCTCCACGTATTAATAGTAACATTAAAATAACTCATTTTCTACATACAAATATGTTTTTTGCTTCGCAGTAAAATTAAGTTTCAAAAATTTCGTGCAACTTGACTGCATGAATTGGCCAAAAGATAATTAAAGAGAACTAAAATGGAAATGCAAGTGCATATGTGGAATTCCATATTTCCCCTCCTTGTTCACGTCTAATGCACAAAAGCAAGTTCTTAATTCTTCCACCAAACACAAGTAAAGGGATAAAAAGATAGAGCTAAGCACGTCGCATCAAAGTATATGAGATAGATCATAGATGAGCACGATAGCTGAAAGAGAAGATGAGCACAAAAGTTGAAAATTTCTGGGGTAAATCCCAGCAAATCAAACGTTCTGAGTTATACTTAATAGAATCTGCAAGATTCTTGAATTGTTTCCAGCAGAAGCCTGTACGGCTACATCTATGAAATCGGCCACTCCCAAAGTTCAAAGGTCAGGGAAGAGCGCAAGAATCATAAACTCTAGGACATAAATGGATTAGCATTGGCCAATCTCCCAGTTTAAATCTGATTCTGACCTTAGAGCTCACCATCCCATAGTTCTTCAAGTGTTCTGTACTGGCCACAAGTCTCATGGGCAAATGAAGTGCCTCTTAGCAGCCTTGCCTGCATAATGTTCAGCAGTGACATCAATTACCCCCATGAATTGCATCCAATAAAGCTCTTTATGAAATATCTGCTAAATGGCCTTATATAGCCGCTTATCAACCATCACATATCAGTTTAAAATGAGTTTTAGCAAGGGCAGTGTCACAGGTAAAGAGGTCTTTCGTTTTCTTTTGGTCCCAAGTGTTGCAGGTAAAGAGGTCTTTCGTTTTCTTTTGGTCCCAAGGGGAGGGAGTCGTTGGTTAACCAGCAAATGGAAATATATGGCCATGCATGTGACATTCATTTTTTATGTGTCCGTCACTAGTAAAAGGTATCCAAGGGTCTAGTTGCCAATTATGTGACTGTTACTTCTAACAGGTATCAAAGCGATCATGACAAAAAGTCTTAACAGCTATTCTGCGTGCAATATGAATAAGTTGTTGGTGGTTCTCTCATTTTTCTTGTTATTTTCTTGAAACAGGAGTTGCTACTAGTGAGAAGATATATGGCCAATTTGTAGGTCTATCTGCACTTTTAAATTCGAAATTACTATGATAAGAAGTGACTAATTTAATATTGCAATCTTAGTGTATCAAAAGACATAGCCGTTACTTGAGTGAAAGAATCTACCTGTGGAATTTCAGAGAACTTGGCAAACAAGTCATCAGGTATAGACCAGTCCAATACATCAAAATTCTCTTTGATCCGTGCTTCATGTGTGCTCTTAGGAAGTACACTCTGACCCATCTGAAGACCCCAACGAAGACAAACCTGTGCAGGAGTCTTGCCCAATTTCTCAGCAACTGAAAGTATAGCTGGCTGCTTTAGTACATCACTTTTAAGCCATGTTGTACCTGGAGAACCAAGTGGCGAATAGGCCTGAAATAAAAAGGTGTCAAATGGAGTAATATAAAAACAACTCGTTGCCAATCTACTAATGAAATAACCGACGATTGGTCAACCGGTACCATAGACCCAAGATCATAGAACAAATTAATTCATCCTCCAAAGACAACGGCTCACAGTAATCAAATGAAAAAGGGAAATGGTGAAAAAATATCAAATGAGAAAATGACAACAATGTTTAGTAAGTGAACTCACAGAGAGGTGAACTCCCTTGGATTTACAGAACTCCCGCAATTTGGATTGTTGCCATGAAGGATGGCACTCCACCTGGTTGACAGCAGGAGGAACACGAGCTACTTGCAAAAGATCTCCCAGTTTCTTAGTAGAAAAGTTGCTAACGCCAATAGCTCTCGCCTTCCCGGAATCATAAAGTTTTTCCATTGCTTTCCATGTGCTAGGTATGTCAGTTGGCATCAAGTTTTCAGGTTTAAAGTCGGTAGCCCCAGGCTTCATTGTGACAGGCCAATGAATCTGTACAAATCATATAACCAGAAATATAAAAAAGGAGAAAGGGAAAATAAGTCTCAGTTTATTTACTTTGACAATCCCATGTAACACAGGAAACAAAGAATCAGGCAAATCACTTAAATTTGGCAACTGAATGAATCCTCTTTTGATGTTAAAGTTACTTCCAAGACAAGTAGAAGTTCAAATGAATGAAGGATGGCACTATTTATAGTTCTTACGAGCACCGTGGCCACTCATACATTTATCTCTGAGCCGTCTACTAAAGTGTGGGTACATATTGCAGCAAAACGCTTCTGAAAGATTATATATTACACAAAAGAACTAGTTAACACCACTAGCAGAAAGAAACTTTCCCATCAAGCAGTACTTACAAGGTACAGATCAACGTAGTCCAGCTGCAAGTCTTCTAGAGTTTTGTTTAGTGCCACCGGTACATCTTCTGGTGCATGATCAGTGTTCCTGCATAAGTTAATATCATCAGAATTTTGAGTATCCTAAAAAACTGTGGAGAAAACAATGCTACAAAAACAGAGGGGCCAGTAGCGCTGCTATTGCTAAAGCCAGCTTAAAAGTGGTATGAATTACCAAACTTAGAAACATATAAACTAAAAGAGGGAAGTCAACAATGCTAAACAAAATCGTAATGTTTAAATATTCATGAGAACAACTCCAGAGAGTTGAGCAAATCAACTTCACAATGGAGAGGAATTGTCAGCATAGTTAAATTTTAGGGCGGCAACGAGGAGGTAAGGCATTACAGGGATGGTTCGATATGTAAGCTTAATTACCAGAGTTTGGATGTAACGAAGAGCTCTTCCCTCTTGACAACACCTTCTTTAAACAGCCTCTTAAAAACTTCACCAATCTGTAAAGAAGATTAGACAAGGAACTATATTTAGCGACAGGTTAATCAAGAAAATAGACCATGCTACCCATTCTAACAAAATGAAACAAGGTTTGAACAAATAGAATTATTCAGACTAGAAGATGTTAACAATTGACTGATCCGGAAAAGAATGATAATCATTGATCTCCTTTTCCTAGGTATAAAACAAAGTCGAATAACTCCAAAGATGTCAACTAGATTTTTCAATAAGATGTGATAGCCTCATTTACACTAGGATGTGAGCTTTGCAAGTGATGACTTAATAAGCCATCACACTTCTCCAAAGCAAACCATCCACTGGTTGCAGAAACAACAGCTAAGCCTTAGTTCCAAGCAGATTGGGGGTCAGCACTCAGCAATATGAAACTTCACTGAACATGTTTCACCAATTAAAAGCAAACTAACTATTTACCTTTTCTTTTTAAGTTTAAGGGCCTTTTAGATGAGATAGTCACACTGTTTATCATGATTAGCAACCCGTTAACAAACTATTTCCACATGCTTATACCAAAAAAAAAAAAAAGAATCTGGCCCACAATTAAAAGGAGAGGGGGGTGCTGTAGATATTAAATAAATAAATAAACGTTTTACTTCTCTAAAAATTGGAAGTTTTACACTTCAACACTATGAAAAGTCAACGTCTGATAGTATGATTTAAGTTGCAGTACCTCCTTTTCATTTTTGTAAACCCGAGCACAATCAATATGCCGGTAGCCCAGCTGTAGCAAAAAAAGAAGAGGATAATCAGGTCTAAATAGCGTCAAAATATCAAAATCATTGTTCAGTTGCAAGTGACACATCAAAGTGGTTGAATTCTTAGGACTACCCAAAATTTTGTTTAATAGCAACATGATTTCTGAATATACATTTTTCCCATTATTAGTAAGAACTACGATACTGTAAATAGTCTTCCAGAACAATAAAGCACCCCCTACTGGCTAGTATACATTTCCACAGCCTCCACTAAATGTTTTAGAACCGTTCACAATTTCAGCACTGAGCATTTGTTGTGAGGCATACTTCCTTCACTTTTCCACTTTTGTAACACGACACCAATGTAATCTACTATAACTACCCCAGAAAAGAGAATATAATAGACAAAAGAATATTCCGTAAAGGAAACTCTGTTTGGATCTACACCAAAAACCAAAAGTAACAATTCCAAACTCATTGTCCTCAATTTTTCAATTCTTCTATTAAACATAATCACATCTAGAAAGAACAAAACTGAATACCAGAGACAGCTTTTATTTAATGAAGACATTGTCAAGCCAGTTTGCGCGCACCTCGACTCTTCCATTAGATACTTGCTACCTCCACCATCATTAGTACTGGTTAACTCTGGCCACCAAGACTTAGGTAGATGGGAAGAAATCATCTAGCACTTTTTACCTCGGCTAGATTTGAACATGAGATCTCACAATTCTCCTCCACTTCATTGACCACTAGGCCACACCCTTAGGTGCGGTAGAGAGAAATTCCCTGCCCTCAATTCTCTGTTTAACTCTTTTTCTACCAACAGACTTAGAAATTTAGCACTAATTTCAGTTACAACATAACAGTGTTTGACTACTTCAATTTTCCCAACAATTTTTACGTCCTGAGGCATAAACCACCACATAGTTAGCTTAGGATACTAAGTAAGGTCGCGAACAAACAGAACAGAGCAAAACACATAAACAGTTGCTTGCACGTAGTCTTAAAGGAGAAGGTGCTTTCTGTATGACAAATTAGGCATTAGCTCCAAGACACCGGATGCAACTCCTTGAAGTTTTATTTTGATATAGTTTTGAAAAATCAACCTTAAAAATGTATTAACTCGAAATTAAAACTTATAAAAATTAATCTCAATTACTATTAGTAATACTAACTCACATAAAAACTTTTAAAAAAAATGTTCTCACTTATAAGTTTCAAAATTCTCTTCTAGCACGTAGCATTAACATTCCAAGACATGAATATGCATATGCATATACAAATTCCTATCAATCATTAGTCACAAGAAGTTCCACTCACATATAATTGATTTTCAAGTAATTAAATCTAGATAGAAGCTAAAATTAAACCTAAAGTGAATTTAAGTTATATACACGGTAGAGTATAATTTTTCACTATCAGGTCACATTTATCTGTTGCATCCAATAACCTGCTTATTTTCATGATTTGATTTATGGAAACTTATTCATATGTACATGTCTTTTAGATGACATGACAGTGTAAAACTGTGTATATAAGTAAACTCAAAATAAAAACATGTACACGCAAATTCCTATCAATCATTAGTCTCAAGACTTTTCTCTCGTAAATACTCAATTCTCCTTGATTTAATTCTCATATAATTTAATCTACATAAATAGAAACTAAAACTAAAACGACTTCAAATAATATACACCATAGCGTAGATTTTTTTCACTATCATGTCAGTCCGGTGCACAAAGTATTTCGTATTCAAGCAAGGTCTGAGGAAGGGCCGCATCCAAAAGAGCATCCCAAAAGAGAGTGATGTATGCAGCCTATTCTAATGCAAGCATCGGTGGTTGTTTCCACGCTTATTTTCATGATTTGATATATGGAGACGTAATTATACATACATATCTTTTAGATGACTTGACGGTATAAAACTGTATATATATACCTAAACTTAAAACAAAAATATATATATAAATGTGACCTGATAGTGTAGAAAAATACCTTGATCGCGGCCTCGACGGCTTGGCCAACGAGGCCAGGATCGGACTGCCATGTTCCTAAACCAACTGAAGGCATCTTAGCACCAGTGTTCAACTCAAAAAACCGAATTGCCGCCGCCATTGATGATACAAATTGAAAAAAAAAAAATTGAAAGCCAAATGTGAATTGTATAGAGCAATAAACAAGTGAGAATTGCAATTTGTGCTCCTCCACTCCTTATATAAGCATGAGAATCGTGCTGTCACTAACCAAGTCTATTCAATTACTGACTGACACGTGGCAATTCATATGCCCGTTCTCCCTCCGTCCCAATATATGCACTAATTTGACTTTGTACAAAATTTAATAAATAAAAATTGATTTTCTAAAGTTTGATAATTATCTTTGTGAAATGTAAATAAAAAGTAAAAAATATAACAGTATTAATGAGTTGTTAAATAGAGAACTAGTAGTATGTTTTTTTTTATACTCCCTCTGTCCTAATTTATGTATCATACTTTCCTTTTTGATCTGTCCCAAAAAGAATGTCACATTTCCTTATTTGTCAACTTTTAATGCACTATCTCTATTTTATCCTTATTGGACCCTACTTACTTTAAAAGTCACAAACAACTTTTTGATTACTCCAATCTTCTCTCTCTTACTTTTTCAAGGGTAAATTTGAACATTTCCAAAGTCAACTTCTATTTCTTAAACTTCGTGTCAAGTCAAACATCACCACATAAATTGAGACGGAGGGAGTATATATCTAGAAAAAGTGTGCCGTATAAATTAAGACAGAAGCTCATCAATTATAGTTGGTAAACTTTGAGGTACTTTTTAAAATTCCTTTCTTGTTTTTTATGTCATTTTTAGACGGCAGCATCAAAATAAATTTTGCCAGCCTAACTCAATTTTGATATGTCCATTCTGACCCGGCAATAGACAACAACCACTACGTGATTCTGGATTTTTTTCCCCTTTTACACACTCCCTTTTTTCCACCTTAGATACCATAATTCCGTGTAGAAGGACCAATTTGACTAAATTTACACATAGAATATTTAATTTTTTTTAAATAAAATTTATATATTTATAAATAATATAAAAAGTATTATAAGTTACAATAACTAACCGTTCAAAATAGCTAAAAACACATTTGCAAAAAATACGATAAAAAATAAACTCATTTAACTCTTCCTTGAAAGTTTTTTGTTATGCTAGTAGTTATTGCTTTGCTATTCTGCCCAAAACAGGCTGATGAAGAATTATGGGGGGCATAAAACGAAATAATACGCTGATTTTGGCATATTATGAGAAATAATTTCCAAAAAGTACGAACAAAGATAAACTCATTTAACTCTTCCTTGAAAGTGTTTTGTTATGCTAGTAGTTATTGCTTTGCTATTCTGCCCAAAACAAGTTGATGAAGAGTTATGGGGGGATAAAACAAAATAATACGCTGATTTGGCATATTATGAGAAATAATTACCCCATTCACGATAAATAATACGCCAATTTAACATACTGAGCTCCCATATTCTCGTGAACATCTGGTGGGTTGGGTTACGAGAATTCTTATCAATATCTCCCTTGAAACGAGGCCGTATGAAGCCATGGCTTCCGTGAAGGGCCTGAAGTCCAGTCACCATGGTACGTCTGTCACCTTCCTCAATTTCTATGTTTTGCCTTATGACTATCTAATTTTTGATGTGGTCCTACAGGACTTTGGCCACGTAGGGAGAATGCGACCCCTCTATGTAGGAGAGTTCACGTTTTGGTTAAAAACCGATCCAAACCGAAAACCAAACCAAATCGACTGAAATCACCGATATATTTTTTGATATGGTTTGGTTTGGTTTTCAAAATTAAAAAACAGACATTATTTGGTTTGATTTGGTTATCATGAAAAATAACCGAAAAAATAACCAAACCGAACCGAAAAATTATATATATTACTCCCTCCGTCCTAATTTATGTGGCGGTGTTTGACTTGGCACGGAGTTTAAAAAATAGAAGTTGACTTTGTAAATATTAAAATTTACCCTTGAAAAAGTAAGAGAGAGAAAATTGTAGTAATCATAAAGTTGTTTGCGGCTTTTAAAGTAAGTAGGACCCAATAGGGGTAAAATAGAGATTGTGCATTAAATAGTTGACAAATAAGGAAGTGTGACATTCTTTTTGGGACAGACCAAAAAGAAAAGTGTGACACATAGATTGGGACAGAGGGAGTAATATAATAATTTTTTATAATGTAATTTAAGCATTTTATACATTTTCAATCGTTTTTGTACCTTTTTTACTAACTTTTAAGTCCATCTTCACAAGTAACCAACTCATTTCGTCAAAGGAGTGGCTAACTTTTAAGTCCATTTTATAAAAAAACCAACTCATTTAGTCCAAGGAGTGCAATTAATCCAATAAACTTATAGTTATATTAATTTAGGTAAAAGTTCGGACTCACAGACATTATAGACGCACCGATAAAGTCTAAAGGCAAAGCAAATTCTAGTTTTGACATCGTTTTTGCAGTAGCATTGCATGTTCAACTTGATATATGAGTCATGACATATCGAAAGCAGAAACATCGTGTAAATATAAGTATACTTTAGTTCTTTCGTATGTTCTAAATATTTATTTTCAATTGCCCCAAGATTTGCTATAGTGGCAAGAGTGCAATATTTAATTAGGTTAAAATTTCAAGTTGCTCAAAATACTACTATAAGACTAAGAACATACTTGTAGTTCTCTTTATCATTCTTTTTTAGGAAAAATTCTCTTTATCATTTATTTTTTTAGGAATTTTTTTTATCATTCTTATTATCTTCATTGTTATTTTGTTTCTCAAAACTCGATAAACCGAACCAAACCAAACCGAACTGACAATAACCAAGCCGATGGATATAACTTTTATTTGGTTTGGTTTGGTTTTAAGAATTTTAAAACTGATTATATTAATTTGGATATGGTTTTAATCAAAACCAATGATGGCCTTTTTTATCTCATTCGTATTCCAAGTCTGTTAGTCATCATTTACGGTGGGTTGTCTTCGCGGCAAACCAAACCGTGAACACCCCTACCTCTATGCGAGCCGCAGGTAATATAATCTCGCCAGAACTCCTCTATGTACTTTTTCTCATATTTTACCGTACTGTTTGTGACCCTACTATAAATTTAATTGTTTAACATAGGAAGCAAATATTAAGCATAAACAACCTCTGCACCCGTTCCCCCATTTTGTTATTTACATCTTTCAAAATTTTTATATATGAACAATCTCTATCTGATGTGATTTCATGAGTGTATATGCCTTATCAACTTTGGTTTATCCTCAAATTTTGTGCAAGTTTTATGCTAACTGTTATTAGAATAAATGTGCGCCTGTTTAGACCGATTTTACATTTCCACTCGAGTGTGTAAGTCTTTTCGGCACTGTGTAAAAAGGCGTCCTATTTCACTTAGGTGTTTTAACTGAATTGTCAATTTCAATGCACGATTCACTCGGGGGCGAGTTTGAATTGATGAGTCAACATACAATGTTGGTCGTAGGGCAGTTAGAATAACTAACTGATTGAATTGATTATTTAAATGTACGATGACTGGCTAAGTAACATAAGCAGGTCTATACAAATATTTGTGTGACTATAAAAGCTTGTTATAAAAAATAAATAGAAAGATCAAGTTAAATAATGTTCAAATTTAGAAATGTGTGACTTTTTTTTATGAATGACTAATTTGAAAGTAGTATCTCCCTCCACCCTCCTTCTCAATTTATGTGTCACGATTTAGTGTGTGAGGGTCAAACACTTCTAATTTTGGTCGTAAACTTAAAATAAGAGAATACTTTTGAAGCGAATTTCACACATTATCTATTTTAGTGATTCACCTATACTCTAAAGCAATCTGGTATAGCTCCAAAGACGACAAGCTAAATTGTGTCAGCATGGCCGTTGTCCAAGCGCCATACGATGACAGCGTCCATTGCGTATGTGATGACGCATGCTCCTAGATTTTGTAGACCCCGCTATCTTCGGACCTGTTTTATGTGGGCGACTAGGCCTTCGGGTCCATCAATTAAGGGTTGCAATTTATGCCCACACATCACTCATTTATGTATCAAATGCTATCTAAATATTTGAAAGATATAAGTGAAATATTAGTGTATTGATTTGACTAATGTTTGAAGTGAAATAATGATTTCCACGGGTGAACTCTTAACTTTTACATATATTTTTAAGTGAAATTTATGTTCAAACCCGACTTTAAACTTTCAAATATTTACTTTCTAATCTCAATTTTAAATATTCTTTCTTTATCTTCAACCAAATATTATTCAAACGTCCATTTAAATCACTGTTTTGAACTTCAAAAAAATTCAACAACATCCTTTTTAGCAAGTTTGTGAATCCTACACATTTCATCAATCCACAATTGTTATACATTGTTCGTATTCTATATTTGACAATAAATTAATTTTATATTTCTCATTTATCTCTAATAAGATATTTTTATATAAGCATAAAAATCTATTGAGAGGTTCTATATTACTTTTTTTCTTAATTTTATATCTTGCCAAATAAGGTCATATAAATCAAAATAAAGGAGTAATTTTTTACCTTGTGTGATGTTCAACCGTTCTCATTTGTCAATGGCAAAGACATACTCCTCCCGTCCCAAAATGAGTGTCTATATTTTCTTTTTAGTTTGTCCCAAAAAGAGTGTCTCTTTCTATATTTGGTAATTCTTTAATTCCAATATTTGCTTTGGACCACAAGATTTAAAGTCACTGGCCTACATTATATTTCTGCATGTTTGAGCTTGTTATTCGTTCGTTTTATAGTTTATGAACGTGGTTTTGCACTGATTTTATGTCGTGTGTATGTAGCTTGTTATGCAGTGCCATTGGAGCTTTTTAGGAGCTTGATTGAGCAAGGAATGATTGAAAGTTGATTGAGGATTGGATTGAGCACACGAGGGCACGACACGAGCGAGTTGCGGAGCCAAGGAACAAGCATTTTTTGCTGGGCGCTTTGGGGCACGTGGCGCGCCAGCTATAGCGCCCAGTGCCCCAGCGCGATTTCCCACGCGGCGCGTGGCTAAAGCGTGAAGAATTCGACGTCTTCTGGTTGTTGTAGCGCGTTACGAGGCGCGGGGCGCCCGTTATAGCGCCCCTTGTGCGGATTTTTACTTCCTATTTCGTCTAGGCTTGGGTCTAACTTATTACTAGGTGTTTGTAAACCCTATAAGTACTTTTTTACTTAGTTTTTCAAAGAAGTTCAGACTTTGGAGCAAATTGGAGAGCTCATAATATCAAGAACAAGGGTTTTTCTTCCTTCCATTAATTTATTACATGATTATTTCATTATTTCATCAAATCTTTGTGTTGTTATTATGAGTATGCGTGGCTAAATATATCGTTCTAGGGTTAGAGTATTTCATGAAGGTTGATGTTTGAAGATTGATTTCCATTAATTGAATCCCATAACGGATTGCTTATTCTTTCTTGATTTCACTTGTGTAATTGTCAGGGCCCGATTATTACACATTATCTATGGTTTTTAGATTGAACTCGAAAGAGGGAATTTAATTACGTAATAAGAAAGAGTAGGACTAGTTTGTGAACCCGGGCATCGGGGAACCAATTCGTGAGTTGGATAGACATATACTTGCTCGCCTAATTTAACTAATTACAGAATTCGTTAATGCGTGCACGTGATTCAACCCATAGACATATAGGGATTGGAGTAGCCTGCATAGACCGTGAAGAATTGAAAGGTTTTCACGGGTACATTTACTCTGTTAGTTAGTAATCCGGGATTTGAGAAGTGGAATCAATTGGAAACTCAACTGGATTGTTCGTAACTCTGACCCTTGACCGTCTCCTTATTACTGATAACAACTAAGTTTTGCTCCATTGTTTGAATTCACTTCTACCATTTTAATTACTGCTCTTTAGTTACTAAAACTCTCACCATTGAAGAAAAAGATCCCTGAAGAGTTTGTAGAAATTGTTTATTAAGTGTTAGTCTGAATAGTCCTCGCGGGAACGATACTCGATTTATCACTTTATTACTTGTCGACCACGTATACTTGCGTGTGCGTTTGGGAGCAACAATTTTTTTTTTAGTTTGTCCCAAAAAGAGTGTCTCTTTCTATATTTGGTAATTCTTTAATTCCAATATTTGCTTTGGACCACAAGATTTAAAGTCACTGGCCTACATTACACACAACTTTAATTTTAAACTATAAGAAGATTCAAAATTCTTCCCTATTTTCTTAATCTCCGCACCAAATCAAATGCAGACACTCATTTTATGATGGTGAGAGTAATTAGCAACACCACCAAACGCCCATAGGACTCACACCTACGTGGCAAAACCAGATCCATACCTTCCTAAGATTCCATTACGTGGAAAGATCCAACAAGACAGTAACAACAAAGAACAATCAAAAGTGAATAAATAGCATAAAAGCAGATCCATGTAGGATTGTCTCCCATGACTACTGCCAATTAAATGAGTACAAAGTTCCCCTCATGTTAATTTCTCATCGACCTAGGTATAATTAACTACAGCAACCAGTAAATAAGATACTCTCTCCATTTTATTCTACGTCTTATATAAGTTTAGAAATGTTTCAAAGTATTTAACATTATTCAACTTTTTAATTAGTTTTAGCTTTATAGTAGTAATTTGTTATACCAGCTTTGAATAGTGGGAGATAAACTAGAATTACCAGATTGCTTTAGAGTATAGGTGAACCACTAAAATCAAGAATGAATGAAACAAACTTCGGATGCATATCTTACTATAATAAAGGTATGGAGTTTCTAAGCCACGACAAACAAAATTATATGCTCTCTACACGTAATTTATACTCCTTCCGTATATTTTTACTTGTTCAATTTAAAACTTTTTTTCCTGTTTTAACTTGTCACTTTTAGTAAATCAAGAGCTATTTAATGATATTTTTATAATATTATCCATATCATTAAATAACTATTTCTCAAATAATAATTAAGATTAAATTTTCAAAGCACAATTAATGAGGCTAAGTTAGTAAAATCATCTGCTATATTTATGATTTCTTGATGGATGTGAAAAGTTAAAAGATAACAAATAAAAATGGACGGATAGAGTATAACACAATACTATTTAGGAGTTTAATAGGTGATTCTTTGCTAGTATTTTTTTTATTTTACATATTTTATAAAGTAGTTTCCCCTTCGTTTAAAAAATAATGTCACTATATAATTCAAAATGAATAGAATAATATTTTTTAGTACAACTAAGAATGAAATAAGGGAGTAAAAAGGGGAAAAAACACAAGAAGAAATGTACATTTTGTTATTGCCATTTTCAGCTCAACGGTTAACTTAGAGTTTATAGTTAATAAGATTTGGTTTCTCATCTTTTGTTTCATCAAATCTAACATACATGCAAAAAAGATCAATACAAATCAATTTGGTCACAAGGGGTGTTGAAAATGATGGATAATAAAGAGATCTAAAAGGATCTTGAAAGGGCCCTTTTAGTTTTCTTGAAAAAAAAGGGCCCTTTTTTGGAACACAAAAGTGTTAAATTTGCAAAGTTTAAGGAAGATGAAAGAGTTAGTTGGTAGTCCAGGAACAGTGAGTGGATTGTTTTTGAGATTTGGCCAATGTTTATTTGCAGTTGGAGCCATTGTTGTCATGGTTTCTGCTTCTGGTTTCTCTAATTACACTGCTTTTTGGTATGTGTTGTTATCTTTTTTGCATTTCTTGTTCAGTTATAAATGTTCCAATCCTCATTTGTATGTTTTATTCCTGCATCTTAATTCATATCTAGTAGAAATTTTGGGAGCAAGTGGCACACAGTTCGAAACTCGGTGCCCCTCTACCCTTCTCCACTTAAATGTAAAACATTTGTCCATAGTAAGGATTGAACCAGTGATGTGCGCCTAACTCACACATCACACACTATGCTCTTACGACTAAACCAAAGTGCTAGGAGTTTCGATTTGCATCTCGTTTAGGATCAGGAATTTCACTTCTTTAATAGTTTAGCTGGCCTATGCTGCATAATCAGAGCAAGTATTTCTCAAATTATTGAGGAAATGTCAAAAACTTTGTCCTTGTTCACATATAATGAATATCTATGACAACAAATATGGAGCACAAAGCAGGAGAGGCTGGGGAACTGGGGGAAATGTAGTTGATTGTTCACCAGCTGTGTTTCTGGTGTGCAATAGTTGGTTATGCTAACTAAGCACCGGGGCGAGTATCATAATTTTGTATGAAGATGTGTGGAATGTCCATATATTCTCAAAGGAGAGAGCTGAATCTAGCCTCTAAATTTAGCTTGTAATGCAGCTTCTATAGCTTGCATCTAATCTATGATCTATCTGACAATGTGACTAAAAGGAGAGCTGATTAACTTTGACATATGCTGATCGTTGAAAACATGCTACATTATTATGAAAGAGGCCCTATTTAAGTAAAATGGGCCAGTATAGATGTGACATATGATTTAAATGCGCTCTCGCCTATGGTTCTAGTGAGCTGTTCCTGGTTCTTGATTTAACAATTACCTGAAGTCTCCTACAGTATATCTTAGAAGTTCTATTTGCTTGACAAGACTTACAAGATACTTGACAAGCAGGGGTTTCCACACCTTCTTTCTGTTTATTTCTATTGTGTACTTATTCTTGGTTTGATATGAAATGATACATCTTATGTGCGGATGCATGTTGCATATTATCCGACATTCGAGTCAATTAGTGGAACCTCAGGCATATGCATTAGTGAATTCGTTTTGGTCCGTTTGGATGGAGGAGCTTGATCCCACCTATTTTATATGCATACCCTTAATTTATTTGCACCTATTTGGATATAACTAAGAAACTTTGAATCTGGAATGCTGACTCGAAGGACAGTTGATTTTGGCTTTTGTTCTGGATTCATATCTAATGAAGGTTCAAAACATGTCAGTTGAAATCTTCAACTGTGAACAATTGAAATCTCCTCTCAAGTCCAATTATCAATCTCAAAACTGACCTCTGTGTATTGACTGTTTGTTACATGTACAACAGTGTTCCAAATTTCCCTTCATGGTAATTCCACCAAGTTTTGCATCGTTCCCACTATCTGTTTACCATATTTTTGCCAAGTTTTTCAGTATGGTAGATCATTCCGTTGGCCATGAACCTCCCATTATCGGAGATCGCAATGCCCATTTAGTACATTTATTGCTTTTTCCCTTATCATTCAAATCTTATAGAGTACATGGTATCTCGCAGCTATTTAATTGCATCAATGGGGCTTCAAGTATTGTGGAGCTTTGGACTTGCATGTCTTGATGTGTATGCTTTGAGGATAAAACAGGATCTTCAAAATCCAGTCTTAGTGAGCCTTTTTGTTGTTGGAGACTGGGTATGTACTTCTCAGTTTGGTTTTTTCTTCCTTTCTTATATAGTTTGTTTATAATGCTGTGACACCTATAAGCTATAGGCCTCTTTCCTTGCACATAATCCCCCGGATATTTGTTTTATCCTATTAATTCCATCCTCATCACAGCATTTACTGAATTGCTAAATGATTTGACCTCCCTTGGCATCAATGAAAAGGTGCTCGACCTTCTGTGCCCTTATCCTTAGTTATTTATGAGTGATACATGCTTGAGAATGTTCTTTTCTTGCTCTCTTGCATGTCACTGATATTTAAGTATAAATCAGAATATGGAGCTTTTGGACACTAAAACATATAGTTATCCATGCACTTTAAGAACTACAAGCATTACACTTGGATTCTTGTCGTGCACTTGTAATTACCAGAGATCGACCTGAAGTATCAGCAGTATTGACTTGCGTTTCACTAAACATGGCATTTTTGTATCTTGTGATGACTGTACTATTTGCATAACTTGATTATGTTAGCTTGACCTTGCCTTTCAAAGGGATCCTCCCTTATTCTTTAATCGCACCATTATCTTGTCCGTCCCAACATTTTCTTTTCCCAAAACGTTCAGTACTGATAGAAGAGTAAAATGTTATGACCACAATTCTGGAACCCCCGTCACAAGAAATTCTAGTTTTGCCTGATTTACATGCAGGAAAATTCCGATTCAATTTGTTGACATTATGTGAACTGTATCTGTGTAAACTGACTTAAATGTAATTACAGGTGACAGCAACCCTATCACTTGCAGCTGCATGCTCGTCAGCAGGGATTGCTGTTTTGTATTCAAAAGATTTAAACTTCTGTAGTGGTTCATCGCATCTTCCATGTGGCAGATTTGAGCTCTCTGTTGTCTTCGCATTCATAACTTGGTTTCTTATAGCCATTTCGTCTCATGTTATGTTTTGGATCCTAGCCACAGTTTAACGTTCTAAGCATTGGTTTCGCTCGGAAGATAATTTCAGTTGTGATCTCCAAGGACCGGTCACGTGTAAATCTAGTTTCACTATTTTGTAACTTTATCTTCCTCAGCAATCTCTTGTGAACTGATCGATTGCTTGGAACTCTTGGCTGTTAACCCGTGAACTCTTGTGAGTTCCATTTTGATTGGAGTGTAAATTGTAATCTTTGCATTGTAGTTTAGCTTAATGCAGTTTTCCTTTTGCATTTAGGTCTTGTGCAAAGCTTAATGCCAATCGACTGACATTGTGCAAAAGCACAATTTACTTTTCCAGCTTTTATGTTTGCATTCTGTTCACATCACATCATGGGTAGCTTTTCATTAACTGAGAAACTCGTTGATTCGCGCTTATCATTCATCGATGTGATCATAAGAAACAGTGCAACCCTCTTAAATCAAATGCTTTTCCACTTAATGACTGAAATGCAGTTTAATTTTCTAAACAGAGAATGAAGAGAATGTCTTAGAATTCTAATAGCCAGCAATTATATGTTCTAGCAGACGCTCTATTCGTCTAGCAAGTACTGAAATTCGACAATGTAGATCGTACTTTGCTTGCAATAGCAGTAACAAGCCTCTACAGAATTCTAACATGTAGCCAATGGAATAGGCAAGTGGAAAACCTTACAACACAGTCACGGACCAGAGTTCTTCATAGCTCAAAACACAGAGACTTAAAGTTGTAGATCATGCACATTTTTTATGATTGAGATGCCAAGATAACTGGAAATCAAAGGAACACTCTCAAGAAACAGAGATCGCTTTAGTTTTATTCACATGACAATCTCTGGCTTCAGAATGCTGGATTTTATCTCTTTATGTGGCAGAACAATGCCTCCATTGCTGTAGACTTCATCGCCAACATGAACATCTTCTCCCAAGATCGTCATGTTCTCCACTCGAGCCCACCGGCCAACAGTTGAGTGCCATCCAACAATGCTACTTGAGATGCAAGCATGCTTCTTAATTCGTACACCACGCATTATAGAACAGCGTGAAAGCCTAACTCCAGATTCAATAACACATCCAGGGCCAATAGCCACGTCTGGGCCAATAAGACATCCATCTCCTATTACAACACTCTCGTCTATTAATACATTGCCTAGAATATTAGGTCCAACAACCAAATCAGGTGAGGATTTTTTACTCAAGGAATCTAGGTATAGTCTCAAGCCTGTTATGTAATCCTTTGGCTGACCGATGTCCATCCAAAACCCAGGTAAAACCATTGCATAGAGCTTGTTCTCTGCTGCAATGCTAGGGAAGACCTCCTTCTCAATTGAGGTCGGTCTCAACTGAATTCTATCCAGAACAGAAGGATTCAACAAATAAATTCCAGCATTGATCTTGTTACCCACAAATACTTTTGGTTTTTCTACAAACTTTTCAACCCTCCCGGTCCCTTCTTCCATGAGCACCACACCATATTTCGATGGTTCATCAACCTAACAAAGAAAGCATTAAAATTTATCTGTCTTTACAAGTAACTCATACAGATAAGTAATGGACAATGGTGTTGTCTCCAACCTTTGTAACCATAATCGAAGCTTCCCCACCATGCGACTTGTGAAATTCAATCATTTCTTTCAATGGGTATTCACATATAACATCACTATTGAGGACGAAAAAGGGTTCATCAGAGTCATCTCTCAAAATATCACGAGCTAAAGCCAGTGGCCCTGCTGTGCCCAGAGGCTCCGTCTCTTGCGAGCAAGTGATCTTGATGTCTAAATTTTTCTCGAACTCTTTCAGGAAGTTTTGCATTATCTGAAATGAGAAGCATAAAGAAACTTTCCTTGTAAGGATTGAACAATTTTATCAGACAAAGTTTTCTGGTAAATAAGATCTAGCTTTACCTTCGGTTGATAGTTGATTGCTAAAACTACTTCAGTCACTCCTATAGCTTTTAATGCTTCAATCTGGTTAAAAGTGGATTTACAAAAACTCAGGTATCATAAAGATGTAGGCTGAGTGATATTGATTCAAAATGCAACTAAGATCGAATGGTTCATGGAAAGATAAAGTTCAAGTTTAATTGGACAGGCTTGAGGTTATAGATTAGAAGTATAATAACAAAATAACAGAGTAATTAGGAACTTATGACCCATCATAACAATAAGGAGTGGCTGCTAAATGATACCTGATGCAGTATCATGGGCTTGTTGGCAAAGTCAACTAGGGGCTTTGGCATGCTAAGGGTCAGTGGCCTCAGCCTTGTTCCAAAACCTCCTACAAGGATGAGTGCCTTCATAATGGAAACCGAAAGGCTTCCTGCATCACAAAAAACCAAATATCCAAACATAACCATTTATATCACATCGAATAGTAATAAAAGGACTAAGGGGATGTGAGATGAAAATAAAAATGTCTCCCAATTATGAGGACATTCAATCAAAGACAAAAAAGATTCAATCTAGATGGTAACAGTCCTTGATCTAGAACAAAAAGATGTCTAAAAGCTCACTGACGGGTTTTGGAGAAGTATTTATGGAAATCAACAAAATGTTAACGCAGAAGATAAGCAAAGCAAAAGAATATACCAGATAAATTAAGAGGTAAATTCCAGTTTCAGAAAGTGGGAATGGAACATCCTAGCAATAAATAAATCACATAAATGATAAATGAATCGCAGAATTTTGTTGGATATAATGTTATCGTCTCCTGCATGAGTAGGGAAGAGTATGTACGCGATATAGGTATGTCTTTAACTGTATTTTGAAGGACTCGTGCAAAGTAGCAACACCCATGTCAAATCCGTTCTCATGAATACGTCTAAGAAAATTGAAGTGTGTGTGTAACATAGGTTGGGAAAATTAAGAAAGTTCGAAACATGTCATTATTCCTGCATAAGTAATGACACTAATTCATCTAGAGTACGATTGTGCTTTGTGATCATTTTCATATATCTGATTAAATTGTTGGTTCACACAAGAAGACTGAAGCTAAGCTGCTGGATATGTTCTCCATGTCTAGTGGGATATCTATTATGACAGATACACAGATAAAGCTCCAAACTTTGTCCATCACTATGCAGCTTTAGAATTTTATAGCTCTAATGCCGCTTTCTCTACTGTTTAACAGTCTAACTCAGATGCTCAACCATGTGAGAGCCATTGTTTTCTAGAATTAGGCTTGTGATTTGTACCGAAGCCTGGCTAAAGGAGAAGGGTTGACTTAAAGGTGGATGTAGTATGTTTGCTGCGGGTTCAACCGAACTAAGCATTTTCAGCACAGAGCATATATATGTCAAGATTACTAAAAATTCAACAACTAATAAATTTCGAACCCATAATTCCAAAAATGCAATTGATACAATGTTATGAACCCTGATGGGCATGGTGGAGTATCAAGGTAACAAGATAGTCTTTAATCTGAGGTTGAGTCCAAGTACTAGACAGCCCAACAAGAGCTTTATTTGGGATCGGGGTTGAGTGTTAAAAGGAGCAGAGCATGAGTGCAGAACGATTATGAAGCCAGTTATCCAAAAGCAAGTCTAGCCTCTTACCTCCAATTTCTCTTTGTATCCTCTCCCCCCCCTTCCCCTATCTAATCGTTTATTTCCAAGCCTTTGTCTTAATTTCAGTCTCATTTGGTCATTGCAATCGCAACTGTTATCAATTTAATCATTATTGTTTAATTAGTTTGAGGCTTTGAGCTTAAGTAGTGGTAAATCACCTAAGATGCTCGGACACAACATTTTCGGCGCCGCACCCGTGTCTACACGACACTAGCATGGGTGTGGGTGACCTAAAAGGATCTGGCCTCTAGATCCGCACCCGTGTCCAAGCAAATTAGGTAATCACTACATTCAATGGTAAGCTATCGAAATATGAGTAATATGGATTCATAAAGCCGACCTCAACTAATATGTGATAGTGGCATAGTTGATTGAATTGGCACCAAAGAAAATTTCATTGTTGTATTTCCCACAGTTAACTGTCTAAATTTGAGGTACAATCTTTTAAGTCTCTTGCTGCATGAATAACTAAAAGTTTCAGCAGACGCATAGTTTTAAGAAGGTAAGCAATTAACAAAGTAAGCCGAGAGTCTATCGGAAACAACCTCTCTACCTCGGTAGGCTCCACCTCAGTAGAGATAAGGTCTGCGTACATGTCACCCTCCCCACACCCCACTTGTGTAATAACACTGAGTATGTTAGAGATAGTTTCTTTAGCTACCAAGGATGCAGTGCAGCCTATAGCCATGAATTCTCATGTTCAAATCTCAGTGAAGACCAAGAAAGTAAAAAAGAAAATAAAGTGATTTCCTCTATGCCGCCTTGGTGAACAGAGTTACCAATACCAGTGCTATGACGTGGTGAAATTAGTCGAGGTGTAGGCAAGTTAGGCGCACACCATTGTTATAATAAAAAAGAATAAGTTGCTTTAGCTTCAAATTAAGAGGAAGCTCATAATAAGTGATTCAAGCAGTTATGAATCAACTAGGCATTGAAAAATATTAAAAGAAAGGAAAAAAAAAACAAGAAACATAAACCTGAGAGAGATATAACAGTAACTTACAGTGGGAATGGTGACAGAGGATACAACCGGTTGATCAGAGGGTGTGACAGAGTTTACTTTTTCTTATATTTACTCTTTTATAGCGGAATCATAGCATCATTTCAAAGTGTATTTGATTCTTTTGAAAAAGAAAGTTCCATTGTGTTTGTGTTTAGCATCTGCGTATATTTCTCTTAATCGAATATGGAGTATATATATTATTTATTTTAAGTATTTGTTTAAATTCTTTCTCTATTTTCTGTTTTGGGGGTTGTGAGGAGGGGGATTGTTGTGGGGGTGGGTGGGTTGTAAGTTAATACTCCCAAGTCTCCACTAATTAAGTCAAATCGAGTTATTATTTTTTAAACCTCATTTTTTTTATATGTCCTTTTAAAATCTTGGACCGTTAATTACTATGACTTGTAGTACATTTTATTTCGAGAATCTTCACGTAAAGGGAACGAAGGGAATAACTTTTTCTTTAAAACTCAACATAGAGAATGAATCAGTAAAAAAATAAATTAACGGACACGATATTTATATTAAACCAATTGACAGTTTCTTTAAAATACTAGTAATTTATAACTTAATTATGAATTATGATTGATTAATATTAGCATCTTGATTTATTGCTTAATTGTGATATCAAAGTTAAGTATACCAAAGGCAGTCTGCTTCTACTTAATCATAGCTAACTGCTATAATTTGATGTATAAATTGTGGAAAAGTACTAGCCAAATGAATTGTGGATTATTGTTATTCATGGATAATTTTTAAAATTAAAGTTATGAAAAAAAATTTACATTTGGATTATAAATGAGACACTTACAAAAATACCCATAAAATTTAAAAAAATTACAGCCACTACCCACTAATTTCGAATATTAATCAATCTACCCACTAAAATATTTATCCACTCTACCCATCTAGACTTGTATATTATAGTTTATGCAGTATATCATAAAGGTATACACATAAGGTATAACAAAGGTATACAGTAATAAATGGCCCTCCAGACTTTTATACCATAATTTATGCAGTATACCTTAAAGGTATACACCTATAAGGTATAACAAAGGTAACCATAATAAATGGATAGGTTGGGTAAATAGTTTTAATTTTATGGGTAGTGTAATTTTTAATGGGTATGACTTGTAAATACTTTAAATTTCATGGGTATAGAGTGTAAAAATCCCATTATAAATTTATTTGTGGCTAATCACCCAAGTCATATTGAAAGAAATTTGTTTTGGCAAAGTTGTTTCAATCTTGGTAATTGCTTCGGAGATGGAGAACACAATGGCCCATTAGCTCAGTTGGTTAGAGCGTCGTGCTAATAACGCGAAGGTCGCAGGTTCGAGACCTGCATGGGCCAAATTGACTTCTTTTTCCCAGTTTCTAGTTTTCTCACAGAAATCTGTATTCTGCATCTATATATTTTGAGTTTTAATACGCATTTATTGTCCTTACATAACTTGATTTGCTTGTCTTTATCTTAAAGAGTCCTTACTCTTGCTCTAAGTCAATTCAAACGTATGAAGACATATTTGGATGCTTGCTAGTACAGAACTTTCTGCAATTTTGTTAAGCCCCTATGATGTGCTCATTGCATTGAATCCATGAGAGCTTGGAACCTCACATTGCAAGATTGATTTTGGCTACTAACTAGTACTACAAGAAAGAGCATCTAACTAAGTATGGAGGAAAAAACTTCAAAAATGAGAATGTTGCAGCTAATGTTTTTCTTTCATAATAGTGGTATCAACCCCGACAACTTACACGCATTTAAACTATTATACTGGATATTTGCTACTTCCTATCCACGCACCACGTATCTGCTTATAGTACTGCACAAGCTTACTTTTTGTTAATAACAACAGTGGTGTTCGGACTAATTTGCACCTACGTCGGCTATTGCACTGGATAGTTGATGCAGATATCGGGTGGCTCTGCTCATTAAGTACTCCACCAGCTAACTTTTAGAAGCTTGACTGGTAACAATACCAATAACATACTCAAGCTCATCTGCTACTTCTTTCATTGATGGCCTATTTTGCCTCCTTTCATCTAAACAAGCTGCTGCTAAGTTCCCTACAGCTTTGATCGTCTCCATCTCAACTTTACTTGCCCCTTGTTTAATAAAAGGATCAATAACATCCATTAATTTCTCTTGATCCATAATCCTTTTCATATACACAACCAAATTCACATCTTCTTCATCCCTATTAAAATCAATTGCCTTTTTAGATGTCAAAAGTTCTAGTAACACAACTCCAAAGCTATAAACATCGCTCCTATCTGTCAATTGAAGGTTCAAATAATACTCTGGATCAAGATATCCCAATGTCCCTTGAGCAGTTGTGTTGATATGAGTATTGTCAGTTTCACTTAGCTCGATTAATCTTGAAAGTCCAAAATCAGAAACCTTGGCATCAAGCTTATTATCCAACAAAATGTTACTTGACTTAACATCGCGATGATAAATTGGTGGCACAGCTGATGAGTGAAGATATGCAAGTCCATCAGAAGTCTGATGAGCAATTTTGAGTCGTCTTAACCAATTAAGGGGTGCCCATTCGCGAAGACGAAATCCATGAATGTGTTCGAATAGTGTGCCATTAGAAACATACTCGTAAACTAAAAGTGGCAGCTCGAGCTCAACACAACAACCTAGTAATTTTACAAGACTTCGATGGTTCACTTGACATAAAATTCGTACCTCGTTAAGTACTTGTAATGTTCCTTTAGCATTTCCAGGTTTTGCTCTTTTGACAGCAATAAATGTTCCATCATCTAATGTGCCTTTAAAGACTTCACCAAATCCACCAGAGCCAAGAATATTTTCTTTGTCAAAATTGTTGGTTGCCTTTTTTAATTCTTTACCTGAGAAAACTTTAGCTGATTTTCCACTTGTATTGGCACTTAATATATCCTCTCTTTCTTTAACTAGTAACCTTATAGCTCTTATTTTCATGATGTAACGTCTGTGAAATAGGAATCCACCCAAGAGCATGAGAAGCACTGAGACAACAGCAACTGAGATTGAAACAAGAAGAACATGTTAGCTAGGAAGAGCTAAACTAAAATCTGAATTATGTATGCTACGATGAATTAAACTTATATAAACTGACGGTATAATTTTTTTCTTTTACACTGTCATGTATCGAAACATTTACAATAGCATGTCACGTCTCATATTTCCTAAGTTAATATTACTTGTAGGCTTTTTGTACAATTACAAGAAATTATTATCCGTGTATAGAAATTAAAACTCATATATAGTAGGACAAAATTTGTGTTCTGAATTAGCTAAATTTGAGTAATTATGTGGTTGCAGTAAAAGAAACAAACCTCCAATAAGGGGTCCTTTGTTCCTTCTGATTTTGCAAGCTGTGCCATGTCGACACTCTGAAAAGAAAAAAAAAGCTTAGCTGTTGCAAAATAAACTCGTAGGAGTTTCTATAGCAGGTTAAATTGCACAATAGTTTACAATTTTCATTACACTATAAGAAGATATAGATTAAATTCTTTTTTTTTTAGATAGTTTCTCTTAACATAAATGTAACAAGTACAACATATATACTGTTATTAAGTGATATAGTAAGCCAAAAAAGGAAAGCAGCTACTTGGTCAATCAGATCATGGCTTTAAATTTTGCATATGCTTGGATCAAAATAAGTTCTTGTTTAATTTATCAATGTTATTATGATCAACAAGGATACAATATCTGTGTCAAATCCCAAAACAATAGCCGATTTTTATTAGATAAAAATTAGAATTAATACATCGAGATCAACAATGCTTGAGTAAACAAATGTTTTCCATGTTCTATGCCCATCGGATCCCCAACTTTGAGCTATACAACGGGAGTTGTGGTTTGAGCTATACAAACCACAACTTCCGATGAAGGGATAAGGGAAATGGAATTAATTAATCTGATAGGCATATTTCTATGTTCCTCTCATTCCAAACTAATTTCAAATGTAAAAGAACATATATTTAAAAAAAGTGTAAGAATTGAAAAACATTTCTAAACATATTGGATTAACAATTAATCTACAAAAAATATACTACAAATTCTGTAAAATGGTAACTAAAATCTTTCAACCAAGATTAAGTTCGAAATAGGGAGAGACCATATTTTCCATTGAGTAATTTACTTGCGTTGACCGTGGAAAAATGAGGCACAAAAAATCGTTATAAGCTGTCCAAGTTGCCAAGAAATTATTTCTTTGCATGAGTAAGAAACCGATGTATTTACATAGGCTGTCCTCGCGCATTATTTTGAGTTCTAAAAAGTTTATCATATCATTTTTCATGGATTAGCATTTCGAGATTATTGATACAATCAGATTATGTATGAGGCAATCACAAGTAAGTTTCTATGACAAACCTCCTTAACTAGTAAATTAGACTAATAATGTTGTAATCAAATGTTTATTCTATCATTCTATAGAACTTACTAAGTATTATCTTTGATTATCAACACGAAGGGTTGCACTATGGATGTATATAAATTAAAGTCAGCTATGAAATGAATCAATTGCTAGTTAATGGGCAACTTACTTTCACAATATCCTAGTCCATCCCAAAACCTGCCAGACTTGCAAAAGCACCTCTTTTTTCCAGCAATTTTTGGATCAGGCAAACACCTTGAAAATGGCAACACATCACAATCCACTTCATTCTTACATGCAGGTGGATCTGGGATTTGCCACATTAACTCAAGCCCAGGTTGTGGCCATTTTTCAACTGGCAAAGAAGCATCCAAACTTACAAAACTTTGATAAGCCATACACCCTTGAGAATGCACCCTAATCATGTACTCATTTTGTGACCCTCCTGTCCTAAAAATACAACACAAGTTCTGTCTCCTACATGCAGCCCATTCTTGATTTTTATCAACATAAGGGTGACAAATGCAATTGGACGAACAATTTATCGGTGCTTGCAAGTGCAACATGTTGTCCGTGCAATTTAGTAACAAGACTGTGTTACTCCCCGTAATGTTAAAAGGAAGATTCTGATCTAATTGGATACCCTCATTATGAAAGTCGGACGATAAACATGTGTTTTGATATGGGGTTGGTGGTTTAACAACCAATCTTTGGATTTGAGGGCTAATGGATGTAATAACATACGATGAATTGTTCATAGCGTCGAACCATAATGTGCCTGCACTGCACCTAACTTTGTACGATTGATCGCCACAATTAGGCCCCGTGCTTAATGGGTAAGGCACTGGATTTTTGCCACAATTTCCACAAATAAGTCCTCCCATTGCAACATTGTAGGAGAATATATTTATCATAACAAAAAACGTAATGTTGAGAAATGAGTTTTTCTTCATTGAAGAGATAGCTAGTAGTAATGAAAGAATTATGTGAAGATGGTGACTGAAAATTTGGTTCTATATAGAAGATTTTACTGGTGATGGCAAGATTTAACCTCGTACAACTTAATAACAAGTTGGGATTAGGAGTATATTATATGTTTATGAATACCAATGACTCGAAAACAATTAGGCCGACATACGTAAATAGTACACTAATTTGTTTCGTAACACAGGTCTTAAACTCGTCAACTTGAAGTAGTTTTGTTTTGTGTCTAGGTTTCCTACAAACGGGAAAACGATTTCTGAGGAAGATTGGGGGATCAAAGAGTAATCATGACAATATGGTTAATTTACTATATTATGTCATACTCGTACATTAGAATATTCTTCATGACAGCATTGGAACTTTCACATGCATGTGATCTATTGTGGGGTGATCTTATTCTTCTCACTTGAACATCAAGGAATGATGATAACTTTTTTTCCTTTTTGAGATATAGTAGTGGTAGGTAAAATAACGTTGATGAAAAAAAGGGTGAAGCAATAAAAGAAGCTAGAGGTATACGTGTTTATCTATTCATTCCATCATTCTTTGCAGGAGCACTGTACTTGTAAAGTGGACTTCTCTAGGATGAATTCGAAGGTCTAAAACAAAACTTTGTAGATACGGAGTGGGAACAATTTAGTAAGAAAAGAAAAGAAAAGTACTTATATATGAGACGTGTAGGAACGTATGAAGCTGTTGCTAATGGTATATACTGAATCCATGGACTATATGGTCACGTGCCTTCTTTATGATAGAGCCCTATTTAGATACTTTTTCACTAAGCCAAGCCAACATTAGAAAAAAAAATAAAATGCCAGCATCATGTTAAAAAAATGAATTTTGGGCCTAACTCAACCGCAAAAGCTAGCTCAAAGGGAGGAGGGTTGCCCAAGTCCTATAAGGAGACCAAGTTCCTCATCCACTTCCGATGTGGGACTCAACAACCCCCCGCACGCCCAGGCCTTTGGCAACTGGTGCGTGGATAATATGGGGCCCAACATCGGTGAATAATTGGGATGGACCTGGCTCTGATACCATGTTAAAGAAAATGGACTTTGAGCCTAACTCAACCCCAAAAGCTAGCTCAAAGGAGGAGGGTTGCCCAAGCCCTATAAGAAGACCAAGTTCCTCATCCACTTTCGATGTGAGACTCAACACATTATAATGCGAATAGAATAAAAAGCTAACATTAAAACAACCCCGGCCCCATACAAGATGGGGGAATCAATTTTGGATCAACAGAAGAACTAAAAAAAGGTGGTAGTTATTCAAAGATTTTGGAATTTGGTTCAAAATTATGAAAAAGAGGATATGCACAAAAAATAAGATTTTTTTCCAAAAAATGTATTTTCAACTAAACGTCAATTTTGTTGTCTTTGTAAAAGTTTAGAAACTTTTTTTTCTTGTTGTTTGGTCGAAATACAGTTTTGCCGAGAAGATGATTTTTTTTTCTCCCAAGACCTCATATTCAAACTTCTAAACGAAACGCCAAAGATTTGGATAAACCTACTACATATTTTTCTTCTGATGATTCAACATTGATTCCGTTTTTATTTACTCTTTTTTTCCTCCAATAATACCGATAGAAAAATAGTAGAACAATAAATAAAGGAGGCTCATTTACCATTTTAACTGTCATCTAGGGGGTCAAGCCATGGCCTTAATTTTACCTAAGGCAAATGTAATGAACAGATCATGTGCTGTTTAGAACGGAAAGGGGAAAAAGAAACTTGAGAGAGATCACGATAAGCACGATCAGCAAGAACTTAAGCACCTTTTATTTGCTTTTCTTTCAAACTAAACACGAAAGCAAATCAGTTATTTGAAAACTATAATCATACGGTATATTTGATGTTTAATGGCCTGATAAATCTAAATACATGTTGTTACTTGTATATAAGATTCATCAAAAGAAAAACACTCCGTACCAATATTTTTAAAACTTGAACCTCAAAATTTTTAATTAGTTTTTTTTTTTTTTGATATTAAAAGCTTACTAGCATTCATTTACTTAACAAGATCATTACATGCTTGTTCAGAATTAGCAACAGTAGTGCCATTCCTGTCATTATCTACATTACACAACATAGGAATATTAACATAAAGTTGATCAGGTATATCAATAGATGTGCTATCTTTGTCTTTCTCAACCAAGTTCAAACAAGATATAAAAGGAATGACATAATGCATAACTTTGTTGGACTTGTTAGTGAAGCTCCCATGACGAGCCATATAGTCTGCTAGGCTATTTCCTTCCCAAAATATACGGACCAACTGAACCTCCCCCATCTCCTCCATCAAGTACCTGCATTCATTAAACAGTAGTGAGTATAATTTGTTAGCACTATTCATGTTGTTTAATAATACATGTGAATAAGTTTCTATGATCAGTGGGGTTAGACCTCTGCTTTTGGCTAGTTTAAGCCCTTCCTGCAGAGCAATAAGTTCACTATAAATAGCACTGGGTGAAGGAAATTTTTTTGTAAAACCTATTATCCATTGGGCTTCACAATTTCTAAACACCCCACCGGCTCCACCTATATTAGTTGAGGAGTCGAAAGCACCGTCAATGTTTAATTTATAGTGTCCTTTATCAGGTGGTAGCCATTTTAGGTGAGCTCGAATTCTGTTACGGGGGACATTCATGCTACTATTCTGGCCTAAAGTAATGAATTCAATAGCTAATTGACTAGCAAGCATCTCTTTATTGGTATAATTACGTTGGTCAAATAATAAGGTGTTCCTATTTTTTCACGTTAACCAACAAAGGATTGAGATGATAGTATCAGATGAAATAGTTAGAGAACCATAAGTTGTGGAGTAAATATTAGATGTACAGGCTAGCCTTAGCCATTCTAAAAAGTTTTCTGTTGGTCTTACAATATTAGGATAGCTTTCCCAAATTGAGTCCGAAGCTGGGCAATGCAGGAAGATATGATCTATTGATTCCACCATATCAGGGCAAGATTCACAGCTACTGCAAGGGATAATTTTCCTTTTTGCAAGTTCCATTGCCGTAGGGAGTTTCACTAAAACAAGTAGCCATAGACACTACTAGAAAAAGAGTAAAAAGCTATAGAATGGTTGGAGACGGAATTCCCTCTCCAATCAGTTAGCGAGTGAATTCCATCTCCAATCAGTGTATTGCGTGTAAAATTAATTAAATTAAAAAAGTTGGAGACGGAATTCCGTCTCCAACCTAAACAATTCCCAATTAAAGCGGGCTCCAAAATATTCAAAATTCCCAAAATCCTCCACCCCCATTTTCTCCAAAACGCTTCAAGAACTCACTCAGTTCTTCTCGTCCTTCCATTTAACAAAAATCATGGGTATGTCCACTGTCTTTTCATTTTCTTCTTTCTAATTTTGTGCAAAATTTCTCTTTTGCATTGGAATTTAACTGTTTTTTTTTTTTTTTGTTTCTACTCTTGCAGCCAAGGTTAAGAGGAGGCGAGTAGGGAAAAATCAATAGTTGGTATAGAATATGAATATTCAGATATTGCACTTGCACATTGTTGATTATCATAAGAACAACAATCTATCCTCCACCATAGTCCACAAATCAAAGTCTTCAGATACGAGGAAGTTCTGCATCTGTTTTTTCCACCACCCATAATTTGGACCGTTGATTAAGGTAGAACGGGTTTGACACTGTCCTTCAGCCACTGTGTTTGGTGTACTCATTTCCATCTCTCAAGGTGTTAGCCTTATGTCTGAGAACCTGTTTTGATACCAATTATTGTCCAGATGCGCCCAAGACATAAGAAAGGGGCTCGAATTGGAGCTTGTGTGATTTTTGCTGAAGCTTTTTCTTCACTAGTTTTCAGTGGGGTTGATTGTAGAGTTAACATACTTAGAAGGAATAGATTTGAGATCAGGTGATTCAGCAAGTGTTTTCACAGTAACTACTGGTTGAATAGGAGTAGTAAGTACTTCAGAATGATTAACAAAAGATTAAGCTGTGGTAGTAGACATAATAATATGTACTATGTTATACTCCTAAGTATGAAGATAATCAAAGGGCTTGGTGGGAATATCCTTGTTCTGTGTCATCCTTGGCTAAGTAGACATTTAGAATACTCCTAAGTAGACATAATAATATTTATTGGCTATACTTAATAATTGGGATGAAAGTAAAGGGACATTTAGAATGTAGTATTGATATGTTTAATAATGATAGTTTAAGTTAGAGAGGGAATTCCGTCTCTAAACAATAAAAATAATTTTTAATTATTTTCTTGGAGAGGGAATTCCGTCTCTAAACAATAAAAATAATTTTTAATTATTTTACTGGAGAGGGAATTCCGTCTCTGAACATTTAAAATATTTAAATTAATTTAATGCTTGGAGAGGGAATTCCGTCTCCAAGCACTCACTGACACAATCAAAAGTGGCAGTGACTTTTTGAATTGGAGACGGAATTCCCTCTTCAGCGTAGCCAACGACGCGCCAAATAGCGAAGGACGCGCAGAGACGGAATTCCGTTTCCAAACTCCTTTTAGAGAGGGAATTCCGTCTCCAAACTGTGATGCAAAACAGATGATTTCTAGTAGTGAGAAAATTTTTAATTTTTGGCAATGTATTGACTTTCCAGACCCATTGATGACCAAATTTGGGTTTGCTTTCCTCATCTAATATTGGATTAAATTTATTAAAGGAAGCTGATGTGAACTGGCCAGTTTCAGAGTGGCCCCACTGGAAAGAATCCTCCACACTTTCATTTAGGTGAGTGTTATAAATTAAGTTACAAATGATGACAGGGAGTTCGAATTCTATATCATTTGGATTCCAATTGCCATTTTGAGTGATGTCTGCAACCAGCTGCAGATCTGCATTTGCAGTTAAGGGCCCCTGAATTAGACTTCTCAGACTATGGTTATGATTGATCCATCGATCCTCCCACAGTCTTATGCGTTTCCCATTCCCCACATTCAATATAATTCCGTTTGAGCACAACTTGTTACCTTTAATTAGGCTTTTCCAGATGAAAGAATTAGTGGGGCGCGTTTTGACTAGTTTGATATTCCTGTTATTACTGTTATATTTGCCCTGCAAAACTCTACTCCATAGTGAATCGGGATGCGTTTGATGGCGCCAAGCTAGCCCAGTCAATGGTTTCCTATTTTTATAGGCTGCTTTAGTTATGCCTAGGCCACCTTTCATTTTATCCTGAGTAACAGTATCTCAGTTAACTAGACGGGTTTTCCTCTTGGCGATCATAGATCCCCAAATGAAGTTCCTAGTGGCTCTATCAATTCTATCTGTAACTGCCACTGGAAGATAGTTGCTTTGCATTGCATAGGTTGGAATGGCTGATAACGTTGACTTTGCCAGAATGGAACGTCCTTCCAAGGAAATGAGAGAAGTTTTCCAGCCTTTTAGTCGATTATGCATTTTATCAAGTAGGAACTGATAGTCCCTGATGCGAGGAGTAGTGTTGGTAATAGGGAATCCCAAATATTTTCCAAACGAGTTAGCTTCTCGGATATTCATGATATGAGTGACTACTTGTTTTATGTTGTCATCTGCATTTTGAGAGAAAACAATACGGCTTTTATTAAAATTTATTTTCTGCCCTGAGAGAACCCCAAATTTATGCAGAACATTTTTAATGGTTTCAGCAGTTTCCTGAGTTGCTTCATCGAAAAGGACTAAATCGTCTGCAAATAGTAGGTGGGACAAGGGAGGACCTGATCTTGCTACTTTAATCGGTTTCCATAGCGATTCAGTAACTGCTGTATTGATCATTCTAGTTAGGTGTTCCATACAAATAATGAAAATGTAGGGCGATAATGGGTCCCCTTGGCGAATCCCTCTTGAAGGAGAGAAAAAAGTAGTTGGACACCCATTAATTAAAATGGAGATTCTGGATGAAGAAATACAAGACATGATAAGCGAGATGGTGGAATTGGGAAAGCCGAGGTTTTCAAGAGAATGCTTTACAAAAGACCATTCCAATCTATCAAAAGCCTTTTCCAAATCTATTTTAATAAGCATTTTACTTCTAGTGCCTTTGGTCTTTTTTATAGCTAAAATTGCTTCTTGGACAATGATGGCATTATCAACAGCTCTTCTACCAGGGATGAAACTAGCTTGCGTTGGGCTAATAATAGTATGAAGAGCCGGTCGAATTCAGTTAACGAGAATTTTGGTGATGATTTTATAAATAGTATTACAGAGACTTATAGGTCTGTATTGAGTGATGTATTCGGGATTTTTGACTTTAGGTATCAGGGTTATGTATGTATCATTTAAGCCTGGAGGGAGGGAGCTACGCTCGAAAATTCTATTACAAATTTCAATGATGGAAAATTTAGTAGCCGACCAATATTTTTGGAAAAATACCGGATGGAGGCCATCAGATCCAGGGGCTTTCAGTGGTTGAAAAGAATTGACAGCTGAAGTGATTTCTGATTCCATTAGTTAAGAATTGTGATACTACCTCGTTCAATACATATATTGCTTCTGTAAGAACATATTTGATGAGTCCATTCATACTGAATATGTCCAAGAAAGTCAATATCCAGCCAGAAAGAGCATTTTTCTTTTTCTCTTTTTTTCCTCTACGAGTAGTTTAGAAGCACTCAATTTATTTGGTTAAACTAAAAGATGTCAAATACGCGGACTTATTCCGTGGAATATTTTCATAATTAAGATATATCCTTTATAATCAGTGCATCAGTTCAAATTTAACTTGTAAAGTCAAACACACAATCTTCTATCTTTCTTTTCAATTCTTAGACATGGATAAACTTTTATCTTCACTGGCTGTTTATTTTACAAACTTCTGGAATCAAGAACTCAAAATGCTGAATGATTCAAACCATTAGGGATCAGAAAAACAAACTGAATTAGTTGACATTTTCGGCCAGAAATTATGAAAATCTTATCACATAAACACTAATAAACTTGGTACCAAAGTTATCCACTACTAACTCCCTCCTTGAAGATGGCTCTTAATGAAAAGAAATCTTAGTGAAAAGAAATTATTTAAGACATATGCAGATTAAAGATTTCCTAGTGTAGTTTACATCTCCTGTGCAGTTTGCGAGCTATCGCACAAAGAGTGAGATTTATCCAAATAGCATCCAAAGGGTAACGACTGCGAGTTCCTTGGTTTAAAAAAAAAAAAATATATATATATATCATGTACTCATCTAATAACAAAATTAGTATTGAGGTACATACAAGCTAGCGGAGCCCAATTTGTGATGCTTAATAATTCAAGTTTTTGCACGAAATAGACAGTTTTGGCCCTCATTTGGCCATAATTGTAAGACTATTCTTATGAAGGGCAAACCTGTAACAGAGTGCTAGAAGTGTCCTATTTCTATAAATTTTCCTTAGTATTTTGTCGCAAAGTCGAATACATGACAAAAGTGTGATGGCTTCTTCCGTTACAAATTTTGTTTTCTGGTAGACGAACACCACCATTATCAAAATATTTGCAATCAAGAACTTAAAATGAGCAATAGATGAATATTTAAACAATTATAGAGAAAATTATGACAGCGTTACTTATATATATATATCTACACTTTGAATTTTCACATAGGAGTAATAAAAACACATGAAAAAGTGTGAGGTCCCTTTGGGTTATCCTTACACTTCACTTAAACCAAGCTAAAAAGTAACACCCATAAAAAGAAAAAGATTGAAATTGAAGAAAAAGAGAAAAACAACACCTTGTCACACACGAAATTAACCCTTATGTTACTATCAGCAAACTAATATACCAACCATATTGTTTTCACACTATTAAATTAACTTTGCTATTGGATTTTTCCTTTGGCAAAGTTTATAACTATATGTATATTTATCTGTTCACAGCACGAGTAGAAATCCAATGGCACCTAGCAGCTGGTGATCCACCAGAGACTATTCTTTTGGTTGTTGAAGAAGATGATGAATTATTCGAAAACCCGTAATCGGGTGATCCGAATAGTTGTATATTTGATGTTTCAAACCGACCTGAATCGCCTGGAAGTCTCATGTAACAACCTAATGGTGATTCTTGATTCATCCATCTTGGTGATGATGAACTAGTCAATATTCCTCCTTGTCTAGTATTTTTGTATTCCACTATTGCTTTATACACAAATGGAATTAATCCCTCCATCTTGGATATATATTATATATATATATTTTTGTGCTATAGTTTGTAATGGAAGAGAGAAGAAATGTTTGAGCTTAGAAGTTGGTTTTTTGGAGTTTGGTGAATTTGGAAAGGAAAGGAGGGTTTTTAAAAGAAGAGGATTAGGAGGGAAGGGGGCGGTGACATGGAGTAATGGATTAGACTCCAGCTGTCAATGCTAAGCCAAGCTGACAATGAGGCACGAATAGAGCTATGAGTTTGAATTGGTGAAATTACAGCAATAATAAGAAATACGCCTTGTAATTTGTAACAGCTGAAATTATGACTTCAAAAACATATTTTGATACTTTACTACAACCGGCTTAATTGCATTGGTAAATAAAAATTGTACTACATTATAATGTATACCATGCTCCGTTTGCTTAAAAAATAGCACTATTTTCTTGTTAGTGACATAAACTTTAAAGTAATTTAAATAACTTGAGCTTTTAATTCTAACCTAAATAATAAGCTTTTCTAATCACAAAAATATTTTGTCATGTTTATAATCGTAAGCTTCAATATTCTTATAACCACCCTAATGTTAGTTATTACTTATGACATTTGTAGGACAATGAGTTTCAAAAAGATCTCATCTCTTTCTTATATTTTGTTCATAGTCAAACTATGTAAAATAAATTGAAACATATACTAAATGATTAGTTAATTCTTAGAATATATAGTACTGCTAGATGTTAAGGGATGGTTAGAATCTCTTATAACTCTTAACCAGATGTTTCATATTTGAACTCTTAAAAATTAAGTGCCTTCCAATAAAGAACGTTTTAACTCTTCCGTGGGCTGAAACATTTATCAAATGTTGGATCAGTAAATTTCCAAACAAGGACAATTGAATATTTACACAATATAAAAATAAAGGAAATAAGAGAAAGAAACTTCAAAGTAATAAAATTTGGAACAAAATTCTTTTGTGAAAGCTACAACCAAACAGTATAACTTATCGCGAAAGTTTATAATCTTGAAATCTGTGGACTACACGAATTTTCAAATTAAGTGTGTATATGGATTACTTTTGTCACATTAGTTAATAAGTCTTAGTTATGAGGACCCCCCTTAAGAACTAATTTAAACTATCTTATTTTAATCAAGTAGGACCTATAGCCTGTTTGGCATTGCTTCTCCAAAGCCAAAAGTGTTTTTTTCAACAAAAGTACTTTTTTTAGAATTTTGAGGTGTTTGGCAACTAAAAAAAAGTACTTTTAGGTAGAAACAGAAGCAGTTTTTCTGCTGTTGGGAAGAAGCTACAAATATCTGCTTCTTGCAGAAGCAGTTTATTAATTTTTTCAAGACATAAATATCCTTACCAAGAATTCATATTTACCATATTATTCCTTATAAATTAACCATATCTCTCTCAAAATACAATTATATTTTTCTTTTTCCTATTTTTTTCTACTACGTACTTTTACAAATCTTCTTCCTCCAGGACTAATTTTTATTTCTAGGTATTACTATCAACCGTATATAGGATGTCCTACTCTTTAAATCATCTTTTAAAAGCAAGTGATTACTAGAAATTCCTAATTCCGTTATCACTTTGATTTAACTATATTTTATATTGTTCAATAACTTAATTTATATCTTTTACGTTATGTTTTATATTTAACTAAATAAATTTTCTAATTAAAATCTTTTATGATAAATATTCAAAATTATTTTTTTTGTTTTTATTAATCCAAATGTAAAATGAACTTGGATGTCCTTTTCGTAATTTGACACTGAAAAGTACTTTTCGTAACGATTAACCAAACACAAATTATTTATCAAAAGTACTTCTCCAATAAATTGTCCAAGCACAAACTGCTTATTATCCAAAAGTACTTATTTAAAAAGTACTTATGCCAAAAGTACTTCTCAAAATAAGCAGTTTTGGACAGCAATCCCAAACAGGCTACTAATCTCTACTAATGTCTTCACCTGACATCTTTAAAGTAAAAGACATACCTCACTTAAATAAACTGTGTGAGACACTTATTAAAAAATTTCCATTACATCACCTCTCACCAAATCTCACTTTATTATTCCCTCTCAAGACATTTTTACAAGAGAATAATTTTGAGTCTTTATTCTGGTAGGTATTTTATAATTTACTGGTTGGTCTATCCTAATATAATAACCAAACCGATCGAAATTAACTTCGTTAGTTTATTAGTAATTGTTAGTCCTTATACTAATAGCCATGACTTTTCTCTACTTGCTTCCAACTTCAATTGGCATGTCTAAAATATTATTTATGTGGTAGTTATCTTTCTGACTCAAACTAAACTCAATTAAATAAATTTTGAGGGTGGAAAACGAGTATATACGTGCCACATGTTTGTACTAGTTTTATATTCTATATACATTAATTTATGGTGTAAAAATATGCATAAAATAGGATTAACCTAAAATAAATGATAAAAACACACAAATTAACTTATAACAGCGTAACTTAAATTCTTACAATAACGTCAAATTGATTGGTTAGTTCAAGTGTAGCTTTTCAACACACAACCATATCATTATTAAACGATATTGTGATTCTATTGGAAGCTTTCAAAATGTGATATACATGCTGCCATTTTCATTAGCAAATCAACAGCTATCTCAGCAAGATTTTATCTTTATTCTTTTCTAGGGGTTTTGAGAACGTTGTGAGAACCACCAAATATAGAACGGTAGGAAATAGATAATTGTCTGGCTTGAAGAGGAAAATTCAAGACAAAGAACTGTCACCTAATGACTTATTATATTGATGGATCCTGGAAGACGAAGATAATTACTAGTTTAATTTAACTTTGTGCTATGATTACCTGTGGACAAATATCTCACCTAGTGTGTGGATGATTGTGATTACTTCAGTCTTAGGTATTCGAACCATCGAAATAGACAACTTTTCAATTGGGAGGGCTTTATCTCATAGTTGATATACCATGCTTTATCTCATATTCGTAGTGGTGTTTTTCCTGTGGCATACTGCATTTATTTTAGTCTTTGACATTTTATCTATTGGTGGTAGCGGTTAGGAATGTCAATGGTTTACGAAAAATCAGCCTAACCGACCGAACCGTACTGAACCAATTTTTAGGTTAATTTTTACCAAAACCGATAGTTTGAATATAACTTTATAACCGTACCGAATAATTAGGGTAGGTTTTTTCGTAAAATAAAAAAAATCAAAAAAATACCGAACCGAATATATTTACACACACAATATATATATATATATATATGTGTGTGTGTGTGTGTGTGTGTGTGTGTGTTTTATGTGTTAAGTCTAAAAACAAATATAAGCAAATTTTTTTAGTCAAGGTCATGGACCTTGAGATGATGGAAAAACAACGTTGCATATACTAATTAGCACTGAAAGTGGAAACTACCAAATTAAACCACACTCATATAATCTTTTTGAAACTAAATCAATATGTACGACTAATAAACTTGAGCATAATCGAGCTACTAAGTGACCAAGATATCAAATATTTTTCTACCTTTTTAAATTTCTCTTAACATATACTTAATCTTTTATTATCCTACTTCTTGAGTTATATTTAATCAATACCAATCAGCTCGTGTTATTTAGAATTATTTTATCTTTGCTTCATTGATTTTATAATATCACTATAGAATAATATTCTTTTGATTAATTGTATTATAAATAAATTTTACCAAAGTCATGTATATGATACCGTGTTCTATTATCCACTTAATATAGAATGACAATCACTTGTAGCTCGATATTAGAGAACGAAAATATGTCGAGTACTTAAATATTGGTTATAGACATTTAAGAGTTATTATTTATCCAAATATTATCTTAAACTATACTTTATGTGTTATATTAAAATTATAGGTAGTTTACATAAAATTGGCATATTCTAATAATAGTACGGCTCTACCATAGAGTTTAGAAAAAATTACCGAAAATTAATCGAACCGAACCGAAACCGAAGGAAAACCGACATGAATGGGACGGTTTTGAAAAGTCTTATTTTGGTTATGCATAATAGAGTAACCGAAAAATTGGTATGGTATAAATTTCATGAAAAAACCGATCGAACCGAACCATTGACACCCCTAGTACCTATTTTTTCTCTGTCTCTTTAAAATTTACTGTCACTAACTAGTAATTCCTTTATTCCATCATGTTTTGTTTTAAAATTTAACATATTTTTTGAATTATTTTTCTTTAGCGGAGGGTTTATCGGAAACAGCCTCTCCACCTTAGTAGGGGTAAGGTCTGCGTATATCTCACCCTCTCCAGACCTCACTTCATAGAATTATACTGACTATATTGTTGTTATTGTTGTTATTGAAAAGATTGAAAAATCTTAATAGTCCATTGATTACCTAAAATTTCACCTTGGTAGTGAGGGTTTCAATGCCTCACCTTATTCATGTAAAACATAATATTCAAGTGTTAAATTTCTTTAATTGGTGGTATTAGCATTGTATGATGTTCAACCCAATGAGGTGAATGCAATGCTTGGGTATTTTGCTAAAGTACCACTACTTAGATATTATTTAGTATTAACAAGGTTATATTTCATTCATGATGTAAAGACTGAATTTATTATTTTTGTTTGTTTATTGTTAATAAAATTAGCTGCTAAGCTATAAGCTTAGTGGTATTTTGCTTTAAAAAAAAAAACAAATCCCTCACCGCGTAATAATCGTCTCTCCCATCTCTCCTTACTCTATTTCAAAAAAATAAATAAATAAAATTTGAAATGGTTAAGAAAATTATGCTTAGGATATGATCACATATATGGACAAATATTTTTGGATCTTCTGTTACTTACTTTTTGGTATTATATATGACTCATAGTATCTTCAAGGAATTATTCTTTCTTGAAATTTTAAAAGGGAAATGCCGCACTTTGTGCGATGCACATTTCAGAGCCTTGGACGGATGTCTTATGGAAATGGCTCTGTGAAGACAAAATGGGAGCACTTGACGACATTGTACGTTAAACAAATTAGTTATGATTTGGTTAAGCAAATAGAATATTAAAAAAATTGAAGAGATTGGGAGAAATGTTACGGAGTAGAGTATTTATTAAGTGTTTAATGAGTTATTTATGAGTAATGACATTCATATACCTCTATACATCTCAATGTGTGTTAACGGGCCAAAACATCTAGAAAGTTCCAAACTTAAAAATTAGATATGGGATTATATATTCACAAGATTTGGGGACTCTTTCTTTTATCTTCTTTTAAGAACCCAAGACCTTATTTTAACACTTTTATCTTCCTTTTAAGTAAATGCATATGGAAGCTTACATTGTTATAGGAAATGTTAGTTTCCGATAAGTAAATGAAAAGTCTCTTTTAGTACCTGTATTTCTTAAAAATATATTTCAGGTATTACAATTAAATTTGTATTTAGTTGAGTCTTAGGCGATCGTTTATATTTGACCGGTTGATAAGCAATTTACGTTAACAAATGATCGATTTACCAAATATTATTTCGAAGACAGTGTAAACAACAAATTCGATAGAGTAGATGATAATGAATTAGATAACACGATATAGCAAGTTTGATTCGAGCACAGATATTATCGAATAAACAAAGACGAGCAATAGATTAAATTGTTATGACAATATGACTATGTAATCGCAAGCGATCGACTCCTAATAACTCCAAGCAAACGAATTACGAATAAGATTAGTTACTGTTTATCCGAACACGATTCAAATATTAGATAGCTTAATACCAAACGAATGATCGACTAAAATTCGATGAAGAATGCTGCAACCGAATTGATAGTGACGGCGTTAAGTATGCAAGATAATGTGAGTTGACCATTAATATGTTTGGCAAAAACGATTATGAACTAACAATAATCCTACTGAATCAATATTACAATCATGATAATGACGATTAACTAACAAGATCGATGACGATGAGCAAATATATTAAACAATGAGAATCACAAGCAAACAACGAGATAAATAGTAAATCAATAAATGAAAGCAGTAAAGCTTATTGTGTTGATCAATCAGAGGCTGGTGTTTCGTTGAAGAGAAGAATCTTCCTTCAGACTTGAACCAAGCTACGATTTGTGTTTAATACAGTAATTATGGTTATAATGATGGCGGATTAGTAGCAATAATAGTGAAAGTATGACAATAGAATGAAGAAAGGGGGATGGCTTTTGTTCAGAAGATCGTCAAAATACAATTGGGGAAATGGGGGAACATTTATAGGCTGAGAGATGTGGAGCCTCCAACGCTAGAAGGACTCCACTCTCTCACCTTTCTTCTTCAGTAGCGCAGCCACGTTTAACCAACTCCGCTAAACTCGATCCGATGAAAGCGGGATAAGATCAACCATTCTTATCTGGCACAGCGTCTACCTTCGAAATATTCCGATCACGATCAAGCTTAATCGATCGCACTATCGATCAAGGCTATCCCAATTTGATCTCGTTTCGTAATGTCTCCGAAAACTGCTCTTATCTTGCCACGTAGCTGACCACGTGTCATTTGCATGATCGGACAAAATTCGACCAATACAACACCAAATTATAAGGAGGTTGATATAATTTGAACTATTATTTTTGTAGACACTAAAACTTTAGGGCTCTTTACAAATATATACAACCCTAACACCAAAATTACAAAAAATAATAACATTATTCCCCTTTACAAAAAATAACAATATTTTTTTTACACATTATATACAAAACCAATAAACTAAAAATTAGGGTTTGTTCCTCCTTCTTCCTACTGCCCCCTCCCACTACTACCACTCCAGGCGACGAAGCCTGGTCACCGCCGGCCGCCGCCAGCCAATCGCCGGATTTTTTTTTTAATTTCATTGTAGATCTAGTGTATTTTCACTGTATGGACAGTGTATACATTGTGCATACAGTGAAAATACAGTATTGTATGTGTGTGTATTCTATGTATAGGTATTGTATGCACGTTCATTCACCGCACACACACACCAAAAATAATATCGAATCTGATTGTATATTTATTGTATGATAAGTGTATATTCAGTGTAAGTGCGGTATCTATTTACTGTATATACAATGCATACACCGCACAAACAATGAAAATACACATTTCATACAATCCATACAGTCCACAAATACCAAACATACACCACAACCACCGTGGTTCCGCTATTTCCCACCTGAAAATTCAAAAAAGAAAAAAAAAAGGGAAAAGCAACCAACAATCGCCTATAACAGACAGGACATCGTCGACGATGGGAGCCACCGGAGCTCCGTCGTCGACCATACAGATCCACAACACAAGCACATTAGATCCACAACGGAAGCACAACAGCGATGGTTCAGATTTGGGGAACGGCGGAAGGAGATGGAGAAGGAGGCCGGAAAACTTTTAAAAAAAAAAGAACGATGCAGCTGCGACGCCATAGCGACAACAACGGGGAAACACTGGGGATGGGAGAGGCGGGACGACGACAGGGGTGGGGCGGCGACGACGACTAGCTGGAAAAACAGTTGGGGGGCGGGGTAGGCGGAGAAAGAGAGAGTGGAGAGAAGAGAGAAAAAAAGGATTAGGTTTTTGGGTTAGAGAGAGAAGGAAACAATGATAATATGGTAAATATCGTTATGTTGTGTAATTTTTCGATAATGTTGGTATTCTTTGTAATTTAACTGCTTAATGTGTCAATTAGCATAAAAAATCAAAATTTTATCAAAATTAGGGGTTTACATAGTGAGCCCATTGGATCACTTGGAGGCTACTCCATCAAACCCTAAGCCACACCTATATAAAGGGCTTCATATTCTCTAGCAAAAGCATTTCAAAAACTCCATGAGATCATCTCAAATCCCATAAATTCAGGATAAACACAAATATTCAAGACACCAAATATGTCTTTCAAGCATCTTCATGATAATCAAATACATCAAGAAGATGTAAATCATCCTACGTTCGACAAATACGCCGCTAAAGCCCTCGAATGTAGATCATCCTATGTTCGAGAAATATGCTGCTAAGGCCCTTGAATTACGGATACGAAATCAGAGGGAAGAAACAAGGGATCACCATAATTGTACTCACAATTTTGATAAATATAATCGCTTGTTTCTTTATGTTTTTGTGATTGCAGTTTATTTTCTATATACTGAAAATTTGTTGCAAACAAATTGGCACGCCCAGTGGGACCAATTATGTTTTTCATCTCTTCTCTCACAAGCAAAAGAAAGTCTACAACAATGGTGGCCAAATCCGAGGGCAACATCTCTCGGTATTTCAAATCTTGTCTTTGCATCTCCAACTCAAACAAGACTTAAATAGACATGAAATTTTCCTTCGAACTTATTGAGCTTTATATTTGAGAAATTTTCTTTCGCACCAAAATCTATTCCCTGTACCAATGTTTTGTAGTATTATAAAGGGCCGAATCGCAGAAATATGCCACGGGAACAAGTGGTTTCATAAATACCCTCGCTAATACTGGTTCAGCATAAATGCCCTCCATTAGTTTAATGAAAGATTTTTGGACGAAAATACTCTAACAACCAATAAAAAGAGCTCGCCCTATCCCTCCCTTCATTTTCTCCATTCACGCTATTTACAAACCCTAAAAATCTATAACTCTTTCATATTGCTCCATTCAAAATGAAGATTCAAGGTAAGATTTCTTCAAATTTCTATTGACTTTTACCAAAAACTGCATTAATTTCTTTACCATTTAGTTTAAACTATGCTTAATTTTGTTTTAAATTATATATAACTACATGTTAGCTCAAAACGAGCTATAAATTTTATTAATAATGATCCAAAAAACTTGTCGAAGAGAAAACACATGATTTTAGATTGATTACGGTAATTATAATATGCAGATTCATAAAAATTAATTGATTTGTCTTAATCCTAGAATTTACAAAGAGAATTACAAGTAAAATCACATATGGGATTGAATTTACACTGCAACCGTAACGACAATATGTTCTCTACATTCATCTGAATTAATTTGTAGGAAATCTATAAATTATCTGCAAGTCTTGGCTATTACCAAGACTTTATCTAGAGTTGCAATATGCACTTGCAGAGAAAGTCTCAGAAAGTGTCGGCAATTGTCAAGACTTCAAGCTCTAGTGCAATTAGCACATGGCACAGACTGTCTTGTTTATTACCAAAACTTTAAGCCCTCTTGCACGAGGAAACTTCTCTGCAACTCTTGGCTTATTGCCAAGAGTTTAAAATCTTGTGGGAAATGGGAAATGGGATGCAAATAACAAATATTTGAACCATTGACATAAAGTTGATACTTTTCAAAGATGGTATAATCTACCAAGCATTTGAAAAAGAAATTTGCAATGCTCTAAGCATAAACACTGATGAAGTGAAGCAAAGACAAGGTTTGACACGAACCTGGAAACGTGTAGAGGCATGATGGTAACAAATGATCAAGAACTTATGACTTGCCTGTATCTGCTGAACAATGATGAGAATTTTAGAAAATCCCGCTTTATAGTAGAAGATACTAAAAAAAATGACCTGTCAAGTAATAACACCACCACCCCCAGCACATACGAATTCTTTGTGAATAAAACTGACCATAGCATGGTGTTGAATCAAAATTAACGGCAATTGATTGACTTTATCGACCAGAATGAAGACTTACTCTTCCTAACTGACCAAGAAAGTTAAGATGCGAGACTAGAGCAAAGAGGAACCAATGAAGAGGTCAAGACAAGCCAAGCATTGATGATACCCATTGAATCATAAACAATCATCACCCACCAGTCAACAGCAATGGACATTGAATCTATCAGTCCACCATCACCAGTGCAAGAATCAGGAGAGCCATCCATGGTAATAAAGGTAAAGAGAAAGAGAAAACTTGACACTGAAATGCCCATTCTATGGAGTAATGCATATGTGGATAACATAACTGAAAAATCTGTCTTCCAAGACAAATACAATATGAAGAAATCTACGTCTACCATTGACAATTACACAAAACATACAGTTCAAGATTGGTAAATCATGCAAGACAAGATATTGGCTGAGGTATCTTGATACCAATTGCACTTGGCATTTCCATGCATCGAAGATAGGCAATTCTCTGCTTTTCAAGGTGGACAGATGTCAAAAGACACACAAATGCTCTATTGACTTCATTAAAGCTGACCAGCCGAACACAACATCAAAAATGATAAGTGACTACATTGTGGAGCTTATACGGGAAAACGATAATGTGATTACACCGAACTTTGTGGTACAGAAAATGAGAAGGAAATTTGGAATTACCATCACCTACCACAAGGGATGGCGTTCAAGCTGAAAAGATTCTTTTTGCCTACAGGATGATAGTAAGTAACATTTCTTACAAAAACAATCAACAAAAAAAACTACTTAGACTCTACAGTTTCTTATTACATGTTTATTGACTTCATTCGCAGGTTGATCCTATGAATGACACAAGATTTACTGTAAAGGAATGGGATGATAAGTTTACCGTCGACTTAAAGGAGAGAACCTGCAAGTACTTGCAGTTTCAAACGGACGAGCTACCATGCACCCACGCCATTGCAGCAATAGATAGGAGAAATCTACATAACTCTAGCTACTGCGCACAATGGTTCCCAACATGCATGGCAAGAAACTTACATGGGTGAAATTCTACTAGTAGAAAGTTCAAAATCATGGGATGTTCCATAAACATCAAGGATTTCATTACAATACCACTCAACACAAATGTTAAGATGGGAAGAAGGAAGACAAAGATATATGTTTCAAGAGCAGAGTTTTTAAAGGCTAGGGTGAGATGTTCAAGATGCAAAAGGTCAGGACACAGTAGAAACAGCTGTCTCTACAATCCAGTACTCCTTCTACATGCAAGAAAATACTGAAAGAAAGGTACACCATGATTTATTTTAACTACTCTTATGAACTACAATTTTATATGTTAACATTACTTATAATTTACACTATTGGTGAACTTTATGTCCTCAAGAAAGCTTATTTTTGAATTTTAATTGTCCAACTTAAACTCATAACAACTCATAATCACTTACCCTCTATCTCTTGGCAACTGGGCAATACTTTCCTCAATCCTCTCACCCCTTCCCCGGGCAAGTCTTGGCAAGTCAACATTTGCCATGAACCCTTGAGTTCTTGGCAAACAGAAAATACTTTCCTACACATCCCTCACCTCCCCCTCTCTACGAGCAAACATGCTGTCAAGTATTGGCAATTGCTAAGACTTTAAACATATTTGCAATACGGACTTGCAGAAAAAGTCTCTAAGAGTCTTGGCTATCTAGATCTGGACATTTGTGCTTGGCTACAAGTATAGGCAAATGGGTAACCCTCTCCTCAGCCCAATGTATGAATTCTCTCAATTATTGGAAATTGCCAAGACTTTAAACACACTTGAAATGTTGACTGGTAGACAAAGTCTCTAAAAGTCTTGGCTATTGCCAAGACTTCAAGCTCTCAACATTTGTGCTTGACTGGAAGTATTGGCAAAGGGTAACCCTCTCCTCATCCCAATGTATGAATTCTCTCAATTCTTGGCTATTGCCAAGACTTTAAAAACATTTGCAATTCGGACTTGCAGAGAAAGTCTCTGAAAGTCTTGGAAATCAAGTTGTGGTGCAATTAGCACATGACACTGGTTCTCTTTTCTATTGCCAAGACTTTAAGCGTTGTTGAAAGGGAAAACTTCTCTGCAAGTCTTGGCTTACTTCCATCTAAATGCCTTGAAGTATTGGCAAAACCGACACTTACAATTGACCACTTCGATAACTAAAAATACAACAAATTATATCCTAACTAAATGAAAGAGCAAAAAAAGTATTCCATATCACTACCAAGCACTAAAAAGAAAAATGATACATACAAAAAGGACATACATTTATTAACCAAAAATATAAAGAGTTATAAGGATACACCTTATACGATAAGTTTTTCTTGCACATATACATACATCCTAAAACGAAAAACACTATTATGAGAAATTAATCATCACAATTAACATTCCAAAATATTTAAAAAGTACTGTCAATCATTCATAAAAATACTGCATGTTCAATTGTTTCCACCATCAAATGGTACACCAAGATCTCGTTCACAGATCAAATCATTATGTTCATTATAATCCTCTCCTACCATCTCCGGAGGGGTCTCATAGCCATTAGTTCCCTTGGAGCTGGCATGACACCACAAATTGGTAGCCAAGTCAATCTGATACTGCCTAAGCTGGGTGAACTTATACTTTGAAAAATTCTTCCCATCCATCAACAAATCAATAAACTTTATCACAAAAACACCATAATCAACACTACAAAAAATCAAACACAAAATTTGAATAAGAATAATGAAAATAAAACAACAAAGAAAAAAAAGAAAAGAAAAAAATCAACTAATTTAAAAAAGTCCAAGTCAAAGAATGCATACGTTTTGGCCTGCTTGGGGCATTTTGGCCACACACACTTCAGCGGCTCATACACTAATCCGCATGATGGTCGATACCAGTATAATTCTATAAGTTCAAGCAATGATGGAATCATCCTAGAATAGCTATCCACATGCTTCATCAACTTCGAGTCATTCTTCTCATAAACAGAGTCATAGATTTAAAATATGATCATCCAAATAGAAAACTCCAAGGATATAATGGGTAACTATAGTCCTTTCATCACCCAAACGTATTTGGAACAACACAAGATCAACAACTTCCCAAGACATCCCACCCCTAATCTCATTCGCATATATAGAATCAACAAAAAGTTCACAGTTTGGATCAACTCCCCAATGAAAATTTCCATCATTAGCTTTAAAAGTTCTGCATGTTTCCATAAACCAACGATCAAAGAGAAGTGTCGTGCTAGCATATTTCTATTGACCATCAAAAGAATGGTACAAACACCTTTTCTTCAAATAATACAGAGAAACTTCTACATGCTGCACAAACAAACACAAATAAAAGAATGAACATTTACAATATGTATTCTTACATTTATTTGCATAATTCACTATGAAGTCTCTTCAAGTCTTAGCTATTTCCAAAACTTCAAGGCTTGTTGAAATGAGCAACTTGCAGAGAAGGTCTCTGCAAGTCTTGGCTATTGCCAACAGTTTAGGCTCTAGTGGAATTAGCACATTCTAGACACTTCTTGGCTATTGCCAACACTTCAAACCCTGTAGCGATGGTCAATTTGGAGAGAAAATCTCTGCAAGTCTTGGCTATTGCAAAGAGTTCAAGCTGGAAACTAAACTACTATATAGCACAAGAAAAATAAAAACAAAATTGAATGAAGGTTATGAACCTCATCAGTGAGGGTCAACTTATCACTCCACGGCTCAAGAAACCAACTTCGGATAAAAATGGAAGCACTACCTAAGTGGTAAGTATTGGGCAAAACATCCTCGCAACCAGCATAAGCGCTTCGATCAACCCTACACGAAGCACACATCGTAAAGCAAACTACTAATAATATATAGACATAACAACTTCTACAATACAAACCACCCAAACAAACCAAAATATCTAACATCACTAAAAATACAAAAAAAAAAAAAATGACTGTGCATGTACAACAAATAAATAGCAAAAGAAACAACTCAATCAAACATACACTTTCTTGGAGAATTCCTGAAGAGAAATGCTATTTGGATTGATGAAGGTTCTAAAATTTGGCACGTGTGGAGGAATATCGGCATAATGAAATGGGCATCGACGTCTGTAATGACATTTCCAATCACTAGCCGCCTTACCATGATAATGACCATATCGTTGAAAAGGATATAACAAAGCCTAGCTAGGCTTTAGAACCCTTCTTGGTCTTCCCTGGTCATCCAAATCACCTACAACTGAAGCATCCTTCATCACTCTTGGCTTGTTAATATCAGCAAGACCTGCGTCGTCAACCTTTCTCTTTCCACCTGCTTTTGTTCTCAAAGAAGTAAGTGAAACATCTGGACTAGAAGCTTCACCAACATCCTACAAAAAAAATAAGAATGTGATAAAATCAATACGAAGAATGAAGATTTAGTCTATAAAGATCTTGGCATAGCCAAGACTTTAACCTCTGGTGCAAGGGTCTCTGCAACATCTATCTCCCTCTCTTCATTATTCCTAGCATCCAACAACATGTCAGCATCTTCCCCAAGGTCCCTATCCTGAACATCAATATCTCTCTCTACGCTCCTATCAAGATCTATTCGCTGTAAAGACTGCTATTCCTCTGGCCTAACCGACACACCTTCACCTCTACCACCAATCGACGGTCCACGAGATGCAAACACAGCTTCCCTGCCAGTATCCCGATCTGACACAGGAGATGCGACAATAGGAGACCGACGACGAGGTGGACTATGTACTCCAGACGATCCAAAATCTCTCTCTTTCTTCAGAAAATCCACAAGCTCACCAAGCTGTTGCTTAATCAAACCTTGCTCATCTAAAATAGCACCCAAAGACTTTTTCCAACTCTTCTCTATTTTCTTCACAAAATGACAAATATAAAAAACCATCAACACATATAGAAAATAAATTATTACATTTTGAAATTAATTGAACGGGCAAGAAATACCTACATCAAGATGCTTATTCAAAGAATCATAATAATCTCCATCACCAAAAAAGAATAGAGGAAGTGCTTGGAATATCCCTTTTTGGTAGCTCATCCACAAGAGTGAAAAGCTCAACAAGAGCTTTACCTTTCTATCAAGTAGATAAAAGAATAAAACAAATATAAAAACAGAAACCATTTCCAAATCACAAACGTAAAAACAAAAAATCACAACGCTTACAGATTTTAAATTCTTTGGCAGAAACAACGACAACACTGACTCGTATTGACGGCTGCCACAACTCCTGTAATGGATCATCAGAGGATGCTCTCTTTTAGAATTTATAAACACAAAGGAATGTATATATGCAGCGAAAATATCCAACCCCAAACAGTAAAAGGAAAGGGGAATCCGGTAAGCTGATACGACGAATCTGGACGTTTAGTACCGTTATCAAACACATTCTTCAATGAACTCAAATTTTCTTCAAAGGCTAGCGAGGCCCATACAAACTTACAACAAAGGTTGATGTCCTCAATCACTTTAACATACTTAGTTTTAACAACTTTTTTAGGCCTACAGCCTAATAACACACGACCTACAATATATACCTCAGGAAGCTTCACCAGATCCATCTCATTAGACCAAATGGTCCTCTTCATGTCCTCCAATATACTCTCCAAATCACCCATGCATATCCCCTTCCTTGGAAATTCATCTCCACCAAAATAATCCCTAATCAGATGACTACAGCCTCCATTCATAGCTGCTTCGACAACAATCCTATCAATAGTAGAAGTCGGCAACCCAGTAACAGCACCAAAGATACCGAGATCAAACTGAACATGATTTCATTGTAAAGAAAATGTCATTGCATATCGCCTCTTGCATTCAACTTTGGACAGTAGCATACAATGCAAAAAATTACTCGAGAGGCTTTTTATATCTATCTCCATAAACTTCCCAAACACACATCTTTTTAATTCTAAAAGCTGCTGAGCTGTCAAACCTTTCTTTATAATGTTCTGGAAGTTAGGATTCCCTCTCCAAGATGGTTGCAGATTATACCAAGTAGCATAATCAATATAAAGTTTCCCTGCGCCAGCCATCTTCTATAAAAATCTACAGAACAAACAAGATACACATGAATCAACCTTCAAAATCAAGCAAAATCATATATCTAAATATCTATTTTCAAAAATAAAAAAATATATATAAAAAACCACTTAAATGATGATTTAAACCCACATAAAATAATACTTTAAAAGCCTGATGGAAGGCGTAATTAATAAATCTCCACAAATCTTACTTGTAGGCAAGACTTTCAAACCTAAATCAACAACACACGAGATTAACCAAAAATAAACCAAGAATAGAAAGTCTGGTGCAAGCCCAAGTTAACAAACCTCCATTGCCTATAGGGAAGACTTTCATGCCTAACTCAACCAAACACCATAGATTCAACTACAATAAACAATCACTTTAAGCGCTCATACAACACCAACTCAAAAATCTCTACAAGTATTGGCAATAGGCAACACTTAGATAATTCAACAACACCATTTCAAATTAAGAAATACACAAAATCCGCTGAAAAACAGTCTTACACGCAAATAAATCAACATATTACATCAATAAACACTGGTGAATTCAACATATTTTCTAATTTTAACCCAAAAAAAATAAAACATAAACTATAAATAGCATATTCCATGTAAAAACAACAAATACGCACTCAAATTCTACATAAATAATGTGTAAATCCTAAATAAACTTCATAAAAAAGAAAATAATAAAATCAAAAAAAACTTACAAAAGCAAGTGTGCCTTGTAAACAATTGAAAATTCAAGCATTTTTTGTACTAACTTCACTAAAGTTGCCGTTCAACAAGTAGTAATAAGAGGAAAAAGCTGTAATGATTTTGATTTGATATGACAAGCACATTGGTAGAGGAGGAAAAGAGAGAATTTTTTTTTTGGAGAATGAAAAATGAAAAGTCGCTTGGTGTTTAAATATAATTAAATGAAAAAAATTGTAAAAAAACTGTCGAGGCGGTTTAATAACCTGCTCCAGATATTTTTAAAAATCAAATGTCATATGAAAGCTAATATTACATATAAATTGAAGTCTTGATAGTAGCCAAGACTTTACACTCAAACAATCCACCACTTCAATTTAATTTAATACAAAATATTGGCTAAAAGGTAAAACTTCCTACCAACTACCACCGGCTTTATAATTTTTAAAGTAATAATAAGTCAAGAAATAATAATACTACAAAATTATATTAAGCTTGTAAATAACAGTTATTTATAAAAATTTCAAATACTAACTTCAAAAATTATAAATATTTTTAAAAATCAAACGTGATTAGAAAGTTAATATTATCAATAAACTGAACTCTTGGCAATAGCCAAGACTTTACATTCACACAGATGACCAATTCCATTTAACTTGATACAAATCTTGGCAAAGGGTAAGACTTCCTATCGAAACTTATTTATAGACTTTAATATTAGAAATAATTAAGCTGCCTTGAAGTCCTTCCATAGGCAATACTATTGACAACTAAATTTTCCCAAAGTCTTAGCAAAATATTACCAGCACAACCATCCACGAATTATTTATCAATTTTAAATTAATTAAATAATATTAGATTTAGAATTAATTAACTAGAATTCAAGTCTTGCCCATTGGCAAGACTTTCCATCTAATCCCTTCACCCAAACAAGAACTAAAACTCCTTGAAATCCTGCAATTGCCAACACTTCCATCTTATCCAATTCAAAACAACTCTAATCTTTAAAATAACCAAAATATCAAACATCTAAGTGTACTTGTTTACATAAACATAACAAACACAGTAAATAGAAAACACAAGTAATTAAAAACTACTCAACGGCTTTCTCCAACTCTTTGCAGTACTAAAAGTCTCATTTGGACTACTACAAGATAGATCACATGGATTATCTTGCGATGGAGGTAACAAACGAAAATTTAAAGATTCATCGCCCACATCACATTTTGGTCTCTTCCTGCCACCTTCATCAGAAGATCTTGACTGACTTATAAAATTATTCACCGCATCTAAATGTACATGATCATGATCAGAAGATTCAATATCCATTACCTGCAAAATTTTAAAAAACAACAATGACAACACATAATAATAAAATAATAAAAAGACCATATACAAATATAATTCTTTACCACTAGTACTTCAGTATCTGCTGGTTGGGAAAAGATATTAATCTCTCCACTTTGGATTTTAGCAAGAATCTGAGAAGAAGTTTCTACAACAACTTCATTCCCTTCTCCTTGATAGCCTTGTATACCAATATCAATGCCTGGAGCGTCCAATTTTGCAACTCCCACATTACTTTCATTCATTCCAACGCACCCCAAATCCCTTTTGTTTACACCACCTTCAAAACCTTTGATAAACATAGCAACATGCTCCAAGACCAAGTCGACCTTGGAATTCAGATACTAAACAAGAATAAACTGAACTCAGCAATTAATATTCAAAGAACACAATCCAAAAATTGATATTATGAACAAAATAGCAAACATATATTACCGTCACACGTGTCACCAAAGTAGAGAAATCATCATCTAAATGCTTGTTTAAATTATCAATAACACGCTGCACAAGATTTACACAGAATAAAAAAAACTAATTGGACTTTAATAAAAAATACAAGCAACTCTTACTTGTATCAACCACCAAATTCACTAAACCCAAAGGAAAAGTTGCACAACTAGCAGCACCAACGTCACATAGAAACTGCAACTGAACGGGCAAATGTTCCTCTCTTCATCAGCAACAACAAGGGGCTCCATCTTAAACGAATCAAACACCTAATTCCATAACACATAAAAACCAAAAGAGTATATTAGATACGTATCAAAAATAAAAAATCAAAACAAACAAAAGGAGTAGGAAATTACAGAAAATGCATGGAAGTACTTCTCAACAAGAGTTGAGAACCAGGGTTGCCTCAAATTACACCAACAAAGCATTCGTGGAAATGCCGGAGGCTTAGCATTTGCATATGCTCGAAATGCATAGAACACTTCCAACGCCCACACATTCAACGCGAAGGGAAAACTGACTAAATAATACTATTTCTGATTTTTATGAGGCTCCGACTTATTTTGTTGAAGACAGCAACCACTTGAAACCCAAAGTACCCCAAGGGTAACTGTAAGGAAGTTCATCATCGTCGGTCACTTTCATCAAGTGACTACTCACCTCAAAATCCTCAGACCGACCTAATAAAACCCTCCCAACAATTTAAACTTTAGCAAGCTTAACGGCATCACCATCATTGTCCCAAAAAAGCTGCACACGACTACATGGATCAGTGCTAAGAAATCTCTTCATATCAGACAATTTGATTGTGTGATATCTTGGGAAATAACGATTTAAAAGACGGTTTGGCCTAGAAGATACAACACTAAAATTCCCCGAACAAACACCTAAATCCGTAATCAAGTTAAACCCCTCCGAGTGAAATGCACATTGATACCCACACATACTAAACCTAATAACCATATCATCAACACAATAAGTCTGTGAAATCATCATACAATGCACGACATTCTAAGAAAAATTCACATTACCCAACTCCATAAATTTGCTGAAAACTCCACCTTTCAATAAAGTCAACTACCGCTCCGTCAAAAATTCACAAACCAAATTACTCACATCACCACCCCAAGAACCTTTGGTATCAAACCAGTGCTCAAACTTAAAAATTTGATCTCCTTCCTATGGGAACACAAAATTAAAATATGCATATTAAACAAACAAAATTACAAAAATAGTATGATAACAAAACAACAAGTAAAGACTAGGGAACATACATTACAACGTGCCGTCATGAACTCACGATTAATATGCAGAAAATTCATGTGCCATCACAATAATTCAAAGTCAACATGCCAAAAACAAAGACAAATAAAACACACAGCAACAACTACTGAATGCATGACTGATGAAAAGAGCAAACTACATAAAAAGTCTCTATAACTATTGCCAATAGCCGACACTTTAAACTCTAGTAGAAGATGCAACTTGTTTAAATAGTCTACTGCAAGTATTGACGATTGCCAAGACTTTTACATTTACTTCAGTGAAAACTTGCAGAGAAAGTCTCTGCATCTCTTGTAACTCTTGACAATAGCCAAGATTTTAAGTTCTGGTTCAAAGGGGACCTTACACTAAAAATCTGTAATAGTATTGGGAATTGCCAAGACTTTTACCTCTATTGCAGTTAACAACTTGCAGACAAAGTCTCTGCAACTCTTGGCAATAGCCAAGACTGTAAGTTCTGGTAGAAGCGAAAACTTACACGGAACATCTCTGTAATTATTGGCAATAGCCAAGACTTTAAACTATATTGTAATAAGCAACTTGCAGAGAAAGTCTATGAAACTCTTGGCCATGACCAATACTTTAAGCTCTATGCAATGAGCAACAGGAATATCTAATAGCTATAGCCAATAAAATCCTTCAAATCACCGTTATCAAGCAAACACAAACAAAAAAATTCCGCAGGAACCTCAAACTTAATTCAACGATACTCCATCGAAATGAAAAAAACTAACAGATAAATATATAACAATAAGTATAAAAAAAATACATGAAAAAGAAATACAGATAAATGATTACGCGAAATAAAAATTACATTTTAAAGAAAAAATATAGAACAAACATAAGATAAACATACGAAAAAGTGACAAGAATAAACCCTAAATCTCCAGCACACAAAGAAGACGGAGCAACAGGGAAAGAGAGAAAGAAACGCGTTCAATGTGAATTAGGTTTAATCATGGACAAATTAGTTCTTTCACAGATGGACGGATGATATGGAGGACACTTAAAATATTTGAAACTGAGGGCAATTTGCTAAAATCAGGTCTTAACAAGGGCACCCGGTGAAATTTTTTTTATTATAAAGTATTAATATCTTTTGGACAAGAAGTAAAAATTTTACCGCATAACATAGTGTTATTGTCTCAGTTGTTTCTGCTTTATAAGAGTCGAAATTTAGATCACTTTTGATTTATATGAACATATTAAGATTTCGCAAAAAGTAATCTTTTAATACCAATTTGTCCCCTACCACTTCACAACCATCAAACACAAGCTTTTCCAGCACAACCACCTCCAATCACCACCACCACAATTAGTACAACCCTCACTTGTTAGTTATTTACCAAGTTCAATTATTACCAAATCCTTTTTTATTTTTTTTCAACTATGTCAAGGTCTTCCCCATTATTCCTTTGGGAGAAGAAAAAAGAAAAAAAAAAAGAAAAAAAAAAGAAGCTTAGTTGCTTGCTAAACCATAATTCAGATAATACCCACTCCAATCGACTCTCGTTGATATGAAGTCATTACTTGCATCACCCAATTAATTCAAATAGTCCACGCATATGAAGATATATACGTATTACATATTCTGGTTGTTTGCAATTTCTATTTTAAAATTTAGCTTCAAAATAGGAATCAAAGTGTCCTAATCCTAGTGCCATCTAGCAAAACTGCGTGCGCCTTTGTGTTGGGCGTTAGGTAAAGGAAGACGATAGAGCTCTTGTCATATTGTTAGCACTTATCCCCTTTAAAATTTATCACATGATCCTTAAAGAAAGCAATTTGTTTTTCTTTTTCTCTTTCTTTTTTTTTTTAAAAAAAAACTACTATTAAACACCGTTAGATTTATTTAATTGAAGCTTTACTAATGATCTTAAAGTTACAAGAAGGATATACAAGTTCTTAACCAATAATCTATTCAAGAAGTGAAATATCTTAAAAAGTTCACTGTTTGACATTCGTTTTCGAGATTAAAAATCCAAACATAATTATTCGCGCGTGGTGTTTACATCAAATAAAATAATTTAATATTAAGAGTTTAAAAAAATATATGATTTAATTATGATTACGTAAAACATGTGTGTATATGAAAAAGGATAAATTATATCTAACATTAATTGATTTGTTGTAAATCTCCTATACAACTTACGTCTAATCAAATCAAGGATGTTTTGTTAAAAGGATGAGATCTCTAATGCTTATCTTAATTCGTTCAGTAGTGACTATTAACGAGAAAAGACTTTCCTTAAAAGAAAATTTCCAGAGATTGTTGATCCAAGCTTAGGGGTTTTCTTATTTGTGCCGACTTTCCTTGTAAGGAATTTCGTGGATATATGTCATTGAGCAAGCTTTATGTATTATCTGTAACTTTAGTCTTAAATTCCTTGGAAGGGAATTCCTCAAGGTCTTCAAATTTGGGGTTCCTTTGCTGTTCTATTCTTTCTTCTTAGTCAAGAAAGTCAATGAATTGCTCTTTCTTATTTTTTTGGATAACGATTGCTATTTCTTATGAAACTAGTCTACCATAATAATAATATCATTAAAATATGGGGAATTTTCAAAAATAGGCAGCCCACTACCCAAAATTACAAATAAGAGGCCATATTTTTTTTTTCATGCATAGCACCCACCCCTAAAATTACAAATTTTAGCACTCCTTCATAAAAAACACCCTAGCTATCAATTTTTCCCCTCCCCAGCCACTAAGCCACCGGCAAACACCTTCCCCCGCCAATGGTGTCATTACTTTTTTGTATTTTACTGAATTTATGTTGTTTATTGAGTCTAAATCATTGCTTTGGACAAGTTTATACACACAAATCTCCCTCTAAGAATTAAATTATACATGAATATACATATATAAATATGTAGCAATGAGAGAAATACAAAAATATACACAAAAAAAGTAAAAATTCATATAAACATCCTTAATATACAGATTTATTCACTCGCATATACACACTTATACAAATTTATACAATTTTATACATTGTATAAATTTATATAAAATTGTATAAACTTGTATAAACTTGCGGCGACTGCTATCTCGGGAAAAGGGTGACAGCTCGGGTAAGATTCGAAAATATGGGTCATTTTTGGTAATTTTCGTTTTTTGCTTGTCTTTTAGTGTAATTATCCCTTAAAACATTATGAAGGACGGATCAGAATGTCAAAGCAACAGTCGAAAGTAGTCATAATTAACCATATGAAGAATAAGGAGGAAAAAAAAAAAAAAACAACAAGAAGATACAAACTTGTGAATAGTGACTCTCCTACCTTATCCAAGACTAACTTCCTTTAGTAGAAAAAATTTTCGTTTAGCCAACTTTCTAATTTGAAAAGTCTGAGGTCAAGGGGAAAGTGGATAGCATAAATGATTCTTTATTCATTCGTGAAGAATTATAGTAGCTTCATGCAACTTATACCATTACTTGTTCAATTTAGAAAATCTATTAATACTCATTAGAGAATTGGTTTTAGACTTTGGGAAACTAATAAGACTTCCACTATTGATGAGTTTTATGCACATCAGTGACAGTCCCAAGCCTTTTATTTTCTCCAAAAGAGTACCCCTTATTCGTGACAACTGTGCTGGGCAACCCTCTAGTCTCCTTACATTAGTATAGGGAGATTTACACAAATATACAACCCTAACACCATATTTATAAAAAATAACAATACTTTATAACTTTACACAATATAACAATAGTTTTTTCACATTTCATATACAAATTTCAACAAAACCTACAATTTATGGTTTCATCTCCTTCTTCCTTGCTTTCTCCCACCCAACACCCACCCAACACTGCCTGGAGGTGTTGCCACCACTCACCAGCGCCGGCCAACCACCGCTGACCACCGGAAAGCCGCCGCCGGCGCCGCTGCCACCACCGGAAACTTTTTTTTTTTTTTTTAGATCTACAAGATGTAACATTCAAAAATACAAATATATACATTCCAAAACTTTAAAAATTTACTGTTTTGAAACTATGCACAACCAAATATACACAAACATACAAAAGATATACACTGCACATACACAAAAATACAAAAAACACAAAATACAAATAACTATCCATTCTACACAAACATACAACACATACACATATATACAAACACATACACATACAAAAAGGGGTGAATATAGACATTTATATACAAAATATAAAAATATACAAAGATAAATACGAATTTATATACAAAATACAAATATATACATAAACATACATATATATATACACATACAAAAAGGAAAAAAGAAAAAAGAAGAAGAAAGGGAGCAGATCGCGAAAAACTCACCGGAAAAACACCAAAAACACACGTATCGGGGCTGCTTGCCACCACAGTGCAGCAGCACCGCCGCGAGGGGCAGCGCCGCAACAGAGACGGGGGCAGCAGATCCGGCGAGGAACATCGAGAGAGGGGAAGGGGGAGGGGCGGCGATGGGTGGGGGATGGTGGAGGAGGGGCGGCGATGGGTGGGGAATGGTGGAGGAGGGAGAGAAGGAGAGAGAAGAGAGGAAATTAGGGTTTAATGTTTGGGAGAGGGGAAATGATAAAATTGTTATGTGGGGTAATCAGGGAAAAGTATCATTATGTATTGTAAATATTCAAAAAGTATCGTTATGTTTTGTAATTAAGCTATTAGGGTAGTTATATGGTGTAAATTTTCCTTAGTATAAGTTGGGTTTGATACTAAATTGATAGCCCATTTTAAAGTTCATTTCCGCCATAGCCCATGAATTAATTGAGAAATTGTAGGAAAAGGACACAATAAGGGGTGGTCTTGATTTTTGGGCCCGCTTAATAAATATTTAAAAAATGACATTTGTTGCCAATCGGGCGCACGTCCTAGTGTAATGTGTGGATAATTTAGTTTCGTTTGTGAGATACAGTGAAAATAGTGTAATGTATAGTATATTGAGGGTTTCAGTTTTATTAACTCGTGAACAATTGAACTAGCACATATAACTTTTACCATAGTTCACATATAACTTTTAAGTGATAGTTCCACTAACTCTGGCTTATTGAAATGTCGTGAACCATGCCTAGTAAGGAAAACTAATCTATGATTGGAACTTATGTCTGATGAGCAACATACGTTGTTCTTTAAAGTTGGGGAATTTTCCAAACTAGGCAGCCTACAACACAAAATTACAAATGAGGGGTCACATTTCATCCATAACATCCTTTTTGGTAATTTTTATGAGTGGGGTGTCTCTCAATGCAATTGTCCTTTAAAGTTTGTTAAGCTAGCCCAAAAGTTACAGGACTACTTTATGGAGGTCATTTTTTCAAATCACTTTAGATTAACGGTATCTATCAGTATTTCACTGTGAAATTTTGATGCGTAGCCATTTTTGGACGCGTTAAATGAGAATTATCCAACGTTTCAGAATTAATTGAGAAATAGCCACCGCACGCACATACATTCTATCAGTATTGGCAAACAGTCCGGACTAGTCCCAAGTTTTTATACTGGGACTTTGAACTACACATGTTCAAAGTCCTATTATTTTATAATGGGATTTTCTCCTGGTGCTTTATATATATAAAGTCTCAGTCCCAGGTTTTTATATTAGGACTTTGAACTACACATGTTCAAAGTCTCAGTCCCAAGTCTTTATACTGAGACTTTGAACTACACATGTTCAACTCCCAGTCCCAGATTTTTATACTGGGATTTTGAACTTGTTAGTTCAAAGTACCAGTATAAAATACTGAAACTTATCTGAATGTGGCTATTCTCAACAAATTAATTTTTGATGGCTACGGATCAATTAGCGTGTGCCAAACAGGCCCCTACGTGAAATTTTTACTATCTCACTCTCCCTAGTCTTTTTCTAATACCATTTTGGCATTTCCACATAAGTAGTCCTCAATATACCATATTAACAAGTTACCTAGCACTAAAATAATTTAGCCACAGTATTTATATTTAAAATTTAATTTATAATTAAAATATGACATATAATTAATTGATATTCTTTATATATAACTTCTATACACATATATATTTGTCTTATATTTTCTAAATATTTATATCATCAAGTTATATTTGATAAATATGCTAGAAAAAAAAAGAACAAAATATGGTTACAAAAAGTGGATAAGGGTTGAAAATAGTTACATGAGGTAATAACCCTTTGTTATTACACATATTATATTTTTATTACCCCAGAATATATGGTGAATAGTATCTTTTTCGCTAAAATGGGGGCAAAATTTAAAATTGGACCGAACGGATTGTAGCAAAATATGCGAGGAATGATTCCATATAGTTCAGAGTTCAGACAAATAACGTGGACAAAACTCTCTGCTTCTCTACTATGAATTTCAGGCCAATAGATTGTTTGGTCAAGTTTTGGAATCTACAACCCCCTTTTTCTCTAAAAAAGTTTTTTTTTTCTTTTTTAAAAAATTTAAGTTGTTTAACCAAAATCAGAAGCATTGTTGAGTAACTGCGGAAAAATTTTCTTGTTGTCGAAGGCAAGTTACAAATTATTGCTTAAGCAGAAGAAGAAAATTAAATATTTAAAACAAAAATGTTTCATTAGTTTAACCCATATATCCATCGTATATAAACATAACATTCTCCTCCTGCCTCTTTTGTTTCAATAATAACCTTTACATATTTTAATTCAATGTTTTAAGTTTAGTATGTTTTAAGTTACAAAAAAGTTAAAACAGTTTGTTCATTAAACTATTCAATTATTTTTCTATTTAGACACTATTAATCTCAAAAAAAAAAAAAAAACATAAACCGTTATTATAATTTAACAGTAAAAAATATTTTTTAGAAGATTTGACCAAATACAATTTATTTTGACAGTATTCTTGAAATAATTATTGGTCAAACACAAATTGCTTATACCAAAAAGTATTTTTGTGAAAAAGTAAATTGACAAAAACGCTTACCAAAATAAGGAGTTTTTAGAATTTTGAGGAAACAGAAAGTATAACAAGTTTTTCCTAATATCAAACAAGAGCGATTGGCAACTAGGGATGGGCATTCGGTATTGCAGTACAGTTTCGTCAAAATTCGGTTTGGTATTTCGGTATCAGTTTACAAGGGGTACATATCAAATACCGTATCCAAGTACTTTGGTATAGTTAGATATTTCGTTTTTCGGTTTGATTTTTCTCGCTACTATATTTCAGTATTACAAAGTACCAAAACGCTTATACCAAATCTGTATCCTTCCACTTCTTTAACATTCACATGAGTTTCCATATGCTTACTTACCAATCTCCCTCTTAGCTATAGTTAAGTAAAAGGTAACAACAGGTTCTGATGGAAGAAATGGAGAAAGTAAATAAGAAACTAGAAGAGGAAGAGACGCATACAAATCTCGGTGTAAGAATTGGAAACTTAATGTTTAATTGGGTTAAAGTTAAAATGTTGGATGGGTTGAGTATATAAGTTTAAGGGCTTTTTACATTAATATACCACCCTAACTACAGAAATTACAAAATATACAGATATTATACACTTTATAAAATATGGTAATATTTCTTTTACATACTCTATACAAATACCAACAAAACTAATAAATTAAAAATTTTTTCTCCTTCTTTTTGTTGCCCCCCCCCCCACTCTGCCACCCTAGTCGCCGCCAGCTGTCGGCGGCGGCCACCAGTCGAATTTTTTATTTTTTTATTTTTGGATCTAAAAACTAGAATACACATATACACATTGATTTTTTTTTATTACTGTTGCGAAATAGATATAAACAAAAAATACATGTACATACAAAAGGAATACATGTTATACTGAAACAAGCTTAGATAGTCGTTTCGGGAGTTAGGACTCCAACTAGCGTGTCGATAGTCTTAAAAGCTCCGTAAGGTCTGTCAGGATATGTCTGTAAAATTTGAGCTAAATCGGACCTTATTTGGTAGGTATAGAAATAAAATTTCAGTTTCCATTGTCGGAAAATCTTAAAAGAGATTTTTGAGCTCGATTTGGGCGAATGAGCTCTGTTCGAAATTCAAAAGCATCGTTAGGTTCGTATGCTCATTTTGTGACCAGTGTGAACTTTCAGAAGTGAATTCCGAGGTCGTTCGGATAGTTTCCGCTAAAGTGTCGAAAGTTAATAATTTGATCTCTTTCCGTTTGATTCTCATCTTAAGTTTCGACGATCCGATTCGAATTTCGTCTTCTCGTACATGTCACACAAGTATAGTATGACCTGTACGAAAAAATTGGGGTAATTCTGAGCCTCGTAGGATCTCATTTAATAAGTAAATATACATTCCAAATTAATGGTTGGCTTGTAAAAAAAAGTATATCATTTAATTATGGGTGTGAACGGATAAGTAATAGTACATTTCAAAAGTTGTCTTGAAATATAAAAGTAAAAATAGGGAACTTAATTCTTAAGCACTTAAAAGGAAAGCTACGGATTCGGTTCTTTAGTTCTTGGCGACTAGAGACTAAAGGAGAAAAACGTGACTTTCATCAATGATTTTCTTCGGGCTACATAACTAGTAAAGCTAATTCGAGATAGCTATATGCTAAGATAAATGGAAAGGATTTCTATTCAAAGGTATAATTTACTTCTGTTTTTCTTATTATTATATTGTTCATTTGGAGATATATTAGGATATGTGGGAATGATAATTTAGCATTTAACTTGAATAGTGATAATAGAGCTTGCTCACACATTTAAGCCTTGATCTTCGATTATTGAAATTAAGAATTTTAGGTTTAAACCCTATAGCACTAATTTGGTTATTTGGAGATCTAAATTGTATCAAGACAGAATTTTGGATATGTATTTAGACTCGTGTGGTTACGGGTAACGCGATTGTAATCTTAATTTGGGATTTGACCATGTGGGCTCAGGGTTGACTGTTAAGTTGACTTTTTAACTCGTTTTAGCTTAAAGACTAAAATGTTTAACTGTTAGCATTGATATTGATTATATCTCGTTCGTTTAATAGAGCGAGAACATTTGAAGGAGGTTCGACGAGGAAAAGTGGTTGATGAGTAGTAAGTTGCTTCTTCAGGGAGAGATAAGTGATAGTATCCATTTCTTTGAAGGTCTTTGGTCTTGTGGATATTTTACCACCTGTTTCTTACTTATATAGCTGCCGATAGGCGTACTTACCACGCCTTAGTTTTGGATTTACAATGTATATTATATGTTATGCCTTGTTGCTGGTATTGCATTGAGCATAGGAGCATTGTACTCCAGTTGTGAGTTTGATATGTACTTCCTGGTAGTCGATGAGAGTCCAGTGCCGGTGAAGGATTACTACTACATATATCTCCTGGTAGTCGATGAGGATCCCGCATCGGAGATAGGTTTCAGGCATATGTGATCCCATTGCATCATCATACATTCATTTCATACCTTCAAATATATTTTTTTGAGCTGTATGGATTTGTTGTATTGATTATCTATATATGACTTATCTAGTTGACTGTTATGGCTTTTGTATCCCTGGCTAGCGTAGCTATTCTTCAAGGTCGCTAGTTTGTCCTCACATACTGGGTCCTTATGACTCACTCCCTATATGTTCTTGTGTTTTCTTTTCGTTCGCAGATTCTGCTCCAGGACCCAGCCAGCCGCGTTGTGGTTGAGGAGCAATATGTTCCCAGCTGTCTATGGTAACCAGCTTGTTCATTGAGGCCGCCAGTTATAGTTATTATAGTTTATCTTAGTTTTGCTGCCTTCGGAAGATGTGTATATCTTTTGGACTTCATATATATCTGATATGGAAACCTTTAAACATGTGTATTTTGGGTAGTTGGCTGTATTATTCAGACATTTTGTATATATGTCTATCCTTGAGAGCTATCTTGTATTGTTAAAGTTAGGTTCAATTTATTTTCAAGGTAATTCTACACCATTTATATCGATTCAATCAATAGGGTTCGCCCGACAGGACAATGGGAGGTGGTCGGGTGCCCACACGGCCTAGCCGAGAATTCGAGTCGTGTCAGTTGGTATCAGAGCCCGGTTTAGAGTCATTTCAGATCATGACAGTGTCTAATAGAGTCTAGTTTATCGGGCGGAGATGTCCGTACCTATCTACGAGAGGCTATGATGGCATTTAAAAAGTTTCTTTTCTTTTTTTCCCGTCGTGCGTGAGTCTTCTTATCTGAAATTAAAATTTTTTTTTAATTCTTTCGCAGTAAATGGTGAGAACGCACGCAGCTGGTCAGGAAGAGGAAGAGGATCCAATGGCTGCCCCTATGTCTTCTGCTCCGTGAGGTGGAGGTGTTGGTCGCGCTAGAGTCCATGGTAGAGATCATAGTTGGGGAAGAGATCGTGCTGCCGGGGCCACGAGGATGGGGGATCATGCTGATCCTGTTGCAGAGGTTCTAGCCGTGCCAGCTCCTGGTGGGCAGGGGAGCAGGGCTTATTCTTTCGCCCGACACTTCATGATGCTTTTATGAGATTCTTAGCGGCATAGATGTCTCAGGGACCCTCCATTCCTCAGGCTCCTGTAGATGCTCTTATTCCTCAGGCAGCTCTTCAGGCTGCAGTAGATATTGGTTCTCAGGTTCAGGGAGCCCCTTTGTAGCTCCAGATGTAGCTCCAGGTGGTTATGTTCTAGAGGCATTGGGTGTTGTGCCTTCGGTTGTACAGGTTGGTCAGCCAGCTTAGAGAGCATATCAGGCCGACGATCTGTCGAGGTTGTATAATTTTACCAGACTTGATCCTCTAAAATTCTCTGCTCATACATTAGATAAGCTTAAGCCCCATGAGTTTCTTAATAGATGCCAACATATTCTTGAGGCCCTTGGGTATCTTGAGCAGTTATATTGCCTTCCAATTTGAGGGTCTAGCTTTAGCTTGGTGGACCGCACTTCGATCAGCTAGGCAGGGCTTGCCTAAGCAGGCCAGGAGTGAGTTCTCCCATAGATTTATGGAGAATTTTCTTCCTCGCAGTCAGAAGGATAAGAAGAGAAGGCAGTTCGAGAGGATTGGACAGGGTAACCCTTCAGTCTTGGAGCATGATATTTTATTTTTAGAGATATCTGGCTATTCTGCAGATCTTGTGCAGGAGCCCTTCGAGAGGGTTAGACATTTTATTGATGGGCTTTCTCCTCATTGGAGGTCCCACATGTGCTCGTGAGATTAAGGCGAGTACTCCATTTGATGCCGTCGTTGATATTGCTAGGAGGTATGAGGCATATCATAGATTGGAGATGGAGGAGATAGAGCGGGAGAGTAAGAGATTTCGTGGTCCAGGGAATTCTAGTACCTCATCTGGAGGTAAGAGTTATCAGCAGTAGAGTAGGCCTCCTGTTAGGCCAGTTCAGTTTCCAGCGCGTGGTTTTCAGGATGCTCTAGGAGCTCGGCAGGGTCAGCCCCAATTTCCTCCTAGTAGTCATCAGCAGTTCGTCAGGGTGTTTGCATTTTCGTGATCCAGGACATCATTAGAAGGATTGCCTTTATCTTCATAAGTAGGGTAGTAACTTTTATTTCTCTCGCCAGCCGTGGCTTATGCAGCGACAACGTTAGGGTGCCTCTTCAGGGTCTCAGCCAGCTCAAGGTTCACCACCGCCCAATAGAAGCCATGGGTGCATATTATGTGGTTATGGTGGTCCCTCTAGAGGTGGATCTCAAGGTGGCGGCTTAGCTCAGCTGTAGAGACAGCTTTATGCGTTGCCAGCCAGGTAGGATGCCGAGGAATCTCCAGCTGTTGTTACAGGTATTCTATCTGTTTGTGGTCGAGATGCATATTCTTAGGTGGACCCAGGATCTTCCTATTCATATGTCTCTCCTTATTTTTCTTCGGGTTTTCATGTTTCTTAGATGCGTCTCTATGATCTATTCTTTGTTTCTACTCCTATCGTAGACACTATTGTTGTGGATCGAGTTTATTCTGCTTGTACTGTATCTTTTGGAGGGGTCGTGAGACCTTAGTAGACCTTTTGGTTTTGGATATGGTCGACTTTGATGTCACTATCGGCATGGATTGGTTGACGTCATGTTACGCCACTCTGGATTATTATGCCAAGTCTATTCGATTATCTCTTCCTGACTCAACATCGGTAGTATGGCAAGGTTCTCAATTGCACCTACAAGGCGTATTATCTCTTTGTTGAAAGGCGAGGCGGATGATGAATAATGGGTGTTCAACGTATCTTGCCATGGTTCGAGATACCACTATGGAGATTCCATCCCTCGATTCCATTCCTATTGTGAGGGAGTTCTTTGATGTGTTTCTAAATGCTCTCCCAGAACTTTCTCCTGATCGGGATATCGAGTTTGGCATTGATATAGTGCTAGGAATTCAGCCTATTTCCATCCCTCCATATCGCATGGCTCCATAAAAGTTGAAGGAGCTGAAGGAGTAGTTGCAGGCCTTACTGGATAAGGAATTCATTAGGTCGAGTATTTTTTGTGGGGTGCTCATATTCTGTTTGTGAAGAAGAAATATGGGACCATGCGGATGTGTATTGATTATCGATAGCTAAATAAGGTCACCATCAAGAACAAGTACCCCTTACCCCGTATTGACAATTTGTTTAATCAGTTGTAGGGTGCTAGATTCTTTGTAAGATTGATCTGCGGTCTGGTTATCATCAGTTAAAGATTTGGGAGTCAGATATCCCAAAGACTGCTTCTAGGACTCGTTATGGCTATTACGAGTTCCTAGTTATATCTTTAGGGCTGAATGATGCCCAAACAACCTTTATGGATCTCATGAACCGGGTGTTTTAGTCGTTCCTTGATTCCTTTGTCATTGTATTTATCAATGACATCCTTATCTATTCTCACAGTTGCGAGAAACATGATTATAATTTGAGGGTGGTTTTCTAGACCCTCCGTGATCGTAAGTTGTATGCCAAGTTCTCGAAATGCGAGTTCTGGCTTAATTATGTGGTATTCTTAGGTCGTGTGGTATCTAGTGAGGGTATCAAGGTAGATACGAAGAAGATTGAAGCGGTGCAAAATTAGAATCATCCTACCTCACCGACTGTGATTCATAGCTTTCTTGGTCTAGTAGGTTATTATCGGAGGTTTGTGGAATAAGTTTTCCACAAATTGCAGCTCCCCTAACTCGCCTGATTAGAATACGGTTCAGTTCCGATGGTCCGATGAGTGCGAGGCGAGCTTCTAAAAGCTCAAGGCCTTATTAACTTCAGCTTTAGTACTATCCCTTCCTGCTGGCGCTGGTGGCTTTGTACTCTATTGTAATGTGTCCAGTGTGGGCTTTGGTTGTGTTCTTATGCAGCACGTGAGGGTGATTTTCCTTACTAGGCCTTAGCTTTAGATTTACATTGTATATTAAATGTTATGTCGCCTTATTAGTATTGCATTGAGCATATGATCATTGTACTCCAGTTGAGAGCTTGATATGTACTTCCTGCTAGTCGATAAGGGTCTTGTGCCGGTGAAAGGTTATTATTGCATATATCCCCTGGTAGTCAATGAGGATCCCGCACCGAAGATAGGTTTCAGGCATATGTGATCCCATTGTATCATCATACATTCATTTCATACCTTTAAATGTATTTTTTTTAGCTATATGGATTTGTTGTATTGATTATCTGTATATGACTTATTTAGTTGACTGCTGTGGCTTTTGTTTTTCTGGCTAGCGTAGCTATTGTTCGAGGTCGCTAGTTTGTCCTCACTTGTTGGGTCCTTATGACTCACTCCCTATCTGTTCTTGTGTTTTCTTTTGGGTTGACAGATTCTACTCTAGGATCCAGCCAGCCACATCGTGATTGAGGAGCAGTACGTTCCCAGCTGTCTATGGTGGACCAGCTTGCTCATTGATGCCGCCAGTTGTAGATATTATAGTTTATCTTATTTTTTATCCCTTCGGAAAATGTGTATATCTTTTGGACTTCCTAGATGTCTGATTTGGAAACCTTTAAACATGTGTATTTTGGGTAGTTAGCTGTATTATTCAGACAAATTGTATATATGTCTATCCTTGAGAGTTATCTTGTGTTGTTAAGGTTAGGTTCATTTTGTTTTCAAGGTAATTTTACGGCATTTATATCGATTCAGTCTGTTGGAACTGCCCGACAGGACTAGGGGACGTGGTCGAGTGCCCGCACAGTCTAGTCGAGAATTCGGGTGGTGTCATATACAATACACTAGACACACACATACATACATGGATCTACAGATCTACAAAATAAATATACAATTTTATGTGTGCCACACTACACACAACACACGCATAATAATACATACGAAAATATACAATATATACTCAGACATATACATTCATACAAATGGTATACACATACAAACACTTGTACAGTTGTAAAGATATTCATGTACATAGACAAATATGCAGGTTCATACACCCGTATAAAACTAGACACATTGTTTGTTCTGTCATTAAACAACCACTAAGACATAAACATACATGGGTATACAAATATATACATATATGTACCCATATAAAAAAAAATTAAAAAAAGGAGAAGAAGCAGATCAGAGCTTTAGCAACCGCCACCAGAGCAACAACTAATTCGACCAGCAGCGGAGCATATCGGTGCATGGGAGGAGTAGCTGCTATAGCGGATGAGAAATGCAGCAGCACCGGTGAAGGAGCTGAAAAAAGGGCAATGAAGGAGTAGCAGATCGCCGGCGGGAAGGAAATTTTCCGGCACCGCCGAGTGGGTGGAGGAGGGGTGAGCGAAATAGAGAGAAAAAAATTAGGGTTAAGTATTAGAGAGAGGTGATAATGTGAAAATGGTATGTTTTGTAATAAACATACAAATGTCGTCATGTTTGTAATTTCTCAATAATATCGATATATTTTGTAATTTAGATGCTTAGTACGTTAATTAGCGTAAATTACACTAAGTTTAATTGGGATGGGTTAGGTAGGCTAGAACTAAAAAGTGAATTTGTCAATCTAGACATGGAATATAACATTTTACATATATTGACAGAAAAAGTTAGAAATTTCAAAACTCTATTTTACCTACTATATTTTGAATTGAATTCCAAATCTTAAAATGTCATTTCGAATACCGTACTGAAGAATTGAAATATCGATACCGAAATGCTAAAGTAATTTGGTTTGAAACGGTATTCGATATTTCGATCTTATGTCCATCCCTACTGGTGACCTGCCAAGATCACTTCTACGTTGAAGCTTATTGTTGTAAAGCTTTTCTTCACGACGTTAAAACTTGAAGTGATGGTATTTAAAGATCTTATTTGTGTGAAGACACCCAGGGTAGAACTTTAGCCCGTGGCCGAACTTGGTGTTTAGCCCCCAAAAAATATCACCTAGTTCCCTCAATAAGACATAGTCTTACCTAATTGCCCCCACTTACAAATGTTTTAAGTAAATGTCCTCCACATCATACCCCTCCCCCCCCTAATGAAAGAACTATTTTGCCCCCCAACTTGTGTTAATTCACGCTGAAGATTTCCTTCTCACTTTCCCCATTCCTGGCCTTTTTCTTTCTTCTTTGTGTGGCCCCCAACTTATTTAATTCAGGCTGAAAGATTTCCTTCTCTCTTTCTCCATTCCTGGCCTCATTCTTTCTTCTTTGTGTGCTAGAAATTTGGGATTTTTTTCTTGTATTTGCTTGATTCCAATGATTTGAAGGTTTTTATTGCCTATGGCTATTAGATATTCATGTTTTGCATAGAGCTTAAAATCTTGACCATGGCCAATAGTTGCATAGACTTTCTCTACAAGTTGCTTATTGCAGTAGAGTTTATAGTCTTGGCTATTGCCAATACTTACAGAGATGTAACTTAGAGTCTTGGCTATTGCCAAGAGTTGCAGAGACTTTGTCTCCAACTTGTTCACTGCAGTAGAGGTAGAAGTCTTGGCAATTGCCAATACTCTTAGAGTCTTTTAGTGTAAGGTCCCCCTTGCCAGAACTTAAAGTCTTGGCTATTACCAAGAGTTGCAGAGACTTTGTCTCCAACTTGTTCACTGCAGTAGAGGTAGAAGTCTTGGCAATTGTCAATACTCTCAGAGATTTTTAGTGTAAGGTTCCCCTTGCCAGAATTTAAAGTCTTGGCTATTGCCAAGAGTTGCAGAGACTTTTTTCTGCAAGTTTTGCATTGCAATATAGGTAAAAGTCTTGGCAATTGCCACTACTTGCAGAGACTATTTTTACAAGTTGCTCCTTCGACTAGAATTTAAAGTTTTGCAATTGTCAATACTTGCAGAGACTATTTGTACAAGTTCCCCCTTCCGCTGGAATTTAAAGTATTGGCTATTGGCAATAGTTGTAGAGACTTTTTCTGTAGTTGTAGAGACCATGGCAACAGGGCTTAAACTCTTGGCAATAGGCAAGAAGTCTCTACACAGCCTCCCATTGCAGTACAGTTTTAAAGTATTGGCTATTGCCAATACTTTAGAGATTTTTCAGTCTTTGCAGCAGAACTTAAACTCTTGGCAATAGTTGCAGAGAACTTTACCCTTGCAACTTTAAGAAATCTTACGTTGAATCTTCTCTTGAACAAAGAAATCTGTAAAAGGAATGAGATTTTATGATTTTCTTGATAGCGTGAATAGAGAAAAGGAAGGGGAGGGACTGGGGCGCGTCTTTTTACTGATTTGTAGGGGTATTTTGGTTCGAAAAAATTTCATTAAACTAATGAGGGCATTTTTGCTAAACATCTGTTAGTGAGGACATTTTGGCAAACCAAAGCTTCTCGTATCATATTTTTGCAAATTCCCCGTTTAGCCCAATTTAATGCCCACGTGATTTATAGAAATAAGACACTTCTATCATTTGTCACATATTTGACTTCATAAGAAAAGTTTTACAAACTTAGCCCCAATAAAAAAGTTTATGGCTATCGTCGAATATTTTTATTAGAAAGACCTTCTGATCACCAGGAACTTCCCTCTGGCGATAGTCAGGAACTTTTTTTGACCGGGTCAAAATTGTAAGAATTTTCTTAAGGGGGTCAAAAGTGCAGCAGCACCGCCAGATCTGTTTGTATCGCACAAAAACTTAGAATTTTTACTTTAAATAATTTTTCATTACGTAAATTTTTCTTTAAAAGGGTTAAGAATTACTATTAATTGTAAATGACATTAAAATGCAAATATCACATAAATGTTGATCTCCATTAATCTTATCATTTATTTTTGTTAAATCCATTTCACTATAAGCTATGTGGTACGGCAGTAGCCATTGGTCTGACAAATATGAGTTTGCTCCCATTATGGGGTGAATCGCTTTGTACCAGAAATTTCCAGTCTGTAGTTCGAATTCGACACCTTTAATTCAGGACGGAGAGATCTCATAGTCATCCTCATCCGTCAAAAATTATCTTTCTTTTTGGGATAAATGGGGTCTAAATTAAGCGAAAAATATCCTTGCAGGGTACGAACCCTTGATAAATGAGACATAGGTGGGGGACATGAAAACTAGGCATGCTTGTTATGGTTTTACTGTATCTCACAAATGGGCCTTTCTTTGCTAGAAGATAAGCAACTGCACCATACCTATTGGAGGGTTTTTGTTTTGATAATTGAAGCAATAAGCATATATTCTCTCCATAACTAAACACATTTGTCTATTCCTATCCTTTTTCTCCTTTTCATGGTCCCAAAAGCTACACTATATATGTCAAGCTTTCTTAAAAGAGAGAAGGATTACTTTCAAGCTTTTTGTCTTTGGCATGTGTAGATTCACTTGATTCCAAGCCCTTAAAAGCCAGAATTTAGCTGCCCACATTCATGTTGTAGGTTGGTATTTAGCTAGACAAAGTCATTTGACATCAAACTTTTACTTAAAAGCAAGCATAGATATTTTTTTTCTTGTAACATCTATGTAAATCATTAAGTGAATGGTCGTGTACAAAATGTTGCATTGGTCATATAAAAATGTTGTTAATACCGGTATACCAAATGGAGCTTCTTAATCGTATACATGAAACTTTTTGAAACCAAGTAGATAGGAGTAATTCATTCTCATTTCTTCCATAAATAAGAAATTGATCAATTTCTCGGTATAATATCCTTTAAAAATACACAAAACCCTATTAATCCTATTTAATTATTCGTTCTTTTCATCGTTTCAGGTCTTTCTTGTTTCAAATTATATATGTATTATATGTAAATAGAAAGAAGATAAAAGTAGTAACAAATTGAAAAAGAAGAATTGGGGACGTAGTTGTACGTATCAATACGTGCCATGTTTCTCTAGGTAGGACATGTCAAGCTCAATAATTGAATGGGAAACCGCCCTTTTTGAAATGCCATGATGTTTATAAATGACAATGATGGTGCCCTTGCTCTTTTTGTTCTTCTTGCCTTACATTACACTCCAATAGCTACTATAGTATAGTAGCATACTCTTCTGTCACCAAGTCTAAGCTAGCGTTTGGACACAAATTTAGATGAAACTTGAAAAATGAGTTGTTTAAGTTGCTTTGAAAATAGTATTTTGAAGTTGAAGTTGTGTTTGAACATGTATTTTACTTGAGAAAAGGTTGAAGTTTTGTGAGTGGAAGAAATTTTTCTCTAAAAAATTAGTCTGAACCAGTTTTTAAGTTCTAAAAATTCCATGTTAAAATTGCCCAAAAATATGCATCTTATAAACAAATAATGTTTTCATAATCTATTTTGGAAAAACTTGCCCAAATAATGGAGCTAACTTTCTGACCCAAACCAGGTCATAGCCATAGCTTTTCTGCACTTCGAAAAGCTTCATTGATCGTTCAAAATAAAAATTACTTATGTCTGTCCTCCCATGTAAACCTCAACCATGAATTCTTTCATAACCATTTTAAAAGTTTAAATTATATATGTGACAATATATGGAGTACATTTTACATCATTAGATTAATAAGGTGAATTACAACAACATATATTCCTGAACTCTTCCATATCAAACCTCACATGATAATATGAAAAATAAATTATAGTAGTAATATACAATCACCTGTTTACACTCCAATGTACTGATTAAATCCATTTTGCAAAAGTATTACCGGACAATCATATAAGCCCATTTTCTACATAGGATACCACATGTCTGCTTTCTTGAGTTCGAGGGGCCGGGGACATTTCATGTCCTTAGTTTTAGTCATTTAGTATTTCAAATTTTTTGATTCGACTAATTTAAAGTTAAAGTTTAATACTTCAAGTGCTCCTTACAAAAAAAGTAAACTTATCAAATTTTATGGCTCGAATATGTAATTTGTGATTAAGAATCGAGTGATCTCAATAATTTCACCATACACTTTAGTGGTAGAGGGTTCCATGTCCATACTCTCTTTCTGTTTCGCATTAACTGAAACTATATTAAATAAAATCACATGTTCCTATTCCAAGTAGATTTTAATCACGCAAATCACGAGCAGTTTGAAGTTTCTTGTATACTTCGTGTAAATAGAATTGGTACCACTATATCAAGTACCAATCACTTCCTAATGAGTCAGCTAACTGGATTCGTCTTACCCGCAAGCCTTAATGAGAAGAATATTACTGATAATCAATTATTCTATTTGTAGTCTAAATAACTCTTAAGAGAGTTTTAATTGGAAGATACGACTCATTATCGAGTTAGTATTAATTTAAAGAATCAATTTTGATATGTAATACGCAGTTTAGTTTAACTCCAAAGGATTGCTTCATTAACAAGCAAGTGTCGATCAATAAAAACCCAGCTTACGGTTTCATTGCACTTGGATTAGAAAATTAGGGTTAGGTCGACTCATAGTGATAATTTTTTTCCTAGCTCTTTAGCAGTTTAGCTTACGTCTTGACATAGAGATAAAATTAAATAACTCTAGACTTAAAATTTGTGATGAGTCAGGTCAAGAGGATTGTTTTTCCTAACTCGTCTTGTCTAAAGAAGATAACTTGTTTTTGATCGTACCAAACAGAAAAGTTTAGTCTCATTGCAACACTAGAACAAAAGTTGAAAATAGCATTTAAATTCCGATAAATCATTGTCTTCTAGATAAACGTTGATCATTAATCAATATTGCTATATATTTGACAACTGACATGACTTTAGGGGTATGTTTGATTTGACTTTAGTACGTGGCGAAAAGTAATTTGAAGTTCAATATTTGTAGTGATCCAATATATATCTTCGTAAACAGCTTCTTTTTTCATTTTTGTAAATAAAGTGTCTAATAAGTGGCTCTGAATTGATTACAGTCAAATCATAAACGATCTTCTAAGGAAAAAAGCAGAAAGAAAATTGCTAACTCATAATTCTTAATCATATATATATATTGGCCTACTACACATATAATAAATGGCAGAAAGAGATAAAAAGTAGCTTTTTGTTAAGCTGAAAAGATAATCACTATTGGTTGGTTTATCTCACACTGATATCAATACTTTATTAAGAAAGGTTGAATATGAGTGTGCTTTTGCTGTAGTAACTGTTGTTTCTTCTTCTTCTTCTTCTTCAATTTTTTTTTTTCCTTCTTTTGTTGTTTTCTTGTGCTTATCGATTGGCCCTTAATTATGAGCTAGTAGACGTACTAATTAGAAGTTTGAACCTTGTATTTTCATTGCAATCATATGTAGGTTTCAAAGAGATTTCATCCTTTCCTAAGAAGTTGTAGTAAAAATTATCGGTGGCCTTTGATATGAAAATCCTTGATTATTTATCTTTCACTGAATGTGGAACAATAATATCAAAGATCAGTTGTTCTGGATATACCCCTTTGATTCTTTATTTAAGTAGATTCTACTTAACTATCAGCTCCCATACGAAAATGAGTAATAAAACAAATAATTGTAGATGATTTAACACTTAGTGAGAAGTCTCTCATCTTGCAGCTAGAAATATCCATGTAAATGAGATTGAGTTCACAGTGCCAGTTTGGGATACGTATAGAAACCTTCATTTATAATATAACTAACAATAATATAACCTAAACCATCCTTTGCATTGTCATAATTAGTTAAAATATTCAAGTTATATTTAGAAACAAAATTTATTCAAGTTTACGCAACTTCAACTTAAATCCGCGCTTATTGTATATCTCTTTGTATTTCGATAATCAAACAAAAAGCCACAGTGCCAAATAATCCAACGTTCCTTATCTCAATTATAATCTCAATATTATCATTACGGCATAACCTTGTTTGTAAACCAACCAATCCAATGTTATAATTCATGGATTTGTAGAAAGAACAAGCAAGAGTAATTAAGAAACCCCTCCGATCCCCCGTAAAAAGATGAAATGTCTATCATGAATCATGATAGCACCTTTTCAAAGTCAAACATCCATGAAAAATAATTCCATCAGCCAAAAGAAACAAGAAAAAGGAAAAGAAAAAAGATAAAGGAGGAGGGAGACAAAAAAGAAAAAGAAAAAGGGCTTGAGCGGACAATAGTTCACCAACAAAATTGATGGTTTTTGTTTTATAACGAGTGTCGGAGTGTGAGAGTTTAAATTTTGATTTTCGTTGTGAATTAAAAATAAAATATTTCATAAATTTATGTATTTAAGCATTTCATAAAAAACGCTTCATCCATTCTACTTTATATGTCATAGTTTGAATCGTCACAGAATTTACGAAGAAAATAAAATTTTTTGAAATTTATGGGGTAAAATAAGCTATAGATATTTACACGGTTATAAACCATTTGATTAAGTGTACAGTGAAGTTTTCAAGTGAAATTGTTTTCAAATTTAAAAAATTGTCAATTTTTTAACAGAGTAACAAAAAAATATTGTTACATAAATTGAAATGGGAGAAATACTATATATCGTAATAGTTGACTATTCAAAGTATTTACAAAATTGTTGTTGTTTTAGAAACCTCTTCGACTTTTCAAATGGGAACAGAGATACAGTGATACATAAAATTGAACAAGATGAGTATCTTATTTGTAGGAGCCTAATTATTAAGGTTCCACTGTATTTATTTGCGTAACCAAAGAAACATTTTATTATTTTCAGATAGTAGTACTAACTTTTGCCGAAAGTGTAAGTGTGATACCTTCCATCAAAAACAAAAAGAAGAATCAAGAAAGAAAATCTTGACTAATTTCAATATTTCGGAAGGACGCGAACTATCATGCTATGTTTCTCAATTTTCAAGCTACTCGATGAGTTAGAAAACATAATACCCATGATGTTGTCTTTTTTCTTTTCAAAAAAATTACACCAAAGTGTTATTTGTAGGAATTTCTTTTTTTAAAAAAAATATAGTTATATTTTATCCTCATTACCTAACATAGCAACATTTTAAAAACATGCTACTGGACATAGCAAAATTTTTTAAAAAAAAAAATTGTTAAAACCCTAATTCTCCTTGTTCTCTCTCTTCTCTCTCCCCTCTCTTCTTTTTCTTCAATCTGTCGCCAACAAAACAACTTCGAAGAAGAAGGAACAACCTCCCTTTCTTCTCCGGCATCTTCCCTATGGCGTCCCTTCCATCTCCGATCTATTTTTCGGCATTATGTTGCTCCGATCTGTTCTCCGTCGTTGTCCCATCCAAATTCGATATGCACTCCGTCCTCCCTTACGACGTCCCTTTCAGATCTCGATCTGTCCTTTTTCTTGGCGCCACTGTTGTTGCAAATCTTTTTTTTTCCTTGTTTTCTCTCTTTTTTTCTTTTTTTTTTGATTTTTTTGATTTTTTGGTTCTCTAGCGGGTATACGATTGGTATGGCTCATTTTTCAGATCTGATTCCCCCAATGTGTATAGAGATTGTATGGATGGCTTATTCCAATGGTTATGGTGGCTGATTTTTCAACTCTGGTATTTTCAATGTGTATAGGATTGTATGGATGGTTTATGTAATGTTGTATTGACATTGTATGACTAGTGTATGTCATATGTGCTTATAATGGACATACAACAGACATACAAATTATATAAATCTGACATACAATAATCACGATAGTGTATGTGTTGTTTATCCATTGTATGTACACTGTATACACCGGTTATATATTGAATAAACACAATAAGCATACAAAATATATACAAATGACATACAATAGACGTATTGGTGTATGCTTACGGTATTTTTATTATATTGTATGCATAGTATATCATTGTTCATACAAAGAATATACAGTTACGTACAAAAATTACAAAAACAAACATTAAATTCTTATTCCAGCAATGGATAGCAGCCGGTGGCTGGAGGCGGAGGCCTTCAGATAACAGTCATGGGGGTGACAACTGGGGGTGGCATGACAGTGTAGGAGGGAATCTAGGGGTTTTTCCCACTTTTTGTGTATGTTGTTATGTTTTTCAAGAAATATTGCTATGTTTTGAAAATGGTGTGGTGTTGACATTTATTTTCGTGTAAAGCAAAATTTTTTCTTATATAGTTATGTAAGTTGCCCTTTTTTTTCCTTGTAAACCCTAAACATCTGATAGAGCTTATGAAAGTTGTTATTTCCATCTCCATATCCAAGGTAAGATAAATATGATTTTTTATATATTTTATATCCATTCCAATATCCAAATTATTAAATCGACTAATCGAAATTCACGTCACCTAAAATCCATCAATGAGAAAAATGTGCCCTATTGAAAACTTTTACCTCATAGCTCAAACCCAAAACATCTAGTTAAGGATAGAGAAATTACATCGATCCACCATATTGATTTCACTTGCTAGTCTAACATTATTGAATAACATCTTCTTGAAGAGGCATACGTGACACTCATTTTTTGAATATTCTAGATAGTATATATCCAAAGCCTATGGAGAATCTGAACGAGTACTTTCGTTATTTCCTACTCTGATGACCTATATAATTATGACCTAAGAATTAATTGTTGCACACGTATTCTCATGCATCTTATAAAAATTTCTTTTGTCCAAAGTACACAATGGAACTCTATGTGATTTCAGATATTATAATTTAGTAATTGTTGTCTACATGAACATAATAGTTTCTTCTTCATTTTTGTTGGATGATGTTTGAATTTTGAAGATTGAAAAACAAAGGACCTGGTGAAGGACCTAGTCCTTATGAGAATGCATGACTGATAAAAAAGATTGCATTATGCATATCCCTGCATAACTAGAAAAACTTGACGCGTACAAGTTCACTAATCCTAGTCAGCAAAAGAGTAGTGCTTTGGCTGCCTCTATGAAGTATTAACGAGAGATTGAGTTATACAAGAAGTATATCTTGGGAGATATTCTTTTACCATAATTGAGAAAATTCCTACTGATAGACTGCTAGGATTTCATTTACCCTATATAATTTAGTAATTGAAGCTGGCCACATTCATTCATTAACTATGAAAGTTGAGAGCATTCAAAGGCAACACAGTCGTTGATTGTGAGTGAGTGAATAAAAGAAGACAACCATTGAAGAACATTGTGCCGATCCAGTCTTTAGTATAGGTTCTTTATTATTGTTATTATGTTAATCTATGTTTAATTTGTTACCTACTTGCTTAGTCTGAGAAGCATTGTATTAGGTGAATCTTGTGAAGAACAACTTGTAAAAGCTACACTTTAGCTTTGAGAGTGTTTAAGGTCTAGAATGTAGCCCCTTGGTTATAGAGTGTAACCTAAAACTTGCAGACACTGGAAATAAATCCCTAGTAACTTCGTCGCTCCAAGATTCTTTGGCAAACTCCAAAACATGACTTAGAATAAATAATATTTCAAATGAGATACTTTTCTTTATATATAGTTATAGTACACTGAAATTGTATATTATGCTAAGTGGCCGTCACCTTCTCGTCGACGATCACCGTCACCAAGAATGGCATAGTCACAAAGTTTCGTCGTGCCATACACCCTTTCAGTAGCTATCCACACAAGTATATGATGTTTATTTTGAAATCACAAAGAATTCCTCTGTGAACCCTAGACTTAGAAAAGAAAAAAAGATGGATAAGAAGGAAATTGAGCCAATACAGCAGCTGTTGTTCGAGTTTGTGCACAGGTTTCTATTGCCTCGAAGAGATAGGAACAATGAAGCTTGTGCATTGGATCTGACTTACATAGACATGTTGGACAAGTGTGTCATGATCAATCTTCCTGGTATTATTATTAGACACTTTATGATAATTGACATCACCAGGAAGGCCCATTCCTTGGTTCACTCCTACATTCTGCAGCAGATCTTTGAGCACTTTGGTGTCCCTCTCAAAGCTGGGAAAAAGCCCACATATAATTAGATGTTTGGCACAAACATTCTAAAGATATGTGATTTCTTAAAGGAGAGAAGAGGCATCCAAACGTCCAGTGCAGGTTAAAGCTGAAAAAGTTGCTGAGGATGAAGGGTCTGGTGATGATGAGTATGAAGGAAAAGTGAAGGAATTGGAGCTGTAAGCAGAAAATGAGGAGCTGAAAAGAGAGTTGAAGCAGAAGGATTGAAAAATCGACCGCTTGACCATTGAGTGCCGCAAGCATCAGGCTGAGCTGGTGCTAGAACGTGCTGCAAATTCAAAGAACCTGGATGCACTCGTCAAGCACTTCAAGCTTCAGCCCTAGAACTTGTCCTTCTAATTCCTATCTAGATCCTTTAGGGTTTCATTCTTTCTGTTTGTTAGTAATATGCACTGTTAAGACAATCTTTAATTTTTTTCTAGTTCTGTACTTATTGGGTTACACATATGTGAACCCTGGATTATGTGGTTTAAATTGCTTGTTTTATGTCATGTTCCTATGTGCTAGTATCGTTCCTTGTTGGGCCCTTAGTTATACTGCTTGTATTCTTGCTTAGTTAACTTGCAGCTTTAGACTATAGTGTGGACTGTACTAACTTGTTCTTGCAGGAATTTTAGAATATTTTCGATGATGCCAAAAGGGAGAAGAAGGAAATGTTGGGTATTTGTGATCCAACTCATCTGTTTTAAATTTCTTTCAACTGTTTTTGCTTTATTTTACCTTGGTGTAGATTGTACAGATTACTTGACAACATTGTTTGTCATTATCAAAAAGGAAAAATTTGTCGGATGATGTTTGAGTTTTGAAGATTGAAAAACAAAGAACATGGTGAATACCTAGTCCTTATGAGAAGACATGACTGATTAAAAAAATTGCGGTCTGCATATCCATGCATAACTAGGAAAACTTGGTGCGTACAAGTTCACTAATCCTAGTTAGCAAAAGAGTCGTGCTTTGGGCGCCTCTATGAAGTATTAACGAGAGATTGAGTTATACAAGGAGTATATCATAGGAGATCGTCTCTTAACATAATTGAGAATATTCCTAGTGATAGATTGGTAGGGTTTCATATACCCTATATAAGTGAGTAATTGAGGCTAACTGCATTCATTCATTCACTACAAAGTTGAGAGCATTCAAAGGCAATACAGTCGTTGATCGCGAGTGAGTGAACAAAAGCAGAAAACCATTGAAGAACACTGTGCTGATCCAGTCTTTCGCATAGGTTCATTATTATTGTTGTCATTTTAATCCATGTTTAATTTGTTACCTACTTTCTTAGTCTGAGAAGCAGTGTATTAGGTGGATCTTGTGAAGGAACAACTTGTAAAAGCTAGAGTTTAGCTTTGAGAGTATTTAGGGTTTAGAGTGTAGCCCCTTGGGTATAGAGTCTGTAATCTAAAACTTTCCCATTGTGAAAATGGAAGAATTTTCAAAATCCCAGAGTTTGGGTCGTGGTTTTCCTCCCATGAGCTAGGAGTTTTCCACGTAAAAACTCCGTGTTCTTTACTTTTAGTTTTGGATCTGCAGTTACTTTACTGTTTAAAGAAACTAGGCAAGAACCAAGTTCTTATAATAACGAACGAAGTTCTTCAATGAAAAATCGGAAGACGTTATTCAACCCCCTTCTAGTGTCCTACATAGGTGCACTGTGTACAACAGTTTTTCCTTTTCAAATCTCAAATTGATGATTGTGCTGGGTGTTTAAAATAACTCTCTACTAGGTGTGTTTATAGTTTAGTTAAAAACCGATCCAAACCAAAAACCAAATCAAACCAAACTGACTAAAATAACTAATACATTCTCGGATATGGTTTGGTTTTCAAATTTTAAAAATCGATATTATTTGGTTTGGCTTGGTTTTCATGAAAAATAACAGAAGTTATAACCAAACCGAACTGACAAATTATATGGAGTTTATTAATATAATAATTTTTTATAATGTAATTTAAGTATTTTATACATTTTTAATAAATTTTGTAGTAGGTTAAATGTTATTAGATTTTACCTTTTTGACTAATTTTTAAGGTTCATTTTAACAAGAAACCAACTCATTTAGTCAAAAAAGTGACTAACTTTTAAGTTCATTTTAAAAAGAAACCAACTCATTTAGTCCAAGAGTCCAATTCATTAAATAAACTTATAGTTATATTAATTTAGGTAAAAAAATCGGACTTACAGACGTATAGATGCACCGATAAGTCTAAAGGCAAAACAAATTCTAGTTTTGATATCGCCTTTTCAGTAACCATTGCATGTTCAACTTGATATATGAGTTATGACATATCGAAAGCAGAAACATCGTGTAAATATAAGTATTCGTTAATTCTTTCTTTTGTTCTAAATATTTATTTTTAGTTGCCCCAGGATTGTTGTAGCGGCAAGAGTGGAACATTTTAAGTTTAGTTACGTTAAAATTTCAAGTTGCTCAAAATACTATAAGACTAAGAACATACTTGTAGTTCTCTTTATCATTTATTTTTTTTGGAAAAATTCTCTTTATCATTTATTTTTTTAGGAAAATTACTTTTTATCATTTTTATTATCTTTATTGTTATTTTGTTTCTCAAAACCCGTTAAATCGAACCAAACTGACAATAACTAAACCGATGGATATAACTTTTATTTGATTTGGTTTGATTTTAAGAATTTAAAAAATGATTATATTAGTTTGGTTATGATTTTAACCAAAAACTAACCAAATCAAACTGTGAACACCCCAACTCTCTACGAAAACAGAAAGTGAAGGGGGTTGGGGTGGGGAAGTTGGTTTTGTACTTGTTCAGCGATTTTTTATTAATTTAAAGATATTGGTCATTTTTCAATGTATAACGAATTAGTAAATCACATCATATAATTATTAGTTCCAATCAATTTTGTCGGTAACAAAGATTATATGTAATTATCAATAACTTTTTTGTTCAGTCTCTTTCTGAGTTTGTGTCCCTTTCTTGAAACCTCCCTCGTCCCCTATTCCTTTTAACCTTGGTAAAGTTTCTAAGTTTTAATTTTATCCAATAATAGCGTAAGATATTAGACAAGCTCAATTTTGTCTGATCAACTCTATAGCACATTGTCCACCATATATATTTTGTAAATGAGTTTAGTTAAATATTGTTATTGTAGAAATTTTTTTACTATCAAGTCACTCAAAAAATATTTATAAATAAGCTTTCATAAAATGTGAGATTTTATAATTTTGAAAATAAAGAATGTCACTGGGTAATAGCTAAATAAGGTGGCATGGTGGTTTAAAAACTTTATATTGACAGTATATAACTTAAATTATTTTAAAAATTCCAATTTATTCTTAATATACTTTATTATATAAAAGTTTTTTCACTTTGTCGATAAATCAAACTTAAGTAAATTCAATTGTTTAAGTAAAAGGAGCAAAAGACACGACAACTAAGCAGAAGAGGAAACATATAATATTAGATTTGGTACATTATGTGTATTGCTAGACCTTATGAAATGGGATCCAAGGAAAGACTATACAAGAAATAAGAGAAAGAAGAAAAAGAAATGTATAATAATTTGGATGAGGTGAAATGCATTGCATCTGTAGAGATAAGGTCACTTTCACCCAAATGTTTAATGCAAAATGGAGTCGTCTTCCTTTGAAACATCAATTTTATACCATTTGACAATTACGAAGTTGGTTTTCGTTAATCTTTAGCTTTCAACAATTTCTTGTCATTTGTTTTAGCTTTCAAGAAATGTTTTCCCTGGAAATTCCAGCAAATAGAATCATTCAAGTCATCATCCATTTTCGTATTTTAACTATATTTTTATGTGGATGTCAGATCAATTGAACTGGCTGTTCAAAAACTCAAATAAAAAGAAAAGAGGCCATTATTTGATTGCAATTTTATAAACTTGCTTACATACACTAAACCCATGCGGGTGAAAAACAATGCACTATCTAAAGAGTAAGTATGTACTTAATACAAATGTTGGTAAAACATTACGTACGTACAAACATGTACAAATGTTACGATATATGATTTAAATGTTTGTTCTGAGAAAATATTTTTGAAGGCCATGATGAAAAGATATTTAGTAAGTATTTATTTGTTTTGCTCAATGTATTATAAATATATACTCTAAAATATACGTTTGATTTTAAATTTGTGTTATTCATTGTACTAAAATTAAGATATATCTTTAGTATATAGGTGTTTGTTCATTTACCGTTTCATTTAGCAAGTTATGGAATCATTATCTCACATATTGAATGTGGTAGTACAACATTAAGAGTGCAGTATAAAATTATAATATCTTATAAAATAAACGAATATGCTATTAAACGGAATATCAATTAATACTACCAAATATTACACTGAAATTATTTTCACAATTCTGGTAACCAGACTAGCCCTGAAAGATTAAGTGAAAATCGAGTTGTTTTCTAGTTAGTCAACCAAATAATAATAAAGCTATTAAGTTGACATCATGTCATTATTGTAAATTAAGTATAAATATCCCTTACACGTGGTGTTGAACGATAAGAGATCTTGCGAAGAATTGATTAATTTATATTTGATGAGCAATCAACAATTAGAGACTTCAAAAAATAAAAAAGTTGTTTCAATCTGTGATTGATGGAAATAACAAATGTACATTGACGAATGGCTTCGACGGAAATATTAATAATATCTTAGTTTGTAAGTTGACTTGATGAAATGTTGGTACTCACACAAGTTCAACTCCTATTGAACTAGATGTTAATACATTGTTATATGACTTAATTTTATTATCAAGTTGGACTGCTCTTAGATAGATTAATAAATGTGCATTATGCAGAATTTTTATTAGTGAATTCATTTTCATTATTAGGTGCTTTATAAATTTGAAATAAGCAAGCTATTAAATAGTATATCATTCATTTAATTTTTAATATTTATGCTTTAAGTAGATGAATATTGAGTAACACCATCAATATTTCAATATTTAATTTTTAGACTGATCTATATTCTATAAAATCATCTTATCATAATTCAATAATTTATGAAATGAATTTATTTATTAATTTAATTATGTAACATAAATTGTAGACAAACCTATATCATATGTATATTAGTTTTATAAATATATATTGTATGAAAATTAACACATTAAATTTCTCCGTGGTAGGAAGAAAAGAACAAAGATATCTGATAAGTTGACAAAATGATGTACAACCAACGATGCCATAGGTAACACTGAAAATAAAATATTACTCCCTCCATTTCAAAATGATTGTTTTACTTTGATTTGAACTGAAGTTTAAGAAATGTGGTGAATGTTTTGAACTTGTGGTTCAAAATAAGCCCTACATAAATATGTGGCTATAAAACATTTCATTAAGGGCAAAATAGTAATTTCAATTCAAAAATATTTTCAAATTTAAAATTGTGCCATTCTTTTTTAAACAAACAAAAATAAAGTCATTCATTATATGATTAACTTAATTTTATTTGGACCGCTCATAAATAGATTAAGAAATGTGCATTATGCAAAATTTTCATTAGTGAATTCATTTTCATTATTAGATACTCTTTAAATTTGAAATATGAAAGGTATTAAATAGTATATCATTCATTTAATTTGTAATATTTATGCATGAATATTGAGTAATACCATCAATATTTCAATATTTAATTTTTAGAAACTGATCTATAAAATCATCTTATCATAATTCAATACTATGAAGTGAATTTATTTATATTAATTTAATTTTGAAGCATAAATTCTAGATAAACCAATATCATATGTCTATTAGTTTTATAAATATATATTATATGCAACTTAACACATTAAATTTCTCCATGGTAGGAAGAAAAGAACAAAGATACTCCTTCCGTCCCAAAATGCGTATCTACCTCTCATTTTTTATTTGTCTCAAAATGAGTGTCTCTTTCCTTTGATGACAACTATTTAAATCTAAGATTTGTTTTGGACCACAGGATTTAAAGACACTGGCCCCACATTACACAGATATTTCATTTTAAACCATAAGATTTCAAAGTCTTCCTTATATTCTTAAACTCCGTGCCCAGTCAAATCAAGACACTCATTTTGGGACGGAGGAAGTATCTTATAAGTTGAAAAAATGATGTACAACCAACGATGCCATAGGTTACAGTCCCTTCGGTCCACTTTATTTGATGTTTTTCACTTTTCGAGAGTCAAGTTGACCAATTTTCGGATTCAAATTGAACAAGATTTAGTCAATATTTTAAAATTATAATTTAGATATTAAAAAACTACACGAAAAGTACTACAAGTTGCAATTCTTGTCATATTAATATGGTGAAGAAATATATTTTAAAATATTGGTCAAAGTTTATATTATTTGACTTTTAAAAAAGGAAAGTGATCAAATAAAATGTACAGGAGGGAGGAAAGAAGATGGCTCCTCCTACGTACACTTCATAAGTGTGTAAGGTTGGGGGTGGGGTGAGGAGAGGTGGGACCGGAATCCCACTGCTTGTTGAGGAATCATTGAATCAAACTTTGGGACTCTTCAAATCCGAAAAAGCCAAAACACCACATTATCTGACCCCATTACCCACTTATTGGAAAACAAAACTCAAGTCATATATAATTTTGTAGTGCTCACTAAAGAGGGAAATAGTCTCAATAGACATTTCTTATTTTAAGAATTATATCTCATTCAAGATCTTTAGTTAAAGATAAAAAGATTTCAATTATCCTACTACATTTTCTGATAACGAGTCTATATTTTCTAGTTGCGCCAACCTAAATGTATAATGAGTAGTTAAATAGAGCTAGCAGATAATAATTATCCGAATAAAAATAAGGAAATTTTATAAAAATATCACTCTAGTCAGTTTGCATAAATTATACACATCGTATGCAACATTATGCATAAAAGATACATCAATTATGCAAAAAAATAGCTACTTTTTGTTAAGTTGATCTAGCATTGTTCATGCAACATAATTTTTTTCCTAAAAATAATTCAATGGTGCATAATCAGCGATAAAGTTATTATTATTATTATTATTATTATTATTATTATTATTATTTATACAATATCGTCTATTTTTGTTTAGTCCATTGTCTAGCCGACTAAAATGTTGAAAAACCATAAATAATGGAGGTGTCACAAGTTAGCTTTAAATACATAGACGTTTTTGGTAAAAGCTGATAGGCCTCGATTATTTACACTAAATAATACTCCATCCGTTTCAAAAAGGATGAACCTATTACTATTTGAAGGGTCAAAGAAGATTATGTTTGACCACATGTCTTACAAATATTTTCTAACTATTTTGAATTATTAACTATTGTGACTTATAGTATTTTACATGTAATTTCTAAATATGTAAATTTTATTTCACAAAATTTAAAAATTCGATGTGCAAATTTCCGGTCAAAATTAGTCAATTTGACCCTCGTACTCCGCAAAGGTTCATTCTTTTTGAAACGGAGTCATAATTGAGCGTTTTAACAAGTTAAAAATATATATTTACAAAGGAAAAATTGCATAAATAGTCGTTCTAGTCAGGATGCTTAAATTATGCACATATTATACACATAATATGCAATATTATGCATAAAATATACATCAAATATATAAAAAAATAGCTATTTTTTATTAAATTGAACTAACATCATTCATGCAGCATAATTTTCCCATTTACAACAACTTTAGTACCAGCAGTGGTGGGGGTGGGTGGGTGGGCGGGCTCGTTGGCGCTTTATTTATACACGTAAACATACATAGACACAAGGTCAGAATTTTGAAAAGTCACTTCACATACACTTTCCGCAAAGCCATCATCTTCGCTTCTCTCTGCAAAATGATTAGTGTATCCTTCTTCGTTTCTTGAAGCACTTGCATTTTTCACATTCACTTTATATAATTTCTTGGATTTCAAGTTGCAGCACAGATAATATGGAGGCTAATGAATACAAAAATTATAAAGCTTCTTTCCTTTGAACTAAACATTTACATCCTTAATATTAGTAAGTTTTCATCTTCTTTTTGTTGTTACTATATCATTTTCTTGATTGTATGTTAGTGTACAAGTTCTCATTTGTCTACTCCAATTATATGCTAGTATGTTTGATTTAAATGAGTGTGTTTAATGGAGTAATCTATTTTGTGTTTCAAGTTATATACACCATCAGCGTAAATATCATTACATATTGTAAAACTCTTATACTAACTGTGTATATATTTATTTGCTAGTATTATTTTTATTTAAATGAAATGTGTTCAATTATGTTTCAATCTCTTAAGAAGCTTAATTTACAAGTTTTATTGAATTAAATTTTGGAAAAAATTAGTATATCTATTTTAACTTTAGAAATGCTTTCATGTTAGGCAGGATAAAAATTGCAAGAATTAAAGTTGTTTACATCGTCGATATAAAGAAACTTTTATACTATCAAGTCATTCACACTTTAGTTATCTAAAATCGTAGAATTTGTAATCTTGAAAATAAGGTAAGTTATATGTTACCTACGAATGAAGGTGATCTTATAGTTATATAACTTAAACATTACCAAAAGCATGTGGAAAAGCTGAAAAATAGGCATCCTCAAAAGTTGATTTTTTCTGCTAAACTGGAATTTGGTGTTATTTTGTTTAAGAAGTATATTAATCTCTTTAACTTTTAGCCTTAATCTTTTTATAATCCAAAAACAATTTGTTTGTTCCTCTATAAATGAATAGCAACTAACTAGTAGATGAATATATGCCTTGTTTGATGTAATCTATTGAGTTGCCTAAGGAGAAAGTTATTATTTTTATTATTGTTGTCGTTTTTGTTATTGTGGGACTTCACTGGGTATGTTGTTGTTATCGTTGTTGTTGTTGTTGTTGTTGTTGTTGTTGTTGTTGTTATTATCAGTTTTATATGATTATTTTTTGAGTTTATTTAGTTAACTTCGCTGCAATTAACTGAAGGATATGTTCATCTTCGTGTACATTTCCTTGTTACAGTTTATTTATTAGTGGAAGCACCAAGTGGCTCTGGATAGTATTTGAGGCTCCTACTCTGCCTCATCTAGTCGTTTTATCAGCATTTTCTGCATGATTTGCTGCTCTATCAGTGTTGAGGTGATGGACATGTTGCTTTTATGTTCAACTGAGCCCCCAATGAAGCGAAGAGCTGGTTTGTTTATAGTTCAGGCTGGACGAGGATCATATCGAGGAAGTTAGTTGATTTGGCGGTAAACTGGGTTTGCTATTATCTGAAAATTTTTGGAGCTTTAGATTTTTTTATTTTAGATTAAAGGAAATGAGGGCTACTTACTTGAGGCAGTTCTTGCAAAGTCTCTGCTTCAAATCTCCATGGAACTACGCAGTGTTTTGGAAGCTTCAGCATCAACATCCTATGTAAGTTGGTCATTCTACATATTGTGTTGTCTTTGCTATAGCATTGTTGAAATTCCTTATTCCCTTTCTTTTTCCATGAAATTAATCGAAAATGTATTGTGTTAGCACCATTTTACTAGATCGGCTTATTGTTCAGAGGACTTTCTCTTAGGTGACTTCTGATCTGTATAAATGTGCTGAACGGTTGTGACTGGTTCCTCACCTTGGCTTAACTTATTTTGACAGGGTTTTGACATGGGAAGATGGATATCTTGACATTCCATGTGCTAGTGAACCTAGCAGAAGTCTAATTGGCAATGATTACAGCAAAAGCTTGAATGAGTTGTTATCCCCAAATTGTGGATCAAGATCACATAATGGATATTTGGGTGATAATCCGATTGGCTTAGCCATGGCTGAGATGTCAAGTACTCATCATGTTGCAGGAAAAGGGTAGATCATTGATTTCTCTCACTTTTTGGCTTCTGTTATTTCTCTAATATGTTTGAATAGTAGCTTTATTTGGCATTCATAAGATTGATTTCAGCTGGCTAGCAGTTTCATTAGATGTGGGGTGGAGGCAAAAGATTCAAGCCATAGATATACTCCTCTATCTCTTCCTTGTGGCACTTTTAGACTGTAAAGCTCCTCCTGAGGAGCTGCAGCCCCGACAGAACAGAATTGCATAAAACTCCTTCAGCCATTTCCGTCATCATATAAAATTTGTTTTGGCTTCAATTTTTTGTTATGGATTTCTTGGTGATGACAACTGATTCTATTGCAAAATGAGCCACAAAATGTTGGATGCATTATACTGATTATAATAATACATCTGATCAAGTGGATAAACACAGGCAAACTAGCTCTTAGTAAAAGAACGGTAATAAAAGTGACATAGCATCTCCCCAGAAAACTGCTAACTTGTGATTAAAAAGACCTTTATTTTTTATGGAGTATGCAAGATGTTAAAAAAGAGAAGTAGCTCCATATTTGTAGGAGGACAAAGAGAAAGAAGTCTCTAAAGGCAATTTCTCTATGAGAAGCAAAATATGTAACATTTATCTTTTGAGACAGTAAATGAATTTTCTGGTGCTTGAAGCCCAATTTTATGGAAAGAGCAGAGTTTTAATAACTATGATAATACCTTTGCATATATTTCATATCCGACATGCCAACACAGTGGGCGATTGAAATCCACTGATCCCTGAATTTCTTGCATGGATAAACGAATATTTCCCCTTAATGCTTGGCGGTTGCTTTAAGCAACTGCTTATATCTTAGTTTTCCTGCCTTACTCCATGGTATATGGTCAAATTTGGATATCCCTTGCATGGTTAGTACCTTTTATGATCAAGTGAATGGTTAGCATCTTTATACTTAACCATGATCCTGATAATCCCAAAGCTATTTTGGTAGTCGAGCTTCCTTGATTTTGTGAGACCCAAAGTCAACTTTAAATTATTATGTATGTCTGACTCTTGAAAATGAAATAGGGTGGTTGGTGAAGTGGCATCTTTGGGCATCCCCCGCTGGATTTTTGCCGACAGTGTAGCTCCTGCAGAGTTCAGCTATGGGTCTGTTGCTGAGGTACATTTCTTATAACATTTTGGTCCTTTTCTCAATTGAGATGAGCCCATGTTCGGCACTCAAACAGTATGTTAATGAGCCAAACTTGGTGTAGCTTTATGAAAGTACTGTTAATATTCTTTCCTCCTATGCCAGATAAAGTAGTGATTTCTTTTTATAGTACTGGAATCTCTTTGCTTTCCTGGCCTTTCTTCTCCAATGGTAGTCGGATAACTAATTTGGACCCCTCTTCCTTTTGTAGAACAAAATAGTATTTTAGAAGTATGGATAACTAATATCTCAAAGTCTACCTTTTGGATTGAAGCATAGTTGATTGATTGATTGATATTTTGTTGCAGTGTCCAGATGAGTGGCTGCTTCAGTTTGTTGCTGGCATTAAGGTGAATTTGGGTAGCGTGCAATAAGCTGACGCGCTTTTACTCATCTTTTGTGTTTATAATATGCCTTAAATGATCATATGAAATATGTTTCTTTTTCAGACTATATTGCTGGTACCTTGTATTCCGTATGGTGTTCTGCAGCTCGGCTCAAAGAAAACGGTATGTCATACTTATAATATCGCCATATTTCCAATATTGCAGGACTTCATCGGATCTGTTTGCTGATGTGATCTGTAAATTTCCGTTATCTAATCGAGTGTTAAGCAGCATATGTAACTTTAGCGTGATATTTCAGTCACGATTTCTAAGTTTTGGGCAGCCATAGTACTACAGGGTTCTGCATTTACTTTTTGTGTGCCTTTCATCATGAATATGCTTACGTACTTAGAGCTGTGTCTTTCTATAGCCATTCACATAATATTGAATTTCTGTCAAAAATTCAGGTAGCTGAAAACGTGGAGATGGTAGCATATCTAGCTGGAGAATTTGACGCCCATTTCAAATTTCTGGAGAACTTCTCCCCTGGTGGAGAAAGTTGTGAATATCTTCTACAGTCTACTCTCTCAGAGAGTCTAGATACACCATCTATAACTACCATAACTAAGGTTAATCAAGATGTTGTAGCTGCTGATAATCCAATTCTGGAAAATCACAAACTGTCAACTGCGTTTCCAATGACTTCGTTATTTGAAGTTCAAGATTTCCAGTTATTTGAGCAACACATGCCTAGTGCCCTCAGGAATGCAAATGAAAGCAACATGCCCAAGCGGCATGCGGACAGAATTGATCTAGTGAAGCAACTCAATCATCAATATTCTGATAATAGATCAGAGATAACAGAAAATAGCTTCAACAGATCTTCTTGCAATGCAAAAGATGTAGATACCTTTTCTTACAATAACTGCAATGTCGATGGAGTTGATCTTTTCAATGAGGTAGATTTTTACTTGGACGAAGATCTGCTAAATCAACAAACTGTGGGAAAGGATTGCAGTGACATTAGGCTCAGAAATCTAAGCAATTCCTTTAGCTGCCCAACAGAGTGTGAACTATACAAAGCCCTTGGAGGTACAATTCACAACAACTTGTGTGGCTTTAGCGAGAATGCTGCTAGCAAATCCATCTATGCTGAAGATTGTATGTCTAACATTGATCCATCTTTTGAGGAATCTAATGGATGGTGTCTGGAAGAAGATAATGCAGAAAATCTTCTGGAATCTGTTGTTGCCGGAGCATGCATTTCTGATGATTATTCAATCGACAAGATGATGAGTCTGAAGTCCTTAAACATGCCATCAGGAGAACCTGTTCCTTTGCGCAAAAGGAAAAACCAGTTAACAAAAGGTGATCTGGTGGGAGACAACACAGTCACAGGGAGCACTCTTACATCTGCTTCTGCTGGGCCTGACAAATATGCTTTGGAAGACTCTTCACATTCTGCTTCTTCATTTGATTGTATTATCAGTACATTTAATGAGGGAAAGCATCAGAAGCAGATATATAGTTCTCTGCGTCCTAAGGAGTCAAAAATATCTAATAGCAACAAGAAAAGGGGAAGGTCTGGTGATAGTCATAGGCCCAGACCACGGGATAGGCAATTAATCCAGGATCGGCTCAAGGAGTTGCGTCAACTTGTCCCTAATGGTGCCAAAGTGAGTGGTAACTTCACCATACTTTTATCGGGGTGCTTTACTTGTGCCTTGGCTTTAAATAACTTTTTGTTTCTCTGCTGCAACTGCAGTGTAGCATTGATGGTTTACTAGATAAAACCATAAAGCACATGCTGTTTCTGCGAACTGTTACCAATCAGGCTGATAAACTAAGGCGTCAGGCTCAGAAAGAGGTAAACATTCCATGGCTCTATATTTATTTATTACATTCTTCTTTTTGCGCAAGTGTTCTTCTTTTAGCTTCCATTAAAAATGTGATGGGGAAACCATTCCAACTTTCTTTTGCTATTATTATGAGTAAACAACTAGAGAGAAACTACAAGAGTAGACTGCGATGTGGTCTATCTGCAGACAACAATTTAAGTTTCAATCTTGAAAGAGGGACTCCACGTATCTTCACCTCCATTAATAATCAACCTTAATAATGAAATGTAAGAATGAGAAAGAGATGAATTCAATACCGCGCTCTCTTTTCCATTGGTCCAATATTTCTCAGGTCTTAATTTCATTGATCCTTAAATGTACAGGTAGCCTCTGATAAGAGCACTCAGTCACCTGGAGTAAAAACTAGTTGTCAACAAGGCACCAGTTGGGCTGTAGAATTGGGGAGTGAGGACCAGATATGCCCTATAATGGTCAAAGATTTGGAATTACCTGGACACATGCTTATAGAGGTATATCATCAGATGGCTTTACTAGTCGAATTGCTTTCCTACTTCTCCAATCTTAAAAAGAAAATTTTCCTGATCTGGCAAAACAAGAATATGAAAGGTCATTCATATTATGTTATTTGAGCTGACATAAATTTCGAACAGATGATGTGTGATGACCATGCGCGTTACTTGGAGATTGCTGATGTTATTCATCGTCTAGAGCTGACGATTTTGAAGGGTGTTATGGAAAAGCGTTCAGAAAACACCTGGGCTCATTTCATCGTTGAGGTAATACATTCATGGATCCTTTTTCAGAGTAGATAGGCAACACTAATTCCATAATAATTAATGTTCGAACTTTATTTGCAAAATCAAGAAATTCGGCTCTGAGATTTTTTTTTTCTTACTACCTTACAGGCTTCAGGAGGCTGCCATAGACTGGATATCTTCTGGCCGCTAATGCAGCTCCTACAGCAGGTGCCAAGTTCTATTTCAGGCAAGATGTAGCTGATCTATTAGAATATGAAGAGATGACCCTCATCTATCATTGATTTACTGCTTTGAATGTGTGATTCATCGTTCGTGTCGTGTGAACATTTGTAATGAAGTCTTTTTGTTTTTCCATAACTTTTGTGTTAAGCTTGAAGCCTCAAAACTAGACCTAGTATTTATTCTTATCTGGACGACGAAACCAAACTGCAGTCGTTATAGTTTACTGCAAACTTGTAATATTAGAGCATGTAACCATGATAATTTCTATGAAGCTTGGAATGTACCCTTTGGATATGGTTCTGTTGAAATTTGTAAAGAGAGTATTTGAAGTTGAAAAGGGAATTTGGAAATTGTACTTGAACATGTTACACTTGAACAGTAGTAAGTTTTGTGAGTGAATTTGAAATCAAGAATTTGAAGTTCTAAACACTCCTAAGATCTATTTTTAAAATTGCAGATTCTGTATTTCAAATTGAAGCTGGAATAGTGAATAAATTGAATAACCAAAAACTCTTATTCAGCTACTGTAGCACTTCATTATTTTGTTCAACATATTTAATAATGTATAGTTTTTTTTAGTTGTTCTACTTAAAAAACACAATGTCAATGAGATATCAAACTAAATAACTATAGAAGAGTTTTTTATACAACATTGGTGTTCTATGGCTCTTTCTTTACAGCATGTGTAAGGATACATGAATGATTGCCTTCCAACAACTAAGCCGTAGTCACTATCTTTGTCAGCTTACTTGCTGCTGCATTGTTGTTTGGAAGTTGATTATAATATTTGCATTCTTGTGAACTATACATTCTAAAAACTGATGGTGAGAAATAATTGCCTTGTGTGGAAGTTGATACCGCATATCTTGCTCTATTCAATAATGTCTGTACTCTTTTTTGGTTCATCCTTTGTAGAAGACTTGGTGGCAGTGCTGCAACTTAAAAAATAAATAATACAAAATTATTAGTGTGATGGCGCATCCCATCAGCAAAATCTAAGAAAATCTGAAAGGAAAAATGCAGATCAAAGCGATAAAGTGTTGTAGCGGTGACCGCCAAGGGTATGAATCCTTTTTTGGTTAGAACAAATCAATAATCAGAAGGGTAAATTGCATTTTAAAGCACAACATGTATGTCCTCCATCAGCAACGAAGAAGGTTGAGAAAAGCAGCGTAGTTCTTGTCTTTTTATATAAAGTAGAAATGCATATTACACTTTTCCACACTATCCCTCCTATACAAAAGAAAAATATCAATTCAAGTTTTGCTGCCTCTTTGAAGCATCTTTTATTTCTCTACTTTCTCAAATAGATTAATTTTGGTCAAGTCCTAGCATATGTTATCTTCAGCTAAACTGTGTTGCTTGGCATATACATGTAGTTTATGTACTTTTCCTCCAAACCTTTTCCTATATACACATTCATATGCACATGCACATCACATAAGTTTCTACATAAAGACGTCTAATTTAAAAATATCTTCGTATAGACAAAGACAATTTTTAACATTCTAACCTTGTGTAGAAACTGAAGAAGATTTTCGTATCACAACTCTCTTGCAGCCCTGTATTAGATTGTGACCCTGTTTCGTCACTTGGGTGGCAGATTTGTAGAATGACCATAACTGCTTTTGCCTCTGATCTGCCTCAATCTTTCTTCTGTGTACAAACATTTCACCCTTTCTTGTGAAAGCACTTGTTGTACGGATTACTAATATCTCTGTCTGGAATACAAATCATAATCACCACAACCCAATCACTATTAGAAAATAACTCATGTTTCACGTGGAGTTAGAGAAATAGAAGACCAAGACTATAATTATGAAGAACCAATTCATTTAATATCAACCAAACGTGGAAGGCGAAAAACTTTTATAGAAGCAAACAACTATTTTCCTCATATGAAAATCTAGCACCTAGTGACATAGCAGGTGCACATAATACTTTCATAGAAGCATTTGAGCGGAAAACCAAATATAAATAAATTAAACATCCAAAATCGACAACACTGATTTTAAAACAAAAATAAAATGCACATGCAAAGAGGGCTACAGGGCAGAATGAAGACTCTAAATAGACTCAAAGATTTATGTCGCACCTAGAAGGAAAAGAGGAAAACAATATCCCTTTCCTCCACTTAATGTTTCTAGTATCCCACAGATCAGCTAGTGAGAAAAAGATGATAGTCCAAGATGAAGACTTAATTTCCCTCTCAACATCCTTTAATATACTCACCCCTCCATTTTCTCATCGGATAAGAAAACCATATCAAGGAAGACGGTCCAACACTCCACATTGTGAGCAATTCATCACATATCTATATATTGAAAAATGTCTAGTCTCACCATGTGTTCCTTCACAAACTTATTTTTTCCAATAATTTAAGATCCTTTAGCCGAGGTAGCTAAGATTTTTGTTTATTGTCAGTTCTTTGTTGCCCTTTTTTTTTCTTTTTAACTTGAAAGTATTATTGAGTCAGTGGTCTAAAATAAAGTTGGTGATTTAATTACTTATATTCTGATGTGAAGACTATGGTTATAAAACATAGGAGGAGCTTGGAAGTAATAATTCAAAAGATATAAGTTAGTTAAATAAATCTGATGCAGAGAATGTTCAGCTATTAACCTAGGGGATTCTGTCTAAAACAAAGAAGAATGATGAAATTTAAGTCCTCTTAATAGTTTAAGAAACTTTATTTTAAAATGCCATAAAGGATATGAGGAGGAAACTTAACAAAACTGGTACCGTTCTTCTCAAAAGAAGACTTCTTTTCCAGTATAAAAAAAAATCCAATAACAAGGCATGTAATTCCTATATTTGGAAACCATAAAGTAGGAAGTATAAGTAAATAATTAGGAACTATTATGAATTATCAAATTACATCTGTATGCAGAATCACAGAAAACAATCAAACCTTGCTCATCAATTACTTCTATGGAAATTCTGCTTCAAGTATCAAAAACCTCTCCTATCTTATTTGAACGGTCGTACATATAGTTTCCTTTTGTTCTAAGCAATCTATATGAACATCCTTAATGCAACAAACATTATAAACATAGAGATGTTAAACTTATGAACTCCAGCAACATAAAGAGCATTAAATTTACAATAAAGAGGAGCATAGTAAATTGCATGTGGAAGCTCAACTTCACTTTGCTTTTAAGATCAAGACTCCAAAGGTATTGCGAACCCACTAAAGGTACCTTTTTTAGTATATGCTAAATATGGAAACACACTATTCTTGTATGCAGACTTCTTAATGGAGAAAACTTGATTAGAGAATATCTATACTCAACAATTGAAAGGATAAATTCAGTGCGCCTGTGTTCCTTCAACATTAGAAAAGCATCTTACTTGGATCATAATAGTATAATTACACAGATTGCCTAGCATCCTTCTCTCCACATATCATGAAAAATCCATTTACAGACTCCCTTGAACTATAAACCATGATATCAATGATGTTGAAGATAGAACATCTCTCTCGGGAATTAAATCAAACACATTGAATGTAAAAAAGCAAATTTCCACATTACAGAAAAAGTTAAGCAAAGAAACCCATAACTGCAAATTGGGTTTTATCCTACTCCTACTATGTCTTAACATGAAAGATTTGTAGCCGTTAATAAATAGAAAATTACATGTTAGTTATCTTTGTTGTATTACTAAACTTAGAGACATCTAGATATCTAATATACTTGCAAAAGTTAGTGGTTGAAGTTCAGCAATGGGAATAACTTGATCAACAGGAACCACCCTAAGAAGGGCGTATGACTTTGAGAAGCTGCCTGATGTATAACTTCTAAGCATGTCTTTATTTGTTTTTGACCTATCATCACAACATATAGGGTATTCAATATGTCATACAAATGCATATTAGAGTTAGAAAATAATACTAAAACCATATACCAATTTATCAACTCCAATGCTTCAGGATAAGCATGATCCACGTTTATTATTGTGTGGACTTAGTTTGCAGTAATACACATGGGTTCCCTCAACTTCTGCGAAGTCCTCAAATAAAGTGAAAAGAAGTTGGTTTTTCTGACATAGTATGATAAGAAGTTATCAATATATAAATATATTTGTGCATTAAGAATAGTTAAATTGATGTGTATAGTATAAAAAAAATTATACTTACTGATTGTCAGATAACGGTAATCTCCCAGTATATACTTGGAACTTGACGGTACTTGAAACTCGACCTGCATATTTGGCCACAATGGATGACGACTCCTAGTATATCTGCAAGTAAACAAAATCTCAGCATATAAATTTTTAATGCATGTCATAGAAGCATAAATTTTCATAGTAACATATGAACAGAAGTGAATTACCAGTTTCTATTGTAGGCTCAGGAGTCAGATGAGCAGTGTGGTAAAATGCAGTGATATTGACCTTTGTTTGTGGTGGCAATGGTGCCTCTCGCTCATCATTTGGTTTAACACATTCCACTGTAGTTTCTCTATCATGTACCCAATTGTGTATTAGACTTCCATATAGACTTGTAGAATCTTTTAACTTTTGCATTGGAGATCAGATATGTCTGGAAGAGCTTAAGCTTTTTTCGGCACAATATGGAATGTCACTGCCATATATAACTCCTTCAATAAATAAATAAATTGATAAAATTATTGAGATTTATGTCAAAAATTCAACAAGGAACAACCTGAAAGAGCCAAAATTTCAACAAATACCCAATTTGTTCAGATATTTCCCTATCGATATATTTGCGGGAGTGTTATATACGTAATACGTTACAAAGTTTTACTGTTTGCTTTACTTTTTCCTTCTCAAACTATATGGATGCGATACATAGTATATAGCTTTTGTTATTTGTACGAATATATTTCAAAGTAGTAAGATGACAATGTGGCTTCCTAACCTTCTTCAAGAGCTGATGAAGGACTGATAATTATAACTGCACTTATTTTTTAGGCGACATTTGTGCATATCTAGTACAAAATTTCTATCAACAATGTGTTGTTCTTCAGCTTTTGATATCTACATATGTAGTTAAATTTGCATTATCTTTATTTTCAAAAATTATGTTCGAAAAGTAAAAGTGAATTTGCATTTACAGTATCTAAGTTATATTGTGAAAAAAAAAAAGTTCAAGAAGTAGTAGAATTCTAACACAAAATGTAAAATAAGATGGAAACAAAGGCACATATTTGAAACATACTTTTTTACATAACTAAAAATAACACAGAAGTGTCTCTTACTGATGTTCCCTTGTAGCAACGAATAGTGTATCTTTTTGTGAGTTGGTGAAGACATGTCACAATGTTGTGATAATCTGTTGAAGTAATTTAACTACCCCTCGTTAGTAGTTCTACACAAATTACAGTGTTGTTTTAAAGATATATCGTATTTCTAACTGTAAAAGAACAGGACAAGTCAAAAAGTAGTTGATTTAGGCATATTATCACACACCCTTTGCACATATAAAAATCTGATGCAGCTACCTACATGCATGTGACAATCCAGCAAGAAAATGTTAAAAACACTATGAGATACCTACCAAATTCCAAATTTGGAATCAAAAAGTCCCCCAATCTGTAAATTCCTTCAAAAATCAGGAATACATGAATAAAATAGGTGCAAACAAAAGAGGATAGAAAGAATAAAAACATACCAAAAAATCACAATTAAGGAGACCTGAAATTGGAGTAAAAAAAAATAGGGAAACTTCCCAGAGAACAATGAAGAAGAAGAGAGGCAATTGGAGCTGCCAAGAAGAAACAACTTTGTACAAATACCAAATAATGTGCCAAGAAAGAGCAAAAAGTATGAGTATTTTAGTAGTACATGTGTTTTCAGAGAACTAATGGACCAATATACCCCCTGCATATCTTTACAACTTCAAAAATACCCGTGTTCGTACAGGGGAACTCACGCTTATAACTATTAGAGAAGTTTCTCAACTTCATATCATTATTATAATCTTTGTAGAGAGCATTTTAGGTGTATTTATCTTGTGTGTTGAAGTTTAACCTTCCTTGAAATCCCATTCACAACATAATATCCAGTATAATTTCACAAGTAGGATCTAAAATCCCATTTCTTATCAAGTAAAACAGTTCTGATAAAACAATTCCAAACGCAGCCTAGTTTGCGTTACATGTTTTAAAGCCGACCATTTTTATGTCTCATTCTTGTAAGATGATCATCATGTTCGTCCATAGATCATGGACACCTCTAAATTTAACCTGGCTAAGGTATCTTGTACGTGGTGATGACAGCTTCTTTATACAATTTGCGACACTAGAAATCACATTCACCTATGATAAAAGATGAAAGACAGCTGCTCATACATATAAAGGTCTAACGACAATGACAATCAGATTCAGACTCGAAGTGAAATGTTTGTTACATCCAGCATTCTATACATTCGCTCAACAAACGGTACATCTCCCAAAAAAAAAAAAAAAAAAAATTGTCTCCAGAATCCTAAAACTGGATTTGAGACCTGAAATTAATTCAGGTGACCTAATGCCACAACATCTCGAACTTGTGCGAATAACTGTCAGTCGGTTACTTAACAGAAAACTCTCTCCGAAATATCAGGAAGATCATGGACGACTTTGAGCAAGTAATAATGTGTGCCACCACCCGCACGCCACGTTCTTGGGCATACAATCATCAAGAGGTACTTCGCAAGGAGTGTTACGATCAATTGTATCACCTACACCGAGCTGGAATAGAAAGGCAAATAGTTAAACGGTAATTGAAACATTTGTCTATCAAAATGATTGCGGACTACTCGCTCTCATACCTGACCATACTTGTTCCATCCCCAGCTATACACTTTGCTGTCCTCTAAAGGTCAAAGCAGAAGGTATCTTTAGATATTAACATATATTCATATAACAAATGTACAGTAGATATATTAACATGGCAGTTGCTTCCTACTGTTTAATTCTTTCTGGCAGCTAATCGATCTACATACATTTGATAATGACCAACAGGCAATAAGATGCACCAAATGGGTAAGACACGAGAGTATATTCAAACTCAAGCTCACTATTAAAAGCGTATTTCCTAATCATCCCGAAGAGATTTCAGACATGAAGACAAGCTAAATGTTATTATGCAAACTATTGCACATCATCCTCATAAAATCACAACAGGAAAAGTTAGATGTGAATCAAACTAAGTGAACTCAGGTTATCTTCAATGAAAGGAGAAAAGAAACTCAAAGTTGTCCAGCAGATCAGCAACTGAAATGCACTTCATCTTCTTGACAGTCTCGACTCTTACCTGTCAATATGGCACTATGACGAGCTCCACAAGACACTATTTTGGCGTTCTCGTTTTCCAGTATAGAGGCATCCACAAGCCTAGGTGATGTCTGTAACAGAAATCTCCTGTTGAGTTTCTATATTCCTCAAATAAAGAAGGTTTAGTATAATGCAGCTGCAAAGCTGCAAAATATGTAGGGGGTTATATGGTCCAACTGGCTGTCAGAAATTGAAAAATCTCTTATCCCTCAATAGTCCAGGTACATCTAAAACTTCTGATATAAAACTACTGGACTATTACTTCAACAGATCCCACTTTTTGTAACATCTAATGCTACAACTAGCCAAGTTCTTAAATGAAATTAAATTTAGGCCTCCTGAGTCAGCATGCAAAAGTTTTAAGAAAAGAAACAAAAGAAGTGATAAATCTTGGACGCACCTCAGCATGGTCAGTGCCTGTGCCTAGACCCAACTGGCCAAACTGATTTCCCCCAAAAGTATACACGCGGCCCTGATCACATAAGCACACGGAATGCCATAGTCCACCTGCCACGGCTTCTATTCTAGTGTTCAATAGAGAAGACACACAAGTTGGCCTCAGCACGTCATTTGTATTACCTAGTCCACACTGAATACAAAGGATGAGACTACTAGACTGACATTAAGAAAAACAGTTGACGGTGAACCAGGCGTACCAAGGTTTAAATTTGGATACATATTTTGTGGTGTTTTAGATCCATTTTTCTTCAAAATACAGTAAAGTTACGATTGTCTGCTAGTCTGAAGAAAGAACCCTATCAAATGTTAGTTATTCTACTTCGGGTACATAGCATAAGTAAGGAGACATGGCTTTGATATTTCCTTGCAACAGATTATGAAACAAAATCTTGAGCATCTTTCTAATTCTGACTGTTAAGATACCATGTGAAGTATTCTTGTAGAGATAATAGAACGAGACATGCATCGTGTATGGAGTACGAAGACATGAAACACTCACCTGCCCATACAATCCCCAACCAAATGTAAGCAGCACCCCAGCATCTGGCAATTGAAACAAAGAGTCATGTGAGCAGAAAGATAATTGAGAATGACAAAAGTACATATCACTCAAATCTGATCAGGAGTAAAAAGTAACTTCAATGGTTTAAGATGGGAGTCTGACTTTGTTGCAAACTTTGCAACTAAAATCCATCCACTACCAGATATTAGACTCTGCAGTCAACAATAATACTAGAACCGAACTCAATGCTAACCTGTGATTACTGCACTATGTCGGCCACCACAAGCAATTCTCTTTATGTAGCTCCCTAAAGCTTTGTGTGCCTGATTCCCTGTGGTAATGCTTCCTTGAGGGCTCCCAAGACTCCGGTCTGGTCCATGTGAAGATGTATCCAGACATGGTATAAGATGAGGAGAAGCCACTATTTTAATCCTGGAGCCTAAACCAAGCTGTCCTTCACCTCCATAGCCCCAACCCCATACCTGTCCCACATCTAAATCCGGCAAAAATATGATGCATCAGGTGTCTTGCTTTACATTAAATTTCTTCCAAATCTTCGTACTTCATATGAACCTACAAAACTATATGGCGTAACCACAAAGCAAGTGACTCCACTTCCAAAACAAGGTTCCCAGGCTGCAACATGCATGGAGGAGCAACGTTACCTGACAATGCTAATGTGTGGCGCCCTCCCGCGGAAACGGAGGTTATCTTCACCCCTGGATCCAGTGCTACAATACAAGGTGGTGCAGAAAGAGATTCGTCAGCAGGAGGTGGGCTATCAACTTCTTGTTTGGCAGTCGCTATTCTTCTTCTCTTTCCAGTTTCTTCAGGTTTTTTATTATCTTGGTGAACGACTGAACCACCAATTGACTTGGAGCCTTGAGAGTGAGGACTCTCTGCAACAATTAATCCATCTAGCATCAGTTAGCTCCCAGAGATCAACATGTGGATGTACTTGAAGAGCTCTCAACTGGTCCAAATTGGAAACTATTACCTTGCTCAGTTGGTACTGAATTTTCTTTCCGGAAAGCATCCCCTTCGAAACCTCCTCCAGCAGCAAAATTTCCAACGATCTTGGAAGAAGGCACACATTCTTTCCAGCCCCATGAGTATACATCATTCTTTTCTGTGCAGAAATATATACATAACCATATATCTTTATCAAGATTTTAAGTAGAACAAAAAAAGAAAAGAAAGGAAAGAGGAGGTTCCAGCAGATGACATTCAGAATTAGCTGAAGAACTCACAGCTCAGAAAGACTAGGCGAGGGTGTATTACCTGTAACAGATGCACAATGTGCCCAACCAGCAGCAGCTTTCACGATTCGGTACTCTGTTGGAAGTGGAAACGGCTCTGGAGTCTCCTTGATATATGTAGTAATGGAAAAAGATAGCAAAATGAATTCAAAAGGAACTATACAAACGAGTCCACACAAGAGAGATTTGCCGTATTACCCCATGTTTTCCTGAAGTCAAGTAGCTTTGACCTTGATCATCTGCGGAACCCCACGTGATAAGTTTTCCAGACCCTGCTCCCAAAGTATCAAATAACAAATGGTTAAACCCAAAAAATGATCGGTCGTGATGCTGACATCATTTTCTTGAGAGGATTAATCAAGAAGGTGTAAGTAAAGGATGAGAACGGAATGGACAAAGAGATTCAGCATGGAAGAATTTTGTTCCTTATTCTAAAGAAATGATCCTGTATTTTGTTTAGTTTTATAACAGAGGTGTCAAGGCCAGCTTGCACTTGCCTCGACTATTCCGCAGGTTACCTTCTATCTTCCACTAATGCAGGTATCGGTAGCTTTTTGTCTCAGTTGGGATTTCAATCTTTGTCTCCAAGGTTTGCACCCACTTTATTTCTTACTCTCAAGATAATGTCCTCTTTTTATGTTAAATGTATCAAAACAATGACAAATGCAGGCTGACATATAGGCAAGGCTCTGTAGCTCAAACATAACCTATAGTTTTGATAACTATAGAAAGGTTTTATCCTGATAGAACATTAATCTCAAGGAAGGACTCATCCTGATAGAACAGTAATCTCAAAGCACAAGGATTGGATGATCTGCGTGGCAAAGAGCTCCAACAGACCATCATCATTAACTACATGCATCTTGCGAATCAAAGGCTAACCTTACTAATCATTTATCGTCATCATCCAATCTTAACAAGGTTCTCCAGTTGATACAATCAACAACCTTGATATGTTCCTAGAAGGGGATGAAGAGGATTACCATACATTCCTACGATAAGGACATAATCCAATTCTCAAAGAAAATGAGGATGAGAATTCTTATTATTGAGAGACACGAAAAGTAATGTAAATCCAACAATGGATAGCGATGATGACTATAATGATAACGACACAACACCAATATCAATCTAGATGCGACACCTTTCTAAGGCATTAAAGACAGTAACCCACTAGAACAAGAAGGCTCTAAACTCACTCTGAATTGTAACATTTTCTCTAGGAGATGACAAAGAAATTAGCTTCAAAAGTCCAAGACCAAAATCTCAGAAAAAAAAAACCCTCAAACAACTCACTGCAGTGACCTAGAATACACATTGTAAAAGACACACGTTGATAGCAGTCTATGTAATCTTCTGTCTTTTCTTTCCGTGATAACCGAGAAATCTCCGAGTGCCTCTGGTATAACCCACTAAAGATTGATAGAGACCTAGAATATACATCGTTAAGGTGGCACACGTTTGTATGACTCTACCACACTAATTAATCTTTTCTTTCTTTTGTATAACCGACAAATCTCTGAGTGCCAGTGTGTAACACATGTTGGCAGTGTTTGCCGAATCTTTTTTCTTTGGATAACTGAGAAATCTCAGACACTCTGTGCTGTGACTCAGGTTCATGTTAGTTGTAGTCCGCCTATTCCTTTTTCTTTTTTTCAACCAATAAATCTCAGAACACCCGTATGTAACCTACTACAGTTAACTTAGGACTTAAGAGTATATACATTGTAAAGGCAAACACCGGTAGAGCCTACATGACCATCCTTTTCCTGATAACTGAGACCCGAGCACCTAGTCGTGCACCGTTGAAACTAGGTAGATAATGTGGCTGCACTCTAATCTACCATGCTCTACTTAAACACCAAGCTTCAGATAAAGTTGTTAGCTCTTATAAAAAATTAATTAATCCTCCAAGCAAAGACAAAGACAGTTCGGTGCACAAAGCATCCCGCGTTCACGCAAGGTTCTGGGAAGGGCTGCACTCCAGGCTGTGATGTACACACCCTAGCCTAATGTAAGCATAAGTGGCACGCACTTAAGTTACTAAGATTTAACTTAGTTAAGTTCACCTTACTCACAGATCTAAATATCTATACATCAACATGTTAAAAAAAAAAAATCAATCTGCTTATAGTAATTCATAAATAAATCCATAAAAACATAGATATATATATATATATATACCTGATATGGCCATGGCGAATCCACAACCGCCACCACAAACATCATCCCACGACCGATCATCGGTGCCGGTCACCGGCAACTCAACGGTGACCGGAGAAGTTAACGGCGATTTCTCAGACAAAATTCCAGGTAAATACCCCCACATTAATACCTTATTATTATTATTATACTGTTTCATTTCATCATTTTCTTCACTCATTTTTTGTTTACAGAGAATATGAAAATTCACAGTAAGAAGTTTGAGGAAAGTTCTGGAAGTTAGTAGAAGTTACGAGAAGGTGGTGGAAATTAATTATATTTGGATATATTTGGGTGGTGAAATAAAATAATGTGAAAATTATAGGGCCGTATCATTAACAGGTTAATTAATCGTGCCACGTAGGATTGGTGGTCCCCATAAGGACACGTGGTTGATAGTGGGGATGTTCAATGGAAGTTTCTGGAAATATTTAACACTCTGTTTGGATGGTTGTTACCCATCTTTCATAATGTATCGTATCGTATTGTATCGTATACTATTTGTATAGATTATATTGTTTCTTGTGGTAGACATGATAGGAAGAAAAAAAAGTAATGACGTGATCACACAAAATCAATCGGTATATAATGTGACAATTTTCATCGATACGTAAGGATTGATTTAACGATACATATAATGGTAATTAAAATAACAATCAAAACAAATATTGTACTTCTAGTAATAACACAATATGGTACAATAGGTAACAACCATCCAAACAAGCTGTAAGGGGTTGTTTGGTTTGCATGATTAAAAATAGAATATCCCACAAATTCGAAATTATAAAATTACTCGTGATTATAATCTCGGAATTAATAATCTAAACTCTTATATGGAATAGAATAATATCATGAATTTTGTATACAATTTGTCTTCTTTAATTAATCTCACCAACCAAATATTTACAAATATATTAACCTAATCGTACTATTCAAACAACCTTTAAGGGAGTTAGGGGTCGTTCGGTTACTTAGTTAAGGGTTTAATACCCGCGCAAAACTCCGCGCTAATTTAGCGCAGCGTTCGGTTGGTTTTCTGTGAAATTTTAATACCCGCATAAAATTAATGCAACGTTTGGTTGCGTTTTTGTATATTCCGCATTATTAATACCCGCATTATTAATGCGGGAATCTATGTATTATTTTATGCGGGATAGAAGGTGGTATTAATAATGTGGGTATTAATAATGCAGGTATTAAAATTTAAAATGACAAAATTAACCCTCATAATAATAAGGATATTTTAAAATTTTATTTAAGGAGTAAATAAATATTTTAAATAATAATATTGTTCGTTAATTTGTTAATATATCATAATATATGCATGACTAATACCCACATTATTAAACCCCACATAACTAATACCCGCATTATCAATACCCACATTATTAATACACACATTATTAATACCTACATTACTAATACCCGCATTAATAGTTAATACCCGCATTAATAGTTAATACCCGCATAAAATAGTCCTCCAACCGAACGACCCCTTAATGCCTACCATAGATAAGTTTGCGTTGTGGAATAAAATAATGTAGAAAATTGAGGAGCGTATCATTAACTTGTAAATTAATAGTGCTACGTAGGATTAAGTGGTCCCCGCTATGACACGTGGTTGATATTGAGAGATGTTTGTGTGGTTAAAACCTGCCTCAGATATAGCACGTCCCTTTGTTGCGTGCCACGTGATGTAGACTTTCAAGGTCCGTTGGATAGATCATGTTGATTACTTGATTCATTTTAGTTTCAATTTATGTCAACTTATATTTTTTATTTTTACAGTTGTTGGAAAAAGAATGATTTCTTTTTGAATTTAAAAACAAACTTTCATTTTTATCTTTAATGAAATAATTCTTAGTCCTACAAATATTTATTATAATTTATTTAAATCACAAATTTTAAAAGCCTTCATTTACTTATTAAATTTCTTTCTAAGTCAAATGAGTTCACATATATTAAAATAGAGGAAGATAATATTTCATTTTTCTTCAGATTCAAAAAATGATAGTAGTTTATTATGTGAAAAGAAAAACATATAGTTACATAAATACTACTCCTTCCGTTCCATTTTACATGCCAAGTTTGATTCGGTACGGAGTTTAAGAAATAAATGAAGATTTTAAAATTTGTGGTCTAAAATAAGATATGGTAGATGTTTCTTTGGTTGTAAATTATTTTATTAATGGCAAAACTGTAATTTTGAAGTTGAAGTGTTACCAAATTTAGATTGCTCATTCTTTTTAAAATAGACTAATAAGAAAATGTTGTCATATAAATTAGAATGAATGGAGTAGTATAGTACCTACGGGATAGAATTATATTAAAACTGTTCATTATGTGATATAATTTGTTCTAGCAGCTTAGTAATTATCGCTGTTAAATACTTGTCTTTAATTTTCTTCTACTTATATCTTTCACTAAGATTTGTCTATATCAAAACAAGTAAAGTTAAAGTTTATTTACACGGTACATACAATTGAACTACAAATTAAAACAATCTTGTATATTACAAAATTTTTTATTTCCTTATTCTTTAATTTATTTCCAATTTCTCATATGGAATGAAAATATTTGACACAAATAAACTTTCAAGTCCCTCTTTCAAATTGTACTATTTGTTTATTTTTAGCTTCAAAACAATGTTCTCATTTGGGCGTAATGCACCAAGGCCACTTTTGGTAGTAGTCTTTTGTTTGAAACTACTTTTTTTTTATTGATTTTACATGAGATGCCACTTTTTGGAACTTCAATTCTTTTGGGTTGAACTTCACACAAGTTCAGCCCACAAGGATTGAAGTTCAACTTCAGTTCACCACAAGGATTGAAGTTCAACTTCAGCCCACAAGGGTTGAAGTTTACGCATCTATACCTTAAAGTTCAGTCCTTACAGATTGAAGTTGAAACTTCATCATTGGATATGAAGTTCAACCCACAAGGTTTGAACTTCAGCGAAACGACCTCAGTTAGTCGTTTCGAAAGATATGACTCCGATTGGCGTGCCGATAATTTTAAAATATTCGTAAGGTCCATTGGGACTTCTCTATAAAATTTGAGCTAAATCAGACCTCTTTTGGTAGGCATCGGAAGAAGGTTTCAGTTTTTATTATCGATAAATATTAAAAAGAGATTTTCGAGCTCGGTTTTGGCGAACGAGCTCCGATTCGAAATCCGAAAGCGCCGTTAAGTTCGTATGATTATTTGTGACTTTTGTGATTTTTCGAAAGTGAATTTCGATTTTGTTCGGCTAGTTTCCGCTAAAATGCCGAAAGTTAAATAATTTGACTTTTTTCCATTTAATTTGCGTATTGAGTTTCGGGAGTCCGATTTGAGATCTGCCTTAACGAGTATGTTACATATATTTTGTATAACTTGTATGAAAAAGTTGGAATTATTTCAAATATTATAGGGTACCGTTTTAATTTTCGTCGAGAAAAGAAAAGAAAATACAAAACAAAACAAAAGAAAATAAAGAAAAGACAAAAAGGAAAAGACAAAAGAGAAAGAATAGAAAAGAAAGAAAGATAATAGGCGGTTAAGGACTCCATTAGAAACATGGACTAAAACAGAAACGCGAAAGCTGAGACGCAAAACGAAAATAATACCAGAAAATGAGAAAAGAACCGAAAAAAGATAGAATTTTCACCCCGAAATATTAAGGTAATGATGTTAATGCATTATTTAAGTTTATTACGTGTGTTTGAATATATTTTAACGGTAAAAATTGGAATATTATACATCGTTTTAATAAGTTCAACTGATAGTTTAAAGGGTCAATTGGACCCCGATAGTAGAATTGATTATATGTTCGTGCTCAGTGAGTTATGAGCAATATATATATGTAATTTATTTAGGGTTTGGTTATGTGACCTTAAACCCTGTACATTAGCCTGACCTGTGTATTGCGTATGCGAATAAGGTATCAGGTTCTTACCTGGATTTCCCTAAGATGTGAGGAATGAAGCCTTTAGCCTAATTTGATATATTTTTCTGCTTATTGAATAGAGTGAGATCGTTTGACAATGAAACCAAAGGATGAAGCGGTTATTGATTAGCAATGCTAACTTTTGGAAGAGGTAAGTGTTTATATCCATTTCTTTGGAGGCACCTGGCCTCATGGATTTTCTACCACGTGTTCCCCACGTGTGTAGCTGCCTATAGGCGTACTCATTACGCCTTAGCTTTGCATTTACATTGTATATTAAATGTTGCATTCTATTGTTGATATTGCATGGAGGATCTGAGCATTGTACTCTGGCTGTGAGTTGGCATCTACTCCCCGGCTGTCGATGAGATTCCCGCGCCGGTGAAGGGTTATTATTGCATCACATTGCATTCATATGCATTATATATCATTCATATGCATTACATTGCATATCATATTGGGAGCAGGAGTATTCCGCCCCAGGAGAGTGCAGGAGTATTCCGCCTCTGGTTTACATTTTATCGGGTGCAGGAGTATTCCGCCCCAGGAGCAGGAGTATTTCGCTCTTATATCAGATACTGAGTGCTGGAGTATTCTGCCCCAGCTTTACATTATATCGGGTGCAGGAGTATTCCGCCCCAGGAGAGTGTAGGAGTATTCCGCCTCTGGTTTATATCATATCGGGTGCAGGAGTATTCCGCCCCAGGAGCAGGAGTATTCCGCTCCAGTTGGTTATCAGATTGGATCTGATTCCCCTCGAATGCAGGAGTATTCCGCTTCGGGATGGGATGATGGGCACATGTGACCGTTTGCATTATATTTTATTTCATTTCATTCTATTGGGTAGACTTGCGGCACATGACTACTGTTCTGCTTATACATGCATTGCTTATTTGTTGATATGTTTCTGGCTCGTATTCCTGGTTGAGTTTATGGTTTTATACGTGTTTCCGGTTATTACCTAGCTCTGCCTTTTTATAATTTAAATAAGAGGAATTTCGTTTATCTGTTTCTTCTCCCTGGCTAGCTATCCTATTTTTTTGAGATGGCTAGTCTGCCCCACTTATTGAGTCCTTTTGACTCACCCTAGTTTGTTGTTTGTTTCTTGTCTATTTATTTCGTTTCGGTAGGTTCGCTCCAGGATTGAGTTCGCCACGTTGTGAAGGAGCGAAGACGACTTCAGCTGTCAGGGTGAGCCAGCTTTTATTTCGGATGGCCACCAGTTTATTGGTTATTATTTGAGTTGCATTTTGCTCCCTTCAGGAGGTATTTGTCTTCTTTTGTACTCTTAGATGTCTAGTCTGAATAGCCCTAAACCTAGTATATGGGGCAGTCAGCTGTAATTTCTTTTGTACAGCATAGAGGTATCAGTATCTCTGTTTTTTTTTTTAAGTCTTGTTCTTATTTATGAATTATTATATTTATTTTCCTAATTTAATTGGTAAGGGTTCGCCCGATGGGTCTAGGGGAGGATGTTGGGTGCCCGCACGGCCTAACCGGATTCCGGGTCGTGTCAGTTGGTATCAGAGCCCAGTTTAGAGTCTATCCAAACTAACACAATGTCTAGTAGAGTCTCGCTGATGGGTACATAGACGTTCGTACTTATCTACGAGAGGCTATGATGGCATTTAAGTTTCACTTCATTCTTTTCTGATCGTGCGTCGGTCTAGGATGCAAAAGTATTTTCGTTAATTCCTTCTACGAGAGGCTATGATGGCATTTAAGAAGTTTCACTTCCTTCTTTTCTGATCGTGCGTCGGTCTAGGATGCAAAAGTATTTTCGTTAATTCCTTCGTGGTAATCGTGAACCCTCGTGTGACAAATAAGCAAACGGTATGAGTTCAAGATGGTGTAGTCTAGCCTGGGGCTAGCACTGACGAAGCCCCGAGAGTTTTTGATCGTGCCGACGATCTAGTTACGGAGGTCCCAGCTGTACGAGCTCGTGATGGGCAAGGGAGCAGGGCCTTGTGGTTTCCTTGGCTCTCCACGATGCTTTTACGAGAATCTTGGCGATGCAGATACCGCAAAAACCTATTATTCGCTAGGCAGCTTATCAGGTTGCCGCAGATGCAGATGTTTGGTCTCAGGGAGCTCTTATTCCAGTTCTTAATATTGCCGCAGTAAAGTATGTTCCGAAGGCAACATGTGTTGTGCCTCTAATTATTCTGGTTGGTTAGCTGGCCTAAGTAATAACTCGGTCCGAGTGTCCGAAGATGCTGCATTATTTTATCTGGTTGAACCTTCCGATATTCTCAAGCCATGTATTAGATAATCCCTGTGTAAGTTTTTTTTTTTAAAAAAATAAAATGATGTCATCGTATCCTTCAGGCTCTTGAGTATATCGAGCGGTATGGTGTTAATTATTCTTCTTTCCAGTTTCAGGGTCCAGCCTTGAATTAGTGGGCCGCTATCTTATTAGATAACTTGGTTCGATTTTTCTTCTAGATTCGTGGAAAAGTTCCTTTCGAGTAGCGAACGAGATGAAAAGTGTTGTCAGTTTGAGTGGATTGGACAGGGTAGACTGTCGGTTAGCCTGTTGGTGTTTCAGAATATGAGATTGAATTCTATAGGATGGCTGGATATGCACTTAAACTAGTTTATGAACCTTCCGAGAATGTTCAAAGATTTATTGGTGACCTTTCTTCTTCTTTAAGGTCCCAGACGGCTCGAGAGATTGAGGTCGGGACTTCAGTTGATGTTGTTGTTGATATTGCTCAGAGGTATGAGGTATACCATAAGTTAGAGCGGGGGAGCAAGAGATCTCATGGCTCTGGTGGGCACCATACCTCCTTTGGAGGTGAGAGTTCTGATTATTTTGGAAGGTTACTTTCCAGGTTATCTCAGCTTGTAGAGTGTGATTCTCAGAGTACGCGAGTAGTTCATCAAGATTAGACTCAGTTTTCTCTTTGTCGCTATCCATGATCTGTCCAGTTTCCATTTCTAGCGAAAAAGGTGTTATCATTGTCACGAGTCTGGTTATCCTTTGAGGAGTTTTTCCTTACTCCGGCAAGTAGGCAGTCATCCTTTCTCTTGACATCAGGCACCTGCACAGTCGTAGGGAATTTCATTTAGATCTTAATCAACCAGAGATATTCCCTTATTCGATAGAATTCGAGAGCGTGGTGGTAGTGGTTCTTCTAGAAGTAATTATCAGGGTAGCGGCTCGGCTCAGCCACAGAGGCAGTTCTAAGAACTACCAGTTTGGCAGGATGCTGAGGTATCCGATGTAGTAGACCCATATATTTCTTCTTCCATTAAATGTGAGTAAGATTTTATTCTTCTGGTCGATCTGGGGATGAGTTGTCCTATCATGTTTCCATGATTTATTTTGACATTGTTTCTATTAAGAATTGGTTGTGGTAGAGGGATGAACTTCTAGTATGATTTATTTCTGGCATTTGTAAGACCTACTAGGTTTAAATGTGAGAGATTGGGAGTGAGTGGCAGTATTTTCTGCTTGGCATCTTATTGTGCCACATTCTGTTATTATGTAAAATTAGTTTACCTCTCTTCTCGGAATTCCGTGTTGGTTGGATGATGGGATTCTAGTTTATCACCATCAGAGAGTGTCATTGTTTCTTCCGGTGTAAAGTGGTTAGTAAATAATATTCAATCTACGTATCTCTTCTTGGTTCAAAACGCTAGTACAGTCATGTTATCCCATGAGCTTATCTGGGTAATAAAATGGTTTTCTGGTTAATTGTTAGAGTTTCTTCTTATTGGGATGTTAAATTGGCATAGATGTCATTTCATAAAGCTTATTTAATGTCTATTTCTTCAATTGCGATTCTTTGGCTAGCTTGACTCGGAAGTAGTAGCTTTGGTAGCCAAGCAATAAGAAGATGAGCTTCCTGAAACTCTAATTATTTCTATCCTCAGTCCATTGCCATCTTTTCTTTGTTCGACACTAGTGAGCTTAGGCAGTCAGTAGCCTCTTGTGATGTTCCCTATGTTGAGCCAGAGTGCGTGACAAGGTAGCCGGGTAAGCACATTGTTGTTTTTCAAAGCTACTAAGGGTAATGAGAGGCATCATTTGACCTCTGATTTGATCTATCAGGCGGTGGTGCTTATGGCAAAGGTATGGAGTTGTGAACTCGAGGGTTGCAGCTGTTTGGCAACTCGAGAGGGTAATTTGGTAAGCTCAGGTCTGAGCCGCGTTATGTTCTAGCTAAGTCTTTCTTAATCCAGCAGGTTGTGCGAGGATGATTATTCCTCTTCAAATTAGCTATATGAGTTTGTGCTTTAAGTGGAGGAGTCTTCCTCCAAATACTGAATGGTAATACTAAACCTCTAATGCGTTGATACCACTTTTTTTACGACCCAACCTAGGGCCACAACAGAAACCTACAATGAGTGTCGATCATTTCTAAACCCGCTACTAATTTATTAATGATAGAGATAAGCTGGCAACCTGATCATATATACGTACCTATCTGCTGAAAGCATAAAGTCTAGAAAGACGACACGACTTTAACTTGCTGGAAATTAGAACACTGAGCCACAAATTCCGCTATGTCACACTTCATTCCGTCCCACCAATAAATCTGCTTAAGATCATGGTACATCTTAGTCGAACCTGGATGAACAATGTATTTGGAATAATGTGCCTCTATCATAATCTGTCCACGTAAATCTGCAACATCAGGAACACAAAGTCTATCTTTATGCATGAGAACACCATCAGTAGTAACTCTGTATGGTGACTCCGGTTTTCTTTTGGCTATCTGTCTGCATTCAACTAGAACTGGATCCTCATACTGACGCTGTTTTACTTCATGAAAATTTATAGTTAAAGGTCTAGTGCAACTTATCATCCATCCATCATTGGCATATCTCCTTCACACCTCAACTCTTTGAGAAGTTACTTTAGCATTATAAGTGCACATGTAATCAACTTTGTTGTTGGTATTCTGCCTCAGCTCATGGTCCAACTGCATATCTTTTTTATTTTTATTTTTTCAAGTCATAATATTTCCAATTCAAAGACAATACCCTGAAGTAGATGTTCAGTCTGAATATCATTCTTGGTCTGCATCATACTATCCAATAGTATTTGCATGATCCTTATCCTTATATGATAAACCCTGTTCAGATGAACCTTAGACATACATTAGGATATGAGTAACTACATTCCCACAAGGAACTTGCGGAACAACGCTACCATAAACTGAGATGTTGCATAATGCGTTCGTAAAAATAATATAGCTTGCATCAAATCTTCTATGGTATGTAGTGACAAGGTACTTCAAAAGCTTCCCGCTATTGCCTCAAGCATGAGCTAATTCTTAGTTCCATCAACTTGTTCTATATCGAAAGGTATATCGAAGAGGTGATTATCAACTGAATCATGTTAACCCATTCAAAGTTCCGTGTATCTTTTCTTCGAAAATGTAGAACTCTCTTCTCGTAATCGAGGGAGGATCAGCTTAGTTAGAATAAGCTGTACAATGGTATTATCATATTATCCAGATATATTTTGTTCCAAAAGTTCGATATGCATGTTATAATTCTGATCATGTAATCAGGAAATAATGTCTGTGGAGTAGCTTATGAAGGTCGTGCAAGTTCTCTTGTTATCTGCACGAATTTTCCTTAGACTTAGGCTCGTTCAGGACGAACGAGAGTTTAAATGGAGGAGAATGAATCGACCTCAGTTAGTCGTTTGGGAAGATAGGACTCCGATTGGTGTGCCGATAATTTTAAAATATTCGTAAGGTCCATTGGGACTTGTCTATAAAATTTGAGCGAAATCAGACCTCGTTTGGTAGGGATCGGAAGAAGGTTTCAGTTTTTATTATCGATAAATATTAAAAAGAGATTTTCGAGCTCGGTTTTGGCGAACGAGCTCCGATTCGAAATCCGAAAGCGCCGTTAAGTTCGTATGATTATTTGTGACATTTGTGATTTTTCAAAAGTAAATTTCGATGTTGTTCGGCTAGTTTCCGCTAAAATGCCGAAAGTTAAGTAATTTGACTTTTTTCCATTTAATTTGCATATTGAGTTTCGGGAGTCCGAATTGAGATCCGCCTTAACGAGTATGTTACATATATTTTTTATAACTTGTATGAAAAGTTGGAATTATTTCAAATATCGTAGGGTACCGTTTTAATTTTCATCGATAAAAGAAAAGAAAATACAAAACAAAACAAAAGAAAATAAAGAAAAGACAAAAAGGAAAAGACAAAAGAGAAAGAATAGAAAAGAAAGAAAGATAATAGGCGGTTAAGGACTACATTAGAAACAGGGACTAAAACAGAAATGCGAAAGTTGAGACGCAAAACGAAAATAATACCAGAAAATGAGAAAAGAACCAGAAAAAGATAGAATTTTCACCCCGAAATATTAAGGTAATGATGTTAATGCATTATTTAAGTTTATTACGTGTGTTTGAATATATTTTAACGGTAAAAATTGGAATATTATACATCGTTTTAATAAGTTCAACTGATAGTTTAAAGGGTCAATTGGACCTCGATAGTAGAATTGATTATATGTTCGTACTCAGTGAGTTATGGGCACCATATAAATGTAATTTATTTAGGGTTTGGTTATGTAACCCTAAAACCTGTACATAGGCCTGGCCTGTGTATTGCGTATGCGAATAAGGTATCAGGTTCCTACCTGGATTTCCCCAAGATGTAAGGAATGAAGCCTTTAGCCTAATTTGATATATTTTTCTGCTTATTGAATAGAGTGAGATCGTTTGACAATGAAACCGAAGGATGAAGCGGTTGTTGATTAGCAGTGCTAACTTTTGGAAGATGTAAGTGTTTATATCCATTTCTTTGGAGGCACCTGGCCTCGTGGATTTTCTACCACGTGTTCCCCACGTGTGTAGCTGCCGATAGGCGTACTCATTACGCCTTAGCTTTGCACTTACATTGTATATTAAATGTTGTATTCTATTGTTGATATTGCATGGAGGATCTAAGCATTGTACTCTGGCTGTGAGTTGGCATCTACTCCCTGGCTGTCGATGAGATTCCCGCGCCGGTGAAGGGTTATTATTGCATCAATTGCATTCATATGCATTATATATCATTCATATGCATTACACTGCATATCATATTGGGAGCAGGAGTATTCCGCCCCAGGAGAGTGCAGAAGTATTCCGCCTCTGGTTTATATTTTATCGGGTGCAGGAGTATTCCGCCCCAGGAGCAGGAGTATTTCGCTCTTACATCAGATACTGAGTGCTGGAGTATTCTGCCCCAGCTTTACATTATATCGGGTGCAGGAGTATTCCGCCCCAGGAGAGTGTAGGAGTATTCCGCCTCTGGTTTACATCATATCGGTTGCAGGAGTATTCCGCCCCAAGAGCAGGAGTATTCCGCTCCAGTTGGTTATCAGATTGGATCGGATTCCCCTCGAATGCAGGAGTATTCCGCTTCGTGATGGGATGATGGGCACATGTGACCGTTTGCATTATATTTTATTTCATTTCATCTCATCTCATTTCATTTCATTTCATTCCATTGGGTAGACTTGCGGCACATGACTACTATTCTGCTTATACATGCATTGCTTATTTATTGATATGTTTTTGGCTCGTATTCCTGGTTGAGTTTATGGTTTCATACATGTTTCCGATTATTACCTAGCTCTGCCTTTTTATAATTTAAATAAGAGGAATTTGGTTTATCTGTTTCTTCTCCCTGGCTAGCTATCCTATTTTTTTGAGATGGCTAGTCTGCCCCACTTATTGAGTCCTTTTGACTCACCCTAGTTTGTTGTTTGTTTCTTGTCTATCTATTTCGTTTCGGTAGGTTCGCTCCAGGATTGAGTTCGCCACGTTGTGAAGGAGCGAAGACGACTTCAGCTGTCAGGGTGAGCCAGCTTTTATTCAGGATGGCCACCAGTTTATTGGTTATTATTTCAGTTGCATTTTACTCCCTTCAGGAGGTATTTGTCTTCTTTTGTACTCTTAGATGTCTAGTCTGGATAGCCCTAAACCTAGTATATGGGGCAGTCATGACACGACCCGAAATCCAGTTAGGCCGTGCGGGCACCCGACATCCTTCCCTAGACCCGTCGGGCGAACCCTTACCAATTAAATTAGGCAAATAAATATAATTCAATTCATTAATAAGAACAAGACTTAAAAAAAACACTGACATACTGATACCTCTAAGCTGTACAAAAGAAATTACAGCTGACTACCCAACATACTAGGTTTAGGGTTATCCAGACCAGACATCTAAGAGTACAAAAGAAGACAAATACCTCCTGAAGGGAGCAAACTGCAACTGAAATGATAACCAATAAACTGGTTGCCATCCGAAATAAAAGCTGGCTCACCCTGACAGCTGAAGTCGTCTACGCTCCTTCACAACGTGGCGAACTCAATCCTGGAGCGAACCTGCCGAAACGAAATAGATAGACAAGAAACAAACAACCAACAAGGGTGAGTCAAAAGGACTCAATAAGTGGGGCAGACTAGCTACCTCAAAGAATAGGACAGCTAGCCAGGGAGAAGAAATAGATAAACCAAATTTCTCTTATTTAAATTATAAAAGGCAGAGCCAGATAACAATCGAACACATGTATGAAACCATAAACTCATCAACAACCAGGAACGTAAGATAACCAAAATATATAGGTATCCTGAACACATCAGCAATCAGAAATACATCATGTTGTGGCGTGCAACCCGATCCATATATTCATCTTGTTGCGGCGTGCAACCCAATTCATATATTTATACTGTAGCGGTGTGCAACCTGATCCGTATATTTATACCATTGCGGCGTGCAACCCGAGCCATATATTTATACGTTCGCGGCGTGAATCCCGATTCATATATTTATACCGTTGCGGCGTGCGACCCGATCCCAGCAATCCAGAATACGAGCCAGAAATATATAGGCAAACTGAGATATGTCCACGATATAGTATACATACCGCATACATAAAACACAACACAGTACACACAATAGTCAGTATGCGATGCAATGAGATGGGATGAATGATGTACGATGCAATGCAGTCACATGTGCCAAATAGATGGAGCGGAATCCTCCTGCTCCGGGGGCAAAATCCTTCTACCCTCAATATGATGCAATGGAGCGGAATCCTCCTGCTCCGAGGGCGGAATCCTCCTACCCTCAATATGATGCAATGGAGCGGAATCCTCCTGCTCCGAGGGCGGAATCCTCCTACCCTCAATATGATGCAATGGAGCGGAATCCTCCTGCTCCGAGGGCGGAATCCTCCTACCCTCAATATGATGCAATGTGCATACGAATGCAACATGATGCAATAATAACCCATCACCAGTGCGGGACTCTCATCGATAGCTGGAAAGTATATACCAACTCACAACCAAAGTACAATACTCAGATTCTCAATGCAATACCAATAACAGGACATAATATATAATATAGAATATAAATCCAAAGCTAAGGCGTAATGAGTACGCCTATCGGCAGCTACACACGTAAGGAACACGTGGTAGAAAATCCACGAGGCCAGGTGCCTCCAAAGAAATTTATATAAACACTTACCTTGTTACAAAGTTAGTACAGCCACTCAATAACCGCTTTGTCCTTTGGATTCTTTGCCAAACGATCCCACTGTGTTTAATAACCAGAAAAATATATCAAATTAGGCTAAAGGTTTCATTCCTCTCATCTTAGGGCAATCCAGGTAGGAACCTGATACCCTATTCGCATACGCAATACGCAGGCCAGGCCTATGTACGGGGTTTATGGTCACATAACCAAACCCTAAATAAATTACATTTATATGTTGCCCATAACTCACTGAGTACGAATATATAATCAATTTCGTCATCGGGGTCCAATTGACCCTTTAAACTACCAATTTACGTCATTAGGGCGATGTCTAAGATCCCTATTTTTACCGTAAAAATATATTCAGATATACGTAATAAACTCAAATAATATATTAGGATCGTTACCTGAATGTTTCAGGGTGAAAATTCTACTTTTTCCCGGCCCCTTTTCTCATTTTCTGGCATTTTTTTTCCACTGTGTTTTCTCTTTTTATGCTTCTGATGATATATGTACGTATGTTGCTGAATGGAAGACAAAGGATTAACTTAATCCCTTGTCCACCGACTCCCATTTCTAACTTTTTGTCTTTTTCCTTTTTTTTTCTTTTTCTTTTAAAATTCGCTGTTACGGTAAAAATTAAAACGGTACCCTACGATATTCGGAATAATCCCAACTTTTGCATAAAAGTTATACAAAATATATGTAACATACTCGTGAAGGCGGATCTCAAATCAGACTCCCGAAACTCAAGATGCGAATTTAAATGAAAAGAAGTCAAATTATTTAACTTTCGGCATTTTAGCGGAAACTAGCCGAACAACATCGAAATTCACTTTCGAAAGCTTACAAAAATCACAAATAATCATACGAACCTAACGGCGCTTTCGGATTTAGAATCGGAGCTCATTCGGCAAAAACCGAGCTCGAAAATCTCTTTTTAATATTTAACGCCAATAAAAACTGAAACCTTCTTCCGATGTCTACCAAACGAGGTCTGATTTAGCTCAAATTTTATAGATAGGTCCTAATGGATATTACGAATATTTTAAAATTATCGGCACGCCAATCGAAGTCCTAACTTCCGAAACAACTGACCGAGGTCGTTTCAAGTCAGCTGTAATTTCTTTTGTACAGCTTAGAGGTATCAATATCTCTGTGTTTTTTTTAAGTCTTGTCCTTATTTATGAATTATTATATTTATTTTCCTAATTTAATTGGTAAGGGTTTGCCGGACGGGTTTAGGGGAGGATTTCGGGTGCCTACACGGCCTAACCGGATTCCGGGTCGTGTCATTCAGCCCACAAAGAGTGAAGTTCCAAAAATTGGCCTCTCATATAAGACTTCAGACTAAATATATATCAGTGACAAAAATGGCCTGTGGGTGAAAATTTTACTTCTCATTTGCAAGGACTTGTTTTTGTATAGGCACGCAAGTTCTTTTTAGAGGTACTTATTGAGTTAGTTGTGCGCTAATGTGTGTAGTAGCTTTTTAGCAACAATATTAAACAAGTTTATATTACTTCTTGGTTCCTGAGTTGACCAATGTAAAGTTGCTAGCAAACATAGTTGTTTATTTTTGTAACTGTACCAATAAAACATTTTTTAAATTGTGAAGTTGTTTCTTCGCACCTTCTCCTGGTCATGTAGTTAGTTTGTCAAATGTTGACTACTTGTCAATAATTGAAATACTGAAATTTCGCTGCTCGATCGGTTATTTGAATTTGATTTTTGTATGCTTTTTCTTGTATGTTTACAAAAAAATTTCTTAGTGTTGTAAGATGAGACATAGGACTGACTTCAAATATTAAACTGTATTAATCAGGATGGAATAAGCACATAATTTCTTAATATATTATAGTTTAAGGAATCATCTATCAACGGCGAATGCGGATTATAATACAGTCATACCTCTAGGGAGATATGATTCTTTTCGTCAGGATATCTAAAACTATGACAAATGTAGTGCTAGAATTCTGAACTGGATTCAAATATTAAAATGTATTAATCGGGAGGGAATATATGCCTGGTCTTCGGATACGTTGTAGTTCCAAGATCTTTTCAATGGCGAAAGTAAATTGTTATTCGGCTGCGCCATGGCTAGATTTTCTATCAAGATGCTCAAATTATGCGACAAACAGAGTGCCAAAATCCTTACAGAATTCAAATATGGAGTGTGAAATTGTTTTAATCAGGATGGAACCTGTTCTTGATTTTTGGGTATGTTGTAGTTCTAGGTATCATCTTTCAAATGCTGAAAGCAGATGATGATTCTGATGTACGTCCAAGGAGATATGATATTTTTCATTAAGACGCTCAAAGTCATGACTAATAGAGTGAAAAAATCCTTAACATAATTCAAATGTTAAATTATTTTAGTTGGGATAGAAGCTATACTTGATTTTCGGGTATGTAGTAGGTCTAGGAGTCTTCTTTTCGACAGTGAAGGCGAATGATGATTTAGATGCGCCTCGAAGGAGATATGATTTTTTCTATCAACACACTCAAAAATTGACAAATAGAGTGCCAGTATTAAGAATATACTTCAAATATTAAATTATTTTAATCGGGATGGAACCTGTACTTTGTTTTTGGGTACGTTGTAGCTCAAGGAGTTCTCTTTCCAACGATAAAAGCAGATGATGATGCAGATGTACCTTCAAGGAGATATGATTTTTTCATCGAGAAGCTCAAAGCTGTGACAAATGGAGTGAAAAATTCTGAACAGATTTTAAATATTAAACTGTTTTAATTGGGATAGAACATGTACCTTATTTTCGGGTATGTTGTAGTTCCAGGAGTCCACTTTCCAATGGTGAAAGGAGACAATGATGCGGATACGTATCTAAGGAGATACAAATTTTTCCGTCAAGACGCTCAAAGCTGTGAAAGTCCGAACCTCAAAACATGTAACCATATTCGAATTAATGAACTGCTTAAATCTTTGAAGAATTATTACTTTATTTTGACATATGCTTTTATATCTGAAGTCTACTGAACGTTGTTATTAATGTTCAAATTTTTCTTGTTCCCAAATGCACAGAATCCATATTTGTCTTCCTGAACCCTTGTTACAATTTGTTCAGCAAATAAAATGCACCATACATTACAACAAAGAAAATAAAAAATCCCATCATACTTTGACGCAACTTGAATATTGAGTAAAAAGGTCATCGGTGCAAATATTGATGACTTAGTTTAGTCATGAGAAGCGAGAGATGACATTTTTTATGTAGTAACAAAGTAACCAACAGTCAAAAGAATCACCCGCCCCGAAAATAACAGCGCAGATGTTATTGTGACACTTGTTAAGCGTGAAGCGAAAGATTACTATAAAGAGCAAGTGACTGAATAAATGTTGTAAGTTCGTCAATTCAAATACAGTAAACAAAGAGTTGAACTAAAAATAACATATCGTGGATGAACAAACAAATTGAATCTTCCATAACAAAAGTCGACGACGTTGAGGGATACATGCTAACAAATCGACTCTTCCTTAATAGAAGTTCCTACCTGAGAGATGTTTCATATTGAAAACACACGAAATAAAAGTTGAATAATATTTTTCACTCACATTCAAATTAGACTCCATATGCAAATCTATTGCAACGTCCTTTGTTGTAAAATATGCAGTTATCAAGTTAATGGATGATATAAAGGTGGGATATAAATGAGAAAGAGTTCCCAAAAATAGATTCAATGAAAAAAGTTAAGATTTTCTAGCAGAACAACACGGCCATGAAACATGAAATTTTGAACGGCATTGTAATAATGTGGATCAACAAATGTATCTAGTATTTTGACAAAAAAAATATTTGATCAGTATCGGAAGCGGTTGGATGTTTATTATGCTCATGCAGAAAAAGAAAAATGTAAGTATGAGGCAAGCCACATTTTTGGAACTCAATCATATAAATCACTGCAATTTTTTTTTTTTTTTTTTTTTTTTTTTTTTTTTTTTTTTGTAAAAAAAAAAACAGATAACTAAACTTTAGCGCCTGTAAAATTGGAATATTTAATACAATAATTGTTTTATGAGTTGATGCGGATACTTGCTTTTACAACTCCAAAAACTTGATTGTCTCGCAAGTCCTTTATTAACTGATCTGCTTTAATTTTTAAGATCCCACTTATAATGTCTGTTCGATCCTCGGGATTTAATCCCCTAATTCTTTACAAATTTGTGAATCTCAGGTCACTTTGGGTAGCAAGTAAAAGTGATAAAAAGATCAAGGTACCTAGCCCATTTGCATATAGCCATAACATCTTGATAATTTTGAATTATGTTTCGTGCACCCACATCGAAGCTAGATACAAGAATTACTCTTAGCCCTAGAGAATAAGGATTAGTCTCTCCACGCAAAATAGCATCATCTAATCCTTTATGCATAACGATCTCAATTGTTGTTGATGAGTTCTAATATAATTTAATCGAGAAGATTCGATCATTGTACATTCAAAATAATTGCTAAATCTTCCACAGACACAATTGTTGGAAATTTGTCATTCCTTTCTTGAATTTCGTAAGCTAATATTCTCACGTCCTTACAAACTGCCTTCCTCCATTTGAGTTTTTTATCACCATTCAAAAGTATGTTTTCTGTACCGGATATTACTACTTGATTGTTTTGATGATTATTTGTGTTGTGTGAGTTAAAATAGGAAGTTGTATGCTTGGTGATTAATTTTAGGGATCAACCAAAGTCATGGGTGTTGAGCTTGATTGAAATTTTTGACTTGGGTGAGTAGAGCTTAATTGTGCTAAAGTCTTGTTAGGTTGGTTTGCCTGAGGACTGGCAAAGTCTAAGTGTGTGGTGGTTTGTTTGGCTAAAGAGATATATTTTTTGGTGATTTTACCCAGTATCTCAGTGATTTTTATGTGCTTAAATTGCTGATGATAGTGCATTTAGCTTATTAATGGTGTTTGAATGTGTAGGTGTTGATTTTGAGAAAGTAGCAAGTGTTAATCAAAGAATTAATGCTAGCTTCTTTTTGCGCTCGTATACACATTTCATGGCAAACAAATGCTAAAACAAGTTCAAATAAAGAAATAGAAACAAAAGAAAATGTTATAGTCAAACAATCACTTTTCGTTTATGATTTTAACACACACACACACACACACACACACACACACACATATACATATAAATGCGATTCACAAATGCGACTCAAAACAAATGGGCGACTCAAACAAGGTCGACGACTCAAACAAGGGGCGAGCATCCGAAGCGATACCACTCGAAACAAATGCGACGACTCAAACAAGGTCGACGACTCAAACAAACGGAAAAGCGATTCACAAACCAAACTGAAAAACCAACAACTACTGTATTTTATGAAACTTTTTTAAAACAGAAAACTAAAGCCTTATATATAGCTATATATATTCTGCAGTTTTTTTATATGTATTTTCTCGCTATCATTTCTGTCTCTTCCCTCTTGGAACCCTTAAAAATAACTGAGAATAAGAGACTTTATACCTGGATTCTAGGGTTTGAACTGATTTCCACCCGAAAATGAATTTCTACCTATAATGGATATTTCACCTCAAAGATAAAGGTGAAATTCGTCAATCCCCTCAAGGATCGTACCTTTTCAACCTTATCTTCAAGGAAAATATCAGTTATAGGAAGAATTTGGATGATTCGGATTAACTCGTACTCGAAAAAATGGATGAGATGTGTCCAGCGAGGCTATGTATGGAGAAGAAGATAAGAAAATCAAGTGAATGTCGTTTGATTCACCGATTTCTGCATTTTAGGGGTGAGATTTGAAATGGGTCGCGGGTTTAATCGAGTTAACGGGTTTTAGGGTTCATGAGAAATGGGCTTATCTGATTTAGGGTGTGTGTAGCTGTGTATAATGAATTTGCATGGATAGGTCAGATTTTGAGACTAAGAACGAAATTAGACTCATTGCAGGTTTAAATTAAAAAATAGAGGGGTTGCACGGATAGGCTAGATTTTAGGGTGTGTAGTGCAATTTAGCCTCTTTTTGTACATTTCAATTGCTTAATCCTTTCTTTTCCAATTTTTTTAGAAATTGGCCTTAATTACAAGGCCTTTATAACAAATCGATAATTTTAAACGATTCCGGGACAAAATTGGATGTGAACATGCACATAAGAAAGAATAGGAGTTGATTGTAAACCTGGGCATCAGGGAATCAATTTGCTGATACGAGTAGATATATACCTATTCGTCTTGCTTAGCTAAATACAGAGTTCTTTTATGCATGTTTGTGATCTGATTCCATAAAAATATAGGCGTTGGAGTAACTTGCATAGAGTCATGAAGAATCGTCAGGTTTTCACAAATATATTAAATATGTTAGTTAGCAATTCAGGAAAACAAGAAATAGAATCAACTGGAAAAAACTCAACTTGATTGTTTGTCTCTCTAACTCTGAATCGTTTCTCTATTGATAACAGCTCACAACTTACTCTCGGATACTTGACACCACTCACTTGTTTTTAATTATTATTCTCTTTAGTTAGTAAAATCATAACCACTATTGAAAAAGACCCCTAAATTGTTTTTAGGATTGTTTGCTAGAATACAGTCATTAAAAATAGTTCTCGTGGGGATGATACTAAACTCACTACTATATTAATTTTCGACCATGTATACTTGCGTATGCGTTAGTGAGCAATAATTAATATTAAAAAACCAACAAACAACTAATAATTCTCATGTCATCAGTGTCGTCATTATTAGAATTTCTTACTTGATGCTTTGCTTTTGGTCCATTATTTAACTGTATTTCCTACTATTTTCATAGCCTTTTTATCTAAGGCCGCGTTAGCATAAATTCATTTCCTTACAGTAACAAAAAAAATTACTATTCATGACGCGTCTAGCAAATAAGCTTCCTAGAGAACTTACAAAGAATATCCGTTGTCCTATTCTTTATAATCGTTTGATCTAATAAACCGAGGATAGTGTGGAAGCTGAAAGTTGCAAGGCAATCCAAGTAAGCACAATAAAAAATTGGGATAGTTTCTAAAAGAGCTAGTCAATTCATTCCCCTTACTTTTGACTAGTCCTTACTTTTTACAGTTAGTATACAAAAAAAGAAAAAAAAAAGAATATACAGTGTAAAAACGATAATATAGGTATACAAATAGTATCCTTACGTATACCCAGTATTTACACCCCAAAATATAGTGTATACAGTCAGATTTATCGGGTATATACACTATGTATACATGCAATTTTTCAATTATTTTTAGTGTATACACACTTTTTTTTTCAATATATATACACATTTTAATAGAATAAAATTGTGTATACATTATTCCAACAAAAAAAAGGACAAGGAATTCTGCGTAAAAATAAATCTGGTGGCGCAGCAACCATAACGAATCTGAACATTTGCAGAAAACATCCGTTTTTGTAAGTCTTTTAACAATGCGTATGTTAAGTCCAGAATCCATATTAGTGGAACAATGGTGTTACAAGCTCATGAAAAGAATATTCCGTCCAGAAACAAAAAGCAACGACAGAGCTCCGACGATAGTAATAGACAGAGCTCGGGTGAATATTTATAGATCTGGGATGAGGGGAGTCAGGAGGGTGGAGGGGTGAGGAGGAAGGGGGGGGGGGCATCGACTGAGGCAAAGAAAAACCCTAGAAATAAGGGAAGAAGAAGGGAAGGAGGATAAGACCAAAAAATCCTAGTGGCTATAAAAAGTTAGTGGGTTTAGTTAATGTTTATTTAGAGTTATTTTTAAAAAAGGGTGCTAAAAAATATATGGAGGAAGTTAGATGGATATATAGTGTTATTTTCCCTAAAAATATTGATGGATAAAAAGATGCGAACTACTATTGTATACGTAATAAGCCTATTGTAAATTTGTGGACATAGGATTATAATATGATAAATCATAGAGGATGCAAACAAAAGTAGTGCAAAAACTTTCATCCTTTGATTTTATTTCATTTCTTCTTCGATCTATTTCATTGTTGCATTTGTTGGGTTTAATGGAAGAATGTGAATGGGAAATGGGTAAAAGGTGAAAAGGTTCCCTTTTGTAGGGAAATGCACTTTCTCCCACATTGGTAGAGGAAAAGGATTTTGTTGGGTTTAAATAGAGATTTACTTCTCTTAGCTCTTAAAAGGGTTGAGAAGAAGGGAAGCCTCGCGCCGTCGTCGTCGCTCGTCTCGGCTTCGGATTCGGTCAATTGATTGACTTAACTTTTTGAACCAACAAAACTAAAATATTAATTAATTAATATTTTATTCGTTTGTGTAACGGGCAGCTGAAGTGAGTTCAGTACCCGGGCAGCTGAAGCAACATCAGCAGATTAGTTCCTCCACGTTTTCCCTCCACGTCTCCTCATTAATGTCGGTCATTAGTGGTAGATTAATTCCTCCACAATAAAGTCAGTCATTAGTGGTAGATTAATTGCTCCACATTGAAGTCAGTCATTAGTGGAAAATTAAGTCTCCCACGTTTTCTCATTAATCACAAGGTGTGTCTCTTCACCTGCCCTTGGATGTCTATATAAACTGGTCATTTGTCAGTCCTTGATCACGACAGACAGACGACAGACAACATAGAACACAGACATATACCGAAGTTCTGAGGTAGAGACGTAACCTAGGACAGAGGATACGAAACCTCGGGCAGAGGATAGAAACACTCGGGCAGAGAAAATCACTGACAGAAAGCATATCTCACTGCATCCCCTCCCTTTCTACATATTAAGTGAGTCGTGTGATTTGCTCCGTTCCTTTGTGTTCGCCGTGTTCTAACCGTTTGAAGTGCCGCTACGGTAGAACTTTTATCCCGTTCCATCCTGGGAGAAATTAACCCGTGAACCTTGGGCATCGTGAGGGGGTTAGATTTCTTAAGGAGACACAAGTAACTTGTGGGCTCGGGATCGTCCTATACTGACAGATTATTTACTGCAGATTTTTTGTATCTCCTAATTTTATTTGAGTGCAGGAACCAACAGCATTTCTTCTTGCTTTTATTATAGTCTTTCGAACTAGCACACGTCAGATGCTTTCATAAGTAGACGTGAAATCGTAACCCTCTTCTTCACTCCAAGATAGGGATCTACAAAACTGAATTGGTACTGATACTACTAAGTATAACAGTATTTGTATAACGGTATATCGATTTGATAATGATATTGATTTCTAATATCGAAAAGATATCAGTACGGTAACGATATTTATATACTTTTTTCCCCTTACCGTACCGATATACCTATAATTATCCGGTATATCATTATTATTTTATTAACCCTTTTAAATTGCAACTTGGTACAACTTTAGTTTATATGTTTAAACTTCGACTATCATTGATGTTTGTGGTCATTACTCTTTATGCCCGAGGTTGGCCCATTTTAAACTTTTATTTGCGATTCAACTTTCGGGTCATTAGTCATTTAGGTGAAATCCTTACTTGTTAGTTATAGTGCTGCTTAGATCTCTAAAATAAACCTTTAGCAGAATCCTTTAGTGGAGGATTCTCAATGTCTATGTATAGGTACCACTTCTATAGTAACTTAGAATATACTTTATGTGCTGTATGTTGTTGTTTACCATTATTTTCCATGTAATCCATGTATATGTAGAAATGTAGGATGCGAGAATACTTACTAGTGTTAATTTGAACCGTTAAAAATCGATTGGTAATACCGATTACATAACCATTAGCTATCGAACCGTTAAAAATCGAGACTAAAAAAACTGATAGCTTATCGATATGATATTAATTTTGTATATTACATACCGATAACCGATATATCACTACCGATAAGCTAAAAATCAAATTGTACTGACCCATAAACACCCTTAACTCCAAGATGAACCAATTCCTCAAATGCTCACCAAATTTAAGCAAATTATCTAAGAAACTCAAATTTATTTTATTTTAAAAAATAAAATCACTCAACTTTATCAAAGTGTCTTTGAAAATCCTTCTACAACTTTGCCAATAATGGTACTGGAAAAAGACCGTGTGTCATTTTTATTGTTTATATAAAAAGTGGAAGTAACACCTATTTTAATATTATATGGCCCATACTATCCGATCCAAAAGATAAGTAAAATATTCACCCACATGCCACTTTTATCACTGGTATTTAGTTTGAGGCCACTTTTTTTATTGGTCTTACATGAGATGCCACTTTTGGAACTTCAATCTTTGTGGGCTGAAGTTCAAACCTTGTGGGTTGAACTTCATGCATAAATTATGAAGTTTCAGCTTCAATCTGTAAGGGCTGAACTTTAAGGTATAGATGCATAAATTTCAACCCTTGTGGGCTGAAGTTGAACTTCAATCCTTGTGGTGGGCTGAAGTTAAACTTCAATCCTTGTGGACTGAACTTGTATGAAGTTCAACCCAAAAGAATTGAAGTTTCAAATGTGGCTTCTCATGTAAAACCAATAAAAAAAGTGGCCTCAACCAAAGACCATGGCCAAAAGTGGCCTTTGGTGCACTTCGCCCAAAAGATAAGAGATGAAACGACCTAATAAACTAAAAAAATAATTAGTTCTCTTTAAAGAGCGGCACGGAAGCATCCTATGTCTGCAAATCTATCGTATATTTGTATCGGGATTTTTTACACAAATATACAAATTTTCACCCTTAATTACAAGAAAATAGCAATATTTTTAAAATTACAAAGCATAGCAATATTTTTTCTAGCAAAAATGGTAATGTATCAATAGTTCTTTTCAACCCTTTTTTATTCATTCTACCCTTCACTAAAACCCTTCTTCCTTTTCTCTCTGTTTTTTTCTCTCTACCTTTCACTTTTCAATTCCCCAAATTACAACTCCCAATTTATTCTCTTCCTCCCATCCCCCACCCTAACACTTCCCATCACCCTCATACAAGTTCCATTTTTGTACCCATACAAATGAATCTTCAAACATATCGATTAAGGTGAAATTAAAAGTGAATCTTCAGTCATGGCTGTAGTAGAAGTTTCTTACAGCTAATGAAGCCATAGTGGTCTGAAAGATGGCTATAGTTGCAATTTTTTCTTTTTTCTGATGATTTAATGTATTATATGCAATAGGCCCTTCGTTAAGAGTAGTAAGAACCCCCAAAAGTATATTAAGTACTCTGCTGAAGATCTTGAATGAATGCTTGGCGAATTTTTTGAAGGCAGGACATTGAACGAGCCAAGACGATGAACCTGAGACTAAACAATAGCTAGGTGCATTCCAAACTGTGATGTTGATTCGGACATAGTTGCCCTGATCGAGTTCTTTCGCCAAGTTGATGGTGGTCCGCTGGTTTTTTGTTTACTGCTTCTATCTGTAATATCTGCAGGTTGCAAGAAAAGATTCATAAAATAAAAGCGATGAGTGTATAGGAATATAAGAACGGTAGAAATTAGTGCTTCTTTGATTTCCTCTTGTAGTTCAAGTGTTTAAACATGACATGTAACGTTTTGTATACAAAAATTCTTATTGATATTCGTTCTTATAACTCTTTTCTGTCTTATTTCTAAAGCCAGTTTCAAATTGCGGTGATACAGTCCTGAACACAACCTGTAACAGTGCAGAAACAGTTGGATACGATACTGCAGAAACAGTTGAAACGGTGCAGAAACAGTTAGATATGGTGCTGCAGAAATAGTTGAAGCGGTGCAGAAACAGTTAGATACGGTGCTGCAAAAACAATTGAAACGGTACAGAAACAGGTAAATACGGTGCTGCAGAAACGATTGAAACGGTGCAGAATCAGTTAGATACGGTGAGATACATCGAGGATGGGATGAGGAAAAGTCAAATTGGAGGAAATGATAGGAATAAAAGTAAAATTAGGGGAAATGGTGGGAGGAAAAGTGAAACAGGGAGAAATAGGAGGAGCAAAAGTGATAGTGGGAGAAATAGGAGGAAGAATGTAATGGTTTGGTATGTTATGGGAAAGTATTACTATATTTTTGCTATATTTGTAATTAACTTGTGTTTTCCTCTATATATGGTTATTTTGTTAAAATATTGCTATGTTTGGTAATTAAGTTCTAAAACTTGTACTTTTATGTAAAAAAATCCTTTGTATAGTCGTTTTCTTTTAGCTTGATTTTTTCAAAGTTATACTCTCACATATTCTATGGGGGCTCTCATACGCATAACTGCTAGTCTGCTTTTATTTTTATTTTGTTATTTTTACTGTTCACATTTTTCATCTCTCCTTCTTCATCTAGCAACAATACACACTGGGATCTACGTGACAAAGACTACTCTATCATTTTTTCCACTAGTATTTATTTCTATAAAAAATTCATATCTTTTTTTTAGCTAAATCCTAAATTATATCTAAAATTCCTTTAGTGATCAAAGATCGTATATCTTATGGTTTAATTTTATAAATCTCAACCTGCATTATTCATCAACTGATATTTAATTTTTCGATTTGACATACCTTTTCATGAAAAATTAAATATTTGCTCAATGGAAAATTATTTCCAAAATCTTGAAGGAAGAATGTTAAAGTTTTGATGAGTCGGGGTCATATCTTATTTTTGAATCGGGTAGTATGGGTTCTACAATTTGGTAGGTTACTTTTTTTTAATTAAAATAGATGTTGGGTCCACCTTTTTGAAAAAATACAATTAAAAAGTTTTTGGTGTTATAAAATTAAAGTAATTAACTAAAATTATAAAAGATAATAGTAACTTAAATAAATGAGATAGGAGGGAAAGTAGCTTTATTGCTTGGAAGAAGTGTAGTTTACAAATGTAATGCAAGTCTCCATTTATAGACATATGTTGAGATATAAACTATTATTGTAACTATGCATTAGTCAAATCCAATAGTAGTAAAGAAAAGATAGGCAATGGAAGTCTTCGATGAATAGTAGATGCCTTGACACCCACAGTAATTCTTTTACAATACTCCCCCTTGGATGTTTATGCATCAATAAATAAGTGTATCTTTTTAATGTATACTTATTTGTAATATGCTTCGTATACTGCCTCATTAAAAACCTTACCAGGAAAATCCATTGGGAAAACCTTGGTTAAGGAAAAAAGAGTACATCGCGTATTTTACTCCCCCTCATGAAAACGTCACTTCATGTCTCGGAGACGCCGCATTCCGATCTTGTACACAAGTTTCTCAAATGTTGAGGTTGGCAATGACTTTGTGAATAGATCAGCCAAGTTGTCACTTTAAGGAATTTGTTGAACCTTTATTTCACCATTCTTTTGAAGATCATGAGTAAAAAAGAATTTTGGTGAGATATGTTTCGTTTTATCTCCTTTAATATATACTTCTTTCAATTGTTCTATACATGCAGTATTATCTTCATACAATATTGTCGGAATCTCCTTTTCAAAAATCCACACATTTCCTGAATGTGTTTAGTAATTAATCTCAGCCAAACACATTCACGACTAGCCTCATAAATAGCTATTATTTCTGCATGATTTGAGGAAATAGCAACTAGAGTTTGTTTCGTTGAATGCTATGATATAGCTGTACCTCCACAAGTAAATAAATAGCCTGTTTGGGATCGACCTTTATGTGAAACGACCTCGGTCAGTCGTTTCGGAAGTTAGGATTCGGATTGGCGTGCCGATAATTTTAAAAAATTAGTAATGTCCATTAGAACATGTTTGTAAAATTTGAGCTAAATCAAACCTCGTTTGGTAGGCATCGGAAGAAGGTTTCAGTTTTTATTGGCGATAAATATTAAAAAGAGATTTTCGAGCTCGGTTTTGCCGAATGAGCTCCGATTCGAAATCCGAAAGCGCCGTTAGGTTCGTATGATTATTTGTGATTTTTGTAAACTTTCAAAAGTGAATTTCGATGTTGTTCGGCTAGTTTCCGCTAAAATGCCGAAGGTTAAATAATTTGACTTCTTTTCATCTAAATTCGCATCTTGAGTTTCGGGAGTCTTATTGGAGATCCGCCTTCGCAAGTATGTTACATATATTTTGTATAACTTATATGCAAAAGTTGGAATTATTTCAAATATCGTAGGGTACTATTTTAATTTTCATTAAAAAAATAAAATAAAATTAAAAAAAGGAAAAGACAAATAATGTAGGCGGTGGCTAAGAACCAAGTAATATTATCAGTACGATGCAAACATCATCATAATGAGGAAAATGAAACAGAAGGAGAGAAAACGAGAAACAGAGGAAAATTATCAGAAAAAATGCCAAAAAATGAGAAAAGGGGCCGGAGAAAAGTAGAATTTTCACCCTGACATATTCAGGTAATGATCTTAATATATTATTTGAGTTTATTACGTGTGTTTGAATATATTTTTACGGTAAAATTTTGAATATTATACATCGTTTTAATAAGTTCAATTAATAGTTTAAAGGGTCAAATGGACCCGATAACGAAATTGATTATATATTCGTACTCAGGGAGTTATGGGCAACTTATAAATTACTTATAAATGTAATTTATTTAGGGTTTGGTTATGTGACCATAAACCCCGTACATAGGCCTGACCTGCGTATTGCGTATGCGAATAGGGTATCAGGCTCCTAACCGGATTGCCCTAAGATGTGAGGAATGAAGCCTTTATCCCTATTTGATATATATTTTTCTGCTCGCTGAACACAGTGGGATCGTTTGGCAATGAATCCAAAAGAATAAAGCAGTTGTTAGGCAGCAGTGTTAACTTTGGAAGAGGTAAGTGTTTATATCCATTCTTTGGAGGCACCTGGCATCGTGGATTTTCTACCACGTGTTCCTTACGTGTGAAGCTGCCGATAGGCGTACTCATTACGCCTTAGCTTTGGATTTATATTCTATATTATATATTATGTCCTTTTATTGGTATAGCATTGAGAATCTGAGTATTGTACTTTGGTTGTGAGTTGGTATATAGTTTCCAGTTGTCGATGACAGTCCCACGCTGGTGATGGGTTATTATAGCATCATGTTGCATTCGCATGCACATTGCATCATATTGAGGGTAGGAGGATTCCGCCCTCGGAGCAGGAGGATTCCGCTCCATTGCATCATATTGACGGTAGGAGGATTCCGCCCTCGGAGCAGGAGGATTTCGCTCCATTGCATCATATTGAGGGTAGGAGGATTCCGCCCTCGGAGCAGGAGGATTCCGCTCCATTGCATCATATTGAGGGTAGGAGGATTCCGCCCCCGGAGCAGGAGGATTCCGCTCCGTCTATTTGGCACATGTGACACGATTGCATCATACTGCATTCATCTCATTTCATTGCACCGCGTGCTGACTATTGTGTGACTATCGTGTTGTGTTTTATATATGCGGTATGTATACCGTATCTCAGTTTGCCTATATATTTCTGGCTCGTATCCCGGGTTGCACGTCGCGACGATATAAATACATGGATCGAATCAGGTTGCACGCTGCAACAGTATGAATATATGGATCGGGTTGCACGCCGCAACAGGATGTATTTCTGATTGTCGACATGTTCAGGATATGTATATGTTCTGTCTACCTTATGTCCCTGGCTGTTTATGATTCCATACGTGTTTTCAGTTATTATTTGGCTGCCTGTTTATAGTTCAAATAAGATGGATTTAGTTTATCTGTTTTTCTTCTCCCTGGCTAGCTATCCTATTCTTTGAGGTGGCTAGTCTGCCCCACTTATTGAGTCATTTTGACTCACCCTTGTTTGTTGTTTGTTTCTTGTCTATCTATTTCATTTCGGTAGGTTCGCTCCAGGATTGAGTTTGCCACGTTGTGAAGGAGCGAAGACGACTTCAGCTGTCAGGGTGAGCCAGCTTTTATTCCGGATGGCCACCAGTTTATTGGTTATTATTTCAGTTGCATTTTGCTCCCTTCCGGAGGTATTTGTCTTCTTTTGTACTCTTAGATGTCTAGTCTGGATAGCCCTAAATTTAGTATGTTGGGTAATTAGCTGTAATTTTCTTTCGTACAGCTTAGAAGTGTCAATATGTCTGTGTGTTTTTTAAGTCTTGTCCTTATTTATGAACTATTATATTTATTTTCCTAATTTAATTGGTAAGGGTTCGCCCGACGGGTCTAGGGGAGGATGTCGGGTGCCCGCATGGCCTAACCGGATTCCGGGTCGTGTTATTATGTGGATCTGATAAATATCCTGCATCTGCATAGCCAATTAGTGGTAAGTTTGATTCACTTGAATAAAACAAACCTTTGTCGATTGTTCCTTGGAGGTATCTGAATAAATGTTTGATACCATTCCAGTGTCTTTGTGTCGGGGAAGAACTAAATCTTGCTAATAAGTTTACAGAAAAAGCAATATCTGGTCGGGTATTATTAGCAAGATACATTAATGCCCCAATTGCACTAAGATATGGTGTTTCAGCACCAAGAGTCTTTTCATCATTTTCATGGGGGCGAAATGGATCTTTATTTATGTCAAGCGATCTCACGACCATCGGAGTACTCAATGGATGAGATTTATCCATATAAAATCACTTTAAAATCTTTTCAGTGTATGTTGATTGATGAATAAAAATTCCATTTGTGAAATGCTCAATTTGAAGACCAAGACAAAAATTTATCTTTCCAAGATCTTTCATTTCAAATTCTTTCTTCAAATAGTCTACTGCTTTTGGAATTTCTGTAGGAGTTCCAATAATATTCAAGTCATCAACATACACAGCAATTATAACAAACTCAGATCCAGACCTCTTTATAAAGACACAACGGCAAACTGGATCATTTCTATACCATTCTTTCAGTAAGTACTCGCTAAAGCGGTTGTACCACATACGACCCGATTGTTTCGATCCGTATAAGGATTTTTGAAGCTTTATTGAACAAGTTTCTCGGGAACCTTTAAATGCTTCAGGCATTTTGAATCCTTCAGGGATTTTCATAAATATTTCGTTGTCCAATGAGCCATATAAATAGGCTGTGACAACATCCATCAGACGCATATCAAGTTTTTCACGCACTGCCAGACTTATAAGATATCTGAAGGTTACTGCATCTACCACGGGAGGGTATGTCTCCATATAATCAATTCCACGTCTTTGCGAAAATCCTTGTGCCACAAGTCGTGCTTTGTATTTTGCGACTTCATTTTTCTCATTTCGTTTTCGCACAAAAATCCATTTGTATCCAACTAGTTTTACACCTTCTGGTGTTCGAACTATAGGTCCAAAAACTTCACGTTTCTCAAGTGAAGCATATTCTGCTTGAATTGCGTCTTTCCATTTTGACCTATCATTTCTTTGTCTACATTAACCGACAGATTTTGGTTCAAGATCCTCATCTTGTTGCATTACTTCAACAGCAACACTATATGCAAAAGCATTATTTACAACACAATTATTTCAGTTCCACCTTTTTCCTGTCAAGACATAATTTATTGAGATCTCTTGATTTTCATCATTTTCAGGTACCTGAACCTCCTTTGAGGTATTATCAATTGTTATGTCTTGGGATGCTGCTTGAGCAACCACCTCCATGTCATGACCATCACTACAAGAAAAATGGCCTATAGGGACGGGAAAAGTGGTCCTTAAAAGCTTGAATCTGGTCCCGACATGTTATTAACGACCAGAAAATCTGGTTGTCACCCCGTCCCTAAAGGCTCCGTGGTTATTGATCAATAGCGACGAGAATTTTCAACTGGTCCTTAATGAGCAATTGGGACCGTCTAAATTCTGGTCGTTAATGTAATTTTAGGGACCGCGTTTCTTGTCCTTAAACATAGACATCTGGTCTCTAAACATCTTCAGCAACAAATTTCAACTGGTCCCAAAATGTTTTTTGAGATGCAATATTTGGTCCCTGATAAGTTTTACGGACTAGAATAATTTTGGTAGTTAAAGAATACGTTCTCTTTTCATAATAATAATAATAATAATAATAATAATAATAATAATAATAATAATATGCAGATACTATACAGTTTTAAACATAGATGCATAATGAAAAAGTTGCAAAACTTTGTAATTAACCTCAAATGGCTTAACATCCAAATAATACTCCCTCTGCCCCACTTTGTTTGTCATACTTTCCTTATTAGTCTGTCCCAAAAAGATTGTCATACTTCTAAATTTGGTAATAATTCAACTCTAAAGTTACTTTTTGACTCATTTATAGCCACACAAATATCCATGGCTTATTTTAGACCACAAGTTTCAAAAATCTTTCTTACTTTATTAAACTTTGTGCCAAGTCAAACTATAACAAACAAATAGGGACGGAGGGAGTAGAACATTGCATCCATGATACATAAGTCACATTATTGTTTGTACAGCTCCATACCCAAAAAATAAAATGCAAGAATCCTATTGAATAATGTTACTTCTTCCTATCATTTCTAACAATTGATGACTGATCTATCTAACTTCTATGAGGTCTTCCAAACTTGCATCTCTACTTGTAAACTCAAGTCTGTCTTTGAACCCTGTGAAAAACATAACATAGATTCAATTTAGACTATTCAGAAATGACTAAAAAGTTCAACTATAGATCTTGGTTAAATACTCACTAAATTCAAGCTTAAGAGTAATTTAAGCATTCACAAAATATAAAAAGTTCAAGTTATAACCACGTGTACCTATATACACTTGAAAAAATCAAACATCAATATAAAGGAGCAGCAAGAACACAATAATAGACATTAAGAGCAATAACTTAACAGAGAAATAAGAATCAACTTAACAATAAAAATGATTCAGATCTTAATAGAAATTTATCCTTGACTTTGAAATAAGGAGCAAAATGATCCAGTCAGTAATATGCTAACTTATCCTGTAACTCTGTGCATTAAAAGTTAACATAAATGAAGAATTATACTTGTGCACTAGCAAGTAGTAACGCCTGATCCTTGAAACACTAAACCTACTTTTAGTAGTGCAATTAGTCCGAATTCAGCTATAAGCCTATAACAACACAATCATGAGATGATTTAACGCCACTTATGCTCCTATGCGTCCTAAATAGACATTAGGAAGTAACATTTTAATAAAGTAATCCTACCTCAAACCTTGGTCAATGCTCATCAGCTGAATAATGATCCCACCATTGCACAAGTCAAATGCCTGTAGTGGAAGAACTCCAAGAATGTTTCTAACAGAAATTCAACTTCAAGATACTAGTTATAAAACAAATATTGATATACTAGATTAGCTGTGGCATTAGTGGGAAACAACTAATCTAGCATACAATCCACTTTAGTATGCAACAAAGGTAAAGGAAAATAAATGTCTATTTGAAAAGACTAAGAAAGTAACTTAAACAAAGTGATACCTGCATAATTATTGAAGATACTGATGTGATAAAAAAATCCCCTACCAACAAATAGAGAGAAAATAAGGGCTAGAGGGTTCATGGCTCAATCAAAAGATATGAAAGTAAGCAGATCGCATAAAATTATAAAAATTCTCAGAACATAAACTAACAATATTTCATTCCTGCAAATATCAAATCCCAGTTTCAAAAGCTGGTTTCCAAAGAAAAGGTCACCAAAGTTCAGGTAAAATCCCCAAAACAAGTGACAATTTTGAGGGAACAAAACGGGCAACAACAACAACATATCTAGTGTGATCCCACAAGTAGGGTAAGGAATAAAACTGATACATACTTAGAAGAAATATGAGAAAATTAAGACAAAATCACAGATCCAAACTTGCAAATAGAATAGTATTATATGAGATCTCACATAGGATTGAAACTCGAAGTAAACAAATATAGCTGGATCACATATCAACAAGAAAAGATGAAGAAGATATGAGCAGAAGCTAATTCTGCACCCCCCCCCCCCCAGTCCCCCTCCAAAAAAAAACAAAAAGCAGAGTATTTAAATAAACATCAAGAAAATGAAATGCCTACAATATAAAAGACTCCAACTTTAACGTTATCTTGAGAATGTACACTTACTACAATGCACTTAATGAAGAAAAACATACCATTCTTAAAATGGGGTAGTTGTTTCACTCCACGGGTAATTGAAACACATTCATTTCTGACAAGAACCCACATATTTACAATTCAAAAAGATTTGAAACCAAAGAACAATCTTGTCTCAAAAATGAATCCTACTTATACTAAGCAAAAAGAACTGCTTATAAAATAGGGGAAAGCAGATAGCAGAAGGCAGAAGAACTTGAAGGGCCTCGAATTTCATAAACTAAGCAGAAACTGAGATAAAGGAGATAACAAACAAGCTAAGGTTACCTGTACCAGTGAAGAAAATATGAAGATCTGAAAGGGTAACCCAAAAGTAAATTTCTACATATCACAACTGAGATTGCCTGTTCCATTTTACATCCAAATCAGACCAGAAGGCAAAAAGAAGACCTGGCCTTTATGTATCGACCATACATTAAAGCAAAAGGTGAATTAGATCTTAAGCCATGAAAAATATGGTTTCAAAAGATAAGAAAAAGATGAATAGAAAAGAATAAAATTAAAAGTGATTGAATGATGAAAAAGATCAAAACCTGATACAGGAATATATAGATCTGTGGCTGAGAGATGAATCATGAAGTCATTATGGGAGATTGTTGAGTTGCTAGGGTTCATGCCCTTTAGGGATTTCAAATGAGAAGGAAAAGGTAATTTTGAGATACGAGCTTTACACTCTGTTTGGATCATTGTTACATATTGGTTCATAATGTATTGTTTTGTATTGTATTGTATTGTATCGTATTGTATTATAAAAACAACGTTTGAATTGATTGTATTGTTTCCCGTTGTTTAGTAACATTGTTATTGTTTGTTTTGATTGTATTGTATTGTACTGTAACTAATAAGTTTACTAATATACCCTTAGTTGTTCTAAATATACCCTTGTAATTAATGAAATCTACTAACTCAAGTTTCACATTTTTGCTCTGTAATTAATGAAATTAAGAATTATACATTAAATAAATTAAGATAAAACGTTTAATGTAATCACACAACAAGATGGCTTGTGAATCTAAAGAGGCGGGGAACGTACTGTATTTTGAGAAGATGGGAGATGAGGTCAAAATAATTACTTGGGTGTATTTAAATAAGAAAATACGGTAGAGGGTAAAATAGGATTATAAGATTATAATTAAGGACATGATGGGAAAGTGTAAAAGCGTAACAATGCAAAACCACCAAATCGGTTGTAACAAAAAGTGGGTCTTTTCATTGTTAGGTAACAACGGAACTTAACAATACAATACAACGAAATTAAAGTAACAACCAAAACAAACATTGTAATCATAATAACAATACAATACAATACAATGGGTAACAATGATCCAAACAAAGTATTAGTCATAATGGTTTTTACTTTGATTTTCTTTTTTAATTGAGTCAAATAGTTAAGTGGGCTTTTTGCTTCTGCAAGCGCAAAAACCATACAAGGACCGGAATTGGATCTTTTTTGTAGACCAGATTTTGTCCCGTCCTTAACTAAAATGATAAAATCGGAAAATAAGGACCAGAAAAGTATCTCGTCCTTATAATCACATATTTAGAGACCATATTTCGTCCTCGTCCCTAAAAGGTCGTCCTTAATAAGCAGTTTTCTTGTAGTGCATCTTTTTCATTTGCTCATTTCTTTTTCGAGGATTTTTATCTTTAGAACCGAGGGGTCTACCACGCTTCAGGCGTGCCTTAGACTCATTTGCACAGGTAGATTGTCCTACCGGAACATCAACTCGAATTGGAGCATTTGCAGCTGGTATATGAGATTTTGTAATCCTTGGTAGGTCGGTGAATGCATCTGGAAGTTGATTTGTAATATTTTGCAAATAGATTATCTTTTGAACTTCCAGTTCACATTGATTTGTACGAGGATCTAAATGAGATAATGATAATGCATTCCAATCTATCTCCTTTTCTAATTGTTTTTTCTCTCCCCCTAATGTTGGGAAAACTGATTCATCAAAATGGCAATCTGCAAATCTTGCAGTAAATAAATCTCCCATCATGGGTTCAAGATATTTAATAATAGAAGGAGATTTGTAGCCAATGTATATTCCCAACCTTCTTTGAGGACCCATCTTTGTGCGTTGTGGTGGAGCAATTGGATGTTTGGCATTTTATGCCTATATTTCCTTAATATTTCCTCACGTTTGGATACTTTATTCGCCCGTTTTTCTAGTTAATGAATATGATTTTGCACTGATTTTATGTCGTATGATTGTAGGTTGTTATGAAGTGCAATTGGAGCTTTAAAGAGCATGATCGAGCAAGAAAAGATTGGATTTTGATTGAGGATTGGATCGAGCACACGAAGGCACAACACGAAGCGAGAAGAGGAGCAAGAAAACAGAAAATTGCACTGGCGCCACAGGTGGCGCGCCGCGCCGCCCGAAGCGCCCAGCTTCTGGCGCGTTTGGCTGCACGGCGCGTGACAAAAGCGGGCAAACTTCGACGGCTATTGGTTGTCTAGGCGCGGTCGTGGGCGCGGGGCGCCCGTTATAGCGCCCCTGGAGCGTTTTGAAATTTCCTATTTCGTCTAGGCTTAGGTCTAACTTATTACCAGGCCTTTGTAAACCCTATAAATACTCTTTTACTTAGTTTTTGATAGGGAGTTCAGTATTTTGGAGCAAGTTTTGGAGAAGAGGGGAGGAGCCTTAGATGTCTTCTACACAAGTTCTTTTTCTCATTCTCTTATTCTTCTTTGAGGACCCATCTTTGTGCGTTGTGGTGGAGCAATTGGAACATATACCGCACATCCAAAAATTCTACGATGGGAAATATTTGGCTCCGACCAAAAGCCAACTGCAATGGGGAGGTTTTATGATAACTTGTTGGCCTGATGCGCACAAGTGCTGCAGCATGCAAAATAGCATGTCCCCATACTGAAATGGGAAGTTTTTTTCTCATAAGTAATGGTCTAGCTATTAATTGGAGGCGTTTGATAAATGATTCTGCTAGACCATTTTGTGTATGAACATGAGCAACACGATATTCCACTGTTATTCCAGTTGACATACAGTAGTCATTAAAGGCTTGAGTTGTGAATTCACCAGCATTATCAAGACGAATTGTCTTAATTGCATAATCTGGAAACTGTGCTCTTAATCTTATTATTTGAGCAAGCAATCTTGCAAATGCCAAGTTGCGAGTTGATAATAAACATACATGTGACCACCTTGTTGATGCATCTATTAAAACAATATAATATCTAAATGGTCCACATGGTGGGTGAATAGGCCCACATATATCACCTTGTATACATTCCAGAAATGCAAGGGATTCAATCCCTACTTTAGTTGCTGATGATTTAGTAATTAATTTGCCTTGAAAACATGCAGCACAAAAGAATTCGTTAAATTGAAGAATCTTCTTGTTCTTTAATGAATGTCCATGTGAACTCTCAATTATTTTGCGCATCATATTAGAACCGGGATGGCCCAACCGGTCATGCCAAATATTAAAATCATTTGGATTAGTAAACTTATTGTTTACAATCGCATGTGATTCAGTCATGCTAATACTTGTGTAGTACAAGCCGGAGGAAAATGAGGTTAACTTTTCATGTATATATTTCTTATCCAATTTTATTGTAGTAATATAAAGATATTCAATCTTTTTATTATTTGTAGTCTCAATATGATAACCATTTTGGCAAATGTCTTTGAAACTTAGTAAGTTTCTTTGAGACCTACTACAATATAAGGCTTTATCAATAGCCAAATATGTTCCTCCGAGTAGTAATAAATTGGCTTTTCCTGAGCCTTCAATTAAATTTGTACTACCAGATATTGTACTAACATTGGCTTCTTTCAATATCAAATAAGAGAAATATTTTTATCTCTTAAAATTGTGTGTGTTGTGGCACTATCCAGAAGACATATATCATCTTTATTGATCTTGGATCCAACTGAAGACTGAGAATTTTCCATTATTCTTCATAAAGAAATAAAGGATACATTATAAGAAATACGAAAGACTAACAACATAATAAGAAACTAAGCTAGGAATGTAGAGATTAACAATACATGCTTATTTATGAAAATTAAACACATGAAGAGTAAACTAGGTGAAAACATAAAATAACATAATTGTATCCCCAGTAAGATGATCATTCTTCAGTTATTATTCTCAAAGAAGTCTTCAGCCTCTAAATGAGTCAAATTTGCGAGGCCTTCAAAATCATCATTCATATAGGCATCATCCTCATTACCAGCAAGGTTATTCTCAAGATCTGTTTCATTACTATTATTCTGAAAGGTCAAGTTTGTCTCCACATCATTTTATTTCCTTTTAATGGTGGATTTATAAAGCTTGACAAAATGTTCAGGCATACGACAAACACGTGCCCAATGACCTTTCATGCCACATCTGTGACAAATATTATCTTTAGCCTTTGAAGGATAATTCTGAGAACCCCTGTTGTTCTTATGTACTTTTATTCCAGGGTGACGATAATATTTTCGTCCCCTACCACGTCCACGTCCGCATCCATGGCCACGACCACGGTAATTGTTTAGTCTTTTTCAGACTTATCATATGCTGCTACTACATTCACTTCGGGGAATGGAGCTGATCCAGTGGGACGAGATTCATGATTTTTCATCAACATGGTATTATTCTGCTCAGCCACAACCCCTTTCACGGTATTGCTGTTGCAACACCATATTTGAGGCATGAAAAGTGGAGAAAGTCTTTTCCAATATATTATCATTACTAATTGGTTCTCCACACAATTTTCATTGAGAATTTATTCCGAAAACAACAGAATTATAATCACTTACAGTTTTAAAACCTTGAAACCGTAAATGCATCCATTCATGTCGAGCTTTCGGCAGTACGGTAAGTTTCAAGTTGTCATACCGTTCCTTCAAATTATTCCACAATTCAAACGGTTAAATATTCTGTTTTTAACCCTTCATGAAGATGATGACGAAGGAAAATCATGGCCTTCGCTTTATGTTGATTAATTGATTCATTTCCTTCAATAATTGTATTTCCAAGACCTTTTACGTCTAAATGGATTTCAGCGTCAAGTACCCAAGACATATAATTATTTCCGCTGATGTCCAGTGCCACATATTCAAGTTTGGATAAATTCGACATTGTGAGAACTGAAGTATAGAATTAAATTAGTTAGAGAAAGAATTTAGAACAATGCAAAAGTTTATAATGACGTGAAGATTTCAAGTAGTGGCAACATATAAAATGTGTGGGTCACCTTGCTTTATTATTATTCTATTTCCTTTACACTTTTTGGAAGTTCTGACAATTTGAAAGTTAAAGTTTATATTATCTTAATATTAGAACTCTATTTAATAACTATGATATGTTACTGCATGTGGATTGTTTTAACTTAGAGAAGACACAATATACCAACAGAATGTTAATAAATGCTTGTTAAGTAAATTAAACTGAACAAAATTAATACTGCAGGTAAATAAGAATTATCACACCAATATTCATTATTTTTTGTTGTGTTTATTAAGTTGCACCATACCTGCAGTAGAGATTTAAACCCAACTTGGAGATAATTAGAGCCTCGTGCTGATAAAGTGTTATAAAATTAAAGTAATTAACTAAAATTATAAAAGATAATAATAACTTAAATAAATGAGAGAGGAGGGAAAGTAGCTTTATTGCTCGGAAGAAGTGTAGTTTACAAATGTAATGCAAGTCTCCATTTATAGACATACGCTGAGGGATAAACTATCGTTGTAACTATGTATTAGTCAAATATAGTAGTAAAGAAAAGATAGGCAATGAAAGTCTTCAATGAATAGTAGGTGCATTGACACCCACAGTAATTCTGTTACAACATTTGGGTGATTGTTGCTGTTAAACTTATAAATTATTTTCGAGTTCACTTTGATAGAATTGGTTTATTTTATTGCCTTTAACCAAAAGAAAGTAGCTTTCTTCAGCAATTTGTAAAAGTTCAGTGAGCTTTTGAGAAATTAACTCCTCCAATGGTATCTACAATTCGCTCCAATGATCGATAGTAACCCTCTTTTTAGTCGTAAATAATAGATAAAAGGTGTAAAGTTATCGTATATATAAGGAGACTTATATAGTTCATGTTGATACAGAAAAATAAAGAAACTAAAATAGAAGATATTGATTATTACATCTAGTGCTGAAAGCACTCATCATTTGATTTCATAGACTCTTAATCTCCATTTCAAAGAACACCGGAAACTAGTGGCTAAGAAGGTTTGAGATAACAGCTATGATATCACCATAATTCGTAGTGGACCGATTGTCCTGTGATAAAGGTGACTGAATTGGAGGTGGTTGTTTAAACAAGTCCTCACAAATATTGGCTATGTCAACCACGCGTGTTGCTTGTGTATAAGCATCTCTATAATTTCCAGCTCTTGCAAAGTCTTTGGCTCTATCCAAGTTGTTAATTATAGTGGCATAAGCAAGGTCACAATTGCTATAAATACTCTTGGAACGAGGGTCCTTTGCTTCTGAGATGAGGGAACGGATCTTCACACTGGTGGCTGTTGCGCTCTTTGTTCCTAAGTCGATGGCAATGATTTCAAGGTTGGAAAGGATAGCAGTTTTTGAACGAGGATCTGATCTTAAAGCATTTGTGCAAAAACCAGGGTCTGCCGTGGAACGACAAACATCTGAGATCAGATCATTTGCTCGCATAGAAACCACACTCAGAAATAAAAATAGAAACAATAGATAGAAATTAGGGCAAAATACAACAGCCATTGTTTGAAAAAAAGAAAACACTCTTGTTTCTTCCTAGCTTCTTATTGCACGAATGACTTGTGTGGTTATCATATGGCCCCAATCCCATTTATATACTTGACCAAGTGTAAATTATAAGAATTATCTATTTTAAGGCAGATCCATTTCCCCTCTCTTCAGAAAAAATGTGATTATTCTTCCAAATGAGATCCACCCCCCTAAATATTAGTCTTTTTTTTCTTATTAAATGATATCTAATTCAAGTCAGGTTTGTTTACCCTCTTTTAAGAAAAAACGTGATTATCCTTTCAAATAAGATCGATCCACCTCTATAAATATTTGTCCATTTCTTTTTAATGCATGAATGAATAGAATTATTATCATGGCTATGATTCCTTCCTTTTCTTCTTAATGCATGAATGAATAGAATTATTATCAAGACTAGGATTCCTTCTGTTTGTTTGGTTATGTGTTAGTACTCTAGTAAGTTTATCAATACAAATATGCATGTATACCTTTTTGTATTTGAATCGAAGACTGTGACCTACTATCAAACAAATAATGTTTTGAAAATTTGTTAAAAAATAAAATAATAAAGTATACTTTTTCGATATTTTGCGTACTCTTTTGGTATACACCATTTTGTGTTAGGATAAAAGCCTAAGTTGCTATCGAATAAATGAATATTTCATATCTTTTTGTTTTGAATACAATATTTTTTTTTGGTATATCGTATATTCTTTCAGTGTATACATTTTTCTGTTTGGATCGAGATGCTATCGAACAAATAAATATTTTAAATTTTATTGCTTTAAATATTGTGTATCTTTTGGTGTACCGTATGCTCTTTTAATATATGCACGTTTTTGTGTTTCAATTGAAGAGTGAGCTGTTATAGAACAAATGAATGATTTAAAGTTTGTTATTTTGAATAAAGTATACTAATTTAGTATACCATTTATTTCTTAGTGAATATGTGAATGATATAATAGAAAGGTCTATAGTATAACCATAGTGTATATATTATGGGTATTCTACACAGTTGATTTTTTTTATGCTATATATTTTTTTGTAGCATACAATATACCTTTATTGGTATATTATTAAATTGAGGCTCAATATTATTATATATACCTTAGGGTATAGAATATATTATATTGCTATACTATATGTTGACATCCAATTTTGGCCCGCGTATATTATTTTAGGATTTTTTACACAAATATATAAACCTGCATCCCTATATTACAAAAAAATAGCAACATTATATAAATTACAAGGCATAACAATATTTTTCATAGCACATTTCATTTTTCATTGTCTTTTTCCATAAAATATTCCATATCATTTTCCCCCAAATTCCACATAATAAAATAAAAATGTCAAAATCCTTACCGTGACCACCTTCGCCACCATAACATCGCCGTCAGGATCGGAGTAAACAAAGCAGTTACAGTGGTTGAATCAGTCAGAGTACCAAAGACGCTTAAAAATTCTTGTTCCATATTTCTTCTTCCTCTGTATCAATTGAATCATCATCAGTAGTCACCGGAAATCATGGCGGCTCCATCGTCATCATCGGCAACAGGGATCGTAAATTCAATTAACAAATTTGACCAAATCTCAACACAAACACATAAGAATTGTGAAATAGCACAATATTGCAAATTACACATAAAAGCTATGATTTTGCACAGGTAATCTCAAAGTTAAGTAGCCATAAAAAAGTTAACGTCAATGTGGCCCAGTTAGTAAGCAAAGCATATCTATATGTAAGAGTACTCTAAAAGAAGCTAGCTTTCTAATCTTGGATTAAGGAAGCAAGTAATTATCTCTTGAGAAGGAAAAAACTGTGGGGCTCTTTCTTCTTTATTTTTTTCCTTGGTCTCACTTTATCCTGCTCTGCTTTTGTTAGGAAGGTCAACAAAAATTAGAGAAAGTTGATACTTTTTTTAGACATATTATGTAGATCTGAGTTTAGATATGTCTATGGGGTTTGTATCAAAATTAGATGTCGTAAAATGTCACAAAATAATTTTCCAACACTGAAACGGCTTTGAAACAGTCTGAGACAATGGTGAAACAGTCTGAAACAAGCTGAAATGGTGTTAAAACACCCTGAATTGGTGCTGAAATAGTTAAATACAATGCTTTAACAACCTGAAACGGTGCATAAATAGTTAGATACAGAGCAAAAATAGTGCAAAAATAAGGCTGAAACGGTGCAGAAACAGTTAGATACATTGTTGAAGACTGCCTGAAACAGTGCAGAAACAGTTAGATACAGTGCTGAAGACAACCTGAAAAGGCCGGTGCAGAAACAATTAGATACAATGCTGAAGACAACCGGAAACAATGTAGAAAGAGTTAGATACAGTGATGAAACAACCTGAAACTGTGCAGAATCAATTGGATACAGTTCGATACGGAGCAAAAATAGTGTAGAAACAACGCTGAAACAACTTGAAACGACACTGAAACGGTGCAAAAATTGTTAGATACAGTGCTGAACACAATCTGAAATGGTGCAAGGAACAATTAGATACAGTGCTGAACACAACCTGAAACAACGCAAAAACAGTTAGATACAGTACTGAACACAACCTGAAAAGATACAGAAATAGTTAGATACGATTCGATACGGAGCAAAAATAGTGTAGATACAATGCTGAAACAATCTAAAATAGCTGTGAATAAAGTCCGAAACAAAATTTAAAAATAATGTGAAATAATGCAAAAAAGGTGAAATAGTTTAGAAACAACGAGAAACAAAGGACAAACGGGATGAAACAACTGTTAAAAAAAGTATATAAAGAGCTAGATACAACTTAGAAATACTTAGATACAGTGCAAAACCACCTGAAACGATGCTGAAACAATATGAAACAGTGCTGAAACAGCGTAGATACAGTGATGTACAGTTTGATATGGAGCAAAAATAGTGCAAATACAACGCGGAGACAGTCTGAAATAGCTAGTGAAAAGTCTGAAATAAAATGTAAAAAATAATGTGAAAAATCACAAAAAAGGTGAAATAATTTAGAAACAGTGAGAAACAACACACAAACGGGACGAAACAAATACTAAAACAGTCTAGAAACAGCTAGATACAATCTAGAAATAGTTAGATACAGTGCAGAACAATGCAGATGCAGTGAGATACGGAAAGATACGACAAGATACGAAGTGGTTGGTAGTTGAAAAATATCGAGATACAGTGAGATACAACAAGATACAATGAGGATGGGATGAGAGAAAAGTGAAATTGGGGGAAATGGGAGGAGTAAAAGTGAAACTAAGAGAAATGGTGGAAGGAAAAGTGAAACAGGGGGAAATGGGAGGAGCAAAAGTGATAATAGGGGGAAATAGGATGAAGAATGTAAGGGTTTGGTATGTTATGAGAAAATATTGTTATGTTTTTGCTATGTTTGTAATTAACTTCTCCTTTCCTCTATAATGGATAATTTTGCTAAAATATTGATATGTTTTGTAAATAACTTCAAAAACTTTTATGTAAAAATTCCATTATTTTACTATATGTACTTTCAAAGTGCAATATTAGTTTTTATTGAAAATTGCATTAGTTAGCATGCATTATTTTCCTATCCCAATTGCTAACCCTTATTTGGAGAATAATCATCTAATTGTGGCAATACTACGTACTTGTATCATTTAGCTTTTTCTATTTAACACATATTTCAATTGTGATTATTTCAAAATTTCTTGTATCATTAATACCATTGAAAGGTTATATGTGGCTGTTTAATAATTAGTTACTATTATTTGAGCTCATACGTACAAAGTTATATATATATATATATATATATATAAATAAAATTAAAATTCTTAAAATCACCAAAGTTTCGTTACATCCATAGCTAGACTAACTCAGCTAGCTACCCAGGCATAAAAATGATCTACTATACTCCTGACTAGATTAATTCATGAAATAAGCAAGTCAAAAACATCTAGTCTATACTCTGCTAACGACATTGTTGCATCCTCTTCCTCGCTGGTATATGGTATAGTATGTAAGAAGGATTGCAGCTTCTCTGTTGCTCTAACATTGCAAATGCATACTACAAAGTTGTATGTATCCGTATTTATTTTATTTATTTACATTCATGTAGTTATGAGTGTTGGGAAGAAACAAGCAATACCAAAATATTGCACGACAAGGTAAATGTGGAAGGAATACCCAAGTCAAAACTTCCCACACTATTTGAATAAGAGGAGCAAACCAATTCAAGCACAAATGGAATATGGGGCAGCCACCAACAACAATAATAGCAAGGCAAGCAAACAAGGTTATCAAGCTAGAGGAGACACCGAATTTACGTGGAAAACCCCTTCAATGTGAAGAGGTAAAAAACCACGGGACCAAAGTCCACCAAAGCTCCACTAATCAACAACAAGAGTTACAAATTTTCTCCAAATTGGCCACAAACAAAGTGCCAAACAAGGAGCAACAATAGATAAAAGATAGCACCAAAACTAGGGAACAAAAGGAGAGAAATCACCCAAATTCAGCTACAGTTCGTGACCCAGAAACAGAAGCTACAAACAGCAAAATCCAATCTCCACCGTCCAAATCAAAGAACATGATGTTGAGAACCCCAGTTCAAATTTCAGCACGATCCAACGGTTAATGAGTCGGGAAGTGCAATTTGAAGCGGACTGCCTGAAGCAGAATTTTCTGGAGCAAAAGAACTAAGCTTTTCTTCTCTCAAAACCCCTAAAACGGCTGCTCTCTATATTTTTCTCTCTTGTCTTATTTCAGACCTAAAAGAGGTCTTATTTATATGTCTTGACATAGTGGGCTATTTGGGTAAAAGTGGGCTTGGTCCAAAAGGTGTTTTTTATCCACATAGGAAGGGAAAGCCCAATAACCCCAACAATTCTCCCCCTCCCGACTATGTGGAGGAGATCGCCATCCCGGCGATCAAACAACATTCTTCAAACTTCCCTCTTGGCAAAGATTTAGTAAGCATGTCTGAACCATTGTCATTAGTATGGATCTTCTCAAGTGAAAGGAGTTTAGCATCCAACACATCCCGAATCCAATGGTACCTCACATCAATATGCTTCGACCTACCATGAAATGTAGAATTCTTGCCAAGATGAATAGCACTCTGACCGTCACACAATAAAGCACATATTTCTTTTGAGCAAAGCCAATTTCCTTCAAAAAACGCTTCATCCAAAGCAACTCTTTACAGCCTTCAACAGCAGCAATAAGCTCAGCTTTTGTAGTAGATAGAGCAACACATTTCTGCAACCTAGATTGCCAAGACACAGCTCCCCCCTACATAAGTAATCAAGTAGCCAGAAGTAGACTTAGGAGTATCAATATCACCAGCCATGTCCGAATCAGTGTAACCACAAAGAACAGGTTTCCCTGTACCAAAACACAAACTCTGACTAGTAGTGTCACAAAGATATCTCATTATCCATTTTACTGCATTCCAATGCTCTCTTCCTGGATTAAAAAGATAACGGCTAACAATACCAACAACATGGGCAATATCAGGTCTCGTGCAAATCATTGCATACATCAAACTGCCAACAGCTGAAGCATAAGGAACTTTCTTCATATCTTCCTTCTCAGCAACACTGGAAGGACACTGCTCTCTGCTCAACTTGAAGTGCATAGCTAACGGTGTACTGACAGCCTTTGCTTTATCCATGCTGAATCTGCGAAGTTCCTTCTGAATGTACTTCTCCTGTGATAACCACAATTTCTTGGCCTCTCTGTCACGGACAATTTGAATGCCAAGAATCTGCTTCGCTGGTCCTAAGTCTTTCATAGCAAAAGACTTGTTCAACTCTTGCTTCAACTTCTGAATCCTGCAAGCATTTTGACCAACAACAAGCATGCCATCAACATAAAGCAATAAAATAATAAAATCATTATCAGAGAATTTCTGCACAAAAACACAATGGTCTGAAGAAGTCTTCTTGAAACCCTGCTGCTGCATAAAAGACCCAAACTTCCTGTACCACTGTCTAGGAGCTTGTTTTAAGCCATACAAGCTCTTCTTCAATCTGCAAACATAATTCTCTTTACCCTTGACTTCAAAGCCTTCAGGCTGCTCCATATAAATTTCTTCATCTAAATCACCATGGAGAAAAGCAGTTTTCACATCCATTTGCTCAACCTCTAAATCTAGACTTGCAGCTAAGCCTAGAACAACACGAATGGAAGACATCTTCACAACAGGAGCAAATATCTCACGAAAATCAACTCCCTTTTTCTGTTTAAAGCCCTTGACGACCAGTCTTGCCTTGTACCGTGGAACTGGGTTACCATCTTCATGTTTCACCCTGAAAACCCACCTGTTTTTCAAAGCTTTTCTGTCTTTAGGAAGCTTAACCAAATCAAAGGTATGATTATCATGCAAGGAATTCATCTCATCTTGCATAGCATCTAACCACTTTTCTTTTTCTTCACTTTCCATGGCCTCTTCAAAACATTCAGGTTCTCCCCCGTCAGTCAATAGTACCCACTCACCGGGAGGATACCGAGATGAAGGTACACTCACTCTAGAAGATCTTCTGAGTGAACTCTCTGGAGCATCAACAGTGATTGGTTGCTGGCCAACCACATTATCATCAACTGGAGCGTCAACAATATCATAAACCCGCTGATCATTCTGAACATGATCATCAACATGGTCATCAACCTGAATTTCAACATTTTCTTCAGGTGCAACAGTCACAGGAACTGGATCAACATCAACTAAGCTCTCACTGCTCTGAGAATCAACTTTCTCAGCCTTGTCAAAATCTTCAATTGTCTGGTCTTCAAAGAACACAACATCACGGCTTCTAACAAGTTTCTTCTCCACTGGATCATAGAAACGATAGCCGAATTCATCCTGACCATAACCAATGAAGATACACTGTCTAGTTTTAACATCCAGCTTTGACCTTTCATCTTTAGGGACATGAACAAAAGCTCTACAGCCAAAGATTCTCAAATGATCATAGGAAACATCCTTACCAAACCAAACTTTGTCGGGGACATCACCATCCAAAGCAACAGTAGGAGACAAATTGATAACATAAGCCGCAGTATTAAGTGCTTCTGCCCAAAAGGAATCTGGCAGCTTAGCCTCTGAAAGCAAACATCTAACCCTCTCAACAAGTGTTCTGTTCATCCTCTCTGCTAAACCAGTTAACTGAGGAGTCTTAGGAGGAGTCTTCTGATGTCGAATACCCTGCGCTCTACAATAGTTATCAAAAGGACCAATATATTCACCACCATTGTCTGTGCGGATGCATTTCAATTTCTTCCCTGTCTGTCTCTCAACCAAGGCTTGAAAATACTTGAACACATCAAGTACATGATCCTTGGTCTTCAAAGGAAACACCCAGAGCTTGCGAGAATGATCATCAATAAAAGTCACAAAATAAAGTGCACCACCTTTAGATCTTTCTTTAAAAGGACCACACAAATCAGAATGTACCAACTCCAGCAAATCAGGTTTTCTTGAAGGCGGATGACTCTGAAAAGAAACCCTTTTCTGTTTACCGGCTAAGCAATGAACACATTTCTTCAATTTTGCTTGCTTTACACCCGAAAGCAAACTCTTCTTAGCCAAACAATCAATCCCCTTCTCACTCATATGACTCAGCCTTCTATGCCATAACTCTGATGAAGCATCACTCTCCACCACATTTACTGAGTCATTAGAAATAGATCCCTGCATAGAATACAAGTTGGAAGACTTGTTACCTCGAGCCACGATCAAAGAACCTTTAGTCAGCTTCCACTGGCCATTACAAAATGTGCTACAATAGCCATCATCATCAAGCTTTCCTGCAGAAATCAAATTCAGGCGGATATCTGGAACATGTTTGACATTTTTAAGAACTAACCTCGAACCATTATTAGTTTCCAAGCAAACAGTACCAATGCCAATAACCTCAGTTTCACCATCATTACCCATTTTCAATACCCCAAAATTACCAGGAGTATAAGAAGAAAAGAACTCTTTCTTCGGCATGACGTGATAAGAGGCACCTGTATCCACCACCCAGCTAGTCTCATGGCAAACAAAATTAATGACATCTTCATCATCACCGGCAAAAAGAAGATCGGCTTTGACAACAGTAGCAACACGATTATCATCGTCGCCCTCTTTCTTTTGTTGTCTTAATTCTTTCTTATATTCAAAACAAAACTTCTTAATATGCCCTCGAATGCCACAATGATCACATGTAAGATTTTTATACCTGTACCTCGACTTGCTTCTACTTTTATCTCTGTTGTTCTGACCTCTGGACTTGTTTCTCCCCCATCTTCAGTAACCAAAACATCGGAGTGTGAAGCTGAAGAAGATGAGCCTTGAGATTTTCTTCTCATTTCTTCATTTAGAACACCACTCTTAGCATATTCCATAGTTACAACACCACTGGGAGCAGAATTAGTCAATGAAACCCGAAGAGTTTCCCACGAGTCAGGAAGAGTATTCAAAAGCCAAAGTCCCTGAACTTCTTCATCAAATCTCACACCCATACCGGACAGCTGGTCAAGGACACCCTGAAAATCATTAATATGATCAGAAATAGGTCAGCCATCTTTATATCTAATATTCATCAATTGATTCAGCAGGAACAACTTATTATTGCCAGTCTTCGAAGCATAAAGTGTCTCGAGCTTCTCCCACAAACTTCTAGCATGTGTCTCATTCATAATATGATTACGAACATTGTCTTCAACCCATTGTCTAATATAACCACAAATCTGTAAGTGCTCAAATTCCCAATCCTCATCAGACATAGTCTCAGGTTTATTAGAAGCGAACACAGGCAAATGCATTTTATTGACAAATAGAAGATCTTTCATCTTGCCTTTCCAAATAAGGTAATTACTGCCATTTAAACAAACCATCTTGCTCATATTTGCCTCCATCATTCAAATAGATAAACCACAATCAAATATAACTTGATGCTCTGATACCAATATGTTGGGAAGAAACAAGCAATACCAAAATATTGCACGACAAGGTAAATGCGGAAGGTTACCCAAGTCAAAACTTCCCACACTATTTGAATAAGAGGAGCAAACAAACTCAAGCACAAATGGAATATGTGGCAGCCACCAACAACAATAATAGCAAGGCAAGCAAACAAGGTAATCAAGCTAGAGGAGACACCGAATTTACGTGGAAAACCCCTTCAATGTGAAGAGGTAAAAAACCACGGGACCAAAGTCCACCAAAGCTCCACTAATCAACAACAAGAGTTATAAATTTTCTCCAAATTGGCCACAAACAAAGTGCCAAACAAGGAGCAACAATAGATAAAAGATAGCCCCAAAACTAGGGAACAAAAGGAGAGAAATCACCCAAATTCAGCTACAGTTCGTGACCCAGAAACAGAAGCTACAAACAGCAAAATCCAATCTCCACCGTCCAAATCAAAGAACAGGATGTTGAGAACCCCAGTTCAAATTTCAGCACGATCCAACGGTTAATGAGTCGGGAAGTGCAATTTGAAGCGGACTGCCTGAAGCAGAATTTTCTGGAGCAAAAGAACTAAGCTTTTCTTCTCTCAAAACCCCTAAAACGGCTGCTCTCTATATTTTTATCTCTTGTCTTATTTCAGACCTAAAAGAGGTCTTATTTATATGTCTTTACATAGTGGGCTATTTGGGTAAAAGTGGGCTTGGTCCAAAAGGTGTTTTTTATCCACATAGGAAGGGAAAGCCCAATAACCCCAACAATTCTCCCCCTCCCGACTATGTGGAGGAGATCGCCATCCCGGCGATCAAACAACATTCTTCAAACTTCCCTCTTGGAAAAGATTTAGTAAGCATGTCTGAACCATTGTCATTAGTATGGATCTTCTCAAGTGAAAGGAGTTTAGCATCCAACACATCCCGAATCCAATGGTACCTCACATCAATATGCTTCGACCTACCATGAAATGTAGAATTCTTGCCAAGATGAATAGCACTCTGACCGTCACACAATAAAGCACATATTTCTTTTGAGCAAAGCCAATTTCCTTCAAAAAACGCTTCATCCAAAGCAACTCTTTACAGCCTTCAACAGCAGCAATAAGCTCAGCTTTTGTAGTAGATAGAGCAACACATTTCTGCAACCTAGATTGCCACGACACAGCTCCCCCTACATAAGTAATCAAGTAGCCAGAAGTAGACTTAGGAGTATCAATATCACCAGCCATGTCCGAATCAGTGTAACCACAAAGAACAGGTTTCCCTGTACCAAAACACAAACTCTGACTAGTAGTGCCACAAAGATATCTCATTATCCATTTCACTGCATTCCAATGCTCTCTTCCTGGATTAAAAAGATAACGGCTAACAATACCAACAGCATGGGCAATATCAGGTCTCGTGCAAATCATTGCATACATCAAACTGCCAACAGCTGAAGCATAAGGAACTTTCTTCATATCTTCCTTCTCAGCAACACTGGAAGGACACTGCTCTCTGCTCAACTTGAAGTGCATAGCTAACGGTGTACTGACAGCCTTTGCTTTATCCATGCTGAATCTGCGAAGTTCCTTCTGAATGTACTTCTCCTGTGATAACCACAATTTCTTGGCCTCTCTGTCACGGACAATTTGAATGCCAAGAATCTGCTTCGCTGGTCCTAAGTCTTTCATAGCAAAAGACTTGTTCAACTCTTGCTTCAACTTCTGAATCCTGCAAGCATTTTGACCAACAACAAGCATGCCATCAACATAAAGCAATAAAATAATAAAATCATTATCAGAGAATTTCTGCACAAAAACACAATGGTCTGAAGAAGTCTTCTTGAAACCCTGCTGCTGCATAAAAGACCCAAACTTCCTGTACCACGGTCTAGGAGCTTGTTTTAAGCCATACAAGCTCTTCTTCAATCTGCAAACATAATTCTCTTTACCCTTGACTTCAAAGCCTTCAGGCTGCTCCATATAAATTTTTTCATCTAAATCACCATGGAGAAAAGCAGTTTTCACATCCATTTGCTCAACCTCTAAATCTAGACTTGCAGCTAAGCCTAGAACAACACGAATGGAAGACATCTTCACAACAGGAGCAAATATCTCACGAAAATCAACTCCCTTTTTCTGTTTAAAGCCCTTGACGACCAGTCTTGCCTTGTACCGTGGAACTGGGTTACCATCTTCATGTTTCACCCTGAAAACCCACCTGTTTTTCAAAGCTTTTCTGTCTTTAGGAAGCTTAACCAAATCAAAAGTATGATTATCATGCAAGGAATTCATCTCATCTTGCATAGCATCTAACCACTTTTCTTTTTCTTCACTTTCCATGGCCTCTTCAAAACATTCAGGTTCTCCCCCGTCAGTCAATAGTACCCACTCACCGGGAGGATACCGAGATGAAGGTACACTCACTCTAGAAGATCTTCTGAGTGAACTCTCTGGAGCATCAACAGTGATTGGTTGCTGGCCAACCACATTATCATCAACTGGAGCGTCAACAATATCATAAACCTGCTGATCATTCTGAACATGATCATCAACATGGTCATCAACCTGAAAATCATTAATATGATCCGAAGAGTTTCCCACGAGTCAGGAAGAGTATTCAAAAGCCAAAGTCCCTGAATTTCTTCATCAAATCTCACACCCATACCGGACAGCTGGTCAAGGACACCCTGAAAATCATTAATATGATCAGAAATAGGTCAGCCATCTTTATATCTAATATTCATCAATTGATTCAGCAGGAACAACTTATTATTGCCAGTCTTCGAAGCATAAAGTGTCTCGAGCTTCTCCCACAAACTTCTAGCATGTGTCTCATTCATAATATGATTACGAACATTGTCTTCAACCCATTGTCTAATATAACCACAAATCTGTAAGTGCTCAAATTCCCAATCCTCATCAGACATAGTCTCAGGTTTATTAGAAGCGAACACAGGCAAATGCATTTTTTTGACAAATAGAAGATCTTTCATCTTGCCTTTCCAAATAAGGTAATTACTGCCATTTAAACAAACCATCTTGCTCATATTTGCCTCCATCATTCAAATAGATAAACCACAATCAAATATAACTTGATGCTCTGATACCAATATGTTGGGAAGAAACAAGCAATACCAAAATGTTGCACGACAAGGTAAATGCGGAAGGTTACCCAAGTCAAAACTTCCCACACTATTTGAATAAGTGGAGCAAACAAATTCAAGCACAAATGGAATATGGGGCAGCTACCAACAACAATAATAGCAAGGCAAGCAAACAAGGTAATCAAGCTAGAGGAGACACCGAATTTACGTGGAAAACCCCTTCAATGTGAAGAGGTAAAAAACCACGGGACCAAAGTCCACCAAAGCTCCACTAATCAACAACAAGAGTTACAAATTTTCTCCAAATTGGCCACAAACAAAGTGCCAAACAAGGAGCAACAATAGATAAAAGATAGCACCAAAACTAGGGAACAAAAGGAGAGAAATCACCCAAATTCAGCTACAGTTCGTGACCCAGAAACAGAAGCTACAAACAGCAAAATCCAATCTCCACCGTCCAAATCAAAGAACAGGATGTTGAGAACCCCAGTTCAAATTTCAGCACGATCCAACGGTTAATGAGTCGGGAAGCGCAATTTGAAGCGGGCTGCCTGAAGCAGAATTTTCTGGAGCAAAAGAACTAAGCTTTTCTTCTCTCAAAACCCCTAAAACGGCTGCTCTCTATATTTTTCTCTCTTGTCTTATTTCAGACCTAAAAGAGGTCTTATTTATATGTCTTGACATAGTGGGCTATTTGGGTAAAAGTGGGCTTGGTCCAAAAGGTGCTTTTTATCCACATAGGAAGGGAAAGCCCAATAACCCCAACAATGAGATTTTCTTATTAAACATCAGCCAAGAATAATTACCTAATTTAAATTGTCCATCCTATCTTCCCTAGTACCACCTTCAAATCACCTCATGGTCACAAACGCAATTTCGTCACGCTGTTTGCTCGTCAACTTTCCCTCTTAATCAGTTTTACGTTTTTTTCCCTTTTGTTTTGTTTTAGTTCTCTTTATTTTTTTTTAGTTTCTATCTTTTTGTTTTATTTTATACTATCAGATAATTTAGGAGGTAAATATATACAGTGACTTGCTTAAATAATATGAAATTTTTTATATTAATTATAATTACCAAAAAACATTAAAGGCACATAGAATCCTAATTATGCTGTAATTAAAGTTTCTTCCTAGTTTTACTCGTACCCAAAATTGTTTCCTTTTCCAAAGTTTTGCTTCTTCTGCTAAGGGTAAGTCTTCATCCATATCATTCTTTCATGCGTGATTCGTGAACGAATTTCAAGTTATTGTCGTCGTTTACAAGCATCCTAGAGTTACAGTTGATAGCTTAACATTATAAGCATCACTTTAGTTTTGAGGATTCAACACTCAGATCATGTAGGTAAATTTTTTGGAAAGACATAACATCCATAATGTTATTGTAGGGCAATGGAAAACTCGAATATTGATGAGCAAAACGAGATAGGAAGTGATATGAATGGAACTACACCGTTTGTTCCTTCCTCAGGTGTTGAAAATCATAAAGACCTCTACATTGGTATGGAGTTCTCATCACTCGATGATTCATTTAATTTTTATCTCCATTATACTCATCGTAATGGTTTTAATGTACGTCGAGGTCGTGTGACTAAGTCAAGAAAAGATAAATCAATAATTGGTCAAGAATTTGTTTGCTCGAAAGAAGGATTTCGCTCGAAGAAAATTTTTAAAACTAACAGACCACAAGAGATAACCAGAGAAGGTTGCAAAGTGTTGTTATATGTGTCGAAGAAAGAAGATGCAAAATGGGATGTTTGTAGGCTTGTCTCTAATCACAATCATGAACTTGCTACTCCAAATAGTAAAAAATTCTTAGGTTCGAAAAGGCAAAAATCAGAGGCTCAAAAAAATCTTATTGATCTGCTTGATGACTCTGGAGTTCGTCCAGGTAAAATTGCATCAGTCTGGATGAATCAAGCTGGGGGCATTGATCAGCTCAATTTAACCGGATAAGATATTCAAAATTATTTGAGAACTAGAAGACAACATAATCTAGAAAAAGGAGATGCACAGTTGATCTTGCAATATTTCCCAAAGCGTCAATCTGAGAATCCAGATTTCTTTTATGCAATCCAAATGGACGTAGATGGCCGTTTAGCTAATTGTTTTTGGGTTGATGCTAGATGAAGGGTAGCTTATAAGAATTTTGGAGAAGTTATCGTCTATGATCCTACATATCTAACAAACAAGTATAAGATGCCTTTTGTCCCATTTACAGGGGTTAACCATCAGCATCAGTCCATTTTGTTTGGTTGTGCTTTACTTTGGGATGAAACTCAAGACACTTTCGAGTGGTTACTTCGTACTTGGAAAGGAGCATTGTCGGGAGTTGCACCTTGTACAATCGTAACAGATCATGATGCTGCCATCATAAATGCCGTTGCAAAGGTATTCCCAAATATTGCGCACCATTTTTGTATGTGGCGCATAAAAATAAAGATTCTGGATTATTTGAGTCATGTTTACAATCAACATGCTGATTTCAAGAGAAAGTTTGATAGGTGTATTCATGAATCGACCACTCTAGAGGAATTTGAAACAGCGTGGACTGAAATTATGGAAACATGCAACTTAGGAGAAATTAATTGGTTGCGTAACATATATGCAATTTGTGAGAAATGGATTCCATCATATATGCGTACTACCTTTTTTGCAGCCATGTCAACAACTCAAAGAAGTGAGAGTATGAATAAATTTTTTAAAGATTATTTGAACTCTAGTACTCCGATGAGCGTATTGTGATGCTATACGACAAGGCTATTCATGCTAGATATGATAAAATACATGAGAAGGATTTCAAGACAAAATCTTCAATGCCTAAGTTGAAAACTTTATATCCTATGGAGGATGAAGCAGCTAAGGTTTATACTAGAAAAGTATTTAACATTTTTCAAGAAGAATTGCTTCTCTCTCAAAAATTTATCTTTGAAAAAGTCGAGGTTAAAGATGGAATAAACATATATAAGGTGCATGAGTTTGGATGACAAACACATGTGTTGAAGGATGAGTTTTGAAGATGACAAAAGACCTGGTGCTAAGTGGACCGTGAAAAGGTTCACAGTTGAAGCGAGAAGACTAAGCTGTTCAACAGGATAATCGAGTCATAGCAGAAAAAGGAGAAAGAGAACAGCTTGAGTCAAAGTTCCAATCCTACCGGAAAAAGAAGAAGCAAGAAGCAGTGCTGAAAAGGACGCGATTCCTAGATGAAAAAGGATTGGAAACTAAGGCAAATTAACTTAGGTTTAAATAAGGAAATATGGGTAACCTTGTTTTTAAAACTGATTCCACAGTGGAAAAGGAATTCTAAACTTAGTTGGATCCAGCTAAGTATAGTTCCTATAAATACAAGTTAAATTGGCCAGAATCATTGCGCACAAAAGCCATCTCAACAGAGCAAATCAAGTACAATCAGATCGTGAGAGGCTTTGTGTGCAAGAACAAAATCTGTTGTTTAGTTATTTGTTATAGGCTGTTAAGTTCTAATCTATCAGCTTGTTTAGAAACATTAAGTAGAGATTACTCTTTGAGGTGAAGTAGAGGTAACCTTACCAGCTAACTTGTGGCTTGGAAGGTTCTAGGTACTAGGGGTTCTAGTTCCTTGATTACATTACGTTGTAATCTATAAATTGCTCGGGTTTTCCTTTAGTGGAAGAGTTGAAATCCGAAGAGTTTGGGTCGTGGTGTTTTTATCCCTTGAGCAAGGATTTTTCTACGTAAAAATCTCTGTGTTCTTTACGTTTCTGCAATTTGTGTAGTTTCAGAGGTATGTGAAACTTGCAAAGAACCTGGTTCTTTGTAAGTTAAGCAATAAAGTTTGAAGGCAAGTTTTAGGATTTAATAAATTGGGCAAGGACACTATTCACCGCTCCCTAGTGTCTTACATAGGTGCACCAAGTGCAACAAGTGGTATCAGAGCAGGTTCTCTCGAATAAAGATTAACATCTTGAGAAGGATCTGAACAATGAGTGCACCACCATTCATGCCCGAAGGACACTCTATCAGCAAGCCTCCACAGTTCAACGGTCAACACTACAAATTCTGGAAGTTTAGAATGGAAACCTTTTTACAGGCTAAGAATTATCAGTTATGGAGGATTGCACAGAATGGTCCTTTGATTCCCACAAAGATTGATACATCAGGGAACAAAGTTCAAAAGTCTGTGGATGAATTTAATGAAAGGGACTTCAAACTACTTCAGATGAACGCTGAAGCCATGAAGATTCTTCAGTGTGGACTAGGACTTAATGTATGTTCACGTATTCCCAAGTGCTCAACTGCAAAGGAAATCTGGGATACGCTAGACAGTGTATACAATGAAGAAACTGTAAAGTCAAAACAGAGTTCAATCGAGGTCATTCCTGTTAAGAATAGCATTGTTAAGAATCTGAATCACTCAGGATGTTTCAGGTTTAGCGAAAGAGATCATGTTATTAAACATTGTCCAACATGGGGACCTTCTGAAAGTGAAAGTGATGAAAAAGAGGAAGAACCAGAAGATGATTCTCCATTGGCACTTATGGCTCTTGATGATGAACCCTTTAATGATGATCCACCTGAGGTAAGTCTCGATCAACTAAAAACTAGACTTCATAATTGTTCCCCTATAGAAAAGAATTTGCTTGGCCTAACTTTAATTGAAGAGATTGAAAATTTGAGGTCTGAGAAGGATCAAGCACTTTCTGAGAAGGACCAACTAATGTTAGTTGTGTCTGATTTTTCAATGAAAAATAAAAACTTGGAGAAAGCTAAATTTGATCTTAAAAAGGAATTAGTTGCTAGTGAAGCTCAAGTTTTTGAACTAAATCAGAAAGTTTCAGCCCTTGAATTAGAAAGTCTTCAATTAAAGGAACATGTGCTTTGTAAGAAGAAGCTAGTTTCTGCACTCGAACTTGAAAATCAAAAATTGAAAGATGATCTGGTAAGTAAGGAGTTAGTGAGGCTCAAATCAACCTTGAAGGTGAGCTTAAAAAGAAAAACCAGGTTCTACATCAGGAAACTGAAAAGAACCGGGTTCTTCAGGAAAAGGTTGAAAAAGCTAACTCTGAGCTCACCCGACTCACTAAATGGAACAAGTTTTCTGAAGCTTTGAATTAGTTGCATGAAAATCATAATAGAGGTAAAACTAGATTAGGACATAGGAAACCTTTACCTGCCTGAAACCCTAATAGTAAATATGTAGGACTTCCTTGCAACAAGCTCTGCTCTTGTGTGGTAAGACTGGACACATAAAAAATGAATGCAGTGTTATAAAAGGAGCAGTAAAAAGGAATAAAAAATCAGTTTTACCTTATTGGGCTAGAAAAGATTTGATTCATCTATTCGATAACAAAAAGGGACCCAAGCTTGTCTGGGTTCCTTTTACTAATGCTTGATTTTATTTTGCAGACTGGAGTGAGATGGAACAACGCAAGCTGGATTCTTGATAGTGGGTGTTCCAGGCACATGATAGGAGATAGAAGAAACTTTCTCTCACTCGCAGCATTTCAAGGGGGTAGTGTGGCTTTTGGAGGAGGCAAGAGTGGTGAAATTGTTGGTATTGGAAAAGTTGGGAGATCCCTCAATCATGCTATTGACAATGTACTCTGTGTGGATGGATTGAGGCAAAATCTTCTAAGTATCTCTCAACTATGTGATAGAGGAAACTCAGTGAGTTTCACATCTGTAGGTTGCACTGTAAAGAACGTGCAGACTGGTGAAGTGATAATGGAAGGGAAACGAGCTAACAATGTGTACAAGGCTACATTAGGTTCTCTTCTTGAGAATAATTTGACTTGTCTGAATGTGCTGGAGAATGATAGTCAGTTGTGGCACAAGAGACTAGGACATGCAAGCTTGACTCAATTGAATAAGTTGGTGTCAAATGACATGTTTTGTGGAATACCAAGCAAGAGGTTCAATGACATCAAGATTTTTGATGCTTGTGTGGTGGAAACATGTAAGATCTTCATTCAAGTCAAAGAACGTGGTCAGTACTTCTAAACCACTTGGGCTGGTTCACATGGACTTGTGTGGACCAATGAGGGTAAGGAGCAGAGGAGGTAAGAGGTTCGTAATGGTAATAGTTGATGACTTCTCCAGATACACATGGACCTTGTTCCTCAGATCTAAAGATGAAGCATATGAGATGTTCGAGGACTGGGTCAGGATCAATCAGAAGAAACTGGGGCTTCAACTATTACGTATAAGGTCCGACCATGGAACAGAGTTGGAGAATGCTAAGTTTGCAGAATATTGTAACAAACATGGTGTGCATCACAACTTCTCTGCACCAAGGACCCCTCAGCAGAATGGTGTAGTTGAAAGGAAGAACAGGTCCTTAGAGGACATGACTAGAACCATGCTGTTATCAAGCGGTCTATCTAACAGTTTTTGGGCTGTAGCAGTCAACACCGCTTGCTACTTACTAAATCAATGTTCTATCCGTCCTTTGTTAGAGAAAACTCCCTATGAGCTGATTAGAGGCAGGAAACCTAATATTGCACATCTCAGGGCTTTTGGGTGCAAGTGTTTTGTGCATAACAATGGGAAAGAACCTCTAGGGAAGTTTGATGCTAGAAGTGATGAAGCCATCTTCTTGGGATATTCTTCACAAAGTAAAGCTTATAAAGTGTTCAACAAGAGGACCATGACTGTAGAAGAAAGTGTGCATATGGTATTTGATGAATCTGAAGTTGTTACAAACAGACAAGAAGATGATGATTAGGAGATTGGTCTTGCAAGAGATGAACCTGCTGAAGACCCTGAGAATTTGAATGGCTTTAAACATAATCAGGATGATAAGGATCAAACTCAGGGGGAACTAGAAAGCAATCAGACAGGGGGAACTGATGAGCAAGATGAAGGTGTATGTGGTTCAACCGCCTGGCTTTGAAAGTACAGAGTTTCTTGATCATGTCTACAAACTTGACAAGACACTATATGGGTTGAAACAGGCTCCTAAGGCTTGGTATGAAAGATTGTCTGGGTTCTTATTGAAGAATGGGTTTACAATAGGTAAAAAAGACAATACTTTGTTTTTAAGGAAGAAAGCCAAGGACCTGCTAATTGTTCAAGTGTATGTAGACGACATCATCTTTGGAGTTACTAATGAGAACCTTTGAAAGGAGTTTGCTGACCTGATAGGAAGCGAATTTGAGATGAGTATGATGGGTGAGCTGAATTTCTTCTTAGGCTTACAAATCAAGCAAACTCAGGAAGGCACAATGATCCATCAGCAGAAGTACATCAAAGAGCTTTTAATGAAGTATGATATGAAGTCTGCCAAGGATATGCACACACCCATTGCTCCTGGAACGAAGATAGATCTGGATGAAACTGGTGCTTCAATTGATGAAACTAAGTACAGAGGAATTATTGGTTCTTTACTGTATTTAACTGCAAGTCGTCCAGATATTGTCTATAGTGTGGGATTGTGTGCAAGGTTCCAGTCAAAAACAAAGGAGTCACACTTAACTGAAGTCAAGAGGATCTTGAGATATTTGAAAAGAACTCAAGATCTTGGTATATGGTACCCAAAAGGTGGAAGTTTTGATCTAATTGGGTATGCTGATGCTGACTATGCTGGTCACTTGGTTGATAGGAAAAGTACATCTGGGATGGCACAATTCCTAGGTCCTTGTTTAATTTCATGGGCTACAAAGAAATAAAATTCAGTGGCATTATCCACAGCTGAAGCTGAATATATAGCAGCTGCTTTATGTTGTTCATAGTTATTATGGATCAAGCAGCAGTTGGAGGACTTTGGAATCAAGTGTGGACCAGTTCCAAACTTTTGTGACAATACCAGTGCAGTCAATATTGCCAAGAACCCGGTCCAGCACAAGAGAACAAAGCACATTGATATTAGGAATCACTTTTTAAGGGACAATGTTGAGAAAGACCTAAATAACTATGAATTTTTGCAGGACTGAGGATCAAATTGCTGATATCTTCACTAAGGCATTGAACAGGGTGCAATTTGAAAAGAACAGGCTTGAGCTAGGGATGACCAAGATACAGTGAACGAAGCAGCACCTGATTCTCCCAATGATTGGCTAGTGAAGTTTTCTTGTTTTCTCTTAGCTTAACTTTGCTTAGTTGATTCTACGTATGAAAACTTAATTGTTTTGCTTGCTAACCTGTTTGGAACATGTTTTCATGACTTAGATACTGGCAAATTTTTGAAATAAAGGATATTATTGAAGAAACTGGTTCATGGACATTCAGGTACACATTCTATGTTACTTACTGAGTATAATGTTTGTCTTACGTGGCCTAATTGTTACCAATCACCGTCACTTGGTGCCAGATTAGAGGTAAACTTTTAAAATTCAAATTCCTTGAACCTGATGGCGTCAACTCCTATGCGTCATTATGGAGTAACAACTTTTTCACATCCCATTAACCCGTTCGCCTTCTCGATACACCTATACCCTTCCCTATTCCACCACTTGATCAAGAAATATTATTTCTATCGGCTAAAAGGAAAAAACTCTCTCACAATTTTCTTTCTCTCTTAAAAAACACTTTGTAAAAATGTCGAGCAGTTCCAAAATTGATTCTCAAATTTCTTCCCTTAAACTCAAAATTTCAAAACTAAATCAAAAGGCAAAGCAACTAGCCGCGAGTCGTTCTGTGGCTATGGCGAGAAAGTTTGCGAAATTGAGACAGAAAAAATTGACGGAGGAAACAACTAGTAAGGGGGAAGATGTTCTAGTTGCTGGTAAGGATGAAGGGGTCATTGAAATGGTTCAAGAAAATATTCAAGATACTTAAAAGGTAAACCCTAGTTCTCCTACTGGTACTGCAGTTGTCGATACTAGTTTACCTTCTGTGCCTGTAGATTTAGTTGAGCCTGTTATATCTGTAGTTGGAGAGAAGGAAAAGGTAGTTGTAGAAAATATTGAAAAGGTCGTTGAAACAGAGGTTGATGTTGTTGCAAAAGAAACTGAGAACACTGTTGAGGAACCTGTTCCTGAGACAGTTCCTGTGGTAGAAAAGAACGTTAGTGATAAGGAAGAGGAAAAATCTATTGAATCTGCCAAGAAACCTGAGAAAGAACCTGGTTCGTTCTCTGGTTCTGTGGCAGGTGATGATGCAGATCTGAGAGACATTGATGATTATGTGGAAGAGAATATAGAAGGTGTAGGTTTTACTGAGCCTTTGGATGCTGAGTTGCCTGAGGCCAATCCCACTTCTCAAGCTAGTGAAGGTTCCTCCAGTGAGACTGATGTTGTGGTAGTAGAGGAATAGAGGAGGTTGGGAAAGAGGCCTGTGGTGCAGGAACAAAAACAAACTGTGAAGAAATGGAGGTTAGTGAAGGGAGGAGAATATGTGGGTAGTTCCAAGATTGGAAGTTCTGGAGATGCTGAGGGTATGGGAGAAAGCAGCAGAAAAATAGTGAGTCATGTGAGGAGACCTGCTACTCATGGTTCAATTCGAGAACAGCAGGAAAGGATTGTGCAGGAACCTGAGGTTCGGGAGAGGTTCCAAATCAAAGTTGGTGATTGGTGATGACAAGGAACACAAGAAAAGAAGGGTGGCCTACTTTAAAGGGTTACCATTGGTGAAGGGTTTTAAAATTCTAACTAACCTTGAGCTGGAAGGGATGACTCAACTTGGTGCCAAGTTGAGAGCTCAGGGTTGGTTGAACCTGTTCAGTAATCGTACTAGACAGCTGAGAGAGCAAGAGGTTCGAGAATTTTACTCAAATTGCACAGTGAGTGAGGGTATTGTGACAACTATAGTCAAGGGGCTGATGATACAGTTTGATAGCATGGATCTTGGTGAGATTTTGGGTGTTCCTTCTCAGGGCTACAATGAGTACATGAGGAACTCGTGGCCGGCTAGAGGAGATAGTGTGTTTGCTTTAGAGGTGACCCAGAAATTTGCAGGGAGACCTACACTGGCAAGGGCTACACAAGTTAAGAAGAAGGCAATGCAACCCTTCTACCAATTGCTATTTGAATTCGTGCTGAAGAATCTACTGCAGAGGTCAGAAAGGAGGAGTGAGGCCAACTTTCTGGATATGAGCTATATGGACCTGCTAGATCGAGAGGTTCGTATTAATCTGCCTGAATTGATAATCAAACACATTGGTAGGGTAGCTGACAAAGGGGTTGGGTAAACATGCGCTGGTCTATGGGTTTCTTCTGGGGAAGGTATTTGATTTCTTTGGGGTGCCTGTTGGTAAGTGGACTGAGCTTGACCACAGTGACTTGTTTGGGAGGAACATTCTTAAATCTTATGACTATGTGTTGGATGGTGAACCTGTTGATGAACCAGAGCATATGGAGGAGGATGCAGATGACAGAAGGAACAACAAAATGGACATGAGGATTGAGGGGTTCAGGAGGCAGCTTGAAAGGCAAAATGATGAGCTGGTCTGGATGAATGCTGAAAACACAAGGCTGGATGCAGAGCTGGAGGGTGAAAGAGAAGGAAACTTGCGTCGCCTCGCCTTGTTGCCTACTCACTTTAACATCCCTGATATTCCCCAATTCTGAACCAGTTCCTTTCCCTAGTCCCCTCCTGGTTCTTTCATGGATTGTTTTTAAGACAATCTTATTTCTCGGTTTGTAATATTTGGATGATGTTTGGATATTTTATGCCAGTTTGGCGTTTTTTGTTGATATATATATATATATATATATATATATATATATATATACACACACCCTATCTTGCTAGTGTTTGTTGTCTGAAACAGGTTCCTGACGTTTAAAGGTTGGCTTGCTGCCTTTCGCACTAGAGTCAACTAGACTTAATTTAAGTTGAGCAGGTTCTTACAACAGTGAAAATTTTCGATGATGCCAAAAGAGGGAAGTTAGATGTTGTTAGTTCATTATATGTTTGTGACCTATTTTTGCCTAACTGTTATTACCCTGGTTCGTAGTTAGTGTTTGAATTTTACAGGTTCTTGAGCGTATAAACCCTCGGTGAGACAACATTGCTTGTCATCATAAAAAAGAGGGAATTTGTTTAAGGATGAGTTTTGAAGATGACAAAGGACCTGGTGCTAAGTGGACAGTGAAAAGGTTCACAGTTGAAGCGAGAAGACTAAGCTGTTCAACGGGATAATCGAGTCAAAGTAGAAGAAGGAGAAAGAGAACAGCTGGAGTCAAAGTTTCGATCCTACCGGAAAAAGAAGAAGCAAGAAGCGGTGCTGAAAAGGACGCGATTCCTAGACGAAAAAGGATTAGAAACTAAGGCAAATTAACTTAGGTTTAAATAAGAAAATATGGGTATCCTTGTTTAAAACTGATTCCAAAGTGGAAAAGGAATTCTAAACTTAGTTGGATCGGGCTAAGTATAGTTCCTGTAAATACAAGTTAATTTGGCAAGAATCATCACACACAAAAGACATCTCAACAGAGCAAGTCAAGACAAATCAGATCATGAGAGGCTTTGTGTGCAAGAACAAAGGTTGAGCAGCAGAACCTTGTGAAAGAGAAGTTTCATAGATAAGTCTGTTATTTTAGTTATTTGTTATAGGCTATTGAGTTGTAATCTATCAGCTTGTTTAGAAGCATATAGTAGAGATTACTCTTTGAGGTGAAGTAGAGGTAACATTACCAGCTAACGTGTGGCTTGGAAGGTTCTAGGTACTAGGGGGTTCTAGTTCCTTGATTACATTATGTTGTAGTCTAAAACTTGCTTGGCTTTTCCTTTAGTGGAAGAGTTGAAATCCCAAAAGTTTGGGTCGTGGTTTTTTATCCCTTGAGCAAGAATTTTTCCACGTAAAAATCTCTGTGTTCTTTACGTTTCTGCAATTTGTGTAGTTTCAGAGGTATGTGAAACTTGCAAGTGCCATTTGTTCGTGTCAAAAGTTTGAGTTCATGGGAATTCTATGCAGGCATGTACTGATGGTATTTATAAGAAAACAAATTCACTCGCTTTCTTCTTGTTATTTGCTAGATCGATGGACTAGAAATGCGACCAGAGAAAAAGTTGATGACTCTCCAAATGAAACCAAAAAGTTAAAACCAGCTCTATTGTTTAATGGCAGAATGGCTTAAACCCACCCTGAACTATCACTTTTTTTCTAACTCGACACCGGAACTTTGCGGGGGACCTAATGCCCCCTTGAACCCCTTTTGGAGTGTAATTAATACACCATCCCGACCATTTTTTTGATCTGTAGTGTTTGCACGTTGTTTGGGCGCGTGAAGGCTTATAATTACAGCCTAAAAATGAATTAGAAAATGCCACATGGCCTTGTCTTGTTTAAATATACACAAAGAACCCTTTCTTCCCCAAGTTTTCACCCGCCATTGTAGCTGTACTAACCTTCCATCTTTGTGCAGGTAATTTGTGATTAGTTACAAAATTCCATCTATAGTTATTTTGGTTTAACTCAAAGTTGGGATTTTTATTAAAGTAAATTAACATGTTGGTGTATGTGATAGGCATACCAAATGCAAGCTTGAATCAAATTTGTATGGACGAGGATGACCCAATGTTGCATATGAATGTTCGATGCAAGCATGGGGAGCTGCTGCCCTTATGCACATCTTGGTCGAAGAAAAATCCGGGAAGGCGATGTTGGTCTTGTCCATACTATGGTGTAAGTTTCTTAACAAGTTGGATCTTTAAGGTTAATTATGTCGTTAATATAGTTAAATTGAAATATTATTTTCTTATCAAATTTATAGGATAGCTCGTGCAAATTTTTTCGATGGAGGGATGAAAAAAATTGATAGTCACTCTAATTTTGTGCTTCCAAGATTGGCAAACAAAGTAAAGGAGCTAGAAGATGGACTAGCCTACTTTGAGAGTCAACAAAATCAGTGGATACACATGACAAATTGTATGGATAAAGGAAGCAAGGGAATTAAGGAGGATAAGAAGAAAAATTGGTGCAACTTTTCCTTTAGAGTTATGTTTTGTATTGTTGTTGTTGTTGTATTGGTATTAGGCTTCAATAGCCATATCAAAGATGGTCACTGCAAGTGTATGCAACTGGAATTGCCTTAGGTGGTTTCTTGTATGCAAATCAGTAAAAAAAAAAAAAGTTTTGCTCTGTTTTGTTTGTGTTGTATCCTACTTTGAACAATATAATGGAACCAATGGTTGTTATGCAAGTTTTTATCGGGTATCTAAATTCACTGCTTTTTGTTGCAATTGTACTGAACTTGAATGTAAAATTCAGAAATGAGAAATAAGTTAGAACTAGGTAAACTGGCTGATCATTAAACACTTAAATATGTTCAAATGTAACATCTGGATAAGTAGCACAAAAAGCAGGCAAAAAAATGATTCAACCATTGTTGGTTTACATCGGCTGTCTCAAACAAAAGTAAAGAGTAACACTAGGACTGCCTTACACTAGAGCTTCCATGGGACTTGAGCATTTCCATTAAAACTGCATTGACTTTGGGTAGTAGACTTAGCTGCAGCTGACCTTGTTTTCATCTGTTTTTCTCCCCTCATTTGCTGAAGTCTACTAGAGGAAATTGCAGCTTTTCCATTCCACTTCAGGCCACTTCTTGGTTGGAAACCAATGTCCCCAATCACTTCAGCAGACCTTGTCACTTTTTTAGGACCAATGTCTATTACCCTTCTACTAGGAAGACCAAGATGTGCAAGGCAATTGGATAATGGCAATTGAGTAAGTACTTTTCCAAAATGTTCTACTAGGTAAATAACAACTACAAAATGCAATAATGGCGGACACATACTTACATTTAAAATTGTATTGCCACGTCAGTTACCAGCATCCCAAACCCAACCATCCTTGGTTTCTTAAAAGCTCTTGAAGCTTGTGACATACTCTCTTGAGTATTTTTAGTAATTCCTCTTCTCCTGCATTGTACTCTTCCTGTTCCCTACCCCTTGATCCCTGTTAAATCATAAAAAGTATTAGCCATAATAGTGTAATTATAGAAGTTAAACTAAATTCTATCATTTTACCTCAGCTTGTGATGACTGTGTAGGTGAAGCATTAGGACCTGATCTTAGAACTGAAGGTGTAGCTGCAGCATTAGGAACAGAAGGTGTAGCTGCAGCATTAAAAACAGAAGGTGTAGCTGCAACATTAGGAACAGCAGGTGTAGGAACTAATCTTACAGCTGATCTTGTAGCAGGTGTAGGAACTGATTTTGCAGGAGCTTTAGGAGCTTTAGGACCTGATCTTTGTGCTGGTGTAGGAGCTGATCTTTGAGCAGGATTAGGAGCTGATGGGCAGCCTCTTTTGTTATGACCCTTCTGGTGGCAATTACATAGGTCATCGCAACACCAACTTTGCTAAGCTTTCCAGTCTTCTTACTTTCACCTGCTTCTTTTCTTCTTTGTTTCCTTGGCCTCCCTGGCATCCTTTTCATAACTGGTGGTTTAACATAAGGATTATTAGATTTTGGCCACATTGCTATATTTGTACATGGCTGGATACAGTATGAGTATGTGCTCAGGTAAGTGTCATTGTGGTACCGCATTGACACATAGTCAATTGGATTAAGTTGTTTGTGATGCATGGCATAAATTGCATAAGGGCATGGTATGCCCCTAAGCTGCCAGTACCTATAAGAAACACAACAGAAACATTAAAAGACAGAAAAAGGTCTGTTCCTACAACTACAAGACAGAAACAAAATTAGTAAAAAACAGTACCTGCAACTACAAGTCATGTTCCTAAAATCCATTTCATGAATTTAATCCTCTTCTTTGACTTCATATCCAACATCCCCATTCCATGTAAGACCGCACTTCATTGACTTGTCTATATTCTCTTCTAGATTTTTCAAAGCCATGGGAGAAATCACAGTCCTCTATCCTTCACCAAATTGTCTTAACTGTCATATCCTTTGCATCACCTTCACTCTTATCTCTTCAAGCATGGAAACTACTATCTTGTATCTTACTTGTAATATCCATGAATTGAATGTCTCAGCCATGTTGTTGTCAACTACATCACACTTGCTAAACTCTTGAAAGTAGACCCTGCACCATCTCTCTTTGTTATACCTCAACAGATCTTCAACTATATTTTCCCTGTTTGGACCTCCAGACCCTAGACTCTTAAGAGCTTTCAAGTTCTTCCTAAATTCTGCTTCAAATGTGGACCTTGCACATCTCCAAAAAAATTTTCTTCTTTCTATGCCCTTCCACCTTTTGGACCAGTTAGCAAGGACGTGTCTTGCACACATCCTTTGTTCAGCAAATGGAAGGATCCTGCCCCTGGCCAAATCCAGTCCTACAAGAAACACAATAGAATTAGTGATGGACAAAAACTTAATAAAAACCAGAAATAAAGGAAGAAGACATACCTTTTGCATATCAGAAATCAATGTAATACCATGTCCCTCTCAAAGCTCCAAGTCACTCTTCAACAGTTCCATAAACCAAGACCAAGTATGTTGATTTTCATACTCTACCACTGCCCAAGCAATAGGTAACATCTGGTTATTATCATCTTTACAAACTGCAGCAAGCAGTTGTCCCTTACACACCCCTTTAAGAAAGAATCCATCCAAACCAATGCATTTCCTTGTTCCTCCAAAGAATGCCTTCTTCAATGAATCAAAACATACATAAAACCCTTGAATGATTTTCTTATCAGTTAATTCATAATCCCCAACCTTAACAACACAAGTAGTTCCTGGATTTGTCCTCAATATCTCATCCTTATAATCATATATTCTACCAAACTCTTCAATATGATCACCCATAATCTGCTTAATGATCTTTGCTTTAGCTCTCCTAATTGTTGTCTTACCAACATGCATATCCCTGAAACTCCACTATTTTTATGTCCATATGTTGAGCTATTTTGTCCTTGTAGTGACTAGCAAGAAACTTAGCATTGCACAGGTAATTGTAATTTGAGGTGGCACACTTATGGAATGTGTTATAAGTTTTTACCACAAAATCTGTGGTTTGTGTATCAACACTTGCATACAATTTCCACTTGCAGTCCTTATTACAACACCTAACACTCACCCTAGTAGGTTCATTTACATGCTTTTCAATCTGAACCTTTTCTTGAATTACATACCTAGTGACTGCCTCCCTAAACTTATTAACACTCTAAAAAACTAACCCTAATTCCCAAACAATTAACTCAGTTGAAGGATCAAACACAACTCTGTTGGATTTTTTCTTTCTAGGAGGTTTATTTAAAACTTCTCCCATGTCTTCTCCATTCTCAAAATTATCACAATCATCAGTTTCAAAAGAAGTTGCTTCAACACTAGGATAATAATCTTCATCACCCCCAAGTTTACCATCTAAACTTCTTTTTTTCCCAGCATTTGTCTCATCATACCCCAGGTCTGCCCCCTTTTCACCAGTAGGAATTTGCTTAGTATGTGTCCCTCTAGTCTTCCTTTTTTCCCTATGAAATGTCCTCTTCTCCTCCCTTATGTTTCTATCTTCCTCATGGATATCACTGCCATAGTCTAAGTCAGCTTCCCCTAATAACCTATCAATCTCAGAATCACTAGAACTATTGTTACCTTCTTCAATGTCAAAATCAGGACCAAAATCCTGATCTATATCAGAAGGCTCACCATCAATATTTGAAGGGTTGGAAGGCTGGGGATCAAAGCTAGGAGGTTGGGGATCAAGACTAGGAGACTGGGAATCTAAGTTAGGAGGCTGTGAGTCAAGAATAGGAGACTGAGGATCTAAGTTCGGAGGCTGTGAGTCAAGAATAGGAGACTGGAGATCTAAGTTAGGAGGCTGTGAGTCAAGAATAGGAGACTGAGGATCTAAGTTAGGAGGTTGTGGGTCAAGAATAGGAGACTGGGGATTAGGGTTAGGTTCAGGTTCAGAATAGGGTATTCTATACTCCAACAATTTTATTGATTCTGGTTCATTAATTTCATGGGACACTAACACATCCATAATATCTCCATTATCTAACAAAGTGCAAAGTTCAAAAATATCCATATCAGTTTTAATTAATATCAAATGACCATCCAAAGGTGACCTAACATAAAAGTCACAGCTTGGTAAATATCCTAGGTCTTTAACGTAGTCCACTAACTCAAAGTAGAACATTCTGTCAACATCCACATCATAATATTCTCTTAAGTCCCCACCCACATATTGTGGTGGGAGACCAAAATCAATAACCCTGCGATGAAACCATCTTAGTGTAATTAACGTAAAAGACATATTAGATCCTGAAATAGCATACAAAGAGTGCGATTCAAATATACTCTAATCCAATCAATTAAAAACCCTAATAAATTAAAGCATGCAGAACAACTAAACCATGTGGAACCCAAGAACAACATAAAAACACTACTTTATTCATACACGACAACAAAAAGCCCCAATTTTTTCATCAGATAATGTGCATGTAACAAAGGGAACACACCTAATCAAGTAAAACAATTTTAAATTTAACCCCTAAAAACTCTAACTTAACCCTAATAAGAAGATCCAAGAACAAATTAAACTCATTAGGGCACGGATTAAATGATACAACAAAAACAGTAAAAGCCAAACCCTAACCTGTAAATCTTCAATTGCACGTCGTCCTATATTGTTATTCACACCAACGTCACACTTCGTATACTATTTTTTACTAGATTTTGACAGAAATATGGACAAAATCGAAATATGTTGCGTCTGAATGAAAATGGGTAACATATAAATGATAAGAAGGGGGGGGGGGAATGAAAAGGGGGGTAAATGTAAAAAGGTAAATGAAAAGGTGGAAGATTAAACGATTTTGGTATTTTAATTAAATGAAAATTAATATTGCTCCAAGTGCAATACACGCGCGGAACAATACTGAATATCAGGTCAAACAAATGGTCGGGATGGTGTATTAATTACACTACGAAGCGGTTCAAGGGGGAACTAGGTCCCCCGCAAAGTTCTGGTGGCAAGTTGGGAAAAAAGTGATAGTTCAGGGTGGATTTAAGCCATTCTGCCTTGTTTAATAACATTATGATGCACTCTATTGGGGTTTTGGAACGAGCTACACCGAAACGACATCGGTTAGTCGTTTTGGAAGTTAGGACTCCGATTGGCGTGCTGATACTTTTAAAATATTCATAATATCTATTAGGACCTGTCTGTAAAATTTGAGCTAAATCAGACCTCGTTTGGTAGGCATCGGAAGAAGGTTTCAGTGTTTATTGTCGATAAATATTAAAAAGAGATTTTCGAGCTCGGTTTTGGCGAATGAGCTCCGATTCAAAATCCGAAAGTGACGTTAGGTTCGTATGATTATTTGTGACTTTTATGATTTTTCGAATGTGAATTTCGATGTTGTTCGGCTAGTTTCCGCTAAAATGCCGAAAGTTAAATAATTTGACTTTTTTTCATTTAAATTCGCATCTTGAGTTTCAGGAGTCCGATTGGAGATTTGCCTTCGGGAGTATGTTACATATATTTTGTATAACTTGTATGCAAAAGTTGGAATTATTTCGAATATCATAGGGTACCGTTTTAATTTTCATCAAGAAAAGAAAAAAAAGAAAAAAAAGAGAAAGTAAAATGAAATGTAAAGTTGGGCGGTGGTTGATGGGGATTTTTATCCCTAGCGCACCTCAACATGAAAGAAACAGAAACATACAAAGAAAAATGCAGAAGGAAAAATAAGAAATAATGCATGAAAATAATGCCAGAAAATGAGAAAAGAGCCGGAGAAAAGATAGAATTTTACTTCCGAAACATTCAGGTAATGATCTTAATATATTATTTGAGTTTATTACGTGTATTTGAATATGTTTTAACGGTAAAACTTGGAATATTAGACATCATTTTAATAAGTTCAATTAATAGTTTAAAGGGTCAAATAGACCCCGATAATGGAATTGATTATATATTTCGTACTCAGTGAGTTATGGGCAACATATAAATGTAATTTATTTAGGCTTTGGTTATGTGAGCATAAACCTTTTACATAGGCCTGGTCTGCGTATTGCGTATGCAAATAGGGTATTAGGTTTCTAACCAGATTGCCCTAAGATGTGAGGAATGAAGCCTTTAGCCTAATTTGATATATTTTTCTGCTTATTGAACACAGTGGGATCGTTTGGCAATGAATTCAAAGAATAAAGCGGTTGTTGGGTAGCAGTGTTAACTTTGGAACGAGGTAAGTGTTTGTATCCATTTCATTGGAGGCCCTTGGCCTTGTGGATATTCAACCACGTGTTCCTTATGTGTGTAGCTGCCGATAGGCGTACTCATTACGCCTTAGATTTGGATTTACATTCTATATTATTATGTCCTGTTAAGTTTATTTCATTGAGGATCTGAGTATTGTACTTTGGCTTTGAGTTGGCATCGACCTCCCGGCTGTCGATGAGAGTCCCGAGTCGGTGAAGGGTCATCATTACATATACTTTCCGGTAATCGATGAGAGTCCCGAGCCGGTGAAGGGTCATCATTGCATATACTTCTCGGTAATCGATGAGAGTCCCGAGCCGGTGAAGGGTCATCATTGCACATACTTCCCTGTAATCGATGAGAGTCCCGAGCCAGTGAAGGGCCATCATTGCATATACTTCCCGGTAATCGATGAGAGTCCCGAGCCGGTGAAGGGTCATTATTGCATATACTTCCCGGTTGGCAATGAGAGTCCCGCACCGGTGAAAGGTCATTATTGCATATACTTCCCGGTAATCGATGAGAGTCCCGAGCCGGTGAAGGGTCATTATGGCATATACTTTCCGGTTGGCGATGAGAGTCCCGCACCGGTGAATGATCATTATTGTATATACTTCCCGGTAATCGATGAGAGTCCCGAGCCGGTGAAGGGTCATTATTGCATACACTTTCCGGTAATCGATGAGAGTCCCGAGCCGGTGAAGGTATCAGGCACATGTGACTGCATTGCATCATACCGCATTCATCCCATCTCATTGCACCGCATACTGACTATTGTGTGTATTGTGTTGTGTTTTATGTATGCGGCATGTATACTATGTTGTGAACATATCTCAGTTTGCCTATATATTTCTGGCTCGTGTTCTGGGTTGCGGGGATCGGGTTGCATGCCGCAATGGTATAAATATATGGATTGGGTTGCACGCCGCAACGGCATAATTATATGGATCGGGTTGCACGCCGCAACGGTGTAAATATATGGATCGGGTTGCACGCCGCAACGGTGTAAATATATGGATCGGGTTGGACACCGCGACAGTATGATGTATTTCTTTTTGTTGATATGTTCGGGATACCTATATGTTCTTGCTATCTTACGTTTTTAGTTGTTAATGAGTTTGCGATTCTATGCGTGTTTCTAGTTATTATCTGGCTCTGCCTTTTTATAATCTAAATAAGAGGAATTTGGTCTATCTGTTTCTTTCTCCCTGGCTAGCTATCATATTCTTTGAGGTGGCTAGTCTGCCCTAGTTAGTGAGTCCTTTTGACTCACCTTTGTTTGTTGTTTGTTTCTTGTCTATCTATTTCGTTTTGGCAGGTTCGCTTCGGGATTGAGTTCGCCACGTTCTGAAGGAGCGAAGACGACTTCAGCTGTCAGGGTGAGCCAGCTTTTATTCCAGATGGCCACCAGTTTATTGTTTATTATTTCAGTTGCAGTCAACTCCCTTCAGGAGGTATCTATCTTCTTTTGTACTCTTAGATGTTTAGTCTGGATAGCCCTAAACCTAGTATGTTGGGTAGTCAGCTGTAATTTCTTTTGTACAGCTTAGAGGTATCAGTATATCAATGTTTTTTTAAGTCTTGTTCTTATTTATGAATTGAATTATATTTATTTTCCTAATTTAATTGGTAAGGGTTTGCCTGACGGGTCTAGGGGAGGATGTCGGGTGCCCGCACGGCCTAGCCGGATTCCGGGTCGTGTCATATACGGTCTGAAAAAAAATTATCAACTTTTTTTTTGGTAATTAAATGATTTATTGCATACCAAATTAAGAAGTTTCATTACATAGCAAATCAAAACTCAACTTGTCTGCACCTATTTCTATCTCTATCCCTCATTCCTTAGGCCAAGCTACAACTTAACTATTTAAAATCTATACAACTGAAGGTAACTGGTAAGCTTAGCTGATGCTCTAACAGTACAAATACAGGCTATTTCTCTAGCAATGCTCTCGACAGATCTCTCTGTGCTCTCGAATATTCTTCTGTTTCTTTCTATCCACATAGCATATATCTATTCTGCATAAACCATCTTCATCACCCTTGCTCTCCTAGTTTTCCCTTTTGCCAGCTGCTGGACATGATTAAAGTGTTGCTCCCAGACATACTTACTCCTTGCTGCTGCTGTAACCACCTTTGTAATTTCCTCCATATATCTCTTGCAAAGTTGCATTCAACAAACAGGCGATCCCTGCTTTCCAGATTTGTTTTGCACAAAGCACAAAGTGGATCATATGTCAAGCCCTATGCTTTCAATCTATCTACTGTGAGTAACCTCCCTTGTAGCTGGAGCCACATAGTAAGAGTGGCCTTAGGTCTTGCTTCATTGCTGCAGACCATGTTCTTCCATGGCATCTTGGGGTGGCTCCCTAGGAGCTGGCAGTATATTTGCTTTATTAGGCTCACCGTGCTTCCAGTTTGAGGCTGCACATTTACTCCATATCTTCTTGCATCTATCACCTTTCTGAGCATCCAGCTAGCTTCAGCTGGGATTTTCATGCCATTTGGGTCCTGGGTTTTTATGTAATAAGCCTGGACCCACCTTATCCATAGCTTGTCCGGCTTACTTGCCAGGCCCCCCAGTACATCTTTGCTATTGCTGCTTTGTTCCATAGGGTCAGGTTAATCAGATTCATTCCTCCAGCTGACTTTGGCAAACAGATCTTGTCCCAGGCAATGAGGGCTTTCTTGGCAAATATTATCAACTTGCACACCAAAGATTATTACAATTATGTGAAGAACTTGATGTACTTTCTTATGAGTTTGAGAAAGATTGTGTTGAGGCAAATCAAGTTAGTGAGTCAAATTTAGAATGAAAGTCATGTGAGAAAAGTCACAAAATAACTTTGCTTGACCCTCCAAGAGCAGCAACCAACGGACGTCCACGATTTTTGAAAATGAAGAGTGCTCTAGAGAGTAAGACCAATAAAAATCCTTCTCAGAGAAAGAAAGGGGAACCAAAAAATACAAAACCTAAGAGCAAGGAGAGAAGGTACAATCATTTTACTTTATACATATTTTTAGGAGGTGCTTTTATATAACTTTTAAATTTCAGGTGTAGTTCAAACTCAAACGCCGAAGCAGAACAAAAAAGTGATGCAACACCATTTAGTGATGCTCATCAAATGGTAAACTTCTATTAACAATCATCTTTGTCGCTTGTTGAAAAGTAACTTACTTTAATGTGCCTTTCTTTTGACTGAAAATTATTTTCTGTATTTTTTGTGAAAATTTATAAGCAGTCTCAACCATTTCCACAATTTTACCACGGACAAGTTGAGAACACACGTTGTGCATATCTCATCTCTTTTGGGTAATTACAATAGTCATGCAAACTTTCTTGTATCCTATTTTTGGTTACCTTCATTTCTTTTCCTTTCTTACTTACACTAGCCGTTAGTCTTCCTTCCCGGCCCTTTTATGAGATTTTTTCCCTCCCTAATCATCATATCATATCATCATATATAATACATCATATCATTTACTATAAAAGCATGAACTCCTAAACTAGAAAAGTTAGATTACCTAAATGTCTTTCTAAATGACTAAAATAACTTGCTCAGAGAAAAACTAATCCTACTACACAATTATTCCAAAGCAACTTTTCTTATCATTCTAATAGTCACAACTCTTACAAATTCAACGGAACCTTAGAAAAACCTAACGTGCGAGATATGACACACAACAGAGAGTCAACGGAAGACTCAAAAAGTACTACACAGTCAATAAAAGGCACAATTTCTTTTTTCAATAATCTAATGGAGGAACTACTGATCAAAATATTTTTTATACTATCAAGGAGCAAATTGGTACGCAAACGCCGATTTTCACTTCATATCCTATGATTAATTGATCATCTGTTTTACTTTTACCCATGGTCGCAATTTTAATAAGACTATCCTCTTCGCTGCTGTTTAACATGATCTATATTACATATAATATAATGTGAAGTATCTGGGTAAGACTTCCTCCTTTCTAATGCAATTTAGGAATATAATTTTCCTCCAAAGTAGTCGTTATTGTCTGATGTAAATCTCTTCGTCATTATTGCATGATATATAGTTATCGAGATTGAACGTTGATAATGTTTGAAAGTTTTATGATTGAGTAGGTTAGGGAGATTTTCTGTTCACTAGATTTCATTGTTAATTCTATAATGGATGTCGAGATATTTTTGTCTAACAAGGAAAAATGGTCCAAATATGCTGTTACATCTCCATGATATTGTATTGGGTGAAACTTACCGGGGTCTCGAGCAAAGATTTGGAGTGCAACACAAAGACTGCGCCACGAGATAAGCTTCCGAAGGACAGGTTACATGGTCACTCGCCCCGAAGATCACCTTAGGAAACGTGGGGAGACGAGCTCGAAGCACTGAGCTCGGAGAAAACCTCCTACACCTCAGGAGACGAGGGCCAACCTTTGTAACTGTCGACCATTTGCTCCAACATTTAATAGATAGATCATGATTCAATCACAATTATGTACAGAATAATAGCCATAAAGGCACCATTATGACATTTTACAATGTCATTCTTCCTTCTGAGTATAAGTAGGGCTCATTTGTAATCAACAGGACACGATCAATAGAATATAGAATCCTACTTTTATTTGTTGCCTCGTTGTCTTATTTTCTGCCTCGTTACTTTTTCAAGTTTTCATTTAGTCCAAATCCGATTTAGTTCAAACTTCACTTCGATACAAGCAAATTACTAGTTAAACCCAATGCAAATTCGATTTGTTGTCCTATCCCGATTTAGGCCAACACAAATTGACGCCGTCTGTGGGAATTTTAGTAATAACGTTTGTTTCGAAGACCGTAATTTCGACTTTCTAAGGAAAATAAAATTTCCGACACTGTCAACGACAATATATCTATTCAATTGCCCGATCAAACGGTGGGCATCACCGAGATCAATGGTGGAATCCCATTGCAACCAACTGGCTCGACACCGCCCGTTAACCCCATCCCGACAAACACCTCAGCTCCGCTACTTGGGTTGACACTCCCAAGTGGGTCTACTCCACCGATTGGTCCAAACCCTCCCGTAGGAGCATTGGCCGCCGAACTAATATCCTCAATTTCGAGCGATCCCTTCCAACAATTCATGGTAAACTCACTACAACAAATGCGAGAGCAGGCTGCTGCTCAAGCTGGCACAAACTCAATTTAACGAGCAGTTTCAGAGTTCTTTACAAGCCCTCGCTGGGAATGGGAGAGTTCATTCTGCCTTTGGAGATATCCCCTACATGATGTTCAATGGAGGGAACAATGCGTTGGAATAAGTGCAGGAGGACTACCAAATGGGACCTCGTCTGGGGTCTCGAGGACTGTAGCTCCCACAGCGCCTCAAACGAGCGTCATGTCTGAATTCGAAAAATGGAAGAAAGAGTTCGAGGCTAGCATGGAGAAATGACTCGAGGACGTGCCAGGGGTCCGCAAACCCCAACGAGAACTGGACATAGAAAGATGTCGCCAATTACCCTTCAAGCCCGAAACTGCTCCAGTGCCTGTTCCAAAACACTTCAAACTACAAATCCTGAAGAAGTACGACGGGACGACAGACCCAGTTGACCATATCACAGAATACATGGCCATGGTCAAAAGCAATGACCTAACCCCGATTGAAAAGGAATCCATGTTCTTAAAGAAATTCGCCGACACCCTGGAAAAAGGAGCTTTGCGTTGGTACATGCTCCACCCCTCGGAGTCTATTTCCAGCTTTGATGAATTAGCAGACATGTTCATTAAGGCTCACACTGGGGCCCAAAAAATCCTTAAAAGAAAGGAAGACATCTTTGATGTAAAACAAGGATACCTCGACCCCATCAAGGACTTCCTCGAGCGCTTTCAGGTCGAGAGGATGGATCTACGAAAAATGGATGACAGCCTGGACGTCATGGCCTTTGAAAAGAACCTCAATGTGAGCAATTCAGAGGCCGCGACGGAATTGAAGAAAGAACTCTAGCAGTGGCAGGCTCGAACCTAGGACGAGTTACATGACCGAGCCACGACGAAGATTAGGCTCGAGGAAGTAGAGTGGAGAAGAACGGGGCGAGGCCATTCCTACCGAGGGCGGTCCGAATCTTCTCGACGCACTGATGTGCCACGAGGGAATTCAGAAAATTGACATGACCCATACAATGGAACCCAAAAGCAACATGTGAGTCAACGCCTCGGAGGACAGCAACATGTGAGTCAAAGACTCGGGAGAAAAGTTGGATCATCCTCCAACCAAAATCCTCGGGCCCCTCCTTGGTACCCAAGGAAAATCAGTTGCCTTGAATTTCTGAGTATAACTTTAGTATATCCAGTTCCGAGCTGCTAAACGCAATCAACAGAATGACTGATCAAGGAGTTAGGCTACCCAAAGAAATGAGAACTCCACTGAACAATAGAGACCAAACCCAACACTGTGAATTTCACATGGATTACGGGCACACGACTGAAGACTGTAAGGCATTGCATCTCGAGGTGGCCCATTTGCTCAAGAAGGGGGTGCTAGTAGAATACCTGACCAACAAAGGGAAGCACAATTACTCGAAGAATAGGAGGGAGGAGCAACCACCTCGAGCACAGTTGCTAAAGAGGGTATTGAATGACATCACCGGGGGCTCAGAGGTGAGCAAAGTAAGCTCTGTTGCGGCGAAGAAAGTGGCAAAATCATCCATTACAGCAGAGAAAAGAGCAAGAGCTGGTGAGTCGAGTAGGGAGATGGTATTCAGCAAAGAAGATTGCAATGGGATGATGTTTCCCCATCACGACGCACTAGTGATCACGCTCAGGATCAACGACTGTGATGTCAAACGAGCTTTAGTTGATCCAGGCAGCTCAGTGAATATCATCAACTATGGCGTGATCAAGAAGATGTAGCTAAAGGACCTAGTCGTCCCAAAGGCGACCATACTGATGGGGTTCAAAAACTCCACCGAGAAGACTTTGGGAGAAATAACCCTCACGACATTTGCAGGGGCTGAACAAGCAAGCTACCTTTCCAAGTTATGGCCGAGGACATAGCCTACAATGTCATTCTTTGGAAGGTCCTGGATTCACGAGGTGGAAGCTGTGTCGTCCACCTTGAATCAAGTGATCAAGTTCCAAACTCCATGGAGAGTAAGAGCCATCCAGGGAGAATAGCGAATAGAACGAGAGTGTTATTCAGTCGCAATGAAGAGTATGATCATCCTGAATCGACCAAGAAAATAGCAACGAGCAAAGACTTAACAGCTGGGGACTTCGCCAGGCAAAGCCCTCGAAGCACGATCGATTGCCTCGACGAAGGGTCACCCATGGAACTTGCTCGAATAAATTCATGCTATTCTAGTTCTTTTCTCCTAAGACCTGTTAGAGTCAGGCATCTATTGTAATAAAGGCATTCAAATTTGATCAATGGAATAAAACTCCGATTCATCATCCTTTTATTCTTACTTGAACATGTATAGCTAGTCATAAGTTAAGCCTACGGCTCGAAGGCGAAACGTCGTCCTAAGCTAGCTCGAAACAATAAAAAGTCTTGCAAGTAAATTCATAGAAAGGATTTTCATTAATAAAAGGCTCGAAGGCCCAAAATATTTACAAAGCAAAAGGGCCTTAACCCAAAAAGGAAAAATAAAAGGCACTACTCTAAAGCTCCGCTTCGGAGTCACTGTCTCCCTCGTCTGAGCTCTCGCTGCTCGAAGGAGAAAGAATCGGCCTTGCTTCTCAGGAACTTGACCTCGTTCTCGAGCTGACTCTTTTCCTTGGCCACCTTTTTGAAAAAATAGGTGTTGGGCCTTTTAGAAAAAATGCTATTAAAAAGTTTTTGGGTGATTGTTACTGTTAAACTTGTAAATTATTTTCGAGTTCACTTTGATAGAATTGGTTTATTTTATTGCCTTTAACCAAAAAAAAGTAGCTTTCTTCAGCAATTTGTGAAAGTTCAGTGAGCTTTTGAGAAATTAACTCCTCCAATGGTATCTCCAATTCGCTCCAATGATCGATAGTAACCCTCTTTTTAGTTGTAAATAATAGATAAAAGGCGTAAAGTTAGTGTATACATAAGGAGACTTATATAGTTAATGTTGATATAGAAAAATAAAGAAACTAAAATAGAAGATATTGATTATTACATCTAGTGCTGAAAGCACTCATCGTTTGAATCATAGACTCTTAATCTCCATTTGAAAGAACACCGATGAAACTAGTGGCTAAGAAGGTTTGAGATCACAACTATGATATCACCATAATTCGTAGTGGACCGATTGTCCTGTGATAAAGGTGACTGAATTGGAGGTGGTTGTTTAAACAAGTCCTCACAAATATTGGCTATGTCAACCACGCGTGCTGCTTGTGTACTAGCATCTCTATAATTTCCAGCTCTTGCAAAGTCCTTGGCTCTATCCAAGTTGTTAATTATAGTGGCATAAGCAAGGTCACAGTTGCTATAAATACTCTTGGAACGAGGGTCCTTAGCTCCTGAGATGAGGGAGCGGATCTTCACACTGGTGGCTGTTGCGCTCTTTGTTCCTAAGTCGATGGCAATGATTTCAAGCTTGGAAAGGATAGCAGTTTTTGAACGAGGATCTGATCTTAAAGTATTTGTGCAAAAACCAGGGTCTTTCGTGGAACGACAAACATCTGAGATCAGATCATTTGCTCGCAAAGAAACCACACTCAGAAATAAAAATAGAAAGAATAGATAGAAAATAGGGCAAAATACAACAGCCATTGTTTGAAAAAAAGAAAACACTCTTGTTTCTTCCTAGCTTCTTATTGCACGAATGACTTGTGTGGTTATCATATGTCCCCAATCCCATTTATATACTTGACCAAGTGTAAATTATAAGAATTATCTATTTTAAGGCAGATCCATTTCCCCTCTCTTCAGAAAAAATGTGATTATTCTTCCAAATGAGATCCACCTCCATAAATATTAGTCTTTTTTTTCTTATTAAATGATATCTAATTCAAGTCAGGTTTGTTTACCCTTTTTTAAGAAAAAACGTGATTATCCTTTCAAATAAGATCGATCCACCTCTATAAATATTTGTCCATTTCTTCTTAATGCATGAATGAATAGAATTATTATCATGGCTATGATTCCTTCCTTTTCTTCTTAATGCATGAATGAATAGAATTATTATCAAGACTAGGATATTCTGTTTGTTTGGTTATGTGTTAGTACTCTAGTAAGTTTATCAATACAAATATGCATGTATACCTTTTTGTATTTGAATCGAAGACTGTGACCTACTATCAAACAAATAATGTTTCGAAAATTTGTTAAGAAAATAAAATAATAAAGTATACCTTTTCGATATGTTGCGTACTTTTTTGGTATACACCATTTTGTGTTAGGATAAAAGCCTAAGTCGTTATCGAATAAATGAATATTTCATATTTTTTTGTTTTGAATACAACATATTTTTTTGGTATATCGTATATTCTTTCAGTGTATACATTTTTCTGTTTGGATCGAGATGCTATCGAACAAACAAATATTTTAAATTTTATTTTTTTGAATATTGTGTATGTTTTGGTGTACCGTATACTCTTTTAATATGCACGTTTTTGTGTTTCAATTGAAGAGTGAGCTGTTATAGAACAAATGAATGATTTGAAGTTTGTTATTTTGAATAAAGTATACTCATTTGGTATACTTTTTATTTCTTACTGAATATGTGAATGATATAATAGAAAGGTCTATAGTATAACCATAGTGTATATATTATGGGTATTCTACAACATTGATTTTTTTTATGCTATATTTTTTTTTGTAGTATACAATATACCTTTATTGGTATATTATTAAATTGAGGCTCGATATAATTATATATACCTTGTGGTATAGAATATATTATATTGCTATACTATATGTTAGACATCCAATTTTGGCCCGCCTATATTATTTTATGATTTTTTTACGGAAATATACAAACCTGCATCCCTATATTTTAAAAAAGTAGCAACATTATATAAATTACAAGGCATAACAATATTTTTCATAGCACATTTCATTTTTCATTGTCTTTATTCAATAAAATATTCTATTTCATTTTCCCCAAAATTCCACATAATAAAATAAAAATATCAAAATCTTTACCGTGACCACCTTCGCCCCCAGAACAGCGTCGTCAGGATCGGAGTAAACAAAGCCGCTACAGTGGTTGAATCAGTCAGAGTACCAAAGACGCTTAAAAATTCTTGTTCCATTTCTTCTTCCTCTGTATCAATTGAATCATCATTAGTAGTCACCGGAAATCATGGCAGCTCCATCGTCATCATCGGCAATGGGGATCGTAAATTCAGTTAACAAATTCGGAAAAGGATCAGTTTTGCCCCTCAACTATTGGAAATGGATCAATTTTAGATACAGTGCAAAACCCCCTGAAATGATGCTAAAACAATCTGAAACAGTACTGAAACAGCGTAGATACAGTGAGGTATAGTTTGATACGGAGCAAAAATAGTGCAGATACAGTGAGATACAATGCTGAGACAGTCTGAAACAACTAGTGAAAAATTTCGAAACAAAATGTAAAAATAATGTGAAAAATTACAAAAAAGGTGAAATAGTTTAGAAACAGTGATAAACATAACGCACAAACTGGATGAAACAAATACTAAAACAATCTAGAAACAGTCTAGAAATAGTTAGATACAGTGCAAAACAATGCAGATACAGTGAGCTAGATACAGAAAGAACCGACAAGATATGAGGTGGTTGGTAGTTTAGAAACATCGAGATACAGTGAGATACACGAGATACAGTGAGGATGGGATGAGAGAAAAGTGAAATTGGAGGAAATGGGAGGAGTAAAAGTGAAACTAAGAGAAATGGTGGGTGGAAAAGTGAAACAGGGGGAAATGGGAGGAGCAAAAGTGATAGTGAGGGAAATAGGATGAAGAATGTAAGGGTTTGGTATGTTATGGAAAAATATTGCTATATTTTTGCTATGTTTGTAATTGACTTCTCCTTTCCTCTATAATGGGTAATTTTGCTAAACTATTGCTATATTTTGTAAATAACTCCTAAAACTTGCACTTTTATGTAAAATTTCATTATTTTACTATATGTACTTTCAAAGTGCAATATTAGTTTTTATTGAAAATTGCATTAGTTAGCATGCATTATTTTGGGGAATTTTCAAAACTAGGCACCCCACAACACAAAATTACAAATGAAGGGCCACATTTCATCTATAGCACCCCTTTATTTTTACATTACACAACATAGCACCCCTTATTTTCAAAATTACATAACATAGCACCCATTTAAACTAAAAATCCTAGGAGCCACTCCCTCACCCTCCCCCACCACTGCCCCGCCACCATAAACTGAGCCGCCACCGCCGGCCGGCGGTGGCAGGTGGCCGAAAAACCAAAAATTCACCGGATTTGCTTATTTTATTTGTGGATTTGCTTAAATAATTATTTTTGATAATTTTATACACCTAAATCTTTCAAAATAATAAATTATACATGTAAATACATAGAAAATTGTGTATGCAAGAAGAAAAATACAAAAATATACACAAAAAACATAAATTTTATACAAAACATCCATAAAAAGTGCACAAATCTGAAATTTATACAATTTTATTAACTATTCATACACGCATATACAGCTTTATACAAATTTTACAATACATAGAATATGTTTTATACACAGTCAATACGTACTTATACAGATTTATACATTTTTATACACGTTTACAGAATTGTGTAAACTTGTATAAAAATGTATAAAAGTGTATAAACTCGCAAATCTGACTTTAAACAGTACTTCGGGCAGCTTTTACACAAAAGCTTAACAAACATCCCAGATCTATACAGTTTTATACAAGAAAAACACTAGATCTAAACATTAAACAAAAGTTTTAATAAAAAACTAGTAGATCTCAATGAATTTTTATGATAAAAGTGAAGAAAAAGAAGAAACTTGATAAATAAACTCTTCACCGGAGTTTGGATCGCAATATAAAACGAAAATCAACATTGCTATTCAAAAAGCAAAAAAAAAAAAAAAAAAAAAAACGAAAAGAAGAAGAAGAAGAAGAAGAAGAAGAAGAAGAAGAAGAAGAAGAAGAAGAAGAAGCAGCAGCGGCGGTGGTGGTGGTGACCATGGCGGCGACGTCGTCAGTGGCTTGGAGGGGGAGGGGATGACGGTGGGGCAGTGGTGGAAGGGTTAGGGGGTGGCGGCTGCATTAGGGTTAATGGGGAAGAGAAGAGAGAAAATGGGAAGGAGAGAAGGAGAAGAGGGGAAAAAATGGGGGCTAGATTTTTTTTCTCTTTAAATAGGGGTGCTATGGAGTGAAAGAAAAAAATAAAAAAAGTAAGGGGGGTGCAAGGTCGGGTAAAGAAGGAAAATAGGGATCTTTTTTGGTAATTTTCATAAGTGGGGTGTCTCTCCATGCAATTCTCCCCATTATTTTCCTATCCCAATTGCTAACCCTTATTTGGAGAATAATCATCTAATTGTGGCCATACTACGTACTTGTATCATTTAGCTTTTTTATTTAATACATATTTCAATTGTGATTATTTCAAAATTTCTTGTATCATTAATACCACTGAAAGGTTATATGTGGCTGTTTAATAATTAGTTACTATTATTTGAGCTCATACGTACAAAGTTATATATATATAATTAAAATTCTTAAAATCACCAAAGTTTCATTACATCCATAGCTAGACTAACTCAGCTAGCTACCCAGGCATAAAAATGATCGACTATACTCCTGACTAGATTAATTCATGAAATAAGCAAGTCAAAAACATCTAGTCTATACTCTGCTAACGACATTGTTGCATCCTCTTCCTCGCTGGTATATGGTATAGTATGTAAGAAGGATTGCAGCTTCTCTGTTGCTCTAACATTGCAAATGCATACTACAAAGTTATATGTATCCATATTTATTTTCATTTATTTACATTCATGTAGTTATGAGATTTTCTGATTAAACATCTGCCAAGAATAATTACCTAATTTAAATTGTCCATCCTATCTTCCCTAATACCACCTTCAAATCACCTCATGGTCACAAACGCAATTTCGTCACGCTGTTTGCTCGTTAACTTTCCCTCTTAATCAGTTTTACGTTTTTTCCCTTTTGTTTTGTTTTAGTTCTCTTTATTTTGTTTTAGTTTCCATCTTTTTGTGTAGTTACAATAGTCATGCAAACTTTCTTAGTATCCTATCTTTAGTTGAGTTTAAGTTCAATACACTGTCAGTGTAATTTTTTTTTTTACACTATCAAGTAATTTAGGAGGTAAATATAGTAGCTTGCTTAAATAATACTAGAATTTAAGTTCTGTGCACTGTCAGTGTACATAGAATTTTATACCATCAGGTAATTTTAAAGGTAAATATATTAAGAGTACTCATATATTAATTAACTTTTACCTATTTTACCTAATGAATAATCATTTATGACCAAGCAAATAAATAAGGCAAGTTGAATCCTTAATTATACTGGTAGCCACTCTTATTTCCTTAGTATTGAAGTCTAATGTTTTCCATGGGTTTCTTTTTTCTCATCGTCATAAGTAAGTTCTTATTCTTCAGTCCAACAATGTCCTGCAATATCATATAAGCAAAGATGAACGGCTCATTTTGTTGATCTCTCCATCTTATAATAATACTGTAACAATTAAATTCGCATCAAGAAAATAAATATCGAGACAGGAAAATATTGCAACAATATATTTTATTTATTAAAATATGAGTGTTACAATCTCTATGATTCCTCTGATTCGTCTTTTCAAACTATAACTTCAAGGGCTTTTGAGCTTGATCTTGAAGTTTGGACTTGAATTTGGATTTGGATTTGATCTTGATCTTTGACTTGATGAGTTCAAGAGCTTGGAGCTTTATCTTGAACTTGGTCTTGTTCTTGAATTTGTACTTGGATTCAAGGGCTTGAAGCTTGATCTTGAATCTTCGTCTTGATCTCTAGAACCTGTAGAGAAATATTTGAGTGCTTGTAGCTTTTGTAGAAATCTCTTGCTTTGACCCACGAGCTCTTCCTTGCTTCTTGTTATGGATTCTTGCTTCTGATTTCTTCTTTTTCAAATGAGAGATTTGACCACTTTATATAGATATGGGGTGGAGTAGCCACCAAGAAACCCTAACGGGCCAAGGCCCGTGGACCGGCCAATAAGATTTAAGCAGTGACTAGGCCGTATTTGATTGGCCATAACATGTCACATGTCCACATGGCGTATTTTCATTGGTCTTGGGGTTTGAATTGGATTGCCACATCATTTGACGTGTGGCATGATCCAATTGGCTATTTTATTTGACTTGGCGCCACGTCACTTGCCACGTGGCACATTTTGGGCCTCTAGGAAAACTTATATCCATTGGGCCTTAGGCTAATTTGGGCTAGCCTTTCAAGATTGGGCTTTTATTACATTTAAAATAATTGACCCAATTATATTAGCCCATAACATTTATTTGGACCAATATGTCTTCAATTTAATATATAGCCATATTATTTCATGGATTTAAATCCAATAAAATTTACTTGTCTACAAATGCCCCCTACTTCAAGGCTTGTCGGGATTTAACTTATCGACATCCGAAGACTAGGCTTGAAGTAATTTCTTTGGTCATGTGGTCATTGCCAATTAGCAACCCTAAAAGTGACTATATGTCAAGCAACCCTTGCCAAAATTTGCCATCTTCAGTTAATATCTCACAAGATGGCTACTTCATTTGCAAGGTTAAGGTATACTCAAAGTGGCTATTTTCCAGCTAGCAGTCATAAACAGGCCGTTGATCAAAATCATCCACAATTACGTGGAACCAAAACATAACAGACGGTTGTGGCTTATTCACTGCAAATTCCACTCCTAGTTCAACTAGGATGCAACTCAGTTGGTGTTTTCTTTATTTCCAATCCTTTTATGGAAATAACGTAAATTCTTTGTTAATATAGAGCACCGTCTGTAGGCTTCCTAGTCTAATTTGGTTAAGATACTCACTTCTTTTTATATTAGGAATATTCAACCTTATTAGTCCTCTATAAATAGAGGCTAGGCTCATTGTTTGACTCATTGGCTGAAGACAACATTGAGTATTTTTTCTGCAGAGGCAAGTATCTCTATTCTTTTGTGCTCTTTTTTTTTTTTTCGTATGAGAAAATACTCTCTGCAAATTGATACCTTTTTTTGTTAAAAATAATTTTTTCTCAATTTGTACTTTCTCTTGAACAATGAATGCAACTTCATAGTTTATTGTCCAAAACAAGCAAATCATATATACTATTCCTTGATTTCGTCCCTCTGCTTTCTTTTTAAAAGAATAAGTCCAACTTTGAGGTCAATAATTGACCACCCATGTGCTATTGATAAAATTCATTCTTTGCATATAAGTCACTTTAATTTTGTTTGAAGAGTCGTAACTTCATGTACTGCATTAATTTCTCATAGCCAACACGCTGACTCATATTTACACAATTTTCTTTGTGTGCGTTTCTTCCGTAACTTGCACCCCTTTTTTTATTGCAACTTTATTTACTCATTCATCCCTTTGTTTCCAGCAAGTAAAAGAGGACTTCTGCAGCTTGAATTTTCTTCTTTTCTTGTCAAGTAACTTTCTCCCTTTTGTATTTTTTTTTCTTTTTTCTTCTTTGCTCTTCTTTTTCTTTTATGTAGGACAAAAGATGATTCTAAAGAAGTCAACCCTTACATTAACGAGGACAACCCATTGAAGACTTATTTGGGAATGATACTCATGGGAACGCCAAGTTTAAGGTGATTGGGGTGGCAACGCACTCCCACTTTAACGACGACAATTCTATGGAAGACTTATTTGGAGCGATACTCGTGGGAAAGTCAAGTTTAAAGTGATTGGAGTGGCAACGCACTCCTACTTTAACGACGACAATCCCATGGAAGACTTATTTGGACCGATACTCATGGGAAAGTCAAGTTTAAGGTGATTGGAGTGGCAACGCACTCCCACTTTAACGACGACAATCCCATGGAAGACTTATTTGGAGCGATACTCATGGGAAAGTCAAGTTTAAGGTGATTGGAGTGGCAACGCACTCCCACTTTAACGACGAAAATCCCATGGAAGACTTATTTGGAGCGATACTCATGGAAAAGTCAAGTTTAAGGTGATTGGAGTGGCAACGCATTCCCACTTTAACGACGACAATCCCATGGAAGAAGCCATTTGGAAGAGTAACTTGAAGACTTGACATATATTTGAAGACATCAGCTTGAAGACTTGGAGAATTTGGAGACTCCAACTTGAACACTTGGTGAAATTGAATAATCTTGCTTGAAGACTTGGAGAATTTGGAGACTCCAGCTTGAACACTTGGCGAATATGAAGATTCCAACTTGAAGACTTGAAAAATTTGAAGTTTGTAGACTCCAATTTGAAGACACAAACTTGGAGCCTCTAACTTGAACACTTGATAAATTTGAAGACCCTAACTAGAAGACATGCAAATTTAAAGACTCGCAAATTTGAAGTCTCTAACTTGAAGACTTGGCAGATTTAGAGACTCCAGCTTTGAGGAAGATTCCACTTGAAGACTTGACCAACTCCAACTTGAAAACTTGGCGAATATGAAGATTCCCACTTAAAGACTTGGAAAATTTGAAGTTTGTAGATTTCAACTCGAAGACTTGGAAAACTTAGAGCCTCTAACTTGAACACTTGATAAATCTCAAGACTCTAACTAGAAGACTTGCAAATTTAAAGACTCGCAAATTTGAAGACTCTAACTTGAAGACTTGACAGATTTAGAGACTCCAGCTTTGAGGAAGATTCCACTTGAAGAATTGACCAACTCCAACCTGGAGACTTGGCGAATATGAAGATTCCAGCTTAAAGACTTGGAAGACTTGCGAATTTGAAGGCTCAAACTTGAAAACTACAAACTCCAACTCGAAGACCTGGCAAATTTGAAGATCCCAGCCTGAAGACTTTGGCGAATTTACAGGCTCACACTTGAAGACTTGATGAATTCGAAAACTCCAAGATGAAGACTTGGTAGCCTGAAGGATAGTCACCATTTTTCTTTGGAGGGTTGCCCATATTAAACCATCACTGTTTGAATCCTGAGGGTCATCTCTCACTTGCCATGCTTGAAGTATACGAGAGAGAAGAAGAGATATCCTCCCTCCACAAATCTAATATCTTGAGCCGAATCTCTCTAAACTTTCCTAGAATAGTAATACTCAGAATTTGAAACACCCTGGCAGGTAATCACATTTTTCTCTCTAGGTTGCAAGTTTTAACAATTTAAACTTGATCTATAAATAACAATGTGAAACTTGACAAGGAAAAGAATTTTTCTTCTTTTTGGGCGACTGGACTTAGAATTTGAGCTCTAAGCTGCCTACGTACCTCGACGAAGAGGATCAAGTCATTAGGTAGTTCATAGTAGAAGAGGTGTGTTTATTTTTCTTTTTTTTTTGTCCTAACTTTTTCCTAGGCCGCCTCTTTCGAGGTTTTCAACCTAGCGGACTTTTTTTTTTCTTTTTATTTTTTTAGGCCGTGCACAGTTTAGACTCTTGGGGGCCAGGAGTTTTATGCAGTTTATGCTCGTGCATCAAAAGAGCGTGGCGATTTGCAGTTTAAGCTCGTGCGTCTAGGAGCATTTCAACTTGCAGTTTAGGCTCGTGCGTCGAAGAGCATTTCAACTTGCAGTTTAGGCTCGTGCGTCGAGGAGCATTTCAACTTTCAAGGATAGTACTTCTTCAAGAATTTCTCGTTAATGGGACCGAGTCTTTTTCCTTCGGCATCAATAAGCTTATAAGCACCACTTGAATAGATTTCTTGCACAACATATGGTCCGTCCCATTTTGCAGTGAACTTGCCCCCAGATTTATGGGAAGTGATGATGGGTCTTCTTACTGCAAGGACTTGATCACCAACCTGGAAAGATCTTGGGCGAACCTTTTTATTGAAAGCACGAGATAGACGAGCTTGATAACATTCAAGGCTTTGCTGAGCTTTGAGTATTTTCTCATCGAGAGCCTCCAACTCTTCAAGGCGTAAGCGAGCATTTTCTTCATCAGTGAGCCCTTCTTGGAGAGCAAGTCTCAAGGATGGTATTTGACGCTCCAGCAGCAACACAGCTTCAACTCCATAAACAAGCGAGTAAGGAGTTGCTTGCGTTGGTGTGCGGTGAGTTGTCCTATACGCCCATAAAGCTTCTTCCATCCTTTCATGCCAATCTCGCTTGGATTTGGAAACAACCTTATTAAGCAAATTGCACAAGGTCTTGTTGAATGCTTCGGCTAGGCCATTGGCGGCAGCATTGTACATGGAAGATTTGCGCTGCTTGAAGCCAAAGAGATCACATATTTATTCATCAGTCTATTATCGAATGGCTTGCCATTATCCATTATTATATAACGAGGGATACCAAAGCGGTAAATAATGTTAACTCGGATGAAGTTTGCAACTTTCTCCTTCTTTACTTCCTTGAGAGCGACAGCTTCTGCCCATTTTGAGAAGTAATCAGTTGCAGCTAATATGAACACGTGTCCTTCAGAAGACTTCGGCAATGGTCCAACGATGTCTAGTCCCCAAGCATCAAATGGCCAAGACGCGACTGTTGGGTGCAATATTTCAGGTGGTTGATGTATGAAGTTTGCATGGAGCCGACAAGCTTTGCATCTCCGAGCATGGTCCAAGCAATCCTTCACCATTGTTGGCCAGTAGTACCCCATCCTTCGTATATGGAAGTGAAGCTTCGGCCCAGACTGGTGTGATCCACATACCCCAGAGTGTGCTTCTTCCAGAGCTTGAAGTGTTTCATCATCTCCTAAACATCACAAAAGTACTCTCTCAAATGATCTTCTATATAGAGTGTCCTTGTAGTAAAGGAAACGGGGTGCTCTACGACGGATTTCGGCTCTCCTTCTCGTATTTTTTGGAAGGGTTCCATGACTGAGGTAATCAATTATAGGTTTTCGCCAGTCTTCCTTCTCAGCCTCGGAAACAGCAACAAGACGCTGAAGTTCATTTTCTCCATCCACGCCTTCATCAAATGGTGGTACTACCCATTTTTGGCAGATAGTAACTTGTGTCTGTTCAGGCAAGGTAAGTGTTGACGCCAAAGCCGCTAAGGCATCAGCTTTCTTATTTTCCTTCCTCGGCACATGCTGGAGGGTTACATCCCCAAGCCATCCTATTAACTTCTGTGCATAATTGTGATAGGGTTGTAACTCTGGTTTCCTTACCTCATAGCTACCCAAAAGCTGATTGATTACCAATTTAGAGTCTCCATATACTTGCAGCTGTAATTGCTTCATGTCGACTGCCATTTCGAGGCCAAGTATGAGTGCTTGGTGCTGTGCGACGTTATTAGAGCAATGTTGTGTCAGCGTGAAAGAATATGGGAAAACCTCTCCTTCCGAAGTTACGAAAACTACACCAGCCCCAGCTCCATCACGACGTGCAGCACCGTCGAAATACATCTTCCACGATGGTTGAACTTCGACGACCATTGCATCTTCATCAGGTAATTCATCAGTGAGCTCCCAATCATCAGGTATCGGATGGTCTGCCAATAAGTCTGCTAATGCTTGTCCTTTCACCGCTTTTTGAGGGACGTATACAATCTCAAATTGTTGAAACTGGTGGTACCATCTCGCCAGACGATCACTAAGAACTGGTTTTGACATTACAAATTTTATAGGATTTGCTTTTGAAATGAGTCGGACGACGTGAGCTTGAAAGTAATGCTTCAACTTTTGAATAGAGAAGACTAGCGCCAAACACAACTTTTCGATTGGTAAGTAATTCGACTCATTTGGTGTCATCATCCTACTTATGTAGTAAAGGGAATTTTCTTTCCCTTCACTATTCTCTTGAGCCAAAACTGCCCCAACAGACCTTTCTTGCGCTGCGATATATAATATCAGCGGCTTTCAAGGTATAGGTGCAGCTAAAACTGGAGGTTTCATCAGGTACGATTTGATGCTCTCGAATGCGTTGCTGCAAGCTTGATCCCATTCGAAAGAGACACATTTCTTCATAAGACGGCTGAATGGTTGACATCTTCCGGCCAGATTTGAAATGAATCTCCTAAGATACGCCAACTTTCCCTGTAGACTCTTTAGTTCATGAATATTTTTAGGCTCAGGCATCTTCAAAATCGCATCGACTTTAGCTTGATCAATTTCAATCCCTCGGTGTCGAACAATGAAACCAAGGAATTTACCAGAAGTAACTCTGAATGCGCACTTTAAAGGATTCATCCGAAGTTGGTATCTTCGCAGCAATTCAAACACCGTTCTCAAATCCTGTAGGTGATCCTCCTTGTTTCTTGATTTCACCACCAAGTCATCAACATAACACTCGACACTTTTGTGAAGCATGTTGTCGAAGATATTTTGCATAGCTCTTTGATAGGTAGGTCCGGCATTCTTCAGGCCAAATGGCATCACCTTGTAGCAGTAAATTTCCTTAGGAGTTCGAAACGCTGTGAGTTCTTCATCCTTAGGAGACATACGAATCTGGTTATAGCCAGATGAGCCATCCATAAAAGACATTGCCTCATATCCAGTAGTGGCGTCAATCATGAGTTCTGGGATGGGTAGTGGAAATTCATCTTTGGGACATGCATTGTTGAGATCTCGAAAATCAACACAAACTCGAATTTGGCCATTTTTCTTCCTTAGAGGGACTATACTTGAAATCCAAGTAGGATACTTGACTTCCCGAATAAAACCAGCCTCAATAAGCCTGTTGACTTCATTCTCGATCAAGGGTACCAGTTCTGACTTGAAGCAGCATTGGCTTTGCTTAACAGGAGGAGCACCATTTCTAACCGCCAGATGATGGACCGCTACTTTGGGGTCTAAACTAGGCATCTCTTTGTAGCTCCAAGCAAAGACATCTCTATACTCTTTCAGAAGCTCTACATAAGCACTTTCTTCATCCTTCATCAGCAAAGCACTTATATATGTGGGTCTTGGTTCTTCATCTGTGCCGAGGTTGATTTCTTTCAATGCGTCAACTGTCGCCTTCACTCCTTTTTCAAGCTCAGCTGGAGCATCTTTAGCATCTTCATCTTCCTGCAGATCTCCGTCGTTGAAAGATATGTGGTGACACCAAGAAATATCCTCCGACTCATTCTTGACATTATTTGGATATGAAGCATTCTGCTATTCTTCTGCAACGACGTAATATGAAGATCCTACACTATCTTCATCTTCCTCACGCTCCCTTGTGTGGACTATAGTGTGAGTCTTTGCCTTTAACACTTCTCCACATGAAACTACTAGTTTTGCTTGACACTTCATCCTTGAAGGGATCAGACTTTGGCAATCTCTCGAAAGTTTTGGGTCGTTAGGAGAAATGGTTATCTTCGCCTTTACATCACCCTTTTGGAGCTTGTTCCTCTTCTTCGATGGTCCCAATCTATCAAAGACAGAAGTTCTTGCAGTTGGTTCTCCGAGCCGATCAAAGACAGACTTTCTTTTATTCGAAGGAACGGACTCATCCTCAGCACCGACATAATTGATGCTTGCCCTCTTTATAGAGATGCGAACTGGTGGAGGTTTTTCGAAACCCAAGCCTTCACGTGATTTCTTCATTGATCTTTCTGGTAGGAGCTTCCCTAACTTAGATGGTTCGTTGGGATCATACCCAGCTTTTGCAAATAGTTTATAAGCATTCGGATCAAAACCCTCGTTTGTGCGCTTTGTGGGGAGTGAACTATTCTCCGGTGGATTTTGGGCCACAAACTTTCCAAGCAAATTTGAGGATAACTTCAAGGCATCAAGCCGCTTGATAGGAAGGGTTAATCCATTCAGCACGTCACTTTGTAGGTCGGATGATTGGTCTTTCTTCTCCTTCAATTTTGGGACGTAGCGGAGCGTAGATCCTGTCTTCTTTCCTGAAGGTGCAAAATATTGCTTATGTGGTTTCCTTTGAATAGAGTGGCTTCTATCTTCATCCTCTACAACTTTTGCTTTCCCAGCTGCAATCTCAGCCTTCTTTATTGCAATCTTAGGATCCGATGTCTTAGCGATTTTATCAACCCTGACTTCATTCACGATATTCTTCAAGTAAAATTTAGCGTCAGCACAGTACGCTTCAGATTCAGTGAATGACTTGTCATCAGCCACGATTTTCTTCTCAATACCATCTTCGTGATACTTAAGGCATTGGTGATAAGTGGATGGGACGACTTTATTCTCATGTATCCACGGCCTTCCCAGCAAGATGTTATAGGAAGTCTTTGCATCGATCACATGCAACCATGCGCTTGAAGTCATTTCTCCAATAGTGAGGTCTATTTTTGTAGCACCTATGGCCCTTTGCCCCTCTTGGTTGAATCCATGGATCATCAAACAGCTTTCAATCAAATCCTCTCTTGAGATGCCAAGTTCGTTCATTGTGTGAATAGGCAGGATGTTGATTCCGGATCCTCCATCAATCAAGATTCTATTCACTCTTTGTTCATTCACATATCCAACCATGAACAACGGACGATTATGAGGAACTTCCCCAAGTAGGATATCATTACTCGTGAATGTGATCTTTGCTTCACAAGTATTTGCTTCTTCTGCTATAGATTCGGTGAGTTTTTTTGACTTTGTAGGTGAAGATGGCTCTGGACTTTCATTGTTCTCCTCTACTTTATCAGCATTACAACATGAGGCCTTCGTATCATCTTTAGGGATCTTCATGCGGAACCAACTTGGTAGAAACTCCTCTAAGGTTACTAGCTGACGCGACTTTTGGTGATGGTAAACCTCCACCTTTGCCTCTCGTGGACGTCCGATCGCTTTTTGCTTCCTCGGCTTCCTTACCATCTTCTTCCTTGTTGGTTTCTCAGCTGGTTCGTCTCTTGGGCTTGCCTTACGACGCCTCCGTCGAGTCACCAATATCCAACCATCATCATCTTCCTCGAGCGATGCTTTCTTCATACTTTGTTCACACAGCTTTGGGGGAGAAAATGATCCTTTTGCTGGAACAGGTTCGAAGTCGCCAAACTTGATCATGACATCTTGCCCTTCGAATCCTTCAGTGAAGTTGCAGATCGCAATGGGATCTTGTGAGCCAAAGATGATGGAAATTTGGTTTGTATTTTCTTTTTCATCTTCGAGTATAATCTCCCCTTTGTCGGCCAACTCCATGACGTTATCCTTAAAGACAAAACATTTTTCAAGAGAGTGACCTAAAAGCCGATGGTACTTGCAGTAGTTTGGATCATTCGTTCTTCCAGCTTCATTAGGACGCTTCATTTCTGGTAGCTCAATGAGCTTTAGTTCCAGAAGCTCATCGAAGATTGCAGGAACATCAGAATCAAGGAATGGGTATTTTATCTTGCATCTCTCTCAAAGTTGATTTCCGACCTGTCTTATCCTTGAAAGAAGTCGTCTTCACACTTTGTTTCTTGCTAAACTTTGTGGTGAACTTCACAGGATTGGCATCAACATTCATGGAGTCTTTGCTTTCAACCTTGGGTACCACTTTGCTCCATCTCTTGACTTCTTGCTTGTCTTTTCCCTTGCGAGGTTTGGTGAGTGGCAGCCCTTCTTTTCCAATGGAGGCCATGCTTAGCTCCATATCATGAGCACGTGTTGCCAACTCTTCAAAAGTCCTTGGCTTTATGCCTTGCAAGATGTAGCGAAGCCCCCAATGCATACGTTGAATGCACATCTCAATTCCTGAAGCTTCACTAAGTCTATCTTTGCAGTTGAGACTTGCATTCCTCCATCGGTTGATGAAGTCAATGACTGGTTCTTCCTTTCGCTGTTGCGTGTTTGTAAGCTCTATCATGCTTACGGTACGCCTTGTACTGTAAAAGCGATTGAGGAACTCATGTTCCAGCTGCTCCCAGCTATCAATTGAACCAAACTCAAGGTCTGTATACCAATCGAAAGCATTCCCTTTGAGGGAACGGACGAACTGCTTGACGAGATAATCGTCGTAGGTTCCAGCATTGTTGCATGTCTCAACGAAGTGCGCCGCATGCTGCTTTGGGTTTTCTTTGCCATCGAACTGCTGAAATTTTGGGGGTTGATAACCGATGGGCATCTTCAAGCTATCAATTCTTGCGGTGTATGGCTTTTCATATGCGAGAGAAGACTTGGAAGAAACCTCGTACTTATCCTTGATTGTTCCCATAATGAACTCCTTCAGTTGGTCAATTTGAATCACCCCATCAGCAGAAACTTGGATTTCCTTAGCATGTGTTACTTGCTTAGCTGGAGTATTAATCACCTCTTGAACTTCTGGACGTTTTCCTGGTGCATGGCTAGATTCTCCCTCCATCATGCTTTCCATCTTGTTGATGCGAGCGTCTTGATCCTTGGCATAGTTTGATAAGCTATCAATCGCCTTTGTCAAGTTTGCAAGTTGTTCCTCCACTGTTAAAGTATTAGTCGCCATGGCATGCACTGCTGTTGGAGATGATGGAGAATAACATGGATTCTCCCATAGATTGATCTTTGACTGGAATGACTCGCGCGGCGTGGTTGGAGAGGACCCAAGGCTTGAAACTTCATCGTCTTTCTTCACTGCTGGACTTCTGGATCTGCAGAGCCTAAGTCGAGCCAAAGTGTTTTCAATAATCTCAGCGATATTTTCCCCTTTTTCCAATGGCTCAGTTGATGATCCTGCTCCTTTGGAAGATGAAGAACCGAAAGTTGGAGTTGATGCGGGCGGCACCTGAAGTGCTTGTTGTCCCATCAAGTTTGCTTTGTTTCTTGTAACTGGTCCAAAGCTTCCCTTAGTAGCATTCATGCAGCTTTGAACCTTAGAAGAGAACTTGGATTTGGCATCAAGGTCATGAGGCCAGACAGATTTTGCAGCGACAGATTTTGAGTTGGTGTTCTTTGAAGCCATCTCAATGTTGCTGAACTTCGTGAGTTGAAAAGTTGAGATGAGAGGTAGAGATTGTCCCACCGGGCGTGCCAGAATTTGTAACAACTAAATTCGCGTCAAGAAAATAAATATCGAGACAGGAAAATATTGCAACAATATATTTTATTTATCAAAATATGAGTGTTACAATCTCTATGATTCCTCTGATTCGTCTTTTCAAACTATAACTTCAAGGGCTTTTGAGCTTGATCTTGAAGTTTGGACTTGAATTTGGATTTGGATTTGATCTTGATCTTTGACTTGATGAGTTCAAGAGCTTGGAGCTTTATCTTGAACTTGGTCTTGATCTTGAACTTGTACTTGGATTCAAGGGTTTGAAGCTTGATGTTGAATCTTCGTCTTGATCTCTAGAACCTGTAGAGAAATATTTGAGTGCTTGCAGCTTTTGTAGAAATCTCTTGCTTTGACCCACGAGCTCTTCCTTGCTTCTTGTTATGGATTCTTGCTTCTGATTTTCTCTTTTTCAAATGAGAGATTTGACCCATTTATATAGATATGGGGTGGAGTAGCCACCAAGAAACCCTAACGGGCCAAGGCCCGTGGACCGGCCAATCAGATTTAAGCAGTGACTACGCCGTATTTGATTGGCCATAACATGTCACATGTCCACATGGCGTATTTTCATTGGTCTTGGGGTTTAAATTGGATTGTCACATCATTTGACGTGTGGCATGATCCAATTGGCTATTTTATTTGACTTGGCGCCACGTCACTTGCCACGTGGCACATTTTGGGCCTCTAGGAAAACTTATATCCATTGGGCCTTAGGCTAATTTGGGCTAGCCTTTCAAGATTAGGCTTTTATTACATTTAAATAATTAACCCAATTATATTAGCCCATAACATTTATTTGGACCAATATGTCTTCAATTTAATATATAGCCATATTATTTCATGGATTTAAATCCAATAAAATTTACTTGTCTACAAATACAACCAGAGGGAATCAAGCAAAAATCAGTAAATCTTTCGCCACAAAAAATTACTTTCACTGCTTTAACATATAAGCAATTTAAGCTCATAACATAAGTACCATTCTCAAATCTCATATATTCCAGAGGTATATGTTATTCCAGTCACAGAGCCCAAATTTCAATTGAGGACTTTCTTCCGTCATTCTGAAAAATACAGTTAAAAACCATCCAAAATCAGTTCCAATTTTTGAACACACAAACTTTATTTATTTTTTATTTTTAAGAAATCCACACGGCTGGTTCAACTTTTTCTTGCGCTAATATAGGGTTAAATTTCGTTTGAAGACTATATTTTTATTCAATCTTCCTGACAGGATAATTTCTTTCCTATAAGAATTCTCAACTTTCTCTATATTTTTCTGGTAGATCTACAATTCATAGATAGAGAATGGGAGGTTTTAAAGAAGAAAGAGAGGTTGACGAGAGTGAAAAGCCAGAAAACAATTTTGAAGGAGAGAGAAAGATGGACGTTTTTGAAGGGAGTGAGAGAGAAAATAAAAAAGAAATACTTTAAAATTTACTAAAGAAAGAAGAAAGTTAGGAAAAATACGGTAACTTGCTATAGCAGGTCATTGTTACCTGATGGTGTAAAAATTTAATACACTGACAGTGTACACAACTTAAACTCTAAATAATATGACATTTTTTTTATATTAATTTTAATTTACCAAAAACTATTAAAGGCGCGTAGAATTCTAATTATACTGTAATTAAAGTTGCTTCCTAGTTTTACTCGTACCCAAAATTGTTTCCTTTTCCAAAGTTCTGCGTCTTTCCCGAATTCCCTCAACACCATCGTCACAACTTCAACCCTCAAACTTACTTAGGGAGCTTCTTTTGCTAAGGTTAAGTCTTCATACATATCATTCTTTCATGCTTGATTCGTAAACGAATTTCAAATTATTGTCGTTGTTTACAAGCATCCTAGAGTTACAGTTGAGATCTTAACATTATAAGCATCACCTTAGTTTTGAGGATTCAACACTCAGATCATGTAGGTAATTTTTTTGGAAAGACGTAACATCCATAATGTTATTGCAGGGCTATGGAAAACTCGAATATTGATGAGCAAAACGAGATAGGAAGTGATATGAATGGAACTACACCGTTTGTTCCTTCCTCAGGTGTTGAAAATCATAAAGACCTCTACATTGGTATGGAGTTCTCATCACTCGACAATTAATTTAATTTTTATCTCGATTATGCTCATCGTAATGGTTTTAGTGTACGTCGAGGTCGTGTGACTAAGTCAAGAAAAGATAAATCAATAATTGGTCAAGAATTTATTTGCTCGAAAGAAGAATTTCGCTCTAAGAAAAATCTTAAAAGTAATAGACCACAAGATATAACCAGAGAAGGTTGCAAAGAATTGTTATATTTGTCGAAGAGAGAAGATGTAAAATGGGCTGTTTGTAGGCTTGTCTCTAATCACAATCATGAACTTGCTACTCCAATACGGTCGAAAAGGAAAGGATCAGAGGCTCAAAAGAATCTGATTGATCTGCTTGATGACTCTGGAGTTCGTCCAGGAAAAATTGCATTAGTCTTGATGAATCAAGCTGGGGGCATTGATCAGCTCAATTTAACCGGACAAGATATTCAAAATTATTTGAGAACTAGAAGACAACATAATCTAGAAAAAGGAGATGCACAGTTGATGTTGCAATATTTCCAAAAGCGTCAATCTGAGAATCCAGATTTCTTTTATGCAATCCAAATGGACATAGATGGCCGTTTAGCTAATTGTTTTTGGGTTGATGCTAGGTCAAGGGTAGCTTATAAGAATTTTGAAGAAGTTGTCTTCTTTGATCCTACATATCTAACAAACAAGTATGAGATGCCTTTTGTCCCATTTACAGGAGTTAACCATCATCATCAGTCTATTTTGTTTGGTTATGCTTTACTTTGGAATGAAACTCAAGACACTTTCGAGTGGTTACTTCGTACTTGGAAAGGAGCAATTTCGGGAGTTGCACCTCGTACAATCATAACAGATCAGGATGCCGCCATTACAAATACCGTTGCAAAGGTATTCCCAGATAGTGCACACCACTTTTGTATGTGGCACATAGAAAAGAAGATTCTGGATTATTTAAGTCATGTTTACAATCAACATGCTGATTTCAAGAGAAAGTTTGGTAGGTGTATTCACGAATCGACCACTCCAGAGGAATTTGAAACAGCGTGGACTGAAATTATGGAAACATGCAACTTAGGAGAATATAATTGGTTGCGTAAGATATATGTAATTTGTGAGAATGGATTCCAGCATATGTGCATACTACCTTTTGTGTAGGCATGTCAACAACTCAAAGAAGTGAGAGTATGAATAATTTTTTAAAGATTATTTGAACTCTAGTACTCTGATGAGCGTATTTGTGGTGCAATACGACAAGGCTATTCATGTTAGATATGATAAAATACATGAGAAGGATTTCAAGACAAAATCTTCAATGCCTAAGTTGAAAACTTTATATCCTATGGAGGATGAAGCAACTAAGGTTTATACTAGAAAAGTGTGTAACATTTTTGAAGAAGAATTTCTTCTATCTCAAAAATTTATCTCTGAAAAAGTCGAGGTTAAAGATGGAATAAACATATATAAGGTGCATGAGTTTTGACGACAAACACCTGCCTATATTGTTAGCTTGGATCTTGCATCGAAAGTTGCCATTTGTTCGTGGCAAAAGTTTGAGTTCATGGAAATTCTATGCAGGCATGTACTAATGGCATTTAATAAAAAAAAGATTCACTCGCTTTCTTCTTGTTATTTGCTAGATCGATGGACTAGAAATGCGACCAGAGAAAAAGTTGATGACTCTTCATATGAAACCAAAAAGTTGAAACCAGCTTTATTGTTTAATAACATTATGATGAAATCTATTGGGATTTTGGAACGAGCTACACAGTCTTGAAAACATTATCAACTTGCACCCCAAAGATTATTACAATTATGTAAAGAACTTGATGAACTTCCTTATGAGCTTGAGAAAGATTGTGTAGAGGCAAATCAAGTTAGTGAGAAAAATTTAGAATTAAACTCATGTGAGAAAAGTCACAAAATAACTTTGCTAGACCCTTCACGAGCGGCAACCAACAGACGTCCACGATCTTTGAGAATATAGAGTACTGCTCTAGAGAGTAAGACCAAAAAAAGTCCTTCTCAGAGACAGAAAGGGGAAACAAAAAATACAAAACCTAAGAGCAAGGAGAAAAGGTACAATCATTTTACTTTATACATATTTTTAGGTGGTGCTTTTGTATAACTTTTAAATTTCAGGTATAGTTCAAACTCAAACGCCGAATCAGAATAAAAAAGTGCTGCAACACCATTTAATGAGGCTCATCAAATGGTAAACTTCTGTTAACAATCATCTTTGTTGCTTGTTGACAAGTAACTTACTTTAATGTGCCTTTCTTTTGACTGAAAACTATTTTGTGTATTTTTTTTTAAATTTATAAGCAGTCTCAACCATTTCCACAATTTTACCACGGACAAGTTGAGAACACAAGTTGTGCATATCCCATCTCTTTTGGGTAATTACAATAGTCATGCAAACTTTCTTGTATCCTATTTTTGGTTACCTTAATTTCTTTTCCTTTCTTACTTACACTAGCCGTTAGTCTTCCTTCCCGACCCTTTTTTATGAGGGTTTTTCCCTCCCTAATCATATATATATGGAGTTCTAAAAAGTTTCAGGTGTAGTTCAAACTCAAACGCCGAAGCAGAACAAAAAAGTACTGCAACACCATTTAATGAGGCTCATCAAATGGTAAACTTCTGTTGACGAGTAACTTACTTTAATGTGCCTTTCTTTTGACCTAAAACTATTTTTTGTTTTTTTAAAAAAAAATTTATAAGCAGTTTCAACCATTTCCACAATTTTACCACGGACAAGTTGAGAACATATGTTATGCATATCCCATCTCTTTTGGGTAATTACAATAGTCATGCAAACTTTCTTGTATCCTATTTTTGGTTACCTTCATTTCTTTTCCTTTCTTACTTACACTAGCCGTTAGTCTTCATTCCCGGCCCTTTTATGAGGTTTTTTCCCTCCCTAATCATCACATATATATATATATATATATATATATATATATATATATATATATATATATATATATATATATATTACTATAAAAGTATGGACTTCTAAATTTAAAAAGTTGAATTACCTGAATACCCTTTTGAATAACCTAAATACTGATATATTGCAAATATATGAAATAAAACATTCTTTTTATAGGAATGGGAAAATGTGCTCTCCGAAAGGATGTGTTCTTTGGATAGTAACAAGAGACCGTACGTCAATAAAATGACTCCATAACAAATTTTCTAGATCAAATCCAATTATGATACTCTTATTGCACCACAATAATGATAGTGAAAACATACAATTGGGGCCATATCAGATGCTTCCGAAAAGAAACGGTTTATTAATCTAAGAACTTATCTGGTCTCCTCAAATATGGAGAGAATTTGCCAGAACGAGATGGTACGTTGCATTTGCATTTGATGGATGCAATGCTTACGATTTTGGTCTAAGAGGGTAACAAAGCCAGGTTTTACTTTCTTTTACCCTATTCAATTTTGAATTTTCTACCCTTGTGATTTTTGAAGTTCAAAAAGGATTAGAGTAGATGTTCATCACAGTATGTGTTAAGATTAAGATTTAAGAGTAATACATAGTTCTATATATTTATTATTGCGATTCATTTGTTTGAATTAGATATTTCCGGATGTTTCATTGGAGCATGAAATACAAATAATTATAAGCAAAGTGAGTACCATACTTCCCGCGCAATAAATAAAATGGCATCAATGAGTTCGGACAGAAAAGGCACAACATTAAAACAATAAATAAGAAGCCATTGGATGTCTGAGACACCACATTGAAAAAAAATAAAATAAGAAGCCATTTGAAAGAATTGTGGTGACGAGTTATTTCAGATCCCACGCTGCCAAATTCACAATGATGCAGCGTTAATTTGACATTGTATTGCTTGGAGAGGTCGGAACGATTGAATGACAAAAATCAAGTCTGCTTTCTTCACTCAGTTAATTATTTAATTATCTATCTTCTATGATTTATGAAATCTTATATCTATAAATATTGATAAATGATCACGGATTTTGAAATGCATGTTAAATGTTGGAATCACATATATGCACACAATGATTTGTTTGTTCCATGCCAAATAAGAAGAGTCATAAAATGACATAACTTTGTTACATTAGGATCATCTGGAGTTTACTTAAATGTTAAGTTGTGAAACAATATAAAGTATTTAATTGGATGGATGACATCTATACTTAAAATTAGTGTTATACCATGAAAATAAAATGATATACTCTGTATTCTGTTTAGATATCATATTGTGTTAAAATATTGACAGACTTGCATAACTTTAATTTGGTGTCTCTTAGTTAGATAAGCATAATTTATTACTATGTGTATTATGCTTGAATGAGAAATGCGATTGATGTACAGATGAGGATATATCATATTGATTATGTACAGAAACTTGTACTTAATTTGTTGTTTCATATAAAATTATTAATTCAAATTTTTGATTAATTTCAAAGCATATATTATTTCATAAGATTGTTTAGTATAAACTCGATGTTCACGTGCAACGCACGTGTCGAGAACTAATTACTATAAAAGCATGAACTCCTAAACTAGAAAAGTTAGATTACCTAAATGCCTTTCTAAATGGCTAAAATACCTTGCTCAGAGAAAAACTAAATCTACTACACAATTATTCCAAAGCAACGTTTCTTATCATTCTAATGGTCACAACTCTTACAAATTCAAGGGAACCTTAGAAAAACCTAACGTGCAAGATAGGACACACAACAGAGAGTCAACGGAAGATTCAAAAAGTACTACACAGTCAAGAAAAGGCACAATTTCTTTTTTTAATAATCTAATGGAGGAACTACTGATCAAAATATTTTTTATACTATCAAGCAGCAAATTGGTGCGCAAACGCCGATTTTCACTTCATATCCTATGATTAATTGATCATCTGTTTTACTTTTACCCATCGTCGCAATTTTAATAAGACTATCCTCTTCGCTGCTGTTTTACATGATCTATATTACATAGAATATAATGTGAAGTATCTGGGTAAGACTTCCTCCTTTCTAATGCAATTTAGGAATATAATTTTCCTCCAAAGTAGTCGTTATTTATCTGATGTAAATCTCTTCGTCATTATTGCATGACATATAGTTATCGAGATTGAACGTTGATAATATTTGAAAGTTTTATGATTGAGTAGGTTAGGGAGATTTTCTGTTCACTAGATTTCATTGTTAATTCTATAATGGATGTCGAGATATTTTTGTCTAACAAGGAAAAATGGTCCAAATATGTTGTTACATCTCCATGATATTGTATTGGGTGAAAAATTACAGGGGTCTCGAGCAAAGATTCGGAGTGCAACACAAAGACTGCGCCACGAGACAAGCTTTCGAAGGAAAGGTTGCATGGTCATTCGCCCCAGAGATCACCTTAGGAAACGTGGGGAGACGAGCTCGAAGCACTGAGCTCGGAGAAAACCTCCTGCAACCCCGAGCGGATAACACACCTCAGGAGACGAGGGCCAACCTTTGTAACTGTCGACCATTTGCTCCAACATTGAATAGATAGATCATGAGTCAATCACAATTATGTAAAGTATAATGGCTATAAAAGCACCATTATGATATTTTACAACGTCATTCTTCCTCCTGATTATAAGTAGGGCTCATTGTAATCAACAGGACACGATCAATAGAATACAAAATCCTACATTTATTTGTTGCCTCATTATCTTATTTCCTGCCTCGTTACTTTTTCAAGTTTTCATTTAGTCCAAATCCGATTTAGTTCAAACTTCACTTCAATACAAGCAAATTACCAGTTAAACCCAATACAAGTTCGATTTGTTGTCCTATCCCGATTTTGGCCAATACCAATTGACGTCGTCTGTGGGGATTCTGGTAATAACGTTTGTTCCAAAGATCGTAATTTCGAATTTCTCAGGAAAACAAAATGCCCGATACTGTCAATGACAATATATCCATTCAATTGCCCGATCAGACAGTGGGCATCACCGAGACCAGTGGTGTAATCCCATTACAACCAACTGACTCGACACCGCCCGTTAGCACCATCCCGACAAACACCTCAGCTCCGCTACTTGGGTTGACGCTCCCAAGTAGGTCTACTCCACCGATTGGTCCAACACCTCCCGTAGGAGCATTGGCCGCCGAACCAACATCCTCAAATTCGGGCGACCCCTTCCAACAATTCATGGTAAACTCACTACAACAAATGCGAGAATAGGCTGCTGCTCAAGCAGCTGCGCAAGCTTAATTTAACGAGCAGTTTTGGAGTTCTTTACATGCCCTCGCTGGGAATGGGAGAGTTCATGCTGCCATTGGCGATATCCCCTACATGATGTTCAATAGAGGGAACAACGTCACTACTCCTGTTGGAATAAGTGCAGGAGGACTACCAAATGGGACCTCGTCTGGGGTCTCAGGGACTGTAGCTCCCACAGCGCCTCAAACGAGCGTCACGTCTGATTCCGAAAAATGGAAGAAGGAGTTCAAGGCTAGCATGGAGAAACGACTCGAGAACATGCCAGGGGTCCGTAAACCCCAACGAAAACAAGACATAGAAAGATGTCGCTAATTGTCGCGAGCCTGTCATCTTTGGTGGAGTTCTGCCTTACTCCGGCAAGTAGACAGTCGTCTTTCTCTCGTCATCAGGCACTTGCACAGTCGCAGACGATTTCATTTAGATCTCAATCAGTCGGAGAAATGCCACCATCTAGTAGAGGTTGAGAGCGTGGTGGCAGTGGTTCTTCAGAAGGTGATTATCAGGGTAGTAGCTCAGCTCAGCTACAGAGGCAGTTCTATGAACTGCTAGTCTGGCATGATGCTGAGGCATCCGATGTACTAGACCCAAGTATTTCTTTTTCCCTTAAATGTGAGTAAGATTTGATTCTTCTGGTCGATCTAGAAATGGGTTGTCCTATCATGTTTCCATGGTTTCTTTTGATGTCATTTCTATTAAGAATTGGTTGCGGTAGAGGGGTGAGCTTCTGACATGATTTATTCCTGGCATTTATGATGACCCTACTAGATTATCTGGTTTAAATGTGTGAGATTTTTGAGTGAGTATCGATATTGTTTACTTGGCATCTTATTGTGCCTCATTCTGTTATAATGTCAAGTCAGTCTACCTCTTTTTTGAACATAGTGTCGGTAGGATGATGGGATTCTTATTCGTCACCATCAGAAAGTGTCATTGTTTCTTCCGGTGTAAAGTGGTTAGTAAGTAATACTCGATCTATGTGTCTCCTCTTGGTTCGAGACGCTAGTAGAGTCATGTTATTCTATAAGTTTGTCTCGGTATAAAAGGGATTTCTGGTAAATTGTCAGAGTTTCCTTTTTATAGGAAGGTTAAATTGACAGAGATTTTGTTCCATAAAGCTCATTTAATATCTATTTCTTCAATTGTGATTCTTCGATAAGCCTGAATCGTAAGTAGTCTAGCTCTGGTAGCCAAATAAATAAGAAGATGAGCTTCCTAAAGATCTAATTATTTCTATCCTCAGTTTATTGCCATCTCTTCTTCTTCCAACACTAGTGAGCTTGGGCAGTTAGTACCACTCATGATGTTCCCTATGTTGAGCCAGAGTACGTGTCAAGATAGCCGGGTAAGCACATTGTTGTTTTTCAAGGCTACTAAGGGTAATGAGAGGCATCATTTGACCTTTGATTTGATCCATCAGGCGGTGGTGCTTATAGAAAATTTATGGAGTTGTGACTCGAGAGTTACAGCTGTTTGGCAACTCGAAAGGATAGTAGGTAGCTTAGGTTTGCCTACGTTCAGCTTTTAGCTAAATCTTCTTTAGTCTAGCAGACTGTACGGGGATGGTTATTACTATTCAAATAGCTGCATGAGTTTGTGCTTTAAGTGGAGGAGTCTTCCTCCAAATATTGAATGGTAATACTAAATCTCTAAGGCGTTGATACCACTTTTGTCACGACCCAACCTAGGTCCACGATAGAAACCTACAATGAGTGTCGACCATTGCTAAACCCACTGATAATCTATTAATGGTAGAGATAAGCTGGCAACCTGATCATGTATACATACCTATCTGTTGAAAGCATAAAGTCTGGAAAGATGACACGACGTTAACTTCCTGGCAATTAGAACACTGAGCCACAAATTCTACTATGTCACACTTCATTCCGTCCCACCAATAAATCTGCTTATGATCATGGTACATCTTAGTCGAACCTGAATGAATAGTGTATTTGGAATAATGTGCCTCTATCATAATCTGTCCACGTAAATCTGCAACATCAGGGACACGAAGTCTATCTTTATACATGAGAACACCGTTAGTAGTAACCCTGTATTGTGACTCCGGTTTTCTTCTGGCTATCCGTCTGTATTCAACTAGAATAGGATCCTCATACTGACGCTGTTTTGCTTCATGAAAATTTAGAGTTAAAGGTCTAGTGCAGCTTATCGTCCATCCATCATTGGCATATCTCCTTCACACCTCAACTCTTCGAGAATTTACTTTAGCGTTATAAGTGCGCATGTAATCAACTTTGTTGCTGGTATTCTGCCTCAAGCTCATGGTCCAACTACATGTCTCTTTTATTTTAACTTTTTCAAGTCATAATATTTCTAATTCAAAGACAATACCCTGAAGTAGATGTTTAGTCTGAAGATCATTCATGGTCTGCATCATACTATCCAGTAGTATTTGCATGATCCTTATCCTTATATGACAGACCCTGTTCAGATGAACCTTTGACATACATTAGGATATGAGTAACTACATTCCCACAAGTAGCTTGCGAAACAACCCTAACATCAACTCAGGCGTTGCATAGTGCGTTCGTAAAAATAATATAGCTTGCATCAAATCTTCTATAGTGTATAGTGACAAGGTACTTCAAAAGCTCCCCCTATTGCATCAAGCGTGAGCTAATTCTTAGTTCCATCTACCTGTTCTATATCGAAATGTATATCGAAGAGGTGATTATCGGTTGAATCATGTTAACCCATTCAAAGTTCCATGTATCTTTGCTTCGAAAATATAGAACTCTTTTCTCGTGATCGAGGAAGGATCAACTTAGTCAGAATAAGCTGTGCAATGGTATTATCATATTATCTAGATATAATTTATTCCAAAAGTACCATATGCGTGTTATGATTCTGATCCTGTAATAAGAAGATAATGCTCGTGAAGTAGTTTATGAAGGTCGTGCAAGTTCTCTTTTATCTGTGTGAATGTTGCTTTAGACGGAAGCTCGTTCGAGGACGAACGAGAGTCTAAGTGGAGGAGAATGAAACGACATCGCTCAGTTGTTTCGGGAGATAGGACTCCGATTTACGTGCCAATAATTTTAAAATCTTCGTAAGGTCCATTCGAACTTATCTATAAAATTTGAGTTAAATCAGACTTCGTTTGGTAGGTATCGGAAGAATGTTTCAGTTTTTATTGTCGATAAATATTAAAAAGAGATTTTCAAGCTCGATTTTAGCGAATGAACTCCGATTTGAAAGCGGCTTTAGGTTCGTATGATTGATTGTGACTTTTGTGAACTTTCGAAAGTGAATTTCGAGGTTGTTCGGCTAGTTTCCGCTAAAATACCGAAAGTTGAATAATTTGACCTTTTTCCATTTAATTTGCATATTGAGTTTTGGGAGTCCAATTTGAGATCCGCCTTAGCAAGTGTGTTACATATATTTTGTATAACTTACTTGAGAAGTTTAGAATTATTTCGAATATCGTAGGGTACCGTTTTAATTTTCGTCACGAAAAGAAAATACAAATATAAACGAAAATAAAACAAAAATACAAAAAACAAAAGAAAAAGGAATCAATTGGCGGTAGCTATTGGGATAAATATCCCATAGCCTAAACATTTCAAGAAAACATATAACAGAAGCAAAAACAAAACAGAGAAAGGACGATGTGAAAGAGAAAATGTCAAAAAAATGAGAAAAGAGCCGGAGAAAGATAGAATTTTGACCCCCAAATATTCAGGTAATGATCTTAATGTATTATTTTAGTTTATTACGTGTGTTTGAATATACTTTGACGGTAAAAAATTGGGATATTAGACATCATTTTAATAAATTCTATTAATAGTTTAAAGGGTCAATTGGATCCTGATAATGGAGAGTATATATTCGTACTCAGTGAGTTATGGGCAACATATAAATGTAATTTATTTAGAGTTTGGTTATGTTACCTAAAACCCTGTACATAAGCCTGGCCTGCATATTGCGTATGCGAATAGGGTATCAGGTTCCTACCTGGATTGTTCTAAGATGTGAGGAATGAAGACTTTAGCCTTATGTGATATATTTTTCTGCTTATTGAACACAGTGGGATCGTTTGGCAATGAATCCAAAAGGATAAAGCGGTTGTTGGGTAGCAGTGTTAGCTTTAGAACGAGGTAAGTGTTTATATCTATTTCTTTGGAGGCACCTGACCACGTGGATTTTCTACCACGTGTTCCTTACATGTGTAGCTGCCGATAGGCGTACTCATTACGCCTTAGCTTTGGATTTACATTGTATATTATATGTTATGTCCTGTTGTTGGTATTGCATTGAGGATCTGAGCATTGTACTCTGGCTGTGAATTGGCATCTACTTCCCGGCTGTCGATGAGAGTCCCGCGCCGGTGAAGGATTATTATTGCATCATATTGCATATCATATCGGGTGCATGAGTATTCCGCCCCAAGAGATTACAGGAGTATTCCGCCTCTGGTTTACATTTTATCGGGTGTAGGAGTATTCTGCCCCAGGAGAGTGCAGGAGTATTTCGCCTCTGGTTTATATCATATTGGGTGCAGGAGTATTCCGCCCCAGGAGCAGGAGTATTCCGCTCTTATGTCAGATACTGAGTGCAGGAGTATTCCGCCTCTGCTTTACATTATATCTGGTGCATGAGTATTCCGTCCCAGGAGAGTGCAGGAGTATTCTACCTCTGATTTATATTATATCGGGTGCAGGTGTATTCCACCCCAGGAGAATGCAGAAGTTTCCGCCTCTGGTTTATATTATATCGGGTGCAGGAGTATTCTGCCCCAGGAGAGTGTCGGAGTATTCCGCCTCTGGTTTATATTATATCAGGTGCAGAGTATTCCGCCCCAGGAGCGGGAGTATTCCGCTCCAGTTGGTTATCAGATTGGATTCCCCTCGAATGCAGGAGTATTCCGCTTCGGGATGGGATTATGGGCACATGTGACCCTTTGCATCATATTTCATTTCATTTCATTTCATCTCATTTCATTTCATACCATTGTGTAGACTTGTGGTATATAACTACTGTTCTGCTTATACGTTCATTACTTATTTGTTGATATGTTTCTGGCTCGTATTCCTGGTTGAGTTTATGGTTTCATACGTGTTTGCGGTTATTATCTGGCTTTGCCTTTTTATAATTTAAATAAGAGAAATCTGGTTTATCTGTTTCTTCTCCCTGGCTAGCTATCCTCTTTTTTGAGGTGGCTAGTCTGCCCCACTTATTGAGTCCTTTTGACTCACCCTTGTTTGTTGTTTGTTTTTTGTCTATCTATTTCGTTTCGGCAGGTTCGCTCTAGGATTGAGTTCGCCACATTGTGAAGGAGCGAAGACGACTTCAGCTGTCAGGGTGAGCCAGCTTTTATTCAGGATGACCACCAGTTTTGTGTTTATTATTTTAGTTGCATTTTGCTCCCTTCAGGATGTATCTGTCTTCTTTCCTACTGTAAGATGTCTAGTCTGGATAACCCTTAACCTAGTATGTCGGGTAGCCAGCTGTAATTTCTTTTGTCTCTTTAAAGAGCGGCATGGAAGTATCCTATGTCTGCAGATCTATCGTATATTTGTATAGTAGTTTTCTTTTAGCTTGATTTTTTCAAAGCCATACTCTCATGTATTCTATGGGGGCTCTCATACGCATAACAGTTTTTATTTTTATTTTATTGTTTTTACAGTTCACATTTTTCGTTTCTCTGTTTCTTCATATAGCAACAATACACACTGGGATCTACGTGACAAAGATTACTCTATATTCTCCACTAGTATTTATTTCTATAAAAAATTCATATTTTTTTTAGCTAAATCCTAAAATATATCTAAAATTCCTTTAATGATCAAAGATTGCATATTTTATGGTTGAATTCATAAATCTCAACCTGCATTATTCATCAACTGATATTTAATTTTTCGATTTGACATACTTTTTCATGAAAAAATAGATATTTGCTCAATGGAAAATTTATTTCCAAAATCTTGAAGGAAAAATGTTAAAGTTTTGATGAGTCGGGGTCATCTCTTATTTTTGAATCGGGTAGTATGGGTTCTACAATTTGGTAGGTTTCTTTTTTAATTAAACTAGGTGTTGGGTCCACCTTTTTGAAAAATTGCAATTAAAAAGTCTTTTGTTGATTGTTGCTGTTAAACTTATAGATTATTTTCGAATTCACTTTGATAGAATTGGTTTATTTTATTGCCTTTAACCAAAAGAAAGTAGCTTTATTAGGAAATTTGTGAAAGTTTAGTGAGCTTTTGAGAAATTAACTCCTCCAATGGTATCTCCAATTCACTCCAATGATCGATAGTAACCCTCTTTTTACTCATAAATAATAGATAAAAGGCGAAAAGTTAGTGTATACATAAGGAGACTTAGAGCCTTTTGGATGAGCTTAAAAGTGGCTTATAAGCTTATAAACCCATTAATATATGTTTGGTAACTTAAAATATTTTGGACTTACAAGTTATAAGTCGCTTAAAAGCCACTTTTTAAAAAGTTAGGTTCCTAACTTCTCAAAAGTAGCTTTTAAAAGTCATTTTTTGACTTATAAGCCACTTAAAATAAACTGCTTCTAAGCCCACCCAAACATGCTCTTATATAGTTCATGTTGATATAGAAAAATAAAGAAACTAAAATAGAAGATACTGACTATTACATCTAGTGCCGAAAGCACTCATCATTTGATTTCATAGACTCTTAATTTCCATTTCAAAGAACACCGGAAACTAGTGGCTAAGAAGGTTTGAGATCACAGCTATGATATCACCATAATTCGTAGTGGACCGATTGTCCTGTGATAAAGGTGACTGAATTGGAGGTGGTTGTTTAAACAAGTCCTCACAAATATTGGCTATGTCAACCACGCGTGCTGCTTGTGTACTAGCATCTCTATAATTTCCAGCTCTTGCAAAGTCCTTGGCTCTATCCAAGTTGTTAATTATAGTGGCATAAGCAAGGTCACAGTTGCTATAAATACTCTTGGAACGAGGGTCCTTAGCTCCTGAGATGAGGGAGCGGATCTTCACACTGGTGGCTGTTGCGCTCTTTGTTCCTAAGTCGATGGCAATGATTTCAAGCTTGGAAAGGATAGCAGTTTTTGAACGAGGATCTGATCTTAAAGTATTTGTGCAAAAACCAGGGTCTGTCGTGGAACGACAAACATCTGAGATCAGATCATTTGCTTGCAAAGAAACCACACTCAGAAATAAAAATAGAAACATTATATAGAAATTAGGGCAAAACACGACAACCATTGTTTGAAAAAAAAGAAAACACTCTTGTTTCTGCCTAGCTTCTTATTGCTCGAATGACTTGTGTGGTTATCATATGGCTCCAATCCCATTTATATACTTGGTCAAGTGTAAATTATAAGAATTATCTATTTTAAAGCAGATCCATTTCTCCTCTCTTCAGAAAAAATGTGATTATTCTTCCAAATGAGATCCACCTCCATAAATATTAGTCTTTTTTTTTCTTATTAAATGATATCTATTTCAAGTCAGGTTTGTTTACCCTCTTTTAAGAAAAAACGTGATTATCCTTTCAAATAAGATCGATCCACCTCTATAAATATTTGTCTATTTCTTCTTAATGCAAGAATGAATAGAATTATTATCATGACTAGGATTCCTTCTGTTTGTTTGGTTATGTGTTAGTACTCTAGTAAGTTTATCAATGCAAATATGTATGTATAACCTTTTGAGTTTGAATCGAAAACTGTGACCTACTATTAAACAAATAATGTTTTGAAAATTTGCTAAAAACTAAAATAATAAAGTATACCTTTTCGATATGTTGCGTACTCTTTTGATATACACCATTTTGTGTTAGGATCAAAGTCTAAGCTGCTATCGAATAAATGAATATTTCATATTTTTTTTTGTTTTGAATATAGTATTTTTTTTGGTATATCGTATATTCTTTCAGTGTATACATTTTCTGTTTGGATCGAGACGCTATCGAACAAATAAATATTTTAAATTTTATTTTTTTGAATATTGTGTATCTTTTAGTGTACTGTATACTCTTTTAATATGCACGTTTTTGTGTTTCAATTGAAGAGTGAGCTGTTATAGAACAAATGAATGATTTGAAGTTTGTTATTTTGAATAAAGTATACTCATTTGGTATATTTTTTATTTCTTACTGAATATGTGAATGATATAATAGAAAGGTCTATAGTATAACCATAGTGTATATATTATGGGTATTCTACAACATTGATTTTTTTGTGCTATATATTTTTTTGTAGTATACAATATACCTTTATTGGATTATTATTAAATTGAGGCTCAATATAATTATGTATACCTTGTGGTATAGAATATATTATATTGTTATACTATATGTTGACATCCAATTTTGGCCTACCCATATTATTTTACTATACGTAAATTCAAAGTGCAATATTAGTTTTATTGAAAATTGCATTAGTTCGCACACATTATTTTCCTATCCCCAATTACTAACTGCTATTTGGAGAATAATCATCTAATTGTGGCAATACTATGTACTTGCATCATTAGCATTTTTATTTAACACATAAATTTAACACGTATTTCAATTGTGATTACTTCAAAATTTCTTGTATCATTAATACCATTGAAAGGTTATATGTGACTGTTTAATAATTAGTTACTATTATTTGAGCTCATACGTACAAAGTTTTATATATATACTACTCTTTAGATACGCGTTTCACGCGTGTATCATATCGATACTCTAATGATACCGAAAAAATTACAAAAATATTACTCTAAAACAATATGAAACTGTTATAAAATAAAAATCAAAGAAAAAAATATAGCTTGTTGAAAATGATGAATAACGGTAAACAATATAGGGATAGTGCAACACCACTGCCAGCACCAATTGGGCACAATTTAATTTTAAAAGTCGATAGTCGAATTAACAGAAATATTTAGCTATATTTTTCTCTACAATTGTACCTTGGTTACTTTTCATTTTTCTAAATAAAACTCGATAATAAATCCTCTAGATTCCTCTCTATTTAACACTATCACTTATCTAACTCGTCTTTGCCTCCAGATATCTTCCTCTTCTATCATAACTTTAGAACCTTCATTACTGCATTATCATCTAAGGGACTCACTCGTTCTGCATGAAATATGAACACAATCTTCTACTTTAAGGACATAAAACAAAATAAACAACAAATATTAATTGAGATTACTGTGAAAGTAAGGATATTGACCTGCCTAATATTCAAATAGAAAACATCCTCAAACTTTCACTTTGGTTTGCTTTTTTCCTCAAACAAATAGGGTGTTCATGGACATATATATATATTTGTCCTACAATCTTGTTCATTAAGAATCCCGAAGTACTTCGTCACAGCCTTATAATAAAAAAGGACCTGTGTAAAATCAACTTGCATGAAAATTCTATCTTGCAATTATCATGCCACATTGATAAATATCATATGTGATTAAATAAAATAAATGCTTAAAGAGATCCTACTAAGATGCTTAAGACACTTTAACGTGGTCTTAATCCATGACGGAAGTTGGATTTCATCAGTAAATAGGAAAGTGCCCCAAATTTAGGACTTTTATGACAGGATAATGCCGAGCAAACCGAGCCAAGACACTTTCCAACGAGTACCAAGTTTGAAGGATGCCAAGGACTAAAAGTCAAGAGCTTTGAAAGTGAATTAAAGAAGCATCAAGAGCATCCCAGGCCAGGCGCTCCGCCCGAGGTACACAGGAGCCAGGCGCTCCGCCTGAAGAATTCACTAGCCAAAATGGAGGCGCTCCGCCTCAGCCCAGGCGCTCTGCCCAGAGCGCTGAAGACCCGAGATTTTTGGTGTTCTTTTAATATTTTGGCCCTGCGTGGTCTATCTACTTAAGCCTAACGTGTGGGGCATTTTAGACCTTTATCAAAACTTGGGAAAACACTATAAATACCTAAGTCTAGCTTATTTTCATACTTAGTCTATTTTGAATATTGAAGAACATGAGCAATGCTCCTTATTGATGAATGAAACCTATCTTTTGGACTTGAATCTTGTAGTGGATCTATTTGACCCTCAATCCAACTCGATCATTCTATTTGCGAGACCCAGGTGTGTCTCGAGTGTAGTTGCATAGTGTAGGCAACTCTTGACCTGAATCGAGAGTTTCACGAGACTAGTTCCTCGTGGATACCTCGTAGGGAGTTCAAGACTACTCTTGCTCCTTATCTTTTTCGTTTCCATTTTTACCCTGCATCAGTTTGGTATCAGAGTAAGGCTCAGGATTTGTTTCTACAAACCCTCGATCCTTGTTCATCGTGCCTAGTTTATTTTCTCTTTAGTTTCTTGTGTTTGAAGTTATTGAAAAGAAGAAAAAATAAAAAAAATCAAATAGTTGAAAAATCCAAAAATTTGGCATAACTTGTTGGTGTGATTGAATCTTGATATGAGTGTTATTGGTGATTGATCCTTGAATTCCAACTTTCAAAACCCTTGAAAAACCCCTTGTTCTTGAGTTCATAACTTTGATTCTTAGATTTGAATGATTGTTTGGGCGTAAAATTGATTGGGGTTTGTTGGGAAAGATCAAAGGCAACTTTGGGTACCAATATCTTGAGATTTGGAGTTGTATAACACAAGATTGACGAATCCAAAACCCCTTTTTAAACCCTTTTTGAAACCCCAACTTTGAAACTTTGAATGATGATTGTGCATTGATTGTTGGGTGTTTGTGGATGAAAATTATTGGGGTTTGTTGAGAATAACATTATAAAACTTTTAGGTACCTTAAATTTTGATAAAATACAGTGAAATCGATCTAAAATTTGGGTTGAAATTGAAGAAACACGTTGTTGGAAAAGCTGAAACCCGTGCCAGGCGCTCTGCCTGAGCTGGCTGCTGGTTGTTGGGTGAGGCGCTCCGCCTAGCCCTAGGCGCTTCTCCTAGTCCTGTAGCTTGGTTTTGGGTAGTTTTCTTCTAGGTTTTCGCATTTTATTTGATTGCATTGCATCCGTTTAGTACTATTAGAGTAACATTCCTACTCGATTAGTACTAATCATTTGAGCCTTTAGGATTATCGTGCTTAGTGGAGAGTAGAACTCAAAGAAGACTCGCAGAACAATTTGATTCAAGTCCTTACTTTAAAAAGCATAGCGTCTATCGAGTCACATAAACTTCACTTATCCCGGAGGACACTTGACTTGTGGATAATTTGATTGAGTTGAGGATTTTTGTTCAACTACGTGAAGCTTCTAGATTCAAGTTTGAGTGATATATCCACCACCATTAAATGAATGTACCTGAGAGACATTCAAGTGAGGTGTGTGTGTGAGGTTGTTTCACTAACCGTTTGCTTATTTTGTAAGTACCATGGCTAGTGAAGGTGATGATCCTATGAAGAGTGCCTTGGCTACTATCATGGCCAAGTTGGATAGTATGAGCCTAAGGATTGAAAGTCTTGAAAAGGGGACCCCGAGTGTCCAACTTGAAAATGGTGAAGGTACAAATGGCTCAATCTTTACCCCGGAACAAGTTGTCGAATTGCTTAGGCAACAAAAGGAAAAGGATGAAGCTGCCAAAGGTGAGCAAGTGTTGGGTAATCCCCAATGAGTATGCATTCCCCAAAGAAATGTACCACTTCCTATGGCCCGTAGAAACATTGCACCTCTTGAGCATGTTGATGAAGCTCAAGAAGGGGAGGAGGACGAGTATGGTGATGGTGAATATGGAGCTCCCTATCCATTTAGGAGAGCTGTGAATCGAGGCCGGGATGTGAATAGGGGAAGAGGCCGAGGACGAGGGCCACCCATGGGGAATGTTGGAGGGAATGGTAGGAGGGATTATGATGCTTGTGGTGACAACTTTGGAGGTCAACCAGAGCCTTACCGAGGGGTTCGTGATAACAATAATCTCAATAGTGTAAAGCTTGCTATTCCTACATTTAAAGGGGGTAGTGACCCGGATGAGTATCTTGAATGGAAGTTAACCATGGAAAGAGTGTTTGACACCAATGACATGACCTAGGAGAAGAAAGCCAAATATGCTATATCTTCTTTTGAATCCTTTGCTTCTACTTGGTGGAAGTCGGCCAAGAGGATTAGAAAAAGGAGTGCTTTGCCCGTGAACCTTACTTGGGATGAATTGAAACGTGCAATAGATGAAAAGTATGTGACCCAAAAGTATCGACATGATCAACTCACCCAGCTTTATGAGTTTAAGCAAGGTTTCAACACGGTTGAAGAGTACTACAATCAATTTGAGAAAATCCGAATGACATTAGACATGGATATGGAGGAAGAAGAGCAAGTCGTGATTCGATTCAAGAATGGTTTGAATCGAGAGATAGTCTCTCAATTGAGGTTTCAAAAGTATCGTTCTTATCATGATCTATTTGATGACGCAGATGAAGCCGAGCAATAGATTAGGGAAGAGAAGTCACCCGTTACAAGAGTAACACTTCTACTCCCATGAGCAAACCAAAAGAATGGAAGTCTCCAAACACAGATGGTGCAAGTGCAAGCCGAGATGTGAAGAAGACCTATGAGAGGCCAACATCAAATGTGGGAGGCAACTCTAAAACTTCTTTAAATACCGCTACTTCTTCTTCTACTTCAACTTAATGCTTCAAGTGCAAAGGATATGGCCACTTTGCAAGGGATTTCCCTACCCGAAAGACCATTATTGTTATGGATGGGTTGGCTTATGAACAAGATAGTGAGCCCGAGAATGAGGAAGTTGCTTGCGAAGAGGCTATAGAAGAAGGAGAAGATCCTAAATTGTTCTTGAAAGTTAGGAGGAGTTTGAACACCATATTCATGGAAGAGGAGGTGGAGAATGTTCAGAGAGAAAACCTTTTTCATGCTAGATGTTGTGTGATGGGACAAGTGTGCTCAATGGTTATTGATTCGGGAAGTTGTGCCAACATAGTGAGCCAAACTTTGATTTCTCAATTGAAATTACCCACTTTGAAACATCCCAATCCATACCGTTTACAATGGTTAAGTGAGTGTGGTGAGTTGAAAGTGGTGAAACAAGTATTGATAGAATTAAGTGTTGGAAACTATAGAGACAAAATCATGTTTGATGTGGTCCCGATGCAAGCTTGCCATATTTTATTTGGGAGACCATGGCAATATGATAGGTGTGTGGTACATGATGGCCGGACCAACTCCTATATGGTCAAGCAAGATGGAAAGAAGTATGTGATTAAACCTTTGACCCCGAGGCAAGTAAGAGAAGACTACGAGCATATGAGGGAGTTGAGGGAAGTGGCTAAAGCTAAGTCACCTATTGTACTTAAGCCCGAAGCAAACAATCTTATTGTCTTGCCATTGCATGTTGAAAGTGAGAGTCACTCCACTCCAAATGAAGACAATCTTGAGTCCCATGCCATTGTACTTGAAAATGAGAGACAAAAGAAAGAGAGAAGTGAGGGAGTGAACGGTGACAATCCAAGAGAGGAAAAATGAGAGGATTTAAGGAGTGATGTGAGTGGGTTGTCACCATAAACTACACATAACATTGAGGGAAAATTGAGAGATAAGAGAGGTGAGGAAAGAAGAATTAAGAGTGAGAGAACCCATTGTTATAACAATCCTTCATCTTCTACTTTTTCTTGTGTTAGCTCTTGTGTAGCTACATTTGAAGGCAAGCCATTGGAGCCTCAACTATGTGCTTGGAAGGAAAGACAAGAGGAAGAAAATCTTTAATGTGAGCTTCACGAAGGAGGAGTCGAACATGACACTTTAAGCAATGTGAGTGCTCAAAGAAGTAACTCAACTGTAAGTGTTGCTTCACCTTCTCATGAGCCTACTAGTTACTTGTCTTATGATGACTGAATGCTAGTTGGTGTTTGTGATGCATCAAGTGAATATATCAATAGTGAAGAGTCTAGTAGTCAACTTGTGTGTGATTGTGTATCACTAGTTGAGAGAGATGATATGCCACATCATGATGTAAGCTCATTATTCAATGAACCTCTCCCTAGTGTAGATTTGATAGTTGACTTTGATTGTGACCTTTGCTATGACACACCACCAATCTTTGACAAAGGGGAAGATGAGATAGTTGATCATACCCTTATTGATATCCTTGTATTTGGTGGACCTATGTGTTATGGTAAGGATGGTAATGACCTTGAGGAGTCCAAATTGCATGAATTGGACAAGGTTGTCTATAATGACTCCTCAAGTGAGAGTAATGAACCTAGTCTTGATATCTTGCCTATGCTTAATTATGAAATTAAGATGCATACTTTTACTAATCCATTGTTTGAAGGCATCTTCTTTTATGGTAGTGACTTGTATCGGACTAGGGTTGGTAGTAAGATAGAACCTCCATGGTGTGAATGGTTTGACTCCTTAGGCAACCCATTGTGTGAAAACTTGAGTGCGGTAAATGACTCTTTGAGTGACCCTACTATTTCTTGTTGGGGTTATGATGAAGAAGAAGCCATTATCAATACATTCCTTGAGAGCTTGTCTTTTGAGAAGGGTTGCTTAGGTGATGAACTTGAAGGTGAAAAGGAAACACTTGGTGTGAGTAAGTATGCTCTAAAGAAGAGGAGTGGAATAATTGATTGTAGTTGTAGCGTGAGCTATTTGACTTACTCCACTCCACATGTTAATCACACTATGAGGATGGATTGGTGTGTTGATCGTGAGCTTAAGGTTCAAGGGGATTTTGATAGCTTGACCTTACATTTCACATGTCCCCATAACTTATTTTCTCATTCTTGTGTTGAGCGCATGTTTTTATTAAACCAAGTACGTGTTGTTCTCCTTGGAGACTTGATTTTTGTGATTATTATTGATGCTTGGTTATACCATAAGAGTATGTTTTCCACACACATGCGCTAACCTACTTTCAAAGTAGGAGGTTTTGTGTTTGCTTACCGTTGCTTGTAGATCCTAAGCTCCATATTAAGGCAAGAGAGATCTTGGAAGAAGTCTATGTCAAAGTGACGTTCAAGAAGTACAAGGGAGGAGAGCATTGGGCACCCCGAGGAGATGATGATTCCGTGGACGAGAACGCCTTGATTTCAAGGACGAAATCTCTTCAAGAAGGGGAGGGTGATGCCGGGCAAATCGAGCCAAGACACTTTCCAACGAGTACCAAGCTTGAAGGATGTCAAGGACAAAAAGTCAAGAGTTTTGGAAGTGAATTGAAGAAGCATCAAGAGCATCCCAGGCCAGGCGCTGAAAAGAGACCAGCCAGCTTTTAGATGAAAGAAATGAGGCCTTTCCTTGTAGGAATAGCTTTCTAAACTATTTTAAATAGTAGTCAGAAGCAGGAAGGTTGGTCTCACCTTCGTCCGGGGACTCGAATGAGGAGATCGCTGATGCCGACCACCCTCTGTGTCTTTGTCAGTGAAGTAAATCATCCCGAAGCAACTGAGGAGAGACGACCACCCTCTGTGTCTTTGTCAGTGAAGTAAATCACCCCAAAGCAACTGAGGAGAGACAAAGAGTAGTAAAGGAAATACAAGTAGCAGTCTCAGGTCAAAGGAATCAAGGAAGAATTTCTTCTGATATTGCGGTTACTCTTCCAGAATCTCATCCTGAGACCTAAGTATGCCATTCCCAAGCCACTGCTCAATCCTCCTTTTCTTATCAAAAAGAAAGAAGAGAAAGAAAGGAGAAGAGAACTTCGTATTTTGGTAACTCTCTAGGAGTCATCTTTAACCTTGAATACTGTTAATAGATTCTACAGCAATAGTCCGCCCAGGCAAAGCAGGTGCTCCACCCGAGGTACGCAGGAGCCAAGCGCTCCGCCTGAAGAATTCACTGGCCAAAATGGAGGCGCTCCGCCTCAGCCCAGGCGCTTCGCCCAGAGCAGTGAAGACCCGAGATTTTTGGTGTTCTTTTACTGTTTTGGCCCTGCGTGGTCTATCTACTTAAGCCTAACGTATGGGGCATTTTAGACCTTTATCAAAGCTTTGGAAAAAATCATAAATATCCAAGTCTAGCTTATTTTCATACTTAGTCTATTTTGAATATTGAAGAATATGAGCAATGCTCCTTATTGATGAATGAAACCTATCTTTTGGACTTGAATCTTCTAGTGGATCTAGTTGACCCGAATCTTCTAGTGGATCTAGTTGACCCTCAATCCAACTCGATCATTCTATTTGCGAGACCCAGGTGTGTCTCGAGGGTAGTTTCATAGTGTAGGCAACTCTTGACCCAAATCGAGGATTTCACGAGACTAGTTCCTCTAGTAGGGAGTTCAAGACTCCTTATCTTTTTCGTTTACGTTTTTACCCTGCATCACAGGATCACATATTGCTCCCATGAAGAGAAGTAGAGAAGGCCATAAACGTATATTTTATTTCTTCTTATGGTTGTACCTCCGAATAAATGACCATGATATCAGAAACTGTGACTAAACGAAATGGATCACGAGATTATCGTTTGGGAATGACAGTAATAAGGGATTAAGAGATCAAATTGAAGAAACAAAAAGAAATTAGCTCAAATTTGGTGGTATGAGAATTCTATTTTAAGTTAATAGTGGCCTAATTATTCTATGGTGGTGTTAGGTTTTTCAAATATATGTTCAGAAAAAGATTTAAGATTACATGTGACAACTTGTGCAGCATATAAATTATTCAACATTCATTTATGAAACTATTAACATATCTAAAACTGCTTACTTGATTAACCAAATTGAAATTGATATGTACTAATCAAATATCAAGATCATAAAATTTTTTAATAACAAACCAGATCAAACGTATTATCAGCAACTCAAGTCATTCACGCCCTGTCAAACTTGAACTCAAATATATTCATGCCCAAACACCTGAATTTCAAATATCAAGAGGACTGCACTGTTAATACAAATTAAAAAATTGAAGGAAGAGAGTGAGAAGATATGGTTTCGAATTAGACTTTATAGTGATAGTTTGATCAAGAAGAAAAAGAGAATGTGGAGTAAAGAGCGAAGACAATATCTTATGTACATCAAGTGTTTACAACAAAGTAAGCAAAGTGAGCATGAAAAAATACAAAGTCTAATTATTAAATACAGTATTAATTGAAACAAATAATGAGATATACTTTGATTCTAGGGGATTGATCATGTCATATAAATTACATGGATCAGAAGTTGCATCGAATAAACAAAACCTTGTAAAGATACCTTTGACAAAATTTTGTCATCCCTTTTCATAGAAGAGTTTGGCTTATCAAATATGCACAACCATAAAAAGAAGATAAAGTGCAAGAAGGAAAACGACACAAAACACAAATTCCAGCCGAACTAATTAACACCATAAACTAATCACAACTCATATAATGCATATAGGAAAAGAAGATCAAGAGAAAGTAGGATACCCAAACTGAAACAAACCTAATCCACAGATTGCGGCCAACCTAATACCATGAATAAGCACAATAGAAACATCGTCTTAATAGGTATTTACTTGTCGAAGGGTTTTGGTCGAGTAATTTAGTTGGTGTTTGAGATTGAAACAAACTAATACTTTGCAGCCGTGATTATTGACAATATATTTTAGGGAGATTTACACAAATATACAACCCTAACATTATATTTACAAAAAATAACAATATTTAGATCAACTTTTTAACGATTTAAATCCTCCCCGTGTGTGTATATATAAAAAAAATATTAGTAATATAGAAACAATACATACATGATATTTTAAAAATTATGAGAATAATTATTCAAATACACGATATGTATGATATTAGATATTGTACATTTTATAAATAAATATTAAATACATGATATTGTTTATGTACTATTTGTGTAGGTTTTTTACTATTTGTTCATGTACAATAAACAGTACATAGACAATAATATGTTAAAATATTAAAATATTCGATATGCAAGTATTTTAGGATTACTTAAGAATATTTATTTATATATTATTAATTGTATTTCATACAAAAAATATTTATCCATTGTATTAGGGATTAACCACAATTTGAAATATTAAATAATATCTAAATTTTTGATACATTTAGTAACTAAATAAATATTACATACACAATTAATATATAAATATTAATTAAATATTAATATCAATATATAAATTCTAATTAAATAAACATTACATACACAATATATTAAAATATTAAGTGATTAAATATTAAATACACAATATGTAATAAAAAATATAGATATCATACATATATCGTATATCAAATAAATAATATTAAAATTATATTAATATCTAATAAATATTAATATATAAAATATTAATATTTTTATAAATATCTAATAAAATATATAGAATATAAATATCATACATATATTGTATATCAAATAAATATTAAAATATCATACATATATCGTATATCTAATAAATATTAATATATAAAATAATAATATTTGATAAATATCTAATAAAATATATAAAATATTAATATCATAAATATATCATGTATCTTTGAAATAAGAATATAAAACTTTCATATATGGTGTATCTAATAAATATTAATAGATATAAAATAAATACTAAAGATCATACATATATTGTGTATCTAATAAATATTAATATATAAAATAATAATTCAATAAATATTACATACATATGTTAAAATATTAAGTGATTAAATATTAAATATACGATATGTAATATATATTAAATTTCTAATAAATAAATATTAATATTTACTATTTTAATACAATATATCACTATTTGAATATGGTGTATATTCAATATTTATTTATTTTAGTATTTTTTATTATTATTTTTAGGTGATATGTATTTTGTTTATGTAAATATTAAATATGGCGACTAAAATAAAAAAAAAATAAAAAATAGTATTATGCAAATTCTTCTTTTTAAGTGATATATATTTTATTTTTTTAGCATTGATATATATCTTTTATTTAAGAAAAATAGTATTATATGATTATTAACACTAGGATTTTTTTCTATTATTTTAGTGTAATGTTGTGGCTACCAAAAGTAAGGATGAAAGAATAGTAAATATTTTCATATGGACTGCTATTTATGTAAAGAACCCTATAATTTGTTAGGCAAATAGGAAAGTAAATAAACAATTGAGCAGGGAAGCAAATAATTGAATAGGCAACCCCTTTCCGACTCCTAAAATAAATATTTTACTGTCCTGTATATTTTATGTACAAAGTAGGATGAATAGAACATGATGTTTTAGATCCTCCAGAAAGCGTCCGGTAACATATGTAATACTTTACAAAGAAGAAAAATTATTAGTAGAAATTTGCTCCACCCTTATTGTTGGTGAAAAATTTAACATGAGGAAATATTTAAACAACTTATAATCGATAAATTAACTAGAATTAAGCGTTTGAACATAATGTGGAATCAGGTATAGGTGAGGCGGGAGAAGAGCCTCATCTGATGTTACTTATCCTTATTTGTGCTTTGCAAGATCGACTCTCTTAAGTATTTCAAGTCAGGCCAAAAGATGTTAAATAAAATGGTTTACTATTCAACTTACAAGTAAAAGATGTTTGCTATTTGAAAGCGATGAAAACTTAAAAAAAATTTATTGTTCCATTTTGAAAACAAGTCAAATGATTAAAGAAGAGAAACCAAAGTTTAATAAAAACAGCTCGGAGTCCTAAATTTATTGAAAGAGTGACATATAAATTTTAAATGAGGGTTAACAGGTCGCTTTATTTTTTGTAAGACTATATGTGTTCTTTATTCAAGAATTCGACTAGCCTGTCGGTGTCATTATATCCCATAGCGTACCTGGACTTGCTTGGGGCAGTGATTTCACTTGAAATCATTAGCTTAGTTTAGATTCTATAGTATGTTGTGGTTGAACTTGAAGCGATCTGTTATTTTCCAAGACACACCACTTTACTGTTTTAAGGACCGGTTCCTTAAACATGTTCCTTTACTATATTATATGCAGAATTAAAATTGTAAATAAATGAACACCCAATATTAGCGTGGAAAAACCCCTTTAACTAGGGATAAAAAAACCACGACCTACTTTTCCTAGTAGGATTTCAACTTTACTATGTAAAAGACTCACATGGTTACAAGACTACCTTCTTACTAACCTAGGACTAACTCTAATCCTCTAGTGACCTCTTTCACGATCAGTGAAGTTTTCAAGTACACGACTTGAACTGAAATGATACAACTCGATAGTACATACTACAGTTGAACTAAGACTGAACTTTTACAAGACTCAATCTAATGGACAGGTTCTTACTTAGTTCCCTGTAGCTTAATGATTACACAAATACGATTAAAACTTTTTCAATGCTAAGATTCAATTCTCTCTGTATTTGTGCACACTTCAATAGCTAAAATGCTCCTCGTTTTATAGCTTCAGCAATCATGAAGTCCTGATCAATTAGAACTCCAAAGCTTCCAAGAGTTTGAGTCCTAATTGAACTCTTCACTCAATCACCCAAGATCCTTTAGTCCTTATCCACTATATATGCAATCTTTTCATATCACGTTTAGACTTACATAATTATCAAGATAAACATTAGTCTAAGGATAATTAATAATATCTCAGCTTAAATGATTTTGCATGAATTATCTATTTAGCTGTAGTGATTCAAAGGAACATGTCCTTTGTATCTGTTCCTTAGTCATCAGTCAAAACTTCAAGCTTATCCAAGCTAATATTTTCCCTCTTTTTGATGATGACAAACTCATAAGCGTAGCTGCATGTCTTGAAGTACAACTTGAAACTCAAAAGCACTTAGTAGAGACTTATTTTATCATTAAGGATCAGATTATCAAATAGGTATAAAGTCCACGCAAAATCAACTTACTCTTCCCCCTTTTGGCATCATTGAAAAGGTTGCATAAAAAATATTTCAAGTGTATAGAAAATATCAGCACATGGCCATTGAGGCAACTCAAATTGCAAATACAATTAAGACTAAAGCAACTGCAAAACAACGATATTAGCCATCGAAGACAAGTCATCATTAACAAAAGGTTAAACCAGGGGATACAAGCAAGTACTGCAAAATTATTCAAAAACTAGAAAAGAAAAAAACTAAGGTACTAGAACTAGTCTAAATCCCACTGAAAAAAAGATGGCTTATGGCTAAGGTGATCAGGATGTGGAAGGACCAGGTCCCTGAGACTTGTTCAGCAACTCAAACATCTGTTTGAGCATACCCTCATTTGTCCTCTTTTCCTTTGTAGCCTATGCCTTCCATTAATTCTTCTCCTCCTTCAACCTTGCTATTTCAGCAGCTTGTATGGAAACCTGTTGCCTCAATACCCTCACCTTATTATTCAAAGGCTGTCTACCAACACCAGCTAGTGGAAGATCAGCTTGAACAGGCAAGTCACAGCTGATTAGGGTAGCACATCCAAACTTCTCCTTCTTTGTAACCTTAACTACCCCCTCTAAAGGAATTTTCAATTTGGAAAACAAATCAGTCAGGATGAAGCCAAAGGGCAAAGAGTGCTTTTTATTCCTAGTAATAACCCATTGATCAAGTGGATCATAAACCTAGGCCAATTGATCTGCTTATCAGTATCAAGCATTTCCATAAGGACCAAGTCCATGAAACTGGCAATCCCTCTTTTCTCCTGCCTTGGCATCATAATTTTGTTCACAAACTCAATAGTACTTGGTGCTGAGGGTGCATTTCACTCTTCTGCATAGCCCTTGGTTTTTCTTCATCCTCATTCTCAGTAAATTTTCTAGTAATTTCCAGCCCAGTAGGCAAATTGGTCAAATCTAGCAATACCTTCTTGATGTAGCTTTTATATCCCACAAATGGAATCCCCAGCAGTTCACCCAGCTCCTTAGTGTCAAACGTAATTTCATGGTCATGGACAGAGGTGGTGATCCTGTCCCTCTTTATAGAACAGTTCTTATAAAACTCCTGAATCGTCTCCTTTGCACACTTTCCTTGGATCTGAAGGACCGTGTCCCTCCAGCCTTGGACCTGCAATTTCTGCAACAATTAGACCATACCCTCTTCCTCCACATTAGAGAGTACTCTCCCTTTCAGAACTTTCCTAGTCATAATATCATCATGGACATAGTTTTGAACCTCATCTCCCTTATCTTCACTCTCATTGTCTTCACCAACAAATGATTCATCAGAACTTGAATCAGAACTCTCATCAACTAAAGTTCTTTTTGAGGACCTGGTCCTCTTGGAAGATTTCACTGCAGCAGCTTTCACAGAGCTCCTTGCCACACGCCCCTGTGCAACTTTTCTTTTCTGAGTCTGAAGCACAACTACCTCAACAGCTTCCATCTCATCATATTCATCATCCACAACATCCCTCTCTTTTTCTACAAACTCAAATTCTTCTTCATCAACAGGATCAACAACCTGTTTTCCCTTCCCTTTTCTGCTTCTTTCCATAGCAGCAGCCAGATTCTCATCTGCAGACTTGGCTGCACTTCTTATCCTTCTAACCCCACTAGCAGAAGTAGAGACAGAAGGAACATGTTCTTTTTCCTTAGAGGAACATTCACATTTTTTCTTAAGACCTGGCTTATAACTGTCACTAATTTTCTTCAACTTTGCAGCAATCTCAGCAGACATTTGTTCATCAATGGGTCCTTTCCTAGCAAGTTTTCTCTTTAAACTCCTAATATTAATTAAATAAATAATAGGCCTATCACTATCACTCACTGCATCATCAACATTTATCACATACTCCATGGGTGCTCTAAAAGCAACCTCTGGAGACCCAAATGACCCATGGATGGGTGCCTCCAAATGTTTCACTGTTTCACCTTCCCCCTCAGGAACAGTTCCAGACCACTCTTCCTTTTCCCCTTCATCCTCTACTATATTTAAGGGAGAGGCATAGTTTACCTGATATTGATAAATAATCATAGCCCTTAACAAGTCCTCAACTTGTTCTACAATCGGCTCAGCAGTGGGAACTGGTCCTTCCCCCTGAATTTCTGGTTCAGGCACTTCAGGGTTATTTTCAGGAAGTTTAGGGTTTGGTATTGAGGTATCCATGGGTGAAGAAGGATTTGGAATTTGTGGTTGATAAGAGGTGGGTAGGGATGATGAGTTTTCTGGTGAAAGAGACATTCTAGCAATACGATTCAAGAGATATTTCACTATTTTTTGTGAAATTTTGGAAATTCAATTGTGAGCAAAGTTAAAATAATGAAGAAGTAGAAGTGTATTTATAGAGTGAAATAGGTAGTAAAGATTGAGTGCAAATCGATCACTATTACCTCATTGAATGAAACTCAGCCGTTAAAGGAATCTTGCGAGTCTTCCAGAAAAAGAGCCGTTAGGCTTTCAAGTTACCTGATATGATTGGGAACAGGTTCTTCCAATGGGACTCTTATGCAGTTTGGATATGATTAGGATTCCTAGTGGGATTTATCCTAATTACAAGTTACCTATAGCCTCAACCTTCTAAGATACATGAATAATAAAGAGTACATACCTGATTTTAACACGAATATCAGTGTCTTCCAAATTTAATCACTTTTGCTCAATCTGAAATTCTAAGAGCATAAGGGTAATATCATTCAATTTTAGCAACTCTAAAAAGAAATCATTGTATAAGAGTATACAATAAAGTATTAAACTGGACTGAATATTTCAAATTAACTTGAATAAAATTCATTTTTAAGTGCAATTTTCTAGCCAATTTTGAAGTAAAGTATTGATGAATTTAGGTAAATTTAATCATCCCTAATTCCAACCTGTTTCTTTCAAAATGATCTCTTCCTAAAGCTTTTGTAAAAATGTCAGCAATTTGCTTTTCAGTAGGACAAAATGCTATGGTGATCAAACCCTTTTTATAGTTATTTCTCAAGAAATGGTGTCTTATATCAATTTCTTTGGTTCTTTTGTGATGCACTGGATTTTTTGTAAATGTTAATAGCAGTAATGTTGTCACAAAAGATAGGAACAGTTCCTACATCAACACCAAAATCTTGTAATTATTGTTTAATCCATAACAACTGTGAACAGCATGAGGCTGCTGCCACATTTTCAGCCTCAACAGTGGAAAGTGCCACTGAATTTTGTTTCTTGGTTCCCCAAGAAACCAAACACTCACCAAGAAAATGTGCCATACCTGAGGTACTTTTTCTATCAACAAGAAAACCTGCATAGTCAGCATCAGTATATCCAACAAGATTAAAATTACCACCTTTTGGATATCAAAGTCCCAAGGAACCTATTCCTTTCAAGTATCTCAATATTCTTTTAACAACTTTCAAATGAGATTCCTTAGGATCTGACTGAAACCTAGCACACAAACCAACACTAAACACAATATCAGGTCTACTAGCAGTTAAATAAAGTAAGGAACCAATCATGCCTCTATACAATTTTTGATCAACTGAAATTCCATGTTCGTCAAGATCCAATTTTGTGGCGGTGGCAATAGATGTATCAATTTCCTTAGCATTATCCATATCAAACTTTTAAGTAATTCCTTAACATATTTTTTTTGATGGATCATAGTTCCATTTGAGGTTTGCTTAATTTGTAAACCCAAAAAGAAATTGAGCTTACCCATCATGCTCATCTCAAGCTCACTTCCCATCAAATTTGAAAATTTCTTACTTAAATTTTCACAAGTAGCACAAAAAATTATATCATCTACATAAATTTGAACAATTAAAAGATGCTTACCCTTTTCTTTTAAAAACAATGTGCTATCAAATTTACCTCTTTTATACCCCTACTGAAGTAGAAATTTTGATTGACGTTCACACCATACTCTTGGTGCCTGCTTGAGTCCATACAAGGCCTTGTCCAGCTTGTACACATATTCAGGGAACTGTTCATTCTCAAAACCTGGAGGTTGCTTAACATGCACTTCTTCTTTCAAGTAACAATTCAGAAATGCACTCTTAACATCCATTTGATATAAAGTAAATTCCATGTATGTAGCAAAGGCTATAAGGAGTCGTATTACTTCCAATTTTGCAACTGGAGCAAAAGTCTCATCATAGTCAATGCCCTCCTCTTGACTATACCCTTGAACAACTAACCTAGCCTTATTTCTGATTACGATGCCATCTTCATCAAGTTTGTTTCTGAAAATTCATTTTGTTCCTATTATGGACCTGTTCCTTGGCTTGGGTTCCAGATGCCAAACCTGACTTCTTTGGAATTGATTCAATTCTTCCTGCATAGCATTGATCCAATCTACATCCTTCAGTGCTTCTTTCACGCTTTTAGGTTCAACAAGAGACAGAAAAGCTCTAAAGGCACACAGATTGTGATTTTTAACAGCTGATCTTGTTTGTATTCCAGCAGTCTTATCTGAGATTATTTGATCCATAGGATGTGAACGTTGATACTTGTAAGGCTTGAATATCAAACCATTTTTAGAAGTCCCTTGCTGAGGAACAATTCCTGAGGGAGTAGCATTGCCAGTTTGTGAGGTGGATAACATTTGTTCCCCCTGTTTCTGTGCTACTCTTCTCAGTTCTGTCCTGAGGAACAGTTCCTTGCAGTTCACTTCTCATAGTATTCCCATCCAATGTCTGCATTTATGAATCAATTTCACCATGTTTCAGCATTCCAATCTCTTCATCTTCCTGTACCTGTTCTTGAGTCAGACTGTCAGTTTCATCAAATTTAGCATGCTTTCTTCAACTACACCATTTTTTCCTTTCAACTACACCATTTTGTTGTGGAGTTCTAGGTGAAGAAAAATTGTGATTAATGCCATTTTCATTACAAAAATTGAAAAATATATGATTTTCAAATTCAGTTCCATGATCAGACCTAATGGCAACAATGTGACTATCTAGAGTGCTTTGAGCTTTCTTAGCAAAAATTGAAAATGCATTAAAAGCTTCTTCTTTAGATGCAAGAAATATAGTCCATGTAAATCTGGAGTAATCATCAACCAACACCATAACATACTTCTTACCTCCACGACTCATTGTTCTCATTGGTCCACACAAGTCCATATAGACCAGTTCCAAAGGTTTGGTAGTACATACCTGATTCTTTGGTTTGAAGGAGGATTTTACCTGCTTCCCCCTAACAGAAGCTTCACATACCTCATCATCCTTAAACTTGATGTTAGGAAGATCTATCACCAAATTCTTGGACACAAGTTTGTTCAGTTGTGAAAGACTAGCATGGCCTAGTCTTTTGTGCCATAGAAGGGGATCATTTTTTACGACACTTAAGCAACTCAAGCTTCCATTAGATAGTGTCAAAAGATCTACCTTGTAGATGTTTCCATGTCTATTTCCCTACAAAATAATCTCTCCAGAGGTTTGGTTAGTCACAGTGCACCCAGTAGATGAAAAATTAACGTTATTACCTTTGTCACACAATTGAGATATACTCAATAAGCAATGCTTCAGCCCATCTACTAGAAACACATTTTGTTATACGATGTGAATCTGACCTACCTACCTTTCCAATGCCAATAATTTTCCCTTTCTTACCATTACCGAAGGAAACACTTCCTTCTTGAAAGGCTGAGAGTGAAAGGAACAGTTCCTTATGTCCTGTCATGTGCCTTGAGCAACCATTGTCCATGTACCATTTGTGGTTCCTCTCCTTCACTCTAGCCTACAAAAGAAAACTAGGGGTTAATTTTAAGAACCCAAACTAGGTTGGGTTCCTTTCCTTGAGAAAAAGGATGAACCAAATCTCTCCTAGCCCAGAATAGTAATGGTTTCTTTGTGTGAACAGTTTTCTTTCTCACAGAATTTTGAACTGGTTTATAGGACATGTTCCTTTGTGCAGCCATTTTTAGAGATTGGCAGTTTTCTTTCAAGTGACCCGTGTTCCCACAATGAGTGCACAGCCAGTTTTCAGGAAGTGATAGGTACTTACTCTTTGGATCCCATTTGAGTGAAGACTGTGATTTCATGAATCCAATACCTTTCCTGTTACTACTATGATTTTTCTGTAACCATTCTAGTGCTTCAGAGGACTTATTCCATTTTACAGTTTTTCCTAACTCCATTTTTTTTTTAACTAAGTCCTCTTCCAAATATCTTATCTTTTCATTTTTCTTGCACAGTTCATCAACAGTGACTTTTAGTTTCTCTTCAGCAGTGATCTGATGAGAATTAGCAATGCCTTTACCATTTTCAACTATTTTAACATTTTTCAGTTCCTGAACAGTTGATTCAAGTATGAGGACCTGTTCCTCAAGCATGCTAATTTTTTTTTTCAGAGTCATTTTTAATTACTGCCTTTTTATATTCTATTCCTAGACTTTCAATTTCATCATGCAGTTGATTTTTGCCATCCCTTAGAGATTTAAACTCATTTAGTACAGTATGAAATCCTTTAACTAATTTCTCTCTAGGTAATCTTTTCACGTCTTGTCTAAGTTTAGAAACAAATAACTCAGCATCTTCTTTATTATCTGAGTCTTCAAGAGCCATTAGAGCAAGATCCTCATCCAGATCATCATCAAATTATTCCTTCTCACTGTCTTGCCAATTAGCAACCATCGCTTTGGGATTTCCACTTTTCTTCCAGACCTGTTCCCTAGCCTTTTTCCTTTCTTCCACGTATCTCTTCCTCCATTCTCCTTCCATAACTGGACACTTGCTGATATAGTGCTTCATGCTTCTACATTTGAAGCATTCTCCAGCCTGTTTCATGTTAGAAGACCTACCCTGTCCACTAGCTCCCTTTTTCTTATTCAAATATCTTTGAATACTTTTAGCGATAAGGACCAGTTCCTTAGCGTCAATAGGCTTATCAGCAGCAGTTAAGGCTAGGTTAGGTTCAGTTTTAACTGGTTCACCTATGTTCTTAACCTTTTTCCTTAGTTCATAAGTTTTCAAATTACCTATAAGCTCATCTAAGGATAAGGTGGTCATATCCTTGCTTTCAATGATAGCACAAGCTTTAATCTCCCAAGAATCTGGAAGAACCCTAGTTAGGATTTTTTCTATTCTATCTTCAACAGTTAAAACCCTTCCCAAAGAAATAAGTTCAGATGAAATAGCATTAAATCTAGTGTACATTTCAGAAATTGATTCTCCTTCTTTCATTTTAAAGCTTTCATATTCAGCAAAAAGGAGTGTACCTCTAGATCTTTTGACTTGACTTGTTCCTTCATGTGCAACCTGTAGAGCATCCCAGTTTTCCTTTGCAGTGGTATACCCTCTAATTCTAGTTCACTCATCAGGACTGAGTCCACAGACAAGCCACTTCCAAGCTTTGGCATTCTTTTCCCACTGCCTTAAGTCTTCAGCATTGCATTCCCTTCTAGTTTTGGGAATATTATTTCCTACAGCAACCTTTTTCATTGGAATCATGGGACCTTCAGTAACTATGTCCCACAACTCATAGTCCTCAGCTTGAAGATGATCTCTCATCCTTTCCTTCCACCATGAGTAGTATTTTCCATTGAATAAGGGTGCCCTAACAGGACTGGCCCTCACCATTTTCCTATGATGTACTCATTCTAATCCTAGATGTTAACCTTTTCAAGGATAACCCGCTCTGATACCAATTGTTATTTTTCAAGAAACACCACTTTACTGTTTTAAGGACCAGTTGCTTAAATGTGTTCCTTTACTGTATTATATGCGGAATTAAAACTGCAAGTAAATGAACACCCAATATTAGCATGGAAAAACCCCTTTAACTAGGGATCAAAAAACCACGACCTACTCTTCCAAGTGGGATTTCAACTTTACTATGTAAAAGACTCACTTGGTTACAAGACTACCTTCTTACTAACCTAGGACTAACTCTAATCCTCTAGTGACGTCTTTCACGATCAGTGAAGTTTCTTCAAGTACATGACTTGAACTGAAGTGATACAACTCGATAGTACCTACTACAGTTGAACTAAGACTGAACTTTTACAAGACTCAATGTAAGGAACAGGTTCTTACTTAGTTCCCTGTAGCTTAATGATTACACAAATACGATTAAAACTCTTTCAATGCTAAGACTCGATTCTCTCTGTATTTGTGCACACTTCAATAGCTGAAATACTCCTCGTTTTATAGCTTCAGTAATCATGAAATCTTGATCAATTAGAACTTCAAAGCTTCCAAGAGTTTGAGTCCTAATTGAACTCTTCTCTCAATCACCCGAGATCCTTTAGTCCTTATCCACTATTTATGCAATCTTTTCATATCACATTTAGACCTGCATAATTATAAAGATAAACATTAGTCTAAGGATAATTAATAATATCTCAGCTTAAATGATTTAGCATGAATTATCTATTTAGCTGCAGTGATTCAAAGGAACATGTCCTTTGGATCTGTTCCTTAGTCATCAGTCAAAACTTCAAGCTTATCCAAGCTAACACGATCACTTGAGCACGGTGGACATGCAAGAAAGGATTGAGAAAATATTAATATGTTTATTCTAGGTGTTTAATCGAAAAATAACAAATGATTTCTAAGATAGGATAAACTCTAAAATGCAATTTCTTCTCGAAATTAAGATCGACCTTTAGATGAGATATACATTATTATTTTATGGGGAATGAATCCTGAAAGCATGATATCATGACGTACAGACTTCAAGGACTACTTCTAAGAATCATAATTCCTATTATAATTCTAACGTACCTAATGTCTCCAACAAGACTCCCTAAAATAAGTTTCTTAACACTACCCTTCAAGACTAATATGAGTCCTTAGAAATTACTTGATGCTTTTAATTTGGAGACATGATCAGTAGATACACCCATAGCTGCGAAAGCTTCACGATGCACATATGATAGCCAGTAGAATGCTAAAAATAACCACAAGCAAATACACAATATGGACAAACCAGTTCCTACATACTTCTCGAAATGCAACAATAGTTGTATTTAATTAACAATGAAGGTACTGGACATAAGTTGCTCGGATGAGGAACTAGTTTGATTATATATAATAACTTACACCACAACCAACTGAGTAATTCCATAAGATTCGATCTCGTAAAAAAAAAAAAAAAAAAACTAAGAAAATTAACGAACTGGTTACAAAATTTCGATGGGCCTCGTTACAAAAGAAATAGCTAAGTATGGAAGGGGTCAGAGACAACCTATTTCAATCAAGCAGCGCCAATGAGAGGTTTTTAGTTTGAGTCGTCGCGGCTCCAAGCTAATCGACATCGCTGGTGCACTTTTCAAGTGATGCTCGATGCCGGTCCGCTGGTTGCTTCTTTGCTAGTCCAAGGTCAGTTTGATGGAGGACCACGTTGGATGGTGATGGTGCTACATGATGGACGTTGAAAAATACAGATTGATTGGAGAAGGTGAGATAAAGATATCTGTCTATAGAGAAATGGATTGAAGAAAGAAAAGATATCGACAGGAGAGAGTCCCTGGAGAGGGGCTGTGTCTTGGTAAAGAGAAATTGTGTGTGTGTCATGATGAGAATTGAGTTAAATTTTTAGTCAAGGATTGGGCTTTTAAGAATGCTAGTAAAAAATTGAATGCATGATTCATGAGATCTTTAAAAATCTTGAAGCTTTTATGATGCGTTATACGCGAATGCCGAGTCATGCAGTACCTAGTGTTATAAAATAATATAAATATTATAAAAATTCAGATTTGAGTTAACAATTATGCATAGAAAAAATAATATACAACTTTATGTAAATATTCAAGTTGAATTGTCGTATGGTAACCTGTTTGCCAAGACCAATATGATTGAAGATCATTTGAACCTACATAAATTAACAATCAAAATATAATTAGATACATTCTAAAACCATAGGTTTAAATAATCAACATACCATATATATATATATATATATATATATATATATATATATATATATATATATATATATATATCTTTGGAAGGAAAAAAGCATCTCAAACAATATCGATCTCATCAAGAAGAAAACCATTAGGCTTGTTATCCTCTCAGCAAGGGACTCAGTCACCTCGCCCAGAAAACCAAACGACTTTCTCAAACTAATACTGCAGATCTATTCTGGGAATTGGCAACATTGACAGAAAGCTCTTCTAGCGGAATTCTCCTTCACTTCCGGTGCCCACTCCTCTCGTTCTGATCACAGTTCCCGTCCATAGAAAGTCCACTCCCAAATGTCTCTTACCCATGAGGTTCCAACATTTTCTCCTTAATTGACCTGATCATTACGACTGTGCATCGACTATCGCGCACTAAAAATATATATATATATATATATATGGAGGATGCGGAAAGGGAAATTGAAGAGACAGTGAGCCAAAAAGAAAATGTTGGTTTTTGACTTGACTAACACTTAAAAGGAATTAGATATCAGTCTCTAAAATTGTAATATACTCTAAATGTTGAGGACCTAGCTTATCCAGGTTGATTAGTGGATACATAGTATAGAGTTGATGTATAGATTATTTATCATTGTATGCAGTTTGCATTTTGTAGTTGGCTAGTTTGTAGACATAGTGTTACTTTCATGTTCATTTATGTAATAGCCCAGGTTCTGTATCAGGTGTGGGCCTAGTTCTTTACATAAATAGCAGCCCATATGAAAATATTTACTACTCTTTAGCCCTTACTTTTAGTAGCCACAACATTACACTAAAATAATAGAAAAAAATCCTAGTGTTAATAATCATATAATACTATTTTTCTTAAATAAAAGATATATATCAATGCTAAAAAAAATAAAATATATATCACCTAAAAAGAAGAATTTGCATAATACTATTTTTTATTTTTTTTTAATTTTAGTCGCCATATTTAATATTTACATAAACAAAATACATATCACCTAAAAATAATAATAAAAAATACTAAAATAAATAAATATTGAATATACATCATATTCAAATAGTGATATATTGTATTAAAATAGTAAATATTAATATTTATTTATTAGAAATTTAATATATATTACATATCGTATATTTAATATTTAATCACTTAATATTTTAACATATGTATGTAATATTTATTGAATTATTATTTTATATATTAATATTTATTAGATACACAATATATGTATGATCTCTAATATTTATTTTATATCTATTAATATTTATTAGATACACCATATATGAAAGTTTTATATTTTTATTTAAAAGATACACGATATATTTATGATAATAATATTTTATATATTTTATTAGATATTTATAAAATATTATTATTTTATATATTAATATTTATTAGATACACGATATATGTATGATATTTTAATATTTATTTGATATACAATATATGTATGATATTTATATTTTATATATTTTATTAGATATTTATAAAAATATTAATATTTTATATATTAATATTTACTAGATATTAATATAATTTTAATATTATTTATTTGATATACGAAATATGTATGATATCTATATTTTTTATTACATATTGTGTATTTAATATTTAATCACTTAATATTTTAATATATTGTGTTTGTAATGTTTATTTAATTAGAATTTATATATTAATATTAATATTTAATTAATATTTATATATTAACATATTGTGTATGTAATATTTATTTAGTTATTAAATGTATCAAAAATTTAGATATTATTAAATATTTCAAATTGTGGTTAATCCCTAATATAATGGATAAATATTTTTTGTATGAAATACAATTAATAATATATAAATAAATATTCTTAAGTAATCCTAAAATACTTGCATATAGAATATTTTAATATTTTAACATATTATTGTCTATGTACTGTTTATTGTACATAAACAAATAGTAAAAAACCTACACAAATAGTACATAAATAATATCATGTAGTTAATATTTATTTATTAAATGTACAATATCTAATATCATACATATCGTGTATTTGAATAATTATTCTCATAATTTTTTAAAATATTATGTATGTATTGTTTCTATATTACTAATATTTTTTTTACATATACACACACGTGGAGGATTTAAATCGTTAAAAAGTTGATTTTGCGCTAAATATGGTATGTAGGCGATTATAGGCTTCAAAACACAATTAAAAAATTCATTATGATCTCTACATAAATACACAATTATTTTTTAAATATATTAACATAATAATATGAATAAGATTATAAATATTAGAAAAATAAGTAAAATATGCTCTATATGTGTGTGTAATATATTGAATCATTATTATATTATAACTATTAAAAATAAATTCTTGAAATATTCATTTTGTACATTTAAAATATAAACATAAATAAATATGCAATGGGAAAGGAAATATAAAAAAAGTTGAATTTGATAGTTATAGAAATATTATATGTTCTTACGCATACTACCTAATGGAAAGAAAATATTTTATTAACTAGCAATAGGAAAGAAACAATAAAGAGATTTAAAAAAAAAATAGACTCCTATAATAACTCATGTCTTTAATTCTTAAAATAATATTAACAAATATGAGATCGGCATTAACGAAACCCTTAAATTAAGGAATAAATTTTTTTATAAATTTATAAAATAGGTGAATTAATTTATAAATTACCTAATGGCTAGAGAAAGAAAATGAGTGAAAAGTGGGGCTAGGAACAGTAAATAAGTACTACTTATGTGCTTATTGAGTAATTTACCCAATATTTGCCTTATTGAACTCTAGGCTGGAATTGCATAAATGAACCTGGTTTAAAAGAGATTTTACCCCTATTTTGTGGAGTTAGGTTTATTTAGATTTAAAATTGCATACTTGGCCCTAAACCCTATCATACTTCAATACTTGACTCTAACTTAGCGCAACTTGAAATTATTTACGCCAGTAGACTTAAATTGCATGTGTACTTTATATTTTATCTTCAAAATTCCAGAATTCGAATCTAGTCGGGAATTTCGTTGGTCTTGGAAAATGTCTAATAATTTCTTACTGAGACACCAGAACTTCTTACTTAGAATCTCATGCTAAGCAGATGTATCCAAAGTTATTTAGCAAACATAAATACAAAGTAGGTGCCCTAATACTTCTAATTAAAAATTATGTTAAATGGCAACGCCGACTCAAACGAATTACCATAGGTAAAACCCGACCTTTGAACTTAACAATTTGAAAAAAGGGGATGCGACAGTAAGTAATACCACAATTTTACAGTGCAAGTATTTGACCAATCAATATTAAAAGTAATCTCATTCCTTTTGAACATGCATAGTAATTGTATTGATTCAAAAGAAATTAAACTAAAAGAAATGTCTGATTTAAAAATATGACAATAATAAAATTAAAAGTATACTAATAGACCATTATGTTATACCAGAGAAAAAGAGAACAAAACTATATTTGTATCAGTTATTTTTTTTATCACGTACTAAGTGAAAAATAAAAATAAAAAAAAGATAAGAAGAAAAAAATGTATACTACATAAATATACAAGAGAAAAATAGCTAACTGACATAGAGACATAAATATAAGAAAGGTATATTCTATATTAGTTATCTTTTTCTTTATTGGTAATGAAATAATAATAAAAATAATAAATATCTGAAGAAACATTAATATACCAATTATCTTTTTTATTCATTGGCATAACAAAAAATGATTTAAAAAAGTGGAACAAAAATTTGTATGCAATCAGATTGTATTAAAAAACTTCTAAAAAAATAATTGAATGGAATTAGAAATTGATAAAAAGAAAGAGAGGAAAAAGAAAGAACGAAGAAAATAAGGAAAACGGAAGAAAGTAGAGAAGAAATATAAATTTACGAATTTTAGAGGCTTGGATCATAGTATTTTTGTAATTATAGCCTTAATATATGAAAGAAATTGTAAATGAGTATGCAAGTGTAAATAAATTATAGATATATTTGGAATTAAGTAAATAATGGTTAAATAATGACAATTATTTTTAAGGTCAATGAGTATGTATACAAGGGGCGCCGTTCTCTAGCATGTAAATTCAAGCCAACTCACGTATCTCACACATCAATTTCTCATCCAGTAGCAAACTCATTCTTACCTGCTTCAACTCAATCAGTTTCATCTCCTAAAGTTTTTGGGTGCCTCTTTGTTGCTAACACAAATGTACATAAATTCTCACCAAGGTCTAGACCTTGTATCTTTTTTGGTTCTTCTGCTGCCCATAAAGGTTTCAAATGCTTGATCCTTATTCAAATAATGTTTTTATCTCCCGTCATGTAATATTCTTAGAGTCACTGAATTATGCTATAACTCTTCCATCTTCATGTGATCTTAATTATTTTCATAATGGACCAGTCTCTACAGACTGCTTATCAACACAAACTCCACTTTTTTGGGATCCTAATGGCAGTTCGACTCTTTCTATTTCATCCACGTTCCAAGAATCCTCACAAGACCCCACTTTTCTAGCATGTAAATTCAAGCTAACTCAATTTCTCATCCAGTAGCAAGCTCATTCTTACCTGCTTCAACTCAATCCGTTTCATCTCCTAATAGATCGCCTAATACACAAGACTTATTACACTCATCTCTTAACTTCACTCACTCTCCAGATCTTCCCTTATTAACTCTAAACAATTTGCACTCTTCTTGTACCCTCATCTTAGACTCCTCTAAGCCCAGCTCATGCTCACATACAATGACCACTAGAGCAACGAAAGGATCTCTAAAGCCTAAGGTCATCCTGTTATAATCTAAGCACCTCCTAAGGACACTAGAAAGCGGGTTGAATAGTGTCTACCGATTTTTCTTTGTAAGGACTCAATTCATCTGCAAAAGTTCTTGACTTAGCAGTTTGTACTTGAACACCACAACATACGCAAACAAACAGCACAAGGAACACGGTATTTTTACATGGAAAACTCCTTGCTCAAGGGAGAAAAACCACGACCCACACTCTGGGATTTTAGGACTCAATCCACTAACACAAAGAGCAAGTTTCTGATTACAAGACTCTGTAACCAAGGGGCTACACTCTAGACACTAATCACTCAACAAAGCTAAACTCTAGCTTTACAAAGTAATCTCTTAAAAGTTCACCTAATACAATTGCTTCTAAGATAAGCTAATAGGTAAAAATAATGATCGCTCAAACAAGACAACCTCCAGAACAAGAACCTTGACAGAATATCTAGAGTCAATCTCTTTAACACCACAGGTTGTCTTCTTTAGTTATCTCACGTTGAAAGCTGCTGGATCGCCTTTGTATGCTCTCAACTCTCTATTTGTGAATAACTGATTTACGGCTGCATCAACTACTTGTATTTATATGGGCATCCGAACCCTAGTTGAGTCCCACAAGGAAACCTTGTAATTATGGTAAGACAAGATTCCTTGTGACTCTTTCCTTGTTCAACTCCAACTCGTATTCATACTTCAAAGACACAGCTTGGGCACCGCCTCTTTTAGTCTGACTATGATGCATACTCGTTCACGCGCCACTACTCCTAGTTCTGCAGGGATTTGCAACCCTGAATCTTTTCGATCAGTCGTGCCCTTCTATCCAAGGACCAGGTTCTCCTCCTGAACCACTGAGTCCTTCTCGTTTGTCATTCTTCGAAACTTTTTCTCAACAAATTTCTCCTTTTTGATGATGACAAACAAATGTTGCCAAAGAACATGAATAGACAAAATCGACAAAAACACAAAAACAAAAAAATAACAGTTTGAAAAATTTAAAACAGATAAGTTAGATCACAAACACCCCAACATTTCCTTCTTCCACCTTTTGGCATCATCGAAAAGATTCAAACACCTGCATGAACCAGTTAGTACTATCCAGTCTAGAGCAGAAGGCAACAAGTCAGCTAAGATAAAAACACACAGAAATGAGGCTAAGGGCCCAAACAGAACCAGATATAATAGAACAGATCCAAAATAAGCAAGAGAAATTTAAAACTATTCATCCAGGGCGTGACAAGCCACACAGCCCTATTTAAGTACACGACTGAAAAGTAAGATTGTCTTAGAGTCACATATCAAGGAAGGACAATGAGAGATAACGGAGAGTAGTTAGCAAGGACGGGGAGGAAGCAAGGTAGGATTTAGGGCTGCAAGTTGAAGTGCTTGATAAGTGCCTCAAGATTCTTCGTATTTTTGGCCCTTTCCATCACCAGCTCGGCCTCATACTTGTGACACTCAATTTTCAAGCGATCAATTTCTTGATTCTTCAGCTCCAGCTTTCTATGTAGCTCAGCATTCTCTGTATTCACATCAAGAACATAACTCTCTAGTTCTTTGACTGCTGCAATTGCTTTATCAGGTCCATAGTCCTCACTCTCTTCAGACTGCTCCTGCTTAACCTGCACTAGTCTCTTGGAAGCTCTCTTCTCTTTGAAGAAATCACAACTTTTCAGCACATTATGCCAAAACATCTGATATATAGTAGGTTTTTTCCCTGCTTCCAAAGGAACTCCAAAGTGCTCAAGGACCTGCTGTAGGATGTAGGAATGCACTAATGAATGTCGATTTCAACTTAATATACCTGCAATAACCCTCAGCAGGTACATCCAGTATCACTCCCAATTCAGTTCTCCCAAACTCAATCTCAATTCCCTTTACAACAGAAAATACTCTTCTAGCAGCAACCCTTCAATTTGTGTAGAACTCCTTGATTTCATCAGAAAACAGCAGCCCGTCTTTGTTGGCAAATAGACCTAACCACCCTTGATCCCCTACCATCCTGAGTAGGGGCTTCATGTGGTGCTCCTTCACATCACCCAGGATGCACCCAGCCAATACTTGGTGTTTTGCAAAGAAGGCTGTTCTGTCAACCTCCTCAGAGTCTTTTCTTCTTTTCTTGCTTTCCAATTCACTGTCTGTTTCTGAGTCACTGGGTTCCACATAGCTACTAGCTTCATCACTTTCTTCTTTGGCTTCATCCTCCTTTTTCTCATGCTTTTGCTCTTCCTCCTGTTGTCCAGCCTTCACATTCTTGACTGTTTTCTCCAGCTTATCAACCTTTGCTAACTGCTGCTTCAAGGCTGACTTTGTTGCCACCCTTCTTGAGAAAGAGGCTGGCTGTGCAACAGTTTTGCCATCACCCTCATTCATCTCCTTCTGAGAGTCCTCACTCGATTCATCCACCAGTCTGCTTTTGGGCACCGACTTTCCCCCTTTCAACAACCTTCTTCTCTTATCAGGTTCCACTCTGGTCTCACTTACAAACACCACTTCTTCTTCATCATCTTCATTCAACAGTTTTTCATCTTCCTCTCCAAAGCTTCTTTTTATACTTTTTCTTTTTGTTTCCTCAACTTTGTCTGCAACCTTTTCAATCTCTCCATTTCCTTCTAAAGTTTCCTCATCCTTTTCCTCATCAGAATCTGTCCACTTGAGTTCTGCATCATCAGCCACAATAGGATCTGAGCGAGAACCAAGTGCTTCACTCAAATCCTTTGCAGCCTCAGCAGAACTAGGTCCTCCAGTAACTGGACCTTCAAGTGCAGATGACCCCTGAACTCTCTTAATAGGAAAAGCAGAATCCTCTTCTCTCAGTCTTTCTAACACCTCTTCAACAGTATCAGCCTCTAGCACATTCTTAGTTACTAAATGCACATGTAAACTAGCCTTAGGTTCCTCCTGAACAATCTTTTTGTTCTCTTCAACTACCTTCCTCCTCTCAGATGTACCACTGGACTCTACCTTTCCTACGATTTCATCTAGTCCTTTTACCAATATTTCAGTGCTCACTTTTCCAGGACTTTTTACAACTTCTAAAGCAGTAGAAGTAGATAGAGTGGAGTCAAGTATTACCTCAACCGATCTTTCAGAGAAGACTTGTTCTGTAGGTGTAAGGGACGAGGATCTGACCGCCATCTTCTTGACCAATTTCTTTCCTCCATTTTTCAGAAAATTTGACCTAGCCATGACAATTCTCTTTGCAAGAGTAGAGGTAGGGGGTTTTGGAGTAGATTTCTTGGATGTGTGAGTTTCGGAGGTTTTAGTAGGTGATGCTGATGTAGACTGTGCTTGAGACATGGTCATAGTAGTTAGGGTTTTGAAGATAGGACGACGGAGAATTCTTGTTTCGATTTTTAGTGATATAAACATAGGCAGTATAAAGAGAGATTGTGTACAAGTATCTGTGTTTTGTTTCTATCAACCAAGGAAGTGGGAAGAAGTAATGGTAGTGGGGTGGTTTACTAGGGAACTCACGCTAATGATGGCTAAAAGGTGAGAAGCAGCTTTTGAAGTTTTGAAAACTGGGAAAAAGGTATTGATTTGACGGTTACAAGACTTGCCCAAATAAGGTCCTTTTTAATGAAGTGGGGTCCGATAAAGCCTAGTGGAAGTCTAACCAAAAAAGGAATTTGTTCCTATAATTAAGGGCGGTTACAAGAACATGGAAAGACTTCCTTGACACTCATATAATTGACAATAAATTTCAGTTATGACACTTAATATAAATAGCTTGTGTAGGTGTACTTGGACATGGTTCCTCAAGCTTGCCTTGGTTCCTTCTACATACCTTGAAGGTTCTTTCATGGGAACACATTAGCCCATCCTGGTGCTGATCAGCTGAACAAGTACACTTAATAAAGTACAAAATTAGACTGGACAATAATAACAATAGTTACAAACAAATTGCTGAACACTTAACTAACCAGTTGCTGAACACTTAACTAACCAATCATTGAGGGACAAATGCTGGGTCATCCGTGTATTTTGGTCATCCCTAATTCCAACCTGTTCCTCTCAAACTGAACCTTGTTCAGTGCTTTGGTAAAGATGTCAGCAATCTGATCTTCAGTCCTATAAGAATTCATGGTGATCAGACCCTTTTCTACATTATCTCTAAGAAAATGGTGTTTAATATCAATATGCTTTGTTCTTTTATGTTGGACTGGGTTCTTGGCAATATTCACTGCACCTGTGTTATCACAGAAAATTGGCACAGCTCCACATTTGATTCCAAAGTCCTCCAACTGCTGTTTGATCCACAGCAATTGTGAGCAGCATGATGCAGCTGCTACATACTCAGCTTCTGCAGTAGATAAGGCTACTGAGTTCTACTTCTTTGTCGCCCAAGAAACTAAGCAGGGACCAAAAAAGTATGCCATTCCTGAAGTGCTCTTCCTGTCCACCAGGTGACCTGCATAATCTGCATCAGCAAAACCAATCAGTTCAAAAGTACCTCCCCTTGGGTACCATAGACATAGGTCCTGAGTTCCTTTCAAGTATCTCAAGATCCTCTTCACTGCTGTCAAATGTGACTCCTTAGGCTTGGACTGAAATCTAGCATATAGTCCCACACTGTATACAATATCAGGTCGACTGGCTGTGAGATAGAGGAGTGAACCTATGATTCCTCTGTATTTTGTCTCATTTGTAGAAGGACCTAGTTCATCCATATCCATTTTGGTTCCAGGAGCAATAGGGGTCGTCATTTCTTTAGCTCCTTCCATGTAAAATTTCTTCAGAAATTCCTTGTCATATTTTTGCTGATGAATCATGGTTCCTTCAGGAGTCTGTTTTATCTGCAATCCTAGGAAGAAATTGAGTTCTCCTATCATGCTCATTTCAAATTCACTTCCTATTAAATCAGCAAATCCTTTGCATAGCTCCTCATCAGTGGCTCCAAAAATGATATCATCACCATATACCTGTACCACCAATAGGTCCTTTCCTTTCTTCTTCAAGAACAGTGTGTTGTCAATCTTTCCTCTTGTGAAACCATTCTTCAATAAGAATCAAGTAGTCTTTCATACCAGGCTCTTAGAGCTTGCTTCAGACCGTAGAGTTCCTTATCCAGTTTGTAAACATGATCAGGAAATTCACTGTTCACAAAACCTGGTGGTTGTATTACATACACTTCTTCATTCAGATACCCATTCAAGAAGGCACTCTTCACATCTATCTGATATAGTGTGAACTCCATATATGTAGCAAAGGCAATCAACATTCTAATGGCGTCCATTCTTGCAACTGGTGCAAAATTTTCATCATAGTCAATTCCTTCCTCCTGACTGTAACCTTGGACCACCATACTAGCCCTGTTCCTTGTTACTATACCATGCTCATCCAGTTTATTTCTAACACCCACTTTGTTCCAATTATTGATCTGTCCTTTGGCTTAGGAACTTGGTTCCATACTTTACTTCTTTGAAACTGATGAAGTTCATCTTGTATGGCTAGAATCCAATCTGAATCTTCTAAAGCTTCTTTTACATTTTTTGGTTCCAGAGATGATAGAAAGGCAAAGAATGCACAGAAATTCTTCAAGGCATACCTGGTCATGATTCCAGTATCCAATTCCGATAGTACATTCTCCAGAGGATGAGAACTTTGGTGCTTCTATGGCCTGGGTTAAATATGACAAGAAGAACCTTCAGCATCACTTTGGGTAGGTTCTCCCTACCTTGTTGAATCATCAACTTCATCTGATGTTCCCCCTGTCATATTGACTCCTTGTTCACGTGAAGTTGGATCCTCACCTGGTTCTTCCTTGTCTTCTGGATCATCAGAGTCAGCTGCACCATCTTCTCGAGTAAGGCCAATTTCCTGATCATCTATTTCAGTTTCATCTACTGCCTTATCGTATTCATCAAATATCACTTGCATACTTTTCTCCACTGTTTCTGTTCATTTATTAAACACCTTGTATACTTTGCTTTGAGTAGAGTAACCAAGGAATATTGCCTCATCAATTTTAGCATCAAATTTTCCCAATGGTTCCTTCCCGTTGTTGTGGACAAAACATTTACAACCAAAGGGTCTCAGGTGTGCAATATTTGGTTTCCTTCCTCTGAGAAGCTCAAATGGGGTCTTGTCAAGAATGGCTCTTATGGAGCATCTGTTCAGCAAATAGCATACAGTGTTTATTGCTTCAGCCCAGAAGTTTCTTTCAAGACCACTTGACAGCAGCATAGTCCTTGCCATTTCCTCCAGTAACCTGTTCTTCCTTTCAACTACTCCATTCTGCTGTGGAGTTCTTGGTGCAGAAAAGTTGTGATCAATGCTATATTTTGCATAATACTCAGAAAACTTTGAGTTTTCAAACTCTGTTCCATGATCGGATCTAATGCTGACAAGTTCCAGGCTCAACCTTTTCTGCACCACACCAGCCCAATCTTTGAAACTATCAAAGGCTTCATCTTTGGATGCCAAGAATAGGGTCCATGTATACCTAGAGTAGTCATCAACAATTACGAACACGAATCTCTTTCCTCCTCTGCTCTTGACTCTCATAGGTCCACACAGATCCATATGTATCAATTCTAGTGGTTTTGATGTACTAACCACCTTCTTTGATTTAAAGGATGATTTCACATGCTTCCCCCTTACACAAGCATCACACATTTTATGTTTTCAAATCTCTTACTAGGCAATCCACGAACCAGTTCCTTTGATACTAGCTTTTTGAGTTGTGAGAGACTTGCCTGACCCATTCTTTTGTGCCACAACTGAGAGTCACTTTCTTGTACGTTCAAGCATGTTAAGTTGTTTTCAGGCAATGGTTGCAGTGATGCTTTGTACACATTGTTCACCCTTTTTCCTTCCATAATAATATCTCCACTCTGTAGGTTCTTCACAATGCACCCTATAGATGAGAAACTCTCTTCATTTTCTCTATCACACCGTTGAGAGATACTCAGTAAGTTGTGTCTGAGACTATCGACACAGTATACGTTTTCAATTGCATGGTCCACAGTTCTCCCAACTTTTCCAATTCCTATGATCTGACCATTTTTTCCTCCTCCGAAGGCTACACTGCCTCCTTGAAATGCTGCGAGTGAGAGAAATTTTCTTCTATCTCCTGTCATGTGCCTTGAACAACCACTATCAAGAATCCAGCTTGGATTGTTCTCCCTCACTCCAGCCTGCAAAACAGATTAAGGGTTAGCTTTAGGAACCCAGACAAGCTTGGGTCCCTTCTTATGAGAAAATGGATAAATCAAATCCTGTTTCGCCCATTTAGGTAGAACACTTCTTTTATTCCTGGTCTTTGCCTTGCTTGCATTCATGCACCTTTGTTTGTAGTGTCATGTTTCACCGCAGAAGGTACACAACATGTTACATGGCAAACCCACATACTTGCTCTTAGGATTAAATGGAGGTAATGGTTTCTTGAATCCTAGCCCTTGTTTCCCTTGTTTTCTGATTTTCAAGAACCCAGTTCATTGCCTCAGAGGATTTGTTCCACTTTGTTAATCTGGCAAGCTCATATTCAGTTTTTTCAATCTTTTGATTTAAAGTCCTGTTCTTTTCAGTTTCCTGATACAGAATTGAAACGACCTCGGTTAGTCCTTTCGAAAGTTAGGACTCTGATTGGCGTGTCGATAATTTTAAAATATTTGTAAAGTCCATTAAGACTTATCTGTAAAATTTGAGCTAAATCAGACCTCGTTTGGTAGGCATCGGAAGAAGGTTTCAGTTTTTATTGTCGATAAATATTAAAAAGAGATTTTCGAACTCGGTTTTGGCGAATGATCTCCGATTCGAAATCCGAAAGCGCCGTTAGGTTCGTATGATTATTTGTGACTTTTGTAAACTTTCAAAAGCAAATTTCGATATTGTTCGAATAGTTTCCGCTAAAATGCTGAAAGTTAAATAATTTGACCTTTTTCCATTTAAATTCGCATCTTGAGTTTCGGGAACCCGATCTGAGATCCGCCTTAGAGAGTGCTACATATATTTTGTATAACTTGTATGCAAAAGTTGGAACTATTTCGAATATCGTAGGGTACCGTTTTAATTTTCGTCACGAAAAGAAAAGAAAAAAAAAAGAAAAGAAAAAGGACAAAATGAATTTAAATGGAATGGCGGTGGGCTGGTTAGGGATATATATCCCTCAGCTTCTTTTTGAAGTTTAAAATCGAGAAGGGAGCAGAACCAAAACGCAAAAGCAAAAGAAAAAATACGGGAAAAGAAAATGCCAGAAAATGAGAAAAGAGTCGGAGAAAGATAGAATTTTTAGCCTGAAATATTCAGGTAATGATCTTAATGCATTATTTTAGTTTATTACGTGTGTTTGAATATATTTTTACGGTAAAAATTGGGATATTAGACATCATTTTAATAAGTTCAATTAATAGTTTAAAGGGTCAATTTGACATGACCTGGAATCCGGTTAGGCCGTGCGGGCACCCGACATCCTTCCCTAGCCCCGTCCGGCGAACCCTTATCAATTAAATTAGGAAAATAAATATAATTCAACTTATAAATAATACCAAGACATAGAAAAAGTACAAACATAATGATACCTCTAAGCTGTAAAAAAAGAAATTACAGCTGACTACCCACATACTAGGTTTAGGGCAATCCAGACTAGACGTCTAAGAGTACAAAAGAAGATAGATACCTCATGAAGGGAGCAAAATGCAATTGAAATAATAACCAATAAACTGGTGGCCATCCGAAATAAAAGCTGGCTCACCCTGACAGCTGAAGTCGTCTTTGCTCCTTCACAACGTGGTGAACTCAATCCTGGAGCGAACCTGCGGAAACGAAATAGATAGACAAAAACAAACAACAAACAAGGGTGAGTAAAAAGGACTCAATAAGTGGGGCAGACTAGCCACCTCAAAGAATAGGATAGCTAGCCAGGGAGAAAAGAAATAGATAGACCAAATTCCTTTTATTTAAATTATAAAAAAGGCAGAGCAAGATAACAACCGGAAACACGTAAGAAACTTATAAACTCAACAAGGATGCGTGCCAGAAACATATCAACAAATAAGCAATGCACATATAAGCTGAACAGTAGTTGTGTATCACCAATCAACACAATGGTATGAAATGAAATAGGATGAAATGAAATGAAATATGATGCAAAGGGTCACATGTGCCAAATAAATGGAGCGGAATCCTCCTGCTCCAAGGGCGGAATCCTCCTACCCTCAATAAGATGCCATGGAGCGGAATCCTCCTACCCTCAATATGATGCAATGGAGCGGAATCCTCCTGCTCCGAGGGCAGAATCCTTCTACCCTCAATATGATTCAATGGAGCGGAATCCTCCTACCCTCAATATGATGCAATGGAGCGGAATCCTCCTGCTCCGAGGGCGGAATCCTCCTATCCTCAATATGATGCAATGGAGCAGAATCCTCCTGCTCCGAGGGCGGAATCCTCCTACCCTCAATATAATGCAATGTAATGCATATGAATTAAATATGATGCAATAATAACCCTTCACTGGCGCGGGACTCTCATCGACAACCGGAAAGTAGATGCCAACTAACATCCCTAGTACAATGCTCAGATCCTCAATGCAATACCAACAAGAGGACATAACATATAATATACAATGTAAATCCAAAGCTAAGGCGTAATGAGTACGCCTATCGGCAGCTACACACGTAAGAAATACGTGGTAGAAAATAACGAGGCCAGGTGCCTCCAAAGAAATGGATATAAACACTTACCTCTTCCAAAAGTTAGCTCTGCTAATCAAAAACCGCTTTATCCTTTGGTTTCATTGCCAAACGATCACACTCTATTTAATAAGCAGAAAAATATATCAAATTAGGCTAAAGCCTTCATTCCTCACATCTTAGGGAAATCCGGTTAGGAACCTGATACCCTATTCGCATATGCAATACGCAGGCCAGACCTATGTACAAGGTTTAAGGTCACATAACCAAACCCCAAATAATTTACATTTATATGTTGCCATAACTCACTTAGTACAAATATATAATCAATTTCGTTATCGGGATCCATTTGACCCTTTAAACTATTAATTGAACTTATTAAAACGATGTATAATATTTCAAGTTTTACCGTTAAAATATATTCACACGTAATAAACTCAAATAATATATTAGGATCATTACCTGAATGTTTTAGGGTGAAAATTCTACTTTTGTCCGGCTCTTTTCTCATTTTCTGGTTTTTTTTCGGCCGCATTTTCTCATGTTTCGTTCCATATCTCTTTTTGCCTTTGACTTTGCTTCTCCTGTTCGTTGCTCTGTTCATTTGATGAGCTTATAAAGCTCAAACAATTCCACCGCCTAACTTTCTATATTGTTTTGTCCTTTTCCCTTTTTCTGTTTTTCTTTTAAAATTCACTGTTATGGTAAAAATTAAACGGTACCCTACGATATTCGAAATAATTTCAAATTTTGCATACAAGTTATATAAAATATATGTAACATACTCGCGAAGGCGGGTCTCAAATCGAAATCCCCAAACTGAAGATGCGAATTTAAATAGAAAAAGTCAAATTATTTAACTTTCGGCATTTTAGCGAAAACTAGCCGAACAACATCGAAATTCACTTTCAAAAGTTCACAAAAGTCATAAATAATCATATGAATCTAATGGCGCTTTCAGATTTCGAATCGGAGCTCATTCGCCAAAATCGAGCTCGAAAATTTCTTTTTAATATTTACCGACAATAAAAACTGACACTTTTTTACAATGCCTACCAAATGAGTTCTGATTTAGCTCAAATTTTACAGACAGGTCCTAATGGACCTTACGAATATTTTAAAACTATCGGCACACCAATCGGAGTTCTAACTTCCGAAACGACTGACCGAGGTCGTTTCATTCTCCTCCACTTAAACTCTCGTTCGTCCTCGAACGAGCCTAAATCTAAAGAAAAATTCGCACAGATAGCAAAAAAACTTGCACGACCTTCATAAGCTACTCCACGGGTATTATTTCCTGATTACAGGATCAGAATTATAACACGCATATCGAACTTTTTGAATAAAATATATCTGGATAATATGATGCAGACCAGGAATAATTTTCAGACTGAACATCTACTTCAGGGTATTGTCTTTGAATTGAAAATATTATGACTTGAAAATGTAAAAATAAAAGAGACATGTAGTTGGACCATGGGCTGAGGCAGAATTCCAACAACAAAATTGATTACATGTGCACTTATAACGCTAAAGTAGCTTCTCAAAGAGTTGGGGTGTGAAGGAGATATGCCAATGATGGATGGACGACAAGCTGCACTAGATCTTTAACTCTAAATTTTTCATGAAGTAAAACAACGTCAGTATGAGGATCCAGTTCTAGTTGAATACAGACAGATAGCCAGAAGAAAATGGAGTCACCATACAGGGTTACTACTGACGGTTTTCCCATGTATAAAGATAGACTTTGTGCTCCTGATATTGCAAATTTACGGGGACATATTATGATAGAGGCACATTGTTCTAAATACACTGTTCATCCAGGTTCGACTAAGATGTACCATGATTTTGAGCAGATTTATTAGTGGGATGGAATGAAGTGTGACATAGCAGAATTTGTGGCTCAATGTTCTAATTTCCAGCAAGTTAAAGTCGTGTCATCTTTCCAGAATTTATGCTTTTAGCAGATAGGTACGTATATATGATCAGGTTGCCAGCTTATCTCTATCATTAATAGATTATTAGTGGGTTTAGCAATGATCGACACTCATTGTAGGTTTTTGTTGTGGCCCTAGGTTGGTTCGTGACAAAATTGGTATCAACACCTCAGAGATTTAATATTACCATTCAGTATTTGGAGGAAGACTTCTCCACTTAAAGCACAAACTCATGCAGCCATTTGAATAGGAATAACCATCCTCGCACAGTCTGCTGGGCTAAAGAAGATTTAGCTAAAAGTTGAACGTAGGCAGACCTAAGCTACCAACTATCCTTTCGAGTTGCCAAACAACTGCAACTCTCAAGTTCACAACTCCATACCTTTGCCGTAAACACCACCGCCTGATGGATGGTACTTCTATATAAAAATTTTGGCAGAGTTTCCCCTGAAACTGGATGATCCGCAAAAACAGAACCAACACTATACTATACATGGGAATGGATACCCGGATAAAACAATAACCAAAACAATACTATGCTTACCCGGCTACAATAATACGTACTCTGGCTCAACACAGGGAACATCACAATAGGTTACTGACCGCCTAAGCTCACTACTGCCGGACGAAGAAGAAATGATAATAGACCGAGGATAGAAATAATTAGAACTTCAGTAAGCTCATCTTCTTATTGCTTGGCTACCAGAGCTAGACTACTTCCGAGTCAAGCTAGCCAAAGAATCGCAATCGAAGATATAAATATCAAATAAGCTTTATGGAACAACATCCATGCTAATTTAATCGCCCAATAATAAGGAAACTCTAATAATTTACCAGAAAACCCTTTTATAATCCAGACAAGCTCATAGGATAACATGACTTTACTAGCATTTTGAACCAAGAGGAGATACGTAAATCGAATATTACTTGCTAACCACTTTACACCGGAAGAAACCATGACGCTCCCTTATGGTGATGAACTAGAATCCCATAATCCATCCAACACGGAATTTTCGAGAACAGAGGTAAACTAATTTGATATATAAATAGAAGGTGGCACGACAAGATGCCAAGTAGACTTTTGCTCCCAAACGCACACGCAAGTATACGTGGTTGACAAGTAATAAAGTGATAAATCGAGTATCGTTCCCACGAGGACTATTCAGACTGAATTCTAAACAAACAATTTCTAACAAACTATTCAGTGATCTTTTCCAATAGTGAGGATTTTAGTTACTAAAGAACAGTAATTAAGAGGGTAAAAGCGAATTCAAACAAGGGAGCAAAAATTGGTTGTTATCAATAATAAGGAGACGGTCCAGGATCAGAGTTACGAACAATCCAGTTGAGTTTTCCAATTGATTCCACTTCTTAAATCCCGGGTTACTAACTGACAGATTAAATGTACTCGTGAAAACCTTTCGATTCTTCACGGTCTATGCAGGCTACTCCAATCCCTATATGTATATGGGTTGAATCACGTGCACGCACTAACGAATTCTGTAATGAGTTAAACTAGGCGAGCAAGTATATGTCTATCCTACTCACAAATTGGTTCCCCGATGCCCGGGTTCACAAACTAGTTCTATTCTTTCTTATTACGTAATTAAATTCCCTCTTTCGAGTTCAATCTAAAAACCATAGATAATGCGTAATAATCGGGCCCTGACAATTACACAAGTGAAATCAAGAAAGAATAAGTAACCCGTAATGGGATTCAATTAATGGGAATCAATCTTCAAACATCAACTTTCATGAAATACTCTAACCCTAGAACGATAGATCTAGCCACGCATACTCATAATAACAACACAAGGATTTGATGAAATAATGAAACAATGATGTAATAGATTAATGGAAGGACGAAAAATCCTTGTTCTTGATGTTATGAGCTCTCCAATTTGCTCCAAAGTCTGAACTCCTCTCAAAAACTAAGTAAAAGACTATTTATAGAGTTTACAAACACCTAGTAATAAGTTAGACCCAATCCTAGACGAAGTAGGAAGTGAAAAACCGCACACGGGGCGCTATAACGGGCGCCCCGCGCCTCGGAACGCGCCCAGACAACCAGTAGCGTCAGATTTTGAGCGCCTTTGGCACGTGGCGTGCAAGGAATAGCGCTGGGGCACTGAGCGCGGTGGAGGGCGCGCCACGTGCCCTACAGCGCCCAGCCATTTTCGTGTTTTCTTTCTCCTTTGCTCGCTTCGTGTTGTGCCTTCGTGTGCTCGATACAATCCTCAATCAAAATCCAATATTTTCTTGCTCAATCATGCTCTTTAAAGCTCCAATTGCACTTCATAACAACCTACAATCATACGACATAAAATCAGTGCAAAATCACATTCATAAACTATAAAACGAGCGAATAACAAGCTCAAACATGCGGAAATATTAAGGAAATATAGGCATAAAATGCCAAACATCACCACCCCACACTTGAACCCTTGCTCGCCCTCGAGCAAGTCACAACTAACTTCCTAACCTAGGTAAAACAGGTCTGCCCATGACTATGGTTGATACCGACCATTGAACAAATGCACACATGCCTACTATGGATCCACAAACATGCCAATAATTTACCAAACTCAAAAATATGAGAACAACCACCCCAAAATAGCTCAAATGCACAAACTCAACTTAATGCAACCATGCTCCCACAAAATCACACCTATCTACTCAACCAAGAAGCCACCAACTTCACCTATTTCATGCAAACCATGTGCCCTCACCAATATGAAGCAAAAGAGTATCCCCCAAATATTACACACAACAATGAATATCAAGAATAGAACGGGGACAATAGCATAGAAAGAATTCACTCACTCTCATGAAAAGCTCACATGTCACACACGATGTACCATAGGCTTGCCCGTAGTGTAGGACTCCACTAATGTAAGCTCACTCCAATCGGGATTAACTAGGACTTTGAAAAGGTCGTAATGTAGGCTAAGGGGTGGGTAGGATACATATGGTACTAGTGACTACCTCCTTAAGCACTTTAATACATCACAATTATTTCAAACACAATTCTCATCAAAGCCACCCAATCAACAACTTTCACACACACACACCTTCTCAACAAGTAGCAATTTTTTCTTTAAGCACACACTAGCAAGGAATGGATATTTTTCTCTCTTTATCTCTTTTTCCACAAATTTTTTTCTTTTCTTTTCTTCTCCCTTTTTTTTTCAATTTCATTGTTTTCCAACCTTGCCAATGCTCATAAACAACTACTACACAATTTTAACAGTTATTCCCCTTCATTAGTTCCACTCAAAAACCTCCCAATATCCAACCACAACTCCAAAATAATAACACAATACCAACTAAAGTGCTTGAGGAGTAAAGGGCCAAAAGAGTCAATTTAGAACAAATGGGTAGGCTCGGGGTGTGGGTGCCAACAAAAAGGTCAAAGAAATCACAACAACAATTTTTTTCCAAGGTGTATATGTAAGGGTAGGCAAATCAAAAGAAGGCCTAGTATCATTTCACGACTAGAGAAAACCTAGGATTTCGCTTTGCACACACACGGGGCAAGTTCTAGACATTAATATGCAACATGGAGTAAACAAGAAAATGCCTCACACACACATTGCACATGGTCCACACAAAAAGATTCCATCAACAACTCTCAATCAAGCATCTAGAATGCAACTTGTGGAAAATTAAGCACTAATGCACAAAGGTTCACAATCAAGTCAAGCAAGCGGACTCAAGCATCTCAAGGGGGTCGTTCTAATTTTTCCTAGGCATGCATCACAATTAAAACCCAAGGACACCACAAATAGCACATGCAATCAAGTTCAAGTCCACCGGTATCAAACAAATCAAAGGCACCTAGCATTCTACCTATTTCCTTCGTCTAGGGTCACCTATACTAACTATTCTAATCCTAAAAATAAAAACTACCCGGTTCAAAGGCTCCCCGTGGAAAAGAACCGAGGCCATAAGAAAAACCATGGGGTGGATGACATGTACCACTAATAAAACTAAAAGGAAAATCTTTTTGGAATTTTTCATTGGTTTTCTAATTTTTTTTTCATATATTAAAGCAAGAAACAAATAAAAATAAAGTCAACTGACAAAACAAAAAAATCCTATGGTACATGCATCCCTAACCTCAAAAATAAATAAAAGGGTAGTTCCCCACCCCACACTTAAACTAAGCACTGTCCTCAGTGCTAAAAATAAGCAAGTGCAAGGTAAAGAAAACTTCCCTGAAGACTCTAGTCCTTGGTGCTAGCATCCTCCAAGCTTCCATATAGTATGAGGTACTCAGACTTCCCCCAACAGATCATCAACATTAGGCAAGGGTGAGGACACCCCACACTTAGCCTCAACATTACATGAACCTGCAATCCAAGGAAAAACAACAACTACGTGACACTATAAATAAAATAATACAAGTACAAACTCGGGTTGCCTCCCGAGAAGCGCCTTAGTTAACTTCGTGACACGACGACACTTTTAGCTCACTTCCAGCATTTATGTCTTCTCTTCTTACGACGAACCTTTGCTCTCTTCCCTTCTTTTAGAGAACCCATCTTCAATTTCACATGTGGTGTACTTCCATGTTCTTGTTTGACACATTCAATCATAGAGCACTCTTCAACCTTAGCTATGTGCTCCTTCCCATTATAAACCTTGAAAGTAACTTTTTCTCCATGCGCTCTAACAGTCATCTCACCCAGCTCCATTTCAATAATTGCCTTCGAGGTGACTAAGAATGGTCTCCCCAAAATGATTGGAGCTTCTCGGTCCTCTTCATAATCTAGGACTACAAAATCAGCAGAGAATGTAAACTTACCAACTTTTAGTAACACATCCTCCAACTTACCATCAGGGTGAGTGAGTGATTAATCCGTCATCTTAAGAGTAACTGAAGAGGGCTTGATTGCTCCTAGCTCCAACCTTTTGCAAACAGAGAGAGGCATGAGATTTTTGCTCGCACCCAAATCACACAAGGCACCAGTGATATTATGCCCTCCAATGGTACAAGGAATAGTAAACCTCCCAGGATCTTGAAGTTTTGGAGGTAGCTTGCTCAAGATTGTGCTACACTCCTCAACTAACTCAACTGTATCTATCTCTTGAGGCTTCTTCTTCTTGACTAAAATTTCTTTTAAGAACTTCACAAAGGATGGCATCAATTCAAACACATCAGTCAAAGGAATATTAACTTGAAGTTCTTTCAACATACTCACAAATTTTTGATACTGGGCCAGATCCTTCGATGGTAATAGTCTCTGCGGGAATGGTGGAGGTGGCAGAGGTGACTCATTTTTCTCTTCTTTCTTCTTTACCTTCTCCACTTTTTCAACTTTTTCTATTTCAGCTCTCTCCTCGGACTTGGCCACCAGCTCTCCACTTTCAATTAAAGTTACTGCAAGACATTGTTCAAGCTCTTTTTTAACAGTGGTTATCTCTCCCACCAACTGCCCCAACTGGTGCTCCAGGTTCTTGTGAGCATTGGCAATATCTTGTATGGCCACTGCATGGGCTGCAGTGTCAGCTATCATTCTCTGCTGGCCCGCCATTAACTCCTTTAACATCTCTTCAACTGAAAAAAGCTAACCTGCTGTGGTGGAGCTGGAAGTGGGTGGTAATTATTCGGGGCTCTCGTATTGCCTTGATAATAACCATTACCAAACTGATTTTGACCCTGCAGCCTGTTTTGATTACCCACGTAATAAACCGACTCTGGATTAGAAGAGCAAACCTCTGTAGCATGGTCTTGACCACAAACTTCACAAAAGCTCTGGAGTTAATGCACTTGAGCCACTGGTTGCTGAGCCTTTGGCAGAGCTAACTTGCTAATTTGATTGGAAATAGCATCCATCCTCGCCCTTAGCTCTGAAACTGCATCTAACAGAAGTACCCCTGCAGGTTTCTGCGTAATAGCTCTACCATCTCCCTGCCAATCAGGATTGCTCTGCGAAAACTTATCTAGCAAATCATAAATTTGATCAAAGTTTAAGGCCAGTACTTGGCCTCCAGCAGCAGCATCAACCACGATCTTAGTGTGTTGGTTCAACCCCTCAACAAAAGTGTGTACAACAACCTCATTGGATTGGTTGTGGTGTGGACAATCTCTCAATAGAGCTTTGAATCGCTCCCAGGCTGAATACAAGGATTCTCCTTCTAACTGTCTGAAGGACATAATTTCGCTCCTCAGCCGGGCTGTCTTGGCAGAAGGATAAAATTTAGCCAAGAACTTCTTAGCCAAATCCTCCCAAGTAGTGATAGACCCAGACTTTTCAGCCTTTAACCACTTCCTTGCTGCCCCAATCAGTGAAAACGGGAACAACGTCAAGCGAACATAATCAGTAGGAACACCCGCTGGTGTATAAGTATCACTGATCTCCAGAAAGTTCTGAATGTGTTGCTGCGGATCCTCATGAAGTAATCCACCATATTGTCCAGTCACATGCAGCAACTGAATCATGCCGGACTTAATCTCAAAATGTCCGGTGATAGCGGGCTTAACTATGCTCGAGGCTACTCCCTCCAGGCTGGGGAGAGCAACATCTCGCACAGCTAAAGCTTGTTCTTCTGCCATTCCTGTAGGTAAAGATCAAGCAGGACCTAATACCTAAAACAGCACAAAACTCAAAACAAAAATTTAACCTGAATAGAAAGTAATAAACTGTTCAAAAAGAAATCAGTCAATAATTAGTCCCCGGCAACGGCGCCAAAAATTTGTTGCTCCCAAACGCACACGTAAGTATACGTGGTCGACAAGTAATAAAGTGATAAATCGAGTATCGTTCCCACGAGGACTATTCAGACTGAATTCTAAACAAACAATTTCTAACAAACTATTCAGGGATCTTTTCCAATAGTGAGGATTTTAGTTACTAAAGAACAGTAATTAAGAGGGTAAAAGCGAATTCAAACAAGGGAGAAAAAATTGGTTGTTATCAATAATAAGGAGACGGTCCAGGGTCAGAGTTACGAACAATCCAGTTGAGTTTTCCAATGGATTCCACTTCTTAAATCCCGGGTTACTAACTGACAGATTAAATGTACCCGTGAAAACCTTTCGATTCTTCACGGTCTATGCAGGCTACTCCAATCCCTATATGTCTATGGGTTGAATCACGTGCACGCATTAACGAATTCTGTAATGAGTTAAACTAGGCGAGCAAGTATATGTCTATCCGACTCACAAATTGGTTCCCCGATGCCCGGGTTCACAAACTAGTTCTATTCTTTCTTATTACGTAATTAAATTCCCTCTTTCGAGTTCAATCTAAAAACCATAGATAATGCGTAATATTCGGGCCCTGACAATTACACAAGTGAAATCAAGAAAGAATAAGTAACCCGTAATGGGATTCAATTAATGGGAATCAATCTTCAAACATCAACTTTCATGAAATACTCTAACCCTAGAACGATAGATCTAGCCACGCATACTCATAATAACAACACAAGGATTTGATGAAATAATGAAATAATGATGTAATAGATTAATGGAAGGAAGAAAATCCCTTGTTCTTGATGTTTGAGCTCTCCAATTTGCTCCAAAGTCTGAACTCCTCTCAAAAACTAAGTAAAAGACTATTTATAGAGTTTACAAACACCTAGTAATAAGTTAGACCCAATCCTAGACGAAGTAGGAAGTGAAAAACTGCACACGGGGCGCTATAACGGGCGCCCCGCACCTCGGAACGCGCCCAGACAACCAGTAGCATCAGATTTTGAGCGCCTTTGGCACGTGGCGCGCAAGGAATAGCGCTGGGGCACTGGGCGCGGTGGAGGGCGCGCCACGTGCCCTACAGCGCCCAGCCATTTTCGTGTTTTCTTTCTCCTTTGCTCGCTTCGTGTTGTGCCTTCGTGTGCTCGATCCAATCCTTAATCAAAATCCAATATTTTCTTGCTCAATCATGCTCTTTAAAGCTCCAATTGCACTTCATAACAACCTACAATCATACGACATAAAATCAGTGCAAAATCACATTCATAAACTATAAAACGAGCGAATAACAAGCTCAAACATGCAGAAATATTAAGGAAATATAGGCATAAAATGCCAAACATCACAGACAATAGTGAAACTCACTGTCAAATTTTTTATATTTAGACCAGATAAATTAGTAGGGTCTCACAAATGCAAGGAATAAATCATACCAGAAGCTCGCCCCTCAACCGCAGCCGATTATTAATAAAGACAATATTCAAGGAAACCATCGAAACATGATAAGACACACCATTTCCAGATCGATCGGAAGAATTAAATCTTACACACATATAAGGGAAGAAGAAATATAGGGGTCTACCATATCGAATGCCTCAGCATCCTACCAGACTAGCAGTTTATAGAACTGGCTCTACAGCTGAGCTGAGCTACTACCCTGATAATTACTTCTAGAAGAACCACAACCACCACACTCCCGGCCTCTATGGGATGGTGGCATTTCTCTGGCTTGAGATCTAAATAAAATTCCTGCGACTGTGCAGGTGCCAGATGACGAGAGAAAGGACGACTACCTACTTTCTGGAGTAATGAAAAACTCCTCAAAGGATAACCAGACTCACGACAATGATAACACCTTTTCGCTGAAAATGGAAACTGGATAGATTATTAATAGCTACAAAGAGAAAACTGAGTCTATCTTGATGAACTTCTAGTGCACTTTGAGAATTATGCTCTACAAGCTGAAATAACCTGACAGGTGACCTCCCAAAATAATCAGAACTCTTACCTCAAAAAGGGAGTACCATGGTTACCCACTAGGGCCACAGGATCTCTTGCTCTCCTGCTCTAACTCTTCCCTCTCTAACTTATGGTATGCGCAATACCTCTGAGCAATATCAACAACGACATTAAATAAAGTCCCAACCTCAATTTCTCGAGCCATTTGGGATCTCAAGGAAGGAGGAAGGTCACCATAAATCTTTGAACATTATCGTAAGGTTCATGGACTAGTTCTAATACATACCTAACCAATCTAGAGAATTCAATCTCATATTCTGAAACCAACAGGTTATCCGACAGGCTACCCTATCCAATCCACTCAAACTGGCAACACTTTTCATCTCGCTCGCTACCTGAAAGGAACTTATCCACAAATCTAAAAGAAAAATTGAACCAAGTTAGCTAATAAGAGAGCAGCCCACCAATTCAGGGCTGGACCTTGAAACTACAAAGCAGAATAATCAATACCATACTGCTCGAGATAATCAAGAGCTTGAAGGATACGCTGACATCATTTTACTTTAAAAACTTACACAGGGATTATGTAATGCATGGCTTGAGAATATCGGAAGATTCAACCGCGTAAAATAATACAACCACTTTGGGCACTCGGATCGAACCATTACCTCGACTGGCTAACCAATCAGAACAATTGGTGGCGCAACACATGCTGCTTCTAGAACATAATTTACTGGGGCAACATCAGGGACTGGGACAGGGATTCCCTGAGACCGAACTTCTCTATCTGCGCAACCTGATAGGCTGCCTAGCGAATAATAGGTTCTTACGGTATCTGCATCGCCAAGATTCTCGTAAAAGCATCGTAGAGAGCCAAGGGAACTACAAGGCCCTGCTCCCTTGCCCATCACGAGCTCGTACAGCTGGGACCTCCATAACTAGATCGTCAGCACGATAAAAATCTCGGGGCTTCTTCAGTGCTAGCCACAGACTAGACTGCTTTGTCTTGAACTGATACCGTTTGCTGATTTGTCGCAAGAGAGTTCACAATTACCACGAAGGAATTAATAAAGATACTTTGCATCCTAGACCGAAGCAAGATTAGAAAAGTCCGGACTTGGATTGGTTCTCGTCACTCCATCCGGAGAGACGGCCAGGCAGGCTATCAAGTGCCTATTTATTACTAACAATGAGGCCGAATATGAGGCCGTCATTACAGGATTGGAGCTAGCCCGAAGTTATGAAGCGACTATCATCAAACTTAAAAGTGACTCTCAGCTGGTAGTTAATCAGATAACTGGAGGTTTCATTGCACGAGAATCCAGGATGCAGGTGTACCTCGCCCGAGTGAAAGAACTCCTAGCACAGTTTAATTAATGGGAGGCACTTCAGATTCTATGGGAAGAGAACCATGAAGCTGATGCTCTCGCGAATCTAGGGTCGGTGGCAGAGATGGGGGCAGCCAGCTCCTCAGCTGTTGTTCAACTCCTCTACACAACCATAGACCGAGAAACGTTCAAAGTCAACACCGTCAACGCTACTTGGGATTTGCGGAATGAGATAACAAACTATCTTCTCCATAGGATTCTACCCGTTGACACAAAAGCCACTCACAAGCTCCGAATAAAAGCTACTCGGTATACAATCGTCAACCGTGAACTCTACCGCAAAATGTTTGCAGGACCTCTCGCAAAGTATCTCGGACCGAATCAAATCAATTACATGATGAGAGAAGTCCATGAAGGCTGTTTTGGAAATCATTCCGGGGGCAAGGTGTTAGCCCGAAAGCTGATTCACGCTGGTTATTTTTGTGATAAAATGGAGAAAGATACGAACGAATTTGTCAAAAAATGTGACAAATGCTAGAGGTTCGCACATCTTCTTCATCAGCCAGCAGAACCGCTCCATTCGATAATCTCTCCGTGGCCCTTCATGAAATGGGGGATGGATATAGTTGGTCCTCTTCCCACAGAGGAATGCATTTCTTATTGATCATCACTGATTACTTCACCAAGTGGGTCGAAGCAGCAGCATACACGAGGATACGACAAACAGAGGTTGTCGACTTCCTCTGGCATTTTGTCATGTGTCGCTTTGGAGCACCTAAGGAAATAGTCATGGATAACGGCCCACAATTCATCGGCCAGAAAGTGACTAGATTCCTCGACGATCTACACATCAAGAGGATCACTTCTTCTCGGTATCATCCTGTTGCTAATGGACAATCAGAATCTACCAACAAAATCATCGTTGAATCCCTTAAAAAGTGCCTCGAGCAGGCAAAGGGGTGTTGGGTAGTAGAGTTACCTGGTGTATTATGGGCTTATCGCACAACAATAAAAATGAGTACTGGAGAGACTCCTTGCTCATTGGTATACGGTGCAGATGCTTTAATACCAGCCGAAATCGGAGAACCCAGCTTGCGATACGCACATGCCACTAAAGTATCAAACTTTGTCAACCTCTCCGAAGAGCTGGACCTCCTCGAAGAACGAAGAGAGCTAGCCCTTGTACGAGTAATCGCCCAAAAAGAATGAATTGAACAATATTACAATCGGGGACTGCGCGTACGAAGCTTCCAGGTTGGAGATTTTGTACTAAGGAAAGTCTCCCAGAGCACACAAGAAACAAATTCTGGGAAGCTTGGCCCTAACTGGGAAGGCCCCTACAAGGTAATCACTTCAGTCGGCAAGGGATCTTATCGCTTGGCACGACCAGACGGCTCCATTGTCCCGAACAGTTGGAATGTGATTCACCTCAAAAGATATCACTTTTGAGTGGTAAAACGGTTAGTTATCCTATGCTTGCCTTTTACTTTTACGGAAGTTCTTACTTTTATTTTCTCTAAATGGTACTAACGGCCTGAACAAGGTCAGATCCGTTTAGCTCAACTGGTAGAGCTCGAAGTTCTTCAACTTCGCGGCTGTGGGTTCGAATCCCACAACGAACACACTCCTCGTTTGGTCATATGTGTTCTTCTATATGCAGCTTGCCTTAACTCTTTTTATGTTATCACTTCCCGTGTTCCAACATAAAAACAAGGAGGGTGGTGAGAGGCCCCTGTAGGCCAGATAAGACCTTCATAAAGGCAAAAGACCTTGCCAAAAGGCGAAAGATAAGACCTTCATAAAGGCGAAAGACCTTGCCAATAGGCGAAAGACCTTGCCAAAAGGCGGAGTTTTTGAAGTTTTTCAAAATCTTATGTGACAAACTTCCACGAAAATAAGAGAAGTCGTTCACAAGGCCAACGACTCGGCCAGAGCCAATCTACAAAGTCATGCGACGACTTTCGATTATCAAGACGATAAGAAAAGTTATGCGCAAAGGGCCAAAAGTCTAACGACCATGACTCGGTCAGAATAAAAATATCTGCGCAGTTTATTCACAACTTACGACCTCTTCCCAAGGAAAGGCTAAGTTAAAACATTCGGGCAGACTTTTGGAGACTAGAACTTAATAAAGTTCAAACTTCAAAAGGCTCCTAAACATAAGGCACGAAGGCCACAATACATACAAACAAAAGATAAAAAATTCAGGCTAAATATAGTCATTGAATAGATCTAAAATCATATATATAAACCTGTGAAACGATAAGATGCCGAAAACAGCTGACAGAAGTTTACAGAGTGATTAAAGGCCAAATGTAACCAGCCATACAGAGATCAGAGAGTCTTTACAAGACCTCTGTCCACAAACAATTAAATTCGGCTCTCGCCAGATGAACAAACTCAAAGATTGGGGAAGGGCATCATCTTTTGGGGCTATGATCAGAACCCGACGCACCAACTCCGTCGGTTCTGCCATCGTCCCCCGAATTCTCGCCATCGTCTTCATCTTCACCTTCAGACTCCTCAGGAGAAAGATTCAGTGCTTGTCTTATTCTGCGAACAACGCTTTTCGTCATCTGCAGCATCTCTTCAACATTAACCTGCTTACCTTGAATCTGCCCAAGCAATGAATGTTTAGCTTCAAGCGCAGCAAGCTTGGCCCTAATCTCAGATTGATCACGCAGGTTTGCCAAGTCTTTGGATAGTGTGGTCTGAGCACTCATCGACTGAGCAACTTGATCCTTGGCAGCCTGAAGCTCAGCTCTGGCCCTAACGGATTCTTCGTTAGCCCTTTGCAGATTCATCTCAAGAGATGCGCGATCATCAATAGCACTGTTCAGTGAAGCCTTACATTCTTCAAGTAAACTCTCTAGACCCTGAGCAGAGCATGTGAACCCTTCTTTCTTTCTAAAAAGAAGGTCCTTCTCCTTGGTGAGTTCGTTAATCTGCTCAAGTCGTTCATTGCTAACATCAGTTAGTCGATTAACTTCACTCCCTTGGAGACCACACTGCTCTGTTAGGATCTTGTTCTCCCTCAGAGCATCCAGCAACTCTTTCTTTACCTCGAGTACTTGATCGACGTTGCTGATCCTGGAGTGGAACATGAGTTCAGCAGGCACCATACTTGACTGAATAAGCAAAATAAGCGAAAGTTAGAAATCTGGGGTAGAAGTTATTCCCAACGCAGAGCGGTAAACACTTACCCGGGCAGAATCAGCAGCAATCTGAAAGGCTAGCTCCTCGTCACTCAGTTCCCTCATCACCCATTCTTCCCGGGGGCCGATGAGTGAAGAGATAGCCTTGGCTAAGCCACCTGGTCTAGATATGAAGTTAACATCAGGGGATAGTTTCATGGTATGCTTCCTCTCAGAGTACTTGAGTTCCCAAGCCTGTTCAGAAGGACAGTTTGGCCCGAACTTGTAACGCATACCCCTAATATCCTTCAATCCTGTTTGGTCGTCGATGACTGACCGTCAAATGAGCCTTGTTGCTGATAAGTTGGAGTCACCTTCCACTCCAGGATCTATCATGTCACACTCGCGAAGACCGACAGGCGTCGCCCCCTCAGTGGCCACATTTTCCAGGTTCTCGAAATGAATAATACGAGGACCTCGGCCACTCTCTTGGGAAACTTCTTCCTTTGCTTCTTTTTCTTCTTCTTTTTCTTCACCTATTTTCTTTTTCCCTTTGTCCACACGGGAAGGAGCCGCCTTCACCACGACATCAACTCGGGGACTCCTCTCCGGAGTACGGGCAGCTTCCTCCTCAACTTTCCTCTTATCACTTCGAAGATAAGGTTTTCGCACAAGGGGTTCATTGGCTTCGATCTCAGTATCTGTAAGATAGATAGCCTCCTTGTCTAAACCTTCTCCCCGTGCAAACTCGGGGACTTCGGCAGTAGTCTTGACATTCTCTTCTGCAGACTCTGGTACATTGGCTCTAGGTGAAGACTCACCCCCAGCAATAGAGGCTTGCCCGGCAGCAACGGAAGTCTTACGAACAGACCTTTTCCGTGCTCCGCCCTCGTCCCGGCTCTTCTTCTTTCTTTTCAAAGAACCAAGGCCACCGGACAAGAGTTCCTCACCACCCTTCCTGCCGCGCAGTGCCTCCACCGAAGCTAGTATAGATGCGGCCTCAGCATCTGGATCGGCGACAGTTTCGAAAGGCACATCCTGGGGAGGAGCAGGAAAGATGTCCCCTTGAGTACCCAGACCTGCAAAAGGTAGAACTGTCACACACGGAGAAGTTACAAAGGAAAGGAATAATCAAAAAAGCAGAAATACTCTCACCATGAGTTTTCATATTCAAACTCTTATGTGCAGCAAAATGCGCCCATTCTCTCCTCTCAGGAGTGAACTCCTTCAAAATTGCCTCGACCCACGCCGTCAGCTCATCAACAGATATGAGCCCGTCGTAGGGTCGCTTGGCCGCTACAAAAAGAAGTCAAAAGGAGTAAGCAGATAAAAGGAAAAGGAACAACATGAAAAATCTCAAAAATACTCGGGGACTTACGCTTCTTGTTCCTAACTTCGGGAAGATAAGTCTTGGAGTCGAAAGTCAAGGCCGAGGAACGCACAAACACATACCAGTGTAACCAACCCCGGTCACCTGAGTCTTCAGAACTGCGCACCAAGCCCTTGATCCCGCGCATCCAGGCGTTCATATAGCCATCTTTGAAAATTTGTACGCTATACAAAGAAATAAAATGTTTATATCCAAAAGATTGGCCGGTTTCCGTCGCAAACCAATCCAAAAGTGTAACTATTCTATATATACTGGGGCACAGTTGCCCCGGCCAGAGTAAATATTCCCTGCAGAGCCTTTCCAGCACAGGATGCAGGGGTAGTTTACATCCCACTGTGAAAGGGTAGGTGCACATAGCTGTCCACCCAGCCCTGTGGGAGGTAATATTCTCCTCTTCAGAGACCGGCAAGAGGGGAACCCTATCATCCCAGTAGGAGTCCATCCTAACTCATGGGATCAGCTCCGATGTGATCTCAGATTTAAATCTATACGCCGGCCAGTTGCGCGTATCCCCATGATGATTATTGAAGGCCTTGATGTTGGAGTCCGCCTCTAACTCACCCTATTTTTTGGGGATAATCTCCGCAGCGGTAGCCTGAGTAGCCCTGGGCCTAGGAGTGGCCGATGAAGAACTACCAGCCGTGTCTAGATTTTGGTTTTTTCTAGTTCTTGAAGACATGATTTCAGAAGAGTTAAGAAGTTCGCAAGAAAAGTTGAAAGTTGTTCAAACATTTTCAAGAGTTAGCAGAAAGGAAATAAAAGCAAGTAAAAGGTTTCTCATTCAGCAAACCCTTATTTATGAGAGTAGAAATTCGGCCCATCAAGTTCCTTCAAAACACGTGGAGGTTATCCAAGAAACCACGATCAGATCCGACCGTCAAAAGAAGAAACAAGCTTCGCCAATTTTCATAGTATCATCATTACCCTGAAGTGCAGCGGTCACCTCGCGATCAACAGTCGACGTGTGCACGTGATTCAGGCGGTTAAAATCATTATTTTTACCCTTGGAACGCGCAGTAGTCACTTCAGAGTGGACTGCAAACGCGCAGGCATGCCAGCTGCAGTTACTTTTTTATACGGCGAATTTAATGCGCACTTCATAAGGGTTTGTCACGTAGCTGATAAGATACATGCATCACTAAGCTTCATTACACAAAGATAGGATTTTTCAAAGCAGAAATTCCCGCCAAAATTCATATCCACTCCTCGAACAGATACTCTGCTCGAGAAGTGCGGGGACTATCTGTATTGGAAAAAAGCTGACAGCACCTGAAAGATGACACGTGTCCACTATGTAGCACGGGCAGAAGTTCCACCGGACAGATATCTAATGGACAGACAGTTATCATGAATAGATCCAAAGCAGTTACGAAACGCTTCATCAGTCAACACGATCTGAATGAGCAGTTATTAACCCGATCATGTGCAATCATTCAGTTAATGGTCATAAAGACAATCATTACAACCCAGTGGTTACATATCCAACGGATACGTGCCCAGCGGTTACATATCAAACAGATATGTGCCCAGCGGTTACAAAACCCAACGGACGCCTATCAGACCTATAAATAGAATTTATTCTAAGCCATTGTGACATAACATTACTTCCTGTCTACAATATCAATAAGAATACTCTCTCACTCTTGCTCAAATACTACTTTTTACTTATATTCGTCTAGCACTTTTGTTCTCTAATCTTCTATGTACGACTAGTACCGAAGAACTCTCACCGGGGATAAGCGATACAGCACGGTTACTTCTGTCTACCCTTATTTACGCTTTATCTTTGCTAATTCCTGTTTGTATCTTGTTCCCGTATCGTTTACGAATTTAACGTTGCTTTAGTTCGTCATTTGAACTCCTAATCTAAACTATTGATCGTGACCCCGCAAATATAAATTTAATTATTAATTGGCCTAAAATCAGATCTAGGTTAAACAGTTTACTTATTTAAATATATACTTTTCTATTTTTCTTTGAATTCATTATTATTGGAACGTTTGAGAGTAATTTAGTTTTTTCTATTTATCTTCTTTCTTTCAATTATTTCTTTTGTACAATATATATTAGAGAGAGTGTGAAAGGCTATTTAAATATTAATCTTATTCAAAAAAGATATATAGGAATATTTGATCTGGAAGAATGTAAATGATACAATGTGATAGTGCATTAAAATAAAAGATACTAATGGATCCTCCAATAGGCAGTGATGGGTATTTAATACCCGCATAGGAGCAAGGATAATTTAATACATTGTTTGGTTTTAATTTGGATAGTTGTACAAAATTCAGCAATACCAATATAACGTTTGGTTGGTTATTTTCCTTTTCTGCATAACTAATACACGTACATATAAATTATATAGAAATCTGTATATTATTTTATACGGGTAGAAGGTGGAATAAGTAATGTGAGTATTAGTAATACAGGTATTAAAATTTAAAATGATAAATTAACCCTTATAATAATAAAAATATTATTTTAATTTATTAAAGAAGTAACAAATTTTTTTAACTTATAATATTGTGCATTAATTTATAATATATTAATGATTCAATAAATAATCCCTACATTATAATGCATGCATAGTTAATACCCGCATTACTAATACCCGTATTGATAATCGCCATATTACTAATACCTGCATTGCTAACACCCACATTACTAATACCTGCATAAAGTATATATGAACCGAACGACTCCTAAAGGTACATAAGTTCTTTACTTTATGTCTTCATGTATGTGCTCACAAATGTTTATATGTTATCTTAATGATGCTTCTTTTTTGTCTTGAAGTACTGATAGTTACGTGCAATATAATGAGGAAGCAAATAAAGAATATAGTTATCGAGAACAATTATTAAAAGAAATAATAATTAATAAGCATTATTGATATCACAAAAAAAGAACATTAATTTAGAAGTTAGATGGTTGTGATTCTATTCATATATAGTACTATAAGCAAGTTTGAGTGCCTCTTTGACAATATAATATGTAGGAAAGAAAAGACGCATTTTCTTTCCCAAATATTTGGAGATTTTCTATTATTTTTTTTTTTTGCCATATAAGAAATTCATGTGTTGATTTGAATTATCATATAGTAAAATTAATTATCCAAGTTTCTTATGGACGCCTTTTATATAATTTTATGGTTTAGAAGCTACCAACATTTTTTTTTTACTTCTATTAGTATTAACAACTTCTATGCTAATATGATTAGGATGGGAGAAAATACTATAGATTCTTTTATAGTGGCTTGATCATGGACAGTGGATTTTTAGTTCTATATTGTTATGCAGTTGAAAAATTGTTCAAACTGATTAACTGACCAGTAGCTGAGTTACGTATTACTGGATTAGAATGAAATAAATTTGAACACATGTAAATATGTAGAGGAATATTTATATAGTCGATAGCATCAATTGTCTTCTCCAACCACGGCAACTATCAGCTTCTCTTCACCATGGAACCACCGGACGGTACAGATCCTATGCGTGTAGTAGCTCATGCTAATCTCCAAGCTCAAGTTAACAATATCTCAACAGATCTCACAGGTAAAACTTCATATGCTACAACAGTTATTACTCCTCCTATCTTAGCTCCAAACCCCAATACCCATGAACACATTATTGCAAGGAAAACCTCACACAATGGAATTCCAGCACTGATCTTTAAAACCAAAGACTATTATGGCTCAATGACAGCAGAATGTAGGAAAACTCTAGTGGGTATATTTCTAAGAGCCCGACCTCAAATTGAGCTAATTAGATCTACATTCTCGGAGAAGTTCCCCTTGAAAGGCTCTGTAAGAATAGGAGTATACGACAACTTTAATGTCTTCATAGACTTTACAAATGAGGAAGATTTTAACATGGTATGGTTTAGAAGAGTGGTGGAAATTCAAGGTATCCAAATGTGGCTTCAAAAATGGACTCCAGATTTCACACCAGAGGAGGATTTACCCTTGGCTCCTGTTTGGGTTTTGCTCCTAAGGCTCCCTTTCCACATGCATTCCTGGCAATATATCAGGCAAATTGCAAGTACGATTGGCACACCATTGGAATTAGATGCAGCAACTAAAGGTAGAACAAGACCCAGCATGGCTAAAGTCAGGGTAGAAGTTGATCTACTTAAGAACTTACCTAGTAGTGTATGGGTGGGTACAGAAGATGAAGATAATGCATTGAAAGGGTTTGAACAAAATAATATGAGGTATTCCAAGGTACTGTAGAGTATGCAAGAATCATAGAAAAGAAGAAGCTAGAAGAGAACAAAGAGGAAGCAAGATGACAAATGACAAAACATGCTGAAAATCTAGAACAAGTCCCAGAACAAAGCAAAAAGGAGGAAGATGAAGCAACAATTATAGGCAGTACTAGAAAAGAAGATGCAGGAAGCCAAGAGGACAATGCAATTGTTAACACTAAAGCCATGATTCCAGAAACAAGGGGGAATGTACAAGAATTGGACACAGAACAAAAGAAAATCAAAACCAAGAAAAAGAAGAATAATAAGACAAAGAAGAAGAAGCCCAAGGTGACCTTTTTGCCAAAAATTATAACTCAGCTGATTGAAAAGAAGAAATCAAAGAAAAAAAAACTGCAAGAGACTTCAAAAGACAGTGAAAGAAATACAGAAGAACAGAATGCTAACAAAACCAATCAGAAAAGTAACAGCTCAAGCACAAGACCTGAAGTAGGAAGAAATATCAAGTTGAGGAATGTGCAACAAGATGAAGCAAAAGATCATGGAGGAAGTAGTATCCAGAAAGTATCTGAATCTATCATGGAATCAGGAAGTTTACCATTTACTATGAAGAATCAGAAAGGGGTAGACCTGGTGGTGGATATTCCAGTATCACAACTTCTTCCACAACATGTTCCATTACATATTCAGCTCTATCAACAAAAGGAAGATTCACAAATTCAGTCAGATGATGAAGACTTGGCTAGAAGTCTAATAGATGCTTTTTCACCAATTAAGAGTGCAACTAATGAACCTGATGATCCTTATCAAATTCAGCTGAAAGAAGTCATAGGCAGAGTGGGTGTGTCACCAAGAAGAAGGGGCAGAAGTAGGAGTAGGAGCAAGAAGAATGAGAAACCGGTGAAGAAACAAGTTAGATTCAAGTCTAACCCTGAAAAGGGGAGGACACAAGACTTTTATTTTACCCTTTTAATGATTAGTTCCATTTTCTGGAACAATAGAGGGATGAGGTCCAAGAAAGCCAACCACAGGCTTAAAAGTTTAATAAAAAAGAACAATGTTCAATTTGCTGCAGTATTTGTACCATTTGTTCACAAAAACAAAGTTGAAGGATACAAAAGGTTCTTGGGATTTCAGCACTATTTGTCGAATGACAGTGGACAAATATGGTGTTTTTGGTCAGATAGCTTTTTGGCAGAAATCATAGGAGTAGAGGAACAACAAATCACAATAAAATTGAAGGATTGCAATGGAGACAATGTAGTGTATGTTACTGCAGTCTATGCTAAATGCTCTTCTTTCGAAAAGAAGGAGTTGTGGGAAGCTTTTACTTCTACTGAAGAGGTAATAGATGCTCCTTGGTGCATAAGAGGAGAGTACAATGTCATCATGGAACCAGAAGAGAAACAAGGAGGCAGGCCATACAAGATTCAAAAGAGATTTGATTTTGTAGAATGTATGGACATATGTGGAGTTATAGATGCTGGTTATGTAGGGCCAAGGTTTACATGGTGTAATAATTAGAAAGCAAAGAAGAGAATTTGGAAGAGACTTGACAGAGTGTTCATCAATGATCAGTGGACTCAAAAATTTCAGAATATGATGGTGAGGCATTTGAGCAGGTCTGGATCAGACCACAGACCATTGTTACTGAAATATAGTTCAGACCAAATTGAAATAATTAAATACTTCAGGTTCTTAGATTTTTGGGTGGAGCAGCCAAGTTTCTATGATATGGTCAGACAAGTTTGGAGTATGCAAGTTCAAGGAAATGCTATGTGGACACTGCAACATAAATTGAAAACATTGGGTAGGAGGTTAAGTATCTGGTCAAGAGAAGAAATAGGCAATGTCTAGCAGAAAGTAGAGGAATGGGAAGCAACATTACTTGAAATTGAGGAAGTGGGCTTAATTCAGAAATCAGATCAGTCCAGAACTGAACTAAATAGGGTTCAAGCTGAATACACAAAATGGATGGCTATGCAAGAATCAATGTTGAAATAGAAGTCCCAGATTTCACAATGTAATCAGGGATAGAAGGAGGAAACTTCATTTCCACAGAATCAAGAATCAAAGAGGAACATGGATTCAGGGTGAAGAAAAGATAGCTAAGGCTGCTGTGAAGTTTTACAGGAAAATGTTTAACCTCTCTCCTACAGCTGTTGATGAAAGCATCTTAGAATGCATTCCACAATGTATATGTGCATAAGACAACAGGTTTTTGACAAGATTACCAGATGAGCAAGAAATCAAAGATGCAGTTTTCCAAATGAGTCCAACAAGCTCAGCTGGACCAGATGGATTCAATGGTAACTTTTACCAGAAGTGCTGGGATATTATCAAAGAAGATGTTATCAATTTTGTTCAGGGTTTCTTTAAAGGGAATAAGCTAACAAAGTTTTTCTCTCATACTTGTCTGGTGTTGTTACCAAAGGTTGAGTCTCCTTCACATTTTGGAGAACTCAGACCAATCAGTTTGAGCAATTTTTCAGCTAATATTATCTCTAAAGTGTTAGCAATGAGACTAAACCCTCTATTGCCAAGACTTATTTCAGAAAATCAGAGTGGATTTGTCAAAGGAAGATTGATAACAGACAATGTGCTTTTAGCTCAAGAGATCATTCAAGGAATTGGACAACCTAATAAAGGAGGCAACATGGTCATCAAACTGGATATGGCCAAAGCATATGACAGGTTGTCTTGGATCTTTCGTACTGCTGTGATGAAAAAGTTTGGCTTCTCTAAAAATTGGTTGAATATAATTATGAGTTTAATGTCAGATGTATGGTACTCAATTATAGTTAATGGAGTGAGAAGAGGATTCTTCACATCCTCTCAGGGTCTAAAGCAAGGGGATCCATTGTCCCCTTCTTTGTTTATCATTGGTGCTGAGGTTCTTTCTAGACTTCTTAACAAGCTGCATGATCACCCAGAGTTTGTGCCATTTGCAATGAGTAGAAAGGGCCCCAAGGTTAACCACCTTGCCGATGCAGATGATATTGTCATTTTCTGTGGAGGCAAAGGAAAATCTATCAAGCTGGTTATGAAGCAAATTAGGAGATATGAAAAATGCTCTGGGCAGAAAGTGAATAAAGATAAAAGCTTCTTTTGCACAGCTCTTAGTACTTCAGTATCCAGAATCAACAAAATGATTGACAAATCTGGTTTCAAGCATAAGTCATTTCCTTTTACATACTTGGGTTGTCCACTATATTTTGGTAGGAAGAATATGGAGTACTTTGATGACCTGGTTGCTAAGATAGTCAAGAGAATTGCAGGGTGGCAAGCCAAGATGCTATCCTTTGGTGGCAAGGTTACTCTTATTAAACATATCCTTCAGGCCCTTCCTACATATACTTTAGCTGCAATGCACCCCCCTAAAGGTACCTTCAAACTGATAGAAAAACATCTAGCAAGGTTCTTTTGGGGTTCAGAAAATGAGAAGGACAAATTCCACTGGAGCTCTTGGACTAACCTGTGCAAGCCTAAGGAGGAGGGAGGCATAGGTTTGAAGAAATTGGAAGGAATCAGTGATACATTTACATATAAGAGATAGTGGTGTTTTAGAACCCAACAGTCTTTATGGGCAACATTCATGAAGGCAAAATACTGTTCTATTAATCATCCTGTGGCCAAGTCAGCCTCCTCCAAACAGTCTCACACTTGGCAAAAATGTTAAAGATTAGAGAGGAAGCAGAAGACAACATAATCTGGAAAATTCATAAAGGCAGCTCAAACTTCTGGTGGGATAACTGGAGTGGAAAAGGTCAACTAGCCAAGCTGGTTCCTGGTCTGTTGAGGTCGGATAAAAAGAAAGTATGTGAATTCATCAATCAAGGTACATGGAACATTGAGAGATTGCAGGAAGTATTGCCTAACCATCTAGTTCAGCAAATATCTGAAGTATCAATAAAAGGAAACCAACAGGAAGACTATGCTATCTGGATTGCTGGAGTTGATGGAAAATTCTCAACAAAATCATCCTGAAAGATCATATCAAAACAAGGGGAAACAGATACATTGAGAAGCAAGGTATGGCATAACAAGATTCCTTTCAAATTCTCCTTTCTGGTATGGAGACTTATTCAGAGAAAGCTACCACTTGATGAGGTAGTTAGTAAGTTTGGAAGTAATTTAGTGTCAGCTTGTGTGTGTTGCTATAGTAGACAGTGTGAGACAATTACTCATGTGTTTATGGAAAGTGAAGTAGCTCAGAAAGTCTGGAGGTCATTTAGTGGACCTTTAATGACAAGTAATATAATTAATGGAAGGCTAAGAGAATGGTGGGACACTAAGCCTAAAAACCTAGTGCATAAAATGATCCTACATATTACCCCTATAGTGATATGCTGGGAAATCTGGAAACAAAGATGTTCATGCAAGTATGGGGATCAGAAAAAGATGTGGAGCAGAACAATGGAACACCAAATCTGGTGGAACATCAAGAGGGCAATGGACTTGGAGTATCCCAAATGCAACTTGGGTAATACTTGGGATGAGCTCTGCAATATAGTACAGAGGTTAAAACCAGTTCCAATCTGGAAAATAGTTAGATGGTGCAGACCAAAAGCAGGCACTGTGAAGATCAACACTGATGGTAGTTTCTCCATAGAGAAATCTGGGATTGGAGGCATAGTGAGAGATGAACACGGAGAACTGATCATAGCATTCTCAGTACCAGTGAGTTGCTCTTCAAATGACCAAGCTGAAGCATTGGGTGCAAAATTTGGATTACAATTGTGCCTGGATAATGGAATCACAGATTGCACACTGAAAATGGACTCCCTGATGGTTGCTAACATGTTAAAAGATGGATGCTGCAACAACTTGAAGATAAAGCTTTTTGTAGATGACATATTTCAGATCTTGTCCCAAGTAAACTGTGAGATCAAGCATTGTTATAGGAAGCAAATTATGTAGCTGATAGCTTAGCTAAAAATGCTGTAACAATTGATAGTCCTAAACTGTTTCATCATTGGCAACATATTCCAGATGAAGCATTAGGATATTATCAATTGGACAAAAGTCAATTGCCAAGTATTAGACTTAGGTATGACAGGGCAAACTTCTATGTTAGTTGAAGTCTGTACAGTTAGGCTGCAAGTCAGTCTCTTTTGTGTGATGTTCTATCATCACAATGTAACCCCTCTTGGTTTGAAATAAACAAGCATCCTGCTTTGGGATGTTAAAAAAAAAAAGTAAGAATTTCAATATTGAAGATTTAGTGTATTTATTAAGTATTTACAAAAAATAAAGGTGATTATAAAGAAGATTGAAGATATATATAGAATAAATTAAGGACTACCAGTTAATTTCTAAGAATCATTCACTTACTTTATTTGTGTGGAAGAGCTTTTTTATTTTGTAATTAGTAAGAATATTCAAATAGGAAAAACATTGATTTAATTTGGAAAATATTGATTTTTATAAAAATAAACATAGAATAAACTAGATTATATTTAATTTACAAAAATAAGAGAGTAGATCACAATTTGCTTGCAGTACTTTTCTTTAATATTGATTGACCGCGCATTGCGCGTGTGCTATACTAGTTAGGTGTAATAATCAACATCTTCTTTTAATTTCTTTATAATTCTATATTTACATGACCTATACAAGTCTCATTATGTATACAATAACTTTACTTCTTCTATCTATTAATTATGGCTAAAAAAGAGGGTTACGATTGATTATTAGAGTGAATTGGAGATATTATTTGTGGATATATGAAAATAATATGATAACTCATAGTGGATGAAAACACAACATATGCTAACACAACTAGTGCAAAAACATTCATCCTTTGATTTCATTTAATTTTTCCTTCAATCCCTTTTGTTGGTATATTTAATCCTGCTTTTATTATGGCCTTTTGACGCTTTTATGAGTAGGCTTGAAATCATAAACCTATTTTTCATTCCAAGATGAGTTAACTCCTCGAAAGGTCATTAAATTTAAGAAAATTATCTAATAAAAGTGAATTTCATTTTATTTACGACAAAAAGATCATTCAAATTTATCAAAGTGTCTCTACCAGTTTCAGCTATCCTTCTTAAAAGAATGTTTGTTAGCTAATCTTTTGTTGCTGTAAGAGATTAGTCTCTACCAGTTTCAGCTATCCTTCTTAAAAGAATGTTTGTTAGCTAATCTTTTGTTGCTGTAACAGATTAGTTTCTACCAGTTTTAGCTATCCTTCTTAAACACAGTAGCTGAAATGATCGAGGAGATGTAGGACTTCTTCTTCCCGGTTATCGGGAACAAAATTAATAAGCGAGCAAGAAACTCATGAGAATTAGGCAGCAAACCACTCCATTGTTGTGTACATGTAAAGAGAGATTCAAGGGAGGAAACAAAGATAAGGTATGCAGACTTCCTATTCTTTTGCTTTCTTGCCAAATAGTGCAGAGACTAGCATGTTACATGTGTCGACAAATTAAAGCATGCCATTCAAATAAGGAGAAAATTTCTTAGTCAAAGTTAGGCTGTAATGAAAAGATAAAAAACATAACCTGTTTATGTAATATTAGGATGATTCAGTGGTCAGGAGATGCAGTTAAACTAGGACTGGAGTTTTTAGCTATAGCATACCCAAAATGCTTTAGGTGAAGATAATCGTACTAAGCACTCAAAATTTGACTAAAATGAATTCTAACTCATAATGCCCTCAAACAAATGACCTCAGGGATATGTGATAACTTGCACAAATACTAGTAATAATATTGAATCATAAAGTGATAACCACCAACTAGAAGAAGGCAAATCAACGGGTGACCAACAAACAAATAAGATATAATTTCCTCATATGTCATGAAAATAAGTTTCTCATAACACACTTTATTTTCCTTCTTTCCATTTGAAACATGTCGCAAATTCACCACAAACTTGCAAGCATCCAACCATTTTGCGATATCCTTTGCGAGGTTTATGAAGGAATTGAGAAGCCAAATTCACCACAAACTGAATATCCTTTGTAAAACATAAATATTGCAAGCATCCAACCATTTTGCGATAAGCAGACAGATCATCTAACAAGGCAGTATTTGATGCATCCCAATCAACCTTGCAATGTAGAGGGGTGATTACAGGCTTTGAGTTACCCATATCAAAACGCTGAAGTATGTCTTTGATATACTTACCTTGTAGTAAGAGGATATCATCAGAGTTGGGAACTAATTCTGCTCCCAAAAAGTATTGAAGATCGGATTTCATAGATGAAATAAAATGAGAAATCAGAGAATTTGAGGAGCCAAAAATAGCTATGTCATCCACATATATTAAAAGAACTATAATATCGGTTGTTGTCCAGAAGATGAACATGCTGTTCTTTGATGAAGATTGCTTAAATTCGATGTTCGAAAGAAAAGTAGCCAATCTATTAAACCATGCTCGGGGCGATTGTTTCAGGTCATACAAGGCTCGATGAAGCTTGCAAACATGATTAGGAAAATCAAGGTGCACAAAGCCCTCTGGTTGCACCATCTACACATCCTCATGAAGCTCGCCGTGCAAGAGAGCATTGACACGTCTAGTTGATGCATAGACCAGCCAAATTGCAATGCAAGCGAAAGAACTAAGCGAACTGTGGTCATTTTGATGACTGGTGCGAATGTGTCAGTATAATCCACACCTGGTTGCTATGAAAATTCTTGCGTAACAAGATGAGCTTTGAACCGATAAATGGTTCTATCAGCCTTGTATTTCACCCGATAAATCGATTTATTTCCCCCTATATTAACATTGGCAGGAGGAGGTACCAGCGACCATGTGTGATTGTGAATAAGGGCGTTGTATTCGTCACTCATAGCACTTATACAACGAGGATCCTTTGACGGTTGATTAAAGCAACGTGGCTCAGAAAAGGAAGATGAGGTAGTAGCGACAAGAGAACGGATGTGTTGAGAAATGGTTTTGAAGAATGAAAAACGAGAAGGACTCAGTGGTTCACGAGGAGAACCTGGTTCTTGGATAGAAGAGCACAACTGATCGAAAAGATTGAGGGTTGCAAATCCCTACGGAACTAGGAGTAGTGGTGCCCAGGCTGTGTCTTCGAAGTATGAATACGAGTTGGACTTGAACAAGGAAAGAGTCACTAGGAATCTTGTCTTACCATAATGACAAGGTTTCCTTGTGGGACTCAACTAGGGTTCGGATGCCCATATAAATACAAGTAGTTGATGCAGCCGTAAATCAGTTATTCACAAATAGAGAGTTGAGAGAATACAAAGGCGATCCAGCAACTTTCAACGTGAGATAACTAAAGAAGACAACATGTGGGTCAAAGAGATTGAGTCTAGATATTCTGTCTAGGATCTTGTTCTGGAGGTTGTCTTGTTTGAGCGATCATTGTTTTTACCTATTAGCTTATCTTAGAAGCAATTGTGTTAGGTGAACTTTTGAGAGATTACTTTGTAAAGCTAGAGTTTAACTTTGTTGTGTGATTAGGGTCTAGAATGTAGCCCCTTGGTTATAGAGTCTTGTTATCAGAAACTTGCGCTTTGTGTTAGTGGATTGAGTCCTAAAATCCCAGAGTGTGGGTCGTGATTTTTCTCCCTTGAGCAAGGAGTTTTCCACGTAAAAACATTGTGTTCCTTGTGCTGTTTGTTTGCGTGTGTTGTGGTGTTCAAGTACAAACCGCTAAGTCAAAAACAAGGTTCTTGACATAGACGAATCGAGTCCGTACAAAGAAAAATCAGTAGAGACCTATTCAACCCCCCTTCTAGTGTCCTTAGAAGGTGCTTAGATTATAACAAGTGGTATCAGAGCGGGTCTTCTCGTGCTCGATTAACACCTTGCGAAGGATCAGAAGTATTAGTGCACCACCTACCATCACTGAAGGCCTGTCAGTTTTAAGGCCTCCACAGTTAGATGGGCAGTACTATGATTGGTGGAAGAACAGGATGGAAAACTACATATGTGCTGAATTCTGAGGGGAATTTGACCCCTACTAAAATAGTTGGTGAAGGAGCTGTTGTTTAAGAAGAGCCTAAGTTGAAAGAGGAGTACAATGAGGCGGACTATAAGATGATTGAAAAGAATCACAAAGCCAAACTTCTGGTAATTTATGGTCTTGGCCCTGAGGAGTTTAATAGAGTATCATCTTACAAGACTGCCAAGGAAATCTGGGATGCCCTGCAAGTTGCACATGAAGGAACCACTGAAGTAAAGGACTCCAAGAAAAGAATACTGAAGAGAAAATTTGAGTTGTTTTCTATGTGAGAGAAGGAATCAATCCTGGATATGATGACTAGGCTGACAATCATCACTAATGAGATGAGATCCCTGGATATGGAGTTGCCTGAAGTGGAGATGGTGGACAAGGTTCTGAATGTGTTACTTGAGGCTTGGGAACCCAAGATGACTACTATCATTGCGTCTAAACCTCTAAGATCCATAAAACTTGAAGAACTGGTTGGAAGTTTGAAAATACATGAGATGAAAGATTCAAAAACTAAACCAGCTCTCAATTAGGACAAGACCCTTGCACTCAAAGCAACTGATGAAACTGAGGACTAAATTGATTTGCAATCAGTTGAAGCAGCAACGGTTAGTACTTTGAGACAGAAGTTTAACTTGGGAAAGTTAAAAGGTTTCAGAAAAAATAACAAGGAGAACTCTGGAAGGAAGAACATAGTTGACAGCCCTGATTATTCAGGATACTTCAAGTGTTTCAAGAAGGAGCATGTTGTCATGGATTGTCCTTTGTGGGAAGCAGAATGGATGAAAAATAGAGCAACAAAGGAAAAGGAAAATGAGGCGTCAAAGGAGAATGACAAAGATAAGAAGAAGGTGAGACGACCTCCAAACTTCAGAGCAGAAAAAAGAAAGAAAAAGGAAGCTTTCTACGCTACATGGGGACCTACTGACAGTGAATCTGATAATGAAAAGGAATATGGATATGAATCTCCACTAACATTGATGGGGTTGACGGATGTCAGTTCAGACAAAGAAGATCCTCGGGAGTTTAGAGGAGGAAGAGATCTCTCAAAGCACCTGTATTTAATGGGACTAACTACAAGTGCTGGAAGAAATAGATGAAAAACTTTCTTCAAGCAACGGATTAGAGTCTCTGGTTGATTATGAAAAAAGGACCTCATGTTCCTGTAAAGAGAGCAGCAAACGGGGTTCTAGTTCCCAAGATGGTAGAAGAACTAGACCCTCAAGACCTAGATTAGTTATAGGAAAATTCAAAAGCTGAATTGTACCTGAGGAGAGGGCTGACTACTGATGTGTTAGCAAGGATACTTGAATACAAATCCGCTAAAGAAAGTGGGAAAAGCTAAAGGAAATGTACACAGAGGATAACCAAAAGAAGGACTCAGCGCTTATGGCAACTGATGGAGAAGAAGCTACTCATTTAGCAGAGGTATGTCTATCTGATCTCAAAGAAAATTTACATACACACTCTACTGAAAATTTGATCTTACTCACTGCCACTTTGATCGAGGGTTATGAAAAGGAGAAAATTAAGAAAGATAAATTAACTGAAGAGTTAAGTGATATCAGAAGTAAGCATAAGAGTCCTCAAGAACAAAACATTGAACTAGAAGAAGTCAATGCCATTTCAAAAGGGCAGACTCTTGTGTCGAACTCTAAGATCACAGAACTGGAATTGGAACTTAATCAATTAAAAGAGAGTATAAATGGTAAGCAAGTAATAAGTGAAGTTCAAACCTTTCTTGAAAACGAACTTAAAAGAACAAATGAGATTCTTGACACGACCCGGAATCCGTTTAAGCCGTGCGGGCACCCGACATCCTACCCTAGACCTGTCGGGCGAACCCTTACCAATTAAATTAGGAAAATAAATATAACAATTCATAAATAAGGACATGACATAAAAAAACACAGACAAACTGACACCACTAAGTTGTTTGAAAGAAATTACAGCTGACAACCCAACATACTAGGTTTAGGGCTATCCAGACTAGACATCTAAGATTAAAGAAGAAGACAAATACCTCCTGAAGGGAGCAAAATCCAACTGAAATAATAAAAAATAAACTGGTGGTCATCCGGAATAAAAGCTGGCTCACCCTGACAGCTGAAGTTGTCTTCGCTCCCTCACAACATGGCGAACTCAATCCTGGAGCGAACCTGCCGAAACGAAATAGATAGACAAGAAACAAACAATAAACAAGGGTGACTCAAACGGACTCAATAAGTGGGGCAGACTTGCCACCTCAAAGAATAGGATAGCTAGCCAGGGAGAAGAAACAGATAAGTCAAATTCCTCTTATTTAAAATATAAAAAGGCAGAGCCAGATAATAACCAGAAGGATTCCGCCCTTGGAGCAGGAGGATTCTGCCGTCGGAGCAGGAGGATTCCGCTCCATTGCATCATATTAAGGGTAGGAGGATTCGGCCCTCGGAGCAGGAGGATTCCGCTCCATTGCATCATATTGAGGGTAGGAGGATTCCGCCCTCGGAGCAAGAGGATTCCGCTCCATTGCATCATATTGAGGGTAGGAAGATTCCGCTCCATGGCATCTTATTGAGGGTAGGAGGATTCCGCCCTCGGAGCAGGAGGATTCCGCTCCATTTATTTGGCACATGTGACCCTTTGCATCATATTTAATTTCATTTCATCCCATTTCATTTCATTTCATTTCATTTCAAACCATTGTGTTGATTGGTGATACACAACTACTGTTCAGCTTATATGTGCATTGCTTATTTGTTAATATGTTTCTGGCATGCATCCTTGGTTGAGTTTATAAGTTTCTTATGTGTTTCCGGTTGTTATCTGGCTCTGCCTTTTTATAATTTAAATAAAAGGAATTTTGTCTATCTATTTCTTTTCTCCCTGGCTAGCTATCCTATTCTTTGAGGTGGCTAGTTTGCCCCACTTATTGAGTCCTTTTGACTCACCCTTGTTTGTTGTTTGTTTTTGTCTATCTATTTCGTTTTGGCAGGTTCGCTCCAGGATTGAGTTTGCCACGTTGTGAAGGAGCGAAGACGACTTCAGCTGTCAGGGTGAGCCAGCTTTTATTTCGGATGGCCACCAGTTTATTGGCTATTATTTCAGTTGCATTTTGCTCCCTTCATGAGGTATCTATCTTCTTTTGTACTCTTAGACGTCTAGTCTGGATAGCCCTAAACCTAGTATGTGGGTAGTCAGTTGTAATTTCTTTGTTTTACAGCTTAGAGGTATAATTATGTTTGTACTTTTTCTAAGTTTTGGTATTATTTATAAGTTGTATTATATATATTTTCCTAATTTAATTTATAAGGGTTTGCCCAACGGGTTTAGGGAATGATGTCGGGTGCCCGCACTGCCACGAAGTCTACTAAAACTTGTGATTTTATTGCTACCCTAGGCTGGTAGGTGATATCAAATTCACTTAATTCTATAGCCCATTTTACTAACCTTCCTGAAAATTCAGGTTTGTGCAAAACATTTCGTAAAGGAAAGGTTATTACCACAGCTATTGAATGACTTTGAAAGTGAGGGCGTAACTTACGAGCAGCGGTTACTAGTGCTAACGCCAATTTTTCCAAGGGTTGATAGCGTGTTTCTGCATCAATTAGGGCTTTGCTATAGTAATAGATAGGAAGTTGTTTACCTTTTTCTTCCCGAACTAGAACGGCGCTTACCGACGATTCTGAGACTGCAAGATAAATCAGCAGCTGCTCATCCTGTTGAGGTGTAGAGAGCAGTGGTGGAATGGACAGGTACTTTTTCATATCCTTCAATGCCTGTTGGCATTCAGGGGTCCACTCGAACTCCTTGTTTTGCTTTAAAACGTTGAAGAAACTCTTGCATCGGTCGGATGATCGGGAGATGAATCTTCGCAGGGCTGCCACTCTTCCTGTCAATTTCATGACGTCCTTCCGGTTGTGGAGTACGCCTGGTATTGATTCAATGGCTTTGATCTGAGCGGGATTGTCTTCAATTCCACGTTGAGAAATGATGAAGCCCAAGAACTTTCCCGATCCGACTCCGAATGCATATTTCTCTGGGTTCAGCTTAATGTTGTACTGATCCAGAATCCGCAAAGCTTCTGTTAGATGCGCCAGATGGTCCTCTGCTCGTTTGGACTTGATCAACATGTCATCGATGTACACTTCCATAGTCTTTCCGATATGGTCGTGGAACATTCGATTGACTAGACGCTGATATATCGCACCTGCATTTTTCAACCCAAATGGCATAACTTTATAACAATACGTACCTCTGCAGGTTATGAACGTTGTTTTCTCCTGGTCCTCTGGGTCCATCAATATCTGGTTATATCCGGAATATGCGTCGAGAAAGGTGAGCACCTCGTGCCCGGCTGTTGCGTCGATCAGTTGATCTATCTTGGGAAGGGGATATGAATCCTTCAGGCATGCTTTGTTTAGGTCCGTGAAGTCAATACAGACTCACCATTTACCATTTTTCTTGGGTACAACGACCACGTTGGCTAGCCAGTCCGGGTATTTGACTTCACGTACAGACCCAATTTTCAACAGCCGATCAACCTCATCATTGATGACCTGATTCCGAAAAGCTCCTTATTGGCGCGTCTTCTGTTTTACTGGGCGATGGTATGGGTCGACATTCAACCTGTGAGTAATAATATCTGGAGAAATACTTTTCATATCTGCGTGAGACCAGGCGAACATTGTATGCCGCTCTTTGAGGAACTGGAGGATATCTCCTCGTAGACGCTCGCTCAATTCGGTCCCTAAGTATACTTTCCGTTCCGGCTTATCTGCGAACAATTCTTCGAGTTCCAGAGCTTCCACGGTCGGCATGTGGTTCTCTCTTTCATCCATCTTCGTGATGAATTCCGGGACCTCGTACTTTGTTTCTTCATGTGGCACGTCTGGTCCCGGTCGCTGTAATTGCTATTTGCTTTCCTCAGGCAATTTGAGAGCCACTAAATTGCAATCTCGGGCAAAGCGTTGCTCTCCTCGGACCTCGCGCACCCCCCATTCGGATGGGAATTTCAATACTTGATGATAAGTCGAGGGAACAGCTTGCATATCATGGATCCAAGGTCTCCCCATAATGATGTTATAGGCTAGGTCCGCATCGACAACATGAAAAGTGTTCTCCTTCGCTACTCCTTCGGCGAGAGTTGTCAGGGTAATCTAGCCAAGAGTCTTCTCACTCGAGTTGTTGAAACCGGAGAGAACTCGAGATATTGGTACGATCTTATCTGACAACTGCATCTCCCTTACAACCCGTGATTGGATAATGTTTGCAGAGTTGCCCGCATCGATGAGTACTCTTTCGACGTCGAACTCCGCCACGCGTAACGTTATTACTAATGCATAAGCGTGTGGGAATTGCGAACCGTCTGCATCAGAGTCCTCGAATGTTATTATTCCTTCTGATCGTGGGCGTTTGGTGTTTGTGATGGAGACCTTTTCATATTTCTTCGCTGTGAAGCTGACGGAATCTACCTCGATTCCACCTGAAATAACGTTAACGGTCCTCCTTGGAGAGGATGCTCGTGGAGGGCCAGATTTGTTTTGCTGTGCCTTCGCGTGAGTCTGCTTCCCCTTCCCGGTCAGGAACTCCTTCAAGAATCCCTGTTTCAACAAATGAGCAATTTCATACCTTAAGGCTTTGCAGTCCTCGGTGGTGTGACCGTGGTCGCGATGAAAATCGCACCACAAGTCCTGGTTTCCCTTGCTTGGGTCGGTCTTCATGTCTTTCGGCCACTTGACCTTCTCTCCCATGTCTTTGAGTGCTGCCACTACTTCAGATATTTCCACATTGAAGCTCGGCAGGCTTGGGGCTCCACGGAGGTTTGATTCTGAATCATCTCTCCGGGACAGTTCTTTGTTGTTGCGGCTGCATCCTTTGGAATTGCTACGTGACTGGTCAGGGTACGGCTCGTAGCATACGTCTTATCTTTCTGTCTCCGCCTTTCCGCCGGATCCACCATGGCGTGCCTGAGCCCTTCCTCGAGTACCTATTCCAATCAACTTATCTTCGTCGATACGTACCTTTGAGTTGTAACGGTTGTAGACGTCCGACCAGCTGGCTGCTGGGAACTCACGAAGAGACTCGTAAAGTCTACGTGTAGCCTCTGAGCTCCTAATATCCAGACTGTTGGTAAACGCGATGGCTGCCCACCTGTCCGGTACTTTGGGAAGCATCATACGCTCTCTTTGAAAGCGGTCCACGTATTTGCGGAGAGACTCGTCGGGCCTCTACTTGATTTCAAAGATATCCTCTACGCGGGTTTCTATCTTCTGAGCGCCTGTGTGCCTTCACGAACAACTCAGCCATCTCAGCGAAAGACCCAATGGAGTTTGGAGGCAACATTGAGTACCATCGTAGAGCTCCATCTGCTAGGGTTTCCACGAACTTCTTCAATTGAACAAATTCGATCTCCTCGTCGGTGAGATCGCTAGCCTTTATAAAGTTGCTGAACATCATGAGGTGGTCGTTGGGATCAGATGTTCCACAATACCTCGGGATGTTTGGCATCTTGAACATCTTAGGTATCGCCTTTGGGGCTGCCTCTTTCTTCCAAGGCCGCTGGGAATACCATTGGACATCGACTTTCTTCAGCGTGGGCGGAGCGCCTGGTATCTGATCAATTCTCTCGTAGAGAGACTTTTGAAGTGCTTCCTGGCTTTCCTTAAATTGTTTGGTGAGAGCTTCCACAACAAGGCTCATTTATGTAGACGCCATAGATCATCCATTCCGATTTTGGTTGACTTGGGTCGTTGGATCTGCAGTCCCTCCGTTGTTTCGTTCTCCACCTTGCCTTGAGGTATGTGAAGAAGGAACGTCACGACCAGGTGTTGCAGCGTCAGCTCTTGCAGTCAAAGGGTTACTCCTTCGGAGAGAAGTGAGCGCCTCATTTATCCCTCGGTTTACCTCTGCCTGTTCCTGCATGAATGGAAAGAGTGTTTCCTGGATATTCCCTTGGCCAGGGGAGAGACTCCAATGGTGTCGTCTCCTGGGTGGGGTAGTGCTCTGAGAGCGGATACGCCTATTTCGCTGCCTGACCGGTCCTTGGGAAGATTGTTGCCGCCTATCGGACGAATAGTCGGGAGAATAATTAGGACTGGATGGAGGAGTATTTACCTGACTTCCGCCTACGATAGTTCGTTGTGAACTGCTTTCTGCCATGTTAGTTATAGAACAAAAAGACCAACGAAAAGAGGTATAATATCAAAGAAGATAAATTATTAACCTACGAAGGCTATTGACCGGCTCCCACTGTGGTCGCCAAATTATTTAACCTAGATCCGATTTTAGGCCAATTAATAATTAAATTTATATTTGCGGGGTCACGATTAATAGTTTAGATTAAGAGTTCAAATGACGAACTAAAGCAGCGTTAAATTCGTAAACGATACGGGAACAAGATACAAACAGGAATTTTAGCAAAGATAAAGCGTAAATAAGAGTAGACAGAAGTAACCGTGTGTTATCGCTTATCCCCGGTGAGAGTTCTTCGGTACTAGTCATACTTAGAAGATTAGAGAACAAAAATGCTAGACGAATATAAGTAAAAAGTAGTATTTGAGCAAGAGTGAGAGAGTATTCTTATTGATATTGTAGACAGGAAGTAAAGTTATGTTACAATGGCTTAGAACAAATGCTATTTATAGGTCTGATAGCCGTCCGTTGGGTTTTGTAACCGCTGGGCACGTATCCGTTGGATATGTAACCGCTGGGTTGTAATGATTGTCTTTATGACCATTAATGGAATGATTGCACATGATCGGGTTAATAACTGCTCATTCAGATCGTGTTGACTGATGAAGCGTTTCGTAACTGCTTTGGATCTGTTCGTGATAACTTTCTGTCCGTTAGATATCTGTCCGGTGGAACTTCTGCCCGTGCCACGTAGTGGACACGTGTCATCTTTCAGGTGCTGTCAGCTTTTATCCAATACATAAACTTCACTGCAAATATTGCTAAATAACATCAATAATATATTCCACTCAAATTTAGAAAGCAATATCTCAGGAATTTGATAATTTTCAATTATTCTATAGTACAACATTAATCTCAAATATCTAGCATTTTCTTTGTAATTAAGAGACCATACCCAAGAGTTCCATGATAGCGCAGGATTAAGGAAAACTCAAATAATAAACTTTATAATAAAATGAACTTCTCTTATCGTCATTAATTCAATATTAACATCTATCCTATCCATTGAAGAAAGAGAAATATTGCTTCTCGACCGCTTCACTGCCACCTCTTCCTCCGCAACCAGCCAAAAAAGCACTCTATGATATCAATGCAAAAATGTAATTTATGAATTACAATATATGCAACACCGATAGAAAGAGAATTGCAATTTATTAGAGATCATTGACCATAAAGGATATGTGTCTTCTGACAGAAATGATTCCATCATTTTTAACATCTTCATTAATAAGTTGCACATTACTTTGTACACAATGGAACTACTATAAATTAACAAAACTTTTACCTTAATCAGATTTTTTGAATATAAATTAAGTTGGTCAATAGTTTGAGAACTATAAATGAACAAAAGAAAATATAGAAATATTAAAGTTTTTAAGTGAATACCTATGTATGTTTCCCAAACTCCATCGTTGATGAATTCAAACAACACAGATGCTTTCGCGATGTAGTTGGCTCTGGATTCAAAATTCCTGCATGTGAAATTCAATGCATTATAATTCGCCAAGAAATTCACATATATAAATAGAAACTACGAATTACGATGCAAAAATAAATGAAACAATCAAACACAATAAGAAGGAAAAAGAGCGAAACCTAAATACTTTATGGAATGATGGTGCTAGAAAAGCCATCGAATATTGTAATATATAATAGACAACACTCAATTCAATTGTTATCTTCTCATTCAAATTCAAATTAATATGTTTATCTTTAAAAAGATAGTTATCCATTAAAAATTCATAAAAAAAAGGAGAATTACAAATATATACAACCCTAACACTAAAATTACAAAACATACCAACACTACTCCACTTTACAAAAAATAACAATACTTTTTTTACATAATATGTACAAAACTTATTTAAAACATACAAATTAGGGTTTTAACCCTCTCCCTTGCCCACTGCTACACTGCTGCTACGCCACCAGCCGCCGACCGCCGGCGGCGGGTGGCTGGATTTGTATTTTTTTTTTTTTTTTTTTTTTTGTTTTTCTTAGATCTACAAAATGAAACATACAAAATATACACATATAGACGTATGAAACTTTATATAATTTATTGTTTCGAATTTACTCATAGTCAAACATACACAATATACAAAAATATACACAAACATACACAATATACAAAAATATACACAAACATACAAAAATATAAAAAAAACAACATACAAACTATTTTGTTACTTCATACATACACATACACAAGCATACAATAACATACATATTTATACAACAACATACACATACGTTTTTATATACAAAAAGGAAGATCAGAATATGTATATACAAAAATACAGATATATACATAAACATACACATATATACGCATACAAAAGAGGAAAAAAAAGAAAAAAAGAAGAAGATCTGAAATTATATATACAAAATACAAATATATACATAAACATACACATATATACACATACAAAAAGGAAATTTGTGTCTAAGAAGGTTGGAGATTACAGCTACGAGTTTATGAAAATTCTAAGAGGACCGATTATCCTGTGATAAAGGTGACTGAATTGGAGGTGGTTGCTTAAACAAGTTCTCACAAATATTGGCTAGGTTGACCACACCTGATGCTTGTATATTAGCATCTAGATAATTTACAGCGTTTGCAAAGCCCTAGGCAGCATTGAAGCCGTTAATTATATCGACATAATCAATGGCGCATTGATTATAAATACTCTTGGAATGAGGGTCCTTAGCTCCTAAGATGAGGGATCGGATCTTCACGCTGGTGGTTGTTGCGCTCTTTGTTCCCAAGTCGATGGCAATGATTTCGAGTTTGGGAAGGATAGCAGTTTTGGAACGAGGATCTGATCGTAAAGCATTTGTGCAAAAACTAGGGTCTGCTATGGAACGACAAATATCTTAGATTAAGTCGTCTGCTCGCAAAGAAACCACACTCAGAAAGGAAAAAAGAAACAATAGATAGACTTCTTTCTGCCTCACGATAGCAGCGTTGAATTGATAGACTTCTTTCCTCTACAATTTGCTTGATTGCCTCTACCATTTGAAAAGTTCTCCAGGGAGCTGCTGCTTTGCTGCTTCGCCTGAGTCTGCCCATACAATAAGGTTGTCTAGTAGTGCTGCTATACATTTTTGTAAGGCAAGAAGCATTGCTTGGCTTTCTGCCCAGTTACTTGTGTCTTATCCCAAGAATATTGTGTAATCTATCAAAAAATTCCCTTGGATGTCCCTTACTATCCCGTGCACCACACTTTCCATCTTGGCAGCTTCCATATAGTTAAACTTGTAAAAATGTGGTGGAGGTTTTACCCACTTAACAATCTTACATGACTTGTGCTTCATTTGTTGTTCTAAACCATATTTTGATGCGCATCTCACCCATAAAGTTCCTCGGCAATTACCATTGGCAGCACTTTAACCATGAATGAAGCTACATCGTCGAGTATTTTATGGTTCCAAAAGTCGATCAAAATTTGTTTGAAATTAAGATTCCTAGTAGGAAAACCAAAGAGTCCCATAAATTTTGTCCAAATAGCCTAGGAAAAAGCACCTGTACTGAAACTCTAGTCACAATTTTCAAGCACTGTTGAGGGTAATGAGAAACGATAATATTTTGCTACTATGTGTCGCATCCGTTGCTATCCTAACTTAGAGTTTCTCTCCCGGCGATGAAGGCCATTTTAAGAGGGAGCTGTTTGTGCAAAACTTTTGATAACATACCTGAAGTATTTTTCCTTTACCTCAGCAGCACATTCATTATGTTGAGAACTATTAATTACAACAGTGCTCATATTCCAATCAAGACACCTTAAGTGATATCACAATATTTGATGCGCGGTGTTTTAATTGAAACTAATCCTGGTAAACTATGATCTTATGTCTTACAAACAAAAGTAAAAACTGATGTTTTCAAAACAATGAATTTTACAATCACATACCATAGATGAACAAACATATCGATTATTCCATAATAGTTGATGGAGCAGTTGATACCCGAGTTGGTTGAAATAAGGTTTGGAAGATTCTAGTATTAATTATGTATTTTAATTTGACGCTGACCAATAAGAATCTATATTTCAAATAAAAGTTTCTCATCCTTATTTGATGATTTTTCGGTTAAAAATTGAAGTCAGTGTAATATTTTACCAATATGTGGATATAGATCTACATATATATAAAAGTGGTTTGTGAGAAAATTTTCTTGGTGAGTCAGAAGAGGAAAAAAAAAAACTATTGGTCAGCGGGGAAAATATTCGGACATTCCCTTTTAGACTTCCAAAACCATTTGAAATGATAAGTGGTAGAGGGGAGACATTTTTATTTTGAAGTTACCTGATTCTTTCACCTCTTCCAAGTACATCTATCTACTAAATGCTTCCATAGTGAACTCAAGCATTTCATGATTTTTTCGCCACCTGCATTTCATTTTCAAGATACATTTTACTTCCGTGGCATCCATTTGTTATATGAAAATCATCAGATTGAAGTAAACAAACAGATAGAGTTAAATGATCAAAGAACAAAAGGACGGAGAAGAAGCAATTCTTCAAAGAAGCTATAGTGACAGGGGAAGTGACTATGAGAAGAAAAAGAAGCACGCCCAGAACCATTCTCGTTTTGAGAATATCCTTGACAAAATCTCTCTTATAGAAAGACATCACATCTCAATTCTCAAACCTGAAATTTAAATTGAGCAGGATATGCAAACTAACCAACAACCAACAACATATATAAATTTTCGAATAAATAAATAAATAAATAAATAAATAAATATTGGTATCAAACACATATATGTTACGACATTGATTGGTCCAAGTTGTTTATCCTACCTAGAAATGGTTTCAGTTGAATGAAGCCCATGTTACATACATAGACACACAGAATTCATCAAAATAGCATTTGATTTTTCAATATAGTTGATCATCTCACGTGGAGATCAAACTGCTCTCTCTCCATATACATTCACATAACTGGAAAATCATTCTTTTACTTGTAATAAACCATCAACCCTCCAACTTATGGCTTAATTTCAACTAATAGAATAGCATGTATAGTTCTAAACACATCCAGCAATTTCCACTGCTACAGCTGAACAATGCAAAAGATCTGGTTATTTATTCTACATCCCCTTCACTCATGTAACAGAAGTTTCAAAGTGCGACAGCTCGTATTAGATGCAATCAACCCAAAACATGATTGAAGTGCCTCAAAATCTCAATCAGTTTGGAGCTAAATAGCAGGCCTTCGAAAATAATCAAAATCCTCAAAGCTACCAAAATCAATAAAATATTTCAATTATAATAGTACAAAGATGTTCCATAGTACAATCACCCCATGCACTTATGAAGAATATATAACATCTGATTTTTTATAAAGTGATAAGCACATTTGATCGAATCAGTTCGTGATATTCAAAATTATCAAAAACATAAAGATAAAGAATCTATACACCCAGTAAATTTTACAATTCATATTAGTACGTGAAGGAAAATATGAAAAATAATAAGGTGAAGAACATTGCAACTATGCACAGACATGATATGTTTTCATGAATTGTTACAGATGAATCGAAGTAAAGACTAATAAAATTTAATCACTAATTAAAATCAACACGAATACACTCGGGAATGAATATTGTCTTACCATTTATGTCTTTCATTTGATATTGTTTCTGGTCGCTCCAAGGACATAGACATAGATTAATTATCTTCAGCTGCCTCATGTTCCTCCACATTTGTAACTGGACATCTTCCCATATCGTAAAATCTTCTGCTCCTACAATCTGTTATTTCTTGCTTTCCTGTTCAATAACATCATTGTGGCTGAGTTCAAAATCCTCAAAACTATCAAAAGCCATAGAATATTTCAGTTGTAATAGTACAAAGATGCCACATAGTACAAACATTATCCAGAGCATCACAAGCAGCAATTCTTATGCTTTAGACCCCCCAATATGCACTTGTGATGATTATATAACTTCAAGACTTATGGTTGGAGGAAAAAATGCTGATATTCTCACCTCAAAATGTATGACACACATTTACTTAAGAGGACTCCACCGTGTAGCTTTATGATTAGTTTCTTTTAATGTCATCACGAATATGATATTCCCCTAAAAATACAGTAAAACATAGATTTATAAAACACATTTCAGATCAAAGATATTATGTCCGTCTAATCAGTTAGTTTAAATAAATATTATTTCACGCAATTTAAAATTGGAGACCAGTAAAGAAGATTCTTATATCAAATAATATACTCATTTTACTGACAGTTCAATTCAACATTGATAGTAATAGCTTTTTTGTCATGAGAAGCATGAAATTACACGGCGTCATGGATAGTAAGTCTGAGATGAAAGCATAAAGTTCAAGTTTGGAAGATTCTAGTATTAATAATGTGTTTTAGTTTTACTCTGACCAATAGAATCTAGATTTCAAATCGAAGATTCTTATCCTTATGTGATGATTTTTTGTTTAAGCTAAGAATTGAAGTCGACTAACATTACCAATGTGTGATAAAATCTAATAGCCCAAATTCTATCAAATCATATATATGTTAACGAAATCGTTATCCATATTTTCACAACTTAGAATTATCTAACCAAGTTTATTTTACATATTTGGATGAGCTAAATTGTTTGTTTGTACATTTTAAAAAGATATCTTATCCTTATTTTATTCTTCTCCACTTTGACTGATTACTGAGGCTAACTTGCCAAGTTCAACTTTTAACAGGGAATTAGGAAGACTACCATCGTTTATCAAATTAAAGGACCTTATCATATATCAGACATATTCTTTGATAGGATCAAATTTGACATCCATACAATCCAAGGGTTCCAATAAGATCACCTTCAGGAATAAGACTAAACCAAAAAATAAGGTTTTCCATTAAGATTTACAGAGTAAGCAAAGTAGTTTCTTACTTACATTGAGAACTTTTGCCAAGTGCAATTCCCCTATCTTCCACCAAAACATAAGACTTCTCTCCATTGAAGTAGTGTCTTCTCTCCATTTTTGCTTAGAATCTGGAAACTGTGATACCATATTCAACCAAGTAAGAATATGTCAAGAGATCAACGTTGAGTTGGGAGAGAAAAAAATATACCACACGAAACAATAATATACTTTAAAGAATGAAAAACTTTTTTCTAATTTTGTTTTCTAATATTGTGTTAAAGAAACTGACGAACTTGAATATACATATACTTTGGTTATGTTATGAAATAAAAGTTATAAAGTAAATAAAACAGAGAAACTTTATAGAGAGAGACTGATATATTATTTCACTTCAAACTACTGATGTACAAAATAAACTGAAATGACTTCCTATTTATAGAAGAAAAGAAGCAGCTGCAAAGCTTTTTAGGAAGCTGCTGCAAGGCTTTTCAGAAGCTATTGGCAAGCTGTCTGCATGAGCTACTTAAAAGCTGTCTGCTTGATTGCAAGCCTCTTCAAACTGCTGCAAGGCTTTTCATAGAGCTGCTTGTTAGCTGTCTGCTTGTAAGCTACTTGTAAACTGCTTGCAAGCTACTTATATATCAAGCTTCTTCAGGAAGCTATGGGAGTAATGGACATCCACAATACAACGTATTCATAACACTCCCCCTTGGATGTTCATTAGTATATAATGTTCCTTGTTAAAACCTTACTAAGAAAAAACCTGTGGGAAAAAAGTCTTAGTGAAGAAAAAAGAGTACACTTGTTTTGTAATACGCATTATCAGTTATCTCATTAAAAACCTTACCAAGAAAACTCAGTGAGAAAAAATATGGTTAAGGGAAAAAGAGTACAATACGTATTTTGCTCCCCCTAATAGAAACGTCGATCTAGGTGTCTAAGTTTCCTCATTCCAATGTTGTATACCATCTTTTCAAAAGTTGCAGGCTGTAAAGATTTGGTGAAAAAATCTGCCAAATTATCACACGAACATATTTGTTGCACATCAATTTCACCATCCTTTTGGAGATCATGTGTGAAAAGAACTTTAGTGAAATGTGCTTTGTTCTATCTCCTTGTATGAATCCTTCTTTCAACTGTGTTATGCATGAAGTGTTGTCTTCATATAAGATCATGGATATTTTGGTGTCACATTTCAGACCACATCTTTTCCGAATAAAATGAATCACTGATCTCAACCATACATATTCTCTATTTACTTCATCAATAGCTATTAACTCAGCATGATTTGGAGAAGAAGAAACCATTGATTTTTTTGTAGAACGCTATGATATGGTCGTACCCCCCACATGTAAAAAGATAACCAGTTTGAGATCGACCTCTATGCGGATCGGATAAATAGCCTGCATCTGCATAACCAACAAGATCTGCACCATATTTTGTTAGAATAAAACAAACCCATATCAACAGATCCCTCGGATATTGCAATACCTGTTTGATACCTTTCCAATGTCGTTGTGTAGGAGCAGAACTAAATCTTGCTAAAACATTAACAGAAAATGCAATATCAGGTCTTGTAGAATTAGCAAGATACATAAGTGCACCAATTGCACTTAGATATGGTACTTCAGGACCAAGGAGTTCCTCATCCTCTTCTTGAGGTCGGAACAGAACTTTATCAACTTCAAGGGATCGAACAATCATTGGAGTACTTAATGGATGTGCCGTATCCATGTGAAATCGGTTCAAGACCTTTTCTGTATAGGCAGATTGATGAATAAAAATTCCATCTACTAAATGTTCAATTTGTAGACCAAGACAAAGTTTTGTCTTTCCGAGATCTTTCATCTCAAATTCTCTGTTTAAATAATCAATTACCTTTTGGAGCTCTTCTGGAGTTCCAATGAGATTTATGTCATCAACATAAATAACAAGTATAACAAACTGTGATGTTGTTTTCTTTATGAATATACATGGACAAATGACATCGTTTATATAACCTTCCTTTGGCAAGTACTCACTAAGGCGATTATACCACATGCGCCTTGATTGTTTTAAACCGTACAAAGAACTTTGTAATCTGATTGAGTACATTTCTCGAGACTCTGAATTATATGCTTCAGGCATTTTAAATCTTTCAGGTATTTTCATATAATTTTCATTATCAAGTGAGCCATATAGGTGTGCTGTAACTACATCTATTAGGTGTATTTCAAGTTTTTCATGTACAGCTAAACTGATGAGATATCGAAATGTTATTCCATCCATAACAGGTGAATATGTTTCTTCGTAGTCGACACCAGGTCTTTGTGAGAATCCTTGTGCAACAAGGCGTGCTTTATAATTAATTTCACCTTTCTCATTTCGTTTACGCACAAAGATCCATTTAAAGGCAACTGGTTTTATACCATTAGGTGTATGGACTACAAGTCCAAAAACAATACGTTTGGCAAGTGAGCTCAATTCTGCTTGAATTGTCTCTTGCCATTTTGGCCAATCACTTCTTTGTCGACATTGTTGAATAGATTGAGGTCCAAAATCCTCATTATCTTGCATAATATTAAGTGCAACACTATATGCAAAAACATCCTCAACCTCTATTTCTGATTGATTCAAATTTATTCCATCACCAGTAGAATTTATTAAATATTCCTCATTCACTTGAGCCTCAGGTTCATTGATTTCTTCAGGAAACTCAGGATTATAAAGATCTTGGTTCTCTTCAAGAGATTCTTTCATAATGTCATCTTGATCATTTGTTATTTTTTTTTCTAGCATTTCGATTTTTGGAACCCAATGGTCTACCATGCTTCGGGCGTGCTTTAGGTTCACTGGCTATGACGCTACTAGATGGTCCTGCTGGGATATCCATCCGAATTGGCACATTCTCTACAGGGATATGTGATATAGTAATCTTTTTTAAATTAGTAAATGCATCTAGCATTTGATTTGCTATATTTTACAAATGAACGATCTTCTGGACCTCTTTTTTATATATGGGGGCACGTGGATCAAAGTGAGATAATGATTGAACTTTCCACACAATTTTTCTATTTATGTCCTTATTCTCTCCCCCTAATTGTGGGAAAATTGTTTCATCCAATCGACAATCTGCAAATCGAGCAGTGAATAAATCTCCCATCAATGGCTCAAGGTAGCGAATAATAGAGGGTGACTCAAACCCAACATATATTCCTAGTCTTCTTTGGGGTCCAATCTTAGTGCGCTGTGGTGGTGCTACTGGCACATATACAGCGCATCCAAAAATTCGTAGATGAGAAATATTTGGTTCATGACCAAAAACTAATCATGACAGGGAGAATTCATGATAATGTGTCGGTCTGAGACGAACAAGTGATGTTGCATGTAAATAGCATGACCCCAAGCAGTAGTGGGCAATTTCGTTTTCATTAATAGCGGTCTTGCTATCAATTGCAGTCGTTTAATAAATGACGTTGCGAGGCCATTTTGAGTATAAACATAAGCTACATGATGTTCAACTTTTATTCCGACTGATAAATAATAATCATTAAAAGCTTTGGATGAAAATTTTGCAGCATTATCAAGGCGAATAACTTTAATAGGATTATCAGGAAATTGTGCCCTTAATTGAATTATTTGTGCCAATAATTTCGCAAACGCTAGGTTGCGAGATGATAATAGGCACACATGAGACCATCTTGAAGATGCATCAATTAGGACCATAAAATATATAAACAATCCACAAGGTGGATGAATAGGTCCACATATATCCCCATGGATACATTCTAAAAACATTGGGGATTCAACCTCAACCTTTGTTGGTGATGCTCTAACTAGTAATTAATTTTCCTTGATAACAAGCAGCACAAAAAAATTCATCACTTTTAAGAATCTTCAGGTTCTTAAGTGAATGCCTATTTGAATTTGCAATGATTCGTCTCATCATTATTGATCCAGGATGACCCAAACGATCATGCCAAAGCACAAAATTATTTAAATCAGTAAACTTCTGGTTTACGACAGAGTGTGCTTCAACTGTAGCAATCTTTGTACAGTATAAGCCAGAAGATAAAGTTGGCAACTTTTTTAAAACATGTTTCTGGCCAGAGACATTTTTTGTATAGAAGTCACATAACGTGTGTTTCGTACTAAAAAATCACAATATTTCCACCAATATAACAATAAAGTCACATTAGCTGAAAATAGTACAACTCCGGTGGCTTTTTATTTTTTTTATTTTCATGTCAGAAATAATATTTTAACCCATTTTAATAAATAGGTATAATATTTTGCTTTTGTGTTGATGCACATTATATTAGTTACCAAATCATCTATGTGAATTTTGCCATTTAATCTTGAAAGTTGTACTCTTGTATTGCTATTCACTTGTTTATTTGTTATTATTATTATTTAATATGATGTATAGTAGCAAAAATATTGAGGATGATAAAGAAAATACTGAAGCCGCCGTGTCTTAAGGGGAAAAAGGTTCCGTTTCAGCTGCTGGAAGTTTGATTTGCTGTTTGTAGTAATTTTTACACAATTAAAGAGCTCATTTTTGCAGATTGTTTTAGGAGCTCAAAGTATCGAGAAAATTAGTGCCTTTTTTATTTTAGTCTTTTTACTGAAAATCATGGTTCCAAATACTGAAGATAAACATAAGTGTTCCCAGAATAAAATATTAATGCTTGTATTGCTCATCAAAGTAAAAAAAAAAAAAAAAAGTAGCAAAAATACAAAATATTTGACTAATTATATTAGCACAACAATAACAAATAGGTCGCCAAACAAAGTGCTCAAATATATGGGTGGATAGATTGCTTTTAATAGGTGATGGGTTTTGGGTTGGGTATACCAATATACTTATTTGTTAAATGATTTAAAATATTATTTTTGGCATGAAAATTAAAAAAGCCACCAGAGTTGTACCATTTCCGGCTAGTGTGACTTTGTTGTTATATTGGTTGAAGTAGTGTGACTTTTCGGTAAGAAACATAAGTTATGTGACTTTTGAGAAAAAAAACCTATAATTATGTGACCATTTGTGAAAATTACCCAGCATTTTAAGCAAAAAATTTCACACAGTACCTTCCATAAGCACTGGTCTTATCAATTTGCCCCCACTTTCAAATATTTTAAGTAAATGCCCTCCACATAATCCCTCACTATGTGAAAGGACTATTTTGCCGCTGCCTAAACTCAATTCACATGGAACATTCTCCTTCTCTCTTTCCTCCTTCCTTTCATTCTGTCCTTCCTCCTTCATTTCCTTCTTTCTTCGTTGTGTTCTAGAGAGATTTAGGAAATCTATATAAGTTTTATTTATTTTATTATTTTTCTTTAATTTGTGTTATAATATAATTTTTATTTTGCCTAATCCTTTATTTGTATTTATTTTTTTATGTATTTCTTTTTGGTAATTATTATCTATACACTTATCTGTAAGTTTTTTTCATTTTGATTGATAATCGTGGAATTAAATTTGACGTTCTTGTGGTTTTTTAACTTCTTATGCTTGATTAAGATGATTTTAAGGTTCTTATTGACAATAGCAATTAGATATTGTTGTTGCTCATTGCACAGAGCTTAAAGTCTTGGCTATTGCCATTAATGCAGAGACTTTCTCTGCAAGTAGACTCTATTGCACAGAGATTAAAGTCTTAGCTATTACAATGACTTGAAGAGACTTTTTCTGCAAGTTGCTTATTGCATAGATCTTAAAGTCTTAGCTATTGCCAGTACTTGTAGAGACTTTGTCTGCAGGTTGTCTATTGCACCAGATCGTAAAGTATTGGCAAGTGCCAATACTTTCAGAGACTTCCCCTACAAGTTGCCTCCTTCAACCCGACCTTAAAGTGTTGGCTATTGCCAAAAGTTGCAAAGAATTTGGTAACATCACTTGGGTGGTGTTACCATTGATAAAAGAAGAAGGTTTCTTGATTTGTCGAGTGATAAGTTGACCCTTAATGACAATGTTCATAACTTTCATTCAATCTTGTTTTTATTTTTTTGTGTTAGATTCCATTTTGATTTCCTAGTTAAGGCGCCCATTGCACCAGAGCTTGAACTCTTGGCAATAACCAAGACTTGCAGAGACTTTCTTACAAATTACCCAATGTAACATGGCTTGAAGTCTTGGCAATTGCCAAGAAGTCTATGCAAGGTGCCCATTGCACCAGAGCTTGAACTCTTGGCAATAGCCAAGACTTGAAGAGACTTTCTCTGCAAATTACCCACTACAATAGGGCTTGAAGTCTTGGCAATTGCCAAGAAGTCTGTGCAAGGTGCCCATTGCACCAGAGCTTGAACTCTTGGCAATAGCCAAGACTTGCAGAGACTTTCTCTGCAAATTGGCCGCTACAACATGGCTTGAAGTCTTGGCAATTTCCAAAGAGTCTTTGTAAGGTGCCCATTGCACCAGAGCTTAAACACTCGGCAATAGCCATGATTTGCAGAGACTTTCTTTTGCAAGTTGGCCACTATAATAAAGCTTGAAGTCTTGACAATTGCTAGGAAAGTCTGTGTAAGATAGCATTGCACTAGAGCTTAAACTCTTTGTATAGACAAGACTTGCAGAGACAAGTTGCCCATTGCGACAGGGCTTAAAATTTTCGTAATTACCAAGAAGTCTGTGCAAGGTGCCCATTGCCAAGAAGTCTGTGTAAGATACTCATTTTCATAGATTTTCTACAAGGTTATCCAAATGAATGTAAGAGAGTAGGAATTTGAAGGAATCTAACCTTGAATCTTCGTTGCAACGGAGGAATCTGTAAAAGTTGTAGGTTTTTAGGGTTTAGAGATTGTTTGAATGGAGAAAAGAAAGGGGAGGATAGTGTGGGTCTTTTTATTAGTTATGAGAGGTATTTTCATCCGGAATAAGTTTCATTAAACTAATGGAGGGCAGTTTTGCTAAACCACTGTTATTGAGTGAATTTTGGCAAACCATTGCTTCCCGTGTCATATTTTTGCAATTCAGCCCAATTTAAGACTAATTTGAAAATTATTGAGATAAAATTGGGTGTCAACAACACTCACGAGCAATCCTGGGAACTTTATAAGTTAGATGTAAAGGGGACAATACTGTTTCTATCACATAAATCCAAGACCACCCAAGTATAACCATATAAATATTTATGGCATATTTTAAACCCCAATTCAAACTATGTGCCAATTCAAACTATGATATATAAAATTGGAAGAATGGAGTATTAGATTTCAAAACAAGCTATCTAATGACTCATTTATCTAGTTCCCAAGTTGGATTTCCTTGTGTGTTAGACTTATGAGTTTTAGCTTCAATATTGTTCCGTCAATTTATCAATGACTAGAGTTGGGATTCAAACTCAGGTAAACAAGTGTAATAACAAAAGCATGTAATATTGAATGATTAACATTAAAAAGATTGTTTATTTATAATAAAAGATATTTTATTAGATATACTAATTTATGGTCATTACAAAAGGGATGGACCTAACAACCAAAGTGTCAGGCCTACCTTACCATTTTAATTGTAGTTTGATGGTAGCTTAAAATGCAACTTAACTACGGCTACTTTGGGATACTTGAAAACTTCTTTTCCAAAAAAAGGAGTAACTTCAAATTACAACATTTAGAATCTTTATTTTTCATGAAAGCAGTAAATCGATATAAACATAGTATAACATTTAATTAGGAGCACCATTGACTGTCATTCCTCCATCAACACAAATAATTTGACCAGTTATGTATGAAGAAGCAGGTAAACAAAGAAATGCTATTGTTGCTGAAACTTCTCTTGGTTCTCCTGCACGTTTTATTGGAGCTCGATCAATTAGACCTTGAATTAACACTTCATGTTCATCCTGAAATTTATTCATGGGTCACTGATATAATTCTTTTTAAAATTAAGAAAAAAAGAGCCAAAAAAAAAAAAAAAAAAAAAAAAAAAAAAAAAAAGTGAGATACGAAATTATACATTCAATGCTTCGACAAGGGAAGTTTTGATGACCCATGGTGCAACTGCATTGACACGAATCTTGTCTTTTGCCCATTCGCATGCTAAACTCTTCGTCACCTGATTAATGGCTCCTAACATAAGACAGAATTTAGAATTTTAAGTAAGTGGTTAAGTGTCACTAATTTCATGTATGTCCATTAAAGTTTAAAGTATTTATAAATATAGTAAGGTTACAAAATTAGTGTTTTTACACCAACCAACTTAATCTTAAAAACTATTATAGTGATGTCACAAAAATATTACTATCACTTTAAATTTTAAAGTAAAAGTAACTTCACTCAAAATAACATTAAAGTCATAACTTTTACCCATTATAACAATAAACTCATTTTGAAGATAAGTTTGGTTATGTTGAGTAACGCTCAATGGTTTTAATTTTATAGCATGTCGAGTTCAATTCTTTTATGTGACTAAAAATAAATTTGTAGCTTTACCGTTATAGAGAAATAAATGATTGACTATAATACTTTATTATATGTAAAGTTCAGATATTTTAGCCGTCCTAGAGTTGCCCTTGAGTATAATAATGTAAAATACCAAAAACAGAAGTACATTATAAGGAAAAAAAATAGAACAAACACGACCATTACCTTTAGAGGCAGCATAGATCGAGGTGCAAGGTACAGAAATAACCCCAGCGGCAGATGACACAAACACAATACTTCCATTTCCAGAAGCCTTTAACAATGGATGAGCAAGTTGGCACAAATGGTAAGAAGCTTCAAAATTAGTTCCTATTACCATTGAGTAATCTTCTCCTGTAATTTCCGTGGCTTCTTTTGCCACAGTAACACCAGCATTGTTCACCTGTTTTTGAGATATTTATAGTGAGTCATAATTTCAACATCAAAGTTCTCAAGTAGAATAGGACTTGAATAAATATATCTATAGAGGGGTATAAAGGTACTTCGAATGATATTGTTAAGCATAACATGTTCTCAAAGAGTCAGTGTTATGGGTCCAAAATTATCCAATGAAAACCTGATCTGCTCAGCCAGCCCTTTATTATCTCAAACTCACTTAGACCTGTTCAATTCAAACTATCTAAAAGTTTGCTTGATTTGGGCTAAATAATTTAGGGTTTTTTTTTTTCTTTCAAAAATACCACCTCAAAGCAAGGAATTTATAAATGAAGGGTCATATTATTTTCTTATATGGCACAGCACATCCCTTTTGAACTCTCCTTCAAAATAAAAAATCCTAGGTTCTACTCTTCCCTCCCCCGCCACTGACCTCCCGGTGGCCGAAAAACTGAAAAACGCCAGATCTCATCAGAGTTGCTTATTTTATGTCACCGGAGCTTTATTATTGCTGTTTTTTTAAAATTATTATTTTTTGATAATTTTATATACACAAATATATCAACAAATAATAAATTATACATACATATATATAAGGTGACATGTAAATACCACCTCAAAGCAAGGAATTTCCAAATATAGAGCCATATTTTTTTTTTCTTATAAGGCATAGCATCTCCCCTCCTCCCCCCCCCCCCCCCCCCCCCCGCCTTTCCCGTCGAACTCTCCCTCAAAATAAAAAACTCTAAGTTCCACTCCCCCCTCCCTCACCACTGACTTGCGGGCAGTGGCCGGTGGCCAAAAAATTAAAAGCAGCCGGATCTAGTCGGATTGCTTATTTTATGTCACCGGAGCTTTATTATTGCTGGTTTTGTTTAAATCATTATTTTTTTTATAATTTATATACACAAATCTATCAAAAATAGTAAATTATACGTGTATATACATAGAAAAATATGTACGCAAGAGAAAAATACAAAAAAAAAAAAAAAAAACTTAAACTGTATACATCCATAACAATGCCCAAATCTGAAATTTATAACACTTTATTCATTATTCATACACGCGTATATAGATTTATACAGCTTTATATATGTTTACAGAAGTGTATAAACAATATTTATTTATTTTATATATACACATTTACAGATTTATACAATATCATACACGTTTGTAGAAGTGTATAAATAAGTAAAATTAATTAAACTCGTAAAAATTTATAGGTTTTTGGATAGCTTTTACACAAAAGCTTAACAAAAATAAAAGATTCATAAGATTTTCTACAAGAAAAATACTAGATCTAAACATTAGAAATTTTTTTTAATAAAAAACAAGTAGATCTCACCAGATTTTATGAAAAAAGTGAAAAAAGAAGAAGAAACATGATAAACCAACCCTCACCGGAGCTTTGACCGAAATTTACATCGAAAAATCGACATTGTTATTCAAAAAGCATTAAAAAAAAGAGAGAATTAGTAAAAAAATGACGGCGGAGGCGGTGGCTTTGAGGAGAGGAGATGAAGGTGAGTTCGTAGTGGGGAGGCGGCAGCGGTAGTGGAAGGAGGGAAGGAGAAGAGAAGAAAAATGGGGGCTAGAATTTTTTATTTCTTTAAAAAGAGGGGATGCTATGAGTGAAAAAAAATTAAAGAAAAAAGAAGGGGGTGACAAGTCGGTTAAGAAGGGGAAATATGGGCCTATGTTGATACTTTTTAGAGAAAATTATGTGGGATGAACATTTAGAAGAGTCTTTTACAAAAAATAGACATATTTTTCTTTTATTATGATTTATAGATATTTAACAATATGTCATTTACTTTTTATAGACATTCTTTTTTACTGAACACTTTCCCTCTTTTATGCCTATTTTTGGGGGAATAGAGTAAATCACTATCAGTTATATTTAGATGTGATCTTATCTCACTAATTAAAGATATTTATTAAACCATTTAATCTTTTTTTACGCTGATAGAAATAAATCTACCTAAAACATGATTCAATTAAGTGAGAAAATATTGGGGCAAAATCTAAATTAGCATTGCATGATAAAATGTTCATCCCAAGGTATACTTCTGCATATTTTATTAATTACGTATTGCATGTTCATTGATTTAAAATATATATTATTATTATATATAAAATATTATGTTGATATAAATGTAATATATTCCGCATAATTATGATAAAAAATTTTAATATACAAAAATATTTTTACATATAATATTTTATTGATATAATTTCAATATATTCTGCATATTTATGATACATCGCAAAAAAAGTATATTGATATTATTATACATATAATATTTTATTGATACAAGTGCAATATATTTTGCATATCTATATTAACTATATGGTGTGAATATTCCCTAATAGATATAGTGTGAGTATTCCCTATGTATTACTTATGTGGTAGAATTAAGTTGGTATTTACATTATTATAACTGTGTGCATAATGAATACCAAAAATTAATGGAGAATGAATACCAATAAAATATGCAAAATATAAAACACAAAATGTATATGAAATGTATAATAAAGATATGCATTTTATGTATACGAAAAATGTATGCAAAATGTATACATAAAATATATGCAAAAGATATATATTTTGCAATTTTTTGGTGATAATCATGTGATAAGAGTTAATGGAGAAAGAGAATGTGGCTGATGATTGTTATCCCAAAAAATAAGCACAAATTTAAACTTCTTTTGCTGTAGTTCCACTATTTTAGGAAAATTATATTTGTAAACATATTAATATAGGTAATTTTGGCTAGCCTTTGTTCAAGAGTTCATGTGTCTATTTGAATGTAGGGTCATATTTGATTTTGGTTAAATATGTTATCTTCTCTAATTTTTATGGGTTGATTGTCTCTCCATATAAAAATTCATATAATTTAAGTTGACTAATGAAAAATCTTGTCAAACATTTATAAGAGAACTTTTCTTTATTTGATATGTTATACATACCATAATAAAGAGAGAAAGTCTGATTAACTTTTTTTTATTTGATATATTATATATACCATAATAAAGAGAGAAAGTCATTAACTTTGTTTGGTAACTAAAAAAGTTTTGAGAACACAAATAAATATATATAAGATTTTTACGGTGCTTGAATAATGGTTAGGCTACTTAAATAAAAATAGTCATTTTGTATAATTTTATATATACTTTATGTATAATACATGTATAATCTATATCGTGATTGCATAGTCTATTTTTTTAAAGTTTCCAAGTTTGTACCAGTTGGGTTGGTTGGGCTAGGACCCATTATTTTGCCCATCTTAACCAAGCTGATCTCAACCCAATAAACCTTTAGGCAAGTAAATTACCTGCCTAACTGTTAACTCAATCCATTTTGGTGTGTCTGAATTCAACACAACCCATCAAGTAAATGATAAACATTTCGAGTAAAAAACTTTTAGTAATAATGACAAGTAAAATGAAACGGAGTATCATATTTCACTTTTTACTACAAGTTAAACTACTCTTGTTGTGTAACAGGTCATCACTATGTCAACTTTAATGTAATAAACTATATAGTACTCCATCTACTATGATATTAATAAACTTACTAGAATATTAAGCTTCCCATCGAATTCATTGCTAACCATTTGCACAAGATTTTGGCGTTGGACTCGTGATGACATGTCACAAACTGATCCTGATACCTTAAACCCTTGAGTTTTCCACTTTCCCAAGCATTCTTCAAGGTCTTGCTTACTTCGCGAACATGTATATACATGTGCTCCAAAGCTTGCTAGTTCTTCTACAATGGCATGTCTTCAGTGAAAAAAAGAATGAATTAACTTACTGTAAAAATATTGACAATTTACAATGGACGTATTTATGTGACAGACTGCGTTTATGGAAAGCGTTTCCAACAAGCGAAACTTTGGGAAATTTCGTAAAAAAAAATCGCATTATTATAATGATCTATCAAGAGTCAAAAATGAAAATTGCTTACCCTAGGCCTCGAGTACCACCAGTAACTAGTGCAACTGTGCCATTAGCAAGTGACCATCTTCTATCTCTTGTAAAACCGTTCGATTGTGCCATCGATATGGTTTCAAATAGTTCACTAAAATGGATATTATTGAAAAATCAATCAAAGATACTTATTAAAGTAACATCCTTCTCTATATATAATAAGATTTATTGTACGTGGATACATTTGGAGAAAACCATGATGATCTACTTTTCTTTTTTGAATAGTAAATCGGATACATTTGGAGAAAACCATGATGATATACTTTTCTTTTTTGACTATTAAATCGGATACATTTGGAGAAAACCATGATGATCTACTTTTCTTTTTGACTAGTAAATGATTTTCACATTTCGCAAACTCGTAGTCAATGAGGTGAAGGTCGGTGGGATCATTGTTGGGATATACTAATAACCATGTGGTTTTAGTTAGATTATTCCTTGTCGAATAATTGTTATTCATTTAATAAATATAATGAAGTATTATTTATTTAGATCAATTGTGTCATGTGTGTCCTATTATTTATATAGTAGTTGATTTAGTGTGTAGAGCCAAGCTTATACACGGAAGATTAAACCATCGGTTCTTATAAATAATAAAGTAATGTTCACACTCTAAGATGAAAATTGGACAAAGTCATCGGTATGATTGTAGTACAAGATTATATATAATTTATCTTGATTATGGGAACGGTATAGTTCCAACATCTTGTGCTAGTGCGCTTTGTGTGCATTGAACGGACCAAGTAGAGATAAGTATTTTAATACTGACTATATAAAACAAATTCTCTAGCTCATCAAATGTACTTATACTCTTAATCTTGATATAGCTGTTATTAGCGGTGTATATTATTCATTGTCTTGATTTATCAATAGGTGAGATCCAGGATATTTGGGTTAAATAATTCCTAATAAGTTGGATAATGATAATATGCATTTGCGAAATGATAGTTAGTTGATAGAATCCACGTCTCGGTATAGAGACTGATGACACCCCTTTATGAAAGATTATAAGTTTTTATGTGTAAACCCGGCCGGTGGATTTTGGTATCCGACACATGAAATAAGTTAAGCGGAAGACTAAAGGATATTTATTCGTCAATAAATTAAATTGTCAGTAATTTAAGTTTATTGATTAGTGTCTGTAATCTTAACGTGGGGAGTTAGATAAGATTTTGATGGAAGAATTCGAAATTTAACTGAGGAGTGCAATTACGAATTTCTAGTGGAAATAATTCGTGATTTATTATGGAAAGGTTAATTCTAGAGAAAAAGAATTAATTTCATAATTGGAAGCCTCGTTAATTAATTATGTGGTCCCTGTTGTGCCCGAATTAATTAGGACTAGGAGAACTTTACTTGGGGGAAAAGAAACCCAACTAGTTTTGGAATAGGTTTTTTAAACCTAAAATTAGGCTATAAATACATGAGTTATTCCTCCATAGGGTTGGTTGAGCTTTTACCCAAAGTTTCTCTGTAATATTTGTTCCACTCAAATATTGTTAGCCCGGTAATTATTCGAAACACAGCAGAAGATCATGGAACGGAAGGACTAGCTCGTGATCTTGCTCGTGGTAGATGGCTCGTCGTGCCTTTGCAGTCACGCTTCAAGAGATAAGTAACGATTTTATGTTTGATAAAAATCTTCATGTTTTGGTTGTCTATATTAAATGTAAGTTCTGATCTTGAAATTGCTTTCGTTGTGCATATATTTCTTCAATTGGTATCAGAGCCTATTTGCATCTAAATAGACAACCTAAAATATACATATTTGCAATTATGTATGATTGTGTTGTTTTTCTGAATACAGTTAACGTCTGAAAAACATGATTGATAAAAGATTTTAAGAGCCAAAATCAAGCACCACCGTAAATTTGTTTTATGACTGTGTGCGTGCTGTTATGAAGTCCTTGGATCTTCAGGTCACGAATGGGAATGAATTAAAATATTGGAATTATGATATCTTGTTTATTTTAGTAAAAGAAATCTTTACTCGGATCGTTGGTTTTGGTGATTAAAATTTATGTGTGCCGAAGTTGTGATCGGTGCTGTATTAATTAGGACTACCTTTAATTAGACCATGATTATTTGAGTTGTGTTTTGGCTACCTGTTTGATGGGTGACTCTGTTCGGCGGCTAAAACCTGAAGCTTGCTGAGAAAATAGTTTGTTTTGGTTTTCTCATCGTGGGTTACTAGTTTGACGCCGCCAGCAAGTTCAAACAAAAGATAAATTGGTGTATGTTGCCAAAGTAATCTATTAATTTATTAATAGGGGATCTAACTTCCAAGTGATTAATTGGTTTGCACCAAAAGTTGTTTTTGAGCACGTGGTTTTATAACCTTGACCAACTCATAATTAGATGAGCACTGTTGTCCTGTTTTCTCATGTGTGAGATGTATCTTATAAATATGTATAATTATGAATTAAGAGTGTAATGATTGATAAATAGTTACTATCAAAATAGTTTATTTATTGTGAATCATTTATAATTCTTAATATTTTATATATGTGTTAAGAAATTTATGATGGATAAATTGTTATCTATCAAGTAGCTTGTTTATTTGGAATTATTGAAAATTCTTAGTATTTGATATATATGAGATGATGTCGTACGTATAAATTAAGAATTTTGATTAACAAATAGTTACAACCAAATTGATTTATTTATTTAGGATCATTGAAATTTCTTAATACCTTTTATACGTATTAAGATTTTGTGGTAAATAAATGGTAGAAATCAAAATGGTTTATTTATTTGGAATCTTTGAAAATTCTTAATAGCGTTTTACATGTGAGATGAAATCGTATATGCATTTAGAATTCATGATTGATAAATTGTTACTACGACCGAAGTTTATTTATTGAGAGTCATTGAAAATTCTTAATATACTATACGATATCACACGTCAATTGAGAATTTATGATTAATGAATACTCACTACCAATGTAGTTTATTTATTAGGAATCATTGATAATTCTTGATGATGTTATATATGTGTGATTATATTAATTCATGGATTGAGAATTACGATTAATGAATAGGATTCGATAAAGTGGTCTATTTATTTGAGTCTTTTGACATTCTCAATATACCATAAGTAAATTGTCTTTGGATAAGTATAAGCTAGTGGTGAAATTTAATCTACTGCGAAGAGGAATAAATTTTTTGATACTAGTTACACTAGATTAATTCATGAGATAAGATATTGAGGTTTTCACTCAAAAAGGAGAAAATAATATCTTGGATTCTCATGTGTATTAATCGAAAAGACAATTTGACATAGGAGGAGGTTTTGTGTATCTTAGTCAAAGGAGAAACACGATGCGTACCTTGTGCTCATGAGATAATTATAAGGAGTGGAAACTTGAATCATGTTGGTTTTGATTCATATAAAAAAAAAAAAAGCGCCTAAAATATTTATCTTTCGAATTTGGTCATAGTTTTGCGATCATGAATTCGTGATCTCTAATTGACATGAAATTTGATAAAGACATCAGAAACGATCTAGTAAGTAATTTCACACTGCTTCGCGGTGAATGTTGTCAAGTTTTGACACTTTGAGATCGTTTGATGGAGGTTTAGGTAGTTAGTCGAATTAAAACGTAATTTAAATATGAAAGTCATTCTTTATATCGATTTTGGCTTATATTAAATCTGATACATGATGATTTAATTTGTGTTGATATATGATAAGAATGTAGTTCATGTTTTGAATTCTTAGAGACGTAAGAGTCACACTGTTTATGAAATACAAGTTTTTAAATATGTTGTTTGATCTTGATTCATGGATATCAATATATTATATGTTGATATATGATTAGAACAAGCAGCAGAGATATTTTAAACTCAAAAACGTGAAAATAAACTTTGTCCACATTTGGTCATAGTTTCGGAGATCAGAAAATTTGATGAACTCCGATTGACCTGCAATTTGGTACGTGCATCAGAAACGACCCAATGAGAAAATCTCACTGCTATGCAGTGAATTATATCGTTTTTCGGCGATTTGAGGTGGTTAAGATGGCGTTTTGGACGTTTTTCAATTTTCTGGAAATTATTTTTCTACGAAAAGTTAATGGTTGGCACCCAGTGGTAATAAAGATTATTCTATATGGTCTCCATGATCATGTACTAGCATAAACAATAAGTTTACGTGTTGACATAGATCTTCCTCCATAACAGATAAATTTATTGTTAAGTATACTTGGTTTAAAAGTCCTTATAGTATCCATGATTAAATACTAGTATAAATAATATGTTTACGTGTTGACAATAGGTCTTCCTCCCTAACGGATAAATATATTGTTGGTATACTAGGTTTAATCACTAGTTGTTGATGACTTGTATATATCTCTCCAACTGAGAATTGCATGTTGAGTCAATAAAACTAGGGCTATTCAATAATTGATATTCACTTGAATTAAATTGATAATAGACTCTCCAACTGAGTTTGATATTATTTAATTTAATGAGTGAAATCTGACATTGCATGTATATGGTGCATGGATAATTGCTTTCCCAACGAATTTGACTATTCAATATGCATGAAAATATATACGTGATGTGTTTTGAATTTAATTATTCAATGTTACATGACCTGAGTTGATCTAATTAAATTATTTTATCTCACTAATTATATATGTATTTATTCAAATCCCTAAGTGCTATTCTCTCACAAAAAGAAAAAAAAAATTTATTTTGGTGATGATAAGACATTAATTTAAAGGATGCATTATATGTGCGTTAAGTTGGAAAGAAATTTGATTTCAGTTTCTAGCTTAATAAGAGGTGGATATTCAATTTGATTTCAGTTTTGGTGATGAAGACTCGTTTGGTAATGAACTAGGGGAGAAAGTTGGTTTTTTAATAAGCTTTCGAGTCATGTACTTCAAACGAGTCTTCATTACCCCTGAAGCATACCAACTTTCTCCCCTCCTTCTGATTTTATTAATTCTTTCTCTTACTTTTGGTGGAATTGGAGTTTCCAGAGCAATGGCTTTTTCATACCTTTGCTGAAATCTAGTCATAGTTTTTCTTCTAATCCACTCAAACATTGTAAGAACTGGTTTTTCTTTAACTTTCACCACAAAAGCATTAAAGGATGCGGTCATATTATTTATAAAATAATAATTTTTCACATGCTCATCAAACTTATGTCTAGCCCAACTTCCTACAAATTCTTTGTATTCATACAACAACCAATTATAAGCAGGTTTGCTTACCACTTTCATTTCATTCATAACTTCCAAAAAGTTTTGCTCATTATAGACCTTAACAGCTGCCCAGAAAAGTTGTCTTAATTTTGGACCAGGATGTTTCACCTTGAAGTTGTTATAAAAATGTCTTGCACAAAATCTATGGTTGGCCATTGGAAAAAAAAATTCACGGCATTCTTGAGCCCTTTTTGCCTGTCGCTCATAAATGTGATGCCTCCAATATCTCCAATAGAGTTGGACAAGCAATCAAGAAAATACTCCCATGTCGGCCCATCTTCCTTACTAGCAAGCATGACTGCTTAAGAAAAAATACCTGAGTTCGCATCAAGTGAAACAGCAACAAGTAACTGTCCCTTAAATGGACCCTTCAGAAAGCAAGCATCAATGCCAATAAAACATCTACAACCATTAAAAAAGCCATAACCTTGTGTCTGAAAGCTAATGTAAAAATGTTCAAGAATTTGATTGCACCTGGGATTCAGCAGATCTAAGCCAATACACTTCAACTTTATCACAAACACCTTCATTGGTCTCTTTTAAAATGGCTATGTATTGTGGTATCTTACCATAGCTTTTCTCATGATCTCCAGCAACAATTCTTTTTCCGATCTTTATGGCTCTTATTATATTTTGATTACTCACATCAAGACCATATTTTTCTTTCAATGCAATATAAAGCTTGTCTGCTGATAAGTCATAATCAGCTCTGATATCTACCTCAAATTGTTTTGTAATCATCTTGCATGTGCTCCATAACCTTTCGTATCTTTAAGGCAAGTGTGCGGACCACTTAGTGTTTTAATCTTGTATGTTATTCCATCACCATAAGGGGAAGCATAAATTCGCCATCCGCATCATTTATCTTTACAAATAGCAATAAATCTCCTCTTCTCATTCTTTAGCTTTTTAATTGGAAAACCCTCCAGACGGACAAACTCTTCTATAACTTGTCTAAAATGAGTCACGTCATTGAATATTTGCCCCTCTTTGAGTACAACAATCTCTTTCTTCAATTTCTCATCATATGAATATTTGAAAACTTCGCCCTGCATCTTGTCGCTTACCTTTGCCATGGGGTGCTCATTTATAGTATCATCATCACTAACACCCTTAAATAGCCTATTTTCATCAGATTCATAATCAGATAAGCCATCATCATTATCTTGTGCATCTGAGTGAATCTCTGTATTCTCAATCATAGGTTCTTCATCATCATCAACCCAGTCAAAATCTTCACCCTCAACTTCAACAATAGTTTCATGTATAGTTAAATTTATATGAACCTCTCTCTGCCCCAAATCCTTGTAAATGTTGAACAACATATTTATGTCAGCATCATCAGCGACTTTTATTATATCAACAGTACTCGGATGAACAGCATCTAAAGAAGTAGTTTTTTCCAACCAAGTAGAAGGACCTCCAGTAACAATACTATGAGCGTCTTCTAATAAATCTAATATTCCATAACGATCATCATCCACGTTAAGAACTTGGTAACATTTACCAAGACACTGCACTGATAAAGTGAATAACATCCCTAAAATAACAGCAACAGATTAAAGGTAAGTTTGATAATTTTTTCATAGGCAAAAAAGAAAACGATAAGTTTGGTTGAGATTATGTTAGACCATCGCATTGACACAATATTACCCAAGTAAAAACTATTAGCGTAGGGAATAAAAAGATGGTGCAGAAAGTTTCAAATACAATACATCACTTAAAACAAGTAATTTTTTATCTTGAATTTAATACTCCAAATCAAACTAGAGAACTTAGTACTTCCTCACAAATTTTAAGTTAACACTTCAAAGTAGTGAATGCATATAAACAGTACATATCCAGTAGTTGATCATTGAAAGAAAATTTCAGAGAAATTGGTAAAGTAAATAATAGGTATCCTAGGAAGAAAAACGGCACACAGATGGTTGAATTGACAATGAAACTTACCGTGACTAGGATTTCCTACCGTGACCTTGTTTAATTTGTTTTCATGTACTCCAACTCAAGAATATGGAGAGGTACAGCAGAGAGTTCTTTTTAGATATATTAGTATATTAGTAATTAATAATTAAGATACTCATTAAATTTTTATTTTTAAAAAAAAGAGTGAAATTACATTTTGTCTATAAGTGATCGGTCAACTATGTTTAAGCTACCGGTCAATGGCCGGATTTTGACATTAGAGGGGAAGATGCCTATTGTTGAAAGTAAGGGGAAATTGATTTTTAAAACAAACTTCAGGTATAACAAAATGCTCACACAACTCATCCAATTCACCGCCCACACTAAAACACCTTAGGCCTACCCCTCCCAAGATATTTATTTCTACTTCACACTACATCAGACACGTGGCACATAGTGTGTCATAACGATGACGCAGTCAGGCTTGCGTGTAATGACGAAAGCAAGGGAATTAAATTGTCTTCGTTGTTGACCAGGTTTAGGCCTTTTGTTAGCTACCGATATGGGATAAGTATCCCTTCACCCACATCTGACTTTTTCTCTCTTTCTTTTATTATTTTAGTTTTCATTATATTCTTTTCTTTAACTATAATAAAATAATATTTCAATAGTAAAGTATTGCCTTTCAGCAAATTATGTAAAGTCTTTACTATATCTTTTGATTAGATTACGTAAGTCTTAGTTTTAAATTGTATAATATATATTTTATAATTATTCCTCAAATAATTCAATTTAAGTTATTATTATTAGTATGTAATATTTCATTATAAGAGGATTGAAAAGGTATGTGTGTGTATATATATATGTATTTGTTTTTTTTTTAATTTAGAGATAATCTAGTATATATTTATATTAGAAAAACTTTTGTAAAATGCCTCAAAGCTCTCTAGTATCTTTACATAAAAAATAATAATTTATGTATCTAATTAAGATTTGGGTTGTTTGATAAATGAGTAAGTTCTAGCCCTTGTAAAAAAAATCATTCTAAAACTTTCCTATTCTATTTTTTAAAACTCATTAATTTTTTGAAAAAACAATTTAAAAACTGCTGAAAAATGTCACAGAACCGCCACCAAACTCCAGATATTTAAAAACCGCCAATAAATGCAAAAATACTGCCGTAAACATCGTTCGTATCTGAAGCACTTGGCGCAACCCCCGCTAGATGAACACAAACCGCCGTTGAATATTTCTTTTAGTGACAGTTTATGTAACCGCCGTAAGAACCGCCATGAAATTTATTTTAGCGACGGTTGTCCGAAACCGCCGCGGATAAACTGCCGGAATTCGACTGTTTTCTTGTAGTTAATTGTACTCTTGGGTTTAATACAATTCATTTACTATTTTTTCTATTGTGTTGTTATCATTTCATATTTATATTCAATCGTTATTACCTTGATACGACGTATTGCTTGTAACCCTTTTTTACAAATTTAATTGTATTCTAAATTTTGATTTAGAAGCATACAATTTGGTGCCCATCGTGGAGATCAGACAATTACGTTTGTTCCAAGGTTATAATATGTATCTCTTTTTTACCTCAAGATGGCTGATAACACCATCAATAAAAATTTTAGAAATATTGTTGAAGATCCCACCGTTGAAGATGCTCATTTAGGCAATGAGAAAACTGCTCCAATTAACGTGGGGGTTCCGAGTTCGTTAGGATTTGGTATATGGTAGATGCTACTCATGCAATTCATGGCTCAGACCCGTGAACAATTTGCAGAGAAAGCTTGAATAAACAAGCAAATGCGCAGCTCATTACAATCTATTTCAGAAAGTATCAGACCTACGACAACCTCTAATGTGATTCTTCCTGGAGGAACTTCGACTTCTATTCCTTAGGGTGCAGTAATAGGGGGGCCTCTAATGGGAGTCAGGTCTAAGGGCTCGGGGACTATACCCCTAGGTAAAGGTGCCCATGGGAACCGTTCCTATGGTGGTGGAGATGACACCCGTGGTGCAGTCAAGCGTCCCGTTAGACCTAGAAAAGTGGAAAAATGACTTCAAAGCTAAGCTCGAAGAGCGGATGGGGAGGATCCTTGGGAGACAAAGTCTTATAAATTGATAGTTATTGCAAAATGCAAACAACAAGCCTTCAAGCCGGAACCAGCCTCGGCACCTAGCCCAAAGCACTTCAAATTGCAAATTTGAAGAAATATCACAGCAAGTCAAACCCCGCTGATCATGTCACCGTAATGGTGAAGGGGAACGACTTGACCAAGTTGTTGTTGGACTCAGTGCTCTTGAATAAATTCGGAGAGATGATTAAAAATGGAGCATTGAATTGGTACATACATTTGTCGTCCGAGTCAATTGGGTCATTTGATGAGCTAGCCGATTTGTTCATCAACGCTCATATCGGGGCCCAAAAGGTCGATCACAGAAAGGGTAGTCAATGTGATAATCGAAGGGTCAGAGGTTAATGTCGTCAACTACACTATGGCCAAAAAGTTTGTCAAACTCTCCATGACATAGAAAAGAGGAGCCGAGGTAGTGGCTTGAAAGGTGAAATCATGTTCACTAATGAGAACTCTGAGGTGATGATGTTTCCTCATCATGATGCATTAGTATCATGTTGTGGAGCAATGACTTGGACATCAAGCAGGTATTGATAGATGTAGGGAGCTCCGTTAACATCATTCATTACAGAGTCATAAAGAAAATATGGTTGAAGGACCAAGTCGTCCTGAAAACAACCAGTGCTAATGGATTTTAATAAGTCAACGGAAAATAAGCTTGGTGAGATTACACTCACCATCTATGCTGAAGGAGTTACTAAGGAAACCATGTTTTAAGTCATGTCTGAGGATATGACTTATAATGTTATAGTCGAGTGACCTTGGATCCAAGCTATGGAGGCAGTGACCTAAATTCTTCACCAAGTCATCAAGTTCCCAACCCCTTGAGGGATACGAAGCATCCATGGAGAACAAAGGATGGCAAGGAAATGCTATTATTTTTCTCTCAAATATGGAGTCGTCCCGTCAGGACCTTCTAAATAGCAATCATAGCCTCCAGGATTTGTGGAGGAGGCTGTTCCAGTGGCTGAAACGAAACCTCAAAATGAAAAGATCCCGGCTTGCATTCAAGAGCCCAAATAACAAAGGTCTGAAGCTTCAACCATCGAAGAGTTGGAAGCAGTCACATTGTCAGTGGAGTTTCCTGAATGGAAAATATGTGTTGGCTAGGAATTGGACTCCAAGTCAAACGAATGTATAGTGGTATTTTTAAGTCAAACACTAGTTGTTTTGCTTGGTATGATGCCGACATGGCTGGGATCGACCCGGGGATAACTTCTCATAAACTCAATTTAGATCCTCACCATACTCCGATGAAGCAAAAGAAAAGGCCTCACGCTGGCATTAAGAAGACAGTGATTGAAGAAGAAATGAACAAGCTACTTGACAATGGCTTCATACGAGAGGTTAAGTATCCGAATTGGTTAGCTAACGTCATGATCGTGCCCATGAAAAATGGGAATTGGCGAATGTTTGTGGATTAAACGGATCTAAATAAGGCTTTTCCCAAAGATTCATATTTGTTGCCACAGATTGATAGATTGATTCCGCGGCCGGACACAAGTTGTTGACCTTCTTGGATGCCTACTCAGGTTATAATCAGATCTTGATGGAACCTAAGGATCAAGAGAAAACATCCTTCATCACTGACTGGGGGAAATTTTTTGTAGGGTGATGCCATTCGGCCTAAAGAATGCAGGTGTAGCGTATCAAAGGTTAGTCTGCTGCATGTTTAAAGATTACATTGGGAAATTAATGAAAACATACATCAATGATATGTTAGTAAAGCCAGTGCTAGTGGAACAGTATTTGAATCTTCTGAGAGAGGCCTTCGCTACCCTTCAACAATATAATATGAAATTTAACCCCGAGAAGTGTGCTTTTAAAGTTGGCTCGAGCAAATATTTTGGTTTCAAATTGTTTCCGACCAAGGGGATTGAAGCCAATCCTGAAAAAAATCAAAGCAATAGAGGAGATACCTGACGTCCTCACGGGGACAAATGTGGTTCAATGCCATACTGACCAGATAGTAGCTTTGAGTAGATTTATCTCGAGGTTCTCGGAGCAATGCCACAAGTTCAACTTTGAATAGACTCCAGAGTGCCGACATGCGTTGAAGGATTTAAAGCACTACTTGTCAAATGCTCCGCTACTTGCAAAACAAAAAGACGGGGAAACACTATTGATCTACCCGCAGTATCTAAGGTGTCGGTGAGCGCAATACTGGTCCAAGAGGAAGAAGGGAAAAAACAGCCGATATACTATTTCAGCAAATCGCTGCTTGATGCCGAGGCCAGGTACCCACACATAGAAATATTGGAACTTGGATTAATAATTGTTGCACGAAAGCTTTGACCCTACTTTCAATGCCACCTTATCGCTGTAGCCACTACCTTTCCCTTGAGGAACATATTGAACAAACCTAAAACTGTCAAGGAGACTAGCTAAATGGGCAGTTAAACTGAGCGAGTATAATATCACTTATCAACCTCGATTGGCCATTATGTCTCAAGTGTTGATCAACTTCCTGGCTGCTTTTAGTTCCCAAAATACTCCCCGAGGCGGAGAAGGAGGAACTGTTGGCAAAGGGTCCGGTTTTTGGAGTTTGGACACTTTATACATATGGAGCTTAAAATGTTAAAGGCTCCGGACTTGGTTTGGTTTTGGTGAGTCCAACATGAGAAAAAGTAAGGCACTCTATTAGGTTTCATCCAATTACACATAATGAAGCCGAATACGAGGCCGTTATACAGGTTTGGAGCTTACGAAGGAGCTAGAGATAGAAAAAATTGAGTGGAAGAGTGATTCACAACTTGTGGTGAATCAAATACTTGGGGACTTTATGGCTCGAGAGCCCAGGATGCAATAACTGCTAACCTTAGTGAAAGAAATTTTATCTAAGTTCCAAGAATGGAGGATAGAGAAGATTCACCAAGAAGAAAATCGGGAAGCAGATGCCTTAGAAAATTTAGGCTCTACTGTCGAAGTAAGTGAGTTGGGAGCTAATTCAGTTGTTTATCTTCTAAGTTCGGCTATTGAAAGGGTAAAAAGTAATGTAAACTTAGTGGTGCACCAAGTTTATCTCATATTTTGACATAGGGACTCTGCCAGATGACGAAAAGGGAGCTCTGAAGCTGAGAATTTAAGTGGTTCCATATTGTATGATCTGCGGAGAACTGTATAGATATTTGCAAAGTGGCCCGTTGGCCAAGTGATTGTGTCTTAAAAAGATTGAGTACGTCATGAGAGAAGTACACAATGGTGAATGTGGCAATCATTCCAGAGGAAAATTAATCACTCTTAAGCTAACTCAGAGCTGGATACTATTGGTCAAATATCAGCATGAATGCCAAGGTCTTTATTAAAAAATATGACAAGTGTCAACGTCATGCTCAGATGCCCACCAACAAGCGAAGCCCTTACATTTAATCTTGTCCTTATGGCCATTATGAAATGGGGGATGGTTAACGTTAGACCACTCCCCAAGGGAAAGGGTAATATGCAATTTTTTCTTGTGCTAATAGACTACTTTTCCAAATGGGTTGAAGCGGGGGCTTTCGCCCAAGTTCGGCAAAAGGAAGTCATAGACTTCATTTAGAAAAATATTATCTGCAGATTCGGAGTCCCAAAAGAAATTACGCGTGACAGCGACCCATAATTCATTAGCACTCAAGTCACACATTTCTTTGGAAAGTGGGAAATTAAAAGGGTAGTGTCCTCACCATACCATCCGAGTTCAAATGGTCAGGTCGAGTCTATAAACAGGGTGATCATTGAGAATTTGAAAAAGAGACTTGAGGTAGCAAAAGGCCTGTGGCCGGATAAACTCCCTGGAGTGTTATAAGCAAATCGAACTACGTAGAAGAATAGCACAGGGGATACTTATTTCTCTTTAGTATACATGATGGATGCCTTAATCCCTGTAGAAGTTGGTGAGATGGTTGAAAGGAAATGGCTTTGATACGGATGGCAGCTCAGAAAAGGCAGCTTGAGAATTACCTCAACAAAAAAGCTAAGTTTAAAAGTTTTAATATTGAGGATTATGTGCTTAAGATAATGACACAGTCAACAAAAGAGCATAATGTCAGTAAGCTTAGCACAAACTGGGAAGGTCCGTATCGGGTCTCAAAGATCGTCGATATGGGAACATACCAATTGGAAAAAAATGAATAAGAAGATAGACTTATCAAATTGGAAAATTTGCAATTTGAAGCGGTACTACTTCTAATTTTAAGGTACTTTACCTTATTTATTGATTTTATTAGTACTCACCTACGGCAGCTAGTCTCCATACGCTCCGAAGCTTAGGTCGAATAATTACTTACCCCTCATTTTCTTTGCTTGACATTTTTAGGAAGTAGAGGGAACAAAACACAGTACTCGAGTTCTCATCATTTTCACCCGACAATTGGGGGAATGGAAGAGATGGTGTAATGTCCTAACATAGTGCGACGATGCCTGTTTGTTCAACCTTCTGTACCAGGGACTGTCAACAGACCCGAAGACTTACAATAATCCACCAAGGACTACCGACGGATTCGAAGATTTTCCTTGTTTAATGTTTTATGTAAATAGCGCTCGGTAGAGACAATGTTTAGTTTATGCTAAGTCCTTTTATGGCTAGGTTCAATGTAACCCTGAGCACGACTATAATCTTTAATGAAATAGATTTTATCCTAAGTTGTTTGCCTTAATATTCAACTTCCCGTAGTTATATTGCTTGGTTTTAATACCCTAATGCCCCGACATGAGAACAAGACATCGTTCCAGTCCGCTTAAAGTCTTTAGTCTCATATGACTTAGAATGAACAAAGCTTGCAAGCCAAAGAATATGTTCTAAGTGTTTTCTTATACATCCCAATGAGATAACATGCAAACACGGATAATCAAAGACAAAAAATTCAGAGACTTAAACAAATTTCACTAAGTTTCAGGCGCTCAAGTACCCGTTGTCAAAAATACTTACATTGGCTCTAACGGCCACAAAAGTTAGACAAGAATCAAAGAAAAACCAGCTAAGTAGGTGGAGAAGCCGCAGCGGCAAGTGCATCACATTCCTCCTCTTTATCTGCGGAGGCGTCATCACCATCTTCCTCATCCTTGGAGGTAAGCTCTTCCTCTATGGCTGCCCCTTCATCATCCTCGTCACTCGAAGAGAAGTTCTTAGCCACGTAATGAGCCCGAGTGACCAAGCCTTCACCCTCCATAATCAAGGTGGGAAAATCAAGCCCGTACGCTTGGCATGTTTTCAATGTCTCCAAGCGGGTTTTGAAAACCATCTCATACTTGTCAACGTAGGCCTTTTTCTTTCTAGCCTCCAATACGATCTTATAGAAATCTCTCTCTTCCTTTAGCTGCTCCGCATCTCCTTGTAGCCGAGATAATTCAGCAAGGACCAATGGAGTTTGATGGCGTTTTTCTTGCAGCTCTTCGATTATCGTCGATTGGTTAATCAAGGAATTACGGTGAATATCCGCTACTTTTAGAAACTCGACCTTTCCATGTTCTACCGCAGGCTCAAGCTCTTTGATGTTATCCACAACCTTGTTTTACACTAAGGCTAAAGCTTCCCTCTGAGTCTCAAGCTCAGCCTTCGAATTCTCGGAGGCGTAGAGTGCTTCCGTGAGGGCAGCTTCTCTCTTATCCAGCTGAGCCTTAAAATGGTAAAGTTCATGCTTTTGCTTTAAGTAGAGCTCATCAACCTAAAGTAATAGAAGGAAGTAAGCAATAGAAGTGTAAAGATGAAACTATGAATAAACGGAAGAAGATGGTGATAGGAAGAAAGTAAGCAACATGGTAGATGTCATAGACAGAGCCTCAATGCGCTTCTTATCCAGAGTGACAAATAGTTGATTCAAGTCCTAGGCTACTTGTGAGGGATCAACAAAAGGATCCACATTATTTGGGATCTCAGTTAAGATCTTTCTCAAGATGTCTTCACTGGTAGGACCACTGGAAGCTTCATTATATTTTTCTGTCGCCATCTCGACGACTCCTCCACTTAGACTCTCGTTCGTCCTCGAATGAGCTTGAGTCTAAAGAAAATTCACACAGATAACAAGAGAAGCTGCACGACCTTCATAAACTACTTCACGGACATTATCTCATGATTACAGAATGAGAATTATAACATGCACACCGAACTCTTAGAATAAAACATATATGGACAATATGATAACACCATTGCCCAGCTTATTCTGACTAAGCTGACCCTTCCTTGATCACGAGAGGAGAGTTTTACTTTTTCAAAATAAAGATACACGGAACTCTGGATGAATTAACATGATTCCGCCGACGAATCACCTCGTCGATATACTTTGCGATATATATATGTCAATGAAACTAAGAACTAGCTCACGCTTCAGCAATTCCTTAGAGATTTAATATTAGCATTCAGTATTAGAGGAAGATTCCTCCACTTAGAGCATTAACTCATACAGCCAATTTGAATAGGAATAGCCATCCTCGCACAGTCTGCTGGACTAAGGAAGACTTAGCTAAAAGCAGAATGTAGGCAGACCCGAGCTACCAAACGGCCCTTTCGATTTGTCAAACAGCTCCAACTGTCGAGTTCACTACTCTCAAACCTTTTTACCACAAGCACCACTGCTCGATAGTTCAATTCACGGGTCGGACGACACTCTCCATTACCTTTAGTAGCCTTGAAACACAACAATTTGCTTACCCGACTACCTTGATACATATTTCGGCTCAACACAGGGAACATCACAAGCAGCTACTAACCTGACACGACCCGAAATCCGGCTAGGCCGTGCGGGCACCCGACATCCTCCCCTAGACCCGTCGGGCGAACCCTTACCAATTAAATTAGGAAAATAAATATAATTCAATTCATAAATAAGAACAAGACTTAAAAAAATACTGACATACTGATACCTCTAAGCTGTACAAAAGAAATTACAGCTGACTACCCAACATACTAGGTTTAGGGTTATCCAGACTAGACATCTAAGAGTACAAAAAAGACAGATACCTCCTGAATGGAGCAGAATGCAACTGAAATAATAAACAATAAACTGGTGGCCATCCGGAATAAAGCTGGCTCACCCTGACAGCTGAAGTCGTCTTCGCTCCTTCAGTACGTGGCGAACTCGATCCTTGAGCGAACCTGCCGAAACGAAATAGATAGACAAGAAACAAACAACAAACGAGGGTGAGTCAAAAGGACTCAATAAGTGGGGCAGACTAGCCACCTCAAAGAATATGATAGCTAGTCAGGGTGAAGAAAAACAGATAAACTAAATCCATCTTATTTGAACTATAAACAGGCAAAGGCAAATAATAACTGAAAACACGTATGTAATCATAAACAGCCAGGGACATAAGGTAGACAGAACATATAGATATCCTGAACATGTCGACAATCAGAAATACATCCTGTTGCGGCGTGCAACCCGATCCACATATTCATACTATTGCGGCGTGCAACCCGATCCGTATATTCATACTGTTGTGGCGTACAACCCGATCCGTATATTTATACTGTTGCGGCTTGCAACCCGATCCGTATATTTATACTGTTGCGGCGTGCAACCCGATCCGATCCATGTATTTATATTGTCGCGACGTGCAACCCGGGATACGAGCCAGAGATATATAAGTAAACTGAGATACGTTCACAACATGGTATACATACCGCATATATAAAACACAGCACAATACACACAATAGTCAGTATGCGGTGCAATGAGATGGGATGAGTGCGGTATGATGCAATGCAGTCACATATGTCTGATACCTATCTCCGGCGCGGGACTCTCATCGCCAACCAGGAAGTATATGCAATAATGACCCTTCGCCGGTGCGGGACTCTCATCGCCAACCGGGAAGTATATGCAATAATGACATATGCAATAATGACCCTTCGCCGGTGCGGGACTCTCATCGCCAACCGGGAAGTATATGCAATGCTCAAAACCAGAGTGCAATGCTCATATGTTCAATACAATACCAACTACAGGGCATAACATATAATATACAATGTAAATTCAAAGCTAAGGCGTAATGAGTACGCCTATCGGCAACTACACACGTAAGGAAACACGTGGTAGGAAAATCCACGAGGCCAAGGGCCTCCAAAGAAATGGATATAAACACTTGCCTCTTCCAAAAGTTAGCATTGCTAATCAATAACCGCTTTTATCCTTTGGTTCCATTGCCAAACGATCCCACTGTGTTCAATAAGCAGAAAAATATATCACATTAGGCTAAAGGCTTCATTCCTCACATCTTAGGGTAATCCAGGTAGGAACCTGATACCCTATTCGCATACGCAATACGTAGGCCAGGCCTATATACAGGGTTTAAGGTCACATAACCAAACCCCAAATAAATTACATTTATAAGTTGCCCATAACTCACTGAGTACAAATATATAATCAATTCCACTATCGGGGTCCATTTGAACCTTTAAACTATTAATTGAAGTTATTAAAACGATGGCTAATATCCCAATTTTACCGTAAAAATATATTCAAACACACGTAATAAGCTAAGATAATGAGTTAACATCATTACCTGAAGATTTGGGGTAGAAATTCCACTATTTTCCACTCCTTTTTTTCCCTTTTTCCTCTCTCTTTTCTAATTTTTCCTTTCTCTGAGTTTTTTTGTAATGTTTCTGCTTTCTAACGTAGGTAGCTGATGGCTAAGGTAATCCCTCAGCCAACCGACCTTTTGTTAAATTAATTAAATTTTTTTTAATAAATTCGCTACGACGATTAAAATTAAAATGGAACCCTAGAGAAGTCGAAATGATCCCAAATTTTTCAAGTAAGTTATACAAAATATATGTAACATACTCGCGAAGGCGGATCTCAAATCGGACTCCCGAAACTCAAGATGCGAATTTAAATAGGAAAAGTCAAATTATTTAACTTTCGGCATTTTAGCGGAAACTAGCCGAACAACATCGAAATTCACTTTTGAAAGTTTACAAAAATCATAAATAATCATATGAACCTAACGGCACTTTCGGATTTCGAATCGGAGCTCATTCGGCAAAAACCGAGCTCGAAAATCTCTTTTTAATATTTATTGCCAATACAAACTGAAACCTTCTTCCGATGTCTACCAAACGAGGTCTGATTTAGCTCAAATTTTACAGACAGGTCTTAATGGACATTACGAATATTTTAAAATTATCGGCACGCCAATCGGAGTTCTAACTTCCGAAACGACTGACCGAGGTCGTTTCATAACCGCCCAAGCTCACTAGTGCTGGATGAAGAAGAGATGACAATGGACTTAGTATAGGAATAATTAGAGCTTCAGGAAGCTCTTCTTCTTATTTATTTGGCTACAAGAGCTAGACTATTTCCGAGTCAGGCTAACCGCAGAATCACAATTGAAGAAATAGACATTAAATGAGCTTTATGGAACAATATCTATGTCAATTTAACCTTCCTATAAAAAGGAAACTCCGAAAATTTACCAGAAAACCCTTTTACAATCGAGACAAGCTCATATAATAATATGACTCTACTAGCGTCTCAAACCAAGAGGAGACACGTAGATCAAATATTACTTACTAATCACTTTGAAGCGGAAGAAACAATAACACTTCCTACCAATACCGAATCTCGAAGAGAAAGGTAAACCGACTTAATATAATAACAGAAGGTGGAACAATGAGATTTCAAGCAGAAAATACCGCCACTCACTCCCAAATCTCTCACATTTACACTAGATAAACTAGTATGGTCTCACAAATGCCAGGAATAAATCATACCAGAAGCTCACCCCTCTACCACAGTAGATTCTTAATATAGACGACATCCCAAGAAACCATAGAAACATGATAAGATAAACGAATTCTAGATCGATCGGAAGAATCCAATCTTACTCACATATAATAGAAGAAGAAATACTTGGGTCTACTATATCGGATACCTCAGCATCCTGCTAGACTGGCAATTCATAGAATTGCCTCTGCGGCTGAGCTGAGCCGCTACCTTGATAATTATTTCCAGAAGAACCACAACGCCATGCTCTTGGCCCCTGCCGGATGGTGGGATATCTCTAGATGACTGAGCCCTAAATGAAATCGCCTACGACCGAGCAGGTGTCTGATGGTGAGAGAAAGGACGACTGCCTACTTGCCGGAGTAAGGGAAAACACCTCAAAGGATAACCAGACTCACGACAATGATAACATCTTTTTGCTGAAAATGGAAGCTGGACAGATTGTTGAAAGCTATAAAGAGAAAGTTGAGTCTGATCATGATGACCTACTTGCGCACTCTGAGAATCACGCGCTACAAGCTGAGATAACCTAGCAGACGACTTCCTACAATAATCAAAACCTTTACCTTACCAGAAGAGGTACCATAGTTGCCCACCAGGGCCACGAGATTTCTCGCTCTCGTGCTCTGGATCTTCTTGCTTTAACTTATGGTATGCCTAATACCTCTGAGCAATATCAATAAAAATATCAAATGAAGTCCCAACCTCAATTTCTCGAGCCATCTGGGATCTTAAGGAAGGAGAAAGGTAACCAAAAAATCTTTGAACCTTCTCGGAAGGTTCATGGATAGTTCTAGTGCATATTTAGCCATCCTAGAGAATTCAATCTCATATTCTGAAATCGACAGGCTACCCTGTACATTGCACTCAAACTGGCGACGCTTTTCATCTCGCTCACTACGAAAAAAGAACTTTTCCATGAATCTAGAAGAAAAATCGAACCAAGCCAGCTTAGGAAGCCTTACTTAGCTAATAGGAGAGTGGTCCACCAATCCAAGGCTGGAGCCTAAAAATGGAAAGCAGAATAATCAACACCATATCGCTCGATATAATCAAGAGCCTGAAGGATACGTTGACATTATTTTATTTAAATAAAAAAATTTACGGAGTTTATCTAATGCATTGCTTGAGAATATCAGAAGGTTCAACCGCGTAAAATAATGCAACCTCTTTGGGCACTCGGACCGAATTGTTACCTCAGCTACCTAACCAGCCAGAACAACTTGAGGCACAACACATGTTGCCTCTGGAACATAATTTACATGGGCAACATCAGGAACGGGAACAAGAGCTCCCTAAGACCGCAAGTCTGCATTTGTGGCAACCTGATAGGAGATTCTTGTGGTATTTGCGCCACCAAGATTCTCATAAAAGCACCATAGAGAGCCAGAGGAACCACAAGGCCCTGCTTCCTTGCCCACGCAAGCTCGTAGAGCTGGGACCTCCGCAACTTGATCGTCAGCATGATCCACAATTCTCGGGGCTTGAGTAGCGCTAGCCCCAAGCTACACTGCTTCGTCCTGAACTCCTACCCTTTGCTGATTTGTTGCACGAGGTTTCACAATTACTACGAAGGAATAAATGAATTTTCTTTTTTGCATCCCTGGTCGACGCACGATAAGGAAAGAAGGAAAAGAAACTTCCTAAATGCCATCATAGCCTCTCGTAGATAAGTACAGATGTCTAAGTACCCATCAGGGAGACTCTACTAGACACTGTCTTAGTCTGGATAGACTGTAACCGGACTCTAATACCAACTGACACGATCCGAATTTTAGGCTACGCCGTGCGAGCACCCGACATCCTCCCCTACACCTGTCAAGTGAACCCTTACCAACTGAATTAGGAAAATAAATATAAATCCAACTCATAAATACGAACAAGCCTTAAAGAAAATACAGACATACTCATACCTCTAAGCTACACAAAAGAAATTCAAGCTAACTACCCAACATACTAAGTTTAGGGCTATCTAGACAGACATCTAAGAATACAAGTAAAGCATAAACATCTCCTGAATGGAGAAAAATACAACTGGGATAATAAACATAAAATTTTGTAGCCATCCTGAATAAAAGCTGGCTCAACCTGACACCTGAAGTCGTCTTCTTTCCTCAACAACGTGGCAAACTCAATCTTGGAGCGAACCTGCCGAAATGAAATAAATGGACAAGAAACAAACAACAAATCAGGGTAAGTCAAAAGGACTCAAAAGGTGGGGGTTTCCTAGTGTTGCTCCCAACGCACAGGCAAGTATACGCAGTCGACAAGTAATAGAGTGATAAGTCAAGTATCGTTCCCACGAGGACTAAGTGTAGACTGACGCTCAATAAACAATTTCTAACTAACTATCCAGGGATCTTTTTCAATGGTGAAAATTTTATTAACTAAAGAACAGTAATTTAAATGGTGGAAATTCAGTCAAACAATGGGGAAAACTTTGGTTGTGAACAATATAAATGAGACGGTGCAGGGTCACAGCTACGACCAATCCAGTTGAGTTTTCCAATTGATTCCATTCCTCGAATCCCGGATTACTAACTAACAGGTTAAATGTACCCGTGAAAACCTTTTGATTCTTCACGGTCTATGCAGGCTACTCCAATCCCTATATGTCTATCGGTTGAATCACGTGCACGCATTAACGAATTCTGTGATTAGTTAAGCTAGAATTCAATCTTCAAACATCAACCTTCATGAAACGCTCTAACCCTAGAACGAAGGATTTAGCCACGAATACTCATAATCACAAAACAATGATTTGATGAAATAATGATGAAATAAGTAATAGACGAAAGAATAGGAATTAAACCCTTGTTCAATGAAGTATGGTGCTCAACAAGTGCTCCAAAGTCTGAACTCCCTTCAAAAACTAAGTAGAATGGCATTTATAATGTTTACAAAAGCCTAGCAATTAAACGCCTAAGCCTAGACGAAATAGGACTTCCAAAAACGCTCCAGGGGCGCTATAGCTGGCGTCCCGCACCTCAAAACACGCGCAACAAGGCAGAGTCCGTCGAATCTCGCACGTAACGGCCACGCCCCGCGCCACAAAACGCGCAAGAAAATTGGGCGCCATAGCTAGCGCGGCGCGCCACCAAACGCGTTAGGCAAATTCCAGCTTTTCTTCGTTCGCAGCTTGCGTCGCGTCGTGCCTTCGTGTGCTCGATCCAATCCTCAATCCAATTCAAGCCTTTTCTTGCTCGATTATGCTCTTCAAAGCTCCAATTGCACCTCACAACATCCTACAAGTCACACGACACAAAATCAGTGCAAAATCACATTCGTCAACTAGAAAACGGGCGAATAAAGTACTCAAACATGAGGAAATATTAAGGAAATATAGGCATAAAAATCCAAACATCATCACCCCACACTTGAACTTTTGCTCGCCCTCGAGCAATTACAAATAACTTCCCAACCTAGGTAGAACAGGTCTGCCTATGACTATGGTTGATACCGACCATTGAACGAATGCATACATGACTACTATGGGTCCAACAAACATTTCAACAATATAACAACTCAAAAAACGAGAACAACCACCCCAAGACAACTCAAATGCACAAACTCGACTCATTGCAACCATGCTCCCACAAAGTCACACCTACCTACTCAACCAAGAAGCCACGACTTCACCTCTCTCATGTAAACCGTGTGCCCTCACCAACAATGAAACAAGAGAGTGTCCCCCAAATATCACACACAACAATGAATATCAAGAATAGAACGGGGACAATAGCATAGAAAGAATTCACTCACTCTCAACACTCACTCTCATGAAAAGCTCACATGTCACACACGATGTACCATAGGCTTGCCCGTAGTGTAGAACTCCACTAATATAGGCTCACTCCGGTCGGGATTAACTAGGACTTTAAAGGGTTGTAATGTAGGCTAAGGGGCTGGTAGGATACATATGGATAATAGTGACTACCTCCCTAAGCACTTTAATACATCACATTCAATTTAAGCACATATCTCATCAAAGCCACCCAATTCACCACCCAACAAATTTCGCACACACCTTTTTAAACAAGTAGCAATTTTTCTTTTAAGCACAACACTAGCAAGGATGGGTATTTATTTCTTTTCTTTTTTTTCCCTTTTTTTCAATTCTTTTTATTTTTTTTTCTATTCAATTCTTTCCAAACCTTGCCAATGCTCCTCCAACTACTTCACAAGATCAAGTATTCCCCTGATTGGTTCCACTCAAAAACCTCCCAATACTTTACCCACAAACTCCACAATAATATAAAATTATCAATTAAAGTGCTTAAGGAATAAAGGGTCAAAAGAAAGCAATTTAGAACAAGTGGGTAGGCTCGCGGTGTGGGTGCCAACAAAAAGGTCAAAGGGATCACAACAATCAAGGGTGCATATAAGGGTAGGAAAATCAAGGTAAAAGGCTTATCCAAGAAGGCTTGTATCATCTCCCGACTAGAGCAAACCTAGGATTTCGCTTTGCACACACACGGGGCAAGTTCTAGACACCAATATGCAATATGGAGTATAATAGAATATGCCTCACAACACACATTGCACACAGTCCACACAAAATGGCTCCATCACAACTCTCAATCAAGCAAATAAGGCGCAACTTGTGGGAAATTAAGCACTAATGCGCAAAGGTTCACAACAAAGTCAAGTGAGTGGACTCAAGCGTCTCAAGGGGGTCATTCCATTTTTTCTAGGCATGCATCACAATTTAAAACCAAAAGACACCACAAATAGCACATGCTCAAGTTCTAGTACATCGATATCAAACAAATCAAAGGCACCTAGCATTCTACCTATTTCTTTCGTCTAGGGCCACCTATAACTAACTACTCTAATCCTAAAAAGAAAGAAAATAAAAAAGCTACCTGGTTTAAAGGCCTCCCCGTGAAAAAGAACCGAGGCCATAAAGAAACTACGGGGCGGATGACTGTACCACTAACTAAAAAAAAAATTTTTTTGGAATTTTTCATTAGTTTTCTAAATTTTTTTTTGATTTTTTATATATTAAAGGAAGAAACAAATAAAAATAAAGTCAAGTGACAAAATTAAAAATTGCTAAAATTAAATTACTAAGGGTACAATCATCCATAACCTAAAAAACTTGGGAAGTCCCCCACCCCACACCTAAAACTAAGCAATGTCCTCAGTGCGACAAAAAATAAAGTACAAGAGGTAAAGGAACTTCCCTGAAGGCTCTAGTCCTTGGTGCTAGCATCCTCCAAGCTTCCGTATAGTATGAGGTACTCAGACTTCCCCCAACAGGTCATCAATATTAGGCAGCGGTGAGGATACCCTATACTTAAACTCGACATTACATGAACCTGCAATCCAAAGAAAAACAAAAACTACGTGGCACTATAAATAAAATAATACAAGTACAAACTCGGGTTGCCTCCCGAGAAGCGCTGTAGTTAACGTCGTGGCACGACGACACTTTTAGATCACTTCCAGTATTTATGTCCTCTCTTCTTACGACGAACCCTTGCTTTCATTCTTTCCTTGAGAGAACCCATCTTCACGTCATTTGGTTTACTTCCATGTTCTTGTTTGACACATTCGATCATAGAGCACTCTTCAACCTTAGCTATGTGCTCCTTCTCACTATACATCTTGAAAGTAACCTTCTCTCCATGCGCTCTAACAGTCATCTCACCCAGCTCCATGTCAATAATTGCCTTCGAGGTGACTAAGAATGGTCTCCCCAAAATGATTGGAGCTTCTCGGTCCTCTTCATAATCTAGGACTACAAAATCAGCAGAGAATGTAACTTACCAACTTTAAGCAACACATCCTCCAACTTACCATCGGGGTGAGTGAGTGATCCATCCGCCATCTTAAGAGTAACTGAAGAGGGCTTGATTGCTCCTAGCCCTAACCTTTTGCAAACAGATAGAGGCATGAGATTTATGCTCGCACCCAGATCACACAATGCACCAGTGATATTATGCCCTCCAATGGTGCAAGAAATATTAAACCTCCCAGGATCTTGAAGTTTTCGAGGTAGCTTGCTCAACTCAAGATTGTGCAACACTCCTCTACTAACTCAACTGTATCTATCTCTTGAGGCTTTTTCTTCTTGACTAAAATCTCTTTTAAGAACTTCACAAAGGATGTCATCAATTCAAACACATCAGTCAAAGGAATGTTAACTTGAAGCTCTTTCAATATACTCATAAATTTTTTATAATGGGCCATATCCTTCGATGGTATAAGTCTCAAAGGGAATTTGTGGAGGTGGCAGAGATGACTCATTTTTCTCTTCTTTCCTCTTTACCTTCTCCATTTTTTCAACTTTTTCTATTTCAGCTCTCTTCTCAGACTTGGCCATCAGCTCTCCACCTTCAATTAAAGTCACTGCAAGACATTGCTCAGGCCATTTTCTAATAGTACTCGATCCAGCATCACCAGGGGGTGCTCCATGTTGTCTAGAATTTATAGCGCCCACCAACTGCCCCAACTGGTGCTCCAAGTTCTTTTGAGCATTGACAAGATCTTGTATGGCATGTGCATGGGCTGCAGTGTCAGCTATCATTCTCTGCTGGCCTGCCATTATCTGCTTTAGCATATCTTCAACTGAATTGCTAACCTGCTGTGGTGGAGCTTGAAGTGGTTGGTAATTATTTGGGGCTCTCATATTGCCTTGATAATAAGCATTACCAAACTGATTTTGACCCCGCGGCCAGTTTTGTTTACCCACGTAATAAACTTACTCTGGATTAGAAGAGCAAAACTCTGTAGCATGATCTTGACCAAAAACCTCACAAAAACTCTGGAGTTGATGCACTGGAGCCACTGGTTGCTAAGTTTTTGGTAGAGCTAGCTTGCTAATTTGATTAGAAATAGCATCCATCTTCACCCTCAGTTCTGAAACTGTATCTAACTCAAGTACCCCAGTAGATTTCTGCGTAGTAGCTCTACCATCTCCCTGCCAATCAGGATTGCTCTGCGAAAACTTGTCTAGTAATTCATAGATCTGGTCAGAGTTTAAGGCCAGTACTTGGCCTCCAGCAGCAGCATCTACCACGATCTTAGTGTGAGTAGTCAACCCCTCAATAAAAGTATGTGCTAGAACCTCATTTGATTGGTTATGGTGTGGACAATCTCTCAGTAAAGCTTTAAACCGCTCCCAGGCTGAATACAAAGACTCTCCTTCTCTCTGTCTTAAGGACATACTTTCACTCCTCAGCCAAGCTATCTTGGCAGATGGATAAAACTTAGCTAAGAACTTCTTAGCCAAATCATCCCATGTAGTGATAGACCCAGTTTTTTTAGCCTTTAACCACTTCCTTGCTGCCCCAATCAGTGAAAACGGGAACAATGTCAAGCGAACATAATCAATAGGAACTCTCGTCGGTGTATAAGTATCACTGATCTCCAAGAAATTCTGAATGTGATGCTGCGGATCATGAAGTAATCCACCATATTGCCCAGTCGCATGCAGCAACTGAATCATTTCGGGCTTAATCTCAAAGTTTCCGATGATAGCGGGCTTCACTATGCTAGACGCTACCCCCTCCAGGCTAGGGAGAGCAACATCTCGCACAGCTAAGGTGCGTTCTTCTGCCATTCCTGTAGGTAAAGATCAAGTAGGACCTAATACCTGAAACAGCACAAAACTCAACAAAAATTAAACTTGAATAGAAAATAATAAAATGTTCAAAAAGAAATCAGTCAATTGTTTCGTCCCCGGCAACGGCGCCAAAACTTGTTGCTCCAAACGCACACGCAAGTATACGCAGCCGACAAGTAATAGAGTGATAAGTCAAGTATCGTTCCCACGAGGACTAAGCGTAGACTGACACTCAACAAACGATTTTTAACTAACTATCCAGGGATCTTTTTCAATGGTGAGAATTTTATTAACTAAAGAACAGTAATTTAAATAGTGGAAATTAAGTCAAACAATAGGGCAAACTTTGGTTGTGAACAATATTAGTGAGACGGTCCAGGGTCAGAGCTACGACCAATCCAGTTGAGTTTTCCAATTGATTCCATTCCTCGAATCCCGGATTACTAACTAACAGGTTAAATATACCCGTGAAAACCTCTCGATTCTTCACGGTCTATGCAGGCTACTCCAATCCCTATATGTCTATGGGTTGAATCACGTGCACGCATTAACGAATTCTGTGATTAGTTAAGCGAGGCGAGCAAGTATATGTCTATCCTACTCACAAATTGGTTCCCCGATGCCCAGGTTCACAATCTAGCCCTACTCTTTCTTATTGCGTTCATAAATTTCCTCTTTCGAGTTCAATCTAAGAACCGTAGATAATGCCTAATTATCGGGCCCTAATAATTAAACAAGTGAAATCAAGAAAGAATAAATAATCTGTTATGGGATTCAATATGTGGAATTCAATCTTCAAACATCAACCTTCATGAAACACTCTAACCCTAGAACGAAGGATTTAGCCACGCATACTCATAATCACAAAACAATGATTTGATGAAATAATTAATAGATGAATGAATAGGAATTAAACCCTTGTTCAATGAAGTATGGTGCTCAACAATTGTTCCAAAGTCTGAACTCCCTTCAAAAACTAAGTAGAAGGGTATTTGTAATGTTTACAAAAGCCTAGCAATTAGTTACGCCTAAGCCTAGACGAAATAGGACTTCCAAAAACGCTCCAGGGGCGATATAGCTGGCACCCCACGCCTCAAAATGCGCGGAACAAGGCAGAGTCCGTCGAATCTCGCACGTAACGGCCACGCCCCACGCCACAAAATACGCAGGAAAATTGGGCGCCATAGCTGGTGCGGCGAGCCACCAAACGCGCTAGGAAAATTCCAGCTTTTCTTCGTTCGCAGCTTGCGTCGCGTCGTGCCTTCATGAGCTCGATCCAATCCTCAATCTTATTCCAGCCTTTTGTTGCTCGATTATGCTTTTCAAAGCTCCAATTGCACCTCACAACATCCTACAAATCACACGACAGAAAATCAGTACAAAATCACATTCGTCAACTAGAAAATGGGCGAATAAAGTACTCAAACGTGAGGAAATATTAACGAAATATAGGCATAAAATGCCAAACATCACCTAGCCACCTAAAAGAAGCAGATATGCTAGCCAGGGAGAAGAAAAGCAGATAAAAAAATTTATCTTATTTAAACTATAAAAAGGTAGAGCCAGATAATAACTAAAAACACGTATGGAATCATAAACTCATTCATAAATAGCCAGGGACATAAGATAGACAGAACATATAGGTTTTAAAGGTTTCCCAAACATATCAACAATCAGAAATACATACTGTTGCAGCGTGTAACCCGATCCATATATTTATACTCTTTCGGCGTGCAACTCGATCCATATACTTATACTGTTGCAACGTGCAACCCGATCCATATACTTATACTGTTGCGGCGTGCAATGTTGCTCCAAAACGCACATGCAAGTATACGTGGTCGACAAGTAATAAAGTGATAAATCGAGTATCGTTCCCACGAGGACTATTCAGACTGAATTCTAGCAAACAATTTATATAAACTATTCAGGGATCTTTTCCAATAGTGAGGATTTTATTAACTAAAGAACAGTAATTAAATGGTAGAAGTGAATGCAACCAATGGAGCAAAACTTGGTTGTTATCAGTAATAAGGAGACGGTCCAGGGTCAGAGTTACGAACAATCCAATTGAGTTTTCCAATTGATTCCACTTCTCAATCCCGGATTACTAACTAACAGATTAAATGTACCCGTGAAAACGTTTCGATTCTTCACGGTCTATGCAGGCTACTCCAATCCCTATACGTCTATGGGTTGAATCACGTGCACACATTAACGAATTCTTTAATTAGTTAAACTAGGCGAGCAAGTATATGTCTATCCTACTCACAAATTGGTTCCCCGATACCCGGGTTCACAAACTAGCCCTACTCTTTCTTATTACGTAATTAAATTCCCTCTTTCGAGTTCAATCTAAAAACCATAGATAATGCGTAATAATCGGGCCCTGACAATTACACAAGTGAAATCAAGAAAGAATAAGCAATCCGTTATGGGATTCAATTAATGGGAATCAATCTTCAAACATCAACTTTCATGTAATACTCCAACCCTAGAACGATAGAATTAGCCACACATACTCATAATAACAACACAAAGATTTGATGAAATAATGAAATAATGATGTAATAGATTAATGGAAGGAAGAAAAACCCTTGTTCAAGATGTTATGAGCTCTCCAATTTGCTCCAAAGTCTGAACTCCCATCAAAAACTAAGTAAAAGAATATTTATAGAGTTTACAAACACCTAGTAATAAGTTAGACCCAAGCCTAGACGAAATAGGAAGTAAAAATCCGCACAAGGGGCGCTATAATGGGCGCCCCGCGCCTCGTAACGCGCTGGGACAAGCAGAACCTGCCAAACTTTGGGCGCTTTTGGCCCGCGCCACGTGAGAAATCGCGCAACAGGCTGGGCAATTTGCCTGGCGCGGCGCGCCACCTGTGGCGCCAGTGCAATTTTTCTGTTTCGTTTCTCCTTTTCTCGTTTCATGTTGTGCCTTCGTGTGCTCGATCCAATCCTCAATCAAAATCCAATCTTTTCTTGCTCAATCATGCTCTTAAAAGCTCCAATTGCACTGCATAACAACCTACATACACACGATATAAAATTAGTGCAAAACCACATTCATGAACTATAAAACGGGCGAATAACAAGCTCAACATGCGAAAATATTAAGGAAACTTTGGCATAAAATGCCAAACATCACCACCCCACACTTGAACCCTTGCTCGCCCTCGAGCAAGTCACAACTAACTTCCCAACCTAAGTAAAACAGGTCTGCCTATGACCATGGTTGATACCGATCATTGAAAAAATGCATACATGACTACTATGGGTCCACAAACATGCCAACAATTTAACAAACTCAAAAACATGAGAACAACCACCCCAAAATAGCTTAAATGCACAAACTCAACTCATTGTAACCATGCTCCCACAAAATCACACTTATCTACTCAACCAACAAGCCACGACTTCACCTATTTCATGCAAACCATGTGCCCTCACCAACATGAGTAAAAGAATGTCCCCCAAATATCACACACAACAACAAATATCATGAATAGGACGGGGACAATAACATAGAACGAATTCACTCACTCTGATGAAAGTCACACATGTCACACACAATGTACCATAGGCTTGCCCGTAGTGTAGGACTCAACTAATGTAAGCTCACTCCAATCGGGATTAACTAGGACTTTAGAAAGGTCGTAATGTAGGCTAAGGGGCTGGTAGGATACATATGGGTAATAGTGACTACCTCCCTAAGCACTTTAATACATCACAATTAATTAAGCACAAATCTCATCAAAGCCACCCAATCAACAACTTTCACACACATCTTCTCAATAAGTAGCAACTTTTCTTTTAAGCACACACTAGCAAGGAATGGATATTCTTTTCTCTTTTTATTTCTTTTTCCACAATTTTTTTTCTTTCTTTGACTTTGCTCTTTTTTTTTTTTCTTTTTCAATTCATTACTTTCCAAACCTTGCCAATGTTTTTCACTACTTCACAAATTATTTCAAATATTCCCCTCATTGGTTCCACTCAACAACCTCTCAATGTTCAACCACAACTGCGTAATAATATCACAATATCAACTAAAGTGCTTCAGGAGTAAAGGGCCAAAAGAGAACAATTTAGAACAAGTGGGTAGGCGTGGGGTGTGGGTGCCAACAAAAAGGTCAAAGAAATCACAACAATCAAGTCCAAGGTGTATATGTAAGGGTAGGCAAATCAAAAGAAGGCCTGTATCATTTCCCGACTAGAGCAAACCTAAGATTTCGCTTTGCACACACACGGGGCAAGTTCTAGACATTAATATGCAAACATGGAGTACAAAATAAGAACATGCCTCACACACACACATTGCACACAATCCACACAAAAAGGCTCCATCAACAACTCTCAATCAAGCATTTAGAGTGCAACTTGTGGAAAATTAAGCACTAATGCACAAAGGTTCACAATAAAGCCAAGCAAGTAGACTCAAGCATCTCAAGGGGGGTCGTTCCATTTTTTCTCTAGGAATGCATCACAATTAAAACCCAAGGACACCACAAGTGGCACATGCAATCAAGTTCAAGTCCACCGGTATCAAACAAATCAAAGGCACCTAGCATTCTACCTATTTCCTTCGTCCAGGGTCACCTCTAATAACTATCCTAATCCTAAAAATAAAAATAACTACCCGGTTCAAAGGTCTCCCCGTGGAAAAGAACCGAGGCCATAAGAAAAACCACGGGGTGGATGACATGTACCACTAATAAAACTAAAAGGAAAATCTTTTTGGAATTTTTCATTGGTTTTCTAATTTTTTTTTTCATATATTAAAGCAAGAAACAAATAAAAATAAAGTCAAGTGACAAAAGAAAAATCCTACGGTACATGCATCCTAACCTCAAAAATAAATAAAAGGGTAGTTCCCCACCCCACACTTAAACTAAGCATTGTCCTCAGTGCTAAAAATAAGAAAGTGCAAGGTAAAGAAAACTTCCCCGAAGATTCTAGTCCTTGGTGCTAGCACCCTCCAAGCTTCCATATAGTATGAGGTACTCAGACTTCCCTCATTAGGTCATCAATATTAGGCAAGGGTGAGGACACCCCACACTTAGCCTCGACAGTACATGAACCTGCAATCCAAGGAAAAACAAAAAACTATGTGACACTATAAATAAAATAATACAAGTACAAACTCGGGTTGCCTCCCGAGAAGCGCCTTAGTTAACGTCGTGGCACGACGACACTTTTAGCTCACTTCCAGCATTTACGTCTTCTCTTCTTACGACGAACTTTTGCTCTCTTCCCTTCTTTGAGAGAACCCCTCTTCAACTTCACATGTGGTGTACTTCGATGTTCTTGACGGACACATTCGATCATAGAGCACTCTTCAACCTTAGCTATGTGCTCCTTCTCACTATACATCTTGAAAGTAACCTTCTCTCCATGCGCTCTAACAGTCATCTCACCCAGCTCCATGTCAATAATTGCCTTCGAGGTGACTAAGAATGGTCTCCCCAAAATGATTGGAGCTTCTCGGTCCTCTTCATAATCTAGGACTACAAAATCAGCAGAGAATGTAAACTTACCAAATTTAAGCAACACATCCTCCAACTTACCATCGGGGTGAGTGAGTGATCCATCCGCCATCTTAAGAGTAACTGAAGAGGGCTTGATTTCTCCTAGCCCTAACCTTTTGCAAACAGAGAGAGGCATGAGATTTATGCTCGCACCCAGATCACACAATGCACCAGAGATATTATGCCCTCCAATGGTGCAAAGAATAGTAAACCTCCTAGGATCTTGAAGATTTGGAGGTAGCTTGCTCAAGATTGTGCTACACTCCTCAACTAACTCAACTGTATCTATCTCTTGAGGCTTCTTCTTCTTGACTAAAATCTCTTTTAAGAACTTCACAAATGATGGCATCAATTCAAACACATCAGTCAAAGGAATATTAACTTGAAGTTCTTTCAATATACTCGCAAATTTTTGATACTGGGCCAAATCCTTCGTTCGTATAAGTCTCTGCGGGAATGGTGGAGGTGGCAGATGTGCCTCCTTTTTCTCTTCTTTCTTCTTTACCTTCTCCACTTTTTCAACTTTTTCTATTTCAGCTCTCTCCTCGGACTTGGCCATCAGCTCTCCACCTTCAATTAAAGTCACTGCAAAACATTGTTCAGGCACTTTTTTAACAGTGCTTATATCTCCCACCAACTGCGCCAACTGATGCTCCAGGTTCTTGTGAGCATTGGCAATATCTTGTATGGCCACTGCATGGGCTGCAGTATCAGCTATCATTCTCTGCTGGCCCGCCATTAACTGCTTTAACATATCTTCAACTGAATAGCTAACCTGTTGTGGTGGAGGTGGAAGTGGGTGGTAATTATTCGGGGCTCTCATATTGCCTTGATAATAAGCATTACCAAACTGATTTTGACCCTGCAGCCTGTTTTGATTACCCACGTAATAAACTGACTCTGGATTAGAGGAGCAAACCTCTGTAGCATGATCTTGACCACAAACCTCACAAAAACTCTGGAGTTGTTGCACTGGAGCCACTAGTTGATGCGTCTTTGGCAGAGCTAACTTGCTAATTTGATTGGAAATAGCATCCATCCTCGCCCTTAGCTCTGAAACTGCATCTAACTGAAGTACCCCTGCAGATTTCTGCGTAATAGCTCTACCATCTCCCTGCCAATCAGGATTGCTCTACTAAAACTTATCTAGAAAATCATAAATTTGATCAAAATTTAAGGCCAGTACTTGGCCTCCAGCAGCAGCATCAACCACGATCTTAGTGTGTTGGTTCAACCCCTCAACAAAAGTGTGTGCAACAACCTCATTGGATTGGTTGTGGTGAGGACAATCTCGCAATAAAGCTTTGAATCGCTCCCAGGCTGAATACAAAGACTCTCCTTCTAATTGTCTGAAGGACATAATTTCACTCCTCAGCCGGGCTGTCTTGGCAGATGGATAAAATTTAGCCAAGAACTTCTTAGCCAAATCCTCCCAAGTAGTGATAGACCCAGACTTTTCAGCCTTTAACCACTTCCTTGCTGCCCCAATCAGTGAAAACGGGAACAACGTCAACCGAACATAATCGACAGGAACTCCCTTCGGTGTGTAAGTATGATCTCCAAGAAATTCTGGATATGTTGTTGTGGATCTTCGCTAAGTAATCCAGCAAATTGTCCAGTCACATGTAACAGTTGTATCATGCCGGACTTAATCTCAAAGTACCCGGTGATTTCAGGCTTAACTATGCTTGAGGCTACTCCCTCCAGGCTGGGGAGAGCAACATCTCGCACAGCTAAAGCTTGTTCTGCTGCCATTCCTGTAGGTAAAGATCAAGCAGGACCTAATACCTGAAACAACACAAAACTCAAAACAAAATTTAAACCTGAATAGAAAGTAATAAACGGTTCAAAAAGAAATCAGTCAATTATTTAGTCCCTGGCAACGGCGCCAAAAACTTGTTGCTCCCGTACGCACACGCAAGTATACGTGGTCGACAAATAATAAAGTGATAAATCGAGTATCGTTCCCACGAGGACTATTCAGACTGAATTCTAGCAAACAATTTATATAAACTATTCAGGGATCTTTTCCAATAGTGAAGATTTTACTAACTAAAGAACAGTAATTAAATGGTAGAAGTGAATGCAACCAATGGAGCAAAACTTGGTTGTTATCAGTAATAAGGAGACGGTCCAGGGTCAGAGTTACGAACAATCCAGTTGAGTTTTCCAATTGATTCCACTTCTCAAATCCCGGATTACTAACTAACAGATTAAATGTACCCGTGAAAACGTTTCGATTCTTCACGGTCTATGAAGGCTACTCCAATCCCTATACGTCTATGGGTTGAATCACGTGCACGCATTAACGAATTCTGTAATTAGTTAAACTAGGCGAGCAAGTATATGTCTATCCTACTCACAAATTGGTTCCCCGATACGCGGGTTCACAAACTAGCCCTACTCTTTCTTATTACGTAATTAAATTCCCTCTTTCGAGTTCAATCTAAAAACCATAGATAATGCGTAATAATCGGGCCCTGACAATTACACAAGTGAAATCAAGAAAGAATAAGCAATCCGTTATGGGATTCAATTAATGGGAATCAATCTTCAGTCATCAACTTTCATGTAATACTCTAACCCTAGAATGATAGAATTAGCCACGTATACTCATAATAACAACACAAAGATTTGATGAAATAATGAAATAATGATGTAATAGATTAATGGAAGGAAGAAAAACCCTTGTTCAAGATGTTATGAGCTCTCCAATGAAACGACCTCCGTCAGTCGTTTCGAAAGTTAGGACTCCGATTGGGATGCCGATAATTTTAAAATATTTGTAATGTCCATTAGAACCTGTCTGTAAAATTTGAGCTAAATCAGACCTCGTTTGGTAGGCATCGGAAGAAGGTTTTAGTTTTTATTGACGATAAATATTAAAAAAAAAATTTTGAGCTCGGTTTTTCCGAATGAGCTCCGATTCGAAATCCGAAAGCACCGTTGGGTTCGTATGATTATTTATCACCTTTGTGAACTTTCGAAAGTGAATTTCGATGTTGTTCGGCTAGTTTCCTCTAAAATGCTGAAAGTTAAATAATTTGACTTCTTTTCATTTAAATTCGCATCTTGAGTTTCGGGAGTCCGTTTTGAGATCCGCCTTCGTGGGTATGTTACATCTATTTCGTATAACTTGTATGCAAAAGTTGTAATTATTTCGAATATCATAGGGTTCCGTTTTAATTATCGTCGCGAAAAGAAAAGAAAGTAAAAGAAAAGGAAAAGAAAAACGACAAAAAAGACAAACAGAGAGAAATTATATATGTCGGTTACCAATTGATCCCTTGGCAGATACGTTCAACAAACAGAAACAAAGAAAGCAAAATATGAACAGAGGAGAAAGATAGAAACACGCAGTAGAAAAATGCCAGAAAATGAGAAAAGGGCCGGGAAAAAGTAGAATTTTCACCCTGAAACATTCAGGTAATGATCCTAATATATTAATTGAGTTTATTACGTGTGTTTAAATATATTTTAACGGTAAAACTTGGAATATTAGACATCGTTTTAACAAGTTCAATTAATAGTTTGAAGGGTCAAATGGACCCCGATAATGAAATTGATTATATATTCGTACTCAGTGAGTTATGGGCAACATATAAATGTAAATTATTTGGGGTTTGGTTATGTGACCTTAAACCCTGTACCTAGGCTTGGCCTGCGTATTGCGTATGCGAATAGGGTATCAGGTTCCTACCTGGATTGCCCTAAGATGTGAGGAATGAAGTCGTTAGCCTAATGTGATATATTTTTCTGCTTATTGAACACAGTGGGATCGTTTGGCAATGAATTCAAAGAATAAAGCGGTTGTTGGGTAACAGTGTTAACTTCGGAACGAGGTAAGTGTTTATATTCATTTCTTTGGAGGCACCTGGCCTCGTGGATTTTCTACCACGTGTTCCTTACGTGTGTAGCTGCCGATAGGCGTACTCATTATGCTTGAGCTTTGAATTTACATTATATATTATATGTTACGTCCTGTTGTCAGTATTGCATTGAGGATCTGAGTATTGTACTCTGGCTGTGAGTTGATATATACTTCTTGGCAGTCGACGAGAATCCCGCGCCGGTGAAGGGTTATTATTGCATCACACCGTATCAGTATGTATTACGTTTTCTGGTTATGCATTGCATCATATTGAGGGTAGGAGGATTCCACCCTCGGAGCAGGAGGATTCCGCTCCATTGCATCATATTGGGGGTAGGAGGATTCCGCCCTCGGAGCAGAAGGATTCCGCTCCATTGCATCATATTGAGGGTAGGAGGATTCCGCCCTCGGAGCAGGAGGATTCCGCTCCATTGCATCATATTGAGGGTAGGAGGATTCCGCCCTCGGAGCAGGAGGATTCCGCTCCACTGCATCATATTGAGGATAGGAGGATTCCGCCCCCGGAGCAGGAGGATTCCGCTCCATCTATTTGGCACATATGACACCATTGCATCATACTGCATTCATCCCATTTCATTGCACCGCGTGCTGACTATTGTGTGACTACCATGCAATGTTTTGTGTATGCGGTACGTATACCATATTGTGGACATATTTCAGTTTGCCTATATATTTCTGGCTCGTATTCTGAGTGTTGGGGATCGGGTTGCACGCCGTAACGGTATAAATATATGTATCGGTTTGCACGCCGCAACGGTGTAAATATATTGATCGGGTTGCACGCCGCGACAGTATGAATATATGGATCGGGTTGCACGCTGCGACAGGATGAATATATGGATCGGGTTGAATGCCGCAACATGATGTATTTCTGATTGTTGATATGTTCAGGATACCTATATGTTCCGGCTATCTTACGTTCCTAGATTTAATGAATTTGTGATTCCATATGTGTTTCTAGTTATTATCTGGCTCTGCCTTTTCATAATTTAAATAAGAGAAATTTTATTTATCTATTTCTTTTCTCCCTGGCTAGCTATCCTATTCTTTGAGGTGGCTAGTCTGCCCCACTTATTGAGTCCTTTTGACTCACCCTTGTTTGTTGTTTGTTTCTTGTCTATCTATTTCGTTTCGGCAGGTTCGCTCCAGGATTGAGTTCGCCACGTTGTTCAGGAGCGAAGACGACTTCAGCTGTCAGGGTGAGCCAGCTTTTATTCCGGATGGCTACCAGTTTATTGTTTATTATTTCAGTTGCATTTTGCTCCCTCCAGAAGGTATCTATCTTCTTTTGTACTCTTAGATGTCTAGCCTGGATAGCCCTAAACCTAGTATGTTGGGTAGCCAACTGTAATTTTCTTTCGTACAGCTTAGAAGTGTCAATATGTCTGTGTGTTTTTTTAAGTCTTGTCCTTATTTATGAGTTATTATATTTATTTTCCTAATTTAATTGGTAAGGGTTCGCCCGACGGGTCTAGGGGAGGATGTCGGGTGCCCGTACGGCCTAACCGGATTCCGGGTCATGTCATCCAATTTTCTCCAAAGTCTGAACTCCCATAAAAAACTAAGTAAAAGAGTATTTATAGAGTTTACAAACACCTAGTAATAAGTTAGACCCAAGCCTAGACGAAATAGGAAGTAAAAATCCGCACAAGGGGCGCTATAATGGGCGCCCCGCGCCTCGTAACGCGCTGGGACAAGCAGAACCCGCCAAACTTTGGGCGCTTTTGGCCCGCGCCACGTGAGAAATCGCGCCACAGGCTGGGCGCTTTGCCTGGCGCGGCGCGCCACCTGTGGCGCCAGTGCAATTTTTCTGTTTCGTTTCTCCTTTTCTCGTTTCGTGTTGTGCCTTCGTGTGCTCGATCCAATCCTCAATCAAAATCCAATCTTTTCTTGCTCAATCATGCTCTTAAAAACTCCAATTGCACTGCATAACAACCTACATACACACGACATAAAATTAGTACAAAACCACATTCATGAACTGTAAAACGGGCGAATAACAAGCTCAACATGCGGAAATATTAAGGAAACTTTGGCATAAAATGCCAAACATCATGCAACCCGATCCATATACTTATACTGTTGTGGCGGGCAACCCGGGATACGAGCCATGAAAATATAGGAAAACTGAAATATGTACACAACATGGTATACATACCGCATACATAAAAGACAGCACGATACATACAATAGTTAGCATGCGGTGTAATGAAATGAGATGAATGCGGTATGATACAATGCAATCACATATGCATGATACCTATCTCCGGTGCGGAACTCTCATAGTCTACCAGCAGATATATGCAATAATAACCCTTCACCGGCTCGGGACTCTCATCGATTACCGGAAAGTATATGTAATAGTGACCCTCCACCGGCTCGGGACTCTCATCGATTACTGGGAAGTATATGCAATAATTATCCTTCACCAGCTTGGGACTCTCATCGATTACCGAGAAGTATATGTCAAGCTCAAAAGCAAAGTACAATGCAATACCAACAACAGGGCATAACATATAATATACAATATAACTAAGGCGTAATGAGTACGCCTATCGGCAGCTACACATGTAAGGAACATGTGGTAGAATATCTACAAGGCCAATGGCCTCCAAAGAAATGGATATAATCACTTACCTTGTTCCAAAGCTAGCACTGCTACTCAACAACCGCTTTGTCCTTTGGATTCTCTGACAAACGATCCCACTCTATACAATGTAACTAAGGCGTAATGAGTACGCCTATCGGCAGCTACACATGTAAGGAACACGTGGTAGAATATCCACAAGGCCAATGGCCTCCAAAGAAATTGATATAATCACTTACCTTGTTCCAAAGCTAGCACTGCTACTCAACAACCGCTTTGTCCTTTGGATTCTCTGTCAAACGATCTCACTCTATTCAATAAGCAGAAAAATATATCAAATAAGGGTAAATGCTTCATTCCTTACGTCTTAGGACAATTCGGTTAGGAACCTGATACCCTATTCGCATACGGGATACGCTGGCTAGGCCTATGTACAGCGTTCAAAGTCACATAACCAAACCCTAAATAAATTATATTTATGTGTTGCCCATAACTCCCTGAGTACGAATATATAACAATTCCATTATCGGGGTCCAATTAATACTTTAGCCTATCAATTTAACTTGTTAGGACGATTTTTAATATCCCGATTTCCACCATCAAATATATTCAAACATACATAATAAACTAAAATAATGAATTAACATCATTACTTGGATTTCTCGGGGTGAAAATTCTATTTTTTCCTGCTCTTTTTCCTTTCCTTTCTCTATTTTCTGACTTTTTCTTTTTTCGTTCTGCCTTCTCTCTATCTCATATCTTCTTTTCTATTTCGTTTTTTATTTTTAAGCTAAGGAAGCCACTGCCTCCCTTTTAAATTTTCCTTTTTTGTTTTCCTTTCTTTTCTTTTCTATAATTTAATTTTTTCTTTTCTTTTCTTTTCGTGACGAAGATTAAAATAGAACCCTACGAAACTCGAAATAATTCTAAATTTTTCGAGCAAGTTATACAAAATTTATGTGACGTACTCGCTAAGACGGATCTCGAATCGAATTCCCAAAGCTCAAGATACGAATTAAATTGAAAAGATCAAATTCTTTAACTTTCGGCATTTTAGCAGAAACTATCCGAACGACATCGAAATTCACTTCCGAAAATTCACATAAGTCATAAATAATCAAAAAAACCTAACGGCTCTTTCGGATTTTGAATTGGAGCTCATTCGCCAAAATCGAGCTCGAAAACCTCTTTTTTAAGATTTATCGACAACGGAAACTGATTTCTTCTTTTGATATCTACCAAACGAAGTCCGATTTAGTTCAACTTTTCTACACAAGTCGTAATGGAGCTTCCGAAGATATTAAAACTATCTTTTATGCCAATTGGAGTCCTATCTCCCGAAACGACTACCTAAGATCGTTTCATTCTCCTCCACTTAGACTCTCATTCGTCCTCAAACGAGCTTGAGTAGCTAAGATCACGTGGAATTGACTATATGAATCTCAGTAACCATATTAGTTCTATTAAACTTTTTTTATGTCAATATTACAGAAATATAAAATAAAAAGTTCTATAATAAGTTCATTATAGGTTTTCAAATATTTTACTTTATTGTTTTCTCTTTTAAATGATTTTTACCCTTCCACAAAACCGTATAGTCAGAGTAAAAAAAAAATTAATTAGGTCAGTTTTTGAAAAATAAACCAGCTTATAGCGAGAAAAGGACAGGCCGGAGATTAACATCCATGGATTCAAACACTAGAAGGAAAAAAAGATAACGACTTGGATATATGAATAGTCAAACTTAAAGCCGGTTAGTGAACAATTACGTACGACACCTGTTAGAAAATTAAAGGGCAGAAAGTTAGTATTAATTTGTTGGTCCAATATGGACTGCTGCACTTCTTTTTTCTATTTTATTTGGAGTTTTTTTACATATATATACAAATATACATCCCTAATTACACAAAAATAGCAATATTTTTAAAATTACCATACATAGAAATATTTTTTAGCACATTTCTTCAATAATTAATCATTTAATTTTTGATAACTACACTAACACCCCACTCTCCAAAAAATCCTAAAACACTTTCTCCCACTTCTTCCTAAACAAACAGCCTCCACCCCCACCCCCACCACCGATCCTAACAGAAACAGTGCAACCACCCCCCACGCAGACCCATAACCCCAATCCCACCACAAGCACTCCAGCGCCATCACCCTCACCTCACCCCCACCACTCCAGAGATTGAAAGAGTGAGGCAGGCTGAGGATAGATAGAAATAGAGGAATGCAGTAGCTGTCGCCGGATCTATGGCTAGAAACAACGAATAAGACACAGTACGCTTAAGAGCTAAGCAAACACCAAAATACAATTTGTAAAAAGTGTCCGGCCAGTTCGGAGTTCAGAAACTTCATTGTATCTAGATCTAAGTTCGCTTATGCTCTCCTTGCTAATACTTTGGTCATTTAGGCCAGAGGAATGTGGATCTAAACCTCTTGCAGCACTGATGGGGATTTTTCAACCGTTTCTGTTTCTGTAGATTTGTTTCATTTTTGTTCCATTTCTGTTTCTTCAAAATTATTCAGATTTCACTTATGTTCCGTTTCTATTCATGGTTCTTCATATTTGTTCCATTTCTGTTTCTGTTTGTACAGATTTGTTATAGTGGTTTAATAAATTTAAACTCTTGTTTTCTATTTATTATTGAAACGATATGCTACAGTTTGAAATGGCGTTGAAACAATATGATACGGTTTGAAACGTCATTGAAACATTGAAACAGTTGTTGCAACAGTTTGATACAGTCTGAAACGATGTTGAAACATTATGATACGGTCTGAAACGGAGTTAATATAGTCTGAAATGAGAGTTGATACAGTTTAAAACAGTTTGATACAGTCTAAAATGATGTTGAAACAGTATGATACGGCCTGAAACGATGTTGAAACAATCTGAAACAACTATTGAAACAGACTGATACGGTCTAAAACGGCGTTGAAACAGTATGATACGGTCCGAAACGGTGCTAAAATAATTTGAAACAGTGCAGAAACAGTTGAAACGGTGCAGAAACAGTTAGATACGGTGCTGCAGAAACAGTTGCAACGGTGCAGAAACAGTTAGATACGGTGCTGCAGAAACAGTTGAAACGGTGCAGAAACAGTTAGATACGGTGCAGAAATAGTTGATACGGTGCAGAAATAGTGAGATTCAACGAGATACATTGAGGATGGATGAAGAAAAGTGAAATTGAGGAAAATGAGAGGAGTAAAACTAAAATTGGAGGGAAATGATAGGAGGAAAAGTGAAAAATGGGGAAATTGGAGGAGCAAAAGTGATAGGGAGGGAAATAGAAGGAAGAATGTAAGGTTTGGTATATTATGGAAAAATATTGCTATGTTTTTGCTATGTTTGTAATTATCTTGTGTTTTCCTCTATATAGGGTAATTTTACTAAAATGTTGCTATGTTTGGTAATTAAGCTCTAAAACTTGTACTTTTATGTAAAAAATCCTTTATTTTTTATACCGTATTATCGCTTTGGGCTCGACTAATAATGCGGGCTCCAAAAAATAAGTACTCCATCCGTCCCACTTTATTTGTTGTAGTTCGGATTTCGAGGGTCAAACGAATTTATCTTTGACCATAATTTTTATATATATCTTCTATATATTTTGAGTTGTAATTTATTGTGACTTATAGTACTTTTGATATAGTTTTCAAATATGTAAATTTTATTTAAGAAAAGTTAAAGATTTTATATCTTAATCTACTGTCAAATTTAAGAAGTTTGACTCTCCAAACAGTAACTATGACAAACAAAATGGGACAGAGGGAGTATTAATTTAGATATAAAGCACTTCCTATTATGGACGACTCATTTTTAGAGGTTGAATATACACTATTTTGACATAAAGTGCATACTATATACTCCTTCCGTCCCATTTTAGTTGTCGCCTTTAGTTTTTTCACGCTCATTAAAAAACTCATTAAATATGGTGTGTATTTTACTATGTTACCACTATTTAATATTTGACTATTAGCTTTTTTTGAGAATTTTTGTAATTATTAAGGGTATAGTTGGAAAGAACTAATATATTTTGTCTTCAAACACACCCTTTTTGCTAAAACGTCAACTAATTTGGGATGGAGGGAGTAATATACATCAATTTCTCATTTACAATTTTGATTTACTTTATTTTTCCGCTTCAAATAATTAAAACCTAGTTACTCAAACCTTGTCATGCGAATATTTGAAATTCAAAGAGATCTTCAAATTCACGTGGTTTTAAAATGAACGATTGAGAAAACGAAGCATGCTGAATGTGGCAAGGTTGGTCACTTCAAAGAAGACTGTTCTAACTTGAAAAAAAGAAAAAGAAAAAGAAGGAGCAATAAAAAGAAGTCCGTCAGTGCTTGTTGTGATGAAGATACAATAAACAGTGAAAAACTAGAAGAAGCATCAAACATATACTTTATGGCACGTAGAATCTAGTCATGTATGTTCTTCAACTTGTAATTGTTGTGAAAAACCTCAAGATACTTCAAACCAGTATTTAGTGATATCTTCAGAGAGCTCTTGATGATTATAAGCTTAGTTAGAAGAGAGAAAAATGGTTGGATAATACAATTAGAAGCTAGTCAAATTGAATGTGACGACTTTGTTCAAGACAAAGTTGAAGAGATTAAATAATTAAAATTAAATGGCCTCATCGGACCAGTCAGATGAAGCTGTGCTGCATTCAGTAATCCTAGAAAAAACTCCTAGACCATCTGAATTAGTTATTAGGCTTCCAAAGACGAATTTTTTTAAGGATCATATCTGTAATACTTGTTAAGAAGGGAAGCAAACCAGAATTTCTTTCAAGACAAAGGGTGTTGTCACCTTTCAAAACCTCTAAAGTTACTGCTCAAATTTCACCGGATGCCCTCCATAAGGAGTGGTTTTACAAAATTACCCGTACTAAGGAATGTTTTAGCAAAATGTCCTTATTTAGTCCGTAAGCCAAGACTTCAAGGCAAGTGTTGTTTTGTCAATACTTCAAGTTATATGGCGAGAATACAGGGAAAACTGGAAGGGGCAAGTCTTGACAATTACCAAGACTTACGACGCAGTGCAGCAAGTGTTGCCTATTGCCAATACTTGTCGTGCAAGTATTGGAAAATCGAGCAGGGGACAATGGCAATTGCCAAGACTTACGGCCCAGTGCAGCAAGTATTGCCTATTGCCAATACCTGAAGGGATAAGTGTTGAAAAGTGAAAATATATAACGGGAAGTCTTGGCCCCGGATTTTTTTCATTATATCTTAAAGGGGGCACTTTTTGCAAACCATCTCTTAGCGGGGGCAAAAAGACAAACCATTGCTTCCCGTGTCATATTTTTGCAAATTTGGGCCTCACCACTAGAAACTGGGCCAATTCCGAGGGAACGTTTGGCGAGGGAGTTGTCAAGCCAAAAATGGAGAAAGACTTCTCTCGCCAAACAAGTCCTTTCTCTCGCCAAAAGTTAAAAAAAAAAAAATTCTACTTTGGCTTGGGAAGTCCCTCGCCAGTCCAAAAAATTTAAAATTTCTCTCTCCTACACGGCTTGGAAATTCCCTCGCCAAAATTTAAAAAAAATAAAAATAAAAAATAGCTTGGGACTTCCCTCGCCAAGCAAAAAGAAGAAAAATTCTCTTTCCTAATTGGCTTGAGAATTCCCTCGCCAATCAAAAGCTGCAGATCTATCAGGCGTTTGGCGAGGGACTTCCTTAGCCAATCAGGAAATAAAACTTATACTCCTTCAGTTACAGCCACTTTACAATCGCACACTCCACAAACCAAACAAAACAAAAACTTTCTCCCTTACTGCCTCCGTCTTCCTCACTGCTACACCGTCGACGCTACTGGTACACTTACTCCGGCGACTCCATTTTTATTTCTCCGGCAACCCATCGCAAGGTTCTCCCCGTTAAGGTAACCATCACCATTAAACTTTCTCTTATATATCTTATGATTTTTATTATTATTATCCCTCAAATAAATTAGGTTTAATATATAATCATGAAATTTTATTGTATAATGCTTGGGAATTGTTTAGCCTTACTTTGATTAGAGAAAGAAATATAATTATGAAATTATTGTAATTAGAAAATAATTAAGAAATAATTGTTTAGCCTTAGTTTGAATGATTTGGAAATAATTGTAATTGAAAAATTTTGAACTTCATTGTGCATAATGGCGGTTGATTAGAGAACGAGATGTAATTACGAGATAATTGTAATTAGAAAATAATGGTTTATCCTTAGTTTGATTAATTAGGAAATAATTATAATTGCAAAATTTTGAGCTTAATTTGTGCATAATGGCGGTTGGTTATTTTGGTGGTGTAATTACGAAATAATTGTAATTAAGAAATAATTAGGAAATAATTGTTTAGCCGGAGTTTAATTAATTAGGAAATAATTGTAACTGCAAAATTTCAAGCTTAATTTGTGCATAATGGTGGTTGGTTAATTTGGTGAGATTTTTGTAAAGATCCGTGAAAACCTTGACCATGGAACCAATTAAAAATAGTTAACTTGTTGAAAAAATAGTTCATGAACAAAGAAAGATCTAATTAGCAAAATTAATAAATTTTAAATACAACTAGTGTACAAGTGATATACTTTATTGCATTATTCTAAATATATTTATTTATAACCTTTGTGTAGATGGAATATGGTAAAAATCGTAGTTGGATGTATAATAGATTTTATGAAAATATGGGTTTGCGAAAATCATTCGCAGATGGGGTTGAGCGCTATATTTCTAAAGCTAAATTGCTCCCAGAATATATGAGAGAGAGTAAAATCAAATGTCCTTGTTTGAAATACAAGTGTAGCAACGTGCAACGAATAGATGCCGTTGTTCTACATCTTTATAAAAAAGGATTTATGCCCAATTATTTTGTGTGGACTGCACATGGAGAGTCTAACCCTAGTGTCGATGAGGTCAACAACCAAAATGAATACGGTGGGGTTAGCGGTGCATATGTCGGGTATAACTATCCTATGCATGAAATGATAAATGATGCATGTGGGATGTACCAAGGGAAACCATCTCAACCTACTTGTGAGGAGTTACCAAATGATGAGGCGAAGTTTATTTACGAACAGTTGGAAGAAGCTAGTCGTCCATTTTACGAGGGGACGACGCATTCTAAGTTGTCCGTTGCAGTTAGGTTGCTTAGTATAAAATCAGATTATAATATATCTCAAGGAGGCATGGATGAGATCATTGGACTTATGAATGAACTAAACTTAAGTAACTTGGCGCTGCCTACCTCGTACTATGAATAAAAAAAATTGGTTTCATTTATAGGACTATCTTCAGAAAGAATTCACTGCTGTAAGAAGGGTTGTGTGTTATTCTATAAGGAATATGCGAGCTTTGAATTTTGTAAATTTTGTGGTGAGGCTCGGTATAAGCCGGTCAAAAATGCTAAACAGAAAAAGATCCCTGTTAAAGCGATGCATTACCTACCTCTTATACCAAGGTTGAAGAGGTTGTATGCGTCAATGAGCTCTGCTCCTCGTATGAGATGGCATCATGAACGTGCAAAACAACCTGGTATTCTATGTCACCCATCTGATGGCGAAGCATGGAAGCATTTTGATAGGGTTTATCCTGGATTTGCTAGTGAACCTAGAAACATCCGGTTGGGTTTAAGTTTTGATGGGTTCACTCCATTTGCTATCTTTGTAGTCCCGTATTCTTGTTGGCCTATATTTGTCACACCGTATAATCTACCACCAGAAATGTGTATGACAAGTCCATATATTTTTCTGACTTGCATTATTCCTGGTCCTAGTAACCCAAAAAGCTCGATTGATGTATTTTTGTAGCCTTTGATTGATGAGTTACAGATATTGTGGCACGAAGGTGTTGAAACATATAATTATTCTACTAAACAAAATTTTAGTTTGTATGCTTATTTGATGTGGACAATAAATGATTTTCCTGCGTATGGAATGTTGTCTGGTTGGTCCACTGCTGATAAGTTTTCTTCTCCTATTTGTATGGAAGACACAAAATCATTTTATTTAAAAAATGGACGCAAGCACACATGGTTCGACTGTCAACGCCAGTTTATGCCAGATGACCATCCGTTTAGGAGAAAAATCGAGCATCGGCGAAGGGTGGCTCGCTGCATACTTGTGGCTCAGTTAGTTTGGCAACCCATCGAGCTAGATATGTAAGTCTTTATTACTTTTAATCCAATTATAAACTAATTAAAAGCCATTTTTAAGTTTTCATATTCCGTTTGCATTGTGTAGGAAGCAGAACACGGGCCGATAAGTGATATTGAATTTTACTGGTTGTTCCATAGTGTATATGATGAAAATAGAAATCCAGTCAGATGGGTCGAGCCACGTGCCCAACAGCTAGATGTAAGTATTCCTAACATTTTTTGATTTAATTATCACAAGTCTTAAAGTAATTGTAGTAAAATTATATATTTTGTTATAGGAAAACTATAAAGCTGCTTATGAACGATGGGATGAAAGCCAAGGATCAGGGGTACAAGAAGGTGCTGCTAAACCCACCCCGGAAGAAGAGGCTGCAATGTTCGTGGAAGCGGGTTGTGGCTACAACAAAAAAAAAAAAAAAAACAGAGCCTATGGTCTTGGTCCTTCGCGTTACAAGAAGCCGTCAAGAATAGGTATTATTAATGCTTACGCTTCTTCTTCTTCTTCTTCTTCTTCTTCTTCTTCTTCTTCTTCTTCTTCTTCTTCTTCTTCCGGTGCTACACAAAATATGGATCCAGTTTTGCAACCTAAATTTGATGAGATGGAGAAAAGGCTAGCGGAACAGGAAAAGGAACGTGAAGAGATAGAGAAAAGGCTAGCTGAACAAGATCTTGAACACCAAGTTGCCTGTGAAAATATGGCAAAATTGGAGTCCTTGGTGTCGACCTATATTATGAGAAGAGGAAATAAAAATGATTCCCGGTAGATTGTTATTTTTGTGTCCTATTAAACTTGATAGTGGACGTGTTTAGTACTTTTAAAAATTAATTTAGTATTTTATTTGTTTGTGTTAGTTGATATGAAACAAGTGTGTACACTTGTTTAATTGCCCGGATATAGCTTTATTAGTATGTTAGACAAGTTGTGGTGATACTGCAACGGTGCTATACTATGTAATCGCAGCAAATTTTTTTCTTCATGTGCTTGTCATGTTGTGAATCGTTTTGGTGCTGCTGTAATAGTGCTTTGTTATGCTATTGTTGTTGTTGTTGTGCTGCTTTGTATCGTGTTACTGATTTTTGTGTTTCAGGTATACTACGCTTGGCGAGGGAACTCCATAGCCAAGTGTAATGGTCAAAATATTTTTATTGTACTTGGAGAGGGAATTCCCTAGCCAAAGTAAATTAAAAATATATTATTTTTATACTTGGAGAGGGAATTTCTTAGCCAAAGTGTATAGAAAAATATAGTTTTTGTACTTGGAGAGGGAATTCCCTAGCCAAAGTGCACTAAAACTATTTCTCTCTCCTTGTTTTGGCGAGGGACATCCTTAGCCGAGTAAAACTGACACAATCTAATAAAATGGGCCTACATAACAGTTGGTTAAGGATGTCCCTCGCCAAAATTGCTCTACGACGAGCCGAATTTCGAGGCGCGTGTTGCTAGGGACTTCCCTCTCCATCCCGCGTTTGGAGAGGGAACTTCCTCGCATATCTCCCTCTGCAAACGCGTTAATTCTAGTAGTGCCTACCAAAACTCCGAACATTGGTGGAAAAATATATGTTTTTGTGATCGTTGATGACTACTCGTAAAAATTTGGCTCCGTAGCATGTTTGCGCCGCGCTAAATGAATACTAGTCAAGCGAAATTGTTCGAAAACTAGCCAGCTCTAGACAAGTCCCAGTATTATACTGGGACTTTGAACTAACATATTCAAAGTCCCAGTATTTTATACTGGGATCACTTAAACACTAATTCCAGTATAAAATACTGGGACTTTGAACATGTTAGTTCAAAGTTGCAGTACAAAATACTAGGATATATAAAGCTTGATGGATATAATTTATTCATATATTTTTATAATTAAATATTAAGTATTTTAAATAAAACGTGAATAAATATATCCATCTCTCGCATAATTTCTAACATATTTTGCAGGAAGAAGAAGATATTCAAAGTGAATAAAAATAAGGGAAAAATTATTGATGATTTCACTATTCATAGTGCGACTATAACGCTGATAGTAATGTCCGCGATTTTTATACGCTGAAGAACAAAGAGCAGACGGAAGAAATCTTCTCTCTTCAACTCACCTTTACATCTATGGAATAGTCATCAACTTCACTCACCTTTGCATCTTTGGAAGACATTTTGCCTTAGAATTTATCTATAAATAGATGGCCAAAGTTGTATGAAAATTCACTTGCAAGATTTCTCTTGCTTTCCCTTTCTTTCTCTCTTTTAAAGTTTTTGTAGTTTTCATCTTTTTAGAAGAAATACTACTTTCTTCATAGTCTTTATATTTTTAAAGTTATTCTTACTCCATAATGGAGTAATCTCTTTTGTTGGGATAGTTGATGAAACTCGGTAATATTTATAATATTTATCTTAGTTTTAATATATGCTTGGCCTGAAGTTTTTTAATCACATTTTAATACTGTGCTGGAATTATAGTTTTTACTTAATCAATATTTTCGCATCCGTCTATTTTATCTCTAGGTTATTATTATATTAATTTTGTAATTCTCACGGAGCAAAATTAATGTATGATAACTGACGAATAAAATAGTAAAGTAAAAACTATTTTTCCAAGTCTGTAATCTTGTTTTACCTCAGTTTTAATTCTCACGGAGGAATTGTTGTAGGTAAGATTATTGATTTTCCGTAAAAATATTCTCACGAAGTTTTTACTACGTTTTAGCACAATTCAGGCAAGAAAAATATTTCGGTTTAATCGTCACTAGTTATAATTTGATTAATATGCATAACCTCACGAAGTGTTATTAATTGATTATTTTCTTAGTGAACAAAATATAATTGAATTAGCAATAAGCAATTATTCTTAAGAGAAATACATGTCAAAACTGAGTTATTTATTATGAGTATTACCAATTGAATTCAACGATTCCCAACTCCTTTTAAATTAAAAATCTTTAAAGTTCTTTCTTTTAGTTTAAGTAAATTTAAATTAAAAAAAAAAACTCACTTTTCATCAATTTGATTCTCTCAAATAGTTATTAAAATACTACAAGTCCGTAGCATAGAATACCCAATCTCTGTGGGACGATATCTTAAACTATATTAGAATTTGACAAGAACGAGCAGACAATTCCTATGCACATTGGACCTCGTCAAAGCTCCAGAAACTTTGAACAGGAATCCCAGTATAAAATAATGGGGTTTTGAATATGTTAGTTCAAAGTCCCAGTATCAAATACTGAGACTAGTCTGGACTATTTGCCAATGCTAATGGAGTGTAAGTGTGCACGCAGATTTTTGCCTATTTCTCAATTAATTTTGAAACGATGGATAAAACTCACTTAGGGTGTCCAAAATTGACTAGTTATCAATTTTTCACACACTACTCTAGATTCACGGGCCCATTTGCAAAAATATGACACCATAAGCAATGATTTTCATTTTTGCCCGCACTAACAGTGGTTTTACAAAAATGCCCCTGTTAAGTTTAACGAAAAAATTCTGGACGGAAACATCCCTTTCAAACTCTTGGCTTGAGGCCAACCTTTTACCCCTTTTTATTTGCCAACACTTGCCCCTCCAAGTGTTGGCAAAAGGCAACACTTGCAAGGACTTCGTCGTAAGTGTTGGCAAAAGGCCAAGACTTGCCTTTTACACCTCTCTATTTACAAATACTTTCCCCTTCAAGTATTGGCAAAAGGCAACACTTGCCAGCACTTGGTCATAAGTTTTGGCAAAAGGCAATACTTGCTCATTCCAATCTCTTCCTGCATTCTCGTCATATAATTAAAGTGTTGGCAAGACAATACTTGTCTTTGAATTTTCAGCCCCCGTGCCAACACTTAAAATTTTTGTCTTGAAGTCTTGACCCCGTTAACATAATGGTATTTTACTAAAACATTGTTAAACGGGAGCATTCTTGCAAAACTACTCTTTTTTAGGGGCACCCGGTGAAGATTTTTTAGATTCACGTGGATAATTTTCTTAAGTCATTAAAGATGGGGTAATTTACGGAACTATGACACCATAGCTAATGGTTTGCCTAATTGACCTCACTAATAATGGCTTGGCAAGAAAGACCTCCCCAACTTAAGTTAATCTTTTTTGGACCAAAATACCCCTGCAAAGCAATAAAAGGACCGGCTCTATACATTCCCTTTGTTTCTCCATTCATCTGATTCTCCATACCAATTTCAACAATTCAAACCCTAAAAATCTCAAATTTTAAAGAAATCGAAAATTCAAAGGTAAATCTCTTCAAATTCATATTGATTATACGTATATTCTTTATTAAATTTCCTATAATTATGTTAAAAATTCATATTTGTTGTTTCAAGATTTTTGATATTGCATATTAGTTGTGAATTATGTTGATATGGATCTAAAACTATTGCAACATATCCAACAATTAACGCTCTATTGATTATCACGTAGTGAAGAAAATTTTATACTATTTTTTATCTGTATTGATTGTAGAATTTAGTGATAGATTGACAATATTCTTATCTGGTTGGAAAGGCAACAACTTTCCCTACATTGACTTGCCATAAGTTTTAGAAAATCTCTACAATTATATGTAATGGGTAACACTTTCAAGTTATGCTGCAAGGACAAATGGTTGCCTTGCATTAACTTGCTTGTGGGTGACACTTGAAGGTGTGGTGAAACTAATATTCGATGAGAAACTCTATATCTGGTGCCTAATAGGCAACACTTCTTATCTCAGGAAGTGGTGCCTTTTAAGTGTTGCCTTGTAGGCAACAGTTAAAGATTTGGTGCAAAACACCTTGTACAGAAGTCTTAACATGTGTTACCTAATAGGTAGCACTTTAGTTGTGGTGCGATGTCTACATACACTTGCCTTAACTTGTAGTGATTTTCCTTACAAGTTGTCACTGAAGCCCATCACTTTAAGCATTCGTATTGAAAAGTCTTTACAACTTGTTATCACTTGACCTCCACCGCCTATGCGTACCATTTAACAAAGGAATATTAATGTTTGCTTCTATCTAGTTAATTTATTCAACAAACTTTAAACTCGTGTTTTTGTTTCATTCTGTGCAGCATTTGGTAGAAAACAAATTGCATCAATATTGGGCCGAAAAAGAGCTGAATGACATGATTGCTACTGCCTTTAGGCTGACGGTAAGTAGCATTTCTTCAACAAAAAGATACTTTGCTATTATCTCTGTAAACAAAGAATCCAATAACATTTAGACTCTTGACTTTACTGTCTAGTTGATTTTTTCTTTTGCACACAGGTAAATCCTATCAATGACACAAGATTTTTTATCAAAGATGGACCTGATGAATTTCCAGTAGACTTAATAGAGAGGTCATGCGACTGCTTGTAGTTTTAAACAGACGAGATACCAGGCACATATGCCATTGCAACAACGGATAGAAGAAATTTGAACAAGTCGACTTATTATGCACAATGGTTCACAAGAAGCACTTGGATGCAAACATATCAAGGAGAAATTCTCCTAGTAGGAAGTGCAAGCTTGTGGGATGTTCTACAAAGTATAAAGGAATTCATCATACATCCACCAGATACCAAAATTCAGCTTTCGGAAGGAGACAAACAAAAAGATATGTTTCAAGAGCAGAATTTCTCAAAGTAGGATCATATGCTAGCGATGCAAAAGATTAGGATACAAAAGAACGAGTTGTCTTTATACTCCATTTCAACATCCATATACAAGAAGATATAGAAACACAGTTATGGCATGAATTTTCGATGAACTTGCATTGAATTTCTTAACAAATATTTATGTTTTTGTTGTAATTACAATTATTTGTCATTCTCATTGTTGTTACATGATTACATTCACTTTACAAATTATTTGATCTCTGATTTGTATTGAAAGGGTGGTAAATAAGCATCGGTTTCCTCCTCAACCCCTTCACCTCCACTGCACTTAAAATGCCTTAAACTATGGGCAAATAGGCAACAATTATCCAACCCCATTACAAACCTTTGCCCAGACTAATTGCGCAAAAGTGTTGCCCCGGGGGCAGCACTTTAGGTTCAACTCCTCAAAACCTTCTCCTAATTATTGCCATGAACTGCTGCCGGGGGCAGCACTTTCCCCTGGTGTGCAAGTGACATTTCAAAAAAGAATTTAATTGCATAAATAGCACTTTTCTCCACCATGTCCCAATTTCTACTAGCTAATAGCCTTAAAGTGTTGACTCCCAAGTAGCACTTTCCACACCTTTTAACATATCTGAATAACCACAAAGTGTTACCTATGCAGCACTTACCATCCAATATGTCACAAATTATTCAACACAATGGCTTGAAAATGCTGCCGCATTAGCAGCACTTTCCTACCCTTACCCCATAACTAAACCACCTAGACAAATAGCTTTAAGGTGCAGCCTACCAGGCAGCATGTTGCCTTCACTATCCCACAACCTATCTCACTCAATACCCTTGAGTGTTGCCTCCAAGACAACACTTCCCAATCCCGGTAACATATCCAAACGTCCTAGACAACAGATTTAAGAAGTGCAGCCTCCCAGGCAATAGTTGCCTCCACCATCCCACAACCTATCTCCACACAATACCCTAGAGTATTTCCTCCAAGGCAGCACTTCTCAATCCTAGTAACATAACCAAACTTACTAGACAATAGACTTAAGAAGTGCAGCCTCTCAGTCAATAGTTGCCTCCACCATCCCACAACCTATCTCACACAATATCCTAGTATTGCCTCCAAGGCAGCACTTCCCAATCCTGGTAACATAACCAAACCTACTAGACAATAGATTTAAGAAGTGCAGCCTCCCAGGCAGCATGTTGCTTTCCCCTCCCACAACCTATCTCACACAATAATCTTGGAGTATTGCCTCCCCAAGTATCACATAAACATCAACAACTAACAAAATTTCCTAACGCAAACACCCTTCAGTAATTGCCTGGACAATACTTCACCGAACCCTTAGACAAATAACAAGTCCCCACTCCCTCACATCCAACAAGATTAAAAGTCTAGATAAAATCAAAAAAATGTGGAATACATGTAATATCGCTTAAATATATAATTAATAATATTAATATAGTGCAACAAAATACAAATTAAATTTAAATGTAAAATAAAACAAGATTTAGGTCAAAAGTCTGTTATACTATTACAAAATTATATAGAATCTAAATAGTACTTTTTTCTAAATCGTCTGCCGTACAAAATATCTCGATCTCCATATTACTAGATGGTGTAACAGACACATCATCTTCTGAGTTATACAACAGACGGAATGATGGCATATCATATTCATAATCAAATCCACATTTTTGCCTTTTACTAGCAACGACGTCCTCAGAAATAGTTGGTTGATTTATAAAGTCTCCCACCTCGTCTATGGATTGCAATTCATAAGACTCACTACCAATAACCTGAAATAACCTGAAAAAATGAAGCACAACATTGAAAACTACATGAAAAATTATAAGAAGAATAAATAATGAATGTAAACATCATATAAAGATGCATACTCCTTTCACAGGTGATTCTTCTGGAGTCAAAATAATCTCCCCACTCTGCAATTTAACAATAATATGTGAAGCAGTTTCACTAACAACTTCATTGCTTAGTCCTTGGGCACCGTTAATAGCTTCTACCTTTCCAAGCACAACATCAGATGATTGCATTTCTCCAACTCCCGCATTCCTCCAACTCCCACATACAAATGAGAACATCCAACACCACCATCAACCTCTTATAACTTCACGACCTTCAGAAGATTTCCTCGACTACGAAACATGCTGCAGTACCAAGTCAAGCTTGCTATCCAAAGACTTAGATAAAAAATAAAATGTTGTTAGATTATCAGATTCAAAAGCCACAGGCAGGGTACAACGAAGCATGCAGGGTGACATACGGTTGTACTGCTCAACCTTGCACCCTTATACAAACCATGATTAGATACTATTACACAAATACATAAAATGATATAAACCGTTACACGCATAAAAAGGAAAATATCTACTACTAAGCAGTAAGAAAAATGCAGCTTGACAGGCAGCACTTCCCATACAAAAACACAACTCATACTTGATGTTATGATGTCATCTGTTGCCCTGTGGGCAACAGTTTCTAGAAAAAATAAAGATTATGCTTGAATTTTATGTCAATTGTTGCCCTGTGGGCAACACTTTCTACAGTAAAAGGAAAATAAACTACAATACCAACACTTTGCTAAAAATTAAATTAACTATATAATTAATATAATTTATGTCAACTGTTGCCCTGTGGGAAACAGTTTCTACAGTTAAAGGAAATCGAAGATCAACGACAATACTTTACTAAAAATTGCATTAACTACCTAATTAAAATAATTTAATATAACAAATTATATAAACATTACCGATTAACAACAAAATTAAACATTCATAGAACAAAAAATTGGATAAATAATGAATATCAACTAAGGGAAAAAATAAATCCACATTAAACTAAATAAAGAAAAAAGAAAGGAGAAAGAAACTAACCTTAATTCGCGCAGGGGGGTTTGGGGGGGAGGGAGAGAGAGAGGAGAAGAAGAAGAAGAAGAAAAGGGGCCGCTTGGACATAGGATTAGGGCTTTTTTTTGTCAGGGGCAAAATAGTCTTTTTACACATTTAAAAATGGGTAGGAGGCCATTTTGCTAAAATATTTCTTAATGGAGACAAAAGGACCTAACCAAGGATAAAAGGGTAAAAATTTCGCCCAGCAGCCACTTTTAACACTGGTATTTAGTTTAAGGCCACTATTTTTATTGGTCTTATACTAGAGACCACTTTTGGGCCTTTACTAAATAAATATTGACTTAAGTTCTGATAATTGACTGAACTTCAGTCCATACGGCCCCTGGACTGAAGTTCCATCTCTAAAAACTGAACTTTAGTCCATATGGCCATGGACTGAACTTCAGTCCATGGTATGGCCATGGACTGAAGTTCCATCTTTAAGGATTGAACTTCAGTCCATATGGTCCTGGACTGAAGTTCCATCTTAAGGACTGGACTGAACTTCAGTCCATATGGCCCTGGATGGAAGTTCAATCTTTAAGGACTGAACTTTAATCCGGCCTCTGGACTGAAGTTCTATCTCTTTAAGAAAAAGTGGCCACAAACTAAATATTTTGGTATTAGTGGCTTGTATCCAATGACCAGTGGCAAAAATGGCCTTTCGTGCACTTTCCCGATAAAAGGGTACATGGGGTGAAATTTTGTGTTAAAGATGAAGCAGTAAAAATTTCGCAGGGAAGCCACTTTGGCACCCGCTTTGTGATGCGTAGCCTCTGTTTACAAATTTGCTGAGAATTAGCCACTAGACGCATTTTTTAAAAATAATAGTATCACGGCGTCGTTTTACACATTTTGGAAATTCCGGTTTTATCCTTCCTTATTTTTAACTTATTCGGTGTTTTTGTTTCTCTGTTTAATACTGTGACTTTTGAATTCTATCAAAATATACGAACTCAAATACACCAATTTCTTATTTTTGAGATTTTGAAGCTTTGTGTTTGGGAAAAAACTTCGTTTTGCTGTTTCGTATATTAAGGTAACTGTGTTTACTTCGTATTGTTTTTTTTTTATCATTTTTGTATGTGTATATGGGTTATTAGGTTTTGATTTTTGGAAAAAAATGTTTAGATTTTCCATTGGAGTACAGTATAAGCTTTTGATTCCCTTTAAAATGGTGGAGTTTTTTAAGCGTAACGCTTTTTTTCTGTGAAACCCATTGCCCCCAGAACTATATACTGTGACCTTCTGTTGGGGATAGGCTGTTGCCCCATGATAAAAAACTGGGGACTGTGTATTTTTAACAGGTACTTCTCCATTGTAAATGGTGGGTTATTTTTAAGAAAGGGGGCAACGGTTTTTTTTTTTTTTTTTGTGAAACCCTTTGCCCCAGAAGTATATACTGCGACTCTGTTTAACAAGTGCTTGTGTGCCTAGCACTAATGTCTGGGGGAGCGGGTGGGCCACCAAGCTCTCCCCCAGCACAAAGTCTGTGATCCCTTTGTTTAACAAGTGCTTGTGTCCCAGTTCTAAAACATGGGACTTTGCATAACAAAGCATCATAGCCCCAGCACCAAATGCTGCGACCCCTTTGTTTAACAAGTGCTTGTGTCCCAGTTCTAAAATATGGGACTTTGCATAACAAAGCATCATAGCCCCCAGCACCAAATGCTGTGACCCCTTTGTTTAACAAGTGCTTGTGTCCCAGTTCTAAAACATGGGACTTTGCATAACAAAGCATCATAGCCCCCAGCACCAAATGCTGTGACCATGCACATGAACTACTTGTGCTCCCAGCACCAATGTCTGGGGGGAGGGGTTGGGCTACCAAGCTCTCCCCCAGCACAAACACTGCAACCTTGCACATGAACTACTTGTACCCCCAGCATCCATAATACTGTGACAGTGCAGATAAACTACTTGTACCCCCAGCATATATGTGTTAATTTTCCTTTGTTTTATTTTAATACATGTGCTAATGTTACAGCAATGGAGATTGTACCAAGTGATGAGGTTACATATAATCTGCCAAACGACGATGGTATATTGCTTCCATTTGCGCAGTGGAAAAATCGTGATTGCCAGTGGAAAGGTGACACAGAGTATCGTGGATTACTCGAAGGGTTGTTGTCTGGGGATTACCTGGAGAAACTGAAGAAAGGGCCATTCGGCAAGTTTATGCTTTTGGAAGATGTTAAATATTCTGGGAGGCTTATAAATTGTTTTCTCCAGTCTCAAATAGTTTCTTCAAACAACACTAAGCTTAGCTTCAAAGTTTTTGGTGATATAGTGGATTTCACAGCTGATGATTTTCATGTAGTTAGTGGTCTTAATATTTCCAGTATTGTAGATATAAGTATTTTTAAGCTTTCAAAGAGTAGATTAAAGGAGAAGTATTTCAGGAATCCTGAAGACGATGTTAATAAAAAGGACAGCAAGTGGACTTTAAAGTTATATGACTTGCTTGATTTGATTGAACATCATTCCAGTTATGTGAGAGTGGCTCCAAAGAGCAAGGGCAATGTGAATAAAGTGTCAGCTGCACGACTGGATGTTCCATTAGAGCAAGATGATGTTGTTAAACTAGCTGAGGTATATTTGCTTAATTCTGTTTTATTGGGCCGGCCAGTACCTAGAGCAGTGGATGATCAACATATGATTATTATTGATAATGAAGAGGTGCATAGCTATTATCAGTGGGGTACTGAGATATATCGTCAAATGGTACACCATTTGCAATCAATCATAAAGCCAGGTTCTTCTACTTATTTGTTTCCTGGTATGCCCTTCCTATTCTGTTGCTGGGTGGCAGAGGTGTTCCCTGTGTTTAGGCCGTATTTTACTGTTCGCCCTAGGATCAAACCTGTGATGCTTCGTTACACATGTACTTTTACTCCTCAATACAATGTCTTGTGTGATGACTACTTTCATAATGAACAGGTGAGTTTTACGAGTACTTGCTTTTGTTTGTTATTTCTTTTTTTTACGAGTACTTGGTTTTGAAATGTACTTTTTAATAGTTTTGGGAGGATGCCTCAGTGAGACCGATAAGGCATAAATCTAAACATGCTTCAACTTCAAAGTCACCCTCAAAATCATCTTCAAAGACTAGTTCAACAGCAGAATCTATTGACATGAATGAAGTTGTAAAGGTGAAATTCTTCATGGGTTTATTCTTTTAATTTTTTTTTCTTATGTGGTTTTAATATTTTTTCTTTTACCAGAGATTGACAGCTAATCTCAAAGTAAACTTACCTACTGAGAGCAAGATTCAACATATGATCAATTCCTCAGAAAATAGTGTAAAGAAAGATCTTGCTGACATGGAGAAGAGGATTACAGATAAGTTGAATGCAAAGTTTGATTCATTACTGCTTCTTCTTGCAAAATCAAAGACAAGTGATGTCGGAGAAAACTGTGGTGTGTCTGTAAGTAAATCAGACACCAGGACTAGAAATGAAAAGAGTCATTTTGTTGATAATTTGATTTATTCAGATGGTCGCAATAGTTTTTTCAAAGAAACATGTAATCAGCCAGAGCTTGGTGGTAGTGTACAAAGTGATCATGGTATTGCAGCTCCTTTAATAGATACAAGCAATCAAATGATTGTGGATGTTTTAGAGCATTACAAAGCTGATACCAGTGACCCTATTGATGAAGCAAAAGGTACAGATGGTTTAGAAAAGGCGCCATCAAATTCAGAGCATCATCAACAAAGTCATGGTAGTCAAATAGAGTATTCTGTATAGTCGTAATCTAAATAAAAGGGAATTTTTTTGTTTAATGTAATGATTTTTTATTTTTGTATATGCAGATAATCCTTCATCTGATTTATTGGACAAGTGTCAATCTAAAGATGATGATGTATCTTTGAATCCAACAGATCCCACACTGAATGGTAAGAAGAAAAAAATTTGTTGGTAGATTGAACCAACATATTATGCACTAATACTGTGTTTTTATGATATGCTAATGTCCCAGATAATAAAATACTGGGACTCTTTGTTTAACAAGTACTTGTGTCCCAGTTTTAAATTATGGGATTTTCTATAACAAAGCACTATATCTACAGCACAAAATACTGCGACTTTTTCATATGAAGTATTTGTGCCCCAGCACAAATGTCTGGGAAGTCTATAGTAATGGAAATGTATTTTAAATATGTGTGTTTTGACACTTCTGTTTTCTATAGAGATGTAATGTATTGTGCTTATTTATTTTTACAGAAGGTAATAATGGTGAATCTGGGAAAAGTGCAGGGGTTGAAGAACAAATTAATGAATTAAAGCATCTTGTTGAAACTGGTATTTGGACACTAGTAGGTATGTAAAAGTAATTTTTATATAATAATTAGTGTTCCTATTTTTATTGTTGAAAATATGTAACAAATTATCTTGTTTTGAAGTCTCTCAAGAAAGTTCTCAAGAAGGTTGTCTACCAATTAAGCTTGCTGATAACCAAATGTTTTTGACTCCTGGTATGCGAAAATATGTTGCATATTTTGCATGGTCCACACTCCAGCATAAAATACCCTGTTGGTTGGTCAATGAATAGTGTGTCTTGTTCCATTTACAGAAGCAACAAATGTTAAAGCTGATAATGAAGATGTTGTCAATCAACGCAGTCACAGTGCTGAGGTTCGACTTGAAGTTAAGGCTTTTGTTCATCTAATTTTTCATTGTTTTTTTTGTATTAACTGTTAAAGTTTATTTTTTCAGATCTTTCCAGAGAGTTGGAAAGAGAAGCTGCCAAAGGTCAATGGAAGTGCACTTTTACTTTGTGAAAACGATGACACTGATTATGAAATGAAGTTCAAGGCTGGGAAGGTACATTCAAGGTTGTGCAATGGATGGAAGGTGATGCTTCTGCGTAAAGGCTACAGACTGGGTGATGTTCTTCGGTTTAATCATGTTGTTCATGAGGTTTACAACGGTGTTGCCACTATGGTTTTTGAAATTTCATTAGTAAACCATCAGGTTGGTCAAGGCCACAACAGTGATGATGATGTTCATGATGATTATGATGATGATGACGACAATGATGATGATGGCAGCAGTGACGAAGATGTAGGATCAGCCCAGAAGCCTATTGTGATTGAATAAGTTTTAGTAGTTTTTATGTTTTTCAGTTAATGTGGGATGTTTGTTTGTCTTTTTTTTCCATGTGTGTTTTTAAAGCTTTTTTGAGCAGTTGATAAATTATGAACAATGATTTTTCGTATTATGAACTGTGTTTCTAAGTACTGTATTTTTTATTATTTAAGTAAGATCAAAGTGTTTGTTGTTCAATAAGTAAAAAAACTAGAAGATAGATAAATCGAGACAACTATTTTGCACAGCAACGAGTGAGAAGTGTTTTTTTTATATATAATAATCCTTGTTAAAGAATACAGAGGAAGTAAAATGTAAAAAAAAAAAAGGTCTCTACAAGTGAATTGTCCTTTTTGACATCAGATTTGTTGCGACTGGATGAAAATAGAGAAGAATAGTCTTCTATCTATCTAGTGTCGACGCAATTCCTAACTGAAAAACAAAAAAAAAAGAAAAATTTTAACATAGCAGCTTTGGGTGTTGAATTGCACTAAAATAGAATTAAAAAATAAAATGCATATAGAGAGACATACCTATTGGGAGTTATGTTTCTTTGAATATGGGTGAAGTACTGGAGTGTGTCTGCAAGATGTTCTGTTGTGTCCACGCTTTCTACATATCCCACAGTGTTTCCCCTTTTGTCTTACATATTCTGCAGTCGAGACAAATCTTTGTCTTCTACCTGTCTTAACTTTAAAATCTGGGGGTTTTGTTATCTCTTCTTTAATGGTATCAGGTACAACCCATGATTCTTCATGTCCAACAGTGTTGATTTCCGCTTCATACTGTTTTAACCATGTTTCTTTTTTATACCATATAGAGCAATAATCCGACTTGTTTAGGTGCACTGTGTCTATAGCAGCAAGTGCATGTTCACAAGGCATTTCATCCATCTGGAACTTGAGGCATTGACATTCTTTCTTCTTCAAACAAACAATGAATTCTCTCCCTTCATCTGTTACCTTAAAGCTTTGATCCGCAGTCCGGTCAACCTGTAAAAATGTAATGTATAAGATTACTTGACTAGAAAAACACATATGATGCTGCAAATTACTGGATCCCCCGCTTTTGCATACCATGTAGTCCCAGCACAAAACCCGGGACTTCATGAATTATCATTGACATAATGCAAATGACATCCCAAAATAACTGTATTCGTTGATATACTCACATTCATTCTATATGCTTTTTTTTTTTTTCAATTCATCATCTGTCCATTTTGATGTTGCAAAGAAAATATCCTGCGCACTCTTCCATCTCTCATAAAACCAGGTCTGTAGCTTGTTCATTATGTTGTCCACCATTGACAGTATTGATTTCCCCCGAGCACGTAACAGAGCATTATTCATTGATTCCACAATATTTGATGTCATCATGTCATATCTTCGATTTCGACAGCAACCTCTAGTCCATCTCTCTGGTGGTTCTTCCATGAGGTAATCATAGGTTGCCCTATCCGTTTCTTTCATTTGATTCATGTCTGTTTTAAACTCTGCAATCGTGTAGACACGACATGCACTATTGAATATACTTATCACTGCAGGACTCACGTTCCTTTTGTTAAGGTTCTTTTCCAGATGATATACACAGATACCATGTGCACATTCAGGATATACATTTGTAATCCCATTTGCAATTGCAGGATTACGATCTGAAAGGAACAGTAAATTCTCACGGCAACCAAATGCAATGTGCAACTGCGTAAAGAACCAATTGTATGCCAGATTATTTTCTGAGTCCACAACTCCAAAGCCAAGTGGGAAGATTTGGTTATTTGCATCTTTCGTCACTGCAACCAATAGTGTGCCTGAATATCTCCCCTTAAGGAATGTTCCATCGACAACTATCACAGGTCTACAATGTTTCCAGCCTTTGATAGAAGCCGCACAAGAAAAAAACATATATTTGAACCTGGATAATAGAATTGCAGTGTTATCAGTAAAATTTTTGAGTCTCAGGTTTTAGTGCTGGAAACCTACTTATACATAATTACGACGTCACAGCATTTTGTGACGGGACTCCAACAAATAACACTACAGTCTCAGGCTTTTTTTAATTGGCATTACAGGAATTCTACACAAAAATATATAAGTAGACCTTTTTTTTTTTACCTGTTCTCACCATCTCTTTGAAGAGCAACATGTGAGCCTGGATTGATGTCTTTTAGCACATATAAATATGCTGGTAACTTCTGAAAGTTCTCCTCAGGCGTCCCTCTAATTAAAGACTCTCCTTCTTTTATAGCACGCCATGCCTTATTATAAGAGATTTCAACTCCCATTTTCCTTCTAATCTCTGCAACAACATAATTAGGCTTAACAGGATAATTATCGTCTCTCAGATTCTCAACTATCTCATCTCGAACAATCTTTGACGTAGCATATTTTTGGTCTCTTTTTCTATCATCCACCGAGCAAGTGTGATTCTTCTCAAACTTTAGTATTTTGAACAGTGTGGACTGTTTAATTCTGCAAGATCGAACACTCCACTCACATTGTTCATTCATGCATGCTAGTGCATATCTCGTTGTGCTTGATCTCACAACCTTGAATTCAAAATGGTGTGCAATTGCAGTTGTCTGGAAACATTTAGTGACACACTATTTGTTTAAAAAAATTGATCCAACCTTGATGTCGTCCAAATCTGCATTTTCTTTTAGTATTGGACGAGGAGATTCTCTTATTTTCTTCCTTGAATACCTCTTTCTCTTTTTTCCAGCACTTGATGTCTCAGGAAGTTGAATATTTACAAGTTGTTGTTCTGTGTTTTCAGCATGCATTAACTGTTGATCTATTGCTACAGCTTCCACAAACGAAGGTGTCAAAACTATCACTTCAAAAGCATCATCGTTGTCTATTTCCATTATCATTTGCCCTTCAGTGTAATCAACTCTCTTAGACTGTGGAGATCGTTGTGTAATGTCAACTATGAAACGTCTACTCCTATACTCGGAATTGTTCTTCATCAAGTGTAAACAGCTGATTAAATCATCGATATTTTTTATAGGGACACCTTTGCTTGTTCCAAGTCCCATATCAAACCATATGAATGTCTCAGAATGTTCTTCATCTAAATCTATCTTTTTCCAAAGGTTTCTTCTGAAATCTTCAAAAGTATCTGTTTCACTATGTAGAAAAATCCTTGTCTCATGATCTATGTACTTATAATCTGGTGTCCATTTCCCATTGAATGCAAGAACAATACACTGTTTAGCCATCACCTGTAGTTATAAAGACAGTAAAAATACTAAACTAAGTCACAAAGAAATCCACATGGTAAAATACTGTAATTGTAGCTTAATAACGAAACCTTAAGAAATGCTAACCTATAAGATAAATATACATTTCCATAGTTTAAGGGGTAATTATACAGCAGGAGGGGGGATTTTGAAGTGCAGCTCTATATGCTAAAATATAGCATAGCTACAGGATATTTGTAATGGGAGTTTGCTTCAAGTTAACAGTAAGCCGCAGCATTTAATGCTAAAACCTCCCTGTTGTCCAGCACAAAAAAATGTTGCGCCTTACTGTTAACTTGAAGCATGCTACAGGATATTTTATATCCCAAAATATAGCATAGCTACAGGATATTGTGATGGGGCCTTGCTTCAACGTAACACTAAACCCCAGCATTTTGTTCTGGGGGCAACATGATATTTCTAATGGGACATTGCTTCAGCAGTAATCCCCCAGCATTTAAATGCTGGAGGTTGAAGCAAGGTCCCATCACAAGATCCTGGGGATATCAGGTCATTTTGAAGTGTTTAAAATGTAATCATAGCTACAGGATATTATAATGGGCTTTGCTTCAACGTAATACTAAGCCCCAGCATTTTAGCGTTGGACAACAGGATATTTCTAATGGGACGTTGCTTCAACAGCAATCCCAGCATTAAATGCTGGGGTCCAGTGTTACGTTGAAGCAATGTCCCATCACAATATCTTGGGGATATCACGTCATTTTGAAGTGCAAGTTTATATCCTAATATAGCTACAGGATATTATAATGGGGCTTTGCTTCAACGTAATACTAAGCCCCAGCATTTTAGCGTTGGACAACAGGATATTTCTAATGGGACGTTGCTTCAACAGCAATCCCAGCACTAAATGCTGGAGGTTAGTGTTACGTTGAAGCAAGGTCCCATTACAATATCCTGGGATATCACGTCATTTTGAAGTGCTAAGTTAAAATGTAATCATAGCTACAGGATATTATAACGGGGCTTTTGCTTCAATGTAACACAAACCCCCAGCACTAGGTGCTGCATACTCTTATGAACTTAATTCAGATTCATATTAATTATATATAACAGTAAATTCGCGTTTCAGAAAAACAAATTCAGATTATAATCACGAAAACAGATATATTTACACAAAATAATTGAAATTCAGCACAGAAACGTCGCAGAAACTGTGAAAACGCAGCTGAAATTACCTTTTACAGTTTGAATTTAAAAGCTCCGGGAGAGAGACAATGATGATCTGGAGAGTTGAGAGAAGTAATGTGTGCTTTGCTCTGTTTTTTTCCACGCGTTATTTGTATTTATTGTTGAGCTGTAGGTTTTTAAGGGTAATTCAGTAAATTCAATATATGCGGCAGTAGCCTGAATGTACGTGAGTGTTTTATTGGCTATTTCTCAATGAATTTTGAAACCGTGGATGGAACTCATTTAACGTGTGCAAAATTGGCTAGTCATCAAATTTTCGCGATGAAGCATTGTCGTAGCTTGAGATATTTTGCGGAAAAGTCCGAACAAATTAAAAAAGAAAAGATATTAGATATGTTCTAATAAAAGCGATCATATAGGTGAGAAATATTTTGAAGTCTCCTGTGGAAAACTTGAATACTCACACAATTTCTCCTCTCTCAAAACTCCTCAACAGAATGAAGTAGATGAGTGAAAAGGCATATCACTCTAAGACATGGCTAAAATAATGTTGCTTGAGAATTCTTTACCAAACACGTTTTGGGCAGAATAAGTTAGTACTGCTTGTCATTATTTAATCAGGTGTTTAATCATACCAATTTTGAAAAAAGAAAAAGAAAATCTATGAGATATGGAAGGGAAGAAGGCCTAACATCAGCTAATTTCATCTTTTTGGATGTAAGTGTTTCGTTCATATCAATAGAAAATAAAATTCATTAAAATTTGATGGTCGCAGCGATGAAAGAATCTTTCTAGGATACTCTGAAGCAAGTCGCTCGTATAGGGTATATAATAAGAGAGCAAAATGTGTTGAAGAATCTGTTAAAGTAGGGTTTGTAGATTGTACTCAAATTCCTCAAACTCCTGATGCTGATGAAGAATCATCTGATCCTTAAATAGGAGATATGGAAGAAAAAACAACTCATCATAATCTTTCTCAAGAAGTTTCTAAACAAAAATCTCCTCAAAAGAAGCAGTCTGTCAAAATTCCCAAAGAATTGGAAGATGATGAAACTTTTCCATATAAGTTTATTACTGGAGACAAAAAAGGATTCAAACTAGAGGTTTACACAAGCAGATAGAAAATATAGTGTTCATCTCACAAATTGAACCAAAGTAGATTAATGAAACCTTTGAAGATGAATCCTCGTTAGCTTCCACCAAATGTGTGTTTAGAAAAACGCTCAATGAAGAAGGAAAGGTTTTTCAAAACAAAGCTCGTCTTTTTGCTCAAGGATATACACAATAAGAAGGTATTCATTATGAAGAAACTATTACTACAATAGCAAGATTAGAATCTATTCGAATACTTCTTACTTCTGTTGCTTTCAAAGATTTGAAATGGATGTCAAAATTGCTTTATTAAATGATTTAATAAATGAAGAAGTTTTGGTAAAATAACCTACTGGGTTCGAGAATAAGTATATTCCAAATCAGATTTTTTAGCTTACTAATGCTCTATACGGTCTTAAATAAGTTCCTAGAACTTGGTATGATTGGTTGTTGAGCTGACTTTTGACGAAACATGGTTATATTAGAGGAAAGATTGATACTACACTATTCATCAAAGGATACTTTAAGGGGAGTCTTATTGTTCAAATTTGTGTTGATGATATTATATTCAGAAGTGCTAACCCCTTTTATGCAAGATATTTGAGTCGCTTATGAAAATAAAATTTGAAATGGGCATAATGGGAAAATTATTCTTGGTCTTCAAATCAACCAATTAAGGAAGGTATATTTATAGTCAAGAGAACTATACAAAAGAGCGAGTTAATTTCACTTGTGGTAACTGAACTATTGTTTCATTACCACAAAGTCACTTTTGTATCATTTGCTACCCAAAAGTCACTCAACTTTGCTTTGGTCTATAACAAAGTCACTCAAGCCGGATTTTTTTTAAAACTTGCCGAAAAAATAATGTGGCATCATTAATTAAAATAATTTTTTTAATTAATTTTTCATCTATTAATCTAATTCTTTAACCCATTATTCTTATTCTACCCAACCCAAAATATTTCACTACGTCATCATCGTGCATAAACATTTCATACCGATGCCATTTCTCTTTGCTTCTGTTTCGTATTGAATTAATTAATTAATCAAATTGAGTAATGTTAGGCAAATTGGTTATGCAGAAAGGGAAAATGAGAAACGGGGAATGAATAAAAATGAACGAGCTTAGATCGGTTTGGTTCGGTTTTTCATTTATGAAATCAAACTAGTTATGTCGATGTTTTAAAATTGTAAAACTAAAATAACAGCTCGTTTGAACTTTTGTTATGTATATGGTTTCGTAATATATCTATTGTATTGTACTTTATGTTTTGTTGAGTTCAACGTTTTGATGGATTATATTATTTGCAGTCGTTTCATGATATAACATACTAGTAAATGAAGAATGAATTTATTGTCAAGAAAATAATAAGATATGGGATATAGTTACTATAAAAAAGATAAGATAAATGGAAGTAATATATTAAGGGAAAGAAGAGAGAAAAAAGACACGGTAACGACGCGATCAAAACCAAATCGGTCGTTACATTAAATGGGCTATTCATCGTTATGTAATGACGGACTAACTATACGATACAATAAAATTTTAAAGTGACAATTAATATAAAATATTATTTTATAGTAACAGTACAGTAACAGTACGATACGATACAATTAATAAAAACCATCCAAACGAGCTGATACCAAACAAAGTCGAATTTTAATTTTTGGTTTTTCTTAGTTTTCTTTTTTCTTTCGATTTTTCTGAGTTATTCGATTTTTTCTTGGTACCCCAGCGATTATATGGTACATAATATTTATCAAATTTCAAAAATTTTACTGATAAAATAGTTATTTGTATATCTTCATGTAAGATATGACACTCTAATTTATAGGTCTGTCTTCTTTTTTATTACTGCATTACAAAATAATTGACACACAGATATAAAACCTTAAAAAAATTAACGTTCCTGACGATAATACAATAACAATAACAACTCAGTAGGTCTCAGTTGGAAACTAACTGAAGATTACTTATTTGAAATGTCTTGTTAAACTAGATTATCCTGTTAATCTTCAGTTAGTTAAAATATATTGCTAAAATGGCTCCTTGGTATAATGTGACAAAAAAGAAGAAGTGAAATGGGTTTGGGTTGGGTAGAATAAGAATAATGGGTTAAGAAATTAGATTAATAGATGAAAAATTAATTAAGAAAATTATTTTTAATTAATGATACCACATCATTTTTTCGGCAAGTTTTAAACAAAATCCGGCTTGAGTGACTTTGTTGTAAATCGGAGCAAAGTTGAGTGACTTTTGGGTAACAAATGAAACAAAAGTGACTTTGTGGTAATGAAACAATAGTACAGTGACCACCGGAGAAATTAATCCACAAAGAGCTTATTAAACGATTTGGTTTGGACAAAGCCAAACAAATGAGTACTCCTATGAGCCCATCAGTGAACCAAAAACTCTATCGTGGTATGATAGGTTCATACTATATCTCACTGCGAGTCGATCAACATGATCCTAGAAAATTACATTTCTTTGCTGTTAAAAAATTATTAAATATCTGATTGGAACGACTAGTAATAGATTATGGTACCCAGTGTGTTCCAAGTTCGATCTTGTAGGTTTTTCTGACTCAAATTTTGATGGAGACAAAGTTGATTGCAAAAGCTTTAGTGGAATTTGTCCATTATTAAGAAATTTACTTATCTCCTCGAATAGCAAAAAGTAATGTTTTGTAGCACTGTCAACCACAAAAGCAGAATACATTACCATGGGAAGTTGTTGTAATCAAATCCGATGGATGATTTTGAAGGAATATAAATACAGCGGAAGCAATTCCAGGATCATGACTCACATGTAATCTAGACAAACTAGTAGGCTATTTAGTTTTACATAAACATAGAACGGAATACCTCTTGAAGCGTGACTCCAACCACGAAACGTATCTTCAATCACGAGCAAAATCATCTACGGGATCGTCCTCCAATTCCATGATCTTCTGTCGTGTGTCCGAACAATACCCAGACTAATAATCACTTAGGTGGAACAAGTGTTTTAGAGAGAGAAAACTATTAGGGTTTTCGTCTATACTTCCTTTTTGGCAAGAATCCCCTTTATATAGTTTTAAGGGTAAAATTCTTTTCCAAAACTGTCTAGGATTCTTTTCCACACCAAGAAACCTCTCTCCTAGTTCTAATTGGATTCGGTCACAACAGGGACCACAGAAAATAATTAATGAGGCTTCCAATTATGGAATTAATTCTTTTTCTCTAGAATTAACCTTTCCATAGTAAATTACTAATTATTTCCGCTAGAAATTCGTAATTGCACTCCTCAGTTGAATTTTGAATTCTTCCATCAAATGTTATTTAACTCCCTACGTTAAGATTACAGACACCAATCAATAATATCAAATTATTGATAATTTAATATATTGACTAAATGAATATCCTTTAGACTTCCGCTTAACTTATCTATGTGCCGGATACATAATCCACTGACCAGTCATCAATCTCTATAGCAAGACGTGGATTCTATCAACTAGCTATTATTTTGCAAATGCATATTATCATTATCCAACTTATCAGGAATTATTTGATCCAAATATCATGGACCTCACCTATTGATAAATCAAGACAATGAATAATATACACCACTAATAATAGCTATATCAAGATTAAGAGTATAAGTACATTTGATGAGCTAGCGAGTTTGTTTTATATAGTCAGTATAAAAACCCTTATCTCTACTTGGTCCGTTCAATGCACACAAAGCGCACTAGCACAAGAAGTTGGAACTATACCATTCCCATAATCAAGATAAATTATATATAATCTTGTACTACAATCATACCGATAGCTTTGTCCAATTTCCATCTTAGATTGTGAACATTACTTTATTCTTTATAAGAACCGGTGATTTAATCTTCAGTGTATAAGCTTGGCTCTATACACTAAATCAACTACTATATAAATAATAGGACACACATGACACAATTGATCTAAATAAATAATACTTCATTATATTTAATAAATGAATAACCAATTGTTCAATTAGGAATAATTTAACTAAAACCGCATGGTTATTAGTATATCCTAACGGATTTATCAATTAAGAGATTCTGGTTTGCGTCTTAGCATTGTCCCAATATATTGTTATATTACTAGTGAAAATCATGTTCATCATTCTAGGTCTAAACATATTGAGATTAGACATCATTTCATTCATCATCATGTTCAAAAGAAAAATGTCACGTTAATTTTCTTGGTACTGATTCTTAATTAGTAGATATTTTTACTACTCACCTTTTCCAGAACTCACTTGTAGCCCCTTTGGCAAAAAGGCGGGCAGCATCTTATGGGGTCACAATCAAAGGCCACCAAATGGCCTAAGGTGGAACCACTATTTTCACCAATGAAGACCAAGAAAATTTCTGGAACACCTCTGCTAAAACTCGCTATGTTGATTTCAAAGCTAAGCATGTTATTGATGGTCTAATCATTGATTTTGATTAACTGAAAAGTATGCAATGTAATGTAAGCCTCTCTTTGAATTGCAAGGGTTAAGAAATTTCTTTGACGGTTTGAAAATAAAGTCTTGAAGAGCCTGTTAGAATGTTTTATGCAAATCTGGATGAGAAGCTAGCCAAATGGTGAAATTCAAACCCTAGTTCTTGGTAAAATGATTATTTTAGACTGTGCTCGTCTTGAAAAGCTCTTTTTTTTTTTCAAAGTTTGAAGGTTGTAGTACTTTTTTGAAGTCTGTCATTTTCCTGTGTCTTATCTGGAAGCTAGGAGAAGGTTGACTGAAAACCCTATTGAGTATTGCTTGTGGAAAGCGTGCATTTATTCTGACTCATCTTTGCTTCTAAGATCCGATCATTGGCCATATTGTTGCCATCTCTCTTTTTTTTTTCCTTTCACTGGATCTATCAGTGATTTGACAAAATGGGGTATATTTTTGGTCTACTGTATTGTGTTTCGCGTTAAGGTTTAATGGGGTGCCTGGATTTTTGATTTCTTAACTGAAGCTGCTAAGGAATCAGCCTTTAGTTTGTCTTATCGTCAGCTAATTACCTCCCTCCAGGAAAACAAGGGAGTAACCTAACTGTTATGATTTCAAAAGTTGTTTTCAAAATATTATGACAAAACATGCTTTACCAGTATTGTTACAATTTGTTTGATTGTGCTTGAGTTCAATGTGCTGAGAATGAGTCCAAGACTGAACCCTCACATCATGTAGGGCCATCCTGTGACTTAGGTATGACTTCTGATCCTACAATTGGCATGTTGATGGAAATACACAAGGAAATTGGTGTTCTCAAGATGCTAGCGCTGGAGAATCAATCAAAAGTTGCCAAGATTCCGGAGAACTCTTCTAATGCTGTCCAAGGAATTGATGAAGTACGAAACAAGATTAAGAAGTATGGGGGTCGAAGTGTTCCTGTTATTAAGCAAATTCATGAGCAGCCGAAGCATCTTGTTCTTGCCATTATACGCACTTCTGAATTCTATTTCAAGTATTGATGTATTTGACTATCTTAAACTGCTTATGGATGTATATTTTAGATAATGCTCTTGATATGATCAAAATGCTTTGATGTTTTTGCCCTGATTGGTTCAGGATTTATGTGTTTGTTTAAACTGCTTGTTACTATTGCCTTATTGTTATATGCTCTGGATCTACCCATTTTAGTTGATGACAAAGAGGGGAGAAAAAGAGTGGATGTATGTGTTCAAATTAAAGGATATAGAGCCAAAGCAACTAGGCAAAGTTGCAGGGGAAGCAAAGCTGCACGGGGAGCAAAGTTGCATCGGAGAGGGAGCAAAGTTGCAATAGGAGCAACCGTAAAAAGGGGAGTAAAGCTAATCTTTATTGTCATCATTAAAATGTGGGAGATTGTTAACATTATGTGTTATAATGATGACAATATTAAAAATATTTTTGTGCGCGAACATGGAGTGACTGGCCAATAGTGAATCTGGAAAAGCAAGGATGTAAGCTGATCAACTTGAAGTTGTACAATGAGAAAGAAGAGATGTGGCTGATTAACATTAAGTTAAATCTGTTAACTTAATGAAGGCAGCTGCAAAAGACCACGGTTGAAGCTAAAATGTCTAACACATTAATATTAGCCACTTGCGATAAAAGAATGTCGAAAGCATGATCTTGTCATTTACATCAATTCCCTTGGGTTACTCGTAAAGCCTCGACCATTGCATTAAACCAATCAACCCTCCTTTATGACAAGGGCTGCTGATCAAAACTAACGGCTAGTTGGAGTCTCCTATATTAAGTCTTAAGTTTGTAGATGAAAATTAACACAATAATCCTTCAAGCAATCACATAGGTCTTTCTTATTCTTATCAAAGCACTGTATTTATAATACTTGGTGATTTAAAAAGAAAAGAGAAAATTTTGAGATAAACTAAGAGTTGTATTGCGAAAGTTGCTTTGGTGAGCTTGCAAAAACAAAGTGTACTTTTGTTGTTAAGTTTTAAGTCGACTGAAGTTTGAGTAAGAGATGATAATAGGAAGTATTTTAACCCAAGAGGACCGGATGTAGGTATCACGTCTATACTTGAACTAATATAAAATCTATGTTTCTATTTATTTTCTGCTTAAATATTTCTTGAAGTATTTTACTAAAGCTTGTTATGTAGGTTCGATTTATAGTCAACTAATACTTTTATATTACACAATTCAGGCTTCTCTTGTATTTTCAAAGACTTCTGCTAATTTATTAACATTCACATTATTAATTTGTATTTCAAAGTTGAAAAATTGAAGAGACACACTTTTATTGAATTGTTTATTTATAAGGTGAAAATGATCAATAAGAGCCATTAATAGTTATTCCTCCATCAACACACATAATCTGTCCAGTTATATATGAAGCACATGGAAAGCAAAGAAATGCAACCATGGCTGAAACTTCTTTTGGCTCCCCAGCTCTGACCCCCAATAGATGTACGACTCGCTAATCTGCTGATACCTTCTTTCAGTTCTGGATCTTTCTGCAAAGTAATGAGATAAATTAAAAGTCAGTGTCACACAAATATTGATTTGAGACGAGAAAATTTTCATGTTGATGTTTAATACTCCCTCCGTTTCAAAATGAGTGTCTGGATTTGACTGGGCATAAAATTTAAGAAAATAAGAAAAACTTTTAAATCTTGTGGTTTAAAATGAAAGGTGTGTGTAATGTGGGCCAGAGTCTTTAACTCCTGTGGTCCAAAATAAATCTTAGATTTAAAGAATTATCATAAAAAGAAAGAGGCACTCAATTTAGGACAAACAAAAAAGGAAAGGTACACACTCATTTTGGGACATAGAGAATAGTAGTTTTTATTCTTGTGGTGTGTGGAAGATCATGGCATTGTCAGAAGAAAACTAATTGCTCTGAAATATATGGCGAGCCATAAATTTACAAGGGATTGAAGAAAAACATAATAATGTAACCTTTGAGCCCGTGGCGATTTAAGATTTTCACTAAAGGAATTCAAAATCTAAAATCGAATACTATATATACATTTAAAATTCTCTTATTTAAAAAGGTACCAATTGACACGCAATCAACAAGAGTGGCTCCGCACGTAATTTGAGCCTATGGCCAAATACGTATTTTAAACGTGTAAAATCGAACACACCAAGAAATCAAATACACTCACACGAGAGGAATAAGATTTGGGTGAAAACTTTTGCTTTCATTGATGAAGGGAGTCCCCTATTTATACAAAGAGAAAACCTAAACCTAACTTAGGAACAAAGTAAATTTAATGGGCCCAATATACAATTTATATAACTAACTAACCTATTTACAATATTAATCTATTTACAATATAACCTTCATTAAAACGTCTTTTGTAATTACACTAGAAGTTCCCGTAATATTAGTTTATTTGCTCTATTAATATAGTATAATCTTTTTGTGAGGTTTATTATTTGAATCCACTTCACTACATATAATTCAGCCTCTGATAACATATCTTTAATCTCAAAATAATTATATTGAAACGACCTCGGTCAGTCGTTTCGGAAGTTAGGACTTCGATTGGCGTGCCGATAATTTTAAAATATTTTAATGTCCATTAGAACTTGTCTGTAAAATATGAGCTAAATCAGACCTCGTTTGATAGGCATCGGAAGAAGGTTTCAGTTTTTATTGGCAATAAATATTAAAAAGAGATTTTCGAGCTCGGTTTTGCCGAATGAGCTCCGATTCAAAATCTGAAAGCGCCGTTAAGTTCGTATGATTATTTTTTATTTTTGTAAACTTTCGAAAGTGAATTTCGATGTTGTTCGGCTAGTTTCCGCTAAAATGCCGAAAGTTAAATAATTTGACTTCTTTTCATCTAAATTCGCATATTGAGTTTCGGGAGTCTGATTTGAGATCCGCCTTCACGAGTATGTTACATATATTTTGTACAACTTGTATGCAAAAGTTGAAATTATTTCGAATATCGTAGGGCGCCGTTTTAATTTTCGTTAAGAAAAGAAAAAAAAAAAGGAAAAAGACAAAATTCAAAATGAATGGCGGTCATATATGCTAAAGCATATCTAAGTACGGAAAAATAGAGAGAAAAATGATGGAGAAGCAGATAGAAATGAAAAAACGCAGTGAGGAAAAAATGCCAGAAAATGAGAAAAGGAGCTGGAGAAAAGTAGAATTTTCACCCTGAAACATTCAGGTAATGATCCTAATATATTATTTGAGTTTATTACGTGTGTTTGAATATGTTTTAACGGTAAAACTTGGAATATTATACATCATTTTAATAAGTTCAATTAATAGTTTAAAGGGTCAAATGGACCCCGATAACAAAATTGATTATATATTCGTACTCAGTAAGTTATGGGCAACTTATAAATGTAATTTATTTAGGGTTTGGTTATGTGACCATAAACCCTGTACATAGGCCTGACCTGCGTATTGCGTATGCGAATAGGGTATCAGGTTCTTAACCGGACTGCCCTAAGATGTGAGGAATGAAGCCTTTAGCCTAATTTGATATATTTTTCTGCTTATTGAATAGAGTGGGATCGTTTGGCAATGAAACCAAAGGACAAGCGGTTATTGAGTGGATGTACTAACTTTGTAACAAGGTAAGTGTTTATATCCATTTCTTTGGAAGCACCTGGCCTCGTTGATTTTCTACCACGTGTTCCTTACGTGTGTAGCTGCCGATAGGTGTACTCATTACGCCTTAGCTTTGGATTTATACTCTATAATATATATTATGTCCTGTTATTGGTATTGCATTGAGAATCTGAGTATTGTACTTCGGTTGTGAGTTGGTATATACTTTCCAGCTGTCGATGAGAGTCCCGCGCTGGTGATGGGTTATTATTCCATCATGTTGCATTCGTATGCACATTGCATCATATTGAGGGTAGGAGGATTCCGCCCTCGGAGCAGGAGGATTCCGCTCCATTGCATCATATTGAGGGTAGGAGGATTCCACCCTCGGAGTAGGAGGATTCCGCTCCATTGCATCATATTGAGGGTATGAGGATTCCGCCCTCGGAGTAGGAGGATTCCGCTCCATTGCATCATATTGAGGGCAGGAGGATTCCGTCCTCGGAGCAGGAGGATTCTGCTCCATTGCATCATATTGAGATAATACAATGTACTCCCTCCATTTTAATATATATGAAGCTATTTCCTTATTAGTCTGTTCAAAAGATAATCCTTTTCCAATTAAAAATAATTATACTAAAACTTTCACTTTTGTGCTTAGTGAGAAGCTTTAATCACCAAACAAATAATATGGCATATTTTAAAGAGGAAATTGCTCATCATACAATTTGAATAAATGAAAATGACTATCAAGATCTGTTATGTGTTTTTTTTTTTTTTTTAGATTTCTTACATGTAAAACTTGAAATTTTTTTAAGAGATTTGACATAAAAATTGTTCAAGAGACCACAAAACCAATCGACTCCTTATTTTGGATCGCAAATTTCAAAAGAAGTATAGCCACACAAATGTTATGACTTCTTTAGGGCCATAAATATTAAAAGATTTTATTTCTTTCTTAAATTTCGTGTTTAATTAACAATGTTTGCATAAATTAATCATTAATGAATTTAGAGAAAAAAAATCAGAAGATCATGTTATCTTTGGCCAGCTAGTTATGTACCTTTAGATGCTGAATAGATGGAACAAAAGGGAAAAGACATGAGTCCAGCAACAGAAGAGATGAAAACAATGCTTCCATTTCCTGAGGCCTTCAAGAAAGGCTGTGCTAACTGTGATAGGTGATATGAAGCCTCAAAATTGATGCCCATCATGGTGTTGTAATCTTCATGAGTGTACTCCGTCGTTATCTTAGGTATGGATACAGCAGCATTATTTATCTAACAAAGAATGTCAAATTAATATGTAATTAATGAGGAAAAGAGTGTAATTGTCTATAAAAAGTCTAAATCGGTAATTCAAAAAAGAAAAAGTAAAGAAAAAGCTGGTTATCACTACTTATGGTATGTTGATTGTAGAAAAAATCATTACATTGTGTATGTAATATGTATACAAGTTAACTTCAATTATTAAGTAAGAACTCATCGTTCATAAATGTGTCGGTATATATGAAATTTCTTCATTCTTAATCAAAGATCTAGGGTTAGTTTAGGATTGAAAAATTCTTAATACGGTTCGTTTCTAACTTGATTATCCACACGCGGTGTGTTTTTGGAATAATAGTCGAGCTATTTAACATACTAAATGGTCTTTTTCAGATCCTTCAATGCCTGTTGGCATTCAGGGTCCACTCGAACTCTTTGTTTTGCTTTAAAACGTCGGAGAAACTCTTGCATCGGTCGGATGATCGGAAGATGAATCTTCGCAGGGCTGCCACTCTTCCTGTCAATTTTATGACGTCCTTCCGATTGTGGAGTACGTCTGGTATTGATTCAATGGATTTGATCTGAGCGGGATTGACTTCACTTCCACGTTGAGAAACGATGAAGCCCAAGAACTTTCCCGATCTGACTTCGAATGCACATTTCTCCGAGTTTAGCTTCATGTTGTACTGATCCAGAATCCGAAAAGCTTCTTTTAGATGCGCCAGATGGTCCTTTGGACTTGGTCAACATGTCATCGATGTACACTTCCATAGTCTTTCCGATATGGTCGTGGAACATTCGATTGACTAGACGCTAATATGTCGCACCTGCATTTTTCAACCCAAATGGCATAACTTTATAACAATATGTACCTCTGCAGGTTATGAACGCTGTTTTCTCCTGGTCCTCTGGGTCCATCAATATCTGGTTATATCCGGAATATGCGTCGAGGAAGGAGAGCACCTCGTGCCTGGCTGTTGCGTCGATCAGTTGATCTATCCTGGGAAGGGGATATGAATCCTTCGAGCAGGCTTTGTTTAGGTCCGTGAAGTCAATGCAGACTCGCCATTTACCATTTTTCTTGGGTACAACGACCACGTTGGCTAGCCAGTCCGGGTATTTGACTTCACGTACAGACCCGATTTTCAACAGCCGATCAACCTCATCATAGATGACCTGATTCCGAAAAGCTCCTTATTGGCGTGTCTTCTGTTTTACTGGGCGATGGTATGGGTCGACATTCAACCTGTGAGTAATAATATCTGGAGAAATACCTATCATATCTGCGTGAGACCAGGCGAACATTGTATGCCGCTCTTTGAGGAACTGGAGGATATCTCCTCGTAGACGCTCGCTCAATTCGGTCCCTAAGTATACTTTCCGTTTTGGCTTATCTGCGAACAATTCTTCGGGTTCCAGAGCTTCCACGGTCGGCATGTGGTTCTCTCTTTTGTCCATCTTCGTGATGAATTCCGGGACCTCGTACTTTGTTTCTTCATGTGGCACGTCTGGTCCCGGTCGCTGTAATTGCTATTTTCTTTCCTCAGGCAGTTTGAGAGCCACTAAATAGCAATCTCGGGCAGAGCGTTGCTCTCCTCGGACCTCGCGCACCCCCCATTCGGATGGGAATTTCAATACTTGATGATAAGTCGAGGGAACAGCTTGCATATCATGGATCCAAGGTCTCCCCATAATGATGTTGTAGGCTAGGTCCGCATCGACAACATGAAAATTTGTCTCATTCGCTACTCCTTCGGCGAGAGTTGTCAGGGTAATCTCGCCAAGAGTCTTCTCACTCGAGTTGTTGAAACCGGAGAGAACTCGAGATATTGGTACGATCTTATCCGACAACTGCATCTCCCTTACAACCCGTGATTGGATAATGTTTGCAGAGCTGCCCGCATCGAAGAGTACTCTTTTGACGTCGAACTCCACCACGCGTAACGTTATTACTAATGCATCAGCGTGTGGGAATTGCGAACCGTCTGCATCAGAGTCCTTGAATGTTATTGTTCCTTCTGATCGTGGGCGTTTGGTGTTTGTGATGGAGACCTTTGCATATTTCTTCGCTGTGAAGGTGACGGAATCCACCTTGATTCCACCTGAAATAACGTTAACGGTCCTCCTTGGAGAGGATGCTCGTGGATGGCCAGGTTTGTTTTGCTGTGCCTTCGCGTGAGTCTACTTCCCCTTCCCGGTCAGGAACTCCTTCAAGAATCCCTGTTTCAACAAATTAGCAATTTCATACCTTAGGGCTTTGTAGTCCTCGGTGGTGTGACCGTGGTCGCGATGAAAATCGCACCACAAGTCCTGGTTTCGCTTGCTTGGGTCGGTCTTCATGTCTTTGGCCACTTGACCTTCTCTCCCATGTCTTTGAGTGCTGTCACTACTTCAGATATTTCCACGTTGAAGCTCGGCAGGCTTGGGGCTCCATGGAGGTTAGATTCTAAATCATCTCTCCGGGACAGTCCTTTCTTGTTGCGGCTGCGTCCATTGGAATTGCTGCGTGACTGGTCAGGGTACGGCTCGTAGCGTACGTCTGATCTCTCTGTCTTCGCCTTTCCGCCAGATCCACCATGGCGTGGCTGAGCCCTTCCTCGAGTACCTATTCCAATCAGCTTATCTTCGTCTATACGTACCTTTGAGTTGTAACGGTTGTAGACGTCCGACCAGCTGGCTGCTGGGAACTCGCGAAGAGACTTGTAAAGTCTGTGTGTAGCCTCTGAGCTCCTAATATCCAGACTGTTGGTAAACGCGATCGCTGCCCACCTGTTCGGTACTTTGGGAAGCATCATACGCTCTCTTTGAAAGCGGTCCACGTATTTGCGGAGAGACTCGTCGGGCCAATGCTTGATTTCAAAGATATCCTCTACGTGGGTTTCTGTCTTCTGAGCGCCTGTGTGCCTTCACGAACAACTCAGCCATCTCTGCGAAAGACCCAATAGAGTTTGGTGGCAACATTGAGTACCATCGTAGAGCTCCATCTGCTAGGGCTTCCACGAACTTCTTCAATTGAACAGATTCGATCTCCTCGTCGGTGAGATCGCTAGCCTTTATAAAGTTGCTGAACATCATGAGGTGGTCGTTGGGATCAGATGTTCCACGATACCTCGGGATGTTTGGCATCTTGAACGTCTTAGGTATCGCCTTTGGGGCTGCCTCTTTCTTCCAAGGCCGGTAGGAATACCGTTGGACATCGACTTTCTTCAGCGTGGGCGGAGCGCCTGGTATCTGATTAATTCTCTCATGGAGAGACTTTTGAAGTGCTTCCTGGCTTTCATTGAATTGTTTGGTGAGAGCTTCCACAACAAGGCTCATTTCTGTAGACGCCATAGATCCTCCATTCTGATTTTGGTTGACATGGGACGTTGGATCTGCAGTCCCTCCGTTGTTTCGTTCTCCACCTTGCCTTGAGGTATGTGAAGAAGGAACGTCATGACCAGGTGTTGCAGCGTCAGCTCTTGCAGTCAAAGGGTTGCTCCTTCGGAGAGAGGTGAGTGCCTCGTTTATCCCTCGGTTTACCTCTGGCTATTCCTGCATGAATGCAGAGAGTGTTTCCTGGAGATTCCCTTGGCCAGGGGAGAGACTCCTATGGCGTCGTCTCCTAGGTGGGGTAGTGCTCTGAGAGCGCATACGCCTATTTCGCTGCCTGACCGGTCCTTGGGAAGATTGTTGCTGCCCATCGGACGAATAGTCGGGAGAATAATTAGGACTGGATGGAGGAGTATTTACCTGACTTCCGCCTATGATAGTTCGTTGTGAACTGCTTTCTGCCATGTTAGTTATAGAACAAAAAGACCGACGAAAAGAGGTATAATCTCAGAGAAGATAAACTATTAACCTATGAAGGCTATTGACCGGCTCCCACTGTGGTCGCCAAATTATTTAACCTAGATCCGATTTTAGGCCAATTAACAATTAAATTTATATTTGCGGGGTCACGATCAATAGTTTAGATTAAGAGTTCAAAAGACGAACTAAATCAGCGTTAAATTCGTAAACGATATGGGAACAAGATACAAACAGGAATTAGCAAAGATAAAGCGTAAATAAGGGTAGACAGAAGTAACCGTGCTATATCGCTTATCCCCGGTGAGAGTTCTTCGGTACTAGTCGTACTTAGAATATTAGAGAACAAAAGTGCTAGACGAATATAAGTAAAAAGTAGTATTTGAGCAAGAGTGATAGAGTATTCTTATTGATATTATAGATAGGAAGTAAAGTTATGTCACAATGGCTTAGAACAAATGCTATTTATAGGTCTGATAGGCGTCCGTTGGGTTTTGTAACCGCTGGGCACGTATCTGTTTGATATGTAACTGCTGGGTACGTATCCGTTGGATATGTAACCGCTGGGTTGTAATGATTGTCTTTATGACCATTAATTGAATGATTGCACATGATCGGGTTAATAACTGCTCATTCAGATCGTGTTGACTGATGAAGCGTTTCGTAACTGTTTTGGATCTGTTCGTGATAACTGTCTGTCCGTTAGATATATATCCGATGGAACTTCTGCTCGTGCCACGTAGTGGACACGTGTCATCTTTCAGGTGCTGTCAACTTTTATCCAATACATAAACTTCACTGCAAATATTGCTAAATAACATCAATAATATATTTCACTCAAATTTAGAAAGCAATATCTCAGGAATATGACAATTTTCAATTATTCTATGGTACAACATTAGTCTCAAATATCTAGCATTTTCTTTGTAATCAAGAGACCATACCCAAGACTTCCATGATAGCGCAGGATTAAGGAAAACTCAAATAATAAACTTTATAATAAAATGAACTTCTCTTGTCGTCATTAATACAATATTAACATCAATCCTATCCATTGAAGAAAGAGAAATATTACTTCTCGACCGCTTCACTACCACCTCTTCCTCCGCAGCCAGCCAAAAAAGCACTCTATGATATCAATGCAAAAATCTAATTTATGAATTACAATATATGCAACACCGATAGAAAGAGAATTGCAATTTATTAGAGATCATTGACCACAAAGGATATGTATCTTCTGACAGAATTGATTCTATCATTTTTAACATCTTCATTAATAAGTTGCACATTATTTTGTACACAATAGAACTACTATAAATTAACAAAACTTTTACCTTAATCAGATTTTTTGAATATAAATTAAGTTGGTAAATAGTTTGAGAACTATAAATGAACAAAAGAAAATATAGAAATATTAAAGTTTTTAAGTGAATACCTATGTATGTTTCCCAAACTCCATCGTTGATGAATTCAAACAAAACAGATGCTTTCGCGATGTAGTTGGCTCTGGATTCAAAATTCCTGCATGTGAAATTCAATCCATTATAATTCGCCAAGAAATTCACATATATAAATAGAAACTACGAATTACGATGCAAAAATAAATGAAACAATCAAACGCAATAAGAAGGAAAAAGAGCAAAACCTAAATACTTTATGGAATGATGGTGCTAGAAAAGCCATCGAATATTGTAATATATAATAGACAACACTCAATTCAATTGTTATCTTCTCATTCAAATTCAAATTAATATGTTTATCTTTAAAAAGATAGCTATCCATTAAAAATTCATAAAAAAAGGGAGAATTACAAATATATACAACCCAAACACTACAATTACAAAACATACCAACACTATTCCACTTTACAAAAAATAAAAATACTTTTTTTACATAATATATACAAAACTTATTTAAGACATACAAATTAGGGTTTTAATCCTCTCCCTTGCCCACTGCTACACTGCTTCTACTTCACCGGCCGGCCGGCCGGCGGCGACAGGTGGCTGGATTTGTATTTTTTTTTTGTTTTTTTTGTTTTTCTTAGATCTACAAAATGAAACATACAAAATATACACATATATACGTATGAAACTTTATATAATTTATTGTTTCAAATTTACTCATAGTCAAACATACATAATATATAAAAATATACACAAACATACAATAACATACGCATTTATACAACAACATACACATACGTTTTTATATACAAAAAATACAAAAAGGAAGATCAGAATATGTATATACAAAAATACAGATATATACATAAACATACACATATATACACATACAAAAGAGGAAAGAAAAAAAGAAAAAAGAAAAGATCTGAAATTATATATACAAAATACAAATATATACATAAACATACACATATGTACACATACAAAAAGGAAATTTGTGTCTAAGAAGGTTGGAGATTACAACTGCGAGTTTACCAAAATTCTGAGAGGACCGATTATCCTGTGATAAAGGTGACTGAATTGGAGGTGGTTGCTTAAACAAGTTCTCACAAATATTGGCTAGGTTGACCACACCTGATGCTTGTATATTAGCATCTACATAATTTCCAGCGTTTGCAAAGCCCTAGGCAGCATTGAAGCCGTTAATTATATCGACATAATCAATGGCGCATTGGTTATAAATACTCTTGGAATGAGGGTCCTTAGCTCCTGAGATGAGGGATCGGATCTTCACGCTGGTGGCTGTTGCGCTCTTTGTTCCTAAGTCGATGGCAATGATTTCGAGTTTGGGAAGGATAGCAGTTTTGGAACGAGGATCTGATCGTAAAGCATTTGTGCAAAAACTAAGGTCTGCTGTGGAACGACAAACATCTGAGATTAAGTCGTCTGCTTGCAAAGAAACCGCACTCAGAAAGGAAAAACGAAACAATAGATAGACTTCTTTCTATTGTTGCCTCACTATAGCAGCGTTGAATTGGTAGACTTCTTTCCTCTACAATTTGCTTGATTGCCTCTACCATTTGAAAAGTTCTCCAGGGAGCTGCTGCTTCGCCTGAGTCTGCCCATACAATAAGGTTGTCTAGTAGTGCTGCTATACATTTTTGTAAGGCAAGAAGCATTGCTTGGCTTTCTGCCAAGTTACTTGTGTCTTATCCCAAGAATATTGTGTAATCCATCACAAAATTTCCATGGATGTCCCTTACTATCCCGTGCACCACACTTTCCATCTGGGCAGCTTCCATATGGTTAAGCTTGTAAAAATGTGGTGTTGGTTTTACCCACTTAACAATCTTACATGACTTGTGCTTCATTTATTGTTCTAAACCATATTTTGATGCGCATCTCACCCATAAAGTTCCTTGGCAATTACCATTGGCAGCACTTTAACCATGAATGAAGCTACATCATCGAGTATTTTATGGTTCCAAAAGTCGATCAAAAGTTGTTTGAAATTCAGATTCCCAGTAGGAAAACCAAGAGTCCCATAAATTTTGTCCAAATAGCCTAGGAAAAAGCACCTGTACTGAAACTCTAGTCACCATTTTCAAGCACTGTTAAGGGTAATGAGAAACGATAATATTTTGCTACTATGTGCCGCATCCGTTGCTATCCTAACTTAGAGTTTCTCTCCAGGCGATGAAGGCCATTTTAAGAGGGATGGAGATCCTCTCCATTATATTTTCTCTTCATTTTATCAAGTACACATTTAGATGAATGCCATGTGTCTTTTTGAGTTATTAAAGGTTTAGATTAGATGTTAATTTAACAAGTATATTAACCATAGTTAAGTGAATTAATTTTGGAAAGTACTTTTAACTTTGGTAATCAAAAGATATTTCTCACAACTTTCAAATCGTTAATTATTTCATTGGTGCAACTAATATAAATAATTCAATTTGTATTTGTATTTTTTCAATTTATTTTGAATTGTTAATTCATTTATATCTTTATCAAACCTTTTATATTTAAAATGTTGTGCACGATTATTTACATAAAGAAAACTAGATTCCTTTTTTTATTTTTTTCTATTTTTTTTTTTTTTACCTTCACTGCAATGTAGGCCTCAAATGCATCATTTTTCCCTTTCTTTTGTATAACTTGGTTTTGACCCACATCAAAATTTGTTTATCTAATTGTTTCTCAAATGAAAACATTTCGAAAATAAATATACTAGAGTTGGTTGATGTTAAGCTGATTCAAATATTCAAGTCTCTCGAATATAATTGTAATAGTTTTTTATTGAAAAAGATAAAGCCAAGCCTGTTATTAGGTTTATGGTATATAATTTCTAAAATTTGCATTTCAGAATATATATAAAAAAAAAAAAAAAAAAGGATATTTATGTGTGCCAAAATTTGTGGGGAATATGTCTTTTGATTGCCAAAGTTAAAGAGTGATTTTCCAAATTTATGCAATTAACTATAGTTAATATATTGTTAAGTTAATAAATCTAGACCTTTAAATATTAGATAAGACACATGGCAGTCATCCAAATGTGCACTTGACAAAATGGAGAGAAAGTGTAATGGAGAGGAGCCGGATCCTTTTAAGAGGGAGCTGTTTGTGCAAAACTTTTGATAACATACCTGAAGTATTTTTCCTTTACCTCAGCAGCACATTCATTATGTTGAGAACTATTAATTACAACAGTGCTCATATTCCAATCAAGACACCTTAAGTGATATCACAATATTTGATGCGCGGTGTTTTAATTGAAACTAATCCCGGTAAACTATGATCTTATGTCTTACAAACAAAAGTAAAAGCTGATGTTTTCAAAACAATGAATTTTAAAATCACATACCATAGATGAACAAACAGATCGATTATTCCATAATAGTTGATGGAGCAGTTGATACCCGAGTTGGCTGAAATAAGGTTTGGAAGATTCTAGTATTAATTATGTATTTTAATTTGACGCTGACCAATAAGAATCTTGATTTCAAATAAAAGTTTCTCATCCTTATTTGATGATTTTTCGGTTAAAAATTGAAGTCAGCTTAATATTTTACCAATATGTGGATATAGATCTACATATATATATAAGTGGTTTGTGAGAAAATTTTCTTTGTGAATCAGAAGAGGAAAAAACATATACTATTGGTCAGCGGGGAAAATATTCGGACATTCCCTTTTAGACTTCCAAAACCATTTGAAATGATAAGTGGTAGAGGGGAGACATTTTTATTTTGAAGTTACCTGATTCTTTCACCTCTTCCAAGTACATCTATCTACTAAATGCTTCCATAGTGAACTCACGGATTTCATGATTTTTTTCGCCACCTGTATTTCATTTTCAAGATACATTTTACTTCCGTGGCATCCATTTGTAATATGAAAATCATCAGCTTGAAGTAAACAAACAGATAGAGTTAAATGATCAAAGAACAAAAGGACGGAGAAGAAGCAATTCTTCAAAGAAGCTATAGTGACAGGGGAAGTGACTACGAGAAGAAAAAGAAGTACGCCCAGGCCCATTCTCGTTTTGAGAATATCCTTGACAAAATCTCTCTTATAGAAAGACATCACATCTCAATTCTCATACCTGAAATTTGAATTGAGCAGGATATGCAAACTAACCAACAACCAACAACATATATAAATTTTCAGAAAAATAAATAAATAAATAAATAAATATTGGTATCAAACACATATATGTTACGACATTGATTGGTCCAAGTTGTTTATCCTACCTAGAAATGGTTTCAGTTGAATGAAGCCCATGTTACATACATAGGCACACAGAATTCATCAAAATAACATCTGATTTTTCAATATAGTTGATCATCTCACGTGGAGATCAAACTGCTCTCTCTCCATATACATTCACATAACTGGAAAATCATTCTTGTACTTGTAATAAACCATCAACCCTCCAACTTATGGCTTAATTTCAACTAATAGAATAGCCTGTATAGTTCTAAACACATCCAGCAATTTCCACTGCTACAGCTGAACAATGCAAAAGATCTGGTTATTTATTCTACATCCCCTTCACTCATGTAACAGAAGTTTCAAAGTGCGACAACTCGTATTAGATGCAATCAACCCAAAACATGATTCAAGTGCCTCAAAATCTCAATCAGTTTGGAGCTAAATAGCAGGCCTTCGAAAATAATCAAAATCCTCAAAGCTACTAAAAATAATAAAATATTTCAATCATAATAGTACAAAGATGTTTCATAGTACAATCACCCCATGCACTTATGAAGAATATATAACATCTGATTTTTTAGAAAGTGATAAGCACATTTGATCGAATCAGTTCGTGATATTCAAAATTATCAAAAACATAAAGATAAAGAATCTATACACCCAGTAAATTTTACAATTCATATTAGTACGTGAAGGAAAATATGACAAATAATAAGGTGAAGAACATTGCAACTATGCACAGACATGATATATTTTCATGAATTGTTACAGATGAATCGAAGTAAAGACTAATAAAATTTAATCACTAATTAAAATCAACACGAATACACTCGGGAATGAATATTGTCTTACCATTTATGTCTTTCATTTGAAATGTTTCTGGTCGCTCCAAGGACATAGACATAGATTAATTATCTTCAGCTGCCTCATGTTTCTCCACATTTGTAACTGGACATCTTCCCATATCGTAAAATCTTCTGCTCCTACAATCTATTATTTCTTGCTTTCCTGTTCAATAACATCATTGTGGCTGAGTTCAAAATCCTCAAAACTATCAAAAGCCATAGAATATTTCAGTTGTAATAGTACAAAGATGCCACATAGTGCAAACATTATCCAGAGCATCACAAGCAGCAATTCTTATGCTTTAGACCCCCCAATATGCACTTGTGATGATTATATAACTTCAAGACTTATGGTTGGAGGAAAAAAATGCTGATATCCTCACCTCAAAATGTATGACACACATTTACTTAAGAGGACTCCACTGTGTAGCTTTATGATTAGTTTCTTTTAATGTCGTCATGAATATGATATTCCCCTAAAAATACAGTAAAACACAGATTTATAAAACACATTTCAGATCAAAGATGTTATGTTCGTCTAATCAGTTAATTTAAATAAATATTATTTCACGCAATTTAAAATTGGAGACCAGTAAAGAAGATTCTTATATCAAATAATATACTCATTTTACTGACAGTTCAATTCAACATTGATAGTAATAGCTTTTTTGTCATGAGAAGCATGAAATTACACGGCGTCATGGATAGTAAATCTGAGATGAAAGCATAAAGTTCAAGTTTTGAAGATTCTAGTATTAATAATGTGTTTTAGTTTTACTCTGACCAATAGAATCTAGATTTCAAATCGAAGATTCTTATCCTTATGTGATGATTTTTTGTTTAAGCTAAGAATTGAAGTCGACTAACATTACCAATGTGTGATAAAATCTAATAGCCCAAATTCTATCAAATCATATATATGTTAACGAAATCGTTATCCACATTTTCACAACTTAGGAATTATCTAACCAAGTTTATTTTACAGATTTGGATGAGCTAAATTGTTTGTTTGTACATTTTAAAAAAATATCTTATCCTTATTTTATTCTTCTCCACTTTGACTGATTAGTGAGGCTAACTTGCCAAGTTCAACTTTTAACAGGGAATTAGGAAGACTACCATCGTTTATCAAATTAAAGGACCTTATCATATATCAGACATATTCTTTGATAGGATCAAATTTGACATCCATACAATCCAAGGGTTCCAATAAGATCACCTTCAGGAATAAGACTAAACCAAAAAATAAGATTTTCCATTAAGATTTACAGAGTAAGCAAAGTAGTTTCTTACTTACATTGAGAACTTTTGCCAAGTGCAATTCCCCTATCTTCCACCAAAACATAAGGCTTCTCTCCATTGAAGTAGTGTCTTCTCTCCATTTTTGCTTAGAATCTGGAAACTGTGATACCATATTCAACCAAGTAAGAATATGTCAAGAGATCAACGTAGAGTTGGGAGAGAAAAAAATATACCACACGAAACAATAATATACTTTAAAGAATGAAAAACTTTTTTCTAATTTTGTTTTCTAATATTGTGTTAAAGAAACTGACGAACTTGAATATACATATACTTTGGTTATGTTATGAAATAAAAGTTATAAAGTAAATAAAACAGAGAAACTTTATAGAGAGAGACTGATATATTATTTCACTTCAAACTACTGATGTACAAAATAAACTGAAATGACTTCCTATTTATAGAAGAAAAGAAGCAGCTGCAAAGCTTTTTAGGAAGCTGCTGCAAGGCTTTTCAGAAGCTATTGGCAAGCTGTCTGCATGAGCTACTTGAAAGCTGTCTGCTTGATTGCAAGCCTCTTCAAACTGCTGCAAGGCTTTCTACAAGCTGCTGCAAGGCTTTTCATAGAGCTGCTTGTTAGCTGTCTGCTTGTAAGCTACTTGTAAACTGCTTGCAAGCTACTTATAGATCAAGCTTCTTCAGGAAGCTATGGGAGTAATTGACATCCACAATACAACGTATTCATAACACTCCCCCTTGGATGTTCATTAGTATATAATGTTCCTTGTTAAAACCTTACTAAGAAAAAAACCTGTGGGAAAAAAGTCTTAGTGAAGAAAAAAGAGTACACTTGTTTTGTAATACGCATTATCAGTTATCTCATTAAAAACCTTACCAAGAAAACTCAGTGAGAAAAAATATGGTTAAGGGAAAAAGAGTACAATACGTATTTTGCTCCCCCTAATAGAAACGTCGATCTAGGTGTCTAAGTTTCCTCATTCCAATGTTGTATACCATATTTTCAAAAGTTGCAGGCTGTAAAGATTTGGTGAAAAAATCTGCCAAATTATCACAAAAACATATTTGTTGCACATCAATTTCACCATCCTTTTGGAGATCATGTGTGAAAAGAACTTTAGTGAAATGTGCTTTGTTCTATCTCCTTGTATGAATCCTTCTTTCAACTGTGTTATGCATGAAGTGTTGTCTTCATATAAGATCATGGATATTTTGGTGTCACATTTCAGACCACATATTTTCCGAATAAAATGAATCACTGATCTCAACCATACATATTCTCTATTTACTTCATCAATAGCTATTAACTCAGCATGATTTGGAGAAGAAGCAACCATTGATTTTTTTGTAGAACGCTATGATATGGTCGTACCCCCCACATGTAAAAAGATAACCAGTTCGAGATCGACCTCTATGCGGATCGGATAAATAGCCTGCATCTGCATAACCAACAAGATCTGCACCATATTTTGTTAGAATAAAACAAACCCATATCAACAGATCCCTCGGATATTGCAATACCTGTTTGATACCTTTCCAATGTCGTTGTGTAGGAGCAGAACTAAATCTTGCTAAAACATTAACAGAAAATGCAATATCCGGTCTTGTCGAATTAGCAAGATACATAAGTGCACCAATTGCACTTAGATATGGTACTTCAGGACCAAGGAGTTCCTCATCCTCTTCTTGAGGTCGGAACAGAACTTTATCAACTTCAAGGGATCGAACAATCATTGGAGTACTTAATGGATGTGCCGTATCCATGTAAAATCGGTTCAAGACCTTTTCTGTATAGGCAGATTGATGAATAAAAATTCCATCTACTAAATGTTCAATTTGTAGACCAAGACAAAGATTTGTCTTTCCGAGATCTTTCATCTCAAATTCTCTGTTTAAATAATCAATTACCTTTTGGAGCTCTTCTGGAGTTCCAATGAGATTTATGTCATTAACATAAATAACAAGTATAACAAACTGTGATGTTGTTTTCTTTATGAATATACATGGACAACTGACATCGTTTATATAACCTTCCTTTAGCAAGTACTCACTAAGGCGATTATACCACATGCGCCTTGATTGTTTTAAACCGTACAAAGAACTTTGTAATCTGATTGAGTACATTTCTCGAGACTCTGAATTATATGCTTCAGGCATTTTAAATCCTTCAGGTATTTTCATATAATTTTCATTATCAAGTGAGCCATATAGGTGTGCTGTAACTACATCTATCAGGTGTATTTCAAGTTTTTCATGTACAGCTAAACTGATGAGATATCGAAATGTTATTCCATCCATAACAGGTGAATATGTTTCTTCGTAGTCGACACCAGGTCTTTGTGAGAATCCCTGTGCAACAAGGCGTGCTTTATAATTAATTTCACCTTTCTCATTTCGTTTACGCACAAAGATCCATTTAAAGGCAACTGGTTTTATACCATTAGGTGTATGGACTACAAGTCCAAAAACAATACGTTTGGCAAGTGAGCTCAATTCTGCTTGAATTGTCTCTTGCCATTTTGGCCAATCACTTCTTTGTCGACATTGTTGAATAGATTGAGGTCCAAAATCCTCATTATCTTGCATAATATTAAGTGCAATACTATATGCAAAAACATCCTCAACCTCTATTTCTAATTGATTCAAATTTATTCCATCACCAGTAGAATTTATTAAATATTCCTCATTCACTTGAGCCTCAGGTTCATTGATTTCTTCAGGAAACTCAGGATTATAAAGATCTTGGTTCTCTTCAAGAGATTCTTTCATAATGTCATCTTGATCATTTGTTATTTTTCTTTTTCTAGCATTTCGATTTTTGGAACCCAATGGTCTACTATGCTTCGGGCGTGCTTTAGGTTCACTGGCTATGACGCTACTAGATGGTCCAGCTGGGATATCTATCCGAATTGGCACATTCTCTACAGGGATTTGTGATTTAGTAATCTTTTTTAAATTAGTAAATGCATCTGGCATTTGATTTGCTATATTTTACAAATGAACGATCTTCTGGACCTCTTTTTTATATATGGGGGCACGTGGATCAAAGTGAGATAATGATGGAACTTTCCACACAATTTTTCTATTTATGTCCTTATTCTCTCCCCCTAATTGTGGGAAAATTGTTTCATCCAATCGACAATCTGCAAATCGAGCAGTGAATAAATCTCCCATCAATGGCTCAAGGTAGCGAATAATAGAGGGTGACTCAAACCCAACATATATTCCTAGTCTTCTTTGGGGTCCAATCTTAGTGCGCTGTGGTGGTGCTACTGGCACATATACAGCGCATCCAAAAATTCGTAGATGAGAAATATTTGGTTCATGACCAAAAACTAATCATGACAGGGAGAATTCATGATAATTTGTCGGTCTGAGACGAACAAGTGATGTTGCATGTAAAATAGCATGACCCCAAGCAGTAGTGGGCAATTTCGTTTTCATTAATAGCGGTCTTGCTATCAATTGCAGTCGTTTAATAAATGACGTTGCGAGGCCATTTTGAGTATAAACATAAGCTACATGATGTTCAACTTTTATTCCCACTACAAGAAAATAGGTCTTTAACGACCACTTTTTAACAAAGGGACATAAATCCAGACGTTATAAGTATACCTACAACGACCGAAACATTTTCCGGTCGTCATAGTCAATTTTATTCTTTCACATCTACAATAAAGCTCTAGAGCCCTAACCCTCATTCATGTCCAGGTACACAACCTTCGATTCAGTTACGCCATCTATAGAATTTTTCGTTGTGAAGACGGTACCACACTTCTGCTGGAGTTATAGCTGTAAGCCTAAGTTTTCCTTTTTTTGTTTCATTTTCTATATGAATTTGATTTTACCACTGAGATAATGCAATTGTTCTGCGAAGAGAGAAAATTGGGACTGAGTTCAGATGTAAGGACCTTCCTCCTTTATCTGCTTTTCGATTACCCTACTGAAATAATGTTTAAGATACTTTATGTTGAAGAGAGAAAAATGGGGACTGATTTCAAAATAAATTGTGATCTTTGTTCTGGTTTCTAAAAAGATGCGATCTTTATCATTATTATATTATTTTTCTCATTAGTTTCATGAATAAGCGGTTAAATTTATCATTTTATCTTAGGTAATTTATTTTGTCCTTCCTAGGAAATTATACTTTTTAAGGTTACTAAACCTGATATATAGAATTAAGGTGTGAGTCTATCAAGATTTTTTTTTTTTTTTGTGTTTTTAACAAATGCAGTGTTTTTTGAAGAAGTACATTAGCTTCTTTAAATTTTTCCCAATTTATAAGTCGTTTATAGTATTTCCTTATTGTGATTCAGAACTCAAAACTCAAGGGGGAGCTAAAATTTTCTTCCTTGACCTGAGAGTGGATGTTAATGAAAAAAGGTCGAGACATATCTTATGGAATTCTTGTAACCAGATTAAATTTGTTAAAATTTGATGTATCTTCCCTTTTGATGATTGAAACCTTTTGTTGCAGTGAATGATGAGGGCCCCTTACAGCAATAAAGAAGGTTTTGTCTCCAAGCTCTGAGAAAAGTATCAACAAGAATGCCTGCCAAATTGGAAAAAGGAAAGAGAAAAGGTTTAATTCCATGATCTAGTTAAAAAGATATTCTCTGAATTTATCCTTGACCTTGTTATTTCTTTTCCTCTATTCTTTAATGTAAATTAGGCTTCACATGCAGCAGTAAGATTTTAGTAATGGAAGTTGCTGGGAGACTTTCCTAACCGAAGTAAATTTGTGCTTAAATCTGCGAGGTCCCCAAAGAAAGAAACTGACTGCAAGCCAGTGGCAAGCTTTGACCAGCATTCGCTTGTTGTATGAAAACATATTTCAGTTAATTGTTTTGTGGCTTGTCAAGAATTTGAAGAACATAATTGCTTTTATTTTTCCTCTCTGACATTGTTAATCTGTTTGTATTACTGCATTCTTCCACACCATAAGCCGACCTAGCAATGGAGCAGCTTTTGTACTTCCTAGTCCTGACCACCTGAGAAGAATCCAGAATGTCGGATCATATATCTCCAAAGTGAAACAGAAAACTTTAATTACAGAAGAAATAGTCTATCTATGATCATAGACATAGCCAATCAGTCCGTAATTGAGGCATAGTTGATTCATTGATAGATAGGAAACGTAATCAGTAGCCTGACCCAGCCATTGCAGAATTGAGGTATAGTTGATTCATTGATATAAAAGAAACGGAATTAGCCGCCTCACTTATTTTTATGCCCCACCTTGCAAGTTTAATTCTTTGAAGTCTTATTCCTCGCATTGCAACATCCTGGGTATATTAATTAGACTTGCAGCTGATCCTCAGAGCAAGCTACATTTTTTTCACCCCTTTTTTGCAGATAAACTAAATTAGGAAAAAAAAAATGGGGGAATTAGTAATGGCTCTCTCATTGGAGGACTTCTTTCTTTGTGCCTGGATTATTAAGGCTATACGGACAAGCTCTCAGAATCTGAAACAGAGCACCTTCTCAAGCTAGAGGTGAGACATATACTTGAAAGAGTTTAATTATTATTGGTTTAAATGTGATGCTTAGCATATATCCTGTAGTGCAGGGAGCTTCAATTATTCCTTTCTTCGTGTTATGGAAATTTTGTGAGTTCATTTGGGTTTCACTTTCTGAACTTAAAGTGAGGAAAAAAAAGCTGAGAATCATACCTTTATTAGGATAATATATGCAGTTATAAAATTGAAGACAAGTTTGGAGTAAAAATGCAAGACTATAAGAAAATGAATACATACTGTGATGAAGATTTGCAGAAAGCTGGGATGACTTTTTAAGATGGCGAAATAGGGCGAACGCAAAGGCAGACATAGCAAAACCTGAAACAGTACCTTTCCTAATTGTTTGAAGCATTCATTAGCTGATTTAATTACTTTTTTTCACTTAAACTACATAGGTTTCCTTTTAAAATAAATAAATAAATACCAAATAACATAGGTTGCTTATAAGTTACTAGTTACTTTCTACAATTTTAGTCTCTACAGGCTAGCTTATCATCATTGATGTATCTTATTTGCAGTGGAAGACAAATTTAAATGTACAAACTAAGATTGTATTGTGCAGATCCAGAACATTTATTTTAAACTTTAGCTGCACCAGGCCTTTTTGATAAGCTCTTTGTGTCTGTGTTGAACTCTATCTTTTAGTTCTATTTTGTGAATGCTACTTCTTCTCTTTGAGGTTATAATAAAACTCTGATTCCTTTTAGGTTTATTAGTTCTTTAGTGTTATGGTTAGTCTAGAGAGACAACTAAGTATTTTTTGTTCTATATTGATACTCTAATTCCTTTTAAGTCTCTTGACTAGTCTAGAGAGACAACTATGTGTTTTATATCTAGGAAAGAGTTGATTATGTTGGCCATTGACTACCATGTTGGCCATGGCTACTATGAACTAATAATTCAATTGCTTTGTAGGCGCTATAACTAAAGCCTGACTATATATGCTCATGGGAAAATATGGGCATTAGTTATGCCACCCAGGTCATTTTACATGTTTTTTTTTCTAATCTTCACTAATGTGTAGTATTTGTAAACTGGCTGTGCCGATTGCATATATTATTATCCTTATACTACAATGATAACAACAATTGCACATCAATCCTAGACAAGTTGGGTTGGTTATATGAATCCCTTATTGACCATGTTATTAATATATTTATCAACACTCAGACTTTGAAGTTAGATTCTTTTGAGCTGCTCCATGAGTTAGATATTTTGCTAAATGAATAGTATTATTTTTCTCCATTCACTCAGGATATGAGACAAGTAAATTTTTAAGAAAGTGATTCCTACTTTTAATGGTATTGGTGTAAGATGTGCGCATAGTTAATACTGTTCTGAGATGTTCTTTACTTCTTTCATTCACATCCTAGAGTAATAGCAACCTAGAAATCTTGTATACTCCATTTGTTTGAATTAGATGGTCTTCGTAACATGCCTTTTAATTGGTAGGTAATTTTTATGAAGCTACTACGAAGGCTATGAACTTAGAAATGGAGCTAGCAGGAGTTCTCTTACTAAACTAACATGTACTTGTTCTTTTTACAGATATGAAGAATCTCTCTGGATACTATAGAGAGGGTTAAGCAGCTAAAAAATGCTAAAGAACAAGTTGAAGTGCAGGAGGAACCTACTTTGTTTTGCTCGGGGATGTTTAAGGATGTTGCCTTTTGTACATGAATACATTTTTATTCTCTTTGATTAGAAGTGAAAAAAGAATAGTGTCGTACAAGTTGAATAGTTATATTTTTGGTGATGTAATGCTTTAGTTCTTTGTAGTTAACAATGATGTTTTATACCTAACTCTATGTGTTCGGTTGTGTGTATATATGAAAATATATGAAATAATGATTACTATTTGGTAATCATTGGAAAATATTATATTTATTAAAATTTAACAATAACGAAAGGAATTGTGGTCGTTAGCAGCATAATTCTTGACATTATTGAAAGTTTTTAACGACCGAAAAATGACAATTAGCGAAGGGAAATCCTTTCGCTATAAAGAAATAACGGCATGATATTTTGTTGTCGTTAAAAGAATTTTAACGACCGGTTTGGAATCCGATCGTGAACTTTTAACGTGAAAGCCTATAACGACCGGTGACGACCGACTTTTTACCGGTCGTAAATAACCAATAACGACCAGATTTGGCCTTTTAGCGACCAGATTTCCATTCGCTAAAGCCCTTTTTTCTTGTAGTGTCCGACTGATAAACAATAATCATTAAAAGCTTTGGATGAAAATTTTGCAGCATTATCAAGGCGAATAACTTTAATAGGATTATCAGGAAATTGTGCCCTTAATTGAATTATTTGTGCCAATAATTTTGCAAACGCTAGGTTGCGAGATGATAATAGGCACACATGAGACCATCTTGAAGATGTATCAATTAGGACCATAAAATATATAAACAATCCACAAGGTGGATGAATAGGTCCACATATATCCCCATGGATACGTTCTAAAAACATTGGGGATTCAACCTCAACCTTTGTTGGTGATGCTCTAGCTAGTAATTAATTTTCCTTGATAACAAGCAGCACAAAAAAATTCATCACTTTTAAGAATCTTCAGGTTCTTAAGTGAATGCCTATTTGAATTTGCAATGATTCGTCTCATCATTATTGATCCAGGATGACCCAAATGATCATGCCAAAGCACAAAATTATTTAAATCAGTAAACTTCTAGTTTACGACAGAGTGTGCTTCAACTGTAGCAATCTTTGTACAGTATAAGCCAGAAGATAAAGTTGACAACTTTTCTAAAACATGTTTCTGGCCAGAGACATTCTTTGTATAGAAGTCACATAACGTGTGTTTCGTACTAAAAAATCACAATATTTCCACCAATATAACAATAAAGTCACATTAGCTGAAAATAGTACAACTCCGGTGGCTTTTTTTTTTTTTCATGTCAGAAATAATATTTTAACCCATTTTAATAAATAGGTATAATATTTTGCTTTTGTGTTGATGCACATTATATTAGTTACCAAATCATCTATGTGAATTTTTCCATTTAATCTTGAAAGTTGTACTCTTGTATTGCTATTCACTTGTTTATTTGTTATTATTATTATTATTTAATATGATGTATAGTAGCAAAAATATTGAGGATGAAAAAGAAAATACTGAAGCCGCCGTGTCTTAAGGGGAAAAAGGTTCCGTTTCAGGTTCTGGAAGTTTGATTTGCTGTTTGTAGTAATTTTTACACAATTAAAGAGCTCATTTTTGCAGATTGTTTTAGGAGCTCAAAGTATCGAGAAAATTAGTGCCTTTTTTATTTTAGTCTTTTTACTGAAAATCATGGTTCCAAATACTGAAGATAAGCATAAGTGTTCCCAGAATAAAATATTAATGCTTGTATTGCTCATCAAAGTAAAAAAAAAAAAAAAAAAAAAAAAGTAGCAAAAATACAAAATATTTGACTAATTATATTAGCATAACAATAACAAATTGGTCGCCAAACAAAGTGCTCAAATATATGGGTGGATAGATTGCTTTTAATAGGTGATGGGTTTTGGGTTGGGTATACCAATATACTTATTTGTTAAATGATTTAAAATATTATTTTTGGCATGAAAATAAAAAAAGCCACCAGAGTTGTACCATTTCCGGCTAGTGTGACTTTGTTGTTATATTGGTTGAAGTAGTGTGATTTTTGGGTAAGAAACATAAGTTATGTGACTTTTGAGAAAGAATACCTATAATTATGTGACCATTTGTGAAAATTACCCAGCATTTTAAGCAAAAAATTTCACACAGTACCTTCCATAAGCACTGGTCTTATCAATTTGCCCCCACTTTCAAATATTTTAAGTAAATGCCCTCCACATAATCCCTCACTATGCGAAAGGACTATTTTGCCGCTGCCTAAACTCAATTCACATGGAACATTCTCCTTCTCTCTTTCCTCCTTCCTTTCATTCTGTCCTTCCTCCTTCATTTCCTTCTTTCTTCGTTGTGTTCTAGAGAGATTTAGGAAATCTATATAAGTTTTATTTATTTTATTATTTTTCTTTAATTTGTGTTATAATATAATTTTTATTTTGCCTAATCCTTTATTTGTATTTATTTTTTTATGTATTTCTTTTTGGTAATTATTATCTATACACTTATCTGTAAGTTTTTTTCATTTTGATTGATAATCGTGGAATTAAATTTGACGTTCTTGTGGTTTTTTTTAACTTCTTATGCTTGATTAAGATGATTTTAAGGTTCTTATTGACAATAGCAATTAGATATTGTTTGTTGCTCATTGCACAGAGCTTAAAGTCTTGGCTATTGCCATTAATGCAGAGACTTTCTCTGCAAGTAGCCTCTATTGCACAGAGATTAAAGTCTTAGCTATTACCAAGACTTGAAGAGACTTTTTCTGCAAGTTGCTTATTGCATAGATCTTAAAGTCTTAGCTATTGCCAGTACTTGTAGAGACTTCGTCTGCAGGTTATCTATTGCACCATATCGTAAATATTGGCAAGTGCCAATACTTTCAGAGACTTCCCCTACAAGTTGCCTCCTTCAACCCGACCTTAAAGTGTTGGCTATTGCCAAAAGTTGCAAAGAATTTGGTAACATCACTTGGGTGGTGTTACCATTGATAAAAGAAGAAGGTTTCTTGATTTGTCGAGTGATAAGTTGACCCTTAATGACAATGTTCATAACTTTCATTCAATCTTGTTTTTATTTTTTTGTGTTAGATTCCATTTTGATTTCCTAGTTAAGGCGCCCATTGCACCAGAGCTTGAACTCTTGGCAATAACCAAGACTTGCAGAGACTTTCTTACAAATTACCCAATGTAACATGGCTTGAAGTCTTGGCAATTGCCAAGAAGTCTATGCAAGGTGCCCACTGCACCAGAGCTTGAACTCTTGGCAATAGCCAAGACTTGAAGAGACTTTCTCTGCAAATTACCCACTACAATAGGGCTTGAAGTCTTGGCAATTGCCAAGAAGTCTGTGCAAGGTGCCCATTGCACCAGAGCTTGAACTCTTGGCAATAGCCAAGACTTGCAGAGACTTTCTCTGCAAATTGGCCGCTACAACATGGCTTGAAGTCTTGGCAATTTCCAAAGAGTCTTTGTAAGGTGCCCATTGCACCAGAGCTTAAACACTTGGCAATAGCCATGATTTGCAGAGACTTTCTTTTGCAAGTTGGCCACTATAATAAAGCTTGAAGTCTTGACAATTGCTAGGAAAGTCTGTGTAAGATAGCATTGCACTACAGCTTAAACTCTTTGTATAGACAAGACTTGCAGAGACAAGTTGCCCATTGCGACAGGGCTTAAAATTTTCGTAATTACCAAGAAGTCTGTGCAAGGCGCCCATTGCCAAGAAGTCTGTGTAAGATACTCATTTTCATAGATTTTCTACAAGGTTATCCAAATGAATGTAAGAGAGTAGGAATTTGAAGGAACCTAACCTTGAATCTTCGTTTCAACGGAGGAATCTGTAAAAGTTGTAGGTTTTTAGGGTTTAGAGATTGTTTGAATGGAGAAAAGAAAGGGGAGGATAGTGTGGGTCTTTTTATTAGTTATGAGAGGTATTTTCATCCGGAATAAGTTTCATTAAACTAATGGATGGCAGTTTTGTTAAACCACTGTTATTGAGTGAATTTTGGCAAACCATTGCTTCCCGTGTCATATTTTTGCAATTCAGCCCAATTTAAGACTAATTTGAAAATTATTGAGATAAAATTGGGTGTCAACAACACTCACGAGCAATCCTGTGCTCACCCTTGATTTACCGAATTCCCCCAAGGAGTTGGGAACTTTATAAGTTAGATGTAAAGGGGACAATACTGTTTCCATCACATAAATCCAAGACCACCCAAGTATAACCATATAAATATTTATGGCATATTTTAAACCCCAATTCAAACTATGTGCCAATTCAAACTATGATATATAAAATTGGAAGAATGGAGTATTAGATTTCAAAACAAGCTATCTAATGACTCATTTATCTAGTTCCCAAGTTGGATTTCCTTGTGTGTTAGACTTATGAGTTTTAGCTTCAATATTGTTCCGTCAATTTATCAATGACTAGAGTTGGGATTCAAACTCAGGTAAACAAGTGTAATAACAAAAGCATGTAATATTGAATGATTAACATTAAAAAGATTGTTTATTTATAATAAAAGATATTTTATTAGATATACTAATTTATGGTCATTACAAAAGGGATGGACCTAACAACGAAAGTGTCAGGCCTACCTTACCATTTTAATTGTAGTTTGATGGTAGCTTAAAATGCAACTTAACTACGGCTACTTTGGGATACTTGAAAACTTCTTTTCCAAAAAAAGGAGTAACTTCAAATTACAACATTTAGAATCTTTATTTTTCATGAAAGCAGTAAATCGATATAAACATAGTATAACATTTAATTAGGAGCACCATTGACTGTCATTCCTCCATCAACACAAATAATTTGACCAGTTATGTATGAAGAAGCAGGTAAACAAAGAAATGCTATTGTTGCTGAAACTTCTCTTGGTTCTCCTGCACGTTTTATTGGAGCTCGATCAATTAGACCTTGAATTAACACTTCATGTTCATCCTGAAATTTATTCATGGGTCACTGATATAATTCTTTTTAAAATTAAGAAAAAAAGAGCCAAAAAAAAAAAGAACAAGTGAGATACGAAATTATACATTCAATGCTTCGACAAGGGAAGTTTTGATGACCCATGGTGCAACTGCATTGACACGAATCTTGTCTTTTGCCCATTCGCATGCTAAACTCTTCGTCACCTGATTAATGGCTCCTAACATAAGACAGAATTTAGAATTTTAAATAAGTGGTTAAGTGTCACTAATTTCATGTATGTCCATTAAAGTTTAAAGTATTTATAAATATAGTAAGGTTACAAAATTAGTGTTTTTACACCAACCAACTTAATCTTAAAAACTATTATAGTGATGTCACAAAAATATTACTATCACTTTAAATTTTAAAGTAAAAGTAACTTCACTCAAAATAACATTAAAGTCATAACTTTTACCCATTATAACAATAAACTCATTTTGAAGATAAGTTTGGTTATGTTGAGTAACGCTCAATGGTTTTAATTTTATAGCATGTCGAGTTCAATTCTTTTATGTGACTAAAAATAAATTTGTAGCTTTACCGTTATAGAGAAATAAATGATTGACTATAATACTTTATTATATGTAAAGTTCAGATATTTTAGCCGTCCTAGAGTTGCCCTTGAGTATAATAATGTAAAATACCAAAAACAGAAGTACATTATAAGGAAAAAAAATAGAACAAACACGACCATTACCTTTAGAGGCAGCATAGATCGAGGTGCAAGGTACAGAAATAACCCCAGCGGCAGATGACACAAACACAATACTTCCATTTCCAGAAGCCTTTAACAATGGATGAGCAAGTTGGCACAAATGGTAAGAAGCTTCAAAATTAGTTCCCATTACCATTGAGTAATCTTCTCCTGTAATTTCCGTGGCTTCTTTTGCCACAGTAACACCAGCATTGTTCACCTGTTTTTGAGATATTTATAGTGAGTCATAATTTCAACATCAAAGTTCTCAAGTAGAATAGGACTTGAATAAATATATCTATAGAGGGGTATAAAGGGAGAAATTTTATTTAGTGTCTCACACGCCACATCATACTTGTGTGAGACATCTCTTTATTTGACAAATGGATTGATTTGGGCCCCACTTTGCCAAGCAATCGAAATTATATTTGGTAAAGATTAATTCTTCCCCCTACTAACATGCCCATCCCCCCCCCCCCCACCCATCAATGCCCAAATCTGAAATTTATAACACTTTATTCATTATTCATACACGCGTATATAGATTTATACAGCTTTATATATGTTTACAGAAGTGTATAAATAATATTTATTTATTTTATATATACACATATACAGATTTATACAACATTATACACGTTTGTAGAAGTGTATAAATAAGTAAAATTAACTAAACTCGTAAAAATTTATAGGTTTTTGGATAGCTTTTACACAAAAGCTTAACAAAAATAAAAGATTCATAAGATTTTCTACAAGAAAAATACTAGATCTAAACATTAGAAAATTTTTTTAACAAAAAACAAGTAGATCTCACCAGATTTTATGAAAAAAGTGAAAAAAGAAGAAGAAACATGATAAACCAACCCTCACCGGAGCTTTGACCGAAATTTACATCGAAAAATCGACATTGTTATTCAAAAAGCATTAAAAAAAAAAGAGAGAATTAGTAAAAAAATGACGGCGGAGGCGGTGGCTTTGAGGAGAGGAGATGAAGGTGAGTTTGTAGTGGGGAGGCGGCAGCGGTAGTGGAAGGAGGGAAGGAGAAGAGAAGAAAAATGGGGGCTAGAATTTTTTATTTCTTTAAAAAGAGGGGATGCTATGAGTGAAAAAAAAATTAAAGAAAAAAGAAGGGGGTGACAAGTCGGTTAAGAAGGGGAAATATGGGCCTATGTTGAGAAAATTACGTGGGATGAACATTTAGAAGAGTCTTTTACAAAAAATAGACATATTTTTCTTTTATTATGATTTATAGATATTTAACAATATGTCATTTACTTTTTATAGACATTATTTTTTAATGAACACTTTTCCTCTTTTATGCCTATTTTTTTGGGGAATAGAGTAAATCACTATCAGTTATATTTAGATGTGATCTTATCTCACTAATTAAAGATATTTATTAAACCATTTAATCTTTTTTTACGCTGATAGAAATAAATCTACCTAAAACATGATTCAATTAAGTGAGAAAATATTGGGGCAAAATCTAAATTAGCATTGCATGATAAAATGTTCATCCCAAGGTATACTTCTGCATATTTTATTAATTACGTATTGCATGTTCATTGCTTTAAAATATATATTATTATTATATAAAAAATATTATGTTGATATAAATGTAATATATTCCGCATAATTATGATAAAAAATTTTAATATACAAAAATATTTTTACATATAATATTTTATTGATATAATTTCAATATATTCTGCATATTTATGATACATCGCAAAAAAAGTATATTGATATTATTATACATATAATATTTTATTGATACAAGTGCAATATATTTTGCATATCTATAATAACTATGTGGTGTGAATATTCCCTAATAGATATAGTGTGAGTATTCCCTATGTATTACTTATGTGGTAGAATTAAGTTGGTATTTACATTATTATAATTGTGTGCATAATGAATACCAAAAATTAATGGAGAATGAATACCAATAAAATATGCAAAATATAAAACACAAAATGTATACGAAATGTATAATAAAGATATGCATTTTATGTATACGAAAAATGTATGCAAAATGTATACATAAAATATATGCAAAAGATATATATTTTGCAATTTTTTGGTGATAATCATGTGATAAGAGTTAATGGAGAAAGAGAATGTGGCTGATGATTGTTATCCCAAAAAATAAGCACAAATTTAAACTTCTTTTGCTGTAGTTCCACTATTTTAGGAAAATTATATTTGTAAACATATTAATATAGGTAATTTTGGCTAGCCTTTGTTCAAGAGTTCATGTGTCTATTTCAATGTAGGGTCATATTTGATTTTGGTTAAATATGTTATCTTCTCTAATTTTTATTGGTTGATTGTCTCTCCATATAAAAATTCATATAATTTAAGTTGACTAATGAAAAATCTTGTCAAACATTTATAAGAGAACTTTTCTTTATTTGATATGTTATACATACCATAATAAAGAGAGAAAGTCTGATTAACTTTTTTTTATTTGATATATTATATATACCATAATAAAGAGAGAAAGTCATTAACTTTGTTTGGTAACTAAAAAAGTTTTGAGAACACAAATAAATATATATAAGATTTTTACGGTGCTTGAATAATGGTTAGGCTACTTAAATAAAAATAGTCATTTTGTATAATTTCATATATACTTTATGTATAATACATGTATAATCTATATCGTGATTGCATAGTCTATTTTTGTAAAGTTTCCAAGTTGGTACGAGTTGGGTTGGTTGGGCTAGGACCCATTATTTTGCCCATCTTAACCAAGCCGATCTCAACCCAATAAACCTTTAGGCAAGTAAATTACCTGCCTAATTGTTAACTCAATCCATTTTGGTGTGTCTGAATTCAACACAACCCGTCAAGTAAATGATAAACATTTCGAGTAAAAAACTTTTAGTAATAATAACAAGTAAAAGTAAAATGAAACGGAGTATCATATTTCACTTTTTACTACAAGTTAAACTATTCTTGTTGTGTAACAGGTCATCACTATGTCAACTTTAATGTAATAAACTATATAGTACTCCATCTACTATGATATTAATAAACTTACTAGAATATTAAGCTTCCCATCGAATTCATTGCTAACCATTTGCACAAGATTTTGGCATTGGACTCGTGATGACATGTCACAAACTGATCCTGATACCTTAAACCCTTGAGTTTTCCACTTTCCCAAGCATTCTTCAAGGTCTTGCTTACTTCGCGAACATGTATATACATGTGCTCCAAAGCTTGCTAGTTCTTCTACAATGGCATGTCTTCAGTGAAAAAAAGAACGAATTAACTTACTGTAAAAATATTGACAATTTACAATGAACGTATATATGTGACAGACTGCGTTTATGGAAAGCGTTTCCAACAAGCGAAACTTTGGGAAATTTCGTAAAAAAAAATCGCATTATTATAATGATCTATCAAGAGTCAAAAATGAAAATTGCTTACCCTAGGCCTCGAGTACCACCAGTAACTAGTGCAACTGTGCCATTAGCAAGTGACCATCTTCTATCTCTTGTAAAACCGTTCGATTGTGCCATCGATATAGTTTCAAATAGTTCACTAAAATGGATATTATTGAAAAATCAATCAAAGATACTTATTAAAGTAACATTCTTCTCTATATATAATAAGATTTATTGTACGTGGATACATTTGGAGAAAACCATGATGGTCTACTTTTCTTTTTTGACTAGTAAATCGGATACATGTGGAGAAAACCATGATGATATACTTTTCTTTTTTGACTATTAAATCGGATACATTTGGAGAAAACCATGATGATCTACTTTTCTTTTTGACTAGTAAATGATTTTCACATTTCGCAAACTCGTAGTCAATGAGGTGAAGGTCGGTGGGATCATTGTTGGGATATACTAATAACCATGTGGTTTTAGTTAGATTATTCCTTGTCGAATAATTGTTATTCATTTAATAAATATAATGAAGTATTATTTATTTAGATCAATTGTGTCATGTGTGTCCTATTATTTATATAGTAGTTGATTTAGTGTGTAGAGCCAAGCTTATACACGGAAGATTAAACCATCGGTTCTTATAAATAATAAAGTAATGTTCACACTCTAAGATGAAAATTGGACAAAGTCATCGGTATGATTGTAGTACAAGATTATATATAATTTATCTTGATTATGGGAACGGTATAGTTCCAACATCTTGTGCTAGTGCGCTTTGTGTGCATTGAACGGACCAAGTAGAGATAAGTATTTTAATACTGACTATATAAAACAAATTCTCTAGCTCATCAAATGTACTTATACTCTTAATCTTGATATAGCTGTTATTAGCGGTGTATATTATTCATTGTCTTGATTTATCAATAGGTGAGATCCAGGATATTTGGGTTAAATAATTCCTAATAAGTTGGATAATGATAATATGCATTTGCGAAATGATAGTTAGTTGATAGAATCCACGTCTCGGTATAGAGACTGATGACACCCCTTTATGAAAGATTATAAGTTTTTATGTGTAAACCCGGCCGGTGGATTTTGGTATCCGACACATGAAATAAGTTAAGCGGAAGACTAAAGGATATTTATTCGTCAATAAATTAAATTGTCAGTAATTTAAGTTTATTGATTAGTGTCTGTAATCTTAACGTGGGGAGTTAGATAAGATTTTGATGGAAGAATTCGAAATTTAACTGAGGAGTGCAATTACGAATTTCTAGTGGAAATAATTCGTGATTTATTATGGAAAGGTTAATTCTAGAGAAAAAGAATTAATTTCATAATTGGAAGCCTCGTTAATTAATTATGTGGTCCCTGTTGTGCCCGAATTAATTAGGACTAGGAGAACTTTACTTGGGGGAAAAGAAACCCAACTAGTTTTGGAATAGGTTTTTTAAACCTAAAATTAGGCTATAAATACATGAGTTATTCCTCCATAGGGTTGGTTGAGCTTTTACCCAAAGTTTCTCTGTAATATTTGTTCCACTCAAATATTGTTAGCCCGGTAATTATTCGAAACACAGCAGAAGATCATGGAACGGAAGGACTAGCTCGTGATCTTGCTCGTGGTAGATGGCTCGTCGTGCCTTTGCAGTCACGCTTCAAGAGATAAGTAACGATTTTATGTTTGATAAAAATCTTCATGTTTTGGTTGTCTATATTAAATGTAAGTTCTGATCTTGAAATTGCTTTCGTTGTGCATATATTTCTTCAATTGGTATCAGAGCCTATTTGCATCTAAATAGACAACCTAAAATATACATATTTGCAATTATGTATGATTGTGTTGTTTTTCTGAATACAGTTAACGTCTGAAAAACATGATTGATAAAAGATTTTAAGAGCCAAAATCAAGCACCACCGTAAATTTGTTTTATGACTGAGTGTGTGCTGTTATGAAGTCCTTGGATCTTCAGGTCACGAATGGGAATGAATTAAAATATTGGAATTATGATATCTTGTTTATTTTAGTAAAAGAAATCTTTACTCGGATCGTTGGTTTTGGTGATTAAAATTTATGTGTGCCGAAGTTGTGATCGGTGCTGTATTAATTAGGACTACCTTTAATTAGACCATGATTATTTGAGTTGTGTTTTGGCTACCTGTTTGATGGGTGACTCTGTTCGGCGGCTAAAACCTGAAGCTTGCTGAGAAAATAGTTTGTTTTGGTTTTCTCATCGTGGGTTACTAGTTTGACGCCGCCAGCAAGTTCAAACAAAAGATAAATTGGTGTATGTTGCCAAAGTAATCTATTAATTTATTAATAGGGGATCTAACTTCCAAGTGATTAATTGGTTTGCACCAAAAGTTGTTTTTGAGCACGTGGTTTTATAACCTTGACCAACTCATAATTAGATGAGCACTGTTGTCCTGTTTTCTCATGTGTGAGATGTATCTTATAAATATGTATAATTATGAATTAAGAGTGTAATGATTGATAAATAGTTACTATCAAAATAGTTTATTTATTGTGAATCATTGATAATTCTTAATATTTTATATATGTGTTAAGAAATTTATGATGGATAAATTGTTATCTATCAAGTAGCTTGTTTATTTGGAATTATTGAAAATTCTTAGTATTTGATATATATGAGATGATGTCGTACGTATAAATTAAGAATTTTGATTAACAAATAGTTACAACCAAATTGATTTATTTATTTAGGATCATTGAAATTTCTTAATACCTTTTATACGTATTAAGATTTTGTGATAAATAAATGGTAGAAATCAAAATGGTTTATTTATTTGGAATCTTTGAAAATTCTTAATAGCGTTTTACATGTGAGATGAAATCGTATATGCATTTAGAATTCATGATTGATAAATTGTTACTACGACCGAAGTTTATTTATTGAGAGTCATTGAAAATTCTTAATATACTATACGATATCACACGTCAATTGAGAATTTATGATTAATGAATACTCACTACCAATGTAGTTTATTTATTAGGAATCATTGATAATTCTTGATGATGTTATATATGTGTGATTATATTAATTCATGGATTGAGAATTACGATTAATGAATAGGATTCGATAAAGTGGTCTATTTATTTGAGTCTTTTGACATTCTCAATATACCATAAGTAAATTGTCTTTGGATAAGTATAAGCTAGTGGTGAAATTTAATCTACTGCGAAGAGGAATAAATTTTTTGATACTAGTTACACTAGATTAATTCATGAGATAAGATATTGAGGTTTTCACTCAAAAAGGAGAAAATAATATCTTGGATTCTCATGTGTATTAATCGAAAAGACAATTTGACATAGGAGGAGGTTTTGTGTATCTTAGTCAAAGGAGAAACACGATGCGTACCTTGTGCTCATGAGATAATTATAAGGAGTGGAAACTTGAATCATGTTGGTTTTGATTCATATAAAAAAAAAAGCGCCTAAAATATTTATCTTTCGAATTTGGTCATAGTTTTGCGATCATGAATTCGTGATCTCTAATTGACATGAAATTTGATAAAGACATCAGAAACGATCTAGTAAGTAATTTCACACTGCTTCGCGGTGAATGTTGTCAAGTTTTGACACTTTGAGATCGTTTGATGGAGGTTTAGGTAGTTAGTCGAATTAAAACGTAATTTAAATATGAAAGTCATTCTTTATATCGATTTTGGCTTATATTAAATCTGATACATGATGATTTAATTTGTGTTGATATATGATAAGAATGTAGTTCATGTTTTGAATTCTTAGAGACGTAAGAGTCACACTGTTTATGAAATACAAGTTTTTAAATATGTTGTTTGATCTTGATTCATGGATATCAATATATTATATGTTGATATATGATTAGAACAAGCAGCAGAGATATTTTAAACTCAAAAACGTGAAAATAAACTTTGTCCACATTTGGTCATAGTTTCGGAGATCAGAAAATTTGATGAACTCCGATTGACCTGCAATTTGGTACGTGCATCAGAAACGACCCAATGAGAAAATCTCACTGCTATGCAGTGAATTATATCGTTTTTCGGCGATTTGAGGTGGTTAAGATGGCGTTTTGGACGTTTTTCAATTTTCTGGAAATTATTTTTCTACGAAAAGTTAATGGTTGGCACCCAGTGGTAATAAGGATTATTCTATATGGTCTCCATGATCATGTACTAGCATAAACAATAAGTTTACGTGTTGACATAGATCTTCCTCCATAACGGATAAATTTATTGTTAAGTATACTTGGTTTAAAAGTCCTTATAGTATCCATGATTAAATACTAGTATAAATAATATGTTTACGTGTTGACAATAGGTCTTCCTCCCTAACGGATAAATATATTGTTGGTATACTAGGTTTAATCACTAGTTGTTGATGACTTGTATATATCTCTCCAACTGAGAATTGCATGTTGAGTCAATAAAACTAGGGCTATTCAATAATTGATATTCACTTGAATTAAATTGATAATAGACTCTCCAACTGAGTTTGATATTATTTAATTTAATGAGTGAAATCTGACATTGCATGTATATGGTGCATGGATAATTGCTTTCCCAACGAATTTGACTATTCAATATGCATGAAAATACATACGTGATGTGTTTTGAATTTAATTATTCAATGTTACATGACCTGAGTTGATCTAATTAAATTATTTTATCTCACTAATTATATATGTATTTATTCAAATCCCTAAGTGCTATTCTCTCACAAAAAGAAAAAAAAATTTATTTTGGTGATGATAAGACATTAATTTAAAGGATGCATTATATGTGCGTTAAGTTGGAAAGAAATTTGATTTCAGTTTCTAGCTTAATAAGAGGTGGATATTCAATTTGATTTCAGTTTTGGTGATGAAGACTCGTTTGGTAATGAACTAGGGGAGAAAGTTGGTTTTTTAATAAGCTTTCGAGTCATGTACTTCAAACGAGTCTTCATTACCCCTGAAGCATACCAACTTTCTCCCCTCCTTCTGATTTTATTAATTCTTTCTCTTACTTTTGGTGGAATTGGAGTTTCCAGAGCAATGGCTTTTTCATACCTTTGCTGAAATCTAGTCATAGTTTTTCTTCTAATCCACTCAAACATTGTAAGAACTGGTTTTTCTTTAACTTTCACCACAAAAGCATTAAAGGATGCGGTCATATTATTTATAAAATGATAATTTTTCACATGCTCATCAAACTTATGTCTAGCCCAACTTCCTACAAATTCTTTGTATTCATACAACAACCAATTATAAGCAGGTTTGCTTACCACTTTCATTTCATTCATAACTTCCAAAAAGTTTTGCTCATTATAGACCTTAACAGCTGCCCAGAAAAGTTGTCTTAATTTTGGACCAGGATGTTTCACCTTGAAGTTGTTATAAAAATATCTTGCACAAAATCTATGGTTGGCCATTGGAAAAAAAAAATTCACGGCATTCTTGAGCCCTTTTTGCCTGTCGCTCATAAATGTGATGCCTCCAATATCTCCAATAGAGTTGGACAAGCAATCAAGAAAATACTCCCATGTCGGCCCATCTTCCTTACTAGCAAGCATGACTGCTTAAGAAAAAATACCTGAGTTCGCATCAAGTGAAACAGCAACAAGTAACTGTCCCTTAAATGGACCCTTCAGAAAGCAAGCATCAATGCCAATAAAACATCTACAACCATTAAAAAAGCCATAACCTTGTGTCTGAAAGCTAATGTAAAAATGTTCAAGAATTTGATTGCACCTGGGATTCAGCAGATCTAAGCCAATACACTTCAACTTTATCACAAACACCTTCATTGGTCTCTTTTAAAATGGCTATGTATTGTGGTATCTTACCATAGCTTTTCTCATGATCTCCAGCAACAATTCTTTTTCCGATCTTTATGGCTCTTATTATATTTTGATTACTCATATCAAGACCATATTTTTCTTTCAATGCAATATAAAGCTTGTCTGCTGATAAGTCATAATCAGCTCTGATATCTGCCTCAAATTGCTTTGTAATCATCTTGCATGTGCTCCATAACCTTTCGTATCTTTAAGGCAAGTGTGCGGACCACTTAGTGTTTTAATCTTGTATGTTATTCCATCACCATAAGGGGAAGCATAAATTCGCCATCCGCATCATTTATCTTTACAAATAGCAATAAATCTCCTCTTCTCATTCTTTAGCTTTTTAATTGGAAAACCCTCCAGACGGACAAACTCTTCTATAACTTGTCTAAAATGAGTCACGTCATTGAATATTTGCCCCTCTTTAAGTACAACAATCTCTTTCTTCAATTTCTCATCATATGAATATTTGAAAACTTCGCCCTGCATCTTGTCGCTTACCTTTGCCATGGGGTGCTCATTTATAGTATCATCATCACTAACACCCTTAAATAGCCTATTTTCATCAGATTCATAATCAGATAAGCCATCATCATTATCTTGTGCATCTGAGTGAATCTCTGTATTCTCAATCATAGGTTCTTCATCATCATCAACCCAGTCAAAATCTTCACCCTCAACTTCAACAATAGTTTCATGTATAGTTAAATTTATATGAACCTCTCTCTGCCCCAAATCCTTGTAAATGTTGAACAACATATTTATGTCAGCATCATCAGCGACTTTTATTATATCAACAGTACTCGGATGAACAGCATCTAAAGAAGTAGTTTTTTCCAACCAAGTAGAAGGACCTCCAGTAACAATACTATGAGCGTCTTCTAATAAATCTAATATTCCATAACGATCATCATCCACGTTAAGAACTTGGTAACATTTACCAAGACACTGCACTGATAAAGTGAATAACATCCCTGAAATAACAGCAACAGATTAAAGGTAAGTTTGATAATTTTTTCATAGGCAAAAAAGAAAACGATAAGTTTGGTTGAGATTATGTTAGACCATCGCATTGACACAATATTACCCAAGTAAAAACTATTAGCGTAGGGAATAAAAAGATGGTGCAGAAAGTTTCAAATACAATACATCACTTAAAATAAGTAATTTTTTATCTTGAATTTAATACTCCAAATCAAACTAGAGAACTTAGTACTTCCTCACAAATTTTAAGTTAACACTTCAAAGTAGTGAATGCATATAAACAGTACATATCCAGTAGTTGATCATTGAAAGAAAATTTCAGAGAAATTGGTAAAGTAAATAATAGGTATCCTAGGAAGAAAAACGGCACACAGATGGTTGAATTGACAATGAAACTTACCGTGACTAGGATTTCCTACCGTGACCTTGTTTAATTTGTTTTCATGTACTCCAACTCAAGAATATGGAGAGGTACAGCAGAGAGTTCTTTTTAGATATATTAGTATATTAGTAATTAATAATTAAGATACTCATTAAATTTTTATTTTTAAAAAAAAGAGTGAAATTACATTTTGTCTATAAGTGATCGGTCAACTATGTTTAAGCTACCGGTCAATGGCCGGATTTTGACATTAGAGGGGAAGATGCCTATTGTTGAAAGTAAGGGGAAATTGATTTTTAAAACAAACTTCAGGTATAACAAAATGCTCACACAACTCATCCAATTCACCCCCCACACTAAAACACCTTAGGCCTACCCCTCCCAAGATATTTATTTCTACTTCACACTACATCAGACACGTGGCACATAGTGTGTCATAACGATGACGCAGTCAGGCTTGCGTGTAATGACGAAAGCAAGGGAATTAAATTGTCTTCGTTGTTGACCAGGTTTAGGCCTTTTGTTAGCTACCGATATGGGATAAGTATCCCTTCACCCACATCTGACTTTTTCTCTCTTTCTTTTATTATTTTAGTTTTCATTATATTCTTTTCTTTAACTATAATAAAATAATATTTCAATAGTAAAGTATTGCCTTTCAGCAAATTATGTAAAGTCTTTACTATATCTTTTGATTAGATTACGTAAGTCTTAGTTTTAAATTGTATAATATATATTTTATAATTATTCCTCAAATAATTCAATTTAAGTTATTATTATTAGTATGTAATATTTCATTATAAGAGGATTGAAAAGGTATGTGTGTGTATATATATATGTATTTGTTTTTTTTAATTTAGAGATAATCTAGTATATATTTATATTAGAAAAACTTTTGTAAAATGCCTCAAAGCTCTCTAGTATCTTTACATAAAAAATAATAATTTATGTATCTAATTAAGATTTGGGTTGTTTGATAAATGAGTAAGTTCTAGCCCTTGTAAAAAAAATCATTCTAAAACTTTCCTATTCTATTTTTTAAAACTCATTAATTTTTTGAAAAAACAATTTAAAAACTGCTGAAAAATGTCACAGAACCGCCACCAAACTCCAGATATTTAAAAACCGCCAATAAATGCAAAAATACTGCCGTAAACATCGTTCGTATCTGAAGCACTTGGCGCAACCCCCGCTAGATGAACACAAACCGCCGTTGAATATTTCTTTTAGTGACAGTTTATGTAACCGCCGTAAGAACCGCCATGAAATTTATTTTAGCGACGGTTGTCCGAAACCGCCGCGGATAAACTGCCGGAATTCGACTGTTTTCTTGTAGTTAATTGTACTCTTGGGTTTAATACAATTCATTTACTATTTTTTCTATTGTGTTGTTATCATTTCATATTTATATTCAATCGTTATTACCTTGATACGACGTATTGCTTGTAACCCTTTTTTACAAATTTAATTGTATTCTAAATTTTGATTTAGAAGCATACAATTTGGTGCCCATCGTGGAGATCAGACAATTACGTTTGTTCCAAGGTTATAATATGTATCTCTTTTTTACCTCAAGATGGCTGATAACACCATCAATAAAAATTTTAGAAATATTGTTGAAGATCCCACCGTTGAAGATGCTCATTTAGGCAATGAGAAAACTGCTCCAATTAACGTGGGGGTTCCGAGTTCGTTAGGATTTGGTATATGGTAGATGCTACTCATGCAATTCATGGCTCAGACCCGTGAACAATTTGCAGAGAAAGCTTGAATAAACAAGCAAATGCGCAGCTCATTACAATCTATTTCAGAAAGTATCAGACCTACGACAACCTCTAATGTGATTCTTCCTGGAGGAACTTCGACTTCTATTCCTTAGGGTGCAGTAATAGGGGGGCCTCTAATGGGAGTCAGGTCTAAGGGCTCGGGGACTATACCCCTAGGTAAAGGTGCCCATGGGAACCGTTCCTATGGTGGTGGAGATGACACCCGTGGTGCAGTCAAGCGTCCCGTTAGACCTAGAAAAGTGGAAAAATGACTTCAAAGCTAAGCTCGAAGAGCGGATGGGGAGGATCCTTGGGAGACAAAGTCTTATAAATTGATAGTTATTGCAAAATGCAAACAACAAGCCTTCAAGCCGGAACCAGCCTCGGCACCTAGCCCAAAGCACTTCAAATTGCAAATTTGAAGAAATATCACAGCAAGTCAAACCCCGCTGATCATGTCACCGTAATGGTGAAGGGGAACGACTTGACCAAGTTGTTGTTGGACTCAGTGCTCTTGAATAAATTCGGAGAGATGATTAAAAATGGAGCATTGAATTGGTACATACATTTGTCGTCCGAGTCAATTGGGTCATTTGATGAGCTAGCCGATTTGTTCATCAAGGCTCATATCGGGGCCCAAAAGGTCGATCACAGAAAGGGTAGTCAATGTGATAATCGAAGGGTCAGAGGTTAATGTCGTCAACTACACTATGGCCAAAAAGTTTGTCAAACTCTCCATGACATAGAAAAGAGGAGCCGAGGTAGTGGCTTGAAAGGTGAAATCATGTTCACTAATGAGAACTCTGAGGTGATGATGTTTCCTCATCATGATGCATTAGTATCATGTTGTGGAGCAATGACTTGGACATCAAGCAGGTATTGATAGATGTAGGGAGCTCCGTTAACATCATTCATTACAGAGTCATAAAGAAAATATGGTTGAAGGACCAAGTCGTCCTGAAAACAACCAGTGCTAATGGATTTTAATAAGTCAACGGAAAATAAGCTTGGTGAGATTACACTCACCATCTATGCTGAAGGAGTTACTAAGGAAACCATGTTTTAAGTCATGTCTGAGGATATGACTTATAATGTTATAGTCGAGTGACCTTGGATCCAAGCTATGGAGGCAGTGACCTAAATTCTTCACCAAGTCATCAAGTTCCCAACCCCTTGAGGGATACGAAGCATCCATGGAGAACAAAGGATGGCAAGGAAATGCTATTATTTTTCTCTCAAATATGGAGTCGTCCCGTCAGGACCTTCTAAATAGCAATCATAGCCTCCAGGATTTGTGGAGGAGGCTGTTCCAGTGGCTGAAACGAAACCTCAAAATGAAAAGATCCCGGCTTGCATTCAAGAGCCCAAATAACAAAGGTCTGAAGCTTCAACCATCGAAGAGTTGGAAGCAGTCACATTGTCAGTGGAGTTTCCTGAATGGAAAATATGTGTTGGCTAGGAATTGGACTCCAAGTCAAACGAATGTATAGTGGTATTTTTAAGTCAAACACTGGTTGTTTTGCTTGGTATGATGCCGACATGGCTGGGATCGACCCGGGGATAACTTCTCATAAACTCAATTTAGATCCTCACCATACTCCGATGAAGCAAAAGAAAAGGCCTCACGCTGGCATTAAGAAGACAGTGATTGAAGAAGAAATGAACAAGCTACTTGACAATGGCTTCATACGAGAGGTTAAGTATCCGAATTGGTTAGCTAACGTCATGATCGTGCCCATGAAAAATGGGAATTGGCGAATGTTTGTGGATTAAACGGATCTAAATAAGGCTTTTCCCAAAGATTCATATTTGTTGCCACAGATTGATAGATTGATTCCGCGGCCGGACACAAGTTGTTGACCTTCTTGGATGCCTACTCAGGTTATAATCAGATCTTGATGGAACCTAAGGATCAAGAGAAAACATCCTTCATCACTGACTGGGGGAAATTTTTTGTAGGGTGATGCCATTCGGCCTAAAGAATGCAGGTGTAGCGTATCAAAGGTTAGTCTGCTGCATGTTTAAAGATTACATTGGGAAATTAATGAAAACATACATCAATGATATGTTAGTAAAGCCAGTGCTAGTGGAACAGTATTTGAATCTTCTGAGAGAGGCCTTCGCTACCCTTCAACAATATAATATGAAATTTAACCCCGAGAAGTGTGCTTTTAAAGTTGGCTCGAGCAAATATTTTGGTTTCAAATTGTTTCCGACCAAGGGGATTGAAGCCAATCCTGAAAAAAATCAAAGCAATAGAGGAGATACCTGACGTCCTCACGGGGACAAATGTGGTTCAATGCCATACTGACCAGATAGTAGCTTTGAGTAGATTTATCTCGAGGTTCTCGGAGCAATGCCACAAGTTCAACTTTGAATAGACTCCAGAGTGCCGACATGCGTTGAAGGATTTAAAGCACTACTTGTCAAATGCTCCGCTACTTGCAAAATAAAAAGACGGGGAAACACTATTGATCTACCCGCAGTATCTAAGGTGTCGGTGAGCGCAATACTGGTCCAAGAGGAAGAAGGGAAAAAACAGCCGATATACTATTTCAGCAAATCGCTGCTTGATGCCGAGGCCAGGTACCCACACATAGAAATATTGGAACTTGGATTAATAATTGTTGCACGAAAGCTTTGACCCTACTTTCAATGCCACCTTATCGCTGTAGCCACTACCTTTCCCTTGAGGAACATATTGAACAAACCTAAAACTGTCAAGGAGACTAGCTAAATGGGCAGTTAAACTGAGCGAGTATAATATCACTTATCAACCTCGATTGGCCATTATGTCTCAAGTGTTGATCAACTTCCTGGCTGCTTTTAGTTCCCAAAATACTCCCCGAGGCGGAGAAGGAGGAACTGTTGGCAAAGGGTCCGGTTTTTGGAGTTTGGACACTTTATACATATGGAGCTTAAAATGTTAAAGGCTCCGGACTTGGTTTGGTTTTGGTGAGTCCAACATGAGAAAAAGTAAGGCACTCTATTAGGTTTCATCCAATTACACATAATGAAGCCGAATACGAGGCCGTTATACAGGTTTGGAGCTTACGAAGGAGCTAGAGATAGAAAAAATTGAGTGGAAGAGTGATTCACAACTTGTGGTGAATCAAATACTTGGGGACTTTATGGCTCGAGAGCCCAGGATGCAATAACTGCTAACCTTAGTGAAAGAAATTTTATCTAAGTTCCAAGAATGGAGGATAGAGAAGATTCACCAAGAAGAAAATCGGGAAGCAGATGCCTTAGAAAATTTAGGCTCTACTGTCGAAGTAAGTGAGTTGGGAGCTAATTCAGTTGTTTATCTTCTAAGTTCGGCTATTGAAAGGGTAAAAAGTAATGTAAACTTAGTGGTGCACCAAGTTTATCTCATATTTTGACATAGGGACTCTGCCAGATGACGAAAAGGGAGCTCTGAAGCTGAGAATTTAAGTGGTTCCATATTGTATGATCTGCGGAGAACTGTATAGATATTTGCAAAGTGGCCCGTTGGCCAAGTGATTGTGTCTTAAAAAGATTGAGTACGTCATGAGAGAAGTACACAATGGTGAATGTGGCAATCATTCCAGAGGAAAATTAATCACTCTTAAGCTAACTCAGAGCTGGATACTATTGGTCAAATATCAGCATGAATGCCAAGGTCTTTATTAAAAAATATGACAAGTGTCAACGTCATGCTCAGATGCCCACCAACAAGCGAAGCCCTTACATTTAATCTTGTCCTTATGGCCATTATGAAATGGGGGATGGTTAACGTTAGACCACTCCCCAAGGGAAAGGGTAATATGCAATTTTTTCTTGTGCTAATAGACTACTTTTCCAAATGGGTTGAAGCGGGGGCTTTCGCCCAAGTTCGGCAAAAGGAAGTCATAGACTTCATTTAGAAAAATATTATCTGCAGATTCGGAGTCCCAAAAGAAATTACGCGTGACAGCGACCCATAATTCATTAGCACTCAAGTCACACATTTCTTTGGAAAGTGGGAAATTAAAAGGGTAGTGTCCTCACCATACCATCCGAGTTCAAATGGTCAGGTCGAGTCTATAAACAGGGTGATCATTGAGAATTTGAAAAAGAGACTTGAGGTAGCAAAAGGCCTGTGGCCGGATAAACTCCCTGGAGTGTTATAAGCAAATCGAACTACGTAGAAGAATAGCACAGGGGATACTTATTTCTCTTTAGTATACATGATGGATGCCTTAATCCCTGTAGAAGTTGGTGAGATGGTTGAAAGGAAATGGCTTTGATACGGATGGCAGCTCAGAAAAGGCAGCTTGAGAATTACCTCAACAAAAAAGCTAAGTTTAAAAGTTTTAATATTGAGGATTATGTGCTTAAGATAATGACACAGTCAACAAAAGAGCATAATGTCAGTAAGCTTAGCACAAACTGGGAAGGTCCGTATCGGGTCTCAAAGATCGTCGATATGGGAACATACCAATTGGAAAAAAATGAATAAGAAGATAGACTTATCAAATTGGAAAATTTGCAATTTGAAGCGGTACTACTTCTAATTTTAAGGTACTTTACCTTATTTATTGATTTTATTAGTACTCACCTACGGCAACTAGTCTCCATACGCTCCGAAGCTTAGGTCGAATAATTACTTACCCCTCATTTTCTTTGCTTGACATTTTTAGGAAGTAGAGGGAACAAAACACAGTACTCGAGTTCTCATCATTTTCACCCGACAATTGGGGGAATGGAAGAGATGGTGTAATGTCCTAACATAGTGCGACGATGCCTGTTTGTTCAACCTTCTGTACCGGGGACTGTCAACAGACCCGAAGACTTACAATAATCCACCAAGGACTACCGACGGATTCGAAGATTTTCCTTGTTTAATGTTTTATGTAAATAGCGCTCGGTAGAGACAATGTTTAGTTTATGCTAAGTCCTTTTATGGCTAGGTTCAATGTAACCCTGAGCACGACTATAATCTTTAATGAAATAGATTTTATCCTAAGTTGTTTGCCTTAATATTCAACTTCCCGTAGTTATATTGCTTGGTTTTAATACCCTAATGCCTCGACATGAGAACAAGACATCGTTCCAGTCCGCTTAAAGTCTTTAGTCTCATATGACTTAGAATGAACAAAGCTTGCAAGCCAAAGAATATGTTCTAAGTGTTTTCTTATACATCCCAATGAGATAACATGCAAACACGGATAATCAAAGACAAAAAATTCAGAGACTTAAACAAATTTCACTAAGTTTCAGGCGCTCAAGTACCCGTTGTCAAAAATACTTACATTGGCTCTAACGGCCACAAAAGTTAGACAAGAATCAAAGAAAAACCAGCTAAGTAGGTGGAGAAGCCGCAGCGGCAAGTGCATCACATTCCTCCTCTTTATCTGCGGAGGCGTCATCACCATCTTCCTCATCCTTGGAGGTAAGCTCTTCCTCTATGGCTGCCCCTTCATCATCCTCGTCACTCGAAGAGAAGTTCTTAGCCACGTAATGAGCCCGAGTGACCAAGCCTTCACCCTCCATAATCAAGGTGGGAAAATCAAGCCCGTACGCTTGGCATGTTTTCAATGTCTCCAAGCGGGTTTTGAAAACCATCTCATACTTGTCAACGTAGGCCTTTTTCTTTCTAGCCTCCAATACGATCTTATAGAAATCTCTCTCTTCCTTTAGCTGCTCCGCATCTCCTTGTAGCCGAGATAATTCAGCAAGGACCAATGGAGTTTGATGGCGTTTTTCTTGCAGCTCTTCGATTATCGTCGATTGGTTAATCAAGGAATTACGGTGAATATCCGCTACTTTTAGAAACTCGACCTTTCCATGTTCTACCGCAGGCTCAAGCTCTTTGATGTTATCCACAACCTTGTTTTACACTAAGGCTAAAGCTTCCCTCTGAGTCTCAAGCTCAGCCTTCGAATTCTCGGAGGCGTAGAGTGCTTCCGTGAGGGCAGCTTCTCTCTTATCCAGCTGAGCCTTAAAATGGTAAAGTTCATGCTTTTGCTTTAAGTAGAGCTCATCAACCTAAAGTAATAGAAGGAAGTAAGCAATAGAAGTGTAAAGATGAAACTATGAATAAACGGAAGAAGATGGTGATAGGAAGAAAGTAAGCAACATGGTAGATGTCATAGACAGAGCCTCAATGCGCTTCTTATCCAGAGTGACAAATAGTTGATTCAAGTCCTAGGCTACTTGTGAGGGATCAACAAAAGGATCCACATTATTTGGGATCTCAGTTAAGATCTTTCTCAAGATGTCTTCACTGGTAGGACCACTGGAAGCTTCATTATATTTTTCTGTGGCCATCTCGACGACTCCTCCACTTAGACTCTCGTTCGTCCTCGAATGAGCTTGAGTCTAAAGAAAATTCACACAGATAACAAGAGAAGCTGCACGACCTTCATAAACTACTTCACGGACATTATCTCATGATTACAGAATGAGAATTATAACATGCACACCGAACTCTTAGAATAAAACATATATGGACAATATGATAACACCATTGCCCAGCTTATTCTGACTAAGCTGACCCTTCCTTGATCACGAGAGGAGAGTTTTACTTTTTCAAAATAAAGATACACGGAACTCTGGATGAATTAACATGATTCCGCCGACGAATCACCTCGTCGATATACTTTGCGATATATATATGTCAATGAAACTAAGAACTAGCTCACGCTTCAGCAATTCCTTAGAGATTTAATATTAGCATTCAGTATTAGAGGAAGATTCCTCCACTTAGAGCATTAACTCATACAGCCAATTTGAATAGGAATAGCCATCCTCGCACAGTCTGCTGGACTAAGGAAGACTTAGCTAAAAGCAGAATGTAGGCAGACCCGAGCTACCAAACGGCTCTTTCGATTTGTCAAACAGCTCCAACTGTCGAGTTCACTACTCTCAAACCTTTTTACCACAAGCACCACTGCTCGATAGTTCAATTCACGGGTCGGACGACACTCTCCATTACCTTTAGTAGCCTTGAAACACAACAATTTGCTTACCCGACTACCTTGATACATATTTCGGCTCAACACAGGGAACATCACAAGCAGCTACTAACCTGACACGACCCGAAATCCGGCTAGGCCGTGCGGGCACCCGACATCCTCCCCTAGACCCGTCGGGCGAACCCTTACCAATTAAATTAGGAAAATAAATATAATTCAATTCATAAATAAGAACAAGACTTAAAAAAATACTGACATACTGATACCTCTAAGCTGTACAAAAGAAATTACAGCTGACTACCCAACATACTAGGTTTAGGGTTATCCAGACTAGACATCTAAGAGTACAAAAAAGACAGATACCTCCTGAATGGAACAGAATGCAACTGAAATAATAAACAATAAACTGGTGGCCATCCGGAATAAAGCTGGCTCACCCTGACAGCTGAAGTCGTCTTCGCTCCTTCAGTACGTGGCGAACTCGATCCTTGAGCGAACCTGCCGAAACGAAATAGATAGACAAGAAACAAACAACAAACGAGGGTGAGTCAAAAGGACTCAATAAGTGGGGCAGACTAGCCACCTCAAAGAATATGATAGCTAGTCAGGGTGAAGAAAAACAGATAAACTAAATCCATCTTATTTGAACTATAAACAGGCAAAGCCAAATAATAACTGAAAACACGTATGTAATCATAAACAGCCAGGGACATAAGGTAGACAGAACATATAGATATCCTGAACATGTCGACAATCAGAAATACATCCTGTTGCGGCGTGCAACCCGATCCACATATTCATACTGTTGCGGCGTGCAACCCGATCCGTATATTCATACTGTTGTGGCGTACAACCCGATCCGTATATTTATACTGTTGCGGCTTGCAACCCGATCCGTATATTTATACTGTTGCGGCGTGCAACCCGATCCGATCCATGTATTTATATTGTCGCGACGTGCAACCCGGGATACGAGCCAGAGATATATAAGTAAACTGAGATACGTTCACAACATGGTATACATACCGCATATATAAAACACAGCACAATACACACAATAGTCAGTATGCGGTGCAATGAGATGGGATGAGTGCGGTATGATGCAATGCAGTCACATATGTCTGATACCTATCTCCGGCGCGGGACTCTCATCGCCAACCAGGAAGTATATGCAATAATGACCCTTCGCCGGTGCGGGACTCTCATCGCCAACCGGGAAGTATATGCAATAATGACATATGCAATAATGACCCTTCGCCGGTGCGGGACTCTCATCGCCAACCGGGAAGTATATGCAATGCTCAAAACCAGAGTGCAATGCTCATATGTTCAATACAATACCAACTACAGGGCATAACATATAATATACAATGTAAATTCAAAGCTAAGGCGTAATGAGTACGCCTATCGGCAACTACACACGTAAGGAAACACGTGGTAGGAAAATCCACGAGGCCAAGGGCCTCCAAAGAAATGGATATAAACACTTGCCTCTTCCAAAAGTTAGCATTGCTAATCAATAACCGCTTTTATCCTTTGGTTCCATTGCCAAACGATCCCACTGTGTTCAATAAGCAGAAAAATATATCACATTAGGCTAAAGGCTTCATTCCTCACATCTTAGGGTAATCCAGGTAGGAACCTGATACCCTATTCGCATACGCAATACGTAGGCCAGGCCTATATACAGGGTTTAAGGTCACATAACCAAACCCCAAATAAATTACATTTATAAGTTGCCCATAACTCACTGAGTACAAATATATAATCAATTCCACTATCGGGGTCCATTTGAACCTTTAAACTATTAATTGAAGTTATTAAAACGATGGCTAATATCCCAATTTTACCGTAAAAATATATTCAAACACACGTAATAAGCTAAGATAATGAGTTAACATCATTACCTGAAGATTTGGGGTAGAAATTCCACTATTTTCCACTCCTTTTTTTCCCTTTTTCCTCTCTCTTTTCTAATTTTTCCTTTCTCTGAGTTTTTTTGTAATGTTTCTGCTTTCTAACGTAGGTAGCTGATGGCTAAGGTAATCCCTCAGCCAACCGACCTTTTGTTAAATTAATTAAATTTTTTTTAATAAATTCGCTACGACGATTAAAATTAAAATGGAACCCTAGAGAAGTCGAAATGATCCCATATTTTTCAAGTAAGTTATACAAAATATATGTAACATACTCGCGAAGGCGGATCTCAAATCGGACTCCCGAAACTCAAGATGCGAATTTAAATAGGAAAAGTCAAATTATTTAACTTTCGGCATTTTAGCGGAAACTAGCCGAACAACATCGAAATTCACTTTCGAAAGTTTACAAAAATCATAAATAATCATATGAACCTAACGGCACTTTCGGATTTCGAATCGGAGCTCATTCGGCAAAAACCGAGCTCGAAAATCTCTTTTTAATATTTATTGCCAATACAAACTGAAACCTTCTTCCGATGTCTACCAAACGAGGTCTGATTTAGCTCAAATTTTACAGACAGGTCTTAATGGACATTACGAATATTTTAAAATTATCGGCACGCCAATCGGAGTTCTAACTTCCGAAACGACTGACCGAGGTCGTTTCATAACCGCCCAAGCTCACTAGTGCTGGATGAAGAAGAGATGACAATGGACTTAGTATAGGAATAATTAGAGCTTCAGGAAGCTCTTCTTCTTATTTATTTGGCTACAAGAGCTAGACTATTTCCGAGTCAGGCTAACCGCAGAATCACAATTGAAGAAATAGACATTAAATGAGCTTTATGGAACAATATCTATGTCAATTTAACCTTCCTATAAAAAGGAAACTCCGAAAATTTACCAGAAAACCCTTTTACAATCGAGACAAGCTCATATAATAATATGACTCTACTAGCGTCTCAAACCAAGAGGAGACACGTAGATCAAATATTACTTACTAATCACTTTGAAGCGGAAGAAACAATAACACTTCCTACCAATACCGAATCTCGAAGAGAAAGGTAAACCGACTTAATATAATAACAGAAGGTGGAACAATGAGATTTCAAGCAGAAAATACCGCCACTCACTCCCAAATCTCTCACATTTACACTAGATAAACTAGTATGGTCTCACAAATGCCAGGAATAAATCATACCAGAAGCTCACCCCTCTACCACAGTAGATTCTTAATATAGACGACATCCCAAGAAACCATAGAAACATGATAAGATAAACGAATTCTAGATCGATCGGAAGAATCCAATCTTACTCACATATAATAGAAGAAGAAATACTTGGGTCTACTATATCGGATACCTCAGCATCCTGCTAGACTGGCAATTCATAGAATTGCCTCTGCGGCTGAGCTGAGCCGCTACCTTGATAATTATTTCCAGAAGAACCACAACGCCATGCTCTTGGCCCCTGCCGGATGGTGGGATATCTCTAGATGACTGAGCCCTAAATGAAATCGCCTACGACCGAGCAGGTGTCTGATGGTGAGAGAAAGGACGACTGCCTACTTGCCGGAGTAAGGGAAAACACCTCAAAGGATAACCAGACTCACGACAATGATAACATCTTTTTGCTGAAAATGGAAGCTGGACAGATTGTTGAAAGCTATAAAGAGAAAGTTGAGTCTGATCATGATGACCTACTTGCGCACTCTGAGAATCACGCGCTACAAGCTGAGATAACCTAGCAGACGACTTCCTACACTAATCAAAACCTTTACCTTACCAGAAGAGGTACCATAGTTGCCCACCAGGGCCACGAGATTTCTCGCTCTCGTGCTCTGGATCTTCTTGCTTTAACTTATGGTATGCCTAATACCTCTGAGCAATATCAATAAAAATATCAAATGAAGTCCCAACCTCAATTTCTCGAGCCATCTGGGATCTTAAGGAAGGAGAAAGGTAACCAAAAAATCTTTGAACCTTCTCGGAAGGTTCATGGATAGTTCTAGTGCATATTTAGCCATCCTAGAGAATTCAATCTCATATTCTGAAATCGACAGGCTACCCTGTACATTGCACTCAAACTGGCGACGCTTTTCATCTCGCTCACTACGAAAAAAGAACTTTTCCATGAATCTAGAAGAAAAATCGAACCAAGCCAGCTTAGGAAAGCCTTACTTAGCTAATAGGAGAGTGGTCCACCAATCCAAGGCTGGAGCCTAAAAATGGAAAGCAGAATAATCAACACCATATCGCTCGATATAATCAAGAGCCTGAAGGATACGTTGACATTATTTTATTTAAATAAAAAAATTTACGGAGTTTATCTAATGCATTGCTTGAGAATATCAGAAGGTTCAACCGCGTAAAATAATGCAACCTCTTTGGGCACTCGGACCGAATTGTTACCTCAGCTACCTAACCAGCCAGAACAACTTGAGGCACAACACATGTTGCCTCTGGAACATAATTTACATGGGCAACATCAGGAACGGGAACAAGAGCTCCCTAAGACCGCAAGTCTGCATTTGCGGCAACCTGATAGGAGATTCTTGTGGTATTTGCGCCACCAAGATTCTCATAAAAGCACCATAGAGAGCCAGAGGAACCACAAGGCCCTGCTTCCTTGCCCACGCAAGCTCGTAGAGCTGGGGCCTCCGCAACTTGATCGTCAGCATGATCCACAATTCTCGGGGCTTGAGTAGCGCTAGCCCCAAGCTACACTGCTTCGTCCTGAACTCCTACCCTTTGCTGATTTGTTGCACGAGGTTTCACAATTACTACGAAGGAATAAATGAATTTTCTTTTTTGCATCCCTGGTCGACGCACGATAAGGAAAGAAGGAAAAGAAACTTCCTAAATGCCATCATAGCCTCTCGTAGATAAGTACAGATGTCTAAGTACCCATCAGGGAGACTCTACTAGACACTGTCTTAGTCTGGATAGACTGTAACCGGACTCTAATACCAACTGACACGATCCGAATTTTAGGCTACGCCGTGCGAGCACCCGACATCCTCCCCTACACCTGTCAAGTGAACCCTTACCAACTGAATTAGGAAAATAAATATAAATCCAACTCATAAATACGAACAAGCCTTAAAGAAAATACAGACATACTCATACCTCTAAGCTACACAAAAGAAATTCAAGCTAACTACCCAACATACTAAGTTTAGGGCTATCTAGACAGACATCTAAGAATACAAGTAAAGCATAAACATCTCCTGAATGGAGAAAAATACAACTGGGATAATAAACATAAAATTTTGTAGCCATCCTGAATAAAAGCTGGCTCAACCTGACACCTGAAGTCGTCTTCTTTCCTCAACAACGTGGCAAACTCAATCTTGGAGCGAACCTGCCGAAATGAAATAAATGGACAAGAAACAAACAACAAATCAGGGTAAGTCAAAAGGACTCAAAAGGTGGGGGTTTCCTAGTGTTGCTCCCAACGCACAGGCAAGTATACGCAGTCGACAAGTAATAGAGTGATAAGTCAAGTATCGTTCCCACGAGGACTAAGTGTAGACTGACGCTCAATAAACAATTTCTAACTAACTATCCAGGGATCTTTTTCAATGGTGAAAATTTTATTAACTAAAGAACAGTAATTTAAATGGTGGAAATTCAGTCAAACAATGGGGAAAACTTTGGTTGTGAACAATATTAATGAGACGGTGCAGGGTCACAGCTACGACCAATCCAGTTGAGTTTTCCAATTGATTCCATTCCTCGAATCCCGGATTACTAACTAACAGGTTAAATGTACCCGTGAAAACCTTTTGATTCTTCACGGTCTATGCAGGCTACTCCAATCCCTATATGTCTATCGGTTGAATCACGTGCACGCATTAACGAATTCTGTGATTAGTTAAGCTAGAATTCAATCTTCAAACATCAACCTTCATGAAACGCTCTAACCCTAGAACGAAGGATTTAGCCACGAATACTCATAATCACAAAACAATGATTTGATGAAATAATGATGAAATAAGTAATAGACGAAAGAATAGGAATTAAACCCTTGTTCAATGAAGTATGGTGCTCAACAAGTGCTCCAAAGTCTGAACTCCCTTCAAAAACTAAGTAGAATGGCATTTATAATGTTTACAAAAGCCTAGCAATTAAACGCCTAAGCCTAGACGAAATAGGACTTCCAAAAACGCTCCAGGGGCGCTATAGCTGGCGTCCCGCACCTCAAAACACGCGCAACAAGGCAGAGTCCGTCGAATCTCGCACGTAACGGCCACGCCCCGCGCCACAAAACGCGCAAGAAAATTGGGCGCCATAGCTAGCGCGGCGCGCCACCAAACGCGTTAGGCAAATTCCAGCTTTTCTTCGTTCGCAGCTTGCGTCGCGTCGTGCCTTCGTGTGCTCGATCCAATCCTCAATCCAATTCAAGCCTTTTCTTGCTCGATTATGCTCTTCAAAGCTCCAATTGCACCTCACAACATCCTACAAGTCACACGACACAAAATCAGTGCAAAATCACATTCGTCAACTAGAAAACGGGCGAATAAAGTACTCAAACATGAGGAAATATTAAGGAAATATAGGCATAAAAATCCAAACATTATCACCCCACACTTGAACTTTTGCTCGCCCTCGAGCAATTACAAATAACTTCCCAACCTAGGTAGAACAGGTCTGCCTATGACTATGGTTGATACCGACCATTGAACGAATGCATACATGACTACTATGGGTCCAACAAACATTTCAACAATATAACAACTCAAAAAACGAGAACAACCACCCCAAGACAACTCAAATGCACAAACTCGACTCATTGCAACCATGCTCCCACAAAGTCACACCTACCTACTCAACCAAGAAGCCACGACTTCACCTCTCTCATGTAAACCGTGTGCCCTCACCAACAATGAAACAAGAGAGTGTCCCCCAAATATCACACACAACAATGAATATCAAGAATAGAACGGGGACAATAGCATAGAAAGAATTCACTCACTCTCAACACTCACTCTCATGAAAAGCTCACATGTCACACACGATGTACCATAGGCTTGCCCGTAGTGTAGAACTCCACTAATATAGGCTCACTCCGGTCGGGATTAACTAGGACTTTAAAGGGTTGTAATGTAGGCTAAGGGGCTGGTAGGATACATATGGATAATAGTGACTACCTCCCTAAGCACTTTAATACATCACATTCAATTTAAGCACATCTCTCATCAAAGCCACCCAATTCACCACCCAACAAATTTCGCACACACCTTTTTAAACAAGTAACAATTTTTCTTTTAAGCACAACACTAGCAAGGATGGGTATTTATTTCTTTTCTTTTTTTTTCCCTTTTTTTCAATTCTTTTTATTTTTTTTTCTATTCAATTCTTTCCAAACCTTGCCAATGCTCCTCCAACTACTTCACAATATCAAGTATTCCCCTGATTGGTTCCACTCAAAAACCTCCCAATACTTTACCCACAAACTCCACAATAATATAAAATTATCAATTAAAGTGCTTAAGGAATAAAGGGTCAAAAGAAAGCAATTTAGAACAAGTGGGTAGGCTCGCGGTGTGGGTGCCAACAAAAAGGTCAAAGGGATCACAACAATCAAGGGTGCATATAAGGGTAGGAAAATCAAGGTAAAAGGCTTATCCAAGAAGGCTTGTATCATCTCCCGACTAGAGCAAACCTAGGATTTCGCTTTGCACACACACGGGGCAAGTTCTAGACACCAATATGCAATATGGAGTATAATAGAATATTCCTCACAACACACATTGCACACAGTCCACACAAAATGGCTCCATCACAACTCTCAATCAAGCAAATAAGGCGCAACTTGTGGGAAATTAAGCACTAATGCACAAAGGTTCACAACAAAGTCAAGTGAGTGGACTCAAGCGTCTCAAGGGGGTCATTCCATTTTTTCTAGGCATGCATCACAATTTAAAACCAAAAGACACCACAAATAGCACATGCTCAAGTTCTAGTACATCGATATCAAACAAATCAAAGGCACCTAGCATTCTACCTATTTCTTTCGTCTAGGGCCACCTATAACTAACTACTCTAATCCTAAAAAGAAAGAAAATAAAAAAGCTACCCGGTTTAAAGGCCTCCCCGTGAAAAAGAACCGAGGCCATAAAGAAAATACGGGGCGGATGACTGTACCACTAACTAAAAAAAAAAATCTTTTTGGAATTTTTCATTAGTTTTCTAAATTTTTTTTTGATTTTTTATATATTAAAGGAAGAAACAAATAAAAATAAAGTCAAGTGACAAAATTAAAAATTGCTAAAATTAAATTACTAAGGGTACAATCATCCATAACCTAAAAAACTTGGGAAGTCCCCCACTTCACACTTAAAACTAAGCAATGTCCTCAGTGCGATAAAAAATAAAGTACAAGAGGTAAAGGAACTTCCCTGAAGGCTCTAGTCCTTGGTGCTAGCATCCTCCAAGCTTCCGTATAGTATGAGGTACTCAGACTTCCCCCAACAGGTCATCAATATTAGGCAGCGGTGAGGATACCCCATACTTAAACTCGACATTACATGAACCTGCAATCCAAAGAAAAACAAAAACTACGTGGCACTATAAATAAAATAATACAAGTACAAACTCGGGTTGCCTCCCGAGAAGCGCTGTAGTTAACGTCGTGGCACGACGACACTTTTAGATCACTTCCAGTATTTATGTCCTCTCTTCTTACGACGAACCCTTGCTTTCATTCTTTCCTTGAGAGAACCCATCTTCACGTCATTTGGTTTACTTCCATGTTCTTGTTTGACACATTCGATCATAGAGCACTCTTCAACCTTAGCTATGTGCTCCTTCTCACTATACATCTTGAAAGTAACCTTCTCTCCATGCGCTCTAACAGTCATCTCACCCAGCTCCATGTCAATAATTGCCTTCGAGGTGACTAAGAATGGTCTCCCCAAAATGATTGGAGCTTCTCGGTCCTCTTCATAATCTAGGACTACAAAATCAGCAGAGAATGTAACTTACCAACTTTAAGCAACACATCCTCCAACTTACCATCGGGGTGAGTGAGTGATCCATCCGCCATCTTAAGAGTAACTGAAGAGGGCTTGATTGCTCCTAGCCCTAACCTTTTGCAAACAGATAGAGGCATGAGATTTATGCTCGCACCCAGATCACACAATGCACCAGTGATATTATGCCCTCCAATGGTGCAAGAAATATTAAACCTCCCAGGATCTTGAAGTTTTCGAGGTAGCTTGCTCAACTCAAGATTGTGCAACACTCCTCTACTAACTCAACTGTATCTATCTCTTGAGGCTTTTTCTTCTTGACTAAAATCTCTTTTAAGAACTTCACAAAGGATGTCATCAATTCAAACACATCAGTCAAAGGAATGTTAACTTGAAGCTCTTTCAATATACTCATAAATTTTTTATAATGGGCCATATCCTTCGATGGTATAAGTCTCAAAGGGAATTTGTGGAGGTGGCAGAGATGACTCATTTTTCTCTTCTTTCCTCTTTACCTTCTCCATTTTTTCAACTTTTTCTATTTCAGCTCTCTTCTCAGACTTGGCCATCAGCTCTCCACCTTCAATTAAAGTCACTGCAAGACATTGCTCAGGCCATTTTCTAATAGTACTCGATCCAGCATCACCAGGGGGTGCTCCATGTTGTCTAGAATTTATAGCGCCCACCAACTGCCCCAACTGGTGCTCCAAGTTCTTTTGAGCATTGACAAGATCTTGTATGGCATGTGCATGGGCTGCAGTGTCAGCTATCATTCTCTGCTGGCCTGCCATTATCTGCTTTAGCATATCTTCAACTGAATTGCTAACCTGCTGTGGTGGAGCTGGAAGTGGTTGGTAATTATTTGGGGCTCTCATATTGCCTTGATAATAAGCATTACCAAACTGATTTTGACCCCGCGGCCTGTTTTGTTTACCCACGTAATAAACTTACTCTGGATTAGAAGAGCAAAACTCTGTAGCATGATCTTGACCAAAAACCTCACAAAAACTCTGGAGTTGATGCACTGGAGCCACTGGTTGCTAAGTTTTTGGTAGAGCTAGCTTGCTAATTTGATTAGAAATAGCATCCATCTTCACCCTCAGTTCTGAAACTGTATCTAACTCAAGTACCCCAGTAGATTTCTGCGTAGTAGCTCTACCATCTCCCTGCCAATCAGGATTGCTCTGCGAAAACTTGTCTAGTAATTCATAGATCTGGTCAGAGTTTAAGGCCAGTACTTGGCCTCCAGCAGCAGCATCTACCACGATCTTAGTGTGAGTAGTCAACCCCTCAATAAAAGTATGTGCTAGAACCTCATTTGATTGGTTATGGTGTGGACAATCTCTCAGTAAAGCTTTAAACCGCTCCCAGGCTGAATACAAAGACTCTCCTTCTCTCTGTCTGAAGGACATACTTTCACTCCTCAGCCAAGCTATCTTGGCAGATGGATAAAACTTAGCTAAGAACTTCTTAGCCAAATCATCCCATGTAGTGATAGACCCAGTTTTTTTAGCCTTTAACCACTTCCTTGCTGCCCCAATCAGTGAAAACGGGAACAATGTCAAGCGAACATAATCAATAGGAACTCTCGTCGGTGTATAAGTATCACTGATCTCCAAGAAATTCTGAATGTGATGCTGCGGATCATGAAGTAATCCACCATATTGCCCAGTCGCATGCAGCAACTGAATCATTCCGGGCTTAATCTCAAAGTTTCCGATGATAGCGGGCTTCACTATGCTAGACGCTACCCCTTCCAGGCTAGGGAGAGCAACATCTCGCACAGCTAAGGTGCGTTCTTCTGCCATTCCTGTAGGTAAAGATCAAGCAGGACCTAATACCTGAAACAGCACAAAACTCAACAAAAATTAAACTTGAATAGAAAATAATAAAATGTTCAAAAAGAAATCAGTCAATTGTTTCGTCCCCGGCAACGGCGCCAAAACTTGTTGCTCCAAACGCACACGCAAGTATACGCAGCCGACAAGTAATAGAGTGATAAGTCAAGTATCGTTCCCACGAGGACTAAGCGTAGACTGACACTCAACAAACGATTTTTAACTAACTATCCAGGGATCTTTTTCAATGGTGAGAATTTTATTAACTAAAGAACAGTAATTTAAATAGTGGAAATTAAGTCAAACAATAGGGCAAACTTTGGTTGTGAACAATATTAGTGAGACGGTCCAGGGTCAGAGCTACGACCAATCCAGTTGAGTTTTCCAATTGATTCCATTCCTCGAATCCCGGATTACTAACTAACAGGTTAAATATACCCGTGAAAACCTCTCGATTCTTCACGGTCTATGCAGGCTACTCCAATCCCTATATGTCTATGGGTTGAATCACGTGCACGCATTAACGAATTCTGTGATTAGTTAAGCGAGGCGAGCAAGTATATGTCTATCCTACTCACAAATTGGTTCCCCGATGCCCAGGTTCACAATCTAGCCCTACTCTTTCTTATTGCGTTCATAAATTTCCTCTTTCGAGTTCAATCTAAGAACCGTAGATAATGCCTAATTATCGGGCCCTAATAATTAAACAAGTGAAATCAAGAAAGAATAAATAATCTGTTATGGGATTCAATATGTGGAATTCAATCTTCAAACATCAACCTTCATGAAACACTCTAACCCTAGAACGAAGGATTTAGCCACGCATACTCATAATCACAAAACAATGATTTGATGAAATAATTAATAGATGAATGAATAGGAATTAAACCCTTGTTCAATGAAGTATGGTGCTCAACAATTGTTCCAAAGTCTGAACTCCCTTCAAAAACTAAGTAGAAGGGTATTTGTAATGTTTACAAAAGCCTAGCAATTAGTTACGCCTAAGCCTAGACGAAATAGGACTTCCAAAAACGCTCCAGGGGCGATATAGCTGGCACCCCACGCCTCAAAACGCGCGGAACAAGGCAGAGTCCGTCGAATCTCGCACGTAACGGCCACGCCCCACGCCACAAAATACGCAGGAAAATTGGGCGCCATAGCTGGTGCGGCGAGCCACCAAACGCGCTAGGAAAATTCCAGCTTTTCTTCGTTCGCAGCTTGCGTCGCGTCGTGCCTTCATGAGCTCGATCCAATCCTCAATCTTATTCCAGCCTTTTGTTGCTCGATTATGCTTTTCAAAGCTCCAATTGCACCTCACAACATCCTACAAATCACACGACAGAAAATCAGTACAAAATCACATTCGTCAACTAGAAAACGGGCGAATAAAGTACTCAAACGTGAGGAAATATTTACGAAATATAGGCATAAAATGCCAAACATCACCTAGCCACCTAAAAGAAGCAGATATGCTAGCCAGGGAGAAGAAAAGCAGATAAAAAAATTTATCTTATTTAAACTATAAAAAGGTAGAGCCAGATAATAACTAAAAACACGTATGGAATCATAAACTCATTCATAAATAGCCAGGGACATAAGATAGACAGAACATATAGGTTTTAAAGGTTTCCCAAACATATCAACAATCAGAAATACATACTGTTGCAGCGTGTAACCCGATCCATATATTTATACTCTTTCGGCGTGCAACTCGATCCATATACTTATACTGTTGCAACGTGCAACCCGATCCATATACTTATACTGTTGCGGCGTGCAATGTTGCTCCAAAACGCACATGCAAGTATACGTGGTCGACAAGTAATAAAGTGATAAATCGAGTATCGTTCCCACGAGGACTATTCAGACTGAATTCTAGCAAACAATTTATATAAACTATTCAGGGATCTTTTCCAATAGTGAGGATTTTATTAACTAAAGAACAGTAATTAAATGGTAGAAGTGAATGCAACCAATGGAGCAAAACTTGGTTGTTATCAGTAATAAGGAGACGGTCCAGGGTCAGAGTTACGAACAATCCAATTGAGTTTTCCAATTGATTCCACTTCTCAATCCCGGATTACTAACTAACAGATTAAATGTACCCGTGAAAACGTTTCGATTCTTCACGGTCTATGCAGGCTACTCCAATCCCTATACGTCTATGGGTTGAATCACGTGCACACATTAACGAATTCTGTAATTAGTTAAACTAGGCGAGCAAGTATATGTCTATCCTACTCACAAATTGGTTCCCCGATACCCGGGTTCACAAACTAGCCCTACTCTTTCTTATTACGTAATTAAATTCCCTCTTTCGAGTTCAATCTAAAAACCATAGATAATGCGTAATAATCGGGCCCTGACAATTACACAAGTGAAATCAAGAAAGAATAAGCAATCCGTTATGGGATTCAATTAATGGGAATCAATCTTCAAACATCAACTTTCATGTAATACTCCAACCCTAGAACGATAGAATTAGCCACGCATACTCATAATAACAACACAAAGATTTGATGAAATAATGAAATAATGATGTAATAGATTAATGGAAGGAAGAAAAACCCTTGTTCAAGATGTTATGAGCTCTCCAATTTGCTCCAAAGTCTGAACTCCCATCAAAAACTAAGTAAAAGAATATTTATAGAGTTTACAAACACCTAGTAATAAGTTAGACCCAAGCCTAGACGAAATAGGAAGTAAAAATCCGCACAAGGGGCGCTATAATGGGCGCCCCGCGCCTCGTAACGCGCTGGGACAAGCAGAACCTGCCAAACTTTGGGCGCTTTTGGCCCGCGCCACGTGAGAAATCGCGCAACAGGCTGGGCAATTTGCCTGGCGCGGCGCGCCACCTGTGGCGCCAGTGCAATTTTTCTGTTTCGTTTCTCCTTTTCTCGTTTCATGTTGTGCCTTCGTGTGCTCGATCCAATCCTCAATCAAAATCCAATCTTTTCTTGCTCAATCATGCTCTTAAAAGCTCCAATTGCACTGCATAACAACCTACATACACACGATATAAAATTAGTGCAAAACCACATTCATGAACTATAAAACGGGCGAATAACAAGCTCAACATGCGAAAATATTAAGGAAACTTTGGCATAAAATGCCAAACATCACCACCCCACACTTGAACCCTTGCTCGCCCTCGAGCAAGTCACAACTAACTTCCCAACCTAAGTAAAACAGGTCTGCCTATGACCATGGTTGATACCGATCATTGAAAAAATGCATACATGACTACTATGGGTCCACAAACATGCCAACAATTTAACAAACTCAAAAACATGAGAACAACCACCCCAAAATAGCTTAAATGCACAAACTCAACTCATTGTAACCATGCTCCCACAAAATCACACTTATATACTCAACCAACAAGCCACGACTTCACCTATTTCATGCAAACCATGTGCCCTCACCAACATGAAGTAAAAGAATGTCCCCCAAATATCACACACAACAACAAATATCATGAATAGGACGGGGACAATAACATAGAACGAATTCACTCACTCTGATGAAAGTCACACATGTCACACACAATGTACCATAGGCTTGCCCGTAGTGTAGGACTCAACTAATGTAAGCTCACTCCAATCGGGATTAACTAGGACTTTAGAAAGGTCGTAATGTAGGCTAAGGGGCTGGTAGGATACATATGGGTAATAGTGACTACCTCCCTAAGCACTTTAATACATCACAATTAATTAAGCACAAATCTCATCAAAGCCACCCAATCAACAACTTTCACACACATCTTCTCAATAAGTAGCAACTTTTATTTTAAGCACACACTAGCAAGGAATGGATATTCTTTTCTCTTTTTATTTCTTTTTCCACAATTTTTTTTCTTTCTTTGACTTTGCTCTTTTTTTTTTCTTTTTCAATTCATTACTTTCCAAACCTTGCCAATGTTTTTCACTACTTCACAAATTATTTCAAATATTCCCCTCATTGGTTCCACTCAACAACCTCTCAATGTTCAACCACAACTGCGTAATAATATCACAATATCAACTAAAGTGCTTCAGGAGTAAAGGGCCAAAAGAGAACAATTTAGAACAAGTGGGTAGGCGTGGGGTGTGGGTGCCAACAAAAAGGTCAAAGAAATCACAACAATCAAGTCCAAGGTGTATATGTAAGGGTAGGCAAATCAAAAGAAGGCCTGTATCATTTCCCGACTAGAGCAAACCTAAGATTTCGCTTTGCACACACACGGGGCAAGTTCTAGACATTAATATGCAAACATGGAGTACAAAATAAGAACATGCCTCACACACACACATTGCACACAATCCACACAAAAAGGCTCCATCAACAACTCTCAATCAAGCATTTAGAGTGCAACTTGTGGAAAATTAAGCACTAATGCACAAAGGTTCACAATAAAGCCAAGCAAGTAGACTCAAGCATCTCAAGGGGGGTCGTTCCATTTTTTCTCTAGGAATGCATCACAATTAAAACCCAAGGACACCACAAGTGGCACATGCAATCAAGTTCAAGTCCACCGGTATCAAACAAATCAAAGGCACCTAGCATTCTACCTATTTCCTTCGTCCAGGGTCACCTCTAATAACTATCCTAATCCTAAAAATAAAAATAACTACCCGGTTCAAAGGTCTCCCCGTGGAAAAGAACCGAGGCCATAAGAAAAACCACGGGGTGGATGATATGTACCACTAATAAAACTAAAAGGAAAATCTTTTTGGAATTTTTCATTGGTTTTCTAATTTTTTTTTTCATATATTAAAGCAAGAAACAAATAAAAATAAAGTCAAGTGACAAAAGAAAAATCCTACGGTACATGCATCCTAACCTCAAAAATAAATAAAAGGGTAGTTCCCCACCCCACACTTAAACTAAGCATTGTCCTCAGTGCTAAAAATAAGAAAGTGCAAGGTAAAGAAAACTTCCCCGAAGATTCTAGTCCTTGGTGCTAGCACCCTCCAAGCTTCCATATAGTATGAGGTACTCAGACTTCCCTCATTAGGTCATCAATATTAGGCAAGGGTGAGGACACCCCACACTTAGCCTCGACAGTACATGAACCTGCAATCCAAGGAAAAACAAAAAACTACGTGACACTATAAATAAAATAATACAAGTACAAACTCGGGTTGCCTCCCGAGAAGCGCCTTAGTTAACGTCGTGGCACGACGACACTTTTAGCTCACTTCCAGCATTTACGTCTTCTCTTCTTACGACGAACTTTTGCTCTCTTCCCTTCTTTGAGAGAACCCCTCTTCAACTTCACATGTGGTGTACTTCGATGTTCTTGACGGACACATTCGATCATAGAGCACTCTTCAACCTTAGCTATGTGCTCCTTCTCACTATACATCTTGAAAGTAACCTTCTCTCCATGCGCTCTAACAGTCATCTCACCCAGCTCCATGTCAATAATTTCTTTCGAGGTGACTAAGAATGGTCTCCCCAAAATGATTGGAGCTTCTCGGTCCTCTTCATAATCTAGGACTACAAAATCAGCAGAGAATGTAAACTTACCAACTTTAAGCAACACATCCTCCAACTTACCATCGGGGTGAGTGAGTGATCCATCCGCCATCTTAAGAGTAACTGAAGAGGGCTTGATTTCTCCTAGCCCTAACCTTTTGCAAACAGAGAGAGGCATGAGATTTATGCTCGCACCCAGATCACACAATGCACCAGAGATATTATGCCCTCCAATGGTGCAAAGAATAGTAAACCTCCTAGGATCTTGAAGATTTGGAGGTAGCTTGCTCAAGATTGTGCTACACTCCTCAACTAACTCAACTGTATCTATCTCTTGAGGCTTCTTCTTCTTGACTAAAATCTCTTTTAAGAACTTCACAAATGATGGCATCAATTCAAACACATCAGTCAAAGGAATATTAACTTGAAGTTCTTTCAATATACTCACAAATTTTTGATACTGGGCCAAATCCTTCGTTCGTATAAGTCTCTGCGGGAATGGTGGAGGTGGCAAATGTGCCTCCTTTTTCTCTTCTTTCTTCTTTACCTTCTCCACTTTTTCAACTTTTTCTATTTCAGCTCTCTCCTCGGACTTGGCCATCAGCTCTCCACCTTCAATTAAAGTCACTGCAAAACATTGTTCAGGCACTTTTTTAACAGTGCTTATATCTCCCACCAACTGCGCCAACTGATGCTCCAGGTTCTTGTGAGCATTGGCAATATCTTGTATGGCCACTGCATGGGCTGCAGTATCAGCTATCATTCTCTGCTGGCCCGCCATTAACTGCTTTAACATATCTTCAACTGAATAGCTAACCTGTTGTGGTGGAGGTGGAAGTGGGTGGTAATTATTCGGGGCTCTCATATTGCCTTGATAATAAGCATTACCAAACTGATTTTGACCCTGCAGCCTGTTTTGATTACCCACGTAATAAACTGACTCTGGATTAGAGGAGCAAACCTCTGTAGCATGATCTTGACCACAAACCTCACAAAAACTCTGGAGTTGTTGCACTGGAGCCACTAGTTGATGCGTCTTTGGCAGAGCTAACTTGCTAATTTGATTGGAAATAGCATCCATCCTCGCCCTTAGCTCTGAAACTGCATCTAACTGAAGTACCCCTGCAGATTTCTGCGTAATAGCTCTACCATCTCCCTGCCAATCAGGATTGCTCTACGAAAACTTATCTAGAAAATCATAAATTTGATCAAAATTTAAGGCCAGTACTTGGCCTCCAGCAGCAGCATCAACCACGATCTTAGTGTGTTGGTTCAACCCCTCAACAAAAGTGTGTGCAACAACCTCATTGGATTGGTTGTGGTGAGGACAATCTCGCAATAAAGCTTTGAATCGCTCCCAGGCTGAATACAAAGACTCTCCTTCTAATTGTCTGAAGGACATAATTTCACTCCTCAGCCGGGCTGTCTTGGCAGATGGATAAAATTTAGCCAAGAACTTCTTAGCCAAATCCTCCCAAGTAGTGATAGACCCAGACTTTTCAGCCTTTAACCACTTCCTTGCTGCCCCAATCAGTGAAAACGGGAACAACGTCAACCGAACATAATCGACAGGAACTCCCTTCGGTGTGTAAGTATGATCTCCAAGAAATTCTGGATATGTTGTTGTGGATCTTCGCTAAGTAATCCAGCAAATTGTCCAGTCACATGTAACAGTTGTATCATGCCGGACTTAATCTCAAAGTACCCGGTGATTTCAGGCTTAACTATGCTCGAGGCTACTCCCTCCAGGCTGGGGAGAGCAACATCTCGCACAGCTAAAGCTTGTTCTGCTGCCATTCCTGTAGGTAAAGATCAAGCAGGACCTAATACCTGAAACAACACAAAACTCAAAACAAAATTTAAACCTGAATAGAAAGTAATAAACGGTTCAAAAAGAAATCAGTCAATTATTTAGTCCCTGGCAACGGCGCCAAAAACTTGTTGCTCCCGTACGCACACGCAAGTATACGTGGTCGACAAATAATAAAGTGATAAATCGAGTATCGTTCCCACGAGGACTATTCAGACTGAATTCTAGCAAACAATTTATATAAACTATTCAGGGATCTTTTCCAATAGTGAGGATTTTATTAACTAAAGAACAGTAATTAAATGGTAGAAGTGAATGCAACCAATGGAGCAAAACTTGGTTGTTATCAGTAATAAGGAGACGGTCCAGGGTCAGAGTTACGAACAATCCAGTTGAGTTTTCCAATTGATTCCACTTCTCAAATCCCGGATTACTAACTAACAGATTAAATGTACCCGTGAAAACGTTTCGATTCTTCACGGTCTATGAAGGCTACTCAAATCCCTATACGTCTATGGGTTGAATCACGTGCACGCATTAACGAATTCTGTAATTAGTTAAACTAGGCGAGCAAGTATATGTCTATCCTACTCACAAATTGGTTCCCCGATACGCGGGTTCACAAACTAGCCCTACTCTTTCTTATTACGTAATTAAATTCCCTCTTTCGAGTTCAATCTAAAAACCATAGATAATGCGTAATAATCGGGCCCTGACAATTACACAAGTGAAATCAAGAAAGAATAAGCAATCCGTTATGGGATTCAATTAATGGGAATCAATCTTCAGTCATCAACTTTCATGTAATACTCTAACCCTAGAATGATAGAATTAGCCACGTATACTCATAATAACAACACAAAGATTTGATGAAATAATGAAATAATGATGTAATAGATTAATGGAAGGAAGAAAAACCCTTGTTCAAGATGTTATGAGCTCTCCAATGAAACGACCTCCGTCAGTCGTTTCGAAAGTTAGGACTCCGATTTGGATGCCGATAATTTTAAAATATTTGTAATGTCCATTAGAACCTGTCTGTAAAATTTGAGCTAAATCAGACCTCGTTTGGTAGGCATCGGAAGAAGGTTTTAGTTTTTATTGACGATAAATATTAAAAAAAAAATTTTGAGCTCGGTTTTGCCGAATGAGCTCCGATTCGAAATCCGAAAGCACCGTTGGGTTCGTATGATTATTTATCACCTTTGTGAACTTTCGAAAGTGAATTTCGATGTTGTTCGGCTAGTTTCCTCTAAAATGCTGAAAGTTAAATAATTTGACTTCTTTTCATTTAAATTCGCATCTTCAGTTTCGGGAGTCCGTTTTGAGATCCGCCTTCGTGGGTATGTTACATCTATTTCGTATAACTTGTATGCAAAAGTTGTAATTATTTCGAATATCATAGGGTTCCGTTTTAATTTTCGTCGCGAAAAGAAAAGAAAGTAAAAGAAAAGGAAAAGAAAAACGACAAAAAAGACAAACAGAGAGAAATTATATATGTCGGTTACCAATTGATCCCTTGGCAGATACGTTCAACAAACAGAAACAAAGAAAGCGAAATATGAACAGAGGAGAAAGATAGAAACACGCAGTAGAAAAATGCCAGAAAATGAGAAAAGGGGCCGGGAAAAAGTAGAATTTTCACCCTGAAACATTCAGGTAATGATCCTAATATATTAATTGAGTTTATTACGTGTGTTTAAATATATTTTAACGGTAAAACTTGGAATATTAGACATCGTTTTAACAAGTTCAATTAATAGTTTGAAGGGTCAAATGGACCCCGATAATGAAATTGATTATATATTCGTACTCAGTGAGTTATGGGCAACATATAAATGTAAATTATTTGGGGTTTGGTTATGTGACCTTAAACCCTGTACCTAGGCTTGGCCTGCGTATTGCGTATGCGAATAGGGTATCAGGTTCCTACCTGGATTGCCCTAAGATGTGAGGAATGAAGTCGTTAGCCTAATGTGATATATTTTTCTGCTTATTGAACACAGTGGGATCGTTTGGCAATGAATTCAAAGAATAAAGCGGTTGTTGGGTAACAGTGTTAACTTCGGAACGAGGTAAGTGTTTATATTCATTTCTTTGGAGGCACCTGGCCTCGTGGATTTTCTACCACGTGTTCCTTACGTGTGTAGCTGCCGATAGGCGTACTCATTACGCTTGAGCTTTGAATTTACATTATATATTATATGTTACGTCCTGTTGTCAGTATTGCATTGAGGATCTGAGTATTGTACTCTGGCTGTGAGTTGATATATACTTCTTGGCAGTCGACGAGAATCCCGCGCCGGTGAAGGGTTATTATTGCATCACACCGTATCAGTATGTATTACGTTTTCTGGTTATGCATTGCATCATATTGAGGGTAGGAGGATTCCACCCTCGGAGCAGGAGGATTCCGCTCCATTGCATCATATTGGGGTAAGGAGGATTCCGCCCTCGGAGCAGAAGGATTCCGCTCCATTGCATCATATTGAGGGTAGGAGGATTCCGCCCTCGGAGCAGGAGGATTCCGCTCCATTGCATCATATTGAGGGTAGGAGGATTCCGCCCTCCGAGCAGGAGGATTCCGCTCCACTGCATCATATTGAGGATAGGAGGATTCCGCCCCCGGAGCAGGAGGATTCCGCTCCATCTATTTGGCACATATGACACCATTGCATCATACTGCATTCATCCCATTTCATTGCACCGCGTGCTGACTATTGTGTGACTACCATGCAATGTTTTGTGTATGCGGTACGTATACCATATTGTGGACATATTTCAGTTTGCCTATATATTTCTGGCTCGTATTCTGAGTGTTGGGGATCGGGTTGCACGCCGTAACGGTATAAATATATGTATCGGTTTGCACGCCGCAACGGTGTAAATATATTGATCGGGTTGCACGCCGCGACAGTATGAATATATGGATCGGGTTGCACGCTGCGACAGGATGAATATATGGATCGGGTTGAATGCCGCAACATGATGTATTTCTGATTGTTGATATGTTCAGGATACCTATATGTTCCGGCTATCTTACGTTCCTAGATTTAATGAATTTGTGATTCCATATGTGTTTCTAGTTATTATCTGGCTCTGCCTTTTCATAATTTAAATAAGAGAAATTTTATTTATCTATTTCTTTTCTCCCTGGCTAGCTATCCTATTCTTTGAGGTGGCTAGTCTGCCCCACTTATTGAGTCCTTTTGACTCACCCTTGTTTGTTGTTTGTTTCTTGTCTATCTATTTCGTTTCGGCAGGTTCGCTCCAGGATTGAGTTCGCCACGTTGTTCAGGAGCGAAGACGACTTCAGCTGTCAGGGTGAGCCAGCTTTTATTCCGGATGGCTACCAGTTTATTGTTTATTATTTCAGTTGCATTTTGCTCCCTCCAGAAGGTATCTATCTTCTTTTGTACTCTTAGATGTCTAGTCTGGATAGCCCTAAACCTAGTATGTTGGGTAGCCAACTGTAATTTTCTTTCGTACAGCTTAGAAGTGTCAATATGTCTGTGTGTTTTTTTAAGTCTTGTCCTTATTTATGAGTTATTATATTTATTTTCCTAATTTAATTGGTAAGGGTTCGCCCGACGGGTCTAGGGGAGGATGTCGGGTGCCCGTACGGCCTAACCGGATTCCGGGTCATGTCATCCAATTTTCTCCAAAGTCTGAACTCCCATAAAAAACTAAGTAAAAGAGTATTTATAGAGTTTACAAACACCTAGTAATAAGTTAGACCCAAGCCTAGACGAAATAGGAAGTAAAAATCCGCACAAGGGGCGCTATAATGGGCGCCCCGCGCCTCGTAACGCGCTGGGACAAGCAGAACCCGCCAAACTTTGGGAGCTTTTGGCCCGCGCCACGTGAGAAATCGCGCCACAGGCTGGGCGCTTTGCCTGGCGCGGCGCGCCACCTGTGGCGCTAGTGCAATTTTTCTGTTTCGTTTCTCCTTTTCTCGTTTCGTGTTGTGCCTTCGTGTGCTCGATCCAATCCTCAATCAAAATCCAATCTTTTCTTGCTCAATCATGCTCTTAAAAACTCCAATTGCACTGCATAACAACCTACATACACACGACATAAAATTAGTACAAAACCACATTCATGAACTGTAAAACGGGCGAATAACAAGCTCAACATGCGGAAATATTAAGGAAACTTTGGCATAAAATGCCAAACATCATGCAACCCGATCCATATACTTATACTGTTGTGGCGGGCAACCCGGGATACGAGCCATGAAAATATAGGAAAACTGAAATATGTACACAACATGGTATACATACCGCATACATAAAAGACAGCACGATACATACAATAGTTAGCATGCAGTGTAATGAAATGAGATGAATGCGGTATGATACAATGCAATCACATATGCATGATACCTATCTCCGGTGCGGAACTCTCATAGTCTACCAGCAGATATATGCAATAATAACCCTTCACCGGCTCGGGACTCTCATCGATTACCGGAAAGTATATGTAATAGTGACCCTCCACCGGCTCGGGACTCTCATCGATTACCGGGAAGTATATGCAATAATGATCCTTCACCAGCTTGGGACTCTCATCGATTACCGAGAAGTATATGTCAAGCTCAAAAGCAAAGTACAATGCAATACCAACAACAGGGCATAACATATAATATACAATATAACTAAGGCGTAATGAGTACGCCTATCGGCAGCTACACATGTAAGGAACATGTGGTAGAATATCTACAAGGCCAATGGCCTCCAAAGAAATGGATATAATCACTTACCTTGTTCCCAAGCTAGCACTGCTACTCAACAACCGCTTTGTCCTTTGGATTCTCTGACAAACGATCCCACTCTATACAATGTAACTAAGGCGTAATGAGTACGCCTATCGGCAGCTACACATGTAAGGAACACGTGGTAGAATATCCACAAGGCCAATGGCCTCCAAAGAAATTGATATAATCACTTACCTTGTTCCAAAGCTAGCACTGCTACTCAACAACCGCTTTGTCCTTTGGATTCTCTGTCAAACGATCTCACTCTATTCAATAAGCAGAAAAATATATCAAATAAGGGTAAATGCTTCATTCCTTACGTCTTAGGACAATTCGGTTAGGAACCTGATACCCTATTCGCATACGGGATACGCTGGCTAGGCCTATGTACAGCGTTCAAAGTCACATAACCAAACCCTAAATAAATTATATTTATGGGTTGCCCATAACTCCCTGAGTACGAATATATAACAATTCCATTATCGGGGTCCAATTAATACTTTAGCCTATCAATTTAACTTGTTAGGACGATTTTTAATATCCCGATTTCCACCATCAAATATATTCAAACATACATAATAAACTAAAATAATGAATTAACATCATTACTTGGATTTCTCGGGGTGAAAATTCTATTTTTTCCTGCTCTTTTTCCTTTCCTTTCTCTATTTTCTGACTTTTTCTTTTTTCGTTCTGCCTTCTCTCTATCTCATATCTTCTTTTCTATTTCGTTTTTTATTTTTAAGCTAAGGAAGCCACTGCCTCCCTTTTAAATTTTCCTTTTTTGTTTTCCTTTCTTTTCTTTTCTATAATTTAATTTTTTCTTTTCTTTTCTTTTCGTGACGATGATTAAAATAGAACCCTACGAAACTCGAAATAATTCTAAATTTTTCGAGCAAGTTATACAAAATTTATGTGACGTACTCGCTAAGACGGATCTCGAATCGAATTCCCAAAGCTCAAGATACGAATTAAATTGAAAAGATCAAATTCTTTAACTTTCGGCATTTTAGCAGAAACTATCCGAACGACATCGAAATTCACTTCCGAAAATTCACATAAGTTATAAATAATCAAAAAAACCTAACGGCTCTTTCGGATTTTGAATTGGAGCTCATTCGCCAAAATCGAGCTCGAAAACCTCTTTTTTAAGATTTATCGACAACGGAAACTGATTTCTTCTTTTGATATCTACCAAACGAAGTCCGATTTAGTTCAACTTTTCTACACAAGTCGTAATGGAGCTTCCGAAGATATTAAAACTATCTTTTATGCCAATTGGAGTCCTATCTCCCGAAACGACTACCTAAGATCGTTTCATTCTCCTCCACTTAGACTCTCATTCGTCCTCAAACGAGCTTGAGTAGCTAAGATCACGTGGAATTGACTATATGAATCTCAGTAACCATATTAGTTCTATTAAACTTTTTTTATGTCAATATTACAGAAATATAAAATAAAAAGTTCTATAATAAGTTCATTATAGGTTTTCAAACATTTTACTTTATTGTTTTCTCTTTTAAATGATTTTTACCCTTCCACAAAACCGTATAGTCAGAGTAAAAAAAAAATTAATTAGGTCAGTTTTTGAAAAATAAACCAGCTTATAGCGAGAAAAGGACAGGCCGGAGATTAACATCCATGGATTCAAACACTAGAAGGAAAAAAAGATAACGACTTGGATATATGAATAGTCAAACTTAAAGCCGGTTAGTGAACAATTACGTACGACACCTGTTAGAAAATTAAAGGGCAGAAAGTTAGTATTAATTTGTTGGTCCAATATGGACTGCTGCACTTCTTTTTTCTATTTTATTTGGAGTTTTTTTTACATATATATACAAATATACATCCCTAATTACACAAAAATAGCAATATTTTTAAAATTACCATACATAGAAATATTTTTTAGCACATTTCTTCAATAATTAATCATTTAATTTTTGATAACTACACTAACACCCCACTCTCCAAAAAATCCTAAAACACTTTCTCCCACTTCTTCCTAAACAAACAGCCTCCACCCCCCCCACCACCGATCCTAACAGAAACAGTGCAACCACCCCCCACGCAGACCCATAACCCCAATCCCACCACAAGCACTCCAGCGCCATCACCCTCACCTCACCCCCACCACTCCAGAGATTGAAAGAGTGAGGCAGGCTGAGGATAGATAGAAATAGAGGAATGCAGTAGCTGTCGCCGGATCTATGGCTAGAAACAACGAATAAGACACAGTACGCTTAAGAGCTAAGCAAACACCAAAATACAATTTGTAAAAAGTGTCCGGCCAGTTCTAAGTTCAGAAACTTCATTGTATCTAGATCTAAGTTCGCTTATGCTCTCCTTGCTAATACTTTGGTCATTTAGGCCAGAGGAATGTGGATCTAAACCTCTTGCAGCACTGATGGGGATTTTTCAACCGTTTCTGTTTCTGTAGATTTGTTTCATTTTTGTTCCATTTCTGTTTCTTCAAAATTATTCAGATTTCACTTATGTTCCGTTTCTATTCATGGTTCTTCATATTTGTTCCATTTCTGTTTCTGTTTGTACAGATTTGTTATAGTGGTTTAATAAATTTAAACTCTTGTTTTCTATTTATTATTGAAACGATATGCTACAGTTTGAAATGGCGTTGAAACAATATGATACGGTTTGAAACGTCATTGAAACATTGAAACAGTTGTTGCAACAGTTTGATACAGTCTGAAACGATGTTGAAACATTATGATACGGTCTGAAACGGAGTTAATATAGTCTGAAATGAGAGTTGATACAGTTTAAAACAGTTTGATACAGTCTAAAATGATGTTGAAACAGTATGATACGGTCTGAAACGATGTTGAAACAATCTGAAACAACTATTGAAACAGTCTGATACGGTCTAAAACGGCGTTGAAACAGTATGATACGGTCCGAAACGGTGCTAAAATAATTTGAAACAGTGCAGAAACAGTTGAAACGGTGCAGAAACAGTTAGATACGGTGCTGCAGAAACAGTTGCAACGGTGCAGAAACAGTTAGATACGGTGCTGCAGAAACAGTTGAAACGGTGCAGAAACAGTTAGATACGGTGCAGAAATAGTTGATACGGTGCAGAAATAGTGAGATTCAACGAGATACATTGAGGATGGATGAAGAAAAGTGAAATTGAGGAAAATGAGAGGAGTAAAACTAAAATTGGAGGGAAATGATAGGAGGAAAAGTGAAAAATGGGAAAATTGGAGGAGCAAAAGTGATAGGGAGGGAAATAGAAGGAAGAATGTAAGGTTTGGTATATTATGGAAAAATATTGCTATGTTTTTGCTATGTTTGTAATTATCTTGTGTTTTCCTCTATATAGGGTAATTTTACTAAAATGTTGCTATGTTTGGTAATTAAGCTCTAAAACTTGTACTTTTATGTAAAAAATCCTTTATTTTTTATACCGTATTATCGCTTTGGGCTCGACTAATAATGCGGGCTCCAAAAAATAAGTACTCCATCCGTCCCACTTTATTTGTTGTAGTTCGGATTTCGAGGGTCAAACGAATTTATCTTTGACCATAATTTTTATATATATCTTCTATATATTTTGAGTTGTAATTTATTGTGACTTATAGTACTTTTGATATAGTTTTCAAATATGTAAATTTTATTTAAGAAAAGTTAAAGATTTTATATCTTAATCTACTGTCAAATTTAAGAAGTTTGACTCTCCAAACAGTAACTATGACAAACAAAATGGGACAGAGGGAGTATTAATTTAGATATAAAGCACTTCCTATTATGGACGACTCATTTTTAGAGGTTGAATATACACTATTTTGACATAAAGTGCATACTATATACTCCTTCCGTCCCATTTTAGTTGTCGCCTTTAGTTTTTTCACGCTCATTAAAAAACTCATTAAATATGGTGTGTATTTTACTATGTTACCACTATTTAATATTTGACTATTAGCTTTTTTTGAGAATTTTTGTAATTATTAAGGGTATAGTTGGAAAGAACTAATATATTTTGTCTTCAAACACACCCTTTTTGCTAAAACGTCAACTAATTTGGGATGGAGGGAGTAATATACATCAATTTCTCATTTACAATTTTGATTTACTTTATTTTTCCGCTTCAAATAATTAAAACCTAGTTACTCAAACCTTGTCATGCGAATATTTGAAATTCAAAGAGATCTTCAAATTCACGTGGTTTTAAAATGAACGATTGAGAAAACGAAGCATGCTGAATGTGGCAAGGTTGGTCACTTCAAAGAAGACTGTTCTAACTTGAAAAAAAGAAAAAGAAAAAGAAGGAGCAATAAAAAGAAGTCCGTCAGTGCTTGTTGTGATGAAGATACAATAAACAGTGAAAAACTAGAAGAAGCATCAAACATATACTTTATGGCACGTAGAATCTAGTCATGTATGTTCTTCAACTTGTAATTGTTGTGAAAAACCTCAAGATACTTCAAACCAGTATTTAGTGATATCTTCAGAGAGCTCTTGATGATTATAAGCTTAGTTAGAAGAGAGAAAAATGGTTGGATAATACAATTAGAAGCTAGTCAAATTGAATGTGACGACTTTGTTCAAGACAAAGTTGAAGAGATTAAATAATTAAAATTAAATGGCCTCATCGGACCAGTCAGATGAAGCTGTGCTGCATTCAGTCATCCTAGAAAAAACTCCTAGACCATCTGAATTAGTTATTAGGCTTCCAAAGACGAATTTTTTTAAGGATCATATCTGTAATACTTGTTAAGAAGGGAAGCAAACCAGAATTTCTTTCAAGACAAAGGGTGTTGTCACCTTTCAAAACCTCTAAAGTTACTGCTCAAATTTCACCGGATGCCCTCCATAAGGAGTGGTTTTACAAAATTACCCGTACTAAGGAATGTTTTAGCAAAATGTCCTTATTTAGTCCGTAAGCCAAGACTTCAAGGCAAGTGTTGTTTTGTCAATACTTCAAGTTATATGGCGAGAATACAGGGAAAACTGGAAGGGGCAAGTCTTGACAATTACCAAGACTTACGACGCAGTGCAGCAAGTGTTGCCTATTGCCAATACTTGTTGTGCAAGTATTGGAAAATCGAGCAGGGGACAATGGCAATTGCCAAGACTTACGGCCCAGTGCAGCAAGTATTGCCTATTGCCAATACCTGAAGGGATAAGTGTTGAAAAGTGAAAATATATAACGGGAAGTCTTGGCCCCGGATTTTTTTCATTATATCTTAAAGGGGGCACTTTTTGCAAACCATCTCTTAGCGGGGGCAAAAAGACAAACCATTGCTTCCCGTGTCATATTTTTGCAAATCTGGGCCTCACCACTAGAAACTGGGCCAATTCCGAGGGAACGTTTGGCGAGGGAGTTGTCAAGCCAAAAATGGAGAAAGACTTCTCTCGCCAAACAAGTCCTTTCTCTCGCCAAAAGTTAAAAAAAAAAAAATTCTACTTTGGCTTGGGAAGTCCCTCGCCAGTCCAAAAAATTTAAAATTTCTCTCTCCTACACGGCTTGGAAATTCCCTCGCCAAAATTTAAAAAAAATAAAAATAAAAAATAGCTTGGGACTTCCCTCGCCAAGCAAAAAGAAGAAAAATTCTCTTTCCTAATTGGCTTGAGAATTCCCTCGCCAATCAAAAGCTGCAGATCTATCAGGCGTTTGGCGAGGGACTTCCTTAGCCAATCAGGAAATAAAACTTATACTCCTTCAGTTACAGCCACTTTACAATCGCACACTCCACAAACCAAACAAAACAAAAACTTTCTCCCTTACTGCCTCCGTCTTCCTCACTGCTACACCGTCGACGCTACTGGTACACTTACTCCGGCGACTCCATTTTTATTTCTCCGGCAACCCATCGCAAGGTTCTCCCCGTTAAGGTAACCATCACCATTAAACTTTCTCTTATATATCTTATGATTTTTATTATTATTATCCCTCAAATAAATTAGGTTTAATATATAATCATGAAATTTTATTGTATAATGCTTGGGAATTGTTTAGCCTTACTTTGATTAGAGAAAGAAATATAATTATGAAATTATTGTAATTAGAAAATAATTAAGAAATAATTGTTTAGCCTTAGTTTGAATGATTTGGAAATAATTGTAATTGAAAAATTTTGAACTTCATTGTGCATAATGGCGGTTGATTAGAGAACGAGATGTAATTACGAGATAATTGTAATTAGAAAATAATGGTTTATTCTTAGTTTGATTAATTAGGAAATAATTATAATTGCAAAATTTTGAGCTTAATTTGTGCATAATGGCGGTTGGTTATTTTGGTGGTGTAATTACGAAATAATTGTAATTAAGAAATAATTAGGAAATAATTGTTTAGCCGGAGTTTAATTAATTAGGAAATAATTGTAACTGCAAAATTTCAAGCTTAATTTGTGCATAATGGTGGTTGGTTAATTTGGTGAGATTTTTGTAAAGATCCGTGAAAACCTTGACCATGGAACCAATTAAAAATAGTTAACTTGTTGAAAAAATAGTTCATGAACAAAGAAAGATCTAATTAGCAAAATTAATAAATTTTAAATACAACTAGTGTACAAGTGATATACTTTATTGCATTATTCTAAATATATTTATTTATAACCTTTGTGTAGATGGAATATGGTAAAAATCGTAGTTGGATGTATAATAGATTTTATGAAAATATGGGTTTGCGAAAATCATTCGCAGATGGGGTTGAGCGCTATATTTCTAAAGCTAAATTGCTCCCAGAATATATGAGAGAGAGTAAAATCAAATGTCCTTGTTTGAAATACAAGTGTAGCAACGTGCAACGAATAGATGCCGTTGTTCTACATCTTTATAAAAAAGGATTTATGCCCAATTATTTTGTGTGGACTGCACATGGAGAGTCTAACCCTAGTGTCGATGAGGTCAACAACCAAAATGAATACGGTGGGGTTAGCGGTGCATATGTCGGGTATAACTATCCTATGCATGAAATGATAAATGATGCATGTGGGATGTACCAAGGGAAACCATCTCAACCTACTTGTGAGGAGTTACCAAATGATGAGGCGAAGTTTATTTACGAACAGTTGGAAGAAGCTAGTCGTCCATTTTACGAGGGGACGACGCATTCTAAGTTGTCCGTTGCAGTTAGGTTGCTTAGTATAAAATCAGATTATAATATATCTCAAGGAGGCATGGATGAGATCATTGGACTTATGAATGAACTAAACTTAAGTAACTTGGCGCTGCCTACCTCGTACTATGAATAAAAAAAATTGGTTTCATTTATAGGACTATCTTCAGAAAGAATTCACTGCTGTAAGAAGGGTTGTGTGTTATTCTATAAGGAATATGCGAGCTTTGAATTTTGTAAATTTTGTGGTGAGGCTCGGTATAAGCCGGTCAAAAATGCTAAACAGAAAAAGATCCCTGTTAAAGCGATGCATTACCTACCTCTTATACCAAGGTTGAAGAGGTTGTATGCGTCAATGAGCTCTGCTCCTCGTATGAGATGGCATCATGAACGTGCAAAACAACCTGGTATTCTATGTCACCCATCTGATGGCGAAGCATGGAAGCATTTTGATAGGGTTTATCCTGGATTTGCTAGTGAACCTAGAAACATCCGGTTGGGTTTAAGTTTTGATGGGTTCACTCCATTTGCTATCTTTGCAGTCCCGTATTCTTGTTGGCCTATATTTGTCACACCGTATAATCTACCACCAGAAATGTGTATGACAAGTCCATATATTTTTCTGACTTGCATTATTCCTGGTCCTAGTAACCCAAAAAGCTCGATTGATGTATTTTTGTAGCCTTTGATTGATGAGTTACAGATATTGTGGCACGAAGGTGTTGAAACATATAATTATTCTACTAAACAAAATTTTAGTTTGTATGCTTATTTGATGTGGACAATAAATGATTTTCCTGCGTATGGAATGTTGTCTGGTTGGTCCACTGCTGATAAGTTTTCTTCTCCTATTTGTATGGAAGACACAAAATCATTTTATTTAAAAAATGGACGCAAGCACACATGGTTCGACTGTCAACGCCAGTTTATGCCAGATGACCATCCGTTTAGGAGAAAAATCGAGCATCGGCGAAGGGTGGCTCGCTGCATACTTGTGGCTCAGTTAGTTTGGCAACCCATCGAGCTAGATATGTAAGTCTTTATTACTTTTAATCCAATTATAAACTAATTAAAAGCCATTTTTAAGTTTTCATATTCCGTTTGCATTGTGTAGGAAGCAGAACACGGGCCGATAAGTGATATTGAATTTTACTGGTTGTTCCATAGTGTATATGATGAAAATAGAAATCCAGTCAGATGGGTCGAGCCACGTGCCCAACAGCTAGATGTAAGTATTCCTAACATTTTTTGAATTAATTATCACAAGTCTTAAAGTAATTGTAGTAAAATTATATATTTTGTTATAGGAAAACTATAAAGCTGCTTATGAACGATGGGATGAAAGCCAAGGATCAGGGGTACAAGAAGGTGCTGCTAAACCCACCCCGGAAGAAGAGGCTGCAATGTTCGTGGAAGCGGGTTGTGGCTACAACAAAAAAAAAAAAAAACAGAGCCTATGGTCTTGGTCCTTCGCGTTACAAGAAGCCGTCAAGAATAGGTATTATTAATGCTTACGCTTCTTCTTCTTCTTCTTCTTCTTCTTCTTCTTCTTCTTCTTCTTCTTCTTCTTCTTCTTCTTCCGGTGCTACACAAAATATGGATCCAGTTTTGCAACCTAAATTTGATGAGATGGAGAAAAGGCTAGCGGAACAGGGAAAGGAACGTGAAGAGATAGAGAAAAGGCTAGCTGAACAAGATCTTGAACACCAAGTTGCCTGTGAAAATATGGCAAAATTGGAGTCCTTGGTGTCGACCTATATTATGAGAAGAGGAAATAAAAATGATTCCCGGTAGATTGTTATTTTTGTGTCCTATTAAACTTGATAGTGGACGTGTTTAGTACTTTTAAAAATTATTTTAGTATTTTATTTATTTGTGTTAGTTGATATGAAACAAGTGTGTACACTTGTTTAATTGCCCGGATATAGCTTTATTAGTATGTTAGACAAGTTGTGGTGATACTGCAACGGTGCTATACTATGTAATCGCAGCAAATTTTTTTCTTCATGTGCTTGTCATGTTGTGAATCGTTTTGGTGCTGCTGTAATAGTGCTTTGTTATGCTATTGTTGTTGTTGTTGTGCTGCTTTGTATCGTGTTACTGATTTTTGTGTTTCAGGTATACTACGCTTGGCGAGGGAACTCCATAGCCAAGTGTAATGGTCAAAATATTTTTATTGTACTTGGAGAGGGAATTCCCTAGCCAAAGTAAATTAAAAATATATTATTTTTATACTTGGAGAGGGAATTTCTTAGCCAAAGTGTATAGAAAAATATAGTTTTTGTACTTGGAGAGGGAATTCCCTAGCCAAAGTGCACTAAAACTATTTCTCTCCTTGTTTTGGCGAGGGACATCCTTAGCCGAGTAAAACTGACACAATCTAATAAAATGGGCCTACATAACAGTTGGTTAAGGATGTCCCTCGCCAAAATTGCTCTACGACGAGCCGAATTTCGAGGCGCGTGTTGCTAGGGACTTCCCTCTCCATCCCGCGTTTGGAGAGGGAACTTCCTCGCATATCTCCCTCTGCAAACGCGTTAATTCTAGTAGTGCCTACCAAAACTCCGAACATTGGTGGAAAAATATATGTTTTTGTGATCGTTGATGACTACTCGTAAAAATTTGGCTCCGTAGCATGTTTGCGCCGCGCTAAATGAATACTAGTCAAGCGAAATTGTTCGAAAACTAGCCAGCTCTAGACAAGTCCCAGTATTATACTGGGACTTTGAACTAACATATTCAAAGTCCCAGTATTTTATACTGGGATCACTTAAACACTAATTCCAGTATAAAATACTGGGACTTTGAACATGTTAGTTCAAAGTTGCAGTACAAAATACTAGGATATATAAAGCTTGATGGATATAATTTATTCATATATTTTTATAATTAAATATTAAGTATTTTAAATAAAACGTGAATAAATATATCCATCTCTCGCATAATTTCTAACATATTTTGCAGGAAGAAGAAGATATTCAAAGTGAATAAAAATAAGGGAAAAATTATTGATGATTTCACTATTCATAGTGCGACTATAACGCTGATAGTAATGTCCGTGATTTTTATACGCTGAAGAACAAAGAGCAGACGGAAGAAATCTTCTCTCTTCAACTCACCTTTACATCTATGGAATAGTCATCAACTTCACTCACCTTTGCATCTTTGGAAGACATTTTGCCTTAGAATTTATCTATAAATAGATGGCCAAAGTTGTATGAAAATTCACTTGCAAGATTTCTCTTGCTTTCCCTTTCTTTCTCTCTTTTAAAGTTTTTGTAGTTTTCATCTTTTTAGAAGAAATACTACTTTCTTTATAGTCTTTATATTTTTAAAGTTATTCTTACTCCATAATGGAGTAATCTCTTTTGTTGGGATAGTTGATGAAACTCGGTAATATTTATAATATTTATCTTAGTTTTAATATATGCTTGGCCTGAAGTTTTTTAATCACATTTTAATACTGTGCTGGAATTATAGTTTTTACTTAATCAATATTTTCGCATCCGTCTATTTTATCTCTAGGTTATTATTATATTAATTTTGTAATTCTCACGGAGCAAAATTAATGTATGATAACTGACGAATAAAATAGTAAAGTAAAAACTATTTTTCCAAGTCTGTAATCTTGTTTTACCTCAGTTTTAATTCTCACGGAGGAATTGTTGTAGGTAAGATTATTGATTTTCCGTAAAAATATTCTCACGAAGTTTTTACTACGTTTTAGCACAATTCAGGCAAGAAAAATATTTCGGTTTAATCGTCACTAGTTATAATTTGATTAATATGCATAACCTCACGAAGTGTTATTAATTGATTATTTTCTTAGTGAACAAAATATAATTGAATTAGCAATAAGCAATTATTCTTAAGAGAAATACATGTCAAAACTGAGTTATTTATTATGAGTATTACCAATTGAATTCAACGATTCCCAACTCCTTTTAAATTAAAAATCTTTAAAGTTCTTTCTTTTAGTTTAAGTAAATTTAAATTAAAAAAAAAAACTCACTTTTCATCAATTTGATTCTCTCAAATAGTTATTAAAATACTACAAGTCCGTAGCATAGAATACCCAATCTCTGTGGGACGATATCTTAAACTATATTAGAATTTGACAAGAACGAGCAGACAATTCCTATGCACATTGGACCTCGTCAAAGCTCCAGAAACTTTGAACAGGAATCCCAGTATAAAATAATGGGGTTTTTAATATGTTAGTTCAAAGTCCCAGTATCAAATACTGAGACTAGTCTGGAGTATTTGCCAATGCTAATGGAGTGTAAGTGTGCACGCAGATTTTTGCCTATTTCTCAATTAATTTTGAAACGATGGATAAAACTCACTTAGGGTGTCCAAAATTGACTAGTTATCAATTTTTCACACACTACTCTAGATTCACGGGCCCATTTGCAAAAATATGACACCATAAGCAATGATTTTCATTTTTGCCCGCACTAACAGTGGTTTTACAAAAATGCCCCTGTTAAGTTTAACGAAAAAATTCTGGACGGAAACATCCCTTTCAAACTCTTGGCTTGAGGCCAACCTTTTACCCCTTTTTATTTGCCAACACTTGCCCCTCCAAGTGTTGGCAAAAGGCAACACTTGCAAGGACTTCGTCGTAAGTGTTGGCAAAAGGCCAAGACTTGCCTTTTACACCTCTCTATTTACAAATACTTTCCCCTTCAAGTATTGGCAAAAGGCAACACTTGCCAGCACTTGGTCATAAGTTTTGGCAAAAGGCAATACTTGCTCATTCCAATCTCTTCCTGCATTCTCGTCATATAATTAAAGTGTTGGCAAGACAATACTTGTCTTTGAATTTTCAGCCCCCGTGCCAACACTTAAAATTTTTGTCTTGAAGTCTTGACCCCGTTAACATAATGGTATTTTACTAAAACATTGTTAAACGGGAGCATTCTTGCAAAACTACTCTTTTTTAGGGGCACCCGGTGAAGATTTTTTAGATTCACGTGGATAATTTTCTTAAGTCATTAAAGATGGGGTAATTTACGGAACTATGACACCATAGCTAATGGTTTGCCTAATTGACCTCACTAATAATGGCTTGGCAAGAAAGACCTCCCCAACTTAAGTTAATCTTTGTTGGACCAAAATACCCCTGCAAAGCAATAAAAGGACCGGCTCTATACATTCCCTTTGTTTCTCCATTCTTCTGATTCTCCATACCAATTTCAACAATTCAAACCCTAAAAATCTCAAATTTTAAAGAAATCGAAAATTCAAAGGTAAATCTCTTCAAATTCATATTGATTATACGTATATTCTTTATTAAATTTCCTATAATTATGTTAAAAATTCATATTTGTTGTTTCAAGATTTTTGATATTGCATATTAGTTGTGAATTATGTTGATATGGATCTAAAACTATTGCAACATATCCAACAATTAACGCTCTATTGATTATCACGTAGTGAAGAAAATTTTATACTATTTTTTATCTGTATTGATTGTAGAATTTAGTGATAGATTGACAATATTCTTATCTGGTTGGAAAGGCAACAACTTTCCCTACATTGACTTGCCATAAGTTTTAGAAAATCTCTACAATTATATGTAATGGGTAACACTTTCAAGTTATGCTGCAAGGACAAATGGTTGCCTTGCATTAACTTGCTTGTGGGTGACACTTGAAGGTGTGGTGAAACTAATATTCGATGAGAAACTCTATATCTGGTGCCTAATAGGCAACACTTCTTATCTCAGGAAGTGGTGCCTTTTAAGTGTTGCCTTGTAGGCAACAGTTAAAGATTTGGTGCAAAACACCTTGTACAGAAGTCTTAACATGTGTTACCTAATAGGTAGCACTTTAGTTGTGGTGCGATGTCTACATACACTTGCCTTAACTTGTAGTGATTTTCCTTACAAGTTGTCACTGAAGCCCATCACTTTAAGCATTCGTATTGAAAAGTCTTTACAACTTGTTATCACTTGACCTCCACCGCCTATGCGTACCATTTAACAAAGGAATATTAATGTTTGCTTCTATCTAGTTAATTTATTCAACAAACTTTAAACTCGTGTTTTTGTTTCATTCTGTGCAGCATTTGGTAGAAAACAAATTGCATCAATATTGGGCCGAAAAAGAGCTGAATGACATGATTGCTACTGCCTTTAGGCTGACGGTAAGTAGCATTTCTTCAACAAAAAGATACTTTGCTATTATCTCTGTAAACAAAGAATCCAATAACATTTAGACTCTTGACTTTACTGTCTAGTTGATTTTTTCTTTTGCACACAGGTAAATCCTATCAATGACACAAGATTTTTTATCAAAGATGGACCTGATGAATTTCCAGTAGACTTAATAGAGAGGTCATGCGACTGCTTGTAGTTTTAAACAGACGAGATACCAGGCACATATGCCATTGCAACAACGGATAGAAGAAATTTGAACAAGTCGACTTATTATGCACAATGGTTCACAAGAAGCACTTGGATGCAAACATATCAAGGAGAAATTCTCCTAGTAGGAAGTGCAAGCTTGTGGGATGTTCTACAAAGTATAAAGGAATTCATCATACATCCACCAGATACCAAAATTCAGCTTTCGGAAGGAGACAAACAAAAAGATATGTTTCAAGAGCAGAATTTCTCAAAGTAGGATCATATGCTAGCGATGCAAAAGATTAGGATACAAAAGAACGAGTTGTCTTTATACTCCATTTCAACATCCATATACAAGAAGATATAGAAACACAGTTATGGCATGAATTTTCGATGAACTTGCATTGAATTTCTTAACAAATATTTATGTTTTTGTTGTAATTACAATTATTTGTCATTCTCATTGTTGTTACATGATTACATTCACTTTACAAATTATTTGATCTCTGATTTGTATTGAAAGGGTGGTAAATAAGCATCGGTTTCCTCCTCAACCCCTTCACCTCCACTGCACTTAAAATGCCTTAAACTATGGGCAAATAGGCAACAATTATCCAACCCCATTACAAACCTTTGCCCAGACTAATTGCGCAAAAGTGTTGCCCCGGGGGCAGCACTTTAGGTTCAACTCCTCAAAACCTTCTCCTAATTATTGCCATGAACTGCTGCCGGGGGCAGCACTTTCCCCTGGTGTGCAAGTGACATTTCAAAAAAGAATTTAATTGCATAAATAGCACTTTTCTCCACCATGTCCCAATTTCTACTAGCTAATAGCCTTAAAGTGTTGACTCCCAAGTAGCACTTTCCACACCTTTTAACATATCTGAATAACCACAAAGTGTTACCTATGCAGCACTTACCATCCAATATGTCACAAATTATTCAACACAATGGCTTGAAAATGCTGCCGCATTAGCAGCACTTTCCTACCCTTACCCCATAACTAAACCACCTAGACAAATAGCTTTAAGGTGCAGCCTACCAGGCAGCATGTTGCCTTCACTATCCCACAACCTATCTCACTCAATACCCTTGAGTGTTGCCTCCAAGACAACACTTCCCAATCCCGGTAACATATCCAAACGTCCTAGACAACAGATTTAAGAAGTGCAGCCTCCCAGGCAATAGTTGCCTCCACCATCCCACAACCTATCTCCACACAATACCCTAGAGTATTTCCTCCAAGGCAGCACTTCTCAATCCTAGTAACATAACCAAACTTACTAGACAATAGACTTAATAAGTGCAGCCTCTCAGTCAATAGTTGCCTCCACCATCCCACAACCTATCTCACACAATATCCTAGTATTGCCTCCAAGGCAGCACTTCCAAATCCTGGTAACATAACCAAACCTACTAGACAATAGATTTAAGAAGTGCAGCCTCCCAGGCAGCATGTTGCTTTCCCCTCCCACAACCTATCTCACACAATAATCTTGGAGTATTGCCTCCCCAAGCATCACATAAACATCAACAACTAACAAAATTTCCTAACGCAAACACCCTTCAGTAATTGCCTGGACAATACTTCACCGAACCCTTAGACAAATAACAAGTCCCCACTCCCTCACATCCAACAAGATTAAAAGTCTAGATAAAATCAAAAAAATGTGGAATACATGTAATATCGCTTAAATATATAATTAATAATATTAATATAGTGCAACAAAATACAAATTAAATTTAAATGTAAAATAAAACAAGATTTAGGTCAAAAGTCTGTTATACTATTACAAAATTATATAGAATCTAAATAGTACTTTTTTCTAAATCGTCTGCCGTACAAAATATCTCGATCTCCATATTACTAGATGGTGTAACAGACACATCATCTTCTGAGTTATACAACAGACGGAATGATGGCATATCATATTCATAATCAAATCCACATTTTTGCCTTTTACTAGCAACGACGTCCTCAGAAATAGTTGGTTGATTTATAAAGTCTCCCACCTCGTCTATGGATTGCAATTCATAAGACTCACTACCAATAACCTGAAATAACCTGAAAAAATGAAGCACAACATTGAAAACTACATGAAAAATTATAAGAAGAATAAATAATGAATGTAAACATCATATAAAGATGCATACTCCTTTCACAGGTGATTCTTCTGGAGTCAAAATAATCTCCCCACTCTGCAATTTAACAATAATATGTGAAGTAGTTTCACTAACAACTTCATTGCTTAGTCCTTGGGCACCGTTAATAGCTTCTACCTTTCCAAGCACAACATCAGATGATTGCATTTCTCCAACTCCCGCATTCCTCCAACTCCCACATGTTGAACCCCAAAAATTACCCCCGAAAAGGATAAATTCCGGAATATCGACAGGATGGACTAACTCTTTTGGAGTTTTTGGAGTCGCCACCCAATTTAAGGAAAACAGGGAACCAAATTAACAAATGCGTGCAAAACTCCGTTTTTATAAAAAAGACGGTCTTTCTTACAGAGATTCTAAAAGTAAGAGGTTTTATTAATTTCGGAAGAAGGTTTTTAAGGCACTTCCGAAATTCCGTAAAATACGGTTAATCCGACAGGTTTCCAAATATTTGCAAAATATGCTTTTCTAAAAAAAATTATCTAAAATAATTAATTGAAATAAAACTTGTTTATGAAAAATATTTTAATTTTTTTTTGCACGCATTTTGCTAATTTGCCCCAGTTTGCAATAAATTAAATAACGACTTCAAAAATAAAAAGGATAATGCACATAAAGTAAAGCAATATACCAAGCAATCAAATATTATTATCAAATAAATAATTCACACATTTTATTTACATAAATATCTAAGGAAAGCAAAGTTAAAGATAGAACCGGTAAATTGATCAACTCGCGGGAGTCTTAATTTTTTCTAAAGTTCCTAAGTCTTATTTCTGAATGCTCGGGTCCAAATTCAATCCGCAAATGCTTTTAGTGCAATGGGTTATTCCCGTTCGTGAGTTAGCCAAATTCGTCCATAAATTATTCGTGCCAATATATACCTCGCAAAACAAACAAATAAAATAGAATTAGTACGACAATAAGGTATAATAATTAATGAAATAAAATAACAATAATCAAGTAATAAAGTAATAATAATAATAAAATAACAATAATAATAATAGTAATAAAATATATAATAATAATAATAATAGAATATATAATAATAATAATAATAATAATAATAATAATAATAATAATAATAATAATAATGTTGTTTTTGCAAAATTTAGGCTCAGGTTTGCATGGTGCGCCGAATAGAGGATCGGGATTTGGTACGGTTGCAAACACGGAGCCCGGGCCGTGTTGCCGTGCCAAAGCACCAAACCCACTACTCTATTCAACTTGCTTAGCGTTAAAATGCATTCATCATCGCCTTTTGCTTTAGGGACACGGGAACGGGACGGTTCAAGTGTAGTATCGAGTTCAAAATACGTCAATTCATTATCAGTCAATTCCTTGTGTCGGCCTCAATACGTGCATATGTATTTTCATCGGCCCTGTAGTATCCGTTCGAATCAGTTTCAGCCTTAAATAGATTATTTCCATAGGCCACAATTCCAACATAGCATTCGTTCAAATCAGAGAAGTCCAACAAATTTTTTTTTTACAGATATTGTCTTCTCAAGAACCAGACTTAATAGCTTATGCTTGGATCAATATCAGTCATTAAAGGAGACCCAGCTGTGTCAAGGCAACTCTTGAAAACTCAAGGGCAAATACAGTCGATTTCAACAACAAGAAGAAGATGAAAATCTTCAACTAAGCCGTAAGCCGAAAACCCAATAGGCAAATCGTGTAAGACAGTAAAAATCCAGAACAATATTGAGCGAAATCAACAGAACAAATGTTGAGCAAAATCAACAGAACAAATAGCACAAATGGTTTTCCACCATTAGCCCTTTGGAAACCAACACCAAAATCAGGAAACAACTTCACATAACCAGTGACTGAATTCAGATGGGACGAACGAGACAGTGCCAAAACAGGGAGGAGGAGCAACGCTAAGCCGTAGCGGCGCCGCTGCGACTCCACTCCGCGATTTTTGACCTGCAACATCGAACAAAAGGATCAAGTGCCACTGAAATCTAGCAGAGATAGCAACACATTCAGTCAAAAAAAGAAGCGAAATAGAGCAATCGACAAGACTGAATCGCAGTCAAGCAGGAGGTGGAGGAGCAACTGCTTTAGCGGCGTCGCTGCGACCCCACCAGAACACTGCCTTTGTCGCGTCATCACCATCATAGAATCAGCCTCCAAGTCTCAATCTTTTCCAACCATCATCCGTAACCACCAAACTTGAATAGCATCACCACAGTTCCATCGTCATCGACACCATAGTATCAGCCTCACACCACCAACACCATGACCATAGCATCAACAAGCCACCAAAGCAATAGAGATAGCTAAACTCATCGTCAAACAGAGAGCTTGTATGAGGAAGTCCTCACATCATTGATTTACCATAGGTAAACTCAAGCGAGAACAAACCCACAGTGCAAAATAAATGGGTCAAGCGAGGAACCCAATCCAGTAATGCAATACTGACCCGAATCCGGCTAAAATCCAAAGATAATAGCAAAATATAATAGCCAACGGCGGCAGGGAGGAGCGACACCAGTGGTTTCTCCGGCGAGCGGTGCACGGCATCACTGCCACTCCCTTCGCCGTGTATCTCTTTTCTTTTATCTGATTCGCAAGCAAAACTGAAACGAAGAAAAAAATAGAAGATGGGGTCTTGGGATTTTCAGATTAGAACGAGTCCTTTTCTCTCCTTTTCTTGATTTGTTTTGAATGGGGTGTATGTAATGAAGTTGTGAGGGGGCTGCGGCTAGGGTTGATTAAAAATCTGTAGGGTTTTTGTGGTGTGAATAAAAAGAAGATAGATAATAGTTGCTTGGGGTTTTTTGTTATATGGGCTTTGCGGGAATAAGCTGGATTTTAAATGAAGGAATGATTTTGACCCCAATTTAGGATTCAAATGAGATAATCGGGCGATTGCACGGGTAGGGTAGAAATTAGGCTATGCATTGCAAAATTTGACCCCTTTACTCAGAAATTAACCAATTATATTTAATTTTCAAAATTATCCTCAATTATAAAATATTGCCATAATTTATTAAATTTGAAAAAAATTCGGGACAAAATTGGGTGTCAACAGCTGCCCCTCTTTACCCGGAAAGGATGAAAGAGTTTCCAGGGTAAAGAAGTTGACGTGAAACCTAATTTTGTCACGGTAAAGCCAAGGTTCTGATTTCTGGGATCAAAATGCGAGGCTTCTTGACATGGCCGAACTACGGTTTTCGAGTTGCCTACATATCTCGGGCTGAAAGAGAATCAGGCCATATGTAGTTCGACGCGATTTGAAAATCGAAGACGAGATAGTAACGACTACTCAAGTGTGGGAAAAGAGGCTTGTAATCACCCAAGTTATGAAAATGTGGTCGACGACACACCCATAAAGAGGGGTTTACACGGACATAGCTTCCACTGCACCTCGATAACCGAGCCATCTTGTCTTCAATCTCAAACCTCAGACTCAGGGTTAACAAGAGACTTACCTCTATGGTGGATGACTTATGCGGGTGCGATTCTTCGGGTTTTCATTGACGAGTATAGCTCATATCAACGATTGGCCCGGTTCGTCGCTAAGAAAGCTCCATGTTATGCTCCAAACGCTGCCGCGGTGCTGCTAAAAATCCTGTAATAATCTCAACAAACCGTAAGCGTGCAACTGCTAATAAACTGTAATAATTGGAATAATAAATAAATCAAGTGATAACAAAAATAGTAAATGCGGGTGGTGATATTATCAAAAGTTCTTTCTTCGATCAACTGCCAAGATACTCCGCCCGGAGAACCTCTAAGCTGATCCTTATTCTGAAACAGTAAAGCAAAACAATAAGTAAAGCGAGATCGAATAGTAAAATGCAAGGCTTTCATAAAATAAGTCGACTAACAAGACATAATATCTCAAGTCGACTTGGCTAATCTATATCCTACGCAGGTAACATAACGTTCCTTTATAAGGCGAACGAGCCCAAACATTCAATTATAAGGCGAATGAGCCTAAAACGTTCAATTATAAGGCGAACGAGCCTAAAACGTTCGATTATAAGGTGAACGAGCCTAAATTTGATAGCATCCTGCAAAACAAAGTTGCAAATTGGATTAATTAAGGCAAGATAATGCAAAACAAATAAGCAAAGCTGGGTCCTGTTGCTTGTATTAATAGTGCTGCACAGCGTTGAATGCCTTCAGTTCTTATTGAATCCGATGTTGAATTTCTGCAAATTTAAAGTGAATGCGTTAGAAAACGAGTGAATAATAAAGCAAAAGCTATAATGAAAAAGGAAGAAATAGATCTGTGCTGCATATGCGACAAGGCGAATGATCTTTGAGAAACTGATGGTTGACGGTAGGAGCGATAACAAAAGAGCCTTCAATTTCTTATGATAGGCTTCAGAATAAGGCCTCCAATTGATTATGGTAGGCTCCAATGCTAATGAAGTCTTCGCTTGCTCACGATAGACTTGATAATAAGATCCTCCGATTGCTTACGGTAGGATCAATGATAAAAGAGCCTTCAATTGCTTATGATAGGCTTCAAAATAAGGCCTCCAATTGCTTATGGTAGGCATGAATGCTAATGAAGTCTTCGCTTGCTCATGATAGACTTAATAATAATAAGATCCCCCGATTGCTTACGGTAGGATCAATGATAAAAGAGCCTTCAATTGCTTATGATAGGCTTCAAAATAAGGCCTCCAATTGCTTATGGTAGGCTCCAATGCTAATGAAGTCTTTGCTTGCTCACGATAGACTTGATAATAAGATCCCCGATTGCTTACGGTAGGATCAATGATAAAAGAGCCTTCAATTGCTTATGATAGGCTTCAAAATAAGGCCTCCAATTGCTTATGGTAGGCATGACGCAATTTGTAAGTGAAAGCTGCAATATCTTTGATAAATTGTCTTCCCATCCACTGGCGAAGCAATAAAGCAAATGTGAAGGCATAGTGCAAGGCATTTTCAACAATCTTGACAAATCAACTGGCAAGCCGGTCGGGCACGCAGCAAGGAGGGTCTTGGGGTTGATTGTCAAACAAATCAGCTGGCGAGCCGGTCCGGCACGAAGCAAGGAGGGTCTCGGGGCTGACCTGTTAACCTGCTAAGCTAAAAGTAAAGCGGTTCATAATATAAAGCAAGTGCAAAGGCATAATTGAAAGCAAGTGCAAGGCAATTTAAACATCTTGACGAATCAACTGGCAAGCCGGTCGGGCATGCAGCAAGGAGGGTCTTGGGGTTGATTGTCAAACAAATCAGCTGGCGAGCCGGTCCGGCACGAAGCAAGGAGGGTCTCGGGGCTGACCTGTTAACCTGCTAAGCTAAAAGTAAAGCAGTTCATAATATAAAGCAAGTGCAAAGGCATAATTGAAAGCAAGTGCAAGGCAATTTAAACATCTTGACGAATCAACTGGCCAGCCGGTCGGGCACGCAGCAAGGAGGGTCTTGGGGTTGATTGTCAAACAAATCAGCTGGCAAGCCGGTCCGGCACGAAGCAAGGAGGGTCTCGGGGCTGACCTGTTAACCTGCTAAGCTAAAAGTAAAGCGGTTCATAATATAAAGCAAGTGCAAAGGCATAATTGAAAGCAAGTGCAAGGTAATTTAGCGTGAAATGTAAAGCAATGCTAAAGCGATTTAGCAAATCAACAGGCGTGAAAGTCCAACATGAGAGAAGTCCCGCCTGGTGGTCAATCTGAAAAATGTAAAGTAAGGCATCAATTTTAAAGCAAGTGCGACGACATAATTCAAAGCAAGTGCAAAGAAAAGCAGTTCGGGAATGTAAAGCAATGCAAGAGCCATTTGGCGAATCAATGGGCGAGATAGTCCAACAAAGGGGATCCTCGTAGCCGATGGTCAACCTGAAAGAGTGAAGCAAGGCGTTAATTTTAAAGCAAGTGTGAAGGCGTAATTCAAGATAAGTGCAAAGCAAAGTAGTGCGGAAAAGTAGTCAGTGCGATAGCCATTGATAAATCAATTGACGAGACAATCCGGCAAGGATGGCCTTGTGCGGATTATAGCCTGAAACAAAGCGATGCCCTATTTGGCTTAGTTTTGAAAACACAAAAACAAGCCTCGGCTTTATCGCCTATTAGGAATGAAAGTCATAGAGGTAGAAATGCCGCCTGTTCGGCAATAACTCATGACAAAGCATAATGCTTTAAGTCATGAAAAGGGCAAGGCGACGCAATTTGCAAGGCAACTTTGAATGCGCGTTCCATAAACTGTTCATCCATAGTGCGAATGATCTTTTCAACGCAAACTTTTATGTTCCTGCTTTCAAAGAAAATTGTTAGTTCTGAGGAGGGAAGGGGAAACGTTTGATTTGTGCAGACTTCATCCTGATCTTGCTGCTTCTGCTGCTTCCTCGTCTTCATTGGACTTGGATTTGCAAATTGTTTTCAGAAACTTGGCTCATGAACTCAAATAGCATAGAATTTGAAAGATAGAGGCAAGATAAAATATTTTAATGCAATATAGCGAGTGAAATAAGCATGCAAATGAAGTCAAAGATGCATTTTGAAATTTTTTGTCTTGACTTAAACTTGTAACATATTTTAAAACAAACTGAACGTCCTTTGTCTTAGACTTTGCACTGTTTGCTTAACCGATTTCAAAATTCTTGCCAACTCATCTTTAATAACCAACGCCGCTTCTTGCAAAATTCTGCCCCAGTTATTATCTTGCGCATCTCTAACTCATTTTGCAAAAATTGCCCCAGTTGTCCTTCTTGGGGGAAAATAAAATTTAAATGCTAAAGGGTCGAGCCCGATGAGGGAGCCTACGTATCCCTCCTTGGGAATCAGACCGTGCGTAGTTCTGCAGCACTGCTTCAACGCCATATACCAACAAATAAAAGCTGCCCCAGTTGAAGTTCCAACAGATAGTGCAATATCCAAAGAGCGCAGACAATAACTTTCAGTGCATCGTTTTCAAATTGTTCAGTTGTTTTGCCATACATCACAAGCAAAGTTTTGACAAGTTTATCAATTTTAATTTTGCAATGGAAACAAATGCAAGCGTAAATAACATAATAAGAATGCGATGAATTTTATTTCAACTTTCATAAATTCAAAATGAGTTGATTCAGAACAACATGAGCTTTAAAGTACAATGCGATTCAGGGCCTCAACCCGAATTAAAAATTGAAAATAATGCTACTAAGTTCAATCGCCAAGTACTTTCAGACAATGCCATTAACTTCTAGTGCTACATCGTTCACGAACTAGAGCGTCTACCATCAATCAAATCTCGAATCCCCTTGCATGGTAAATGGTCAGGCACTTCACAAATCCAACATTTGCTAGAGAAATAAACAAAACAAAGAAACCTCACAAAGGGTAATTAAGATATTTTGCATGTCATTCATAGGATTGCATACAAGCAAGCAACACCTAGTATTTAACGCATTTTGAGCAAACAAAGCAAGGCAGGCAATTAACATTTTAACACAGCTCATGCTCTCCACAGAATATGCACAAAATTATAAACCCAAATGCCTAAAACCCGAAACAATCCTCCATAGCTTTTGCAAACATCCACACTACTCCAAGCACAACCCCCAATTGCTTTACAACATCCAGGGAGAAACTTCCAACCGCCTCCACAATACCAGACTGCAAATCACGAAAGGCCAGACTGCAAATCACGAAAGGCGCCAATTGGCCTTTCAAAATAAAACCTCACTGGTCCTCGGCTTTGATCAAGCCTCTCAGTTTCCTAGGTTTTGCAAGGCACACAGACCTTGTTCATAGGGCTCCTCACTGGTCCTCGGCTTTAATCAAGCCTCTCAGTTTCCTAGGCAGCCAAGACCGCACTGGTCTTCAAGGAGGGACCTCACTGGTCATTCAAAGACACAGGGGCTTCGCTCTCCTAGTATGCGACAAGCATACTTCAATTTTTACAAAGTTGCAGCTGGATAATCAACATAGGCCTGCACACACGCAAAGCCATTCAGGAGAGGGACCCCACTGATCCTTTTAAAGACACCAGGGGCTTCGCCTCTTAGATCTCACTACACCAAACCATCTCCAAAACACAAACCAACCAAATCTGCCGAACTTCCCCCCAAACTAAGGTGTATATGCATGCATGACCTAATCTCCTTCTAAGAGTGGGCTAACGGTTGAGGCTGATTCAAACCTATGCGGGATAAACCTGGCCCCATAAACCAGTAAAACCGGCCATGGCAAAACCAGGCAAACCATACCCCAACTAACTTTTGGTGACACGAAAGAAGTTTGAAAGAGTGAGGTAAGGGCAATGCCCTTCCTGCATAGCTACCCGTCAAGCGGGTACCCCGTGATGAAATCGAGGAGGTGAAAGAGAATTGACAGGCTCCATGAGGGAGGAAATATGAACGGAACGCAGATTATGCACAAATTAATACAATGCATGCTTTATAAGGCAAACCAAACAAACAGATATAATAAAGCAAATAAATCAGGCATGCTAGTTGCAAACAATTGGAAACCTTTATGGTCAAAACCTTTATTGCTCCCCAGCGGAGTCGCCATGCTGTTGAACCCCAAAAATTACCCCCGAAAAGGATAAATTCCGGAATATCGACAGGATGGACTAACTCTTTTGGAGTTTTTGGAGTCGCCACCCAATTTAAGGAAAACAGGGAACCAAATTAACAAATGCGTGCAAAACTCCGTTTTTATAAAAAAGACGGTCTTTCTTACAGAGATTCTAAAAGTAAGAGGTTTTATTAATTTCGGAAGAAGGTTTTTAAGGCACTTCCGAAATTCCGTAAAATACGGTTAATCCGACAGGTTTCCAAATATTTGCAAAATATGCTTTTCTAAAAAAAATTATCTAAAATAATTAATTGAAATAAAACTTGTTTATGAAAAATATTTTAATTTTTTTTTGCACGCATTTTGCTAATTTGCCCCAGTTTGCAATAAATTAAATAACAACTTCAAAAATAAAAAGGATAATGCACATAAAGTAAAGCAATATACCAAGCAATCAAATATTATTATCAAATAAATAATTCACACATTTTATTTACATAAATATCTAAGGAAAGCAAAGTTAAAGATAGAACCGGTAAATTGATCAACTCGCGGGAGTCTTAATTTTTTCTAAAGTTCCTAAGTCTTATTTCTGAATGCTCGGGTCCAAATTCAATCCGCAAATGCTTTTAGTGCAATGGGTTATTCCCGTTCGTGAGTTAGCCAAATTCGTCCATAAATTATTCGTGCCAATATATACCTCGCAAAACAAACAAATAAAATAGAATTAGTACGACAATAAGGTATAATAATTAATGAAATAAAATAACAATAATCAAGTAATAAAGTAATAATAATAATAAAATAACAATAATAATAATAATAGTAATAAAATATATAATAATAATAATAATAGAATATATAATAATAATAATAATAATAATAATAATAATAATAATGTTGTTTTTGCAAAATTTAGGCTCAGGTTTGCATGGTGCGCCGAATAGAGGATCGGGATTTGGTACGGTTGCAAACACGGAGCCCGGGCCGTGTTGCCGTGCCAAAGCACCAAACCCACTACTCTATTCAACTTGCTTAGCGTTAAAATGCATTCATCATCGCCTTTTGCTTTAGGGACACGGGAACGGGACGGTTCAAGTGTAGTATCGTGTTCAAAATACGTCAATTCATTATCAGTCAATTTCTTGTGTCGGCCTCAATACGTGCATATGTATTTTCATCGGCCCTGTAGTATCCGTTCGAATCAGTTTCAGCCTTAAATAGATTATTTCCATAGGCCACAATTCCAACATAGCATTCGTTCAAATCAGAGAAGTCCAACAAAAATTTTTTTTACAGATATTGTCTTCTCAAGAACCAGACTTAATAGCTTATGCTTGGATCAATATCAGTCATTAAAGGAGACCCAGCTGTGTCAAGGCAACTCTTGAAAACTCAAGGGCAAATACAGTCGATTTCAACAACAAGAAGAAGATGAAAATCTTCAACTAAGCCGTAAGCCGAAAACCCAATAGGCAAATCGTGTAAGACAGTAAAAATCCAGAACAATATTGAGCGAAATCAACAGAACAAATGTTGAGCAAAATCAACAGAACAAATAGCACAAATGGTTTTCCACCATTAGCCCTTTGGAAACCAACACCAAAATCAGGAAACAACTTCACATAACCAGTGACTGAATTCAGATGGGACGAACGAGACAGTGCCAAAACAGGGAGGAGGAGCAACGCTAAGCCGTAGCGGCGCCGCTGCGACTCCACTCCGCGATTTTTGACCTGCAACATCGAACAAAAGGATCAAGTGCCACTGAAATCTAGCAGAGATAGCAACACATTCAGTCAAAAAAAGAAGCGAAATAGAGCAATCGACAAGACTGAATCGCAGTCAAGCAGGAGGTGGAGGAGCAACTGCTTTAGCGGCGTCGCTGCGACCCCACCAGAACACTGCCTTTGTCGCGTCATCACCATCATAGAATCAGCCTCCAAGTCTCAATCTTTTCCAACCATCATCCGTAACCACCAAACTTGAATAGCATCACCACAGTTCCATCGTCATCGACACCATAGTATCAGCCTCACACCACCAACACCATGACCATAGCATCAACAAGCCACCAAAGCAATAGAGATAGCTAAACTCATCGTCAAACAGAGAGCTTGTATGAGGAAGTCCTCACATCATTGATTTACCATAGGTAAACTCAAGCGAGAACAAACCCACAGTGCAAAATAAATGGGTCAAGCGAGGAACCCAATCCAGTAATGCAATACTGACCCGAATCCGGCTAAAATCCGAAGATAATAGCAAAATATAATAGCCAACGGCGGCAGGGAGGAGCGACACCAGTGGTTTCTCCGGCGAGCGGTGCACGGCGTCACTGCCACTCCCTTCGCCGTGTATCTCTTTTCTTTTATCTGATTCGCAAGCAAAACTGAAACGAAGAAAAAAATAGAAGATGGGGTCTTGGGATTTTCAGATTAGAACGAGTCCTTTTCTCTCCTTTTCTTGATTTGTTTTGAATGGGGTGTATGTAATGAAGTTGTGAGGGGGCTGCGGCTAGGGTTGATTAAAAATCTGTAGGGTTTTTGTGGTGTGAATAAAAAGAAGATAGATAATAGTTGCTTGGGGTTTTTTGTTATATGGGCTTTGCGGGAATAAGCTGGATTTTAAATGAAGGAATGATTTTGACCCCAATTTAGGATTCAAATGAGATAATCGGGCGATTGCACGGGTAGGGTAGAAATTAGGCTATGCATTGCAAAATTTGACCCCTTTACTCAGAAATTAACCAATTATATTTAATTTTCAAAATTATCCTCAATTATAAAATATTGCCATAATTTATTAAATTTGAAAAAAATTCGGGACAAAATTGGGTGTCAACACCACATACAAATGAGAACATCCAACACCACCATCAACCTCTTATAACTTCACGACCTTCAGAAGATTTCCTCGACTACGAAACATGCTGCAGTACCAAGTCAAGCTTGCTATCCAAAGACTTAGATAAAAAATAAAATGTTGTTAGATTATCAGATTCAAAAGCCACAGGCAGGGTACAACGAAGCATGCAGGGTGACATACGGTTGTACTACTCAACCTTGCACCCTTATACAAACCATGATTAGATACTATTACACAAATACATAAAATGATATAAACCGTTACACGCATAAAAAGGAAAATATCTACTACTAAGCAGTAAGAAAAATGCAGCTTGACAGGCAGCACTTCCCATACAAAAACACAACTCATACTTGATGTTATGATGTCATCTGTTGCCCTGTGGGCAACAGTTTCTAGAAAAAATAAAGATTATGCTTGAATTTTATGTCAATTGTTGCCCTGTGGGCAACACTTTCTACAGTAAAAGGAAAATAAACTACAATACCAACACTTTGCTAAAAATTAAATTAACTATATAATTAATATAATTTATGTCAAATGTTGCCCTGTGGGAAACAGTTTCTACAGTTAAAGGAAATCGAAGATCAACGACAATACTTTACTAAAAATTGCATTAACTACCTAATTAAAATAATTTAATATAACAAATTATATAAACATTACCGATTAACAACAAAATTAAACATTCACAGAACAAAAAATTGGATAAATAATGAATATCAACTAAGGAAAAAAATAAATCCACATTAAACTAAATAAAGAAAAAAGAAAGGAGAAAGAAACTAACCTTAATTCGCGCAGGGGGGTTTGGGGGGGAGGGAGAGAGAGAGGAGAAGAAGAAGAAGAAGAAAAGGGGCCGCTTGGACATAGGATTAGGGCTTTTTTTTGTCAGGGGCAAAATAGTCTTTTTACACATTTAAAAATGGGTAGGAGGCCATTTTGCTAAAATATTTCTTAATGGAGACAAAAGGACCTAACCAAGGATAAAAGGGTAAAAATTTCGCCCAGCAGCCACTTTTAACACTGGTATTTAGTTTGAGGCCACTATTTTTATTGGTCTTATACTAGAGACCACTTTTGGGCCTTTACTAAATAAATATTGACTTAAGTTCTGATAATTGACTGAACTTCAGTCCATACGGCCCCTGGACTGAAGTTCCATCTCTAAAAACTGAACTTTAGTCCATATGGCCATGGACTGAACTTCAGTCCATGGTATGGCCATGGACTGAAGTTCCATCTTTAAGGATTGAACTTCAGTCCATATGGTCCTGGACTGAAGTTCCATCTTAAGGACTGGACTGAACTTCAGTCCATATGGCCCTGGATTGAAGTTCAATCTTTAAGGACTGAACTTTAATCCGGCCTCTGGACTGAAGTTCTATCTCTTTAAGCAAAAGTGGCCACAAACTAAATGTTTTGGTATTAGTGGCTTGTATCCAATGACCAGTGGCAAAAATGGCCTTTCGTGCACTTTCCCGATAAAAGGGTACATGGGGTGAAATTTTGTGTTAAAGATGAAGCAGTAAAAATTTCGCAGGGAAGCCACTTTGGCACCCGCTTTGTGATGCGTAGCCTCTGTTTACAAATTTGCTGAGAATTAGCCACTAGACGCGTTTTTTAAAAATAATAGTATCACGGCGTCGTTTTACACATTTTGGAAATTCCGGTTTTATCCTTCCTTATTTTTAACTTATTCGGTGTTTTTGTTTCTCTGTTTAATACTGTGACTTTTGAATTCTATCAAAATATACGAACTCAAATACACCAATTTCTTATTTTTGAGATTTTGAAGCTTTGTGTTTGGGAAAAAACTTCGTTTTGCTGTTTCGTATATTAAGGTAACTGTGTTTACTTCGTATTGTTTTTTTTTTTATCATTTTTGTATGTGTATATGGGTTATTAGGTTTTGATTTTTGGAAAAAAATATTTAGATTTTCCATTGGAGTACAGTATAAGCTTTTGATTCCCTTTAAAATGGTGGAGTTTTTTAAGCGTAACGCTTTTTTTCTGTGAAACCCATTGCCCCCAGAACTATATACTGTGACCTTCTGTTGGGGATAGGCTGTTGCCCCATGATAAAAAACTGGGGACTGTGTGTTTTTAACAGGTACTTCTCCATTGTAAATGGTGGGTTATTTTTAAGAAAGGGGGCAACGGTTTTTTTTTTTTTTTTGTGAAACCCTTTGCCCCAGAAGTATATACTGCGACTCTGTTTAACAAGTGCTTGTGTGCCTAGCACTAATGTCTGGGGGAGCGGGTGGGCCACCAAGCTCTCCCCCAGCACAAAGTCTGTGATCCCTTTGTTTAACAAGTGCTTGTGTCCCAGTTCTAAAACATGGGACTTTGCATAACAAAGCATCATAGCCCCAGCACCAAATGCTGCGACCCCTTTGTTTAACAAGTGCTTGTGTCCCAGTTCTAAAATATGGGACTTTGCATAACAAAGCATCATAGCCCCCAGCACCAAATGCTGTGACCCCTTTGTTTAACAAGTGCTTGTGTCCCAGTTCTAAAACATGGGACTTTGCATAACAAAGCATCATAGCCCCCAGCACCAAATGCTGTGACCATGCACATGAACTACTTGTGCTCCCAGCACCAATGTCTGGGGGGAGGGGTTGGGCTACCAAGCTCTCCCCCAGCACAAACACTGCGACCTTGCACATGAACTACTTGTACCCCCAGCATCCATAATACTGTGACAGTGCAGATAAACTACTTGTACCCCCAGCATATATGTGTTAATTTTCCTTTGTTTTATTTTAATACATGTGCTAATGTTACAGCAATGGAGATTGTACCAAGTGATGAGGTTACATATAATCTGCCAAACGACGATGGTATATTGCTTCCATTTGCGCAGTGGAAAAATCGTGATTGCCAGTGGAAAGGTGACACAGAGTATCGTGGATTACTCGAAGGGTTGTTGTCTGGGGATTACCTGGAGAAACTGAAGAAAGGGCCATTCGGCAAGTTTATGCTTTTGGAAGATGTTAAATATTCTGGGAGGCTTATAAATTGTTTTCTCCAGTCTCAAATAGTTTCTTCAAACAACACTAAGCTTAGCTTCAAAGTTTTTGGTGATATAGTGGATTTCACAGCTGATGATTTTCATGTAGTTAGTGGTCTTAATATTTCCAGTATTGTAGATATAAGTATTTTTAAGCTTTCAAAGAGTAGATTAAAGGAGAAGTATTTCAGGAATCCTGAAGACGATGTTAATAAAAAGGACAGCAAGTGGACTTTAAAGTTATATGACTTGCTTGATTTGATTGAACATCATTCCAGTTATGTGAGAGTGGCTCCAAAGAGCAAGGGCAATGTGAATAAAGTGTCAGCTGCACGACTGGATGTTCCATTAGAGCAAGATGATGTTGTTAAACTAGCTGAGGTATATTTGCTTAATTCTGTTTTATTGGGCCGGCCAGTACCTAGAGCAGTGGATGATCAACATATGATTATTATTGATAATGAAGAGGTGCATAGCTATTATCAGTGGGGTACTGAGATATATCGTCAAATGGTACACCATTTGCAATCAATCATAAAGCCAGGTTCTTCTACTTATTTGTTTCCTGGTATGCCCTTCCTATTCTGTTGCTGGGTGGCAGAGGTGTTCCCTGTGTTTAGGCCGTATTTTACTGTTCGCCCTAGGATCAAACCTGTGATGCTTCGTTACACATGTACTTTTACTCCTCAATACAATGTCTTGTGTGATGACTACTTTCATAATGAACAGGTGAGTTTTACGAGTACTTGCTTTTGTTTGTTATTTCTTTTTTTTACGAGTACTTGGTTTTGAAATGTACTTTTTAATAGTTTTGGGAGGATGCCTCAGTGAGACCGATAAGGCATAAATCTAAACATGCTTCAACTTCAAAGTCACCCTCAAAATCATCTTCAAAGACTAGTTCAACAGCAGAATCTATTGACATGAATGAAGTTGTAAAGGTGAAATTCTTCGTGGGTTTATTCTTTTAATTCTTTTTTCTTATGTGGTTTTAATATTTTTTCTTTTACCAGAGATTGACAGCTAATCTCAAAGTAAACTTACCTACTGAGAGCAAGATTCAACATATGATCAATTCCTCAGAAAATAGTGTAAAGAAAGATCTTGCTGACATGGAGAAGAGGATTACAGATAAGTTGAATGCAAAGTTTGATTCATTACTGCTTCTTCTTGCAAAATCAAAGACAAGTGATGTCGGAGAAAACTGTGGTGTGTCTGTAAGTAAATCAGACACCAGGACTAGAAATGAAAAGAGTCATTTTGTTGATAATTTGATTTATTCAGATGGTCGCAATAGTTTTTTCAAAGAAACATGTAATCAGCCAGAGCTTGGTGGTAGTGTACAAAGTGATCATGGTATTGCAGCTCCTTTAATAGATACAAGCAATCAAATGATTGTGGATGTTTTAGAGCATTACAAAGCTGATACCAGTGACCCTATTGATGAAGCAAAAGGTACAGATGGTTTAGAAAAGGCGCCATCAAATTCAGAGCATCATCAACAAAGTCATGGTAGTCAAATAGAGTATTCTGTATAGTCGTAATCTAAATAAAAGGGAATTTTTTTGTTTAATGTAATGATTTTTTATTTTTGTATATGCAGATAATCCTTCATCTGATTTATTGGACAAGTGTCAATCTAAAGATGATGATGTATCTTTGAATCCAACAAATCCCACACTGAATGGTAAGAAGAAAAAAATTTGTTGGTAGATTGAACCAACATATTATGCACTAATACTGTGTTTTTATGATATGCTAATGTTCCAGATAATAAAATACTGGGACTCTTTGTTTAACAAGTACTTGTGTCCCAGTTTTAAATTATGGGATTTTCTATAACAAAGCACTATATCTACAGCACAAAATACTGCGACTTTTTCATATGAAGTATTTGTGCCCCAGCACAAATGTCTGGGAAGTCTATAGTAATGGAAATGTATTTTAAATATGTGTGTTTTGACACTTCTGTTTTCTATAGAGATGTAATGTATTGTGCTTATTTATTTTTACAGAAGGTAATAATGGTGAATCTGGGAAAAGTGCAGGGGTTGAAGAACAAATTAATGAATTAAAGCATCTTGTTGAAACTGGTATTTGGACACTAGTAGGTATGTAAAAGTAATTTTTATATAATAATTAGTGTTCCTATTTTTATTGTTGAAAATATGTAACAAATTATCTTGTTTTGAAGTCTCTCAAGAAAGTTCTCAAGAAGGTTGTCTACCAATTAAGCTTGCTGATAACCAAATGTTTTTGACTCCTGGTATGCGAAAATATGTTGCATATTTTGCATGGTCCACACTCCAGCATAAAATACCCTGTTGGTTGGTCAATGAATAGTGTGTCTTGTTCCATTTACAGAAGCAACAAATGTTAAAGCTGATAATGAAGATGTTGTCAATCAACGCAGTCACAGTGCTGAGGTTCGACTTGAAGTTAAGGCTTTTGTTCATCTAATTTTTCATTGTTTTTTTTTGTATTAACTGTTAAAGTTTATTTTTTCAGATCTTTCCAGAGAGTTGGAAAGAGAAGCTGCCAAAGGTCAATGGAAGTGCACTTTTACTTTGTGAAAACGATGACACTGATTATGAAATGAAGTTCAAGGCTGGGTACATTCAAGGTTGTGCAATGGATGGAAGGAGATGCTTCTGCGTAAAGGCTACAGACTGGGTGATGTTCTTCGGTTTAATCATGTTGTTCATGAGGTTTACAACGGTGTTGCCACTATGGTTTTTGAAATTTCATTAGTAAACCATCAGGTTGGTCAAGGCCACAACAGTGATGATGATGTTCATGATGATTATGATGATGATGACGACAATGATGATGATGGCAGCAGTGACGAAGATGTAGGATCAGCCCAGAAGCCTATTGTGATTGAATAAGTTTTAGTAGTTTTTATGTTTTTCAGTTAATGTGGGATGTTTGTTTGTCTTTTTTTTCCATGTGTGTTTTTAAAGCTTTTTTGAGCAGTTGATAAATTATGAACAATGATTTTTCGTATTATGAACTGTGTTTCTAAGTACTGTATTTTTTATTATTTAAGTAAGATCAAAGTGTTTGTTGTTCAATAAGTAAAAAAACTAGAAGATAGATAAATCGAGACAACTATTTTGCACAGCAACGAGTGAGAAGTGTTTTTTTATATATAATAATCCTTGTTAAAGAATACAGAGGAAGTAAAATGTAAAAAAAAAAAAAGGTCTCTACAAGTGAATTGTCCTTTTTGACATCAGATTTGTTGCGACTGGATGAAAATAGAGAAGAATAGTCTTCTATCTATCTAGTGTCGACGCAATTCCTAACTGAAAAACAAAAAAAAAAGAAAAATTTTAACATAGCAGCTTTGGGTGTTGAATTGCACTAAAATAGAATTAAAAAATAAAATGCATATAGAGAGACATACCTATTGGGAGTTATGTTTCTTTGAATATGGGTGAAGTACTGGAGTGTGTCTGCAAGATGTTCTGTTGTGTCCACGCTTTCTACATATCCCACAGTGTTTCCCCTTTTGTCTTACATATTCTGCAGTCGAGACAAATCTTTGTCTTCTACCTGTCTTAACTTTAAAATCTGGGGGTTTTGTTATCTCTTCTTTAATGGTATCAGGTACAACCCATGATTCTTCATGTCCAACAGTGTTGATTTCCGCTTCATACTGTTTTAACCATGTTTCTTTTTTATACCATATAGAGCAATAATCCGACTTGTTTAGGTGCACTGTGTCTATAGCAGCAAGTGCATGTTCACAAGGCATTTCATCCATCTGGAACTTGAGGCATTGACATTCTTTCTTCTTCAAACAAACAATGAATTCTCTCCCTTCATCTGTTACCTTAAAGCTTTGATCCGCAGTCCGGTCAACCTGTAAAAATGTAATGTATAAGATTACTTGACTAGAAAAACACATATGATGCTGCAAATTACTGGATCCCCCGCTTTTGCATACCATGTAGTCCCAGCACAAAACCCGGGACTTCATGAATTATCATTGACATAATGCAAATGACATCCCAAAATAACTGTATTCGTTGATATACTCACATTCATTCTATATGCTTTTTTTTTTTTTCAATTCATCATCTGTCCATTTTGATGTTGCAAAGAAAATATCCTGCGCACTCTTCCATCTCTCATAAAACCAGGTCTGTAGCTTGTTCATTATGTTGTCCACCATTGACAGTATTGATTTCCCCCGAGCACGTAACAGAGCATTATTCATTGATTCCACAATATTTGATGTCATCATGTCATATCTTCGATTTCGACAGCAACCTCTAGTCCATCTCTCTGGTGGTTCTTCCATGAGGTAATCATAGGTTGCCCTATCCGTTTCTTTCATTTGATTCATGTCTGTTTTAAACTCTGCAATCGTGTAGACACGACATGCACTATTGAATATACTTATCACTGCAGGACTCACGTTCCTTTTGTTAAGGTTCTTTTCCAGATGATATACACAGATACCATGTGCACATTCAGGATATACATTTGTAATCCCATTTGCAATTGCAGGATTACGATCTGAAAGGAACAGTAAATTCTCACGGCAACCAAATGCAATGTGCAACTGCGTAAAGAACCAATTGTATGCCAGATTATTTTCTGAGTCCACAACTCCAAAGCCAAGTGGGAAGATTTGGTTATTTGCATCTTTCGTCACTGCAACCAATAGTGTGCCTGAATATCTCCCCTTAAGGAATGTTCCATCGACAACTATCACAGGTCTACAATGTTTCCAGCCTTTGATAGAAGCCGCACAAGAAAAAAACATATATTTGAACCTGGATAATAGAATTGCAGTGTTATCAGTAAAATTTTTGAGTCTCAGGTTTTAGTGCTGGAAACCTACTTATACATAATTACGACGTCACAGCATTTTGTGACGGGACTCCAACAAATAACACTACAGTCTCAGGCTTTTTTTAATTGGCATTACAGGAATTCTACACAAAAATATATAAGTAGACCTTTTTTTTTTTACCTGTTCTCACCATCTCTTTGAAGAGCAACATGTGAGCCTGGATTGATGTCTTTTAGCACATATAAATATGCTGGTAACTTCTGAAAGTTCTCCTCAGGCGTCCCTCTAATTAAAGACTCTCCTTCTTTTATAGCACGCCATGCCTTATTATAAGAGATTTCAACTCCCATTTTCCTTCTAATCTCTGCAACAACATAATTAGGCTTAACAGGATAATTATCGTCTCTCAGATTCTCAACTATCTCATCTCGAACAATCTTTGACGTAGCATATTTTTGGTCTCTTTTTCTATCATCCACCGAGCAAGTGTGATTCTTCTCAAACTTTAGTATTTTGAACAGTGTGGACTGTTTAATTCTGCAAGATCGAACACTCCACTCACATTGTTCATTCATGCATGCTAGTGCATATCTCGTTGTGCTTGATCTCACAACCTTGAATTCAAAATGGTGTGCAATTGCAGTTGTCTGGAAACATTTAGTGACACACTATTTGTTTAAAAAAATTGATCCAACCTTGATGTCGTCCAAATCTGCATTTTCTTTTAGTATTGGACGAGGAGATTCTCTTATTTTCTTCCTTGAATACCTCTTTCTCTTTTTTCCAGCACTTGATGTCTCAGGAAGTTGAATATTTACAAGCTGTTGTTCTGTGTTTTCAGCATGCATTAACTGTTGATCTATTGCTACAGCTTCCACAAACGAAGGTGTCAAAACTATCACTTCAAAAGCATCATCGTTGTCTATTTCCATTATCATTTGCCCTTCAGTGTAATCAACTCTCTTAGACTGTGGAGATCGTTGTGTAATGTCAACTATGAAACGTCTACTCCTATACTCGGAATTGTTCTTCATCAAGTGTAAACAGCTGATTAAATCATCGGTATTTTTTATAGGGACACCTTTGCTTGTTCCAAGTCCCATATCAAACCATATGAATGTCTCAGAATGTTCTTCATCTAAATCTATCTTTTTCCAAAGGTTTCTTCTGAAATCTTCAAAAGTATCTGTTTCACTATGTAGAAAAATCCTTGTCTCATGATCTATGTACTTATAATCTGGTGTCCATTTCCCATTGAATGCAAGAACAATACACTGTTTAGCCATCACCTGTAGTTATAAAGACAGTAAAAATACTAAACTAAGTCACAAAGAAATCCACATGGTAAAATACTGTAATTGTAGCTTAATAACGAAACCTTAAGAAATGCTAACCTATAAGATAAATATACATTTCCATAGTTTAAGGGGTAATTATACAGCAGGATGGGGGATTTTGAAGTGCAGCTCTATATGCTAAAATATAGCATAGCTACAGGATATTTGTAATGGGAGTTTGCTTCAAGTTAACAGTAAGCCGCAGCATTTAATGCTAAAACCTCCCTGTTGTCCAGCACAAAAAAATGTTGCGCCTTACTGTTAACTTGAAGCATGCTACAGGATATTTTATATCCCAAAATATAGCATAGCTACAGGATATTGTGATGGGACCTTGCTTCAACGTAACACTAAACCCCAGCATTTTGTTCTGGGGGCAACATGATATTTCTAATGGGACATTGCTTCAGCAGTAATCCCCCAGCATTTAAATGCTGGAGGTTGAAGCAAGGTCCCATCACAAGATCCTGGGGATATCAGGTCATTTTGAAGTGTTTAAAATGTAATCATAGCTACAGGATATTATAATGGGGCTTTGCTTCAACGTAATACTAAGCCCCAGCATTTTAGCGTTGGACAACAGGATATTTCTAATGGGACGTTGCTTCAACAGCAATCCCAGCATTAAATGCTGGGGTCCAGTGTTACGTTGAAGCAATGTCCCATCACAATATCTTGGGGATATCACGTCATTTTGAAGTGCAAGTTTATATCCTAATATAGCTACAGGATATTATAATGGGGCTTTGCTTCAACGTAATACTAAGCCCCAGCATTTTAGCGTTGGACAACAGGATATTTCTAATGGGACGTTGCTTCAACAGCAATCCCAGCACTAAATGCTGGAGGTTAGTGTTACGTTGAAGCAAGGTCCCATTACAATATCCTGGGATATCACGTCATTTTGAAGTGCTAAGTTAAAATGTAATCATAGCTACAGGATATTATAACGGGGCTTTTGCTTCAATGTAACACAAACCCCCAGCACTAGGTGCTGCATACTCTTATGAACTTAATTCAGATTCATATTAATTATATATAACAGTAAATTCGCGTTTCAGAAAAACAAATTCAGATTATAATCACGAAAACAGATATATTTACACAAAATAATTGAAATTCAGCACAGAAACGTCGCAGAAACTGTGAAAACGCAGCTGAAATTACCTTTTACAGTTTGAATTTAAAAGCTCCGGGAGAGAGACAACGATGATCTGGAGAGTTGAGAGAAGTAATGTGTGCTTTGCTCTGTTTTTTTCCACGCGTTATTTGTATTTATTGTTGAGCTGTAGGTTTTTAAGGGTAATTCAGTAAATTCAATATATGCGGCAGTAGCCTGAATGTACGTGAGTGTTTTATTGGCTATTTCTCAATGAATTTTGAAACCGTGGATGGAACTCATTTAACGTGTGCAAAATTGGCTAGTCATCAAATTTTCGCGATGAAGCATTGTCGTAGCTTGAGATATTTTGCGGAAAAGTCCGAACAAATTAAAAAAGAAAAGATATTAGATATGTTCTAATAAAAGCGATCATATAGGTGAGAAATATTTTGAAGTCTCCTGTGGAAAACTTGAATACTCACACAATTTCTCCTCTCTCAAAACTCCTCAACAGAATGAAGTAGATGAGTGAAAAGGCATATCACTCTAAGACATGGCTAAAATAATGTTGCTTGAGAATTCTTTACCAAACACGTTTTGGGCAGAATAAGTTAGTACTGCTTGTCATTATTTAATCAGGTGTTTAATCATACCAATTTTGAAAAAAGAAAAAGAAAATCTATGAGATATGGAAGGGAAGAAGGCCTAACATCAGCTAATTTCATCTTTTTGGATGTAAGTGTTTCGTTCATATCAATAGAAAATAAAATTCATTAAAATTTGATGGTCGCAGCGATGAAAGAATCTTTCTAGGATACTCTGAAGCAAGTCGCTCGTATAGGGTATATAATAAGAGAGCAAAATGTGTTGAAGAATCTGTTAAAGTAGGGTTTGTAGATTGTACTCAAATTCCTCAAACTCCTGATGCTGATGAAGAATCATCTGATCCTTAAATAGGAGATATGGAAGAAAAAACAACTCATCATAATCTTTCTCAAGAAGTTTCTAAACAAAAATCTCCTCAAAAGAAGCAGTCTGTCAAAATTCCCAAAGAATTGGAAGATGATGAAACTTTTCCATATAAGTTTATTACTGGAGACAAAAAAGGATTCAAACTAGAGGTTTACACAAGCAGATAGAAAATATAGTGTTCATCTCACAAATTGAACCAAAGTAGATTAATGAAACCTTTGAAGATGAATCCTCGTTAGCTTCCACCAAATGTGTGTTTAGAAAAACGCTCAATGAAGAAGGAAAGGTTTTTCAAAACAAAGCTCGTCTTTTTGCTCAAGGATATACACAATAAGAAGGTATTCATTATGAAGAAACTATTACTACAATAGCAAGATTAGAATCTATTCGAATACTTCTTACTTCTGTTGCTTTCAAAGATTTGAAATGGATGTCAAAATTGCTTTATTAAATGATTTAATAAATGAAGAAGTTTTGGTAAAATAACCTACTGGGTTCGAGAATAAGTATATTCCAAATCAGATTTTTTAGCTTACTAATGCTCTATACGGTCTTAAATAAGTTCCTAGAACTTGGTATGATTGGTTGTTGAGCTGACTTTTGACGAAACATGGTTATATTAGAGGAAAGATTGATACTACACTATTCATCAAAGGATACTTTAAGGGGAGTCTTATTGTTCAAATTTGTGTTGATGATATTATATTCAGAAGTGCTAACCCCTTTTATGCAAGATATTTGAGTCGCTTATGAAAATAAAATTTGAAATGGGCATAATGGGAAAATTATTCTTGGTCTTCAAATCAACCAATTAAGGAAGGTATATTTATAGTCAAGAGAACTATACAAAAGAGCGAGTTAATTTCACTTGTGGTAACTGAACTATTGTTTCATTACCACAAAGTCACTTTTGTATCATTTGCTACCCAAAAGTCACTCAACTTTGCTTTGGTCTATAACAAAGTCACTCAAGCCGGATTTTTTTTAAAACTTGCCGAAAAAATAATGTGGCATCATTAATTAAAATAATTTTTTTAATTAATTTTTCATCTATTAATCTAATTCTTTAACCCATTATTCTTATTCTACCCAACCCAAAATATTTCACTACGTCATCATCGTGCATAAACATTTCATACCGATGCCATTTCTCTTTGCTTCTGTTTCGTATTGAATTAATTAATTAATCAAATTGAGTAATGTTAGGCAAATTGGTTATGCAGAAAGGGAAAATGAGAAACGGGGAATGAATAAAAATGAACGAGCTTAGATCGGTTTGGTTCGGTTTTTCATTTATGAAATCAAACTAGTTATGTCGATGTTTTAAAATTGTAAAACTAAAATAACAGCTCGTTTGAACTTTTGTTATGTATATGGTTTCGTAATATATCTATTGTATTGTACTTTATGTTTTGTTGAGTTCAACGTTTTGATGGATTATATTATTTGCAGTCGTTTCATGATATAACATACTAGTAAATGAAGAATGAATTTATTGTCAAGAAAATAATAAGATATGGGATATAGTTACTATAAAAAAGATAAGATAAATGGAAGTAATATATTAAGGGAAAGAAGAGAGAAAAAAGACACGGTAACGACGCGATCAAAACCAAATCGGTCGTTACATTAAATGGGCTATTCATCGTTATGTAATGACGGACTAACTATACGATACAATAAAATTTTAAAGTGACAATTAATATAAAATATTATTTTATAGTAACAGTACAGTAACAGTACGATACGATACAATTAATAAAAACCATCCAAACGAGCTGATACCAAACAAAGTCGAATTTTAATTTTTGGTTTTTCTTAGTTTTCTTTTTTCTTTCGATTTTTCTGAGTTATTCGATTTTTGCTTGGTACCCCAGCGATTATATGGTACATAATATTTATCAAATTTCAAAAATTTTACTGATAAAATAGTTATTTGTATATCTTCATGTAAGATATGACACTCTAATTTATAGGTCTGTCTTCTTTTTTATTACTGCATTACAAAATAATTGACACACAGATATAAAACCTTAAAAAAATTAACGTTCCTGACGATAATACAATAACAATAACAACTCAGTAGGTCTCAGTTGGAAACTAACTGAAGATTACTTATTTGAAATGTCTTGTTAAACTAGATTATCCTGTTAATCTTCAGTTAGTTAAAATATATTGCTAAAATGGCTCCTTGGTATAATGTGACAAAAAAGAAGAAGTGAAATGGGTTTGGGTTGGGTAGAATAAGAATAATGGGTTAAGAAATTAGATTAATAGATGAAAAATTAATTAAGAAAATTATTTTTAATTAATGATACCACATCATTTTTTCGGCAAGTTTTAAACAAAATCCGGCTTGAGTGACTTTGTTGTAAATCGGAGCAAAGTTGAGTGACTTTTGGGTAACAAATGAAACAAAAGTGACTTTGTGGTAATGAAACAATAGTACAGTGACCACCGGAGAAATTAATCCACAAAGAGCTTATTAAACGATTTGGTTTGGACAAAGCCAAACAAATGAGTACTCCTATGAGCCCATCAGTGAACCAAAAACTCTATCGTGGTATGATAGGTTCATACTATATCTCACTGCGAGTCGATCAACATGATCCTAGAAAATTACATTTCTTTGCTGTTAAAAAATTATTAAATATCTGATTGGAACGACTAGTAATAGATTATGGTACCCAGTGTGTTCCAAGTTCGATCTTGTAGGTTTTTCTGACGCAAATTTTGATGGAGACAAAGTTGATTGCAAAAGCTTTAGTGGAATTTGTCCATTATTAAGAAATTTACTTATCTCCTCGAATAGCAAAAAGTAATGTTTTGTAGCACTGTCAACCACAAAAGCAGAATACATTACCATGGGAAGTTGTTGTAATCAAATCCGATGGATGATTTTGAAGGAATATAAATACAGCGGAAGCAATTCCAGGATCATGACTCACATGTAATCTAGACAAATTAGTAGGCTATTTAGTTTTACATAAACATAGAACGGAATACCTCTTGAAGCGTGACTCCAACCACGAAACGTATCTTCAATCACGAGCAAAATCATCTACGGGATCGTCCTCCAATTCCATGATCTTCTGTCGTGTGTCCGAACAATACCCAGACTAATAATCACTTAGGTGGAACAAGTGTTTTAGAGAGAGAAAACTATTAGGGTTTTCGTCTATACTTCCTTTTTGGCAAGAATCCCCTTTATATAGTTTTAAGGGTAAAATTCTTTTCCAAAACTGTCTAGGATTCTTTTCCACACCAAGAAACCTCTCTCCTAGTTCTAATTGGATTCGGTCACAACAGGGACCACAGAAAATAATTAATGAGGCTTCCAATTATGGAATTAATTCTTTTTCTCTAGAATTAACCTTTCCATAGTAAATTACTAATTATTTCCGCTAGAAATTCGTAATTGCACTCCTCAGTTGAATTTTGAATTCTTCCATCAAATGTTATTTAACTCCCTACGTTAAGATTACAGACACCAATCAATAATATCAAATTATTGATAATTTAATATATTGACTAAATGAATATCCTTTAGACTTCCGCTTAACTTATCTATGTGCCGGATACATAATCCACTGACCAGTCATCAATCTCTATAGCAAGACGTGGATTCTATCAACTAGCTATTATTTTGCAAATGCATATTATCATTATCCAACTTATCAGGAATTATTTGATCCAAATATCATGGACCTCACCTATTGATAAATCAAGACAATGAATAATATACACCACTAATAATAGCTATATCAAGATTAAGAGTATAAGTACATTTGATGAGCTAGCGAGTTTGTTTTATATAGTCAGTATAAAAACCCTTATCTCTACTTGGTCCGTTCAATGCACACAAAGCGCACTAGCACAAGAAGTTGGAACTATACCATTCCCATAATCAAGATAAATTATATATAATCTTGTACTACAATCATACCGATAGCTTTGTCCAATTTCCATCTTAGATTGTGAACATTACTTTATTCTTTATAAGAACCGGTGATTTAATCTTCAGTGTATAAGCTTGGCTCTATACACTAAATCAACTACTATATAAATAATAGGACACACATGACACAATTGATCTAAATAAATAATACTTCATTATATTTAATAAATGAATAACCAATTGTTCAATTAGGAATAATTTAACTAAAACCGCATGGTTATTAGTATATCCTAACGGATTTATCAATTAAGAGATTCTGGTTTGCGTCTTAGCATTGTCCCAATATATTGTTATATTACTAGTGAAAATCATGTTCATCATTCTAGGTCTAAACATATTGAGATTAGACATCATTTCATTCATCGTCATGTTCAAAAGAAAAATGTCACGTTAATTTTCTTGGTACTGATTCTTAATTAGTAGATATTTTTACTACTCACCTTTTCCAGAACTCACTTGTAGCCCCTTTGGCAAAAAGGCGGGCAGCATCTTATGGGGTCACAATCAAAGGCCACCAAATGGCCTAAGGTGGAACCACTATTTTCACCAATGAAGACCAAGAAAATTTCTGGAACACCTCTGCTAAAACTCGCTATGTTGATTTCAAAGCTAAGCATGTTATTGATGATCTAATCATTGATTTTGATTAACTGAAAAGTATGCAATGTAATGTAAGCCTCTCTTTGAATTGCAAGGGTTAAGAAATTTCTTTGACGGTTTGAAAATAAAGTCTTGAAGAGCCTGTTAGAATGTTTTATGCAAATCTGGATGAGAAGCTAGCCAAATGGTGAAATTCAAACCCTAGTTCTTGGTAAAATGATTATTTTAGACTGTGCTCGTCTTGAAAAGCTCTTTTTTTTTTTTTTCAAAGTTTGAAGGTTGTAGTACTTTTTTGAAGTCTGTCATTTTCCTGTGTCTTATCTGGAAGCTAGGAGAAGGTTGACTGAAAACCCTATTGAGTATTGCTTGTGGAAAGCGTGCATTTATTCTGACTCATCTTTGCTTCTAAGATCCGATCATTGGCCATATTGTTGCCATCTCTCTTTTTTTTTTCCTTTCACTGGATCCATCAGTGATTTGACAAAATGGGGTATATTTTTGGTCTACTGTATTGTGTTTCGCGTTAAGGTTTAATGGGGTGCCTGGATTTTTGATTTCTTAACTGAAGCTGCTAAGGAATCAGCCTTTAGTTTGTCTTATCGTCAGCTAATTACCTCCCTCCAGGAAAACAAGGGAGTAACCTAACTGTTATGATTTCAAAAGTTGTTTTCAAAATATTATGACAAAACATGCTTTACCAGTATTGTTACAATTTGTTTGATTGTGCTTGAGTTCAATGTGCTGAGAATGAGTCCAAGACTGAACCCTCACATCATGTAGGGCCATCCTGTGACTTAGGTATGACTTCTGATCCTACAATTGGCATGTTGATGGAAATACACAAGGAAATTGGTGTTCTCAAGATGCTAGCGCTGGAGAATCAATCAAAAGTTGCCAAGATTCCGGAGAACTCTTCTAATGCTGTCCAAGGAATTGATGAAGTACGAAACAAGATTAAGAAGTATGGGGGTCGAAGTGTTCCTGTTATTAAGCAAATTCATGAGCAGCCGAAGCATCTTGTTCTTGCCATTATACGCACTTCTGAATTCTATTTCAAGTATTGATGTATTTGACTATCTTAAACTGCTTATGGATGTATATTTTAGATAATGCTCTTGATATGATCAAAATGCTTTGATGTTTTTGCCCTGATTGGTTCAGGATTTATGTGTTTGTTTAAACTGCTTGTTACTATTGCCTTATTGTTATATGCTCTGGATCTACCCATTTTAGTTGATGACAAAGAGGGGAGAAAAAGAGTGGATGTATGTGTTCAAATTAAAGGATATAGAGCCAAAGCAACTAGGCAAAGTTGCAGGGGAAGCAAAGCTGCACGGGGAGCAAAGTTGCATCGGAGAGGGAGCAAAGTTGCAATAGGAGCAACCGTAAAAAGGGGAGTAAAGTTAATCTTTATTGTCATCATTAAAATGTGGGAGATTGTTAACATTATGTGTTATAATGATGACAATATTAAAAATATTTTTGTGCGCGAACATGGAGTGACTGGCCAATAGTGAATCTGGAAAAGCAAGGATGTAAGCTGATCAACTTGAAGTTGTACAATGAGAAAGAAGAGATGTGGCTGATTAACATTAAGTTAAATCTGTTAACTTAATGAAGGCAGCTGCAAAAGACCACGGTTGAAGCTAAAATGTCTAACACATTAATATTAGCCACTTGCGATAAAAGAATGTCGAAAGCATGATCTTGTCATTTACATCAATTCCCTTGGGTTACTCGTAAAGCCTCGACCATTGCATTAAACCAATCAACCCTCCTTTATGACAAGGGCTGCTGATCAAAACTAACGGCTAGTTGGAGTCTCCTATATTAAGTCTTAAGTTTGTAGATGAAAATTAACACAATAATCCTTCAAGCAATCACATAGGTCTTTCTTATTCTTATCAAAGCAATGTATTTATAATACTTGGTGATTTAAAAAGAAAAGAGAAAATTTTGAGATAAACTAAGAGTTGTATTGCGAAAGTTGCTTTGGTGAGCTTGCAAAAACAAAGTGTACTTTTGTTGTTAAGTTTTAAGTCGACTGAAGTTTGAGTAAGAGATGATAATAGGAAGTATTTTAACCCAAGAGGACCGGATGTAGGTATCACGTCTATACTTGAACTAATATAAAATCTATGTTTCTATTTATTTTCTGCTTAAATATTTCTTGAAGTATTTTACTAAAGCTTGTTATGTAGGTTCGATTTATAGTCAACTAATACTTTTATATTACACAATTCAGGCTTCTCTTGTATTTTCAAAGACTTCTGCTAATTTATTAACATTCACATTATTAATTTGTATTTCAAAGTTGAAAAATTGAAGAGACACACTTTTATTGAATTGTTTATTTATAAGGTGAAAATGATCAATAAGAGCCATTAATAGTTATTCCTCCATCAACACACATAATCTGTCCAGTTATATATGAAGCACATGGAAAGCAAAGAAATGCAACCATGGCTGAAACTTCTTTTGGCTCCCCAGCTCTGACCCCCAATAGATGTACGACTCGCTAATCTGCTGATACCTTCTTTCAGTTCTGGATCTTTCTGCAAAGTAATGAGATAAATTAAAAGTCAGTGTCACACAAATATTGATTTGAGACGAGAAAATTTTCATGTTGATGTTTAATACTCCCTCCGTTTCAAAATGAGTGTCTGGATTTGACTGGGCATAAAATTTAAGAAAATAAGAAAAACTTTTAAATCTTGTGGTTTAAAATGAAAGGTGTGTGTAATGTGGGCCAGAGTCTTTAACTCCTGTAGTCCAAAATAAATCTTAGATTTAAAGAATTGTCATAAAAAGAAAGAGGCACTCAATTTAGGACAAACAAAAAAGGAAAGGTACACACTCATTTTGGGACATAGAGAATAGTAGTTTTTATTCTTGTGGTGTGTGGAAGATCATGGCATTGTCAGAAGAAAACTAATTGCTCTGAAATATATGGCGAGCCATAAATTTACAAGGGATTGAAGAAAAACATAATAATGTAACCTTTGAGCCCGTGGCGATTTAAGATTTTCACTAAAGGAATTCAAAATCTAAAATCGAATACTATATATACATTTAAAATTCTCTTATTTAAAAAGGTACCAATTGACACGCAATCAACAAGAGTGGCTCCGCACGTAATTTGAGCCTATGGCCAAATACGTATTTTAAACGTGTAAAATCAAACACACCAAGAAATCAAATACACTCACACGAGAGGAATAAGATTTGGGTGAAAACTTTTGCTTTCATTGATGAAGGGAGTCCCCTATTTATACAAAGAGAAAACCTAAACCTAACTTAGGAACAAAGTAAATTTAATGGGCCCAATATACAATTTATATAACTAACTAACCTATTTACAATATTAATCTATTTACAATATAACCTTCATTAAAACGTCTTTTGTAATTACACTAGAAGTTCCCGTAATATTAGTTTATTTGCTCTATTAATATAGTATAATCTTTTTGTGAGGTTTATTATTTGAATCCACTTCACTACATATAATTCAGCCTCTGATAACATATCTTTAATCTCAAAATAATTATATTGAAACGACCTCGGTCAGTCGTTTCGGAAGTTAGGACTTCGATTGGCGTGCCGATAATTTTAAAATATTTTAATGTCCATTAGAACTTGTCTGTAAAATATGAGCTAAATCAGACCTCGTTTGATAGGCATCGGAAGAAGGTTTCAGTTTTTATTGGCAATAAATATTAAAAAGAGATTTTCGAGCTCGGTTTTGCCGAATGAGCTCCGATTCAAAATCTGAAAGCGCCGTTAAGTTCGTATGATTATTTTTTATTTTTGTAAACTTTCGAAAGTGAATTTCGATGTTGTTCGGCTAGTTTCCGCTAAAATGCCGAAAGTTAAATAATTTGACTTCTTTTCATCTAAATTCGCATATTGAGTTTCGGGAGTCTGATTTGAGATCCGCCTTCACGAGTATGTTACATATATTTTGTACAACTTGTATGCAAAAGTTGAAATTATTTCGAATATCGTAGGGCGCCGTTTTAATTTTCGTTAAGAAAAGAAAAAAAAAAAGGAAAAAGACAAAATTCAAAATGAATGGCGGTCATATATGCTAAAGCATATCTAAGTACGGAAAAATAGAGAGAAAAATGATGGAGAAGCAGATAGAAATGAAAAAACGCAGTGAGGAAAAAATGCCAGAAAATGAGAAAAGGAGCTGGAGAAAAGTAGAATTTTCACCCTGAAACATTCAGGTAATGATCCTAATATATTATTTGAGTTTATTACGTGTGTTTGAATATGTTTTAACGGTAAAACTTGGAATATTATACATCATTTTAATAAGTTCAATTAATAGTTTAAAGGGTCAAATGGACCCCGATAACAAAATTGATTATATATTCGTACTCAGTAAGTTATGGGCAACTTATAAATGTAATTTATTTAGGGTTTGGTTATGTGACCATAAACCCTGTACATAGGCCTGACCTGCGTATTGCGTATACGAATAGGGTATCAGGTTCTTAACCGGACTGCCCTAAGATGTGAGGAATGAAGCCTTTAGCCTAATTTGATATATTTTTCTGCTTATTGAATAGAGTGGGATCGTTTGGCAATGAAACCAAAGGACAAGCGGTTATTGAGTGGATGTACTAACTTTGTAACAAGGTAAGTGTTTATATCCATTTCTTTGGAGGCACCTGGCCTCGTGGATTTTCTACCACGTGTTCCTTACGTGTGTAGCTGCCGATAGGTGTACTCATTACGCCTTAGCTTTGGATTTATACTCTATAATATATATTATGTCCTGTTATTGGTATTGCATTGAGAATCTGAGTATTGTACTTCGGTTGTGAGTTGGTATATACTTTCCAGCTGTCGATGAGAGTCCCGCGCTGGTGATGGGTTATTATTCCATCATGTTGCATTCGTATGCACATTACATCATATTGAGGGTAGGAGGATTCCGCCCTCGGAGCAGGAGGATTCCGCTCCATTGCATCATATTGAGGGTAGGAGGATTCCACCCTCGGAGTAGGAGGATTCCGCTCCATTGCATCATATTGAGGGTATGAGGATTCCGCCCTCGGAGTAGGAGGATTCCGCTCCATTGCATCATATTGAGGGCAGGAGGATTCCGTCCTCGGAGCAGGAGGATTCTGCTCCATTGCATCATATTGAGATAATACAATGTACTCCCTCCATTTTAATATATATGAAGCTATTTCCTTATTAGTCTGTTCAAAAGATAATCCTTTTCCAATTAAAAATAATTATACTAAAACTTTCACTTCTGTGCTTAGTGAGAAGCTTTAATCACCAAACAAATAATATGGCATATTTTAAAGAGGAAATTGCTCATCATACAATTTGAATAAATGAAAATGACTATCAAGATCTGTTATGTGTTTTTTTTTTTTTTTAGATTTCTTACATGTAAAACTTGAAATTTTTTTAAGAGATTTGACATAAAAATTGTTCAAGAGACCACAAAACCAATCGACTCCTTATTTTGGATCGCAAATTTCAAAAGAAGTATAGCCACACAAATGTTATGACTTCTTTAGGGCCATAAATATTAAAAGATTTTATTTCTTTCTTAAATTTCGTGTTTAATTAACAATGTTTGCATAAATTAATCATTAATGAATTTAGAGAAAAAAAATCAGAAGATCATGTTATCTTTGGCCAGCTAGTTATGTACCTTTAGATGCTGAATAGATGGAACAAAAGGGAAAAGACATGAGTCCAGCAACAGAAGAGATGAAAACAATGCTTCCATTTCCTGAGGCCTTCAAGAAAGGCTGTGCTAACTGTGATAGGTGATATGAAGCCTCAAAATTGATGCCCATCATGGTGTTGTAATCTTCATGAGTGTACTCCGTCGTTATCTTAGGTATGGATACAGCAGCATTATTTATCTAACAAAGAATGTCAAATTAATATGTAATTAATGAGGAAAAGAGTGTAATTGTCTATAAAAAGTCTAAATCGGTAATTCAAAAAAGAAAAAGTAAAGAAAAAGCTGGTTATCACTACTTATGGTATGTTGATTGTAGAAAAAATCATTACATTGTGTAAGTAATATGTATACAAGTTAACTTCAATTATTAAGTAAGAACTCATCGTTCATAAATGTGTCGGTATATATGAAATTTCTTCATTCTTAATCAAAGATCTAGGGTTAGTTTAGGATTGAAAAATTCTTAATACGGTTCGTTTCTAACTTGATTATCCACACGCGGTGTGTTTTTGGAATAATAGTCGAGCTATTTAACATACTAAATGGTCTTTTTCAGATCCTTCAATGCCTGTTGGCATTCAGGGTCCACTCGAACTCTTTGTTTTGCTTTAAAACGTCGGAGAAACTCTTGCATCGGTCGGATGATCGGAAGATGAATCTTCGCAGGGCTGCCACCCTTCCTGTCAATTTTATGACGTCCTTCCGATTGTGGAGTACGTCTGGTATTGATTCAATGGATTTGATCTGAGCGGGATTGACTTCACTTCCACGTTGAGAAACGATGAAGCCCAAGAACTTTCCCGATCTGACTTCGAATGCACATTTCTCCGGGTTCAGCTTCATGTTGTACTGATCCAGAATCCGAAAAGCTTCTTTTAGATGCGCCAGATGGTCCTTTGGACTTGGTCAACATGTCATCGATGTACACTTCCATAGTCTTTCCGATATGGTCGTGGAACATTCGATTGACTAGACGCTAATATGTCGCACCTGCATTTTTCAACCCAAATGGCATAACTTTATAACAATATGTACCTCTGCAGGTTATGAACGCTGTTTTCTCCTGGTCCTCTGGGTCCATCAATATCTGGTTATATCCGGAATATGCGTCGAGGAAGGAGAGCACCTCGTGCCTGGCTGTTGCGTCGATCAGTTGATCTATCCTGGGAAGGGGATATGAATCCTTCGAGCAGGCTTTGTTTAGGTCCGTGAAGTCAATGCAGACTCGCCATTTACCATTTTTCTTGGGTACAACGACCACGTTGGCTAGCCAGTCCGGGTATTTGACTTCACGTACAGACCCGATTTTCAACAGCCGATCAACCTCATCATAGATGACCTGATTCCGAAAAGCTCCTTATTGGCGTGTCTTCTGTTTTACTGGGCGATGGTATGGGTCGACATTCAACCTGTGAGTAATAATATCTGGAGAAATACCTATCATATCTGCGTGAGACCAGGCGAACATTGTATGCCGCTCTTTGAGGAACTGGAGGATATCTCCTCGTAGACGCTCGCTCAATTCGGTCCCTAAGTATACTTTCCGTTTTGGCTTATCTGCGAACAATTCTTCGGGTTCCAGAGCTTCCACGGTCGGCATGTGGTTCTCTCTTTTGTCCATCTTCGTGATGAATTCCGGGACCTCGTACTTTGTTTCTTCATGTGGCACGTCTGGTCCCGGTCGCTGTAATTGCTATTTTCTTTCCTCAGGCAGTTTGAGAGCCACTAAATAGCAATCTCGGGCAGAGCGTTGCTCTCCTCGGACCTCGCGCACCCCCCATTCGGATGGGAATTTCAATACTTGATGATAAGTCGAGGGAACAGCTTGCATATCATGGATCCAAGGTCTCCCCATAATGATGTTGTAGGCTAGGTCCGCATCGACAACATGAAAATTTGTCTCATTCGCTACTCCTTCGGCGAGAGTTGTCAGGGTAATCTCGCCAAGAGTCTTCTCACTCGAGTTGTTGAAACCGGAGAGAACTCGAGATATTGGTACGATCTTATCCGACAACTGCATCTCCCTTACAACCCGTGATTGGATAATGTTTGCAGAGCTGCCCGCATCGAAGAGTACTCTTTTGACGTCGAACTCCACCACGCGTAACGTTATTACTAATGCATCAGCGTGTGGGAATTGCGAACCGTCTGCATCAGAGTCCTTGAATGTTATTGTTCCTTCTGATCGTGGGCGTTTGGTGTTTGTGATGGAGACCTTTGCATATTTCTTCGCTGTGAAGGTGACGGAATCCACCTTGATTCCACCTGAAATAACGTTAACGGTCCTCCTTGGAGAGGATGCTCGTGGATGGCCAGGTTTGTTTTGCTGTGCCTTCGCGTGAGTCTACTTCCCCTTCCCGGTCAGGAACTCCTTCAAGAATCCCTGTTTCAACAAATTAGCAATTTCATACCTTAGGGCTTTGTAGTCCTCGGTGGTGTGACCGTGGTCGCGATGAAAATCGCACCACAAGTCCTGGTTTCGCTTGCTTGGGTCGGTCTTCATGTCTTTGGCCACTTGACCTTCTCTCCCATGTCTTTGAGTGCTGTCACTACTTCAGATATTTCCACGTTGAAGCTCGGCAGGCTTGGGGCTCCATGGAGGTTAGATTCTAAATCATCTCTCCGGGACAGTCCTTTCTTGTTGCGGCTGCGTCCATTGGAATTGCTGCGTGACTGGTCAGGGTACGGCTCGTAGCGTACGTCTGATCTCTCTGTCTTCGCCTTTCCGCCAGATCCACCATGGCGTGGCTGAGCCCTTCCTCGAGTACCTATTCCAATCAGCTTATCTTCGTCTATACGTACCTTTGAGTTGTAACGGTTGTAGACGTCCGACCAGCTGGCTGCTGGGAACTCGCGAAGAGACTTGTAAAGTCTGTGTGTAGCCTCTGAGCTCCTAATATCCAGACTGTTGGTAAACGCGATCGCTGCCCACCTGTTCGGTACTTTGGGAAGCATCATACGCTCTCTTTGAAAGCGGTCCACGTATTTGCGGAGAGACTCGTCGGGCCAATGCTTGATTTCAAAGATATCCTCTACGTGGGTTTCTGTCTTTTGAGCGCCTGTGTGCCTTCACGAACAACTCAGCCATCTCTGCGAAAGACCCAATAGAGTTTGGTGGCAACATTGAGTACCATCGTAGAGCTCCATCTGCTAGGGCTTCCACGAACTTCTTCAATTGAACAGATTCGATCTCCTCGTCGGTGAGATCGCTAGCCTTTATAAAGTTGCTGAACATCATGAGGTGGTCGTTGGGATCAGATGTTCCACGATACCTCGGGATGTTTGGCATCTTGAACGTCTTAGGTATCGCCTTTGGGGCTGCCTCTTTCTTCCAAGGCCGGTAGGAATACCGTTGGACATCGACTTTCTTCAGCGTGGGCGGAGCGCCTGGTATCTGATTAATTCTCTCATGGAGAGACTTTTGAAGTGCTTCCTGGCTTTCATTGAATTGTTTGGTGAGAGCTTCCACAACAAGGCTCATTTCTGTAGACGCCATAGATCCTCCATTCTGATTTTGGTTGACATGGGACGTTGGATCTGCAGTCCCTCCGTTGTTTCATTCTCCACCTTGCCTTGAGGTATGTGAAGAAGGAACGTCATGACCAGGTGTTGCAGCGTCAGCTCTTGCAGTCAAAGGGTTGCTCCTTCGGAGAGAGGTGAGTGCCTCGTTTATCCCTCGGTTTACCTCTGGCTATTCCTGCATGAATGCAGAGAGTGTTTCCTGGAGATTCCCTTGGCCAGGGGAGAGACTCCTATGGCGTCGTCTCCTAGGTGGGGTAGTGCTCTGAGAGCGCATACGCCTATTTCGCTGCCTGACCGGTCCTTGGGAAGATTGTTGCTGCCCATCGGACGAATAGTCGGGAGAATAATTAGGACTGGATGGAGGAGTATTTACCTGACTTCCGCCTATGATAGTTCGTTGTGAACTGCTTTCTGCCATGTTAGTTATAGAACAAAAAGACCGACGAAAAGAGGTATAATCTCAGAGAAGATAAACTATTAACCTATGAAGGCTATTGACCGGCTCCCACTGTGGTCGCCAAATTATTTAACCTAGATCCGATTTTAGGCCAATTAACAATTAAATTTATATTTGCGGGGTCACGATCAATAGTTTAGATTAAGAGTTCAAAAGACGAACTAAATCAGCGTTAAATTCGTAAACGATATGGGAACAAGATACAAACAGGAATTAGCAAAGATAAAGCGTAAATAAGGGTAGACAGAAGTAACCGTGCTATATCGCTTATCCCCGGTGAGAGTTCTTCGGTACTAGTCGTACTTAGAATATTAGAGAACAAAAGTGCTAGACGAATATAAGTAAAAAGTAGTATTTGAGCAAGAGTGATAGAGTATTCTTATTGATATTATAGATAGGAAGTAAAGTTATGTCACAATGGCTTAGAACAAATGCTATTTATAGGTCTGATAGGCGTCCGTTGGGTTTTGTAACCGCTGGGCACGTATCTGTTTGATATGTAACTGCTGGGTACGTATCCGTTGGATATGTAACCGCTGGGTTGTAATGATTGTCTTTATGACCATTAATTGAATGATTGCACATGATCGGGTTAATAACTGCTCATTCAGATCGTGTTGACTGATGAAGCGTTTCGTAACTGTTTTGGATCTGTTCGTGATAACTGTCTGTCCGTTAGATATATATCCGATGGAACTTCTGCTCGTGCCACGTAGTGGACACGTGTCATCTTTCAGGTGCTGTCAACTTTTATCCAATACATAAACTTCACTGCAAATATTGCTAAATAACATCAATAATATATTTCACTCAAATTTAGAAAGCAATATCTCAGGAATATGACAATTTTGAATTATTCTATGGTACAACATTAGTCTCAAATATCTAGCATTTTCTTTGTAATCAAGAGACCATACCCAAGACTTCCATGATAGCGCAGGATTAAGGAAAACTCAAATAATAAACTTTATAATAAAATGAACTTCTCTTGTCGTCATTAATACAATATTAACATCAATCCTATCCATTGAAGAAAGAGAAATATTACTTCTCGACCGCTTCACTACCACCTCTTCCTCCGCAGCCAGCCAAAAAAGCACTCTATGATATCAATGCAAAAATCTAATTTATGAATTACAATATATGCAACACCGATAGAAAGAGAATTGCAATTTATTAGAGATCATTGACCACAAAGGATATGTATCTTCTGACGGAATTGATTCTATCATTTTTAACATCTTCATTAATAAGTTGCACATTATTTTGTACACAATAGAACTACTATAAATTAACAAAACTTTTACCTTAATCAGATTTTTTGAATATAAATTAAGTTGGTAAATAGTTTGAGAACTATAAATGAACAAAAGAAAATATAGAAATATTAAAGTTTTTAAGTGAATACCTATGTATGTTTCCCAAACTCCATCGTTGATGAATTCAAACAACACAGATGCTTTCGCGATGTAGTTGGCTCTGGATTCAAAATTCCTGCATGTGAAATTCAATCCATTATAATTCGCCAAGAAATTCACATATATAAATAGAAACTACGAATTACGATGCAAAAATAAATGAAACAATCAAACGCAATAAGAAGGAAAAAGAGCAAAACCTAAATACTTTATGGAATGATGGTGCTAGAAAAGCCATCGAATATTGTAATATATAATAGACAACACTCAATTCAATTGTTATCTTCTCATTCAAATTCAAATTAATATGTTTATCTTTAAAAAGATAGCTATCCATTAAAAATTCATAAAAAAAGGGAGAATTACAAATATATACAACCCAAACACTACAATTACAAAACATACCAACACTATTCCACTTTACAAAAAATAACAATACTTTTTTTACATAATATATACAAAACTTATTTAAGACATACAAATTAGGGTTTTAATCCTCTCCCTTGCCCACTGCTACACTGCTTCTACTTCACCGGCCGGCCGGCGGCGACAGGTGGCTGGATTTGTATTTTTTTTTTGTTTTTTTTGTTTTTCTTAGATCTACAAAATGAAACATACAAAATATACACATATATACGTATGAAACTTTATATAATTTATTGTTTCAAATTTACTCATAGTCAAACATACACAATATATAAAAATATACACAAACATACAATAACATACGCATTTATACAACAACATACACATACGTTTTTATATACAAAAAATACAAAAAGGAAGATCAGAATATGTATATACAAAAATACAGATATATACATAAACATACACATATATACACATACAAAAGAGGAAAGAAAAAAAGAAAAAAGAAAAGATCTGAAATTATATATACAAAATACAAATATATACATAAACATACACATATGTACACATACAAAAAGGAAATTTGTGTCTAAGAAGGTTGGAGATTACAACTGCGAGTTTACCAAAATTCTGAGAGGACCGATTATCCTGTGATAAAGGTGACTGAATTGGAGGTGGTTGCTTAAACAAGTTCTCACAAATATTGGCTAGGTTGACCACACCTGATGCTTGTATATTAGCATCTACATAATTTCCAGCGTTTGCAAAGCCCTAGGCAGCATTGAAGCCGTTAATTATATCGACATAATCAATGGCGCATTGGTTATAAATACTCTTGGAATGAGGGTCCTTAGCTCCTGAGATGAGGGATCGGATCTTCACGCTGGTGGCTGTTGCGCTCTTTGTTCCTAAGTCGATGGCAATGATTTCGAGTTTGGGAAGGATAGCAGTTTTGGAACGAGGATCTGATCGTAAAGCATTTGTGCAAAAACTAAGGTCTGCTGTGGAACGACAAACATCTGAGATTAAGTCGTCTGCTTGCAAAGAAACCGCACTCAGAAAGGAAAAACGAAACAATAGATAGACTTCTTTCTATTGTTGCCTCACTATAGCAGCGTTGAATTGATAGACTTCTTTCCTCTACAATTTGCTTGATTGCCTCTACCATTTGAAAAGTTCTCCAGGGAGCTGCTGCTTCGCCTGAGTCTGCCCATACAATAAGGTTGTCTAGTAGTGCTGCTATACATTTTTGTAAGGCAAGAAGCATTGCTTGGCTTTCTGCCAAGTTACTTGTGTCTTATCCCAAGAATATTGTGTAATCCATCACAAAATTCCCATGGATGTCCCTTACTATCCCGTGCACCACACTTTCCATCTGGGCAGCTTCCATATGGTTAAGCTTGTAAAAATGTGGTGTTGGTTTTACCCACTTAACAATCTTACATGACTTGTGCTTCATTTATTGTTCTAAACCATATTTTGATGCGCATCTCACCCATAAAGTTCCTTGGCAATTACCATTGGCAGCACTTTAACCATGAATGAAGCTACATCATCGAGTATTTTATGGTTCCAAAAGTCGATCAAAAGTTGTTTGAAATTCAGATTTCCAGTAGGAAAACCAAGAGTCCCATAAATTTTGTCCAAATAGCCTAGGAAAAAGCACCTGTACTGAAACTCTAGTCACCATTTTCAAGCACTGTTAAGGGTAATGAGAAACGATAATATTTTGCTACTATGTGCCGCATCCGTTGCTATCCTAACTTAGAGTTTCTCTCCAGGCGATGAAGGCCATTTTAAGAGGGATGGAGATCCTCTCCATTATATTTTCTCTTCATTTTATCAAGTACACATTTAGATGAATGCCATGTGTCTTTTTGAGTTATTAAAGGTTTAGATTAGATGTTAATTTAACAAGTATATTAACCATAGTTAAGTGAATTAATTTTGGAAAGTACTTTTAACTTTGGTAATCAAAAGATATTTCTCACAACTTTCAAATCGTTAATTATTTCATTGGTGCAACTAATATAAATAATTCAATTTGTATTTGTATTTTTTCAATTTATTTTGAATTGTTAATTCATTTATATCTTTATCCAACCTTTTATATTTAAAATGTTGTGCACGATTATTTACATAAAGAAAACTAGATTCCTTTTTTTATTTTTTTCTATTTTTTTTTTTCACCTTCACTGCAATGTAGGCCTCAAATGCATCATTTTTCCCTTTCTTTTGTATAACTTGGTTTTGACCCACATCAAAATTTGTTTATCTAATTGTTTCTCAAATGAAAACATTTCGAAAATAAATATACTAGAGTTGGTTGATGTTAAGCCGATTCAAATATTCTAAGTTCATGTATAAAAAGTCTCTCGAATATAATTGTAATAGTTTTTTATTGAAAAAGATAAAGCCAAGCCTGTTATTAGGTTTATGGTATATAATTTCTAAAATTTGCATTTCAGAATATATATAAAAAAAAAAGGATATTTATGTGTGCCAAAATTTGTAGGGAATATGTCTTTTGATTGCCAAAGTTAAAGAGTGATTTTCCAAATTTATGCAATTAACTATAGTTAATATATTGTTAAGTTAATAAATCTAGACCTTTAAATATTAGATAAGACACATGGCAGTCATCCAAATGTGCACTTGACAAAATGGAGAGAAAGTGTAATGGAGAGGAGCCGGATCCTTTTAAGAGGGAGCTGTTTGTGCAAAACTTTTGATAACATACCTGAAGTATTTTTCCTTTACCTCAGCAGCACATTCATTATGTTGAGAACTATTAATTACAACAGTGCTCATATTCCAATCAAGACACCTTAAGTGATATCACAATATTTGATGCGCGGTGTTTTAATTGAAACTAATCCCGGTAAACTATGATCTTATGTCTTACAAACAAAAGTAAAAGCTGATGTTTTCAAAACAATGAATTTTAAAATCACATACCATAGATGAACAAACAGATCGATTATTCCATAATAGTTGATGGAGCAGTTGATACCCGAGTTGGCTGAAATAAGGTTTGGAAGATTCTAGTATTAATTATGTATTTTAATTTGACGCTGACCAATAAGAATCTTGATTTCAAATAAAAGTTTCTCATCCTTATTTGATGATTTTTCGGTTAAAAATTGAAGTCAGCTTAATATTTTACCAATATGTGGATATAGATCTACATATATATATAAGTGGTTTGTGAGAAAATTTTCTTTGTGAATCAGAAGAGGAAAAAAAATATACTATTGGTCAGCGGGGAAAATATTCGGACATTCCCTTTTAGACTTCAAAAACCATTTGAAATGATAAGTGGTAGAGGGGAGACATTTTTATTTTGAAGTTACCTGATTCTTTCACCTCTTCCAAGTACATCTATCTACTAAATGCTTCCATAGTGAACTCACGGATTTCATGATTTTTTTCGCCACCTGTATTTCATTTTCAAGATACATTTTACTTCCGTGGCATCCATTTGTAATATGAAAATCATCAGCTTGAAGTAAACAAACAGATAGAGTTAAATGATCAAAGAACAAAAGGACGGAGAAGAAGCAATTCTTCAAAGAAGCTATAGTGACAGGGGAAGTGACTACGAGAAGAAAAAGAAGTACGCCCAGGCCCATTCTCGTTTTGAGAATATCCTTGACAAAATCTCTCTTATAGAAAGACATCACATCTCAATTCTCATACCTGAAATTTGAATTGAGCAGGATATGCAAACTAACCAACAACCAACAACATATATAAATTTTCAGAAAAATAAATAAATAAATAAATAAATAAATAAATATTGGTATCAAACACATATATGTTACGACATTGATTGGTCCAAGTTGTTTATCCTACCTAGAAATGGTTTCAGTTGAATGAAGCCCATGTTACATACATAGGCACACAGAATTCATCAAAATAACATCTGATTTTTCAATATAGTTGATCATCTCACGTGGAGATCAAACTGCTCTCTCTCCATATACATTCACATAACTGGAAAATCATTCTTGTACTTGTAATAAACCATCAACCCTCCAACTTATGGCTTAATTTCAACTAATAGAATAGCCTGTATAGTTCTAAACACATCCAGCAATTTCCACTGCTACAGCTGAACAATGCAAAAGATCTGGTTATTTATTCTACATCCCCTTCACTCATGTAACAGAAGTTTCAAAGTGCGACAACTCGTATTAGATGCAATCAACCCAAAACATGATTCAAGTGCCTCAAAATCTCAATCAGTTTGGAGCTAAATAGCAGGCCTTCGAAAATAATCAAAATCCTCAAAGCTACTAAAAATAATAAAATATTTCAATCATAATAGTACAAAGATGTTTCATAGTACAATCACCCCATGCACTTATGAAGAATATATAACATCTGATTTTTTAGAAAGTGATAAGCACATTTGATCGAATCAGTTCGTGATATTCAAAATTATCAAAAACATAAAGATAAAGAATCTATACACCCAGTAAATTTTACAATTCATATTAGTACGTGAAGGAAAATATGACAAATAATAAGGTGAAGAACATTGCAACTATGCACAGACATGATATGTTTTCATGAATTGTTACAGATGAATCGAAGTAAAGACTAATAAAATTTAATCACTAATTAAAATCAACACGAATACACTCGGGAATGAATATTGTCTTACCATTTATGTCTTTCATTTGAAATGTTTCTGGTCGCTCCAAGGACATAGACATAGATTAATTATCTTCAGCTGCCTCATGTTTCTCCACATTTGTAACTGGACATCTTCCCATATCGTAAAATCTTCTGCTCCTACAATCTATTATTTCTTGCTTTCCTGTTCAATAACATCATTGTGGCTGAGTTCAAAATCCTCAAAACTATCAAAAGCCATAGAATATTTCAGTTGTAATAGTACAAAGATGCCACATAGTGCAAACATTATCCAGAGCATCACAAGCAGCAATTCTTATGCTTTAGACCCCCCAATATGCACTTGTGATGATTATATAACTTCAAGACTTATGGTTGGAGGAAAAAAATGCTGATATCCTCACCTCAAAATGTATGACACACATTTACTTAAGAGGACTCCACTGTGTAGCTTTATGATTAGTTTCTTTTAATGTCGTCATGAATATGATATTCCCCTAAAAATACAGTAAAACACAGATTTATAAAACACATTTCAGATCAAAGATGTTATGTCCGTCTAATCAGTTAATTTAAATAAATATTATTTCACGCAATTTAAAATTGGAGACCAGTAAAGAAGATTCTTATATCAAATAATATACTCATTTTACTGACAGTTCAATTCAACATTGATAGTAATAGCTTTTTTGTCATGAGAAGCATGAAATTACACGGCGTCATGGATAGTAAGTCTGAGATGAAAGCATAAAGTTCAAGTTTTGAAGATTCTAGTATTAATAATGTGTTTTAGTTTTACTCTGACCAATAGAATCTAGATTTCAAATCGAAGATTCTTATCCTTATGTGATGATTTTTTGTTTAAGCTAAGAATTGAAGTCGACTAACATTACCAATGTGTGATAAAATCTAATAGCCCAAATTCTATCAAATCATATATATGTTAACGAAATCGTTATCCACATTTTCACAACTTAGGAATTATCTAACCAAGTTTATTTTACAGATTTGGATGAGCTAAATTGTTTGTTTGTACATTTTAAAAAAATATCTTATCCTTATTTTATTCTTCTCCACTTTGACTGATTAGTGAGGCTAACTTGCCAAGTTCAACTTTTAACAGGGAATTAGGAAGACTACCATCGTTTATCAAATTAAAGGACCTTATCATATATCAGACATATTCTTTGATAGGATCAAATTTGACATCCATACAATCCAAGGGTTCCAATAAGATCACCTTCAGGAATAAGACTAAACCAAAAAATAAGATTTTCTATTAAGATTTACAGAGTAAGCAAAGTAGTTTCTTACTTACATTGAGAACTTTTGCCAAGTGCAATTCCCCTATCTTCCACCAAAACATAAGGCTTCTCTCCATTGAAGTAGTGTCTTCTCTCCATTTTTGCTTAGAATCTGGAAACTGTGATACCATATTCAACCAAGTAAGAATATGTCAAGAGATCAACGTAGAGTTGGGAGAGAAAAAAATATACCACACGAAACAATAATATACTTTAAAGAATGAAAAACTTTTTTCTAATTTTGTTTTCTAATATTGTGTTAAAGAAACTGACGAACTTGAATATACATATACTTTGGTTATGTTATGAAATAAAAGTTATAAAGTAAATAAAACAGAGAAACTTTATAGAGAGAGACTGATATATTATTTCACTTCAAACTACTGATGTACAAAATAAACTGAAATGACTTCCTATTTATAGAAGAAAAGAAGCAGCTGCAAAGCTTTTTAGGAAGCTGCTGCAAGGCTTTTCAGAAGCTATTGGCAAGCTGTCTGCATGAGCTACTTGAAAGCTGTCTGCTTGATTGCAAGCCTCTTCAAACTGCTGCAAGGCTTTCTACAAGCTGCTGCAAGGCTTTTCATAGAGCTGCTTGTTAGCTGTCTGCTTGTAAGCTACTTGTAAACTGCTTGCAAGCTACTTATAGATCAAGCTTCTTCAGGAAGCTATGGGAGTAATTGACATCCACAATACAACGTATTCATAACACTCCCCCTTGGATGTTCATTAGTATATAATGTTCCTTGTTAAAACCTTACTAAGAAAAAAACCTGTGGGAAAAAAGTCTTAGTGAAGAAAAAAGAGTACACTTGTTTTGTAATACGCATTATCAGTTATCTCATTAAAAACCTTACCAAGAAAACTCAGTGAGAAAAAATATGGTTAAGGGAAAAAGAGTACAATACGTATTTTGCTCCCCCTAATAGAAACGTCGATCTAGGTGTCTAAGTTTCCTCATTCCAATGTTGTATACCATATTTTCAAAAGTTGCAGGCTGTAAAGATTTGGTGAAAAAATCTACCAAATTATCACAAAAACATATTTGTTGCACATCAATTTCACCATCCTTTTGGAGATCATGTGTGAAAAGAACTTTAGTGAAATGTGCTTTGTTCTATCTCCTTGTATGAATCCTTCTTTCAACTGTGTTATGCATGAAGTGTTGTCTTCATATAAGATCATGGATATTTTGGTGTCACATTTCAGACCACATATTTTCCGAATAAAATGAATCACTGATCTCAACCATACATATTCTCTATTTACTTCATCAATAGCTATTAACTCAGCATGATTTGGAGAAGAAGCAACCATTGATTTTTTTGTAGAACGCTATGATATGGTCGTACCCCCCACATGTAAAAAGATAACCAGTTCGAGATCGACCTCTATGCGGATCGGATAAATAGCCTGCATCTGCATAACCAACAAGATCTGCACCATATTTTGTTAGAATAAAACAAACCCATATCAACAGATCCCTCGGATATTGCAATACCTGTTTGATACCTTTCCAATGTCGTTGTGTAGGAGCAGAACTAAATCTTGCTAAAACATTAACAGAAAATGCAATATCCGGTCTTGTCGAATTAGCAAGATACATAAGTGCACCAATTGCACTTAGATATGGTACTTCAGGACCAAGGAGTTCCTCATCCTCTTCTTGAGGTCGGAACAGAACTTTATCAACTTCAAGGGATCGAACAATCATTGGAGTACTTAATGGATGTGCCGTATCCATGTAAAATCGGTTCAAGACCTTTTCTGTATAGGCAGATTGATGAATAAAAATTCCATCTACTAAATGTTCAATTTGTAGACCAAGACAAAGATTTGTCTTTCCGAGATCTTTCATCTCAAATTCTCTGTTTAAATAATCAATTACCTTTTGGAGCTCTTCTGGAGTTCCAATGAGATTTATGTCATTAACATAAATAACAAGTATAACAAACTGTGATGTTGTTTTCTTTATGAATATACATGGACAACTGACATCGTTTATATAACCTTCCTTTAGCAAGTACTCACTAAGGCGATTATACCACATGCGCCTTGATTGTTTTAAACCGTACAAAGAACTTTGTAATCTGATTGAGTACATTTCTCGAGACTCTGAATTATATGCTTCAGGCATTTTAAATCCTTCAGGTATTTTCATATAATTTTCATTATCAAGTGAGCCATATAGGTGTGCTGTAACTACATCTATCAGGTGTATTTCAAGTTTTTCATGTACAGCTAAACTGATGAGATATCGAAATGTTATTCCATCCATAACAGGTGAATATGTTTCTTCGTAGTCGACACCAGGTCTTTGTGAGAATCCCTGTGCAACAAGGCGTGCTTTATAATTAATTTCACCTTTCTCATTTCGTTTACGCACAAAGATCCATTTAAAGGCAACTGGTTTTATACCATTAGGTGTATGGACTACAAGTCCAAAAACAATACGTTTGGCAAGTGAGCTCAATTCTGCTTGAATTGTCTCTTGCCATTTTGGCCAATCACTTCTTTGTCGACATTGTTGAATAGATTGAGGTCCAAAATCCTCATTATCTTGCATAATATTAAGTGCAACACTATATGCAAAAACATCCTCAACCTCTATTTCTGATTGATTCAAATTTATTCCATCACCAGTAGAATTTATTAAATATTCCTCATTCACTTGAGCCTCAGGTTCATTGATTTCTTTAGGAAACTCAGGATTATAAAGATCTTGGTTCTCTTCAAGAGATTCTTTCATAATGTCATCTTGATCATTTGTTATTTTTCTTTTTCTAGCATTTCGATTTTTGGAACCCAATGGTCTACTATGCTTCGGGCGTGCTTTAGGTTCACTGGCTATGACGCTACTAGATGGTCCAGCTGGGATATCTATCCGAATTGGCACATTCTCTACAGGGATTTGTGATTTAGTAATCTTTTTTAAATTAGTAAATGCATCTGGCATTTGATTTGCTATATTTTACAAATGAACGATCTTCTGGACCTCTTTTTTATATATGGGGGCACGTGGATCAAAGTGAGATAATGATGGAACTTTCCACACAATTTTTCTATTTATGTCCTTATTCTCTCCCCCTAATTGTGGGAAAATTGTTTCATCCAATCGACAATCTGCAAATCGAGCAGTGAATAAATCTCCCATCAATGGCTCAAGGTAGCGAATAATAGAGGGTGACTCAAACCCAACATATATTCCTAGTCTTCTTTGGGGTCCAATCTTAGTGCGCTGTGGTGGTGCTACTGGCACATATACAGCGCATCCAAAAATTCGTAGATGAGAAATATTTGGTTCATGACCAAAAACTAATCATGACAGGGAGAATTCATGATAATTTGTCGGTCTGAGACGAACAAGTGATGTTGCATGTAAAATAGCATGACCCCAAGCAGTAGTGGGCAATTTCGTTTTCATTAATAGCGGTCTTGCTATCAATTGCAGTCGTTTAATAAATGACGTTGCGAGGCCATTTTGAGTATAAACATAAGCTACATGATGTTCAACTTTTATTCCCACTACAAGAAAATAGGTCTTTAACGACCACTTTTTAACAAAGGGACATAAATCCAGACGTTATAAGTATACCTACAACGACCGAAACATTTTCCGGTCGTCATAGTCAATTTTATTCTTTCACATCTACAATAAAGCTCTAGAGCCCTAACCCTCATTCATGTCCAGGTACACAACCTTCGATTCAGTTACGCCATCTATAGAATTTTTCGTTGTGAAGACGGTACCACACTTCTGCTGGAGTTATAGCTGTAAGCCTAAGTTTTCCTTTTTTTGTTTCATTTTCTATATGAATTTGATTTTACCACTGAGATAATGCAATTGTTCTGCGAAGAGAGAAAATTGGGACTGAGTTCAGATGTAAGGACCTTCCTCCTTTATCTGCTTTTCGATTACCCTACTGAAATAATGTTTAAGATACTTTATGTTGAAGAGAGAAAAATGGGGACTGACTTCAAAATAAATTGTGATCTTTGTTCTGGTTTCTAAAAAGATGCGATCTTTATCATTATTATATTATTTTTCTCATTAGTTTCATGAATAAGCGGTTAAATTTATCATTTTATCTTAGGTAATTTATTTTGTCCTTCCTAGGAAATTATACTTTTTAAGGTTACTAAACCTGATATATAGAATTAAGGTGTGAGTCTATTAAGATTTTTTTTTTTTGTGTTTTTAACAAATGCAGTGTTTTTTGAAGAAGTACATTAGCTTCTTTAAATTTTTCCCAATTTATAAGTCGTTTATAGTATTTCCTTATTGTGATTCAGAACTCAAAACTCAAGGGGGAGCTAAAATTTTCTTCCTTGACCTGAGAGTGGATGTTAATGAAAAAAGGTCGAGACATATCTTATGGAATTCTTGTAACCAGATTAAATTTGTTAAAATTTGATGTATCTTCCCTTTTGATGATTGAAACCTTTTGTTGCAGTGAATGATGAGGGCCCCTTACAGCAATAAAGAAGGTTTTGTCTCCAAGCTCTGAGAAAAGTATCAACAAGAATGCCTGCCAAATTGGAAAAAGGAAAGAGAAAAGGTTTAATTCCATGATCTAGTTAAAAAGATATTCTCTGAATTTATCCTTGACCTTGTTATTTCTTTTCCTCTATTCTTTAATGTAAATTAGGCTTCACATGCAGCAGTAAGATTTTAGTAATGGAAGTTGCTGGGAGACTTTCCTAACCGAAGTAAATTTGTGCTTAAATCTGCGAGGTCCCCAAAGAAAGAAACTGACTGCAAGCCAGTGGCAAGCTTTGACCAGCATTCGCTTGTTGTATGAAAACATATTTCAGTTAATTGTTTTGTGGCTTGTCAAGAATTTGAAGAACATAATTGCTTTTATTTTTCCTCTCTGACATTGTTAATCTGTTTGTATTACTGCATTCTTCCACACCATAAGCCGACCTAGCAATGGAGCAGCTTTTGTACTTCCTAGTCCTGACCACCTGAGAAGAATCCAGAATGTCGGATCATATATCTCCAAAGTGAAACAGAAAACTTTAATTACAGAAGAAATAGTCTATCTATGATCATAGACATAGCCAATCAGTCCGTAATTGAGGCATAGTTGATTCATTGATAGATAGGAAACGTAATCAGTAGCCTGACCCAGCCATTGCAGAATTGAGGTATAGTTGATTCATTGATATAAAAGAAACGGAATTAGCCGCCTCACTTATTTTTATGCCCCACCTTGCAAGTTTAATTCTTTGAAGTCTTATTCCTCGCATTGCAACATCCTGGGTATATTAATTAGACTTGCAGCTGATCCTCAGAGCAAGCTACATTTTTTTCACCCCTTTTTTGCAGATAAACTAAATTAGGAAAAAAAAAATGGGGGAATTAGTAATGGCTCTCTCATTGGAGGACTTCTTTCTTTGTGCCTGGATTATTAAGGCTATACGGACAAGCTCTCAGAATCTGAAATAGAGCACCTTCTCAAGCTAGAGGTGAGACATATACTTGAAAGAGTTTAATTATTATTGGTTTAAATGTGATGCTTAGCATATATCCTGTAGTGCAGGGAGCTTCAATTATTCCTTTCTTCGTGTTATGGAAATTTTGTGAGTTCATTTGGGTTTCACTTTCTGAACTTAAAGTGAGGAAAAAAAAGCTGAGAATCATACCTTTATTAGGATAATATATGCAGTTATAAAATTGAAGACAAGTTTGGAGTAAAAATGCAAGACTATAAGAAAATGAATACATACTGTGATGAAGATTTGCAGAAAGCTGGGATGACTTTTTAAGATGGCGAAATAGGGCGAACGCAAAGGCAGACATAGCAAAACCTGAAACAGTACCTTTCCTAATTGTTTGAAGCATTCATTAGCTGATTTAATTACTTTTTTTCACTTAAACTACATAGGTTTCCTTTTAAAATAAATAAATAAATACCAAATAACATAGGTTGCTTATAAGTTACTAGTTACTTTCTACAATTTTAGTCTCTACAGGCTAGCTTATCATCATTGATGTATCTTATTTGCAGTGGAAGACAAATTTAAATGTACAAACTAAGATTGTATTGTGCAGATCCAGAACATTTATTTTAAACTTTAGCTGCACCAGGCCTTTTTGATAAGCTCTTTGTGTCTGTGTTGAACTCTATCTTTTAGTTCTATTTTGTGAATGCTACTTCTTCTCTTTGAGGTTATAATAAAACTCTGATTCCTTTTAGGTTTATTAGTTCTTTAGTGTTATGGTTAGTCTAGAGAGACAACTAAGTATTTTTTGTTCTATATTGATACTCTAATTCCTTTTAAGTCTCTTGACTAGTCTAGAGAGACAACTATGTGTTTTATATCTAGGAAAGAGTTGATTATGTTGGCCATTGACTACCATGTTGGCCATGGCTACTATGAACTAATAATTCAATTGCTTTGTAGGCGCTATAACTAAAGCCTGACTATATATGCTCATGGGAAAATATGGGCATTAGTTATGCCACCCAGGTCATTTTACATGTTTTTTTTTCTAATCTTCACTAATGTGTAGTATTTGTAAACTGGCTGTGCCGATTGCATATATTATTATCCTTATACTACAATGATAACAACAATTGCACATCAATCCTAGACAAGTTGGGTTGGTTATATGAATCCCTTATTGACCATGTTATTAATATATTTATCAACACTCAGACTTTGAAGTTAGATTCTTTTGAGCTGCTCCATGAGTTAGATATTTTGCTAAATGAATAGTATTATTTTTCTCCATTCACTCAGGATATGAGACAAGTAAATTTTTAAGAAAGTGATTCCTACTTTTAATGGTATTGGTGTAAGATGTGCGCATAGTTAATACTGTTCTGAGATGTTCTTTACTTCTTTCATTCACATCCTAGAGTAATAGCAACCTAGAAATCTTGTATACTCCATTTGTTTGAATTAGATGGTCTTCGTAACATGCCTTTTAATTGGTAGGTAATTTTTATGAAGCTACTACGAAGGCTATGAACTTAGAAATGGAGCTAGCAGGAGTTCTCTTACTAAACTAACATGTACTTGTTCTTTTTACAGATATGAAGAATCTCTCTGGATACTATAGAGAGGGTTAAGCAGCTAAAAAATGCTAAAGAACAAGTTGAAGTGCAGGAGGAACCTACTTTGTTTTGCTCGGGGATGTTTAAGGATGTTGCCTTTTGTACATGAATACATTTTTATTCTCTTTGATTAGAAGTGAAAAAAGAATAGTGTCGTACAAGTTGAATAGTTATATTTTTGGTGATGTAATGCTTTAGTTCTTTGTAGTTAACAATGATGTTTTATACCTAACTCTATGTGTTCGGTTGTGTGTATATATGAAAATATATGAAATAATGATTACTATTTGGTAATCATTGGAAAATATTATATTTATTAAAATTTAACAATAACGAAAGGAATTGTGGTCGTTAGCAGCATAATTCTTGACATTATTGAAAGTTTTTAACGACCGAAAAATGACAATTAGCGAAGGGAAATCCTTTCGCTATAAAGAAATAACGGCATGATATTTTGTTGTCGTTAAAAGAATTTTAACGACCGGTTTGGAATCCGGTCGTGAACTTTTAACGTGAAAGCCTATAACGACCGGTGACGACCGACTTTTTACCGGTCGTAAATAACCAATAACGACCAGATTTGGCCTTTTAGCGACCAGATTTCCATTCGCTAAAGCCCTTTTTTCTTGTAGTGTCCGACTGATAAACAATAATCATTAAAAGCTTTGGATGAAAATTTTGCAGCATTATCAAGGCGAATAACTTTAATAGGATTATCAGGAAATTGTGCCCTTAATTGAATTATTTGTGCCAGTAATTTTGCAAACGCTAGGTTGCGAGATGATAATAGGCACACATGAGACCATCTTGAAGATGTATCAATTAGGACCATAAAATATATAAACAATCCACAAGGTGGATGAATAGGTCCACATATATCCCCATGGATACGTTCTAAAAACATTGGGGATTCAACCTCAACCTTTGTTGGTGATGCTCTAGCTAGTAATTAATTTTCCTTGATAACAAGCAGCACAAAAAAATTCATCACTTTTAAGAATCTTCAGGTTCTTAAGTGAATGCCTATTTGAATTTGCAATGATTCGTCTCATCATTATTGATCCAGGATGACCCAAATGATCATGCCAAAGCACAAAATTATTTAAATCAGTAAACTTCTAGTTTACGACAGAGTGTGCTTCAACTGTAGCAATCTTTGTACAGTATAAGCCAGAAGATAAAGTTGACAACTTTTCTAAAACATGTTTCTGGCCAGAGACATTCTTTGTATAGAAGTCACATAACGTGTGTTTCGTACTAAAAAATCACAATATTTCCACCAATATAACAATAAAGTCACATTAGCTGAAAATAGTACAACTCCGGTGGCTTTTTTTTTTTCATGTCAGAAATAATATTTTAACCCATTTTAATAAATAGGTATAATATTTTGCTTTTGTGTTGATGCACATTATATTAGTTACCAAATCATCTATGTGAATTTTTCCATTTAATCTTGAAAGTTGTACTCTTGTATTGCCATTCACTTGTTTATTTGTTATTATTATTATTATTTAATATGATGTATAATAGCAAAAATATTGAGGATGAAAAAGAAAATACTGAAGCCGCCGTGTCTTAAGGGGAAAAAGGTTCCGTTTCAGGTTCTGGAAGTTTGATTTGCTGTTTGTAGTAATTTTTACACAATTAAAGAGCTCATTTTTGCAGATTGTTTTAGGAGCTCAAAGTATCGAGAAAATTAGTGCCTTTTTTATTTTAGTCTTTTTACTGAAAATCATGGTTCCAAATACTGAAGATAAGCATAAGTGTTCCCAGAATAAAATATTAATGCTTGTATTGCTCATCAAAGTAAAAAAAAAAAAAAAGTAGCAAAAATACAAAATATTTGACTAATTATATTAGCATAACAATAACAAATTGGTCGCCAAACAAAGTGCTCAAATATATGGGTGGATAGATTGCTTTTAATAGGTGATGGGTTTTGGGTTGGGTATACCAATATACTTATTTGTTAAATGATTTAAAATATTATTTTTGGCATGAAAATAAAAAAAGCCACCAGAGTTGTACCATTTCCGGCTAGTGTGACTTTGTTGTTATATTGGTTGAAGTAGTGTGATTTTTGGGTAAGAAACATAAGTTATGTGACTTTTGAGAAAGAATACCTATAATTATGTGACCATTTGTGAAAATTACCCAGCATTTTAAGCAAAAAATTTCACACAGTACCTTCCATAAGCACTGGTCTTATCAATTTGCCCCCACTTTCAAATATTTTAAGTAAATGCCCTCCACATAATCCCTCACTATGCGAAAGGACTATTTTGCCGCTGCCTAAACTCAATTCACATGGAACATTCTCCTTCTCTCTTTCCTCCTTCCTTTCATTCTGTCCTTCCTCCTTCATTTCCTTCTTTCTTCGTTGTGTTCTAGAGAGATTTAGGAAATCTATATAAGTTTTATTTATTTTATTATTTTTCTTTAATTTGTGTTATAATATAATTTTTATTTTGCCTAATCCTTTATTTGTATTTATTTTTTTATGTATTTCTTTTTGGTAATTATTATCTATACACTTATCTGTAAGTTTTTTTCATTTTGATTGATAATCGTGGAATTAAATTTGACGTTCTTGTGGTTTTTTTAACTTCTTATGCTTGATTAAGATGATTTTAAGGTTCTTATTGACAATAGCAATTAGATATTGTTGTTGCTCATTGCACAGAGCTTAAAGTCTTGGCTATTGCCATTAATGCAGAGACTTTCTCTGCAAGTAGCCTCTATTGCACAGAGATTAAAGTCTTAGCTATTACCAAGACTTGAAGAGACTTTTTCTGCAAGTTGCTTATTGCATAGATCTTAAAGTCTTAGCTATTGCCAGTACTTGTAGAGACTTCGTCTGCAGGTTATCTATTGCACCATATCGTAAATATTGGCAAGTGCCAATACTTTCAGAGACTTCCCCTACAAGTTGCCTCCTTCAACCCGACCTTAAAGTGTTGGCTATTGCCAAAAGTTGCAAAGAATTTGGTAACATCACTTGGGTGGTGTTACCATTGATAAAAGAAGAAGGTTTCTTGATTTGTCGAGTGATAAGTTGACCCTTAATGACAATGTTCATAACTTTCATTCAATCTTGTTTTTATTTTTTTGTGTTAGATTCCATTTTGATTTCCTAGTTAAGGCGCCCATTGCACCAGAGCTTGAACTCTTGGCAATAACCAAGACTTGCAGAGACTTTCTTACAAATTACCCAATGTAACATGGCTTGAAGTCTTGGCAATTGCCAAGAAGTCTATGCAAGGTGCCCACTGCACCAGAGCTTGAAGTCTTGGCAATTGCCAAGAAGTCTGTGCAAGGTGCCCATTGCACCAGAGCTTGAACTCTTGGCAATAGCCAAGACTTGCAGAGACTTTCTCTGCAAATTGGCCGCTACAACATGGCTTGAAGTCTTGGCAATTTCCAAAGAGTCTTTGTAAGGTGCCCATTGCACCAGAGCTTAAACACTTGGCAATAGCCATGATTTGCAGAGACTTTCTTTTGCAAGTTGGCCACTATAATAAAGCTTGAAGTCTTGACAATTGCTAGGAAAGTCTGTGTAAGATAGCATTGCACTAGAGCTTAAACTCTTTGTATAGACAAGACTTGCAGAGACAAGTTGCCCATTGCGACAGGGCTTAAAATTTTCGTAATTACCAAGAAGTCTGTGCAAGGCGCCCATTGCCAAGAAGTCTGTGTAAGATACTCATTTTCATAGATTTTCTACAAGGTTATCCAAATGAATGTAAGAGAGTAGGAATTTGAAGGAATCTAACCTTGAATCTTCGTTTCAACGGAGGAATCTGTAAAAGTTGTAGGTTTTTAGGGTTTAGAGATTGTTTGAATGGAGAAAAGAAAGGGGAGGATAGTGTGGGTCTTTTTATTAGTTATGAGAGGTATTTTCATCCGGAATAAGTTTCATTAAACTAATGGATGGCAGTTTTGCTAAACCACTGTTATTGAGTGAATTTTGGCAAACCATTGCTTCCCGTGTCATATTTTTGCAATTCAGCCCAATTTAAGACTAATTTGAAAATTATTGAGATAAAATTGGGTGTCAACAACACTCACGAGCAATCCTGTGTTCACCCTTGATTTACCGAATTCCCCCAAGGAGTTGGGAACTTTATAAGTTAGATGTAAAGGGGACAATACTGTTTCCATCACATAAATCCAAGACCACCCAAGTATAACCATATAAATATTTATGGCATATTTTAAACCCCAATTCAAACTATGTGCCAATTCAAACTATGATATATAAAATTGGAAGAATAGTATTAGATTTCAAAACAAGCTATCTAATGACTCATTTATCTAGTTCCCAAGTTGGATTTCCTTGTGTGTTAGACTTATGAGTTTTAGCTTCAATATTGTTCCGTCAATTTATCAATGACTAGAGTTGGGATTCAAACTCAGGTAAACAAGTGTAATAACAAAAGCATGTAATATTGAATGATTAACATTAAAAAGATTGTTTATTTATAATAAAAGATATTTTATTAGATATACTAATTTATGGTCATTACAAAAGGGATGGACCTAACAACGAAAGTGTCAGGCCTACCTTACCATTTTAATTGTAGTTTGATGGTAGCTTAAAATGCAACTTAACTACGGCTACTTTGGGATACTTGAAAACTTCTTTTCCAAAAAAAGGAGTAACTTCAAATTACAACATTTAGAATCTTTATTTTTCATGAAAGCAGTAAATCGATATAAACATAGTATAACATTTAATTAGGAGCACCATTGACTGTCATTCCTCCATCAACACAAATAATTTGACCAGTTATGTATGAAGAAGCAGGTAAACAAAGAAATGCTATTGTTGCTGAAACTTCTCTTGGTTCTCCTGCACGTTTTATTGGAGCTCGATCAATTAGACCTTGAATTAACACTTCATGTTCATCCTGAAATTTATTCATGGGTCACTGATATAATTCTTTTTAAAATTAAGAAAAAAAGAGCCAAAAAAAAAAAAAAAAAAAAAAAGAACAAGTGAGATACGAAATTATACATTCAATGCTTCGACAAGGGAAGTTTTGATGACCCATGGTGCAACTGCATTGACACGAATCTTGTCTTTTGCCCATTCGCATGCTAAACTCTTCGTCACCTGATTAATGGCTCCTAACATAAGACAGAATTTAGAATTTTAAATAAGTGGTTAAGTGTCACTAATTTCATGTATGTCCATTAAAGTTTAAAGTATTTATAAATATAGTAAGGTTACAAAATTAGTGTTTTTACACCAACCAACTTAATCTTAAAAACTATTATAGTGATGTCACAAAAATATTACTATCACTTTAAATTTTAAAGTAAAAGTAACTTCACTCAAAATAACATTAAAGTCATAACTTTTACCCATTATAACAATAAACTCATTTTGAAGATAAGTTTGGTTATGTTGAGTAACGCTCAATGGTTTTAATTTTATAGCATGTCGAGTTCAATTCTTTTATGTGACTAAAAATAAATTTGTAGCTTTACCGTTATAGAGAAATAAATGATTGACTATAATACTTTATTATATGTAAAGTTCAGATATTTTAGCCGTCCTAGAGTTGCCCTTGAGTATAATAATGTAAAATACCAAAAACAGAAGTACATTATAAGGAAAAAAAATAGAACAAACACGACCATTACCTTTAGAGGCAGCATAGATCGAGGTGCAAGGTACAGAAATAACCCCAGCGGCAGATGACACAAACACAATACTTCCATTTCCAGAAGCCTTTAACAATGGATGAGCAAGTTGGCACAAATGGTAAGAAGCTTCAAAATTAGTTCCCATTACCATTGAGTAATCTTCTCCTGTAATTTCCGTGGCTTCTTTTGCCACAGTAACACCAGCATTGTTCACCTGTTTTTGAGATATTTATAGTGAGTCATAATTTCAACATCAAAGTTCTCAAGTAGAATAGGACTTGAATAAATATATCTATAGAGGGGTATAAAGGGAGAAATTTTATTTAGTGTCTCACACGCCACATCATACTTGTGTGAGACATCTCTTTATTTGACAAATGGATTGATTTGGGCCCCACTTTGCCAAGCAATCGAAATTATATTTGGTAAAGATTAATTCTTCCCCCTACTAACATGCCCATCCCCCCCCCCCCCCCACGCCCAACCTTGTTTCCTCTCCTCTGCCTAACGTTTTCTCATTTTCTTTTAACAACAAGTTCTTTCTTTTCAATTTAAATGTTTCTCTATCATTACAGTAAAATGATTCCATAGAATTGATAGATTCAAAATTCACTGTAGAAAAAGATAAAACCTAAAATTATTTGAATTGACTAACCGAAACCTCCAAAAATATTCTCCAAATTAAACCTTTGTAGAAAAAAAAATTCTAAACCATGTTACGAAAATGAATATTTGAGACCAGGAAAAAAAATAACAAAAAGGAAAAATAAGTGAGTTAAAAGACGGAAGGAATTGAGAAATATAAATTCTATGTAGGGGAGAGATACAGACTAACAAGTCAAGGTAAGCAGAGGAAACCAGGTGGGGCGTTGGGGTTATGGGGGGGGGGGCATTGTTAGTAGAGGAGAGAAATAATGGGGTGGGGATGGGCATGTTAGTAGGGGGAAGAATTAATCTTTACCAAATATAATTTTGATTGCTTGGCAAAGTGGGACCCAAATCAATCTATTTGTCAAATAAAAAGATGTCTTACACAAGTATGATGTGGCGTGTGAGACACTAAATAAAATTTCTCGTATAAAGGTACTTCGAATGATATTGTTAAGCATAACATGTTCTCAAAGAGTCAGTGTTATGGGTCCAAAATTATCCAATGAAAACCTGATCTGCTCAGCCAGCCCTTTATTATCTCAAACTCACTTAGACCTGTTCAATTCAAACTATCTAAAAGTTTGCTTGATTTGGGCTAAATAATTTAGGGTTTTTTTTTCTTTCAAAAATACCACCTCAAAGCAAGGAATTTATAAATGAAGTGGCATATTATTTTCTTATATGGCACAGCACATCCCTTTTGAACTCTCCTTCAAAATAAAAAATCCTAGGTTCTACTCTCCCCTCCCCCGCCACTGACCTCCCAGTGGCCGAAAAACTGAAAAACGCCGGATCTCATCAGAGTTGCTTATTTTATGTCACCGGAGCTTTATTATTGCTGTTTTTTTTTAAATTATTATTTTTTGATAATTTTATATACACAAATATATCAACAAATAATAAATTATACATACATATATATAAGGTGACATGTAAATACCACCTCAAAGCAAGGAATTTCTAAATAAAGAGCCATATTTTTTTTTTCTTATAAGGCATAGCATCTCCCCTCCCCCCCCCCCACCCCCCCCCCCCCCGCCTTTCCCGTCGAACTCTCCCTCAAAATAAAAAACTCTAAGTTCCACTCCCCCCTCCCTCACCACTGACCTGCGGGCAGTGGCCGGTGGCCAAAAAATTAAAAGCAGCCGGATCTAGTCGGATTGCTTATTTTATGTCACCGGAGCTTTATTATTGCTGGTTTTGTTTAAATCATTATTTTTTTTATAATTTATATACACAAATCTATCAAAAAAATAGTAAATTATATGTGTATATACATAGAAAAATATGTACGCAAGAGAAAAATACAAAAAAAAAACTTAAACTGTATACATCCATAACAATGCCCAAATCTGAAATTTATAACACTTTATTCATTATTCATACACGCGTATATAGATTTATACAGCTTTATATATGTTTACAGAAGTGTATAAATAATATTTATTTATTTTATATATACACATATACAGATTTATACAACATTATACACGTTTGTAGAAGTGTATAAATAAGTAAAATTAACTAAACTCGTAAAAATTTATAGGTTTTTGGATAGCTTTTACACAAAAGCTTAACAAAAATAAAAGATTCATAAGATTTTCTACAAGAAAAATACTAGATCTAAACATTAGAAAATTTTTTTAACAAAAAACAAGTAGATCTCACCAGATTTTATGAAAAAAGTGAAAAAAGAAGAAGAAACATGATAAACCAACCCTCACCGGAGCTTTGACCGAAATTTACATCGAAAAATCGACATTGTTATTCAAAAAGCATTAAAAAAAAAAGAGAGAATTAGTAAAAAAATGACGGCGGAGGCGGTGGCTTTGAGGAGAGGAGATGAAGGTGAGTTTGTAGTGGGGAGGCGGCAGCGGTAGTGGAAGGAGGGAAGGAGAAGAGAAGAAAAATGGGGGCTAGAATTTTTTATTTCTTTAAAAAGAGGGGATGCTATGAGTGAAAAAAAAAATTAAAGAAAAAAGAAGGGGGTGACAAGTCGGTTAAGAAGGGGAAATATGGGCCTATGTTGAGAAAATTACGTGGGATGAACATTTAGAAGAGTCTTTTACAAAAAATAGACATATTTTTCTTTTATTATGATTTATAGATATTTAACAATATGTCATTTACTTTTTATAGACATTATTTTTTAATGAACACTTTTCCTCTTTTATGCCTATTTTTGGGGGAATAGAGTAAATCACTATCAGTTATATTTAGATGTGATCTTATCTCACTAATTAAAGATATTTATTAAACCATTTAATCTTTTTTTACGCTGATAGAAATAAATCTACCTAAAACATGATTCAATTAAGTGAGAAAATATTGGGGCAAAATCTAAATTAGCATTGCATGATAAAATGTTCATCCCAAGGTATACTTCTGCATATTTTATTAATTACGTATTGCATGTTCATTGCTTTAAAATATATATTATTATTATATAAAAAATATTATGTTGATATAAATGTAATATATTCCGCATAATTATGATAAAAAATTTTAATATACAAAAATATTTTTACATATAATATTTTATTGATATAATTTCAATATATTCTGCATATTTATGATACATCGCAAAAAAAGTATATTGATATTATTATACATATAATATTTTATTGATACAAGTGCAATATATTTTGCATATCTATAATAACTATGTGGTGTGAATATTCCCTAATAGATATAGTGTGAGTATTCCCTATGTATTACTTATGTGGTAGAATTAAGTTGGTATTTACATTATTATAATTGTGTGCATAATGAATACCAAAAATTAATGGAGAATGAATACCAATAAAATATGCAAAATATAAAACACAAAATGTATACGAAATGTATAATAAAGATATGCATTTTATGTATACGAAAAATGTATGAAAAATGTATACATAAAATATATGCAAAAGATATATATTTTGTAATTTTTTGGTGATAATCATGTGATAAGAGTTAATGGAGAAAGAGAATGTGGCTGATGATTGTTATCCCAAAAAATAACACAAATTTAAACTTCTTTTGCTGTAGTTCCACTATTTTAGGAAAATTATATTTGTAAACATATTAATATAGGTAATTTTGGCTAGCCTTTGTTCAAGAGTTCATGTGTCTATTTCAATGTAGGGTCATATTTGATTTTGGTTAAATATGTTATCTTCTCTAATTTTTATTGGTTGATTGTCTCTCCATATAAAAATTCATATAATTTAAGTTGACTAATGAAAAATCTTGTCAAACATTTATAAGAGAACTTTTCTTTATTTGATATGTTATACATACCATAATAAAGAGAGAAAGTCTGATTAACTTTTTTTTATTTGATATATTATATATACCATAATAAAGAGAGAAAGTCATTAACTTTGTTTGGTAACTAAAAAAGTTTTGAGAACACAAATAAATATATATAAGATTTTTACGGTGCTTGAATAATGGTTAGGCTACTTAAATAAAAATAGTCATTTTGTATAATTTCATATATACTTTATGTATAATACATGTATAATCTATATCGTGATTGCATAGTCTATTTTTGTAAAGTTTCCAAGTTGGTACGAGTTGGGTTGGTTGGGCTAGGACCCATTATTTTGCCCATCTTAACCAAGCCGATCTCAACCCAATAAACCTTTAGGCAAGTAAATTACCTGCCTAATTGTTAACTCAATCCATTTTGGTGTGTCTGAATTCAACACAACCCGTCAGGTAAATGATAAACATTTCGAGTAAAAAACTTTTAGTAATAATGACAAGTAAAAGTAAAATGAAACGGAGTATCATATTTCACTTTTTACTACAAGTTAAACTATTCTTGTTGTGTAACAGGCCTCACTATGTCAACTTTAATGTAATAAACTATATAGTACTCCATCTACTATGATATTAATAAACTTACTAGAATATTAAGCTTCCCATCGAATTCATTGCTAACCATTTGCACAAGATTTTGGCATTGGACTCGTGATGACATGTCACAAACTGATCCTGATACCTTAAACCCTTGAGTTTTCCACTTTCCCAAGCATTCTTCAAGGTCTTGCTTACTTCGCGAACATGTATATACATGTGCTCCAAAGCTTGCTAGTTCTTCTACAATGGCATGTCTTCAGTGAAAAAAAGAACGAATTAACTTACTGTAAAAATATTGACAATTTACAATGAACGTATATATGTGACAGACTGCGTTTATGGAAAGCGTTTCCAACAAGCGAAACTTTGGGAAATTTCGTAAAAAAAAATCGCATTATTATAATGATCTATCAAGAGTCAAAAATGAAAATTGCTTACCCTAGGCCTCGAGTACCACCAGTAACTAGTGCAACTGTGCCATTAGCAAGTGACCATCTTCTATCTCTTGTAAAACCGTTCGATTGTGCCATCGATATAGTTTCAAATAGTTCACTAAAATGGATATTATTGAAAAATCAATCAAAGATACTTATTAAAGTAACATTCTTCTCTATATATAATAAGATTTATTGTACGTGGATACATTTGGAGAAAACCATGATGGTCTACTTTTCTTTTTTGACTAGTAAATCGGATACATGTGGAGAAAACCATGATGATATACTTTTCTTTTTTGACTATTAAATCGGATACATTTGGAGAAAACCATGATGATCTACTTTTCTTTTTGACTAGTAAATGATTTTCACATTTCGCAAACTCGTAGTCAATGAGGTGAAGGTCGGTGGGATTATTGTTGGGATATACTAATAACCATGTGGTTTTAGTTAGATTATTCCTTGTCGAATAATTGTTATTCATTTAATAAATATAATGAAGTATTATTTATTTAGATCAATTGTGTCATGTGTGTCCTATTATTTATATAGTAGTTGATTTAGTGTGTAGAGCCAAGCTTATACACGGAAGATTAAACCATCGGTTCTTATAAATAATAAAGTAATGTTCACACTCTAAGATGAAAATTGGACAAAGTCATCGGTATGATTGTAGTACAAGATTATATATAATTTATCTTGATTATGGGAACGGTATAGTTCCAACATCTTGTGCTAGTGCGCTTTGTGTGCATTGAACGGACCAAGTAGAGATAAGTATTTTAATACTGACTATATAAAACAAATTCTCTAGCTCATCAAATGTACTTATACTCTTAATCTTGATATAGCTGTTATTAGCGGTGTATATTATTCATTGTCTTGATTTATCAATAGGTGAGATCCAGGATATTTGGGTTAAATAATTCCTAATAAGTTGGATAATGATAATATGCATTTGCGAAATGATAGTTAGTTGATAGAATCCACGTCTCGGTATAGAGACTGATGACACCCCTTTATGAAAGATTATAAGTTTTTATGTGTAAACCCGGCCGGTGGATTTTGGTATCCGACACATGAAATAAGTTAAGCGGAAGACTAAAGGATATTTATTCGTCAATAAATTAAATTGTCAGTAATTTAAGTTTATTGATTAGTGTCTGTAATCTTAACGTGGGGAGTTAGATAAGATTTTGATGGAAGATTTCGAAATTTAACTGAGGAGTGCAATTACGAATTTCTAGTGGAAATAATTCGTGATTTATTATGGAAAGGTTAATTCTAGAGAAAAAGAATTAATTTCATAATTGGAAGCCTCGTTAATTAATTATGTGGTCCCTGTTGTGCCCGAATTAATTAGGACTAGGAGAACTTTACTTGGGGGAAAAGAAACCCAACTAGTTTTGGAATAGGTTTTTTAAACCTAAAATTAGGCTATAAATACATGAGTTATTCCTCCATAGGGTTGGTTGAGCTTTTACCCAAAGTTTCTCTGTAATATTTGTTCCACTCAAATATTGTTAGCCCGGTAATTATTCGAAACACAGCAGAAGATCATGGAACGGAAGGACTAGCTCGTGATCTTGCTCGTGGTAGATGGCTCGTCGTGCCTTTGCAGTCACGCTTCAAGAGATAAGTAACGATTTTATGTTTGATAAAAATCTTCATGTTTTGGTTGTCTATATTAAATGTAAGTTCTGATCTTGAAATTGCTTTCGTTGTGCATATATTTCTTCAATTGGTATCAGAGCCTATTTGCATCTAAATAGACAACCTAAAATATACATATTTGCAATTATGTATGATTGTGTTGTTTTTCTGAATACAGTTAACGTCTGAAAAACATGATTGATAAAAGATTTTAAGAGCCAAAATCAAGCACCACCGTAAATTTGTTTTATGACTGAGTGTGTGCTGTTATGAAGTCCTTGGATCTTCAGGTCACGAATGGGAATGAATTAAAATATTGGAATTATGATATCTTGTTTATTTTAGTAAAAGAAATCTTTACTCGGATCGTTGGTTTTGGTGATTAAAATTTATGTGTGCCGAAGTTGTGATCGGTGCTGTATTAATTAGGACTACCTTTAATTAGACCATGATTATTTGAGTTGTGTTTTGGCTACCTGTTTGATGGGTGACTCTGTTCGGCGGCTAAAACCTGAAGCTTGCTGAGAAAATAGTTTGTTTTGGTTTTCTCATCGTGGGTTACTAGTTTGACGCCGCCAGCAAGTTCAAACAAAAGATAAATTGGTGTATGTTGCCAAAGTAATCTATTAATTTATTAATAGGGGATCTAACTTCCAAGTGATTAATTGGTTTGCACCAAAAGTTGTTTTTGAGCACGTGGTTTTATAACCTTGACCAACTCATAATTAGATGAGCACTGTTGTCCTGTTTTCTCATGTGTGAGATGTATCTTATAAATATGTATAATTATGAATTAAGAGTGTAATGATTGATAAATAGTTACTATCAAAATAGTTTATTTATTGTGAATCATTGATAATTCTTAATATTTTATATATGTGTTAAGAAATTTATGATGGATAAATTGTTATCTATCAAGTAGCTTGTTTATTTGGAATTATTGAAAATTCTTAGTATTTGATATATATGAGATGATGCCGTACGTATAAATTAAGAATTTTGATTAACAAATAGTTACAACCAAATTGATTTATTTATTTAGGATCATTGAAATTTCTTAATACCTTTTATACGTATTAAGATTTTGTGATAAATAAATGGTAGAAATCAAAATGGTTTATTTATTTGGAATCTTTGAAAATTCTTAATAGCGTTTTACATGTGAGATGAAATCGTATATGCATTTAGAATTCATGATTGATAAATTGTTACTACGACCGAAGTTTATTTATTGAGAGTCATTGAAAATTCTTAATATACTATACGATATCACACGTCAATTGAGAATTTATGATTAATGAATACTCACTACCAATGTAGTTTATTTATTAGGAATCATTGATAATTCTTGATGATGTTATATATGTGTGATTATATTAATTCATGGATTGAGAATTACGATTAATGAATAGGATTCGATAAAGTGGTCTATTTATTTGAGTCTTTTGACATTCTCAATATACCATAAGTAAATTGTCTTTGGATAAGTATAAGCTAGTGGTGAAATTTAATCTACTGCGAAGAGGAATAAATTTTTTGATACTAGTTACACTAGATTAATTCATGAGATAAGATATTGAGGTTTTCACTCAAAAAGGAGAAAATAATATCTTGGATTCTCATGTGTATTAATCGAAAAGACAATTTGACATAGGAGGAGGTTTTGTGTATCTTAGTCAAAGGAGAAACACGATGCGTACCTTGTGCTCATGAGATAATTATAAGGAGTGGAAACTTGAATCATGTTGGTTTTGATTCATATAAAAAAAAAAACGCCTAAAATATTTATCTTTCGAATTTGGTCATAGTTTTGCGATCATGAATTCGTGATCTCTAATTGACATGAAATTTGATAAAGACATCAGAAACGATCTAGTAAGTAATTTCACACTGCTTCGCGGTGAATGTTGTCAAGTTTTGACACTTTGAGATCGTTTGATGGAGGTTTAGGTAGTTAGTCGAATTAAAACGTAATTTAAATATGAAAGTCATTCTTTATATCGATTTTGGCTTATATTAAATCTGATACATGATGATTTAATTTGTGTTGATATATGATAAGAATGTAGTTCATGTTTTGAATTCTTAGAGACGTAAGAGTCACACTGTTTATGAAATACAAGTTTTTAAATATGTTGTTTGATCTTGATTCATGGATATCAATATATTATATGTTGATATATGATTAGAACAAGCAGCAGAGATATTTTAAACTCAAAAACGTGAAAATAAACTTTGTCCACATTTGGTCATAGTTTCGGAGATCAGAAAATTTGATGAACTCCGATTGACCTGCAATTTGGTACGTGCATCAGAAACGACCCAATGAGAAAATCTCACTGCTATGCAGTGAATTATATCGTTTTTCGGCGATTTGAGGTGGTTAAGATGGCGTTTTGGACGTTTTTCAATTTTCTGGAAATTATTTTTCTACGAAAAGTTAATGGTTGGCACCCAGTGGTAATAAGGATTATTCTATATGGTCTCCATGATCATGTACTAGCATAAACAATAAGTTTACGTGTTGACATAGATCTTCCTCCATAACGGATAAATTTATTGTTAAGTATACTTGGTTTAAAAGTCCTTATAGTATCCATGATTAAATACTAGTATAAATAATATGTTTACGTGTTGACAATAGGTCTTCCTCCCTAACGGATAAATATATTGTTGGTATACTAGGTTTAATCACTAGTTGTTGATGACTTGTATATATCTCTCCAACTGAGAATTGCATGTTGAGTCAATAAAACTAGGGCTATTCAATAATTGATATTCACTTGAATTAAATTGATAATAGACTCTCCAACTGAGTTTGATATTATTTAATTTAATGAGTGAAATCTGACATTGCATGTATATGGTGCATGGATAATTGCTTTCCCAACGAATTTGACTATTCAATATGCATGAAAATATATACGTGATGTGTTTTGAATTTAATTATTCAATGTTACATGACCTGAGTTGATCTAATTAAATTATTTTATCTCACTAATTATATATGTATTTATTCAAATCCCTAAGTGCTATTCTCTCACAAAAAGAAAAAAAAATTTATTTTGGTGATGATAAGACATTAATTTAAAGGATGCATTATATGTGCGTTAAGTTGGAAAGAAATTTGATTTCAGTTTCTAGCTTAATAAGAGGTGGATATTCAATTTGATTTCAGTTTTGGTGATGAAGACTCGTTTGGTAATGAACTAGGGGAGAAAGTTGGTTTTTTAATAAGCTTTCGAGTCATGTACTTCAAACGAGTCTTCATTACCCCTGAAGCATACCAACTTTCTCCCCTCCTTCTGATTTTATTAATTCTTTCTCTTACTTTTGGTGGAATTGGAGTTTCCAGAGCAATGGCTTTTTCATACCTTTGCTGAAATCTAGTCATAGTTTTTCTTCTAATCCACTCAAACATTGTAAGAACTGGTTTTTCTTTAACTTTCACCACAAAAGCATTAAAGGATGCGGTCATATTATTTATAAAATGATAATTTTTCACATGCTCATCAAACTTATGTCTAGCCCAACTTCCTACAAATTCTTTGTATTCATACAACAACCAATTATAAGCAGGTTTGCTTACCACTTTCATTTCATTCATAACTTCCAAAAAGTTTTGCTCATTATAGACCTTAACAGCTGCCCAGAAAAGTTGTCTTAATTTTGGACCAGGATGTTTCACCTTGAAGTTGTTATAAAAATGTCTTGCACAAAATCTATGGTTGGCCATTGGAAAAAAAAATTCACGGCATTCTTGAGCCCTTTTTGCCTGTCGCTCATAAATGTGATACCTCCAATATCTCCAATAGAGTTGGACAAGCAATCAAGAAAATACTCCCATGTCGGCCCATCTTCCTTACTAGCAAGCATGACTGCTTAAGAAAAAATACCTGAGTTCGCATCAAGTGAAACAGCAACAAGTAACTGTCCCTTAAATGGACCCTTCAGAAAGCAAGCATCAATGCCAATAAAACATCTACAACCATTAAAAAAGCCATAACCTTGTGTCTGAAAGCTAATGTAAAAATGTTCAAGAATTTGATTGCACCTGGGATTCAGCAGATCTAAGCCAATACACTTCAACTCTATCACAAACACCTTCATTGGTCTCTTTTAAAATGGCTATGTATTGTGGTATCTTACCATAGCTTTTCTCATGATCTCCAGCAACAATTCTTTTTCCGATCTTTATGGCTCTTATTATATTTTGATTACTCATATCAAGACCATATTTTTCTTTCAATGCAATATAAAGCTTGTCTGCTGATAAGTCATAATCAGCTCTGATATCTGCCTCAAATTGCTTTGTAATCATCTTGCATGTGCTCCATAACCTTTCGTATCTTTAAGGCAAGTGTGCGGACCACTTAGTGTTTTAATCTTGTATGTTATTCCATCACCATAAGGGGAAGCATAAATTCGCCATCCGCATCATTTATCTTTACAAATAGCAATAAATCTCCTCTTCTCATTCTTTAGCTTTTTAATTGGAAAACCCTCCAGACGGACAAACTCTTCTATAACTTGTCTAAAATGAGTCACGTCATTGAATATTTGCCCCTCTTTAAGTACAACAATCTCTTTCTTCAATTTCTCATCATATGAATATTTGAAAACTTCGCCCTGCATCTTGTCGCTTACCTTTGCCATGGGGTGCTCATTTATAGTATCATCATCACTAACACCCTTAAATAGCCTATTTTCATCAGATTCATAATCAGATAAGCCATCATCATTATCTTGTGCATCTGAGTGAATCTCTGTATTCTCAATCATAGGTTCTTCATCATCATCAACCCAGTCAAAATCTTCACCCTCAACTTCAACAATAGTTTCATGTATAGTTAAATTTATATGAACCTCTCTCTGCCCCAAATCCTTGTAAATGTTGAACAACATATTTATGTCAGCATCATCAGCGACTTTTATTATATCAACAGTACTCGGATGAACAGCATCTAAAGAAGTAGTTTTTTCCAACCAAGTAGAAGGACCTCCAGTAACAATACTATGAGCGTCTTCTAATAAATCTAATATTCCATAACGATCATCATCCACGTTAAGAACTTGGTAACATTTACCAAGACACTGCACTGATAAAGTGAATAACATCCCTGAAATAACAGCAACAGATTAAAGGTAAGTTTGATAATTTTTTCATAGGCAAAAAAGAAAACGATAAGTTTGGTTGAGATTATGTTAGACCATCGCATTGACACAATATTACCCAAGTAAAAACTATTAGCGTAGGGAATAAAAAGATGGTGCAGAAAGTTTCAAATACAATATACATCACTTAAAATAAGTAATTTTTTATCTTGAATTTAATACTCCAAATCAAACTAGAGAACTTAGTACTTCCTCACAAATTTTAAGTTAACACTTCAAAGTAGTGAATGCATATAAACAGTACATATCCAGTAGTTGATCATTGAAAGAAAATTTCAGAGAAATTGGTAAAGTAAATAATAGGTATCCTAGGAAGAAAAACGGCACACAGATGGTTGAATTGACAATGAAACTTACCGTGACTAGGATTTCCTACCGTGACCTTGTTTAATTTGTTTTCATGTACTCCAACTCAAGAATATGGAGAGGTACAGCAGAGAGTTCTTTTTAGATATATTAGTATATTAGTAATTAATAATTAAGATACTCATTAAATTTTTATTTTTTAAAAAAAGAGTGAAATTACATTTTGTCTATAAGTGATCGGTCAACTATGTTTAAGCTACCGGTCAATGGCCGGATTTTGACATTAGAGGGGAAGATGCCTATTGTTGAAAGTAAGGGGAAATTGATTTTTAAAACAAACTTCAGGTATAACAAAATGCTCACACAACTCATCCAATTCACCCCCCACACTAAAACACCTTAGGCCTACCCCTCCCAAGATATTTATTTCTACTTCACACTACATCAGACACGTGGCACATAGTGTGTCATAACGATGACGCAGTCAGGCTTGCGTGTAATGACGAAAGCAAGGGAATTAAATTGTCTTCGTTGTTGACCAGTTTTAGGCCTTTTGTTAGCTACCGATATGGGATAAGTATCCCTTCACCCACATCTGACTTTTTCTCTCTTTCTTTTATTATTTTAGTTTTCATTATATTCTTTTCTTTAACTATAATAAAATAATATTTCAATAGTAAAGTATTGCCTTTCAGCAAATTATGTAAAGTCTTTACTATATCTTTTGATTAGATTACGTAAGTCTTAGTTTTAAATTGTATAATATATATTTTATAATTATTCCTCAAATAATTCAATTTAAGTTATTATTATTAGTATGTAATATTTCATTATAAGAGGATTGAAAAGGTATGTGTGTGTATATATATATGTATTTGTTTTTTTTAATTTAGAGATAATCTAGTATATATTTATATTAGAAAAACTTTTGTAAAATGCCTCAAAGCTCTCTAGTATCTTTACATAAAAAATAATAATTTATGTATCTAATTAAGATTTGGGTTGTTTGATAAATGAGTAAGTTCTAGCCCTTGTAAAAAAAATCATTCTAAAACTTTCCTATTCTATTTTTTAAAACTCATTAATTTTTTGAAAAAACAATTTAAAAACTGCTGAAAAATGTCACAGAACCGCCACCAAACTCCAGATATTTAAAAACCGCCAATAAATGCAAAAATACTGCCGTAAACATCGTTCGTATCTGAAGCACTTGGCGCAACCCCCGCTAGATGAACACAAACCGCCGTTGAATATTTCTTTTAGTGACAGTTTATGTAACCGCCGTAAGAACCGCCATGAAATTTATTTTAGCGACGGTTGTCCGAAACCGCCGCGGATAAACTGCCGGAATTCGACTGTTTTCTTGTAGTTAATTGTACTCTTGGGTTTAATACAATTCATTTACTATTTTTTCTATTGTGTTGTTATCATTTCATATTTATATTCAATCGTTATTACCTTGATACGACGTATTGCTTGTAACCCTTTTTTACAAATTTAATTGTATTCTAAATTTTGATTTAGAAGCATACAATTTGGTGCCCATCGTGGAGATCAGACAATTACGTTTGTTCCAAGGTTATAATATGTATCTCTTTTTTACCTCAAGATGGCTGATAACACCATTAATAAAAATTTTAGAAATATTGTTGAAGATCCCACCGTTGAAGATGCTCATTTAGGCAATGAGAAAACTGCTCCAATTAACGTGGGGGTTCCGAGTTCGTTAGGATTTGGTATATGGTAGATGCTACTCATGCAATTCATGGCTCAGACCCGTGAACAATTTGCAGAGAAAGCTTGAATAAACAAGCAAATGCGCAGCTCATTACAATCTATTTCAGAAAGTATCAGACCTACGACAACCTCTAATGTGATTCTTCCTGGAGGAACTTCGACTTCTATTCCTTAGGGTGCAGTAATAGGGGGGCCTCTAATGGGAGTCAGGTCTAAGGGCTCGGGGACTATACCCCTAGGTAAAGGTGCCCATGGGAACCGTTCTTATGGTGGTGGAGATGACACCCGTGGTGCAGTCAAGCGTCCCGTTAGACCTAGAAAAGTGGAAAAATGACTTCAAAGCTAAGCTCGAAGAGCGGATGGGGAGGATCCTTGGGAGACAAAGTCTTATAAATTGATAGTTATTGCAAAATGCAAACAACAAGCCTTCAAGCCGGAACCAGCCTCGGCACCTAGCCCAAAGCACTTCAAATTGCAAATTTGAAGAAATATCACAGCAAGTCAAACCCCGCTGATCATGTCACCGTAATGGTGAAGGGGAACGACTTGACCAAGTTGTTGTTGGACTCAGTGCTCTTGAATAAATTCGGAGAGATGATTAAAAATGGAGCATTGAATTGGTACATACATTTGTCGTCCGAGTCAATTGGGTCATTTGATGAGCTAGCCGATTTGTTCATCAAGGCTCATATCGGGGCCCAAAAGGTCGATCACAGAAAGGGTAGTCAATGTGATAATCGAAGGGTCAGAGGTTAATGTCGTCAACTACACTATGGCCAAAAAGTTTGTCAAACTCTCCATGACATAGAAAAGAGGAGCCGAGGTAGTGGCTCGAAAGGTGAAATCATGTTCACTAATGAGAACTCTGAGGTGATGATGTTTCCTCATCATGATGCATTAGTATCATGTTGTGGAGCAATGACTTGGACATCAAGCAGGTATTGATAGATGTAGGGAGCTCCGTTAACATCATTCATTACAGAGTCATAAAGAAAATATGGTTGAAGGACCAAGTCGTCCTGAAAACAACCAGTGCTAATGGATTTTAATAAGTCAACGGAAAATAAGCTTGGTGAGATTACACTCACCATCTATGCTGAAGGAGTTACTAAGGAAACCATGTTTTAAGTCATGTCTGAGGATATGACTTATAATGTTATAGTCGAGTGACCTTGGATCCAAGCTATGGAGGCAGTGACCTAAATTCTTCACCAAGTCATCAAGTTCCCAACCCCTTGAGGGATACGAAGCATCCATGGAGAACAAAGGATGGCAAGGAAATGCTATTATTTTTCTCTCAAATATGGAGTCGTCCCGTCAGGACCTTCTAAATAGCAATCATAGCCTCCAGGATTTGTGGAGGAGGCTGTTCCAGTGGCTGAAACGAAACCTCAAAATGAAAAGATCCCGGCTTGCATTCAAGAGCCCAAATAACAAAGGTTTGAAGCTTCAACCATCGAAGAGTTGGAAGCAGTCACATTGTCAGTGGAGTTTCCTGAATGGAAAATATGTGTTGGCTCGGAATTGGACTCCAAGTCAAACGAATGTATAGTGGTATTTTTAAGTCAAACACTGGTTGTTTTGCTTGGTATGATGCCGACATGGCTGGGATCGACCCGGGGATAACTTCTCATAAACTCAATTTAGATCCTCACCATACTCCGATGAAGCAAAAGAAAAGGCCTCACGCTGGCATTAAGAAGACAGTGATTGAAGAAGAAATGAACAAGCTACTTGACAATGGCTTCATACGAGAGGTTAAGTATCCGAATTGGTTAGCTAATGTCATGATCGTGCCCATGAAAAATGGGAATTGGCGAATGTTTGTGGATTAAACGGATCTAAATAAGGCTTTTCCCAAAGATTCATATTTGTTGCCACAGATTGATAGATTGATTCCGCGGCCGGACACAAGTTGTTGACCTTCTTGGATGCCTACTCAGGTTATAATCAGATCTTGATGGAACCTAAGGATCAAGAGAAAACATCCTTCATCACTGACTGGGGGAAATTTTTTGTAGGGTGATGCCATTCGGCCTAAAGAATGCAGGTGTAGCGTATCAAAGGTTAGTCTGCTGCATGTTTAAAGATTACATTGGGAAATTAATGAAAACATACATCAATGATATGTTAGTAAAGCCAGTGCTAGTGGAACAGTATTTGAATCTTCTGAGAGAGGCCTTCGCTACCCTTCAACAATATAATATGAAATTTAACCCCGAGAAGTGTGCTTTTAAAGTTGGCTCGAGCAAATATTTTGGTTTCAAATTGTTTCCGACCAAGGGGATTGAAGCCAATCCTGAAAAAAATCAAAGCAATAGAGGAGATACCTGACGTCCTCACGGGGACAAATGTGGTTCAATGCCATACTGACCAGATAGTAGCTTTGAGTAGATTTATCTCGAGGTTCTCGGAGAGATGCCACAAGTTCAACTTTGAATAGACTCCAGAGTGCCGACATGCGTTGAAGGATTTAAAGCACTACTTGTCAAATGCTCCGCTACTTGCAAAACAAAAAGACGGGGAAACACTATTGATCTACCCGCAGTATCAAAGGTGTCGGTGAGCGCAATACTGGTCCAAGAGGAAGAAGGGAAAAAACAGCCGATATACTATTTCAGCAAATCGCTGCTTGATGCCGAGGCCAGGTACCCACACATAGAAATATTGGAACTTGGATTAATAATTGTTGCACGAAAGCTTTGACCCTACTTTCAATGCCACCTTATCGCTGTAGCCACTACCTTTCCCTTGAGGAACATATTGAACAAACCTAAAACTGTCAAGGAGACTAGCTAAATGGGCAGTTAAACTGAGCGAGTATAATATCACTTATCAACCTCGATTGGCCATTATGTCTCAAGTGTTGATCAACTTCCTGGCTGCTTTTAGTTCCCAAAATACTCCCCGAGGCGGAGAAGGAGGAACTGTTGGCAAAGGGTCCTGTTTTTGGAGTTTGGACACTTTATACATATGGAGCTTAAAATGTTAAAGGCTCCGGACTTGGTTTGGTTTTGGTGAGTCCAACATGAGAAAAAGTAAGGCACTCTATTAGGTTTCATCCAATTACACATAATGAAGCCGAATACGAGGCCGTTATACAGGTTTGGAGCTTACGAAGGAGCTAGAGATAGAAAAAATTGAGTGGAAGAGTGATTCACAACTTGTGGTGAATCAAATACTTGGGGACTTTATGGCTCGAGAGCCCAGGATGCAATAACTGCTAACCTTAGTGAAAGAAATTTTATCTAAGTTCCAAGAATGGAGGATAGAGAAGATTCACCAAGAAGAAAATCGGGAAGCAGATGCCTTAGAAAATTTAGGCTCTACTGTCGAAGTAAGTGAGTTGGGAGCTAATTCAGTTGTTTATCTTCTAAGTTCGGCTATTGAAAGGGTAAAAAGTAATGTAAACTTAGTGGTGCACCAAGTTTATCTCATATTTTGACATAGGGACTCTGCCAGATGACGAAAAGGGAGCTCTGAAGCTGAGAATTTAAGTGGTTCCATATTGTATGATCTGCGGAGAACTGTATAGATATTTGCAAAGTGGCCCGTTGGCCAAGTGATTGTGTCTTAAAAAGATTGAGTACGTCATGAGAGAAGTACACAATGGTGAATGTGGCAATCATTCCAGAGGAAAATCAATCACTCTTAAGCTAACTCAGAGCTGGATACTATTGGTCAAATATCAGCATGAATGCCAAGGTCTTTATTAAAAAATATGACAAGTGTCAACGTCATGCTCAGATGCCCACCAACAAGCAAAGCCCTTACATTTAATCTTGTCCTTATGGCCATTATGAAATGGGGGATGGTTAACGTTAGACCACTCCCCAAGGGAAAGGGTAATATGCAATTTTTTCTTGTGCTAATAGACTACTTTTCCAAATGGGTTGAAGCGGGGGCTTTCGCCCATGTTCGGCAAAAGGAAGTCATAGACTTCATTTAGAAAAATATTATCTGCAGATTCGGAGTCCCAAAAGAAATTACGCGTGACAGCGACCCATAATTCATTAGCACTCAAGTCACACATTTCTTTGGAAAGTGGGAAATTAAAAGGGTAGTGTCCTCACCATACCATCCGAGTTCAAATGGTCAGGTCGAGTCTATAAACAGGGTGATCATTGAGAATTTGAAAAAGAGACTTGAGGTAGCAAAAGTCCTGTGGCCGGATAAACTCCCTGGAGTGTTATAAGCAAATCGAACTACGTAGAAGAATAGCACAGGGGATACTTATTTCTCTTTAGTATACATGATGGATGCCTTAATCCCTGTAGAAGTTGGTGAGATGGTTGAAAGGAAATGGCTTTGATACGGATGGCAGCTCAGAAAAGGCAGCTTGAGAATTACCTCAACAAAAAAGCTAAGTTTAAAAGTTTTAATATTGAGGATTATGTGCTTAAGATAATGACACAGTCAACAAAAGAGCATAATGTCAGTAAGCTTAGCACAAACTGGGAAGGTCCGTATCGGGTCTCAAAGATCGTCGATATGGGAACATACCAATTGGAAAAAAATGAATAAGAAGATAGACTTATCAAATTGGAAAATTTGCAATTTGAAGCGGTACTACTTCTAATTTTAAGGTACTTTACCTTATTTATTGATTTTATTAGTACTCACCTACGGCAGCTAGTCTCCATACGCTCCGAAGCTTAGGTCGAATAATTACTTACCCCTCATTTTCTTTGCTTGACATTTTTAGGAAGTAGTGGGAACAAAACACAGTACTCGAGTTCTCATCATTTTCACCCGACAATTGGGGGAATGGAAGAGATGGTGTAATGTCCTAACATAGTGCGACGATGCCTGTTTGTTCAACCTTCTGTACCGGGGACTGTCAACAGACCCGAAGACTTACAATAATCCACCAAGGACTACCGACGGATTCGAAGATTTTCCTTGTTTAATGTTTTATGTAAATAGCGCTCGGTAGAGACAATGTTTAGTTTATGCTAAGTCCTTTTATGGCTAGGTTCAATGTAACCCTGAGCACGACTATAATCTTTAATGAAATAGATTTTATCCTAAGTTGTTTGCCTTAATATTCAACTTCCCGTAGTTATATTGCTTGGTTTTAATACCCTAATGCCCCGACATGAGAACAAGACATCGTTCCAGTCCGCTTAAAGTCTTTAGTCTCATATGACTTAGAATGAACAAAGCTTGCAAGCCAAAGAATATGTTCTAAGTGTTTTCTTATACATCCCAATGAGATAACATGCAAACACGGATAATCAAAGACAAAAAATTCAGAGACTTAAACAAATTTCACTAAGTTTCAGGCGCTCAAGTACCCGTTGTCAAAAATACTTACATTGGCTCTAACGGCCACAAAAGTTAGACAAGAATCAAAGAAAAACCAGCTAAGTAGGTGGAGAAGCCGCAGCGGCAAGTGCATCACATTCCTCCTCTTTATCTGCGGAGGCGTCATCACCATCTTCCTCATCCTTGGAGGTAAGCTCTTCCTCTATGGCTGCCCCTTCATCATCCTCGTCACTCGAAGAGAAGTTCTTAGCCACGTAATGAGCCCGAGTGACCAAGCCTTCACCCTCCATAATCAAGGTGGGAAAATCAAGCCCGTACGCTTGGCATGTTTTCAATGTCTCCAAGCGGGTTTTGAAAACCATCTCATACTTGTCAACGTAGGCCTTTTTCTTTCTAGCCTCCAATACGATCTTATAGAAATCTCTCTCTTCCTTTAGCTGCTCCGCATCTCCTTGTAGCCGAGATAATTCAGCAAGGACCAATGGAGTTTGATGGCGTTTTTCTTGCAGCTCTTCGATTATCGTCGATTGGTTAATCAAGGAATTACGGTGAATATCCGCTACTTTTAGAAACTCGACCTTTCCATGTTCTACCGCAGGCTCAAGCTCTTTGATGTTATCCACAACCTTGTTTTACACTAAGGCTTTTGCTTCCCTCTGAGTCTCAAGCTCAGCCTTCGAATTCTCGGAGGCGTAGAGTGCTTCCGTGAGGGCAGCTTCTCTCTTATCCAGCTGAGCCTTAAAATGGTAAAGTTCATGCTTTTGCTTTAAGTAGAGCTCATCAACCTAAAGTAATAGAAGGAAGTAAGCAATAGAAGTGTAAAGATGAAACTATGAATAAACGGAAGAAGATGGTGATAGGAAGAAAGTAAGCAACATGGTAGATGTCATAGACAGAGCCTCAATGCGCTTCTTATCCAGAGTGACAAATAGTTGATTCAAGTCCTAGGCTACTTGTGAGGGATCAACAAAAGGATCCACATTATTTGGGATCTCAGTTAAGATCTTTCTCAAGATGTCTTCACTGGTAGGACCACTGGAAGCTTCATTATATTTTTCTGTCGCCATCTCGACGACTCCTCCACTTAGACTCTCGTTCGTCCTCGAATGAGCTTGAGTCTAAAGAAAATTCACACAGATAACAAGAGAAGCTGCACGACCTTCATAAACTACTTCACGGACATTATCTCATGATTACAGAATGAGAATTATAACATGCACACCGAACTCTTAGAATAAAACATATATGGACAATATGATAACACCATTGCCCAGCTTATTCTGACTAAGCTGACCCTTCCTTGATCACGAGAGGAGAGTTTTACTTTTTCAAAATAAAGATACACGGAACTCTGGATGAATTAACATGATTCCGCCGACGAATCACCTCGTCGATATACTTTGCGATATATATATGTCAATGAAACTAAGAACTAGCTCACGCTTCAGCAATTCCTTAGAGATTTAATATTAGCATTCAGTATTAGAGGAAGATTCCTCCACTTAGAGCATTAACTCATACAGCCAATTTGAATAGGAATAGCCATCCTCGCACAGTCTGCTGGACTAAGGAAGACTTAGCTAAAAGCAGAATGTAGGCAGACCCGAGCTACCAAACGGCCCTTTCGATTTGTCAAACAGCTCCAACTGTCGAGTTCACTACTCTCAAACCTTTTTACCACAAGCACCACTGCTCGATAGTTCAATTCACGGGTCGGACGACACTCTCCATTACCTTTAGTAGCCTTGAAACACAACAATTTGCTTACCCGACTACCTTGATACATATTTCGGCTCAACACAGGGAACATCACAAGCAGCTACTAACCTGACACGACCCGAAATCCGGCTAGGCCGTGCGGGCACCCGACATCCTCCCCTAGACCCGTCGGGCGAACCCTTACCAATTAAATTAGGAAAATAAATATAATTCAATTCATAAATAAGAACAAGACTTAAAAAAATACTGACATACTGATACCTCTAAGCTGTACAAAAGAAATTACAGCTGACTACCCAACATACTAGGTTTAGGGTTATCCAGACTAGACATCTAAGAGTACAAAAAAGACAGATACCTCCTGAATGGAGCAGAATGCAACTGAAATAATAAACAATAAACTGGTGGCCATCCGGAATAAAGCTGGCTCACCCTGACAGCTGAAGTCGTCTTCGCTCCTTCAGTACGTGGCGAACTCGATCCTTGAGCGAACCTGCCGAAACGAAATAGATAGACAAGAAACAAACAACAAACGAGGGTGAGTCAAAAGGACTCAATAAGTGGGGTAGACTAGCCACCTCAAAGAATATGATAGCTAGTCAGGGTGAAGAAAAACAGATAAACTAAATCCATCTTATTTGAACTATAAACAGGCAAAGCCAAATAATAACTGAAAACACGTATGGAATCATAAACAGCCAGGGACATAAGGTAGACAGAACATATAGATATCCTGAACATGTCGACAATCAGAAATACATCCTGTTGCGGCGTGCAACCCGATCCACATATTCATACTGTTGCGGCGTGCAACCCGATCCGTATATTCATACTGTTGTGGCGTACAACCCGATCCGTATATTTATACTGTTGCGGCTTGCAACCCGATCCGTATATTTATACTGTTGCGGCGTGCAACCCGATCCGATCCATGTATTTATATTGTCGCGACGTGCAACCCGGGATACGAGCCAGAGATATATAAGTAAACTGAGATACGTTCACAACATGGTATACATACCGCATATATAAAACACAGCACAATACACACAATAGTCAGTATGCGGTGCAATGAGATGGGATGAGTGCGGTATGATGCAATGCAGTCACATATGTCTGATACCTATCTCCGGCGCGGGACTCTCATCGCCAACCAGGAAGTATATGCAATAATGACCCTTCGCCGGTGCGGGACTCTCATCGCCAACCGGGAAGTATATGCAATAATGACATATGCAATAATGACCCTTCGCCGGTGCGGGACTCTCATCGCCAACCGGGAAGTATATGCAATGCTCAAAACCAGAGTGCAATGCTCATATGTTCAATACAATACCAACTACAGGGCATAACATATAATATACAATGTAAATTCAAAGCTAAGGCGTAATGAGTACGCCTATCGGCAACTACACACGTAAGGAAACACGTGGTAGGAAAATCCACGAGGCCAAGGGCCTCCAAAGAAATGGATATAAACACTTACCTCTTCCAAAAGTTAGCATTGCTAATCAATAACCGCTTTTATCCTTTGGTTCCATTGCCAAACGATCCCACTGTGTTCAATAAGCAGAAAAATATATCACATTAGGCTAAAGGCTTCATTCCTCACATCTTAGGGTAATCCAGGTAGGAACCTGATACCCTATTCGCATACGCAATACGTAGGCCAGACCTATATACAGGGTTTAAGGTCACATAACCAAACCCCAAATAAATTACATTTATAAGTTGCCCATAACTCACTGAGTACAAATATATAATCAATTCCACTATCGGGGTCCATTTGAACCTTTAAACTATTAATTGAAGTTATTAAAACGATGGCTAATATCCCAATTTTACCGTAAAAATATATTCAAACACACGTAATAAGCTAAGATAATGAGTTAACATCATTACCTGAAGATTGGGGTAGAAATTCCACTATTTTCCACTCCTTTTTTTCCCTTTTTCCTCTCTCTTTTCTAATTTTTCCTTTCTCTGAGTTTTTTTGTAATGTTTCTGCTTTCTAACGTAGGTAGCTGATGGCTAAGGTAATCCCTCAGCCAACCGACCTTTTGTTAAATTAATTAATTTTTTTTTTAATAAATTCGCTACGACGATTAAAATTAAAATGGAACCCTAGAGAAGTCGAAATGATCCCAAATTTTTCAAGTAAGTTATACAAAATATATGTAACATACTCGCGAAGGCGGATCTCAAATCGGACTCCCGAAACTCAAGATGCGAATTTAAATAGGAAAAGTCAAATTATTTAACTTTCGGCATTTTAGCGGAAACTAGCCGAACAACATCGAAATTCACTTTCGAAAGTTTACAAAAATCATAAATAATTATATGAACCTAACGGCACTTTCGGATTTCGAATCGGAGCTCATTCGGCAAAAACCGAGCTCGAAAATCTCTTTTTAATATTTATTGCCAATACAAACTGAAACCTTCTTCCGATGTCTACCAAACGAGGTCTGATTTAGCTCAAATTTTACAGACAGGTCCTAATGGACATTACGAATATTTTAAAATTATCGGCACGCCAATCGGAGTTCTAACTTCCGAAACGACTGACCGAGGTCGTTTCATAACCGCCCAAGCTCACTAGTGCTGGATGAAGAAGAGATGACAATGGACTTAGTATAGGAATAATTAGAGCTTCAGGAAGCTCTTCTTTTTATTTATTTGGCTACAAGAGCTAGACTATTTCCGAGTCAGGCTAACCGCAGAATCACAATTGAAGAAATAGACATTAAATGAGCTTTATGGAACAATATCTATGTCAATTTAACCTTCCTATAAAAAGGAAACTCCGAAAATTTACCAGAAAGCCCTTTTATAATCGAGACAAGCTCATATAATAATATGACTCTACTAGCGTCTCAAACCAAGAGGAGACACGTAGATCAAATATTACTTACTAATCACTTTGAAGCGGAAGAAACAATAACACTTCCTACCAATACCGAATCTCGAAGAGAAAGGTAAACCGACTTAATATAATAACAGAAGGTGGAACAATGAGATTTCAAGCAGAAAATACCGCCACTCACTCCCAAATCTCTCACATTTACACTAGATAAACTAGTATGGTCTCACAAATGCCAGGAATAAATCATACCAGAAGCTCACCCCTCTACCACAGTAGATTCTTAATATAGACGACATCCCAAGAAACCATAGAAACATGATAAGATAAACGAATTCTAGATCGATCGGAAGAATCCAATCTTACTCACATATAATAGAAGAAGAAATACTTGGGTCTACTATATCGGATACCTCAGCATCCTGCTAGACTGGAAATTCATAGAATTGCCTCTGCGGCTGAGCTGAGCCGCTACCTTGATAATTATTTCCAGAAGAACCACAACGCCATGCTCTTGGCCCCTGCCGGATGGTGGGATATCTCTAGATGACTGAGCCCTAAATAAAATCGCCTACGACCGAGCAGGTGTCTGATGGTGAGAGAAAGGACGACTGCCTACTTGCCGGAGTAAGGGAAAACACCTCAAAGGATAACCAGACTCACGACAATGATAACATCTTTTTGCTGAAAATGGAAGCTGGACAGATTGTTGAAAGCTATAAAGAGAAAGTTGAGTCTGATCATGATGACCTACTTGCGCGCTCTGAGAATCACGCGCTACAAGCTGAGATAACCTAGCAGACGACTTCCTACAATAATCAAAACCTTTACCTTACCAGAAGAGGTACCATAGTTGCCCACCAGGGCCACGAGATTTCTCGCTCTCGTGCTCTGGATCTTCTTGCTTTAACTTATGGTATGCCTAATACCTCTGAGCAATATCAATAAAAATATCAAATGAAGTCCCAACCTCAATTTCTCGAGCCATCTGGGATCTTAAGGAAGGAGAAAGGTAACCAAAAAATCTTTGAACCTTCTCGGAAGGTTCATGGATAGTTCTAGTGCATATTTAGCCATCCTAGAGAATTCAATCTCATATTCTGAAATCGACAGGCTACCCTGTACATTGCACTCAAACTGGCGACGCTTTTCATCTCGCTCACTACGAAAAAAGAACTTTTCCATGAATCTAGAAGAAAAATCGAACCAAGCCAGCTTAGGAAAGCCTTACTTAGCTAATAGGAGAGTGGTCCACCAATCCAAGGCTGGAGCCTAAAAATGGAAAGCAGAATAATCAACACCATATCGCTCGATATAATCAAGAGCCTGAAGGATACGTTGACATTATTTTATTTAAATAAAAAAATTTACGGAGTTTATCTAATGCATTGCTTGAGAATATCAGAAGGTTCAACCGCGTAAAATAATGCAACCTCTTTGGGCACTCGGACCTAATTGTTACCTCAGCTACCTAACCAGCCAGAACAACTTGAGGCACAACACATGTTGCCTCTGGAACATAATTTACATGGGCAACATTAGGAACGGGAACAAGAGCTCCCTAAGACCGCAAGTCTGCATTTGCGGCAACCTGATAGGAGATTCTTGTGGTATTTGCGCCACCAAGATTCTCATAAAAGCACCATAGAGAGCCAGAGGAACCACAAGGCCCTGCTTCCTTGCCCACGCAAGCTCGTAGAGCTGGGGCCTCCGCAACTTGATCGTCAGCATGATCCACAATTCTCGGGGCTTGAGTAGCGCTAGCCCCAAGCTACACTGCTTCATCCTGAACTCCTACCCTTTGCTGATTTGTTGCACGAGGTTTCACAATTACTACGAAGGAATAAATGAATTTTCTTTTTTGCATCCCTGGTCGACGCACGATAAGGAAAGAAGGAAAAGAAACTTCCTAAATGCCATCATAGCCTCTCGTAGATAAGTACAGATGTCTAAGTACCCATCAGGGAGACTCTACTAGACACTGTCTTAGTCTGGATAGACTGTAACCGGACTCTAATACCAACTGACACGATCCGAATTTTAGGCTACGCCGTGCGAGCACCCGACATCCTCCCCTACACCTGTCAAGTGAACCCTTACCAACTGAATTAGGAAAATAAATATAAATCCAACTCATAAATACGAACAAGCCTTAAAGAAAATACAGACATACTCATACCTCTAAGCTACACAAAAGAAATTCAAGCTAACTACCCAACATACTAAGTTTAGGGCTATCTAGACAGACATCTAAGAATACAAGTAAAGCATAAACATCTCCTGAATGGAGAAAAATACAACTGGGATAATAAACATAAAATTTTGTAGCCATCCTGAATAAAAGCTGGCTCAACCTGACACCTGAAGTCGTCTTCTTTCCTCAACAACGTGGCAAACTCAATCTTGGAGCGAACCTGCCGAAATGAAATAAATGGACAAGAAACAAACAACAAATCAGGGTAAGTCAAAAGGACTCAAAAGGTGGGGGTTTCCTAGTGTTGCTCCCAACGCACAGGCAAGTATACGCAGTCGACAAGTAATAGAGTGATAAGTCAAGTATCGTTCCCACGAGGACTAAGTGTAGACTGACGCTCAATAAACAATTTCTAACTAACTATCCAGGGATCTTTTTCAATGGTGAGAATTTTATTAACTAAAGAACAGTAATTTAAATGGTGGAAATTCAGTCAAACAATGGGGAAAACTTTGGTTGTGAACAATATTAATGAGACGGTGCAGGGTCACAGCTACGACCAATCCAGTTGAGTTTTCCAATTGATTCCATTCCTCGAATCCCGGATTACTAACTAACAGGTTAAATGTACCCGTGAAAACCTTTTGATTCTTCACGGTCTATGCAGGCTACTCCAATCCCTATATGTCTATCGGTTGAATCACGTGCACGCATTAACGAATTCTGTGATTAGTTAAGCTAGAATTCAATCTTCAAACATCAACCTTCATGAAACGCTCTAACCCTAGAACGAAGGATTTAGCCACGAATACTCATAATCACAAAACAATGATTTGATGAAATAATGATGAAATAAGTAATAGACGAAAGAATAGGAATTAAACCCTTGTTCAATGAAGTATGGTGCTCAACAAGTGCTCCAAAGTCTGAACTCCCTTCAAAAACTAAGTAGAATGGCATTTATAATGTTTACAAAAGCCTAGCAATTAAACGCCTAAGCCTAGACGAAATAGGACTTCCAAAAACGCTCCAGGGGCGCTATAGCTGGCGCCCCGCACCTCAAAACACGCGCAACAAGGCAGAGTCCGTCGAATCTCGCACGTAACGGCCACGCCCCGCGCCACAAAACGCGCAAGAAAATTGGGCGCCATAGCTAGCGCGGCGCGCCACCAAACGCGTTAGGCAAATTCCAGCTTTTCTTCGTTCGCAGCTTGCGTCGCGTCGTGCCTTCGTGTGCTCGATCCAATCCTCAATCCAATTCAAGCCTTTTCTTGCTCGATTATGCTCTTCAAAGCTCCAATTGCACCTCACAACATCCTACAAGTCACACGACACAAAATCAGTGCAAAATCACATTCGTCAACTAGAAAACGGGCGAATAAAGTACTCAAACATGAGGAAATATTAAGGAAATATAAGCATAAAAATCCAAACATCATCACCCCACACTTGAACTTTTGCTCGCCCTCGAGCAATTACAAATAACTTCCCAACCTAGGTAGAACAGGTCTGCCTATGACTATGGTTGATACCGACCATTGAACGAATGCATGCATGACTACTATGGGTCCAACAAACATTTCAACAATATAACAACTCAAAAAACGAGAACAACCACCCCAAGACAACTCAAATGCACAAACTCGACTCATTGCAACCATGCTCCCACAAAGTCACACCTACCTACTCAACCAAGAAGCCACGACTTCACCTCTCTCATGTAAACCGTGTGCCCTCACCAACAATGAAACAAGAGAGTGTCCCCCAAATATCACACACAACAATGAATATCAAGAATAGAACGGGGACAATAGCATAGAAAGAATTCACTCACTCTCAACACTCACTCTCATGAAAAGCTCACATGTCACACACGATGTACCATAGGCTTGCCCGTAGTGTAGAACTCCACTAATATAGGCTCACTCCGGTCGGGATTAACTAGGACTTTAAAGGGTTGTAATGTAGGCTAAGGGGCTGGTAGGATACATATGGATAATAGTGACTACCTCCCTAAGAACTTTAATACATCACATTCAATTTAAGCACATCTCTCATCAAAGCCACCCAATTCACCACCCAACAAATTTCGCACACACCTTTTTAAACAAGTAGCAATTTTTCTTTTAAGCACAACACTAGCAAGGATGGGTATTTATTTCTTTTCTTTTTTTCCCTTTTTTTCAATTCTTTTTATTTTTTTTTCTATTCAATTCTTTCCAAACCTTGCCAATGCTCCTCCAACTACTTCACAATATCAAGTATTCCCCTGATTGGTTCCACTCAAAAACCTCCCAATACTTTACCCACAAACTCCACAATAATATAAAATTATCAATTAAAGTGCTTAAGGAATAAAGGGTCAAAAGAAAGCAATTTAGAACAAGTGGGTAGGCTCGCGGTGTGGGTGCCAACAAAAAGGTCAAAGGGATCACAACAATCAAGGGTGCATATAAGGGTAGGAAAATCAAGGTAAAAGGCTTATCCAAGAAGGCTTGTATCATCTCCCGACTAGAGCAAACCTAGGATTTCGCTTTGCACACACACGGGGCAAGTTCTAGACACCAATATGCAATATGGAGTATAATAGAATATGCCTCACAACACACATTGCACACAGTCCACACAAAATGGCTCCATCACAACTCTCAATCAAGCAAATAAGGCGCAACTTGTGGGAAATTAAGCACTAATGCGCACAGGTTCACAACAAAGTCAAGTGAGTGGACTCAAGCGTCTCAAGGGGGTCATTCCATTTTTTCTAGGCATGCATCACAATTTAAAACCAAAAGACACCACAAATAGCACATGCTCAAGTTCTAGTACATCGATATCAAACAAATCAAAGGCACCTAGCATTCTACCTATTTCTTTCGTCTAGGGCCACCTATAACTAACTACTCTAATCCTAAAAAGAAAGAAAATAAAAAAGCTACCCGGTTTAAAGGCCTCCCCATGAAAAAGAACCGAGGCCATAAAGAAACTACGGGGCGGATAACTGTACCACTAACTAAAAAAAAATCTTTTTGGAATTTTTCATTAGTTTTCTAAATTTTTTTTTGATTTTTTATATATTAAAGCAAGAAACAAATAAAAATAAAGTCAAGTGACAAAATTAAAAATTGCTAAAATTAAATTACTAAGGGTACAATCATCCATAACCTAAAAAACTTGGGAAGTCCCCCACCCCACACTTAAAACTAAGCAATGTCCTCAGTGAGACAAAAAATAAAGTACAAGAGGTAAAGGAACTTCCCTGAAGGCTCTAGTCCTTGGTGCTAGCATCCTCCAAGCTTCCGTATAGTATGAGGTACTCAGACTTCCCCCAACAGGTCATCAATATTAGGCAGCGGTGAGGATACCCCATACTTAAACTCGACATTACATGAACCTGCAATCCAAAGAAAAACAAAAACTACGTGGCACTATAAATAAAATAATACAAGTACAAACTCGGGTTGCCTCCCGAGAAGCGCTGTAGTTAACGTCGTGGCACGACGACACTTTTAGATCACTTCCAGTATTTATGTCCTCTCTTCTTACGACGAACCCTTGCTTTCATTCTTTCCTTGAGAGAACCCATCTTCACGTCATTTGGTTTACTTCCATGTTCTTGTTTGACACATTCGATCATAGAGCACTCTTCAACCTTAGCTATGTGCTCCTTCTCACTATACATCTTGAAAGTAACCTTCTCTCCATGCGCTCTAACAGTCATCTCACCCAGCTCCATGTCAATAATTGCCTTCGAGGTGACTAAGAATGGTCTCCCCAAAATGATTGGAGCTTCTCGGTCCTCTTCATAATCTAGGACTACAAAATCAGCAGAGAATGTAACTTACCAACTTTAAGCAACACATCCTCCAACTTACCATCGGGGTGAGTGAGTGATCCATCCGCCATCTTAAGAGTAACTGAAGAGGGCTTGATTGCTCCTAGCCCTAACCTTTTGCAAACAGATAGAGGCATGAGATTTATGCTCGTACCCAGATCACACAATGCACCAGTGATATTATGCCCTCCAATGGTGCAAGAAATATTAAACCTCCCAGGATCTTGAAGTTTTCGAGGTAGCTTGCTCAACTCAAGATTGTGCAACACTCCTCTACTAACTCAACTGTATCTATCTCTTGAGGCTTTTTCTTCTTGACTAAAATCTCTTTTAAGAACTTCACAAAGGATGTCATCAATTCAAACACATCAGTCAAAGGAATGTTAACTTGAAGCTCTTTCAATATACTCATAAATTTTTTATAATGGGCCATATCCTTCGATGGTATAAGTCTCAAAGGGAATTTGTGGAGGTGGCAGAGATGACTCATTTTTCTCTTCTTTCCTCTTTACCTTCTCCATTTTTTCAACTTTTTCTATTTCAGCTCTCTCCTCAGACTTGGCCATTAGCTCTCCACCTTCAATTAAAGTCACTGCAAGACATTGCTCAGGCCATTTTCTAATAGTACTCGATCCAGCATCACCAGGGGGTGCTCCATGTTGTCTAGAATTTATAGCGCCCACCAACTGCCCCAACTGGTGCTCCAAGTTCTTTTGAGCATTGACAAGATCTTGTATGGCATGTGCATGGGCTGCAGTGTCAGCTATCATTCTCTGCTGGCCTGCCATTATCTGCTTTAGCATATCTTCAACTGAATTGCTAACCTGCTGTGGTGGAGCTGGAAGTGGTTGGTAATTATTTGGGGCTCTCATATTGCCTTGATAATAAGCATTACCAAACTGATTTTGACCCCGCGGCCTGTTTTGTTTACCCACGTAATAAACTTACTCTGGATTAGAAGAGCAAAACTCTGTAGCATGATCTTGACCAAAAACCTCACAAAAACTCTGGAGTTGATGCACTGGAGCCACTGGTTGCTAAGTTTTTGGTAGAGCTAGCTTGCTAATTTGATTAGAAATAGCATCCATCTTCACCCTCAGTTCTGAAACTGTATCTAACTCAAGTACCCCAGTAGATTTCTGCGTAGTAGCTCTACCATCTCCCTGCCAATCAGGATTGCTCTGCGAAAACTTGTCTAGTAATTCATAGATCTGGTCAGAGTTTAAGGCCAGTACTTGGCCTCCAGCAGCAGCATCTACCATGATCTTAGTGTGAGTAGTCAACCCCTCAATAAAAGTATGTGCTAGAACCTCATTTGATTGGTTATGGTGTGGACAATCTCTCAGTAAAGCTTTAAACCGCTCCCAGGCTGAATACAAAGACTCTCCTTCTCTCTGTCTGAAGGACATACTTTCACTCCTCAGCCAAGCTATCTTGGCAGATGGATAAAACTTAGCTAAGAACTTCTTAGCCAAATCATCCCATGTAGTGATAGACCCAGTCTTTTTAGCCTTTAACCACTTCCTTGCTGCCCCAATCAGTGAAAACGGGAACAATGTCAAGCGAACATAATCAATAGGAACTCTCGTCGGTGTATAAGTATCACTGATCTCCAAGAAATTCTGAATGTGATGCTGCGGATCATGAAGTAATCCACCATATTGCCCAGTCGCATGCAGCAACTGAATCATTCCGGGCTTAATCTCAAAGTTTCCGATGATAGCGGGCTTCACTATGCTAGACGCTACCCCCTCCAGGCTAGGGAGAGCAACATCTCGCACAGCTAAGGTGCGTTCTTCTGCCATTCCTGTAGGTAAAGATCAAGCAGGACCTAATACCTGAAACAGCACAAAACTCAACAAAAATTAAACTTGAATAGAAAATAATAAAATGTTCAAAAAGAAATCAGTCAATTGTTTCGTCCCCGGCAACGGCGCCAAAACTTGTTGCTCCAAACGCACACGCAAGTATACGCAGCCGACAAGTAATAGAGTGATAAGTCAAGTATCGTTCCCACGAGGACTAAGCGTAGACTGACACTCAACAAACGATTTTTAACTAACTATCCAGGGATCTTTTTCAATGGTGAGAATTTTATTAACTAAAGAACAGTAATTTAAATAGTGGAAATTAAGTCAAACAATAGGGCAAACTTTGGTTGTGAACAATATTAGTGAGACGGTCCAGGGTCAGAGCTACGACCAATCCAGTTGAGTTTTCCAATTGATTCCATTCCTCGAATCCCGGATTACTAACTAACAGGTTAAATATACCCGTGAAAACCTCTCGATTCTTCACGGTCTATGCAGGCTACTCCAATCCCTATATGTCTATGGGTTGAATCACGTGCACGCATTAACGAATTCTGTGATTAGTTAAGCGAGGCGAGCAAGTATATGTCTATCCTACTCACAAATTGGTTCCCCGATGCCCAGGTTCACAATCTAGCCCTACTCTTTCTTATTGCGTTCATAAATTTCCTCTTTCGAGTTCAATCTAAGAACCGTAGATAATGCCTAATTATCGGGCCCTAATAATTAAACAAGTGAAATCAAGAAAGAATAAATAATCTGTTATGGGATTCAATATGTGGAATTCAATCTTCAAACATCAACCTTCATGAAACACTCTAACCCTAGAACGAAGGATTTAGCCACGCATACTCATAATCACAAAACAATGATTTGATGAAATAATTAATAGATGAATGAATAGGAATTAAACCCTTGTTCAATGAAGTATGGTGCTCAACAATTGTTCCAAAGTCTGAACTCCCTTCAAAAACTAAGTAGAAGGGTATTTGTAATGTTTACAAAAGCCTAGCAATTAGTTACGCCTAAGCCTAGACGAAATAGGACTTCCAAAAACGCTCCAGGGGCGATATAGCTGGCACCCCACGCCTCAAAACGCGCGGAACAAGGCAGAGTCCGTCGAATCTCGCACGTAACGGCCACGCCCCACGCCACAAAATACGCAGGAAAATTGGGCGCCATAGCTGGTCCGGCGAGCCACCAAACGCGCTAGGAAAATTCCAGCTTTTCTTCGTTCGCAGCTTGCGTCGCGTCGTGCCTTCATGAGCTCGATCCAATCGTCAATCTTATTCCAGCCTTTTGTTGCTCGATTATGCTTTTCAAAGCTCCAATTGCACCTCACAACATCCTACAAATCACACGACAGAAAATCAGTACAAAATCACATTCGTCAACTAGAAAACGGGCGAATAAAGTACTCAAACGTGAGGAAATATTAACGAAATATAGGCATAAAATGCCAAACATCACCTAGCCACCTAAAAGAAGCAGATATGCTAGCCAGGGAGAAGAAAAGCAGATAAAAAAATTTATCTTATTTAAACTATAAAAAGGTAGAGCCAGATAATAACTAAAAACACGTATGGAATCATAAACTCATTCATAAACAGCCAGGGACATAAGATAGACAGAACATATAGGTTTTAAAGGTTTCCCAAACATATCAACAATCAGAAATACATACTGTTGCAGCGTGTAACCCGATCCATATATTTATACTCTTTCGGCGTGCAACTCGATCCATATACTTATACTGTTGCAACGTGCAACCCGATCCATATACTTATACTGTTGCGGCGTGCAATGTTGCTCCAAAACTCACATGCAAGTATACGTGGTCGACAAGTAATAAAGTGATAAATCGAGTATCGTTCCCACGAGGACTATTCAGACTGAATTCTAGCAAACAATTTATATAAACTATTCAGGGATCTTTTCCAATAGTGAGGATTTTATTAACTAAAGAACAGTAATTAAATGGTAGAAGTGAATGCAACCAATGGAGCAAAACTTGGTTGTTATCAGTAATAAGGAGACGGTCCAGGGTCAGAGTTACGAACAATCCAGTTGAGTTTTCCAATTGATTCCACTTCTCAATCCCGGATTACTAACTAACAGATTAAATGTACCCGTGAAAACGTTTCGATTCTTCACGGTCTATGCAGGCTACTCCAATCCCTATACGTCTATGGGTTGAATCACGTGCACACATTAACGAATTCTGTAATTAGTTAAACTAGGCGAGCAAGTATATGTCTATCCTACTCACAAATTGGTTCCCCGATACCCGGGTTCACAAACTAGCCCTACTCTTTCTTATTACGTAATTAAATTCCCTCTTTCGAGTTCAATCTAAAAACCATAGATAATGCGTAATAATCGGGCCCTGACAATTACACAAGTGAAATCAAGAAAGAATAAGCAATCCGTTATGGGATTCAATTAATGGGAATCAATCTTCAAACATCAACTTTCATGTAATACTCCAACCCTAGAACGATAGAATTAGCCACGCATACTCATAATAACAACACAAAAATTTGATGAAATAATGAAATAATGATGTAATAGATTAATGGAAGGAAGAAAAACCCTTGTTCAAGATGTTATGAGCTCTCCAATTTGCTCCAAAGTCTGAACTCCCATAAAAAACTAAGTAAAAGAATATTTATAGAGTTTACAAACACCTAGTAATAAGTTAGACCCAAGCCTAGACGAAATAGGAAGTAAAAATCCGCACAAGGGGCGCTATAATGGGCGCCCCGCGCCTCGTAACGCGCTGGGACAAGCAGAACCTGCCAAACTTTGGGCGCTTTTGGCCCGCGCCACGTGAGAAATCGCGCAACAGGCTGGGCAATTTGCCTGGCGCGGCGCGCCACCTGTGGCGCCAGTGCAATTTTTCTGTTTCGTTTCTCCTTTTCTCGTTTTGTGTTGTGCCTTCGTGTGCTCGATCCAATCCTCAATCAAAATCCAATCTTTTCTTGCTCAATCATGCTCTTAAAAGCTCCAATTGCACTGCATAACAACCTACATACACACGATATAAAATTAGTGCAAAACCACATTCATGAACTATAAAACGGGCGAATAACAAGCTCAACATGCGAAAATATTAAGGAAACTTTGGCATAAAATGCCAAACATCACCACCCCACACTTGAACCCTTGCTCGCCCTCGAGCAAGTCACAACTAACTTCCCAACCTAAGTAAAACAGGTCTGCCTATGACCATGGTTGATACCGATCATTGAAAAAATGCATACATGACTACTATGGGTCCACAAACATGCCAACAATTTAACAAACTCAAAAACATGAGAACAACCACCCCAAAATAGCTTAAATGCACAAACTCAACTCATTGTAACCATGCTCCCACAAAATCACACTTATCTACTCAACCAACAAGCCACGACTTCACCTATTTCATGCAAACCATGTGCCCTCACCAACATGAAGTAAAAGAATGTCCCCCAAATATCACACACAACAACAAATATCATGAATAGGACGGGGACAATAACATAGAACGAATTCACTCACTCTGATGAAAGTCACACATGTCACACACAATGTACCATAGGCTTGCCCGTAGTGTAGGACTCAACTAATGTAAGCTCACTCCAATCGGGATTAACTAGGACTTTAGAAAGGTCGTAATGTAGGCTAAGGGGCTGGTAGGATACATATGGGTAATAGTGACTACCTCCCTAAGCACTTTAATACATCACAATTAATTAAGCACAAATCTCATCAAAGCCACCCAATCAACAACTTTCACACACATCTTCTCAATAAGTAGCAACTTTTCTTTTAAGCACACACTAGCAAGGAATGGATATTCTTTTCTCTTTTTATTTCTTTTTCCACAATTTTTTTTCTTTCTTTGACTTTGCTCTTTTTTTTTTTCTTTTTCAATTCATTACTTTCCAAACCTTGCCAATGTTTTTCACTACTTCACAAATTATTTCAAATATTCCCCTCATTGATTCCACTCAACAACCTCTCAATGTTCAACCACAACTGCGTAATAATATCACAATATCAACTAAAGTGCTTCAGGAGTAAAGGGCCAAAAGAGAACAATTTAGAACAAGTGGGTAGGCGTGGGGTGTGGGTGCCAACAAAAAGGTCAAAGAAATCACAACAATCAAGTCCAAGGTGTATATGTAAGGGTAGGCAAATCAAAAGAAGGCCTGTATCATTTCCCGACTAGAGCAAACCTAAGATTTCGCTTTGCACACACACGGGGCAAGTTCTAGACATTAATATGCAAACATGGAGTACAAAATAAGAACATGCCTCACACACACACATTGCACACAATCCACACAAAAAGGCTCCATCAACAACTCTCAATCAAGCATTTAGAGTGCAACTTGTGGAAAATTAAGCACTAATGCACAAAGGTTCACAATAAAGCCAAGCAAGTAGACTCAAGCATCTCAAGGGGGGTCGTTCCATTTTTTCTCTAGGAATGCATCACAATTAAAACCCAAGGACACCACAAGTGGCACATGCAATCAAGTTCAAGTCCACCGGTATCAAACAAATCAAAGGCACCTAGCATTCTACCTATTTCCTTCGTCCAGGGTCACCTATGCTAACTATCCTAATCCTAAAAATAAAAATAACTACCCGGTTCAAAGGTCTCCCCGTGGAAAAGCACCGAGGCCATAAGAAAAACCACGGGGTGGATGACATGTACCACTAATAAAACTAAAAGGAAAATCTTTTTGGAATTTTTCATTGGTTTTCTAATTTTTTTTTCATATATTAAAGCAAGAAACAAATAAAAATAAAGTCAAGTGACAAAAGAAAAATCCTACGGTACATGCATCCTAACCTCAAAAATAAATAAAAGGGTAGTTCCCCACCCCACACTTAAACTAAGCATTGTCCTCAGTGCTAAAAATAAGAAAGTGCAAGGTAAAGAAAACTTCCCCGAAGATTCTAGTCCTTGGTGCTAGCACCCTCCAAGCTTCCATATAGTATGAGGTACTCAGACTTCCCTCATTAGGTCATCAATATTAGGCAAGGATGAGGACACCCCACACTTAGCCTCGACAGTACATGAACCTGCAATCCAAGGAAAAACAAAAAACTACGTGACACTATAAATAAAATAATACAAGTACAAACTCGGGTTGCCTCCCGAGAAGCGCCTTAGTTAACGTCGTGGCACGACGACACTTTTAGCTCACTTCCAGCATTTACGTCTTCTCTTCTTACGACGAACTTTTGCTCTCTTCCCTTCTTTGAGAGAACCCCTCTTCAACTTCACATGTGGTGTACTTCGATGTTCTTGACGGACACATTCGATCATAGAGCACTCTTCAACCTTAGCTATGTGCTCCTTCTCACTATACATCTTGAAAGTAACCTTCTCTCCATGCGCTCTAACAGTCATCTCACCCAGCTCCATGTCAATAATTGCCTTCGAGGTGACTAAGAATGGTCTCCCCAAAATGATTGGAGCTTCTCGGTCCTCTTCATAATCTAGGACTACAAAATCAGCAGAGAATGTAAACTTACCAACTTTAAGCAACACATCCTCCAACTTACCATCGGGGTGAGTGAGTGATCCATCCGCCATCTTAAGAGTAACTGAAGAGGGCTTGATTTCTCCTAGCCCTAACCTTTTGCAAACAGAGAGAGGCATGAGATTTATGCTCGCACCCAGATCACACAATGCACCAGAGATATTATGCCCTCCAATGGTGCAAAGAATAGTAAACCTCCTAGGATCTTGAAGATTTGGAGGTAGCTTGCTCAAGATTGTGCTACACTCCTCAACTAACTCAACTGTATCTATCTCTTGAGGCTTCTTCTTCTTGACTAAAATCTCTTTTAAGAACTTCACAAATGATGGCATCAATTCAAACACATCAGTCAAAGGAATATTAACTTGAAGTTCTTTCAATATACTCACAAATTTTTGATACTGGGCCAAATCCTTCGTTCGTATAAGTCTCTGCGGGAATGGTGGAGGTGGCAGATGTGCCTCCTTTTTCTCTTCTTTCTTCTTTACCTTCTCCACTTTTTCAACTTTTTCTATTTCAGCTCTCTCCTCGGACTTGGCCATCAGCTCTCCACCTTCAATTAAAGTCACTGCAAAACATTGTTCAGGCACTTTTTTAACAGTGCTTATATCTCCCACCAACTGCGCCAACTGATGCTCCAGGTTCTTGTGAGCATTGGCAATATCTTGTATGGCCACTGCATGGGCTGCAGTGTCAGCTATCATTCTCTGCTGGCCCGCCATTAACTGCTTTAACATATCTTCAACTGAATAGCTAACCTGTTGTGGTGGAGGTGGAAGTGGGTGGTAATTATTCGGGGCTCTCATATTGCCTTGATAATAAGCATTACCAAACTGATTTTGACCCTGCAGCCTGTTTTGATTACCCACGTAATAAACTGACTCTGGATTAGAGGAGCAAACCTCTGTAGCATGATCTTGACCACAAACCTCACAAAAACTCTGGAGTTGTTGCACTGGAGCCACTGGTTGATGCGTCTTTGGCAGAGCTAACTTGCTAATTTGATTGGAAATAGCATACATCCTCGCCCTTAGCTCTGAAACTGCATCTAACTGAAGTACCCCTGCAGATTTCTGCGTAATAGCTCTATCATCTCCCTGCCAATCAGGATTGCTCTACGAAAACTTATCTAGAAAATCATAAATTTGATCAAAATTTAAGGCCAGTACTTGGCCTCCAGCAGCAGCATCAACCACGATCTTAGTGTGTTGGTTCAACCCCTCAACAAAAGTGTGTGCAACAACCTCATTGGATTGGTTGTGGTGAGGACAATCTCGCAATAAAGCTTTGAATCGCTCCCAGGCTGAATACAAAGACTCTCCTTCTAATTGTCTGAAGGACATAATTTCACTCCTCAGCCGGGCTGTCTTGGCAGATGGATAAAATTTAGCCAAGAACTTCTTAGCCAAATCCTCCCAAGTAGTGATAGACCCAGACTTTTCAGCCTTTAACCACTTCCTTGCTGCCCCAATCAGTGAAAACGGGAACAACGTCAACCGAACATAATCGACAGGAACTCCCTTCGGTGTGTAAGTATGATCTCCAAGAAATTCTGGATATGTTGTTGTGGATCTTCGCTAAGTAATCCAGCAAATTGTCCAGTCACATGTAACAGTTGTATCATGCCGGACTTAATCTCAAAGTGCCCAGTGATTTCAGGCTTAACTATGCTCGAGGCTACTCCCTCCAGGCTGGGGAGAGCAACATCTCGCACAGCTAAAGCTTGTTCTGCTGCCATTCCTGTAGGTAAAGATCAAGCAGGACCTAATACCTGAAACAACACAAAACTCAAAACAAAATTTAAACCTGAATAGAAAGTAATAAACGGTTCAAAAAGAAATCAGTCAATTATTTAGTCCCTGGCAACGGCGCCAAAAACTTGTTGCTCCCGTACGCACACGCAAGTATACGTGGTCGACAAATAATAAAGTGATAAATCGAGTATCGTTCCCACGAGGACTATTCAGACTGAATTCTAGCAAACAATTTATATAAACTATTCAGGGATCTTTTCCAATAGTGAGGATTTTATTAACTAAAGAACAGTAATTAAATGGTAGAAGTGAATGCAACCAATGGAGCAAAACTTGGTTGTTATCAGTAATAAGGAGACGGTCCAGGGTCAGAGTTACGAACAATCCAGTTGAGTTTTCCAATTGATTCCACTTCTCAAATCCCGGATTACTAACTAACAGATTAAATGTACCCGTGAAAACGTTTCGATTCTTCACGGTCTATGAAGGCTACTCCAATCCCTATACGTCTATGGGTTGAATCACGTGCACGCATTAACGAATTCTGTAATTAGTTAAACTAGGCGAGCAAGTATATGTCTATCCTACTCACAAATTGGTTCCCCGATACGCGGGTTCACAAACTAGCCCTACTCTTTCTTATTACGTAATTAAATTCCCTCTTTCGAGTTCATTCTAAAAACCATAGATAATGCGTAATAATCGGGCCCTGACAATTACACAAGTGAAATCAAGAAAGAATAAGCAATCCGTTATGGGATTCAATTAATGGGAATCAATCTTCAGTCATCAACTTTCATGTAATACTCTAACCCTAGAATGATAGAATTAGCCACGTATACTCATAATAACAACACAAAGATTTGATGAAATAATGAAATAATGATGTAATAGATTAATGGAAGGAAGAAAAACCCTTGTTCAAGATGTTATGAGCTCTCCAATGAAACGACCTCCGTCAGTCGTTTCGAAAGTTAGGACTCCGATTGGGATGCCGATAATTTTAAAATATTTGTAATGTCCATTAGAACCTGTCTGTAAAATTTGAGCTAAATCAGACCTCGTTTGGTAGGCATCGGAAGAAGGTTTTAGTTTTTATTGACGATAAATATTAAAAAAAAAATTTTGAGCTCGGTTTTGCCGAATGAGCTCCGATTCGAAATCCGAAAGCACCGTTGGGTTCGTATGATTATTTATCACCTTTGTGAACTTTCGAAAGTGAATTTCGATGTTGTTCGGCTAGTTTCCTCTAAAATGCTGAAAGTTAAATAATTTGACTTCTTTTCATTTAAATTCGCATCTTGAGTTTCGGGAGTCCGTTTTGAGATCCGCCTTCGTGGGTATGTTACATCTATTTCGTATAACTTGTATGCAAAAGTTGTAATTATTTCGAATATCATAGGGTTCCGTTTTAATTTTCGTCGCGAAAAGAAAAGAAAGTAAAAGAAAAGGAAAAGAAAAACGACAAAAAAGACAAACAGAGAGAAATTATATATGTCGGTTACCAATTGATCCCTTGGCAGATACGTTCAACAAACAGAAACAAAGAAAGTGAAATATGAACAGAGGAGAAAGATAGAAACACGCAGTAGAAAAATGCCAGAAAATGAGAAAAGGGGCCGGGAAAAAGTAGAATTTTCACCCTGAAACATTCAGGTAATGATCCTAATATATTATTTGAGTTTATTACGTGTGTTTAAATATATTTTAACGGTAAAACTTGGAATATTAGACATCGTTTTAACAAGTTCAATTAATAGTTTGAAGGGTCAAATGGACCCCGATAATGAAATTGATTATATATTCGTACTCAGTGAGTTATGGGCAACATATAAATGTAAATTATTTGGGGTTTGGTTATGTGACCTTAAACCCTGTACCTAGGCTTGGCCTGCGTATTGCGTATGCGAATAGGGTATCAGGTTCCTACCTGGATTGCCCTAAGATGTGAGGAATGAAGTCGTTAGCCTAATGTGATATATTTTTCTGCTTATTGAACACAGTGGGATCGTTTGGCAATGAATTCAAAGAATAAAGCGGTTGTTGGGTAACAGTGTTAACTTCGGAACGAGGTAAGTGTTTATATTCATTTCTTTGGAGGCACCTGGCCTCGTGGATTTTCTACCACGTGTTCCTTACGTGTGTAGCTGCCGATAGGCGTACTCATTACGCTTGAGCTTTGAATTTACATTATATATTATATGTTACGTCCTGTTGTCAGTATTGCATTGAGGATCTGAGTATTGTACTCTGGCTGTGAGTTGATATATACTTCTTGGCAGTCGACGAGAATCCCGCGCCGGTGAAGGGTTATTATTGCATCACACCGTATCAGTATGTATTACGTTTTCTGGTTATGCATTGCATCATATTGAGGGTAGGAGGATTCCACCCTCGGAGCAGGAGGATTCCGCTCCATTGCATCATATTGGGGGTAGGAGGATTCCGCCCTCGGAGCAGAAGGATTCCGCTCCATTGCATCATATTGAGGGTAGGAGGATTCCGCCCTCGGAGCAGGAGGATTCCGCTCCATTGCATCATATTGAGGGTAGGAGGATTCCGCCCCCGGAGCAGGAGGATTCCGCTCCACTGCATCATATTGAGGATAGGAGGATTCCGCCCCCGGAGCAGGAGGATTCCGCTCCATCTATTTGGCACATATGACACCATTGCATCATACTGCATTCATCCCATTTCATTGCACCGCATGCTGACTATTGTGTGACTACCATGCAATGTTTTGTGTATGCGGTACGTATACCATATTGTGGACATATTTCAGTTTGCCTATATATTTCTGGCTCGTATTCTGAGTGTTGGGGATCGGGTTGCACGCCGTAACGGTATAAATATATGTATCGGTTTGCACGCCGCAACGGTGTAAATATATTGATCGGGTTGCACGCCGCGACAGTATGAATATATGGATCGGGTTGTACGCTGCGACAGGATGAATATATGGATCGGGTTGCATGCCGCAACAGGATGTATTTCTGATTGTTGATATGTTCAGGATACCTATATGTTCCGGCTATCTTACGTTCCTAGATTTAATGAATTTGTGATTCCATATGTGTTTCTAGTTATTATCTGGCTCTGCCTTTTCATAATTTAAATAAGAGAAATTTTATTTATCTATTTCTTTTCTCCCTGGCTAGCTATCCTATTCTTTGAGGTGGCTAGTCTGCCCCACTTATTGAGTCCTTTTGACTCACCCTTGTTTGTTGTTTGTTTCTTGTCTATCTATTTCGTTTCGGCAGGTTCGCTCCAGGATTGAGTTCGCCACGTTGTTCAGGAGCGAAGACGACTTCAGCTGTCAGGGTGAGCCAGCTTTTATTCCGGATGGCTACCAGTTTATTGTTTATTATTTCAGTTGCATTTTGCTCCCTCCAGAAGGTATCTATCTTCTTTTGTACTCTTAGATGTCTAGTCTGGATAGCCCTAAACCTAGTATGTTGGGTAGCCAACTGTAATTTTCTTTCGTACAGCTTAGAAGTGTCAATATGTCTGTGTGTTTTTTTAAGTCTTGTCCTTATTTATGAGTTATTATATTTATTTTCCTAATTTAATTGGTAAGGGTTCGCCCGACGGGTCTAGGGGAGGATGTCGGGTGCCCGTACGGCCTAACCGGATTCCGGGTCATGTCATCCAATTTTCTCCAAAGTCTGAACTCCCATAAAAAACTAAGTAAAAGAGTATTTATAGAGTTTACAAACACCTAGTAATAAGTTAGACCCAAGCCTAGACGAAATAGGAAGTAAAAATCCGCACAAGGGGCGCTATAATGGGCGCCCCGCGCCTCGTAACGCGCTGGGACAAGCAGAACCCGCCAAACTTTGGGCGCTTTTGGCCCGCGCCACGTGAGAAATCGCGCCACAGGCTGGGCGCTTTGCCTGGCGCGGCGCGCCACCTGTGGCGCCAGTGCAATTTTTCTGTTTCGTTTCTCCTTTTCTCGTTTCGTGTTGTGCCTTCGTGTGCTCGATCCAATCCTCAATCAAAATCCAATCTTTTCTTGCTCAATCATGCTCTTAAAAACTCCAATTGCACTGCATAACAACCTACATACACACGACATAAAATTAGTACAAAACCACATTCATGAACTGTAAAACGGGCGAATAACAAGCTCAACATGCGGAAATATTAAGGAAACTTTGGCATAAAATGCCAAACATCATGCAACCCGATCCATATACTTATACTGTTGTGGCGGGCAACCCGGGATACGAGCCATGAAAATATAGGAAAACTGAAATATGTACACAACATGGTATACATACCGCATACATAAAAGACAGCACGATACATACAATAGTTAGCATGCGGTGTAATGAAATGAGATGAATGCGGTATGATACAATGCAATCACATATGCATGATACCTATCTCCGGTGCGGAACTCTCATAGTCTACCAGCAGATATATGCAATAATAACCCTTCACCGGCTCGGGACTCTCATCGATTACCGGAAAGTATATGTAATAGTGACCCTCCACCGGCTCGGGACTCTCATCGATTACCGGGAAGTATATGCAATAATGATCCTTCACCAGCTTGGGACTCTCATCGATTACCGAGAAGTATATGTCAAGCTCAAAAGCAAAGTACAATGCAATACCAACAACAGGGCATAACATATAATATACAATGTAACTAAGGCGTAATGAGTACGCCTATCGGCAGCTACACATGTAAGGAACATGTGGTAGAATATCTACAAGGCCAATGGCCTCCAAAGAAATGGATATAATCACTTACCTTGTTCCAAAGCTAGCACTGCTACTCAACAACCGCTTTGTCCTTTGGATTCTCTGACAAACGATCCCACTCTATACAATGTAACTAAGGCGTAATGAGTACGCCTATCGGCAGCTATACATGTAAGGAACACGTGGTAGAATATCCACAAGGCCAATGGCCTCCAAAGAAATTGATATAATCACTTACCTTGTTCCAAAGCTAGCACTGCTACTCAACAACCGCTTTGTCCTTTGGATTCTCTGTCAAACGATCTCACTCTATTCAATAAGCAGAAAAATATATCAAATAAGGGTAAATGCTTCATTCCTTACGTCTTAGGACAATTCGGTTAGGAACCTGATACCCTATTCGCATACGGGATACGCTGGCTAGGCCTATGTACAGCGTTCAAAGTCACATAACCAAACCCTAAATAAATTATATTTATGGGTTGCCCATAACTCCCTGAGTACGAATATATAACAATTCCATTATCGGGGTCCAATTAATACTTTAGCCTATCAATTTAACTTGTTAGGACGATTTTTAATATCCCGATTTCCACCATCAAATATATTCAAACATACATAATAAACTAAAATAATGAATTAACATCATTACTTGGATTTCTCGGGGTGAAAATTCTATTTTTTCCTGCTCTTTTTCCTTTCCTTTCTCTATTTTCTGACTTTTTCTTTTTTCGTTCTGCCTTCTCTCTATCTCATATCTTCTTTTCTATTTCGTTTTTTATTTTTAAGCTAAGGAAGCCACTGCCTCCCTTTTAAATTTTCCTTTTTTGTTTTCCTTTCTTTTCTTTTCTATAATTTAATTTTTTCTTTTCTTTTATTTTCGTGACGAAAATTAAAATAGAACCCTACGAAACTCGAAATAATTCTAAATTTTTCGAGCAAGTTATACAAAATTTATGTGACGTACTCGCTAAGATGGATCTCGAATCGAATTCCCAAAGCTCAAGATACGAATTAAATTGAAAAGATCAAATTCTTTAACTTTCGGCATTTTAGCAGAAACTATCCGAACGACATCGAAATTCACTTCCGAAAATTCACATAAGTCATAAATAATCAAAAAAACCTAACGGCTCTTTCGGATTTTGAATTGGAGCTCATTCGCCAAAATCGAGCTCGAAAACCTCTTTTTTAAGATTTATCGACAACGGAAACTGATTTCTTCTTTTGATATCTACCAAACGAAGTCCGATTTAGTTCAACTTTTCTACACAAGTCGTAATGGAGCTTCCGAAGATATTAAAACTATCTTTTATGCCAATTGGAGTCCTATCTCCCGAAACGACTACCTAAGATCGTTTCATTCTCCTCCACTTAGACTCTCATTCGTCCTCAAACGAGCTTGAGTAGCTAAGATCACGTGGAATTGACTATATGAATCTCAGTAACCATATTAGTTCTATTAAACTTTTTTTATGTCAATATTACAGAAATATAAAATAAAAAGTTCTATAATAAGTTCATTATAGGTTTTCAAACATTTTACTTTATTGTTTTCTCTTTTAAATGATTTTTACCCTTCCACAAAACCGTATAGTCAGAGTAAAAAAAAAAATTAATTAGGTCAGTTTTTGAAAAATAAACCAGCTTATAGCGAGAAAAGGACAGGCCGGAGATTAACATCCATGGATTCAAACACTAGAAGGAAAAAAAGATAACGACTTGGATATATGAATAGTCAAACTTAAAGCCGGTTAGTGAACAATTACGTACGACACCTGTTAGAAAATTAAAGGGCAGAAAGTTAGTATTAATTTGTTGGTCCAATATGGACTGCTGCACTTCTTTTTTCTATTTTATTTGGAGTTTTTTTACATATATATACAAATATACATCCCTAATTACACAAAAATAGCAATATTTTTAAAATTACCATACATAGAAATATTTTTTAGCACATTTCTTCAATAATTAATCATTTAATTTTTGATAACTACACTAACACCCCACTCTCCAAAAAATCCTAAAATACTTTCTCCCACTTCTTCCTAAACAAACAGCCTCCACCCCCACCCCCACCACCGATCCTAACAGAAACAGTGCAACCACCCCCCACGCAGACCCATAACCCCAATCCCACCACAAGCACTCCAGCGCCATCACCCTCACCTCACCCCCACCACTCCAGAGATTGAAAGAGTGAGGCAGGCTGAGGATAGATAGAAATAGAGGAATGCAGTAGCTGTCGCCGGATCTATGGCTAGAAACAACGAATAAGACACAGTACGCTTAAGAGCTAAGCAAACACCAAAATACAATTTGTAAAAAGTGTCCGGCCAGTTCTAAGTTCAGAAACTTCATTGTATCTAGATCTAAGTTCGCTTATGCTCTCCTTGCTAATACTTTGGTCATTTAGGCCAGAGGAATGTGGATCTAAACCTCTTGCAGCACTGATGGGGATTTTTCAACCGTTTCTGTTTCTGTAGATTTGTTTCATTTTTGTTCCATTTCTGTTTCTTCAAAATTATTCAGATTTCGCTTATGTTCCGTTTCTATTCATGGTTCTTCATATTTGTTCCATTTCTGTTTCTGTTTGTACAGATTTGTTATAGTGGTTTAATAAATTTAAACTCTTGTTTTCTATTTATTATTGAAACGATATGCTACAGTTTGAAATGGCGTTGAAACAATATGATACGGTTTGAAACGTCATTGAAACATTGAAACAGTTGTTGCAACAGTTTGATACAGTCTGAAACGATGTTGAAACATTATGATACGGTCTGAAACTGAGTTAATATAGTCTAAAATGAGAGTTGATACAGTTTAAAACAGTTTGATACAGTCTAAAATGATGTTGAAACAGTATGATACGGTCTGAAACGATGTTGAAACAATCTGAAACAACTATTGAAACAGTCTGATACGGTCTAAAACGGCGTTGAAACAGTATGATACGGTCCGAAACGGTGCTAAAATAATTTGAAACAGTGCAGAAACAGTTGAAACGGTGCAGAAACAGTTAGATACGGTGCTGCAGAAACAGTTGCAACGGTGCAGAAACAGTTAGATACGGTGCTGCAGAAACAGTTGAAACGGTGCAGAAACAGTTAGATACGGTGCAGAAATAGTTGATACGGTGCAGAAATAGTGAGATTCAACGAGATACATTGAGAATGGATGAAGAAAAGTGAAATTGAGGAAAATGAGAGGAGTAAAACTAAAATTGGAGGGAAATGATAGGAGGAAAAGTGAAAAATGGAGAAATTGGAGGAGCAAAAGTGATAGGGAGGGAAATAGAAGGAAGAATGTAAGGTTTGGTATATTATGGAAAAATATTGCTATGTTTTTGCTATGTTTGTAATTATCTTGTGTTTTCCTCTATATAGGGTAATTTTACTAAAATGTTGCTATGTTTGGTAATTAAGCTCTAAAACTTGTACTTTTATGTAAAAATCCTTTATTTTTTATACCGTATTATCGCTTTGGGCTCGACTAATAATGCGGGCTCCAAAAAATAAGTACTCCATCCGTCCCACTTTATTTGTTGTAGTTCGGATTTCGAGGGTCAAACGAATTTATCTTTGACCATAATTTTTATATATATCTTCTATATATTTTGAGTTGTAATTTATTGTGACTTATAGTACTTTTGATATAGTTTTCAAATATGTAAATTTTATTTAAGAAAAGTTAAAGATTTAATATCTTAATCTACTGTCAAATTTAAGAAGTTTGACTCTCGAAACAGTAACTATGACAAACAAAATGGGACAGAGGGAGTATTAATTTAGATATAAAGCACTTCCTATTATGGACGACTCATTTTTAGAGGTTGAATATACACTATTTTGACATAAAGTGCATACTATATACTCCTTCCGTCCCATTTTAGTTGTCGCCTTTAGTTTTTTCACGCTCATTAAAAAACTCATTAAATATGGTGTGTATTTTACTATGTTACCACTATTTAATATTTGACTATTAGCTTTTTTTGAGAATTTTTGTAATTATTAAGGGTATAGTTGGAAAGAACTAATATATTTTATCTTCAAACACACCCTTTTTGCTAAAACGTCAACTAATTTGGGATGGAGAGAGTAATATACATCAATTTCTCATTTACAATTTTGATTTACTTTATTTTTCCGCTTCAAATAATTAAAACCTAGTTACTCAAACCTTGTCATGCGAATATTTGAAATTCAAAGAGATCTTCAAATTCACGTGGTTTTAAAATGAACGATTGAGAAAACGAAGCATGCTGAATGTGGCAAGGTTGGTCACTTCAAAGAAGACTGTTCTAACTTGAAAAAAAGAAAAAGAAAAAGAAGGAGCAATAAAAAGAAGTCCGTCAGTGCTTGTTGTGATGAAGATACAATAAACAGTGAAAAACTAGAAGAAGCATCAAACATATACTTTATGGCACGTAGAATCTAGTCATGTATGTTCTTCAACTTGTAATTGTTGTGAAAAACCTCAAGATACTTCAAACCAGTATTTAGTGATATCTTCAGAGAGCTCTTGATGATTATAAGCTTAGTTAGAAGAGAGAAAAATGGTTGGATAATACAATTAGAAGCTAGTCAAATTGAATATATGCGACGACTTTGTTCAAGACAAAGTTGAAGAGATTAAATAATTAAAATTAAATGGCCTCATCGGACCAGTCAGATGAAGCTGTGCTGCATTCAGTCATCCTAGAAAAAACTCCTAGACCATCTGAATTAGTTATTAGGCTTCCAAAGACGAATTTTTTTAAGGATCATATCTGTAATACTTGTTAAGAAGGGAAGCAAACCAGAATTTCTTTCAAGACAAAGGGTGTTGTCACCTTTCAAAACCTCTCAAGTTACTGCTCAAATTTCACCGGATGCCCTCCATAAGGAGTGGTTTTACAAAATTACCCGTACTAAGGAATGTTTTAGCAAAATGTCCTTATTTAGTCCGTAAGCCAAGACTTCAAGGCAAGTGTTGTTTTGTCAATACTTCAAGTTATATGGCGAGAATACAGGGAAAACTGGAAGGGGCAAGTCTTGACAATTACCAAGACTTACGACGCAGTGCAGCAAGTGTTGCCTATTGCCAATACTTGTCGTGCAAGTATTGGAAAATCGAGCAGGGGACAATGGAAATTGCCAAGACTTACGGCCCAGTGCAGCAAGTATTGCCTATTGCCAATACCTGAAGGGATAAGTGTTGAAAAGTGAAAATATATAACGGGAAGTCTTGGCCCCGGATTTTTTTCATTATATCTTAAAGGGGGCACTTTTTGCAAACCATCTCTTAGCGGGGCCAAAAAGACAAACCATTACTTCCCGTGTCATATTTTTGCAAATCTGGGCCTCACCACTAGAAACTGGGCCAATTCCGAGGGAACGTTTGGCGAGGGAGTTCCCAAGCCAAAAATGGAGAAAGACTTCTCTCGCCAAACAAGTCCTTTCTCTCGCCAAAAGTTAAAAAAAAAAAATTCTACTTTGGCTTGGGAAGTCCCTCGCCAGTCCAAAAAATTTAAAATTTCTCTCTCCTACACGGCTTGGAAATTCCCTCGCCAAAATTTAAAAAAAATAAAAATAAAAAATAGCTTGGGACTTCCCTCGCCAAGCAAAAAGAAGAAAAATTCTCTTTCCTAATTGGCTTGAGAATTCCCTCGCCAATCAAAAGCTGCAGATCTATCAGGCGTTTGGCGAGGGACTTCCTTAGCCAATCAGGAAATAAAACTTATACTCCTTCAGTTACAGCCACTTTACAATCGCACACTCCACAAACCAAACAAAACAAAAACTTTCTCCCTTACTGCCTCCGTCTTCCTCACTGCTACACCGTCGACGCTACTGGTACACTTACTCCGGCGACTCCATTTTTATTTCTCCGGCAACCCATCGCAAGGTTCTCCCCGTTAAGGTAACCATCACCATTAAACTTTCTCTTATATATCTTATGATTTTTATTATTATTATCCCTCAAATAAATTAGGTTTAATATATAATCATGAAATTTTATTGTATAATGCTTGGGAATTGTTTAGCCTTACTTTGATTAGAGAAAGAAATATAATTATGAAATTATTGTAATTAGAAAATAATTAAGAAATAATTGTTTAGCCTTAGTTTGAATGATTTGGAAATAATTGTAATTGAAAAATTTTGAACTTCATTGTGCATAATGGCGGTTGATTAGAGAACGAGATGTAATTACGAGATAATTGTAATTAGGAAATAATGGTTTATCCTTAGTTTGATTAATTAGGAAATAATTATAATTGCAAAATTTTGAGCTTAATTTGTGCATAATGGCGGTTGGTTATTTTGGTGGTGTAATTACGAAATAATTGTAATTAAGAAATAATTAGGAAATAATTGTTTAGCCGGAGTTTAATTAATTAGGAAATAATTGTAACTGCAAAATTTCAAGCTTAATTTGTGCATAATGGTGGTTGGTTAATTTGGTGAGATTTTTGTAAAGATCCGTGAAAACCTTGACCATGGAACCAATTAAAAATAGTTAACTTGTTGAAAAAATAGTTCATGAACAAAGAAAGATCTAATTAGCAAAATTAATAAATTTTAAATACAACTAGTGTACAAGTGATATACTTTATTGCATTATTCTAAATATATTTATTTATAACCTTTGTGTAGATGGAATATGGTAAAAATCGTAGTTGGATGTATAATAGATTTTATGAAAATATGGGTTTGCGAAAATCATTCGCAGATGGGGTTGAGCGCTATATTTCTAAAGCTAAATTGCTCCCAGAATATATGAGAGAGAGTAAAATCAAATGTCCTTGTTTGAAATACAAGTGTAGCAACGTGCAACGAATAGATGCCGTTGTTCTACATCTTTATAAAAAAGGATTTATGCCCAATTATTTTGTGTGGACTGCACATGGAGAGTCTAACCCTAGTGTCGATGAGGTCAACAACCAAAATGAATACGGTGGGGTTAGCGGTGCATATGTCGGGTATAACTATCCTATGCATGAAATGATAAATGATGCATGTGGGATGTACCAAGGGAAACCATCTCAACCTACTTGTGAGGAGTTACCAAATGATGAGGCGAAGTTTATTTACGAACAGTTGGAAGAAGCTAGTCGTCCATTTTACGAGGGGACGACGCATTCTAAGTTGTCCGTTGCAGTTAGGTTGCTTAGTATAAAATCAGATTATAATATATCTCAAGGAGGCATGGATGAGATCATTGGACTTATGAATGAACTAAACTTAAGTAACTTGGCGCTGCCTACCTCGTACTATGAATAAAAAAAATTGGTTTCATTTATAGGACTATCTTCAGAAAGAATTCACTGCTGTAAGAAGGGTTGTGTGTTATTCTATAAGGAATATGCGAGCTTTGAATTTTGTAAATTTTGTGGTGAGGCTCGGTATAAGCCGGTCAAAAATGCTAAACAGAAAAAGATCCCTGTTAAAGCGATGCATTACCTACCTCTTATACCAAGGTTGAAGAGGTTGTATGCGTCAATGAGCTCTGCTCCTCGTATGAGATGGCATCATGAACGTGCAAAACAACCTGGTATTCTATGTCACCCATCTGATGGCGAAGCATGGAAGCATTTTGATAGGGTTTATCCTGGATTTGCTAGTGAACCTAGAAACATCCGGTTGGGTTTAAGTTTTGATGGGTTCACTCCATTTGCTATCTTTGCAGTCCCGTATTCTTGTTGGCCTATATTTGTCACACCGTATAATCTACCACCAGAAATGTGTATGACAAGTCCATATATTTTTCTGACTTGCATTATTCCTGGTCCTAGTAACCCAAAAAGCTCGATTGATGTATTTTTGTAGCCTTTGATTGATGAGTTACAGATATTGTGGCACGAAGGTGTTGAAACATATAATTATTCTACTAAACAAAATTTTAGTTTGTATGCTTATTTGATGTGGACAATAAATGATTTTCCTGCGTATGGAATGTTGTCTGGTTGGTCCACTGCTGATAAGTTTTCTTCTCCTATTTGTATGGAAGACACAAAATCATTTTATTTAAAAAATGGACGCAAGCACACATGGTTCGACTGTCAACGCCAGTTTATGCCAGATGACCATCCGTTTAGGAGAAAAATCGAGCATCGGCGAAGGGTGGCTCGCTGCATACTTGTGGCTCAGTTAGTTTGGCAACCCATCGAGCTAGATATGTAAGTCTTTATTACTTTTAATCCAATTATAAACTAATTAAAAGCCATTTTTAAGTTTTCATATTCCGTTTGCATTGTGTAGGAAGCAGAACACGGGCCGATAAGTGATATTGAATTTTACTGGTTGTTCCATAGTGTATATGATGAAAATAGAAATCCAGTCAGATGGGTCGAGCCACGTGCCCAACAGCTAGATGTAAGTATTCCTAACATTTTTTGATTTAATTATCACAAGTCTTAAAGTAATTGTAGTAAAATTATATATTTTGTTATAGGAAAACTATAAAGCTGCTTATGAACGATGGGATGAAAGCCAAGGATCAGGGGTACAAGAAGGTGCTGCTAAACCCACCCCGGAAGAAGAGGCTGCAATGTTCGTGGAAGCGGGTTGTGGCTACAAAAAAAAAAAAAAAAAAACAGAGCCTATGGTCTTGGTCCTTCGCGTTACAAGAAGCCGTCAAGAATAGGTATTATTAATGCTTACGCTTCTTCTTCTTCTTCTTCTTCTTCTTCTTCTTCTTCTTCTTCTTCTTCTTCTTCTTCTTCCGGTGCTACACAAAATATGGATCCAGTTTTGCAACCTAAATTTGATGAGATGGAGAAAAGGCTAGCGGAACAGGAAAAGGAACGTGAAGAGATAGAGAAAAGGCTAGCTGAACAAGATCTTGAACACCAAGTTGCCTGTGAAAATATGGCAAAATTGGAGTCCTTGGTGTCGACCTATATTATGAGAAGAGGAAATAAAAATGATTCCCGGTAGATTGTTATTTTTGTGTCCTATTAAACTTGATAGTGGACGTGTTTAGTACTTTTAAAAATTAATTTAGTATTTTATTTGTTTGTGTTAGTTGATATGAAACAAGTGTGTACACTTGTTTAATTGCCCGGATATAGCTTTATTAGTATGTTAGACAAGTTGTGGTGATACTGCAACGGTGCTATACTATGTAATCGCAGCAAATTTTTTTCTTCATGTGCTTGTCATGTTGTGAATCGTTTTGGTGCTGCTGTAATAGTGCTTTGTTATGCTATTGTTGTTGTTGTTGTGCTGCTTTGTATCGTGTTACTGATTTTTGTGTTTCAGGTATACTACGCTTGGCGAGGGAACTCCATAGCCAAGTGTAATGGTCAAAATATTTTTATTGTACTTGGAGAGGGAATTCCCTAGCCAAAGTAAATTAAAAATATATTATTTTTATACTTGGAGAGGGAATTTCTTAGCCAAAGTGTATAGAAAAATATAGTTTTTGTACTTGGAGAGGGAATTCCCTAGCCAAAGTGCACTAAAACTATTTCTCTCTCCTTGTTTTGGCGAGGGACATCCTTAGCCGAGTAAAACTGACACAATCTAATAAAATGGGCCTACATAACAGTTGGTTAAGGATGTCCCTCGCCAAAATTGCTCTACGACGAGCCGAATTTCGAGGCGCGTGTTGCTAGGGACTTCCCTCTCCATCCCGCGTTTGGAGAGGGAACTTCCTCGCATATCTCCCTCTGCAAACGCGTTAATTCTAGTAGTGCCTACCAAAACTCCGAACATTGGTGGAAAAATATATGTTTTTGTGATCGTTGATGACTACTCGTAAAAATTTGGCTCCGTAGCATGTTTGCGCCGCGCTAAATGAATACTAGTCAAGCGAAATTGTTCGAAAACTAGCCAGCTCTAGACAAGTCCCAGTATTATACTGGGACTTTGAACTAACATATTCAAAGTCCCAGTATTTTATACTGGGATCACTTAAACACTAATTCCAGTATAAAATACTGGGACTTTGAACATGTTAGTTCAAAGTTGCAGTACAAAATACTAGGATATATAAAGCTTGATGGATATAATTTATTCATATATTTTTATAATTAAATATTAAGTATTTTAAATAAAACGTGAATAAATATATCCATCTCTCGCATATTTTCTAACATATTTTGCAGGAAGAAGAAGATATTCAAAGTGAATAAAAATAAGGGAAAAATTATTGATGATTTCACTATTCATAGTGCGACTATAACGCTGATAGTAATGTCCGTGATTTTTATACGCTGAAGAACAAAGAGCAGACGGAAGAAATCTTCTCTCTTCAACTCACCTTTACATCTATGGAATAGTCATCAACTTCACTCACCTTTGCATCTTTGGAAGACATTTTGCCTTAGAATTTATCTATAAATAGATGGCCAAAGTTGTATGAAAATTCACTTGCAAGATTTCTCTTGCTTTCCCTTTCTTTCTCTCTTTTAAAGTTTTTGTAGTTTTCATCTTTTTAGAAGAAATACTACTTTCTTCATAGTCTTTATATTTTTAAAGTTATTCTTACTCCATAATGGAGTAATCTCTTTTGTTGGGATAGTTGATGAAACTCGGTAATATTTATAATATTTATCTTAGTTTTAATATATGCTTGGCCTGAAGTTTTTTAATCACATTTTAATACTGTGCTGGAATTATAGTTTTTACTTAATCAATATTTTCGCATCCGTCTATTTTATCTCTAGGTTATTATTATATTAATTTTGTAATTCTCACGGAGCAAAATTAATGTATGATAACTGACGAATAAAATAGTAAAGTAAAAACTATTTTTCCAAGTCTGTAATCTTGTTTACCTCAGTTTTAATTCTCACGGAGGAATTGTTGTAGGTAAGATTATTGATTTTCCGTAAAAATATTCTCACGAAGTTTTTACTACGTTTTAGCACAAATCAGGCAAGAAAAATATTTCGGTTTAATCGTCACTAGTTATAATTTGATTAATATGCATAACCTCACGAAGTGTTATTAATTGATTATTTTCTTAGTGAACAAAATATAATTGAATTAGCAATAAGCAATTATTCTTAAGAGAAATACATGTCAAAACTGAGTTATTTATTATAAGTATTACCAATTGAATTCAACGATTCCCAACTCCTTTTAAATTAAAAATCTTCAAAGTTCTTTCTTTTAGTTTAAGTAAATTTAAATTAAAAAAAAAAAGTCACTTTTCATCAATTTGATTCTCTCAAATAGTTATTAAAATACTACAAGTCCGTAGCATAGAATACCCAATCTCTGTGGGACGATATCTTAAACTATATTAGAATTTGACAAGAACGAGCAGACAATTCCTATGCACATTGGACCTCGTCAAAGCTCCAGAAACTTTGAACAGGAATCCCAGTATAAAATAATGGGGTTTTGAATATGTTAGTTCAAAGTCCCAGTATCAAATACTGAGACTAGTCTGGAGTATTTGCCAATGCTAATGGAGTGTAAGTGTGCACGCAGATTTTTGCCTATTTCTCAATTAATTTTGAAACGATGGATAAAACTCACTTAGGGTGTCCAAAATTGACTAGTTATCAATTTTTCACACACTACTCTAGATTCACGGGCCCATTTGCAAAAATATGACACCATAAGCAATGATTTTCATTTTTGCCCGCACTAACAGTGGTTTTACAAAAATGCCCCTGTTAAGTTTAACGAAAAAATTCTGGACGGAAACATCCCTTTCAAACTCTTGGCTTGAGGCCAACCTTTTACCCCTTTTTATTTGCCAACACTTGCCCCTTCAAGTGTTGGCAAAAGGCAACACTTGCAAGCACTTGGTCGTAAGTGTTGGCAAAAGGCCAAGACTTGCCTTTTACACCTCTCTATTTACAAATACTTTCCCCTTCAAGTATTGGCAAAAGGCAACACTTGCCAGCACTTGGTCATAAGTTTTGGCAAAAGGCAATACTTGCTCATTCCAATCTCTTCCTGCATTCTCGTCATATAATTTAAAGTGTTGGCAAGACAATACTTGTCTTTGAATTTTCAGCCCCCGTGCCAACACTTAAAATTTTTGTCTTGAAGTCTTGACCCCGTTAACATAATGGTATTTTACTAAAACATTGTTAAACGAGAGCATTCTTGCAAAACTACTCTTTTTTAGGGGCACCCGGTGAAGATTTTTTAGATTCACGTGGATAATTTTCTTAAGTCATTAAAGATGGGGTAATTTACGGAACTATGACACCATAGCTAATGGTTTGCCTAATTGACCTCACTAATAATGGCTTGGCAAGAAAGACCTCCCCAACTTAAGTTAATCTTTTTTGGACCAAAATACCCCTACAAAGCAATAAAAGGACCGGCTCTATACATTCCCTTTGTTTCTCCATTCTTCTGATTCTCCATACCAATTTCACCAATTCAAACCCTAAAAATCTCAAATTTTAAAGAAATCGAAAATTCAAAGGTAAATCTCTTCAAATTCATATTGATTATACGTATATTCTTTATTAAATTTCCTATAATTATGTTAAAAATTCATATTTGTTGTTTCAAGATTTTTGATATTGCATATTAGTTGTGAATTATGTTGATATGGATCTAAAACTATTGCAACATATCCAACAATTAACGCTCTATTGATTATCACGTAGTGAAGAAAATTTTATACTATTTTTTATCTGTATTGATTGTAGAATTTAGTGATAGATTGACAATATTCTTATCTGGTTGGAAAGGCAACAACTTTCCCTACATTGACTTGCCATAAGTTTTAGAAAATCTCTACAATTATATGTAATGGGTAACACTTTCAAGTTATGGTGCAAGGACAAATGGTTGCCTTGCATTAACTTGCTTGTGGGTGACACTTGAAGGTGTGGTGAAACTAATATTCGATGAGAAACTCTATATCTGGTGCCTAATAGGCAACACTTCTTATCTCAGGAAGTGGTGCCTTTTAAGTGTTGCCTTGTAGGCAACAGTTAAAGATTTGGTGCAAAACACCTTGTACAGAAGTCTTAACATGTGTTACCTAATAGGTAGCACTTTAGTTGTGGTGCGATGTCTACATACACTTGCCTTAACTTGTAGTGATTTTCCTTACAAGTTGTCACTGAAGCCCATCACTTTAAGCATTCGTATTGAAAAGTCTTTACAACTTGTTATCACTTGACCTCCACCGCCTATGCGTACCATTTAACAAAGGAATATTAATGTTTGCTTCTATCTAGTTAATTTATTCAACAAACTTTAAACTCGTGTTTTTGTTTCATTCTGTGCAGCATTTGGTAGAAAACAAATTGCATCAATATTGGGCCGAAAAAGAGCTGAATGACATGATTGCTACTGCCTTTAGGCTGACGGTAAGTAGCATTTCTTCAACAAAAAGATACTTTGCTATTATCTCTGTAAACAAAGAATCCAATAACATTTAGACTCTTGACTTTACTGTCTAGTTGATTTTTTCTTTTGCACACAGGTAAATCCTATCAATGACACAAGATTTTTTATCAAAGATGGACCTGATGAATTTCCAGTAGACTTAATAGAGAGGTCATGCGACTGCTTGTAGTTTTAAACAGACGAGATACCAGGCACATATGCCATTGCAACAACGGATAGAAGAAATTTGAACAAGTCGACTTATTATGCACAATGGTTCACAAGAAGCACTTGGATGCAAACATATCAAGGAGAAATTCTCCTAGTAGGAAGTGCAAGCTTGTGGGATGTTCTACAAAGTATAAAGGAATTCATCATACATCCACCAGATACCAAAATTCAGCTTTCGGAAGGAGACAAACAAAAAGATATGTTTCAAGAGCAGAATTTCTCAAAGTAGGATCATATGCTAGCGATGCAAAAGATTAGGATACAAAAGAACGAGTTGTCTTTATACTCCATTTCAACATCCACATACAAGAAGATATAGAAACACAGTTATGGCATGAATTTTCGATGAACTTGCATTGAATTTCTTAACAAATATTTATGTTTTTGTTGTAATTACAATTATTTGTCATTCTCATTGTTGTTACATGATTACATTCACTTTACAAATTATTTGATCTCTGATTTGTATTGAAAGTGTGGTAAATAAGCATCGGTTTCCTCCTCAACCCCTTCACCTCCACTGCACTTAAAATGCCTTAAACTATGGGCAAATAGGCAACAATTATCCAACCCCATTACAAACCTTTGCCCAGACTAATTGCGCAAAAGTGTTGCCCCGGGGGCAGCACTTTAGGTTCAACTCCTCAAAACCTTCTCCTAATTATTGCCATGAACTGCTGCCGGGGGCAGCACTTTCCCCTGGTGTGCAAGTGACATTTCAAAAAAGAATTTAATTGCATAAATAGCACTTTTCTCCACCATGTCCCAATTTCTACTAGCTAATAGCCTTAAAGTGTTGACTCCCAAGTAGCACTTTCCACACCTTTTAACATATCTGAATAACCACAAAGTGTTACCTATGCAGCACTTACCATCCAATATGTCACAAATTATTCAACACAATGGCTTGAAAATGCTGCCGCATTAGCAGCACTTTCCTACCCTTACCCCATAACTAAACCACCTAGACAAATAGCTTTAAGGTGCAGCCTACCAGGCAGCATGTTGCCTTCACTATCCCACAACCTATCTCACTCAATACCCTTGAGTGTTGCCTCCAAGACAACACTTCCCAATCCCGGTAACATATCCAAACGTCCTAGACAACAGATTTAAGAAGTGCAGCCTCCCAGGCAATAGTTGCCTCCACCATCCCACAACCTATCTCCACACAATACCCTAGAGTATTTCCTCCAAGGCAGCACTTCTCAATCCTAGTAACATAACCAAACTTACTAGACAATAGACTTAAGAAGCGCAGCCTCTCAGTCAATAGTTGCCTCCACCATCCCACAACCTATCTCACACAATATCCTAGTATTGCCTCCAAGGCAGCACTTCCCAATCCTGGTAACATAACCAAACCTACTAGACAATAGATTTAAGAAGTGCAGCCTCCCAGGCAGCATGTTGCTTTCCCCTCCCACAACCTATCTCACACAATAATCTTGGAGTATTGCCTCCCCAAGCATCACATAAACATCAACAACTAACAAAATTTCCTAACGCAAACACCCTTCAGTAATTGCCTGGACAATACTTCACCGAACCCTTAGACAAATAACAAGTCCCCACTCCCTCACATCCAACAAGATTAAAAGTCTAGATAAAATCAAAAAAATGTGGAATACATGTAATATCGCTTAAATATATAATTAATAATATTAATATAGTGCAACAAAATACAAATTAAATTTAAATGTAAAATAAAACAAGATTTAGGTCAAAAGTCTGTTATACTATTACAAAATTATATAGAATCTAAATAGTACTTTTTTCTAAATCGTCTGCCGTACAAAATATCTCGATCTCCATATTACTAGATGGTGTAACAGACACATCATCTTCTGAGTTATACAACAGACGGAATGATGGCATATCATATTCATAATCAAATCCACATTTTTGCCTTTTACTAGCAACGACGTCCTCAGAAATAGTTGGTTGATTTATAAAGTCTCCCACCTCGTCTATGGATTGCAATTCATAAGACTCACTACCAATAACCTGAAATAACCTGAAAAAATGAAGCACAACATTGAAAACTACATGAAAAATTATAAGAAGAATAAATAATGAATGTAAACATCATATAAAGATGCATACTCCTTTCACAGGTGATTCTTCTGGAGTCAAAATAATCTCCCCACTCTGCAATTTAACAATAATATGTGAAGCAGTTTCACTAACAACTTCATTGCTTAGTCCTTGGGCACCGTTAATAGCTTCTACCTTTCCAAGCACAACATCAGATGATTGCATTTCTCCAACTCCCGCATTCCTCCAACTCCCACATACAAATGAGAACATCCAACACCACCATCAACCTCTTATAACTTCACGACCTTCAGAAGATTTCCTCGACTACGAAACATGCTGCAGTACCAAGTCAAGCTTGCTATCCAAAAGACTTAGATAAAAAATAAAATGTTGTTAGATTATCAGATTCAAAAGCCACAGGCAGGGTACAACGAAGCATGCAGGGTGACATACGGTTGTACTGCTCAACCTTGCACCCTTATACAAACCATGATTAGATACTATTGCACAAATACATAAAATGATATAAACCGTTACACGCATAAAAAGGAAAATATCTACTACTAAGCAGTAAGAAAAATGCAGCTTGACAGGCAGCACTTCCCATACAAAAACACAACTCATACTTGATGTTATGATGTCATCTGTTGCCCTGTGGGCAACAGTTTCTAGAAAAAATAAAGATTATGCTTGAATTTTATGTCAATTGTTGCCCTGTGGGCAACACTTTCTACAGTAAAAGGAAAATAAACTACAATACCAACACTTTGCTAAAAATTAAATTAACTATATAATTAATATAATTTATGTCAACTGTTGCCCTGTGGGAAACAGTTTCTACAGTTAAAGGAAATCGAAGATCAACGACAATACTTTACTAAAAATTGCATTAACTACCTAATTAAAATAATTTAATATAACAAATTATATAAACATTACCGATTAACAACAAAATTAAACATTCACAGAACAAAAAATTGGATAAATAATGAATATCAACTAAGGGAAAAAATAAATCCACATTAAACTAAATAAAGAAAAAAGAAAGGAGAAAGAAACTAACCTTAATTCGCGCAGGGGGGTTTGGGGGGGAGGGAGAGAGAGAGGAGAAGAAGAAGAAGAAGAAAAGGGGCCGCTTGGACATAGGATTAGGGCTTTTTTTTGTCAGGGGCAAAATAGTCTTTTTACACATTTAAAAATGGGTAGGAGGCCATTTTGCTAAAATATTTCTTAATGGAGACAAAAGGACCTAACCAAGGATAAAAGGGTAAAAATTTCGCCCAGCAGCCACTTTTAATACTGGTATTTAGTTTGAGGCCACTATTTTTATTGGTCTTATACTAGAGACCACTTTTGGGCCTTTACTAAATAAATATTGACTTAAGTTCTGATAATTGACTGAACTTCAGTCCATACGGCCCCTGGACTGAAGTTCCATCTCTAAAAACTGAACTTTAGTCCATATGGCCATGGACTGAACTTCAGTCCATGGTATGGCCATGGACTGAAGTTCCATCTTTAAGGATTGAACTTCAGTCCATATGGTTCTGGACTGAAGTTCCATCTTAAGGACTGGACTGAACTTCAGTCCATATGGCCCTGGATTGAAGTTCAATCTTTAAGGACTGAACTTTAATCCGGCCTCTGGACTGAAGTTCTATCTCTTTAAGCAAAAGTGGCCACAAACTAAATATTTTAGTATTAGTGGCTTGTATCCAATGACCAGTGGCAAAAATGGCCTTTCGTGCACTTTCCCGATAAAAGGGTACATGGGGTGAAATTTTGTGTTAAAGATGAAGCAGTAAAAATTTCGCAGGGAAGCCACTTTGGCACCCGCTTTGTGATGCGTAGCCTCTGTTTACAAATTTGCTGAGAATTAGCCACTAGACGCGTTTTTTAAAAATAATAGTATCACGACGTCGTTTTACACATTTTGGAAATTCCGGTTTTATCCTTCCTTATTTTTAACTTATTCGGTGTTTTTGTTTCTCTGTTTAATACTGTGACTTTTGAATTCTATCAAAATATACGAACTCAAATACACCAATTTCTTATTTTTGAGATTTTGAAGCTTTGTGTTTGGGAAAAAACTTCGTTTTGCTGTTTCGTATATTAAGGTAACTGTGTTTACTTCGTATTGTTTTTTTTTTTTATCATTTTTGTATGTGTATATGGGTTATTAGGTTTTGATTTTTGGAAAAAAATGTTTAGATTTTCCATTGGAGTACAGTATAAGCTTTTGATTCCCTTTAAAATGGTGGAGTTTTTTAAGCGTAACGCTTTTTTTCTGTGAAACCCATTGCCCCCAGAACTATATACTGTGACCTTCTGTTGGGGATAGGTTGTTGCCCCATGATAAAAAACTGGGGACTGTGTGTTTTTAACAGGTACTTCTCCATTGTAAATGGTGGGTTATTTTTAAGAAAGGGGGCAACGGTTTTTTTTTTTTTTTGTGAAACCCTTTGCCCCAGAAGTATATACTGCGACTCTGTTTAACAAGTGCTTGTGTGCCTAGCACTAATGTCTGGGGGAGCGGGTGGGCCACCAAGCTCTCCCCCAGCACAAAGTCTGTGATCCCTTTGTTTAACAAGTGCTTGTGTCCCAGTTCTAAAACATGGGACTTTGCATAACAAAGCATCATAGCCCCAGCACCAAATGCTGCGACCCCTTTGTTTAACAAGTGCTTGTGTCCCAGTTCTAAAATATGGGACTTTGCATAACAAAGCATCATAGCCCCCAGCACCAAATGCTGTGACCCCTTTGTTTAACAAGTGCTTGTGTCCCAGTTCTAAAACATGGGACTTTGCATAACAAAGCATCATAGCCCCCAGCACCAAATGCTGTGACCATGCACATGAACTACTTGTGCTCCCAGCACCAATGTCTGGGGGGAGGGGTTGGGCTACCAAGCTCTCCCCCAGCACAAACACTGCGACCTTGCACATGAACTACTTGTACCCCCAGCATCCATAATACTGTGACAGTGCAGATAAACTACTTGTACCCCCAGCATATATGTGTTAATTTTCCTTTGTTTTATTTTAATACATGTGCTAATGTTACAGCAATGGAGATTGTACCAAGTGATGAGGTTACATATAATCTGCCAAACGACGATGGTATATTGCTTCCATTTGCGCAGTGGAAAAATCGTGATTGCCAGTGGAAAGGTGACACAGAGTATCGTGGATTACTCGAAGGGTTGTTGTCTGGGGATTACCTGGAGAAACTGAAGAAAGGGCCATTCGGCAAGTTTATGCTTTTGGAAGATGTTAAATATTCTGGGAGGCTTATAAATTGTTTTCTCCAGTCTCAAATAGTTTCTTCAAACAACACTAAGCTTAGCTTCAAAGTTTTTGGTGATATAGTGGATTTCACAGCTGATGATTTTCATGTAGTTAGTGGTCTTAATATTTCCAGTATTGTAGATATAAGTATTTTTAAGCTTTCAAAGAGTAGATTAAAGGAGAAGTATTTCAGGAATCCTGAAGACGATGTTAATAAAAAGGACAGCAAGTGGACTTTAAAGTTATATGACTTGCTTGATTTGATTGAACATCATTCCAGTTATGTGAGAGTGGCTCCAAAGAGCAAGGTCAATGTGAATAAAGTGTCAGCTGCACGACTGGATGTTCCATTAGAGCAAGATGATGCTGTTAAACTAGCTGAGGTATATTTGCTTAATTCTGTTTTATTGGGCCGGCCAGTACCTAGAGCAGTGGATGATCAACATATGATTATTATTGATAATGAAGAGGTGCATAGCTATTATCAGTGGGGTACTGAGATATATCGTCAAATGGTACACCATTTGCAATCAATCATAAAGCCAGGTTCTTCTACTTATTTGTTTCCTGGTATGCCCTTCCTATTCTGTTGCTGGGTGGCAGAGGTGTTCCCTGTGTTTAGGCCGTATTTTACTGTTCGCCCTAGGATCAAACCTGTGATGCTTCGTTACACATGTACTTTTACTCCTCAATACAATGTCTTGTGTGATGACTACTTTCATAATGAACAGGTGAGTTTTACGAGTACTTGCTTTTGTTTGTTATTTCTTTTTTTTACGAGTACTTGGTTTTGAAATGTACTTTTTAATAGTTTTGGGAGGATGCCTCAGTGAGACCGATAAGGCATAAATCTAAACATGCTTCAACTTCAAAGTCACCCTCAAAATCATCTTCAAAGACTAGTTCAACAGCAGAATTTATTGACATGAATGAAGTTGTAAAGGTGAAATTCTTCGTGGGTTTATTCTTTTAATTTTTTTTTCTTATGTGGTTTTAATATTTTTTCTTTTACCAGAGATTGACAGCTAATCTCAAAGTAAACTTACCTACTGAGAGCAAGATTCAACATATGATCAATTCCTCAGAAAATAGTGTAAAGAAAGATCTTGCTAACATGGAGAAGAGGATTACAGATAAGTTGAATGCAAAGTTTGATTCATTACTGCTTCTTCTTGCAAAATCAAAGACAAGTGATGTCGGAGAAAACTGTGGTGTGTCTGTAAGTAAATCAGACACCAGGACTAGAAATGAAAAGAGTCATTTTGTTGATAATTTGATTTATTCAGATGGTCGCAATAGTTTTTTCAAAGAAACATGTAATCAGCCAGAGCTTGGTGGTAGTGATCATGGTATTGCAGCTCCTTTAATAGATACAAGCAATCAAATGATTGTGGATGTTTTAGAGCATTACAAAGCTGATACCAGTGACCCTATTGATGAAGCAAAAGGTACAGATGGTTTAGAAAAGGCGCCATCAAATTCAGAGCATCATCAACAAAGTCATGGTAGTCAAATAGAGTATTATGTATAGTCGTAATCTAAATAAAAGGGAATTTTTTTGTTTAATGTAATGATTTTTTATTTTTGTATATGCAGATAATCCTTCATCTGATTTATTGGACAAGTGTCAATCTAAAGATGATGATGTATCTTTGAATCCAACAGATCCCACACTGAATGGTAAGAAGAAAAAAATTTGTTGGTAGATTGAACCAACATATTATGCACTAATACTGTGTTTTTATGATATGCTAATGTCCCAGATAATAAAATACTGGGACTCTTTGTTTAACAAGTACTTGTGTCCCAGTTTTAAATTATGGGATTTTCTATAACAAAGCACTATATCTACAGCACAAAATACTGCGACTTTTTCATATGAAGTATTTGTGCCCCAGCACAAATGTCTGGGAAGTCTATAGTAATGGAAATGTATTTTAAATATGTGTGTTTTGACACTTCTGTTTTCTATAGAGATGTAATGTATTATGCTTATTTATTTTTACAGAAGGTAATAATGGTGAATCTGGGAAAAGTGCAGGGGTTGAAGAACAAATTAATGAATTAAAGCATCTTGTTAAAACTGGTATTTGGACACTAGTAGGTATGTAAAAGTAATTTTTATATAATAATTAGTGTTCCTATTTTTATTGTTGAAAATATGTAACAAATTATCTTGTTTTGAAGTCTCTCAAGAAAGTTCTCAAGAAGGTTGTCTACCAATTAAGCTTGCTGATAACCAAATGTTTTTGACTCCTGGTATGCGAAAATATGTTGCATATTTTGCATGGTCCACACTCCAGCATAAAATACCCTGTTGGTTGGTCAATGAATAGTGTGTCTTGTTCCATTTACAGAATCAACAAATGTTAAAGCTGATAATGAAGATGTTGTCAATCAACGCAGTCACAGTGCTGAGGTTCGACTTGAAGTTAAGGCTTTTGTTCATCTAATTTTTTATTGTTTTTTTTGTATTAACTGTTAAAGTTTATTTTTTCAGATCTTTCCAGAGAGTTGGAAAGAGAAGCTGCCAAAGGTCAATGGAAGTGCACTTTTACTTTGTGAAAACGATGACACTGATTATGAAATGAAGTTCAAGGCTGGGAAGGTACATTCAAGGTTGTGCAATGGATGGAAGGAGATGCTTCTGCGTAAAGGCTACAGACTGGGTGATGTTCTTCGGTTTAATCATGTTGTTCATGAGGTTTACAACGGTGTTGCCACTATGGTTTTTGAAATTTCATTAGTAAACCATCAGGTTGGTCAAGGCCACAACAATGATGATGATGTTCATGATGATTATGATGATGATGACGACAATGATGATGATGGCATTAGTGACGAAGATGTAGGATCAGCCCAGAAGCCTATTGTGATTGAATAAGTTTTAGTAGTTTTTATGTTTTTCAGTTAATGTGGGATGTTTGTTTGTCTTTTTTTTCCATGTGTGTTTTTAAAGCTTTTTTGAGCAGTTGATAAATTATGAACAATGATTTTTCGTATTATGAACTGTGTTTCTAAGTACTGTATTTTTTATTATTTAAGTAAGATCAAAGTGTTTGTTGTTCAATAAGTAAAAAAACTAGAAGATAGATAAATCGAGACAACTATTTTGCACAGCAACGAGTGAGAAGTGTTTTTTTTTTATATATAATAATCCTTGTTAAAGAATACAGAGGAAGTAAAATGTAAAAAAAAAAAAAAAGGTCTCTACAAGTGAATTGTCCTTTTTGACATCAGATTTGTTGCGACTGGATGAAAATAGAGAAGAATAGTCTTCTATCTATCTAGTGTCGACGCAATTCCTAACTGAAAAACAAAAAAAAAAAAGAAAAATTTTAACATAGCAGCTTTGGGTGTTGAATTGCACTAAAATAGAATTAAAAAATAAAATGCATATAGAGAGACATACCTATTGGGAGTTATGTTTCTTTGAATATGGGTGAAGTACTGGAGTGTGTCTGCAAGATGTTCTGTTGTGTCCACGCTTTCTACATATCCCACAGTGTTTCCCCTTTTGTCTTACATATTCTGCAGTCGAGAAAAATCTTTGTCTTCTACCTGTCTTAACTTTAAAATCTGGGGGTTTTGTTATCTCTTCTTTAATGGTATCAGGTACAACCCATGATTCTTCATGTCCAACAGTGTTGATTTCCGCTTCATACTGTTTTAACCATGTTTCTTTTTTATACCATATAGAGCAATAATCCGACTTGTTTACGTGCACTGTGTCTATAGCAGCAAGTGCATGTTCACAAGGCATTTCATCCATCTGGAACTTGAGGCATTGACATTCTTTCTTCTTCAAACAAACAATGAATTCTCTCCCTTCATCTGTTACCTTAAAGCTTTGATCCGCAGTCCGGTCAACCTGTAAAAATGTAATGTATAAGATTACTTGACTAGAAAAACACATATGATGCTGCAAATTACTGGATCCCCCGCTTTTGCATACCATGTAGTCCCAGCACAAAACCCGGGACTTCATGAATTATCATTGACATAATGCAAATGACATCCCAAAATAACTGTATTAGTTGATATACTCACATTCATTCTATATGCTTTTTTTTTTTTCAATTCATCATCTGTCCATTTTGATGTTGCAAAGAAAATATCCTGCGCACTCTTCCATCTCTCATAAAACCAGGTCTGTAGCTTGTTCATTATGTTGTCCACCATTGACTGTATTGATTTCCCCCGAGCACGTAACAGAGCATTATTCATTGATTCCACAATATTTGATGTCATCATGTCATATCTTCGATTTCGACAGCAACCTCTAGTCCATCTCTCTGGTGGTTCTTCCATGAGGTAATCATAGGTTGCCCTATCCGTTTCTTTCATTTGATTCATGTCTGTTTTAAACTCTGCAATCGTGTAGACACGACATGCACTATTGAATATACTTATCACTGTAGGACTCACGTTCTTTTTGTTAAGGTTCTTTTCCAGATGATATACACAGATACCATGTGCACATTCAGGATATACATTTGTAATCCCATTTGCAATTGCAGGATTACGATCTGAAAGGAACAGTAAATTCTCACGGCAACCAAATGCAATGTGCAACTGCGTAAAGAACCAATTGTATGCCAGATTATTTTCTGAGTCCACAACTCCAAAGCCAAGTGGGAAGATTTGGTTATTTGCATCTTTCGTCACTGCAACCAATAGTGTGCCTGAATATCTCCCCTTAAGGAATGTTCCATCGACAACTATCACAGGTCTACAATGTTTCCAGCCTTTGATAGAAGCCGCACAAGAAAAAAACATATATTTGAACCTGGATAATAGAATTGCAGTGTTATCAGTAAAATTTTTGAGTCTCAGGTTTTAGTGCTGGAAACCTACTTATACATAATTACGACGTCACAGCATTTTGTGACGGGACTCCAACAAATAACACTACAGTCTCAGGCTTTTTTTAATTGGCATTACAGGAATTCTACACAAAAATATATAAGTAGACCTTTTTTTTTTACCTGTTCTCACCATCTCTTTGAAGAGCAACATGTGAGCCTGGATTGATGTCTTTTAACACATATAAATATGCTGGTAACTTCTGAAAGTTCTCCTCAGGCGTCCCTCTAATTAAAGACTCTCCTTCTTTTATAGCACGACATGCCTTATTATAAGAGATTTCAACTCCCATTTTCCTTCTAATCTTTGCAACAACATAATTAGGCTTAACAGGATAATTATCGTCTCTCAGATTCTCAACTATCTCATCTCGAACAATCTTTGACGTAGCATATTTTTGGTCTCTTTTTCTATCATCCACCGAGCAAGTGTGATTCTTCTCAAACTTTAGTATTTTGAACAGTGTGGACTGTTTAATTCTGCAAGATCGAACACTCCACTCACATTGTTCATTCATGCATGCTAGTGCATATCTCGTTGTGCTTGATCTCACAACCTTGAATTCAAAATGGTGTGCAATTGCAGTTGTCTGGAAACATTTAGTGACACACTATTTGTTTAAAAAAATTGATCCAACCTTGATGTCGTCCAAATCTGCATTTTCTTTTAGTATTGGACGAGGAGATTCTCTTATTTTCTTCCTTGAATACCTCTTTCTCTTTTTTCCAGCACTTGATGTCTCAGGAAGTTGAATATTTACAAGCTGTTGTTCTGTGTTTTCAGCATGCATTAACTGTTGATCTATTGCTACAGCTTCCACAAACGAAGGTGTCAAAACTATCACTTCAAAAGCATCATCGTTGTCTATTTCCATTATCATTTGCCCTTCAGTGTAATTAACTCTCTTAGACTGTGGAGATCGTTGTGTAATGTCAACTATGAAACGTCTACTCCTATACTCGGAATTGTTCTTCATCAAGTGTAAACAGCTGATTAAATCATCGGTATTTTTTATAGGGACACCTTTGCTTGTTCCAAGTCCCATATCAAACCATATGAATGTCTCAGAATGTTCTTCATCTAAATCTATCTTTTTCCAAAGGTTTCTTCTGAAATCTTCAAAAGTATCTGTTTCACTATGTAGAAAAATCCTTGTCTCATGATCTATGTACTTATAATCTGGTGTCCATTTCCCATTGAATGCAAGAACAATACACTGTTTAGCCATCACCTGTAGTTATAAAGACAGTAAAAATACTAAACTAAGTCACAAAGAAATCCACATGGTAAAATACTGTAATTGTAGCTTAATAACGAAACCTTAAGAAATGCTAACCTATAAGATAAATATACATTTCCATAGTTTAAGGGGTAATTATACAGCAGGAGGGGGGATTTTGAAGTGCAACTCTATATGCTAAAATATAGCATAGCTACAGGATATTTGTAATGGGAGTTTGCTTCAAGTTAACAGTAAGCCGCAGCATTTAATGCTAAAACCTCCCTGTTGTCCAGCACAAAAAAATGTTGCGCCTTACTGTTAACTTGAAGCATGCTACAGGATATTTTATATCCCAAAATATAGCATAGCTACAGGATATTGTGATGGGACCTTGCTTCAACGTAACACTAAACCCCAGCATTTTGTTCTGGGGGCAACATGATATTTCTAATGGGACATTGCTTCAGCAGTAATCCCCCAGCATTTAAATGCTGGAGGTTGAAGCAAGGTCCCATCACAAGATCCTGGGGATATCAGGTCATTTTGAAGTGTTTAAAATGTAATCATAGCTACAGGATATTATAATGGGGCTTTGCTTCAACGTAATACTAAGCCCCAGCATTTTAGCGTTGGACAACAGGATATTTCTAATGGGACGTTGCTTCAACAGCAATCCCAGCATTAAATGCTGGGGTCCAGTGTTACGTTGAAGCAATGTCCCATCACAATATCTTGGGGATATCACGTCATTTTGAAGTGCAAGTTTATATCCTAATATAGCTACAGGATATTATAATGGGGCTTTGCTTCAACTTAATACTAAGCCCCAGCATTTTAGCGTTGGACAACAGGATATTTCTAATGGGACGTTGCTTCAACAGCAATCCCAGCACTAAATGCTGGAGGTTAGTGTTACGTTGAAGCAAGGTCCCATTACAATATCCTGGGATATCACGTCATTTTGAAGTGCTAAGTTAAAATGTAATCATAGCTACAGGATATTATAATGGGGCTTTTGCTTCAATGTAACACAAACCCCCAGCACTAGGTGCTGCATACTCTTATGAACTTAATTCAGATTCATATTAATTATATATAACAGTAAATTCGCGTTTCAGAAAAATAAATTCAGATTATAATCACGAAAACAGATATATTTACACAAAATAATTGAAATTCAGCACAGAAACGTCGCAGAAACTGTGAAAACGCAGCTGAAATTACCTTTTACAGTTTGAATTTAAAAGCTCCGGGAGAGAGACAATGATGATCTGGAGAGTTGAGAGAAGTAATGTGTGCTTTGCCCTGTTTTTTTTCCACGCGTTATTTGTATTTATTGTTGAGCTGTAGGTTTTTAAGGGTAATTCAGTAAATTCAATATATGCGGCAGTAGCCTGAATGTACGTGAGTGTTTTATTGGCTATTTCTCAATGAATTTTGAAACCGTGGATGGAACTCATTTAACGTGTGCAAAATTGGCTAGTCATCAAATTTTCGCGATGAAGCATTGTCGTAGCTTGAGATATTTTGCGGAAAAGTCCGAACAAATTAAAAAAGAAAAGATATTAGATATGTTCTAAAAGCGATCATATAGGTGAGAAATATTTTGAAGTCTCCTGTGGAAAACTTGAATACTCACACAATTTCTCCTCTCTCAAAACTCCTCAACAGAATGAAGTAGATGAGTGAAAAGGCATATCACTCTAAGACATGGCTAAAATAATGTTGCTTGAGAATTCTTTACCAAACACGTTTTGGGCAGAATAAGTTAGTACTGCTTGTCATTATTTAATCAGGTGTTTAATCATACCAATTTTGAAAAAAGAAAAAGAAAATCTATGAGATATGGAAGGGAAGAAGGCCTAACATCAGCTAATTTCATCTTTTTGGATGTAAGTGTTTCGTTCATATCAATAGAAAATAAAATTCATTAAAATTTGATGGTCGCAGCGATGAAAGAATCTTTCTAGGATACTCTGAAGCAAGTCGCTCGTATAGGGTATATAATAAGAGAGCAAAATGTGTTGAAGAATCTGTTAAAGTAGGGTTTGTAGATTGTACTCAAATTCCTCAAACTCCTGATGCTGATGAAGAATCATCTGATCCTTAAATAGGAGATATGGAAGAAAAAACAACTCATCATAATCTTTCTCAAGAAGTTTCTAAACAAAAATCTCCTCAAAAGAAGCAGTCTGTCAAAATTCCCAAAGAATTGGAAGATGATGAAACTTTTCCATATAAGTTTATTACTGGAGACAAAAAAGGATTCAAACTAGAGGTTTACACAAGCAGATAGAAAATATAGTGTTCATCTCACAAATTGAACCAAAGTAGATTAATGAAACCTTTGAAGATGAATCCTCGTTAGCTTCCACCAAATGTGTGTTTAGAAAAACGCTCAATGAAGAAGGAAAGGTTTTTCAAAACAAAGCTCGTCTTTTTGCTCAAGGATATACACAATAAGAAGGTATTCATTATGAAGAAACTATTACTACAATAGCAAGATTAGAATCTATTCGAATACTTCTTACTTCTCTTGCTTTCAAAGATTTGAAATGGATGTCAAAATTGCTTTATTAAATGATTTAATAAATGAAGAAGTTTTGGTAAAATAACCTACTGGGTTCGAGAATAAGTATATTCCAAATCAGATTTTTTAGCTTACTAATGCTCTATACGGTCTTAAATAAGTTCCTAGAACTTGGTATGATTGGTTGTTGAGCTGACTTTTGACGAAACATGGTTATATTAGAGGAAAGATTGATACTACACTATTCATCAAAGGATACTTTAAGGGGAGTCTTATTGTTCAAATTTGTGTTGATGATATTATATTCAGAAGTGCTAACCCCTTTTATGCAAGATATTTGAGTCGCTTATGAAAATAAAATTTGAAATGGGCATAATGGGAAAATTATTCTTGGTCTTCAAATCAACCAATTAAGGAAGGTATATTTATAGTCAAGAGAACTATACAAAAGAGCGAGTTAATTTCACTTGTGGTAACTGAACTATTGTTTCATTACCACAAAGTCATTTTTGTATCATTTGCTACCCAAAAGTCACTCAACTTTGCTTTGGTCTATAACAAAGTCACTCAAGCCGGATTTTTTTTAAAACTTGCCGAAAAAATAATGTGGCATCATTAATTAAAATAATTTTTTTAATTAATTTTTCATCTATTAATCTAATTCTTTAACCCATTATTCTTATTCTACCCAACCCAAAATATTTCACTACGTCATCATCGTGCATAAATATTTCATACCGATGCCATTTCTCTTTGCTTCTGTTTCGTATTGAATTAATTAATTAATCAAATTGAGTAATGTTAGGCAAATTGGTTATGCAGAAAGGGAAAATGAGAAACGGGGAATGAATAAAAATGAACGAGCTTAGATCGGTTTGGTTCGGTTTTTCATTTATGAAATCAAACTAGTTATGTCGATGTTTTAAAATTGTAAAACTAAAATAACAGCTCGTTTGAACTTTTGTTATGTATATGGTTTCGTAATATATCTATTGTATTGTACTTTATGTTTTGTTGAGTTCAACGTTTTGATGGATTATATTATTTGCAGTCGTTTCATGATATAACATACTAGTAAATGAAGAATGAATTTATTGTCAAGAAAATAATAAGATATAGGATATAGTTACTATAAAAAAGATAAGATAAATGGAAGTAATATATTAAGGGAAAGAAGAGAGAAAAAAGACACGGTAACGACGCGATCAAAACCAAATCGGTCGTTACATTAAATGGGCTATTCATCGTTATGTAATGACGGACTAACTATACGATACAATAAAATTTTAAAGTGACAATTAATATAAAATATTATTTTATAGTAACAGTACAGTAACAGTACGATACGATACAATTAATAAAAACCATCCAAACGAGCTGATACCAAACAAAGTCGAATTTTAATTTTTGGTTTTTCTTAGTTTTCTTTTTTCTTTCGATTTTTCTGAGTTATTCGATTTTTGCTTGGTACCCCAGCGATTATATGGTACATAATATTTATCAAATTTCAAAAATTTTACTGATAAAATAGTTATTTGTATATCTTCATGTAAGATATGACACTCTAATTTATAGGTCTGTCTTCTTTTTTATTACTGCATTACAAAATAATTGACACACAGATATAAAACCTTAAAAAAATTAACGTTCCTGACGATAATACAATAACAATAACAACTCAGTAGGTCTCAGTTGGAAACTAACTGAAGATTACTTATTTGAAATGTCTTGTTAAACTAGATTATCCTGTTAATCTTCAGTTAGTTAAAATATATTGCTAAAATGGCTCCTTGGTATAATGTGACAAAAAAGAAGAAGTGAAATGGGTTTGGGTTGGGTAGAATAAGAATAATGGGTTAAGAAATTAGATTAATAGATGAAAAATTAATTAAGAAAATTATTTTTAATTAATGATACCACATCATTTTTTCGGCAAGTTTTAAACAAAATCCGGCTTGAGTGACTTTGTTGTAAATCGGAGCAAAGTTGAGTGACTTTTGGGTAACAAATGAAACAAAAGTGACTTTGTGGTAATGAAACAATAGTACAGTGACCACCGGAAAAATTAATCCACAAAGAGCTTATTAAACGATTTGGTTTGGACAAAGCCAAGCAAATGAGTACTCCTATGAGCCCATCAGTGAACCAAAAACTCTATCGTGGTATGATAGGTTCATACTATATCTCACTGCGAGTCGATCAACATGATCCTAGAAAATTACATTTCTTTGCTGTTAAAAAATTATTAAATATCTGATTGGAACGACTAGTAATAGATTATGGTACCCAGTGTGTTCCAAGTTCGATCTTGTAGGTTTTTCTGACGCAAATTTTGATGGAGACAAAGTTGATTGCAAAAGCTTTAGTGGAATTTGTCCATTATTAAGAAATTTACTTATCTCCTCGAATAGCAAAAAGTAATGTTTTGTAGCACTGTCAACCACAAAAGCAGAATACATTACCATGGGAAGTTGTTGTAATCAAATCCGATGGATGATTTTGAAGGAATATAAATACAGCGGAAGCAATTCCAGGATCATGACTCACATGTAATCTAGACAAACTAGTAGGCTATTTAGTTTTACATAAACATAGAACGGAATACCTCTTGAAGCGTGACTCCAACCACGAAACGTATCTTCAATCACGAGCAAAATCATCTACGGGATCGTCCTCCAATTTCATGATCTTCTGTCGTGTGTCCGAACAATACCCAGACTAATAATCACTTAGGTGGAACAAGTGTTTTAGAGAGAGAAAACTATTAGGGTTTTCGTCTATACTTCCTTTTTGGCAAGAATCCCCTTTATATAGTTTTAAGGGTAAAATTCTTTTCCAAAACTGTCTAGGATTCTTTTCCACACCAAGAAACCTCTCTCCTAGTTCTAATTGGATTCGGTCACAACAGGGACCACAGAAAATAATTAATGAGGCTTCCAATTATGGAATTAATTCTTTTTCTCTAGAATTAACCTTTCCATAGTAAATTACTAATTATTTCCGCTAGAAATTCGTAATTGCACTCCTCAGTTGAATTTTGAATTCTTCCATCAAATGTTATTTAACTCCCCACGTTAAGATTACAGACACCAATCAATAATATCAAATTATTGATAATTTAATATATTGACTAAATGAATATCCTTTAGACTTCCGCTTAACTTATCTATGTGACGGATACATAATCCACTGACCAGTCATCAATCTCTATAGCAAGACGTGGATTCTATCAACTAGCTATTATTTTGCAAATGCATATTATCATTATCCAACTTATCAGGAATTATTTGATCCAAATATCATGGACCTCACCTATTGATAAATCAAGACAATGAATAATATACACCACTAATAATAGCTATATCAAGATTAAGAGTATAAGTACATTTGATGAGCTAGCGAGTTTGTTTTATATAGTCAGTATAAAAACCCTTATCTCTACTTGGTCCGTTCAATGCACACAAAGCGCACTAGCACAAGAAGTTGGAACTATACCATTCCCATAATCAAGATAAATTATATATAATCTTGTACTACAATCATACCGATAGCTTTGTCCAATTTCCATCTTAGATTGTGAACATTACTTTATTCTTTATAAGAACCGGTGATTTAATCTTCAGTGTATAAGCTTGGCTCTATACACTAAATCAACTACTATATAAATAATAGGACACACATGACACAATTGATCTAAATAAATAATACTTCATTATATTTAATAAATGAATAACCAATTGTTCAATTAGGAATAATTTAACTAAAACCGCATGATTATTAGTATATCCTAACGGATTTATCAATTAAGAGATTCTGGTTTGCGTCTTAGCATTGTCCCAATATATTGTTATATTACTAGTGAAAATCATGTTCATCATTCTAGGTCTAAACATATTGAGATTAGACATCATTTCATTCATCATCATGTTCAAAAGAAAAATGTCACGTTAATTTTCTTGGTACTGATTCTTAATTAGTAGATATTTTTACTACTCACCTTTTCCAGAACTCACTTGTAGCCCCTTTGGCAAAAAGGCGGGCAGCATCTTATGGGGTCACAATCAAAGGCCACCAAATGGCCTAAGGTGGAACCACTATTTTCACCAATGAAGACCAAGAAAATTTCTGGAACACCTCTGCTAAAACTCGCTATGTTGATTTCAAAGCTAAGCATGTTATTGATGGTCTAATCATTGATTTTGATTAACTGAAAAGTATGCAATGTAATGTAAGCCTCTCTTTGAATTGCAAGGGTTAAGAAATTTCTTTGACGGTTTGAAAATAAAGTCTTGAAGAGCCTGTTAGAATGTTTTATGCAAATCTGGATGAGAAGCTAGCCAAATGGTGAAATTCAAACCCTAGTTCTTGGTAAAATGATTATTTTAGACTGTGCTCGTCTTGAAAAGCTCTTTTTTTTTTTTTTCAAAGTTTGAAGGTTGTAGTACTTTTTTGAAGTCTGTCATTTTCCTGTGTCTTATCTGGAAGCTAGGAGAAGGTTGACTGAAAACCCTATTGAGTATTGCTTGTGGAAAGCGTGCATTTATTCTGACTCATCTTTGCTTCTAAGATCCGATCATTGGCCATATTGTTGCCATCTCTCTTTTTTTTTTCCTTTCACTGGATCCATCAGTGATTTGACAAAATGGGGTATATTTTTGGTCTACTGTATTGTGTTTCGCGTTAAGGTTTAATGGGGTGCCTGGATTTTTGATTTCTTAACTGAAGCTGCTAAGGAATCAGCCTTTAGTTTGTCTTATCGTCAGCTAATTACCTCCCTCCAGGAAAACAAGGGAGTAACCTAACTGTTATGATTTCAAAAGTTGTTTTCAAAATATTATGACAAAACATGCTTTACCAGTATTGTTACAATTTGTTTGATTGTGCTTGAGTTCAATGTGCTGAGAATGAGTCCAAGACTGAACCCTCACATCATGTAGGGCCATCCTGTGACTTAGGTATGACTTCTGATCCTACAATTGGCATGTTGATGGAAATACACAAGGAAATTGGTGTTCTCAAGATGCTAGCGCTGGAGAATCAATCAAAAGTTGCCAAGATTCCGGAGAACTCTTCTAATGCTGTCCAAGGAATTGATGAAGTACGAAACAAGATTAAGAAGTATGGGGGTCGAAGTGTTCCTGTTATTAAGCAAATTCATGAGCAGCCGAAGCATCTTGTTCTTGCCATTATACGCACTTCTGAATTCTATTTCAAGTATTGATGTATTTGACTATCTTAAACTGCTTATGGATGTATATTTTAGATAATGCGCTTGATATGATCAAAATGCTTTGATGTTTTTGCCCTGATTGGTTCAGGATTTATGTGTTTGTTTAAACTGCTTGTTACTATTGCCTTATTGTTATATGCTCTGGATCTACCCATTTTAGTTGATGACAAAGAGGGGAGAAAAAGAGTGGATGTATGTGTTCAAATTAAAGGATATAGAGCCAAAGCAACTAGGCAAAGTTGCAGGGGAAGCAAAGCTGCACGGGGAGCAAAGTTGCATCGGAGAGGGAGCAAAGTTGCAATAGGAGCAACCGTAAAAAGGGGAGTAAAGTTAATCTTTATTGTCATCATTAAAATGTGGGAGATTGTTAACATTATGTGTTATAATGATGACAATATTAAAAATATTTTTGTGCGCGAACATGGAGTGACTGGCCAATAGTGAATCTGGAAAAGCAAGGATGTAAGCTGATCAACTTGAAGTTGTACAATGAGAAAGAAGAGATGTGGCTGATTAACATTAAGTTAAATCTGTTAACTTAATGAAGGCAGCTGCAAAAGACCACGGTTGAAGCTAAAATGTCTAACACATTAATATTAGCCACTTGCGATAAAAGAATGTCGAAAGCATGATCTTGTCATTTACATCAATTCCCTTGGGTTACTCGTAAAGCCTCGACCATTGCATTAAACCAATCAACCCTCCTTTATGACAAGGGCTGCTGATCAAAACTAACGGCTAGTTGGAGTCTCCTATATTAAGTCTTAAGTTTGTAGATGAAAATTAACACAATAATCCTTCAAGCAATCACATAGGTCTTTCTTATTCTTATCAAAGCACTGTATTTATAATACTTGGTGATTTAAAAAGAAAAGAGAAAATTTTGAGATAAACTAAGAGTTGTATTGCGAAAGTTGCTTTGGTGAGCTTGCAAAAACAAAGTGTACTTTTGTTGTTAAGTTTTAAGTCGACTGAAGTTTGAGTAAGAGATGATAATAGGAAGTATTTTAACCCAAGAGGACCGGATGTAGGTATCACGTCTATACTTGAACTAATATAAAATCTATGTTTCTATTTATTTTCTGCTTAAATATTTCTTGAAGTATTTTACTAAAGCTTGTTATGTAGGTTCGATTTATAGTCAACTAATACTTTTATATTACACAATTCAGGCTTCTCTTGTATTTTCAAAGACTTCTGCTAATTTATTAACATTCACATTATTAATTTGTATTTCAAAGTTGAAAAATTGAAGAGACACACTTTTATTGAATTGTTTATTTATAAGGTGAAAATGATCAATAAGAGCCATTAATAGTTATTCCTCCATCAACACACATAATCTGTCCAGTTATATATGAAGCACATGGAAAGCAAAGAAATGCAACCATGGCTGAAACTTCTTTTGGCTCCCCAGCTCTGACCCCCAATAGATGTACGACTCGCTAATCTGCTGATACCTTCTTTCAGTTCTGGATCTTTCTGCAAAGTAATGAGATAAATTAAAAGTCAGTGTCACACAAATATTGATTTGAGACGAGAAAATTTTCATGTTGATGTTTAATACTCCCTCCGTTTCAAAATGAGTGTCTGGATTTGACTGGGCATAAAATTTAAGAAAAAAAGAAAAACTTTTAAATCTTGTGGTTTAAAATGAAAGGTGTGTGTAATGTGGGCCAGAGTCTTTAACTCCTGTGGTCCAAAATAAATCTTAGATTTAAAGAGTTGTCATAAAAAGAAAGAGGCACTCAATTTAGGACAAACAAAAAAGGAAAGGTACACATTCATTTTGGGACATAGAGAATAGTAGTTTTTATTCTTGTGGTGTGTGGAAGATCATGGCATTGTCAGAAGAAAACTAATTGCTCTGAAATATATGGCGAGCCATAAATTTACAAGGGATTGAAGAAAAACATAATAATGTAACCTTTGAGCCCGTGGCGATTTAAGATTTTCACTAAAGGAATTCAAAATCTAAAATCGAATACTATATATACATTTAAAATTCTCTTATTTAAAAAGGTACCAATTGACACGCAATCAACAAGAGTGGCTCCGCACGTAATTTGAGCCTATGGCCAAATACGTATTTTAAACGTGTAAAATCGAACACACCAAGAAATCAAATACACTCACACGAGAGGAATAAGATTTGGGTGAAAACTTTTGCTTTCATTGATGAAGGGAGTCCCCTATTTATACAAAGAGAAAACCTAAACCTAACTTAGGAACAAAGTAAACTTAACGGGCCCAATATACAATTTATATAACTAACTAACCTATTTACAATATTAACCTATTTACAATATAACCTTCATTATCCCCCCCCCCCTCAAGTTAGAGCGTGAGGGTTCCTTATGCCCAACTTGTTAAGGAAGTATTCGAACTAGGCACGTCCCAGGGCCTTCGTAATAATATCAGCAAGTTGTGTGGTCGTAGGCACATAGCTGGGACGAATGATTCCTCCGTTAATTTCATTCCGAACAAAGTGACAGTCGACTTCGATGTGATTAGTGCATTCGTGAAAGACAGGATTTCGAGCAATATGTAACGCTGCTTGACTGTCACACTTCAAATTCATCGGATAATTGTGATCGATTCCAAGGTTCCATAATATCCCTTTCAACCACTTCAATTCACACACAGTCATCACCATCGATCGATACTCTGCCTCGACGGAGGACCTCGACACGATCTGTTGCTTCTTCGTTCGCCAAGATATCAGTGAGTCCCCTAACGACACATACCAACCTGTTAACGATCGACGCGTCAACGGACAACCTGCCCAATCGGAGTCACACCACCCGTGCAATCTCAGATCATACTGATGCCTTGTCCCGGACAGCCTTTCAAATATCGAACAACCCTAAGTGCCGCTTCCATATGCTCAACACGGGGACTCTGCATGAATTGCGACAGCACATGCACACTATAGGACAAATCTGGTTGTGTAAAACACAAGTAAATCAATCTTCCAACCAGTCGCCGATAGCGTTCAGGATCTTTGACAAAACGACCAGTCGCAAGTGCCAAGCGATGGTTTTGTTCTATCGGTGTGCCAACCGGTTTTGCCCCCAACAAGCCTGCTTCCGATATGATATCCAGGTAATACTTCCTCTGACACAAGAAGAGTCCCTTCGGAGCCCTTGCCACTTTCAACTCCCAAGAAGTATTTCAAGGCATCTAAATCCTTCATATGGAAACATGTCGAGAGATACAACTTAAAAATTTGAATTCCCTTCGAATCATTACCAGATATGATTAGATCATCCATATAAACAAGCACGTTCAAATGCACATTTCCCTTCTTCATCATAAATAATGAGCAATCCGAATATGATTTTCGAAACCCATATTGCTTAAGAGCAGCAGACAACTTCGCAAACCAACACCTGGGAGCTTGTTTTAAACCATACAATGATTTACGAAGACGACACACAGTTCCTCTCCCAGTCATGCGATGTCCCGGAGGCAATTTCATATATACTTCTTCGTTAAGATCACCATGCAAAACTGCATTGTGCACATCCAGCTGATGCAATTCTAAATTTTTTGGCAGCTACTACGGCCAGAAAAACTCGGACAGTCACCATCTTTGCAACAGGTGCAAATGTCTCCGTGTAATCAACTCCTTCGATTTGATGATTCCCAAAAATCACCAGTCTTCCTTTGTACCTTTCAATAGTTCCATCCGATTTGTACTTTATCTTATATACATATCGGCATCTAAGGGCCTTCTTCCCCATAGGTAAGCGAACTATCTCCCAAGTTTTGTTCGCTTCCAATGCCTTCAATTCTTCCCCCATGGCTGTTCTCCATTTTTCATTTTTCACCACCTCCGAATAGGAGGTAGGCTCATGTCCTTGCGTTATAGCTGCAAGAAAACTCACATGTTTCGAAGAGAAATTATCACAATTGACATAGTGTGCTAGAGGATAGGGCTTACCAGAGGGTTGTTGAGAAACGGATGAACAATCAGACTTTCGAAAACAGGACGATACCCGGTGACTCATCTTTTGTACCGTATTAGTAACAAAGTCTCTCGGCAAGATATTCTCTTTCTTAGTTCGTTTTCCACGACCCATCTCTTCGGGTTCAACTTCGGGAACAACTTCAGGTTCAGCTTCCGGAGTCATCACTTTGGGTTCAGTATCTGGAGTCATGACTTCGGGTTCAACACCCCCCCCCCCCCTTCGTCGCACACTCTCCTCTTCCTCCTCCAATGTTACGGTGACAGGAACCGTATCTTGTCTCCGTTTGTCATCCTCAATCTCCTTGGATGCAAACGGAAATTCCCTTTCGTAAAACACCACATCCCTTGAGAACACAAACTCCTTTGCCTCCAAATCATACACTTTCCACGTTTTCTTCCCATTTAGATAACCCAAAAACACGCATCGACGACTCCTACTTTCAAACTTGTCACTTGTTCGTCCTTGATTGCGAGCATAACAAAACAACCGAACACCCTCAAATGATCATAATTCGATGTCAAACCCAACAAGATATCGTAAGGTGTCTTCCCATTAACCAACTTAGTGGGTGTCCGGTTAATCAAATAACATGCCGTCATCACACATTCTCCCCAGAAGTCAATCGGTAAATTGGCTTGAAAACGTAGCGCCCGTGCCACGTTTAAGATATGTCTATGTTTCCGTTCAACTCTACCGTTTTGCTGGGGTGTCCCTACACAAGAAGTTTGGAACAAGATCCCTTGTTCGAGAAAATACCTTCTCAGACTTACAAATTCGGTTCCATTATCACTCCGAATGCACTTAACCCGTTTATTGAATTGTCTTTCTACCATTGCAAAGAAACCTCTCAATTTTTGTCAGACCTCTCTCTTGTCAACTAACAAGAACACCCATACTCCTCGTGAACAATCATCAACAACAGTCAAAAAATATGATGCACCACACGAAGACTCAGTTCTATAAGGACCCCATAAGTCACAATGAACTAAATGAAAAGGTTCAGCAGCTTTATTATTACTCGAAGGAAATACATTTTTAGTTTGCTTTGCCCTAAGGGATACATCACATGCTTTCTCTTCTAAGCTACCTTTCCCACTATCTTCTAAAATTGAAAGAGATTTTATTACTTGCATCGAAGGATGTCCCAACCTTTGATGCCATAAATCTACCACATCGACCTTCACAACTTTCACCACGGGTATCGCCCGAAAGTAGTAGAATCCGTTCTTTTGTTCACCCGCTCCAATCAACTTCCCCGTAGCCCGGTCCTGCATAAATCACAAATCATTAGTGAAATTTACATTGCATCCAACTTGATTAATTAATTGAGACACAAAAATCAGATTGCAAGTCATTTCGGGCACATATAACACTCCATGAAGAACCATGTCTTCGTTAAATCTGATGGATCCTTCCTGAGTCGCCATCGTATTGCTTTCGTTCGGTAAACCTACCAGAAACTTTGGTATTGTTCGTAAATTCTCCAAAGCACTTATCTGATCGGTCATGTGATTTGACGCCCCCGTGTCAATAATCCATGAAAGATGAATTTTCTTACTGATCGATGGTTCACTTGTGCTTGCCTTCTCCTTTTTCAGCAAATCGAACAGCATCTGCAACTGATCACCTGTTATTCCGGACGAGTTAGTTTGTCCGGGCACACTCATGTTTCCGTTTTCTCCATTCTCGAGCTCAGCTTGAGCAGCATTTGCTCGATTATTGCCACGTCCTCGACCAGCATTCGAACCAAACTGTTGATGTTCACGACCTCTTCCACCTCTGTTACCTTCAGCTCTTCCTCTACCACGTCCTCCATTCGAAGAACTTTGCTTCGGATAATGCACCCCCCCTCCGGATAACTAATAACTTCATAACAGCGTTACGGAGGATGTCCTCCTCGATCACACAAGTGACACTCCATATAGCCTGTCTTCGGTGGCTGTGATCATTGTGCAGCAAACGCTGTCACCTCCCCTCGTTCTTCCTGAGTTCGTGCCATCCCTTTGACCCGTTCATCTTGGATTATCTTTTGGTAGACTTGATTCATCGATGGCAACGGATCCTGAGCCAAGAGATTGGAACGGAAGGTTCCATAAAGACTTTCATCCAGACCCATAAGAAATAAGTGAACCCTATTATCTTCCCTTTTCTTCTCCAATGCAACCGTTAGATTGCAGATGCAGTTTCCACACGAACAAGTTGGAAACTTATCACAATTTCCTAGTTCGTCCCACAATATAGCCAGTTTTCCATAGTAAGCAGCAATAGTTAATCCCTTTTGCTTACAACCGGCCAAAGCCGCTTTCAATTCCTGAATCCGAGGTCCGTTTCCTACGAAGAAACGTTCTCGAATACTCTCCCACAGATCTTTCGCCATTTCCATGTGCGATGTTGACACCCAATTTTGTCCCGAAAATTTTAAATAATACTAATTATTTAAATAAAAATCAATTTCAAATTTTAAGGCGAATTAATGAAATTTGGAAAAAGGGCTAAAATCAATGCAGCCCTAATTCTACCCACCCCGTGCAATCTCTCTATTTCCCTAACTTATTCTAAAAGAAAGGGGCTAAAATCGTTCTAAATCCTAAAATTTGGCCTAATCACGCAAAACACTTATACAATACACACAAGCGTATCAGTTTTCCCTTTCCCTTACCCTTTTCCTGACCCACAGAACTCCCTTCACCCCAAAACCCGCTAAGCCCGATCCCCCTCCGCAAGAACCCAAAAAACACGAAATTTGAAATCATATCAGTCCAAAAATGGTCCCCTCCAGCTCATCCTCAATCGTACAATCCCATATCCAATTAGAGCCGTTGGAGGGGGTCGTTTGGGTATTTCTCACAATCAAGAACCCTAAATTTTGGAGATATAAAAGAGCTGGGAATCTCATTATTGAAGGAGTGGCAGCCGTGGAGAGAGATGAGAAAATTCAGAAAAACAGCAGAACAAACTCAAAATTTGTACATAGAAGGTTGGTTTTTAGTCTGGGATTCCAAGAAAATATAGTGTAGATGTTACTGTTCTCCTTGGTTTTTGTTTATCACTTCTTCGTAAGTCGAGTCGTCGACCTCGCTCGAGTCGACGACCTCGTTCGAGTCGCTTAGTCGAGTCGCTTTACTTCGGATCCTCGCCTTGGATCGCTTCGTTAAAACAGGTAATAATCTTTAATCCCATTTCTGTTCTGCTCTTCACTTATGTATTGATTTTTTGAAACATTTTGCTATCTCGCAATGTTCTCATTTCCTTTTAATCTGAACTTGTTTATAGCAAATGTGTCTGAACTATTTGGTTTATGTTAGTTTAATGTCGACTTGAGCCTATTTAACTGTCTGTGAGCATGTTGTATGAGTTCACTTTAAAGTTTTGATCTTTTGACTAATTGTGTATAGATAGTAGTTTGTTTAGTTAGTCTTGCTTATTTTGGATCTCTCTTTTACTTGATTAACTTAGGTGTTTAGCTCGTATAAATGTGTATAAAGATAAGGTTAGTGTAACTAATTTCTTGTCATGTTTTCCTAGGACTTAGAAGCTGTTTAGTTAATTCTGCATAATGATATCATTGTAGTCCGGGAAATCAGTTGAGTATGGTCTAAAATTCTTCATTGTTAGTCTAATTTCCTGGATTATTTGTGAATGAAAAGAGATAGGCAATTGCAGCATTCTCCTTGAAATTGGTTCAGGTTTTCTGTGAGCTCTGGGGTCTGGTCCTTGATTCTTGTGAGTTGTGTGAGGTCTGGTTCTTAGTTTATTAGATGTGAGAGGCTGTATTTCTATGTTCAGGTGTGTGTGTATTTGTTCAATTTGTGTCTAGTTGTGTTTTCAGCAGTGCCTCTGTCAGGTTGAAATGAGTGTGATGGAGGTGAGTGTTTGTTCAGGTTTGTTGTTGCTGGAAGTTTAATGGGAATAGGAGTTGGTTTCTGGGGGTTGGATTTAGTTGATTGGAGCTTGTCTAAGTTAGTTTGCAGGTGCCTGGGCAGTTCTTGGTGGTCTGTATTCAGGTGAGGATGTTCTGTTGGTTTCAAGGGATGATCACAGGTTGCTTAAATTGTTTCTGGTCATTACAGGTGCAGGTAGTTAGCTTTAGGCCTTAAGGGGGTCTGCTTGGTTATTAGTTGCAGGGAGTGCAGGGTCTGCTAGATATAGGAGCTGGATTTGATTTCTGGTGTTGTTAGCAAAGGTTTGAGGGGCCTGATTTCTAGTGAATTAAGATGGCAGCAGATTGCAGGGGTTTCAGGAGAGGCATAATGGGTTTCCGCTGTTGTGTTAAGTATGCAGTTTAGCTAGTGTATGCAAGCAGGTGTGTATGTGAGAGAGTGATGAGGCTGTGTGTATGTGCCTGGGGTTTCCTATTTGCTCAGATGTTGTCAGGTGTTTGTGGGTGAGATTAGGGAGTAGGGTGTGAAGCGATGCAAGTAGTATAGAGGGTGCAGGGTGTTCAAAAGGAATCGGAGGGTGGCTGAGCAATGAATAGAGGTTCTTTCTTGTTTCTGGGTTAGTCCTGGAGTAGTGTTGAGAATCTGTGAGTGTGAGAGTGGCGCTGATAGTTCTTTGAGGATGTGTGAGAAGTTTGCTAGTGAATGGAGTTTATCGCTAGGTGCTAATTTCATAGTAACTTGTCCTTTGACATTGTTCCCTCTCTGTGTACTGTAAAGAGCTCATGTTGAGTAAGTTATTGCATGAAATCATGTTTTAGTGTTAAGTTGCTTCAGTTTTGTTTTAAAAGAGGAAGGTAGTTGATTCTTACTTAGGGAGTTTCAATTTTTAAAGTTATTTAAGTGAAGATCATGTTTTAAATTTTCAAAGTTCTTTTATTAATTCATCAGGTTCTTAAATCCTATTTTTGGAGCAGCATATGGCTGCTACATGTTAACTAATGTGTTATGAGCGCTTACTTGATGATTGTGGTGCCTCGATGTTTTAGGAACCTTGTTTTAGTGGTAACTTGTAAAGCTATATGCTAGCAGAATGTTTGGCTTGAATTTGTCTCATGTGGAAATTTTTAATTACAAGGGATACTCATTATGTTGGTCTTGAATCAGTAGTATAAGTTGCCTTTTAGATTAAGTATCTTATGCTGTCAGTTTTGCAGTACTTTACTCAATTAGTTTGTTACATTTATTTAATTTAATACGAATTACTCCTAATCCATTTCCTTTTCTCTGTTTTGTATGGCTCCATTGCGAGCTGTGTCTCGTTTGAGACTTACTTTGATAGGCCCAATGTCAAGCCCGTTTTGCATCAACCTCTATTTGGTTCAAGTTCAGACTTTGTTCGTTGGGATAGGATTAGAAAATTGGTCATCCAGCCCGCTTTTCTGCACATGTCTTCAGCTTTTAGCTGCTCCCGGGTTCTATCTTTTAACTCTTATCCTTCTTTTTCCCTTTAGAATATTTATGTAAACCTTGTAGAAACATTTTACTAATATATATATGTATATAATTTATTTGACATATTTGATTTACTTTTATGTTCATTTTCCTTTATTTTGAGCCGTTATTTAATTTGTTGCAAATCAGGCCATCTAAGCAAATGCGTGCAAAATTTCGTGAATTTTCAAAACCACGATTAATAAGTGACTGTAAGAAAAGACTTCTATCTTATTGATACGAAGTAGTTTCTTTTAAAAAGTCAAAATTTATAAGGAAGTTTTAAATAACTTCTAAATGTCCCGAAACAACTTTGCAAAAAGCGACTTGAAACCTAAAGTTCCATCTTATGGTGAGAAACTTGGGTTTTAAGGTTGAAATTGAGCAAGTTCTGTTTATGCGCTATCACACACGAGTTGGCAAAGAAATTAGGACGATTAAATCGCTCCTTTTCAAAAGAAAATGCGCTTTATTTATTTATTTATTTATTTATTTTATTTTTGAAAATAATTAAAGCTTTTAAATAAAATTGTAAAATCTTTTAAAAACTTACTAAATTTAATTAGTTCAATTAATTATTATTATTTTTTAAAAAAACGCATAAATAGCACTTGCAAATATTTTGGAAACCTGTTGGATTAACCGTTTTTTAACGGAATTTCGAAAGTGCCTTAAAAACCTTCTTTCGAAATTAGCAAAACCTCTTACCTTTAGAATCTCTGAAAGAAAGATCGTCTTTTTTATAAAAACGGAGTTTTGCACGCATTTGTTTATCTGGTTCCCTGTTTTTCCTTAAATTGGGTGGCGACTCCAAAAATTCCAAAAGAGTTAGTCCATCCTGTCGATATTCCTGAAATTTAATCCTTCGGAGGTTATATTTTTGGGGGTTCAACATGCGATATAGTGGTCCGAAGAGTAGGCTCGATCGAATTCCTAATCAACGACACCAGATGAGAATTGATAGTCCACCAGTCCTCATAATCGATCGACTTTTCATCGGGCATCTTGATCGATCCGTCAACAAAACCAAACTTCTTCCTTGCACGCAGCGCCGTTCTAACCGACCGCGCCCATTCCTCATAGTTGTCACTGGCCAACTGGACCTGTGTGATAATCAAACCAGGATTATCATTCGAGGTGATATCATACGGAGAGATTTTCTTCCGTACGACTGCAGCATCACCTTTTGGAGCCTCCATTACTTTTCTACTTGAAGAGTTTCACGGTGGCTCTGATACCATGTAAAACCGAACACACCAAGAAACCGAACAAACTCACACGAGAGGAATAAGATTTGGGTGAAAACTTTCATTGATGAAGGGAGTCCCCTATTTATACAAGAGAAAACCTAAACCTAACTTAGGAACCAAGTAAATTTAATGGGCCCAATATACAATTTATATAACTAACTAACCTATTTACAATATTAATCTATTTACAATATAACCTTCATTAAAACGTCTTTTGTAATTACACTAGAAGTTCCCGTAATATTAGTTTATTTGCTCTATTAATATAGTATAATCTTTTTGTGAGGTTTATTATTTGAATCCACTTCACTACATATAATTCAGCCTCTGATAACATATCTTTAATCTCAAAATAATTATATTGAAACGACCTCGGTCAGTCGTTTCGGAAGTTAGGACTTCGATTGGCGTGCCGATAATTTTAAAATATTTTAATGTCCATTAGAACTTGTCTGTAAAATATGAGCTAAATCAGACCTCGTTCGATAGGCATCGGAAGAAGGTTTCAGTTTTTATTGGCAATAAATATTAAAAAGAGATTTTCGAGCTCGGTTTTGCCGAATGAGCTCCGATTCAAAATCTGAAAGCGCCGTTAAGTTCGTATGATTATTTTTTATTTTTGTAAACTTTCGAAAGTGAATTTCGATGTTGTTCGGCTAGTTTCCGCTAAAATGCCGAAAGTTAAATAATTTGACTTCTTTTCATCTAAATTCGCATCTTGAGTTTCGGGAGTCTGATTTGAGATCCGCCTTCACGAGTATGTTACATATATTTTGTACAACTTGTATGCAAAAGTTGAAATTATTTCGAATATCGTAGGGCGCCGTTTTAATTTTCGTTAAGAAAAAAAAAAAAAAAAAAGGAAAAAGACAAAATTCAAAATGAATGGCGGTCATATATGCTAAAGCATATCTAAGTACGGAAAAATAGAGAGAAAAATGATGGAGAAGCAGATAGAAATGAAAAAACGCAGTGAGGAAAAAATGCCAGAAAATGAGAAAAGGAGCTGGAGAAAAGTAGAATTTTCACCCTGAAACATTCAGGTAATGATCCTAATATATTATTTGAGTTTATTACGTGTGTTTGAATATGTTTTAACGGTAAAACTTGGAATATTATACATCATTTTAATAAGTTCAATTAATAGTTTAAAGGGTCAAATGGACCCCGATAACAAAATTGATTATATATTCGTACTCAGTAAGTTATGGGCAACTTATAAATGTAATTTATTTAGGGTTTGGTTATGTGACCATAAACCCTGTACATAGGCCTGACCTGCGTATTGCGTATGCGAATAGGGTATCAGGTTCTTAACCGGACTGCCCTAAGATGTGAGGAATGAAGCCTTTAGCCTAATTTGATATATTTTTCTGCTTATTGAATAGAGTGGGATCGTTTGGCAATGAAACCAAAGGACAAGCGGTTATTGAGTGGATGTACTAACTTTGTAACAAGGTAAGTGTTTATATCCATTTCTTTGGAGGCACCTGGCCTCGTGGATTTTCTACCACGTGTTCCTTACGTGTGTAGCTGCCGATAGGTGTACTCATTACGCCTTAGCTTTGGATTTATACTCTATAATATATATTATGTCCTGTTATTGGTATTGCATTGAGAATCTGAGTATTGTACTTCGGTTGTGAGTTGGTATATACTTTCCAGCTGTCGCTGAGAGTCCCGCGCTGGTGATGGGTTATTATTCCATCATGTTGCATTCGTATGCACATTGCATCATATTGAGGGTAGGAGGATTCCGCCCTCGGAGCAGGAGGATTCCGCTCCATTGCATCATATTGAGGGTAGGAGGATTCCACCCTCGGAGTAGGAGGATTCCGCTCCATTGCATCATATTGAGGGTATGAGGATTCCGCCCTCGGAGTAGGAGGATTCCGCTCCATTGCATCATATTGAGGGCAGGAGGATTCCGTCCTCGGAGCAGGAGGATTATGCTCCATTGCATCATATTGAGATAATACAATGTACTCCCTCCATTTTAATATATATGAAGCTATTTCCTTATTAGTCTGTTCAAAAGATAATCCTTTTCCAATTAAAAATAATTATACTAAAACTTTCACTTTTGTGCTTAGTGAGAAGCTTTAATCACCAAACAAATAATATGGCATATTTTAAAGAGGAAATTGCTCATCATACAATTTGAATAAATGAAAATGACTATCAAGATCTGTTATGTGTTTTTTTTTTTTTTTAGATTTCTTACATGTAAAACTTGAAATTTTTTTAAGAGATTTGACATAAAAATTGTTCAAGAGACCACAAAACCAATCGACTCCTTATTTTGGATCGCAAATTTCAAAAGAAGTATAGCCACACAAATGTTATGACTTCTTTAGGGCCATAAATATTAAAAGATTTTATTTCTTTCTTAAATTTCGTGTTTAATTAACAATGTTTGCATAAATTAATCATTAATGAATTTAGAGAAGAAAATCAGAAGATCATGTTATCTTTGGCCAGCTAGTTATGTACCTTTAGATGCTGAATAGATGGAACAAAAGGGAAAAGACATGAGTCCAGCAACAGAAGAGATGAAAACAATGCTTCCATTTCCTGAGGCCTTCAAGAAAGGCTGTGCTAACTGTGATAGGTGATATGAAGCCTCAAAATTGATGCCCATCATGGTGTTGTAATCTTCATGAGTGTACTCCGTCGTTATCTTAGGTATGGATACAGCAGCATTATTTATCTAACAAAGAATGTCAAATTAATATGTAATTAATGAGGAAAAGAGTGTAATTGTCTATAAAAAGTCTAAATCGGTAATTCAAAAAAGAAAAAGTAAAGAAAAAGCTGGTTATCACTACTTATGGTATGTTGATTGTAGAAAAAATCATTACATTGTGTATGTAATATGTATACAAGTTAACTTCAATTATTAAGTAAGAACTCATCGTTCATAAATGTGTCGGTATATATGAAATTTCTTCATTCTTAATCAAAGATCTAGGGTTAGTTTAGGATTGAAAAATTCTTAATACGGTTCGTTTCTAACTTGATTATCCACACGCGGTGTGTTTTTGGAATAATAGTCGAGCTATTTAACATACTAAATGGTCTTTTTCAGATCCTTCAATGCCTGTTGGCATTCAGGGTCCACTCGAACTCTTTGTTTTGCTTTAAAACGTCGGAGAAACTCTTGCATCGGTCGGATGATCGGAAGATGAATCTTCGCAGGGCTGCCACTCTTCCTGTCAATTTTATGACGTCCTTCCGATTGTGGAGTACGTCTGGTATTGATTCAATGGATTTGATCTGAGCGGGATTGACTTCACTTCCACGTTGAGAAACGATGAAGCCCAAGAACTTTCCCGATCCGACTTCGAATGCACATTTCTCCGGGTTCAGCTTCATGTTGTACTGATCCAGAATCCGAAAAGCTTCTTTTAGATGCGCCAGATGGTCCTTTGGACTTGGTCAACATGTCATCGATGTACACTTCCATAGTCTTTCCGATATGGTCATGGAACATTCGATTGACTAGACGCTAATATGTCGCACCTGCATTTTTCAACCCAAATGGCATAACTTTATAACAATATGTACCTCTGCAGGTTATGAACGCTGTTTTCTCCTGGTCCTCTGGGTCCATCAATATCTGGTTATATCCGGAATATGCGTCGAGGAAGGAGAGCACCTCGTGCCTGGCTGTTGCGTCGATCAGTTGATCTATCCAAGGAAGGGGATATGAATCCTTCGAGCAGGCTTTGTTTAGGTCCGTGAAGTCAATGCAGACTCGCCATTTACCATTTTTCTTGGGTACAACGACCACGTTGGCTAGCCAGTCCGGGTATTTGACTTCACGTACAGACCCGATTTTCAACAGCCGATCAACCTCATCATAGATGACCTGATTCCGAAAAGCTCCTTATTGGCGTGTCTTCTGTTTTACTGGGCGATGGTATGGGTCGACATTCAACCTGTGAGTAATAATATCTGGAGAAATACCTATCATATCTGCGTGAGACCAGGCGAACATTGTATGCCGCTCTTTGAGGAACTGGAGGATATCTCCTCGTAGACGCTCGCTCAATTCGGTCCCTAAGTATACTTTCCGTTTTGGCTTATCTGCGAACAATTCTTCGGGTTCCAGAGCTTCCACGGTCGGCATGTGGTTCTCTCTTTTGTCCATCTTCGTGATGAATTCCGGGACCTCGTACTTTGTTTCTTCATGTGGCACGTCTGGTCCCGGTCGCTGTAATTGCTATTTTCTTTCCTCAGGCAGTTTGAGAGCCACTAAATAGCAATCTCGGGCAGAGCGTTGCTCTCCTCGGACCTCGCGCACCCCCCATTCGGATGGGAATTTCAATACTTGATGATAAGTCGAGGGAACAGCTTGCATATCATGGATTCAAGGTCTCCCCATAATGATGTTGTAGGCTAGGTCCGCATCGACAACATGAAAATTTGTCTCATTCGCTACTCCTTCGGCGAGAGTTGTCAGGGTAATCTCGCCAAGAGTCTTCTCACTCGAGTTGTTGAAACCGGAGAGAACTCGAGATATTGGTACGATCTTATCCGACAACTGCATCTCCCTTACAACCCGTGATTGGATAATGTTTGCAGAGCTGCCCGCATCGAAGAGTACTCTTTTGACGTCGAACTCCACCACGCGTAACGTTATTACTAATGCATCAGCGTGTGGGAATTGCGAACCGTCTGCATCAGAGTCCTCGAATGTTATTGTTCCTTCTGATCGTGGGCGTTTGGTGTTTGTGATGGAGACCTTTGCATATTTCTTCGCAGTGAAGGTGATGGAATCCACCTTGATTCCACCTGAAATAACGTTAACGGTCCTCCTTGGAGAGGATGCTCGTGGATGGCCAGGTTTGTTTTGCTGTGCCTTCGCGTGAGTCTACTTCCCCTTCCCGGTCAGGAACTCCTTCAAGAATCCATGTTTCAACAAATTAGCAATTTCATACCTTAGGGCTTTGTAGTCCTCGGTGGTGTGACCGTGGTCGCGATGAAAATCGCACCACAAGTCCTGGTTTCGCTTGCTTGGGTCGGTCTTCATGTCTTTGGCCACTTGACCTTCTCTCCCATGTCTTTGAGTGCTGTCACTACTTCAGATATTTCCACGTTGAAGCTCGGCAGGCTTGGGGCTCCATGGAGGTTAGATTCTAAATCATCTCTCCGGGACAGTCCTTTCTTGTTGCGGCTGCGTCCATTGGAATTGCTGCGTGACTGGTCAGGGTACGGCTCGTAGCGTACGTCTGATCTCTCTGTCTTCGCCTTTCCGCCAGATCCACCATGGCGTGGCTGAGCCCTTCCTCGAGTACCTATTCCAATCAGCTTATCTTCGTCTATACGTACCATTGAGTTGTAACGGTTGTAGACGTCCGACCAGCTGGCTGCTGGGAACTCGCGAAGAGACTTGTAAAGTCTGTGTGTAGCCTCTGAGCTCCTAATATCCAGACTGTTGGTAAACGCGATCGCTGCCCACCTGTTCGGTACTTTGGGAAGCATCATACGCTCTCTTTGAAAGAGGTCCACGTATTTGCGGAGAGACTCGTCGGGCCAATGCTTGATTTCAAAGATATCCTCTACGTGGGTTTCTGTCTTCTGAGCGCCTGTGTGCCTTCACGAACAACTCAGCCATCTCTGCGAAAGACCCAATAGAGTTTGGTGGCAACATTGAGTACCATCGTAGAGCTCCATCTGCTAGGGCTTCCACGAACTTCTTCAATTGAACAGATTCGATCTCCTCGTCGGTGAGATCGCTAGCCTTTATAAAGTTGCTGAACATCATGAGGTGGTCGTTGGGATCAGATGTTCCACGATACCTCGGGATGTTTGGCATCTTGAACGTCTTAGGTATCGCCTTTGGGGCTGCCTCTTTCTTCCAAGGCCGGTAGGAATACCGTTGGACATCGACTTTCTTCAGCGTGGGCGGAGCGCCTGGTATCTGATTAATTCTCTCATGGAGAGACTTTTGAAGTGCTTCCTGGCTTTCATTGAATTGTTTGGTGAGAGCTTCCACAACAAGGCTCATTTCTGTAGACGCCATAGATCCTCCATTCTGATTTTGGTTGACATGGGACGTTGGATCTGCAGTCCCTCCGTTGTTTCGTTCTCCACCTTGCCTTGAGGTATGTGAAGAAGGAACGTCATGACCAGGTGTTGCAGCGTCAGCTCTTGCAGTCAAAGGGTTGCTCCTTCGGAGAGAGGTGAGTGCCTCGTTTATCCCTCGGTTTACCTCTGGCTATTCCTGCATGAATGCAGAGAGTGTTTCCTGGAGATTCCCTTGGCCAGGGGAGAGACTCCTATGGCGTCGTCTCCTAGGTGGGGTAGTGCTCTGAGAGCGCATACGCCTATTTCGCTGCCTGACCGGTCCTTGGGAAGATTGTTGCTGCCCATCGGACGAATAGTCGGGAGAATAATTAGGACTGGATGGAGGAGTATTTACCTGACTTCCGCCTATGATAGTTCGTTGTAAACTACTTTCTGCCATGTTAGTTATAGAACAAAAAGACCGACGAAAAGAGGTATAATCTCAGAGAAGATAAACTATTAACCTATGAAGGCTATTGACCGGCTCCCACTGTGGTCGCCAAATTATTTAACCTAGATCCGATTTTAGGCCAATTAACAATTAAATTTATATTTGCGGGGTCACGATCAATAGTTTAGATTAAGAGTTCAAAAGACGAACTAAATCAGCGTTAAATTCGTAAACGATATGGGAACAAGATACAAACAGGAATTAGCAAAGATAAAGCGTAAATAAGGGTAGACAGAAGTAACCGTGCTATATCGCTTATCCCCGGTGAGAGTTCTTCGGTACTAGTCGTACTTAGAATATTAGAGAACAAAAGTGCTAGACGAATATAAGTAAAAAGTAGTATTTGAGCAAGAGTGATAGAGTATTCTTATTGATATTATAGATAGGAAGTAAAGTTATGTCACAATGGCTTAGAACAAATGCTATTTATAGGTCTGATAGGCGTCCGTTGGGTTTTGTAACCGCTGGGCACGTATCTGTTTGATATGTAACTGCTGGGTACGTATCCGTTGGATATGTAACCGCTGGGTTGTAATGATTGTCTTTATGACCATTAATTGAATGATTGCACATGATCGGGTTAATAACTGCTCATTCAGATCGTGTTGACTGATGAAGCGTTTCGTAACTGTTTTGGATCTGTTCGTGATAACTGTCTGTCCGTTAGATATATATCCGATGGAACTTCTGCTCGTGCCACGTAGTGGACACGTGTCATCTTTCAGGTGCTGTCAACTTTTATCCAATACATAAACTTCACTGCAAATATTGCTAAATAACATCAATAATATATTTCACTCAAATTTAGAAAGCAATATCTCAGGAATATGACAATTTTCAATTATTCTATGGTACAACATTAGTCTCAAATATCTAGCATTTTCTTTGTAATCAAGAGACCATACCCAAGACTTCCATGATAGCGCAGGATTAAGGAAAACTCAAATAATAAACTTTATAATAAAATGAACTTCTCTTGTCGTCATTAATACAATATTAACATCAATCCTATCCATTGAAGAAAGAGAAATATTACTTCTCGACCGCTTCACTACCACCTCTTCCTCCGCAGCCAGCCAAAAAAGCACTCTATGATATCAATGCAAAAATCTAATTTATGAATTACAATATATGCAACACCGATAGAAAGAGAATTGCAATTTATTAGAGATCATTGACCACAAAGGATATGTATCTTCTGACAGAATTGATTCTATCATTTTTAACATCTTCATTAATAAGTTGCACATTATTTTGTACACAATAGAACTACTATAAATTAACAAAACTTTTACCTTAATCAGATTTTTTGAATATAAATTAAGTTGGTAAATAGTTTGAGAACTATAAATGAACAAAAGAAAATATAGAAATATTAAAGTTTTTAAGTGAATACCTATGTATGTTTCCCAAACTCCATCGTTGATGAATTCAAACAACACAGATGCTTTCGCGATGTAGTTGGCTCTGGATTCAAAATTCCTGCATGTGAAATTCAATCCATTATAATTCGCCAAGAAATTCACATATATAAATAGAAACTACGAATTACGATGCAAAAATAAATGAAACAATCAAACGCAATAAGAAGGAAAAAGAGCAAAACCTAAATACTTTATGGAATGATGGTGCTAGAAAAGCCATCGAATATTGTAATATATAATAGACAACACTCAATTCAATTGTTATCTTCTCATTCAAATTCAAATTAATATGTTTATCTTTAAAAAGATAGCTATCCATTAAAAATTCATTAAAAAAAAGGGAGAATTACAAATATATACAACCCAAACACTACAATTACAAAACATACCAACACTATTCCACTTTACAAAAAATAACAATACTTTTTTTACATAATATATACAAAACTTATTTAAGACATACAAATTAGGGTTTTAATCCTCTCCCTTGCCCACTGCTACACTGCTTCTACTTCACCGGCCGGCCGGCGGCGACAGGTGGCTGGATTTGTATTTTTTTTGTTTTTTTTGTTTTTCTTAGATCTACAAAATGAAACATACAAAATATACACATATATAAGTATGAAACTTTATATAATTTATTGTTTCAAATTTACTCATAGTCAAACATACACAATATATAAAAATATACACAAACATACAAAAATATACAAAAAACAACACACAAACTATTTTGTTACTTCATACATACACATACACAAGCATACAATAACATACGCATTTATACAACAACATACACATACGTTTTTATATACAAAAAATACAAAAAGGAAGATCAGAATATGTATATACAAAAATACAGATATATACATAAACATACACATATATACACATACAAAAGAGGAAAGAAAAAAAGAAAAAAGAAAAGATCTGAAATTATATATACAAAATACAAATATATACATAAACATACACATATGTACACATACAAAAAGGAAATTTGTGTCTAAGAAGGTTGGAGATTACAACTGCGAGTTTACCAAAATTCTGAGAGGACCGATTATCCTGTGATAAAGGTGACTGAATTGGAGGTGGTTACTTAAACAAGTTCTCACAAATATTGGCTAGGTTGACCACACCTGATGCTTGTATATTAGCATCTACATAATTTCCAGCGTTTGCAAAGCCCTAGGCAGCATTGAAGCCGTTAATTATATCGACATAATCAATGGCGCATTGGTTATAAATACTCTTGGAATGAGGGTCCTTAGCTCCTGAGATGAGGGATCGGATCTTCACGCGGGTGGCTGTTGCGCTCTTTGTTCCTAAGTCGATGGCAATGATTTCGAGTTTGGGAAGGATAGCAGTTTTGGAACGAGGATCTGATCGTAAAGCATTTGTGCAAAAACTAAGGTCTGCTGTGGAACGACAAACATCTGAGATTAAGTCGTCTGCTTGCAAAGAAACCGCACTCAGAAAGGAAAAACGAAACAATAGATAGACTTCTTTCTATTGTTGCCTCACTATAGCAGCGTTGAATTGGTAGACTTCTTTCCTCTACAATTTGCTTGATTGCCTCTACCATTTGAAAAGTTCTCCAGGGAGCTGCTGCTTCGCCTGAGTCTGCCCATACAATAAGGTTGTCTAGTAGTGCTGCTATACATTTTTGTAAGGCAAGAAGCATTGCTTGGCTTTCTGCCAAGTTACTTGTGTCTTATCCCAAGAATATTGTGTAATCCATCACAAAATTCCCATGGATGTCCCTTACTATCCCGTGCACCACACTTTCCATCTGGGCAGCTTCCATATAGTTAAGCTTGTAAAAATGTGGTGTTGGTTTTACCCACTTAACAATCTTACATGACTTGTGCTTCATTTATTGTTCTAAACCATATTTTGATGCGCATCTCACCCATAAAGTTCCTTGGCAATTACCATTGGCAGCACTTTAACCATGAATGAAGCTACATCATCGAGTATTTTATGGTTCCAAAAGTCGATCAAAAGTTGTTTGAAATTCAGATTCCCAGTAGGAAAACCAAGAGTCCCATAAATTTTGTCCAAATAGCCTAGGAAAAAGCACCTGTACTGAAACTCTAGTCACCATTTTCAAGCACTGTTGAGGGTAATGAGAAACGATAATATTTTGCTACTATGTGCCGCATCCGTTGCTATCCTAACTTAGAGTTTCTCTCCAAGCGATGAAGGCCATTTTAAGAGGGATGGAGATCCTCTCCATTATATTTTCTCTTCATTTTATCAAGTACACATTTAGATGAATGCCATGTGTCTTTTTGAGTTATTAAAGGTTTAGATTAGATGTTAATTTAACAAGTATATTAACCATAGTTAAGTGAATTAATTTTGGAAAGTACTTTTAACTTTGGTAATCAAAAGATATTTCTCACAACTTTCAAATCGTTAATTATTTCATTGGTGCAACTAATATAAATAATTCAATTTGTATTTGTATTTTTTCAATTTATTTTGAATTGTTAATTCATTTATATCTTTATCCAACCTTTTATATTTAAAATGTTGTGCACGATTATTTACATAAAGAAAACTAGATTCCTTTTTTTATTTTTTTCTATTTTTTTTTTTTACCTTCACTGCAATGAAGGCCTCAAATGCATCATTTTTCCCTTTCTTTTGTATAACTTGGTTTTGACCCACATCAAAATTTGTTTATCTAATTGTTTCTCAAATGAAAACATTTCGAAAATAAATATACTAGAGTTGGTTGATGTTAAGCTGATTCAAATATTCAAGTCTCTCGAATATAATTGTAATAGTTTTTTATTGAAAAAGATAAAGCCAAGCCTGTTATTAGGTTTATGGTATATAATTTCTAAAATTTGCATTTCAGAATATATATAAAAAAAAAAAAAAAAAAAAGGATATTTATGTGTGCCAAAATTTGTGGGGAATATGTCTTTTGATTGCCAAAGTTAAAGAGTGATTTTCCAAATTTATGCAATTAACTATAGTTAATATATTGTTAAGTTAATAAATCTAGACCTTTAAATATTAGATAAGACACATGGCAGTCATCCAAATGTGCACTTGACAAAATGGAGAGAAAGTGTAATGGAGAGGAGCCGGATCCTTTTAAGAGGGAGCTGTTTGTGCAAAACTTTTGATAACATACCTGAAGTATTTTTCCTTTACCTCAGCAGCACATTCATTATGTTGAGAACTATTAATTACAACAGTGCTCATATTCCAATCAAGACACCTTAAGTGATATCACAATATTTGATGCGCGGTGTTTTAATTGAAACTAATCCCGGTAAACTATGATCTTATGTCTTACAAACAAAAGTAAAAGCTGATGTTTTCAAAACAATGAATTTTAAAATCACATACCATAGATGAACAAACAGATCGATTATTCCATAATAGTTGATGGAGCAGTTGATACCCGAGTTGGCTGAAATAAGGTTTGGAAGATTCTAGTATTAATTATGTATTTTAATTTGACGCTGACCAATAAGAATCTTGATTTCAAATAAAAGTTTCTCATCCTTATTTGATGATTTTTCGGTTAAAAATTGAAGTCAGCTTAATATTTTACCAATATGTGGATATAGATCTACATATATATATAAGTGGTTTGTGAGAAAATTTTCTTTGTGAATCAGAAGAGGAAAAAAAATATACTATTGGTCAGCGGGGAAAATATTCGGACATTCCCTTTTAGACTTCCAAAACCATTTGAAATGATAAGTGGTAGAGGGGAGACATTTTTATTTTGAAGTTACCTGATTCTTTCACCTCTTCCAAGTACATCTATCTACTAAATGCTTCCATAGTGAACTCACAGATTTCATGATTTTTTTCGCCACCTGTATTTCATTTTCAAGATACATTTTACTTCCGTGGCATCCATTTGTAATATGAAAATCATCAGCTTGAAGTAAACAAACAGATAGAGTTAAATGATCAAAGAACAAAAGGACGGAGAAGAAGCAATTCTTCAAAGAAGCTATAGTGACAGGGGAAGTGACTACGAGAAGAAAAAGAAGCACGCCCAGGCCCATTCTCGTTTTGAGAATATCCTTGACAAAATCTCTCTTATAGAAAGACATCACATCTCAATTCTCATACCTGAAATTTGAATTGAGCAGGATATGCAAACTAACCAACAACCAACAACATATATAAATTTTCAGAAAAATAAATAAATAAATAAATAAATAAATATTGGTATCAAACACATATATGTTACGACATTGATTGGTCCAAGTTGTTTATCCTACCTAGAAATGGTTTCAGTTGAATGAAGCCCATGTTACATACATAGGCACACATAATTCATCAAAATAACATCTGATTTTTCAATATAGTTGATCATCTCACGTGGAGATCAAACTGCTCTCTCTCCATATACATTCACATAACTGGAAAATCATTCTTGTACTTGTAATAAACCATCAACCCTCCAACTTATGGCTTAATTTCAACTAATAGAATAGCCTGTATAGTTCTAAACACATCCAGCAATTTCCACTGCTACAGCTGAACAATGCAAAAGATCTGGTTATTTATTCTACATCCCCTTCACTCATGTAACAGAAGTTTCAAAGTGCGACAACTCGTATTAGATGCAATCAACCCAAAACATGATTCAAGTGCCTCAAAATCTCAATCAGTTTGGAGCTAAATAGCAGGCCTTCGAAAATAATCAAAATCCTCAAAGCTACTAAAAATAATAAAATATTTCAATCATAATAGTACAAAGATGTTTCATAGTACAATCACCCCATGCACTTATGAAGAATATATAACATCTGATTTTTTAGAAAGTGATAAGCACATTTGATCGAATCAGTTCGTGATATTCAAAATTATCAAAAACATAAAGATAAAGAATCTATACACCCAGTAAATTTTACAATTCATATTAGTACGTGAAGGAAAATATGACAAATAATAAGGTGAAGAACATTGCAACTATGCACAGACATGATATGTTTTCATGAATTGTTACAGATGAATCGAAGTAAAGACTAATAAAATTTAATCACTAATTAAAATCAACACGAATACACTCGGGAATGAATATTGTCTTACCATTTATGTCTTTCATTTGAAATGTTTCTGGTCGCTCCAAGGACATAGACATAGATTAATTATCTTCAGCTGCCTCATGTTTCTCCACATTTGTAACTGGACATCTTCCCATATCGTAAAATCTTCTGCTCCTACAATCTATTATTTCTTGCTTTCCTGTTCAATAACATCATTGTGGCTGAGTTCAAAATCCTCAAAACTATCAAAAGCCATAGAATATTTCAGTTGTAATAGTACAAAGATGCCACATAGTGCAAACATTATCCAGAGCATCACAAGCAGCAATTCTTATGCTTTAGACCCCCCAATATGCACTTGTGATGATTATATAACTTCAAGACTTATGGTTGGAGGAAAAAAATGCTGATATCCTCACCTCAAAATGTATGACACACATTTACTTAAGAGGACTCCACTGTGTAGCTTTATGATTAGTTTCTTTTAATGTCGTCATGAATATGATATTCCCCTAAAAATACAGTAAAACACGGATTTATAAAACACATTTCAGATCAAAGATGTTATGTCCATCTAATCAGTTAATTTAAATAAATATTATTTCACGCAATTTAAAATTGGAGACCAGTAAAGAAGATTCTTATATCAAATAATATACTCATTTTACTGACAGTTCAATTCAACATTGATAGTAATAGCTTTTTTGTCATGAGAAGCATGAAATTACACGGCGTCATGGATAGTAAGTCTGAGATGAAAGCATAAAGTTCAAGTTTTGAAGATTCTAGTATTAATAATGTGTTTTAGTTTTACTCTGACCAACGAATCTAGATTTCAAATCGAAGATTCTTATCCTTATGTGATGATTTTTTGTTTAAGCTAAGAATTGAAGTCGACTAACATTACCAATGTGTGATAAAATCTAATAGCCCAAATTCTATCAAATCATATATATGTTAACGAAATCGTTATCCACATTTTCACAACTTAGGAATTATCTAACCAAGTTTATTTTACAGATTTGGATGAGCTAAATTGTTTGTTTGTACATTTTAAAAAAATATCTTATCCTTATTTTATTCTTCTCCACTTTGACTGATTAGTGAGGCTAACTTGCCAAGTTCAACTTTTAACAGGGAATTAGGAAGACTACCATCGTTTATCAAATTAAAGGACCTTATCATATATCAGACATATTCTTTGATAGGATCAAATTTGACATCCATACAATCCAAGGGTTCCAATAAGATCACCTTCAGGAATAAGACTAAACCAAAAAATAAGATTTTCCATTAAGATTTACAGAGTAAGCAAAGTAGTTTCTTACTTACATTGAGAACTTTTGCCAAGTGCAATTCCCCTATCTTCCACCAAAACATAAGGCTTCTCTCCATTGAAGTAGTGTCTTCTCTCCATTTTTGCTTAGAATCTGGAAACTGTGATACCATATTCAACCAAGTAAGAATATGTCAAGAGATCAACGTAGAGTTGGGAGAGAAAAAAATATACCACACGAAACAATAATATACTTTAAAGAATGAAAAACTTTTTTCTAATTTTGTTTTCTAATATTGTGTTAAAGAAACTGACGAACTTGAATATACATATACTTTGGTTATGTTATGAAATAAAAGTTATAAAGTAAATAAAACAGAGAAACTTTATAGAGAGAGACTATATATTATTTCACTTCAAACTACTGATGTACAAAATAAACTGAAATGACTTCCTATTTATAGAAGAAAAGAAGCAGCTGCAAAGCTTTTTAGGAAGCTGCTGCAAGGCTTTTCAGAAGCTATTGGCAAGCTGTCTGCATGAGCTACTTGAAAGCTGTCTGCTTGATTGCAAGCCTCTTCAAACTGCTGCAAGGCTTTCTACAAGCTGCTGCAAGGCTTTTCATAGAGCTGCTTGTTAGCTGTCTGCTTGTAAGCTACTTGTAAACTGCTTGCAAGCTACTTATAGATCAAGCTTCTTCAGGAAGCTATGGGAGTAATTGACATCCACAATACAACGTATTCATAACACTCCCCCTTGGATGTTCATTAGTATATAATGTTCCTTGTTAAAACCTTACTAAGAAAAAAACATGTGGGAAAAAAGTCTTAGTGAAGAAAAAAGAGTACACTTGTTTTGTAATACGCATTATCAGTTATCTCATTAAAAACCTTACCAAGAAAACTCAGTGAGAAAAAATATGGTTAAGGGAAAAAGAGTACAATACGTATTTTGCTCCCCCTAATAGAAACGTCGATCTAGGTGTCTAAGTTTCCTCATTCCAATGTTGTATACCATATTTTCAAAAGTTGCAGGCTGTAAAGATTTGGTGAAAAAATCTGCCAAATTATCACAAAAACATATTTGTTGCACATCAATTTCACCATCCTTTTGGAGATCATGTGTGAAAAGAACTTTAGTGAAATGTGCTTTGTTCTATCTCCTTGTATGAATCCTTCTTTCAACTGTGTTATGCATGAAGTGTTGTCTTCATATAAGATCATGGATATTTTGGTGTCACATTTCAGACCACATATTTTCCGAATAAAATGAATCACTGATCTCAACCATACATATTCTCTATTTACTTCATCAATAGCTATTAACTCAGCATGATTTGGAGAAGAAGCAACCATTGATTTTTTTGTAGAACGCTATGATATGGTCGTACCCCCCACATGTAAAAAGATAACCAGTTCGAGATCGACCTCTATGCGGATCGGATAAATAGCCTGCATCTGCATAACCAACAAGATCTGCACCATATTTTGTTAGAATAAAACAAACCCATATCAACAGATCCCTCGGATATTGCAATACCTGTTTGATACCTTTCCAATGTCGTTGTGTAGGAGCAGAACTAAATCTTGCTAAAACATTAACAGAAAATGCAATATCCGGTCTTGTCGAATTAGCAAGATACATAAGTGCACCAATTGCACTTAGATATGGTACTTCAGGACCAAGGAGTTCCTCATCCTCTTCTTGAGGTCGGAACAGAACTTTATCAACTTCAAGGGATCGAACAATCATTGGAGTACTTAATGGATGTGCCGTATCCATGTAAAATCGGTTCAAGACCTTTTCTGTATAGGCAGATTGATGAATAAAAATTCCATCTACTAAATGTTCAATTTGTAGACCAAGACAAAGATTTGTCTTTCCGAGATCTTTCATCTCAAATTCTCTGTTTAAATAATCAATTACCTTTTGGAGCTCTTCTGGAGTTCCAATAAGATTTATGTCATTAACATAAATAACAAGTATAACAAACTGTGATGTTGTTTTCTTTATGAATATACATGGACAACTGACATCGTTTATATAACCTTCCTTTAGCAAGTACTCACTAAGGCGATTATACCACATGCGCCTTGATTGTTTTAAACCGTACAAAGAACTTTGTAATCTGATTGAGTACATTTCTCGAGACTCTGAATTATATGCTTCAGGCATTTTAAATCCTTCAGGTATTTTCATATAATTTTCATTATCAAGTGAGCCATATAGGTGTGCTGTAACTACATCTATCAGGTGTATTTCAAGTTTTTCATGTACAGCTAAACTGATGAGATATCGAAATGTTATTCCATCCATAACAGGTGAATATGTTTCTTCGTAGTCGACACCAGGTCTTTGTGAGAATCCTTGTGCAACAAGGCGTGCTTTATAATTAATTTCACCTTTCTCATTTCGTTTACGCACAAAGATCCATTTAAAGGCAACTGGTTTTATACCATTAGGTGTATGGACTACAAGTCCAAAAACAATACGTTTGGCAAGTGAGCTCAATTCTGCTTGAATTGTCTCTTGCCATTTTGGCCAATCACTTCTCTGTCGACATTGTTGAATAGATTGAGGTCCAAAATCCTCATTATCTTGCATAATATTAAGTGCAACACTATATGCAAAAACATCCTCAACCTCTATTTCTGATTGATTCAAATTTATTCCATCACCAGTAGAATTTATTAAATATTCCTCATTCACTTGAGCCTCAGGTTCATTGATTTCTTCAGGAAACTCAGGATTATAAAGATCTTGGTTCTCTTCAAGAGATTCTTTCATAATGTCATCTTGATCATTTGTTATTTTTCTTTTTCTAGCATTTCGATTTTTGGAACCCAATGGTCTACCATGCTTCGGGCGTGCTTTAGGTTCACTGGCTATGACGCTACTAGATGGTCCTGCTGGGATATCTATCCGAATTGGCACATTCTCTACAGGGATATGTGATTTAGTAATCTTTTTTAAATTAGTAAATGCATCTGGCATTTGATTTGCTATATTTTACAAATGAACGATCTTCTGGACCTCTTTTTTATATATGGGGGCACGTGGATCAAAGTGAGATAATGATGGAACTTTCCACACAATTTTTCTATTTATGTCCTTATTCTCTCCCCCTAATTGTGGGAAAATTGTTTCATCCAATCGACAATCTGCAAATCGAGCAGTGAATAAATCTCCCATCAATGGCTCAAGGTAGCGAATAATAGAGGGTGACTCAAACCCAACATATATTCCTAGTCTTCTTTGGGGTCCAATCTTAGTGCGCTGTGGTGGTGCTACTGGCACATATACAGCGCATCCAAAAATTCGTAGATGAGAAATATTTGGTTCATGACCAAAAACTAATCATGACAGGGAGAATTCATGATAATTTGTCGGTCTGAGACGAACAAGTGATGTTGCATGTAAAATAGCATGACCCCAAGCAGTAGTGGGCAATTTCGTTTTCATTAATAGCGGTCTTGCTATCAATTGCAGTCGTTTAATAAATGACGTTGCGAGGCCATTTTGAGTATAAACATAAGCTACATGATGTTCAACTTTTATTCCCACTACAAGAAAATAGGTCTTTAACGACCACTTTTTAACAAAGGGACATAAATCCAGACGTTATAAGTATACCTACAACGACCGAAACATTTTCCGGTCGTCATAGTCAATTTTATTCTTTCACATCTACAATAAAGCTCTAGAGCCCTAACCCTCATTCATGTCCAGGTACACAACTTTCGATTCAGTTACGCCATCTATAGAATTTTTCGTTGTGAAGACGGTACCACACTTCTGCTGGAGTTATAGCTGTAAGCCTAAGTTTTCCTTTTTTTTGTTTCATTTTCTATATGAATTTGATTTTACCACTGAGATAATGCAATTGTTCTGCGAAGAGAGAAAATTGGGACTGAGTTCAGATGTAAGGACCTTCCTCCTTTATCTGCTTTTCGATTACCCTACTGAAATAATGTTTAAGATACTTTATGTTGAAGAGAGAAAAATGGGGACTGATTTCAAAATAAATTGTGATCTTTGTTCTGGTTTCTAAAAAGATGCGATCTTTATCATTATTATATTATTTTTCTCATTAGTTTCATGAATAAGCGGTTAAATTTATCATTTTATCTTAGGTAATTTATTTTTTCCTTCCTAGGAAATTATACTTTTTAAGGTTACTAAACCTGATATATAGAATTAAGGTGTGAGTCTATCAAGATTTTTTTTTTTTTTTGTGTTTTTAACAAATGCAGTGTTTTTTGAAGAAGTACATTAGCTTCTTTAAATTTTTCCCAATTTATAAGTCGTTTATAGTATTTCCTTATTGTGATTCAGAACTCAAAACTCAAGGGGGAGCTAAAATTTTCTTCCTTGACCTGAGAGTGGATGTTAATGAAAAAAGGTCGAGACATATCTTATGGAATTCTTGTAACCAGATTAAATTTGTTAAAATTTGATGTATCTTCCCTTTTGATGATTGAAACCTTTTGTTGCAGTGAATGATGAGGGCCCCTTACAGCAATAAAGAAGGTTTTGTCTCCAAGCTCTGAGAAAAGTATCAACAAGAATGCCTGCCAAATTGGAAAAAGGAAAGAGAAAAGGTTTAATTCCATGATCTAGTTAAAAAGATATTCTCTGAATTTATCCTTGACCTTGTTATTTCTTTTCCTCTATTCTTTAATGTAAATTAGGCTTCACATGCATGCAGCAGTAAGATTTTAGTAATGGAAGTTGCTGGGAGACTTTCCTAACCGAAGTAAATTTGTGCTTAAATCTGCGAGGTCCCCAAAGAAAGAAACTGACTGCAAGCCAGTGGCAAGCTTTGACCAGCATTCGCTTGTTGTATGAAAACATATTTCAGTTAATTGTTTTGTGGCTTGTCAAGAATTTGAAGAACATAATTGCTTTTATTTTTCCTCTCTGACATTGTTAATCTGTTTGTATTACTGCATTCTTCCACACCATAAGCCGACCTAGCAATGGAGCAGCTTTTGTACTTCCTAGTCCTGACCACCTGAGAAGAATCCAGAATGTCGGATCATATATCTCCAAAGTGAAACAGAAAACTTTAATTACAGAAGAAATAGTCTATCTATGATCATAGACATAGCCAATCAGTCCGTAATTGAGGCATAGTTGATTCATTGATAGATAGGAAACGTAATCAGTAGCCTGACCCAGCCATTGCAGAATTGAGGTATAGTTGATTCATTGATATAAAAGAAACGGAATTAGCCGCCTCACTTATTTTTATGCCCCACCTTGCAAGTTTAATTCTTTGAAGTCTTATTCCTCGCATTGCAACATCCTGGGTATATTAATTAGACTTGCAGCTGATCCTCAGAGCAAGCTACATTTTTTTCACCCCTTTTTTGCAGATAAACTAAATTAGGAAAAAAAAATGGGGGAATTAGTAATGGCTCTCTCATTGGAGGACTTCTTTCTTTGTGCCTGGATTATTAAGGCTATACGGACAAGCTCTCAGAATCTGAAACAGAGCACCTTCTCAAGCTAGAGGTGAGACATATACTTGAAAGAGTTTAATTATTATTGGTTTAAATGTGATGCTTAGCATATATCCTGTAGTGCAGGGAGCTTCAATTATTCCTTTCTTCGTGTTATGGAAATTTTGTGAGTTCATTTGGGTTTCACTTTCTGAACTTAAAGTGAGGAAAAAAAAGCTGAGAATCATACCTTTATTAGGATAATATATGCAGTTATAAAATGGATTGAAGACAAGTTTGGAGTAAAAATGCAAGACTATAAGAAAATGAATACATACTGTGATGAAGATTTGCAGAAAGCTGGGATGACTTTTTAAGATGGCGAAATAGGGCGAACGCAAAGGCAGACATAGCAAAACCTGAAACAGTACCTTTCCTAATTGTTTGAAGCATTCATTAGCTGATTTAATTACTTTTTTTCACTTAAACTACATAGGTTTCCTTTTAAAATAAATAAATAAATACCAAATAACATAGGTTGCTTATAAGTTACTAGTTACTTTCTACAATTTTAGTCTCTACAGGCTAGCTTATCATCATTGATGTATCTTATTCGCAGTGGAAGACAAATTTAAATGTACAAACTAAGATTGTATTGTGCAGATCCAGAACATTTATTTTAAACTTTAGCTGCACCAGGCCTTTTTGATAAGCTCTTTGTGTCTGTGTTGAACTCTATCTTTTAGTTCTATTTTGTGAATGCTACTTCTTCTCTTTGAGGTTATAATAAAACTCTGATTCCTTTTAGGTTTATTAGTTCTTTAGTGTCATGGTTAGTCTAGAGAGACAACTAAGTATTTTTTGTTCTATATTGATACTCTAATTCCTTTTAAGTCTCTTGACTAGTCTAGAGAGACAACTATGTGTTTTATATCTAGGAAAGAGTTGATTATGTTGGCCATTGACTACCATGTTGGCCATGGCTACTATGAACTAATAATTCAATTGCTTTGTAGGCGCTATAACTAAAGCCTGACTATATATGCTCATGGGAAAATATGGGCATTAGTTATGCCACCCAGGTCATTTTACATGTTTTTTTTTTCTAATCTTCACTAATGTGTAGTATTTGTAAACTGGCTGTGCCGATTGCATATATTATTATCCTTATACTACAATGATAACAACAATTGCACATCAATCCTAGACAAGTTGGGTTGGTTATATGAATCCCTTATTGACCATGTTATTAATATATTTATCAACACTCAGACTTTGAAGTTAGATTCTTTTGAGCTGCTCCATGAGTTAGATATTTTGCTAAATGAATAGTATTATTTTTCTCCATTCACTCAGGATATGAGACAAGTAAATTTTTAAGAAAGTGATTCTTACTTTTAATGGTATTGGTGTAAGATGTGCGCATAGTTAATACTGTTCTGAGATGTTCTTTACTTCTTTCATTCACATCCTAGAGTAATAGCAACCTAGAAATCTTGTATACTCCATTTGTTTGAATTAGATGGTCTTCGTAACATGCCTTTTAATTGGTAGGTAATTTTTATGAAGCTACTACGAAGGCTATGAACTTAGAAATGGAGCTAGCAGGAGTTCTCTTACTAAACTAACATGTACTTGTTCTTTTTACAGATATGAAGAATCTCTCTGGATACTATAGAGGGGGTTAAGCAGCTAAAAAATGCTAAAGAACAAGTTGAAGTGCAGGAGGAACCTACTTTGTTTTGCTCGGGGATGTTTAAGGATGTTGCCTTTTGTACATGAATACATTTTTATTCTCTTTGTTAGAAGTGAAAAAAGAATAGTGTCGTACAAGTTGAATAGTTATATTTTTGGTGATGTAATGCTTTAGTTCTTTGTAGTTAACAATGATGTTTTATACCTAACTCTATGTGTTCGGATGTGTGTATATATGAAAATATATGAAATAATGATTACTATTTGGTAATCATTGGAAAATATTATATTTATTAAAATTTAACAATAACGAAAGGAATTGTGGTCGTTAGCAGCATAATTCTTGACATTATTGAAAGTTTTTAACGACCGAAAAATGACAATTAGCGAAGGGAAATCCTTTCGCTATAAAGAAATAACGGCATGATATTTTGTTGTCGTTAAAAGAATTTTAACGACCGGTTTGGAATTCGGTCGTGAACTTTTAACGTGAAAGCCTATAACGACCGGTGACGACCGACTTTTTACCGGTCGTAAATAACCAATAACGACCAGATTTGGCCTTTTAGCGACCAGATTTCCATTCGCTAAAGCCCTTTTTTCTTGTAGTGTCCGACTGATAAACAATAATCATTAAAAGCTTTGGATGAAAATTTTGCAGCATTATCAAGGCGAATAACTTTAATAGGATTATCAGGAAATTTTGCCCTTAATTGAATTATTTGTGCCAATAATTTTGCAAACGCTAGGTTGCGAGATGATAATAGGCACACATGAGACCATCTTGAAGATGCATCAATTAGGACCATAAAATATATAAACAATCCACAAGGTGGATGAATAGGTCCACATATATCCCCATGGATACGTTCTAAAAACATTGGGGATTCAACCTCAACCTTTGTTGGTGATGCTCTAGCTAGTAATTAATTTTCCTTGATAACAAGCAGCACAAAAAAATTCATCACTTTTAAGAATCTTCAGGTTCTTAAGTGAATGCCTATTTGAATTTGCAATGATTCGTCTCATCATTATTGATCCAGGATGACCCAAATGATCATGCCAAAGCACAAAATTATTTAAATCAGTAAACTTCTGGTTTACGACAGAGTGTGCTTCAACTGTAGCAATCTTTGTACAGTATAAGCCAGAAGATAAAGTTGACAACTTTTCTAAAACATGTTTCTGGCCAGAGACATTCTTTGTATAGAAGTCACATAACGTGTGTTTCGTACTAAAAAATCACAATATTTCCACCAATATAACAATAAAGTCACATTAGCTGAAAATAGTACAACTCCGGTGGCTTTTTTTTTTTCATGTCAGAAATAATATTTTAACCCATTTTAATAAATAGGTATAATATTTTGCTTTTGTGTTGATGCACATTATATTAGTTACCAAATCATCTATGTGAATTTTTCCATTTAATCTTGAAAGTTGTACTCTTGTATTGCTATTCACTTGTTTATTTGTTATTATTATTATTTAATATGATGTATAGTAGCAAAAATATTGAGGATGAAAAAGAAAATACTGAAGCCGCCGTGTCTTAAGGGGAAAAAGGTTCCGTTTCAGGTTCTGGAAGTTTGATTTGCTGTTTGTAGTAATTTTTACACAATTAAAGAGCTCATTTTTGCAGATTGTTTTAGGAGCTCAAAGTATCGAGAAAATTAGTGCCTTTTTTATTTTAGTCTTTTTACTGAAAATCATGGTTCCAAATACTGAAGATAAGCATAAGTGTTCCCAGAATAAAATATTAATGCTTGTATTGCTCATCAAAGTAAAAAAAAAAAAAAAAAGTAGCAAAAATACAAAATATTTGACTAATTATATTAGCATAACAATAACAAATTGGTCGCCAAACAAAGTGCTCAAATATATGGGTGGATAGATTGCTTTTAATAGGTGATGGGTTTTGGGTTGGGTATACCAATATACTTATTTGTTAAATGATTTAAAATATTATTTTTGGCATGAAAATAAAAAAAGCCACCAGAGTTGTACCATTTCCGGCTAGTGTGACTTTGTTGTTATATTGGTTGAAGTAGTGTGATTTTTGGGTAAGAAACATAAGTTATGTGACTTTTGAGAAAGAAAACCTATAATTATGTGACCATTTGTGAAAATTACCCAGCATTTTAAGCAAAAAATTTCACACAGTACCTTCCATAAGCACTGGTCTTATCAATTTGCCCCCACTTTCAAATATTTTAAGTAAATGCCCTCCACATAATCCCTCACTATGCGAAAGGACTATTTTGCCGCTGCCTAAACTCAATTCACATGGAACATTCTCCTTCTCTCTTTCCTCCTTCCTTTCATTCTGTCCTTCCTCCTTCATTTCCTTCTTTCTTCGTTGTGTTCTAGAGAGATTTAGGAAATCTATATAAGTTTTATTTATTTTATTATTTTTCTTTAATTTGTGTTATAATATAATTTTTATTTTGCCTAATCCTTTATTTGTATTTATTTTTTTATGTATTTCTTTTTGGTAATTATTATCTATACACTTATCTGTAAGTTTTTTTCATTTTGATTGATAATCGTGGAATTAAATTTGACGTTCTTGTGGTTTTTTTAACTTCTTATGCTTGATTAAGATGATTTTAAGGTTCTTATTGACAATAGCAATTAGATATTGTTGTTGCTCATTGCACAGAGCTTAAAGTCTTGGCTATTGCCATTAATACAGAGACTTTCTCTGCAAGTAGCCTCTATTGCACAGAGATTAAAGTCTTAGCTATTACCAAGACTTGAAGAGACTTTTTCTGCAAGTTGCTTATTGCATAGATCTTAAAGTCTTAGCTATTGCCAGTACTTGTAGAGACTTCGTCTGCAGGTTATCTATTGCACCATATCGTAAATATTGGCAAGTGCCAATACTTTCAGAGACTTCCCCTACAAGTTGCCTCCTTCAACCCGACCTTAAAGTGTTGGCTATTGCCAAAAGTTGCAAAGAATTTGGTAACATCACTTGGGTGGTGTTACCATTGATAAAAGAAGAAGGTTTCTTGATTTGTCGAGTGATAAGTTGACCCTTAATGACAATGTTCATAACTTTCATTCAATCTTGTTTTTATTTTTTTGTGTTAGATTCCATTTTGATTTCCTAGTTAAGGCGCCCATTGCACCAGAGCTTGAACTCTTGGCAATAACCAAGACTTGCAGAGACTTTCTTACAAATTACCCAATGTAACATGGCTTGAAGTCTTGGCAATTGCCAAGAAGTCTATGCAAGGTGCCCATTGCACCAGAGCTTGAACTCTTGGCAATAGCCAAGACTTGAAGAGACTTTCTCTGCAAATTACCCACTACAATAGGGCTTGAAGTCTTGGCAATTGCCAAGAAGTCTGTGCAAGGTGCCCATTGCACCAGAGCTTGAACTCTTGGCAATAGCCAAGACTTGCAGAGACTTTCTCTGCAAATTGGCCGCTACAACATGGCTTGAAGTCTTGGCAATTTCCAAAGAGTCTTTGTAAGGTGCCCATTGCACCAGAGCTTAAACACTTGGCAATAGCCATGATTTGCAGAGACTTTCTTTTGCAAGTTGGCCACTATAATAAAGCTTGAAGTCTTGACAATTGCTAGGAAAGTCTGTGTAAGATAGCATTGCACTAGAGCTTAAACTCTTTGTATAGACAAGACTTGCAGAGACAAGTTGCCCATTGCGACAGGGCTTAAAATTTTCGTAATTACCAAGAAGTCTGTGCAAGGCGCCCATTGCAAAGAAGTCTGTGTAAGATACTCATTTTCATAGATTTTCTACAAGGTTATCCAAATGAATGTAAGAGAGTAGGAATTTGAAGGAATCTAACCTTGAATCTTCGTTTCAACGGAGGAATCTGTAAAAGTTGTAGGTTTTTAGGGTTTAGAGATTGTTTGAATGGAGAAAAGAAAGGGGAGGATAGTGTGGGTCTTTTTATTAGGTATGAGAGGTATTTTCATCCGGAATAAGTTTCATTAAACTAATGGATGTCAGTTTTGCTAAACCACTGTTATTGAGTGAATTTTGGCAAACCATTGCTTCCCGTGTCATATTTTTGCAATTCAGCCCAATTTAAGACTAATTTGAAAATTATTGAGATAAAATTGGGTGTCAACAACACTCACGAGCAATCCTGTGCTCACCCTTGATTTACCGAATTCCCCCAAGGAGTTGGGAACTTTATAAGTTAGATGTAAAGGGGACAATACTGTTTCCATCACATAAATCCAAGACCACCCAAGTATAACCATATAAATATTTATGGCATATTTTAAACCCCAATTCAAACTATGTGCCAATTCAAACTATGATATATAAAATTGGAAGAATGGAGTATTAGATTTCAAAACAAGCTATCTAATGACTCATTTATCTAGTTCCCAAGTTGGATTTCCTTGTGTGTTAGACTTATGAGTTTTAGCTTCAATATTGTTCCGTCAATTTATCAATGACTAGAGTTGGGATTCAAACTCAGGTAAACAAGTGTAATAACAAAAGCATGTAATATTGAATGATTAACATTAAAAAGATTGTTTATTTATAATAAAAGATATTTTATTAGATATACTAATTTATGGTCATTACAAAAGGGATGGACCTAACAACGAAAGTGTCAGGCCTACCTTACCATTTTAATTGTAGTTTGATGGTAGCTTAAAATGCAACTTAACTACGGCTACTTTGGGATACTTGAAAACTTCTTTTCCAAAAAAAGGAGTAACTTCAAATTACAACATTTAGAATCTTTATTTTTCATGAAAGCAGTAAATCGATATAAACATAGTATAACATTTAATTAGGAGCACCATTGACTGTCATTCCTCCATCAACACAAATAATTTGACCAGTTATGTATGAAGAAGCAGGTAAACAAAGAAATGCTATTGTTGCTGAAACTTCTCTTGGTTCTCCTGCACGTTTTATTGGAGCTCGATCAATTAGACCTTGAATTAACACTTCATGTTCATCCTGAAATTTATTCATGGGTCACTGATATAATTCTTTTTAAAATTAAGAAAAAAAGAGCCAAAAAAAAAAAAAAAAAAAAGAACAAGTGAGATACGAAATTATACATTCAATGCTTCGACAAGGGAAGTTTTGATGACCCATGGTGCAACTGCATTGACACGAATCTTGTCTTTTGCCCATTCGCATGCTAAACTCTTCGTCACCTGATTAATGGCTCCTAACATAAGACAGAATTTAGAATTTTAAATAAGTGGTTAAGTGTCACTAATTTCATGTATGTCCATTAAAGTTTAAAGTATTTATAAATATAGTAAGGTTACAAAATTAGTGTTTTTACACCAACCAACTTAATCTTAAAAACTATTATAGTGATGTCACAAAAATATTACTATCACTTTAAATTTTAAAGTAAAAGTAACTTCACTCAAAATAACATTAAAGTCATAACTTTTACCCATTATAACAATAAACTCATTTTGAAGATAAGTTTGGTTATGTTGAGTAACGCTCAATGGTTTTAATTTTATAGCATGTCGAGTTCAATTCTTTTATGTGACTAAAAATAAATTTGTAGCTTTACCGTTATAGAGAAATAAATGATTGACTATAATACTTTATTATATGTAAAGTTCAGATATTTTAGCCGTCCTAGAGTTGCCCTTGAGTATAATAATGTAAAATACCAAAAACAGAAGTACATTATAAGGAAAAAAAATAGAACAAACACGACCATTACCTTTAGAGGCAGCATAGATCGAGGTGCAAGGTACAGAAATAACCCCAGCGGCAGATGACACAAACACAATACTTCCATTTCCAGAAGCCTTTAACAATGGATGAGCAAGTTGGCACAAATGGTAAGAAGCTTCAAAATTAGTTCCTATTACCATTGAGTAATCTTCTCCTGTAATTTCCGTGGCTTCTTTTGCCACAGTAACACCAGCATTGTTCACCTGTTTTTGAGATATTTATAGTGAGTCATAATTTCAACATCAAAGTTCTCAAGTAGAATAGGACTTGAATAAATATATCTATAGAGGGGTATAAAGGTACTTCGAATGATATTGTTAAGCATAACATGTTCTCAAAGAGTCAGTGTTATGGGTCCAAAATTATCCAATGAAAACCTGATCTGCTCAGCCAGCCCTTTATTATCTCAAACTCACTTAGACCTGTTCAATTCAAACTATCTAAAAGTTTGCTTGATTTGGGCTAAATAATTTAGGGTTTTTTTTTCTTTCAAAAATACCACCTCAAAGCAAGGAATTTATAAATGAAGTGTCATATTATTTTCTTATATGGCACAGCACATCCCTTTTGAACTCTCCTTCAAAATAAAAAATCCTAGGTTCTACTCTCCCCTCCCCCGCCACTGACCTCCCAGTGGCCGAAAAACTGAAAAACGCCGGATCTCATCAGAGTTGCTTATTTTATGTCACCGGAGCTTTATTATTGCTGTTTTTTTTTAAATTATTATTTTTTGATAATTTTATATACACAAATATATCAACAAATAATAAATTATACATACATATATATAAGGTGACATGTAAATACCACCTCAAAGCAAGGAATTTCTAAATAAAGAACCATATTTTTTTTTTCTTATAAGGCATAGCATCTCCCCTCCCCCCCCCCCCCCCCGCCTTTCCCGTCGAACTCTCCCTCAAAATAAAAAACTCTAAGTTCCACTCCCCCCTCCCTCACCACTGACCTGCGGGCAGTGGCCGGTGGCCAAAAAATTAAAAGCAGCCGGATCTAGTCGGATTGCTTATTTTATGTCACCGGAGCTTTATTATTGCTGGTTTTGTTTAAATCATTATTTTTTTTATAATTTATATACACAAATCTATCAAAAAAATAGTAAATTATATGTGTATATACATAGAAAAATATGTACGCAAGAGAAAAATACAAAAAAAAAAACTTAAACTGTATACATCCATAACAATGCCCAAATCTGAAATTTATAACACTTTATTCATTATTCATACACGCGTATATAGATTTATACAGCTTTATATATGTTTACAGAAGTGTATAAACAATATTTATTTATTTTATATATACACATATACAGATTTATACAACATTATACACGTTTGTAGAAGTGTATAAATAAGTAAAATTAACTAAACTCGTAAAAATTTATAGGTTTTTGGATAGCTTTTACACAAAAGCTTAACAAAAATAAAGATTCATAAGATTTTCTACAAGAAAAATACTAGATCTAAACATTAGAAATTTTTTTTAACAAAAAACAAGTAGATCTCACCAGATTTTATGAAAAAAGTGAAAAAAGAAGAAGAAACATGATAAACCAACCCTCACCGGAGCTTTGACCGAAATTTACATCGAAAAATCGACATTGTTATTCAAAAAGCATTAAAAAAAAAAGAGAGAATTAGTAAAAAAATGACGGCGGAGGCGGTGGCTTTGAGGAGAGGAGATGAAGGTGAGTTTGTAGTGGGGAGGCGGCAGCGGTAGTGGAAGGAGGGAAGGAGAAGAGAAGAAAAATGGGGGCTAGAATTTTTTATTTCTTTAAAAAGAGGGGATGCTATGAGTGAAAAAAAAAATTAAAGAAAAAAGAAGGGGGTGACAAGTCGGTTAAGAAGGGGAAATATGGGCCTATGTTGAGAAAATTACGTGGGATGAACATTTAGAAGAGTCTTTTACAAAAAATAGACATATTTTTCTTTTATTATGATTTATAGATATTTAACAATATGTCATTTACTTTTTATAGACATTATTTTTTACTGAACACTTTTCCTCTTTTATGTCTATTTTTGGGGGAATAGAGTAAATCACTATCAGTTATATTTAGATGTGATCTTATCTCACTAATTAAAGATATTTATTAAACCATTTAATCTTTTTTTACGCTGATAGAAATAAATCTACCTAAAACATGATTCAATTAAGTGAGAAAATATTGGGGCAAAATCTAAATTAGCATTGCATGATAAAATGTTCATCCCAAGGTATACTTCTGCATATTTTATTAATTACGTATTGCATGTTCATTGCTTTAAAATATATATTATTATTATATAAAAAATATTATGTTGATATAAATGTAATATATTCCGCATAATTATGATAAAAAATTTTAATATACAAAAATATTTTTACATATAATATTTTATTGATATAATTTCAATATATTCTGCATATTTATGATACATCGCAAAAAAAGTATATTGATATTATTATACATATAATATTTTATTGATACAAGTGCAATATATTTTGCATATCTATAATAACTATGTGGTGTGAATATTCCTTAATAGATATAGTGTGAGTATTCCCTATGTATTACTTATGTGGTAGAATTAAGTTGGTATTTACATTATTATAATTGTGTGCATAATGAATACCAAAAATTAATGGAGAATGAATACCAATAAAATATGCAAAATATAAAACACAAAATGTATACGAAATGTATAATAAAGATATGCATTTTATGTATACGAAAAATGTATGCAAAATGTATACATAAAATATATGCAAAAGATATATATTTTGCAATTTTTTGGTGATAATCATGTGATAAGAGTTAATGGAGAAAGAGAATGTGGCTAATGACTGTTATCCCAAAAAATAAGCACAAATTTAAACTTCTTTTGCTGTAGTTCCACTATTTTAGGAAAATTATATTTGTAAACATATTAATATAGGTAATTTTGGCTAGCCTTTGTTCAAGAGTTCATGTGTCTATTTGAATGTAGGGTCATATTTGATTTTGGTTAAATATGTTATCTTCTCTAATTTTTATTGGTTGATTGTCTCTCCATATAAAAATTCATATAATTTAAGTTGACTAATGAAAAATCTTGTCAAACATTTATAAGAGAACTTTTCTTTATTTGATATGTTATACATACCATAATAAAGAGAGAAAGTCTGATTAACTTTTTTTTATTTGATATATTATATATACCATAATAAAGAGAGAAAGTCATTAACTTTGTTTGGTAATTAAAAAAGTTTTGAGAACACAAATAAATATATATAAGATTTTTACGGTGCTTGAATAATGGTTAGGCTACTTAAATAAAAATAGTCATTTTGTATAATTTCATATATACTTTATGTATAATACATGTATAATCTATATCGTGATTGCATAGTCTATTTTTGTAAAGTTTCCAAGTTGGTACGAGTTGGGTTGGTTGGGCTAGGACCCATTATTTTGCCCATCTTAACCAAGCCGATCTCAACCCAATAAACCTTTAGGCAAGTAAATTACATGCCTAATTGTTAACTCAATCCATTTTGGTGTGTCTGAATTCAACACAACCCGTCAAGTAAATGATAAACATTTCGAGTAAAAAACTTTTAGTAATAATGACAAGTAAAAGTAAAATGAAACGGAGTATCATATTTCACTTTTTACTACAAGTTAAACTATTCTTGTTGTGTAACAGGTCATCACTATGTCAACTTTAATGTAATAAACTATATAGTACTCCATCTACTATGATATTAATAAACTTACTAGAATATTAAGCTTCCCATCGAATTCATTGCTAACCATTTGCACAAGATTTTGGCGTTGGACTCGTGATGACATGTCACAAACTGATCCTGATACCTTAAACCCTTGAGTTTTCCACTTTCCCAAGCATTCTTCAAGGTCTTGCTTACTTCGCGAACATGTATATACATGTGCTCCAAAGCTTGCTAGTTCTTCTACAATGGCATGTCTTCAGTGAAAAAAAGAACGAATTAACTTACTGTAAAAATATTGACAATTTACAATGAACGTATATATGTGACAGACTGCGTTTATGGAAAGCGTTTCCAACAAGCGAAACTTTGGGAAATTTCGTAAAAAAAAATCGCATTATTATAATGATCTATCAAGAGTCAAAAATGAAAATTGCTTACCCTAGGCCTCGAGTACCACCAGTAACTAGTGCAACTGTGCCATTAGCAAGTGACCATCTTCTATCTCTTGTAAAACCGTTCGATTGTGCCATCGATATAGTTTCAAATAGTTCACTAAAATGGATATTATTGAAAAATCAATCAAAGATACTTATTAAAGTAACATTCTTCTCTATATATAATAAGATTTATTGTACGTGGATACATTTGGAGAAAACCATGATGGTCTACTTTTCTTTTTTGACTAGTAAATCGGATACATTTGGAGAAAACCATGATGATCTACTTTTCTTTTTGACTAGCAGGGGCAGCCAACCTTGTTGGTGGCCTAAAACCAAATTTTGATTAGAAGCCTTAATATATATATTTTTGTAAAATTGTATATTTTTTTGTTTGAATACTATTCTACAATACTTATTACTTTCATTAACTAGCTTACTCTACATATATTATACTAAATACTTGCGAAAAACAAAAAAAGAGAGACAAAACACTTTAACCAGATTTTTGGGTTAAATTAACCATTTTCTTTGATGCCTTTTCACATTTACAATATTTTTAATATAATGTTTAGCAGAATAATGTCAAGAATATAGTTTACTAAATATTTTCAAGAGCTCATCTTTGGAATTTAATTAAAGTTTAGTTTCTTCTCTCTCTTTGCAGAAAGGAATTTTGAAGAATTTGACCATTTAATGTCAAGGGTAAATTAGGAAGAACATAACTAATTTTATCTTGAATTGCTAAAAGGACAAGTAAATTAAGAATTTGACTTTGCTAAATTTGAACAAGTAAACTTAAACGGATGGAGTACATTCCAAAAATGTACTAAACACTATTAGAATGCCTCACCAGTCAGATACCACCGTTAGTGATTAGTCAAGAAAATTTTGTTTTCCTCTCTTATTAAAAAGTTGTAGCTTTAACGTAAAATGCTTAAACTTAAAATACCACATATACCTAATTATTATAAAAATTATGGGCCTCTCCGAACATTGGGGCCTAAAGCCCCCGCCTTACTATAAGGCCGGCACTGTTGACTAGTAAATGATTTTTACATTTCGCAAACTCGTAGTCAATGAGGTGAAGGTCGGTGGGCTCGTGAGATCATTAATGCCCACGATCAACCGACGGAGACAAAATTCCGAGTTTCCGACGTTATCTTCCACATTCTCAATGCATCTAACCACAGTTTCTCACCCAATACACTTAACACTCCTTAATCATAATCCCCTTTTTCTCACATTACCTTTCAAATGCAGACGCAGTTTTAAAAAACGTATCTTTTTAGCTTCTGCTTCTTCCAGCTCTAATAATAGTTCTGAAGGTTTTTCTTGGCTGCAACTTACACATTCCATTCGCCGTGGTTCACAAAGTTTTTTCAATAAATTAGGCGACTCTGTGAAAAAAGAAACGGGTTTTGATTTTGAAGATGCTAAAAGTAATGTTGCAGAATTTTCAGGTCGAGCTATTGAAGACGGACAAATTCAGTTTCAACGTTTTAAGTCCGAGTTGTTTCCCCACTTCTTAATTTGGAACAAATTTGAGTCCTGGAAGGTGAACTCTCGCATTTCTTTAAGTTATATACACCGTCAGTGTAAAGAATTTATATTTACACTCTTGTAGCAGTTAATTACCTTATTTTGATTTTTTACGCTATCAGGTTACAGTTCCTTGTTGTAGCAGGTAACTTGCTTTATTTTTCGAGATTACAAATTCCACTTGCAGATTTTTTGGATAACCTGATTGTTTAAAAGATTCTTTTACACTAATGGTGTATATAAATTGATCTCCTTTTTTTTTTTTTGGGTCCCAATCGGGGAAGAAATGAACAATTTCAGTTTTTGTATTATTTGCAAAACATTGTGCTCACCTTAACTTTTGAACTGAATTATGGCTTCCTTAATTTTTGTTGTTCTCAGGACATAAAGAAATGGGATTCAAAAAGGGTTGGCGTGTTTATTCTGTATGTTATAGTGACAGTATTTTCTTGTCAAAGAATCTATATGGCAGTTCGAGCTCCTATGATTAATAAAGAAAGAAAAGAACTCACTGAGGCATATATGGAGGCTTTGATTCCTGAACCTACTACTGGCAATGTTAAAAGGTACGACAATGCTCAAGTAGATCTCTAAGAATGTAAAAATGAAAACTTTGTCCTCTTTAGTAAGTTTACTTTATGTCCTATGCTTCTAGGGGTCTTTTAGTCCCATTAGAGATTGAGATTTTTGTGCGAGTATAAAATATAGAAAACTGCTAGTACGTTTTAATTTTATTTTTATGTCATATATGTTGGCCTGAGATAAATGGAGATACATAGCAAGTGAGAATTTATATACTCAATCCTAACTTGTTTGATATCGAGGCGCAGTAGTGGTTGTTGTTGATAACTTGACCTCTATCATTAAGTACTTAGCCAATCAACTAACTGTGTTCTTAATGAAAACTTGGTAGCACTATTGCTTGATTTTATCCAGAGAGATCATTCGTAGATTCATCTTCAGATAGATGAATCGATGTGGCGGTGTGCACAATAAGCCTGAGGTGCATCTTGACCTTGATACTTTTTCTTATGATAATTGAACTTTTAGTAATGAAGAATAAAGGAAAATGAACCAACACGAAGGAAGTGTTGGAGAAGCAAAAAAATATTTTCAAAACAGATTGTGCATGCAGAGAACTTTGAAAATCTATGAGGTCATTTACTTCTTAAACATCCTTCAATTCACCCAAAAAAACCTAGTAGCCTTAAACATGTATACCTCAATCCATGAATGGTTTCAGCTTTTCCTTTGATACACTTTCTTCTTTCCATACCCACAATGCACAAGCTGGGATAGTGTCTGAATCTCCTTTGTTCCTGCCTAAGGCCTTTCACCTGCCAAGTTCTAATATAATTCCTCACAGAAGCAAACATGACCCATCTAACCCCAAAGATGTTAAGGAAAAGGTTTAGCAATTGTTAGGCTTCTGAACCGTGGATGAAGCAATGCCCTGTTTCTTCTTCTTGTTTTTCACACAAAAAGTATATGCTACACAATTCAAATCCTCTCCTCTGGAGGTTAAACTCTATCAACAGACCTTCATGGGCTGCCTCCCGATGAAGCAAAGGACATAAAATGATCTTCTGAATAGTTTACAAGATTTGACTAGGCTTCTACTTGTCGTCGAACTTTTGCTAAAGTGGGGACAAATCCCAACAAGTTGTCTAGATTAGTAGTTTGATACGGTCCATTCTAACAAAAATCAAATCAATGTAGTTTATGTAATAGGACACATTTACCTACCACCTTATGCAAATGTACTTTTTGGTTGATACAGTTGGTGCTTTAGATATTTTGTAATCTCTCAACTCCTTTCTTGATATTTATTCTTATAGATTCAAGAAAGGTCTGTGGAGGAAGACTACCCCCAAAGGTCTAAAGTTAAAGAAGTTCATTGAGGCAGCAGATGGAACACTTATTCATGACAGTTCGTATGTTGGTGAAGATGCTTGGGAAGATGACACTGCTAGTGATATTATGAAGGAGGTGATAGAGCATGATACGAGATTGAGAGTAGAGGATAAAGAGACCCTGAAAGAGAATCTTGGAATTTCAGGTGAGTTTTGTTATTTACCTTGCATAATAGTAAGGACTTAATTATCTCTCGCTCTTTAAACGGAGATGCAAATGATAATAACTGTTTCATAAGTTATTCCAGTTCCTCATTTGAAATGTATAGATCGGATGATAGCAACAGAAGTTCAGTAGTTTTTTACATATTCTTCTTGTATTTTTTTTTAGATGGATGAAGATCACCTTCATGATAGTTTGCTGTTTAACGAAGAATGAGAAGAAAAGAGGCAGGAGTAATCTGTAGTAGTATTATTTCAAAATGAATAATCTGCAGTCTTGATCTCAGCCTTTCTATTTTCTTGCCCCCCCCCCCCCCCCCCCCTCCCAAATAATAGTGAACTTCTAAAAGGTCGAGGTGCAGGTGTAGCATTTACCTATTTTTTGGGTTGGGCTAGGGTGAGTCGAAGCCCCACGAATTTGAAATTAATAATTTTTATATGCAAATAAAATCTAAAAATTCTAGAAAATATATTAAAAACTTTACAAAATCTCAAAAGAGAAGTATGCAACATTTCATCTAATTATTTGATCATAATAATATATGTATATGATAATATGTTACCAAATTATTAGATTTTGAGTTAATACCTAAAACCACCCTAAATGATCCATGTTTTGAAACTTTATGCTTAAACAATGGGGGTGTTGCTGCATAGATTGTAAAGAGAGTGAAACCACTTTCTATGACACTTGGCATTGCCGGGTGGTTCAAGACACTTGGCATTGCCGGGTGGTTCAAGGTTGGAAATGGAATGTTATAGTTTATAGGGTTACACCAACACCCCTTAGATATTAAAGTTGCAAACATGGATAGTTTAGGCGTATTTTATGTATTAACTCTTAATTTTACTAAAATATTTATTATAGACATTTTCAAGATCTTGGAAGATAATTTAAACATTGCCCTGTTAAAAAAGATAATTTGAACATTATATGTTTCGGGTGCACTTAGGTGTCATGTGATAGAAGGAACCCACCAAAGTGAAAGGTAAGTCCTACCGGATAGTTATAAGACCGCAATGTTATACGATAGTGGATGTTGGACCACTAAAGTCCAACATATCCACATGATGAGTGTTGCAGAGATGCAGATGCTAAGATGGATACGAGGTCATACAAGATTTGATAAGATTAGAAATGTTGATATCCCGTAGAAAGCGAAAGCAACATACATCGAGTATAAAATGTGGGAATGTTGCTTGAGATGGTTTTATCATATCTTGCATCGACTTGCACATGCACCGGTCCACAGGTGTGAAAGTGTGGTGCGTGGAGGTAATAGAAGGGACGATGTGGACCTTAGATCACATTGAAGGAAGTTGTCTCTGCGGACCTACAATTTCTTGGAGTCAATCCAGACCTAGCTAATGATATGACATAATGGAAGTAAAGGATCCGTATAGGTGATATCTACCAGTTGGGAATAGGCTTTAGTCTTGTCAGGAATGTTTATTTTGAACCTATTAGTTTTCTAGGAGTATATAAATAATTTTATTATTACTACTATTTGTGTAGATTTAATTTATTCTTCATTTTTATTTCTATATAATATTATGATGACATGAGGTGACCTTAAATGGAGAAACATGGTTAGTGAGGATTCATATAACCGATCCTAACTTGTTCAAGATTGAGATGTAATAGTTGTTGTATATGTTTGAGGTGTACAATTCAAACATTCCCAGGCGTAAAAGTGCGCACATGGCATACCGGGCAAACAATCAAGGTGTAAAGCATGCATGAGGGGTGAACATATCACTTATTGAGGTGTTAGCCCCCAGTATCGCCTTGGGGCATGTAGATGCTGCCTTGCTCAGGAGTCCTAATGTCCCTATTAAAAATTCTGATTTTTGCGAAATAGTCTACTGAAGTTATCAGTTAGTGCAGAAGGAAGCATATATCATAAAAGTGTGGAAAAGTTGTATCATATGGCTTCCTTAAATATTAGGAGCATGCAACAATTATGTACTTATTGTGAAATTTCTCGTATACTGTGTAACACAAATGACATTCTTAAACAAAATAATTTTCCTAAAATTTTTTCCCCAGCCCTATTGACTACAATCTAGTTTCATTCAACTTTGTAATCCTACTAGGGTTACCAAAAATCTAAATTCAACTTGTTATGTGTGACTAGGCCCATGGGCCACGCCATAGGTTTGAACCCTGCTGCAGAGAAAATCTTGGTATTTAAGTAGAATAGAGTAGAGTGCTGGGCTAAATATCCACCGAATTTTGAACGTGCCCCTCTAGCCTTCGAGAATTTCTTGGTTATTTGAAAACCTAAATTCACAAGTTTTGGACAAGTCCAGATTGAGGTAATTTCAGGGAGCTGGATTGAACGAACGTAGGTTATGTTTGGGGTTCCCTCAAGAAATGCCGATCTATGTTGGGTTAGGTAGGTATTTTAATAAATCGTGGTAAAAGCTTTATCCAAAAAAAAAAAAAAGTGATAGCAAATACATGAATAACATAGTGCAGCAAAAGCTTTTTCTGTATGTTTCACATAATACAACTCTAAAGCTTTTTTCGCCAAGCAGAGATGTAATATAATTGGGTTAAGCTCAGAACTTAGCTAAAAGGTATTAAGGAGAACGAATTAAGTTAGAACATTTCTGATTAAATACTTGAGATCCCTGAAGACTTTAATCTTTGAAACTTAGTCATAGTTTTTCTTCTAATCCACTCCAACATTGTAAGAATTGGTTTTTCTCTAACTTTCACCACAAAAGCATTAAAGGACTCGGTCATATTATTTATAAAATGATCATTTTTCACATGCTCATCAAACTTATGTCTTGCCCAACTTCCTACAAATTCTTTGCAATCATACAACAACCAATTATAAGCAGGTTTGCTTACCACTTTCATTTCATTCATAACTTCCAAAAAGTCTTGCTCATTATAGGTCTTAACAGTTGCCCAGAAAAGTTATCTTAGTTTTGGACCAGGATGTTTCACCTTGAAGTTGTTGTGAAAATGTCTTGCACAAAATCTATGGTTGGCCTTTGGAAAAAAAAATTCACGGCATTCTTGAGCCCTTTTTGCATGTTGCTCATAAATGTGATGTCTCCAATATCTCCAATAGAGTTGGACAAACAATCAAGAAAATACTCCTATGTCGGCCCATCCTCCTTACTAGCAAGCATGACTGCTTAAGAAAAAAATACCTGAGTTCGCATCAAGTGAAACAGCAACAAGTAACTGTCCCTTAAATGGACCCTTCAGAAAGCAAGCATCAATACCAATAAAACATCTACAACCATTAAAAAAGTCATAACCTTGTGTCTGAAAGCTAATGTAAAAATGTTCAAGAATTTGATTGCACCTGGGATTCAGCAGATCTAAACCAATACACTTCAACTTTATCACATCACCTTCATTGGTCTCTTTTAAAATGGCTGTGTATTGTGGTATCTTACCATAGCTTTTCTCATGATCTCCAACAACAATTCTTTTTCCGATCTTTATGGCTCTTATTATATTTTGATTAATCACATCAAACCATATTTTTCTTTCAATGCAATATAAAGCTTGTCTGCTGATAAGTCATAATCAGCTCTGATATCTGCCTCAAATTGTTTTGTAATCATCTTGCATGTGCTCCATAACCTTTCGTATCTTTAAGGCAAGTGTGCTGACCACTTAGTGTTTTAATCTTGTATGTTATTCCATCACCATAAGGGGAAGCATAAATTCGTCATCCGCATCCTTTATCTTTACAAATAGCAATAAATCTCCTCTTCTCATTCTTTAGCTTTTTAATTGGAAAACCCTCCAGACGGACAAACTCTTCTATAACTTGCCTAAAATGAGTCACGTCATTGAATATTTGCCCCTCTTTAAGTACAACAATCTCTTTCTTCAATTTCTCATCATATGAATATTTGAAAACTTCGCCCTGCATCTTGTTGCTTACCTTTGCCATGGGGTGCTCATTTATAGTATCATCATCACTAACACCCTTAAATAGCCCATTTTCATCAGATTCATAATCAGATAAGCCATCATCATTATCTTGTGTATCTGAGTGAATCTTTGCATTCTCAATCATAGGTTCTTCATCATCATCGGCCCAGTCAAAATCTTCACCCTCAACTTCAACAATAGTTTCATGTATAGTTAAATTTATATGAACCTCTCTCTGCCCCAAATCCTTATAAATGTTGAACAACATCTTTATATCAGCATCATCAGCGACTTTTATTATATCACCAGTACTCGGATGAACAGCATCTAAAGAAGTACTCCCTCCGTTTCAAAAAGGATGAACTTTTGCGGAGTACGAGGGTCAAATTGACTAATTTTGACCGGGAATTTGCACATCGAATTTTTAAATTTTTTGAAATAAAATTTACATATTTAAAAACTACATGAAAAATATTATAAGTCACAATAGTTAACAATTCAAAATAGTTAGAAAATATTTGTAAGACATGTGGTCAAACATAATCTTGTTTGACCCTTCAAATAGTAATAGGTTCATCCTTTTTGAAACAGAGGGAGTAGTTTTTTCCAACCAAGTAGAAGGACCTTCAGTAACAATACTATGAGCGTCTTCTAATAAATCTAATATTCCATAACGATCATCATCCACGTTAAGAACTTGGTAACATTTACCAAGACAATGCACTGATAAAGTGAATAACATCCCTGAAATAACAACAACAGATTAATGGTAAGTTTGATAATTTTTTCATAGGCAAAAGAGAAAACGATAAGTTTGGTTGAGATTATGTTAGACCATCGCATTGACACAATATTACCCAACTAAAAACTATTAGCGTACGGAATAAAAAAATGGTGCAGAAAGTTTCAAATACAATACATCACTTAAAACAAGTAATTTTTTATCTTGAATTTAATACTCCAAATCAAACTAGAGAACTTAGTACTTCCCCACAAATTTTAAAAAGTTAACACTTCAAAGTAGTACGTGAATGCATATAAACAGTACATATCCAGTAATTGGCACGCAGATGGTTGAATTGACAATGAAACTTACCGTGACTAGGATTTCCTACCGCGACGCCGAAACTTGTTTAATTTGTTTTCATATACTCCAACTCAAGAATATGGAGAGGTACAACTGAGAGTTCTTTTTAGAGATATTAGTATATTAGTAATTAATAATTAGGGTACTCATTAAATTTCTTTTTTTTTTTTAAAAAAAGAGTGAAATTACATTTTGCCTATAAATGACCGGTCAACTATGTTTAAGCTACCGGTCAATGGCCGGTGTTTAATTTGTTTTCATATACTCCAACTCAAGAATATGGAGAGGTACAACTGAGAGTTCTTTTTAGAGATATTAGTATATTACTCCCTCCGTTTCAAAAAGGATGAACCTTTGCGGAGTACGAGGGTCAAATTGACTAATTTTGACCGGGAATTTGCACATCGAATTTTTAATTTTTTTGAAATAAAATTTACATATTTAGAAACTACATGAAAAATACTATAAGTCACAATAGTTAACAATTCAAAATAGTTAGAAAATATTTGTAAGACATATGGTCAAACATAATCTTGTTTGACCCTTCAAATAGTAATAGGTTCATCCTTTTTGAAACGGAGGGAGTAGTAATTAATAATTAGGGTACTCATTAAATTTCTTTTTTTTTTTAAAAAAAGAGTGAAATTACATTTTGCCTATAAATGATCGGTCAACTATGTTTAAGCTACCGGTCAATGGCCGGATTTTGACATTAGAGGGGAATATGCCTATTGTTGAAAGTCAGGAGATTAACTTTTAAAGCAAACTTCGGGAGTGAAAATGATTTTCACTAATAACAAAATGCTCACACAAACTCATCCAGTTCACCCCCCACACTAAAACACCTTAGGCCTATCCCTCCCCAGATATTTATTTCTACTTCACACTACATAAGACACGTGGCACATAGTGTGTCATAACGATGACGCAGTCAGGCTCGCGTTTAATGACGACAGCAAGGGAATTAACTGTCTTCGTTGTTGGCCTGCTTTAGGCCATTTTTGCTTATAAAGTGGAAAACTTTGTTTTAGCTACCGATATGGGACAAGTATCCCTTCACCCACATCTGACTTTTTCTCTCTTTCTTTTATTATTTTAGTTTTCATTATATTCTTTTCTTTAACTATAATAAAATAATATTTCAATAGTAAAGTATTGCCTTTCAGCAAATTATGTAAAGTCTTTACTATATCTTTTGATTAGATTACGTAAGTCTTAGTTTTAAATTGTATAATATATATTTTATAATTATTCCACAAATAATCCAATTTAAGTTATTATTATTAGAATGTAATATTTCATTATAAGAGGATTGAAAAGGTATGCATGTGTGTGTGTGTGTGTGTATGTATATGTATTTGTTTTTTTTTTTAATTTAGAGATATCTAGTATATATTTATATTAGAAAAACTTTTGTAAAATGCCTCAAAGCTCTCTAGTATCTTTACATAAAAAATAATAATTTATGTATCTAATTAAGATTTGGGTTGTTTGATAAATGAGTAAGTTCTAGCCCTTGTAAAAAAAAAAAAAAAAAAAAACATTCTAAAACTTTCCTATTCTATTTTTTAAAACTCCTACCTTTTTTTTTTAAAAAAAAATAATTTTTTGAAAAAACAATTTAAAAACTGCTGGAAAATGTCACAGAACCGCCGCCAAACTCCAGATATTTAAAAACCGCCGATAAATGCAAAAATACCGCAGTAAACATCGTTCGTATCTGAAGCACTTGGCGCAACCCCCGCTAGATGAACACAAACCGCCGTTAAATATTTCTTTTAGTTACGTAGCCGCCGTAAGAACCGCCATGAAATTTATTTTAGCGACGGTTGTCCGAAACCACCGCGGATATACTGCCGGGATTCGACTGTTTTCTTGTAGTTAATTGTACTCTTGGGTTTAATACAATTCATTTACTATTTTTTCTATTGTGTTGTTATCATTTCATATTTATATTCAATCGTTATTATCTTGATACAACGTATTGCTTGTAACCCTTTTTTACAAATTTAATTGTATTCTAAATTTTAATTTAGAAGCATACAATTTGGTGCCTATTGTGGGGCTCAGACAATTACGTTTGTTCCAAGGTTATAATATGTATCTCTTTGTTTCCTCAAGATGGCTGATAACACCATCAATAAAAATTTTAGAAATATTGTTGAAGATCCCACCGTTGAAGATGCTCATTTAGGTCATGAGAAAACTGCTCTAATTAACGTGGGGGTTCTATTGTGGAGTAGTTAAGGCTAAACTTACACAAACTGCTTCAATGAGAGAGGTTTTGATTATCCATGGTGCAACTGCATTAACTCGAATATTGTCATTAGCCCATTCAAATGCCAAACTCCTTGTCAATTGGTTCATTGCTCCTATATTTGCGAGGAAAAATGGAAAACAAATCATACAACAATACTAGTATATACAGTTTAATGTAATTATAACCTAATGCAAATGGTCTTTAATATATATAAACTTTTCACTTGATATATATAAATAAAATACAATAGATCTTTTTAAAATCATTTCGTCTATTCAAAATGTAAATAATCATTTGCGTTCATTTTCTCGACTGTCTCGTAGAGTCCGGGGAAGGACCTCACCTCAAGAGATGTGATGTACGTAACCTAACCTAATGCAAGTATCAGTAGTTGTTTTCTAGGCTTGAACCCATGACCTATAGGTCACACAAAGACAACTTTACAAGTTGCTCCAAGGCTCCCCTTAACAACTTAAATTTCTTATTTTACACATAATGAGAAGCATTTATAGACATATAAATTATTATACCATGTTGTGGCCACAAGTTTTAAAAGTCTTATTTATTTTCTTTATTTTTTTGCGAATTCAAGCTTTGTCACATAAAGTGTAATTGACAGAGTAACTAACGTGAAAAAATAATTTATCTATGTTTGGAAAATTCAAGGTAGAGATAATACAATGTACTCCCTCCATTTTAATATATATGAAACTATTTCCTTATTAGTCTGTTCAAAAGATAATCCTTTTCCAATTAAAAATAATTATACTAAAACTTTCACTTTTGTGCTTAGTGAGAAGCTTTAATCACCAACCAAATAATATGGCATATTTTAAAGAGGAAATTGCTCATCATACAATTTGAATAGATGAAAATGACTATCAAGATCTGTTATGTGTTTTTTTTTTTAGATTTCTTACATGTAAAACTTGAATTTTTTTAAGAGATTTGACATAAAAATTGTTCAAGAGACCACAAAACCAATCGACTCCTTGTTTAGGATCGCAAATTTCAAAAGAAGTATAGCTACACAAATGTTACGACTTCTTTAGGGCCATAAATTTTAAAAGATTTTATTTCTTTCTTAAATTTCATGTTTAATTAACAATGTTTGCATAAATTAATCATTAGTGAATTTAGAGAAGAAAATCAGAAGATCATGTTATCTTTGGCCAGCTAGTTATGTACCTTTAGATGCTGAATAGATGGAACAAAAGGGAAAAGACATGAGCCCAGCAACAGAAGAGATGGAAACAATGCTTCCATTTCCTGAGGCCTTCAAGAAAGGCTGTGCTAACTGTGATAGGTGATATGAAGCCTCAAAATTGATGCCCATCATGGTGTTGTAATCTTCATGAGTGTACTCCGTCGTTATCTTAGGTATGGATACAGCAGCATTATTTATCTAACAAAGAATGTCAAATTAATATGTAATTAATGAGAAAAAGAGCGTAATTGTCTATAAAAAGTCTAAATCGGTAATTCAAAAAAGAAAAAGTAAAAAAAAAAAAAAAAAGCTGGTTATCACTACTTATGGTATGTTGATTGTAGGAAAAATCATTACATTGTGTATGTAATATGTATACAAGTTAACTTCAATTATTAAGTAAGAACTCATCGTTCATACATGTGTCGGTATATATGAAATTTCTTCATTCTTAATAAAAAATCTAGGGTTAGTTTAGGATTGAAAAATTCTTAATACAGTTCGTTTCTAACTTGATTATCCACACGCTGTGTGTTTTTGGAATAATAGTCGAGCTATTTAACATACTAAATGGTCTTTTTCAAATCCTTCAATGCCGGTTGGCATTCAGGGGTCCACTCAAACTCCTTGTTTTGCTTTAAAACGTCGAAGAAACTCTTGCATCAGTCGGATGATCGGGAGATGAATCTTCGCAGGGCTGCCACTCTTTCTGTCAATTTCATGACATCCTTCCGGTTATGGAGTACGTCTGGTATTGATTCAATGGCTTTGATCTGAGCGGGATTGACTTCAATTCCACGTTGAGAAACGATGAAGCCCAAGAACTTTCCCGATCCGACTCCGAATGCACATTTCTCCGGGTTCAGCTTCATGTTGTACTGATCCAGAATCCGGAAAGCTTCTTTTAGATGCGCCAGATGGTCCTCTGCTCGTTTGGACTTGATCAACATGTCATCGATGTACACTTCCATAGTCTTTCCGATATGGTCGTGGAACATTCGATTGACTAGATGCTGATATGTCGCACCTGCATTTTTCAACCCAAATGGCATAACTTTATAACAATACGTACCTCTGCAGGTTATGAACGCTGTTTTCTCCTGGTCCTCTGGGTCCATCAATATCTGGTTATATCCGAAATATGCGTCGAGGAAGGTGAGCACCTCGTGCCCGGCTGTTGCGTCGATCAGTTGATCTATCCTGGGAAGGGATATCAATCAGTTTGGAGCTAAATAGCAGGCCTTCGAAAATAATCAAAATCCTCAAAGCTACCAAAATCAATAAAATATTTCAATTATAATAGTACAAAGATGTTCCATAGTACAATCACCCCATGCACTTATGAAGAATATATAACATCTGATTTTTTATAAAGTGATAAGCACATTTGATCGAATCAGTTCGTGATATTCAAAATTATCAAAAACATAAAGATAAAGAATCTATACACCCAGTAAATTTTACAATTCATATTAGTACGTGAAGGAAAATATGACAAATAATAAGGTGAAGAACATTGCAACTATGCACAGACATGATATATTTTCATGAATTGTTACAGATGAATCGAAGTAAACACTAATAAAAGTTAATCACTGATTAAAATCAACACGAATACACTCGGGAATGAATATTGTCTTACCATTTATGTCTTTCATTTGATATTGTTTCTGGTCGCTCCAAGGACATTGACATAGATTAATTATCTTCAGTTGCCTCATGTTCCTCCACATTTGTAACTGGACATCTTCCCATATCGTAAAATCTTCTGCTCCTACAATCTGTTATTTCTTGCTTTCCTGTTCAATAACATCATTGCGGCTGAGTTCAAAATCCTCAAAACTATCAAAAGCCATAGAATATTTCAGTTGTAATAGTACAAAGATGCCACATAGTACAAACATTATCTAGAGCATCACAAGCAGCAATTCTTATGCTTTACACCCCCCAATATGCACTTGTGATGATTATATAACTTCAAGACTTATGGTTGGAGGAAAAAAATGCTGATATCCTCATCTCAAAATGTATGACACACATTTACTTAAGAGGACTCCACTGTGTAGCTTTATGATTAGTTTCTTTTAATGTCGTCACGAATATGATATTCCCCTAAAAATACAGTAAAACACAGATTTATAAAACACATTTCAGATCAAAGATGTTATGTCCGTCTAATCAGTTAGTTTAAATAAATATTATTTCACGCGATTTAAAATTGGAGACCAGTAAAGAAGATTCTTATATCAAATAATATACTCATTTTACTGACAGTTCAATTCAACATTGATAGTAATAGCTTTTTTGTCATGAGAAGCATGAAATTACACGGCGTCATGGATAGTAAGTCTGAGATGAAAGCATAAAGTTCAAGTTTGGAAGATTCTAGTATTAATAATGTGTTTTAGTTTTACTCTGACCAATAGAATCTAGATTTCAAATCGAAGATTCTTATCCTTATGTGATGATTTTTTGTTTAAGCTAAGAATTGAAGTCGACTAACATTACCAATGTGTGATAAAATCTAATAGCCCAAATTCTATCAAATCATATATATGTTAACGAAATCGTTATCCATATTTTCACAACTTAGGAATTATCTAACCAAGTTTATTTTACAGATTTGGATGAGCTAAATTGTTTGTTTGTACATTTTAAAAAGATATCTTATCCTTATTTTATTCTTCTCCACTTTGACTGATTACTGAGGCTAACTTGCCAAGTTCAACTTTTAACAGGGAATTAGGAAGACTACCATCGTTTATCAAATTAAAGGACCTTATCATATATCAGACATATTCTTTGAATCTGGAAACTGTGATACCATATTCAACCAAGTAAGAATATGTCAAGAGATCAACGTAGAGTTGGGAGAGAAAAAAATATACCACACGAAACAATAATATACTTTAAAGAATGAAAAACTTTTTTCTAATTTTGTTTTCTAATATTGTGTTAAAGAAACTGACGAACTTGAATATACATATACTTTGGTTATGTTATGAAATAAAAGTTATAAAGTAAATAAAACAGAGAAACTTTATAGAGAGAGACTGATATATTATTTCACTTCAAACTACTGATGTACAAAATAAACTGAAATGACTTCCTATTTATAGAAGAAAAGAAGCAGCTGCAAAGCTTTTTAGGAAGCTGCTGCAAGGCTTTTCAGAAGCTATTGGCAAGCTGTCTGCATGAGCTACTTGAAAGCTGTCTGCTTGATTGCAAGCCTCTTCAAACTGCTGCAAGGCTTTCTACAAGCTGCTGCAAGGCTTTTCATAGAGCTGCTTGTTAGCTGTCTGCTTGTAAGCTACTTGTAAACTGCTTGCAAGCTACTAATAGATCAAGCTTCTTCAGGAAGCTATGGGAGTAATGGACATCCACAATACAACGTATTCATAACACTCCCCCTTGGATGTTCATTAGTATATAACGTTCCTTGTTAAAACCTTACTAAGAAAAAAACCTGTGGGAAAAAAGTCTTAGTGAAGAAAAAAGAGTACACTTGTTTTGTAATACGCATTATCAGTTATCTCATTAAAAACCTTACCAAGAAAACTCAGTGAGAAAAAATATGGTTAAGGGAAAAAAAGTACAATACGTATTTTGCTCCCCCTAATAGAAACGTCGATCTAGGTGTCTAAGTTTCCTCATTCCAATGTTGTATACCATCTTTTCAAATGTTGCAGGCTGTAAAGATTTGGTGAAAAAATCTGCCAAATTATCACACGAACATATTTGTTGCACATCAATTTCACCATCCTTTTGGAGATCATGTGTGAAAAGAACTTTAGTGAAATGTGCTTTGTTCTATCTCCTTGTATGAATCCTTCTTTCAACTGTGTTATGCATGAAGTGTTGTCTTCATATAAGATCATGGATATTTTGGTGTCACATTTCAGACCACATCTTTTCCGAATAAAATGAATCACTGATCTCAACCATACATATTCTCTATTTACTTCATCAATAGCTATTAACTCAGCATGATTTGGAGAAGAAGCAACCATTGATTTTTTTTGTAGAACGCTATGATATGGTCGTACCCCCCACATGTAAAAAGATAACCAGTTTGAGATCGACCTCTATGCGGATCGGATAAATAGCCTGCATCTGCATAACCAACAAGATCTGCACCATATTTTGTTAGAATAAAACAAACCCATATCAACAAATCCCTCGGATATTCCAATACCTGTTTGATACCTTTCCAATGTCGTTGTGTAGGAGCAGAACTAAATCTTGCTAAAACATTAACAGAAAATGCAATATCAGGTCTTGTCGAATTAGCAAGATACATAAGTGCACCAATTGCACTTAGATATGGTACTTCAGGACCAAGGAGTTCCTCATCCTCTTCTTGAGGTCGGAACAGAACTTTATCAACTTCAAGGGATCGAACAATCATTGGAGTACTTAATGGATGTGCCGTATCCATGTAAAATCGGTTCAAGACCTTTTCTGTATAGGCAGATTGATGAATAAAAATTCCATCTACTAAATGTTCAATTTGTAGACCAAGACAAAGTTTTGTCTTTCCGAGATCTTTCATCTCAAATTCTCTGTTTAAATAATCAATTACCTTTTGGAGCTCTTCTGGAGTTCCAATGAGATTTATGTCATCAACATAAATAACAAGTATAACAAACTGTGATGTTGTTTTCTTTATGAATATACATGGACAAATGACATCGTTTATATAACCTTCCTTTAGCAAGTACTCACTAAGGCAATTATACCACATGCGCCTTGATTGTTTTAAACCGTACAAAGAACTTTGTAATCTGATTGAGTACATTTCTCGAGACTCTAAATTATATGCTTCAGGCATTTTAAATCCTTCAGGTATTTTCATATAATTTTCATTATCAAGTGAGCCATATAGGTGTGCTGTAACTACATCTATCAGGTGTATTTCAAGTTTTTCATGTACAGCTAAACTGATGAGATATCGAAATGTTATTCCATCCATAACAGGTGAATATGTTTCTTCGTAGTCGACACCAGGTCTTTGTGAGAATCCTTGTGCAACAAGGCGTGCTTTATAATTAATTTCACCTTTCTCATTTCGTTTACGCACAAAGATCCATTTAAAGGCAACTGGTTTTATACCATTAGGTGTATGGACTACAAGTCCAAAAACAATACGTTTGGCAAGTGAGCTCAATTCTGCTTGAATTATCTCTTGCCATTTTGGCCAATCACTTCTTTATCGACATTGTTGAATAGATTGAGGTCCAAAATCCTCATTATCTTGCATAATATTAAGTGCAACACTATATGCAAAAACATCCTCAACCTCTATTTCTGATTGATTCAAATTTATTCCATCACGAGTAGAATTTATTAAATATTCCTCATTCACTTGAGCCTCAGGTTCATTGATTTCTTCAGGAAACTCAGGATTATAAAGATCTTGGTTCTCTTCAAGAGATTCTTTCATAATGTCATCTTGATCATTTGTTATTTTTCTTTTTCTAGCATTTCGATTTTTGGAACCCAATGGTCTACCATGCTTCGGGCGTGCTTTAGGTTCACTGGCTATGACGCTACTAGATGGTCCTGCTGGGATATCCATCCGAATTGGCACATTCTCTACAGGGATATGTGATTTAGTAATCTTTTTTAAATTAGTAAATGCATCTGGCATTTGATTTGCTATATTTTACAAATGAACGATCTTCTGGACCTCTTTTTTATATATGGGGGCACGTGGATCAAAGTGAGATAATGATGGAACTTTCCACACAATTTTTCTATTTATGTCCTTATTCTCTCCCCCTAATTGTGGGAAAATTGTTTCATCCAATCGACAATCTGCAAATCGAGCAGTGAATAAATCTCCCATCAATGGCTCAAGGTAGCGAATAATAGAGGGTGACTCAAACCCAACATATATTCCTAGTCTTCTTTGGGGTCCAATCTTAGTGCGCTGTGGTGGTGCTACTGGCACATATATAGCGCATCCAAAAATTCGTAGATGAGAAATATTTGGTTCATGACCAAAAACTAATCATGACAGGGAGAATTCATGATAATTTGTCGGTCTGAGACGAACAAGTGATGTTGCATGTAAAATAGCATGACCCCAAGCAGTAGTGGGCAATTTTGTTTTCATTAATAGCGGTCTTGCTATCAATTGCAGTCGTTTAATAAATGACGTTGCGAGGCCATTTTGAGTATAAACATAAGCTACATGATGTTCAACTTTTATTCCGACTGATAAACAATAATCATTAAAAGCTTTGGATGAAAATTTTGCAGCATTATCAAGGCGAATAACTTTAATAGGATTATCAGGAAATTGTGCCCTTAATTGAATTATTTGTGCCAATAATTTTGCAAACGCTAGGTTGCGAGATGATAATAGGCACACATGAGACCATCTTGAAGATGCATCAATTAGGACCATAAAATATATAAACAATCCACAAGGTGGATGAATAGGTCCACATATATCCCCATGGATACGTTCTAAAAACATTGGGGATTCAACCTCAACCTTTGTTGGTGATGCTCTAGCTAGTAATTAATTTTCCTTGATAACAAGCAGCACAAAAAAATTCATCACTTTTAAGAATCTTCAGGTTCTTAAGTGAATGCCTATTTGAATTTGCAATGATTCGTCTCATCATTATTGATCCAGGATGACCCAAATGATCATGCCAAAGCACAAAATTATTTAAATCAGTAAACTTCTGGTTTACGACAGAGTGTGCTTCAACTGTAGCAATCTTTGTACAGTATAAGCCAGAAGATAAAGTTGGCAACTTTTCTAAAACATGTTTCTGGCCAGAGACATTCTTTGTATAGAAGTCACATAACGTGTGTTTCGTACTAAAAAATCACAATATTTCCACCAATATAACAATAAAGTCACATTAGCTGAAAATAGTACAACTCCGGTGGCTTTTTTTTTTTTTTTTTTTCATGTCAGAAATAATATTTTAACCCATTTTAATAAATAGGTATAATATTTTGCTTTTGTGTTGATGCACATTATATTAGTTACCAAATCATCTATGTGAATTTTGCCATTTAATTTTGAAAGTTGTACTCTTGTATTGCTATTCACTTGTTTATTTGTTATTATTATTATTTAATATGATGTATAGTAGCAAAAATATTGAGGATGAAAAAGAAAATACTGAAGCCGCCGTGTCTTAAGGGGAAAAAGGTTCCGTTTCAGCTGCTGGAAGTTTGATTTGCTGTTTGTAGTAATTTTTACACAATTAAAGAGCTCATTTTTGCAGATTGTTTTAGGAGCTCAAAGTATCGAGAAAATTAGTGCCTTTTTTATTTTAGTCTTTTTACTGAAAATCATGGTTCCAAATACTGAAGATAAGCATAAGTGTTCCCAGAATAAAATATTAATGCTTGTATTGCTCATCAAAGTAAAAAAAAAAAAGTAGCAAAAATACAAAATATTTGACTAATTATATTAGCATAACAATAACAAATTGGTCGCCAAACAAAGTGCTCAAATATATGGGTGGATAGATTGCTTTTAATAGGTGATGGGTTTTGGGTTGGGTATACCAATATACTTATTTGTTAAATGATTTAAAATATTATTTTTGGCATGAAAATAAAAAAAGCCACCAGAGTTGTACCATTTCCGGCTAGTGTGACTTTGTTGTTATATTGGTTGAAGTAGTGTGACTTTTGGGTAAGAAACATAAGTTATGTGACTTTTGAGAAAAAAAACCTATAATTATGTGACCATTTGTGAAAATTACCCAGCATTTTAAGCAAAAAATTTCACACAGTACCTTCCATAAGCACTGGTCTTATCAATTTGCCCCCACTTTCAAATATTTTAAGTAAATGCCCTCCACATAATCCCTCACTATGCGAAAGGACTATTTTGCCGCTGCCTAAACTCAATTCACATGGAACATTCTCCTTCTCTCTTTCCTCCTTCCTTTCATTCTGTCCTTCCTCCTTCATTTCCTTCTTTCTTCGTTGTGTTCTAGAGAGATTTAGGAAATCTATATAAGTTTTATTTATTTTATTATTTTTCTTTAATTTGTGTTATAATATAATTTTTATTTTGCCTCATCCTTTATTTGTATTTATTTTTTTATGTATTTCTTTTTGGTAATTATTATCTATACACTTATCTGTAAGTTTTTTTCATTTTGATTGATAATCGTGGAATTAAATTTGACGTTCTTGTGGTTTTTTTTAACTTCTTATGCTTGATTAAGATGATTTTAAGGTTCTTATTGACAATAGCAATTAGATATTGTTGTTGCTCATTGCACAGAGCTTAAAGTCTTGGCTATTGCCATTAATGCAGAGACTTTCTCTGCAAGTAGCCTCTATTGCACAGAGATTAAAGTCTTAGCTATTACCAAGACTTGAAGAGACTTTTTCTGCAAGTTGCTTATTGCATAGATCTTAAAGTCTTAGCTATTGCCAGTACTTGTAGAGACTTTGTCTGCAGGTTGTCTATTGCACCAAATCGTAAAGTATTGGCAAGTGCCAATACTTTCAGAGACTTCCCCTACAAGTTGCCTCCTTCAACCCGACCTTAAAGTGTTGGCTATTGCCAAAAGTTGCAAAGAATTTGGTAACATCACTTGGGTGGTGTTACCATTGATAAAAGAAGAAGGTTTCTTGATTTGTCGAGTGATAAGTTGACCCTTAATGACAATGTTCATAACTTTCATTCAATCTTGTTTTTATTTTTTTGTGTTAGATTCCATTTTGATTTCCTAGTTAAGGCGCCCATTGCACCAGAGCTTGAACTCTTGGCAATAACCAAGACTTGCAGAGACTTTCTTACAAATTACCCAATGTAACATGGCTTGAAGTCTTGGCAATTGCCAAGAAGTCTATGCAAGGTGCCCATTGCACCAGAGCTTGAACTCTTGGCAATAGCCAAGACTTGAAGAGACTTTCTCTGCAAATTACCCACTACAATAGGGCTTGAAGTCTTGGCAATTGCCAAGAAGTCTGTGCAAGGTGCCCATTGCACCAGAGCTTGAACTCTTGGCAATAGCCAAGACTTGCAGAGACTTTCTCTGCAAATTGGCCGCTACAACATGGCTTGAAGTCTTGGCAATTTCCAAAGAGTCTTTGTAAGGTGCCCATTGCACCAGAGCTTAAACACTTGGCAATAGCCATGATTTGCAAAGACTTTCTTTTGCAAGTTGGCCACTATAATAAAGCTTGAAGTCTTGACAATTGCTAGGAAAGTCTGTGTAAGATAGCATTGCACTAGAGCTTAAACTCTTTGTATAGACAAGACTTGCAGAGACAAGTTGCCCATTGCGACAGGGCTTAAAATTTTCGTAATTACCAAGAAGTCTGTGCAAGGTGCCCATTGCCAAGAAGTCTGTGTAAGATACTCATTTTCATAGATTTTCTACAAGGTTATCCAAATGAATGTAAGAGAGTAGGAATTTGAAGGAATCTAACCTTGAATCTTCGTTTCAACGGAGGAATCTGTAAAAGTTGTAGGTTTTTAGGGTTTAGAGATTGTTTGAATGGAGAAAAGAAAGGGGAGGATAGTGTGGGTCTTTTTATTAGTTATGAGAGGTATTTTCATCCGGAATAAGTTTCATTAAACTAATGGAGGGCAGTTTTGCTAAACCACTGTTATTGAGTGAATTTTGGCAAACCATTGCTTCCCGTGTCATATTTTTGCAATTCAGCCCAATTTAAGACTAATTTGAAAATTATTGAGATAAAATTGGGTGTCAACAACACTCACGAGCAATCCTGTGCTCACCCTTGATTTACCGAATTCCCCCAAGGAGTTGGGAACTTTATAAGTTAGATGTAAAGGGGACAATACTGTTTCCATCACATAAATCCAAGACCACCCAAGTATAACCATATAAATATTTATGGCATATTTTAAACCCCAATTCAAACTATGTGCCAATTCAAACTATGATATATAAAATTGGAAGAATGGAGTATTAGATTTCAAAACAAGCTATCTAATGACTCATTTATCTAGTTCCCAAGTTGGATTTCCTTGTGTGTTAGACTTATGAGTTTTAGCTTCAATATTGTTCCGTCAATTTATCAATGACTAGAGTTGGGATTCAACTCAGGTAAACAAGTGTAATAACAAAAGCATGTAATATTGAATGATTAACATTAAAAAGATTGTTTATTTATAATAAAAGATATTTTATTAGATATACTAATTTATGGTCATTACAAAAGGGATGGACCTAACAACGAAAGTGTCAGGCCTACCTTACCATTTTAATTGTAGTTTGATGGTAGCTTAAAATGCAACTTAACTACGGCTACTTTGGGATACTTGAAAACTTCTTTTCCAAAAAAAGGAGTAACTTCAAATTACAACATTTAGAATCTTTATTTTTCATGAAAGCAGTAAATCGATATAAACATAGTATAACATTTAATTAGGAGCATCATTGACTGTCATTCCTCCATCAACACAAATAATTTGACCAGTTATGTATGAAGAAGCAGGTAAACAAAGAAATGCTATTGTTGCTGAAACTTCTCTTGGTTCTCCTGCACGTTTTATTGGAGGTCGATCAATTAGACCTTGAATTAACACTTCATGTTCATCCTGAAATTTATTCATGGGTCACTGATATAATTCTTTTTAAAATTAAGAAAAAAAGAGCCAAAAAAAAAAAGAAAAAAAAACAAGTGAGATACGAAATTATACATTCAATGCTTCGACAAGGGAAGTTTTGATGACCCATGGTGCAACTGCATTGACACGAATCTTGTCTTTTGCCCATTCGCATGCTAAACTCTTCGTCACCTGATTAATGGCTCCTAACATAAGACAGAATTTAGAATTTTAAATAAGTGGTTAAGTGTCACTAATTTCATGTATGTCCATTAAAGTTTAAAGTATTTATAAATATAGTAAGGTTACAAAATTAGTGTTTTTACACCAACCAACTTAATCTTAAAAACTATTATAGTGATGTCACAAAAATATTACTATCACTTTAAATTTTAAAGTAAAAGTAACTTCACTCAAAATAACATTAAAGTCATAACTTTTACCCATTATAACAATAAACTCATTTTGAAGATAAGTTTGGTTATGTTGAGTAACGCTCAATGGTTTTAATTTTATAGCATGTCGAGTTCAATTCTTTTATGTGACTAAAAATAAATTTGTAGCTTTACCGTTATAGAGAAATAAATGATTGACTATAATACTTTATTATATGTAAAGTTCAGATATTTTAGCCGTCCTAGAGTTGCCCTTGAGTATAATAATGTAAAATACCAAAAACAGAAGTACATTATAAGGAAAAAAAATAGAACAAACACGACCATTACCTTTAGAGGCAGCATAGATCGAGGTGCAAGGTACAGAAATAACCCCAGCGGCAGATGACACAAACACAATACTTCCATTTCCAGAAGCCTTTAACAATGGATGAGCAAGTTGGCACAAATGGTAAGAAGCTTCAAAATTAGTTCCTATTACCATTGAGTAATCTTCTCCTGTAATTTCCGTGGCTTCTTTTGCCACAGTAACACCAGCATTGTTCACCTGTTTTTGAGATATTTATAGTGAGTCATAATTTCAACATCAAAGTTCTCAAGTAGAATAGGACTTGAATAAATATATCTATAGAGGGGGTATAAAGGTACTTCGAATGATAATGTTAAGCATAACATGTTCTCAAAGAGTCAGTGTTATGGGTCCAAAATTATCCAATGAAAACCTGATCTGCTCAGCCAGCCCTTTATTATCTCAAACTCACTTTAGACCTGTTCAATTCAAACTATCTAAAAGTTTGCTTGATTTGGGCTAAATAATTTAGGGTTTTTTTTTTCTTTCAAAAATACCACCTCAAAGCAAGGAATTTATAAATGAAGGGTCATATTATTTTCTTATATGGCACAGCACATCCCTTTTGAACTCTCCTTCAAAATAAAAAATCCTAGGTTCTACTCTCCCCTCCCCCGCCACTGACCTCCCAGTGGCCGAAAAACTGAAAAACGCCGGATCTCATCAGAGTTGCTTATTTTATGTCACCGGAGCTTTATTATTGCTGTTTTTTTAAAATTATTATTTTTTGATAATTTTATATACACAAATATATCAACAAATAATAAATTATACATACATATATATAAGGTGACATGTAAATACCACCTCAAAGCAAGGAATTTCCAAATAAAGAGCCATTTTTTTTTTTCTTATAAGGCATAGCATCTCCCCTCCCCCCCGCCTTTCCCGTCGAACTCTCCCTCAAAATAAAAAATTCTAAGTTCCACTCCCCCCTCCCTCACCACTGACCTGCGGGCAGTGGCCGGTGGCCAAAAAATTAAAAGCAGCCGGATCTAGTCGGATTGCTTATTTTATGTCACCGGAGCTTTATTATTGCTGGTTTTGTTTAAATCATTATTTTTTTTATAATTTATATACACAAATCTATCAAAAAAATAGTAAATTATACGTGTATATACATAGAAAAATATGTACGCAAGAGAAAAATACAAAAAAAAAAAAAAACTTAAACTGTATACATCCATAACAATGCCCAAATCTGAAATTTATAACACTTTATTCATTATTCATACACGCGTATATAGATTTATACAGCTTTATATATGTTTACAGAAGTGTATAAACAATATTTATTTATTTTATATATACACATATACAGATTTATACAACATTATACACGTTTGTAGAAGTGTATAAATAAGTAAAATTAACTAAACTCGTAAAAATTTATAGGTTTTTGGATAGCTTTTACACAAAAGCTTAACAAAAATAAAAGATTCATAAGATTTTCTACAAGAAAAATACTAGATCTAAACATTAGAAAATTTTTTTAACAAAAAACAAGTAGATCTCACCAGATTTTATGAAAAAAGTGAAAAAAAAAAGAAGAAACATGATAAACCAACCCTCACCGGAGCTTTGACCGAAATTTACATCGAAAAATCGACATTGTTATTCAAAAAGCATTAAAAAAAAGAGAGAATTAGTAAAAAAATGACGGCGGAGGCGGTGGCTTTGAGGAGAGGAGATGAAGGTAAGTTCGTAGTGGGGAGGCGGCAGCGGTAGTGGAAGGAGGGAAGGAGAAGAGAAGAAAAATGGGGGCTAGAATTTTTTATTTCTTTAAAAAGAGGGGATGCTATGAGTGAAAAAAAAAATTAAAGAAAAAAGAAGGGGGTGACAAGTCGGTTAAGAAGGGGAAATATGGGCCTATGTTGATACTTTTTAGAGAAAATTATGTGGGATGAACATTTAGAAGAGTCTTTTACAAAAAATAGACATATTTTTCTTTTATTATGATTTATAGAAATTTAACAATATGTCATTTACTTTTTATAGACATTCTTTTTTACTGAACACTTTTCCTCTTTTATGCCTATTTTTGGGGGAATAGAGTAAATCACTATCAGTTATATTTAGATGTGATCTTATCTCATTAATTAAAGATATTTATTAAACCATTTAATCTTTTTTTACGTTGATAGAAATAAATCTACCTAAAACATGATTCAATTAAGTGAGAAAATATTGGGGCAAAATCTAAATTAGCATTGCATGATAAAATGTTCATCCCAAGGTATACTTCTGCATATTTTATTAATTACGTATTGCATGTTCATTGCTTTAAAATATATATTATTATTATATAAAAAATATTATGTTGATATAAATGTAATATATTCCGCATAATTATGATAAAAAATTTTAATATACAAAAAAATATTTTTACATATAATATTTTATTGATATAATTTCAATATATTCTGCATATTTATGATACATCGCAAAAAAAGTATATTGATATTATTATACATATAATATTTTATTGATACAAGTGCAATATATTTTGCATATCTATAATAACTATGTGGTGTGAATATTCCCTAATAGATATAGTGTGAGTATTCCCTATGTATTACTTATGTGGTAGAATTAAGTTGGTATTTACATTATTATAATTGTGTGCATAATGAATACCAAAAATTAATGGAGAATGAATACCAATAAAATATGCAAAATATAAAACACAAAATGTATACGAAATGTATAATAAAGATATGCATTTTATGTATACGAAAAATGTATGCAAAATGTATACATAAAATATATGCAAAAGATATATATTTTGCAATTTTTTGGTGATAATCATGTGATAAGAGTTAATGGAGAAAGAGAATGTGGCTGATGATTGTTATCCCAAAAAAATAAGCACAAATTTAAACTTCTTTTGCTGTAGTTCCACTATTTTAGGAAAATTATATTTGTAAACATATTAATATAGGTAATTTTGGCTAGCCTTTGTTCAAGAGTTCATGTGTCTATTTGAATGTAGGGTCATATTTGATTTTGGTTAAATATGTTATCTTCTCTAATTTTTATGGGTTGATTGTCTCTCCATATAAAAATTCATATAATTTAAGTTGACTAATGAAAAATCTTGTCAAACATTTATAAGAGAACTTTTCTTTATTTGATATGTTATACATACCATAATAAAGAGAGAAAGTCTGATTAACTTTTTTTTATTTGATATATTATATATACCATAATAAAGAGAGAAAGTCATTAACTTTGTTTGGTAACTAAAAAAGTTTTGAGAACACAAATAAATATATATAAGATTTTTACGGTGCTTGAATAATGGTTAGACTACTTAAATAAAAATAGTCATTTTGTATAATTTCATATATACTTTATGTATAATACATGTATAATCTATATCGTGATTGCATAGTCTATTTTTGTAAAGTTTCCAAGTTGGTACGAGTTGGGTTGGTTGGGCTAGGACCCATTATTTTGCCCATCTTAACCAAGCCGATCTCAACCCAATAAACCTTTAGGCAAGTAAATTACCTGCCTAATTGTTAAATCAATCCATTTTGGTGTGTCTGAATTCAACACAACCCGTCAAGTAAATGATAAACATTTCGAGTAAAAAACTTTTAGTAATAATGACAAGTAAAAGTAAAATGAAACGGAGTATCATATTTCACTTTTTACTACAAGTTAAACTATTCTTGTTGTGTAACAGGTCATCACTATGTCAACTTTAATGTAATAAACTATATAGTACTCCATCTACTATGATATTAATAAACTTACTAGAATATTAAGCTTCCCATCGAATTCATTGCTAACCATTTGCACAAGATTTTGGCGTTGGACTCGTGATGACATGTCACAAACTGATCCTGATACCTTAAACCCTTGAGTTTTCCACTTTCCCAAGCATTCTTCAAGGTCTTGCTTACTTCGCGAACATGTATATACATGTGCTCCAAAGCTTGCTAGTTCTTCTACAATGGCATGTCTTCAGTGAAAAAAAGAACGAATTAACTTACTGTAAAAATATTGACAATTTACAATGAACGTATATATGTGACAGACTGCGTTTATGGAAAGCGTTTCCAACAAGCGAAACTTTGGGAAATTTCGTAAAAAAAAATCGCATTATTATAATGATCTATCAAGAGTCAAAAATGAAAATTGCTTACCCTAGGCCTCGAGTACCACCAGTAGCTAGTGCAACTGTGCCATTAGCAAGTGACCATCTTCTATCTCTTGTAAAACCGTTCGATTGTGCCATCGATATAGTTTCAAATACTCCCTCCGTCCCATTTTGTTTGTCGTAGTTCGGATTTCGAGGGTCAAACAAATTTATCTTTGACCGTAATTTTTATATATATTTTTTTAAATATTTTGAGTTATAATTTATTGTGACTTATAATACTTTTCATGTAGTTTTCAAATATGTAAATTTTATTTAATAAAAGTTAAAGATTTTAACGAAGAAGATTTTTGGAAAATGAAATCCAGAATAAATTGGATAGACGACGGTGATGCAAATACGAAATTTTTTCATATATCTACCCTCAACCGTCGTAGAACTAATAGAATAGCTTTCATTAAAGATGACAATGATACTATTCTCTTCAATCAAAATGACATCGAAATGCACATTCTGAATTACTTCCAAAATCTCTTTACAACTGATGAAACTTTTTCATTTCGTATTCATGGGGATGCTAACACTGCCTCCTTCACTACCAAGGACCTTGATAGGCTTAATGCCCCGATCACTAATTTCGAAATATATTCTACTCTCAAATCTTTTAAACCCTTCAAAGCTCCTGGACCGGACGGTCTCCAACCTTTCTTTTTTACAAAGTATTGGCACATCGTAGGTCCCTCGTTCCTAAATCAATGCCATGATATCTTTAATTCAGGGACTATGCCTCCCTATTTAAACGAAACTTTTCTCTGTCTTATTCCAAAATTTGACAATGCAAATTGCATCAAAAACTTTAGACCTATAGGCTTATGCAACACTATTTACAAAACAATTACTAAAATTGTTGCTAACCGAATCAAGCCTTTCCTAAACTCTATCATTAGCCCTTGTCAAAGCAGTTTCCTCAAGAACAGACGAACGTCAGATAGTGCTCTTATCATCCAGGAGGTTATCAAGGCTTTCAAACACAAGAAAGGGAGGATAGCTAATATGATCCTTAAAATTGACCTTGAAAAAGCCTTTGATCGTCTTGAATGGAGCTTCATCCTTAAAACTTTGGAATATTTTAAGTTTCCTACCAACATCATTAAGCTCATAATGTCTTGCCTCACATCCTCTTCCATCTCCATCCTTATAAATGGCAAAAAAACAAAATTCTTCCATCCCTCCAGAGGTATTCGTCAAGGTGATCCCATATCTCCTTACATTTTTATTCTGTGCCTTGAAATGCTCACTAGAAATATTAATAGCGAAGTGATAGAAGGAAATTGGGATCCAATTAAGATATCGAGAAATGGGCCAACACTGTCCCACCTCTTCTTTGCAGATGATCTCACTTTTTTCTGCAAAGCCGATAGTAAAAATTGTGATTCTATCGCCCATACTCTGACATCTTTTTGCAAACAGTCAGGCCAAAGGATAAATTACGCCAAGTCTAGAATTATTTTCTCTAACAATTGTGACCCTACAATTACAGAGATCATTTCCACAAAGCTCAATATCAAACCCTCTCTCTCTTTTGGCAAATACTTAGGATTTCCAATCCTTGACAAAACCCCTAAAGCGAAAGATTTCCAGTTTATCATTGACTCTATGAATAACCGCTTAACAAACTGGAAAACAAAGCTTCTCAACATGGCCGGGAGAACCACCCTCGCAAAAGCAACTCTCAATTCCCTTCCAAATCATATTATGCAAATTTACAAACTCCCAAAAAAAGTTTGCAACTCTATTGACCGCATTCAAAGAAATTTTATTTGGGGAGAAACCAATGAGAAATCTAGACTCCACCTGTTAAATTGGACAACCATAACCCTCCCAAAATCCAAAGGGGGTTTGGGTATTATCAAAGCAGAATCAAAAAACTTAGCTTTTCTTTCAAGTCTAGCCTGGCGTCTCCTATCGGATCCCAACTCTCTGTGGGCCAAATTGCTCATTGCAAAATACACAACTTTTAACGCCCATACAAATTCCTTGACTACTAAAGCCTCCTATAAAGGCATCTGGAAAAACATCATTACTGGCCTCGACCTTTGTAAATCTGCCACCTCTTGGCAAATAGGCAATGGCAAATCTATAAACTTTTGGCATTCGGAATGGATTAAGGATGCTCCTATTCGATCCCTAATCCATGGCCCTCTTACAAGAGAAGAAGAAAGGTTCTCTATTAACGACCTAAACCTAAGGGGAAATTGGAATCTGGCCCAAATATCTTTCCACTTTCCGGAGGACATCAGAAGAACTATCGAAAGTACTCATCTTCCCACCCTCTCTACTTCCAAGGATCAACCCTACTGGAAACCCTCCAGTAATGGCTTATTCTCTACAAAATCCGCTAGAGCTATTATTGACAATACTCATTTAGGTCCACACAAAGATTTCACTTGGATCTGGACCCTCCGAACCCTAAATAAAATCAAATATTTTCTCTGGCTATGCTATCATGACAGACTCCCCTCGAGAACCTATCTTCACCATATTGGTATCAATATAAATCCTAAATGTCCCTCATGCCCCAATGAAGACGAAAACCTCCCTCATATCTTTTTGTTCTGCAAGCAGGTTAAGGACATTTGGTCCAAACTCCACATTGATCCTCATCGCTTCCTTATCCAATCATCCCACTGGCTAGACTGGATCTATAATTATAATATCGTTTTTACTCACAACCACTACTCCCGGTCCACCTTCTTTCCTTTCCTCCTTTGGAATATTTGGATCAATCGCAACAATAATCATCACAATAACTTCTCAAATGAGGTGTCCTTCACTCAAATTCATAAACGCACAATGGAATACCACCTCATAACTCAGAAACACTCTAGCCAGCCCCTTCCCATCACCTTAAACATTAAATGGCATCCCCCTCCTAGGGGCCTCCTTAAATTGAACATTGATGGAGCTAGTAAAGGGAGCAAGGGTGGCACTGGTGGTGTCATTCGCAATTATAAGGGTGATTGGGTATTGGGTTTTTTTAACCATATTTTCTCCACTCATAATACTAATGTGGAACTTTTGGCTCTGTGGCATGGTCTGAACATTATTAAAGAACGCCACTTGAATCCCATTATAATAGAAACTGATTCATCAGAGGTTGTTGCTAATCTAAAAGAAACTAACACTAATTCTTGTGCTTTACTTTGTGACTGCAGAAAGTTGATGGAATCAATGCAATCGGTGGAGCTTAGGCACTGCTTTAGAGAAGGAAACAAGGTGGCTGACCAACTAGCAAAAATGGGACGTGATCATAGCCAAGCTACTTCTCAAATAGTTCTTGTTGAACCTACTACTACTATGCTTATATCCATGTATTCAAATGACTCTGAAGGGTGCCTGTACCCTAGACATCTCTCTTTAGAAGCATGTAATATTTTGGCCTCTCTGGGCAATTTCGATGCACAACAGGCAGTTATGCCTGTTGATAGCCTACCCTAATATATATAATATATCGTATTTTGACCAAAAAAAAAAAAAGTTAAAGATTTTATATCCTAATCTACAGTCAAATTTAAGAAGTTTGACTCTCGAAACAGTAACTATGACAAACAAAATGGGACAGAGGGAGTAGTTCACTAAAATGGATATTATTGAAAAATCAATCAAAGATAAGTTATTAAAGTAACATTCTTCTCTATATATAATAAGATTTATTGTACGTGGATACATTTGGAGAAAACCATGATGGTCTACTTTTCTTTTTTGACTAGTAAATCGGATACATTTGGAGAAAACCATGATGATCTACTTTTCTTTTTGACTAGCAGGGGCGGCCAACCTTGTTGGTGGCCTAAAACCAAATTTTGATTAGAGGCCTTAATATATTTTTGTAAAATTGTATATTTTTTTGTTTGAATACTATTCTACAATACTTATTACTTTCATTAACTAGCTTACTCTACATATATTATACTAAATACTTGCGAAAAACAAAAAAAGAGAGACAAAACACTTTAACCAGATTTTTGGGTTAAATTAACCATTTTTTTTTATGCCTTTTCACATTTACAATATTTTTAATATAATGTTTAGTAGAATAATGTCAAGAATATAGTTTACTAAATATTTTCAAGAGCTCATCTTTGGAATTTAATTAAAGTTTAGTTTCTTCTCTCTCTTTGCAGAAAGGGATTTTGAAGAATTTGACCATTTAATGTCAAAGGTAAATTAGGAAGAACATAACTAATTTTATCTTGAATTGCTAAAAGGACAAGTAAATTAAGAATTTGACTTTGCTAAATTTGGACAAGTAAAATTAAACGGAGGGAGTACATTCCAAAAATGTACTAAACACTATTAGAATGCCTCACCAGTCAGATACCACCGTTAGTGATTAGTCAAGAAAATTTTGTTTTCCTCTCTTATTAAAAAGTTGTAGCTTTAACGTAAAATGCTCAAACTTAAAATACCACATATACCTAATTATTGTAAAAATTATGGGGCCTCTCCGAACATTGGGGCCTAAAGCCCCTGCCTTACTGGCCTTACTATAAGGCCGGCACTGTTGACTAGTAAATGATTTTTACAGTTCGCAAACTTGTAGTCAATGAGGTGAAGGTCGGTGGGCTCGTGAGATCATTAATGCCCACGATCAACCGACGGAGACAAAATTCCGAGTTTCCGACGTTATCTTCCACATTCTCAATGCATCTAACCACAGTTTCTCACCCAATACACTTAACACTCCTTAATCATAATCCCCTTTTTCTCACATTACCTTTCAAATGCAGACGCAGTTTTAAAAAACGTATCTTTTTAGCTTCTGCTTCTTCCAGCTCTAATAATAGTTCTGAAGGTTTTTCTTGGCTGCAACTTACACATTCCATTCGCCGTGGTTCACAAAGTTTTTTCAATAAATTAGGCGACTCTGTGAAAAAAGAAACGGGTTTTGATTTTGAAGATGCTAAAAGTAATGTTGCAGAATTTTCAGGTCGAGCTATTGAAGACGGACAAATTCAGTTTCAACGTTTTAAGTCCGAGTTGTTTCCCCACTTCTTAATTTGGAACAAATTTGAGTCCTGGAAGGTGAACTCTCGCATTTCTTTAAGTTATATACACCGTCAGTGTAAAGAATTTATATTTACACTCTTGTAGCAGTTAATTACCTTATTTTGATTTTTTACGCTATCAGGTTACAGTTCCTTGTTGTAGCAGGTAACTTGCTTTATTTTTCGAGATTACAAATTCCACTTGCAGATTTTTTGGATAACCTGATTGTTTAAAAGATTCTTTTACACTAATGGTGTATATAAATTGATCTCCTTTTTTTTTTTTTGGGTCCCAATCGGGGAAGAAATGAACAATTTCAGTTTTTGTATTATTTGCAAAACATTGTGCTCACCTTAACTTTTGAACTGAATTATGGCTTCCTTAATTTTTGTTGTTCTCAGGACATAAAGAAATGGGATTCAAAAAGGGTTGGCGTGTTTATTCTGTATGTTATAGTGACAGTATTTTCTTGTCAAAGAATCTATATGGCAGTTCGAGCTCCTATGATTAATAAAGAAAGAAAAGAACTCACTGAGGCATATATGGAGGCTTTGATTCCTGAACCTACTACTGGCAATGTTAAAAGGTACGACAATGCTCAAGTAGATCTCTAAGAATGTAAAAATGAAAACTTTGTCCTCTTTAGTAAGTTTACTTTATGTCCTATGCTTCTAGGGGTCTTTTAGTCCCATTAGAGATTGAGATTTTTGTGCGAGTATAAAATATAGAAAACTGCTAGTACGTTTTAATTTTATTTTTATGTCATATATGTTGGCCTGAGATAAATGGAGATACATAGCAAGTGAGAATTTATATACTCAATCCTAACTTGTTTGATATCGAGGCGCAGTAGTGGTTGTTGTTGATAACTTGACCTCTATCATTAAGTACTTAGCCAATCAACTAACTGTGTTCTTAATGAAAACTTGGTAGCACTATTGCTTGATTTTATCCAGAGAGATCATTCGTAGATTCATCTTCAGATAGATGAATCGATGTGGCGGTGTGCACAATAAGCCTGAGGTGCATCTTGACCTTGATACTTTTTCTTATGATAATTGAACTTTTAGTAATGAAGAATAAAGGAAAATGAACCAACACGAAGGAAGTGTTGGAGAAGCAAAAAAATATTTTCAAAACAGATTGTGCATGCAGAGAACTTTGAAAATCTATGAGGTCATTTACTTCTTAAACATCCTTCAATTCACCCAAAAAAACCTAGTAGCCTTAAACATGTATACCTCAATCCATGAATGGTTTCAGCTTTTCCTTTGATACACTTTCTTCTTTCCATACCCACAATGCACAAGCTGGGATAGTGTCTGAATCTCCTTTGTTCCTGCCTAAGGCCTTTCACCTGCCAAGTTCTAATATAATTCCTCACAGAAGCAAACATGACCCATCTAACCCCAAAGATGTTAAGGAAAAGGTTTAGCAATTGTTAGGCTTCTGAACCGTGGATGAAGCAATGCCCTGTTTCTTCTTCTTGTTTTTCACACAAAAAGTATATGCTACACAATTCAAATCCTCTCCTCTGGAGGTTAAACTCTATCAACAGACCTTCATGGGCTGCCTCCCGATGAAGCAAAGGACATAAAATGATCTTCTGAATAGTTTACAAGATTTGACTAGGCTTCTACTTGTCGTCGAACTTTTGCTAAAGTGGGGACAAATCCCAACAAGTTGTCTAGATTAGTAGTTTGATACGGTCCATTCTAACAAAAATCAAATCAATGTAGTTTATGTAATAGGACACATTTACCTACCACCTTATGCAAATGTACTTTTTGGTTGATACAGTTGGTGCTTTAGATATTTTGTAATCTCTCAACTCCTTTCTTGATATTTATTCTTATAGATTCAAGAAAGGTCTGTGGAGGAAGACTACCCCCAAAGGTCTAAAGTTAAAGAAGTTCATTGAGGCAGCAGATGGAACACTTATTCATGACAGTTCGTATGTTGGTGAAGATGCTTGGGAAGATGACACTGCTAGTGATATTATGAAGGAGGTGATAGAGCATGATACGAGATTGAGAGTAGAGGATAAAGAGACCCTGAAAGAGAATCTTGGAATTTCAGGTGAGTTTTGTTATTTACCTTGCATAATAGTAAGGACTTAATTATCTCTCGCTCTTTAAACGGAGATGCAAATGATAATAACTGTTTCATAAGTTATTCCAGTTCCTCATTTGAAATGTATAGATCGGATGATAGCAACAGAAGTTCAGTAGTTTTTTACATATTCTTCTTGTATTTTTTTTTAGATGGATGAAGATCACCTTCATGATAGTTTGCTGTTTAACGAAGAATGAGAAGAAAAGAGGCAGGAGTAATCTGTAGTAGTATTATTTCAAAATGAATAATCTGCAGTCTTGATCTCAGCCTTTCTATTTTCTTGCCCCCCCCCCCTCCCAAATAATAGTGAACTTCTAAAAGGTCGAGGTGCAGGTGTAGCATTTACCTATTTTTTGGGTTGGGCTAGGGTGAGTCGAAGCCCCACGAATTTGAAATTAATAATTTTTATATGCAAATAAAATCTAAAAATTCTAGAAAATATATTAAAAACTTTACAAAATCTCAAAAGAGAAGTATGCAACATTTCATCTAATTATTTGATCATAATAATATATGTATATGATAATATGTTACCAAATTATTAGATTTTGAGTTAATACCTAAAACCACCCTAAATGATCCATGTTTTGAAACTTTATGCTTAAACAATGGGGGTGTTGCTGCATAGATTGTAAAGAGAGTGAAACCACTTTCTATGACACTTGGCATTGCCGGGTGGTTCAAGACACTTGGCATTGCCGGGTGGTTCAAGGTTGGAAATGGAATGTTATAGTTTATAGGGTTACACCAACACCCCTTAGATATTAAAGTTGCAAACATGGATAGTTTAGGCGTATTTTATGTATTAACTCTTAATTTTACTAAAATATTTATTATAGACATTTTCAAGATCTTGGAAGATAATTTAAACATTGCCCTGTTAAAAAAGATAATTTGAACATTATATGTTTCGGGTGCACTTAGGTGTCATGTGATAGAAGGAACCCACCAAAGTGAAAGGTAAGTCCTACCGGATAGTTATAAGACCGCAATGTTATACGATAGTGGATGTTGGACCACTAAAGTCCAACATATCCACATGATGAGTGTTGCAGAGATGCAGATGCTAAGATGGATACGAGGTCATACAAGATTTGATAAGATTAGAAATGTTGATATCCCGTAGAAAGCGAAAGCAACATACATCGAGTATAAAATGTGGGAATGTTGCTTGAGATGGTTTTATCATATCTTGCATCGACTTGCACATGCACCGGTCCACAGGTGTGAAAGTGTGGTGCGTGGAGGTAATAGAAGGGACGATGTGGACCTTAGATCACATTGAAGGAAGTTGTCTCTGCGGACCTACAATTTCTTGGAGTCAATCCAGACCTAGCTAATGATATGACATAATGGAAGTAAAGGATCCGTATAGGTGATATCTACCAGTTGGGAATAGGCTTTAGTCTTGTCAGGAATGTTTATTTTGAACCTATTAGTTTTCTAGGAGTATATAAATAATTTTATTATTACTACTATTTGTGTAGATTTAATTTATTCTTCATTTTTATTTCTATATAATATTATGATGACATGAGGTGACCTTAAATGGAGAAACATGGTTAGTGAGGATTCATATAACCGATCCTAACTTGTTCAAGATTGAGATGTAATAGTTGTTGTATATGTTTGAGGTGTACAATTCAAACATTCCCAGGCGTAAAAGTGCGCACATGGCATACCGGGCAAACAATCAAGGTGTAAAGCATGCATGAGGGGTGAACATATCACTTATTGAGGTGTTAGCCCCCAGTATCGCCTTGGGGCATGTAGATGCTGCCTTGCTCAGGAGTCCTAATGTCCCTATTAAAAATTCTGATTTTTGCGAAATAGTCTACTGAAGTTATCAGTTAGTGCAGAAGGAAGCATATATCATAAAAGTGTGGAAAAGTTGTATCATATGGCTTCCTTAAATATTAGGAGCATGCAACAATTATGTACTTATTGTGAAATTTCTCGTATACTGTGTAACACAAATGACATTCTTAAACAAAATAATTTTCCTAAAATTTTTTCCCCAGCCCTATTGACTACAATCTAGTTTCATTCAACTTTGTAATCCTACTAGGGTTACCAAAAATCTAAATTCAACTTGTTATGTGTGACTAGGCCCATGGGCCACGCCATAGGTTTGAACCCTGCTGCAGAGAAAATCTTGGTATTTAAGTAGAATAGAGTAGAGTGCTGGGCTAAATATCCACCGAATTTTGAACGTGCCCCTCTAGCCTTCGAGAATTTCTTGGTTATTTGAAAACCTAAATTCACAAGTTTTGGACAAGTCCAGATTGAGGTAATTTCAGGGAGCTGGATTGAACGAACGTAGGTTATGTTTGGGGTTCCCTCAAGAAATGCCGATCTATGTTGGGTTAGGTAGGTATTTTAATAAATCGTGGTAAAAGCTTTATCCAAAAAAAAAAAAAAAAAGTGATAGCAAATACATGAATAACATAGTGCAGCAAAAGCTTTTTCTGTATGTTTCACATAATACAACTCTAAAGCTTTTTTCGCCAAGCAGAGATGTAATATAATTGGGTTAAGCTCAGAACTTAGCTAAAAGGTATTAAGGAGAACGAATTAAGTTAGAACATTTCTGATTAAATACTTGAGATCCCTGAAGACTTTAATCTTTGAAACTTAGTCATAGTTTTTCTTCTAATCCACTCCAACATTGTAAGAATTGGTTTTTCTCTAACTTTCACCACAAAAGCATTAAAGGACTCGGTCATATTATTTATAAAATGATCATTTTTCACATGCTCATCAAACTTATGTCTTGCCCAACTTCCTACAAATTCTTTGCAATCATACAACAACCAATTATAAGCAGGTTTGCTTACCACTTTCATTTCATTCATAACTTCCAAAAAGTCTTGCTCATTATAGGTCTTAACAGTTGCCCAGAAAAGTTATCTTAGTTTTGGACCAGGATGTTTCACCTTAAAGTTGTTGTGAAAATGTCTTGCACAAAATCTATGGTTGGCCTTTGGAAAAAAAAATTCACGGCATTCTTGAGCCCTTTTTGCATGTTGCTCATAAATGTGATGTCTCCAATATCTCCAATAGAGTTGGACAAACAATCAAGAAAATACTCCTATGTCGGCCCATCCTCCTTACTAGCAAGCATGACTGCTTAAGAAAAAAATACCTGAGTTCGCATCAAGTGAAACAGCAACAAGTAACTGTCCCTTAAATGGACCCTTCAGAAAGCAAGCATCAATACCAATAAAACATCTACAACCATTAAAAAAGTCATAACCTTGTGTCTGAAAGCTAATGTAAAAATGTTCAAGAATTTGATTGCACCTGGGATTCAGCAGATCTAAACCAATACACTTCAACTTTATCACAGCACCTTCATTGGTCTCTTTTAAAATGGCTGTGTATTGTGGTATCTTACCATAGCTTTTCTCATGATCTCCAACAACAATTCTTTTTCCGATCTTTATGGCTCTTATTATATTTTGATTAATCACATCAAACCATATTTTTCTTTCAATGCAATATAAAGCTTGTCTGCTGATAAGTCATAATCAGCTCTGATATCTGCCTCAAATTGTTTTGTAATCATCTTGCATGTGCTCCATAACCTTTCGTATTTTTAAGGCAAGTGTGCTGACCACTTAGTGTTTTAATCTTGTATGTTATTCCATCACCATAAGGGGAAGCATAAATTCGTCATCCGCATCCTTTATCTTTACAAATAGCAATAAATCTCCTCTTCTCATTCTTTAGCTTTTTAATTGGAAAACCCTCCAGACGGACAAACTCTTCTATAACTTGCCTAAAATGAGTCACGTCATTGAATATTTGCCCCTCTTTAAGTACAACAATCTCTTTCTTCAATTTCTCATCATATGAATATTTGAAAACTTCGCCCTGCATCTTGTTGCTTACCTTTGCCATGGGGTGCTCATTTATAGTATCATCATCACTAACACCCTTAAATAGCCCATTTTCATCAGATTCATAATCAGATAAGCCATCATCATTATCTTGTGCATCTGAGTGAATCTTTGCATTCTCAATCATAGGTTCTTCATCATCATCGGCCCAGTCAAAATCTTCACCCTCAACTTCAACAATAGTTTCATGTATAGTTAAATTTATATGAACCTCTCTCTGCCCCAAATCCTTATAAATGTTGAACAACATCTTTATATCAGCATCATCAGCGACTTTTATTATATCACCAGTACTCGGATGAACAGCATCTAAAGAAGTACTCCCTCCGTTTCAAAAAGGATGAACTTTTGCGGAGTACGAGGGTCAAATTGACTAATTTTGACCGGGAATTTGCACATCGAATTTTTAAATTTTTTGAAATAAAATTTACATATTTAAAAACTACATGAAAAATATTATAAGTCACAATAGTTAATAATTCAAAATAGTTAGAAAATATTTGTAAGACATGTGGTCAAACATAATCTTGTTTGACCCTTCAAATAGTAATAGGTTCATCCTTTTTGAAACAGAGGGAGTAGTTTTTTCCAACCAAGTAGAAGGACCTTCAGTAACAATACTATGAGCGTCTTCTAATAAATCTAATATTCCATAACGATCATCATCCACGTTAAGAACTTGGTAACATTTACCAAGACAATGCACTGATAAAGTGAATAACATCCCTGAAATAACAACAACAGATTAATGGTAAGTTTGATAATTTTTTCATAGGCAAAAGAGAAAACGATAAGTTTGGTTGAGATTATGTTAGACCATCGCATTGACACAATATTACCCAACTAAAAACTATTAGCGTACGGAATAAAAAAATGGTGCAGAAAGTTTCAAATACAATACATCACTTAAAACAAGTAATTTTTTATCTTGAATTTAATACTCCAAATCAAACTAGAGAACTTAGTACTTCCCCACAAATTTTAAAAAGTTAACACTTCAAAGTAGTACGTGAATGCATATAAACAGTACATATCCAGTAATTGGCACGCAGATGGTTGAATTGACAATGAAACTTACCGTGACTAGGATTTCCTACCGCGACGCCGAAACTTGTTTAATTTGTTTTCATATACTCCAACTCAAGAATATGGAGAGGTACAACTGAGAGTTCTTTTTAGAGATATTAGTATATTAGTAATTAATAATTAGGGTACTCATTAAATTTCTTTTTTTTTAAAAAAAAAGAGTGAAATTACATTTTGCCTATAAATGATCGGTCAACTATGTTTAAGCTACCGGTCAATGGCCGGTGTTTAATTTGTTTTCATATACTCCAACTCAAGAATATGGAGAGGTACAACTGAGAGTTCTTTTTAGAGATATTAGTATATTACTCCCTCCGTTTCAAAAAGGATGAACCTTTGCGGAGTACGAGGGTCAAATTGACTAATTTTGACCGGGAATTTGCACATCGAATTTTTAATTTTTTTGAAATAAAATTTACATATTTAGAAACTACATGAAAAATACTATAAGTCACAATAGTTAACAATTCAAAATAGTTAGAAAATATTTGTAAGACATATGGTCAAACATAATCTTGTTTGACCCTTCAAATAGTAATAGGTTCATCCTTTTTGAAACGGAGGGAGTAGTAATTAATAATTAGGGTACTCATTAAATTTCTTTTTTTTTTTAAAAAAAGAGTGAAATTACATTTTGCCTATAAATGATCGGTCAACTATGTTTAAGCTACCGGTCAATGGCCGGATTTTGACATTAGAGGGGAATATGCCTATTGTTGAAAGTCAGGAGATTAACTTTTAAAGCAAACTTCGGGAGTGAAAATGATTTTCACTAATAACAAAATGCTCACACAAACTCATCCAGTTCACCCCCCACACTAAAACACCTTAGGCCTATCCCTCCCCAGATATTTATTTCTACTTCACACTACATAAGACACGTGGCACATAGTGTGTCATAACGATGACGCAGTCAGGCTCGCGTTTAATGACGACAGCAAGGGAATTAACTGTCTTCGTTGTTGGCCTGCTTTAGGCCATTTTTGCTTATAAAGTGGAAAACTTTGTTTTAGCTACCGATATGGGACAAGTATCCCTTCACCCACATCTGACTTTTTCTCTCTTTCTTTTATTATTTTAGTTTTCATTATATTCTTTTCTTTAACTATAATAAAATAATATTTCAATAGTAAAGTATTGCCTTTCAGCAAATTATGTAAAGTCTTTACTATATCTTTTGATTAGATTACGTAAGTCTTAGTTTTAAATTGTATAATATATATTTTATAATTATTCCACAAATAATCCAATTTAAGTTATTATTATTAGAATGTAATATTTCATTATAAGAGGATTGAAAAGGTATGCATGTGTGTGTGTGTGTGTGTATGTATATGTATTTGTTTTTTTTTTAATTTAGAGATATCTAGTATATATTTATATTAGAAAAACTTTTGTAAAATGCCTCAAAGCTCTCTAGTATCTTTACATAAAAAATAATAATTTATGTATCTAATTAAGATTTGGGTTGTTTGATAAATGAGTAAGTTCTAGCCCTTGTAAAAAAAAAAAAAAAAAACATTCTAAAACTTTCCTATTCTATTTTTTAAAACTCCTACCTTTTTTTTTAAAAAAAAAATAATTTTTTGAAAAAACAATTTAAAAACTGCTGGAAAATGTCACAGAACCGCCGCCAAACTCCAGATATTTAAAAACCGCCGATAAATGCAAAAATACCGCAGTAAACATCGTTCGTATCTGAAGCACTTGGCGCAACCCCCGCTAGATGAACACAAACCGCCGTTAAATATTTCTTTTAGTTACGTAGCCGCCGTAAGAACCGCCATGAAATTTATTTTAGCGACGGTTGTCCGAAACCACCGCGGATATACTGCCGGGATTCGACTGTTTTCTTGTAGTTAATTGTACTCTTGGGTTTAATACAATTCATTTACTATTTTTTCTATTGTGTTGTTATCATTTCATATTTATATTCAATCGTTATTATCTTGATACAACGTATTGCTTGTAACCCTTTTTTACAAATTTAATTGTATTCTAAATTTTAATTTAGAAGCATACAATTTGGTGCCTATTGTGGGGCTCAGACAATTACGTTTGTTCCAAGGTTATAATATGTATCTCTTTGTTTCCTCAAGATGGCTGATAACACCATCAATAAAAATTTTAGAAATATTGTTGAAGATCCCACCGTTGAAGATGCTCATTTAGGTCATGAGAAAACTGCTCTAATTAACGTGGGGGTTCTATTGTGGAGTAGTTAAGGCTAAACTTACACAAACTGCTTCAATGAGAGAGGTTTTGATTATCCATGGTGCAACTGCATTAACTCGAATATTGTCATTAGCCCATTCAAATGCCAAACTCCTTGTCAATTGGTTCATTGCTCCTATATTTGCGAGGAAAAATGGAAAACAAATCATACAACAATACTAGTATATACAGTTTAATGTAATTATAACCTAATGCAAATGGTCTTTAATATATATAAACTTTTCACTTGATATATATAAATAAAATACAAAAGATCTTTTTAAAATCATTTCGTCTATTCAAAATGTAAATAATCATTTGCGTTCATTTTCTCGACTGTCTCGTAGAGTCCGGGGAAGGACCTCACCTCAAGAGATGTGATGTACGTAACCTAACCTAATGCAAGTATCAGTAGTTGTTTTCTAGGCTTGAACCCATGACCTATAGGTCACACAAAGACAACTTTACAAGTTGCTCCAAGGCTCCCCTTAACAACTTAAATTTCTTATTTTACACATAATGAGAAGCATTTATAGACATATAAATTATTATACCATGTTGTGGCCACAAGTTTTAAAAGTCTTATTTATTTTCTTTATTTTTTTGCGAATTCAAGCTTTGTCACATAAAGTGTAATTGACAGAGTAACTAACGTGAAAAAATAATTTATCTATGTTTGGAAAATTCAAGGTAGAGATAATACAATGTACTCCCTCCATTTTAATATATATGAAACTATTTCCTTATTAGTCTGTTCAAAAGATAATCCTTTTCCAATTAAAAATAATTATACTAAAACTTTCACTTTTGTGCTTAGTGAGAAGCTTTAATCACCAACCAAATAATATGGCATATTTTAAAGAGGAAATTGCTCATCATACAATTTGAATAGATGAAAATGACTATCAAGATCTGTTATGTGTTTTTTTTTTTAGATTTCTTACATGTAAAACTTGAATTTTTTTAAGAGATTTGACATAAAAATTGTTCAAGAGACCACAAAACCAATCGACTCCTTGTTTAGGATCGCAAATTTCAAAAGAAGTATAGCTACACAAATGTTACGACTTCTTTAGGGCCATAAATTTTAAAAGATTTTATTTCTTTCTTAAATTTCATGTTTAATTAACAATGTTTGCATAAATTAATCATTAGTGAATTTAGAGAAGAAAATCAGAAGATCATGTTATCTTTGGCCAGCTAGTTATGTACCTTTAGATGCTGAATAGATGGAACAAAAGGGAAAAGACATGAGCCCAGCAACAGAAGAGATGGAAACAATGCTTCCATTTCCTGAGGCCTTCAAGAAAGGCTGTGCTAACTGTGATAGGTGATATGAAGCCTCAAAATTGATGCCCATCATGGTGTTGTAATCTTCATGAGTGTACTCCGTCGTTATCTTAGGTATGGATACAGCAGCATTATTTATCTAACAAAGAATGTCAAATTAATATGTAATTAATGAGAAAAAGAGCGTAATTGTCTATAAAAAGTCTAAATCGGTAATTCAAAAAAGAAAAAGTAAAAAAAAAAAAAAAGCTGGTTATCACTACTTATGGTATGTTGATTGTAGGAAAAATCATTACATTGTGTATGTAATATGTATACAAGTTAACTTCAATTATTAAGTAAGAACTCATCGTTCATACATGTGTCGGTATATATGAAATTTCTTCATTCTTAATAAAAAATCTAGGGTTAGTTTAGGATTGAAAAATTCTTAATACAGTTCGTTTCTAACTTGATTATCCACACGCTGTGTGTTTTTGGAATAATAGTCGAGCTATTTAACATACTAAATGGTCTTTTTCAAATCCTTCAATGCCGGTTGGCATTCAGGGGTCCACTCAAACTCCTTGTTTTGCTTTAAAACGTCGAAGAAACTCTTGCATCGGTCGGATGATCGGGAGATGAATCTTCGCAGGGCTGCCACTCTTTCTGTCAATTTCATGACATCCTTCCGGTTATGGAGTACGTCTGGTATTGATTCAATGGCTTTGATCTGAGCGGGATTGACTTCAATTCCACGTTGAGAAACGATGAAGCCCAAGAACTTTCCCGATCCGACTCCGAATGCACATTTCTCCGGGTTCAGCTTCATGTTGTACTGATCCAGAATCCGGAAAGCTTCTTTTAGATGCGCTAGATGGTCCTCTGCTCGTTTGGACTTGATCAACATGTCATCGATGTACACTTCCATAGTCTTTCCGATATGGTCGTGGAACATTCGATTGACTAGATGCTGATATGTCGCACCTGCATTTTTCAACCCAAATGGCATAACTTTATAACAATACGTACCTCTGCAGGTTATGAACGATGTTTTCTCCTGGTCCTCTGGGTCCATCAATATCTGGTTATATCCGAAATATGCGTCGAGGAAGGTGAGCACCTCGTGCCCGGCTGTTGCGTCGATCAGTTGATCTATCCTGGGAAGGGATATGAATCCTTCGGGCAGGCTTTGTTTAGGTCCTTGAAGTCAATGCAGACTCGCCATTTACCATTTTTTCTTGGGTACAATGACCACGTTGGCTAGCCAGTCCGGGTATTTGACTTCACGTACAGACCCGATTTTCAACAGCCGATCAACCTCATCATAGATGACCTGATTCCGAAAAGCTCCTTATTGGCGCGTCTTTTGTTTTACTGGGCGATGGTATGGGCCGACATTCAACCTGTGAGTAATAATATCTGGAGAAATACCTGTCATATCTACGTGAGACCAGGCGAACATTGTATGCCGCTCTTTGAGGAATTGGAGGATATCTCCTCGTAGACGCTCGCTCAATTCGGTCCCTAAGTATACTTTCCGTTCCGGCTTATCTGCGAACAATTCTTCGGGTTCCAGAGCATCCACGGTCGGCATGTGGTTCTCTCTTTCGTCCATCTTCGTGATGAATTCCGGGACCTCGTACTTTGTTTCTTCATGTGGCACGTCTGGTCCCGGTTGCTGTAATTGCTATTTGCTTTCCTCAGGCAGTTTGAGAGCCACTGAATAGCAATCTCGGGCAGAGCGTTGCTCTCCTCGGACCTCGCGCACCTCCCATTCGGATGGGAATTTCAATACTTGATGATAAGTCGAGGGAACAGCTTGCATATCATGGATTCAAGGTCCCCCCATAATGATGTTGTAGGCTAGGTCCGCATCGACAACATAAAAAGTTGTCTCCTTCGCTACTCCTTCGGCGAGAGTTGTCAGGGTAATCTCGCCAAGAGTCTTCTCACTCGAGTTGTTGAAGCCGGAGAGAACTCGAGATATTGGTACGATCTTATCCGACAACTGCATCTCCCTTACAACCCGTGATTGGATAATGTCTGCAGAGCTGCCCGCATCGATGAGTACTCTTTTGACATCGAACTCCACCACGCGTAACGTTATTACTAATGCATCAATGTGTGGGAATTGAGAACCGTCTGCATCAGAGTCCTCGAATGTTATTATTCCTTCTGATCGTGGGAGTTTGGTGTTTGTGATGGAGACCTTTGCATATTTCTTCGCTGTGAAGGTGACGGAATCCACCTCGATTCCACCTGAAATAACGTTAACGATCGTCCTTGGAGAGGATGCTCGTGGAAGGCCAGGTTTGTTTTGCTGTGCCTTCGCGCGAGTCTGCTTCCCCTTCTCGGTCAGGAACTCCTTCAAGAATCCCTGCTTCAACAAATGAGCAATTTCATACCTTAGGGCTTTGTAGTCCTCGGTGGTGTGACCGTGGTCGCGATGAAAATCGCACCATAAGTCCTGGTTTCACTTTCTTGGGTCGGTCTTCATGTCTTTCGGCCACTTGACCTTCTCTCCCATGTCTTTGAGTGCTGCCACTACTTCAGATATTTCCACGTTGAAGCTCGGCAGGCTTGGGGCTCCACGGAGGTTTGATTCTGAATCATCTCTCCGGGACAGTCCTTTGTTGTTGTGGCTGCGTCCTTTGGAATTGCTGCGTGACTTGTCAGGGTACGGCTCGTAGCGTACGTCTGATCTCTCTGTCTCCGCCTTTCCGCCGGATCCACCATGGCGTGCCTGAGCCCTTCCTCGAGTACCTATTCCAATCAACTTATCTTCGTCGATACGTTCCTTTGAGTTGTAACGGTTTGCTGGCTGCTGGGAACTCGCGAAGAGACTTGTAAAGTCTGCGTGTAGCCTCTGAGCTCCTAATATCCAGACTGTTGGTAAACGCGATCGCTGCCCACCTGTCCGGTACTTTGGGAAGCATCATACGCTCTCTTTGAAAGCGGTCCACGTATTTGCGGAGAGACTCGTCGGGCCTCTGCTTGATTTCAAAGATATCCTCTATGCGGGTTTCTGTCTTCTGAGCGCCTGTGTGCCTTCACAAACAACTCAGCCATCTTTGCGAAAGACCCAATGGAGTTTGGTGGCAATATTGAGTACCATTGTAGAGCTCCATCTGCAAGGGTTTCCGCGAACTTCTTCAATTTAACAGATTCGATCTCCTTGTTGGTGAGATCGCTAGCCTTTATAAAGTTGCTGAATATCATGAGGCGGTCGTTGGGATCAGATGTTCCACGATACCTCGGGATGTTTGGCATCTTGAACGTCTTAGGTATCTCCAGAGGTAAACTGGGAATACCGTTGGACATCGACTTTCTTCAGCGTGGGCGGAGCACCTGGTATCTGATCAATTCTCTCATGGAGAGACTTTTGAAGTGCTTCCTGGCTTTCCTTGAATTGTTTGGTGAGAGCTTCCACAACAAGGCTCATTTCTGTAGACGCCATAGATCCTCTATTCCGATTTTGGTTGACATGGGTTGTTGGATCTGCAGTCCCTCCGTTGTTTCGTTCTCCACCTTGCCTTGAGGTATGTGAAGAAGGAACGTCAGGACCAGGTGTTGCAGCGTCAGCTCTTGCAGTCAAAGGGTTGCTCCTTCGGAGAGAGGTGAGCGCCCTGTTTATCCCTCGGTTTACCTCTGCCTGTTCCTGTATGAATGCAAAGAGTGTTTCCTGGAGATTCCCTTGGCCAGGGGAGAGACTCCTATGGCGTCGTCTCCTAGGTGGGGTAGTGCTCTGAGAGCGCATATGCCTATTTCGCTGCCTGACCGGTCCTTGGGAAGATTGTTGCTGCCCATCGGACGAATAGTCGGGAGAATAATTAGGACTGGATGGAGGAGTATTTACCTGACTTCCGCCTACGATAGTCCGTTGTGAACTTCTTTCTGCCATGTTAGTTATAGAACAAATAGACCGACGAAAAGAGGTATAATATCAGAGAAGATAAACAATTGACCGGCCGCCAAATTATTTAACCTAGATCCGATTTTAGGCCAATTAACAATTAAATTTATATTTGTGGGGTCACGATCAATAGTTTAGATTAAGAGTTCAAATGACGAACTAAAGCAGCGTTAAATTCGTAAACGATACGGGAACAAGATACAAACAGGAATTAGCAAAGATAAAGCGTAAATAAGGATAGACAGAAGTAACCGTGCTATATCGCTTATCCTTGGTGAGAGTTCTTCGGTACTAGTCGTACTTAGAAGATTAGAGAACAAAAGTGCTAGACGAATATAAGTAAAAAGTAGTATTTGAGCAAGAGTGAGAGAGTATTCTTATTGATATTGTAGACAGGAAGTAAAGTTATGTCACAATTGCTTAGAAAAAATGCTATTTATAGGTCTGATAGGCGTCCGTTGGGTTTTGTAACCGCTGGGCACGTATCTGTTTAATATGTAACCGCTGGGCACGTATCTGTTTGATATGTAACCGCTGGGTTGTAATGATTGTCTTTATGACCATTAATTGAATGATTGCACATGATCGGGTTAATAACTGCTCATTCAGATCGTGTTGACTGATGAAGCGTTTTGTAACTACTTTGGACCTGTTCGTGATAACTGTCTGTCCGTTAGATATATGTCCGATGGAACTTCTGCCCGTGCCACGTAGTGGACACGTGGCATCTTTCAGGTGCTGTCAGCTTTTATCCAATACATAAATTTCACTGCAAATATTGCTAAATAACATCAATAATATATTCCACTCAAATTTAGAAAGCAATATCTCAGGAATATGATAATCTTCAATTATTCTATGGTACAACATTAGTCTCAAATATCTAGCATTTTCTTTGTAATTAAGAGACCATACCCAAGACTTCCATGATAGCGCAGGATTAAGGAAAACTCAAATAATAAACTTTATAATAAATATTAACTTCTATTCTATCCATTGAAGAAAGAGAAATATTACTTCTCGACCGCTTCACTACCACCTCTTCCTCCGCAGCCAGCCAAAAAAGCACTCTATGATATTAATGCAAAAATCTAATTTATGAATTACAATATATGCAACACCGATAGAAAGAGAATTGCAATTTATTAGAGATCATTGACCATAAAGGATATGTATCTTCTGACAGAAATGATTCTATCATTTTTAACATCTTCATTAATAAGTTGCACATTACTTTGTACACAATGGAACTACTATAAATTAACAAAACTTTTACCTTAATCAGATTTTTTGAATATAAATTAAGTTGGTAAATAGTTTGAGAACTCTAAATGAACAAAAGAAAATATAGAAATATTAAAGTTTTTAAGTGAATACCTATGTATGTTTCCCAAACTCCATCGTTGATGAATTCAAACAACACAGATGCTTTCGCGATGTAGTTGGCTTTGGATTCAAAATTCCTGCATGTGAAATTCAATGCATTATAATTCGCCAAGAAATTCACATATATAAATAGAAACTACGAATTACGATGCAAAAATAAATGAAACAATCAAACGCAATAAGAAGGAAAAAGAGCAAAACCTAAATACTTTATGGCATGATGGTGTTAGAAAAGCCATCGAATATTGTAATATATAATAGACAACACTCAATTCAATTGTTATCTTCTCATTCAAATTCAAATTAATATGTTCATCTTTAAAAAGATAGTTCTCCATTAAAAATTCATAAAAGAAAGGGAGAATTACAAATATATACAACCCTAACACTAAAATTACAAAACATACCAACACTATTCCACTTTACAAAAAATAACAATACTTTTTTTACATAATATATACAAAACTTATTTAAAACATACAAATTAGGGTTTTAATCCTCTCCCTTGCCCACTGCTACACTGCTGTTACGCCACCGGCCGGCGGCGGCAGGTGGCTGGATTTGTATTTTTTTTTATTTTTTTTTTTGTTTTTCTTAGATCTACAAAATGAAACATACAAAATATACACATATATACGTATGAAACTTTATATAATTTATTGTTTCGAATTTACTCATAGTCAAACATACACAATATACAAAAATATACAGAAACATACAAAAATATACAAAAAATAACATACAAACTGTTTTGTTACTTCATACATACACATACACAAGCATACAATAACATACACATTTATACAACAACATACACATACGTTTTTATATACAAAAAATACAAAAAGGAAGATCAGAATATGTATATACAAAAATACAGATATATACATAAACATACACATATATACACATACAAAAGAGGAAAAAAAAGAAAAAAGAAGAAGATCTGAAATTATATATACAAAATACAAATATATACATAAACATACACATATATACACATACAAAAAGGAAATTTGTGTCTAAGAAGGTTGGAGATTACAGCTACGAGTTTACCAAAATTCTGAGAGGACCGATTATCCAGTGATAAAGGTGACTGAATTGGAGGTGGTTGCTTAAACAAGTTCTCACAAATATTGGCTAGGTTGACCACACCTGATGCTTGTATATTAGCATTTAGATCATTTCCAGCGTTTGCAGAGCCCTAGGCAGCATTGAAGCCGTTAATTATATCGACATAATCAATGGCGCATTGGTTATAAATACTCTTGAAATGAGGGTCCTTAGCTCCTGAGATGAGGGATCGAATCTTCACGCTGGTGGCTGTTGCGCTCTTTGTTCCTAAGTCGATGGCAATGATTTCGAGTTTGGGAAGGATAGCATTTTTGGAACGAGGATCTGATCATAAAGCATTTGTGCAAAAACTAGGGTCTGCTGTGGAACGACAAACATTTGAGATTAAGTTGTCTGCTCGCAAAGAAACCACACTCAGAAAGGAAAAAAGAAACAATAGATAGACTTCTTTCTATTGTTGCCTCACGATAGCAGCGTTGAATTGGTAGACTTCTTTCCTCTACAATTTGCTTGATTGCCTCTCCCATTTGAAAAGTTCTCCAGGGAGCTGCTGCTTCGCCTGAGTCTGCCCATACAATAAGGTTGTCTAGTAGTGCTGCTATACATTTTTGTAAGGCAAGAAGCATTGCTTGGCTTTCTGCCCAGTTACTTGTGTCTTATCCCAAGAATATTGTGTAATCCATCACAAAATTCCCTTGGATGTCCCTTACTATCCTGTGCACCACACTTTCCATCTTGGCAGCTTCCATATAATTAAGCTTGTAAAAATATGGTGGTGGTTTTACCCACTTAACAATCTTACATGACTTGTGCTTCATTTGTTGTTCTAAACCATATTTTGATGCGCATCTCACCCATAAAGTTCCTCGGCGATTACCATTGGCAGCACTTTAATCATGAATGAAGCTACATCATCGGGTATTTTATGGTTTCAAAAGTCGATCAAAAGTCGTTTGAAATTCAGATTCCCAGTAGGAAAACCAAAGAGTCCCATAAATTTTGTCCAAATAGCCTAGGAAAAAGCACCTGTACTGAAACTCTAGTCACAATTTTCAAGCACTGTTGAGGGTAATGAGAAACGATAATATTTTGCTACTATGTGCCGCATCCGTTGCTATCCTAACTTAGAGTTTCTCTCTAGGCGATGAAGGCCATTTTAAGAGGAAGCTGTTTGTGCAAAACTTTTGATAACATACCTGAAGTATTTTTCCTTTACCTCAGCAGCACATTCATTATGTTGAGAACTATTAATTACAACAATGCTCATATTCCAATCAAAAAACCTTAAGTGATATCACAATATTTGATGCGCGGTGTTTTAATTGAAACTAATCCCGGTAAACTATGATCTTATGTCTTACAAACAAAAGTAAAACTGATGTTTTCAAAATAATGAATTTTAAAATCACATACCACAGATGAACAAACAGATCGATTATTCCATAATAGTTGATGGAGCAGTTGATACCCGAGTTGGTTGAAATAAGGTTTGGAAGATTCTAGTATTAATTATGTATTTTAATTTGACGCTGACCAATAAGAATCAAGATTTCAAATAAAAGTTTCTCATCCTTATTTGATGATTTTTCGGTTAAAAATTGAAGTCAGCTTAATATTTTACCAATATGTGGATATAGATCTACATATATATATATATATATATATATATATATATATATATATATATATATATATATATAAGTGGTTTGTGAGAAAATTTTCTTTGTGAATCAGAAGAGGAAAAAAATATACTATTGGTCAGCGGGGAAAATATTCGGACATTCCCTTTTAGACTTCCAAAACCATTTGAAATGATAAGTGGTAGAGGGGAGACATTTTTATTTTGAAGTTAGCTGATTCTTTCATCTCTTCCAAGTACATCTATCTACTAAATGCTTCCATAGTTAACTCAAGCATTTCATGATTTTTTCGCCACCTGCATTTCATTTTCAAGATACATTTTACTTCTGTGGCATCCATTTGTTATATGAAAATCATCAGATTGAAGTAAACAAACAGATAGAGTTAAATGATCAAAGAACAAAAGGACGTAGAAGAAGCAATTCTTCAAAGAAGCTATAATGACAGGGGAAGTGACTATGAGAAGAAAAAGAAGCACGCCCAACACCATTCTCGTTTTGAGAATATCCTTGACAAAATCTCTCTTATAGAAAGACTTCACATCTCAATTCTCAAATCTGAAATTTGAATTGAGCAGGATATGCACACTACCGTCCACCAACAACATATATAAATTTTCAGAAAAATAAATAAATAAATAAATATTGGTATCAAACACATATATGTTACGACATTGATTGGTCCAAGTTGTTTATCCTACCTAGAAATGGTTTCAGTTGAATGAAGCCCATGTTACATACATAGACACACAGAATTCATCAAAATAACATCTGATTTTTCAATATAGTTGATCATCTCACGTGGAGATCAAACTGCTCTCTCTCCATATGCATTCACATAACTGGAAAATCATTCTTGTACTTGTAATAAACCATCAACCCTCCAACTTATGGCTTAATTTCAACTAATAGAATAGCATGTATAGTTCTAAACACATCCAGCAATTTCCACTGCTACAGCTGAACAATGCGAAAGATCTGGTTATTTATTCTACATCCCCTTCACTCATGTAACAGAAGTTTCAAAGTGCGACAGCTCGTATTAGATGCAACCAACCCAAAACATGATTGAAGTGCCTCAAAATCTCAATCAGTTTGGAGCTAAATAGCAGGCCTTCGAAAATAATCAAAATCCTCAAAGCTACCAAAAACAATAAAATATTTCAATTATAATAGTACAAAGATGTTTCATAGTACAATCACCCCATGCACTTATGAAGAATATATAACATCTGACTTTTTTAGAAAGTCATAAGCACATTTGATCGAATCAGTTCGTGATATTCAAAATTATCAAAAACATAAAGATAAAGAATCTATACACCCAGTAAATTTTACAATTCATATTAGTACGTGAAGGAAAATATGACAAATAATAAGATGAAGAACATTGCAACTATGCACAGACATGATATGTTTTCATGAATTGTTACAGATGAATCGAAGTAAAGACTAATAAAAGTTAATCACTAAATTAAAATCAACACGAATACACTTGGGAATGAATATTGTCTTACCATTTATGTCTTTCATTTGATACTGTTTCTAGTCGCTCCAAGGACATAGATATAGATTAATTATCTTCAGCTGCCTCATGTTCCTCCACATTTGTAACTGGACATCTTCCCATATCGTAAAATCTTCTGCTCCTACAATCTGTTATTTCTTGCTTTCCTGTTCAATAACATCATTGTGGCTGAGTTCAAAATCCTCAAAACTATCGAAAGCCATAGAATATTTCAGTTGTAATAGTACAAAGATGCTACATAGTACAAACATTATCCAGAGCATCACAAGCAGCAATTCTTATGCTTTAGACCCCCCAATATGCACTTGTGATGATTATATAACTTCTAAGACTTATGGTTGGAGGAAAAGAATACTGATATCCTCACCTCAAAACGTATGACACACATTTACTTAAGAGGACTCCACTGTGTAGCTTTATGATTAGTTTCTTTTAATGTCGTCACGAATATGATATTCCCCTAAAAATACAGTAAAACACAGATTTATAAAACACATTTCAGATCAAAGATGTTATGTCCGTCTAATCAGTTAGTTTAAATAAATATTATTTCACGCAATTTAAAATTTCAGACCAGTAAAGAAGATTCTTATATCAAATAATATACTCATTTTACTGACAGTTCAATTCAACATTGATAGAAATAGCTTTTTTGTCATGAGAAGCATGAAATTACGCAGCGTCATGGAGAGTAAGTCTGAGATGAAAGCATAAAGTTTAAGTTTGGAAGATTCTAGTATTAATAATGTGTTTTAGTTTTCCTCTGACCAGTAGAATATAGATTTCAAATCGAAGATTCTTATCCTTATGTGATGATTTTTTGGTTAAGCTAAGAATTGAAGTCGACTAACATTACCAATGTGTGATAAAATCTAATAACCCAAATTCTATCAAATCGTATATCTGTTAACGAAATCGTTATCTACATTTTCACAACCTAGGAATTATCTAACCAAGTTTATTTTACAGATTTGGATGAGCTAAATTGTTTGTTCGTACATTTTAAATAGATATCTTATCCTTAAATTAGTCTTCTCCACTTTGACTGATTACTGAGGCTAACTTGCCAAGTTCAACTTTTAACAGGGAATTAGAAAGATTACCATATATCGTTTATCAAATTAAAGGACCTTATCATATATCAGACATATTCTTTGATAGGATCAAATTTGACATCCATACAAACAAAAGGTTCAAATAAGATCACCTTCAGGAATAAGAATAAACCAAAAAATGAGGTTTTGTAAACTCAAGATTCACCTATTATAATTTGCTTCTAAACTAAGCATATAGGTAAAACAGTTTCTCTACCAAAAAAAAAAAGCCTCTTAGCGGCGGTTTCGCAAAACCGTCGCTATAATTTTCATTTCAGCAATTTTTGTAGCGGTTTAAGAAGTGCCACAAAATTAATCAACTTTAGCGGCGGTTTTGGCATTTTGCGGCAGTTTTATACTAAAATTTACTTTTAATAGCAAGAAAAAATGTAATGTGTCTTAAACTAATATATCCTAAAGTTAGAAATATATTACTATAAAAACAAGAGCTGTTTTGAGAAATATTTTAGAAAAATAAAAATTATGAACTCAAATTATATACTAGTAACTATACAATTAATACTTTTTATTAGTGAAAATGACTAAATAAATAATACTCCTATGAAATACATACACAACAATAAAAGAAAAGGATCACACGCAATAACACACACTACACTCCTCACCTCAAAACACATTACACTCCTCAGTCCTCACCCCCAAATCGTCACTGCTCATTACACGCTATAAGAAAAGGTTTGCATAATATCTCCATTCGTCTCTTCCTACAATATTATTTGCTTAAAATCGTCTCAAACTTTGTTTGTTTATTAGTATTTGCTTAAAATCGTCCCAAATCACTACACTTTGTGAACTCTAATTTTTGCTTATAAGTAAGTATTTGCTTAATTTTTTTGCTTGCATATGATTGATTTAGGGATTCTTCACCGATAATTAACTTCGATTTGTGATTAATTTAGGGTTTCTTCACCATGCGATTGATTTAGGGTTAAATTTTTGTTCACTCTTATTTGTGATTTGTGCGAAATTGATTTTGGTTTGTCACTTTATCTTCTCGATTTTAGTTTTTACTCGGTGAAATAAGCTATAATTCTGCTATTTGTTTTAATGACAAAAAATGATAATAATCGCTTTTGGTATCTCGATGCACGCACTTAAAGTCTAGGTGTTATGATCATTTAGGAATTATGCTCGTTGTTTGTTTTGTTGTGCATTCTAGTTAATTTGTGTTAGTTTTATTCGATTATGTTTATTTCAAACCTATTTTTGGAGAAAAGGTGCTAATTAATTTTTACTTTTTATCCAGTCTCAGTTTTATTGTCATAATACTGCTATATGATAATCTGTTTTAGTTAGTAGTCGCTCTTCAGTATTTTTTGCTGATAATTTGTGCTTCCTAAAAAGTTACCAGTCTCATGGAAAGTGCTATGTGATGCTCTTATTTTTAGCATCTCTAATATATTTAGGGATGGATAAGAGTTGGATATTAATGCCGCGAACTACACCTGAATACAAAGAAGAGTTGGTACAGTTTTTTGACTTTGCATTTGCTAATGCGTCGTCTGATAATAGGATAAAGTGTCCTTGTCGTATTTGTGGGTTTAGACTGTCTCAGACTAGAGCTGAGGTGTTTGATCACTTGTTGGAAAGTCCTTTTCCAAATGGTTACACTGTATGGTTATTACATGGTGAGAAAGATGTAGGAGAACCGTTAGCTAGCAGACATGCAATTCGACACATTGAAGCTCGTGATGATCCAATGAGAGACATGATTAATGATGCATTCAACTTCTCTGGACAACCTACTGACCAGGAGTATTTCTCATCACAAGGACCAGTAACCGAAGGTGATATTAACATGTCTCCCTTACCTGATGGTCCAAGTGATAAGGCGAAAGAGTTCTATGAGCTGATTAAGGATGGGGAACAAGAACTTTATCAAGGGTGCACGAAGTACTCAAAGTTGTCTTTCTTAGTGAGTCTTTATCACATTAAGTGCATGTGTGGGATGAGCGACAAGGCCATGAAGATGATAATAGAGCTACTGCATGATGTCTTTGAGCATGCAAAGATCCCCCAATATTTCTATGAGGCTAAGAAAATTATTAAAAAACTAGGTCTTAATTATAAGAAGACACATGCATGTCCCAATGATTACATGTTATAGAGGGGAGTAGATAAAGAAAGACAAGAATGCAAGCGATGTGGCGCATCTAAGTGGAAACCAAATGCTAAGAAACATTCTTCTAGTGAGCCTGAAGTGGGTAAAAAGAAGAAACTTCAACCTGCAAAAGTTCTTCGTTATTTTCCTCTGGTTCCACGACTTCAAAGGTTGTTCATGTCTAGTAAGACATCCGCTGATATGAGATGGCATGGAATTGATCATAATAATTGATGGCTTATTAAGGCATCCAAGAGATGGTGAGGCATAGAAAAAGTTCGACTCCACTTTTCCTGAATTTTCTCAAGATCCCCGTAATGTGCGCCTTGCCTTAGCAAGTGATGGGTTTAATCCATTCGGAAATATGAGCACTAATCATAGCATTTGGCCGGTGGTTCTCATTCCGTACAACATCCCTCCTTGGATATGCATGAAGGAGAGTAACTTCATTCTCTCTATGATAATTCTAGGTATTCAAACAGACTGAATTCTATTTCATTCCAATAGATACATGTGTTTTATGTTTTCTGAAATTCAGACCTCTTAGCATATCACTGGTTCTACTATCCTTTAATTTTATTTCTTCTTCAACTTCATGAAAGATGCATCCTCCAGTATGTATTTAAAAATGTACTACTCCATGTCTACAACAACATTATTTCTATTAGCAAAGACCTACTCAGTTTGTAATTTGCAACATTTTTATCTTTTCACTTTTTTGTGAAATGCATCTCAACAAGGATCTAAATACAACTTTTATTTGTTTACATATTTTGTCACTTATCCTAAATTGGAGCAATACACTTTCTGAGTTTTCTAGCTAGTATCTCTCTTTTCCATAAGATAATTTTGTCAGCTGCTGAGATGAATACTGCAGCCCTAGTTTCTGTATTACTATGCTAAGTAATGATGACTATGCTAAGTTACTGAGATGTTTTGTGAGCTGGCTGGATCATTAGTGATAACTGATAGCTCATGTAATAATACATCAGAAACAGAATGATCACTGTCGTTTATAATTTCTATGATCATTAGTGAGATCATTAGTGGACTATTTTTTTTCTTGTTAAATAGGAGGAAATATCCAAATTAAACTCCTTGTCTATTTGCCTAACTCCTAACTCATTTCCCTGACATTTACTCTCTCAATCCTATTAGAAACTTAATGTTACACAATCAGTTTAATGTTACTCAAGGAACTTTAAAACTTTCACCTTGACGCTTGAGTCTAAAATAGTTTCAGCTTTGCTTGTATGAAAGTTGGATAAAACTCCATGCCTGTTGGCTGAAATTACAGTTCTGCAGTATAACTGTATGTTTGGTTTATGCAAGCACAGAAGATGTGCAAACAGAATGCTGAAAATCGATGGAAGCAAAACTACACACACACTAATGGTTCAAAAAGCATTCCCAGTAGAAAAGCTGATGAGGTTTTGATTTCAAGTCCTTTGTTTCCCATTCTTTAGAATTTTTATGACATTTTAGTTTCAAATATATAATCGTGGTCATAATAATGTAGGAATAATAATGTAGGAACGTAAACTTGGGAGACCCTTGAGTAGAGGGGAGTTTTGGATTTTGACGCACAACGACAAAGAAAATTTCTATATGAATGAGGCGGCCAAACTTGTTGGTGTAAGTAACAAATATTTTCTTTCTATTAGAGTAGATTAATGCATTATTAGGTCTAAGTGCTAATGTTGCAGTAGGACTGCAGGAGATCAAATTGTGAACTCATCTTCTAAATATTTGTATTGAGTTGCTTACACACTTTTTGTGGTTTGATTAGTGTAAGTGCTTAAGTTGCCTTGGTACTCTGGTAGTATACCCCTAAGTGCTTAAGTTGCCTTGTTTGGTTCAACCTGATTTTATCATACTTCCCAAGTTTTTTAGGATTGGCTCTTTATATCTATAATGACTTGTGTTAAGTACTGAGCCACAATTTATGAATTACTATATCCACTACTCTATCAGTATACTCTACAAAGGAATGATAAAGTTGAAATATTAAATATATATAGGAGGAAATAGAGAGGATCGAAGGTCAGGATAGCACATCAAAGAAAATTTCAGAACATGATTCAGTTACACAAGTGCTAGGGAAAGAACATCCTGGTCGAGTTCGAGGAGTGGGTTATGGGCCATGTCCTACTCAAGTATTTGGTCAAACAGTCAATCAGTTCAGTGGTGTATCTTCAGCACAGGCAAGTCGAGATCGTAATGTGCAGGAGATGAAGTTGAAGGTGGAAAAACTTGAAGCATTAGTGGAAAGTGATAGATCTAGAAGCCGGGCTCTTGGGAGCTTTCTAGCAATATATTTAGTTCAACAAGGAATGGAATTACCTGCTGAGTTGGCTGATATATTTATTGCGACGGTATGTATTTTATATAATTCACATTTGTTCTCTGAAAAATCACATTACATTTTATAAGACAACTAAACAAGTGCAGTAGTGATAGTGTCAGGGGCTTGGACCTGCTTGTGGTATATTTATTTATATAATTTAGGCAGCTAAGCAGTGTGCAGTCTGCTTAAATAGTTTATGCTTCTACATATGTTTTGCCAAGAATTGGGGTTGTATATAACTGAAAAATAGTATGGTAGAGGGACTTGTTCTTTGCTTATGTCTGGTATCTTAGTAAAAGGCTAACTTAGTTGAAATTGATTAATTTTTATCATCATTTGAAATAGTTGAATGTTCACAATTTGATAATGTCACTAAATTCTAAGCTAGCTTAATTTGAGGGTTAGTTCAACAGAACTTGTAAACACTTTGTTGTAGATGACTGAATGTTTAGATGGTGTCTTAACTGGGAAAGATATGGCTGAACTTTTAGGTGTTATGGTCTAATTCCTATATGGCTTCAAAATGACTAAGCAGTTCTCTTATTGCATCCAAGAACTAGGTAGCGAAACAGTATGCACTAGTGGGACTTTTGGTCTTGGACCTTTCTTGTTGTAGTCATTGTCAGGGTACCCCAGGTTTGGAGGGAATATGATCCTGCACAATTGCAAGGAGAAAGTGAAACAGAGAGTACACAATATCTTCCTCACTAGTCATTGCAATGAAGTGAGAAAAAAAGCTACGTAGTAAAAGTTACAATGAGTTGCAACATTGTTGTCAGGTTCAATTCCTAGGAAACTCAGGTGGACAAAAAAGAAATAGCTAATCTGAAACCCCTATATTAGGAACACTTGCCTCGGTTGACTAAGATGAAATCCAGCATACAACCAGAGACTGCTGTAACCATTTAGATAATTGATCAACATCATCTGTGAAGACCCGACTACCATTCCTGTGATATTCTTCTTACTGATATAGTTGTGTGTGAGCGTGTGTATATAAGAGACTATTTTCTTATGAAACTAAAGTTATTTGCTAGTTTTTGATTATTTGAATTTTTTTGGGATCTCTGTTGCATAATAATCATTTTATTCTGACATATGCCATAACAAAGCTTGAAGTCATGGAATATATGCTTTATGCTATGAAAGGAGCTTCAACTTTTAGCCCGACGAAGTGCTTTCAGTTTCAGGCACATGTTTCATCATAGAAAGTTTCAGTTAACTTAGAAAAAGGCATTTTATCTTTTTATGTTTACAACATACAAAAATTCTAAAAGTTAATAAGTTGTCATTTTGAAACTTATCAATTGTCACACTTTTTTTTCAATTGTCACAACATTTTTTCTATTAGTTGCAAAAGACTCACAACTTATTTATATTTCAGGCTGACATGACCTGGAATCTGGTTAGGCTGTGCGGGCACCCGACATCCTCCCCTAGACCCGTCGGGCGAACCCTTACCAATTAAATTAGAAAAATAAATATAATAGTTCATAAATAAGGACAAGACTTAAAAAACCACACAGACATATTGACACTTCTAAGCTGTACGAAAGAAAATGACAGCTAACTACCCAACATACTAGGTTTAGGATTATCCAGACTAGACATCTAAGAGTACAAAAGAAGACAAATACCTCCTGAAGGGAGCAAAATGCAACTGAAATAATAACCAATAAACTGGTGGCCATCCGGAATAAAAGCTGGCTCATCCTGACAGCTGAAGTCATCTTCGCTCCTTCACAACGTGGCAAACTCAATCCTGGAGCGAACCTGCCGAAATGAAATAGATAGACAAGAAACAAACAACAAACAAGGATGAGTCAAAAGGACTCAATAAGTGGGGCAGACTAGCCACCTCAAAGAATAGGATAGCTAGCCAGGGAGAAAAAAAAAACAGATAAACTAATTCCATCTTATTTGAACTATAAACAGGCAAAGCCAAATAATAACTGAAAGCACATATGGAATCATAAACAGCCAGGGACATAAGGTTGACAGAAGATATAGATATCCTGAACATGTCGACAATCAGAAATACATCCTGTTGCGGCGTGCAACCCGATCCATGTATTCATACTCTTGCGGCGTGCAACCCGATCCGTATATTTATACTGTTGCGGCGTGCAACCCGATCCGATCCATATATTTGTATTGTCGCGACGTGCAACTCGGGATACGAGGCACAAATATATAGACAAACTGAGATACGGTATACATACCGCATATATAAAACACAACACGATAGTCACACAATATTCAGCACGCGGTGCAATGAAATGTGATGAATGCAGTATAATGCAATGGTGTCATATGTGCCAAATAGATGGAGCGGAATCCTCTTACTCCGGGGGTGGAATCCTCCTACCCTCAATATGATGCAATGGAGCGGAATCCTCTTGCTCCAAGGGCGGAATCCTCCTACCCTCAATATGATGCAATGGAGCAGAATCCTCCTGCTCCGAGGGCGGAATCCTCCTACCCTCAATATGATGCAATGGAGCGGAATCCTCCTGCTCCGAGGGCGGAATCCTCCTACCCTCAATATGATGCAATGGAGCGGAATCCTCCTGCTCCGAGGGCGGAATCCTCCTACCCTCAATATGATGCAATGTGCATACGAATGCAACATGATGCAATAATAACCAATCACAAGCGCGGGACTCTCATCGACAGCTGGAAAGTATATACCAACTCACAACCAAAGTACAATACTCAGATTCTCAATGCAATACCAATAACAGGACATAATATATAATATAGAATATAAATCAAAAGCTAAGGCGTAATGAGTACGCCTATCGGCAGCTACACACGTAAGGAACACGTGGTAGAAAATCCGCGAGGCCATATTCCTCCAAAGAAATGGATATAAACACTTACCTTGTTACAAAGTTAGTACATCTACTCAATAACCGCTTGTCCTTTGGTTTCATTGCCAAATGATCCCACTCTATTCAATAAGCAGAAAAATATATCAAATTAGGCTAAAGGCTTCATTCCTCACATCTTTGGGCAATCCGGTTAAGAACCTGATACCCTGTTCGCATACGCAATACGCAGGCCAGGCCTATGTACGGGGTTTATGGTCACATAACCAAACCCTAAATAAATTACATTTATAAGTTGCCCATAACTCCAGAGTACGAATATATAATCAATTTCATTATCGGGGTCCATTTGACCCTTTAAACTATCAATTTACGTCATTAGGGCGATGTCTAATATCCTTATTTTTACCGTAAAAATATATTCAAACATACGTAATAAACTAAAATAATATATTAAGATCATTACCTGAATGTTCTCGGGTGAAAATACTATTTTTCTCCAGCGCCTTTTCTCATTTTCTGGCTTTTTTTCCATTTTTGCGCCATTTTTTTTCTCTGCTTGAAATCGTTTAGTTTCCTGCTTCTGCTAAGAGATGTAGCATATATGCACTGCTGCACCGCCTAACTTTTATGTTTTGTCTTTTTCTATTATTTATTTTTTTGTTTTCTTTTATCTTATTTTCTTTTGTTAACGAAAATTAAAACGGTACCCTACGATATTCAAAATAATTCCAACTTTTGCATACGAGTTATACAAAATATATGTAACATACTCGCGAAGGCGGATCTCAAATCGGGTTCCCGAAACTCAAGATGCGAATTTAAATGGAAAAGAAGTCAAATTATTTAACTTTCGGTATTTTAGCGGAAACTAGCCGAACAACATCGAAAGTGAATAGCGGAAACTAGCCGAACAACATCGAAATTCACTTTCGAAAGTTCACCAAAGTCACACATAATCATACGAACCTAACGGCGCTTTCAGATTTCGAATCAGAGCTCATTCGCCAATAACGAGCTCGTAAACCTCTTTTTAATAATTATCCACGATAAAAACAAAAACCTTCTTCCGATACCTACCAAACGAAGTCTGATTTAGCTCAAATTTTACAGACAGGTCCTAATGGACATTACGAATATTTTAAAATTATCGGTACGCCAATCAGAGTCCTAACTTCCGAAACGATTGATCGAGGTCGTTTCATTCTCCTCCACTTAAACTCTCGTTCGTCCTCGAACGAGCCTAAGTCTAAAGAAAAATTCGCACAGATAGCAAAGGAACTTGCACGACCTTCATAAGCTACTCCACGGGTATTATTCCCTGATTACCGGATCAGAATTATAACACGCATATCAAACTCTTGGGTAAAACATATTTGGATAATATGATAACATCATTGCCCAACTTATTCGGACTAAGCCGACCCTTTCTCAATCATGAGAGAGGAGTTTTATATTTTTGAAACAAAGATACACGAAACTTTGAATGGGTTTACATGATTCAGCCGATAATTACTTCTTCGATATACCTTTTGATATAGAACAGGTCGATGGAACTAAGAATTAGCTTACGCTTCAGCAACGCCTTCGAGATTTATTATTATGATTCGGTATCAATTGGAGGAAGACTCCTCCACTTAAAACATAAACTCATACAACTAATTTGAATAGAAATAGTCATCCTCGCACAACCTGCTGAATTAAAGAAGACCTAGCTAAAAGCTGAACATAGGTAGACCTAAACTACCAAACTACCCTTTCGAGTTGCCAACTAGCTGCAACTCTCGAGTTCACAACTCCATACCTTTGCCGTAAACACCACCGCCCGATGGATGGTACTTCTATATAAAAATTTCGGCAGAGTTTCCCTTGAAACTGGATGATCTGCAAAAACAGAACCAGCACTATACTATACATGGGAATGGATACCCGGATAAACTGATAACATAAACATGTTAAACGGATAACAAGATGAGACAACTGGACCAAAACAATAATATGCTTCCAAAACAATAATATGCTTACCCGGCCACAATAACACGTACTCTGGCTCAACACAGGAAACGCCACAAGCGGCTACCAATCGCCCAAGCTCACTAGTGCCAAACAAAGAAGAAATGGAAATAGATCGAGGATAGAAATAATTAGAGCTTTAGGAAGTTCATCTTCTTATTTGTTTGACTACCAAAGCTAGACTACTTCCGCGTCAGGCGAGCCAAAAAATTGCAATTGAAGAGATAGACATTAAATAAGCTTTATGGAAAAACATCCATACCAATTTTAACCTTCCAATAAGAAGGAAATTATGACAATTTACCATAAACCCCTTTTATACCGAGACAAACTTGTAGAATAACATGACTCTACAAACATCTTGAACCATGGAAGACACATAGATCAAATATTACTTACTAACCACTTTACACCGGAAGAAACGATAACACTTTCTGATGGTGACAAATAAGAATCCCATCATCCTACCGACACTAAGTTCCAAAGAGAGGTAGACTGACTTGACATTATAACATAATGAGGCATAACAAAATGCCAAGCAAACAATACCGATACTCATTCACAAAACTCTCGCATTTAAACCAGATAAACTAGTAGGGTCATCATAAATGCCAGGAATAAATCATATCAGAAGCTCACCCCTCCACCGCAACCGATTCTTAATAAAAACGACATCCAAGGAAACCATCGAAACATGATAAGACGCACCATTTTCGGATCGATCGAAAGAATCAAATCTTACTCACATTTAAGAGAAGAAGACATCTCAGGGTCTACTATATCAGATACCTCAGCATCCTGCCAGACAAGCAGTTCATAGAACTGCCTCTGCATCTGAACCGAGTCGCTATCCTGATACTTACTTCTAGAAGAACCACTACCACCACGCTCTCGACCTCTATCGAATGAGGGCATATCTCTGGTTGATTAAGATCTATATGAAATTTCCTGCGACTATGCAGGTGCCTAATGACGAGAGAAAAGACGACTGCCTGCTTGCCGGAGTAAGGAAAAACTCCTCAAAGGATAACCAGACTCATGACAATGATAACAGAAAAACTCCTCAAAGGATAATCAGACTCGCGACAATGATAACACCTTTTTGCTAAAAGTGGAAACTGGACAGATTATTGAAAGCCACAAAGAGAAAAATTGGGTCTGATATTGACGAACTACTGGCGCACTCTAAGAATCACGTGACACACGCTGAGATAACCTGGAAGGTGACTTCCCAAAATAATCAGAACTCTTACCTCCAAATGAGGTAACATGGTTGCCTACTAAGGCCACGGGATCTCTCGCTCTCTCGCTCTAACTTTTCCCACTCAAACTTATGGTATGCCTTGTACCTTCGAGAAATATCAACAATGAAATCAAATGAAGTCCCAACCTCAACTTCTCGAGCCATCCGGGATCTCAAGGAAGGAGAAAGGTCATCAATAAATCATTGAATCTCTCGAAAGGCTCATGGACTAGTTCTAATGCGTATTCAGAAATTCTATAGAATTCAATTTCATATTCTGAAAAACCAACATGCTACCCTGTCTAATCTACTACAACTGGAAACACTTTTCATCTCGCTCGCTACTCGAAAGGAACTTTCCACGAATCTAGAAGAAAACCGAACCAAGTTAGCTAATAAGAGAGCGGCCACCAATTTAAGGCTGGACCCTGAAACTGGAAAGCAGAATAATTGTCACGACCTAGTTCTAGGGCCGTGACCGGCGCTAAGGGACTAAGTCCCTAAACAAACCTTATTAAAATTCTACAGAAAATCGAGCAGAGTTTCCCCTGTTTTTTAGGCCTATCCAAAATTTTACCTGCTTTAAAACAAATAGAAAACCAGCCAACAACCAATACCATTACGCAATAATAATAAAATACCACGTTTATCTCCAATTACTACGAGAACAATCTAACAGGGTTGCCCAACTGACTAAACGAATGACTAACAAATGACTAAATAAATGACTAAATAAATGACTAAATGGAGCGACTCTAAGAGTTTCAAAGAAAGACAATAATTAATAAATAAAGCTCTTGCCCACGCGAACTAATGCGGGGCTCACCAGGATTGTCAACTCGCGGCTCTAAGAATGAAGATCCTCGCCTACAGCACCTGCTGTATCTGGAAGGAAAAATATAGCGAGGAGTGAGTCGCAACTCAGTGAGTAATAACGCTTAACCACAACCGTTTTAAGTGGGGACAAGTCAAAACATGCCAATATATCTTATGCAGAAATATACATATAATTTAATTGTCCCTTTCAGAATAACAAACAGAAATCAGTCTTTCCAAGTACTTCTTGTAAACAGTAATCAATATAAAATCAGTAGTAAATTCAGTAATCACTATATTATATCAAGTATATAGGTTAGGGAGATTTCCAAGAACAAACCATGTAATCAGTATAAATTCCTTCCTGAGGAAATCAGTAACGGTAAGCTAGTTCTACCTTCCCACTAGCAAGGACTGTAACGGTAATCCGGAGTATACAAGGTGCACCAGGTCTAACGTACCCGTCGTTAGCTACGGGGTCTGTCAAGGCTCATCCCAAAAATATATTTATTCCCTATACCAAGTACAGGGCATTTCGAGTAATAATTCAATATTTCACATAGCGGTAAAACATGTCAAGTAGCAGTAAAAATCAAATCTTGTAACGGTAAAATAATTCAAATAATTATTTCAGTACATATCTTGTAAAAGAACTTGTCCCACATGCAGTTTAAACATTCAGTAACACATTTACTTCAAAATCAAGTAGAAACCATGCATGTTATGGAAACACAAATTGTGGTAAGGTCATCACTAACAGTACAGACGCGTGTAAGTCAAGTGTATCTTCCACAAGCGATCCAACACCTCTTCTATCAATCTATAATCATACCGGACCAATCTCGTGTTAGTTTTCTTATTTAGACAATTTCATAATAAATTCTATGTAACCCATCCTCGGTTTTCATACCACTAGTTCATTATGTTATTTACCAAAAACTAGTAATAAAACGAGTGCCAACCTGAAACCTTACTGCTTATTCATTACTAGTACTTTTATTTCTTTCAAAAGCATTGGGTAGACCTCCACCCAAAAACTTCCTTCTCCATATTTACTGAAATCTTGATGTTCCCAGTTTTTTTGTTATATTTAAACCCAAGTACAAAGTAAGAACATATTACCTTCGATCCTTCAACCTTCTCTAGCTTCTCTGTATTTTTTTCTTGTATTTGTAATGATTTTCTCTTCATTTTTTTTATGCTTGTTGTTTGCAAGGCTTATGCCCCGTTGCCTGCCTCTAATCCTCTTTGAATTTGGTCTCTGCCAAAGTCCTTTGTGGCTTTGGCTTTTACTTATTATTTTTTTTCCTTTAGATAATGATTAAATTGCCCTTATTTAACTAGGATATTACATTCTCTCTCCCTTAAGAAATTTGGTCTCCGAATTTAATCTAAGAGCATACCTGTAGGGTGAAATAAGTGAGGATATTTGGCTCGCATATCATCTTCCATTTCCCAAGTAGCTTCCCTAGCAGTATGATTTTTCCACAAAACTTTCACAAACACAATTTCTTTTCTCCGTAGCTTCCTTATTTGGCTCTCGAGTATGGCTATGGGTTCCTCCTCATAAGATAACTTCTCATTAAGCTGTATAGTCGGTGTCTCAAGCACATGAGAATCGGCCGGTACATACCTTCGTAGCATAGACACGTGAAACACAGGATGTAGAAAAGATAACTCTGGAGGAAGAGCCAAATTGTAAGCAACGGCTCCAACTCGTTCAAGTATCTCATAGGGTCCTATGAATCTCGGGCTCAACTTCCCTCTTTTCCCAAATCGTGTCACGCCTTTCTTCGGGGAAACCCGTAAGAACACACGATCACCAACTGCAAACTCCAAGTCCCTTTTTCTTTTATCTACATAAGACTTTTGCCTGCTTTGAGCTGTGAGCAATCTCTGCCTAATCAACTGCACCTTATCAATAGCTTCTTGTATCAGGTCTGGTCCTAATACCTAACTTCACCGGCTTCAAACCATCCAATTGGAGAACGACAACGCCTGCCATATAAAGCCTCGTAAGGAGCCATCTGAATGCTTGCCTGATAGATGTTGTTATAAGCAAACTCAGCTAAAGGAAAGTAAGCATCCCAACTACCTCCAAAATCAATATTGCAAGCTCTCAACATGTCCTCCAATATCTGTATAGTACGTTCAGACTGACCGTCGGTCTGAGGATGGAATGCGGTGCTCAGGTCTACTCTAGTACCCAATTCTCTTTGAAAGGACCTCCAAAAGTGAGAAGTGAATTGTGATCCTCTGTCAGAGATAATGGACAGTGGAACTCTATGGAGTCGGATAATTTCATTCATGTATAGCTGTGCATATCTCGCACCACTGTAAGTAGCTTTAACAGGCAAAAAGTGTGCTGACTTTGTAAGTCGATCAACAATCACCCATACTGAATCATAACCTTTAAGTGTGCGAAGTAGCCCAGTCACAAAGTCCATAGTAACTCTTTCCCACTTCCACTCTGGAATCTCAAGCCGCTGTAGTAGTCCTGCCGGTCGCTGGTGCTCAGCCTTAACCTGTTGACAAGTCAAACAACTAGTAATAAAGTTAGCAATATCTTTCTTCATACCTTCCCACCAGTACAATTGCTTCAGGTCACGGTACATTTTAGTGGATCCAGGATGTATAGTATATCTAGAATGGTGAGCTTCTTCGAGAATAACTAGTCTTAGCCCATCAATTTCTGGTACACATAACCGGTTACCTAGTTGGAGAACCCCATTATCATCAACAATCATATTCTTGCTTTTACCAGCTAGGATTTCATCGCGATATTTGCACAATCGTTCATCCTCGTACTGAGTGGCTTTAAAACGTTCTACCAATGAAGAGTTAGCTGGAACATAAGCCAATAACACCCTAGAATTAGTCACGCTGAACCTGATACCTGTACTTTCGAGCCTGTGAATATCCTTGGCTAACTGTCTCTTTACAGGAGCTATATGCGCCAAACTACCCATGGGCTTTCTGCTCAATGCATCAGCCACAACATTGGCCTTCCCTGGATGATATAGAATAGTGCAATCATAGTCCTTGAGAAGTTCCATCCAGCGACGCTGCCGAATGTTCAGATCTCTCTGCTGAAAAATATATTTTAGGCTCTTGTGATCTGTATAAATTTCACATGTTTCCCCATATAAGTAGTGCCTCCAAATTTTCAGAGCAAATACCACTGCAGCCATTTCCAGATCATGAGTGGGATAATTCTGTTCATTCTTCTTCAACTGTCGCGAAGCATAAGCTATCACACGACCATTTTGCATGAGAACACACCCCAATCCCACTCTCGAAGCATCACAAAATACCGTAAATCCTCCCGAACTGGATGGTAAAGCTTGAACTGGTGCGGTGGTCAAACATGTCTTGAGCTTCTGGAAACTCTGCTCACATTCATCTGTCCACTGAAACTTTGCATTTTTATGTGTTAGCTTGGTTAATGGTACTGCTATTCTGGAAAAATCCTGCACAAAACGCCTGTAGTAACCTGCTAATCCCAGAAAGCTGCGAATCTCTGTAGGAGTGGTGGGTCTGGGCCATTTCTGCACTGCTTCTGTCTTTCTAGGATCTACCAGTATTCCATCCTTGGATACCACATGCCCAAGGAATGCTACGGAGTCTAGCCAAAATTCACACTTAGAGAACTTCGCATAAAGCTTATGTTCCCGCAATGTTTGCAGTACAACTCTCAGATGAGCCTCGTGCTCTTCTTGACCGCGAGAATACACCAAGATATCGTCAATAAATACAATGACAAATCTGTCTAGAAACGGCTTGAACACCCTATTCATTAAATCCATGAATGCAGCTGGAGCATTAGTCAACCCAAAAGGCATCACAAGGAATTCATAATGCCCGTATCGAGTTCTGAAAGTTGTCTTAGGAATATCTTTATCACTAAATCTGAGCTGATGATAACCAGATCGAAGATCAATCTTTGAGAAATGGGCAGCTCCCTGCAACTGATCAAACAGATCATCAATACGAGGTAAAGGGTATGTATTACATCTTGTTCAGCTGTCTGTAGTCAATGCACATTCTTAGGGACCCATCTTTCTTCTTCACAAATAGCACAGGTGCACCCCAGGGGGATACACTTGGTCTGATAAATCCCTTGTTCAATAACTCCTGCAATTGTTCCTTTAGCTCCCTCAACTCCGCTGGTTCCATACGATATGGAGGAATCGATATGGGTTGCGTGTCAGGTGCCACATCAATGCTAAAATCAATATCCCGCACTGGAGGTAGTCCCTGTAAATCCTCAGGAAATACATCAGTGAACTCTTGCAGTACTGGAACCATTTCTAAGCTAGGAGTCACATCTCTTGTGTCTCTCACCATAGCTAAGAATGCCCAACAACCTTTCTTCACTAACTGCTGAACTTTTACAAGTGATATGATATTACACATCTCTGGAATTTGATCCCCTTTCAGAATAAAACTGGGTTCATTAGGCATCTCGAACTTAACTACCTTCGCATGACAATCGAGGGTAGCATGACAAGAAGATAACCAATCCATACCCATCAACACGTCAAAATCAACCATATCCAGTACAATTAAATCAGCTAAGGTATCTCTACCCTCAACTCGAATCTGACAAGCACAATACACATATTCAACTAGTAAAGAATCTCCCACAGGATTAGCAACTAGAAAAGGATCATTTAATATTTTCGGTTGTCTATCAAACCTCGAAGCAAAGAATGAGGACACATAGGAGTGGGTAGATCCTGGATCAAACAATGCAAGTGCATCAAGTGAGCAAATAGAAAGAATACTTGTAACCACCGCATTTGAGGCCTGAGCATCTTGCCTAGTATGTGCAAAAACGCTCGACTGGCCTCTACTAGCAGTCCCCTGTCCTCGATTACCCATGGCACGATCTCCGGCACCTCTGCCTCTGTTACCTCTACCAACAGTACCTGTATTATTACGAGCAGTCTGCGTAGATGCCGCTGCCTGAACAGAAGCCTGACTAAACTCTCTCTGAGGATGAGGGCAATCCTGTATGTGATGTCCCAACTTGCCACACCGGAAACACCCTCCAGTCAGAACAAGACACGGACCCCAATGAAATCTACCACAAGTCTGACAAGCTGAATCAGTAGTATATATCTGTCTTCGTAGCCCCTTAGTATTATCTTTGTGAGGAGGTGCTCTAACGGATGGCTGGGAAACCAAGTTTGTCCCTGTCTGAAAACCCTGTCGCTGTAACTGATTCCCTGCTCAACGGTCTGTGCTGACTCCCCCAGTGAAAGATCCCCCAGTCTTAACCTTCTTATATGCATCTTTAGCTGCCTGTGATTCACGACCCCTGTTTTCAATCTTTCTGGCAAGGTCGAGTGCATCAGAGTAATTCAGATTTCATCTGCGGAGCAACTGCATTGAATAAACGGTCAACCAACCCGTCAACAAACCTCCGAACCCGAGATGTTTCATTGGGCACTAAGTTAGGTGCATATCTAGCTAGCTTAGTAAACTTAGTGTTATATGTCGATACATCCATATCTGGAGTGTGAACTAATCTCTCAAACTGTCTAGCATATTCCTTCCTCAGACTTTCAGGGAGAAAACGATCCATGAACAACTTAGTAAACTCGTCCCATGTCAATCGTGCTGCTTCTGCGGGCCTTTCTAAAAGTACAGTTTCATACAAAGTATTAGCTGTATCCTCCAACTTGTATGCTGCAAGTTCCACGGATCTCTCACTAGAACATCCAAGAGCACGCAACGCCTTAAGTGTACCATCCAAGAAACTCTGATGATCCTCTGTAGTGTCAGAACCCGTGAACCTTGGTGGTTTCAGTTTCAAGAACTCTGATAAGGACACTTCTCTGTTACCAAAAATCTGAGTCTGTCTCTGAGCCTGAGTCTGTGGCTGAGCCTGAGTCTGTGGCTGAGCCTGAGTCTGTGTCTGAGTCTGAACCTGAGTCTGAGTCTGAGCCGGAGTCTGAGGCTGTGCCTGTGTAGGTACCTGAGGTTGCGTTGGAGCAACATTCTGTTGGCTAGCCCTTTCCTGTCTATCCATTCTGGCATTCAAAAGTTCAATGGACCTTTGCATAGCATTAAGTGCCTCAATAGTAGCATTCTCATATGACGGTGGAGGTGGAATATCCTAAATTTCTGGAGTAGGCTCTCTTGTAGCTCTTGTAGTAGCACCAGCCCTCGTAGCAGTAGCTTAGCCTCGTCCCTGAGTATTACCTCCTTTCCTAGCTGAGATAGATGACGGCCCAGCAGTGGAGGAATTCGGAGCAGCTCGGGCCGCCTTTTTAGATTTTTTCTTACCAGCCATCTGAATAATAGAATAACTAACGTTAGATTCATCTATTTAGCAGCAGTCGTCTCACACGTATGGAAGGAACAAGAAAGAAGGAAAGACACGAAACATCCTATCACGCCCTCGCAGAATAACGATTATGGGAATGGCCGGCAACATAACCATAATAGAGATTCTACTACTGACGTGTGCTCCATTAGTCACAGGAATAACCTAGGGCTCTGATACCAACTTTGTCACGACCCAGTTCTAGGGCCGTGACCGGCGCTAAGGGACTAAGTCCCTAAACAAGCCTTATTAAAATTCTACAGAAAATCGGGCAGAGTTTCCCCTGTTTTTTAGGCCTATCCAAAATTTTACCTGCTTTAAAACAAATAGAAAACCAGCCAACAACCAATACCATTACGCAATAATAATAAAATACCACGTTTATCTCCAATTACTACGAGAACAATCTAATAGGGTTGCCCAACTGACTAAACGAATGACTAACAAATGACTAAATAAATGACTAAACAAATGACTAAATGGAGCGACTCTAAGAGTTTCAAAGAAAGACAATAATGAATAAATAAAGCTCTTGCCCACGCGAACTAATGCGGGGCTCACCAGGATTGTCAACTCGCGGCTCTAAGAATGAAGATCCTCGCCTACGTCACCTGCTGTATCTGGAAGGAAAAATATAGCGAGGAGTGAGTCGCAACTCAGTGAGTAATAACGCTTAACCACAACCGTTTTAAGTGGGGACAAATCAAAACATGCAAGTATATCTTATGCAGAAATATACATATAATTTAATTGTCCCTTTCAGAATAACAAACAGAAATCAGTCTTTCCAAGTACTTCTTGTAAACAGTAATCAATATAAAATCAGTAGTAAATTCAGTAATCACTATATTATATCAAGTATATAGGTTAGGGAGATTTCCAAGAACAAACCATGTAATCAGTATAAATTCCTTCCTGAGGAAATCAGTAACGGTAAGCTAGTTCTACCTTCCCACTAGCAAGGACTGTAACGGTAATCCGGAGTATACAAGGTGCACCATGTCTAACGTACCCGTCGTTAGCTATGGGGTCTGTCAAGGCTCATCCCAAAAATATTTTCCCTATACCAAGTACAGGGCATTTCGAGTAATAATTCAATATTTCACATAGTGGTAAAACATGTCAAGTAGCAGTAAAAATCAAATCTTGTAACGGTGAAATAATTCAAATAATTATTTCAGTACATATCTTGTAAAAGGACTTGTCCCACATGCAGTTTAAACATTCAGTAACATGTTTACTTCAAAATCAAGTAGAAAACATGCAGGTTATGGAAACACAAATTGTGGTAAGGTCATCACTCACAGTACAGACGCGTGTAAGTCAAGTGTATCTTCCACAAGCGATCCAACACCTCTTCAATCAATCTATAATCATACCGGACCAATCTCGTGTTAGTTTTCTTGTTTAGACAATTTCATAATAAATTCTATGTAACCCATCCTCGGTTTTCATACCACTAGTTCATTATGTTATTTACCCAAAACTAGTAATAAAACGAGTGCCAACCTGAAACCTTACTGCTTATTCATTACTAGTACTTTTATTTCTTTCAAAAGCATTGGGTAGACCTCCACCCAAAAACTTCCTTCTCCATATTTACTGAAATCTTGATGTTCCCAATTTTTTTGTTATATTTAAACCCAAGTACAAAGTAAGAACATATTACCTTCGATCCTTCAACCTTCTCTAGCTTCTCTGTATTTTTTTCTTGTATTTGTAATGATTTTCTCTTCGTTTTTTTGATGCTTGTTGTTTGCAAGGCTTATGCCCCGTTGCCTGCCTCTAATCCTCTTTGAATTTGGTCTCTGCCAAAGTCCTTTGTGGCTTTGGCTTTTACTTATTATTTTTTTTTTCCTTTAGATAATGACTAAATTGCCCTTATTTAACTAGGATATTACAATAATCAACACCATATCGCTCGATATATTCAAGAGCCTGAAGGATACGCTGACATCATTTCACTTTAAAAAAAACTTACACAGGGATTATCTAATGCATTGCTTGAGAATATCGGGATGTTCAACCGCGTAAAATAATGCAACCTCTTTAGGCACTCGGACCGAACTGATACCTCGGCTGGCTAACCAGCCAGAACAATTAGAGGTACAACATATACTACCTCCGGAATATAATTTACTGCAGCAATATTAAGAACCGGAATAGGAGCTCCCTGAGACCGAACGTCTGGATCTGCGGCAACCTGATAGGACGCCCAACGAATAATAGGTTCTTGTGGTATCTGCGTTGCCAAGATTCTCGTAAAAGCATCGTAGAGAGCCAAGGGAACCATAAGGCCCTGCTCCTTTGGCAATCGCGAGCTCGTACAGCTGGGACCTCCGTAACTAGATCGTCAGCACGACAACTCTCGGGGCTTGAGCTGCTTTAGCCCTGACTGCTTTGTCTTGAACTCATACCGTTTGCTGATTTGTCGTACGAGGGTTCACAATTACCACGAACGAATTAACAAAAATTCATTTGCATCCTAGACTGACGCATGATCAGAAAAGAAGGAAGTGAAACTTCCTAAATGCCATCATAGCCTCTCATAGATAAGTACGGACGTCTACGTACCCATCAGCGAGACTCTACTAGACACTGTCTTAGTCTGGATTGACTCTAAACCGGGCTCTGATACCAACTGACACGACCCGGAATCCGGTTAGGCCGTGCGGGCACCCGACATCCTCCTCTAGACCCGTTGGGCGAACCCTTACCAATTAAATTAGGAAAATAAATATAATAGTTCATAAATAAGGACAAGACTTAAAAAAACACACAGACATATTGACACTTCTAAGCTGTACGAAAGAAAATTACAGCTAACTACCCAACATACTAGGTTTAGGGTTATCCAGACTAGACATCTAAGAGTACAAAAGAAGACAAATACCTCCTGAAGGGAGCAAAATGCAACTGAAATAATAACCAACAAACTGGTGGCCATCCGGAATAAAAGCTGGCTCACCCTGACAGCTGTAGTCGTCTTCGCTCCTTCACAACGTGGCAAACTCAATCCTGGAGCGAACCTGCCGAAACGAAATAGAACAAACAACAAATAAACAACAAACAAACAACAAACAAGGGTGAGTCAAAAGGACTCAATAAGTGGGGCTAGCCACCTCAAAGAATAGGATAGCTAGCCAGGGAGAAGAAAAACAGATAAACTAAATCCATCATATTTGAACTATAAATAGGCAAAGCCAAATAATAACTGAAAGCACATATGGAATCATAAACAGCCAGGGACATAAGGTAGACAGAATATATAGATATCCTGAACATGTTGACAATCAGAAATACATCCTGTTGCGGCGTGCAACCCGATCCATATATTCATACTGTTGCGGTGTGCAACCCGATTCGTATATTTATACTGTTGCGGCGTGCAACCCAATCCGTATATTTATACTGTTGCGGCGTGCAACCCGATCTGATCCATATATTTGTATTGTCGCGACGTGCAACCTGGGATACGAGCCAGAAATATATAGGCAAACTGAGATACGGTATACATACCGCATATATAAAACACAACACGATAGTCACACAATAGTCAGGACACGGTGCAATGAAATGTGATGAATGCAGTATGATGCAATGGTGTCACATGTGCCAAATAGATGGAGCGGAATCCTCCTGCTCCGGGGGCAGAATCCTCCTACCCTCAATATGATGCAATGGAGCGGAATCCTCCTGCTCCGAGGGCGGAATCCTCCTACCCTTAATATGATGCAATGGAGCTGAATCCTCCTGCTCTGAGGGCGGAATCCTCCTACCCTCAATATGATGCAATGTGCATACGAATGCAACATGATGCAACAATAACCCATCACCAGCGCGGGACTCTCATTAACAGCTGGAAAGTATATACCAACTCACAACCAAAGTACAATACTCAGATTCTCAATGCAATACCAATAACAGGACATAATATATAATATAGAATATAAATCCAAAGCTAAGGCGTAATGAGTACGCCTATCAGCAGCTACACACGTAAGGAACACGTGGTAGAAAATCCGCGAGGCCAGGTGCCTCCAAAGAAATGGATATAAACACATACCTTGTTACAAAGTTAGTACATCCACTCAATAACCGCTTGTCCTTTGGTTTCATTACCAAACGATCCCACTCTATTCAATAAGCAGAAAAATATATCAAATTAGGCTAAAAGCTTCATTCCTCACATCTTTGGGCAATCCGGTTAAGAACCTGATACCCTATTCGCATACGCAATACGCAGGCCAGGCCTATGTACGGGGTTTATGGTCACATAACCAAACCCTAAATAAATTACATTTATAAGTTGCCCATAACTCCCTGAGTATGAATATATAATCAATTTCATTATCGGGGTCGATTTGACCCTTTAAACTATCAATTTACGTCATTAGGGCGATGTCTAATATCCTTATTTTTACCGTAAAAGTATATTCAAACATACGTAATAAACTCAAATAATATATTAGGATCATTACCTGAATGTTCTGGGGTGAAAATACTATTTTTCTCCGGCCCCTTTCTCATTTTCTGGCATTTTTTTCCATTTCTGCGCCATTTTTTTTTCTCTGCTTGAAATCGTTTGGTTTCCTGCTTCTGCTAAGAGATGTAGCATATATGCACTGCTACACCGCCTAACTTTTATGTTTTGTCTTTTTCTATTATTTATTTTTTTTGTTTTCTTTTATCTTATTTTCTTTTGTTAACGAAAATTAAAACGGTACCCTACGATATTCAAAATAATTCCAACTTTTGCATACGAGTTATACAGAATATATGTAACATACTCGCGAAGGCGGATCTCAAATCGGGTTCCCAAAACTCAAGATGCAAATTTAAATGGAAAAGAAGTCAAATTATTTAACTTTCGGTATTTTAGCGGAAACTAGCCGAACAACATCGAAATTCACTTTCGAAAGTTCACCAAATTCACACATAATCATACTAACCTAACGGCACTTTCGGATTTCGAATCAGAGCTCATTCGCCAATACCGAGCTCGTAAACCTCTTTTTAATATTTATCGACGATAAAAACTGAAACCTTCTTCCGATGCCTACGAAACGAAGTCTAATTTAGCTCAAATTTTACAGACAGGTCCTAATGGACATTACGAATATTTTAAAATTATCGGTATGCCAATCGGAGTCCTAACTTCCGAAACGACTGATCGAGGTCGTTTCATAGGCTTTAAAGGAAGGAAGTGGACCAATGTCACGGGGGTGCAGACCATCTTCCCAATCAAGATGTTGAAAACTAATATGATTAGTTAATCAAGCTGGAAAATACTTTTGTGCTGTGGAATTTGCTTATGATATTTTCCGTTTTGCTTTTGTTAACAATCAGAGTTTATGGGGTTCCTTGCGAACTTTAATTAGTTTTAGATGTTGAAAGCTAATATGATTAGTTAATCAAGCTGGAAAATACCCTTTGCGCTGTGGAATTTACTTATGATGGTTTCCGTTTTACTTTTGTTAACAATCGGAGTTTATGGGGTTCCCTGTGAACTTTAATTAGTTTGTCACAAATCAATACTTTTGTGGAATATTTGGATGTTGGTTTTGTTGGAATGATTGTATGTCGGCTTTATTTGAATTGTGATGTTTGATTTATAGGTTAAAATTGTTAATTCATTTACAGATAATTAATTTGCATGTTGTCAATTAATAGAAAATCAAATTGGTTTGAAAGGGTGCTAGAATACATTGTTGCCAGACTAGCGACAGTTCAAACCGCCGCTAAATGTTTAACAGACTGCCGTTAAAATAATACCTCACAAAACTGCCGCAAAATTAAGCCAAACCGCCGCTATATTGTCATTTTGAGGCGGTTATTCCAGCGGTTAGAGGAAAATGCTGCAAATTGGTTTAACGACGCCTTAACATACGGCTGTTTCAAACCGCCATTAAGTTTACATTGCGGCCGTTCAAATCGCCGCTAAATCATGAAATGAACTGCCGCTAATCGACTTTTTTTTTTGGTAGTGTTTTAGTACAAAATAACGACAACTCTCATAAAGAACCTAGACAGAATATGTAAGTTGAACTCTTTATTCTTCACCAGTTGTCCTCAACAGTTGAGTCAGTTTGAAAGTTATTGGATCGCCTTTTGATTGCTCTCAACTCTCGTGATGAATAACTATCTACGGCTGCCTCAATTACTAGCTTTTATAAGGGCTTTCGTAACCCTAATAATATTCCACGAGGAAACCTTGCAAATATGGCAAGTCAAGATTTCATGCGAATCTTTCCTTATTTAGCTCCAACTCTTATTCATAATTCAAAGACACAGACACGACACAACTTCTTTTAGCTGACTAGGATGCGCAATAACTCACGTGCACTATTCCTAGTTCTGCATGGATTTGCATTCCACAATCTTTTCGATCATTCGTGCCCTTCTTCGTAAGGACCAAGTTCTCCTACAAAACTACCATATCCTTCGTTTGTCATACTTCAAAACATTCAACTCAACAGTCGGCTATGATTTACTGTTGAAGTTGAAAATAATTTCACTAAACTTTAGATTTTACATACAATTCAATTTTTATAATCACACGAATATTATGCATATTTATTACCTTAAGTTTTAAAATTTTTATTCTTTTTGGAAATACCATATTCATCAATTAAACATGATCGCATTAAATGATATAGACAATGTATTTGTCAAAGTATAATATCGAGCTTATATGAAGAGTTACCTATTAATATTATAAACCAACTTAAACTGCGTATAGAATATAATTATGTAAGTTTGCAATTGACACTATCCGCTGGACTATATCCTCGGCACCTTGTTGATGGTGGTTTTAACAATAAAAAAAATTGATTACTAGCTAATGGTGCTGAAGAAATCGAGGACCACCATGATTTGGGTATATTAAATAAGGTCATGATCACTCCGTTAGAACACAAGAAAACTCAACATTTTTCTCTTATAAATTCTAGATTTTGTTATGCTGTAAACTTACCAGAAACAGCAATGGCAATAACTGAGGGTAGGTGGACTCTTCAAGGAACTACTGCTGTTGTTACTGGAGGCACTCGAGGCATAGGGTAATTTAACTTTCAGCCGAGTACTCATATTAATTGGATATCTCTCACCGTTTCATTTTGTGACACTATTTCCTTAGTTTATTACTCCCTCCGTCGCAAAGTGAGTGACTTACTTTTCCTTATTAGTTTGTCACAAAAAGAGTGTCTCTTTTCATATTTGGTAACTCTTTAATTTCAAGATTTATTTTGGACCACAAGATTTAAAGGCACTAATCCACATTACACACAATTTTAATTTTGAACCATTGAATTCAAAAGTCTTCCCTATTTTCTTAATTTCCGCGCCAAGTCAAACACATACACTTATTTTGGGACGGAGAGAGTATTTGATTTGAAATATATATATATATATATATATATATATATATATATATATATATATATATATATATATATATATATATATAAAACAAGTCTGTCAACTCGATTGTGCAAGAATTACCAAAGAGATTTATAAAGTCTTAGGTCACTCCACTCATTGCTTTAAAGTTTTGAGGTGGATGCTCAGAATCTTTCACAAATTATTTCAAAGTTTGCATAGTCATAAAAATTTGATGACATATCTACTACACTAATTTCAAAAGTCTTTTATAAATTCATCATTGTGTTTTTTAATTACTTCAAATTATTATTTGTTCTTTTTGAGTGCACATTAGGCATGCCATTGTTGAAGAACTGGCATGTTTTGGAGCGAATATTTATACGTGTTCACGTAACCAAATGGAGCTTGATGAATGTCTGCAACAATGGAAAACTAAAGGTTTTAAGATGGGAGGATCGGTGTGTGACGTACTATCAAGATCTCAACGTGAGAAGTTTATGGACACCGTTAGCAGCCATTTTCATGGAAAAATCAACATTCTTGTAAGTTCAGCCGCGTAAATTAAAAACTTGACATTGTAGAACGGAAACAAGCCTTTGCATTACATACTTTTTAAAAAAAAAGACCATTTAATATGCTAAACTAGTATACTTACCCGCGCGTTGCGCGGTCTTAAAAAAACAAATCAAAATATGGTTGAGTAATGCTTTCACAAAGGAAGAAAGGGAAATTTAACAGATTAATACTATAATAAGAACAAAATGAAATGTGCAGTACCATTGCTTTGCAGAGCTAAAAGGTCCCCCTTAAAACATCATGAAGGTAGGGATAATTGTGGCTGCAGAAAAAAAAAAAAAAAGAGATATAAAGTATATAAGACCTGGTGATACTAAGCTCAAACAGATTATAGATATATTATTCTCTGTCAAAATTAAATAGCAGTACTCTCTCCAGTGTCCCCTCAAAACTTCAAAAAATCCGAAAGCCAACAACGTTATCAAAATTGCATATCTATGTTCACTTACATTGCTACAGCAAGTTTGTAGCGCTGCTATAAAATGTACCACTTACGAAAGAAAAAAAATGACGCACAAGAACCCAACAAATTAAGAAGAAACTGAAATCTAAGGACCTATAATTGGATGAATTTACCGATAAAGAAAAAAAAACTAAAGAAGCTAAATATAAATTAGATGGCACGATGTCTTCAACAGAATGATGTACTATTGAAACTAAAATGGAGTTATAAATCTTGTGATACATATAAATGCAAAACCTTCGCATGATTAGTAATCTTAATTACATAAGTAACGTATAGAAGGATGAGATGCAGAAGTTTACCAATTTGATGCAATGATGACAATGAGAAGAACCTCGATCAAAGTATTTTGCAACATCATTCAAATTAATTAGCTAATAAAAATGGCTGTGCTATTTCTGTTATACATCAATCATCACTATTCCTCCATAAGTAAAGAATATATATAAAACGGTGGAATCCGTTGAATAGTATTTGCTATTCCTTTTAATTTCTTCAATAGAGTGGAAAGGTTGTGCATTTAACACAGTTGTAAGTACACATTAAATTATGTACTAACTCATTAATATATTATTTTTTTGTATTAAGAAAGATAAATTTCAGCTTCTAATTAGCTATAGAAGATAAAAGGACATGGAGAAACCAAAAATATGGTCAACTGAGACAATCCTTGGCCAATGTAGAACTATGCCGCCTCACTATTTTATGCACCAAAATTAATATATATCATATGAGTGAACAATAAATAAAACTACCAGGATGATCAGAAGTCTTGTTTGATTTCTTTTTTCCTTTTAAACATTTGAATACATATGAGAATTGAGAAAAAACAGTTGAGGAAAAAAAATTGTTCCAATTTCATATTAATAAAATACATAAATACAACTGTCCAAACTTGCATAAAACTGCACAAAGTTGCAGCAAACAACTACTCCTACTAATTAACTGCAGCAAGTTGAAGAAATATCACTTGGAGCTACCAAAAAGCAGAGGTACCAAACTGCAGAAATATCACTTGGAGCTCCTCATTTTGTTGAGTTGATCGACTGCATATGTATGCTTTTAACTCTGCAGAGCTCCTCGCTGTCAAAGCTAGATGTAAAGCTAGATGTTTACTTATGTGTAGCAAAACTGTCTTTTATCTAGACAATTTTAGAAATGGGTAGAAGAACCAAACAAAGAGTGAAGAAAAATAAAGTAAAAAGAGGGAGGATGAAGAACCTGGATGGGTTCCATGAGAAATGAAGTTTCTCTTCTTTATATACCAATCTGATGGTTTCATGCATTTAATTAGAGAAATGAAAAGCTTGGGAGTTAAAGACAATGAAGAGTTCATAATAATCGACATTAAATGTCTTAGAACGTGAATTCTTCTCTATGCCTATTATTAGGGAAACGTCTGCATGGTTTATCTATCATTTAAGAAACGTCTACATAGCCCATTTAAGTCTATACTGGATTTAATCACTATTTTTCAAAGTAAGGTTAACATGAAAATTTGGGAAAGAGGGCCAAAAAAACCTCAAAAAAGATAATTATGAATGCTGGCCAAAGAGAGGTGCCACATCACTTCTCTTGAAGCTTAGCTTTATATAATATATAGATAGCTCGACTATTATTCCAAAAACACACAGCGTGTGGATAATCAAGTTAGAAACGAACCGTATTAAGAATTTTTCAATCCTAAACTAACCCTAGATCTTTGATTAAGAATGAAGTTTATGAACGATGAGTTCTTACTTATAAATGAAGTTAAATTGTATACATATTACATACACAATGTAATGACTTTTTCTACAATCAACATACCATAAGTAGTGATAACCAGCTTTTTTTTTTTACTTTTTCTGTTTTGAATTACCAATTTAGACTTTTTATAGACAATTACGCTCTTTTTCTCATTAATTACATATTAATTTGACTTTCTGTTAGATAACTAATGCTGCTGTATCCATACCTAAGATAACGACGGAGTACACTCATGAAGATTACAACACCATGATGGGTATCAATTTTGAGGCTTCATATCACCTATCACAGTTAGCACAGCCTTTCTTGAAGGCCTCAGGAAATGGTAGCACGGAGAAGGGTCAGATTTACCCCTCTACTTTTACCTATAGTATAACCTCATCCTCCGTTATACTATCGAGACAAATCTACCCTTAACGTTAATAAAGTAGCACAGTCCCTATTTTTAACGGAAATATGCCGTGGCCAGTCTCCAGCTATTTAAATGCCATGTTGGATGCTCTGTGGAGTCCATGTAGATTCCATGTGTGTAACTAATTTTCTTTTGATTTATTTTAAAAGCCCTCACCAACACCTTCTTTTCCCTTTCATCTCTTCTTCACTCCCATAATAACCACCGCCATTTTCACCAACTCACCATTATAACATTTATCAATTTTCCACTTTTCTGAATTAGAAACAAATGTATATTTTCTCATACAAAAACCACTTGCAAACAATGACCCGTCTCCTTTTTTAACTTCATCAACAGTCAACACCAAACAAATTGATAACATACTAAACTGTTAATTATAACTATACTTGCCTAACAAAATTGAGAAGCAAAAAACGTAGATAATGGCTAGAAACAGTTGGTAATTTCTGGGAAATTTTTTGGTTTTGAGGAAGTTTGAAAAATATAAAAAATATATTTTGGGGTTCAAGATTTGGGATCTAATTTCAATGTGATTGTTGCAAAATATTGTTCCAAATTGCTTGTTATTTGGTCATTTTTGCTTAAAATCGAAATTGAAATGGAGAAATGCTATTGTTTGTTTTGTGGGTGCAACTAAAGAATTTGTTGTTAAAGTTTTTACTGAAATTTAAAATTTTGTTGTTAAATTTATTCTTATTGTTTATTTTTTAAGCTGAGAGTCAATTTTAGGTAGAGAAAAATTTTGAAAATCGAAATTCCTATTTTGTTGAGTTCTCTATTTTCTTGGTGGAATTTTCTTAAATTCTAAACCAAATCTATAGGTGAAAATAGAGGTGATTGAGGTGGAGATGGTAATGGCTGCCGAAGTTGAAGGGAGGAGCAGCTGGTGGTTTTGGGAGGTGGTGGTGGAGGCACCGAAAATGAACTAGTTGGAAGGGTTAGGGTATTGATAGTATGAACTAGCAGGAGGAAAGGAGGAAGACATAGTTGGGTTAGTGAGGTGGCATGTCATGTGGCGCCCACCTCATACAAAATGTCAGGCCACATTGGATTATATTAGCCATAGTGTATTTCTGTTAAAAATAGGGGCAAATATGCTACTTTTGTTAACGTTAAGGGTAAATTTATCTCGATAATATAACGGAGGACGAGGTTATACTATAGGTAAAAGTAGAGGGGGTAAATCTGACCCTTTTCCGATGGAAGCATTGTTTTCATCTCTTCTGTTGCTGGGCTCATGTCTTTTCCCTTTTGTTCCATCTATTCAGCATCTAAAGGTAGATAACTAGCTGGCCAAAGATAACACGATCTTCTGTTTTTCTTCTCTAAATTCTTTAATGATGAATTTATGCAAATATTGTTAATTAAACACGAAATTTGGGAAAAAAATAAAGATTTTTAAAATTTATGGCCTTAAAAAAATCGTAACATTTGTGTAGCTATAATTCATTTGAAGCTTGCGATCCTAAATAAGGAGTCAATTGGTTTTGTGGTCTCGTAAACAATTTTTATGTCAAATCTCTTAACATTTGTGTAGCTGTAATTTTTTTGAAACTTGCTATCCTAAATAAGGAGTCAATTGGTTTTGTGGTCTCGTAAACAATTTTTATGTCAAATCTCTTAAGAAATTTTTAATTTTTACATTTAAGAAATCTAAAAAAAAAAATACATAATAGATATTTATAGAGTTATTTTCATCTATATCTATTCAAATTGTATGATGAAAAATTTCCTCTTTAAATAATGCCATATTATTTATTTGGCGATTAAAGCTTCTCACTAAGCACAAGTGAATGTTTTAGTATAATTATTTTTAATTGAAAAATGATTATCTTTTGAACAGACTAATAAGGAAGTAGCTTCACATATATATATATATATATATATATATATATATATATATATATATATATATAAAAGGAGGGAGTACATTGTATTATCTCTACCTTAAATTTGCCAAACATAGATAAATTATTTTTTCACGTTAGTTACTCCGTCAATTATATTTTATGTGACAAAGCTTGAATTCGCAAAAATATTAAGAAAGGAAAATTAGACATAGTATAACTTTATGTACTTTTATTACAAAATATATAAATATTTTTAAAACTTACAAAAAATAGCAACATTTTTGTTGTTTGCTACAAAAAATAGCAGAATGTATTTAAAAAGAAAAGAAAATATAATTAAAAAAAAGATAAATCTAATCCTATTTTTATGCACCCAAATCATATTTAGATAGGTTTAAATCTTTTTACATTTAAGATCCATTTTCTCCCTCCCCTCAAAACCATTTATTAAAAATTGACAATAGGCATATGTGAAAAACAATAGCCATACAATATACATACAATAGCCATACAATATACATATAATAGCCATACAATACACATACAATAGTCATACGATAGACATACAAAAGACTAACAATAGCCATATAATACACATACCATAGCCATACAATATACATACTATACACATACACCATACGATAGACATACAAAAGACATAAAATAGAATTAGTAATTGGGTAGTTGTAATCCCAAAAAAGTAGGAACAGATGAAAAGACATCCTTAAAATTATGGGCGATTTTGGTGCATGGTGTATCTTCCAATTTATTAAGTAAATATTTTTTTTAATAACTTGTATATATAATGTTAAAAAAATATATTGTTATTCTTGAAAAGTGACATAGTGTTGCTATTTATTGTAAACCTGCTACTATGTTTGTATATTTGTATAATTTAGCCGATAATAATTTATGTGACTATAAATGCTTCTTATTATGAGTAAAATAAGAAACTTAAGTTGTTAAGGGAAGCCTTGGAGTAATTGGTAAAGTTGTCTTTGTTTGACCTATAGGTCATGGGTCAAGTCTTGAAAATAGCCACTGATACTTGCATTAGGTTAGGCTACGTACATCACATCCATTGAGGTGGGGTCCTTCTCCGGACTCTGCGGGACACTCGAGAAAATGAACTCAGATGATAATTTATAATTTTAATAGAAGAAATGATTTTAAAAAGATCTTTTGTATTTTATTTATATATATCAAGTGAAAAGTTTATGTAGATTAATTAAGACCATTTGCATTAGGCTTTAATTACATTAAACTGTATATACTAGTATTGTTGTATGATTTGTTTTCCATTTTCCTCGCAAATAAAGGAGCAATGAACCAATTGACAAGGAGTTTGGCATTTGAATGGGCTAATGACAACATTCGAGTTAATGCAGTTGCATCATGGATAATCAAAACCTCCCTCATTGAAGCAGTTTGTGTAAGTTTAGCTTTAACTACTCCTTCATACCCCCCCCCCCCCCCCCCTCCCCCGCCGAACCAATACAACTTACTAACTTAGATGCTCAAGTATGTTAACTAATTAAGTAGGATATCATGACTACTATTTCTTGAAGAAACCTACGACACAACATGTAATAGACTTCTGTAGAAATTAAACATATCCTATATGTTTATTTTTAAGTAAACACTTCATAAAACGGGAAAGGAAAACACTTCTCAAAAAGAAATTCTTGTAAAGAATTTTGTAAAAGGAATATCATGTTGGGAGTGTGAATAAAGTCCCATATTGATAACTAAAAAGTTAGGGAGCCTACTTTTAGTGAGTAGGGATCTCATATGTGGGGCCTTTTGTGACAAACCATGTGGTCTTAGCTCAAAGCGGATAATATCATACTAGGCTAAGAGTATTTCTGGGTTTCCTTGGCCCAATAGCTACTATCATGAGGACAATGATTCATCGAGACGAGTATGAAAATGGCAGAGCAATGAGCTCGACTTAGGTTTTGCTCGTTGCGGACCGGATTACTACATGCCTTTACCCGTAACATGGAGAGGGCCTGTCAATTATCTTTGCCCATCTACCGACTGGTCTACTACCTTTGCCTGTAGCTTCGAAGACGTAAAATCATGGTGATGAGCCATGTGAAACTTAGTTTGAGGGAGAGATTGTTGGCAGTACAATCAAAATTCCATATCAGGAGCTTAAAAGATTGGGAGCCTGCTTATAGGGTGTAAGAATCTTTTAACGTGTGAGACCTTATGGGGAAACTTCTGCATTCAAAGTGGACAATATCGCACCATACTAAGAGTATATTTGGACTTCCTTGGTCTAGCATATTAGACAAACATTAAACCTTCATATTTTACTTTTAGTGCTCCTCCATTTTTTTGTTGTATGGAGTGGAGTGTTGGCCAGTAAAGGCCGCTCAACTTCAGAAGTTGAGCACAATAGAGATAAGAATGCTTAGATAGATGTGTCGGCATACTAGGATGGATAAGATCATGAACGAGACCATACACGATAAGATGAGAGTTGTTGTAGTGGTGGACGAGATGCGATAAACAAGACTGAGATGGTTTGGACATGTTAAGAAGAGGAGCACAGATGCTCCAGTAAAAAGATGCTTTGCAGTACTGAGTCTACGAAAAGGTAGAGCTAGACCAAGCAAAAATTGGATTGTGGTGATGAGACATGACATGGCCAACCTCCAGATTACCGACATGACCCTAAATAAGAAAGTGTGGAGGTCGAGGATTAGGGTAGAAGGACAAATAGTAATCAAACGGGTTTTTAATCATATTAGCAGTAGTATTGCTTCTATATATTCTATTTTCAGCTTATTCTTCGATTGTATTTGCTATTGTTATTTTCTTTTGGTTTTGGGCATGCTCGAGTTTTTCTGTCATTATTTTATTTGTTTTGGTTTTATTAATTTTTCTTCTTTAAAATATATTTTCTAAATACTTTATTTCACCGCGGGTCTATCGGAAAACAACCTCTCTACTTGGGTAAGGGTAAGGTCTGCGTATATCTCATCATTCTTGAACCCCACTTTGATGGAATATTACTGGGTATATGTTGTTGTTATTGCTTATTTGTCATGTATCGTCTTTATGGTATTAAGAGAATATTTTAGGATATCAATTAACAGTGTTTCAGTTAGGGGAAGAGACTATGTATAATCATTTTGATATTAAACATATATCAGCAGAGGCTGAATTATATGTAGTGAAGTGAATTCAAATAATATCCTCATCAAAAGATTATACTATATTAATATAGCAAATAAAATAATATTACGGGAACTTCTAGTATAATTACAAAAGACGTTTAAGATACGTATTGGTCATAGGCTAATATTACATGCGGAGCCACTCTTGTTGATTGGGTGTCACTTGATACCTTAATTTTTAAATAAGTGAATTTTAAATGTATATATAGCATTCGTTGAATTTTCTTGATTACTTTGTGTTTATTTCTTTAGATTTTGAATTCCCTTAGTGAAAAAATCTTAAATCGCCACGGCCTCAAATGTGACATTATTTTGTTTCTTGAATCCCTTGTTAAATTTATGGCTCCCCATATATTTCAGAGCAATTAGTTTTCTTCCGACAATGCCATGCTTTTCCAACAATAAAAACTATTAAACATCAACATGAAAATTTTCTTGTGTCAATTCAATATTTGTGTGACACTGACTTTTAATTTATCTCATTACTTTGCAGAAAGCTCCAGAACTGAAAGAAGGTATCAGCAGATTAGCGAGTCGTACACCTATTGGGGGTCGAGCTGGAGAGCCAAAAGAAGTTTCAGCCATGGTTGCATTACTTTGCTTTCCCACTACTAGAAATAAAGCTTATTCCGAGGGAGTGTTTGGCGAGGGAGTTCCCAAACCAAAAAATGGAGAAGGAATTCCCTCGCCAAACAGTGACTTTCTCTCGCCAAAAAAAAAAAAAAAAAAATTTTGAAATTGGCTTGGGAATTCCCTCGCTAGTGAATAAAATTAAAAATTCTTCTCTCCTACACTGATTGGGTATTCCCTCGCCAAAATTATAAAAAAAAAAATAATAATGGCTTGGGAGTTCCCTCGCTAAGGAAAAGCAGAAAATTTTCTCTTTCCTTATTGGCTTGGGAATTCTCTCGCCAATAAAAACGCTGCCGATGTGTCAGGTGATTTGCTAGGGAATTCCTTAGCAGTGTTGTAAATAAAACTTATACTCCTTTCACAGAACATACGCTACACAGAACTCATCGCGAACAAAAAAAATTCCCTTCTCCCCCATCACTGCCTCTGCCTCGTCCGTCTCCACCGGCGACTCCACTTTTTTTCCTCGTCCAACCCATTGCAAGCCCGTCCCCATCAAGGTAAATATTTCTATTGAAATTTTCTTATACCATATGATTTTTATTGTTAGGGAACCCTCAAATAAATTAGTTTTAACATAAAATAGTGAAATTTTATTGTGGATGAATGCTTGGGAATTGTTTATCCTAACTTTGATTTGAGAAAGAATTATAATTAGCAAGTTATTGTAATTATAAAATAATTTTGAAATACATGTTTAGCCTTAGTTGAATGATATCCCTTAGAAAATAATTTAAAAAAATACTTGTTTAGCCTTAGTTTAGCCTTAGAAAATAATTTGGAAATATTTGTTAAGCCTTAGAAAATTATTTAATAATTTTTATTATTATTATCCCTCAAATTTGAATGATATGGAAACAATTGTAATTGAAAAATTTATTTGTGCATAATGGTGGTTGGTTAGTGAACAAGGGAAGATTTAATTAGCAAAATTAATAAAATTTAAAAAAAACTAGTGTACAATTGATATACTTTATTGGCTTATTCTAAATATATTTATTTATAACCTTTGTGTAGATGGAATCTGGTGAAAATCGTAGCTGGATGTATAATAGATTTTATGAAAGTATGGGTTTGCGGAAATCATTCGTAGATGGGGTTGAGCGTTTTATTTCTAAAGCTAAGTTGCTCCCGTAATATATGAGAGATGATAAAATCAAATGTCATTGTTTGAAATGCAAGTGTAGCAACGTGCAACGAATAGATGTCGTTGTTCTTCATCTTTATAGAAAGGATTTATGCCCAATTATTTCGTGTGGACTGCACGTGGAGAGTCTAACCCTAGTGTCGATGAGGTCAACACTCAAAATGAATATGTAGGGTTAGCGGTGCATATGTGGGGCATTACTATCCTATGGATGATATGATAAATGATGCATGTGGGATGTACCAAGGGGAACCATCTCAACCTACTTGTGAGGAGTTACCAAATGATGAGGCGAAGGTTTTTTACGAACAGTTGGAAGAAGCTAGTCGTCCATTTTACGAGGGGGCGGCCCATTCTAAGTTGTCCGTTGCAGTTAGGTTGCTTAGTATAAAATCGGATTATAATATATCTCAAGGAGGCATGGATGAGATCATTGGACTGTTGAATGAACTAAACCTAAGTAACTTGGTGCTCCCTACCTCGTACTACGATTCAAAAAAATTGGCTTCATTTTTAGGGCTATCTTCAGAAAGAATTCATTGTTGTAAGAAGGGTTGCATGTTATTCTATAAGGAATATGTGAGCTTTGAATTTCGTAAATTTTGTGGTGAGGCTCATTATAAGCCGGTCAGAAATGCTAAAAAGAAAAAGATCCTTGGTAAAACGATGCATTACCTACCTCTTATACCAAGGTTGAAGAGGTTGTATGCGTCAATGAGCTATGCTCCTCATATGAGATGGCATCTGATGGCGAAGCATGGAAGCATTTTGATAGGGTTTATCCTGGATTTGCTAGTGAACCTAGAAACATCCGGTTGGGTTTAAGTTTTGATGGGTTCACTCCATTTTCTATCTCTGCAGCCCCGTATTCTTGCTGGCCTGTATTTGTCACACCTTATAATCTACCTCCAGAAATGTGTATGACAAGTCTATATATTTTTTTGACTTGCATTATCCCTGGTCCTAGTAACCCAAAAGCTCGATTGATGTATTTTTGCAGCCTTTGATTGATGAGTTACAGATATTGTGGCACGAAGGTGTTGAAACATATGATTGTTCTGTTAAACAAAATTTTAGTTTGCATGCTTGTTTGATGTGGACAATAAATAATTTTTCTGCGTACGGAATGTTGTCTGGTTGGTCCAGTGCTGGTAAGTTTTCTTGTCCTATTTGTATGGAAGACACTAAAGCATTTTATTTGAAAAATGGATGTAAGCACACATGGTTCGATTGTCAACGTCAATTTCTGCCAGATGACCATCCGTTTAGGAGAAACACTAGTGCATTCATGAGGGGTAAGAATGATATTGATGACCCACCACAAAGGATGAATGGCCATGAAGTTTGGGCTAGAGTTCAGGGGTATCCTAAGGAAAAGGAGCAACAATATTACCGAGAATCCCAGGATTTGGTGTTACACACAATTGGATGAAGCAAAGCATATTCTGGGAACTTCCTTATTGAAAGGATAATCTTCTGCGACACAATCTTGATCCAATGCACATTGAAAAAAAAATTTGATGCTATCTTTAACACTGTGATGGATGTAAATAACAAAACAAAGGACAACTTGAAGGCAAGGTTAGAAGTCCAGGCATACTGTGGCGACCGAAATTGCAGCTATAATAAGATGGGGTAAAGGTTAGAAAGCCGACTGCTAATTACACTTTTGACTTGGATGAGAGAAGAATGATTCGTGAGTGGCTACAAAATATTAAGTTTCCTGATGGTTGTGCTTCGAATATATCCAAATGTGTGGACATGATAGAAGGTAAGCTGATTACAATGAAAAGCCATGACTGTCATGTTTTCATGGAAAACTTGCTGCCAATTGCATTTAATGGGTCGCATGATACAATTTGGAAAGCCCTTACGGAAATGAGTGTTTTTTTCAAAGACTTGTGTTCCGGAACATTGAAGGAAGAAAATCTTCTGATGATGGAAGCTAATATTCCCGTTATCTTAACTAAATAGACCAAGATCTTTCCCCCTGGTTTCTTTAATGTGATGGAACATCTGCCTATGCACCTAGTGGAAGAAGCAAGGCTTGGGGGTCCAGTTCAAGGTAGATGGATGTATACCACCGAAAGGTTATTTTGTGGCTTAATCTTTATTTTTTTAAAATATTTATACAAATTATATAATGAAATATGTTGTGCATGACTGTTGGTAAGTGTAAGCGGTCGGCAAAAAATAGAAATATAATTGAGGGGTGGATATGCGAGGCGTATCTTGTTAAGGAAACTACCCATTTCTATTCCTATTATTTCGGGGAAGATGTACCATCTCTAAGGAGTAGGCCGAATCGACATGACGATGGTGGGAGCGGAAATGCATTGTATCCGCAATTTTCCATATTCAATCATCCTGGTAGAGGATCAAAATAGGGTTCGCAAAAAGAATTCAACAACATCGATAGAAAAGTAGCTACGACACATGTATTGTTGAATTGTCCCGAAGTGCAGCCCTTTTGCAGGTAATTGTTAATTTATACAATTAACATAAAATCTAGGTATAACGAAGACGGTTGATAAACTGATGTTTTTTGTCGTGCCTAGCAGGTTATATGTAATTTGCTTTGGGCATGATGTTGTTACTGATAATTTCTCTGATTAGTTTAGAGAATACATAAGAATTTTTTTTTCATACCATGTCTTGAAGACTCTATTTCAAATTATGTTACGTAAATTCTAACTTATAAATTTCCATGACACCATTTAGGTGTACAATCCTGTCAATGGAGTCAATCATCCACTGTTCTGTGATTTAGCCTTGGGCCCGATTTATAAGTACAAATGGATGTCTAAGTACTTTATAAATGGGTTTAAGTTTCATACTGAAGAATGATCTATGGGGAAGAAAACCTTTAATTGCGGGGTGTGGGTTAATGCAGGCACAGGTGAAGGTAGTTTTGACTACTATGGTGTGATCAAGGAAATATTAGAGCTAGATTTTAATGGTTCTCCTTGTAAAAATTGGTGCTCTTTCGGTGTGAGTAGTTTGATCCTAGCCCACATAAAGGTACAAAGGTGCATCCGAAATATAATATAGTTGAGGTCAATCACACCAAAAGGTATGCACATTACGAGCCATTTATTATTGCTCAGAACGTGAAACAAGTGTACTACGTTCCTTACCCAAGGTGCATAAAATAAGGCCAAGAACAAGGCTAAAGCAAATTACTGGGTTGTTTTAAAAGGCAAGCCGGTTGGAAGAGTGCAGGGGTATGATGCATTGGATGAAGCATACCAAAATGACATATCCAGTGTTCAGGATATTGTGGATGAAGAATTACCCGATGAGTTGCATCAGGGTGTGGAATATTTTGAAGAATTTGATTATGAAACCTTCACACAGACTATGGAGACATCTTTGGGAAACGAAGAGGAAGAGTTTATTGAAGAAAATGATTCAATTGAGGATGAATTAATTGATGCAAGCGATGATGACTGAAAAATTTGAGAAGTATATTTACTTACAATATTTTTTTTTTTGAAACAAGTGTTTAGTTATTTTTCTTTAATTGATTAAGGTTTTCCATAGTGTTTATACTAATTTGTTTTTATACATTTGAGTTTTTATTGATATTAACGTAATTTTTTTTTCCAGATATGGCATCTCGAGGGAGGAAGGGTCCCAAGACCCGTGGTGGCCTGACTTTCAGTTGTACATCATCATCTTCAGCCGGGCATACTGCATCTCCAATGCCAGCATTGACACCGACTACAGAACTTCTCGGCTTAGTAAGTACATATCCTCCCCATTTTTTTACCAGCCCCCCCCCAGCACTCCAGTCTTCCATCCTACACATGCACCTGCTACATCATTTTAGTCTATGCCACCTCCGGGCCCCCACTATCAGTTTGGCCAGCCTACTGGCCCCTCTTTCCATTCTATGCCTCTAGTAGGCTACTCCCCCTAGCCTGTGCATGTGCCAGACACTTCAGTTCATACATTTTCATTACCGAGGATGTCTAGCATGATGATGATACCTAGGCGTAACATACGTCCCCATCATATCCCATTTGCATCCCCTGCCATGGCCGGCACTGACCATATGCATCACAAGCCACATGCCCGAGTTCTAGTAGTCCTTCAGGTTCGGGCGAACCTGTTCCTGAGACACAGGAAAATTCTGCTCCTTTTGTCACTACTACTGCAAGGAAAGGTAGAAAGAAACGCACTTCTGCTAATGTACAGTTTCCTGGAGGTGTGGGAACAAAAGATGATCGTGGTAAGTTGATCATCAACCCTGTTGGAGACGGGTAAGTATTGTTATATATAAAGTTTAAAACATCAAATATTTAAAATATTGAATATACATTTATATAGTTGACTATATTTAATGGAATGCAGGTTTATTCCATCGGAGAAAGCAGTTGCGCTTATAAAGGAATGCATGTCTCCACATTTTACGGAGGATTGGTCATCCTGGGGAAAAGTACCGCCCACATATTAGGGATCGCATGTTCGACCAGTTTAAGGTATTAATTATTTTGCTTTTTTGGCATGTTAACAGTACACTTTATTTTTAGTTTACATTTATATTATGTTGTGTTTCAGAACAAGTGTTCGTGGGACGCTGAATATAATTATGATATTCGTAAGAATTTTGAGAAGAAAGCAGCGCAAAGGCTGAGTGACGGACTATCAAAATTTAGAAATAGAGGAATTGTGCCAGGCTGGATTTATCCCCAAAATTGGAGTAGACTTAAAACATATTAGCAGTCCCCCGAATTCATAGCCCAGAGCGAGTAAGCGAAGAAAAACCGAGCATCAGCGAAGGGTGGCTCGCTGCATACCTGTGGCTCAGTTAGTTTGGCAACTCATCGAGCTAGATATGTAAGTCTTTACTAAATTAATTCAATTATAAACTAATTAAATGTCATTTTTAAGTTTTCGCATTTCGTTTGCATTGTGTAGGAAGCGGAACACGGGCCGGTAAGTGATATTGAATTTTACCGGCTGTTCCATATATATATGATGACAGTGGAAATCCAGTCAGATGGGTCGAGCCACGTGCCCAACAGCTAGATATAAGTATTCCTAATATTTTTTGAATTATTTATCACAAGTATTAAAGTAATTGTAGTAAATTATATCTTTTATTATAGGAAAACTATTAAGCTGCTTATGAACGATGGGCTGAAAGCCAAGGATCGGGGGTACAAGAAGGTGCAGCTAAACCCAACCCGGACGAAGAGGCTGCAATGTTCGTGGAGGCCGCTGGTGGCTACACCAAAAAAAAAAAAAACAGAGCCTGTGGTCTTGGTCCTTCGCGTTACAAGAAGCCCTCAAGAATAGGTATTATTAATGCTTATGCATCTTCTTCTTCTTCTTCCGCTGCTACAGAAAATGTGGATCTAGTTTTGCAAGCTAAATTCGATGACATGGAGAAAAGGCTAGCGGAACAAGATAAGGAACGTGAAGAGATAGAGAAAAGGCTAGCGGAACAGGAAAAGGAACGTGAAGAGATAGAGAAAAGGCTAGCTGAACAAGATCTTGAACGCCAAGCTGACTGTGAAAAGATGGCAAAATTGGAGTCTCTTGATGGCTAAATATATTATGGGAAGGGGAAATGAAAATGATTCTCGATAGTTTATTTTTTTCTGTCGAATTAAACTTGAAAGTGGGACGTGTTTAGGATTGTTTATAAGTATAGTGTTTTATCTGTTTGTGTTAGTTGGTATGAAACAAGTCCGTAAACTTGTTTAATTGTCCGGATGTAGTTTTATTAGTATGTTAGACATGTGGTATTTATAATGTGAATCGTTTTGATGTTTTGGTGTTTTGGTGCTTCTGATCTGCGCAGGTATATATATGTTGTTGTTTTTGTTGTGCTTCTTTGTATTGTTACTGATTTTGTGTTTCAGGGACACTAGATTTGGCGAGGTTTTTTTTATTGTACTTGGAGAGGGAACTAGCCAAAGTGAATTAAAAATAGATAATTTTTATACTTGGAGAGGAAATTTCCTAGCCAACAGTGCGTAAAAAAATATATTTTTTATACTTGGAGAGAGAATTCCCTAGCTAAAGTGCAGTCAAAATTTTTCTCTCTCCTACGTTTGGCGAGGGAAAACCTTGGCAGAATAAAACTGACAAAATATACAAAATTGGCCCTACACTACAGGCAGCTAAGCCTTTTCCTCGCCAAAAATGCTCTGCTACGAGCCGAATTCCGAGGGACCCGTTGCTAGGGACTTCCCTCTCCATCACACGTTTGGAAAGGGAAGTCCCTCGAAGATCCCCTCGTTAAACGCGTGATTTCTAGTAGTGTCCATGTGCTTCATATATAACTGGACAGATTATGTGTGTTGATGGAGGAATAACTATTAATGGCTCTTATTGATCATTTTCACCTTATAAATAAACTAATCAATAAAAGTGTGTCTCTTCAATTTTTCAACTTTGAAATACAAATTACTAATGTGAATGTTAATAAATTAGCAGAAGTCTTTGAAAATACAAGAGGAGCGTGAATTGTGTAATATGCTCCCTTTGTTCCACTTTGTTTGTCATACTTTCCTTATTAGTCTGTCTCAAAAAGATTGTCATATTTCTAAATTTTAAAATAATTCAACTCAAAACTTACTTTTTGACTCATTTATATCCACACAAATATCTATGGCTCATTTTAGACCACAAGTTTCAAAAGTCTTTTTTCTTTATTAAACTTTGTGCCAAATTAAACTACGACAAATAAAATGGGACGGAGGGAGTATAAAAATATTTGTTGACTATAAATCGAACCTACATAACAAGCTTTAGCAAAATACTTAAAGAAATATTTAAGCAGAAAATAAATAGACACAGAGATTTTGTTTTGGTTCAAGTATAGACGTGGTACATACAATACTTCCTATTATTATCTCTTACTCAAACTTCAGTCGACTTAAAACTTATGTGGTTTTATCTCGTTCACCATTAACAATCTAACTGTGGGTTTTCATACACTCAACAACAAAATACACTTTGTTTTTGCAAGCTCACCAAAGCAACTTTCGCAACACAACTCTCAGTTTATCTCAAATTTTTCTTTTTTCTTTTTAGCTCCCGTTTGGACATAGTTTTTGGGGGTATGTTTTGGGAGTTTTTGGGCCAAAAAATGTTTGTTTATGTTTTTTGAGCAAAACTTGTCCCAAAAACTCAAAAACTGGTATTGAGCTGTTTTGGGCAAAAAACTAACATTTACACATCAAATTTCATTTCCATAAGAGCTCAAAGGCTCTTTTGAGCCAAAAAATTTGTTTCCAAAAAGTATGTCCAAACACTTTTTCATTTTCATATCAAACTTCACCCGAAAAATATTTCCCAAAAAATATTTGGGAATCTATGTCCAAACGCTAGCTAAATCACCAAGTATTACAAATACAGTGCTTTGATAAGAATAAGAAAGAGCTATAAGATTGCTTGAAGGATTAATGTGTTAATTTTCATCTTCAAACTTAAGACTTCATATAGGAGACTCCAACTAGCCGTTAGTTTTAACTTTTGATCTGCAGCCGTTGTCATAAAGGAGGGTTGATTGATTTAATGCAATGGTCGAGGCTTTATGAGTAACCCAAGGGAATTGATGTAAATGACAAGATCATGCTTTCGACATTCTTTTATCGCAAGTGGCTAATATTAATGTGTTAGACATTGTAGCTTCAATAGAGGTCTAAGTTAACAGATTTAACTTAATGTTAATCAACCACATCTCTTCTTTCTCATTGTACAACTTCAAATTGATCAGCTTACATCCATGCTTTTCCAGATTCACTATGGGCCAGTCTGCTCCATGTTCGCGCACAAAAATATTTTTAATATTGTCATCATTATAACACATAATGTTAACAATCTCCCACATTTTAATGATGATAATAAAGATTAACTTTACTCCCTTTTTATGGTTGCTCCTGTTGCAACTTTGCTCCCTCTCCGATGCAACTTTGCTTCCCGTGCAGCTTTGCTTCCCCTGCAACTTTGTCTACTTGCTTTGTCTCTATATCCTGTAATTTGAACACATACATCTACTCTTTTTCTCCCCGCTTTGTCGTCAACTAAAATGGGTAGATCCAGAGCAGCTAAAATGGGTAGATACAGAGCATATAACAATAAGGCAATAGTAACAAGCAGTTTAAACAAACACATAAATCCTGAAGCAATCAGGGCAAAAACATCAAAGCATCTTGATCATATCAAGAGAATTATCTAAAATTTACATCCATAAGCAATTTAAGACTTTAAGATAGTCAAATACATCAATACTTGAAATAGAATTCAGAAGTGCGTATAATGGCAAGAACAAGATGCTTCGGCTACTCATGAATTTGCTTAATAACAGCAACACTTCGACCCCCATACTTCTTAATCTTGTTTCGTACTTTATCAATTCCTTGGACAGCATTAGAAGAGTTCTCCGGAATCTTGGCAACTTTTGATTGATTCTCCAGCGCTAGCATCTTGATAACACCAATTTCCTTGTGTATTTCCATCAACATGTCAATTGTAGGATCAGAAGTCATACCTAAGTCACAGGATGGCCCTACATGATGTGAGGGTTCAGTCTAGGACTCATTCTCAGCACATTGAACTCAAGCGCAATCAAACAAACTGTAACCATACTGGTAAAGCATGTTTTGTCATAATATTTTGAAAACAACTTTTGAAATCATAACAGTCAGGTTAACGCCCTTATTTTCCTGGAGGGAGGTAATTAGCAGACGATAAGACAAACTAAAGGCTGATTCCTTAGCAGCTTCAGTTAAGAAATCAAAAATCCAGTCACCCCATTTAACCTTAACGCGAAACACAATACAGTAGACCAAAAAGATACCCCATTTTGTCAAAGCACTGATGGATCCAGTGAAAGGAAAAAAAAGAGATGCGGCAACAATATGGGTAATGATCGGATCTTAGAAGCAAAGATGAGTCAGAATAAGTGCACGCTTTCCACAAGCAATACTCAATAGGGTTTTCAATCAATCTTCTCCTAGCTTCCAGATAAGACACAGGAAAATGACAGACTTCAAAAAAGTACTATAACCTTCAAACTTTGCTTAGCTTTTCAAGACGAGCACAGTCTAAAATAATCATTTCACTAAGAACTAGGGTTTAAATTTCACCATTTGGCTAGCTTCTCATCCAGATTTTCATAAAACATTCTATCAGGCTCTTCAAGACTTTATTTTCACAACCGTCAAAGAAATTTCTTAACCCTTGCAATTCAAAGAGAGAGCTTACATTACATTGCATACCTTTCAGTTAATCAAAATCAATGATTAGACCATCAACAACATGCTTAGCTTTGAAATCTACATAGCGACTTTTAGCAGAGGTGTTCCAGAAATTTTCTTAGTCTTCATTGGTGAAAATAGTGGTTCCACCTTAGGCCATTTGGTGGCCTTAGATTGTGACCCCATAAGACGCTGCCCCGCCTTTTATCCAGAGGGGGCTACAAGTGAGTTTTGGAAAAGATGAGTAGTAAAAATATCTACTAATTGAGAATCAGTACCAAGAAAATTAACGTGACATTTTTCTTTTGAACATGATGATGAATGAAATGATGTCTAATCTCAATATGTTTAGACCTAGAATGATGAACATGATTTTCGCTATTAATATAACAATATATTGGGACAATGCTAAGACGCAAACCAGAATCTCTTAATTGATAAATCATCCATAGGACTTGAGTACAACAACTTCCCATGGTAATTTATTCTGCTTTTGTGATTGACAGTGCTACAAAACCTTACTTTTTGCTATTCGAGGAGATAAGTAAATTTCTTAATAATGGACAAATTCCACTAATGCTTTTGCAATCAACTTTGTCTCCTTCAAAATTTGCGTGAGAAAAACCTACAAGATCGAACTTAGAAGACACTGGGTACCATAATCCATAACTAGTCGTTCCAATCAGATATTTAATAATTGTTTTAACAGCAAAGAAATGTAATTCTGTAGGATCATGTTGAAATCTAACACATTTACAAATATTGTACATGATAATAATCGACTCGCAGTGATATATAGTATGAACCTATCATACCACGATAGAGTTTTTGGTTGACTAATGGGCTCATGGGAGTACTCATTTGTTTGGCTTTGTCAAAACCAAATCGTTTAATAAGCTCTTTTGTAAGTCAACAAGGCTTTACCTTATAAATTATGTGGAAGATGTGCATTTAGCAAAGATAGCATTAATCTTATTTACTAAGGTCCTATTTTTTCTTTTCGCCAATCAATTTTATTGTGGAGTATAAGGAGCACTCATTTGATGAACTAAACCATGTTCTTCACAAAACTGGTTAAATTCATTAGAAAAGTATTCTCCACCTCTATCACTTCGAATAACTTTAATTTTCTTTCCCTTTTGATTCTCCACAACTGATTTATATTCCTTAAACTTTGGGAAGACTTCATCTTTTGTTCTAAATAATAAACATATGTAAATCTAGAGAAGTCATCAATAAAGTTATTAAGTATCTTTTTTCTCCTCTTGTTAATTCTCTATTTAATTCATATATGTCTGAAAGTATCAAGTCTAATAATTCTGTAAACAGTTCAACTTCACGAAATGATTTCTTAGTCATTTTAGCTTGCATACATATGTCGCACTTTCCTTTATGTTCACCATTACACGTTATATAACCATGTTTAGATATATAATTTAAGGAACTAAAATTTAAATGTCCTAATCTAGCATGCCATAAAGAAGAATCAGACTCAACAATATAAGCATAAACATAATTTATTGCATTGATACTTAATTTAAACATGCCATTACAAGTGTACCCTTTTCCTACAAACAAGCCATTCTTAGATACTATTACATGATCCGACTCAATCACTATCTTGAAGCCCTTCTTAAACAACAAACTAGCAGACATCAAGTTCTTCATAATGTTAGGAACATGGAACACATTTAACAGAGTCAGCTTTTGTCCAGAGGTGAAGTTGATTTCAACAGTTCCTTTTCCCACAACTTCAGCAGTAACATGGTTGCCCATCAACACCTTTTCAGAATCTTTCACTTCGGAATATGTCTTAAACATATTTTTGTCATGACAAACATGAATGGTTGCACCAGAATCCAACCACCAGGTTTGATTCTTCGTGGTTGTTTCAATCATATTCAACTCTTTTACTATTTCAGTTGGTAATGGTTGAATCATAGCAACCATTCCTTGAGAAACATTTTTCACGACGTTCACCTTTTTAGGATTTTCAAGAATTTTTGGAATCAAAATTTATTCCTGCTTTCTTAAATCTGCAATCTTTTATCTTGTAACCTTTCTTTACACAATGATGACTGATGTTGGGCATATTTCCTATATTTTTGGCAATAGTATTGAACACTTTTAGATGATTTTCATAGCTATACATCCCCAACAATGCTTAATATGTGTTATGATTCTAACGTGGTGTGTTTGAATGACTTAGGTATGAATTGGTGGATTTTTTGAGCAAGATGGCTATACTTTTTGGAGAAGTCCGAAGTCATAATTGAAGTAGGAAAATGAAGAAGAGTGGTGTCAAAAATCACCAGGGGTAATGAGCTTTGTAATCTCGTTGTATGAACCTTACCAGTCATACATTGTAAGAGATGCTGTGAGACCTAGGAGTAGAGCATACAGAAGGTCTTATATTGTAACAGTGGTTGTACGACCTGAAGGTTTTCCATCCGAAATTGGATTAGGTTAAAACATTTTGTACTCATTGTAAACCATATATAAGCCGTCTTAAACATAATTTAAGAGATTTTTGGACCTCTGGGAAGCAGAGAAACACTAGAAATGGGTTGGAGCTCAACATCTACATTGAATTTTCTTCTTTTTTCCTTTACATAGTTTGTTAGTTCTAGAGTTGTGGGATTCTCCATGATTATTGGTATTCCTACGTTGATTTAATTTTATTGATTTATTATATTGGGTTATTTATTTATATTCTGAGCTTAATTATTTGATTGCTTGATCACCAATTGAATACCATTTGTAAACCTAGGGTTGAACTCGAAAGTGGGAACCCGGGGTTGCAATAGAATTGAATAGAGCATGTTCATGAACCTGGGCGTCGGGGAATAGTTTTGCGGTTAGGATAGAAATATACCTAACAGTCACGCTTAGTCATTATACAAAAATATAAATGTGCTCTTGTTAAATATAATTTCGTAGACATATAGGAGTTAGGCTAGCTTGAATAGGCGAGCAGGGTATCGAAAGAATCCTGTGAGCAATATTAACCCTGTGATTAGTAACCCAAATAAATTATTTAGTCAGATTAACAAAAGAATTCAACAGGATTGAAAGATTTTCCATAACCTAAGGCTATTATCTCTTCTTGAAATCAAAAATCTTATTTTAATTATTTTACTTGTTAGCTTAATTTAATTAGTTAACTTTACTTATGCTTAATAAACTCGTGAAACCTTCTTGTTTAGATAATTAGAACTTGTCTTGTTTAGTCGAAGTTAATCAATAGTCCTCGTGGGAGCGGTACTTTTCTTATCACTTTATTACTTGATTGACCGCGTATACTTGCGTGTGCGTTTGGAGCGACAAGTTTTTGGCGCAGTTGCCGAGGACTTAGAATTAGGTATTTTCTAGATTAGAATTTTAATTTTGTCTATTCAAGTTTTTAGTTTAGTTTAGTTTAGTTTATTACTTTTTAACATGGCATCTTTTTGGTGTTCCTTGCATAATTTGTAATGGACGTCACTTGTTGGAAGATTGTCGACATCTTGATATTCTACGCAACTATTTATCTAGTCGTTCTTCTACAACCTTTGATAAGAACAGTTTTCAATTATGTGGTGGTCAGTGGAATGATTGTCCTAAGTGTCGTACTGCTTCCCCAAGTAATATTCATGATAATACTAACCTTACTTGTGAGATTGATAGGAGCAAGGAAGTGTAGGATGCATCACGGTATGAGCAGTTCGGGAAGATGGAGCAAAGTCAGGAAGAACCTCAAATTTCAAAAGAAAGTGAGTTCGAAAAAGAGGAAAATTTTGAAGAAGTGGAGATCGTGAGTGAAACGTGGTTAATGGAACAATCTCAATGTTTAGATGTATGTAGGGGTCCTCTTGATGATATTACTAGTGCAGCTAAGTGCTGTATAGAATGGAAAAGTGTGCTCAAACAAGAGCTCGATCGATTTGTCTTAACTATTCATGACTTGGAGGCGAATTTAATTGAATCGATTGAGGCGTCTAACGCCCAACCATCAATTGTTATGGATAGAGAATTTAAATTTGAAGAGATAGAAGAAGTTGAGAGCCAAATTGAGGAGCTAAACGTGGAGTTCCAACAGTTCGACCCAATTGTATTTGATGATGCCAAAGTTAAAAAATTGACACTAGAGTCACGTGGAGAATTGAAAAATATAATTTTTGATGACTCTAGTGTGTGCAAAGATGAGGATGTCAATAATAAGGGAATTTTAGAGTTGAAGCGCATTGGACCTCATTCTATGCACTTTTCGACATTGTGTTTGGATGAGCACATGAAAATCGAGCCTTCCGAGCTAATAGAAGAGTCACGAGAGGAGGAACAAGGTGTCTATGTTCTAAAGTTTCTGATGCTGAGGAGACAAAATGATATTCATAGTTTAAAATCCAAGAGGTGCAAAATGTGACGTTTAATTCTTGGATACTTTGGGTTTGTGACACCGCCCCAAAAGTATAGTCGTAAGCTTGATTTCAATTTGGGGAGATGATTCATATCTTCGAAGTGGAGGCAAAGGTGATGAATGTACATGTCGTGCCGCGACGTTAAATCAAACGCTTTGGCAGACAACCCATGTTTTATTGTTTTCTTAGATTAGTTAGTTTTATATTAATTTTTTTTAAAAAAAACACAAAGGAATGGAAATCTTAAAACTAATTAGTTGTTTGAGCGTGTTGTAGCAAGGAGTTTGCGAGATGAACTTGGAGAGTGAAGCATTGTGAGGTAAAACAAAAATGCAGGAAAAAGAGCAGAGTTCAGGCCCTTACTGCAAGTCTTACATTGTAAGACCTGTTGTAAGCCTGTGGCATTGGGAATAACTGCACAATCAGTGGATTGAGACACTTTGTACGAGTTTTGTATGAAAATTCTGTTCTCCAAGGACAAGTCTTACATTGGGCATGCATTGTAAGGGTTTTGTAAGGTATTTAAATAAGACCTTAAACACACACAACACAAACAAATAAGAACAGAAAACAGAAGCACGTTTGGAACATACCAGCACCTTCTCCTTGTCCCCTTCTTCACGAGAAACACAAAAACACTGCTGCTGTAATTCAAAAAATCCCAGGCATGATATGTTTTTCTCTCGTTCTCTCTTCTCTCTCTATCTCTCACCTTCGTCCTCACTGCTGCTATGCATTCAGTTTCCCGACCCTTTTTGTTCCCTTAGACTTAAGTTTAAACTTCAAGTTTTTTGGTGACAAGTTGGTGTAAATTTATTGTTTTGGCTTTTATTTGTTGTGGAGAGTGCGGGGAAGCACTGTTATCATTGAAATATGAATGTTCCCAGAATTGGGAGGGTTAAGCGCGACCAAATAATGTATATAAAAGCTGTCCAGAATCGTGCACGCTAGGTGTTCGACAAAATTTTCCAATATAAATTTGATACATTCAGTGAAGTCTGAGTAACCTGATCAGTTATGGGGCATAATTTGAACATAAATTAGTTAGAATTATGGCCTGGGAGATGAATTTTAGGGCTGTTTGCACATGATGCACTTCACTCGCGTATGATGAGTCCTATTTGTGTGCCATTGACACTGCTGCTTTTGTATTCTCTTTTAACTGATGTTGCTAGATCTCTCATGCACGATAAACTGTTTCAAATGTTTTATGAGATAGCTTAACACTAGTGTGGGGTGATTGCACCATATTTGCGTGCACTAGTTAGTTTTATTGAGTTTGTTGGCATGAAATAGAAATTGTGCATGCTAGTAAGGGAAGTCTGAGTACCTCGATTTACCACCTCTTATACTTAGTGTCGTGCATTGAGGGAAATGCACCATTTTAAGTGTGGGGTAGGGAACCATTGAAAAAAAAAATTTTAAAAAAATTAGTTAGTTTAGATTAATGGCCGAGTCTTTCGGTTTTCTTCAAGCCACGGTTCTTTCTCTAGGATTTCATTTCTTTTGAACCAGGTATTTTTAGGAGTACTTGTAGTAATTAGGATTTTCTTACTTAGAAAAATGGAATGAGAAGAAAGTAAAGAGTGGTGCAATTTGCTCCTTGTCTTATGTGTGAGTTGTTTGATGCCATCATATTTAGTCTCTTGCATGCAAGTTGAACTCCTCAATTGACTTTTGGTATGAGTTTTACATTGGATTGATAGATGATCTTGATAGTGACGCTTCGGCTCAGGTTTCCGACTCTGCTTATTAACTGAATAACAATGACTTGTCTCACTGATTCGTGCTAGGAGTTGGAAATGTTCTGTCTTGAGTAGTTCATGTGCCATGTGTGGTGAGGTTTTAGTATTGTTCATTTGCTTTCATTATTGGTCTAGAACTTATCCTGATAGTTTTCGAGGCGAAATCCTAGGATGCACTTGGTTTAGAAAATGAGAGTAGGCCTTTTTTGACCCGTTTGACATTTTTCTAGTCTACTTGTTGATGATTTGACCCTAGTCAGCTCCTTTGAGCCTTTATCATGTTTATTGGCAACCATATCAAAATTCTTTACCTATTATTGTATTTAATTTCTTATCTTTTGAACACCCTATCTCCTAGAGTACTTGCAAAAATTATATAATGAGCTGAAAAGCTAAAGTTGGAAAAAAATGTTGGTTATATTGTGAATGTGGTTGACACGACCCAGAATCCGGCTAGGCCGTGCGGGCATCCGACATCCTCCCCTAGACCCGTCGGGCGAACCCTTACCAATTAAATTAGGAAAATAAATATAATTCAATTTATAAATAAAACAAGACTTAAAAAAAATAATGACATTCTGATACCTCTAAGCTATACAAAAGAAATTACAGCTGACTACCCAATATACTAGGTTTAGAGCTATCCAGACTAGACATCTAAGAGTACAGAAGAAGACAAATACCTCCTGAAGGGAGCAAAATACAACTGAAATAATAACCAATAAATTGGTGGCCATCCGGAGTAAAAGCTGGCTCACCCTGACAGCTGAAGTCGTCTTCGCTCCTTCACAACGTGGCGAACTCAATCCTGGAGTGAACCTGCCGAAACGAGATAAATAGACAAGAAACAACCAAGGGTGAGTCAAAAGGACTCAATAAGTGGGGAATACTAGCCACCTCAAAGGATAGGATAGCTAGCCAGGGAGAAAAGAAACAGATAAACAAAATTCCTCTTATTTATATTATGAAAAGGCAGAGCCAGACAATAAACAGGAACACGTATGGAATCACAAACTCATCAACAACCAGGAACATAAGATAGCCAGAATATATAGGTATCCCGAACACATCAACAATAAAAAATATATCCTGTTGCGGCGTGCAACCTGATCCATATATTCATCCTGTTGCAGCGTGCAACCCAATCCATATATTTATATCGTTGCGGTGTGCAACCCGATCCATATATTTATACCGTTGCGGCGTGCAACCCGATCCCCGCAACCCAGAATACGAGCCAGAAATATATAGGCAAGCTGAGATATGTCCACGACATAGTATACATACCGCATATATAAAACACAACTCAATACATACAATAGTCCGTATGTGGTGCAATGAGATGGGATGAATGCGGTACGATGCAATGCAGTCGCATATGTCTGATACCTATCTCCGGCGCGGGAGTCTCATCGTCTACCAGGAGATATATGCAATAATGATCCTTCACCGGCTCGGGACTCTCATCGATTACCGGAAAGTAGATACAATGATGACCCTTCACCGGTGCGGGACTCTCATCGCCAACCGGGAAGTATATGCAATAATGACCCTTCACCGGTGCGGGACTCTCATCAATTACCGGGAAGTATATGCAATGATGACAGCCAGAGTACAATGCTCAGATACTCAATACAATACCAACAACAGGATATAACATATAATATACGATGTAAATCCAAAGCTAAGGCGTAATGAGTACGCCTATCGGCAGCCACACACGTAAGGAACACGTGATAGAAAATCCACGAGGCCAAATGCCTCCAAAGAAATAGATTCAAACACTTACCTCGTTCCAAAGTTAACACTGCTGCTCAACAACCGCTTTATTCTTTTGGATTTATTGCCAAACGATCCCACTGTGTTCAATGAGCAGAAAACTATGTCAAATAGGGATAAACGCTTCATTCCTCGCATCTTAGGATAATCCGGTTAGGAACCTGATACCCTATTAGCATACGCAATACGCAGGCCAGGCCTATGTACACGATTTAAGGTCACATAACCAAACCCTAAATAAATTACATTTATAAGTTGCCCATAACTCACTGAGTACGAATATATAATCAATTTCATTATCGGGGTCCATTTGACCCTTTAAACTATTAATTGAATTTATTAAAACGATGTCTAATATCCCAATTTTACTGTAAAAATATATTCAAACACACGTAATAAGCTAAGATAATGAGTTAACATCATTATCTTGACACACGCTGAGATAACCTGGAAGATGACCTTCCCAAAATAATCAGGACTTTTACCTCCAAATGAGGTACCATGGTTACCCACCAGGGCTGTGGGATCTCTTACTTTCCCGCTCTAACTATTCCCGCTCTAACTTATGGTATGCCTCGAACCTTCGGCAATATTAATAACAACATCAAATAAAATCCAGACCTTAATTTCTCGAGCTATCTGGGATTTCAAGGAAAAATAAAGGTCATCAATAAATCTCTGAATGCCTCGAAAGGCTCATGAACTAGTTCTAATGCATATCCAGCCATTCTATAGAATTCAATCTCATATTCTGAAACACCAACAGGCTATCCGACAGGCTACCCTGTCCAATCCACTCAAAATGGAGCCACTTTTCATCTCGGTCGCTACTCGAAAGGAACTTTTCCACGAATCTAGAAGAAAAACCGAATCTAGTTAGCTAATAAGAGAGCAGTCTACCAATCCAGGGCTGGACCCCTGAAACTGGAAAGCAGAATAATCAACACCATAGCGCTCGATATAATCAAGAGCCGGAAGGGTACGCTGACATCATTTTATTTAAAAAAAAATCACGAGGTTTATCTGATGCATTGCTTGGGAATATTGGGATGTTCAACCGCGTAAAATAATGCAACCTCTTTGAGAAATCGGACCCAATAATTACCTCAGTTACCTAACCAGCCAGAACAACTGGTGGCGCAACACATGCTGCTTCTAGAACATAATTTACTAGGGCAACACCAGGGACTGGAACAGGGGCTCCCTGAGACCGAACGTCTCCATCTGCGGCAACCTGATAAGCTTCCTAGCGAATAATAGGTTTTTGCGGTATCCGCGTCACCAAGATTCTCGTAAAAAATCGTCGAGAGCCAAGGGAACCACAAGGCCCTGCTCCCTTGCCCATCGCGAGCTCGTACAGCTGGGACCTTCGTAGCTAGATCGTCAGCACGATCAAAAACTCTCGGGGCTTCGTCAGTGCTAACCCCAGGCCAGACTGCTTCGTCTTGAACTCATACCGTTGCTGATTTTTTGCACGAGGGTTCACAATTACCACGAAGGAATTAACAAATTAACAAAAATACTTTTGAATCTTAGACCGACGCACGATCAAAAAAGAAGGAAATGAAACTTCTTAAATGCCATCATAGCCTCTCGTAGATAAGTACGGACGTCTACGTACCATCAACGAGACTCTACTAGACACTGTCTTAGTCTAGATAGATTCTAAATTAGGCTCTGATACCAACTGACACGACCCAGAATCCGGCTAGGCCGTGCGGGCACCCGACATCCTCCCCTAGACCCGTCGGGTGAACCCTTACCAATTAAATTAAAAAAATAAATATAATAATTCATAAATAAGGACAACACTTAAAAAAAAAAAACACAGAGATACTGATACCTCTAAGCTGTACAAAAGAAATTACAACTGACTACCCAATATAGTAGGTTTAGGGCTATCCAGACTAGACATCTAAGAGTACAAAAGAAGACAAATACCTCCTGAAGGGAGCAAAATACACCTGAAATAATAACCAATAAATTGGTGGCCATCCGGAATAAAAACTGGCTCACCCTGACAGCTGAACTCGTCTTCGCTCCTTCACAACGTGGCGAATCAATCCTGGAGTGAACCTGCCGAAACGAAATAGATAGACAAGAAACAAACAACAAACAAGGGTGAGTCAAAAGGACTCATTAAGTGGGGTAGACTAGCCACCTCAAAGGATAGGATAGCTAGCCAGGGAGAAAAGAAACAGATAAAGCAAATTCCTCTTATTTAAATTATGTAAAGGCAGAGCCAGACAATAACTAGGAACACGTATGGAATCACAAACTCATCAACAACCAGGAACATAAGATAGCCAGAACATATAGGTATCCCGAACACATCAACAATCAGAAATACATCATGTTGCGGCGTGCAACCTGATCTATATATTCATCCTGTTGCAGCGTGCAACCCGATCCATATATTTATATCGTTGCGGTGTGCAACCCGATCTATATATTTATACCGTTGCGGCGTGCAACCCGATCCCCGCAACCCAGAATACGAGCTAGAAATATATAGGCAAGCTGAGATATGACCACAACATAGTATACATACCGCATACATAAAACTCAACACAATACACACAATAGTCCGTATGCGGTGTAATGAGATGGGATGAATGCGGTACGATGAAATGGAGTCGCATATGTCTGATACCTATCTCCGGCGCGAGACTCTCATCGTCTACGAGGAGATATATGCAATAATGATCCTTCACCGGCTCGGGACTCTCATCGATTACCAGAAAGTAGATGCAATGATGACCCTTCACCGGTGCGGGACTCTCATCGCCGACCGGGAAGTATATGTAATAATGACCCTTCACCGGTGCGGGACTCTCATCGCCGACCGGGAAGTATATGCAATAATGACCCTTCACCGGTGCGAGACTCTAATCGATTACTGGGAAGTATATGCAATGATGACAGCCAGAGTACAATGCTCAGATACTCAATACAATACCAACAACAGGATATAACATATAATATACGATATAAATCCAAAGCTGTGGCATAATGAGTACGCCTATCGGCAGCCACACACGTAAGGAACACGTGATAGAAAATCCACGAGGCCAAATGCCTCCGAAGAAATGGATTCAAACACTTACCTCGTTCCAAAGTTAACACTGCTGCTCAACAACTGCTTTATTCTTTTGGATTCATTGCCAAACGATCCCACTGTGTTCAATGAGTAGAAAAATATATCAAATAGGGATAAAGGCTTCATTCCTCACATCTTAGGATAATCCGGTTAGGAACCTGATACCCTATTCGCGTACGCAATACATAGGCCACGCCTATGTACAGGGTTTAAGGTCACATAACAAAACCCTAAATAAATTACATTTATAAGCTGCTCATAACTCACTGAGTACGAATATATAATCAATTTCATTATCGGGATCCATTTGACCTTTTAAACTATTAATTGAATTTATTAAAACGATGTCTAATATCCTAATTTTACCATAAAAATATATTCAAACACACGTAATAAGCTAAGATAATGAGTTAACATCATTACCTGGATGTTTCGGGGGTGAAAATCCTATTTTTCTCCGGCTCTTTTTCTCATTTTCTGGCATTTTTTTCTGATAAGTTTCTCTGTTTTCTCGTTTTCTCTCATTCTGTTCATTTTTCTCCTTTTGGTTCTCTTTCTGTCGTACTACTAGTATTACTTGGTCCTTAGCTTACCCACCGCCTACATTTATTTCATATTTCATTTTCCTTTTTTTTTATTTTTCTTTTAAAATTCGCTGCTACGGTAAAAATCAAAACGATACCCTACGATATTTGAAATAATTCCAACTTTTGCATACAAGTTACAAAAAATATATGTAACATACTCACTAAAGCGGATCTCTAATCGGACTCCCGGAACTCAAGATGCGAATATAAATAGAAAAGGTCAAATTATTTAACTTTCGGCATTTTAGCGGAACTAGCCGAACAAAATAGAAATTCACTTTCGAAAGTTCACAAAAGTCACAAATAATCATAGGAACCTAACGGCGCTTCGGATTTCGAATCGGAGCTCATTCGGCAAAACCGAGCTCGAAAATCTCTTTTTAATATTTATCGCCAATAAAAACTGAAACCTTCTTCCGATGCCTACCAAACGAGGTCTGATTTAGCTCAAATTTTACAGACAGGTCCTAATAGACATTACGAATATTTTAAAATTATCAGCATGCCAATCGGAGATCTAACTTCTGAAACGACTGACCGAGGTCGTTTCAGTGGTGCTAGTTAGAAGTGAAAGAATTGCTTGTAAAGGGAAAAAAATTTTGAAATTGAAGGAAAAAAAACTATTTGATTGTCTTGCAAACTTTCAAGTGGAAAAAAAAGATGTGGAATTTGAAAAAAAAAATGAGCGTTCTTGGTGAGCTAAAAACTGTCCATGGGCATAAATAAAAAGGTTAAGATTGGGGCTTGATTTGTGTTGAAGAAGGAAAGCCATGTTTGAAAAGATGTGTGTAATTGAGGTGTAAATACGTTTTGTATGTACTTAGGGAGGTGTTAGTCACTTTTATCCATATATTTACCCTACCCGTCCCCTAGCCAACATTACAACTTTGATTAAGTCGTATTTAATTCTAGACCGAGTGTACCTACATTAGTGGAGAATTACAAGACGGGCAAGCTTATGGTACCATTTTGTGACACTTGAATTTCTTTGTGAGTGTGAGCGAAATCTTTCTATCTTAGGCGTCCTTTATAATAAATTTGATTTATTTGTGTGTGATTGGGACTAGGCTTTGAATGGTGAGGACACATGGACTATGAGAGATAGGAGCTTTTATTAGGCTACCTAATTTTGAACAAGTGGGCATGTCGTGAATAAGTTAGGAGTGGAGTCGATTCTTCAGACTCGGATGTTACTGCTTGATTATTTTGATAACTCTTGTTTTTATATGTGCGAAACTTAAACATAGGGAAGTCTTGTGCTTGTATATTTGGTGATTAATTGTTGGTATCAACCAAAGTCATAGACGCACTTCCTTGGAATTCTTGACTTGGTAGGATGAGTTTAATTGTGAAAAAGATGTGGATTAGTTGGTTCGAGGACGAACAAAAGCTAAGTGTGGGGTGTTGATGTTGGGCATTTTTTCTATATTTTTTGCAAAAGTATTGAAAACTTTTAGATGGTTTTTATAGCAATACATGCCCAACAATGCCTAATATATGTTTTATGATTCTAACTTGGTGTGTTTGAATGACTTAGGTATGAATTGGTTGAATTTTCGATCAAGATGACTATACTTTTTGGAGAAGTTCGAAGTCATAATTGACGTAGAAAAATGAAGAAGAGTGATGTCAAAAATCAGCTGAGTAATGAGCTTTGTAAGCTCTTTGTATGAACCTTACAACAGTCGTACATTGTAAGAGATGCGTTGAGAACTGGGAGCAGAGCATTCAGAAGGTCTTATATTGTAAGAGTGGTTGTACGACCTGAAAGTTTTCCATCCGAAATTGGATTAGGTTAAAATATTTTGTACTCATTGTAAACTATATATAAGCAGCCTTAAACATAATTATAGGGATCTTTGGATCTTTGGAAGGCAGAGAAACACTGGAGATGGGTTGGAGCTCAACATCTACATTGAGTTTTCTTGTCTTTTCCTTTACATAGTTTGTTAGTTCTAGAGTTGTGGGATTCTCCATGGTTGTTGATATCTTAAGTTTATTTGATTTTATTGATTTATTATATTGGGTTATTTATTCATATTCTGAACTTAATTATTTGATTGATTGATTGATTGATCACCAGTTGAATATTATTTATGAACCTAGGGTTGAACTCGAAAGTGGGATACCGGAGTTGCAATAGGATTGAATAGAGCATGTTCCTGAACCGGGGCATTAGTGAATGGTTTCGCTGTTAGGATAGAAATATACCTAACAATCATGCTTAGTTATATAGAAAATATAAATGCGTTCTTGTTAACTCTAATTCCATAGACATATAGGTGTTAGGCTCTTGAATAGGCGAGCAGGGTATCGAAAGAGTCCTGTGAGTAATATTAACCTGTGATTAGTAACCGGAATAAATTATTTAGTCAGATTAATAGAAGAATTCAACAGAATTGGCAGATTTTCCATAACCCTATGCTATTATCTCTTCTTGATATCTAAATCTTGTATTAATTATTTTACTTGTTAGCTTAATTTAATTAGTTAACTTTAGTTACTCTTAATAAACTCGTGAAACCTTCTTGTTTAGATAATTAGAAATTTTCTGATTTAGTCGTAGTTAATCAATAGTTCTCGTGGGAACGATACTTTTCTTATCACTCTATTACTTGATCAACCACGTATACTTGTGTCTGCGTTTGGAGCGACAATGACAATTAAAATTCTTTCTCTTTTTATTAAAAGACTTGGAAACTTTCAGATTTTTGTTTCCGTTTCCTGAATTATTCTGAGTCACTAAATTATCTGGGAACTTGAATTTTGAACAAAAGCATCACGAGTTCGAGTCTCACTTTTAATTTGAATGTAAGTTTGAAATTACTCCACAGTCAAATTATCAGAAGAGTGCAGTACTTTTTTTCGATAGTCATTCGAGGAAGAAGGTAACTTTGACAGAATTGCACCAATCTGAAGTTTATATGGAATTTTAACTTCAAGATCACTTAGTTTTGAAACAAATATTTGCAGTTCATGAATCTGATCCATAATAGGCTTAATATCAACCATCTTAAATTCGAAATATTGCAAAGACATAAATTTGTCGATACCTTATTTTTCGTTTTCATATGCAGTTTGCAACGCTGTCCAGATTTCTCTTGGGATCTTCAGATTTGAATACAAATCATAGATTCAATCCGTCAAATTGTTCAGAATATTCCCACAACAGAGCAATTCATATTCTTGACATTTCTTCCATTCTTCTTTGATTGCATGTGAATTCGTAAGGGTTGGTTCTGGCAGATAAGGTTGCATTGGATCAAAAACATAGAATATTTTCAATGCTGTCAGTAAGAATATCATCTTACCTTTCCAGCGGGTAAAATTGGTTCCATCAAAACGATCAAGTTCGATGAACTCTTTTGGATTTTCAACAGCTGAAATCAACTTCTCCATTGTGGAATATTTCTTGAAAATTGTTAGAAAGATCGAACAGAAAACAATAAAGAAAAACTAGTTTCGGGGCACGAAAGATCGCTATCTTTCAAGAAATATTACATATATATTCGTATGGGGATTACAGATCAATTTTCTTATAGGATACAACAAAATCAAAAAGAATACTGAAAATTTTTTATTACCATTTCGTGAAAGGAAAGTCTGTATTATAGAGCAAGAGTCATATCTTTTAAGAAAAGATACAACTCTTTTTTAAACAGATATTTTAATTTTATTTAAAATTCAAATTTAAATTAGTTGATCTTTCTGTGGGAAAAGAAACAAAAATAAAATAAAATAAATATTTTATTTCAAGATCCGACCCATGCCCGTGTCCTAAGTCCAAGTCCAAGTCCAAGTCCAAGTCTTTGATCATATATATATATATACACACACATATATATATATATACATATATATATATATACACACACACACACACACACACACACACACACACACACACACACACACACACACATATATATATATATATATATATATATATATATATATATATATATATATATATATATATATATATATATATAAAAGATCCCGGAAGCGAACCCCCTAAATAAAAGGGAAGTAAGGACAGGAAGCAAGTGCAGATTAATTAATTAAGTTAGTAATTAGGTGGCGGTGCCAACCATATATAATATGTAATGCAAAAAATTAAATATGCGATGCAGTAAAATAAATCAGGCGGTAAAACCGACCATATGCATGAGATTCACAATATAAATATCAGAGTTAAAATTTAATATAAGAAGATTATATTAAACTTGAAAATATTACAAAGCTAGAGGGATAGAACTCTAACCAATTCTAGAGAGAGAGGGAGGATATTGTAAATGATGTAGTAGAAGTGGTGTGTGTTTTTACAAGTGATAGTGGGGGGTATTTATAGAAAAAATGCATGAAATATCTTGCTAATGCTTGTTGATGTCATGGATGATGTCAACTTTATCTTGCTAATGCTTGCTGAGGTCATGGATGATATCAGCTTTAGTTGATGTCATGTTTTGTCATACTGATGTAATAATTGTGAGCATAAAAAATGATGACACCTTGATGTCATGCTTGTGCATTTTGATTATTCCTCTGCTAAGTCATAATCAGGGTCTTCTTCTTCGTCTTCTTCTTTTTCTTCTTCTTCGACTTCTTCTGAAGATGGTTGAGACTTCTGGTTGGAGGATCCAGCTTTAAATTGTTGCAGGATTAATTCCATCTGTTCAATGAAATCTCCTTTATGGCTAGAGCTGGCTAACTGTGCAGCTGCTATTGATTTTTGTTGAAAAAATGAGTATTGGGCAGCATCTGTTGGAGACAAATACTTTGGATTCTCTAGGAACCATTTTTCTAAAGCCGGAACATAGGCTTCAGAAGGATTCCAGTTCTTGTACCATTTGGTGTGACCTTGAAGGGCTAACCATGGTAGTCCTTTGTATCCATCTTGCTTATGAAAAGAAAATTTTCGGGAATAGATCCACGGAAGGTGAAATCTATGGGAAAATTGGAGTAGCACAAGTATCTGTTGTCGACTAAAGAACCTAGTACTGAAATATTCATATCCTTCTTTAACTAAAGGGGGAAGGATTTCAATTTTGTGTCCATATACAGGCCACCATTGATGTATGAACCACTGAGGAAATTCAGAGACTAATTGTTTACCCCAAATGATAAACCAAGAGTGTTTTCCTAGGTGATTTTGAAAAGTGAAGGCGTTCATCCAGGCAGCCTTGTAGTCGTAATAATTAAATTATTGAGGTCGAAAAGGTTGGGAAATTTTTTTATATTTGGTTGGATATGTCCCCCATTCTTTCGGCGAGATTATTTTATTAATCCACACCGTTGTATGGGTAACATATCCCTTGGTTTGCTTATCCTTGTAGGGTTTGAATAAGCAAGATTTGGTATCCACAAGGATAAATTCATAAAATTTCTGAGTATGATTTGGAGTTTCTTGTATGAAATTTGTTGATGAGCTAAGCATTTGACTAGCTACTTCTTGAGGGTTTGAATGCCAAAATTCTGGCTCAATTTGGGTAAGAGGATAGACATTGTCATTTTTAAAGTAGGTTGGTTCCTCAGGGGAGGATCTTTTGAATGAAGAAATTGGTTGTGGTACTGGTGAAGAAAGTGCCTATTTGGTTGCTGAATACACCGTGCTTGTGCTCTGTGTGTTGGGGCTTTTGGCCGCCACTGGTGTCTGTGTGGTGCTTTTAGCAGCCACAGAGGAAGAAGAAGATGCGTGGTCTGAGGCCGCCACAGTGGAACATAAATTTTTAAATACAATAAATTGTTTTCTTATTTTAGGATCACTTATGGTTGCTTTAATTCCCATAAGCTTACACCAATTTAAGAAGTCTGTATCTGACCAGGAGTCAGATGATGTTTGTGCAAGTTGATTTTCATCTTCTTCAACTAAATCTGCCCATTTTTTCGGGCTTTCAATTGAAATTTGGTTCTGCCTTTTCCAGGAGATATGATGGGTGCATTTCCTTCATAGCATAGTCTGCTGGAGTTTGATATCTTGACTGATTTGGGTCAGCCACATCCGTTGAAAGTTGCTTGGAGAAAACTGAAATTGTTTGCTGTTGAGAGACAGCTTTATCTTGTTTGTTTTCCTCCGGAGGAGGAAGTGCTGGGAGTTCTTCCTTCTTTTTTCTAGGCATGTTATCTTCCTTGCAAGAATTCTCGAGTGAGAAAATCTGGAATAGAGTTTGAGCTCCCTTTGATATATTCTATATCAAAATCAAAAATAGATTAAATAGCTTGCCATCTGGCAAATATATGTTTTGATGCAAGGTTTTGTACATCTTTTTGTAAAACAGATTTTGCAGCTTTGCAATCAATTCTCAAAAGGAATTTTTGGTTTAGTAAATCAGCTTGAAATTTAGAAATGCATAAAAAAATTGCTAAAATTTCTTTTTTAATTGTAGGATAATTTTTTTGAGCATTATTCCAATGCTTTGATGCAAATGCAATGATATGTTCTTTGCCATCTTTCTTTTGTTTTTATATGCCACCATAACCAATGTCTGAAGCATCTGTTTCAACAATTTTGACTGCAGAAGGATCAGGGAGAGATAAACAAGGAAGATGTTTAACTTTTAATTTTATTTGCTGGACAACGTTGGTATGAACATTAGTCCATGGAGGAGGAGGCTTTTTCAGTCTATTATGGAAAGGTTTTAGCAAATTGCTAATACCTGGAATAAAATCAGATACATAATTAACACAACCTAAAAATCTTTGAAGCTGGGTTTTATCTAAGATTTGATCAGGGAACTTATGAGCAAACTGAATTGATCTCTGGATGGGGACAACAGTTCCTTGTTGGATATTGTGACCTAAAAATCGTATATTAATTTGAGAAAGACTATACTTAGTTTTTGAAAGAACTAAGCCATTTTCTTTAATGGTATTAAAGAAGATTCTCAAATGTTTAAAATGTTGATCAATGCTAGTAGAAAAATACTAAGACATCATCAATGTAAACGATAATAAATTTTGAACAAGGATTAAAAACATCATTCATAATTCTTTGAAATTCTGAAGGAGCATTTTTTAATCCGAATGGCATTACATTCCATTCGTATTGCCCAAATGGAACAGTAAAAGCAATTTTATATCGATCTCTTGGATCAATTTGAATTTGCCAAAAACCTGATTTTAAATCAAATTTTGAAAAAATAGTAGCAGCGCAAAGCCGCTGAAGTAAATCTTTTTTGTTTGGGATAGGGTATCTAATCCAACGGAGAGCTGTATTCAAAGGTTTGTAATTAATGACTAAACGAGGGACCCCTCGTTCAATTTCTGAGTTTTTATTAACATAAAAAGCAGCACAACTCCAAGGGGATTTACTGGGAGAGATGACGTGTTTGTCAACAAGATCTTTGATCTCACTTTGGCAATGGATGTTAACTCGTGATTCATCTGGATCGGACGAGCTTTAGTGGGAATGGTTTTTTCATCGAAGTCAGGTTCATAAGGAAGTCTGACTATGTGTTTCTTTCGATTCCAAAAGGCTGTTGGTAAATCAGCACAAAGATCCTTTTGGATTTTGGCTTCTAAAGTTTTAACTTTAGACTGAAGAGAAGGATCTTGAAGCTGTTGCTGTAGCCTTTGAAATGCTACTTCTTCTTTGAGGAAATTGATTTGGCCTTCCTTATGTTTCAAAGTGGACAAGACCTTTTTGATAGGAGGTTTATCAAAAGGGAGGAGGATCTTATTTCCTATGCATTCAATTTGAATGCCTTGGTTAGTGACCATAAAAGGCATGATTTCTTGGATAAAAGGGGTGCCTAATATGACTGAGTTAGTAAGGTCTTTTACTGACAAGAAAGAAGTTGAGACTGACAAAGAAGAATTTTCCAAGGAAGTTCTTACTTCAACATCAGAGAGTTTGAAGCTAATTCCTAATTTTTTGCCATTGGCTGCTCTAAGGGCTTCTTTGGTTTTCTCAAAGTATTTTGTTGGGATGAGTCCTTCTTGTATACAATTGAGATCCGCACCTGTATCAAATAAGGCGACAATATCTAAAGTGAAGGACTTATTGATAACTAAGGTAACCCTAATATGCCATTTCTGGATGGAAAGTCTAGAGGTAGTTGATGAAATCGTCCTGATCAATTGGTTTGGTTTCTATTTGTCTAGGCTGTTCAGGCTGGTTAGAAAGCTGTTGGAGAACAAGGCGATCTATATCTTGTTTTGCTCTAATTTCACGAATTTCTTCCTTGAGGAGTGCTATCTCTATTTGTAGATCCTGGATAGTTATGGTCTTGGGTTTCTGTGAAGAAAACCTATTGAGAATGTCAGTAATATTGTAAGTATTAGCTATTTGAGGGTGATTTGGAAAGGTACTTGAAGATGTGGAAGGCTTATCTATGGTTCGTTTGAACTGCTCTAGATAATGTTTCTTTTGGTCAGAATTCTCAAGATTACTAATAAGCTCAAGGAGGAGATCTTGTTCTTTAGAGAGAACATTAATCTCGGGTTGGCTATTTTGGTCTTCTTGGCTAGATTCAGACGGAGATGATAGTACATCATCATCTTCAAGTTGGTTGAATTGCTGTTCAAGTTCATCATCAGCAATATCAGAAGCATCACTATCTTCTAGTAGGAGTTGTTCTATTTGGTTAAGAATAGACTCATCTAGTTCAAGGTTTCTAACTTTGTTAGCTAATTTGCAGTATTTGGCGATATGTCCAGTTTTTTTACATCTGTAACATTTGTCAGAATTTGGAGATTTGAAACCTGGTGCTTTAGGTTTATTGGGTAGAGCTGGTAGAGCTTTGTTTTTGGAGTAGGAAGGTTTTGTTTTTCTGTACTTGGGTGCAGAAGGTCTATCTCTTGGAACGGCCTCCTTATCTTTAGCCTTTCGTCTTTTATGAGGATTTTTCCCACAAGGAGGGATACCAAATTGTTCACAGAAACTTCCTAAATCTCTGCGAGTTTGAGCTCTATCATTGGCTAATTGTCTGAATATCTTATCTTATCGATAGATTTTGAGAGCAACTTGTTGAATGACACCGGTAAGTTGACCATAGGTGATTTTTTCATAAGGAATAATATCACCAGTGTATTGACTTTGGAGTTCCTCTTTGACTAAATCTCTAAGGGACATAGGCAGGCCATCTAGGAATTTTTCTTTCCAATATGGGAGGTTTCCATCTGGTTTTTCATATATCGTGGTAAGAAAGGAATCTTTATACAACCTAAAATCAGAGAGGGTTTTACACTTAAGATTGTTAAGTATTTCAGAAGATCTTTTTCTGAAAATACCTGGACTACCTATGAAAGTTTTGATAATGGTGTAAATTAGGATGTTGGTTGAATCAGGAATGGTTTGGCCATCTTTCAGGATTGGTTCCTGAAACGACCTCGGTTAGTCGTTTCGGAAGTTAGGACTCTGATTGGCGTGCCAATAATTTTAAAATATTCATAATATCCATTGGGACTTATCTATAAAATTCGAGCTAAATCAGACCTCGTTTGGTAGGCATCGGAAGAAGATTTCAGTTTTTATTGGCAATAAATATTAAAAAGAGATTTTAGAGCTCGGTTTTCCCGAATGAGCTCCGATTCGAAATCCGAAAGCGCCGTTAGGTTCGTATGATTATTTGTGATCTTTGTAAACTTTTGAAAGTGAATTTCGATGTTGTTCGGCTAGTTTCCGCTAAAATGCCGAAAGTTAAATAATTTGACTTTTTCTATTTAAATTCGCATCTTGAGTTTCGGGAGTCCAATTTGAGATCCGCCTTCTAGAGTATATTACATATATTTTGTATATCTGGTATGCAAAATTGGAATTATTTCGAATATCATAGGGTATCGTTTCAATTTTTACCGTAGCAGCAAATTTTAAAAGAAAAAAAAGGGAAAAGGACAAAAGAAATGAATGACGGTGGAGTGAGCAATCCTTACCTTTTAAAGGTAAGTAAGATCAACATAAGTAACAGAGAACAGAAACAAGAAAAATTGAACAGAAAGGAAACGAGAGAGGAGAAAACGGAACACAACCGAAAATACGCCAGAAAATGAGAAAAGAGCTGGAGAAAAGTAGAATTTTTACCCTAAAACATTCAGAGTGGGATCGTTTGGAAATGAAACCAAAGGACAAAGCGGTTATTGAGTGGCTATGCTAACTTTGTAACAAGGTAAGTGTTTATATCCATTTCTTTGGAGGCACCTGGCCTCGTGGATTTTCTACCACGTATTCCTTACGTGTGTAGCTGCCGATAGGCGTACTCATTACGCCTTAGCTTTGGATTTATATTGTATATTATATGTTATGTCCTATTGTTGGTATTGCATTGAGAATCTGAGCAATGTACCCTGGCTGTAAGTTGGCATCTACTTCCCGGCTGTCGATCAGAGTCCCGCACCGGTGAAGGGTTATTATTGCATCATATTGAATTCATACGCATTATATGTCATTCATATGCATTACATTACATATTATATTGGGTGCAGGAGTATTCCGCCCCAGGAGCAGGAGGATTCCGCTCCATTGTATCATATTGAGGGTAGGAGGATTCCGCCCCAAGAGCAGGAGTATTCCGCTCTTATGTCAGATATTGAGTGCAGGAGTATTCCGCTCTTATGTCAGATATTGAATGCATGAGTATTCCGCCTCAGCTTTATATTATATGGGGTGCAGGAGTATTCCGCCCCAAGAGAGTGCAGGAGTATTCCACCTCGGGTTTATATTATATCGGGTGCAGGAGTATTCCGCCCCGGGAGCAGGAGTATTCCGCTCCAGTTGGTTATCAGATTTGATTCCCCTCGAATGTAGGAGTATTTCGCTTCAGGATGGGATTACGGGCACATGTGATCCTTCGCATCATATTTCATTTCATTTCATTTTATTTCATCTCACTTCATTTCATTCCATCTTAATTCATACCATTGTGTAGACTAACGGTACATGGCTACTGTTCTGCTTATATGTGCATTGCATATTTGTTGATATGTTTTTGGCACGCATTCTTGGTTGAGTTTATAAGTTTCTTACGTCTTTCCGGTTGGTATCTGGCTCTGTCTTTTTATAATTTAAATAAGAGGAATTTTATTTATCTGTTTCTCCTCCCTGGCTAGCTACCCTATTCTTTGAGGTGGCTAGTCTGCCCCACTTATTGAGTCCTTTGACTAACCCCTTTTTTTGTTGTTTGTTTCTTGTCTATCTATTTCGTTTCGGCAGGTTCGCTCCAGGATTTAGTTTGCCACGTTGTGAAGGAGCGAAGATGACTTCAGCTGTCAGGGTGAGCCAGCTTTTATTTCGGATGGCCACCAGTTTATTGTTCAATATATCAGTTGCATTTTTGCTCCCTCCAGGAGGTATCTATCTTCTTTTGTACTCTTAGATGTCTGGTCTGGATAGCCCTAAACCTAGCATGTTGGCTAGTCAGCTGTAATTTCTTTTATACAGCTTAGAGGTAGCAGTATGTCCGTATTTTTATTTTAAGTCTTGTCCTTATTTGTAAATTGTTATTTTTATTTTCCTGATTTAATTGGTAAGGGTTCGCCCAACGGGTCTAGGGGAGGATGTCGGGTGCCCGCACGGCCTAACCGGATTCCGGGTCGTGTCAGTTGGTATCAGAGCCCTGTTTAGAGTCTATCCAGACTAAGACAGTGTCTAGCAGAGTCTCGCTGATGGGTACGTAGACGTCCGTACTTATCTACGAGAGGCTATGATGGCATTTAGGAAGTTTCACTTCCTTCTTTTCTGATCGTGCGTCGGTCTAGGATGCAAAAGTATTTTCGTTAATTCCTTCGTGGTAATCGTGAAACCTCGTGCGACAAATCAGCAAACAGTATGAGTTCAAGACGAAGCAGTCTAGCATGAGGCTAGCACTGACGAAGCCCCGAGAGTTTTTTTATCTTGCTGACGATCTAGTTACGGATGTACGAGCTCGCAATGGGCAAGGGAGCAGGGACTTGTGGTTCCCTTGGCTCTCTACGATGCTTTTACGAGAATCTTGGCGACGCAGATACGGTAAGAACCTATTATTCGTTGGGCAGCCTATCAGGGAGCCATATGTGCAGACGTTCGGTGTCAGGGAGCTTCTATTCCAGTTTTTAATATTGCCGCAGTAAATTATGTTCCAGAGGCAGCATGTGTTGCGCCACCAATTGTTCCAGCTGGTTAGCCAACCGAGGTAACAGTTCGGTCCAAGCGCCCAAAGAGGTTGCATTATTTTATGCGGTTGAACCTTCCGATATTCTTAAGCAATGCATCAGATAAACCTTGTGATTCTTTTTAAAATAAAAATAATGTGAGCGTATCATTCAGGCTCTTGATTGTATCAAGCGGTATGGTGTTGATTATTCTTCATTCCAGTTTCAGGGGTCCAGGCTTGAATTGGTGGACCGCTCTCTTATTAGCTAACTTGGTTCGGTTTTTTTTCTAGATTCGTGGAAAAGTTCCTTTCGAGTGGCCAGCGAGATGAAAAGTGTTGCAAGTTTGAGTGGATTGGACAGGGTAGCCTGTCGGTTAGCCTGTTGGTTTTCAGAATATGAGATTAAATTATATAGAATGGTTGAATATGCATTAGAACTAGTCCATGAGCCTTTCGAGAGATTTAAAGATTTATTGATGACCTTTCTTTTCCCTTGAGATCCCAGATGGCTCGAGAAATTGAGGCTGGGATTTCATTTGATATCGTTGTTGATATTGCTCAAAGATATAAGGCATATCATAAGTTGGAGCGGGAAGAGCTAGATCGGGAGAGCAAGAGATCCCGTGGCCCTAGTGGGTAACCATGGTACCTCATTTGGAGGTAAGAGTTCTGATTATTTTGGGAGGTCACCTGCCAGGTTATCTCAGCTTGTGTCACTTGATTCTTAAAGTGCGTTAGTAGCTCATCAAGATCAGATTCAGTCTTCTCTTTATAGCTTTCAACAATCTGTCCAGCTTCCATTCTTAGCAAAAAGGTGTCATATTATCGTGAGTCTGGTTATCCTTTGAGGAGTTTTCATGTTATCATTGTCGTGAATCTGGCTATCCTTTGAAGATTTTTCCTTACTCCGACAAGTAGGCAGTCATCTTTTCTCTCGTTATTAGGCATCTGCGCAGTCGTAGGGGATTTCATTTAGATCTCAAACAGCAAAAGAAATGATACCATCCGGTAGAGGTTGAGAGTGTGGTGGCAGTTGTTCTTCAGAAGGTGATTATCAGAGTAGTTGCTTGGCTCAGCTGCCGAGGCAGTTCTATGAACTGCTAGTCTGGCAGGATGCTGAGGCATCCAATGTAATAGACCTATGTATTTCTTCTTCCCTTAAGATTTGATTCTTCCGATCGATCTGGAGATGGTCTGTCATATCATGTTCCATGGTTTCCTTGGATATTGTTTCTGTTAAGAATCAGCTGCGGTAGAGGGGCGAGCTTTTGGTATGATTTATTCCTGGCATTGGTGAGACCCTACTAATTTATCTGGTCTAAATATGACAGATTTGACAGTGAGTGTCGCTATTGTTTACTTGGCATCCTATTGTGCCACCTTCTATTATAATGTCAAGTCAGTCTACCTCTCTTTTCGGAATTCCGTATTGGTTGGATGATGGGATTCTAGTTCATCACCAGAAGAGAGTGTCATGGTTTCTTCTGGCGTAAAGTGGTTAGTAAGTAATTGTTACACCCCGTATGTCCAAAGTGACGCATATCATTCTAAAGATATGTTAAGAATGATTTAAGTGAGTTTAAAGTCATAATATGACCATATATGATATTTACATATTGAATATAATGTTTGGGAAAAATCGGATTTAAGTTGCGGAAAAACCGACTAAGGAATCGCCTTGTAGCGATGCTTTTTCAGCAATTAATTTCATTTGTTATATGAAGTCTTTTGGGGACATATCATATACCAAATTGAAGCTCTTGGAGTGTAGTTCCCAAAACTTTTGACGGTTTGTTCATACAATATCTGGATAAAAAGCTACGAGCATTAGAAGTCAGGCCAGAAAAAAGGACATAAGCGCAAAGAGGACTAAAACTGAAAATTTTCAAGTATAAAAGAGAAAATTTATCATTTTCTCGTCATTTTCCAGCAACTTCAAGATAGAAACAGTGCTCTAATGAATAGTGAAGAAATTTTCAAGTTTTGAAGGAAGGACGCCAATTATAACTCGAAATTGAAGACAGATTGCGTCAAAACGCTCTACGCGATTAAGGTAACGTTATGCTATCTTCAATTTCGTCTATATCTTGAGTTTTAGAATTACTTCATTGCTAAGCAAAGTACCCAAATGCTGTATTATAGCTTGTTTAAGCTTTAGAAGGTGTTGAATTCAAGGGAAACAGGGTTTAGAAGCAAGAAGCATCAAAAGTATATAAGACTAAACATTTCTTTTGGCAAGGCATGTATCTTTTAGCTTTTGAAGCTTTTGTTAGTTCTAAACTTAGTGTTTATTGTGAGAAATTTGTATGGCATCAAGGAAACCTTGTATATACTTAATTTGGTACGAAATTCCAAGGTGAAAGACATCCAAATCAACAAGACAAAACGTTTCAAAATCTGGAAAATTGTTTTGATCTTTGGACAGTTGTTAGTATATTAATCATAACTCCTTGTACAAAATTGATATTTAGATTCTTTAAGAATCCCCAGAACCCTAAGACATATATCTAAAACTTTCATGAGTGTATGAAGTCTATAACTTTGATCTACACTCTGGAAATCAGGTTGAAAATCAGGACAGCGGTGCTGTCCAGACATTCTACCTACGGATTTGTTATATCATCCAGTTGTCTCATCTTGTTATCCATTTAAGATGTTTATGTTATCAGTTTATCCAGGTATCCATTCCCGTGTGTAGTATAGTGCTGGTTCTGTTTTGCAAATCATCCAGTATCAGGGGAAACTCTGCCAAAAATTTTATGGAACTTCAAAGAGTTGGACAAATTCTGAGTTCTAAGTTGTGTCTATAATTCTATCCAGAGTTTTCTCCTCATTCCTTTGAGTCCATATCTATTGTTTCCACATGTGTTATGCCTCATACATGCTTACACTAATAGTGTGATCATATTATGTGTGAGTTGGAGTCCCCCCATAGAGGCTGGACATTGGACACACAGTCCGGTCGCGTGGATATCAGGTTCCTAACTGGATTACCCTAAGATGTGGGGAATGAAGCCTTTAGCCTTATTTGATATCGTTTTCTGCTTATTGAATACAGCAGGATAGTTTGGTAGTGAGTAAAGGATAAACCGGTTGTTGAGCAACTGAGCTAACTTTGTAACAAGGTAAGTGTTTATATCCATTTCTTTGGAGGCACCTGGCCTCATGGATTTTCTACCACGTGTTCCTTACGTGTGTAGCTGCCGATAGGCGTACTCATTACGCCTTAGCTTTGGATTTATATTCTATATTATATGTTATGTCCTGTTACGGTATTGCATTGAGAATCTGAGTATTGTACTTTGGCTGTGAGTTGTTATATACTTTCCAGCTGTCGATGAGAGTCCCGCGCTGGTGATGGGTTATTATTGCATCATGTTGTATTCGTATGCACATTGCATCATATTGAGGGTAGGAGGATTCCGCCCTCGGAGCAGGAGGATTCCGCTGCATTGCATCATATTGAGGGTAGGAGGATTCCGCCCTCGGAGCAGGAGGATTCGCTCCATTACATCATATTGAAGGTAGGAGGATTCCGCCCTCGGAGCAGGAGGATTCCGCTCCATTGCATCACATTGAGGGTAGGAGGATTCCGCCCTTGGAGCAGGAGGATTCCGCTCCATTACATCATATTGAGGGTTGGTGGATTCCGCCCTCGGAGCAGGGGGATTCCGCTCTATCTATTTAGCACATATGACACCATTGCATCATACTGCATTCATCCCATTTCATTGCACCGCGTGCTGACTATTGTGTGACTATCATGCTGTGTGTTTGTGTATGCTGTATGTATACCATATTGTGGAAATATTTCAGTTTGCCTATATATTTCTGGCTCGTATTCAGAGTTGCGGGGATCGGGTTGCACGCCGCAACGACATAAATATACGTATCGGTTTGCACACCGCAACGGTGTAAATATATGGATCGGGTTGCACACCGCGACAGTATGAATATATGGATCGGGTTGCACGCTGCAACAGGATGCATTTCTGATTGTTGATATGTTCGGGATACCTATATGTTCTGGCTATCATATGTTCCTGGTTTTAATAAGTTTTTGATTCCATATGTGTTTCTAGTTATTATCTGGCTCTGCCTTTTCATAATTTAAATCAGAGAAATTTTGTTTATCTGTTTCTTTTCTCCCTGGCTAGCTATCCTATTCTTTGATGTGGCTAGTCTGCCCCACTTATTGAGTCCTTTTGACTCACCCTTGTTTGTTGTTTGTTTTTATCTATCTATTTCGTTTCGGCAGGTTCGCTCCAGGATCGAATTCGCCACTTTGTGATGGAACGAAGACGACTTCAGCTGTCAGGGTGAGCCAGCTTTTATTCCGGATGGCCACCAGTTTTATGTTTATTATTTCAGTTGCATATTGCTCCCTTCAGGAGGTATTTGTCTTCTTCTGTACTCTTAGATGTCTAGTCTGGATAGCCGTAAACCTAGTATGTTGGGTAGTCAGTTGTAATTTCTTTTGTACAGCTTAGAGGTATCAGTATGTCTGTGTTTTTTTAAGTCTTGTCCTTATTTGGGAATTGTTATATTTATTTTCCTAGGGTTCGTCCGACGGGTCTAGGGGAGGATGTCGGGTGCCCGCACGGCCTAATCGGATTTTGGGTCGTGTCAGTTGGTATCAGAGCCAAATTTAGAGTCTATCCAGACTAAGACAGTGTCTAGTAGAGTCTCGCTGATGGGTACGTAGACGTCCGTACTTATCTATGAGAGGCTATGATGGCATTTAGGAAGTTTTGCTTCCTTCTTTTCTGATCATGCGTCGGTCTAGGATTCAAAAGTACTTTCGTTAATTTGTTAATTCCTTCGTGGTTATTGTGAACCCTCGTGCGATAAATCAGCAAACGGTATGAGGTCAAGACAAAGCAGTCTAGCCTAGGGCTGGCACTGACGAAGCCCTGAGAGTTTTGATCGTGCTGACGATCTAGTTACGGGTATCCCAGCTGTACGAGCTCGCAATGGGCAAGGGAGCAGGGCCTTGCAGTTCCCTTGGCTCTCTACGATACTTTTACGAGAATCTTGGCTACGCAGATACGTAAGAACCTATTATTTGCTAGGCAGCTTATCAGGTTGCCGCAGATGCAGATGTTCGGACTTAGAGGGCTTTTGTTACAGTTCTTAATACTGCCGCAAAAAAGTATCTTCCGGAGGCAGCATGTGGTGTGCCTCCGGTTGCTCTGGCTGGGTAGGTAACTGAGGTAATTATTGAGTCCGAGTGCTCAAGGAGGTTGCATTATTTTACGTGGTGGAACATCCCGATATTCCCAAGCAATGCATTAGATAATCCCTGTCTATGTTTTTTTTGAAAAACGTAAAATGATGTCAGTGTATCCTTCAGGCTCTTGATTATATCGAGAGGTATGGTGTCAATTATTCTTCTTTACAGTTTCAGGGTCCAGCCTTGGATTGGTGGGCCGCTCTTTTATTAGCTAACTTGGTTAAGTTTTTCTTCTAGATTCGTGGAAAAGTTCCTTTCAAGTAGTGACCGAGATGAAAAGTGGTTCAAGTTTGAGTTGATTGGACAGGGTAGCCTATCGGTTAGCCTGTTGTTGTTTCAGAATATCAGATTGAATTCTATAGAGTGGCTGAATATGTATTAGAACTAGTCCATGAGCTTCTCGAGAGATTGAGGTTGGTATTTCATTTGATGTGGTTGTTCATATTGCTCGGAGGTACGAGGCATACCATAAGTTAGAGCGGAAGAGCAAAAGATCCCACGGCCCTGGTGGGCACCATGGTACCTCCTTTGGATGTAAGAGTTTTGATTATTTTTGGAGGTTACTTGCAAGGTTATCTCAGCTTGTAGAGCGTGATTCTCAAAGTGCGCGAGTAGTTCATCAAGAGAGACTCAGTTTTCTCTTTGTAGCTATCAATAATCAGTCCAGTTTCCATTTTTAACGAAAAGGGTGTTATCACTGTCACGAGTGTTGTTATCCTTTGAGGAGTTTTTCCTTACTCAGGCAAGTAGGCAGTCGTCCTTTCTCTCGTCATTAGGCAACTGCACAGCCGCGGGGGATTTAATTTAGATCTTAATCAACCAGATATATGCCACCATCCGATAGAGGTCGAGAGTGTGTTGGCAGTGGTTCTTCAAAAGGTGATTATCAGGGCACCGGCTCAGCTCAGCCGCAGAGGCAGTTCTGTGAACTGCTGGCAGGATGCTGAGACATCCGATGTAGTAGACCCAAGTATTTCTTCTTCTCTTAAATATGAGTAAGATTTGGTTCTTTTGATCGATCTGGAAAGGGTGTGTCTTATCCTGGTTCGATGGTTTCTTTGGATGTCATTTTTATTAAGAATCGGTTGCGGTAGAGGAGTGAGCTTCTAATATGATTTATTCCTTGCATTTATTATGACCCTACTAGTTTATCTGGTTTAAATGTGAGAGATTTGTGAGTGAGTATCGGTATTGTTTGCTTGGCATCTTGTTGTGCCTCATTCTGTTATAATGCCAAGTCAGTCTATCTCTTTTTGGAACTTAGTGTCGGTAGGATGATGGGATTCTTATCCGTCACCATCAGAAAGTGTCATTACTTCTTTCGATGTAAAGTGGTTAGTAAGTAATACTCGATCTATGTGTCTCCTCTTGGTTCGAGACGCTAGTAGAGTCATGTTATTCTACAAGTTTGTGTCGGTATAAAAGGGTTTTCTGGTAAATTATCGGAGTTTCCTTTTTATAGGAAGGTTAAATTGACATAGATTTTGTTCCATAAAGCTCATTCAATATCTATTTCTTCAATTGCGATTCTTCAGTTAGCCTGACTCATAAATAGTGTAGCTCTGGTAGCCAAGCAAATAAGAAGATGAGCTTCCTGAAGCTCTAATTATTTCTATCCTCGGTCCATTTCCATTTCTTCTTCGTCCGGCACTGGTGAGCTTGGGCGGTTGGTAGCTGCTTGTGATGTTCCCTGTGTTGAGCCAGAGTACGTGTTATTGTAGCCGGATAAGCACATTGTTATTTTTCAAGGCTACTAAGGCTAATGAGAGGCGTCATTTGATGTTTGATTTGATCCATCAGGAGGTGGTGCTTATAGAAAATGTATGGAGCTGTGGACTCGAGAGTTGCAGCTGTTTGGCAACTCGAGAGTGTAATTTGGTAGCTTAGGTCTGCCTACGTTCAGCCTTTAGCTAAATCTTCTTTGGTCTAGCAGACTGTGCGGGGAAGGTTATTCCTATTCAAATAGTTGCATGAGTTGTGCTTTAAGTGGAGGAGTCTTCCTCCAATTGATGTCGAATCATAATATTAAATCTCTAAGGCATTGCTGAAGCGTAAGCTAATTCTTTATTTCATCGACCTGTTCTATATCGAAAGTATATCGACGAGGTGATTCGTTGGTGGAATCATGTTAGCCCATCAAGAGTTGCGTGTATCTTCATTTCGAAAATATAGAATTCTTCTCTCATGATCGAGAAAGAGTCAGCTTAGTCCGAATAAGTTGGGTGATGGTGTTATCATATTATCCAGATATGTTTTATTCCAAGAGTTCGGTGTTCGTGTTATAATTCTGATTCTACAATCATGAGATAATGTCCGTGGAATAGTTTATGAAGGTTGTGAAAGTTCTTTTGTTATCTGAGCGAAATTTTCTTTAAACTTAGGCTCGTTCGAGGACGAACGAGAGTTTAAGTGGAGGAGAATGAAACGACCTCGGTTAGTCGTTTCGGAAGTTAGGACTCCGATTGGCGTGCCGATAATTTTAAAAACTTCGTAATGTCCATTAGGACCTCTCTGCAAAATTTGAGCTAAATCAAACCTCGTTTGGTAGGCATCGGAAGAAGGTTTTAGTTTTTATTGTCGATAAATTCTGAAAAGAGATTTTTGAGCTCGGTTTTTCGAACGAGCTCCGATTCAAAATCTGAAAGCGCCGTTAGGTTCGTATGATTATTTGTGACTTTTGTGCTTTTTCGAAAGTGAATTTCGAGGTTTTTCGGCTAGCTTCCGCTAAAAGGCCGAAAGTTAAATAGTTTGACCTTTCACATCTCTTCACTACTACAAGTATGTAACAGATCGTTGCTTAATGCTTCTACGTACTTCATTTAACATTCGAGCACGAATGTTCCTAACGGGGGAAGATTGTTACACCTCGTATGTCCAAAGTGACGCATATCATTCTAAAGATATGTTAAGAATGATTTAAGTGAGTTTAAAGTCATAATATGACCATATATGATATTTACATATTGAATATAATGTTTGGGAAAAATCGGATTTAAGTTGCGGAAAAACCGACTAAGGAATCGCCTTGTAGCGAAGCTTTTTCAGCAATTAATTTCATTTGTTATATGAAGTCTTTTGGGGACATATCATATACCAAATTGAAGCTCTTGGAGTGTAGTTCCCAAAAATTTAGACGGTTTGTTCATACAATATCTGGATAAAAAGGTACGAGCATTAGAAGTCAGGCCAGAAAAAGGGACATAAGCGCAAAGAGGACTAAAACTGAAAATTTTCAAGTATAAAAGAGAAAATTTATCATTTTCTCGTCATTTTCCAGCAACTTCAAGATAGAAACAGTGCTCTAATGAATAGTGAAGAAATTTTCAAGTTTTGAAGGAAGGACGCCAATCATAACTCGAAATTGAAGACAGATTGCGTCAAAACGCTCTACGCGATTAAGGTAACGTTTTGCTATCTTCAATTTCGTCTATATCTTGAGTTTTAGAATTACTTCATGGCAAAGCAAAGTACCCAAATGCTGTATTATAGCTTTTTTAAGCTTTAGAAGGTGTTGAATTCAAGGGAAACAAGGTTTAGAAGCAAGAAGCATCAAAGGTATATAAGACTAAACATTTCTTTTGGCAAGGCATGTATCTTTTAGCTTTTGAAGCTTTTCTTAGTTCTAAACTTAGTGTTTATTGTGAGAAATTTGTATGGCATCAAGGAAACCTTGTATATACTTAATTTGGTACTAAAATCCAAGGTGAAAGACATCCAAATCAACAAGACAAAACGTTTCAAAATCTTGAAAATTGTTTTGATCTTTGGACAGTTGTTAGTATATTAATCATAACTCCTTGTACAAAATTGATATTTAGATTCTTTAAGAATCCCGAGAACCCTAAGACATATATCTAAAACTTTCATGAGTTTATGAAGTCTATAACTTTGATCTACACTCTGGAAATCAGGTTGAAAATCAGGACAGTGGTGCTGTCCAGACATTCTACCTGCGGATTTGTTATGTCATCCAGTTGTCTCATCTTGTTATCCATTTAAGATGTTTATGTTATCAGTTTATCCGGGTATCCATTCCCGTGTGTAGTATAGTGCTGGTTCTGTTTGGCAAATCATCCAGTATCAGGGGAAACTCTGCCGAAAATTGTACTTTGGCTGTGAGTTGTTATATACTTTCCAGCTGTCGATGAGAGTCCCGCGCTGGTGATGGGTTATTATTGCATCATGTTGTATTCGTATGCACATTGCATCATATTGAGGGTAGGAGGATTCCGCCCTCGGAGCAGGAGGATTCCGCTCCATTGCATCATATTGAGGGTAGGAGGATTCCGCCCTCGGAGCAGGAGGTTTCCGCTCCATTGCATCACATTGAGGGTAGGAGGATTCCCCCCTCGGAGCAGGAGGATTCCGCTCTATCTATTTAGCACATATGACACCATTGCATCATACTGCATTCATCCCATTTCATTGCACCGCGTGCTGACTATTGTGTGACTATCATGCTGTGTGTTTGTGTATGCGGTATGTATACCATATTGTGGAAATATTTCAGTTTGCCTATATATTTCTGGCTCGTATTCTGAGTTGCGGGGATCGGGTTGCACGCCGCAACAACATAAATATATGGATCGGTTTGCACGCCGCAACGGTGTAAATATATGGATCGGGTTGCACACCGCGACAGTATGAATATATGGATCGGGTTGCACGCTGCAACAGGATTTATTTCTGATTGTTGATATGTTCGGGATACCTATATGTTCTGGCTATCATACGTTCCTGGTTTTAATAAGTTTTTGATTCCATATGTGTTTCTAGTTATTATCTGGCTCTGCCTTTTCATAATTTAAATCAGAGAAATTTTGTTTATCTATTTCTTTTCTCCCTGGCTAGCTATCCTATTCTTTGATGTGGCTAGTCTGCCCCACTTATTGAGTCCTTTTGACTCACCCTTATTTGTTGTTTGTTTTTGTCTATCTATTTCGTTTCGGCAGGTTCGCTCCAGGATCGAATTTGCAACGTTGTGATGGAGCGAAGACGACTTCAGTTGTCAGGGTGAGCCAGCTTTTATTCCGGATGGCCACCAGTTTTATGTTTATTATTTCAGTTGCATATTGCTCCCTGCAGGAGGTATTTGTCTTCTTCTGTACTCTTAGATGTCTAGTCTGGATAGCCGTAAACCTAGTATGTTGGGTAGTCAGTTGTAATTTCTTTTGTACAGCTTACAGGTGTCTCCTCTTGGTTCGAGATATTAGTAAATGCACGTTATCCCCTGAGCTTATCTTAATTATAAAAGGGTTTCTGGTAAATTGTTAGAGTTTCCTTCTTATTGGAAGGTTAAATTGATATGGGTGTTGTTCTATAGAGCTGATTTAATATCTATTTCTTCAATTGCGATTCTTTGTTTAGCCTGACTCGTAAGTAGTCTAGCTCTGGTAGCCAAATAAATAAGGAGATGAGCTTCCTAAAGATCTAACTATTTTTATCCTCTGTTTATTGTCATCTCTTCATCTTCCGATACTAGTGAGCTTGGGCGGTTAGTAGCCACTCGTGATGTTCCCTATGTTGAGCCAGAGTGCGTGTCAAGGTAGTTGGGTAAGCACATTGTTGTTATTCAAGGCTACTAAGGGTAATGAGAGGCATCATTTGACCTTTGGTTTGATCTACACTCTGGAAATCAGGTTGAAAATCAGGACAGTGGTGCTGTCCGGACATTCTATCTGCAGATTTGTTATGTCATCCAGTTGTCTCATCTTGTTATCCGTTTAACATGGTTATGTTATCAGTTTATCCGGGTATCCATTCCCATGTATAGTATAATACTAGTTCTGTTTTTGCGGATCATCCAGTTTCAGGGGAAACTCTGCCGAAATTTTTATATAGAATTACCATCCATCAGGCGGTGGTGTTTACGGCAAAGGTATGGAGTTGTGAACTCGAGAGTTGCAGCTGTTTGGCAACTCAAAAGGGTAGTTGGTAGCTTAGGTTTGCCTACGTTCAGCTTTTAGTTAAATCTTCTTTAGTCCAGCAGACTGTGCGAGGATGGTTATTCCTATTCAAATGGCTGCATGAGTTTCTTCTTTAAGTGGAGGAGTCTTCCTCCAAATACTGAATGGTAATATTAAATTTCTGAGGTGTTGACACCACTTTTCTCACGACCCAAAGTAAGGCCACGACAGAAATCTACAATGAGTGTCGATCATTGCTAAACCCACTAATAATCTATTAATGATAGAAATAAGCTGGCAACCTGATCATATATATATACGTACCTATCTGTCTGTATTCAACTAGAACTGAATCCTCATACTGAAACTTTTTTACTTCATAGAAATTTAGAATTAAAGGTCTAATGCAGCTTATCGTCCATTTATCATATATCTCTTTCACACCTCAACTCTTTGAGAAGTTACTTTAGTGTTATAAGTGCACATGTAATCAACTCTGTTGTTGGTATTCTGCCTCAGCTAAAGGTCAAACTACATGTCTCTTTTATTTTTACTTCTTCAAGTCATAATATTTCCAACTCAAGGACAATACCCTGAAGTAGATGTTCAGTCTGGAGATCATTCCTGGTCTGCATCATACTATCCAGAAGTATTTGCATGATCTTTATCCTTGTATGATAGACCCTGTTCAGATGAACCTTTAACATACATTAGGATATGAGTAACTACATTCCCACATGGAGCTTGCGGAACAACACTAACATCAACTAAGACGTTGCATAGTGCGTTTATAAAAATAATATAGCTTGCATCAACTCTTCTATAGTGTGTAGTGACAAGGTACTTCAAAAGCTTCCCCTATTGCATCAAGCGTGAGCTTATTCTTAGTTCCATCAACCTGTTCTATATCGAAAGGTATATCGAAGAGGTGATTATCGGCTGAATCATGTTAACCCATTCAAAGTACCGTGTATATTTTCTTCGAAATTGTAGAACTCCCCTCTCGTGATCGAGGAAGGATCATCTTAGTCAGAATGATTCGGGCAATGGTGTTATCATATTATCCAGATATATTTTATTCCCAAAGTACGATGTGCGTAATATAATTCTGATCCTGTTATCAGGAGATAAGGTCCGTGGAGTAGCTTATGAAAGTCATGCAAGTTCTTTTGTTATCTGTGCGAATAATTTTCTTTAGACTTAGGCTCGTTCGAGGACGAACGAGAGTTTAAGTGGAGGAGAATGAAACGACCTCAGTTAGTCGTTTCGGAAGTTAGGACTCCGATTGGCGTGCCAATAATTTTAAAATATTCGTAATATCCATTGGGACTTATCTATAAAATTTGAGCTAAATCAGACCTCGTTTGGTAGGCATCGGAAGAAGATTTCAGTTTTTATTGGCAATAAATATTAAAAAGAGATTTTCGAGCTCGGTTTTACCGAATGAGCTCCGATTCGAAATCCGAAAGCATCGTTAGGTTCGTATGATTATTTGTGATCGTTGTAAACTTTTGAAAGTGAATTTCGATGTTGTTCGGCTAGTTTCCGCTAAAATGCCGAAAGTTAAATAATTTGACTTTTTCTATTTAAATTCGCATCTTGAGTTTCGGGAGTCCAATTTGAGATCCGCCTTCGTGAGTATATTACATATATTTTGTATATCAGGTATGCAAAAGTTGGAATTATTTCGAATATCGTAGGGTACCGTTTCAATTTTTACCGTAGCAGCGAATTTTAAAGTAAAAAAAAACGGAAAAGGACTAAAGAAAGGAATGACGGTGGAGTGAGCAATCCTTACCTTTTAAAGGTAAGTAAGATCAACATAAGTAACAGAGAACAGAAACAAGAAAAATTGAACAGAAAGGAAACGAGAGAGGAGAAAACGGAACACAACCGAAAATACGCCAGAAAATGAGAAAAGAGCTGGAGAAAAGTAGAATTTTTATCCTGAAACATTCAGAGTGGGATCGTTTGGCAATGAAACCAAAGGACAAAGCGGTTATTGAGTGGCTGTGCTAACTTTGTAACAAGGTAAGTGTTTATATCCATTTCTTTGGAGGCACCTGGCCTCGTGGATTTTCTACCACGTATTCCTTACGTGTGTAGCTGCCGATAGGCGTACTCATTACGCCTTAGCTTTGGATTTATATTGTATATTATATGTTATGTCCTCTTGTTGGTATTGCATTGAGAATCTGAACAATGTACCCTGGCTGTAAGTTGGCATCAACTTCCCGGCTGTCGATGAGAGTCCCGCACTAGTGAAGGGTTATTATTGCATCATATTGCATTCATACGCATTATATGTCATTCATATGCATTACATTACATATCATATTGGGTGCAGAAGTATTCCGCCCCAGGAGTAGGAGGATTCCGCTCCATTGTATCATATGGAGGGTAGGAGGATTCCGCCCCAAGAGCAGGAGTATTCCGCTCTTATATCAGATATTGAGTGCAGGAGTATTCCGCCTCAGCTTTACATTATATCGGGTGCGGGAGTATTCCGCCCCAGGAGAGTGCAGGAGTATTCCGCCTCTGGTTTATATTATATCAGGTGCAGGAGTATTCCGCCTCTGGTTTACATTATATCAGGTGCAGGAGTATTCCGCCCCAGGAGCAGGAGTATTCCGCTCCAGTTGGTTATCAGATTGGATTCCCCTCGAATGCAGGAGTATTCCGCTTCGGGATGGGATTACGGGCACATGTGACCCTTCGCATCATATTTCATTTCATTTCATCTCACTTCATTTCATTCCATCTCAATTCATACCATTGTGTAGACTTACGGTACATGGCTACTTTTCTGCTTATATGTGCATTGCATATTTGTTGATATGTTTTTGGCACGCATTCTTGGTTGAGTTTATAAGTTTCTTACGTCTTTCCGGTTGTTATCTGGTTCTGTCTTTTTATAATTTAAATAAGAGGAATTTTATTTATCTGTTTCTCCTCCCTGGCTAGCTACCCTATTCTTTGAGGTGGCTAGTCTGCCCCACTTATTGAGTCCTTTGACTAACCCCTTTTTTTGTTGTTTGTTTCTTGTCTATCTATTTGGTTTCGGCAGGTTCGCTCCAGGATTTAGTTTGCCACGTTGTGAAGGAGCGAAGACGACTTCCGCTGTCAGGGTCAGCCAGCTTTTATTCCGGATGGCCACCAGTTTATTGTTCATTATATCAGTTGCATTTTTGCTCCCTCCAGGAGGTATCTATCTTCTTTTGTACTCTTAGATGTCTGGTCTGGATAGCCCTAAACCTAGCATGTTGGGTAGTCAGCTGTAATTTCTTTTATACAGCTTAGAGGTAGCAGTATGTCCGTGTTTTTATTTTAAGTCTTGTCCTTATTTGTAAATTGTTATTTTTATTTTCCTGATTTAATTGGTAAGGGTTCGCCCGACGGGTCTAGGGGAGGATGTCGGGTGCCCGCACGGCCTAACCGGATTCCGGGTCGTGTCAGTTCCCCTGTTGGATCAATTCTAACGTTGTAGAAGATCTTTTGATGATCTTCCTCGCTAAGATGGGTATCCCACCAGCCCTTAAGTTGACCTGTAAACCCTGCTACTAATATGTGGGTAGTAAGCTGGTCACTACAGTTATGAGAAGTTCTATATGCAGTGGCTACCATAGTCATCTGCTGCAATTTGGACAAAATATTTTATTCGGAGCAACCATCTATGTTCCACTCATAGATGTTGTTGGCATTGTAGTTATTCTGCATGACACTAGTTTTTTCTTCTAAAACCATATCAGGATGGGTAGCTCTAGGGTAATAGAGTTTTTGGGGTTGTCGCCAGTTGGACGATCCTGTTCTAAGAGGAGCAACTTCTAGAGAAGGATCATGATGAAATTGATCAGACTGTGTTTGGGATTCTCGATCTGTATCTACCTCTTGAAGAACACCTATAGAAGCATCTTTAACTATAGACTCTTTGGTTGCAGAATCTTGAATGACAAAGGTTTTCTCTATTTCAGAGATTCTACGTTGAAGGTCAGAAAGTTAAGGGAAATTTTTAGATTGGTGACTCTGGAGTTCACTAGCAAAAGTTCTAGGAATTTCGACTGGCTTAGACCTAGTAGATGCTGAAAAAGATGGTTTCGAAATCAAATATTCTCCAAGAGTTTGTAAATACTTTGTTAGCTTGGATAAGCTTGGAGTTTTGACTGATGACTGAGGAACGGATTCAAAGGACCTGTTCCTTTGAATCACTGTAGCAGAATAGATACTTCATGCAAAAGTGTTTAAGTTGAGATATTATTAATTATCCTAAAACTGACGTATATCTTGATAATTATGCAGGCCTAAACAGATACGAAAAGATTGCATACATACAAGGATAAGGATAGAAGATCCGGATTCTAAAGAGTAGAATCCAATTAGGACTCAAACTCAAGGGAGCTTTGGAGTTCTAATTCATCAAGACTTCTTGGCTGCTGGAAACTATAAATCGCAGAGAATATCAGCCATAGAAATATATACACAAATACAGAGAGCATCGAGCAAAAGCTGAGAAGAATTATTAGCTTATTTGTGTAATCAGTTAGCTACAGTAGAACTAAGTGAGAACCTGTTCCTTAGATTGAATCTTGTAAAAGTTTGAGTCTTAGTTCAAGTGTAGTAAGCAAAATCGAGTTGTAAACTTTCTGGTTCAAGTCGTGGACTTGACACAACTTCACTGATCGTGAGAAAGATCACTAAAGGATTAGAGTTAGTCCTAGGTTAGTAAGAGTGAGTCTTGTAACCAAGTGGGTCTTTTTACATAGTGAAGTTGAAATCCTACTTGAGAAGTAGGTCGTGGTTTTTTGATCCCGTGTCTAGGGGTTTTTCCATGCTAATATCTGGTGTTCAATTACTTACAGTTTTAATTCCGCACATCGTAGAGATAAGGAACACATTTTAAGGAACTGGTCCTAAAAACAGTAAAGTGGTGTAATAGTGGGAAATAACATTTGGTATCAAAGCAGGTTATCCTTGAAAAGGCTATCACCTAGGATTAGATGAGTACATCACGAGAGAAAAGTGAGGGCCAGTCAATGGTTAGAGCACCTTACTTCAATGGGAAATACTATTCATGGTGGAAAGAGAGGATGCGCGATCACCTTCAAGCAGAAGACTACGAATTATGGACATAGTAACTGAAGGTCCCATGATCCCAATGAAGAAGGATGCTGATGGAAAGGATGTTCCCAAAACCAGGAAGGAGTGCAATGCTGAAGACATAAAGCAATGGGAAAAGAATGCAAAGGCAAGGAAGTGGCTGGTTGGTGGACTTAGTCCTGACGAATGCACTAGGATCAGAGGGTATGCAACTGAAAGGAGATTTGGGATGCTCTACAAGTTGCACACGAAGGAACAAGTCAGGTAAAAAGGTCCAGAGGTACACTTCTTTATGCTGAATATGAAAGATTTAAAATGAAAGAAGAAGAATCAATCTCTGAAATGTATACTAGATTTAATGCCATTGCTTCTGAACTTATCTCTTTGGGAAGGGTTTTAACTGTGGAAGATAGAGTAGAAAAGATTTTAACTAGGGTTCTTCCAGATTCTTGGGAGATCAAAGCATGTGCTATCATTGAAAGTAAAGATTTAACCACTTTATCCTTAGATGAGCTTATACGCAATCTAAAGACTTATGAACTGAGGAAAACGGTTAAAAACATAGGAGCACCAGTTAAAACTGAACCTAACCTAGCCTTGACTGCTGGTTATAAAATCATTGATGATAAGGAACTGGTCCTTATCACTAAAAGTGTTCAGAAATATTTGAATTAAAAAAGGGAAATTAGTGGACAGGGTAGGTCTACTAACATGAAACAGGCTGGAGAATGCCACAAATGTGGAAGCTCGGAGCACTACATCAGCAAATGTCCAATTATGGAAGGAGAATGGAGGAAAAAATTCATTGATGAAAGGAAGAAGGCTAGGGAACAGGTCCATAAGAGAATTGGAAATCCCAAAGCGCTGGTTGCAGGATGGCAAGACAGTGAAGACGAAATAACTGATGACGATCTGGATGAGGATCTTGCTCTAATGGCACTTGGAGATTCAGAAAATGAAGAGGATCCTGAGGCTAGAGTGAAGGAGATAAACCACAAATGGTACATGGACAGTGGTTGCTCAAGACATATGACAGGGCATAAGGAACTGTTCCTTTCACTCTCAGTCTTCCAAGGAGGAAATGTTTCCTTCGGTAATGGTAAGAAAGGGGAAATTATTGGAATTGGAAAGGTAGGTAGGTCTGATTCGCACTGTATAGATAATGTATTTCTAGTAGATGGGCTGAAGCATTGCTTATTGAGCATATCTCAATTGTGTGACAAAGGTAATAATATTAATTTCTCTTCTATTGGATGCACTGTGACTAATCAAGCTTCTGGAGAGGTTATTTTGCAGGGAAACAGACATGGAAACATCTACAAAGTAGACTTGCTGACATTATCTGATGGAAGCTTGAGCTGCTTAAGTGTGGTGCAAAATGATCCCCTCCTATTGCACAAAAGACTAAGACATGCTAGTCTTTCACAATTGACAAAACTTGTGTCAAAGGACTTGGTGATAGGTCTTCCTAACATCAGGTTTAATGAAGAAAAAGTATGTGAAGCATGTGCCAGGAGGAAGCAGGTAAAATCCTCCTTCAAATCGAAGAAACAGGTAAGTACCACTAAACCTTTGGAACTGGTCCATATGGATTTATGTGGCCCTATGAGAACAATGAGTCGTGGAGGTAAGAAGTATGTTATGGTATTGGTGGATGATTACTCCAGATTTACATGGACTATATTTCTTGCATCTAAAGAAGAAGCATTTAATGCATTTTCAATTTTTGCTAAGAAAGCTCAAAGAACTCTAGATAACCATATTGTTGCCATTAGGTCAGATCATGGAACTGAATTTGAAAATCATATGTTTTCCAATTTTTGTAATGAAAATGGCATTAATCATAATTTTTCCTCACCTAGAACTCCACAACAAAATGGTGTAGTGGAAAGGAAAAATAGGACTCTAGAAGAAATGGCAAGGACTATGTTGTTATCTGGAAATCTTCCACAGAACTTTTGGGCTGAGGCTATTAATACTGCATGCTACATAATAAATAGATGTATGACAAGACCTTTAATAGAAAAGACCCCATATGAATTGCTTAAAGGAAGAAAACCAAATATTTCTCATCTTAGGGCTTTTGGTTGCAAATGTTTCATACACAACAATGGGAAGGATGCCTTAGGAAATTTTGATCCTAGAAGTGATGAGGGAATATTTGTTGGTTATTCTTTAAATAGTAAATCTTATAGGGTGTTTAACAAGAAAACATTGAAAATTGAAGAAAGCATGCATGTTAAATTTGATGAAACTGACAGTCTCACTCAAGAACAGGTACAGGAGGATGAAGAAATTGGAATGCTGAAAGAGTTTGAACTCAATCCACAAATGCAGATTCTGGATATGTGAAGTGAACTGCAAGGAACTGTTCCTCAGGACAGAACTGAGAAGAGTAGCACTGAAACAGGGGGAACAAGTGTTGGTTCCACCTCACAAACTGGAAACGCTACTCTATCAGGAACTGTTCCTCAGCAGAGGACCTCTGACAATGGATTGACACCCAAGCCTTTCAAGTATCAAAGGTCACATCCTGTTGATCAAATAATCTCAGATAAGGCTGCCGGAGTTCAAACTAGATCAGCAGTCAAGAATCACAATGTGTGCACCTTTAGTGCCTTCTTATCTCTTGTTGAACCTAAAAATGTGAAAGAAGCACTGAAGGATGCAGATTGGATTAATGATATGCAGGAAGAACTGAATCAATTCCAAAGGAGTCAAGTTTGGCATCTGGAACCCAAGCCAAGGAACAGGTCCATAATTGGAACAAAATGGGTTTTCAGAAACAAACTTGATGAGGATGGCATGGTAACAAGAAACAAGGCCTGGCTAGTTGTTCAGGGATATAGTCAAGAGGAGGGCATCGACTGTGATGAGACTTTTGCTCCAGTTGCAAGACTGGAAGCAATAAGACTTCTTATAGCCTTTGCTACATACATGGAATTTACTCTACATCAAATGGATGTTAAGAGTGCGTTTCTGAATGGTTACTTGAAAGAAAAAGTGTATGTCAAGCAACCTCCAGGTTTTGAAAGTGAACAGTTCCCTGAACATGTGTACAAGTTAGACAAGGCCTTGTATGGACTCAAGCAGTCACCAAGAGCATGGTATGAGAGGCTATCAAAATTTCTACTCCAGCATGGATACAAGAGAGGTAAAATTGATAGTACTTTGTTCTTAAAAGAAAAAGGTAAGGATCTCTTAATTGTTCAAATCTATGTAGATGATATAATTTTTGCTGCCACTTGTGAAAATTTAAGTAAGGAATTTGCAAACTTGATGGGGAGTGAATTTGAGATGAGCATGATGGGTGAACTCAATTTCTTTTTGGGTTTACAAATTAAGCAAACCTCAAATGGAACTATGATCCATCAACAAAAGTATGTTAAGGAATTACTTAAAAGGTTTGATATGGATAATGCTAAGGAAATTGACACACCTATTGCCACTGCCACAAAATTGGATCTTGATGAACATGGAATATCAGTTGATCAAAAATTGTATAGGGGTATGATAGGTTCTCTACTTTATCTAACTGCTAGTAGACCTGATAGTGTTGGTTTGTGTGCTAGGTTCCAATCAGATCCTAAGAAATCTCATTTGAAAGCTGTTAAAAGAATATTGAGGTATCTGAAAGGAACAGGTCCCTTGGGACTCTGGTATCCAAAAGGTGGTAGTTTTAATCTTGTTGCATATACTGATGCTGACTATGCAGGTTTCCTTGTTGATAGAAAAAGTACCTCAGGTATGGCACATTTTCTTGGTGAGTGTTTGGTTTCTTGGGGAACTAAGAAACAGAATTCAGTGGCACTTTCCACTGCTGAGGAATGTTGCAGCTGCTTCATGTTGTTCACAGTTGTTATGGATCAAACAACAATTACAGGATTTTGGTGTTGATGTAGGAACTGTTCCTATATATTGTGATAACACTAGTGCTATTAATATGACAAAGAATCCAGTGCATCACAAAAGGACTAAACACATTGATATAAGACATCATTTCCTAAGAGACAATTATGAAAAAGGTTTGATCACCATAGCATTTTATCCTACTGAAAAGCAAATAGCTGACATTTTTACTAAAGCTCTAGGTAGAGATGATTTTGAAAGAAAAAGATTGGAGTTAGGGATGATTAAATTCACATAAAATCATCAATGCTTTACTTCATAATTGGCTAGAAAATTGCTCTTAAAATGAATTTTATTCAAGTCGTTATGAATTATTCAGTCCAGTTTCAATACTTAAAAGTATACTCTTATGCCATACTTCTTATTTAGAGTTGCTAAAATTGAATGATGTTACCCTTATGCTCTTAGAATTTCAGATGATCAAAAATTGCAAATTAGAAGGACACTGAATTTTTGTGTTAAAAACAGGTATGTACTCGTTATTATTCAGTTAATTTAGAAGTATAGAGGCTATAGGTAACTTGTGATTAGGATAAATCCCACTAAGTTTCCTACCCATATCCAAATTGTAAAAGAGTCCCATCGGAGGAACAGTTCCTATTCTGAAAAGGTAATCTGCAGCCTAACGGCTCTTCTTCTCCGGGAGACTCCCAAGAGTCCTCAACCGTTTCATGTATGTTGCTGAGGTAAGTTGATCGTTTTTCACTCAAAATCCACTACCTATTTCACTCTATAAATACACTTCTTCCTCTTCCTTATTCTTTTACATTGTTCATCAATTAAAACTTTCAAAATTTCAGAAAGAGTAGTAAATTATTTGTTAATTCGAATTGTAAAGATGTCTCTTGCTTCTGATAACTCTTCAACTGCACCTATTGATGACCAACCACAAAATCTTAATCCTCCTTCACCTATGGAAACCACTGACCTAAACCCTGAAGTTCCTGAACCAATTCCAGAAATACCTGAATCTGAAATTCAGGGGGAAGGACCAGTTCCCACGGCTGAATCAATTACTGAACAGGCCAAAGATTTGTCACGTGCTATGGTGTTGTATCAGTATGAGGTAAACTTCACCTATCCTTTGAATGTGGTTATAGACGAGGAAGAAAAGGGAGAGGGGTCTTGGGCTGCTCTTGAGGGGGAACCTATTAGGAGTTTGGAAGCACCCATGCATGGGTCATCGGGGTCTCCAGAGGCTGCTCCTAGAGTACCCATGGAGGATGTGATCGATGTTGATGAGGCTATTAGTGATAGTGATATGCCCTTGGTAGACTTGATCAAAATTAGGAGTATGCAAAGAAAGTTTGCTAGAAAGGGACCTGTTGATGCTCATGTAACTACTGAAATTGCTGCTAAGTTGAAGAAAATAGGTGATAGTTATAAGCCTGGAAATAAGAAGAAAGTTGAAAGTTCCTCTAAGGCAAAAGGACCTGTTCCTTCTGCCTCAACCCCTGCTTCTGGGGGCAGGAGGACAAGAAGTGCTGGTAAAGCTGCTGATGAACAACTAGCTGCTGCCTTGGAAAGGAGCAGAAAAGGGAAAGGAAAACAGGTGGTTGAAGAGAAAGAAGTGGATGATATTGATCTTGCTGATTTTTCGGAGGATGAAGAGATGGTAGAGGCTGAGGAGGTGGTGCCTCAGTCAAAGAAAAGAAAAGTTCCTGAGAGAAGAGTAACAAGAAGCTCAGTTAAAGCTGCAGAGAAAACTGCTAAGAGGACCAGGTCCTCCAAAAGAGTGGTTGTTTCTGAAAGTTCTGCTAGTGACAGTGATGAGTCTGTTGCTGAAGATGAGAGTGATAGTGATGCTGAAGGTGGTGAGTCTATGCACTGTGTTCATGATGACATGTTGACCAGGAAGGTTTTGAAAGGTCGGATTATGTCTGATGTGCAAGAAGAAGGAATGTTGTGGCTGCTGCAAAAACTGCATGCTCAGGGTTGGAGGGACATGGTCCTTAAGATCTCTGGGAGGTGTGCAAAGGGGATGGTGCAAGAGTTCTACAAGAACTGCTCCATCTGAAAAGATAGACTTACTACCTCTGTCAATGACAATGTAATTATGTTTGACACAAGGGAACTTAGTGAGCTGCTGGAGATTCCTGCTACTGGGTATGCTAGCTATGTCAAGAAGGTTTGGCCTGACTTGACAAACTTGCCTACTGATCTGGAGATCACTAGGAAGTTTGCTGAGAATGATGGTGAAGTGAAACCCAGGGCTGTGCAGAAGAGTGAGATGCACCCACAACACCAAGTGTTATTTGAGTTTGTGAACAAAATAGTGATGCCAAGGCAGGAGAAAAGAAGAGTTGCCAGTTTCATGGACCTGGTCCTTATGGAACTGTTGGACACTCAAAAGCAGATCAATTGGCCTAGCTTTATGATCCACCTGATAAAAAGGGTGATTGCTGGGAAGAGAAAGCACTCCCTTCCGTTTGGTTTCATCCTGACTGATATATTTGCAAAGTTGAAGATTCCCTTGGAAGGGGTTATGAAGGCTACAAAGAAGGAAAAGTTTGGTTGTGCCACTTTGATAAGCTGTGATTTGCCAGTTCAGGCTGATCCTCCACAGGCTGGTGTTGGGAGGCACCCACTGAACAACAAAGTGAGGGCACTTAGGCAACAGGTTGCTATTCAGGCTGCTGAGATAGCAAGGTTGGAAGAGGAGAAGAATTTCTGGAAGGCAGAGGCCTCAAAGGCAAAGGAGACCAATGAGGGAATGCTCAAGCAGATGCTTGAGTTGCTTAACAAGTCTCAGGGACCTGGTCCTTCCACATCCTGACCACCTTAGCCTTAGCCTTTAGCCATCTTATGTCTAGTGGGATCTAGCCTAGCTTAGTGCCTTAGCCTTTTTCTTCTTTAATTTTTGGATAATTCTGTAGTATGTGCGTGTATCCCCTGATTTCAATGGTTGATTTAATGAATTGTCTTTGATGGCTAATATCATTGTCTTGCAGTTGCTTTAATTTGATGTATGTTTGCATTTTGAGTTGCCTCAATGGCCATGTGCTGATTAATTCTAACACTTGAGTTATATTTTTTATGCAACCTTTTCAATGATGGCAAAAGGGGGAAGAGTAAGTTTTGATTTTGCATGATTTTATACCTAATAAAAATCTATTCCTTAAATGATAAATTCTTTACTGATTGTTTGGTTTTGAGCTTAAATGATAAATCTGTTCCTTAAATGATAAATTCTTTACTGATTGATTGGTTTTGAGCTTAAGTTGTACTTCAGGACATTAAGGATATGCAGCTATGTGTATGAGTTTGTCATCATCAAAAAGGGGGAAATTGTTAGCTTGGAGTTTTGACTGATGACTGAGGAACGGATTCAAAGGACCTGTTCCTTTGAATCACTGTAGCAGAATAGATACTTCATGCAAAATTGTTTAAGTTGAGATATTATTAATTATCCTAAAACTGACGTATATCTTGATAATTATGCAGGCCTAAACAGATACGAAAAGATTGCATACATATAAGGATAAGGATAGAAGATCCGGATTCTAAAGAGTAGAATCCAATTAAGACTCAAACTCAAGGGAGCTTTGGAGTTCTAATTCATCAAGACTTCTTGGCTGCTGGAAACTATAAATCGCAGAGAATATCAGCCATAGAAATATATACACAAATACAGAGAGCATCGAGCAAAAGCTGAGAATAATTATTAGCTTATTTGTGTAATCAGTTAGCTACAGTAGAACTAAGTGAGAACCTGTTCCTTAGATTGAATCTTGTAAAAGTTCGAGTCTTAGTTCAAGTGTAGTAAGCAAAATCGAGTTGTAATTTTTCTGGTTCAAGTCGTGGACTTGACACAACTTCACTGATCGTGAGAAAGATCACTAAAGGATTAGAGTTAGTCCTAGGTTAGTAAGAGTGAGTCTTGTAACCAAGTGGGTCTTTTTACATAGTGAAGTTGAAATCCTACTTGAGAAGTAGGTCGTGGTTTTTTGATCCGTATCTAGGGGTTTTTCGATCCCGTATCTAGGTGTTTTTCCACGCTAACATCTGGTGTTCAATTACTTACAGTTTTAATTCCGCACATCATAGAGTAAAGGAACACATTTTAAGGAACTGGTCCTTAAAATAGTAAAGTGGTGTAATCGTGGGAAATAACATACTTGTTTGTATAATTATTTTGTTCACAGATATTTTTAATATCTTTGCTTGTGAAAGCTTCAATCTCAGATTTTACATTGAAAGGAGTAGCTACCACTTGGGTTTTGCCATGATTTGTTGAAAATCCTTGTGGTGGAGGAAGTTCAGAGATGACTTCTTCTCCAGTTGAAGTTTTTCAAATTTTTGAAACATTAATAGATTTAGAAAAAGGAAATTCTGTATGGTGGTATTCAGCATAAGCTTCAAACCACTCAAAGAAATTAATTTGCTCTTGAATCGAGTCCAAGGATTCATAATAAATTTTTTGAAGATTTTTTCTTTCATTCCCTTGAAAGTTGTTAAAAAACCATGTTCTCTTAAAATGGTTTTCAGGAGAGTAAATTCAGTCCTGAGTTTTTCTTTACAATTTGATAATCTTTTTCTAAAACACCTAATTCAGCACCTAAAGATGAATAAGTAGGAGACTGAGGTCTTTCGAAGTTAACTTTAGTTGGAGGTGTTTCCACTGAGTATTCTGCTTGAGGAATCCTAGATTCGAAGTTAACAGTTTCGATTCTAGAAGGAAATGAGGAGACAGAATGTCTAGCAGATTGGGTCTCAGACTGTACTAGAAGGTGAGGAAGGTATTCTTTGACTATGAGATCTTCGGAAGGAAATAGTTACAGATCCTGAAGAAAACTGTTGGATCTGGGACACATTTGTATTTTCTGGCTTCTGGGCTGGGGTAGCATCTTGCAAAAGCCAATTTTGAGGTAAAGAAACCTGATTCAAAGATATAGGTCTTGGAACTGACAAATGGGATCTTTGAAGATTTGTTTGGAAGAGAACAATTTCTCCTTTGTGAAGTGTTTTCATGGCTCCAGAATTGAATGCTGAATTCATAGCTTTGTATTGAATTCTATAGATAATTGCAACTGGAAGAGATCCAGTTTTGGTTTTATAATTGGATGTCTTGACATTTAATATCAAGGAGTCTAGTATATTCCTATCTTTAAGGGATACAGTAAAGTTGGGAAAGCAGTCAAAATAAATTGGTCCATTACAAAGAATGGTTTCCACCATTCCTAGAAGAGAATCATTGAAGTCTAGAAATCTAGAATCTCTAAGGCAGAGGAGGAGAGATGTATCTAGTCCTTCTCTTGAAAGAGGTTTAGCTGCAATTTGTACTAAACCAAAATGAAGATAGTTGTACTTTTTTTTTATATTTTTCTATAGATTTTGGGTTGAAAAGCTTGATGTCCTCATGATCTGACTCAAGAGGAATAGTTTGCTCGATGGTTGAAATATGGTAGTCACTTGTCAAATTCCATCTAGACTGATAAATTGTAGACTGGGGATATTTAGGAATTTTTCAGTCGTCAATTGATTGCTGTAAATCAGTAAAACTAACGATCGACCCTAGGCTAACATGAAAAAGAAAAATATGATATAGAATTTGAAAACATGTTTTAGAAAAATACAAGATAAAAGTATCATGATAAAGGAAAAAATAACATGAAACTTAAAAAAAATAAAAATATCTAAGGTACACAAACAATATCAATGACAATAAAGACAGAGAAAATAATATATACGACTAATACTATTGCTAATGTGATAGAAATCACTCGACTACAATTTAATATTCTACTCTAATTCTCGATCTCCACGCTTTCCTATCTAGGGTTATGTCCTCGATAATCTAGAGGAAAACCATGTGTTGTCTAATCAGCACGACCCAATTCTTCTTTGTTCTACTTCCACCTCACCGTAGACCAAACAATACAAACCCCTTGCACCTGCTCACCGGTGCATCTGTATTCCTTCTTTTTACATGTCCTGCAATCTAACTTCTCATCTCTGCTACGCTTGTCTTCAGAATGTTTGTATTCTTGGCTGACCAACACTCTGCCTCGTACAACATAGCTGGCCTAACGACCACTTTATAGAACTTACATCTAAGTTTAGTTGGTGTTTTCTTATCGCACAGGACATCGGAAGCGAGCTACATGTAAATGTTATTTTAAAAAAAGTTAAAATTTTATGTCTTAAAAATAGTAATTATACCAAATAAAAAGGGACGGATGGAGTATTTTACCATTTATATTATAGGAATATTTTATGGTAGTTTACCGTTTTAAACAAGACTCCAGCCCCTGGTCTCAACACAGACAAACACCTCATTACCTAATATTTGAAACTGAAAAGTATGGCTGGCCATCTTGGACTTTCAAATTTCTACTAAATTGTTGCCTAGACTTTTCTAACTAGTGTCGTAGGTAAATTGTGTTTATTTAACTGCCCTTAAGTTTGACTATTATATGTGAAAGAAAAAACACCTTTTTCTAGTACAATGTCTTCCGGTATTTCCACGATTAGTTGGTTTAATAAATATTTTCAAATGTTTTCTTTGTTTTTTTTGAGGAAAACAAGTGCCTTGAATATGAGGAAAATCACTTCCTTAGAGTGATTAGCGAAACAAGTTTATAACTAGCATTATACACTGATTGTCTCCTCCTTAATACTCTCTCCATTCTAATCCACGTGAATCAATTTTCTTTTTAGTTCTTCTCAAAAAAATAATTTTTTATTAAATTTTGAGAATAATTTAATTTCAAATTTACCATTGTGCCATTGATGAGATGATTTATAGCCACACAAATACCAATAATTTATTTTAGACCATAACTTTCAAAAAAATTCTTTACTTAATTAAACTTTATACCAAGTCAAACATATTCACATAAATTGAATGGAAGGAATAGTAACAATTAACTCAAACCCACCCCTAACGTCACCCCACCCATCCCAATCCTACCCCGTCCATAACCCCTCACCTCGTGCGGAGTATGAACTTTTTTGAACAATATTTTTTGTTTACTTATCAAACATTGAGGAAATAAATATAAAATTCGTTTATAAACATTTCCCTTCGTAGCAGCACATTATAAGTAATAATTTGTTTTTCTTTCCGGTGGTGAAACAATGACCCCAGGTCTTCTTCCGAAACCAATCTATTATACAACGTTTGACCGTATGCCTCTGAATAGAAGTTTAGAATACAATTACACTTGTAGAAAAATGTTAAAAGCAATAAGTTGTATCAAGGAAATATGATTGAATATGAATATGAAGTGGTAACAAGAACAATAGCAAAAATAGTAAATGGATTGTATTAAATCAAGAGTACAATTAAACAACATTTTGAAATATATTTGTGAATACCTTTTACAATGTATATTGAGTAGTATTTATAGTAGTATAAGTTGGGCTGATGATGGTCATTAATGATCCCATGATCCATTCTAATTATTGGAGACCCACGACCTTCTCCTCATTTATTACTAGATCGTGGCAATTACAAAGGAGTCTATCCGTCATCAGCACAGACACTCAATAAGACTTGTACAGGGAGGTCTGACAACGCGCAACACACACCTCGGTTTGAGATATGAACGGTCGTCGCAATAATAGTAACCAACTAAGAGTCGGGGTCGAATCCACAAGGAACAATGTGATCGATTAAGGCAGTGGAGTAACTAAACTAGTTGAACTAGGCCAAACGGGTGTAATAAATTGATGGGTAACGATACTAACAACTTGCTAACTACTCTGCGAAAGCAAGTAAAGGTGATCAACGGTATTTTTACAAGCAAAGAAAGACAAAATTGGAGCCAATGTTGCAAATATGGAATGGGGTTTATGTATTATGGTCGAACCACCCATTTAACCCTCTAAAACTGTTAGGTATAGAGAGGGTCTACCAAGTTAAGCCCGTTGGGGTCAATAACGAGGTGCATAAAGATCTAGTGTAAAGACCCGAGTAGAAATAGCTATTCTTAGCTACTTTTTTTAGATGGGGTAGGCTCGTGAGCCAATATATCCTAATTCCTCGCTAGCTCTTATAAACCCACAACTTCAACCCCGTTAGGGTGATTAAAGCAATATGGGGGTTAGCTCAAGTGTAGCCACACCTTAAACTTGAATATGAAATATGATAAGAACTAGATAAACATTAACCCATTAATTTGAAAATCTAATCATGAAAGATATATTCATATAATCATGTCCTCAATATATCAACAACACCAAATATACTCAATACAAAGCATGAAAATGAAGAAATAAGCAAAAAAGATTTAGAAATTCTCATTGAGTTGCTTCAAATCTTCACTCTCTTGGTGTTTTGGAAGTGGGTCTTGCTCCCAAAGCTTGGAAATAGCCTAAGATAATGGTCCAAAGACCTTAAGAAACTATTTATACTATCCTACAATTGAATAAAATAAGTTGTCAAAAATGCTCTTCGTGCTGATTTCGGCTGACAACCGATGAAAATGCAAGTAGCCGAATCAAGGGCCGATTCCATTTGGCGAGAGCCGATTAAATAGCCGATATCAAATTGGCTCGACCTCCATCGGCTGAATATCCGATGATTCTGCAGCCCCACCGATTCATTCAGCCGATAATTCGGCGTGGGTCGATCATTTATGCCTTGCTTTTTCTCTAGTTTCTTAAATTGAGTCCAAAGCTTCATTTTTGCTATTCCTTGAGTCTTTTTAGATTCCTTTGGCTCCTTAGCTCTTAGTATCATCGATTTCCTGAAACATAGAGAATTTACATAAGATTCGTTCACCAGTAATAGATAAAAGACAGCAAAAGTCTCATAAAGAGCTCAATATGAAGGTAAAATACCAACACGTCACACCCCCAAACTTGAACTTTTGCTTGTCCTCAAGCAATACTAAGGCTCTATGTCATGTTCTAATTTCTACCAAGACTTGAATTCAATCAACATTGAAAAAGCACAAGAGTCCATGACTTTGGTTTGTACCAACATTTAATTTCACACATGAGAATCCAACCGAAATATCACCGTCCACAAGAACCAAAGTCGCAAATTACATCAACTAAAGCTTCTAATGATAACTAGAGCATGCTTAGCACATTTTACTCACTCATCTCACTCTAGGCTCATGATGTTGTGTCTTCTATCTTTTTGAGTCCCAAGTGCCCTATCGCAACTAATGGGTCCCTATCCCACAATAAAATTTAAATGAGGGACCTAAGTCTAACCTCTCACTCTCACAAGGAAATGCAAGTAATGCACATGCAATGTGAAACGACCTTAGGCACTCGTTCAAAAATTAGGACTTCGATTGGCGTGCTGATAATTTTAAAATTTTAGTAAGGTCCATTATGACCTGTTTGTAAAATTGGAACGAAATCGAAATTCGTTTGGTAGCTATCGGAAGAAGGTTTCAGTTTCTGTTGTCGATAAATCTTAAAAAGAGGTTTTCGAGCTCAATTTTGGCGAATGAGCTACGATTAAAAATCTGAAAGCGTCGTTAGGTTCGTATGATTATTTGTGACCTGTGTGAACTTTTAAAAGTGAATTTTGAGGTCGTTCGGATAGTTTCCGCTAAATTTTAAAAAATTAATAATTTGATTTTTTTTTTCATTTAATTCGCATCTTGAGTTTCAGAAATTTGATTTGAGATCCGCCTTAGCGAGTATGTTAATTATATATTTTGTATAACTTACTTGAGAAATTTGGGATAATTCAAGATTTCGTGAATTGCATTTTAATTTTGTTATGAAAAAAAAAAGAGGAAAAGATAGAAGAAAAAGAAAAAGGAAATGGCAAAAGTCGGTTAGCTAGGGATTATACTAGAAGCAACATTTCGAAGGCAACAGAAACAAAACAAAAGTAGATAACAGAGAAAAAACATAACGAGAGGAAGAAATAAGGAAAGGAAAAGGAGCAAAAAAAAGTCGAATTTTTACCCCGAAACATCCAGGTAATGATGTTTATTCATTATTTCAGTTTATTATGCGAGTTTGAATATATTTTAACGGTAGAAATTAGGATATTAGACATCGTTCCAACAAGTTAAATTGATAGTTTAAAGGGTTAATTTGACCCTGATAATGGAATTTATTATATATTCGTACTCTGGGAGTTATGGGCTACCCATAAATATAATTAATTAAGAGTTTGGTTATGCAATTTTAAACCATGTATATATGCCTGGACAGATTTCTACTTATTGAACACAGTGGAATCGTTTGGCAATGAATCCAAAGGACAAACCGGTTGTTGAGTAGCAGTGTTAATTTTGGAACAAGTTAAGTGTTTGTATCCATTTCTTTGGAGGCCCTTGGCCTTGTGGATATTCTACCACGTGTTCCTTCCGTGTGTAGCTGCCGATAGGCGTACTCATTATGCCTTAGCTTTGGATTTACATTGTATATTATATGTTATCACCTGTTGTTTGTATTGCATTTAGCATATGAGCATTGTACTTTGGTTTTGAGCTTGATATATACTTCCCAGTAATCGATGAGAGTACCGAGCCAGTGAAAGGTCATTATTGCATATACTTCACGGTAGTTGATAAGAGTCCCGCGCCAGTGAAAGGTTAGTATTGCATATATCTCTTGGTACACGGTGAGTGGTTTCTATCCATTTCTTTGTGGCCTTATGCCTGTGTATTTGTCTATGTATTTCTCTATTTATACATAGCTGCCGATAAATGCATGCTTATTATGCGGATTTTTTTTTGAAAAGAATGATTTACACTTTATGGGTTAATATTTATTGTATTTTACGCTGGTCGGTTTAGTCTACATGTCTGCAGAGGATCCATGATCCGGTTTGATACTGTTTACACAGATGGCTTGTCCTACATGCTTGTACGAGGATGTATGCCTATATGGTTGGCTCGACCTGCACGCCGCAAGGCGTATACATCACATGTGGTTGGCTAGACATGCGTGCCTATGCGGGTTCTATATAGTTGGCTCGTCCTACACGCTTGTAGGAGGATGTATGTCTATATGGTTCGCTCGACCTTCACGCCGCAAGGGGTATACATCACATGAGATTTTCTCGACATACGTGCCTACATGGGTTCTATATGGTTGGCAGGAGGATGTTTGCCTATATGGTTGGCTCGACCTATACGCTGCAGGGGGTATACATCACATGAGGCTGGCTCGAAATGCATGCCTACATGGGTTCTATCACTACTAAAAATCAGGGCTTTTCCGACCGCCCATTCTAGGCGACCGTTGTCCGACCAAACAAGGCGGTCGGCTGAATAGTCGTCGCCCACAGCTTTCTGACCGATGCAGTCGGCACTCGGATCGAGGTGGGCTGGGCAACCGCGTTGGAGTTCGGTCGGAGTGCAGTCGCCTACTTTAATAGGTGGAAAAAATATGTTGAACTAGGTGACCGACGCGGTGGGAGATTGCAAAATATCTGGGAAAATTGGCGACCACCGCGGTGGGCTGGGTGACCGCGTCGGTGGGCCAGGCGACCGAGGCGGTGGGAAATTGCAATTTCTGGGTAAAAAAATAACCTGATTTCGAACCGCATTCGGACCGCTGGGTAAAACCTGCAATATAAAACCTGCAATTAGAGCTACACCACCTGTAAAAAACAGTAAAAACAGCAATCAGAAGAAGATTAAGCTTCTACAAGCCTTAATAATAGTCTAAACAAGGCTTATTGCCTTTAAATTGAAAGTTTAACAATTTACATAACATCTCCAATCCGAATAGTGATCCAAACAAGTTAATACATGTCTAAAACAAGTCTAAGACATCAACAATCAATTATTACTACTCTGTTGCCTCAGAACTAGACTCAGAACCCGACTCAGACGACGAGCTGTATTGACGTTTGCTCTTGCCTTTCCCCCGGCTTTTGCTCTTGGTCTTGCTCTTGGTCTTGCTCTTGCCCTTGCCTTTCTTTCCCTAGAGACACCACCACACATAATGTTCTGCATCATTTCCCGCATGGCTCTCATGTTTTCTTCATTGCGCAAACGTTCTTCTTCACTCTTTCTCTTAAGCTCTTCGATTTCATTGCGGAAAGAGGCTTCCACCGAGGGATTAATTGAACTAGCAGGAGGAGTGTAAGTGCCAAAGAAACCTGGATTTAGACGTTCTGAGGCATACTGCGATCCAAGGCCGTAAGCACTTTCCTTCTTTACTCCGCCATTCACCTCCAACCATAGTGCAGTTTCCTCCTCTAGTGTCATTTGAGCTGGGGTACTGCTACCACGCTCGGATGCCTGACTCGCCATCCTTTCTTCATAGACCGCCGCAGACTTTTCCTGAAAAAAATTTAATAACAAGAATTAGATTGACAAATATTGACGGATTTAATAACTTTAAAAGATTGAATTTAATAACTTACATATAGCTCTTTAGTGCGGTCTTCGACCCACACTTCTTCTCCTTTTTTGTTTCTGTATATATGGCTCTTCTTAAATATTTCAGGCACACGAACTGGCCGCCCTTCTTCCTTTTCCTACAAAATTAAAAAGATGACAAGTTAGATAGAAAATTAATGTGAGTTACATAAAATAATACATACAATTAATTAATAAGTTACCAATAGCATCCGCTGAGTCACCGCGCTAACCGAACCCCCGGTGTGCAGCGATCCACCCCTTTCGGAGGCTCGTGCGGCTTTCCTTGGGCGCTCCTCTTCTTAAAATCATCACTATCCCAATATTGTAGAATTTTTTTCCCAAACGCGATCGTATATCCACTCGGGCTTCTTTCCTTTGGCCCGACAATCATACAGGTTACCTTTCACTCTATCTGCACATTTTCCAAGATAATTACTTCGGGCAATGTTATCAAATGCAGGATGCCATTTATACTTTGCCTGAAATAATTAAAAATATTAGATTTTTAAAAAAGTGACACTTAACTAAATGATTAAAAAAAATATATAGTTATTACCTGAAAATCGTCAAACATGCCCAGCTGTACATGGAAGGGTACCCTACCCCAGGATGGCTATGGCTCAGTCTATCTAGATTTAATGCATGCGGTGATTATGGGAGTAGCCACGTTCGAGGGAATATAACTAGATAAAAATTTCTAGTGTTAACAAATATACTAAAAAATTAAACTTCATAGTAGAATTAAATACTTTAAAAATAACAAAAAATAATACAGTACCCACGACTACCCTCAGGATAAAGCCTCACCCTCCCGTCATCATCATATGATCCTGCAGGACCAAGGTAATAAGGCGAGCTCCGATCATAATATGGTATAGTAGGTGGTACCAAAGCATCCACCGAGCTCGGATCAGAAGATGGCACAGTAGATCCAGAAGGAGTAGATGATGAAGGGGATGGTGATGGACTGGAAGATGGCTGAGGCATGGATGATGAACCGATGCCATACGGACGAACGACATAACCAGGCGATGTAGGAAAGGGCATGCCGGGGGGAAAGGCAGGAGGAGGAGTGAAAAAACCTGGAGCATATGTAGACGGAGGATGTGTAGGAAGCATATGAGGTACATGTCCAGGAGGAGTAGTAAGACCTGAAGCAGGCGAGGTACTTTGAACCTTTCTTTTCCCCCTAGCCTTCTCCGAATATGACATATCTGTAAAATAAGCACAATAAATTAGTGCAATATAATCACATTATAAATTTTTATGGAATACATTTATAAAGTAGTGCAAATAATTGTAGTAAAGTAAAATCAACAAACTACGAACATGTCAATCATCATCATTCGCGTTAAGGTCATCAGCTATTTCTTCTTCCTCGCTCGTCTCATCGCTGTCAACAAATTCTTCCTCACTTGTTTCAACGTCATCCTTATATTAATCCTCCTCGTTTGCCCTAGATGTTCCTTCTCCAAAATTAGTCGTGTTTTTTCTATGTCTAACCACCGATTCATCAAACTGTTCATAGATGCTTTCACTATATTGCAACTGGTCGGCTAACGAAAAAGCACCAATCTTTTACGAGGCCAACCTACTGTAAACTCTATTTCTAAAATCTCCTCAATCACGCCATAGTAATCAAAGTCTACATCCTGGTCACCAGTACCACCTATCATACACACACCGCTGTTGTTTGTTTTCTCCCCAAGGACCATTCTCTAGTATGGAACTTGTACCCATTAACAAAGTACTTAGACATCCTCTTGTATTTATAATAAGGCCCGTGAGATATATCATGCAACAATGGGAAGTTTAAGATAGTTGTACACATTAATAACACTTATGTATTTGTTTATATAACACTTACAAATTCTCTAAACCAATCTGAAAATTTTTCATAAACAGCAGTGGCGCCAAATTCTCCAACAAAGTGACTGGATTATGCGCCACAAAAATCTCATTAGTTAGATTACTGATGAAACTTGAATGTTAGGTTTTAATGTAAAAAGAATCATACTTGTAAAAAGGCATGACATCGGGACAATTCAACAAAACATGAGTTGTAGCTGCTTTTCTGTCCCGGTCATTGAACTTGCATACTTCGGTCATTAACTTTCCTCTACCAGGTTGATTGAATATAGAAAATGGTGGATAATTGGGATCATTGTTGTCTCCAACATCATGTCGATCCGTCCTATTTCTCAAACATGGCCCATTTTGATCGAAATAATACGAACAAAAAAGAGATGTTTCTCTAGCCAGATATGCCTCATATATGGACCCCTCAATTTTGTTCCTGTTTTTCACGTCCCGCTTACACTTGCCAATAATTCTGCATAATACATTATATTAATTAATTTACTTAAGATGGAGTAAAAAAATGAGTTAATAATAACTTAAGAGACCTTACCTCTCAAAAGGATACATCCATCTACAGTGCACCGGGCCTCCTAATAGTGCCTCTTCCGCGAGGTGAATTGGAAGATGCTCCATTACATTAAAGAAACCAGGGGGAAAGATTTTTGTCAACTTAGTCGCGACAACAGGAAAGTTACTTTCCAACGACTTAAGATTCTCTTCCTTAATTCAATGTCTTAGAACACTGCTCCTTAAAAAATAGACTCGTCTCTGTAAGTGGTTTCCAAACTTTATCAGGCAAGCCATTGCATGCAATTGGGAGCAAGTTTTCCATGAAGATGTGACAATCGTGGCTTTTCATGTGAGTCAATTTTCCTTCTGTCATATCAACACACCTTTCTAAGTTTGATGCATATCTATCAGGCATCCTCAAATTCTTGACCCAATCACAAATCATTCTTCTCTCATCCAATCCGAATGTGTAACTGGCATTGGGAAGCCAAATCGTGTTGTCAACTTGAGATAAGTGTAACTCAGGTCGCCTACAAAGTTCCTCAAGGTCCAACCTGGCCTTCACATGATCCTTTGTCTTGTTCCTGACATCCATCACAGTATTAAAGACAGCCTCGAAAAAATTCTTCTCAATGTGCATGGGATCCAGGTTATGTCGAAGAAGATTATCCTTCCAATAAGGCAACTCCAGAAAGATACTTTGTTTAGTCCAATTATGATCAATACCATAGCCAGGTGCTTTAGATAGCCGTTGGTCAGTTACCTTAGGATACACCTTAACCCTATCCCATATTTCTCCTCCTGACAACCTTCGCGGAGGCTCCTCAAAATCAACCTGATTCTTCATAAATGCACTACTGTTATTCCTAAACGGATGATCCATTGGCAAGAATCGACGGCAACAGTCGAAACTTGTAATCTTACCGCCATTTTTCAAAGTGAATGCTTTTGTATCTTCCATACAATAAGGGCAACAGAGCTTACTAGCAGTGGACCACCGAGACAACATTCCATAAGCTGGAAAGGCATTTATAGTCCACATCAAAGAAGCATGAAGTTGAAAGTTCTATTTTATTGATATATCATATGTTTCCACACCTTCATACCACAATAACTTTAACTCATCAATCAAAGGCTGCAAAAATACATCAATCGAGGCTTTCGGGTTATGTGGCCCTAGGATAATGCAATTCAAAAACAGATAAGGACTAGTCATGCACATTTTGGGCGGAAGATTGTACGGTGTGACAAATACGGGCCAACATGAATAAGGTGTAGACGAGACATCAAAAGGAGTGAACCCATCTGAACATAGACCCAACCTTATGTTTCTTGGTTCACTAGCAAATGCCGGATACACCTGATCAAAATGTTTCCATGCCTGACCATCTGACGGATGGCTTAGAATGCCTGGCTGTTTTGTACGATCATGGTGCCATCTCATATGAGGAGCAGAGCTCATCGACGCATACAACCTCTTTAACCTAGGTATAAGGGGTAAGTAATGCATCGACTTAACAGGTATCGGCTTCTTTTTAGGGTTTAGAACCGGCTTGTAACGAGGCTCCTTATAGAATTTACATTTATCTAATTCTGCATCATCCTTATAAAACAACATGCAACCATTGACACAACAATGAATTCTCTAAGCAGAAAGATCTAACGTGGAAACCAACTTCTTAGTGTGGTAATAATTAGTTGGTAATGTCATGTTAGTCGGATTGAGATCATTCATAAGGTCAATGATGGAATCCATGGCTGCTTGACATATACTAAAATCAAATTTAATACTTAACAATCTAACAGCAACTTACAACTTGGAATGCACTGAGCCTTCATACAGTGGACGACTAGCTTCCTCCAACCGTTTATAGAAGAGCTTTGCCTCATCATTAGGAATGTGCTCAACATTTGGTTGCGATGTACCCGGTTGGGATGGCTCCTCTGGGTACATCCCAAAAGCATCATTAACCATATCGTTCATTCGATAATTATCAAGATCATTTTCCACAAACGGACCACTCCCACCGACATAAGTATTTTGAAAATGAACATCACCCCCCACACCCTACACTCTCCATGATAAACCCAAACAAAATAATCTGGCATAAAACCCTTCCTATAAAGATGCATTTCAACATCTTCCAAATTTTTTCCTTTTATGCACTTGCAGTCCACACAAGGACACTTAATCTGACCCCACCGTATAAAATCATCAAGTGTTTTCGCCTTTTCAATAAAGTCTCCAACACCTACTGCAAATTCTACCCTCATCCCCCGCCGACCGGGATTATTTCTATTATACATCCAACTACGACTTTCATGAACCATATCTACACAAAAATTACACATTTGAGATGCATATTAAATTGCAAAGATTTAAACAAACATTTCTTTGATACACTACCAATTTTCATAAGATTAAGTAATTGTATAATTTTCTAAGTCAATTGCTTTTATAATACTAACTAATTTGTTCTCTAAGATTATCATTTAGTAATTAATAACACTTCTCAAGAATCAAATGAACTAGAATAAAAGATTAAAAAATAAAGGTAGAAAAATAATTGATATCTTTTAAATGAATTTAAGAAAATAATTAAGACATTTTGAATTGTGTAACTATTATATTACTTATAGATAATGTCTATTACTTAAACTGTGAAACACTACCAATTTGAAAAATATTAAGTACAACTTACTAGGATTATATCTAAGTCAATTACTGTTATATTATTAACTAATTTATTCTTTAGGATTATCGTTTGGTAATTAATAGCACTTCTCATTTTCAACTTATATCTATTTCTATGAAATGAAATAGAATCAAAGATTACCAAATGGATATTTAAAAATAGTTTATTTCTTTCAAATCAATTTACAACTTAAGATATTTTAAGTTGTGTAGCTACTATATTATTTATAGCTAATGTCTATTAAATTATTGTTAAGTGTGATTGTTACACCCCATATGTTTAAAGTGACGTATATCATTCTAATGACATGTTAAGAATGATTTAAGTGAGTTTAAAGTCATAATATGACCATATATGATGTTTATATGTTGAATATAAAGTTTGGGAAAAATCGGATTTAAGTTGCGGAAAAACCGACTAAGAAATTGCCTTGTAACGAAGCTTTTTCAGCAATTAATTCCGTGTATTATATGAGGCCTTTTAGGGGCATATGATATACAAAATTGAAGGCCTTGGAGTGTAGTTTCCAACATTTTTAACGGTTTGTTCATACAACTTATAGATAAAAAGATATGAGCGTCAGAAGTCAGGCAAGAAAAAGGGCTATAAGCGCAAAAGAGGACTAAAACTGAAATGTTTCAAGTATAAAAGGAAAAATACTCCTCCATCTCGTCATTTCCAGAAACTTAGTGATAGAAGCAGTGTGCTCTTGGGTGCTAAACATATTTTGATGGTTTTGAAGAAAGAACATTGATCTTAGCTCGAAATTGAAGACAGATTGCGTCAAAATGCTCTACGCGATTAGGGTAACATTATGCTACCTTCAATTTCGTTTATAGTTTGAGTTTTAGAATTACTTCATAGCTAAGTAAAGTACCTAAATTCTATGTTATAGCTTTTTTAAGCTTTAGAAGGTGTGAAATTCAAAGGAAACAAAGTTTAGAAGCTAGAAACATCAAAGGTATGTAAGGCTAAACCTTTCTTTTGGCAAGGCATGTATCTTTTAGCTTTTGAAGCTTTTCTTAGTTCTAAACTTAGTATTTATTATGAGAAATTTGTATGGTACCAAGGAAACCTTGTATATACTTAATTTGGTACTAAAATCCAAGGTAAAAGATGTCCAAATCAGCAAGACAAAACGTTTCAAAATCTGGAAAATTCTTTTGATCTTTGGACAGCTGTTAGTATATTGATCATAACTCCTTGCACAAAATTGATATTTAGATTCTTTAAGAATCCCCAGAACCCTAAGACATATATCTACAACTTTTATGCAGACCATGAAGTCTATATCTTTCATCTACACTCTGAAAATTAGGTTGAAATTCAGGACAGTGGTGCTGTCCAAACATTCTATCTGCAGATTTATTATGTCATCCAGTTGTCTCATCTTGTTATCAGTTTAACATGTTTATTTTATCAGTTTATCCGGGTATCCATTCCCGTGTCTAGTATAGTACTGGTTCTATTTTTGCGGATCATCCAGTTTCAGAGGAAACTCTGCCGAAATTTTTATAAAAGTCCAAGAGTTAGACAAATTGTAAGTTTCAGGTTGTGTCTATAATTCCATCCAGAGTTTTCTTATCATTCCTTCGAGTCCATATATATTGTTGACACATGTTTTATGCCTCATACATGCTTATGCTTATATTGTGATCATGTTATGTGTGATTTGGAGTCCCCCATAGAGGCTGGACATTGGACACACAGTCCGGTCGCGTGTGATACTACCCGTCTGGGGGATACATCCCCTCTGGTTCAGGCGGGAGTTGAAACACCTAGTGTGACCGGGTGTCATTCACACACTCTGACCAGAGAGACTAGATATTACTGGCTGGGGGGGATATAGCCCATAGCACCCACCAGGTTTGTTATATACGCGTATATAGCCACAGTATGCACTGCATGATTATACATAAGGCTAGTTCCGGTTTTCAGTTACCTGATTTGGGGGGATACAGCCCATAACACCAGACAGGTACTAGTTCAGTTTTTCAGTTACTTGATTTGGGGGGATAGAGCCCATAACACCAGACAGGTACTAGTTCAGTTTTTCAGTTACCTGATTTGGGGGGATACAGCCCATAACACCAGACAGGTACTAGTTCAGTTTTTCAGTTACCTGATTTGGGGGGATACAGCCCATAACACTAGACAGGTACTAGTTCAGATGCTCATTTGCCTGATTTGGGGGGATGCAGCCCATAACACCAGACATGTACCAGTTCAGATAACAGTTCAGTTTTAGCTCAGTACCAGTTATCAGTTCTCAGTTATCAGCCACCAGTTCTTAGCGTCAGTATCAGTTGACAGTTATCAGTTCCAGTTTCTAGTAACCAGCTATCTGTCATATTACAGTTATTTATCAGTATTGTTCAGCTCAGTCTTCAGTTTCAGATTCAGCTAGACTTCAGTTTATATTCAGATCATGTTTAGTACGTTCTTCAGATTTCCAGCTATATTGCTATGCTCCAGCTCATATTTACATATTTATATTCCAGCCTTACAGTTTCATTAAGCTATGATATATTATATGCTCATGCCTTACATACTTGGTACATATCGTTCTCACGCCCTTTTTTTAGGGCGCTGCGTTTCATGCCGCGCAGGTGCAGATAGATCAATGCTTGGACCACGTTAGTAGGCCATCTATCAGCTACTGGAGTTACTCCGCTTACTCCCGGAGTTACTTATCTTTTGGTATGTGTACAGTCAGCCAGCTTGGGTATGGCGGGGCCTTATTTCGTCCTTTGTATATTCAGTTCATCACTCTTAGAGGCCTGTAGATATGTCCCTGTGTGGTGCAGTCAGTATGTTATGTATGTCAGCTTATGTTAGCCTTGTCAGCTTTTTGCATTGCATACTCCTTATCAACTAGGTTTATGCTTATTCTGTTTATCAGTTATAATGGTTAGCAGATTATCAGTAGGATTAGTGATGATCGACACTTAGTGTTGGTCATCTGTCGCGGCCCTAAGTTGGGTCGTGACAGAAGTGGTATCAGAGCAGTTCAGTCCTAGGGTGTCTACAGGCCGTGTCTAGTAAAGTCTTGTTTAGGAGTATGTTGCGCGCCATACTTTTGAACAGGAGGCTACAAGGCACTTTAGGACAGTTGTCTTTCTTTATTCTCTAGATCGTGTGATAGAGCCATGATTATACAATTCAGCCCTCTAACAATAGTAATTTCAGCAAAGCGATGCCGCCAAAGAAATTAACAGCTGCCCAGAAAGGCAAGGTTATTGCCGGCCAGGGTATTAGTAGAGTGCCACCTAAGGTGGATGAAAGTGAGGAGTCCAGACCTGAGGCTCCATCCGAGGCCTCATAGATCCTATCAGTTCAGGGTGATATTAGAGGTACTGCAGCTACTATACCTCCACATTCTCAGCCTGATAGTCAGGGGCAGGAAATGAGGGATGCCATCAGATTATCGACCAGTGTTGTAGTTGCTTAGACTAGAAAACACAGTGCAGATGCCCAGGGAGATGTTGGATCCAGGATCAATGATTTTATCAGGCTAGAGCCTACAGTCTTTACCGGATTCCGTATTGGAGAAGACCCTAAGGATTTTCTATTGAGGATAGCCAGAGTGTTGAGGGTTATGCACGTGGCAGACACAGAGTTAGTAGAGTTGGCTGCATTCAAATTGCATAACCTAGCAGCAGGGTGATATTAGACATGGGAGCTATCTAGATGGCCTGATGCTACTCCCACGACTTGAAAAGAATTCTCAGATGCCTTCCTTTATCAGTATATGCCTATAGAGACATAGGGAGCCCGTGCTAATCAGTTCCTGACCTTGAGACAGGGAAGTATGAGTGCAGAAGAGTATAATTATTGCTTTAATTTCTTAGCAAGGTTTGACCCTACTGTGGTATCCAGTATGGAGGATAGAATTCACAGGTATGTAGTGTGACTAGGTCCATGCCTGGTGAATGAGTGTATGATCGTTGCTATGCAGCCAGTTATTATATTACGCGTTCAGGCATTTTCTTTATCACTTGAGGAGAATAAGCAGAAACAGAGATCCGATAGGGATAGAGGGTTACATAAGAGGGGAAGATTGTCTTGTTCATTTAAAGAGACATCACGAGTGAGTAGGCAGCAGAGTGTTAGACAGACACCAGCTAGTACACCTCAAGAGTCCCGTGACCTAAGATCTGATAGACTTCCTCAGTCCAGATCTAGTCACGCATCACAGACTTCAGGATTTAAGCGTCGTAGTACTTCTATACCGGCCAGTCAGACATATCCCAGATGTTCAGATTGTGGTAAACGCCACTTGGGTCCATGTCAGTTAGGAGTTGATACTTGTTATATTTGTCACGAGGCAGGCAATTTTATGAGAGATTGCCCGACTAGGGGTGGTAGTGGTGCAGCCCAGCCAGGTAGATAAGCAGTAGCTTCCTCAGCACCAGCACGCCCTCAGGGGCATGTTCTTCGGGGACCAGCAGAACTGAAAGAACTTGAGGAGCAACTGAAGGATTTTTTAGATAAAGGCCTCATCAGACCTAGCATTTCCCCGTGGGGAGCCACAGTATTATTTGTGAAAAAGAAAGATGGCTCTCTACGCATGTGCATAGATTATAGATAGCTAAGTAAAGTCATAATATGGAATAAATACCCTCTGCCCAAGATTGATGACTTGTTCGACCAGCTTCAGGGTGCCAAGTGCTTCTCGAAGATAGATTTGCGATCAGGCTACCATCAGGTTAGAGTCAGAGAATCTTATATGCCTAAGAGTTCATTCAGGACTAGGTATGGCCATTATGAGTTTTTAGTGATGTCGTTTGGACTCACTAATGCCCCTGCAGTATTTATGGATTTGATGAACAACGTATTCAGGCTTTATCTAGATTTATTTGTGATTATATTTATTGATGATATTCTCATCTATTCAAAGTTTGAATCAGAGCATGCAGAGCATCTACGCCTAGTATTGGGTACTCTTCGGGACCAGCAATTATATGCTAAGTTCTCAAAGTGAGAATTCTGGTTAGATTTAGTGGCATTTCTTTGCCATATAGTTTCAGCAGAAGGAATTAAAGTAGATGGCCAGAAGATCGAGGCTGTGAAGAATTTGCCCAGACCTACAACGCTAACTGAAGTACGTAGTTTTCTGGGTTTGGAAGGACATTACAGGAGGTTCATAGAAGGTTTTTCCTTCATTGCAGCTCCACCAAATTGATACAGAAAATAGCTAAATTTCAGTGGTCTGATTCTTGCGAGCACAGTTCCAAGAACTAAAGAACAGGTTGGTAAGAGCTCTAGTACTTACACATCTAGAGGGATCTGAGGGCTATGTCATTTACTGTGACGCTTCTCGAATTGGTCTTGTTTGTGTTTTGATGCAGCACGGTAGAGTTATTGCCTATGCTTCTAGGCAGCTGAAAAGGCACGAGCATAACTACCATACTCATAATTTAGAGCTTGCAGCAGTCATTCATGCATTGAATATTTGGAGACATTATTTGTACGGTATTCGTGTTGATATTTATACGAACAACAAGTGCATCCAATATATATTTAAGAAGAAGGAGCTAAACCTACAACAGAGGCAGTCGCTTGAGTTGTTGAAAGACTACGACATGCATATTATTTATCATCCGGGTAAAGCGAATGTTGTTGCTGATTCCCTTAGTCATAAGTCCATGGGTAATTTATCTTAATTACAGCCACAGAAGAGAAACTTAGCTCATGCACTCCACCAGTTAGGCAGCTTGGGCGTCAGATTAATAGATTCAGATGATGCAGAAGTTGCATTTAATAACATAACCACTACTTGCCTAGTGACAAATAAAACAGCGTCAGTATGAGGATCCAATTCTAGTTGAATACGGAAAGATAGCCAGAAGAAAACCAGAGTCACCATACAGGGTTATGAGCTTCGTGATTCTCATGTATAAAGATAAAATTTGTGTTCCTGATGTTGCAGATTTACGTGGACACATTATGACTGAGGCACACTATTCCAGATACACTATTCACCCAGATATGACTAAGATGTATCATGACCTTAAGCAGTTTTACTGTTGGGACGGAATGAAGCGTGGCATAGCAGTATTTGTGGCTCAGTGTCCTAACGGCCAGCAGGTTAAAGTCGAGCATCAAAAACCTAGTGGCTTGTTATAGGAAATAGAGATTTCATTATGGAAATGGGAAACAGTAAATATGGACTTCATTACAGGCTTGCCCCGTACGCAGAGCAGGTATGACTCTATTTGGGTTATAGTTGACAGGCTTATTAAATCAGCTCATTTCTTGCCTGTTAGAACTACATATACAACAGAGGATTATGCCAGACTTTATATCAGAGAGATAGTGCACCTACATGGTATCGCAGTATCTATTATTTCAGACAGGGGCGCACCAGTTTACAGCTAATTTCTAGCGATCGTTCCAGACAGGTTAAGGGACACAGGTGAATCTGAGTACCACATTTCATCCCCAGACAGATGGACAGGCTGAGCAGACCATTCAGACGTTAGAAGATATGATTAGAGCTTGTGTGTTAGATTTTGAAGGCAGCTGGAGTGAACATCTACCGTTGATAGACTTTGCATATAATAATAGCTATCATTCTAGCATACAGATGGCCCCATATGAAGCTTTATATGGGCGCAAATGCAGGTCTCCCATAGGATGGTTCAAGGTTGGCAAGTCTCAATTGATAGGTCCAGATTTAATCCTACAAGCAGTTGATAAAGTCAAGTTGATCAGGGAAGGATTATTAGCAGCTTAGAGCAGACAGAAGTCCTATACAGATAACCGACGTCGAGATTTGGAATTTCAGATTGGCGATTGGGTATTCCTGAAAGTATCACCTATGAAAGGCGTTATGAGATTTGGAAAAAAGGGGAAGCTTAGCCCTAGATTTATTGGTCCATGTCAGGTTATCAGGTGAGTCGGGCGTGTAGCCTACGAGTTAGACCTTCCAGCAGACCTTCAGGAGGTACATCCAGTATTCCATGTTTCTATGCTCAGAAAATGTGTTGGAGATCCTTCTAGAGTTGTACCAGTAGATGATATACAGATCACGGAGCAATTAACTTATGAAGAGGTGCTAATTGCAATTTTAGATAGGCAGATTCGTCGACTAAGGACGAAAGACATTCCTTCAGTTAAGGTGCAATGACGAAGCAATAATGTAGAAGAAATAACATGGGAAGCTGAAAATGACATGATAGCCAAATATCCACATCTCTTCACTACTTCAGGTATGTAGCAGATCGTTGCTTAATGCTTCCACATACTTCATTTAACATTCGAGGACGAATGTTGCTAACGGGGGAAGATTGTTACACCCCATATGTCTAAAGTGACGTATATCATTCTAATGACATGTTAAGAATGATTTAAGTGAGTTTAAAGTCATAATATGACCATATATGATGTTTATATGTTGACTATAAAATTTGGGAAAAATCGGATTTAAGTTGCGGAAAAACCGACTAAGAAATTGCCTTGTAACGAAGCTTTTTCAGCAATTAATTCTGTGTATTATATGAGGTCTTTTAGGGGCATATGATATACAAAATTGAAGGTCTTGGAGTGTAGTTTCCAAAATTTTTAATGGTTTGTTCATACAACTTATAGATAAAAAGATATGAGCGTCAGAAGTCAGGCAAGAAAAAGGGCTATAAGCGCAAAAGAGGACTAAAACTGAAATGTTTCAAGTATAAAAGGAAAAATACTCCTCCATCTCGTCATTTCTAGAAACTTAGTGATAGAAGCAGTGTGCTCTTGGGTGCTAAACATATTTTGATGGTTTTGAAGAAAGAACATTGATCTTAGCTCGAAATTGAAGACAGATTGCGTCAAAATGCTCTACGCGATTAGGGTAACATTATGCTACCTTCAATTTTGTTTATAGTTTGAGTTTTAGAATTACTTCATAGCTAAGTAAAGTACCTAAATTCTATGTTATAGCTTTTTTAAGCTTTAGAAGGTGTGGAATTCAAAGGAAACAAAGTTTAGAAGCTAGAAACATCAAAGGTATGTAAGGCTAAACCTTTCTTTTGGCAACGCATGTATCTTTTAGCTTTTGAAGCTTTTCTTAGTTCTAAACTTAGTATTTATTATGAGAAACTTGTATGGTACCAAGGAAACCTTTTATATACTTAATTTGGTACTAAAATTCAAGGTAAAAGATGTCCAAATCAGCAAGACAAAACGTTTCAAAATCTGGAAAATTATTTTGATCTTTGGACAGCTGTTAGTATATTGATCATAACTCCTTGCACGAAATTGATATTTAGATTCTTTAAGAATCCCCAGAACCCTAAGACATATATCTACAACTTTCATGCAGACCATGAAGTCTATATCTTTCATCTACACTCTGAAAATTAGGTTGAAATTCAGGACAGTGGTGCTGTCCAGACATTCTATCTGCGGATTTGTTATGTCATCCAGTTGTCTCATCTTGTTATCAGTTTAACATGTTTATTTTATCAGTTTATCCGGGTATCTATTCCCGTGTCTAGTATAGTACTGGTTCTGTTTTTGCGGATCATCCAGTTTCAGAGGAAACTCTGCCGAAATTTTTATAAAAGTCCAAGAGTTAGACAAATTCTAAGTTTCAGGTTGTGTCTATAATTCCATCCAGAGTTTTCTTATCATTCCTTCGAGTCCATATATATTGTTGACACATGTGTTATGCCTCATACATGCTTATGCTTATATTGTGATCATGTTATGTGTGATTTGGAGTCCCCCATAGAGGGTGGACATTGGACACACAGTCCGGTCGCGTGTGATACTACCCATCTGGGGGATACATCCTCTCTGGTTCAGGCGGGAGTTGAAACACCTAGTGTGACCGGGTGTCATTCACACACTCTGACCAGAGAGACTAGATATTACTGGCTTGGGGGGGGGGGATATAGCCCATAACACCCACCAGGTTTGTTATATACGCGTATATAGCCACAGTATGCACTGCATGATTATACATGAGGGTAGTTCCGGTTTTCAGTTACCTGATTTGGGGGGATACAGCCCATAACACCAGACAGGTACTAGTTCAGTTTTTCAGTTACCTGATTTGGGGGGATACAGCCCATAACACCAGACAGGTACTAGTTCAGTTTTTCAGTTACCTGATTTCGGGGGATACAGCCCATAACACCAGACAGGTACTAGTTCAGATGTTCAGTTGCCTGATTTGGGGGGATACAGCCCATAACACCAGACAGGTACCAGTTCATATAACAGTTCAGTTTTAGCTCAGTACCAGTTATCAGTTCTTAGTTATCAGCCACCAGTTCTTAGCGTCAGTTCCAGTTTCTACTAACCAGCTATCAGTCCCAGTTTCTAGTAACCAGCTATCAGTCATATTACAGTTATTTATCAGTATTGTTCAGCTCAGTCTTCAGTTTCAGATTCAGCTAGACTTCAGTTTATATTCAGATCATGTTTAGTACGTTCTTCAGATTTCCAGCTATATTGTTATGCTCCAACTCATATTTACATTTTTATATTCCAGCCTTACAGTTTCATTCAGCTATGATATATTATATGCTCATGCCTTAAATACTTGGTACATATCGTACTCACGCCCTTTTTTTGGGGCGCTGCGTTTCATGCCGCGCAGGTGCAGATAGATCAATGCTTGGACCACGTTAGTAGGCCATCTATCAGCTACTGGAGTTACTCCGCTTACTCCCGGAGTTACTTATCTTTTGGTATGTGTACAGTCAGCCAGCTTGGGTATGGCGGGGCCTTATTTAGTCCTTTGTATATTCAGTTCATCACTCTTAGAGGCCTATAGATATGTCCCTGTGTGGTGCAGTCAGTATGTTATGTATGTCAGCTTATGTTAGCCTTGTCAGCTTTTTGCATTGCATACTCCTTATCAGCTAGGTTTATGCTTATTCTGTTTATCAGTTATAATGGTTAGCAGATTATCAGTAGGATTAGTGATGATCGACAGTTAGTGTTGGTCATCTGTCGCGGCCTTAAGTTGGGTCGTGACAGTGATACTAGTTCATTTGCTATCTTTAGGCTATGAAAGTTCCATATTTTCACCATTTGTAAAACAATTATCTCATTATAAATAAATGGTTACCAAGATTCAAACTTTAGCAATTTAGGAGATAAAAAGCACCTAAAATTCCACCTATATTCCTAACTCTCTAACTATGTTTCCACTCAAACTATAATCAATTTCAACATCTACTTCATTCCAGTTTTAATCTATGTGCATTTCTATTAGTAGTGGTTTTAACTATGTAATTTCATTCAAATATAAAGTAACTATGTAATTTCATTACAATAGAGCTAAAATTGAGGATGATGGTTAAAATTATATAAATAAATGTTAATTATTCTTAATCTCTATAAATTATGGAGCAACCTTGTGCCACATAGAGAAGCTCCTATATACCACGAGCAAGAAATTAAGAATGGCAGCAAGCAATAGAAAAGAATATTGCTCATTTTCTATATTCATAAAAAGCAAATTTTTCTTAGACCCTTCTTAATTCTCCCATTTTCTCACTCTAAACATTCAATAAAGCAAAAAATGATGCAAGTTTCAACCCTTTTCTATTCTTTCTGTTGCTCTAAGTTCTACAGACTAAGTTAACTCATCTATGAAAGAGCAAAAAAATCTACACCAACAAACAAAAAGAGAGCTTAAGTTTCGGATAGACCTCAATGGTTCATGTACAAATGACATATATATCCTACATAAGATTAGTACGCTTATAACTCAACAACATAATAGCAATAATTCAGAAATATGGAAAAAAATCACAGATTCACAACCCCAATTTTTTCATATAAATGGAAAAAAAAAATTAAAAAATGAACCTGTTAAAGGGAGAGAGAGCAAAAGGCCGAATCTGGTCCACCCCGTCCACGCCGGATCTGTGCAAGAAAATAAATTGGGGGTTAGGGTTTAGTGTGAAGAAATTGAGAAAAAACATAAAAATTGTGAAATTTACCAATTTAAAGGGAGAGAAAGGAGAAGAAGGAAGAGGATTTGGGAATATGGGGCCGAATCTGTGAGAAAAATGGAATAGGGAGTCGGGTTTGTTTGTTTAGAAGAGAGAGAGTGAGAGATGCTGAAATGGGGAAGGGTCGGGTTATATTTGGGTTCGTCCGACCGCGGCGGCCGGACGCTATAAAAAAATTAATATTTAATGTTTATCCGACCACGGCGGTCGGACGATATAAAAAAATAATTTTTCGATATAAGTTAACAAGATTATCAAACCGCGGCGGTGGGACAGTGTGTTCCGACCGAAATTCGGTCCGAAATCGTCGGTCTGAAAACTCCTAATTTTTAGTAGTGTATATAGTTGGCTCGTCCTACATGCTTGTAGGAGGATGTATGCCTATATGGTTAGATCGACCTGCACACCGCAAGGGGTATACATCACATAAGGTAGGCTCGACATGCGTGCCTATGCGGGTTCTATATGGTTGGCTCGGCCTACACGCCTGTAGGGGATATATATGAAAGTCCCACGCCGGAGATGGGTATCAGGCACATGTGACTACATTGCATCATACCGCATTCATCCTATTTTATTGCACCACATGCTGACTATTGTGCGACTATTGTGCTATGCTTTGTGTATGTGGTAGGTATACCTTGTTGTGGACATATTTCTGTTTGCCTATATGTTTCTGGCTATTTTTTGTTCCTAATTGGTTTATATGCTTTAGTTGCATGCGTTTCTGGTCTGTATTTGCTTAGCTCTTCTCCCTAGCTAGCTATCCAATTCTTTGAGGTGGCTAGTTTTCCCCCACTTATTGAGTCCTTTTGACTAACCCTTGTTTGTTATTTGTTTCTTGTCTATTTATTTCATTTCGGCAGGTTCGCTCCAGGATTGAGTTCACCACATTGTTAAGGAGTGAAGTCAACTTCAGCTGTTAGGGTGAGCCACCTTCTATTCAGGATGGCCACCAGTGGTATATTTATTTTCCTCCCTTCAGGAGGCATATGTATTCTTTTGTACTCTTAGATATCTAGCCTGGATAATAGTATGTCGGGTAGTTAGCTGTAATTTCTTTTGTACAACTTAGAGGTACCAGTATACCTGTATTTTTTTTAAGTCTTGTTCTTATTTATGAGTTGGATTTATATTTATTGTCTTAATTTAGTTGTTAAGGTTTCGCCCGATGGGTCTATGAGAGGATGTCGGGTGCCCGCACGACCTAGCTGAAAATTTGGGTTGTGTCATTTGGTATTAGTTCCCGGTTTAGAGTCTATCCAGATTAAGACAGTGTCTAGTAGAGTCTTTGTGATGGGTACGTAGACGTCCGTACCTATCTAGTAAAGGCTATGATGGCATTTAGGAAGTTTCTCTTCCTTCTTTCTAATTGTGCATCGGTCTGAGATGCAAAAATATTTTCGTTAATTCGTACGTATCAATTGTGAACCGTCATGCGACAAATCAGAAAAGGGTAGGAATTTAGGACGAAGTAGTCTAGCCTGGGGCTAGCACTGTAAAAGCCCCGAGAGTTGTGGATCGTGCTAACGATGTAGTTGTGGAGGCCCCAACTATGCCAGCTCGCGGTGGGTAATGGGTTCAGGGTTTTGTGGTTCCCCGGCCCTTTAAGATGCTTTTTTTAGAATCTTGGTGGCACAAATACCGCAAGAACCTCTTATTTCCTATGCAGCTCATCAGGTTGCCGCAAATGCAGACATTTGGTCTCAAGGAGCTCTTGTTCTAGTTCCTGATGTTCCCCTTGTAAGTTATGTTCTCGAGGCAGTATCTGATGTACTTCCAATTGTTCTGGCTGGTTAGCTAGCCCTGGTAACTGTTCGGTCTGAGTGCCCAAAGAGGCTGCATTATTTTACCTAATTGAACCTTCCAATATTCTTAAGCCATGCATCAGATAATCCCTGTGTAATTTTTTAAAATAAAATGATGTCAGCATATCCTTCAGGCTGTTGGTTATCTCGAGCAGTATGCTGTTTATTATTCTGCTTTCCAGTTTCAGGGTCCAGTCTTGGATTGGTGGACCGCTCATTTATTAGCTAGGCAGAGTTTGCCTAAGCTGACTTGGTGCAATTTTTCTCGTAGATACATGAAAAGGTTCCTTTCCTGCTGCGAGCGAGATGAAAAGCGTCGCCAGTTTGAGTGGATTGGACAGGGTAGCCTGTTGGTTTCAGAATAGGAGATTAAATTCTTTAGGATGGCTGGATATGCACTAGAACTAGTTTATGAGCCTTTCGAGAAGGTTCAAAGATTTATTGATGACTTTTCTCTTTCCTTGAGCTCCAACATGGCTCGAGATATTGAGGCCGGGACTTCATTTGATGTTGTTGATATTTCTCAAAGGCATGAGGCATACCATAAGTTAGAGCAGGAAGAGTTAGACTGGGAGAGCAAGAAATCCCGTGGCCCTGGTGGGTTAACTATAGACCTCTTCCGGTGAGGTAAGAGTTCTAGTTATCATGAGAGACCAGCTGCCAGGTTATCTCAGCTTGTCGTGCATTATTCTCAGAGCGCGCCAGTAGTCAGTCTTCTCTTTATTGCTATTAGCAGTCTGTCCTACATCTATTTTTAACCAAAAGGTATTATCATTGTCGTGAACCTCGCCATCTTAGGAGGAACTGTCCCTTACTTTGATAGAAAGGCAGTCGTCCTTTTTTACGCCCTCAGACACCTGCCCAGTCGCGAGGGATTTCCTTTAGATCTAAATCAGTCAGAGATATGCCACCATTCGATAGAGGTTGAGAGCGTGGTGACAGTGGTTGTTCTATAAGTAATTATTAGGGTGGCAATCCAACTTAGCCGCAGAGGCAGTTCTATGAACTACTCTGGCAGGATGATGAGGCATTCGAGGTAGTAGACCTAAGTATTTCTTCTTCCCATATATGTGAGTAAGATTTGATCTTCCGATCGATTTGGAAATGGTGTGTCTTATCATGAATTTGTGAGACCCTTACTAGTTTATCGGGTTTAAATGTGAGAAATTTGGGAGAAAGTGTTGGTATTGTCTGCTTGGCAGCTTGTTGTGCCACCTTCTGTTATTTTGTCAAGTCAGTTTACCTCTCTCCTCGGAATTCAATGTTGGTAGGGTGATAGATCATTATTCGTCACCATCAAAAAGTGTTATCGTTTCTTCCAGTGTAAAGTGATTAATAAGTAATATTCAATCTACGTGTCTTCTCTTGGTTTGAGATTCCAGTAGAGTCATGTGATTCTAGGAGCTTGTCTTAGTATAAAAGGATTTTCTGGTAAATTGTTAGAGTTTCCTTCTTATAGGAAGGTTAAATTTCCATAGATGTTGTTCCATGAAGCTCATTTAATGTCTATTTATTCAATTGCAATTCTTTGGCTAGCCTGATTCAGAAGTAGTCTTGCTCTGGTAGCCAAGTAAATAAGAATATGAGCTTCCTGAAGCTCTAATTATTTCTATCCTCGGTCCATTTCCATTTCTTCTTCGACCGGCACTAGTGAGCTTGGGCGGTTAGTAGCCGCTTGTGATGTTCCCTGAGTTGAGCCTGAGTGCATGTCAAAGTAATCGGGATACACATTGTTATTTTTCAAGGCTACTAAGGGTAATGAGAGGTTTCATTTGACCTCTGAATTGATCCATCAGGTGGTGGTGCTTATGACAAAGGTATGGAGTTGTGAACTCGAGAGATGCAGTTGTTTTGCAACTCGAGAGGGTAATTCGGTAGCTCAGGTCTGAGCCGCGTTCTATTTTTTTTTGGCTAAATCTTCCTTAATCCAGTAGACTATCCGAGGATCACTATTTATATTCAAATTAACTCTATGATTATATGCTTTAAGTGGAGGAGTCTTCCTCCAATAATGAATGCTAATATTAAATCTCTAAGATGTTGTTGAAGCGTAAGCTAATTCCTTGTTCGATCGACCTGTTCTATATCGAAAGGTATATCGAAGAGGTTATTCGTCGACAGGATCATGTTAATCCATCAAGAGTTTCGTGTATCTTTGTTTCGACAATATAGAACTTTCATCTCGTGATCGAGGAAGGATCAGCTTATTCAGAATAAGTTGGGCAATTGTGTTATGATATTATCCAGATATATTTTATTCTAAGATTTCAGTGTGCGTGTTATAATTCTGATACTATAATCATAAGATAACATCCGTGGAATAGTTTAGAAAGGTCGTGCAAGTTCTCTTACTATCTGTGTGAATTTTTCTCTAGACTTAGGCTCGTTCGAGGATGAACGAGAGTCTAAGTGGAGGAGAATGAAACGACCTTGTGTAGTCGTTTCTGAAATTATGACTCCGATTAGGGTGCTGATAATTTTAAAATCTTTGTAAGGTCTATTAGGACCTGTCTGTAAAATTTGAACGAAATCGAAATTCGTTTGGTAGGTATCGGAAGATGGTTTCAGTTTCCGTTGTTGATAAATCTTAAAAATAGGTTTTCGAGGTCACTTTTGGCGAATGAGCTCTGATTCAAAATCTCAAAGCGGCATTAGGTTCATATGATTATTTGTAACCTGTGTGAACTTTCGAAAGTGAATTTCGAGGTCGTTCGGATAGTTTCCGCTAAAATTCCGAAAATTAATAATTTGATTTTTTCCGTTTAATTCGCATCTTGTGTTTTGGAAATTCGATTAGAGATCCGTCTTAATGAGTATGTTACATATATTTTGTATAACTTACTTGAGAAATTTGGGATTATTCCAGATTTCGTAGGATTGCGTTTTAGTTTTATTATGAAAAAAAAAAGAGGAAAAGACAGAAGAAAAATAAAAAGGAAATGGCAAAAGTCTGTTAGCTTATAATCCCTAGTACCAAAATTTTGAAGGCAACAGAAACAAAACAAAAGTAGATAACAGTGAGAAAAGAAAACATAACGAGAGGAATAAAAAAGGAAAGGAAAAGGAGCAGAAAAAAGTAGATTGTTTACCCCAAAACATCCAGGTAATGATGTTTATTCATTATTTCAGTTTATTAAGTGAGTTTGAATATATTTTAACGGTAGAAATTGGAATATTAGACATCTTTCCAACAAGTTAAATTGATAGTTTAAAGAGTCAATTCGACCCTGATAATGGAATTGATTATATATTCGTACTAAGGGAGTTATGGGCTACCCATAAATAGAATTTACTAAGAGTTTAGTTATGTGATTTTAAACCATGTACATAGGCATGGACTGCGTATTGCCTTTGCGAATCGAGTGTCAGGTTCCTTACTAGATTGTTCTAAGATGTAAGGAATGAAGGCTTTAGCCTTATGTAATATATTTTTCTGCTTATTGAATAAAGTGGGATCGTTTGGCAATGAATCTAAAGGACAAAGCGGTTGTTGAGTAGCATTGTCAATTTTGGAACAAGGTAAGTATTTGTATCCATTTCTTTGGAGGCCTTTGGCCTTGTGGATATTCTACCACGTGTTCCTTATGTGTGTTGGTGCCGATAGGCGTACTCAATACGCCTTAACTTTTGATTTACATTGAATATTATATGTTATCCCTTGTTGTTGGTATTGCATTGAGCATATGAGCATTGTACTTTGGTTTTGAGCTTGACATATACTTCCCAGTAATCGATGAGAGTTCCGAACCGGTGAAGGGCCATTATTGCATATACTTCCCGGTAGTCGATGAGAGTCCCGTGCTGGTGAAGGGTTATTATTGCATATATCTCCTGGTAGATGGTGAGTGGTGTCTATCCATTTCTTTGTGGCCTTATGCCTTTGGATTTGTCTATGTATGTCTCTATTCATGCATAGCTGTCGATAAATGCACACTTAATATGCATATTTTTTTTCAAAAGAAAGATTTACGTTGTATGGGTTAATATTTGTTGTACTTTATACTGGTCGGCTTACTCTGCATGTCTGCAGGAAATCTATGATCCAGTTTGATGCAGATGGCTCGTCCTACACGCTTGTAGGAGGATGTATGCCTATATGGTTGGATCGACTTGCACGTCTCAGGGGGTATACATCACATGAGGTTTGCTCGACTTGCGTCCCTATGCGGGTTCTATATGGTTGGCTCGTCCTACACGCTTGTAGGAGGATGTATGCTTATATGGTTGGCTCGACCTACACGCTGCAGAGGGTATACATCACACATGAGGTTGGCTCGACATGCATGCCTACATGGGTTCTATATGGTTGACTCATCTCACACGCTTGTAGAGGATGTATGCCTATATAGTTGGCTCGACCTACACGCCGCAGGGGGTATACATTACATGAGGTCAGCTCGACATGCGTTCCTACATGGGTTCTATATAGTTGGCTCATCCTACACGCTTGTAGGAGGATGTATGCCTAAATGGTTTGCTCGACCTGCAGGCCTGTCACGACCCAATTTTCGGGGCCGTGATGGCGCCTAAGTGTTACATCCTGAGGCGAACCACGAATAATTAAACTGACTCATAATGATAATTTAGATAGAAATATTTCAATAAAATGTAGGTGCAGACATCCACCCGAAATACAGTGTCAATAGAGCATCTACGAATTCTGACATCCGATATATATATATATATATATATATATATATATATATATATATATATAATACAAGATGTAGGAAGCGTCTAAACACTAATATGGATCAGACAGTATGCCACCGCGAACCATGCGGTTGGCTCACCTCAAGCAAAAATAGTCACAGCCTCGAACGGATTATATAAGTCCAGCTGTCTGACTAGTAGAAGGATCTGCACATTTAAACAGTAAGTTATGAGCCAAAGCCCAGTAAGATCATCGACAGGCCCGCTAAATTACCCTTTCGGGACAAGTCTTTGATAATGCATAAGCAGATAACGGAAGTACAATCCACACCTTTACAGTAACCCATAAATATTACAGTAATATAATTATACAACACAAGCAATAATACGCGAATACATAACATGGTCAATAATATAAAGATACATAATATAGGCAGCATATACAATATTATATTGATACTATGGCATAAGCAATAATATAATTAACACACAGCATGGTGATGATATATCTCGCATACCGCATAGGTAATGATATACCTAGCACATAGCATAAGCACACACCCTGTGCGGCTTTGTTTATAGGTCATAACGCACCACAGGCCTCTGTCCCTATAAACAACTTTACTTATAGGTCATAATGCACCACAAGCCTCTGTCCCTATAAGTCTCCACATCTAGGTCATAACGCACCACCAGCCTCTGTCCCTAGATGGAATTTCGCTTCTAGGTAATAACGCACTACCGGCCTCTGTCCCTAGAGCATATCAATAATACACTGGTACACAACATCGACTATAGACAAGTCACGTTTGTGCTTTCTTCTTTTTGTATAAATATAACGAGTAGTACATAATACTATCTACTAGATAATGCTAGTCAATTAAGTACTCGACATCTTACTTAGCAAGATCAAATCTTATCCGCAAACAAAATAGAGGTCAAGTCTCACTTACCTCAAAATCGGCTCAAGTGTCTAAGGAAGGACCTCCTTTCCCAAACGATGTGCCTCTGTAAGACTCCTCTCTGAGCCAAAGAAATAGTGTCGCACTCGTAAGCAAGTGAGGAAAGGATTCTAAGCCCTTACGCAATTTAAGAGGCAATTTTACCAAAATACCCCCGGGTCGGACGTACCCAAAAACCCGTAAAATTTATGTTTCCGGACTCCCCATACTCCCACGAGTCCAAAAGTACCATTATTGTACATACCCGAGTCCAACTCGGTCATTTTTTCCATTTCACAAATCTAGGGTTCAAATCCTCTTTCCAATGATCGTCACTTTGATCCTCGGATTAAAGCGTTAAAAATGGGTAAGAATAGTTACCTTGTGTTTAGGAATGATTTTGGTACTTCAAATTCCCCTTGGAATCACTTTTAGAAGCTCAAAATAAAAATTAATGCCCGCCCTAGTATATATAGCATCCCGCATCTTTAAAGAGTTGTACCACATGCTGTCCATATTGTACCTCACTGGATAGCTTTCAGTAAAATACCCATAATATTTCATAGAAATGTCCAAATGATAGGAGGTTGGTCGCATTAGAACCACAACTCAAAGAGCCACAACTTTTATGTTTTTGACTTTTTTCCAATTCCTTGTGGAGTGATTTGAAATATCGATTTCCTTCCGGCTGAAAGGTAAAATAACAGAATTCAGCAGCTTTTTTGGCTTTGCACCAGGTCAGCCACTGTTTTTGGGTCCAAACGGGACCCTACGAAGCTCGGAATGACCCCAAATTTTGTACACAAGTCATACAAGACTTGTGTGACATGCTCGTCAAGAAGAAACTCAATTCGGATCTCTAGAACTCAAAAAGTGGGTCCCACGGGAAAGGGTCAAATTTCGACTTTCGCCAAAATAGCGAATTTTAATCAAACGACCCCGGAATCCAAATTCGAAAGTTGCTACTAGTCAAAAATGACGATACGAACCTAACGGAACCCTCAGAGCTCTCATCGGAGTTTGGTTACTCAAATCGAGCTCGAAAACCTCTTTTAACCGTTTTAAACTTCCGCAACGGAGACTTTATCAAAAGTCCTATCAAACGAGGTCCGCTTTCACTTCTAAAGGTTGCTACAGGTCATAAATTACCATACGAACCTAACGCAACTTTCAGATTTCACATCAGAGCTCATTTGCTCAAATCGAGCTCCGAAACCTCTTTTAGCCTTAACGAATATCCGAAATAGATATCTTTCTCCGACACCTATCTAACAAAGTTCGTTTTAGCTAAAATATTTCAGGCATGTCATAATGGACCTTACAGAGCTTTTGGGATTGTCGACACATAAATCGAGGTCCCGATTCCCGAAACGACTATTCGAGGTCGTTACAAGGCCGCAGAAGGTATACATCACATGAGGTTGGCTCCACATGCGTGCCTATGTGGGTTCTATATCGTTGGCTCGGCCTACACGCTTGTAGCGGATATATATGAAAGTCCCGCACCGGAGATGGGTATCAGGCACATGTGATTGTATTGTATTATACCATATTCATCCCATTTCATTACATCCCATACTGACTATTGTATGACTATCGTGCTGTGCTTTGTGTATGCGGTAGGTATACCATGTTGTGGAGATATTTCTTTTTTCCTATATGTTTCTAGCTATTTTTTGTCCCTAATTGGTTTATATGCTTTAGTTGCATGCGTTTCTGGTTTGTATTTGCTTAGCTCTTCTCCTTGGCTAGCTATTATATTCTTTGAAGGGGCTAGTTTGCCCCCACTTATTGAGTCCTTTTGACTCACACTTGTTTGTTTTTTGTTTCTTGTCTATTTATTTCGTTTCAGCAGGTTCGCTTCAGGATTGAGTTCGCCACGTTGTTAAGGAGCGAAGACAACTTCAGCTGTCAGGGTCAGCCACCGCTTGTTCAGGATGGCCACCAAAAGTATGTTTATTTTCTCCCTTTAGGAGGCGTATTGACACGACCCGAAATCCGGCTAGGCCGTGCGGGCACCCGACCACCTCCCCTAAACCCGTCGGGCGAACCCTTATTAAGTGAATTCGGTAAATAAATATAAATTCAACTCATAAATAAGAAGAAGACTTAGAAAAAGGCACTAACATACTGATACCTCTAAGTTGTACAAAAAAATTACAGCTGACTACCCAACATACTAGAGTTAGGGCTATCCAGACTAGACATCTAAGAGAATGAAAGAAGACAGATACCTCTTGAAGGGAGCAAAATAATACTGAAATAATAAACATGAAACTGTGGCCATCCTGAATAAAAGCTGGCACACCCTGACAGCTGAAGTCGTCTTCGCTCCTTCACAACATGGCGAACTCAATCCTGCAGCAAATCTGACGAAACGAAATAGATAGACAAGGACAAACAACAAACAAGGATGAGTCAAAAGGACTCAATAAGTGCGGCAGACTAGCCACCTCAAAGAATAGGATAGCTAGTAAGAGAGAAGAAAAACAGATAAACCCAATTCCTCTTATTTAAATTATAAAAAGGCAGAGCCAGACAATAACTGGAAACACGTATGGAATCATAAAGTCATAAACAATCAGGGACATAAGATAGACAGAACATATAGGTTTTTAAATATCCCGAACATAATACTGTCACCGCGTGCAACCCGATCCACATGTTCATACATTCGCGGCATGCAACCCGATCCATATATTCACATTGTTGCGGAGTGCAACCCGATCCAAATATTCACATTGTTACGACATGCAACCCGATCCATATATTCATATTGTCGCGGCGTGCAACCTAACCCATATATTTATACTGTTTCGGCGTGCAACCGGATCCATATAACTAAAGCATACAAACCAATTATGGACACTAAATAGCCAGAAAAGTATTGGCAAACTGAAATATGTCCACAATATGGTATACATGTCGCATACACAAAATATAACACAATAGTCACACACTAGTCAGTATGCGGTTCAATGAGATGGGATGAATGCGGTATGATGCAACGCAGTCACATGTGCCTGATACCTTCACCGGCTCGGGACTCTCATCGATTATCGAGAAGTATATGCAATAATGACCCTTCACCAGCTCAGGACTCTCATCTATTACCGGGAAGCGTATGCAATAATGATCTTTCACCGGTGTGGGACTCTCATCGCCAACCGGGAAGTATATGCAATAATGACCCTTCACCGGCTCGGGACTCTCATCGATTACCGGGAAGTATATGCAACAATGACCCTGCACCGGCTCGGGACTCTCATCAATTACCGGGAATTATATGCAATAATGACCGTTCACCAGCTCGGGACTCTCATCGATTACCGGGAAGTATATGCAATAATGATCCTTCACCGGTGGGGGACTCTCTTCCCTAACCGGGAAATGTATGCAATGCTAAAAACCAGAGTGCAATGCTCATATGCTCAATGCAATACCAACAACATGGCATAACATATAATATACAATATAAATTCAAAGCTAAGGCGTAATGAGTACGCCTATCGGCATTTACATACGTAAGGAACACGTGGTAGGATATCCACAAGGCCAAGGACCTCCAAAGAAATGGATATAAACACTTACCTTATTTCAAATTGCTACTCAACAACCACTTTATCCTTTGGATTTACCGCCAAATGATCCTGCTTATTCAATAAGCAAAAAATATATCATATTAGCCTAAAGACTTCATTCCTCACATCTTAGGGTAATCCGGTTAGGAACCTGATACCCTGTTCGCGTACGCAATATGGAGGTCATGCCTATGTACAGGGTTCAAAGTCACATACCCAAATCCTAAATAAATTACATGTATATGTTTCCCATAACTAACCAAGCACGAATATATAATCAATTCCATTATCAGGATCCAATTAACCCTTTAAACTATTAATTGAAATTATTAAAATGATATCTAATATCCCAATTTATACCGTTAAAATATATTTAAACACACGTAATAAACTCAGATAATGCATTAAGATCATTGCCTGAATGATTTTGGGTGAAAATTCTATCTTTTTTCGGCTCTTTTCTCATTTTCGAGTATTTTTTTCCTTCTCCGTGTTCTCCTTCGTTTTCTGTTTTTGTTCCTATTTCTCGCTCTCATGTTTCTGTTCTCATGTATCTTGTTATATAGGTGGGAATGCCACCGCCTAACTCTTTTATTTTTCTTTCCTTTTTCTTTTCTCTTTTCTTTTATAATTTCTTTTCTTTTCGTGACGAAAATTAAAACGGTACCCTACATATTCGAAATAATTCCAAATTTTTCAAGCAAGTTATATAAAATATATGTAACACACTTGTTAAGAAATAATTCTAAATTTTTCAAGCAAGTTATATAAAATATATGTAACACACTTGTTAAGGCGGATCTCAAATCGGACTCTCAAAACTCAATATGCAAATTAAATGGAAAATGGCCAAATTATTTAACTTTCGGTATTTTAGCGAAAACTAGCCGAACAACCTCGAAATTCACTTTCAAAAGTTCACAAAAGTAAGAAATAATCATACGAACCTAACGGCACTTTTGAATTTCGAATCGAGTTCATTCGCCAAAATAGTGCTCGAAAATCTCTTTTTAATATTTATCGACAATAAAAATTGAAATCTTCTTCCGATACGTACCAAACGAGGTCTGACTTAACTTAAATTTTACAAACAAGTCCTAATAGACATTACAAAGTTTTTAAAATTATCGGCATGTCAATCGGAGTCCTAACTTATCAAACGACTACCTAAGGTCGTTTTATTCTCCTCTACTTAAGCTCTCGTTCGTCCTCGAACGAGCCTAAGTCTAAAGCAAGATTCACGCAGATAACAAGAGAGCTTGCACAACCTTCATAAACTACGCCACAGACATTATCTCATGATTACAAAATCAGAATTATAACACGCACACCGAACTCTTGGAAGTAAGCATATCTGGGTAATATCATAACGTCATTGCCCAGCTTATTCTGACTAAGCTGATCCTTCCTCGATCACGAGATGAGAGTTCTACATATTCGGAAAAAGGATAGACGGAACTCCGGATGGATAAATATGATTCTGCCGACAATTACCTCGTCGGTATACTTTTCGATATAGAACATGTCGATGAAAATAAGAATACTTTTCAGCAACACCTTAAAGATTTAATATTAGGATTCGGTATCAATTGGAGGAGGACTCCTCCACTTAGAGCATAAACTCAAACAACTAATTTGAATAGAAATAGTCATCCTCGAACAATCTGCTGGATTAGGAAAGACTTAGCTAAACAGAGAATGCGACTCAGACCTGAGCTACCAAATTACCCTCTCGAGTTGCCAAACAACTGCAACTCTGGAGTTCACAACTCCATACCTTTTCCGTAAATATCACCACCTAATAGATCAATTAAGGAGTCAAATGGCACCTCTAACTACCCTTAGTAGCCTTAAAACACAATGTGCATACCCGGCTACCTTGACATGCACTCTGGCTCAATACAGGAAATATCACAAGCGGCTACAAACCGCCCAAGCTCATTAGTGTCGGACAAAGAATAGATAGCAACGGACTGAGGATAGGAATAGTTAGAGCTTTAGGAATCTTATCTTCTTATTCACTTGGCTACCTGAGCTAGACTACTCACGAGTCAAGCTAGCCAAAGAATCACAATTGAAGATATAGATATTAAATGAGCTCTATGGAATAGCATCAATGCCAATTTAACTTCCCAATAAGAAGCAAACTCTGATAATTTGCCAGAAAACTCTTTTAAAATCGAGATAAGCTCATAGAATAACATGACTCTACTAGCGTCCCGAACCAAGAGGGAGACACATAGATCTGAAACGACCTCCGTCAGTCGTTTCGGAAGTTAGGACTCCGATTGGCGTGCCGCTAATTTTAAAATTTTCGTAATATCCATTAGGACCTTTCTGTAAAATTTGAGCTAGATCAGACCTCTTTTGGTAGGCATCGGAAGAACGTTTCAGTTTTTATTGGCGATAATTATTAAAAAGAGATTTTCGAGCTCGGTTTTGCCGAACGAGCTCCGAATCGAAATCCGAAAGCGTTGTTAGGTTCGTATGATTATTTGTGACTTTTGTGATTTTTCGAAAGTGAATTTCGATGTTGTTCTGCTAGTTTCCGCTAAAATGCCGAAAGTTATTTGACCTTTTTCCTTTAAATTCGCATCTTGAGTTTCGGGAGTCGGATTTGAGATCCGTCTTCGGAAGTATGTTACATATATTTTGTATGACTTACTTAAAAAATTTGGGATCATTTCGACTTCTCTAGGGTTCCATTTCAATTTTAATCGTCATAGCGAATTTATTATAAAAAAAAAGATAATAATTAAAAAATTGGAAAAAGTCGGTGGCTTAGGGGATTTAATCCCCTAGCACAGTGACTTCGATACATATCAGAAACATTACAAAAACACACAGAAAGAAAAAATTAGAAAAGAGAGAGGGAAAAAGGGAAAAAGGAGTGGAATTTTTACCCCAAATCTTCAGGTAATGATGTTAACTAATTATCTTAGCTTATTACGTGTGCTTGAATATATTTTTACGGTAAAAATAAGGATATTAGACATCGCCCTAATGGCGTAAATTGATAGTTTAAAGGGTCAATTGGACCCCGATGATGAAAATGATTATATATTCGTACTCAGTGAGTTATGGGCAACATATAAATATAATTTATTTAGGGTTTGGTTATGGAACTTTGAACCCTGTATATAGGCCTGACCTGCGTATTGCATATGCGAATAGGGTATCAGGTTCCTACCTGGATTGCCCTAAGATGTGAGGAATGAAGCATTTAGCCTAATGTGATATATTTTTCTGTTTATTGATCATAGTGGGATCGTTTGGCAATGAATTCAAAGAATAACGCGGTTGTTGGTCGCAATGCTCACTTTTGAGAGAGGTAAGTGTTTATATCCATTTCTTTGGAGGCACTTGGCCTCCTGGATTTTCTACCACGTGTCCCTTACGTGTGTAGCTGCCGATAGGCGTACTCATTACGCCTTAGCTTTGGATTTACATTTTATATTATATTTTATGTCCTGTTATTTCTATTGCATTGGGAATCTGAGCATTGTACTTTGGCCATCATTACTGCATATACTTCCCGGTTGGCGATGAGAGTCCCGCACCGGCGAAGGGTCATTATTGCATATACTTCCCGGTTGGCGATGAGAGTCCCGCACCGGCGAAGGGTCATTATTGCATATACTTCCCGGTTGGCGATGAGAGTCCCGCACCGGTGAAGGGTCATCATTACATATACTTCCCGGTAATCGATGAGAGTCCCGAGCCGGTGAAGGGTCATTATTGCATATATCTCCTGGTAGACGATGAGAGTCCCGCGCCTGAGATAGGTATCAATAGTATGTGACTGCATTGCATCATGCCGCATTCATCCCATCTCATTGCACCGCATACTGACTATTGTGTGTATTATATTGTGTTTTATGTATGCGGTATGTACACCATGTTGTGGACATATTACAGTTTGCCTATATATTTCTGGCTCATATTCTAAGTTGCAGGGATCGAGGTGCACGCTGAAACGGTATAAATATATGGATCGGGTTGCACGTCGCAGCGGTATGAATATATGTATCGGGTTGCACGCCGCAACAGGATGAATATATGGATCAGGTTGCACGTCGCAACATGATGTATTTCTGATTGTTGATGTGTTCGGGATACCTATAAGTTCTGGCTGTATTACGTTCCTAGTTATTGAATAGTTTTCGATTCCATACGTGTTTCTAATTATTATCTGGCTCTGCCTTTTCATAATTTAAATAAGAGAAATCTAGTTTATTTGTTTCTTTTCTCCCTGGCTAGCTATCCTATTCTTTGAGGTGGCTACTCTACCCCACTTATTGAGTCCTTTTGACTCACCCTTGTTTGTTGTTTGTTTCTTGTCTATCTATTTTGTTTCGGCAGGTTTGCTCCAGGATTGAGTTCGCCACGTTGTGAAGGAGCGTAGACGACTTCAGCTGTCAGGGTGAGCCAGCTTTTATTTCGGATGGCCACCAGTTTATTGGTTATCATTTCAGTTGAAGTTTGCTCCCTTTAGGAGGTATTTGTCTTCTTTTGTACTCTTAGATGTCTAGTCTGGATAGCCCTAAACCTAATATGTTGGGTAGTTAGTTGTAATTTCTTTTGTACAGCTTAGAGGTATCAGTATGTCTGTGTTTTTGTTTTAAGTCTTGTCCTTATTTATGAATTGTTATATTTATTTTTCGAATTAAATTAGTAAGGGTTCGCCCGACAGGTCTAGGGGAGGATGTCGGGTGCCCGCACGGCCTAGTCGAATTCCGGGTCGTGTCAATTTGTATCAGAGCTCGGTTTAGAGTCTATCCAGACTAAGACAGTGTCTAGTAGAGTCTCGCTGATGAGTACGTAGACGTCCGTACTTATCTACGAGAGGCTATTATAGCATTTAGGAAGTTTTCACTTCCTTCTTTTCGGATCGTGCGTCGGTCTAGGATTCAAAGGTATTTTTGTTAATTTGTTAATTCCTTCGTGGTAATTGTGAACCCTCGTGCGACTAATAAGCAAACGGTATGAGTTCAAGACGAAGCGGTCTGGCCTGGGGTTAGAACTGACGAAACCCCAAGTTTTTTTTATCGTGCTGACGATCTAGTTACGCAGGTCCCAGCTGTACGAGCTTGCGATGGGCAAGGGAGCAGGGCCTTGTGGTTTCCTTGGCTCTCTACGATGCTTTACGAGAATCTCGGCGACGCAGATACCGCAAAAACCTATTATTCGCTGGGCAGCCTATCAGGTTGCCGCATGTGCAGACGGTCGATCTCAGGGAGTAGTATGTGTTGTACCTCTAATTGTTCTTGCTGGTTAGCCAGCCGAGGTATCAGTTCGGTCCGAGTGTCCGAAGAGGTTGCATTATTTTACGCGGTTGAACCTTACGATATTCTTAAGCAATGCATCAGATAAACCTCGTGATTCTTTTTAAAATAAAATGATGTCAGCGTATCCTTCAGGCTCTTGATTATATTGAGCGGTATGGTGTTGATTATTCTTCTTTCCAGTTTCATGGGGTTCAGCCCTGGATTGGTGGACTGCTCTTTTATTAGCTAATTTGGTTCGATTTTTCTTCTAGATTCGTGGAAAAGTTCCTTTCGAGGAGCAAGCGAGATGAAAAGTGTTGCCAGTTTGAGTGGATTGGACAGGGAAACCTGTCGGTTAGCCTGTTGGTGTTTCAGAATATGAGATTGAATTCTATAAAATAGCTGAATATGCATTAGAACTACTCCATGAGCCTTTCGAGATATTCAATGATTTATTGATGACCTTTCTCGTTCTTTGAGATCCCAGATGGCTCAAAAAAAATTGAGGTTGGGACTTCATTTGATGTTGTTGTTGATATTGCTCAAAGGTATTAGGCATACGGTAAGTTAGAGGGGAAGAGTTAGAACAGGAGAGCAAGAGATCTCGTGGCCCTAGTGGGCAACCATGGTACTTCATTTGGAGGTAAGAGTTCTGAATATTTTTGGAGGTCACCTTCCAGGTTATCTCAGCGTGTGTCACGTGATTCTCAGAGTGCGTCAGTAGTTCGTCAAGATCAGACCCAGTTTTTCTTTTTATAGCTATCAACATTCTGTCCAGCTTCTATTTTCAGTGAAAAAGTGTTACCATTGTTGTGAGTATGGTTATCCTTTTAGTAGTTTTTCCTTACTCCGGTAAGTAGGCAGTCGTCCTTTCTCTTGTCATCAGGCACCTGCACAGTCGCAGAGATTTCATTTAGATCTCAATCAGCCAGAGAAATGCCACCATCCAGTAGAGGTTGAGAGCGTGGTGGCAGTGGTTCTTCAGAAGGTGATTACCAAGGTAGTGGCTCAGCTCAGCCGTAGAGGCAGTTCTATGAATTGCTTGTCTGGCGGGATGCTGAGCCATCCGATGTAGTAGACCCGTGTGTTTCTTCTTCCATTATCTGTAAGTAAGATTTATCTTTCCGATCGATCTGGAAATGGTGTGTCTTATCATGTTTCGACAGTTTCCTTGGATATTGTCGTAATTAAGAATCGGTTGCGGTAGAGGGGTGAGTTTCTGATACGATTTATTCCTGGAATTTATGAGACCCTACTAGTTTATCTGATCTAAATATGAGAGATTTGACGGTGAGTATTGTTATTGCCTGCTTGGCATCCTGTTATGCCAACTTGTGTTATTATGTCAAGTCATTTTACCTCTGTCATCGGAAATCAGTATTGGTGGGATGATGGGATTCTTATTCGTCACCATCAGGAAGTGTCGTTGTTTCTTCCGGTGTAAAGTGGCTAGTAAGTAATGCTCGATCTATGTGTCTCCTCTTGGTTCGAGATTCTAGTAGAGTCATGTTATTCTATGAGCTTGTCTTAGTTATAAAAGGGTTTCTAGTAAATTGTCGGAGTTCCTTTTTATTGGGAGATTAAATTGGCATAGATGTTGTTCCATAAAGCTCATTCACTGTCTATTTCTTCAATTATGATTTTTGGGTTAGTGTGACTCGGAAGTAGTGTAGCTCTGGGAGCCAAGCAAATAAAAAGATGAGCTTCCTGAAGCTCTAATTATTTCTATACTCGATCCATTTCCATTTCTTCTTCTTCCGGCATTAGTGAGCTTGGGCGATTGGTAGCCTCTTGTGACATTCCCTGTGTTGAGCCAGAGTACGTGTTATTGTAGCCGGGTAAGCATATTATTATTTTGGAAGCATATTATTGTTTTGGTCCAGTTGTCTCATCTTGTTATCCGTTTATCATGTTTTGGGAATCTGAGCATTGTACTTTGGCCATCGTTATTGCATATACTTCCCGGTTGGCGATGAGTGTCCCGCACCGGCGAAGGGTCATTATTGCATATACTTCCCGGTTGGCGATGAGAGTCCCGCACCGGCGAAGGGTCATTATTGCATATACTTCCATGTTTGCGATGAGAGTCCCGCACCTGTGAAGGGTCATCATTACATATACTTCCCGGTAATCGATGAGAGTCCCGAGCCGGTGAAGGGTCATTATTGCATATATCTCCTGGTAGACGATGAGAGTCCCGCACCGGAGATAGGTATCAAGAGTATGTGACTGCAGTGGATCATGCCGCATTCATCCCATCTCATTGCACCGCATACTGACTATTGTGTGTATTATATTGTGTTTTATGTATGCGGTATGTATACCATATTGTGGACATATTACAGTTTGCCTATATATTTCTGGCTCGTACTCTAAGTTGCGGGGATCGAGGTGCACGCCGAAACGGTATAAATATATGGATCGGGTTGCACGTCGCAGTGGTATGAATATATGGATCGGGTTGCACGCCGCAACAGGATGAATATATGGATCAGGTTGCACGCCGCAACAGGATGAATATATGGATCAGGTTGCACGCCGCAACAGGATGTATTTCTGATTGTTGATGTGTTCGGGATACCTATAAGTTCTGGCTGTATTACATTCCTGGTTATTGAATAGTTTGTGATTCCATACGTGTTTCTAATTATTATCTGGCTCTGCCTTTTCATAATTTAAATAAGAGAAATCTGGTTTATTTGTTTCTTTTCTCCCTGGCTAGCTATCCTATTCTTTGAGGTGGCTACTCTGCCCCACTTATTGAGTCCTTTTGACTCACCCTTGTTTGTTGTTTGTTTCTTGTCTATCTATTTCGTTTCGGCAGGTTTGCTCCAGGATTGAGTTCGCCACGTTGTGAAGGAGCGTAGACGACTTCAGCTGTCAGGGTGAGCCAGCTTTTATTTCGGATGGCCACCAGTTTATTGGTTATCATTTCAGTTGAAGTTTGCTCCCTTCAGGAGGTATTTGTCTTCTTTTGTACTCTTAGATGTCTAGTCTGGATAGCCCTAAACCTTATATGTTGGGTAGTTAGTTGTAATTTCTTTTGTACAGCTTAGAGGTATCAGTATGTCTGTGTTTTTGTTTTAAGTCTTGTCCTTATTTATGAATTGTTATATTTATTTTTCGAATTAAATTAGTAAGGGTTCGCCCGACAGGTCTAGGGGAGGATGTCGGGTGCCCGCACGGCCTAGTCGAATTCCGGGTCGTGTCAAGATCGAATATTACTTACTTATCACTTTGCACCGGAAGAAACGATAACACTTTCTGATGGTGACGAATTAGGATTGCATCATCCTACCAACACTAAATTCCAAAGAGAGAAAGACTGACTTGACATTATAATAGAATGTGGCACAAAAAGATGCCAAGCAAATAATAGCGATACCCACTCACAAATCTCTCACATTTAAACCAAATAAACTAGTAGAGTCTCATGAATGCCAGGAATAAATCATACCTGAAGCTCACCCCTCTACCGCAATCAATTCTTAATAGAAACGATATCCAAGGAAACCATCGAAATATGATAAGACACACCATTTCCAGATCGATCGAAAGAATCAAATCTTACTCACATTAAAGGGAAGAAGAAATCCCACGGTCTACTACATCAGATACCTCAGCATCCCGCCAGACTAGCAGTTCATAGAACTGCCTCTGCAGATGAGCTGAGCCACTACCCTGATAATCACCTTATGAAGAACCACTGCCACCACGCCCTCGACCTCTACTGGATGGTGGCATTTCTCTGGCTGATTGAGATCTAAATGAAATCCCTGCGACTGTGCAGGTGCCTGATGACGAGAGAAAGGACAACTGCTTACTAATCGGAGTAAGGGAAAACTCCTCAAAGGATAACCAGACTCACGACAATGATAACACATTTTCGCTGAAAATGAAAGCTGGACAAATTGTTGATAGCTGTAAAGAGAAGACTGAATCTGATCTTGGCGAGCTACTTGCGCACTCTAAGAATCACGCACCACAAGCTAAGATAACCTGGGAAGTAACCTCCGAAAATAATCAGAACTCTTACCTCCTTTGGAGGTATGGTACCCTCCAGGGCCGTGGGATCTCTTGCTCTCCCACTCTAACTCTTCCCGCTTTAACTTATGGTATGCCTAATACCTCTGAGCTATATCAACAACAACATCAAATAAAATCCCGACCTCAATCTCTCGAGCCATCTGGGACCTTAAGGAAGGAGAAAGGTCACTAATAAATCTTCAAACATCCTCGGAAGGCTCATGGACTAGTTCTAGTGCATACCTATCCATTCTAGAGAATTAAATTTCATATTCTGAAACCAACAGACTAACCGATAGGCTACCCTGTCTAATCCACTCAAGTGGCGACAATTTTCATCTCGCTTACTGCGTGAAAGGAACCTTTCCATGAATCTAGAATAAAAATCAAACCAAGTTAGCTAATAGGAAAGCGGTCCACCAATCCAAGGCTGGACCCTGAAACTGGAAAGAAGAATAACCAACACCATACCGCTCGATATAACTAAGAGCCTGAAGGATAGACTGATATCATTTTGTTTTAAAAAAAAATTACATAGAGATCACTTGATACACGCCCTAAGAACATCAGGAGGCTCAATAAGGTAAAATAATGTAGCCTCTTCGGACACTCGAACCGAGCTATTACCCGGGCTAGCTAACTAGCCAGAATATTAGAGGCACAGCACATGCTGCCATCGGAACATAGTTTACTGCGGCAATTAAGACCTGGAACAAGAGCTCCCAGAGACCGAACGTCTCCATCTGCGGCTGATAAGCTGCCTAGTGAATAATAGGTTCTTGCGGTATCTGTGTTGCCAAGATTCTCGTAAAAGCATCATAGAGAGCCAAGGGAACCACAAGCCCCTGCTCCCTTGCCCATCGCGAGCTCGTACAGCTGAGGCATTTGTAACTTGATCGTTAGCACGATCCACAACTCTCGGGTCTTGAGTAGCTCTAGCCCCAGGCTGGACTATTTCGTCCTTAACTCCTACCGTTTTCTGATTTGTCTCACGAGGGTTCACAATTACCACGAACGAATTAACGAAAAATATTTTTGCATCCTAGACCGACGCACGATCAGAAAAGAAGAAAATGAAACTTCCTAAATGACATCATAGCCTCTCATAGATAAGTACGGACGTCTACATACCCATCAGCGAGACTCTACTAAAAACTGTCTTAGTCAGGATAGACTCTAAACTAGGCTCTGATTCTAACTGACATGACCCGAAATCCGGCTAGGCCGTACGGGCACCCGACCACCTCCCCTAAACCCGTCGGAAGAACCCTTATCAACTGAATTCGCTAAATAACTATAAATTGAACTCATAATTAAGAAGAAGACTTAGAATAAGGCACAGACATACTGATACCTCTAAGCTGTAAAAAAGAAATTACAGCTAACTACCGAACATACTAGGTTTAGGGCTATCTAGACTAGACATCTAATAGTATGAAAGAAGACGGATACCTCCTGAAGGGAGCAAAATGATACTGAAATAATAGACATGAAACTGTGGCCATCCTAAATAAAATCTGGCTCACCCTGACAGCTGAAGTCGTCTTCGCTCCTTCACAACGTGGCGAACTCAATCCTGAAGCAAACCTGCCGAAACGAAATTGATAAACAAGGACAAACAATAAACAAGGGTGAGTTAAAAGGACTCAATAAGTGGGGCAGACTAACCACCTCAAAGAATAGGATAGCTAGTCAGGGAGAAGAAAAAAAGATAAAAAAAATTCCTCTTAATTAAATTATAAAAAGTAACTGGAAACATGTATGGAATTATTAACTCATAAACAATCAGGGACATAAGATAGACAGAACATATAGGTTTTTAAGTATCCCGAACATAATACTGTCATGGCGTGCAACCCGATCCACATATTCATACTGCCGCGGCGTGCAACCTGATCCATATATTAATATTGTTGCGGCGTGCAACCCGATCAATATATTCACATTGTTGCGGCGTGCAACCTAATCCATATATTCATACTGTCGCGACGTGCAAATAGACCCATATATTTATACTGTTACGGAGTGCAACTCGATCCATATAACTAAAACATATAAACCAATTAAGGACACTAAATAGCTAGAAAAGTATTGGCAAACTGAAATATGTCCACAACATTGTATACACAAAACACAACAAAATAGTCACACTCTAGAAAGTATGTAGTGCAATGAGATGGGATAAATGCAGTATGATGCAATGCAGTCACATGTGCCTGATACCTTCACCGGCTCGGCACTCTCATCGATTACCAGGAAGTATATGCAATAATGACCCTTCATCGGCTCGGGACTCTCATCGATTACCGGGAAGTATATGCAATAATGACCCTTCACCGGCTCGGGACTCTCATCGATTACCGAGAAGTATATGCAATAATGATCCTTCACCGATACGGGACTCTCATCGCCAACCGGAAAATGTATGCAATGCTCAAAACCATAGTGCAACGCTCATATGCTTAATGCAATACCAACAACAGGGCATAACATATAATATACAATGTAAATTAAAAACTAAGGCATAATGAGTACGCCTATCGGCAGCCACACGCGTAAGGAACACGTGGTTGGATATCCACAAGGCCAAGGGCCTCCAAAGAATTGGATACAAATACTTACCTTATTTCAAATTTCTACTCAACAACCGTTTTATCCTTTGGATTCACTGTCAAACGATCCTGCTTATTCACTAAGCATAAAATATATCTAATTAGGCTAAAGACTTCATTGCTCACATCTTAGGGCAATCCGGTTAGGAACCTAATACCCTGTTCGCATACGCAATACGCAGGCCATGCCTATGTAAAGGGTTCAAAGTTACATAACCAAACCCTAAATGAATTACATGTATATGTTGCCCATAACCTACTGAGCACGAATATATAATCAATTCCATCATCAGGGTCCAATTAACCCTTTAAACTATTAATTGAACTTATTAAAATGATGTCTAATGTCCCAATTTTTACCATTAAAATATATTCAAATACACGTAATAAAATTAGATAATGCATTAAGATCATTACCTGAATGTTTCGGGGTGAATATTCTATCTTTTTCCGGCTCTTTTCTCATTTTCTTTTTTTTTTCCTTCTTCGTGTTCTCCTTAATTTTCTGTTTTTGTTCTTCTTTCTCGTTCTCATGTTTTTGTTTCTCGTGTATCTTGTTATATAGGTTGGAATGCCACCGCCTAACTCTTTTATTTTTTTTCCTTTTTCTTTTCTCTTTTCTTTCATAATTTCTTTTCTTTTCGTGATGAAAATTAAAAAGGTACCCTACGATATTCAATATAATTTCAAATTTCTCAAGCAAGTTATACAAAATATATGTAACACACTTTCTAAGGCGGATCTCAAATTGGATTCTCGAAACTCAATATTTAAATTAAATGGAAAAAGATCAAATTATTTAACTTTCGGCATTTTAGCTGAAACTAGCCGAACAACCTCGAAATTCACTTTCGAAAGTTCACAAAAGGAAAAAATAATCATACGAACCTAATGGTGCTTTCAGATTTCGAATTGGAGTTCATTCGCCAAAATCGAGCTCGAAAATCTCTTTTTAATATTTATCGACAATAAAAACTGAAATCTTCTTCCGATACGTACCAAACTAGGTCCGACTTAACTCAAATTTTACAAACAAGTCCTAATAAACATTACGAAGTTCTTAAAATTATCGGCACGCCAATCAGAGTCCTAAATTCCGAAACGACTACCTAAGGTCATTTCACATATGTATTATTTTGTACTATTAGATATGTATTCTGGATAGCCCTAAACTTAGTATATCGGGTAGTTAGCTGTAGGTTCTTTTGTACAGCTTAGAGGTATCAGTATGTGTGTATTTTTTTTAAGTCTTGTTCTTATTTATGAGTTGGATTTATATTTATTTTCATAATTCAGTTTTTAAGTGTTTGCCCAACGGGTCTATGGGAGGATGTCGGGTGCCCGCACGGCCTACCCAAAAATTTGAGTCGTGTCACAATGCCAAAGGCTTGGCCATAGTGTCACTTGTCAATCTTTTCATATCACTTGACAAAGGATCAAATAGGATTTTTTAAGGTTGTAATGTAGGGTTTTAGGTATAGGTATGGTATAATTTGAATCAAAGAGTGGCTGATCTCCTTCCTTAGGCATTACACTAACTTTTATTTAATTTCATTTGAGCTTTTCTAGGCACTTTAGCTCTTATTTCCCCAAATATCACTCTTGTTTATTCTATGTGGCTCTTATTTTTCCTTTGATATTCTTTTCTATTTTTCTTTTCTTTCTTTTTCTTGATTTTCTTCCTTTCTTTTCTAAACTTGTCTTATGAACACTTCCTTTTGTCTAGCCACCTAGCAATCACTTCCTTACTCCCCTCCCCCAAACTTAGACTTTGCACTTTTTCAATGCCTCAAGGAGATAGGGCCAAGAGGGTTAGTATTTTGAAGCACTTAGAATTGGTCCGGGATAGTAACGTAGTTAACAAAAGAAAGGTATTTAGGCTTAATATTGGCTAACTAGGGTACTACTTCATTTGGTAGGCTTGAAAGGCTCAAACGGATCAAAGAATGCCTATCATCCTATCCAACACTGACTTGACACTCAATTCATTTCCAAGGACACACAATCCAAGTTCTAGCATGCAATGCAAATACAAGCAACAACCAACCTCACCACACATGGCACAAGGGACAAGTTAGACAAAATCAACTCGCACAAGCACCAAAAGTTAGAATTTAAGCTATATTACACATGCATAGAGTGATGCCGAGCAAACCACAAGACCCTTCACTCGGAGCCAAGCTAAGGAGATCCAAAGAGTACATCTACACTTGGTAAGGAAGGGACTAGAAGAAGGAAGCAATTGGAAGCCATTCCGGGTGATTAGAGCACAAGGAGAACCATTCAGCACTTTGGGCGCTCCACCCAGTGTTTTGGGCGCTCCACCTGAAGACCAAGGAGCTGAGGCGCTCCACCCAGTGTTTGGGCGCTCCACCTGAAGACAACAGGGCTTAGGCGCTCCGCCCCAATTCCAGGCGGACCGCCCGGGCCACCCCGCTGCCCAATTTTTGCACATTTGTGAGGCGCTCCGCCCGAGCCGCTGAAGCACGAGATTTCTAGCTATGTTAAGACTATTTTGACCCTACGTGGTCCTTTATTTCCTAAGCCTAAGTGTGGGCATTTTAGACCTTTCAAAGGGTGTCTAACAACACCTATAAATAGCTAGTAGCTTGTCTTATTTCATTAGCTAACTTGGATGATAAAAATACACTTTGTGTTGAGAGTTGAACTCTTTGAATTGAATGAAACCCTTTTGATGGGACTTGTTTATTCCTCTAGCGGATCTAGATGAATTCCAATCCCCCCCGATCATTCTACTTGCGCGCTCACGTTAGCTCGAGGGTAGTTGCCTAGTGTAGGTGTTCTTGTCATCTTCTTGGGGTGTAACGGAACTAGTTCTCCGTTGCTACTCGAGATTATCGTACGAGTTACGTCTCGCTTTTATCTTTATTTTTCCGCGTTTGATTTCCTACATCATTTGGTATCAGAGCAAGGTTCAGGTATCATTTCTACGAACCCCCGACCCTTGATTCTTCGTGCCTAGGTTAGTTTGTTTAGTTTTCTTGTTGTTGAAGTTGTTATTAGAAGAAAACACAAAAAAATTGAAAAATACAAAAATTGGCATAACTTTTTGGTTGGATCGATTCTTGGATTGGGTGTTATAGATTTGTGATCGTGATTGAATTCCCGTTGTTTTGATACCAAATTTACTTGGATTGGATTGGATTGAAAAATTGAAACCCTACTTCTCCTTAAACCCTACCAAACCCTTGTTCTTGAGGAAAATTGATTGATTTGGGGTTGTATGTTTGTGGGGTTTTGGATTTGATTACCGGGGATTGATCTACTTGTGACCACGAATCATTTGAAACAAATTTGGTGTGAATCGGAGTTGTATAACATCATTTTTGAAAGATTGGAATCCATCTTTTACCCCTTTTGAAGAAATTGTGAAACCCCAACTTGAAACTTGAATCATGATTGTTCCTTGTTTGTTGCTTGGTTGGGTGTAAAAATCATTGGGGATTGGTGGTTATACCAATATACAACTTCGGGTACTTCGAATTTGGGAAGAACACGTTGAAATCGACCAAAAAGTTGGATTGAAATCGAAGAACACGTTGTTGAAAACCCAGGTTGTTCTTCGTCCAGGCGCTCCGCCTAGACCTTGGGCGCTCCGCCTGAGTTGGTCTTGCTCCAGGCGCTCCGCCTACTCTTCAGGCGCTCCGCCTGAGCACCCTCACTGATCAACTTTGCCAGGCGCTCCGCCCAAGCCTTGGGCGCTCCGCCTAAATTGCTGGGAGGTTGATTTTTGGGTAGTTTCTTCTAGGATTACTTGTTTCTTTGTTGCCTAACATCTAATTAGTGTTGATCTAAGTAATCTTCCTACTTAATTAACGCTAATCCTTCATTGCTTTAGGTGAATCGTGCCTTAGTAAGGAGAGTAGGAATTCCAAGAAAAGCGTAGAACCTTTTACTCAAGTCCTTTACTTCAATGTGCCTAGCGTTCATCGAGTCCTATTAACTCCGTTCACCCCGGAGTGTGCGTGACTCGTGAATAGTTTTGGTTTAGTTGGGAATTGCTAATCATCTACGTGAAGCTTTGGAATTACAAGTCGAGTGAAATATCCACCGTCACCCAAAAGAGTGATCCGAGTGAACACAAGCGAGGGAGCGAGTGAGGTGTTTTAACTAACTCTTGTTTGCTTTCCTTGTAGGTACAATGGCTAACGAAGGACAAGATTTCATTAAGGAGGCCTTGGCTAATCTTCTTGCCAAGATGGACCTCATGAACCAAAGGATTGATTCTCTTGAAAAAGGAGCCTCGAGTACTCAAGGTGAACATGGGACCCCGAGTGTCCAAATCGAGAAAAGGACCCCGAGTGTCCAAATTGAAACCGGAGAAGGCTCAAATAGCCCTACCTTCACCCCGGAACAAGTTGTTGAATTGCTCAAACAACAACGGGTAAAGGAGGATCGTGAGAGGATGGATCAAGTGTTGGGCAATACCCAACGAACGGGCATTCCCCGTATTTTAGACAACCCCCAAAGAGACATTCCACTTCCAAGACCCGTCCGCAATGTCCAAGCTCTTGAGCAACCCGTTGAAGCTCAAGAAGGGGAGGAAGCCGAGTATGTTGATGAGGCTTATGGGTATGATGATCACTTTCAACCACGGCAAGGTATGAATTGGGGTCAAAATGTGAACCGGGGTAGAGGCCGAGGTCGAGGGCCACCCTTAGGATATGGAGGGAGGAATGGAAGGAGGGATTACAATGCTTATGATGATCACTATGGAGGCCAACCGAAGCCATTCTAAGGGGGTCGTGATAACAACAACAATCTTAATAGTGTGAAGCTCACTATTCCTTCTTTTAAAGGAAGTAGTGACCCGGTGGAGTACATTGGTTGGAAATTGGCTATGGAGCGTATCTTTGACACCAATGATATGGCCGAAGTGAAGAAGACCAAGTATGCAATATCCTCCTTTGAATCTTTTGCTTCTACTTGGTGGGAGTCGGTGAAAAGGAATAGAAGGAGGACGGGTATGGCTATTAATCTTACTTGGGAAGAGTTAATCCGTGTGATGGATGAGAAGTACTTGACTAATCAATACCGGGTTGAACAACAAAGGCGTCTTTATGAGTTGAAGCAAGGTTCTAAATCGGTTGGTGAATACTTCAATGAATTTGAGCAAATCCGAATGATCCTTGACTTAGATGATGAAGACAATGAGACGGCCATGATCCGTTTCAAAGGGGGCTTGAACCGAGACATAGCTTCACAATTGAAGTTCCACAAGTATGATGATCATTACAAGCTATGTGAAGATGCGGTTGAGGCCGAGAAATGGCTCAAGGAGGAGAAATCCCTTCGCTACAAGAGTAGCACTACTACTCCAATAAGCAAACCAAAGGAATGGAAGCCTCCTACTACAAATGCAAGGTTCCCAAGTGCAAGTGGAACAAGTGGTGCAAATGCTACCAAGGATGTGAAAAAGCCATATGAGAAGAACACACTTAATGTGGGAGGTAACTCTAAAACTCAATTGCATGCTCCTACCTCTTCTTCAATGCAATGCCACAAGTGCAAGGGATATGGGCACTTTTCTAGGGAATGTCCTACGAAGAAGACCATGATTGTTGTTGGTTACGATGCATATGAGAAGGAGAGTGAATCGGAAGATGAGGGAGTAGAGGGAGTAGAGGGAGATGAGGGAGTAGAGGAGGATGATTTGCTTGATGACACGGTGGAGGAGGAGGATCCTCATACTTTCTTGGTTGTTAGAAGGAGCCTAGGGGCTATGATTGTTGAAGATAGTGAAACCTTGCAAAGGGAAAATTTGTTCCATGCTAGGTGCCGGGTCAAAGATGTTGTTTGCTCTATGATAATTGATTCCGGGAGTTGTGCAAATGTAGTGAGTCAATCACTTGTGTCTCAATTGAAGTTGACTACCATGAAGCATCCTAAACCTTACCGGTTACAATGGCTAAGCGAATGTGGGGAGCTTAAGGTAGTAAAACAAGTGATGATTCGATTCAAAATGGGAAGTTATGTTGATGAGCATTTGTTTGACGTTGTGCCTATGCAAGCATGCCACCTACTCTTAGGGAGGCCATGGAAATTCGATAGGCAAGTGGTGCATGATGGTCGTGTCAACACTTACACGGTCAAACATGAAGGGAAGAGATTTGTGCTTAAACCTCTCACTCCTAAGCAAGTGAGTGATGACTACAAGAAAATGAAGGAGTTGAGAGAGGTGGCCAAGGCTAAGTCTATCATTGAGACTAGTCCTTTGTCCAAAAGCATGGTGGCAATCCCACCTACTTCATCTACCGGTGGCATGTGTGCCATGATGCAACCGGGCGAGCTCTTGAAAGGCAATGATGGCACCAAGTTTCTCCTATGCCTAGTGCACAAAGGTATGACCCTTAACTCTAATTATGATTCTTCTTCTACCTTTTTGCCTAGTGTGTTTGAAAATGTCTTGAAGGACTTTGGGGACATGTTCTCGGATGAGATGCCCGATGGCTTACCACCCTTGAGGGGTATTGAACATCAAATTGATTTTATTCCGGGCTCTCAAATCCCAAATAAGCCGGCCTATAGAAGCAATCCCGAGGATACAAGGGAGTTGCAAAAACAAGTTGATGACTTGCTTTCCAAAGGCTTGGTGAGGGAGAGTTTGAGTCCTTGTGCCGTTCCGGTCATTCTTGTTCCCAAGAAGGACGGCACTTGGCGAATGTGCGTGGATTGCCGAGCCGTGAATAAGATAACGGTCAAGTACCGTCACCCTATTCCACGGCTTGATGACATGTTGGATGAATTGAGTGGGTCGTGTGTCTTTTCCAAAATCGACCTTAGGTCCGGTTACCATCAAATCCGGATGAAACCCGGGGATGAATGGAAAACCGCATTCAAGACCAAATTTGGTCTCTACGAATGGTTGGTAATGCCCTTCGGGCTTTCCAACGCGCCTAGCACTTTCATGCGACTCATGAATCATGTCTTGAAGTCTTTTATCAACAAGTTTGTCGTTGTGTATTTTGATGATATCTTGATCTATAGTAAGACAATTGATGAACATGTTGACCACCTTAGGCAAGTGCTTGAAGCCTTGAGAGCCGAAAAGCTCTATGCTAATTTCAAAAAGTGTGCCTTTGGTGTGGAGAAGGTTGTCTTCCTTGGGTTTGTTGTGAGTGCCCAAGGAGTGGAGGTGGATGAGTCTAAGGTAGAGGCCATACGCGATTGGCCTACTCCTACTACCGTGACTCAAGTGAGGAGCTTTCATGGTCTTGCTAGTTTCTATAGACGCTTTGTGAAAGATTTTAGCTCCATCGCCGCTCCACTCACCGAATTGGTGAAGAAAGACCAACCCTTTGTTTGGGGAGAGCCTCAAGAGAAGGCCTTCCAAGATTTGAAAAGTAGGTTAAGTACCGCTCCCCTATTGCAATTGCCCGACTTTGGGAAGGCATTCGAGGTTGAATGTGATGCCTCGGGGGTGGGAATTGGTGGTGTTTTAATGCAAGATAGCAAACCCATCGCCTACTTTAGTGAAAAGTTGAAGGGGGCCTCATTGAATTATTCTACATATGACAAGGAGTTGTATGCCCTTGTGAGAGCCCTTGCCCATTGGCAACATTACTTGTGGCCTAGAGAGTTTGTGATCAAGAGTGACCATGAGTCACTCAAGCACCTAAGAGGCCAAGAGAAGCTCAATAAGAGACATGCCAAGTGGGTTGAATTCATTGAGTCCTTTCCCTATGTTATCCAATACAAGAAAGGGAAGGACAATGTTGTGGCGGATGCCCTATCTAGGGAGTTCGCCCTTGCCACTACTCTCACCTCTAAGCTCATGGGATTCGAGAGCATTAAGTCAATGTATGCTCATGATCCAAAGCTAAAGAGTGTCTATGATGCTCTAGAGAAGGGGGAGAGAGTTGAGAAATACCAATGGGTTAATGGATACATCTTCAAAAATGGTAAAGTGTGCATACCCGAGTCCTCATGGAGGGAATTGCTTCTGCAAGAGGCACATTGTGGAGGACTCATGGGTCACTTTGGTAGGGATAAGACCTTGGCCATCCTTAAGGAACAATTCCATTGGCCTAAGATGGGGACACATGTTGAGAGACTTTGCAACTCTTGTCTTGAGTGCAAGTTTGCTAAGTCCAAATCGAATCCCCATGGTCTCTATACCCCACTCCCCGTACCTACTAGTCCGTGGTTGGATATATCAATGGACTTTGTCATGGGTTTACCAAGGACTAGGGGGGGCCATGATAGCATTTATGTTGTTGTGGATAGGTTCTCCAAAATGGCTCATTTCATCCCTTGCAAAAAATGTGATGATGCACAACATGTAGCTACCTTGTTTATTGAAAATGTTTTGAAATTGCATGGTGTGCCTCAAACTATAGTGAGTGATAGGGACACTAAGTTCCTAAGTCATTTTTGGAGGAGTTTATGGGGTGCCCTTGGCACCAAACTCTTGTTTTCTACGTCCCACCACCCCCAAACCGATGGTCAAACGGAGGTGGTAAACCGTACTTTGGGTGCTCTTCTTAGAGCCATGACCCGAGGTAAAGGTGGGACTTTGAGTGACAAGCTTCCTCTCATGGAGTTTGCCTACAATCGAACCGTGCATAGAATGATTGGGTTGACTCCATTCGAGTGTGTTTATGGATTTAACCCCTTGATTCCCCTTGATCTAACCCCTTTGCCAAGGGAAATGGTTGTTAATTTTGAAGGGAAAGCTCGAGCCAAGGCTTTGATGGAGCTACATGCTAAGGCCAAGAAGAATTTGGAGGAAGCTTATGCCAAGGTTGCCTCCAAGAAAAACAAGGGACGCAAGAAGGTGGAACTCAAGAAGGGTGACTATGTGTGGGTGCACTTCCGGAAAGAAAGGTTTCCGAACCTTAGGAAAGGGAAGTTGGCACCCCGGGGAGATGGCCCATTCCAAGTGCTTTCAAAGATAAACAACAATGCATATGTGGTCGACTTGCCAAGTGAGTATCAAGTCTCTAACACTTTCAATGTTTGTGACTTGGTTCCTTTGGATGTAGGTAATGAGGGGGTCGTGGATGATGCTTCAATTTCGAGGACGAAATCCTCTCAAGAAGGGGAGGATGATGCCGGGCAAACCACGAGACCCTTCACTCGGAGCCAAGCTAAGGAGATCCAAGGAGTACATCTACACTTGGTAAGGAAGGGACTAGAAGAAGGAAGCAATTGGAAGCCATTCCGGGTGATTAGAGCACAAGGAGAACCATTCAGCACTTTGGGCGCTCCACCCAGTGTTTTGGGCGATCCACCTGAAGACCAAGGAGCTGAGGCGCTCCACCCAGTGTTTGGGCGCTCCACCTGAAGACAACAGGGCTTAGGCGCTCCGCCCCAATTCCAGGCGGACCGCCCGGGCCACCCCGCTGCCCAATTTTTGCACATTTGTGAGGCGCTCCGCCCGGGCCGCTGAAGCACGAGATTTCTAGCTATGTTAAGACTATTTTGACCCTACGTGGTCCTTTATTTCCTAAGCCTAAGTGTGGGCATTTTAGACCTTTCAAAGGGTGTCTAACAACACCTATAAATAGCTAGTAGCTTGTCTTATTTCATTAGCTAACTTGGATGATAAAAATACACTTTGTGTTGAGAGTTGAACTCTTTGAATTGAATGAAACCCTTTTGATGGGACTTGTTTATTCCTCTAGCGGATCTAGATGAATTCCAATCCCCCCCGATCATTCTACTTGCGCGCTCACGTTAGCTCGAGGGTAGTTGCCTAGTGTAGGTGTTCTTGTCATCTTCTTGGGGTGTAACGGAACTAGTTCTCCATTGCTACTCGAGATTATCGTACGAGTTACGTCTCGCTTTTATCTTTATTTTTCCGCGTTTGATTTCCTACATCATAGAGTCACCATGAGAACCTAAAGGTTGTAAAAGGTAATTCTCACCAAACAATCCACATTACTTTCTCATGTGTGCTCCTAACATGTTGGTATCAAACAAGCCATGAAACAAGAGCAAGACGACACCTTTATGACTAAGTCCTAAAAAGTACCCGGTTCAAAAGAATGCATTCTTGAAAAAGAACCAAGTCAGAAAAAAATAAGAAGGTTATTATCTACGCCTAAAATTTATTTATAAGGATAGTATTCACAATGGATGCTTCGGGCCAGAGTGGGCTGCCTACGTATCACAAGAAATGCGAATCAGAGGAAAGAAGTGACGTCACAAGTGTAGTTCATAGGAGTACCTTTTGATCTTTTGAAATTTTTAAATTTTTCAATGTTTTTGTGTTTTCTTTAATAACAACAACTATCAATTGAAAGACAAATACAATATGAATTTAAAGACGACTATGCTAGGATTGTAAAGATAATAAGCAAGTAATAAGTATAAGATATCATGTGACAATTAAACATATATACCTCACTCCTAACATGAAACGTTTCCTTATCTCCAAGCAACAAAATTACCATATAAGCACAAAAATAACTAGAGTGAAGGTGAAAGGGCCCCTTGTCAAGTAGTGGACTGTAATGCGACCTCAGAAGCATATGGAAAGTTGAGTGGATACAGTTTCTATGTATTGGACTTCCTCACATGCTTTGGAACTCTAACCTGTCTCGGGAGAAAGCCGGAGGTAATGCCTCAATGGTAGGAGGTGGCAAGCTCTTGCTGTATTACGCTCCCACCTTTGGTGGTGTTTTCTTATTTTTAGATGTAGCCATTTTAGAATCTGAGCATCATACACATCAAGCAATTCATTAGAACACATTAAACGTACAAGCTACTCTAGATTACCTCTAAACTACACTAGAACTACCACACATGAAGTCCAATGAAAGTTAACAAAATTCATGATCAATGATGGGTGGTTCTGCAGAATATTCAGTGGTCCGCTCAATTAAATAAGTGGATCACTGAGATGGATCGGTGGTCGCTGATTAATAGGCTATATGCTATCCATCTTCCACCAAAATAATTTGCTCACTGTGAGCATCGGCGATCCCGCCTATGTTTCACCGATCCGCCGAAGGAATTTCACCGTTCGTTCGGTGGGTTCTGACCTCATTCGACCATCTTCCTTTTTCAGCTTCTTGGAACTAAGTCCCCCACTTTTTTCACACTTTCATGCTTTCATTCCTGCACTTACATCACTCAACCAAGATCAAATGCAACAATTAAAGAATTTCACGTGAAAACTAACACTAACTAATTGCAAAAAATGTAAAACTTGGGTTGCCTCCCAAGAAGCGCTTGATTTAACATCGCGGAATGACGAGTACCAAAATTACAACTTTCCTCTCCACTTTGAGAAGATGAATTACCTCCCCAATTTGGAATCAAGTTTTTAATTGTGCTCCCGGGGTGGTGGCATGAATCTCTAAGTGTCAAATAACATGTGCTTCATCTTACACTTATTTGTCTTTAAGTGGGGAATGTCATTTTGTCTTCTTGGCTTGGAGAACCCTATGAAATAAGCACTTAGTTCCTCATCCCAAATGTTCTCAAAGAATTCGAAAGGTTCAATTTCAATCTCATCTCCCAAAATCAATGTGGAGAAATACAAGGAATGAGGTCCAACTCGCTTTAACTCCAAAATTTCCTCACTTTTGGCATCTTCATTTTTCATTGCAATAGAGTCCTCAACAATAATGTTTTGCAACTCAACACAACGCTCTAGTGCACTGAAACGACCTCGGTTAGTCGTTTCGGAAGTAGGAGTCCGATTGGCGTGCTGATACTTTTTAAATATTCGTAATGTCCATTAGGACATGTCTGTAAAATTTGAGCTAAATCAGACCTCATTTGGTAGGCATCGGAAGAAGGTTTCAGTTTTTATTGGCGATAAATATTAAAAAGAGATTTTCGAGCTCGGCTTTGCCGAATGAGCTCCGATTCAGAATCCGAAAGCGCCGTTAGAGTCGTATGATTATTTATGATTTTTATGAACTTTGGAAAATTTCGATATTGTTCGGCTAGTTCAGCTAAAATGCCGAAAGTTAAATAATTTGATCTTTTTCCATTTAAATTTGCATCTTGAGTTTTGGGAGTCCGATTTGAGATCTGCCTTCGCGAGTATGTTACATATATATTTTGTATAACTTGTATGCAAAAGTTGGAATTATTTCGAATATCGTAGGGTACTGTTTTAATTTTAGTTGCGAAAAGGAAATTAAAAAAATGAAAAAAAAGGGAAGACAAAAGAAGACAAAACCACAAAATGAAAGAAAGAGAAATATATGACGGTGGACATATATATAAGCTACTTAGCACTTGCTAAGTACAAAAAACGAAAAACGAAGCAGAAGCAAAAAAAATGGAACATGAACAGAGGAACGAGAAATGGAGATGACACACAAAAAAAATGCCAGAAAATGAGAAAAGGGGCCGGAGAAAAGTAGAATTTTCACCCTGAAACATTCAGGTAATGATCCTAATATATTATTGGAGTTTATTACGTGTGTTTGAATATGTTTTAATGGTAAAACTTGGAATATTATACATCATTTTAATAAGTTCAATTAACAGTTTAAAGGATCAAATGGACCCCGATAACGAAATTGATTATATATTCGTACTCAATGAGTTATGGGCAACTTATAAATGTAAGTTGTTTAGGGTTTGGTTATGTGACCATAAACCCTGTACATAGGCCTGGTCTGCGTATTGCGTATGCGAATAGGTATCAGGTTCCTACCTGGATTGCCCTAATATGTGAGAAATGAAGCCTTTAGCCTAATTTGATATATTTTTCTACTTATTGAATAGAGTGGGATTGTTTGGCAATTCCTCAAAGGACAAAGCGGTTGTTGAGCAATTGTGCTAACTTTGTAACAATGTACTCCCTCCATCCCAATTTGTTTGTCGTAGTTTGACTTGGCACAAAGTTTAATAAAGTAAGGAAGACTTTTGAAACTTGTGGTCTAAAATATGCTATGAATATTTGCGTGGCTATAAATGAGTCAAAAAGTAACTTTAGAGTTGAATTATTGCCAAATTTAGAAATACGACAATCTTTTAGGGACGGACAAATAAGGAAAGTATGACAAACAAAATGGGACAGAGGGAGTAAGTGTTTATATCCATTTCTTTGGAGGTACCTGCCCTCGTGGATTTTCTACCACGTGTTTCTTACGTGTGTAGCAACCGATAGGCGTACTCCTTACGCCTTAGCTTTGGATTTACCTTGTATATTATATATTATATCCTGTTGTTGGTATTGCATTGAGGATCTGAGCATTGTACTCTGGTTGTGAGTTGCCATCTACTTCCCGGCTGTCGATGAGAGTCCCGCGCCGGTGAAGGGTTATTATTGTATCACATTGTATTCATATGCATTATATGTCATTCATATGCATTACATTGCATATCATATTGGGTGCAGGAGTATTCCGCCCCAGGAGCAGGAGTATTCCGCTCCATTGTATCATATTGAGGGTAGGAGGATTCCGCCCTAGGAGAGTACAGGAGTATTCTGCCTCAGTTTTACATTATATCGGGTGCAGGAGTATTCCGCTCCAAGAGAGTGCAGGAGTATTCCGGCTCTGGTTTATATTATATCGGGTGCAGGAGTATTCCGCCCCAGGAGCAGGAGTATTCCGCTCCAGTTGGTTATCATATTGGATTCCCCTCTAATGCAGGAGTATTCCGATTTGAGATGGGATAGCGGGCACATGTGACCCTTTGCATCATATTTCATTTCATCTCACTTCATTTTATTGCATCTCAATTCATGCCATTGTGTAGACTTGCGGTACATGACTACTGTTCTGCTTATATGCGCATTGCTTATTTGTTAACATGTTTCTGGCTCGTATTCCCCATTGAGTTTATGGTTTCATACGTGTTTCCGGTTATTATCTGGCCCTGCCTTTTTATAATTTAAATAAGAGGAATTATGTTTATTTGTTTCTTTTCTCCCTGGCTAGCTATCCTATCCTTTGAGGTGGCTAGTCTGCCCCACTTATTGAGTCCTTTTGACTCACCCTTGTTTGTTGTTTGTTTCTTGTCTATCTATTTCGTTTCGGCAGCCTCGCTCCAGGATTGAGTTCGCCACGTTGTGAAGGAGCGAAGACGACTTCAGCTGTCAGGGTGAGCCAGCTTTTATTCCGGATGGCCACCAGTTTATTGTTTATTATTTCAGCTGTATTTTGCTCCCTTCAGGAGATATCTGTTTTTTTTTTTTTTTTGTACTCTTAGATGTCTATTCTGGATAGCCCTAAACCTAGTATATTGGGTAGTCGGCTGTAATTTCTTTTGTACAGCTTAGAGGTATCAGTATGGCTGTGCTTTTTGTAAGTCTTGTTTTTATTTGTGAATTGAATTATATTTATTTTCCTAATTTAATTGGTAAGGGTTCGCCCGACGGGTCTAGGGGAGGATGTCGGGTGCCCGCTCGGCCTAGCCGGATTCGGGTCGTGTCATGCACCTTCTTCCTCTTGGGCGTCATCTTCAACTTTTGGGTCAAATAATTGGAATTCCACCATTAGCTCCACAATTTGGCATCTAAGTTCATTCTCAACTTCATCATCCTCAAATGAACTATCCTCAAACAAAGGTAGTTGGGTCTTAGACGCCTCAACTAATTCACTCAATGTATCCTCCATGGCATGAATAGTCCAACCAAATTGTTTCATCTCTTGTCCTAGCTCAACTCTTCTTTTCTCAAAATCTTCAACATGTTCTTCTTGAAACCCAGGCTCATCATCCATGTAAGGTCATTCTTGGAATTTGGCTACCTCCTTAGCCTTTTGATTATTAAAAGCTTCAATTATTTGCTTTATTTGTTCCTCCAAGTTATGAATGGCTAAGTCATTTTGGTGGACCACCTCTTTTATTTCCTTGATGGCTTTGGCTTCTTCTTCATGGTGCTCAAGTATCCGTTTCAACAAGTGAAATAGATAAGTCCATCTCTTCTTGAAACTTTTCTTGGATACCTTACCATTCGGGCTGAAGTTTCATATTCTTGCTTGCATTGGACCTGTCAAACTCATAAGCACCATTACAAATGTCATTAGGATAAGTATAAAGAATATTAGGACAACCATCCCAATGACCATTTCGGACACCACACTCATGACATATTCCACTCAAGGGATTGAGAAGGTGCACACAACTCGTTCTCGAAAATAATTTCACAATTTCGAAAATAGTGTGGTCCTCCACAATAAGGACAAGAATCATTCACATATGGATTTCCAACATTTGACCTATTTTGATTCCATGATGTCATTTCAATATAACTACAAAACTAACTTACTAACAAACATAAGTAAACACTACACTAAACTAATATTCAAAATCCACGAGATAAATATCCACAAAGTTTGGGTCAAAGCAACTTGTTCAACCCCTCAAATTGCTCTCATACGCCAATTATTCCCTGGCAACGGCGCAAAATTTTGACAACGCACAACGCACACCTCGAATTGAGATATGAACGGTTATCACAACAATAATACCCAACTAGGTCAAATCCACAAGTAATAATGTAATGCGATTAAGGTAATGGAGGAACTAAACTAGTTGAATTAGGGCAAACGGGTGTAATAAATTGATGGCTAACCACACTAACAACTACTAACTACTATAGAAAACCAAGTAAAGGTGATCAATGGCATTCTCACAAGCAAAGGAAGATAAAATTGGAGCCTAGGTTGCAAATATGGCATGGGGTTTATGTATTATAGTCGAACAACAGATTTGACCTTCTAAAACCATTAGGTATAGAGAGGGTCTACCAAGTTACTCCCGTTGGGGTCAATAACGAGGCGCATAAAGATCTAGTTCAAAGACCCGAGTAGAAATAGTTATTCTTAGCTATTTCTTTTAGATGGAGTAGGCTCGTGCGCCAATATAACCCAAATCCTAGCTAGTTATTATAAACTCACGCCTTCAACCTTGTAAGGGTGATGAAAGCAAAGTGGGGTTTAGCTCAAGTGTGGCCATACCTTAAACTTGAATATGAAATATGATAAGAACTAGATGGACATTAACTTATTAATATGACAGCCTAATCATGAAAGATATATTCATATAATCATGTCCTCATAACATCAACAACACCAAATATAATCAATACAAAGCATGAAAATGAAGAAATAAGAAAAAAAAGATTTAGAAACTCTTATTGAGTTGCTTCAAATATTCACTCTCTTGGTGTTTTTGAAGTGGATCTTGCTCACTAAGCATGGAAAATAGCCAAAGATAATGGTCTAAAGACCTTAAAGAACTATTTATACTATCCTAGAATTGAATAAAATAAGTTGTCAAAAATGCCCTTCGTGCTAATTTCAGCTGGCAGGCGATGAAAACGCAAGTAGCCTAATAAGGGGCCGATTCCATTAGGTGGGAGCCAATTGAACAGCAAATTTCAAATTAGTTCTACCTCCATCGACTGAATAGCCGATTATTCTGCAGCCCCACCGATTCATTCAACTGAAAATTTGGCGAGGGCCGATCATTTCTTCCTTGCTTTTTCTCCAGTTTCTTAACTATAGTCCAAAGCTTCATTTTTGCTATTCCTTGAGTATTTTTAGCTTCTTTTGGCTCCTTAGCTTATAGAATCACCAATTTCTTAAAACAAATAGAATTTACATAAGATTCATTCACCAGTAATAGATAAAAGATAATAAAAGTCTCATAAAGAGCTCAATATGATGGTAAAATACAAACACATCAAGGTGTTATATGAAAACATAAAGGAGACTATCTACCAACCGTCTTTCGACCATCCATTAGCTATCACAGTGGCTTAACTGCAATGAGGGATCGAAGCTTCATCCTCTAGAAAGCTTATCTCCATGTGCCGCGTGTCCATAAATAAATTAAACTAATACAGATATTTCTCCCACTTTTCAAGTAATTGACATAAGTACTCAGGGAGTGGAAACATTTAGGCGGGAAACAAAAGTGGCTTTTCGTGTGTAATTTAAAAATGGCGATTGTCACTTTGACTTTATTTTGCTTACATGTCAGGCAACAGATGGTGATGATGTCACCGTCGGTTCCCAAGGTAATAATATCTCTTTGTATTATATAAATTGTTTGATCACACAAGTGTGTGTGATCACTTTACTTCTTCTCATACTTTGCATACAAAATTATGACAAACCTTTGACATTCTTAGAGTTCCAATCACAACTAGATTTCTGATCTCTGGCGAATTTTGATATTTTATTTGAACTATAATTATGTCTTCAAGAAATTCAAAGCAAAGAAATGCTTGACAAGCCAAAGTAGACATCGCTACATCAGGCTCTGGCGCTGCCGCCAATACTGCTGCTCTGCTACCCAAAGTGGTGCTAAATCTACTGGGGCGAAAGAGACCAACAACAAGCCGCTTCTTCTTCTTAGAAAGGAAAAGGCGGGAAATCCAAGGATAAAGAAGGATTATGCTAACTTTGAACAAACACTAAACTAGGAGGAGAAGAGCTTCAACCTCTCCGTTGCACTGGTTAATTGAAGAATGATATTTGGAATGCCTCTGTCTTGATTGCAAATAGAATGAGGACCAGATTGATATCGTGTTACCAATGGAGGATAAAAGGGTTACAACCCCAATAGACTGTCTCTCTTTCATCTACACTTACCCATTTGCAGCATTTACCGAGTTTGTTTGACTCAATTGGGGCTAAATTTTTTTAGGGTGTCGGCAGCATGATGTACATGCCTAAGCAAGCCGGCATGCCTTTCACCTTCCAATACCTTATTTTCCTCTATACCCCCTAAGTTTACATAGGGGAACTATTCGTTTGACCAGCCGCGACAAGTGTGCGCTACTGAAGAATAGTGAGGACCCAAGTGACCGCAGATGGGTGGAGTGTTTTTTCCTCATTCCAACCAACCAAGTTTCATCTTCTCCCAACTTTTTGAAGAGGTGGAATCCGTACGTAACTTTTTACATACCGTGTGCCTTCCATTTGAATAACATCTTATTAGTTATCCTAAGCTACTGTTGTTAGAGTTGAACCTCAGCCTGATACTGAAGGATGGGTTGCCGTCATAATCGGCAAATTCAAATGACTTGATAAGACTTACATGTTTGATGATGTGAATGAAAAGTGGGCTGTGAAAAGGCACGGTAAGAATCTCAGCTTGTATTTTTCTTTCACTTCAAAGGTTTTACTCCGATCTAACTTTCATTTTATTTAGGGCTTCCTCTCAAGCTCAAGGAAAATAAAGATCTAGAGGTCGAATCCGTCGAGGAGGCCACTAGGAAACTTGAGGAATTTATGGCTCCAAAAAGGTCTTCAAGTGTCGCAAATCCACATGCTACCATTCCTCTACCTCCGGCCGAGGTCTAAAATATGAAGGCATAGAAAACAGCCACAACAGTGGAGAGAAAAATATGCGTATGATGCCAAAAGATAGCTATAGCTAGGCCAAGTGAGGGGAGTCTCACGAAGCATGGTATACGACATGAATCTATTGGTGAGGATCCGCGGATTTTAGCCCCCCGCGATATAATTTAGCTTAAGATATCTGGAGACGTGGCCGTTGAGGCCAAAGGCAAAGAGAGAGATGATAAGGCTAAGTCCTAGCCACCTTCATTTATGGAGAAAGTCTCCGAGATGGAGCTTCTAGTGGTTTTGCCACTGAAGACATGTTGAGAAAGATCTTAATTGAGATCCCAAATAATGTGGATCCTTTTGTTGGTCCCCCATAAGTAGCCTAGGACTTGAGAATCAACTGTTTGTCACTCTGGATAAGAAGCGCATTGAGCCCCTGTCTATGACATCTACCATGTTACTTACTTTCTTCCTATCACCATTTTCTTCCGTTTATTCATAATTTCATTTTTACACTTCTGTTGCTTACTTCCTTCTGTTACTTTAGTTTGATGAGCTCGACTTAAAGCAAAAGGAGGAAATTTACCATTTTAAGACTCACCTGAATAGGACAAAAGCTTCCCTCATGGAAGCACTCTACGCCTCCGAGAATTCGAAGGCTAAGCTTGAGACTTAGAGGGAAGCTTTAGCCTTGGTGTAAAACAAGGTTGTGGATAACATCAAAGAGCTTGAGGGTGAGAACATGGAAAGGTCGAGTTGCTAAAAGTAGCGGATCTTCACCGTAATTCCTTGATTAACCAATCGGCTAGAATCGAAGAGCTACAAAAAAAATCCATCAAACTCCATTGGTCCTTGCTGAATTATCTCGGTTACAAGGAGATGTGGAACAGCTAAGGGAAGAGAGAGATTTCTATAAGATCGTATTGGAGGCTAGAAAGAAAAAGGCCTACGTTGACAAGTATTAGATGTTTTCAAAACCCGCTTGGAGACATTGAAAACATGCCAAGCATAGGGGCTTGATTTTCCCATCTTGATTACGGAGGGTGAAGGCTTGGTAGCTCGGGTTCATTACGTAGCTAAGAACTTCTCTTCGAGTGATGAGGATAATGAAGGGGCAGCCGTAGAGGAAGAGCTTGCCTCCAAGGATGAAGAAGATGGTGATAACGCCTCCGCATATGAAGAGGAGGAATGTGATGCACTTGCCATTGCGGCTTCTCCACCTGCTTAGCTGATATTTCTTTGATTTTTGTCTAACTTTTGTGGCCGTTAGAGCCAATGTAAGTATTTTTGACAATGGGTACTTCAGCGCGTGAAACTTAGTCAAATTTGTTTAAGTCTCCTAATTTTTTTGTCTTTGATTATCCATGTTTGCATGTTATCTCATCGGGATGTATAAGAAAACACTTAGAACATATTCTTTGGCTTGCAAGCATTGTTCTTTGGCGGACTGGAATGACGCCTTGTTCTTATGTCGGGTCATTAGGGTATTAAAACCAAGCAATATAACTACTGGAAGTTGAATATTAAGGCAAACAACTTAGGATAAAATCCATTTCATTGAAGATAATAGTTGTGCTTAGTGTTACATTGAACCTAGCCATAAAAGGACTTAGGCATAAACTAAACATTGTCTCTACTGGCGTTATTTATATAAAACATTAAACAATGCAAATCTTCGGGTCTGTCGGCAGTCCTCGGTTGATTATTGCAAGTCTTCGGGTCTGTTCACAGTCCCCGGTATAGAAGGTTGAAAAAACAGGCATCATCACACTGTGTTAGGACATCACACCATCTCTTCCATTCCCCGAATTGTCGGGTGAAAATGACGAGATCTCGACTACTGTGTTTTTTTCCCTCTACTTCCTAAAAATATCAAGGAAAGAAAATGAGGGGTAAGTAATTATTCAACCTAAGCTTCGGAGCATATGGAGGCTCGCTGCCGTAGGTGAGTACAAATAAAATCAATAAATAAGGTAAAGTACCTTAAAATTAGAAGTAGTACCGCTTCAAATTGTAAATTTTCCAATTTGATAAGTCTAACTTCTTATTCATTTTTTCCTTAGTATGTTCCCATATCGACGATCTTTGAGACCCGATACGGACCCTCCCAATTTGTGCTAAGCTTTTTGACATTATGCTCTTTTTGTTGACTGTGTGACGGCCTTAAGCACATAATCGTCAACATTAAAACTTCTAAACTCAGCTTTTTTGTTGAGGTAATTCTCAATCTGCCTTTTCTGAGCTGCCATCCGTATCAAAGCTAATTCCCTACGACCATCTCACAAACTTCTACAGGGATTAAGGCATCCATCATGTAGACTAAAGAGAAATAGGTATCCCCTATGCTATTCTTCTACATAGTTCGATTTTCTTACAACACTCTAGGGAGTTCATCCGGCAACGGGCCTTTTGCTACCTCAAGCCTCTTTTTCAAAATCTCAATGATCACCCTGTTTAAAGACTCGACCTGACTATTTGCACTCGGATGGTATGGTGAGGACACTACCCTTTTGATTTCCCACTCTCCAAAGAAATGTGTGACTTGAGTGCTAATGAATTATGGGTCGCTGTCACACGTAATTTCTTTTGGGAATCCGAATCTGCAGATAATATTTTTCCAAATGAAGTCTATGACTTCCTTTTGCCGAACTTGGACGGAAGCCCCCGCTTCAAGCCATTTGGAAATGTAGTCTATTAGCACAAGAAAAAATTACATATTACCCTTTACCTTGGGGAGTGGTCTAACGATATCCCCCATTTCATAATGGCTATAAGGACAAGATTAAATGTAAGGGCTTCGCTTGTTGTTGGGCATCTGAGCATGACGTTGACAGTTGTCACATTTTTTAATAAAGACATTGACATTCATGCTGATATTTAGCCAATAGTATCCAGCTCTGAGTAGCTTAAAAGTGATTGATTTTCCTCTGGAATGATTGCCACATTCGCCGTTGTGTACTTCTCTCATGACGTACTCAATCTTTTTAAGACCCAATCACTTGGCCAACGGGCCACATTGCAAATATCTATACAGTTCTCTGCATATCATACAATATGGAACCACTTAAATTCTCAGCTTTAGAGCTCCCTTTTCGTCATCTGACAGAGTCCCTATGTCAAAATATGAGATAAACTTAGCGCACCACTGAGTTTACATCATTTTTTACCCTTTCAATAGCCGAGCTTAGAAGATAAACAACTGAATTAGCTCCCAACTCACTTACTTCAACAGCAAAGCCTAAATTTTCTAAGGCGTTTGCTTCCCTATTTTCTTCTCGGTGAATCTTCTCTATCCTCCATTCTTGGAAGTTAGATAAAATATCTTTCACTCAGGTTAGCAGTTATTGCATCATGGGCTCTCGAGCCATAAAGTCCCCAAGTATTTGATTCACCACAAGTTGTGAATCACTCTTCCACTCAATTTTTTCTATCTCTAGCTCTTTCTTAAGCTCCAAACCTGCTATAACGGCCTCGTATTCGGCTTCATTATTTGTAACAGGATGAAACCTAATAGAGTGCCTTACTTTTTCTCATGTTGGACCCACCAAAACCAAACCAAGTCCGGAGCCTTTAATATTTTAAGCCCCATATGTATAAAGTGTCCAAACTCTAAAAACCGGACCCTTTGCCAATAGTTCCTCCTTCTCGGCCTCGGGGAGTATTTTGGGAACTAAAAGCAGCCAGGAAATTGATCAACACTTGAGACATAATGGCCATGCGAGGGTGATAAGTTATAATATACTCGCTCAGTTTAACTGCCCACTTAGCTAGTCTTCCGGATAGTTTTAGGTTTGTGTAATATGTTCCTCAAGGGAAACGTAGTGGCTATAGCGATAGGGTGGCATTGAAAGTAGGGTCAAAGATTTTGTGCAGCAATTATTAATCCATGTTCCAATTTTTCTATGTATGGGTACCTGGTCTTGGCATCAAGCAGCGATTTGCTGAAATAGTATATCGGCTGTTTTTTCCTTTCTTCTTCTTGGACCAGTATTGCGCTCACCGACACCTTATATACTGCAGGTAGATCAACAGTGTTTCCCATTTTTTTGTTTTGCAAGTAATGGAGCATTTGACAAATAGTGCTTTAAATCTTTTAACGCATGTCGGCACTCTGTAGTCTATTCAAAGTTAAACTTATGGCATCGCTCCGAGAACCTCGAGATAAATATCTTCAAGGCTACTATCTAGTCAATAAGGCGTTGAACCACTTTTCTCCCCGTGAGGACGTCAGGTATCTACTCTATTGCTTTGATTTTCTCATGATTGGCTTCAATCCCTTTGGTCGGACACAATTTGAAACAAAATATTTGCTCGAGCCAACTTTGAAAGCACACTTCTCAGGGTTAAATTTCATATTATATTGTCGGAGGATAGAGAAGGCCTCTCTCAGATGATTCAAATGCTCTTCCACTCGCACTGACTTTACTAACAAACATTGATGTATACTTTTATTAATTTCCCAATGTAATCTTTAAACATGCGGCAGAAAGACCTTTGAAACGTTACACCCGCATTCTTTGGGCCGAATGGCATCACCCTACAGAAAATTTCCCCCGGTCAGTGATGAAGGATGTCCTTAGGTTCCATCAAGATCTGATTATAACCAGAGTAGGCGTCCAAGAAGGTCAAAAACTTGTGTCCAGCCGTGGAATCAATCTATCAATCTGTGGCAACAAATATGAATCTTTTGGTTAAGCTTTATTTAGATCTGTTTAATCCAAAAACATTCGCCAATTCCCATTTTTCATGGGCACGATCACGACGTTAGCTAACCAATTTGGATACTTAACCTCTCAGTATGAAGCCATTGTCAAGTAGCTTGTTCATTTCTTCTTCAATCACTGTCTTCTTAATGCCAATGTAAGGCCTTTTATTTTGCTTCACCGGAGTATGGTGAGGATCTAAATTGATTTTGTGAGAAGTTATCCCCCGGTTAATCCCAGCCCTGTCGGCATCATACAAAGCAAAACAACCAGTGTTTGACTTAAAAATACCACTATATATTCCTTTGACTTGGAGTCCAATTCCGAGCCAACACATATTTTCCATTCAAGAACTACACTAACAATGTGACGCTTCCAGCTCTTCAATGGTTGAAACTTCAGACCTTTGTTGTTTGGGCTCTTGAATGCAAGCTGGGATATTTTCGTTTTGAGGTTCTGTTCAGCCACCGGAACAGCCTCCTCCACAGATCCTAGAGGCTATGATCTCAATTTAGAAGGTCCTGATGGGACGACTCTATTTGTTAGAGCAAAATAATAGCATTTTCTTGCCATCCTTTGTTCCCCACGGATTCTTCGTAACCCTCAAGGGGATGGGAACTTGATGACCGGGTGAATAATTTAGGTCACTGCCTCCATAGCATGGATCCAAGGTCACTCGAAGATAACATTATAAGTCATATCCTCAGACATGACTTAAAACATGGTTTCCTTAGTAACTCCTTCAGCATAGATGGTGCATGTAATCTCACCAAGCATATTTTATGTTGAGTTATTGAAATCCATTAACACTGGTTGCTTTCAGGACGACTTGTTCCTTCAACCATATTTTCTTTATGACTCTGTAACGAATGATGTTAATGGAGCTCCCTGCATCTATCAATCCGTGCTTAGTGTCCAAGTCATTGATCCACAAAATGATACTAATGCATCATGATAAGGAAACATCATCACCTTAGAGTTCTCATCGGTGAACATGATTTCACCTTTCGAGCCACCACCTCAGCTCCTCTTTTCTATGTCACGGAGAGTTTGACGAACTTTTTGGCCAAAGTGTAGTTGACGACATTAATATCTGACCCTTCGATTATCATATTGACTACCCTTTTAAGAGATTGAGGCCTTGATGGCTATCTGTCACTCCTGTTATTAGCAAAGGTTTGCTTCCTTTTTTCCGTCAGAAACTCATTCAACATACCCTTGTTAAGTAAGTGGACTGCCTCATACTGCAAAGCTTTGCAGTCTTGATAAGTGAGGTGGTCGTGCTGATCGTGAAAATCACAATAGAAGCTCTTGTCCATCTTTTTGGGATCAAACCTCATATTTTTTAGAGCCTTAATCCCTTATTTGTCATCCCCTTCAACGCGTTCACCAACTCTAAATCGGAGACATTGAGTTATACTTAGAGATTTGGGGTAGACTTTGCTCATTCGCTACCAAAGATGACCCTGCATTATCCTTATGAGTTGTATTGTTACAACTCTATTTCCCAACCTTTGGGTCACATGTTGCCTCGGGGTGTCATAAGGTTCATATCGGTATCTTGAATTCCCTCTTGGTACATCGGTATATCTGGATAATTCGGGACAATTCCTATATATAAAATTTTGATTCACGTACCTCCACTCCTCCGCCTCCTCCAACCTAATTTTGAAGCATGTTTTGGTGTGTACATTGTCCCAAGTAGTAGCTTTCCGCTCCTGCAAATTTTTTTTGACTCAGCGCATGCCTCCAAGTTACTTGCGTTCAAATTATTCATATACGTCATGATGGCCAGGTCATCATCCATTGGGGGCATGAGCACCCGTTCAGTTTGAAAGCGCTCTATGAAATTACGAGGGGCTCCCACAAATTTTTTTTGACATGGAATATATCTTCCTTTTTTTATCGACCTTTTGTGCCCCGATATGAGCCTTGATGAACAAATCGGCTAGCTCATCAAATGACCCAATTGACTCGGACGACAAATGTATATACCAATTCAATGCTCCATTTCAAGCGTCTCTCTGAATTTCTTCAAGAGCACTGAGTCCAACAACAACTTGGTCAAGTCGTTCCCCTTCACCATTACCATGTACACGGTGACGTGATTAGTGGGGTCTGACTTGCCGTCATATTTCTTCAAATTTGCAATTTGAAGTGCTTTGGGCTAGGTGCCGAGGGTGGTTCCGGCTTGAAGGCTTGTTGTTTTCATTTTGCAATAACTATCAGTTTATAAGACTTGGTCTCCCAAGGATCCTTCCCATCCGCTCTTCGAGCTTAGCTTTGAAGTCATTTTTCCACTTTTCTAGGTCCAACGGGACGCTTGACTGCACTACAGGTGTCATCTCCACCACCATAGGAACGGTTCCTATGGGCACGTTTACCTAGGGGTATAGTCCCCGAGCCCTTAGACCTGACTCTCATTAGAGGCCCCCCTATTACTACACCCTAAGGAACAGAAGTCGTAATTCCTCTAGGAAGAATCACGGGAGAGGTTGTCGTAGGTCTGATACTTTCTGAAATAGATTGTAATGAGCTGCGCATTTGCTTGTTTATTCTAGCTTTCTTTTCAAATCGCTCACGGGTCTGAGCCATGAATTGCATGAGTAGCATCTACCAAGTACCAAATCCTAACGAACTCGGACCCTCCACGTTAATTGGAGCAGTTTGCTCATGACCTAAATGAGCATCTTCAACTGTGGGATCTTCAACAATATTTCTAAAAAATTTATTTATGGTGTTATCAGCCATCTTAGGGGAAAAAAGAGATACATGTTATAACCTTGGAACAAACGTAATTGTCTGAGCCCCACGATGGGCACCAAATTATATGCTTCTAAATCAAAATTTATAATACAATTAAATTTGTAAAAAAGGTTACAAGCAATACATCGTATCAAGGTAATAATGATTGAATATAAATATGAAATAATAACAACACGATAGAAAAAATAGTAAATGAATTGTATTAAACCAAGAGTACAATTAGACATCATTTTGACATATTATGTAGTATTTATAGTACTCTAAGTTGGGTTTATCTAGACATTAATGATCTCATGATCCCAGGTTCTAATCATGGGAGACCCACGACCTTCACCTCATTTATTACTGGATCGTCGCAGTTACAAAGCATGAGTCAGCCCGTTATGAGCACAGACACTCAATAAGACTTATACATATATAGGAGGTCTTACACGGAAATATCGAGGAGATTATCTACCAACCGTGTTTTGACCATCTGTTAGCTACCACGGTGACTTTACTGCAACGAGGGACTAAGCTTAATCATCCACAAAGCCTATCTCCGCATGCCGCATGTTTAACCTAGATCCGATTTTAGGCCAATTAACAATTAAATTTGTATTTGCGGAGTCACGATCAATAGTCGAGATTAAGAATTTGTACGGAGAACCAGGTAATATCAATATAGAACGTTAAAGGTAAAGTATAAACGAAAGCAAAAAGAAGCAAACGTATCGTATCCTTCGTCTCCGGGGAGAGTTAGTCGATATCCGCCACACTTCAGATGATCCAAACACTAAAATAATAATTGAAATACAAAAAAAGAGTATATCTGAACGAGAGAGAGAGAGAGAGAGAGAATATTCTTATTGATAGTGTAGACAAGAAGTAAAAGTTATCACAATTGGTTAAGGTAAACGCTATTTATAGGTCTGAAAGGCGCCCGTTGGGATTGTAGTAACCGTTGGGCGTGGAACCGTCTGGATAAGTAACTGCTAGGCACCTATTCAGCGAAGTTGTAACCGATGGGCTGTAATGATTGCCTAAATGACCATTCAATGAATGATTTTGGACAATAATGTTAATAACTGCTCATTTAAACTATGCTGACTGTCGAAATGTTCCGTAACTTCCTTAGGTCTGCCCGTGGGAAATATCTGTCCGGTGAATGTCTGTCCGTTGAAATGTCAGTTCGTGCCACGTGGAAGACACGTGTCATCCTTCAAAGTCCAGTCAGGTTTTATCCAATACAGATAGTCCCTGCACTTCTCGGGCAGAGTATCTATCCGAGGAGTGGATAAGAGCTTTGGCAGGAGTTTTTGTGAACTTTTTGTCTCCATATGATGTAACTTGATGACGTATGAATCTTATCAGATAAGTGAAAAGCCCTTATGTCGTGCGCATTAAATGCGCCGTATAAAAACGTAACTGCAGCTGGCACGCCTGTGGAACCGCAGTTTACTCTGAAGTGACTACTGCGTATCCCAAGGGTAAAAGCAATGATTTTAACCGCCTCATCCACGTGCGCACGTCGTCTGTTGATTGCGAGGTGACCGCTGCTCTTCAGAATAATGATGGCGCTATAAAGTTTTGATTAACTCTATTTCCTCCTTCGACGGCCAGATCTGGTCGTAGTTTATCCGATAACCTCCACGTGTCTTCGAGAGAAGTTGGGGATCTGAATCTTGGTTCCTATAAATAGGGATTCACTTGATGAGAAACTTTTTACTTGCTTTTATTTCCTCTGTGCTGTTCTTTAAAAACCTCTGAATTAGCTCTTGAGTTTTTCTTGATAACTTCATTCTTTTCCTGAAATCATGGCTTCAAGATCTAGGAAAAATCAGAGTACCAATATTGCTGGTAGTTCCACGACGGCCACTTCTAGGCCGCGGGCTACTCAAGCCACTACTGCGGAAATAATCCCCAAGAAATGGGGTGAACTTGAGGCGGACTGTAATATTAAGTCCTTTCATAACAGGGAGGGAGATACGCGCAACTGGCCGGCGTATAGGTTTAAGTCGGGGATCACGAAGGAGGTGATCCCTCATGTGAGGGTGGACTGCAACTGGGGCGATGAAGTTCCTCTCTTGCCAGTCTCTGAGGGAGAGAACATTACTTTCCACAGGGCTGGGTGGACAGCTATGGGCACCTACCCTTTCACAGTGGGATGTAGGTTGCCCTTGCACCCTGTGCTGGAGAGGCTTTGTAGGGAGTACCTTCTCTGCCCGGGGCAATTGAGCCCCAATATATATAGGATAGTTACACTTTTAGATTGGTTTGCGACAGAAACTGATCAATCTTTTGACTACAAGCATTTTATTTCTTTGTATAGTGTTCAGATTTTCAATGATGGCTATGTAAATGCCAGGATGCGCGGAAGCAAAGGTTTGGTGCGCAGTTCTGAGGATACCGGTGACCGAGGCTGGGTGCACCGGTATCTGTTCGTGCGCTCCTCAGCCTTGACTTTTGATGACAAGGCATATCTTCCAGAAGTCTGGAATAAGACGCGTAAGTCCCCGAGTTTTTTTTTTTTTTTTTTTTATATACATTCTCCTTCTTTCTTCCTCTAATCTCCATTCAATTTCTTCGCGCAGCGGCCAAGCAACCTTACGACGGGTTCATATCTGTTGATGAACTGACGGCGTGGGTTGAGCCGATTTTAGAGAAATTTGGACCAGAGAAAAGTGAGTGGGCGTACTTCGCTGCTCTCAAAAGTTTGACTGTGAAACACCACGGTGAGAATATTTCTGTCTCTCTGAAAATTCTTCTTTCCTGAACCCTCCTCATGTCTGACCGTTTCATCTTTGTTGCAGGTTTGGGCACTTCGGGAGATTTCTTTCCCGCGCCTCCCCAGGATAGACCTACCAAACCTGTTGCTGACCCAACTGCTGAGGCTGAGGCTATACTAGCTTCGGTAGGTGCTCTACGCAGCAGGGAGGGGGGTGAAGAACTCTTGTCTGATGGACTAGGCTCCTTGAAGAGGAAGAAAAGGAGCCAAGGAGAGGGTGGAGCACGGAAGAAATCTGCTCGTAAGACTTCCGTGACTGCCAAGCAACCCTCATCAGCTGATGGCGATCTTTCTCCTAGGGCCAGCATCCCGGAGCCTATGGAAGCGAATGCCGAGGTTGCTGCTGAAGTCCCCGAGTCCGTGCGGGGAGAGGGTCTAGCCAAGGAGTTCATCTATCTTTCGAACACTGAAGTCGAAGTGGATGCTCCCCTTGGGCGAAGACCTCATCTTCGTAGTGACAGAAGAAGGGCCGAGGAGGAAGTCGTCTGTACTCCGTAGAGGAGTCCCCGAGTTGGTGACGGGGAGGAGGCAGCTCCTTCTCATGTGGACAAGGGAAAGAAGAAGGTGGATGAAGAAGAAGTGAAGGAAGAAGCCAGGGAAGAGGTTCCCCAAGAGAGTAGCCGAGGTCCTCGTGTTTTTCGTTTCGAGGATCTGGAGAATGTGGCTGCTGAGGGGGCGACTCCAGTTGGTCTTCGTGAATGTGAGACAATTAATCCTGGGGCTGAAAATGACTCTAACCTCTCGTCGTCGAGGTTTGTCTGGCGATCAGTCGTCAGTGGGCGGACAGAGTTGAAGGATATCAGGGGTATCCGTTACAAGTTCGGGCCGAATTACCCTTCCGATCAGGCTTGGGAACCCAAGTACTGTGAGAGGAAGCACACTTTGAAACTTGCCCCTGATGTCAACTTCATAACTGGGCCAAGCGGTTTGGCTAAGGTGGTCTACTCACTTATCGGTCCCCGTGAAGAGTGGGTACTGAGGGAGCTGAGCGATGAGGAATTAGCCTTTCAGATTGCTGCTGATTCTGCCCGAGTAAGTATTTTTCGTTCTTATGTTGGAAGTAACTTTGGCCTCGGACCCTCTTAACCTTAGCTTGTTTTATTATTATTTTTTTTTAGTCAAGCATGCTGGCTGCCGAGCTTATGTTTCGTTCCAGGATTAATAATGTCGATCAGGTGGTAGAGGTAAAGAAAGAACTGCTGGAAGCTCTAAAGGACAATAAAGCTTTGGTTGAGCAGTGTGGTTTCCTTGGTGGAGAAGTTAATCGGTTAACTGATGTTAACAATGATCGTCTTGAGCAAATCAATGCTCTCATCATGGAAAAGGACCTTCTTTCCGAGGAGAAAGAAGGGTTCGCACGCTCTATCCAGGGCTTGGAGAGACTGCTTGAAGAATGCCGCAATTGCTTGAATAGCGCTAACGACAACCGTGTATCTCTTGAGATGAATCTGCGGAGAGCAAATGAAGAATCAATCAAAGCTCGTTCTGATCTCCAAGCTGCCAAGGACCAGGTCGCTCAGTTAATGGGTGCTCAGACCGCATTAACCAAGGACTTGGCAAACTTGCATGATCAGTCGGAAATCAAGACCAAGCTTGCGGCCCTTGAAGCCAAGCGTACATTGCTCGTGCAGATCCAGGCTGGACAAGTTGATGTCGAGGAGATGCTGCAGACGACAAAGAGCGTTGTTCGAAGAATACACCAAGCACTGGGTCTCTCCCCCGAAGAGTCTGAAGGCGATGATGATGATGATGGTGGAGATGAAGATGAGGATTCAGGGAATGACGACAGGACTGACGGAGCTGGTGCGCTGAGTCCTGGTCATGGCCCTTCAAGCCAATGCTCTTTTTCCTTAATTGATGTATTTTTATTTTGTCTGGCGAGAGCCGGACTTGCTTGTTTGGTGGACAAAAGTCTAACAAAGACTTTCTGGTCCTTGGCCGGTTTGTTTGGCCTTTTGAACACTCTGCAAATTTCTGTCAGCCGTATTCGGCATTTTATCAATTTACAGTTTAATGTACATATGCTGCTTTAGATCTATTCAGTGACTATATTTAGTTTGAATTCTTGATCTTTTTGTATGCATACGCTGTGGCTTTCGTGCCTTATGATTGGGAGTTACTTTTCTTGAATTTTGAACTTTATTAAGTTCGTATTTTCAAGAGTCTACCCGAATGTTTTTAACTTAACCTTTCGTTAGGAAAAAGGTCATAAGTTGTAAGTAGTTTGACCAAGTTGTGGTCGTTAGGGTTTTGGCTAAATCATTGCTCTATGCGTATTACTTTGCTTATCGTTTTGATAATCGAAAGTTGTTGCATGGCATTGTAGGTTGGCTCTGGCCGAATCATTGGCCTTGTGAACGACTTCTCTTATTTTCGTGGAAGCCTTGTCACGTGAAGGTTTTGTTTTGTGAATGACTTCTCTTATTTGCCGTGGAAGTCTTATCACGCAAAAGTTTTGAAAACTTGCTGCCCGTAGATAAGGTCTCTTGCCTGTATGAAGGTCTTATCTGCTGCCTTTAGATAAGGTCTTTTGCCTGTATGAAGGTCTTATCTGGCCTACAGGGCCCTCACCACCCCCCTTGTTTTCATGTTGGAACACGTAAAGTGATAATATGAAAAGAGTTTTCGGTGTGTTGTACATCAAACACATATAACCAACCGAGGAGTGTGTCCGTTGTGGGATTCGAACCCACAGCCGCGAAGTTAAGAACTTCGAGCTCTACCAGTTGAGCTAAACGGATCTGACCTTGTTTAGGTCGTTAGTACCATTTAGAAAGAATGTATAATGAAAGCATGGACTTTGTGTAAAGATAAAAAGGTAAGTGTAGAGTAACTAACCGTTTTTATCACCTAGAAGTGATACCTTTTGAGGTGAACCACATTTCAACTGTTCGGGACAATCGAGCCATCTGGTCGTGCGAAGCGGTAAGATCCCTTGCCGACCGAAGCGATCACTTTGTAGGGTCCTTCCCAATTAGGGCCAAGTTTCCCTGAATTTGTCTCTTGTGTGCTCTGGGAAACCTTTCTGAGTACAAAGTCCCCGACTTGGAAGCTTCGTACGCGCAGTCCCCGATTGTAGTATCTTTCGATTCGTTCTTTTTGGGCAACCACTCGTACGAGGGCCAGTTCTCTGCATTCTTCAAGGAGATCCAGCTCTTCAGATAGGTTAACTGAGTTTGATTCCTCAGTGGCATGTGCATATCGCAGACTGGGTTCTCCTATCTCGACTGGGATCAGAGCGTCTGCACCATATACCAATGAGTAAGGAGTTTCCCCGGTACTCATTTTTACTGTGGTGCGATAAGCCCACAATACTCCAGGTAGCTCTTCTACCCAACATCCCTTTGCCTGCTCGAGGCGCTTTTTAAGAGATTCAACAATGATTTTGTTGGTAAATTCGGCCTGCCCATTGGCAACAGGATGATATGGAGAAGACGTGATTCTCTTAATGTGTAAATCGTCAAGGAACCTAGTCACTTTCTGGCCGACGAACTGCGAGCCATTGTCCATGACTATTTCCTTAGGTGCTCCAAAGCGACATATGACAAAGCGCCAGAGAAAATCGACAACCTCTGTTTACCGTATCTTCGAATATGCTGCTGCTTCGACCCACTTTGTGAAATAATCAGTGATGATCAGTAAGAAACGCATCCCCCTTGGCACCGTGGGAAGAGGACCAACAATGTCTATTCCCCATTTCATGAAGGGCCACGAGGAGATTATTGAATGCAACTGTTCGGCTGGCTGATGAAGAAGATGAGCAAACCTCTGGCATTTGTCACATTTCTTGACAAACTCATTTGCATTTTTCTCCATTTTGTCCCAATAATAACCTGTACGTATCAACTTCCGGGTTAATGCCTTACCTCCGGAATGATTTCCGCAACAGCCTTCGTGGACTTCTCTCATCACATAATTAGTCTGATTTGGTCCAAGACATTTCGCGAGGGGTCCTGCGAACATCCTCCGGTATAGCTCGCCATTGAGAATGGTGTATCGGGCAGCTTTTACTCGGAGTTTACGAGCAGCCTTTGCATCTGCGGGCAGAGTCGCATGGATAAGATAATTCGTTATCTCATTCCTCCAGTCCCAGGTAGTTCTGACGGCGTTGACTTCAAACTTTTCCCTGTCCATGGTTGTGTAGAGAAGTTGAACAATAGCTGAAGAGCTGGCTGCTCCTACTTCTGCAACCAATCCCATGTTTGCAAGAGCATCAGCTTCGTGATTCTCTTCCCGCGGAATCTGAAATGCTTCCCAGTCGTCGAACTGTGCCAAGAGTTCTTTCACTCGGCCGAGGTACGCCTGCATCCTGGGTTCTCGTGTGACAAAACCTCCATTGATCTGATTGATCACTAACTGAGAATCGCTTTTTAGCTTGACTATGGTTGCCCCATAGTTCCGTGCCAATTCTAATCCTGCAATAACGGCCTCATATTCGGCCTCATTGTTAGTAATGAAGGGACATTTGATAGCTTACCTTACCGTCTCTCCGGATGGAGCAACGAGTACCAGTCCGAGTCCTAACCCTTTTACACTCGAGGAACCGTCTGTATGGAGGATCCAGGTACCCGGAGCCTGCCTTGTATAGAGAATGGCTTCTTTCTCTGCCTCAGGATATATTCATGCTGAAGTCTGCCACGATGTCTGCCAAGACTTGTGACTTTATCGCTACCTTGAACTGGTAAGTGATATCAAATTCAGATAATTCTATAGCCCATTTCACCAATCTTCCTGAAAATTCTGGTTTGTGCAGGACATTTCGTAAAGGAAAAGTAGTAACCACAACTATCGAATGACTTTGAAAGTATGGGCGTAATTTTCGAGCGGCAGTTACTAGAGCCAATGCCAATTTTTCTAAAGGTTGATAGCGGGTTTCTGTATCAATTAGAGCTTTGCTAACATAATAGATAGGAAGTTGTTTACCTTTTTCTTCTCGAACTAGTACAGCGCTTACCGATGACTCTGAGACTGCCAGATAGATTAGCAGCTGCTCACCTTCCACAGGTGTGGTAAGTAGTGGAGGATTGGATAGATATTTCTTTAGATCCTTCAATGCCTGCTGACATTCGGGAGTCTATTCGAACTCCTAATTTTGCTTTAAGACATCGAAGAAACTTTTGCAACGATCAGATGACCGGGAGATGAATCTGCGTAGAGCTGCTACTCTCCCTGTTAGTCTCATGACCTCTTTCTTATCGCGCAGTACATCTGGGATTGATTCAATAGCTTTAATCTGAGCGGGATTGACTTCAATGGCTCGCTGAGAAACAATGAACCCCAGAAATTTTCCCTATCCAACTCCGAAAGCGCATTTCTCTGGATTCAATTTCATGTTATACTGATCCAAAATTCGGAAAGCTTCTTTCAGATGTGCCAGATGGTCTTCTGCCCGTTTGGATTTTATCAGCATGTCGTCAATGTATACCTCCATAGTCTTTCCGATATGGTCATGGAACATTCGATTGACTAGACGCTGATAGGTTGCACCTGCATTTTTTAATCCAAATGGCATAACTTTATAACAATACGTACCTCGACAGGTTATGAATGTCGTTTTTTCCTGGTCTTCAGGGTCCATCAGTGTCTGGTTGTATCCGGAGTACGCGTCGAGGAAGGTTAACACTTCGTGTCCGGCTGTTGCATCGATTAGCTGATCTATCCTGGGAAGAGGATATGAATTCTTCCGACAGGCTTTGTTCAGATCTGTGAAGTCAATGCAGACTCGCCACTTGCCGTTCTTTTTAGGTACGACAACCACGTTGGCTAACCAGTCTGGGTATTTGACTTCACGTACTGAACCGATCTTTAACAGCCGATCGACCTCGTCATTGATTACCTGATTTCGAAAAGCTCCTTGATGGCGCGTCTTTTGTTTCACCGGGCGGTGGTATGGATCAACGTGCAGCCTGTGAGTAATGATGTCAGGAGAAATACTTGTCATATCTGCATGGGACCAGGCGAATGTTTTATGCCGCTCCTTGAGGAATCGGAGGATATCTCCCCGCAGGTGCTCGCTCAGCTCAGTTCCCAAATACACCTTTCGCTCTAGTTTATCAGTGAACAGCTCTTCGGGTTCCAGAGCTTCTACTGTTGGCATGTGGTTTTCTTTCTCATCCATCTTGGCGATAAACTCCGGGACTTCGTATTTAACTTCCTTGGGTGTAGCATTCGGCCCCAGTTGCTGTAATTGCTATTTGTTTTCCTCGGGTAGTTTGAGGGCTACCGAGTAACAATCTCGTGCAGTGCGTTGCTCTCCTCGGACTTCACGTATTCCCCACTCGGATGGGAACTTCAACACCTGATGATAGGTAGAAGGGACGGCTTGCATGTCGTGGATCCAAGGTCTACCCAGAATGATGTTGTAGGCTAAATCCGCATCGACAACATGAAAAGTTGCCTCTTTTGCTACCCCCTCAGCCAAAGTCATCAAGGTGATCTCCCCGAGAGTCTTTTCGCTTGAATTGTTCAAACCGGAAAGAACTCGAGATACTGGCACAATCTTATCTGCTAGCTGCATTTCAATTACAAATCGCGACTGAATAATATTCGCAGAGCTGCCCGCATCGATGAGCACTCTCTTCACGTCGAACTCCGCCACGCGTAACGTTATGACTAACGCATCAGCATGCGGAAACTGTGATCCATCAGCATCGGATTCCTCAAAGGTGATTACTTCTTCTGACCGAGGACGCTTGTTGTTTGTAATGGATACCTTTGCATACTTCTTCGCTGTGAAGGTAACCGAATCTACCTCGATCCCACCCGAAATAACGTTGATTGTGCGCTTCGGAGAGGATGCTCGTGGTGGACCAGATTTGTTCTGCTGAGCCTTCGCGTGAGTTTGCTTTCCCTTCTCAGTCAGGAACTCCTTCAAGAATCCTTGTTTCAACAGGTGAGCAATTTCATACCTTAAAGCTTTGCAGTCTTCGGTGGTGTGCCCATGGTCGGGGTGGAATTCGCAATATAGGTTTTGATTTCGCTTGCTGGGATCAGTCTTCATGTCTTTTGGCCACTTGACTTTTTCTCTCATATCTTTGAGTACTGCCATGACCTCCGTCATTTCAACGTTGAAGCTTGGCAGGCTTGGGACTCCATGGGGATTTGATTCAGAATTCTCCCTCCGAGATAGACCCCTATTGCTGTTGCGGCTGCGTCCTTTAGAATTGTTACGCGATTGGTCAGGGTACGGCTCATATCGTGTGCCTGACCTCTCCGTCTGTGCTTTTCCACCGGATCCACTGTTGCGAGCCTGAGCCCTTCCTCAAGCACCTGTTCCAATCAGTTTATCTTCATCGATACGTACCTTGGAATTGTAACGATTGTAGACGTCTGACCAACTGGCTGCTGGAAACTCGCGAAGAGACTCGTAAAGCCTTCGTGTGGCCTCTGAGCTCCTAACATCCAAGCTGTTGGTGAACGCGATTGCTGCCCACCTATCTGGTACTTTGGGGAGCATCATACGTTCTCTCTAGAACCGATCCACGTACTTGCGAAGTGACTCGTCCGATCTCTACTTAATTTCAAAGATATCTTCTACCCAGGTCTCCGTCTTCTGAGCACCCGTGTGTGCCTTCACGAACAATTCGGCCATTTCTGCGAAGGACCCAATGGAGTTGGGTGGCAACATTGAGTACCATCGTAGGGCTCCATCTGCCAGGGTTTCTACGAACTTCTTCAATTGCACAGATTCGATCTCCTCGTCGGTGAGATCACTGGCCTTTATAAAATTGCTGAACATCATGAGGTGATCGTTGGGATCAGATGTTCCGCGATACCTTGGAATATTCGGCATTTTGAACGTCTTAGGTATTGCTTTTGGAGCCGCCTCCTTCTTCCAGGGCCTCTATGAATAACGCTGGATGTCAACTTTCTTCAGCGTAGGTGGGGCGCCTGGTATCTGATCGATTCTCTCCTGAAGAGACTTTTGAAGTGCTTCTTGGCTTTCTTTGAATTGTCTGGTAAGAGTTTCTACGACGAGGCTCATATCTGTAGGTGCCATAGACCCTCCGTTCGGGTACTGATTGGCCTGAGTCGTTGGATCTGCAGTACCATTACCGTTGTTGCGCTCTTCTCCTTGCCTTGAAGTATGTGAAGAGGGTGCATTGGGGTTAGGTGTTGCAGCGTCAGCCCTTGCCGTTGAAAGATTGCTTCTTCGGAGAGAGGTAAGTGCTTCGTTGATTCCCCGGTTCACTTCTGCCTGTTCCTGCATAAAAGCAGAAAGTTTTTCTTGCAGATTCCCTTGGCCAGGGGAGAGACTCCTATGTCGTCGTCTCCTGGGCGGAGTAGTACTCTGAGAGCGCATACGCCTATATTGCCTGACCGGTCCTTGGGAAGATTGTTGCTGCCCATCGGACGAATAGTCGGGAGAGTAATCAGGAGAATAATTAGGACTGAGTGAAGGGGTGTTTACCTGTTGTCCGCCTACGATGGTTCGTTGGGAATTGCTTTCTTCCATGTTAGTTATGAAACAAAAAGATAAACGGAAATAGATATAATATCAAAGATAGATTTTTAACCTACGAAAGCTATTGACCGGCTCCCACTGTGGTCGCCAAATTGTTTAACCTAGATCCGATTTTAGGTCAATTAACAATTAAATTTGTATTTGCGGAGTCACGATCAATAGTCGAGATTAAGAATTTGTACGGAGAACCAAGTAATATCAATATAGAACGTTAAAGGTAAAGTATAAACGAAAGCAAAAATAAGCAAACGTATCGTATCCTTCGTCTCCGGGGAGAGTTGGTCTATATCCGCCACACTTCAGATGATCCAAACACTAAAATAATAATTGAAATACAAGCAAAGAGTATATCTGAACGAGAGAGAGAGAGAATATTCTTATTGATAGTGTAGACAAGAAGTAAAAGTTATCACAATTGGTTAAGGTAAACGCTATTTATAGGTCTGAAAGGCGCCCGTTGGGATTGTAGTAACCGTTGGGCGTGGAACCGTCTGGATAAGTAACTGCTAGGCACCTATTCAGCGAAGTTGTAACCGCTGGGCTGTAATGATTGCCTAAATGACCATTCAATGAATGATTGTGGACAATAATGTTAATAACTGCTCATTTAAACTATGCTGACTGTCGAAATGTTCCGTAACTTCCTTAGGTCTGCCCGTGGAAAATATCTGTCCGGTGAATGTCTGTCCGTTGAAACGTCAGTTCGTGCCACGTGGAAGACACGTGTCATCCTTCAAAGTCCAGTCAGTTTTTATCCAATACACCGCATGTCCATGATTAAATTACACCAATACATTGACTACGAGTTTGCAAAATCTAAAAATCATTTACTAGTCAAATAAGAAAAGTAGATCATCATGTTTTTCTCCAAATGTATCCTGATACAGTAAATCTTATTATTATATATAGAGAAGGATGTTACTTTAATAAGTATCTTTGATTGATTTTTCAATAATATCCATTTTAGTGAACTATTTGAAACCATATCGATGGCACAATTGAACGGTTTTACAAGAGATAGAAGATGGTCACTTGCTAATGGCACAGCTGCACTAGTTACTGGTGGTACTCGAGGCCTAGGGTAAGCAATTTTCATTTTTGACTCTTGATAGATCATTATAAAAATGCGATCTTTTTTTACGGAATTTCCCACAGTTTCGCTTGTTGGAAACGCTTTCCATAAACGCAGTCTGTCACATATATGCTTCCATTGTAAATTGTCAATATTTTTACAGTAAGTTAATTCATTCTTTTTTTTCACTGAAGACATGCCATTGTAGAAGAACTAGCAAGCTTTGGAGCACATGTATATACATGTTCGCGAAGCAAGCAAGACCTTGAAGAATGCTTGGGAAAGTGGAAAACTCAAGGGTTTAAGGTATCAGGATCAGTTTGTGACTTGTCATCACGAGTCCAACGCCAAAATCTTGTGCAAATGGTTAGCCATGAATTCGATGGGAAGCTTAATATTCTAGTAAGTTTATTAATATCATAGTAGATGGAGTACTATATAGTTTATTACATTAAAGTTGACATAGTGATGACCTGTTACACAACAAGAATAGTTTAACTTGTAGTAAAAATTGAAATATGATACTCCGTTTCATTTTACTTGTCATTATTACTAAAAGTTTTTTTACTCGAAATGTTTATCATTTACTTGATGAGTTGTGTTGAATTCACACACACCAAAATGGATTGGGTTAACAATTAGGCAGGTAATTTACTTGCCTAAAGGTTTATTAGGTTGAGATCGGCTTGGTTAAGATGGGCAAAATAATGGGTCCTAGCCCAACCAACCCAACTAGTACAAATTTGGAAACTTTACAAAAATAGACTCTGCAATCACGATATAAATTATACATGTATTATACATAAAGTATATATGAAATTATACAAAATGACTATTTTTATTTAAACGGCCTAACCATTATTCAAGCACTGTAAAAATCTTATATATATTTATTTGTGTTCTCAAAACTTTTTTGGTTACCAAACAAAGTTAATCAGACTTTGTCTCTTTATTATGGTATATATAATATATCAAATAAGAAAAGTTAATCAGACTTTCTCTCTTTATTATGGTATGTATAATATATCAAATAATTAAAGAACTTTTTTTTATAAATGTTTGACAAGATTTTTCATTAGTCAACTTAAATTATATGAATCTTTATATGGGGAGACACTCAAACCATAAAAATTATCAATATAGGCCCATGTTTCCCCTTCTTAACCGACTTGTCACCCCCTTCTTCTTCTTCTTTTTAATTTTTTCTTCACATTTTTACGCTAATTGACATACTAAACCACTTAATTACAAAAAATACCGATATTTTTAAATAATTACCCTATATACCAATACTTTTTCACATTTTATAAAATAAATAATTTTTTATTTCCTTTCTTCCCTCTCTACCCAAAACCCTAACTTCTCCCCCTCTCTTTCTCTCCTCTCCTCCACCCACCCACCCCACCCTCCCGCCGTCACCCCCTCCCCCGTGCCTCTGCTCCGACGTCGCTGCCGCTGCGTGGCTCCACCACGGCGATTGGAGCAGATCTGCTCTTTTTTCATCTTCTCCTCTTTTTTCTTTTTTTTCTTTTTCATTTTGTACGTGTATAGGTGTGTATTTTTATGTATACACATGTATTTTGTAAATACAAGTTCAGATCTGCTTCTCCTTCTTCTTTTATTGCATTTGAATATACACATTCAAATTCAGATCTGCAAGTGTATGTATCTGTATGTTCGTGTATATACATGTAATAATTCTCAGCACACAAGTGTATGTACGTGTATATCACTGTATGAACGTGTATATCCGAATATCTATTTGTATTTTTTGTATGTATTTTTGTGTGTATGTCAAGTAATAAATGTCAAACACATAAATTTGTATGTTTCGTTTGTAGATCTATAGATTCGTGTATGTATGTGTGTGTTTAGTGTATGTATAACACAATTTTTTTGTGTATTTACATGTATTTTTGTTTATATGTATTTTCCAACTTTAATTTCAAAAAAAATCAATGTTTATATGTGTATTTATGTGTATTTCATTTTTTGGATTCAAAAAAAAAAAAAAAAACTGATAGTGGACGGCGGCGGACGGCGGCAGTCGGCGGTGACTAGGCGGCGCCGCCGCCTGGGGTGGTAGCAGTGGGGGGAGGGGCAGTAGGAAGAAGGAGGAACCCTAATTTATTAGTTTTGTTGATTTTTGTATATAATGTGTAAAAAAATATTGGTATTTTTGAAAAATTGAATAATGTTGGTATTTTTTGTAATTTTAGTGTTAGGATTGTATATATTTGTAAATCTCCCTTTTTTCTTTCACTCATAGCATCCCCTCTTTTTAAAGAAATAAAAAATTCTAGCCCCCATTTTTCTTCTCTTCTCCTTCCCTCCTTCCACTTACGCTGCCGCCTCCTCACCACGAACTCACCTTCATCTCCTCTCCTCCAAGCCACCGCCTCCACCGTCATTTTTTTTTTCTAATTCTCTTTTTTTTTAATGCTTTTTGAATAATAATGTCGATTTTCCAACGTAAATTTCGGTCAAAGCTCCGGTGAGGGTTGGTTTATCACGTTTCTTCTTCTTTTTTTCACCTTTTTCATAAAATATGGTGAGATCTACTTGTTTTTTGTTAAAAGAAATTTCTAATGTTTAGATCTAGTGTTTTTCTTGTAGAAAATTGTATAAATCTTTTATTTTTGTTTAGCTTTTGCATAAAAGATGTCCAAAAACCTATAAACTTTTTAGGAGTTTATTTAATTTTATACATGTTTATACATTTCTTCAGATATGTATAAAGTTGTATAATCTGTATATGTGTATATATAAAATAAATAAATATAGTTTATACACTTCTGTAAACGTGTATAAAGCTGTATAACTCTATATACGCGTGAATGAATAATGAATAAACTGGTATAAATTTCAGATTTGGGCATTGTTATGGATGTATAAAGTTTAAGTTTTTTTTTTGTATTTTTCTCTTGCGTACATATTTTCTATGTATATACATGTATAATTTATTATTTCTTGATAGATTTGTGTATATAAAATTATCAAAAACTAAACTAAACCAGCAATAATAAAGCTCCGATGATATAAAATAAGCAATTCCGACGAGATGCGGTGGCTTTCAATTTTTCGGCCATCAGCCACCGCCGGCAAGTCAGTGGCGGGGGAGGGGGAGTGGAACCTAGAGTTTTTTTATTTTGAGGAAGAGTTCGAAAGGGGGGAGGGGAGGTGCTATGCCATATAAGAAAAAAATATGGCCCTTTATTTGTAAAATCGTTGCTTTGAGGTGGTATTTATATGTCACCTTATTCTATGTGTGTGTGTGTGTGTCTATATATATATATATATATATATATATATATATATATATATATATATATATATATATATATATATATATATATATATATATATATATTATATATATATATATATATACATGTACGTATAATTTATTATTTGTTGATAGATTTGTGTATATAAAATTATCAAAAAATAATAATTTAAAAAAACCAGCAATCATAAAGCTCCGGTGACATAAAATAAGTAATTCCGATGAGATCCGGCGTTTTTCAGTTTTTCAACGACCGTCTACCGCGGGCAGGTCAGTGCCGGGGGGAGGGGAGATTAGAACCTAGGGTTTTTTATTTTGAAGGAGAGTTCAAAGGGGATGTGCTATGCCATGTAAGAAAATAATATGGCCCTTTGTTTATAAATTCCTTTCTTTGAGGTGGTATTTTTGAAAAAAAAAACAAACCCTAAATTATTTAGCCCAAATCAAGCAAACTTTTAGATAGTTTGAATTGAACAGGTCTAGTGAGTTTGAGATACTAACACTCCGTTTGGATCATTGTTACCTATTGTTTCATAATGTATTGTTTTGTATTGTATTGTATTGTATTGTATTGTATCGTACTGTATTATAAAAACAACGTTTGAATTGATTGTATTGTTTCCCATTGTTTAGTAACATTGTTATTGTTTGTTTTGATTGTATTGTATTGTACTGTAACTAATAAGTTTACTAATATACCCTTAGTTGTTCTAAATATTAGATGAAGTAATAAATTTTTTTTAATATAATTTAAGACAGTTTATATTTACTAGTTTATCACCAACTATACCTTGTAAATATATTCATGCAAATTATAATGAAAATAATAAAAAAATAAGTTAATAAGAGAGGCAGGGAACATACTGTATTTTGAGAAGAGTGGAGATGAGGTCAAAATAACTAGTTGGGTGTATTTAAATAAGAAAATAGGGCAGAGGGTAAAATAGGATTATAAGGTTATAATTAAGGACATGATAGGAAAGTGTAAAAGCGTAACAATGCAAAACCACCAAATCGGTTGTAACAAAAAGTGGGTCTTTTCATTGTTAGGTAACAACGGAACTTAACAATACAATACAACGAAATTAAAGTAACAACCAAAACAAACGTTGTAATCATAATAACAATACAATACAATACAATACAATACAATGGGTAATAATGATCCAAACAAAGTGTAAAGGGCTGGCTGAGCAGATCAGGTTTTCATTGGATAATTTTGGACCATAACACTGACTCTTTGAGAACATGTTATGCTTAACAATATCATTCAAAGTACCTTTATACCCCTCTATAGATATATTTATTCAAGTCCTATTCTACTTGAGAACTTTGATGTTGAAATTATGACTCACTATAAATATCTCAAAAAACAGGTGAACAATGCTGGTGTTACTGTGGCAAAAGAAGCCACGGAAATTACAGAAGAAGATTACTCAATGGTAATAGGAACTAATTTTGAAGCTTCTTACCATTTGTGCCAACTTGCTCATCCCTTGTTAAAGGCTTCTGGAAATGGAAGTATTGTGTTTGTGTCATCTGCCGCTGGGGTTATTTCTGTACCTTGCACCTCGATCTATGCTGCCTCTAAAGGTAATGGTCGTGTTTGTTCTATTTTTTCCTTATAATATAGTTCTGCTTTTGGTATTTTACATTATTATACTCAAGGGCAACTCTAGGACGGCTAAAATATCTAAACTTTACATATAATAAACTAATAAAGTATTAAGGTCAATCATTTATTTCTCTATAACGGTAAAGCTACAAATTTATTTTTAGTCACATAAAAGAATTGAACTCGACATGCTGTAAAATTAAAATCATTGAGCGTTACTCAACATAACCAAACTTATCTTCAAAATGAGTTTATTGTTATAATGGGTAAAAGTTATGACTAATGTTATTTTGAGTGAAGTTACTTTTACTTTAAACTTTAAAGTGATAGTAATATTTTTGTGACATCACTATAATAGTTTTTAAAATTAAGTTGGTTGGTGTAAAAACACAAATTTTGTAACTTTACTATATTTATGAATACTTTAAACTTTAATGGACATACATGAAATTACTGGAAAATTTTGATGCGTAGCCATTTTTTGACGCACTCAAAGAGTTTTATCCACCATTTTAAAATTCATTGAGAAATAGCCAAAAATTTGGGCGCACATTTACGCTCTATTAGCGTTGGAAAAAAACCCCAGACTAGTCCCATAACAAAATACCGGGGCTTTGAACAAGTTTTGTTCAAAGCCCAAGTATTTTGTTATGGGACTGAAGCTTTATACAAAGTCCCATAACAAAATAATATCATAACAAAATAATGGGACAACATGTTCAAGGTCCCATTATTTTGTTATGTGATTTTATCCCATAATAAAATAATGGGAGGGATAAATCTCATTATTTTGTTATGGACTGAAGCTTCATACAAAGTCCCCTAACAAAATAATGGGGCTTTGAATAAAACTTGTTCAAAGCCCCAGTATTTTATACTAGGGTTAGTTTACTGAAGCTTCCCAGTATAAATATTGGGGCTTCGAATAAAACTTATTCAAAACCCCAGTATTTATAATAGAACTTGTCTGGAGGTGGCTATTTTTCAGCGAATTTATTTTTGACGGCTACAAATCAATTAGCACGCGCCAAACAGGCTCCTACGCAAAATTTTTACGAAATTAGTGACACTTGACCACTTATTTAAAATTCTAAATTCTGTCTTATGTTAGGAGCCATTAATCAAGTGACGAAGAATTTAGCATGTGAATGGGCAAAAGACAAGATTCGTGTCAATGCAGTTGCACCATGGGTCATCAAAACTTCCCTTGTCGAAGCATTGAATGTAAAATTTCGTATCTCACTTGTTTTTATTTTTTTGTGGCTCTTTTTTCTTAATTTTAAAAAGAATTATATCAATGACCCATGAATAAATTTCAGGATGAACATGAAGTGTTAATTCAAGGTCTAATTGATCGAGCTCCAATAAAACGTGCAGGAGAACCAAGAGAAATTTCAGCAACAATAGCATTTCTTTGTTTACCTGCTTCTTCATACATAACTGGTCAAATTATTTGTGTTGATGGAGGAATGACAGTCAATGGTGCTCCTAATTAAATGTTATACTATGTTTATATCGATTTACTGCTTTCATGAAAAATAAAGATTCTAAATGTTGTAATTTGAAGTTACTCCTTTTTTTGGAAAAGAAGTTTTCAAGTATCCCAAAATAGTCGTAGTTGAGTAGCTTTTTAAGCTACCATCAAACTACAATTAAAATGGTAAGGTAGGCCTGACACTTTCGTTGTTAGGTCCATCCCTTTTGTAATGACCATCAATTAGTATATCTAATAAAATATCTTTTATTATAAATAAACAATCTTTTTAATGTTAATCATTCAATATTACATACTTTTGTTATTACACTTGTTTACCTGAGTTTGAATCCCAACTCTAGTCATTGATAAATTGACGGAACAATATTGAAGCTAAAACTCATAAGTCAACACACAAGGAAATCCAACTTGGGAACTAGATAAATGAGTCATTAGATAGCTTCTTTTGAAATCTAATACTGCATTCTTCCAATTTTATGTCATAGTTTGAATTGGCACATAATTTAAAAAATAAAGAAAGATTTTTGAAACTTATGGTCTAAAATAAGCGATAAATATTTGTATAGTTATACCTGTGTGGTCTTGGATTTATGCGATGGAAACACTACCGTCCCCTTTACATTTAAGTTATAAAGTTCCAGCTCCTTGGAAATTCGATAAATCAAGGGTGAGCACAGGACTGCTCGTGAGTGTTGTTGACACCCAATTTTATCTCAATAATTTTTAAATTAGTTTTAAGATGGGCTGAATTGCAAAAATATGACACGGGAAGTAATGGTGTGCCAAAATGCCCTCAATAACAGTGGTTTAGAAAAACTACCCTCCATTAGTTTAATGAAACTTATTCCGGATGAAAATACCCCTCATAACTAATAAAAAGACCCACACTATCCTCCCCTTCCTTTTCTCCATTCAATAAATCTGTAAACCCTAGAACCTACAACTTTTACAGATTCCTCCATTGAAACGAAGATTCAAGGTTAGATTCCTTTAAATTCCTACTCTCTTATATTCATTTGGATAATCTTGTAGAAAATCTATGAAAATGGGTATCTTACACAGACTTCTTGACAATAGGCACCTTGCACGGACTTCTTGGTAATTGCGAAAACTTTAAGCCCTGTTGCAATGGGCAACTTGTATCTGCAAGTTTTGGATATGCAAAGAGTTTAAGCTCTGGTGCAATGACACCTTACACCGATTTCCCTGGCAATTGCCAAGACTTCAAGCTTTATTGTAGTGGCCAACTTGCAAAAGAAAGTCTCTGAAAATCTTGGCTCTTGCCAAGAGTTTAAGCTCTGGTGCAGTGGGCACCTTACAAAGACTTCCTGGAAATTGCCAAGACTTCAAGCCATGTTGTAGTGGCCAATTTTCAGAGAAAGTCTATGCAAGTCTTGGCTATAGCCAAGAGTTTAAGTCTTGGCTCATACCGTTTGCTGATTTTTCGCACGAGGGTTCACAATTACCACGAAGAAATTAACAAATTAACAAAAATACTTTTGAATCCTAGACCGACGCACGATCAGAAAAGAAGGAAGTGAAACTTCCTAAATGCCATCATAGCCTCTCGTAGATAAGTACGGACGTCTACGTACCCATCAGCGAGACTCTACTAGACACTGTCTTAGTCTGGATAGACTCTAAACTGGGCTCTGATACCAACTGACATGACCTGAAATCCGGTTAGGTCGTGCGGGCGCCCGACATCCTCCCCTAGACCCGTCGGGCGAACCCTTACAAATAAAATCAGGAAAATAAATATAACAATTCACGAATAAGGGAAAGACTTTAAAAAAAAAAAACACAGACATACTGATACCTCTAAGCTGTACAAAAGAAATTACAGTTGACTACCCAACATACTAGGTTTAGGGCTATCCAAACTAGACATCTAAGAGTACAAGAAAAACAGATACCTCCTGAAGGGAGCAAAATGCAACTGAAATGATAACCGATAAACTGGTGGCCATCCAGAATAAAAGCTGGCTCACCCTGACAGCTGAAGTCGTCTTCGCTCCTTCACAACGTGGCGAACTCAATCCTGGAGCGAACCTGCCGAAACGAAATAGATCGACAAGAAACAAACAACAAACAAGGGTGAGTCGAAAGGACTCAATAAGTGGGGCAGACTAGCCACCTCAAAGAATAGGATAGCTAGCCAGGGATGAGAAACATATAAACAAAATTCCTCTTATTTAAATTTTAAAAAGGCAGAGCCAGATAATAACTAGAAACACGTATGGAATGACAAATTCATCAACAATCAGAAATACATCCTGTTGCGGCGTGCAACCCGATCCATGTATTTATACCGTTGCGGCGTGCAACCCGATCCATCTATTTATACCGCTGCGGCGTGCGACCCAATCCCCGCAATCCAGAATGCGAGGCAGAAATATATAGGCAAATACGCAATGCACGTAGAAGCAGAACAACAGTTATGTACCACAAGTCTACACAATGGTATGAAATGAAATGAAATGAAATAAAATAAGATGAAATGAAATGAAATAAAATGAGATGAAATGAAATGAAATGAAATATGATGCAAAGGGTCACATGTGCCCGTAATCCCATCCCGAAGCGGAATACTCCTGCATTCGAGGGGAATCCAATCTGATAACCAACTAGAGCGGAATACTCCCGCTCTTGGGGCGGAATACTCCTGCACCCGATATAATATAAACCAGAGGCGGAATACTCCTGCACCTGATATAATGTAAAGCTGAGGCGGAATACTCCTGCACTCAATATCTGACATAAGAGCGGAATACTCCTACTCTTGGGGCGGAATCCTCCTACCCTCAATATGATACAATGGAGCGGAATCCTCCTGCTCCTGGGGCGGAATACTCCTGCACCCAATATGATATGCAATGTAATGCATATGAATGACATATAATGCGTATGAATGCAATGTGATGCAATAATAACCCTTCACCGGCGCGGGACTCTCATCGACAGCCGGGAAGTAGATGCCAACTTACAGCCAGGGTACAATGCTCAGATCCTCAATGCAATACCAACAATAGGACATAACATATAATATACAATGTAAATCCAAAGCTAAGGCGTAATGAGTACGCCTATCGGCAGCTACACACATAAAGAATACGTGGTAGAAAACCCACGAGGCCAGGTGCCTCCAAAGAAATGAATATAAACACTTACCTTGTTACAAAGTTAGTACATCCACTCAATAACCGCTTGTCCTTTGATTTCATTGCCAAATGATCCCAATCTATTCAATAAGCAGAAAAATATATCAAATTAGGCTAAAAGCTTCATTCCTCACATTTTAGGGTAATCCAGGTAGGAACCTGATACCCTATTCGCATCCGCAATGTAGGCCAGACCTATGTACAGGGTTTATGGTCACATAACCAAACCCTAAATAAATTACATTTATAAGTTGCCAATAACTCACTGAGTACGAATATATAATCGATTTCGTTATCGGGGTCTATTTGACCGTTTAAACTATTAATTGAACTTATTAAAACGATGTATAATATTCCAAGTTTTACCGTTAAAACATATTCAAACACACGTAATAAACTCAAATAATATATTAGGATCATTACCTGAATATTTTAGGGTGAAAATTCTACTTTTCTCCGGCCCCTTTTCTCATTTTCTGGCATTTTTTCCCATTTCCGCGCCATTTTATTTTTCTCTGTTCATCTTCTGTTTTTCTTATGTTTCTGTTCAATTTTAAGGATTTACAAGATTCTGCTCGTCCTTAGCTAAGGACCACCGCCTACAATTTTATGTTTTTGTCTTTTCTTCTTTTTTTTTGTTTCTTTTATTTTATTTTCTTTTCTTCACGAAATTTAAAACGGTGCCCTACGATATTCGAAATAATTCCAACTTTTGCATATGAGTTATACAAAATATATGTAACATACTTGCGAAGGCAGATTTCAAATCGGACTCCCGAACCTCAAGATGCGAATTTAAATGGAAAAGAAGTCAATTTATTTAACTTTCGGCATTTTAACGGAAACCGAACAACATCGAAATTAACTTTTGAAAAATCACAAAAGTCACAAATAATCATACGAACCTAATGGAACTTTCGGATTTCGAATCGGAGCTCATTCGCCAAACCGAGCTCGAAAATCTCTTTTTAATATCTATCGACAATAAAAACTGAAACCTTCTTCCGATGCCTACCGAAAGAGGTCTGATTTAGCTCAAATTTTACAGACAGGTCCTAATGAATATTACAAATATTTTAAAATTATTGGCACGCTAATCGGAGTCCTAACTTCCAAAACGACTAACCGAGGTCGTTTCACAAAGACTTCTGCTAATTTATTAACATTCACATGAGTAATTTGTATATCAAAGTTGAAAAATTGAAGAGACACACTTTAATTGATTAGTTTATTTATAAGGTGAAAATGATCAATAAGAGCCATTAATAGTTATTCCTCCATCAACACACATAATCTGTCCAGTTATATATGAAGCACATGGAAAGCAAAGAAATGCAACCATAGCTGAAACTTCTTTTGGCTCTCCAGCTCGACCGCCAATAGGTGTACGACTCGCTAATCTGCTGATACCTTCTTTCAGTTCTGGGTCTTTCTGCAAAGTAATGAGATAAATTAAAAGTCAGTGTCACACAAATATTGAATTGAGACAAGAAAATTTTCATGTTGATGTTTAATAGTTTTTATTGTTGGAAAATCATGGCATTGTCTGAAGAAAACTAATTGCTCTGAAATACTACATGGCGAGCCATAAATTTAACAAGGGATTCAAGAAAAAAAATAATGTCACATTTAAAGCCGTGGCGATTTAAGATTTTTTCACTAAGGGAATTCAAAATCTAAAGAAGTAAACACAAAGTAATCAAGAAAATTCAACGAATGCTATATATACATTTAAAATTCACTTATTTCAAAATTAAGGTATCAACACCCAATCAACAAGAGTGGCTCCGCACGTAATTTGAGCCTATGACCAATACGTATCTTAAACGTCTTTTGTAATTACACTAGAAGTTCCCGTAATATTATTTTATTTGCTATATTAATATAGTATAATCTTTTGATGAGGATATTATTTGAATGCACTTCACTACATATAATTCAGCCTCTGCTGATATATGTTTAATCTCAAAATGATTATACATAGTCTCTTCCCCTAACTGAAACACCGTTTAGTGATATCCGAAAATATTCTCTTAATACCATAAAGATGATACATGACAGATAAGCAATAACAACAACATATACCCAGTAATATTCCATCAAAGTGGGGTTTAAGAATGGTGAGATATACGCAGACCTTATCCTCACCCAGGTAGAGAGGTTATTTTCCGATAGATCCGCAGTGAAATAAAGCATTTAGAAAATATATTTAAAAGAAGCAAAGTTAGTAAAACCAAAATAAATAAAATACTGACAGGAAAACTCGAGCATGCCCAAAACAAAAATAAAATAACAATAGCAAATACAATTGAAGAATAAGCTGGAAATAGAATATATAGAAACAATACTACTGCTGATTTAAAAACCGTTTGATTACTATCTTTCCTTCTATCCTAATCCTCGACCTCCACAGTTTCCTACCTCGGGTCATGTCGGTAATCTGGAGGTTGGCCATGTCATGTCACATCACCACAATCCAATTTTTGCTTGGTCTACCTCTACCTTTTCGTAGACTCAGCGCTGCAAAGCATCTTTTCACTGGAGCATCTATGCTCCTCTTCTTAACATGTCCAAACCATCTCAGTCTTGTTACTCGGATCTCGCCCGCCACTACAACAACTCCCACCTTATCGTGTATGGTCGCGTTCCTGATCTTATCCATCCTAGTATGCCGACACATCCATCTAAGCATTCTTATCTCTATTGTGCTCAACTTCTGAAAGTGAGCGGCCTTTACTGGCCAACGCTCCACTCCATACAATAAAAAGACAGAGGATCACTAAAAGTAAAATATGAAGGTTTAATGTTTGTCTGATACGCTAGACCAAGGAAGTCCAAATATACTCTTAATATGGTGCGATATTGTCCACTTTGAATGCAGAAGTTTCCCCATAAGGTCTCACACGTTAAGAGATTCTTACACCCTATAAGCAGGCTCCCAATCTTTTCAGTTCCTGATATGGAATTTTGATTGTACTGCCAACAATCTCTCCCTAAAACTAAGTTTCACATAGCTCATCACCATGATTTTACGTCTTCGAAGCTACAGGCAAAGGTAGTAGACCAGTCGGTAGATGGGCAAAGATAATTAACAGGCCCTCTCCATGTTATGGGTAAAGGCATGTAATAATCCGGTCCGCAACGAGCAAAAGCTAAGTCGAGCTCATTGCTCCGCCATTTTCATACTCGTCTTGATGAACCATTGTCCTCATGATAGTAGCTATTGGGCCAAGGAACCCCAGAGATAATCTTAGCCTAGTATGATATTATCCGCTTCGGGCTAAGACCACATGGTTTTTCACAAAAGGCCCCACATATGAGATCCCTACTCACTAAAAGTAGGCTCCCTAACTTTTTAGTTATCAATATGGGACTTTATTCACGCTCCCAACATGATATTCCTTTTACAAAATTCTTTACAAAGAATTTCTTTTTGAGAAGTGTTTTTCCTTTCCCGTTTTTGAGAAGTGTTTACTTAAACATAAACATATAGGATATGTTTAATTTCTACAGAAGTCTATTACGTGTTGTGTCTTAGGTTTCTTCAAGAAATAGTAGTCATGATATCCTACTTAATTAGTTAACAGACTTTAAGCATCTAAGTTAGTAAGTTGTATTGGTTCGGCGGGGGAGGGGGGGGGGGGGGGTGTATGAAGGAGTAGTTAAAGCTAAACTTACACAAACTGCTTCAATGAGAGAGGTTTTGATTATCCATGGTGCAACTGCATTAACTCGAATGTTGTCATTAGCCCATTCAAATGCCAAACTCCTTGTCAATTGGTTCATTGCTCCTTTATTTGCGAGGAAAATGGAAAACAAATCATACAACAATACTAGTATATACAGTTTAATGTAATTAAAGCCTAATGCAAATGGTCTTAATTACATAATATTTTCACTTGATATATATAAATAAAATACAAAAGATCTTTTTAAAATCATTTCTTCTATTCAAATTATAAAATCATCTGAGTTCATTTTCTCGAGTGTCCTGCAGAGTCCGGAGAAGGACCCCACCTCAAGGGATGTGATGTACGTAGCCTAACCTAATGCAAGTATCAGTGGCTATTTTCAAGGCTTGACCCATGACCTTTAGATCACACAAAAACAACTTTACAAGTTGCTCCAAGGCTTCCCTTAACAACTTAAGTTTCTTATTTTACTCATAATAAGAAGCATTTATAATCACATAAATTATTATACCATATTTTTGGCCACAAGTTTGAAAAGTCTTACTTCCTTTCTTAATTTTTTTGCGAATTCAAGCTTTGTCACATGAAATGTAATTGACGGAGTAACTAACGTGAAAAAATAATTTATCTATGTTTGGCAAATTTAAGGTAGAGATAGTATATATATATATATATATGAAGCTACTTTCTTATTAGTCTGTTTAAAAGATAATAATTTTTCAATTAAAAATAATTATACTAAAACATTCACTTGTGCTTAGTGAGAATCTTTAATCGTCAAAAAAATAATATGGCATATTTTAAAGAGGAAATTTTTCATCATATAATTTGAATAGATGAAAATAACTCTATAAAGATCTGTTATGTTTTTTTTTTTTTTTTAAAATATTTCTTACATGTAAAAATTTAAAAATTTCTTAAGAGATTTGACATAAAAATTGTTTACGAGACCACAAAACCAATTGACTCCTTATTTAGGATTGCAAGTTTCAAAAGAATTATAGCTACACAAATGTTACGACTTTTTTAGGACCATAAATTTTAAAAATCTTCATTTTTTCCCCTGTATTTCGTGTTTAATTAACAATGTTTGCATAAATTCATCATTAAAGAATTTAGAGAAGAAAAACAGAAGATCATGTTATCTTTGGCAAGCTAGTTACCTACCTTTAGATGCTGAATAGATGGAACAAAAGGGAAAAGACATGAGCCCAGCAACAGAAGAGATGAAAACAATGCTTCCATTTCCTGAGGCCTTCAAGAAAGGCTGTGCTAACTGTGATAGGTGATATGAAGCCTCAAAATTGATACCCATCATGGTGTTGTAATCTTCATGAGTGTACTCCGTCGTTATCTTAGGTATGGATACAGCAGCATTATTTATCTAACAAAGAAAGTCAAATTAATATGTAATTAATGAGAAAAAGAGCGTAATCGTCTATAAAAAGTCTAAATTGGTAATTCAAAAAAAGAAAAAGTAAAAAATAAAAAAAAAAACTGGTTATCACTATTTATGGTATGTTGATTGTAGTAAAAACCATTACACTGTGTATGTAATATGTATACAAGTTAACGTCAATTATAAGTAAGAACTCATTGTTCATAAATATGTTGGTATAGATGAAATTTTTTCATTCTTAATCAAAGACCTAGGGTTAATTTAGGATTGAAAAATTCTTAATACGGTTCGTTTCTAACTTGATTATCCACACGCTGTGTGTTTTTGGAATAATAGTCGAGCTATTTAGCGTATTAAATGGTTTTTTTTTTGTTTTTAAAAAAAGTATGTAATGCAAAGGCTTGTTTCCGTTCTACAATGTCAAGTTTTTAATTTACGCGGCTGAACTTACAAGAATGTTGATTTTTCCATCAAAATGGCTGCTAACGGTGTCCATAAACTTTTCACGTTGAGATCTTGATAGTACGTCACACACTGATCCTCCCACCTTAAAACCTTTAGTTTTCCATTGTTGCAGACATTCATCAAGCTCCATTTGGTTACGTGAACACGTATAAATATTCGCTCCAAAACATGCCAGTTCTTCAACAATGGCATGCCTAATGTGCACTCAAAAACAACAAACATTAATTTGAAGTAATTAAAAAAGAATGATGAATTTACAAAAGACTTTTGAAACTAGTGTAGTAGACATGTCATAAAATTTTTATGACTATGCAAACTTTGAAATAATTTGTGAAAGATTCTGAGCATCCACCTCAAAACCTTAAAACAGTGAGTGGAGTGTCCTAAGATTTTATAAATTCCTTTGGTAACTCTTGCACAATCGAGTCGACAGATTTGTTATATATATATATATATATATATATATATATATTTTCCAAATCAAATACTCCATCCGTCCCAAAATAAGTGTCTGCGTTTGACTTAGTGCGGAAATTAAGAAAATAGGGAAGACTTTTGAATTCTATGGTTCAAAATTAAAATTATGTGTAATGTGGGTCAGTGCCTTTAAATCTTGTGGTTCAAAACAAATTTTGAAATTAAAGAGTTACCAAATATGAAAAGAGACACTCTTTCTGTGACAAACTAATAAGAAAAGGTAACACACTTATTTTGCGGTGGAGGGAGTAATAAACTAAGGAAATAGTATCACAAAATAGAACGGTGAGAGATATCCAATTAATATGAGTACTCGGCTGAAAGTTAAATTACCCTATGCCTCGAGTGCCTCCAGTAACAACAGCAGTAGTTCCTTGAAGAGTCCACCTACCCTCAGTTATTTCCATTGCTGTTTCTGGTAAGTTTACAGCATAACAAAATCAAGAATTTATAAGAGAAATGTTGAGTTTTCTTATGTTCTAACGAAGTGATCATGACCTTATTTAATATACCCAAATCATGGTGGTCCTCGATTTCTTCAGCAGCATTAGCTAGTAATCAATTTTTTTTATTGTTAAAACCACCATCAAGAAGGTGCCAAGGATATATTCCAGTGGATAGGGTCAATTGCAAAACTTACAAAGTTATATTCTATACACAGTTTAAGTTGGTTTATAATATTAATAGGTAACTCTTCATATAAGCTCGATATTATACTTTGACAAATACATTGTCTATATAATTTAATGCGATCATGTTTAATTGATGAATATGGTATTTCCAAAAAGAATAAATTTTTTAAAACTTAAAGGTAATAAATATGCATAATATTCGTGTGACTATAAAAACTGAATTGTAAGTAAAATCTAAAGTTTAGTTAAATTATTTTCAACTTTAAAAGTAAATCATAGCCGACTATAAATTAAATAAGGAAAATTTGCACCACATGAAAATCCTAATAGCTAAATTACAAAAAATACTGATTTTTTTACAATATTTATAAAACATACCAATAGTTTACAATATTTACTCTAAATACCATTTTTTATTTCCCACTCTTCCAACCATAAAACCATAATTTCTTCTGCTCTCTCTCTCTCTCTCTCCTCCACCTATCCACCCACCCACCGCCTCTATCCCCCCATCGCGGCGACCAGTGAGCCGCCGCTGCTGTCCCTCACCACTGCTGTCCCTCGCCGCTGCTGCTTTTATTTCTCAAATCTGTTGTTGTTAGTCACGACTTTGCCGCTTCTGTTGTTTTATTTTCTTCAACCAGCCACTAGCCGCCGCTGCTACTGTTGTCCATTGCCGGCGACCAGTGGTCGCTACTGCTGTTGTTATTCTCCGATCTGCTCCTTTTTTTTTTTTTTTTTTTTGTATGTGTATATATGTGTATGTATTAATATATCTTTGTATTTTGTATATATAAATACACATACCTTTTTTTTTTTGTATATGAATGTCTATATTCACTTTTTTATGTGTATATATTTGTATATATATATTTGTATGATTGTGTATATGTATGTCTAGAGTAGAAATTTTTTTTTATATTTTTTTGTATAACTTTGTATGTTTGTGTATATTTTTATATGTATGTATTTGTTTGGGTTATATGTATTTTTAAAATGTTAATTTTTCAAAATGTTTCACTGTATATGTGTGTATTTTTTGTATGTTTCATTTTGAATATCAAAAAATATTTTTTAAAAAATAAATTCAGCCACCGGCGGTGGTTGGTCGGCGGCGGTGCGTGTTGGCAGCAGCCCCCAGTATAGTGGTGGGTGGAGAAGGTACGAAGAAGGAGATAAAATCCTAAATTATAGGTATTTGTTGAAACTTTTATATGCTATGTAAAAAAACTATTGCTATATTTTGTAAAGTGGTAAAATATTGGTATATTTTATAAATATGATTTTAGGGTTGTATATTTTTGTAAATCTTCTAAATAATAAAGTACACACAAAAAAAAAACAGAGAAAATAATAATAACGATTTTCTAGAACTAATACATTGTAATGATGGATCGATAGATATAAATTAAACTGTTAAGGAAGTAGTTTACTTTATTAAAAAAAAAAAAAGAGTTGTTTTATCTTTCTGTGCGTTTATTTTACCTATGAAAATCTCTTTAATATAAGCAAGGACAAGTGTGATTTGGTAAATGGTTTTATTATTTAGTATTTCGTTATACAAGCAAATTTTGGCCAGCTAACTAGTACTTTGTTTCCGTATCATCGTCATCCAGAGTCTTAGCTTGGCGGGTTTGTCGAAGGACACTACTTGGCGATAATCAAAACAGCTTGGTTGGTCGAAGTATTTATAAATTTAAATTCATTTTAGGTTATGATTTTAAATCCACTTAAGGATTTTCTTCTAGTAAAAAATCACTTTACACAATCCCAATACTGTAAACTCATACCCATTCAATTGTGTTAAAGATTCTTCGATGTTTCTTTTATTTGGTGAATATATTAATAGGCATGCAGTCCATTTTTGCTTTCTTTTTTATAATAAATCTCAACAATTACTAAAAATAGTTACTATGTATCATTATAAAAAATTAGATAATCCAAGAACTCGCTTTCATTCTGAAAATTAGAAATCCAATGACTTGTGAACTTCAATGAATGACTCACGTCCTTAGCCCTTTTGTTCTCTCTCCGTCTTAGTTCGTAGTGTTTCTCTTTGGTCTTGCTATTCCATTTGAAACAACTAACTTCTAGAACTATATTAAAAAAAAATTAGAAGAATGTAAATTCTTATGAAAGTTTGTATTGGGTAAAAATCGGCTCGCTTATGAGTCGCCTCGGCGCGATAATTTGACAACCGCTGAGCGCGTGACGACAAACCAGTGACCGAAGCAATGGAATTGATTACCGAAGTCAGACACCGAGGTCGTCGCCGAAGGCGAGCCGTAAGCCGAGCTTCGGTGACGTCCACCTCGGTCAATCGGCAAGGCCTCACCACCGAGGTCACACACTTGTACCTCGGTGAATCGCCTCGGTTCGAGCGGCTTTGCAGCCCACTACTCCATTAGTGAGCACTCAGACTGTGAGTTTGAGCACTACTAGACATGAGAAATGTAGGCTAGGCCCTTGAGTCTATAAATAGCACTTCATTTTGTATTGTACGCATTCAGAAATACATACAGAAACTCTATCAAATTTTGTACTCGTTGCAATATATTGAAATCCGGTTACTTTCTCGCATTTTACGCTTATTCTTGGCATTTTATCAACTTTGATACGAAGTTTTGCTTATATTCTAACTAAAATTCGATTTGTGATCCTAAACCGATTTAGGCCCATACAAATTAGCGTCGTCTGTGAGATATAAGTAGAAACGCTTTGTTCCAAAGTTGAACGCTCTCTTTTCGTTAAAGCCTACAATATTCTCGATGTCGATATGGCTGACAACAATAGAGATCTAGATGATCAGACTAACGTTCCGTCGAACCAACAGTCCTCATCTCCAATGACAACTGAAGCCTTCCAAGCTTTTGTTGTTGCTTCGCTCAAAGCTCTTCAAGCACGGCAGGATGAGAAAGCGCACATCAACGCCGAATTCTGCGCCTCGTTAGAAGCGAGGAATAGTTCAGCATCGAATGACACTCAGCCTTCGGTTCCAAATGGAGGCAACCCGATCTTCATTCCTACAGGCGCGAAAACAGGAGGACCTCCCAATGGGGCCACATCTGGGGGTTCGGAAAACATACCAGGCACAACGCCACACTTCGGGACGATTCCCACCGTGGCAGAAACTACATCATCGGTCGACGTTGAGAGGTTGACCAGGGAGATTGAGGCACGCGTCGAGGTGCGCGTTGAAGCTCGCGTAGAAAAGCGCCTTTAGAGTGTACTGGGGATAACAAAGACCGAAGATGAGCTTGACATAGACCAATACAGGGAGTTGCCATTTAAGCCCGAAGTAGCTCCAGCTCCAACTCCTAAAAACTTCGAGCTCATGTTTTTAAAAAAGTACGATGGGACCACTGATCCCAAAGAGCATGTAAGGGAGTACCTGGAGATGGTGAAGAGCAATGACTTAACGGCAATAGAGCTCGAGTCAATGTTCTTAAAAAGTTTGGCGAATCCTTGGAGAAAGGAGCGCTGGCCTGGTACATGTGTCTACCAGTGGGGTCAATTTCCACCTTCAAGGAAATGACCAACGCCTTCGCTAAGGCCCACACCGGGGCTGAAAAAATTCTCCAGAGGAAGGAGGATATATGCGAGGTCAAACAACGGCCCGGTGAGCCACTTAAGGAGTTCCTTGAGTGCTTTCATGCTGAGCGCATGGAGCTACCTCGGATGGATGATACTTTGGCCATCATGGCATTTGAAAAGAGTATCAATATTCGCAATTCTGATGCTGCTGCTGAATTGCGAAAGGAGCTCCAACAATACCAAGTTTTGACATGGGAAGATCTACACAAGCGAGCTTACTCCAAGATCAGGCTGGAGGAGGCTGAGCTTAAAAGCCGAGGTTATAGTTACAAAATCCGAGGCGAATCCTCACATCGCGCCGAGGCGTCCCGAGGAAATTCGAAGGGGAGGTATGAACCATACACCTCTACAAGGCAGCCTGTCAGCCAAAGCTCGGAGGAAAGGTTCACTCCAACACGAACCAAAGAAATTCCTCAGGCTCAGCTTCGGCTTCAAAGAAAGAACTACCTCGAATCCCTGACTACAATTTTAATATATCGACCTCGGAGCTGGTCAATGTGGTCAAGGGGACTGCCGGGGTAAGAGTGCCCAAAGACATGAGAACTCCAGCAGACAAAAGAGACAAAAACTTGCACTGTGAGTTCCACGCAGATTATGGCCATCAAACCGAGGACTGCAAAGCATTGCGCCTCGAGGTGGCTCATTTGTTGAAGAAAGGAGTGTTGGTCGAATTCCTTACTGACAAGGGAATGAACAACTACTCCAAGAACCAAGGCGATGGACAACCACCTCCGGCTCCACCCCCGGATAGAGTTGTAAATGTTATTACTGGGAGGTCAGAGGTGAACGAGGTCAATTTCGCAGCTGCAAAAAAATTCGCCAAGTTATCAATCACAATGGAAAAGAGAACTCGAGTTGGGTGCTCGCGTAAAGAGATCGTGGTTGATGGTGACGATTGTGATGGGATGATGTTCCCTCATCACGATGCCTTGGTCATCATGCTGAGAATCAACGACTCCGACATCAAGCGAATCCTTATCGACCCCCGTAGCTCGGTCAACATAATCAACTACGGGGCCGTTAAGAAGATGTGGCTCAAAGGGAAAGTTGTCCCCAAAGCAACTGTGTTGACTGGTTTTAACAACTCCACAGAGAAAAATTTGGGTGAAATTACACTCAAAACGTTCGCTGAAGGAGTTAGCAAAGAAACACTATTTCAAGTGTTACCCGAGGACATTTCCTACAACGTGATCCTTGGCAGACTATGGATCCACTTCATGGAGGCTGTTCCCTCCACGCTGCATCAAGTGATCAAATTCCCCACGCCTTGGGGGGTTCGATCAATAAAGGGATAGCGACGAGTAGCGAGAGAGTGCTATTCGGTTGTGTTGAGAAGTAGCGTAGTCGTTCTTGTTCGTTGTCGTAGTGAGCTGGTTGGGCTCCGTTACGCTTGCTTTTGAGTCCCCCCGACCGGGCCAAAATAATAGTAACTAACGCAACCGGGGTCAGGCGAGGAGGACCCCCGAGGAGAAGTTGAAAAGATCCCGATTTGCATTCAAGAGCCTCGGAAACAAAAAGCCGAGGACTCCACCATTGAAGAGTTGGAGTCTTTCACCTTATTGAAAGATTTTCCCAAAAGAAAGGTATTTGTCGGCTCGGAGTTGGACCCGGAGTCGAAGAAAGCAATCATTGAAGTTTTAAAGTCCAACAACGATTGCTTCGCTTGGTCTCATTCAGACATGATTGGTATCGATCCGGAGATCATGATCCACAAGCTGAATGTAGACCCGAAATTCACCCCGGTGAAGCAGAAGAAAAGACCTCACGCCGGGGTCAAAAAGAAAGAAATCGAAGATGAAACCACGAAGTTGCAAGAAAATGGTTTCATAAGGGAGGTAAAGTACCCCCAAATGGCTGGCTAATGTGGTCGTCGTGCCAAAGAAAAATGGCAAGCGGAGGATGTGCGTAGATTACACTGACTTGAACAAGGCTTTCCCCAAAGACTCCTACCCATTGCCATAAATAGACAGGTTAATAGACTCCACGGCTGGACATAAACTATTAACCTTCTTGGATGCTTATTCGGGCTACAACCAGATCCTCATGGATCCGAAGGACGAAGAAAAAATTTCGTTCATCACTGACCGAGGCACCTTCTACTATAAGGTGATGCCCTTCGGTTTGAAAAACGCTGGAGACACGTACCAGAGGTTGGTGTATCGCATGTTCAAAGAGTATATTGGAAAATTTATGGAAGTCTACATAGACGATATGCTCATTAAGTCAATTCGAATGGAGGATCATCTTAATCATCTGAGGGAGGTTTTTGCTGTTCTGAGGCAATACGGCATGAAATTAAATCCTGAGAAGTGTGCCTTCGGTGTTGGGCCTGGAAAATTCTTGGGGTTCATTGTCTCCGAACGAGGAATCAAAGCAAACCCAGATAAAATCAAAGCCATAGAGGAAATCCCCGAAGAGTTGACCGGGGTGAAAGAAGTTCAGCGCTTAACTGGCCGAATCGCTACCTTGAGCCGATTCATCTCACGGTCCTCGGAGCGATGCCACAAATTATTATATGTTTTGAGGAAGAACAATCACTTCGAATGGACACCGGAGTGTAAAGAAGCGCTAAAAAATTTGAAACGCTAGTTGGCTAACGCGCCATTACTCGCCAAGCCTAAGGAGGGTGAAATATTGCTGGTTTACTTGAATGTGTCCGAGGTGTCAGTCAGAGTGGTGCCGTCGGGAGGAAGATCGCAAGCAACATCCCATCTACTATTTGAGCAAGACACTCCTCGATGCTGAGACCAGGTACCCACACTTGGAAAAACTAGCACTTGCTTTAATTGTTACTGCCCGAAAATTAATTGCTCAACCTTCCCCTTGAGAAGTATATTGCACAAACCTGAGTTATCGGGGAGGTTATCAAAATAGGCGGTAGAACTAAGTGAATATGACATCACTTATCAACCCCAAACAGCCATCAAATCCCAAGTCTTAGCCGACTTCGTAGTTGATTTTAGTGTTGGGATTCTGCCCCAAACCAAAAAGGAGAACTCAATATCGAAAGGAACGACTTCAGGGCTGTGGATACTGCACACTGATGGGGCAACTAATTCCAAAGGTTCGGGATTAGGCATAGTGTTGAAAGCACCCACCGGGGAGAAAATCAAGGATTCGATTCGATTAAAAAAAGTGACCAACAATGAGGCTGAATACGAAGCGGCTCTAGCAGGCTTGGAGTTGGCTAAAGAAATGGGGGTGGAGAGAATTGAGCTAAGGTGCGACTCCCAGCTAGTGGTGAATCAAGTGCTCGACGAATACACGGCTCGAGAGCCCAGAATGCAGCTATTCTTAGACCGAGCACAAAGGATTTTGGAACAATTCCAAGAGGGGCAAATTAAACAAGTGCCTCGGGAGGAAAATACCGAGGCCGACGACCGGGCAAATTTGGGTTCGGCGGTCGATGAAGCCCACTCGGGGACTGATTCAGTGGTTCGGTTGCTGTCAACGCAATGAGAGAGATGAAATTGCAGGTCAACTCGGTGGACCACAAATGGGATTGGCAGAGTAAGTTTATCTGTTACTTCGACTCGGGGACTGTCCTCCAAGATAAAAAGGAGGCCAAAAAGTTGAGGACCCAAGCGGCTTCATACCATATGATCGAGGGCAATTTGTACAATAGGTTATATTGGGGCCCGATGGCCAAGTGCTTGGGTCCCGACGAGGCTAGGTATGTGATGGCTGAAGTTCACGAAGGCGAGTGTGGCGATCACTCAGGGGAAAAGTCTTTAGTGTGCAAGTTACTTAGAGTTGGGTATTATTGGCCCACCATCAGCGCAGATGCAAAGGCCTTCGTGCAAAAATGCGATAAGTGCTAATGCCACGCACAGATGATCTTCCAACAGGCCGAACCTCTACACTCGGTTGTGTCACCATGGCCCTTCACGAAGTGGGGGATGGATATTGTGGGACCCTTACCGAAGGGAAAGGGTGGTGTTCGGTTCATACTCGTGTTAACCGATTACTTCACTAAATGGGTAGAAGCAGGAGCTCTCACCGAAGTTAAAAAAAAAAAATAATCGATTTCATCAAGAAGAACATCATCTACAGGTTTGGTGTCCCGAGGGAAATTGCTTTCGACAATGGTAAACAGTTCATGGGAGCAGCCATTACTGATTTCTTCAAACAATGGGGAATCAAAAGAATTTCTTTGAACCCTTATCATCCAAGTGCCAATGGCCAAGCCGAGTCTTCGAATAGAATTATAATCGAAAATATCAAGAAAAGGCTCGATGAGAAAAAAGGTCCTTGGCCCGAGGAGTTGCCAGGAGTGTTATGGGCCATGCGGACAACAGAGAAGAACAGCAACGGTGAGACCCCTTTTCACTTGCTTATGGTATGGACTCCCTTATCCCCGTGGAGGTGAGCGAACCAAGTCTTCGGTACGCTCATACCACCGAAGATGCGAATCAACAAGCCATGCACATAGAATTGGACTTGCTCGAAGAGAAAAGAGAGTTGGTTTTGGTCCGGCTAGTTGCTCCAAAAAGACAGATCGGGGCATATCTCAATAGGAAGGCCAAACTTAGAGATTTTAAAGTTGGTGATTACGTGCTAAAAGCTACAAACCAGTCAACGAAGGAAGAAAATAGGGGAAAGCTTGTTGCGAAATGGGAAGGACCTTACAGAGTCAAAGCAATTGTTGGGAAGGGATCTTATCAAATTGAAGAACTGCAGGGCACGCCCGAACCCTTAAATTGGAACATCTCCAATTTAAAGCGATACTACTTCTGAAATCGAGGAAGCAGATTAAACGATTTCCAGTGCTCGGGTCTTCATCATGATTCATACCCGAACACTGGGGGGGAGTAAGGGAGCGAGTTGCAACCGAGGTCAAAAATGCGCCTCCCAACCGAAGACTATCTATTTGACAACCGGGGACTGGCACCCGAGAAATAGATTCAGTACATTGTAATTTTGCCCGGTAGTGGCATATTGTTAATTCGTTTTTTCACCCAAGGTCCGCTTCGACTTAGTTTCATGTAAAAGCCAATTTTGGCTTGTTAATATTATCAATGAAATAAAATTCATTCCATCTTTGTTTCTATAAGTTTGCAATCCGAAGTTGCACTTTAAATGTATCGACTCGAGAACGAGACGTCGTTCTAAGTTTGCATCGGTCCTACTAAGTCTTGCAGACAAGCTATCTATTCTAAGTGTTCGGTACATGCAAAAACTAACACTTAAAATAAAAGACGCTAAGTCATTTCATTAATAAGCCCGAAGGCTGAAAGTATCTACATCAAAAAGGCCCGAAGGTCCAAAACATAAACATGAAAGCCCGAAGGCATGCATAAAAAGCAAAAAATACAAATAGAAGTCTAAGCCTCAGGGGCGTCACTCCCCTCCGAGTCGCCCTCGGTACTTCTTCATCTTCCTCATCTTCATCATCGCTCGAGGCTTCACTTGATGGGAGGTCATCAATGATAGCTTAAGCCTTTGCTGCCTTCTCTTCGACTTTGACAATCTCTTCTTCCAAGTTGAGCTCACCAGCACGGCACTGCTTGAGCACCTTTAACCGAGACTTGATAACGGCCCATTGCTTATCCAGCTCAGCCTTTTTAGCCTTGATCTTAGCTCTATCTTTGCGATCAGCGATTTCATCCCGAAGAGCTTCAACCTCGGCCTCACGAGCTGAAAGTTTGGAGGTCTCACCCTCCAACTTTTGGATATGGAGCACATGCTTTCTCAGCTGCTCATGGTGCTTCTTGGCCATCTCCTCGGCCTTGCCCTTCGCTTGAACTAGCTCGGCATTCAGTCTTGCAGCTTTAGCCTCCAGCCTCGAACGCTCAACTTGAAAGCCATCACCGAGGGCTTTAATTTTCACTTCGGAAGCAGCTTCGGCCTCATGCAAATCGGATTGGGACTTGGACAACTTAGCCTTCAGTTCCGCGATTTGTGCGATGAAGCTGTGTGCCTATCCCATACACGAGCGACGCGCCGAACCTCTTCATTGAAACGACCTCGGTTAGTCGTTTCGGAAGTTAGGACTCCGATTGGCGTGCCGATAATTTTAAAATATTCGTAAGGTCCATTGAGACTTATCTGTAAAATTTGAACTAAATCAGACCTCGTTAGGTAGGTATCGGAAGAAGGTTTCAGTTTTATTGTCGATAAATAGTAAAAAGAGATTTTCGAGCTCGGTTTTGGCGAATGAGCTCTGATTCGAAATCCGAAAGTGCCGTTAGGTACGTATGATTATTTGTGACTTTTGTGAACTTTCGAAAGTGAATTTCGATGTTGTTCGGCTAGTTTCCGCTAAAATGTCGAAAGTTAAATAATTGGACCTTTTTCCATTTAAATTTGCATCTTGAGTTTCCGGAACCCGATTTGAGATCCGCCTTCGCAAGTATGCTATATATATTTTATATAACTGGTATGAAAAATTTGAAATTATTCTGAGTATAAGAGGGTACCATTTTAATTTTTGAAAAAAAGAAGAAATTATAACCAAAAAAAAAAAAAAGAAAGAAACAAACAAAATATTAGGCGGTGAGTAGTAGCATATAGGAACGGAAGTAGAAATGAGCAAAAGGAACAAAATGAAATAGAGAAGCGAGAACAGAGAAGAGAAAAGCGCAGTGAGATATAAAAGTGCCAGAAAATGAGAAAAGAGCCGGAGAAAAGATAGAATTTTCACCCTGCAACATTCAGGTAATTATCTTAATCATAAGTTGATTTTATTACGTATGTTTGAATATTTTAACGGTAAAATTAGGAATATTAGACATCAGGTAATAAGTTCAATTAATAGTTTAAAGGGTCAGATGGACCCCGATAATGAAATTAATTATATATTCGTACTCAGTGAGTTATGGGCAGCATATAAATGTAATTTATTTAGGGTTTGGTTATGTGACCTTAAACCCTATACATAGGCCTGACCTACATATTGCGTATGCGAATAGGGTATCAGGTTCCTAACCAGATTGCCCTAAGATGTGGGGAATGAAGCCTTTAGCCTAATTTGATATATTTTTCTGCTTATTGAATAGAGTGGGATCGTTTGGCAATGAAACCAAAGGATAAAGCAGTTGTTGATTAGCAATGCCAACTTTTTGGAAGAGGTAAGTGTTTGTATCCATTTCTTTGGAGGTCCTTGGCCTTGCGGATATTCTACCACGTGTTCCTTACGTGTGTAGCTGCCGATAGGCGTACTCATTACGCCTTAGCTTTGAATTTATATTGTATATTATATGTTATGTCCTGTTGTTGGTATTGCATTGAGCATATGAGCATTGCACTCTAGTTTTGAGCATTGCATATACTTCCTGGTTGGCGATGAGAGTCCCGCACCGGTGAAGGGTCATTATTGCATATACTTCCCGGTTGGCGATGAGAGTCCCGTGTCGGTGAAGGATCATCATTGCATATACTTCCCGGTAATCGATGAGAGTCTCGAGCCGGTGAACGATCATCATTGCATATATTTCCTGGTAGACGATGAGAGTCCCGTGCCGGAGATAGGTATCAGGCATATGTGACTGCATTGCATCGTACCGCATTCATCCCATCTCATTCAGATGTGACAGCATTGCATTGTACCGCATTCATCCCATCTCATTGCGCCGCATACTGACTATTGTGTGTATTGTGTTATGTTTATGTATGCGGTATGTGTACTAACTCATTTTTCCTATATATTTCTGGCTCGTATTCTGGGTTGCGGGGATCGGGTTGCACGCCGTAACGGTATAAATATATGGATCGGGTTGCACGCCGCAACGGTATAAATATATGGATCGGGTTGCACGCCGCAACGGTATAAATATATGGATCGGGTTGCACGTCTGAACGGTATAAATATATGGATCGGGTTGCACGCTGCAACGGTATAAATATATGGATCGGGTTGCACGCCGCAACGGTATAAATATATGGATCGGGTTGTACGTCTCAACAGTATAAATATATAGATCGGGTTGCACGCTGCAATGGTATAAATATATGGATCGGGTTGCACGCCGCAACGGTATAAATATATGGATCAAGTTGCACGCCGCAATGGTATAAATATATGGATCAGGTTGCACATCTGCACGTCGTAACGGTATAAATATATAGATCGGGTTGCACGCCACAACAGGATGAATATATCTATCGGGTTGCACGCCGCAACAGGATGTACTTCTGATTGTTGATATTTTCGGGATACCTATATATTTTGGCTATCTTATGTGCCTGGTTGTTAATGAATTTATGATTCTATACGTGTTTCCAGTTATTATCTGGCTCTACCTTTTTATAATTTAAATAAGAGGAATCTGGTTTATCTGTTACTTTTCTCCCTGGCTAGCTATCCTATCATTTGAGGTGGCTAGTCTACCCCACTTATTGAGTCATTTTGACTCACCCTTGTTTGTTGTTTATTTTTGTCTATCTATTTCGTTTCGGCAGGTTCGCTCCAGATTGAGTTCGCCACGTTGTGAAGGAGCGAAGACGAATTCAGTTGTCAGGGTGAGCCAGCTTTTATTCCGGATGACCACCAGTTTTATGTTTATTATTTCAGTTGCATTTTGCTCCCTTCATGAGGTATCTGTCTTCTTCTGTACTCTTAGATGTCAAGTCTGGATAGCCCTAAACCTAGTATGTTGGGTACTCAGCTGTAATTTCTTTTGTACAGCTTAGAGGTATCAGTATGTTTGTGTTTTTTTTAAGTCTTGTCCTTATTCATGAATTGTTATATTTATTTTCCTAATTTAATTGGTAAGGGTTCGCCCGATGGGTCTAGGGGAGGATGTCGGGTGCCCGCACGGCCTAACCGGATTCTGGGTCGTGTCATTCATCCCTCGAGGTCGCAACCTCGATGGCCCTTAATGATAGAACAAAACTCTGAATGTAAATCAATCAGAAAATCAATTGTCAGCCACAGACCGAGGACGAAGATAAAAGGTAAAATTAAAAGACGATGAAACTTACTCTCATAGTATTGGCGGCGATGGTGTTGTACAGCTGACCTCGAGAGAAAGCTTGCACAACTTTGTCATGTACTGGGATGAGCAAAGGCGTGAGACTCAAAATGTCACCTCGGTCACAAGCCATAAGGTTCGAAGAAGTTGACACTTCAAGCTTCCGAAAAGACCCTACCGAGGAAATCCTCGCGGGTTCGGACTAAGCTCGAACCGCGCCAGCTTCAACCTCCATTCCGACATTGGCAGACCCAACCTCCCCAACTTTGGCCTTGACCGTGGCCTTAGCAATGATCGCCCTGGAGTCTTGCTCCTGATCCTCAAGGTCCACGACCTCAACTGCTCATCGGGCTATAAAGTCTTCGACAGCATTGTCGTAAGGCTCATCGATCAGCCTTCGGCATGGTTCCACCACAACATCGGGCCTTGGAGAAGTGGCTACCTCGGTGCGAGGAGCCACAGAGCGGGAGGGTTTCTTGGAAACCGCCCTTTTCCTTTTCACGCAAGCAAAAGGTAATATGAAAGAATTTTAAGCAAAAGATTGAAGAAAAGCGAGGACTAGCAAGATGACCGAGGATTGTGGTTACCTTTGGAGGACCCTTGATCGGGGGCCCCCTTCGAAATTTTTGAAGACTTTGAAGCCTTCAATTCCATCAGGTCACCTTCCAGACCTGTCACCGAAGCCTGATCGTCATCTGACGAGGTATCTTCTTCGCCTTTCTTTTCCTTTTTCTTATTCTTCTTCTTCTTTTTGTCCTTCTTTTTGTTGATGGCACGGTTTTGAAAACCTGGCGCCAAGGATAAGGAAGTCAGCGATATGATCAAGAAGAGTTGGGATAACCGTTTAGGCAGTAGATTATTGATGACTTACCATGCCTTTTGCATTGCCAACCGAAGTCAGGAGCCATCTCCATCCATGACCGAACAGGACGTTTGTGAGCACTGGTTACGTCCTTGACCCATTCGGTCAAATCTTCGGGGGGAACAATGGGAACTTTGTTGGCTGGGGAACAGGAGGACAAAATTTTTTGAAATCAGCAAACAAAAAAAAGGGAAGCAAAAAATAACGCCAAGGACGAAGGAATACTTACGTGCATTATTCCACCTCTCTGGGAAGTTAGGTTCGGTGGACAAGACGCTTGTCTCCAAAAGAACATAACGATCACTCCAGCCTTGGTCCCCGTAATCTTCGCTCTTATGGAGGAGCGCGTACTTGCCTCGTTTGTTTAAAGCCACAACCCGGCTTATTGGAAGTAAGGATAATAAAGAGAAATGAGATGCTGCAGGGTGACATTTACCCCGGATTCTTTACTCAGCCAGTCCAGGCATTGAACGACCCTCCAGTTGCCATGGCCTAGCTAAGCCAAGCATAGATCATATGCTCAGCAAAAATCATCAATAACCCGATGGATGGGTAGGGTGAATCCAATGGTGAAAGGGTAGGTATACGCAAAAGATAACCCCTCTACATGATGGCACACTCTACTAGTGGGATCAGGGACGATTATTTTCACCTCGGGCCTGAATGCGCAATCCTTTCGAACCCGCTGAATCTGGGCTTGAGTGATTCAGGTCGGAATCGTATTCACCGGTATATTTCTATTCTTTTCCTCTTGACCCGCAGAGTGTTTTTGTAATTTTAAGTCCTTCCCGTTGTCAAAGTGGGAAGGAATGATTTGGTGAGGCTCAAGCTCTTGCTCGAGGGGGATCTTTGGTAATTTCCTTTCATGACTGGAAGGTCCCACCTCGGCTTCGTGCTCCCCTTTGGCGGCGAGCAGATCACATCCAATTCTGACTTCGGCCTCGGCGTCGTCGCCCTCGCCGTCGTCATCCCTGTGGGAGACGCCATCAGCACCACCTACCATCGTGGCGTCACCAAGCATGACGTCACCCTCTTCCTCTACATCGACGTCATCACCCTCCACAGCCAAATTCCGTCTAGCCCTCTCTTTATGCCGCTGGGAGCCACCAGCACTAGAGGTCACCTCTCCTCCACCCTCTGCCTCTACCACCTGCAATGCCAGCACGGTGGTGATGAACTCAGCACTGGCTATAATGGTGGCATAGCATGAAATCTTTGCTCTTTCGCCTGAATCGCTTGAATCTTGCCTGGAGTGTGTGGCAGACATAATTATGACTTCAAATGTTTGAGATTTCTTGGAAATAAGAATTGGTTGGAGTAGCAATGGAAGTTCTCTTTTTTCTTGCTACTGTTGATTGCGAATATTGGAAAACGGGGAGAAGAACTTGCTGAGAGGGTATATATACAGTTGGTGAGGAGACAAGTGGCAAAAGGTCATTATTGTAACATTGGAAAATGAGAGAAAAACAGCGTGACCGTTCGATGCCCAATGAACAGACGCGACGCGTCCTTTAATAGTAACCTGAAAGGACGCGCACTGTTGACAATATTTGAAACACTTGGATAAGATCAAGCCACGTTGATTTCCCGCAGAATCTCACTCCACTCCTCGGTTACTTCGGCAATTAACCGCGGAGTGGAGGGACTATCTGTATTGGGTAAAAATCGGCTTGCTTATGAGTCGCCTCGGCTACTTATTCATGATTGTGATAGTGACTTCGGGTCACGGTATATGGTTGATACTTAGTAGTGGTGTTGCTAGTCCATCGTAGGTCTAGGTTAGTCGGCACGGGAGTAGAGATTGGACCTCCAAACCGCCACTGAGTTGACCTATGCCTTACGTTGGATGGGCATAATCCTTGAGACTTCTGGTTACTACTTGTGTGTATGGAATGTGTTACATCTATTTGTGATTTCACTACTTTATTGTATGATTACTATAGTATGTTGTTGCTTATGATGCATGTAGCGACTTCTCCCGCAAGGGTACCTTAGCGGGCCTGTCGGTGATGTTACTGGGCTTCGGCTCATAACTTACTCTGCTACGTGCGCAGGTCCTTCATCCAGTCAGCAGCTCGGACGTTAGCGGTTCCCGAGGCTTCTGAGACTTTTGATTGAGGTGAGCCGACCACACAGACCGTGGTGGCATACCGCCGGAGTCACTTAGAGATAGGACTCAGATTTCTTTGATGTATATTCATACTTTATTGAGTCACTCTTAGAATGATCTAATTCTTTTGTGGATATATTCTTTTGGACTTCACCCTTTTATATTTATATATCCATTTATGATCTTTTCACATTATTGTTCTTTTCCGCATCTTGTTTCATTGGTTCGCCTAGGCAAATGTTGTTTAGGTGCCATCACGAGCCCTTGGAAATTGGGTCGTGACAGTTTGGTATTAGAGCCCTAGGTTCTAATTCGAGTCCTAGGAGTCTTGGAGCAGTGTCTGAGTAGAGTCTTGCTTATGGGTATGTTGTCGACCATACTTATGAGCGAGAGGCTACAAGGGCATGTTAGGACATGTTTTCCCTTCGTTTCATCTCTATTCGTGCTGAGTAGCTTATATAGGTGCTGACCCTTTTTCATGTATTGTATAAAATGGCGAGGACGCGAGCATCCTCAGCCAGGAGGGCTGCATCTTCTGCACCCGCGTCTGCGGGAGAGCCATCAGCATCTACGCAGCCGCCAGCTGCTAAGAAGACTCGGGCAGGTCGCCCGTCAGCCACTAGGCAGGACACAGCTATCCCTGCGGTGTCCGCAGCGACTCTGTCAGCATCTATTACCCCTGTGCCTGCTGTTGTGCCAGGCACCGTTGTGATCTCTTCAGAGGAGTATATGAGACTGATGGCCTTGTCTAGCCATCAGGTCCCTGTCAGAGTTGATGTTGCAGCTCCTGTTTCGGCTTCTCAGCCGACCACACCTGTTATGAGCACGCCTACTTCTGAGGCTGCTCCTGATCATATTGCCCAGCCTTCTGCTTCTGCTCCTCAGGCAGGTCCTGTTATTTCTACTCCTCCTATGGGCACTGAGGAGGTTGCCAAGAGGATAGAGTCATTCATGAAGCTTCAGCCTCCAGAGTTCGACGGTACCTCAGCTACATGTACTGCCCAGAGGTACATTCAGAAGTGTGAGAACATTTTGACAGTTCTTGGTACTAGAGACACCTTAGGGGTGCAGTGTGCTTCTTTCAGATTATCGGGAGATGCGGAGACATGGTGGGTCTCCATGATGCGGCAGAGGTCTAGTGACCTCCCTCCTTTGTCTTGGGCTGAGTTCGTGTCTATGTTCATGAGCAGGTTCGTGCCCCAGAGTCAGCACGATGCTCAGAGGCGCGAGTTTGAGGGGTTGAGGCAGGGAAACCTGTCTGTTTCAGAGTATGACACCAGGTTCTTGTGGTTGTCTCAGTTTGCGCCGGCTATGGTGGCTCAGGAGAGGGACAAGGTCCTCCGGTTTGTTGAGGGTCTTCATCCCCGCTTGCAGGTAGCTGTTGCCCCTGATATGGGCAACAAGTCATATTTTGAGATAGTTGATGTGGCGCGGCGGATGGAGGATATCTTCGCCAGGGCTGACACGGAGAGGGCGGCAAAGAGATCGCGTCAGTCTGGTGGGTATAGTGGATCCGCTCAGAGGGGTCAGGGTCATCAGGGCCGTTCTCAGTCTAGGCCCCAGGCTACTGCTTTGCCTGCCCAGGATTTATCTTCAGAGACCCCGAGGCCTCTGTCATCCCAGAGGTGGGGTGGCTCTTCGCAGTCCGGTCCGCCGCAGTGCGGGAGGTGCCATCAGAGGCATCATGGGAGGTGTTCGTCTGGAGGTGGTCATGGCAGAGGTGGTAGAGGCGGTAGAGGAGGTAGAGGTGATGGATGTTTTGAGTGTGGGTCTCCAGAGCACTATGTCAGGAGTTGCCCTTATGTTTCATCAGGTCGCCAGGGATCCGCAGCTATGGTACCATCTGGTCCTCAGGCCGCCAGGCCCGTTTCTCAGATTCCTCCTAGACAGCAGTCTCAGAGAGCTCCGGGTTCAGGAGGCTCGGTGCAGGTCTATGCTATGACTCGTCAGGATGCTGAGGCATCCAATGATGTCATCACAAGTATTATTTCTGTCTGTGGCCGCGATGCTTATGCTCTTATTGATCCGGGGTCTACCTATTCGTATGTGTCGCCGGGATTTGCCCCTTGCTTGGGTAGGGATCTGGTCTTCTTAGATGATCCCTTTATGGTTGCCACCCCTGTCGGGTCTTCTATATGTGTAGATAGGGGTTATCGGCAGTGTATGATCTCCATCTGTGGTGTAGAGTCCTTAGTGGACCTGATGCTGCTCGATATATCTGATTTTGATGTCATTATGGGGATGGATTGGCTGGCTTCCGGTCATGCGACTTTGGATTGCCATGCTAAGTCCGTGACGATCGGGGCAGAGGGTGAGTCTCGGGTTGTATGGAGAGGTTCCAGGCCTTCTCCGAAGAGTAGGATCATTTCTTTCTTGGAGGCGCAGAGGATGATATCTAGTGGGTGTGAGGGATATATTGCTTAAGTTCGGGATGTCCGGGCAGAGGAGTTATCCCTTGATAGAGTTCCGGTTGTTTGTGAGTATCCGGATGTGTTTCCTGATGATTTGCTGGGTTTGCCGCCTATGCGGGAGATAGAGTTTTGCATTGATCTATTGCCAGGCACTCAGCCTAAATCTATTCCCCCGTATCGTATGGCTCCTGTTGAGTTGAGGGAGCTGAAGGAGCAGATTCAGGATTTGCTCGATAAGGGCTTCATTAGGCCCAGTGTGTCTCCATGGGGTGCCCCGGTATTATTTGTGAAGAAGAAGGATGGCTCTATGCGGATGTGTATTGATTACCGGCAGCTGAATAAGGTTACTATCAAGAATAGGTATCCTTTGCCGCGTATTGATGATTTGTTTGATCAGCTTCAGGGTGCTACCTTCTTCTCGAAGATTGATTTGAGGTTGGGGTATCATCAGTTGAGGATTCGGTCCGAGGACGTTTCCAAGACTGCTTTTCGTACCCGATATGGCCACTATGAGTTTCTGGTGATGTCTTTCGGGCTTACGAATGCCCCAGCTGCTTTCATGGATCTAATGAACCGAGTGTTCAAGGCCTACCTTGACTCCTTCGTCATTGTGTTTATCGATGATATCTTGGTTTATTCAAGGAGCAAGGAGGAGCATGAGCAGCATTTGAGAGTTGTTCTTCGGACTCTGAGGGATCAGCAGTTGTATGCCAAATTCTCCAAGTGTGAATTTTGGCTCAATTCTGTATCTTTCCTAGGTCACGTGGTGACCAAGGATGGGGTGTGTGTTGATCCGAAGAAAATAGAGGCCGTTCAGAGTTGGCCTAGGCCTACTTGTCCTACAGAGATTCGGAGTTTCTTAGGCTTGGCAGGTTATTATCAGCGGCTCGTCGAGGAGTTTTCTTCTATTTCAGCACCTCTGACGAAGTTGACCCAGAAGAATGTTCCTTTCCTGTGGTCCGATGCCTGTGAGTCTAGCTTTCAGAAGCTTAAGACTCTGTTGACTTCAGCGCCAGTGTTGGCCTTGCCTAGTGGATCCGGGGGATTCACCGTATATTGTGATGCTTCGGGTGTTGGCCTGGGTAGCGTTCTGATGCAGGAGGGTAAGGTGATAGCTTATGCCTCGAGACAGCTGAAGGTCCATGAGAAGAATTATCCTGTCCATGATTTGGAGCTATTAGCTGTCGTGTTTGCACTGAAGTTGTGGAGGCACTATCTTTATGGCGAGCCATGTGAGACATTCACCGATCATAAGAGTCTCCAGTACTTGTTCACTCAGAAGGACTTGAACGGGAGACAGCGCCGCTGGTTAGAGCTGCTGAAGGATTATGATCTTTCTATCCGGTATCATCCTGGAAAGGGTAATATTGTAGCCGATGCCTTGAGTAGGAAGTCCATGGGTAGCCTCGCCTATCTTGATGCTGATATGAGGACGTTGGCCCGTGAGTTGCAGGCTTTGTCCATTAGTGGGGTTCGGTTTGATGATTCTGTTCCAGGCCGGGTGCTTGCATATGTGGGGTCTCAGTCGTCTTTAGCTTCCCAGATTCGGGAAAGGCAGTTCGAGGATCCTTATCTGAGAGATCTCCTGGACAGGGTCCTGAGTGGGGGAGTGTCCTCGTTCGTGATTGGTGATGATGGTGCTTTGCGGCTTAACGGCCGGGTATGTGTTCCAGCCATTGTGGAGCTGAGGCAGATGATTTTGGCAGAGGCTCACAGTTCGAGATATTCCATTCATCCGGGTACTGCGAAGATGTATCATGATCTTCGAGAGCTGTATTGGTGGAAAGGGATAAAGAGGGATGTTGCTGATTATGTATCTCGGTGTTTGAATTGCCAGCAGGTGAAGTATGAGCACCGGAGGCCAGCCGGGGTGACCCAGTCTATGCCCATTCCCGAGTGGAAGTGGGAGCAGATCACTATGGATTTCGTAGTTGGTTTGCCGCTGACCGTGGGTAAGCATGATTCGGTGTGGGTAGTAGTTGATCGACTGACGAAGTCGGCTCACTTCATTCCAGTGAGGACTACTTATACCTCGGAGCGTCTGGCTCGTATCTTCATTGAGCAGATTGTGAGATTGCATGGTGCTCCTGTTTCTATCATTTCTGACCGAGGTGCTCAGTTCACAGCTCAGTTTTGGAGATCTTTTCAGAGAGAGCTGGGTACTCGGGTCGATCTCAGCACTGCATTTCACCCGCAAACTGATGGCCAGTCTGAGCGGACCATTCAGATCCTCGAGGATATGTTGAGGGCATGTGCTATTGATTTTGGAGGCCATTGGGATAGCCATTTGCCGCTAGCAGAGTTTGCGTATAATAATAGCTATCAGGCTTCTATCCAGATGGCTCCGTTTGAGGCATTGTATGGTCAGAGATGTCGCTCGCCTATCGGTTGGTTCGAGTCTGGTGAGGTCCAGGTGTTGGGGCCCGATTTGGTGCAGCAGACCTTAGATAAGGTCCGGGTTATTCAGGATCGACTCCGCACGGCTCTGAGCCGGCAGATATCGTATGCAGATCGGAGGTGGAGAGATCTTGAGTTCATGGTTGGGGACCGGTTATTCCTCAGAGTGTCGCCCATGAAGGGTGTTATGGTTGGGGACCGGGTATTCCTCATCTCAAATCTGTCTACGATCGCACCACACCCCTGTCAAGTGCGTCGTATCTCAATAAATCAAGTGACCACACCACACCCCCTGTCAAGTGTGTCACATCTCAAAGATCAAGTGTCCACACCACACCCCCTGTCAAGTGTGACACATCTCATAGTATAGGCGACACCACACCCCCTGTCAAGTGTCCCTCTAACAGTATTAATATCCACGACATTAATAACAATAACAGAAATAATAACAGAAATATTAATAACGATAATATTTCACAGTCACCGTAACCCAGGTTGGTTATGCTAGCTGAACGTAAGGCGAAGGTTAACCCGACCACAGTTTGGGGGTACAATTCCTACTCCCATGTCGTCCAACCCAAGGTTACGTATAGACAGCACTACCCAACCCGGCACGTAAACAAATCAAGTACCAATATCATACAAAAGCCGGCAAAATCCTCGGCAAGACATTTATCATGACATGCCGGCAACATCCTCGGCCATGTCCAAAGTTCTTGCTATCTAAGCATGGCGTAGCAAGCGTTACTACGATATAAATTTAAGCTACCTCGACGTAGCGTTTAGACCAGCACATACCTCGGTCGAGTCACAATCTCGCTATTTATAACAAACAATAATAGCAAGTAATTCACATCATTAATCCTAACCATTGTTAGGTATATATATGCGTACATGAAGCATACTAGCATGAAGGAAGAGTCCACAAGCACAATAGAGGTCAAGTCTCACTTACCTCGAAATTCGGGCTCAAATGCCGGGAAGAATCTCCTTTCCCGCTCGCCTTGTCCGCGAAGGACTCTCCACTAGGTCTATTAAGACAAGATATAGCACATATGAGTGCTCAATTATAGCTATTTAAGCCTATAGGCATCCTAGGGTAAAAAATACCAAAATGCCCCCGGGTAGGGCCGAGCCCTAAATTTACAAAATATACTTTTACGGACTCCCCACGCTCCCGTGAGTCCAAAAATACACTTAGATTCCACATGCGAGCCTTGCTCGATGTCTTTCCCCAATTATTAAGAATCTAGGGTTCTAACCCATTTCCAAGAATCAACCCTTTGATTCTTGTGTTAATCAACATAAAGATGGATTGAAAGGGCTTACCTTAAGTGTAAGTATGATTGGGTCTTCAAGAAATACCCAAAAATCGCCTCAAGAGCTCACCAAATGATTTTTATAAGTTATGAACCGAAATGGCCCGAAATGGCCTTTTTATAGCAGTTTTTGCCTCTGTGACAGCTTCTTTTGAAAAAATCATAACTTTTGATAGGAATGTCCAAATGACCTGCAGGTGCCATTAGAACCACAACTTAAAGGGCTACAACTTTCAGGTTTTGAGTTTTTCCTAATTCCTTACGGATTGGCCGGAAAATCAGCTTTTATCCGGCTGTTTGCGCCAAAACAGAACAGAAAAGTCGCACCAGATTTTCTACTATTTTTAGGGGCAAAACGGGACCCTACGAAGCTCGGAATGATCCCAAATTTTGGACACAAGCCATAAAATACTTGGGTGACATGCTCGTCAAGACGGAACTCAATTCGGACCTCCAGAACTCAAAAAGTGGGTCCCACGGCAAAGGTTCAATTTTCGACTTTCGCCAAAATAGCGAAATTTAACCAAACGACCTCGGAATCCAATTCCAAAAGTTGCTACAAGTCACAAATGACTATACGAACCTAACGGAACTTTCGGATCTCTCATCGGAGCTCATTTGCTCAAATCGAGTGCGGAAACCTCTTTTAACTCTTTTAAACTTCCGAAACGGGGACTTTATCAAAAGTCCTATCAAACGAGGTCCGTTTTTAATTTTGAAGGTTGCTACATATCATAAATGACGAGACGGACCTAACGGTGCGCTCGGATTTTTCATCGGGGTTCGTTTACTCAAAACGACCTACTGAAACCCCAAATTCCTTTACGGAATTTCATAAACGGATCCTTTTCTCGAAAACCTATCAAACGGACTCCGTTACGACTCAGATTTCACAGACGGGTCATAAATGACCTAACGGAGCTTTTGGGACTGTCAAAACGCAAATCGAGGTCCCGGATCCCATAACGACTATTTGAGGGTCGTTACATTCTCTCCCACTTAGACTCTCGGCCGTCCCCGGACGAGCCTAAGTCCAAGGTAGGATCCACACACTAGCCACGGAGCTGGCACAGATTTCGAGGACCCCTCGGTACCACCCGAAATCAATAAAACTTAAAAATGCAAATTCAGGCTTAGAAAATACAAGGATTTCATATCTGAATCATCGAACAAGCACGGATGCCTCTCACGCATCTCGGACTCAAGCTCCCAAGTGGCCTCGGCAATAGAGTGATGCCGGATCACCTTCGATCTCATCTTACGGACCTCTCTAGCCACAATAGCAATAGGCTCCCCCGAATAAGCTAAGTCGCCATCTACCTCCACGGAAGCCATATCGATCACATGAGACAGATCGTGAACATACTTCTGGAGCATGGACACATGGAACACCGGATGAACAGACAGAGAGGGAGGCAAAGCCAGTCTATAAGCAACGGCGCCAACGCGCTCCAATATCTCAAAAGGCCCAATGAACCTAGGACTAAGCTTTCCTTTCTTCCCAAATCTCATAACACCCTTCATGGGCGACACTCTGAGGAATACCCGGTCCCCAACCATGAACTCAAGATCTCTCCACCTCCGATCTGCATACGATATCTGCCGGCTCAGAGCCGTGCGGAGTCGATCCTGAATAACCCGGACCTTATCTAAGGTCTGCTGCACCAAATCGGGCCCCAACACCTGGACCTCACCAGACTCGAACCAACCGATAGGCGAGCGACATCTCCGACCATACAATGCCTCAAACGGAGCCATCTGGATAGAAGCCTGATAGCTATTATTATACGCAAACTCTGCTAGCGGCAAATGGCTATCCCAATGGCCTCCAAAATCAATAGCACATGCCCTCAACATATCCTCGAGGATCTGAATGGTCCGCTCAGACTGGCCATCAGTCTGCGGGTGAAATGCAGTGCTGAGATCGACCCGAGTACCCAGCTCTCTCTGAAAAGATCTCCAAAACTAAGCTGTGAACTGAGCACCTCGGTCAGAAATGATAGAAACAGGAGCACCATGCAATCTCACAATCTGCTCAATGAAGATACGAGCCAGACGCTCCGAGGTATAAGTAGTCCTCACTGGAATGAAGTGAGCCGACTTCGTCAGTCGATCAACTACTACCCACACCGAATCATGCTTACCCACGGTCAGCGGCAAACCAACTACGAAATCCATAGTGATCTGCTCCCACTTCCACTCGGGAATGGGCATAGACTGGGTCACCCCGGCTGGCCTCCGGTGCTCATACTTCACCTGCTGGCAATTCAAACACCGAGATACATAATCAGCAACATCCCTCTTCATCCCTTTCCACCAATACAGCTCTCGAAGATCATGATACATCTTCGCAGTACCCGGATGAATGGAATATCTCGAACTGTGAGCCTCTGCCAAAATCATCTGCCTCAGCTCCACAATGGCTGGAACACATACCCGGCCGTTAAGCCGCAAAGCACCATCATCACCAATCACGAACGAGGACACTCCCCCACTCAGGACCCTGTCCAGGAGATTTCTCAGATAAGGATCCTCGAACTGCCTTTCCCGAATCTGGGAAGCTAAAGACGACTGAGACCCCACATATGCAAGCACCCGGCCTGGAACAGAATCATCAAACCGAACCCCACTAATGGACAAAGCCTGCAACTCACGGGCCAACGTCCTCATATCAGCATCAAGATAGGCGAGGCTACCCATGAACTTCCTACTCAAGGCATCGGCTACAATATTACCCTTTCCAGGATGATACCGGATAGAAAGATCATAATCCTTCAGCAGCTCTAACCAGCGGCGCTGTCTCCCGTTCAAGTCCTTCTGAGTGAACAAGTACTGGAGACTCTTATGATCGGTGAATATCTCACATGGCTCGCCATAAAGATAGTGCCTCCACAACTTCAGTGCAAACACGACAGCTAACAGCTCCAAATCATGGACAGGATAATTCTTCTCATGGACCTTCAGCTGTCTCGAGGCATAAGCTATCACCTTACCCTCCTGCATCAGAACGCTACCCAGGCCAACACCCGAAGCATCACAATATACGGTGAATCCCCCGGATCCACTAGGCAAGGCCAACACTGGCGCTGAAGTCAACAGAGTCTTAAGCTTCTGAAAGCTAGACTCACAGGCATCGGACCACAGGAAAGGAACATTCTTCTGGGTCAACTTCGTCAGAGGTGCTGAAATAGAAGAAAACCCCTCGACGAGCCGCCGATAATAACCTGCCAAGCCTAAGAAACTCCGAATCTCTGTAGGAGAAGTAGGCCTAGGCCAACTCTGAACGGCCTCTATCTTCTTCGGATCAACACACACCCCATCCTTGGTCACCACGTGACCTAGGAAAGATACAGAACTGAGCCAAAATTCACACTTGGAGAATTTGGCATACAACTGCTGATCCCTCAGAGTCCGAAGAACAACTCTCAAATGCTGCTCATGCTCCTCCTTGCTCCTTGAATAAACCAAGATATCATCGATAAACACAATGACGAAGGAGTCAAGGTAGGCCTTGAACACTCGGTTCATCAGATCCATGAAAGCAGCTGGGGCATTCGTAAGCCCGAAAGACATCACCAGAAACTCATAGTGGCCATATCGGGTACGAAAAGCAGTCTTGGAAACGTCCTCGGACCGAATCCTCAACTGATGATACCCCGACCTCAAATCAATCTTCGAGAAGAAGGTAGCACCCTGAAGCTGATCAAACAAATCATCAATACGCGGCAAAGGATACCTATTCTTGATAGTAACCTTATTCAGCTGCCGGTAATCAATACACATCCGCATAGAGCCATCCTTCTTCTTCACAAATAATACCGGGGCACCCCATGGAGACACACTGGGCCTAATGAAGCCCTTATTGAGCAAATCCTGAATCTGCTCCTTCAGCTCCCTCAACTCAACAGGAGCCATACGATATGGGGGAATAGATTTAGGCTGAGTGTCTGGCAATAGATCAATGCAAAACTCTATCTCCCGCATAGGCGGCAAACCCGGCTAATCATCAGGAAACACATCCGGATACTCACAAACAACCGGAACTCTATCAAGGGATAACTCCTCTGCCCGGACATCCCGAACTGAAGCAATATATCCCTCGCACCCACTAGATATCATCCTCTGCGCCTCCAAGAAAGAAATGATCCTACTCTTCGGAGAAGGCCTGGAACCTCTCCATACAACCCGAGACTCACCCTCTGCCCCGATCGTCACGGACTTGGCATGGCAATCCAAAGTCGCATGACAGGAAGCCAGCCAATCCATCCCCATAATGACATCGAAATCAGACATATCGAGCAGCATCAGGTCCACTAAGGACTCTACACCACAGATGGAGATCATACACTGCCGATAACCCCTATCTACACATATAGAAGACCCGACAGGGGTGGCAACCATAAAGGGATTATCTAAGAAGACCAGATCCCTGCCCAAGCAAGGGGCAAATCCCGGCGACACATACAAATAGGTAGACCCCGGATCAGTAAGAGCATAAGCATCGCGGCCACAGACAGAAATAATACCTGTGATGACATCATTGGATGCCTCAGCATCCTGACGAGTCATAGCATAGACCTGCGCCGAGCCTCCTGAACCCGGAGCTCTCTGAGACTGCTGTCTAGGAGGAATCTGAGAAACGGGCCTGGTGGCCTGAGGACCAGATGGTACCATAGCTGCTGATCCCTGGCAACCTGATGAAACATAAGGGCAACTCCTGACATAGTGCTCTGGAGACCCACACTCAAAACATCCATCACCTCTACCTCCTCTACCACCTCTGCCATGACCACCTCCAGACGAACACCTCCCATGATGCCTCTGATGGCACCTCCCACACTGCGGCGGACCAGACTGCGAAGAGCCACCCCGCCTCTGGGATGACTGAGGCCTCGGGGTCTCTTAAGAAAAATCCTGGGCAGGCAAAGCAGCAGCCTGGGGCCTAGACTGAGAACGGCCCTGATGACCCTGACCCCTCTGAGCAGATCCACTATACCCACCAGACTGACGCGATCTCTTGGCCGCCCTCTTCGCGTCAGCCCTGGCGAAGATATCCTCCATCCGCCGCGCCACATCAACTATCTCAAAATATGACTTGTTGCCCATATCAGGGGCAACAGCTACCAGCAAGCGGGATGAAGACCCTCAACAAACCGGAGGACCTTGTCCCTCTCCTGAGCCACCATAGCCGGCGCAAACTGAGACAACCACAAGAACCTGGTGTCATACTCTGAAACAGACAGGTTTCCCTGCCTCAACCCCTCAAACTCGCTCCTCTGAGCATCGTGCTTACTCTGGGGCACGAACCTGCTCATGAACATAGACACGAACTCAGCCCAAGACAAAGGAGGGAGGTCACTAGACCTCTGCCGCATCATGGAGACCCACCATGTCTCCGCATCTCCCGATAATCTGAAAGAAGCACACTGCACCCCTAAGGTGTCTCTAGTACCAAGAACTGTCAAAATCTTCTCACACTTCTGAATGTACCTCTGGGCAGTACATGTAGCTGAGGTACCGTCGAACTCTGGAGGCTGAAGCTTCATGAATGACTCTATCCTCTTGGCAACCTCCTCAGTGCCCATAGGAGGAGTAGAAATAACAGGACCTGCCTGAGGAGCAGAAGCAGAAGGCTGGGCAATATGATCAGGAGCAGCCTCAGAAGTAGGCGTGCTCATAACAGGTGTGGTCGGCTGAGGAACCGAAACAGGAGCTGCAACATCATCTCTGACAGGGACCTGATGGCTGGACAAGGCCATCAGTCTCATATACTCCTCTGAAGAGATCACAACGGTGCCTGGCACAACAGCAGGCACAGGGGGAATAGATGCTGACAGAGTCGCTGCGGACACCGCAGGGATAGTTGTGTCCTGCCTAGTGGCTGACGGGCGACCTGCCCGAGTCTTCTTAGCAGCTGGCGGCTGCGTAGGCGCTGATGGCTCTCCCGCAGACGCGGGTGTAGAAGACGCAGCCCTCCTGGCTGAGGATGCTCGCGTCCTCGCCATCTGATACAATACACGAAAAAGGGTCAGCACCTATATAAGCTACTCAGCACGAATAGAGATGAAACGAAGGGAAAACATTTCCTAACATGCCCTTGTAGCCTCTCGCTCATAAGCAAGACTCTACTCAGACACTGCTCCAAGACTCCTAGGACTCGAATTAGAACCTAGGGCTCTGATACCAAACTGTCACGACCCAATTTCCAAGGGCTCGTGATGGCACCTAAACAACATTTGCCTAGGCGAACCAATGAAACAAGATGCGGAAAAGAACAATAATGTGATAAGATCATAAATGGATATATAAATATAAAAGGGTGAAGTCCAAAAGAATATATCCACAAAAGAATTGGAGCATTCTAAGAGTGACTCAATAAAGTATGAATATACATCAAAGAAATCTGAGTCCTATCTCTAAGTGACTCCGGCGGTATGCCACCACGGTCTGTGTGGTCGGCTCACCTCAATCAAAAGTCTCAGAAGCCTCGGGAACCGCTAACGTCTGGGCTGCTGACTGGATGAAGGACCTGCGCACGTAGCAGAGTAAGTTATGAACCGAAGCCCATTAAGATCACCGACAGGCCCGCTAAGGTACCCTTGCGGGACAAGTCGCTACATGCATCATAAGCAACAAAATACTATAGTAATCATACAATAAAGTAGTGAAATCACAAATAGATGTAACACATTCCATACACACAAGTAGTAACCAGAAGTCTCAAGGATTATGCCCATCCAACGTAAGGCATAGGTCAACTCAGCGGCGGTTTGGAGGTCCAATCTCTACTCCCGTGCCGACTAACCTAGACCTACGATGGACTAGCAACACCACTACTAAGTATCAACCATATACCGTGACCCGAAGTCACTATCACAATCATGAATAAGTAGACCAACGACCCGTAGTCGTTGGCTCATCTCAAATCTGTCTACGATCGCACCACACCCCCTGTCAAGTGCGTCGTATCTCAATAAATCAAGTGACCACACCACACCCCCTGTCAAGTGTGTCACATCTCAAAGATCAAGTGTCCACACCACACCCCCTGACAAGTGTGACACATCTCATAGTATAGGCGACACCACACCCCCTGTCAAGTGTCCCTCTAACAGTATTAATATCCACGACATTAATAACAATAACAGAAATAATAACAGAAATATTAATAACGATAATATTTCACAGTCCCCGTAACCCAGGTTGGTTATGCTAGCTGAACGTAAGGCGAAGGTTAACCCGACCACAGTTTGGGGGTACAATCCCTACTCCCATGTCGTCCAACCCAAGGTTACGTATAGACAGCACTACCCAACCCGGCACGTGAACAAATCAAGTACCAATATCATACAAAAGCCGGCAAAATTTTTGGCAAGACATTTATCATGACATCCCGGCAACATCCTCGGCCATGTCCCAAGTTCTTGCTATCTAAGCATGGCGTAGCAAGCGTTACTACGATATAAATTTAAGCTACCTCGACGTAGCGTTTAGACCAGCACATACCTCGGTCGAGTCACAATCTCGCTATTTATAACAAACAATAATAGCAAGTAATTCACATCATTAATCCTAACCATTGTTAGGTATATATATGCGTACATGAAGCATACTAGCATGAAGGAAGAGTCCACAAGCACAATAGAGGTCAAGTCTCACTTACCTTGAAATTCGGGCTCAAATGCCGGGAAGAATCTCCTTTCCCGCTCGCCTTGTCCGCGAAGGACTCTCCACTAGGTCTATTAAGACAAGATATAGCACATATGAGTGCTCAATTATAGCTATTTAAGCCTATAGGCATCCTAGAGTAAAAATTACCAAAATGCCCCCGGGTAGGGCCGAGCCCTAAATTTAAAAAATGTACTTTTCCGGACTCCCCACGCTCCCGCGAGTCCAAAAGTACACTTAGATTCCACATGCGAGCCTTGCTCGATGTCTTTCCCCAATTCTTAAGAATCTAGGGTTCTAACCCATTTCCAAGAATCAACCCTTTGATTCTTGTGTTAATCAACATAAAGATGGATTAAAAGGGCTTACCTTAAGTGTAAGTATGATTGGGTCTTCAAGAAATACCCAAAAATCGCCTCAAGAGCTCACCAAATGATTTTTATAAGTTATGAACCGAAATGGCCTTTTTATAGTGCTCTGGAGACCCACACTCAAAACATCCATCACCTCTACCTCCTCTACCGCCTCTACCACCTCTGCCATGACCACCTCCAGACGAACATCTCCCATGATGCCTCTGATGGCACCTCCCACACTGCGGCGGACCAGACTGCGAAGAGCCACCCCGCCTCTGGGATGACTGAGGCCTCGGGGTCTCTGAAGAAAAATCCTGGGCAGGCAAAGCAGCAGCCTGGGGCCTAGACTGAGAACGGCCCTGATGACCCTGACCCCTCTGAGCGGATCCACTATACCCACCAGACTGACGCGATCTCTTGGCCGCCCTCTTCGCGTCAGCCCTGGCGAAGATATCCTCCATCCGCCGCGCCACATCAACTATCTCAAAATATGACTTGTTGCCCATATCAGGGGCAACAGCTACCTGCAAGCGGGGATGAAGACCCTCAACAAACCGGAGGACCTTGTCCCTCTCATGAGCCAACATAGCCGGCGCAAACTGAGACAACCACAAGAACCTGGTGTCATACTCTGAAACAGACAGGTTTCCCTGCCTCAACCCCTCAAACTCGCGCCTCTGAGCATCGTGCTGACTCTGGGGCACGAACCTGCTCATGAACATAGACACGAACTCAGCCCAAGACAAAGGAGGGAGGTCACTAGACTTCTGCCGCATCATGGAGACCCACCATGTCTCCGCATCTCCCGATAACTTGAAAGAAGCACACTGCACCCCTAAGGTGTCTCTAGTACCAAGAACTATCAAAATCTTCTCACACTTCTGAATGTACCTCTGGGCAGTACATGTAGCTGAGGTACCGTCGAACTCTGGAGGCTGAAGCTTCATGAATGACTCTATCCTCTTGGCAACCTCCTCAGTGCCCATAGGAGGAGTAGAAATAACAAGACCTGCCTGAGGAGCAGAAGCAGAAGGCTGGGCAATATGATCAGGAGCAGCCTCAGAAGTAGGCGTGCTCATAACAGGTGTGGTCGGCTGAGGAGCCGAAACAGGAGCTGCAACATCATCTCTGACAGGGACCTGATGGCTAGACAAGGCCATCAGTCTCATATACTCCTCTGAAGAGATCACAACGGTGCCTGGCACAACAGCAGGCACAGGGGGAATAGATACTGACAGAGTCGCTGCGGACACCGCAGGGATAGCTGTGTCCTGCCTAGTGGCTGACGGGCGACCTGCCCGAGTCTTCTTAGCAGCTGGCGGCTGCGTAGGTGCTGATGGCTCTCCCGCAGACGCGGGTGTAGAAGATGCAGCCCTCCTGGCTGAGGATGCTCGCGTCCTCGCCATCTGATACAATACACGAAAAAGGGTCAGCACCTATATAAGCTACTCAGCACGAATAGAGATGAAACGAAGGGAAAACATTTCCTAACATGCCCTTGTAGCCTCTCGCTCATAAGTATGGTCGACAACATACCCATAAGCAAGACTCTACTCAGACACTGCTTCAAGACTCCTAGGACTCAAATTAGAACCTAGGGCTCGGATAACAAACTGTCACGACCCAATTTCCAAGGGCTCGGGATGGCACCTAACATTTGCCTAGGCGAACCAATGAAACAAGATGCGGAAAAGAACAATAATGTGAAAAGATCATAAATGGATATATAAATATAAAAGGGTGAAGTCCAAAAGAATATATCCACAAAAGAATTGGAGCATTCTAAGAGTGACTCAATAAAGTATGAATATACATCAAAGAAATCTGAGTCCTATCTCTAAGTGACTCCGGCGGTATGCCACCACGGTCTGTGTGGTCGGCTCACCTCAATCAAAAGTCTCAGAAGCCTCGAGAACCGCTAACGTCCGGGCTGCTGACTGGATGAAGGACCTGCGCACGTAGCAGATTAAGTTATGAGCCGAAGCCCAGTAAGATCACCGACAGGCCCGCTAAGGTACCCTTGCGGGACAAGTCGCTACATGCATCATAAGCAACAACATACTATAGTAATCATACAATAAAGTAGTGAAATCACAAATAGATGTAACACATTCCATACACACAAGTAGTAACCAGAAGTCTCAAGGATTATGCCCATCCAACGTAAGGCATAGGTCAACTCAGCGGCGGTTTGGAGGTCCAATCTCTACTCCCGTGCCGACTAACCTAGACCTACGATGGACTAGCAACACCACTACTAAGTATCAACCATATACCGTGACCCGAAGTCACTATCACAATCATGAATAAGTAGACCAACGACCCGTAGTCGTTGGCTCATCTCAAATCTGTCTACGATAGCACCACACCCCCTGTCAAGTGCATCGTATCTCAATAAATCAAGTGACCACACCACACCCCCTGTCAAGTGTGTCACATCTCAAAGATCAAGCGTCCACACCACACCCCTTTTCAAGTGTGACATATCTCATAGTATAGGCGACACCACACCCCCTGTCAAGTATCCCTCTAACAGTATTAATATCCACGACATTAATAACAATAACAGAAATAATAACAGAAATATTAATAACGATAATATTTCACAGTCACCGTAACCCAGGTTGGTTATGCTAGCTGAACGTAAGGCGAAGGTTAACCCGACCACAGTTTGGGGGTACAATCCCTACTCCCATGTCGTCCAATCCAAGGTTACGTATAGACAGCACTACCCAACCCGGCATGTGAACAAATCAAGTACCAATATCATACAAAAGCCGGCAAAATCCTCGGCAAGACATTTATCATGACATGCCGGCAACATCCTCGGCCATGTCCCAAGTTCTTGCTATCTAAGCATGGCGTAGAAAGCGTTACTACGATATAAATTTAAGCTACCTCGACGTAGCGTTTAGACCGGCACATACCTCGGTCGAGTCACAATCTCGCTATTTATAACAAAAAATAATAGCAAGTAATTCACATCATTAATCCTAACCATTGTTAGGTATATATATGCGTACATGATGCATACTAGCATGAAGGAAGAGTCCACAAGCACAATAGAGGTCAAGTCTCACTTACCTCTAAATTCGGGCTCAAATGCTGGGAAGAATCTCCTTTCCCGCTCGCCTTGTCTGCGAAGGACTCTCCACTAGGTCTATTAAGACAAGATATAGCACATATGAGTGCTCAATTATAGCTATTTAAGCCTATAGGCATCCTAGGGTAAAAATTACCAAAATGCCCCCGGGTAGGGCCGAGCCCTAAATTTACAAAATGTACTTTTTCGGACTCCCCACGCTCCCGTGAGTCCAAAAGTACACTTAGATTCCACATGCGAGCCTTGCTCGATGTCTTTCCCCAATTCTTAAGAATCTAGGGTTCTAACCCATTTCCAAGAATCAACCCTTTGATTCTTGTGTTAATCAACATAAAGATGGATTGAAAGGGCTTACCTTAAGTGTAAGTATTATTGGGTCTTCAAGAAATACCCAAAAATCGCCTCAAGAGCTCACCAAATGATTTTTATAAGTTATGAACCGAAATGGCCCGAAATGGCCTTTTTATAGCAGTTTTTTTTTTTTTGCCTCTGTAACAGCTTCTTTTGAAAAAATCATAACTTTTGATAGGAATTTTCAAATGACCTGAAACTGGTGCCATTAGAAGCACAACTCAAAGGGTTACGATTTTCATGTTTTGAGTTTTTCCTAATTCCTTACGAATTGGCCGGAAAATCAACTTTTATCCGGCTATTTGTGCCAAAACAGAACAGAAAAGTCGCACCAGATTTTCTACTGTTTTAGGGGCAAAACGGGACCCTACGAAGCTCGGAATGATCCCAAATTTTGTACACAAGCCATAAAATATTTGGGTGTCATGCTCGTCAAGACGGAACTCAATTCGGACCTCCAGAACTCAAAAAATGGGTCCCACGGCAAAGGTTCAATTTTCGACTTTCGCCAAAATAGCGAAATTTAACCGAATGACTTCGGAATCCAATTCCGAAAGTTGCTACAAGTCAAAAATGACTATACGAACCTAACAGAACTTTCGGATCTCTCATCGGAACTCATTTGCTCAAATCGAGCTCGGAAACCTCTTTTAACTCTTTTAAACTTCCGAAACGGGGACTTTATCAAAAGTCCTATCAAACGAGGTCCGTTTTCAATTTTGAAGGTTGCTACATATCATAAATGACGAGACGGACCTAACGGTGCGCTCGGATTTTCCATCGGGGTTCGTTTACTCAAAACGACCTATCGAAACCCCAAATTCCTTTCCGGAATTTCATAAACGGATCCCTTTCTCGAAAACCTATCAAACGGACTCCGTTTCGACTCAGATTTCACAGACGGGTCATGGAGCTTTTGGGACTGTCGACATGCAAATCGAGGTCCCGGATCCCGTAACGACTATTTGAGAGTCGTTACATATTCTGCTCCAGTTGCTTATCAGATTGGATTCCCCTCGAATGCAGGAGTATTCCGCTTTGAGATGGGATTACGGGCACATGTGACCCTTCGCATCATATTTCATTTCATTTCATCTCACTTCATTTTATTTCATCTCAATTCATACCATTGTGTAGACTTGCGGTACATGACTACTATTCTGCTTATATGTGCATTGCTTATTTGTTGATATGTTTCTGGCACGCATCCTTGGTTGATTTTATAAGTTTCTTACGTGTTTCCGATTGTTATATGACACTGCCTTTTTATAATTTAAATAAAAAGAATTTGGTCTATCTATTTCTTTTCTCCCTGGCTAGCTATCCTATTCTTTGAGCTGGCTAGTCTGCCCTACTTATTGAGTCCTTTTGACTCACCCTTGTTTGTTGTTTGTTTTCTTGTCTATCTATTTCGTTTCGGCAGGTTCGCTCCAGGATTGAGTTCGCCACGTTGTTCAGGAGCGAAGACGACTTCAGTTGTCAGGGTGAGCCAGCTTTTATTCTAGATGGCCACCAGTTTATCGGTTATCATTTCAGTTGCATTTTGCTCCCTCCAGGAGGTATCTGTTTTCTTTTTACTCTTAGATGTCTAGTCTGGGTAGCCCTAAACCTAGTATATTGGGTAGTCAGCTGTAATTTCTTTTGTACAGCTTAAAGGTATAAGTATATCCGTGTTTTTATTTTAAGTCTTGTCCTTATTTGTAAATTGTTATTTTTATTTTCCCGATTTAATTGGTAAGGGTTCGCCCGACGGGTCTAGGGGAGGATGTCGGGTGCCCGCACGGCCTAACCGGATTCCGGGTCGTTAGGTGAATGTGAAATGGTAAAATGATGGCTGCAGTTTAAACGGTGGTCGCTAATCAAGTTGTGTGTAAAAAACGACGGTGGCTGATTCTGAAAGGCAGTTTTGTCAAAGGGACATTTCGGGCAATGCATAACGACATAAAAGTGGCTAGCGGGTCAAGCGTTTGCACCAGGGTGGCTATGCGTCAATCATTTCAACTTTCCATTGTTTTAACTTTGAGGATAATTTTGAAAATACATTGTATTCAGTTTAAGGACCTATAAATATTTAGTTCATCATATTTTTCACATCTTTGGCTATTTTTCAAGCTTAGGGAGCAAGCACCCACTTTCAAACGCCAAGAGAGTGAAGATTTGGAGCAACCCAATGAGAGTTTCTTAATACTTTTCACTCATTTATGCATTTTCATGTTTTGTATGGAATACATTTGGTGTAGTTGATGTTATTGATGACATAATATATATATATATATATATATATATATATATATATATATATATATATATATATATATATATATATATATATATATATATAGCAAGACTAAGTTTTTATATTAATGGGTTAATATTCATCTAGTTCTTATTGTACTTTATATTCATGTTTAAGGTGAGGCATTACTTGTGTTGACTCCAGTTTTGTCTTTTTTGCTTTACAGAAAGTGAGAAAAGATCATGTCTGGACATATCATTACTGGGGCTCTACTTCAAGAGGGAACCTCTATTGCTCGACCTCCCTACTTTAATGGACAATACATTAGTTATTGAGAAGTAAGAATGGAAACATTCGTGAAATCCATTGATTTCAAAGTTTGGCGTGTCATTACTAAAGGGCCTTATGATATACCTCTGGACAAAGGAAAGAAACCTGAAGGACAAGAATCAAAGATACCTTTTGACATTGATTATTACAATGATGAACAAAGAAAAATCATTTAGTTGAACTCCAAAGAACAAAACCTTTTGTACAATGCTATTAGTGGTGAAGAATATGAGAAAATCTTGAGCTATGAAACGGCCAAAGAAATATGGGATAAACTTGTTGTTACATATGAAGGCACAAGTAAAGTAAAGAAAACTAGAATTAACCTTCTTGTCCATGAATATGAACTATTTCAAATAAAGAAAGAAGAATCTATTGAGGATATGTTTGCCAGATTTAGCAAAGTCATTGAGGAACTGAAGTCTCTTGGAAAGATCTATACTAGTGGTGAACAGGTAAGGAAAATTTTGAGAAGTCTTCCAGTTGTATGGCAACCAAAAGTGATTAAAATTGAAGGAAGAGATCTCAATATTCTTTCATATGATGAATTTCGTGGAGATCTTATTGCTTTTGAGAAAACCCAGCTTCAAATGAAATCACAACCCATTGAGAAAAAGAAGGGAGTCACTTTCAGTGCTGAAAATACTGATCCTCCAAGCGACAATGATTAAATTGTGGAAGAACGCGCTTTGATGTCGAAAAACTTCAGCAATCTTCTTAGAAGAAATAGAAAAAGTGGTAAGCCAAGATTCAACCCTCGTAGGAATACGTCAAATATTGATCAAGACAAGAACGATGGGCACTATTATGAATGTGGTAAGTATGGCCACATTGCAGCCAACTGCAATGAATCCAAAAAGAAGTAGCTTAAGAACAATTACAAGAAGAAAGCACTATCTGCTTGGAGCAATGAAGAAGGATCCTAGAACGAAGAAGAAGCAAACATATGCTTCATGGCTAAAAATTGTAATACTTTACAAGAGGATTTAGATTCAACATTAGAAGAAATGAAAAGTATTTTAAAGGAATTATCTAAGTTGAAGAAAGAGAAGGAAACCTGGAATACTAAACTAGAAGTATGTGAACTTGAGCGAGATTTCTTTCAACAGGAAGTTCGGGATTTGGAATTAATAAAACCACTAGTCACAGCTCAGTAAAATATAATACCACCCCTTTATCTCCTGCCTCCATGGAGGCCATATATGGCAGTTTACGATTCACAAGCAGTGAGTCGACTTAAACTAGAACTGAAACCAAAACTCCTATTATATGTTATTACTGTGGAAACTGTGGTTATACCAGCGCTAGGTGCAGATTTAAAAGGGCTGATAAAAGTAAATGGAGATGGATCCCTAAAATCTCTTTGAACTCCTATGTAGCTAATTAACCATAAAAGACCCAAGACAACTTGGGTACCAAAACATCAGTAGCATTTTTTTCCTACAGGAACACCACAACAAAGGAGCTTGCAAAGGAAAATGAATTCTTGACAGTGGATGTTCCAGACACATGAAAGGTAACAAATGTTGGTTTAAATCAGTCACTAGCATAGATGGTAGATTTGTAAAATCTGGATACAATGGAAATGGTATTGTTGTTAGTGTTGGGAAAATATCTTTAAGTCATGCTTGGGACATAAATGAAATTCTCCTGCTGTTGGTAAAATATCTCTAGCATAAAAAATTAGGAAATGCAAGCATGCATCTCATTCTAAAGCTTTCTAAAAATGATTTAGTCATTGGACTTCAAAACTAAATTTTTCAAAAGATCATATATGTGATGCATGTCAACTTGGTAAGCAAACAAGATCATCATTAAAACCAAAATACAATGTCACTGCTTCTATGCCTCTTTAACTGTTGCACATGGACCTATTTGGTCCCACTAAAACAGCGAGCATTGGATGAAAAAGATACGCATTTGTTATTGTTGATGATTAGTCTCGTTTTACCTGGGTTATTTTTCTATCTCACAAAGATGAAGCTCGGAAAAATTTTGAGTTCTTTTGCAAAAAGGATCAAAGATAAAAGGGATACTTCATTACTGCCATAAGGAGTGATCATGGTGGAGTGTTCGAAAGCAAGATGTTTGAATCCTTCTGCAATGAGCAAGGAATTTTAAACAACTTCTTCTCTCCTAGAACTCCTCAGCAAAATGGTATGGTGGAACGAAAGAACAGAACTTTACAAGACATGGCAAGGACCATATTACTGGATCAATCCTTACCAAACAAATTCTGGGCAAAAGTGGTAAGTACAGCTTGTCACATACTTAACAGGTGTCTCATTCGACCTATCCTGAAGAAGACTCCTAATGAACTGTGGAAAGGTAAAAGACCTAATATTAGCTACTTTCATCCATTTGGATGCAAGTATTTTATTCATAACAATGGTAAGGATAATCTTGGTAAGTTTGACCCAAGAAGTGATGAAGGTATTTTTCTTGGTTATTCTAATACTAGTCGTTCCTATAGAGTATTTAACAAACGTACTCTAGTAGTAGAAGAATCAATGCATGTTGTGTTTTTTGATACTAAACAAGTTCTTGATAAAGATGATATTGCAGATGTTGAACTATTGAATTCAGGAACTTGTTCTCAAGTACTAATAATCATATTCAGTCGACTAAAGAGCAAACTGTAGCAGATGATGAAGATCAGAATAAGTCGACTGAGGACTTCACTCCTGTTGTTCCTAATGAGTGGAAAAGTGAACCTGGCTATCCCCACGAATTTATTCTAAGAGATCCTCAGAAAGGAATTAGAACAAGAAGATCTTTAAAGCAAAATTCAAGTCTTGCTCTCATCTCTCAAATTGAACCAAGGAGAATTGAAGAAGCACTAAAAGATGAGAATTGGGTAAAAGCTATGGAAGAGGAGTTGGCTCAATTCGACAAAAATGAAGTATGGACTCTTGTTCCTAAGCCACACAATGCTTCTGTCATAGGTACAGAGTGGGTGTTCAGAAATAATTTAAATGAGGCTGGGAAGTTGTGAGAAACAAGGCACGTCTTGTCACTCAAAGCTACTCACAACAAGAAGGCATAGACTATGATGAAACTTTCGCACCCATTGCCAGGTTAGAATCTATCCATATGCTGCTGCCTATGCATATTTTAAAGGCTTCAAATTATTCAAAATGGATGTTAAAAGTGTATATTTAAATGGTTTTGTAAAAAAGGATGTTTATGTTAAAAAACCTCTAGGTTTGAAAGCTTGAAATTTCCATCGCATGTTTTTAAATTGACTAAAGCCTTATACGGTTTAAAACAAGCTCGAAAAGCATTATATGAAAGGCTAAGTTGAAACGACCTCGGTTAGTCGTTTCGGAAGTTAGGACTCCGATTGGCGTGCCGCTAATTTTTAAATATTCGTAATGTCCATTAGGACCTGTCTGTAAAATTTGAGCTAAATCAGACCTCATTTGGTAGGCATCGGAAGAAGGTTTCAGTTTTTATTGGCGATAAATATTAAAACGAGATTTTCGAGCTCGGTTTTGCCGAATGAGCTCCGATTCGAAATCCGAAAGCGTCGTTGGGTTCGTATGATTATTTATTACTTTTGTGAACTTTTGAAAGTGAATTTTGATGTTGTTCGGCTAGTTTCCGCTAAAATGCCGAAAGTTAAATAATTTGACTTCTTTTCATTTAAATTCGCATCTTGAGTTTCGAGAGTCCAATGTGAGATCCGCCTTCGCGATTATGTTACATATATTTTATATAACTTGTATGCAAAAGTTGGAATTATTTCGAATATCGTAGGGTACTATTTTAATTTTTATCGCGAAAAGAAAAGTAAAAAGAATAAAAGAAAAAGAAAATGAAAAGAAAGAAGAAGAATACAAAAGTGGGCGGTGGCCCTCATTTTTGATGAGGAACGAACAGTGATGGGGAAACAGAGCAAAGCAGGGTAAATGAAACGCAGTCAGGAAAAATGCCAGAAAATAGGAAAAGAGGCCGGAGAAAAGTAGAATTTTCACCCTGAAACATTCAGGTAATGATCCTAATATAGTATTTGAGTTTATTACATGTGTTTGAATATATTTTAACGGTAAAACTTGGAATATTATACATCGTTTTAATAAGTTCAATTAATAGTTTAAAGTGTCAAATGGACCCCGATAATGAAATTGATTATGTATTCGTGCTCAGTGAGTTATGGGAAATTTATAAATACAATTTATTTGGGATTTGGTTATGTGGCCTTAAACCCTATATATAGGCCTGACCTGCGTATTGCGTATGCGAATAGGGTATCAGGTTCCTACCTGGATTACCCTAAGATGTGAGGAATGAAGCCTTTAGCCTAATGTGATATATTTTTCTGCTTATTGATCACAGTGTGTTCGTTTGGCAATGAATTCAAAAAAATAACGCGGTTGTTGGTCGCAATGCTAACTTTTGAGAGAGGTAAGTGTTTATATCCATTTCTTTGGAGGCACCTGGCCTCGTGGATTTTCTACCATGTATTCCTTACGTCTGTAGCTGCCGATAGGCGTACTCATTACGCCTTAGCTTTGGATTTATATTATATATTATATGTTATGTCCTATTGTTGGTATTGCATTGAGGATTTGAGCATTGTACCCTGCCTGCCAGTTGGCATCTACTTCCCAGTTGTCGATGAGAGACCCGCGCCGGTTAAGGGTTATTGCATCACATTGCATTCATATGCATTACATTGCATATCATATTGAGGGCAGGAGTATTCCGCCCCAGGAGCAGGAGTATTCCGCTCCATTGTATCATATTGAGGGCAGGAGTATTCCGCCCCAGGAGCAGGAGTATTCTGCTCCATTGTATCACATTGAGGGTAGGAGGATTCCGCCCCAAGAGCAGGAGTATTCCGCTCTTATGTCAGATATTGAGTGCAGGAGTATTCCGCCTCAGCTTTACATTATATCGGGTGCAGGAGTATTCCGCCTCTGGTTTATATTATATCGGGTGCAGGAGTATTCCGCCCCAGGAGCAGGAGTATTCCGCTCCAGTTGGTTATCAGATTGGATTCCCCTCGAATGCAGGAGTATTCCGCGTCGGGATGGGATTACGGGCACATGTGACCCTTCGCCTCATATTTCATCTCATTTCATCTCACTTCATTTTATTTCATACCATTGTGTAAACTTGTGGTACATAACTATTGTCCTGGTTATATGTGCATTTCTTATTTGCTGTTATGTTTCTGGCACGCATCCTTGGTTGAGTTTATAAGTTTCTTACGTATTTTCGGTTGTTATCTGGCTCTACCTTTTTATAATTTAAATAAAAGAAATTTGGTTTATCTGTTTCTTCTCCCTGGCTAGCTATCCTATTCTTTGAGGTGGCTAGTCTGCCCCACTTATTGAGTCCTTTTGACTCACCCTTGTTTGTTGTTTGTTTCTTTTTCTATCTATTTCGTTTCGGCAGGTTCGCTCCAGGATTGAGTTCGCCACGTTGTGAAGGAGCGAAGACGACTTCAGCTGTCAGGGTGAGGCAGCTTTTATTCCGGATGGCCACCAGTTTATTGGTTATTATTTCAGTTGCATTTTGCTCCATTCAGGAGGTATTTGTCTTCTTTTGTACTTTTAGATGTCTGGTCTGGATAACCCTAAACCTAGTATGTTGGGTAGTCAGCTGTAATTTCCTTTGTACAGCTTAGAGGTATCAGTATGTCAGTATTTTTTTTAAGCCTTGTTCTTATTAATGAATTGAATTATATTTATTTGCCTAATTTAATTGGTAAGGGTTCGCCCGACGGGTCTAGGGAAGGATGTCGGGTGCCCGCACGGCCTAACTGGATTTCGGGTCGTGTCAGTTGGTATCAGAGCCCAGTTTAGAGTCTATCCAAACTAAGACAGTGTCTAGTAGAGTCTCGCTGATGGGTACGTAGACGTCCGTACTTATCTACGAGAGGTTATGATGGCATTTAGGAAGTTTCACTTCCTTCATTTCTGATCGTGCGTCGGTCTAGGATGCAAAAGTATTTTTGTTAATCCGTTCGTGGTAATTGTGAACCCTCGTATGACAAATCAGCAAATGGAAGGAGTTCAGGACGAAGCAGTCTAGCCTGGGGCTAGCACTGACGAAGCTCCGAGAGTTGTCGTGCTGGCGACCTAGTTTCAGAGGCCCCAGTTGTACGAGCTTGCGATGGGTAAGGGAGCAGGGCCTTGTAGTTCTCTTGGCTTTTTATGATGCTTTACGAGAATCTTGGCGACGCATATACCGTAAGAACCTATTATTCGTTGGGCAGCCTATCAGGTTGCCGCATGTGCAGACGTTCGATCTGAGGGAGCTCCTTTTCTGGTTCTTAATATTGCTGCAGTAAATTATATTCCGGAGGTAGTATGTGTTGTACCTCTAATTGTTCTTACTTGTTAGCCAGCCGAGGTATCAGTTCGGTCATAGTGTCCGAAGGGGTTGCATTATTTTACGCGGTTGAACCTTCCGATATTCTTAAGCAATACATCAGATAAACCCCGTGAATATTTTTTTTTAAAAAAAAATGTCAGGGTATTTGTATCCTTTAGGCTTTTGATTATATCGAATGGTATAGTCTTGATTATCCTGCTTTCCAGTTTCAAGGTCCAGCCTTGAATTGATGGGACTCTCTCTCTTATTAGCTAACTTGGTTCGGTTTTCTTCTAGATTCGTGGAAAAAAATTCCTTTCGAGTAGCGAGCGAAATGGAGAGTGTTGCCAGTTTGAGTGGATTGGACAGGGTAGCCTGTCGGTTAGCCTGTTGGTGTTTCAAAATATGAGATTGAATTCTATAGAATGGCTGGATATGCATCAGAACTAGTTCATGAGCCTTTCGAGAGATTTGGCAGTAAGTGTCGGTATTGTCTGCCTGGCATCACGCAGTCGCAGGGTATTTCATTTAGATCTCAATCAGCCAGAGAAATGCCACCATCCAGTAGAGGTTGAGATTTTGGTGCCAGTGGTTCTCCAGAAAGTGCTTGTCAGGATAGTGGCTCAGCTTAGCTGCAGAGGCAGTTCTATGAACTGCTAGTCTGGCAGGATGCTGAGACATCCGATGTAGTAGACCCATGTATTTCTTCTTTCCTTAAGATTTGGTTCTTCCGATCGATCTGGAGATGGTCTGTCATATCATGTTCCATGGTTCCCTTGGATATTGTTTCTGTTAAGAATCGGCTGCGGTAGAGGGGTGAGCTTCTTGTATCATTTATTCCCGGCATTTATGATGACCCTACTAGTTTATGTGGTTTAAATGCGAGAGATGTGTGAGTGAGTATCGGTATTGTTTGTTTGGCATTTTGTTATGCCTCATTCTGTTATAATGTCAAGTCAGTCTACCTCTCTTTGGAACTCAGTGTCGGTAGGATGATGGGATTCTTATTTGTCACCATCAGAAAGTGTCATTGTTTCTTCCGGTGTAAAGTGGTTAGTAATTAATACTCGATCTATGTGTCTCCTCTTGGTTCGAAATGTTAGTAAGTCATGTTATTCTATGAGCTTGTCTTAGTTATAAAAGGGTATTCTGGTAAATTGTCAGAGTTTCCTTCTTATTGGGAGGTTAAATTGGTATGGATGTTTTTCCATAAAGCTTATTTAATGTCTATCTCTTCAATTCCGATTCTTTGGCTCGCCTGACTCGGAAGTAGTCTTGCTTTGGTAGCCAAGCAAATCAGAAGATGAACTTTCTGAAGCTCTAATTATTTCTATCCTCGATCCATTTCCATTTACTCTTCGTTCGGCACTAGTGAGCTTGGGCGATTGGTAGCCACTTGTGACGTTCCCTGTGTTGAGCCAGGGTATGTGTTATTGTAGCCGGGTAAGCATATTATTATTTTGGATATCAGTTTATCCGGGTGTTCATTCCCATATATAGTATAGTGCTGGTTCTGTTTTCGCAGATCATCCAGTTTCAGGGGAAACTCTGCCGAAATTTTTATATAGAAGTACCATCCATCAGGCGGTGGTGTTTACGGCAAAGGTATGGAGTTGTGAACTTGAGAGTTGCAGCTGTTTGGCAACTCGAAAGAGTAGTTGGTAGCTTAGGTCTGCCTACGTTCAACTTTTAGCTAAATCTTCTTCAGTCCAGCAGACTGTGCGAGGATGGTTATTCCTATTCAAATGGCTGCATGAGTTTGTGCTTTAAGTGGAGGAGTCTTCCTCCAAATACTGAATGGTAATATTAAATCTCTGAGGTGTTGATACCACTTTTCTCACGACCCAAAGTAAGGCCACGACAGAAACCTACAATGAGTGTCGATCATTGCTAAACCCACTAATAATCTATTAATGCTAGAGATAAGCTGGCAACCTAATCATATATACGTACCTATCTGCTGAAAGCATAAAGTCTGGAAGGATGACACGACTTTAACTTGCTGGAAATTTGAACACTGAGCCACAAATTCTGCTATGTCACACTTCATTCCGTCCTACCAATAAATCTGATTAAGATCATGGTACATCTTAATCGAACCTGGATGAATAGTGTATTTAGAATAATGTGCCTCTATCATAATTTGTCCACGTAAATCTGCAACATCAGGAACATAAAGTCTATCTTTATGCATGAGAACACCGTCAGTAGTAACCCTGTATGGTGACTCCGGCTTTCTTTGGGCTATCTGTCCGTATTCAAATAAAACTGGATCCTCATACTGACACTGTTTTACTTCAAAAAAATTAGAGTTAAAGGTCTAGTGCAGCTTGTCGTCCATCTATCATTGGCATATCTCCTTTACACCTCAACTTTTTGGGAAGTTACTTTAGCGTAATCAACTTTGTTGTCGGTATTCTGCCTCAGCTGAAGGTCCAACTACATGTCTCTTTCATATTTACTTTTTCAAGTCATAATATTTCTAATTCAAAGACAATACCCTGAAGTAGATGTTCAGTCTGAAGATCATTCCTGGTCTACATCATACTATTTAGTATTATTTGCATGATCCTTATCCTTATATGATAGGCCCTGTTTAGATGAACCTTTGACATACATTAGGATATGAGTAACTACATTCCCACAAGGAGCTTGCGGAACAACACTAACATCAGCTGAGATATTGCATAGTGCGTTCGTAAAAATATAATATAGCTTGCATCAAATCTTTTATAGTGTGTAATGACAAGGTACTTCAAAAGTTTCCCCTATTGCATCAAGCGTGAGCTAATTCTTAATTTTAGCGACCTGTTCTATATCGAAAGGTATATCGAAAAGGTGATTCTCGGCTGAATCATGTTAGTCCATCCAGAGTTTTATCTTTGCTTCGAAAATGTAGAACTGTCCTCTCGTGATCGAGGAAGGATCGGCTTAGTCCGAATAAGTTGGGCAATGATGTTATCATATTATCCAAATATGTTTTATCCAAGAGTTTGATGTGCGTGTTATAACTCTGATTCTGTAATTATGAGATAACGCCCGTGGAGTAGTTTATGAAGGTCGTGCAAGTCCTTTTGCTATCTGTGCGAATTTTTTTTTTAGACTTAGGCTCGTTCGAGGACGAACGAGAGTTTAAGTGGAGGAGAATGAAACGACCTCGGTTAGTCGTTTCGGAAGTTAGGACTCCGATTGGCGTGCCGATAATTTTTAAATATTCGTAATGTCCATTAGGACCTGTCTGTAAAATTTGAGCTAAATCAGACCTCATTTGGTAGGCATCGGAAGAAGGTTTCAGTTTTTATTGGCGATAAATATTAAAACGAGATTTTCGAGCTCGGTTTTGCCGAATGAGCTCCAATTCAAAATCCGAAAGCGTCGTTAGGTTCGTATGATTATTTATTACTTTTGTGAACTTTCGAAAGTGAATTTCGATGTTGTTCGGCTAGTTTCCGCTAAAATGCTGAAAGTTAAATAATTTGACTTCTTTTCATTTAAATTCGCATCTTGAGTTTCGGGAGTCCAATGTGAGATCCGCCTTCGCGATTATGTTACATATATTTTATATAACTTGTATGCAAAAGTTGGAATTATTTCGAATATCGTAGGGTACTATTTTAATTTTTATCGCGAAAAGAAAAGTAAAAAGAATAAAAGAAAAAGAAAATGAAAAGAAAGAAGAAGAATACAAAAGTGGGCGGTGGCCCTCATTTTTGATGAGGAACGAACTGTCACGACCCAATTTCCAAGGGCTCGTGATGGCACCTAAACAATATTTGCCTAGGCGAACCAATGAAACAAGATGCGGAAAAGAACAATAATGTGAAAAGATCATAAATGGATATATAAATATAAAAGTGTGAAGTCCAAAAGAATATATCCACAAAAGAATTGGAGCATTCTAAGAGTGACTCAATAAAGTATGAATATACATCAAAGAAATCTGAGTCCTATCTCTAAGTGACTCCGGCGGTATGCCACCACGGTCTGTGTGGTCGGCTCACCTCAATCAGAAGTCTCGGAAGCCTCGGGAACCGCTAACGTCCGGGCTGCTGACTGGATGAAGGACCTGCGCACGTAGCAGAGTAAGTTATGAGCCGAAGCCCAGTAAGATCACAGACAGGCCCGCTAAGGTACCCTTGCGGGACAAGTCGCTACATGCATCATAAGCAACAACATACTATAGTAATCATACAATAAAGTAGTGAAATCACAAATAGATGTAACACATTCCATACACACAAGTAGTAACCAGAAGTCTCAAGGATTATGCCCATCCAACGTAAGGCATAGGTCAACTCAGCGCCGGTTTGGAGGTCCAATCTCTACTCCCGTGCCGACTAACCTAGAACTACGATGGACTAGCAACACCACTACTAAGTATCAACCATATACTGTCACGACCCAACTTAGGGCCGCGACGGATGACCAACACTAAGTGTCGATCATCACTAATCCTACTGATAATATGCTAACCATTATAACTAATAAACAGAATAAGCATAAACCTAGCTGATAAGGAGTATGCAATGCAAATAGCTGACAAGGCTAACATAAGCTGACATACATAACATACTGACTGCACCACACAGGGACATATCTACAGGCCTCTAAGAGTGATGAACTGAATATACAAAGGACGAGATAAGGCCCCGCCATACCCAAGCTGGTTGACTGTACACATACCAAAAGATAGGTAACTCCGGGAGTAAGCGGAGTGACTCCAGTAGCTGATAGATGGCCTACTAACATGGTCCAAGCATTGATCTATCTGCACCTGCGCGGCATGAAACGCAGCGCCCAGAAAAAGGCGTGAGTACAATATGTACCAAGTATGTAAGGCATGAGCATATAATATATCATAGCTGAACGAAACTGTAACGCTGGAATATAAATATGTAAATATGAGCTGGAGCATAGCAATATAGTTGGAAATCTGAAGAACGTACTAAACATGATCTGAATATAAACTGAAGTCTAGTTGAATCTGGAACTGAAGACTGAGCTGAACTATACTGATAAATAACTGTAATATGACTGATAGCTGGTTACTAGAAACTGGAACTGATAACTGTCAACTGATACTGACGCTAAGAACTGGTGGCTGATAACTGAGAACTGATAACTGTCAACTGATACCGACGCTAAGAACTGGTGGCCGATAACTGAGAACTGATAACTGTCAACTAATACTGACGCTAAAACTGAACTGTTATCTGAACTGGTACCTGTCTGGTGTTATGGGCTATATCCCCCCAAATCAGGTAACTGAACATCTGAACTAGTACCTGTCTGGCGTTATGGGCTGTATCCCCCCAAATCAGGTACTGAAAACCGGAACTAGCCTCATGTATAATCATGCAGTGCATACTGTGGCTATATACCCATATATAGCAAACCTGGTGGGTGTTATGGGCTATATCCCCCCCAGCCAGTAATATCTAGTCTCTCTGGTCAGAGTGTGTGAATGACACCCGGTCACACTAGGTGTTTCAACTCCTGCCTGAACCAGAGGGGCTGTATCCCCCAGACGGGTAGTATCACACGCGACCGGACTGTGTGTCCAATGTCCAGCCTCTATGGGGGACTCCAAATCACACATAACATGATCACAATATAAGCATAAGCATGTATGAGGCATAACACATGTGGCAACAATATATATGGACTCGAAGGAATGATAAGAAAACTCTGGATAGAAGTATAGACACAACCTGAAACTTAGAATTTGTCTAACTCTTGGACTTTTATAAAAATTTCGGCAGAGTTTCCTCTGAAACTGGATGATCCGCAAAAACAGAACCAGTACAATACTATACACGGGAATGGATACCCGGATAAGCTGATAACATAAACATGTTAAACGGATAACAAGATGAGACAACTGGATGACATAACTCATCCGCAAATAGAATGTCTGGACAGCACCACTTTCCTGACTTACAACCTAATTTTCAGAGTGTAGATCAAAGATATAGACTTCATGGCCTTCATGAAAGTTTTAGATATATGTCTTAGAGTTCTGGGGATTCTTAAAGAATCTAAATATCAATTTTGTACAGGGAGTTATGATCAATATACTAACAACTGTCAAAAGATCAAAACAATTTTTCAGAATTTGAAACGTATTATCTTGCTGATTTGGACATCTTTCACCTTGGATTTTAGTACCAAATTAAGTATATACAAGGTTTCTTTGATGATATACAAGTACCCAAAAATAAACACCATGTTTAGAACTAAGAAAAGCTTCAAAAGCTAAAGGATACATGCCTTACCAAAACAAAGGTTTAGCCTTACATACCTTTGATGTTTCTAGCTTCTAAACTTCGTTTCCTTTGAATTCCATACCTCCCAAAGCTTAAACAAGCTATAATACAATATTTAGGTACTTTACTTAGCCATGAAGTAATTCTAAAACTCAAACTATAGAAGAAATTGAAGGTAGCATAATGTTACCCTAATCGCGTAGAGCGTTTTGACGCAATTTGTCTTCAATTTCGAGTTAAGATTGATGTTGTTTCTTCAAAATCCTAAAAATCAGCTTCAAACTCAAGAGAGAACTGTTTCTATGGTGTGTGTTCTGGAAATGACGAAGATAATACATATTTTTCCTTTTATACTCGAAATATTTCAGTTCCAGCCCTCTTTTGCGTTTATGTCCCTTTTTCTGGTCTGACTTCTGACGCTCATATCTTTTTATCTATAAGTTATATGAGCAAACCGTTAAAAGTGTTGGAAACTACACTCCAAGACCTTCAATTTGGTATATGATATGTCCCCAAAAGACTTCATATAATACATGAAATTAATTGCTGAAAAAGCTTTGTTACAAGGCAATTCCTTTGTCGGTTTTTCCGCAACTTAAATCTGATTTTTCCCAAACTTTATATTCAACATATAAACATCATATATGGTCATATTATTACTTTAAACTCACTTAAATCATTCTTAACATGATATTATAAGGATATACGTCAATTTAGACGTACGGGGTGTAACAATATTCCCCCGTTAGGAACATTCGTCCTCGAATGTTAAATGAAGTATGTAGAAGCATTTAGCAACGATCTGTTACATACTCGAAGTAATGAAGAGATGTGTATATTTGGCTCTCATGTCATTTTTAGCTTCCCAAGTTATTTCTTCTATATTATTACTTTGATATAGCATCTTAACTAAAGGAATGTCTTTCGTCCTTAGTCGACGAATCTGTCTCTTTAAATTGCAACTGGCACCTTTTCATAAGTTAATTGCTCCGTGATCTGTACATCATCTACTGGTACAACTCTAGAAGGATCTCCAACACATTTTCTGAGCATAGAAACATGGAATACTGGATGTACCTCCTGAAGGTCTGCTGGAAGGTCTAACTCGTAGGCTACACGCCCAACTCGCGTGATAACCTGATATGGACTAATAAATCTAGGGCTAAGCATCCCTTTTTTTTCTAAATCTCATAACGCCTTTCATAGGTGATACTTTCAGCAATACCCAATCGCCAATCTGAAATTCTAAATCTCGACGTCGATTATCTGCATAGGGCTTTTGTCTGCTCTGCGCTGCTAATAATATTTCCCTGATCAACTTGACTTTATCAATTACTTGTTGGATTAAGTCTGGACCTATCAATTGAGACTCGCCAACCTTGAACCATCATATAGAAAACCTGCATTTGTGCCCATACAAAGCTTCATATGGCACCATCTGTATGCTAGAATGATAGCTATTATTATATGCAAACTCTATCAACAGTAGGTGACCATTCCAGCTGCCTCTAAAATCTAACACTTAAGCTCTGAGCATATTTTCTAATGTCTGAATGGTCCGCTCAGCCTGTCTGTCTGTCTATGGATGAAATACTGTACTCAAATACACCTGTGTCCCTAAACCTGTCTGGAACGATCTATAGAAATTAGCTGTAAACTGGTGCGCCCCCGTCTGAAATAATAAATACTGGAATACCATGTAGGCGCACTATCTCTCTGATATAAAGTCTGGCATAATCCTCTGCTGTATATGTAGTTCTAACAGGAAAGAAATGAGCTCATTTAGTAAGCCTGTCAATTATAACCCAAATAGAGTCATATCTGCTCCGCATACGGTGAAAGCCTGTAATGAAGTCCATATTCACTGCTTCCCATTTCTATGATGGAATCTCGACTTCCTGTAACAAGCCACTAGGTTTTTTATGCTCGACCTTAACCTGTTGGCAGTTAGGACATTGAGCCACAAATTCTGCTATGTCACGCTTCATTCCGTCCCACCAGCAAATCTGCTTAAGGTCATGATACATCTTAGTCGAACCTAGATAAACAGTGTACCTGGAATAGTGTGCCTCAGTCATAATCTGTCCACGTAAATCTGCAACATCAGGAGCACAAAGTCTATCTTTATACATGAGAACCCCATCGCTAATAACCCTGTATAGTGACTCCGGTTTTCTTCTGGCTATTTGTCTGTATTAAACTAGAACTGGATCCTCATACTGGCGCTGCTTTACTTATGTCACTAGGCAAGTAGTGGTTGCGTTCTGAACTGTAACTCTTGCGTCCTCTGAATCTATTAGTCTGACATCCATGCTGGCCAACTGGTAGAGTGTATGAGCTAACTTTATTTTCTCTGGTTGTAAATAAGATAGACTACCCATAGGCTTGCGACTAAGGGAATCAACAACAACGTTCGCTTTACCCGGATGATAAAGAATGTCCTTGTCATAGTCCTTCAGCAACTCTAGCCACCGCCTCTATCATAGGGTTAGCTAAGCTCCTTTTGCTTGAATATGTACTGGAGGCTCTTGTGATCCGTATAAATATCAACATGAACACCGTAAAAATAATGTCTTCAAATCTTCAATGCATAAATGACTGCTGAAAGCTCAAGATCATGGATGAGGTAGTTCTGATCGTGCTTTTTCAGCTGCCTAGAAGCATAAGCAATTACTCTTCCATGCTGCATCAAACACAACGAAGACCAATTCCAGAAGCATCACAGTAAATGACATAGCCCTCAGATCCCTCTGGAAGTGTAAGTACTGGAGCTGTTATCAACCTGTTCTTTAGTTCTTGGAAGCTGTGCTCGCAAGAATCAGACCACTCAAATTTAGCTGATTTCCTTGTCAATTTGTTCAGTGGAGCTGCAATGGAGGAAAAACCCTCTATAAACTTTCTGTAATAACCTGCCAAACCCAGAAAACTACGTACTTCAGTTGGCGTCATAGGCATGGGCCAATTCTTCACAGCCTAGATCTTCTGGTCATCTATTTTAATTCTTTCTGCTGAAACTATGTGGCCAAGAAATGCCACTGAATCTATCTAGAATTTACACTTTGAGAACTTAACATATAATTGTTGGTCCCGATGAGTACCCAATATTGTGCGTAGGTGCTCTGCATGCTCTGATTCAGACTTTGAATAGATGAGAATATCATCAATAAATATAATCACAAATAAATTTAGATAAGGCCTGAATACGCTGTTCATCAGATCCATAAATACTATTGAGGCGTTAGTGAGTCCAAACGACATCACTAAAAACTCATAATGGCCATACCTAATCCTGAATGCAGTCTTAGGTATATCAGATTCTCTGACTCTAACCTAATGGTAGCCTGATCGCAAATCTATCTTCGAGAAGTACTTGGCACCCTGGAGCTTGTCAAACTACACATCAATCCTGGGCAGAGAGTATTTATTCTTAATAATGACTTTATTCAGCTGTCTGTAATCTATGCACATGCGTAGAGAGCCATATTTCTTTTTTTACAAATAGTATCGAGGCTCCCCACGGGGAATTGCTGGGTCTGATGAGGCCTTTATCTAACAAATCCTTCAATTGCTCCTTAAATTCTTTCTGTTATACAGGTGCCATCCTGAAGAACATGCCCCTGATGGCGTGCTGATGCTGAGCAAGCAACTGGTGATCTAGCTGGCTAGGCTGTACAACTGCCACCCCTAGGCGGGCAACCTTTCATGAAATAGCTGCCTCGCGACCAATATAACAAGTATCAACTCCTAACTGACATGGACCCAAGTGGCGTCTACCACAATCCGAACATCTGGGATATGTCTGACTGGCCGGTATAGAAGTACCACGACACTTTAATCTTGAAGTCAGTGATGTGTGACTAGATCTAGACTGAGGAGATCTATCAAATCTCAGGCCATGAGACTATGGAGGCATACTAGCTGGTGGTTGTCTAACACTCTGCTATCTACTCGCTCCAGATGTCTCTCTAAATGAACAAGACAATCTGCCCCTCTTGTGTAACACTCTATCCCTGTCGGCTCTCTGTTTTTGCTTCCTCTCCTCAAGTAACAAAGCAAATGCCTGAATCTTATGTTCATACATGACTGCATAACAACTGTCATACGCTCGTTCACTAGGTGTGGAGCTAGTCCTACTATATACCTGTGAATTCTATCCTCCATACTCACTACCACCGTAGGGGCAAACCATGCTAAAGAACTAAAGCAATAATTATACTCTTCTACACTCAAACTTCCCTGTCTCAAGTTCAGGAACTGATTAGCACGGTCTCCCCATGCCTCTATAGGCATATACTGATAAAGGAAGGCATCTGAGAATTCCTTCTGAGTCGTGGGAGTAGCATCGGGCCGTCTAGATAGCTCCCATGTCTGATATCACCCTGCTGCTAAGTTATCCAATCTGAATGCATCCAACTCTACTAACTCTGTGTCTGACACGTGCATAACCCTCAACATTCTGGCTATCCTCACTAGAAAATCCTGAGGGTCCTCTCCTGTACGGGACCCGGTAAAAACTGTAGGCTCTAGCCTGATAAAATCATTGATCTTGGATCCAACATCTCCCTGGGCATCTGGACTGTGTTGTCTAGTCTGAGCAACTACAACACTGGTCAATAATCTGATGGCATCCCTCATTTTCTGCCCCTAACTGTTGGGTAGAGGAGCTGGACGTACAGTAGCTGCGGTACCTCTAATATCGCCCTGACCTGAAGGGATCTGTGAGGCCTCAGATGGAGTCTCAGGTCTGGACTTCTCACTCTCATCCACCTCAGGTGGCACTCTACTAGTACCCTGGCCGGCAATAGCCTTGCCCATCTGGGCAGCTGTTAGTTTCTTTGGCGGCATCGCTTTGCTGAAATTACTATTGTTAGAGGGCTGAATTCTATAATCATGGCTCTATCGCACGATCTAGAGAAGAAAGAAAGACAACTGTCCTGAAGTGCCTTGTAGCCTCCTGTTCAAAAGTATGGCGCGCAACATACTCCTAAACAAGACTCTACTAGACACGGCCTGTAGACACCCTAGGACTGAACTGCTCTGATACCACTTTTGTCACGACCCAACTTAGGGCCGCGACGGATGACCAACACTAAGTGTCGATCATCACTAATCCTACTGATAATATGCTAACCATTATAACTAATAAACAGAATAAGCATAAACCTAGCTGATAAGGAGTATGCAATGCAAATAGCTGACAAGGCTAACATAAGCTGACATACATAACATACTGACTGCACCACACAGGGACATATCTACAGGCCTCTAAGAGTGATGAACTGAATATACAAAGGACGAGATAAGGCCCCGCCATACCCAAGCTGGTTGACTGTACACATACCAAAAGATAGGTAACTCCGGGAGTAAGCGGAGTGACTCCAGTAGCTGATAGATGGCCTACTAACATGGTCCAAGCATTGATCTATCTGCACCTGCGCGGCATGAAACGCAGCGCCCAGAAAAAAGCGTGAGTACAATATGTACCAAGTATGTAAGGCATGAGCATATAATATATCATAGCTGAACGAAACTGTAACGCTGGAATATAAATATGTAAATATGAGCTGGAGCATAGCAATATAGTTGGAAATCTGAAGAACGTACTAAACATGATCTGAATATAAACTGAAGTCTAGTTGAATCTGGAACTGAAGACTGAGCTGAACTATACTGATAAATAACTGTAATATGACTGATAGCTGGTTACTAGAAACTGGAACTGATAACTGTCAACTGATACTGACGCTAAGAACTGGTGGCTGATAACTGAGAACTGATAACTGTCAACTGATACCGATGCTAAGAACTGGTGGCCGATAACTGAGAACTGATAACTGTCAACTAATACTGACGCTAAAACTGAACTGTTATCTGAACTGGTACCTGTCTGGTGTTATGGGCTATATCCCCCCAAATCAGGTAACTGAACATCTGAACTAGTACCTGTCTGGCGTTATGGGCTGTATCCCCCCAAATCAGGTACTGAAAACCGGAACTAGCCTCATGTATAATCATGCAGTGCATACTGTGGCTATATACCCATATATAGCAAACCTGGTGGGTGTTATGGGCTATATCCCCCCCAGCCAGTAATACCTAGTCTCTCTGGTCAGAGTGTGTGAATGACACCCGGTCACACTAGGTGTTTCAACTCCCGCCTGAACCAGAGGGGCTGTATCCCCCAGACGGGTAGTATCACACGCGACCGGACTGTGTGTCCAATGTCCAGCCTCTATGGGGGACTCCAAATCACACATAACATGATCACAATATAAGCATAAGCATGTATGAGGCATAACACATGTGGCAACAATATATATGGACTCGAAGGAATGATAAGAAAACTCTGGATAGAAGTATAGACACAACCTGAAACTTAGAATTTGTCTAACTCTTGGACTTTTATAAAAATTTCGGCAGAGTTTCCTCTGAAACTGGATGATCCGCAAAAACAGAACCAGTACAATACTATACACGGGAATGGATACCCGGATAAGCTGATAACATAAACATGTTAAATGGATAACAAGATGAGACAACTGGATGACATAACTCATCCGCAAATAGAATGTCTGGACAGCACCACTTTCCTTACTTACAACCTAATTTTCAGAGTGTAGATCAAAGATATAGACTTCATGGCCTTCATGAAAGTTTTAGATATATGTCTTAGAGTTCTGGGGATTCTTAAAGAATCTAAATATCAATTTTGTACAGGGAGTTATGATCAATATACTAACAACTGTCAAAAGATCAAAACAATTTTTCAGAATTTGAAACGTATTATCTTGCTGATTTGGACATCTTTCACCTTGGATTTTAGTACCAAATTAAGTATATACAAGGTTTCTTTGATGATATACAAGTACCCAAAAATAAACACCATGTTTAGAACTAAGAAAAGCTTCAAAAGCTAAAGGATACATGCCTTACCAAAACAAAGGTTTAGCCTTACATACCTTTGATGTTTCTAGCTTCTAAACTTCGTTTCCTTTGAATTCCATACCTCCCAAAGCTTAAACAAGCTATAATACAATATTTAGGTACTTTACTTAGCCATGAAGTAATTCTAAAACTCAAACTATAGAAGAAATTGAAGGTAGCATAATGTTACCCTAATCGCGTAGAGCGTTTTGACGCAATTTGTCTTCAATTTCGAGTTAAGATTGATGTTGTTTCTTCAAAATCCTAAAAATCAGCTTCAAACTCAAGAGAGAACTGTTTCTATGGTGTGTGTTCTGGAAATGACGAAGATAATACATATTTTTCCTTTTATACTCGAAATATTTCAGTTCCAGCCCTCTTTTGCGTTTATGTCCCTTTTTCTGGTCTGACTTCTGACGCTCATATCTTTTTATCTATAAGTTATATGAGCAAACCGTTAAAAGTGTTGGAAACTAAACTCCAAGACCTTCAATTTGGTATATGATATGTCCCCAAAAGACTTCATATAACACATGAAATTAATTGCTGAAAAAGCTTTGTTACAAGGCAATTCCTTTGTCGGTTTTTCCGCAACTTAAATCTGATTTTTCCCAAACTTTATATTCAACATATAAACATCATATATGGTCATATTATTACTTTAAATTCACTTAAATCATTCTTAACATGATATTATAATGATATACGTCAATTTAGACGTACAGGGTGTAACATATACCGTGACCCGAAGTCACTATCACAATCATGAATAAGTAGACCAACGACCCGTAGTCGTTGGCTCATCTCAAATCTGTCTACGATCGCACCACACCCCCTGTCAAGTGCGTCGTATCTCAATAAATCAAGTGACCACACCACACCCCCTGTCAAGTGTGTCACATCTCAAAGATCAAGTGTCCACACCACACTCCCTGTCAAGTGTGACACATCTCATAGTATAGGCGACACCACACCCCCTGTCAAGTGTCCCTCTAACAGTATTAATATCCACGACATTAGTAACAATAACAGAAATAATAACAGAAATATTAATAACGATAATATTTCACAGTCACCGTAACCCAGGTTGGTTATGCTAGCTGAACGTAAGGCGAAGGTTAACCCGACCACAGTTTGGGGGTACAATCCCTACTCCCATGTCGTCCAACCAAAGGTTACGTATAGACAGCACTACCCAACCCGGCACGTGAACAAATCAAGTACCAATATCATACAAAAGCCGGCAAAATCCTCGGCAAGACATTTATCATGACATGCCGGCAACATCCTCGGCCATGTCCCAAGTTCTTGCTATCTAAGCATGGCGTAGCAAGCGTTACTACGATATAAATTTAAGCTACCTCGACGTAGCGTTTAGACCGGCACATACCTCGGTCGAGTCAAAATCTCGCTATTTATAACAAACAATAATAGCAAGTAATTCACATCATTAATCCTAACCATTGTTAGGTACATATATGCGTACATGAAGCATACTAGCATGAAGGAAGAGTCCACAAGCACAATAGAGCTCAAGTCTCACTTACCTCAAAATTCGGGCTCAAATGCCGGGAAGAATCTCCTTTCCCGCTCGCCTTGTCCGCGAAGGACTCTCCACTAGGTCTATTAAGACAAGATATAGCACATATCAGTGCTCAATTATAGCTATTTAAGCCTATAGGCATCCTAGGGTAAAAATTACCAAAATGCCCCCGGGTAGGGCCGAGTCCTAAATTTACAAAATGTACTTTTCCGGACTCCCCACGCTCCCGTGAGTCCAAAAGTACACTTAGATTCCACATGCGAGCCTTGCTCGATGTCTTTCCCCAATTCTTAAGAATCTAGGGTTCTAACCCATTTCCAAGAATCAACCCTTTGATTCTTGTGTTAATCAACATAAAGATGGATTGAAAGGGCTTACCTTAAGTGTAAGTATGATTGGGTCTTCAAGAAATACCCAAAAATCGCCTCAAGAGCTCACCAAATGACTGAACCGAAATGGCCTTTTTATAGCAGTTTTTTTTTTTTTTTTTGCCTCTGTGACAGCTTCTTTTGAAAAAATCATAACTTTTGATACGAATGTCCAAATGACCTGAAACTAGTGCCATTAGAACCACAACTCAAAGAGCTACAACTTTCATGTTTTGAGTTTTTCCTAATTCCTTGCGGATTGGCCGGAAAAGTCGCACCAGATTTTCTACTATTTTAGGGGCAAAACAGGACCCTACCAAGCTCGGAATGATCCCAAATTTTGAACACAAGTCATAAAATACTTGGCTGACATGCTCGTCAAGACGGAACTCAATTCGGACCTCCAAAACTCAAAAAGTGGGTCCCACGGCAAAGGTTCAATTTTCGACTTTCGCCAAAATAGCGAAATTTAACCAAACGACCTCAGAATCCAATTCCGAAAGTTGCTACAAGTCACAAATGACTATACGAACCTAACGGAACTTTCGGATCTCTCATCGGAGCTCATTTGCTCAAATCGAGCTCGGAAACCTCTTTTAACTCTTTTAAACTTCCGAAACGGGGACTTTATCAAAAGTACTATCAAACGAGGTCCGTTTTCAATTTTGAAGGTTGCTACATATCATAAATGACGAGACGGACCTAACGGTGCGCTCGGATTTTCCATCGGGGTTCGTTTACTCAAAACGACCTATCGAAACCCCAAATTCCTTTCCGGAATTTCATAAACGGATCCTTTTCTCGAAAACCTATCAAAGGGACTCCGTTTCGACTCAGATTTCACAGACGGGTCATAAATGACCTAACAGAGCTTTTGGGACTATCGACACGCAAATCGAGATCCCGAATCAAGGAAAAATGAAACGCAGTCAGGAAAAATGCCAGAAAATAGGAAAAATGATCCTAATATAGTATTTGAGTTTATTACGTGTGTTTGAATATGTTTTAACAGTAAAACTTGGAATATTATACATCATTTTAATAAGTTCAATTAATAGTTTAAAGTGTCAAATGGACCCCGATAATGAAATTGATTATGTATTCGTGCTCAGTGAGTTATGGGCAACTTATAAATATAATTTATTTGGGATTTGGTTATGTGGCCTTAAACCCTGTATATAGGCCTGACCTGCGTATTGCGTATGCGAATAGGGTATCAGGTTCCTACCTGGATTACCCTAAGATGTGAGGAATGAAGCCTTTAGCCTAATGTGATATATTTTTTTGCTTATTGATCACAGTGGGATCGTTTGGCAATGAATTCAAAAAAATAACGCGGTTGTTGGTCGCAATGCTAACTTTTGAGAGAGGTAAGTGTTTATATCCATTTCTTTGGAGGCACCTGGCCTCGTGGATTTTCTACCACGTATTCCTTACGTGTGTAGCTACCGATAGGCGTACTCATTACGCCTTAGCTTTGGATTTATATTATATATTATATGTTATGTCCTATTGTTGGTATTGCATTGAGGATTTGAGCATTGTACCCTGCCTGCCAGTTGGCATCTACTTCTCGGTTGTCGATGAGAGACCCGCGTCGGTGAAGGGTTATTGCATCACATAGCATTCATGTGCATTACATTGCATATCATATTGAGGGCAGGAGTATTCCGCCCCAGGAGCAGGAGTATTCCGCTCCATTGTATCATATTGAGGGCAGGAGTATTCCGCCCCAGGAGCAGGAGTATTCCGCTCCATTGTATCACATTGAGGGTAGGAGGATTCCGCCCCAAGAGCAGGAGTATTCCGCTCTTATGTCAGATATTGAGTGCAGGAGTATTCCGCCTCAGCTTTACATTATATCGGGTGCAGGAGTATTCCGCCCCAGGAGAGTGCAGGAGTATTCCGCCTCTGGTTTATATTATATCGGGTGCAGGAGTATTCCGCCCCAGGAGCAGGAGTATTCCGCCCCAGGAGCAGGAGTATTCCGCTCCAGTTGGTTATCAGATTGGATTCCCCTCGAATGCAGGAGTATTCCGCTTCGGGTTGGGATTACGGGCACATGTGACCCTTCGCCTCATATTTCATCTCATTTCATCTCACTTCATTTTATTTCATACCATTGTGTAAACTTGTGGTACATAACTATTGTCCTGCTTATATGTGCATTTGTTATTTATTGTTATGTTTCTGGCACGCATCCTTGTTTGAGTTTATAAGTTTCTTACGTGTTTTCGGTTGTTATCTGGCTCTACCTTTTTATAATTTAAATAAAAGAAATTTGGTTTATCTGTTTCTTCTCCCTGGCTAGCTATCCTATTCTTTGAGGTGGCTAGTCTGCCCCACTTATTGAGTCCTTTTGACTCACCCTTGTTTGTTGTTTGTTTCTTTTTCTATCTATTTCGTTTCGGCAGGTTCGCTCCAGGATTGAGTTCGCCACGTTGTGAAGGAGCGAAGACGACTTCAGCTGTCAGGGTGAGGCAGCTTTTATTCCGGATGGCCACCAGTTTATTGGTTATTATTTCAGTTGCATTTTGCTCCCTTCAGGAGGTATTTGTCTTCTTTTGTACTTTTAGATGTCTGGTCTGGATAACCCTAAACCTAGTATGTTGGGTAGTCAGCTGTAATTTCTTTTGTACAGCTTAGAGGTATCAGTATGTCAGTGTTTTTTTTAAGCCTTGTTCTTATTAATGAATTGAATTATATTTATTTGCCTAATTTAATTGGTAAGGGTTCGCCCGACGGGTCTAGGGAAGGATGTCGGGTGCCCGCATGGCCTAACCGGATTTCGGGTCGTGTCATAAGTACATTTCCTTTAAATCATGGATTCAGTCGAGGTATGATTGGTACCACTCTAATTATTAAGAGATCCTTAATTAGAAATCTCCTTGTTCAAATTTATGTTGACGATATTATTTTTTGGAGCACTAACTCTATCTTGTGCAAGGAGTTTGCTGAAATTATGCAAAACGAGTTTGAAATGAGCTTAATGGGACTCACATTTTTCCTTGGTCTTCAAATCAAGAAATACAATAAAGGTATTTTTATCAATCAATCCAAATACGCCAAGGAATTACTTGCTAAATATGATATGTAAAATGCAAAGGTTATGAGAACTCCTATGAGTCCCTCTATAAATCTTGAGAAGGACAACAAAGGTAATAATGTAGATCAAACTACTTATCATGGAATGATTAGGTCACTACTCTACCTCACGGCAAGTCGACCAGATATAATGTTTAGTGTGTGCAAATGTGCAAGATTTCAATCTGAACCTAAAGAATTACATTTGACCGCTGTTAAATAAATTATGTGTTATCTATCCGGTACTACATCGTATGGTTTATGGTATCCTCACACTATTGACTTTCATCTTCAAGATTTTTCAGATGTAGATTTTGCAGGTGATAAGGATGATCGTAAAAGTACCAGTGGTACTTGTCAATTTTTAGAAAAATTCTTAATTTCGTGGCACAGTAAGAAACAAGGCTCAATGTCCCTTTCCAATACGGAAGATGAATACATCGCCATTGGATATTGTTGCACTCAACTACTCTGGATGTTTTATCAGCTAAATGATTATGATATTAATCCTACTCCTATGTCAATACTATGTGATAATTCGAGTGCAATATGTTTATCTAAAAATCCTATGCATCATTCTAGAGTTAAACACATAGAAATTAAGCATCATTTCATTAGAGATCATGTTCTATGTGGCAATATTAAAATATCTTTTGTAGCTACCGAAAATCAACTAGCTGGTATTTTTACTAAACCATTGCATGAAGAAAGATTCTGTCAATTGCGTGAAAAGTTGGGTGCAGTAGAAGATCATGTTACACACGCATAAACTTGTTTTTATTCATTACTCTTAAATATTGATATGCAGGTATGAGCCCATTTATACCATATACATCTAATTGTGTTTTATAATCTATTTCCTCATGTGAACAATAGCATAATTATTACCCTTATTTTTGTGTGAACTACTTTCTTGATTTACTCACAGACACCTTTCCCTTCCCTTATAAAAGCGTCAGTCACGTCTTTCCTTCTCCCGTTTCTCCATAAAACCTCTCATTACTTTCCCTCCATTATTTCTATGTCACATCTCCCTCACTCTATCCCTCTTTTCTTACAAACTCCATTTTTCTCTGAAAACCCTAAATCGTCTTTCCATGGGAAAATCTCAAAAATCAAAATTAAACTCTATAAGGAAGAGTTCTTGTATCTGCATAAAAAATAGTTCTCCAGGTTCTCCTGTCAATCTTGCTTCTTTTGACTCATTTCCTATGTCCCAACAAGACGAATCCGCTTCATTTGTGTCTCCTCCATCTGAAAAAAGGGCTGGCAAATGCCCCATTCACGAACCTTCTTCTGGTCCCACTTCAAAGAAGCCAAAAACAATCAATCCAATGATTGCTCTAGGCAGTGACCAAAATTTATGGGATAATAGACGTGAGAAATTCGAAGAACTAAAAATTCGTCGCATTGCCCCTGGTCGCATTGTGGACCTTGATGCCATGGAAAAACTCGATTGTCATGTCAAAGCCCTGTTTGATTTCCAAGTTTGGTCCAATTTCTTCTCTATTGACCGTCCTGTTCTTTATCCTGATTTAGTTAGGATGTTTTATGCAAATCTTCGTACTTGTGGTACTGATTGTATTAAAACTATAGTTCTAGGGAAGCGTATTCTTCTAAATTGCAAAGTTTTAGAAAAACTCATTTCTGCAAAGTCTTTTGGTTTCTCTGACTGTTTCAAAAATTCACGGCCTTCTTACTTTGAGGTCTCCTTTGATCAAGCCAAAGCATGTATCACTGATCTTGGTGCTCATGCACTTCCTAATATCAAATAGGACCTCACTTTGTGTGCTTTGAAAATCATGTTCTTGCTCATATCACTGCCACAACTCTTCTTCCTCGCACTGGGTCTTTCAATACTTTATCTCAAATGGATACATTTTTTGTGTATTGTCTTGTGTCTAAGCAAAATCTGAAACTAGCTTGGTGGATTCTAAACATCATGCATGAGTATGCTGTGGATAGTAATGTGTCTGGCTGTCTCCTTTATGAAATGCTTACTTCTCACATTCTAGAACTACTTCATGTTCCTCTGAGTGGTCACTCTGAAATTTCTGTTTCACAAAGCTACAATGCTCGTGTGTTTGCTAGTATGGGCTATGTGCACCTTGACAATTTATGGGTTAAAAAGCCTGATTTGGATGTCCCTCCTACTCATTCAACTCCTGCGCGTGTTCCTGACAATTATGATGCTCTGAGTCGACTAACTGCTATAGAGGATCAGCTCACTTATCTGCGTGATCTTTATCTTTCCACTCAATACAATCTTCAAAAAGCCAGGGATGACACCAAATCTACCCAGGCACACATGGCCTTGCTCAGGTTATCTCTTGATCAAGTTTCCAAAGATACGTGCAAAAGCCTCACCACTCTGTACTCTCGCATTGACACTCTGGGAACCAACATCATTCACACCCTGAAGTATTTCCTAGGAAGACGCTAGTTGACTAAATCTCTGAATGTTTTATTTCTTTGTTTTATGTGAATACTATGCTATGTGACTCCCTTTTTTTTTTGTTGATGACAACGGGGGAGAAAATTCTAGGTGTAATTTGTGAACTGCATGTGTTTGTACTTTTGTGAACTACCTATGTTGCAGCTCATGCTTGATTATTGCAGTCACCGTAATAGTATGGAATCTAACTAGACTGAGAGGACTCTTTACTCATATATTTCTAGTCGACTAATTGCTATTCTAGATATAACTTGTGTGCACTGTCTCAAACTTGCAGGTATGCCCAAAGCCAGGGGGAGCTTACACTGAAGTCGTCAAATACAGGGAAGTATCATGAGTCTTGAAAATTGTCATAATCAAAAAAGGGGAGATTGTTGACTCAAATTTTGATGATTACAATAAAGTTAAATTCCAGAAATTGATAACTAAACAGTTTTACTTTCCTTGTCGGGTACAAAAGTTTCTAGTTGATTAAAAATGGAAAATAGAAGTGAAGATTCTACACTGTGAAGTATTCAAGGAAAGAGAATATTTTATACTCCAATCAAAGAAAGACTGCCAATCAAGATCTCCAAGATATATCAAACAAGATCCTACTCGTCTGAAGACAAACTTCCGCACAAAGGAATAAAGATTTGAAGTACTGCATAATCAAAGGAATTCAAGAGGAAAAGCAGGAATCATTAAAGCTCTTACCTTACTCTCAAAAAGGAACAACTTATGCCTTTTTTAAGATCAATTCCCTTGGGTCAATATCTCTTCACATAAGAAACATATCTCGAAAAATCCAAAAGTTTCTCAAGACAGTTGTGCTGAGTCTACATGCTGAAGATACTAAAGCTATATATACTCCAGCTCTGTCTCCTCATCAACTACGCTACCTACAACTTTCTAAGCAATCTCTTTTATAGTCTTGATAACATTGTATTCTTGAGAGTCTACTATTGTACAAAAAAAAAGGAAAGAGAGTCGGAGAGAAACTAAGGTTAGTGTCGAGTGAGTTGATTATTCTCTGTAAAACCAACTTGAGTCGTTAGTGGTGAATGGAGTGACAAAAACCATAAGTTGATATCGCTGGTGGTTAGCGAAAGAAAAACCATCCATGTTGTACGTTGAAGAAAACTAAGAATCGAAGAGATACATCTCTTGTGACTCAAGGGGACTGGACTAGGAATCACATTGGTTCCGAACCAGTATAAAAATCCATCGTGTCCTTTACTTTCTCTACTTTATACTTTACTTTCCATTGCTATAGAATTAGTCGACTAAAGTAGTCGACTGAAAGTGATTAAAACTTTTAAAAATTATAATTCAGCCACCCCCAACTTATATCTTCAACTTGAACTAAATTCAACTTTTCTTTCATCTCTATAACAAGGTTGAGAGTTGGTTTTATAAAAACTAGGGAGGATTTATTAGCTCGAGCCTACCCCAGCTAAAAGAAATAGCTAAAAGGGTTATTTCTACTCGGGTTTGAGAACTAGGTATTTTTGTGCTTTATTATTGATCCTAACAGGCTTAATGGAGCAGACATTCACTATACCTAACATTTTATGAGTGTTAAATGTGGTTCAACTATAATACATAAACCTCAAGTCATATTTGCAACCTAGGCTTCGAAATGTCTTTCCTTATCTGTAAGAACGCCATTGATCACTTTTACTTGCTTTCCTAGTGTAGTTAGTGGGTGTTAGAATTATCATCCTATCAATTTATTACACGCATTTGGCTCAATTTGTTCAATAGGTTTAAATTCTTCACTACCTTAATCGCATCACATTATTCTCTGTTGATCCGACCCTAACTCCTAATTGAGTAAATTATATTGCGACGACCATTTCATATCTCATTCTAAGGTGTATGTTGAGCATTATCCAAATTGGCGCTGTTACCGAGGAATAATTAGCGTATTAGAGTTGTTTGAGGAGTTGAACTAGTTGACTTTGACCCAAACTTTGTGGATTTTTTTGCGTGAATTGTGAATATTTATTGTGTTCTGTGCTTAATTGTGTTAGTTAGTATAGTTTGGTAGTTATCTTGAAATGGCATCATGGAATCAAAATTGGTCAAATGTTGGAAATTCATTTGTAAATGATCCTTGTCCTTATTGTGGAGGATCACACTATTGTCAAAATTGTTAAATTATTTTCGGGAATGAGTTGTGTGCACCTTCTCAATCTTTTGAGTGGAACATATATCATAAGTGTGGAGACCAAAATGATCATTGGTATGGTTTTTCTAATATTCTTTATTCTTCTCTTAATTAGTTTAGTAATGTGCTAATGATGCTTATGAGTCTGATAGGTCCAATACAAGCAAGAATATGGAACTTGAGCCCGAATGGCGAGGAATCCAAAAGAAGTTTCAAGAATAGATGGACTTATCATTTCATAAGAAGAATGTACTCAAAATGAGAGATGTGAATATTTGATGCAACATATACTTGAATGTCATTGTGAGAATGTAGAAGCCATCTAAGAGATAAAGGATAAGGTCCACCGAAATGGCTTATCAATTCACAACTTAGAAATTTAATAGAGCCAATTAGTTGATGTTTCAATAATCAACAAGCTAAGGATGTTGCCAAATTGATACTAGGACTTTTGATCCACGCTCAATCTTACACCATTAATAGTGAAAGGCGGTCGTCAAAGTATAATACCCGATGTGAGTCGGGGTCGATTTCCCAAGGGAACTAGCACGTCAAGTGAGAGAGTTGCAGATAGATATTCAAATGAGGTTTAGTATTGAGTCCTAGAAGTATGATTTGTTTGATGAAAACTATGATTAATTATAAACTGTAAGCAATTAAGCGATTAAGTTGTTCGATATTACTAGACTAGGGGTGCAACCAACTAATAGTGATTTCCAACCAACGGGTGTCTTTACTTCACTTTCCCAACACAAGTATAATTATGGTCGAGCATTCTGATCGTGATCTCTATAAATCCTTCAGGCCTAGGAGAGATCTTTCAGAACCCGCTCGTCAAAGCCTTAGTTGAATGCTTGAAGCACTACTCAATGACCCGAGGAAAGGAGACCTCTTCCGAGCGTAACTCCTTTTAGATGAGTTTGTCTATATGAATAGCCTATCAACTCAAATCCTTGCCAACTCAACTATTCTATACTAATTAATCTCTTCCGAGTCTTTAACTGGCAATGTAGACAAGAAATCCCAAATATCATGGATTTTGGAATTTTGATGTTATTGTAATGGGGAGTTGGATAATTGTTACATGTGTTATGGTTAGTGAAATAGAACAACACCCATTAATTTTCTATCACAATAGCATAATTACACCCCTAGTTATGAGTTTAGCTACTCATAACTAGGGTTACAAGATTAGAAACTTACAAAATAATGTTAAGTCTCAACTTGGCTCCCAAAATCGCCCAAAATATAGAGTAAAATGTATTGTAAGTGTTGTTGTAATAAAACCCTCACTTTCCTATTTATACTCCAAAGAGAAATTACACAAAAAATTTTCTTCCGTCCCAATTGTGCTGACCGCACAATATTGTGCTGACCATTTGTGCCGATCGCACAATATTGTGCTGATCGATTGTGCTGACCGTACAATATTGTGCTGACCGCAAAAATTATTGAAAACTTGCAGTAGTTACTGCTTAATTTTGCGTTCTTGTGCTAAGCATTGTGCTATCGCACAATATTGTGCTGAGCATTGTGCTATCGCACAATATTGTGCGGCACAATATTGTGCTGAGCATTGTGCTATCGCACAATATTGTGCTGAGGCACACAAATTCTTGGAAACTTGAAGTAGTTGCTGCTTGATTTTGCATTCTTGTGCGGACCATTGTGTGGAGCACTTTGCTATGTTGCACAAATTTGTGCGGTCAGCACAATATTGTGCGGCCCAGCACTTTTGCTTGACACTTGTTCCATTTTGCACGACTCCAACTTCAACTAGACTCGGCCCTCTTTTGTGTTCTTTCCGCTCAGTTTCTGGCCTCGAGCATCTAAACTAAGTAGCACCTGGAATCACGCAATATTACATAAGAATTGGTCGTGAAATTAGCTTAAAAATACATAAAGTTTCTATAAAAAAGGCTTAAAGTCGGTAAAATGCCGACTTATCAACACCCCCAAACTATAACTTTTGCTTGTCCTCAAGCAAAACACACTTCAATGGTCTCCAAGTTGCGATTCATCAATTCATGCATTTTCTCATTAAAGCAACAACAAGCCAAAACTCTATTCAAGTCCAACAACTAATGACATTGGTTGGTGCCAACAATTAAGCCAAGCCATGTGAGCATAACTTCCATATACAAAACATCAAAGAAGGAAAACATGCCACGACACAAGATTTTCAAAGTTTGCCTCTTCATCACAAGACTTCACTTCTTTACTTGCTCACCTCAATTGAAAAGTAAAACAAAAGTCCTCAACTCAACTTCACAAGTGCCCTCACCACTCAAGAGAATATCCCAACCACAAAAATGCAATGATAAATGATAGGAAGAATTCGCTCACTCTCTCAAAAGAAGTTCATCATGCACACTAAAGATCCATAGGCTTGCCCTTCGTGTACCTCTCCACTAATGTAGGAATGCTTGACCCGAAATCAATTAGGACGTGTTAGGGTTGTAACGTAGGCTTTTGGTCAAAGGTGGGGTAAAATATGGGCAAATAGTGACTACACACCTCCTTGAGCACTACACCGGACAAAAATTAAGGCACACTTCATTTTTCTTGCACTTGCGCCTTGCTAAATCGAGGATTATACACTAATATTTCTCCTCTTTATTCACCAATTCTCTTTTTCTTCTTTTTCTATCTTATCTTTTACTTGCTTCTTTTTGTTTCTTTTCACTTTTTTACTTTTTTTTATTCAACTCGCTTTTGTTGCTCTTCCTTTTCATTTATTTTATTTTGATTTTCATTAACTTCCACATTTTTACCATAACTCGTGCCACCCCCACACTTAGGCTTTTGCGTAAGTTGCACGTCTTTCAATGCACTCAAGGAGGTAGGGCCAAAAGAGAGGGTTAGTGCTTTAAGCACTTAGAATTGGTCCGGGTTAATAATGTGGTTGCCAAAGGAAAGGATATTAAGCTCAAAGGGGTTGACTAAGGATATAATGCAAGGGTAGGCTTTTTAGATTACTGAGCGGGCCAAAGAAAGCCTGAAATCATTTTTCAAGTCAAGCATCACCTAGGATTTCGCCTCGGAGCACACTTAGGGCAAGTTCTAGATCAAGAAGCACACACATGAACACACCAAAACCTCACCACACATGGCACATGTGAAGCAAGGAAGACAAGTATATTCAAATCCCAATCAAAGACAATTAAGTATCCAAAATTTACTCATAGTCTAATGAGAGCTAATTAGTGACATCAGAGCCAAAAGTTGATCTTAAAGATCATAGTATAATTTACCAACTAAGTTTTTCTATTTATTTTTTCTAAAACAAGCTCACATGATAAGGATTAAATAATGGTGGAACCAAACATGCCAAAAGTTGCTAAGGAGCAAGAATCCACAACTAATCATCATTATTTACAACTAAATACTAAACTAGTACTAGAGATGCCCGGTTCAACATAATTACTTCCTTGGAAAAGAACCATGGCAAAGAAAAACCAAGGAGGTTATTTCAAAAATTTTGTGCAACATGGTATTTACAATGAAAATGGTTGTTCGGACCCAAATGAGGCTTTCGCACCCACATGGGATGCCTACGTATCACCCCGGAGTGAATCAGATAAAGAAAAGGTAGCATCCCAAGCGTAGTTCATGGGAGTACCATGTGTTTTTGTTTTTTTTTTTTGTTTTTTTGTTTTGAATTGCTAAACATATATGAACTAACAACTTAGCATAAACACATTTGTACATACATCAAACATAACACCATGTCATAGATAAAACAAATATATACAATACTTAGTTCATGACAAACAAAGGTACTCAAAACATCCTATATACAATATATGGTGACATGAGACATTCTTTAAGTACCCACCCCCCCCCCCCCAAACTAAAAGTATGCATTGTCCCTAATGCAACTAAAAGTTATGAAACCATCTAAGAGAATGAGTAAAAGAATGGTCCCCGTCATAGCTAGCCCTCAGTGGCTGGTGGAGAATTGGATGTAGCAGCAGCGGTGGACAAGGGACCCTCAAGGGTCGATGGTAGAACGACCTCGGTCAGTCGTTTCGGAAGTTAGGACTCCGATTGGCATGCCGATAATTTTAAAATATTCGTAATGTCCATTAGGACCTGTCTGTAAAATTTGAGCTAAATCAGACCTCGTTTGGTAGGCATCGGAAGAAGGTTTCAGTTTTTATTGGCGATAAATATAAAAAATAGATTTTCGAGCTCGGTTTTGCCGAATGAGCTCCGATTCAGAATCCGAAAGCGCCGTTAGGTTCGTATGATTATTTGTGATTTTTATGAACTTTCAAAAGTGAATTTCGATATTGTTTGGCTAGTTTCCGCTAAAATGCCAAAAGTTAAATAATTGACCTTTTTCATTTAAATTCGTATCTTGAGTTTTGGGAGTCCGATTTCAGATCTGCCTTCGCGACTATGTTACATATATTTTGTATGACTCATATGCAAAAGTTGGAATTATTTCGAATATCATAGGGCACCCTTTTAATTTTCGTCGCGAAAAGAAAAAAAAAAGAGAAAAAGACAAAAGACAAAAAAAGAAAAACACAAAAAAAGGAAAAATGGATGGCGGTTTTAAAGATGAGCATTATATGCTCATCTTTACAGAAACAGCAGAAACGCAACATTAATAGAGAATTAGGAAATTACGCAGTGGAAAAAGAAAATGCCAGAAAATAAGAAAAGTGGCCGGAGAAAAGTAGAATTTTCATCCTGAAACATTCAGGTAATGATCCTAATATATTATTTGAGTTTATTACATGTGTTTGAATATGTTTTAACGGTAAAACTTGGAATATTATACATCATTTTAATAAGTTCAATTAATAGTTTAAAGAGTTAAATGGACCCCGATAATGAAATTGATTATATATTCGTACTCAGTGAATTATGGGCAACCTATAAATGTAATTTATTTAGGGTTTTGTTATGTGACCATAAACCCTGTACATAGGTCTGGCCTGCGTATTGCGTATTCGAATAGGGTATTAGGTTCCTATCTGGATTTCCCTAATATGTAGGAATGAAGCCTTTAGCCTAATTTGATATATTTTTCTGCTTATTGAAAGAGTGGGATCGTTTGGCAATGAATTCAAAGGACAAAGCGGTTGTTGAGTAATTGTGCTAACTTTGTAACAAGGTAAGTGTTTATATCCATTTCTTTGGCGGCACCTGGCCTCGTGGATTTTCTACCACGTGTATTCCTTACGTGTGTAGCTGCCGATATCGTACTCATTACGTGTGTAGCTGCCGATTTATATTGTATATTATATGTTATGTCCTATTGTTGGTATTGCATTGAGAATCTGAACATTGTACCCTGGCTGTAAGTTAGCATCTACTTCTCGGCTGTCGATGAGAGTCCCGCGCCGGTGAAGGGTTATTATTGCATTACATTACATTCATACGCATTATATGTCATTCATATGCATTACATTGCATATCATATTGGGTGCAGGAGTATTGGCCCTAGGAGCAGGAGGATTCCGCTCCATTGTATCATATTGATGGTAGGAGGATTCCGCCCCAAGAGCAGGAGTATTCCGCTCTTATGTCAGATACTGAGTGCAGGAGTATTCCGCGTCAGCTTTACATTATATCGGGTGCAGGAGTATTCCGCCCCAGGAGAGTGCAGGAGTATTCCGCCTCTGGTTTATATTATATCGGGTGCAGGAGTATTCCGCCCCAGGAGCAGGAGTATTCCGCTCCAGTTGGTTATCAGATTGGATTCCCCTCGAATGCAGGAGTATTCCGCTTCGGGATGGGATTACGGGCACATATGACCCTTTGCATCATATTTCATTTCATTTCATCTAACTTTATTTTATTTCATCTCAATTCATACCATTGTGTAGACTTGTGGTACATGACTACTATTCTGCTTATACGTGCATTGCTTATTTGTCTATATATTTCTGACTCATTTTCTGGGTTGCGGGGATCAGGTTGCACGCCGCAACGGTATAAATATATGGATCGGGTTGCACGTTGCAGCGGTATAAATATATGGATCGGTTTGCACGTTGCAGCAGTATATATATATGGATCGGGTTGCACGCCGCAACAGAATGAATATATGGATCGGGTTGCACGCCGCAACAGGATGTATTTCTAATTGTTGATGTGTTCGGGATACCTATATGTTCTGGATATCTTACATTCCTGGTTGTTGAATAGTTTGTGATTCCATACGTGTTTCTAGTTATTATCTGACTCTGCCTTTTCATAATTTAAATATGAGGAATTTGGTTTATCTGTTTCTTTTCTCCCTGGCTAGCTATCCTATTCTTTGAAGTGGCTAGTCTGCCCCACTTATTGAGTCCTTTTGACACACCCTTGTTTGTTTTTTGTTTCTTGTCTATCTATTTCGTTTCGGCAGGTTCGCTCCAGGATTGAGTTCGTCACGATGTGAAGGAGCGAAGACGACTTCAGCTGTCAGGGTGAGCCAGCTTTTATTCCGGATGGCCACCAGTTTATTGGTTATCATTTCAGTTGCATTTTGCTCCCTTCAGGAGGTATCTGTCTTCTTTTGTATCTTAGATGTCTAGTCTGGATAGTCCTAAACCTAATATGTTGGGTAGTCAGCTGTAATTTCTTTTGTACAGCTTAGAGGTATGAGTATGTCTGTATTTTTTTAAGTCTTGTCCTTATTTATGAATTGTTATATTTATTTTCTGAATTAAATTAGTAAGGGTTCGCCCGACAGGTCTAGGGGAGGATGTCGGGTGCCCGTACGGCCTAACCGGATTCCGGGTCATGTCAGTTGGTATCAGAGCCTAGTTTAGAGTCTATCCAAACTAAGACAGCGTCTAGTAGAGTCTCGTTGATGGGTACATAGACGTCCGTACTCATCTACGAGGGGCTATGATGGCATTTAGGAAGTTTCACTTCCTTCTTTTCTGATCGTGCGTCGGTCTAGGATGCAAAAGTATTTTTGTTAATTCCTTCGTGGCAATTGTAAACCCTCGTACGACAAATCAGCAAATAGTATGAGTTCAAGACGAAGTAGTCTAGCCTAAGGCTAGCACTGACGGAGCCCCGAGAGTTTTTATCGTGCTGACGATCTAGTTACGGATGTACGAGCTCGCGATGGGCAAGGGAGCAAGGCCTTGTGGTTCCCTTGGCTCTCTACAATGCTTTTACGAGAATCTTAGCGACGTAGATACCGTAAGAACCTATTATTCGCTGGGCAGCCTATCAGGGTGCCGCATGTGCAGACGTTCGGTGTCAGGGAGCTTCTATTCCAGTTCTTAATGTTGCCGCAGTAAATTACGTTCCAGAGGCAGCATGTGTTGCGCCACCAATTGTTCCGGCTGGTTAGCCAACCGAGGTAACAGTTCGGTCCGAGCGCCAAAAGAGGCCGCATTATTTTACCCAATTGAACATTCTGATATTCTTAAGCCATGCATAAGATAATCCTTGCGTAATTTTTTAAAATAAAATAATGTCTGCGTATCCTTCAGGCTCTTCATTATATCGAGCGATATGGTGTTGATTATTCTTCTTTCCACTGTCAGGGTCCAACCTTGAATTGGTGGGCCACTCTCTTATTAGCTAATTTGGTTCGATTTTTCTTCTAGATTCGTGGAAAGGTTCCTTTCGAGTAGCGAGCGAGATGAAAAGTGTTGCCAGTTTGAGTGGATTAGACAGGGTAGCCTGTCGGTTAGCTTGTTGGTTTCAGAATATGAGATTGAATTCTATAAAATAGCTGAATATGCATTAGAACTAGTCTATGAGCCTTTCGAGAGATTAAAAGATTTATTGATGACCTTTCTCCTTCCTTGAGATCCCAGATGGCTCGAGATATTGAGGTCGGGATCTCATTTGATGTCGTTGTTGATATTGCTCAAAGGTATTAGGCATACCATGAGTTAGAGTGGGATAGAAAGAGATCCCGTGGCCCTGGTGGGCAACCATGGTACCTCATTTGGAGGTAAGAGTTCTTATTATTTTGGGAGGTTACCTTCCAGGTTATCTCAGCTTGTAGAGCGTGATTCTCAAAGTGCGGTAGTAGTTCATCAAGATAGACTCAGTTTTCTCTTTGTAGCTATCTATAATCTATCCAGTTTCCATTTTTAAGGAAAAGGGTGTTATCACTGTCATGAGTCTGGTTATCCTTTGAGGAGTTTTTCCTTACTCCAGCAAGTAATCAATCGTCCTTTCTCATGTCATCAGGCACCTGCACAGTCCCAGGGAATTTCATTTAGATCTTAATCAATCAGAGATATGCCCTTATTCAATAGAGGTCGAGGGCGTGGTGGTAGTGGTTCTTCAAAAGGTGATTATCAGAGTAGTTGCTTAGCTCAGCTGCAGAGGCAGTTCTATGAACTGCTAGTCTGGCTGGATGTTGAGGCATCCGATGTAATAGACTCAAGTATTTCTTCTTCCTTTAAATGTGAGTAAGATTTGATTTTTCCGGTCAATCTAGAAATGGTTTATCCTATCATGTTTCCATGGTTTCTTTTGAATGTCGTTTTGATTAAGAATTGGCTGCGGTAGAGGGGCGAGCTTCTAGTATGATTTATTCCTGGAATTTGTGAGACCCCACTAATTTATTCGGTCTAAATGTGAGAGATTTGGGAGCTAGTGTCGGTATTGTTTGCTTGGAATCTTGTGTGCCTCATTCTGTTATAATGTCAAGTCAAGCTATCTCTCTTTGGAACTTAGCGTCGGTAGGATGATGAGATTCTTATTCATCACCATAAAAAAGTGTTATCATTTCTCCTCTTGGTCAAAACACTAGTAGAGTTATGTTATCCAATGAGCTTGTCTGAGTTATAAAAGGGTTTCTGGTAAATTATCAGAGTTTCCTTCTTATTGGGAGGTTAAATTGGCATGGATGTTGTTCCATAGAGCTCATTTAATATTTATTTCTTCAATTGCGATTCTTTGGCTAGCCTGACTAGAAAGTAGTCCAGCTCTGGTCGCCAAGCAATAAGAAGATGAGCTTCCTGAAGTTCTAATTATTTCTATCCTCGGTCTATTTTTATTTCTTCTTCGTCCAGAATTAGTGAGCTTGGGGCGGTGGGTAGCCACTTGTCATGTTCCCTACGTTGAGCCAGATTGCATGTCAAGGTAACCGGGTAAGCATATTATTGTTTAGGTTGAAAATCAGGACAGTGGTGCTGTCCAGATATTTTATCTACGGATTTGTTATATCATCCAGTTGTCTCATCTTCTTATCCGCTTAACATGTTCATATTATCAGTTTATCCGGGTATCCATTCCCATGTATAGTATAGTGCTGGTTCTGTTTTGCGGATCATCCAGTTCCAGGGGAAACTCTGCCGAAATTTATATATAGAAGTACCATCCATCAGGCGGTGGTGTTTACGGCAACGTTATGGAGTTGTGAACTTGAGAGTTGCAGTGTTTCGCAACTCAAAAGGGTAGTTGGTAGCTTAGGTCTGCCTACGTTTAGCTTTTAGCTAAATCTTGTTTAGTTCAACAGACTGTGCGAGGATGGTTATTCCTATTCAAATGGCTGCATGAGTTTGTGCTTTAAGTGGAGGAGTCTTCCTCCAAATACTAAATGGTAATATTAAATCTCTGAGGTGTTCATACCACTTTTCTCACGACCCAAAGTAAGGCCACGGCAGAAATCTACAATGAGTGTCGATCATTGCTAAACCCACTAATAATCTATTAATGCTAGAGATAAGCTGGCAACCCGATCATATATACGTACCTATCTGCTGAAAGCATAAAGTCTGGAAAGATGACACGACTTTAACTTGCTGGCAATTAGAATACTGAGCCACAAATTCTGCTATGTCACACTTCATTTCGTCCCACCAGTAAATCTGCTTAAGATCATGATACGCCTTAGTCGAACATGGATGAACAGTGTATTTCGAATAATGTGCCTCTATCATAATCTATCCACGTAAATTTACAACATCAGGAACATAAATTCTCTCTTTATACATGAGAACACCGTCAGTAGTAACCCTGTATGGTGACTCCGGTTTTCTTCTGGCTATCTGTCTGTATTAAACTAGAACTGGATCCTCATACTGACGTTGTTTTACTTCATGAAAATTTAGAGTTAAAGGTCTAGTGCAGCTTGTCGTCCATCCATCATTGGCATATCTCCTTCACACCTCAACTCTTTGAGAAGTTACTTTAGCGTTATAAGTGCGCATGTAATAAACTTTGTTGCTGGTATTCTACCTCAGCTGAAGGTCTAACTACATGTCTCTTTTATATTTACTTTTTCAAGTCATAATAATTCCAATTCAATGACAATACCCTGAGGGAGATGTTCAGTCTGAAGATCATTCTTGGTCTACATCATACTATCCAGTAGTAGTTGCATGATCCTTATCCTTATACGATAGACCCTGTTCAGATGAACCTTTGACATACATTAGGATATGAGTATCTATATTCCCACAAGGAGCTTGCGGAACAACACTAACATCAACTGAGATGTTGCATAGTACGTTCATAAAAAACAATATAGCTTGCATCAAATCATCCATAGTGTGTAGTGACAAGGTACTTCAAAAGCTCCCCTATTGCATCAAGCGTAAGCTAATTCTTAGTTTCATCGACCTGTTTTATATCAAAAGATATATCGAAGAGGTGATTATCGGCTGAATCATGTTAACCCATTCAGAGTTCCGTGTATCTTTGTTTCGAAAATGTAGAACTCTCTTCTCGTGATCGAGGAAGGATCAGCTTAGTCAAAATAAGCTGTGCAATGGTATTATCATATTATCCAGATATATGATATTCCAAAAGTACGATATGCGTGTTATGATTCTGATCCTGTAATAAGAAGATAATGCGTGTTATCAGCGTGAATCTTGCTTTAGATTTAGGCACGTTCGAGGACGAACGAGAGTTTAAGTGGAGGAGAGTGAAACGACCTCGGTCAGCCGTTTCAGAAGTTAGGACTCCGATTGGCATACCGATAATTTTAAAATATTTTCAATGTTCATTAGGACCTGTCTGTAAAATTTGAGCTAAATCAGACATCGTTTGGTAGGCATCGGAAGAAGTTTTCAGTTTTTATTGGCGATAAATATTAAAAAGATATTTTCGAGCTCGGTTTTGCCGAATGAGCTCCGATTTAGAATCCGAAAGCGCCGTTAGATTCGTATGATTATTTTTGATTTTTATGAACTTTTGAAAGTGAATTTCGATATTGTTCGGCTAGTTTCCGCTAAAATACCGAAAGTTAAATAATTGACCTTTTTCATTTAAATTCGTATCTTGAGATTTGGGAGTCCGATTTAAGATCCGCCTTCGCGAGTATGTTACATATATTTTGTATGACTCGTATGCAAAAGTTGGAATTATTTTGAATATCATAGGGTACCGTTTTAATTTTTGTCGCGAAAAGGAAAAAAAAAAGAGAAAAAGACAAAATAAAGAAAAAGACAAAAAAAAAGGAAAAATGGATGGCGGTTTTAAAGAAAGCTCATCTTTACAGAAACAGCAGAAACGCAACATTAACGGAGAATTAGCAAATTACGCAGTGGAAACAGAAAAAGCCAGAAAATAAGAAAAGGGGCCGGAGAAAAGTAGAATTTTCATCCTGAAACATTCAGGTAATGATCCTAATATATTATTTGAGTTTATTACGTGTGTTTGAATTTGTTTTAACGGTAAAACTTGGAATATTATACATCATTTTAATAAGTTCAATTAATAGTTTAAAGGGTCAAATAGTCCACGATAACGAAATTGATTACATATTCGTACTCAGTGAGTTATGTGCAACCTATAAATGTAATTTATTTAGGGTTTGGTTATGTGACCATAAACCCTGTACATAGGCCTGGCCTGCGTATTGCGTATGCGAATAGGGTATCAGGTTCCTATCTGGATTGCCCTAATATGTGAGGAATGAAGCCTTTAGCCTAATTTGATATATTTTTCTGCTTATTTAATAGAGTGGGATCGTTTGGCAATGAATTCAAAGGACAAAGCAGTTGTTGAGTAATTGTGCTAACTTTGTAACAAGGTAAGTGTTTATATCCATTTCTTGGGAGGCATCTGGCCTCGTGGATTTTCTACCACGTATTCCTTACGTGTGTAGCTGCCGATAGGCGTACTTATTACGCCTTAGCTTTGGATTTATATTGTATATTATATGTTATGTCCTATTGTTGGTATTACATTGAGAATCTGAGCATTGTACCCTGGCTGTAAGTTGGCATCTACTTCATGGCTATTGATGAGAGTCCCGCACCGGTAAAGGATTATTATTGCATTACATTGCATTCATACGCATTATATGTCATTCATATGCATTACATTGCATATCATATTGGGTGCGGGAGTATTCCGCCCCAGGAGCAGGAGGATTCCGCTCCATTGTATCATATTGAGGGTAGGAGGATTCCGCCCCAAGAGCAGGAGTATTCAGCTCTTATGTCAGATATTGAGTGCAGGAGTATTCCGCCTGAACTTTACATTATATCGGGTGCAGGAGTATTCCGCCCCAGGAGAGTGCAGGAGTATTCCGCCTCTGGTTTATATTATATCGGGTGCAGGAGTATTCCAACCCAGGAGCAAGAGTATTCCGCTCCAGTTGGTTATCAGATTGGATTCCCCTCGAATGCAGGAGTATTCCGCTTCGGGATGGGATTACGGGCACATGTGACCCTTCGCATCATATTTCATTTCATTTCATCTCACTTTATTTTATTTCATCTCAATTCATACCATTGTGTAGACTTGCGGTACATGACTACTATTCTGCTTATACTATTCTGCTTATACGTGCGGTATATATATTTATGCCTCGTATTCTGGGTTGCGAGGATCGGGTTGCACGCCGCAACGGTATAAATATATGGATCGGATTGCATGTCGCAGCGGTATAAATATATGGATCGGTTTGCATGTCGCAGCGGTATAAATATATGGATCGGGTTGCACGCCGCAACAGAATGAATATATGGATCGGGTTGCACGTCGCAACAGAATGAATATATGGATCGGGTTGCACGCCGCAACAGGATGTATTTCTAATATTTGATGTGTTCGGGATACCTATATGTTTTGGATATCTTACGTTCCTGGTTGTTGAATAACTGTGATTCCATACGTGTTTCTAGTTATTATCTGACTCTGCCTTTTCATAATTTAAATATGAGGAATTTGGTTTATCTGTTTCTTTTCTCCCTGGCTAGCTATCCTATTCTTTGAGGTGGCTAGTTTGCCCCACTTATTGAGTTCTTTTGACTCACCCTTGTTTGTTTTTTATTTCTTGTCTATCTATTTCGTTTCGGCAGGTTCGCTCCAGGATTGAGTTCGTCACGTTGTGAAGGAGCGAAGACGACTTCAGATGTCGGGGTAAGCCAGCTTTTATTCCGGATGGCCACCAGTTTATTGGTTATCATTTCAGTTGCATTTTGCTCCCTTCAGGAGGTATCTGTCTTCTTTTGTACTCTTAGATTTCTAGTCTGGATAGCCCTAAACCTAATATGTTGGGTGGTCAGCTGTAATTTCTTTTGTACAGCTTAGAGGTATGAGTATGTCTGTATTTTTTTAAGTCTTGTCCTTATTTATGAATTTTTATATTTATTTTCTGAATTAAATTAGTAAGGGTTCGCCCGACAGGTCTAGGGGAGGATGTCAGGTGCCCGCACGGCCTAACCGGATTCCGGGTCGTGTCAGGTGGAGAGATAGATGCCTCAGCAGTAGTGGGACACTCAAGTCATCCATGCATACCTCAAGAAAATTTTCCACCATATCGTGAAAAAGTGCTAGCATACACTTTTGGAAAGTGGCGAGTGCATTACAAAGACCAAATGGCATTTTGCGGAAAGCAATGGTGCCATAGGGACAAGTGAAGGTTGTCTTGTCTTGATCCTCCGCCTCTATGGAGATTTTATTGTACCCGGAGTACCCATCAAGGAAGCAATAATAAGCACGCCCCGCCAACCGATCAAGCATTTGATCAATGAATGGCAAGGGGAAATGATCTTTTCTTGTGGCGGTGTTGAGCTTTCGATAGTCCATGCACACTCTCCATCCGGTGACAGGCCTTGTTGTAATAGACTCTCCCTTTTCATTGTGAATCACCGTCATACCTCCCAATTTCGGCACACATTGCACCGGAGACACCCATTTGCTATCGGATAAAGGAATAATCACGCCCACATCAAGCTATTTGATAATCTCCTTTTTCACCCCCTCTTGCATTGGTGGATTCAATCTACTTTGGTGCTCAACACTTCGCTTGCACCCATCTTCAAGCAAGATCTTGTGAGTACACACTCCGGGGTCAACTCCCCTTATGTCCGCCAACGTCCACCCGATTGCTTTAATTCTCTGTCTCACCACCTCTACAAGTTTGATTTCTTTAGCTTTGTCTAAGTGGGAAGAGATGATTATGGGTAAGGTGGAGCTTGGACCGAGGAAAGTGTATCTCAAATGGGTTGGGAGAACTTTCAACTCAAGTTTTGGGGGTTCTTCAATGGATGGTTTTGTAGGTGGAGTGGCTCGGTTTTCAAGGTCTAGGGATAGCTTTTTGGGTACATATGGCTTGGATCCCAATCCCTCTAATGCTTTCACCACTTCCGCCACATTCTCCTCATCTTCAACATCCATATTCCAAATTACCGCCGCCAACGTGTCTTCTTGACAAGCTAAGACACTTGCTTTTTCCACTAGGGCATCAACCACGACATCGACATAAGAACAAATCGCATCATTATCCATTGGTTGTTTCAAGGCTTTGCAAATATGAAATGCGACCTTCTCTCTATTGAACCTAAAAGTAAGTTCACCTCTCTCCACGTTACAAAGGGCCCTTCCGGTGGCTAAGAACGGACGGCCAAGAATGATGGGCACGTCAACATCCACCGGGCAATCAAGGATGACAAAATCCGCCGGGAAGACGAATTTGTCTACCTTTACCAACACATTGTCAATAATTCCAATTGGACTTTTCATTGAGTGATCGGCCATTTGTAGGTTCACGGTTGTTGGTCTAGGTGCCTTGGTGTTCAATGTCTTATACACCGCATATGGCATTAAGTTGATACATGCACCTAGGTCACACAAAGCTTTCTTGAAATGTCTTCCACCAATTGTGCATGGAATGGTAAAAGCCCCGGGATCTTCCATTTTTGGAGCTACGTGTTTTGACACAATTGCACTACTTTATGAGTCACCTTTATTGTCTCGAAATCTCCATAAGTCTTCTTGGTTACCAAATCTTTCATGAATTTAGCAATGTTGGGCATTTGTCCCAATGCATCAACCAATGGAATGTTGATGGAGGTACTTGCTATCTTCTCCCAAATCTTCTTTGCATGGGATACTTCTCTTTGTTTGTTGCTCTTTTGAGGGAAAAGAAGTGGTATTTTAGGAATGGGGCTTGGGTTAGAAGGGCTTCCTTTGGGTTATGGAGTGTTCTTTCGTTTGGCTATTTGGGTAGTGGTGTTTTGGGGGGTAGGCTTTTTAGTAACTTCTTGAACATCATCATCATACTCTTGTACCAACACATCACCTTGCCTTTCCATTTCATCTTGCACCATCTCCTCTCCAATAGCTTCATTATCATTCCACTCGGCACCAACATGATTATCATGCATTCTCAACTCCGCATCATCATTACTCATGGCTTTTGGATCTTCATATTTCTTGCCACTTCGAGTTTTGATCGCCATCACTTGGTCTTTACCGCCTCTTTTAGGATTCACTACCGTATCACTTGGTAATGCTCCTTGAGGCATTTGATTGACTTGATGTGCTAGTTGGCTCATTTGCGACTCAAGTTCTTTGATAGATTGGAATGTGATGTCATAGCTTGCTTCATGTCTTTCATGTCTCCGGAGTAGCCTTGTTGATTTTAAAGCATTTGACTCATCATTTCTTCCAATTTGGTGGGGGCCTTTGTTACTTGAACATTTTGCTTAAATGGAGGTCTTGGAGCATATTGTTGAGAAGAACCGGCTCCTCTCCCCTCTTGGTTGCTACTCCAATTACCTCCTCCTTGACTCGGCCTCCATTGCCCTTGTTGTTGGTAGGCTTGTTGATATGGTTGTTGGTAGGGTTGTTGATACGGTCTTTGATAACCACCTTGATCATACCCTCTTTTCCCTTGGTAGTTACCCACATAATGTATTTCCTCCCCATCTTGCATATGGTAGCATTGTTCCGGATAGTATCCCTCTTGCCCATGTTGGAGAAGGGACATAGGAACACCTCCGGGAGTCACATAACCCATTGGGGCCACTTGATGGCCGGTATTTGTGGGGTGGATATTCTCCACCTTGTGCAACTTCTTTTCATTGGCTTCCCCTATCGGCCTTCGAGTTCTTGTTCATGAGTTCCACCGATGTCAAGATCCTTGCCATTTTCTCATCTTGGGCTTCAAATCATTCCATCATCTTTAGACTAATCCCAACTTCTCTTCCCGAATCCTTAGCTCTTGATTGCCATTCTTGAGATCTCTTGGTCATTTTGTCTAGGATATCTTTCACCTCTCCGTACCTCTTGTCCATGGTGACACCATCACATAAAGTGTCCAAGGTGGTTCATCTTGTTCAAACCCTTGATAGAAGCTTTGCAACAACATGTTCTCATTGAAACCATGGTTAGGACACCGGAGCAACCCATCTTGGAAAGCCTCCCAAGCCTCGGTCAAAGAATCGGATGCCTCTTGCTCAAACATGTAGATCTTATCTCTCAATGCCGCTTGCTTCCCCTTTGGTGAAAACTTCCCTAGAAATTGTTTTACAAACTCTTGCCAAGTGAAAATGGAGTTTCTCGGCAACTTGTTCAACCAATCTTTAGCTTTTCTGGTGAGAGAGTAAGGGAACACTCTCAACCTCAATGATTCTTCCGATACCCTTGCCGACTTGTAGAGATTACAAGTTTGCACAAAATTTCTCAAGTGATCATTTGCATCTTCATTCTTAGTACCACCAAAACAACCATATTGTTCAAGACCTTGAAGAATTACATTTGGATGCTAAAACTAGCATTGCCATGAATAGGAGGAGGAACTATGGCACTTGCAAAACAATTCATATCAATTTCTTCCTCGATCTCCTTATCATCTTCGTAGTCTCGCACATCTTCTTGATAGTCCCGAGCACCTCTAGCATACCCTTGTTGATAGTCTCGAGCACTTCTAGCATACTCTTGATTCCGGTTGACATTGCGAGCATTAACTCTATTGGCATTGCCCCCTCGGTTTATATTTTCTCTACCTCCACGGTTTACACCTCGACCCCCTTGGTTTACACCTCGGCTGCCTTGGTTTGCATTGTTGCCACCCCGATTAGCATTACCCGCAACACCTTCATTTTCTCCAAGATTTCCTTCTTCATTTGCTTGGACCCCTGCATTTGCTTGGCCAAAAGGGTTGTCATCATGAGGGTTCACATTATCCACTTGAGGATCATTAGCTTCCTCTTGTGTCTCATCTTCGTCCACTTGTTCAACATGGAATGGATAGCCCTCTTGGTTGAGTTCTACATGGAACTCTTCATCATATTCTTCTTCATAACCTTGCGGATCCCCATGTTGTTGATTATAATAATGATTGTAATTGGGGTTCCGCAAGTGCCGATTCGGATTTCTCCTATAAGACATGTTCACCTACACAAGGTAAAACCAAAAAGAAAAGTAAAATGCTAGGACTAGCGAACTAAATAACTTTGATTAACTAATGCAACTCAATATTGAAACCGTAGTTCCCCGGCAACCGCGCCAAAATTTGATCCACGCTCAATCTTACACCATTAATAGTGAAGGACGGTCGTCAAAGTATAATACCCGATGTGAGTCGGGGTCGATTTCCCAAGGGAACTAGCACGTCAAGTGAGAGAGTTGCAAATAGATATTCAAATGAGGTTTATTATTGAGTCCTAGAAGTATGATTTGTTTGATGAAAACTATGATTAATTCTAAAGTATAAGCAATAAAGCGAGTAAGTTGTTCGATATTACTAGACTAGGGGTGCAACCAACTAATAGTGATTTTCAACCCACGGGTGTCTTTACTTCACTTTCCCAACACAAGTATAATTATGGTCGAGCATTCCGATCGTGATCTCTAGAATCCTTCCGGCCTAGGAGAGACCTTTCACAACCCGCTCGTCAAAGCCTTAGTTGAATGCTTGAAGCACTACTCGATGACCCGAGGAAAGGAGACCTCTTCCGAGCGTAACTCCTTTTAGATGAGTTAGTCTATATGAATAGCCTATCAACTCAAATCCTCACCAACTCCACTATTCTACACTAGTTAATCTCTTCCGAGTCTTTAACTAGCAATGTAGACAAGAAATCCCAAATATCATGGATTTTGGGATGTTGATGTTATTGTAATGGGGAATTGGATAATTGTTACTTGTGTTATGGTTAGTGAAATAGAACAACACCCATTAATTTTCTATCACAATAGCATAATTACACCCCTAGTTATGAGTTTAGCTACTCATAACTAGGGTTTGAGTCATAGTAATAAAGATGTAATGAAAAGATGAAATCATGTTGGACATAAGTTTGAATTGATATATGGAATCAAGATTCAAAGTTACAAGATTAGAAGCTTACAAAATGATGTTAAGTCTCCAACTTGGCTCCCAAAATCGCCCAAAATATAGAGTAAAATGTAATGTAAGTGTTGTTGTAATAAAACCCTTACTATCCTATTTATACTCCTAGGAAAAAATTATACAAAAAATCTTCTTCCGTCCCAATTGTGCTGACGGCACAATATTGTGCTGACCGATTGTGCTGACCGCGGAATATTGTGCTGACCGAATGTGCTGACCGCACAATATTGTGTTGACTGCACAAATTCTTGAAAACTTGCAGTAGTTACTGCTTAATTTTGCATTCTTGTGCTAAGCATTGTGCTATCGTACAATATTGTGCTAAGCATTGTTCTAAGCATTGTGTTATCGCACAATATTGTGCTGAGCATTGTGCTATCGCACAATATTGTGCTGAGCATTGTGCTATCGCACAATATTGTGCTGAGGCGCACAAATTCTAGGAAAATTGAAGTAGTTGCTGCTTGATGTTGCATTCTTGTGCGGACCATTGTGTGGAGCATTGTGCTATGTTGCACCAATTTGTGCGGTCAACACATTTTTGTGCGGCCCAGCACTTTGGCTTGACACTTGTTCCATTTCGCACGACTTCAACTTCAACTCGACTCGGCCCTCTTTTGTGTTCTTTCCGCTTAGTTTCTTGCCTCGAGTATTTAAAATATGTAGCACCTGGAATCACGCAACATTACATAAGAATTGGTCGTGAAATTAGCTTAAAAACACATAAAGTTCCTATAAAGGAAGGCTCAAAGTCGGTAAAATACCGACATATCAGACTTTATATGAAGATGAATTTGAATTCCAAGAAGAAGATGTGGAAGAAGAGGGAATTCTTATTGTAGATAATGTGTATAACCAAACATGGCTATTTGGAAAAAGTTCAAGGCTTGGAAGTTTATGGGAAGTGTCTTGATGGTGAAACGCCCTCGGTTAGTCATTTCAGAAGTTAGGACTACGATTGGCGTGCCAATAATTTTAAAATATTCGTAAGGTCCAATAGGACCTGTCTATAAAGTTTGAGCTAAATCAGAACTCGTTTGGTAGGCATCAGAAAAAGGTGTCAGTTTTTATTGTCGATAAATATTAAAAAGAGATTTTCGAGCTCGGTTTTGGCAAATGAGTTCCGATTCGAAATCCGAAAGCACCGTTAGGTTCGTATGATTATTTTTTACTTTTGTGATTTTTTGAAAGTGAATTTCGATGTTGTTCGGCTAGTTTCCGCTAAAATGCCGAAAGTTAAATAATCTGACCTTTTCCATTTAAATTCGCATCTGGAGTTTCAGGAGTCCAATTTGAGATCCGCCTTCGCGAGTATGTTACATATATTTTGTATGACTGGTTTGCAAAAGTTAGAATTATTTCAAATATCGTAGAGTACCGTTTTAATTTTTTCCGTAGCAGCGAATTTTAAAGGAAAAAGAAAAAAAATGGACAAAAGACAAAAATATAAAAAGTGAGTCGGTGGAAAAAAGGGATTACCTTAATCCCTTGTCTTCCATTCAAAAACAGAAGATGAACAGAAACAAAAAAAACGAAACATGAATAGAGAAAATGAAATGGCGCAGAAATGGAAAAAAATGCACTAAAATGAGAAAAGGGGCCGGAAATAAAGTAGAATTTTCACCCTGAAATATTCAGGTAATGATCCTAATTTATTATTTGAGTTTATTACGTGTGTTTGAATATGTTTTAATGGTAAAACTTGGAATATTATACATCATTTTAATAAGTTCAATTAATAGTTTAAAGGGTCTAATGGACCCCGATAACGAAATTGATTATATATTCGTACTCAGTGAGTTATGGACAACATATAAATATATATTATTTGGGGTTTGGTTATGTGACCTTAAACCATGTACATAGGCCTGGCCTGCGTATTACGTAAGCGAATATGGTATCAGGTTCCTTACCGGATTGCCCTAAGATGTGAGGAATGAAGCCTTTAGTCTAATTTGATATATTTTTCTGCATATTGAATAGAGTGGGATCGTTTGGCAATGAAACCAAAGGATAAAGCGGTTGTTGATTAGCAGTGCTAACTTTTGGAAGAGGTAAGTGTTTATTTCCATTTCTTTTGAGGCACCTGGCCTCGTGGATTTTCTACCACGTATTTCTTACGTGTGTAGCTGCCGATAGGCGTACTCATTACACCTTAGCTTTGAATTTAAATTGTATATTATATGTTATGCCCTGTTGTTGGTATTGCATTGAGCATATGAGCATTGCACTCTGGTTTTGAGCATTGCATATACCTCCCGGTAATCGATGAGAGTCCCGGGCCGATGAAGGGTCATTATTACATATACTTCCCGGTAACAGATGAGAGTCCCGAGCCGATGAAGGGTCATTATTACATATACTTTTTGGTAATCGATGAGTGTCCCGAGCCGGTGAAGGGTCATTATTGCATATACTTTCCGGTTGGCGATGAGAGTCCTGCACCGGTGAAGGGTCATTATTACATATACTTCCCGGTAATCGATGAGAGTCTCGAGCTGGTGATGGGTCATTATTGCATATACTTCCCGGTTGGAAATGAGAGTCCCGCACCGGTGAAGGTTCACTATTACATATACTTCCCGGTAATTGATGAGAGTCCCGAGCCGGTGAAGGATCATTATTGCATATACTTCCCGGTTGGTGATGAGAGTCCCGCACCGGTGAGGGATCATTATTGCATATACTTTCCGGTAATCGATGAGAGTCCCGAGCCGGTGAAGGGTCATTATTGCATATATCTCCTGGTAGACGATGAGAGTCCCGCGCCGGAGATAGATATTAGGCATATGTGACTGCATTGCATCGTACCGCATTCATCCCATCTCATATCACCGCATACTAACTATTGTGTGTATTGTGCTGTGTTTCATGTATTCGGTATGTATACTATATCGTGGACATCTCTCAGTTTGCCTATTTATTTCTGGCTCGTATTCTGGGTTACAGGGATCGGGTTGCACGCCGCAACGGTATAAATATATAGATCAGGTTTCACGCTGCAACGGTATAAATATATGGATCGGGTTGCACGCCGCGACAGTATGAATATATGGATCGGGTTGCACGCCGCAACAGGATGAATATTTAGATCGGGTTGCACACCGCAACAGGATGTATTTCTTATTGTTGGTGTGTTCGGGATACCTATATGTTCTGGCTATCTTACATTCCTGGTTGTTGATGAGTTTGTGATTCCATGCATGTTTCTAGCTTATCTGGCTCTGTCTTTTCATAATTTAAATAAGAGGAATTTGGTTCATCCGTTTCTTCTCCCTGGCTAGCTATCCTATTCTTTGAGGTGGCTAGTCTGCCCCATTTATTGAGTCCTTTTGACTCACCCTTGTTTGTTGTTTTTTTTTGTCTATCTATTTCGTTTCGGCAGGTTCGTTCCAGGATTGAGTTCTCCACGTGGTGTAGGAGGGAAGACGACTTCAGCTGTCAGGGTGAGCCAGCTTTTATTCCGGATGGCCACCAGTTTTATCTTTAATATTTCAGTTGCATTTTGCTCCCTTCAGGAGGTATTTGTCTTCTTCTGCATTCTTAGATGTCTAGTCTGGATAGCCCTAAACCTAGTATGCTGGGTAGTCAGCTGTAATTTCTTTTCAATAGCTTAGAGGTATCAGTATGTCTGTGTTTTGTTTTAAGTTTTGTCCTTATCTATGAATTGTTATATTTATTTTCCTAATTTACTTGGTAAGGGTTCGCCCGACGGGTCTAGGGGAGGATGTCAGGTGCCCGCATGACCTAACCGGATTTCGGGTAATGTCAGTTGGTATCAGAGCCCGGTTTAGAGTCTATCCAGACTAAGATAGTGTCTAGTAGAGTCTCGTTGATGGGTACGTAAACGTCCGTACTTATCTACGAGAGGCTATGATGGCATTTAAGAAGTTTCACTTCCTTCTTTTCTGATCGTGCGTCGATCTAGGATGCAGAAGTATATCCATTAATTCCTTTGTGGTAATTGTGAACCCTCGTGCGACAAATCAGCAAACGGTATGAGTTCCAGACGATGCAGTCTATCCTGGGGCTAGCACTGACGGAGCTCCGAGAGTTTTGATCGTGCTGACGATCTAGTTACAGAGGTCCTAGCTGTATGAGCTCGCGATGGGCCAGGGAGCAGGGCCTTGTGGTTCCCTTGGCTCTCTACGATGCTTTTACAAGAATCTTGGCGACGCAGATACCACAATAACCTATTATCCGCTAGGCAGCTTATCAAGTTGCCGCAGATGGAGATGTTCGGTCTTAGAGAGCTCTTGTTCCAGTTCCTGATGTTTCCCCAGTAAATTATGTTCCAGAGATAGCATGTGTTGCGCCACCAATTGTTCTGGCGGGTTAGCCAGCCGAGGTAACAGTTCGGTCCGAGTGCCTAAAGAGGTTGCATTATTTTACGCGGTTGAACCTTCTGATATTCTTAAGTAATGCATCAGATAAACCTTGTGATTTTTTTAAATAAACTGATGTCAGCATATCATTCAGGCTCTTTATTATATCGAGCGAGATGGTGTCGATTATTCTGCTTTCCAGTTTCAAGGTCTAACCCTGGATTGGTGGACCGCACTCTTATTAGCTAACTTGGTTCGATTTTTCTTCTAGATTCGTGGAAAAGTTCCTTTGCAGTAGCGAGCGAGATGAAAAGTGTTGCCAGTTTGAGTGGATTGGACAGGGTAGCCTGTCAGATAGCCTGTTGGTATTTCAGAATATGAGATTGAATTCTATAGAATAGCTGCATATGAATTAGAACTAGTCCATGAGCCTTTCCAGAGATTCAAAGATTTATTGATAACCTTTCTTTTTCCTTGAGATCCCAGATAGCTCAAGAGATTGAGGTTGGGACTTTAGTTGATGTCGTTGTTGATATTGCTCAAAGGTATTAGGTATACCATTAGTTAGAGCGGGAAGAGTTAGAGCGGGAGAGCAAGAGATCCCGTGGCCCTAGTGGGCAACCATGGTACCTCATTTGGAGATAAGAGTTCTGATTATTTTTGGAGGTCACCTGCCAGGTTATCTCAGCTTGTAGAGCATAATTCTTAAAGTGCACTAGTAGTTCATCAAGATAGACTCAGTTTTCTTTTTGTAGCTATCAATAATCTGTCCAGTTTCTATTCTCAGCGAAAAGGTGTTATCATTGTCGTGAGTTCGGTTATTCTTTGAGGAGCTTTTCATTACTCCGGAAAGTAGGCAGTCGTCCTTTCTCTCGTCATCTGGCAAGTGCAGGGATTTCATTTAGATCTCACTCAGCCAGAGAAATACCACCATCCAGTAGAGGATGAGAGTGAGGTGGCATTGGTTCTTCAGGAGGTGATTATCAGAGTAGTGGTTTAGTTCAGCCGCAGAGGCAGTTTTATGAACTGCCAGTCTGACAGGATGCTGAGGTATCTGATTTAGTAGACCCTGGGATTTCTTCTTCTCTTAAATGTGAGTAAGATTTGATTCTTTCAATCGATCTGGAAATGCTGTGTCTTATCATGTTTCGATGGTTTCTTTGGATGTCGTTTCTATTAAGAATCGGTTGCGGTAGAGGGGTGAGCTTCTGATATGATTTATTCCTGGCATTTGTGATGACCCTACTAGTTTATCTGGTTTAAATGTGAGAGATTTATGAGTGAGTATCAGTATTGTTTGTTTGGCATCTTGTTGTGTCTCATTCTGTTATAATGTCAAGTTAGTCTACCGCTTTTTGGAATTCAGTATTGGCAGGATGATAGCATTCTTATTCATCACCATCAGAAAATGTCATTGTTTCTTCCGATGTAAAGTTATTAATAAATAATACTCGATCTATGTGCCTCCTCTTGGTTCGAGACGCTAGTAGAGTCATCTTATTCCATGAGCTTGTCTCGGCAAAAAAGGGGTTTCTGGTAAATTGTCGGAGTTTCCTTTTATAGGAAGGTTAAATTGATCTGGATGTCATTCCATAAAGCTCATTTAATGTCTATCTCTTCAATTGCGATTCTTTGGTTAGCCTGACTCGGAAGTAGTGTAGCTCCGGGAGCCAAGCAAATAAAAAGATGAGCTTCCTGAAGCTCTAATTATTTCTATCCTCAGTCCATTGCCATCTCTTCTTTGTTCGGCACTGGTGAGCTTAGGCAGTCAGTAGCCTCTTGTAATGTTCCCTGTGTTAAGCCAGAGTGCGTTTCAAGGTGGCCGGGTAAGCACATTGTTATTTTTCAAGGCTACTAAAGTTAACCTATGATTTGATCTATCAGGCGGTGGTGCTTATAGAAAATGTATGAAGTTGTGACTCGAGAGTTGCAGCTGTTTGGCAACTCGAGAGAGTAATTTGGTAGCTCAGGTCTGAGCCGCGTTCTCTACTCAGCTAAGTCTTCCCTAATCCAGCAGGTTGTGCGAGGATGACTATTTCTATTCAAATTATTTGTATGAGTTTATGCTCTAAGTGGAGGAGTCTTCCTCCAATTGATGCCGAATCATAATATTAAATCTCTAAGGCGTTGCTGAACCGTAAGCTAATTCTTTGTTTCATCGACCTGTTCTATATCGAAGGTATATCGACGAGGTGATTCGTTGGTGGAATCATGCTAGCCCATCAAGAGTTGCGTGTATCTTCATTTCAAAAATATAGAATTCTTCTCTCATGATCGAGAAAGGGTCAGCTTAGTCCGAATAAGATGGGCAACGATGTTATCATATTATCCAGATATGTTTTATTCCAAGAGTTCGGTGTTCGTGTTATAATTTTGATTCTGCAATCATGAGATAATTTCCGTGGAGTAGCTTATGAAGGTCTTGAAATTTCTTTTGTTATCTGTGCGGAATTTTCTTTAAACTTAGGCTCGTTCGAGGACGAACGAGAGTTTAAGTGGAAGAGAATGAAACGCCCTCGGTCAGTCGTTTTGGAAGTTAGGACTTCGATTGGCGTGCCGATAATTTTAAAATATTCGTAAGGTCCATTAGGACCTGTCTGTAAAATTTGAGCTAAATCAGAACTCGTTTGGTAGGCATCGGAAAAAAGGTGTCAGTTTTTATTGTCGATAAATATTAAAAAGAGATTTTCGAGCTCGGTTTTGGAGAATGAACTTCGATTCGAAATCCGAAAGCGCCGTTAGGTTGGTATGATTATTTTTTACTTTTGTGATTTTTCGAAAGTGAATTTCGATGTTGTTCGGCTAGTTTCCGCTAAAATGCCGAAAGTTAAATAATTTGACCTTTTCCATTTAAATTCGCATCTGGAGTTTCGGGAGTCCAATTTGAGATCCGCCTTCGCGAGTATGTTATATATATTTTGTATAACTGGTATGCAAAAGTTGTAATTATTTCGAATGTCATAGAGTATCGTTTTAATTTTTTACCGTAGCAACGAATTTTAAAGGAAAACGAAAAAAAAAGGACAAAAGACAAAAATATAAAAAGTGAATCGGTGGACAAAAGGGATTACCTTAAATCCCTTGTCTTCCATTCAAAAACAGAAGATGAACAGAAACAAAAAAAAAAAAAAAAAAAACGAAACATGAACAGAGAAAATGAAATGGCGCAGAAATGGAAAAATGCCAGAAAATGAGAAAAGGGCCAGAAAAAAAGTAGAATTTTCGCCCTGAAATATTCAGGTAATGATCCTAATATATTATTTGATTTTATTACGTGTGTTTGAATATGTTTTAACGGTAAAACTTGGAATATGATACATCATTTTATGTGTGTTTGACTAGTTTTGTGCCTCATGTCCTTTCTTGTGGAAACCATATTTTTAGCCCGGACCAAATTTTAGTGCTAAAAGCTCTATATCCACTTTTAGCCTAACCTCCTCGTGTAAATTAAAAAATGTACAACTTAGGCTAAATAGTGGTGGTATGAGTTAGAAGGTGAAAGTGTGGAAGTCAAAGAAAATCAATAGAAAGAGAGAAGGAAAGGAAAAAAGATAGGAGTTTGGAAATTGAAAAAGAAAGATCTTATAAGAAAATGAAAAAGAGAAAAGAAAGGAAATGAACCAAAGATTGAGAAAAGAAGAAAAAAACAGTTGATGAATAAAAAGAAAAATACTAGTGTCACATCCCTATGTTAGCAAGGTAGATTTACATATGAAAGGAAATTGTGTTTTTGGTAACTTTTATGTTAGTATAGTTCTTTAGAAGGTGTGTAGTCACTATTGACCCAACTTGTATGCCAACTTTTATCAAAAGCCTACATTACAACGTTATATAAGTCCTAATTAATTTTGAGTTGAGTATTCCCATATAAGTGGAGATTTATATAAAGGAAAAGCCTATGGAATCTATTGCGTGCAAGTTGAACTTCGTTTGAGAGAGTGGGTGAATTCTTCCTATTATATATCTCATTTGTGTTTAATATAATTACATTGTATGTTTGGGGGTATTCTCTTGTGCTGAGAGCACTAGTAAAATTGAGTTGAGGACTTTGTTCACTTTTCAATTGTGATAAGAGAGGAAAAAAATTGAACTCTTGTGAAGTTCTTCTGTCATGATGCGATTACCTTTCGATTGGTATTGTTGTTAAACACTTGGATTTAAAGAATTGATGATTTGAAAAGGAAAAATGTGGTTCACATGGTTTGGCTTAATTTTTGGCGCCAACCAATGTCATCATTGTTGTTGAGCTTAAATTGGTACTTGACTTGTTGTGGGGCCTTTTGTGTGTGTGATAGAAATTATTAAAATGCAACTTTAGTAGTAGTTTTACTTGAGGACAAGCAAAAGTTTAAGTTTGAGGATATGATGAGTTGGTATTGTACAAACTTATCTAGCTCCATTAAAAGAGCTTTTAGTATATTTTAATATAAATTATAGCAAATCCTATGTAATTTGCTTAGTTATAGGATTCGAAGTAATTCCAATGAAGAAAAGTCCTGAAGGAGCTAAAAATAGCAAAGAAATACAAAGTGGAGAAGTTTGGGAGTCAAAAAAAGCATGAAGAAAAAGTACGGAGGTAAAAAAAAGTGATAGGGTGGCCGCAGTTTAAATGGTGGCAGCCGATGTCGCTGTGTATAAAAAAAGGCGGAGACCTATTCTGAAATACATTTCAGCCAAAGAGACATTCTGGTTAACGAATCACAACGTAAAAGTGGCTAGCAGGTCAACAGTTTTTACCAGGGTGGCAATGCGTCAAAAATTCGGACTTTCCTTTGTTTTAACTTGGGGATAATTTTGAAAATACGTTGTATTCATTTTAGGGACCTATATATAGTTTGTTCATCATATTTATCACATCTTTGACTATTTTTCAAGGTTAGGGAGCAAGAACTCACTTCCAAACACCAAGACAGTGTATATTTGGAGCAACCTAATAAGAATATCTTAATCCTTTCCACTCCTTTCTTCATTTTTCTGTTTTCTATTGAATATATTTTGTTTAGGTGATATTATTGAGGACATTATTGTAGAATATACATATTTCATGACTAGGTTTTCATATTAATAGGTTAACGTTTATGCTTAAGGTGAGGCTTCACTTGAACTAACTTCCACTTTGCTTTCATCTCTCTAATAGGGTTGAGAGTGTGGGTTTATAAGAACTAGCGAGGATTTGAGTGATATAGGCTACTAATCTAAAAGAAGTAGCTAAAAAGGGTTATTTCTACTCGGGTCGTAGTTCTAGGTCTTTATGCGCTCTATTATTGACCCTAACAGGCTTGAGAGAGTAGACGCTCACTTGACAAAGTGTTAAATGTGTGGTTCGACCATAGTACATTAACTATGTGCTATATTTGCAATCTAGGCTCCAAAATTGTCTTCCCTTGTTTATGAGAATGCCATTGATCTCCTTTACTTACTTTTCTAATGTAGTTAGTAGGGGTTAGTTTCATCATCATGTCAATTTATTACACTCATTTGGCTTAGTCTAATAGGTTTAGTTCCTCCACTATCTTAATCACATCATATTAATCCCTATGGATTCGACCCCGACTCCTATCTAGGTAAATTATGTTTCGACGACCGTTTCGTATCTCATTTTGAGGTGTGTGTTGAGCGTTTATGTTAATTGGAAAAATTACCTTTTTCCTAAGGAGTTTGTTATTAGGATTCATCATGAGAGCCTAAAATTGTAACTTTCACTAACCAATTTTTCAATTAATTAATAAAGATATGTATGACTACAAGTATGGTTCATAATTGGGGTCAATGATTAGAAATCACCTTTTTGACAACCTAAGTAATGCTTTTATTTTAGGTTTAAATATTTCTAAGTTTTTAACCATAACTCATGAATCTATCCCCTAGATACACAAGAATAAAGGGCACAATCAATTGGGAGCGCTACCAATCAATAGCATACAAATCATAAACACTTAGATAGGAAGGTTAACAAGTTTCATCCATTCAAGCAATTATTTGTAATACATAAGTATTTGAGTGGTTCAATAAACCATATAATGGGTGATTTAACCACTCATAGTCATGTTCGAATCAATAAAATAACTATAGGCATACAAAACCACAAGAATATGGATGAATGGATGAAATAGAGCCTTAAATCTTGATCTTCTCTCTTCCTTGCTTCCTTTTGATGTAGAATAGGTCAAAATTTATGTTTTTGGGCCTGTTGGCTGCCTTTTATAACGTCCCCATAGACCCACGCAAGTCGAAAATCCAAAATAAAGTTGGAATCAAAACGTCAGGAAGTTAGTGTGGTAGGCTTTTTACTTAGGATTTCTAAAATTCCAACTCTATGGAAATCGACCATGTTGCACCGCGTTATGCGGCGGCCAGCGCGACGCGACATGCATAATTTACCACTCTTCTATTTTTTTAAAATTTTCAACCACGCCTTGGTTTTCAGTCAAGTCTCGAGCATCTACTCAGACTTCAAAACCTTTGATATCTATAAATTTTTCTCCACGAATGCCTTATATTATCAGTATAATTCCTACGACATGAAACACACTAACAAGAGAAATTTCATTCAAAGTACTAACAAATATCACAAATCCAAGAATGAACACGAGGCACTCGTATAGAAAATATAGCAATATCTAGCCTCGTATCAGCTACACGTTGCTCTTTTAGAGAATTATTTGTTAGGGAAGCATATATAGTGGTGGTTTAATGGGGCACTTTAGTATTGCTAAGACATTTTTATTAGCCTCACGTGAAACGGGATGTAGGTCGCATTTGTGGTATGTGTCTAGATTTCTTTCGGGCAAAGTTTAAGGTTAGCCACAAGGATTGTACAATCCTTTACCTATTCATGAGGGTCCTTGGTTAGATATCTCTATTGATTTTATTTTGGGTTTTGCCAAGTACTAATAGGGGTCATTATTCAATATCTGCAGCGGTTGATTGATTTTAAAAGATGACACATTTTATTCTCTTGTCACAAGAAAGGTGATGTTTCATGTGTAGTAGGTTATTTGATAGAGAGGTGATGAGGCTACATAGAGTTCCGTGGGAAATTGTGAGTGATAAAGATGTGAAATTTGTTAGTCAATTTTGAAAAACATTGTGGTCTAGGTTGGGAACGAAATTACTCTCTACTACTTGTGATCCTGAAACTGATGGCCAAACTAAGGTGGTCAATAGGACATTAAGGAGTATTTTTCGTGTTGCATTGAAAGGTAAGTACGCTTTTTGGGAAGAACATTCATCATTGATTGAGTTTGCTTATAATCGTTATATGTATTCGCCGATGGGTAAGTCGCCTTTGAGGTTGTATATGATATTAATTCGCTAACACCTTTAGATTTGCTTCTTTTGCATATGAATGATATTGTGAATGTAGATGGAAAAAATAGTGCCAAGTGATTGAAGAAGGTGCATGAGAAAGTGTGATTACAATTGGAGAGGACATATGAGAAAGTTGCCAATAAAGCGAATCGAGGAAGGAGACAACTTGTCTTCCCACCTGATGATTGGGTGTGGTTTCACTTGAGGAAGGAAAAATTTACAAACCAGCACAAGTCTAAGTTGCACCCTCGTGGTGATGGTCCGCACCATATTATCGAGAAAATTGGCAACAATGCTTACAAATTTGATCTTTTATGTGAGTATAGAGTGAGTGCGACTTTTAATGTTTCTGATTTATCTCCATTTGATATAGATTTGCTTGATTTGAGGAAGAATTATTTTTAAGTGGGAGGGGATGATGCGACCCTAGAGCCGAGCAACACAACACAAAATTTTGAATTTGAAGTATCAAGTTGACCATTGACTTGTTCAAAGACGAAAGGAGCACGTGGATTGCAAGAAAATGAGCTACTAGATCTTCAATTAATGATTTGTGAGACTTTTGGAGGCTCGAGCTATGATGGAAGGATAAGTCACACGTTTGGATCATGTTCTTAGTCGAGAATGTGGAAGAGAATGTTGAAGTTATGCACAATCTCATCTGCACCCAGCCAGAATGCGCACTTGATTGCGCACAAGAAGCAGACTAGCTGCATGTTGTGCACATCCTATGCATGTCTGTGCATCCTGCGCACAAGAAGATGGATCCACTACATGTCATGCCTGCCCTGTATGTACCCCGTGAATGGGTCAAACGACAATACTTTAAAGGGACAAGTTTGTCTTTTTCTTAGATTATTTTGACTAAGTATAAACAAGGTTAGGGTTCTTTAAGGAGAGGAATTTTATAATATTTTGAGAATAGAAACCTCTTGGTTAGAATCGACCATGGGTTACCTATTTTCAAGATTGATCCTTGAAGGTAATCTTCTACTTAATCTTTATATCTTTTGTTCTATTTCATCGTTCTTGGCAGGAAATTGGGTAATATAGCTTTTGTTGCTTAAGATGTTCATCTAGGATTTAGATTTCTTCTTGCTCTACGACTTTCAACAACTTTCACTACAAGAAAATAGGTATATCCTAGTGATCTTTAAAATAGCTGCTAATATTAATTTTACAGCAGCTTTGGCAGTGGTACTATAAACTGCTACCAAGATACGGATTTGGTGGCGGTTACCACTCTTTTAGCCGTGGTTCTGGCATTTCTTTTGTTTCGCAGCAGTTCTGTAGCTTTTCCCATCAATTTTTTGAGTATAGTTCAACAAATTACTTTTTTTTTTTGGGATAGCTGGGCTTAAATACTATTATAGGATGGTTTGAGAAAAATAATAATAACAAGTCAAATCTTTCTAAGAAAATATAACTTATTTTTTATTTTATTACAATTTAGATTTTTAATTAAACGATGATGTGCTTTTACTGAGTAGGAAAATATGCAATACAATATGTTAAACTAACTGAACAATAATATGTAAACTATCTCAATCCTCTCATAATCCAATACTATTAAGAAATACATACTAATGAATTACATAACTTGAAAAAATCTAAAAATGAATTTTATTACTTGTAAGGAAATTACTTCACACATTTATGAAAAGAAAAATATAAGGAAAGGAAATGGGCAAAGAAAAGAAAAGAGGAAACGGCTGATATGAACAACAATGTATTGTCCTCCGTCGCACATCGGTAATAGGAAGCAAGAATTTCCACTTATATTCAAAGACATGCCACCTAGGACCAAAGCAAAATTTATACTCGCATTGTCATCATAACTCATCCGGGCTCCACTACACATGTGTGCCCGTCAGGTCTTGCTACCTGTCAAGGGCGGAGTGCACCAAAAACCACTTTTGGCAGTAGTCTTTGGGCACAAGCCACTAATATCAAATTATTTAGTTTGTGGCCACTGTAACTGCACCTCCTAATAATAGAAAAATTAAAAAGACTACATTACCTCCATCATATATAAACAACTTTCCTTCGTGTATTATTACTCTGTTCCTACACTTTTGCTGCTGCTGATTCCGCAATTTTCTTCACTAATTTCGCTTAAAATCTGTGAGTATTCTATGTTTTAATTTCGCATTATGCTTGTTAGAACTGAATTTGAACAAAGTTCAATCCGTCTGAATCTTCACTAATTTCGCTTAAAATCTGTGAGTATTCTATGTTTTAATTTCGCATTATGCTTGTTAGAACTGAATTTGAACAAAGTTCAATCCGTCTGAGCTGAATTTTTGACAGATACGTTTAAATTTCAATAATTTTACGTTTGATGGCTGAACTTCAGTCCTTATCGCCATTGTCACGTGAACTTCAGTGCTTAAGTACTGAAAATTCATTCAAATAGGAGTAAGTTTGAATTAGATTCAGTTTATTAGATTAAAGTTGACATATATTCAGTTGATTTTCAATCGAATTTTAATACATTCAGTCTATATGAAATTTCGAATGTTTGAATAGTAAATAGGAATGAGTTTGAATGATATTTGCTTAAAGCTAAGTAAACAGAAATAGAAATTCAATCCTTATTCCCAGAACTTCAATCCATATTGACAGAGCTTCCGACATCCCTTGGATTGAACTTAAGTCAATAAGCAGAGAACTTCAATCCTATAGGGACAGAACTTTCCGCGTCCTTGAGGACAGAAGTTCAGCGCCATATCGATTGAAGTTCAGTACTTATGCAATAGAACTTCAGTCCAGGACCATATTGATTGAAGTTCAGTCCTTAAAGATAGAACTTATATGTGCAGGACTTCAATCAAATAGAAATAAAAGTTCAGCGCTATATTGATTGAAGTTCAGTACTTAACCAATAGAACTTCAGTCCAGTCCCATATTGATTGAAGTTCAGTCTTTAAAGATAGAACTTATATGCACAGGACTTCAATCCATAGAGATAGAAGTTCAGAGCCATATTGACTGAATTTCAGAGCCATATTGACTGAAGTTTAGTCGTTATACATAGAACTTCGGTCAATATGACCAGAACTTCAATCCTATAGGGATAGAAGTTTCAAATACTTGATAGATAGAAGTTGAGGGGCATATAAATTGAAGTTCAGTCCTTGTGGATAGTAGTTAAGAACATATAAAAACTTTCCCTACTAACACATTATTTTGATTTACTCATTCAATGCATAATGGCTACAATTTGTTTGGTTATTGCTTTCAATGGGATTTGGACAAAAGATTACAAGTACTTGGATCATGAAAAAAAACTTCTACTTGTTAATGAAATGATCGAATTCAGAACTTTCATGGACAAGATTTATGAAGCAACACATTTCATCGAAGCTGTGAGTATATGGTTTGACATTCGAATGGATTCGAGCAAAGAAATCTTGTAACTACAGAAGAAGAACAAGGGACATGTATGCACTTGTTGAAGAATGATTCTTCTTTCAAGAATAGTCGTTTTGTGATTGAAAAGCTAGAGAATCAAACTCCTCGCACAGAAGTTTCACCCCAAAAAGGGAACTTGATAATGCAGATCGACTGCATTCAAACAATTGAAAATAATCATACTCCATGCACATAGCTTCACACCAAGAGGGAGACTTGATAGTGCATATCGACTCCAATCTAGCAATTGAAACACCAGGCATTGTTGAGACAATGCAAACAAATAATACTCAATATCAGCCACCAGCGCCAACAGTTGAATGCCCTCGTAGCACCTCATCTGCCAAGAGCAAACGGAAAAGGTCCAGGATAAAACAGAAATAATCTCCAGTGATGATATTAACAGGAGATGTATCACCGAAAGATGTAGCAGCATACTCAACATTTTGACAGCAAGGAAACCATGATGAAGTGTTTTGTCAAGATGGCAATCAAGGAGCATTTTGAGTTCAAGGTTATTAGATCAAATACAATGAGATATGAACTGAAATGCATCGATCCCAACTGTGATTGGAACATTCGAGCCAGAAGGATAAAAGATTCCTCATTGTTTAAGGTAATTAAGTTTCAGAATATACATAAATGCTCCGTTGACGTTAAGAAGGCTGATCAAAAACATGCCACGTCAACATTGATAAGTGAATACTTTCTTAAAAACATCCGAGACAACAGAACTCAAGTTAGACCAACATTTATTGTCAATGAAATGAGAAGAATACATGGGGCTGAAATAGGATATCACAAGGCATGATGTTCAATCCAAGCAGCAAACACATTAATTAGGGGATGGCCTGATGAGCATTTTCATATCCTCCCTTCATACTTTCTTGTGCTGAAATAGAGAAATCCATGCGCGCATACTAACATAAAGATAGACAGTCTTAACCGGTAAGCATTTCTCAAAAAAGAATTTGATCCCTATACGAAATTCAAAACGTTCTAAGAATTAACTTTGTCCTATTTTAAAACGTTTCAGGTTTATGTATATGCTTGTTGCTTTCAAGCCATCAATAGACGGTTGAAGGTATTGTCGACCAGTCTAGCAGTAGACGCAACATTTCTAAAGGCAAATTATCTAGGTGTTCTCATCATTGTTGTAGCAAAAGATGCAAAAAATCAACTCTTCCCTCTAGCTTATGGGATTGCAGACTCTGAAAATAATGAAACTTACACTTGGTTCTTCACTGAGCTGCGAAAGACAATAGGTACTCATCCTGAACTGGTGTTTCTATCAGAAAAAAACAAATCAATAGCGCATGGAATTGCACAAGTTTATCCTGATAGCCACCATGGTATATGCATCTACCACTTTGAAAAGAATCTAAACCAAAAGAACGTGAGAACCACAGTGATAAGTCTGTTTCAAACTGCTGCAAGAGCTTATAAGCCTGAAGACTTTCATTATTACATGTCCCAATTAGAGGGAATGGATAGAAACACATTCAACTACATAATGGAAGATCCACCTGAAAGATGGGCTAGATCTTACTCATCGAGGCGATGATATGATATGCTTACAAACAATATGGTTGAGTCGATGAATTCTGCATTATTTGAAGCAAGAGAGTTGCCCATTTTAAGTCTTTTGGATTTAATCATTGTTAAGAAGTAGAAATGGTTCTGTGAAAGAAGAACTACTGCTCAAGAGACTTTTCATAGCTTATCAAAGTGGGCAGAAGATGAAATGAACAAGAAGATTCAACTGGCCTTCACAATTAAATACAAGTATAGAGCACTAGACTCGCGCCAAATATGCAATCCTAATAGTGTCTGAAAATACAGATAAAGATGGGTGAAGATCAGTCCACGTAGACCGAAAATTCAGCTTGTTCTTCCCCCTTGCATTACTTATATATCCTATTTATGTCTGTGGATAGAACTTCAGATCATATGGGTGGAGGAGTTCAATCCCTGTGAATAGAGAACTTCAGATCATAAGGAGGTAGGAGGTAGGAGGAGAGTTCAATCCCTTTGGATAGAACCTCAGATCATAGGGGGGTATGGGAGTTCAATCACTGTGGATAGAACATTAGTAAAAAAAGGGAGAGGGGGTTCAACCATTGAGGATAGAACTACCGTACATAAGGCACCGAGGGGAGTTCAATTTGTTAATAGAACTTCAGTCCATAACAGTAAGAGAGTTCAAGTAGGGGAGTTCAATCTTTGTAGGATTGAACTTCAGTCCATATGATTTGAACATCAATAAGTCCATTAGAACTGTACTTATAAACTCTTACTCTGAGTTAGTAATAGCCGATTTTAAATACCATCTGTACCGACTCACAAAAGTTATTAATTTTCATTTTAAATAGGTATTCCCCACAGGTACAGCAACATTATATGTGCAAGATGAAGGAAAAAGCTTCAACGTCGACTTAAAGAATAGGACCTGTGACTGTCTTGAATTCCAGACTGATGAACTCCTATGTGTACATGCAATTGCATGCATTGAGAAAAGACGCCTGGTGAAATCTAAGTTCTGCTCAAAATGGTATTCACGATAGTTTTGGTTAAACGCATATCAAGGTGGGGTGAATATGATACGGCACAAAAGCTCTTGGAATGTACCAGATACTGTGAAAAGCCAAAGGATAGAAACTCCTAATGTCAAAATACAATTAGGGAGAAGGAAAACAAAGAGATACATCTCGATTGCTGAGGCTGTACGAGTCAAATCAAACAAATGTAGTCGATGCAAAATCAGAGGACATGATAGAACCTCATGCACAAATACTCTAGTACTCCGACTCTATTCAAGGATATATAGGTACTGCTACTTCATTCATTATCCATAAACTTTTTCTTTTTTTACTAAATATTTCTCTCCTACTAATTTGATTTTTTAACTTCTTTTTGTTTCATGAAACTGCTTGGCTGTAAATGATGGTGCAGAAATACATGAAGATATTCAAATTGCTGATAGTTTCTTATCAACATTCAAGATATGAACTATGAATGCATTGAGGTTTATTTTTTTATTTGTTTGGATAATTTTTCATGTTCTTTAACTGTTTTTTAATTAGTTTCATACTAGTATTTGACATAAACTACTTGTAGTTGAAGTACTTTCAGTCAATTAAAAATTGAGTTTGAAGAAAATTCAGTCAAACAATCCATAGGGGAATGAACTTAACAAACTCAGAGGCAATAGAGTTCAATCTATAGGGATTGAAGTTCATACCTTATGAGTTTTAAAAGTTTACTCCCCTGTGTATGGACTAACGTTCAATCCATAGGGGAAGGAACTTAACGCACTAAGAGACAATAAAGTTCAGTCCATAGGGAATGAACTTCATAGCTTGTGAGTTTTAAAGTTCATTCCACATGGAATGAACTTCAATCCATAGGGGAATGAACTTAAGAAACTCAAATCCAGTGAAGTTCAGTCCATAGGGATTGAACTTCATATCTTATGAGTTTTAAAAGTTCATTCCCCTGTGTATGGACTAAAGTTCAATCCATAGGAGAAGGAACTTAGCGCACTCAGAGACAATGAAGTTCAGTTCATAGAAATTGAACTTCATATCTTATGAGTTTTAAAGTTCATTCCATATGGAATGAACTTCAATCCATAGGGGAATGAACTTAAGAAACTCAAAGCCAGTGAAGTTCAGTCCATAGAGATTGAACTTCATACCTTATGAGCTTTAAAGTTCATTCCACATGGAATGAAGTTCAATTCATAGGGGAAATGAACTTAAGGTACTCAGAGACAAATATAGATAGAACTTCAGTCTTTATAGATTCAGCTTCAAGACTGCAATAATTTAAAATGCTTGCTTAAACTAAATAAACATATAAGGAAATGCAACACATCAACATGCATTCCATTACTTAGAAAAATGCCATTTCCAAAATACAAACATGTAATTACTTAAAGACATACGATCATACACAGACCAACAAAATACTGAAAATTAAACATTTAAACACCAAATACCAATAGAAATTTAAACTCCTATTACAAACAGATATTTAAACTCCTAATATAGACCAACAGGGGGTTCAAACTCCTACAACTGATATTTCATCTCCTCCATTAATTAATCATGACTGGATCACTAGAAGTTCCTGCACCATTTAATGAATCATCATCATATTCTTCTTCATTGTAACCACAAAGTTCACATTCAGAATCACAATCATCTTCAGGGCCGGGGGGATCAAAAACTTCAACAAAAAACATCAAATACTCGACAGTACTTTCAACAAGTTTAAAGTTCACATAATTGCCCGTCGTCAGATCATTTGCTTTTACAAATTCTGCCCACCCCTTGTTCACTCTTCGGGGACCAATTTTTCCACTCAAAAGCTTCATAGACCATTGCTTCCCATTACGCTCTACAATGGCAGTTTCTGCCACAGGAGGAAGATATCCACGAATATCCACTGGAAGAATCTGCGAAATACATTAAAATGACAATTATTTAAATATTTACTCTAAAGAAAATATAAAATTTCAAAGGGTAGTGTTAACTACAAAATCGTCTCTCAGAGTGTATGAATGACACGACCCGGAATCCGGCTAGGCCGTGCGGGCACCCGACATCCTCCCCTAGACCCGTCGGGCTAACGCTTACCAATTAAATTAGGAAAATAAATATAACTCAATAAATAAATAAGAACAAGACTTAAAAAAAACACTGACATACTGATAACCTCTAAGCTGTACAAAAGAAATTACAGCTGACTACCAACATACTAGGTTTACGGCTATCCAGACTAGACATCTAATAGTACAAAGAAGACAGATACCTCCTGAAGGGAGCAAAATGCAGCTGAAATAATAAGCAATAAACTGGTGGCCATCCGTAATAAATCTGGCTCACCCTGATAGCTGAAGTCGTCTTCACTCCTGAACAACGCGGCGAACTCAATCCTGGAGCGAACCTGCCGAAACGAAATAGATAGACAAGAAACAAATAAGGTTGAGTTAAAAGGACTCAATAAATAGGGCAGACTAGCCACCTCAAAGAATAGGATAGCTAGCCAGGGAGAAGAAACAGATAAACCAAATTCCTCTTATTTAAATTTTAAAAAAGCGGAACCAGATAACAACCAAAAATACGTATGAAACTATAAACTCAGCCAGGAATACGAGCCAGAAACATATCAACAAATAAGCAATGCAAGTATAAGCAGAACAGTAGTTATGTACCATAAGTCTACACAATGGTATGAAAAGAAATGAAATGAAATGAGATGAAATGAAATGAACTGAAATCTGATGCAAAGGGTCACATGTGCCCATAATCCCATCCCAAAGCGGAATACTCCTGCATTCGAAGGGAATCCAATCTGATAACAAACTGGAGCGGAATACTCCTGCTCCTGGGGCGGAATACTCCAGCACCCGATATAATATAAACCAGAGGCGGAATACTCATGCACTCTCTTGGGGCGGAATACTTCTGCGCCCGATATAATATAAAGCTGAGGCGGAATACTCCTGCACTCTCCTGTGGCGGAATCCTCCTACCCTCAATATGATACAATGGATCGGAATAATCCTGCTCCTGGGGCGGAATACTCCTACCCTCAATATGATACAATGGAGCGGAATACTCCTGCTCCTGGGGCGGAATACTCCTACCCTCAATATGATACAATGGAGCGGAATACTTCTGCCCCTGGGGCGGAATACTCCTGCACCCAATATGATATGCAATGTAATGCATATGAATGACATATAATGCATATGAATGCAATGTGATGCAATAATAACCCTTCACCGGCGCGGGACTCTCATCGACAGCCGGGGAATAGATGCCAACTCACAGCCAAAGTACAATGCTCAAATTCTCAATGCAATACCAATAACAGGACATAACTTATAATATAGAATGTAAACTCAAAACTAAAGCGTAATGAGTACGCCTATCGGCAGCTACACACGTAAGGAACGCATGGTAGAAAATCCATGAGGCCAGGTGCCTCCAAAGAAATGGATATAAACACTTACCTCTTCCAAAAGTTAGTACGGCTAATCAACAACTGCTTTATACTTTGGTTTCCTTGCCAAACGATCCCACTCTATTCAATAAGCAGAAAAATATATCAATTTAGGCTAAAGGCTTCATTCCTCACATCTTAGGGCAATCCGGTTAGGAACCTGATACCCTATTCGCATACGCAATACGCAGGCCAGGACTATGTACAGGGTTTAAGGTCACATAACCCAACCCTAAATAAATTACATTTATAAGTTGCTCATAACTCACTGAGTACGAATATATAATCAATTCCATTGTCGGGATCTCTTTGACCATTTAAACTATTAATTGAACTTATTAAAATGATGTATAATATCCCAATTTTTACCGTTAAAATATATTCAAACACACGTAATAAACTCAAATAATATACTAGGATCATTACCTGAATGTTTCGGGATTAAAATTCTATCTTTTTCGGGCTCTTTTCTCATTTTCTGGTATTTTTCTCTTCTGCGTTTCTCTGTAGCTTTCTTCTTTTTGGTTATCTGTTTCGTTCCTTTTGCTTTGGAAATATATACTTAGCTTAATCTCACTAAGCCGACATCAGTTCCTTTCCATTTTGTTTTCCTTTTCATTTCTTTCTTTTATCTTTTCCTTTTCATTTTTTTTCTTTTCTTTTATTTTATTTTCTTTTCGCGACAAAAATTAAAATGGTACCCTACGATATTCAAAATAATTCCAACTTTGGTATACAAGTTATATAAAATATATGTAGCATATTCGCGAAGACGGATCTCAAATCAGACTCCCAAAACTCAATATGCAAATTAAATAGAAAAGAAGTCAAATTATTTAACTTTCGGCATTTTAGTGGAAACTAGCCGAACAACATCGAAATTCACTTTCGAAAGTTCACAAAAGCCACAAATAATCATACGAACCTAACGGCGCATTCGGATTTCGAATCGGAGTTCGTTCACCAAAATCGAGCTCGAAAATCTCGTTTTAATTTTTATCGACAATAAAAACTGAAACCTTCTTCCGATGCATACCAAACGAGGTCTGAGTTAGCTCACATTTTACAGATAAGTGCCAATGGATATTATGAAAATTTTAAAATTATCGGCACGCCAATCGGAGTCGTAACTTCCGAAACGACTAATCGAGGTCGTTTCATTCTCCTCCACTTAAACTCTCGTTCGTCCTCGAACGAGCCTAAGTCTAAAGCAAGATTCAAGCTAATAACAAAAGTACTTGCACGACCTTCATAAACTTTCCCACGGAATTTTTCTCATGATTACAGAATCAAAATTATAACACGAAAACCGAACTCTTGGAATAAAACATATCTGGATAATATGACAATACCATCGTCCAGATTATTCTTACTAAGATGATCCTTCCTCGATCACGAGAGGAGAGTTCTACATTTTCGAAGCAAAGATACACGGAACTTTGAATGGATTAACATGATTCAACCGATAATCACCTCTTCGATATACCTTTCGATATAGAACAGGTCGATGAAACTAAGAATTAACTCACACTTGATGCAATAGAGGGAACTTTTGAAGTACCTTGTCACTACACGTTATAGAAGATTTGATGCAAGCTATATTATTTTTACGAACGCACTATGCAACATCTCAGTTGATGTTAATGTTATTCCGCAAGCTCCTTGTGGGAATGTAGTTACTCATATCCTAATTTATGTTGAAGGTTCCTCTGAACAGGGTCTGTCATATAAGGATAAGGATCATGCAAATACTACTGGATAGTATGATGTAGACCTGGAATGATCTTCAGACCGAACATCTACTTCAGGGTATTGTCTTTGAATTGGAAATATTATAACTTGAAAAAGTGAAAATAAAAGAGACATGTAGTTGGACCTTCAGCTGAGGCAGAATACCAGCAACACAGTTGATTACATGTGCACTTATAATGCTAAAGTAACTTCTCAAAGAGTTGAGGTGTGCAATGATATATGATGGAATGTCGACAAGCTGCACTAAACCTTTAACTCTAAATTTCCATGAAGTAAAACAGCGTCAGTATGAGGATCCAGTTCTAGTTGAATACAGACAGATAGCCAGAAGAAAACCGGAGTAGCCATACAGGGATACTACCGATGGTGTTCTCATGTATAAAGATAGACTTTGTGTTCCTGATGTTGCAAATTTACATGGACGGATTATGATAGAGGCACATTATTCCAAATATACTGTTCATCCAGGTTCGACTAAGATGTACCATGATCTTAAGCAGATATATTGGTAGGAAGCAATGAAGTGTGACATAGCAGAATTTGTGGCTCAGTGTTCTAATTGCCAGCAAGTTAAAGTCGTGTCATCTTTCCAGACTTTATACTTTTAGCAGATAGGTACGTATATATGATCAGGTTGCCAGCTTATCTCTATCATTAATAGATTATTAGTGAGTTTAGCAATGATCAACACTCATTGTAGGTTTCTGTCGTGGCCCTAGATTGGGTCGTGGCAAAAGTGTATCAACGCCTTAGATATTTAGTATTACCATTCAGTATTTGGAGGAAGACTCCTCCACTTAAAGCACAAACTCATACGACTATTTGAATAGGAATAATACTCATCCCCGTATAGTCTACTGGACTAAAGAAGATTTAGCTAAAGGTTGAACGTAGGCAGACCTAAGCTACCAACTACCCTTTCAAGTTGCTAAACGGCTGCATTTCTTGAGTTCACAACTCCATACCTTTGCCGTAAACACCACCGCCTGATAGAAGGTACTTCCATTACCCTTAGATGCCTTGAAAAACAACAATGTGCTTACCTGGCTACCTTGGCACGCACTCTGGCCCAACACAGGGAACATCACAATAGGCTACTGACCGCCTAAGCTCATTAGTGCCGGAAGAAGAAGAGATGGCAATAGACCGAGGAGGAAATAATTAGAGCTCTAGGAAGCTCATCTTCTTATTTGCTTGGCTACCTAAGCTAGACTACTTCCGAGTCAGGCTAACCAAAGAATCGAAATTGAAGAAATGGTCATTAAATAAGCTTTATGGAATGACATCTGTAGAACTCTGACAATTTGCCAGAAAACCCTTTTATAACCGAGACAAGTTCATGGGATAACATGACTTTACTAATATCTCGAACCAAGAGGTGACACGTAGATCGAATATTACTTACTAAGCACTTTATACCGTAAGAAACAATGACACTCTCTGATGGTGATGAACTAGAATCCTATCATCCAACCAATACGAAGTTCCGAGAAGAGAGGTAAACTGATTTGACATAATAAGAGAAAGTGATACAACAGGATGCCAAGCAGACAATACTGACACTCACCCCCAAATCTCTCACATATAAATCAGATAAACTAGTAGGGTCTCACAAATTCCCTGAATAAATCATACTAGAAGCTCACCCCTCTACCACAATCGATTCTTAATAGAAACAATTTCCAATGAAACCATGGTAAGATAAATGAAGTCCAGACCGATCTAAATAATCAAATCTTACTCACATATAATGGAAGAAGAATTACATGGGTGTACTATATCGGATACCTCAGCATCCTGCCACACTGACAGTTCATAGAACTACCTCTACAGCTGAGCTGAGCCACTACCGTGGTAATCACCTTCTTAAGAACCACTGTCACCACGCTCTCAACCTTTACTGGATGGTGGTATTTCTCTGGCTGATTGAGAATCAGAGATCTAAATGAAATCCCCTGCGACTGCGCAGATGCCTAATAACGAGAGAAAAGACGACTTCCTACTTATCGGAGTAAGGAAAAACCCTCAAAGAATAGCCAGACTCACTACAATGATACCATTTTTTCGCTGAAAAGTGGAAACTGGAAAGATTGTTGATAGCTATAAAGAAAAGACTGATTCTGATCTTGACAAGCTATTAGCGCACTCTACGAATTACGTAACACAAGCTGAGATAACCTGGAAGGTGACCTCCCAAAATAATCAGAACTTTTACCTCCAAATGAGGTACCATGGTGCCCACCAGGGCCACGGGATCTCTTGCTCTCCCGCTCTAACTTATGGTATGCCTCGTACCTCTGAGCAATATTAACAACAACATCAACTGAAATCTCGACCTCAATCTCTCGAGCCATCTGGGATCTCAAGGAAAGAGAAAGGTCATCAATAAATCTTTGAATCTCTCGAAAGGCTCATGAACTAGTTCTAATGCATATCCAGCCATTCTATAGAATTCAATCTCATATTCTGAAACATCAACAGGCTAACCGACAGGCTACCCTGTCCAATCCACTCCAACTGGCAACACTTTTCATCTCGTTCGCTACTCGAAAGGAACTTTTCCACGAATCTAGAAGAAAAATCGAACCAAGTTAGCTAATAAGAGAGCGGCCCACCAATCCTGGGCTGGATCTTAAAACTGGAAAGCAGAATAATCAACGCCATACCGCTCGATATAATCAAGAGCCTGATGGATACAAATACCCTGACATCATTTTATTTTTTAAAAAAAATCACGAGGTTTATCTGATACATTGCTTAAGAATATCGGAAGGTTCAACCGCGTGAAATAATACAACCACTTTGGGCATTCAGACCGAGCCATTACTCGAGCTAGCTAACCAGCCAGAATAACTAGAGGCACAACACATGCTACCTCCGGAACATAATTTACTACGACAATATTAAGAACTGGAATAGGATCTCCCTGAGACCGAACGTCTGCACATGCGGCAACCTGATAGGCTGCCTAGCGAATAATAGGTTCTTACGGTATCTGCGTCGCTAAGATTCTCGTGAAAGCATCGTAGAGAGCCAAGGGAACCACAAGGCCCTGCTCCATTGCCCATCGCGACCTCGTACAGCTGGGACCTTCGTAACTAGATCGTCAGCACGATCAAAAACTCTTGGGGCTTCGTCAGTGCTAGCCCCAGGCTAGACTGCTTCGTCTTGAACTCATACCATTTGCTGACTTGTCGCACGAGGGTTTCACAATTACCACGAAGGAATTAACGAAAATACTTTTGTATCCTAGAATGACGCACGATCAGAAAAGAAGGAAGTGAAACTTCCTAAATTCCATCATAGCCCCTCGTAGATGAGTACGGACGTCTACGTACCCATCAGTGAGACTCTACTAGACACTGTCTTAGTCTGGATAGACTCTAAACCAGGCTCTGATACCAATTGACACGACTCGAAATCCGGCTAGGCCGTGCGGGCACCCGACATCCTCCCCTAGACCCGTCGGGCGAACTTTTACCAATTAAATTAGAAAAATAAATATAATTCAATTCATAAATAAGAACAAGACTTAAAAAAATACTGACATACTGATACCTCTAAGCTGTACAAAAGAAATTACAGCTAACTACCCACATACTAGGTTTAGGGCTATCCAGACTAGACATCTAATAGTACAAAGAAGACAGATACCTCTTGAAGGGAGCAAAATGCAGCTGAAATAATAAACAATAAACTGGTGGCCATCAGGAATAAATCTGGCTCACCCTGACAGCTGAAGTCGTCTTCGCTCCTGAACAACGCAGCGAACTCAATCCTGGAGCAAACCTGCCGAAATGAAATAGATAGACAAGAAACAAACAAGGGTGAGTCAAAAGGACTCAATAAGTGGGGCAGACTAGCCACCTCAAAGAATAGGATAGCTAGCCAAGGAGAAGAAACAGATAAACCAAATTCCTCTTATTTAAATTATAAAAAGGCGGAGCCAGATAACAACTGGAAACACGTATGAAACCATAAACTCAGCCAGGAATACGAGCCAGAAACATATCAACAAGTAAGCAATGCACGTATAAGCAGAACAGTAGTTATGTACCACAAGTCTACACAATGGTATGAAAAGAAATGAAATGAAATGAAATGAAATAAAATCTGATGCAAAGGGTCACATGTGCCCGTAATCCCATCCCGAAGCGGAATACTCCTGCATTCGAGGGGAATCCAATCTGATAACCAACTGGAGCGGAATACTCCTGCTCTTGGGGCGGAATACTCCTGCACCCGATATAATATAAACCAGAGGCGGAATACTCCTGCACCCTCTTGGGGCAGAATACTCCTGCACCCGATATAATGTAAAGTTGAGGCGTAATACTCCTGCACTCTCCTGGGGCGGAATCCTCCTACCCTCAATATGATACAATGGAGCGGAATACTCCTGCTCCTAGGGCGGAATACTCCTACCCTCAATATGATACAACGGAGCAGAATACTTGACACGACCCGAAATCTGGCTAGGTCGTGTGGGAACCCGACATCCTCCCCTAGACCCATCGGGGGAACCCTTACCAATTAAATTAGGAAAATAAATATAACAATTCATAGATAAGGACAAAACTTAAAACAAAACACAGAAATACTGATACCTCTAAGCTGTTAAAAAGAAATTACAGCTGACTACCCAGCATACTAGGTTTAGGGCTATCCAGACTAGACATCTAAGAATACAGAAGAGGACAAATACCTCCTGAAGGAACAAAATGCAACTTAAATATTAAACATAAAACTGGTGGCCATCCGGAATAAAAGCTGGCTCACCCTGATAGCTGAAGTCGTCTTCGCTCCTTCACCACGTGGAGAACTCAATTCTGGAGCGAACCTGCCGAAACGAAATAGAAAGACAAAAACAAACAACAAACAAGGGTGAGTCAAAAGGACTCAATAAGTGGGGCAGACTAGACGCCTCAAAGAATAGAATAGCTAGCCAGGGAGAAGAAACAGATAAACAAAATTCCTCTTATTTAAATTATGAAAAGACAGAGCCAGATAATAGCTAGAAACATGCATGGAATCACAAACTCATCAACAACCAGGAACGTAAGATAGCCAGAACCTATAGGTATCCCGAACACATCAACAATCAGAAATACATCCTGTTGCGGTGTGCAACCCAATCTAAATATCATCCTGTTGCGGCGTGCAACCCGATCCATATATTCATACTGTCGCGGCGTGCAACCCGATCCATATATTTATACCGTTGCAGCGTGCAACCCGATCTATATATTTATACCGTTGCGGCGTGCAAGCCGATCCCTGCAACCCAGAATACGAGCCAGAAATATATAGGCAAACTGAGATACGTCCACGATATAGTGTACATACCGCATATATAAAACACAACACAATACACACAATAGTTAGTATGCAGTGGAATGAGATGGGGTGTATGCGGTACGATGCAATGCAGTCACATATGCCTGATACCTATCTCCGGCGCGGGACTCTCATCGTCTACCAGGAGATATATGCGATAATGACCCTTCACCGGCTCGGGACTCTCATCGATTACCGGGAAGTATATGCAATAATGATCCCTCACCGGTGCGGGACTCTCATCGCCAACCGGGAAGTATATGCAATAATGACCCTTCACCTGCTCGGGACTCTCATCCATTGCCGGGAAGTATATGTAATAATGATCCTTCACCGGCTCGGGACTCTCATCGATTATCGGGAAGTATATGTTATAATGACCCTTCACTGGCTCGGGACTCTCATCGATTACCGGGACGTATATGCAATGCTAAAAACCAGAGTGCAATGCTCATATGCTCATTGCAATACCAACAACAGGGCATAACATATAATATACAATTTAAATCCAAAGCTAAGGCGTAATGAGTACGTCTATCGGTAGCTATACACGTAAGGAATACGTGGTATAAAATCCACGAGGCCAGGTGCCTCCAAAGAAATGGATATAAACACTTACCTCTTCCAAAAGTTAGCTCTGCTAATCAACAACCGCTTTATCCTTTGGTTCCATTGCCAAACGATCCTACTCTATTCAATAAGCAGAAAAATATATCAAATTAGGCTAAAGGCTTTATTCCTCACATCTTAGGGCAATCCGATTAGGAATCTGATACCCTATTCGCATATGCAATACGCAGATCAGGCCTATGTACAGGGTTTAAGGTCACATAACCAAACCCCAAATAATTTATATTTATATGTTTCCCATAACTCACTGAGTACGAATATATAATCAATTTCGTTATCGGGGTCCATTTGACCCTTTAAACTATTAATTGAACTTATTAAAATGATGTATAATATTCCAAGTTTTACCGTTAAAATATATTCAAACACACGTAATAAACTCAAATAATATATTAGGATCATTACCTGAATGTTTCAGGGTGAAAATTCTACTTTTTTTCCGGCCCCTTTTATCATTTTCTAGCATTTTTTTCCATTTCTGCGCCATTTCATTTTTTCTGTTTGTGTTTCGTTTTTTTTTGTTTCTGTTCGTCTTCTGTTTTTGAATGGAAGACAGGGGATTAAGGTAATCCCTTTTGTCCACCGACTCACTTTTTATATTTTTGTCTTTTGTCCTTTTTTTTTCTTTTTCCATTAAAATTCGCTGCTACGGTAAAACTTAAAACGGTACCCTACGATATTCGAAAGAATTCCAACTTTTTCATGGCAGTTATACAAAATATATGTAACTTACTCGCCAAGGCGGATCTCAAATTGGACTCCCGAAACTCTAGATGCGAATTTAAATGGAAAAGGTCAAATTATTTAACTTTTGGCATTTTAGCGGAAACTAGCCGAACAACATCGAAATTCACTTTCAAAAAATCACAAAAGTCACAAAAAATCATACAAACCTAACAGCACTTTCAAATTTCGAATCGGAGCTCATTCACCAAAATCGAGCTCAAAAATCTCTTTTTAATATTTATCGACAATAAAAACTTACACCTTTTTCCGATGCCTACGAAACGAGTTTTGATTTAGCTCAAATTTTACAAACAGGTCCTAATGGACATTATGAATATTTTAAAATTATCGACTCGCCAATCGGAGTCCTAGCTTCCGAAACGACTGACCGAGGGCGTTTCATTTCCTCCACTTAAACTCTCGTTCGTCCTTGAACGAGCCTAAGTTTAAAGAAAATACCGCACAGATAACAAAAGAAATTTCACGACCTTCATAAGCTACTCCAAACATTATCTCATGATTGCAGAATCAGAATTATAACACGAACACCGAACTCTTGGAATAAAACATATCTGGATAATATGATAACATCATTGCCCATCTTATTCGGACGAAGCTGACCCTTTCTCGATCATGAGAGAAGAGTTCTATATTATCGAAATGAAGATACACGCAACTCTTGATGGGCTAACATGATTCCACCAACGAATCACCTCGTCGATATACTTTCGATATAGAACAGGTCGATAAAACAAAGAATTAGCTTACGCTTCAGCAACGCCTTAGAGATTTAATATTATGATTCGGCATCAATTGGAGGAAGACTCCTCCACTTAGAGCATAAACTCATACAAATAATTTGAATAGAAATAGTCATCCTCGCACAACCTGCTGGATTAGGGAAGACTTAGCTGAGTAGAGAACGCGGCTCAGACCTGAGCTACCAAATTACTCTCTCGAGTTGCCAAACAGCTGCAACTCTCAAGTCACAACTCCATACATTTTCTATAAGAACCACTGCCTGATAGATCAAATCAAAGGTCAACTGGCGCCTCTCATTACCCTTAGTAGCCTTGAAAAATAACAATGTTCTTACCCGGCCACCTTGACACGCACTCTGGCTTAACACAGGGAACATTACAAGAGGCTACTGATTGCCTAAGCTCACCAGTGCCGAACAAAGAAGAGATGGTAATGGACTGAGGATAGAAATAATTAGAGCTTCAGGAAGCTCATCTTTTTATTTGCTTTGCTCCCGGAGCTACACTACTTCCGAGTCAGGCTAACCAAAGAATCGCAATTGAAGAGATACACATTAAATTAGCTTTATGGAATGACATCTAGATCAATTTAACCTTCCTACAAAAGGAAACTCCGACAATTTACCAGAAAACCCTTTTATGCCGAGACAATCTCATGGAATAAGATGACTCTACTAGCATCTCGAACCAAGAGGAGGCACATAGATCGAGTATTATTTATTTATAACTTTACATCGGAAGAAACAATGACATTTTCTGATGGTGATGAATAAGAATCCTATCATCCTACCAACACTGAATTCCAAAAAGCAGTTGACTAACTTGAAATTATAACAGAATGAGGCACAACAAGATGCCAAACAAACAATACTGATACTCACTCATAAATCTCTCACATTTAAACCAGATACACTAGTAGGGTCATCACAAATGCCAGGAATAAATCATATCAGAAGCTCACCCCTCTACTGCAACCGATTCTTAATAGAAACGACATCCAAAGAAACCATCGAAACATGATAAGACACACCATTTCCAGATCGATCAAAAGAATCAAATCTTACTCACATTTAAGAGAAGAAGAAATCCCAGGGTCTACTAAATCAGATACCTCAGCATCCTGTCAGACCGGCAGTTCATAAAACTGCCTCTACGGCTGAACTAAGCCACTACACTGATAATCACCTCCTGAAGAACCAATTCCACCAGACTCTCAACCTCTACTGGATGGTGGCGTTTCTCTGGCTGATTGAGATCTAAATGAAATCCCTGCACTTGCCAGATGACGAGAGAATGGACGACCGCCTACTTTCCAGAGTAATGAATAGCTTCTCAAAGGATAACCGAACTCACGACAATGATAACACCATTTCGCTGAGAATAGAAACTGGACAGATTATTGATAGCTAAAAAAAGAAAACTGAATCTATCTTGATGAACTACTAGCGCACTTTGAGAATTACGCTCTACAAGCTGAGATAACCTGGCAGGTGACCTCCAAAAATAATCAGAACTCTTACCTCCAAATGAGGTACCATGGTTGCCCACTAGGGCCACGGGATCTTTTGATCTCCCGCTCTAACTATTGGTATACCTAATACCTTTGAGAAATATAAACAACGACATCAACTAAAGTCCCAACCTCAATCTCTTGAGCTATCTGGGATCTCAAGGAAAAAGAAAGGTTATCAATAAATCTTTGAATCTCTGGAAAGGCTCATGGACTAGTTCTAATTCATATGCAGCTATTCTATAGAATTCAATCTCATATTCTGAAACACCAACAGGCTATCCGACAGGCTACCCTGTCCAATCCACTCAAACTGGCAACACTTTTCATCTCGCTCGCTACTCGAAAGGAACTTTTCTACGAATCTAGAAGATAAATCGAACCAACTCAGCTAATAAGAGTGCTGTCCACCAATCCAGGGTTGGACCTTGAAATTGGAAAGCAGAATAATTGACACCATCTCGCTCGATATAATAAAGAGCCTGAATGATATGCTGACATCAGTTTATTTTAAAAAATCACAAGGTTTATCTGATGCATTACTTAAGAATATCGAAAGGTTCAACCGCGTAAAATAATGCAACCTCTTTAGACACTCGGACCGAACTGTTACCTCGGCTGGCTAACCTGCCAGAACAATTGGTGGCGCAACACATGCTACCTCTGGAACATAATTTACTGGGGAAACATCAGGAACTAGAACAAGAGCTCTCTAAGACCGAACATCTCCATCTGCGGCAACTTGATAAGCTGCCTAGCGGTTAATAGGTTATTGTGGTATCTGCGTCGCCAAGATTCTCATAAAAGCATCGTTGAGAGCCAAGGGAACCACAAGGCCCTGCTCCCTGGCCCATTGCGAGCTCGTACAGCTGGGACCTCCGTAACCAGATCATCAGCACGATCTAAACTCTCGGGGCTCCGTCAGTGCTAGCCCCAGGCTAGACTTCTTCGTCTTGAACTCATACCATTTGCTAATTTGTCGCACGAGGGTTCACAATTACCACAAAGGAATTAACGAATATACTTTTGCACCCTAGACCGACGCACGATCAGAAAAAAAGGAAGTGAAACTTCTTAAATGCCATCATAGCCTCTCGTAGATAAGTACGGACGTCTACGTAGCCATCAGCGAGACTCTACTAGACACTATCTTAGTCTGGATAGACTCTAAACCGGGCTCTTATACCAACTGACACGACCCGAAATTCGGTTAGGCCGTGCGGGCACCCGACATCCTCCCCTAGACCCGTCAGGCGAACCCTTACCAATTAAATTAGGAAAATAAATATAACAATTCATAGATAAGGACAAAACTTAAAACAAAACACAGACATACTGATACCTCTAAGCTGTAGAAAAGAAATTACAACTGACTACCCAGTATACTAGGTTCAGGGCTATCCAGACTAGACATCTAAGAATACAGAAGAAGACAAATACCTCCTGAAGGGAGCAAAATGCAACTGAAATATTAAACATAAAACTGGTGGCCATTCGGAATAAAAGCTGGCTCAATCCTGGAGCGAACCTGCCGAAACGAAATAGATAGACCAAAACAAACAACAAACAAGGGTGAGTCAAAAGGACTCAATAAGTTGGGCACCTCAAAGAATAGGATAGCTAGCCAGGGAGAAGAAACAGATAAACCAAATTCCTCTTATTTAAATTATGAAAAGAAAGAGCCAGATAATAGCTAGAAACACGCATGGAATCACAAACTCATCAACAACCTTGAAAGTAAGATAGCCAGAACATATAGGTATCTCGAACACATCAACAATCAGAAATACATCCTGTTGCGGTGTGCAACCCGATCTAAATATTCATCTTGTTGCGGCGTGCAACCCGATCTATATATTCATACTGTCGCGGCGTGCAACCCGATGCATATATTTATACCGTTGCAGCGTGCAACCCGATCTATTTATACCGTTGCGGCGTGCAAGCCGATCCCTGCAACCCAGAATACGAGCCAAAAATATATAGGCAAACTGAGATATGTCCACGATATAGTATACATACCGCATACATAAAACACAACACAATACACACAATAGTTAGTATGCGGTGATATGAGATGGGATGAATGCGGTACGATGCAATGCAGTCACATATGCCTGATACCTATCTCCGGCGCGGGACTCTCATCATCTACCAGGAGATATATATGTAATAATGACACTTCACCGGCTCGGGACTCTCATCAATTACCGGAAAGTATATGCAATAATGATCCCTCACCGGTGCGGGACCCTCATCACCAACCGGAAAGTATATATAATAATGACCCTTCACCGGCTCGGGACTCTCCTCGATTACCGGAAAGTATATGTAATAATGACCCTTCACCGGTGCGGGACTCTCATCGCCAACCGGGAAGTATATGCAATAATGACCCTTCACCGGCTCGGGACTCTCATCGATTACCGGGAAGTATATGTAATAATGACCCTTCACCGGTGCGGGACTCTCATCGCCAACCAGGAAGTTTATGCAATAATAACTCTTCACCGGCTCGGGAATCTCATCGCCAACCGGGAAGTATATGTAATAATGACCCTTCACCGGCTCGGGACTCTCATCGATTATCGGGAAGTATATGTTATAATGACCCTTCACTGGCTCGGGACTCTCATCGATTACCGGGACGTATATTCAATGCTCAAAACCAGAGTGCAATGCTCATATGCTCATTGCAATACCAACAACGGGGCATAACATATAATATACAATGTAAATCCAAAGCTAAGGCGTAATGAGTACGGCAATCGGCAGCTACACACGTAAGGAATACGTGGTAGAAAATCCATAAGGCCAGGTGCCTCCAAAGAAATGGATATAAATACTTACCTATTCCAAAAGTTAGCTCTTCTAACCAAAAACTGCTTTATCCTTTGGTTTCATTGCCAAACGATCACACTCTATTCAATAAGCAGAAAAATATATCAAATTAGGCTAAAGGCTTCATTCCTCACATCTTAGGGCAATCCGGTTAGGAATCTGATACCCTATTCGCATATGCAATACGCAGGCCAGGCCTATGTACAGGGTTTAAGGTCACATAACCAAACCCCAAATAATTTACATTTATATGTTGCCCATAACTCACTGAGTACGAATATATAATCAATTTTGTTATCGGGGTCCATTTGACCCTTTAAACTATTAATTGAACTTATTAAAATGGTGTATAATATTCTAAGTTTTACCGTTAAAACATATTCACACACACGTAATAAACTCAAATAATATATTAGGATCATTCCTTGAATGTTTCAGGGTGAAAATTCTACTTTTTATCCGGCCCCTTTTCTTATTTTCTGGAATTTTTTTCCATTTCTGCGCCATTTCATTTTCTCTATTCAGGTTTCGTTTTTTTTGTTTCTGTTCGTCTTCTGTTTTTGAATGGAAGACAAGGGATTAAGGTAATCCCTTTTGTCCACCGACTCACTTTTCATATTTTTGTCTTTTGTCCTTTTCTTTTTCTTTTTCCTTTAAAATTTGCTGCTACGGTAAAAATTAAAACGGTACCCTACAATATTCGAAAGAATTCCAACTTTTGCATATCAGTTATACAAAATATATGTACAACGTACTCGCGAAGGCGGATCTCAAATTGGACTCCCGAAACACCAGATGCGAATTTAAATGGAAAAGGTCAAATTCTTTAACTTTCGGCATTTTAGCCGAAACTAGCCCAACAACATCAAAATTCACTTTCGAAAAATCATAAAAGTCACAAATAATCATACGAACCTAACGGCGCTTTCGGATTTTGAATTGGAGCTCATTCGCCAAAATCGAGCTCGAAAATCTCTTTTTAATATTTATCGACAATAAAAACTGACACCTTTTTCCGATGCCTACCAAACAAGTTCAGAGTTAGCTCAAATTTTACAGACAGGTCCTAATGGACCTTACGAATATTTTAAAATTATCGACACGCCAATCGGAGTCCTAACTTCCGAAACGACTGACCGAGGGCGTTTCAATACTCCTGCTCCTGGGCGGAATACTCCTGCACCCAATATGATATGCAATGTAATGCATATGAATGACATATAACGCATATGAATGCAATGTGATGAAATAATAACCCTTCACCGGCGTGGGACTTTCAACACAGCCGGCGAGTAGATGCCAACTCACAGCCAAAGTACAATGCTCAGATTATCAATGCAATACCAATAACAGGACATAACGTATAATATAGAATGTAAACTCAAAACTAAGGCGTAATGAGTATGCCTATCGGCAGCTACACACGTAACGAACACGTGGTAGAAAATCCACGAGGCCAGGTGCCTCCAAAGAAATGGATATAAGCACTTACCTCTTTCAAAAGTTAGTACGGCTAATCAACAATCGCTTTATCCTTTGGTTTCCTTGCCAAACGATCTCACTCTATTCAAAAAGCAGGAAAATATATCAATATAGGCTAAAGGCTTCATTCCTCACATCTTAGGGCAATCCGGTTAGGAACTTGATACCCTATTCGCGTACGCAATACGCAGGCCAGGCCTATGTACGGGGTTTATGGTCACATAAACAAACCCTAAATAAATTACATTTATAAGTTGCCCATAACTCACTGAGTACGAATATATAATCAATTCCATTATCGGGATCCATTTGACCCTTTAAACTATTAATTGAACTTATTGAAACGCTGTATAATATCCCTATTTTTATAGTTAAAATAAATTCAAACACACGTAATAAACTCAAATAATATATTAGGATCATTACCTGAATGTTTTGGGGTGAAAATTCTATCTTTTTCTTGCTCTTTTCTCATTTTCTGGTATTTTTCTCTTCTGCGTTTCTCTGTAGCTTTCTGCTTTTTGGTTATCTGTTTCGTTCCTTTTGCTTTGGAAATATATACTTAGCTTAATCTCAGCTAAGCCGACATCAGTTCCTTTCCATTTCATTTTCCTTTTCTTTTCTTTCTTTTGTCTTTTCCTTTTCATTTTATTTTTTTTTTTTGATTTTATTTTCTTTTCGCGACAAAAATTAAAATGGTACCCTACGATATTCGAAATAATTCCAACTTTTGCATACAAGTTATACAAAATATATGTAGCATATTCGCAAAGACGGATCTCAAATCAGACTCCCGAAACTCAATATGCAAATTAAATGGAAAAGAAGTCAAATTATTTTACTTTCGGCATTTTAGCGGAAACTAGCCGAACAACATCGAAATTCACTTTTGAAAGTTCACAAAAGTAACAAATAATCATACGAACCTAACGGCGCTTTTGGATTTCGAATCGGAGTTCGTTCGCCAAAACCGAGCTCGAAAATATGTTTTTAATATTTATCGACAATAAAAACTGAAACCTTCTTCCGATGCATACCAAACGAGGTCTGATTTAGCTCAAATTTTACAGATAAATCCCAATGGATATTATGAAAATTTTAAAATTATCGGCACGCCAATCGGAGTCCTAACTTTATAAACGACTAACCGATGTCGTTTCAATGAATCAGTCAGAATAATTTCAAACGCTGGGATGCCATTTGAAATGTAGAAGATGATCTTATTTTTCAGCATTTTATGATTTTTCATGGTGGAAGAAGAATATACAAACTAAAACAAGAAAGAAGAATAGACAGAGGTTATGGATGCGACTAAAGAAAATGAAACACAAAGGTAATCTTTAGGGTTAAAAAAGGAGAAAACAGAGGGACCCACTCTGATTAAATAAAACTGGATGGCTCAGATTAAAATAGAAGTTATTACATTAACATCTGTCCTCAAGGGTTGAAGGTAAAGTTCAACTTCAATCCTTGAGGATAGAAAATAATATTGGCCTATAAAAACATCAATCCTTCAGCATGGAAGTTAATCTTATCCTATAAAAACTTCAATGCTTGGAGACTGAAATATTGTTTTTGAACATTACCACAAGTTAGGAACTCATTTTCCATCCTTAAAAAGACAGAAATTCAATCCTTGATAAGTGAATATTTTCTTGAAAACATCCGAGACACTAATTGGACTGCGCGCACACATACACACCCACACACAGAGAGTTTATAAAAAGAAGTTCAATCCATGAGAATAGAACTTCAGTCAGTGAGAATAAAAAAAGTTCAGTCCATGAGATGAGGGACAGAAGTTCTATCCTCGTGGGTAGAAGCTCATATTTCATGTGGGTAGAACTTCAGTCCATGAGGATAGAAATTCAGTCAATGAGCATAAAGAAGTTCAATCCATGTGGATAGAACTTCAGTCCATGTGGTTTGAACTTCCATCCTTGGAGACAGAAGTTCATTCCTAGTGGATAGAAAGCTCAAACTAATATTCTATACACCAAAACACAGAAGTTTGAGCTTCCATCCTTATGAGTAGAAGTTTGATCTCACGAATTAAAAACATCCAACCTTAAAAGACAGAAGTTCAATCCTAGTGGATAGAAGATCATATTCAATACTTAGAGACAGAAGTTCAAACTCATTGTTCCAGCATTTTATTATGGACACACTTTAAACTGAAACATTGGTGAACTTGAAAACAAAAAATTTTTGAAAAAGTCACAATTTATTACCAAAAAAACATAAGAGACATCACATACATATTATCTTATCATACATATTCAACATCAGACCCACAACTAGAACTAGAACTGGAACTTAAAGGTTCTATAACATCCTGCCAAATAGTAGCATTTAAAACCACACGATCTGAGGATTTGACAACTCCAAAAAGTATCCTAGTTCCTACTCCGAGATTATTACTACGAACGAACTCCCTTCATCCATTAGAAAGCCACCTTTCTCTTCTCACATTTAGGTAGTTCATACGGAAATGAGCACCACGGAAAATTACAGTTGCTCGCACATGACGTCTGGGAAGCGTATTGCCAACAATACTGGCAAAACCTTTGCAACAAAAACAAAAATTAACAGTGTTATTTTATAATAAATAGCAAAAATAACACTTTTGAAACACAAAAATGCTATGATTAACTTACAAACGGATCTGATTTAGTATCCAATTCACTTAACACTGCATCAATGAGTGCTACCATCTGAGAATTAGAAATTATTTGGTTGTTCTCTTCAATAATAAAGAGGTCTATTTCTATTGCAATAATTATAGAAAAGACATTCTGTATTTTTGTGTAGTGTCCTTTTACTGTTGGATGAACCTAAAGATTCTTTCTTCTTTTGTTTTATAGTCTATCCCAACACAAGTCACAGAATACATGACCCCAGTACGATTTAACAACTGCACTGCAATTTCGGTCAATGAGGGGTACTGAAGTTCAGTCAATGAGGGTAGTGAAGTTCAGTCAAAAAAATGTTTAAATTGAATTTTAACAAAGTTCAGTGCAGTGCAGTTTAATTAGTTAATATATTCAAATCTTATCTGCAATTAATAGCGTACAGAACCTGTAAGACTATAGAAAACATAACTTCTTTGACCACATTTAATGTATTTTTGACAAAATACATATCCAGTTAGCAGTTACTGACTTTTTGACTGTAAATAACCCTTTGCAGTTAAAGGAAACTACAAAGTTTTTTGAGACTTCATCTTCTCATATAAACTACATAGTTTTTTTTCAGAAAAGAAGATATGGCGGATGAAAACACTCGTGTGGAGGAACTAGGGCAGTTCAACAAGAAAAGCACATCATCTTACTTTAATAGAGGTGATTTTGTATGTTAAAAAAATGACAAAAGTATTTTTTATAATTTTGATTTAATTTTTCAATTTTTTGTGATTTTTTTAATTAACTATGAAATATTATTCCTTTTAGATCTTTCCTGATAGTTGGAAGCAGAGACTGCCAAATAAAAATGGAATGGCATGCATAATTTGTGAAGATGAAGATGATGATGTACATGAGATGAATTTCAAAGTTGGGAAACACGCATGGTTGTGTAACGGATGGAAAGATATGATTATTAAGAAAGGCTTCAGGATAGGTGATATACTTCGTTTTTATCACCTATGGCACGATATGATCGACGGTATTCCATCTGTTTCTTTTGTTGTTTCTCTCATAAACCATCAGGATGGTGAAGGAGATGGTGATGATGATGAAAGCAGTGATGATGATGATGATGATGATGATGATGATGATGATGATGATGATGATGATGATGATGATGATGATGATGATAGAGCATCAGCACAGAATCCAATTTTAATTGAATAATTTCTAGTAGTCGTTTCTAGTTTTAATATGTACTGTCTATGAGTACTTTATATATTTGTGTTCTAATTATAACTACTGTGTTTATGTATTAATTTTTATCTAATCGTGTTTTATATATTTGCATCTCTCATCAAGTAATTGTAAGGCTTGATAAATAACTGAAATAGAAAACATAAGTTAAATCCTAGTTGGTAGAAGCTCATATTCCATATGGGTAGAACTTCAGTCCATGATGATAAAAGTTCTGTCCATGAGGATTGAAGTTCTAGCCACTTGCATTTGATTCTCTGCTTTGACAGAATTAAAAAAGAGTATATTTGGAATATCCATAAATGTAAAAAATTAACAATATACAAAAAGTAAAAAATATAAGAACAAAATTATTTATTAAATATATGGATAAGTGATGTTACATATATAGTCGCAGAACTCATAGAAACTTCATATAATTCCGTTATGGAGATGGTGGTGGAAGAGTAGAAAGATCAAAGCGAACATATGTTGCTATAGCTTCAATAGCCTGGGTGATCATTCGCACTTGTCGCCTTTGGACGTTACGCATATACAAATGATATTTTGTATTTGCTGTATTGCATTCTCGTGGTCCTGCATCTGACGCCTTAGGACTGCAATATCCCATTTTATATTATTTGGAATCCCTCCTGGTAGTGGACCAAATCCTGGTGGTGGTGGTGGTGCACCTGATTGTGTTACTAGTGGTGGTTGATTCACACTACTTTCAGACATTCTTGCATTTGAAGTATAGAAATCTCAATATAGATAATTCTACTAATAAGTTGATAAGAAACAATAATCAGTTGTTATATATTTATAGAAAAACATCAATAGCATTGTAACAGTTGCAACTTATAGTTCAAAAGGCACAATAACATAGTAACAGTTGCAACTTATAGTTCAAAAGTCACCAATACATAACGGATATAATAAAAAACAGGTATAATAAATATTGAACAGTCACAAGGAGGGTAATGAAGTTCAGTCCATGAGGATAGAAGTTCAATCTATAGAGATAGAAATTCAGGGCCATATTTACTGAAGTTCAGTCTTTATACATAGAACTTCAGTCAATATGACCAGAACTTCAATCTTATGGGGACAGAAGTTTCAAATACTTCATGGATAGAAGTTGTGAGGCATATAAATTAAAGTTCAGTCCATGAGGATAGAACTTATCTTGAGTATAGAACTTCAATATATGTAGGTAAAGAAGTTCAATCCATGTGGCTAGAACTTCAATCACTATCATTTAAGAACTGCACTGCACTTTAACACGCGCGCGCACGCACACACACACACACACACACACGAGAGGATAAAAGAGGTTCAGTCTATGAGAATAGAACTCCAATCAATGAAGATAAAGAATTTCAGTCCATGAGAATAGAACTTCAGTCAATGAAGATAAAGAAGTTCAGTCCTTGGGAATACAACTTCAGTCAATGAGACTAAAGAACATCAGTACATGAGGGTAATGAAGTTCAGTCCATAAGGATAGAAAAGTTCAGTCCATCCATGAGGATAGAAGTTCTGTCCATAAGGTTAAAACTTCAGTCCAAAGGATAGAACTTAAATCCATCAAAGTGGCTAAAACTTCAATCACTACCATTTAACTATAACACACACACACACACACAAAAAAATATGGAGGATAAATAAGTTAAGTCCATGAGAATAGAACTTAAGTCCTTGAGGGTAAAGAAGTTCAGTCCATGAGAATAGAACTTCAGTTAATGAAGGTAAGAAGTTCAGTCCATGGGAATAGGACTTCAATCAATGAGCCTAAATAAAGTTCTGTCAATGTGGCTAGAACTTAGGTCCATGAGGGTAATGAAGTTCAGTCCATGAGCATAGAAGTTCAGTCCATCCATGAGGATAGAAGTTCTGTCCATAAGGATAAAACTTCAGTCCATATTGATTGAAGTCCAATGCTCATTGACTGAACTCAGTCCTTATGGATAAAATACATTCATGCTTAAAAAAAATCACTGCAACAACATGGAACTTACATAAATCTGTGCATAATAATCTGTTCATCTGTACATAATATCTGTTTCACCATATATTACCAAAAAAGTTTACACAATAACACTAGGAATTCTGAAGGTAAAAACAAAAACATCTATAACTGACACATGTCTTCATTATGTTGTCCATAATCATGGTCAACAAATTCAGGTGGAGTCTCAAATCTATTCCTAGCCTTTGCACGACCATGAGCCCAAACCTGACAACCAAACCACGCCATGTAATTATGAATTTGATCTGGTTGAATATCTTGAACATCTTTACCTCTGGTAAGTAGATCAGCATACCATATTACAAAAGCGCCACAACTAGTCCTAAAAAATGAGGCACAAAAATAAATAGTAAGACATATAAGTAGGCAGGGGATTATAAATTCAGTCAATTATATCTAATTTGCACTAAAACTTGCACAAAAATGACAAGACTTACCCATCTAGTTGATTTGGTGATAGTACCCACTAAGTTTTATAGGCCGCATTGAACTTATTGTCTTTAAAAGGATCATGTAGCTCGCCAAACTTGGCATACTTGAAAATATGTGGGACCACAACAGCATAACCTTTGATGTGGTCTAAGTTTTTCGCTGATGGCTTCTTTGTGGTGACCATCGAATCATACACACGTATTTTCTTCTCATGCATATCCAAGACTGCCAAAAAGTAATGTGTTACCGTTTCACCAGGTGCTGCTTGCAATCGGCATGGAAAATAGAGTTTATCAACTCCACTCCATGGAATTGAATACTTCCGTTCCAGGCCATGAAGGTAATTGCACATATACTATCCAAAATCATCAAGCCAGATTTCATTACCTGGTCTTTTCTTTTTGTCTTTGAAATTTAACTGATAAACAGAGCACAAATAACTATCAAAATCTATATCAGTAATCGAGAGTGTATGAGGAAACTGGAACAAATTGTAGCATGCCTTCTTTCTGAGATAATACATAGCAATATCGATATGCTATAAAAAAAAAAGGAACCTGTTTAGTCAACACACACAAAAGTAATAACGAACATAGAACAAACCAAAAACAGAATATGCACTAACATTATCAGTCATAGGGTAGGCAACATTTACGAACTCCAAAAACCACTGCTTGTCTGGCTTGATTGTTTCCAACTGATATGGATCACTGTCATAATCATTATCGCGTATATAACAAGCACGGTTGTTCCTAATTAAAAAGATACAAAATACAAAAACATGTTACTTTTCCATAAGGAACTTAAGATTATCATAGGCAATGAAGTTCAATTCTATGGGGACAGAACTTTCCACATCCTTGTGGACAAAAGTCCATGGCCATTTGATTGAAGTTCAATTCTTATAGATAGAACTTACGTCCATATGCATAGGATTTAAATCAATAGAGATAGAAGTTTATGGCCATAAGATTGAAGTTCAGTCCTTATAGATAGAAGTTAACTCAATATGCACAAAACTTCAATCCTATAGGGACAAAAATTTCCATATCCTTGTGGACACAAGTCCAGCACCATTATTATTGAACTTCAATTCTTATAGATAGAACTTAAATCCATATGCACAGAACTTCAATCCATAAGGGCAGATAAGTTCAGTCCATAGGGGATTGAACTATAAGTTTTCAATTTCATCCTCTATGCACTGAACATATAAAACTACAGACAAAAAATCATAAAAATACAAATAGACTTACTGTTTAAGTTCAGTGTCATTTCTTTGAAATAGAAAAAAAGTTTTAAACTCTTCCAACACTGCTAGACCAATCTTCAAGTAGTAGAATGGACAACTACGTCTATAATTATCCTTCCAGTCAGTTGTCTTTTTTTTAGTCCTTGTGGTAAAATATGGAGATAGCAACCACTGACTGGGCTTTCGATCCCTTTTCCCCAGAAGAACTTACTGCTCCGACTGTTCAATCCCTGTTGGATAACTTGCCTCGGCGTTAGCCTTAGTACTTTCAGGGGCTGAGTCACTTGCCTTGGCAATCTCCATAACAATTTGAACAGGCCTCTCCTGTTCCTGTGTAAGCATCTCTTGTTTACCTGCTTCATCGACTGACTGGCCTTTGCCCACAACACTTCCATCAGCCTGTCGTTCTTCATTCAGCTCCTCTTTCTCATGTTCCTGAGTCATTACTTCTTTTTTTCCCTCTATACTGACTGACTATTGTTTGTCCACAAGACTTTCAAAAGTCTGTTGTTCAGTCAAATCAACTTCCCTTCTTGTTTGCTCACTTGCCTGGGCATTCTCCATAACAATCTCAAGACGCATCTCCTGTTCCTGTGTCGTAACCTCTTCTTTGGGTGCTTCATCAATTGACTGGCAGGCAAGAGCCTACTGATCTTCAGTCATGTCCCCATCTCTTTCAACTTGGTTACTTCTCTCAGCATTCTCCATAACGACATCAAGAGACATCTCCTTTTCCTGCGAAATCACCTCTTCTTATGTTGTTTCATTGACCGACTGCCCTTTGTCCAAGAGAATTTTGAGAGCCTCTCCTGGTTCAGTCAACTCCTCTTACCTTGCTGCTTGATAACTCACATCAACATTATACATTTCAACGTCATCGGTCCTCTCCTGTTGCAGAATTATGCCTTGTTCTTTTCCTAGTTCACTCTCAATACCCTGCTGCTGATTTTTTGACTTATCTTGCTGAATTTGTTCAGCCCTTGGTGTATCTTCTGCATCAGATGAACCCCCACTACCACTTTCTTGAGCTGGTGGAAGTAGATTAAAATTAGTCATATCATCATGTGAACTATGTTTCTTCAACTTCTTCCTTTTCCTTTCATATATTTTTGGTTGGATGAGTGTAGAAGTTGCACCTGATTTCTCCACAATCATATCATGAGGGACGTAGCATGGTGATGACAGATCAAGGTCTCCACTTATAAGTTGCAATTGAATTTCAAGCACCTCTTTTTGTGCCGCAGTCAACTCACCATACATGTCTAATTCACTGTCAATTCGTTCATGTAATTGTCGAGGCGTTTCACTGACTGACACACCTCGCGACACTCCATGCAATTTTCTAGCTGAATTTAGACCTGCACCACCACCACTAACTTCTTTTCTTACATTTGAACAGCTTTTTGATTGCCTAACTACACTGCCTTCACTGGAGTCTTATCTTTCATAGGAAGGAGATTTTGATTTCCCGGCTAGAGTGCCATGACTGAAGTCTTTTCTTACATCTGGAGGAGACTTTCTCTTCCCCAATTGTCTGAAAGAATTACCAAAGCTTCCAGATTGTTCCTTGCTCCTTCTTCCACTAACATCTTTCCTCCAACTTCCTTCCTTTTCCTCAAAACGTTTAGCCCACTTCATCATAAATTAAGAACAGAGTCAACCTTGTTATCTACACCATGAATATACTCCCTTATGCGCCATCGGTGACTGCGCAACCTCTTCTGAAATTTCATATTCACTTTCTGCAAAAAAAAAAAAAACCAATAGAACTGATAAAAATATTCAATTAAAATAAAAACACAAAAAGATGAATGCACATGATACTTGAAAACTCACTTTAACAATCGCATTAACTAAATCTTGATCAAGCTCCACACTATGAGGAGCATCCTGCCTATCATCACCAGTATCCTGACCCTCATGATCATCATCCTAAGTCTCAGCACCATCATCCTCACTCTCAGCACCGCCGTCATCAGTCTCAGCACCACCATCCTCACTCTCATCACAGGTATCCTCACTCTTTTCAACAAATTCAACAACTTCTTTTCCTTTTATATGTTTAAATGCAACAACAGGTACAACAGGACCTGCTTCTGTCACATTTAATTCCACCGACCTTTTTTCTTCCTCAGACAGTACAATTGGAACCATTTTAAATTTTTCAAACCCTTATAAAAAAAGAAACCATGAGAAATTTATTAGCCCCTTAGTAAAATAAGAATAAAACTTCTATATGCAGAGATAGAAGTTCAATGCCATAAAAGGTTGAAGTCCAATCCTTATGAATAGGACTTCAATCCATGAGGTGAGAGCTTCATGGATATAAGTTAAGGGAAATACAGATAGAACTTCAATCTATAAAGCTCAGTAAAAAGGATGTGCAGAGATAGAAGTTCAATGCCATAAAAGGTTGAAGTTCAAACCTTATGAATAGAACTTCAATACATGAGGGGAGAACTTTATGGATAGAAGTTCAGGGCAATACACACAAACAGAGGCTAAAATAAGTTCAATCCATGAGGGTAGAACTTCAGTACATGACAGTAAAGAAGTGCAGTCCATGAGGGTAGAACTTCAGTACATGAGGGTAATGAAGTTCAGTCCATGAGGATAGAACTTCATTCAGTACTATTTTAGAACTGCCCTGCACTGTAACACACACATACATGGCACACAGAACTTAAGTACACACACACACAGAGGGTAAAGAAGTTCAGTCTATAAGGATAGAACTTCAGTAAGGCTAAAGAAGTTCAGTCCATGAGGATTGAACTTCAGTCCATGAGGGTAAAGAACTTAAGTACACACACACACACACAGACAAAGGGTAAAGAAGTTCAGTCCATGAGGATAGAACTTCAATAAAGGTGATTTGAACTTCAATATAGATAGAACTACAATCCATAAACCTCAGTAAAAAGGATGTGCAGAGATACAAGTTCAAGGCCATAAAAAGTTTCAAGTTCAATCCTTATGAATAGAACTTCAATTCATGAGGGGAGAAGTTTGTTGATAGAACTTCAGGGCAATATAGATAGAACTTCAATCCATAAAGCTCAGTAAAAAGATTGAACTTCAAAAACTTATTCATTTACAGATATAGAAACTTATATTAACATTATGAAAATACTGCTCAACCAAAGTGTTATACTGAGGATTATTGAACCTAATAAACCTCAACATCCTTGGAAAGCCATCACTTTTAACCTTACAGAACATAGAACCAACTGTTGAAAATAAATCAACAAACCAAGCGCACAACACAAACGGGAATCCCAGCACATTATAGTATGCATCTTTTACTGAAGTTGCAGCATTTCTAAGAGGTCTCGTAGCAGACTTAACAAGTGCTTCAAAACCCACACTCTCCGAAGGATAAACTGCACAAAGATCCTCGTGGTCAATGATATCCAAGTAAAGAACTTCAACCAAGCTGGTTTTTTTGTTACAACACAAAATGATTGACTGGAGAATATAAAACTCTGCAATCTTTACTGCATCATCTTCATCGACCAGAGATGACGTGGTCATTGATACTAAAAATTACGAACATCCACCAATTGAAGATTTTTTTTACCACCAAAGTACTGCTTCAGAAGCCTTTGACCCATATTCATAGCAGGTGTATCAAACAATTCCTCACGGTTTGCAGACAATCTCAAACCAGTGTAAAGATGATATTCTTCAGGACCAAAATGAATTAGATGACCAAGATTATTAAAATTTAATCTATTCGGATCACTTGTCACAATACGTGATAATAACAAGCAATGTAGTAACCTCATAGAAGTTTTGTACGAGTGCAACCTCAAAAAGCTTTCAAAAACACTCTCTGAAAGCTGCTTATGATGTGCTATATTCAGCCTTGAAATTATATCATCCAAATTGTACTCCCTTTGCCAATATGGATTCATGTTGAACCAGCGTTCAAATGGATACACTAGATTCCCTTCCATTCCAGCATCCATATTGCAAAAACCTAACAATAAAAACAAACTATCAGTCGCACATACAAAATAAAACAAATGCAGCAAGCTTCAAACCAAAAATCTCAAAATGGGTAGAACTTCAATTAGTACCATTAAAGAATTTCAGTCCACTAATTACACTGCACTTTAATATACAGATACATTCACACACAAAAAAGAGGGTAAAGAAGTTAAGTCCATGAGGGTAAAACTTCAATACATGAGGGTAAAGAAGTTCAGTCCATGAGGCTAAAACTTTCCATGTCCTTGAGGACAGAAGTTCGGGGCCATATTGATTGAAGTTCAATCCTTATAGATAGAACTTATATGCATAGGACTTCAATCCATAGAGATAGAAGTTCATTCTTTATACATAGAACTTCAGTCAATATGACCAGAACTTCAATCCTATAAGGACAGAAGTTTCAAATACTTGATGGTTAGAAGTTAAGGGGCATATAAATTGAAGTTCAGTCCATGAGGATAGAACTTATCATGAGTTTATGCCTACCTTTCCTTAATATTACCGCATGTTTGAGCTTGTTTTGCACTCGTTTGGTAGCTTGTTAATGTGGTTTTACACTGATGTTGTGTTGTGCGTGTGTAGGTTGTTACGTGGTGCATTTGGAGCTTTTTGGAGCTTGATTGAGCATGAATTGGTTGAAGGATGGTTGAAGATTGGATTGAGCACACAAGGGCACGACACGAGGAGAGTTTTGGAGCAAGGGAAGAGCAGTTTTGCCTGGTGCCCTAGCCCATGCGCCGCGCCCTCTACCGCGCGCAGTGGCTAGGCGCGGTTTCCCATGCGCCACGTGGCCAAAGCGTGGAGAATGTGACGGGGTCTGCTTGTTTGGGCGCTTTCTGAGGCGCGGGGCGCCCGTTATAGCGCCCCTTGTGCGCGTGTTTACTCCCTATTCTTTCTTGCATTGGGTCTAACTTATTACTAAGGGTTTGGAAACATTATAAATAGTTCTTTACTTAGTTTTTGTAAGGAGTTCTTGACTTTGGAGCAATATTGAGAGCTACATACTTCATTGAACAAGGGTTATTCCTAATCTTTCTTCTATTATAGCAATTACTTCATTATTACATCAAATCTTTGCCTTGTGATTATGAATATGTGTGGCTAAACTTTACGTTCTAGGGTTAGAGTATTACATGAAGGTTGCTTGTTGAAGATTGATTCCCATTGATTGAATCCCATAACGGGTTACTTATTCTTTCTTGATTTCACTTGTATAATTGTTAGAGCTCGATAATTATGCATTATCTATGGTTTTTGGGTTGAATTCGAAAGAGAGAATCTAATTACGTAATAAGAAAGAATAGAACTAGTTTGTGAACCCGGGCATCGGGGAATCAATTCGCGGGTAGGATAGACATATACTTGCTTGCCTAGTTTAACTCATAACATGAATCTTAATTCGTGCATGTGATTTAACCCATAGACATATAGGGATTGAAGTAGCTTGCATAGACTGTGAAGAACTGAAAGGTTTTCACAGTTACATTTACTCTGTTAGTTAGTAATCCGGGATTTAAGAAGTGGAATCAATTGGATACATCAACATGATTGTTCGTAACTCTGACCCTGGACCGCTCTCTTGATATTGTTAACAACCAAAGTATTTCTCATTGCTTGACTACATCTTTAGCACTTTACTTACTGCACTTTAGTTATAAAAACTCTTATAACCAAGAAAAGACCCCTGAGTAGTTTGGAGGAATTGTTTGTTAGGTATTAGTCTGCTTAGTCCTCGTGGGAACGATATTCGATTTATCACTTTATTACTTGTCGACCGCGTATACTTGCGTGCGCGTTGGGAGCAACAAGTTTTTGGCTCCGTTGCCGGGGACTAATTACGGACTATTTTCTTTTGAACAATTACTTAATTGCTATTCAGGTTTAATTTTTTGTTGAGTTTCTTGTGCTGTTTCAGGCAATAGGTTTTGAATGCAAAGGAACAAAAAGGACGAATCACTCGCACCTTTTGATCCCGAGCCTGAAAGAACCTTGAGAAAGGCAAAAAAGGAAGCGAGAGATCGAGAAGCATTAGCAATCGTACTTGCCTCTCTACCTGTTGAAATGGCTAAAGAACAGGCAGTAGCAGTGCGAGATGTGGCTCTTCCTAGTCTGAAAGGTGTAGAGTCAAGTATTGTGAAGCCTGTTATTACTGGAAACTTTGAGATCAAGCCCGGCATGATTCAGTTGCTGCATGTGACGGGGCAATATGGTGGATTCCTACATGAAGATCAGCAGCAACACCTGCATAACTTTCTGGAGATAAGTGATACTTATACACCGGCAGGTGTGCCTACTGATTATGTGCGAATGACTTTGTTCCTATTTTCATTGATTGGGACAGCAAGGAAGTGGTTAAAGGCTAAAAAGCCTGGGTCTATCACTACTTGGGAGGATTTGGCTAAGAAATTCTTGGCTAAGTTTTATCCGTCTGCCAAGACGGCCAGGTTGAGGAGCGCAATTTTTTCCTTCAGGCAGTTAGAAGGAGAGTCATTATATGTAGCCTGGGAGAGATTTAAAGCTTTATTGAGAGATTGTCCACACCACAACCAATCTAATGAGGTTATTGCACACACTTTTGTTGAGGGGCTGAACCAACATACTAAAATTGTGGTTGATGCTGCTGCTGAAGGCCAAGTGCTGGCCTTAAATTTTGAACAGATCTATGACTTACTTGATAAGTTTTCACAGAGCAATCCTGTTTGGCAGGGTGATGGCAGAGCTAATACGCAGATTGAGGGGGCTAGCAGAGCTAATACGCAGAAAGCTGCTGGGATACTTCAACTAGATGGAATTTCAGAGCTTCGAGCGAAGATGGATGCTATTTCTAATAGAATCAGCAAGCTGACTCTCCAAGCAAAGCCACAACTGGCTCCAGTGCAACAAGTTCAGACCTTTTGTGAAGTATGTGGTGAGGATCATAGCACTGAGGTTTGTCCCTCTAACCCAGAATCAGTATATTATGTGGGTAATCAGAACAGATCACATGGTCAAAATCGAAATCAGTATGGTAACAGTTATAACACGGGTTGGCGTAATCACCCAAATTTTTCCTGGAGGGATACCCGTGAGCAGTTTCAGGGTAATGAGAGACCCCAATTTACTCAAAGCAATGCACCACAGCAGGGATCGCAGTCACAGACTCAGCCACAGCAGTCTAATGCTATGGAGGATATGCTCAAGAAAATTCTTGCAGGGCAGCAAAAGCTCATGGATGAGTCAGCATCTCAGGCACAAATAATTAAAGATTTGAGCAATGCGCAGAAAGATCTTGAAAGACAGTTGGGGCAGCGTACTGGAGCACAAAATAATAGACCTCGAGGTGCTTTACCGAGTGATACAGAGAAGAATCCTAAAGAATTTTTGCAAGCAGTTACTTTGAGGAATGGCTGAGCTTTAGAAGAACTTCCCCCAAAACCAAAGAAGCCTGTTGATGAGCTAGAGCCAAATGTTGATAGGGAAGTGGAAAAAGAAGCAGAGACAGTAATAGCAAAGCAACCTGAGTTTGCTATTGTGAGACCACCACCACCTTTCCCTCAGAGGCTTCAGAAGCAGAAAGTTGATGCAGCATGCAAGAAATTCTTGGAGATATTGAGTCAGATTCAGGTAAATATTCCTTTGGTGGAGCTTTTGCGGGATGTTCCCAAATATGCTAAATACATCAAGGATATTGTTGCTAACAAGGGAAGATTGACTGAGTTTGAGACAGTTGCACTTACTGAGGAGTGCAGTTCCAGAGTTAGAAGCAAGCTTCCGCAGAAATTGAAGGACCCTGGCAGTTTTACCATCCCTATAAAAATTGGGGAACATGAGGTTGGTCGTGCTTTATGTGATTTGGGTGCTAGTGTGAATTTGATGCCTTCTTCAGTTTTCAGGAAGCTAGGCCTGGGTGAGCCACGACCCACTACTGTGACCCTGCAGCTTGCTGATAGATCTTTGACATGCCCCGACGGGATTATTGAGGATGTGCTTGTACAAGTAGGTCAGTTCATATTACCCGTTGATTTTATTATTCTTGATTATGAAGCTGATCCTGAGGTTCCTCTCATCTTGGGAAGAGGATTTTTGGCCACTGCTGATGCTGTTATTCGAGTCAGAGCTGGAAAGATGATTATGAAGGTAAATGGGGAAGAAGCTGTGTTTAATGTGTTCAGAGCTACCCAGCTTCCTTCTCACTATGAAGAGTTGTCCATGGTAAAAGTGATAGATGATGAATTGACTGCTGATGAGAGGTCATTCTTGGCTTCTAATGTTGATTCTTTAGAAAGGGCACTCTTATGTGACGATGATGATATCCTGAAGGATGACTATACTTAAGAATATGTGGAGGTTCTTAATATGCAGAGTAGATTCATCCCAGGGTGGAAGAAATTTGAGGAGCTTGATAGACCGTTGAACTTAACTCCTGTTAAACCGTCTATTGAGAGAGCTCCTAATCTTGAGCTCAAACCTTTACCCGCACATTTACGTTATGCTTATTTGGGTGAAGGTAATACTTTGCCCGTGATCCTTTCTTCTTTGTTGTCTGATGTGCAGGTTGAGAAGGTGTTGCGGGTATTGCGAGAGCACAAGAGAGCTATTGGCTGGACTATTGCTGATATTAGAGGGATTAGTCCTTCTTTCTGCATGCATAAAATTCTCTTGGAGGAAGATCATAAGCCATCCATAGAGCAGCAGAGGAGGCTAAATCCAATCATGAAGGAGGTGGTGAAGAAAGAAGTTATCAAGTGGCTGGATGCTGGTATTATTTTTCCTATCTCTGACAGCAAGTGGGTGAGTCCAGTGCAATGTGTTCCTAAGAAGGGGGGCATGACAGTGGTGAAGAATGAGCATAATGAGTTGATTCCTACAAGAACAGTTACAGGGTGGCAAATTTGCATTGATTATAGGAAGCTGAACAAGGCCACCAGGAAAGATCACTTCCCACTCCCTTTTATTGATCAGATGTTGGATAGACTTGCAGGCCATGAGTATTACTGTTTCTTGGGTGGGTATTCGGGCTACAATCAAATTGTGATAGCCCCTGAAGACTAAGAGAAGACCACTTTTACTTGTCCATATGGCACCTATGCATTTAGGAGGATGCCATTTGGGTTGTGTAATGCCCCGGGGACTTTTTAGCGGTGCATGATGGCTATTTTCACTGATATGGTGGAAAAATTTGTGGAGGTATTTATGGATGATTTCTCAGTGGTTGGTGACTCTTTTGATGAATGTTTGAAAAATCTTGATGTTGTGCTGAGCCGTTGTGAAGAAAAAATCTGGTGCTGAATTGGGAAAAATGTCACTTTATGGTTCAAGAAGGCATAGTACTTGGGCACAAGGTGTCAAAGCAAGGGATTGAGGTTGACAAAGCGAAGATTGAGGCTATTGAGAAATTACCACCACCTATCTCTGTTAAGGGGGTGCGTAGTTTCTTGGGACATGCAGGGTTCTATAGACGTTTCATAAAGGACTTCTCCAAAATTTCCACTCCCTTGTGCAAATTGTTAGAGAAGGATGTGAAATATGTGTTTGATGATGCTTGTCTCAAGGCGTTTGAAGAGTTGAAGAAAAGGTTGGTGACCGCACCAATCATCATTGCTCCTGACTGGTCTTTGCCATTTGAATTGATGTGTGATGCGAGTGATAATGCTATTGGGGCTGTTCTAGGCCAAAGAATTGGAAGAATCTTTCACTCCATCTATTATGCAAGCAAGACGCTTGATGCAGCCCAGTCTAATTATACTACCACTGAGAAAGAGTTGCTAGCCGTGGTTTATGCTTTTGATAAATTCAGATCTTATTTGGTTGGCACTCGTGTTGTTGTCTACACTGATCATGCCGCAATCCGGTATTTGTTTGAAAAGAAGGACTCCAAGCCTAGACTCATTAGATGGGTTCTCCTATTGCAAGAGTTTGATGTTGAAATTCAAGATCGCAAGGGGACTGAAAATCAAGTTGCTGATCATTTGTCAAGGTTGGAGAATAGAGATCATGTAGATGAAGGGCCCGAGATTAAAGAGGTGTTTCCTGATGAGAAACTTTTTGCTCTTGATGCAGCTGAGGTGCCATGGTATGCTGACATGGTGAATTTACTTGTGAGTAATGTGTACCCCCCTGGAGCAACTGCTGAGCAAAAGCGTAAACTCCTTCATGAGAGCAGATTTTATGTGTGGGATGAGCCCTATTTGTACAAGATAGGAGTTGATCAACTAGCTAGGAGATGTATTCCAAGGGAAGAAGTAGAGCCGATTCTACAGAGCTGCCATTCCTCTCCTTATGGTGGCCACCTTGGTGGAGATCGAACAGCTGCAAAGGTACTTCAATCTGGTTTCTTTTGGCCTACTTTATTTAAAGATACTCATGCACTAGTGAAGCAATGTGATCGTTGCCAAAGAACGGGTACTATTACTAGGCGTCACGAGATGCCTTTGAACAATATCTTGGAGATTGAGCTGTTTGATTGTTGGGGTATTGATTTCATGGGTCCATTCCCACCTTCTATGGGCAATAAATACATCCTTGTAGCAGTTGATTATGTGTCGAAATGGGTGGAGGCTATTGCACTTCCAACGAATGATGCGAGTGTGGTGGTGAAGTTCGTGAAGAAGAATATTTTCACTCATTTTGGGACACCGCAGGCTATCATTAGTGATGAAGGTACGCATTTTTGTAACCGGTTGTTCAATAAGTTATTGGCTAAGTATGGGGTTCGCCACAAGGTGGCTACTGCTTATCATCCCCAAACTAGTGGCTAAGTGGAAGTGTCTAACAGAGAGATCAAGCAAATCCTTGAGAAGACTGTGAATGCCTCGAGGAAGGATTGGGCTATGAAGTTAGATGATGCTCTCTGGGCCTATCGAACTGCATTCAAAACACCTATTGGAACCTCTCCATATAGGCTTGTTTATGGTAAGGTCTGTCACTTGCCGGTTGAATTAGAGCATAAGGCGTATTGGGCTATTCAAAAGCTCAACCTTGATATGGCCCTAGCAGGTGAGAAGAGGATGCTCCAATTGCATGAACTTGAAGAGTTCCGTTTCCATGCGTATGAAAATGCTAAAGTATACAAGGAACGGACAAAGAAATGGCATGATAAGCACATTGAGCGTCGTTCTTTTGAGCCCGGGCAGCTTGTATTGTTGTTCAACTCGAGGTTGAAATTATTTCCAGGCAAGTTGAAGTCGAGATGGTCGGGGCCTTTTGAAGTTGTTCGTGTTACCGCACATGGGGCGGTTGAATTGAGAGCCCCGGATTCTGAGAACACATTTTTGGTTAATTGTCAACGGGTGAAACATTATTGGGGAGGTGCGGTGAATCACCGCACTTCAATTACTTTGAGGGACCCTTGATTTATACCCGTCGTGCCACGACATTAAATAAGGCGCTTCTCGGGAGGCAACCCGAGTTTGTACTTGTAATAGTTTAGTTTTTTTGTTTTTATAGTGTCATGTAGTTTTTGTTTTTGTGTGTCGTTTTTGTAGGAATTGGGTGAGCTAAACAAGGTGAAATTGATGCATTGAGGGGTGCGGGAGATCTCGAGTCATGTCTCGCGCTTGGCTTTGTACTTAGAATCGAAAATCGGTGCGAAAAAACGTGCTCGGGCGCGTTCGGCAGTGCCCCGCGCCTCCCAAAGCGAAAAATAAAAGCTGAAGCAAAGAAGCTTGGCGCGGTTGGGAGCGCCCCACGCCTCCCACCGCGCTGAGCTTGGCAGAATGTCGAGATTTCTGTCCGTGTTGGGCATGCGCCGCGGAGCCTAACGCGGCAGGCTAAATTTTTTTAAAAAATTCGGGTCAACGGGTTTTGACCCGCGATTACTTGAACCCCAACCCCTATATCCCGATTTCTAACACCCCTTTCTTCATTATTTTCACTACAATCACTCTCTAAGCACATCCTAATTCACCTCCAACACTTAGACTCATCCCAAATCTTGTGCAATCCATTCTAAAACATTCAAGTAAGTTAATTCTTCTTCTTTTCTCTTCATTAACATGTAAGTTGCACTTATTATTGTTCATGGGTGATTTCTTAGCTAGTTACAAGCTTGTGCATAAAAATTCAATCTTGTTGTGCTTAAATTGCTAATGATGCTTGGTATATATCTTGTGACTTGTAAAAAGAGATCTCCCAACAATTTGGGAGGTTGGCACATTACAAAAATCATTGAAATTGCTAGTTTAAAGTTGTGCACACCAAGTGTTTGTGAAAAAGCCTCAATGATACAAATTCAATAACATTGTGAATTCTTGAGTAGCAATGCATTCCTTAGGCTTATTATGGACATTAGGTGTTGCACACACACAAGAATTGATCATGATGCACCCATACTAGCTTCATTTTCAAAATTCAAAACGTGGTATATTTTGCCCAAGGCTAGTTTTGCTTAAGTGTGGGGTTGCTCGTGCCATTGAGTTGAGTGATTGACACATAGAGTGTGTGATAAGTGTGGGGTGGTACCCTACCAATTGAGCTTGAATTGTATTTTTTGGTGCTTAGCTATACATCTCACATTGATCTTTGTGTTTGTGTAGGTACCATGGTGACTACTTCTTTGCCAACCAAAAGCTCTTCCTCCGCTTCGGGCTCGAAAAAAGCACTTCAAGCCGGGCCTTCCACTACCAAGCAAAAAGGTAAGGCACCGGCCAAACCCAAGGCTAAAGGCAAGGCTAAGATTCCAAAGAACGCAGTGCCGATACCACGTCCCGGAGGCAAGACCCGGTATGGCCTCCCTTTTGTAAAGAAGGGGGATTGCCAAACATGGTACAAGAATGTGCGGCTTGCGGGGTACATACCCGAGCAAGCCATTGATAAACAGCCGGTGATGCAAAAGATTAGAAGTGTGGCCGAAAAGATCATTGCTCTAAAATGGGACTCGGTATTTGAGAGTCCGGGGCACGCCAACTTGGACATGGTACGAGAATTGTATGCCAATTGGGAGCCCGAGGAAGCTTGGAAGGAGGATGATGTGGTGACAGTTCGGGGAGTGAAAGTGAAGTTGGATCCTACGGCATTGAATGCCTTTTTGGGGGTCGATGACCCCGATTATGAGGATTTGAGGGAGTACATCAAGAAGCCGGATTACACAGCTCTGCGGGACACCCTATGTGGCGAGGGCTCCACTCATAAGTGGGGGCGAAGTGCGGCTGGGAGACACAAGTTTATGCATTTCTCACAGTTTCTCAAGCCGGCTCGTGTATGGATGAGGTTCATAAATGCACGGATACTACCATGTTCCCATTACTCCGAGGTCACTAAGACTCGGGCGTGCATCGTGTACTTTTTCATGATTGGGAGGCCGGTGATCATTGGATACTACATGTTGCGCGTGATGAAAGTGCAACGAAAAGAAAAATCATGTAGTAGATTGTACTTTGGGAACCTCTTGACCCGTTACTTAAAGAAGGCGGGCGTCCCCATAGATGAGATTGGGGATCGCATTGTCCCTGATATAGGGAAGCCTTTTGACATTGCTTCGGTCAAGGGGGTGATCACCACGGCACCGGTAAAGCTGACGGCTGACGAGTGGCGGGAGGCAGACGCCAACTTGTCCGTGCATCAGTACTTGATGATTGAGGCGATGGCCCGTCAGTCGGGCGTTGATTTGACTGCTATTGACCGCAAGGTCCCGCTCCTGGAGACCTCGAAGGGTCTGCTTGGCACGATTCGAGCTAGAACGGTGGATCCGCAGGAGGATGAGAACACGGATTCAGATGTTGTGGCCAATGATCCGGACAGCGAAGTCGAGGCAGCTGATTCTGAGGGCGGTGGCTCTGATGAGGAGGAGGATTAGGTCCCCACTCCTGCGCACCACCCAGATTTCAGGGCAGTTTTCTTGTACTCTTACTTTTGCACTTACTTCTTTATCGCACTGGGACATTGCTTAGTTTAAGTGTGGGGTGGGGTACTGCCCTTTATCTATTTTTGAGGTTAGGATGCATGTACCATAGGATTTTTCTTTTGTCACTTGACTTTATTTTGATTTGTTTCTTGCTTTAATATATGAAAAAAAAAAATAGAAAACCAATGAAAAAATTCTAAAAAGATTTTCTTTTTAGTTTTATTAGTGGTACATGTCACCCCCCCCTGGTTTTTCTTATGGCCTCGGTTCTTTTCCACGGGGAGGCCTTTGAACCGGGTAGTTTTTATTTTTAGGATTAGGATAGTTAGTTGTAGGTGACCCTAGACGTAGGAAAAAGGTAGAATGCTAGGTGCCTTTGGTTTGTTTGATACCGATGGACTTGGACTTGATTGCATGTGCTATTTGTGGTGTCCTAGAGTTTTAATTTTGATGCATGCCTAGGAAAAATATGGAACGACCCCCTTGAGATGCTTGAGTCCGCTTGCTTGACTTGATTGTTAACCTTTGTGCATGAGTGCTTAAATTTCCACAAGTTACATTCTAGAAGCTTAGTTGAGAGTTGTTGATGGAACCTCTTTGTGTGAACCATGTGCAATGTGAGTTGTGAGGCATGTTCTTGTTTACTCCATGTTTGCATATTAATGTCTAGAACTTGCCCCGTGTGTGTGCAAAGCGAAATCCTAGGTTTGCTCTAGTCGGGAAATGATACAAGGCCTTCTTTTGTTAGCCTACCCTTACATATATACCTTGAAAAAAAAAATTTGTTGTTGTGATTCTTTGATCCTTTTTATTGGTACCCACACCCCGAGCCTACCCATTTGTTCTTAATTGACTCTTTTGGCCCTTTACTCCTTAAGCACTTTATTGATATTTTGTTGTTGATTGGAGTTGTGGTAGGATGTTGGGAGGTTTTTGAGTGGAACTAATGAAGGGAAATAATTGTTAAAATTGTGAAGTAGTGAAAAGCATTGGCAAGGTTGGATGGAATTGAAAATTGAGAAAAAATAGCAAAGTTGAAAAGAAAAAAATTGTGGAAAAGAAAAAAGAAAAAAAAAGAAGAGAAAGATGTCCATTCCTTGCTAGTGTGTGCTTAAAAAGAAAAATGCTACTTGTTGGGAAGGTGTATGTGTGATATTTGTGATTGGGTGGCTTGTTGAGAATTGTGGAGAAATATTTGTGATGTATTAAAGTGCTTAGGGAGGTAGTCACTATTACCATATGTATCCTACCCGCCCCTTAGCCTACATTACGACCTTTCTAAAGTCCTAGTTAATCCCGATTGGAGTGAGCTTACATTAGTGGAGTCCTACACTACGGGCAAGCCTATGGTACGTTGTGTGCAACATGTGAGACTTTCATGAGAGTGAGCGAATTCATTGGTTATTGCCCCCGTTCTATTCATGATAATTGTTGTTGTGTGTGATCTTTGGGGGGGGGGGGGCATTCTCTTTCTTATTGATGAGGGCACGTGGTTTGCATGAAGTAGGTAAAGTTGATGGCTCTTGGTTGAGTAGATAGGTGTGATTTTGTAGGAGCATGGTTGCATTAAGTTGAGTTTGTGCATTTGAGCTATTTTGGGGTGGTTGTTCTCATATTTTTGGTTTTGGTAAATTGTTGGCATGTTGTGGATCCATAGTAGTCATGTGTGCATTGGTTCAATGGTCGGTATCAACCATAGTCATAGGCAGACCTGTTTTACCTAGGTTGGGGAAGTGAAATGTGACTTACTCGAGGGCGAGTAAGGGTTCAAGTGTGGGGTGGTGATGTTCGGCATTTTATGCCTACCTTTCTTTAATATTACCGCATGTTTGAGCTTGTTTTGCACTCGTTTGGTAGCTTGTGAATGTGGTTTTACACTGATGTTGTGTTGTGCGTGTGTAGGTTGTTACGTGGTGCATTTGGAGCTTTTCGGAGCTTGATTGAGCATGAATTGGTTGAAGGATGGTTGAAGATTGGATTGAGCACACAAGGGCACGACACGAGGCGAGTTTTGGAGCAAGGGAAGAGCAGTTTTGCCTGGCGCCCTAGCCTATGCGCCGCGCCCTCTACCGCGCGCAGTGGCTAGGCGCGGTTTCCCATGTGCCACGTGGCCAAAGCGTGGAGAATGTGACGGGGTCTGCTTGTTTGGGCGCTTTTCGAGGCGCGGGGCGCCCGTTATACCGCCCCTTGTGCGCGTTTTGACTCCCTATTCCTTCTAGCATTGGGTCTAACTTATTACTAAGGGTTTGGAAACATTATAAATAGTTCTTTACTTAGTTTTTGTAAGGAGTTCTTGACTTTGGAGCAATATTGAGAGCTACATACTTCATTGAACAAGGGTTATTCCTAATCTTTCTTCTATTATAGCAATTACTTCATTATTACATCAAATCTTTGCCTTGTGATTATGAATATGTGTGGCTAAACTTTACGTTCTAGGGTTAGAGTATTACATGAAGGTTGATTGTTGAAGATTGATTCCTATTGATTGAATCCCATAACGGGTTACTTATTCTTTCTTGATTTCACTTGTATAATTGTTAGAGCTCGATAATTATGCATTATCTATGGTTTTTGGGTTGAATTCGAAAGAGAGAATCTAATTACGTAATAAGAAAGAATAGAACTAGTTTGTGAACCCGGGCATCGAGGAATCAATTCGCGGGTAGGATAGACATATACTTGCTTGCCTAGTTTAACTCATAACATGAATCTTAATGCGTGCATGTGATTTAACCCATAGACATATAGGAATTGAAGTAGCTTGCATAGACTGTGAAGAACTGAAAGGTTTTCACAGTTACATTTACTCTGTCAGTTAGTAACCCGGGATTTAAGAAGTGGAATCAATTGGATACGTCAACTGGATTGTTCGTATCTCTGACCCTGGACCGCTCTCTTGATATTGTTAACAACCAAAGTATTTCTCATTGCTTGACTACATCTTTAGCACTTTACTTACTGCACTTTAGTTATAAAAACTCTTATAACCAAGAAAAGACCCCTGAGTAGTTTGAAGGAATTGTTTGTTAGGTATTAGTCTGCTTAGTCCTCGTGGGAACGATATTCGATTTATCACTTTATTACTTGTCGACCGCATATACTTGCGTGTGCGTTGGGAGCAACAGTATAGAACTTCGGTACATGAGGCTAGAACATCAATCACTACCATGCACTTTAACACACACACACACACACACACATGGGAGGAGAAAAGAGTTTCAGTCCGTGAGAATAGAACTTCAGTCAATGAAGGTAAAGAAGTTCACTCCATGGGAATAGAACTTCAGTCAAAGAACATCAGTACATGAGGGGTAATGAAGTTCAGTCCGTGAGGATAGAAGTTCAGTGCATCCATAAGGATAGAAGTTCTGTCCATAAGGATAAAACTTCAGTCCAGAGGATAGAACATAAGTCCATCCAAGTGGTTAGAACTTCAATCAGTACCATTTAACTTTAACACACACACACACACTTGAACTTGAACTTCAAATCACTACAGACACATTCACACACAAAAAGGAGGGTAAAGAAGTTAAGTCCATGAGGGTAGAACTTCAATACATGAGGGTAAAGAAGTTCAGTCCATGAGGCTAAAACTTTCCATGTCCTTGAGGACAGAAGTTCGGGGCCATATTGATTGAAGTTCAATCCTTATAGATAGAACTTATATGCATAGGACTTCAATCCATAGAGATAGAAGTTCATTCTTTATACATAGAACTTCAGTCAATATGACCAGAACTTCAATCCTATAAGGACAACTTATCATGAGTATAGAACTTCAGTACATGAGGCTAGAAAATCAATCACTACCACTTGAGAACTACACTGCACTTTAACACACACACACACACACACATGGGAGGATAAAAGAGGTTCAGTCCGTGAGAATAGAACTTCAGTCAATGAAGGTAAAAAAGTTAAGTCCATGAGAATAGAACTTCAGTCAATGAAGGTAAAGAAGTTCACTCCATGGGAATAGAACTTCAGTCAAAGAACATCAGTACATGAGGGGTAATGAAGTTCAGTCCATGAGGATAGAAGTTCAGTGCATCCATAAGGATAGAAGTTCTGTCCATAAGGATAAAACTTCAGTCCAGAGGATAGAACTTAAGTCCATCCAAGTGGTTAGAACTTCAATCAGTACCATTTAACTTTAACACACACACACACACTTGAACTTGAACTTCAAATCACTACCATTTAAGAACTGCATTACACTTTAACACACAAACACACACACAAACATACACACACACACATACACGCTTGAACCTCTATAAAATGTGATTTGAACTTCAATCAGTAGCATTTCAAAACTTCATTCCAATAATCCTACTCAACTTTAATACACCCAATCAAAAATTTCATTCTAGTAACACATTAAACTTTACCTCAATCACTAATATACAAAATATAAAAAGTAACTACTAACTATCAAATACAAATACAGAAAAAATATACAAATTTAAACTTAAATAATGTTACTTAACTTAACAAGCACAAATTTAACACATATTTCCCAATAAAATACAAAAAAAAAAAAAAAACAACCGTCATACCTGCTAATAGAAATTTCAAACTGCTTGTACAATCAAAATATGTTATTCAACGCACTTAATACAATGGTGAAGAGAAATATGAAAAACTGAGCATTTTTTTGCATGAACATACAGTGAAAAAATAAAGACACAGCTGCATGAATACAGGGGTAGATGAAGAAGAACGGTTTTGAGAGAAATCCTGTTAATTCGGAAAAGATGAGGGGTAATTTAGTCTTTTAAAATAGGCGTGTTTAATGTAAAGGCCCAAAAGTAGCCTCTAGTGTAAGACCAAAGAAAATAGTGGCCTCAAACCAAATACCGGTGCTAAAACTGGCCTCTGGGCGAAATTTTTACACCTGTCTACCGTCGGGCCTTGTTAGTTGTTACGTAATATAATTGATGGAGGGGGAGAGGGGTGGTGTTTACTGTGGGGTGTAGTTGGGGGGTGCACTGGTGCCGGTGGTCTGTGAGTAGGAGAATTCGAAATTTTGACCGTACAAAGCCACTTTTTACACTAATCAACAAAAATAATTCAGTTTTTTAAAATTTTACACAACTAGCATAAACGCATTCCTGAATAACGTTTTATGAAATATTTTATTCAAAAATCACAAAGGACTAAAACTAATGGGAGAAGAAATAAACGGAACCTAAAACGTAATTGTGAATAACGTTTTATGTTAAAAACGTTTCTACCAGTTACGTCACTTAATCTTCAAAAAAGTAAATATAAGTCGTTATTAAGGAGTCTTTTTTTCTCCTGACAACTACTTATTCCTAAAATTAGACCTTAACTCCAAATTTAGCCCTAAAATTAGAACTCCTTCGTCCTAAATCAACAGGAGAAGTCCTAAATCAGCAACAACATACTCCAAAGCACAAAGCTTTCATCACCACTCCTTCATCAAGTAGTGTTTCCTTCAAGTACCTGTTGATTTTGCACAAGGATATTTTAAATTTTTTGAGTCATCTTTTTGAGGTAAATTTTCGTTTTTGAATTAAAAATTTCTTGTTTGGTTTTAAAATAGAAAAAGACCCATATTTGAAGCTTTGATGATGGTGGGTTTATAATTGTGGTTTGTAATTTCTTGTTTGGTTTTAAATTTCCATTTTTGTTACTGTGTAATAAAAAAAATAAAAAATTGTACCGGCCTTTGATTTTAAATTAAATTTTTATATTTATATGTTGAACTCATTGTTTCTAATTGATATAATGAGTACAGGATTCATGACTTGTAGTAGCTCTTATCAGCTTGACCCTGGTCCATTAGATAGATCCATACTAATCGGACAACATACCCATCGGTCACGAGACATATGGGATGGGAAATTTTATATGATCTTAAACACGAGAAAGTGTGATGGTAATTTTTGAAAGCTTGTTAAAGAATATCCTATTCACCAAAGAGGTTTAGATGTTATTATACATGCTGGATTCTATGGTGTGTATAGGTCGTGTCGGCCTTCTATTGATTGTAGTTTGATCACATCACTCGTCGAGAGATGGCATCCAGAGACACATACATTCCATTTTAGGAGCGGTGAAGCAACAGTGGCCTTGCACGATGTAGAGGTGTTGTATGGTTTACGTATAGATGGTGATGCTGTTATTGGATAAGAGCCTACTAGGTCCACTGAGCAGTGGCAAGAAATATGTACCATATTGTTAAGATTCACCCCCAAGTAGTCAGGATTTCAAATGTAGCGTGCTTAAGGTCTCTGCACTGAATGAGCACATGAAAGTGCAACCAAAGTTTCCTGATGGAGCAACCGAAGAGATGGTACATCAGAAGGCAAGATGTTATATATTTTGGATGATTGCTGGTATGTTAATGGCTGAACCACATTCCATCTCGGATTCACGAGTTGACATGAAAATATCATCAGCGTTCTCTAGGTCCTAAAGTATGTTATCTCTTCCACATGATCAACCAACCCTCGGCCAAATTGATTCCGAGAACCAGCACCAAAATCATTTTGAGAAAAATCACAAATATCGCAAATATCTTCATCAGGTTCACTTTCCACATTTTCATCCTCTCCAATATCTTCTGGAGGCTCGTCTTCCTCCGAACTTTCATCACTAAATTGAGCATTTGTATCATTGAAAATATCACCACTTTCTGCATGAAATGATTGACTACTACCAATGTGCCCCTACCTTGTTAGACCTTCATCGAATGGTTGATGACTATGCCTGCTCAGGCCTTTATCAAATGATTGATTGTTACGCCTTCTCGAAACTTCATCAAATGACTGTTCATAACTAGATGATGCACTATGTGATGCCGCATTTGTGTGAGATTGATAATACCCAAAATTGGTGTTGTCATACATCGGCCACTATTGGAATGATGGTTGAATTGGTGGACCTGTAAAATGAGGGTGACCAACCATTGAAAATCCATTATTTTCAGATAATAAGTTCATGTGATAGCCATGTTGACCACTCGATTGAAAAATATTATTTCGATTTGTAGGCATAGTTTTTGTATACATCTCCAAAATACTATTATCAATCTTATCAGCAAATTGTCGAGGCATAGAAAAAAATGTAACAAAGATGAGTCATTATCAATTTTAAACTCAATGAACCTTGCATTGTTACCCTGAAATGAACATGGATATTTTTCAGAAACAATAATGTTAATATCATCACTATTTGTACCCATTTTCTCATGGAATATTCCAACCAATTCAACGTAATTGGTTGTAATAGGACCATTCACAATTAATTTGGCACATTCTGTGTACCTAAATCCATCAATTTCAGTAATTATTTCTCCACCCCAATACAAAGCAACCATGACATTATGACCAAAGTTGGCTATTTTTTCCTACAAAAAACAAAACAATTATAATGATTAGTGTAATAAGATGTATAGATGAAGCTTTTCTAATTTGTAATAGCAACAACACAATGTATGATTTAATCAAGTTCATACCTTTAATGAATGATCTCAAATCAATAGTAGAATATAGAAAAAATTGAGATGAAAAAATTGAGATGGGTGTTGAATTTACGAGCTGAATTTTAAAGATAAACTTCTGAAATGAAATATTGGAGTAGTCATTTCAGTATTGGTCGAAAAAAACTTTTGGAGTAACCTTTTAAGGTAAAAACGTTACTGTTAAGTACGTTTTAAAGCATTGACGTTATTCCTAGTAACATCATTAAGCTGAGCAATTGCAACACTCAATCACACTTGCAACATGATTCTCTTTTGGCAGGGTGACGTTATTGACGTAACTGACAGTAATGTTTTAAACATAAAACGTTATTCACAGTTATGTTTTAGCTTCCGTTAACTTCTTCTCTCGTTAGATTTCTTCCGTTCTAATTTTTAAATAAAATATTGCATAAGATGTTATTCATGAATGCGTTTATACTAGTCGTGTAAACTTTTAAAAAACTGTATTATTTTGGTAAATTAGTAAAAAGTAGCTTAGTACGGTCAAAATTTTTGAGAATTCAGCAGGTGAATTTAATTATTTTACTAATTATTACTAACGAAAAACACAAAACCGTTGGCATTAATATAAAAACCGCCCTCTGTCTACTTACAGAGGCTCGTTCCAGCGGTTCGATAAATCGTTGTTAAAACCCTCGCGGTGCTCGCTTTACCAGCAGTTGTAACCACCAGGAATTGTGTTTAGCGGCAGTTATAACCATAGTTAATTGTCATTTAAACCATCATTAATTACCTATTTTCTTGTAGTATATTGGTTATTTTATTGAATTCTATCTTCAGTTTTTCTTTCACTTATTGTTATTTTTAATATTCCGTTGTTTGTTTATCTGGAATCATATCATCATGCCAAATTAGTTGATTAGTTGTGAGTTCTGAATGATGAATTCAGTTATTTATTATTGACTGCCACAAAGGTTGCAAGAGTTCATCAACGTCTTAAGGTCTTCGTTAGATTAGAGGTGATACTTAACCTTTCTAAAGGAGATTAAAAAATATTTCCCCTAATTAATGCCAAATTCTTCAATATGTATTGTTGCAATCTTTCTATCTTTTCTTTGATTGCTCTTTTTTTGTTCGTTATCAGAAAGGAAAATGGAATGGAAAATAGGGGTATGAGAAGGAGTAAACAGAGATACAATCTTAATTGATAATATTATTACTCCATCCATTTTAGTTTATGTGAACATATTTTCTTGATAGTCTGTTTTATAAAGAATAATCTCTTTCTAAATGTGGAAACAATCTCCAAATTTACCACTGTGCCATTAATAAAATGATTTATCACCACAAAAATATCAATGGCTTGTCCTAGAACACAAATTTCATAAGTCTTTTTTATTTTATTAAATTTTGTGTCAAATCAAATAGATTCACATAAATTGAAATAAAGAGAATATTTTCTTTACTACAGCCGCTATATGATGTAAAGTTTACGACAATCATTTGCATCAACTTTTATTACCATCATTATTTTTAATAATGCAATCATCATATTCTTTCCTTTGAAAAGAAGAAAACAAACGCATAGAAAATAATAATATAGAAATTATATTTATAGCTTAAGAGATGTGCCACCTCATATTTTCTAAACCAAACACTATAGATATATTTATTGATTTTATGGATTACTGGCACAATATGGCTCTTTCTTAGGTCATTCTATAAAAATCTTCATTGGACAAGCGGGCCGGAAATTTTGATCACTAGCCATTATTGGATGCGCTCATTGAGGACTATCCACCGTTTTCAAATTCATTGAAGAATAGCCAAAAATTCGCGCGCACACTTAAGCTCCATTACCGTTGGAAAAACACCCCAGACTAGTCTCATAACAAAATACTGGGGCTTTGAACAAAACTTGTTCAACGTCCAAGTATTTTATTATGGGACTTTATATATAAAGCTTCAGTCTCATAACAAAAATGTTGGGGCTTTGAACAAGTTTTGTTCACAGCCCCAGCATTTTGTTATGGGTTATGGGACTTTATATATAAAGCTTCAGTCCCATAACAAAATGCTGGGGCTTTGAACAAGTTTTGTTCACAGCCCCAGCATTTTGTTATGGGACTGAAGCTTTATACAAAGTCCCATAACAAAATGCTGGGGCATTGAACAAAACTTGTTCAAAGCCCCAATATTTTATACTGCGGTTAGTTTACTGAAGCTTCCCAGTATAAATATTGGGGAGTTTTGTTCAAGGCTCCAGTATTTATACTAGGATTTGTCCGGATGTGGCTATTTCTCAGCGAATTTATTTTTAACGACTACAAATCAATTAACGCGCCAAACAGGCCCTGCACGAAATTTTTACCAAGCGGGCTATATTTTAGTTTTAGAAGTTAGCAAAAGTGTGCACCCAGTAGATACTCCTAGAGCTTCCATAACATTTTTAGCTTCCAGTAGAAAACTCTCTGTTTTTTTCGTCCCAATCACTAGGGGGATGTATCGATATGCATCAGACTTTAGTTGTAAAATTTTGACGATTGCCAGGATCTGTCAGGGAATTTTACACTGAAGCTTGGTGATAGAGATTAAAAATGTAAGAAATTTCTTATGGGGCAGAAATATGAGAGTGGCGCCTAAATTTTCTCTTGGATGATATGCAAAATGAGTTGTGCCCCATTAGTCATTTTTCAGAGCTCTAAGCGAGGTATAACAATTATGGATTTTTTACATAAAAGTACAAGTTTTAGAACTTAATTACCAAACATAGCAACATTTTAGCAAAATAACCCTATATAGAGGAAAACACAAGTTAATTACAAATATAGCAAAAACATAGCAATATTTTTCCATAACATATCAAACCCTTACATTCTTCCTCCTATTTCCCCACTATCACTTTTGCTCCTCCCATTTCTCCCTATTTCACTTTTCCTCCCACCATTTTCCCCAATTTTACTTTTATTCCTATCATTTTTCCTAATTTCACTTTTTCTCATCCCATCCTCGATGTATCTCACCGTATCTCAATTGTTTCTGCACCGTTTCAACTATTTCTGCAGCACTGTATCTAACTGTTTCTGCACCGTTTCAACTGTTTCTGCAGCATCTTATCTAACTGTTTCTATTTCTGCAGCACCGTATTTAACTGTTTCTGCACCGTTTCAACTGTTACTGCAGCACCGTATCTAACTGTTTCTGCACCGTTTCTACTTCGTTTCAGACTGTTTTAAACTGTATCAAGTCCCGTTTCAGACTGTATCATACTGTTTTACACTGTATCAACTCCTGTTTTAGACCGTATCAGACTGTTTCAACAATTATTTCAGATTGTTTCAATGTCGTTTCAGACAGTATCATACTGTTTCAACATCGTTTCAGATGTATCAAACTATTGCAATAATTGTTTCAATGTTTCAAACAAACTATATCATATTGTTTCAACGCCATCAGTCGTGAGCAATAGAAAATAAGAGCTCAAATTTATTAATCTGACAAATCTGTACAAACAGAAACAAACGAAATCTGAACAATTCCGAAGAAACAGAAACGGAAATAAAATAAAACAAATCTAAAGAAACAGAAACGGAACAAAAATAAAATAAATGCTAATTCTCTGGTTCTCCTATGTGGTGTTTCTCCAACACTGTGTTCCCTTGCTTCATCCTCTTCACGGATTAAATCATACGGATAAAACCCTCTGGATGCAAATCAAATAGGTAAATACTGGAACTCATTTTCATTTATTTTCTAAGCCCCGCAGTGATGCAAATGCATATCTTAAAGAAATCTCGTTGCATAGCGCCATAACTTCTACAGTGAAATAGAAAAAAGTCTATATCCATGTGTGTACTTGTAAGCTCATCCCTACTTCTATGGAAGTCCATATCAGTACTTGTTCAATTCCAGGTAACATTTATAACTTCCTTATCACCTTTTCATTTTGTGATTGTGTGTATTATCTAATGGCGCTCGAAAACTCTACTCGAGATAAATTCCTTTTTCGTGTTTCGCCGGAGTTCATCTCAGGCGACACTTCCGGCGTCTCTGTTGAGATTTATGCCATCGGTATTATGGCGATGATGCTCCTGTTTTGTTGCTACTCCTGCTTCTCAAGACCGCCAGCGAGCAAGCAGCGACGCCGCTACGACTCCGACTCTGGCGTCGCTGCTACTATTCCCTCGTGTATGGTGTTTTTTTTTTACTTTTCCCTCTTTTTTTCGATGGTGTCGGGGGTGGAGTTGTGGAGGCAGTGGTATGAGTTGTATGTTTGGATCTAAGATAAGGGAATGGGGTGACGGCTTGTTTATTTGGAGAAGTGTAAAAAGTGTTTTAGGGTTTTTAGAAAAGTGGGGGTGTAAGTGTAACTATCAAAAATGAAATTTGAGTAATGATGTGTTAGGAAAATATTGCTATGTATTGTAATTTGTAAAGTATTGCTATTTTTTTGTAATTAAGTGTTTAAATTTGTATATTTTTGTAAAAAACCCAACAATCATTCACTAACAATTTAAGAACAGGAAATATATTTGAAGAATAGCCACTGAGGTCTAAGTATGAAGACCTGAAATTTGAAATTAAAAATGTTTTTTCAAGTAAAGAATATGAGTTCTAAGCTAAAAGTTTTGGTTTCATAGTGGAGCTCAAACATCAGTATAAAAATCTAGAGTTGTAATGAAAAATAATTAATGCCAACAAAAATTCTGAACTTTAAGCTAAAGTCCGTGTTTTTATACTGAATTTTAGTGAAAAAGACATGAGTTTGCCGTAGACTTTACTCCCTCTGTCCCACTTTATTTGTCATACTTTCCTTATTTGTCTGTCCCAAAAAGATTGCCATATTTCTAAATTTGCCAATAATTCAACTCTAAAATTACTTTTTGACTCATTTATAGCCACACAAATATCCATGACTTATTTTAGACCACAAGTTTCAAAAGTCTTCCTTACTTTATTAAACTTTGTGCCAAGTCAAACTACGACAAACAAATTGGGACGGATGGCCTATATTTTTAATCCGAGAGTTCAAACTTTGTATAAAATTCTAAAATTTGTAGTAAACTAAACTAATTTTCAAGAAACATTTTGAGTTTTGAGCTTAACTTAATGTTTTTCATACTGAGGTTTAAAGTGCAATATATATACCTGAATTTTGACCCAAAAAAATACTGATTTTATAATGTTGAACTTGGGGATTCATTTTTTACTTCGAAGTCAATTGTTTTATTCCTTTATTTCCATGACCTTTTTAAATCTCCTTTTGATGTTTGAAATATATATAATTCTTTGAATCATCTATTCACGTAATCTTACAGGATAAGAGATCTAAATAAACACTAATGTCCCTAAAGCCCCTAGAAATTCGAAGGTTTGCATTATAGTTAGAAATATAAGTGTGCATGAATTTTGAGAGATTAAAGTTATTTGAGACAAGTTCCAATATATTTTATTCTTACTTTTATTCTGCATAATGTAGACATGATTTAACATGAAAGAGAGAACCTTAATTTCGAAAATTCATATAGTTGCTCACAAGTCACAACTTATTTGAGACCGAGCCATAATAATCGTAATTGTATCTAATCAAGTATAAGGATAGCAGAACATAAACGCCCATATAGTTAATGGCCACGGACCCCAAAGAATTGAAATTAATCCAAATACTTCAGAAATTTCGCAAGTAGCCCTTGCGGTTGTGTTTAGCTTTTTCTGGGAAGAAGTATTTAAGTTTTAGCCTTTTATGGTGATTCATAAGGATCTGTCAGGAAATTGCTAGCTAAGTATTTGACGATCCGCCAGGAAGTTCCTTGGTGATCTGCAAGAAAGTGTTCCATGTTTTGCAACTGAGGGCTAAAAATTAAATGATTTTTTACGAAATGCCAGAAGTTGAACATTCGTACTAAAGTAACCCTTTACTGTAAATCTCCTAAGTTACTCTTGGACTTTTGCAGCCCACAGACAGATGTCGTCGGCAGATTTACTCAAGTAAACATATTTGTATTTAGTTTTGAACATTGAGCACATTAAGATGATTTTTTAAGAAAATAAGTACTTTTATATTCAATGAAGCTGTAATTTTGAAAATACTCTTGCTCCCTACACACAGAGTAGAAATCAGGAAAATCTGACCGTACTTAGTCATACAGTGAGCCAAAAAACTTGTTTATTTTGCAAATAAATGAGGTCAAGTCATCTTCATCTCGTACATCCACAAAAATACCTGAAAAATAATTTTAGGAGCTAATAGTTAGTAATAATAAAATTTCGGCCTCACTTATTCATATAGTGAGCCAAAAACTATATCTATTTTGAAAATAAATGAGACCAGATCCTTCTTACTTCGCTTATTCACAAAAATCCAAATAAAAATATAATATTAAGACCATCCGGCAGTACTTATATTCATCTATTTGCGACTATGCAGAGTATGTTTGCTCACTAGATGAATAAGTTTCTATCTAGTGAGCAAACATACTCTGTATAGTCGCATATAGATGAGGCCACATCATCCTCAATTTTCTCATCTACATAAGTCTACATGAAAAAATAACTTTAGGTATTAATAGTTAGTAGTCATCAAGACAATCTGAAAGTATTTATTCATATAGTGAACCAAATTAATCTGTATACTAATAACTGAGGTTAAATCTGTCACTTTGTACATCTACAAAAGTGCACGTCAAAATTTTTACAAGTCATATATATTTATTGATCAATGATATATTCCAAGAAGAAGCCCTTGGATTTCATATTGCTTGCCAGTAGAGAGCTTCTTCGATCTTTATTAGCTTTACCGATCAAGTGTAAAGCTTTGGAAAAGGCGATAGCAAAAGTGATAGGAAATTTTGACGGCGTAGAAATGACCGTTATTGACGGCACTGAATAGCGGAGCATCAAGTCTATTCTTTGTAGGCTCCTATTTTATAGTTCTTTGTTATTTAATTTTCAAAGAGGTTCACAAGTTCTTCAAGAGCTTGTCTCCTCCAAGAAAGCTCAAAAACTCCTGATTCGAATAGTAGCAGCAGTGGCGGCTTCTCTCCAAGGATCCAAAGAAGAAGGATGACAACGGCAGCGTGTTGAAGTCGGAAATATTTGCTCAAAATATCAATACCATAGAAAAGGTGTTCAATATTTCAATATCAGGTGCAATGGTGCTCAATTTGCACAAAATAATAGAAGTCTTCATGTATATCTTATATGGACGTTTTAATATCAAACATTGTGTTTTGCCCAACGCCAAAAAAACATAAACCTTTATATTCTTTTATTTGTTTACTTAAATTTGAATCACATTATTTTTCGTTTAACAAAGTTCTATTAGTAGTATTAAACTATTAATTAGTAGATTTGGTACATATTCCTTTTTCAGCAGGGATATAATTATTATATGACTTAAATATTTCATATATATTTTCTAGGTAATGCACATTTAAAGATCGAACCTTACACTTAATTCTTAGAGTGAGGTACAGATAATGGAAAATGATGTCCTGGTTAAAGGATTAGCCTAGCATTTTTTGTATGCATATACACACTTTATCGTATTTATTTATTTTTAAGCATTCAGTTATTTGGTATTATTGATCTTGTTAATATGAATTTTTGTAGTGTATGACTTAGAGCCTGTTTGGCCAAGCTGTCAAAGTCAGCTTATTTTGAGAAGTACTTTTTATCAAAAGTGTTTTTCATATAAGTACTTTGTTAGATAAGCAGTTTGTATTTGGCCAAATATTAGAGAAGTGTTTTTGTTATTAATTTGCATTTGACCAATATTTTAAAAAATTATCAAATTACGAAAATGGATATATAAAAATATTAATTTGATTAAATATGGAAGTTTGTGAAGAGAAGGGTTATCACTTAATTCTCTTTTACCTGCCACAGTTTTATTTTCAACTAAATATTATTGTTTAATTAATACTCTTAAGTCCAATTCAAATTCCTATTCTAATCAATCTCCGCAAGCGAAGAGGTCCATCTATCACTTTCATAATATAATATGTAATTATCACTTTCTCCAGCACAGAAAGAGATGTTTAACTAAACACTCGAATTATATATTGATTAGTGGAAAAAAATAATGGTCCTCTTGTATTTTGGACTAGACCTACCTGAATAATCCAAGCTAGTCAATGACTAAAACATTTAGTAAAAAATTAAGTGCTACCACAGACATATGATAAGGGACAAAAAGAATTTACTGAAATAAAAAGCACTGTTTTGTTGTTAGTCTTGTCTTCTCCAAATCTATCCAGGAAAAAAAAGTTTAATGTTGATCGATAGTCAAAATTACTACTCTTAGTCTCTTACTAAGTTGAAACTTACAGCGCTTCACTTTTCGAACAACGAATATATAATGGTCGAAAAAATTTTGATACTAAAATTCTGGTATCGTTTATTATTGTCGTTATCATTAAATTTCTATTTGTCAAATTCTTTGGGGGTGAAATGGGAGGAAAGAAGAGAGAGTAAACTATAGTTGAGTTGAACCTTGTCCCAACTCTAATCCCCTATTGATTGTCTTTGTTATTAACATATTTCTTATTTTTGGAGGTTCTTTATCTAACCTAATTAAATTGTAATTACTTCCTCCGGTTGAAATACATGTGATGGGAAATGCATCTAATTTGTATGTGAATTAGAATAGAAGAGATTTAGAAACTAGGAGTACATAAGGGTATTATAATCCACTACTTCTATAGCTAAACATATCAAAAACTTATGAATAACCGTAATAATGTCGATAGACTTGTCATTTAGTATGTAATACTGTCCTTTTTTTTTTTTTTTTTGGTTAGGAGATAGAGGATTAATTGAATTATAAGTCCAAAATGCACCATATTAGCAATGTTTTAAGTGCTCCTTTCATAAAAGTGACAATTTCATTGATTAGCGTTTAAATTCAAAACCTAAAAAACACTAGGTGAACATTCAATAAAGTTTTTTTCATTTTCTAAACATATTTTTCTTAAATATATAGTGAGATAAACAAATAGCAAATTTTATCTCATTTTCTAGCCAATATGTTATATTATAGAGAAATAGATATTTAAACCATTTACTAAGGGATAAAGAAATGCATTCCTTATTTTAAGGGATTAGGTACAACTTTAATTAATAGTAATTGATTTAATGTTCTTATTGTTGGGAAGAAACCAAGCAATACTAAAGTTGCACGACAAAGTAAATGCGAAAGAATACCTAAGTCAAAACTTCCCACACTATTTAAATAAGAGGAGGATACCAATCCAAGCACAAATGAAATATGGGGCAGCCACCAACAACAACAAAAAGCAAGTAAAGTAATCAAACACACGAGACGCCAGATTTACGTGGAAAACCCCTTCAATGTGAAGAGGTAAAAAACCACGGGACCAAAGTCCACAAAAGCTCCACTATAAATCAACAAGAGTTACAAATGTTCTCCAAATTGGCCACAAATAAAGTGCCAAACAACGAGCAACAATAGATAAAAGATAGCACCAAAACTAGGGAACAAAAGGAGAGAAATCACCCAAATTCAGCTACTGTTCGTGGACCAGAAACAGAAGCTACAAATAGAAAAATCCAATCTCCAACGTCCAGATAAAAGAACAGGATGTTTAGAACCTCCAGTTTAAATTTTAGCACGATCCAACGGTTAACGAGTCGGAGAACACAGTTTGAAGCGGACTGCCTGAAGCAGAATTTTCTGGAGCAAAAGAACTGAGCTTTTCTTTTCTCAAAATTCCTAAAACGGCTGCTCTCTTTCTTTTCCTCTCTTGTCTAATTTCAGACCTAAAAGAGGTCTTATTTATATGTCTTGACATAGTGGGCTATTTGGGTAAAAGTGGGCTTGGTCGAAAAGGTGTTTTTTATCCACATAGGAAGGGAAAGCCCAATAACCCCAACAATTCTCCCCTCCCGACTATATGGAGGAGACCGCCATCCCGGCGATCAAACAACATTCTTCAAAATTTCCTCTTGACAATTAGTAAGCATGTCTGAACCATTGTCATTAGTGTGGATCTTCTCAAGTGAAAGGAGTCTAGCATCCAACACATTCCGAATTCAATGGTACCTCACATCAATATGCTTCGACCTACCATGCAATGTAGAATTCTTGCCAAGATGAATAGAACTCTGACTGTCACAATAAAGAACATATTTCTTTTGAGCAAAGCCAATTTCCTTCAAAAATCGCTTCATCCAAAGCAACTCTTTACAACCTTCAACGGCAGCAATAAGCTCAGCTTCTGTAGTAGATAGAGCAACACATTTCTGCAACCTAGATTGCCAAGGCACAGCTCTCCCTGCATAAGTAATCAAGTAGCCAGAAGTAGACTTACGAGTATCAACATCACCAGCCATGTCTGAATCAGTGTAACCACAAAGAACAAGTTTCCCTGTACCAAAACACAAACTCTGACTAGTAGTGCCACAAAGATATCTCATAATACACTTCATTGCATTCCAATGCTCTCTTCCTGGATTAGAAAGATAACGGCTAACAATACCAACAGCATGAGCAATATCAGGTCTTGTGCAAATCATTGCATACATCAAACTGCCAACGGCTGAAGCATAAGAAACTTTCTTCATATCTTACTTCTCAGCAACAGTGGAAGGACACTGCTTTCTACTCAACTTGAAGTGCATAGCCAAAGTTGTACTGACAGCCTTTACCTTATCCATGCTGAATCTGCGAAGTACCTTCTGAATATACTTCTCCTGTGATAACCACAACTTCTTGGCCTCTCTGTCACGGACAATCTGAATGCCAAGAATCTGCTTCGCTGGTCCTAAGTCTTTCATAGCAAAAGACTTGTTCAACTCTTGCTTCAACTTCTGAATCCTGCAAGCACTATGACCAACAACAAGCATGTCATCAACATAAAGCAATAAAATAATAAAGTCATTATCAGAGAATTTCTGCACAAAAACACAATGGTCTGAAGAAGTCTTCTTGAAACCCTGCTGCTGCATAAAAGACCCAAACTTCCTGTACCACTGGCTGGGAGCTTGTTTCAAGCCATACAAGCTCTTCTTCAATCTGCAAACATAATTCTCTTTACCCTTGACATCAAAGCCTTCAGGCTGCTCCATATAAATCTTTTCATCTAAATCACCATGGAGAAAAGCAGTTTAAACATCCATTTGCTCAGCCTCTAAATCTAGACTTGCAGCTAAGCCTAGAACAACATGAATGGAAGACATCTTTACAACAGGAGCAAATATCTCTCTAAAATCAACTCTTTTTTTTTCTGTTTAAAGCCCTTGATGACCAGTCTAGCCTTGTACTGTGGAACTGGGTTACCATCTTCATGTTTCACCCTGAAAACCCACCTGTTTTTCAAAGCTTTTCTGTCTTTAGGAAGCTTAACCAAATCAAAGGTATGATTATCATGCAAGGAATTCATCTCATCTTGCATTGCATCTAACCACTTTTCTTTTTCTTCACTTTTCATGGCCTCTTCAAAACATTTAGGTTCTCCCGCATCAGTCAATAGTACCCACTCACCGGGAGGATACCGAGATGAAGGTACACTCACTTTAGAAGATCTTCTGAGTGAACTCTCTGGAGCATCAACAGTGATTGGTTGCTGGCCAACCACATTATCATCAACTAGAGAATCAACAATATCATCAACCTGCTGGTCATTCCGAACATGATCATCAACATGGTCATCAACCTGAATTTCAACATTTTCTTCAGGTGCAACAGTCACAGGAACTGGATCAACATCAAATAAGCTCTCACTGCTTTGAGAATCAACATTCTCAGCCTTGTCAAAATCTTCAATTGTTTGGTCTTCAAAGAACACAAAATCACGACTTCTAACAAGTTTCTTCTCCACTGGATCATAGAAACGATAGCCGAATTCATCTTGACCATAACCAATGAAGATACAAAGCCTAGTTTTAACATACAGCTTTGACCTTTCATCTTTAGGGACATGCACAAAAGCACTACAGCCAAAGACTCTCAAATGATCATAAGAAACATTCTTACCAAACCAAACTCTATCAGGGACATCATCATCCAAAGCAACAGTAGGAGACAAATTGATAACATAAGCCGCAGTATTAAGTGCTTCAGCCCAAAAGGAATCTGGCAGCTTAGCCTCTGAAAGCAAACATTTATCTCTCTCAACAATTGTTCTATTCATCCTCTCTGCTAAACCATTTAGCCGAGGAGTCTTAGGAGGAGTCTTCTGATGCCTAATACCCTGCGCTCTACAATAGTTATCAAAAAGACCAATATATTCACCACCATTGTCTGTGCGGATGCATTTTAATTTCTTCCCTGTCTGTCTCTCAACAAAGGCCTGAAAATCCTTGAACACATCAAGTACCTAATCCTTGATCTTCAAAGGAAACACCCAGAGCTTGCGAGAATGATCATCAATAAAAGTCACAAAATAAAGTGCACCACCTTTAGATCTTTCTTTAAAAGGACCACACAAATCAGAATGTACCAACTCCAGTAAATCAGGTTTTCTCGAAAGCGGATGACTCTGAAAAGAAACCCTTTTCTGTTTACCGACTAAGCAATGAACACATTTCTTCAATTTTGCTTGCTTTACACCCGAAAGCAAACTCTTTTTAGCCAATCAATCAATCCATTTCTCACTCATATGACTCAACCTTCTGTACCATAACTCTGATGAAGGATCAGTCTCCACCAGGTTTACTGAGTAACTAGAAATAGAGCCCTGCATAGAATACAAGTTGGAAGACTTGTTACCTCGAGCCACGATCAAGGAACCTTTAGTCAGCTTCCACTGGCCATTACAAATTCTGCTACAATAGCCATCATCATCAAGCTTTCCTGCAGAAATCAAATTCAGGTGGATATCTGGAACATGTTTGACATTTTTAAGAATTAACTTCGATCCATCGTTAGTTTCCAAGTAAACGGTACCAATGCCAATAACCTCAGTTTCACCATCATTACCCATTTTCAATTCCCCAAAATTACCAGGAGTATAAAAAGAAAAGAACTCTCTCTTCAGCGTGACGTGATAAGAGGCACCTGTATCCACCACCCAGCTAGTCTCATGGCAAACAAAATTAATGACATCTTCATCATCACCGGCAAAAAGAAGATCAGCTTTGACAACAGTAGCAACACGATTATCATCATCGCTCTCTTTCTTTTGTTGTCTCAATTCTTTCTTATATTTGAAACAAAACTTCTTAATATGCCCTCGAATGCCACAATGATCACATGTAAGATTTTTATACCTGGACCTCGACTTGCTTCTACTTTTATCTCTGTTGTTCTGACCTCTGGACTTGTTTCTCCCTTATCTTCAGTAATCAAAACATCGGAGTGTGAAGCTGAAGAAGATGAGCCTTGAGATTTTCTTCTCATTTCTTCATTTAAAACACCACTCTTAGGATATTCCATAGTTACAACACCACTGGGAGCATAATTAGTCAATTAAATCCGAAGAGTTTCCCACGAGTCAGGAAGAGTATTCAAAAGCCAAAGTCCCTGAATTTCTTCATCAAATCTCACACCCATACCGGACAGCTGGTCAAGGACACCCTAAAAATAATTAATATGATCTGAAATAGGTCTGCCCTCTTTATATCTAATATTCATCAATTGATTCAGCAGGAACAACTTATTATTGCCAGTCTTCGAAGCATAAAGTGTCTCGAGCTTCTCCCACAAACTTCTAGCATGTGTCTCATTCACAATATGATTACGAACATTGTTTTCAACACATTGTCTAATATAACCACAAACCTGTAAGTGCTCAAATTCCCAATCTTCATCTGACATAGACTCGAGTTTATTAGAAGCGAACACAGGTAAATATATTTTCTTGACAAATAGAAGAACTTTCATCTTGCCTTTCCAAATATGGTAATTACTGTCATTTAAACAAACCATCTTGCTCATATTTGCCTCCATCATTCAAATAGATAAACCACAATCAAATATAACCAGAAGCTCTGATACCAATATGTTGGGAAGAAACCAAGCAATACAAAAGTTGCACGATAAGGTAAATGCGGAAGAATACCCAAGTCAAAACTTCTCACACTATTTGAATAAGAGGAGCAAACCAATCCAAGCACAAATGAAATATGGGGCAGCCACCAACAATAACTAATAGCAAGTAAAGTAATCAAACACACGAGACACCAGATTTACGTGGAAAACTCCTTCAATGTGAAGAGGTAAAACACCACGGGACCAAAGTCCACAAAAGCTCCACTAATCAATTAACAAGAGTTACAAATGTTCTCAAAATTGGCCACAAATAAAGTGCCAAACAATGAGCAACAATAGATAAAAGATAACACCAAAAATAGGGAACAAAAGGAGAGAAATCACCCAAATTCAGCTACTGTTCGTGGACCAGAAACAGAAGCTACAAACAGCAAAATTTAATCTCCATCGTCCAGATAGAAGAATAGGATGTTGAGAACCTCCAGTTCAAATTTTAGCACGATCCAATAGTTAACGAGTCACGAAACACAGTTTGAAGCAGACTGCCTGAAGCAGAAATTTCTGGAGCAAAAGAACTAAGCTTTTCTTCTCTCAAAACTCCTAAAACGATTGCTCTCTTTCTTTTCCTCTCTTGTCTAATTTCAAACTTAAAAGAGGTCTTATTTATATGTCTTGACATAGTGGGCTATTTGGGTAAAAGTGGGCTTGGTCCAAAAGGTGCTTTTTATCCACATAGGAAGGGAAAGCCCAATAACCCCAACACTTATCTTCCCTAATTAATAATTGAAGGATACTTATTAGTTTTATTTATCACAACATTTAGTGATGAAGTATCCCGTGACCAACGTATTAGAGTGGAGAGACGTGAATGAAATAATAATGGTATGAATTGTCATGAAGCTTTTAAACTTTTGTAATTGGATTTTACCCTTTGCAAGTAAACTACTGAAATTCAGTCAATACAAACACAACACTTAAGTCAAAGTCACCTCCATATGTATAATTCATAAGTTTACGCTTGAATAATTGTTACTCGTCAAAATAAAACCTGAAGAGAAAGAGGAGAGTTGTAACGTTTTCAAGGGTAAATATTACTATGTATGATTGAATTTTAAAATGTTAGGTTAATATATAGGATGTGGATTGTATAATTAGAAAATATATAGTAGTTCACTTTAGGGACATTAATTGTATAGCATAGAAACATTTTCCTAATTTACCAAACATAATACTCTCTCTACTCTAATTTATTTGTCATAATTTAATTTAACGCAAAGTTAATAAAAAAATGAAGACTTTTGAAACTTGTGGTCTAAAATAAACAATAAGTAATTGTGTGATTGCAAATGAGTAAAATGAGAAGGTTGGAGTTATAAAAAGATTTCCAAATTAAGATATATGACAATCCTTTTGAGATGAATCAATAAAGAATGTACGACAAACAAAGTTGGAGGGATGAAATTATACTTTTAAATATAATACAAAACATAGCAAATTAGGGTTTAGTAAGGGTCTAGTCTCTTTCTCTCTCTCACAATCTCTCTCTTCCATCCAATATCTTTCTCTCTCCTCCCACTCTACTTTCTAGGGATATTTAGCTAAAAGACCTCTTTGAAGTCTTCAATTAAAAAAATAACCTCCAAATTTTAAAAATTAGGTGGATGACCTCCACTCCGATAATCATAATTAGGACTTAATTAGACCAAAAAAATGCCTACACGTCCCAACCCCCTAAGTTCTAAATATTACACCTTGGCCCATACTAAAAAAGGAAAATTTCCTCTCCCCCTCCCCAAAAAATTTTGCAGCCCTATTCCTCTCGTTCCAGCCGCCTCCATTGCCATCTTCTTCAGCGGAAGCACATTCTAGGCCTCAAACCCAGACCATTTTGTTCCGTAGCTATCACAAATCCAATTCATATCTTCAATGTGCTCTCATTTCGTGATTTCTGATCGTGGGAAGCTTTTAAATTTTCAATTTCGTCTTTTTCAAAAGGTTCAATCAGTCGATCATGGCGGGTGCATTGTCATCAAATTGGGCTGGTATCAACCTCATCGTGGTAATCGAAGTGTTTTATTGAGCTGGTAAGCTGCTTTATCATCTCCGCCATTATTTTTGTTCTATTAGAACTCTTTTTAGTTCATCGTTGACACGACCCGGAATCCGGCTAGGTCGTGCGGGCACCCGACTTCCTCCCCTAGACCCGTCGGGCAAACCCTTACCAATTAAATTAGGAAAGTAACTATAATTCAATTCATAAATAAGAGCAAGACTAAAAAAAAAAAAAAAAGCACGGACATACTGATACCTCTAAGCTATATAAAAGAAATTACAGTTGACTACCAAACATACTAGGTTTAGGGTTCTCCAGAATAGACATCTAAAAGTAAAAAAGAAGATAAATACCTCCTAAAGGGAGATAAATGCAACTGAAATAACAACCAATAAATTGGTGGCCACCGGAATAAAAGCTAGCTCACCCTGACAGCTGAAGTCGTCTTCGCTCCTGTACAATGTGGAGAACTCAATCCTGGAGCGAACCTGCCGAAACGAAATAGATTGATAAGAAACAAACAACAAACAAGGGTGAGTCAAAGGACTCAATAAGTGGGTCGGACTAGCCACCTCAAAGAATATGATAGCTAGCCAGGGAGAAGAATAAGATAACCCAAATTCCTCTTATTTAAATTATAAAAAGGCAGAGCCAGATAACAACCGAAAACACGTATGAAACCATAAACTCAACTAGGGATACGAGCCAGAAACATATCAACAAATAAGCAACGCATATATAACCAGGACAGTAGTCATGTACCGTAAGTCTACACAATGGTATGAAATGAGATGAAATGAAATGAAATATGATGCAAAGGGTCACATGTGCCCGCCATCCCATTTCGAACCGGAATACTCCTGCATTCGAGGGGAATCCAATCTGATAATCAACTAGAGCGGAATACTCCTGCTCCTGGGGCGGAATACTCCTGCACCCGATATAATACGAACCAGAGGCGGAATACTCCTGCACTCTCTTGGGGCGGAATACTCTTGCACCCGATATAATGTAAAGCTGAGGCGGAATACTCCTGCACTCTCCTGGGGCGGAATCTTCCTACCCTCAATATGATACAATGGAGCGGAATACTCCTGCTCCTGGGGAGGAATACTCCTACCCTCAATATGATACAATGGAGCGGGATACTCCTGCTCCTGAGGCGGAATACTCCTACACTCAATATGATACAACGGAGCAGAATACTCCTGCTCCTGGGGCGGAATACTCATGCACCCAATATGATATGCAATATAATGTATATGAATGACATTTAATGCATATGAATGCAATGTGATGCAATAATAACCCTTCACCAGCGGACACTCACCGACAGCCGGGAAGTAGATTCCAACTCAGAGCCAGAGTACAATGCTCAAATCCTCAATGAAACCCCAACAACAGGATATAACATATAATATATAATGTAAATCCAAAGCTAAGGCGTAATGAGTACGCCTATCAGCAGCTACACACGTAAGGAACACGTGGCAGAAAATCCACGAGGCCAGGTGCCTCCAAAGAAATGGATATAAACACTTACCTCTTCCAAAAGTTAGTACAGCTAATCAACAACCGCTTTATCCTTTGGTTTCCTTGCCAAACGATCCCACTCTATTTAATAAGCAGAAAAATCTATCAATTTAGGCTAAAGTCTTCATTCCTCCCATCTTAGGGCAATTCGGTTAGGAACTTGATACCCACGCGACCGGACTGTGTGTCCAATGTCCAGCCTCTATGGGGGACTCCAAATCACACATAACATGATCATAATATAAGCATAAGCATGTATGAGCCATAACACATGAGGCAACAATAGATATGGACTCAAAGGAATGAGAAGAAAACTCCGGATAGAATTATAGACACAACCTAGAACTCAGAATTTGTCCAACTCTTTGAATTTCCATAAAATTTTCGGCAGAGTTTTCCGAAAACTGATGATCTGTAAAAATAGAACCAGCACTATAGGGAATGGATACCCGGATAAATTGATAACATAAACATGTTAAATGGATAACAAGATGAGACGACTGTATGACATAACAAATCCGTTGATAGAATGTCTGGACAGCACCACTGTCCTGCTTTTCGACCTAATTTTCAGAGTGTAGATTAAAGATATAGACTTCATGGTCTCATAAAAGTTGTAGATATATGTCTTAGGATTCTGGGGATTCTTAAATAATCTTAATATCAATTTTGTACAAAGAGTTATGATCAATATACTAACAGCTGTTCAAAGATCAAAATGATTTTCCAGATTTTGAAACGTTTTGTCTTGCCGATTCGGACGTCTTTCACCTTGTATTTTAGTACCAAATTAATTATATACAAGGTTTCCTTGATACCATACAAGTTTATCACAAGAAACACTAAGTTTAGAACTAAGAAAAGCTTCAAAAGCTAAAAGATACATGCCTTGCTAAAAGAAACGTTTAGTCTTACATACCTTTGATGCTTCTTGCTTCTAAACCTTGTTTCCCTTGAATTCAACACCTTCGAAAGCTTAAATAAGCTATAATACAGCATTTGGATACTTTACTTAGCCATGAAGTAATTCTAAAACTCAAGCTATAGACGAAATTGAAGGTAGCATACCGTTACCTTAATCGCGTAGAGCATTTTGAAGCAATTTGTCTTCAATTTCGAGTTAAGATTGACGTCCATCCTTCCAAATAATAAAAAAATTTCAAAACTAAATGAGAGAGCTGTTTCTCTCTTATCTTTCTGGAACTGACGAGATATGAAAGGAATTTTCTTTTTATACTTGAAACATTTCAGTTTTAGTCCTTTTTTACGCTTATGTTCCTCTTCCTAGCCTGAATTCTGATATCCATATCTTTTTATCTATACGTTTTATGAATAAACCGTCAAAAGTGTTGGAAACTACACTCCAAGACCTTAAATTTGGTATATTATATGTCCCCAAAAGACCTCATATAACACACGAAATTAATTACTGAAAAAGCTTCGTTACAAGGCAATTCGTTAGTAGGTTTTTCCGCAACTTAAATCCGATTTTTCCAAAACTTTATATTCAACATATAAACATCATATATGGTCATATTATGACTTTAAACTCACTTAAATCATTCTTAACATGTCTATAGAATGATATACGTCACTTTGGATATACGGGATGTAACAATCGACCTGTTTTAATATATTGTCGGCTTGTTAATATATCAGTAAATAGAGCTGTGATGGGGGGCTATGCAATAATGGGTGCTGATTACAATGGGCAATAGGTAGAGATGCCTAAGTGCTAGTCTTGGCGTTCCAATACTAGTGCCACAGTACCTATTGCACTGAAATTGGAGTGTACATTTGACGAGTTGATTAATAGCGTTATTGAACGCAGACAATTAACTTGTGATCGGCATGATGTATCCATTAGCTATATACTTGGTACGGCGCCTGCTAGGGGGAAATAGATCCTTCATTCATTAGGAATGACAGTGATCTGCGCATATACCTCCTAGATGTAGATGGTAATGCTAGTAGGCATGTTCTTTACATTTTGCGGGTCGAGAGGTCCGTCGCAGCTTCAGATGCTGCTGCAGCATCTCCCATAGCAGTTGATCAAATGGAAGAGTCCAACAATATTATTGTAGATGGTACATAAAAATAAGTCTTGGACAAGAATGTTGAGAAAGCTAAGAGCCACCATCCTCATGCCGTTGTGGGAGATAAAAAATCCTGTACATGTAAGACATTTATCAAAAGGAGCTGGAAAAGAGTTAAGCACATTCCATCAAATGGGGTATCATTTACGTCTAAGAAGAGAAGGAATAAATGTTCAAATTGTAGATGACCCGGCCATAAAAAATCAGCTTGCCCTCTGGCTCAAAATAGACAATGTTTATTATTTATTAATTTTTTCCTAATGAGTGTAATATTTTATTTTTCTAAATATTTTTAATAACTTGTGAACTGAATAAAATATGTATCTTCACTTCCAATATACCAGTGTTTACTCAGTCTTATTTTTTTATTATCATTAGATATGTTGATAACAGACCCTTGCTTGTTGCGCTGGAAGTACGAAACACTCAATTTTAACAAGTTGACAATAAATCTTAACTAGGTTTATTGATATCTGTAATAATTATTTTTTGTTCCCTGGACACTGTTCGAGCATAGATCATATAAGCATAAACTGAAGGCATCGTTTCCAGTAATTAGCGTGCAAGTGAACTGTGTGGTAGATAATAGGCAAGCCAAAATGTGTGTCAGGTCCTTTAAAAGGTGCACTGCCCAAAGTAAGAACTATCTCATCGAATATAATGTCTCCAATAACTCATGTCTCTTGACCTTTTTATCGTATAGAGTATAAATATGGCCATCATTTTCTAATTTTTTACACACTCATTAACAAGTTAATCTATCTACTTTTTGCCTCCTTGATCTTCTCTCTTTCTCTAAAACATGCCAGACGCAAGTAACAACCATGTTTGGCCTTTTGGATGGTACATCCGAACAAGAAACTGTACATGCTTCACTCTAACTATAAACAGATATTCATGTATCAATAATGACCTAGTAAGTTTCGTACTTCGTCGTTTAATATTTGGATTTATTTACAATAGTTATTTGATTTTTAACCCATTAAACATTTTACTCTTTTATCCGACTATACGACTGTAGCCGTTATCTACAATGGTGATGCTAGGTTCTTCTTGGAACTCCATGTGACACCATCTTACAAACTGCTTCGGCGAGATTGGTTACAATTTATTAATGATCCTCATATAGTTGAAGACCAAGTTTTCCACTTCCAAATAATGCGCCGACATACTGAATATAGTGTATATTTTCGTGTTCATATGATGCCATGAACAAGAAGACTTTTCTGAGTAAAGAAATCTCTCTTTTTTTTATTAATGTATTTATTAAAAGTATTATCAATGGAAAGGGTGATATTTTGTCGGCATATTAATGTTGGTGTTCTTGTCTTTACTCTATCTTATCGTTTAATATACTTTGATATGTTGATAATAGACTCTTGATGCGCTAGAAATTGGTATTTTTTTGGCAAAGTATGTATAGTTGGCAATCAAGCATAATTTGGTTAATAATAAAATTTAACTGGTTGTATTGATATACTGCAGTTGCAAATTTTTTTGGACAACTAGGAATAAAATATGATAGTTTTTGGCAAAGTATGTGTAGTTAACAATCGATTGTAAATTGGTTAACAATAAACTTTAACTGGCTATATTTAGTTGCAATTTATTTTGGACAACTAGGAACAAAATGTGATATTTTTTTGGCAAAGTATGTGTAGTGGACAATCAATCGTAAGTTGACTAAAAATAAACTTTAATGGCTATATTGATATTATGTAGTTGCAAATTTTTTTGGACAACAAGGAATGAAACAGTGTATAAACTACTATACATGGTCTACACTAAATAAATGTTGGAATTATACTGATTTGAATATTTGTTGGTTAAGTTGGCTATTCGATCATACACCAAAATTGCATAGACTAAAGACAGAGGCATTATTTCAAACAATGATAACTAGGTGTCGTATATTAATAGACAACAAACTTGATGAGTAAGCTAAGTATATTGAGTGGTAGATAATAGGTCAGTGTGAAATGTATCAGGTTGATTAAAGGGTGCACTGCTCAAGTTGGGCATGTCCCGCGGATTCAATGGAGGAACGGGAAAAGTCTCAACGGAAACAGGTTTTAATCATGATTGTTGGACCTCCCCCCGCCCCACCCCTATCCTTTCACCTTTTTCAACTATAAATAGGACCACTTTTTACTCTTTTACAAAATTCTGACTAAAAAATATCAACTTTTTTTAACTTTTTTATGCACAACAATGGCGTATCCACCCACCCAAGATACACTCCTCATCCCTCAAGCACTTGACCTTCTCATTCGAACAATGAATGAGGATAAGGAGAGGTAAGAAAGGAATATTAGGTGCATTTTATGTATGATTTATGAAATGTGCCGCCGCATCGGTATCAACCCCGATGACCTCATCACCCTCCTTGGTTCCCCATAAGTTCAAAAATATAATTTTAAGTATATCAAATGTTTTAATTTTGTTTAACGACTTAAGCATTTTGTTTTTTGTTATTTTGATCTTGGGAAAAGAGCTTTCTAATTAGAGAAAGCTCTTTATTATGTAATTATAAAAAAAAAAAAAAGAATGGAATTGGGGGAATTTTGTTGCCGGCGTACTAATTTTGGTGTTGCTATTGTTTTAATTTTTGTTTCAATTGTCTTTTGTATCTTCTTTGTTTTCATCGAAGAAGATGACTGAATCTGTTCCAAGTGAATAATAGACCTACTGATGTTTATAAGCAACTAAATATGGAGACCACGACAAATTAAAGTGTTTAAATAACTAAACAACTAAGCATAAGAGACTCTAGATTTCTGACGTAAATCTGATGAACATGACAATAAACGAATTGAAGTTTATAAACAACTAAACATAAAGGCATGGAAAAAGTGCGGTTAGTTAAAGACGTATGTACTGCAGTTAAACTGATAGTAAACCACGTCCAAGTATATAAACAACCAAAATAAAGAGAAGGATTGTTGTACAGAAGTAATAATCTATTTACACAAATACCTCGATGATTTCCGCATCCTATATAATTTTCCAAAGTACGGTACACTTGCCAAAATCACTATGGATTCTAAAGTAGTTGATAATCAAACATATAGGATTGATAATCATCACTGCTAAACTTGATTTAATGACTGAGACAACACTTCTTTTAATTAAATAATTATAATATCACACAATTATAACATCACACAATTATAACATTGGCTATGTTGTTGTTGTAATATGATAAATTATAAAAATAAAATATAAATGACTCCGCGTCAATTCATCCGGATTGTAAATGACAGAAAATCCACCTTTTTAAGGTTTATCATCGACTGAAGTAATTAAGGATTAAATTGAAGTGTTAATGTGTATACGTTCGTTTAGGAAGCGTAAACATATAAATAATTAATTAGAAAAGGTGTGTGGTACTTTTAATCCATATAAATAAATCAAAGAATTAGTTGCTTGTCACGCTACGATTTTCTTCAATGTTTTCGGGAATCCAATGTTATTTATCATCATTATAGTCTTGGGCTGTATTAATCCATATAACTCAATCAAAGCACAACTCGCTTCTCACATTACGATCTTCTTCCATGCTTAGAGAAAGAGGTATTGCTTTCTCAGAACCTTAACACTAGTATACCTTGTATCATATAAGTCATCCAATGTAACTCCTTATCAATGTTATTGACCGTTATTAAGATACATTATGCAACAACTTTGTCATGTACATGATTTTCTAGTTCGTAGACCATTAAATTACCCCTTAATGGTATTTAATATAAATATTTTATATTAATTTAATGGAAACTATACGTGTAAATTATCAACTCGATCAATGTTGACAATCAATAATAGTGTAAGTTTCCATCGTTGATAATATACGTGTCAAGCCAAAATCATCTACATATACCATAGAGCTCAAACCCCAAACTTCAAGCGCGTGGACCCTAAATCCTAAACTCCAAATCACAAACCTTAAATGCTAAACGTGCGCGTAATAATATCCTGGATGGTAAAATTATCATATTCCCCTGTTTAATAGGAGTACAATAAACCAAATTGAAGTTGATTAACATCTTTCAATTGCTTTAGTCTTTAATGCCTAATTGGGGATGGTCGGTCTAGTTAATTTTATTATGCGATAGTAATTTAAATATTTTATATGTTTGATTACTGTTGGTTAAATTTAACTAATCGACTATACGTGGTAGAAAATCAATATTATAACAGAATCAAAAAATATGGAGATGAACAATTTCAAAAGACTTGCAGTGGTTGAGAATCAAAACAAGAACTGAAACTAATATTACCAACATATATCAGAAATGTCTAATAAAAAACACAACTGAAACAACATTACATGATTAGTTGTAAACTAATATTAACCATAGGAACAGTAACTAAAACGTCTAGTATATTAAAACATAAACAACAACTAACAGAAAACTAGTTTGCTGCATTTGGTGAATTTTGTGGAGTTTCTTCAACCATATCCTCTTCCTCTTCGTCAATTGGAAAATCAGCCATGACATTTGGTGAACCTGGTGCACTTGCGTCTTCCTCTATAATGTTTTCCACGGGTGCTGGTGGTGCACCAATTGCATCGAGTCTTGCATTGATCGCTTTGATCGCTTCGTTCCTCTCATGCACCTTTGCCCAGATTTCTTCAAGTTTCTTCAGCATTGAAAACAATTCTTCTACATCAATTTGCAGAGTGGCTAACTTCTAGTAGATATCACGCTTGTTGGATGGTCCAACCATTTAGAAATTTCTTTTAATAATTTGATAGTAATTTGATTGTAGGAAAATTTGTGTTAAAAATGGAATGGAAAAAGCACAAACTGTTGGGGGTTTAAATAAAAATTATTTTGAAGAGTTACAAAGGTTAGTGAAAAGACACAAATTAAATGGAAGGGTCACTTTTTAATTAATAATTAGGCGCCTCTAATCAAGTCAGTCAGCTTAAAAAAAAAAAAAAAGTAAAATTGCCCTGACATGACAATTCTTACTTTGGACAGTACACTAATTACCTACTCTACCACACTTCACATCGCCTAATGTCTACCGCACAATCTAATTAAATTATTGGGTAAGTAACACGTCTATAATATATGTCACCTATGCTATAGTTGTTTGAAATATTTATTTTGTCTTTAGTCTACTCAACGATCAGCCATGTTCAATAATCATATATTTTAAATAGTAGAAAAATGCATCCAATGACACTGGTTGATAAACGAAGCATGTGATACATTACCAAAGTGGATTGTAAATAATTTAACACTCAAACGAGATTAAAAAAAATACAACATTGTCAACTGTATAACACTCGAACAAGATTAAAAAAACAATCTATAAAAGACAATGAAATCAATCTTTGTTTCCATCTTTGTTAATACAATCTTTGTCATGATTCTCCAAGACACGCCACACAATTTTTTCATGATCTTGACCAACTTCTCCAACCTCTCCATTCAAGTTCAATTCCGATTCGACATGGGATGCATCATCTGCTTCATAAAACTGTTCCTCAGCATCCTCACCATTTTTCATCAGCACTTCATTATCATTCACAGTGGCTTCCTCTACAACCTTGGCCTTGGTGGCATCAACTTCATTAACATTGGCATCAACTTCATTGGCCCTAATTGCAACTGCATTGATATTGGTGGCATCAACTGCATTGCATTAGCATCAATTGCATTGGCATTGACATCAACTGCATTGGTATTAGTGGCACTGACACTGGTGGTACTGACACTGGTGGTACTGACACTAGCATTCACTTCAACATCAATTGTAGCATTCACTTCATCAAATCTACGCTTCTTTCTCAGAATTAAAGTGCTCCTTACAGTGATACCACAATCCATTGCCTTCCTCTTTCTGTGCATCATCAACCACACAGAAGGACAGTATAAACATTTGCATATTGTCCTCTTCGGTTGTTCCGCTAGAATCTTAGCAACATCAACCAATTTGTCCTCCATTGCTGTCAGCCTATCAAAAACAACCCCCAAAGAATGACCACCACTAGAAGGACCTACACCTTCACCAAAAATTCCTGTATGAGCTCCACCAATATCTTCATCTCATTTGTATCTTCTTCTCCATCTACATCCATATCACCTTCACAAGCAGAATTATATAGTTTTTTTGATGGCTGTGGGTCCCTCAACTTCAGACCTAAAGGCATCCACCAAGGCATCCTCAACTTCATCTTCATAGGGCACATATAAATCCTCCCACCCCGATCGCACCTCTTTCTCAGTAGGGAATAAGTAAGGGCGTACGATTTGGATAGAAGTTGAACAAATTAATACTAATTTCTTACAAATTAAAAAGATATTTAAAGTTAGCTAATCTAATGATATAAAACTAATACAACATTACTTTAATTTTATCTTCTCCTTCCAAATGGATCGAAGGATTTAGGCACCTTTTTCTGTACCATTTGAGCATCCGAGGGCACGACATAGGAGACTGATCTGTCAGTGCATCTCTCCTTCCAACGACAGAAAATGCTTCATTGACCCAGATTTAATCGGAGCACGAAAAATGTAAACTTAACAATCAACTAACTATTGGTTTATTGTAGACTTACCAAAAATGCCAAGGGGAACTCAAAAAGAGCATATCCAGGTGCTTTTCCTTTCTCACTGAAGGTTTTATAATGCTTGGCCAAGTCAAGCTTGTGCTTCAGATATTCAATCGCCAGCTCTAAGCAAAACCTGCCCTATGGATACTTGGAGAAGAACTCCAGATCATCAACCATACAAATCCACTCCTTCGGAACTGACTTTGAGGTATCTTTTGCCATCAATATGGTGTGGACAAACCACAAAAGGCACATCTTTAACTGTTCATCTTTGCTAAATCTTCTTCTCCTGTTAATCTTTACTAAATCTTCTTCTAGTTTCCAAATGCCTCAAAAGCTTTTCAAATGTCGCTTTATCATTTACCTCAGTGGAGGGTTTCCAAGTTAGTTTTTCATAAAATTTCTCACCTTTCTTCATAACCTTATCCTTTGCTTTATTGCTGCGTTTTACCCCACACTCCAAACAAGTCATTAGAGCAAACTCTCTAAGCCCAAAACAAGCTGGCTTTCCATGAATCAAGAACCAAACCTCGTGACGCTTTTTATCCTTTATTCTATCCAGAAGTAGGGAGTGAACCATCTGTCCATTGAATTGCAAAAATCAAAATATTTAAAGGAACTTCCCAAGCACAGAATCCTTAATTTCTTTTCTAATTTTAACTCTTTCAACAACTTGTTGAATTCACAAAACTTTTTCATGCTAAATCGAACAGATATCTTCGACGGGAATAAAGGAATTTCATCAAGCCAAGTTGTAAGTCCATACCTTCGAACATTGATTTCCTTGATGCATCGGGGAACTGATAAACAGTCCAACTCACACTCATGCTCCCTGACATCATCCCCTTCTTGATCTGCAGTTTCTTCATTACTTTCTTCTTCTTCACCTTCTTAATTCTTCTACACCTTTTTCTTCTTCTTCTTCTTCTTCTTCTTCTTCTTCTTCTTCTTCTTCTTCTTCACCACTTTCATCTTCTCCTGATTTCTCTCCATTTCCTTTCTCAGCAGCAGCAGAACTTTTTCCATCATAATCATCACCATCATATCTGCTTTCCATACCTTGCAAGTCTCGTATGGCTGTCGCTCTATTTTTTAATACATGTGGGGGGGGGGGGGGGAGGGAGGGGGAGGGGGAAATGTCTGGGTCTGAAACAAACCTGGATGGTAGTAGTGGAGGGCTCTTTCATTCGCTACTAGCTAGGAAAGTAAGCAACTTCTATTAGCGCCGGACCTTGAGTCGAATTGTTCGTGTTATGTGCAATGTCCATTGATTTAGATTCCTTCCCCCTTTTCAACTACGAAAAAGATCGAGAGGAGCCCCCAAAGAACGGAACAGAAGCCTTTCGATTCACTCGCCATTCCCTCTTAAATAAATAAATAAATCTTGCCTGGGGCTGGGTCATTCGTTGTTGCGGGAAAACTTACAAGTACAGTTTAGGAGGAGGCGGGCGCTAACCATACTGTATGAGTATTCGGACTCGGACTATAACAGTGATGGACTACACTATCCAAATGAGTAAAAGGGAGCCTAGAAAACCTAAAGATGTTCTTATTTGTAATTCAAACTAAAATGAGCAAATTTTTATTCGTAGTGCTAACTACTTACCGGTAACTGTCGGTGAAAATACACACTAATTAAATTACTTACTTAAATTGACTAAAATTCCGCGCCATAAAGCATAGTTGAGTAATTTAATAACAAACGACAAACAACAAATAAACCATCAAAATCATTAGAGATCAAGTTCTAATTTCAATACTCTTTCTCTGAAAAGACATGTCATAATTAAATGTAATTTTTAGTGAGATGTTGTTTAATGCCTACAACATCCCAATCAATGAGTGTCACCTCATTCACACAATACATCTATCTTTCTTGTCCTTAATTTGAAAATTCCACTTAACTTTAATTTTCTAGTGTTAATCATCTTCCTATTACAATTATTGGGAGTGCGATGAGATGAAGAAAATGTTTCCACCATAGCCAGAAGCTTTAAGGTTTGAACCTTAGCTTGAAAATAGTGAAATCTTCGAGCGTTTTTTTCTTTAAAAAATATAATATGCGACACGAATTTTCATTAGTCAAATCAATAGGTATCTAACACCAAATGATCAGATTAAAAAAATTATCTAGCTCTATTACGTGTTCTTGTATGTATAAGTCTTGTTTGTAGACTAAGAAACAAGAACCAGAAGTAGGACCATAACTTTTGTAACTACTACTATAATATATTTGTTTTTTTTTATGCCCACAAGTTGACGAGAATGAAGACATTCGAGTTAAGCAGAATCTACAATAAGTGACAATCTTACCAGAATTTAATATTTGAAAACAAGTTTCAGCTCCTCACTTTTTTATGCATAACGTAAGGAAAAGGTGTTCGTCTGCTCTCATGTCTTATCTTCTGTATTATTGAGTCTTGATTATTTCCATAAATATTTAGGCTACTGTGTTAATTAATGTATTGCCTATTTTTTCTAAACATGCATTAAGATGATTGTTTCTTTAGATGGCGTTAAGATCCAGAGCAACTTGCTTTGATCCTTTCTTCCTCGAATTACATTAGGGATATTTCTCTTTTGTTTTTGTTGTTCCTTCCCAAACCCCCACCCCCCCCCCCCCAACCCTCCCTCTTTTAATTTGTCTCTGGCTAAGTTTAGACTTCGAGGTTTATTTCATACTATCTTTTAGTAGTGACGGATCTACTTGCGTCCACTGAGTTTGGTTGGAACTTTATATATGCATAAAACTAAATGAGGTTACATATGAAATGTACTTATTGTGAGAACTCCGTGATTTTTAAATCATGAATCCTTCTTATAATTTATTATTAGTCTTGCTCGTTAAATTATATACTTTCTTTGTCTCATATTAAGTGTCATTTTAGCTAATTTTTTCAATATATCGATGTAAAAAGCCATGACAAAATGAAATTTCTATATCCATTTTAATTTGATCTTACCATTAAAGATGTCAAAAGCAATTAATAATACACATATTTAAGTTATACTAATATTTAATAACCAACTTCTAGTCTTAATTACGACATTTTCTTAACGAACATTCTAAAATGATAAATAACTACTAAAATGAGACGTACGAAGTAATAAACTTCTTCATTAAGTTTTATGTCCAAGAGACCATGACATAGTATTATGTGGTACATATTTTTCTTTTGGGCTACACCACCTCAAATGCTAAAAGAATGTATACAACGTGAACTCACTATTAAAAATTACCTTTCCGAGAAAGGGTCGATCGAAAACCCAGCGTCGTAAACGTATTCTTTTTTAGTAGTGATTTGACCTTTATGCATAAAGCTATATATGTCAATCGGACCAGGACCGGCTCGGACCGGCCCGTTAAGAGTCGGCTCACCGGCCTTGGTACCGGTCCGGTCCGAACTGGTTTTTTTTTTTTCAAAAAATTGAAGCCCGGCTCGGCCCTTAGCCCATTAAGCACCGGACCGGTCCAGCCCGGACCGGTCCAATTTTTTTCTTCTTTTTTCTTTTTCATATTTTAGCTAAGCCTATCACTTTGTACTTGCAATTGGAAGGACATATAATCCTATATAAAAAGAGAAGGAGGGTGAAAGTAGGAAAGAAAGGATCAAACATTTTGAGAATAATATACTTTGACTCATTGATGGAAACCAAGTTTAATCACTATGTTAATTTGATGCACTACTCATGAAGTAAAAGATCACTGTTATTATTTTAAGTAAGTACTATCTCATCATTTCTACAGTACGTTTAGCCAAATAGATACAACTTTAATACTACAACTCAAGTGTGAGAAACTGTGATGCGGGGCATATGACCTCAAGGCCGTTCACTAGGAGTCAAGCTAAGTTGATTCAAGACACCCATCTTCACTTGACTTGGAGGGACATTGAAGGAGGCTCCGAGAGTAGCTCGAGGATCATGCTTTTGAGCACCATGGATGGAGGAACACTTGGGCTCCAAGGGGATCCACCCCAAGCTCATTTTGAGCCTCTTGCACAAGTTCCAGAAGGAGGCGGAGCGCCTACCAAAAAGCAGAGAACTGAGCAGAAGAAGGCGGAGTGCCTCATCCTGAGGTGGAGCGCCTCATCAGCTGGAGGCGGAGCGCCTCATCAGCTGGAGGCGGAGCGCCTCCCCCTGTTTCAGCATGTGGGATATTTTACTACTTTTTGCATGAACTACCAACTATAGCCCTGCGTGGCTTTATTTGTTTTAACCCACTTTGGGGGTACTTTAGACCTTTTAGTATGACTAAGTGAAGCCTATAAATACTTTACTTAGCCTCCTCAAACAGTAGCTTACCTTTGAATCTTATGAATGATGAATAGAGTTTATCTCTTTATTGAAGAAACCCTTCTCTTGGTTGCTTGAATTCACTAGTGGAACCTAGTTGAGTCTTGAACCGAAAATCCGATCATTCTACTTGCGAGTCCCGGGTGCGACTCGAGGGTGGTTGCATAGTGTAGGTCCTTCTTGACACCGATACGAGGGTATCTCGGGACAAGTTCCCCGGGGTTACTTCGTAGAGAGTTCGAGTAGTGTCTCGCTCTCTATCTTTATTTTTCCGCGTTTAGTTTTGATCCTTATCATATTGGTATCAGAGCAAGGGTCGGGTTTTGTTTCTACAAACCCCCGAGCCTTGATTCTTCGTGCCTAGGTTAGTTTCTACGTTAGGTTCTTATTTGTTGTTGAAGAAAACACAAAAAAAAAAAAAAAAAAAAAAGAAAAGAGTTGAAAAACACAAAAAAATTTGATCATAGATTCTTGGTTTGTTGGACCCGTTGTGAGATTGTTATTGGGGTTTGTTCCTTATTGGAAACCCGTTCTTTTGGTAACCTAAACACAAGATATGAAGTTGAAACACAAGATTTGAAAATTTGAAACCTTTTGAAAATTTGAAAATTTTAAAACCCTAGTTTTGAAGATGATGAACATGGTGGATTGTTTGTTTTTTTATTGGGGTTTGATAAAAGTTGTTGGGGTTTGTTCTTTGTGGTTGAAACAACATTGGGGTACCTTTGAATTGCTAAAACAACTTGGGAATTGTTGGATTTTTTGGTGCAAAACCAAGAAAACCCAAAGTGAAACTTTGCTGAGAGTTGCACGAGGCGGAGCGCCTAGATTCTGAGGCGGACCGCCTAAGGTTTGCGACCTCTCTGGAATTTGCTGAGGCGGAGCGCCTCCTCAAAAGAGGCGGAGCGCCTCCAACTGAGGCGGAGCGCCTACTAATCTGAGGCGGGGCGCCTACTTCTGGGAGTTGTTGCTTTGGGTAGTCTTTCGTAGGATCTCTTGTTTCTTTGATTGCATTGCATCTAGCTAGTACTTATTTGAGTAATCTTACCTACTTGAATTGTGCTAGCCCTTCTAAGCTATTAGGAAACTCAAGCCTAGACCGGAGACTAGAATTCAAAGAAGACTCGTAGTCTCTTTTGACTCAAGTCCGCACTTAAAGAGCTTATCGTTCCAATAGAGTCATATCAACTCCACTCACCCCGGAGTGCATTTGGCTTTTGAGTCGAGTGATTAAGTTGAGGTTTACTATTCAACTTAGTGAAGCTTTGGATTCAAGCAAGAGTGAAATAGCCACCACCACTAAACGAGTGACCCGAGTGAAACACTTGTGAGGGAGTGTGTGAGGTTTTTTTGGTAACGTTTGTTACTTGTGTAGGTACAATGTCTATCGAAGGTGAAGATTTTGCTAAGAGTGCCCTTGCTACTATCCTTGCCAAATTGGATAGTATGAACTTGAGGATTGAAAGCCTTGAGAGGGTGAACTCTAGTGCTCTAGTTGAGCAAGGGACTTCCAATGTTGGAGGTAATTCTAAAACCCAATTGAATACTCCTACTTCTTCTTCCATTTAATGTCACAAATGCAAGGGGTATGGACACTTTGCTAAGGAATGTCCTACGAAGAGGACCATGGTTGTTGTTGGTGATAATGCTTATGAACAAGAGAGTGAACCGGAGGGAGATGAGGGAGTAGAGGGAGATGAGGAAGTAGAGGAGGATGATCAAGATGACACGGTGGAGGATGAGGAACCTCATACTTTCCTAGTTGTGAGGAGGAGCCTAGGAGCTATGATTGTGGAGGATAGTGAAACCTTGCAAAGGGAAAACCTTTTCCATGCTAGGTGTCGTGTCAAAGGTGTTGTATGCTCTATGATCATTGACTCCGGGAGTTGTACTAATGTTGTGAGTCAATCTCTTATATCCCAATTGAAATTGCCTACCGTGAAACACCCCAAGCCGTATCGATTACAATGGCTTAGTGAATGTGGGGAGTTAAAGGTAGTGAAGCAAGCAATGATCAAGTTCAAAATGGGTAGTTATGTGGATGAACACTTGTTCGACGTGGTGCCCATGCAAGCTTGCCACCTTCTCTTTGGAAGGCCTTGGCAATTTGATCGACAAGCGGTTCATGATGGACGTGTCAACACTTACACGCTCCAACATAAAGGAAGGAAATTTGTGTTGAAGCCCCTAACTCCCAAACAAGTGAGTGATGACTACAATCGGATGAGGGAGTTGAGGGAGGTGGCAATGGCCAAGTCAATCATTGAGACTAGCCCTTTGTCCAAAAGTATAGTGGCAATCCCACCTTCTTCTTCTTCCGGTGGCATATGTGCCATGATGCAACCGGGTGAGGTCCTAAGAGGAAATGATGGCACCAAGTTTCTCCTATGCCTAGTGCACAAAGGTATGATCCTTAACTCTAATTGTGATTATTCTTCTAACCCTTTGCCTAGTGTGTTTGAGAATGTCTTGAAGGATTTTGGGGACATGTTCTCGGATGAGATGCCGGATGGATTACCTCCTTTGAGGGGTATCGAACACCAAATAGACTTTGTCCCGGGATCCCAAATCCCAAACAAGCCGGCTTATAAGAGCAATCCGGAGGATACAAGAGAATTGCAAAAGCAAGTTGATGAATTGCTCACTAAAGGCTTGGTAAGGGAAAGCTTGAGTCCTTGTGCCGTGCCCGTGATCCTTGTTCCCAAAAAGGACGGCACTTGGAGAATGTATGTTGATTGTCGGGACGTGAACAAAATAACGATAAAGTACCGTCATCCCATTCCCCGACTTAATGATATGTTAGATGAATTAAGTGGATCATGTGTGTTTAGCAAAATTGACCTTAGGTCCGGCTATCATCAAATCCGGATGAAACCCGGTGATGAATGGAAAACCGCATTCAAGACCAAGTTTGGTCTCTATGAATGGTTGGTGATGCCCTTTGGGCTCTCCAATGCACCTAGCACTTTCATGAGGCTAATGAACCATGTTCTAAAGCCATTCATCAACAAGTTTGTGGTCGTCTACTTTGACGATATATTGATCTATAGCAAATCAATAGACGACCATGTTGATCACCTTAGGCAAGTGCTTGAAAAGTTGAGAGCCGAAAAGCTCTATGCTAATTTTAAAAAGTGTGCCTTTGGTATTGAGAAGGTAGTCTTCCTTGGGTTTGTTGTGAGTGCCCAAGGAGTGGAGGTGGATGAGTCTAAGGTAGAGGCCATACGTGATTGGCCTACTCCTACTACTGTTACTCAAGTGAGGAGCTTTCATGGTCTTGCTAGTTTTTATAGACGCTTTGTGAAAGACTTTAGCTTCATTGCCGCTCCACTCACCGAATTGGTGAAGAAAGACCAACCTTTTGTTTGGGGAGGGCCTCAAGAGAAGGCCTTCCAAGAGTTGAAAAGTAGGTTGAGTACCGCCCCTCTATTGCAATTGCCCGACTTCGGAAAGCCATTTGAGGTTGAATGTGATGCCTCGGGGGTGGGGATTGGTGGTGTTTTAATGCAAGATAGCAAACCCATCACCTACTTTAGTGAGAAGTTGAAAGGGGCCTCCTTGAATTACTCTACGTATGACAAGGAGTTTTATGCCCTTGTGAGAGCCCTTGCCCATTGGCAACACTACCTTTGGCCTCGAGAATTTGTAATCAAGAATGACCATGAGTCACTCAAGCATCTAAGAGGCCAAGAGAAGCTCAATAAGAGACATGCCAAGTGGGTTGAATTCATTGAGTCTTTTCCCTATGTGATCCAATACAAGAAAGGGAAAGACAATGTTGTGGCGGATGCGCTTTCGAGAAAGTTTGCTCTAGCCACCACCCTAGCCTCCAAGCTCATGGGTTTTGAGAGCATTAAATTGATGTATGCTCATGACCCTAAGCTAAAGAGCATTCACGAAGCTCTTGAAAAGGGGGAAAGGGTTGAAAAATACCAATGGGTTAATGGATATATCTTTAAAAATGGTAAAGTGTGTGTTCCCGAGTCCTCTTGGAGGGAATTGTTGATTCGTGAAGCTCATTGTGGGGGCTTGATGGGACACTTTGGGAGAAACAAGACCTTCGCCATTCTCATGAAACAATTCCATTGGCCAAAGATGGGGGTCCAAGTTGAAAAGCTTTGCAAAAATTGCCTTGAGTGCAAGCATGCGAAATCTAAAGCTAACCCCCATGGTTTGTATACTCCTCTCCCCGTGCCTACTAGTCCGTGGGTTGATATATCAATGGATTTTATGATGGGCTTGCCACGGTCTAGGGGGGCCATGATAGCATTTATGTTGTCGTGGATAGGTTCTCCAAAATGGCTCACTTTATTCCTTGCAAGAAGTGTGATGATGCACAACATGTTGCCTCTTTGTTCATTGACAATGTCTTGAAATTGCATGGTGTGCCTCAAACTATCGTAAGTGATAGGGACACCAAGTTCCTAAGCCACTTTTGGAGAAGTTTGTGGGGTGCCCTTGGCACCAAACTCTTGTTCTTTATGTCCCACCACCCACAAACGGATGGGTAAACCGAGGTGGTAAACCGGAATTTGGGTGCTCTTCTAAGGGCCATGACCCGAGGTAAGGCCGGGACGTGGGTTGAAAAATTACCCCTCATGGAGTTTGCCTACAATCGTACTTTGCATAGCTTGATTGGCATGACTCCATTTGAATGTGTGTATGGTTTTAATCCCTTGATTCCCCTTGATCTAACCCCTTTGCCAAGGGAAATGGTTGCTAATTTTGAAGGGAAAAGCCGAGCAAAGGCTATGATTGAGCTCCATGCTAAAGCCAAGAAGAACTTGGAGGAAGCCTATGCCAAGGTTGCTTCCAAGAAGAACAAGGGAAGGAAGAAGCTTGAGCTCAAAAAGGGAGATTGGGTGTGGGTGCACTTCTGCAAAGAAAGGCTTCCAGCCTTAGGAAAGGGAAGTTGGCACCCCGTGGAGATGGTCCTTTTCAAGTGCTTTCCAAGATCAACAACAACGCCTATGTGATTGATCTACCCGGTAAGTAAAATGTGTCTAATTCTTTTAATGTGACTGACTTGATCCCTTGTGATATAGGAGATGGTGATGCCAGAGAGGAGGAAGCCATGGTTTCGAGGACGAAACCTTCCCAAGAAAGGGAGGATGATGCGGGGCATATGACCTCAAGGCCGTTCACTAGGAGTCAAGCTAAGTTGATTCAAGACACCCATCTTCACTTGACTTGGAGGGACATTGAAGGAGGCTCCGAGAGTAGCTCGAGGATCATGCTTTTGAGCACCATGGATGGAGGAACACTTGGGCTCCAAGGGGATCCACCCCAAGCTCATTTTGAGCCTCTTGCACAAGTTCCAGAAGGAGGCGGAGCGCCTCAAAGCTGAGGCGGAGCGCCTACCAAAAAGCAGAGAGCTGAGCAGAAGAAGGCGGAGCGCCTCATCCTGAGGCGGAGCGCCTCCCCCTGTTTCAGCATGCGGGATATTTTACTACTTTTTGCATGAATTACCAACTATAGCCCTGCGTGGCCTTATTAGTTTTAACCCACTTTGGGGGTACTTTAGACCTTTTAGTATGACTAAGTGAAGCCTATAAATACTTCACTTAGCCTCCTCAAACAGTAGCTTACCTTTGAATCTTATGAATGATGAATAGAGTTTATCTCTTTATTGAAGAAACCCTTCTCTTGGTTGCTTGAATTCACTAGTGGAACCTAGTTGAGTCTTGAACCGAAAACCCGATCATTCTACTTACGAGTCCCGGGTGCGACTCGAGGGTGGTTGCATAGTGTAGGTCCTTTTTGACACCGATACGAGGGTATCTCGGGAGAAGTTCCCCGGGGTTACTTCGTAGGGAGTTCGAGTAGTGTCTCGCTCTCTATCTTTATTTTCCCACGTTTAGTTTAGATCCTTATCAAACTGAGACTATCAAATTCTCTTACAACCAAGAACATAAGTTGTATAAAATACTTAATTAATATATATTCTTGATTAGCAATGAAAAAATAGTAAATGAATATGTTCATTCGTTGTACTTAATGAAGCTAAAAATATCTTTGATACTATTGCATATTGAGGGATTCTAAAAGGGACTAAATGCTACATTATATTTTATATGATTCTTGGGAAAAGCATGTCTCAATTTCCCTCGATATATAGTATAATTTTTCTATGAAAAAATCGGTCCGGTCTACCGGTGGGCTAAAGACCGGTCTTTTACCGGTTCGGGCTAATCGGTCTTTTATCTTAAGCCCGGCTCGGCCCGCAACCCGCTTTCTCCTTATCCCGGACCGCTTATAATGAACACGGTCCGATCCGGTCCGGTCTTTTACTAGTCCGATCCGAAACCGGGCTAGCTCGGCCCAATTGATAGGTATACATAAAGCTCTCCACTTTTCTCTCTCATTCGATGTAGATTTACTTGTGGTATCATGTGCACCCTATCTTGAGAAGAATTATGTGAACTTGAACTATGCATTATAAAACACTTTACTATACTGTCTGCACAATTTGCCTAAGGTATCATGTTCACTTCATTTCCTAATTTTTCTAGCTTAAAACCTTAGTGCCAGTCCTGTTTAATCAGCCCTCCTAAGTCCGTATCCGTCAAGGCTTCACATTTTGCTGCACACTTATGGATTTTCAAAAGTAGTCAGATTTTGGTAAAGCTATTGCTCTCCAATTAATTGTGTAATTGTAAAAGTTGATGTGTTTGAAAACTATTTAGCTTTTAGTGGCTTGGATACTATGCTCAACATGACTGGAAGTGTTTTCAACTTCGCTATTGAAATGTAACGGAGACGGAAAAGGATCATTCTATGCAGTGATAGAGGTAAAATCTCTAAGTGTTGATAGATATTAAAGAGACTGAGTCCTTGATATGCAATTGCACCAAACAAGTTATGGCGAATTCTCAAGGCCCTCCTTAACATTTGAAAAAAAGGTATTTTGTATGTACATGTTTGAAGTCCATATTCTTAGATAATTTTGTAAAATATGTTCCCGCTACTTCATCATAATAGAAATGGTCATCGATTTATATAATTAATTCCGCATCAATTCGGACGGACCTCCACTTAGTTAGGTTGTGCCTGTCAGATATTCTTAGCAAAATATGGTTGGAAAGTAGTTATAGTACTATAAAAAATACACATAGTACATTTTTATTTGTATACACACAGTATTTGACATCTATAGGACTTAAGTCCCTACCCAAGGGAAAAAAAAAGGTAGGATTAAAAGAAAGAAACAAAGAAAAATTGTTAACTCTAGATAGGGATGTTATCTAATAAAGTTAAAGATAAAAAAATAGCCGAAGAGTTAGAGCAAAGCATGACAAACTTTATATGTTCCACGGAGCAACTTAAAAAAAACAAAAAAGAACCTAGGTTACGTTATTGATTATATTTATTGTTTATAGTTCGTTTATGATTTCCTTCGTTCCAAAAAATCCCTGGGAACAATGAAAAAAAAAAGATATCTCGGTAACAATTTTGTGACAACATCTCCTTTCTAATCTGTTTCAAAAAGAATTTTAGTTCTAATCTAAAATTAAAAATAATTTAATTTAAACTTTCATTTTACCTTAGTGAGAATCTTTATAGTCATTCAAATTATATGTAATACTTTATGGCCACAAGTTTTGAAGATGATCGTATCTTTCTAAGATACCATATATATTTAAACTTTATTACATAAATTAAAATGGATGTAGTAATTAATAATTATGATAATGAAAAATGCATATATGGAATCAAATCGCTCAATGGACCTTCAAATAAAACAGAATATAAAATGTCTCTCATACACAGAAAGATGCTTTCTAGTCAAGCCAATAAGGCTACTCATAGTTTGACTGTCTTCTTTTGTATTTTTGTTATTGGCCCTATTATAATCAATCGTGTACTTGCTGGCTAAATATAAAATCACATGGATTTCTAGCTTAAAAAGAGATTGTTCAAGTGTAACTGCTTGTAGTTTAGCAGAAGTGACATAATTATTGAGATTGTCTATTAGCTTATTGGATTCTAGAGAAGCACATTTATTGTTGGATAAGCTTTCGGAGGAATATACATACATGACAAGAAGAGTTGAAGAGAAAGAAAGAATATTGATATGAAGGCGGCTATAGTGTTTTGGTTCTAATAGTTGTTTCACTTTCATTATACTTGAGCAATTCTTTCTTCATTTGCTTTTAATTAAGTGAAATACGTTCATATTTCTATGCTTATTAGTAACATAACTTTTTTAGTAACGCTACAGGTATGTGTATACAAATAAATTAAAACTTCCAACTAATTATGTTAGCATAGAGGGAAAGTTTTATCATGCCTAATAATCTGGAGTAACTTGAAACCTCCTCAGGTTTTAACTTGCTACACATATTTTTCCTATAAATATTACACAAACCTTCTTCCTTTGATATTTAACTACTCCTACTTCCTAACTTAAACATAAAGACGTTAGCCCCTTAAATGTTCAATTCATGTTTGGACTAATTAATAGATCTCCCCGTAGGTTTGATTCGAACTATTAACTTCTTTGTTATTTGCAATATTATACTTACATATACCTTATATTATTTGTTTTGTAGCTCAGAGCCAACTGTCTACATATCGTCTCTCATTGACGTCACAGAATTTGTCTCCTTTTAACTCTAGTTCAAAGGCACATTAACGTTTGAATACTGAATATGTCCTCCAAGCTTACCCTACCACTCCCATGCAGGATTAGCCAAAAGCAAGTTTTGCAGTAAATCTACAATGACATACCCAATATAATCTCACAAATACGGTCTGAGGTAGATGGAGTGCACGCAGATCTTACCTCTTCCTCAAATGTAATTGGGAGGTCGTTTCCAATGGACCTTCGGCTCAAGAAAAATAGTTATAAAAAAATACGGGTTTAGACAAGACGAAAATGAGACCGCCAGCGATCCGTCGCTGTTATTTGCACCATCATAGTGACCACCGTCCTTGCTGAAATTTACCACAACACCATACTAGTGGGAACTTGGTTGTAAAATCATTTGTCCTGTCTGGCCTAACTATCAAGACATTGCCTGCTTTGGCCGACCCTTTTAGGCCAGCTCAAGTCCTTTGGGCCTCATGGGTTTGATTCGCATACGCCTAAACGGTTGAATCCTGTTAATGTCATCATATGACCCCTAATATTTTCCTCCCATTTGGATGCGGGTTTACCTAAAGACAAATTTCTAAACAAATCTCCTTCAGAGTTCAATGTTCTTACACTTTCTCCCAAAGAAACATCCATGAAGTTCTTTCTCCTTGCCTTTTGTCTACCCTTTTACTTGTTTTCCATAATCAACTTTTAATTAGGCAAATATATCAAAGGTCATTCATCTTAATAGAAACATTCCAAGAGCAAGTTGGTTAATAACTTGAACCATAATGAGGGATAAAATGAAATTTGTGCTCATCCCGAACAGATTAAGTCTATCCATGTTGTCATACATGGACATTTTACTGATCAACTTTTGTCATACGTATATTCCTGTTCTTCTTGATCTTGTGACCAGCATGTTTCCTATATTTAAGGCTCAAAATAAGATGCCGTATGCCAAAAATATTCCATCTATTTGCCGGAAATAGGGAAAATCCTGCCCTGGAATTTTGTTCTGCTAATCCCATGTGACCTTTATTTTAATGAATCTTATTTTAAAACAGTAATTACAAATTAAAGAGCTTTAAAAAAAGTATAGGATTTTCATTTTCATTTAGACGTTAGTTCCTGTCCAACTTAGATATTGTAGTATTCTTCCATATTATGTATTAATGGCCTTCAAATCCCACCAGGCCTAGTAGGTATTGTAAATATTGTGGGTAAATATGTCTTACCCTTGAACAAAAAAGTATTCTCTAGTGTGAAGATTTTTAGTAGCAGAAATATCAGTTAATAGGTCCAATTTCAAGATAGCCGATTTCATACTCGAATTTAAACAACAAGTCAATCTTTTGGTTTGACTCATGTTGCTTATTGTCTTTTTCAGAAGATAGAAGGAAGAACAACATCATTTTGGGGCAAATATTTTCTTACTTTTTAAGATTTTGATGAAAGGTTGATAAATCCTCTTAGCTTAATTAATGAAGACATCATGGAAGATTTTCCAATTTTTTGGTGGGTTAATTTCATATATGGTCACTAAACTTTAGTCTCTATAACAGTAATGTCAAAAAATATGTTTTATAATAAGAAAGCCACTAAACTTTATTCTACGTAACACTAAAGTCATAAAGTTATTTTTATAACAGTAAAGTGACTAAACTATATGTTAGTAACAAATAAAAGTTGCACGAAAGTCAAATATCTAGTGCCAAAAAATGAAATCTCATTGTCATAGAGCATCATTTTGCAACCATGTACATGCCCCGCAATTTTTGTAAATCCGCATGACCATCATATACTTTTTAATCATAAAAACTTTAAAAGACAAGTATAGTAGAGGAGCTGAGGTAAATGGTATTTTGGAAGGATTGACCTATTGCGTAGAAGAGGAGCTTCATTCTTTTATTTTGGAGACTGATTCTCTTGTAATGAATAAATTTATAAAAAGAGAATGGGATCCTGCTTGGTGTATTTTGAAGGAATTTGAGAAGATCAAGGAGTTAAAGGATAACTTTAATGTTATCTTTCAAAACGTGCTAAGGGAGGGGAACACAATGATGGATACTTTTAGTTAACCTTGTTTTCTCTTTTGCAGGTGAGGTGACCTTTGTGTCATTCTATGATTTTTCTAGTGCAGAGAGAAAGCTTATTAATAAGGACAAAGCTCATATTCCTAAGCTTAGGATTAGGATGGCAAATATGAGAGTTCTAGATTGATGCTTGTATTCATGTTGTTTTGGGATACTTGCTTGCTTGAGTGTTATACATTGTTAATTCCTTATCCTGTGGTATTAGTGTGTTATCATGCTAATTCTAGGGAGGAGTTAGTAGTGTGTGAGTGCTTGAGTTCAAGTAAGATATTGTTTATTGAGTTGGAGGGTGTTATTCCAGTTTGCATACAAGTTGTACAATGTTCATTGATATTGGATTACAAAAGAAGGTTGGGACATATTTTATATGCGTCCATCATATGTTTAGGTGAGCAGATTTTTGTACGTTGGTGGCCATCTAGAATTCCCACATGGACAACGAGCGAGGCAACGAGAGATTTAAGATGGAGGAGCGGCTGCCCAGATGTTACTCTAGCTCAACGAGCGTCCGTGCGAGCCTGTTTGTTGTCGGTCATGATTCTTGCTTGCCTAGCGAGTGCCTCGTTGAGCTCGGTGCTTTGCTTTTTTGTGGCCGGTAGATTTCTCTCGTGCCTAGCGAGATACTCAGCAAGCGTAGGCGTGGCTTCTTGGTGCGGGTAGATTTTTCATCACCTCAACGAGCTCCCTAGCGAGCTAAGTTGGGTTGTTTTGGAAGTGGGCAACAGCTGAAGGGAGTTAGTAAGCGCTCATGTCACTCCATGCTTGGTTGAAATACTTGGAGTAGTTGAATAAAAGTGGGTCTTAACATTCATAGTTGCTTTGTTTGGTCTTGAAATCATGACACCTGGTGAAACGATCTTACATAGTCATTTCGGGAGTTAGGACTCTGATTGATGTGCCGACAGTCTTAAAAGCTCCATTAGGTCAATTAGGTCATATCTGTAAAATTTGAGCTAAATCAGACCTCGTTTGGTAAGTATCGAAAGAAGGTTTTAGCAAATGAGCTCCGATTAGAAATCTGAAAGTATTATTAGGTTCGTATGGTCATTTATGACCTATGAGAATTTTTGAAAGTGAATTCCGAGATCGTTCAGATAGTTTTCGCAAAAGTTTCAAAAATTAATGATTTAATTTCTTTCCGTTTAGTGCATATCTCGAGTCTTAGCGAGTACATCACATGAATTTTGTATAGCTTGCTTGAGAAATTTTGGATTATTTCGAATTTCGTAGGGTTCCGTTTTAATTTTAGTCGCAGCAGCAAGTTTTCAACAGAAAAGAAAATAAAAGAAATGAAAGAAAAAAGAAAAGAAAATAAAATAAAGGCGGTGAGCAGGGATTATATAATCCCTTAAGCTTACATTTCGAAGCTAAAAGAAAAAACAAAACAGAAACAAGAAAACACAGTAGAGAACTCAGCGAAGGAAAACAAGTCAGAACAGAGAGAAAGAAAAGGAAAAGGAGAAGGAAAAAAAGTAGAATTTTCACCCCGAAATATTCAGGTAATGATGTTAATTTATTATTTTAGTTTATTACGTTTGTTTGAATATATTTTAACGGTAGAAATTGGGATAGTAGACATCGTTCTAATAAGTTAAATTGATAGTTTAAAGAGTTAATTGGACCCCGATAATAGAATTGAATATATATTCGAATTCAGTGAGTTATTGGCAATCAATAGATATAATTTATTAAGATTTTGGTTCTGTGATTTTGAACCATGTACATAGGGTTGGACTGCGTATTACCTATGCGAATCGAGTGTCGGGTTCCTGACCGGTTTGTTTTAAGATGTAAGGAATGAAGCCTTTAGCCTTATTTGATTTACTTTTCTGCTTATTAAATAGAGCATGATCATTTAGTAGTGAATCCAAAGGATAAATGTTGAGTAGCACTGTTAACTCTTGAACGAAATAAGTGATTATATCCATTTCTTTAGTAGCCTTTGGCCTTGTGGATATTCTACCACGTGTTCCTTACGTGTGTAGCTACCGATAGGCGTACTTATTGCGCCTTAGTTTTGGATTTACACTGTATATTATATTATATGTTATGTCTTGTTGTTGGTATTGCATTGCGCATTGAAGCATTGTACTCTGGTTGTAAGCTTGACATATACTTCCCGGTAGTCGATGAGAGTCCCGTGCCGGTGAAGGGTCATTTTTGCATATACTTCTAGGTAGTCGATGAGAGTCCCGCGCCGGTGAAGGATCATTATTGCATATACTTCCCGCTAGTCGATGAGAGTCCCGCGCCGACGAAGGGTCATTATTGCATATATCTCCTGGTAGACGATGAGAGTCCCGCACCGGAGATAGAGTTCTGGCACATGTGCCTCCATTGCATCATACTGCATTCATTTCATTTCATTGCACCGGCTGCTATGTATTGTGTGATTATGGTGCAATATTTTGTGTATTTGTCATGTATTTCTGATTGTGGATATGTTCCAGGCTACTTATATGTTTCAGTCTATCTTATGTCCCTGATTGTTTATGCGTATATGGTTCCTTACATGTTTCCAGTTATTACCTGGCTTATTCCTTATAGTTGAAATAAAGTGAATTTGGTTTCCCTGCTTAACTTCTTCCTGGCTAGCATATCTGCTTCTTCGAGGTGGCTAGCCATCCCCCACTTACAAAGTCCTTTCGGCCCACCCTCTGTTTGTTTCTTGTTTATTTATTTTGTTTCGGCAGGTTCACTCCAGGATTGAGTTCGCCACGTTGTTGATGAGTGAAGACGACTTCAGCTGTCAGGGTGAGCCAGCTTTTGTTCAGGATGGCCACCAGTTTTATGTTTATTATCTCAGTTGTATTTTGCTCCCTTTAGGAGATGTTTATACTTCATCTGTATTATTAGATGTCTGTCTGGATAGCCCTAAACCTAGTACATTGGGTAGTCAGCTATAACTTTTTCTGTACAGCTTATGCATAACTATGTTCGTGTCTCTTTACGTCTTATTTCTTATCTATAAGTTGATTTTATGTGTATTTTTGTGAATTCATGATAAGTTGGTATTTTACCAACTTAAACATTACTTTAAACTTTCGTTTTCGAATCCAAAAGCAATATTTAGTGTTATTAACATCGTGAATTGCTTAGTTTCAGATTATAATAAATTCGCATGAATACTAATTGAAGATTGAAGCTATAGAGCAAGAATTAGAGCCAAAGTACGAACGAAAGGACATCAAGAAGAGGCGCCCCGCCTACTTTACAGATGAGGAGAGCCTACTAGAGATATAGAGAGTTGGAAATTTTGAAGCCAGAAACCGCCTCGCCTGTTTTATAGAGGCGGGGCGCCTACTGAAAATCTAGAGAATGACATTAAAAGGGGCGGACCGCCTACTCATTCTCTAGATTTTCAGAGTAGGCTGGCCGCCTACTCCACTGTTTTCTTCATTTTTCTCCTTGTATAAATAGCATAAGCTAGGGTTTGAACACAACATTCCATTATTACGTTTTGGATTGAGTTTGAGGCGATTTTGGGAGCCAAGTAGAGCTCCTAACATCACTTTATAAGCTTCTAAACTTGTATCTTCGAATATTAATTCATATATCAATCTAATATCTATGTTTGAAATTATTTCATTAATTTATTACATTTTGATTGCTTTAATTCAAACCCTAGTTATGAGTAGGTAAAATTCATAACTAGGAGTGTAAATATTCTAAAATGATCGAAAATCAATGGGTGTTGTTCTATTTCACCAACTATAACATAAGTAACAATTATCCAACTCCCCATTACAACAACATCAAAATTCCAAGATCATTGATATTTGGTATTTCTTGTCTATTTTACTAGTTAAAGACTCGGAAAAGATTAGCTAGTATAGAATAGTGGAGTTGGCGAGGATTTGGGTTGATAGACTATTTATATAGACTAACCCATCTAAAAGGAGCTACGCTTGGAAGAGGTCTCATTTCCTTGGGTCTTTGAGTAGTGCTTCGAGTATTCAAATAAGGCTTTGACGAGTGGGTTGTAAAAGATCTCTTCTAGGTCGGAAGGATTCTAGAGATCACAATAGGAAGACTCAACCATAATTATACTTGTGTTGGGAAAGTGAAGTGAAAATACCCGTTGGTTGGAAATCACTATTAGTTGTTTACATCCCTAGTCTCGTACTTCAAATCAACTCACTTGCTTAAACTTACATGCTTTGTAGTTAATTGTAGTGTTACTTAATTCAAACCTTACTTCTAGGACTCAATATTAAAATTCATTTGAATTTCTATTTGCGACTCTCTTACTTAACGAGCTAGTTCCCTTGGAAAATCGACCCTGACTCATATCGAGTATTATACTTTGACGACCGCCCCTCACCATTAATGGTGTAGGATTGAGCGTGGATCAATTTAATTCAAAAAAATTCACCCAACGAGTCTAGGAGAGTATGTCGGGTGCCTGCACGGCCTAGCCGAAAAACCAGGGTAGTGCCACCTGGGAAGATCTTAGAGGTGCTTATCTCGACTTCGACTCTTGGCATATGGATGTATAGTAGCTTGGGACTTCAGGATATACTCCTTATCTAGGCTTTACAATTATGTTAGACATTTAGTTAGCTAGATTCGTATTTTATTGACACATGTTACGGTGCCACAAATGTAATGACTCTTGAAGTTTCTTTTTTTTTTATTAATATATTAGCTATTAGGCCCACTGCCTGGTAGCATATTTGCCTAAAAGAAGACAAGTATGATAAAATTTTTATATAAACTTTAAAAATAAATTCTAACCAAAAAATGTCGATGATAGACATTTTGAATAAGCATATAAATATATACTTTAATACAAAAATGTTTATAAATTTAATCTTCTTTTCAAATTTAATAATATATGACGATAAGGTGGATTTTTAAAAATTAAATGGCATGTACACGATGGCAAAATGATGATGCATCAATTTTCTGGCTTTACCTTAGGTTTGACTTTTTGATAACTATATTTTCTGTAAACATAACACATAGTTTAGAAAAATATAGTTTTGCGACTCTATCGTTGTAAAGGATAAAGTTTAATTACTTTTTTGTTACAAAAAATTGTATCACTTTAGAGTTACAAAGAATAAACTTTAGTGACCATGCGTGAAATTAACATACTCTTTGATATATACAAGAAAGAAAGGCACAAAATTGAGAACTTATCAGTACAATCATGAATTCAAATTCGACATTCTCGCAGAGAATTATACAAAAGTTCTTGCGGGTGCATTAGCCAAAACGAATGAAGCTATATTCTCTTGTTTAATATAATAATAAGTGGTTACTGTTCTTATCTCGACATGTGAAACGACATCGGTTAGTCGTTTCGGAAGTTAGGACTTCGATTGGCGTGCTGATAATAAAAAAAACTTCGTAATGTCCGTTAGGACCTGTCTGTAAAATTTCAGCTAAATCAGACCTCGTTTGATAGGCATCGGAAGAAGGTTTCAGTTTTATTGTCGATAAATAATAAAAAAGAGATTTTCGAGCTCGGTTTTGGTGAACGAGCTCCGATTCAAAATCCGAAAGCGCCGTTAGGTTCGTATGATTATTTGTGACTTTTGTGCTTTTTCGAAAGTGAATTTCGAGGTTGTTCGGCTAGCTTCCGCTAAAATACCAAAATTTAAATAATTTGACCTTTCACGTCTCTTCACTATTACAAGTATGTAACAGATCGTTGTTTAATGCTTCTACGTACTTCATTTAAAATTCGAGGACGAATGTTCCTAACGGGGGAAGATCGTTACACCCCGTATGTCCAAAGTGACGTATATCATTCCATAGACATCTTAAGAATGATTTAAGTGAGTTTAAAGTCATAATATGACCATATATGATGTTTATATGTTGAATATAAAGTTTTAGAAAAATCGGATTTAAGTTGCGGAAAAACCGACTAACGAATTGCCTTTTAACGAAGCTTTTTCAGTAATTAATTTTGTGTGTTATATGAGGTCCTTTGGGGACATATCATATACCAAATTTAAGGTCTTGGAATTTAGTTTCCAAAAATTTTGACGGTTTATTCATACAACGTATAAATAAAAAGATATGAGCATCAGAAATCAGGCCAGAAAGAGGGACATAAGCGTAAAAGAGGACTAAAACTGAAATGTTTCAAGTATAAAAGGAAAATTCCTTTCATATCTCGTCATTTCCAGAAAATAAAAAGAGAAATAGTTATCTCATTTAGTTTTGAGAAAATTTTATGATTTTGAAGGATGGACGTCAATCTTAACTCGAAATTGAAGACAAATTGCGTCAAAATGCTCTACGCGATTAAGGTAACGTTATGCTACCTTCAATTTCGTCTATAGCTTGAGTTTTAGAATTACTTCATGGCTAAGTAAAGTACCCAAATGCTGTATTATAGCTTGTTTAAGCTTTAGAAGGTGTTGAATTCAAGGGAAACAAGGTTTAGAAGCAAGAAGCATCAAAGGTATGTAAGAGTAGACTTTTCTTTTGGCACGACATGTATCTTTTAGCTTTTGAAGCTTTTCTTAGTTCTAAACTTAGTGTCTCTTGTGAGAAACTTGTATAGTATCAAGGAAACCTTGTATATACTTAATTTGGTACTAAAATCCAAGGTGAAAGACGTCGGAATCAGCAAGACAAAACGTTTCAAAATCTGGAAAATCATTTTGATCTTTGGACAGCTATTAGTATATTGATCATAACTACCTTGTAAAAAACTGATCTCAAGATGCTTTAAGAATCTCCAAAATTCTATGACATATATCTACAACTTTCATGATGACCACGAAGTCTATAGCTTTGATATACACTCAGGAAATTAGGTCGAAAGGCAGGACAGTGGTTCTGTCCAGACGTTCTATCTGCAGATTTGTTATGTCATCCAGTTGTCTCCTCTTGTAATCTGTTTAACATGTTTATGTTATCAGTTTATCCGGATATCCATTCCCGTGTATAGTATAGTGCTGGTTCTGTTTTTGCGGATCATCCAGTTTCAGAGGAAACTCTGCCGAAATTTTTTTAAAAGTCAAAGAGTTAGACAAATTCTGAGTTCTAGGTTGTCTATAATTCTATCCAGAGTTTTCTTCTCATTCCTTTGAGTCCATATCTATTGTTGCCACATATGTTATGCCTTATACATGCTTATACTTATATTGTGATCATGTTATGTGTAATTTGGAGTCCCCCATTGAGGCTGGACATTGGACACACAATCCGGTCGTGTGGGTATCAGGTTCCTAACCGGATTACCCTAAGATGTGAGGAATGAAGCTTTTAGCCTAAATTGATATATTTTTCTGCTTATTGAATAGAGTGGGATCGTTTGGCAAGGAAACCAAAAGATAAAGCGGTTGTTGATTAGCCGTACTAACTTTTGGAAGAGGTAAGAGTTTTTATTAACGAAAGAACAATAATGTAAATGGTGAAAATTCAGTCAAACAATGGAGCAAACGTTGGTTGTAAACAATATAAAGGAGACGGTCCAGGGTCAGAGTTACGAACAATTCAGTTTAGTTTTCCAATTGATTCCACTTCTCAAATCCCGGATTACTAACTAATAGATTAAATGTACCCGTGAAAACCTTTCGATTCTTCACGGTCTATGCAGGCTACTCCAATCCCTATATGTCTATGGGTTGAATCACGTGCATGCATTAACGAATTCTGTAATTAGTTAAGCTAGGCGACAAGTATATGTCTATCCTACTCACAAATTGGTTCCCCGATGCCCGGGTTCACAGTCTAGTCCTACTCTTTCTTATTGCGTTCATAAATTCCTTCTTTTGAGTTCAATATAAAAACCATAGATAATGCATAATTATCGCACCCTGACAATTACACAAGTGAAATCAAGAAAGAATAAGCAATCCGTTATGGGATTCAATATATGGAATTCAATCTTCAAACATCAACTTTCATGAAATACTCTAACCCTAGAACGTAAGAATTAGCCACGCATACTCATAATAACAACACAAGGATTTGATGAAATAATGAAATAATTATGTAATAGATTAATGGAAGGAAGAAAAACCCTTGTTCAAGATGGTATGAGCTCTCCAATTTGCTCCAAGGTCTGAACTCCTATCAAAAACTAAGTAAAAGAGTATTTATAGGGTTTACAAAGGCCTAGTAATAAGTTACACCTAAGCCTAGACGAAATAGGAAGTCCAAAAACGCTCCAGGGGCGCTGTAGCTGGCGCCCCGCGCCCCCGAACGCGCCTACACAAACAGAACCCGTCAAATCTTTGGCGCTTTTGGGGCGCCCCGCGCCACTCAAAGCGCCAGGTATATTTTGCCTTGCCTTGCTCCGCAGCTCGCGTCGTGTCATGCCTTCGTGTGCTCGATCCAATCCTCAATCAAAATCCAATCTTTTCTTGCTCAATCATGCTCTTTAAAGCTCTAATTGCACTTAATAACAACCTACAATCATACGACAGAAAATTAGTGCAAAATCACATTCATTAACTAGAAAACGCGCGAATAAAGTACTCAAACGTGAGGAAATATTAAGGAAATATAGGCATAAAATGCCAAACATCAGAAACAATGACGATTAACCCCATTGATCTTGCAACAACGGCTGAAAAAGAGTTCGAAACATAATATGCACACTACTAAAAATATAGCATTTTCAGACCGAAATTCGGTTGGAGCACATCGTCCGACCGACGCGGTGGGATAATTCAATGAATTTTTATTAAATATTTTTTTTAATGTAGCCGACCGCCGCGGTCGGACAGGAATTAAATTTTTTTAGCCGACTGCAGCGGTCGCACGTCGGTCGGTAGGCAGTAACTATAGCACACGGGCATAGCAGCCCGTTTTTCATTTCTCAAAACCCACTTCTCTCTCTCTCTCTCTCTCTCTCTCTCTCTCTCTCTCTCTCTCTCTCTCTCTCTCTCTCTCTCTCTCTCTCTCCTTTCTTTCTTTCTCCCATTCAACCCAAATCCAACCCAAATCTATTCAAAAAACACTCTTAATCTCTAATCAACAAGGTTTAACATCAATTCCATTCTTCTACAACTTGGTAAGTTTAATTTTCATAGTTTTCTTCCTATTTTCCCCAAATCCGAAAACCTTAACATTTTTATCAATTTTTTTGTAGTTCTTCCATCTATCAAAGTTGGAGATTCGTAAATCAGTGGTGGTGGAGTATAAAACCATCCCTTGAGGTGAGTTTTATGGTGAAACACCAATTTTTTTTTAATTTAATTTCAGCTAGTTTTTGTCATTTTTTCCTATTTTTGAATTCTAGCTCATGAAATTAATCCATGACATTGTAGTTGTGAGCTAGGTTACATAGTGTTGTTGTTTGGTTTGGGAAATGTTTAAGCTAGTTTGACATTTTAGTTGGTATTGTAAAAATTAGGTTGATTGGAAAAGTGGGTGTTGTTAAAAAATGATTGGGTTATTGAATGCAAATTTAGAAGATGATAAATTGGAAAGTAACACTTTGAATGGGTTGTTGTAGTGAAAAAGTTGGTGTTCCATTGAGAAGAGTACACTTTGAATGGGTTGTTGTTGATCAATGTTGTTGATGGGTTCCTTTAGTAGTGCTGTTGTTGTTGTTGAATGTTGTTAATGGTGTGTACTAGTGTTGTTGTTGTGTTGTTTTGAGAAAGAATTGTTGGTGTATAGTGTAGTTTGGTAGTTAGATTCTTTGAGGCATTTCATCAAATAAGTGGTGAGCAACAAAGACATAATAGGAACTAGACATAATAGTTATACATGCTCTAGTCTAGTAGTTTGGTAGTATTAGGCCTATAACTTGAATTCAAAAATTTAAGTTGAATAGTTTGCAAATAGTTTTAAATTACTCCAACTAAGTATAGATAAGTAAATAGTTTTATCATTTTGAATAAATAGATATAAGTTGCAAATGAGAAGTGTTATTAATTACTAAATGGTAATCTTAGAGAACAAATTAGTTAGTAATATAAAAGTAATTGACTTAGAAAATTATACAATTACTTAATCTTATGAAATTGGTAGTGTATCAAAGAAATATTTGTTTAAATATTTGCAATTTAATATGCATATCAAACGTGTAATTTTTGTGTAGATATGGTTAATGAAAGTCGTAGTTGGATGTATAATAGAAATAATCCCGGCCGGCGGGGGATGAGGGCAAAATTTGCAGTAGGTGTTGAAGATTTTATTGAAAAGGCGAAAACACTTGATGATTATTTTAGTTAAGTGTCACTTTTTTAGAAATCTAATATTTTTAATTATTTCAGGCAAAGTGTAAATGGCATCCTGCATTTGATAACATTGCCCGAAGCAATTTCCTTGGAAAATGTGCAGATAGAGTGAAAGGTAACATGTATGATTGTCGGGCCAAAGGAAAGAAGCCCGAGTGGATATACGATCACATTTGGGCACAACTTCTACAATATTGGGATAGTGATGAATTTAAGAAGAAGACAGCCCAAGGAAAAGCCGCACGAGCCTCCGAAAGTGGTGGATCGCTGCACACCGGGGGTTCGGTTAGCGCAGCGACTCAGCGGATGATATTGGTAATTTATTAATTAATGGTATGTATTATTTTATGTAACTCACATTAATTTTCTATCTAACTTGTCATCTTTTTAATTTTGTAGGAAAGGCAAGAAGGGCGGCCAGTTCGTGTGCCTGAAATCTTTAAGAAGAGGCATATATACAGAAATAAAAAAGGAGAAGAAGTGTGGGTCGAAGACCGCGCTAAAGAGCTATATGTAAGTTATTAAATTCAATCTTTTAAAGTTATTAAATCCGTCAATATTTGTCAATCTAATTCTTGTTATTAAATTTATTTTTCAAGAAAAGGCTACGGCGGTCTATGAAGAAAGGATGTCGACTCAGGCATCCGAGTGTGGTAGTAGTACCCCAGCTCAAATGACACTAGAGGAGGAACCCGCACTATGGTTGGAGGTGAATGGCGGAGTAAAGAAGGGAAGTGCTTATGGCCTTGGATCGCAGTATGCCTCAGAACGTCTAAATCCAGGTTTGTTTGGAAATTACACTCCTCCTGCTAGTTCAATTAACGTGGAAGCCGCTTTGCGCAATGAAATCGAAGAGCTTAAGAGAAAGAGTGAAGAAGAACATTTGCGCAATGAAGAAAATAGGAGAGCCATGCGGGATATGATGCAGAACATTATGTGTGGTGGTGTGGACAAGGGAAAGAAGGGCAAGGGCAAGAGCAAGACCAAGAGCAAGAGCAAGAGCAAAAGCCGGGGGAAAGACAAGAGCAAACGTCAATACAGTTCTGAGTCGAGTTCTGAGTCTAGTTCTGAGGCAAGGGAGTAGTAATAATGGATTTTTGATGTCTTAGACTTGTTTTAGACATGTATTAACTTGTTTGGATCATTATTCGGATTGGATATGTTATGTAAATTGTTCAACTTTCAATATAAAGGCAATAAGCCTTGTTTAGACTATTGTTAAGGCTTGAGAAGCCTAATCTTCTTCTGGGTGCTGTTTTTTCTGTTTTTTACAGGTGGTGTAGCTCTAATTGCAGGTTTTTAATGTAGGTATTACACTGTCTACCGACCGCAGCGGTCCGAAAGCGGTCCGAAATCTGGTTAATTCATTACCCAGTAATAAGAAATTTCCCACTGCGTCGGTCACCTGGCCGACCGACGCGGTCGCCTAGCCCACCGCCGCGGTCGCCCAATTTCTCATTTTTTTTGCAATCTCCCACCGCGTCGGTCGCCTAGTTCAAGATTATTTTTTCCACCTATAAAATTAGGCGACCGCCGTCCGACCGAATTTCGGTTCGATGTCCGACCGCGGCGATCGGAAAGCTGTGGGCGACGACTATTTAGCCGACCGCCTTGTTAGGTCGGACACGGCGGTCGGAAAGCTGTGGGCGACGACTATTTAGCCGACCGCCTACCGTTGTCCGACCGGATGGGCGGTCGGAAAAGCCCTGATTTTTAGTAGTGGCATTCTGAAAAGGTCATAAATGACCCTCCGGCCTCAGTTAGCAGCAATTGTTTTTTTTTTTAAGTAATTAAACTACTAAGCGATTGTATTTTATAGAATTTAAAAATTTGTACCTCACTTTTTTCTCTGTTAATTTAAACCTTTTCATCTAATTTTAAGCATCTTATTTTGCTTCATAAATGTTTTTAATGTAGAGCTTCATACTAAAGATAGCTTAATTTATTTTGTTATTTCTAGCATTGTCAATACTGAAATTTCACTTAGCTAGTCAATTTTTTGTAAATATTTTTTATTTTTAAATTTCATACCATTCTTATATATTCAACACTACTAAAAAAACTCGGATCTGCGACCACCATCATGTGACCGAAAATCGGTCTGTCCAGTTGTGCGACCGATTTTCGGTCGCACAGACCACTGAAATAATAATATTTTTTTAGTCACAGCTATGCGACCGAAAATCGGTCGCATGTCGGTCGCATACCTGTGACTAAAAACGGGGCAGAACCCCTTTCTCCCCCATTTCAACATATCCAAAACCCACCCAATCCCTAAAAACCGAACCCCCTCCCCCCACCCCATAACCAACTATCCACCATTATAAACCCCATATAACTTTAAATTACTACTCTATGACCTCCAACATAACATCTAACACAATCTACACCTACTAATTCAAGGTAAATTTCATTTTTTAGTAATTTTTGTTATTTTTTTAAAAACTCATATAATGACTTTTTAATTCACTTTTTTTGTAGTTATTGGGTGGATAGCACATTGGTAACTCATAGTTACATGCCATTGGATCCCATACAAAGTTGAGGTAATTTTTTTTTTTTTGGTTTAATAATCCGAATTTAATTATATATATATATATATATATTTAAATAATGGAGAGCCTACATATGTTGTTTACATGTTAGTTGTTAGTTATAATTGGTTTATTCTATATAATGTGATGTCGAGTAAGTTGTTTTGGGTTAATTAACTTTAAGTATAGGGTTGTGATGTTTGGGATTAATTATGGTAATTGTTGTGATATGTTGGAATTGTTTGGTAGAGTTATTTGCAATGTGTTGATGCCTTGTCATGGGTTGTGGTGTTTGGGATACTTGCTATGCATTTAAAGTTAGGGTTTTGGTATTGTTGTTTGGATTGTTCATGTTTGAAACATTTTATGCCTAAACCGGATAAATTGTATGCGTTTTGTATTGCATTGTATTTACTAGATAATATGGAATTCAAACGGACCAATGGATATTCCAAATGCAGTCAGCGATCATTTTACATATTGGTTTAGGTCATTTGTAAGTGTTATGGAAACTCATATATTTTTCCATTGATTTAAAAACCTTACTACCGTCATCGAACTCTGACTAAGTTACTCTAATCCATTTAATTTTAATATAGGTAAACAATCCGGTGAATGGCATCAATTTTGATTTTTTGCGACATATATGTCATGGCCCATATTACGAGTATAAAAAGATGAATACATACTTCGTAAATGGGTACAAGTTTCATACACACAGCTGGTCAGAGGGTAAAAAAACCTACAACAGCGGTGTGTCCGTGAGTGCTAGAACTGGTGACCAGGGGGCCGACTCTGAGTTCTACGGAATGATTGAGGAGATCTTAGAGGTTGAGTATAGAGTTGGATGGCCTCATAAAAATCTTCAAGTGCAAGTGGTTTGATCCAGGTAGTAGGGGTACGCGGGTGGATTCGAGTTCAAAGCTAGTTGAGGTTAATCATAGAAGGTCATATGGAAACTATGATCCTTTCATCATTGCACAGAATGTAAAACAAGTGTGGTTTGTTCCTTACCCTCGGACGAAGAACGCATCAAAAGCAAAGGCCAAATCCAAGTGGTGGGCGGTTCTTATGGGAAAACCGGTGGGATTAATTGAAGTACCTGATAGGTTAGATGTTGCATACCAGAATGAGGTCTCAGCTGTTCCCTTGATAGCGGATATTGAACTTGCAGACAATTTGCGACATATTGATGGGACGTATGACCCGGTGGCTGCATCTGAATTTAGTCGTGCAAAAAACCCGGCTAGTTTTGGAGAAGGAACTTCAAGGGCATACGAGGCTGATGAAAACATAGATAGTGATGAGCCGTCCGAGGATGAAATTGCTAGTGACTATGAATCGGATGATGAAGTTGATTGAACCAATTTGTACTTTGTAGTTTATTATTAATTACCTACTGTAATGTACATATGAACATAATATGATTAATGTAATATCATTTTCTGATTGTGATGTGCTTACTTAGTTGATAAATTTATTCATTCTCAGCACTTTAGATTTATGTATTCTCATAATTAATGAAGCAGAACTAATTTGAATGTTTCAACAGGAATGGACAAGTTATGCTCTAAAGTTTTTAGAAGAAGGCCGGGCAAGAGACCTGTGGGCGAGAGTTCAGCTTCTGCGGGTGATGACAGTTAGACCTCACAGGTCCCGTCGCTGCCTACTGATGCCCCATCTAGTTATGATCCAGCTTTTTTCAGGCCCCCTAGCCCATATCAGGTACCACTTATTACCCCGTCTCAGTTGCCTCCTGATTGGCAATGGACATTCCCTACCGTTGATTGTACTGAGACACAGGTCCCTCCCACACAGGGCGATCCCTCCCAGGCTGATGACAGTCCAACTCAGCCCCCTGAATTCCCCTTAGATAGTTGTGACGACCCACCGGGTCAGCAGGAGCTCATGGTGTATGATCCCCATTCGCCTTATTACATTGGTGAGCCCGGCACTCGGGTAGAAGGCAGGATGATTATTTATCCCGAGGCGGATAAAGGGTAAGCTACCTAATTTCTTAAGTTCTTGTCTATTAAATAATTAGTTCCTACTTTAATTGCTAGTATTAGGAATAACTCTTGTTAATTTTTTTTGTAGCTTTTGCCCAAGCGATGAGTCCACTAAGGTACTGACTGCGTGCATGAGAGCGCACTGGAACCAGCCTTGGCCAAAATGGAGCGATGTGCCCCAGCAAGTAAAGAAGCAGATATTGGTAGATTTTGAGGTGATACATATGCATTTTGTTTAAAACTAATTGCAGTTTTTAAACCATGAATATGTTTAAAGAAAATATTTTGATATACTTTCAGGGCAAATGTATCTGGCATCAGGGTCTGGATTATAACATTCGTAGCATCTTCCCCAAGAAATGTGCTGCGTTATTTAAAAAAACACTTTACAATGCGCGGCATAAAGGTACAAGGCCCGGCTTCCTCGATGCTGCTCAGTGGGCGGCGCTGGATGAATATTGGCAGTCGCCCGAGTTCGGGGCGAAGAGCGAACAAGGCAAGGCTGCGCGAGCGTCGGAAAAGGGTGGATCGCTCCATACCGGTGGCTCAATTAGCGCGGCTACACAGAAGATGCGCTTGGTACAGTTATTTAATTGATTGATTATTTACTTGAACAGTTGATTTTTTGTCTAACATATTATGATTTTTAATTTGTAGGAAAAGAAAGAAAAGCGCACTATTCCCGTGCTCGAGCTGCACAAGATCAGGCATACAAAGGGTGCCAAGAAGGGTGGTGGAGAGTGGGTCGAGCCCCACGCAAAAGAGGCATGGGTAAGTTTGTAAAATTCGATCTTTAGTCGCGCCAAACCTTCAACGTTTAGTGTTTCTATTAACATCATTAATATATTTATGTTATTCAGGAAAAGGCTACAAAGGCTGTGGAAGACTGGACATCGACCCAAGCATCGGACGCCGGAAGCAGCACCCCGGCTCCCTTGACGTTCGAGAAAGAAAAGCAAATATGGGTCGATACTGTTGGAGGGGTTAAGAAGGGGTATGCTTATGGTCTTGGATCGCTATTTGCTCCGGATAAGCATAATGCTCGCTTTTTGGGCTCTTCAGCTACTTCTTCTCCGTCGAGCTCCGTTGATCCTGCTGAAATGGCTCAAATGAGAGAGCAGATCGCACAGCTGTCGAGACTAAATGAAGAAATGCAAGACTTTATCAAAAAGCTCCTTGCCAAAAAAGGAGAAGAAGAAAGCGAGAAGAAAGCATAAGAGCTAGCATCGACGCAATTCCCCTTCCTCTTCCGAGTCCGGGTCTAGCTCAGCCTCGACCGAGTAGTCTTTTGAATGTTTGTGAAGCTTTATTGTTAACAATTTCAGGATATAACTAATGATGTTGGATGTTTTTGAAATGTTTGGTTTATTGCGTTGTATTGGTGAATTACTGTTTTTAGTGTCTTCGAAATGCAGTTTTCTATTGATTCCAGGTTTTTTATTGCTGGTTTTTGCTGTTGCTACTGCCTGAAAACTGGTTTTTTATTGCAGGTTTTTTCAGGTTTGGCGACCGATTTTCGGTCGCATAGCGGTCACCATTAATTCCCACAACTGAGACCATGTATGCGACCGATTTTCGGTCGCACATCCTCTGCGACCGAAAATCGGTCGCATAATTGGTCACCATTAATTCTCACAACTGAGACCAAGTAAATCGGTCGCATACTTGGTCACTGTATGTATGCTATTGTGCGACCGAATTTCGGTCGCACAGTGGTCGAAGTGTCGACCGAGTTTCGGTCGCAGGGCTATTTGCTACCATTAATTCTCGGATCACCCGTATCGGTCGCCGATCGGTCGACCTGGCGACCGATATGCGACCGATTTGGTGGTCGGAAAACTGTGTTTTTTTAGTAGTGAAAGGTCTAATTTATTTCACGATCTTTTAATTGAAAATTACTTTTTAAAATAAAAGATTCCAATTTTTGAATATTTTAAGTGATAAATATTTCAAAATTTTGAAAACCAAATAAAATGTTAAACAAAATTTTTATTTACGATAATATTTTTTAGGTTAAACTATTATCACAATTGATAGAATTTGTTTTTTCTACACGATACTATTGGGTTCTTTTTTCAAAGAAAATATACAGTTCATTATAATTGAAAGTCATTTTTGACATATTAAAAATACATCTAATAACCTAACTTATTTTTATCCGTTGATGATCTACCGTTTCATTCAAAAGATGAATGTGATATTATTTTCCAAACCAATCTTTAGGGAGTTATGTGAGATTTACTTTCTGCTTATTATACGAAATCTATTCATCTGAGGTAATTTTCATTCATTCTATACCAATGGGAAGGAACAAACCACTTACCACCATTTCTTTTGAATACATATAAATGTGTTTTAATAATTTATGGCATCCAATTTTAGTCAGTTTAAGCATCTAGTTAAGTTGCATTCTGCTCATTGTCTAAATTTTAACAGCTATAGGCTTTCGTGCTTCTTCGTTGCCCAAGTTTTTGAGGAGCCAAAAGTACATTTCAAAAAGGACTTATATTTAAAAAATTGGAGTCTTTGACCAAGCTTCTAAAAAAATTAAGTTTTTTTTTTTTTTTTTGCGTGGAGCTCTGCCGTGGAAAAGAAGATGAAAATGTAGCTTCTTCCAAAAAAAGAAACAAAAGTTGTTTTAAATTTCTCTAATTACAAAAAAAACCTTCCAAAAATACTTATATATCGAATTATCATATTTATTTATATTAATGTTTATAAGCTATAAATAGTAATTTAGTCATTTTCTCCTCGTGTTTACTCGTAATTTAATACTTAAAAGTATTTTTCTGTAAAATTTGAGCAAACACAAATTGTTACTTAATTATTGACACAACTGTTTCTCAAATGAGTTGGAAAAAAGCAAACCACTACTTTACAAAGGTACTTTTATTACTAAGTAAAATCCCCTTTACTAAAAGCACTTTAAAAAAAAAAAAAAAAGAACTTCTCAAAATAAGCAGTTTTTAGAAGTTTGGCCAAACAAGCTATTTGAAGCGGGATAATATAATTTTGTGTGGCTAAAAAATCTTTTAATTAAGTACAATGAAAACATTGTAAGATAAATTTCTTCAAATTTAAAAATATGATATATTCTTGGAATTAAATAAAAATGAAATAAATTTACAAAAACTGAAATGATCAATGGAGTAAATAATTTGTTTTCATGCACCTGAATAAACCTAGATTATAAATATGAACACCTAGCTTATAAAAATACCAAGGGTTTATTAGCACTCAGATGTAGGAGTATATGTTTGGTTTTTTCCCGAGGGTTGATTATTGAGTTAGCAAAATCTCACTCTCTGGTGATAGTCAAATCACCAGTGAAAAATCAGATTATCTCAGATTACATTCGGGCGTTCTCACTTACAAGAAGGTCATATATATGGGGACGGGCGACGACCCCCACCACCACTAGGCTCTAGAATGATTTCTTCTAAAATTAAGAAATGTTTCTACCCTTAGGAGAGATTCCAGTAACACGCATTGCAGAATCAGACCTAAAATTTAAATTTAATCAATTCAACTTGTAAAATATTCTTACATTTGAACTCGTTGTACTCTTAAAATTATGAATTTCGCATTTAACAATTGTTAAAATTTTAATAATTTCTTATATGTTTATTTATATTTTGTAGAATTAAAAGGATTGATTTAGTTGAACCTAGGTACTACATTGGTATTTGAGGCGCTCTATTAATATATATAGGTCTTCTGCTACTGTTCTTGAATTTGAAGGGCAGACTAAAAACCAAAAGAGTAGCTGCATGAGATGGTCTCTAGAGTACCCACCACTCCACCTTCCTCTTCCCCCAACTTAAACAAACTTTTTGGCCCATCTTCATCTAATGTCTTCATCTAGTCCTCCCTAAAATATTCTCTTGTAGCTTCTCTTTTCGCCAAAACCTTCGCAGATAGAACAATTTCAACTCTGTGTATCCCTTGATTCCAGATTAAAAGATTGTTTCCTGTGAAATGGAACAAGCAAGATATTGGATGTGTACAAAGCGAAAACATGACATGACACTATCATCGAATCCTTCAAATTCATATGGCGATTCGTGGGAGGAACAAGCTTTTGCTGAAGATGCAGCTGGAGCACTTGGAGGATGTATATGGCCTCCAAGATCTTATACGTGTAGCTTTTGTAGAAGAGAATTTAGGTCAGCTCAAGCCCTTGGTGGTCACATGAATGTGCATAGAAGGGATAGAGCAAGAATGAAACAATCTCCTCCATCTAATATTTCAAGTGTTGATCATCAAGTATTTGTTCCTCCTCATCATCTCAACAATAATCAAGTCCAATACTCTTCTCAAATTTGTACAACCTTTTTGTACAACCCTAGTTCTGCTTCTCACGAACATGGAGTTCTTAGATCACCTAATTCTGATCCCTTGCCAACTAGGGTTTCATCAATTGTCCAAGAACAAAGCAAGATCAACAAGTTTTCATCACCTCCTTCATGGTCAAACATGGTGGCTGACAAATATTCTTGTTTGTCTAATGCGAAAAATGAGGAGAAGAAGTTGAAATCTACAGATTTGAAGAAAGAAGAAAGGAATCTACAAGTCATAGACTCAAGTCTTAGCGCTAAACAAGACCATATTGAGGAGGCTTCAACTAATTACAAGAGAAGGAGAATTGAGGAAAATAGTATCCCTTTTGCAGATCTATTTCCTAAAATAAGTTTACTTGAAAGGTGTCGGCCACAATCAGAAGCACTTGAAAGGATCCCCAGTGCTATAGAGGAATTGGATCTGGAGCTGAGGCTTGGTGAAACTCCTAAGGTGAAGTGATCTTTTTCCACAAAAATGGTTTGCCTACAAAAAACGAAAAAAAAAATAGCTATCATGACAAACACTTGTGACCTCTTGTTCATTTCTTTCTGTATGTTTCACTCCCTCTTCTCTTTCTTTCTTTCTTTCTTTCACTTTTTCTTTCAATTGGTGAGTGTATGAATGACTAAAGGATATTATGGAAGGTTTCAAATATTTCTCTGAGCATGAGAAAGGTCCACCTTATATGGTCAAATATTTGTGTGTGCATCTTATAAATTTTGAATTTTATTCATTGTATACTATTTGCATAGGTATCTCCAAGAAATTTTAGACGACATGATCGATGAAATCTAGTTTATAAAGCACAGAACTTGTCCATTTCTCAAACCATATGACACATATATAAGTGTTCTTAATTGATACTCCCTCTGTTTCAAAAAGGATGAACCTATTACTATTTGAAGGGTCAAACAAGATTATGTTTGACCACATGTCTTACAAATATTTTTTAACTATTTTGAATTGTTAACTATTGTGACTTATAGTATTTTTCATGTAGTTTCTAAATATATAAATTTTATTTTAAAAAGTTAAAAATTGGATGTGCAAATTCGCATTGAAAATTAGTCAATTTGACCCTCGTACTCCGCAAAGGTTCATCCTTTTTGAAACGGAGGGAATATATGAATACTAGAAAGTTAAACCAAGTAGTTATAATTGGATTAATCAAAAAGAACACTGAAGGTGGCAATATATAGGGTAACCTTCAAGAGTCTACTTTTTTTTTTCCTTCACATAATTAAAGAGTCTCTTAAAGCATAACGGTAGTATATTTTCTTCCTTTGATGAGAATAATCGTTATTATGTCACTGATACAATTTCACGATTGTGAAGGTGGTCTGAACAAGAAGGATTTCATTCATTATCTAAGTTTATGATCTTGAATTTCAAGATTTAGATTTAATGGACTCACCCATTAAAATTTTTGGTGCTGAACTCATTGTATTGATGAAATTATAGATTTAGTATTTGATACATTTTGAATTTTCAGTGAATTTTACCGTGTATTTATGTTTCTAGTCGAAATGAGTTCAGTTTAACCATAGTACATAAACTCCATATATCCACGTTAGCAGAGTTGCTTGTTTTCTTTTCTTTTCATATATACTTGGCTGATCAACCTATGTGGGGTATAAAGGGTGAAGAAACTGACTAAATACTGCATGGAATGCAGTAAACTCATTTTCGCATTCAATAATACCTCACTGACATTCTGTCAGTACAAAATAAAACTAACTCACAAAACTAGTAGACAATTTAGTATTTTGATGGGTTTTCTCAAGGACACATATAAGTCAGATATAACACAACATGGATTCCCTTTTCCTTGTATTATTCTCAGCACCAACCAGATCTGTTTCAGAACTTTTACAGTTAAGATTATTAGTATCCTCTTAGCATAATAACGCCATATACTTGTGTTCTCTTCTCCACTTTTTGCTCTGTATTTCTCAATCCTTCCAAAATTGCCACCAACTACAAGGAATCAATCCATTTAATTAGTACCATGTATATAGTACTCTTTTTTAATTGCAAAAAGAATATTATCACATCATGGTTCTTAGGTATTAACTACACTCCTTTTTGTTTTGTTCCTTAGGGTGTATAACTATTATAGCTAGCTAGGTTTCTTCACCTACTCAACATGCATGTAATTATGGATATGGAATGAATGAAGAATGTACAATGAAAACTGAGAATTTAAGAAATTCAAAGAATGCGTCTCTCTATATCCTATCCCTAGACCTATACTATATATTCATGCTTAAGCGCTTGATATGTTATATATATACACTCTCTGCATTATGATTTATGTATACATCAAATCTAATTAAGCTTGTCCATATCTTTTTACTTATTTCCTTTGTTCTTCTCTTCCATGTTTATAATGCCGAAAACAGAAGCAGATCTAGAGCAGGTTCAGTAGTTTCAATTAAAGCGACCGTTTTCGGCTTAAAACCTTGAATACAAAAAAATAAAATAATAAATAAATAAACATAAAAAAATAAAATTAAAATGTTTATACTCGATCATATAACCATTGTGAACCGATGACTCTAAATTCTGGAAGTATTTCTAGTTGGTGATGCATATATGGACTGATTGTGAAAGGGAGATAGAAAAATAAAGTGTTGTGGGTATTTTTGTTGAAGATGAAAAGAAGATAGTGGCAAATATTGCTTTTGATAACATAAATTCTAGATATGTGTATGGTGTCATTAATAAGGTGATTGGTTAGGGTTTGTCTTGATTAGGGTTATTGAGTTGGACATGCCTGGAGAAATTCAGAGAGGAATTAAGTTTTAAGAGAGGGGGACTAGGGACAGAAGAGCACATGGGTAACAGTCGTATATATAGAATTTAGTGAAGGGAATGGAGATTTATTCCTAGCTAGCCTGTGTTTACTCATTTTAGAGAATTTGGTAATTCCAAGATATACTTTTAAGTATGGCCTGTTTAAGTAAAAAATAAGTAATTTAATATCTGAATCTTGAAGTTGTTTATAGTTTTCTTTAGATATGTACGCGTACATTTGCATGGAAACAAGGTTCTTACTTCACGAGATTGATATAGCTCTAATAAATTGGTCGAATAGACTATATATTGTTTAAAGAAAATGCTTCTTTGGTCAGTGGAATAATTTAATTTGCGCATCTATCTGACATAGGCTGATAGGCTAAATACAATATATACTCGCATCATATCCAACTTTATTTTTTGGTTGCGGTGAGGGTTCTACATACGATAAATTCTAAAGGATGGATGTACCGTGATATTAAATGTGACCTTATTATACACACTTACTCAGCTAGAGACAATTATAATTAAATAAGTTTAAAATTTTTGTGTAATAATTTAAACTTTTAGATGAGATAATTAAACAATTAAATACGATTGATCATACGCTAAAATTGCACCGCCACCCTAATTAACGTGAAAATTGAAAAAATTCCAAGTATTAACCATGTCAAAGAACAAGGATCACAGTTAGGAAGCGTATTTTATGTAGTTCATCTCAAGAAACTTATTGTTATAGAAGAATAGGAAAAACTATGGTTATTCAAATCTATTGGTTTAATAATCCAATCCACCTCCAAAGAATTAATCCCAATATGTTCCTAGCTTATGGGCGAGCAGAATTGCAGCTAGTATACGTTCGAAGGTCATTTTCAGAAGGATTATATTAGAAAAAAAGGAAATAAGAGTAAAGATAATTTCTTTGAAAAGTAGAGAATTTGAGATATATCAACATGTCTATTCTTGCATTGAAGAGAACTTCTCGTTGGACTTTTGGTACTGGGCATGAGACATCAGTTCAAGGCAGGCAGTGCATTAAATAGGCATATCATAGTCATCTTAATTAAGGTCTGGTGCTTTTTATGGCATTAGGATAAAAAAAAAAGGTAGCCCGATTCTTTAAACTCCCATAATGTGAAAAATCCTGAAAATGGATTGTATGGTGAATTGCCTGGGGTATTGCAGAATGCAGAACATGTAGCTCATGCTGCTCATCTAATGAAAAAATCAAATTAAATGAGTATTAGGTTCAGTCGATACGACATCATCATTCATTGCAATTGAAATATTTGTGAAATTGTTATCACAATTTGTTCCCGTTAAACAAATTTATACCCTCTGCCGGGCTGTTGTTTTCACAACATAAACACACCATTAATTTCTTGGTCACATGACCACAATTTTTATTGTTGTACCAAGGCTCCTTCTGTTTATGGTATTTGCATGCTGGCCGTAAATTATGATGACTTGTCACAATTGAATCCAAATATTGTTTATTATGCTACTCCCTCCGTTCCAAAATGATTGTCACAGTTCGGATTTCGAGAGTCAAACGAGTTTAGCTTTGACCGTAATATTTTTATATGTCTTTTAAATATTTTGAATTATTAATTGTTGTGACTTATAGTACTTTTTATGTAGTTTCTAAATATATAAACATCGTTACAAAAAACTTAAAGATTATATGTTTAAATTCACGGTCAAAATGAACTCGTTTGACTCTCGAAATCCGAACTGTGACAATCATTTTGGAACAGAGGGAGTACATACTAGCAATTTTTCGCACAAGAACAATTATGGCTGTTATCCCTGTTTGCCTTGATCATTAACAACTTAATTAATTTGCAACTGTATAAAAGCAACTTTGTTTGATTGATGAATGAACTCACGTCGTACCATCCACTCGAAATTTATGGGAATGAAACAAAATAGTACGTGAAGAAGTTACGTCTCCCCAGAACTAAACTAAATGTATCTTGGCTTTTTTAGAAGTTTGAAACAATTGACTTTGTTTAAAAAAAAAAAAAAAAAAAAAATCCGTCAAATATCAGAATTACTCGTAGATTTTCTAAGAAAAATATACGTCATAAAACCATTGTAATTATTGTTGGAATATACTAATAACCATGCGGTTTTAGTTGGATTATTCCTAGTTGAACAATTGGTTGTTCATTTATTAAAGGAAAATTTACACCATATAACTACCCTAATAGCTTAATTACAAAACATAACGATACTTTTTGAATATTTACAATACATAACGATACTTTTCCCTAATTACCCCACATAACAATTTTATCATTTCCCCTCTCCCAAACATTAAACCCTAATTTCCTCTCTTCTCTCTCCTTCTCTCCCTCCTCCACCATTCCCCACCCATCGCCGCTCCTCCTCCACCATCCCCCACCCATCGCCGCCCCTCCCACTTCCCCTCTCTCGCTGTTCCAGGCCGGATCTGCTGCCCCCATCTCTGTTGCGGCGCTGCTGCCGCCGTAGTGCAGCGGCGCTGCCCCTCGCGGCGGCGCTGCTGCACTGTGGTGGCAAGCAGCCCCGATACGTGTGTTTTTGGTGTTTTTCCGGTGAGTTTTTCCCGATCTGCTCCCCTTCATCTTCTTTTTTTTTTTCCTTTTTGTATGTGTATATATATGTATGTTAATGTATATATTTGTATTTTGTATATAAATTCGTATTTATCTTTGTATATTTTTGTATTTTGTATATAAATGTCTATATTCACCCCTTTTTGTATGTGTATGTGTTTGTATATATGTGTATGTGTTGTATGTTTGTGTAGAATGGATAGTTATTTGTATTTTGTGTTTTTTGTATTTTTGTGTATGTGCAGTGTATATCTTTTGTATGTTTGTGTATATTTGGTTGTGTATAGTTTCAAAACAGTAAATTTTTAAAGTTTTGGAATGTATATATTTGTATTTTTGAATGTTACATATTGTAGATCTTAAAAAAAAAAAAAAAGTTTCTGGTGGTAGCAGCGGCGCCGGCGGCGGCTTTCCGATGGTCAGCGGTGGCTGGCCGGCGCTGGTGAGTGGTGGCAACACCTCCAGGCAGTGTTGGGTGGGTGTTGGGTGGGAGAAAGCAAGGAAGAAGGAGATGAAACCATAAATTGTAGGTTTTGTTGAAATTTGTATATGGAATGTGAAAAAACTATTGTTATATTGTGTAAAGTTATAAAGTATTGTTATTTTTTGTAAATATGGTGTTAGGGTTGTATATTTGTGTAAATCTCCCTTTATTAAATATAACAAGTATTATTTATTTAGATCAATTGTGTCATGTGTGTCCTATTATTTATATAGTAGTTGATTTAGTGTGTAGAGCCAAGCTTATACACGGAAGATTAAATCATCGGTTCTTATAAATAATAAAGTAATGTTCACAATCTAAGATGGAAATTGGACAAAGCCATCGGTATGATTGTAGTACAAGATTATATATAATTTATCTTGATTATGGGAATGGTATAGTTCCAACATCTTGTGCTAGTGCGCTTTGTGTGCATTGAACGGACCAAGTAGAGATAAGTATTTTTATACTGACTATATAAAATAAACTCTCTAGCTCATCAGATGTACTTATACTCTTAATCTTGATATAGTTATTATTAGTGATGTATATTATTCATTGTCTTGATTTATCAATAGGTGAGGTCCAGGATATTTGGGTCAAATAATTCCTAATAAGTTGGATAATGATAATATGCATTTGCGAAGTAATAGCTAGTTGATAGAATCCACGTCTCGTTATAGAGATTGATGACACTCCTTTAAGAAAGCTTATAAGTTTCTATGTGTAAATCTGGCCAGTGGATTTTGTATCCGGTACATGGAATAAGTTAAGCGGAAGTCTAAAGGATATTCATTTAGTCAATATATTGAATTGTCAGTAATTTAATATTATTGATTGGTGTCTGTAATCTTAACGTGGGGAGTTAAATAAGATTTGATGAAAGAATTCGAAATTCAACTGAGGAGTGCAATTACGAATTTCTAGTGGAAATAATTTGTAATTTACTATGGAAAAGTTAATTCTAGAAAAAAGAATTAATTCCATAATTGGAAGCCTCATTAATTAATTCTGTGGTCCCTATTGTGACCGAATCCAATTAGGACTAGGAGAGAGGTTTCTTGGTGGAAAAGAATCCTAGATAGTTTTGGAAAAGGGTTTTACCCTAAAACTATATAAAGAGGATTCTTGGCCAAAAGAAATACACAACACAAGAAAAACCTAATAGTTTTCTCTCTCTGAAATATTTGTTCCAACCAAGTATTATTAGTCTGGGTATTATTCGGGCACACGACAGAAGATCATGGAACTGGAGGACGACTTCGTAGATGATCCTGCTCGTGATCGAAGATTTGTTTCAAGGTTGAAGTCACGCTTCAAGAGGTATTCCGTTTTATTTTTATGTAAAACTAAATATCCTGCTAGTTTGTCTAGATTACATGTGAGGTCTTGATCCTGGAATTGCTTCCACTGTGTTTATATTCCTTCAATTGGTATCAGAGCCTGCTCACGTCTAACTAGATAACTAGGGTTTCATGAAAACAATAAGAAAGAAAAAAAAGTGGAGGATGCTGGTTGATCACTTATGATAAAAAGATCGTGGAAAGCTTGATCAAGTAACCTGTTAAGATTTTCTAAAAATTTGTTTTTCTAGTCAGTCAAAAGAAATAACAAAGGAGGTGCTCGCCTGGGATCATCTCGGGTGACGCTGGTGGGACTTTGTCAAGACCCTTTAGTTTGGTAAAATCATGCTAGCATTATTGGCGTTAATAATTGGTCAGAAATTAAAAAAAAAAAAATTGATTACTGTATTTTGTTTGTAAGCTAGAAAACATGATAGTACCAATATGAGTTTTGACACAGTCCGCTTGCTAATTTAATTGTTGCCTGAGAACGCCAAGTTATAGCGGTGAGCGGTCACTGAGTTTAGTTTGTAAAGTAATCATATTGATGTGTAATTGGTCAACTATATTCCATAGTTTTGTGTTGTTGGATCACGTGCTTTAATGCAATTTAATAGGGACATAGTGTCTCTATGCATGATATAATTCATGATGGGTTCAACTACAAAATTAAAAACATATTGTTCGAAAAGTGACCTAATAATTATTTCTTAGTGTGCGGCGCTAGGGTCTGTTTAGTAATGAAACTAATGTTTTTCATTGTATTTGGTCTTTGGGCCATTGGTCAATTGAAATGGAATTAGCTTTGTGTGGCATTGCATGTGGTTGTGATTACCCACATATGAACAGAAAGAGTGTAGCCGCCTGTGGTCTTATCTTTTCTTAAACATTTATATATGAAACAATAATTGTACAAATTAAGAATTTATAATTAATAAATATGTATTGCTAATTTAATTTGTTTATTTGGAATCATGATAAATACTTTAATACTTTATACACGTGTTGAGAATTTTATGATAAATAAATGGTTGAAATTAAAGAGGTTTATTTATTTGAAATATTTAGAAATTCTTAATGAAGTTATACATAAAAGATAATATCATATATGGATTAAGAATTAATGATTGATAAATGATTACCATTTACGTGGAATATTTATTGATAGTCATTGCAAATTCTTAATATATTGTGAGATGATATTATATATGCATTAAGAATTTATGATGGATAAATGGTTACATCCAAAGTGGAGTATTTATTAGAATCATGAAAATTCTTAAAGCTCTATCCGTGTGAGGTTATGTCAATGCATGAATTGAGAATTATGATTAATAAATAGGATTCAGTAGAATGATCTATTTATTTGAGTCATTGAATTTCCTCAATGTACCATGTGTAAGTTATCTCTTGGTAAGTGTATGCTAGTGGTCAAATTTTATCTACTTGAAAAAGGAAATTTAATTTATTGATACTAGAAACGCTAAATTAATTCATGAGATAAGATATTGAAATTTTCACTCAATAGGAGAAAATAGTATCTTGGGCTCTCATGTGTATTAATTGAAAAGACAATTTGACGTAGGATGAGGTTTTGTGTATCTTAGTCAAAGAAGTAACACATGTATACCTTGTGCTCATGGGATAATTATAAAGAGAATGGAAACGTGCATCATGTTTGCCTTAAATTATAACAATACCTAACAGGTTATCTTTCGAATTTGGTCATAGTTTTGCGATCAAGAATTCATAATCTCTAATTGACCTGAAATTTGGTTGAGACATTGAAAACGATCCAGTAAGAAGCTTACACTATTTGTAATGAGTGGTGTCATTTTCAGTTTAACGTTTTGAGATCGTTTGGATGGAGTTTTAGGTAGTGTGCTGGATTTAAACGTGAATTAAATATGAAAAGTCATTATATATATCAATTTTGGTTTATATTAAATTTTGGACATGATAATGCATGATTATTTAATATATGTTGATATATGATAGGAATGTAGTTCATATTTTATATTCTTAGAAACGTAAGAGTTGCACTGTTTTAATGAAATACAAAGTTTTAAAATATGTTGTTTGATCTTGATTCATGGATATCAAAAGGTTACTTGTTGATATATGATTTGAACAAGCAACAGATATATTTTGAACCCTAAAAACGTGAAAACAAGAATTTTCCGAATTTGGTCATAGTTTCGGAGATCAGAAATTTTGACAGACTCCGATTGACCTGAAATTTGGTAGGTTCATCAGAAACGGCCCAATAAGAAAAACTCACTGCTATGCAGTGAACCATGTTGTTTTTCGGCAGTTTGATGCTGTTAAGGTGGTGTTTTTGGCGTTTTTCTATTTTCTGGAAATTATTTTTCTAAGAAAAGTTAATGGTTGGCACTCAGCGGTAATAGGGATTATTCTATATGGTCTCCATGATCATATACTAGTATAAACAATAATTTTACGTGTTGACAATAGGTCTTCCTCCCTAACGGATAAATTTATTGTTGAGTATACTTGGCTTAAAAGTCTTTATGGTATCCATGATTGAATACTAGTATAAATGATATATTTACGTGTTGACAATAGGTCTTCCTCCCTAACGGATAAATATATTGTTGGAATACTATATTTAATCACTAGTTGTTGATGACTTGTATATATCTCTCCAACTGAGAATTGCATGTTCAGTCAATGAGACTAGGGCTGTTCAATAATGATATTCACTTGAATTAAATTGATAGTAGACTCTCCAACTGAGTTTGATATTATTTAATTTAATGAGTGAAATCTGACATTGCATGTATATGGTGTATAAATAGTTACTTTCCCAACGAATTTGGCTATTCAAGCTGCATGAAAATATGTGTGATGTGTTTTGAATTTGATTATTCAATGTTACATGACCTGAGTTGATCTATTTAAATTGTTTTGCCTCACTTATTAGATATGTCTTTATTTCAATTTCCTAAGTGCTATTTTCTCACAAAGCTAAATGTTCTAGGATTTATTTTGGTGATGGCAAGATATTAATTTAAAGGATGCATTATATGTATGTTAAGTTAGAAAGAAATTTGATTTCAGTTTCCAGCTTAATAAGAGATGGATACTCAATTTATTTTACCAATAACTTTGGTGTTATTGAGGTTAATAAATATTTATCTCTTGTGGTACATGTTGCAAGGTCCTTTTATTTGATATGTTTTCCGAATTTCACGATATTGATCTGCTCCATAAGAGAAAATATTCTTTGATATTGAATAACACTTATCTGTTGTTGTTGTTGTATCAAGGTCATATTTATTTTAATAGAATACTTTTGGTTGGTTATGGATGGATCTTTAAGGTTCATTGAAAGTGGAGGCACTACCAACCCTGTGGATTCTTGTTAAAAGGAAATATGACTAAGTGATACTTCCCTTTTTAAAAGGAAATAAAGCAAGCGATAAGTTAGAATTAATTCGTTCTGATTAGTATAGTCTGATGAACATACATGCAAGAGGTATTTTTGAGTATTTTTATGACATTCATAAATGATTACTCAAAATATGAATATATTTATTTGATGCATTATAAGTCTTAATACTTTGAGAAATCAAGGAGTTTAAGACTGAAAACGAAATGCGTCATGGAAAATATATTATGTCATCGTGGTGGCGATACCTCTTTACAATGTTCACTAAATACTTACCAGAATAAGGAATTATGTCTGCACCTGGAACGTTATATCAAAATGGCATAGTAGAAAGAAGAATTAAAACTCTTATGGAGATGGTTAGATCAATGTGAAGTTATTCAAACTTGTTATTCACTTTCGTTTTGGGAATATGTCTTAGAAAATTTAAATTACATTCTAAATGGAGTCCTTCTATGTTAGTACCTTTTTAAGGGAAAACTGATTAGTTGGAATCAATGATGAATGTGTATATGTTTCGTGGCTATCCAAAGGAGACGAAAGGAAGTTTATTTTCTTGTCATAATGAAAAGAAGGTATTTATTAGCATAAATACTAGTTTTCTAGAATATGACTATTTAATAAACAAAGTCCTAGAAGTAAATTTTATTTACTGGAACTGTACGAAGAAATAACAAGTGATTCACCTGAAAATCCAAAAGTTCAATTGAAATCCAATCGGCATGTTGGAATTGACATTCCATTGTATTTAAATAGTGGGAGAAATGTCAATAGACAAAAGATGATTGGAAATCCACTACTCCAAAGTAGTGGGAGTGAATTTTTGAAAAGTCATTGATATACACTACAAGAAAAAGTTGATCATATTCTAATACCGTAAAGTTGATCATATTCTGATTGTGGTTTGTCCACAAGAACATGGTAGTGTGACTTGGTAGAAGTACTTTGTCGTAGTGGGAGAAAAGAATAAAAATGGTTCAGCGTACACTCTTGGGATAGTTTCATGACAGGGTCCCTAAAGAGGTTAAAACCGACTGGTTAGTATTGTAAAGCACTGTTGGACAATGATTGCATCAGAAAACAACTTGGCTAGATCCTTTGAGTATTCATGTAACAGGAATGTCTGTGAAAGTTGTAGATGCATGGTTAAAGTCTAAGTGGGAGTTTGATGGGATATATACTATTAACCATGTGTTTAGATATAGTATGCATTATAACAATGGCATGGTTATAAGTATAGGTGGGAGATTGTTGGAATATACTAATAACCATGCGGTTTTAGTTGGATTATTCCTAGTTGAACAATTGGTTGTTCATTTATTAAATATAACGAAGTATTATTTATTTAGATCAATTGTGTCATGTGTATTCTATTATTTATATAGTAGTTGATTTAGTGTGTAGAGCCAAGCTTATACACGGAAGATTAAATCATCGGTTCTTATAAATAATAAAGTAATGTTCACAATCTAAGATGGAAATTGGACAAAGCCATCGGTATGATTGTAGTACAAGATTATATATAATTTATCTTGATTATGGGAATGGTATAGTTCAAACATCTTGTGCTAGTGCGCTTTGTGTGCATTGAACGGACCAAGTAGAGATAAGTATTTTTATACTGACTATATAAAATAAACTCTCTAGCTCATCAGATGTACTTATACTCTTAATCTTGATATAGTTATTATTAGTGATGTATATTATTCATTGTCTTGATTTATCAATAGGTGAGGTCCAGGATATTTGGGTCAAATAATTCCTGATAAGTTGGATAATGATAATATGCATTTGCGAAGTAATAGCTAGTTGATAGAATCCACGTCTCGTTATAGAGATTGATGACACCCCTTTATGAAAGCTTATAAGTTTCTATGTGTAAATCTGGCCAGTGGATTTTGTATCCGGCACATGGAATAAGTTAAGCGGAAGTCTAAAGGATATTCATTTAGTCAATATATTGAATTGTCAGTAATTTAATAGTATTGATTGGTGTCTGTAATCTTAAAGTGGGGAGTTAAATAATATTTGATGAAAGAATTCGAAATTCAACTGAGGAGTGCAATTACGAATTTCTAGTGGAAATAATTTGTAATTTATTATGGAAAAGTTAATTCTAGAACAAAGAATTAATTCCATAATTGGAAGCCTCATTAATTAATTCTGTGGTCCCTGTGACCGAATCTAATTAGGACTAGGAGAGAGGTTTCTTGGTGGAAAAGAATCCTAGATAGTTTTGGAGAAGGGTTTTACCCTAAAACTATATAAAGAGGATTCTTGGCCAAAAGAAATACACAACACAAGAAAAACCTAATAGTTTTCTCTCTCTGAAATATTTGTTCCAACCAAATATTATTAGTCTTGGTATTGTTCGGGCACACGACAGAAGATCATGGAACTGGAGGACGACTTCGTAGATGATCCTGCTCGTGATCGAAGATTTGTTTCAAGGTTGAAGTCACGCTTCAAGAGGTATTCCGTTTTATGTTTATGTAAAACTAAATAGCCTGCTAATTTGTCTAGATTACATGTGAGTTCTTGATCCTGGAATTGCTTCCGCTGTGTTTATATTCCTTCAATTATGTCTACATAGTGCAAGTATTCCCATATAAAATGTTCCAGCTTAATCAGAAACTTAAGTGTATTTTTTAAATCATTTCTCGACAGTGTTTAAATCATTTCACGTCTTAAACAGATCATTTTGATTTTTTTTTCCTTTTTTTCCTCAAAACAGTCGTACTAGTTCAATAGTTTCTGCTGATTATTCATCAGCTTATCAATCAAAATTTAGGATATCTATTAGCAGAAGCAAAACTTCATGAGACTGTCGAGTAACAACTAATTATTACGAGGATTGAGTTATACATATGGTTGGTATTAATTTTATACTATCAGTTCAATGTAGTTCGGTTATTGCTTTATTTATAAGTTAACACATCATCTTTGATATAAAGAGTTATCTAATTTTATAATTCAACTTAGAGCCTATTTGGCTAAGCTAAAATTACCTTATTTTAAGAAGTGCTTTTTATCAAAAGTGTTTTACGAAAAAATTGTTTATATTTGACCAGATTATAGAGAAGTACTTCAATAATTAATTTTTGTTTGATCAATACTTTAAAAAATTACTAATTTGTGTTTAACCAATAATTTGTCTAGACCTTTTAATTTCTACAACTATTAGGTGACCACCAGGATTTCTATACAAAAAGTCAGGGAAGCCTTGAGGACTACACAGCATCATAATCCCATGAAAAAAGTTTGGATAAATATTAAAAGTGTAAAATAAAAGCTGAAACAACTGACTGATAAGGAGTTTGACTGATAAGAGAATGATGACCATTATATTGGATGAAAAATAATTTACACACATGGCGTCTTGAGTGTATGGTTCGAAACACATCAAATGGAGATTCGCAAGATTCTCACCCTATGTAAATAGCATGACCACCGAGGCGGATACCCGAGGCCATAGCTCTTGATATATATACCCCTGAGGCAATAACCTCGGTGAATCGACAGGCTCACGTTGGAGAATCCTGACCTTGGCGGACCGCTTCTATTTTGGCAGGATAAATACCCCACAGTCTCAGCCCATTAACTTATCTTCCAAGGGGATAGGACGTGAGCAAAGCCACGATCAGAGCATGGAGAAAGTGGCTGAAATTCTCCAATCCGATGGCCAATAAATAGCATTTCATTTTGTATTGTAATCATCTAGAAATACAAATCAAAACTCTGTCAAAATTTGTTGTGAACATTGCGATTATTGAAATACAAAGTTTTATTGTTCCTCATTTGATTGCTTACTTAAACTCATTGTTTCTTGCAAGACTTTGATACTTGGCATTTCTTGTTAAACCCAATAAAATTCGAGTTGTTGACCTAAACTGGTTTACGCCAATACAATTTGGCGCCGTCTGTGGGGATTCAAGCAATTACGCTTTGTTCCAAGGTTAAATAGTTAATTAGTTCACGTTTGCATTCAAAATTTATTTTAGCAATGGCTAACAAAACCAAAAATGCAAACAGACACCAGTTACCTCCCGATAGACAAACTGGTACGTTTGTACCTCAGCTTCCAACAAAAAATACGCCTCTACCACCACTGCCTCTAGCGGATCCTTCATCGTCAGTGTCTAATGAGCTTTCCAAGCATTTGTCATACGCTCCTTACAAACTCTTCAAGCACAATTCGATGAACAAGCGAATTTCAATACTGAATCGTAGCTCATTAGAGGCAGCCTCCATTAGAACCAATGCTACCCCAACCGACACTTCACATGTGGCTCCAAATAAAGGCATCCCGAACTTCGTTCCCATTGGGGCGACAACAGGGGGACCTCAAAAAGGGGCCACGTCTGGAGGCTCGGGGACTGCAGTGAACACCAATCCACCTTTAGGAACGGTTCCCAACATGGCGGAAAATAACTCATCGGTAGACCTCGAAACATGGAGAAAGAAAATCGAGGGCCGAGTTATGGCTCGAGTCGAAATGCGGCTCGAAAACGTCCCCAGAGTAAGAAAGACCCAAAGGGCGTTGGACATCAACAAATGTAGGTAATTGCCTTACAAGCCCGAGGCTGCCCCAACACCAATTCCGAAGCATTTAACGATGCAGATTCCAAATAAGTATAATGGCACCACCGATCCAGTTGACGTAACTCAGTTCATGGCAATAGTGAAGGGAAAATAGAAAAACAATAAATGTTTTTGAAGAAATTTGGGGATACTTTTGAAAAAGGGGGCCCTATGTTGGTATATGCACTTGCCTTCGGAGTCTATCTCAGACTTTAAGTAATTGGCTGATGCGTTCATCAAGGCTCACACCTGAGCGTAGAAAATTCTTAAAAGAAAGGAGGATATCTTCAAATTTAAATAGCAGTACGGGGAACCCATCAAGGACTTCCTCGAGCGGTTCTAAGCCGAAAGGATTGAACTGCAACCCTTGGGAGATATTTGGCCATCATGGCATTTGAGAAGAACATCAATGTTCGCAACTCTAAGGCAGCCGCCGAACTAAGGAAAGAGCTTCAGCAGTATCTGAGCTTAGACATGGGATGAATTACACAATACATCTACTACCAAAATAAGGTTGGAGGAAGCAGAGTGGAGAGCAGCAGGCCAAAGCTCAAGCTATATAAATCGCCCTGCGTCATCATGATGCGCCGAAGCGCCACGTGGGAACTCGAAGGGTCAATATGAGCCATATAACTCTCGAAGGCAGCATGTGAGTCGGAGGCTTGGTGGGCCACCTATAAGCCAATGCCTCAGAGGCCGAGTAAACCATGATGCTAATCAAAAGAGTACGACGGGGAAAGCTCTGGTGCCAAAGTAGCTTTGGGCTGGATACTATTGAACAACTATCAGCGCAGATGCCAAGGCCTTCGTGAAAAACTGTGACAAATGCCAGCAATACGCAAAATTGATACATCAACAGGCGAGCCTCTCCATTCGGCCGTATTGCGCTGGCCTTCATGAAATGGGGAATGGATATAATTAGGCCTCTTTCGAAGGCCAAAAGAGGTGTTCGATTTATACTTGTGTTGACCGATTACTTTACCAAATGGGTGGAAGCAGGGTCTTTCATCAAGACAAATTAAAAGGATTGTATCAGCCCTCTACCATCCAAGTGCAAATGGCCAAGATGAGTTTTCGAACAAATTGAAAGATAAAACAATGTAAAAAAGAGGCTCGATGCAGCGAAAGGCCCATTGCTCGAGGAGTTGCCTAGAGTGTTATGGGCCATGCGAACCATGGAAAAAAATAGCACTGGTGAAACCCCTTTCTCCTTTGCCTATGGAATGGATTCTTTAATAACCTAGAAGTTGGCGAACCCAGCCTTCGGTACGCTCATTCTATAGAAGAGTCCAATCAACAAGCTATGCCCATAGAATTGAATTGGCTTAAGGAGAAAAATGAGTTAGCTTTGGTTCAGTTAGCTACTCAGAAAAGACAATTCGAGGCCTATCTCAACAGGAAAGCCAAACTTAGAGGTTTCAAAGTTAGGGATTACCTGTTGAAGGGCTCGAATCAATCTACTAAGGAGAAGAATGCAAGCATGTTTGTTGCTAACTGGGAAGGACCTTATCGGGTCAAAGCAATCGTTGGAAAGAGATCTTATCAGTTGAAAATTTTGAAAGGCGAACTCGAACCCATGAATTGGAATGTTTCCAATTTAAAGCGGTACTATTTCTAACATCGTGGTGCATTACCCTTTGTCAATAAAACTTCACCTACAACATCATGCCGCAAATGCTCCTACGCTTGGGCTGAAAAATTTCAACTAATCCCTCATTTTACTTTGCTTAAGCTTTTCAGGAAGCGGAGGGAACAAACACAGTGCTCGGGTCTTCAGCAAAGTCAACACCCGAACACTGGGGAATGTAGGAAATGGAGTGCATTCAAGCTTAACTCGAAGCCTCTCACACCAGGGACTGTAAACGAACCCCAAGACTAGCTATTCATACAGCGGGGTCTATCGCCCGAAGAGTAGTTTAGTATCTTGTTTTTTTTCGCCTGATAGTGGCTTCATCTCAAAATTTTGCCTAAGTCTAGCTTCGACTAGGTTGAAACTTGTGTAATGCCTATCATGACTTATTGCTATTAATGAAATGAACTTGATCCAACATCTCTTTAATTCAAAGCCTAATTTATTGAAGTAACATTGATTGATCAAGATCACTCCAACATGCCTTGGCTCCAGGAACGAGACTTCGTTCCAAGCTAGCTCGATTATTGAATGTTATTAAGTCTTGCAAGTGAAAATAATCATATAAGTGCCTAGTCGAACACTTTCAGAATAAAGTAAAGACACACATAGAAACGAAAACGAAGCTCATTAAACTTAGCACGAAGGCTTCAAAAACTGTACATTAAACAAGGCCTGCAGACCACAAATAGTTGATTGAACAAAAATGGCTCGATGGCTACAACAAAAAACAGAAGCATAAAAAAAAGTGCTAAGTTTCAGGACCATCTCCCTCCTCACAAGTCACATCCTCAGCATCTTGGGTGTCCTCTTTACCTTCGTCCTCTTCGGCCTCATAATCGCCCGAACCTTCGGTGTCCGCTCACTAGCTTGGCACTTCTTAAGCAACTTCAACCGAGACTTAATGACTGCCAAGCGTTTGTCCAGCTCCACCCTCTTAGCCTTGATCTTGGCCTTCATTTTCAAGTCCACAACCTCACTCTGAAGTTTCTCAGCCTTGACTTCAAGAGCTGGGATCCTTACGGTTTGACCTTTCAACCTTTAGATCGTGACCACATGCTCTTTCAGCTTCTCGTGGTGTTTGTTGGCTTCCTCGATGAATTAATCCTTAACTTGAGTCAACTCACTATTAAGCCTCACAATATCGACATCCAGCCTCGAGTGCTCCATTTGAAATCCATCACCCAAGGCTTGAATTTTAGCCTCGGAGACCGCAACAGCCTCTTGCATGTCGAAGTGAGACTTAGCCAGTTAATCCTTCAATTCAGCGATTTGGTCGTTGAAGGTGTCCTTTGCTTGTCCCAAGTACTTACAACACGTTGAACCTCTTCAAACCTCGCGGATTCAAGTTCAACAGTCTTCAATGATAGAAGAAAGCCCTGAACAAAAGTGGTTAAAGAGTTATAAGTGGTAAAAATGTTCGAATAAAAGGAAAACAAAGATGATGAAAGCATACCCGAAGTGCGTTAGTAGCAGCAGTGGCAGCCAGCTTTACAGGGGTGAAATTCTGGATAAAAGTGTCTTCCCTTGGCCCCAACAATGGCTTGAGGCTGAAAAGATCCTCATGAGAGCATTCAAAGAGGTTCGACAGAGCTGAAACCTCTAACTTTCTCAAGGGCCTCTCCAAGTCTGAAGCTCTAACAGGCTCAAAATATGCTCGAGCCGTGCCCGTAGCTGTCTCTTTCTTTGCAACAGGGCCCGCAGCCTCTCCAACCTTGGGAGCTTCGAGACCTTCATCGCTGTGCTCATCAATTAACTCCTGGAGGTGGTCATTGCCACGGTTCGAGAGCGGACCGAATAAGTAGACTTCTTCGAGGCGGCTCTCTTTCTTTTTGAATCTGTAAAAGATGGGGTGGAAAGCTTATGAACGAAGAAATGTGAAGAAGTTGAAACACAAGTGAAGCGACCAAGGAAGATGTCAGCATCACCTTTTGAGGTCCCCTGACCAGAGGACCCCTTTGAGGGCTTGGAAGCTTTAGAAGCCTTAAGCTCTTTCCAGTCATCGACTAGATTAGCCACCAAGGCCGCATAATTGTCGGCATCAGAGGCTTCTTCTTCCTCTTTCTTTTTCCCTTTTCTTTCTTCCTCTTTTTCTTCTTTTTTTTCCTCGGGATCAGCCGCCTTGTTGGGGAAACTTAGCACAAGAAGAAACATTAGCAGCAAGAAAGAAACTTCAGGCGATACCCCTGGGATCAAGATTGTAACAATACTCACCATGCCTCTTGCACGCCCAACCATTACTGGCGTCCATACTCAACCAAGACCTGATAGGACGAGTGTGAGCTTTAGTTATAGCTTTAAACCAGTTAGACAAGCCCTTGGAAGGAGCCGTAGGAACTTTGTTGGCTGGGAAAAAAAAGAGAAGAGAAGACAACAGCCGAATGGATTAAAGGCAGCAAGTCACTTACATTTGTTATTCAACCTCTTCGAAAAATCAGGTTTGGCGGATATACGGCTGGTCTCCAAGAGAATGTAGCGATCACACCAGCACAGGTCTCCACGATCATCACTCTTCGTGAGAATCGAATATTTGCCTCGATTGTTCAAGGCGATAACCCCACCTTTATGGAAGTATGGGTAGAAAAGAGAGATGAGATGCTGAAAAGTAAAAGGTACCTTGGCTTTTTGGCTCAAGCCAATCTAAACACCGAACGACCATCCAAACCCCAAGGTCAAGTTGAGCTAGACAGAGATTGTATGTTCGAAAAAATTTATAAATTATTCTATGAACAGAAAACGTAAACTTGATGGTAAATGGGTATGTACACGCGAAGGATAGCCCTTTCACATGATCAAAACATCTATTGTTCGGGTCGGGGACAACAATTTTTACCTCGGGCCCCCCATCGGTATCCTGTTCGAACTAAATTCACGAGGGCTTAAGTAATCAAGGAAGGCGTGGTCTCCACTGGCACATTCCTATCAAATTCTTGCTGATCAGCCGACTGATCTTGTTGTTTGAACTCCTTATCTGTCTTAAAAGATGAAGGGATAGTGTGATAAGGCTAAAGCTCTTGTTCAAGGTGAATTTTCTTCCTTTTCTTCGGCTTCGACGGTTCGGCCTCGGTTTTGCGCCCCCATCAGCATTGAGTAATTCTTCACCAGCATCTTTGGTGATGTCGGCATTGTCATCATCGACGTCAGCATTGTCATCTTCGACATCAGTGACGTCGCCATCATCTCCTTCGATAACCTTGTTGCGGCCAGCGGTTTTCTTGCACCGCTTTAGACTGCCAACCTGTGACGATACCTTGTCGTCACCCTCTACTGATGTGACGATGTTCAAAGGCTAAGGCACATTCACCAACTCACCACCGACGATCATGGTGTTAGCTATAGGAATTCTTCTCACTGAAGAACCACTAGAACCCTGAGCAGAATTCGTGCAGACATTGTAAGCTAAAAAGTTGGTTGCAAATTCTTGATTACAAACAAAGATTTGTAGAAGAATGGATAAAGATTTTTGAGTTTGTGACTTTTACTGTTGCTCTAAATATTCATGTGGAGAGGAAAGTGATCAAGTTGAACCATTTATAGGGTGAAAAATCAATATTACGTTATATTGGGAAGAGCAATCGAAGCGACGTGACCGTTCAACGATCACCACGTGTGAGGAGATGGAAGTTGAAGTGATGTACTCCTTTTTTGAAACCCTTGGCTTGTGTTTTTCCACGTCACTTTTCCCGCTAAATTTCAATCCACTCCTCAAAAACTCTGGCACTTGCCCAAGGAGTGGGGGGACTATCTGTATTGGGTGAAAATTAGTTTGCACACATGGCGCCTCGAGCATATGGTTCGGAACACATAAAATAGAGATTTACAAGATTCGCACCAAAGGTAAACAGCATGACCACCGAGGTGGATATCCGAGGCCATAGCTCTTCATATACCCCAGAGGCAAGAACCTCGGTGAATCGACAGGCTCACATCCCCGAGGTGGAGAATCCTGACCTTGGGGGACCGCTTCTATTTCGGCAGGATAATTACCCCCACGATCTCAGCCCACTAACCCATCTTCCAAGGGGATAGGACGTGGGCAAAGCCACGATCAGAGCATGGAGAAAGTGGCTGAAATTCTCCAATCCGATGGCTATAAATAGCATTTTATTTTGTATTGTAATCATCTAGAAATACATATCAAAACTTTGTCAAAATTTGTACTGAACATTGCGATTACTGAAGTACAAAGTTTTATTGTTCCGTATTTGATTGATCACTTAAACTCATTATTTCTTGCACGACTTTGATATTTGGCATTGCTTTTTAAACCAATCAAATTTGATTTATTGACCTAAACTGGTATAGGCCAATACATCCATCCAGAACTAGTTAGTGGAAGTACCGGAACAATTAAGGGATAACTCAGAATGATGACCTCATCTTTGTGGGAGAAGTGCTCAAGCATGACTTGGAGAAATGGTCCAACATATATAGAAGAAAGCATAATGAAACAAAAGACAAGAGTGTGATGGTTGAATATGCATCGGAGATGCCAATACATCCTACTTTTTTGTAAGCATAGAGTGAAGAGTAGCTCAATCATCTTGTATTGGGATCAAAAGCTAATCATCTTCCTATAGTTAACCTGCTATCTTTAGGGATCGTAACATTTTAAATAGAATATGTCTACTAAATCTTATCATACCAGTTACACTCCAGAAATACATGTGGTCTTCAAGGATATTGGGGACATAAAAGCACCGGGAGGTGATGGCATGGCTACTTACTTCTTCAAGAAATCTAGACCATCATTGGGGAATATGTAAGTGAAACTCTACTTTAGTTATTCTCAACAAGTCAGATTTTTTAACCAATCAATTGCACTACTGTTACTCTTATTCTAACGTCAAGAACCTCTCAAGAATTGCTGAGTTTAGGACTATATCATGTTTTATTACCCTGTATAAGATAATTTCTAAAATTTTAAGTAGGAGGATGCAAGTTGTAATGAATGGGTTGGTAGAGGCCAACAATCAGTTTTTGTAACTGGGAGCAGAGGCAGACCTAACGTTAAATTTCGGGTACCCCTGTCACGACCCAATTTCCAAGGGCTCGTGATGGCACCTAAACAACATTTGCCTAGGCGAACCAATGAAACAAGATGCGGAAAAGAACAATAATGTGAAAAGATCATAAATGGATATATAAATATAAAAGTGTGAAGTCCAAAAGAATATATCCACAAAAGAATTGGAGCATTCTAAGAGTGACTCAATAAAGTATGAATATACATCAAAGAAATCTGAGTCCTATCTCTAAGTGACTCCGGCGGTATGCCACCACGGTCTGTGTGGTCGGCTCACCTCAATCAAAAGTCTTTGAAGCCTCGGGAACCGCTAACGTCCGGGCTGCTGACTGGATGAAGGACCTGCGCACGTAGCAGAGTAAGTTATGAGCCGAAGCCCAGTAAGATCACCGACAGGCCCGCTAAGGTACCCTTGCGGGACAAGTCGCTACATGCATCATAAGCAACAACATACTATAGTAATCATACAATAAAGTAGTGAAATCACAAATAGATGTAACACGTTCCATACACACAAGTAGTAACCAGAAGTCTCAAGGATTATGCCCATCCAACCTAAGGCATAGGTCAACTCAGCGGCGGTTTGGAGGTCCAATCTCTACTCCCGTGCCGACTAACCTAGACCTACGATGGACTAGCAATACCACTACTAAGTATCAACCATATACCGTGACCCGAAGTCACTATCACAATCATGAATAAGTAGACCAACGACCCGTAGTCGTGGGCTCATCTCAAATCTGTCTACGATCGCACGACACCCCCTGTCAAGTGCGTCGTATCTCAATAAATCAAGTGACCACACCACACCCCCTGTCAAGTGTGTCACATCTCAAAGATCAAGTGTCCACACCACACCCCCTGTCAAGTGTGACACATCTCATAGTATAGGCGACACCACACCCCCTGTCAAGTGTCCCTCTAACAGTATTAATATCCACGACATTAATAACAATAACAGAAATAATAACAGAAATATTAATAACGATAATATTTCACAGTCACCGTAACCCAGGTTGGTTATGCTAGCTGAACGTAAGGCGAAGGTTAACCCGACCACAGTTTGGGGGTACAATCCCTACTCCCATGTCGTCCAACCCAAGGTTACGTATAGACAGCACTACCCAACCCGGCACGTGAACAAATCAAGTACCAATATCATACAAAAGCCGGCAAAATCCTCGGCAAGACATTTATCATGACATGCCGGCAACATCCTCGGCCATGTCCCAAGTTCTTGCTATCTAAGCATGGCGTAGCAAGCGTTACTACGATATAAATTTAAGCTACCTCGACGTAGCGTTTAGACCGGCACATACCTCGGTCGAATCACAATCTCGCTATTTATAACAAACAATAATAGCAAGTAATTCACATCATTAATCCTAACCATTGTTAGGTATATATATGCGTACATGAAGCATACTAGTATGAAGGAAGAGTCCACAAGCACAATAGAGGTCAAGTCTCACTTACCTCGAAATTCGGGCTCAAATGCCGGGAAGAATCTCCTTTCCCGCTCGCCTTGTCCGCGAAGGACTCTCCACTAGGTCTATTAAGACAAGATATAGCACATGTGAGTGCTCAATTATAGCTATTTAAGCCTATAGGCATCCTAGGGTAAAAATTACCAAAATGCCCCCGGGTAGGGCCGAGCCCTAAATTTACAAAATATACTTTTCCGGACTCCCCACGCTCCCGTGAGTCCAAAAGTACACTTAGATTCCACATGCGAGTCTTGCTCGATGTCTTTCCCCAATTCTTAAGAATCTAGGGTTCTAACCCATTTCCAAGAATCAACCCTTTGATTCTTATGTTAATCAACATAAAGATGGATTGAAAGGGCTTACCTTAAGTGTAAGTATGATTGGGTCTTCAAGAAATACCCAAAAATCGCCTCAAGAGCTCACCAAATGATTTTTATAAGTTATGAACCGAAATGGCCTTTTTATAGCAGTTCTTTTTTTTTTTTTTTTTTTTTTTTGCCTCTGTGACAGCTTCTTTTGAAAAAATCATAACTTTTGATAGGAATTTATAAATTACCTGAAACCGGTGCCATTAGAACCACAACTCAAAGGGCTACAACTTTCATGTTTTGAGTTTTTCCTAATTCCTTATGGATTGGCCGGAAAATCAGCTTTTATCCGGCTGTTTGCGCCAAAACAGAACAGAAAAGTCGCACCAGATTTTCTACTGTTTTAGGGGCAAAACGGGACCCTACGAAGCTCGGAATGATCCCAAATTTTGCACAGAAGTCATAAAATACTTGAGTGACATGCTCGTCAAGACGGAACTCAATTCGGACCTCCAGAACTCAAAAAGTGGGTCCCACGGCAAAGGTTCAATTTTCGACTTTCGCCAAAATAGCGAAATTTAACCAAACGACCTCGGAATCCAATTCCGAAAGTTTCTACAAGTCACAAATGACTATACGAACCTAACGGAACTTTCGGATCTCTCATCGGAGCTCATTTGCTCAAATCGAGCTCGGAAACCTCTTTTAACTCTTTTAAACTTCCGAAACGGAGACTTTATCAAAAGTCCTATCAAACGAGGTCCGTTTTCAATTTTGAAGGTTGCTACATATCATAAATGACGAGACGGACCTAACGGTGCGCTCGGATTTTCCATCGGGGTTCGTTTACTCAAAACGACCTATCGAAACCCCAAATTCCTTTCCGGAATTTCATAAACGGATCCTTTTCTCGAAAACCTATCAAACGGACTCCGTTTTGACTCAGATTTCAGAGACGGGTCATAAATGACCTAACGGAGCTTTTGGGACTGTCGACACATAAATCGAGGTCCCGGATCCCGTAACGACTATTTGAGGGTCGTTACAACCCCAACCCCCGCAGGTTGACTTCAAAAAAAGTTATATATATACACACACACACACACACACACACACCCCCCCCCCCCCCCTCAAAAATCAGATATATATAGTACTTGGTACTCTCAATTATTTGGTATATCCATATTAAATTTAATAGTACCCATCCTCAAATGCTAGGTTCGCCTCTTCCATTGAAGACAGTTATAGACAGCATTATCCTAAGCCATGCATTGATCAAGAGCTACAATAGGAAAGAGATCTCGCATAGGTGTATGCTAAAAATTGATGTGAGGAAAACCTATTCCATTAGGTGGTCCTAGTTAGAACAAGTACTTCAATGCCTTAGTTTTCCAGAGCATTTTGTATGGTTGATTATGTAATGTGTAACAACATTGTCATATTCTGTTATTGTTAATGGAAACCCATATTTATTTGACTTGTCAATAGAGCATCTCACTATAATTCTAAAGCAATTACAAAGGAACCATGATTTCAACTTCCACCCTAGGTGTAAAAAGCTCAACATAGTCCAGCTAATCTTTGTAAATGATCTTTTGCTATTTATCCGAGGGAATTGTGTCTCAGTTCAACTTTTATTTGAGGATTTGTAAGAAGATATTTTTTTCTGTAGCTCAGGCCTTCAAGCTAATACTGAGAAGAGTTCAATATATTTGGCAGCATCTTCTTGAATGATCAACAAGATATCATCACGACTTTGGTTTTACGAAGAGAGAATTACCTTTTAAGTATCTGAGGGTTCTATTATATACCAAATCATTAACCATTAGTCAATGTAAACCTCTACTTGATAGGATGCTTCAATAAATTACAAGTTGGACTATCAAGTTCTTATCGAGAGAGGATCCAGTTGATCAAGAGTGTGATAGTGGATATCCAATCATAATGGTTCCAAATTTTTGTTCTACCAAATAATATTGTCCAACACATTAAAAGTATGTGCAAAGGTTCTTATGGACTGGTAGTGCAAAACCCTTAAAGAAAGCTCTAATAGCATGGAATGAGTTGTGCAAACCAAAAACTGTAGGGGGCATAAACTTTCTCGCTACACAAAATAAATTTCTTTTGTTGACGAATTTTAATGACAGACTAATATCTGTCACTACTAAGCGACATATTAGCTACAGAAATCATATTGTGTTGCAAAATAAGCAAGCAACGAAATATAGCAATGAATTAGCAACATATTTAAACATGTATCGCTATAAAGTGGCGGTAAATATTGGCACCCCTATTTTATCTACATAAGACAAAATTAATATAAACTAGCAAAAGAATTCGCAATGGAAAATCCATTTCTAGTTCTATTTGATATAATAGAATAATTTTATTGTTTTTGCTGCCAAAATATTTGTCTCTACATATTTCATTAAAATTATTTATGTTAGATACAGCGACCAAATTTATTCTTTCATGGACTCTGTAGCTAAATAAAAATATAATATTGAATCCTACTAGGTCAAATAAGGATTTCCAAATGACTAAGTTCCTAAACACCTATAGAGAAGCGAGAGTACTAATGTGAAAGCAGTTGAGCTTGTTCCCACTTTCCTCCGTCTTAGCTTTAAATTTCCTTCGCCTTCCTTCACCTGCTGCTCCACTTTCCTCTGCGGGTTAAGACAGTGTGTGTGCGTGCGCGCGAGCGTGCGCGTGCATGTGAGGAGTAATAGAGAAACAGTGGTGTATCTTTTCTCTTCCTCTTTTCAAATCAGCTATTCGTACAACAGATAATTTGTATTCTTATATGTATTTCTCATAGTTTAGCTACATTATCTTAGAAACCCCTAAATCCATCTTTTAATTAATAGTCTGTCAGTGTTTTGTCAAAGCATGCATGAAATACCAACTTATTTTGAAAAGAGATATATATATATATATATATATATATATATATATATATATATATATATATAAAAGAAGACAAAGATCTGTAAAAATTACTACTAGACCCCATTTGTGGGATTATACTGAATATATTGTTGTTATTTTTTTTATTTTTTATTTTCCTCTTCACCTTAAAGTTATTCTCCTTGCTAATAGATTTTCCCATTCTTGTTTCCTTATTTTCTGGAAGTTAATGCTTGGGAAGCTGGATGCACAAAGCATCATCCCGTGTTCATGCAAGGTCCTTGATGTAGTGTTATTCTGTTCTTGGGTTATGAAGATAATTTAGATTCCACAATTCTACTGATTTATTCATCCTCTTTTATTTTATCGGTCTGCTCGCTTAGGGGAGGGAAATAGGACACTGATCAAAATTTTTATCTGCTAATATTGGTTTCTAGGTTACAATTCCTTTGAAAATTACTTAAATTTAACATTTTCTACTGTTTTAATTGTTAATTAAGAGTAGCAATAGGTTGTGAGCAATTTTTTGATTGAGTTATGCTATTAGAGGATGGGTGATAACATATGATATGTTAATAGCTTCTTTCCAGCTACTATTTCATCTGATAAGGTATGCAGCTTGAGATATTGTACTTAAAAGAAGTTACATGGAAAGTGAGGAGGTTGCAACTTAGTTGGTAGTACGTTTAAGTAGGAAATCTGAGGACTTGATTCCCCGCTGGGGGTGGGTTAAGGGGGAGGATGTCAAAACCTTACCCCAAAAAAAGTACATAGATCTTTAGAAGAGAAGGACATGGAAATTTGACTTTGATGACACGACTAATCATAATGGGTGTAATACCCAGACCAGTAAGAGGGAATGGACACTTTATCTATCTGTTCATAAAAAGAGTTTTCATTCAGTAAATTTTGATGCTTAAAATCTACTAATGATATGTTAGAATTTAGCGTGTATTTACAACTCTTTTAGACTAGCTTTCACTTCCTAAAAGCTTTATTATTTGAGTAACTCTTATGTTTAATTCTATGTTTCAGCTTTATAAGGAATATCAAATGTACAAAACCAAAAGGAATGAATAGAAGAACAAAAACAAGCGAACTTTGGCTATATTTTGAAGAACAAGGAAAACAACTTGCAGCTTGATCGGTTACTCGCTGAATTGCCTGCCAAAGAAGGAGCGAGTTCAAAAACTCATCAGGATCCTACGAAGCCAAGAGGCAGACCGCCGAGACAATTTTGGAAGAAGCTCTGCAATCCCACAGAAGCTGGTGCAACTCCGCCGACTACATCAGTGATTTCATAAGACATCTGCGAGTGTGAGAGTTGCCCGCCGCTCATGTTGCACCTCGCCAAGCCTGCATCACAGAACAAAACAATTGAGAAGTAAGAATCGCATTCGGCGGCCTCGCAACTAATTCTGCGGCCCGTGGAGTAACCGGCGGTTTGACGAAAAATAAGGCAAAATGGTAAGTTTGTAAATATTAGCCTAGCTTTTAAACTCATGCTATAAATAGGTTGTTATGCCTCCGAGAAACAGGACCTCTTTGGAGGCAAAGGAAGGGCTATAACTTGAATCTTTTTTAAGAATCTCTTCTATTAATCTAATCTTCATATGTCTCTTATCATATCCTCTTTTACTATGTGTAGGTTAGACCCTAGTATGAGTAGCTAAACTCATACTAGGGGTTTATTCATGAAGACTTGATGATTTTTACATAAAACTTATTTTTAATCTTGTGTAATCGATGGGTAAAGATGAATCTAGTTCTCTTTCGTACTTTCATTAACTAGGGTTTGATGCACGACCGTACTTGAACCTAACACTACTTTTCTTTCATAATTCTAACGGGGTTGAGGGTGTAGGTTAATGAAAATGAGCGAGAATTTGGGTTACATTGGCTACGACCTGCCCCATCTAAAGGGAAAGACCCCAAATAGGTCATTCTCACTCGGGTCTTTGGACTAGGGTTTCTCGCACCCATTATTGGCCCTAATGGGCTTGATGTGGTAAACTCTCTCTATCCCTAACTGGTTTTGAGGAATACAATCGAGGTCCGACCATTTGTATCACCCATATGATTTACAAGGTTAAGGTAAGGGTTTGATTGAAAAGAATCTAGTCGGAATGAGTAAACCCCTAGCCCATTCTCTATATTTTCATCTATTTTAAAGTGCCAAATTAATTACATGCTTTTAGTGTTATTCATTAGCATTACCTATAGTCAATTCAATCCTATTCAATCTATACTTAGGAATCAACAAACAATTCATAGAACCCGTCATTATTCAATCTAAGATTAATAGATTACAAGCTAGCTCCCTGAGAAAATCGACCATAACTCTAGTTGGGTATTACTATCTTTGGCGATCGTCCCGCACCTTCATAGGTGACTGGCTTGAGCGTGGATCAATTAACTTCATAAAATGTGTTGGAGAATTGCTAATGTATACTGCACATCATATCTATTCATTGTTTTGTAAATGGAGCTCAGAAGGAATATGAACTCAAATTTTGTGTTGCCAGGATTGGAGAAGTTGGCGAAATCGAGAAGGTAATGTGAATGTAGGACATTAATTGGTTTTGTCTTTTATCTTCTTGAAAGGGCATGACGATTCCTTCAACCTGACAGGATGTTAAATGTTGTATTGCAGTGTCTTTTAGTCAATTTGGATAGTATAACTCTAAAATATTTTGAAGCTTAATGTGTTTGGTCTTTGCTGCTTCTTAATATAGAAGAATCTAGTTATGGGGTTGATATCTTTATGCAAGTCCTAGAGTTCCTATGTTGTGATTTGTCCTGTAGTATTTTCTTTATGTTATATTTTGTATCTGTTTTGTCTCTATTGTGATTTAAATATTTTAAACCATTGCTACAATTTTCATGAAAACCTGCCTGTCTTTTGTATGAGTTGAATTCACACTTTTAAGCAGAATGTCTACTATAATAACTTTTGTTGTTAAATTTTGTTGATAAATTTTGTTGAGATGGTCAAGTAAATATTCCCTTTACATCATTCTGATTGTAGCTCTACAAACAGTAGCCTTGAGCCATGAGTTTTCCTTGAATTGTAAAATGATAAATGCAACTCTTTCTTGGTCTAGTTGGGCACTATGTGACAAATTCTGGTATCCTATCCTTATTTGCCTAACTCCATGTAGAAAAAGTCATGAAATATAATCTTGTCTAATTTATTAGAGTACATGTATAAGTTCATTTGAGTTCTGCATGCATGAACTTAGCACTGCTGGTCTTCTTACACATAGTGTCCATTTCTTTATCTTGGTCATGTTTTGCACCTTTGTTGCTGTTGGATTTGGAAGGAAGGTAAAGTGGTGTGAATGGGAAATGAAATAAATATTAATATTTTATATTAATATTTGATATGGAGCCGTTTTCGTAACAAAATTTAAAAGTGGACTATTTATGCAAATGTTCCAAAGGTGGGCTGTTGTAAAGTTATTCCAAATGAAAGGGTGCTTTCATTGAACAGCCACTTTGAAGGCTGCCTTTCATGAACAGCTACTTCACCAATGAAAAGGTGCCTTTTCATTGAACAGCCACCTTGAAGGCTGCCTTTCATGAACAGCCATTTCACCAAAAGACACCTTCATGCCTTTTCACTCCAAATCTTGTGGCTATAAATAGAGAGGCATTTTGCCTCATTTTAATCATCCAAAAAAAAAAAAAAAAAATTTCATACTCTCTCTCTCATTACCTTTTGCATTTGTTTTCAAAACAAAAGTAAGTTTTGAGTCAGTGTGATTTGCTACCATTATTTGAGTTCGTTGTTCACTGTGATTTGAATTACCGCTATCACAGTGAGGATAATTCCATTCTATCCTGGGAGAAATTAATCCACAAACCTTGGGTAACTGTGAGGGGATTAGATTTCTTAAGGACAGACAGTGTATACTGTTGGCTTGGAATTTTTTCTACTTCATCTATTTCTGTTTTGGTCATTATCGAAAGTGCAGACATATAACAATCTCTAACAATCTTAAGAAATCTAATTTGTATTTTGGTCTGCTAATCAATAATAGGCTGTTTGTGGAGACTAAAATCTGAAAAGATTTTCTACTCCAAATTTAATATTCCGTTTTTGAAGATTTAAATACTTCAACGGATTATTAAAATTATTGTGTGTTTAATCCGTTCAGAAGATTAAAAACTTCCGGATTATTAAAATATTTATATTATTATTTGCAGTTTGAAGATATAAAAACTTCACTGTATAATAAATCGGTTTGAAGATTAAACTCTTCACCATGGTATTAAAAGTCGGTTTGAAGATTAAACTCTTCACTGTACTTTTAATGTTGGCTTGAAGTTTAAAAACTTCGCCGATGTATTACACGGTTTGAAGATTTAAAACTTCATCGATGTATAAAAACGACTTTGAAGATTAAAAACTTCGTCGTTATACAAAATCGGCTTTGAAGATTAAAAACTTCAGTGGTTAATAGGATATGGTGGTGTCCGACTCGTAAGACGTGTGAGAAATATTTTTTGATTGTTTTTTGGAAGATTAAGAATAATAGAATCTGATAAGATGTGTTGGATCAATTCTTAAATAAACCAAAAATTTGGAAATATTGATGTCATGTTGTTTGGAGAATGATTTATGAAGAAGAATTCTAAAATATACTCCAACAAAAAGACATTAGTCGAGAAATAGAAATGGAATGATGAAATCTTTCAAATCCGATCAGTGTGATGAATTTTGGATTCATTGGGACTTGGAAATGTATAACCAATGCAACGTGATTGCTTGATTGATGTTAAATAAAAGGGTCAAAGAGTGATGACAAACGACGAGCACATTAAACACAAATGTGGATTACAAATTTCGAATAAGAATCTACTTACTAATTCTTAGTGTGAATTCCAAAGTTGACTTTGGAAATTAATGAACCATTAAGTTGACTATGTGGGTGTCGTGTGATGCTTCCAAATGTTGATGCGAATCGTAAGTGATTCTTTGCATCTTTAGTTATTGCAAAGTTTGGATGAAGTTGAATTATTTACTTTCAATTCTTTTTGTCCGTAATATGCGTTCAATCTGTTGATTGTTCGAAATGTTAAACTTTGTGCCCTTACATGGAGAAATATCTCAACTAGAAGAGAGCAATGTTTACTCTTAATAGAGTTGTTCATGAAGGGAGAGAGCATATGATGAGAATCATTATCTTCTTTGATTCCATGAAAGTCATTAGTCATTGGAATTATTCCAACGGGATCTGCTCACTTGACAAGTAAATTTTCATGAGTGTTTTGTAATGCATGACTGAAGTACCATCACTTTAAATAGATCTCAGATGAAGCCATCATAGACAATGGAATTTTATGATTGTTCGGGCTTCAACGAAATTTAGTCTTGGCGAAGTTACTTTGCTATTATAATAGAAAATGGTTCATGAAATATTTGAAATGTGGGGGCGTTTGGCTTATGCATGATCAAACCAATGCTTGGTTTGATGTCCACATTATCTATAAAACTAGATATTAGTTTTAAACCACACCTATTCTTAGTGGATATTGACCTAGCAGTTTGTGAATTCATAACTAGTGCTATTTTGAAGCAACTAGTTGATGAAACTGCCTATTAGTGCTTTTACAGAAAGCTGGTTGTATTTCTTTTTATGAAAAGGTGTCACTAAAAGGTTGTGACTTTTCATGAAAACAAGTGTCGCTTGAAAGATTACCTATTTATATAGACCTGACCATTCATGAATGGATGTATTAAAATATTGCTCTATTAAACGGTAAATCAACTATTAATATTAATGATGAAATCCATATTGAGTTGGATTTGAAGCGGTGAACCAACCAATGATAATTATAAAATCCATATTGATTTGGATTTGTATAATGATTGAAGGTTCTATAATTTAGGCGTCAAGTAAATAGCAACACGGAAATGGTTGAGAAATATATTAAATATTAAAAGGTTGTGGCCACAACTGATGCAACCATTCCAAGCTATTGATGGTGATGCTATATTAAACGGTGAAAAAACTGAAGGGCTCCAAAATTTTGGAAGATATTCAATTTTGGCTCTAGCCGTTGACAGCAGTTTGCATACATTGCAATAGTCAAGCGTCAATAGGAAGGGTTGGGAGCAATATGTATAACGGAAAATCGTTACATACAACGAAGACATAAAACCGTTTGACAACTACTCTCTAGGAGATTATCAATATTGACATTGTAAGGTCAAGTGATAATGTATCGGATCCGCTAACAAAAGGCCTAACTAGAGAGGGAGTTGAGGTCATTGAAGAGAATGGGATTATGGCCGAGGACAAGTCGTCATGGCGGTAACTCTACCTAGAAGACTGGAGATCCCAAGATCTAGGTTCAAGGAGCTCAAACAAAGTTATGTACGACCGCTCCAACATTGTCAAACAACTCAACCCATTCTCGTAATAAGACAATGTTCAGTACCAAGGATAAAATGTTAAAGATATTTTTTAATGATTATCTAAGTTTGATACGGGAATTATCAAATAGTGTAGATCTACGGGATTACACGTTTAGAAATCACCTGTGTGAGTGTGAAGTGGAAGCCGCTTCAAGGAGAATTCTGTAAGGCCAATTCTCTACGCACTCATGAACCGGGCGAGTTCATGGCTGAAACGAACACAACAATGAGAACCAAAAATGGTCAAGGATTAATTGTGTGACGTATGTTGTCTAGGTATACACCAAAGTTCGACGGTTCAAAGATATCAAATCTACCGATTGACCGAGTATATCCGATATATGTTCACTACGGAAAGTTCAAAGGGAAACCCACTTATCCAGATGCAATTAATTCTTACTTGCAAATCACATAGTTTTCTGCATGTTTTCTTCATATAGCCATTCCCCATTCATGTGGGGGATTGTTGGATTTGGAAGGAAGGTAAAGTGGTGTGAATGGGAAATGAAATAAATATTAATATTTTATATTAATATTTGATATGGAGCCGTTTTCGTAACGAAATTAAAAAGTGGACTATTTATACAAATATTCCAAAGGTGGGCTGCTGTAAAGTTATTCCAAATGAAAGGGTGCTTTCATTGAACAGCCACTTTGAAGGCTGCCTTTCATGAACAGCTACTTCACCAATGAAAAGGTGCCTTTTCATTGAACAGCCACCTTGAAGGCTGCCTTTCATGAACAGCCATTTCACCAAAAGACACCTTCATGCCTTTTCACTCCAAATCTTGTGGCTATAAATAGAGAGGCATTTTGCCTCATTTTAATCATCCAAAAAAAAAAAAAAAAATTCGTACTCTCTCTCTCATTACCTTTTGCATTTGTTTTCAAAACAAAAGTAAGTTTTGAGTCAGTGTGATTTGCTACCATTATTTGAGTTCGCTGTTCACTGTGATTTGAATTACCGCTATCACAGTGAGGATAATTCCATTCTATCCTGGGAGAAATTAATCCACAAACCTTGGGTAACTGTGAGGGGATTAGATTTCTTAAGGACAGACAGTGTATACTGTTGGCTTGGAATTTTTTCTACTTCATCTATTTCTGTTTTGGTCATTATCGAAAGTGCACAGTTGCTACCAGTACTATGATTGGATTTTATGGCTTTGCTATAATTGGATGGTATCCCGTGTAAGCTTCTGTTATCGCTTTAAAGGAAACTTGACTGGTTAACATAGACTTTTGTTTGTTCTGTTATTATATATATATTTAAACGGCAGAATTATCTATGAATTTAGTGACAGGAGTGATAAAAATAGCTATAGATAATATATGTAGCTTAAGCGGAGACAAATTTAACTGACGCTAGAGCGTCGCAGTATTTGCAACGGATTTGAATTTTCTTTCGTTATGTGGCTAGCTATGAGAGTTTCTGCCACGGACAACAAACTATCGCAAATACGTCACTAAATAGGATTAGCGGCGGAAATAAGCTATTTAGCGACACATAACCGCCGCCGGTAAAAGCGGTATTTTTTGTTTAGTGCTTGGATATCCAAACTAGGAATAGAGCAGGTATTGGGAAGTAATTGTGGAGCTTATGAGGAAAAAAAAGGACATGTTATGGATTTAGTGGGTGAATGAATATTGCATAAAAGGCAGCTAATATAGGAGACCAGTACTAAACAAGGATCATGGATGCTTCAAAAGATTCTACATGCAAATAATACATACTTGGAGGAAGTAGGCTACCAAGAAGTAGATATGTAGAATATGAATATGAGCCTGTTTGGGTGAGCTTATTATAAGCAGCGTAAGCCATAAGTTGCTTATAAGCCACTTTTGAGAAGTTAGGATTTTTAACATCTCACTTTTGGCTTATTTTAAGCACAAAAGTGTTTATAAGCTCATTATTTTTTGAGTTTGCAAACACTCATTAATGAGCTTATAAGAACTTTTGTGCTTTTAAGCTACTTCTAAGCTTACCCTAACGGGCTCTATATATTCAATCAGACAAATCTACATGAAGCTCAGAGGGAAATTTCAAAAAGTTAGCTGGAGGAGATTAATTTGCAATGACCCTAAAAAAAGACAATTTGCGATAAAAATAGCTGCCCAAGATCGAGTACTGAGGACAAATAGCTGAAATGGAAAATAATCGACAGCTGTGTAAGCCACAATGAATTTTTTTCCAGTGCCAATTTGACACGACCCGGAACCTAGCAAGGCCGTGCGGGCACCGGGCAACCTCCCGTCTCGGGCGAACCCTTACCAATTAAATTAGAAAAATAAATATAATTCATTTTATAAATAATAACAAGACTTAGAAAAAGTACAAACATACTGATACCTATAAGCTGTAAAAAAAGAAATTACAGCTGACTACCCATATACTAGATTTAGGGCTATCCTGACTAGACATCTAAGAGTACAAAAGAAGACAGATACCTCCTGAAGGGAGCAAAATGTAGCTGAAATAATAAACAATAAACTGGTGGCCATCCGGAATACAAGCTGGCTCACTCTAACAGCTGAAGTCATTTTCGCTCCTTAACAACGTGGCGAACTCAATCCCGGAGCGAACCTACCGAAACGAATAAATAGATAAGAACAAACAACAAATAAGGGTGAGTCAAAAGGACTCAATAAGTGGGGCAGACTAGCCACCTCAAAAAAAATAGGATAGCTAGCCAGGGAGATGAAAACAGGTAAACCAAATCAATCTTATTTAAATTATAAAAAGAAGACAACCACATAATAACTGGGAACACGTCTGGAATCATAAACAACCAGGGACATAAGGTAGACAGAACATAGAGGTTTTTAAGTATCCCAAACATATCCACACTCAGAAATACATACTGTCACGGCGTGCAATTCGATCCATATATTCATACTATCGCAGCGTGCAACCCGATCCGTATATTTATACTGTTGTGGCATGCAACCCAATCCATATATTTATACTGTTGCGGCGTGCAACCCGGTCCCTATATTTATACTATTGTGGCGTACAACCCAGGTAGGCAAACTGAGATATGTCCACAACATGGTATACATACTGCACTCATAAAACACAACACAATACACACAATAGTCAGTATGCGGTGCAATGAGATGGAATGAATGTGGTACGATGCAATGCAGTCACATATGCCTGATACCAATCTCCAGCACGGGACCCTCATCGTCTACCAGGAGATATATGCAATAATGACCCTTCACCGGCTCGGGACTCTCATTGATTACCAGGAAGTATATGCAATGATGACCCTTCACCGGCTCGGGACTCTCATCGATTACCGGGAAGTATATGCAATGATGACCCTTCACCGGCTCGGGACTCTCATCGATTACCGGGAAGTATATAGAATGATGACCCTTCACCGGTGCGGGACTCTCATCCCCAACCGAGAAGTATACGCAATAAAGACCCTTCACCGGCTCGGGACTCTCATCGATTACCGGGAAGAATATGTAATAATGATCCTTCACCGGCTCGGGACTCTCATCGATTACCGGGAAGCATATGTAATAATGATCCTTCACCGGTGCGGGACTCTCATCGCCAACGGGGAAGTATATGCAAGAATGACAGCCAGAGTACAATGCTCAGATACTTAATGCAGTACCAACAACAGGACATAACATATAATATACAACGTAAATTTGAAGCTAAGGCGTAATGAGTACGCCTATCGGCAGCTACACACGTAAAGAACACGTGGTAGAATATCCACGAGACCAAATACCTCCAAAGAAATGGATACAAACACTTACCTTGTTACAAAGTTAGTGCAGTTACCCAACAACCACTTTATCCTTTGGATTCACTGCCAAACGATCCTGTTGTATTCAATAGCAGAAAACTATATCAAGTAAGGCTAAAGGCTTCATTCCCCACACCTTAGGGTAATCCGGTTAGGAACCTAATACCTTATTCACATACGCAATACGCAGGCCAGGCCCATGTACAGGGTTTAAGGTCACATAACCAAACCCCAAATAAATTACATTTATATATTGCCCATAACTCACTGAATACGAATATATAATCAATTCCATTTCTGGGGTCCAATTGACCCTTTAAACTATCAGTTGAACTTATTAAAACGATGTCTAATATTTTAATTTTTACCGTTAAAATATATCTAAACACACGTAATAAACCAAAATAATGCATGAAGATCATTACCTAAATATTATAGGGTAAAAATTCTACTTTTCTCAATCTCTTTTTTTCATTTTCTGGCATTTTTTTCCTTTCTCTGCTTTTGTTTCATTTTCGATTTCTCTGTAAACTACTACCTCACCTCGTCCTTAGCTTTGACCCACCGCCTTTCTTTTTTTTTTTTTTTGTCTTTTTCTTTTTCTTTTATGTTCTTTTATTTTTATATTTTCTTTTCTATACGAAAATTAAAATGGCACCCTTATGATACTCGAAATAATTCTAACTTTTACATACAAGTTAAACAAAATATATGTAATACACTTGCTATGGTGGATCTCAAATCGGACTCCCGGAACTCAATATGCAAATTAAATAGAAAAAGGTCAAATTATTTAACTTTCGGCATTTTAACGGAAACTAGCCGAACAACCTCGAAATTCACTTTCGAAAAATCATAAAAGTCACAAATAATCAAACGAACTTAATGGCGCTTTAGAATTTCAAATCGGAGTTCGTTCGCCAAAATTGAGCTCAAAAACCTCTTTTTAACATTTATCGACAATAAAAATTGAAACCTTCTTCCGATGCCTACCAAACGAGATCTGATTTAGCTCAAATTTTACAGATAGGTCCTAATGGACATTACGAATATTTTAAAATTATCAGCACGCCAATTGGAGTCCTAACTTCCGAAACGACTGATCGAGGTCGTTTCATTCTCCTCTACTTAGACTCTCGTTCGTCCTCGAACGAGCTTCCATCTAAAGCAACATTCACACAGATAACAAAAGAACTTGCACGACCTTCATAAACTATTCCACATACATTATCTTCTTATTACAGGATCAGAATTATAACACGCATATCGAACTCTTGGGATAAAATATATTTGGATAATATAATAACACCATTGCACAGCTTATTCTGACTAAGCTGTTCCTTCCTCGATCACGAGAAGAGAGCTCTACATTTTCGAAACAAAGATACACGGAACTCTGGATGAATTAACATGATTCTGCCGGTGAATCTTCTCGTGGATATACTTTTCGATATAGAACAAGTCGATGAAACAAAGAATTAGCTTACGCTTCAGCAACACCTTAGAGATTTAATATTATGATTTGTTATCAATTGGAGGAAGACTCCTCCACTTAGAGTATAAACTCATACAATTAATTTGAATAGAAATAGTCATCCTCGCACAACCTGCTGGATTAAGGAAGACAGCTAAACAGAGAATGCGGCTCAGACCTTAGCTACCAAATTACTCTCTCGAGTTGCCAAACAGTTGCAACTCTCGAGTTCACAGCTCCATACATTTTCTGTAAACACCACCGCCTGATGGATGGTACTTCTATTACCCTTACAAGCCTTGAAAAATAATAATATGCTTACCTAGCTACAATAACGCATACTCTGGCTCAACACAGGGAACATCACAAGAGGCTACCAACCGCCTAAGCTCACTAGTGCCGGACAAAGAAGAAATGGAAATAAACCGAAGATAGAAATAATAAGAGCTTCAGGAAGCTCATCTTATTATTTTTTTGGCTATCAAAGCTAGACTACTTAAGAGTCAAAGTAGCCCAAGAATCGCAATTGAAGAAACAGATATTAAATGAGCTTTATGGAACAACATCCATGCCAATTTGACCCCCCAATAAGAAGGAAACTCTGACAATTTACCAGAAACCCTTTTATAACTCAGACAAGCTCCTAGGATAACATGACTTTACTAGCGTTTTGAACCAAGAGGAGATACGCATATCAAATATTGCTTACTAATCACTTTACACCGGAAGAAATTATAACACTTTCTGATGGTGATGAATAAGAATCCCATCATCCTACCGACACTGAGTTCAAAAGAGAGATAGACTGACTTGACATTATAAAAGAATGAGGCACACAAGATGCAAAGCAAACAATACCAATACTCACTCACGAATCTCTAACCTTTAAACCAGATAAACTAGTAGGGTCATCATAAATGCTAAGAATAAATCATATCAGAAGCTCACCCCTCTACCACAACCGATTCTTAATAGAAACGACATCCAAGAAAACCATCGAAACATGATAAGACACACTATTTTCATATCGAAAGAATCAAATCTTACTCACATTTAAGAGAAGAAGAAATCTTAGGGTCTACTATATCGGATACCTCAGCATCCCGCCAGACAAGCAGTTCATAGAACTGCTTCTGCAGCTGAGCTGAGCCACTACCCTGACAATCACTTTCTGAAGAACCACTGCCACCACGCTCTCGACCTCTACTGGATGGTGGCATTTTGCTGGCTAATTGAGATCTAAAGGAAATCCCCTGCGACTGCGCAGATGCCTGATGACGAGAGAAAAGACGACTGCCTACTTGTCGGAGTAAGGGAAAACTCCTCAAAGGATAGTCAGAGTCACGACAATGATAGCACCCTTTTCAGTGAAAATGGAAGCTGGACAGATTGTTGATAGCTATAAAGAGAAAACTGGGTCTGATCTTGACGAACTACTGGCGCACTCTGAGAATCGCGTGACACAAGCTGAGATAGCTGGAAGGTGACCTCCCAAAAATAATCAGAATTCTTACCTCCAAATGAGGTACCATGGTTACCCACTAGGGCCACGGGATCTCTTGCTCTCCCGCTCTAACTCTTCCCCCTCTAACTCATGGTATGTCTAATACCTTTGAGCAATATCAACAACGACGTAAAATGAAGTCCCAACCTCAACTTTTCGAGTAATCTGGGATCTCAAGGAAGGAGAAAGGTCATCAATAAATCTCTGAATCTCTCGAAAGGCTCATACACTAATTCTAATGCATATTTAGCCATTCTATAGAATTCAATCTCATATTCTGAAACACCAACAGGCTAACCGATAGGCTACCCTCTCCAATCCACTCAAACTGGCAACACTTTTCATCTCGCTGGCTGCACAAAAGGAACTTCTTCACAAATCTAAAAGAAGAATCGAACCAAGTTAGCTAATAAGAGAGCGGTCCACCAATCCAGGGCTAGACCTTCAAACTGGAAAGCAGAATAATCAACACCATACCGCTCGATATAATCAAGAGCCTGAAGGATATGCTGACATCACTGTATTATTTTTTTAAAAAGAATTATGAGGTTTATCTGATGCATTGCTTAAGAATATCGGAACGTTCAATTGGATAAAATATTACAGCCTCTTTGGGTACTCGAACCGAGCCATTACTCAGGCTAACTAACCAGCCAGAATAACTAGAGGCACAACACATTTACTGCGGCAATACTAAGAACTGGAATAGGAGCTCCTTGAGACCGAACATCTACATCTGCGGCAACCTGGTAAGCTCCCTAGTGAATAAGAAGTTGTTGCGGTATCTGCGTCGCCAAGATTCTTGTAAAAGCATCGTAGAAAGCCAAGGAAACTACAAGGCCCTGCTCCCTTGCCCATCACGAGCTCGTACAGCTGGGACCTTCGTAACTAGATCGTCAGCACGATCAAAATTCTCGGGGCTTCGTCAGTGCTAGCCCCAAGCTAGACTGGTTCGTCTTGAACTCATACCGTTTGCTGATTTGTCGCGCGAGGGTTCACACTTACCACAGAAAAATTAACAAACTAACGAAAATACTTTCGCATCCTTGACCGATGCACGATCAGAAAAAAAGGAAGTGAAACTTCCTAAATGCCATCATAGCCTCTCGTAGATAAGTACGGACGTCTACGTACCCATCAGCGAGACTCTACTAGGCACTGTCTTAGTCTGGATAGACTCTAAATCGGGCTCTGATACCAACTGACACGACCCAGAACCCGGCTAGGCCGTGCGGGTACTCGACATCCTCCTCTCGACTCATCGGGCGAACCCTTACCAATTAAATTAGGAAAATAAATATAATTAAATTTATAAATAATAACAAGACTTAGAAAAAGTACAAACATACTGATACCTCTAAGCTATAAAAAAAAAGAAATTACACCTGACTACCCACATACTAGATTTAGGGCTATCCAGAGTAGATATCTAATAGTACAAAAGAAGAAAAATACCTCCTGAAGGGAGCAAAATGCAGCTGAAATAATAAACAATAAACTGGTGGCCATCCGGAATACAAGCTGGCTCACCCTGACAGCTGAAGTCGTCTTCGCTCCTGAACAACGTGGCGAACTCAATCCTGGATCGAACCTGCCGAAACGAAATAAATAGACAAGACAAACAACAAACAAAGGTGAGTCAAAAAGACTCAATAAGTTGGGCAGACTAGCCACCTAAAAAAAAAAGGATAGCTAGCCAGGGAGAAGAAAATAAGTAAACCAAATCCATCTTATTTAAATTATAAAAAAAGACAGCCAGATAATAGCTGGGAACACGTCTGGAATCATAAACAACCCGGGGCATAAGGTAGACAGAACATATAGGTTTTTAAGTATTCCGAACATATCCACAATCAGAAATACATACTGTCGCGGAGTGCAATCCGATCCATATATTCATACTATCGCAGCGTGCAACCTGATCCATATATTTATACTGTTGCGGTGTGCAACCCGATCCGTATATTTATACTATTGCGGCGTGCAGCCCGATCCGTATATTTATACTATTGCGCGTGTGCAACTCGATCCCTATACTTATACTGTTGTGGCGTACAACGTAGGATACGAGCCAGAAATATATAGGCAAACTGAGATATGTCCACAACATGGTATACATACCGCACACATAAAACACAACACAATACACACAATAGTCAGTATGCGGTCCAATGAGATGGAATAAATGTGGTACGATGCAATGCAGTAACATATGCCTGATACCTATCTCCAGTGCGGGACCCTCATCGTCTATCAGGAGATATATGCAATAATGACCCTTCACCGGCTCGGGACTCTCATCTATTACCGGGAAGTATATGCAATGATGACCCTTCACCGGCTCGGGACTCTCATCAATTACCGGAAAGTATATGCAATGATGACCCTTTACCGGCTCGCGACTCTCATCGATTACCGGGAAGTATATGCAATGATGACCCTTCACCAGCTCGGAACTCTCATCGATTACCGGGAAGTATGTGCAATGATGACCCTTTATCGGTGCGGGACTCTCATCGCCAACCGGGAAGTATATGCAATAATGACCCTTCACCGGCTCGGGACTCTCATCGATTACTGGGAAGAATATGTAATAATGACCCTTCACCGGCTCGGGACACTCATCGATTACCGGGATGTATATGCAATAATGATCCTTCACCGGTGCAGGACTCTCATCGCCAACCGGGAAGTATTTGGAAGAATGATAGCCAGAGTACAATGCTCAGATACTTAATGCAATACCAGCAACAGGAAATAACATATAATATACAACGTAAATTCAAAGCTAAGGCGCAATGAGTACGCCTATCGGCAGCTACACACGCAAAGAACACGTGGTAGAAAATCCACGAGACCAAATGCCTCCAAAGAAATGGATACAAACACTTTCCTTGTTAGCACAGTTACCCAACAACCGCTTTATCCTTTGGATTCACTGCCAAACAATCCTGCTGTATTCAAAAGCAAAAGTCTATATCAAATAACGCTAAAGGCTTCATTCCCGACATCTTAGAGTAATCCGGTTAGGAACCTGATACCTTATTCACATACGCAATACGCAGGCCAGGCCTATGTATAGGTTTTAAGGTCACATAACCAAACCCCAAATAAATTATATTTATGTGTTGCCCATAACTCACTGAATACGAATATATAATCAATTCCATTATCGGGGTCCAATTGACCCTTTAATCTATTAGTTGTACTTATTAAAATGATGTCTAATATCTCAATTTTTACCGTTAAAATATATTCAAACACACGTAATAAATTAAAATAATGCATTAAGATCATTACCTAAATATTTCAGGGTAGAAATTCTACTTTTCTCCAACTCTTTTTTTCATTTTTTGGCATTTTTTCCTTTCTCTGCTTTTGTTTCGTTTTCTGTTTCTCTGTGTACTACTACCTCACCTCGTCCTTAGCTTTGATCCACCGCCTTTTTTTTGTGGTCTTTTTCTTTTTCTTTTATGTTCTTTTATTTTTATATTTTCTTTTCTTTATCGAAAATTAAAATGGTACCCTTATGATACTCGAAATAATTCCAACTTTTGCATACAAGTTATACAAAATATATGTAATACACTTGCTAAGGTGGATCTCAAATCGGACTTCCGAAACTCAATATGCAAATTAAATAGAAAAATATCAAATTATTTAACTTTCGGCATTTTAACGGAAACTAGCCGAACAACCTTGAAATTCACTTTCGAAAAATCATAAAAGTCACAAATAATCATACGAACTTAACGGCGCTTTCGGATTTCGAATCGGAGTTCGTTCGTCAAAATTGAGCTCGAAAGCCTCTTTTTAATATTTATCGACAATAAAACTTGAAACCTTCTTCCGGTGCCTACCAAACGAGGTGTGATTTAGCTCAAATTTTACAGACAGGTCCTAATGGACATTACAAATATTTTAAAATTATCGGCATGCCAATCGGAGTCCTAATTTCCGAAATGACTGATCGAGATCGTTTCACAATTTTCAAGGGGTTCGATTACTACTTTGGCGAGGTATGAAAAGAGGGGCATACCACTGGCAAGAGGAACTCAAATAGGTAACTACATATACAGGAGGTATGAATGCAACTTTTGAAATTTACAGAAGAATTCTGATAGTAGTTGTGTATTATAGTTTGTCGGAGAAGAAATACTGTGTACTTAAACAGAAGAAAAGAATTTCTGATACCAATGTGACTATTGTGCAGGAAATGCATTATCGAGATGTTTGAACCATATGATGAAGAGGAAGCTAGATGAACTTGAATTTTACCCTTAAGCGGATCATTAGAATGTATAGAATTGTAGCTAGTTGGCTGTAGTAACTTGTTGGCAGAATGGAGTTAGGCCTTGTTTTTATTTTTTAAACAAAAATAAAAATTCTTTGAGCTGCAACGGTTCTGGTAATAAATAAAATTTAGTTATAAAAAAAATTATTTCTTCATCAAAACCTTGGCGAAACACCTTAATTTTTTAATACAAGTACTTTTTAAGAAAAATAAGCACTTTTAACATCCCAAAAGTTCTGCCAAACATACTCTTAGAGCCTATTTCGCCAAGCTTCTAGAGAGCCAAAAGTGCTTATTTTGTTCAAAAAGTACTTATTTTGAAAATTTGGAGCGTTTGGCCAACCTTCTAAGTGCTTTTGAGTGGCAGCAGAAGCTGTTTTTCTGCTGTGTGGAAGAAGCTGAAAAATGTAGCTTCTTGAAAAATAAGTGCTTTTGATAATTTGAGACATGAATACCAATACTAGACTTCCTTATTTAATCAAGTTAATATCATTAGATATCTATTTTCGTAATTTGGTAATTTTTTTCAAATATTGGTCAAATACAAATTAACAACAAAAGTACATCTCTAAAATTTGGCCAAACACAAATTGCTTATCTTGCAAAGCACTTCTTTAAAAAGAACTTTTGATAAAAAGTACTTCTAAAAATAAGTTGATTTTGATTGCTTGGCCAAACAGGCTCTTAGTTTAATGGTGTAAAAAATTATATGTATTAGTAGTCTGTAAAAAGTAGGGGTGGGCGTTCGGTATTTCGGTTCGGTTTTTTGCAACTTTGGTTCGGTATATCGGTTTTCGGTTCGGTTTGAAGTGTGAAAAAATCCGTAATTTTTATAATTCGGTTCGGTTCGATTTTTAGTTCGGTACTTCGGTTCGGTACATCGGTATTTCGGTTTAAACCAAAGTTTATGGCACAAAAAAAAAAAAGCTCGAACAAGAAAATTTATAGCTTATGACTAACTAGCTATGGTTTACTATAATACTAACCTATAATACAAAAAGTAACGAACCTATAATACAAAAAGTTTATAGCCTATGACTAACTAGCTATGGTTTACTATAATACTAACCTAGCTATAGTTTACTATAATATAAAAAGTAACGAACATTTAGATACTTTCTCTATTCCGTAAAATAAAAAATAGCACAACCTTTAGTTAAATCAGTCAATATGTAGAATCATGTTACTTACTGACAATAGGTAACTTCGGTTTTTCGGGTCCCGAAATTTTGGATTGCCCGAAATCGAAAACCGAACCGAAAAACCGAAATTTCAAAATTTGTTGGACCGAACCGAACCGAAATACCGAAATACCGAACCCGAAATACTGAATTAGTTCGGTTCGGTATTTCGGTTTTTTCGGTTTGGTGCCCATCCTAAAAAGAATTTAACTAGAGAACTTTATATAAATAGCCGTTCTAGTCATTATGCATTGGTTAGTCATACAATATACATGAAGTATAAAAAAAAAAAAAAATTAAGTTATCTAACCATTGTTCAGGCCATAAACTTTCATTTAGTTATTCTCATTACAGTGTACTTGGAATTGTTCTTTTGAGAAATCCCTAAAAGGACGTGATTCTAGGAAGTATTTGTGCGAAATAGACAACTTGGGTGCTGTTGCTATAGTTTTGATCCTAATAAGTAAACTCTAATAAAAATAATTCCAGTAAAAAAAAAAAAGTGATGGCGCCCGCCAGAAGCAAGCTCTTGGCAATCTCCGTGAACTTTGTAGGGATTGATTTTGGAAGATTTTCCTTACGAAGATCAAAATCTCTGACGAACCGCCAAAAAGTATCATCTTCACCCTGATTCAAGCTCCCGTCCAAAACAATAATTAAAAAAAAGGGCCCACAGGGTTGCAAAGAGAAACCTGACAAGATTTTCAAAATTTTGAAGAATAAAGAAACGTTATCCTCTATATTACTAATTTCATTTTAATTACCTGGACGAGCATTATGAAGTTTGCGGAACACAAAGATTAGATGATGTAATTACAGTACCGAACAAACTCATGGAAATCAAATAAGTTTTATTCCATCATTCAAATATTTTAAAATATTTTTTATTATTTAATTACAATTTATATATAGTATTGGTCATAACAAACTGAGGTGTGACTAAAATACACATTACATATTTATATTTTAAATTTTATTGTATTAATTTGATGAAATAGGTTCACTTCTCATAATTTAGTCGCATATTATATGTGAGTTGAATTGCGTAAGCTATTCGGGTGAAAATAAGTCAAAAAAGCAGGCCAATATTGAAAAAAATTAAAAGATGGGTGTCCATTGAAAAGGGAAATTTTGATCACTAGCCATTTTTGGACGCGCTCAATGGGGACTATCCACCGTTTCAAAATTCATTGAAGAATAGCCAAAAATTCGCGCGCACAGTTAAGCTCCATTAGCGTTGGAAAAACACCCCAGACTAGCCCCATAACAAAAAACTGGGGCTTTGAACAAAACTTGTTCAAAGCCCAAGTATTTTGTTATGGGACTTTATATATAAAGCTGAGTCCCATAAAAAAATGATGGGGCTTTGAACAAGTTTTGTTCACAGCCCCAGCATTTTGTTATGGGTTATGAGACTTTATATATAAAGCTTCAGTCACATAATAATGCTGGGGCTTTGAACAAGTTTTGTTCACAGCCCCAGCATTTTGTTATGGGACTGAAGCTTTATACATAGTCCCATAACAAAATGCTGGGGCCTTGAACAAAACTTGTTCAAAGCCCCAGTATTTATACTAGGGTTAGTTTACTGAAGCTTCCCCAGTACAAATACTGGGGCCTTGAACAAGTTTTGTTCAAAGTCCCAGTATTTATACTGGGATTTGTCCGGAGGTGGCTATTTCTCAACGAATTTATTTTTGACGGCTACAAATCAATTAACGCGCGCCAAACAGGCCCCTACACTAAATTTTTACCATTGAAAAGAGTGTAAAAATTTTGTGTAAGGGCCTGTTTGACGCGCGCTAATTGATTTGTAGCCGTTAAAAATAAATTCGTTGAGAAATAGCCACCTCCTGACAAATCCCAGTATAAATACTGGGGCTTTGAATAAACTAACCCCAGTATAAAATACTGGGGCTTTGAACAAGTTTTGTTCAAAGCCCCAGCATTTTGTTATGGGACTTTGTATAAAGCTTCAGTCCCATAACAAAATGCTGGAGCTGTGAACAAAACTTGATCAAAGCCCCAACATTTATTATGGGACTGAAGCTTTATATATAAAGTCCCATAACAAAATAATGTGATTTATCCCTTTGATGGGACCTTTTTTATGAGAATAAATCTCATTATTTTGTTATGGGATAAAGTCTCATAACAAAATAATGGAATCTTTGAACATGTTAGTTCAAGGTCCCATTATTTTGTTATGGGATTATTTTGTTATGGGGAGAAGCTTGGGCTTTAAACAAGTTTTGTTCAAAGCCCCAGTATTTTGTTATGGGACTAGTCTGGGGTGTTTTTCCAACGCTAATGGAGCTTAAGTGTGCGCGCAAATTTTTGGCTATTCTTCAATGAATTTTGAAACGGTGGATAGTCCCCAAGGAGCGCGTCAAAAAATGGCTACTGATCAAAATTACACGAAAAGAGTTGCTGCCCAATCGAAAGGGTAAATTTCATTTCTAACCAAATATATACCATGGCCCTACATTCAAATAGCCATTGAACATCTTCACATATGCTAGCCAAAATTTACCCAATATAAATATGTCTAAGTTCTATTTCTAAAAAGTAGTTAAGAAAAGGAGAAAATTAAGGAGCTCAACTCCCACCCAATAAGGAGAAAATTATGGAGCCCTATTCCATCCAAATCATCTTCTTTGCTCGATTTTCCTTTTTTTTTTTTTTTTTTTTTAATTTTTGACGGTTATATATATTTAGTTCCACCAAAATTATTTGTAATCATTAAATATTTTTTTTGCGTGAAAGGATTGGATAACAAAGATATTACCACATATGATTATTAACCTAGCAAATATACCATGAATATATCTTGAATACCTACACTGTTAGTTTTCAGATGTGGTTGCATATTCCATTTATACCATAAATATCTCTTGAATATACCATGGATATATCTCGAATATACCACATCTGAAATATTCAAAGAGATAAAGAACGGGACGTTTTGTTATTTCTGGCCTAACATTGTTCTTCAAGTTAAACCAAGTAACATCAGCAACATAAATATGAGTGATGCCCTTAGCTTGCTTAGGCTATATTGATGGTTCTTTGGCAACATAAATATGGTTCTTTGCTTAGCTTGCAAATATACCATGAATATATCTTGAATACATACACTGTTAGTTTTCAGATGTGGTTGCATATTCTATTTATACCATGAATATCTCTTGAATATACCATAGATATATCTCGAATATACCACATCTGAAATATTCAAAGAGATAAAGAGATATATCTCTTGAGATGTCCAATCTTATATTTTTTTTGTTCTGATAACTTTACAGGAGAAGACATACTTATGGGACATGGTACAAAGGTACCCATTCATCAGAAAGTTATTGGCTATGATCATAAAGTATATTGGTCAACCTCAAGGCGACGAGAAAAATGGTGGTGTTGTATCTTTTGATTTAGAAGGAAATCCAGTCGAACACTATTATGATCGAGACACAACGTTTGTGTCAAGCGCTACGAAGATTGGAGATCATTTGTATTGTGGTTCCATAAAGGCTCCTTACATCGCCTTAATCTGAAACAAAATCCTGCAGTACGAACTGCATAAACATGAAGGTGCTTTTCCTTTTTCAGGCTGTAACAAGCAAATTAAGTCAGGGTTGTCATAAGGGTATCGCCTTAAAAAGAGGAGATAATTGATTGTGAGAATTAATTAGATTTAAACCTTTAAGTGGATATGCAGAATATTAACTGTCATTACCCATAAAATCCCACAAATATAGGCTTTAAACTAGGTAAGTATGATATGAGAAGTAATGGCCATAGTAAGTGGAATGCCTATGGTTAAATGTCTAGATAACATAAATAATGAATAATGTATCCATTTTATGTTAGGAAGACTAAAAAAGGTCTATTCAATGTAAAATTCACCAATCGAAAAGGGATGCCTCCTATCGGGCCTTTTTGCAGAAATATGACACCATAAGCAATGGTTTACCTTTTTTCCCGCGCTTAATATGATTTTGCAAAATTTGCCCCATTAAATTTAATAAAAAAATTCTAAACAGAAATACTCCGGTCAATTTCTTGGCACGAAATCAAGACATGCCCTTTGACCCCTCTCTATTCGACAACACTGGCTCCTGAAGTGTTGCCAAAAAGACAACACGTGCCAGCACTTGATCGTAACTGTTGGCAAAAGGCAACACTTGCCCCTTCCAATCTCATTTTGCATTCTCTCCATATAACTTGAAGTGTTTGCAAGACAACACTTGCCCTTGACCTCTTGTCAAAAAGCCAACACTTGCAAATTTGTTAGTTGAAATCTTGACCCCGTACAAATACAACGATATTATGAAATTTTGATCAGTAGCCATTTTTGGACGCGCTCATTTGGGACTATCCAGCGTTTCAAAATTTATTGAAGAATAGCTAAAAATTCGCGCGCACACTTAAGCTCTATTAGCATTAGAGAAACACCCCCGACTAGTCCCATAACAAAAAACTGGTTTGTTCAAAGCCCAAGTATTTTGTTATAGGACTGAAGCTTTTCCCATAACAATCCATAACAAAATAATCCATAACAAAATAATGGGACCTTGAACTAACATGTTCAAAGATCCCATTATTTTGTTATGAGACTTTATCCCATAACAAAATAATGAGATTTATTCTCATAAAAAAGGTCTCATCAAAGGGATAAATCCCATTATTTTGTTATGGGACTTTATATATAAAGCTTCAGTCCCATAATAAATACTGGGGCTTTGATCAAGTTTTGTTCATTCCTAGTATAAATACGTCCGGAGGTGGCTATTTCTCAGCGAATTTGTTTTTGACGGCTACAAATCAATTAGCGCGCGCCAAACAGGCCCCTACACGAAATTTTTACGCTAAAATATTGTTAAACGAGGGAAGATTTGCAAAACCACTCTTTATGGAGGGCACTCGGTGGAGATTTTTGCTTCTATTGCAAAGAGCATCTGCCCATTGAAAAGGGGGGTAATTTTTATAATTAGCCAGTTTTCACACAACTTAAAGAGTATTACCCAAAATTTACAAACTTTTAAAAAAACTAGCTAGATTTTATAAACATATATATTTTTTTTAAAGACTAGCCAAAGAAAAAAACTTTTGAGAATTTTAACTAAACCCAACAAATTTTGTTGGGGTTATTCAAAGATCCAAGTATTTTGTACTAAAGCTTTTGAACTAATATTATCAAAGACCAAGTAATTTTTTAGTGGGACTTTATATTTAGCATGTCCTAAGTATTATGTATTGCGATTTTTGAACTAAAAATTTTAAATTCTAAGTTTTTTTACTGGGACATTATATTTGGCAAGTCCCAATATTTTACTTGGACTTTGAACATTTTAGCTCAAAAGTTCAAATTAAAAATACTGAAATTTTCGTGTTTTTTGGATCTGGCTACTTTACTAAAAGTTTCAAACTCTAACTAGTTTTCATTTAGTGCGGTGCAGAAATGTGGCCTTTTATGATTCCCAAGAAAGAAGGGCACCTAATATAAGGGTGGCCGCTATTTTGGCTATTCAGAAAAAAGTGGCTATGCAGTCAACATAACAAACAGTAGCTATCGGGTCTAAAAGGAGGACCAGAGTGGCCATAAGGTAAAAAATCTGCTTTGTCTTTGTATTAATTTAGGAAAAATTTTGGAAAAACATTCTATTGATTTTAGCGACCTATTAATTGATAATTCTATAATAGTTCATTTCTTTGTCCACTTTTCTAAACTTGGAACAAGAATTCATATCCACATGCACGGTTCTAAAAACTAGAGCTAATTTAATTGGCGTTTCTTTACTCATCTTTTTAATTCCTTGGATTGTATAGTTATATCCTAATGTAGTTGATGTTATTCATGAACATAGTTTTATAAATATTTCATAGCTAGGTATTCGTGGTGTGATTTTGATGCGTAGTTATTTTTGGACGCGCTAAATCATTATTGTCCACTATTTTAAAATTAATTTAGGAATAACCAAACCGCGCGTACACTTACATTCCATTAGCATTGACAAATACCCTAGACTAGTCTCAGTATTTTATAATGAGACTTGTTCAAAGTCCCATCATTTTATAATGGGATTCATGATTATACTACCCATGAGCGTTATATATAAAGTCTAGTCTCAGTATTTTATAATGGGACTTTGAACTAACATGTTCAAAATTTCATTATTTTATAATGGAATTTATATTTATAGTACCATGGAGCTTTTTATATAAAGTGTATAAAATACTGGGACTTTGAACTAACATGTTCAAAGTCCCAGTATAATTAGTGTTTAAGTGATCCCAGTATTTTATAATGGGACTTTGAACTAACATGTTCAAAGTAGTTTAAAGTCCCAGTATAAAATATTAGAACTTGTCTGGAGGTGGCTAGTCTTTAAACAGTTTTGCACCACTGGCTTAGCGCGGTGTAAACAGGCTATGTGGCTTAATTTTTACGTATTCGTATTAGTAATTTTTAATTATCTATTCGTATTAGATTTATGCCCTCTATAGCTTGTTTATCACCTTGACGAGGGGAAATAGGTTGGGTTTATAACATTATTAAAAAGAACCATTCATACTTTAAGTTTTAAGGATATAGATAGAAGTAACTAACAAATATAGTTGAATTCCTAAAATGATAGGTGTTATGGAACAATTTACTTGATTTAAAATCAACAATTAAAATGAAACATAGAGTACTTATATATATGGGTAAGACGTGAAGTAGAATTAAACTATTAACCCGGATTTACTACTTTGTTGACTTGAGCCGATGTATCTTGAACTTTGATATAGTCCAAATTTTGTTTGTACCAATATTCCATCAAAATTTCATGTCTACGAGTACTTATTGCTTATGTATTTTTCATTATGTGAATTTATACTATAATAATATGGGAAATCAATATCCAACTTCAACACAAAAAAGTATATATTTATGGTAAATACTTATCTACATCAGGTATTAGCACGAAATCTTATTAATTTATCATGGTTAAATAATTAAATAATATAAAAATATATTTAATTAACCATAATTAGGTGAGGAAGCTCTATTTTAAAATAAATGACATACATTCATTGATTGATATATGTATGCAATGTAGGTAAGTTTTTACCATATTATTGGTTTTACCATATTTTATTCCTCGTAGTCTATTTACAATATAATGTCAATCACTTTTGCTACAAAGAGAATATTCAATTTGGCGTGCTTTATAAATGTCCAAAATGATGATGAAATAGTCGGCACGTCTATGTATAATCTGAAAACGTGATTTTCATTAATTCAGTAATTACCCTTTGATAATTATACGAAAATGCTAGTACAGTCAAATTTTCAAGAACAATCATTTTCTATAACAATTAAGTTATCTTTGAAATCGGCTATTCACCTTATGATATTGTTTATACCTAAAATCAATCGAATAGGTTAAACAATTAATTTAGAATAAGGTAACAAACAATACAGTAAATACAATGGAAAAGTAAATAAGTAAAAGAAAGAAAAAATGAGCAAGAAAAGTAAAGTAGTCTCATTCTTTGAGAATAACTGGATTATGTGGTGAATTTTGTGTTGTACAATATAATATAAAGAGGGGTATTTATAGCAGTGGATACCTTGTTCTAATTAAGGTAAAATACAAAGACTAATAAGGCTATGAGCCTATAACTCAAGGCGATCGTGTATACGAATCCTAACTAGGAGACTGTAACCCTAACGGCAGGAAGTATGCCCTTCGTCGTGCTCCCGTACTGCCAAAACGGTCGTAACGCGTAGAACATGCATGTATCCTTTGCGCCCGGTGACTTATAAAATAAGTCTAGTCTCGCGAACTGGACATGTATTCTGGTAATAGTTGGTGGCATATTTTTGTCCACACAAATATATTTTATTTTCTAAATAATAATATTTTATTATTATTGTTATATTCTAAGCGTCTCCTAAGGACACTAGAAGGGGGGGGGGGGATTGAATAGTGTCTACCGATTTTTCTTTGCAAGGACTCGATTCTTCTAAGTCAAGAACCTTGTTCTTGTCTTACCAGTCAGCAATTAGACACCACAACACACACAACCAAAAAACACAAGGAACACGGTGTTTTTACGTGAAAAACTCCTTGCTCATGGGAGAAAAACCGCGACCCACACTTTGGGATTTTAGAACTCAATCCACTAACACAAAGAGCAAGTTTCTGATTACAAGACTCTGTAAGCAAGGGGCTACACTCTAGACCCTAATCACTCAACAAAGCTGAACTCTAGCTTTATAAAGTAATCTCTCAAAAGTTCACCTAATACAATTGCTTCTAAGATAAGCTGATAGGTAAAAACAATGATCACACGAAACCAAGACAACTTACAAACCAAAAACCTAGACAGAATATCTAGACTCAACCTTGTTAACTCCACCAGTTGTCTTGCTCAGTTATCTCACATTAAAAGTTGCTGAATCGCCTTTGTATGCTCTCAACTCTTTATTTGTGAATAACTAAATTTCGGCTGCCTCGACTACTTGTATTTATATGGGCATCAGAACCCTAGTTGAGTTCCACAAGGAAGCCTTGTAATTATAGTAAGACAAGATTCCTTGTAACTCTTTCCTTGTTTAAGTCCAACTCGTATTCAACTTCGAAGACACAGCCTGGACACCGCCTCTTTTAGTCTCACTAGGATGCATACTCGTTCACGCGCTACTACTCCTAGTTCTGCAGGGATTTGCAACCCTCAAAGCTTTTCGATCAGTCGTGCCCTTCTATACAAAGACCAGGTTTTCCTCAGGAAACACTGGGTCCTTCTCGTTTGTCATTCTTCAAAACCTTTCCTCAATAAATTCTCCCTTATTGATGATGACAAACAAATGTTGCCAAGGAACCTGAATAGACAAAATTCCTAAAAACACAAAAACAGAAAAAACAGTTTGAAAAAATTTAAAACAGATGAGTTAGGTCACAAACACCCCAACATTTCTTTCTTCCCCCTTTTGGCATCATCGAAAAGATTCAAACACCTGCAGGAACTAGTTAGTACGATCCAGTCTGGAGCACAAGTCAGCTAATGTAAATATACAGAAATAATGCTAAGGGTCCAAATAGAACCAGATATAATAGAACAGAACAAAAGTAAGCAAAAGAAATTTAAAACTATCCAGCCAAAGCGTGACAAGCCACACAGCCCCAGTAAAAGTACACAATATAAATTTTTTTTCTTAAAGTCACATATCAAGGGACAAGGAGAGATAAGGAATGGTAATAATCAAGGACAAGGAGGATGAAAGGTAGGACTCAGGGCTTTAAATTGAAATGCTTGACAAGTGCCTCAAGGTTCTTTGTATTCTTAGCCCTCTCCATCACCAGCTCGGCCTCATACTTGTGGCACTCAATTTTCAAGTGATCAATCTCTTGATCCTTCAATTCAAGCTTCCTCTGCAGCTCAGCATTCTCAGTATTGACTTCAAGAACATGATGTTCCAATTCTTTGACTGCTGCTATTGCTTCCACTGGTCCATAGTCCTCACTTTCTTCTGACTGCTCCTACTTAACCTGCACTGGTTTCTTGGAAGCTCTTTGGTCTGTGAAGAAATCACAGCTTTTCAGCACATTATTCCCAAATATTTGATGAATGGTGGGATTTTTCCCTGCTTCCAAAGGAACCCCAAAATGCTCATGAACCTGCTGTAGGATCTAAGAATGCACCAAGGAATGTGGCTTCTAATCAGTATCTGCAAGCCTTTTGATGTGTCTAATTATTAGACCAGGTAGATTAATATTCACTCCTCTGTCCAGCAAATCCATGTAGGTTAAGTCAAGAGCACTAGCCTCACTGTTCCTTTCTCCCCTTGGCAGTAGAAACCAATGAACAAACTCAAACAGCAACTGATGAGCCGGCTCCATTTCCTTCTTGTCAACCTTCCTCTCTTTCCTGAGCTTTGTTTTCCCTGAAAATTACTTCACAACACTCAGGGGAGTCACTCCATTTGTTCTTTTTGGCCATTTTAACTTGACATACCTGCAATAACCCTCAGCAAGCATATCAAGTACCACTCCCAGCTCTGTCCTTCTAAATTCAATCTCAACTCCCTTCAAAACAGAAAATACTCTCCTAGCAGCACCTTGCAGTTTGTGTAGAACTCCCTGATTTCATCAGAATACAGCAGCCTGTCTCTGTTGCCAAATTGACCTAACCACCCTTGATCCAACCTTCCTGAGTAAGGGTTTCATGTGGTGCTCTTTCACATCACTCAGGATGCTCCCAGCCAATACCTGGTGTTTTGCAACGAAGGTTGTTTTGTCGACCTCCATAGAGTTTTTTCTCGTCATTTTGCTTTTTTCCAGCTCACTATCTATATCTGAGTCACTGGGTTCCACATAGCGGCCAGCTTCGTCACTCTCTTCTTCTGCTTCAACTTCCTTTTTCTCATTCTTCTTCTTTTCCTTCAGTTTTCCATCCCTCAAATTCTTGGCTGTCTTTTCCAGCTTATCAACCTTTGCTAACTGCTGCTTCAAAGTTGACCTTGTTGCCACCCTTCTTAAGGAAGGAGTCGGCTGAACAACAGTTTTGTCATCACTCTCAGTCCTCTCCTCCTGAGAGTCCTCACTGGATTTATCTGCAAGTCTGCTTTTGGGCACAGACTTTCCCCCTTTCAATAATCTCATTCTCTTATCAACTTCTACTTTTGTCTCACTTACAAAAACAACCTCCTCCTCTTCATCACCCTCATCCAACAACTTCTCATCTTCTATCCCAAATTTTCTTTTTGCACTCTTCTTTTTCTTTTCTTCAACTTCCTCTACAACTTCTCATTTTCACCATTTCCCTCCAGAGTTTTCTCATCCTTTTCCTCATCAGAATCAATCCAATTAAGTTCTGCATCATCAGTCACAATAGGATCTGAGCGTGAACCAGATTCTTTACTCAGACCCTTTGCAACCTTAACAGAACTAGGTCCTCCAACTAAAGGACCCTCTAACACAGACAATCCATGACTTTTTTCAAGAGGAATAGTCTCCAAACTAGGTTCGTTGACATGTTCCTTTTGGGTTTCAGCTGAAACCTCTTCTCTCAATCTTTCCACCACGTTTTCAACTACATTAACCTCCACCGTTTCCTCAGTCAGTAAGGGCACATGAAAACTAGACTTATGCATAGGTTCCTCATGAACAACCTTCAAGTTCTCCTCAACTATATTCTCCCTACCAGACATTCCACAGGGCTCTATCTTTTCTACAAATTCATCTAGTCCTTTCACCAATGTTTCAGTGCTCAATTTTTCAGGACTCTTTACAACTTCTAAAGCAGTAGAATCAGATAGAGTAGGGTTATGTGTTACCTCGACTGGTTTTTAAGAGGAAACTGGTCCCGCCGATATGGAAGACAAGGATCTTACAGCCGTCTTCTTGACACTTTTTTTCCCTGCTCTTTTGAGAAATTTTACCCTAGCTTTGACGATTCTCTCCGCAAGAGTAGATGGAGGAGGTTTAGGAGTAGATTTCTTGGACATTAGGGTTTCTTAAGTGTTAACAGGCGAAGCAGAGGACGATTGTGCTCGAGACATAGCGAATTTTAGTTAGGGTTTCTAAAAAAATTTTGATTTTTAGAGAGAGAAGAAGAGTAGTGTAAGGAGGGATTTCTCTTTTTAAGTGTGAGTTTCTATCTCTATCAATTTTGTAGATGCGAATAAGTAATGGGTTCAGAGGTTTTCACTAGGGAAAGGTGCTAATAATGACTAAAAGGTAGAAAGCAGCTTTTGAAGTTTTGAAAACTGGGAAAAGTGACTGATTTGACGGTTACATAGACTTACCTAAAGAAGGTCTTTTTAAGTGAGTGGGGTTCGGTTAAGTCTAGTAGAAGTCTAACCACAAAAGGAATTTGTTCATATAATCAAGGACGGTTACAAGAACATGGGAAGCCTCCCTTGACACACGTATAATTGACAATTAATTTCAGTTATGACACTTAACATAAATAGCTGTGTAGTTGTACCTGGACATGGTTCCTCATGCTTGTCTTGGTTCCTTCTACGTACCTTGTAGGTTCTTTCATGGGAACACATTAGCCCAACCTGGTGCTAATCAACTGAACAAGTATACTTAATAAAGTGCAAAATTTAGACTGGACAATAATAACAATAGTTACACACAGATTGCTGAACACTTAACTAACCAATCATTGGGGAACAAATGCTGAGTCATCCGTGTATTTTGGTCATACCTAACTCCAACCCGTTCCTCTCAAATTGAACATTGTTCAGTGCTTTGGTAAAGATGTCAGCAATCTTATCTTCTGTCCTGCAAGAATTCATAGTGATCAAACCCTTTTCAACATTATCTCTAAGAAAATGGTATCTGATATAAATGTGCTTTGTTCTTTTATGTTGGACTAGGTTCTTGGCAATGTTCACTGCACTTGTGTTATCACAGAAAATAGGCACGGCTCCACATTTAATCCCAAAGTCCTCCAGCTGCTGTTTGATCCATAGAAATTATGAGCAGCAAGATGCAGCTGCTACATACTCAGCTTCAGCAGTAGATAAGGCAACTGATTTCTTCTTCTTTGTTGCCCAAGAAACTAAGCAGGGACCAAGAAAGTGTGACATTCCTGAAGTGCTCTTCCTGTCCACCAAGTGACCTGCATAATCTGCATCAGCAAAACCAATTAGTTCAAAGGTACCGCCCCTTGGGTACCATAGACATAGATCCTGAGTTCCTTTCAAGTATCTCAAGATCCTCTTCACAGCCGTCAAACGTGATTCCTTAGGCTTGGACTGAAATCTAGCACACAGTCCCACACTGTATACAATGTTAGGTCGACTGGCTATGAGATAGAGGAGTGAACCTATAATCCCTCTATATTTTGTCTCATTTGTAGAAGGACCTAGTTCATCCATATCTATCTTGGTTCCAGGAGCAATAGGAGTAGTCCTTTCTTTTGCTCCTTGCATGTCAAGTTTCTTCAGAAGTTCCTTGATAGATTTTTGTCGATGAATCATGGTTCCTTCAGGAGTCTGTTTTATCTGCAATCCTAGGAAGAAATGGAGTTCTCCCATCATGCTCATTTCAAATTTACTGCCCATTAATTCAGCAAATCCTTTGCATAGCTCCTCATCAGTGGCTGTAAAAATGATATCATCAACATATACCTGAACCACTAACAGATCCTTTCCTTTCTTCTTTAAGAATAGTGTATTATCAATCTTTCCTCTTGTAAAACCATTCTTCAATAGGAACCCTGATAATCTTTCATACCAGGCTCTTGGAGCTTGCTTCAGTCCATAGAGTGCCTTATCTAGTTTGTAAATATGATCAAGAAATTCACTGTTCACAAAACCTGGTGGCTGTATTACATAGACTTCTTCATTCAGATACCCATTTAAGAAGACACTCTTTACATCCATCTAATACAGTGTGAACTCTATGTATGTAGCAAAGGCAATCAACATTCTAATGGCCTCCATTCTTGCCACTGGTGCAAAAGTTTCATCATAGTCAATTCCTTCTTCCTGATTGTATCCTTGGACTGCCAATCTAGCCTTGTTCCTTGTTACTATACCATGCTCATCCAGTTTATTTCTGAATACCCACTTGGTTCCAATTATTGATCTGTCCTTCAGCTTAGGAACCAGGTGCCACACTTTGCTTCTTTCAAACTGATGAAGTTCATCCTGCATGGCTAGAACCCAATCTGGATGTTCTAGGGCTTCTTTTACATTCTTTGGTTCCAAAGATGACAGAAAAGCAAAGAATGCACAAAAGTTCTTCAAGGCTGATCTAGTCATAAACCCAGTATTCTAATTCAGATAATACATTCTCCAAGGGATGAGAACTTTGGTGCTTCGATGGCCTGGGTTGGATATGATGAGAAGAACCTTCAGTAACACCTTGGGTAGGTTCTTCCTGACTTGTTAAATCATCAACTTCATCTGATGTTCCCCCCTGTCATATTGACTCTTTGTTCTCGTGAAGTTGAATCCTCACATGATTCTTCCCCGTCTTCTGAATCTTCAGAGTTAGTTACACTATCTTCTCGAGTAAGGCTAATTGCTTGATCATCTACTTCATTTTCATCTATTGCCTTATCAGATTCATCAAATACCACATGCATACTTTCCTCCACTGTTTGTGTTATCTTATTAAACAATTTATATGTTTTGCTTTGAGTAGAATAACCAAGGAATATTGCCTCATCACTTCTAGCATCAAATTTCTCCAATGGTTCCTTTCCGTTATAGTAGACAAAATATTTATAACCAAAGGGTCTCAGGTGTGCAATATTTGGTTTCCTTCCTCTGAGCAGCTCATATGGGGTCTTGTCAAGAATAGCTCTTATGGAGCATCTGTTCAGCAAATATCATGCAGTGTTTATTGCTTCAGCCCCGAAGTTTCTTGCAAGACCACTTGACAGCAGCATAGTCCTTGTTATATCCTCCAGAGACCTGTTCTTCCTTTCAACTACTCCATTCTGCTATGGAGTTCTTGGTGCAGAGAAGTTATGATCAATGCTGTACTTTGCACAATAATCAGAAAATTTAGAGTTTTCAAACTCTATTCCATGATCAGATCTAATGCTGACAACTTCCAAGCTCAACCTTTTCTGCACAACATCAGCCCAATCTTTAAAGCTATCAAAGGCTTCATCGTTGGACGCCAAGAACAGAGTCCATGTATACCTAGAGTAGTCATCAACAATTACGAACAAAAATCTCTTTCATTCTCTGCTCCTGACTCTCATAGGTCCACACAGATCCATATGTATCAATTCCAGTGGTTTTGATGTACTCACCACCTTCTTTGATTTAAAGGATGATCTCACATGCTTCCCTCCCACACAAGCATCACAAATTTTTATGTTTTCAAATATCTTACTAGGCAATCCGCGAACCAGCTCCCTTGATACTAGCTTGTTGAGTTGTGAGAGACTTGCATGACCCACTCTTTTGTGCCACAATTGAGAATCACTTTCTTGCACGTTCAAGTATGTTAAGTTGTTTTTAGGTAGTGATTTCAGTGAAGCTTGTACACATTGTTCACCCTTTTTACTTCCATAACAATTTCTCCATTCTGTAGGTTCTTTACAATACATCCTACAGAGGAGAAGCTCACTTCATTTCCTCTATAACATAGTTGAGAGATACTCAGCAGGCTATGTCTGAGACCGTCGACACAATACACATTATCAATTGCATGATCCAGAGTTCTCCCAACTTTTCTAATTCCTATGATCTGACCGCTTTTTCCTCCTCCGAAGGCTATAATGCCTCCTTGAAATGCTACGAGTGAGAGAAAGTTTCTTTTATCTCCTGTCATGTGCCTTGAACAACCGCTATCAAGAATCCAGCTTAGGTTGTTCTCCCTTACTCCCGCCTGCAAAATAGATTAAGGGTTAGCTTTAGGAACCCAGACAAGCTTGGGTCCCTTCTTATGAGAAAATGGATAAATCAAATTCTTTTTAACCCATAGAGGTGTAACACTTCTTTTATTCTTGGTCTTTGCCTTGCATGCGTTCATGCACATTTGTCTGTAATGTCTAGTTTCACCACAGAAGGTACACAATATGTTACAAGGCAAACCCAACTATTTGCATTTAGGGTTATATGGAGGCAGTGGTTTCTTGAATCCAGCCATTGTTTTCCCTTGTTATGATTTTCAAAGACCCAGTTCATTGCCTCAAAAGACTTATTCCATTTTGTTTTTCTGGTAAGCTCATAGTTAGATTTTTCAACCTTTTGATTCAAAATCCTGTTTTTTTTTCAGTTTCCTGGTATAGGATCTCATTTGTTCTTTTAAGTTCATTTTCAAGAAATGTTTGAACTTCACTTATTACTTGCTTACTATTTACACTCTTCTTTAACTGATTTAGTTCCAATTCTATTTATGTGATCTTAGAGTTTGACACAAGAGTTTGCCCTTTTAAAATGGCATTGATTTCTTCCAGTTCAATGTTTTGTTCTTGAAGACTCTTGTGCTTAGTTCTGAGAACTCTTATTTCTCCAGCCAATTTATCTTTCTCAATTTTCTCCTTTTCGTAACCCTCAATCAAGGTGGCAGTAATTAAGATCAAATTTTCAGTAGAGTATGTGTGTAAGTTTTCTTTAAGATCAGATAGACTCTGCTGAATGAGCAGCTTCTTCTCCATTCGTTGCCATAAGAGCTGAGTCCTTCTTTTGGTCATCTTCCAAGTACATCTCTTTCAGCTTTTCCCATACTTCTTTGGCAGACTTGTGTTCAAGTATCCTTGCTAACACATCAGTAGTCAGCCCTCTCCTCAGGTATAGTTCAGCTTTGGAATTTGCATGTAACCAATCTAGGTTATGAGGATCTAGTTCTTCTACCTTCTTTGGAACCAAAACCCCGTTTGATCTTCTCTTTACAGGAACATGAGGTCATCTTTTCACAATCAACCAAAGACTGTAATCCATTGTTTGAAGGAAGTTTTTCATCTGTTTCTTCCAGTACTTGTAGTTTGTCCCGTTAAACACATGTGGCTTAGATGGATCTCTTCCTCTTCTGAACTCCCGAGGATCTTCTTCATCTGAACCAACATCTGACAATTCCATCAGCGCTAGTGGAGATTCATCTCCAGATTCCTTCTCATGATCAGATTCACTGTTAGTAGGTCCTCATGTAGCATAGAAAGCTTATTTTTTCTTCCTTCTTTCTGCTCTGAAGTTTGGAGGTTGTCTAACCTTCTTCTTTTCTTTGTCATTCTCTTTTGACGCCTCTTTTTCCTTTTCCTTTGCTGCTTTATTTTTCATCCATTCTATTTTCCACATTGGACAATCCACAACATTGACAAACGCTCAACACACACCTCGACTTGAGGTATGAACAGTCATCGCAATACAATTTACCCAACTAGGAGTCGGGGTCGGATCCACAAGGAACAAAGTGATGCGATCAAAGTAGTGGAGGAACTAAACCTATTTGACTAAGCCAAACTAGGATAACGAGGTGATGGAATGATATTAACAACCAGAAACTACACTAGGAAAGCAAGTAAATGTGATCTATGGCCTTCTCACAACCAAAGAAAATAAGTTTTGAGCCTAGGATGCAATTATAGCACGGGGTTTATATATTATGGCCGAGTCGTTCTCATGTAATCCGTAGAATCCTTCCGACCTAGAAGGCATTTACCTCAATGGCGCTCGTCAAAGCCATGGTTGAGCTTATAAAGCACTACCCATTACCCGAGGAAAGAAGACCTCTTCCGAGCGTAACTTCTTTTAGATGAGTTTATGAAATAGCCTATCAACCCAAATCCTCGCTAGCTTCACTATTCTACGCTAACTAATCTCTTCCGAGTCTTTAATTAGCAAAATAGACGGGCAATTCAAGTGTCGCGAGCACAAGAGTCAAGCAATCAAAACAATAAAAGCTAGATAATCAAAACCCAACAATATAAATTCCTAGTCATGACTCATTCATATACTCATGTCAAAAATCATATCAATTAATAACCCAAATAGCCATGAAATAAATTCACAAAATCAATTCTTCAATAACATCAACAACACCAAATATATTCACTACAAAACATGAAATTAAAGAAAGAAGTACTAAAGGTATATAATTTCTCAATGGGTTGCTCCAAATCTTCTCCCTCTTGGTGTTCTTGTTGATGGATCCTTGCTCCAAGATTGAAAAAATGGCCAAAAGATAAGCCCTAGGTCGTGCAAAGGGATGAATATATGTTCCCAATTAGGCTGATGTGAAATTACATAACTGTCCAGCGCAGTCCAGACGCGCTTCTTCGCGATCGCGTGACAAATGGCGCTATCGCGCTTAAGCTCTTTTTCCTTCTGCGTGATCGCGTCACTCTAGGCGCTTTTGCGCTGTATTCTTTCAGTATTCTGCGTGATCGCGTGCAAGCCTGCGCGATCGCGATTCACAGCTTCCCAGTCCAGAAACAGAAACTTCACAATTCAGCTTGTTTTGGCTTGTTTTCCATCTACTCACCACCACAACGTCTATATCCTGTAATATGAGACTAAAACACGATAAATGCGCGTATTTAATCTATAATATACAACAAAAGCTCAAGTAAATAGAAAGTAATGTGTGGCATTTTGCCCACACATCACACCCCCAAACTTAAAATATTGCTTGTCCTCAAGCAAAGCACAATTCGATGGAACCCAAGTTGCAATTCATCTATTCATGCATTTTTTTCATTGAAGGCACAACAAGCCAAAACTCGATTCAAGTTCAAAAACTAATGACATTGGTTGGTGCCAACAATTAAGCCAAGCCATCTGAGCATAACTTTCATATACAAAACTTCGAAGAAAGCAAACATGCCATGACACAAGACTTTCAAAGTTTGCCTCTTCGTCACAAGAGTTCACCTCTTTGCTTGCTCACTTCAATTGAAAAGTGAAACACAAGTCCTCAACTCAACTTCACAAATGCCCTCACTACTCAAGAGAATATCCCAACCACAAAAATGCAATGATAACACAAATGGGATTAATGATAGGATGAATTCGCTCACTCTCTCAAAAGAAGTTCATCATGCACACTAAAGATCCATATGCTTGCCCTTCGTGTACCTCTCCACTAATGTAGGAATGCTTGACCCGAAATTAAGGCGCACTTCATTTTTCTTGCACTTACACCTTTCCAAATCGAGGATTATACACTAATCTTTCTCCTCTTTATTCATCAATTCTCTTTTTCTTTTTTTTTCTTTTCTTTCACTTGCTTCTTTTTTTTTTTATTCAACTCACTTTTGCTGCTCTTTCTTTTCATTTCTTTTCTTTTGATTTTCATTAACTTCCACACTTTCACCATAACTCGTGCCACCCCCAAACTTAGGCTTTTGCCTAAGTTGCACGTCTTTCAATGCACTCAAGGAGGTAGGGCCAAAAAGAGGGTTATAAAATTGGTCCAGGTTAATAATGTGGTTTCCAAAAGAAAGGATATTAAGCTCAAAGGGGTTGACTAAGGATATAATGCAAGGGTAGACTTTTTAGATTACTGAGTGGGCCAAAGAAAGCCTTAAAATATTTTTCAAGTCAAGCATCACCTAGGATTTCGCCTCGAAACACACTTAGGAGAAGTTCTAGATCAAGAAGCACACACATGAACACACCAAAACATCACCACTCATGGCACAGGTAAAGCAAGGAAGACGGGTATATTCAAGTCCCAATCAAAGGCAATTAAGCATCCAAAGTTTACTCATAGCCTAATGAGAGCTAATTAGTGACATAAGAGCCAAAAGTTGAACTTAAAGATCATAGGACAATTTACCAACTAAATTTTTCTATTTATTTTTCAAAACAAGCTCACATGATAAGGATTAAATAATGGTGGAACCGAATATGCCAAAAGTTTTCAAGGAGCAAAAATCTACATCTAATCATCATTATTTACAACTAACTACTAAACTAATATTAGAGATGCCCGGTTCAATACAATTACTTCCTTGGAAAAGAACCATGGCAAAAAAAATCAAGGAGGTTATTTCAAAAATTTTATACAACATAGTATTTACAATGAAAACGGTTGTTCAGACTCAAATGAGGCTTTCGCAGCCAAGTGGGATGCCTACGTATCACACAAAGGTGAATCAGATAAAAAAGAAGCAACATCCCAAGCGTAGTTCATGGGCATACTTTTATATATATATATATATATATATATATATATATATATATATATATATATATATATATATATATATATATATATATATATATATATATATATATATATATATATATATATATATATATATATATATATATCTAACTAACTACTAAATATAAACAAGCTATTAACACAATACTATAATAACTACTAATACTAAATATGCACAAGCTATTAACACAATACTTATACTAATATTAAAAAAAATGATTATCCACAAAATTTTTCACAATTTGCTCACAAACAAGGACAAGATAAGGGAGATATATCATAAGCATCAAGTACACGAGCAATATCAATACTACACCCAGAACACAAATACACCCCCAAACTTAAATTATGCATTGTCCTCAGTGCAACTAACAATGTAATACAAAGGGTGTAAGGAACTCTCTGAGTAGAAGATCATTCCTCACTGTCAGTGTTGGGGTAGCGTAGCTCATCCTTGGACTCCTCATCTCAGCTAGTGAAGCGACAGAGCGAGTTCAGCTTACTCATCATCTTGTTGACGAAGTTGCTTGTTCTCTTCCCGAAATTTTTTTGCTTCCTCTCCATTTTATCCAGACTGACCTTAATCCGCTCTTGCTCAGCTACTACTACCTCCAATGATAACGTGCTCGGAGGCCTGGAGGAAGAACCCTCTCCATGTGGGCCTGAAGGAAGCCATGCTACTAACCGTCCAATCTGAGCGTCTACAGAAGAAATTTGAGAGGAAATGTACCTCATGTTAGACGCTCCAGATGCAAGTGGTGGAACTGGAGTGTAAGAACTCCCTGGTGCAGCAGTAGTAGCAGGTGTGGAGAATTGCCCAAAAGTTGGGTCCTCGACATCAATCTGGGAAGGCATCTCAACTTTTCTTTTCTTGCTCTATATTACCCCTCCCCGTCATTTCTTCAGCAGTGGATAAATAGGTTTTTCAGGACCCACACTTTTATCAGTAGTGCGTATCTCCACCCCAGCATCCATGCATAGCCGGTGAATCAAGCGTGGGAAGAATAAGCTTTTTGTTCTCACTAGCACCACTCCTTGAATCTCCCCAACAATTATTTTACCAACATTGACCTTGAGCCCGTCAATTAGTGCCGCGACCAGGCGAGCTTTTTCAGGAGAGAGATCACTCTCATTGCTCGAAGGCATCACCTTAGTGCACACAATGGATAACCAGATGGGGGCCTCGGCTATGAAGTCGGTAGATACAATCTTGTGTCCGAATGTGGACCAACCTGAGTGGTTGCCCCCTTGAAGCATATCGACCATGCACTGCATACCTCCTTTTGAAGCACGAGCCTAGTATAAAGCATTGTCAACATTATCGAGCTCGTACACCGTATTGATAGAAACTGCATCAAATCGCACCAACTTGCCCCTCACAGTGGTCACAAACACCCCACTAAAATCTGTTCGAGTGGCGTTTGCATAAAACCCCCGCGCTATGGTATAGCATTTGCCTTCTCAGCTGTCTTGGAAAAACAGCTCCACCTGTTATTTTCTAGCTTTTGAAAGAAGTCGGGGAGTTTCTCTTCCACTTTATCCATATGGATCCCTCTTTCCTTAATGAAGCTCATTTCAAGGTCCCTCTGGAATTTTTCATAGCATGATCTGGATAAGAACCTCGTTCTGTCATATGTTGCTTCTCCATCTCCTGTTACATTCCGTTTGTTGTTTCATTCGGCCATTGTAAGGAAAAAGTACCTACAAAGATCAACATTGTTAAAACACGATTTGGGTACTTAATATATGCATTAATAAAGCTCAGGAATCAAAGGTTCAAGCCAAAAAAATTCAGCAGTGGGCTGTGCAAGCTCACTGTTTCTGCCAGAAAAATTGTCTCTTCGCGATCGCGCTGAGTTTTCTAGGACCCCCGCGCGATCGCGATGCTGTGACGCGATCGCGAAGGTCATCCCTGGACAAATCAGCGCAATCGCGCAGGTAGTCACGCAATCACGAGGTTGTCTTCTCCAGCAGGAGGAGACAGACCTCGGCTACAACACCCAGAATTTTTTATGTTTTTAAGCATCATTTACAGTGCGCACCCACAATTTAAACAAGAAAAACATGAGTTTTGGCTTCAATTTGTCAGATCTAATCACTAGGGTTTTTTTAGTTCAATTGAGCATTAACAACTAGTAACCTAACCTATTTTTCTTCACAAATAATTTGTCTATAAGGGTACATCAGACTTCCCCTATTGTCCATAAAAAGCCCTTTGTTTTCTTATTCATACAACCACTAATGGAACCAAGAGAGGAGGATTTACTTACACATACTTTTAATCAACAAAATTTACGATAGAAATTGGGAAACATACCTTGATGATGGAGATGGAATTGTGCTTTTCTTCAATAATTCTTTCTTGATATTCAAGCACATCTTCCCTGGAGGATTCTTCTTGGAACTCAACCTCACCTTCCATGTAAAACCTTTGTTGAGATTTGGCAATACCCTTAGCTTGTTGATCATTGAAAGTGTCAACCAATTGGCTCAATTGAGTCTCCAAGTTGTGAATTGCTAAGCCATTTTGATGGATCGTTTCTTTCATCTCATTGAAGGCTTCGGCATTCACACAATGGTGTTCAATTATCCGCTCCATCAAATATTCCAATCTTTCATTTTCATTGCATTCATCTTGTGAAGTCGATAGGTCCATCTCTTCTTGAAACTTCTCTTGGATGCCTTGCCACTCGGGTTCAAGCTCCATGTTCATGTTTGCATTAGCCCTATCAAACTCATAAGAATCATTAGAATCATTATAAAAATCATTAGAAGAAGAACAAAGAATATTAGGACAACCGTCCCAATGGCCATTTTGACCCCCATACTCATAACATATGTCCCACTAAAAGGGTTGAGAAGGTGCACACAACTCCCCCTCGGAAACAATTTGACAATCTTGCCAATAGTGAGGTCCGCCACAATAAGGACAAGGATCACTCATGTATGGATTTTCAACATGGGACCAATTTTGGTTCCATGATGCCATTTCAAGATAATTATCACTAATCTAAACTAACTAACTAATACAAGTACACACTGTAATCACCCAATTTTGGCACCAAAAATACGAAATTATTTAAATAGTTGATTAATTATCATGTGATTTTACCTTTTTTTTAAGCTACTTTTAGTTTAATTAATGAGTAGAAAAATACCAAAAATTATCAAAAATATACATGTGATGTGATTAAGTGTTTAGCTATGATTTTATGTGAGTTAATTGTGCTTTTAAGATTTCATTTAACAATTATTTAGGTCCAAATTACTGAAAATTGTTTTAGCTTGAAAGGTGGTTAAATTGTAGGCAGAACTTGGATTAATAGCCATTGGGCTAATTGAAAAGAAGAAATGGATCAGCCCACATCCACTTTTGACCCGGCCCAACTCTTGTGTATAAGAACCAATTTTTGCTCTTTTGGGTAAATTTTTTTCTTTCCCTAAATCACAGGAGAGAAATGCTGCGAAATTTCCTCCTCGCTGGGTTCCGCCGCGGCACCACCGTCGACGGGCTCCACTGTCTCCTCCGGCCAAATATTTACGTCCCATGACCCCCTCGACCCCCTCCCTCCATTTATGGGGCCAATTTTTTCAAATACTCACTGATTCGACATAGATCGAGATTTCAAATGGGGGATCCGAAACTTTTCCGGCGACGATGAGTTTTCTCCGGCCTAAGTATCCTCTCACCCTTCTTTGTACATTTTTCTAAGCTTAAATTCTCCCAAAATTACCTCGTTTTCCCGTTGTCTTCGCCTGACTCGTTATTCAGTTTTCGAGCCCTGGCTATGGTGTTTTGTTTGTAAGCTGGGGTAGTGACGGGGACACAGTGGTAGTTGTTTGGATTGGAGGCTGTGATGATTGGTGCCGTGTGGATGCCGTGAACGTGAGGTGTGTTTTAGCGAATTTTGTATGAGCTATGGTGGTGTGGTCGTAATGTTGGCGAGGCGATGGGAACGACAGTGGTGGTATTGTATTGATGTAGCGACTGATGGTGGAGGGGCTGTTTCAATGACATTGGCTAGGCTAGTGTGAAGGTTGTGATGAAGCTGATCGCAGTGACGAACCAGTGATGGCGTAGCCGTGATGGTTTCAGTGTTTGGACAGTGGTTCCGGGGTTGCGATGGCGCTATGGTGGCGAGGCCGAATCAACTTTGGCAACGGTGGTGTCACGATGGTAAGGGGGCTATTTAGGCAGCGAGGTTGGATGTTGTGATTATTGTCTAGCTACTGTGGTGCATCGAGGGCGGAGACGCTGCAGCATTTGAGGGGTTAGCGAGGCAATGACCGCTGCTGTAATGACAATGGGATTCGAGGGCAGCGAGCTGTGTTGACTAGCTGCAATGATGATGTTGATGATTCGCTGCGATATAAAGCAGCGACAGTGGTAGAAGCAGCAGTTTGCCCTGGTGTTCATGGTGATTAGCTTGTGATGGCACTCGAGGTAGCGGTGATGGCATTGTTTAGTGTGGCGTCGGGTAGAAAATTGCTTCTCGTTCTTTCATTTTTGTGTTAGTCTTTCATGCTCACATGTTTGGTTTTAAATTCATGTTTAGTGTTAGTGTTAATATGAAATTGATCAAATGATGATTTGGGTTATGAATAGATTCGGATTGTGCGACGAGCATGAGGTTTATCCTTGCCAATTAGTTAATAAGATGTGAGTATTTCTATATGCACGCCTGTCCGTTTAGGTGTTGAATGGTTTGAACTGGATGCATCTAGTGGTGTTTTTTTAGTTTTGGTGTAATTGTTTGATAAGTAAGAATTCAGTGGAGCGCGAGTAGTATAACAGCTTGATCCGATCTTTGTATTGCTATTGAACTTGCTAAGCTTGTTTAGAGAAGGTTCTGGTATGTTTTAGCATGTGTAAGTTTTGTGTGTGAATAGCATGAGTGTTTAACTTGGAGAGTGATTATTCTGGTTCTAATTTTGCTAAGCATGTGGCAGTTTAATTAGTTTAATTGTCTAGTTAAAATCTGAATAAAAGAGTTTGAAATTTGAATGTAAAAAGGAAGTCCAAGGTCAAGAGAAGATAAAATGTTGGCAGCATAAAGTAAGAGATTCCCTGCTGCCCTTTTTGGTGTTTTAGCATGCCAAAGGTGAACTCCTAGGGGTAAAAACATAGTCACATGGGGTGTCTTTTACCCAAGTTTTAACCCCACCTTTAGGTCTATTTAAGAGGGGTTTATCCCTCTCATTTGGGGAACAGATCTGAAACAAGAACATCTCCACCCACACACATCTGGAAATACTTAAAAAAGCTAAAAATACTCTCAACCTTCACACTTGAAACGAGAGAAGATGATGACATCTCAGGATATCCACTCTTAAGAAACAAAAAAAGATCTGAAAGATGAGTGAAAAAATGAAAAAGAAAACTTGAAAGAAAGTAGGAGAGTAAGTAGTGAAAAGGGTGAAAAGCACTTTAGAGTTTAAGCTTCTTATAGAGGTTATCTTTGGCTGTTGCTGTTCTATCTAGGGTTGTTAGTGACTACTGGTTGTGTGCTGCTGATGCCATTGGTTGGACGTTGTTTTTGCTGGAGAGTTCAGTTCATAGGTATTTTTCTTCTTGACTTATTTTAGATATTATGTTTTTGGTATGTTGTCTTAAGTTATGAACTTGTGCAAAACAACCTATTAAAGGTCCCGAATACTAGTGAAATTTGTCTATATATTTGTTTGCCTCGTTTAATAGAGAAGTTGTAAGTTGTAAATGTATGACTTTTTTTTGTGATGGTTAAAGAAATCAGATCTGCTATTAATGTGATTACACCCCTTAAACTGGTCGGATTTGAAAAATAAGTAAATTTAAAGCTACATGGTGACACTTTTAAAAAAAAACTAATTATGGTCATATGGGTAAATCTGAAGAGAAACTTAGCAAGTGGCATAAATTTCCAACTCGTAAATACAGTATCGTGGTTAGTAGACTTTGAAAGCATAAAAGATTTCACCTTGAATTTGTTAGACAAGGGATTAGGAATTGTAACTCGCAATCAGATATAAGTCATGCGACTAATATAAAAATTGTTAGCTAAAGGGGAACACATATGATTAGGCAAATTCAAATAGGCCGAAACAATTACAAAATCAAGTCGCTCGATTAGGCAAAAATGAGTATGATTTGTGATCAACTTATTAGGCAAAGAGCAATAAAAATAAGATAGTTAAGTCGATTTAAAGATAAGTACGACAAATAAGTATGATTCGTGATCTACTTATTAGGCGCATCAAAATAAACAGAGAGGCAATTTGTTCTAAAGTATACCCTGTGGGTTAGCTAATACAACCTTTAGTTCAAAAAATATTAAAGCGAAAATAATAAAGGCAATAAACAACAAACAAATTCCAAGAGTCGAAATGCGTGAATAAAAGCAACTGTGCTTGGCACAGGACTCGAGGGTGCCTAACACCTTTCCGCGAGTCAATCGAGATCCTTACCCGGAACTCTGACGCAGACCACTAAAACGAGTCAAGGGTGTTCTAGGTACACCACTTTGGTGACTTGGCACACCTTTAACTTGTCAAGTGGCGACTCTGTAATCTTGATAATTTTGTACCTTTAAAACACCTAAGCCACATACCTTTTAATTTATTATTTAGTAAAATTTTAGGGCGTGACTGCTTGGCGACTCCGCTGGGGAAAATTAGAATCTCAGGCTTTAATCATTGTCGCTTTTTAGGCTTGTAAATATTTGTTTGTTTGTTTGCCATGTTTTGAATATTACTGCTTTAATATTTATCTGAACTGTATATAAACTGTCTCCTCTCGCACAACCCCTCTGAGTCTCTGATATATATATACCAGATTGCTTGTGGCATCTGGGACTTCTTACTAAAGTGCCCATGATTTAGGAGGAAGGCGTGACAGGGTTTTAGGCCGGACACACTGTCTCCGGATGGCCCTGATGCGCTTTCCGCCCGGTTTGTCCACCGGGTTTTCAGCCAGTCTAGATACTGAGTCAGTTGTGTCACCTAGAGTTGAACCTTTAGGCCCGATTTATCTGCATTTCATTTGATGACTTAGTGAGGTGCGGTACACCGGTACTGCACTTGTCTAGGCTGACCTCCTTCGTGTCAGGACGGGACCCACGTCCTAGAAAGGCACATTTATGGCATTTTCTGTGCTGCATATGTTCGAGAGGTTGTTATGCTGACCGATCACCGGGAGGCGAGTGTAAAAAAAAAAGAAAAAAAAAACAAAAAAAAAAGAAGGAAAAATGATAGAAAAATTGGGTTTAGTCCCGTGTTTCGAAATATTTTTTGTTTAGTCGTCATTTTACGCCGTTATAATGGAGAATTTTTTCAAGAACTCTTAGAGTCTAATTTTGTGTCCGGGTTTGGTCTCAAGTATTAGAAAATAATTTGTCATAATTTTGCGCCGGTATAATGGCGAAATTTTGGGACCTTTTTGTGTTTGTATCCAAGTCAAGACCAAGTTTTGAAAGTAATTTATCGGGGTTTTATGCCGTTATAATGGCCAGATTTTGTAAATACTCTAAGATTAATTTTCAAGTTAGATCGAGGAGTTTGTATATATCTTTGACTCGTGTCTATCTTCGCATTGCCATAATGTCCGATTTTGGAGTCACCTTTCGGATAAAAAAAAATATAGTTTGTTTCATAATCCGTTCTTAAGTTCCATTTCAAATTTTCGGTTGAGTCTTAAGTTTTCATTAAAAAAAAAAGGAAGAAAAAAAAAAGTTGTTTTAGGGTCCCGCTTTATTTTGTTTTGATTAAGGTCAAGTCAGGGTACAGACGATAAATTGTAATTAGCTAAGTTGTATTTTGTATCGATCCTCGTGGAATAATCTGACTCCGCTAAAATGTCGAGTCCCATTACTTTTACCGTCTGGGTGTACCCGCCCAATGTGTCAGTTTGTATATATCTTTGACTCGTACATTATGTCAAGCATTTTATTTTGAGTTCGTCTCGTGTCGTTCGTCTAAATTACGTTTGTTGAGTCAAAAAAAGGAAAAAAATAATAATAATCATCCAAGTTCATCCTTGTGCTGATTACGTATCAGTTACAATTTTGTTCTAATTTTGATCAAGGCACATAAGCAATTTTTGGGGGATACGGTCGGTACACTCGGCTTACGCTGTTAACCTTTTCGGGATGACGCATAACAACCTTAGGCTGCAATCTGTGTTTCTTTTGTGCTAACCTATTTGGTTCAATAGCTTGAGCAACTGCCGTGCTGGCCCCACATTCCTACTCCACCAGAATTAAGGGACCACCGCCTGTACCAGAAGTGGTTGAAGTTCCTCTTCAGGAAAGCACTCAAACAACGATGGCTGAGGAAATTGAGAACACTGAGCTGGTTCGTTTAGCTGAGCAACAGGCCAAGATGGCCGAGGACTTTGCAGCCATGAAAGAAATGATGGCACAGCTAACTCACAACTTGGCCGCAGTTCAGGCACCTCCTGCTCCGCCAGGTGCTGCTGGTTTCATGGCAAATACTCAGCCACCAAGGCAAGGGCAATCCACAGTGGACCCCCGTCACCCTCCGGGATTTGGTCCACATCTGGCAACTGACAATGCAGCCGGACCCTCTACTATACAACCGGGGGCATAATTCCCACAACAAAGACAACATGGCCAACCCCAGGTTCCTGCCGCAACATTCACCGTTCCTGCAGGGCACACTTTGCAAAGATCGAACAGTGACCCACAGTTAAGGACCCATGATCAACAATTTGAGCAAGCTCAGGGTAATGTCTTCCGCCAAACCGAGTCATATGATCAGGGACACCACCCAGAATCACACGTTGATATCGAGAGGTTGGGAAAAACAGAAGAGAATGATTTTGCTCGAAAGTTGAAAAGCTTGGAGCAAACTGTGAAAAACATACAAGGGCAAGGGGGTAAAACCAATATTTCATACAAAGACCTGTGTTTGTTCCCTCATGTGCCAATGCCTGAAGGTTTTGTTGTTCCCAAATTTGATCTGTACATTGGACAAAGTGATCCGAGGATCCACATGAAGATCTACCTTAACAAAATGAGTGGCATTAAGAAGGGCGAATTGTTGATGGCATACTTTGCTGACAGTTTGGGAGGATCGGCAACAGAATGGTTTGTGCAACAAGATGTTTCGAAGTGGGTCACCTTTGATGACATGGCCAGCGCTTTCCTAAACCATTATGCTTACAAAATGGCGGCTGCTCCTGATCGTTCTTCCTTGAAGACGATCACAAAGAAACCAAGTGAAAGTTTCAGAGAGTATGCCTACAGGTGGCGCGAACAAGCGGCGCGTGTGAGCCCTTTGATCCCAGATGATAAGATGGTTGAAGAATTCGTCGAAGTGCTCGATGAAACATACTACCAAGCGATGGCCTCTGCCATTGGGAAGCACTTCAGTGAAGCAGTAAGAATTGGTGAAATGATTGATAGAGGGATCAAGACTGGAAAGATTGTCAGCCAAACAGCTTTGCGAGCTCAGGCAGGAGCCTTGGGGAAGAAGGATCAAGATGATGTAGCCATGGTGGGTTCGGGTTCACAGAAATGGAGCGAGAAAAGATACAATCAAACCCACTCATACCAAGCTCCACAAATATACCCTCCTCAATACTACTACACCCCCCAAAATCCACAGTATTCCGTCCCTCCACCCCAATACTCAATCCATACAGTGCAGCCATATGCTCCAATATCGTCTTATCCGCAATGACGCGCTCCAGCCCCACATCCTATATATCCCATTCACCAAGCTCCACATAACCAATTCCAGCCTCCACCGAACCTTCCCCACCGACCAAGAGGTCCTCCAGGTTTTCTCCCAAAAGTTGAGTATAAAAAGGTGCATCAAGCAAAAAAGAATGAGTTCACGCCAATTGGAGAATCTTATGCCGAACTTTTTCAGAAGTTGCAAGCTTTGGACATACTGAAACCGATCAATGGAGGAATGCATCCTAGGGACAGGGTTGACGACTCTCGTCAATGTGCTTACCACTCAGGTGCACCGGGGCATGACACTGAGGATTGCCATTTTCTCAAGAAGGATATCCAAGCTCTGATAGATAATGGTCTGATCCAAATCGAGGGCTCAAATGCGCCAGATATCAACCAGAACTCATTGCCCATCCATGATGATGTGTATATGGTGGGAATGGTATGCGGAGAAGATTTGAGAGCTGAATCTGCAATGCTGATAGTACCTGTTGGTGATGTGTCAATTTAGGCTAACCAAATGCTTGTGTCAGTGAACTGTGTTCCTGAAATCGAGCTTGGGGTAGCAGACAGAGTAAGGGGTGGTAAAATGAAGAAGATGAACATGTCTCTTGAGAAGCCAATTCCAAATCTTACTCGATCATTCATCAGTCCCAAAGAAGTGAAGTCCACCCTGATGGAACTTGAAGAAAATAAGGAAAAGAAGAAGAAATTGCCAGATTCAGGGAATTTCTTTAGTGTCAGCATGGTGCATCCTTGTGAAGGGCTCAACAATGCATGAAAAGCAGGAAACTGGCCCTGACTTGCAATTGAGTGACTGTGAAATATTGTAGCTTGCTTTGCTAATCTTTCTATGTACTTGGTTATTCAAGGGTTGTAACCCAAGTGCATTATTTTGCTTGTTTTTGTTTGTTCAAACCCTCATATCTTCAATTCAATGAAAGATCCATCTCGTCCTAATATTCGGTCTTTTATATTTCCTGTTTTTACCTCCTTAGTTTTCTATTTTATGTTTTGTCGACCTTAGCAACATGACATGCGTGCGGAATTTACGTCTTGATCTAGACACGCGCTCTGGCATTATGAACTATTTGAGTAGTGAAAAGGGATAAAAGAGGGAGCGAAATAAGTTGGGAATTAATCTGTAGTCATCCGATAAGGGATATCGGTGAGAAGTTCAAAATCGTGCACGGTCGCTTCGACTGAATTTGAAATACCAGTTTTGAGAACCATCAGTGAAGCAGAATTCGATGACACGCGTGGATCAGTCTAGGTCAATTCTTTGAATCATTATTTGTGCAAGACATTCTCGGGTCGGGATGACGAACGGCTTTCGTTTCTTCTACCCAAATACTATATCCTTTGTCAGCCCTTTTGTTGTTTTCTTTGGCCTATCCTCCCTTGGAATCAATTCGATGTGATTAAAGAAAAGAAAAAAAAAAGAAGAAAAAAAGAAACAAAAACAATAAAAAATCTACCTCAATGGTAGAGCTACGTCTGACCTGATTCCTCTCAAAAGGATACGTAGGCAACCATTCGGGTGCGGTCATAACAGGGGAATGTTCATTTTTTTCCCATGTTCATATTGACGCAAAACTTGCCTCCAAGTTTGCGGCCAACGTCAAAAGAAATTTTGTTCCCCATTCTATGCTAAACTGGGGCAGAAGTTTGTTTTTATTTTATTTTTTATAAAATAAAATAAAAACAAACTTCTATTTTATCATACCACATATTCGTCTGTTTCATGAGATATCTGGTATATCAGTCCCGAAGTCGAGGAAAAAACTCAAAGCACCCCAGTTTATCCTAAACTGGGGCAGAAGTTTATTTAAATAAAAAAAAAGAAAGAGGAGAAAGTAAACATCCCTTTCTTTCATTGTGTTCATCTTGGGGGATAATCCCAATATTCCCTATGTTTTCATATTAGAAAAATTCAAAAGATAATTCCTCGGTTTCATTAAACCGGGGCTACAGTTTGTTGTTATGATTCCAAGGGTTGTATCATTCACCAAGTCATTTCATGAGATGTTTTTCATACCGCTTTTCAAATTAAAGAGAAAAAAAAAAGAGAAATAATCCCCAATTTGCCTAAACTGAGGGAAAAGTTTGTTTATTTTTAAAAAAAGCGGTGGTTTCAAAGTTCTAATATTCATCTAGTCGTCTCATGAGATGTTTCTGAGCTTTTACGTTGAACCCCTTTCTTCATAACCTAACCAAATCCAATATTACAGTCCAAATAAAGACCCTTCTGACCGATCATTGAGAATGTCAAGCCGAGTAGGGTATCAAGGGATAAGTTCCACGCGGTAAAGTCGCATTCTTATAAGCCGACAATCACATTTAGGAGCTGGGAGCAGCAAGGTCATTAAAGGAGAAATTCTCCGGGGAATCAAGATAAAGGCCCGAAATTAAAGAAAGAAAGGAAAGACGGGGTTGAGCAGCAAGGAGAGATGGGAGGTCGATTGGGAGATAGCGAAGAAATGAAAGAAAAAAAAAAGAAGAAAAAAAAAATGAAGTCTTATTGGTGAAAACCTGAAAAGGCGCTGCAAGGCAATAGTGAGTTAAAAGAACAATGAGAGAGGCTAGTCGGTGAAAACCCCAAGGGGCACTACTTGTCGAATGAGGGTTGTGGAAGTCGTCATCAAGTTCGGGTTGAGCAAGGTTGTCAAACTGGGAGCAAATTTAGGGATAGACCGGGTGAACGGATCAAGTGTTGATTCCAAGATGCATGTCATGTTCTACTAAGGTTGTCGTTTCACCTCCAAATAAGTTTCTTCTATCTACCAGGGACATCTTTCATTCGATGTCTCCTTTTGAGTTTCTTCACTTTCCTTTTCATTTATTTCTTTCTCATTATTTTCGGGCATTCAGAAAGGTTTGCAAAACTTGTCTACAAGTTTCAGTTGTACCAGAAAAGTCGGGAATGAGAACCTAATACTGGGATTGTACCATGAAGATCACCAGGAAATGGTTTGTAATTTCTACAAGGTGTGACCAAAGACCGATATGAGAATTTGGATTGGGAAGTGTTAGAATACAACTACGTCAAGTCAGTTGCTCGTCGGGGACAAACCTGTAAAGCACAAAAAGAAATAAAGAATGAAATCAGGGACCATCTGAGCAGGGAGACGTGGTTTTCAACTTTCAAGACAAGACCCATTGGGATGATGGGGTTCAAGTCTCAACGCAAGACCCGTTGGGATAATGGGATTCCTCTTCAAGAACAAGACCCATCAGAGTGATGGTTTTCAATTTTCAACAAAAAGCAAGACCCATCAGAGTGATGGTTTTCAATTTTCAGAAAAAGCAAGACCAATCAGAGTGATAGCTTTTAATTTCCAGCATAAGCAAGACCCATCAGAGTGATGGTTTTCAATTCAACACGAACAAGACCCACCAGAGTGGTGGTCCCAGTTTTTATCTTTCAAGTCAAAGCCCATTCAAAGCGGGCCAATTTCAACATTCAAGTCAAAGCTACATGTGAAAAATGTGTGGACTGTACAGCTTCCGGATATGAGCTAATCATGAGCGGGTGAACAGAGAGGACATAACTCACCAAGAAGATGTCAACCACAATAACATACTTCCCCAAGATAATGCGGAAGTTTCCCTTTCAAGTCAGTTTTTGCTCAAAGATAGCGTCAGTTTCCTTTTCGAGTCAGTTCCGCTCAAAGATCGCGTCAGTTTCCTTTTCGAGTCAGTTGTTTGCTCAAAGATATATAGCGTCAGTTTCCTTTTCGAGTCAGTTCGCTCAAAGATAGCGTCAGTTTCCTTTTTCGAGTCAGTTCACTCAAAGATAGCGTCATTTGTTTTCCACGTCAAAGATCTGCTAAAAGATAGCGATCATTTCCTTTTCAAGTCAGTTCGCTCAAAGATAGCATCATTTATTTTTCATGTCAAGATCTGCTAAAAGATAGCGATCATTTCTTTTACGAGTCAGTTCGCTCAAAGATAGCATCATTTATTTTTCGTGTCAAGATCTGCTAAAAGATAGCGATCATTTCCTTGTTGAGTCAGTTTCGCTCAAAGATAGCATCATTTCTTTTTCATGTCAAGATCCGCTAAAAGATAGCGATCATTTCCTTTTCGAGTCAGTTTCGCTCAAAGATAGCGTCATTTCTATTCCTTGTCAAGATCTGCTAAAAGATAGCGATTATTTCCTTTTAGAGTCAGTCTCGCTCAAAGATAGCGTCATTTCCTTTCCATGTCAAGATCTGCTAAAAGATAGCGATCATTTCTTTTTTGAGTCAGTTTCGCTCAAAGATAGCGACAATTTTCTTTTCGAGTCAATCCCGCTAAAAGATAGCGTCATTTCCTTTCCATGTCAAGATCTGCTAAAAGATAGCGATCATTTTCTTTTCAAGTCAGTTTTGCTAGAAGATAGCACTCACATTCAGTTCAAGTCATCTGCGCTCAAAGATAGCAACCACTTACTTTTCAAGTTGGTCCCGCTCAAAGATAGCAACCATCCCCAGCTTCAAGTTAAAGCCCGCCCGAGCGGCAATTTCAAGCTTCAGAAATTTCAACATTCAAGTCAAGCCCGTCAAAGCGGCAATTTCAAGTTTCAAGTTAAAGCCCGCCCGAGCGGCAATTTCAAGTTTTCAAAACCCACTTGATTAGTGGGAGCTTCAGACCAGTTCATCAGCTTGGGAAGCATGAAGAAGTTAGCTTAGGAATTGTAATTTTACATTTCAATGTTGTAATTTTAATTTTCTTGTAAAACAATGACCACCAGCAAGCAACCAACAACCAGCAACAAGTGACCAGCAGCAACAGCTCTAGTATGCCAAATGTGTCTCAAGTTAGTCCGGGTAAGTCTAGGGGCGTCGAGTCAGTCCCAGTTAGTTCTGAAAGTGTCTAGAGTTAGTTTGTGTATGTCTAGAGAGTGCTTAGTGTTAGTCTAGGAGAGTCTAGTGTCTGTTTGTATACGGTAGTCCCAGCTACCGCACGTGAGGAACTACACTGACCTGACTCCGTAGTCCGAGGATATGTAGGTAGCCTTGTTCTTGGTTAGAACCGAAAAATCAAGGTACAGTCGCAATTTTGTTTTTCTCTTGGCTAGAACCAAAAGCCAAAATCAGTTGTGATTATATCTTTGTCCGAAAACTCTTCGATATTCTCGAACAAAGAGGGGCAGCTGTAATCACCCAATTTTGGCACCAAAAATAAGAAATTATGTAAAATAGTTGATTAATTATCATGTGATTTTACCTTTTTTTAAGCTACTTTTAGTTTAATTAATGAGTAGAAAAATACCGAAAATTATCAAAAATATACATGTGATGTGATTAAGTGTTTAGCTATGATTTTATGTCAGTTAATTGTGCTTTTAAGATTTCATTTAACAATTATTTAGGTCCAAATTACTGAAAATTGTTTTAGCTTAAAAGGTGGTTAAATTGTAGGCAGAACTTGGATTAATAGCCATTGGGCTAATTGAAAAGAAGAAATGGATCAGCCCACATCCACTTTTGACCCGGCCCAACTCTTGTGTATAAGAACCAATTTTTGCTCTTTTGGGTAAATATTTTTCTTTCCCTAAATCACAGGAGAGAAATGCTGCGAAATTTCCTCCTCGCCGGGTTCCGCCGCGGCACCACCGTCGACGGGCTCCACTGTCTCCTCCGGCCAAATATTTACGTCCCATGACCCCCTCGACCCCCTCCCTCCATTTATGGGGCCAATTTCGCCAAATACTCACTGATTCGACATAGATCGAGATTTCAAATGGGGGATCCGAAACTTTTCCGGCGACGATGTGTTTTCTCCGGCCTAAGTATCCTCTCACCCTTCTTTGTACATTTTTCTAAGCTTAAATTCTCCCGAAATTACCTCGTTTTCCCGTTGTCTTCGCCTGACTCGTTATTCAGTTTTCGAGCCCTGGCTATGGTGTTTTGTTTGTAAGCTGGGGTAGTGACGGGGACACAGTGGTAGTTGTTTGGATTGGAGGCTGTGATGATTGGTGCCGTGTGGATGCCGTGAACGTGAGGTGTGTTTTAGCGAATTTTGTATGAGCTGTGGTGGTGTGGTCGTAATGTTGGCGAGGCGATGGGAACGACAGTGGTGGTATTGTATTGATGTAGCGACTGATGGTGGAGGGGCTGTTTCAATGACATTGGCTAGGCTAGTGTGAAGGTTGTGATGAAGCTGATCGCAGTGACGAACCAGTGATGGCGTAGCCGTGATGGTTCCAGTGTTTGGACAGTGGTTCCGGGGTTGCGATGGCGCTATGGTGGCGAGGCCGAATCAACTTTGGCAACGGTGGTGTCACAATGGTAAGGGGGCTGTTTAGGCAGCGAGGTTGGATGTTGTGATTATTGTCTAGCTACTGTGGTGCATCGAGGGCGGAGACGCTGCAGCATTTGAGGGGTTAGCGAGGCAATGACCGCTGCTGTAATGACAATGGGATTCGAGGGCAGCGAGCTGTGTTGACTAGCTGCGATGATGATGTTGATGATTCGCTGCGATATAAAGCAGCGACAGTGGTAGAAGCAGCAGTTTGCCCTGGTGTTCATGGTGATTGGCTTGTGATGGCACTCGAGGTAGCGGTGATGGCATTGTTTAGTGTGGCGTCGGGTAGAAAATTGCTTCTCGTTCTTTCATTTTTGTGTTAGTCTTTCATGCTCACATGTTTGGTTTTAAATTCATGTTTAGTGTTAGTGTTAATATGAAATTGATCAAATGATGATTTGGGTTATGAATAGATTCGGATTGTGCGACGAGCATGAGGTTTATCCTTGCCAATTAGTTAATAAGATGTGAGTATTGCTATATGCACGCCTGTCCACTTAGCTGTTGAATGGTTTGAACTGGATGCATCTAGTGGTGTTTTTTTTTTAGTTTTGGTGTAATTGTTTGATAAGTAAGAATTCAGTGGAGCGCGAGTAGTATAACAGCTTGATCCGATCTTTGTATTGCTATTGAACTTGCTAAGCATGTTTAGAGAAGGTTCTGGTATGTTTTAGCATGTGTAAGTCTTGTGTGTGAATAGCATGAGTGTTTAACTTGGAGAGTGATTATTCTGGTTCTAATTTTGCTAAGCATGTGGCAGTTTAATCAGTTTAATTGTCTAGTTAAAATCTGAATAAAAGAGTTTTAAATTTGAATGTAAAAAGGAAGTCAAAGGTCAAGAGAAGACAAAATGTTGGCAGCATAAAGTAAGAGATTCCCTGATGCCCTTTTTGTTGTTTTAGCATGCCAAAGGTGAACTCCTAGGGGTAAAAACATAGTCACGTGGGGTGTCTTTTACCCAAGTTTTAACCCCACCTTTAGGTCTATTTAAGAGGGGTTTATCCCTCTCATTTGGGGAACAGATCTGAAACAAGAACATCTCCACCCACACACATCTGGAAATACTTAAAAAAACTAAAAATACTCTCAACCTTCACACTTGAAACGAGAGAAGATGATGACATCTCAGGATATCCACTCTTAAGAAACAAAAACAGATCTGAAAGATGAGTGAAAAAATGAAAAAGAAAACTTGAAAGAAAGTAGGAGAGTAAGTAGTGAAAAGGGTGAAAAAGCACTTTAGAGTTTAAGCTTCTTATAGAGGTTATCTTTGGCTGTTGCTGTTCTATCTCGGGTTGTTAGTGACTACTGGTTGTGTGCTGCTGATGCCATTGGTTGGACGTTGTTTTTGCTGGAGAGTTCAGTTCATAGGTATTTTTCTTCTTGACTTATTTTAGATATTATGTTTTTGGTATGTTGTCTTAAGTTATGAACTTGTGCAAAACAACCTATTAAAGGTCCCGAATACTAGTGAAATTTGTCTATATATTTGTTTGCCTCGTTTAATAGAGAAGTTGTAAGTTGTAAATGTATGACTTTTTTTGTGATGGTTAAAGAAATCAGATCTGCTATTAATGTGATTACACCCCTTAAACTGGTCGGATTTGAAAAATAAGTAAATTTAGAGCTACATGGTGACACTTTTTTAAAAAAAAACTAATTATGGTCATATGGGTAAATCTGAAGAGAAACTTAGCAAGTGGCATAAATTTCCAACTCGTAAATACAGTATCGTGGTTAGTAGACTTTGAAAGCATAAAAGATTTCACCTTGAATTTGTTAGGCAAGGGATTAGGAATTGTAACTCGCAATCAGATATAAGTCATGCGACTAATATAAAAATTGTTAGCTAAAGGGGAACACATATGATTAGGCAAATTCAAATAGGCCAAAACAATTACAAAATCAAGTCGCTCGATTAGGCAAAAATGAGTATGATTTGTGATCTACTTATTAGGCAAAGAGCAATAAAAATAAGAAAGTTAAGTCGATTTAAAGATAAGTACGACAAATAAGTATGATTCGTGATCTACTTATTAGGCGCATCAAAATAAACAGAGAGGCAATTTGTTCTAAAGTATACCCTGTGGGTTAGCTAATACAACCTTTAGTTCAAAAAATATTAAAGCGAAAATAATAAAGGCAATAAACAACAAACAAATTCCAAGAGTCGAAATGCGTCAATAAAAGCAATTGTGCTTGGCACAGGACTCGAGGGTGCCTAACACCTTCTCGCGAGTCAATCGAGATCCTTACCCGGAACTCTGACGCAGACCACTAAAACGTGTCAAGGGTGTTCTAAGTACACCACTTTGGTGACTTGGCACACCTTTAACTTGTCAAGTGGCGACTCCGTAATCTCGATAATTTTGTACCTTTAAAACACCTAAGTCACATACCTTTTAATTTATTATTTAGTAAAATTTTAGGGCGTGACACACACTACACACAAACAAATATTTACAATTTACAAAGGACATTACTACTATTCACAATTTTAACAAGAACGGCTCACAAAGTTTGGAACTAAGCCAACTAGCTCAACTCCTCAAACTACTCAAATACGCCAATTGTTCCCCGGCAACGGTGCCAATTTTGACAAACGCTCAACACACATCTCGGCTTGAGGTATGAACGGTCATCGCAATACAATTTACCCAACTAGGAGTCGGGGTCGAATCTACAAGGAACAAAGTGATGCGATCAAAGTAGTGGAGGAACTAAACCTATTTGACTAAGCCAAACTAGGATAACGAGGTGATGGAATGATATTAACAACCAGAAACTACACTAGGAAAGCAAGTAAATGTGATCTATGGCCTTCTCACAACCAAGGAAAACAAGTTTTGAGCCTAGGATTCAATTATAGCACGGGGTTTATATATTATGGCCGAGTCGTTCTAATCTAATCCCTAGAATCCTTCCGGCCTAGAAGGGATTTACCTCAACGGCACTCGTCAAAGCCATGGTTGAGCTTATAAAGCACTAACCATTACCCGAGGAAAGAAGACCTCTTCCGAGCGTAACTTCGTTTAGATGAGTTAGTCTATGAAATAGCCTATCAACCCAAATTCTCGCTAGCTTCAATATTCTACGCTAACTAATCTCTCCCGAGTCTTTAATTAGCGAAGTAAACGGGCAACTCAAGTGTCGCAGCACTAGAGTCAAGCAATCAAAATAATGGAAGCTAGACAATCAAAACCCAAAAATATAAATTCCTAATCATGACTCATTCATATATTCATGTCCAAAATCATATCAATTAATAACACAAATAACTATGAAATATATTCACAATATCAATTCTTCAATAACATCAACAACTCCAAATATTTTCACTACAAAGCATGAAAGTAAAGAAAGGAGTACTAAAGGTTGAGAATTTCTCAATGGGCTGCTCCAAATCTTCACCCTCTTGGTGTTCTTGTTGAGGGATCCTTGCTCCAAGATTTGAAAAATTGCCAAAAGATAAGCCCTAGGTCGTGCAAAGGGCTGAATATATGTTCCCAATTAGGCTGACGTGAAATTACAGAACTGTCCAGCGCAGTCCAGATGCGCTTCTTCGTGGTCGCGTGACAAAAATTACCCCGAGAAGGATAAATTCCGGAATATCGACATGATGGACTAACTCTTTTGGAGTTTTTGGAGTCGCCACCCAATTTAAGGAAAACAGGGAACCAAATTAACAAATGCGGGCAAAAACTCCGTTTTTATAAAAAAGACCCTCCTACACCTACCGAAACTTTAACAGAACAACTACGGATTCTCACCCTCGAGTCAGGAGCTCGCTTTCAATCTCTAAGAGCCGATTCGATGGCATCCTTTTTAATGATCTTTCTAGTTAGCACGTAGTGGGAATAGTCCCTCATCGACAAGGGAAGAGAGCTTCAAGCAAAAAGGGCTTGTGCAAGCAAGTGACACTTTACTTCAAGCGAATAGTGCTTTTAAGAGATTCTAAAGGTAAGAGGTTTTATTAATTTCAGAAGAAGGTTTTTAAGGCACTTCAGAAATTCCGTTAAAAAAATGATTAATCCGACAGGTTTTCAAATATTTACAAGTGGGCTTTTCTTTCAAAAGAATTATTTAAAAATAGTAATAATAATAATAAGAATAATTAATCGAATAAAAGCTTATTTGCAAAATATTCTTTTACTCGCACGAATTTGCTAAGACGGCCCCATTTTGCAATAAATTAAATAAAGACTTCACAATAAAAGGCAATGAACATAAAGTAAAGCAATATACAAACAATCAAATATTATTGATAAATAAAATATTTTACACATTTATTTACATAAATATCTCTAAGGAAAGAAAGGCAAAGTTTAAAGATAAAACCCGGCAAATGATCAACCCGCGGGAGCCTTGGATTTTCTAAAATTCCTAAGTCTTATTTGGAATGCTTGGGTCCAGGTCAATGTATATCCACATTTGTAGGTTAGCCAAACGCGTCCCCAAGTTGTTCGTGCCAAAAATGTACCTAACAAAAAAATGAAAATGAAATTGGATTAGTACGATAATAAGGTATAATAATTAATGAAAATAAAATAATAATAATAAATTAATAAAGTAATAACAATAATAATAATAATAGTAATAAAAATAAAAATAATAATAATAATAATAATAATAATAATAATAATAATAATAATAATAATAATAATAATAATAATAGTAGTAGTAAGGGGGTTTGTTTTTTTCAAAATTTAGGCTTAGATTTGTATGGCGCGTCATGTAGAGGTTCGGGATGTTGGTACGGTTGCAAACACGCCGGCCTATCGTGTTTCCATCCAAGTACTAGTTCCGTTACTCTATTCAACTTGCTTTACATAAAAATGCATACATTCATCATTGCCTTTTGCTTTAGGGACACGGGGACGGGACTGTTCAAGTGTAGTATCATGTTTAAATCAATCCCGAGACCTCAATACGTGTATATGTATTTTTTCATCGGCCAGTTAGCGTAGTATCTGTCCAAACCAGTACAGTATCAATGTGTAGTATCCGTCAAATCATTGTATAAGCCTTGCTGTACCCCGGATACTCCAACTTTTAAGCCACCAACAGCAGACATTACTGACATAGCAGGTGTAACAACACCATCAGCGATGACCATTGAAGTGCCAGCAAGAACTAACATCAAAAGAAGCTTTTTCAATGTCAATGAAGCTTCTAATCTTTCCTTTATTTTTAAAGACCTTTCAAGTTCTTAACATGCCTACAAAGCAATGAGTACAAAGCAAAGGTACCACCTGCAGTTATTAACCAACTTCACCATCATCATTGGCCCAAAGAACAATGAGGACATGATTAACCAAGGGAATGAGAATTAAGGTATATAAACCCAGGGATAATGCACCAAGAACATCTTCATTGCCTTCGACTGGGGCCTTACTAAACATCACACTAAAGGTATACAAGGGACTTGTTCCCACGTCACCAAAAACAACTCCAAGTGTCTGAAAGGCCAACATGATTGTCCTCAAGGTAAATAACCCGATCAGCAACAGTGATGGACAAATATCAGTGACGAGAGTCCAGAAAACAGATCTGCAAAAACTCGACAACACAGTAAAGCATAACAAATCACGATTGAAATAAACTAAGTAGCCGATCGGTTAAGCCTAAAACACCATGAACGTTGCCGATGAAACCTGGCTCAATTTTCGGTGAGAAAACGACGAGCGTCATCAGGCGAAAAATAGAGGAACGGAGGAGTGACTGCCAGTTGTTCCGCTAGTGAGCGACGACATCACTTCAACTTCGACCTCGATGTCCCTGTTTCGATTTCAAACCAAATCGTCAGCAAACAGAGAAAAGGTCACCAGAAATGATATTTTTCAGATCTGATTTCCAACAGCGGTGGTGATGTATTTCTCTACTGACTTAAACCGTTACTGCCCCTCCCGATTTCAATCTGCTTATGAGGGGGCGTGTATGTTGATGTGTGTGTGGGGTGTTTGTATGAGGAAGATGAGAGGGTTTTATTTCCTCCTTTCCTCTTATTTTTGAGATCTGATTTTATTTAGGGGCCTCTAAAAGAGAGGATGGTTTTTTTATTAAAATGAGGAAGATGATGAATAATCCTAGGGTTTTAGCTAAGTGTGTGTGTGTGTGTGTGTATATATATATATATATATGTGTGTGTGTGTGTGTGTGTGTGTGTGTGTGTGTGTGTGTGTGTGTAATTTGCACAAATAGGCTAGTGTTTGGGGGGGGGGAGGGGGAGCTGATTTGGCCACAATTTTAGAATTAACTAAAAAAAAATGAATGGGTTGCACGAGTGGTTTAAAATTGGCGGGATTTTGCAAATTTAGCACTTTTTTTTTAAACTTCAATTGATCATCTTTTACTGTCATTATTTTATTTAATTTTCAAATTAACCTCAATTATAAAAATATTACCATAATTTATTAAATTTGAAAAAAATTCGGGACAAAATTGGGTGTCAACAGCTGCCCCTCTTTACCCGAAAAGGATGAAAGAGTTTTCAGGGTAAAGAAAGTTGACGTGAAAGCCAATTTTGTCACGATAAAACCAAGACTCTGATTCCTGGGATCAAAATGCGAGGCTTATGGACATGGCCGAGCTCCGGTCCCCGAGTTGCCTACATATCTCGGGCTGAAAGAGAATCAGGCCATATGTAGTTTGACGCGATTTGAGAATCAAAGACGAGATAGTAACTACTACTCAAGTGCGGGAAAAGAGGCTTGTAATCACCCAAGTTATAAAAATGTGGTCGACAACACACCCATAAAGAGGGGTTTACACAGACATAGCTTTCACTCATCTCGATAACCGAGCCATCTTGTCTTTAATCTCAAATCTCAGACTCAGGGTTAACAAGAGACTTACCTCTAGGGTGGATGACTTATGCGGGTGTGATTCTTCAGGTCTTCGTTGACGAGTCTAGCTCATATCAACGATTGCCCCAGTTCATTGCTAAGAAAAGCTCCATGTTATACTCCAAACGCTGCTGCGGTGCTGCTAAAAATCCTGTAATAATCTCAATAAGCGGTAAGCGTGAAACTGCTAATAAACTGTAATAATTGGAATAAGAAATAGATAAAGTGATAAAATTGTAAATGCGGGTTGCGGTATCATCGATAAGTTCTTCTTTCAATCAACTGACAAGGTACTCCGCCCGGAGAACCTCTAAGCTGATCCTTATTCTGAAACAGTAAAGCAAGACACTAAGTAAAGCGAGAACGAATTGTAAAATGCATGGCTTTCATAAAATAAGTCGACTAACGGGACATAATGTCTCAAGTCGACTTGTCTATCTTTATCATCTACTTCAAATATAATATGCCAATATTGCGAGACAATCGACATTGCGAAACACTCCGAAACTGGTGCTTCAGCCGACTTGTCTTAGACTATCAATCTACTTTAAATATAAAATGCCAATATTGCAAGGCAACCGACATCGCGAAAACACTCCGAAAGTGGTGTTTCAGCCGACTTGTCTTAGAGTATCTATGCAGGCTTCAACATAACGCTTATTCTGAAAGAGGAATCATAAAGATAGAAAATGCCGCCTGTTCGGCAACAAACCATGATACGCATAATGCTTTAATTGAGGAAGAGACAGTTTACAACGCAATCTTGTATTGTGTTTCAATCCCTTGACAAAACAAATGAAACGTCTGGTCTTGAAGCATCCAGTGTCTCAATGCAACTTGAAAGAAACCTGCATATCCTATTTGTGGGTGGAAGAACCCGAGATATCCTATTTGTGGGTGGAATGACCTGAATATCCTATTTGTGGGTGGAAGGACCCGAGATATCCTATTTGTGAGTGGAAGGACCCGAGATATCCTATTTGTGGGTGGAAGGACCCGAGATGTTCATCTACAAGACGAACTAAACAAACAAAATGAAAGTAAAGCAAAAGACACAAAGCTTATTAAAGAAGGTACTTCTCCAAATTTAGCAATATCTGCAAATCACAACAATGAAATTTTAGTAAGTGCTCTCTTAAAGAGAAATAGAAATGAAACGGATATGTTTAAAATTTACAAGAAACATAAGAGATAGAAATGCCGACTTTCGGCCATAAATCATGATCGAGCCTACAGTGGGCTCCATAACAATAGCGCCCTTTGATTGTCTATAATAGGCTTCATGATAATGCCTCCAATTGCTTATGGTAAGCTTCAAATGATAACGATGTCTTCGCTTGCTCATGATAGACTTAACAATAAGACCCCCGATTGCTTACGGTAGGAGCAATAACAAAAGAGCCTTCAATTGCCTATGATAGGCTTCAGAATAATGCCTCCAATTGCTTATGGTAGGCTTCAATGCTAATGAAGTCTTCGCTTGCTCACGATAGACTTGATAATAAGACCCCCCGATTGCTTACGGTAGGATCAATAATAAAAGAGCCTCCAATTGCCTATGATAGGCTTCAGAATAATGCCACCAATTGCTTATGGTAGGCTTCAATGCTAATGAAGTCTTCGCTTGCTCACGATAGACTTGATAATAAGACCCCCCCCGATTGCTTACGGTAGGATCAATAATAAAAGAGCCTTCAATTGCTTATGATAGGCTTCAGAATAATGCCTCCAAATTCTTATGGTAGGCTTCAATGCTAATGAAGTCTTCGCTTGCTCACGATAGACGCATAATAAGGCCCCTGATTGCTTACGGTAGGCATGACGTAATTTGTAAGTGCAAGCTGCAATATCTTTAATAAATTGTCTTCCCATCCACTGGCGAAGCAATAAAGCAAATGCCAAGGCATAGTGCAAAGCATTTTCAACAATCTTGACAAATCAACAGGCAAGCCGGTCGGGCACGCAGCAAGGAGGGTCTTGGGGTTGATTGTCGAACAAATCAGCTGGCGAACCGGTCCGGCATGAAGCAAGGAGGGTCTCGGGACTAACCTGTTAACCTGAAAAGTAAAACAAGACGTAATACAAAGAAAATGCGAAGGCATAATTTAAAGCAAGTGCGAAGCAATTTGAACAATGTTGACAAATCAACTGGCAAGCCGGTCGGGCATGCAGCAAGGAGGGTCTTGGGGTTGATTGTCGATAAATCAGCTGGCAATTCGGTCCGGCACAAAGCAAGGAGGGTCTCGGGGCTGACCTGTTAACCTGTTAAGCTAAAAGTAAAGTGGTTCATAATATAAAGCAAGTGCAAAGTCATAATTGAAAGCAAGTTAGCGTGAAATGTAAAGCAACGCAAAAGTGATTTAACAAATCAACAAGCGTGAAAGTCCAACAAGAGAGAAGCCCCGCCTGGTGGTCAACCTGAAAAACGTAAACCAAGGCATCAATTTTAAAGCAAGTGGACGACATAATTTAAAGCAAGTGCAAAGAAAAGCAGTGCGGGAATGTAGAGCAATGCAAGAGCCATTTAGCGAATCAATAGGCGAGATAGTCTGAATCCTCATAGCCTATAGTCAACCTAAAAGAATAAAGCAAGGCGTCAATTTTTAAAGCAAGTGCGAAGACATAATTCAAGCAAGTGCAAAGCAAAGTAAGGCGGAAATGTAGTCAGTGCGATAGCCATTGATAAATCAATTGGCAAGACAATCCGGCAAGGATAGCCTTGTGCGGATTATCACCTGAAACAAAGCGATGTCCTATTTGTCTTAGTTTTGAAAATACAAAACAAGCCTCGGCCTTGTCGCCCATTAGGAATGAAAGTCATAGAGGTAGAAATGCCGCCTGTTTGGTAATAATTCATGACAAAGCATAATGCTCTAAGTCGTGAAAAGGGCAATGCAACGCAATTTGCAAGGCAACTTTGGATGCGTGTTCAAATAATTGTTCATCCATAGTCTGAATGATCCTTTCAGTGCAAGCTTTCATGTTTCTGCTCTCAAAGAAAAATTTGTTAGCTTTGGGGAGGGAAGAAGAAGCGTTTGATTTGTGCAGACTTCATCCTGATCTTGCTGCTTCTGCTGATCCCTCGTCTTCATTGGACTTGGATTTGCGAATTACTTTCAGAAACTTGACTCATGAACTCAAATAGCATAGATTTTCGAAAAATAGAGGCAAGATAAAATATTTTTATGCGGATGCAAATGAAGTCAAAGATGCATTTTGAAAATTTTGCCTTGACTTAAACTTGTAATATATTTTAAAACAAACTGAACGTCCTTTGGCTTAGACTTTGCACTGTTTGCTTGACAAATTACAGAATCTTTGCCAACTCATCTTTAATAACCAACGCCGCTTCTTGCAAAATTCTGCCCCAGTTATTATCTTGCGCATCTCTAACTCGTTTTTGCAAAAATTGCCCCAGTTGTCCCTCTTGGGGGAAAATGAAAATTTAAATGCTAAAGGGTCGAGCCCGATGGGAGAGCCTACGTATCCCTCCTTGGGAATCAGACCGTGCGTAGTTCTGCATCACTGCTTCAACGCCATATACCAACAAATATAAGCTGCCCCAGTCGAAGTTCTAATGGTAGTGCGATATCCAAAGAGTGCAGACAGTAACTTTTCAGTGCGTCGATTTAAATTGTCCAGTTGTTTTGCCATACGTTACAAGCAAAGCTTTAGCAGGTTTATCAATTTTAATTTTGAAATGGAAACAAATGCAAGTGTAAATAATATAATAAGAATGAGATGCATTTTATTTCAACTTTCACAAATTCAAAATGAGTTGATTCAGATTAACATAAGCTTTAAAGTACAATGCAATTCAGGGCCTCAACCTGAATTAAAATTGAAAATAATGCTACTAAGTTCAATTGCCAAGTTCTTTCAAACAATGCCATTAGCTTCTGGTACTGCATCGTTCACGAGCAAGAGCATCTACCATCAATCAGATCTTGAATCTTGCGTGATTTGCATGGTCAACCACCTTACAAATCAAACCTCTGCTAGAGAAATAAACAAAACAAAGAAACCTCAAAGGGTAACTAAGATAGTTTGCATGTCATTCATAGGATTGCACACAAGCAAGCAACACCTAGTATTTAACGCATTTTGAGCAAATAAAGAAATGCCAACAATTAACATGTGACAATCACAAGTAGATGAGCGTAAATAAATATGCAAACGCGTCCTACCCTGTAAGGTGCCTCTTTGTGCTAGAGGTAAGCCTAATCGCGCAAACAAGTGGTAACGAAAAATAGTTCATGCCAGTTCTGAACAATTCAGACTTAGAGTAAGCAATAAATAATAACAATAATCGATAACAATCATCTCTCCACTTTGACACTGCAATTTCGCTATCCCAACTAACTTCCAAAAGTTGGTGTCAACTTTAAATTTTAACACAGCTCATGCTCTCCACAGCATCTGCACAAAATTCTAAACCCAAATGCCTAAAATCCGAAACAATCCTCCATAGCTTTGCAAACATCCACTCCTCCAAGCACAACTCCCAATTGTTTTACAACATCCAGGGAGAAATTTCCAACTGCCTCCACAATACCAGACTGCAAATCACGAAAGGCTCCAATTGGCCTTTCAAAATAAAACCTCACTGGTCCTCGGCTTTAGACAAGCCTCTCAGCTTCCTAGGTTTTGCAAGGCTCACCGACCTTGTTCATAGGGCTCCTCACTGATCCTCGGCTTTAATCAAGCCTCTCAGTTTCCTAGGTAGCCAAGACCGCACTGGTCTTCAAGGAGGGACCCTACTGGTCATTCAAAGACACATGGGCTTCGCTCTCCTAGTATGCGACAAGCATACTTCAATTTTTTATAAAGTTGCAGCTGGATAATCAACATAGGCCTGCACACACGCAAAGCCATTCACGAGAGGGACCCACTGATCCTTTTAAAGACACCAGGGGCTTCGCCTCTTAGATCTCACTACACCAGGTCAGCTCCAAAACACAAACTAACCAAATCTTCCTAACTTTCCCCGGACAGCAATTCTGTCTATGATCTCAATTCTGCTAAATTCTTCCATTTTCTGACCTAAAAGACAACACAGGAGACAAAATTTCAAATCTGATTTTGCTCAAAACATGGTTAGGACTGAGGATTCGTTATCACATAGCACATAATATGCATTGTCGTTGGATTTCAAGAACCCGTTGACAAAAGGGCGGTTTCTTAATTCCTGGAAACGGTATTAAGGACCAGGTCCAAACTAAGGTGTATATGCATGCATGACCTAATCTCCTTCTAAGAGTGGGCTAACGGTTGAGGCTGATTCGACCTATGCGGGATAGACCTGGCCTCACAACACAATAGAACTGGCCATGACAAAATCAGGCAATCTCAATATCCCGAACTAACTTTTGGTGACACGAAAGAAGTTTCAAAGAGTGAGGTAAGGGCAATGCCCTTCCTGCATAACTACCCGTCAAGCGGGTGCCCCGTGATGAAATCGAGGAGGTGAAAGAGAATTGACTGGCTCCATGGGGGAGGAAATATGAATGGAATGCAGACTATGCACAAATAAATATAATACATACTTTATAAGGCAAACCAAGCAAATAGATGTAATAAAGCAAATAAATTAGACATGCTAGTTGCAAATAATTGCAAACCTTTATGGTCAAAACCTTTATTGCTCCCCAGGGGAGTCGTCATGCTCTTGAACCCCAAAAATTACTCCGAGAAGGATAAATTCCGGAATATCGACAGGATGGACTAACTCTTTCGGAGTTTTTGGAGTCGCCACCCAATTTAAGGAAAATAGGGAACCAAATTAACAAATGCGTGCAAAAACTCCGTTTTTATAAAAAAGACGGTCTTTTCAGATATTCTAAAGGTAAGAGGTTTTATTAATTTCGGAAGAAAGTTTTTAAGGCACTTCCGAAATTCCGTTAAAAAAATGGTTAATCCAACAGGTTTCCAAATATTTACAAGTGTGCTTTTCTTTCAAAAATTATTTAAAAATAGTAATAATAATAAGAATAATTAATCGAATAAAAGCTTATTTGCAAAATATTCTTTTACTTGCACGCATTTGCTAAGACGGCCCAATTTTGCAATAAATTAAATAACGACTTCACAATAAAAGGCAATGAACATAAATTAAAGCAATATACAAAAAATCAAATATTATCGATAAATAAAATATTTTACACATTTATTTGCATAAATATCTCTAAGGAAAAAAAGGCAAAGTTTAAAGATAAAACCCGGGAAATGATCAACTCGCGGGAGCCTTGGATTTTCTAAAATTCCTAAGTCGTATTTGGAATGCTTGGGTCCAAGTCAATGTATATCGACATTTGTAGGTTATCCAAACACGTCCCCAAGTTGTTCGTGCCAAAAATGTACCTCACAAAAAAATGAAAATGAAATTGGATTAGTACGATAACAAGGTTTAATAATTAATGAAAATAAAATAATAATAATAAAGTAATAAAGTAATAATAATAATAATAGTAATAAAAATAATAATAATAATAATAATAATAATAATAATAATAATAATAATAATAATAATAATAATAATAATAATAATAATAATAATAATAGTAAGGGTGTTTGTTTTTTGCAAAATTTAGGCTCAGATTTGTATGGCGCGTCATGGAGAGGTTCGGGATGTTGGTACGGTTGCAAACACACCGGCCGATCGTGTTGCCATCCAAGTACCAGTTCCGTTACTCTATTCAACTTGCTTTACATTAAAATGCATACATTCATCATCGCCTTTTGCTTTAGGGACACGGGGACGGGACTGTTCAAGTGAAGTATCATGTTCAAATCAATCCCGAGGCCTCAATACATGTATATGTATTTTTTTATCGGCCAGTTAGCGTAGTATCTGTCCAAACAAGTCCAGTATCAATGTGTAGTATCCGTCAAATCATTGTATAAGCCTTGTTGTAACCCAGATACTCCAACTTTTAAGCCATCAACAGCAGACATTACTGACATAGCAGGTGTAACAACACCATCAGCGATGACCATTGAAGTGCCAGCAAGAACTAACATCAAAAGAAGCTTTTTCAATGTCAATGAAGCTTCTAATCTTTCCTTTATTTTTAAAGACCTTTCAAGTTCTTAACATGCCTACAAAGCAATGAGTACAAAGCAAAGGTACCACCTGCAGTTATTAACCAACTTCACCATCATCATTGGCCCAAAGAACAATGAGGACATATTTAACCAAGGGAATGAGAATTAAGGTATATAAACCCAGGGATAATGCACCAAGAACATCTTCATTGCCTTCGACTGGGGCCTTACTAAACATCACACTAAAGGTATACAAGGGACTTGTTCCCACGTCACCACAAAACAACTCCAAGTGTCTGAAAGGCCAAAAGGATTGTCCTCAAGGTAAATAACCCGATCAGCAACAGTGATGGACAAATATCAGTGACGAGAGTCCAAAAAACAGATCTACAAAAACACGACAACACAGTAAAACATTTCAAATCACGATTGAAATAAACTGAGTAGCCGATCGGTTAAGCCTAAACCACCATGAACGTTGCCGGTGAAACCTGGCTCAATTTTCGGTGAGAAAACGACAAGCGTCATCAGGCGAAAAATAGAGGAACGGAGGAGCGACTGCCAGTTGTTCCGCTAGTGAGCGACGGCATCACTTCAACTTCGACCTCGATGTCCCTATTTCGATTTCAAACCAAATCGTCAGCAAACAGAGAAAAGGTCACCAGAAATGATATTTTCAGATCTGTTTTCCAACAGCGGTGATGATGTATTTCTCTACTGACTCAAACCGTTACTCCCCCTCCCGATTTCAATTTGCTTATGAGGGGGCGTGTATGTTGATGTGTGTGTGGGTGTTTGTATGAGGAAGATGAGAGGGTTTTATTTTCCTCCTTTTCCTCTTATTTTTGAGATCTGATTTTTTTTAGGGGCCTCTAAAGGAGAGGAGGGTTTTTTGTTAAAATGAGGAAGATGATGAATAATCCTAGGGTTTTAGCTAATTGTGTATATATATATATGTGTAGTTGATTTACACAAATAGGCTAGTGTTTGGGAGGGAGCGGATTTGGCCACAATTTTAGAATTAACTAAAAAAAATGAATGGGTTGCACGAGTGGGTTAAAATTGGTGGAATTTTACAAATTTAGCACTTTTTTTGAAACTTCAATTGATCATCTTTTATTATCATTATTTATTTAATTTTCAAATTAACCTCAATTATAAAAATATTACCATAATTTATTAAATTTGAAAAAAATTCGGGACAAAATTGGGTGTCAACAGTGCTATCGCACTTAAGCTCTTTTTCCTTCTGCGAGATCGCGTCACCCTTGGCGCTTTCGCTCTGTATTCTTTCAGTTTTCTGTGCGATCGCGATTCACAGCTTCCCAGTCCAGAAACAGAAACTTCACAATTCAGCTTGTTTTGGTTTGTTTTCCATCTACTCACCACCACAACGTCTATATCCTGTAATATTCAACTAAAACACGATAAGTGCGCGTATTTAATCTATAATATACAACAAAAGCTCAAGTAAATAGAAGGTAATGTGTGGCATTTTGCCCACACATCAGCATGGTCCTTCTTGAAGCACTTGAAGCATCCTGAGTAATCAGGACTGTCAACTATATTCTTTCTTCCAGAATTCTCCTTGTTATTTCTTTTGAAACCTTTGAACTTTCCTAAGTTAAACTTCTGTCTCAAGGCACTAACCATTGCTGCTTCAACTGATTGCAAATCAACATAATTATCCGTTTCATCAGCTGCTTCGAGTGCAAGGGTCTTGTCCTTCTTGAGAGCTGGTTTGGTTTTTGAATCTTTCATCATCTCTTGTGTTTTCAAACTTCCAACTAGTTCTTCAAGTTTGATGGATCTGAGAGGTTTGGATTCAATGATAGCAGTCATCTTGGGTTCCCAAGCCTCGGGTAACATATTCAGAACCTTATCCACCATCTATACTTCAGGCAACTCCATATCCATGAATCTCATCTCATTAGTGATAATGGTCAGCCTGGTCATCATATATCCTGGATTGATTCATTCTCTCCCATAGAGAACAACTCGAATTTCCTTTTCAGCATTCTTCTCTTGGAGTCCTTCACTTCAGTGGTTCGTTCATGTGTAACTTGCAAGGCGTCCCAGATTTTCTTAGCAGTCTTGTAAGATGATACTCTATTAAACTCCTCAGGGCCAAGACCACAAATTACCGGACATTTGGCTTTGTGATTCTTTTCAATCATCTTATAGTCTGCCTCATTGAACTTCCCTTTTGACTTAGGTTCTTCTTTGGCAGTAACTCCTTCACCAACTATTTTGGTAGGGATCAGATTTCCTTCAGATACTATAAGCCATAGTTGGTAGTCTTCAGCACATATGTAATTTTCTATCCTGTTCTTCCACCAAGCATAGTACTGCCCATTGAACTGTGGGGGCCTTTGAACTAACTGTCTTTCAGTGATGGTAGGTGGTGCACTCATGATTCTGATCCTTCTCAAGGTGTTAACCTAGCACGAGAGGACTCGCTCTGATACCACTTGTTATATTCTAAGCACCTCCTAAGGACACTAGAAAGGGGGTTGAATAGTGTATACCGGTTTTTCTTTGCAAGGACTCGATTCTTCTAAGTCAAGAACCTTGTTCTTGTCTTACTAGTCGGCACTTAGACACCACAACACACACAACCAAAAAACACAAGGAACACGGTGTTTTTACGTGGAAAACTCCTTGCTTAAGGGAGAAAAACCACGACACACACTCTAGGATTTTAGAACTCAATCCACTAACACAAAGAGCAAGTTTCTGATTACAAGACTTTGTAACCAAGGGGCTACACTTTACACCCTAATCACTCAACAAAGCTAAACTCTAGCTTTACAAAGTAATCCCTCAAAAGTTCACCTAACACAGCTGCTTCTAAGATAAGCTGATAGGTAAAAACAATGATCACACGAAACCAAGACAACTTACAAACCAAACACCTAGACAGAATATCTAGACTCAACCTTGTTAACTCCACCAGTTGTCTTGCTCAGTTATCTCACGTTGAAAGTTGCTGAATCACCTTTGTATGCTCTCAGCTCTCTATTTGTGAATAATTAAATTTCGGCTGCCTCGACTACTTGTATTTATATGGGCATCAGAACCCTAGTTGAGTTACACAAGGAAGCCTTGTAATTATGGTAAGACAAGATTCCTTGTAACTCTTTCCTTGTTTAAGTCCAACTCGTATTCAACTTCGAAGACACAGCCTGGGCACCACCTCTTTTAGTCTGACTAGGATGCATACTCGTTCACGCGCCACTACTCCTAGTTCCGTAGGGATTTGCAACCCTCAAATCTTTTCGATCAGTCGTGCCCTTCTATACAAGGATCAGATTCTCCTCCGGAATCACTGGGTTCTTCTTGTTTGTCATTCTTCAAAACCTTTCCTCTAACAATTATTGTGAAAAATATCTTGACAAATATCGCAAGTTATTATAGAAAAGAATTTGACTGTTGCTGGGATTAAGAGGAAGTGTCAATATCAATGATGACATAAAAAGTATCATGCGATATGCTTAATCAGATCACACGCTGCCACATCATTGGCAGTGTTGGACAAAAGTCTCAACACAAACAGATACATATGAGCATTAATTCAAAGAAGGAGATCAAATAAATGTCGCAATCATTGTTAAACTAATAAAATGATAATGTTTTGATTAAGAACACACTTGGTTTGGTGTAGCCCCACAATGTCACCCCACACGTTTCTAAAATCTATATAATTTCTGGTAGATTAGGCTTATTGTTATTTCACGACTTTATCACCTAATTATCAAAGGCATGCTCTTCTTTTTTTCTTTTTTCTTATTTATTTTCAGGGTAAAAATTAGAGAGTATACAACAGACAGAGAGAAACGTAAGGGTTTGAACTAATCCCTCCCCCCCCCCCCCCCCCTTTTTTAATAAAATAATAAACACATTTTTAATAGCTCAACTCATTAGTGATGTTGTCTACTTTGAACTTAAACACTGCGTCACTAGACGCTAAAACTTGATTTCTTATATTTCAGACATATTTCTCATGTGTTTTGCCGATGTGAGATTTTTCTAAGGTGTTATAGACTACACTTAGGAACTCAGTTTCTCCATGCCGAAATTTGATCCACCATCCCCCAAAGTGTATGTACCAGTCGCCACTTTTACGTACCCCACTAAATAATATTTAACCACTGTTAAATAAGTATTTATTGTCTAGCACATTGAAAAATGGTTTACCAATTAAAATTTTATCATTATGCAAGATTGCACGTGAAATAACCGTGATACCATGTGTAACAACTCAATCCACTTGATATTTATCATTTAGGGTGAAGTAGTATTGGCCTATCTCACCATGCTTCCTATTTTTACTATCTCAAAAGAAAAACTACTTCATCACCCTTAGCTCATAATATCTTTATATGAGTATTCGTTTATTAGCGACTTTTCTAAATAAGGTGCTAAAAGGGCAGTCCGGTGCACAAAGTATCCCGCGTTTGCAAGGTTCAGGGAAGGGCCCCACCCCAGAGGGTGTAATGTACGCAGCCTAACCTTAGACAAGCATAAGTGGCTGTTTCCAAGACTTGAACCCGTGACCTATAGGTCACACGAAGACAACTTGACCAGTTGCTTCAAGGCTCCCCTTCTCCCAAATAAGGTGCTAATTCTTCAAAAAATCAGCCCAATTGTTTTGCACAATTACTTTTAGAATAACCAAATATTTTGAGAAACCTGAATTAGAACTCTATAAGAAAAATACTCCAACTAAGTTAAAAGGGGCAGCGGCATAAAGAGCTAAAAAAATGCGCAAATGGAATCGGACATCTTATAGCTTTTTTCAGGTGAAGAATGTTAATAATTTGTTAGTTCGTTCTTGTCTGCAGAACAACTTGTACTGTTTCTTAAAGAAAGGGGAAAAAAGAACTAGAAGATCAAGGAAATTAAAGAGTTCACAGTTTATGGCTAAAATATTGTGTTGACTTTGTCCCCAAGCGTGCAGGAATGTAAATCATCTAAAACTTCAAAAATAATTAGTTTAATCAAATCTTGAGTAGTACTGCATGCTAGTTGCTGTCTTAGTAGACGTTGTCTAGTAATATAACAACTTCCTTTCTACAAAATTCTCTACATAATTAAGCTTATTACTAACAAACACTTTGCAAGTTAGAAAACCTTAATTAACTTACCTATACACCATGCTTTTCATTTTAAGAATAAAGTACATGGATGTTATGACAAGTGAAGACGATAGCTTACTCTACAATTATAGAATTTAAAAGAAAAGTTTAATAAGCTAGAGAGTAGAAGTAGAGCCAATCGAATATAGTTGGCGGTAAGAATTGATATAATACTGAATTGTATGTTTAACTCATCTGAGAAATCAAGTAAAATTGAGGAGAGGACACTTTTTATCCAGTTACTTATTTGTTTAACAAGAGACAAAGAAAGACATTTTCTTTTTCATTTTTAAAGCCCAGGTTTTATAGCGAGATTAGGTAATTCTCTATCAACAATTAATTTTCATGATATGTATTAACCTCCACATAAGTCTAGTTGGAACTAAAATTAGTAATTTATATACACTGACTGCAAAAGTAATTGTAATGTAGGTAATCGTATTTAATAGCATTGATTTGTGATCTAAAGTAAATGGTCAGTGACCTATCATACAAAATTTAAGCGTACTGATAGTGTAAAAAGTTTATTATTTTGTCAATTTAAGTCTGTCTATTATATCTATAGTCCAACCTTTCAAAGATGAGTATACTAACATTTTGAAAAGGACGATTTAGTCATCTTAACAATGAGATAAACTTGCATATTACAATATGGAAGTATGGTACAATTTTTTATCATGTTAAATACGAAATCAAGCATGCTTGTTCTAGTTCTTGTCAATTAAAACACCGCCATCAGACACCGACCATTTGACTTCCCCTCTTGATCTCTCTAAACTCCCTCTCCACATTTTCTTCTCCTAATTTTCTCTGGTTATCCGATAATATGGAGAATGATCCTTCAAATTCCTCCGAGAAGTATCAAAGAACATGGTGTTCCGATGAATTAGGTGTAAGTCAAATTAAGTTCTATAGGTGTAGTTTTTGTAAACGAGGTTTTTCTAATGCACAAGCTCTAGGTGGACACATGAACATTCATAGAAAAGATAGAGCAAAACTTAGAGAAATTTCGAGCGACAATTTGAGTATCGATCGGAAGTCTGTCAGTCCCTCTCGTTCTGCTCCGGTACCATCTGGTGACGTATTGTTGCAACAAGAAGTATCTGGTGATGATGAAACGAGTAGTCCCTCGAAAAGGCGATGTGTTACACCCGAAGAAGAACATGATGATGATCATGATCATCCTATTTCGAAAGCAAAAGATGACAATCAAGAGTTGATAAATAAAAATCTTTTACAATTACCCTTGTTTGTTGACTCTCCATCAAAGGAAGTGATCAATTCTGAGGAAACACGAGAAGGAAATAAGTTGATTTACTCTCAAAAGCGATCTTCTTGGCGCGAATCTGAATTACTCGATCAGAGCCGATGTGGAACACTAGATGAGAAACCAAAAAGACAAGCAGAAAACAATGACATGCAACAAATTGATGATTCAAAATTGGACCTCGAGCTACGTTTAGGGCCTGATTCGTCAATGAAATCATAGTATTTGGGTTTAATATACTGATCAAATATACATACCATCTCAAAATCCATCCAATTAAGAGGTACTTCTGTTTCCTATTCAATGATCCGATGGTAACTTTTTTCATATCTTTTTTCTTAAATTTATAGTTCTTTCAACAACGAGCAAAATCAACAAAGGTTACTATTCAATACTATTTTCTTTATTATTGTGAATTTGAGCCAACATACGCATGTTTAATTTGTTCTATTCTATGGAAATTCTTTATGACCATGAGCAAATAGTTTTCTCGAAGTTTAGATGTTTTAACAACTCTATAATAGGTGTAGCTTTTAGAAAGGAAACGCGAGGCATTTTCTAGAAACATTGTTTTCCGAAGTCATTTAATTTGCAGTAGAAGTATGTATATCAGTTGTTTAAGTTTTAGAGTTATACTTTCAATGTTCTTTGCAACTCATGTTCATGCATATTTTCCATGAAAAGGGGATTTGGAATTTACTTAAAAGGGGAGACGTGATGAATTGGCATTCCAAACTCTTTCCTTAATTAGGTCATCATGGGTTCAATCACTCATTGAAAGAAACAATTTGATACTATAAATGGAATTTTCTTGTCAGATAGATTATTTTTTTGGGTACACAGGAAATTTTCTGATCGAAATAGCATGTTCAAAGGTTGATAAAATTAGGCACTAGATAATTTTGTTAACTATACCATAATGTAAAAACATGATAGAAATACTTTATATCTTATGCATCATAACAAAATATGGGATATAATCGCAGATTCTTTGTTCTAGTAGTCTAGTAATATCCGAAGTTTGCCATAGTTCCTTGTTTGTTAACATAATAGTTTCATGAACAAACAAAAGTGAACCGGCTAGAAACACAAAATTATCATAAGATTTCTTCCTTGTTCCTTCCTTAGCTAAAGGCCACTGCCTTTTTCTATTCCCTAAAGCTATGTTTGATGCATCAACCACCTGCGCTGCGTTCGTTGATAATATTGTTGTATGTAGTATGATCATTCCAAATAATAATTTTAATTAGCTGAGTCAATTGTGACTTCAAGTGGGAAAAGATCATCCTCCATAGCGATACGTAATAAGTTTAAATCTTAAATTTCTAAGTACATACACTGTTATCTTCTCTCTCCCTCTCCCTCTCTGGATTGAAAAGAGAGTGCAATGTTTTACCTGATATCATTATAATCTACGTTTCCTTTTTTTTATTAACTTGATTTGTCCGTTATATCTACGAAAATTAATTCAAGGAATGTCATGCACATTACAGGATCAATAGAATTTTTTTTTTTTTTTTTTTTTTAATAAACATCCCAAAGCAGGATGCTTTTTTATTTCACTGAAAAAGAGCTACATTGTGATGATAGAGCATCACACAACAGAGACTGACTTGCAGCCTAACTATACAAACTTTCAACTAACATAGAAATTAGCTCTGTCGTACCTAAGTCTAATACTTGGCAGTTGACATTTGTCCAATTGATAGTATCCTATTGCTTCATTTGGGATCTGCTGCCAATGATGAAACAGTTTAGGACTATCAATTGTTACAGCATTTTTAGCTAGACTATCAGCCACAAAGTTTGCTTCCCTATAACAATGTTTGATCTCACAGTTAACTTGGGACAAGATCTGTACTATGTCGTCTACAAAAGGTTTTATCTTCAGGTTGGTGCAGCATCCTTCTCTTAGCATGGTAGCAACCATCAGGGAGTCCATTTCCAGTGTAGAGTCTGTGATTCCATTATCTAAGCACCATTGTAGACCAAATTTTGCAGCTAATGCTTCAGCTTGGACATTTGAAGAGCAGCTCACTGGTACTGAGAATGCTATGATCAGTTCTCCATGCTCATCTCTCACTATACCACCAATCCCAGATTTCTCTATGGAAAAACTACCATCAGTGTTGATCTTCACAGAGCCTGCTTTTGGTCTGCACCATCTAACTATTTTCCAGATTGGAACTGGTTTTAACCTCTGTATTATATCGCAGAGCTCATCCCAAGCAATAGAATTGTAATTATGAAACTTGGACCATAACGTTTTCGATCGTTTATTTTCTTGTTGGCACTTAAAATTGTTGTGATGTACTTAGTCCATAAGATTAATTCAAGGAATGTCATGTCAATTATAGAAACTAAGCATAGATTATTTCTAGGTTGAAATTCTTATATTAAAAATTAGTATACATTGCGAGCTCCGGAAGTTAAACTTGTTTTGACAGCTATTTTTTAGATGAATGTAATAAGATCAAATTCATTCACATTATACAATGAGTGTGATTTTATTACACGTTTATATTAAACTCTTTTTATATATGTGTGTAACCTGATTTGAAAGCAATGGGTTCAATTGAATCCAGTGGCAGATGTAGCAGCCCGAGTACGAGTTTGGCAAACCACGCCTAGATTTTGTATTTGTGTTAAAAATTTCACTTAATATGTACAAATAAATTATCCATAACTCAGTAAGCTAGAAAGAGAAAGTTTATAGTCCAGAATCCATGAACTTAAAATTCTAAATCCGTTTATGATGAACCTACAGTACAAAGTCTTTTGATTTGTCTCTGATTTTTTTAACAAAGAGAAGTGAGTTGTCTTGACAATCATGTTTTCTATCACTTCTCTTAGGTATTACCAATCTGAAAATTTCATGGCTCTAGCGTGTGTTATGAAACTAATTGTTCCTTTACTGTGTAGCAAAATGCTCTGATCTTTGAATTCTATTATACGAGGTACCCAAACCGTGGCTTTGCCAAAAGCATCTTACTGCGCTAACTGACGTATTACTGAAGCTGCTAACCAATAAGAGCTTTCAGAGTAATTGGTTTTCTGTATGCTGCCATTTTTCCATTGATTTAATTTATTTGCTTTTGTTCTCCAATCAGAGAGGTGGATTTAGAGCAGGTGTTGTGGGTTCAATCAATCCTGATTCTTTCGACTTCATAGACATTTTTGCATTTGACTTTCCTTATTTCCATTACACTATATTTAAAGTAAAAACACGCTGGTTATGGAGCATTGACGAAAGTGCAAGTCCATTGAATGATATATTTTCCAATCTTTTTTCAGCTATGACTTTCTATATAAAGATACTATGTATATTTAATTTCCCTTTTTTGGTCTTACATTGTGAATTATACATCAAAACATGTTTCCACAATTTACGAATTCACATTACCTCCATTTCTTTTGTGTGTGTGGAGGGGGGAGGGGTGTAGGGTTGAGTGGTCTTATCAAAATTTCATTGACTAATAATTTAGAATAATTTTCAATTTATACCCCTTAATCTTTATATCCTTTTGCAATTTATACCTTAACCTATTTTGTTTTAAAGATTCACACCCTAATCTCTTTAGTTCCTTGCAACATCATAAAATCCCACTTTCTTCAATTATGTAAGGGTAAAGTTAGAAAAACATAAATAATAAAACAAAAAAAAATAATTTAAATTTAAAAGTAAAAGAAATATCAACTAACTAGTTTGTTGGTTATCTTCTCAAAACACGAAGTCCAAGAAACTTTTACAGCTAAATTCACTTAACTATTTACCACTCATGGAAGAAACGCAAGCATTTGGTATTATCTCCTCAATATTGTTACAAAGACAAAATAACATATTCATAAAGTAAGACATAATTTTTCTTGGAGCGGTAGCAGTTTGAACATATTTATGCATATAGAAGATGGGTTACCTTTCAATTTCTCCTTCTTGATCTTTTGCATTGCCTGTGATCCAGCGAAGTAGAGATTTGCTAGTGTTGAGATTTATTTTTGGAGATAGGTTTGTCTGGGAAATAAACCTAAATCACTACACTAAGAACTGATGGTAGAAACGTGGGAGAATTAGCCCAACTTAATTTCTTGTAAATAAAATAAGTTTTAGAAAACTATTAGTTATGTTTACTCTTTTATTTAATTGAAAAAAGTGATATATTTATGATATTGCAAGTAACTAAGAAGATTAGGGTGCAGATCATTTTAAAAAAATAAGTTAAGTTGTAAGTTGCAAAAGGATGCATAGGCTAAGGGTACAAATTGAAAATTATTTCATAATTTATCAACTAGTTGTTTCTTGCCTTCTTATTACTATTATAAACGTTGGAGTTTATTTTAATCTTTTCTTCATAATCCCCCTGTTAAAAAAAGAAGGATAACACAATTTATTTATTTATTTATTACAAAAATGTCACAATTCTGAATTTAAAAATAATTTAACTTTAAGCTTTTTACAACTTTCATAAATTTCTTATATTTTGAGCAAAGTCGAACCCGCCATCCCTTAAACAGATGATTACTAAATATTATTGAGTAGCTAAACTCGAACTTCTTTAACTTTACGCACCTCTACTTATATTTTATCTTTTCTTTTTTTTGATATGCAATGTGAGTTTATAATTACCAAAACAAAAATATGAAACTATAACAGTATTAGGCATGTTATTAAAGGAGAATAACTAGGTTGTATCAACGAAAGTTAAATACTTCACTTTCATTTAATTAATGGAGTAATATACTCCACAGAATTTTAACAGTATTTTCGCTAATTTCAAAATTTTCATCTATGGTGATTTTGTAGTGAGTCTCCATCTCTTTTCTTTCTTCTTCTATCTTTTTTATTCATAAAAAAGATAAAATACAAGTTATCCATTTACATCAAACTTCTTTTTTATAATAATATTTTTTACCACCCATATTTCTTCCAATAAGCAGCTACAGGATCACGGTGGGCACCAAGGTAAAAACCATCTTCTTGTACCCTCCAATAACATTCATACCTGTCACGACTTATTTTTCCACAGTCATCACCTATACCATAATTGTACACATCAAATTTTTTATCTTTACCATTCCACCAGAAATGACAATAGAAAGTTGTTTCTCCAATAAACTTCCTTTTAAATGTAAAATAAAACTCATTGTTTGGATGGAGGTCTTTATATCCTAGATCATCATCACGAGATTGGCAACGAATAGTCAAAGGTTTAGAATTATTTGGGAGGGCATCAGTGATGCGAAGATCAACTCTAGGGTTAAACCAATTGCTTTTAACAAGAACAAGGTTTAGTAGGAAAATGAGTGCAAAAGAAAGAGCACTCTTGGTCGTGAAATTAGTCATATTTGGCCCTTGAAATGTTTATTTCCCCCTTATTGTTCTATGCTTTAGTTCATAACTCTAGAGAGTTTCATGCTCGTTATATATGCATCTGAAGAAGTTAATAAAGTGCTTACTTTTTTAGATTTTTAAACCATCATTTATTTTCTCCATGCTTTTTGTATAAAAAGGAATAGACCTTCATTATGGTTTTATGCAGTTTTATTACAATTGCAATGGCATATTCTAGTTATATTCCGTTTGACTTTTTAATGAATTTGCTTTTTAGTCAAAAGTAATTAACGAAAACCTCCATTTTTGGGGAAAATTTTATATCTAACCAAATATATAACATGGCCCTACAGTTTAATAGACACAACTAATATACAACAATGGCTAGCCAAAAAGATGTTAATAAATAAGTTTATGTGCATCATTTATCCTAAATATTAGCATCATTCACTGATTTCTTTCCTAAAATTTAGCATAACTCACGCACAAATAAGGTAAATTAAGATTTACCTATACAAACAAAAAATCATCACTTAATCTGTAACGCATCTCTCTCCACTTCCATCAAATTACGATTTCTCTTTCTTTCTTTAAGTTTCTCTTCCAAATTTATTCATCCCATTTTTTTTCTTAGTCGTTATACCTGTAATTTTCACCAAACATTTAGTCGTTATTCTTGTAATAAAATAAATTTTTTGGATATGGTTCAATACATATAAATATGTACAATAAATTAGATGTATTTCAATATATGCAGATATATACAAAATATTCAATTTTTAGTTTAGATATACTACAATATATTAATATTTTAATATATAAAAATATGTACAGTATTTTAGATATATTTCAATATATGCAAATATGTACAATATATGCACTTTTTATTTTAGAAATATTTTAGATATATTGTAGATATTTTTGCCCTTTCAACGAGATACAAAAATTATATATGTGATAAAGTACTGGATGAATACTCAGTCGCCTATTACAAGAGGAAATGTTTTCCTACAGCTTCAATGGTTTTCTTTTTTAAAAAAAAAAAAAAAAATCTTAAGTTGTTCTATATTTCTTGTAGCTTGAACAATGTTGATGACAATATATATTGGTTCCTTGAATCGTAGAGTTAGTGATAAATGATGACCCTAAAAAATTGCATGATATATATGCAATAAATAGAATCCCATAATTTTAGGTGGTAAATATATAAAGAGTTCTAATTTTTATTGCATCAATTTTTTAATTATATCTTATTAAATATATTATTCATATAGTATTCAATTTTTATTTAAGGTATTCATTATTTATTTTTAGAGTATTTTCTTTCACATTTTCAAGAAAATTTTATTTTTTTATTCATATAATATTATCATTATATGCATGATTTATACCTCATAAATGTCACATACAAAATATATACAGAAGTTATATCTCAAATATATAAATTACTATCTCCATGTATACAAACTTTTAACTTCAGATATGAATTGATCATGTCAATATACAGTGTCGAGTTTTTTTACTCATACTCTATTATATTTTTTATTCCTATAATATTCACATTTTATTTAAACAATATCTATTTCTTATTTATAGAGTGGTCACGTTTATCCATACCAATTTTAAAAAAATTATTGTAAAGACATAATTTATACCATTATATTGACGATTATTAAAAATATATCACAAGTATATTAAATAAATATCAAGTGTATCGTCATATCTCAATACAGAAACAACCCAAATATGCATATCTTTTACATCATATATATCTCAAATATACATAAACATCACATGTATGCATATCTTATACGTCAAATATATCTCAAATATACATAAACACCCCATGTATGCGTATCTTTGCCATTAAAACTGCACAATTGTACCCAAAAAATAAAAATAAAAAACGGTTAAAAACTATGAATACCAACTAAAACTCAGAAAAAATTTATGATATTTAAATTGTATTAAAAAATATATCATCAAAATAATTAAATAAAAAAAATACATGCAGAATTACAAAAAAATTTGAAATTTTTATTTATCGCTTTAGTTATGATAAGAGCAAAAAATTAGGAGATAACTCATATTCTCAATATTAATTAGAATCTAAAAAAAATATTAAATGTAGTAGGCACACTAAGAGGGAAAATCGCAAGTTCCCTAAAATTAGGCACGATTAGAGGGAAGTTGATCAGTTTTTAAAAATGGCTACTAAAAGATAGTTAAATAAGTCTAAATGTCTATATACTATAAATTAGAATAAATGTATCTATTTTCTGTTAAAGGCACTTCTAAATGTCTATACAATGTAAAAATTCCTTATTTTTGTTCAATACTTAGGGTTTTCTACACATATATACAAATTTACCTTCTATATTACATAAAAATAGTAATATTTTATAAATTACAACACATATCAATATTTTTTCTAGCACATTTTTCAAAACCCTAACTATATAAAGTTTATTTTCTCATTTGTTCACTCCACCCCTATTAGCTCCTCAAAGCTGGTCAAACATTTGTATCATTCCCATGGCTCATCGGAAAAGAGATCCACCAGTCGCCACCGCAGCTCCGCCAGCGGTCCACCGTTTGGCCACCGTAAATACCAAAGCATACCTTCCCGAACTCATCTTGACCCATACTTCCCAGATCCGAAATCCATTACCCTTGAAAATGCTTCTTTTGGCTTAGATCTGGCCAAAACAGTGGTATCAAATCCCTACACCACAACACTAAACTCTTTTCTGCCTCATCCGACGCCGATTCTCTCCGGCCGCTCGCCGGTGCGTTAATATCTGATGTTGTGGGTTCATTGGAAGTGGAAAACGGCGAGAATAACAGGAAACAAGCATTAGGATCTGGTTGCCAAGTCCAACGCCTTGTTGCTACTGGAAGAACTGGTGTGCCGTCAAATAATTTCTAAGTGATTTACACAACTAAATATCGATTTCAATGTGACTGCAACAAGCATTGGTGAAAAATAAATGAAGATGAGTCAGTGATTACACAGTGGAGACAAGAGTACATGTAAAGTGATTACACAAAGGACTAGATGAATAGAAGAGTCAAATGTTTAAAGTATACGTAAAGTGATTACACAAAGGACAAATACTAGTTAGATGAAAAGAGAAGAAAAGTCAACCATGCCAAGAAACTGCCATTAGTCCTCTTAGAAACGGAATTAACTCAATTTTTATTTTATTTTCTGTCTATTTTGAAATATTATTTTTGGTCTGGTTTGGATATCTACTGTTGCTGCTATGTTTTTCTCAGTTTGTTTATTCACGCGGTGGTGGAGTTGGTGTTTCACCACCGCCTCTGTTCTTTGTATTTTTGATCTGTTCTTTGTTAGGAGCATCAGACAAAATGACGGATCTGTTTTTTGTGTATATCTGTGTACTGATATATTTCAAAAATTATTACAGTAGTTTGTGTGTGTCTCTGTTTCTCTTTGTTTTCGATATGTATGGTATGAACACCGCTGAAACAACTTGAAAAATGCTAAAACAGTTTGAAACGGCTATTGAAACAGTTTGAAACGGCATTAAAACAGTCTGAAACAGCGATGAATCAGTCTGAAACTATGTTGAATTTATCTGAAACAGTGCTGAAACAGCTAGATACAGCGCAAATACAGCGAGATACGATTAGATACTGAACAAAAATATAGCAGATACAGCGAGATACAACGCTGAAACAGTCAGAAACGGTCTGAAACAGCGATGAAACAACCTGAAACAGTACAGAAATATTTAGATATAGTGCTGAAACAACCTGAAACGGTGCAGGAATATTTAGATACAGTGCTAAAACAACTTGAAACGGTGCTGAAACAGTCTGAAATAGTGCTGAAACAACGCTGTCACGGCGCTGAAATGATGCAAAAACAATTAGATACAGTGCTAAAACAACCTGAAACGGTGCAGAAACAGTTAGAAATAGTTGAAACGGTGCAGAAACAGTTGAAACGGTGCAGAAACAGTCAGACACGTTGCAGAAACAGTAAGATACGGTGCTGCAGAAACAGTTGAAACGGTGCAGAAACAGTTAGATACGGTGCTGCAGAAACAGTTGAAAACGGTGCAGAAATAGTTAGATACGGTGCTGCACAAACAGTTGAAACGGTGCAGAAACGGTTGAGATACGGTGCTATAGAAACAGTTGAAACGGTGCAGAAACGGTTGAGATACGGTGAGATACAACGAGATACATCGAGGATGGGATAAGGAAAAGTGAAATTGGGGGAAATGATAGGAATAAAAATGAAATTGGGGGAAATAGTGGGAGGAAAAGTGAAATAGGGAGAAATGGGGGGAGCAAAAGTGATAGTGGGGGAAATAGGAGGAAGAATGTAAGGGTTTGGTATGTTAAGGTAAAATATTGCTATGTTTTTGCTATATTTGTAATTAACTTTTGTTTTCCTCTATATAGGGTTATTTTTCTAAAATATATAAAACTTGTACTTTTATGTAAAAAATCCCAATACTTAATATACAAAAATTTATGCTAGCCGGCCTTTCTGAGCGACTAATGTTTAAATTTTAGCAACAACGAAGAACTTCTACAAAAAAGGCCGTTCTTGTAATCTGTCAGGATTCACTAGAACTTTTTAAACCTAAGTCCTGGCGATCTGCCGGGAAGTCCCTCAAAGTTTATGGCGTGATGTGTTTCTTGTTAAAAAAAATTTAAGGGGGTCAAAATTAAAGCAATGATAATGAAATAGACAATCGTGCAAATTCCCCTTAAATTTAGGACTAAACCCACAAAAGTTTGCAGTACGACTTAGTGAATTTTCAAATAAGACAGGACAAATTATAACACATATAACTTTATGAATCTTATTTATCAAATAATAAAATATTTTGATTATTTTTAAAAAATAGGAATATTTTTAATATTTAATATAAAATATAGCAAAAAATTAAAAAATATTGGTAAAATATAATTCCTAACCTTAACACCTCCTTATCTTCTCGCTCTAACCGTTGTTGACATGTATCTGCTATACATGTCTGTCCTGTTCACTCAACAAAAAATAAAAATTGCTATGAAGATATGTGTTCCTCCAGCTAGACAGAGACAACTAATTTCCATTCCATTCTTCTTGGAAGAAAGACTTGGAATAACAATAAATGATTGGAAATCAATAACTACGCCTATTAGTAACACATTTATATTTACACCACCAGTTAAAGCCATTTCCAAGGGTTGTCCCTATATCCACTTTTCCCTATTTTTGGGGATATATTTAGGAAAATTTCACTCCAATGGCTCCCTATTTGTGTCTCTAAATTAGAGAGTGAATAGTATTTTCTCAAATTTGGGGACACACTATTCATCTCCCTATTTACTATTCACCATTAAAATAATATTATTTTTATTATTTAACCTTTTAATTTATCTCTTTATATAAATGTAATTATGTTTATATAATATCTTTATATAATTAATTTATCGTCTTAGCATTGTCGTATTATTTTGAAAATTTAATTATCGTGTATCTATTTTTTTATGTAAAATTGATAGTTAATTTTAGTATGAGTTATAATTGTATAAAAAAGATAAAACCATCACAAACAATGAAAGGTGCAAATATAAAATATTTATTGTTGCTAAAATTAAAAAAAAAAGTTAAATAAAAATACATTAATAGAATCATTTTGAACTTCATAATGCATTAGCTAGATACGGAAGAATTAGGAACAAAGATGCTCATTTTGAACTTTGTAATGCAATAATAGATCATTTATGGGAGCATACTAGAGGTGCAAATAGAATTTTTATGTAGTATTTCGAATGAATTTTATCGTAATGTAATATGTATTTAATTATTTTATATCACAATGATTTCACTTTTATTTTAATTATCCGTTCATATATATAATCTTTAATATTTTCTTAAAAATTATATTGTTTAAAATTTTATGGTACAAAATAAATTTATATTAAATATAAATTAGGTGTGATAAATATGTAAAAAAGGAAATAAAAGATAGAATTTGTTTAAAGGAAATAAGAAAATAAAATTGAGATAAAGATAATTATATAATATAGAAGAGAAAGAGAGGAATATAAAAAGGAATATTCTTTTTAGGAAAAAAAAAATGGGAAATAGTTGGTGTAAATTTACCTTATTTTAGGAATTTCCCCATTTTAGAGGGAAAAATGGGGAAAACCCTTGGAGATGGCCTTAAGCTCATAACTTTTTTTGCGTTTGATTGGGAAGAAAAATCAGGAATCCCACTTCCTTTCTTCTCCCAGACATCTCTACATCAAAATATATTTGGCTTACCTTCAATGGTTAGAGATGTCCAAGAGATTGGGGACGACTTCTCTGGAAGCAGCTACTTTATGTCATCGTGTTTCTCTGGGGAGCTGTATTGTCGGTGTTCGTTGTGTATGATTATTTTTGAGACATTGGATATGCCAGATCTAAAAACTTTTATACTGTGTATATATGGCAATTGTATAGAAGATGTATGGTCGTTGTATCAGAATTGTATGGAAATTGTTTAGACATTGTATGACAGTTGTATAGGAGTTGTATGATAATTTTATCGGAGTTTTATAGCAATTTTTAAAATGTCAAATTTGATTGTATCTCTTTTGTTTCGCTTTTGTAAATATGTATGTACAATTTTTCTTCTTTTTCTTCGCATTCTTCTTTATTTCCCCCTTTTTTGGTGATTATAATGGTGGTTATTGTTCTTTTTGTGTTGGCTTGAAAGTGGGAGGACTATATGTGTATTATTTTTTCATTATATATACAGTGATATATTCCACATACAATGAACATACACGTGATATACAATAATATATAGCATGGCATACAAGTATAAACAATTTTTTTAAAAAATAAAAACTTTTTTAAAAAAATTCAGTGACCGAAATCCGGGGGTCGCAACCGGTTGCAGTCGGCAGAGACCGACAGAAGGGGTTGCTTGTAGGTACGCGATGGTGGGGGGCGGGGGGGAGGAGGGACAGTGTGGAGGAAGAAAGGGGATTTAGGTTTTTGTTTCTACCTTTTATGTATATCTATTATTTTTTGATAAAAAAATTATTGCTAATTTTGCAACTCTAATAATATTACTATTTTTGTGTAAAGTTTGGAATGTTACTTTGTATAGTAGCCACTCTGCTCGTCTTCTTGGAGTGTATCGGATCCAAAGTAATTGATACAATAGTCACAATATATCACAAGAACCCCTTCTCCTCACGCTTCTTTTTTTTTTTTTTTCCTTCGCTTCAGTATTTTATCTCGAAATCAGTATTTTACGACTAAAGTCTATGATAAAAAAAATGAATTATAGTTCAAACTCAGAGATTACTTACGACAAACTTCAAGAGTTAATTGTGTGACATATGTTGTCTAGGTATACAGCAAAGTTCGACGGTTCAAAGATATCAAATATACCGAATGACCGAGTATACCCGATATATGTTCAGTACAAAAAGTTCAAAGAAAAATCTACTTATCCCGATGTGATTAATCATTAGCTGTGCTGTGAATCATACAGTTTTCTGCATGTTTTCATCATATAGTCATTCCCCATTCATGTGGGGGATTGTTTGGTTTTGTAATAGATGTGAATGGGGAATGATTCCTTGACACCTTTTCATTGTAAAGGTTTCATACCCCTTCACTTCTGAAAAAAAAAATAATGCTGCAATTTTTGGAATTGTATCATGAACGTCGAATCCCTAATGGAGAAGGCGATGGTGTGTTGCTTCATCCAAATTTTACAGCTAGATTTCTTGTCCAGTTTGACAAAGATGACGACGGCTTAGGACATTGTCGTTATGTGAATGATCATTATCTTGTGGAAAGATAAATTTCTAGGCCATTAATTGTTGATGTATTCTTATTGAATACAAGAGCAGATATGGATGTGGTGTTCATTATTGGAGGAAGAGTTGTGACTTTTAGGCTCAACTAAATGAACCTCTTCTGAGAGTTCGTTTGAGGACAATACAATGTTAATTTTAGTGGAGTTATGTTTTCTATGGTGAATATAGGAAATGCTCATGAAATATTTAAAAATATGGGGGGCGTTTAGTTTATACATGACAAAGTTAATGTTAGGCTTAATGTCTATATTATCTTTAAGAATTGGATATGATTTTGAACCCCACGAATTCTTTGTGGATATTGGCATTGTAGTTTGTGAATTCATAAATAATGCTATTTTGAAGCGACTAGTTGATGAATCTATCAAATCGAAGGTTGGACAGGTACCTTTACTAAAAGCAGATTGTGCTTTATCGTTAATGGGTGCAACTTGAAATGTTTTATGTTTATTATGAAAAAGTGTCACTCAAAAGATTGTGACTATTTATGAAACGAAGCATCGGTTGAAAGATTACCTTTTTGTATAGACCTTACTATTTATGCACGGATGTATTACAATATTGGCCTATAAAATAGTAAATCCATTTTCAATATTAGAATCCATATTAAGTTGGATTTAACTGGTGGACCAGCCAATGATAATTATAAAATTCATATCGAGTTGGATTTGTATAATGATTCAAGGTTCTATAATTTGGGCATAAAATAAATAGCAATGTGGAAATAGTTGAGAAATATATTATATGTTAAAAGGTTGTGACCACAAATGAGGCAACCATTTCAAGCAACCAATAACCGCTCTAACAAGAACGGTGAAGAAGCTGAAGGGCTCCAAAATTTTGAAAGATATTCCATTTTGGCCCTGGTCGTTGACAATGTTTTACATACATTACAATAGTCAAGCGGCAATAGAAAGGGTTGGGATCAACTATTCTCTAGGGCAATAGGAATAGATGGGAGCAACTATTCTCTATGTGTAACAAAAAAATCGTCAATGCGACAAAGACATAAAATCATTTAGCAACTATTTTCTAGGGGGATTATCACGATCGGCTACATAAACTTAAGTGATAAAGTGTTAGATTAACTTACAAAAGGCCTAACTAGAGAGTTAATTGAGAGATCATCGAAGGGAATGGGACTATGGTCAAGGACAAGTGACTCGTAGCGGTAACTCTACCTAGAAGACTGGAGATCCCAAGATCTAGGTTCAAGGATCTCAAATAAGGTTTTGAGTGACAGTTCAACGTTGTCAAATAAAATCTATTTTGGTCCATTCTCATGATGAGATAATGTTAAGTACCAAGGATAAATCGCCGTAACTTATTACTGATTATCTAAGTTTGATATGGAATTATCAAACAGTGCACATCTACGGGATTACACGTTTAGAAACCACATATGTCAGTGTGAAGTGGAAGCAACTTGAAGGAGAATTTTGTATGGCTAATTCTCTACGCACTAATGAAACCAGGTGGTCTTCATGGCTGAAACGAACACAACAATGAGAACCAAATACGGATAAGGGTTAATTATGTGACATATGTTGTTTAGGTATACACCAAAACTCGACGGTTCAACGATATCAAATCTACCTATTGACCAAGTATATCCAATATATGTTCATACGAAAAGTTTAAAGGGAAACCCACTTATCCCGATGCGATTAATCCTTAGCTGTGAATTACACAATTTTCTGTATATTTTCCTCACTTAGGCATCCCCCATTCATTTAGGGGATTGTTGGGATTTTGTAAGGGTGTGAATGGGAAATGGTGTCCCTTGCACCTTTTCATTTAAAAGGTTTCACACCTCTTCACTTCTATCATTTATGGGCTATAAATAATGAAGAATTATTTCAGATTTTACAACACTTTGACATACAAATTCTGAAATTCTCCCTCTCTCCAATACATTGTTTTAAAAAATGAAAAGTTAGAGTCGTGTGATTTGCTCCGTTCTTATGAATTAGCCGATAACTCTGTTGTTTTAAGTGCCACTATCGTAGAGTTGAACGATTTCATTCTATTCTAGGAGGAATTAATTCATTACTTTGGGTAACAGTGAGAGGATTAGATCTTAAGGAGACATAAGTAACTTGTGGGTTCAGAATCATTTTTCATACGTTTTGTTTTGATTTTCTTTTTGTTTGTTTTTTCGAACACAGGGAACAACATAATCTCTTTAAAGAAGGATGCATCTCTTATTCTTGGTCATGGCAACTGAGAAAAGCTAAAGTATTAGTTACTTCCACATGCTTCAAGCTTACTGATCACGCCCAAAACTCGCCCTTGAATAAGCGATCACTGCAAATATAACTAAGTTTAACAAGTTCAGGGTTGAATCCCATAAAGAGCAACGTTAATTTGTAACCTTATATTCACCAAGTTTTCGTTCAAACAATTTCAAGAGCAATTTATAAAGGTTCTTTAATAGAAAAACTAATAATGAACAACACGTAAGTAATGACAAATAGTAAATAGCTAGAGTAAAAATTCAGTAGTAAAAGAACTAGGTCAATGACTTCCCCAATTATTGGGATGATGTACTTATTATCTCGCTCTCAATCTTGCTTGATTATTCCTATTGATATGTACTCCTAGTTTGTCGCTTGTATTTTCCAATCACAAGCAACAACTATCTGAAACTACTCTTCCCAGTTAGTCAAAGATGATTATATGGACTACTCACAAACATCTCGATAAGAGCAAATTATTCCTAAGTCGCTCCGTAAATTGACCTAAATAATTCCTTAGTTTAAGCTGATGTTTGGCATTTTATGCCTATATTTCCTTAATATTTCCTTGCGTTTGGATACTTTATTCGCTCGTTTTATAGTTTGTGACTATGGTTTTACACTGATTTTATGCCGTGCGTATGTAGGTTGTTGTGCAATGTAATTGGAGCTTTTTAGAGCTTGATTGAGCAAGAAAAGATTTGATTTTGATTGAGGATTGGGTCGAGCACACGAAGGCACGACACGAGCGAGCAAAGGAGCGAGAAAACACGAAAAATGGCCTTGCGCTGCAGGGGGCGCGCCGCGCAGCCCATAGCGCGCCACCTCCTGCGCGTTTTCTTGCGCGACGCAGCCCAAAGGCGGAGGGATTTTGGCGTCCTCTGCCTAGTGTCACGCGATCGGGGGCGCGGGGCGCCCGTTATGGCGCCCCTGGAGCGAATTTTGACTTCCTATTTCGTCTAGGCTTGGGTCTAACTTATCACTAGGTGTTTGTAAACTCTATAAATACTCTTTTACTTAATTTTTCATAAGAGTTCAGACTTTGGAGCAAATTTGAGAGCTCATAACATCAAGAACAAGGGTTTTTCTTCCTTCCATTAATTTATTTCATCATTATTTCATTATTACATCAATTCCTTGTGTTGTTATTATGAGTATGCGTAGCTAAATATATCGTTCTAGGGTTAGAGTATTTCATGAAGGTTGATGTTTGAAGATTGATTTCCATTAATTGAATCCCATTACGGGTTACTTATTCTTTCTTGATTTCACTTGTGTAATTGTCAGGGCCCGATTATTACGCATTATCTATGGTTTTTAGATTGAACTCGAAAGAGGGGATTTAATTACGTAATAAGAAAGAATAGGACTAGTTTGTGAACCCGGGCATCGGGGAACCAATTTGTGAGTAGGATAGACATATACTTGCTCGCCTAGTTTAACTAATTACAGAATTCGTTAATGCGTGCACGTGATTCAACCCATAGACATATAGGGATTGGAGTAGCCTGCATAGACCGTGAAGAACTGAAAGGTTTTCACGGGTACATGTAATCTGTTAGTTAGTAACCCGGGATTTAAGAAGTGGAATCAATTGGAAAACTCAACTGGATTGTTCGTAACTCTGACCCTGGATCGTCTCCGTATTACTGATAACAACCAAGTTTTGCTCCATTGCTTGAATTCACTTTTACTATTTAATCACTGTTCTTTAGTTAATAAATCCTCACTATTGGAAAAAGATCCCTGAATAGTTTATATAAATTGTTTGCTAGAATTCAGTCTGAATAGTCCTCGTGGGAACGATACTCGATTTATCACTTTATTACTTGTCGACCGCGTATACTTGCGTGTGCGTTTGGGAGCAACAAGTTTTTGGCGCCGTTGCCGGGGACTAATTATTGACTGATTTCTTTTTGAACAGTTTATTACTTACTATTCAGGTTTAATTTTTGTTTTGAGTTTTGTGCTGTTTCAGGTATTAGGTCCTGCTTGATCTTTACCTACAGGAATGGCAGAAGACCAAGCTCTAGCTGTGCGAGATGTTGCTCTCCCCAGCCTGGAGGGAGTAGCATCGAGCATAGTTAAGCCCGCTATCACCGGGGGATTTGAGATTAAGTCCGGCATGATTCAGTTGCTGCATGTGACTGGACAATATGGTGGATTACTTCATGAGGATCCGCAGCAACACATTCAGAACTTTCTGGAGATCAGTGATACTTATACACCAGCGGGTGTTCCTACTGATTATGTTCGCTTGACGTTGTTCCCGTTTTCACTGATTGGGGCAGCAAAGAAGTGGTTAAAGGCTGAAAAGTCTGGGTCTATCACTACTTGGGAGGATTTGGCTAAGAAGTTCTTGGCTAAATTTTATCCGTCTGCCAAGACAGCCCGGCTGAGGAGCGAAATTATGTCCTTCAGACAGTTAGAAGGAGAATCCTTGTATTCAGCCTGGGAGCGATTCAAAGCTCTATTGAGAGATTGTCCACACCACAACCAATCCAATGAGGTTGTTGCACACACTTTTGTTGAGGGGTTGAACCAACACACTAAGATCGTGGTTGATGCTGCTGCTGGAGGCCAAGTACTGGCCTTAAATTTTGATCAGATTTATGATTTACTTGACAAGTTTTCGCAGAGCAATCCTGATTGGCAGGGAGATAGTAGAGCTATTACGCAGAAACCTGCAGGGGTACTTCAGTTAGATGCAGTTTCAGAGCTAAGGGCGAGGATGGATGCTATTTCCAATCAAATTAGCAAGTTAGCTCTGCAAAAGGCTCAGCAACCAGTGGCTCCAGTGCAACAACTCCAGAGCTTTTGTGAGGTTTGTGGTCAAGACCATGCTACAGAGGTTTGCTCTTCTAATCCAGAGTCAGTTTATTACGTGGGTAATCAAAACAGGTTGCAGGGTCAAAACCAGTTTGGTAATGGGTATTATCAAAGCAATACGAGAGCCCCGAATAATTACCACCCACTTCCACCCCCACCACAGCAGGTTGGCAGTTCAGTTGAAGATATGCTAAAGCAGATAATGGCAGGCCAGCAGAGAATGATAGCTGACACTGCAGCCCATGCACAAGCCATACAAGATCTTGCCAATGCTCACAAGAACTTGGAGCACCAGTTGGGGCAGTTGGTGGGAGAAATAGGTACTGTTAAAAAAGAGCCTGAACAATGTCTTGCAGTGACTTTAATTGATGGTGGAGAGCTGATGGCCAAGTCTGAAGAGAGAGCTGAAATAGAAAAAGTTGAAAAAGTGGAGAAGGTAAAGAAGAAAGAAGAGAGAAAGGAGGCACCTCTGCCACCTCCACCATTCCCGCAGAGGCTTATACCACCGAAGGATTTGGCTCAGTATCAAAAATTTGTGAGTATGCTGAAAGAACTTCATGTTAATATTCCTTTGAGTGATGTGTTTGAATTGATGCCATCCTTTGTGAAGTTTTTAAAAGAGATTTTAGTCAAGAAGAAAAAGCCTCAAGAGATAGATGCAGTTGAGTTAGTTGAGGAGTGTAGCACAATCTTGAGCAAGCTACCTCCAAAACTTCAAGATCCTGGGAAGTTTACTATTCCTTGTACCATTGGAGGACATAGTATCACTGGTGCCTTGTGTGATTTGGGTGCGAGCATAAATTTGATGCCTCTGTCTGTTTGCAAAAGGTTAGGGCTAGGAGAAATCAAGCCCTCTTCAGTTACTCTCAAGATGGCGGATGGATCACTCACTCACCCTGAGGGTAAGTTGGAGGATGTGTTGATAAAAGTTGGTAAATTTACATTCTCTGCTGATTTTGTAGTCCTAGATTATGAAGAGGACCGAGAAGCTCCAATCATTTTGGGGAGACCATTCTTAGTCACCTCGAAGGCAATTATTGACATGGAGCTGGGTGAGATGACTGTTAGAGCGCATGGTGAAAAGGTTACTTTCAAGGTGTATAATGAGAAGGAGCACATAGTTAAAATTGAAGAATGCTCTATGATTGAATGTGTCAGTCAAGAACATGGAAGTGAACCACATGTGAAGTTGAAGTTGGGGTCTCTCAAAGAAAGGAAAAAGGCAAAGGTTCGGCGTAAGAAGAGAAGACATAAAGGCTGGAAGTGAGCTAAAAGTGTCGTCGTGCCACGACGTTAACTAAGGCGCTTCTCGGGAGGCAACCCGAGTTTGTACTTGTATTATTTTATTTATAGTGTCACGTAGTTGTTGTTTTTTCTTGGATTGCAGGTTCATGTAATGTCGAGGCTAAGTGTGGGGTGTCCTCACCCTTGCCTAATGTTGATGACCTGATGAGGGAAGTCTGAGTACCTCATACTATATGGAAGCTTGGAGGATGCTAGCACCAAGGACTAGAATCTTCAGGGAAGTTTTCTTTACCTTGCGCTTGCTTATTTTTAGCACTGAGGACAGTGCTTAGTTTAAGTGTGGGGTGGGGAACTACCCTTTATTTATTTTTGAGGTTAGGGATGCATGTACCATAGGATTTTTCTTTTGTCACTTGACTTTATTTTTATTTGTTTCTTGCTTTAATACATGGAAAAAAAAAATTAGAAAACCAATGAAAAATTGCAAAAAGATTTTCCTTTTAGTTTTATTAGTGGTACATGGCATCCACCCCGTGGTTTTTCTTATGGCCTCGGTTCTTTTCCACGGGGAGGCCTTTGAACCGGGTAGTTTTTATTTTTAGGATTAGGATAGTTAGTTGTAGATGACCCTAGACGAAGGAATAGGTGGAATGCTAGGTGCCTTTGATTTGTTTGATACCGATGGACTTGAATTGATTGCATGTGCTATTTGTGGTGTCCTTGGGTTTTAAATTGAGATGCATGCCTAGAAAACATGGAACGACCCCCTTGAGATGCTTGAGTCCACTTGCTTGACTTGATTGTTAACCTTTGTGCATTAGTGCTTAATTTTCCACAAGTTGCATTCTAGATGCTTAGTTGAGAGTTGTTGATGGAACCTTTTTGTGTGGATTGTGTGCAATGTGTGTTGTGAGGCATGTTATTGTTTACTCCATGTTGCATATTAATGTCTAGAACTTGCCCCGTGTGTGTGCAAAGCAAAATCCTAGGTTTGCTCTAGTCGGGAAATGATACAAGACCTTCTTTTGAGTTAGCCTACCCTTACATATATACCTTGAAAAAATTGTGTGTTGTGATTTCTTTGACCCTTTTTGTTGGCACCCACACCCCGAGCCTACCCATTTGTTCTTAATTGATTCTTTTGGCCCTTTACTCCTTAAGCACTTTAGTTAATATTGTGTTATGATGTTGGAGTGTGGTTGGATGTTGGGAGGTTTTTGAGTGGAGCTAATGAAGGGGAATAATTGTGAAAATTGTGAAGTAGTGAAAAGCATTGGCAAGGTTGGAAGATAATGAAATTGAGAAAAATAGTGAATTGAAAAAGAAAAGAAAAAAAAAAAGAGCAAAGTTGAAAAGAAAAAATTGTGAAGAAATAGAGAAAAAGATATCCCTTCCTTGTTAGTGTGTGCTTAAAAAGAAAAAAAAATGCTACTTGTTGAGAAGGTGTATGTGTGATAGTTGTTGATTGGGTGGCTTGATGAGATTTGTGCTTAATTAATTGTGATGTATTAAAGTGCTTAGGGAGGTAGTCACTATTACCATATGTATCCTACCCGCCCCTTAGCCTACATTACGACCTTTCTAAAGTCCTAGTTAATCCCGATTGGAGTGAGCCTACATTAGTGGAGTCCTACACTACGGGCAAGCCTATGGTACATTGTGTGTGACATGTGAGACTTTTATGAGAGTGAGTGAATTCTTTCTATGCTATTGTCCCCAGTCTATTCTTGATATTCATGGTTGTGTGTGATATTTGGGGGACACTCTCTTGCTTCATTTTGGTGAGGGCACATGGTTTGCATGAAGTAGGTAAAGTTGATGGTTCTTGATTGAGTAGATAGGTGTGATTTTGTGGGAGCATGGTTGCATTAAGTTGAGTTTTGTGCATTTGAGCTATTTTGGGGTGGTTGTTCTTATATTTTTGGTTTTGGTAAATTGTTGGCATGTTGTGGACCCATGGTAGTCATGTGCGCATTGGTTCAATGGTCGGTATCAACCATAGTCATAGGCAGACCTGTTTTACCTAGGTTGGGAAGTTATTTGTGATTGCTCGAGGGCGAGCAAGGGTTCAAGTGTGGGGTGGTGATGTTTGGCATTTTATGCCTATATTTCCTTAATATTTCCTTGCGTTTGGATACTTTATTCGCTCGTTTTATAGTTTGTGACTATGGTTTTACACTGATTTTATGCCGTGCGTATGTAGGTTGTTGTGCAATGTAATTGGAGCTTTTTAGAGCTTGATTGAGCAAGAAAAGATTTGATTTTGATTGAGGATTGGGTCGAGCACACGAAGGCACGACACGAGCGAGCAAAGGAGCGAGAAAACACGAAAAATGGCCTTGCGCTGCAGGGGGCGCGCCGCGCAGCCCATAGCGCGCCACCTCCTGCGCGTTTTCTTGCGCGACGCAGCCCAAAGGCGGAGGGATTTTGGCGTCCTCTGCCTAGTGTCACGCGATCGGGGGCGCGGGGCGCCCGTTATGGCGCCCCTGGAGCGAATTTTGACTTCCTATTTCGTCTAGGCTTGGGTCTAACTTATCACTAGGTGTTTGTAAACTCTATAAATACTCTTTTACTTAATTTTTCATAAGAGTTCAGACTTTGGAGCAAATTTGAGAGCTCATAACATCAAGAACAAGGGTTTTTCTTCCTTCCATTAATTTATTTCATCATTATTTCATTATTACATCAATTCCTTGTGTTGTTATTATGAGTATGCGTAGCTAAATATATCGTTCTAGGGTTAGAGTATTTCATGAAGGTTGATGTTTGAAGATTGATTTCCATTAATTGAATCCCATTACGGGTTACTTATTCTTTCTTGATTTCACTTGTGTAATTGTCAGGGCCCGATTATTACGCATTATCTATGGTTTTTAGATTGAACTCGAAAGAGGGGATTTAATTACGTAATAAGAAAGAATAGGACTAGTTTGTGAACCCGGGCATCGGGGAACCAATTTGTGAGTAGGATAGACATATACTTGCTCGCCTAGTTTAACTAATTACAGAATTCGTTAATGCGTGCACGTGATTCAACCCATAGACATATAGGGATTGGAGTAGCCTGCATAGACCGTGAAGAACTGAAAGGTTTTCACGGGTACATGTAATCTGTTAGTTAGTAACCCGGGATTTAAGAAGTGGAATCAATTGGAAAACTCAACTGGATTGTTCGTAACTCTGACCCTGGATCGTCTCCGTATTACTGATAACAACCAAGTTTTGCTCCATTGCTTGAATTCACTTTTACTATTTAATCACTGTTCTTTAGTTAATAAATCCTCACTATTGGAAAAAGATCCCTGAATAGTTTATATAAATTGTTTGCTAGAATTCAGTCTGAATAGTCCTCGTGGGAACGATACTCGATTTATCACTTTATTACTTGTCGACCGCGTATACTTGCGTGTGCGTTTGGGAGCAACATAAGCCAAAGTATCATCATCTAACTAACCCCATCTCAAAATACTTTTTCAAGTTATCTCAAGAACAAAAAGGCACATTTAATTGAGAGCACTTCAATTAAAAGCAATACAAAATGTAGTTGAATGAATAGGAATAAGAATTCAAACTAAATTTAATCATGAAATATTAAGTACATCTTCCAATAACGGTTCCATGAACGAATAAATTATAAGAAGAATGGAAAATTTTAAGAAACTTTCTTGTAATCTCCAAGTCTCCAATGCTCTAGCCTCCTATTGCTCCTTCTCATGTCAAAAGTTCTATTTTTGGGCATGTTTAATGCCTTTTATATTGTCCCAAAAGACCCACATAGCATGGGAATCCAAAATAAACCCGGAATCAATATGTCAGGAAATTAAGTCTACCGCGTCGCGCAATGCATTGCATGACGTGATGCGGTAGTCTTTTTCTGCAGGATATCAAAAATTTCAACTCTCTGGAACATGACCCTGTCGCGTCGCGCTATGCGGTGCCTGGCGCTGCACGACTGCCTTATTACACTGCTCTTCCATTTTTTTCATTGTTTTTCATCCACGGCTTGGTTTTTTATCAAGATTCGGGATTCTACTCAGACTTTGAAGCTCCATTTCTTCTCATTTCAGCTCCAGATCCATCAATTTTTTCCAAATAAAATTCTATACAATTAAAAACACGTAATAAGCTTAAGAACATTAAGATATCAACTCATTCAATGCATAAAGGTTACAAATATGAGGCGAAACAAGACTCTAAATATGCATTTCTTGCCAAATATCTATACCCCTCAGTTCAAGCTTTGCTCGTCCTTGAGCAAACCTGGACCTAGCTTGGAATGGCAAGACTACCTATGGTCATATCTTATAGGAAATTTAGAGTGGCGCATATGCACTTTTCACACTATTCTTCACAAATATACGACTTCAAAGAACATTTAAAACTGCCAAGTTCCCTCTCGTAACTTCCTAACCTCAAGAACTGACTCATTAGCACCAACCGTCACACTCACTCACCTACTCTAACCGAGAAGCCTAATAACTTCATTAATCCCTCATAAACCATGTGCCCTCACAACAAGAAAAATGACCATTCACACTGATGCAATCGAAACTACGAAAGCGATAAAGAGATAAAAACGAGATGAAGACTCACACAATTGTTCGAGTAGCAACGAAGAACTATGTTTCGTTACACCCCAAACGATGGCAAGGATCACCTACGCTATGCAACTATCCTCAAGAGAAAATGAGGCTCGAGCAAATAGAATGATCAAAGACGGATTGAAGAGCAACTTGGATTCATCCAATTGATTCAAGCCAAAATGGTTACAAGGTTCAAGAGCTATGCTCATTCAATGTTTTGTGTTCAAAGTAAGGTCCAAATGCAATAAATGAAGAAGGGGTGTATTTATAACACCCCATTACAATATTTCCTAGGTTCTGGTCCGCTGCTGCTCAAGTCCTCTTCGCGATCGCGCAAGAGTATATGCGATCGCGAAGGGCACTCAAAAGCTGAGGAGCGCGATCGCGCGAGAGATGGCGTGAAGGCGAAGGCTAAACAAAACCTCTTTGCGATCGCGAAGGTGTGCACGCGATTGCGAAGAGTAAATCTCCTTCGTCAGGCGGTAAGCTCAGCAGGTGTTCCCCTGTTTTGCCCTGTTTTGCTCCCCTACTTCCTGCACTGTTTCCTGCCCTGTTTCCACTTTGATTAAGCTCCAACGCATTGTCTTTAAGTCATCCCCCGAGCTCATATCATCCACGCCTTTCCAAACCAAGTGTAGGTGAGCGTCTTGTATATCCTTGGCTTGACTTCGAGTGAATGGTCTCGATGCAATTTGGGTTGCATCATCCTCCCCTTCTTGAGAAGATTTCGTCCTCGAAATTAAGGCGTCCTCCTCCAAGGTATCATCACCTACATCAAAAGAAGTCAAGTCACTAACATTGAAAGTAGTCGACACATTATACTCACCGGGAAAATCTATCACATATGCATTGTTGTTGATCTTGGACAACACTTGGAATGGGCCATCGCCCCTTGGTGCCAACTTTCCCTTCCTTTGGTTGGGAAATCTTTCCTTGCGAAAATGCACCCACACCCAATATCCCTTCTTGAAATCCACCTTCTTTCTTCCTTTGTTTTTCTTGGTTGCTATCTTCTCATAGGCCTCCTCCAAAGTCTTTCGCACCTTGGCATGAAGTTCGAGCAATGCCTTGGCCCGAGCTTTACCTTCAAAATCAACAACCACATCCCTTGGCAAAGGGGTAAGATCAAGAGGAATCAAAGGGTTAAAACCATACACACACTCAAATGGAGTCATGCCAATCATACGATGCAAAGTGCGGTTATATGCAAAATCCATGAGTGGTAGCTTCTCAATCCAAGTCCCGGCCTTTCCTTTGGTCATAGCTCTAAGTAGAGCTCCTAAAGTCCGTTCACCACCTCGGTTTGTCCATCGGTTTGAGGGTGGTGGGACGTGGAGAATAGCAACTTGGTGCCAAGAGCACCCCACAAACACTTCCAAAAATGGCTAAGGAACTTGGAGTCCCTATCACTAACAATGGTGCGACGCACCCCATGCAATTTCAAGACATTATCAATAAACAAAAAAGCTACATGTTGTGCATCATTAGTCTTTTTGCACGGAATAAAGTGAGCCAGTTTGGAGAAACGGTCAACGATAACATAAATGCTATCGTGTCCTCCTTTAGTCCGGGGTAAAGCCATAACAAAATCCATAGAAAGATCAACCCACGGACTAGTAGGTATGGGCAAAGGAGTGTATAAGCCATGGTTGTTGGATCTAGACTTGGCCTTCTTGCAATCCAAGAAAGCATTGCAAAATCGCTCCACAAGAGGCCTTGGGGACCCATCAAGCCCCCGCAATGTGACCCATCAAGCCCCCACAATGTGCTTCTTGAACTAGCACATCTCTCCAAGAGGACTCGGGGACACACACTCTCCCATTCTTGAAAATGTAGCCATCCACCCATTGGTATTTCTCCACTCTTTTCCCACTCACTAGAGCATCATTAATGCTCTTGAGCTTTGGGTCATGGTCATACAATGATTTGATTCTTTCAAAACCCATAAGCCTAGAAGCGAGAGTGGTAGCAAGAGCGAATTTTCTAGAAAGCGCATCAGCCACAACATTGTCCTTACCCTTTTTGTAATGAATCACATAAGGGAAAGACTCAATGAGCTCTACCCACTTGGCATGTCTCTTGTTCAACTTTTCTTGGCCTCTTAGATTCTTGAGTGACTCATGGTCACTCTTGATCACAAATTTCCGAGGCCATAGATAGTGTTGCCAATGGGCTAGAGCTGTCACGAGGGCATACAACTCCTTGTCATATGTGGAGTAATTCAAGGTTGCGCCCTTCAACTTCTCACTAAAGTAGGCAACGGGTTTCCCTTCTTGCATGAGAACACCCCCAATTCTCACCCCCGAGGCATCACATTCAACCTCAAAAGCCTTCCCGAAGTCGGGCAATTGTAAAAAGGGGGCGGTACTCAACCTACTTTTCAATTCTTGGAAAGCTCTCTCTTGAGGCTCTCCCCACACAAAGGATTTATCTTTCTTCACCAACTCGGTGAGTGGTGCGGCAATGGTGCTAAAGTCTCTAACAAAGCGCCTATAGAAACTAGCAAGGCCATGGATACTCCTCACATGAGAGACGGTGGTAGGAGTAGGCCAATCCCTAATGGCTTCAACTTTGGACTCATCAACTTCTACACCATTGACACTAACAACAAAGCCCAAAAAGACAACCTTTTCAACACAAAAGGCACACTTCTTAAAGTTGGCATAGAGCTTTTCGGCTCGTAGCACTTCAAGGACTTGACTCAAGTGGCCAACATGGTCATCTATTGACTTGCTATAAATCAATATGTCATCAAAGTAGACGACCACAAATTTGTTGATGAAGGGCTTTAGCACGTGGTTCATTAGCCTCATGAAAGTACTAGGTGCGTTAGAGAGGCCAAAGGGCATCACCAACCATTCATATAGACCAAACTTGGTCTTGAATGCGGTTTTCCATTCATCCCCGAGTTTCATCCGGATTTGATGGTAGCCGGACCTAAGGTCTATTTTTGAAAAGACGCTAGAACCACTAAGCTCATCTAACGTATCATCCAAACGAGGTATGGATGTCGATACTTTACCGTGATCTTGTTGACCGCTCGACAATCCACACACATCCTCCAAGTGCCATCCTTCTTTGGAACAAGGATCACGGGCACGGCACAAGGACTCAAGCTTTCCCTCACCAAGACTTTGGTAAGCAATTCATCAATTTGCTTTTGTAACTCCCTTGTGTCCTCGGGATTACTTCTATATGCCATCTTGTTTGGAATTTGAGATCCCGGGACAAAGTCAATTTGATATTCAATACCCCTCAAGGGAGGTAGTCCATCCGGCATCTCATCCGGGAACATGTCCTCATAGACCTTCAAAACAATTTCAATGGCACTAGGCAAAGGGTTAGGGTTAGATAAATAATCACTTTCGGAATTTAAATCCATACCTTTGTGCACTAGGCATATGAGCATCTTGGTGCCATCATTACCTCTCAAATATTCACCCGGTTGCATCATGGCACACATGCGACCGGTGGAAGATGGTGGAGTCTCGGCCAAAGGTTTGGCCACAACCGGGGACTTGGCCTTAGCCGCTTCCCTCAACTCTTTCATACGCCGATAGTCTTCACTTACTTGCTTTGGGGTCAAAGGTGTAAGCACAAACCTCTTTCCCTCATGCCTAACCGTGTAAGTGTTGGCCCGGCCATCATGAACCACTTGTTTTTCGTATTGCCAAGGCCTCCCAAACAAAAGGTGGCAAGCTTGCATTGGCACCACGTCAAACATGTGTTCATCTTGGTAGTTCCCAATTTTGAATCTAGTCAAGACTTGCTTCACTACCCTCAACTCCCCACACTCACTTAGCCATTGCAAATGGTAGGGGCTCGGGTGTTTAATAGTAGTCAACTTCAATTGCGAAACCAAGGATTGGCTCACCACATTTGCACAACTACCCGAGTCAATGATCCTAGAACAAACTTGTCCCTTCACTTTACACCGGGCATGGAACAAGTTTTCCCTTTGTTCATCTTCCCTCTCCTCACTCAACATGGTTTCCAAAATGCGACGCACCACAAGGAACATATTAGGATCATCCCCCTCCGTCGCTCTCTCTTCACCCTCAACTTCCTCACTCTCCTCCTCAACTTCACCCTCGGACTCACTTTCACCCTCATAGACCAACCCATCATCCATCACAATCATTGTTTTCCGGGTAGGGCACTCTTTGGCAAAGTGGCCATAACCCTTGCATTTGTGGCATTGGAAAGAAGAAGAAGAAGGAGTATTTAAAGTAGTTTTAGAAATACCTCCAACCTCTTTGTGGTTGCTTCTCGGGGTGGCCTTTTCAAAAGGCTTCTTCACATCTCGACTCCCACTTGCTCCACTAGCATATGGGCTTTTCCATTCTTTGGTGCGAGTTGATGGAGTGGTGGTGGTAGTACTCCTATAGCGAGGAGCCTTCTCTTCTTTGAGCCACTTCTCGGCTTCAACCGCGGCATCACAAACATCTTGTAAGGAGTGGAAGATGTGTAATATCAATTGGGAGGTAATCTCCCGACTCAAGCCACTCTTGAAACGGATGATAGCTTGTTCCTCATCCTCCGTTTCCATATCAAGAGCCATCCGGTTTTTCTCAAAGTCGTTGAGATATTCATCAACGGACTTGTAGCCTTGTTTCAATTCATAGAGCCTTTTGAGTTGCTCTTGTCGATACATGGGAGTCACATACTTGTTGTTCATTACTTCTTTCAACTCTTCCCAAGTGATGTTCATCCGCAACCCAAGTCTTCTCCTTGATCACTTGATGGATTCCCACCAAGTAGAGGCATAGGACTCAAATGAAGCTATGGCATAAGTGGCCTTCTTCTCCTCGGTCATATCATTTGTGTCAAAGACCCGCTCCAATTGGACCTTCCATTCAAGAAATGCTTCCGGATCACTAGCCCCTTTGAAAGGCGGGATAGTGATCTTCACACTATTGAGATTAGTGTCACGACCCCCACGGTTTGGCTCCGGTTGAGCCCCATAGTTGTCATCAACATCCTCATATTCCCTTCCCAAGTTTCTTCCCATATAAGCTCTTGGAGGTCCTCGACCTCGCCCACGACCTCTATCTACACCTCGGCCTCCATTCATCGCTCTCCTATTTGGATAGGGAGCATCAAAGTAATCATCATCAAGTCCGAGACCCTCCCCTTCTTGAACCTCATCAACTTGTTCAAGGGGTGCAATGTTTCTCCGAGGCCTTAGGAATGGAACATCTCCTTGGGGATTGCCCAAGGGTTGGGGATTGCCCATCATTCTTTCTCTAGCAAGAGCCTCATCCCTCAACCATTGTCGACGAACTAGCTCCGCATATTGGTCCGGTTTCATGATTGAATCATCACTAGTACCTTCATTGGCATCCTTTTGGACACTCGGGGTCCTTTCCTTTTCAATAACTTCCATCTTGAGGCTTAAGGCCTTCACCTCGGCTAACAAACTAGCCAAGACGTCGGTTGGAACCTCAATGGTACTCTTTGCTTTCTCCTCCGCCATGTACCTACAACAATCAAAAACAAGAAAAGGAGATTAGAGTAAAAGTCTTCACTCATTCCCTCACTTTTGTTTGTCGCTCGGGTTCACTCAAGTTGGGGGTTGGGTTCACACAAGCTTGAGATCAATGGCCTCCTTGTAGTTGCGCAACCTCCTCAATGATCAATCCAAGTCACAAGAACCAAATGCTCTTCGGGAAGAGTGGATTCAATGGGACTCGATAAACGCTAAGCTATTTGGTGCGCACTTGAACCAAACAATTAACTACAAATCTTCTTTGAAATCTACTCTCCTTCTAGGCATGAGTATCCTATTCGCACAATGGATTAGTACTAATTAGGTAGAAGTGTTACCCTCAAAGTACTAACCGGAAGTGACGCAAACAAATGTTCAAAGATCGAATCGTCACTAAACGGATTCGGAATTGGATGAATTTTGGTTTGTGATCTAGAAACTCACCATATTTAATGATGCTATGGGAGTTTTGGTGGTTGGAAATTGTTATGATACCTTTGCGAACAATCTGTCCCAAATCAGGAAATTCTGGAAAATGGGTGTTCTTCGCGATCGCCCCTCTGCACGCGATCGCGATGGACAAAAACTCAACTTGGCGCGAATGCGTGAGACCTTGCGCGATCGCGCAGGTCTGTTCAACAGAACCAGAATCCCGACTGTAAACTTCAGTTTTGGCACACAAACAACCCCAATTCAACTTATTTTTCAATTTTCAAGCTGCCAAATGGTGTTTTCAACTGTAGTAAACAATCCGCAATGGTTTAGCCAAACAAACAACCAACAAACAACTTGTTTCAATGATTTTGGTCAAGTTCTTCCAAAATTTTCAAGACCTTCAAGATTCAAAATTTCAATTTTCACTTCAATACTCCAAATGATGTTATGGGGGTATCAAAACGACGGGAAAACTATAAGGAGTAAACCCCGATACCAAACAACCAAGAATTCATAACATCAATCGAGTTCTAGCAAATTTTGTGAAATCCTCAACCTAGGGTTTAAATTTTCCAAACTTTGATTCTCAACTTGAAATGGTGTTTTGTTGGTACCCAATCAAAGAAAATACGTATTCAAGCAAACCTCGATAGTTGACAACAACAAACGATTTCTGGCAATTTTTTTGTGATTTTCCAATTTTTGAATTTTTTTCTTCTTTTTCAAATAACAAGAACAAGAACAAGAAAATAAACAAGAAACAAAGATGACAAGCACGAAGAGTAGGACGAGGGTTCGTAAGAACGTAACCCTAGCCTTGCTCTGATACCAACTGATGCAATCGAAACTACGAAAGCGATAAAGAGAGAAAAATGAGACGAAGACTCACACAATTGTTCGAGTAGCAACGAAGAACTATGTTTCGTTACACCCCAAACGATGGCAAGGATCACCTACGCTATGCAACTATCCTCAATAGACACGAGACTCGAGCAAATAGAATGATCAAAGACGGATTGAAGAGCAACTTGGATTCATCCAATTGATTCAAGCCAAAATGGTTACAAGGTTCAAGAGCTATGCTCATTCAATGTTTTGTGTTCAAAGTAAGGTCCAAATGCAATAAATGAAGAAGGGGTGTATTTATAGCACCCCATTACAATATTTCCTAGATTCTGGTCCGCTGCTGCTCAAGTCCTCTTCGCGATCGTGCAAGAGTATATGCGATCGCGAAGGGCACTCAAAAACTGAGGAGCGCGATCGCGCGAGAGATGGAGCGAAGGCGAAGGCTAAACAAAACCTCTTCGCGATCGCGAAGAGTAAATATCCTTCGTCAGGTAGTAAGCTCAACAGGTGTTCCCCTGTTTTGCCCTGTTTTGCTCCCCTGCTTCCTGCACTGTTTCCTGCCCTGTTTCCACTTTGATTGAGCTCCAATGCATTGTTTTAAGTCATCCCCCTCATATCATCCACGCCTTTCCAAACCAAGTGTAGGTGAGCGTCTTGTATATCCTTGGCTTAACTTCGAGTGAATGGTCTCGATGCAACTTGGGTTGCATCATCACATAGAGTTTCAAGTAACACTGGGACTTAAAAAATGAAAGATTCACTCACTCCCATAAAGAAGTCATGTATCACACTAGGCATACTATAGGCTTGCCCGTGGTATAGGACTCGACAAACATAAACTCACTCGGTCGTCTAAGACCAATAGGACTTTCATAGGTTGTAATGTAGGCTGTAGGATAAGTAGAATACATTTAGTTAATATTGACTAACCTCCCTTGAGCATTTTAATACATCACATAATTAAATCACTTTCATTTTTTCACCCAACTCTTCCTAATTTCCTAAATTCTTTATCATTCCAAGTTTCTCTTTTCTTTAAGCTTTCAAGAGTAACCACTAGTAAAGGACTATATTTTTTTTCTCGTTTTTTTTTTTTGTCTTTTCTATTTTTTGCATGTTTTTTTTCTTATCATCTTTTTTTTTCAGTCCTTACCATCAGTTTCTCTCAAGTATTACACCTTCCTTTCTTCTCACTGGTCTCAACCACAACCAACTCCTCTAACTATAGCTGTCACAGCTCATCAGAACCACAAATGCTCAAAAGAGGTAAAAAAGTTCAATATATAGTCAATTCAAAACAAAAGGGTCCAGCTTGTAATATGGTTACCAACAAAAAGGTTTTAGGCTCACAAGGGCTAACTAGGGTCAACTTTAATTGGGTTGGCAAAAAATTCATAGACTAACAAAGAAATGCCTATATCACTTTATAAATCGAGCAAGACTCATCATTTCACTTTTCACACACTCAGTGCAAGTTCTAGACATTGTAATGTAAGTATAGAGCAACAACAAATCTCACATACACATGGCACATCGTCTACTCAGGACAGTTAAACTCTAGCTCTCAAATTAAAGCAAGCGAGTATGCATTCAAGTACATCACAAAAAAGAGTCAAAACCTTAACCTAGGCGTCACACAATGGTACTCAATGGTTATCAAGGCATAACAATACAAGTCATAAAGAATGCATGTAGTCCACATATTCCACCTTAATTGTTCATATAATACGTCATAAATAAAAAGATCACATACTCTAATCCTTAAAGAAAATCTATGGTATACTCGGTTCAAACTATATCCTTTGGATAAGAATCGAGGCCCAAAGAAAAATAAAATGGGATTATTAACATAAATTAGAGGACTCCCACGCCATACTTAAAATCATGCATTGCCCTTGATGCATTAAAATCAAAACAAGAGTGATAGAGAAACTCCCTGGGCTATAAGCCCGAAGAACATCCTTGTGAGTTTTCCTAGGGCACTGGGTACTCAGACTTCGCCCCAAGTATATCTTCAGACATAAGAGATTTCAAGCACGCCACACTTAGAATAATAGCCCGAAGAACGTCCTTGTGAGCTTCCTTAGAACACTGGGTACTCAGACTTCGCCCCAAGCATATCTTTCAGACATAAGAGATTGCAAGCACACCATACTTAGAATCCATACTATTTAAAACCACCAAAGTAAAAAAGCACACCAAGTAACATCCTTTGAAAACAAACAAAATGAAAATAAGCAAGAAAATTATGTAGCCTCCCAATCAGCGTCTTATTTAACGTTGTGGCACAATGATCTTTTTTTTTTTTTTGAATACTAAACTACATATAATTTTTCTTGGGTTGCCTCCCAAGGAGTGTCTTATTTAATGTCGTGGCACGACATATCATTTGCATTCTTAAACACAGGCTCAAAAATCTGAAAACAAGAACAATGGATGTCATCCCAAGGTCTCTTTCTTAATTTTTCGATATGAACCACTATCTCTTTATCATTAAGCTTTAGAGTCAACTTCTCTGCATCAACATCAATTACTGCTCTACAAGTTGACAAGAATGGATGACCCAAAATGATATGAACCTCCATATCATCAGGGAAGTATCAAACATGACAAAGTTAGCAGGGAACATAAAGCTACCAACTTGTACAAACACATCTTCAGTTATCCTCATCAGCTGCTTTTGTCTTCGATCTGCTAACTGAATACGCATTGAAGTTGGTCGCATTCCTATCAAACCTAGCTTCTTGTACACCTCTAAGGGCATTAAATTAATGCTTGTCCCCGAATCAAATAAGGCCTTACTTATGGTGAAATCCCCAACAACATAGGGGATAGAGAAACTACCAGGATCTTCCCTCTTTTCAGCAATAGGCATTGTGATGACAATACTACAAACTTTATTCAATTCCACCATCTCAACCTCATCAAGGTCGACCTTCTTAGAAATGAGATCTTTCAACAACTTAGCATACCTAGACACTTCTCTCATTACCTCTATAAAAGGAATATTTAACTTCAAGTTCTTTAGTAACTCGAAAAGCTTTTTGAATTTCTCACCTTTTTGTTGCTTTGCTAACCTTTGAGGATAAGGTGAGGGGGGCCTCTTTCTATTGGAGTTCTATTCCACTGGCTATGTAGCTTTTTCAACCACTTTCTCTATTTCTCTAGCGGGCTTTTTGATGGGTTCCTTCTCTTTAGAATTTACGGGTTCTTCCTGTCTCTCATCAGCATTAGTCAAGTCACTCTGTTATTCTATTTCTGCTTCATTTGGATTGATGATTAGTGTCTTTTCACCTCCATGCAACAATTACTGCTCTCGGTCTAGATCTCTGCCATTCCTGAGGCTCACTGCCATCAAGTGCTTGTTGTTCTGATCTTTAGGATTTACAGTGGTATCACCAGGCAAAGCTCCTTGGGGTCTATTTTACAAAGCCTTAGAAATCTGACCTAATTGTGTCTCAATATTTTTTATAGCAGTGTCGTGTGTCGCCAGCTGCTCTTGCATTTTGCCTTGAGTACCTACCAACTGAAACATGCCTTCAATTCTTGAAAAACTGTCATCTTTTCGAACCGCTGCTGGCTGTTATGGTGGTACATATCTCTGTTGCTGAGCCTGTTGATTATACCCAACTTGCCTCTGGTATGGCACCACTTGACCCTGTGGCAATGCAGACTGATACTGTACTTGCTGAGGTTGTTTTCCCCGTTATTGTGCTCCTTGTCTCTGGCCACCATAATTGTTTACATAATTGGCATATTTTATTGGAAGCCTAAGTCTGAGAAACAAACCCACTATAGACTGAATCAAACATCAGTTAGATAGCGCATGGGGCACATAATCAATCATTTGTAGCATCAAGTGTATGAATTTGCTTGGTTCCTACCTCATCAATTTTATTTGTCAACAACTGCAACTAAGTCATCATTGCTGACAGTTACTCATCCCTTGACGAATTTGGATCAATTTCATCTGAATGAACGATTGATTTGATCGATGAATTCCTTGTTACCTACATAGAATTTTGTGCCATTGTCTCTAATAGTTTCCTGGCTTCTGCAAAGTTCTTGCTCAAGAATGCTCCAATGGCGGAAGCATCAAAATTTTCCCCCAGATTATCATTCAAACTCATGTAAAACCTCTGTCCCAGCATCTGCTTCGGAATCCCATGTTGAGGACACTTTAACAATAGTGCCTTGAATTGTCCCCAAGATTCTTGCATTGACTCCAAAAGGTTTCTGCCTGAACATCAGTACTTCATCACTCAACCTTGCAGTTTTGTTGGGCGGGAAGAACTTTTTCAAAAACAGTTTAACTAACTCATCCCATGTAGTGATAAATTAATTGGAAGCGAGTTCAACCATGCCATTGCCTCTCCATTGTGTTAAAATGGGAACAACAGCAACTTAATAGCATCAGGTGACACACGAGCTTGCTTTTATGTGGCAGAAACAGACAAAAAGTTTTGAAGGTACTGTTGTGGGTCTTCATGTTCATTCACAACATATTGCCCTTTGTTTTGAAGTAAGTTCAACATAGTGTTTCTGATATGAAAGTTCTCTGCTGCAATAGCGGGCACAACAATAGTAGTAGCTAGGTTATCTGACGGGGGCTAAGCCCAGTTATTCAAAGTTGTGTCTGTGTTGTCAGCCATCTCAACTGCACTCTCTATTTCTTGTCGAACTGGTGGATGTTTGTTCTTATTGGCCCTAGATTTCTGGATTCGTTGAAATAGTTCAGAGGATTTTGAACTTCTCAAGGGCATACAACTGTTCAAACACGAGCTAAAAAGTTAGAATCGAGATGACTAAAGTAGAAATTGCTTAAACTACTAAACTTAGCTATTATTTAAAAGTTACAAACTAAACTGATGCCGCCGGAAACGGCGCCAAAATTAGATCACGCCAAAAACTCATCCTTGAAAGGATAAGTGATCGCTGCAAATATAACCCAGTTTAACAAGTCCGCGGTCGAACCCCACAGAGAGCAATGTTAATTTGTAACCTAATTTTCACCAAGAATTCGTAAAAAAAAAAAAAAATCAAGAGCAATTTATAATGGTTTTTGTATAGAAAAATTAATAATGAACAATACGTAAGTAATGACAAATAGTAAATCGCTAGAGTAAAATTCAGGAGTAAAAGACCTAGGGCAATGACTTTCCCAATTATTGGGATGATGTACTGATTATCTCGCTTAATTATTACTATTGACATTAACTCCTAGTTTGTCACTAGTACTTTTCAATCGCAAGCAACAACTATCTCAAACTACTCTTCCAAGTTAGTTAAAGATGATTATATGGACTACTCACAAACATCACGATAAAAGCAAATTATTCCTGTCACTCCGCAAATTGACCTAAATAATTCCTTCGTTTAAACCAAAGTATCGTCATCCAACGAACCCTATCTCAAAATAATTTTCAAGTTATCTCAAAAGCAAAAGGGCACATTTAATTGAGAGCTCTTCAATTAAAAGCAATACAAAAGGTAGTCGAATGAATAGGAATAAGAATTCAAACTAGATTTAATCAAGAAATATTAAGTACATCATCCAACAATGGTTCCATCACACCCTAGATAGGGTAACTAGCCGCTCATGTTCATCACAATCATGTCAGAAATTTTCATGAACAAATAAATTATAAGAAGAATGGAAGAATTTAAGAAAAACTCTTGTAATCTCCAAGTCTCAAATGCTTTAGCCTCGTTTTGCTCCTCCTCATGTTAAAAGTGCTATTTTTGGCATGTTTGATGCCTTTTATATCGTCCCAAAAGACCTAAATAGCCCAGGAATCCAAAATAAACTTGGAATCAATATGTAAGGAAATTAAGCCTACCGCGTCGCGCAATGCATTGCATAACGCGGTGCGGCAGGGCTTTTACTGCAAGATTTCTAAAATTTCAACTTTCTAGAACTCGATCCTTTCACGTCACGCTATGCCCGGCGCTGCACGACAGGCTTAATACACTGCTCTTCCTTTTTTTTTTCCCATTGTTTTTCATCCACATCTTGGTTTTCGGTCAAGTCTTCGGATTCTACTTAGACTTTGAAGCTCCATTTCTTCTCATTTCAGCTCCAGATCCATAAGTTTTATCAAGATAAAATCCTACACAATTAAAAACACGTAATAAGCTTAAGACATGAAGATATCAACTCATCCAATGCATAACGATTACAAATATGAGGCAAAACAAGGCTCTAAACATGCATTTCTTGCCGAATATCAATACCCAACTCCACTCCTTATTCATTTAAGTATCAATGTTTCCAAGTTTTTGAGATTGGATAATGATGGTGTAATCTGTTCAAAGTACCCCTTAAGTGCCAAGTATCTTAAATGAATGAAAAACTGAAATAAATTAGGGAATACAGGGCTTATTCTGAAGTATCCCAAATCCAGTACTCTTACTGATGTGAATAAGCCGTGAGAAAGGGAGGTACAATCGAAGAACAAACCTAGTTCCAAGAAATTATCACTAGTGACAGAATAAGCATGCAAAGAATGGATTTGTTGATCAGGATGACTACAAAACCGACGTGCGTCAAAAGTAATGAGAAGTCGTAGTTGTGTATCACCTGGCAGATGAGTAGAACTGAAATAACTTGATATAGTAAATTAAGGAATTAATAACAGTTTGATCCACTTATCATATAAAAGTAGGAATAATTAAGCATTAGTACTTCTTAATGATCAATATGCTGAAGAAAGTTTCTCTACTTAGTAGTAGCCAAGCAAAATTCCCTTAATAGATCATGAATACGAACTGATTTAAGCTTACTACAAGAACTCCTTTGAACAACCAATATGAGGTTACTTCTATTTAATCGAGTCCATCAAGCAGTCCTTTGCTACTTCCTCTGGGAACTTCGACTTATTACCTTGTATGAATCCTTCAGCAATCCACAGATGTATCAAATTTTCGGACAGGAATTTCTGTTTGAATATACTAATGTTTGTATGAATCCTTCAGCAATCCACAAATGTAGCTTTAGTAAGATTATTTCTAGTTGTACAATTGATTATTAATTTATTAAATATAATGAATATTATTAAATTAGATCAATTGTGTCATATGTGTCTTATTATCCATATAATAGTTGATTTAGTATGTAGAGCCAAGCTTATACACAAAGGAATAAATCGTCCGTTCTTATAAATAATGAAGAAGCATTCACAATCTAAGATGAAAATTCGACTAAGCCATTAGTATGATTATAGGTAGTTTATCTTGATTATGGGAACTAAAATAGTTTCAATTTTATGTGCTAGTGTGTTTTATGTGCATTGAATAGACCAAGTAGATATAAGTGTTTCTACACTGACTATATAAAACAAACTCTCTATCTCATCAGACATACTTATACTCTTAATATTGAAGCTATTATTAGTGGTTTATATTATTCATCTTGTCTTGATTTATCGATATGTGAGGTCCAGGATATTTGGGTTAGACAATTCCTTAAAAGTTGGATAATGACAATATGAATTTGCAAAGTGATAGCTAGTTGATAGAATCCACGTCTCCGTTGAAACGACCTCGGTTAGTCGTTTCGGAAGATAGGACTCCGATTGGTGTGCCGATAATTTTAAAATATTCATAATATCCATTAGGACCTGTCTGTAAAATTTGAGCTAAATCAGACCTCGTTTGGTAGGCATCGGAAGAAGGTTTCAGTTTTTATTGTCGATAAATATTAGAAAGAGATTTTCGAGCTCGATTTGGCGAATGAGCTCCGATTCGAAATCCGAAAGTGCCGTTAGGTTCGTATGATTATTTTTGACTTTTATGAACTTTCGAAAGTGAATTTCGATGTTGTTCGGCTAGTTTCCGCTAAAATGCCGAAAATTAAATAATTTGACTTTTTCTATTTAAATTCGCATCTTGAGTTTCGGGAGTCCAATTTGAGATCCGCCTTCGCGAGTATGTTACATATATTTTGTATAAGTTGTATGCAAAAGTTGGGATTATTTCAAATATCGTAGGCTACCGTTTTAATTTTTATCGTAGCAGCGAATTTTAAAGGAAAAAAAGAAAAAAAAGAAAAAGACAAATATGGAAATTGGAGTCGGTGACAAAGGGATTAAGTTAATCCCTTGTCTTCCATTTCAGAAACATACGTACATAAATCAGAAACATAAAAAGAGGAAATACAGAGAAATAAATGCCAGAAAATGCGAAAAGGGGCCGGAGAATAGTAGAATTTTTACCCCGAAACATTCAGGTAATGACCTTAATATATTATTTGAGTTTATTACGTATGTTTGAATGTAATTTTACGGTACAAATAGGGATCTTAGACATTGCCCTAATGACGTAAATTGATAGTTTAAAGGGTCAAATGGACCCCGATAATGAAATTGATTATATATTCGTACTCAGTGAGTTATGGGCAACTTATAAATGTAATTTATTTAGGGTTTGGATATGTGGCCTTAAACCCTGTATATAGGCCTGGCCTGCGTATTGCGTATGCGAATAGGGTATCAGGTTCCTAACCAGATTGCCCTAAGATGTGAGGAATGAAGCCTTTAGCCTAATTTGATATATTTTTCTGATTATCGAATAGAGTGGGATCGTTTGGCAATGAAACCAAAGGACAAGCGGTTATTGAGTGGATGTACTAACTTGGTAACAAGGTAAGTGTTTATATCCATTTCTTTGGAGGCACCTGGCCTCGTGGATTTTCTACAACGTGTTCCCAACGTGTGCAGCTGCCGATTGGCGTACTCATCACGCCTTAGCTTTGGAAATATATTGTGTATTATATGCTATGCCCTGTTGTTGGTATTACATTGACCATATGAGCACTGCACTCTGGTTTTGAGTATCGCATATACTTCCCGGTAATCGATGAGAGTCCCGAGTCGGTGAAGGATCATCATTGCATATACTTCCCGGATGGCGATGAGAGTCCCGCACCGGTGAAGGGTCATTATTACATATACTTCCCGGCTTGCGATGAGAGTCCCGCATCGGCGAAGGGTCATTATTGCATATACTTCCCGGGTGGCGATGAGAGTCCCGCGCAGGTGAAGGGTCATCATTACATATACTTCTCGGTAATCGATGAGAGTCCCGAGCCGGTGAAGGATCATCATAGCATATACTTCCCGGATGGCGATGAGAGTCCCGCACCGGTGAAGGGTCATTATTAAATATACTTCCCGGCTGGCGATGAGAGTCCCGCACCGGCGAAGGGTCATTATTGCATATACTTCCCGGCTGGCGATAAGAGTCCCGCGCCGGGGAAGGGCATATACTTCCCGGTTAGCGATGAGAGTCCCGCGCCGGTGAAGAGTCATCATTACATATACTTTCCGGTAATCGATGAGAGTCCCGAGCCGGTAAAGGGTCATTATTGCATATATCTCCTGGTAGACGATGAGAGTCCCGCGCTGGAGATAGGTATCAGGCATATGTGACTGCATTGCATCATACCGCATTCATCCTATCTCATTGCACCGCATACTGACTATTGTGTGTATTGTGTTTTATGTATGCGGTTTGTACACTATGTCGTGGACATATCTCAGTTTACCTATATATTTCTGGCTCGTATTCTGGGTTGCGGGGTTCGGTTTGCATGCCGCAATAGGATGAATATATGGATCGGGTTGCACGCCGCAATGTTATAAATATATGGATTGGGTTGCACGCCGCAACAGGATGAATATATGGATCGGGTTGCATGCCGCAACAGGATGTATTTCTGATTGTTGATGTGTTCGGGATACTTATATGTTTTGGTTATCTTATATTCCTGGTTGTTGATGAGTTTGTCATTCCATACGTGTTTCTAGTTATTATCTGGCTCTGCCTTTTTATAATTTAAATAAGAGGAATTTGGTCTATCTATTTTTTCCTCCCTGGCTAGCTATCCTATTCTTTGATATGGCTAGTCTGCCCTACTTATTGAGTCCTTTTGACTCACCCTTGTTTGTTGTTTGTTTCTTGTCTATCTATTTCGTTTCAGCAGGTTCGCTCCAGGATTGAGTTCGCCACGTTGTGAAGGTGCGAAGACGACTTCAGCTGTCAGGGTGAGCCAACTTTATTTCGGATGGCCACCAGTTTATGGTTTATGATTTCAGTTGCATTTTGCTCCCTTCAAGAGTTATCAGTTTTTTTTTTGTACTCTTAGATGTCTGGTCTGGATAGCCCTAAACCTAGTATGTTGGGTAGTCAGCTGTAATTTCTTTTGTACAGCTTAGGGGTATCAGTATGTCTGTATTTTTTTTAAAAAAGTCTTGTTCTTATTTATGAATTGTTATATTTATTTTCCTAATTTGATTGGTAAGGATTCGCCCGATGGGTCTAGGGGAGGATGTCGGGTGCCCGCACGACCTAATCGGATTTTGGGTCGTGTCAGTTGGTATCAGAGCCCAAGTTAGAGTCTATCCAGACTAAGACAGTGTCTAGTAGAGTCTCGATGATGGGTACGTAGACGTCCGTACTTATCTACAAGAGGCTATGATGGTATTTAGGAAGTTTCACTTCCTTTACTTCTGATCGCGCGTCGGTCTAGGATTCAAAAGTATTTTCGTTAATTTGTTAATTCCTTCGAGGTAATTGTGAACCCTCGTGCGACAAATCACCAAACAGTATGAGTTCAAGACGAAGCAGTCCAGGCAAGGGCTAGCACTGACGATGCCCCGAGTGTTTTTTATCGTGCTGACGATCTAGTTACGGAGGTTCACTACTAAAAATCAGCTCTTTCGCAACAGTTTATTTTGCAACGGTTCTACAACTGTTGCAATAGACACCCTATAGCCACGGTTTGAACTGTTGCAATATCAAATGAGCCATAAGGAGACGGTTCTAACAAATAATCGTCGCAATAGAGTTATAACCGTTGCCATTGAGTCACCTCCTGATACGATTTACATAAGCATCTTAATATATTACCTTATGGCAACGGTTATATGAAAACAGTACCAAATTAGGAGGTCCTTATTCCCTCCAAATTTTCCCTCTTCTTTTTTAGTTGAAAATTTTCACGGCCCTAGTTCTTTTTTGAAATAAGTTTTTAAATAATTTTTGGTTTTTCTTTAATTGTCTCCTAGTATCATCGACCAAAGTCCATAAGGCAAAAAAAAAACCCCAAATTAACTTCAGAACACCCAAGTCCATAATTCCACGGAGAACTGCGGCGTCACCCATGGAAATGTCTGATGCTGAGCCCTAATTCCACGGCGTCGAACTCTAATCTCACAACTTCGGTCCTAAATTCTCTCTTTCCCTGCATAAAAATGGAATCCTAATCAACGACGACTTCCATCAACGAGATCTAATTCCACGACGACTTCCGGCGACTAGACTAATTCAACGCCAACTCCTAGCGTCGACTCTACTTCTGTCTCCTGATATAAAGTCAAGCCCTAATCGAACAGGTGTGGCTTGAGTTCATTCTTTTCGCCTTACCTGTTTCTCGAAACCCCAGCTCTTAATGTTTTCTTTAATATTGTGGGTATTTCGTATGGATGCTTTAATTTTAATTTGTTAAGCTTTTTTTTGGATATCTTAAGCTTGTGTTTGTTTCTTCTTTCTCGGGTTTCTTCGGCGACCAGTGTTTACTTTACTAGCATCCTTTTTCAGTTTGAAACATTGTGATAGATTTTTTGTGCTTAAAAGAGTAAATCCTTTATTACTATTTGCTTCACTTATTTTTGCTTATCTTCCTGCCTAGACTTGACTAAATTCGTTTCTTGCATTCTTTGTTTTTGGTTGATGAGATTTTGTTCTACACCACCTTTTTCTTTTCATGCAATACAAACCTGGAATTTTATAACTTAGACAATTTTTTTTAGGAGTACTTATTTGTGTGCTCCTTGTATGTGTCGTTTGAACCAAACAAATGAATTCAAGACACGTGTTCTCTTAACAATATCTAGTTTCACTTTATTTGCATTATTGCACACATTTCTTCCAAATAGTTGATGGTTATGTGCCTAATTTTGTCACTAGTTGCAAGAACCTCTTACTCTCCCCATGGCTGCGGATAATATAGCTCCAACTAGGCTTGAGGTTCGTGATTCTCTTTCCATATAACTGTGTATTTGGTAACATGTCATTGTCAAAAAAAAAATCTCTATTTCTGATATGAAGTTCCTTTTGATGATAATTTGCTGGGCAAGTATGCTGCAATGCTAGTTTGTTGACTTTCGTTAATGGGTGTCTCTTTTCTTGGAACAATATGTTAACAATTGAGGACTATTATGTCGCGTTGTTTCCCGAAAGTCTTAGTCCTATGTGGTTGTGTTTTCCTTATGGTTATTTATTTACTATTCACTTATTCCTGAACACTTTAATTAGACTTCCTTGCTTGTATTACTCCCTAACAATTTACTAAGGTCCATAGGTAACCCAAAAAAGATTTGAGCTTCTGTATATAATCTTGTTTGTGCTTCAAAGTTCTCGGACAATACCTTTATGAATTTGAAAAGTACAAATCATTCTAAAGGGTATATAATAAAGGCAGTAGACATATTATTTTTGGAATGTATCATCTTGTTCTAGGTCAAGAATTTTATGTGCAATAGTATAAGAATAAAATCTGTACTTTGTGCTACAACTAATTGCTTTGGTCTTATTGACATGTAAGTGGCATTAGATATTCAATTTATCATTTGTGGTAATCTAACAAAGTAGCTTTGGCATTTAATTCCGGTAAGATTTGGTCTTTGCACAAAATTACCACCCCTCAAGGGTCCTAACCCTTGTTTATCAACCATTTACACTAGGAACACTTGCAATACTGGTATACAATAAGGTGAAAATGGATACTAGAAGAAGAAATCTAGTTGGATAGTCTTTTCTTCATCAGCACACTTTGAGTTCTTGTTGTAAGTATTTGTGTCTGTTTTCTTTTAAATTCAAGTATGACAATAGTTGAGTGTCAAGATCATGAATGATCTGAGTTGTTTTTTCCGTCTCATGAACTAACAGTTGCATTTAGCTACATCCGGTAAGGGAGGGTTAGGAACTTTTATTGGGATGTGTCATTAGTGGTGCCTTTTAAGTTGCATATGCTCATCTTCAAGGTGGAATAATTGGAGACCTTTCATTCATGTTACCCGAGTTCATGCAGGTTATGTTCTAGTGCTTATATGTTTTCACCTTCTGCAATCATCAATTTCTTCTACAGAGTTTAAATTTTTTTAAAAAGTTAATTCTTGTGTGAATTTTTTTTCCAGTCTGTCTCTGGAGCTCTAACATCGACATTGATGTTAATTACCAAAGCAACATTTGAGAATTCGCAAGACGGGCTTCGAAAGGGTGCAAGTATGTCTAATTCATATAGTCAATTACATGTGCTACTTTATTTGTGCATAAAATTATGCCTATGTTAGTTTATATTGAAAAATTTTGCATCTTAAAGCCTTGTCTGTTCTAGTTTATCTTTCATATCGCCAAGACGGTTTGAATAGTTTAGAACCAGTTAAGTCGTCCCAACCAAATAAACTAATGGTGCTTTGTCTGATGCGACTTTTAGTAAAGTGGTATTTATAGAATTGGCTTGCATGTTTTCATGTTTTGAGAAGGAGGATGACAAAGAGGGGAGTGAAAAGAGGAGCAAGGGTGGATCAAATTGAAGTTACATTGATTCACCAATCTTCTTCAAATAACAAGTTAAGCAGTTCCCTTCTCTCTCTGAGTAAAAGGTAATATCCTTCTAAATTGCCAATTCTAGAGTCTGTTGATTTATATTCAATGATTTGATGAGTTTCATTGGTGATATAATTGGCTTTAATAATCTTATCTGAAATAATTGGTTATTATTTCTAACCTTTGGTTGTTTTCTTTGGAACAATCCAAGTTAAACCAAATTAATTATTTAACAGTTGTAAATGCACTTACTGGAAAAATTTCCTATTCTTTTGAAGGTCCATTTTTTTTCCTTATCTACTGTTTCATATTGCTTCATATCGTTGTTCTATTTTGATTGAGCTGTCTTGGTCCGTAAAGTTGTTGAATGGCATCTATTTTTCTTTAGTTGTGAATGGCAGTCACTTTAGTTGTGAATGCCTAGCACTCTTTAGCTGTGAATGGCAGCCAATTTTTCTTCTTTGATGGTGTGAATTTTCATGTTAAAAGATTTATTATATTATGTTAAAAACTTCAGCTTGGTGGTGTGAATCATCCATATTAAAAGCTTCACTTTGGTGGTGTGGAAACAAGTGTTATAAAAGCTTCTGGTCACTTTGCAACTGTGAATTTTATGTGCCGGAGTTGTAAAGCTTTAGTTTTAATTTATTTGATTATTGTGTTAAAAAGTTTTGAGTTTTTGTCAATTTTCTTGAAACCAAGAATGGTCTGTTCATGTTGGATGTGACTCCAGGGATTTTGTCATTATGATGTGGATTATGCCGCTGCTTTCTTCTACTGCATTAACTTTGGTTTGGTTTGTGCCTCATAGTATAGCATACAAAGTATGTCTACATTTATTTTTATAAAGCTCTAAGAGATATTGCTAATAACTGTGCAATAACCATGTACTTTATTTTTTGATAGTTTTGTAGGTGAACCAAATATACATGAGGTGTAGTGAAGAGCTGGACCTTCCTGAGTAGTTTTGATTGTGGGTGCAAAGGTTTAGATATGTTCTAAGGAATCTTGTATTAGTACATTCAAATTTGTGTATGCTACTCTTGCAGTTGTCAAACATATACTTATTTGTGGATATTTTGTTACTATATATGTATAAATTAGTAGGATCTTTGGACTACAATCGAATTGATACAATCGAATTGATTTTAGATTTTGTCAAGATTCCAATTTCAGTTTGTAATACTTTTTATGGTATTGGAAAATAAACAACTGTATATGGTTGCATAAAATCTGTTGTAGTAACTCTTAAAAAGCGTTGCAATAGTTCGAACTAATCGTTGCTATAACTCTTATGAACATCCTGCTAGAAATGATAACCGTTGCATCATGTTTATTGGAACGGTTTGGTAACTGTTGTATTTGACCAAACAATCGTTGCAATAAATAGCGAAATAGACTGATGGAAAACCGTTGCAACAGATATGTCTTTCGCAACGGTTATGGAAACCGTTACACAGACCGTCGCAATAGACCTATTGCAACGTCTTCGGGTGCGACGGTTCCCCAACTGTTGCTTTAGATGTATGGAAACGGTTTTGGTAGCTATGGGGACGGTTTTCGAACCGTTGCTATAGAGCATTTTTCTAGTAGTGAAATCCAGCTGTACGAGCTCGCGCTGGGCAAGAGAGTAGGGCCTTTTGGTTCCCTTGGCTCTCTATGATGCTTTCACGAGAATCTTGGTGACGCAGATAGCGCAAAAACCTATCATTCGCTGGACAGCCTATCAGGTTGCCACATGTGCAGACGTTCGATCTCAGGGAGCTCCTTTTCCGGTTCTTAATATTGTTGCAATGATTATGTTCCGGAGACAGCATGTGTTGTGCCTCTAGTTATTCTGGCTGGTTAGTTAGCCTGAGAAATGGCTCGATCCGAGCGTCCGAAGAGGTTGCATTATTTTACGTGGTTGAACCTTTCGATATTCTTAAGCAATGCACCAGATAAACCTCGTGATTCTTTTTAAAATAATATGATGTCAGCATATCCTTCAGGCTCTTGATTATATCGAGCAGTATGGTGTTGATTATTCTTTTTTTCTAGTTTCTGGGTCCAGTCTTGAATTGGTGGGCCGCTATCTTATTAGCTAACTTGGTTCGGTTTTCTTCTAGATTCGTGGAAAGTTCCTTTCGAGTAGCGAGCGAAATGAAAAGTGTTTTCAGTTTGAATGGATTGGACAGGGTAGCCTGTCGGTTAGCCTGTTGGTGTTTCAGAATATGAGATTGAATTCTATAGAATGGCTGGATATGCATAAGAACTAGTTCATGAGCCTTTCGAGAGATTCAAAGATTTATTGATAACCTTTATTTTTCCTTGAAATCCCAGATGGCTCGAGAAATTGAGGTCTGGATTTCATTTGATGTTGTTGTTAATATTGCTCGAAGGTTCGAGGCATACCATAAGTTAGAGCGGGAAGAGTTAGAGCGGGAAAGTAAGAGATCCCACGGCCCTGGTGGGCAACCATGGTACCTCATTTGGAGGTAAGAGTTCTGGTTATTTTGGGTGGTCACCTTCCAGGTTATCTCAGCTTGTGTCACGTGATTCTTAGTGTGTGCCAGTAGTTCATCAATATCAGACCCAATTTTTCTCTTTATAGCTATCAACAATCTGTCCAGCTTCCATTTTAACTGAAAAAGTATTATCATTGTCGCAAACTTGTCATCTTTGGTGGAGTTTTCCCTTACTCCGGCAAGTTGGCAGTTGTCCTTCTTTTTGCCCTCAGGCACCTGCCCAGTCGCAGGGATTTCATTTAGATCTCAATCAGCTAAAGAAATGCCACGATCCAGTAAAGGTTGAGAGCGTGATGGCAATTATTCTTCAGAAGGTAATTATTAGTATAACGGCTTTGTTCACCCGCAGAGGTAGTTTTATGAACTACCAGTCTGGCAGGATGCTGAGGTATCCGATATAGTAAACCCTGAGATTTCTTCCTCTCCTAAATGTGAGTAAGATTTGATTCTTTCGATCGATTTGGAAATGGTGTGTCTTATCATGTTTCGATGGTTTTCTTGGATATTGACTTAATTAAGAATCAGCTACGGTAGAGGGGCGAGCTTCTGGTATGATTTATTCCTGGCATTGGTGAGACCCTACTAATTTATCTGGTCTAAATATGAGAAATTTGACAGTGAGTGTCGGTATTGTCTGCTTGGCATCTTATCGTGCCAGCTTTTATTATTAAGTCAAATTAGTATACCTCTCTTCTCGGAATTCCATGTTGGTAGGAGGATAGGATTCCTATTCATCACCATCAGAAAGTGTCATCTGTTTCTTCCGGTGTAAAGTGGTTAGTAAGTAATATTCGATCTACGTATCTCATCTTGGTTCAAAATGCTAGTAAAGTCATGTTATCCTATGAGCTTATCTGGGTTATAACAGGGTTTCTGGTGAATTGTCAGAGTTTCCTTCTTATTGGGAGGTTAAATTGGCATGGATGTTGTTCCATAGAGCTAATTTAATATCTATTTCTTCAATTGCGATTCTTTGGCTAGCTTGATTCGTAAGTAGTCTAGCTCTGGTAGCCAAATAAATAAAACGATGAGCTTCATAAAGATTTAATTATTTCTATCCTCAGTTTATTGCCATCTCTTCTTCTTTTGACACTGGTGAGCTTAGGCGATCAGTAAGCTATTGTGATGTTCCCTATGTTGAGCCAGAGTGCATGTCAAGGTAACTGGGTAAGGATAATATTTTTTTGGATATAAACACTTACTCTTCCAAAAGATAGCACTGCTAAGAACCACGGTAAAAGATGTCCAAAATAGTAGCACAAAATGTTTCAAAAATCTGGAAAATTGTTTTTATCTTCGGACAGCTGTTAGTAGTTTGCGCATAACTCCTTGTACAAAATTGATATTAAGATGCTTCAAGATTCCCCGGAACCCTAAAACATATATCTAAAACTTTTATGAAGACTATGAAGTCTATAACTTTGATCTATACTCTGAAAATTAGGTTGAAAATCAGGACAGTGGTGCTGTCCAGACATTCTATCTGCGGATTTGTTATGTCATCCAGTTGTCTCATCTTATTATCCGTTTAACATGTTTATGTTATCAACTTATCCGGGTATCCATTCCCATGTATAGTATAATGCTGGTTCTGTTTTGCGGATCATCCAATTTCAGGGGAAACTCTGCCGAAATTTTTATATAGAAGTACCATCCATCAGGCGGTGGTGTTTACGACAAAGGTATGGAGTTGTGAACTCGAGAGTTGCAGCTGTTTGGCAACTCGAAAGGTTAGTTTGGTAGTTTAGGTCTGCCTACATTCAGTTTTTAGCCAAATCTTCTTTAGGCCAGCAGGTTGTGCGGGGATGATTATTCCTATTCAAATTATTTGTATGAGTTTATGCTCTAAGTGGATGAGTCTTCCTCCAATTGATGTTGAATCATAATATTAAATCTCTAAGGCGTTGCTGAAGCGTAAGCTAATTCTTAGTTCCATCGACTTGTTCTATATCGTAAAGTATATCGACGAGGTGATTTATCGGCAGAATCATGTTAATCCATCCAGAGTTTCGTGTATCTTTGTTTCGAAAATATAAGAACTCTCCTCTCGTGATCGAGGAAGGATCAGCTTAGTCAGAATAAGCTGGGCAACGTTGTGAGGATATTATCGAGATATATTTTATTCCAAGAGTTTGGTGTGCGTGTATTCTATAATCAGAAGATAATATCCGTGGAGTAGTTTATGAAGGTCATACAAGTTCTCTTGTTATCTATATGAATTTTTCTTTAGACATAGGCTCGTTCGAGGACGAACGAGAGTTTAAGTGGAGGAGAATGAAATGACCTCGATTAGTCGTTTCGGAAGATAGGACTCCGATTGGCGTGTCGATAATTTTAAAATATTCGTAATGTCCATTAGGACATGTCTGTAAAATTTGAGCTAAATCAGACCTCGTTTGGTAGGCATCGGAAGAAGGTTTCAGTTTTTATTGTCGATAGATATTAGAAAGAGATTTTCGAGCTCGGTTTTGGCGAATGAGCTCCGATTCGAAATCCGAAAGCGCCATAAGGTTCGTATGATTATTTGTGACTTTTATGAACTTTCGAAAGGGAATTTCGATGTTGTTCAACTAGTTTCCGCTAAAATGCCGAAAATTAAATAATTTGACTTTTTCTATTTAAATTCGCATCTTGAGTTTCAGGAGTCCAATTTGAGATCCGTCTTCGCGAGTATGTTACATATATTTTGTATAAGTTGTATGCAAAAGTTGGGATTATTTCAAATATCGTAGGCTACCGTTTTAATTTTATCGTAGCAGCAAATTTTAAAGGAAAAAAGAAAAAAAAAGAAAAAGACAAATATGGAAATTGGAGTCGGTGACAAGGGATTTAGTTAATCCCTTGTCTTCCATTTCAGAAACATACGTACATACATCAGAAATATAAAAAGAGGAAACACAGTGGAATAAATGCCAGAAAATGCGAAAAGGGGCTGGAGAATAGTAGAATTTTTACCCCGAACATTCAGGTAATGATCTTAATATATTATTTGAGTTTATTACGTATGTTTGAATATATTTTTACGGTAAAAATAGGGATCTTAGACATCGCCCTAATGACGTAAATTGATAGTTTAAAGGGTCAAATGGACCCCGATAATGAAATTGATTATATATTCGTACTCAGTGAGTTATGGGCAACTTATAAATGTAATTTATTTGGGGTTTGGTTATGTGGCCTTAAACCCTATATATAGGCCTGGCCTGCGTATTGCGTATGCGAATAGGGTATCAGGTTCCTAATCAGATTGCCCTAAGATGTGAGGAATGAAGTCTTTAGCCTTATTTGATATATTTTTCTGCTTATCGAATAAAGTGGGATCGTTTGGCAATGAAACCAAAGGACAAGCAGTTATTGAGTGGATGTACTAACTTGGTAACAAGGTAAGTGTTTATATCCATTTCTTTGGAGGCACCTGGCCTCGTGGATTTTCTACCACGTGTTCCTTACGTGTGCGGCTGCCGATAGGCGTACTCATCACGCTTAGCTTTGGAATTATATTGTGTATTATATGCTATGCCCTGTTGTTGGTATTACATTGAGCATATGAGCATTGCACTCTGGTTTTGAGTATCGCATATACTTCCCGGTAATCGATGAGAGTCCCGAGCCGGTGAAGGATCATCATTGCATATACTTCGCGGATGGCGATGAGAGTCCCGCACCGGTGAAGGGTCATTATTACATATACTTCCCGGCTGGCAATGAGAGTCCCGCATCGGTGAAGGGTCATTATTGCATATACTTCCCGGCTGGCGATGAGAGTCCCGCACCGGCGAAGGGTCATTATTGCATATACTTCCCGGTTGGCGATGAGAGTCCCGCGCCGGTGAAGGGTTATCATTACATGTACTTCCCGGTAATCGATGAGAGTCCCGAGCCGGTGAAGGATCATCATTGCATATACTTCCTGGATGGTGATGAGAGTCCCGCACCGGCGAAGGGTCATTATTACATATACTTCTCGGTTGGCGATGAGAGTCCCGCACCGGCGAAGGGTCATTATTGCATATACTTCCCGGCTGGCGATGAGAGTCCCGCGCCGGCGAAGGGTCATTATTGCATATACTTCCCGGTTTGCGATGAGAGTCCCGCGCCGGTGAAGGGTCATCATTACATATACTTTCCGGTAATCGATGAGAGTCCCGAGTCGGTAAAGGGTCATTATTGCATATATCTCCTGGTAGACGATGAGAGTCCCGTGCCGGAGATAGGTATCAGGCATATGTGACTGCATTGCATCATACCGCATTCATCCCATCTCATTGCACCGCATACTGACTATTGTGTGTATTGTGTTTTATGTATGCGGTTTGTATACTCGGTCGTGGATATATCTCAGTTTACCTATATAAATCTGGCCCGTATTCTGGGTTGCGGGGATTGGTTTGCATGCCGCAATAGGATGAATATATGGATCGGGTTGCACGCCGCAATGTTATAAATATATGGATCGGGTTGCACGCCGCAACAGGATGAATATATGGATCGGGTTGCACGCCGCAACAGGATGTATTTCTAATTGTTGATGTGTTCGGGATACCTATATGTTCTGGTTATCTTATGTTCCTGGTTGTTGATGAGTTTGTCATTCCATACGTGTTTCTAGTTATTATCTGGCTCTGCCTTTTTATAATTTAAATAAGAGGAATTTGGTCTATCTATTTTTTCCTCCCTGGCTAGCTATCCTATTCTTTGAGGTGGCTAGTCTGCCCCACTTATTGAGTCCTTTTGACTCACCCTTGTTTGTTGTTTGTTTCTTGTCTATTTATTTCGTTTCGGCAGGTTCGCTCCAGGATTGAGTACGCCACGTTGTGAAGGAGCGAAGACGACTTCAGCTGTCAGGATGAGCCAGCTTTATTCCGGATGGCCACCAGTTTATGGTTTATGATTTTAGTTGCATTTTGCTCCCTTCAAGAGGTATCTGTTTTTTTTTTTTTTTTTTTTTTAACTCTTAGATGTCTGGTCTGGATAGCCCTAAACCTAGTATGTTGGGTAGTCAGCTGTAATTTCTTTTGTACAGCTTAGGGGTATCAGTATGTCTGTGTTTTTTTTTTAAAAAAGTCTTGTTCCTATTTATGAATTGTTATATGTATTTTCCTAATTTGATTGGTAAGGGTTCGCCCGACGGGTCTAGGGGAGGATGTCGGTGTCCGCACGACCTAATCGGATTTCGGGTCGTGTCATCCATATAGAGATTGATGACACTCCTTTATGAAAGCTACAAGTTTTCATGCGCAAATCTGGCCAGTGTATCTTGTATCTTGCACATTGAATAAGTTAGGCGGAAATCTAAATGATATTCATTTAGTTTAATTGTCAGTAATTTAATAATATTGATTAGTGTGTGTAATCTTAATATGGAGAATTAAATAAGATTTAATGAAAAAATTCGAAATTCAATTGAGGAGTACAATTACAAAAGTTTAGTGGATATAATTTATGATTTATTATGAATACTCTCGGTATAGAGATTGACACCCCTATATGAAAGCTATAAGTTTCCATGCGCAAATCTGGCCAGTAAATTTTGTATCCTGCACATGGAATAAGTAAGGCGGAAGTCTAAAGAACATTTATTTAGTCAATTTATTATATTGTCAGTAATTTAATAATATTGAATGATGCTTATAATCTTAATATGGGAAGTTAAATAAGATTGGGTGGAAGATTTTGAAATTCAATTGAAGAGTGCAACTACGAATTTCTAGTGAAAATAATATTTATTATGAAAAAGTTAATTATGGAGAAAAAGAAAAATTTAGTAGATTATCTTATACATGAAAATTAATCAATTATTAAGTGGAAAAAATGAGTACCTTTAAGTTGATCGTAATCTCACTTGTAGTAGTGTCTTCCTGGACTTCAACACTGTTTTCAACTCTCTATACTTCAATGTGACAATGAAATATTTTTTCCTTTGAAAAACCTTAAGCTCCGTTACCAAAACTCATGCAGCACCATATGGGAAATGGAGAATTGGAAGAAAATTACTGAAAAAGAGAGGAAATCAACTCAAATAATATTATTCATCGACTAGGATGTTCTAACAATGAACTAGGGAGCCTCTATTTATAGTAGGGAACCTTGTCATGGTAAAATTTTATAATTAGGTAAATTTTATCTCATACTAAGAGATAAAGATAAAATTAAAATATGATATAGATAAAATCAAACAAAAAAAATAATGATACAAAATAAAATCTATCCTAAAAAATAATGTCCGAAATTAATAAAATAAAATAGTAAATATCTATTTTATTTTGGATTCACATCACTCTCGCAAGAGGTGAAATGATGATCTGTTAACCAATCCGTAGACGAAATAATGTCCTTCAGTATTTTATTTTTCTTAGCTATATATGATCATCCAACATAAAACATTGCACAGTTATGGTTTGTAGTCATCCAGAAAATATCACAAGTATGAAATCTTCAACTTTTTTGGGAGTAAATATACATAGATAGGTACACTGATATGGTACGAACTCATTATATAAGGGCAGAATGAGAATTGATATAAGGGGATTTTAGAAAATCTAACGCCAGGAACATATTTATATAGGGAGATTTTTTAATATTTTTTTATAGGGAGATTCAAAACATACTAGAAATAGAATGTCATCACACACTCACACATAGAAATTTCCTTTATCACAAAAGGATCCAACAGTCTGTATATATTAAAAGAAATAATTTGTTCTATTTGCACTTGCAATGTTCCTACAAATGGAATACAATAGGGCTCCCTTCCACGAATTAGCTACGCCTCTTTCGCTAAAAAATTTGATTGTATCCCTGTAGTCTGTTGTATAGTCAACGAAGGCTTCTACTGTTCACTTATTATAAAAAAATGAATATAACAACATAAAAGTAAAAGGGCATAATAAAAAGAATATTCCTTTATGTTTTCTTTAAAACGGCAAGAAACTATAATGAAGGCCAAATCCTCTTCTACAAAAGTATGCAGAAATCAGATTATCATTTATCTACATTAACAAAAAGTCTAAGTCAGTCAGCGTTTTCAGTGTCTTCTAATGCATATAAATATGTCACATGAACTTCTTTAGAACTTCAAAGAAACCCATAGAACAAAGCATTTTAATGGTATGAAATATGATTAATTTCAATACCAAAACCCTTTGTCTCTCACTCATTGTTCTACTAAACCTCGTTCTTGCAAAAAGCTTAGGAGTTACCTCAAAATATGAAGTTCACATCACAAGTAACCTGCCCAATAATACAAAACCTTTGACCGTTCATTGTCAATCTGGTGATGATGATCTAGGATATAGAGTCCTTTATACAAATGAGGAGTTTTCTTTTCGCTTTCGTAGGAAAGTCATTTTCGGGTTTACACTTTATTATTGTCATTTTTGGTGGGAAGATAAAGATAAAAAATTTGATGTTTTCAACAATCATATAGCTGAAAAAGAATGTGGAAATGTAAATCCTGAGTTTAACGAATGTTATTGGCGAGTTCAGGCAGATGGCTTTTATTTTGGTGCCCACCGTGATCCTCCACCTCCTTATTGGAAGAAACAATCGTGGTAATTTGATGTATTGCATCTATGATTTACTTATATTTCTAAAAACAATATGTAGTAGTTTGAGACAAACTATCACTTGTATTTTATCTTTCCTATTTAAAAAGAAAAGTGGAGAGAATACAAGGGAATGAAATATGACGTTTCTTATGTTCTACTTGGTCATGTTAATATCCACAGTTAGGTGTGATAGATAGGATCCTCTAACTTTTAACTAAATATTTTATATTGGAGCTTTAAATATAGAATTAAAAAATCCTATAATGAGCGATTTTCTAGAAATTAATATTTCTTACGCAATGCGAATTCGAATAAAATTGAGCTCCAATGTAGATACCGAACGTCATGTGATATACAAAAAATTATGTTATGACCGTCGAAACAAAGTCATGACTAGTAAACAAAATATTGTAAAAAATATTCAGTGATATAAAATGTTAATTAAATGAAGGTGAGCTATATTTTTAACATTATTTAGTCATAATTCTATATATCTTGTCATATCAAAATGATTTTCATGTATAGATCTTTCAATTTGTAACTTAATTAACTCTATGGTAACACCATCGACCGTTGATTCAAAAGGAAAAACCACTGTGATTCAAGTGGGCAACAAGCAAGAAATATCCCTCCCCACCAGAAATGATTCCGTCAACAACTCTATTTTTTTCCCATTCCATTAACACTTCAAGTGCATGCATTCGGTAATGATATTTTTAAGCTAAAGTTTTATACATTAGTTTTGTTAAAACATAGGTACAAATCGTAATACAGAAATCGTAATATATATACCTCTATGAAACAAAGATTTCCCCAAATAAAAATGTTTTCATAAGGGTGAACCAACATAGTAACTCAAACACAAACAACCAGCAATATCAACAAATGACTACACCTAAGGACGGAGACCAGTATGACAGATCAAGAAATGGACCATCTAGATGTTATGAAAATAATACTAATTATAACAAATACAATAATATACATTTCAAACTAAAAAGTCAAAGTTTGTTATGTTTGTCCAGATTCATCATTTTGTAGAATAGCTAATGTTTTGACTAACGGTTGGCTGTTACAACCTTCCTTCATCCATATAACATAAATTCCAGTCATTCACCTTACTGTTGGCCATCAATTCAATACTTTTGGCATTAATAATTTTTTATGAACGTTGGCTAAATACCTATATAAAGGTGATTTCTTCTTCCTGGAGATACGACAACAAACCGACAAAAACAAATTATCAAATATATTCCTTTCTTCCATTATTTTAGTGAGTTTCACTTTTCCTTTGAGATTCTTTGTTGTTTCTGCTCCTAGTTGAAAAACTAGAAGAGCTTGTCGAATCCTGTGGGATACACCAATATTGGTGAAATATCTTTAAGGACGGTGTCTTTAACATGCCTCAAGCTATTAAAATTTTCGTGTTTCAACCAATTTTTCCAACAATCTTAAGGATATTTTAATTCGTTTATCATGGAATACGGAAACGAACGTGACAATATTGTTCCTCAAAATACTGAAACTATTGTTACAAACGTTGATGGTGTTACTACCGGTGTTCCAATTGCACATACACCTACTTTTGCCAAACCATTTCCCGATGTATCAAAAGTTGAAGTATTTAGCGGAGAAAATTTTAGGAGATGGCAAGAACGGATTTTTTCTATTCTTGACACGCACTCTGTTGCTTTTGCCCTCACATATCCAAAACTCGATGAATCATCTTCTAAGAATTTGGAATTATGGGTTCACACAAATAAGGTATGTAGGCATACTATTTTAAGTACTTTATCTAACGAATTATTCGATGTTTATTGTTCTTACAAGGAGGCGAAGGAAATATGGGATTCGTTGGTTGCTAAGTATACTGCTGAAGATGCTAGTAAGCAAAAATTTGTTATTGGTAATTTTTACAAGTGGGAGATGGACGAGAACAAAGATATTAAGGCTCAAATCAACGAGTTTGACAAACTAGTTGAAGATCTCAAGGCGGAGAAAATTAATTTACCTGAGCAATTTGTGGCCGGTATATTAATTGAAAAACTACCCTCTTGGAGCGACTACAAGCAAAATTTGAAGCATAAACACAAATTTTTGTCACTTGCTGATTTGGTCAAGCACATCATCATAGAAGATACCAACCGGAAGCAATCAAGTTTTGCCAAAGGGAAGGAAATTGCTACAAAAGCCAATCTTGTGGAGGACAATAAGTCTCGCAATAAAAATAACATGTACGAAAAGAAACTTGGTTCCAAGCACAAAGTCAACAATAAAACCTTCAAGAAAAAAGGCAATTGATTTGTGTGTGGCAAACCAGGCCATCATGCACCTCAGTGTAGGGACAAATTAGTTGGGAAAAATGACGCTAAAACCAAAGTAAATATGGTTGAAGCAGATGATGTTATTGCTGCGGTCATATCCCAAGTAAATCTTGTGTCCAGTATGAAAAATTGGGTGTTAGATAGTGGTGCCACTAGGCATATTTGTGCAAATAAAAATGAATTTGCATCTTACACCCAAAATTGAGGAAGGAGAAGAAGTTGTTTATCTTGGTGATTCCAGAACTACTCCAATTCTAGGAAAAGGAAAAGTTCTCCTTAAACTCACATCTGGAAAAACTCTGGCCCTAAATGAGGTGTTACATGTTCCTAATATCCGAACCAATTTGATTTCTATGGGATTGTTAGGAAAATTTGGGGGTAGGGGTGTCTTGCTAAGGTTATGTTATCTGAACCTAAGAAAAGAAAAATTGGGTCGAAAACCTCTGATTGTATGTTTATTGGTTATGTTGAAAATAGTTCTGCATATAGATTTCTTGTAATTAAAAGTGATGTGATCGAACGCAACACTATTGTTGAAACTAAAGATGCTAAATTTTTTGAAAATATTTTTCCTTTAAAGAGTAATAATATTTCTCATGTCCCTATTACTCAAAATAAAAATGTTTTGCATAATCTTGTAGTTCAAAATGATTTTGAAAATGAGGATTTGAGAAGAAGTAAGAGAACAAGAATTGAAAAATCTTTTGGTAATGATTTTTACACTTATCTTATTGAAAATGATCCTAGAATATTTTCTGAAGCGATATTTTCTCCTGATGCAACTTTTTGGAAATAAGCTATTGACTCTGAAATAAATTCTATTTTACAAAAGAATACTTGGGAACTAGTTGATTTACCTTTGGGAGCTAAACCCATTGGTTGTAAATGGATTTTTAGAAAAAAATATCATCCTGATGGTACTATTGATAAATATAAAGCAAGACTTGTTGCTAAAGATTTTACTCAAAAGAAAAATATTGATTATTTTGATACTTAGGCTCCTGTTGCCATAATTTCCTCCATTCGAATTTTAATTCTTTGGCATCCATACATAAATTGTTTATTCACCAAATGGATGTTAAAACTGCTTTTTTAAATGGTGACTTGGAGGAGGAAATTTATATGGAGCAACCTGAAGGTTGTGTAGTGACAGGTCAAGAAAATAAAGTTTGCAAATTAATAAAGTCACTATATGGTTTAAAACAAGCTCCAAAGCAATGACATGAGAAATTTGATGAAGGTTTATTAAATAACGGTTTTACATCTCTTGAAGATGATAAATGTGTTTATACAAACCTTGTTAATGGTGTTTGTGTGATTATATGTCTTTATGTGGATGACATGCTTATATTTGGTTCTCAACTTGATGTAGTACTTGAAACCAAAAGCTTATTGTCTTCTAATTTTGATATGAAAGATATGGGAGAAGCTAGTGTCATTTTAGGCATGAAAATTATTAAAGATAGTGATGGTTTAATTTTAACTCAAGGACATAATGTAGAGAAAATTCTTAAGAAATTTGACTATTGTGATATGGTACCTGTGAACACTCCTTTTGATGCTAATTGACGATTAAAGAAGAATCTTGGAGAAGCTGTTTCGCAAAAGATGTATGCTCAAATTATTGGTAGTCTAATGCATTTGATGAATTTTACTAGACTTGATATAGCTTATGTTGTGTGTAGATTGAGTAGATATACTCATAATCGTAATAGTGATCATTGGAATGCATTGACAGGACTTATGAAATATATGAGAGGTACCATAGAATATAGTATTAAATTTAGTGGATTTCCCTCTGTATTAGAGGGATACTGTGATGCCAACTGGATCTCCGATTCAAATAAGGTAAAATCCACTAGTGGCTGTATGTTCACCCTTGGTGGGGGTGCAATAACTTGGAAGTCAGCCAAGCAAAGCTTGATTACAAAATCAACTTTAGAATCTGAGTTTGTAGCTTTGGAATGGGCTGCTAATGAGGCTGAGTGGTTGAGAAACTTCTTAGCGAGTATTCCACTTGGAATAAAACCAACACCTTCTGTGTCTATGCACTGTGATTGCCGATCAGCTATAGGTTTAGCGAAGAATAATCTTATAATGGCAAAAATAGACAAATTCGTATAAGACATAAAGTGATAAAGCATATGCTAAGAGATGGAATTATTTACATAGATTATGTGAAGTCAGAGTTGAATTTGGCTGATCCTCTGATTAAACCTTCACAAAGGAAAGTGATTTTAGAAACATCGAGGGGAATGAGACTTACAAATGTCAACTAGAGAAATCTCAACAATGATGGTAACCCAACTTATGTGATTGGAGATCCCATGAAGTAGGTTCATATGGGTAATAACAAGTCATTAGTTGACACACTATGCACTATCAATTTTATGTCCCGTCCTATGGTGTGTGAAAATAGTGCAACTCTACAAGGCAAAGTGAGGCTGAGTTTAAACTCTTAATCCAAATCATAACCTTTACAGGTGGTGTATTGCTCTGCAGAATACACTTGATGATTGGACCTATATGAGTATGGAGTGGGGCCGCTCCTATGAAATTCTGACAAAATTTCTAGAGCACCCATGAATACCGGGCGCTGCGCATGGCCTATTAGCGAAAAACTGCGATGAACAACAAAGTGAGTGTATAATGTGATATATAAGATACTGTTCTTCCAAAAGAATTCTTGGTTCATAGAAGTTTTAAACTTCACCAATTATTCTGTAAGTTTAATCTAATTTAATCTAGTTCTGGTTCATAGTCTACGGACACCAGAAACGATGCATTATACTCATTCTTGGAAACCCAGTGAAAACCTCTATATTTTGTTCTTCTCTTGTTTTAATTTTTTTTAGAGATTTGTGGGGGAGTGTTATGAAAAACACACTAACTATAACAAATACAATAATATACATCTCAACAAGAAAAGTCCAAGTTTGTTATGTTTGTCCGCATTCATCATTTTTCAGAATAGCTAATGTTTTGACTAACGGTTTGCTGTTACAAACTTCCTTCATCCATATAACATAAATTCCAGTCATACACCTTACCGTTGGGCCGTCAATTCAATACCTTTGGCATTAATAATTTTTTACCGTTTGATTATATCACTCCACAATATAAACGTTGGCTAAACACCTATATAAAGGTGATTTCTTCTTCCTGGAGATACGATAACAAGCAGACAAAAACAAATTATCAAATACTTATATTCCTTTCTTCAATTATTTTACTGGGTTTCACTTTTCCTTTGAGATTCTTTATTGTTCCTGCTCCTAGTTGAAAAACTAGAAGAGCTTGTTGAATCCTGTGGGATAGACCAATATTGGTGAAATATCCTTAAGGATGGTGTCAAGCTATTAAAATTTCTATATTTCAACCAATTTTTCCAACAAAAGGAGCAATGTGAAACCAAAGGACCCTATGCCGGATAATGTAAGTTTTCGAGAAAAATTAATATCCACTACTAATGATACCAACCCAGAGTTCTTGAAACAAGTCACCAAAAATTTAGAAAAATTGATCTATCAGATGAACATGAAAATACCATTAATCATCCATATTTCATCGATTGGAAAAATCAGACTTTACTCACCATGGGATCGAACAGTCATTATTAAAGTCATGGGAAAAAAATTAGGCTATAATCTTATTAGATCACGACTCATTTTCATCTGGAAACAACCTGAAGATTTAAAGATGATTGACTTAGGAGGAGACTACTATGCCATTTGATTTGTTAAACCGGAAAATTATAGCAAGTAAGTTTCTAGAGGACCATGGTTCATAAGTGGGCAATACGTGCTAGTCCAAAAATGGAAACCAAAATTTTCTATTACTGAAATCCAACCAAACTTTACAGCAATCTGGGCTAGAATACCTGAACTTCCCACTGAATATTACGATGAGTCTATTCTGCATAGGATTGGTTCAGCCATAGGAGATGTTATAAAGATAGACAATTGTACAGTCCAAACAAGTCGTGGTAAATACGCTAGACTATGCATCTTAGCACCTATAAATAGACCTGTATGGCTGTATTGGATAGAAACTGACGTCACCAAAAAGTGACACGTGTCTGCCATGTGGCACGGACAGAGGTTTCCCCAGACAGACATCTAGCGGACAGATAACTAGCCAGGCGGTTACCACGAGCAGACCCAGAGCAGTAATGTAACGCTTCCCAGATCAGCACGATCTGAATGAGCAGTTATTAGCCTAATCATGCACGATTGCTTAATGAATGGTCATAAAGGCAGTGATTACACAATCCATCGGTTACATATCCAACGGATACGTGCCCAGCGGTTACAAACCCAACGGACGCCTATCAGACCTATAAATAGCATTCGCCCCGAGTCATTGTAACATACAATTTATTCTCTGTCTACAACATCAATAAGAATACTCTCTCTTACTCTTGCTCAAATACTGTTCTTCACTTACATTTGCTGGAAACTTTGCTCTCTAGTCTTCCAGTAATAACGAGGAATCCTCACCGGGATCGAGCGATCCAATACGGTTATCTCTATCTATTTTATTCATGCTCTAACCTTATTTACATTCGATTGTATCTTGTTTCCATATCGTTAATTATCATCATTGGAAATTATGCATATATCGATAATCTAGTGATCAACGCTATTCCGTATTAAACTTGGTTAAACTCATAATCTAAACTATTGATCGTAACTCCGCAAATATAAATTTAATTGGTAATTGGCCTAAAATCGGATCTAGGTTAAACAATTTGGCGACCACAGTGGGAGCCGGTCAATAGCCTTTATAAGTTAATAGTTCATCTTTTCCAGCACTACATTCCTTTCTGTCAATCTTTTTGTTTCGCAACTAACATGGCAGAAAGTGGTTCACAACGAACTATCGTGGGTGGAAGTCAGGTACGTACCCCTTTACCAAGTCCCAATTATTCTCCCGATTACTCGTCCGACGGGCAAGAACAATCTTCCCAAGGACCGGTCAGGCAGCGAAATAGGCATAGGCACTCTCAGAGCGCCACTCCGCCTAGGAGAAGACGCCATAGGAGTTTCTCCCCTGGATAAGGGAACCTCCAGGAGACGATCTTTGCATTTATGCAGGAACAAGCGGAGGTCAACAGAGGGATAAAGGAGGCGATCAACTCTCTCCGAGAGCAAATCCCTCCAGTCGCAAGAGCTGATACTGTAGCACCAGGTCGGGATGCTCCTTCTTCGCACACTTCAAGGCAAGGTGGGGAGTGAAACAATGGAGGAACCGTGGATCCAACGACCCAAGTCAACCAAAATCGGAATGGAGGATCTATGGCGTCCACTGAAATGAGCATTGTCGTGGAGGCCCTCACCAAACAATTCAAGGAGGGCCAGGAAGCGCTTCAGAAGTCTCTCCACGAGAGAATTGATCACATACCAGGTGCTCCACCTACGTTGAAGAAAGTTGATGTACAACGCTACTCGCAACGGCCTTGGAAGAAGGAAGCAGCCCCAAAGGCAATACCCAAGACGTTCAAGATGCCAAACATTTCGAGATATCGTGGGACATCGGATCCCAATGATCATCTCAAGATGTTCAGCAACTTCATAAAAGCAAGCGATCTTACCGATGAGGAGATCGAATAAGTTCAACTGAAGAAGTTCGTGGAAACGCTAGCGGACGGAGCTTTACGATGACACTCAATGTTGCCACCAAATTCCATTGGGTCCTTCGCGGAGATGGCGGAATTGCTCGTGAAAGCCCATACAGGCGCTCAGAAGACGGAAACTCGCGTGGAGGATATCTTTGAGATCAAGCAGAAGCCCAACGAGTACCTCCGTAAATATGTGGATCGTTTCCAACGGGAACGTATGATGTTGCCCAAGGTATCAGACAGATGGGCAGCGATCTCATTCACCAACAGTTTGGATGTCAGGAGCTCGGAGGCTATGCGCAGACTATACGAATCCCTTCGCGAATTCCCAGCAGCCAACTGGTCGGATGTCTACAACCGCTACAACTCAAAGGTACGTATTGATGAAGATAAATTGATTGGAACAGGTACCCGAGAAAAGACTCTGTCGCGAAGCGGTGGCTCTGGCAAAAAGATGGAGTCAGAAAGGTCAGATGTGCGTTACGAGCCGTACCCTGACCAGTCACGCAACAACTCCACAGGACGCAGCCGCAACAACAGAGGGCTATCCCGAAGAGATGATTCAGAGTCGAGCCCCCGTGGAGCCCCAAGTCTGCCAAGCTTCAACGTAGAAATGTCTTAAGTAGTGGCGGCGCTCAAAGATATGGGTGAAAAAGTCAAATGGCCAAACGACATGAAGACAGATCCGAGCAAGCGAAACCAGGACCTTTGGTGCGAGTTCCATTGCGACCACGGTCACACCACCGAGGACTGCAAGGCCTTAAGGTACGAAGTTGCACATTTATTGAAACAGGGGTTCTTGAAGGAGTTCTTGACCGAGAAGGGAAAGCAAACTCACGCGAAGACTCAGCAGAACAAATCTGGCCCTCCACGAGCATCCTCCTCGAAGAGGACAGTAATTTTATCTCGGGTAGGATCGAAGTGGATTCCGTCGTTTTCACGGCGAAGAAGTACGCTAAGGTCTCTATCACAAAGACCAAGCGTCCACGGCCAGAGGAGACAATAACATTTGAAGATTCAGACACAAATGGTTTGCAGTTCCCACATGCTGATGCGTTAGTCATAACGTTACGCGTGGTGGAATTTGACGTCAAGAGAGTGCTCATTGATGCGGGTAGCTCTGCGAATATTATTCAATCACGAGTTGGAAGGGAGATGCAGCTATCGGAGAAGATCGTGCCGATATCTCGAGTTCTCTCCGGTTTTAACAACTCAAGTGAGAAGACCCTTGGCGAGATTACTCTTACGACTCTTGCCAAAGGAGTTGCGAAGGAGATGACAGATCTAGCTTACAACATCATCCTGGGAAGACCCTGGATCCATGATATGTAAGTTGTTCCTTCCACCTATCATCAGGTGTTAAAGTTCCCATCAGAGTGTGGAGTACGTGAGGTTCGAGAAGAGCAACGCTCTGCTCGAGACTGCTATTCGGTGGCCCTCAAACTGCCCGAAGAAAGTGAATAGCAATTATAGCAACCGGGATCAGACGTAGCAGACGAAGAAGCAAATTACGAGGTCCCGGAATTCATCACAAAGCTGGAGGCACGGGAAAGTCACATGCCGACCGTGAAAGCTTTGGAGCCCAAAGAATTGTTCGCAGACAAGCCGGAGCGGAAGGTCTACTTAGGTACCGAATTGAGCGAGCGCTTGCGAGGAGATATCCTCCAGTTCCTCAAGGAGCGGCACACAATGTTCACCTGGTCTCATGCAGATATGACAGGTATTTCTCCAGATATTATCTCTCACAGGTTGAACGTCGACCCGTACCACTGTCCAGTAAAGCAGAAGAAGCGTCAACAAGGAGCTTTTCAGAATCAGGTCATCAACGGTGAGGTCGATCGGCTGTTGAAGATTGGATCTGTACGTGAAGTCAAGTATCCAGACTGGCTAGCCAACAGATCTGAACAAAGCATGTCCAAAGGATTCATACCCTCTTCCCAGGATAGATCAACTGATTGACGCAACAGCCGGGCACGAGGTGCTCATCTTCCTCGACGCATACTCCGAGTACAATCAGATATTGATGGACCTCGATGACCAAGAGAAAACATCGTTCATAACCTGCAGAGGTACGTATTGTTATAAAGTTATGCCATTTGGATTGAAAAATACAGGTGCGACGTATCAGCGCCTAGTCAATCAAATATTCCATGACCATATCGGTAAGACCATGGAAGTGTACATCGATGACATGTTGGTCAAGTCCAAACCAGCAAGAAGATCATCTAGCGCATTTAAAGGAAACCTTCCGAATACTCGACCAGTACAACATGAAGCTCAACCTGGAGAAGTGTGCATTTGGAATCGGGTCGGGAAAGTTCCTGGGCTTCATCGTTTCTCAGCGTGGAATTGAAGTCAATCCCGCACAGATCAAAGCTATCGAGTCAATCCCAGACGTACTCCACAACCGGAAAGACGTCATGAAATTGACTGGGAGAGTGGTAGCCCTGCGAAGATTCATATCCCGATCGTCAGACCGGTGCAAGAGTTTCTTCGATGTCCTGATGCAAAACAAAGAGTTCGATTGGACTCCCGAATGCCAACAAGCACTGAGGGATCTGAAGAAGTATCTGTCCAACCCACTACTGCTCTCTACACCTCAACACGGGGAACAATTGCTGATTTATCTGGCAGTTTCGGAATCCTCGGTAAGCGCCGTTCTGGTTCGAGAAGAAAAAGGTAAACAACTTCCCATCTATTACATTAGCAAAGCTCTAATTGATGCATAAACACGCTATTAAACCTTGGAGAAGTTGGCTTTAGCGCTAGTAACTGCTGCCCGTAAGTTACGCCCTTATTTCCAAGGTCATTCGATAGCTGTAGTTACAACGTTTCTTTTGCGCAATGTCTTGCATAAACCTGAATTTTCTGGAAGGTCGGTTAAATGGGCTATAGAACTAAGTGAATTCGATATTACCTATCAGCCTAGGGTAGCAATAAAATCACAAGCCCTAGCAGACTTCGTAGCAGATTTTAGCGCTAATATATATCCTGAGGCAGAGAAGGATGCCATTCTATATACTGGGCAGGCCCCTGGCACATGGACCCTATACACTGATGGCTCTTCGAGCGTCAAAGGGTCCGGTCATGTACTGGTTCTCATCACCCTATTTGGAGGGACCGTCAAGCAGGCCATCAAGTGTCCGTTTATTACTAACAATGAGGCCGAATATGAGGCCGTAATTGCATGATTGGAGTTAGCCCGAAGCTATGGAGCAAACATCATCAAACTTAAGAGTGATTCCCAACTGGCAGTCAACCAGGTGACGGGAGGCTTCATTGCACGAGAACCCAGAATGCAAGTATACCTTGCCCGTATGAAAGAACTCCTGGCCCAGTTTGACGAATGGGAGGCACTCCAAATCCCACGGGAAGAGAACCATGAGGCAGATGCTCTCGCAAATCTGGGGTCAGTAGCGGAAATTGGGGCGGCCAACTCCTCAGCTGTTGTTCAACTCCTCTACACGACCATAGATCGGGAAAAGTTCGAAGTCAACGCCATCAATGCAACTTGGGACTGGAGAAATGAAATCACGAACTATATTCTTCATGGAACTCTGCCCGATGACACGAAAGCCGCTCGCAAGCTCAGAATAAAAGCGGCACGGTATACAATCATCAACGGCGATCTCTATCGTAAGATGTTTGCAGGACCTCTCGCAAAATGTCTAGGTCCAAATCAAATCAACTACGTGATGTGAGAAGTCCATGAAGGCTGTTGCGGTAATCATTCCGGAGGCAAGGCATTAGCACGCAAGTTGATTCGCGCAGGGTACTATTGGGATAAGATGGAGAAGGACACGAATGAGTTTGTTAAAAAATGCGACAAGTGTCAGAGATTCGCACATCTTATTCATCAGTCGGCAGAACCGCTCCACTCAGTAATCTCCCCGTGGCCATTCATGAAATGGGGAATGGACATAGTTGGTCCCCTTCCCGCGGCGCCAAGAGGGGTACGTTTCTTGTTGATCATTACCGATTACTTCACCAAATGGGTCGAAGTGGCAGCATATGCAAAGATACGACAAACGGAAGTCATTGACTTCCTTTGGCGTTTTGTCGTGTGTCGCTTTAGAGCACCTAAGGAAATAGTCATGGACAACGGCCCGCAATTCATCGGCCAGAAAGTGACTAGGTTCCTTGACGACCTGCACATCAAGAGGATTACTTCTTCTCCATACCATCCGGTTTCCAATGGACAAGCAGAATCTACAAACAAAATAATCGTTGAATCTCTCAAGAAGCGCCTTGTTGGGTAGAGGAGTTGCTTGGTGTACTATGGGCTTATTGCACGACGATAAAGATGAGTACTGGAGAGACACCTTACTCATTAGTGTACGGAGCAGATGCCCTAATCCCAGTCAAAATCGGAGAGCCCAGCCTACAGTATGCACATGCCACTGAAGAGTCCAACTCGGTCAATCTCTCTGAAGAATTGGATTTCCTCGAAGAGCGAAGGGAACTAGCCCTCGTACGAGTAGTCGCCCAGGAGGAACGAAGTAAGCAATATTACAATTGGGGACTGCGCGTACGAAGTTTCCAGGTTGGAGATTTTGTACTGAGGAAAGTGTCACAGAACACACAGGAAGCGAATTCAGGGAAACTAGGCCCTAATTGGGAAGGCCCCTACAAGGCGATCGCTTCAGTCGGCAAGGGATCTTATTGCTTCGCACGACCAGATGGTTCAATTGTCCCAAACAATTGGAATGTGATTCACCTCAAAAGGTATCACTTTTGAGTGGTAAAACGGTCAGTTATTTTCTTCCTACCTTTTACTTTTCGTGACAATTCGTACTTTTATTATACTCCTTCTAAATGGTACTAACGGCTTGAATGAGGCCAGATCCGTTTAGCTCAACTGGTAGAGCTCGAAGTTCTTCAACTTCGCGACTGTGGGTTCGAATCCCACAACGGACACACTCCTCGTTTGGTTATACGTGTTCTTTTATCTACGACCAGCCTTAACTCTTTTTATGTTATCATTTCCCATGTTCCAACATAAAAACAAGGAGGGTGGTGAGAGGCCCCTGTAGGCCAGGTAAGATCTTCATAAAGGCAAAAGACCTTGTGAAAAGGCGAGTTTTTCGAAAACTTTTTATGTGACAAGCTTCCACGAAAATAAGAGAAATCGTTCACAAGGCCAACGACTCGGCCAGAATTAAGTTACAAATTTCCTGCGACAACTTTCAACTATCAAGGCGATAAGCAAAGTTGTTTGCAAAGGCCAACGATTCGGCCAAAATCTATCGACTACGACTCAGTCAGAATAGAACATCTCCGCATATTACTCACGACTTATGACCTCATCCTTGAGAAAGGCTAAGTTAAAACATTCGGGCAGACTTTTGGAGACGAGAACTTAGTAAAGTTCAAACTTCTAAAAAGCTCCTAAATATAAGGCACGAAAGCCACAACACATACAAACGAAAGATCAAAGATTCAGGCTACATACAGTCATTGAATTAAAAAAGATCTGAAGTTATATACATGATCCTGACAAATTGATAAAGTGCCGAAAACGGCTGATAGAAATTTTGCAAAGTGATCAAAGGAATATGGAACTGGCCAAACAAGGATCAGAGAGTCCCTAAGAGACTTCTATCTACAACCAACTATCCGGCTCTCGCCAGATATACAAACTTACAATCTAGTCAATTTGGGCGGCAACAGTTTTGGGGGCTACGACCAGACCCCGACGCACCAGCTCCATCGATTCTGTCATCGTCACCCGAAATCTCGCAGTCATCCTCATCATCATCTTCATCTTCATCTGCCTCAGACTCTTCGGGAGAAAGATTCAGCATTTGTCTTACTTCGCGAACAGCGCCCTTCGTTTTCAGCAGCATCTCCTCAACATTGATCTGGCCAGTCTGGACCTGCTCAAGCAATGTGCGCTTTGCCTCGAGCACAGATGGCTTCACCTTGATTTCAGATTGATCACGCAGGTTTGCCAAGTCTTTAGATAACGCGCTTTGAACACTTAGCGACTGGGCAACCTGATCCTTAGCGGCTTGAAGCTCAGCTCTGGCTTTAGCAGACTCTTCATTAGCCCTTTGCAAGTCCATCTCAAAAGATCCACGCTCATCGAGCGCTCTTTTCAGTGAAGCCTTGCATTCTTCAAGCTGAATCTTCAAACCCCGAGCAGATTGTGCGAACCCTTCTTTCTCTTCAGAAAGAAGGTCCTTTTCCTTGGAAAGGTCGTTAATGTGCTCAACACGCTTGTTGTTGGTCTCAACCAACTGATTAACTTTATTCCCAAGGAAACCACACTTCTCTGCTAGGGCCTCATTCTCCCTCAAAGTCTTTAGCAGCTCTTTCTTCAACTCAAGCACCTGGTCAGGGTCATTGTTCCTGGAGCAGAATATCAGCTCGGCGGCGATCATACTTGACTGAAGAAACAAAAGAAGTAAAGTTAGAAGTCTAAAGTCAAACTACTCCCAACGTAAAACGGCATTAAGGAAAGAACTTACCCGGGCAGAATCGGCAGCGATAGCAAAATCCAGTTCCTCGTCACTCATCGCACTCATTGTCCACTCCTCTCGAGGACCAATGAGTGATGAGACTGCTTTGGCCTAACTACCCGGCCTTGTTATGAAGTTGACATCAGGGGCTAGCTTCATCGAACACTTCCTCTCGCAATACTTAGGCTCTCTAGCCTGCTCAGAGGGATAGTTCGACCCAAACTTGTAGCGCACCCCAGATGTCCCTTAATCCAGTCTGATCGCCAATGATGGTCCACCGAGTGAGCCTTGTCGCTGACATGTCGGAGTCACCCTCCACTCTAGGGTCTCTTGTGTCACACTCATGCAAACCGACAGGTGCCTCCCCTTCAGCGGCCACATTCTCCAGGTCCTCAAAACGAAAAACACGAGGACCCCGGCCACCCTTTTGGGGGATTTCTTCTTCTTCTTCTTCTTCTTCTTCTTTATCCCCCTCTTCACTAACCTTCCTTTTCCCCTTATCTGCACGAGAAGGAGCCGCCTTTACCCCGTCATCAGCTCGGGGACTCCTCTCCAGAGTACGAGCAGCTTTCTCCTCGACCCTCCTCTTGTCGCTCCGAAGATAGGGCTTTCGCACAAGGGGTTCGGCAATTTCAGTCTCAGCATCTGAAATGCCGATTACCTCCTTATCAAAACCCTATCCCTGTACAGACTCGGGGACTTCAGCAGTGGCCTAGGCACTCTCTCCCGTGGGCTCTGGTACACTGGCATTGGGTGGAGACTCACCCCCGACAGCTGAGGTTTGCCCGGAAGCGACGGAAGTCTTACGAGCAGACTTCTTCCATGCTCCGCCTTCACCTTGGTCGTTCTTCTTCCTCTTCAAGGAGCCGAGGCCACTGGACAGAAGCTTCTCACCGCCTTCCCTTCTGTGCGATGCCTCCGCTGAAGCTTTTATAGATGCGACCTCAGCGTCGGGATCAACAGCGGGCCTAGATGGTGCGGCCTGAGGGGGAGGGGCAGGAAAAAAGTCCCCCTGAGTACCTAGACCTGCAAAGGGCAGAAAGGTCAGGCACAACATAACTACATAGAAAAGAAACGGCTTTAACAGCGGACAGTTCTCACCGTGAGTCTTCACGGTCAAACTCTTCTGCACAGCAAAATATGCCCACTCCCTCTACTCAGGGGAAAATTTCTTCAAGATCGCCTCAACCAATGCCGTTAACTCATCAATCGATATGAGCTCGTCATAGGGTCGCTTGGCGGCTGTAAGGAAGAGTCAAAGGAATAAGCAGACAAGCAGAAAAGAGGAAGCACGAAACACTCAAAGGAGAACTCGGGGACTTACGCTTCTTGTTCCAGACCTCGGGGAGAAAAGTCTTAGAGTTGAAGGACAGGGCCTGGGTGCACACGAATACATACCGGTACAACTAGCCCCGGTCACTTGTATCCTCAGAGCTGCACACCAAGCCCTTGCTCCCACCCATCCTAGCATTGACAAAGCCGTCCTTGAAAATTTGTATACTATAAAGGGAAATAAATTGCTCATATTCAAAAACTTGATCGGTTTCTGCCGCAAACCAATCCATAAGTGTCACTATTCTATACACACTGGGGCACAGTTGCCCCGGGCAGCGTAAATATTCCCTGGAGAGCCTCTCAAGCACAGGGTGCAGGGGTAATGTGCAACCAACTGTAAAGGGGTAGGTGCACATGGCCGTCCACCCGGCCCTGTGCGAAGTAATGTTCTCCGCTTCAGATACCGGCAAGAGGGGAACACTTGCATCCCAGTTGTAGTCCACTCTAACCCGTGGGATCATCTCCGATGTGATCCCAGACTTGAATCTGTACGCCGGCCATGCGCGTATGTCTCCGTGATTGTTGAAAGCTTTGATGTTGTAGTCCTTCTCCAACTCACCCCATTTCTTAGGGATGATCTCTGCAGCAGTGGCCTGAGCAGCTCTAGGCCTAGGGGTGGCTGTAGAAGAACTACAAGTTGCATCCATGTTTAGGTTTTTCCTAGCCTTTGATGACAAGATTCAAGAAGAGTTGAGAAATTTGAGAGGAAGATTGAAGGGTATTCAAAGAATTCTCAAGATTTGGCAGATATAAGATGAAAGAAGTAAAAAGGTTTAAACTCAACAAACCCCTATTTATAGAAACGAAAATCCGGCCCATCATGTTCCTAGAAGACACGTGGAGGCTATCAGAGAGGCCACGATTAGATCCAACCATAAAAAAGAGAAGTAGGTTTCACCAAATTTCGAAATGTCATCATTACCCTGAAGTGCAGCGGTCACCTCGCGATCAACAGTCGACGTGTGCACGTGATTGAGGCGGTTAAAATCATTATTTTTGCCCTTGGGACGCGCAGTAGTCACTTCAAAGCTGATGGCGGACGTGCAGGTGTGACAGCTGCAGTTACTTTTTACACCACGTATTTAATGCGCACGTCATTGGAACTTGTCATGTAGCTGATAAAGTACGTTCATCACCCAGTTTTGTCATATAAAGATTGGATTTTGCAAGATGAAAGTTCCCTCCAAAATTCATATGCACTCCTCGAGCAAAAACTCTGCTCGAGAAGTGCGGAGACTATCTATATTGGATAAAAACTGACATCACCAAAAAGTGACACGTGTCTGCCACGTGGCACAGGCAGAGGTTTCCCCGGACAGACATCTAGCGGACAGATAACTAGCCAGGCGGTTACCACGAGCAGACCCAGAGCAGTAATGTAACGCTTCCCATATCAGCACGATCTGAATGAGCAGTTATTAGCCTAATCATGCACGATTGCTTAATGAATGGTCATAAAGGCAGCGATTACACAATCCAGCGGTTACATATCCAACGGATACGTGCCCAGTGGTTACAAACCCAACGGACGCCTATCAGACCTATAAATAGCATTCGCCCCGAATCATTGTAACATACAATTTATTCTCTGTCTACAACATCAATAATAATACTCTCTCTTACTCTTGCTCAAATACTGTTCTTCACTTACATTTGCTGGATACTTTGCTCTCTAGTCTTCGAGTAATAACGAGGAATCCTCACCGGGATTGAGCAATCCAATACGGTTATCTCTATCTATTTTATTCACGCTCTAACCTTATTTACTTTCGATTGTATCTTATTTCCATATCGTTAATTATCATCATTGGAAATTGTGCATATATTGATAATCTAGTGATCAACACTATTCCGTATTAAACTTGGTTAAACTCTTAATCTAAAGTATTGATCGTGACTCCGAAAATATAAATTTAATTGTTAATTGGCCTAAAATCGGATCTAGGTTAAACAAGACCGATGCCTAAAGATTTTCTCATAGGAAAATACCTACAAAAAATTCAATTTGAAGAAACCACTATACTCTATAAAAAATATGGTTTCTTAGGTCATTTACACTACTCATGTCCAAACGTAGTTCAAGCAAATCCAGGGTCTCAAGAAGCAAATGCGCATGATATTCCCTCCTCCTCTAAGTCTACAACGGAGGATGATCAATGGCACACGGTAAATTATGCTAAGACAAAGGGTTTTTCATGGAAACGGTAGGAGTCTACAGGGCTGGGTACAAGTGTGAAAGAGAAAAGTCAACTAGAAAAAAATAGTAGCCACTATGTTAGGAGAAATACCGCGAATCACAATAGGGCAAAAGATCCAGATAGAAGATAATATTATTTTATCTCAGGAAAAAAGCAAAAGATGAAGAAAAGATCAGGAAAATTGTGAGCCTAGTAAAATAAGTGAGATAGTGAAAAGTCAAGTGGAGGACACGTCGACCAAAAAAAGTGGAGAAAAAGAAAGGAAAAAAATTGAGAAGGGATTAAAAACTAAGGAAAATGCAAGTTCAAGTACATTTGAAGGACAAAGTGAGGATTTTATTGATTTAGAAAATACTGTGAATGTGTACCAAAAGGAAAATATCAAAGGACAAAAAAAAGACGACAGAAAAATTCTTATGCATGAACAGCTATCATTACCTACCTCGGAAAATCAAACAACAGAAAGTGTAAAAATCAAAAGGGAAAATTCTCAAGTCCACCAAAAAGCTCAAAAAACAAAAGCAAAAACTATTTCCCAACCCCAGCCCACCAACCACATACCCTCAAAACGCACAAAAGGAGCCAGTAAGTCCACGTCCAACGTTGATCTCTCTACGCAAGCCCCAAATCTTGCTGAGATAGAAAGATCTTTCATTGACACAGACAGTGATAGTGACACTCACCTGTTGCAGACATATCTAAATCCTGTTCCTCACAAACCAAACCAAATATAGAACATTCGAACAACATAATATATATCTCTTTTAGTCCGGAGATTATGTTAATATATATAGAACAAAAATCAGTTACCACAAAAAAACAAATAAACACTGACACAACACAGACTGAAACTTCTGATCCACAGCCGGAAACATTTCATTCCAAGATTTTCACAATCGAGGAAGGGGAGGGGGGCAGCCACCACCCACCATGGAACCCCAAAAGGCAACAAATACAAGTTATATAGAGATAACTCTTTCCTCATGATCAAAATCCCACTTAAGCCTTTCTTCCATATTAAGACTACCTGTGAACCAACCCCTACAGCAAAATAGGCATAAGGAAAGAGCAATCGACCGGACCAACCTACAAAAATGCGTGTTGAATCTAATCATTGCACATTCTCCCTTTGGCTAAACCACCACTTCAGGCTAATCCTTTTGCCTGGAAAGCATGGGAGAAAAAAATGAAGAATTTTGAATCTAAAAGGAAATTCTAGTCATTGATGGCTCTTTCAATCCGTCAGCCTAAAAGCAAGCTTTCTCTTATGTACGATACGATACCACAGAATTTCATTTGCCTTCCTGCTTAAGGCACTAGTTCGGATGGAAACCCTTTAACAGCATCCAACAACTTCCGCCGCCATCGACTAAGTAACTCCACCATATACCATCGGAGGCAGCGTCGATGTGCTAATGAGTACTTAGTTCCTCCTAGCATGTCCCTTCTTACAGACAAACCCCCAACCACTACAATATCACCAAACATCCATCACCCAAACACCTAACCACCAGATTCCACAATCCCAAAACCAGGAACTGTCGCTAAACCTATCCTTAGCCTCTCCGATGGCAGATTCGAACCAAGTACAAGGGATGACTACTATGAGCCCCAAAACCCCAATCTTGGATATTCTCTCCTCTTCTCGTCTATGAGAGACGAACCACCAGGAGAGAAGTTATGAACACGTAGCTGTCGCCACTACTTTAACTCAAAAACTGATCCAAGATCTTCAGGAGTTGATGGACACACACAACTTATCAATGGACGATCTGAGGAACCTCGAAATTCAGGTGCAGTTGGACAATTATCTGCCAATAGTTGTCCCCCTTCCTCGCCAATGGATTACATGCATACACCAGAGCTCATCAAGCTTATTTCAATACCAAGGAATGCAAGAGGTAGGGGAAAATGGGAATGAACAAATAGTTCCCCAGTGGGAACAGGTTCCAGCACATATGAACGAGGAGGATGCACAAATGGCAAGGAGGCAGATAGCTACGGCCCAGATCTCAGTGCACGAGGTAAGAAGAGATACCACGCAGATGGAAATTACTATGTTACAGGTACCAGAAACTATACCTTTGAAAGACGAGTTCGCTATAAGGAAACTAGTATAGTGCCCGGTGGATGTTCAACAAGTCATAATATCAATACGCTATTTCCCATATCAGAAGCAATACACAGGGGTGATGCTTCCAGTATCAGTGAGAGAGGAGGCGAGGAATGTGTACTGGAATCGTGCGGAGACGCATGCAACAAACTCGTTGGCAGCAAGGATATTAGCCAGAAACAATCACGTTAACATGTCAATCCTTTTATGGAATAGCAGGGGAGCAATAGTTTGTTTCATAAATAATCTGAATGCTATACTTGCTTGGACAAAACCTGCACTGTTAGCCTTAACTGAAACAAGGAGGATGACACACGTTGCTTTAACTACTGAATTGGAGTTTGACGATATGATTGAGGTTCCCTCGAATGCCTTTTTCGGCTGGGATGGTGCTCATGTGGAACACGAGCATGGTATCAGTTAAAAGACCCCCAAGTGCCACGACACAAGAGATTCATGCGACTATAGAGGTAGGCACTGCTTACCTTTTTTGTTTATCTGTGATATATGCTAGTACTGTGTTTGCCAATAGGTTCCTTGGCTGATTTGTGGGGACTTTAATGAAGTCTCTAAGTCTGCTGAAAAATTCGGTGGAAATTCTATTAATAGAAATAGAGTAAATGTCTTTCTTGAATGTTTGGGCACAATAGGACTAGTGGATCTTTGCTTTACAGGGTCAAGGTTTACGTGGACTAATAAACATTAAAAAAAAGCACCCTAATTTATGAACGTTTTGATAGATTTGTGGGAACAAATGATTGGATTAGAATTTTCCCCAACTCCACTGTACGATATCTCCCTCATACACATTTGGATCACTGCCTCCTTTTATTAAATTACTTTAAAAGTTACGTGGCCCCCTCATCTCTTTTAAGACTAGAAACCATGTGGTTTATGCATCCGAATTTTATAAACATAGTTAAAAGTCCATGGCATCAAAATAAAGGCTATTGCAATTCAGTAGAGTTTTTCACAAATCTAGCCACATACTGGAATAAAAACTATTTTGGCAACATATTTAAAAAAAAAAGGTTTTAGCTAAACTTGAAGGTCTTCAAAAAATGAATGATGCTTATAAAATGGATTATCACCTAGAGTTAGAAGATGACCTCATACAAGATTATAACCTTATTCTTAAACAAGAGGATAATTTCTAGAAATTAAAATCTAGAGTTCAGTGGCATAATGATGGAGACATAAATACAAAATTTTTCCATGTCTACAATCCAAAGACATAGGAGAAATCGAATTCTAGGACTAAATAATAGTGTGGGTGAATGGACTTTTGATCAAAAAGATATCAGAAATAGTATTTATGATTACTACCACAATATTTATAGTACTGATATCAATTTACCAAGTTAGAATGTGGATGTCTGATATCCAACCATTTGTCAGAAGATAAAAGTAGCTTCGTCAACAGACCACTTGATATCAGGGAAATATTTACTGCTATAAACTCTTTTCAACCGCTCAAGGCTCAAGGTTCGGATGGACTCCATCCAATATTTTTCCAAAAATACTGGAACGATACGAAACACTCAGTTATTGAATTTTGTTCCCAAGTTTTTAGCACAAATCAAATCCCTGATAATATGAACAATACTTATGTAGTTCTTATACCAAAAGTCCAAAGCCCAGAACGTATTACCCAGTATAGGCACATAATATTGGGATGTTTGTGACCCAATTTATCTGTTTTAAATTTTTTTCTTTCAAACAGTTTCTTGTTACTTTGTATTGGTGATTGTATATACAGCTTCCTTCGCAACATTTGATTTTCATTATAAAAAAAAGGGAATTCGTTGAGGTGTTTGTAGTTTTGAAGATTAACTAACAAAAGACTTGGTGAAAAACCTAGTTCTTCAAAGAAGGCATGACTGATTGAAAAGATTATGGAGTGCAAATCCATGCAGAACTAGAAAAGCTTGGTAAGTGCATGTTTATTATCCTAGTCTGCTAAAGAGTTCATGCTTGGGCTGTCTCTATGAAGTGTGAACGTAGAGTTGGTGTTGTATAAGGAGTATATCACAAGAGATCTTCTCTTAGCATAATTGAGAAGATTCCTAGTGAAAGACTACTGGGGTTTTGTATACCCTATAAAACCTAGTAACTGAGGCAGCCACAAACGATTCATTCATCACGAGAGTTGAGAGCATTCAAAGGAAATCAAAAGTGTTGATTGTGAGCAAGTGAACAATTGAAGACAACCATTGAAGAACTCCATGCATATTCAGTACCTAGAATAGGTTCTTTATTATTGTTATTGACACAAAACTATGTTCAATGTATATCTATTTGCTTAAGTCTGAGGAGCATTGTATAAGGTGAATCTAGTGAAAATATTTTTGTAAAAGCTAGAGCTTAGCTGTGATAGTGTTTAGGGTCTAGAGAGTAGTCCCTTGGTTACAGGGTTTGTAATCTAAAACTTTGCTCATTGTGTTAGTGGAAAGGTTTCAAAATTCCAGAGCGTGGATTATGGTTTTTCTCCCTTCGACAAAGAGTATTTCACGTAAAACTCTGTATTTTTTACTTTCAGTGATTGTTCTGCTTCTTGGTCATTGCTGCGAAGACACTATTAAATACTCCCCCCCCCCCCCCCCAATAGATGCACTGCATCCAAAAAAAAAAATGATATGGGTATTATGATTTTTAGAAATCATTGGCTTATCACTGCTGAAAGATGAGCAGTACTTTGTTTGTCACTTACGGCTGTCAAACACTTACTGGATCTTTAATGAATAGACATTAAGGTCCAACTTTTACTAACTGCTACCTTACTGGCTAATGTCCTCTATTTTCTTAATTGGCCGATCTCTATTTTGAAAATGGCATAATCAAATTTATAAAACGACGAATTTTTAATTTTCATACTGATTTAATATGCAATAGTGAAGTATTTTAATCTTCAAAGCAATTTATTGCTACGGTGAAATATTTTAATCTTCAAACTGATTTTAGAATAGAAGTAGAAACCGCGAAGGTTTTACTCTCCAAGTTGAGAGTAGAAAACCACGACGGTTTTAATCTTGACGATATAGAAAGAGTAGAAATTTATAAATAAATAACAACCAAAATTAAGGAAGTAAAACTGGAGTTTACGACTTTCCTCTTGACATTAGAGCCACACAGATATTGTATGCTTCCAAAATCTACCACTGCATGAATAGGAGATCATTTTGATCATCTATTTAAGATCAACATATACAGAAGACGTCATAAATAGGCCACTTGGAAAGCCATGTACTAATTGCAACAGGCAACATCCCGTATCCGCTTGTAATGACGTTTACAAAATGAACATAGAAAAGTAATAACACTACAAGAAAAGAGGTCTTTAACGTCTATTTGTTAACGACGGGACGTGAATCCGGTCGTAACAAGTAAACTTTTAACAGCCACATATTTTTCCGGATGTTAAAGGTTGTTTTTACTTCAATATCAACGGAGGTATAAATATCCTGTCTTTTAGAAGATTAATTCCGGACATTAGTCCTAAATAATTAAATGAAAAAAATAGGCGCTGCCTTTTCCCTCTTTATTTTTCCCAACCCACCATCAGCCTACACCCTTCTAAAAAGGAATAAACACCCTAGCAGTTTCTCTCTTATCTCTGTTCTCATCAACATAGAGAACTCAGCGAAGAATCACAAGGAACTCCACTCCTATTGATGCTGATTTCCTATAATGGTGAATTGGACTTACTATTTTCATTCTCCCTCTCCAAGGTTAGCTTTTTCAGTTGCTAAACTTTCAGTTGTAACAATTGGGGAATTGGGTATACCTTTTCTATATCAATGGTTTCTCTTCTTTTATGGTGCTTTTCAAGTATATTTGGTGTCTTGTCAGAATAACAAGTTTTTGAATAATACAATTACATCCATCTTTTAAGAGCATTGCAAAACAATCAGAAATTCCGTTCAGGGGCATCCATCTTATCTGTATTTCAGATTGTATCACATCTACGAGGCAGTCATTTTAGAATAGGGATACTAGGATTTTGATGTTCTTTTCTGTATTCATAATGTTGAAGAATATCCTATCACCGAAGTTAAGATTGTTGAGGTTGTTACCGAATCTCATTCGTGAAGGAACTTTTTGTGTTAGTAATAGAAGGTAAAACCCTCAGTTTCGTCCATGGGAATGATGAAGACTTGGTGACAAGTTGTTCACTTAGTTTTTCTGTTCTTTTGTATGTAAAAAGGAAAAAAATGAATGTCCTTGATTAGGCTATTTGTTAATTAGAATTAGTTACAATACAGTGATATCCTAGGGAAGCATAATTGGTGTAATCTATTCTTTAAGCACACAAACATGATATTCTTTCCATCTAAATAATCCCAAACACAAACACCAATCTTGTATAGTGTGCAATGAACAGAAGCGAGATGTACAGAGGTGCATGATTGGTGAATTAACATTTGCTGTGTAAAAAACAAAGCTTTACCTATCAAAATTCATAGGTGAAGCCATTGATGAGAAACGACGAGACGGAAGTGAAGTTGTTTTGACTTTAATCTTTCTTCCAAGGTTTGAAATTGCAGATTTTGGAAAAGGAAATCATGAACTTGCTATGGGCTTAACCAACAAGGATCTTGTAAGTACCAAGAAGTTACTTGTTTGTGTTTGGTTAAAGTACCAAAGGTTACGATATTTCTTCTTCTTTATGCTCTTTCTGCTTCAACATAATAACTATCCATCATCTCTTTCATATTTGTTGTTGTTGTTGTTCGCATTTAGGAATTGAATTGTCTTTGAAGGAGAAAGCATTATTGTTATTACTTTACATCAGTATGCATTTGAACTAGAAGTTGAAGTGTTCGCTTTATTGTTGCCTCGTTGAATAAATGTGTACTTGTTGCTCCTTTTATTGCTATACAAAAATAATTTTGTTGTAAATCCTCCTATGCATGCACCAGATTATGCCACTTGATAAACTATGGATGCAACTTGTTCATAATTGACTTGATGCTTACATGCTTGGGGTGGAAAACTTTTTGGATTATGCCTTTACAAGATTGAGGGAAACACGTGAAATACGTTGTCCATGTTGATAGTTTAAGAAATTAGTAAGCTTTCTACCAACTATGACATGATGAATATTTACTCTTATTCTGATAATATATGGCATCTCTTATAAACTCCGTTGCTCTATTTCAAACATAACACAAAATCTGTCATGTCATTTCATTATACTTTGCTCTCTGCCTTCGAAATCCTTCTTACTTGGTGTGCCTAGTACCTGTAACTGCTACATCTAGGTTGTCTCGTTTGTTTAGTTTTACTATTCTCTTGGTTCCCTGCTGCTGTCATAATATTTTGAGAAAGATTAAGAAGCTTTAAGGACTTCTTCTAAGAAGCAGAAACATAATGCAGCACGCAGTTCTCTTCCACAAGTGTAGTTTACTCTTTGTTCATATGGTTGTCCTTCAGGAAATATCCTAGGCCTTGAACACAAATATTTTCTACATACTTAGAGATATGCAAATCTTATTTGGTTGATATTGTTTTAAAACACTAAGAATCTGGTCTCTATTACATTCTTGTTCTACCCTTTTGGTTGAAATTGTTAGAGAACACTAAGAATTAGTTCACATATAAGGTTCTTCCTGTGCACCATTTAGTCACCATGAGAATATTTAGTCATACTAATAACGGAATAAATAGTCAAACTAGTAGGAACATTTGCTACTGAAAATCTATGGAGACAGCGAGTGAACATTGAGAAAATATGGAAGTCTTTTTTGCCTTTTTGGTTGTATTAGAAAAAGGTACTTAACAGATTCCAACTACATAACCGAATCTCAAATCAATTTTTTTTTTTGTGTTTCGTTCCTTGAGACTTTGAGAAGGAAATTACCATTTGGGGAAATAAGGGAAAAGGCTAAGCTACAAATTATTTGTATCCTTTGTTGTTTTACATTAACCTAATGTCATACCAAGAAAAATGATTTTTTATCGAGATATTCAATGATGCATTTTTATGCAATCAGATAGGCCTGGGCATCGAGCGAGCGAGCCGAGCCCGAGCCGAGTCTAACCGAGCCCGAGCCGAACCGAGCTTTATACATAGCGAGCCGAGCTGAGCTCGAGCCGAGCTCAACCGAGCTTTGTTAGAGTTTGACCGAGCCCGAGCCGAGCCCGAGCTGACTTTTTTTTCTACTGTCCCCATACTTAATAATATAAAAAATAATATTTAAAATTTTCTTTTGATCATAATCATAGATATGGATAAAAATAACAGTTTATAAATTGTTAACTATTGCATTAAAATATTAAATAATACATAGACTTCTAATATTTTTTGGTAATTAAGCCTAATAAATGGAGGTTATATTTTAAAGATAAAATTAAACAATTAATCAAGCTAATCGTGCCGAGCCGAGCTTTGACCGAGCCGAGCTTTATCGAGCTTTAACCGAGCCGAGCCGAGCTGAGCCAAATTTTAAATGAGACTGAGCCGAGCCGAGCTAAAAGGCAACCGAGCCGAGCGAGCTCCGAGCCGGCTCAGCTCTATGCCCAGGCCTACAATCAGATAAGAGCTGTAAAGATCAGATCTTTGATTTTTGGTGATATAGTTAGCGCCAAGTTTAGACTGATTTAATATATCTGTGATGGAATGTGAATTAAGAGATAAGTCATTAAAATGTTAAAACTTTTCTAGGCACTCATATTTCTGGGATTTCAACAATTTTCATGTAAGTAATTGTCATGATTTGGGTGTCCGAGACCATATTTGTATTGAAAGTAATCTGATAATCTTTTAACAGTAAGTATAAGTGTGATAAAAAAAGTACCTTGAGTATACTGAAGGGATGAAGAAATAGACCTTAAAGCTTTTATGAAGTTCATACCTGGAGATGAGCTGATGCATACGATAAACATAAACCTTGGGTTTAGAGCAAAACATACTCCAGCCCGCAATTCTCTACTGTAGGCGTAGTTTACTCTTTGTTCATATGGCTATTCTTCAGGGAAATATTCTAGGCCTTGAAAACAAATATGCCCAGCTCTGCTAGTCCCATTTGGTTGATATTATTTTAGACACTAAGAATATGGTCTGTTTATTACTTTCTTGTTGTACTCATTTTGTAAAAGTTGTTTTAGACCACTAAGAATCACTTCTCTAAAAATAATGTCTCGCCAAATTGTTAATTCTCGACACTTTGTCCCCTACTATTTTTCCTCACAGCTTTGTTTACAATTGTTTCTTCAATTTCTTTTTGCTCGTTACTTGATCAGTATTATAGTCTTCTTACTTCAGTTACTTGATTAGTATCACTTCATTCTCTCATAAAATTCTTGCTACCAGATTTGCTTCTCATCACTTCCAAGTTTTCTCTTTCACAACTTCTTAAATTGAAAGAGTACCCAACAACATAAAGTTAAGAAACCTCAGTGCCGGCACCAGAAAGTTCTTACTTGTAACTGAAAAAGGATTTCTAGTTGTGTTACAGTGGTACTACGTTTTAGAGGATTTCTTGGTACTTTGCTCCCCTGCTCTTTTTGCTCACAACTTTTTCCGAAAATTCTAACTTGTAACTGAAAAAGCTATAGATGTGTGTTACACTGGTACTATTTTTCATAGGATTTAATCTATTTCAAGGATAAAATCACCCGATTGTTTCAGCAAAATATCTTCACTTAGTGTGAAACTTATTTTTAAAAAAGTAGCTAATAGACGTTTTGTCACCAAATTGCAGGAACTTATTCTTTTTATTGATGAAGAATTTGAAGTGATCTGAAGAACGTATCCTTGAAGAAAGTGCATAGAATGTGGAAGCAGAAGATGTTTTTGGAATCGCTAGGGGCCTCCTTTGTATATAGCCTGCAACTCTTTTTTAGGAGTCTAAGACATCAGACAATTCGGATATGGATATATTGTTTATGTAATATGATTTTTTTTCTTTGCAACTAACACTGAAATTTTATGAGTATTGATTATTTAGTATACTAAGATTTATGTATGTGTCAAAATATATAATATATAAAATTATTATTTCATTTGTTAACTACAGGACCAAATATAAATGTATAAGATTATATATTATTAAAATTTTAAATTAGAAAAGGAAAATTCAGTCGTTAAAATTTGTCGTTGTTTCTAGTGATATACAATTAACGAAAGGAATCCCGGTCTTAATAATCACATAACAACAAAATATCTTGATTCAATTTAAAGAGCTTTAACGACTGGATATATGGTTAGCGAAGGGAAATTTTGGTCGTTAAAATAAATAACGACGGGATATTATGCGGTCGTAAAAGTGATTTAGCGACCGTATTAGATACGGTCGTTAAACTTTTAACGTGAAAGCCTATAACGACCGGTGACGACCGGCTTTCATCCGGTCGTTATTTGCCTATAGCGACCGGATTTATACTTTTAACGACAAAATTTCCCTTCACTAAAGGCTAGATTTCTTGTAGTGTAAGTTAGATTCCTTAAGATGTTGTTTCATGTGTTCGAAAAAGATAAACAAAAGCAAAATCAAAATAAAGTGTTAGTTAAACGAAAATAATTTTGAGCCCACAATTTATTTATATTTTCTTAATATAATCCACTCATTGTTGCCTAAGGTTCACATATTAATTCTTCTCAAGATAGAAGGCAATTGTTCAACTCTGCAGTAGCGGCACTTCAAACAACAGAGTAATTGGTGAACTCAAAGGACCGGAACAAATCACATGACTCTAACTTTTGACTTTATAAAAAAATGCATTGGAGAGGGGAGAATTTTAGAATTTGTATGTCAAAGTGTTGTAAAATCTATGATAAATCCTCATTTTATAGCCAACAAATAGGAGAAGTGAAGATGTGTGAATTTTTTTCATGAAAAGGTACAAGGGACAATATTTTCCATTTACACCCTGTATTGGGTTAAATCCGTCGTCACCAAAGTTGGTGACTAAGCATCCACATAGGACGACGTGTAGACGACACGTGGTTGTGAATGGGCATAAAGGCAACGGATAGAATCGAAGATGGACAACTGTAACGGACAGATGAACAGTCACCACGGCCGGAATAGTCGCAACTCGTCATCAAGCCAATTCAAAATAGAAGTCTTTTCCTTAAGCAACGTAACTGCTCGATTAAGGAGTTACAACTGCTCGTGAACGGATGCTTAGTTATCTATATATTGTAATTTAAGTCACAAGCATTGTATCTAATTTTCTTCTCTGAACATACATCTGTATTCCAACTATTAATTAAATACCCGATTCTTTACCTTCTGTCAATACTTGCTGCGACTACTCATAATCAAGTGATTTCATTTATTGTTCCGCTGTTTAAATATCATAAAGAGTACGAGGAAGGAAGTTTGATCAAGTCTATACGGCCTGAACACGGTTCCTTTTATTTAAATCTTCATTTATTGCATCGCATTAATTGTGTCTTTATTTCTTTATATTTACTATAATCATTTATATCTTTTCACATTAGGCATTTAATTTTGATTATTGATCGTGACTCCGCTTTATAAATTTAATTGTGAATTAACCTAATAAACGAAATTACGGTTAAACAATTTGGCGACCACAGTGGGAGCCGGTCAATAACTTCCGTAGGTTAATTGGTTATTATATTTTACTCTTTATTCGCTTTCTTCTTGCTCGTTGGCTTTCCTCGTTTTCTTTTTGTCAAGATGGCAGATAACAACTCACACAACAACGCTCCCATTGACGGGCAACAAGACCTCAACGCTGCGGAGCAAATAGACTTGAATCTGGCCGGGGACGAGCAGCAAGATGTTATTCCTGCAGACGACGACGTAATCCCCATTGCAGAGGATGAGAACGTGCTCCCAGCAGAACAGGAAAACGAGCACAGCCAGCAGGGTAGCAGAAATAGCCGCCTTCCAGGCCGAGAAAACTTCGATCAAGGGTCTGGAGGACCTAGAAGACCCAATGGTCCTGGGAATTCGAGGAATTCTCAAGACGCTGTCCTTGAATTCATACGGCAACAGGCTGAAGTCAACAGGCAGATACGGGAAGCTATCGACAGCCTACGAGGACAAACCCTGCCAAACACAGGAAATCCACCCAATGGACGTCCAAGGGATGCTTCACCGTCCCATGCCTCGAGACGCGCTGAAAATCAGAATGCAGGATCAGCGGTGCCAACGGAAATGAGCGAGGTCATGGAAGCCCTCACCAGGCAGTTCAAAGAGAGCCAGGAGGCCCTGCAGCGCTCTCTTCATGAGAGGATTGATCAGATCCCTGGCGCACCACCCACTTTGAAGAAAGTTGACGTTCAACGGTATACTCAAAGGCCTTGGAAGAAAGAGGCAGCACCAAAGGCAATACCCAAAACATTCAAAATGCCAAACATACCAAGATACCGGGGAACAACTGACCCCAACGACCACTTGATGATGTTTAGCAATTTCATAAAGGCAAGCGATCTCACCGACGAGGAGATCGAGTCAGTACAATTGAAGAAGTTCGTAGAAACCTTGGCAGATGGCGCTCTACGATGGTATTCAATGCTGCCACCAAATTCAATAGGATCTTTTGCCGAGATGGCGGAGTTATTTGTCAAAGCACACACAGGCGCTCAGAAAACAGAAACAAGAGTTGAAGACATCTTTGAAATCAAACAACTGCCCGAGGAGTCTCTCCGGAAGTATGTGGATCGCTTTCAACGTGAACGTATGTTGCTACCCAAAGTTCCAGATCGATGGGCGGCTATTGCATTCACTAACAGCTTGGACGTCAAGAGTTCTGAAGCGACCAGACGATTGTATGAATCCCTGCGAGAATATCCTGCAGCAAACTGGTCGGATGTCTACAATCGTTATAATTCAAAGGTACGTATAGACGAAGATAAATTGATTGGCACAGGTGCCCGGGGACGGAGCCAAACTCGCACCAATGGCGCTGGGGGAAAGATCGAAACAGATAAACCAGACGCACGGTACGAGCCATATCCCAATCGGTCGCGTAACAACTCAAATGGACGCGGTCGTAACAACAAAGGCCTTGCAAGGGGCAATGATTCCGCTTCAACTTCTAGTGGACTTCCAACCCTGCCCGTTTTCAATATCGGAGCAGTTGAACTTGTAGCAGTGCTCGAGGGGATGAGCGAAAAGGTCAAATGGCCTAAGGATATGAAGGGTGACCCCAGCAAGCGCAACAAAAACTTGTGGTGCGAATTCCATCGCGATCACGGCCACACAACGGATGACTGCAAGGCTCTAAGGTACGAGGTCGCTAACTTATTGAAACAGGGCTATCTCAAGGAGTACTTGACAGAAAAAGGAAAACAAACTCACGCAAAGGCCCAGCAAAATAAATCAGAACCTCCCCGAGCATCATCTCCAAAAATGACAGTCAACGTCATCTCTGGTGGTATTGAGGTTGACGCAGTCACATACACAGCAAAGAAATACGCCAAAGTATCTATTACGAAGACCAAATGACCACGACTGGAGGATACAATAACTTTTGAAGAAACGGATGCAGATGGCTTGCAATTTCCTCATATGGACGCTTTAGTGATAACATTACGAGTGGAAGAGTTTGATGTCAAAAGAGTACTCGTTGATCCAGGCAGTTCAGCAAACATCATATTATCTCGGGTCGTGCAGCAGTTGAAACTATACGATGAGATTGTACCAATTTCTCGTGTTCTCTCAGGATTTAACAATTCCAGCGAGAAGACGTTGGGAGAAATTACTTTGACGACCCTGGTCGAAGGCGCTATGAGACGAACGACGTTTCATGTCATTGATGGGGATATGGCTTACAACATAATCCTTAGGAGGCCATGGATACACGATATGCAAGCAGTCCCGTCAACATATCATCAAGTAATGAAATTCCCCTCAGAGTGGGGAATACGGGAAGTTCGGGGAGAGCAGCGTTGCGCTAGAGATTGCTACTCAGTTGCAGTCAAGCTCCCCGAGGAGGCAAAATAGCAATTAAAGAACCCGGGATCAGAGTCAAACAATGAAGCATCAGACTACCGAGTCCCGGAATTCATATCAAAGTTGGATGCACGGGAAGAGTACGCGCCAACTATTGAAGCTTTAGAACCAGAAGAACTTTTCGATAACATGCCTGAAAGAAAAGTATATTTGGGAGCAGAGTTAAACAAAGCCTTACGCAAAGATATCTTGCACTTCCTCAAGGAGCGACACACCACCTTTGCGTGGTCACACGCAGATATGACTGGAATCTCCCCGGAGATTATTTCTCATAAGTTGAACGTGGATCCGTACCATCGCCCGGTAAAGCAAAAGAAACGCCAACAAGGAGCATTCAGGAACCAGATCATAAATGACGAAGTTGACCGCTTGCTCAAGATTGGCTCCGTCCGAGAAGTCAAGTATCCAGATTGGCTGGCCAATGTGGTCGTAGTGGCAAAGAAAAATGGCAAGTGGAGGGTCTGCATCGACTTCACTGATCTAAACAAAGCTTGCCCGAAAGATTCTTATCCGCTACCTCAGATTGACCAACTAATCGATGCGACGGCCGGGCACGAAGTACTTACATTCCTTGACGCATATTCAGGCTATAACCAAATCTTAATGGATCCCGACGACCAGGAGAAAACTTCCTTCATTACTTGCCGAGGTACGTATTGCTATAAAGTAATGCCTTTTGGACTTAAAAATGCAGGTGCGACTTACCAACGATTAGTCAACCGGATGTTTCACGACCACATTGGCAAAACCATGGAGGTCTACATCGACGACATGCTGATCAAGTCCAAACGGGCAGAAGATCACTTAGCACATTTGAAGGAGGCCTTTCGAATCCTTGATCAATACAACATGAAACTCAACCCAGAGAAATGCGCATTTGGAGTGGGCTCAGGGAAATTTCTTGGTTTCATCGTTTCCCAGCGAGGGATCGAGGTAAATCCCGCCCATATAAAAGCAATAGAAGCCATCCCCGACGTACTTCATAACAGAAAAGATGTAATGCGGCTAACCGGAAGAGTAGCAGCGCTAAGGAGATTCATTTCTCGCTCATCTGATCGATGCAAAAGCTTCTTCGACGTGCTGAAACAGAACAAGGAGTTCGATTGGACCCCCGAATGTCAGCAAGCACTTAAGGATTTGAAGCGATACCTGTCAACCCCGCCTTTACTTTCAACGCCCCAACCAGGTGAACAACTATTACTTTACCTGGCCGTGTCTGAGTCTGCAGTAAGTGCAGTTCTGGTTCGAGAAGACAAAGGTAAGCAACTTCCAATTTATTACATTAGCAAATCTTTATTAGATGCTGAAACTCGCTATCAACCTTTGGAGAAATTAGCACTAGCCTTGGTAATCGCTGCCCGTAAATTAAGACCTTATTTTCAAAGTCACTCAATAGCTATAGTTACTACCTTCCCCTTACGCAATATCTTGCACAAACCTGAATTCTCGGGCAGGTTAGTAAAATGGGCAGTAGAATTAAGTGAGTTTGATATATCTTATCAACCCCGGGTAGCCATAAAATCTCAGGCTCTAGCAGATTTTATTGCAGATTTTAGTGCTACTATGTACCCTGATGCTCAACGTGAGGCGGTTCTTTTCGCCGGATCGGAGTCGGGGACATGGACCTTACACACTGACGGGTCCTCGAGTGTAAAAGGATCAGGATTAGGTTTAGTTCTTACCGCTCCCTCGGGGGAGACCATTAGACAGGCCATAAAATGTCCCTTTATTACAAATAATGAGGCCGAATATGAGGCCGTAATTGCAGGATTAAAATTGGCTCGAGATTATGGAGCAGACAGAATTCACCTTAAGAGTGACTCTGCCCTGGTCGTCAATCAAATAACTGGAGGCTTCGTAGCAAGGGAATCTCGTATGCAGAGGTATCTTGCCCGAGTCACTGGTTTGCTAGCACAATTCGACAATTGGGAAGCCATACAGATTCCACGAGAAGAGAATCACGCTGCTGATGCCTTGCCAAATTTGGGTTCAGTCGCAGAGATTGGAGCAGCAGGTTCAGTGGCCGTGGCTCATCTTCTATGTACAACAATCGGTAAAGATGCAATGGAGGTCAACACGACCAGTCTGACTTGGGATTGGAGGAATGAGATAATCAATTATATACTACATGGAACCCTACCATCAGACGTTAAGGCTGCTCGAAAACTGAGGATAAAAGCTGCCAGGTATACAATTATAGATGGTATCCTCTATCGTAAGACTTTTGTAGGCCCACTCGCCAAGTGTCTAGGTCCCAGCCAAACTGAGTATGTGATGAGGGAAGTTCACGAGGGTTGCTGTGGAAATCACTTAGGAGGAAAGGTGCTTGCACGAAAGCTTATACGAGCAGGCTATTATTGGGACAAAATGGAAAAAGATACTAACAAGTTTGTCAAAAAATGTGACAAGTGCCAAAGGTTTGCACATCTCCTCCATCAACCAGCAGAACCCTTGCATTCAATCATCTCCCCGTGGCCGTTTATGAAATGGGGAATGGATATCGTTGGGCCACTACCTACTGCACCTAGAGGGGTACGTTTCTTGTTAATTATTACTGATTATTTTACAAAGTGGGTTGAAGCTGCAGCATATTCAAAGGTACGTCAAACGGAAGTAGTTGATTTCCTTTGGCGTTATGTCATTTGTCGCTTCGGAGCAACCAAAGAGATTGTCATGGATAATGGTCCTCAATTCGTTGGTCAGAGGGTCACAAAGTTCCTTGAGGATCTGCATATTAAAAGGATCACTTCTTCCCCATATCACCCAGTGGCAAACGGGCAGGCAGAATCAACCAACAAGATAATAGTGGATTCTCTCAAAAAAAATCTCGAGCACGCCAAAGGGTGCTGGGTGGAAGAACTCCCCCGGGTTCTTTGGGCATATAGAACAACCACAAAAATGAGTACCGGGGAGACGCCTTATTCCTTAGTGTATGGTTCTGATGCATTGATTCCAGTCAAAATCGGCGAGCCAAGTCTACGATATGCTCATGCAACTGAAGAATCTAATTCAGTCAACCTCTCCGAGGAATTGGATTTTCTAGAGGAACGTAGAGAATTAGCACTTATACGAGTAGTAGCTCAGAAAGAAAGGATAGAACAATATTATAATCGGGGACTTAGGCTGCGTAACTTTGAAGTCGGGGACTTTGTATTGCGTAGAGTCTCCCAGAATACGCAAGAAGCGAACGTCGGCAAACTTGGTCCGAACTGGGAAGGTCCCTACAAGGTGGTTGCATCCGTTGGTAAGGGTTCATATCGTTTGGCACGACCAGATGGATCGCTTCTACCTAGCAGTTGGAACGTGACTCACCTAAAGAGGTACTACTTCTAAGTAGTACAGGGGTTAGTGTTTCTGTCAATTCTCTGTTGTTTACTTGCTATTTTTTTCTTTTAAGTTATTCTGTCTTCTTATCTTTGTCTAAATGGTACTAACGGTCTTCAAAAGGCCAGATCCGTTTAGCTCAACTGGTAGAGCTCGAAGTCCTCGTGCTTCGCAGCTGTGGGTTCAAATCCCACAACGGACACACTCCTCTTTTGGTTATATGTGTTCCTCAATTCAGCGTTTCACCCATTGTCTTTTTATGTCAGAAATTACGAAATTTCAACATAAAAATAGGGGGGTGGCGAGGGCCCCAGTAGGCCGAAGTCCCGGCTGATATGAGTGATCTTCGAGCAGAGCAAGGTCATGATCATTCGCCAAGTCCACGACTAAGCAGAATCAAGTAAGTTCAATAGAACTATTTTACTTGTGCTACGTTATTTTTACATTTTGCGGCCAGTATTCGCCCAAATTCTACAACTTTACGACCAAACAATCTTGTGTTTTGGTCATTGGGTTACCTATTCTTTTCAATAGAAATAACAGGGTAAAACCTCAACCTTAACAAAATTTTTCTGCGAAAACTTTCAATTGTCAAAAATGATAAGCAAAGTTTATCGCAAGGCCATCTTATACGGCCAGATTTCAGTCAACCTAAACGGCCTGGTTTCATCCAGCCCAGAAGGCCTGATTTCATTCATCTTAACTAAGGGCAACTTAACTTGGTTATGATAAAATTTTATTTCAAACATCTGCGCAGATTAACACCAAAAAGGGAACTCAGACACTAGGATTTGAAACATAATTCTGACTTCTGAAAACCTCATTAAACAACAAATATCAACATCATTCATATAAGCAAGACTTGAGATAAAAAATGGTCATCAAGCCTCGCCAGTCAGACAAAAGACAGTCAAAATATACATTCGTTCACGAGTTAGCAATATCCAAAGTTGACAACATCCGGTAAATTTATAAGAAGGACTTGATAAGGCGTCAGTCATCATTTTGGCCAGGTTCTCGACCTGATGCACTAGCTCCATCAGTCGGATCCCCACCCAAATCTTCATCTTCATTATCCTCATTGCCTTCATCATCCTCTTCATCATCATCATCATCATCATCGTCGGCTCCTACTTCCATGCCCAAGGCCTGCTTGACATTGATGATAGTCGCTATGGTCTGATCGAGGACTGAGTCGACATTAACTTGGCCACGTTGCATTTGGATGACCAACTTCTTCTTGGCTTCGAGAGCTTCCAGTTTGGAGTCGATTGTATAACGATCCCTCAGATTCGCCAATTCCATCGTCAACAGCTCTTGGATCCTCGCAGATTCCTCAACCCGATTCTTGGCTTCTTGTAGTTCTCCTCGAGCAGCCTGAGATTCAGCTTCAGCTTTGTTCATATTTCTCAACATCAGGTCGGAAGCATTACGGATGCCTTCCAAAGTGGCTTCTTTCACATTAAGCTCATGGGCAAGTTGAGAAATCTGGCTACCTTGTTCATCCATCCTGGCCTTCAGATCCTCAAAGGATAGTGCAAACCTTTCTTTCTCATCCAAAAGCCGGTCCCTCTCCTCGAGGAGGGTGCTTATCTTGTCATTAGCCTCAGTGTTGGATTTCTCCAACCTGTCTATCTTATACTCGAAGAAGCCACGCCTCCCCTCCAGGACCCGCTTCTCCCCAATCAGAGCTTGTTTCTCCTCTTCTAAGGCCTACTTGTCCTAAAGAGCCTTCAAAAGGTCTTTCTTTAAGCCAAGGACTTGTTCCTGATTGTTCAACCTAGAACGGAACATGATCTCGACCGCCATCATACTTGCCTGGCAACAAGTGAAAATACGCAGGTAATCAGAACTAAGGTCTTAATAAAAATAAAGGAGTAAAGAGGGAAACATTACCCGAGCAGTATCTTCAGCGATTGCGTAAGCTAGCTGCTCGTCGCTCATGCTGCGCATGTTCCACTCCTCGCGAGGACCGATCAGGTTGGACATCACTTTAACCAAGTGGCCAGGCTTCGTCAGAAAATCTGTGTCCGGGGGAATGGTGAAGTCACACTCCCTCATACACGGCCTGGGCTCCCTCGCTTGTTCAGAAGGATATTGGGGACCAAATTTGTGACGAATACCCTTAACGGAGTACGCCCCAATCCTTCCTCCTAGAGATACTCTCCTAGTAAGCTTTGTGCGAGAGACCTTGATGTCACCTGTCTCATCAGGGTCCAGAGTGTCGCACTCTTGCAGATAAACTGGTGCCATCTCATCACCAGCTAAGTTCATCATGTCCTTGTAGTGAAAGATCTGAGGTTCAGCCTCTCCCTCAGTCTTCCTCCGCTCATCAACCTTCTCATCTTTCTCCCCATCCTCTTCTCTCATCGGCTCTTTGCCAGGTCGCCTGTGGCTGACTTGTTCAGGCTCACCCTGTTGACCACCAACCCGTTCAGGCTCATCTGGCTTTGGGTCCTCGGGGAAGAAGGTAAAACTTTCATGCATTCTTTCTTCCCCTACTTCCCCAGCTCTATATCCTTCTTCATCACCAACTCGAGGACTCTCCTCGAAAGCGTAAGAAGAAGTCTCTACATCCTTCCTCTTATCACCCCGAAGAGATGCCCTCTTCCTCTGAGTCAGGCTCACATCGGGAGCCTCTGAATCTGAAATATCAACTATCATAGGCTCAGCAGATTCAGGGGCAGCCGCCGAGCTTTTAACACTCTCTTGCCCAGCCTTGGGCGTATCAGCAGCAGCAACATTGGTTTCAACTGTTTTTTCAGAGGGTTGAGGAGTCTTACGGGCTGTCCTCGTTTTCTTCTTAGGTTTACTCTTTTTCAGAGTCAGATTTGTTTCTCTTCAAACTCGCGAGGACCTCCTCACCGCCCTCCCTAGCCTTGATAGCTGCAGCAGTTTGGAGAATGGCAGCTGCCTCCTCGTTGATCTCAGCCACGGGGTCAACGGTCACCTCCACAGGAGGAGGAGCAGGAAAATAACTACCACCAGCACCTAAACCTGAGAGTAAAGTCATATTAATACCATGGTGAGTTATGCATAAACTAGCAGGAATTTGGATAATCAGCTTACCATGGGTGCTAGGGTTTGATAAACTTTTTAAAGAAGCATAGTAAGGCCACTGCCTCTGCTCGTGAGTGAACTCTGACAAAATAGGTTCAACCCAAGCGGACAATTCCTCCTCGGAAATCATACCGTCGTAAGGAATCTTGTCAGCTAACCAATAAAGAGTAAAAATTAGAGGGTGCAAATACATAATTCAAAGAGTATTCAATACAAAGACTCGGGGACTTACGAGTTTTGTTCCACACCTCGCAGAGATTAGTTTTGCAGCCACGTGTGAGGAATTTAGACTGCACATAAACATACCTATGCATCCAACCCCTATCCCCTGTATCTTCAGATTTGCTCACTAGAGCTTTTCTCCCTCTCATACGGGCATTAATATATCCGTCTCTCGCAACTTGAAGGCTATACAAAGAGATGAAATGCTTAAATTCAAAGTCCTGCCCAGTCTCATCGGCAAACCATTGTAGCAGGGAAATAATTCTATAAATGCTCGGACACAGCTGCCCCGGGCAGATAAGATAGTATTTACAAATATCCTCTATAGCAGGATGCAACGGGAGCGTACAACCTATCGTGAATGGATACGTGGATATGGCTGTCCACCCAGTTCTCGCAGAAGTAATATTCTCCGTTGGATAAGGGCAAGAAACTATAACATCATCGTCCCAGCCACAATCTGCCCTAACCCTAGGCAAAAGGTCAGGAATAATTGAACTCTTAAACCGGCTTGAAGGCCACGACCTTATATTGCCATAGTGACTGAACGAGCTGATTGAACAATCATTTTCAAGGCTTTCCCAAAGTTTCGGAATCACATCAGCAACCGAAGTTGGGGAACTCGTGGATTGACCACCTGCTGCTGAAGAACTACTAGCCGCAGCATCCATATTCAAACTTCTCTTGGCTTTTGGAGACATTTGGACTAGAAGATTGGAAGAATTTTTTGCGTTTTAGGGATTTTTGGAAAGGTGTTTTGAAGCTTTGAAGGTTTGGATGAAATTTGGAATGAAGTAAAAAGGTTTCAAGCTGGTAGAAATCATATTTATAGGGTTCGCAAAACCCGACCCGCCCCTACACGTGGCAAGCATCCGCGCAAGAGGTAAATAAATCTAGCCGTTAAAAGAATAAAAATCAAAATGACGGTTTTTACTTTGGGACGTGCAAGACGTGAGTAGGCGCAGTTCAATCATCACTCCTGCAGTCTCGGAACACGCGACAGTCACTTTTTCAGTAAAAAGTGGAGCGGAATTGACAACTTGCACGTTTTGTCTTTAGCGGAGCATTTAATGCTTATACTGATAAAATGTCAATCAATCGAAAGCCTTTGAGGAGTTCAACGGGCAGCATCCAAATATGAATACAAGGACTCAAATGTGTTACTTGAGAAAAATTCCAAAGAGTTCTTTCCCGCTCAAAATTCGTTTTCCACTCCTCGACCAGATTCTCTGCCCGAGTAGTGCGGGGACTATCTGTATTGGGTTAAATCCGTCGTCACCAAAGTTGGTGACTAAGCATCCACATAGGACGACGTGTAGACGACACGTGGTTGTGAATGGCATAAAGGCAACGGATAGAATCGAAGATGGACAACTGTAACGGACAGATGAACAGTCACCACGGCCGGAATAGTCGCAACTCGTCATCAAGCCAATTCAAAATAGAAGTCTTATCCTTAAGCAACGTAACTACTCGATTAAGGAGTTACAACTGCTCGTGAACGGACGCTTAGTTATCTATATATTGTAATTTAAGTCACAAGCATTGTATCTAATTTTCTTCTCTGAACATACATCTGTATTCCAACTATTAATTAAATACCCGATTCTTTACCTTCTGTCAATACTTGCTGCGACTACTCATAATCAAGTGATTTCATTTATTGTTCCGCTGTTTAAATATCATAAAGAGTACGAGGAAGGAAGTTTGATCAAGTCTATACGGCCTGAACACGGTTCCTTTTATTTAAATCTTCATTTGTTGCATCGCATTAATTGTGTCTTTATTTCTTTATATTTACTATAATAATTTATATCTTTTCACATTAGGCATTTAATCTTGATTATTGATCGTGACTCCGCTTTATAAATTTAATTGTGAATTAACTTAATAAACGAAATTACGGTTAAACACACACTTACAAAACCAAACAGATTACAAAGGCTTTCTTACGCACACTTCCCGGGAGGTGAAAAGGCTTTCTTACGCACACTTCCCTGGAGGTGAAGGTTTTCGAAAGACAATTACAAAATTACCCAATATAGTTTAGTTCAGATGCCTAGTTAGGCTCAACGATAACATAGGAGACATTAGTCTTCCAGGTTTAGACTCCCTAAGCCACCTTGAATCACTCAAATTATCTGTTCTCTCAGGAAGTATATTGATAGCATTGATCTTACCTTAAGAAGTTGACACTTGACTCGTGTGATCTACCTAGGAGTAAATTTGCAGTCATTTGTAGATTATCCAGCCTTGAGGTGCTCAAATTGGAATCTAAAACCTTTCAAGAAGAGGAGTGGAAAGTGGACGATGATGAATTTCAAAATCTCAAACTCCTAGAATTCTATAATATGGAAGTTCCACAGTAGAACGTTTTTGAAATGTCCTTTCCTAGCCTCCAGAGGGTGTTTTTTAAGAACAACAAAGTGAACATGATTCCTTTGGTTCTTGGTTCCATTTACTCGTTGCAGATGATTGCGGTGTACTGGTGCAACTGCAGCCACTCTGTCATGAAATCTGTTGCCGAAATTATAGAAATCCAAATTAAGGAAATCAGGAATTCAAACTCATCAGAAAGTCTCTAGAGGACGTTATAACGAGTAATACTGACAAGGAAAAAGTGGGGCTATCTGACCAAGTTGACTCCAAAATCAAAAACTTGAAGAATTACATCCTCTTTGTTCTTGTTCTTTTCTAGATCATTTCCAAAATTTTAATTTGAAATTACTGCAATACTAAAAATTTAGCCACTGACTGTAGCTTTCGAGATTACAAGTCATCAGCTTGGGACTAATCTTTTTTTATATATATATATATATAGCTGGGGTGTTGTATTTATTCAAATAAGAATGAGAGAGCGGGGTATAGTCTGACCTCTGAAATGTACAACACAAAGGATATATAGCTATCCTTTCAAAAAAAGAGAGGAAGGAAGGAGACCCTGCCGTGCCAGTCAACTAACTATAGAAGATTTAGATAAAAGACAACCCCGCCCCCCGTTTTCAACTAAAAAGATAACCTCCTAATTTCTTTTTAGTTTAATTTTTGATGGGAAAAAATCTTAAGTAAGATTAACTGGGGTCGGGGGCCTAATTAGAAATAGATAAATTTGTAGGCATAAGGGTATATTGTGGAAAAGTATATACATCTAACAAAAATGGGTCTTTTAGCGGGTCAAGAAATCAAAAATGTGTCTTGGACATTTTAAACAGATTCTTCATCCTCTCTTTCAACTTTTTCGAATTTCTTTCATCTTCTTCCCATAAGTTTTTGCCTCCCCTCCCCCTCCCAAATCCAACATATCGTTCCAGTTCAAAAGCTTTCCAGTTCATTTTTTTCGGAGCAAAAGCTTCATTTTTCGATTTTGAAGGGTATTTTTTCACTGCATTGGCTTGGGTTTAGCTCTTTGGAGATATGATTTGTATTTTCTTTATCTAATAAGCTTCAAAAGCTTTGCTTTGTTGCTTTGACGCTGCTCCATTAAAGGTTTTATTTTCAGATATGTCGTTTTTCAGATCTGCTGTAAGAGTTCATCAACAAATCCTAGTCAATTGTAGACCTTATTGCAATTAGCAAACCATCGATGGGGGTGCTATGCAGTAACGTATGCTAACTTCTTGGATCAATGGGTGGAGATGGCAATATGTTGGATTGGCATTCCAAGTCAAGTGAAATTATCACATATCTTCGCAGCACCTCTAAGGAAAATAATATAGAAAGCGAGATGGGTGTTGATAATACTATTTATTTTATCTTTTATTTTCTTCGTCTTTTCAATTCGTTATTTTTTTTCTGGATTAAAAACTTTAATTTTCAATTTTGCATGGTGTTTTGTCACTACATTGGTTTGGGTTTAGCTCCTTCAAGATATGCTTCGTGTTTTCTTCATCTAAGAAGCTTCAAAAGCTATCTTTTGCTGCTTTGGCGTTGCTCCATTAAAGGTCTGATTTTCAGATCTGCTGTAACAGTTCATCAGCCAATTCTGGTCGATGGTATACTTGACTTATTACAATTAATAGACCATTGATAGGGTGTTATGCAACAGCTGATACCGATTTCTTGGATCAATGGATGGATGTGGCAACATATTGGTTTAACATTCCAAGACAAGTAAAATTATCAGTTATCTTCACAACACCTCTAAGAAAATAATCTTGAAAGCGACATGCATGTTGATAAGTCAATTTATTTTATCTTTTGTTGAAAGAGTGTGTGTGTATATTCGTGTGTGTGTGTGCGCGCGCGCATTAGAACAACTTCAAGATTAAGCAGAATGTAATGGTTTTGTTTCAGTTGTGCTTGAATTGTTTCTTTAGTTTATAAAATGCAAGTTGATCAATTGGAAACTAAACATATTAAATATTCGACCAATAAGATAACCGCATCGCCCTTCCAACATTTTCAAGATCCCCTGTATAATGAAAGCTTTAAAATAACTGTTATTATTGTTAGTCAAATAAGACTTTTAGTTTATACAAATTTTGTTGTGCTTTCACTTACTTGGCTTGCGTCAATATTTAATCTTATTTACAAAGTAATACATTCCATTAAAATTCCTAAATCGACCTTAAACGACAATCAACCAAAAAATTATTTATACTTAATCAATTATCCTCTACTCAATTTGTTATTTAATGACCATTACGAAAATTGTTGATTATGAAACATATTGTTGATAGTATTTAACGAGTAGTTTACACTTAATCAGTAGACAGTCGATTATCAACTATAAGAGTGTACCTGATTTAAAATATTTAGCATTAAATTAAAAAAAAAAGTATATTAACTACTTAATTGTGGTCCATTATAATATATCATCAGCTTAACTTTGGTCTATTTACAAACTTAGTGAATACTAATTCAATAAAAAGTCAATGCACAACCTGCTTGTTGTCTATTGTACACCTATCACTCAGGGGATGTGATGTTGTTGTTATTATTATTATTATTATTATTATTATTATTATTATTATTATTATTATTATTATTATTATTATTATTATTATTATTATTATTATTATTATTATTATTATTATTATTACCGTTGAGAATATAACACACGCGCGTTTGGCATTTAGAGTTTGGAATTTGGGGTTTGGAATTTAGAGTCTACGCGCTTAGGATTTGAGATTTTGTGTTTTGGGTACAAGTAGATGATTGTGACTTAATGAGTATATTATTAACGACCTAAAATTACACATATTTAATGATCAAACTTAGTCAGGTTGATCATATAAAGGATAGGATTTTACTAAAATTTAATAAAAAAAATCTATATTAAACAATAAAAAAGTGTCATTTAATGGTGTACAAATTAGGAAACCATTGACATGTCAAAGGTCTTTGAAACGACCTTAGGTAGTCGTTTCAAGAATTAGGACTCTGATTGGTGTGCTGAAAGTCTTAAAATCTCTGTAAGGTCCATAAGGACCTGGCAGTAAAATTTGAGCTAAATCAGATCTCGTTTGGTAGGTATCGGAAGAAGGTTTCAGTTTCCATTGTCGGTAACTCTTAAAAGAAGTTTTCGAGCTCGATTATCGTGAATGAGCTCTGATTCAAAATAAAAAAGCATCATTAGGTTCGTATGGTCATTTGTGACCTGTGCAAATTTTCAGAAGTGAATTTTGTGTTCGTTCGCATAATTTTCGCTAAAGTCCTGAAAGTCAAAGAATTTGATCTTTTCCGTTTAATTCATATCTTGAACTTCGGGATCCTATTTGAGTTTCATCTTCGCGATCATATCATATATGTTCTTTATAACTTGTATATAAAACTGAAACGACCTCGGTCAGTCGTTTCAGCAGTTAGGACTTCGATTGGCGTGTCGATAATTTTAAAATATTCATAAGGTCCATTAGGACCTGTTTGTAAAATTTTAGCTAAATCAGACCTCGTTTGGTAGGCATCGGAAGAAGGTTTCAGTTTTTATTGTCGATAAATATTTAAAACAGATTTTTGAGCTCGGTTTGGGCGAATGAGCTCCGATTCGAAATCTGAAAGCGTCGTTAGGTTCGTATGATTATTTGTGACTTTTATGATTTTTCGAAAGTGAATTTCGATGTTGTTCGGCTAGTTTCCGCTAAAATGCCGAAAGTTAAATAATTTGATATTTTTCCTTTAAATTCGCATCTTGAGTTTCGGGAGTCCGATTTGAGACCCGTCTTCGCGAGTATTTTACATATATTTTGTATAACTTACTCGAAAAATTTGGGTTCATTTCGACTTCTCTAGGGTTCCATTTTAATTCTAATCATCGTAGCGAATTAGAATTATATGTGCATTGCTTATATGTGCATTGCTTATAGCGAACTACTGTTCTGCTTATATGTGCATTGCTTATTTGTTGATTGTTGTCTGGTTCCGTTTCCCTTACTAGCGTATCTATTTTTCGAGGTTGCTAGTTTGTTCACACTTATTGAGTCCTCATGACTCACCCCCTATTTGTCCTTGTGTTTTCTTTTCGTTCGGCAAATTCTGCACCAGGACCCAGCCAGTGGCGCCGTGATTGAGGAGTAGTACGTTCTCAGCTGTCTACGGTGAGCCATCCTGTTCATTGCGGCCACCAACTTAAGATATTACATTTTTCCTCACTTTCGCTCCCTTCGGGAGGTGTGTATATCTTTTGGCCTTCTTAGATATCTGATATGGAAACCTTTAAAATTGTGTATTCTGGGTAGTTAGTTGTATTATTCAGACAACTTGTAGGTTTGTCTATCTTTAAGAGTTGTCTCATGTTATTAAAATTTGGTTCATTTTCATTTCAAGATAATTCTTTGCAATTTATATCGATTCTATCAATAGGGTTTGCCCGATAGGTTTAGGGGAGGTGGTCGGGTGCCCGCACGGCCTAACCGAGAATTCGGGTCGTGTCAGTTGGTATCAGAGCGAGGTTTAGAGTCTTTCCAGATCACGACAGTGTCTAATAGAGTCTCACTGATCGGGCGGAGACGTCCGTACCTATCTACAAGAGGCTATGATGGCATTTAGGCAGTTTCCCTTATTTTTTCCCTGTCGTGCGTGAGTCATCTTATCTGAAGTTAAATATTTTTAATTTTCCACAGTAAATGGTGAGAACGCGCGCAAATGTTCGGCGAGAGGCGGATGAGCCAGCGGTCGCCCCTATGCCTGCTGCTCCGCGAGGTGGTGGTGTTGGCCGCGGTAGAGGTCGTGGTCGAGGCAGAGGTAGAGTTGCCCAGGCCACGAGGATGGTGGATTATGTTGATCCTGCTGCAGAGGTTCCGGTAGTGCCAGCTTTTGCCGGGTAGGGGGGCCGGGCTTATTCGTTCCCCCCGCACTTTATGACGCTTTTATGAGATTCTTAGCGACGCAGATGCCCCAAGGACCTCCTATTCCTCAGGCTGTCGTAGATGCTCATATTCCTCAGGCTACTGTGCATGCTCCTATTCCTCAGGCTGCTGTAGATGCTCCTATCCCTCAGGCAGCTCCTCAGGCTGCGGTAGATATTAGTTCTCAGGTTCAGGAAGCCCCCATTCCAGCTCCACAGGTAGCCCCAGCAGTTCATGTTCCAGGTGGTTATGTTCCAGAGGTAGCGGGTGTTATACCTCCGGTTGTTCAGGCTGGTCAGCCAGTCCAGGTAGCAGGTCAGGTTGATGATTCAGCAAGGTTGCATTATTTTACCCGACTTAGTCCTCCAAAGTATTCTGGTCAGAAATCAGATAAGCTTAAGCCTCGTGAATTTTTTGATCAATGTCAGTGTATTTTAGAGGCCCTGGGATATCTTGAGCAGTATGGAGCTGATTGTACTGCCTTCCAGCTTGAGGGTCCGGCTTTAGCTTGGTGGACTGCACTTCGATCAGCTAGGCAGGGCTTACCTAAGCTGACCTGGAGTGAGTTCTCCTATCAATTCATGGAGAAGTTTTTCCCTCGTAGTCAGCAGGATGAGAAGAGGAGACAGTATGAGAGGATTGGACAGGGTAACCTGTCAGTCACGGAGTACGAGCTTTTATTTTCAAAGATGTCCAGCTATGCTCCAGATCTTGTGCAGGAGCCCTCTGAGAGGGTCAGACGTTTTATTGATGGGCTTTATCCTTATTTGCGGTCCCAGATGGCTCGTGAGATTGAGGCTGGTACTCTATTTGATGTCGCTGTTGATATTGCTAGGAGGTATGAGGCCTATCATAGATTGGAGATGGAGGAGTTAGAGCGGGAGAGTAAGAGATCTCGTGGTCCAGGGCATTCTAGTACCTCGCATGGAGGTAGGAGTTATCAGCAGTAGAGTAGGCCTCCTGTCAGACCAGCTCAGTTTCCAGCGCGTGGTTCTCAGAACGCGCCTACTTCTTCTTAGGGTCAGTTTTGGTTTCGCCCGCGAGATCAGTCTCAGTTTGATCAGCGTAGATTTGCTCCAGGGTGCTTTATCTGTCAGGATTCAGGGCATCATAAGAAGGATTGCGCTTATCTTCTTCAGCAGGGTAGTAGCCGCCCTTTCCCTCGCCTTCCAGCGCCTATGCAGCAGCAGCCTCAGGGTGCCCCTCCAGGGTTTCAACCAGCTAGAGGTGCACCACCACCCGATAGAGGTCGTGGACGTGGTCCTAGTGGTCCCTCTAGAGGTGTTCGTCAGGGTAGCGGCTCAGCTCAGCCGCAGAGATAGCTATATGCACTGCCGGCCAGGCAGGATGCCGAGGCATCCCCAACTGTTGTTACAGGTATTTTATCTGTTTGTGGTCGAGATGCATATTCTTTGGTGGATCCAGGATCTACATATTCATATGTATCTCCTTATTTTGCTTCAGGTTTTCATGTTGATTATATGTGTCTTCATGATCCATTCTGTGTTTCTACTCCTATTGGAGACATTATCATTATGGACCGAGTTTATCCAGCTTGTACCATATCTTTTGGGGGTCGTGAGACACTGGTAGATCTTCTAATCCTAGATATGGTTGATTTTGATGTCATTATTGGCATGGATTGGTTGGCGTCATGTCATGCCACATTAGAGTGTCATGCCAAGTCTCTTCAGTTGTCTCTTCCTTGTTCAGCACCGGTGGTGTGGCAAGGCTCTTATTTGCCACCCATAGGGCATGTTATTTCTTTCCAGAAGGCAAAACGGATGATAGATAAAGGGTGTTTAGCGTATCTTGCCATGGTTCGAGATACCACTGTGGAGATTCCATCTCTTGATTCTATTCCTGTCGTTAGGGAGTTCCCTGACGTGTTTCCAGATGAATTGCCAGGACTTCCTCCTGATCGAGAGATCGAGTTTGGCATTGATATAGTGTCGGGGACTCAGCCTATTTCTATCCCTCCTTATCGCATGGCTCCATCAGAGTTAAAGACGCTGAAGGAGCAGTTGCAAGATTTTCTTGATAAAGGGTTCATTAGGCCGAGTATTTCTCCGTGGGGTGCTCCTGTTCTATTTGTGAAAAAGAAAGATGGGACTATGCGGATGTGTATTGATTATCGTCAGCTAAATAAGGTCACCATCAAGAATAAGTATCCCTTGCCTCGCATTGATGATTTGTTTGATCAGTTGCAGGGTGCCAAATTCTTTTCTAAGATCGATCTACGATCTGGTTATCATCAGCTAAAGATTCGCGAGTCAGATATCTCGAAGTCTGCTTTTAGGACTCGTTACGGCCATTATGAGTTCCTAGTTATGTCTTTTAGGGCTGACTAATGCCCCTGCAGCCTTTATGGATCTCATGAACCGGGTGTTTAAGCCATTCCTTGATTCCTTTGTCATTATCTTCATTGATGATATTCTTATTTATTCTCGTAGCCGCGAGGAGCATGATTATCATCTGAGGGTGGTTCTTTAGACCCTCCGTGATCGTAAGTTGTATGCCAAGTTCTCGAAGTGTGAGTTTTGGCTTGATTCTGTAGAATTTTTGGGTCACGTGGTATCTAGTGAAGGTATCAAGGTTGATCCGAAGAAGATTGAAGCAGTGCAGAAATGGCCTCGTCCTACCACTCCGACGGAGATTCGCAGCTTCCTTGGATTGGCAGGTTATTGTCGGAGGTTTGTGGAGAAGTTCTCTACTATTGCAGCTCCCCTGACTCGCCTGACGCAGAAGGCGGTTCAGTTTCGATGGTCCGATGAGTGTGAGGCCAGCTTCCAGAAGCTTAAGGCCTTATTAACTTCAGCTCCAGTGTTATCCCTTCCTTCGGGCACCGGTGGATTCGTAGTTTATTGTGATGCATCTCGTGTGGGCCTTGGTTGTGTTCTTATGCAGCACGGGAAGTTAATTGCTTATGCTTCTAGACAGTTGAAGCCGAATGAGAAGAATTATCCGACTCATGATTTAGAATTGGCAGTTGTGGTCTTTGCTTTGTGTTGCTCCCAACGCACACGCAAGTATACGCGGACGACAAGTAATAAAGTGATAAATCGAGTATCGTTCCCACGAGGACTATGCAGACTAATACTTAACAAACAATTTCTAAACAAACTATTCAGGGATCTTTTTCTTTAATGGTGAGAGTTTTAGTAACTAAAAAGCAGTAATTATAGTGCTACAAGTGTAGTCACGCAATGATGCAATACTTTGGTTGTTAACAATATTAAGAGGATGGTCCAGGGTCAGAGTTACGAACAATCCAGTTGAGTTATCCAATTGATTCCACTTCTTAAATCCCGGATTACTAACTGACAGAGTAAATGTAACTTTGAAAACCTTTCAGTTCTTCACAGTCTATGCAAGCTACTTCAATCCCTATATGTCTATGGGTTAAATCACATGCACGCATTAACGAATTCTGTAATGAGTTAAACTAGGCAAGCAAGTATATGTCTATCCTACTCATGAATTGGTTCCCCGATGCCCGGGTTCACAAACTAGTTCTATTCTTTCTTATTACGTAGTTAAATTCCCTCTTTCGAGTTCAATCTAAAAACCATAGATAATTCATAATTATTGAGCTCTAACAATTACACAAGTGAAATCAAGAAAGAATAAGCAACCCGTTATGGGATTCAATTAATGGGAATCAATCTTCAAACATCAACTTTCATGTAATACTCTAACCCTAGAACGTAATATTTAGCTACGCATATTCATAATCACAAGGCAAAGATTTGATGTAATAATGATGTAAATGATGTAATAGATGAAAGATTAGGAATAAACCCTTGTTCAATGAAGTATGGTGCTCTCAAATTGCTCCAAAGTAAGAAACCCTATCAAAAACTAAGTAAAGTAGTATTTATAAGGTTTACAAAGGTCTGGTAATAAGTTAGACCCAAGCCTAGACGAAATAGGAAGTAAAAATCCGCTCCAGGGGCGCTATAACAGGCGCCCCGCGCCCACGACCGCGCTAGGACAACAACAACACGTCGAAGTTGGCACGCCTTTGGGTCGCGCCGCGTGGGAAACCGTGCCAGGGCACTGGGCGCTATAACTGGCGCGCCACGTGCCCCAAAGCGCCAGGCAAAACTGCTTTTCCTTGGTCCGAAATCTCGTCTCGTCTCGTGTCGTGCCCTCATGTGCTCAATCCAATCCTCAATCAATTTCCACTCATTGCTTGCTCAATCACGCTCCTAAAAGCTCCAAATGCACAACGTAACAACCTACACACGCACGACATCAAATTAGTGCAAAACCACATTCATAAACTATAAAACGAGCGAATAACAAGCTCAAACATGCGGAAATATTAAGGAAACATTGGCATAAAATAACAAACATCACCACCCCACACTTGAACCTTTGCTCGCCCTCGAGCAAGTCACAAGTAACTTCCCAACCTAGGTAAAACAGGTCTGCCTATGACTATGGTTGATACCGACCATTGAACCGATGCACACATGACTACTATGGATCCACAAACATGCCAACAATTTACCAAAACAAAAAATATGAGAACAACCACCCTAAAATAGCTCAAATGCACAAACTCAACTTATTGCAACCATGCTCCCACAAAATCACACCTATCTACTTAACCAAGAACCATCAACTTCACCTATTTCATGCAAACCATGCGCCCTCACCAATATGAAGCAAAAGAGTGCCCCTCCAAAGATCACACACAACAATAAATATCATGAATAGAACGGGGGCAATAACAAACGAATTCACTCACTCTCATGAAAGTCTCACATGTCACACACAATGTACCATAGGCTTGCCCGTAGTGTAGGACTCCACTAATGTAAACTCAGTCCAATCGGGATTAACTAGGACTTTGGAAAGGTCGTAATGTAGGCTAAGGGGCGGGTAGGATACATATGGTAATAGTGACTACCTCCCTAAGCACTTTAGTACATCACAATTATTTCAACACAATTCTCATCAAGCCACCCAATCAACACTTCTACACACACACCCCTTCTCAACAAGTAGCATTTTTCTTTTAAGCACACACTAGCAAGGAATGGATATTCTTTTCTCTTTATTTCTTTTCCCACAATTTTTTTTTTCTTTTCAACTTTGCTCTTCTTTTTTTTTTTTTTCAATTTCATTATTTTCCAACCTTGCCAATGCTCATAAACAACTACTACACAATTTTAACAATTATTTCCCTTCATTAGTTCCACTCAAAAACCTCCCAATATCCAACCACAACTCCAAAATAATAACACAATATCAACTAAAGTGCTTAAGGAATAAAGGACCAAAAGAGACAATTTAGAACAAATGGGTAGGCTCGGGGTGTGGGTGCCAACAAAAGGGTCAAAGAATTCAAAACTATATATTTTTTTTCAAGGTGTATATGTAAGGGTAGGCAAATCAAAAGAAAGCCTTGTATCATTTTCCAACTAGAGCAAACCTAGGATTTTGCTTTGCACACACACGGGGCAAGTTCTAGACATTAATATGCAAACACGGAGCAAACAAGAACATGCCTCACACACACATTGCACACGATCCACACAAAAAGGTTCCATCAACAACTCTCAATCAAGCATCTAGAGTGCAACTTGTGGAAATTTAAGCACTAATGCACAAAGGTTCACAATAAAGTCAAGCAAGTGAACTCAAGCATCTCAAGGGGGTCGTTCCACTTTTTTTTTCTAGGCATGCATCACAATTAAAACCCAAGGACACCACAAATAGCACATGCAATCAATTCAAGTCCACAGGTATCAAACAAATCAAAGGCACCTAGCATTCTACCTATTTCCTTTGTCTAGGGTCACCTATACTAACTATCCTAATCCTAAAAATAAAAAACTACCCGGTTCAAAGGTCTCCCCGTGGAAAAGAACCGAGGCCATAAGAAAAACCACGGGGCGGATGACATGTACCACTAATAAAACTAAAAGGAAAATCTTTTAAGAATTTTTCATTGGTTTTCTAATTTTTTTTTCAATTTTTTTTCATATATTAAAGCAAGAAATAAATCAAAATAAAGTCAAGTGACAAAAGAAAATCCTACGGTACATGCATCCATAACCTCAAAAATAGATAAAGGGCAGTACCCCACCCCACACTTAAACTAAGCAGTGTCCTCAGTGCGACAAAGAAGTAAGTGCAAAAGTAAAGAAAACTGCCCTGAAATCCAGCTGACCAACACTGGGTAGTGCGCAGGAGTGCGGACCTAGTCCTCCTCCTCATCAGAGCCACCGCCCGCAGCATCAGTCTCCACAGCCTCACTGTCCGGATCACGATCAACAATATCCGAATCAGTGTTCTCATCCTCCTCCGGAGGCATCTCTACTGCTCGAGTCATGCCCAGCAGGCGCTTCGAGGTCTCCAGTAGAGGCACAGTGCGATCAATAGCTGTCATATCCACGCCCGACCGCCGGGCCATCTGCTCCATCATCAAATACTGACGTGCAGACAAGTTGGCATCTGATTCCCGCCACTCGTCAGCCGTCAGTCTCACCGGTGCAGTAGTGGTCACACCCTTTACCGAGGCAATATCAAACGGCTTCCCGATGTCAGGGACAATGCGATCCCCAATCTCATCCACGGGGACTCCAGCCTGCTCTAAATACCGGGTCAGGATGTTCCCAAAATACAAGCGACTACATGAATCTAACCCCCGTTGCTCCTTCATCACTCGCAACATGTAGTAGCCGATATTGACCGGCCGCCCGGTCATAAAGAAATATACCATGCACGCCCAAGTCTTGGTGACCTCGGAATAATGAGAAGATGGTAATATGCGTGCATTTATAAAGCGCATCCACACGCGAGCCAGTTTGAGAAACTGCGAGAAGAACATATACTTGTGTCTTCCGGACACACTACGCTCCCACTTATGAGTGGAGCTCTCACCACACAGTGTATCCCGCAAAGCCTTATAGTCAAGCTTTTTAATGAACTCTTTCAGATCATCATAATCAGGGTCCTCGACCCCCAAAAAGGCATTCAATGCCGTGTGGTCTAACTTCACTCTCACCCCCCTCACCGTGACCATGTCATCCTCCTTCCATGCCTCCTCCAGCTCCCAGTTTGCGTAAAGTTCTTGCACTAAGTCAAGGTTGGCATGCCCCGGACTCTCAAATACCGAGTCCCAATTTAAAGCAATTATCGCATCGGCCACCCCTCGAAATTTTTGCATTACCCTCCGCTTGTCAATTGCTTTCTCGGGGATGTACCGCGCAAGCCTCATATTTTTGTACCAAGTGGGGCACTCACCTTTCTTCACAAAAGTGAGGCCATATCGTGTCTTTCCCCTGGGTCGTGGTATCGGCACCGCGTCCTTAGGGATTTTTGCCTTGGCCTTTGCCTTTGGTTTGGCCTTGCGCTTGGCCGGTGCCTTGCCCTTTTGCTTTGTAGAAGAAGGCCCGGCTTGGAGTGCTCTCCTCGGGGCCGAGGCGGATGAAGAACTCTTGCTTGGTAGAGGTGTGGTCACCATGGTACCTACACAACAATAGATCAATGTGAGATGTCAAATTAAGCACCAAAAATACAATTCAAGCTCAATTGGTAGGGTACCACCCCACACTTATCACACACTCTATGTGTCAATCAAGTCAACTCAATAGCATAAGCAACCCCACACTTAAACAAAACTAGCTTTGTGCAAAAGATGCCACCTTAGTGGTTATCACAATCAAGCTAGTGTGGGTGCATCATAACCAATTTTTATGTGTGTGAGACACTTAATGCTCATGATAAGTCTAAGGATTGCATTGCTACTCAAGAATTCACAATGTTATACAATTTTCATGATTGAGGCTTTTTCACAAACACTTGGTGTGCACACTTTGAAACTATCAAGTTCAATGATTTTTGGAATGTGCTAAGCCTCCCAACTTGTTGGGAGATCTCTTTTTACAAGTCACAAGCTAACTATCAAGCACAATGAACAATTTAAGTACATCAAGAGTAATATTTATACATAAACTTGCAACTAGTTAAGAAACCTACCATGGAAAAAATTAGTCCAACTTACATGTAATTGAGAGAGAAAACTAGGAATTTACTTACTTGAAGGTGTTAGAATGGATTGCAACAATATTGGGAATGATTCCAAGAGTTAGAGATGGATTGGGGAGTGTTTAGGGAGTAATTGGAGAGAAAATAGTGAAGAAAAGACGATAGAAATCGGGTATAAGGGATTGGGGGAATCGGGTCGCGGGTCAAAACCCGTTTGACCCGGAATTTTAAAAAAAAATTAGCCGGGCGCGTTGGCCTCCGCGGCGCGGGACAAACGCGCACAACAATTCAAACATTCTGCTTGACCAGGCGCGTTGGGAGGCGCGGGGCGCTCCCAAACGCGCCAGGCCATCTTTTCAGCTTGCAATTTTCGCGCGTTGGGAGGCGCGGGGCACTCCCAAACGCGTCCGAACACGTTTTTTCGCACCAATTTTCGATTTCAAGTGCGAACCCAAGCGCGGGACATGTCTCGAGGCATCCCGTACCCCTCAATACATTAATTTCACCTTGTTTAGCTCTCCTGATACCTACAAAAGCGACACACAAAAAAAAAAAAAACTACGTGACACTATAAAACAAAAAAAAAAATACTAAACTATTACAAGTACAAACTCGGGTTGCCTCCCGAGAAGCGCCTTATTTAACGTCGTGGCACGACGGGTATTAATCAAGGGTCCCTCAAAGTAATGGAAGTACGGTGATTCACTGAACCTCCCCAATAATGCTTCACCCTTTGACCATTTACCAAGAATGTGTTCTCAGAATCCGGGGCTTTCAATTCAACCGCTCCATGTGCGGTAACACGAACAACTTCAAAAGGCCCCGACCATCTAGACTTCAACTTGCCCGGAAATAATTTCAACCTCGAATTGAACAACAACACCAGCTGCCCGGGCTCAAACTGACGACGCTCAATATGCTTGTCATGTCACTTCTTTGTCCGTTCCTTATACTATTTCGCATTTTCATACGCATGGAACCGGAACTCTTCAAACTCATGCAATTGAAGCATCCTCTTTTCACCCGCTAAGGCCATATCAAGATTGACCTTTTGAATTGCCCAATACGCCTTATGCTCTAGTTTAACAGGCAAGTGACAGGCCTTACCATAAACAAGCCTATATGGAGAGGTTCCAATAGGTGTTTTAAATGCAGTCGATAGGCCCAGAGAGCATCATCTAACTTCATAGCCCAATCCTTCCTTGAGGCATTCACAGTCTTCTCAAGGATTTGCTTGATCTCTCTATTAGATACTTCCACTTGGCCACTAGTTTGGGGATGATAAGAAGTAGCCACCTTGTGGCGAACCCCATACTTGGCCAACAATTTATTGAACAACCGGTTACAAAAATGCGTACCTTTATCACTGATTATAGCCCGCGGTGTCCCAAAACGAGTGAAAATATTTTTCTTCACGAACTTCACCACCACACTCGCATCATTTATTGGAAGTGCAATAGCCTCCACCCATTTAGATACATAATCAACTGCTACAAGGATGTATTTATGGCCCATAGAAGGTGGGAATGGACCCATAAAATCAATCCCCCAACAATCAAACAGCTCAATCTCCAGGATATTGTTCAAAGGCATCTCGTGACGCCTAAAAATAGTACCCGTTCTTTGGAAACGATCACATTGCTTCACTAATGCATGAGCATCTTTAAATAAAGTGGGCCAAAAGAAACCAGACTGAAGTACCTTTGCAGTTGTTCGATCTCCACCAAGGTGGCCACCATAAGGAGAGGAATGGTAGCTCTGTAGAATCGGCTCTACTTCTTCCCTTGGAATGCATCTTCTAGCTAGTTGATCAACGCCTATCTTGTACAAATAGGGCTCATCCCACACATAAAATCTGCTCTCATGAAGGAGTTTGCGCTTTTGCTCAGCAGTAGCCCCAGGGGGATACACATTACTCACAAGTAAATTCACCATATCAGCATACCATGGCACCTCAGCTGCATCAAGAGCAAAAAGTTGCTCATCAGAAAATACCTCTTTAATCTCGGGCCCTTCATCTACATGATCTCTATTCTCCAGCCTTGACAAATGATCAGCAACTTGATTCTCAGTCCCCTTGCGATCTCGAATTTCAACATCAAAATCTTGCAGTAGGAGAACCCATCTAATGAGTCTAGGCTTGGAGTCCTTTTTTCCAAACAAATACCGGATTGCGGCATGATCAGTGTAGACAACAACATGAGTGCCAACCAAATAAGATCTGAACTTATCAAAAGCATACACTGCGGCTAGCAACTTCTTCTCAGTGGTGGTATAATTAGACTGGGCTGCATCAAGAGTCTTGCTTGCATAATAGATGGAGTGAAAGATTCTTCCAATTCTTTGGCCTAGAACAGCCCCAATAGCATTATCACTCGCATCACACATCAATTCAAATGGCAAAGACCAGTCAGGAGCAATGATGATTGGTGCGGTCACCAACCTTTTCTTCAACTTTTCAAATGCCTTTAGACAAGCATCATTGAACACAAATTTCACATCCTTCTCTAATAATTTGCACAAGGGAGTGAAAATTTTGGAGAAGTCCTTTATGAAACGTCTATAGAACCCTGCATGTCCCAAGAAACTACGCACCCCCTTAACAGAGATAGGTGGTGGTAATTTCTCAATAGCCTCAATCTTCGCTTTATCAACCTCGATCCCTTGCTTTGACACCTTGTGCCTAAGTACTATGCCTTCTTGAACCATAAAGTGATATTTTTCCCAATTCAGCACCAGATTTGTTTCTTCACAACGGCTCAGCACAGCATCAAGATTTTTCAGACACTCATCAAAAGAATCACCAACCACTGAGAAATCATCCATAAATACCTCCACAAATTTTTCCACCATATCGGTGAAAATAGCCATCATGCACTGCTGAAAAGTCCCCGGGGCATTACACAACCCAAATGGCATCCTCCTAAATGCATAGGTGCCATATGGACAAGTAAAAGTAGTCTTCTCTTGGTCTTCAGGAGCTATCACAATTTGATTGTAGCCCGAATACCCATCCAAGAAACAGTAATACTCGTGCCCTACAAGTCTATCTAGCATCTGATCAATAAAAGGGAGTGGGAAGTGATCTTTCCTGGTGGCCTTGTTCAGCTTCCTATAATCAATGCAAATTCTCCACCCTGTAACTGTTCTTGTAGGAATCAACTCATTATGCTCATTCTTCACCACTGCCATGCGCCCCTTCTTTGGAACACATTGCACTGGACTCACCCACTTGCTGTCAGAGGTAGGAAAAATAATACCAGCATCCAGCCACTTGATAACTTCTTTCTTCACCACCTCCTTCATAATTGGATTTAGTCTCCTCTGCTGCTCTATGGACGGCTTGTGGTCTTCTTCCAAGAGAATTTTATGCATGCAGAAAGAAGGACTAATCCCTCTAATATCAGCAATAGTCCAGCCAATAGCTCTCTTGCGCTCTCGCAATACCCTCAACACCTTTTCAACCTGCATATCAGACAACAAAGAAGAAAGGATCACGGGCAAGGTATTACCTTCACCCAAATAAGCATAACGTAAATGCGCGGGTAAAGGTTTGAGCTCAAGAGTAGGAGCTCTCTCAATAGACGGTATAGCAGGAGTTAAGGTCAACGGTCTATCAAGCTCCTCAAATTTCTTCCACCCTGGGATGAATCTACTCTGCATATTAAGAACCTCCAAATATTCTTCAATGTCATCATCCTTCAGGATATCATCATCATCACATAAGAGTGCCCTTTCTTAAGAATCAACATTAGAAGCCAAGAATGACCTCTCATCCGCAGTCAACTCATCATCTACCTCTTTTACCATGGACAACTCTTCATAATGAGAAGGAAGCTGGGTAGCTCTGAACACATTAAACACAGCTTCTTCCCCATTTACCTTCATGATCATCTTTCCAACTCTGACTCTAATAACCACATCAGCATTAGCCAAAAATCCTCTCCCCAATATGAGAGGAACCTCAGGATCAGCTTCATAATCAAGAATAATAAAATCAACGGATAATATAAACTGACCCACTTGTACAAGCACATCCTCAATAATCCCCTCGGGGCAAGTCAATGATCTATCAGCCAGCTGCAGAGTCACAGTAGTTGGTCGTGGTTCACCCAGGCCTAGCTTCTTGAAAACTGAAGAAGGCATTGAATTCACACTAGCACCCAAATCACACAAAGCTCGACCAACCTCATGTTCCCCAATTTTCAAGGGAATAGTAAAACTGCCAGGATCTTTCAATTTCTAAGGAAGCTTGCTTCTAACTCTGGAACTACACTCCTAAGTGAGTGCAACTGTCTCGAACTCAGTCAGTCTTCTCTTGTTAGCAACAATATCCTTGATGTATTTAGCGTATTTGGGAACATCCCGCAAAAGCTCCACCAAAGGAATATTTACCTGAATCTGACTCAATATCTCCAAGAATTTCTTGCATGCTGCATCAACTTTCTGCTTCTGAAGTCTCTGAGGGAAAGGTGGTGGTGGTCTCACAATAGCAGACTCGGGCTGCTTTGCTGTCACTTTCTCTGCTTCTTTCTCCACTTCCCTATCAGCATTGGGCTCTAACTCACCAACAGGCTTCTTTGGCTTTGGGGGAACTTCTTCCAGAGCTCTTCCATTCCTCAAAGTAACTGCTTGCACAAATTCTTTCGGATTCTTCTCTGTATCACTCGGTAAAGCACCCCGAGGTCTATTATTTTGTGCTCCAGCTAGCTGCCCCAATTGTCTCTCAAGATCTTTCTGCGCATTGCTCAAATCTTTTATTGTTTGTGCCTGAGATGCTTGATCATCAATGAGCTTTTGCTGCCCTGCAAGAATTTTCCTGAGCATATCCTCCACTGCATTAGACTGCTGTGGCTGAGTCTGTGACTGTGACCCCTGCTGTGGTGCATTTTGGGATCTCTCATTGCTTTGAGGCTGCTCACGATTATCCCTCCAAGAAAAATTTGAGTGATTCCGCCAACCAGTGTTATAGCTATTACCATATTGATTGCGATTCTGACCCTGTGACCTGTTCTGATTACCCACATAATACACTGACTCTGGGTTAGACGGACAGACTTCAGTAGTATGATCTTCTCCACAAACCTCACAAAAGACTTGAAGTTGTTGCACTCGAGCTGCTGGTGGTTTAGCCTGCAGAGTCACCTTGCTGATCTGATTGGAAATAGCATCCATTTTCGCCCTTAGCTCTGTAACTGCATCCAATTAAAGTACCCCCCAGTAGACTTCTGCGTAGTAGCTCTGCCAACACCCTGCCAATCAGGATTGCTCTGCGAAAACTTGTCAAGTAAATCATAAATCTGATCAAAATTTAAAGCCAATACTTGGCCTCCAGCAGCAGCATCTACCACAATCTTAGTGTGTTGGTTCAACCCCTCAACAAAAGTGTGTGCAATAACCTCATTAGATTGGTTGTGGTATGGACAATCTCTCAATAGAGCTTTGAATCTCTCCCAGGCTGAATACAACAATTCTCTTTCTATCTGCCTGAAGGACATGATCTCACTCCTCAGCCGGGCTGTCTTGGCGGACGGATAAAATTTAGCCAAGAATTTCTTAGCCAAATCCTCCCAAGTAGTGATAGACCCAGGCTTCTCAGCCTTTAACCACTTTCTTGCTATCCCAATTAGTGAAAATGGGAACAAAGTCAAGCGAACATAATCAGTAGGAACACCCGCTGGTGTATAAGTATCACTGATCTCCAGAAAGTTCTAATGTGTTGCTGCGGATCCTCATGAAGTAATCCAGCATATTGCCCCGTCACATGCAGCAACTGAATCATGCCGGGCTTGATCTCAAAGTGCCCGGTAATAGCGGGCTTCACAATACTTGACGCTACTCCTCCCAGGCTAGGAAGAGCAACATCTTGCACTGCTACTGGTTGTTCTTCTGCCATTTCAATAGGTAAAGAAGCAAGTACGATTGCTAGTGCTTTTCGATCTCTCGCCTCTCTTCTTACCCTTCTCAAGGTTCTTTCAGGCTCGGGATCAAAAAGTGCGAGTGATTCGTCCTTTCTATTCCTTTGCATGCAAAACCTGTAGCCTGAAATAGCACAAGAAACTCAACAAAAAAAATTAAACCAGAATAGAAATTAAGTAATCGTTCAAAAAGAAATTAGTCAGTAATAGTCCCCGGCAACGGCGTCAAAAACTTGTTGCTCCCAACGCACACGCAAGTATACGCAGTCGATAAGTAATAAAGTGATAAATCGAGTATCGTTCCCACGAGGACTATGCAGACTAAAATTTAACAAACAATTTCTAAAAAAACTATTCAGGGATCTTTTTCTTTAATGGTGAGAGTTTTAGTAACTAAAACGCAGTAATTATAATGCTAGAAGTATAGTCACGCAATGGTGCAATACTTTGGTTGTTAACAATATTAAGAGGACGGTCCAGGGTCAGAGTTACGAACAATCCAGTTGAGTTATCCAATTAATTCCACTTCTTAAATCCCGGGTTACTAACTGACAGAGTAAATGTAACTGTGAAAACCTTTCAGTTCTTCACAGTCTATGCAAGCTACTTCAATCCCTATATGTCTATGGGTTAAATCACATGCACGCATTAACGAATTCTGTAATGAGTTAAACTAGGCAAGCAAGTATATGTCTATCCTACTCGCGAATTGGTTCCCCAGTGCCCGGGTTCACAAACTAGTTCTATTCTTTCTTATTACGTAGTTAAATTCCCTCTTTCGAGTTCAATCTAAAAACTGTAGATAATGCATAATTATCGAGCTCTAACAATTACACAAGTGAAATCAATAAAGAATAAGCAACCCGTTATGGGATTCAATTAATGGGAATCAATCTTCAAACATCAACTTTCATGTAATACTCTAACCCTAGAACGTAATATTTAGCCACGCATATTCATAATCACAAGGCAAAGATTTGATGTAATAATGATGTAAATGATGTAATAGATGAAAGATTAGGAATAAACCCTTGTTAATTGAAGTATGGTGCTCTCAAATTGCTCCAAAGTAAGAACCCCTATCAAAAACTAATTAAAGTAGTATTTATAAGGTTTACAAAGGTCTGGTAATAAGTTAGACCCAATCCTAGACGAAATAGGAAGTAAAAATCCGCTCCAGGGGCGCTATAACGGGCGCCCCGCACCCACGACCGCACTAGGACAACAAGAACACGTCGAAGTTGGCACGCCTTTGGGGCACGCCGCGTGGGAAACTGCGCCAGGGCACTGGGCGCTATAACTGGCGCGCCACGTGCCCAAAACGCCAGGCAAAACTGCTTTTCCTTGGTCCGAAATCTCGCCTCGTGCCGTGCCCTCGTGTGCTCAAAACAATCCTCAATCAATTTCCACTCATTCCTTGCTCAATCATGCTCCTAAAAGCTCCAAATGCAGAGCGTAACAACCTACACACGCACGACATCAAATTAGTGCAAAACCACATTCATAAACTATAAAACAAGCGAATAACAAGCTCAAACATGCGGAAATATTAAGGAAACATTGGCATAAAATACCAAACATCACTTTGAAGATACGGAGGCATTACCTTTATGGCGAGCCTTGTGAGGTGTATAGGGATCATAAGAGTCTGCAGTATCTTCTCTCTCAGAAAGATCTTAACGGCCGACAGCGGAGGTGGCTTGAATTGATTAAAGATTATGATCTCACTATCCACTATCATCCTGGGAAGGCAAACGTGGTAGGAGATGCTTTGAGCAGGAAGTCCCTGGGCAGCATGGCTTTTCTTTATGCTGACATGAGACCATTGGCCCGAGAATTGTAGTCCCTTGGTGACTTTGGCGTGAGATTTCTTCTTCCAGACTCCAGTAGAGTCTTAGCGTGTATTGCAGCTCAGTCTTCCTTAGTCAGTCAGATTAAGGGAAGACAGTTCGAGGATCCTCATCTGCAGGAGTTGCGTGGTTGTGTCCTAAGTGGAGGAGTTCCCTCCTTCGAGCTTGATTCAAATGGAATTCTTCGATTTAATGGTCGACTCTGTGTTCCTGATGTTGGGGATTTGAGGCAGTCGGTGCTCGATGAAGCTCATAGCTCGCGTTATTCTATTCATCCTGGTATTACAAAAATGTATCAGGACCTCCGAGAGCTATACTGGTGGAAGGGGATGAAGAGAGATGTATTTGATCATGTATCTCGTTGCTTGAACTGTCAGCAGGTTAAGTTCGAGCACCGGAGACCAGCAGGGCTAGCTCAGGCATTGCCCATTCCCGAGTGGAAGTGGGAGCACATCACGATGGATTTTATAGTTGGTTTGCCAAAGACCCTGCGGCGCCATGATTCAGTCTGTGTCATTATCGACCGACTGACTAAGTCAGCTCACTTTATCCCTGTAAAGACTACTGATTCAGCTTGGAGCCTGGCACGGATTTTCATTGAGCAAGTGGTTAGGCTGCATGGTACTCCTGTATCCATTATCTCAGATCGTGGTTCCCAGTTACTTCTCAGTTCTGGCAGTCTTTTCAGAGAGAGTTGGGGACCCAAGTGCAGCTTAGCACAGCATTCCATCCTCAGACTGATGGTCAGTCCGAGCGGGTTATTCAAATTCTGGAGGACATGTTGAGAGCTTGTGCACTAGACTTCGGGGGTTACTGGGATGATCATTTGGCGTTAGCAGAGTTCTGTTATAATAATAGCTATCAGTCTTCTATTCAGATGGCTCCATTTGAGGCCTTATATGGTCGTCGATGTCATTCTCCTATTGGCTGGTTTGAGTCTCGAGATGTCGAGGTGATGAGTTCAGATATGGTTCGTCAGACTCTTGTTGTTGTTCGTGTTATTCAGGATCGTTTACGGACCGCCCAGAGTAGGCAGATTTCATATTCGAACTGGAGGAGCTGAGAGTTAGAGTTCGAGGTCGGGGACATGGTATTTCTGAAAGTGTCACCGATGCGAGGTGTAAAGAGGTTTGGTAGGAAAGGAAAGCTTAGTCCCAGGTTCATTGGCCCTTTCCGTATTGAGAAGCGTATTGGTAAGGTAGCTTATCGGCTCGACTTGCCAGCTTCTATGCTAGTTCACCCAGTTTTCCCTGTATCGATGCTCCGTAAGTATATCCGAGATCCTTCCAAAGTGATCGAATTAGACCCTGCTCAGCTAGATGTGAATCTGGCCTACGAGGAGTTCCCAGTTGCTATAGTTGCGCGTGATGTCCGGACACTTCGTTCGAAGTAGATTCCGATGGTTCGAGTGCGATGGAATAATCGTCCTCGTGAGGAGGACACTTGGGAGCTTGAGTCCAGTATGCATGAGAGGCATCCTTACCTCTTCGACGATTCAGGTTCGAACTTGATCTTTAAAGCCTAAAAAATCTAATCATTGTATATGATTTTGGTTTCGTAGTAAATGTCATTGAAAATTCGTGTAAGCATTCTTATTAGAGGTGTGAAATCTATTTTAGACTCTTGCTCGTTCGAGGACGAACGAGAGTCTAAGTGGAGGAGAATGAAACGACCTTGGTCAGTCGTTTCAGAAGTTAGGACTTCGATTGGCGTGCTGATAATTTTAAAATATTCATAAGATCCATTAGGACCTGTTTGTAAAATTTGAGCTAAATCAGACCTCGTTTGGTAGGCATCGGAAGAAGGTTTCAGTTTTTATTGTCGATAAATATTTAAAAGAGATTTTTTAGCTCGGTTTGGGCGAATGAGCTTCGATTCGAAATCCGAAAGTGCCGTTAGGTTCGTATGATTATTTGTGACTTTTATGATTTTTCGAAAGTGAATTTTGATGTTGTTCGGCTAGTTTTCACTAAAATACCGAAAGTTAAATAATTTGACATTTTTCCTTTAAATTCGCATCTTGAGTTTCGGGAGTCCGATTTGAGATCCATCTTCGCGAGTATGTTACATATATTTTGTATAACTTACTCGAAAAATTTGGGATCATTTCGACTTCTCTAGAGTTCCATTTTAATTTTAATCGTCGTAGCGAATTTATTAAAAAAAGAAGAAGATATAACTATGTCGGTTAGCTAAGGGATTAGCTTAGCAGCAGCAATGCATACAGAAACATTTGAGCACAAGTTGGCGAGAAAAGAAAAATTAGAAAAGGGAGAGGAAAAAATGGAAAAAGGAGTGGAAAAATAGTGGAATTTCTACCCCAAATCTTCAGGTAATGATGTTAACTCATTATCTTAGCTTATTATATGTGTTTGAATATATTTTTACGGTAAAAATAGGGATATTAGACATCACCCTAATGACGTAAATTGATAGTTTAAGGGGTCAATTGGACCCCGATGATGAAAATGATTATATATTCATGCTCAGTGAGTTATGGGCAACATATAAATATAATTTATTTAGGGTTTGGTTATGAGACTTTGAACCCTGTATATAGGCCTGGCCTGCGTATTGCGTATGCGAATAGGGTATCAGGTTCCTAACTGGATTGCCCTAAAATATAAGGAATGAAGCCTTTAGCTTTATTTGATAGAGCGGGATCGTTTGGCAGTTAATCCGAAGGAAAAAGTAGTGGTTGAGTAATAGGACTAGCTTTGAAATACGGTAAGTGATTATATCCATTTCTTTGGAGGCACTTGGCCTCGTGAAATTTCTACCACGTGTTCCTTGCGTGTGTAGCTGCCGATAGGCGTACTCATTACGCCTTAGCTTTGGATTTACATTCTATATTATATATTATGTCCTGTTATTGTTATTGCATTGGGAATCTGAGTATTGTACCTTGGCTTGGAGTTGGCATCTGCTTCCCGGCTGTCGATGAGAGTCCTGTGCCGGTGAAGGATTATTATTGCATCACATTGCATTCATATGCATTACATTGCATATCATACTGAGTGCGGGAGTATTCCGCCTCAGCTTTACATTTTATCGGGTGCAGGAGTATTCTGCCCCAGGAGAGTGCAGGAGTATTCCGCCTCTGGTTTTGGCTTATATTATATCGGGTGCAGGAGTATTCCACCCCAAGAGCAGGAGTATTCCGCTCAAGTTGGTTAGCAGATTGGATTCCCCTCGAATGCATGAGTATTCCGCTTCGCGATGGAATTATGGGCACATGTGACCCTTTGCATCTCATTTCATTTCATCTCATTCCATTTCATTTCATACTATTGTGTAGATTTTCTGTACATGACTACTGTTCTGCTTATATGTGCATTGCTTATTTGTTGATTGTTGTCTGGTTCCGTTTCCCTTACTAGCGTATCTATTTTTCGAGGTTGCTAGTTTGTTCACACTTATTGAGTCCTCATGACTCACCCCCTATTTGTCCTTGTGTTTTCTTTTCGTTCGGCAGATTCTGCACCAGAATCCAGCCAGTCGCGCCGTGATTGAGGAGTAGTACGTTCTCAGCTGCCTACGGTGAGCCATCATGTTCATTGCGGCCACCAACTTCAGATATTACAGTTTTCCTCACTTTTGCTCCCTTCGGGAGGTGTGTATATCTTTTGGCTTTATTAGATGTCTGATCTGAAAACCTTTAAAATTGTGTATTCTGGGTAGTTAGTTGTATTATTCAGACAGCTTGTAGGTTTGTCTATCCTTAAGAGTTATCTTATGTGATTAAAATTTGGTTCATTTTCATTTCAAGGTAATTCTTTGCAATTTATATCGATTCTATCAATAGGGTTCGCCCGACAGATTTAGGGGAGGTGGTCGGGTGCCCGCACGGCCTAACCGAGAATTCGGGTCGTGTCAAAAACTTGAGGTCATTCCGAGCTTTGTAAGGTTCTGTTTTAATTTTCATCATGGTAGCAAGTTTTTTTAATATATATATATATATATATATATATATATATATATATATATATATGGTTTTGCTAACCTACTACATGGTTGTAGTAGGTTAGCATTGTACCCGCTTTTGATTTGCCTAAAATGTCCTCTATCATTTCTTGCAACACATTTGTAGAAAAGGGTTTTTGGTCTTTTTACAATAATTAAACACAACCCAAACCAACACATTTTGAAATGTAATTTCGCCGGCCTTCTCTCCTCCCTTCCCAATTCGTCTAGCATTGCAACTATAACTTCATTTCACAAGGCTTTCATGAAATAATACAAAAGTGTATCTACTTGCTGAGAAGAAAATATCATAAAAAAGATTTGTAGAGGGTAAACTAAAGAACTAAAATCATTATGAAGCTTTTTTATTGTTAATGTAACCTACCAGATCCAAGAATCATCAACGGAGCTTCGAAAAATAGATATGGTAGTTATCAATTTTATTGTCAATGATTTGTTTGAGAAAGCACATGTGGCCAAGGAAATGTCTGATGTCTATCTTTGTGGTGCTAAAACTCTGGGATCAATTTATGCTGACAGAATTACTAAGTGGCGGAAAAAATTACTGGAACTTTTTTAGGCTGGAACCAACTCCGACCAATGCAACACCACACACCCTTGCCGGCGACGAGGGTATTTAGCAGATTAAGAGCGAAACGGAGGGAGGCCAAATCGAGAAAGAAGAGAGGAGAAAAGAGCAGACTAAGCTTTTTGATGAAAAGACAAAAATACCCACATCACTAATGAAGTGATAATTATAAATAAGGGCATTTTAGGCAAATCAAAAGTGGGTACAATGCTAACCTACTACAACCATGTAGTAGGTTAGCAAATCCCTATATATATATATATATATATATATATATATATTAAGGGGAGGCGGTGGGCTAAGGGATATAATCCCTTAGCTTACGTTTCCAAGCTGCATAAAACGAAACAGAGCAAGGAAACGAAACAGAGAGAATGCAGTGAAGGGGGAAAAGGCAGAAAAGAGAGAAAAGAAATAAAAAAAAGAAGAAAAAAATAGAATTTTCACCTCGAAACATCCACATAATGATGTTAATGGTAGATATTGGGATATTAGACATTATTCTACTAAGTTAAATTGATAGTTGAAAGAGTTAATTAGACCCCGATAATGGAATTGATTATATATTCAAACTCAGGAAGTTACTAGCACCCCATAAATGTATTATTTAGGATTTGATTATGTGATTTTGAATCATGTACGTAGGCCTAGACAATGTATCGCGTATGCGAATCGGATGATGAGTTCCTGACCGGTTTGTTCTAAGACGTAAGGAATGAAGCCTTTAGCCTTATTTGATATATTTTTTCTACTTATTGAATAAACCGGGATCGTTTGGAAGTGAATCCAAAGGACAAAGTGGTTGTTGAGTAGCAGTGCTAACTTTGGAACAAGGTAAGTGATTATAACCATTTCTTTGATGTCTTTGGCCTTATGGATATTCTATTCACGCGTTCTTTACGTGAATAGCTGCCGACAGGGCGTACTTATTATGCTACAGGCTTGAAATGCAATCATGTGTATAATATTTTCTGGTTATAGGTTGCTATCTCATATACTGAGTGTAGGATTATTTCGCCTCAGGTTTATATTATCTCGGGTGCAGGATTATTACGCTCCAGGAGCTGGAGTATTTCGCTCCACGAGCAGGAGTATTCCGCTCCAGGAGCAGGAGTATTCCGCTCAGATTGTATATTATACCGCCATACTCGATGAGTGTCCAGAGCCAGCAGGTTAATGTTGAGTTAATTATCTCACGATAGCGATGGGAGTGTCACACCGATGAGGGTTATCAGACATTTGGGCACATGTGACCCATTGTATCATACTTCACTTTATTTCATATCATTGTGTGTGTCAGGCAAACATGTTTCCATCTCCACACATTGACCCTAGAAATAAGTATCTGCTACTGTATAGCACCCTATCAATGGTCTATTAATTGCAATAAGTAAGGTCTAGCATCGACCAGAATTGGTTGATAAACTGTAACAGCAGATCTGAGAACCAGACCTTTAATAGAGCAATATCAAAGCAATAAAATAGAGATTTTAAAGTTTATTAGATGAAGAAAATACAACGCATATTTCGAAGGAGCTAAATCCAAGCAAATGTAGGGACAAAATACCTTGCAAAATCAAAAAATTGATGTTTTTGCTTCAAAAAAAATAAAATATTACAAAGCTTCTTACAATAAAAAATTATGAAATGAAAAGTGAAATAAGAAAGATGGAACTAATATTTATAAGAGTCCGAAACAAATTGTTAGCTCAAGCACTAAATTTTGTATATTTTCGAGCTAGAATGAGGTGGAAAATTTTTGGGGGTGAGTGGATTTGGGGGAAGAAATATTCTATTTTTGGTAAAAAAATTGTATTTATAAAGATGGACCATTTTGTCATATTCAGACCTTGGGGTTTGGGACGTCTAACTATTTTTTGAGTCTAAGTAAGTCCTAAATATGATTACATAGGAAGAGGTCATCTACCCAATTTTTAAACTTGAATGTCATTTTTTTAATTGAAGACTTGAAAGAGGTCTTTTAACTAAATGTCCCGACTAACTAAGCAAAAAACCATTAACTAACAAAAAAGTTGGCCTTATCATACTTTGTTCTAATACTCGGCATTTGGCTCTTATCAAGTTAATATCTACTTGTAGCTTCTTTTGGTAGCTGTTGGACATTGAAGTAAAATTTGTCTTCCTCCATCCTAGTAGCTTGTTCTGCTAACGAGCAACCTGGTTAACCTCTCTATAACAGTGATTAATTTGCATGCTAGCTCCATCAAGAATTCTGTTAATGTCCTCTATAATCTTGTTCAAGGTGTAATTGCTTGCCTTTCTTTCCAAAAGAATATTCGGAACCAACATAGGGTCAATTTCGAGGTTGAAATACTAATCTACTCGACAAACTAGATATCGTTCGTTTCATTTGATTTATGCTATGCCACTAATTTTTTGTTATATTGCTCTTTCAGCAAAGTCATCAGTAAGACTTCCTTCTCCTAGCTCGCAATGGAATTTGCTATATTTGCTTCAGTCGACAAGCCAACCTTTTCAATGGTTGTTTCGAATTGAAACTTATATATAGCTATAGTATTTGCAAACTTGCATTGAGTCTAATAAGATTAATAAATCCATTTAATTCCTTTTTTTTACTTGAAAGATAAAAGTACAAGTTGTTTGTATTATATTTCTCTCAAACCATTTTTCTTATTATTTTTTTGTAGATCAAACATTCAAACTAAGACTAGATGCATTACTTCTTATTATTACTAGTCATATTTCTTCACATAACGATTTGGAGGGCTACGGTGGGAACTGAAGTAGAAGCCATCTGCCTGTACCTTCCAATAGCATTCGTAAGTAATAGGGTTTACTTCTTCAGATCTACAATGTTTTAATTTTTTTTCTTTGGAACTCCACCAAAAATGAGAAAAGACAAGTGTACCTCCAAAAAGTTTCTCATTAAAATCAATATCAAACTCATCATTTGTATCAAGGGTTTTGTATCCTAGGTCATTGTCATGAGATTGAAAATGAAGGGTTATAGTGATATGATCCTAAACGCTAAGAATAGAAAACGGTCCAACAAAACAATAAAATAAACGACACAAAGTAAAAGGGGTAGAAGGAATAGGGAAATAGTTAGAAGAAAGAAAAGAATCAATTCCAAAATTGTAATTAAATTAGAACACTACAATAAATTGTAATACCCTAATCTAGACGAATACAATCAAAGACCAATATTCGAGGGGAAAGAGACTTGAACTCAAGCAACGGATCTCTCGCACAAGAGAATCCAAGAGATCCAAGAAGAGAAAAAGGGATTAAACTCACACACACTCTCACAAGAATATTCTGTATCATCCAAAATCTCTAACTCCCTAATAAACCCTAGAACTAGGCTATTTATTGTAGCTAGTAAATACAATGAAGGAATGGATTAAAAAGCCCATAATTGCTAATTCTGGAAATCTAGCCTGGCCTTCCTTCATCGCGATCACGTCTTCGATGTCGCGATTGCGCCTTATGTTCATGAGGCTTCATCGCAATCGCGTGGAATATCTCGCGTTCGTGTAATGGATTTGACTACTTCTGTGCTATCGCGCATGTTGCCTCGCGGTCGCGTGGACCCTATTTCCAGTAAGCTCCCATTTGCTTCTTTGGCCAATCCCTTGGCTTGATTCTTGGCTTCCAAGCCCTTTTGAAGCATTCCAAGCTCCAGATGTTGAGCGTGAACCCTCCAGGACTTCGGGTACTAATCTGAATCACAACATTCTCTCCTTCTTTAAAGGAATTCGTCCTCGATACCTTGCAAAACCATGAGGCGAATAAGTACCAACTCAATAACTTTCCAAGCACTACACAACAAAGAGAATGGAACAAAACTCATATACTCATGCTCAAAGTGCACACTCTTATGATATAGCCAAATATCAAAATCAACTATAAAGAATATTTTTCCAATTCCAACATAAAAAACTTGGCTATAAAAGCAACAAAAAGGAAGCTCAATCTTCATTTTTAGGCTCATTCAACTCATGCCAAGCCTCCATTGATAATTTATCACTCTTAACATTGGAGGCTCTAGCAAAATCCACTTTAAATGTATGCTCAAAACTAGGAATAGAGTAAGAAAAGAAATTGACACTAAAGCTAGCATCTATCAATTTACCACCACTATTACTAGTGCCTCCCTCCTTCTTTAAGGAGAAATCTTTACCTTTGGAGGACTTTCAAACATTAGACAAGCTTTCAACAAACATTTGGGAGTTAGCTTGCTAACATTCACACAATTATCACCCTCAAGCAAATCATAAGAATCATTTTGAGCAAATAATGGATTGTCAATACAAAAATCACTTTCCAACACTTCATCTTGCTCATTTTCAACAAACAATAGATTTTAAAATATTTTAAAACCATGACACAAACTTCCACCACAATCAAGAGTGCTATCAAATGCTATCACATCAAGATCAAGCAACTCATTGGCACATTTATCAAATAAAGGTGGAGTTTCATAACTGAATTCATTATGTTCAAGCTCATCTATTTGCACATCACTAGTGTGGACCAATTCCCACACAGAAAATCCATCAATTTTCTTTTAACAAGTGTGCCCAACTAGTGTATGCTCACAACCACTATCATCAATGCAAGATAAATAATCATTAATTACACAAAAGATAAAGTTATCAACCATACTCAAGTCCCTATCAAACTCACCCAATGAATTACAAGAGTTAGGATTAGCTTTGTTACCGTGTAGCACATCTAAAGATTCTTCTTTACCTTGGCTTTTAAAAAGTAAGCTCATTTGTTCATTTGGAGACTTCACATTGGTCTCCTCTTTTTCTTCAAGCCATAGCATCACTTCTAAAGAAGGATTCCCCAATGTAGCATCTCCAAAGGTACCTTCAAAATGCACAAGACAACTAGGGAAAGAAGGAAGGTTAGGATAGTTGAAATAAGCAAAATCCTCACCCTCACTCTTTTGGTTTCCCTCTTTCTTTTATCTCATTTTATTTTCAAGCTCCTCTCTTTTCTTGTGCCAACTCACTCACTTCACTCACTTCAAGCTATTCTTTTTCCTCTCTTGAGTTGTCACTTGTCACTCCCTTACTCCTCTCAATCTTTTCTCTCTCAAGTTCATTTGGATTAGGACATGTGCCAAGAATCCATTTGAAAGGAGTAGGGGTACTCTTGACCTCAACTTTCAATTTTTCTCCTTTAGAATCTTCATCCAACCTTTGCCTCACCCCTTTTGGTCTCTCTTGCCATTCTCAAATAAAATTCTTTGACTTTCATTGGAGGAGTGGCGTTAAGAATAAACTTTTGGTCCCGTAAAGTGAGAGCATGTATTCCCACCTTCTCATTACACTTGGCATTTCTACCAAGCTTCCACAGTTTTCCCAACAACAAGTGACAACCTTTTATGGGCATCATATCACATAGTACTTTATCATGATAATTGCCAATTTTGAACTTTACTCACACTTGTTGTGTAATGGCCACAAACCCATCTCCATTCAACCAATGCCACATATAGGGCAAGGGATGACTACAAGTTTCCAACTTTAATTGCTCAACTAAAGAAACACTTGTAACATTAGTACGGTTCTTATAATCAATAATCATAGAACAAGTGCGCTCTCCAACCTTACAAATTGTTTGAAAGAAGTTCTTTCTTTCTTCCAAAAATTGCTACACACAAACTTCATCACACTCATGGTTGTCTACAAAATGATTCCGTTTAAACATAGTTCTCAAAGCATTGTTCGTCCAAGATAAATCAACTGTAGTACATGTATCACCTTTTCTCACTCTAGGCTTCAAGTTCCCTTTCACATAAGAATTAGAGACACTAAATCTTTTAGCACAATTAGAAGATGTAGACTCTCTTTTTCTCATGGAGTAATTACCACTTCTTCTCAAACCGATAGTAAGACCACTACTACTCTCTTGTTTATTTTTAGGAACACAAAGAGTAGTTGCAAATGAACAATCTCTATAATAAGATTCATCATCAATTCTCTCTATCTCACTATCTACATTTTCAAGTTCATCACACGAAGAGTAGGTAGGTACATTGTACCATGAAGCGTCACTCTCATCATCTCCAAGACTAGAAACATAAGAGTTTTCATCGTCACATTCATCCTCATATTCTCCACGAGCTTCATGATCACCATAGTGACTCGCTTCATCTCCGTAAAAACCATAGTTCCCCGAATCATCATAGTAACTCCCACCATCATCATAGGAACCATAGTCTCAACAATCATCGTAACAATCCCTATCATCTCCATAGGAGTCATAACCTCCACAATCATCTTCCGAGGACATATTTGCAACAATGAAAAGAAAAGGGCCTCACAAATTTACTCCCTCACGTGTATCACTTGATGTATTATCACTCAATTTTCGTTCCACTCATGTATACACTCAAGGTCAATAGCTTTTGTGACCACACTTTAATGTTCTCACCACTCAAGCCTTTTTTCACTCAAGGGTCCCCTTAATCTCTTCAAGATTCTACAACCTCAAATTCTCAAGGTGAGTATCCACACTTCGGTTCGGAGTGGAGTTTATAAGACACCAAAGAAACGGACAAAGATACACAAACGGACTAGGAACAAATAAAACATGGAATGAAACTAAAAAAAGAAAAGCGCGAATCGAATTGGAACAAAATGAATTTGTATTTGGATGAAATTTTGTGTATGATCTAGAAATTTACTATATTTAATGATATGAAAGGGGTTTGGGTGATTTGATACTGTTTAGGGGCTGTTCCGAGCAATCCGTGAAGTGACTGTTTTTTTGTTCAGCACTGTAACGTGATGTCGGGCGCCATCGCAAAGAGTAAATATATAACCATGCGCTGTCGCTGCGCGATCACGAAGAACAATAATTCTACAAGCCTACGCGATTGCGACACTTCTCGCTTAATCGCGAAAAACAAATTTTGGGTCTGATGTAGAACTTGAAGCCCGAATTTCTGGAAATTTTCTTCACTTGAATCTTCACAAATAAACTTGTTTTTTCTTCAAATTTAAGATTTAAGCTTCTTATAAGTCCATGAACAAACTCCAATGATCAATTCTTCAAAAACAACACCCAAAATGCAAAAGCCCCAAATCTTTGTTGAAGAACTCTAGAATTTGATTCTTCAAATTAACACCCCAAATATTGTTTGTTGTTCAATTCCTTCGAGAATCAGCTCCTAGAATCACCAAGCAATAATTGGTAACATAGATTTCATCCAAAGGAACCCTAAATCTATGACTCAATTTTTTGAGAATTTTTTTTTATTTTTCAATTTTTTTTGTAATTTTCAGATTTTGATAATCAAGTCCAAGATAGTGTTTGTGGAAACAAACACCGATCCGAGCTCTGATGCCAAATGATATAATCCTAAACGCTAAGAATATAAAACGATCAACAAAACGATAAAATAAACGACACAAGGTAAAAGGGATAGAAGGAATAGGGAAATAGTTAGAAGAAAGAAAGGAATCAATCCCAAATTTGTAAATAATTAGAAAACTACAATAAATTGTAAAACCCTAATCTAGACGAATACAATCAAAGACCAATATCCGACGGGGAAGAGACTTGAACTCAAGCAACGGATCTCTCACACAAGAGAATCCAAGAGATCCAAAAAGAGAAAAAAGGATTAAACCCACACACACTCTCATAAGAATATTCTCTATCATCCAAAATCTCTTACTCCCCAATAAACCCTAAAACTAGGCTATTTATAGTAGCTAGTAAATACAAAGAAGGAATGGACTAAAAAGCCCCTAATTGCTGATTCTGAAAATCTCGCCTGGCCTTCCTTTATCGCGACCGCATCTTCGATGTCGCGATCGCACCTTATGTTCACGAGGCTTCATCGCGATGCGTGGAATGTCTCGCGTTCGCGTAATGGATTTGACTGATAAGCAATAAGGAAAACATTCTCATCACTCTCATACAATCCTTTAAGAGGAAACTACATCCAAAGGAATAAATATGAAAGTACAATGCTTCACTACTTCAAGAAAGAAAAATCGCTTTGATGTAATGACAACTGGTTTAGCGTATTATAATCTACGTCTTTCTTTAGCAAGCAAAAGAAAAATAGAAGTAAATATCACATTAGAGTACCAATGCAATTAGAATTTACCAAATTTTCAACAAGATTTCCTGGTAAAAAATTATCTGTCGGCATTCTGATAAGGCTTTTCGATTGAAAATCGTCTCTAAGCCACCTTGTATCGCTCAAAGTATGTGTTCATCGGAGAAGTGATGTTGATAGACTTGATGTTACCTTCCCTTCAAACTTTAAGAAGTTGACACTTGACTCGTGTGCTCAAATTGGTAGCTGCTTTTCATGGAAAGGAGTGGGAAGTGGGAGATGATGAATTTCAAAATCTCAAACTCTGGAATTCTATGATATGGAAGTTCCACTATGGAACCTTTCTGATATCTCCTTCCCTAGCCTCCAGAGGGTGTGATTTTTGAGAATAGCAAAGTGGAAATGATTCCTAATGCTCTTGGTTACATTTACTCGTTGCAAATGATTGAGGTGTACTGGTGCAACTGCAGCCACTCTGCCATGAAATCTGCTGCCGAAATTAAGGAAATTCAAATTGAGGAGATGGAAAATCATGAATTCAAGCTAATCATCAAGTCTATAGAGGACGTAATAACGAGTAACAGTGACAAAGAAGAACTCGGGCTATCTGACCAAGTTGACTCCAAAATCCAAAACTGGAAGAAATACATCCTCGCTGTTCTTGTTCTTTTCTTGATCATTTCCAACATTTTAATTTGAAAATTATTGCAAACCAAAATTTGAGGCAGTCACTGTAGCTTTCTAGATAACGAGTCATCAGCTTGGGACTAATCTTTTATTTAACTCGACAAACTAGATATGGTTCGCTTTCATTTGATTTTATGATACGCCACTAACTTTTTGTTGTATTGCTCTTTCAACAAAGTTATCAGTAAGACTTCTTCTCCTAGCTCGCAGTGGAATTTCCTCTATTTGCTTCAGAGCTAGCCCTTTCAATGGTTGTTTCGATTTGAAGCTTATTTATTGTTATATACAATTTGCAAACTTGGCATTGAGTCTAATAAAATTAACAAATCCATTTCATTCCATTTTTTTAACTTGAAAGATAAAGTACAAGTTGTTTGTATTATATTTGTCTCATACTTTTTTTTTCTTTTTTATGTAAATCAAACATTCAAACTAAGTCTAGATGCATTGCATCTTAATTATTACCAGTCATATTTCTTCACATAACGATTTGGAGGGTTACGGTGGGCACTGAAGTAGAAGCCATCTGCCTGTACCTTCCAATAGCATTCATAAGCGACAGGGTTTATCTCTCCACAATGTTTAGATATGTGATCATTATAAACATCAAATTTGTTTCCTTTAGAACTCCACCAGAAATGACAAAAGAAAAGTGTACCTCCAAAAAGTTTCTCATTAAAATTAATATGAAACTCATTATTTGTTTGAAGGGTTTTATATCCCAGGTCATCGTCATGTGATTGACAATGAAGGGTTAAAGGTTTAGTATTATTAGGAAGGGCATTGATTATGTGAACCTCATATCTGTTGGTAATCCAACCAATACTTCTCACAAGAACCAGGTTTAGTAGAAAAATGATTGAGAGAAACCGGAGTTTAGTCTTGAAACTAATCATCTTTGACCCTTCATGAAATGGTTCCCTTTTCTTTCTACTCCTACGTTACCTTTGAAACTCTAAAGATGTTCATGGTACACTTATAAAATGCATTAGAAGAAACTAATAGCTCTAGATTACTTTAATTTGGTCAAACTAAGATAAGATCATCATTAATTTTCTCAAATGCTGCAATAGTTGAGGAGTTGGACCTTCATTATTCAAGTCTACCTTATTAATTAATATTGTTTACTTGAAAAACAATAAGGAGATAAATTTTAACACTACATACCCATATAATCCTAATTATTTACGTGGTCTACACATTAAAAATTACACTACCCATACAGTCTAAAATATTTATCCGATGTACACATATTTACTGTATACTTTTATAGTATATTGTATTTTCAATATATACCTTATCCTATACTGTGTTTCAATTTCCATTGTATGTCTTTCCCGTGTATAGTTTTATTTGGGTAAATATGAAAGTGATGAGTGTATAAGTGCGAGTAAATAATTTTATTTTGACCGGTATTTTCTAAAGAACCCATAAGGAAAACCATTCTCTCTCTCGCACAATCTTTTAAGGGGAAACTACATCCAAAGAAATTAAAATGAAAATACAATGCTTCACTACTTCAACAAAGAAGAATCAGTTGGCGTAATGTGCCTTTGACTTACTAGAGTATATTATTATATTACGCACGTCCTCTTAACCCAAAAAAAAAGGTAAAAAAAGTTTTTTTTTTTAAAGACAAATATCACATTAGATTAGAGTAGTAGCACTATTAGGATTTGCACAATTTCAACAAGAACACCTGGTAAAAAATGATGGGTGGGCACTCTGATAAGGTTTTTCAATAGAAAACCATCGCTAAATGGAAAAGGGAAGCTGATGTCCATGTCCGTTGGAAACCTACGCGCCAAAATGCTGGAAAATGCTACCACTATACTTAACGACATGCAACTGTTGAAAAATATTTAAAATAAATTAATTAATTTTAGTTTAAGGATAAAAAATTAATTAAAGCAAACACATTTAGAGTATATTAACTATCCAATGGCTGATCGTTGCATAATTTTTATCCGCGGCAGACCTACCAGATAATTATTCTGGACTCACACGCATTTTTCGGCTCTATTGGTTTGTAGCTACATAAAAATTGTAAACAGGAAGTTCACTAAAAGACTGGCCTTACTAGTTAAAGAGCTCCTACGCTCGCTAAAATGTTTTTCTCTCCGATTTATACATGAAATTTACTACAGCAAAGTTTGAGAATTGTTGTCCTTGAACGTACCCCAAGTATTCATGGTTGTCAAGTAACTAAATGACGAATTGAGTATTATTCACACGGAGATATTGTTAATGACTGTATTCCAAGCAAACAGTTTCCTTTACACTATCCAAGGGTCTTTTTTTATTGTTGCTGTGACTTTTACTAATAATAATGAATAATGTAATCCAAAATCAAGTATAGTGGTCGAGAGAAAATTGTTGGGTTTTATTAATATGAGAGGAGATCCGTAGTGAAGACAATTTTCAATCAAGTTGAGTCTTCTAGTTAATTATCTTTTGATTTACCTAGATACGTATGAAAACTAAACCTGTCTGATTTTCTTGAGACTACCCTAAGTATTCTAATGCCCACATTTCTATTAAACTGGAAGATATAACAAGCATACATTAATGATTTCCGTAAATCAAGGGAAATAGATATTTATATCCTACTTGCAATATATTCCTTAATGAGTAAGTTCATGATCTTGCTCTCTTCCTTTTTATTGTGGTCCTAATTGTTGGTTTTGGTCCACGTAGTCTTAAATTGAGAGACACCCACTCATGAAAATTATCAAAAAAGCCCCTGTTTTGCTACCTTACATGACATAGCACCCCCTCTTTTTTTTTAAATTTTTCTTTCACTCCATAGCACCCCTATTTAAAGAAAAAAAAACCCTAGCCCCCATTTTTCCTCTCTTCTCCTTCCCTCCTTCCTATTTTTCTCTCTTCTCTTCCCTCATTATACCTAACCCCGCCGCCGCCACCCCCCCAACCCTTCCACCACTGCCCCACCGTCATCCCCCTCTCCTCCAAGCCACAGACACCGTCGCCGCCATGGTCACCACAACCACCGCCGCTGCTTCTTCTTCTTTTCTTTTTTTTTTTTTTTTTTTTTTTTTTTGCTTTTTGAATAGCAATATTGATTTTCGTTGTATATTCCGATTAAAACACCAGTGAGAAGTTTATTTATCAAGTTTCTTCTTGTTCTTCACTTTTTTTATAAAAATTCGTTGAGATATACTAGTTTTTTGTTAAAACTTTTGTTTAATGTTTAGATCTAGTGTTTTTCTTGTATAAAACTGTATAGATCTTGGATATTTGTTATGTTTTTGTGTAAAATCTGTCCGAGGCACTGTTTAACATTATTTTTGTGAGTTTATACACTTTTATACATTTTTATACAAGTTTATACAATTCAGTAAACGTGTATAAAAATATATAAATCTGTATATGTACGTATTGACAGTATATAAAACACATTCTATGCATTGTAAAATTGTATAAAGCTGTATATGCGTGTATGAACAATGAATAAAATTGTATAAATTTCAGATTTGTGCACTTTTTATGGATGTTTTGTTTAAAACATATATTTTTTGTGTATATTTTTGTATTTCCCTTCTTGCATGCACATTTTTCAATGTATTTACATGTATAATAATTGATAGATTTAGGTGTATAAATTTATCAAAAAATAATTATTTAAGCAAATCCACAAATAAAATAAGCAAATCTAGTGAAATTTTCATTTTCCGGCCACCAGCCACCGCCGGCCGGCGGCGGCAGCGGTGGCAGCTCGGTTTCTGGTGGTAGGGCAGTGTGGGAGAGGGTGAGAGAGTGGCTCCTAGGATTTTTAATTTAAATGGGTGCTATGTTATGTAATTTTGAAAATAAGGGGTGCTACGTTGTGTAATGTAAAAATAAAGGGGTGCTATGGATGAAATGTGGCCCCTCATTTGTAATTTTGTGTTGTGTGCTGACTAGTTTTGAAAATTCTCCCAAATTTTTATTAGTTTAATAAAATAAATATTAGAGCTAATTACAAATATATATAATTTTAACACCAAAATTACAAAAAATAACAACATTATTTCATTTTACAAAAAATACCAATACTTATTTACACATTATATACAAAACCAACAAAACCAACAAATTAGTGCTTAGTCCTCCTTTTTCCTACTGCCCCCCTCCCACTGCTACCACCCCAGGCGGCGGCGGCGCCTAGTCACCGCCGGACCCCCCATCGGAATTTTTTTTTTTTTGGATCTAAAAAGATGGAAAACACTAAATACACATATATACATTTTTTTTTAAATAACAATTGCTAAATGCATTTAAACAAAATATACATACACATACACAAAAAAAATATGTTATAAATATACTAAACACTCACATACATACAGGGATCTACAGATCTATGAATTATACATACAAATTTATGTGAGCCAAGCTTGGACTTACATACACACACATAAAACATACAAAAATATGCAATATATACTCAGAAATAGACATTCATACAATGTTATGCACATACATACACTCTGCACTTGTAAAAGATATTCATATACATACACCTGCAAAAAACCAAACATACACTTGCTTCCACCTTCAAACAACCACCAACAACCACCCCAAACATACACATACACGAGCATACAAAATCATATACGAATCTAAACAAAACAAAAAGAAACTAAAAAAGAAGAAGGAGAAGAAGCAGATCGGAGCTCCGGCAAGGGTAGCCGGAGTAGTCACTCAACAAAAACTACCACAGTGCAGCAGCAGCCACCACCACGCATCAACAAAACCACAACAAAAATGGTGGTAGATCGGAGCAAATCAAAGCAAAATGGAGCAGCAGAGTAGGAGATCAATAGATGCTCGGTGGTGTAGCAACATTGACGGTGCAGCAGAGGCACGGGGGAGGGGGTGACGGCGGGAGGGTAGGGTGGGTGGGTGGAGGGGAGGAGAGAAAGAGAGAGGGAGAAGTTAGGATTTTGGGTAGAGAGGGAAGAAAGGAAATGAAAAAATTGTATATTTTGTAAAATGTCAAAAAGTGTTGGTATTTAGGGTAATTATTTAAAAATATCGGTATTTTCTATAATTAAGTGGTTTAGTATGTCAATTAGCGTAAAAATGTCTAAATATTACTCCCTCTGTCCCAATTGTGGCACCATTTGACCGAGCACGGAGTTTAAGAAAATAGGGGTTGACCTTGTTAAGTATCAATTTTACCCTTGAAAAAGTAAGAGAGAGAAAATTTGAGTAATAAAAAAGTTGTTGGTAGGTTTAAAAGTATGTAGGGCCCAACAAGGGTAAAATAGAGATAATGCATTAAATAGTTGTCAAATAAGAAAATGTGCCACTTATTTTGGGACAAACAAAAAAGGAAATGGTGCCACAAAAATTGGGACGGGGGGAGTACTAAATTTCTATTGGTTGAGTAGAGAAGTTATTTTAATATAACTTCCAATAACCCACATTGATGGAAAGTAGATTTTAACTGGTGATTCCTCTCTCTTGTTTATAAAAAACTAAAAGAATAACCTACTCATCTATGGTATTCTGAAAAAGAACATTAAGGAAGAGAGAGAGAGTGAAAATAATTATTTTCAAAGAATAAATTTAAGAAGGATATCAATTGCTTATGCTCAAGATTCATCAAGAAGACATCATGGATTCGGGTACATTTTTCTTGATTAAATTACTATTAATGTGTTTGAATTTGAAAATCATGTAATTCCACGGCCCTCAAATTAATGAATCTTACACTAATTCCCTTTGTCGAGTTCAAAACACGAGGTATATATAGAGTTCAACTATTGACTAGATAATCAAACAGTAAGTGCAACAAAGAGCAAATAATCTAATATAGCGAATCAATAATATAATCAACCTGCAAATATCAACTATCATAAAATTGTCCTAACTGTAAATACGAAATATTTTAGTTACGCATATTCATGATACAGAGAATAAATTCATATAAGAAATCACGAAACAATGCAGATGAAGAAAATTTATAAACTCTTAGAAATTTATAAACTCTTAGTCCCACGTGTTCCTTCCTAGCCAAATATTTGCTCCAAAACACACTTTCTCCCTTAAACCACAAAATTATAAACTATTTATAATATGTTGGGTTTTTGGAATGTGAATAGTGTAAATGGGAAATGGATGGAAAGGTGAAAAGGTTCCTTTTTATTAGGAAAATGCACTTTCTCCCACATTGGTAGAGGAAAAGGCTTTTGTTGGGTTTAAATAGAGAAGTGCTTCTTTTAACTCTTAAAAGGGTTGAGAAGAAGGGAAGCCTTGCGCCGTCGTCGTCGCTCGCTCGTCTCGGATTCGGATTCGGTCAATTGATATGATTGATTGACTTAATTTTTTGGACCAACAAAAACTAAAAATATTAATTATTAATATTTAATATTAATCCATTTTTTGTTGAATTCAGATTGATTCATTCCTCCACCTTAATGTTTTCCCATTATGCTTTAATACTACATTTAATACAACCTTTAAGTGTGGACATTTTCTGAAACAGCCACAAGTTGAAAGGTTGTGTCTCTTCATATTCTGCCTTTCCTTGGCTATAAATATATGTCCTTTATCCTTTGACACACACAGAACACATTGAATATCTGACTACCTCCTCTCCTTTTCTGCATACAATTAGTAAGTCGTGTGATTTGCTCCGCTACATTGACTTCGTCGAGTTCTACTGTTTGAAGTGCCGCTACCGTAGAACTGATATCCTGTTCCATCCTGGGAGAAATTAACCCGTGAACTTTGGGCAACTGTGAGGGGGTTAGATTCCTTAAGGAGACTGATCCACGCTCAATCCTACACCTTTAATGGTGAGGGGCGGTCGTCAAAGTATAATACCCGATGTGAGTCGGGGTCGATTTCCCAAGGGAACTAGCACGTCAAGTGAGAGAGTTGCAAATAGATATTTAAATGAGGTTTAGTATTGAGTCCTAGAAGTATGATTTGTTTGATGAAAACTATGATTAATTCTAAAGTGTAAGCAATTAAATGAGCAAGTTGTTCGATTTTACTAGACTAGGGGTGCAACCAACTAATAGTGATTTCCAACCAATGGGTGTCTTTACTTCACTTTCCCAACACAAGTATAATTATGGTCGAGCATTCCGATCGTGATCTCTAGAATCCTTCCGGCCTAGGAGAGATCTTTCACAACCCGCTCGTCAAAGCCTTAGTTGAATGCTTGAAGCACTACTCAATGACCCGAGGAAAGGAGACCTCTTCCGAGCGTAACTCCTTTTAGATGAGTTAGTCTATATAAATAGCCTATCAACTCAAATCCTCGCCAACTCCACTATTCTACACTAGTTAATCTCTTCCGAGTCTTTAACTAGCAATGTAGACAAGAAATCCCAAATATCATGGATTTTGGGATTTTGATGTTTTGATGTTATTGTAATGGGGAGTTGGATAATTGTTACTTGCGTTATAGTTAGTGAAATAGAACAACACCCATTAATTTTCTATCACAATAGCACAATTACACGCCTAGTTATGAATTTAGCTACTCATAACTAGGGTTTGAATCAAAGCAATCAACATGTAATGAAATGATGAATTGAAATCAAACATAGACTTTGGATTGATATATGAATTAATATTCAAAGATACAAGTTTGGAAGCTTACAAAATGATGTTAAATCTCCAACTTGACTCACAAAATCGCCCCAAGCCTTTAGAGTATAAGTCTAGAATTGAAAATTGTTAAAACCCTAGCTTTTGATATTTATACAAGTTCAGGATCCCGTGTGTTAGGCGGAGCGCCCCAATTCTGGGCGGAGCGCCTAGAAAATTTACACAATTGATCAGTGCCAAGGCTTGGGCGGAGCGCCCACCTTCCAGGCGAAGTGCCTGGACCATGTTGGTCTTGGGTGGAGCGCCTAGCTTCAGGCGGGGTGCCTGGACATTACTTGTCTTGGGCGGAGCGCCCCAATTCTCGGCGGAGCGCCTAGAAAATGCGCACACTTGGACAGTGGAGAGGCTCAGGCAGAGCGCCTAGACACTGCTTCCTCTGGGTGGAGCGCCTAATGGTCAGGCGGAGCGCCTCAAGCTGTGGCAAGATGCTTGACTTTTTTAATCCAAATCCTGCTCATTTAGCCTCACTTTTCAATAGATGTTCATACCATCTGGTACAACCTGAAAATGAGCAATTCACGACATTAATAACACTAAACGTTGCTTTTGGATTTAAAAACGAAAGCTTAGATTAGTCTTTAAGTTGGTAAAATACCAACTTATCAACTCCCCCAATCTTAAGTCTTTGCTTGTCCTCAAGCAACTCAAAATCAAGCATGTCGAAACACTCTTTCACCTTTAAGCTCAAAGTCAAGTCATGTTCCACCATCCGAACTTCATAAACGATATATTTGCATTAATGAATTAGTTGGTACTAACTAGTCACACATACTAATATGAACACTTGACAAGCATCTATGCACTTTGTTCGGACTATGGCAAAAAGGAAACTCATGAGCCTTTAGAGCTGTATCACGGTTATCGGCTTACTCCGATTGTTCATGAGCCTCAATATGCATTCAAACCCCTTGCTCAAAAGTTACTTGCTTCCTCACGAAAAAGAATGGAGTCCTTCACTCACAAAATATTTTAACACAAAATTTGGACTCCAAGAATTTGAACTCTCACTCTCACAAAGAGATGCTCGTGTGTGCTTCTCAAAGATTCAAAGACTTGCTCTTCTTGTACTTCTCCACTAATGTAGGGCCACTTGACTAGAGATCAATTAGGACTTGATAGGGTTGTAACGTAGGCTTTTGGTTTAGGGTGTGGTAGATTTGGCTAAATAGTGACTTATACCTCCATAGCGCTACATCATCTTACTTTATTTTTGTGCAACTTTCCTTTTCTTTCCATTTAGGCTCATTCTACCTTTTCTTTGAAGACGGTACTAATTAATCCCTCATTTATTCAACATTTTTCTCTTCCTTTCTTTTTCTCTTTCTTTCGTTTCTCTTTTCTCTTTTCTTCTTTCTTTCATGTACTTCACTTTGACATTTACAATGGGATTCCAAGCTATTACCATCTCCCCCAAACTTAGGTTTTAGCCTAAGTTGCACGTTTTTCAATGCACACATGGAGGTTAGGGCCAAAAAGAGGTTTGGTGCCTTAGCACATAAGAATTGGCTCGGGTTTCAATTTTAGTGACTGCCAAATGAAAGGTTAAGGCTCAGAGGGGTTAACTAGGATATATACGTACGGGTAGGCCATTTAGGATAGTAGCGGTCCAAAGAAAGCCTAAAATCATATCTCAAGTCAAGTTTCACCTAGGATTTCGTCTCAAAGTACATTAAGGGCAAGTTCCAAATTTTCAAGTCACACACACAAGCTTGTTAATCAAGAGCTCACCACACACGCAAGTAATCTTTCAAGTTCGGAGTCTAAGCACACACTAAGGACACTCACTCACAAAGCATGTAATGGTTCAAGATTTCAAACCATGCCAACAGCACAATTGAGCTAGCTAAAGAACCTCGTGGTCTACAACTCATGCCATGTCATTCAAAGTCCAAAACTATTTGTCAAGATTACCATAAAAATAATGTAACAATAGGTAGTACCACATAATCCATTAATATTTTTCAAAAGGTTTTATATACAAACTTGGTTCAAAAAGAACCCCCGGAAAGAACCAAGTAAAGAAAACCGGAGGTTTATTTGAAAAATAAAAAATGGAACATGAAATAACTACTAGCTAGACTAAAGAAATAGATATATACAAGATGGTTCGAATTTGTACATGGATATCATTGAGCATAAAATCTATCCAAAATACACATACAAATCCGAACCCCTCCCCCAACTAAAGACTCTAGCATCGTCCCCGCATGCTAAGTGAAAAAGTAAAGTGCAAGGGGGGTAGAATTGGGACTCCCTGATAGTGCTCAAGCTAGGCCTTTGCCTTTGCCATCTGAAGGTGGCCGGCCGTGCTCAAGTGACAACTGGGTGGCCAACTGCAAGTCAGTGTCATCATCCTCTGGGATATCATCATCAGTGGTATCATCATCCTTATCATCATACCTCATGGCTCGTGTGGCCTCTAGATCCCTCCTGATCTCATCATCAACATCTGCACGAACATTCTTCACCACCCGACGAGGAACCTTGGAGCTAGAGAGCCCAGGCAAAGCAGAAGAAACTGGAGGTGGAGCCTTCGAAGGCTGGACAGCAGGAGCAGCAGTGTCAGGAGTAGAAGTGGTAGGAATACTGATACCTGTGGGTGCAATGAGGCCCCTACTAATCTTCTCGTCCCATGAGATGAAGTGCTGAGTCATGCCTGTGACAGCTGTCTCCAAGCGGGCAACTGTCTGCTGGGTGGCCTCAAGTGCTGTGGTGTAGGCCCTAATAGCTGCAGTGTGGTCCCGCATAACCTGCATCAACTCAACGAACTGCTCGGGTGTGGCAGCCGGCGGTGGAGGAGGTGATGAAGCCTGAGGGAAGTTGGAGAGTAAGGTCTTGATCTCTTCCAACTTATCATCGAGGTCCAAAACTGCTCGGGGTAATGCCTCGGGCTCAGTACTCCTAGGAGGCTCGTCAGCTAGAGGAGAATCAGGGTCATGTGGAGAATCTGCCCTAGAGGAGGACGGCAGAGCAGGCACTGGAGGGGCAGCTGAAGCTGAGGAAGCTGGAGGGTCATCCTTGAATGCATACCAGTTGAATGGATGCCTCGGGGGTGTGTAGTAGTCACCATGATGATACTCAATTCCCTGGGACTCTAGATAAGCTGTCAATGTGTTAGGGAATGCAAGTTTTTTCTTCTCAGAAAGAGCTACTTCAACCATTTCTTTTGCCATTTCCCCGCCCAAGTTGATTTTGATCCCCCTCATAAGACATCCTATCATCACTGCCTGAAGCATAGTAAGTTTGTTGTCTTGACTGGTGAGGCGTATCCTGGAGATAAGGATATAGTGCCACCCCTTTGCCTCAAAGTTAAGATCACTCCGATGAATTTGCACGCCATTCTTCTTCCACTTGGGCTCCTTTTCTCTCCCAATTATAGGTACAAGCCATGCCCTCTTTTGTTTCTCAGTCATCTCACACTTCTTCATGAATCTCGTTGGCTTAATGTTGTCAAGTCCTAGAAACTCGTTCAATGAACCGGCATCCACATCCACATACTTACCCCGACAAAAGACCTTTGTGTCACCTTCTTTGTTCGCTGCCAAGTTAGCATAAAACTCGGCCACTAATTTTCCATTGGCGTCAACAAGTGGTTTGCCCAACACTTCTTCCCATTTGGCATGCTTTTGGAACCTGTGGTAAATGTCGGGATTTTTCTTGTCCACATCTTTCAATCTTATCACCCGTTCTAGGTTGATACTCCTATATTGGATGTTATCCACGTGGAGTTTGTAAGCCCTCGTTCTATTGGATGTCATGCATAATGGCAAGAATCGTCATATACATCGAAGGCATAAAATCGTTAGGGACCTACTCTCTAGAGGAATTATCACCATTGATTACGTGAAGTCAAGGGATAATGTGTCGGATCCGCTTACAAAAGGCCTAACTAGAGAGGCGGTTGAGTGTTCATCGAAGGGAATGAGACTACGGCCAAGGACAAGTCATCACGGCGTCAACTCTAACCTTTAAGTGTGGACGTTTTCTGAAACAACCACAAGTTGAAAGGTTGTGTCTCTTCATATCTGCCTTTCCTAAGCTATAAATATATGTCCTTCGTCAGTCCTTTGACACACACAGAACACATCGAATATCTGACTACCTCCTCTCCTTTTCTGCATACAATTTTTAAGTCGTGTGATTTGCTCCGCTACTTTGAGTTCGTCGAGTTCTACAGTTTGAAGTGCCGCTACCGTAGAACTGATATCCCGTTCCATCCTGGGAGGAATTAACCCGTGAACCTTGGGCAACTGTGAGGGGGTTAGATTCCTTAAGGAGACACAAGCAACATGTGGGCTCGGGATTGTCCCATACACACCGATTTATATATTTCTATTTTAAATTTTCTGATTTATTTGAATGCAGGAACAACATAATACTCATAAAGGACTAGGATAAATTAAACCACCAAAACTATGTTCCAAAAACTGAAGCCGTTCGCGAGAGGTATTTTGGATGCGCTACATCCATCATGGGTTTAAGCTCCAAAGCTACCGCAGATTATATTAATTACTTTCATAATAGCTTCCAACTAGTCAGTTTGGTTTAGCGTTGCTTCATGAAAAAATTGGCTTTCTTTTATTTTCTTATCTCAATTTCACTCAAATATTTTTTAAAATTACAAACACAATAAATAAGAGCAAGAACTAGAAAAACGTAGAAGGTACGAAAAATATACTAATGTGCAAGCAATATTAAGGAAAAACAGGCGATTCAGTGAACATCATCAATCACATTTAGACATTGTTCGTCCTCAAGCAATCACCAAAATTAACTTTAATCATCCCAATATTTTAATGATACCCAATAGAAAAAGTCTGTCTATAATGATGGTTAATACCGATTAATTAAACAAATGTGTGTGTGTATATATATATATTATGCCGAAAATTCAAATTACTTCAAAACACATGAACAAATCAAGACCTTCTAATTTCAAAAATCGACTCAATAAAATCAAATTTTCGCAGAAGCGTCACTCCTTCACTCAACCAAGAAATCTAATATAATTCACGGATCAAATGGGTATATACAACTTCATTGGAAGAAATATCTATAATTGGATAATGGGAATCTTTAACCTGTCTGGGATAGGCAAAAACTTATACTTTTAATAAAGCACTGCCACAATATTAAATGGTACAAGAAGGAGGCACAAGTAAAGATTAACCTAATTTAACCTAGGAACATTGGCTCTATTGAAGTAAGGGTGGTCACCCTTTGACGAAAAATTATACTGTGTGAATAGATTAAATTTAATAATTTATATCTAAATATTATATTTTGAACACCCGTTTTAGAGTTGACAGTGCTAGCTTAATGGTGCAGGGTGTTCAAAATTAGCTAAACAACTAAGGGTCAATTCTTAGAATATACATTTTGAAAAAATAACTTTTACCTCTTTGAAACTTGAACACCCTGAGATAAATTTCTGTCTGTATGACTTTTTAATAAAGAGAATTCAATTGAACATTTTGGATAGGCAGCTCTACCATTTGCTATCAAGTGCCACGCATTTTTGATAGTGAAATTATTCATATAGTTTTTTGGCATCAACTCAATAAACACATGATATTTTCTTAAATATAAATATATTGAGTAAAAATTTACCGAGTCTCGGTGCTAGATCTTGAGGCATGGGGGTGGTTGGACTTTTTGGAGACAACCTCTCAAAAAAAGTTCGCTTGGTTCCCAAAGCTAGATGCCTCGGGAAAGAGTAAATCTTGGCTACAAGTTAATGCACGGGGCGACTAAAGGATAACCATCACGAGAGATGCGGTTAACCCCCTAGGTGAAGGTTCATTCTTCGGTGGACAGAGTTTCGACTTTTGTAACTGTCGACCGTTATCTGTACATTAATGGGATAATCATGGACCAGCCATGATCAGAACGTGGAGTAATGACTATATTTATTACTCTTCTTATTCTTGTAGACTATAAATATTCATGGAGAAACTATGTAAAGACATCCAGAAAAATATCAAAAACACTTGCTTTTTGACTCTTTGTTATTGTCCAATTTTCTTTACTGAATTCCTTGTCATTTTACGGCTTTGATATAAACGATTGCTAGTTAACCCAAAATAAAATTCAATGTATTGTCCAAATCAGATTTAGACCAACACAATAAATTGTTATTACTCAATTATAATTAATGAATACACATGTTCTCATTTTACATTTATAATTAAATAAATTAAATCAATGTAATTTGTATAAATATTAGGTGCTGAGTAAATATTTTATTGGATCATTGCTGATGGGGAGCTTCTCAATGATTTCTTCAATGCTTTATACAACATGTTAATGTGCTGAATTTTAGGCATTGCTCCCTCTGTTTCGGTGTGTGTCAAACTTACTTTTTGGGAGAATCTAAGCAGTGATTTTTTATCTTTTTTAAAAAAAAAATACTTTTTAAGTATTTTAATGATAAATTACTATAACTTATAGTATTTTTATGAAATATAAAGTATTTTTCAAAAATTTGGTGAATTTATATCTAAATTTATAATCAGAGTTTAAAATATTGGCCTTCGCACTCTGAACCATGATAAATAAACTAGAACCAATAGGAAGGGAATTTTTTTTTTTTTTTGAAAGAGAAAAAATAAGAAGGATTATGTACGATAATTATTTTTTAAATATCTGTTTTAAAAGGCAGAAATTGCGACTGGCCTGGCACTTGCCCCGGGGCGAGGCACTCGTAAAAAGCCTCTGGGCTTATGTGTGGGACTCTTGTCTCGTGAGGCTTACACCCCAAGCGCTTGGACTTACCCTAAGATACATTCAATACCCAATGCCCGGGACTCGCTTAATAGTAATTACCTTTAGCCTCTTAAGTCTTCATAATTGCTTTAATAACCCTTTAAAGTAAGTGTTAATTAACAACAAATTAGAATTTGAGAATATTATATTTCAACTTATATAATAGAATGCCATTTGATGCCGTGATGGAATTTCTTTCCTCCCAAAAATATCTATATATTAATCGTTGCTAGGTCTTCAGTATTTAATTTTTAATATTTTTTTCAATATTATTGTTCTTTTCCTGCTTAAGAAGTAAGAAATACTTTTTCTTTTTTCTAGACAAAACTTGTTAATTTGATAGCTAAGCATTAGCGAAGTGACCACATATACAATTCTATTTATATATTACTCTTTTAGTTATAAATTATAGTACCGTAAGTTGTTGTCAATTTTTTATCCAAGGTAATATTTTGGATAAAAATAAATTAAATTAGGACATACACATGACATTTTCTATCCCCTCTCTCTCTTTCTCTCTCTCTTTATTATATATATATATATATATATATATATTTTTTTTTTTTTTTTTTTTTTTTTTTTTCTTTTGATGCTTAGGATTTTAGAATGTTGCATGCAATTCATGTAATAAGATAGCTTATGCACTGTCGTGCTATTCTAAGTTATGTCATGATTTATTTTTTAAATTTTCAATACTTAGTTTAAATTTAAATTTATTATTTATATATTTGGTAATATTTATGTGATTTATACGATTTTAGATTTTTAAAAATTAGTAAAATCTCAAAATTTTTGGTGAGGAGTACAGGCTTAGGCCTCGCCTCGCCTCGTCCAAGCTAACACACCTCGTCTTACACCCTTCCTTTTAAAAACATTTGTTTAAATTTAACAAAAAAATTACTCGTTAAACAACAACAATAACATACCCAGTAATTTTCCATAAATAGAGTCTGCGGAAGGTGAGATGTATGCAGACCTTATCCCACCAAGATGAAGATAAAAGACTTGTTGTTATGTTAATTCAATCAAAGTAAGGGACATATAAAACTTTCTATTGGTTAATGACATATATGTTTACACTACTAGAAAAAGAGTAAAAAGCTACAGAAAGGTTGGAGGCGGAATTCCCTCTCCAATCAGTTAGAGAGGGAATTCTGTCTCCAATCAGTGTATTGAGTAGAAAATTAATTAAATTTTTTAGAGTTAGAGACAGAATTCCGTCTCCAACCAAAAAAGCAGAAAAGGTGTCAGTGATTGGAGACGGAATTCCATCTCCAATCAACTGACAACTTTTCAGCTTTTTGGTTGGAGACAGAATTCTGTCTCCAACTCTAAACATATACAGATTCACCAGCGGCTCCCAAAATATTTTCAGATCATCACCCCCCCAAATTTCAAACCCCTCCCGGCGAAAATTCTCCCTCCCCGGCGAAAAGTCATCTCGGCTCCCCCATTCCATCCGGCCAACTTATTCAAGTAAGTCCCCTTCATCTTCCCCATTATTTTTAGCTTTAATTCGTATCCCCCATTATTTTCCCCTCCCCATTTTCCCCACCCTTTAATTCGGCCCCCATTTTCCCCTCCCCAATACCAACTTTGACACTCCATTGTCATCCTTATCAAGGTTGAATTTATTGTATAATGAATTTCTAATAAGCTCTATTATGTTTGTATACTTGTGGGATTGTTTAATATTCCCCTCATTTTTAAGAACATTGGTTAGATTGGAAAGGGGTTATTGGAAATGTCATTAGTTCTTGGAAATTTAGAAATGGTTAAAAAAACAATATAAAGTAGATAAATTTAATGCAAGGATAATTAGAAAGAAATAATTAAGAACAATGTCATTGAACATGGCAATATTGAATCTTGATATAAATAGGGGTTTGAATTGAATCTTGAATAAATGGTTCTTCTCAAGTTTGTTTGGGTTTGGAGGATGTTCTTGAAAACTTAGTGAATTTTTGGTGTGATTGCCAGTTCTATAGCAAATAAAATAAATGTAGGGAGTTTGATTTAGTTAGTTAATTAAAAAGTTAATATGCAACATAATTTAACAAAAATATTATACACCTATACTTTGCTAGAAAAATTGCTATATTTTGTTTCATTGATTTATATTTATTTGTTTGTAACTTTTGTAGATGGAACATGATGAAAATCATAGTTGGATGTACAATTGTTCTATGAAAATATGGGTTTGAGGAAAAGTTATGTAGATGGGTTGACGGGTTTATTTCTAAAGCTAAATTACTTCCTAAATATATACGAGGGGGTTCAATCAAATGTCCTTGTGTGAAATGCAAGTGTAGCCACGTGCAACCAATTAAAAATGTCGTGCTGCACCTTCATAGAAAGGATTTATGCCAAATTATTTTGTGTGGACTGCTATTGGAGAGTGTAACCCTAGTGTCCATAGAGAGAACTTCCAAAATGACTATGTCGGGTATAACTATCCTATGAATGAGATGTTGAATGATGTGTTTGGAATGTACCAAGGGGAACCCTCTCAACCGAATGTTGAAGAGATTCCCAATAACGAGGCGAAGCTCTTCTATGAACAGTTGGAAGAAGCAAGTCGCCCATTTTACGAGGGGGCCAGTCATTCAAAGTTGTCGGTGGCATGTAGGTTGCTTAGTATTAAATCAGATTATAACATATCTCAAGGAGGCATGGATGAGATCATTGGACTTTTGAATGAACTAAACATAAGTAAATTGGGATTGCCTTCCTCGTACTACGATGCAAAAAAGTTGGTTTCGTTTTTAGGGCTATCTTAAAAAAGAATTCACTGTTGTAAAAAAGGTTGCATGTTATACTACAAAGAAAACAAAGATAAGCAATTTTGTACGTTTTGCGGTGAGGCTCGCTACAAGCCAGTCAAAAATGCTAAACAGAAACAGGTCCCAGTTAAAGCGATGCATTACTTACCTCTTATACCAAGGTTAAAGAGGTTGTATGCATCAACGAGTTCTGCTCCTCATATAAGATGGCATCATGAACGTACATGACAATCTGGTATTCTATGTCATCTGTCTGATGGAGAAGCATGGAAGCATTTCGACAGAGTGTATCCCGAATTTGCAAGTGAACCTAGAAACATCAGGTTGGGTTTAAGTTCTGATGGGTTTACTCCGTTTGCTGTCTCTGCTGCACCATATTCTTGCTGGCCTGTATTTGTCACACCGTATAATCTACCCCCAGAAATGTGTATGACAAGTCCATATATTTTCCTGACTTGTATTATCCCAGGTCCTAGTAACCCTAAAAGCTCTATTAATGTATTCTTGCAGCCTTTGATTGAACATCAGCCTATGCACCTTGTTGAAGAAGCAAGACTTGGAGGCCCGGTTCAGGGAAGGTGGATGTATCCTACTGAACGGTAATGCATATCAAAGATTTCCTTCTATATTTAATATTTTTTAATTCATTATTAAATTATATGGCTATCTATGTTATACAGGATTATTGGCAAATGTAAGCGGACTGCAAAAAATAGGAATATAATTGAGGGGTCGATATGTGAGGCTTATCTTGTTAGGGAAACGTCGTATTTCTGTTCTTATTATTTTGGGGCCGAGGTACCTTCTCTAAGTCGCAGGCCTAACCGGCATGATGATGGTGGGAGCGGCAATGCACTGTATCCTCATTTTTCCATATTCAATCATCCCGGTCGAGGATCAGAAAAAGGTTGCACAAAACCATTCAGCGACATTGATAGACAAGTTGCTACGACACATGTACTGCTGAATTGCCCAGAAGTGCAACCTTCTTATAGGTATTTGTCACTTTCTACAAATAACAAAAAAGGTTAATACATATATTAATTTTTACGAATTGAATATTGTTTTGTGCATAGCAGTTTATTTGTCAGTAACTTTGGGCACGATGCTGTGACGGCCAAATTTTCAGAGTGGTTTAGAGAATACGTAAGTATTTATTTAGTGACACATATCTCGTTGGTGAATACTATAAGCAAGTATGTTTTAACTTATAAATTTAATTGTATGCATGTTAGGTGCACAATCCTGAAAACGGCGTCAATCATCCACTGTTTTGTGATTTATCATTGGGCCTTGTTTATAAGTACAGACAAATGTCTAAGTACTTCATCAATGGCTTTAAGTTTCATACTGAAGAATGGTCCATGGGGAAGAAAACATATAACTGCGGAGTGTGGGTGAATGCAGGCACTGGTGATGGAGAGTTTGACTATTATGGTCTAATACATGAAATATTAGAGCTAGATTTTAATGGTCATCCAAGGAAAAAGTTGGTGCTCTTTCGGTGTAAGTGGTTTGATCCAACACCACTTCGGGGTACAAAGGTGCATCCAGTATATAAAATAGTTGAAATCAATCACAAAAGAATGTATGCACATTATGATCCATTTATCATTGCTCAAAATGTGAAACAAGTGTACTACGTTCCTTATCAAAAGTGCAAAAATAAACTGAAGAACAAGGCAAAAGCAAATTGGTGGGTTGTTTTAAAAGCCAAACCGGTTGGAAGAATTGAGGTGGATGATGCATTAGATGGAGCATACCAAAATGACATTTCAACTGTTCAAGAATTTGTAGATGAAGAATTACCCGACGAGTTGCATCTGGGTGTGGATTATTTTGAAGAATTTGATATGTCGGTTCTCAAACAAACCATGAAAACGTCTTTGGGAAATGAAAAAGGGTAGTACATAGATGAAAATGAATCAACTGAGGATGAATTGCTTGGTGAACTAGAAGGAAGCGATGATGATTGATGTTAGTAGTTGAATATTTGTGCATTATATTGGTTGTTTGTGGTATTTGTGACTAATATTTTGTGTAATATTTTTTTTTATTAACAATGATACACTTTATTAAATATATCTAATTCTATTGAATTTAATATTAATTTGCAGATATGGCATCTCGAGGTAGGAAAGGACCTAGGACCCGTGGTGGCCATACTTCCACAGGTCATACTACTTCTCCACTTCCGGCATTGACCCCTACAGCTGCCTTGCTCTCACAGTTAGGTAATTATCCGAGTACATTTTTTGCTGGTCTCCCTAGTACCCCATTATTCCATCAGCCACAAGCCCCTAGTATATCTGCACAGACCATGCCACATACGGGGCCACACTATCAGTTTGGCCAGCCTGCTTGTCCCTCTTTCCATTCCATGCCTATAGTAGGCACATCCCCTCAGTCTGTGCATGTACGGGCCCCTACATTTCAGTCATTCGGCGCACCGGGCCCTTCACATCTGATGATGATACCTACTCCTAGTATGCATCCACATAGTTTACCATCTGCTACACCTTCCATTTCGAGTACTGTTCTATCTGCATCATCATCGGCATGCCCAAGTTCAAGTACACTCCTACCAGAGACTCAGCCAGATTCCTCTCCATCTGTCACTACTACAGCGCGAAAGGGTAAGAAAAAGCGTACTAGTGCTACGTTCAGTTACCTGGTGGTATTGAATCTCTCGATGAGTCTGGTAGGTTGATTATCATGCCTGACATCGAAGAAGGGTAAGATTTATTCATTAACCCTTAAATTATAAACTTTTGAATTGAATGCAATATATATTTATATATCAACATAATTTTGTATGTTAAATTTAATGCAGGTTTATTCCATCGGACAAGGCAGTGAAACTTCTTGTTGAATCTATGACACCACACTTCACTGACGGTTGACCGTCGTGGGGAAAGGTGCCAGTACAAGTTAGAAACCGCATGTTTGAAGCTTTTACGGTATTAACTATACTTTTGGAGCTTTTGTCATTTGATTATTCAATGTGTTTTATTAGTTTTCACGTATTATATTGTTATTGTTTCAGCACAAGTGTTCGTGGGATGCTATATATGATGATGAAATCCGAGCAGTTTTTGAGAAAATGGCGGCTAAAAGGCTAAGTGATTTCTTATCAAAATACAGGCAAAGGGGTAAAGTTCCTAAATGGATTTATCAACAGAATTGGGATAAACTCAAAATTTATTGGGAAATACCTGAATTCTTAGCCCAGAGCGAGCATGCTAAGAAAAACAGAGCATCCGCAAAGGGAGGATCGAAGCACACTTGTGGTTCAGTTAGTTTGGCCACCCATCGGGCACGATATGTAAGTCAATCTAATTTTTATTTAAATTAAAAACTTAACACTATTTTGATTTAGTATTAACACATTTGCATTGTGTAGGAAGCGGTACATGGAAAAATTAGTGATTATGAATTTTTCCGTTTGTTCCATTATTTATATGACGAACAAGGAAATGAGGTGGGATGGGTCGAGCCACATGCACAACAACTAGAGGTGAGATATCATAAATAATTTTATTTTATTTTAAATTATTCTTTAATTAATTATTCTAATCTCGTCGTGTGTTTTAGGAAAACTACAAAGCTCTATACCAAGAATGGCTTGAGAGCCAAGGGTCACAGGTCGTTGAAGGCTCTCCTAAACCCACCCAGGAAGAAGAAAATGCAATGTTCGTTCAGGCGGGTGGTGGCTATACTAGCAAAAATCGAGCCTATGGCCTTGGTCCTTCGAGGTACCAGAAGCCTTCTCGTGTAGGTATTGTCAATGCTAATTGCTCTTCTTCTTCTTCACCTGCACTACAAGCTGTGGATGATGAGTTGCACTCTAAATTGGCGGAAATGGAGCAAAGGCTACTAGATAGTGAAAGGCAACGGTTGGAAGACCGTGAGAATGTAAAGAAATTACAAGAAATTGTGGCAAAGATTGGGAGGGATAAGGAGCAAGGCAGTGGCTCCTCCCAAAGGGCGGATTAGTCTCATGGTTTGTTAAATTTTTCGAACATATTACTTTTTAAATACTTTAATTTTTATTTGTGTTGAATGCTTAATGATGAAACATGTATGTAGAATTGTTTAGTTGGCTGTGGTGGCTTTGTTTATGTTAAACAGGTGGTTTCTGGTTTTTGGTTGCTTTGTAGCGAATTTCTAATGTTTTTATTTTGCAGGATTAATATAGTTAGAGAAGGAATTCCGTCTCTAAACAACCAAAAAAATTTAATTATTTTACTAGAGTGGGAATTACGTCTCTAAATAACAAAAATAATTTTTAACTTTTTTACTGGAGAGGGAATTCCGTCTCTAAACAATAAAAATAATTTTTAAATATATGCCTGGAGAGGGAATTCTGTCTCTAAACAATAAAAATAAATATATACATTTCATGTTGGAGACGGAATTCCCTCTCCAAGCATTAATTTCCCTCTCCAAGCATGTGTCAGTGCGTGCGCCGGTCACTTTTTCATTTGGAGACGGATTTCCGTCTCCAGGTTGGCCAACGACGCGCCTTTTCGAGAAGGACGCGCAGAGACGGAATTCCGTCTCCAAACTCCTTTTAGAGAGGGAATTCCGTCTCCAAACTGTGACGCAAAATTGATAATTTCTAGTAGTATTATGTTAATTTGCTTTTTCGTCGACACGATATGACTTGTTCTTCCCCACCTCAATTATTTTTCTCCATGTTTCCATTTGTACAGTCTCTCATTGAATCATGTTTTACTTGCGATATATCTTCTTTTTTTTAGCAAAACAGAAATGAAGATGATAATGTAATGAAGCCAATAGAAAATATCGAGTTTTTTGCGTTTTACACCCTTAACGTATGCCTCCTATTTTGAATTGCACCCTATCCTCTTATTTTTCAGGATTTACCCCCTAATTTATTCTTGTCTTTGCAATCATAAAAACGTTCATTTCAGAAAGGGTAAACTAGGAATTAAATATTAAAATATCTAGGGAAAATTAAGCTCTTGTTGGTCTGAATCCAGATTAAGTGATATAAGATAGTATGTTATGCCATGCTATTTTTTTTGTTTTCATTTTCTTCCAATTGTTAAAAAAGTCCGTTAGAGATTATTTATTATTATTATTACTAAAGATTCGTCACTGCAAGATACTATTAGATTAACCTTAATACCTTATGCACTGATCCATATCCTTATATGTTTGTTTATCATGGCTACAAGTCAATTTAGATAGTATATATTAGGGTGACCTGGAATGTAATAGATGTTCATTACGTGAACTTTTACATTTGGTAGTCTTAATTTCCCCGTTACCAAAGAGACAGCAAAAATTCTACAGTAAATCATTTGTTTTCCGGTCATGGAGTAATACCAAATTGAGAACCAAGGAGTGAAGTAATTACCGCAGCTAACCTATCTTGATAGTTGTGGATGTTTGATTCTTACACAATTAATCTAGTAATACTCTATGTACAACGATACAAGAATACATTAGTTTAATTTGTTCGTGACTTATCTCTAGCAAAGCAATCATTACATGAAGCAGATGACATATATAGTCAAGGTAGTTCTTTATTTATTTCCATAGTAAAAGGTAGACCAATTTTTTGTATTTCATATGAAGAGGTCCTGATTTCGTTAATACGAATACATAAATCAAAAGTGAAGCGCCAATGGTAATTTAAAAGTACATACATACTGGAATTGTGGGTGTAAATTTTCTCTTAACAGTCTAGATTTTTCCCAATTTACCCCTTGTAAAATGAACTTTTTTATGATTTTGCAAAGAAAAGCATAGATTAGGGGCTAAATCACTAAAAATAAAAGGATAGGGTGCAATTTAAAAAAGGATGTATGCAAAACGCAAAGAACTCGAAAATATCATATCACATTCCCTTGCTTTCTTTTCATCCTTTTGGTTTTTTAATAATTTAGAAGTATAAAATACAAGGTTATATGTCTCAAAGCTTTTTATGTATCGCAAATTAAACTAGTGCTGCCAATCATGTATCTTCTCATAAGGAGGTGGAGAATCCCGGTAGGGACCCAAGTAGAAGCCATCTGCTTGCACCTTCCAGTAGCATTCATAAGTATCACCGTTTATTTCTCCACATTTTCTCGCAACAGGGTTATTGAAGATATCAAATGATATATCTTTACCATTCCACCAGAAATGACACCAAAAAACTGTACTCCCAAATATTTTCTCATTAAAGCCAAAAGTAAACTCATCATTTGGATGGAAGACTTTGTATCCTAGATCATCGTCATAAGATTGACAATGAAAGATGAGCTTGGAATTAGGAGGGAGGGCATCGAGTATGTGAACATAAAAGTATGGGGTAATATGACTACGACTTCTCACAAAAATAAGGTTTAGTAGAAGGGTGAATAAGACGCAAAGAATTTTTGTCTTGAAATTAATCATACTACTCTTGACTCTTCGAAATGGTTCTTTTTTTTTTTTTTTCTATGCTTTCTTTGAGACTCTAAAGGTTAATGTGCTACATATATATATGCATGAAATGAAACTAGTAGCTCGCACTTAATTTGATTTAGTTCATGTAGATAAGTCAAGATATACTTTCTTCATGCTTTAGAAGAAAATTGGTTGACTTCCATTAATCCATTATTGAAATATGAGAGAATATTCTTATTATTATGCCCTTCCATTTGCCTTTCCAAATACTTTACTGAAAAGTGGAAAGGAAAATTAACCTTCTTTCTCTTATAAAATTAAGTAGAAATACATACACACGAAGAAATAAAGAGAAAAATGGTCATCATAAAGACCATGTTGTTACAACGTGTTACAATAATGTTTTTTTCCAAAACATGTCGCACTTGCTTATATCTTCATATTATCGATTTAACTGTTTATAAATTTAGTCAGCTCGGGCATTATTGCATGTGCTACGAACAGATAAATATGTGTTGATCCAATAAAACTCAAAATGAAGTGTTAGCCTCGCCCAGCAAAACGTGCAAATTGAGGATATTGTCGAACAAATCTCATGTATGGGACTAGACCAGTTTTAAGTTCACAAATCAAATTTGAATTTGAATATAAGCAAAACTTCGTATCAAAGCTAAATAAATGCAAGAAATAGACGTAAATGCAAAAGAATAACTTGATTTCAATATATTGTGATGAGTACAAATTTGGGCAGAGTTTCAGTATATATTTCTGGATGCCTACAATACAAAATAAAGTACTATTTATAGGCCTTGGAGCCTCGCCTACGTTCTCCACTATCAGTTGTGCTTTGACCCACGATCCTGACATTAATGGAAGGAGTTAGTGGGATGAAGTAGTGGGCTGCAGAGCCGCTGGAACAGAGGTGCCCACCGAAGTTCGATCACATGACTTCGGTGGCATGACCTTGCTGTTCGATTGGAAGGAGATGTCACCGAAGCTCAGCTCGTGGCTCGCCTTCGGTAGTGACATTGGAGTTCAACTTCGGTAACTTGATCGATTGCTTTAATCATTCTTCTTCGGAGCGTCGGCTCGTTTTCTCTTCGGTTCATCATGCCGAGGTGCTAACCGAGCACGTTAATTTTTACCCAATACAGATAGTCCCCTCACTCCTAGGATGAACGTCGAGGTCGCCGAGGAGTAGAATGAGTTTGAGCAGGAAGTCGACGTGGCGCAACCCTATCCAAGAATTTGAAAAAGCTGCACATCTCTCGGATTACTGTTCCACATCACGTGGCGGCCGTTGGTTGGCAACCGAACGGTCGCACCGACTTTTTGTTTTCTCCAACGTTACAATCATTATTACTTCTCCAACTTGCACGTGTACGCTTCCTATAAATACCTCACTTCACCTTCTTCTTCTCCACTTGAAAGCCTCCGATATACAGTGGAATTACAAAGAAAACTTCCCAACCTTCAAGCCATTTCCTCAATCTTGATTCCCTTTCCAATCTGACCATCGCCATGTCTGCTATGAATTCTGGCCACGGTTCTAGTGATTCCGGTGAAAGGGCGGAGCGTTTTGCTGCCGCGGCCATGAACGAAGATCTCATCGCCACTGTGCCTCCGCTGCAGTAGTCGAAGTGGGGGGTGGTGGCGAAGCCACGTCAGCGGCCCCTATCCATAAGAGACGTAAAGCGAGGGTTGGTCACGATACGGCGGAGATTAGTTACGAGGTCGAGGTTGGCGTTGGTGGTGACGACCACGATGAAGACAGGGGTGACGTCGAAGGGGATGATGTCACCAGTATCAAGGAGGTAGGTGGCTCGGCGGGCAGAGCCGAGGTGAGTGGAGGGACCAGTGGCAAAAGGGGCGAAACCGAAGCTGGCACATCGAAGAAGTCGAAGAGGAAGATTCCTCTCGAGGTGGAGATTGACCCTCAGTTGGTTATCCTATCAAGTTTCAACAATAACAAGGACTTGAAAATTCATGCTCAGTCCGATGCTCAAAAAGGGAAGAAAAGGAATATACCGGTCCATGTTACCCCGAGCATCATAATCGAAGACATGCTTGAAACTGTTCGGGCTGACTGCCGTTGGGGGCCTGAAGTGGAGATTAGGGTCCCGGCCCCGGACGCAGCTGTTTCTACTCACGTTGAGGGGTACTCTTCGGTTTTTAGGTACCCATTCACTATAGGATTCAACTTGCCGGTACACCCCATCATCGACACATTTTGCAGGTTTTACAACTTGTGTTTGGCCCAATTGGGGCCCGGGGTTTGGAGAGTCGTTCAAGCCCTCGAGTATTTTAGCGACATAGCTGGGCTGCCCTTTACTTTCCAACATTTGATTTCTCTTTACTACCCCTACTTTCATAAAGCCGGGGTAGTTGCCCTCCTACCTCGGGGGTCTTACGCAATCTTGAGCAAGAGCGAAGACCATGGGGATCGAGGCTGGAATGACCGGTATGTGCTCATCCCTACAACACTGCTGTCAACCGAACCTGGCTTTCTCGAAGTGTGGAATGCTCAACGTAAGTGTTTACTTCTGTTTTTCCTTCGGCTTTTGACTATTATAGCTAACACTTGTCTTCTTATCCATGGCTTGCAGCTGAGAAGGTTCCAGTTAACCCACCAAAGAATCTGCTTGAGTGGGTTACCGAGGTTATGCAGTCGGAGACACGCCCACACCGGCAATGGATGATTTTAGCTGGCCTAAAGGGGAACCGATGGGTATGCAAGAGGCATGGTGAGTCGCGCGTCCACGTTTGCGATTCCTTAAGTTCGCTTCGAACTGCCATGTCCTAATATTCTCCCTTTTCATGCAGGTTTCCCTAACAGAGCTGTGAAGGACGCCGAGGAGGAAGAAGAAACCGAGGTGAAGGGTGATGGGGAAGGAGAGGAGAAAGAGAGTAAGAAAGAGAAGAAAAAGAGAGAGAACAGTGCTTGACATCACCGAGGGCGTCGCTAAGATGGCGAGTCTGGCGAAGCGGATCGTTGAAGAGAAGAAATCTAAAAGTTCACCGGGCCAAGGGGCATCGCAAGGTGATGAAATTTTCTTAGGTCGATTTTCGTGCATCTCTACTCCTACCTATTCCCATGTTAAACAAATCGCTTCTCTTTCTTCCCCAGGCTCCAAAAGAAAAAGAGTTGTATCAAAGCGAGCTGCCAAGGGGAAAGGACCTCGGGTGGAGGAAACTACTGCTCCTGTTGCCGAAGCAACAATCGTAAAGCGCCGAGGTCTTGTCAACGAGCCCAGTCATGAGGATATTCCTCCCATGGCTCCCGAGGTAAGGCCAGAGTCGGCCTCTGAGACGATTCCCGAGCCGAGGTCCGAGGTCGCTAGGGCGACCGATGTGATAAATGTAGAGGAGTCTGACCAGGAGGCAGCAAAGCGAAAGGGCAAGGCCAGAGTGGGCGAGGGTTTGATCAAGAGCACGGTTAAAGCCTCTCGAGCTTTGCCGAAGCCTTCCAGCAATGCACCTCGGGCATTTGAAATATTTCCCGACGCAAACTTGTTGGATGCCACCAAAGAGGATGTTGTCGCCCTTGATGGCATGCTTGGCCCTGCCGAGGCTCACGCCCTTCGGAATCTTAGCCCTATGAGTCTGATGGGTATCTCTACCGCATCTGCCCTTCGGGTAAGTCTTAATGTACTTCATTTGCATAGTTCGTTCCGCCTCTCCTGACATTAATACTTTGTTTTAATGCAGAGCTTGGTTCTTGCGTTGCAAATTGTTCACCTCGAGCGTGAGCGAGCCAAAGAGATCCAGGCGGCGGCTGCCGCTTGGGATGAGCAGAAGAAGGGGCTTAGAGGAAAAGTTACCGAGCTGGAAGCAAAGTTTGCAGTTTTGAATGAAGAGCTGGAGCGTGCTAATGAAGCTTCGGCTAAGGCTGATACTGATCTTTGTGGGGTTGTGGAGTCCGCCGAAGCTAGGGTACAAGCTGCAACGAACGAGTTTACTGCTGAACGTTCGAGGTTAGGCCTTGAAAATGCTCGCCTTTAGGTTGAGCTCTTCAGGGACAAGACCAAAGTGCTTGAAGCAGGTGAGAAGTATCGCAGTAAACTTGGTGAATACAATGCCAAGCTCGTTGGGCTGCAGGACCAAGTGGACCAAGTGCCATCCCTTCGGGGCCAGATCTCCAAGCTTGAGGGCAGAATTGCTTACCTCAACGAGCGAGCCGAAGTCAAGGCGACGAGGGCGAAGTTTGAAGAAACATGGACCGTTGTCAAGACTAGGCTTAGCACACTTGAGCAAGTCCAAGCTGGGCAAATAATACTCGAAGAGGAGATTGCCAAAGCAAGGGAGGCTGTTGCCGAGGCCCAAAAGATTGTGGATGAATTTCCTTCGAGCGAGGGCTCAGACGATGGCGGGCTCGAAGGTGATGAAGAGGGCGAAAGTGCCGAAGAGGGCAGTGAAGATGCCGATGGAGAGAAGCCTTAGGAGCAGGAAACGACAAGCATTTGATGTACTGTTTTTGTTTAGGCCTCTATGCCTTTTTGATATCAGCCTTCGGACTTTTATGTGTATATACGACTTTGACCTTCGGGTCGTTTCGTCTAATGAATAAAGTTAGCCTTCGGGCCATTTGATACGATTTTGCATTTTTATCTCGTGTTGGTTTTTTCATATACCGAACACCTTAGAATAAATAGCTCGCTTGCAAGACTCGATTGAATTTAACCGATGAAAACTTAGAACGACGTCTCGTCTTCGAGTCGGTGCATTTAAAGTGCAACTTCGGAGTGCAAATTTATAAAGACATAAAGCTATGGGACGAAGCTCATTTCATTGATAACATTGATGAGCGGAAATTGGCTTTTTACAAGAAACCAAGTCGAAGCGGACCTTGGGTAAAAATATGAAAACACAAATTAATAAAGTGATTAATAATGTGCCACTACCGGGCGGAGTTACAATGTACTAAATCTATTCCTCGGGTATCAGTCCCCGCTTAACGAATAGATTGTCTTCGGTTGGGAGGCGCATTTTTGACCTCGGTTGCAACCCGTCCCTTACTCCCCCCAGTGTTCGGGTGTGAATCTTGGTGAAGACCCGGGCACTGGAGATCGTTTAATCTCCTCCCTGAAAAGGTCAAGCAAAATGAAACGAAGAGCAAGTTAGTACATTCGACCGAAGCCTTTAGGAGCGTTGTTCTGCTCGGGGCCGTGGGTAAGATATCTTAAAAATGAGTGAGAGCTATCTACCTCGGTTAGAAATAGTACCGTTTTAAAATGGAGATGTTCCAATTTAAGGGTTCGGGCACCCCTTGTAAATCTTCAATTTGATAGGATCCTTTCCCGACGATCGCTTTGACTCTGTAAGGTCCTTCCCAATTTGCAATAAGCTTTCCCCCGTTCTCTTCCTTCGTTGACTAATTTGTGGCCTTTAGCACATAGTCACCAACTTTAAAATATCTGAGTTTGGCTTTCCTGTTGAGGTACGCTTCGATCTGCCTTTTTTGGGCGACTAGCCGAACCAAAGCTAGTTCTCTTTTCTCCTCGAGCAGATCCAATTCTATGCGCATAGCCTGTTGATTTGTGTCCTCGGTGGTGTGGGCGTACCGAAGACTTAGTTTGCCCACTTCAACGGGGATGAGGGAATCCATACCATAAGCAAGCGAGAAAGGAGTCTCACCAGTGATGTTCTTCTCCGTTGTCTGCATGGCCCACAACGCACCTGGCAACTCTTCGGGCCAAGGACCTTTTTTCTTATCGAGCCTCTTTTTGAGATTTTCGATTATAATTCTATTTGAAGATTCAGCTTGACCATTGGCACTTGGATGATAGGGGGTCGAAGCGATTCTCTTGATTCCCCATTGTTTGAAGAAATCGGTGATGGCTGCCCCCATGAACTGTTTTCCGTTGTCGCAGGCAATTTTCCTTGGAACGCCGAACCTGTAGATGATGTTTTTCTTGATGAAATCAATTACCTGCTTTTGCTTGACTTAGGTAAGAGCTCCTGCTTCTACCCATTTAGTGAAGTAGTCTGTTAGCACGAAGATGAAACGAACAGCTCCCTTTCCCTTCGGTAGGGGTCCAACAACATCCATCCCCTACTTCATAAAAGGCCACGGTGATACGACCGAATGCAGAGGTTCGGCCTGTTGGTGGATCATTCGTCCATGGCGTTGGCACTTGTCATATTTCTGCACGAAGGCCTTCGCATCTGCACTGATGGTGAGCCAATAATACCCAGCTCTTAGTAGCTTGCGCACCAATGATTTTCCCCCCGAGTGGTTGCCACACTCGCCTTCGTGCACTTCGGCCATCACATATCTAGCCTCATCGGGGCCCAAACACTTGGCCATCGGGCCGCAAAATAACTTCTTGTACAAATTGCCATCGATCAAGTGATATAAAACTGCTTGGGTCCTCAACTTTTTGGCCTCCTTCTTGTCTTGGGGAACAGTCCCCGAGTCGAAGTAGGAGATGAACTTACTCCGTCAGTCCCATCTGTTGTCCACCGAGTTGACTTGCAGCTTCATTTCTCTCATTTGTGCGGATAATAGCTGAACCACTGAATCAGTCCCTGAGTGGGCTTCATCAACCGCCGAACCCAAATTTGCCAGGGCATCGGCCTCGGTATTTTCCTCTCGAGGTATTTGCTTAACTTGCCACTCTTGGAACTGTGCTAAAATCCTTTGTGCTCAGTCCAAGAATAGATGCATCCTGGCTCTCGAGCTGTATATTTACCGAGCACCTGGTTCACCACCAACTGAGAATCGCACGTTAGCTCGAATCTTTCCACCCCCATTTCCTTGGCCAACTCTAAGCCTGCTAGAGTTGCTTCATACTCGGCCTCGTTGTTGGTCACTTTTTTTAACCAAACCGAGTGCCTGATTTTCTCCCCGGTGGGTGCTCTCAAGACTATGCCTAAACCCAAACCTTTGGAGTTAGTTGCCCCATCGGTATGAAGTATCCATAGCCCCGAAGTTGTTCCCTTCGGCATTGATTTTTCCTTTTCCGCTTCGGTAGAATCCCAACACTAAAATCAGCTACGAAGTCAGCCAGGACCTGAGACTTGATGGTTGTTCGGGGTTGATAGGTGATGTCGTACTCGCTCAACTCTAGCGCCCATTTTGATAACCTCCCCGATAACTCAGGTTTATGCAATATGCTCCTGAAGGTGAAGGTTGGAACTACCGTTATTAGGTGACATTAGAAGTAGGGTCGTAGTTTCCGAGCAGTAACAAATAAAGCGAGTGCTAGTTTTTCCAAGTGTGGGTACCTGGTTTCGGCGTCAAGGAGTGTCTTATTCACATAGTAGATGGGTTGTTGCTTGCCATCTTCTTCCCGAAGCAGCACAGTGCTGACTCGGACACATCCAAGTAGACCAGCAATGTTTCACCTTCTTTTGTCTTGGCGAGAAACGGCGTGTTAGCCAAGTATCGCTTCAAATTTTTCAACGCTTGTTTACACTCCGGTGTTCATTCGAAGTGATTTTTTTTTTCTCAAAACGGAGAAGAATCTGTATCGCTCCGAGGACCTTGAGATAAATCGGCTCAAAGCGGCGACTCGGCTAGTCAAGCATTGAACTTCTTTCACCCCGGTCAGCTCTTCGGGGATCTCCTCGATAGCTTTGATTTTATCAGGGTTAGCTTCGATCCCTCGTTCAAAGACAATGAATCCCAGGAATTTGCCTGATCCAACACCGAAGGCGCACTTCTCAGGGTTCAATTTCATGCCATATTGCCTCAGAACGGCAAAAGCTTCCCACAGATGATTCAAATGATCCTCCATTCGAATCGATTTGATGAGCATATCATCTATGTAGACCTCCATAGATTTTCCAATATACTCCTTGAACATGCGACACACCAGCCTTTGATAAGTCGCCCCGGCGTTTTTCAGACCAAAGAGTATCACCTTATAGTAGAAAGTACCTCGGTCAGTGATGAACGAGGTCTTCTCTTCGTCCTTCGGGTCCATGAGGATCTGATTGTAGCCCGAATATGCATCCAAGAAGGTTAATAGCTTGTTTCCAGCCGTGAAGTCTATTAACCTGTCAATTTGTGGCAATGGGTAGGAGTCTTTGGGGCAAGCTTTGTTCAGGTCAGTGTAGTCTACACACATCCTCCACTTGTCGTTCTTCTTTGGTACGACAACCACATTGGCCAGCCATTCGGGGTATTTCACCTCTCTTATGAAACCATTTTCTTGCAACTTTGTGGTTTCATCTTCGATCACTTTCTTTTTGACCCCAGCATGAGGTCTCTTCTTTTTCTTCATCGGAGTGAATTTTGGGTCCACATTCAGCTTGTGGGTCATGATCTCCGGATCGATACCAATCATGTCTGAATGAGACCAAGCAAAGCAATCGTTGTTGGACTGTAAAACTTCAATAATCGCTTTTTTCGACCTGGGTCCAACTCCGAGCCGACAAACACTTTCCTTTCGGGAAAATCTTTCAATAGGATGAAAGATTCCAGCTCCTCAATTGTTGAGTCCTCAGCTTTTTGTTTCCGAGGCTCTTGAATGAAAATCGAGATCTTCTCAGTTTCTCCTCGGAGGTCCTCCTCGCTCGACCCTGGTTGCTGTAGTTTCTATTGTTTTGGCCCGGTCGGGGCGACTCCACTTTTCAACGCAACCGAGTAGCACTCCCTTGCTACTCGTTGCTCTCCTTTGATTGATCGAACTCACCAAGGCGTAGGGAATTTAATCACTTGATGCAGTGTGGAGGGAACAGCTTCCATGGAATGGATCCATGGCCTACCGAGGATCACATTGTATGCCAAGTCCTCGGGCAATACTTGGAACAATATTTCTTTGCTTACTCCTTCAGCAAATTTTTTGAGCGTGATTTTACCCAAAGTTTTTTCGGTGGACTTGTTGAAGCAGGTTAGCACTATCGCTTTGGGGGACAACTTCCCCTTTGAGCCACATTTTCTTAATAGCCCCGTAGCTGATTATGTTGACCGAGCTACCGGGGTCGATCAAGACTCGCTTGATGTCGAAGTCGCTGATTCTTAGCATGATGACTAAGGCATCCTGATGAGGGAATATCATCCCATCACAGTCATCATCGTCGAACACAATCTCTTTACCCGAGCCGCCAATTCGGGTTCTCTTCTCCATGGTGATCGATAATTTGGCGAATTTCATGGCTGCTGCGAAATTCACACCGTTCACCTCTGATCCCCCGGTGATGACATTCACAACTCTTTCCGGGGGTAGAGCCCGAGGTGGTGGCCCATCACCTCGGTTCTTGGAGAAATTGTCCTTTCCCTTGTCGGTAAGGAAATAAGCCAATACTTCTTTTTTTAATAAGTGAGTCACCTCGAGGCGCAAGGCTTTGCAATCCTCTGTTCGGTGGCTGTAATCCGCATGGAACTCGCAGTACAAATTGTGGTCTCTCTTGTCTGCTAGAGTCCTCATATCTTTAGGCACCCTCACCCCGGCAGTCCCTTTGACTACATTGAAAGCTCCGAGGTCGATATGTTGAAATTGTAGTCAGGGATCCGAGGCAGATCCTTCTTCGGGGCCGAAGCTGGGCCTGAGGGATTTCTTTGGTTCGTGCTGGGTTGAACCTTCCCTCCGAGCCGTTGGCTTATGTGTGGACTTGTGTATGAATTTCCGAAGGAATTTCCCAGCCTTTGGCTAACAGGCTGCCTTGTTGAGGTGTATGGTTCGTACCTCTCCTTCGGATTTCCTCGCGACGCCTCGGCGCGGTGCGAGGATTCTCCTCGGTTTTATAATTGTAACCTCGACTTTTGAACTCAGCTTCTTCCAATCTGATTTTGGAGTAAGTTCGCTTGTGTAGATCCTCTCATGTCAGAACTTGGTATTGATGGAGCTCCTTTCGCAATTCAGTAACAGCGTCAGAATTGCGAATATTCATACCCTTTTCAAATGCCATGATGGCCAGGGTATTATCCATCCGAGGTAGTTCCATGCGCTCGGCGTGAAAGCGCTCAAGGAACTCCTTAAGTGGCTCACCGGGCTTTTGTTTAACCTCACATATGTCCTCCTTCCTTTGGATGATCTTTTGGGCCCCGGTGTGTGCCTTAACGAAAGCGCTGGACATTTCCTTGAAGGTAGAAATCGACTCCTCTGGTAAGCACATGTACCAACGCAGAGCTCTTTTCTCCAAGGACTCGCCAAACTTTTTTAAGAACATCGACTCGAACTCTATCGTTGTTAAGTCGTTGCTCTTTACCATTGCCATGTATTCTCTTACATGTTCTCTGGGATCGGTTGTCCCATCATACTTCTTTAAAAACATGAGCTTGAAGTTCTTGGGAATTGGGCTGGAACCGCTTCGGGCTTGAAGGGTAGCTCCCTGTATCTATCTATATCAAGATCATATTCAACCTTTGTTAACCCCGGCACGCTCTCGAGGCGTTTTTCCACGCGTGCCTCGATGCGAGCCTCAACGCGTGTTTCAATCTCCCTGGTCAATCTTTCAACATCGATCGAGGACGTTGTTTCAGCCACGGTAGGAACCGTCCCGAAGTGTGGCGTTGCAGCTGGTGAATTTCCCGAACCCCCAGACGTGGGTCTGTTAAGAGGTCCCCCTATTATCGCACCCATAGGAACGAAAGTCGGGATGCCTCCATTTGGAACCGAAGACTGGTTGCCGTTCGGTGTTGCGCTGTTCCTCGCTTCCAGCGAGGCACGAAATTCATCATTGATGTTGACTTGCTCATCCTTTCAATCTTGGAAAGCTCTTAGCGCATTGACAACAAAAGCTTGGAACGCTTCGGTTGTCATTGGTGATGTGGACTGTTGGTTGACGGAACGCCAGCCCGCTCATTAAGATTGTCACTGTTGTCAGCCATAACGTCGTTGAACTGTAGGCTTTAACGAAAAAGGATGCATAACTTTGGAACAAAGCGTTTCTGGTTATATCCCCACAGACGGCGCCAATTTGTATGGGCCTAAACCAGTTTTAGCTTCACAAATCGAATTTGGGTTTGAATATAAATAATACTTCGTATCAAAGCTAAATAAATGCAAGAAATAGATGTAAATGCGAAAGAATAACTTGATTTCAATATATTGTGATGAGTACAAATTTGGGCAGAGTTTCAGTATATATTTCTGGATGCCTACAATACAAAATAAAGTACTATTTATAGGTCTTGGAGCCTCGCCCATGTTCTCCACTATCAGTTGTGCTTTGACCCACGATCCTGGCATTAGTGGAATGAGTTAGTGGGCTGAAGTAGTGGGCTGCAGAGCCGCTGAACCGAGGTGCCCACCGAAGTTCGATCACATGACTTTGGTGGCATGACCTTGCCGTTCGATTGGAAGGAGATGTCACCGAAGCTCAGCTCGTGGCTCGCCTTCGGTAGTGACATTGGAGTTCAACTTTGGTAACTTGATCGAATGCTTCAATCATTCTTCTTCGGAGCGTCGGCTCGTTTTCTCTTCGGTTCATCATGCTGAGGTGCTAACTGAGCATGTCAATTTTTACCCAATAGATCTCATAAATGGGAAATCATCTTACATGTGAAAATTTATCTAGGTAATGATTAACTGGTTTAACCATCGTCCTGGCTTTGAATTCCTCGTCTCGGACCGGCTCATCAATTAAGTGCAACAGAGTCAAAGAATTTTGGGATTTCCACATAAATAACCCTCAATATATCATATTAATAAGTCACCTAACACTAACATAATCTAGACACAATATTTATAAGTTTGATTTATAATTAAAATATGACATATAATTAGATTAGTATTCTTTATATATAACTTCTATACACATATATACACACATATATTTATCTTATATTTTTTAAATATTTATATCATCAAATTATATCTAATAAATATACTACGAAAAGAAAGAAAAAATAAAATATGGTTACAAAAAGTAGATAAGGGTTGTGAATTGTTATGTGGGGTAATAATTCCAAGAATGAATTTTACCACGTGTCTACACTAACGACTAGTTTTACATTTTTGTCCCCACGTGTTTGCACTTAAGAATATTTTAATAAATGGCCTTCATTTCATCTGGATGTTACATTTCAAGTTATGAATCAATAAGTACTACCTCTTCGAAAAATATCAAAGGACAAGTATTGCATGCGAAAATATGGGAAGACATTGAAGGGGCAAGTGTTGCTTAGGAAACACTTTAAGTTATATGGGAGAATCTAGGAAGATGATATTGGGTATATTTTATATATATTTAATATTAATTTTTTCCTAATTTTACTTGTTCTAGCAGATTTCTATGTAAATTTTGTCCAACCTGATTTAGTACAAAGAGTTGTAGTAATGAATTGTTATTTGTGAACATAGAAAATTCTTGAAACACACTGAAGCAAAAAGTGATGATGAAGGCTTAAAATTGATAGGAGCTAAAGTGTTGCAGCAGAATTATGGCTCAAAACATCAAAAGCTTAGTGTACACAAGAGTCCTTAACGTTAGAAGCAAGTAAAAGAGAGTCAACTCCATCCTATAGAACCTGAGAAACTCAGGCAAAATTGGAACGGGAAAAGTGATTCTCCAAAAGCAATGTGGATTTGGAAGCTTTAACTTTTCTACTTATTTGAAGAAAATTAGGAATAGCTTTCCTATAATTTTGTACACTATATAAGTTCAATTACTACATAACTTTTAGTGGGACAACTCACGTTAGAAGATACAACATCTTGGCGCTAGAGTTCTTCAATAAGTTTTTTCTTTTTTCCTTTCTTTTCTTTATTTAGTTTGTTAGTTCTAGGGTCGTGGAATCTCCATGAATGTTGATATTCGGATGTTAATTTAATTTTATTAGTTTATTATATTGAGTTATTTATTAAATCCTGAGCTTAATTATTTGATTGCTTGATCACCAATTGAATACTATTTATGAATCTTGAATTGAACTTGGGAAAGGGAATTCTTGATTGCAATAGGATTTAATAGAGCTTGTTCTTGAACCTGGGCATCGGGGAATAGATTAGCGTATAAGGATAGGAATATATATATTCGCCTTGCTTAGTCATTATACAGGAATTATTAATACATTCTTGTTAAACTTCTGATTCCATAGGAATATAGGCCTTGGATTAACTTGAATAGGCAAGCAAGATATAGTCTCGTGAACAATATTGACCATGTCGATTAGTAACCCAGATAAATTAATTTAATTGAATTAACTGAAGAATTCAACCGGATTGGCAAATATCCCATAACCCTAGACTATTATATATTGTTGAATCCACCCTCTTGCATTTAATTTTGTTAGTTAATTCTTTAGTTTTATTAATTAAATTTAGTTAGATTAATTCTTGATAAACTATTGAAATCTTCTTGTTTATATAATTAGGAATTGTTTGATTTAGTTAATAGTTAATCGTAAGTCTCTGTGGGACGATACTTGATCTTATCACTTTCTTACTTGTGGACCACGTATACTTGCGTGTGTATTTGGGAGCAACAAGTTTTTGGCGCCGTTGACGGGGACTTGGAAATTAAATATTTTTCTGGATTAGACTTTTCCTTTTTATTTATTTTCAAGTTTTTCTTCTTTATCTAGTTTTTATTTTACTCTAGTTTACTATTTTGTTACTTGTTATCATGACATCTATTAATGAAAATTGGTCGAGTGGTTGTAATTCTAATTTTGATGATCTTTGTCTACTTTGTGGAGGAACCCACTTGTGGAAAAATTGTCCAACTCTTTCAACAGCATGAGATTTGTTTATGTAAATTTTCTACAACATTTGATTGGAATATTTGTAAGTTGTGCGGTGGTCGGTGGAATGATTGTCCTAAGTATCATATTCCTTCCCCCATAATTTTTGTGATGATTCTAAAAATGTTTGTGAGTTGACAGGAGCGATAAAGTGCAGGTTGTGAGCGATACTTGGATAATAAAGCGCGCCCAACTCGTAGATGCATATGGGAATTTTTTGAATGAAATTACAAATATGACGAGACAGTTTATGGAAGAAAGAGAAGAGATCGGACAAAAGATCAACAAATTCGGCTTGGCTATTCATGACTTGGAGGCGAATTGATGTTGACACCTAATTTTGTCCCTCCTATTTCACAATTTTATCATACAAAAATTTGAAAATGCATTTTTAATTTTTTAGACAAGAACTGCGTCAATTATCATGCATTTATCCATATCGCCAACGTCCTATCTATAAACGTACGTATTTCTATGCGATTATATTACATAAATACGTCATTTAAGTCATTTTCAAAATGATAGTACGATTTTGTAACTATTTATACAATTTATATATTTAAATATCCATTTTATGATTATTTACATTCAATTAATATTACCTAAATTCATTTATAATAATTTTAAGTTAATTATTATTTTTCCTAAGTCTATAATATTACTCCTTATATTTTAATTAATTTTTCTCTTATTTATTAGCATTTTTAAGCTAATTATTGACCAAATATACTCCTATATACCCGAAATATAAAATATATATACACCTATATATATTTAAGACATATACTACACATACACATCACTCTCTTTGGGACCCATGCGTACACACATCAGCCCACACGCGCCTACGTGGCGCATTCTCAGCCAACCACATCGCCCACGTCAGCCCTACTTCAATTTTCTCATTCTCCCCCTTTATCCAAACACACCCCTTATACTTTTTGAACCCTATAACATTTCCCCTTCCCCTCTCTCCCATTTCCAGTCGCCAGCCCCTCCCCCTTACCCCAAAAAACTGACCGGATACACCCCCCCCCCCCCCAAAGTCCCGCCGTGACCCCGACGCCCCTCCCACAAGTCACGCCGGCTGCCTCTTGTTTCTATTTTTGTTTCGTATATAGCAAAAGGAAAGCAAATCGTTTAGAAAACACAAGAATCCGAAAATGAAATTTGAGATTTTGGTAAATCATGGCAAGAATCAAGCAAATCATCAATGTTTACAAGCAAACAAGGAAAGGAAGGAGAAATCCGAACTCGAATCAAGCTAAACGAACCCGACCCGGTTCGATTAACCCGACCCGACCCGGATCCAAAAAACGGGTTTTTCCACTTTTTTTTTTTCTTCTTCTTTTTCGTATTAAAATCATGCCTAATTTGTTTTAATTGATGTGTTGAAAACGTTCGTGACATGCCTATTTGTTTAAAGATTGGTTTATGTAGTTGATTAATTATAACTTGATCATAGGACATTCGCTCGTAACTTTTGTTAAGCGCCGCTCGGCTAAATCATTTACTAGAATGTTAAACCATGAGTAGTATGCGGATTGGTATTTGGTTATGCTTGAATCCACTAGCCTCGTTGTATTACCTCTAAATCTGATTTTTTTTCTTTTTAAAAGGATTCATATGCATCAATTCTGATTGTTTGAACATAATTTGCACTTTGATACATAGTTATAGAATATTGTTTCCATTTAAAAATTGGAAGTAGATCCTTGTTTGAAGTTTCTATTTACATAAAATCAGCACTTTTAGACCCAAAAAAATTGAGTATTTAAATTATGAAATATATTTTTTTTTCTAGAAAATCAGATTTTACCTCTTCTTTTAATGTGCCATTTTTTATTCCGAAAATTAGTTAATTGAGATTTATTTATGGAAGTACAATCCCTTAATTAAAAAACTGATTCCCCTTGATTATTTCTTGCCTTACAATTTATTTTAAATTTTATTTGATCCCTTTTTACACTTAAAATTAAATAGTAAACTCCTACCTTAAAACTATAAAAGGGGCAGCCTTTCCCCTATTACAGACGCGCTCAAAAATTCTGAAAACACAGAAAATAGTAACTCTCTCCTCTTCAGTCACTGATTCAAAAGCAGGCAGCTTTGGCTTATTGTTTCCTCTTAATTTGCTTGCTCACTTCATTGTTTTTTCACCAAGGTAAAGAGTTTAGAATTGAAAGAATGTGACCCTTGACTTGATGAGTAGTTGGTTCACTATTTTGATTTCTGTATTATCCAAGGTTGCATATGTTTTCTCTTGGCCAAGTCCGGCCCTCCTACTAATCTCTTTCTGCAAAATGTTGTGGATAGTCGTTATGGCTATACCAAGTTTCACATTTTCACAAGTTTTGAGCATGATAACATGGCTCTTAGAGGCTATGCATTGTACTAACTTTTCTTCGCAGGTTGTTATGGTTCTGTGAGAACCTTATATGATTGACTAAAGAGTTTGAAGGGATAAAGGCCCAATTATTTCTACCTCTACTTTCTTTTGTGTGTAATAGCAAACTATTTTCTAGTAAAAAGTTGTATCAATTACCTATAATAAAAAAAAAAGTTGTATCAATTATGTTCATGGTTCTGTAGCATACACTATTGGGTATTAGCAAAGTTTGTTGTATGGACATATGCCTTGTAAAATTATTGAAAAAGGCAATACGATTAAGGCTAAACAGGGGCCTCTTCTCTTCTTTCTTTCATGTAGTTTGTTGAATAATGTGAAGTTTGGTGATAAAAACATGGTCAGGATTATGATGTTAAAATTCTGGGATTTATAGGGCTTATTTTGCTAAAATAGGGGCAAAATTTTTTATTTTTATTTAAAATAGAGGCTATTTTTGCATACTGCCTCAATTGAGGCTTATTTCTGCAGAAGAACGAAGACTGCCAGTAACGTTGTTTTCAAATCACGTAAGTTCTGAAATTTTTAGGACAAAGGTTATTTTCGCAAGCCCACCTCATATGAGTCATTTTCTGCAAATCATTTTTGGGCCAGATTTCTCAAAAGTTTTAGGCTTGCTTTATAAGTTTGTTTAACATTTTAACCACAAGCCTATTTTCTGAAAAAAGGTCACACGAAACATAATTTTCTTCTTCTCCAAGTTAATTAATAATTTGGAGGGGAGTGAGGACTTTTAAGGTCAAGCTCTACCAAAAAGTATCTATTTTCATAAACTTAAAGATTTGCGTTTAATTATGTGATTGATATTAATATTCGTATTTATTATTATGGTATGCATATTTATCATATAACTCATTTGGAAATAATGATATTATACTTTTTACACATACTTATCTATTACCCTTTTTTATGCATACATATATTTTGCTCCTTATAAAAGTATTTATAAAGTTATATTTGTGCAAATATTGGTTTGCATTTTTATAGAAACTCCATATTTATAAAAATTGTATAGGCAATTTAAATTATATCTATGCAAATATTATATGTCCCTATCTTTTAGAATTATTTATAAAAGTACTAATATTTTTGAAAAAAAAAATGACCTCATACTAAAAGCCGAATGATATGGGTATTTTGACCCTTAATGTCAAAATATCATTCAAAATGGCTAACACCCTTTTAGGCATTATAATTCCTTTTGTTTTACTTAAGGAAATTTACCTAAAAGACACCTTGTAAAGAGTTATTTTTAACGAATACCATATAATATTTATTAATTTCGGTTATACCACTTTTGTAAGTACTATACCACTTTTAAATACTTTATTTTCTAATATATCGATTACATGAAACTTAAAATTTACTCAACTTAAACATGTACTCCTTTTAAAAATGGGATCTTATTCCATTTTCATTCCCTTAAAACTACCACAATCCTATTAAGATATGGATTATCATAATCACTTTTTTTCTATAATCTTTTTCTTCCTAGCTATTCTCGTTGCAACTCTCTTCTCTGTCAAATAAAGTGATGCAGAATTTCTCATTTTCCTTGTGTTTTTTCCTTGAATGATTCAACACACTTTTTATGTATTTTGCATAGTATCACTTTACTAATATATTACAATATTACTGATATCTACATATATTATTATATTGATGGTATTTTCTAATATATTTAATGTAGATATTTGGTATATTATTTGGCAGTGTTAAAATATGTGTTTCTCCAATATACTTAATATAATTTATAGTATATATTTGGTATATTGCGCCTAACTAACTAATATATTACTGGTATATTACAATATTTGTGTTTCATCTCCAATATACTTTATATTTTGTAGTATATATTAGGTATATTGCACCTATGTAGTATATTATAGTTAATATTAGATATATAACTGGTATATTTGGTATACTATTACTTCGAAGTTGCTTCAAGGATTCTCATTTAAAATCATATATGCAAAGTCAAGAAGGTTTCAAAATTATATTCTGGTGAAAGAAAGATGATCCATTATAAGATTATTGAGGGAGGTTTATAGAAATTTTATTGGAATATTTTTATCTATGGAATTGGTGAAAATGGAGATTTCATAGGAGAAGAGATAAAATTTTGAAAATAGTTGAACTCATTTGATAGCTTTCGGTGAGAAGGTTTAAGAATTTGGCATGCTTAGTAATAATAGGGATACTTATGTATTTTGGATTGATAGAAGATAACGTTTTGGTATATTTGTAATTAAATAAATTGTACTATGTGTAAGTGGTATTCAATGAAATTAAATCTTGTATGTTAGGTAGTTATAAAAAAAGGGCTTTTTACACCACATGCCCATAAAAGCAACTTATTTACCCTTTTATGCCCATTAAAAGTTTCTTTTCACCCACTACCCACCAACCCATCTTATTTACAGTCTATGCCCATTAGGCCCAATTTTTATTTACAGTAATACCCATTTGGCCCATTTCTCAATCTGGGCCATTGCAACTCTGCGTCCCCTCAATTACCTCGCCGTGCACCACCGTCCTCCACCGCAGAACCACCATCCGCCGCCACAAAACGATTCACAAAATACATGTTTAGAACCGTCTCACACTTCTCTTTCCACTTCCAGCATCCGTTTCCTTCAATTGACTCTTTAATCGTTCAACTTTCTAGGATTTGATACGCACTTATGGGTCGTAAACCTAGGTCTTTACTGTCAAGTCCAAAAATTCGTAGTAATGAACAAGTTGATACTTGTCAAGATGAGGTTAAGGTAATTTTTCATTTGGTATGGTCAAACTTCAATTCTACAGTGCATTTTTTTCAGGTTTTCGTGCATGCATACCTTCATTTTTTTTACTTAAATGTATATAGTAGTTAATTTTGTGGTACACTGTATATAGTAGTTACTTTGTAGTAGTATACTTGTGTAGTATATGGTCTTTAGAAGTGTATACCTGTTTGTATATTGTGTTTTGTAATATATAGGAAGTAATTAGAAAAATAGTGAAGGACTTGTTGAGAGAGAGGGACAATAATCAAATCTTTCGGACTGCTATTTTTGTTGTGTCCTCTTCTGAGAGTAGAACAGGGCAATCATGTACTTGGACCCTCTGTACTTTGATTTATAATACTGAAGTATCTTATTAGATCCACTAACATTGATTGATCGGGCTCACTTTGTAGGATATGTACTAATAATTAACTAAAAAAGTTTTTGTTATATGTGCTTTTACTTTTTATACCAAAGTAATGTATACCAGGAAATTATTATTGTGTTGTTTCTTCTGTGTTTTCTAGGCTTGGGATTTCTTTGTTGCTCCTTCTACGTATGATCAGTATACTCCCAAAATCAATAATGATGTCAATGTTAAAATTGTTGAAGAGTTAACTGCCACCCTGACAAAGCGTCAACTTCAGCTGTTTCGTAGTACATGTTTTGGATATTTTTTAGATATGCCGAAACAAATTCGTCATAATGCACTTCTTCATTGGTTGATGACGAGACAGATAAAGCCTGCATCTGGTGATGATTTATGGTTTGATGTGAATGGTTATCGCCTTCATTTTGGGTTGGGCGAGTTTGGTTTGGTCAGTGGGTTGAAGTGTACTGGTGCTATAGAGGAAAGTAGACTTTCTGGGAAGAATCGTTTAATGCAAAAGTATTTTGGTGGAAAGTCTAGTCTTTACAGGTTTCATTTAACTCGTTGTTTTCACAGTAAATGTTGGAAAAATAATGACGCAGATGCATTGAAGATAGCACTGCTCTATTTTATTTGCACTTTTTTATTTGCTACACCGACCCGGAAAGATATAGGTTGTCTTGACTTGAAGTATATTGATATTGTTGAAAATGGAGAGTATGACAACTATCCTTGGGGTGTTGATGTTTTCAACATTACAAAAGCGTCACTAGACAAGAAGATTGTTCATAAGCCAAGTAGTTATAGACATTCTGGTTTTACACTTGCAATTCAAGCATGGTTGTGTGAGACTTGTCCAGTAATTGCAGGAGTAGTTGCTTCACGAGTTCCTTCTGTATATGATTCAAAGGTACCATGCCTTCTGAATTGGAGCGGAGATGACAGGCAGCGTGTTTCTAATTCTCAGCTGCTTGAGATATTTGCTAATTCAGTTGAACAGGTTAGTATTCTGCATTTCTGTACTTTGAAAGTATACTTGTGTGTAATTAGTATACAGTACAGTTCTGTTTGCACAAAGATAGTATACAGTCAATGAAAAGAGGAGGATGTCTGGAAACGCTGAAGGGACGAATTGAAATTGAGGATTATATGCTTGGTTATCGTCTCTGCTGCAACACTCCGTGGTCTGATGTTAACGAGGTCCTCTCTTTTGTTTATATTGAGAAGAAGTCGCACTGGATTCTGTTGAGATTGTTGCTACGGACCAGGGATATCTTTGTATACGACTCGCTAGCCAGTCGACGGGTAAATAAAGATATTGATGATGTGGTGAATGCTTATGCTGTATTGGTCCCTTTGCTTTTGGAGCGTTCTGGGTTTTATACTAACAGGGTTGATCTTGTTCTGAAAAATGGCTTACATAATGGGAAGACTTTGAGTGAGCCATACAACATTGTATACGTTCAGAAACTTCCCAGGCAAAGATTAGCGTAAGCACTCTTTCTACAGATATACTTTTTCCATACTTTATTATTTTATTTATATTTGTTCTTTGATGTTGTTTGTATTTTATGCGTCTGTACAGGGATTGTGGAGCATATGTGGCTAGTTTTCCAGAGCACATCATTGAGCAAATTGCTATTAAACAGAAGGTTTATGATATTCACAAATTTCGTTTAAGATATGCTGCACTTTTGTGGCAGTATGCATGTCAGAAAATCACTAATAATGAAGAAAGTGATTCCGAATATCCTGGTAAACGCATGGTGGGGCTTCTTAGAAAATAGTGGCTAGCAATTACTGAAGAAATGTATATATTTATATTCTATGTAGTACTTTTTGTGCAACTGCCAGTTAAACTGTTGAATTGCATTGTTTTGTGGCAACCCTTTATAATTGAATACCTTCGTTATGGTTTCAATTTATATTTTCTTTCTGCCATTTGGCGGATGTAACTCAAAGCAGACAGATTCTGTTGGTGTTGGTGCAATACTGTACAAGTAGGGTATACAGTAGAAATAAAGTTTATGTTACCGAAAAGCAAAAATCATATTGAACAAAGTAAAATCGTAGAGAGGTATACTACAGCAAGATAGTTTGATTCTTTAATTAATTTCGTATAACATTGGAGTAATATCATATATTAGAATGAATAGCAATAATAATATTTTTTTAATTGTATACCATTAGGGTATACCATTTAGCAGAAACGTATACAATAGAAGCAACGTTTAATTGTAGTTTATAGGCAAAAATGGTAAGGCAATTTAAAGTAGCATACATTGGGTGTATAGGCTATACTTTAAAGGTATACAATAGAAGCATGGTCTTCAAAGGTATATCTTATACAAAAAGTTATACAATACTGCTAAAGTTCATTTAGTAGAAAGGTATACAATTTGGGGTTATACTGTATACTACAAAGGTATACACAAGAAACATGGTTTCCTTTTAGTTAATAATAAATCCCAAATATGTTTTGTGACAAAAGAAACTTGTATACCATTTTGGGTATACTTCAATTAAAAAGTTATACAATGCAAAGACAGTTTTATATTCATTAGTAAAGAAATATGTTGTGACAAAACAAAGTGGTATACTAATTGAAGTATATTGTATACTACAAAGGTATACATTAGAAAGATGCACACGCTATATTAAATATTAATGGTGATTCAGTGTTGAATAAAGATACAGGAGAACAACAATCACAGAACAACAATCACAGGTCTTTATAACTGCTCAAACAACAACATACATGAGAATAAAATAAAAAAATACAGAGTATAGAACGGAATATGACATAGAACATAAAATACTAGTTAAACTAACTACTTGACAGAAACATCAAACTTCTGGAGAAGTATAGTAGTCAGCAGGATCCATTTTGTGATCTGCAAGAAGACCATGAAGCATTTTCTTCATCCGACGAACATCCTTCTTGTACTGTTCAAGAAATTCCTCAAAACTAGCCTTAAAAGTTGCAAGTTCATCTCTTAATTGCTCCACCGCCATCTTTGTTGTCGGTGCAGAAGAAGAACTTGCATTGCTTGGTCTACGAGCCATTTCTCTGTGGTGTTTGGGGTAATCTTTTTTCTGAAGATGAAAGAAACTGTGCTAATTTGATTTGAAGAGTAAAAAGACCAATAATAAACCCTTTTTTATAGGTCAGGTTTCATAGAAAAACTGCAGCACATTACATACCTAAAATAAAGGGAAGTGCACATCTGCACATTTACACGTTTTCATCTAACAAAAACTGCCAACTTCGAGCAGTTAAAATGATTTTTTAATTAATTTAAATAATTCCATTACACAGTAATTGAAAAAACTGACAGTAAAAAACTGTCATTGTAACTGGATGTAGACACTAATTCAAATTTTAAAATAATATCACAGTTAATGAAAAAAACTGACATTAAAATTTTTTGCTGCATTATATTTTAAAGATTAAAATCTTCGATTTCTACTATACAGTATACCCCTACTGGTATACTTCTTGTGTATACATCTTTATCAATATTTGGTAGCTAATAACAGGCAAGCTTATTTCTAGAAGTTAAAGCAGTATACCATTGTGCTATACTGTATAATACAAATGTATACAGAAAAATGGATTTTAATGCAGTTTACTAATCAGGTAGCTCAGAGTTAAACAGATTTCTACTTCCTGCGTTTCTCTGCTTGATTAATAAGGTATAGTATATACTAAAAATGTATACAGTCACCAAATTTGCAGAATATCTCGATAATACCAAGTCTCAAATGAGAACAACATCCAGGAAACACAACCAACCAGCAATACAGTAATAATATTCAGTATAACATACAAAAACTACTATTTGGACATCGTACTTCATCAACAAGTGGATATATATGAAAATCAAACTCTCAGACATACAGAACAAACAGACATCATCAAAAATAGCACCTCTACAAAATGACTCTGCCACATGGTGTGTTGTATACCACAAAGATATGCAGAAAAAAGGTTTTAAGTTAAGTAATAGAAGACATTCAAGAATAATCCAGTAACAATGTAATTAATAAGCAACTCAACTGTAGTAAAACATCCAGAAATGTGTGAACATTCAAATCAATATCAATTGATTTTTATTTCTAGTAGCAGGTCTTTCCAATGAAGATTTGAATCTAGTTTTTGTGAACTATAACTAACAGAAAAACATATCTCAATCCTGGGGAATATTTTTGCATGTCTTGCGGTTGTGTCCTTTCTGTCCACACTGTCCACAGTGATTTTTATTTCTAGTAGCAGGTCTTTCCCATGAAGATTTGAATCTAGTTTTTGTTGGCCTTCCTCGTTTGGATCTTCCCCTTGGCGGTAGAACTGTGTGCGCTAGCACTTCCTGTGGAATCTGCCATGTAGCTTCTCCTGGGATAGGACAAACTGGTATCTCATATGTTTTACGAAAGTTTTTTGTTGTGTAGAACTCAGAGCAGTATTTATAAGCAGATACATGAAGTCTATCCAGAACAGCCAACACATGTGAACATGGAATGTCCTCCATTTGAAACCTTCCACAAGTGCATTTTTTTTCGGGAATGGATACGACATGTTTTTCTCCAGCAGCAACTACTTCATGCTTGAAATCTCTTGAAGGTATCACCTGAATTTCAAGAACTTAAATTAGTAGCTGCACATAGATTTATAAATATCTGATAAACTGAAAGAACAATAGTGTATCTTACTGTCATGCTTTGTGATGCAATAGTACTAGCTGTCAATAGCTCTTCATACTTGTCAGTCAACTCTCTAAATGTGCCCATTGCTTCTTCACCATTATTATTGTTCCATTCCTGTACGATATGCATCATAGAGTCTAGAAAGTGAACAACTGGGAGTCCTTTTGAATGTCTTGCTTTTGAATTCACTGATTCAGCAATATTTGAAGTCATGTTGAAAGTTCTATTTGCAGTGCAATATGCGCGGGACCATTTGTTGTATCCAACAGTTGCCAAATATTGTTTTACTCTGTAATCAACTCCTCCTATATTGTCTATTTGCTTGGTGAACTCAGGAATAGTGTATGCTCTCGCTGCTGCAAAGTATACTTTTGAAATTTGCTTTGTAGCCTTCTTGAACTTGGTCTTTATATTATTCCACAAATGGAACATGCAAAAGCAATGTGGAACCGTAGGATAAACTATAGGTACTGCCCTTATTATGCTATCATGCCTATCTGATACTATACACATCCCCTCCCGTTCCCCAAAAGCTTCTCTGAAACATGAAAAAAACCATTCCCAAGAAGCATCATTTTCCGAATCGACCACCGCATATGCAAGTGGTAGAATATGTCCTGTGCAAAGAATGTTATATGTTCAGGAAGAAATCAGTTTGTCATTTATATATGGTGTGCAGCAAATGGTTTAACTTTCTTATTGCTCTATAGATAATAATACATTATTAATCAATAAACATTAGTAATGAGTAATTCTGACCTGCTGCATCTTGTGTGCAAGCAATGATATATGTGCCATTGTATGGTGAATTTAGATGGCTTCCATCAACCACTACTGTTGGCCTGCAATATACCCACCCTTCAATCGATGCATTAAGTGCAACAAATGTGTACAGGAAACGTCCTTCTGGTGTGGTTTGTAGTTTTACCACCGACCCTGGGTTTGTATGCTGCAACATATATAGATAGCTTGGTAATTTCTGATATGCTTCCCTTGGCTTTCCTCTTAATATTTCTAATGCCTTTTCTTTCGACCTCCAAGCTTTCATGTAATTCAATTCCACACTAAAATCTTTCTTCATATCTCTCTTTATATCTGCTGGCGTGTATACCGTTTTAGGATCAGTTAACTTGTCTTTTATCAACCCACCAACTATAACAGAGGTGGCTTGTCTCTGTTCGCCAAATCTTTTGTCTATTCCACAATTGTGCTCATCATACAAACTTGTTACTCTGAAAAGTTTTGTTTGTCCAATGCTGTAAGCCTTAAGATTCCAATGGCACTGGTCATCCACACAACCAAGGCAATACCTGATTTCAAAATAAGATTTGCATATTATTTCAACTATGCCAAAGCTACAATAAATTAATAACTGTATACGCCCGTATAGTGATTTCAGAAGTATACAACTATGCTATCTTTGTTAAATTAGTGTAAAGCAGACCCAAACATGCATTATATACAACTACAGCATAATGAATTTATACCCCGTGAAATAAGCAATGAAATAAGCAATGTATACCCTGTAGAGTATACAGAAAACAGGTGCTAAATAATCATTGTATACCGCCCTAGAGTATATTGAATACAGCAATATAACTCTATGGTATACACTGCTCAAATAGGTTGGAAAGTACCAAAACAGCGCAACACATGCACTGTATACCTCCTACAGTATATTTCATTCAGCAGTATACCCCTATGCTAAATAATCATTGTATACCGCCCTAGAGTATATTGAATACAGCAATATACCTCTATGGTATACACTGCTCGAATAGGTTGGAATGTACCAAAACAGCGCCACACATGCACTGTATACCTCCTACAGTATATTTCATTCAGCAGTATACCCCTATGGTATACTGTTAAAATTTAAGTTGACATATACAAACGCAGTTGTCATATAAGCACTGTATACCTCTCTACAGTATACTACATTCAGCAGTATACCGCTATAATATACTGTTAAAATTTATGTTGATCTATAGAATAGCAGTGTATCCCATAGAGTATACTGATCACAGCAGTATACCTCTATGGTATACACTGCTCAAATTAGCAATTTAGATATAAATCCTACAACAAAAACACAGGATTTACTTACCTTTTTGAGCACGATTTATGAACTTTAAATTGAAATTTCTTATGAATTGCATAACGCTTTACAACTGTGCTCAATATTTCCTTTTCTGCGAAAATTTGTCCTATTGCAATCGTCTGATGAAAAGGATTGAAAATTATTTCGTCTTCACTAACAAGAGTGCTTATTGCTGTCGCATCCTCACAAAACTGTATACTGTCAGCAACTTCTTCAGTATACTGTTCCACTGGTATTACACTTGCTGATCCAGTAGCAACATTAGTAGTTGAACTAGTTGTAATCAAATCGTTAACATCAAACGACACGCAGAGAGGATAATCAGTTATATCCGACTTCTTTTTCTTCAATCCAAAATACACAGCAACTCCCATATCGTTGTATACTGTGATAGGAGGAATCCCTTCCTTCACGGAATATTTGATATCAAGCAATCCGTTAGCAACAGATAGGAGAGGAATTTGTCGGATTGTGTTATGAAATTCCAAAAAATTTGACGACGATCTGATCGGTAATGCTTCAACATGAAAATTTTGATATATATGCTTTTCAGTCCAAAATCCGCTGTGTTGAACTAAAATGTAGCAATATTCATCATCCATTGGCAAACGATATGCTGTATAATGCAAAATTTACCTAAATTTCATAAAAACACGATTTTGAATTAGTGATTTAGGAAAATCTGATGAAAGAATTTGAAATCATGAAGAAATTGCAACAATTTGAGCAGTTGATTTTGAAAAAATCATCTGGAGAAAAAATTGAAAGAGCAAACCTGTGAAACAGAGAAAAGAGCGCGTAAGAGTGGGAGAAGAGCTGGTAACAGGGGAATGGGCATTGGATGTAAATAAAGTAGTGGGCAAAAATGTAATGGGTATTTTGATGTAAATATTTAGGGTTGTTTGGGTATTTTTGTAAATGGCCCTTAAAAAAATCCCTAAGGAATTTAGTATAATTTAGGGAAATTCTAAGGGAAAAATATTATTTTTGGCCTGATCATATTTCTTGCAGAAATATACTTCATTTGTGGCACAACAAAAATTCTAGCTCCTTCTTTCCTTAAAAAATCGTCGCGAGGCTAATTTTTGTAAGAGGGTTGTCTAAATGACCTGTTTGCATAAAGGCCCAGAAGAAAATAGGTGGCCTCACAGCAGTTTATTGCCTTCTCTGTATTTGCGTGAATTGTCCTTTTTGCGCCTGACTTGATTTTGTGGCCCTTATAATTATAAAATGTTTTAAGCCTAGTTTACATTCCTTGTGTTATTATAACTTGTTTTTTTGCATTAGACATACTTAAAATCTCTGTAGTAAGTCTTCCTCATATATTTAATTTAAGTCCAAAAATTTTTAAATTCGGTCGGGAACCACTTTTAGTGGGACTCGGGAAGTGCCTAACACCTTCTCCCCGAGTCATAAGGACTTCTTACCTTAGAATCTTTGTTAGTATGACCTACCCGGAGTTAATTTTAGATACTTAGAAATTTTAGGTTACCTGATACGCCCGTTATACAAATTTATTAGGTGGCGACTCCAACTTTGACTCAACCGAGTCACCCAGTCAAACCCAACCTTTTGGACTCAATCCGAGCTCGAAAAAGGGGTGCGACAATTGAGCAATATGGTTGAGGTGTCTAATACCCAATTATCAATTATCGTGGATAGCAGATTTGAGATAGAAGATCTTAGGATTCAATTTGAGGAGCAAAAAGTGGAATTCCTACCATTCGACCCAATATTAGTTGATGATGCCAAAGTTGAGAAAATTATATTAGAGTCAAGTGAGGAAAAAGAAAACGTCATATTTGAGAACTCTAGTATTTGTGCAAGTGATGGTATCAAGAATAATGCAACTTTGGGGTTGAGGCGCATTGGACCTCAGTCAATGTACTTTTGGACATTGTGTTTGGATGGCGACATGAAAATCGAGCCTTTCATGCTAATAGAAGAGTCACGAGAGGAGAAACAAGGGGCCTATATTCTAAAGTTTGTGATGCCGAGGAGACAAAACGACATCCCTCACTTAAAAGCCAAAAGGTGCAAGATGCGACGTCGCGTATTTGGTAATTTTGGATTTATGCCACCACCTCGAGACCATAATCGAAAGCTTGAATCAAAGTTGGGGATTCAATTCATATCTTCAAAGTGGAGACAGAAGTGAAATTATTTAGGCGAGGGTAAGGACTTAATTTCAAAGGCAGGAGCAGACATAATAATATGAAAAGAAATGAAAATTGGGGAAACAAAGGGAGGAAGTGACGCTTTATTTCAGAGTCCAAAATAAAAATTTCCAGTAGTCGAGCAGTGAACACATCATCGCGTCTAACAATAGTTTCTGGAAATATCATTGACGCCTCGCCAACGGGTTCGCACGCACAAGTAAGTCTCTTACACTGAACTCTTGTAAAGAAACAAAACTCCCAGACCTTTAATTGTTAATTGTTAATTGTTGTTTTGTATGAGTTTTTTATGCATTTAAATGAGACACTAAGTGTTTACCATATTAAGGATTGATAAATGGAGACTAGTTGTTGTCAATTGTTCGTTTAGGGTACTGGTAATTTGTAAAGAAGCAGTTGATGATTAAGATTGAGTTTAAAAGTGTCTGCCTGTTTGTAAAGTAATCCATGAACCATCTGCATCCGCTACATCAGGGAAGTTCCTTAATACCTATTCCATTTGCTTTCTATTTGTTATGTGCATTGAGGACATTGCGCAATTTTAAGTGTGGGGTGAGGCGATTTCCTAGTTTGTTGTATAACTATTTGGTGTCGCTTTTTTTTTTTATGTCAGTTGACATCGTTTTTATTCTAGTTTATTTTATATTTATTAAAAGAAATAGAAAACAAGAAAATTCCAAAAAGAGTTAATCTTAGTCTTTTAGTCATAATTAGAGTAGATAAGAATCCCCGTTATTTCATTCTTTTTAGATAGTCTTTTAAGTGTAGTAGTAGAAAAAGAGAAGGATAAATTGCTTAGCTTAATACATTATAACTAGAGCCTGCTCACACATTATATGATGGAAAGCAAATCATTAGGAGAGTAGGGAACGGTCTGATTCTTAGCTTTAACTCAAGTGCATTTGCCTAAGTCCTATGGTGTCCACTACACTTTGAGCACTTTGTTTTTCCCTTATGCACTTAATTAATTGTGAACTTGGCTTTTGATTAGCAATGATGAAGAGAATGAACGTATAGATGAATAAGAAAATTTGAAAAAATCTGGTAAAAGAAAGGGAAAGAAAGATATGATTGAAAACTGTTTGAGAGCCTATGAAGGGGTATGAAGCAAAGAGGGTAAACGAAAAAAGGGAAATGGAAAACATGTGCAAAGAAAAAAAAATAGAGAAATAAAGGATGGGGGCAATGTTCCTATGCTCGGTTAAGGGTGATAAGAGCATCGAGTATGAACACGCCAAAGGCACCCTAGTGAGGTTGACTTGTCTCGTTGATCTCCTAGGTCCCCAATCATCCACGTGTATTGAAAATAATGGAAAATACCCGTTGTTGACCCTTGAGGCTTGAAAAGGGAAGTTGAAGTTAATTGTGATATCTATTAGTTAATTATTTGAAATCAAGTGAATTCTCTAAAGTCTTGCCGCTTAGGTCCATTGTTTCATTATTGAAGTCGTAGGGGAAACAAACACACACAGTGGACTCTTAAATTTATGGTACATGCATGAGAGTTAAGCTAATGCATCAATCTTATTTCTCGAATGTACTTAATATATAGTGATCTTGATATTGTGGAAGGCATTGGTATTTTGAGTTAGGTGAAGCGATAGAAAAACAAAAAAACAGTCTAGCGTTGTGAGCTTAAATGAGAACTCTATGGTGTAGCAATAGTGAAGTCCCTCTAGTTCAAAGAGAAGTTGATTTTAATGTGTTTGAGTCTAAACTTATCCGAGGGCGAACAAGAATTTAAATGTGGGGTGTTGATGTTGGGTATATTTTATATATATATTTAATATTAATTTCTCCCTAATTTTACTTGTTCTAGCTGATTTCAATGTAAATTGTGTCAAACCTGATTTAGTACAAAGAGTTGCAGTAATGAATTGTTATTTGTGAACATAGGAAATTCTTGAAAGATATTGAAGCAAAAAGTGATGAATGAAGGCTTAAAATTGGTAGGAGCTAAAGTGTTAGCAGCAGAATTATGGCTCAAAACATCAAAAGCTTAGCGTGCACAAGAGTCCTTAGCGTTAGAAGCAAGTAAAAGAGAGTCAACTCCATCCTATAGAACCTGAGAAACTCAAGAAAAATTGGAACGGGAAAAGTGATTCTCCTAAAGCAATGTGGATTTGGAAGCTTTAACTTTTCTACTTATTTAAAGAAAATTAGGAATAGCTTTCCTATAATTTTGTTTCAATTACATAACTTTTAGTTGGACAACTCACGTTGGAAGACACAGCAGCTTGGCGCTAGAGTTCTTCAATAAGTTTTTTCTTTTTCCTTTCTTTTCTTTATTTAGTTTGTTAGTTCTAGGGTCGTGGAATCTCCATGAATGTTGATATTCGGATGTTAATTTGATTTTATTAATTTATTATATTGAGTTATTTATTAAATCCCGAGCTTAATTATTTGATTGCTTGATCTCCAATTGAATACTATTTATGAATCTTGAATTGAACTTGGGAAAGTGAATTCTTGATTGCAATAGGATTTAATAGGGCTTGTTCTTGAACCTGGGCATTGGGGAATAGATTAGCGGATAAGGATAAAAATATATCTATTCGCCTTGCTTAGTCATTATACAAGAATTATTACTTCGTTCTTGTTAAACTTCTAATTCCATAGGAATATAGGCATTGGATTAACTTGAATAGACGAGCAAGATATAGGAAGAGTCTTGTGAGCAATATTAACCCTGTTGATTAGTAACCCAGATAAATTAATTTAATTGAATTCAGTGAAGAATTCAACAGGATTGGCAGATATTCCATAACCCTAGACTATTATATCTTGTTGAATCCACCCTCTTGCATTTAATTTTGTTAGTTAATTCTTTAGTTTTATTAATTAATATTAGTTAGATTAATTCTTGATAAACTATTGAAATCTTCTTGTTTAGATAATTAGGAATTATTTGATTTAGTTAATAGTTAACCATAAGTCTTTGTGGGACGATACTTGATCTTATCAATTTATTACTCGTCGACCACGTATACTTGCGTGTGAGTTTGGGAGAAACGGAAGAGATTAAAGGGCAAGTGTGCGTTTGTGCCACTGTCACAGTTTATGCCTCCTTTAAAACATTATGTAAGTTTTAAACCCATAGCCAGAACACGGAGTAACTTTTGACGGGTCGACAAGACTTCTCCAGGAATACAGTATCAATGTTTTCCTGGAAAACCCCTTTTGAATCTCTAGGAATTTCTCCATGATTGGGTAATAAAACTTAAAGTTAAACAGTCCAAAACTTTTGTCCAGAAAGTTAAATGACGTCTAGCCAGAATCATTGGGTGCAATAATTAGGGAATGGGAAGTGTTTTCGGACTACCATATGGGCCGAGTGAAAAATCTGGTGCAACTAGGTTGGTAATTAACAAAAGATTTTTTACATAAAAGTACAAGTTTTAGAGGTTAATTACCAAACATAGCAATATTTTAGTAAAATTACCCTATATAGAGAAAAATACAAGATAATTACAAACATAGCAAAAACATAGCAATATTTTCCCATAACATACCAAACCCTTACATTTATTCTTATATTTCCTCCACTATCACTTTTGCTCTTCCTATTTCTCCCTATTTCACCTTTTCCCCACCATTTCCCCCAAATTTCACTTTTACTCCTCTCATTTTCCCCAATTTCACTTTTCCTCATCCATCCTCAATGTATCTCGTTGAATCTCACTATTTTTACACCGTATCAACTATTTCAGCACCGTATCTCAACTGTTTCTGCACCGTTTCAACTGTTTTTGCAGCACCGTATCTCTACTGTTTCTGTACCGTTTCAACTGTTTCTGCAGCACCGTATCTAACTGTTTCTGCACCAGCGTATCTAACTGTTTCTGCACCGTTTCAACTGTTTCTGCAGCACCGTATCTAACTGTTTCTACACCGTTTCAACTGTTTCTGCAGCACCGTATCTAATCGTTTCTGCACCGTTTCAACTGTTTCTGCAGTACTGTATCTAACTGTTTCTGCACCGTTTCAGGTTGTGTCCAGGACTGTATCACTACAAAAATTAAAAAAGGAAGAAATGGTTAACATAAAAGTGGTGTATATTAGCCACACTTTTACAAATTTTTGTGTGCAAAAAATCACCAGTAAAAATAAAGTGTGTAAGAGGGATTTTGTCCAAACTTTAGTGGGTATTTTTATGTATTACGTCAATTTATTTTCCTTCTTGTTCTCCAACTCCATTTTCATGTCTTTGCCAAATCATTTCCATATTATCTGTTGCTTGAACGTGTGATCATGATAACTTGCTTTTTACAAAAATGATAAAATAAGGCGAAAAAGTTGAACAGTGAGATGAAGATCCCATCATTATTTTTAACCTGCAAACACTTCCATTTTACCTTAAAATGTTTTACATATCTCGTGTAGACACTGAGTACTGATTTCTATTGTACCTTCTTTCCTTGCAGCATCAATTAGAATGAGAGGAAACTAAAAGCAAAATTTTTCAAGGCACATGGGGTTGAAGAAGAACTGGAAGTCCTCCGATTGGTGTGGGCATGAGATCATATTCTATTTTCTCATTAGGAATCAATAGTTTCCATCTGAAATCTTTAACCACATTGTGGATAAAAACAAGAATCTCCACCCGTGCAAATTCTTTGCCCAAGCACATTCGAGGCCCTCCTCCAAATGGAACATATGAAAATGGCGTTAGCCCAGGTCTTAAACTACCAGATCACAAATCCAATTTTTGTCAACAGAGAACCAAATAGAAACGGGGGAGGGGGTGATGGCACTGGGATGGTGGAAGAAATGGTGGTGGGGTGATGGTGATGGCGTTAGGGTGGGGTTATGGCGTTGGAGTGGTGGGGGTGGGGGTGGGGTGGGGTGGGTGATGGGAGAAAGAGAGTGTAAGTGAGAGAATTTTTAATTTGGGAAAAATGGGAAGTGAAAGTGAAATGTGTTAGATTATTGTTAAATGTGTTAGAAAAATAATGTTATGCATTGTAATTAGAGAAATATTGCTATTTTTTGTAATTAAGGGTGATTATTTGTATATTTATGTAAAAAACTCATTAACAAAACTTTGAAACTGAGGCAATTAGTTTGTCTTTTCGACCCCTGCAACAGCAGTTTAGCAAAAATAGCCTCCGCTTGATTTAATTAATAAATTTTGGATGAAAATATCTATATGAATCTTATAATAACTCATGTATCTTTTTTCCTCTCTTTCTCGGTAAGTACTGATTAAGAGGCAGCACTTGCCTTTGACCCCATCTATCTTAGGCAACACGCTTTCCTTTGAATCTCTTCCCACATTCTCCTAAATAAATTGAAGTATTGCCTAGGCAGCACCGGTCGTTAAAATTATTGCCCAGGCAACATTTTCCTTTTACCTCTTCCTAAGAGGCAGCACTTATTGTTTGATTGAAGTGTAGTTTACGGACAAAACAGAGGTTATTTTGTAATAACCATCATAAACGGAGACAAACTATCAGCCCATTCAATTTTGGGACGCCGGGTAAAATAATTTGCAGTTAGTTGGGCCTAGCAACAGGGTCCAAGAAGCAGAGATATTTGAGTTGAATTTTTTGTGTGAATTAAGCACTTTGGTACCAGGCCTTGAATTGTTGGGTACTTTTTTTCATTAGTGTATTGAAACTTTGACCAACTTCTCCTTTCACAGTTTCGCTCTCTAGGATACATTGGGATCATCTACATACTCTCACCACTCCACTTTCTCGCACTACAATGACTCTCACATGAGCATCAACACCGCCGTTCACCACCACCTCCTCTGCTATTCTCTCTCCGTGAACTTTCCTTGTCCATGAAGAGGTTTACGCCAAGGTGACCCGTTTTCACCTTAATTGTCCATCATTGTGGCAGAATGCCTTTTCACACTCTTGAGGTTTCATACACAACGTGATAGTTTACATGGTGTCAAGATTATGAAGCAAATAACGTTAAAAATTTCTGTATGATCTATTAGAAAGTATCGGGCCAAACAGGTGAACTTTTATAAATCTGAGATCTTTTTAGTAGAAACATTAATTCTGCAGTAAGAGACTCAATTACTACTACTCTAAATATACCAATAATTGATCATCCTGGGCAATATATCTTGGGATGTCAGCTATTGCGGGTCATAGCAAGAAGAAGTTCTTCAGGTATATAGTGGATACATTATGCTTAAAGCTTTAGAGTTGGAAAAAGAGAAATCCTATCAAGAGGAGAGAATGAGATTCTAGTACAGGTAATACCAAATTATCTAATGTCCCTTTTTGCATTGCCTGTAGACATATACATTGTTATTGAACGGGCTATAACATTTTTTTTTTGTGATGAAATGGAGGTAATGAGGTATCTGGAATTAAATGAATTTCATGTGAGTGACTTAGTAAGCACAAATATTACGGTGGTATGGGCTTCTGAAGACTCCAACATACAAATACAACACTGTTAGCCAAGACAGGTTCGACGATTTTTACTCAGCCAAATGCTCTTGTAAGTTGAGTTCTTGGTGTCAAATACTATCGCATCTCAGACTTCTTTAGTGCATGTGAGATATCAAATCTAAGTTTTATTTGGCGATCACTTTGTGCGGTAAAATACCTTCTCTAAAAGGGTTGCGCCAAGAGAATTGGGAATTGAATTAATACAGGGATATACAACGGGCTATGGTTACCAACATGATAATCCATGTTTATCCAAAGTGATCCAAACGATGAGTCCCTAAATGTTTGTGTGGCGGAGTTGATAGATAGTGATATAAAAATAGTAAAAATATAACTCTTGGAAACCCTCTTTACTGTATAAGAGGTAAGTCGTATCAAATTTGTTCTCTTAGGGTTTACATTCCACGATGATCACCGGATATGGAGGTTAGATAGACAAGGGAAGTAAACTATTAACAGTGCGTACTTGTTGCTACAAAAGGATAATTTTCCTGATCAAGATAGGAATATTTTGAAGAAAATATGGAAGTTTAAAATTCCACCAAAAGTCCTAAATTTTGCTTGGCGAGCATAATTGAAAGGAGTACTACCAACCGGAGATAATTCACTTGCTCGAAAGGTCCTTCGACAAAACATGTGTCTAGCGCGCCTTTAAGAAGCCGAAACCACCTTTCATTTCCTAGTACAGTGTGATGAAGCAAAGCAGGTATGACTTAAATCTTTTTTGGGGTGGCGGACGATGGGAAGCTCATTACAAGGATGGTTTACATTATTGGTACAGATTATGACGCGTGAGCAACTTCATGAGACTATTATGATCCTCTAGGAAAGATGGTGATACTTTATTGATGCATGAACCAGATTTTTCTGTTATATGATTTTCTCAAGATCCGGGTACTCTGATATACAACATTGATGCATCTTATGATGTTCAGTATGGAAGAACATAGGTTGTTATGCTAATCCGAGACTCTCGTGGCAATTTTGTTAAAGAATTTTGCACACCACTAAAGGCTACATTTGAAGCGCTAATGGCTGAAATTTTTATAGTCTGGGAAGCATTGAGCTAGTAAAAGAACTATTATCACACATCCTTTGTTGTTATTGAAATGGAAAGTTTGATGGTCAAACAAGCACTGGATAAATCTGAGAGTGACAATTCTTATTTTTAGAATATTGTGCAAGATTGTGAAGCACTCATGTCTGACAATACACTATATCTTTGTCTTTTGTTAAACGGTCAGCGAACTAATGTGCCCGCATGTTAGTAAGGTTCCACCGTCTATGTCTGATGCTATGGACTGGATCACGCATCCCCTATCTTTAATTCATGATGTACTCAATCACGATTTTATGGAGTGATGACGATTTGTATAGAAAGTTGTATTGAATGTGATGATGATTATATTGAAAGTGATGACGATCTGGTCTCATTTTATTCTTAAAGTATAGATTCAGCTCAGTTATGAATAAATACAACCAGATTGGCTTGATTTTATGTTTTTATATGTATTTTTGTGGATAAATAAAGTGAGAACAATTTGACTTCATTTATTTATAAAATATAGCACATAGTATTTTGCTCATTATATTAATAAGTACAACCGGATTGTTGTTATTTCTAAAATATTAGCACTTAAATTTAAATTTTTATGAATACGTGAAGTGATGACGATTTGGTCTCACTTATTTGTAAAATAGACAGCGTATTTGAGCTCACTTGTGAAAAATACAGCCGGATTGTCTTGATTTTGGATTTTCATATGTATTTTTTTGGATGAATGAAGTGAGGACAATTAGGCCTCATCTAAATGTAAAATGCACATAATAATTTGCTCATTATATGATTAAGTACGACTGGATTGTCGTTGTTCTAAAATATACGTATTTGAATTTTTTCTGGATGCGTGAATTGAGGACGATTTGGACTCATTTTTTTTTTTTTTTACAAAAAGACATATTTTTTTGTCCAATATATGCATAAACACAGATAAAATTATTTGTTTTATGCCTTGTAGGGAGCAGTAGTATTTGTGTAATTACGACTTTATTAAATGTAATAGGTGCAAAGACATTTTTGTAAATACTTTATTAAATTTAAAAGGTGCAGCGATATTTTTGTTATTACGGCTTCATAAAAGTGCGATAGCATTTTTATAATTACGGAAAGTGCTCGATTTTTAAAGACCACCTTTAAAGTGCTCAATTTCTCAAGGCCATACTCATTTTTGTCTAGTTGTTTAAATCATTCATTTGAATTAGCCTGTAAGAAGAAAAAAATTAGACATTTTTACGCTAATTGACATACTAAACCACTTAATTACATAAAATACCGATACTTTTAAATTACCCTAAATACCAACACTTTTCACATTTTACAAAATATACAGTTTTTTCATTTCCTTTCTTCCCTCTCTACCCAAAATCCTAACTTCTCCCTCTCTCTTTCTCTCCTCTCCACCCACCCCACCCTCCCGCCGTTCCCCACCCCCCTCGCCGGTCGCCGCCGCTGCGTTGCTCCACCGCGGCGAACTGGAGCAGATATGCTCCTCTCTTTTCCGATCTTCTCCTCTTTTTTTTTTTTTCCATTTTGTATGTGTATATGTGTGTATTTTTATGTATACATATGTATTTTGTAAATACAAATTCAGATCTGCTTCTCCTTCTTCTTTTTTGTATTTGAATATACACATTCAAATACAAGTGTATGTATCTGTATGTTCGTGTATATACATATAATTTTTTTAGTACATAAGTGTATGCACGTGTATATCACTGTATGAATGTGTATATCTGAGCATCTATTTGTATTTTTTGTATGTATTTTTTTGTGTATGTCAAGTAATAAATGTCACACACATAAATTTGTATATTTCGTTTGTAGATCTGTAGATTCGTGTATGTATGTGTGTGTTTACTGTATGTATAACACAAATTTTTTTTTTTGTGTATTTACATGTATTTTTTGTTTATATGTATTTTCCAACTTTATTTTTTTTTAAAAAAAATCAATGTTTATATGTGTATTTATGTGTATTTCATTTTTTAGATTCAAAAATACAAAAAAATCTGGTGGTGGATGGCGGCGGCCGGCAGCAGCTGGCGGTGACTAGGCGGCACCGCTGCCTGGGGTGGTAGGAGGGGGAGTAGGAAGGAGGAAGCCTAATTTGTTAGTTTAGTTGATTTTGTATATAATGTGTAAAAAAATATTGGTATTTTTTGTAAAATGGAATAATGTTGGTATTTTTTGTAATTTTGGTGTTAGGGTTGTATATATTTGTAAATAACCCCAAAAATTTGTACCTCTTGATTGGAATGGAAAAGAAATTACTAATAAGACTTTCCGATTTTATTGTATGGTTCATTAATTATTGTCAATACAATTATGTGATCAGTTCTAATATTTGTTAAAAATTTAATGCACTTTTTCATATATACTTTGGGTTAGATGAAGTCATCACTAGGCCTAAAAGAGTATCCGAGTTCGATGAGTTAAATAAGTTACAGATTTAAGAGTAAAAAAGCACTCATACCTTGAATTTGGAGACCCTCGTTCCACTTATTACATGTTATCATTTTCTTGTTTTATATACTTTTAGAGTAATGCATCTCAAAAGTACCCAGTTTAAATGTCCTTAAATACACGTAACATACCAATATGCTTGAATTGATTGAAGATAGCTTTTAGTAATTTAATTGACATTCGTTACATTTATGTTTAATTAAATTAGAAACCGGCATGATTTTATAGTTCTTCAATCTCATTTGTCCCCAACCCAGTAGACAATATTTTCATGTTATTTTTAGGCATTAAAGTCTTTTTCCTATCTTTTATATATTATTTAATATTATCCATTAATATGTTTTGTATTTTTTAATTATAAACGTGCATAGAACAACCAAATCATAACTTTACCAGTTGAGGATGTGCACAACTCTTCCCCGCAGAAGTTGACACCAAGAACTTCATTTCATTATTATTCATTCGAGTTGTTCCTTAATATAGATTAATGTTTAGATACTGGTTAGTGCTCAAGTTGATCTACACCACTCTTTTAGCATTTAACCCTAGTATGATCTTCTTTCTTTGTCTAATAAAACTCCAAGAAAAAGAATATATAATAATAGACAACTCAGTAAATTAGTCAAAAGTATATTCAAGCTGACTTGAAAATTTACCGTCTTTTCCTTGAATAAAGATCACTCAGCGTGACGATCATGATTTATCTCCCACTTGCACAATCCAAAATGCATAATATATTTCAATACGAGATTTGAGAATTTTGTCCATCAAAGTCCTCCATCTCCAAAATATGTTTACTTACCATAATAGGAATTAAAAAAATTCCAAAATTAATATAGCTGCCTAATCCGGCAAGACGTAGGGTAAATAAAATAAAATTTTAGCTACCTTTATGACTTAGGATTTAAGTAGAAGACCATCACTACCCTTTTGAACAAAAAGTCATTATAACAAGCTTCCCTCTTTGAGAAGAACTCTTTCCCCTTAGAATTTGAAGGGGAGATGTCTCAACCACAACACTCTTCTTCCTCCAATATTCAAGATCCATTCAAACTCTTGAAACACTATATCCCATTCACCAATCCTAAATGCAATAATATTTTCAGAGTTTTGATGAAGGGTTTCCTTGCAATTTGTTTAATAGCATCCATTTCCTTAATCTCCCTCACTGCTTTTTCCAATCGTTCCAAATGGCTTAGTTGTCCAGATTGTGTTGCACACGAGAAAATATTGTCACCAAGTTATAGTGTTGTCGTTACAAAAAACATAGAAATTACTACCAAAGAAGAAGAAGTTACAAACATATCCCATATTTTATTTGGTATTGGAGGGTCTGCTAAGACATGGAATAACCGTAAAAGTTACTCAGAATTATGGTGGGAACCAAATGTGACTCGAGGGTTCGTGTGGCTCGATGAAGAGCCACAAGACAACGAGCCATGGCCTAACACCTCACCACCCTATCGAGTGTCACAAGACACGTCGAGTTTCAAGTACACTTGTTTTTACGGGGACAGGTCAGCAGTGAGAATTGCAAGAATTGTAAAAGAAAGTTTTGAGTTGGGATTGAAAGATGTAAGGTGGTTTGTTATGGGTGATGATGATACAATTTTTTTTACGAAGAATTTGGTAACAGTTTTAGGTAAATATGATCATAAACAAATGTATTATATTGGTGGAATTTCTGAAAGTGTTGAACAAGATTTAGTACATACTTATACTATGGCTTATGGTGGTGGTGGAATTGCTATCAGTTATCCACTTGCAGAGGTGCTTGTGAAGAGATTAGATGGTTGTATTAATAGGTACCATGACGTCTATGGTTCTGATCAGAAGATTGGTGGTTGTATGGCTGAGATTGGGGTTCCTCTCACAAAAGAACTCGGTTTTCATCAGGTATACAATCTTTTAGTTGTAACGTTTTTATTTACCTAGGATATTTTCATTACCGGAACACTTTTAACTCGAAAAACTAGCGTACTTGAACGGCTGTTAAGGTTTAGTCAAATTACTCTCAGTATATCTTACATTGTATTAGATTTCAATTATGAATTTTAATAGTGAAAATAATTTTAAAGATGGACATACAAGGAAGTCCGCGTGGTCTTCTGGCGGCACATCCATTGGCACCACTGGTATCACTGCACCATGTAGGCGTTATACATTCTCTAATTCCACTAATGGATCGAGTTGATTCAGTGAAGAAGGTGATTGAGGCATACAAGAAGGACCCCAGTAGAACAATGCAACAAAGCTTCTGTTATGATCTAATGAAAAATTGGTCAATATCAGTTTCATGGGGATATTCAATTCAGCTATATCCAGGTATGAGTGGCAAAATTATCTGACAAAAATATGACCCTCCCAACTCGTCCAAGTTTAGGTCGTGGGTTAAGCTGAACATTTTCATTGCATGTCAATTTGGGCTCGGTCCAAGTCAACCAGCTAAAAATGGGCTCAGCTATATTTTTGCCTATATATTCCCTTTTTTTCAAAAAAAAAAAAATCGTACGAGGATATCCCCAATTTTTAAGTTTTGATGGGCTCATAAAAAATTGTGAGCAATCATATCATAAATTTTAACCGATTAACATATTTTTGATGGATCTATCGATAAAGTTCATATTCGTCAATTTGACGACCCATCAAACTTGAAAATTGAGGATATTCTTACACAATTTTTTCTTTATTTAAAAAAAAAATTAAATATATAAATAAATTGAGGACAACTTCAAAAGCATCTCACCAAGTTGACATTAGTGAATTTTCTTCCTGAAATTGAGTTGATTTGGGCTAAATATATAATCCCCAATTAATGTTTATGTACACAAATTCAGTTTGAACTTTGAACCGATAATTTGACATAAAACAGGTTTATTGAATGCCAAAGAGTTGGAGACACCAATGAGGACATTTGAAACATGGAAAGGGTTTGAAGAGCCATTTACATTTAATACTAGGCCAAATTTTATAGAACCGTGTCAAAGGCCTATAGAGTATTACTTGGATCAAGCTGTGGAGCTTGAAAATGGAGAAACCTTGACAAATTATAAGAGAATTGATGATTATAACAGGCAATGTGAGAATGAAAATTACGCACCAGTATTAGCAATTCAAATGGTTAACGTCACAGCTCCAGCTCTGTCTCCCAAAGCATGGAAACAGGTAACAAAATTTCTTCTTTTGTATTACAATCCTTTCACTTTTACTTTTCTTAAATTTATAGACCACTTGTAATTTGCTAGAACGTTTAATATGATGTGAGTGTATGTTTTGAAAATATATTTTTGGTATTCATGCGAGAAATTTTTTTCAATCAGGAGGAAAACATGTCTTTCCTAACGTTTTGCCAGAAAACTTTTTCTTTCAAAACTATTTTAACTTTTAATTTCATATCACTATTCTAAATAACGTATACATAGAAATTATCAATCTGTAATATTCACAAATTTCATCGAAATGCTATCTCGTTTATCACCATTAACATCAAACTTTAGTGTGTGTGTGTGTGTGTGTGTGTGTGTGTGTGTGTGTGTGTATATATATATATATATATATATATATATATATATATATAGAGAGAGAGAGAGAGAGAGAGAGAGAGAGAGAGAGAGAGAGAGAGAGAGCCAAAAACCAATTTTTAAGAAAAAAATTTCAAAAATAAGTCATAATTCCGCATTATCAAACAGAATATTTTCGACCAGCAAAGTCTCCCCCTTATTTAGATTTTCTAGTCTCGTCTCCAAAATTTCAACGTAACATTTTGTTTGTCTAAATCCCTACGACATGTCAACAACATTTTTAGTAAGTTCTGTTGACTTTGAAATAACTGTTTGATACTAGTCAAAATTCAACTGGAAAAAGTACCATTTCAGTTTGGCACAACGTTGCCCCTACTAACACATGGAATAACTTTGATTCTTTCTACCTGCCATACAAAAAGATTTGATTTTGTCTTTGAAAATAGTTTGTCAAATGAAATTTATTTAGTGACTAACATGTTTATGTTGACCAATACTTAAAACAGGCACCACATAGGCAATGTTGTGAAGTGACCAATGAAGGTGGAGATCATGATAGTGTTGAAAGTGTCCTACAAATCAGAATTAGAAGTTGCAGTAAATGGGAATCAGTAACATTGCCCTATGACTATGATGGACATTAGCTCACTATGAAATTTTAACCATTTTAACCAATGTACAGCATTATGTTGTGTCCTACAATATTTTTCTTTCTCCCCTCTCTCTCTCTCTTTTTTTTTTCCCCTTCTGAATATGGCTTACTGTACAATTTCAATTGTAACTAAGTTATTGGAAAAGAAAATATTTACTACTTAGCAAGGATATTTTTCCTTCTCATTAATTTTGATAAAGAAAGAGGGTCACAGTAAGTTGATGGTCAACCAATAGTTTGCAACAGATTCAACCAATTTGAGATCGAGGAATGTTAGTTGATTGATTTATTCATAAATGGTACATCTTTGGTCATGTTCTTGAAAATTTTATAAGTTTACATAGATTTTAAAATGTGAAGTGGTGATTCGACCTTGATTGCAGAATGTAATATATTCCATAGAGAATGACACAAAAGGCTACGCTAAGCTAAATAACTAGGAGATGTGTGTTGGCTTAAATCTGATTAGAACAACAAATCGAATTTATATTGGGTTAGCTAGCAATTATTTTTATCAAAGCCACGAAAAAGACAAGAAATTGAACAAGGAAATCAAGACAGGAAATTGAAGACAAAGTATATGTGTGTTTTATATATTTCTGGATGCTTTACATAATCTTTACGTGGCTATTTATAACCTGTAGGGACAGGAACAACAATAAATGTACTTTATGGCCATTAATTCCACGTTCTGATTGTGGCTGGCCCACGATCTCCCCATTAAATATATCCACGATCTCTCCATTAAATATATAAACAACGGCCATCAATTACAAAAGGTGAGAGTTCATTCGTCGTGGGGCAACATCTTCCCCGAGGAGTGAACCTCATGCCTCGTGATGGTTGTCTGCGTATTGCCTCGTGGGAAGCCTTGTGGTCATCCTCCATTTCATGCTCGAGGCAACTAGCCTTGGGGGCTGAACGAGCTTTCGAGAGCTCGTAAATAAATCATTCAATCTCACCAAGCTCTGAGCCCTGTCATTTAAACCTCGTTGATTTTTACCTAATACAGATAGTTCCCCCATCCTTCGGATAATAATCAAAATTTTTTGAGGGGTGGAAATAAATCGGCGAGAGATTGACGTGGCAACTCGTGCGCCATGAACTTCGAAAATGGCAGTTATCACTCCATATTCCCATCCATCACACACGTCCTTCGCTGATTCGATGCCACTTTTCGCTCCTCCTTCCCCCATACAAACACAATGATGATCTTTCTTCCCCTTATAAATAGCTCAGCTTATTCTTCTACCTCCTTACTTTCATATTTTCTACCCACGGTATATTCTTCCCAGTAGTTTCACTCTTTGAACTCCTCCTCCTTAATTCAAAATTCCTTCAAACTCTCACAAAAAATGTCTGGTACTTTCTCAGTACAGAATTCCTTATGACCTTCTATAGAATTCCTCATGACCTTTTGAAGAAAAGACTCCTGAGGTTGCTACCATGATTGTAGGTGATGAACTAGTTAATGTTCCGGTCCCCTTAAATATTTTACTATCGTCGGATGATAACACAGAGGCAACATCGCACCACAACGATTTGATTCCCCATCGATGCAAAGCCACCGCCAACCGTCTACGAAGAAGGGGATATTACCGCCGTAGAGGCTGGTGGTGTTGAACCTGAGATCTAAAACCCCGTAGGTGAAAAATCCCCTTTGAAATAATTGAATCCCAAGGACGTTATCCTCTCAAAGCTTGATTTATCTAACGACTTCACGATGCAAACTCAGACCGACGCCGACATTAGGAGAAGAATGAACATTCCAGTGGGGGACACCCCGAGCCTGATCACTCAAGCCAATATTTGCTTCGTTCGAGAGGATTGCGAATGGGGCCCTGGGGTCCAAATTAGTATTCCTGCTCCAGAGAGTCAGACTTGTGACATAGTTGATGGGAGTTCTTTGTTTACACCTACCTCTTCACGATATGATTCACCCTTCTTATTCATGAAGTGGTTGATATCTTTTGCCGAACCTACGATGTGTGCTTAGCTCAGATTGGACCCAGTTTCAGGAGGATCGTTCAATGCCTCGACTACTTGAGTAAAGAGGCTGGGGTTCCCTTTACTTTTGATCATTTTATTTATTTATTTTTTCCTACTTTGCATAAGGATTGAGTCGTTCAACTCAATAAATGAGCCAAGTTCTCATCGATCACCAAAGGCGAGGACATTGAAGACCGAGGGTGGAATGAACGCTTTGTGTTGCTGCCCACGAGCCTTCTCTCTTCGAGACCTGGTTTCCCCGAGCGATGGAACCAGAAGCATAAGTTTTGGTCTCGATTACTTTCAAATTCTTACTTCATCACCCTTTTTCTAATCGTTAGCTCCACCATTTTTCAGCTAAGTCGGTTCAAATCACGCCCCGAAAAATTTGACAACCTGGGTATAGGCTATCATAAGGGCTAAGCCAAGGGAAGAAAGGTTGTGGATAATTTTGGCTGCTCTAGATGAAAACCAATGGGCGTGAAAGCGTCATGGTTAGTCATTTCTTCTTTCTATTGCCTCGTTCCCCTAAAGCCTTTCTCCTTATCACCCTTCGCTTCCTTCATACCTCCCTAGTAGGGCGATTACCGAGCCGAAGGAGAAGAAGAAGAAGAATAAAAAGACAAAGGTCCCTGAGACTGGGGAAGCTATGAATGAGCTCGAGGATCTACTCGGATCCTACGGAAAAAAAGAAAGATAAGAAAGAAGAAAAGACTGCTCCCGAGGGGTCATCGGGCCAAGGTAAATATATCTTCTTCTCTCTTCCTTATATCTAATTCCATTATTCTTTGCCGACCCTTTCTTCTTTTTCCCCTTTCTTAAAGCTCAAAAGAGGTAAAAACAACTTTCAAAGAAATCCTCTGTGGCCAAAAAAGTCAGAATGGAAGAGGATGTCGTCTCTGAGGTATCACCCCTCATTGTAGAGGATTAATTGACGAGCTTGAGGAGGTGGAAGCTTAGAAGGAGGTCGAGACTATCAGCCTCGAAGGCAACAACTCATTCGTTGGCAGATAAAGGGAAGAACGTGGATGAAAACCCCCATTCTGATGGAGGGGCCTTACGAGCTGCGTCTGAGCCCGCTAGTGATTCAATCCCTCAAAAGCCGACTAGGACGATTGAAATCCCTTCCGACCTTTGCCCCCTAAACAATGATGTGGTAGTGCCAATCAGCTGTAGAGGACTCTTTGGGCCATTGGAGCGTGAACGCATCAGGAAATCTCCCATTTCCGAGCTGATGACTACCGCGGCCCAACATGCCATTCAGGTATTCTTACTTTCCTTATCCTTTTCTTTAGATTCAGTTGTTCTCTTTCTCGCCATAACTCCTTGATTGATCCTTTGCAAGGGTACATTCATGTGATCATGGCTGCTGAGATTGCGACTCAACGAGTTTCCCTCTTGCAAGAACCCAAGGATGAATGGGACCAAATAAGGAATGGCCTCCAATCTCGAATAGTCGACTTGGAAAACCGACTCCTCGAAGCGACAATTGAGTTGGATGATGCTCGTGTAGCTGCTGATAAAGCTGACCTTGAGGTGATCAAAGCTTTTGAAGCCGTCTCTGCTACCGTGGCTAGAATGGTTTCCACCGACCTTTGCCTCCTGAACAATGATGTGGTAGTGCCAATCAGCTGTAGAGGACTCCTTGGGCCATTGGAGCATGAGCGCATCAGGAAATCTCCTATTTCCGAGCTGATGACTACCGCAGCCCAACATGCCATTCAGGTATTCTTACTTTTCTTATCCTTTCTTTAGATTCAGTTGCTCTCTTTCTCGCCATAACTCCTGGATTGATCCCTTGCAAGGGTACATTTATGCGATCATGGCTGCTGAGATTGAGACTCAACGGGTTGCCCTCTTGCAAAAAACCAAGGATGAATGGGACCAAATAAGGAATGGCCTCCAATCTCGAATAATCGACTTGGAAAAGCGACTCCTCGAAGTGACGATTGAGTTGGATGATGCTCGTCTAGCTGCTGATAAAGATGACCTTGAGGTGATCAAAGCTTGTGAAGCTGTCTCTGCTGCCGTGGCTAGAATGGTTTCCATGAAAGAGACTTAGATAAATGAGCGCGAAGCTGAACGTACGAGGATAACTGAGGCTAAGGCTATCCTTAGCAGAAATACTGAAAAGTATCAAGCGGTGGTGAAGGAGAGCTCTTTCAAGGTATACGAACTAACTGCGGAGAAGGAGCATCTCGAGGTTGAGTTAGTGACCCTTCAGGATAAGATGGCTTCTTCTTCTGAAGAAGAGGAGAGCCACAAGAGATAAGGTTGACAAGAACTGGGCTGTCATCGTGACGAGGATAACGACTTTCAAACAATGCCGAGCAGGGGCGAATCTGGATGCAGAGATAATCAAGGCTAAGAGCGATGCCGTGAAGGCCCAGCAATTATTGAACAAATTCCTGTCGAGTAGTGAGAGTTCGAGCAAGGAGGAAAACGAGGGTTCAGATGCTTCAACTTCTAGGGCCGAAGAATGATGTCTTGTCAGTGTAATTTTTATTTTTGTGTTCTAGGCCTTGGGCCGTTTGTATGCATTTTCATGGCTTTCGAGCCTTTTAATGAAAACAGTCATTTTTCTCAGTGTTTGCTTTATTTTAAAGCTTTTGATATATTATTTGAATATTTGCTTGCAAGACTTAGATAAATTTTGATAAATTCAAATGTAAGCTAGCTTAGAACGATGTTTTGTTCTCGAGCTGGGGCATAAATAAAAATTGGCCTTCATGCATTGGATAAAAGAGAAATTGAATCAAGTTTTATTCCATCGATGAGTTCGAGGCGATTTACATAAACTTTTAGTCGTACTGAGACTTAAGCGAATTACAAAGCCATTTCAAGTAAGGAATAGCTAGGCTAAATCTCTAGGGAACAGCCCCCGGTGTATGGATACCCGTTCAGAGTCCTCGGTTCCCCTTGCATCCCCATAGTGGTCGGGTGTAAAGAATGAGAAGCCGAGCACTTGAATCGTTCGACTCGAGCATTTCAAGCACTGTCATACTGATGTCGTGGGTGAAGGATTATGCTTTGACGAAGGGTAAGGTTCCTTAATGTCAAAAATGATAACGCTTTAAATTGGAAAAATTCCAATTCAAAGGCTCTTTGTTTCGCAGATCCTCCAAGTGATACAATTCTTTTTCTGTGACAGCTTTAATTCGATATTGCCCCTCCCTTTTCATCCAAATTTCCTGTATTTTTCTCCTTTGTTGTTTGGTTCGAAGCCTTCAAGACGTAATCACCAACTTTAAAGGGTCTAAACTTAGTCTTTCTATTCAAATAAGCTTCAATCTGTCTCTTTTGAGCAGCCAAACGAACCGAAGCCATTTCCTTGGCAAAGTCCGAAGCATCTATATGTACCTCGAACATCTTGGCAATGTTTGGAAATGCTAAGACTGGTTCCTCCGTTACTGCTGCCTTAAGGCCTTCAAACGCCTGTTGACAATGCTTCATCCAATCCCACGACTTATTCTTCTTTAGCAACTCAGTCAGTAGAACGGCCTTGGCTGAATAACCACTAATGAACCGACGATAGTAGTTGACAAGGCTAAGGAAAGATCTCAACTCGTTTACCTTAGTTTGTGCCTCTCATTCCTGGATAGCTCGTACCTTATCCTCGTCCATGCATAACTCACCGCTGCTAATGACATTCCCCAAGAAGTGCACCTTTGATTGGGCAAACTGGCACTTCTTCCGCTTGATGTATAGCTCATTCTCACACAAGACTTGGAAACCCTTCCTTAACTGCTCCATGTGCTCCTCCAAGGTGTTGCTATAGATGACTATGTCGTCCAAGTACACCACCACGAATTGATCAAGGTAGGGATGAAAATTTTTGTTCATGAGAGTGCAAAATGTAGTAGGTGCGTTGGTTAAGCCGAAGGGCATCACCAACCACTCAAAGGCTTCGTATCTCATCACGCATGTTGTCTTCGGCTCATCCCCTTCTGCAATACGAACCTGGTAGTAGCCCTTGCGGAGATCCACTTTGGTAAAGTACTTGGCTTGTCAAGTCTGTCGAACAAGTCAGCAATGAGCGGGATCGGGTACTTATTCTTCACAGTGACCTTGTTGAGCGCCCGATAGTCTATGCACAGGCACAATGATCCATCCTTCTTCTTCTGGAACAATACTGGTGTGCCAAAGGGTGCCTTCGATGGGCGGATATGGCCAGCATCTAGTAGCTCATTCAGTTGTTTCCTAAGCTCCTCCAACTCGGATAATGCCATCCGGTATGGGGCAAATGCGGGATGCTTAGCTCCTTGCTCCAACTCGATCTTGTGGTCCATCTCGCATCTCGGAGGTAAGTGCTTAGGCAGCTCCTCGGGCATAACGTCTTTGTTTTCTTTGAGCAACTCCTCTATGCAAGGTGGCAATGTCTCTGGATCACCACCGTCATTCTCTAAACTTGCAAGGGTTGCTATGAATGCTGGCTCCCCCTTCTTGAGCCCCTTGACAAGCTGCATAGCCGAAAGTTGGGTCTGACCTTTCCCTGCGGCATATTTACCGTAGGCACCATGCAACATCCTTCCTGCTCCATGACCAATAGACGTTGGAGATAGGGGTCGATCATAGTATGACAATGTTGGAAAAACTCTTGTCCAAATATGATGTCAAAGATATCCATAGGTGCAACGGTGAAGGTTGTCATACCTTGCCAACTGCCCAACTTTAAAGTAATATCATTAGCTACACCGCATACCTTTATCCGCTCGGCACTGACTGTCTTAAGGCGGGTGTTGCTTGGGGCAAGCTTTAACCCTAGTCTCTTTGCTGCGGCCTCGGTGATTAAGTTGTTTGTTGCTCCAGTGTCAACCACAACACGAGCGGGCTTGTTGTTGATAGTGAGATCCACGTACTGAGTGCTATACTCGTTGGCCTTATTAGCTTGCCTCGTGACAGCTCCACATAGTCCGATCGTATCCAATTGTGCTGTGCTCGAACTATCTCCTTGTTCCTGGTCCTTTAGCTCCTACACTATGGTACTGAGACTCTTTAGGTCGCGACAATTCCTAAAGTCATGTGGCCCTCCACATATGTAGCATCCTTTCTTCTCAGTCTGCGCCTTTTTCTCAGCATAACTCTGACGTCCCCCCTTCTTTCCATCAGACTTGTTGGCATCTTGAGTCTTAGGGTGTTGATGTTGTGTCTCCTTGCCTCTATCACGGTCTTCTCTACCTTTGGCAGGGCTACCCTTGGACTCCTTGCCCTTGTTTTTGTCATGCTTGTTATGCCTGAAGTCCATCAAAGACTCAGCCTCAACTATGGCTTGGTCTATGTTGGTGACTTTTCAGCGTTGCAACTCCTGCTTAGCCCAATTTTGCAACCCATCCATGAAGTGGAATAACAATTCATCACTAGTAAGGTTGGGAATTTGAAGCATGAGGGTGGTGTACTCTTTTACGCAGTCCCGAATACTACCTGTTTGCTTCAACTCCCTAAACTTGCGCCTTGCCTCGTACACGATGTTGTTGGGGAAGAACTGTCACTTGAACTTCACCTTGAACTGCTCCCACGTGCTAATGACGCACAAGCCTTTTTCGATGTCAGTCTTCTTCCTTCTCCACCAAAGCATGGCATTTTCCGAGAGGTATAACACAGTAGTGCTGATTTTGACCTCTTCGTCCCTCACTTTGCCATGCCTAAAGCAGTTCTCCAAGTGCCAAAGAAAGTTCTCCACCTCTTGCGCGTTACGCACCCCCTTTAACACCGGTGGCTTGGGAGCCTCAATCTTAGCCTCCCTCGTCACAACTACATTGTTGGCTGCTCGGTCACACCAGCATCGACCTGCTCCTCGAGTGCCTCCATCTTTTTCTTCATGGCATCGATGGTGCTCATCGCGTCCATGAGCCTGCACTCCAAGGTAGTGACGGTCTGTTTTAGCTCAAACTCGTCTTGCTTGCGCCCCTCCAACTCCTTCTGGATGTCCTCAATCTCATCAAGGGTGTGCCTGTCAAGAGTTTCGAAAGCACCTTCTAGTTTTCCCAAGTGTTGGTCAACAATGTCCATAGCTTACATTCCCGCTTCGACCTTCAAGATCCACTCCTTCCCTTGCATGAGGCCCTCGTCTTCCTCCTCACTTGCCTCGGTGGTTGGTGGGTCGGGGGGTGGAGCTCTTTCGCTTAGAATGACACTAGACGACCTTTCTTACCTTGGTTGGCATTTCTCTTTTTATTTTGTCCCTTCTTGGTGGCGGACTGCTGAACAACGTTGGTTGAAACGTTGGCAATGTTGAGTTGGTTGTTGGTTTCCTCCACATTGGCCATTCCCTTAGTCACAACCTTCGCTCTGATACCACCTTGTCACGACCTTAGTCTTGAACGAAGCTAATCATGCGGTACTTGACAATTTGCTCACGATCTTGTTATGCCAAGTCAGCCGAGATCACTAAGGATCACTAAGAGAATGGAAAAGAATAAGAAAGATTTTCGAAAGGAAGATTTTTATTATTTGGAAAATTGTTGCTTGATTGCTTGATGGTTTACAAATGAATGACCCCTCTATTTATACTGCTCACTTAGGGGCTAGTGTGCAAATATTAATTGTTACACAAGTCTCTCTCTAGAATCCTCCACATGTACAAATAGGCCCCTCTCTAGAATTATCTACAAGCTAAAATATTCTAAGGTATTCCTAAAGATTCTTCCTAGCAAGTCCATAAGGATCTAGAGTATTCCCAAGGGAATATCTCCATACCTCTCTAGAATATTCCATCAAAGTGCTAGGCTCCTTTTTAAGTAAGCTTCCACGTGGCAAAAACATGCGCCAAATGGCGTCTACGTGGCATGATGACATGGTGGGTCACCACACCAGTCATCGTAATCGTGTTACAAGAGTGCAACTTTGGAACAAACTTTATTGCTAGATCCCCACAGATGGGCCAATTTTTGTTGGCTAAATCTTTTTCGAACAATAAATTGAATTTATATCGGGTTAACTAGCAATTATTCATATCAAAGCCACGGAAAAGACAGAAAATTGAACAAGGAAATCAAGACAGGAAATTGAAGATAAAGTATATGTGTGTTTTATATATTTCTGGATGTTTTACATAATCTTTACATGGCTACTTATAGCCTATAGGGATAGGAACAACAATAAATGTACTTTATGGCCATTTATCTCATGTTCTGATTGTGGCTGACCCACGAACTCCCCATTAAATATTTAAGCAATGGCCGTCAGTTACAAAAGGTAAGAGTTCATTCGTCGTGGGGCAACATCTTCTCCGAGGAGTAAACCTCATGCCTCGTGATGGTTGTCTATGTATTGCCTCGTGGAAAGGCTTGTGGCTATCCTCCATTTCATGCTTGTGGCAACTGGCCTTGGGGGCTGAACGAACTTTCGAGAGCTCGTAAATAAATCATTCAACCTCATCAAGCTCCGAGCCCTGTCATTTAAACCTCATTGGTTTTTACCCAATACAAGATGTCCAGTTTATCATCAAAGCTTAAATTTTGATGAAACTGGTGCAGCCTATACAATACGTGAGGACTCAATTCTCGCAACCTCCCCTCATCTCCTCCCCTTTGGCGATCCCAGCGTAATAAAAGAGTTAATAAAGGTAATGTCCAGCTTGGATATGGGTTCAGTTAGTTGAGTGTTCTAGTTACAGGAGGAAGGGTGGGTGCAAAAATTGCCGCTTTTAACATCGCTATTCAGAGAACTACAAAGAGTTTAAAATTTCTAAATTTTAACTGTTTCATCAACCTCATACCGTTGAGGCTTAAGTTGCCTCTAACAAAACCTGACTACATACAAGGTCAGAAATTGTTGTCTTAAGTTCATCAGATTCTCAGCTTCAGGCCCGATGATCTGAAGTCTCAAACTAAAAATTGCTACACTTTAAATATTCTTTGTAAAATGACTATGCTTAAAATGATAATATACAAATTAATCGACTATCCCATGAAATTTCTTCATTACTATTTACAGGACTGACTCAAACTAGTTTAGTCATAGCCCGTTAAGATGCTCAAAGGATCGATTTGTTGAGGGATTTTACACTCTATACTTATAGAGGCTAAACTTTTTATCCATGTTTACCTATTTAAAAGTATATACCCATTTGAGACAATGTAATTACCCGTGCTACCTATTTAATTACTTGTTCCCCGTAGATCACACTAGGAAGCTGCTCCTGCCATTTATTTCTTTCTTTCTTTTAATATTACTTTTACATTATTTAATAAAATTAAATATTATGATTATTAATACAATTCGATAAATCTGTTAGTTATTACTAATTTGTAATGTGGTGGATCCTTTTTTAAAAATTTGTTTATTAGGTATGTTTACTTTTATTTATTTATTTGGTTTTATTTTTTATTGCTTTGAGTTTGTTTGTTGTTCGGTCTCAAGATTGTTATTCCCATAACACTTTTGATATAACTATCATCTAACATATTATCAGTTTTAATACATAAAAGAACATACATTTAATTACCTGCATACCTATTTTTGAAAATTTTCACTCTTTGTAAGCTTCCACTCTTAAATTAAATGTTCAGTAATGGTTCCAATGTATACATTTGTTGTATACTATTTAATATATATCTTTATGGTATACTTTCTTTTCCACTGTATACCTTCATGGTATACTTCTATCTAAAACGTACATACATAACTTAGGTGGGGTGGGGTTATAGTTTCGTTGTATACCTTTATACTAAACACTCTTTTCCACTGTATACTTTCATGGTATACTTCTATCTAAAATTGTACGTGCATAAATTAGGTAGGGTGGGGTTACAATTTCATTGCATACCTTTATTGTATACTCTCTCTCTTCCACTGTATATCGTCATGGTATACTTCTACCAAAAACTATACATGCATAAATTAGGAGGGGTGGGGTTACATTTACATCATATACATTCATAGCATATTCTCTGTTTTTAATGTACAGCTTTATAGTATATTTTTATCCAAGACAGAATAAATGTGCAGCCCGTTAAATTTGTCTATTTTTCTCATTTAAACACCTGCTAAGGGTTGTACTAACTAGACACTTAAATTTAAATCATCTTGTATTTGTTGAACACATGCTGCTGAAATAGCACAGCATGTGTATAACACTCTCCCTTCAAAGAGTAGAGATCTCCATTCTCCTCCTCTTTTATTTTTCTAAAGAAAATTAAATGAAAAATATTCTCTCTCCTTCCACCTTAATTTACCATCACCTTCTCCACTTCCTCTTCAACCATCTCCACCGCCACTTCCTCTACAACCTTCTCCATCGCACAGTGGATGCACACAGAGATTTTCAATATTGGTTGACGCATTTCCTTTTGATTGTTGGGCGAAGAAAAGTATGGTGGCCCTTCCATCTCCACCGCACAGTGAATGCATGCAGAGATTTGAACAGATTTCTTTTGAAGAGAAAAACACACTTTTGCACCGCCCGTAAATTTAATGGGTTGTGGGGAAAGATTAATTTTTTTGCTGGAAACACACTGATTGCTTTAATTTTTTCCATTATGATCTTTTTTCTATTTTGCAAACTCAGTTCCTCTACATTTACATTTGCAAATAGCTAGTCTCCTCCTGATTTCATCTATATTTTAGCTATGTAGGCACCATTTTTTTTTCTATTCTTTTCATATACCCTTTTGTTATTTTCGATTTAGACTGAAAAAATTAATTTGCAAATAAAAATAATTAAATGGGTAAGATCGGGTGGGGGCGGGGGGGGGGGGGGGGGGGAGAGAAGTTGAGGGATAAGAGGATCAAGACGAAGGAGGAGACTAGTTGTTGCTTGTGTTTGGTCTCAGTGGTATTCTTTTTTCTTTTCTTCTTTTTTTTTTACTACTAAAAATGTAAACTTTTTATCTTTTTCCTTTTTCTGATGTGTCATTGTTTTATTTGTCATGATAATGACATCTGCAGCATTTGTACCTCATGCATGAAGTAATTTTTATTAGTGTAAAAAATGTTTTCATTATACACAATATGGTTCCAGTTTAAGTGTTCAAATAATAAAATCCTTAATTCAGATTTCTAAATGACAAAAATGGACAAGTTTAGTGGTTGCACATGTATTCTGTCTTTAACCAAATATATAGGCATCTATTAGGTTAGGTGGGGGGTGGGGTACATTTACACTGTATGTTACCAACACCACCTTGCAACACTTTAATAAAACAAAAATTAAACTTCTTTCCTTCTTCAAGGGAATATCTTTTGGAATTTGAATGCTAAATGGATCAGAGTTACCGAACCACCCATTTGTGCAGAAAAATGGGTGAAATTTGTGGGGAAGAAAGTGTATATTGTGAAGGAAAGAAGGTGGAGATGCAAAAACAGGTAAAATTTGTAGAGAAGAAGGTTAGTGGGTGTGAAGGAAAAAAGGTGGAGAAACAAAAATGGGTAGAATTTGTGAGGAAGAAGGTCGAGATTTTTGGACTAATTTATGTAGCTATTGGGCATGGTAAATGGGGCAGATCGGGATGGATAGTACGAGTAAATAGCTTTAAGGTGTTTCTAAAAGGTACACTTATAAAAATACCCACAAAATCTAAAATAATTACGGCCACTATCTACTACTTTCAAATATTACCCGACCTACCCACTAAATTATTTACCCACTCCACCCACCCAGACTTGTATACCATAGTTTATGCAGTATACCACAAAAGATATATACATATAAGGCATAACAAAGGTATACAGTAATAAATGTCCCTCCAAATCTGTATACCATAATTTATGCAGTATACTTTAAAGGACCTATAAGACATAACAAAGGTATACAACAATAAATGGGTAGGTTGGGTAAATACTTTTAGTTTTATGGGTAGTATAATTTGTAATGGGTATGGCTTGTAAATACTTTAAATTTTATGGGTATAGAGTGTAAAAATCCCTTTTTAAAACCCCTAATTTTTTGTGTAGGAATGGTTAAATAATTTGTCTTTCATGAGTAATTTTGTAAACGGCCAACTTTTTAAGCAAGATACATATTAAGCCCATCTTCGAGAATCTTGAGGATGCAGGGGAATTTTATAGAAAAAGGATGGCAAAATTACATCCACGGTGAATGTAGGTAACTTCTTTTAAAACTTGTCAATATTTTTGTTTTTTTCTATTCATAGTAATATTTTTTCAAATGCTACCAAACATAGCATATTTAGAACAAATCCTATTTTTCCTCTTTCCCTCTTCTCTCTTTCTCTTTCTAGTCGCCAGCGCCGCCAGCCAAGCTCCGGCGACCCATCCCCATCCCTTCTCAATTGTCCCCACCACCTCTCTCTCTGTCATCGCTGCTTTCTCCGGCACTGCCTAGCGCCGTTACTTCTGTAACAGGTTTCTCCGGTGACGGCTGCTATTACGCCGCTGCTGCTGCTGTCATTTTTGTTGGAGCAATTCGCGGTCGCCGGAGCATCTAGAAGATGCACTTCTGTAGCAGATCTACGCCGTCCTTTAACTGCTGCAGGTTTTCGCTGAAGTTCCGGCGCATTTTTGGCAGCTGCTGCTTTTTTTTTTTTTTTTTTTTTGAGTTTTTCTAGTGAACATGGGGGTGATGGTGTATGTTTGGTAGTTATTGAATGTAGGGAATGCATAGCACATGTATTTTCATTGTATGTATGGTGTATGCCATGTATATACATCATATATACACAATGACATACAATAGATATACAAGTTACATACACCTCATGTATGAAACCCTTACATTTGTATGTGCACTGTATATACAATATATGTTCAATGTTTTGAACCTCCATACAATGAAAATACATCGGATATACATAGTATATACACATTTCATACAAAAAAATACAAAAATAAACCAAAAAAAAAACTTTTCTGGCGGTCGGCGGCAAACAGATTTGGCAGGGGGTTGTTGGAGTGATTTCTAGAGTTTTATCCACACCCTTTATATGTATTTGCTATGTTTTAAAAAAATATTACTATATTTTAAAAATTGAAAAATATTGACATTTCATTGTAAACAAGATGGTTAGCTCATATAGTAATGTAAATTACCCAAAAAAGATACATATGTCGTTCTGTCACAGATTTAGTCCCAATAAGAATAATCATACAATTTTGGCCTGCATAGGAAAGTTTCTAGCAAAAGCCAAATCTTTCTATTAACATTACCTGACAATCGTCAGGAGATTTCCTCTTGCGGTTGCTAGGAACTTTTCCTGATAGGGATCAACATTGTAAGACTTTCTTATAAAGGCTAAAACTATAATAATAGTGCCAGATCTTTGTATTTCACGCAAAAACTTGATGACGCATAACTTAACTCCTAAAAAGAGCCTACTGGTAGAATTTTGTAATCGGTGAATAAACAAGGAACAATTAATTGAATAAATCTTTGTGGATACTGATCCAAATTCTAATAACAGCGAAAACTTTGAATTTGCATAAGATATCTAATTGTAGTTTTCTTTCTTTTTTTCAATTCTAGTATCCACATTAAAGCCCGACTAATACGGATTTGCGTCGGGAGATCCCACAATGAGGATAAATCGCTCCCTATCAAAAGCAACTCCATTCCTGGAGTTCCCTACCAAACATTGTATCTTTCACTTACAAAGAAGTATATAAGTGCCTTGGTCGACATGTATATATACTGTAAACATGTTTTCCGGTTTGGTCAATTTTTTTTTTTAAACCCCACCCCTTCCCCTTTCTTGGAACAAATAGTAGCCCTCCCACTTTTTGCTCTTATAATGACTCGAATCCACAACCTCTTCAATGTAGGTGGATGATGCTTACCATCTGAGCAACCTCTTGAATAGAAGTGTTTATTCAACAAAAGAATTTGGTGTTTGACCATCGCATTTTTTCATGCTAAAAGAAGCACCAATTTCATGAACTAGCCGAAGTGGCCGTATATATACATAAAGAGAGAGAGAGTCAGCATGCTCAATAGTAGTGAAAAGAAATGCACTTAAGAGAGACAAACCAATACATATAATGCAATGTAAATGCATCTTGCAACAAGCAAGAATGAATAAGAGCCAATCTTAATTTATTGCTAAGAATAATTAAACAAAATGATTTAGAAACACAACAGTTCCAAGACGACACTCGAGCAAAATTCTTATACGGACAATTATGAATTCATAATTGACTCCAAACTTTACAAATTACACAGACTATAACTTTATGTACTTTTCTTACAAAATATATAAATACTTTCAAATCTTACAAAAAATAGCGACATTCTTAGTGTTTGCTACAAAAAATAGCAAAATGTATTTTAAAAAAAAAAAAAATTTAAAAATAGAAAAATCTAATCCTATATTTATGCCCTTAAATCAGGTTAGATAAGGTTAAATCTTTTACCATTTAAGACCCATTTTCTCTCTCCCTTCAAAAAATTACAGATTTCTTCATATCTCTTCCTATAATTGTGGTGTGTAAAAACTGTAGTTTTAACTTTTTAACTCAATTGATTTCTCTCATAAAATAGTCATCTTTTGCACGATTTTATGGGATTTCTTATTGTCTTCTTCCCTCTATTCACTGTGTTTCCATCGATTTTTCTTTATTAAACCAAGATTCACAAATGGGAAAAGGAAAATCGCTTGATAAATCTTCTTCTGAAAGGGAGGTTAGCTCGAAAATGCGACATGATAGGGGTTCAGCTATTGATGATAATCAACCAAAAAGTATTTCAAAGGTGAGTATTACCCCTGTTAGAAACATGACTCAACTAGTTGAAACCAACAACAGAAAGTGTAGGAGTTGTAATGTAGTTGACATCAAATCTAAAGGAAAACGTGTCGTTGATGATGATTTCGTCGATGAAGGCAATGGAGAAGATAACCACCAAAAACTATGTTTGGGTGGTAATAACAATGTTTCAGAGGTATTTTATAAGATATCGACTGTATGGCTGTTCTATGTGTAGTGTATGGCTCTTGTGTGTGTATCGTATGGCTACTGTATGTGTATTGTGTGGCTGTTGTATTTGTATTGTATTTGAAATGCATTTTACAATGGTTATAACAATGTTTCAGAGGTACTGTATAAGTTTATCGACTGTTTTGCTGTTGTATGTGTATTGTATGGCTCTTGTGTGTGTATCGTATGGCTATTGTATGTGTATTGTGTGGATGTTGTAGTCGTATTATATTTATATTGCATTTTACAATGGTAATAACAATGTTTCAGAGGTATTTTATAAGTTTATCGACTGTTTGGCTGTTGTATGTGTATTGTATGGCTCTTGTGTGGGTGTCGTATGGCTATTGTATGTGTATTGTATGGCTGTTGTATTCGTATTGTATTTCTATTGCATTTTACAATGGGTATGCCTATTGTATGTCTATATTTTGGTACTTGTATCGACAAACCGAGTAGCTACAATGCACCTTTTGTCCCATAAACCATGCATATTCTGTGTTAATTGATTAGTGTAATTGACAAATACTACATTTTTTTGGTGGCACTGTGCTTGTAGCTTAATAGCAGCTGCAATTAGAAAGCCTTAACTACTAATTACTATATTTCAGATGCACTGAGTTCTGTCCGTAATCATTTTTTCACCACAAGTATTGTTCTCTTTTCTGTTCTTTTGTTATACATGCATCGATTGTGTGGCTGTATTTCTATTGTATGTCTTCTGTTTCTTTTGTATCCTTATCGTATATCTATTATTTTCTTTTATACTGTATGTTTGCCTTGAGTTTTGTTGATATGATTGTCTGGTTTTACATGAAGGTGGAGACCTTTTATATATCGAAGGACATTGTTTTTACAAAGCCTATGCGTTTTACAAAATTCACCGTACAAGACATTGGGCAGCAGTTAAAAAAATTCCTGTCAGATGTCCAGTTGAACATGTTCAGAAAGACCTGTTTTGGTCATTTTATTGATCTTCCCCATCTATATCTTCAAAACCAATTGATTAGGCATGTAATGTTGAGGGAGATTCCATCTGACAAACCTGATACCTTCACAATTCTGATTAATGATACACGGCTGGAGTTTGGCATGCGAGAACTTTTAATTATTTCTGATTTAAAGTGCTACGGGGATGAAACTTGTGATTATGATCCTAAGACACCTAACAGGCTTATGTCTAGTTATTTTCCTAATCAAAGTAAGGTGAAAAAGCAGGCATTGATTGATGTTTTTGAAGGCCGGAGGTGGCTTGATGATAATGATGCGGTGAAGATTTCTGTACTGTATGTTATATATACATTCATTTTATCAGGGGGAGATCCTAAAAAATATTTTGTTGATCGGCGACACTTTGAATTGGTGGAGTCTGGGGCATTTGAAAGATATCCTTGGGGTAAAGACTCGTTCAAAGATTGTATAAAACTGTGAGCCAAAAGTTGAGGGCAACAATTGGTTATTACAAGTTGGGTGGTTTGCCTCTTGTGTTGCAAGTCTGGTTCTACGAATGTTGCTCCAAAGTTGATCCCACTCTTGCTATTCCAGTTGCCACTACCAAATTTCCTAGGATCCTTATATGGAAAGTATTGCACGAAGATCCTTTCTTTGAAGATTTGAAAGAAGTCATGTTTAAAGGCACTGGTAATGAGGTATATCTTTGTTTATTTTAATTTTTTACTAGTTAAAGGTTGTTAGTTGTATATGTATTTTATTTAGTCAATCCATGAAATTTATTGAAGATATGATGAAACAAACAGATTTGCCTCCTCTTATAAATACACTTTACAACTTTATAAAGAGTACAATTTTCATTTCTAGAATTCGTAATTATTCATTTATTAGTCTTTCTTATCGAATTTTACTTTTCTTTATGGTATTTTATAGTTTATTATTTTCTTATTTGTCAAATCAAATGATTCTATCGTTGAAGTTTTCCTCGTCTGCTTTAACTTTATTCATATAGTTTGGGTTACGTATGACCATTGAATTGATATTGTATGGCAAGTGTTTGCTGGCTTTCTGTGTACTGTATGTATGTTAAAATATTACTCAATTATTGATTGCTTTTACTAATATACCCTCTAATTATATATGTAGGTGGTGTTTAGTAATTTTAATCCCACGACCGCTGAGATTGCAAGTATTCAGTTGCCTAATATTGATGACTCCATTGAAGGGGATGTGCCTACTTCCCCTATTCAAGCCTCTGGTTTGTCAAGTGATGATTTTCTGTCCACTCATTTTAACTCACGCCAGCAGCAGCAACCATCAAATGATGAGAACCCGGGAAGAAAGGTTGATTATAGTCTGGAAATCAATAAATTAAAGAGCGATGTTGCTGCGGTATGTTTATTTATACATTATAGATTTTTATTTCATTGTACACACTATATAATTACTGATTTTGTTTTCTGTATGTATGTTAGATATCAAGTGATCTCGAGACTTTTAAGAGCAAGGTATGCAAATTTTCATTCACTAAAAAATAATATTTTATTTAATCCTTTTTAATGGTGGTTAAAACTTGTTGTTGTGCATCTTGTGTAGGTGGATGATGACTTCAAAGATCTTAGGATGTTTGTTACTGAAATAATGAATAAAGTAATTGATCAAGTGAATGCGATGAGTCTCCCGAAGGTACTACACATTCTTTTGTTGCTGTACTTTTTTGTTAACTTTCTCAAAAAGAAAAAAGAGCTAGGGCTGACATGCTTTCATAGGGTGCTATGAGCGTACAAGCTTAAGTTATACATGTGGAATCAGATAATGTGGTTACTGTAAAAGCTACTTTATTCTGCTATTTACATTGAGGAGATGTGGTTTACAATTATTCAATATTTCATTATTTACAGCAGAATTCATTTTATGTTTAATATCTTTTCGACAAGCTACAGAGGTGGTTGGGGTCGACAATCTTCAATTTCAGAATGTTGATAAAGACATCGATCTTCGTGAGGTTCCTTCACCTCAAACTTGTGCTCCGATTGATACAACAGCTTTTAGTTTTAGTTTGAGATTGACTCAACAGTTTCAAACTGATAACCATCAGTCGCATGACACAATTTCCGATAAGGTGCATTTTTAAATGTTTTTTTTTCTTTTTGTGCATAATACAAAGATTTTACGTGTAACGTATGGCCTATGTCGCCTATTAGTGGCTTGTATGTACATTGTCTGTGCATTGTATAATGTGTGTTTTTGGGTCCGTTGTAATGTATCTTAAATTGACAACAATAATTTAGGATGCCGAAGGTGCAGCAGTGAATGTGAAAGCAAATGAGTCTATTGTTGCTGGATCGAGCAAGGGGGTCACCTTAGATGATTATGACTTCCCTTACAATAACTCTCAGCTACTCCGGATTGATGCTGATATTGCAAATTTGAAGGGATCTGGAAGTCCCAAAGTCAATGTGTTCGAGATGCGAAGAGGTTGCAATCTTTATTTTAATTTGAAAAATTTAATTCATCTCATCATATTTTTACCTTGGTGTTTTTTATGTAGCTGAAGAAAACTCATCTGATGTTGACGACTCTGAAGATGAAGAGAATGGTCGCAATGGTGGCATTCCAGTAGTACAGCGATCCCAGCTTGTGCATATTGAAAGTGACAATGAAAATGAGACACCACAACAAAGGAAAAAACGATTGAGGCTTCTAGGAAGGTATAAGAAGTCCCCATTTCTTCTCAATTTGAGTTATAGAGAAACAAGTATGGATCCACAACGCATATTTGAGATAAAATATCCATTTATGACTCCAATTGGTATTGAGGTTAACCCATATTTGCAAAGTGAATATGTCAGCTAGGTTGACGAAGGATCTACTCCAGACAAACGAAGGTATGATGATCATTTGTGTTTGCTCTTGTTAATATTCATATATTTTTTGGTTATTGAATGGCTTTGTATATTTAGGAAGGGGACATATAGGTTGGCTGCCAAAAAGATTGATCCTCCGTTTAAACCGGGAGTTTGTGAAGTTGATCAAAAGGAGTGGTTTCACACTTTGCAACACGGTCTCAAGCCCCTGTGTGATGAGGTATGAACCCCTACTGTTTTCCATTATTATGACTAGCAACTAATGTATTGTGTTGCTACATTGTATCTTATTTTGTGTTACGCATAAAGTCTTAAGCTCTACATAAACACTTAATCTTTGTTTTTTTCTTTACTATTCGAAACAACGAAACCAATGTTGCGAAAGAATAAAAGTAAACTTGCTTTTATTGTATGGCTTGTGTTTGGCTTGTGTTTGTAAAGTCTGGAATGTGTGGAACTAGTGTATTGTTATTGTATGGCTACTGAATTTGCACTTTTTCACCTCGATTAATAAACTGATTTAATTTTTAAATTTCATTTTTACAGCATATTGATGTTGTTTTCTACTACCTAAGGAAGAAAGGAAAGTTTGGATCAGATAATCCCGTCAAGTTCACTACGACAGACTGTCTATTCAAAGTTGAGATTCAACGTATGTATAAGTTATTTACAGATGGTGGTAATGACATGACTATAGTCCGTAAAGGTGATTGGATTGGACAATAAATTTTTGGTTTTGCGGTGCCAGCAAGTACCCCATGGTCTATGGTCGACTATGTTCTACTTCCAATAAACATGACAGGGAAATGTCATTTGGTGTTGGTTGTATTGAACATCAAAGGGAGATGCATATCTGTTTATGATTCTCTAAAAGGTTCATCACTTCATGATGTTGAACTTCGTGACGTGATTAACTGGTTTGCCATAATGTTGCCTCTTTATTTTTCTGTCACGGGTTTATGTGACAAGAGGGATGATCTACAGCCAAATGTGAACCAAGCGTACTGTGGCAAAGTTTTTACTGATCCCTTCGCAGTTGTTTATATGCAGAATGTGCCTCAACAAATGGAGGGATCTCTGTAGGTTTTGTCTCATTTAACATACATTTATATGTTTATTCAATTTATCAAATATATTTGTTTTTCTTAATCCTTTTTTTTTTGTTGCAGTGATTGTGGTATCTTTGTTGCTGCATATGCCGAATATTTTTGTTGCGGATACACCGTACCACCACTTGACTTTAATGTTGTCATTTACTGCACAAGGTTGGGAACCGTGCTTTGGGACTATGCCCGAAGAAAGCAGGAGGAGCGTGAGCCTGAGGACAATGTACAGCAAGTCCGTAAGAAAGGACGTCCAAAGCGCAAGAAGTTCACTGTACTGTAGATTACCGATGCAACTATTTAAATCTTTAGCTTATTGGGTTCTTTATCTTAATTGCAACTTACAATTTTTAGGTTTCTTTTTTAATCTGGTTGTTTTCTTAGAAACCTATGCTTACCAATCGGATAATTTGTTGGTTATAACTTTGTTGTATATAAGTATGATCTTTGAACTTTCTCTAATTTCGATATCTGTTATTAAAATTTTCTACTTTTATGTTTAATAATCATATTTCTTCTATATTTCTGTTGTTTTTACTATGTATGTATTTTGTACATACACTTTAGATACAATATCTTTATGTGTGACATACTGTTATATATAGATAATGTTTATATACAAAAGTTATACGACATATAAACAACTTCTCAACAGCATCTATACACCTACTCCACAGCAGCTACATACAATACTTTATTATATCTGTGTGAATTTTGAATTTGAATTGGCAAGTTTGTACAACTATTATTAATGATTATAATAATTTTGCAGTCTAATAAACAAAATGAAATACCACTGAATCTGGATTACATTCGATAATCCTTTATGTAGACCACAGATATACGGCATCTACAACTTCGCAACACCATCTACACACCTGTTCTACTAGCTACATACATTACTCTGTTATACCTGTGTTCATCTTGAATATCAATTGGTACGGGAGTACGAAAATTATTAACGGTTATAACAACTTTGTAGTCTACTGAACATATGAAATGTTATGAATCTGGACTACATTGATAAGCCTCTGTGTCGAATGATTAAATTGTTATCAAGCGACCATCAAGTATTGAAAGTCTATTATTTGCCGGCATCAAAGTTGACATACACACACAAATGAGTATCCTAGAGTTATAACAGATTTTTATTGTCCTGTTGTATACCACTATGGAAATGCTGAATCAGTGTTTAGTGAAAAAATTGCTCTGTAAATTCAACTAAAACTGTGAAATCATCAATTACAAAAACATCTATAAATTCAACTTAAAAAATTAAAACATCCATAAATATACAAGACGAAAACTAATGAATTTGTGCCGATAAAATAACTTAATCTGTTAGCGCAACAAGCTAAAAAATTAAAAAGACATGATCCTTCCCAATTGTATGCAATTTTTTCTAACATTGCTTCAGTAATTACTAAATTGACTAACTGCGGCTACACTATTCCTAGTACATTCTTGCAAGTTTTCTTGTCGTGTCCCACTCTTCCACACACTGCACATGTAATCGTTGATTTTTTAGCGTATCTCTCCAAAGCTGGCTTGAATCTTGTCTTTTTTCAGTCTGCCGGGGGGTTTTCTTCCAATTGGGGGCAACACAACTTGTTGGGAGACATAGACAGGAACATCCCATGTGCATACATCAGGGAGTGGAAACATTGAAGCTTCATATGTTTTGACTAAGTACTCCCTTGAATAGTATGGTGAGCAAAATGTTTCTGGATCAATGTTGATGAACTTTAGTGCAGCAACTGCATGTTGACACGGTATTTCATCCATTTGAAATCTTCTGCAACAACATGTCCTCTCTTTTAGGTCAACGAGGAATTTAATTTGTCCAACTGGCACTGGTTCAATAATAGTAAAGTAGTATCCAGTAGCTTTCATCACCTAAATAGTTGAATAAATAATTAGTCTTGCAAATAGATGAAAGTGGCTTCAAACTTTGAATTGTAACACACTACACTCAATGAATATGGTATTGTATACACATGCCATACAACTGCAAACATATATACAAGTCTCGATTCAATTTAAAGTAAATGAGTAAGGTATTAAAATACTCGGTACCTTCAACCGGAGTGCAGCTACTCTTCTGGCATTAAGCAGCTCGTTATATTTTTTTCCAAGATGTACGGATGACACATTTGCGCTTTCCCTATGGTTATTAGTCTAAGTTTCGACTAATGTCCTCATGTATTCCATAAATGGTAATACATGCATATCACTTACGTCTTTGTTGACTGAGTTCACTGTTTCTGCAATATTTGATGTCATTGTCCAAGCTCTATTGGCAGTGGAATGAGCTCTTGCCCATTTATTGTAGCCAATATTGTATAAATAATCTTTGACACATGGATCCATTTCTACCACTTTTTTCATGAGACTATCAAACCCTCGGACTGTGTATGCCTTAGCCAGGGCAAAGAATAAATCATGTAGATTTTCATCAGTCTTCTTGAACTTTGCCCGAATGTTGTTCCATAAATGCCAAATGCATGCATAATGTGGGACTTCAGGATACACTATTGAGCTTGCCTTCCAGATGCTCTCGTTGTGGTCCGACACTATGCACATATCTTCCCGTATATCATAAGCTTCTCTTAGGCGCTGGAAAAACCACTCCCATGATGCATCATTTTCAGAATCAACTACTCCAAATGCAAGCGGAAGGATGCAACCTATTCATATAATGGAAGATATAAGGCAAAGTATAACTAATATAGGTTATTCAGCAAATAAACTTTGAATTTACAGCAATCATACCAGCAGCATCCAATGTATTTGCTGATAAGAAAGTGCCTTTGTGTCCTTTCTTTAAGAAGCTGCCATCAACAACCATTATCGGCCTGCAAAATTCCCATCCCTTGATAGATGCATTTAGTGCATCAAATACATACATAAAGCGTCCTTCATCTGATACTTGCAACCCAACCACAGAACCTGGGTTTGTATTACACAACATGTACAAGTAGCTTGGCAAGTGTTGGTACGACTCACTCGGATTACCCCTTATCATTTGAAGTGCCGTCTCCTTTGCGCGCCATGCCTTCATGTATGGAAGTTATAGACCATATTCTTTCTTCATAGCTGCTATTATATCCTTAGGCCTGTAAGGTGCTTTAGGGTCATCAAGTCGGTCTCTTATAATACTCCCAATTATTCGTGTTGTTGCTTGCCGTTGGGAAGATAGTCGTTCCTTTAATAGACATGTGTGAACATCACTGAATTTTCTAATCTTGAACACACTTGATGCATTCAAACTTGAAGCCCGAAATTTCCATGTGCAATTTTCCCAGTGCATTCAAGAGAATAGCTACATAACATTGACAAATATTAGGCAATGATGACAATATTATTACAACTTAAATTCAATACTAATTTATAACTAGTACATACCAGAATTTATACACAATAGGAAAACAACTTCTTCACAAACATGCGACAAGATCTATGCATCGGGTAACATATTATATACAAGTGCTGCTACATAACGTCAACTTCTTACAAATTAACATGTAATCAGGGAAACAACAACTGTACTACAACTAATGAAGTGATTTTCAACTCCTGCATTATAGATAAAAGATCCTATGATATACACATAAATAGAAAACTATGGATATACAGCAAGGAAACATGTAGGAAACAATGCCAAAACAACATCCATACACCTGCTCCACACAAGTTGGAAAAATCCACATATATATAAGAATTTCCACACAAGTAGGAAACAATGCCCATACAACATTCATATATACGTGTAATTTGATTCATACCTAGTTCTACTTGACCTGTCCACTTTGAATTGAAACTTTTCTCTCACAGCGAAATGCTTTATTGTACTGACAAGTGTCGCTTTGTCCTGATAAATCTGTCCCTCTGCTACATCTTTATGCTGAGGATTATTTATTAATATAGCATCTTCAGTATCGTTCCCCTCAGAGTTGCCCATCCCGATCAACTTTGGTGTAAATGCATACTGTATTGCATATGTTTCACCATTGTTTACTTCATTCATATTGCTACTACCTTGATGATCTTTTGAACAAACCACAGAATCTTCAAGAGGTACACACAGGTTGACCATGGCTTCCTTAATGAATATACATAATTGATACATTCCTGCATCCTTTATATCCATCTTCTGTTGAAAATAAAATCGTACTCCCATGTCATTGTAAATCTCCATTGGCGGTGATCTTTCATTCAATTTGTACTTGATTTCAATGTATTTCCCTGCCGTATCAACCCTTAGTTGTTGTGCAATTGCAGCAGATAGCTCTTCAAAATTTAAACCAGAACTTACCAGAATTCCATCTACACAGAAATCAACATATTTTCCATTTCTATCCCAATGTCCATTGTATTGCAGGACTATCGAGATTGTAGCCATCAGATCCAAACCAATAAACCTAGTTTGATATGAATTTCAAGTGTTAATCAGTACAATATATAATATAGAATCAATACTTAATTTTGAAACAGTAAATATGTTTACCTTTGTAACTTTCACAAAGTTGTACTTCAATTGAGTCTCTTGTATTGCGGAGAGAAGTTTTTGATGCACTGATGTTTTTGGAGAAGATATAATACGGTAAAATGGAGAATATGTAAATGGGTAGTTGCATCCCAAAAAAGTAGGAACAGACGTGCCTATTATTCCGCGCATTTTTGGTGCAGGGGAAATCTTCAGTTTATTGAGTAATTCTATTTTTTTAATAACTTGTATATATAATGTTAAGAAAGTCTTGTTATTGTTGAAAAGTGACATAATGTTGCTATATTTTTGTAAACCTGCTAATATGTTTGTATATTTGTAAAATTTTGCCTTTTAAAAATAATCAGACGAGAAAATGCATTTCTCAATCCAAACACAATATGGTGCCTAGCTAGAAAAACCGTCAAAGGTTGTAGACCTCGAGGTAGGGAAGTAAGTACAGTCTATCATTAATTAAATATCTTGAGTTCCGAGAAATGGAGTCATTTTGGTGCAAAGTCTTTTATCTTAAATTAAAACTTTTCGGTGCAAATCTGAATAAGCTGTTCCAAAAACTACCAACACCATATGAAAAATCATTATAAAATTAAACTAAAATGAAAAGCCTATGGCATAATCCTGGCATTCATTCCTGTAAATTAAAAGTAAATAAAAATGCAAAAATTATTTCAGCCAATGATTGGAGGCTCACAAAACGTAACTTTGTTAGAATTATCTACAAGAATTCAAACTCTTGAAGGTCTAAAATCTTGAGTTAATGCCCATGGTGGATAAATGACTTGTAATTCTTCTACCTCAGGCATCTCAGTTTGAACTTCGCGGCATCATCACTTAATATTCCCACTAACTAAAGCCATGTTTTGGGGTTTTGAGCAGAAAATAAACAAGAATGTGTTGTTGTTTGCCATGCTGATTATTTTCATTTCATGTTGGGTTTTTAGGTGGATTTCTCTTCATGTTTTAAAGAATATGAAGTATGGATGGAATTACTAAATCGCGATGCCCTTTAACAGAACTCGACTTCAGTATAGATTAATGGTGCTTAAGATTAAAGCTACTAATCATTCCTTGGAGGACAAGAACAATTAAGTATTCTATTAAGTTTAGTGATCCCTTAGCTAAATGGATCTTTGACGCTGAAACCATAATTTTGATGAACAGATTTTGGGCACATGTATAGCGAGATTTTATATATAGTCACTAGGGGTGTTCATAATATCGGCCCAAATTGAAATTTGAAGCAAATTGATTAAAATAACAGATATTTTATTTGTTTTGATTTGGTTTGATTTTTATTAATTTATAAAAATTTATTAAAATGTGGTTTGATTTTGGTTTTATAAAAGATAACCGAAGAAATAACCGAACCTCTATATATATATATATATATATATATATATATGTTCTGTTCGGTTCTTTTTTCGATTATTAGTGGAAAAGGTCTAAAACGGAACACATATAGATACACATTCAAATAATTAGTAAGAATAGCAATGGTAAGATAGCGGAAAAATAGATTAATTGTACATAATGGCTGATGGACTTTTAATTGAAAATGAGTAAGGAAAATCAAACAAAAAAAAAACAGGAGAAAAGAGAGACGAAGAAAAGTAGGGAAAAGAGCCCCAAAAAAATGATAGTAAGTCTTATGGGACAAGATTATTTCTAATGAAGGTTATATTGTGAATAGATTAGATATGTAAATAGTTAGTTATGTAAATTATATATTGGGCCAAGCCCGTTAAGTTTACTTGGTTCCTAAGGTAGGTTTAGGTTTCTCTAGGTTTTCTCTTGTATAAATAGGAGACTCCCTTCATCAATGAAAGCAAGAGTTTTCACCCAAATCTTATTCCTCTTGTGTGAGTGTTGGTCTTACGTGTTCGGTTTCTTGGCGTGCTCGGTTTTACATGGTATCAGAGCCATCGGGAAACTCTTCAAGTAGAAAAGTAATGGAGGCTCCAAAAGGTGATGCTCCAGTCGTACTGAAGACAATCTTTCCGTACGATATCACCTCGAATGATAATCCTGGTTTGATTATCACACAGGTCCAGCTGACCAGTGAAAACTATGAGGAATGGGCGCGGTCGGTTAGAACGGCACTGCGTGCAAGGAAGAAGTTTGGTTGTGTTGACGGATCGATCAAGATGCCCATTGAAAAGTCGATCTATTATGAGGACTGGTGGACTATCAATTCTCTTCTGGTGTCGTGGCTTAGGAATTCGATCGAGCCTACTCTTCGGACCACCATATCGCACATGGAAGTGGCGAAAGATCTGTGGGAGAGTATTCGAGAAAGTTTTTTCGTGGGAAACGGACCTCGGATTCAGGAATTGAAAGCAGCTTTGGCCGGTTGTAAGCAAAAGGGATTAACTATTGCTGCTTACTATGGAAAATTGGCTATGTTGTGGGAATTGTGATAAGTTTCCAACTTGTTCGTGTGGAAACTGCACTTGCAATCTAACGGTTTGATGTTTGGCATTTTATGCCAACGTTTCCTTAATATTTCCGCATGTTTGAGCTTGTTATTCGCTCGTTTTATAGTTTATGAATGTGGTTTTGCACTAATTTTATGTCGTGTGTATGTAGGTTGTTATGCAGTGCAATTGGAGCTTTTAAGAGCATGATTGAGCAAGAAAAGATTGGATTTTGATTGAGGATTGGATCGAGCACACAAAGGCACGACACGAGCGAGCAAAGGAGCAAGGAACGGAGCAGTTTTGCCTGGCGCTATGGGCCACGCGCCGCGCCCTCTACCGCGCGCAGTGGCTAGGCGCGGTTTCCCATGCGCCGCGTGGCCAAAGCGTGGAGAATGTGACGGGTTCTGCTTGTCCCAGCGCTTTACGAGGCGCGGGGCGCCCGTTATGGCGCCCCTGGAGCGAATTTTGACTTCCCATTTCGTCTAGGATTGGATCTAACTTATTACTAGGTGTTTGTAAACTCTATAAATACTCTTTTACTTAGTTTTTCATGGGAGTTCAGACTTTGGAGCAAGTTTTGGAGGAGAGGGGAGGAGCCCTAGATGTCTTCTACACAAGTTCTTTCTCTTTTTCTCTTATTCTTCTCTTTAATTCTATAGTTTGTTCGTTCTAGGGTTAGAGTAAATACATGAAGGTTGATGTTTGAAAGTTGATTTCTTCCTATTGATTTACCATTACGGATTGTTTATTCTTTCTTGGTCATAATTGTTTGATTATAACGGCCGTATAATTGAACACTATCTACGGTTCTTAGATTGAACTCGACAGAGGGAATCTATGAACGCAAATAAGAAAGAATAGAACTAGTTTGTGAACCCGGGCATCGGGGAACCAATTCGCGGGTAGGATAGACATATACTTGCTTGCCTAGTTTAACTCATTACAGAATTCGTTAATGCGTGCACGTGATTCAACCCATAGACATATAGGGATTGGAGTAGCCTGCATAGACCGTGAAGAATCAAAAGGTTTTCACGGGTACAATTAACCTGTTAGTTAGCAATCTAGGAAATCAAGAAGTAGAATCAACTGGAAAACTCAACTGGATTGTTTGTAACTCTGACCCTGGACCGTTTCTCCATTATTGATAACAACCCATAAATTGCTCTCAAATACTTGATCTCAATTACTTGTTTTAATTATTGCAATTAGTTAGTAAAATCTCAACCATTGGAAAAGATCCCTGAATAGTTTATATAAATTGTTTGATAGGATTCAGTCTGAATAGTCCTCGTGGGAACAATACTCTACTTATCACTTTATTACTTGTCGACCACGTATACTTGCGTGTGCGTTTGGGAGCAACAAGTTTTTGGCGCCGTTGCCGGGGACTAAATTGACTGTTTTCTTTTTGAACAATTTATTATTTTCTATTCAGGTTTAATTATTTTTATTTTTAGTTTATTATTGTATTACTAGTTTACATGGCATCTTTTAATGAAAGTGGGTCGAATGATGGTTGCTCAAGTTTTATTGATTCTTGTCTACTTTTCGGAGGAACCCACTTGTGGGAAAATTGTCCAACTCTTTCAACCCTGCGAGACTGGTTATGCGAATTTTCTACCACATTTGATTGGAATTTTTGTAAATTGTGTGGTGGTCGGTGGAATGATTGTCCTAAGTGTCATGCTCCTTCCCCCAATAATTATGGTGATGATTCTAATGATGTTTGTGAGTTTGACAGGAGCGATAAAGTGCAGGTTGTTAGCGAAACTTAGCTAATGGAGCAAGCCAAACTCTTAGAAGCTTATGGGGATTTCAGGAGTGAACTTACAAATATGACGAAGCAATTTATGGAAGAAAGGGTTGTGCTCGGGCAAGAGATCGACGAGTTTGGCTTGACTATTCACGACTTGGAGGAGAATTTGAGTGATATGGTTGAGGTGTCTGAAGCTCAATTATCAGTTGTCGTGCTTAGTAGATTTGAGATAGAAGAGCTTAGAAGCCAATTTGAGGAGCAAAAAGTAGAATTCCTACCACTCGACCAAATATTAGTTGATGATGCCAAGGTTGAAAAAATTACATTAGAGTCAAGTGAGGAAATAGAAAACATCATATTTGAGGACTCTATTGTTTGTGCAAGTGAGGATGTCGAAAGTAATGCAACTTTAGAATTAAAGCGCATTGGACCTCATTCCAATCATTTTTCAACATTGTGTTTGGATGGTGACATGAAGATTGAGCCACCCGAGCCTATGAAGAAACCAAGGGAGGAGGAACAAGGTGCCTATATTTTAGAGTTTGTGATGCAAAGGAGACAAAACGACATCCCTCATTTAAAGGCCAAGAAGTGCAAAATGCGACAATGGTTACTTGGTCCTTTTGTATTTTTGCCACCACCCCAATACCATAGTTGTAAACTTGAGGCAAAGTTGGGGATTCAATTCATTAGTTCAAGGTGGAGGAAAAAGTGATGAAGTTGTCCTCGTCGTGCCGCGACGTTAAATCAAGCGCTTCTTGGGAGGCAACCCAATTTGTTTGCTTTACTTTTATTTATTTTACTATTATTTTTATGGTTGTATATTACTTTGGGTGATTCTTTGGATTGCAGGTTCATGTAATGCCGAGGCTAAGTGTGGGGTGTCCTCACCCTTGCCTAATATTGATGACCTGATGAGGGAAGTCTGAGTACCTCATACGATATGGAAGCTTGGAGGATGCTAGCACCAAGGACTAGAATCTTCAGGGAAGTTTTCTTTACCTTGCGCTTTCTTATTTTTAGCACTGAGGACAGTGCTTAGTTTAAGTGTGGGGTGGAGGAACTACCCTTTTATTTATTTTTGAGGTTAGGGATGCATGTACCATAGGATTTTTCTTTTGTCACTTGACTTTATTTTTATTTGTTTCTTGCTTTAATACATGAAAAAAAAAAATTAGAAAACCAATGAAAAATTCCAAAAAGATTTTCCTTTTAGTTTTGTTAGCGGTACATGTCATCCACCCCGTGGTTTTTCTTATGGCCTCGGTTCTTTTCCATGGGGAGACCTTTGAACCGGGTAGTTTTTTTATTTTTAGGATTAGGATAGTTAGTATAGGTGACCCTAGACGAAAGGAATAGGTAGAATGCTAGATGCCTTTGATTTGTTTGATACCGGTGGACTTGGACTTGATTGCATGTGCTATTTGTGGTGTCCTTGGGTTTTAAATTGTGATGCATGCCTAGAAAAAATGGAACGACCCCCTTGAGATGCTTAAGTCCGCTTGCTTGACTTGATTGTTAACCTTTGTGCATTCGTGCTTAAATTTCCACAAGTTGCACTCTAGAAGCTTAGTTGAGAGTTGTTAATGGAACCTCTTTGTGTGAACCATGTGCGATGTGTGTGTGAGGCATGTTCTTGTTTACTCCATGTTGCATGTTAATGTCTAGAACTTGCCCCGTGTGTGTGCAAAGCGAAATCCTAGGTTCGCTCTAGTCGGGAAATGATACAAGGCCTTCTTTTACTTGCCTACCCTTACATATATACCTTGGAAAAATTATTGTTGTGATTTCATTGACCCTTTTTGTTGGCACCCACACCCCGAGCCTACCCATTTATTTTAAATTGACTCTTTTGGCCCTTACTCCTTAAGCACTTTATTGATATTGTGTAGATGATTGGAGTTGTGGTTGGATTTTGGGAGGTTTTTGAGTGGAGCTAATGAAGGGGAATAATTGTTAAAATTTTGAAGTAGTGAAAAACATTGGCAAGGTTGGAAGATAATGAAATTGAAAAAAAAGAAAAGAAAAAAATAGCAAAGTTGAAAAGAAAAGAAAAGAATTGTGAAAAAGAAATAAAGAGAAAAAGATATCCATTCCTTGCTAGTGTGTGTTTAATAGAAATATGCTACTTGTGAGAAGGTGTATGTGTAAAAGTGTTGATTGGGTGGTTTGATGAGATTTGTGTTTGAAATAATTGTGATGTATTAAAGTGCGTAGGGAGGTAGTCACTATTACCATATGTATCCTACCAGCCCCTTAGCCTACATTACAACCCTTTAAAGTCCTAGTTAATCCCGATTGGAGTGAGCTTACATTAGTGGAGTCCTACACTACGGGCAAGCCTATGGTACATTGTGTGTGACGTGTGAGATTTTCATGAGAGTGAGCGAATTCATTTGTTATTGCCCCCGTTCTATTCATGATGTTTGATGTTGTGTGTGATCTTTGGGGGACACTCTTTTGCTTCATATTGGTGAGGGCATATGGTTTGCATGAAATAGGTGAAGTTGATGGCTTCTTGGTTGAGTAGATAGGTGTGATTTTGTGGGAGCGTGGTTGCGTTAAGTTGAGTTTGTGCATTTGAGCTATTTTGGGGTGGTTGTTCTCATATTTTTGGTTTCGGTAAATTGTTGGCATGTTTGTGGATCCATAGTAGTCATGTGTGCATTGGTTCAATGGTCGGTATCAACCATAGTCATAGGCAGACCTGTTTTACCTAGGTTGGGAAGTTAGTTGTGACTTGCTCGAGGGCGAGCAAGGGTTCAAGTGTGGGGTGGTGATGTTTGGCATTTTATGCCAACGTTTCCTTAATATTTCCGCATGTTTGAGCTTGTTATTCGCTCGTTTTATAGTTTATGAATGTGGTTTTGCACTAATTTTATGTCGTGTGTATGTAGGTTGTTATGCAGTGCAATTGGAGCTTTTAAGAGCATGATTGGGCAAGAAAAGATTGGATTTTGATTGAGGATTGGATCGAGCACACAAAGGCACGACACGAGCGAGCAAAGGAGCAAGGAACGGAGCAGTTTTGCCTGGCGCTATGGGCCACGCGCCGCGCCCTCTACCGCGCGCAGTGGCTAGGCGCGGTTTCCCATGCGCCGCGTGGCCAAAGCGTGGAGAATGTGACGGGTTCTGCTTGTCCCAGCGCTTTACGAGGCGCGGGGCGCCCGTTATGGCGCCCCTGGAGCGAATTTTGACTTCCCATTTCGTCTAGGATTGGGTCTAACTTATTACTAGGTGTTTGTAAACTCTATAAATACTCTTTTACTTAGTTTTTCATGGGAGTTCAGACTTTTGAGCAAGTTTTGGAGGAGAGGGGAGGAGCCCTAGATGTCTTCTACACAAGTTCTTTCTCTTTTTCTCCTATTCTTCTCTTTAATTCTATAGTTTGTTCGTTCTAGGGTTAGAGTAAATACATGAAGGTTGATGTTTGAAAGTTGATTTCTTCCTATTGATTTACCATTACGGATTGTTTATTCTTTCTTGGTCATAATTGTTTGATTATAACGGCCGTATAATTGAACACTATCTACGGTTCTTAGATTGAACTCGACAGAGGGAATTTATGAACGCAAATAAGAAAGAATAGAACTAGTTTGTGAACCCGGGCATCGGGGAACCAATTCGCGGGTAGGATAGACATATACTTGCTTGCCTAGTTTAACTCATTACAGAATTCGTTAATACGTGCACGTGATTCAACCCATAGACATATAGGGATTGGAGTAGCCTGCATAGACCGTGAAGAATCAAAAGGTTTTCACGGGTACAATTAACCTGTTAGTTAGCAATCTAGGAAATCAAGAAGTAGAATCAACTGGAAAACTCAACTGGATTGTTTGTAACTCTGACCCTGGACCGTTTCTCCATTATTGATAACAACCCATAAATTGCTCTCAAATACTTGATCTCAATTACTTGTTTTAATTATTGCAATTAGTTAGTAAAATCTCAACCATTGGAAAAGATCCCTGAATAGTTTATATAAATTGTTTGATAGGATTCAGTCTGAATAGTCCTCGTGGGAACGATACTCTACTTATCACTTTATTACTTGTCGACCACGTATACTTGCGTGTGCGTTTGGGAGCAACACGGTTGCACTGGAGAAGAAAACGGAAGATGATAGGGTACATTTATTTCTTATGGGTCTGGATGAAAGTCTTTATGGAACCGTCCGTTCCAATCTCTTGGTTCAGGATCCGCTGCCATCGATGAATCAAGTATACCAAAAGGTAATCCAAGATGAATGGGTTAAAGGGATGGCACGAACTCAGGAAGAACGAGGGGAGCTGACAGCGTTTGCTGCACAACGATCACAGCCACCGAAGACAGGCTATAAGGAGTGTCACTTGTGTGATCGAGGAGGACATCCTCCGGAATGTTGCTATGAAGTTATTGGTTATCCGGAGGGGTGGGTGCATTATCCGAAGCAAAGTTCTTCGAATGGAGGACGTGGTAGAGGAAGAGCTGAAGGTAACAGAGGTGGAAGAGGTCATGGACATCAACAGTTTCGTTCGAATGCTGGTCGAGGACGTGGCAATAATCGAGCAAATGTTGCTCAAGCTGAGCTCGAGAATGGAGAAAACGGACACATGAGTGTGCCCGGACAAACTAACTTGTCCGGAATAACAGGTGATCAGTTGCAGATGATGTTCGATTTGCTGAAAAAGGAGAAGGCAAGCACAAGTGAACCATCGATCGGTAAGAAAATTCATCTTTCATGGATTATTGACACGGGGGCATCAAATCACATGACCGGTCAGATAAGTGCTTTGGAGAATTTACGAACAATACCAAAGTGTCCGGTAGGTTTACCGAACGGAAGCAGTACGATGGCGACTCAGGAAGGATCCATCAGATTTAACGAAGACATGGTTCTTCACGGAGTGTTATATGTGCCCGAAATGACTTGCAATTTGATTTCTGTTTCTCAATTAATTGATCAAGTTGGTTGCAATGTAAATTTCACTAATGATTTGTGTGTTATGCAGGACCGGGCTACGGGGAAGTTGATTGGAGCGGGTGAACAAAAGAACGAACTCTACTATTTTCGGACTATACCCGTGGTGAAAACTCTTGCTTTCATTGATGAAGGGAGTCCCCTATTTATACAAGAAAAAACCTAGAGAAACCTAAACCTAACTTAGGAACCAAGTAAACTTAACGGGCTTGGCCCAATATACACTTTACACAACTAACTATTTACATATCTAAACTATTCACATTAACTCACGAGGAGTATGGGTATTCTTGTTAGTTGATAAGAGAGAGGTCGGACAAAAATTGAAAGGTTTCTTTGCAATAGTAGAAAGACAATTCAATAAACGGGTTAAGTGCGTTCGGAGTGATAATGGAACCGAATTTGTAAGTCTGAAAGGGTATTTTCTCGAACAAGGGATCTTGTTCCAAACTTCTTGTGTAGGGACACCCCAGCAAAACGGTAGAGTTGAACGGAAACATAGACATATCTTGAACGTGGCACAGGCGCTACGTTTTCAAGCCAATTTACCAATCGACTTCTGGGGAGAATGTGTGATGATGGCATGTTATTTGATTAACCGGACACCTACTAAGTTGTTGAATGGGAAGACACCTTACAATATCTTGATGGGTGTGACACCGAATTATGATCATTTGAGGGTGTTCGGTTGCTTATGTTATGCCCGCAATCAAGGACGAACAAGTGACAAGTTCGAAAGTAGGAGTCGTCGATGCGTGTTTTTGGGTTATCCAAATGGGAAGAAAGCGTGGAAAGTGTATGATTTGGAGGCAAAGGAATTTGTGTTCTCAAGGGATGTGGTGTTTTACAAAAAGGAATTTCCATTCGCATCCAAGGAGACTGAGGACGAAAAACGGAGACAAGATACGGTTCCTGTCACCGTAGCATTGGAGGAGGAAGAGGAGAGTGTGCGACGAAGGGGAGGTGTTGAACCCGATGTCATAACTCCGGAAATTGAACCCGAAGTAATGACTCCGGAAGCTGAACCTGAAGTTGTTCCCAAAGTTGAACCCGAAGAGATGGGTCGTGGAAAACGAACTAAGAAAGAGAATATCTTGCTGAGAGACTTTGTTACTAATACGGTCCAAAAGATGAGTCACCGGGTATCGTCCTGTGTTCGAAAGTCTGATTGTTCATCCGTTTCTCAACAACTCTCTGGTAAGCCCTATCCTCTAGCACACTATGTCAATTGTGATAATTTCTCTTTGAAACATGTGAGTTTTCTTGCAGCTATAACGCAAGGACATGAGCCTACCTCCTATTTGGAGGCGGTGAAAAATGAAAAATGGAGAACAGCCATGGGGGAAGAATTGAAGGCATTGGAAGCGAACAAAACTTGGGAGATAGTTCGCTTACCTACGGGGAAGAAGGCCCTCGGATGCCGATGGGTATATAAGATAAAGTACAACTCGGATGGAACTATTGAAAGGTACAAAGCAAGACTAGTGATTTTTGGGAATCATCAAATCGAAGGAGTTGATTACACGGAGACATTTGCACCGGTTGCAAAGATGGTGACTGTCCGAGTTTTTCTGGCCGTAGCAGCTGCCAAAAATTGGGAATTGCATCAGATGGATGTGCACAATGCATTTTTGCATGGTGATCTTCACGAAGAAGTGTATATGAAATTTCCACCGGGACATTGCATGATTGGGAGAGGAACTGTGTGTCGCCTTCGAAAATCATTGTATGGTTTAAAACAAGCTCCCAGATGTTGGTTTGCGAAGTTATATGGGTTTCGACAATCATATTCGGATTACTCATTATTTACGATGAAGAAGGGAAATGTGCATTTGAATGTGCTCGTTTATGTGGATGATCTAATCATATCTGGTAATGATTCGAAGGCAATTCAAATTTTTAAGTTGTATCTTTCGACATGTTTCCATATGAAGGATTTAGGTGCCTTAAAATACTTCTTGGGAGTTGAAGTGGCAAGGGCTCCGAAGGGAATCTTCTTGTGTCAGAGGAAGTATGCATTGGATATCATATCGGAAGCATGCTTGTTGGGAGCAAAACCGGTTGGTACATCGATAGAACAAAACCATCGCTTGGCACTTGCGACTGGTCGTTTTGTCAAAGATCCTGAACGCTATCGGCGACTGGTTGGAAGATTGATTTACTTGTGTTTTACGCGACCGGATTTGTCCTATAGTGTGCATGTGTTGTCGCAATTCATGCAAAGTCCCTGTGTTGAGCATATGGAAGCGGCACTTAGGGTTGTTCGATATTTGAAAGGCTGTCTGGGACAAGGCATCGTATTTAATTCTCAGTGTGATCTGAGGTTGCACGGGTGGTGTGACTTCGATTGGGCAGGTTGTCCGTTGACGCGTCGATCGTTAACAGGGTGGTATGTATCGTTAGGGGATTCACCGATATCTTGGCGAACGAAGAAGCAACAGATCGTGTCGAGGTCCTCCACCGAGGCAGAGTATCGATCGATGGCGATGACTGTGTGTGAATTGAAGTGGTTGAAAGGGATATTATGGAATCTTGGAATCGATCACACCTCTCCGATGAATTTGAAGTGTGACAGTCAAGCAGCGTTACATATTGCTCGAATCATGTCTTTCACGAACGCACTAAACACATCGAAGTCGACTGTCACTTTGTTCGGAATAAAATTATCGGAGGAATCATTCGTCCCAGCTAAATGCCTACAACCACACAACTTGCTGATATTTTTACGAAGGCGCTGGGGCGTGCCTAGTTCGAATACTTCGTTAACAAGTTGGGCATAAGGAACCCTCACGCTCCAACTTGAGGGGGGGTAATGAAGGTTATATTGTGAATAGATTAGATATGTAAATAGTTAGTTATGTAAATTGTATATTGGGCCAAGCCCGTTAAGTTTACTTGGTTCCTAAGTTAGGTTTAGGTTTCTCTAGGTTTTCTCTTGTATAAATAGGGGACTCCCTTCATCAATGAAAGCAAGAGTTTTCACCCAAATCTTATTTCTCTTGTGTGAGTGTATTTGGTCTTACATGTTCGGTTTCTTGGCGTGTTCGATTTTACAATTTCTTTACTTAATTTCCAAACAAAAATAACTTCTCTCCTTAATAAGGTCAAAGTAACTCCATCCATCTTGATCAACAAGTACTTTAACTTGTTTACACCCTCTATTCAGGAATCTCTTGTGTAAATTGTGAGGGTAATACTTGCCCTCAATATTTACATCAAACTATGTTACTAAATATTTAACTTAATAAGGGAGAGTCCTTTTTGTCCAATGAATAATCGAAACAGATATACTGTATATCAATTTCATGGTTAAGTGATAGATGCTCATGAACACAAATGGAAACAAGAAAGAGATGATTAGAGACCTAAAGTAAAGACAAATCCATAAATCAGAAAATGTACCTGAAAGCTTGAATTAAGCTCACTACTAGTGAAACGAGAGGCCAGTAACACTTAAAGACGCCACTTGGACAAATAATTGGTTAACAAACTTCCAAGTGGATAAATTTATCTTGTGGTAGCAAGAAATTTGAATTGCCATTGATGTATCTTCAAGATAGATAGAAGCTTCTCGAATAGTTAGAAGCATTCAGCCAAAGAAAATATGAGCATGACGGTTGGGGTGTAGAAGCCTAGCTAGTTTAAAACCTTTTTGGTAGATAAATTACCTAATCGCTTATTTGGTTAGTTGATTAGAAATAGTTGATAAATTAAACCATTAATTCGTAAAAAATATTCTTTTCCTCTTAAACTTCTTATTTTCCTTAATATTTAACTTGTTGGTTGATTAAGTTACAAATACTCCCACAAGACATATTGAGTTCTTTTAATAATGGTGGTGTAATGTTATCTCTTACTATAATAAGCATTCGATAATTGGCACATTAAGGTGCTACGCACTTAAGAGAAAAGCCCGGTATTGTTTATTTATGCTGAAATTCTAATTTTAAATACTCATTATTTTCATCTACTTTATTTACGAATAGGTCAGGTCTTTTAAGAGATGGAGTTCTTTTTGCAAGCATGATAATGAGACGCATTGCCTCAAATTTCCTTTATCCACGAGCCAAAATGAAACAAAAATAAGGAGAAAATTTATGGAGGAAAAAACAACTTAAACCATGACCTCAAAGCAAGTATCATAAAAGGCTAAAATTTTGTTGTTACTCTATCTAGTTCCGAAGCCAAATAAAAAAAACAGAAGCCATGTCAAAACTAAAGTCCCTTTGAGAAATGTCCACCTAATATAGCCAATCCTCAATTGTGTGGCCCTTAGGAATTTGTAAGCCAAATCCACATAAATTTCCTTACACAAAACTTTAGCCATACAGTTGAAAGAAGTGTAACAACGTGTGCTATAAAGTCATCTAACTTCCCATACTTTCATCACAAACCAACTGTTTTCTTAGCAAATTAAAAGGAGTTTTCTGATCAATTTTATATTTCTTCAGTCTTCAGAGTTAGTCAAAAGACCATGGCTACCTCTGTCTCAACTATTGGAGCTGTCAACAAAGCACCGGTACTTTGTTTTTCTCGTCACTCTTTTAAAACATGCCAAATTTTTATATATGATATTGCTTTTTTTAACTGTCCTTCACTTGGTTATAATCACATGTTATTATTGTTCTTTTCTATTAACAAAATCCTTTTATCGGCTAATAGTCTATCTCATTCAGCTAGCTGCTACTAGAGACAAATCTAATTTTGTATGTTTCATTTTATATAGCAGTGTTTGACTAGAAAAGGAGCTTAACAAAGAAAAAAATAAGACTTTTTGCACATTCTTAGAACACATGGACTTAACGTGTTATGACATTTTTATACTTATAGAAGCATGTCACTAAGGATACAATGAAAAGTTTATAGTTAAACAATACTTTTAAATATAGAAATGTGTCATTTATTTGAAAAATAAAAAAGAAAGAGTGTCATATAGACGGTAGAGTGGAGTAATAAACTTTTAGCTTCAATTAATCATTTGGTATGTATAAATAGAGTATCAGAGGTGGGAGTTATTTCTGTTCACTTTGGTACGTAACATATTTTCTTGGGTAACGACTTGAAATTGAAGTATTTTTAGTGTATATTTTGATGGGGTCCTTGAATTTTGTGTAAAAATTGCAAGACAGTTAACTGGATAAGTTATGAAGGTTTGTGTTAAAGAATTCTATAGGATTCCATACGTTTAACATTTGAACCAGAACTTAGTTAGGAAAAAGACTATGGATTGTGTGGTTTATTCAAGATATTACTATGATTCAGTAGCTGTTACTAAGAAAACATCATTGTTGCAGTTGAGTTTGAACAACTCTATTGGTGGAGCTTCAGTTCCAACCACTGCTTTCTTTGGCAAAACATTGAAGAAAGTGAACAACAAAGTTTCCATCCCAAAGGTCTCAAACAAGAACTTGAGGATTGTAGCAGCTGAAGAAATTCAAGAAGTAGATCCCAAGAAACAAACCGATGGAGACAGATGGAAGGGTCTTATTATGGATGCGTCCGATGACCAACAGGACATCTCTAGGGGTAAGGGTATGGTTGACACTCTTTTCCAGGCTCCAACGGGTACTGGTACTCACCATGCTATCATGAATTCCTACGAATACGTCAGCCAAGGTCTTAAACAGTAAGTCGTCCGTGTTGTACAGTGTGACCATCTAATATGAAAAATTAAACTGTTTGAGAAACTGTTTATTTACTTAATTATGTCTTTGACGCTCCCTTCAGGAAAGAATTGTTTTGTTAATTCTTGAAATTTTGTAGAGCTATTTCGATCTAAATGTATTTTCACTTTGTTTGTCTAGATACAACTTCGACAACAAATTGGATGGATTCTACATTGCTCCTGCTTTCATGGACAAGCTTGTTGTTCACATCACCAAGAACTTCTTGAAGTTGCCCAACATCAAGGTTTGTTAAGAAATATTTGCTTAAGAGTTCTGGCTTTATCAGTCTTTTGTGGTAACAGAAGATTGAACTTTGTCTATATTTTGACAGGTTCCACTCATCTTGGGTGTCTGGGGAGGCAAAGGTCAAGGTAAATCATTCCAGGCTGAGCTTGTCTTCAGAAAGATGGGAATCAAGTGAGTATTGCCTTGATAACATACTCCATTAGTTTCATTTCAACTACGGAACGAATTTAAAATCGAAATTTTTTCTTGGGACATGCCCTAACATTTCTTGAAACAAACTAAAAAAGAAAGAGTGTCATATAAAATGAAACAGATGAAGTATCTTTATTTAGAATTAGTCAAGGAAACAGATTAAAGTTACTTAATATGTTTGGTCTATAAAACATGCAGCCCCATTATGATGAGTGCTGGAGAATTGGAAAGTGGAAATGCAGGAGAGCCAGCCAAATTGATTAGGCAAAGGTACAGAGAGGCAGCAGAAATCATCAAGAAGGGAAACATGTGTTGCCTCTTCATCAATGATCTTGATGCAGGAGCTGGTAGAATGGGTGGAACTACTCAATACACTGTCAACAACCAGATGGTGAATGCCACCCTCATGAACATTGCTGACAACCCGACAAACGTTCAGCTACCCGGTATGTACAACAAGCAAGAGAACGCTAGGGTCCCAATTATTGTCACTGGTAACGATTTCTCCACATTGTATGCCCCTCTTATCCGTGATGGTCGTATGGAGAAGTTCTACTGGGCACCAACTAGGGAGGATCGAATTGGTGTTTGCAAAGGTATTTTCAGAACTGACGGTGTTCCTGATGAAGCTGTTGTCACGATTGTCGATAGCTTCCCTGGACAATCTATCGGTAAGGACACCAAAGAAAAAAACATTTTCAGCTTTCCTTAACATAAATAAGAATGTCAATGATCATATCTGATGGATAAACACCTTTCTTCTGAAAACAGATTTCTTCGGTGCTCTGAGGGCCAGAGTATACGACGATGAAGTGAGGAAGTGGATTGGAGGCACTGGAATTGAACAAGTTGGAGAGAAACTTTTGAACTCTCGTGATGGGCCACCAACTTTTGAGCAACCAAAGATGACACTCGAGAAACTCCTCGAGTATGGTAACATGCTTGTCCAAGAACAAGAAAATGTGAAGAGAGTTCAATTGGCTGACAAGTACCTCAAAGAGGCTGCACTTGGTGATGCAAATGCTGATGCTATCAACAATGGATCCTTCTTTGCTAGTTAGAAAACTTTTGTCGACTTGAAACCTAAAACAAGAGGTTTGATTAATGATGTTGTTGATAAATACTCTAACAATAAGATTGAAAATTGTAAAAGAGAAGAGTTACTTAATATTTTTTTCCTATTATTACTTGGATGCAGGAAAAGAAGCAGAACATGTTGATCTTCCTGTTGCTGAAGGCTCTAGTGATTCAATTGCAACAAAATTTGATACTTCTAAGGGTGAAGATGGAACCTATGTTTTCAAATTCTAAAGTCACTTTTATGAGATATGACAAGAGTTGTGTATTTGTGAAACCAGTTATGTTTGGTTAATAGTGCAAAGTTTGGTTGAGCTTTTGTATCAGTTTTGTCATGCCTATGTAATCGATTTCTTGATTTTGAATTTCATTTAAGACCAATAACTCGAAAAAAAAGGACTAAGCACCGAAAAGGAAAATGTTTAGGAATACTTACAAAAATACCCACAAAACTTAAAATAATTACAGCCACTATCCACTACTTTCAAATATTACCCGACCTACCCACTAAATTATTTACCCACTCTACCCACCCAGACTTGTATACCATAGTTTACCTATAAGGCATAACAAAGGTATACAATAATAAATTGGTAGGTTGGGTAAATACTTTTAGTTTTATGGGTAGTATAATTTGTAATTGGTATGGCTTGTAAATATTTTAAATTTTATGGGTATAGAGTGTAAAAATCCCAAATGTTTAACCACCCGGTATATGGTGCCACTAGCCAACTAATTTGAACTTTCACGGCATAGCCATTGTGGATGTTAAAGGGGAACAGCTCCTTAGGAAGAATTTTCTCAATAGCTATTTAGTTGTTGGGATTGTTCCTTAGATTGATGGGGATTTGACAGAATAAACAACCTACTTCAACTATTAATTGTTCAGATTACTGCCAAATTGCCGATGTATCATTTTGTGAAGTTCGATTACGTCAATATTAACCAATAAAGAAAGAAATTAAAGGCTTAGGGGTGAACACAAATAATATCACCCGATGTTCCCAAAATTGTTTAGTTTTGAGAGTTCGTTCTTATTTGAGATATTTTAAAAAATAAAATTACTTCCGCTTCGTTCCGTAACTACAAAAATATCTATAATTAGCGACAATGTTCTACAATATTATCGTGGGTAAAAATAAAGAAATGGCAACAACATGAACTAATTGTTGCTGTATCATAGAACTTTTAGCCACAGTTTTTTATTGGCAAACATTTCAATCTTGTTGGCCTGGGCATCGAACGAGCAAGCCGAGCCTGAGCCGAGCCTGACCGAGCCAGAGCCTAATCGAGCTTTATATCATACCGAACCGAGCCGAGCCTGAGCCGATTTTTTTTCTTGTGTCCTCATACTTAATAATATAAAAATTAATATTTAAAATTTTCTTTTGATCATAATCATAAATAAGGATAAAAGTACTAGTTTATCAATTGTTAACTATTGCATTAAAATATCAAGGACTGATTACATAAACAGCCACAAAACAATAAATATTTACTTTCTAATAGCCACAACTATTTGTAGCCATTATTAATTGCCAAAAAAAAAAATATATCTGTATTATTAATATTAATATTCAATCATTTACTAAATACCTAAAATAATATTTAACTAGCATGATAATTCTTCAAGCGTCAAATATGGGTAGTGGGGTAAGCACGAACTAATGAGCAACTAAGCAAAGTCCTAAACACTATAAACTATCTCTCACTATCCTATGAAAATGCAACACGAAAATCAGTTGAAAATTCTCATATCTTCATCAAACTACAAAAATCTCGTGGGATGGAAAACATTGATCTACTGATACAGTTCAATGGGATATGGAACAACAATTACAACTACGAGGACTACAAAATGGATGGCATTGTTGTTGATCAAAACTGTCCATACAATACATTAGTTTGTTCAATTAAAAAGATGCTTGAAGGAGTTGGTCTATTTGGTTCAATCGATATCAAATACAAGTTGAAGGATGGATTAAAGCCCATGATTGTCTACAATGATATGAGCTTGAAGTTCTACATTGATCTTAGGCGAACAACCAGTGATGTTACACAAATGCAAGAGCACCCTGGTGCAATTATATGTGCAAATGGTGGAAATGTAAAACCATCGCAAACAAGCAGACAGGATGAAATGCAGGTAACCACCTTGTATGTGGAACATGATGATAATGTGATGATGGATAGTGATGGCAATGACTATGGTGGGATCTCTTTGGATAATATATGCATCATAAGCGACGCAATGAACGACGATATTTGTGCAGGACAATTATATAGAGACAAGAAAACACTAGTAACTGTAATGAAAAATCTGGCCCTCTATAAGAATTTCAAAGTCAGAGTTGACAGATCATCGGCTACAAGGTAATAAATGGAAATTATAAACTGGTATAGATATCAGTACATGTATTAAATCTAATGATAATTCTATAGTTAGATACAAATTATATTGTTGATAAGTGTTGCTCGATACAATTTATAATTTAAGATAATTGTCTTAGTTTATCTAAATATGTAAAATATAGGTACGCTTTGTTGTGCGCTGGTAAAGAGTGTGATTGGACCATGCGATCATCAAGTATAGGTGGTTCTGGCGTATTTAAAATACGCGAATTTAACAGCACCCATACTTGCCCTAAAGAACAGAGACTGCTTTCTGAACGACGTGCAAGTTATGCAACTATAGGTAAAATTATTAAGGAAAAATTCAAAGATCCTAAAAGTGTATATACACATAATAATATAATACAGGACATTAAGAAAGATTACAGTCTGGAACTTAATTACATGAAGCATGGAGATCGAAGGAAAGGGCACTAGAACTGTTAAAAGGAAATCCATCTAAACCATATAGTGTTTTGCCGAGTTATCTGTATATGGTTAGGACAACAAATCCAGGTAGTGTAACAAAGTTGCACAAAACCTCTGACAATCGGTTCAAATACGTGTACATATAATTGAATAAGTCTATACAAAGCTGAAGGTACTGCAGGCCAGTTGTAGTGGTAGATGGCTACTTTATTTCAGATGTTCATGGAGGTACACTGATTGCAGCTTCAACACAGGATGAAAAAGGTAACATTGTTAATGTTTTTATATACTTGGTATCAAAAAAATATATGCTGTTGTTTTTTATGTATTGTAGATAAACTCCAGAATAATAACTAAACATTGGGATTGATATAGGAAACATTGTTCCACTGGCTTATGCAGTCGTCGACTCAGAAAATGAAAAATCATGGGAGTGATTTTTTAAATCATTCAGAGACACATATGGAGTCCGAGTTGGTATGTGTATTGTATCTGACCGATGTGCAAGAATATCACGTGCTTGTTCAACAATCTATCCAGAGCTGCCGCACTGCATATGTGTGTATCATCTTTGGAATAATGTAAATTCAAACTTTAAGATTAGCCACAAAGAAATAGGTGATATATTTTTCACCTTAGCAAAGGCATATACAATTGAAGAGTTTGATCACTACATGAAGGAACTTGAGAAAATAGATAAAAGAGTGAAGAAATATTTGTCTGATATTGGTTACCATAAGTGGTCCCGTGCATACAGCAGAGATGATGAGCAACATAGCAGAGTCTATTAATGGAAGAAATAAACATGCACGGTCACTGCCTCTCGTGGAATTGCTAGATGTAATGAGAGATATGATGAGGAACTGGAATTGGAAAAATAAGAAAAAAGCCATAGGTACTTTTAAGGTGTTGACCAACAGAAATCAGAGTATTTTCAAGTCTAGTATGGAAGCTTCAAGACGGATGACGGTATGGTTTAAAGATCATCAATTCATTTAAATACAGATTCTATTTTATGGGTACGTTTATTAACTGATTTTCTGTTATATATGTACGTACACAGGTCATACCTTCAAATGAATACATGTACGAGGTGCATGATGGTGGGACGAAGCATGTGATATGCCTTTGTTATAAAACCTGAACGTGTAGGAGGTTCCAGTTGGATGAAATACCTTGCCCACACGCACAGGCATTGCTGAAATATAACAATATAGATCCTTATAGCTACTGCTCACCTTTATGCACAAAGGAGAACCTTGTGAAAATATACGAACAAACCGTTTTTCCAATGCAAGACCAGACTGCTTGGATAGTCCCTGATGAAATATTGATGGAGGAAGTCCTGCCACCTAAGGGGCGAACGCAAGATGGCAGATTGTATGTAGTCGCTGTGGCAAGCAAGGACATAATTGAAAGACATGTCTAAATCCTCCAATGGTTTTTTAAAGTTTAGTTTTACATGTAGCATGATCGCAACTTTTCTATTGCTTTATAATTAGGAATTGCAATAGTTTGTTTTAACATTAAGGCATGCCATTTTATGTGTTTACTTGGCTTTGAATTCAGTGAAACTTGATATTCATATAAGATACCAGTGCTTAAAGTTTTTACCAATTTAATATTTATTTCAAATATAAAGTACGCGCTTAATAATAATTATAAGATAATGTACATATTCGGTTATGTAAAATTATGGATTAGATAGAGGGAACAAAAATAAAGGATGTACAGTAGACAGATACAATTTGATCTAAATGTATCAAGTAAATCACTAATAAGGAATAATATACCTATCCCGATGTGCATATCCACATAGTCGAATATTAAGAAGAAGTTAAGTTCATATTTGTTCAATTTCAAATATTACCATCCTATGATTTAGAACTGTTTGAAAATGCAGTTGGAAATGATATTATTTAGTGAATATAATTGGGTTAATTGTAATCTAAATAACATGTGGGAATAAAGGCTATTGTTACATTCAGATTATCTACAAACTATGAGGAAAAAGTATATCTATTAATCATTTCTAAGAACATATTATGTACATATTAAAAACTAAGATACACCAACAATAATATCTGTATATTCATTATAAGCATCAAGACACCCCCTTAAAAAAGAAAAATATACATAACTTTAAAGAAATATAAGGTAAAGACAGAATAATAAATAAAACAGTCGCAACTTTACTTTAATACCATACTGAAATAAAAAAACACTGACAAGTTCATATGCCAGATTAGGCAAGATTCACATAACATTCAGGAAATATCAAGACAAAAGCTAAATCATTAGAAAGCGTTCAACGCAAAATACATAAAAATATAGTTCATAAAATGCAACAGAATGACTAAAACAACACAATTAGTCTTCCAGTTCACTTTGTTGATTTACCTCATGCTTCTTGACTCCATAATCCCACAGCAGCGCACCAAATCGCTTCCTAAATCGTCTAATATTGCAACCAGGAGGAGGCATGTTGTGTCCATGCATGAAATGCTCAGCAAATGTAAGAGCAAAAACTCCATAGTCACTGAAAAAATAACACAGAAAAGAAATATTAAACACCAGACAAAATTTATGATAAAGATGTCAACTGTCAAGATAATGTAACATAGCACTTACGATTTACGCATGCCAGTCATGTCATATATATGTAACACCTCCCAATTTTCAGTAATTGGTTTTTCACCAAAGACATAAGCTGCAGGATTTAAATCATCCCTCATATAATAAAATCCAATTGCAGACAAGAAAAGAGGGATCAGAATGGCATACGGCTCCACAGCTCGTATGAGTTCATCATCATAGTAGAAATTGTCTAACTTTTGCTCATACACATACAATACCCTTTTCTTAAATGAAAGCCTACCAAGAATCCAGTGCCAATCTTCAAACACTTTTATAGGAAAAAATACATCATCTACCAACTGCCATGGCATATTGCAGCGAATCGATAAACCCTTCATATAATCAGATATGATATGGTTATCAGCAGCAACAGTTAGAGGTTTGTTATTTTTTAAATAACTCTTGTAAATATCTCTAATTATTGAATCAAATAAGCAGTAAGTTGTTGTGAAAAGACCATAGACAGTTGGATCATGCTTGGCCTTTTTCCTCAAGTAAGTCAGTATGACATCAATGTGCTAGAATAAAAAAAAAAAAGATGAAATTTTAGATACTACTGATAAAAAATCAAAATTATAATTATGAACTATAAGTAGTTAAATTACTAATAACATACCATTTCTTGCAGGACTGTCCACAGAATAAAGAGTATGGAACCAATCTTTGGATGAAACAAGGCACACACCAAAATCAAATTTAGGCCTGACTATATTAGCAGTAAAGTGGTATGGGGGCTCCCTGTGAATTTGTATAACATATATTTTGATTAGTTGAAGTAAGATAAATTATATATGTTAACTACAAAATCAACATAAAGTGCAATTTATGAATATTACCTAGTCTTCATCAACCGAGTTTTGATCCATGAAGAAAAGCTTTTCGATAGCTTGGAATCAACTCGACGTCATGGTTTGCTGGTGAATGGATGCTTCCTTGCAAATGTAGAATTCAATGCAAGATTGTTACTGTTAACAGAATGTCCAGAACTATATACCAAAGGTGATCTGTGTAACCTAACCAGCTTCCAAATACAAACAGATTTATGTTTTGAAAGCAGCGCTTCTTGCGATTATCATCTTCTGGAACACTGTTTTCCACAATTTCAAGGTCCTTCTCACTAAACTCGTCAACATTATTGAGCAATCTATTTAGTTCCCCATCACCAATAATATTCACCATTTGTCCACTATTGGGCACTGCAAAAGTTTAGAAACAATACAGTAGATCAGATTAAATGTGATTAAGGTAAAGATATTACCTACTCTTACTAATCATATTGACATTAAAGTCTGATATTTGAAAAACATCTATAGCACAACATGTGGCAAAAAAAAATTATATACATCAAACCAAATATTTAAATAATATTCATGAAGTTAAGTTGAATAACATTACTTGCAGAAACACCTTCAGAAACATTTGGAACAACACAGACAGACTTTCCTGCATTGTCAATATTGCTTCATCCAGATTTCAAGCCAATTTCTTTCAAAATAATCAATGCTGCCACATCAATAAAACAATATCAATTTACTAAAGGCATATTAATAAAAAGCAATATCGCAAAATTTAAACAGTATACATATATATTATTGCTTATGCAGAAAAAAATTCAAGGAAAAATATCAATACACTTATCAACAAATGCACTCTCATGCACTTCCTCTGCAATGACACTGTTGCTACCCTCGCCAGATGGGGGATCACTTTTTCCATATATTTCTGCTTCCTCTTGAGTGTCGAAAAGCCTGAAGTTGGGAAAACCACCAGGAACATCCTCTATTGCCACATCAACATGTGCTTTAAAAAGAAACACGAACAAACAGTTAACAATATAAAAAAAATATAATTATATGCATAACAAATCAGTGCATGTTAAAAATAGAGTATATTAAACTCACATTTATCCTAAAGAGATGCCTCAGCTAAAGCTTTGTGTGCTGCAGATTCATGCACTCTATTCTCAACAATTTCATCAATTATGTTCAAGTCCTGTGTGGTTATTGAGTCGAGACCTAGACCATAAACATTTTGCTCACCATGTTGAACAAACTGGAATGTGATAGTTTTTGATGACAAATCAAGTGCTTTAAAAGGAAAAAACATATATATAGTTTAACATTAGAAGATATCTGAGATTAAATATAACACAAATTTGAGATATGGAAAAAAAGTATATTTTAACTTAGTCCTTATGATATGAATCAGCTGCGCCTTTGCGTTTTGCAGAATCATGAACCCTCTTCAAAAAAATATCATCAATGACATTTAAATTCTGTGTGGATATTGAATCAAGACCCTGACCTTTATCATTTTGCTCTACAAGCGGAACAGACTCAAGTGTTTTAGGTTCTAATAACATAAAATGCAACAACAAAAAACAACAAATAAAATTAATAACAGACATACCATATAATACTGATACAGTTTAATAATGATACTAAAGCAAAAGCTAACCAATAACATTATTCACACCACTCGCGCGATTTTCACATGCTCCTGCCAAAGCTTCACCGAAAGAAGCCTGGGTCTGTGTTTACCAATGATACACACTGCAGTGCCTGCAGCTACAGAAAAAATACATAATTAACAAAACACACACATAAAGATCATATAAATGAAAGAGCATACTGAGTTTGTCATACAATGTGACTGAGGAGATACTTCAATTGCAGCTTTACGTTTTGCAGATTCCTGAAGTCTTTTCTCAACACTATCATCAATGATATTTAGGTCCTGAAAAAAGAATCAACACCTGCACCATCTACATCTTGGTTTCCCAGTTGACCAAACTCAAGTTTTGTAGGCACTGATAAAAAAAAAACACAATATAATACATTAATATTGACACATTATAATACTATACAAAAACAATTATATATAACCTTAGGTGACTGATTCAGTAATGCATCACTGTTGCACATTGAAGTGTCTACAGCTAGACTCCAGAAAAATATTGAAAATATAAACAATTTTTATCTACATATAGTTACTACAAAAAATACATAACACACAGTTCTTGTGAAGTTTCTCTGATTGATAAAATAACTATATGACAATGGTAATAACTCACCAAACACAGACTTTAATAACTTACCAATTGTAGCTTTATGTTTTGTAGATTCCTGAAGTCTTTTCTCAACACTCTCATCAATAATATTTAGGTCCTGAGTGGACATTGAATGAAAACCTTCACTATCTACATCTTGATTTCCCAGTTCACCAAACTCAAGTCTTCTAGGTACTGATAAAAAACAACACAATATAACAATCCACCATATCTTCCACTGATTGTAGACATCTACTACAACAAATAATACATTAATATTGACACATTTTAATACTGTACAAAAACAGAAAAATATAAACTTACCAATAGCATTTGTGTCACTGCTCACAACCTTCTCCGGAGCTGCTACGTCTTCCACCATGGGTGACTGATTCAGTAATGCATCACTATTACCCACAGAAGTACCTACGATTAGAGACCAGAAAAAATGTTAAAAATACAAAATAAAATTGTATCTACATATTCTTACTAAAAATATACAAATCCCACAATTCTTGTGAGGTTCCTCTAAAAGATTAATTCTGTATATAACAAATATGTTAATAACTTACCAAACACAGATGTGTCCCGAGGTGTACGTGTAGGCGTACGTTCCATGCCAACATTGTTTTCTTCATCAGGACCAACATTATTGTCAGATCCAAAACCACCAAAGCTAAACATTCCCTCCATACCTGCAACCTGAATAATTGATATAACAAAAGGCAAAATAGTCAATCATACTAAAATTAAGTAAAACATGAACTGGAAGACTAAATTAACAATAGTGTTACCATACCTGCTCCGGACTCTTAGCAGCAATCTTCTTTGAAATCTGATCCATGTTCATTGAAGATGCGATCAGCTGTGGACACCATAAATTCTTTTAAACCAGCAACCGCAAGAGTATTTGAGTGAATTTCCCGCTTAAGCTCAATCTGATTTTGTTTTAGGATATCAATTTCTTTCATAAAATCAACTTTCCTCACAAACAAATCATTATCACTATCTGTCTGGGCCGATGCATTAAATTCTGGAACATCAGCTTCACTTTGACAAGCAATATCTTCATCAAGATTGATTTCATCTTCTTCAGGCAAATTCAATGATTCCAACTCTAGATCAGTTGGAGAAATACTATGCACAACCATCTGCATATACAAAAAATACAAATCAGAATGATATCAGTTTAATATCAATACATACAAATAATAAATTTCATATTTATGTAATATCAAAGAAATAACAAAACCATACATGATAATTACCTTGTCACCTATTAATGAAAAGAAACTCCTCTGCACTTCGTTTAAAACAAGATGCCTTGTAACTTTCCAATTCAGAATATGAGGGACCTTATTTCCAACACGATTAGCTAGTTTGCCATCAGCTGTGGGGCAGCATTCAAAAAACCATACAAGCAAAGCATATGGCTTCCTTGCAAACCTGTAATAAGATTTTCACACACAAATCTTGTTGTGCAATAATTCAATCGTTGCATGAAAAATCTTATAACCCTATGGATATGATTCTCATTCACCCGATTCAATAATATCAAGGGAAATTTACCCAGGTGAACATTCATTAAAAATATTTACTCTTTTTAAACACCTTTTAATGTGTCTTTCTTTTTATAGCCAATCAGTTATTTTTATATAATTATTCTTAATATTATCCTTTTTTATTATTAATAAATTAAAATAATATGTATATCTTGTAATTAAGGGAAGTTGACAGGTTTTAGATAACTGAATGTATATCCCATTTATTATGCAAATATGAAACGTTAGATACTGTGTTTATATCCCATTAATTAAGGGAATATGATAAGTTAAATTAACTGATTCGGCCCTTTATTCTAGGGGTTGTGAATGAGCATTAATTAATCCACCTTTCCAACTTTCACTTTTCACACGCAAACTGTTCAGTTTTTGTTCAAACCTATCACCTTCTTCTTCATAAACCTTTTCATTTCCATTTTCCCTCGATAAAAAGATTCACTTTTCCTCAGAATATTTATCTTTTTTAGTCATTATACTATCTGTTTATTAAGGTGTAATTTATTCTCTACAATGCATCCCAAATGATCTCTAGAAAGGGTCGTCGTTCCGCCGATAAAGTATTTATGCATGGTCAGAATAGTACAGAAGATGATGATTTCATTGAATCTATACCAGTTATGCGACCGTTAACACAATCTATTTCGCATTGCATCTTCTATGCCTTCGCGAATTACTCGATCCTAGGCTGCATACAACCAAAAAAGGAAGGCTGCTGAAAAGAGACCTCGAGGTGTGCATTTTGAGGTTGATGTTGTTGAAGTTGAAGGTGCACAAAATATTTCAAAAAAGAAGGTTAGACGAAAGGGCAATGCTGCTAAATCAGAATTTGACCTTGACACAAATCCCGGTCCTGTTTTGAAGGTATTTTGTTTAATTTTAGAATTTTTTATGTGTTGTTTTAATTTAATATAATGTTATTAATTATCTAATTAATGTGCATTTTTTTCTAATTAAGTTGATGATAACAATTCATATAGTTAATTAGTTTTTCTCTGTTTCATTTTTTAAATTATCTCTGTTTTATACAAAAATTAGTTTTTAGTTTATTTCTTATTTTTATATGTTGTTTTGATTTTACTTTATTTTTGGTGCATTTTAAGCAACATCTTTGGTCTTAAATATGGTAGAATTCTAGTGTTCATTATTGTAGTATTTTAATTTGTCCTATTTGTTTTAAATATGTTGTGTCTTTTATTTCTGTATTACATTTTCATAAATATGTTACGAATATTTACCTTTAGATATGTTGTAATATTTACTATAGATATATTATGAATATTAGTTTTAATGTTGTAGTATCATTTAAGTTGATATCTTATTTTTTCAGACATGAGACTTTTTCACCCCAAAGGAAAAACATGGTAATCGACCAATAAACGTACACTGCAACAAGGAGATTAGTTCTGAGTTAAAACAAAGGTTAACTGGTGGATTATATCAGAGGTTTAAGGCAACATGTTTTGGTCATTTCCTTGATCTGCCTGCATTTTATGTCCAAAATCAGGTTCTTGTTGCTTTGTTGTTTAGAGAAGTTGTACGTCCAAGTGATGATACGTTGTATTTTAAAATCAATAACCAAAAAATTAAATTTGGCCTGAGAGAATTTTCTTTGGTTACTTGTTTAAAGTATGTAGGGGATTTTATAAAAGATTATAGCTCTAAAGAGGAAAATCGTCTTATTGTTAAGTATTTTGGTGGTGTAGAAAAGGTTAGAAAATCTACCTTAGAAGAATGTTTCAAAAACAAAATGTGAGACAATGATAATGATGCTATCAAAATTTCAGCTTTGTACCTTATCAATACATTTCTCTATTCCACCAAGAATAGCGAAACCAATCCTCACCAAAATACATTTCTATATTCTATATAATGAGGATTGGTTTCGCTATTCTTGGTGGAATAGAGAAATGTATTGATAAGGTATAAAGCTGAAATTTTGATAGCATCATTATCATTGTCCCACATTTTTTTTTGAAACATTCTTCCAAGGCAGATTTCCTAATCTTTTCTACACCACCAAAATACTTAATAATAAGACGATTTTCCTTTTTAGAGCTATAATCTTTCATAAAATTTCCTACACACTTCAAACCAGTAACCAAAGCAAATTCTCTCAGGCCAAATTTTATTTTTTATTTATTTATTATAAAATACAACGCATCATCACTTGGACGTACAACTTCTCTAAACAACAAAGCAACAAGAACCTGATTTTGGACATGAAATGCAGGCAGATCAAGGAAATGACCAAAACATGTTGCCTTAAACCTATGATATAATCCACCAGTTAACCTTTGTTTAAACTCAGAACTAATCTCCTTGTTGCAGTGTACGTTTATTGGCCGATTACCATGTTTTTTCTTTGGGGTGAAAAACTCTCATGTCTGACAAAATAAGATATCAACTTAAATGATACTACAATATTAAAACTAATATTCATAACATATCTATAGTAAATATTACAACATATCTAAAGGTAAATATTCGTAACATATTTATGAAAATGTAATACAGAAATAAAAGACACAACATATTTAAAACAAATAGGACAAATTAAAATACTACAATAATGAACACTAGAATTCTACCATATTTAAGACCAAAGATGTTGCTTAAAATGCACCAAAAATAAAGTAAAATCAAAACAACATATAAAAATAAGAAATAAACTAAAAACTAATTTTTGTATAAAACAGAGATAATTTAAAAAATGAAACAGAGAAAAACAAATTAACTATATGAATTGTTATCATCAACTTAATTAGAAAAAAAAAATGCACATTAATTAGATAATTAATAACATTATATTCAATTAAAACAACACATAAAAAATTCTAAAATTAAACAAAATACCTTCAAGACAGGACCGGGATTTGTGTCAAGGTCAAATTCTGATTTAGCAGCATTGCCCTTTCGTCTAACCTTCTTTTTTGAAATATTTTGTGCACCTTCAACTTCAACAACATCAACCTCAAAATGCACACCTCGAGGTCTCTTTTCAGCAGCCTTCCTTTTTTGGTTGTATGCAGCCTGGGATCGAGTAATTCGCGAAGGCATAGAAGATGCATGCGAAAGAGATTGTGTTAACGGTCGCATAACTGGTATAGATTCAATGAAATCATCATCTTCTGTACTATTCTGACCATGCATAAATACTTTATCGGCGGAACGACGACCCTTTCTAGAGATCATTTGGGATGCATTGTAGAGAATAAATTACACCTTAATAAACAGATAGTATAATGACTAAAAAAGATAAATATTCTGAGGAAAAGTGAATCTTTTTATCGAGGGAAAATGGAAATGAAAAGGTTTATGAAGAAGAAGGTGATAGGTTTGAACAAAAACTGAACAGTTTGCGTGTGAAAAGTGAAAGTTGGAAAGGTGGATTAATTAATGCTCATTCACAACCCCTAGAATAAAGGGCCGAATCAGTTAATTTAACTTATCATATTTCCTTAATTAATGGGATATAAACACAGTATCTAACGTTTCATATTCGCATAATAAATGGGATATACATTCAGTTATCTAAAACGTGTCAACTTCCCTTAATTACAAGATATACATATTATTTTAATTTATTGATAATAAAAAAGGATAATATTAAGAATAATTATATAAAAATAACTGATTGGCTATAAAAAGAAAGACACATTAAAAGGTGTTTAAAAAGAGTAAATATTTTTAATGAATGTTCACCTGGGTAAATTTTCCAAATATTAAATATCACGTATACTTCTAATTTTTTTGGTAATTAAGCTTAATGAATGGAAGTTATATTTTAAAGAAAAAGTTACACGATTAATCAAGATAATCGAGTCGAGCCGAACTTTGACCGAGCCGAGCTTGATCGAGCTTTAACCGATCCGAGCCGAGCTTAGCAAAACTTTAAATCAGACTGAGCCCGACCCGAACTAAAAGACAATCAAGCCGAGCCGAGCCGGCTCCGCTCTATACCCAGGCTTACTTGTGGCTGATATAATAAATTTAAAATATAAATTAAATTAGTATAAGAGCAATGTTGCCAAAAATATTTTTATTTTCGCTAAAGTACGTAATTATCTCAACAATTTTTTGGCTTGTCGCGTCAAATTTATAATTCATTCTCAATTTCAAATGAAAATAGACGCTGCAATGCTTTCCCTCATTTTTTATCCATTTTCCCCAGTCTTTTTTCCCTCTTTTACTTTCACTTTACGTTCACTTTGGAGGTTTGGGACTCATTTTTCCAAATTCATTTCACTCAGTCACTCTTCGTCCCTGGTTCGCGGTCCGATTTGATTGGTTTTGCCACTAAAGAAAATTCAAATCAATTAAGTCAATTTTTCAAATCGTTCATCCAAAACCAAACTAAACTACTGGAAACTTCATTTTAATGATTTTGTCGATTATTTCGGTTGTTAATCAGTTTTTTATTGAACATGCAATGACATGAGACAGAAGAATACAACCAACGTGGACTGTGTAATTTAAAGGTGTACTGAAATGAATTCCATATAGGCTGAACATTGAAATGAAAAAGATAAGCATTTGGTTCAAGTCAATGCTAATGAGCTGCTATAGCAAGAATAAGCTCTATGCGAATGAGGTCCTTCCTTACAAAGAACAAAGAGCATTTGGTCGTGTAGAAACCTTGCTCTGATACCAATATGGTGCAAGCAAACCCGAAGGAAATGCTAAACACGAACGCGGAAGATAAATGACAAGAAAAGTAAAGATAGAAGCAAGACAAATCTTGCTTCGATTCAAAAGAACAGTGAGGAACCTGTCTCAAAGCTCGATTGAAGGGAAATCAAGACGCACCTATACTATGCAACAATCCTCAAGAAAGATCCGCTTCTTACAAATTGAATGATCAAGAAGAAGTTGTTCAATCGAATAACACCGGTTGACACAAGTTCTTTAAAAGCCCACGTCGGGGTTCAGCTCTATCGGAGACTCACAATAGCACTTGCTATGTTTTCATAAACTCAAAACTGTATATACTACGATGAAGTAAAATAGAGTATTTATAGGCTATGCTAAGGACTGAATAGTAAATAGTCACAAGTGACTAATAAAAACAAGACACGCAGGGCTGAGCTAAAGTGCGTGTTCGGCAGCCTTGACTTCGGTGCGTGGTTGCTTGCTCGAACTCATTGTCCTCGGACGCTCACTTGTCTTCGAGCTCATTGTCCTCGGTCACCTTGCCATCGGGCTCAAATCTGAAGATAATGCCTTCGGTTCTTGAGCCCGGCCACTCAGCTTCGAAGCAATTGCTTTCCTTCGGTCAGGTTAAGTGAATGTGCACATCGTGCAGCAGCTTGGCTTGGCTTCGTGTCATTGGTCTCCTCAGTGGATCGAACACTTGATCAGCACGTGTTCGGGCTGCATCATCCTCCCTTTCTTGAGAAGATTTCGTCCTCGAAATCGAGCCCTCCTCGTCATCCGAAGTTTGACCTACAACACAAGGAGCTAGGTCAGCAACATTAAAGGTGTTGGATACATTATACTCACCAGGGAGGTCGATCACGTAAGCATTGTTGTTGATCTTGGTCAAAACTTGAAATGGACCATCCCTTCGAGGAGCCAACTTTCCTTTGGTTCGGGAAGCGTTCCTTTCGGAAGTGAACCCAAACCCAATCTCCCTTCTTTAATTCCAGCTTTTTACGCCCCTTGTTTTTCTTTAAGGCAACCTTTGCATAGGCGTCCTCGAGGTTCTTCTTCACCTTGGCATGCAATTCGATCAAGGCAGCTGCTCGTCGAGTACCTTCAAAATCAAGAATAGAATCTCGAGGCAATGGGGTTAAATCAAGTGGAATCAAAGGATTAAAGCCATACACACATTCAAACGGGGTCATATTGATCATTCTATGCACCATTCGATTGTATGCAAACTCCATCATGGGCAAACGATCAGCCCAGTTTCCAACCTTTCCTTTGGTCATTGCTCGAAGCAAAGATCTCAAGGTTCGGTTAACTACCTCGGTCTGTCCATCAGTCTGAGGATGGTGAGACGTCGAGAATAGTAGCTTGGTGCCGAGGGCACCCAAGAATTTCGAGTCTCGATTACTCACAATAGTACGAGGTACACCATGCAATTTCAACATATTAGCAATAAACAAGGTAGCTACATGCTGTGCATCATCACACTTTTTGCAAGGAATAAAGTGAGCTATTTTTTAAAACGGTCAACCACAATGAAGATGCTATCATGTCCTCCCCCCGACCTCGGTAAGCCTAGCACAAAGTCCATGGATATATCAACCCAAGGTCGATCAGGCACAGGCAATGGGGTATACAAACCATGAGGGTTGGACTTCGATTTATCCTTCTTGCAAACGAGAAAAGCGTTGCAAAGCTTTTCCACATCTCGTCGCATTTTGGGCCAATGGAACTGCTCGGTTAAGATACCAAGAGTTTTGTCGACACCGAAGTGTCCCATCAGTCCACCGGAGTGAGCTTCTCGAACTAGGAGCTCTCTCCACGATGACACTGGCACACAAACCTTCCCATTTTTGAAGAGGAAGCCATCATGCCACTGATATTTCTCATCCCTTCGGCCACTCAAGATCGCGTCTCGAACGCATTTCAACTTGGGATCGTCTTCGTACATCGACTTGATGCTTTCAAATCCCATGAGCCTAGAGGTGAGAGTGGTCGCTAAGGCAAATTTCCTTGATAGCGCATCGGCCACAACATTGTCTTTACCCTTTTTGTAATGAATTACATAGGGAAAGCTCTCAATGAATTCAACCCACTGGGCATGTCTTCGGTTCAATTTCTCCTGACCTCGGAGATGCTTCAAAGACTCATGATCACTCTTGATCACAAACTCTCGAGGCCACAAATAATGCTGCCAATGGGCGAGTGCTCGAACGAGGGCATACAACTCCTTGTCATACGTTGAGTAGTTCAAGGTTGCACCCTTAAGCTTTTCGCTGAAGTAAGCGATCGGCTTTGATTCTTGCATTAGCACTCCTCCGATCCCAACTCCAGATGCATCACACTCGACTTCGAGTGCTTTGCCGGAGTCAGGGAGTTGCAACAACGGGGCAGAGCAAAGCCTCCGTTTCAACTCTTGGAAGGCCCTCTCTTGGGACTTTCCCCACACAAATGGATGGTCTTTCTTAACCATCTCAATCAAAGGGGCTGCCACGGTGCTAAAGTCAGGGACAAACCTTCGGTAAAAACTAGCTAAGCCATGGAAGCTACGAACTTGTGATACCGAGGTTGGAGTTGGCCAATCTTTGATGGCTTCGACTTTTGATTCGTCGAGTTCAACACCATTAGCACTGACAACGAATCCAAGAAAGACTACACGCTCGACACACAAGGCACATTTCTTGAAGTTAGCATATAACTTCTCTTCTCTAAGCTTATCAAGCACTAGCCTTAGGTGTTCAACATGTTCATCCACAGATTTGCTATAAACAAGTATATCATCGAAATAAACGACAACAAACTTATTTATGAACGGTTTGAGCACATGGTTCATCAGTCGCATGAATGTGCTCGGTGCATTGGATAAGCCAAAAGGCATCACCAACCATTCATAGAGACCGAAATTGGTCTTGAATGCGGTTTTCCACTCGTTTCCGGGTTTCATTCGGATTTTGTGGTAACCGGACCTGAGGTCTATCTTCGTAAAGCATGAAGAACCACTTAACTCGTCTAGCATGTCATCTAATCGAGGGATAGGATGACGATACTTTACCGTTATTTTGTTGACTGCTCGGCAATCAACACACATTCGCCATGTTCCATCTTTCTTTGGGACAAGTATAACAGGAACGACGTAAGGAATCAAGCTCTCTCGAACAAGGCCTTTGTTTAACAACTTATCAACCTGCCGTTGGAGCTCTTTGGTGTCTTCGGGATTACACCGGTATGCAGGTTTGTTGGGGATTTGTGACCCCGGTACGAAGTCAGTTTGGTGCTCGATTCCTCTTAACGGAGGTAATCCACCAGGCATTTCTTCAGGGAACATGTCTCCGAAGTCCTGCAAAACACTTTGTGCAGCACTAGGCAAAGGGTTATCGTTAGAAAAATCATCATTAGATTTTAGAAAGATACCCTTGTGCACGAGGCAAATCATCATTTGATCGTTGGCGTTGCCTCGTAGAAACTCACCCGGTTGCATGATTGCACAGATTCCTTTCACTTCGGGCTGTGAGTTTGTCTCTTCGGGCCCCAGTTTTGCTCCCATCCGAAGCTTAGCTTTGGCCGCTTCTTTCAATTCTTTCATCCGTTTATAGTCCTCGGTGACTTGTTTTGGAGACAAGGGTTTGAGTATGAAACTCTTCCCATCGAGCCTTACAGTGTAAGTGTTGGATCTACCATTGTGAACAGCTGTGTAACGACCCTCAAATAGTCGTTACGGGATCCGGGACCTCAATTTGCGTGTCGATAGTCCCAAAAGCTCCGTTAGGTCATTTATGGCCCGTCTGTGAAATCTGAGTCGAAACGGAGTCCGTTTGATAGGTTTTCGAGAAAAGGATCCGTTTATGAAATTCCAGAAAGGAATTTGGGGTTTCGATAGGTCGTTTTGAGTAAACGAACCCCGATGGAAAATCCGAGCGCACCGTTAGGTCCGTCTCATCATTTATGATATGTAGCAACCTTAAAATTGAAAACGGACCTCGTTTGATAGGACTTTTGATAAAGTCCCCGTTTCGAAAGTTTAAAAGAGTTAAAAGAGGTTTCCGAGCTCAATTTGAGCAAATGAGCTCCGATGAGAGATCCGAAAGTTCCGTTAGGTTCGTATAGTCATTTGTGACTTGTAGCAACTTTCGGAATTGGATTCCGAGGTCGTTTGGTTAAATTTTGCTATTTTGGCGAAAGTCGAAAAATTGAATCTTTGCCGTGGGACCCACTTTTTAAGTTCTGGAGGTCCGAATTAAGTTCCGTCTTGACGAGCATGTCACCCAAGTATTTTATGGCTTGTGTGCAAAATTCGGGATCATTCCGAGCTTCGTAGGGTCCCGTTTTGCCCCTAAAACAGTAGAAAATCTGGTGCGACTTTTCTGTTCTGTTTTGGCGCAAACAGCCGGATAAAAGCTGATTTTCCGGCCAATCAGTAAGGAATTAGGAAAAACTCAAAACATGAAAGTTGTAGCCCTTTGAGTTGTGGTTCTAATAGCACCAGTTTCAGGTCAGTTGGACATTCCTATCAAAAGTTATGTTTTTTCAAAAGAAGCTGTCACAGAGGCAATAAAAAAAAACTGCTATAAAAAGGCCATTTCGGTTCATAACTTATAAAAATCATTTGGTGAGCTCTTGAGGCGATTTTTGGGTATTTCTTGAAGACCCAATCATATTTACACTTAAGGTAAGCCCTTTCAATCTATCTTTATGTTGATTAGCACAAGAATCAAAGGGTTGGTTCTTGGAAATGGGTTAGAACCCTAGATTCTTAAGAATTGGGGAAAGACATCGAGCAAGGCTCGCATGTGGAATCTAAGTGTACTTTTGGACTCACGGGAGCGTGGGGAGTCCGGAAAAGTACATTTTGTAAATTTAGGGCTCGGCCCTACCCGGGGGCATTTTGGTAATTTTTACCTTAGGATGCCTATAGGCTTAAATAGCTATAATTGAGCACTCATATGTGCTATATCTTGTCTTAATAGACCTAGTGGAGAGTCCTTCGCGGACAAGGCGAGCAGGAAAGGAGATTCTTCCCGGCATTTGAGCCCGAATTTCGAGGTAAGTGAGACTTGACCTCTATTGTGCTTGTGGACTCTTCCTTCATGCTAGTATGCTTCATGTACGCATATATATACCTAACAATGGTTAGGATTAATGATGTGAATTACTTGCTATTATTGTTTGTTATAAATAGCGAGATTGTGACTCGGCCGAGGTATGTGCCGGTCTAAACGCTACGTCGAGGTAGCTTAAATTTATATCGTAGTAACGCTTGCTACGCCATGCTTAGATAGCAAGAACTTGGGTCATGGCCGATGATGTTGCCGGCATGTCATGATAAATGTCTTGCCGAGGATTTTGCCGGCTTTTGTATGATATTGGTACTTGATTTGTTCACGTGCCGGGTTGGGTAGTGCATTCTATACGTAACCTTGGGTTGGACGACATGGGAGTAGGGATTGTACCCCCAAACTGTGGTCGGGTTAACCTTCGCCTTACGTTCAGCTAGCATAACCAACCTGGGTTACGGTGACTGTGAAATATTATCGTTATTAATATTTCTGTTATTATTTCTGCTGTTGTTATTAATGTCGTGGATATTCATACTGTTAGAAGGACACTTGACAGAGGGTGTGGTGTCGCCTATACTATGAGATGTGTCACACTTGACAGGGGGTGTGGTGTGGACACTTGATATTTGAGATGTGACACACTTGACAGGGGGTGTGGTGTGGTCACTTGATTTATTGCGATACGACGCACTTGACAGGGGGTGTGGTGCGATCGTAGACAGATTTGAGATGAGGCAACGACTACGGGTCGTTGGTCTACTTATTCATGATTGTGATAGTGACTTCGGGTCACGGTATATGGTTGATACTTAGTAGTGGTGTTGCTAGTCCATTGTAGGTCTAGGTTAGTCGGCACGGGAGTAGAGATTGGACCTCCAAACCGCCGCTGAGTTGACCTATGCCTTACGTTGGATGGGCATAATCCTTGAGACTTCTGGTTACTACTTGTGTGTATGGAATGTGTTACATCTATTTGTGATTTCACTACTTTATTGTATGATTACTATAGTATGTTGTTGCTTATGATGCATGTAGCGACTTGTCCCGCAAGGGTACCTTAGCGGGCCTGTCGGTGATCTTACTGGGCTTCGGCTCATAACTTACTCTGCTACGTGCGCATGTCCTTCAACCAGTCAGCAGCCCGGATGTTAGCGGTTCCCGAGGCTTCTGAGACTTTTGATTGAGGTGAGCCGACCACACAGACCGTGGTGGTATACCGCCGGAGTCACTTAGAGATAGGACTCAGATTTCTTTGATGTATATTCATACTTTATTGAGTCACTCTTAGAATGCTCCAATTCTTTTGTGGATATATTCTTTTGGACTTCACCCTTTTATATTTATATATCCATTTATGATCTTTTTACATTATTGTTCTTTTCCGCATCTCGTTTCATTGGTTTGCCTAGGCAAATGTTGTTTAGGTGCCATCACGAGCCCTTGGAAATTGGGTCGTGACAGTTTGGTATCAGAGCCCTAGGTTCTAATTCGAGTCCTAGGAGTCTTGAGCAGTGTCTGAGTAGAGTCTTGCTTATGGGTATGTTGTCGACCATACTTATGAGCGAGAGGCTACAAGGGCATGTTAGGAAATGTTTTCCCTTCGTTTCATCTCTATTCGTGCTGAGTAGCTTATATAGGTGCTGACCCTTTTTCGTGTATTGTATTAGATGGCGAGGACGCGAGCATCCTCAGCCAGGAGGGCTGCATCTTCTACACCCGCGTCTGCGGGAGAGCCATCAGCACCTACGCAGCCGCCAGCTGCTAAGAAGACTCGGGCAGGTCGCCCGTTAGCCAATAGGCAGGACACAGCTATCCCTGCGGTGTCCGCAGCGACTCTGTCAGCATCTATTCCCCCTGTGCCTGTTGTTGTGCCAGGCACCGTTGTGATCTCTTCATAGGAGTATATGAGACTGATGGCCTTATCTAGCCATCAGGTTCCTGTCAGAGATGATGTTGCAGCTCCTGTTTCGGCTCCTCAACCGACCACACCTGTTATGAGCACGCCTACTTCTGAGGCTGCTCCTGATCATATTGCCCAGCCTTCTGCTTCTGCTCCTTAGGCAGGTCCTGTTATTTCTACTCCTCCTATGGGCACTAAGGAGGTTGCCAAGAGGATAGAGTCATTCATGAAGCTTCAGCCTCCAGAGTTCGACGGTACCTCAGCTACATGTACTGCCCAGAGGTACATTCAGAAGTGTGAGAAGATTTTGACAGTTCTTGGTACTAGAGACACCTTAGGGGTGCAGTGTGCTTCTTTCAGATTATCGGGAGATGCGGAGACATGGTGGGTCTCCATGATGCGGCAGAGGTCTAGTGACCTCCCTCCTTTGTCTTGGGCTGAGTTCGTGTCTATGTTCATGAGCAGGTTCGTGCCCCAGAGTCAGCACGATGCTCAGAGGCGCGAGTTTGAGGGGTTGAGGCAGGGAAACCTGTCTGTTTCAGAGTATGACACCAGGTTCTTGTGGTTGTCTCAGTTTGCGCCGGCTATGGTGGCTCAGGAGAGGGACAAGGTCCTCCGGTTTGTTGAGGGTCTTTATCCCCGTTTGCAGGTAGCTGTTGCCCCTGATATGGGCAACAAGTCATATTTTGAGATAGTTGATGTGGCGCGGCGGATGGAGGATATCTTCGCCAGGGCTGACGCGGAGAGGGCGGCCAAGAGATCGCGTCAGTCTGGTGGGTATAGTGGATCCGCTCAGAGGGGTCAGGGTCATCAGGGCCGTTCTCAGTTTAGGCCCCAGGCTGCTGCTTTGCCTGCCCAGGATTTTTCTTCAGTGACCCCGAGGCCTCAGTCATCCCAGAGGCGGGGTGGCTCTTCGCAGTCTGGTCCGCCGCAGTGCGGGAGGCGCCATCAGAGGCATCATGGGAGGTGTTCGTCTGGAGGTGGTCATGGCAGAGGTGGTAGAGGCGGTAGTGGAGGTAGAGGTGATGGATGTTTTGAGTGTGGGTCTCCAGAGCACTATGTCAGGAGTTGCCCTTATGTTTCATCAGGTCGCCAGGGATCCGCAGCTATGGTACCATCTGGTCCTCAGGCCGCCAGGCCCGTTTCTCAGATTCCTCCTAGACAGCAGTCTTAGAGAGCTCCGGGTTCAGGAGGCTCGGCGCAGGTCTATGCTATGACTCGTCAGGATGCTGAGGCATCCAATGATGTCATCACAGGTATTATTTCTGTCTGTGGCCGCGATGCTTATGCTCTTATTGATCCGGGGTCTACCTATTCGTATGTGTCGCTGGGATTTGCCACTTGCTTGGGCAGGGATCTGGTCTTCTTAGATGATCCCTTTATGGTTGCCACCCCTGTCGGGTCTTCTATATGTGTAGATAGGGGTTATCGGCAGTGTATGATCTCCATCTGTGGTGTAGAGTCCTTAGTGGACCTGATGCTGCTCGATATGTCTGATTTCAATGTCATTATGGGCATGGATTGGCTGGCTTCCTGTCATGCGACTTTGGATTGCCATGCCAAGTCCGTGACGATCGGGGCAGAGGGTGAGTCTCGGGTTGTATGGAGAGGTTCCAGGCCTTCTCCGAAGAGTAGGATCATTTCTTTCTTGGAGGCGCAGAGGATGATATCTAGTGGGTGCGAGGGATATATTGCTTCAGTTCGGGATGTCCGGGCAGAGGAGTTATCCCTTGATAGAGTTCCGGTTGTTTGTGAGTATCCGGATGTGTTTCCTGATGATTTGCCGGGTTTGCCGCCTATGCGGGAGATAGAGTTTTGCATTGATCTATTGCCAGGCACTCAGGCTAAATCTATTCCCCCGTATCGTATGGCTCCTGTTGAGTTGAGGGAGCTGAAGGAGCAGATTCAGGATTTGCTCGATAAAGGCTTCATTAGGCCCAGTGTGTCTCCATGGGGTGCCCCGGTATTATTTGTGAAGAAGAAGGATGGCTCTATGCGGATGTGTATTGATTACCGGCAGCTGAATAAGGTTACTATCAAGAATAGGTATCCTTTGCCGCGTATTGATGATTTGTTTGATCAGCTTCAGGGTGCTACCTTCTTCTCGAAGATTGATTTGAGGTCGGGGTATCATCAGTTGAGGATTCGGTCCGAGGACGTTTCCAAGACTGCTTTTCGTACCCGATATGGCCACTATGAGTTTCTGGTGATGTTTTTCGGGCTTACGAATGCCCCAGCTGCTTTCATGGATCTGATGAACCGAGTGTTCAAGGCCTACCTTGACTCCTTCGTCATTGTGTTTATCGATGATATCTTGGTTTATTCGAGGAGCAGGGAGGAGCATGAGCAGCATTTGAGAGTTGTTCTTCGGACTCTGAGGGATCAGCAGTTGTATGCCAAATTCTCCAAGTGTGAATTTTGGCTCAGTTCTGTATCTTTCCTAGGTCACGTGGTGACCAAGGATGGGGTGTGTGTTGATCCGAAGAAGATAGAGGCCGTTCAGAGTTGGCCTAGGCCTACTTCTCCTACAGAGATTCGGAGTTTCTTAGGCTTGGCAGGTTATTATCGGCGGTTCGTGGAGGGGTTTTCTTCTATTTCAGCACCTCTGACGAAGTTGACCCAGAAGAATGTTCCTTTCCTGTGGTCCGATGCCTGTGAGTCTAGCTTTCAGAAGCTTAAGACTCTGTTGACTTCAGCGCCAGTGTTGGCCTTGCCTAGTGGATCCGGGGGATTCACCGTATATTGTGATGCTTCGGGTGTTGGCCTGGGTAGCGTTCTGATGCAGGAGGGTAAGGTGATAGCTTATGCCTCGAGACAGCTGAAGGTCCATGAGAAGAATTATCCTGTCCATGATTTGGAGCTGTTAGCTGTCGTGTTTGCACTGAAGTTGTGGAGGCACTATCTTTATGGCGAGCCATGTGAGATATTCACCGATCATAAGTCTCCAGTACTTGTTCACTCAGAAGGACTTGAACGGGAGACAGCGCCGCTGGTTAGAGCTGCTGAAGGATTATGATCTTTCTATCCGGTATCATCCCGGAAAGGCTAATGTTGTAGCCGATGCCTTGAGTAGGAAGCCCATGGGTGGCCTCGCCTATCTTGATGCTGATATGAGGCCATTGGCCCGTGAGTTGCAGGCTTTGTCCATTAGTGGGGTTCGGTTTGATGATTCTGTTCCAGGCCGGGTGCTTGCATATGTGGGGTCTCAGTCGTCTTTAGCTTCCCAGATTCGGGAAAGGCAGTTCGAGGATCCTTATCTGAGAGATCTCCGGGACAGGGTCCTGAGTGGGGGAGTGTCCTCGTTCGTGATTGGTGATGATGGTGCTTTGCGGCTTAACGGCCGGGTATGTGTTCCAGCCATTGTGGAGCTGAGGCAGATGATTTTGGCAGAGGCTCACAGTTCGAGATATTCCATTCATCCGGGTACTGCGAAGATGTATCATGATCTTCGAGAGCTGTATTGGTGGAAAGGGATGAAGAGGGATGTTGCTGATTATGTATCTCGGTGTTTGAATTGCCAGCAGGTGAAGTATGAGCACCGGAGGCCAGCCGGGGTGACCCAATCTATGCCCATTCCCGAGTGGAAGTGGGAGCAGATCACTATGGATTTCGTAGTTGGTTTGCCGCTGACCGTGGGTAAGCATGATTCGGTGTGGGTAGTAGTTGATCGACTGACGAAGTCGGCTCACTTCATTCCAGTGAGGACTACTTATACCTCGGAGCGTCTGGCTCGTATCTTCATTGAGCAGATTGTGAGATTGCATGGTGCTCCTGTTTCTATCATTTCTGACCGAGGTGCTCAGTTCACAGCTCAGTTTTGGAGATCTTTTCAGAGAGAGCTGGGTACTCGGGTCGATCTCAGCACTGCATTTCACCCGCAGACTGATGGCCAGTCTGAGCGGACCATTCAGATCCTCGAGGATATGTTGAGGGCGTGTGCTATTGATTTTGGAGGCCATTGGGATAGCCATTTGCCGCTAGCAGATTTTGCGTATAATAATAGCTATCAGGCTTCTATCCAGATGGCTCCGTTTGAGGCATTGTATGGTCGGAGATGTCGCTCGGTTGGTTCGAGTCTGGTGAGGTCCAGGTGTTGGGGCCCGATTTGGTGCAGCAGACCTTAGATAAGGTCCGGGTTATTCAGGATCGACTCTGCACGGCTTAGAGCCGGCAGATATCGTATGCAGATCGGAGGCGGAGAGATCTTGAGTTCATGGTTGGGCACCGGGTATTCCTCAGAGTGTCGCCCATGAAGGGTGTTATGAGATTTGGGAAGAAAGGCAAGCTCAGTCCTAGGTTCATTGGGCCTTTTGAGATATTGGAGCGCGTTGGCGCCGTTGCTTATAGACTGGCTTTGCCTCCCTCTCTATCTGTTCATCCGGTGTTCCATGTGTCCATGCTCCGGAAGTATGTTCACGATCTGTCTCATGTGATCGATATGGCTTCCGTGGAGGTAGATGGCGACTTAGCTTATTCGGAGGAGCCTATTGCTATTGTGGCTAGAGAGGTCCGTAAGATGAGATCGAAGGTGATCCCGCTTGTGAGAGTTCAGTGGGGGCATCACTCCATTGCCGAGGCCACTTGGGAGCTTGAGTCCGAGATGCGTGAGAGGCATCCGCGCTAGTTCGATGATTCAGGTATGAAATCCTTGTATTTTCTAAGCCTGAATTTGCATTTTTAAGTTTTATTGATTTCGAGTGGTACCGAGGGGTCCTCGAAATCCGTGCCAGCTCCGTGGCAAGTGTGTGGATCCTACCTTAGACTTAGGCTCGTCCGAGGATGGCCGAGAGTCTAAGTGGGGGAGAATGTAACGACCCTCAAATAGTCGTTACGGGATCTGGGATCTCGATTTGCGTGTCGACAGTCCCAAAAGCTCCGTTAGTTCATTTATGACCCGTCTGTGAAATCTGAGTCGAAACGGAGTCCGTTTGATAGGTTTTCGAGAAAAGGATCCGTTTATGAAATTCCGGAAAGGAAATTGGGGTTTCGCTAGGTTGTTTTGAGTAAACGAACCCCGATGGAAAATCCGAGCGCACCGTTAGGTCCGTCTCGTCATTTATGATATGTAGCAACCTTCAAATTGAAAACGGACCTCGTTTGATAGGACTTTTGATAAAGTCCCCGTTTCGGAAGTTTAAAAGAGTTAAAAGAGGTTTCCGAGCTCAATTTGAGCAAATGAGCTCCGATGAGAGATCCGAAAGTTCTGTTAGGTTCGTATAGTCATTTGTGACTTGTAGCAACTTTCGGAATTGGATTCCGAGGTCGTTTGGTTAAATTTCGCTATTTTGGCGAAAGTCGAAAAATTGAATCTTTGCCGTGGGACCCATTTTTTGAGTTCTGGAGGTCCGAATTGAGTTCCGTCTTGACGAGCATGTCAACCAAGTATTTTATGGCTTGTGTGAAAAATTCGGGATCATTCCGAGCTTCGTAGGGTCCCGTTTTGCCCCTAAAACAGTAGAAAATCTGGTGCGACTTTTCTGTTCTGTTTTGGCGCAAACAGCCGGATAAAAGCCGATTTTTCGGCCAATCCGTAAGGAATTAGGAAAAACTCAAAACATGAAAGTTGTAGCCCTTTGAGTTGTGGTTCTAATAGCACCAGTTTCAGGTCAGTTGGACATTCCTATCAAAAGTTATGAATTTTTCAAAATAAGCTGTCACAGAGGCAAAAAAAAAAAAAAAAAAACTGCTATAAAAAGGCCATTTCGGGCCATTTCGGTTCATAACTTATAAAAATCATTTGGTGAGCTCTTGAGGCGATTTTTGGGTATTTCTTGAAGACCCAATCATACTTACACTTAAGGTAAGCCCTTTCAATCCATCTTTATGTTGATTAGCACAAGAATCAAAGGGTTGATTCTTGGAAATGGGTTAGAACCCTAGATTCTTAAGAATTGGGGAAAGACATCGAGCAAGGCTCGCATGTGGAATCTAAGTGTACTTTTGGATTTACGGGAGCGTGGGGAGTCCGGAAAAGTACATTTTGTAAATTTAGGGCTCGGCCCTACCCGGGGGTATTTTGGTAATTTTTACCCTAGGATGCCTATAGGCTTAAATAGCTATGATTGAGCACTCATATGTGCTATATCTTGTCTTAATAGACCTAGTGGAGAGTCCTTCGCGGACAAGGCGAGCGGGAAAGGAGATTCTTCCCGGCATTTGAGCCCGAATTTCGAGGTAAGTGAGACTTGACCTCTATTGTGCTTGTGGACTCTTCCTTCATGCTAGTATGCTTCATGTACGCATATATATACCTAACAATGGTTAGGATTAATGATGTGAATTACTTGCTATTATTGTTTGTTATAAATAGCGAGATTGTGACTCGACCGAGGTATGTGCCGGTCTAAACGCTACGTCGAGGTAGCTTAAATTTATATCGTAGTAACGCTTGCTACGCCATGCTTAGATAGCAAGAACTTGGGTCATGGCCGAGGATGTTGCCGGCATGTCATGATAAATGTCTTGCCGAGGATTTTGCCGGCTTTTGTATGATATTGGTACTTGATTTGTTCACGTGCCGGGTTGGGTAGTGCATTCTATACGTAACCTTGGGTTGGACGACATGGGAGTAGGGATTGTACCCCCAAACTGTGGTCGGGTTAACCTTCGCCTTACGTTCAGCTAGCATAACCAACCTGGGTTACGGTGACTGTGAAATATTATCGTTATTAATATTTCTGTTATTATTTTTGCTGTTGTTATTAATGTCGTGGATATTAATACTGTTAGAGGGACACTTGAAAGGGGGTGTGGTGTCGCCTATACTATGAGATGTGTCACACTTGACAGGGGGTGTGGTGTGGACACTTGATCTTTGAGATGTGACACACTTGACATGGGGTGTGGTGTGGTCACTTGATTTATTGAGATACGACGCACTTGACAGGGGGTGTGGTGCGATCGTAGACAGATTTGAGATGAGCCAACGACTACGGGTCGTTGGTCTACTTATTCATGATTGTGATAGTGACTTCGGGTCACGGTATATGGTTGATACTTAGTAGTGGTGTTGCTAGTCCATCGTAGGTCTAGGTTAGTCGGCACGGGAGTAGAGATTGGACCTCCAAACCGCCGCTGAGTTGACCTATGCCTTACGTTGGATGGGCATAATCCTTGAGACTTCTGGTTACTACTTGTGTGTATGGAATGTGTTACATCTATTTGTGATTTCACTACTTTATTGTATGATTACTATAGTATGTTGTTGCTTATGATGCATGTAGCGACTTGTCCCGCAAGGGTACCTTAGCGGGCCTGTCGGTGATCTTACTGGGCTTCGGCTCATAACTTACTCTGCTACGTGCACAGGTCCTTCAACCAGTCAGCAGCCCGGACGTTAGCGGTTCCCGAGGCTTCTGAGACTTTTGATTGAGGTGAGCCGACCACACAGACCGTGGTGGCATACCGCCGGAGTCACTTAGAGATAGGACTCAGATTTCTTTGATGTATATTCATACTTTATTGAGTCACTCTTAGAATGCTCCAATTCTTTTGTGGATATATTCTTTTGGACTTCACCCTTTTATATTTATATATCCATTTATGATCTTTTCACATTATTGTTCTTTTCCGCATCTCGTTTCATTGGTTCGCCTAGGCAAATGTTGTTTAGGTGCCATCACGAGCCCTTGGAAATTGGGTCGTGACAAGCTGTTCGGTCATATTGCCATGATCGATCAAATAGAAAATGACAAGCTTGTATCGGTACCACATCGAATATCATTTCATCTTGATACTCTCCGATTCTGAACTTAATCCACACTTGTTTGACAACTCTCAATTCTCCACACTCATTCAGCCATTGTAATTTGTAAGGGTGGGGATGTTTCAAGGTAGTTAGTCCCATTTATGAAACCAAAGTTTGGCTCACCACATTTGCACAACTAGCAGAATCAATGATCATCGAACACACCTTTCCCCTCACTCGACATCGGGCATGAAAGAGGTTTTCTCTTTGGTTGTCCTCTTCTTCAAGAGTCATGCAGCTCAAATTCCTTCGAACCACAAGAAACATTTCCGGATGATCAGCTTCGGTAGCTTCACGATCATTATCACCTTCAGCTCGGTCAATCTCCTCGATAAATTCCTCCTCGGTGTCACTCGCTTGCTCATGGACGGTTCCATCTTCGAGCGAAAGCATAACTTTGTGAGTTGGACACTCTTTTGCTATGTGACCATAACCCTTGCATTTATGACACTGAATATTTGAAGCACTAGGAGAGTTGAGTTGAACCTTACCTCCCACTTCTCTTGATTGGTTAACGGTCACACCCCTCTCGAAGGGTCTCTTCGCATCTCGAACAGTGTTGGCACTTGTTTGGTTTGGACTCTTCCATTCTTTACCTCGGTTCAAGAGAGTAGAAGTAGTGACTCCTTGATACCGGTTTACCTTATCGCCCTTCACCAATTTTTCAGCATCGGTGGCAGCATCGAACAAATCTTCCAACGTGTGGTACACATGGAGCCTCAATTGAGATGACATATCCCGAGCCAAGCCATTTTTGAACCGGATAATGGCTTGCTCTTCGTCTTCGACCAGATCAAGATTTAGTCAGATCTTTTCGAACTCATCATGATACTCTTGGACTGACTTAGACCCTTGCTTTAGCTCATAGAACTTTTGCATTTGGGTTTGCTTGTACTTTGCACTCAAATACTTAGCATCCATTGCTCTCATCAACTGTGGCCAAGTATTGACTATTGGATAGTCATTTCTTCGTCTATGCCTCTTGTCTGATTCCCACCATGTTGATGCATAAGCTTCGAACGAAGCAATAGCATGGGCAGCCTTTCTCTCTTCGGTCATCTCATTGGTTTCAAAGATGCGCTCCATCTTAAGCTTCCATTCAAGATATTCATCTGGATCACTAGTTCCTTTAAAGGGTGGAATAGTGATCTTGACACTGTTCAAGTTTGAGTCTCGAACACCACGAACCTGTTCGTGATACTCATCATCACGACCATCAGCCTCACGCTCAATGTTTCTTTCAACATTTGCGCCTCGGCCTCGACCTCGGAGATTTCCGCGACCTCGGTGAGCTTGCCTTCGTGGAGCGAATGGCGGCTCATTCTCATATTCGTCCTCGGGAAATTCCTCTTCAATAACCTCTTCAACAACGGCTCCAAGATCTCTTCGAGCCTTTGGAAGTGGTATCCTTTCTGCTCGGGGAATGCCCAAGTTTTGATAGCCAGCTTGGGGATTGCCCAAGTTTTGTTGCGGTTGGGGATTGTCCAAGTTTAGTTCTCTTCGAATTGCTTCACTCGTCAACTGATGTTGTCGAACAAGCTCAGCATACAGCTCAGGTTTTATTGGAGTGGAGTGGCTAGTTCCAGCGCCGGACCCATTTATGGCCACAGACGCACTTCCTTGCTCGAGTTGAGTTACTCGAGCAGTCACTCCTCTTACTTCGGCACTGACACCTTGTATCGCAGCCATGAGATCGGCTAACGATACTTCGGGCTTCTCAATGCCTTTGCCATCGCCTCTATTCCCAGCCATGGTACCTGCACAAGTCAAAGACCAAACAAAGGTTAAGGTTATAAATCACCTCACACACTCCCTCACCTTTGATGGGTGGCACTCGGGTCCACTCAATTTATGGGTTCAGTTTTGGTCACTCAAGAACTTGTAGCCAATGGCTTCTTCGCTTGATCAACCTCTCTCAATTCCTTCGAATTCGACAAGTTACGATGTCTTACTTCGGGAAGAGTGAGTTGATTTGACTCAATGGAATGGACAGCTATTTACTCTTGCGCTTCGAGAAGTCAAAAGAATTTTCTACGAAGTTGGACTTCGGTCACCCACGCACGAGTTCCTATCAGCTCAAATGAGTTAGTACGACCTCGAGTAGGACAATTACTCAAAAGATCCACTAACTAGAATTTCGGACAGAAGAAAGTGAAAACCTAGGAGAATCCACCCTTTGATTCCCTTTTGGAATCTTTTTCGAACACACCAAATCTTGTCCGTACAAGAGTGGTCCCTCCTTGGTACGGATAGGGTTTTACCTTATCCACTTTTCTTTTCTCAGCCGACAACTTTTCACCTGGGGTTTTGATGTTTACACTTTACCCCTTTCTTCTTCAATGGAACAGTGAAGCTTTGCTCCGGCGTACGGACAAATTAGCTTCGACTCAGTGACCATGAAATTAACAAGATCTGGGTTGCTTCTTCAACTCCGGTTCCAACAACGACGGAGGAAGTTCAGTTCAAGTTCTTCGAACTAAGAACCAGCTCGTTTGTGTCGTACACTGTTACGATTTTGTAACAATTTTCCGGCGTACGGACAACGAATTCAACACAGAACTTCGAAAATTTTAGCACCAAACAAACCCAAATCACTCAAGACCCACCAATCTTCATCAGTTTCAACCAAACACGATGGGGTTCGAGTTCCAGTCACCATTTAAAGCTCAAAACTATCCAAAATTTCACCAAGAAACCCTAGTCACGAAAATGGTACGTCGGGTACTTGTTGGAATCAGGAAACAATGGTGAACAAGAATCAATGGTTGTTTAATCCAAACAACCAACAATCAAACACAATTTTTTTGAAATTTTGTTTTTCTACTTTTTTTTTTTTTTTTTTTTTATATAAACGCTTAGCAACAACAATCAAATACATGGAAGAAAGCTGAAACTGAAGACACAAGCACGATTTAAGTGAACAGGATTTGAGGTTGTAAGAACAAACTCAAACCTTGCTCTGATACCAATATGGTGCAAGCAAATCCGAAGAAAATGCTAAACACGAACGCGGAAGATAAATGACAAGAAAAGTAAAGATAGAAGCAAGACAAATCTTGCTTCGATTCAAAAGAACAGTGAGGAACCTGTCTCAAAGCTCGATTGAAGGGAAATCAAGACGCACCTATACTATGCAACAATCCTCAAGAAAGACCCGCTTCTTGCAAATTGAATGATCAAGAAGAAGTTGTTCAATCGAATAACACCGGTTGACACAAGTTCTTTAAAAGCCCACGTCGGGGTTCGGCTCCATCGGAGACTCACAATAGCACTTGCTATGTTTTCATAAACTCAAAACTGTATATACTACAATGAAGTAAAATAGAGTATTTATAGGCTATGCTAAGGACTGAATAGTAAATAGTCACAAGTGACTAATAAAAACAAGCCACGCAGGGCTGAGCTAAAGTGCGTGTTCTGCAGCCTTGACTTCGGTGCGTGGTTTCTTGCTCGAACTCATTGTCCTCGGACGCTCACTTGTCTTCGAGCTCATTGTCCTCGGTCACCTTGCCTTCGGGCTCAAATCTGAAGATAATGCCTTCGGTTCTTGAGCCCGGCCACTCACCTTCGGAGTAATTGCTTTCCTTCGGTCAGGCTAAGTAAATGTGCACATCGTGCAGCAGCTTGGCTTGGCTTCGTGTCATTGGTCTCCTCGGTGGATCGAACACTTGATCAGCACGTGTTCGTGCTGCATTAATATGTCTTGCTTTAAATATTAATTCTGGGCAGGTGGAAGCAGTGGCAAGTGATGTTGTTGGTAACAAGCAGCAGCGCAATTCAGAAGCGACTTTGGTTCCTTGTGTTGCTACCACCTCTTACCATGTTGATACTAAATATGAAAGTATGCAGAAGGCAACAGATTGGAATGCTGTAACTAACAAAAAAGGAGGCAAATCTCGTGCTATCCAGCAGCATAAGGCGCAAGAGGAACAATTCAAATAGACCCGACTTCAACTAAACAAACTGTGAGGCACAAGCAATTTGCAGGGACTCAAGACAACGTGAATGGAGCGCAAACAACTAATGATTTTGAAGTGCTAAGGGAGCAACCAATTTAAGGGGAAGAGAGTGTAGTTAATGCAGTGTAGCGAGTTGAGCAAAACCACGGAGAATTAACAAAAAGCCGTCAGTTCATGGCCAAGCAATATTGAAGGCGTCGCTCCCCTCACCGTGCGGCCCAAACAGTAGAGGTAAAATTGTGGGTGGCAATAACCAGGAGCCTGCAATACAGATTCAGTTTTACCTGTTTCAACGGGGAAGGAGGTACATGTTATTGCTTCAATATAAAATTATGAAACCAAGGTATGCCAAGAAAAAAGATCATCATAAACAATTCTCTTGCAAACTCTTAGCGTTGAAAACTAACTTGAATATGGTACTGGTTATGGTGTGATAACATCTTGAACTCATATGCAAAAGTCTTAATGATAATGTTGGGGAATCGGCTAGTGTCAATGCAGCAGATTTTGTCAATGAATTTTTTGACAATAATCTGGAACAAACTGGGAGAACTAGCATATTTGGTGACCATAATACTTTAATTAATGTTGAAGTAGATCATACTGACTCGGTTCATGATGTTGATACAAAAGTGTCTTATTCTGATGAGTCACAGGGTAAGGAGAAAAAAGGGCGAGAAGTGCCAGTAATTAGGCAGATATGGTAGAGGGGGATGAACAGGTAGCACAAAAGACCCCGGGTAGTAATTTGAAAGCTACAACACAAGAATTTATTCCATTTCAATCGACTAATGTTAGCCCAGTGAACACAATCCAAAAGTTTATTGAGTGAAAAATCACTGAGGTCACGAGCAAGATCTCGGAGTGCAACACAAAGACTCACCACGAGACAAGCTTCCAAGGGAAATATTACATGGTCGTTCGCCCCGAAAATCGCCTTAGGAAACGAGGGAAGACAAGCTTGAATCACTGAGCTCAGGAAAACCCTCTGCAACCTCGAGCGGATGACACACCTCGGGAGACGATGGCCAACCTTTGTAACTGTCGACCGTTGCTTCGACATTTAATAGGATAGATCGTGAGTTAACTACAATTATGTACAGAATCATGGCCATAAAGGCACCATTATGACATTTTACAACGTCATTCTTTCTCTTGATTATAAATAGGGTCCATTTATAAACAACAAGACACAATCAATTGAATACAAACCTCTACTTTCACTTATTGTCTTGTTTATCTAATCACCTCATTATTTTTTCTAAGTTTATATTTAGTCCAAATTCAATTTAGCTTGAATATCACTTTGATACAAGAAAATTACCAGTTAAACCCAATACAAATTCGATTTATTATCCTATCCTATACAAATTCAAAATGTGTTTAAATCATATAGGTATTGGGAATAATCCCTGTTATTTGTATTGTTTGATTGAAGTGGTATTATTATTAATAAAATTAGTCACTAAGCACCCTGCTTAGTGACCTTTGCTAAAAAAAGAAATCAATTGGGACTGATATTCCTCTCCACTAATACTTTTACTCATCATGATTTGACCATCCAAAATCTCGCAATTCCAAAAAAGAGCTTCTTTGGCACAATCTCTGAAGGCAATGGTTATGCTAACCTTGCAGGTAGTGTTACCATGATAGGCACTAAGGATCTTGCACAGTCTTTTTCCCTTACTTCAAGTGCATGTAGGCCATGGATCTTAGATTTAGGGGCATCTGACCACATAATCTCATATGCATCTTTGCTTCAGAACGTTCACCCTCTACCTGTTCCTTATTCCATTGCTCTTCCAAATGGCTACAAAGTAAAAGTATTATCTACAGGATATCTTCACCTTTTCCTATACATTATTTTTCACAATACTCTTCATATCCTAGTTTTCAGTATAACCTAATATCCGTGCAAAAATTATGCAGTCAACTAAATGGTATTGCATGCTTTACAACTACTACTTGTATTATGCAGACCCTTTCTCTAAAGAGGCAAGTGGAAGTTGGTAAAGCTGCAAATGGGTTGTATCAGTTACAAGATTCTCTAATACCCAAGTCTAACATTTCACCTGTAAATACTATCTTTATGAATAAGTGTACTAAGCTTTCTCATGTATCTGTTGTAAATATAATTCCCATTGATGTACGCACCCTTTGGCATAATAGACTTGGATATTTGCTTTATCAAAAATTACATAGTTTGAGTAAACAACTTTCTATTTTTTTCCTAAGAAGCAACATTTTCATTTCTCGGTGTGTCCATTGGCTAGACAAACTAGAAATTCTTTCCCTATCAGCACCACTAAAGCTACATCTCCATTTGACCTGATTCACATTGATGTGTGGGGACCCTATCACACACCCACACATGGGGGATACTAGTATTTTTTTACCATTGTGATGACTGTACTAGATGTACCTGGACTCACCTGCTGTCTACTAAGTCTAATGTTTTTCCTCTTCTAAATGGTTTAATTTCCATGGTAGAAACCCAATTTCATATTAAAGTCATACAGGTGAGGACTGATAATTCTTTTGAATTAGGATCCAGCCTTGAAATAACTGTTTTTTACTCCTTCAAAGGAATAATACACAAGACATCTTCTGTAGATACACAACAACAAAATGACATAGTTGAGAGAAAACACAGGAACCTTCTTGAAACATCCAGAGCACTTCTTATTTGAACAATAGATTCCCCACTTCTTTCCTTTCTTGCAAATCACCTCACGAATGTTTGTTTGGATATTGTCCATATTGTACTAACCACAAGGCGTTTGATTGATTGTGTTATGCTTCAACCCTTAAGAGGCACATAAACAAATTTACTCCTAGGGGACATTATTGTGTTTTCCAAGGATATCCATATGGCAAGAATGGCTATAAATTGTATAACTTAGTTACTAAGCAATTTCTTATTTCCAGTGATGTCCAATTCTTTGAACACATATTCCCCTTCAGACTGTCTTTGCGACCTTTTCATTTCTTTTCCACTTATTCCTCTTCTACTACTACACATGATTTGTAAAATTTCCCTGTACTTGACAAGTCTCCTTCTCCTACTCCTACTGTTGTTACTTCTCCTGAGATCTCACCATCTTCTCCTAATCTCTTGGCTAATTCCCCATCTTTCTCTTTTCACAGTGATCACAACTCATCTTCTACTCCTTCCTCATCTGCTCCTAGTTCTGAGCCTCCTGTCCAGTGCAAGTCTTCCAAAATTTCAAAGGCACATGCTAATCTCAAAGATTATGTGTGCTATTTTGTCACTCTCATTTCTCTTCCCTCACTCTCTTATATACCTATGACCATTTCTTATCCTAAATCTGTAGCATTTATAGCCCTCTCTGCTACTACACGAACTCTTTTCACTTCCCTTTCTCATGTGCAAGAAGCTACTTCTTATCATCAGGCAACTGTCCACCATAGTTGGCAAAAGAGGCTATGGCTAAAAAGTTTGCTGCTCTAGAAGCAAATAACACTTGGACTTTGGTACTACTTCCTCATGGGAAGCACTCTATTCTGTGTAAGTAGGTTTACAAGTTCAAACATAGAGCTGATGGTTTAATAAAAAGATTTAAAGCAAGGTTGGTTATTATAGGTGACACACAAAAAAAAGGTTTGGATTATACTGAAACCTTCTCTTTTTTTGTTAAAATGACTACCATTAGATGCTTAATTGCTTGTGTTGTCAAACACAAATGGCGTATGTCACGGTTGGATGTTAATAATGCCTTCCTTCATGGTGATCTTCATGGAGAGGTATACATGCGTGTGCCTCAGGGATATTATGTTTCTTCTCCTAATCTGGTTTTTAAGCTTAATAAATATCTTATGGTTTAAAACAAGGCTCAAGGCAATGGTATGCAAAATTGTCAGAATCCTTGCAGTATTTGGGTTTCCAATATTCTAAAAATGATTACTCCCTGTTCTTGAGGCATTCTTCAGCCGAATCTGTGTTCTTGGCAGTTTATGTTGATGACATTCTTATTACTAGTAGTGATTCAGCCTGTATTTTGACTCTAAAGAAACATTTGGATGATCAGTTTAAAACAAAAGATTTAGGTGCTCTGCATTATTTTTTGGGTCTTGAAGTTATTCCTACAGATTCTGGTGTACTGGTAAATCAACACAAATTTGTAATGGAGCTCATATCAGAGTTTGCATCTTCTTCTTCTCAGTCCCCATGTGTTAGTCCTCTCCCTGTTGGTCTGAAACTTAGTGCTGATGTTGGTGCTTTATTTTCTAATCCCAATTTATACAAGAATCTAGTAGGGAAGTTGAACTTCCTCACTCATCCAAGGCCTGAAATAACTTATGTAGTTCAGCACTATCTCAATTTATATAGTTGCCCCGACAGTCTCATTTTGAGGTTGTTCTTCATAATGTGAGGTATCTGAAAGGCTCTCCTGGTTTGGGTCTTCACTTCAATTCATCTCCTGATTTCCAGCTGCAGGCATATGGCTAAAAGTTTGCTGCTGTAGAAGCAAATAACACTTGGACTTTGGTACTACCTCCTCATGGGAAGCACTCTATTATGTGTAAGTAGGTTTACAAGTTCAAACATAGAGCTGATGGTTTAATCAAAAGATTTAAAGCAAGGTTTGTTATTATAGGTGACAAAAAAAAAAAAGAGGTTTGGATTATACTGAAACCTTCTCTTCTTTTGTTAAAATGACTACCATTAGATGCTTAATTGCTTGTGTTGTCAAACACAAATGGCGTATGTCACAGTTGGATGTTAATAATGCCTTCCTTCATGGTGATCTTCATGAAGAGGTATACATACGTGTGCCTCAGGGATATTATGTTTCTTCTCCTAATCTGGTTTTTAAGCTTTATAAATCTCTTATGGTTTAAAACAAGGCTCAAGGCAATGGTATGCAAAATTGTCAGAATCCTTGCAGTATCTGGGTTTCCAATATTCTAAAAATGATTACTCCCTGTTCTTGAGGCATTCTTCAGCCGAATCTGTGTTCTTGGCAGTTTATGTTGATGACATTCTTATTACTAGTAGTGATTCAGCCTGTATTTTGACTTTAAAGAAACATTTGGATGATCAGTTTAAAACAAAAGATTTAGGTGCTCTGCATTATTTTTTGGGTCTTGAAGTAATTCCTACAGATTCTGGTGCACTGGTGAATCAACACAAATTTGTAATGGAGCTCATATCAGAGTTTGCATCTTCTTCTTCTCAGTCCCCATGTGTTAGTCCTCTCCCTGTTGGTTTGAAACTTAGTGCTAATGTTGGTGCTTTATTTTCTAATCCCAATTTATATAAGAATCTAGTAGGGAAGTTGAACTTCCTCACTCACCCAAGGCCTGAAATAACTTATGTAGTTCAGTACTATCTCAATTTATATAGTTGCCCCGACAGTCTCATTTTGAGGTTGTTATTCATAATGTGAGGTATCTGAAAGGCTCTCCTGGTTTGGGTCTTCACTTCAACTCAACTCCTGATTTCCAGCTGCAGGCATATTGTGATTCTGACTAGGCCTCTTGCCCTTTAGAAGATCTATCAGTGGTTTTTTTATTCTCATGGGTGGGAGTCCTATTTCTTGGAAGTCTAAGAAGCAGACCACTGTGTCTCTATCATCAATTGAAGCAAAGTATAGGTCCATTCATCGACTGATGACTGACTTGACTTGGCTATGCCGTGTTCTTAAAGATATCTCCATCACTGGCCTTACACCTATTTTTGTGCATTGTGACAACCAGTCTGCTATTCACATTGCCAAGAATCCAGTTTCCACGAGTGGATGGTCTTATATCCCTCAGCTACATACCAACTGGACAACAACTTGCAAACGTCTTTATCAAGGCCCTTCTTGGCTCTTCTCATCCAGGTCATCTCTTCAAGTTGGGAGTGGGTCCTCTACTCCTTCCAACTTGAGGGGGGGGTGTTGGGCTACAGTTGCCTCCTGATGTGCATTGAGCTTGGCCCAATCAGCCCAATCTATATTTTTATTTATGGACCCGGTCCACTTGTATTGCAGAGTAGTTTACTACTTTGCCCCTCCTATATATAGTCAGGTTTATTCATTTTGTACATAGACACATATTATTGTATAGCTTACTGATTAAGCAATACAGAAAATCCTAACGATTGGGTTCCAATTTCTCTCGAATCCTCTTCGATATTTCTTCAATTCTTATCACTTTTTCACAAAGAAACTCCAATTCATTTCCACATATGTATAGCCTCATTTCTATGAACTCTACTATCCCTTCCAACTCAGTATCATTAAATCGAGCTTTGAATATATTATAGTACGGAATAATAATAATAATAACAACAACTTTCAAGAATTTCAGGACGTAACATAGTTATTTTAACCTACTAAAGTTATGTTGTATGTTAGCAAAAGGTATACACATCATTTCTACAAAGTCTACTATCTCTTTCAACTCAATATCATTAAATCGAGCTTCAAATGTATTATAGTCCGTGAATAATAATAAAAAGAAAAACATTCCAAGATTTCCAGGACGTAACATAATTATATTAACATACTAAAGTCATGTTGTATGTTAGCAAAAGGTACACACAAAATCATTTATATTATGTAATGTGACTATGTGATGACTATTATATGCTCAACATGAGAACTTTTCTGGTAGTGCTTCACTTTTCATAATTGTACCACAAAAGCTAATAATTGAATGGAACTTCAGTTTCCTTTGAATTCAGAACATAATCCTAGAATACAACACTAAAAAGAATTAGGCGCCACCATTTTCTTAGTCCCACTGAGTAAGTGGCAACCTGTTACAATGATAGAAAGAATTTGGAGTGTCTTGAAACCAAGTTAAGTGGTGATTATATTAATGGCAAAAAGCATAAATATAATGTCATGTTTTTGTCTCTTAAATTTGGCTCTGTTAAGATTGGGGGCAAACCATTCATTATTAAACAGAAACAGTGAGCCTGAACCTATGTAGCTTTTGATTTAAATATTATTTCCATTTAAAATAAAGATTCCTCTCGAAAAAGTGCACATTTGAGTGGTTTTTTACTTTAGTAATCCTTGTTTTATTTTATTTATTTATTTCTTTACTTATTTATTTTCCTTTGGTGAGTACATACTATGTCTGTTTGCCTTTTACCAATGGTAATTTCTACTGTAATTGACCTATAGAAGGATGCAGTCGGTAAACCATCAGAGGTTCCACTATGCATTTTTAGCTCTTGATTTTCCAACTGATAAAAGTGGTTTGTGGGTGTGAAATACAAAACCTTCCAAGAAATTACTATGTTGGAGAACACTTGCAAAAAGGATGGGGACAAAATAGACAGCATAATTGACCAGCTGGCATTTTGGTCCTTTTACCAAGGGAAATAGTATTAAACACAGTATGTAGCTGTTCTTGGAACACCAAACTCCCCACTCTCTTTTGAGAAACAGAATTTACAGCTCTTGTTCAAGTTAGGTAAAATGTCATGAAATGTTGTTGCTATAAAAGCAAGCCGTTAAAGGATAAAATAAATGAAAGATTGAAATTAAACAGTTTTTAAATATTAAAAGGTTTCATTCTTTATATAACAGGATAAGAAATAAATAGTGTCACATAATTCATAATCACATTCGATGGGGAAAAATAATTGCGAATTAAGGTATAATTTTGTGCTATCTCTTATTGGTAAACCATGTGAAAAGACAAAGTGAATTAGGAGTTCTTGTTTTCTTCAGCCTTCAACTTTTATATTGATGCACTAATGTGAATTTCTTTCTTTCTTTTGGATGAGGATAATAACTTTACTGAAGCACTACTATATGGTTAAATAATTAAAAGCAGAGCCTCCACAGCAGTGTAGTCCAAAAGAGTCCAAGACAATACATCTGCAGAATAAATATCGCTAGTCTCTTCTTTTGACAATGTTTATGTAACATTTCTCTTAGACCTCAAGTGCCTTTTTCATTAAAAACAACAAGCTTGCAACAAATTCCTCAAATCTTCTCTAGCTTTCAGTCCAAATCTCAATACCTATGATAAAATCTTGAAAATTTTCTGACCTGTAAGACTGAAAATGTTGAAAATACCTTTAGATATTATTAGTTTTCTTGTACTACTACTTTGTTCTCTCATTTCCCTCTCAATCCTAGCTTCATCTCAGAATCTTGATGACTTATTCTACACAAGATTCAATGAACCAAACAATAACATGACCTTAAGTGGAGTTGCTTCAATAGGCCAAAATGGATTTATTCAACTAACCAATGAAACAAGTAGATTAATGGGACATGCCTTTTATTCTTCACCTTTTCAATTCAAGAACTCAACTAATGGCACTGCCTTTTCCTTTTCAACATGTTTTGCTCTTTCCATAGTGCCTGAATATCCAAAACTTGGTGGTCATGGACTTGCTTTCACTATTGCTCAATCCAATGATTTCAGCACAGCACTTCCAAGTCAATATCTAGGCCTACTCAATGCAACTGATGTTGGTAATTTCTCAAATCACATATTTGCTGTTGAATTTGATACAGTACAAGACTTTGAGTTTGGAGATATTAATGATAACCATGTTGGAATTAACATCAATAGTTTAAGGTCCAATATGTCTGCTCCAGCTGCCTACTATGATGATCAGTTGGTAAAACAAGATTTGAATCTTAAATGTGGTAAGGTGACATTAGCATGGATTGAATATGATTCAGTGACAAACTTAGTTAATGTCACTCTTTCAGCATCTTCAAAGAAACCCGAGTTGCCTCTTTTCTCTTATCATATAGATCTATCTCCATTTCTCAAAGAAACTATGTATGTTGGTTTCTCTGCTTCTACTGGTTTGCTTGCAAGTTCTCATTATATTTTTGGTTGGAGTTTTAAGTTGAATGGTGAAGCCAAATATCTGAACTTGGATTCTTTACCATCACTGCCTGGAGAAAAGAAGAAGCACACTGGCCTAATTGTAGCTATCTCAATTGCAGCAGCTATATGTGTTTTAAGTTCTATCTTATTGGCTTATTATTTCATTAGGAAGTACAAGAATGCTGATGTCATTGAGCCTTGGGAACTTGAGGTTGGTCCTCATAGATACACTTATCAAGAACTTAAACAAGCTACTAGAGGTTTTAAGGATAGTGAGGTTCTTGGACATGGTGGATTTGGTAAAGTTTACAAAGGTGTTTTACAAAATTCGAAGATGGAAATCGCTGTGAAGCGTATTTCTCATGAATCTAAGCAGGGTTTACGCGAATTTGTGTCTGAAATTTCGAGCATAGGGAGACTGCGCCATAGGAATTTGGTTCAATTATTAGGCTGGTGTAGACGTCGTGGTGACCTGTTACTTGTCTATGATTTTATGCCTAATAGTAGCTTGGATAATTTCTTATTTGATAAACCTAGTATGGTGTTGTCTTGGGAGCAGAGGTTTAAAATCATCAAAGGGGTTGCTTCTGGTTTATTATACTTGCATGAAGGTTATGAACAAGTTGTGGTGCATCGAGACATTAAGGCTAGTAATGTGCTACTAGATGGGGAGTTAACTGCCAAGCTTGGAGATTTTGGTCTAGCAAGATTATATGAGCACGGATCAAATCCAGGCACGACTAGGGTGGTTGGCACATTGGGGTACCTTGCACCAGAATTACCAAGAACAGGACGGGCTACAGAGAAATCGGATGTCTTTGCCTTTGGTGCATTGTTACTCGAGGTGGTATGTGGACGTAGGCCGATTGACTCAAATGCAGGGCCTGAGGAGTTAGTCCTAGTGGACATGGTATGGAACAAATGGAGAGAAGGGAAAATTCTTGATGTTATAGACAAGAGACTAAAAGGTGAGTTTAGTGAAAGTGAAGTTATCTTGGTGTTGAAATTAGGACTAATGTGTTCAAACAACGAAGCGTTGTCCCGGCCTAGTATGAAACAAGTGATGAGCTATTTGGAAGTTGAAGTTGATTTGCCTGATGCTCCAATGGCTCCTGGTGTTTATAATGGAGGATTTGGATTCGACGAAAATGAATGTCTGCATTCTTTAGCATCATCATTTTCGTCTGGCAAGGGAAATGCACACACATATTTGCCTGATGGAAATGTAGATGGTACATTTGTTTCTACTGAACCACTTTCATGTCTATTTACTGATGAAGTACCTAGGTAGTGAAATGTGAAGCTATGTGCAGAATTTCTCTTCGTTTCTTCCAGGAACATTTCCTGATGAATACTAAAATTAAAGTTTACATCTTAATCTCAATACATTCTCTGTTCGTAACTTCTTTCTGTCCTTCCCTTTTTTATTTTCTTTGGGTTTTCTACCCTGCATTCAATACCCGCTTTATGTCCGACTAATCCAAATTCATGACTAGAAGTCCTATGTTTCACTTTCTATCACTTTACAATGTTTGTTATCATCTAAGAAATGAGAACTATGAAAGATTTAGAGTTGATGGTTCAAATAGTCACCCAACTTTAAATAACTGGATATTAAAATCATCGTTCTTTCATTTGTCGCTCAAAAATCATCTAACTTTAGGTAATTGACTTAGTATGTCATTTTTACTTTAAAAAAATGACAATACCTGTTTTTTTTTTTTTTTTTTTTTTTTTTTTACCTTTTAAATTTTAAATTTGAACATCCTAAATTAATATTATATCCAACACTCAAATACAACTTTACCCATTCTCCACTCACTTTAATTGGTTTGCATACAAAAAGATGAAGCTTTTATTTATTTATAAGAAATGAACTAAATAATGGCTTTCTCCCTCTATTTCTACGGTTAGCTCCATCGAAAAAAATTTTACTCTCCAAAATCATTCCTCTTAATGTAGTATTTTTCCTATTAGAAGATGATCAATGATCTTGGTTTCTATCGCATCTTAGTGTTTTTTCATATAATTAATATAACAGGTAGGGGATAAATAGTATTTTGTAAAATGCAGCAAGTGAATTTTTTTACCTTGGATCAGGTAAAATAGTTACTAATAGTTACTGCTTATTTATTAAATAACATTGTGGGATCCAAACAAACAAAATTTACTATATTTTTCTACAACAGTGAATGTGAAAAACTATTTACAAGAATTTGCTAGGTATGTCACGATTATGCAAATAGTGAAAGAAACCATGTTTAGTTCATTTGTTATAAATAAAAAAATGTGGCTATTAAAGTGGGGAGGGTATAGGTAAGGTTGTATTTGGGTGTTGGATATTATATTGTTTAAGATGTTTAGTTTAATATTTTAAAAATAGGAAAAAAATATGTCATGTCATTTTTCAATCAAAAATGACTTTTTGAGCCAATTATTTAAAATTAAATAACTTTTGAGTGTCAAATGAAAGAAAGATGACTTTAATTGTCAACTACTCAAAGTTTGGTGACTAGTTGAGCCATAAATCTGTACATTATAAATGTTGTAAAGGTTTTTCATGTACAAATAGTACTCCATCCTCTCAATTTAAATGTCTACATTTCCTTTTTAGCTCGTCCCAAAAAGAGTGTCTATTTTCATATTTGGTAACTCTTTAATTCCAAAATTTGTTTTGGACCATAAAATTTAAAGGCGATGACCCATATTACACATTTTTTAGTTTTAAAACACAAAATTTAAAAGTGTTTCTTATTTTCTTAAGCTCTGTGTCCAGTCAAACAAACTATTTAAATAGAGCGGACAGAGTAATATTATACTCCCTCCATCCCAAATTAGTTGATTCTTTAGCAATAACAATATGTCCCAAATTAGTTGACACTTTATAATTTCTGTTATAATATGAGAACCTCCTAAGGACACTAGAAGGGGGGTTGAATAGTGTCTACCGATTTTTCTTTGCAAGGAATCGATTCTACTGAGTCAAGAACCGAGTTCTTGACTTAACAGTTTACACTTGACACCACAACACACACAAACAAAAGGCACAAGGAATACGATGTTTTTACGTGGAAAACTCCTTGCTCAAGGGAGAAAAAAATCACGACCCACACTCTGAGATTTTCAAACCAATCCACTAGCACAAAAAGCAAGTTTCTGATTACAAGACTCTGTAACCAAGGGGCTACATTCTAGACCCTAATCACTCAACAAAGCTAAACTCTAGCTTTACAAAGCAATCTCTCAAAAGTTCACCTAACACAATTGCTTCTAAGATAAGCTGATAGGTAATAACAATGATAGCATGAAAAAAGACAACTTACAAACCAAGAACCTAGACAAAGTATCTAGACTCAACCTACTTAACTCCACCAGTTGTGTTCCTCAGTTATCTCACGTTGAAAGTTGCTGAATCGCCTTTGTATGCTCTCAACTCTCTGTTTGTGAATAACTAATTTGCGGCTGCATCCACTACTTGTATTTATATGGGAATCAGAACCCTAGTTGAGTTCCACAAGGAAGCCTTGTAATTATGGTAAGACAACATTCCTTGTGACTCTTTCCTTGTTCAAGTCCAATTCGTATTCGTACTTCGAAGACACAGCCTGGGCACCGCTTCTTTTTGTATGACTAGGATGCATACTCGTTCACGCGCCACTACTCCTAGTTCCGCAGGAATTTGCAACTCACAATCTTTTCGATCAGTCGTGCCCTTCTATTCAAGGACCAGGTCCTCTTCCAGAACCACTTGGTCCTTCTCGTTTGTCATTCTTCAAAATATTTCCTCAACAAATTCCCCTTTTTTGATGGTGACAAACAAATGTTGCCAAAGAATCTGAATAGACAAAATTACCACGAACAAAAAACAAAAAATGCAGTTTGAAAAATTTAAAACGGATGAGTTAGATCACAAACACCACAACATTTCTTTCTTCTCCCTTTTGACATCATCGAAAAGATTCAAACACCTGCATGAACCAGTTAGTACTATCCAGTCTAGAGCACAAGGCAAACAAGTCAACTTAAATTAAACACACAGGAATAAGGCTAAAGGCCCAAACATAACCGGATATAATAGAATAGATCCAAATTAAGCAAGAGAAGTTTAAAACCATTCATCCAGGGTGTGACAAGCAACACAGCCCTAATAAAGTACACAACTTAAAAAGATTGTCTTAAAGTCACAAATCAAGGAAGAACATAGAGAGATAAGGTAGGGTATTAATCAAGGACAAGGAGGGAGAATGGTAGGACTCAGGGCTTCAAGTTGAAGTGCTTGACCAGTGCCTCAAGGTCTTTGTATTTTTTGCCCTCTCCATCACCAGCTCGGCCTCATACTTGCGACACTCAATTTTCAAGCAATCAATTTCTTGATCCTTCAACTCTAGCTTCCTCTGCAGCTCCGCATTCTCTATATTAACTTCAAGAACATGGTGCTCCAGTTCTTTTACTACTGCAATAGCTTCCTCTGGTCCATAGTCCTCACTTTCTTCAGTCTGCTCCTGCTTAACCTGCGCTGGTTTCTTAGAAGCTCTCTTCTCTTTGAAGAAATCACAATTTTTCAGCACATTCAGCCCAAACATTTGATGAATGGTGGGCTTTTTCCAAGCTTCCAAGGGTACACCAAAGTGCTCAAGAACCTGCTGTAGGATGTAGGAATGCACCAAGGAATGTGGCTTCTGATCAGTATCTGCAATCCTTTTGATGTGTCTGATCATCAGACCAGGTAGATTAATTTTCACTCCTCTGTCCAGCAGGTCCATGTAGGTTAAGTCAAGTGCACTAGCCTCACTGTTCCTTTCCACACTTGGAAGTAGACACCGATGAACAAACTCAAAAAGCAACTGATGAGCCGGCTCCATTTCCTTCTTGTCAACCTTCCTTTCTTTCCTGAGCTTAGTTTTCCCTGAGAATTTTTTCACAACACTCAGGGGAGTCACTCTATCAGTTCTTTTTTGCCATTTCAACTTAATATACCTGCAATAATCCTCAACATGTACATTAAGTATCACTCCCAACTCTATCCTCTAAAATTCAATCTCTATTCCCTTCACAACAGAAAACACCCTTATGGTAGCAACTCTGCAATTTGTATAGAACTCCCTAACTTCATCAGAAAACAAAAACTTGTCTTTCTTGGCAAAGAGGTCTAACCAGCCTTGGTCCTCTACCTTCCTAAGTAAAGGTTTCATATAATGCTCATACAGATCACCCAGGATACTCCCAGCCAATACTTAGTGTCTTGCAAAGAAGGTTATTCTGTCAACCTCCTCTTCAGAGTCTTTTCTCTTTTTCTTGCTTTCCAGCTCACTGTTTGTTTCTGAGTCACTGGGTTCCACAAAGCTTCCAGCTTCATCACTTTCCTCTTTAGCTTCAACAACCTTTTTCTCATTCTTCTTTTCCTCCAGTTTTCCAGCCCTCACATTCTTGACTGTCTTTTCCAGCTTTTCTACCTTTTCTAACTACTGCTTCAAGGCAAACCTTGTTGCCACCCTTCTTGGAGCTGGTTGTGCAGCAGTTTTGTCATCACTCTCAGTCCTCTCCTCCTGAGAGTCCTCACTGCTTTCAACCACCAGCCTTCTCTTGGACACAGACTTTCCCCCTTTAAACAACCTCATCCTCTTGTCAGTTTCAACTTTTGTCTCACTTACAAACACAACTTCTTCTTCTTCACCCTCATTCAACAAATTTTCATCTTCCTCCCCAAACTTTCTTTTTATAACCTTTTTTTTTCTTTTCCTCAACTTTCTCTACAACTTTTTCACTTTCCTCATTTCCTTCCAGAATTTCCTCATCCTTTTCCTTATCAGAATCAGTCCATTTTTGTTCTGCATCATCAGCCACAATAGGATCTAAGCAAGAACCAGGTTATTCACTCAAGTCCTTTGCAGCCTCAGCATAACTAGGTCCTCCAACAACTGGACCTTCAAGTACAGACATCCCATGAACTCTCTCAATAGGAAAAACCACCAAACTAGGTTCGTTGACATGTTCCTTTTGGGATTCAGCAGAATCCTCTTCTCTCAGTCTTCCTAGCACCTTTTCAACTACATCAACCTCCAGCACATTCTCAGTCACTAAGGGCGTATGCAAACTAGACTTAGGCACAGATTCTTCCTCAACAACCAGTAGGTTCTCCCCAACATTTACCCTATCAGTCATTCCCCTAGTCTCTACCTTTTCTACTATTTCATCTAGTCCTTTAACCAATGTTTCAGTACTCAATTTTCCAGGACTTTCTACAACTTCTAAAGCAGTAGAATCAGATAGAGTAGAGTCATGTTTTACCTCAACTGATTTTTCAGAGGAGACTGGTTCTGACGGCGTAGGAGACGAGGATCTGACAACCGTCTTCTTGAACCCTTTCTTTCCTTCCTTTTTGAGGAATTTTACCCTAGCTTTGGCAATTCTCTCTGCGAGAGTAGAGGGAGGGGGTTTTGGAGTAGATTTCTTGGACGTTAGGGTCTCTGAGGTTTTAGTAGGAGAAGCAGAAGAGGATTGTGCTTGAGACATAGCTAGTTTTTTTTTTTTTTTGTTAGGGTTTCTGGGAGAGAATGAAGGCAAAATTTTCTTTTGATTTTAGAGAGAGAGAGAGAGTATAACAATCTAAGGAGAGATTTTGCAATTTGTATAATGAGAATAAGTAATGGGGTTGGGGGTTTTCTATAGGGAAGAGGTTCCAATAATGGCTAACATGCAAAAAACAGCTTTTTGAAGTTTTAAAAATCAGGAAAAAAGGTGTTGATTTGACGGTTACATAGACTTACCCATATAAGGTCTTTTTAAATAAGTGGGGTCCGGTAAAGTCTAGTAGAAGTCTAACTATAAAAGGAATTATTCCTATAATCAAGGACGGTTACAAGGACATGGGAAGCCTTCCTTGACACACGAATAATTGACAATCAATTTCAGTTATGGCACTTAACATAAATAGCTGTGTAGCTGTACCTGGACATGGTTCCTCATGCTTGCCTTGGTTCCTTCTACGTACCTTGTAGGTTCTTTCATGGGAAATCATTAGCCCAACCTGGTGCTAATCAGCTGAACAAGTATGCTTAATAAAGTACAAAATTTAGACTGGACAATAACAACAATACTTACAAGCAGGTTGCTGAACACTTAACTAACAATCATTGGGGAACAAATGCTTAGTCATCCGTGTATTTTGGTCATCCCTAACTCTAACCTGTTCCTCTCAAGCTAAACTTTGTTCAGTGCTTTAGTAATGATGTCAGCAATTTGATCTTCAGTCCTGCAAGAATTCATAGTAATTAGACCCTTTTCAACATTATCTCTAAGAAAATGGTGTCTAATATCAATGTGCTTTGTTCTTTTATGTTGGACTGGGTTCTTGGCAATGTTCACTGCACTTGTGTTATCACAGAAAAATGGCACAGCTCCACATTTAGTTCCAAAGTCTTCCAACTGCTGTTTGATCTATAGCAATTGTGAGCAGCATGATGGAGCTACTACATACTCAGCTTCTGCAGTAGATAAGGCTACTGAGTTCTGCTTCTTTGTTGCCCAAGAAACTAAGCATGGACCAAGAAAATATGTCATTCCTGAAGTGCTCTTCCTATCCACCAAATGATCTGCATAATCTGCATCAGCAAAACCAATTAGTTCAAAAGTACCTCCCCTTGGGTACCATAGACATAGATCCTGAGTTCCTTTCAAGCATCTCAAGATCTTCTTCACAGCTGTCAAATGTGATTCCTTAGGCTTGGACTGAAATCTAGCACACAGTCCCACACTGTATACAATATCAGGTCGACTGGCTGTGAGATAGAGGAGTGAACCTATAATTCCTCTATATTTTGTCTCATTTGTGGAAGGACCTAGTTCATCCATATCCAGCTTGGGTTCAGGAGCAATAGGAGTAGTCATTTCTTTTGCTCCTTTCATGTCAAATTTCTTCAGAAGTTCCTTGACATATTTTTGTTGATGAATCATGGTTCCTTCAGGCATCTGTTTTATCTGCAATCCTAGGAAGAAATTGAGTTCTCCCATCATGCTCATTTCAAATTCATTGCCCATCAATTCAGCAAATTCCTTGCATAGCTCCTCATCAGTGGCTCCAAAAATGATATCATCAACATATACGTGAACCATCAATAGATCCGTTCCTTTCTTCTTTAAGAATAGTGTGTTATCAATCTACCCTCTTGTAAAACCATTCTTCAGCAAGAATCCTGATAGTCTTTCATACAAGGCTCTTGGAGGTTGCTTCAATCTATAGAGTGCCTTATCAAGTTTGTAAACATGATCAGAAAATTCACTGTTCACAAAACCTGGTGGCTGTATTACATAGACTTCTTCATTTAGATAGCCATTCAAGAAGGCACTCTTCACATCCATCTGATACAGTGTGAACTTCATGTATGTAGCAAAGGCAATCAATATTCTAATGGCTTCCATCCTTGCTACTGGTGCAAAAGTTTCATCATACTCAATTCATTCTTCTTGACTGTATCCTTGGACTACTAACCTACCCTTGTTTCTTGTTACTATACCATGCTCATCTAGTTTGTTTATGAACACCCACTTTGCTCCAATTATTGATATGTCATTTGGCTTAGAAACCAGGTGCCACACTTTGCTTCTTTCAAACTGATGAAGTTCGTCCTGCATGGCTAGAACCCAATCTGGATCTTCTAAGGCTTCTTTTACATTCTTTGGTTCCAGAGATGATAAGAAGGCAAAGAATGCACAAAAGTTCTTCAAGGCCGACCTGGTCATAATTTCAGTATCCAATTTAGATAATACATTCTCCAAAGGATGAGAAATTTGGTGCTTCCATGGCCTGGGTTGAATATGACGTGAAGAACCTTCAGCATCACTTTGGGTAGGTTATTCCTGATTTGTTGAATCATCAACTTCATATGATGTTCCCCCTGTCATATTGACTCATTATTCTCGTAAAGTTGGGCCGTCACATGATTCCTTCTTCTCTTCTGGAACTTCAGAGTTAGCTGTACCACCTTCTCAAGCAAGGCCAATGGCTTGATCATCTACTTCATTTTCATCAACTGCCTTATCAGATTCATCAAATACCACATGCATACTTTCCTCCACTGTTTGTATTCTTTTATTAAACACTTTGTATGCTTTTCTTTGAGTAGAATAACCAAGTAATATTGTCTCATCACTTCTTGCATCAAATTTCCCCCAATGGTTCCTTGTCGTTGTTGTGGATAAAACACTTACAACTAAAGGGTCTAAGATGAGCAATATTTGGTTTCCTTCCTCTGAGAAGATCATATGGGGTCTTGTCAAGAATAGCTCTTATGGAGCATCTGTTCAGCAAATAACATGCAATGTTTATTGCTTCAGTCCAAAAATTTCTTGCAAGACCACTTGACAACAACATAGTCCTTGCCATATCCTCCAGAGACCTGTTCTTCCCTTCAACTACTCCATTATGCTGTGGAGTTCTTGGTGCAGAGAAATTATGATCAATACTGTATTTTGCACAATAATCAGAGAATTTTGAGTTTTCAAACTCTATTCCATGATCAGATCTAATGCTGACTAGTTCCAGGCTCAACCTCTTTTGCACAACACTAGCCCAATCTTTGAAGCTATCAAAGGCTTCATCTTTGGATGCCAAGAACAGGGTCCATGTATACCTAGAGAAGTCATCAATGATTACGAACACGAACCTATTTCCTCCTCTACTCCTGACTCTCATAGGTCCACACAGATCCATATGTATCAATTACAGTGGTTTTAGATTTTTGAGCTCAGGATGTCGGGTGCCCGCATGACCTAACCGGATTCTGGGTCGTGTCAGATATGCTCACCACCTTCTTTGATTTAAAGGATGATCTCACATGCTTCCATCTAACACAAGCATCACACATTTTTATGTTTTCAAATTTCTTACTAGGCAGTCCACGAACCAGCTCCTTTGATATTAGCTTGTTGAGCTCTGAGAGACTAGCATGACCCATTCTTTTGTGCCACAACTCAGAATCACTTTCTTGGACATTCAGGCATGTTAAGTTGTTTTCAGGCAGTGATTTCAGTGATTCTTTGTATACATTATTCACCCTTTTCCTTTCATAACAATTTCTCCACTCTACAGGTTCTTCACAATACACCATACTAAAGAGAAACTCACTTCATTCCCTCTATCACACAGTTGAGAGATACTCAGCAAGTTGTGTCTGAGACCATCGACACAGTATATGTTGTCAATTGCATGATCCAGAGTTCTCCCAACTTTTCCAATTCCTACAATCTGGCCATTTTTTCCTCCTCCGAAGGCTACACTGCCTCCTTGAAATGCTGCGAGTGAGAGAAAGTTTCTTCTATCTCCTGTCATATGCCTTGAAAAACCACTATCAAGAATCCATCTTGGGCTGTTCTCCCTCACTCCAGCCTACAAAACAAATTAAGGGTTAGCTTTAGGAACCCAGACAAGCTTGGGTCCCTTCTTATGAGAAAATGGATAAATCAAATCCTTTTTAGCCCATTGAGGTAGAACACTTCTTTTATTCTTGGTCTTTGCCTTGTTTGCATTCATGCACCTTTGTCTGTAATGTCTAGTTTTACCACATAAGGTACACAACATGTTACACGACAAACCCACATATTTGCTTTTAGGATTATATGAAGGTATTGGTTTCTTGAATCCTAGCCCTTGTTTTCCTTTGTTCTGATTTTCAAGGACTAGTAAGCTCATAGTCAGATTTTTCAACCTTTTGATTCAAAATCCTATTTTTTTCAGTTTACTGGTACAGGATCTCATTTGTTCTTTTAAGTTCATTTTCAAGAAAGGTTTGAACTTCACTTATTAGTTGCTTACCACTGACACTATCCTTTAACTGATTTAATTCCAATTCTAGTTCTGTGATCTTAGAGTTTGACACAAGAGTCTGCCTTTTCAAAATGGCATTGATTTCTTCCAGTTCAATGTTTTGTTCTTGAAGACTCTTGTGTTTAGTTCTGAGATCACTTATATCTTCAGTTAATTTATCTTCCTCAATTTTTTCTTTTTCATAACCCTCAATCAACGTGGCAGTGATTAAAATCAAATTTTCAGTAGAGTATGTCTGTAAATTTTCTTTAAAGTCAAATAGACATACCTCTGCTGAATGAGCAGCTTCTTCTGCATCAGTTGTCATAAGGACTGAGTCCTTCCTCTGGTTGTCTTTTGAGTACAACTCCTTCATTTTCTCCCAAATTTCTTTTGCAGACTTGTATTCGAGCACCTTTATTAAGACATCACTTATCAGTTCTCTCTTCAAGTATGATACAGCTTAGGCATTTTCTTGCAACCAGTCTAGATCTTGAGGATCGAGTTCTTCTACCAATTTTGAAACTAGAACTCTGTTTGCTGCTCTCTTAACAGGAACATGAGGTCCTCTTTTTACAATCAATCGGAGACTGTAGTTTATCGCTTGAAGAAAGATTTTCATTTGTTTCTTCCACCACTTGTAGCTTGTCCCATCAAACACCGGTGGTTTTGACTGATCTCGTCCTCCTCTGAACTCACTAGGAACCTGTTCATCCGAACTTTCACTTGACAATCCCAGTGCTAGTGGAGATTCATCTTCAGATCCCTTTTCATAGTAAGATTCACCGTCAGTAGGTCCCCATGTAGCATAAAAATGCTTCATTTCTCTTTCTTCTTTCTGCTCTGAAGTTCGGAGGTCGTCTCACCTTCTTCTTATCTTTGTCATTCTCCTTTGACACCTCCTTTTCCTTCTCATTTGTTGCTCTATTTTTCATCCATTCTACTTCCCACATTAGACAATCCATGATAGCATGGTCCTTCTTGAAACACTTGAAGCATCCTGAATAATCTGGGTTGTTAACTATGTTCTTTCTTCCAGCGCTCTCCTTGTTGTTTCTTTTGAAACCTTTGAATTTTCCCAGGTTGAACTTCTGTCTTAAGGCACTAACCATTGCCGCTTCAACTGATTGCAAATCAACATAGTCCTCAGTTTCATCAGGTTCTTCGAGTGCAACGGTCTTATCCTTCTTGAGAGCTGGTTTAGTTTTTGAATCTTTCATCAGCTCACGTGTTTTCAAACTTCTAACCAGTTCTTCAAGTTTGATGGATCTGAGAGGTTTGGACTCAATGATAGCAGTCATCTTGGGTTCCCAAGCCTCAGGTAACACATTCAGAACCTTGTCCACCATTTCTACTTCAGGCAACTCCATATCCAGGGATCTCATCTCATTAGTGATGATGGTCAATTTGGCCATCATATCCTGGATTGATTCCTTCTCTCCCATGGAGAACAACTCAAATTGTCTTTTCAACATTCTTCTCGTAGAGTCCTTCACTTCAGTGGTTTCTTCATGTGCAACTTGCAGGGCATCCCAGATTTCCTTAGCAGTCTTATAGGATGATACTCTATTAAACTCCTCGAGGCCAAGACCACAAATTACCATACGTTTGGCTTTGTGGTTTTTTCAATCATCTTGTAATCCGCCTCATTGAACTCCCCTTGTGACTTAGGTTCTTCGTTGGCAGTAGCTCCTTCACCAACTATTTTGGTAGGGGTCAAATTTCCTTCAGATACTACAAGCCATAGTTGGTAGTCTTCAACACATATGTAATTTTCCATCTTCTTCTTCCACAAAGCATAATACTACCTATTGAACTGTGGGGGCCTTAGAACTGACTGTCCTTCAGTGATGGTAGGTGGTGCACTCATGATTCTGATCCTTCTCAAGTGTTAACCCAGCACGAGAAAACCCGCTCTGATACATCTTATTATAATATTAGCACCTCCTAAGGACACTAGAAGGGGGGGTTGAATAGTGTCTACCGATTTTTCTTTGCAAGGACTCGATTCTTCTGAGTCAAGAATTTGCAGTTGACACCACAACACACACAAACAAAAGGCACAAGGAACACTGTGTTTTTACGTGGAAAACTCCTTGCTCAAGGGAGAAAAAAATCACAACCCACACTCTGAGATTTTCAAACCAATCCACTAGCACAAAAAGCAAGTTTCTGATTACAAGACTCTGTAACCAAGGGGCTACATTCTAGACCTAATCACTCAACAAAGCTAAACTCTAGCTTTACAAAGCAATCTCTCAAAAGTTCACCTAACACAATTGCTTCTAAGATAAGCTGATAGGTAATAACAATGATAGCATGAAAAAAGACAACTTACAAACCAAGAACCTAGACAAAGTATCTAGACTCAACCTACTTAACTCCACCAGTTGTGTTCCTCAGTTATCTCACGTTGAAAGTTGCTGAATCGCCTTTGTATGCTCTCAACTCTCTGTTTGTGAATAACTAATTTGCGGCTGCATCCACTACTTGTATTTATATGGGAATCAAAACCCTAGTTGAGTTCCACAAGAAAGCCTTGTAATTATGGTAAGACAAGATTCCTTGTGACTCTTTCCTTGTTCAAGTCCAATTCGTATTCGTACTTCGAAGACACAGCCTGGGCACCGATTCTTTTTGTATGACTAGGATGCATACTCGTTCACGCACCACTACTCCTAGTTCCGCAGGGATTTGCAGCCCCTAATCTTTTCGATCAGTCGTGCCCTTCTATTCAAGGACCAGGTCCTCCTCCAGAACCACTGGGTCCTTCTCGTTTGTCATTCTTCAAAATATTTCCTCAACAATTTCAATACTTTTTCTTGTCAATTCTTTCCAACTATACCCTTAATAATAAAAAGAATTCTAAAAAAAAATTAATAGTAAAACATTAAATAGGGATAATATAATATAATATACACCATATTTAATAATTTTTTTAATGAGCGTGAAAAAACTGAAGGTGTCAACTAAAATGGGATGGAGGGAGTAAGAGTTATTTGACTAAATTATCTTTTACTCTCTCCGTTTATGTTTACTTGTCCACTTTCAGCTTTTCACTCCCATCAAGAAAAAATAAGAAAATTTAAACTTGACAAATATACTTTTATTAATTATACTTGAAAAGTACAAAATATTTAATTGGGAGGGAATTTTGAATAGTACAAGGTATTTAATATCAAGGGTAAATTAGGAAGAGTATAGCCAATTTTATCTTGAATTGCTAAAAGGACATGTAAACTTAGAATTTGATTTTGGTGAATTTGGACAAGTAAACATAAACGGAGGGAGTATATCTCTTCAAATTAATTACCTAAATACACTACTCGAACTTTGAGATCATTTATTGTAAATAGAGGTAGATTCAGAAAAAAAAACACCAAATATGGTTTCCGAGTCAATCAGCTAGTCTCAGGATGAAGGAAAGTTGATCAAATTAAATCAATGTAAATTTTTTTTTTTTTTTTCCGTAATGGAGAGTGACAAAGGCATCATACTATGATAAGTGGACACAATCAACATTGTGCCTTTCTGATGGCACATTAATCTTCCGTAAAGATGGTCATACAATTTAAAAATGTTTATAATAGATCATAAAGTCGAGCTCCCTGATCAAGTTTTGTAATGGAAATAAAGTACCTAACAACAGGAAGTGGATGCTTGTGTAGCCGACCTGTAATAAATGAATGAGATGTTTGCTCTTTTAACATTTAAAGTTTTGGATCAACTATTTTTCTGTGGTTCAAAGTAGACAAATGTTCAACAATCAGTTACCATCACGAATAACAAAAATATGCACGTGATAAGCTTTAAAAAAATTAACTTTCTGGTGAGTGGGATGCTATCGAGATAAAATAAATAAAATATGCATATTTTTCATGAAGTCTACACTTAGAGGAGACTAGCTTTGCTGCAGGAAAGATGAATGTGACTAAACTCTAACCATAAAAGATTTCTGCATCATAATATTGAGGGTCACTGGTGTCTGGTACCCGAAAACTTGGGCAAGAACTTCTATGCAAATATTTTCAGAAAGTTAATATATTAAACGTATGGTGCTCGCTGGTGCACCTGGCCGAGCGCTTGACTACAAGAACCTCTCCTTGTGTACAAATTTTTACACCGGCAATCGTTCTGACTCCTAATGTTTAAAGTTTAGCCCAAGCAAAAATATTTTTGTAACAATAGTACTCTCATTGTCTTAATTTATGTGGCACATTTTTTCTTTTTGTTATGTCCTAAAAAGATTGATAATTAATAGCACTATGTCTATTTCACTCTTATTGATCCTACTTACATTAAAAGCTACCCACAACTTTTTAATTACTCCAATCTTTTCTCCCTCATTTTTACTTTACGTTTAACGTAGTTTTGAAACTTTTTAATGTCAATTTTTATTTCTTAAATTTCATAGAAAGTCAAACTTTCCCATATAAATTAGGACGGAAGGAGTAGCTTTTATGGTGACTCGTCAGAACTCTTTTAAATTAAAGTCCGGGCAATCCGTCATGATCTTGTCAGGTTGTTCCTCCAAATCTCCAGTCATGAGGCTATTTTTGCAAACTTCTTTTATGATGGTCAAAAGTTAAATAGTCGGCTCAAAAATATCCTATTATTGTCATTTCCTCAAAAATATTTACGGGATGTCCCGGTTGTTTAAGCTTTATCCTTGTTCAAGGGTGCAACAATAACCTCAATTTTAAAGTCCTGATAGCTAGGTCAAAAGTTGTGACAAGTTTTGACGGATCGATAAAAGTTTATCTGTTTACAACTTCTGTGGAAAATCTTAACTAAAATTTCGATTGATTGATAAAACTTCATAGTTCACAAGTTTGGCTAAATTGCAAAAATTGAATAATAAAAGCTTGGACACTATATAAAATTAAATTTTGGCGATTTCTCAATAGTGGTGCACAAATGAAGAGTGAATTACACAAATATGACAGTCATAGGTAATGGTTTGCCTAACTGGCTTCCTTTAAAATAATTTGCAAGAATGATCTTTATAATTTAAGTGAATTTTTTTTGGACGAAAAGTACCCCTGAACAAAATATAAAATGACCAGACCTATCTATTCTCTTCTTTGACGATTCAACAACAGATTTCCATAGAAAAGCTTCAACAACTCATTCAAACCCTAAAAAAACTCCAAAATTTTAAGGAAAAAAAAATGATTCAATGATAAATTCCTTCAACATCATATTGATTATACGTAATTATTGAATTAAATTTGTTATAATTACGTTTTAAATTCGTAGAATTTACTTAATTTTTGTATAATTACAAATTAGCCGTAGCGAGCTATGAATTTCGATGATACCGATCGAAAACTACTACTAGATAACCAACAATTAACGTTATATTGATTATCAGCTGGAAAACAAATTATATTAGTTTGAATCTATATTTGATGGAGAATTTACGGATAGAATTGTAATTACTCTTATCTAGTTGCAACAGCATTGCTAAATAAAATTGAAATAACTTATAGATACTCTTTTTAAGCTCTAATCCATGGGCATTTGTTTGCAACGCACTCATGCCTTGCAGCTATGGTGCAAACAATTGCTTGTAGATAATCTCCACATGTACTACCTAATAGGCAGCACGTTTGATCGCGTGAACTGGTGCCTTGTGGGCAACACTTGGAGGTTTGGTACAAAACAACATGTAGAGAAATCTCTACATGTGATACCTAACAGGCAGCACTTCACTTGTGCTGCAAAATCTTTGCAAGAACCTGCTATAACTTGCTACTGAATTTCCCTACAAGTTGTTGCTGAAGGCCAACACTTTAAGTAAAAAAAAGTGTAGACAAGTTTCTATAACTTGTTGCTAGTTGACCTCCACCGCGTATGCACAATGCTAAACAAAGCAAAAATTGGATGTTTGATTTTATCGTGTTAATCTATTCACCAAACTTTAAACTTGTACTTCCATTTAATTGTGTGCAGAATTTAGATGACAACGAATTGCATCTACATTGCTTACAATGGAATATGAAGAGCTATTTTGAAGTGTGACGTAGCAAGTCTGAATCACAATGTCCATAAATGTACTCAAACATATCAAAAAGATGGTGCTTACGGAACATATAAACGATGATGATGGATCAAATATCATCGACGAATATACATCGGCTTCACCAAATGAGTATTCCCTCCGTTCCACTTTAGATGAATCCATTTGACTTTGCACGGAGTTTAATAAAGAGAGAAGACTTTTGAAACTTGTGGTCTAAAATAAGTTATAGATATTTGTGTGGCTACAAATCATCTAGGGATGAGTAAAAGTGAATATTTCTTTCCAAATTTAGAAAGTGATCATTCTTTTTGAAACAGACTAAAAAGGAAATAGGTTCATCCTTTTTGAAACGGAGGGAGTACTATTTTGTCATGTTGTTATATTTTTTAATATTATGTTTTTAAAAAAATATATATTTTGAAGGGCATTTTAAAGCTCAGTGTGTTTTCTTTTGTCTTATTGTATTTTGAATTAACATGTCTTGGCTTCATTTCTCCCTTAACCCCCTATCATTGTGTTTGCCTGCAAGTGTTGGTAAATAGGCAATAGTTGCCCGCCAACCTTTACCAAATCCTCATACGCAATTGCCTTGAGTTGCTTCCCAGGCAGCATTTGGCCTCCCCCCTTCACCAAATTTCCCTAGCCAACTCTAGCCCTTAGCCTCTACCCTTGAAATGCGGCCTAGGCATCAGTTGACCCCTACCACTCATCAAATTCTCCCAGCCAATTCCCTTGAAATGCTACCTATATAGGTAGCACTTGACCTCCATTTGTCACCAAATTTCTAAAGCCAATTGCCTTGTGTTGATGCCCTCACATAATAATCTTAAAATATACAAACAAACACTAAAAATAAAAGCTAAGAATTCAACATATCTTAGCTTTATTTATCCATTAAACTCCCTATAATATTGTGTTTAGACGCAAGTGTTAGCAAATAGCCAATGGTTGTCCGCAAAGCCTTACCAAAACCTCACAGCCAATTGTCTTAAGTGGATGTCTGACAGGCAGCACTTGGCCTACACCCCTCATAAACCAGATCCCTTAACCTGCAACACTTGGCCTCCATCCGCTACCCAAATTTCCAAAGCTAAAACAATTGAAATAATGTTGCGTAGGCAGCACTTCAGCCTTACCCCTCACCAAATTTCACAAGTCACTTGTATTGATTACTGCCCTCACAACATCATAAACTTATGAAATACAAACAAGCATTAAAAAATCAGTCACGACGCACATAAAACGCTTAGAGTAAAATGTACATTCAACACTAAATATAATCAAACTCTACAATCCCAAAGCATTCACATTTCTAAATATATAAGCATTTGTTACACACAAACAATTCAGTCGCATTAACTGAAAGAGAAGCATTCACATTAAAAACTCAGTCATCTTCATTACTTTTATGCAAAAAAGTCTTTCCAAGTACTCCTTCACAAAGAAGAAAATTATGCCCATGGTAATCATCGTGTAAATTCTAAAGAGGAATATTATATCCACCATTTGACTTGAACCGTGCATGACTCCATAGATTAGCAGCCCAATCAAAATGATAATCTTTCAACTACGTACATTTCATCTTGGAAACATTATTCATTACTGAGTCAGCAAACTTAAGCACATAAACACCATAATCATACCTGCATAAAATTTAACGAAATGCTGAATGCAAAAACTACAAAACCAAACAAATAAAAAATAGAATCAAAAAATGCTATCACACCATAATTAACTCAAACTTAATAGGCAACAGTTTTCCTGTACAATCAAACAAATGCAATGTCAACATCACAAAAAGAAAGAAAAATAAAAGTCAATACCTACTACTAAACAATAAGCAAAGCACATCATGACAGGAAAAACTTTTCCTACAAACAGAACTTATGTTGAATGTTATGTGAATTGTTGCCCTGTGGGCAACTATTTCTACAACAATAGGAAAATGAAAAATGCAACAACGAACATAACTTATGCTTGAATGTAATCTCAACTGTTGCCTTGTGGGCAACAATTCTACATCAAAAAGAAAATAAAATGCAACACCAACACTTTGCTAAAAATTTAAATCAACTACGTAATTAATATAATTTCATATAATATATTCAAAAATATTAAACAAACATTATCGATTAATAACAAAATTTAACGATTTAAGAAAGCAAAAATTGCAAAAAGAAAACAAAATACAACACCAATAGTTTGCTAAAAATTTACATCAACTACGTCATTAATATAATTTCATATAAGATATTCAAAAATATTAAATAAATATTATCGATTAACAACAAAAATTAACGATTACGGAAGCAAAAATTAGATTATTATAAATAAAAATCAATGACAAAAAAAAAAAAAACTAAAAAAAGAAGAAGAGAGAAACTAACCCAGGTGAAGAACCCTAGTTCTCAAGGTATATATATATACCTTTCGAGAAAGAGAGAGAGAGAGAGAGAGAGAGAGAGGAGAAGGGGCGGCTCAGAATTATATTTGTTAGGGGTAAAATAGTCTTTTCATACTTTTAAAAATGGGTAGGAGGTCATTTTGCTAAAATAGTTCTTATTGAGGACAAAAAGACATAAGCAAGGATAAGGGGTACATGTGGTAAAACTTTTTGACAAATGAAACTTTTTACTATTCAAAAAAACTTGTTAGACGGAGATTAACCTAAATCGTGGGTTGAAGTCACCCTATTGATGCTAACATCCGCTTCTTTTAACCTTCTTTTTTGGCCTTTCCCCCTCTCCTTCATAATCACTAAATGAGTAGAGTTATGAATTAAAGTTCCTCTTGCATGATTCATGTGCCAAATAATATTTGTCATTTTTAATAGATAGTCCAAACACGCTTAGGTAATAATCATTTTATCATAGCTAATTGATACATATTTATGCATGTTATTCCCAATACACACCACAATTACACAAGAGATGGGGGGGGGGGGGAGTAATTTGTGTAATGTCCAATTTTTATGATTATTAACTTAAGGACTTAAGAACCTGTTCCACATATGTATTTCTTTACTTAGTTATATGTGGAATGATAAAACAAATAAATGAACACATGATATTAGCGTGGAAAGATCCCAACAACTTGGGATAAAAAAATCATGACCTACTTCCTCAAGTAGGATTTCTAACTTCACTATGTTTTAAAGACTCACTTGGTTACAAAACTACCTTCTTGCTAACCTAGGACTAACTCTAATCCTATAATGACTCATTTCCTAATAGCTGAAGCTTCTCAAGTAACTAACTTGAATTGTGTACTTTTACAGAACTTCTAAATAAGTAAATAGTACAACTCAATATATAACTCCTACTACAGATGAACTAAGATTAAGAACAACTTAATCTAAGGAACAGATATTTCACTCAGTTCATAGTAGTTCCTTGGACTGCTCAAGTACGACTTAGACTTGCTTCAATATTTTTGCTCTAAACTCTCTGTATTTGTGCGTATCTACCAACAAAGAATACTTCTGAATTTATAGAGTTAGAAAATTGATGAGCCTTGCACAATTATGTCTCTAGAGATCTTCCAGAATTTGAGTCCCAATTAGTTTCTTTCTTGGATGGATGAGATCTTGTTTGTCTTATCCTAAACTTTATCAGCTCATGCAATCTTTTCAATCTTGTACAACCCTGCATAGTTATCAAAGATAATTATCATAATTAGGATACTGTAAACTCTTCCGCTCAAATGATTTTGCATTATCATTTATTCAGCTGTATAAGCTCAAAGGAACAGGTCCACTTATTCGTTCCTTTGTCCTCGTTTAAAACTCCAAGATAACAATGCATGATGTTAAATAACTTCACTGTTCTTTATATGTCATAATTTGAATAGACACAGAGTTTAAGAAAGAAATAAAGAATTTTGAGACTTGTGGTCTAAAATAAAATATAAATATTTGTGTGGTTATAAATCATTTCATTAAGAGTAGAGTAGTAAGTTTGAAATTAAATTGTTTACAAATCTAGAAAGCTGTCATTCTATTTTAAATTGACTAATAAGAAAATACTGTCACATAAACTGAAATGAAGGAAGTATGAAATTAAAGCACGTAGTAATCTTTGCATGCTAATTGAACTAAATATATTAAAAATTTAATATTGTTCTCTAACATGTCGAAATATAACAACTTTGAAATATTAGAATGCACGTAAGATAATTCATACCAATGATTCATCAAAGAAAGTAACTAATTTTAAGAAATAAGATGAGTGGTAAACCATAACCTATAAAAAGAACACCTTTATATATTGTTTAATATTGGCCTCTAATATTGTCTAAGTGTATTGGTGTTGGTCTAGTTTTGTTATTATAGACTTCTGTTAGAGTTGACACTTGCTGAATTGAAAGAAGCAGTGCTCCAAAAGACGCTATTAATTGAAGTGGGAGCATACACCAAAACTTAAATTTGCATGGACAATATTTTATATTCAGATCTGTATTAATAAGACAGATTTCAATTAACCTCTAGATTTAAGGAATGTTTGAGTCTAAAAATCCACAGATGGTGAGTGTTTTTCCATTACGTGGCAGATCATTTGGAGGTTCATATAATACAATATAGAAATTTCTAATTTCTGATATAGATTTAATATAGGTGATTCGTCCCCTTCTCATTATGCCGCAAATTTTGAAAAAGTAAAAGTGTAGGTTACAGGGTATGTCAACATATTAATACATGCAGCATACTATATACGATGGAAAGTAGTTAAAATAGACTGATTAATAAATTATAAGAAGGTCATGTCATCACGAAAGTTAGCTTTATAATGACTCCCAGGAACCAACCTCTCAATGTTTACGAATTCAACTACTCAGCTGTTTCTTTTGATCCACTCTAAAGGGCATAACAAAAATTTCCTACAGAAGTAAACAATAAATTTAATTTCATGTAAAAAAGGGCCGCACGAAATGGTTACGATATACCTTTACCTTTAATAAGATGTCTTAAGTTCGAACAAGAAGAACGGAAAACTTTTTAATAAGAAAGTGTTCCCCAAAAGGCCTACACGTGCAAATTCAAATTAATTATATAAGTAACTTCAAATACCGAATAATTAAAAAGAAGTTTCATGTTTAGTGTAGTTGAAATATAGAAGCACCTAGTTCACCATCTTCCTTAAAGTACCAAATTTTGAAAATAAATATTTGGAACTTTCTCATAGTATAATGGATTTGAAGATGTCCCTCATGTGTGGACTGTGGGAGTGTGTGAGTAAATGTATTAGACCTAAAACTATATCGAAGGAAGTTGTCTATAATACTTAGAAGTGAAAAATTGGGTACAATAAAAGAATAAAGAAATTTATGTAGGTGCTAGCATTGGGATTAAGTTATAGTTATGTTATCATGTTTACTGTATGTCCAAATTAAAGTTTTATAGGAGTCTTCCAGTTTTGTCAAAATTTTATATGCCATTAGATATTATATAGTAGTAGTGTAAAAATCTAACACAACAAGTGAAAACCGAATTGACACGACCCGAAATCCGGTTAGGCCGTGCGGGCACCCGACATCCTTCCCTAGACCCGTCGGGCGAACCCTTACCAATTAAATTAGGCAAATAAATATAATTTAATTCATTAATAAGAACAAGGCTTAAAAAAAAAACACTACATACTGATACCTCTAAGCTGTACAAAAGAAATTACAGCTGACTACCCAACATACTAGGTTTAGGGTTATCCAGACCAAACATCTAAGAGTACAAAAGAAGACAAATACCTCCTGAAGGGAGCAAAATGCAACTGAAATAATAACCAATAAACTGGTGGCCATCCGGAATAAAAGCTGGCTCACCCTGACAGCTGAAGTCGTCTTCGCTCCTTCACAACGTGGCGAACTCAATCCTGGAGCGAACCTGCCGAAACGAAATAGATAGAAAAAGAAACAAACAACAAACAAGGGTGAGTCAAAAGGACTCAATAAGTGGGGCAGACTAGCCACCTCAAAGAATAGGATAGCTAGCCAGGGAGAAGAAACAGATAAACCAAATTTCTTTTATTTAAATTATAAAAAAGGTAGAGCCAGATAACAACCGAAAACACGTAAGAAACTTATAAACTCAACCAAGGATGCGTGCCAGAAACATAACAACAAATAAGAAATGCACATATAAGCAGGACAATAGTTATGTACCACAAGTTTACACAATGGTATGAAATAAAATGAAATAAAATGAAGTGAGATGAAATGAGATGAAATATGATGCGAAGGGTCACATGTGCCCGTAATCCCATCCCGAAGCGGAATACTCCTGCATTCGAGGGGAATCCAATCTGATAACCAACTGGAGCGGAATACTCCTGCTCCTGGGGCGGAATACTCCTGCACCCGATATAATATAAACCAGAGGCGGAATACTCCTGCACTCTCCTGGGGCGGAATACTCCTGCACCCGATATAATGTAAAGCTGAGGCGGAATACTCCTGCACTCAATATCTGACATAAGAGCGGAATACTCCTGCTCTTGGGGCGGAATCCTCCTACCCTCAATGTGATACAATGGAGCGGAATACTCCTGCTCCTGGGGCGGAATACTCCTGCCCTCAATATGATACAATGGAGCGGAATCCTCCTGCTCCTGGGGCGGAATACTCCTGCTCTCAATATGATATGCAATGTAATGCATATGAATGCAATGTGATGCAATAACCCTTCACCGGCGCGGGACTCTCATCGACAACCGGGAAGTAGATGCCAACTCGCAGCCAGGGTACAATGCTCAAATCCTCAATACAATACCAACAATAGGACATAACATATAATATATAATATAAATCCAAAGCTAAGGCGTAATGAGTACGCCTATCGGCAGCTACACACGTAAGGAATACGTGGTAGAAAATCCACGAGGCCAGGTGCCTCCAAAGAAATGGATATAAACACTTACCTCTCTCAAAAGTTAGCATTGCGACCAACAACCGCGTTATTTTTGAATGCATTGCCAAACGATCCCACTGTGATCAATAAGCAGAAAAATATATCACATTAGGCTAAAGGCTTCATCCCTCACATCGTAGGGCAATCCAGGTAGGAACCTGATACCCTATTCGCATACGCAATACGCAGGCCAGGCCTATATACAGGGTTTAAGGCCACATAACCAAATCCCAAATAAATTATATTTATAAGTTGCCCATAACTCACTGAGCACGAATACATAATCAATTTCATTATCGGGGTCCATTTGACACTTTAAACTATCAATTTACGTCATTAGGGCGATGTCTAATATTCCTATTTTTACCGTAAAAATATATTCAAACATACGTAATAAACTCAAATAATATATTAGGATCATTACCTGAATGTTTCAGGGTGAAAATTCTACTTTTTTCCGGCCCCTTTTCTTATTTTCTGGCATTTTTTCCCACGGTGTATTTTCTGTTTCTCACGTTTCTCCCTTTCTGTTCGTTTCTCGTAACCTTTCCTCATTCTGATCATATCATTTGAATCTATATATATCCACCGCCCACCTTTGCTTTTGTCTTCTTTGTTTTGACTTTTTTTGTTTTGTTTTGTCTTTTTCCCCCTTTTTTTTTTCTTTTCGCGACGAAAATTAAAATAAAACCCTACGATATTTGAAATAATTCCAACTTTTGCATACAAGTTATACAAAATATATGTAACATACTCGCGAAGGCGGATCTTAAATTGGACTCCCGAAACTCAAGATGCGAATTTAAATGAAAAGAAGTCAAATTATTTAACTTTCGGCATTTTAGCGGAAACTTGCCGAACAACATCGAAATTCATTTTCGAAAGTTTATAAAAATCACAAATAATCATACGAACCTAACAGCGCTTTCGGACTTCGAATCGGAGCTCATTCGGCAAAAACCGAGCTCGAAAATCTCTTTTTTAATATTTATCGCCAATAAAAACTGAAACCTTCTTCCGATGCCTACCAAACGAGGTCTGATTTAGCTCAAATTTTACAGACAGGTTCTAATGGACATTACGAATATTTTAAAATTATCGGCACGCCAATCGGACTCCTAACTTCCGAAACGACTGACCGAGGTCGTTTCATTCTCCTCCACTTAAACTCTCGTTCGTCCTCGAACGAGCCTAAATCTAAAGCAATATTTACGGAGATAACAAGAGAACTTGCACAACCTTCATAAACTACTCCACGGACATTATCTCATAATTACAGAATCAGAGTTATAACACGCACATCAAACTCTTGGATAAAACATATTTGGATATTATGATAACATCATTGCCCAACTTATTCGGACTAAGCCGACCCTTTCTCGATCATGAGAGAGGAGTTCTATATTTTCGAAACAAAGATACACGAAACTTTGAATGGGTTAACATGATTCAGCCGATAATTACCCCTTCGATATACCTTTTGATATAGAACAGGTCGATGGAACTAAGAATTAGCTCACACTTGATGCAAGCTATATCATATTTTTACGAACGCATTATGCAACATCTCAGCTGATGTTAGTGTTGTTACGCAAGCTCCTTGTGGGAATGTAGTTACTCATATCCCAATGTTTGTCAAAGGTTCATCTAAACAGGGTTTATCATAGAAAGATAAGGATCATGCAACTACTACTGGATAGTATGATGCAGATTAGGAATGATCTTCAGACTAAACATCTACTTCAGGGTATTTTCTTTCAATTGGAAATATTATGACTTGAAAAAGTAAAAATAAAGGAGACACGTAGTTGAACCATGAGTTGAGGCAGAATACCAGTAACAAAGTTGATTACATGAGCGCTTACAACGCTAAAGTAACCTCTCAAGGAGTTAAGGTGTGAAGGAGATATGCCAATGATGGATGGACGACAAGCTGCACTAGATCTTTCACTCTAAATTTCCATGAAGTAACACAGCGTCAGTATGAGGATCCAGTTCTAGTTGAATACAGACAGATAGCCCAAGGAAAACCGAAGTCACCATACAGGGTCACTACTGACGGTGTTCTCATGTATAAAGATAGACTTTGTATTTCTGATGTCACAGATTCACGTGGACAGATTATGATAGAGACACATTATTCCAAATACACTGTTCATCCAGATTCGACTAAGATGCACCATGATCTTAAGCAGATTATTGGTGGGATAGAATGAAGTGTGACATAGCAGGATTTGTGGCTCAGTGTTCTAATTGCCAGCAGGTTAAAGTCATGTCATCTTTTCAGACTTTATATTTTCAGCAGATAGATACGTATATATGATCAGGTTGCCAGCTTATCCCTATCATTAATAGATTATTAGTGGGTTTAGCAATGATCGACACTCATTGTAGATTTCTACCGTAGCCTTACTTTGGGTCGTGAGAAAAGTGATATCAACACCTCAGAGATTTAATATTACCATTCAGTATTTGGAGGAAGACTCCTCCACTTAAAGCACAAACTCATGTAGCCATTTGTATAGGAATAACCATCCTCGCATAGTCTGCTGGACTAAAGAAGATTTGGCTAAAAGCTGAACGTAAGCAGACCGAAGCTACCAACTACCCTTTCGAGTTGCCAAACAGCTGCAACTCTCAAGTTCACAACTCCATACCTTTGCCGTAAACACCACCGCCCGATGGATGGTACTTCTATATAAAAATTTCGGCAGAGTTTCCCCTGAAACTGGACGATCCGCAAAAACAGAACCAGCACTATACTATACATGGGAATGGATACCCGGATAAACTGATAACATAAACATGTTAAACGGATAACAAGATGAGACAACTGGACCAAAACAATAGTATGCTTCCAAAATAATAATATGCTTACTCGGCCACAATAACACGTACTCTGGCTCAACACAGGGAACGTCACAAGCGGCTACCAATCGCCCAAGCTTACTAGTGCCGGACGAAGAAGAAATGGAAATAGATCGAGGATAGATATAATTAGAGCTTCAGAAAGTTCATCTTCTTATTTGCTTGACTACCAAAGCTAGACTACTTTCGCGTCAAGCGAGCCAAATATCGCAATTGAAGAGATAAACATTAAATAAGCTTTATGGAAAAACATCCATACCAATTTAACCTCCCAATAAGAAGGAAACTCTGATAATTTACCAGAATACCCTTTTATAACTTAAACAAGCTCATAGAATAACATGACTTACTAACATTTCGAACCAAGAGGAGACACATAGATCGAGTATTACTTATTGATCACTTTACACCAGAAGAAACAATGACACTTTCTGATGGTGATAAATAAGAATCCCATCATCCTACCAGCACTGAGTTCCAAAGAGAGGTAGACTGACTTGACATTATAACAGAAGGTGGCACAACAGGATGCCAAGCAAACAATAGCGACACTCACTGTCAAATCTCTCATATTTAGATTAGATAAACTAGTAGGGTCTCATAAATGCCAGGAATAAATCGTATCAGAAACTCACCCCTCTACCGCAACCAATTCTTAATTACGACAATATCCAAGGAAACCGTCGAAACATGATAAGACACACCATTTCCAGATCGATCGGAAAGATAAATCTTACTTACAGATAAGGGAAGAAGAAACACACGGGCCTACTACATCGGATGCCTCAGCATCCTGCCAGACTGGCAGTTCATAAAACTGCCTTTGCGGCTGAACTAAGCCGCTACACTGATAATTACTTCTAGAAGAACCACTACCACTGCGCTCTCGACCTCTACTGGATGGTGGCATTTCTCTGATTAATTAAAATTTACATGAAATTCCTGCGACTGTGCAGGTGCCTGAGGGCAAGAAGAAGGACGATTGTCTACTTGCTGGAGTAAGGAAAAACTCCTCAAAGGATAACCAGACTCATGACAGTGATAACACCCTTTTCCCTGAAAATGGTAGCTGGAAAGATTGTCGATAGCTATAAAGAGAAAAACTGGGTCTAATCTTGATGAACTACTTGCACACTTTGAGAATCACGCTCTACAAGCTGAGATAACCTGGAAGGTGACTTCAAAAAAATAATCAGAACACTTACCTCCAAATGAGGTACCATGGTTGCCCACCAGGGCCACGAGATTTCCTGCTCTCCCGCTCTAACTTACGGTATGCCTCGAGCCTTCGAGCAATATCAACAACAATATCAAATGAAATCCCGACCTCAATCTCTCGAGCCATCTGGGATCTCAAGGAAAAAGAAAGGTCATCAATAAATCTTTAAATTTCTCGAAAGGCTCATGGACTAGTTCAAATGCATATTCGGCCATTTTATGGAATTCAATCTTATATTCTGAAACACCAACAGGCTAACCGACAGACTACCCTGTCCAATCCACTTGAACTGACAACATTTTTCATCTTGTTAGCTGCTCGAAAGGAACTTTTTCCACGAACCTAGAAGAAAAATCGAACCACGTTAGCTAATAAAAGAGAGGCCCACCAATTCAAGGCTGGACCCCTGAAACTGGAAAGAAGAATAATCAACACCATACCGCTTGATATAATCAAAAGCCTGAAGGATACGCTGGCATTATTTTATTTTTAAAAAAAATCACGAGGTTTATCTGATGCATTGCTTAAGAATATCGGAAGGCTCAACCGCGTAAAATAATACAACCTCTTTAGGCACTCGGACCGAACTGATACCTCGGCTAGCTAACCAGCCAGAACAATTAGAGGCACAACACATGCTGCCTCCGAAAGATACTTTATTGCGGCAACATTAAGAACTGGAATAGGAGCTCCCTGAGATCGAACGTCTCCATTTGCGGCAACCTGATAGGCTGCCTAACGAATAATAGGTCCTAGCGGTATCTGCGTCGCCAAAATTCTCGTATAATCATCGTAGATAGCCAAGGGAACCACAAGGCCCTGCTCCCATGCCCATCGCGAGCTCGTACAATTGGGACCACCGTAACTAGATCGTCAGCACAATCAAAATACTCGAGGCTTCGTCAGTGCTAGCCCAACGCTAGACTGCTTCGTCTTGAACTCATACCGTTTGTTGATTTATCGCACGAGGGTTCACAATTACCACGAACGAATTAGCGAAAATACTTTTGCATCTTAGACCGACGGAAGATCAGAAAAAAAAGGAAGTGAAACTTCCTAAATGCCATCATAGCCCCTCGTAGATAAGTACGGACGTCTACGTACCCATCAGCGAGACTCTACTAGACACTGTCTTAGTCTGGATAGACACTAAACTGGGCTCTGATACCAACTGACACGACCCGAAATCCGGTTAGGCCGTGCGGGCACCCGACATCCTTCCCTAGACCCGTCGGGCGAACCCTTACCAATTAAATTAGGCAAATAAATATAATTTAATTCATTAATAAGAACAAGGCTTAAAAAAAAACACTACATACTGATACCTCTAAGCTGTACAAAAGAAATTACAGCTGACTACCCAACATACTAGGTTTAGGGTTATCCAGACCAAACATCTAAGAGTACAAAAGAAGACAAATACCTCCTGAAGGGAGCAAAATGCAACTGAAATAATAACCAATAAACTGGTGGCCATCCGGAATAAAAGCTGGCTCACCCTGACAGCTGAAGTCGTCTTCGCTCCTTCACAACGTGGCGAACTCAATCCTGGAGCGAACCTGCCGAAACGAAATAGATAGAAAAAGAAACAAACAACAAACAAGGGTGAGTCAAAAGGACTCAATAAGTGGGGCAGACTAGCCACCTCAAAGAATAGGATAGCTAGCCAGGGAGAAGAAACAGATAAACCAAATTTCTTTTATTTAAATTATAAAAAAGGTAGAGCCAGATAACAACCGAAAACACGTAAGAAACTTATAAACTCAACCAAGGATGCGTGCCAGAAACATAACAACAAATAAGAAATGCACATATAAGCAGGACAATAGTTATGTACCACAAGTTTACACAATGGTATGAAATAAAATGAAATAAAATGAAGTGAGATGAAATGAGATGAAATATGATGCGAAGGGTCACATGTGCCCGTAATCCCATCCCGAAGCGGAATACTCCTGCATTCGAGGGGAATCCAATCTGATAACCAACTGGAGCGGAATACTCCTGCTCCTGGGGCGGAATACTCCTGCACCCGATATAATATAAACCAGAGGCGGAATACTCCTGCACTCTCCTGGGGCGGAATACTCCTGCACCCGATATAATGTAAAGCTGAGGCGGAATACTCCTGCACTCAATATCTGACATAAGAGCGGAATACTCCTGCTCTTGGGGCGGAATCCTCCTACCCTCAATGTGATACAATGGAGCGGAATACTCCTGCTCCTGGGGCGGAATACTCCTGCCCTCAATATGATACAATGGAGCGGAATCCTCCTGCTCCTGGGGCGGAATACTCCTGCCCTCAATATGATATGCAATGTAATGCATATGAATGCAATGTGATGCAATAACCCTTCACCGGCGCGGGACTCTCATCGACAACCGGGAAGTAGATGCCAACTCGCAGCCAGGGTACAATGCTCAAATCCTCAATACAATACCAACAATAGGACATAACATATAATATATAATATAAATCCAAAGCTAAGGCGTAATGAGTACGCCTATCGGCAGCTACACACGTAAGGAATACGTGGTAGAAAATCCACGAGGCCAGGTGCCTCCAAAGAAATGGATATAAACACTTACCTCTCTCAAAAGTTAGCATTGCGACCAACAACCGCGTTATTTTTGAATGCATTGCCAAACGATCCCACTGTGATCAATAAGCAGAAAAATATATCACATTAGGCTAAAGGCTTCATCCCTCACATCGTAGGGCAATCCAGGTAGGAACCTGATACCCTATTCGCATACGCAATACGCAGGCCAGGCCTATATACAGGGTTTAAGGCCACATAACCAAATCCCAAATAAATTATATTTATAAGTTGCCCATAACTCACTGAGCACGAATACATAATCAATTTCATTATCGGGGTCCATTTGACACTTTAAACTATCAATTTACGTCATTAGGGCGATGTCTAATATTCCTATTTTTACCGTAAAAATATATTCAAACATACGTAATAAACTCAAATAATATATTAGGATCATTACCTGAATGTTTCAGGGTGAAAATTCTACTTTTTTCCGGCCCCTTTTCTTATTTTCTGGCATTTTTTCCCACGGTGTATTTTCTGTTTCTCACGTTTCTCCCTTTCTGTTCGTTTCTCGTAACCTTTCCTCATTCTGATCATATCATTTGAATCTATATATATCCACCGCCCACCTTTGCTTTTGTCTTCTTTGTTTTGACTTTTTTTGTTTTGTTTTGTCTTTTTCCCCTTTTTTTTTTCTTTTCGCGACGAAAATTAAAATAAAACCCTACGATATTTGAAATAATTCCAACTTTTGCATACAAGTTATACAAAATATATGTAACATACTCGCGAAGGCGGATCTCAAATTGGACTCCCGAAACTCAAGATGCGAATTTAAATGAAAAGAAGTCAAATTATTTAACTTTCGGCATTTTAGCGGAAACTTGCCGAACAACATCGAAATTCATTTTCGAAAGTTTATAAAAATCACAAATAATCATACGAACCTAACAGCGCTTTCGGACTTCGAATCGGAGCTCATTCGGCAAAAACCGAGCTCGAAAATCTCTTTTTTAATATTTATCGCCAATAAAAACTGAAACCTTCTTCCGATGCCTACCAAACGAGGTCTGATTTAGCTCAAATTTTACAGACAGGTTCTAATGGACATTACGAATATTTTAAAATTATCGGCACGCCAATCGGACTCCTAACTTCCGAAACGACTGACCGAGGTCGTTTCACGAATACACTCAAACTAAAAATTAATAAACTTTGAGTGAAAATTCTTGTCTTTCATTGATGAAGAGAGCCCCATATTTATATAAGAGAAAACCTAGAAATCTAATTTAGGGACCAAATAAAATTTAATGGGCTAAGCCCAATATACAATTTACATAACTAACTTATTTACATATCTAACCTATTTACAATAACCTTTATTATCCCCCTCAAGTTGGAGCATGAGGATTCCTTATGCCCAAATTATTAAGAAAATACTCGAACTGGGCCCGTCCAAGCGCCTTCATAAAAATATCAGCCAGTTGTGTGGTCGTAGGCACATAGTTGAGACGAATGATTCCTCCGATAATCTCATTCCAAACAAAGTGACATTCGACTTTGATATGTTTAGTGCGTTCGTGAAAAACAGGATTCCGAGCAATATGTAACGCTGCTTGACTGTCGCACTTCAAATTCATCGGAGAATTGTGATTGATTCCAAGGTTCCATAATATCCCTTTGAACCACTTCAATTCACACATATTCATTGCCATCGATCGATATTCTGCTTCGGCTGAGGACCTTGACACAATCTGTTGCTTCTTTGTTCGCCAAGATATCGATGAGTCCCCTAAAGATACATACCAACCAGTCAACGATCGACGTGTCAACGGACACCCTGCCCAATCAGAGTCACACCATCCATGAAATCTCAGGTCACACTGAGAATTCAATACGATGCCTTGTCCCGGACAACTTTTCAAATATCGAACAACCCTAAGCACTACTTCCATATGCTCAATACATGGACTCTGCATGAATTGTGACAACACATGCACACTAAAGGAAAAATCCACTCGTGTAAAATACAAGTAAATCAATCTTCCAACCAATCTCCGATAGCATTCAAGATCTTTGATAAAACGACCAGTCGCAAGCGCCAGGCGATGGTTTTGTTCTATCGGCGTACGAACCGTTTTTGCCCCCAACAAGCCTGCTTCCGATATGATATCCAATAGATACTTCCTCTGACACAAGAAGATTTCCTTCGGAGCCCTTGCCACTTCAACCCCCAAGAAGTATTTCAAAACACCTAAATCCTTCATATGAAAATATTTCGAGAGATACAAATTAAAAATTTGAATTGCCCTCGAATCATTAACAGATATGATTAAATCATCTACATAAACAAGCACATTCAAATGCACATTTTCCTTCTTCATCGTAAATAATGAGTAATCCGAATACGATTGTCGGAACCCATATATCTTAAGAGCAGTAGACAACTTCGCAAACCAACACCTGAGAGCTTGTTTTAAACCATACAATGATTTTCGAAGGCGACACACAGTTCCTTTCCCGGTCATGCGATGCCCCGGAGGCAATTTCATATATACTTCTTCGTGAAGATCACTATGTAGAAATGCATTGTGCACATCCATCTGATGCAATTTCCAATTTTTAGCAGCTGCTACGGCCAGAAAAACTCGGACAGTCACCATCTTTGCAACCGGTGCAAAGGTCTCCTTGTAATCAACTCCTTCGATTTGATGATTCCCAAAAATCACCAGTCTTGCTTTGTATCTTTCAATAGTTCCATCCGGGTTGTACTTTATCTTATATACCCATCGGAATCCGAAGGCATTATTCCTTGGAGGTAAGCGCACTATCTCCCAAGTCTTGTTCGCTTCCAATGCCTTCAACTCTTGCCCCATGGCTGTTCTCCATTTATCATTTTTCACCGCCTCCAAATAAGAGGTAGGCTCATGTCCTTGCGTTATAGCTGCAAGAAAACTCACATGTTTCGAAGAGAAATTATCATAATTGACATAGTGTGCTAGAGGATAGGGCTTACCAGAGGATTGTTGAGAAACGGATGAACAATCAGACTTTCGAACACAAGACGATACCCGGTGACTCATCTTTTTGACCGTATTAGTGACAAAGTCTCTCAGCAAAATACTTTCTTTCTTAGTTCGTTTTCCATGACCCAACTCTTCGGGTTCAACTTCGGGAACAACTTCGGGTTCAATTTCCGGAGTCACAATTTTGGGTTCAATTTTTGGAGTCACAACTTCGGGTTCAATACCCCCATTCCTCGCAAACTCTCATCTTCTTCCTCCAATGCTACGGTGACAGGGACCGTATCTTGTCTTCGTTTTTCTTCCTCAATCTCCGTTGATGCGAACGGAAATTCCTTTTCATGAAACACCACATCTCTTGATATCACAAACTTCTTTGCCTCCAAATCATACACTTTCCACACTTTCTTTCCGTTTGGATAACCCAAGAACATGCATCGACGACTCCTACTCTCAAACTTGTCACCCGTTCGTCCTTGATTGCGAGCATAACATAAGCAATCGAACACCCTCAAATGATCATAATTCGGTGTCACTCCCATTAAGACATCGTAAGGTGTCTTCCCATTCAACAACTTAGTGGGTGTACGATTAATTAAATAACATGCCATCATCACACATTATCCCTAAAAATCGATCGATAAATTGGCTTGAAAATGTAGCGCCCGTGCTACGTTCAAGATATGTCGATGTTTTCGTTCAACTCTACCTTTTTGCTGAGGTGTCCCTACACAGGAAGTTTGGAACAAGATCCCTTGTTCGAGAAAATACCTTTTCAAACTTACAAATTCGGTTGCATTATCACTCCGGACGCACTTAACCCGCTTATTGAATTGTCTTTCTACCATTGCAAAGAAACCTTTCAATTTTTGTCTGTCTTCTCTCTTATCAACTAACAAGAACACCCATACTCCTCGTGAACAATCATCAACAACAGTAAAAAAATATGATGCACCACATGAAGATTCAGTTCTATAAGGACCCCACAAGTCACAATGAACTAAATCAAAAGGTTTGGCAGCTTTATTATTACTCGAAGGAAATACATTTTTAGTTCGTTTTTCCCTAAGGCATACATCACATGCTTTTTTTTCTAAGCTACCTTTTCCACTATCTTCTAAAACTGAAAGAGATTTTGTTACTTGCATCGATGGATGTCCCAACCTTTGATACCACAAATCTACCACATTGACCTTCATAGCTTTCAGCAGGGGTATCATCCGAAAGTAGTAGAGTCCATTCTTTTGTTCACCCGCTCCAATCAACTTCCCCGTAGCCCAGTCCTGCATAACACACAAATCATTAGTGAAATTTACATTGCAACCAACTTGATTAATTAATTGAGACATAGAAATCAAATTGCAAGTCATTTCGGGCACATATAACACTCCGTGAAGAACCATGTCTTCGTTAAATCTGATGGATCCTTCCTGAGTTGCCATCGTACTATTTCCGTTCTGTAAACCTACCAGACACTTTGGTATTGTTCATAAATTCTCCAAAACACTTATTTGACCGGTCATATGATTTGACGCTCCCGTGTGAATAATCCACGGAAGGTCAATTTTCTTATAAATCGATGGTTCACTTGTGCTTGTCTTCTCCTTTTTCAGCAAATCGAACAACATCTGCAACTGATCACTTGTTATTCCGGACAAGTTAGTTTTTTCCGGGCACAATCATGTGTCCGGTCTCTCCATTCCCGAACTCAGCTTGAGCAGCATTTGCTCGATTATTACCACGTCCTCGGCCAGCATTCGAACCAAACTGTTGATGTCCAAGACCTCTTCCACCTCTGTTACCTTCAGCTCTTCCTTTGCCCCTTCCTCCATTCGAAGAACCTTGCTTCGGATAATGCACCCAACCCTCCGGATAACCAATAACTTCATAGCAGCGTTCCAGAGGATGTCCACCTCGATCACACAAGTGACACTCCTTATAGCCTGTCTTCAGTGGAGGTGATCGTTGTGCAGCAAATGCTGTCACCTTCCCTCGTTCTTCCTGAGTTCGTGCCATCCCCTTGACCCGTTCATATTGACCTACCTTTTGGTAGACTTGATTCATCGATGGAAACAGATCCTGAGCCAAGAGATTGGAACGGACAGTTCCATAAAGGCTTTCATCCAGACCTATAAGAAATAAGTGAACCCTATCATCTTCTCTTTTCTTCTCTAGTGCAATCGTTAGATTGCATGTGCAATTTCAACACGAACAAGGTGGAAACTTATCACAATTTCCAAGTTCTTCCCATAACATAGACAGTTTTCCATAGTAAGCAGCAATAGTCAATCCTTTTTGCTTACAACCTGCTAAAGCCGCTTTCAATTCCTGAATCCTAGGTCCATTTCCCACAGAGAAACGTTCTCGGATACTATCCCACAAATCTTTTGCCACCTCCATGTGCGATATAGTCGTCCGAAGAGTGGGCTCGATCGAATTCCTAATCCATGACACAAAAAAGAATTGATAGTCCACCAATCCTCATAATCGATCGAATCTTCACCAGGCATCTTAATCGATCCATCAACAAAACCAAACTTCTTCTTTGCACGCAGCACCATTCTAACCGACCGCGCCCATTCCTCATAGTTTTCACTGATCAAGTAGACCTGTGTGATAATCAAACCAGGATTATCATTCGAAGTGTTGTCGTACGGAGAGATGGTCTTCCGTACAATTGCAGCATCACCCTCAACTCCTTGGGTAACACCTCTTCTACCAACACAACCTATTGGAGTTTCCATTACTTTTCTACTTGAAGAGTTTCACGATGGCTCTGATACCATGTAAAAATCGAACACATCAAGCGAAAATCGAATACACTCAAACGAAAAATAAATAAGCTTTTTGTGAAAACTCTTGTCTTTCATTGATGAAGAGAGCCCCTATTTATACAAGCGAAAACCTAAAAACCTAACTTAGGGACCAAGTAAAGCTTAATGGGCTTAGCCCAATGTACAATTTAGATAACTAACTTATTTATATATCTAATCTATTTACAATAACCTTCATTAAATAGTTAACTTCCCGGACCTTTATATTTTACTTTTTAGAAAATACAGCCGATCAAAATTTATTTGAGATTTATGTATGATTGTTGTTTGTTGGAATTATATGGACATGAATATTGAAAATTCATATAACCAGCCGAATTCACTTCAGGCCTAAGTAATTGTTGTGGTATAACGGAGTCCTTTTATTACATGATACTCTTGCAACTTGCAGACATTATTTTCAGAGCTTAAAGATTGAGAAAAAGGGTCAACCACGTGTTTCTGTTTTTGTAGTTACTCTTTGTACGATATCTATTGAAGGGTAGCATCAAATACGTCGATAATCAGTCAATTAAAGTTCTGACGTGTTTAATTATTTCAACTAGTAATTAAATATAGTAAAAGATACATCTTTCCCTAGTTTGTGTGTGCTCCCATATCTAATGGTGCAGATGTTTTACAACATTAAGCTATAGCATTTTGCTTAAACAATATAACTAATGACATTTGAAGACAGGGACTGCAATTGAAAATACTTTTTTTTTTGGTTATGTAGTCGAAATTTTAGAACTAACGAACCAACTTGGAAACTTGGAAGATGATTTATCTGGATTATTTGAGAGGATTGAACATGAATCACGGAATAGACTTGTTTAGATTACTATAGTAGACTTGGACTTAGTCAGTCACCCTTGGCCTTGTACATATATTAATGCATTTATTAGTTCTCTCGGGTTGTTTGATGAAGGATAAGGGATTATAATCCCGGGATTAAATCCGGGATTATATTATCCTATGTTTGGTAGGAAATACTAATTGGTACTAGTAAAAAATGTGGGATTAGTTATCCCATATAGAAGGTGGGAGGATTGTTAATCTCGGGATAAACCTCTTTGCTACCAAACGACCCCAGAGGTTGTTTAGTACGAAGGATTAGCAAAAGTGGGATATCCCACAAGTTTGAGATAATTTTATGTTGGGATTGAAATTAGAATTAAAATATGGGATAACTATCCCATATGTGATGAGTTAAATTAGGTAACATAAATTGGAATAAAGGAACCAGATGGCATAAAAAACATTTACTTGCCATATAAACAGTAGAGCAAAGCTTCAATTGGTCACAGCTCAAAACATTTTCTCAATCAAGAACATTGCCAATGTTCTTCAATCATGTCATACTAGTGGCTCTCTTGATAGTTGGTTTTGCAGCAGCTTCTGAAGTTGATGATGGATTTACATATAATGGATTCCAATCAAGAAATCTTAGCTTAGATGGCATAGCTGAGTTCACATCCAATGGTCTTTTGCTATTAACAAATATTAAAACACAAGCTCAAGGCCATGCTTTTTATCCTAAACCAATTGATTTCAAGAATGCACCTAGTGGCACTGCATTTTCTTTCTCCACAACTTTTGTATTTGCCATAAGGTCTGATTATGGAAATTTGAGTGGTCATGGACTGGTTTTTGTTATCGCGCCACATAGAGGACTTCAGGGGGCTGTAGCAAACCATTATCTTGGACTTTTCAACACAACCAATAATGGTAATAAATCAAATCATGTTGTTGGAGTTGAGCTTGATACAATCATAAGTAGCGAATTCTTCGATATCAATGACAATCATGTTGGAATTGACATCAATAACTTGAAGTCTGAAGCATCTCAACCAGCAGGTTATTTTGATGATACTACTGGCTTGTTTCATAACTTGACTCTTATTAGTGGCAAGCCAATGCAAGTTTGGGTGGATTATGATGGCAGTACTCAGCATATTAATGTAACAGTTGCTCCATTTTTGGCTAGAAAACCAATTAGGCCACTATTGGCTTTGAAATATGATCTTTCACCAATTCTTGATCAAACCATGTATGTTGGTTTTTCATCATCAACTGGTTCAGTCCCAACCCATCATTATATCTTAGGATGGAGTTTCAAGACAAATGGGAAAGCTCAAGAACTTTCTGAACTTCCTGATCTTCCTTCACTTGGGCCAAAAGAGTCATCAAGACTTTTAACAACTGGTTTGCCAATAATCACTCTTGTTTTGCTAGTTATAGCAATCTCTGCTGTGGTTTATTATGTAAAAAGGAAGAAGAAGTTTGAAGAACTGCTTGAAGAATGGGAAATTGACTATAGACCACAAAGGTACAAATTTAAAGATTTGTACACTGCCACTAAGGGATTCAGAGAAAAGGAGCTATTGGGTGTTGGAGGATTTGGTAAAGTTTACAGAGGAGTTATGCCTACTACAAAACTTGAGATAGCTGTAAAGAAAGTATCTCATGAATCTAGACAAGGTATGAAGGAGTTTGTTGCAGAAATTGTAAGCATAGGGCGTATACGCCACAGGAACTTAGTACCACTTTTGGGATACTGCAGGCGAAAAGGGGAGTTGCTTTTGGTTTATGAATTCATGCAAAATGGAAGTCTAGACAAGTACTTATATGACCAACCAAGGTATACCCTCAACTGGAACCAAAGATTCAGAGTCATTAGAGGTGTAGCTTCAGGACTATTTTTTCTACACGAAGAATGTGACCACGTAGTGGTCCATCGAGACATTAAGGCGAGTAATGTCTTGTTAGATGGTGAACTGAGTGGTAGGCTAGGAGACTTTGGACTCGCGAGGCTATATGGTCATGGGACTGACCCACAGTCGACTCGCGTGGTTGGTACTCTTGGTTACCTTGCACCAGAGCATGCAAGAACTGGCAGGGCAACACCTAGCAGTGATGTCTTTTCCTTTGGGGCTTTTCTGCTTGAAGTTGCTTGTGGTAGGAGGCCAATAGAACCAAGTGAAGACAGTAATGATCGGATTTTGGTTGACTGGGTATTTTCTTGCTGGAATAGAGGTAATATTCTTCTGGCTGTTGATCCAAACTTAGGGATTGATTTAGTTCCAGGGCAAGTGGAGTTGGTCTTAAAACTAGGCTTGATGTGCTCTCATTCTGAGCCTTCCTATAGGCCGACCATGCGACAAATCTTGTTGTTCTTGGATGGTGTTGTGGCCCTACCAGAGTTATCAGCACTTGGTGTTTCATCAGCTGGTCTAACATTTGATCATCGCGGAGGTTTTGATGATTTTGTCATGTCATGCCCATCGTCTTTGGGTAATGTACTATCTCGATCTCAATCTGTAACAGACTCGCTTCTTTCTGAAGGCCGATGATTCATGATGATGATGTGTCCGTTATAGTTTCTTATATTTGATGTACAGAGCCTGATAGAGATAAACTAGTTTTGGTGCATCATGTACTTCTGATAAATTAATGTAGATTATACTTAGCCTTTTTCTCCTATCCAGAGTTCAACACTTAAAATAAATCATAACTGCTCTGTTAGCTGTTTTAGCTTAAAAGGTAAATTAGTTTTAAGGACATATTCTCAAAGTAAATGTCTAGCTTGCTGCTTTCCAACAAATCCGCTCCATGAGTTTTCTTACTAACCTATAAATCTTTTTCATCAAGTAAACTCATCTAACATTTCAGCATTCTACAGTAATAAGAACACAAACAAGAACAACAAACATTATACGAAAAGGTGCAACTACAAACATGTACTAGTCGAACAAGGCCTTATTGCTTCTTAACAAATCCATTCAACTACTGAGGGCACAATCAAAATACAATGAAGATACAACGCAAACAAGATAAATGTGGATAAGTTACACTAGAGTCACTACTTGGGTGGATGTGCTGCAAGATAAGTCTGAATGGCTGTGAGGATGGTCTGGATTATAGTCATACCAACAGTGAAAATAACAGCAAGGAACACAAGGAAACTCCAGGGAGTACCAAAACACTTATGCTTAAATTCAGCAAGGACAGCTCTTAGAGGTTGTCTTTTAGTACTTGTTAAGTATGCAGAGATCTCTCGTCTGACATGCACGAATGCTCGAGGATGTTGGGATCGAAACAACATGGTGTCATGCGGAAACTAGCAAAGTAAATATTGATTGACAATAAATCAGGCATAAAAGAAGACATTTATGAAAAGACGTTTATTTAAAGTAGTTTGACCAACATGCCTACATATTTGGGAGAAAAGTCTCCCCTAAACAAAATTCTTCTAAGACTACATTGTGGAGTTTTTTGGTGGTGTGTTGTTGTCTTGTAGACATCATCTATTTATAGTTGTCAAAACTTCTTCTCCAAGAAAAATGTAGACATAAAAGGAAACATACTCCTATTAGAAGTCTTTTTCCTTCCTTCAACAAGGAGAGTCCTAATAGGTTAAAAATTCAGGGCAAAACCCTAACAATTCTTCCCTTGACCTGAATTTTGGACAACATAATCTTTGTCTCTCTTATTCACATAATCTTCACACTGCTGCTTAGTTAAAAAGGGGGCCCAAAACTGGGTTGAAACGAGTCCAAGAATGGATTAAAAATTATATTGGTTAAAAGTAGCCATGCGTTAAAAATAAGCATGGTTAAAACTGGCATTGGAGCCCATGCATTACAAGTTGGCATGGGTTGAAAGTGGCCCAAACATGGGTTAAAAGGTTGGTTAATTTTTGAAGATGTAGCAGTGATCCACGCTCAATCTTACACCATTAATGGTGAAGGGCAGTCGCCAAAGTATAATACCCGATGTGAGTCGGGGTCGATTTCCCAAGAGAACTAGCACGTCAAGTGAGAGAGTTGCAAATAGATATTCAAATGAGGTTTAGTATTGAGTCCTAGAAGTATGATTTGTTCTAAGAAAACTATGATTAATTCTAAAGTGTAAGCAATTAAACGAGTAAGTTGTTCGATATTACTAGACTAGGGGTGCAACCAACTAATAGTGATTTCCAACCAACGTGTGTCTTTACTTCACTTTCCCAACACAAGTATAATTATGGTCGAGCATTCCGATCGTGATCTCTAGAATCCTTCCGGCCTAGGAGAGATCTTTCACAACCCGCTCGTCAAAGCCTTAGTTGAATGCTTAAAGCACTACTCAATGACCCGAGGAAAGGAGACCTCTTCCGAGCGTAACTCCTTTTAGATGAGTTAGTCTATATGAATAGCCTATCAACTCAAATCCTCGCCAACTCCACTATTCTACACTAGTTAATCTCTTCCGAGTCTTTAACTAGCAATGTAGACAAGAAATCCTGAATATCATGGATTTTGGGATTTTGATGTTATTGTAATGGGGAGTTGGATAATTGTTACCTGTGTTATGGTTAGTGAAATAGAACAACACCCATTAATTTTCTATCACACTAGCATAATTACACCCCTGGTTATGAATTTAGCTACTCATAACTAGGGTTTGAATCAAAGCAATCAACATGTAATGAAATGATGAATTGAAATCAAACATAGATTTTGGATTGATATATGAATTAATATTCAAAGATACAAGTTTAGAAGCTTACAAAATGATGTTAAGTCTCCAACTTGGCTCCAAAAATATCCCAAAATATAGAGTAAAATATAATGTAAGTGTTTTTGTAATAAAACCCTCACTTTCCTATTTATACTCCTATGAAAAATTACACAAAAAATCTTCTTCCGTCCCAATTGTGCTGACCGCACAATATTGTGCTGACCGCACAAATTCTTGAAAACTTGCAGTAGTTACTGCTTCATTTTGTATTTTTGTGCGGACCATTGTGCGGTCGCACAATGCTCTTTTGAGCTGTACATTCTCTTCCTCTTTGTAATAAAACCCTCACTTTCCTATTTATACTTCTAAGAAAAATTACTGAAAAAATCTTCTTCTGTCTTAATTGTGCTGACCGCACAATATTGTGCTGACCGATTGTACTGACCACACAATATTGTGCTGACTGATTCAGCTGACCGCACAAATTCTTGAAAACTTGCAGTAGTTACTGCTTCATTTTGTATTTTTGTGCGGACCATTGTGCGGAGTATTGTGCGCACAGCACAATTTTGTGCGGTCGCACAATGCTCTTTTGAGCTGTACATTCTCTTCCTCTTCATTTGTTTCATGTTGTGCGGAGCATTGTGCTGTGTTGCACAAATTTGTACGGTCCGCACAATATTGTGCGGCCCAGCACTTTGGCTTGACACTTGCTCCATTTCGCACGACTCCAACTTCGAATCGACTCGGCCTTCTTTTGTGTTCTTTCCGCTCAGTTTCTGGCCTCGAGCGTTTAAACTTAGTAGTACCTGGAATCACGCAACATTACATAACAATTGGTCGTGAAATTAGCTTAAGAACATATAAAGTTCCTATAAAAGAAGGCTCAAAATCGGTAAAATGCCGACTTATCAACACCCCCAAACTAGAACTTTTGCTTGTCCTCAAGCAAAACACACTTCAATGGTCCCCAAGTTGCAATTCATCAATTCATGCATTTTTTCATTAAAGCCACAACAAGCCAAAACTCGATTCAAGTTCAACAACTAATGACATTGGTTGGTGCCAACAATTAAGCCAAGCCATGTGAGCATAACTCCCATATACAAAACATCAACGAAAGCAAACATGCCATGACACAAGATTTTCAAAGTTTGCCTCTTCATCACAAGACTTCACCTCTTTACTTGCTCACCTCAATTGAAAAGTGAAACACAAGTCCTCAACTCAACTTCACAAGTGCCCTCACAACTCAAGATAATATCCCAACCACCAAAATGCAATGATAACACAAGTGGGATTAATGATAGGAAGAATTCAGTCACTCTCTCAAAAGAAGTTCATCACGCACACTAAAGATCCATAGACTTGCCCTTCGTGTACCTCTCCACTAAAGTAGGAATGCTTGACCCGAAATCAATTAGGACTTGTTCGGGTTATAATGTAGGTTTTTGGTCAAAGGTGGGGTAAAATATGGGCAAATAGTGACTACACACCTCCTTGAGCACTACACCGTACAAAAATTAAGGCACACTTCATTTTTCTTGCACTTACACCTTGCTAAATCGAGGATTATACACTAATCTTTCTCCTCTTTATTCATCAATTCTCTTTTTCTTCTTTTTCGTTCTTTTCTTTCACTTGCTTCTTTTTGTTTCTTTTCACTTTTTTACTTTTTTTTTATTCAACTCGCTTTTGTTGCTCTTCCTTTTCATTTATTTTCTTTTAATTTTCATTAACTTCCACATTTTCACCATAACTCGTGCCACCCCCAAACTTAGGTTTTTGCCTAAGTTGCACGTCTTTCAATGCACTCAAGGAGGTAGGGCCAAAAGAGAGGGTTAGTGCTTTAAGCACTTAGAATTGGTCCGGGTTAATAATGTGGTTGCCAAAGGAAAAGATATTAAGCTCAAAGGGGTTGACTAAGGATATAATGCAAGGGTAGGTTTTTTAGATTACTGAGCGGGCCAAAGAAAGCCTAAAATCATTTTTCAAGTCAAGCATCACCTAGGATTTCGCCTCGAAGCACACTTAGGGCAAGTTCTAGATCAAGAAGCACACACATGAACACACCAAAACCTCACCACACATGGCACATGTAAAGCAAGGAAGACAAGTATATTCAAATTCCAATCAAAGGCAACTATGTATCCAAAGTTTACTCATAGCCTAATGAGAGCTAATTAGTGACATAAGAGCCAAAAGTTGAACTTAAAGATCATAGCATAATTTACCAACTAAGTTTTTCTATTCATTTTTCAAAACAAGCTCACATGATAAGGATTAAATAATGGTGGAACCAAACATGCCAAAAGTTGCTAAGGAGAAAAATCCACAACTAATCATCATTATTTACAACTAAATACTAAACTAGTACTAGAGATGCCCGGTTCAACACAATTACTTCCTTGGAAAAGAACCATGGCAAAGAAAAACCAAGGAGGTTATTTCAAAATTTTTGTGCAACATGGTATTTACAATGAAAATGGTTTATCGGACCCAAATGAGGCTTTCGCACCCACATGGAATGCCTACGTATCACCCGGGAGTGAATCAGATAAAGAAAAGGTAGCATCCCAAGCGTAGTTCACGGGACTACCATGTTTTTTTTTTTTTTTTGAGATGCTAAACATATATGTACTAACAACTTAACATAAACACATTTGTACATACATCAAACATAACACCATGTCATGGTGACATGACATTCTTTAAGTACCCACCCCCCAAACTAAAAGTATGCATTGTCCCCAATGCAATTAAAAGTTATGAAAGCATCTAAGAGAATGAGTAAAAGAATGTTCCCTTTCATAGCTAGCCCTCAGTGGCTGGTGGAGAACTAGATGTAGCAGCAGCGGTGGAAAAGGGACCCTCAAGGGTCGGTGGAGAGATAGATGTCTCAGCACCAAAATTTGATCCACGCTCAATCTTACACCATTAATGGTGAAGGGCGGTCGTCAAAGTATAATACCCAATATGAGTCGGGGTCGATTTCCCAAGAGAACTAGCACGTCAAGTGAGAGAGTTGTAAATAGATATTCAAATGAGGTTTATTATTGAGTCCTAGAAGTATGATTTGTTCTAAGAAAACTATGATTAATTCTAAAGTGTAAGCAATTAAACGAGTAAGTTGTTCGATATTACTAGACTAGGGGTGCAACCAACTAATAGTGATTTCCAACCAACGGGTGTCTTTACTTCACTTTCCCAACACAAGTATAATTATGGTCGAGCATTCCGATCGTGATCTCTAGAATCCTTCCGGCCTAGGAGAGATCTTTCACAACCCGCTCGTCAAAGCCTTAGTTGAATGCTTAAAGCACTACTCAATGACCCGAGGAAAGGAGACCTCTTCCGAGCGTAACTCCTTTTAGATGAGTTAGTCTATATGAATAGCCTATCAACTCAAATCCTCGCCAACTCCACTATTCTACACTAGTTAATCTCTTCCGAGTCTTTAACTAGCAATGTAGACAAGAAATCCCGAATATCATGGATTTTGGGATTTTGATGTTATTGTAATGGGGAGTTGGATAATTGTTACTTGTGTTATGGTTAGTGAAATAGAACAACACCCATTAATTTTCTATCACAATAGCATAATTACACTCCTAGTTATGAATTGAGCTACTCATAACTAGGGTTTGAAACAAAGCAATCAACATGTAATGAAATGATGAATTGAAATCAAACATAGATTTTGGATTGATATATGATTTAATATTCAAAGATACAAGTTTAGAAGCTTACAAAATGATGTTAAGTCTCCAACTTGGCTCCCAAAATCGCCCAAAATATAGAGTAAAATGTAATGTAAGTGTTTTTGTAATAAAACCCTCACTTTCCTATTTATACTCCTATGAAAAATTACACAAAAAATCTTCTTCCGTCCCAATTGTGCTGACCGCACAATATTGTGCTGACCGCACAAATTCTTAAAAACTTGCAGTAGTTACTGCTTCATTTTGCATTTTTGTGCGGACCATTGGTCGCACAATGCTCTTTTGAGCTGTACATTCTCTTCCTCTTCATTTGTTTCATGTTGTGCGGAGCATTGTGCTGTGTTGCACAAATTTGTACGGTCCGCACAATATTGTGCGGCCCAACACTTTGGCTTGACACTTGCTCCATTTCGCACGACTCCAACTTCGACTCGACTTGGCCTTCTTTTGTGTTCTTTCCGCTCAGTTTCTGGCCTCGAGCGTTTAAACTAAGTAGTACCTGGAATCACGCAACATTACATAAGAATTGGTTGTGAAATTAGCTTAAGAACACATAAAGTTCCTATAAAAGAAGGCTCAAAGTCGGTAAAATACCGACTTATCAAGCAGCACGATTTTTGAAGATATGGTTGAAAAAATTTCTCCACATGTAGTATCACATGTTTTTTTTGATAAAAATTTTCATTATCATCATGCAGTTGCGGCTAGAACTGACCCGCCTTGAACTTGTCTTCCATCTTGTTAACCTGGCTCATCTAACCATTGGCTGAATCTGGCTCTGATACCACTTGTTGGGATCGAAACAACATGGCGTCATGCGAAAGCTAACAAAGTAAATATTGATTGACAATAAATCAGGCATAAAAGAAGACATATATGAAAAGACGTTTATTTAAAGTAGTTTGGCCAACATGCCTACATATTTGGGAGAAAAGTCTCCCCTAAATAAAATTCTTCTAAGACTACATTGTGGAGTTTTTTGGTGGTGTGTTGTTGTGTTGTAAAGATCATCTATTTATACTTGTCAAAACTTCTTTTCCAAGAAAAAGCTAGACATAAAAGGAAATATACTCCTATTAGAAGTCTTTTTCCTTCCTTCAACAAGGAGAGTCCTAATAGGTTAAAAATTCAGGGCAAAACTCTAACAGAGGATAGGGTAAAACATGTGTTGTCATCTCTCTGAATAGATCAATCACTGCTTGGTCATCGCCATTGAAGTTATCGAGGACTAATATCTCCTTTGCTCGCAGCTCCTTAACATCTTCTGCTTGGTTAATCAACATACCCATGAAATTCAAGTAAGGTGAGATCCCTGATTCGTGTTCAGCATCTAAAATTTTGTAAGCAACCAGATTTAAGAACACATGCTTAGTCCATTTGTCGATTTTTAGTTGAGGAAGTTTCAATTCCCCTGATAACACATATGATTTAAAACGGGCAGCAAATAGAGAAATATAAGGACCCTTTGCACAGCTTCAATAGATTCCTGCTTTCTTCAATTCTGTGACTGATAATAGTTGGTTAACCAGATGATATTTTTCTTCTACCTCTAAAGGGCCTCCAGCATCTGGAAGTTTATTAGGACTGGTACATAGGGTTCTTAAATAGCTAAGAAGGTGACTATTGAAGGGAATTTTTATGCCACTGTATTTTTCGGGTCCGAGCTGCAGCCTGCACAACCAACGGAAATAGAGGTGGAAGTGTGAAGGGAAAGCATCGAATAAATCTACAGAACATTGAGGTTATTAAATGACTATAATTTCCAAAGCTGATTCTGGCTAACGCGTCTACAATCCCCTAAGGCAATTGATTTTCGAACAATAAAAGGTCACGACGCACCAAATCCCTATCATGGTTTTTCATACTCAGGTTTGTCTGACTTGTTAGCCACGAGGCATATGGTGTAACCTCATACGCCATGAATTCAATAGTAAAGTGATCCACACTCAATCTTACACCATTAATGGTGAAGGGCGGTCGTCAAAGTATAATACCCGATGTGAGTCGGGGTCGATTTCCCAAGGGAACTAGCACGTCAAGTAAGAGAGTTGCAAATAGATATTCAAATGAGGTTTAGTATTGAGTCCTAGAAGTATGATTTGTTTGATGAAAACTATGATTAATTCTAAAGTGTAAGTAATTAAACAAGTAAGTTGTTCGATATTACTAGACTAGGGGTGCAACCGACTAATAGTGATTTCCAATCAACGGGTGTCTTTACTTCACTTTCCCAACACAAGTATAATTATGGTCGAGCATTCCGATCGTGATCTCTAAAATCCTTCCGGCCTAGGAGAGATCTTTCACAACCCGCTCGTCAAAGCCTTAATTGAATGCTTAAAGTACTACTCAACGACCCGAGGAAAGGAGGCCTCTTCCGAGCGCAACTCCTTTTAGATGAGTTAGTCTATATGAATAGCCTATCAACTCAAATCCTCGCCAACTCCACTATTCTACACTAGTTAATCTCTTCCGAGTCTTTAACTAGCAATGTAGACAAGAAATCCCGAATATCATGAATTTTGGGATTTTGATGTTATTGTAATGGGGAGTTGGATAATTGTTACTTGTGTTATGGTTAGTGAAATAGAACAACACCCATTAATTTTCTATCACAATAGCATAATTACATCCCTAGTTATGAATTTAGCTACTCATAACTAGGGTTTGAATCAAAGCAATCAACATGTAATGAAATGATGGATTGAAATCAAACATAAGTTTTGAATTGATATATGTATTAAGATTCAAAGATACAAGATTGCAAGCTTACAAAACGATGTTAAGACTCCTTCTTAGCTCTCCAAATCGCCTCAAAACAAGTAGCTAATGTAATATCTAATATGTTTGTTAAACCCTAGCTTTTACTATTTATACAAGCGGAGAAAACGCAGTCACAGTAGCTGAAGCGAAGCGCCTCAAAAGAGTAGGCGGAGCGCCTATTTCTGGGCTTCAAAATGTTGAGCCTCAGGCCCTTGTTGAGGCCCCCGCCTCATAATTTAGGCGGAGCGCCTCATGTATTCTTGCTCTCTGTGTTTTTGTTAGGCGGAGCGCCTCACACCCTAGGCGGAGCGCCTCATGAAAATTTGCTCTCTGTGTTTTGTTAGGCGGAGCGCCTCACACCCTAGGCGGAGCGCCTCAGGAAAGCTTGCCCTCTGTGTTTTTGTTAGGCGCTCCGCCTCAAATTCTAGGCGGAGCGCCTCATGCTGTGACTCGATCTTCATACTTTGGTTTCAATTCTTGCTTTTGAATTCAATCTTCAACCATTGCTTGAGCATACTCATCAAACCTGAAACTAAGCAATTGCGGCATTAAACAACACTAAATGTCGCTTTTGGATTCAAAAACAAAAGGTTAAAGTAGTCTTTAAGTTGGAAAAATACCAACTTATCAACTCCCCTAAACTTAAGTCTTTGCTTGTCCTCAAGCAACACAAAATCAACGGAACCAAAGCAAGTTCTATTTTGAATTTGAAATCAAGGCATGTTCCACGTTTCGAGCTTCTCAACAATGCATTAATGACTTAGTTGGTACTTAGTCACATATACTAAAATGAACAATTGACAACTGACTATGCACTTTACTCGAACTATGGCAAAAAGGAAACTCACGAGCCTTTAGAGTTATCTCAAGGTTATCGGCTTGCTCCGATTGTTCATGAGCCTCAATATGCATTCAAACCCCTTGCTCAAAAGTTACTTGCTTCCTCACGAAAAATAATGGAGTCCGTCACTCACAAAAAGTTTTAACACAAAATTTGGACTCCAAGAAATTGAACTCTCACTCTCACAAAGAAATGCTTGTGTGTGCTTCTCAAAAATTCAAAGACTTGCTCTTCTTGTACTTCTCCACTAATGTAGGGCCACTTGACTCGAGATCAATCAGGACTTGACATGGTTGTAATGTAGGCTTTTGGCTTTAAGGTGTGGTAGATTTGGCTAATTAGTGACTAACACCTCCATAGCACTACTTCATTTTGTTCTCTTTCGTGCAACCTTTTCTTTCTTTCCATTAGGCTCATCCTACCTTTCTTTTGAAGATGGTGCCAATGAATCCCTTCTTTATTTAACACTTTTCTTTTCTTCTTCTCTTTTTTTTTTTTAATTTATATCTACTTCCTTCCTTTTCTCTTTTTTTTTTTCCCTTTTGTTTCTCTTTTCTCCTTTCTTTTATTTCTCTTTTCTTCTTTCTTTTATGCACTTCAGTTTGACATTCACCATGGGATTCCAAGCTTTTACCATCTCCCCCAAACTTAGGTTTTAGCCTAAGTTTCACGTTTTTCAATGCACACATGGAGGTTAGGGTCAAAAGGAGGGTTGGTGCCTTAGCACACAAGAATTGGCTCGGATTTCAATTTAGTGACTGCCAAATGAAAGGTTAAGGCTCAGAGGGGCTAACTGGGGTAAATACGTACGGGTAGGCCATTTAGGATAGTAGCGGTCCAAAGAAAGCCTAAAATCATATCTCGAGTCAAGTTTCACCTAGGATTTCGTCTCAAAGCACATTAAGAGCAAGCTCCAAACTTCCAAGTCACACACACAAGCTTATCATTCAAGAGCTCAACACACATGCAAGTAATCTTTCAAGTTCAAGGTCTAAATACACACTAAGGACACTCACTCACAAAGCATATGATGGTTCAAATTTTAAACCACGCCAACGACACAATTGAGTTAACTAGAGAACCTCGTGGTCTACAACTCACGCCATGCCATTCAAAATACACATTCATTTGTCAAAATTGCCATAAAAGTAATGCAACAATAGGTAGTACCACATAATCCATTAATATATTTTTAAAAGGTTTTATGTACAAACTTGGTTCAAAAAGAACCTCCGGAAAGAACCAAGTGAAGAAAACCGGAGGCTTATTTGAAAAATAAAAAAGTCAAATATAATATAACTACTAGCTATACTAAACAAGTGCGTATACATAAAGATGGTCCGAATTTGTACATGGATATCATTAAACATAATACACTATCCAAAATACATATACAAATTCGGACCCCTCCCCCAACTAAAAATGTCCAAAAACTCTCAAATATTAATCTCAACCAGTATTTATAAATTTAAAGATCTTTTTTTTTTAATTTTGGACAAATTGTATAAAAAAACAAAATTTTGAAATAGTATGCCAATTTTTTGTCTCAAGTTTTATGAACAAATAGTGTGTTTTTTGGTTGTCAAAGTTAGCACTCTACCTTGAAATTCGAATAAAATGTTTTAAAAAACGTTATTGGAGAGCGTTTTTGTGTGCGCCCTTGGGCGAGGCGGCAGTAAATCACCCTCAGGCGTTGATGGGAGGCGCAGATCTTGGAGGCGTTCACTCCAATCCTTTGGGCGTACGCTCGGACTCGTTTTTGTCTAATCTGTGAGATGGACGCTTCTGAGAACTTTCACAATAAGAGTGTGGTGGGTTGTCTCCTCAAGCAAAGATCTAAAATCAGAGATCAAAATTAGACTTGACATGCGAAAGCGCACACCCATGTCCATTCTGCCATGAAATCTTGTTTGTAAAGTTAGAAATCAGTTATCTCTATTCTCTTATTGAAATTCTTAAAGTTAAATTAAGTTCCCACAGTTGCAGTGACTTGCAAAAAAGGAAAGCCGATGAAAAGCTTGGTTTTTCGTATAGAAGAGGAAGTAAAGAACACGTGGAAGCTTGGAGTTAGAACTATAAATTTTCTAAAGGTCGCTTTAACCGTTCCAACAATTAGGTAAAGATAAGAATGCCTTCTCCCAAGAAAATTAATGTAATGCTATGTTTAGAATTATGTGTATTATGACATTTCTGTTGTTTCATAATCTATACATATATATTACATCATATAACTTTTGATATATTAATGTTTTTCTGTATTATTCACAATTGTTTTACTTTTCTACTAATACTATGCAACTATGTGTCTTAGGGCTTGCGCCTCGCCCCAGAAAAGGTAAAATGCCTCGCCTCTTAAAACACTGATCTCGATTAAGGTACGCCCCTTAACTTCTCTATAACATACTTATATGTTAAACTTCATGTTTTATGTCTTTAGGCTATAAAATAATATGTGTACTTTTATTATGTTTCTATAGGGATATTATTTTTCAAATATATTCAGTGAATATAACAATTTTTAACTGTCCTAACTTTTTAATGGTGATAGGTTTATTGAAAGAGTGGGATTCAAGGTACTCAGAGATCAAATTAATGGTAAATTTTATGTTTGAAAAAGTTGGTGCATTACTTAGTAGGAGTATATACTGCATTGGTTCTTGATACGTGCGCTTGTATTTGTATGTACTGATTTTTTGGATAAAGACTTATTAATGGTGTTGTGAACTCATAAGGAAAGGACATAGAGCCCATTTGGATGAGCTTAAAAGTGGTTTAAAGCCTATAAGTCTATCGGTAAATGTTTGGCAACTTAAAAATTTATGTGCTTATAAACCCTTATGTACTTAAAAAAAAAAAGGAATTTTTACATGAACTACCCACAAAAATAAAATATTTACCTTTTTCTGCTCATTTTAGTTTGGGTTTCATGCCATACCCATCTGGACATAAAAAATTACACTCCTGTCCATTTCATTCATTCCTTAAAAATCGGTCCGCTCCTAATTTTTTCTACTCTTTTCTCTTTTTACGTGACTATGGTTCTGAGAAGATTTGTACTTTAAATCTATATTTTCCCTTATTTGTATAGCTACACAAGGGGCGAAGTGCACCAAAGGCCATTTTTTGCAGTGGTCTTTGATTTGAGGTCATTTTTTCTATTGGTTTTACATGAGAGGCCATTTTTTGGAATTTTAATTCTTTTGGGTTGTTCACACAAGTTCAGCCCACAGAGATTGAAGTTCAACTTCAGCCCACCATAAGGATTGAAGTTCAACTTCAGCCCACAAGGGTTGAAGTTTACGCATCTATACCTTAAAGTTCAGTCCTTACAGATTGAAGTTGAAACTTCATAATTTAGGCATGAAGTTCAACCCACAAGGTTTGAACTTCATCCCACAAAGATTGAAGTTCCAAAAAGTGGCCTCTCATGTAAGATCAATAAAAAAAGTGGCTTCAAACTAAATACCAGCGACAAAAGTGGCATGTTGGTGAAAATTTTACCTACACGAGCTGCTGTTATTACTTGGTACCAATTTTTAGTCGAACTTGATTTTTCAGTATTCTTGACAACTAGGCTTTTAAATAATAAAGAATTTTATTTAGAGTTGAAAAAGAATCTTTGTGTTTTTTTTCTAAATTCTCAGATGTCAAAGCTTTTAATATTTCTATGAGATAGACATATTGTATCTCTGATTTAAGATGTTGGTCTTTTTCTGTTATAATTTTGATGTGAAATTATGGTGTTTAAAAAATAAAAGATTGTAAAAAAATAAAAAAATCCACCATTTAAGGATGAAGCTTGAAACTCCTAAGCTGGGTTTGTTTACTTTTTAGTTGTTTTGATATGATTCTAACTGAAATTTGCATGAGCTGTTGATTGGAGACTCATGTTAAATTTTATGTTAATTTGGCGAAATATCTAGCCACAATTAAACAAAAGCTGGATAAAAATGATGTATTCATATTGAAGGCGAAGAACACAATATATTATTCTGATATATTGTATACCGTATTGCCATACCTTATTTGATGTTTAACTTTTGTTGGCTTTGTTCTTTTTTTTTTAATTGCAATTAGGTGCTGGTACTTTATTGATCTATAAGAATGATACTATGCTTGGAATGTGACAGGGGAATGCAAAATTGTTTCCCCTATAATAACTTTTGTTCCTGCTGTAATTTTATTGATAAAGGAGAAGGCTGGTTGTACAATTACTTTGTACAATAGGTTCTCTTGAACACATGTAACAAAATATATACTTGCCATTTAAAAAAATAATAATAAATAAAAAGCAAGAACTGTAACAAAAATAGTGCTTTTTGTATCTTGTTTCTAGTTTATTGTTCCATTTGTACTATGTAAATTCTTTTCTTATGGTTATTAGATTGCATATATGGATCTTTCCTTTGAAGAATGCTATGTTTTCAAAATAGTATACTCCAGTTTTTTTCTTTAATGTATACCCTTGAAGTATATTGTATACCCTTGGAGTGTATTATATATATTTTTACAAATTACAGTGTTATTTTTCTTTTGAAGAATGCTATGTTTTTAAAATAGTACACTCCAGTTTTTTTTTATCAATGTATACCCTTGGAGTATATTGTATACCCTTTGAGTGTCTCTTATATATTTTTACAGTATACAATATTATTTTTATTTTGAAGAATGCTATGTTCTCAAATATTATACTCATATTTTTTGTTATCATTGTATACCCTTGCAGTATACTGTATACTCTTGGAGCATACCCTTTTTGTGTGAGATGATATCGAATATGATTGTTATAAATTTTTATTGTTATAGATAAAGTATACATTTTCGGTTAACAGTATACTCAATTGGTATACCTTGTCATGTTCGCATCGAAGTGTGAGATGTTATAGAACTCATAGATTTTTCAATTTTAGTTGTTTTTAACGGAGTATACCTTTTTGGTATATTGTATACTCTTTTGGTATACCCTTTTGTATTTGGATCAAAGTGTGCGCTGCTATCGAGCAAATAAATATTTTAATTTTATTGTTTCGAACAAAGTATATCTTTTTGGTATACTATATAGTCTTTCGGTATACTTTGTTATGTTCGAATCGAAGTACGAGATGTTACAGAACACATAGATATTTTAGTTATTATTATTTTTAAAGAAGTATATTTTTTTTGGTATATTGTATACTCTTTTGGTGTACCCTTTTGCGATTGGATCAAAGTGTGTGTTGCCATCGAGCAAATAAATATTTCAATTTTGTTGTTTTGAACAAAGTATACATTTTTAATATACTATATACTCGTTCAATATACCTTGTTCTGTTCAGATCGAAGTGCGAGATGGTACCGAATACATAGATATTTCAATTTTTATTGTTTTTGATGAAGCATACTTTTTTGATATATGGTATACTCTTTTATGTTTGGATCAAAGTGTGCAATGCTATCGAGATTATAAATATCTCAATTTTTATTGTTATGAACAAAGTATACCCTTTTGGTATACTGTATACTCTTTGGTATACCCTCTTGTGTTTGGATCAAAGTATGTGATGCTATCGAGCAAACTAATATTTTAATATTTATTTTTATGAACAAAGTATACCCTTTTGGTATATTGTATACTTTTCTGGTATACCCTTTTTTATTTGGATCCAAGTGTGCGATGCTATCGAGCGAATAAATATTTCAGTTTTTGTTGTTTTGAACAAAGTATACCCTTTTGGTATATTATATACTCTTCTGATATATCCATTTATGTTTGGATCCAAGTGTGCAATCCTATCGAGCGAATAAATATTTCAGTTTTTGTTGTTTTGAACAAAGTATACCCTTTTAGTGTGCTATATACTCTTGTGGTATACCTTTTTTTGTTTGGATCCAAGTGTGCGATGCTATCGAGCAAATAAATATTTCAGATTTTGTTGTTATGAACAAAGTATACCCTTTAGGTATATTGTATACTCTTCTGGTATATCCTTTTGTATTTGGATCCAAATGTGCGATGCTACCGAGCGAATAAATATTTCAGTTTTTGCTGTTTTAAACAAAGTATACTCTTTTGGTATACCTTTTTATATTTGGATCCAATTGTACGATGCTACCAAAAAAATAAATATTTCAGTTTTTGTTGTTTTGAACAAAGTATACCCTTCTGATGTACTATATACTCTTCTGGGGTACCTTTTTGTGTTTGAATCTAAGTGTCTGATGCTATCGAGCAAATAAATATTTCAGTTTTTGTTGTTATGAACAAAGTATACCTTTTTGGTATATTGTATACTCTTCTGGTATATCCTTTTGTATTTGGATCCAAGTATGTGATGCTATCGAGCGAATAAATATTTCAGTTTTTGTTGTTTTGAACAAAGTATACCCTTTTGATATATTGTATACTTTTCTGGTATACCCTTTTGTGTTCTGATCCAAGTGTGCGATGCTATCGAGCGAATAAATATTTCAGATTTTGTTGTTTTGAAAAAAGTATACCCCTTTGGTATACCGTACACTCTTATGAGATATCCTTTTGTGTTTGGATCAAAGTGTGCGATGCTACCGAGCGAATAAATATTTCAGTTTTTGTTGTTTTGAACAAAGTATACCCTTTTGGTATACTGTATACTCTTCTGGTATACCCTTTTGTGTTTGGATCTAAGTGTACGATGCTACCGAGCGAATAAATATTTCAGTTTTTGTTGTTTTGAACAAAGTATACCCTTTTGATATACTGTATACTCTTCTAGTATACCCTTTTGTATTCGAATTAAAGTGCAAAATGTTTTAGAAGACATATATATTTGAATTTTTTTATTTTTAAAGAACTATACCTTTTTGATATATTGTACTCTATTTTGGTATACCCTTTTGTGTTTGGATAAAAGTGTGCAATGTTATCGAGCAAATGAGTATTTCAACTATTGTTATTTTGAATATAATTTTTTGCTATACTGTATACTCTTTCGTTATACCTTGTTATGTTTGGATAAAAGTGTGAGATACTATCAAGCAAATAAAATATTTCAGTTTTTGTGTTTGTGAACAAAATATGTCTTTTTGGAGAAAGAAAAAAATGAGTATAATAAGATTACGGAGAAAGAAAATGAATTAAAAAATAAAAACATGGGGAGACATGAATAGTGCTAGAAACAAGAGAAAGAAAATATAAACAAAAAAGAATAAAAACTGGAAAAAAGAAAAAAAAAACAAGAATAGTAAAAATAGAGAATGGGAAAAGAATAATAAAAGAATGTTTAAAAAAAAGAGAAAAAATAATACAAGATATGTGTAAAAAAATAATACAAGATATGATGAGAGAGAGGAACTTGATTTCTTTATTTGATGCCTCAAAATAAGAAGGTAATTAGCTAATGAGGATAGAGTGTAAATAAGTTATTGGTATAAATACAATGGGTAGAGTCATGTAAATAAAATAGGATGTATGTGTGTTTTTGTAAATCCCCCTAAAAAAAGTCAAAATTGAGAAGTTAGAATTTTCTAACTTCTCAAAAGTGGCTTATAAGCCATTTTTAACTTATAAGATGCTTAAAATAAGTTGTTTATAAGCCCACCCAAACAGGCTCATAAGTGGAAATATAACACATAAGGATGAAGCGTTGTAAAAGAACAGAGGGACTTACCCGTGGAGAAGTAGAGTTATCATTGGATTAGAAGAATTGGTTTCGGAGATGGTATTTACAACCATACAAGATAAACTAAGGTATATAAAGAATTACTATACATATTTTTAATAAATTAAACAAACCAAAAAGAATTAAAGTCTCGACAACCTAATGTTAAGTCCTTTCTTTTTGTTGCAGCTTGTCTTTACCATTTGGAGATTCTACATTATTCTTTTTTCCTTTTTTAATCTTATTTGCTTTCATCCTTTATTTTATATTCCATTGAATCAAAAGGCAAAATAACGAAATTATGGCGGTATACAGGAGACAAGTTTCCAAAAGAATTACTGATTGGATAATTCTTTATATTATTGGGTTTTTCTTTGCAAATATGTGCTGAATATATTTAAGATATTGACAAAAAACATGAAACAAATTCTCGTAATCTTCACTTCATTTAGTAAAACCCACCAAAGCAATCTAAGATAAGTGCTTCTTTGTTAAAAGTTAGCATTTTTATACTTATAACTTAAAACACAATTAAGCTCCTTATAATTAATACCAGGAAAACCTCTTATCTGGATATAGTTAATGGGCACCGAGAATCGGTCAATTAACTTGTCGTTATTGTTATGAAATTAAAGGAGAGTATATTTGACACGACCCGAAATCCGGCTAGGCCGTGCGGGTACCTGACATCCTCCCCTAGACCCGTCGGGCGAACCCTTACCAATTAAATTAGGAAAAAAATATAATTTAATTCATAAATAAGAACAAGACTTAGAAAAAAACATAGACATACTGATACCTCTATGCTGTACAAAAGAAATTACAGATTACTACCCAACATACTAGGTTTAGGGCTATCCAGACTAGACATCTAAGAGTACAAAAGAAAACAGGTACCTCCTGAAGGGAGCAAACTACATAAAACTGGTGGTCATCCTGAATAAAAGCTGGTTCACCCTGATAGCTGAAGTCGTCTTCGCTCCTTCACAACGTTGCGAACTCAATCATGGAGAAAACCTGTCGAAACAAAAATAGATAGAGAAGGAACAAACAACAAATAAGGGTGAGTCAAAAGGACTCAATAAGTGGGGCAGACTAGCCACCTCAAAAAATAGGATAGCTAGCCAGGGAGAAGAAAAATAGGTAAACCAAATGCAGCTTATTTAAACTATAAAAAGGCAGATCCAGATAATAACTGGAAACACGTATGGAATCATAAACTCATAAAAAACCAGGGACATAAGATAGACAGAACATATAAGTTTTTAAGTATCCCGAAGCGGCATGCAACTCGATTCATACATTTATACTGTTGCGCCATGCAACCCGATCCATATATTTATACTGTTGCGGCGAGCAACCCGATCCATATATTTATACTGTTGCAGCGAGCAACCCGATCCATATATTTATGCTGTTGCGGTGTGCAATCCGATCCATATATTTATACTGTTTCGGCATGCAACCCGATCCATATATTTATACTGTTGCGGCGTACAATCCGATCCATATATTTATACTGTTGCGGCGTACAACCCAATACGAGCCTCAAATATTTAGCTAGACAGAGATATGTCCACAACATGGTATACATACCGCATACATAAAACACAAAACAATATACATAATAGTCAGTATGCGGTGCAATGAGATGTGATGAATGCAGTATGATGCAATGGGGTCACATGTGCCCGTAATCCCGTCCCGAAGCAGAATACTCCTGCATTCGAGGGGAACGCAATATAGTAATCAAATGGAATGGAATACTCCTACTCCTTGGGCGGAATACTCCTACACCCGATATGATATAAACCAGAGGCGGGATACTTCTGCACTCTCCTGGGGCGGAATACTCCTGCACCTGATATAATATGAATCAGAGGCAGAATACTCCTGCATTCTCCTGAGGCGGAATACTCCTGCACCCGATATAACATGAACCAGAGGCGGAATACTCCTACACTCTCCTGGGGCGGAATACTCCCGCATCCGATATGAATTCAATATAATGCATATGAATGCAACATAATACGTATGAATGCAAAATAATGCATATGGATGCAATATGATGCAATAATTACCCATCACCAGCACGGGACTCTCATCGACAGCCGGAAAGTATATGCCAACTCGTAGCCATAGTACAATGCTCAGATTCTCAATGCAATACCAACAATAGGACATAACATATAATATACAATGTAAATCCAAAGCTATGCCGTAGTGATTACGGCTATCGGAAGCTACACATGTAAGGAACACGTGGTAGATTATCCACGAGGCCAAGGGTCTCCAAAGAAATGGGATACAAATACTTACCTCTGTCCAAAGAAGTAAACACTATTCAACAATCGCTTTTCCCTGCCGAATCTCCTCCAAATTATCTTGTTCTAAATAAAGGAATGGAATACATAGTTAATGTATTATATTGACTCAAATCCCCAAGTTTAGAATTGTTTCCGAACTCCATAAAAATTACGTTCACCGAATACACCACTTAGGATTAAATATCATTTTCTATATATCAATTACCATACTTTACATAGTGATTATTATGTCAATATTCTAGTCTAAAATAAATAATAAGCATAACCTGCATAAAAAATATAATAAATCTCATTACAATAAAAAAATTTAAACTAAAAAAGATTGATTGTGGCTTCAAGGTTTAGCTTGAATTGTCCTAGTTAACGTTCTGTTACCTCCTGATCCACCAAAGATGATTCCATCAGTACGAACTTTCCCCAAAGCCATCGTCCATACCTCATCATTGTTATTATTATCTTGTGCTCTCACAGTTAAAAAAAAGTTGCTGCGATCCTTTGTATTCATCATTTAATATACTAATTAAAAAAAATGAAGCACCTAATCAGTACCCCCCTTAATTAGTAAAGCTTCAGCATAACTAAGGCATGGAAAATAATACTTTGATGCTCAAAACACCAATCGCGATTATCTAATCCTTATGTACCTCCCAATCAATCGTACCATTATGTTTATTCCACCAGTGCAACGTATAGCTTTTACTTGACACATCAATATACTGAAATTTTCCATTGCTATATCAACTCAAAGCTTAAAATAGTAGGCAAGAGAAAAAGAGATAGTACCGATGTCTCTTAATTGAAACTCCAAAAATCGCAAGCTTCAAAATACTAGAAAAGCAAGTAAATGTGTGATCAATGGCCTTCTCACAACCAAGGAAGACAAGTTTGGAACCTAGGATACAAATATAGCACGGGGTTTATATATTATGGCCGAGTCATTCTAATGTAATCCCTAGAATCCTCCCGGCCTAGAAGGGATTTACCTCAACGGCACTCATCAAAGCCATAGTTAGGCTTATAAAGCACTACCCATAGCCTGAGGAAAGAAGACCTCTTCCGAGCGTCACTTCTTTTAGATGAGGCCTTTCAATCCAAATCCTCGCTAGCTTCACTATTCTACGCTAACTAATCACTTCCGAATCTTTAATTAGCAAAGTAGACATGTAACTTTAGTGTCATGAGCATTAAAGTTAAGCAACCAAAGCAATAGAAGCTAGATAATCAAAACCCACATATATAAATTCCTAGTTATGAATCATTCATATAATTATATCCAAAGTGACATCAACTATCAAAATATAGCAATACAAATCAAAGAAATAAAGAAATGGATAAAGAATTGCTCATTAAAGTGCACCCAATCTTCTATCTCCAAGGATTGTTGATGATTCTTGCTCCCAAGTTGGAAAAATAGCCAAAGATGTGTTCAAATGAAGGCTATTTACAATTTATGTGTTGCCAAAATAAGATACCATCATTTTCAAAAATTCTCCCTAGGTTAAAATGAAGAAATTCTGATTTTTCACGCCATAGCCACCCTTGTACCAAAGGTTCACCCGATAGCCACTTTATCACTGCCGAGCTTAGTCATTATTTCACACATAGCCACTTTTCTTCTTTTTCTTCAACTAGACTTCATTTTTACTTGTTTCTTCCATTACTCTTCTCCAAACATATTCAACCTACAAAATGCAACAAAATCATGATAAGTGCACTTATTTTACCAATTTAACACAACAAAAGCTCAAGTACAAGTATGCAATGTGTGGTATTTTAACCACACATCACACCCACAAACTTAAACTATTGCTTGTCCTCAAGAAAAGTACACACCACTAAATTTCAAATTGCATTTCAATCTATTCATGCACCTTTTTACTAAAGCCACAACAAGTCAAAAATACTTTTAAGTTCAACAACAAATGGCATCGGTTGGTACCAACAACTAAGCCAAGTCATGTGAGCATAACTTTCATATATACAAAACACCAAAGAAGGCATGCATGCCATGACACAAGATTTTCAAAGTTTGCCTCTTCGTCACAAGAGTTCACCTCTTTGCTTGCTCACCTCAATTGAGAAGTGAAACACAAATCTTCAACTCAACTTCACAAGTACCCTCACCACTCAAGGGAATATCCCAACAACAAAAATGCAATGACAACACAAATGGGATTAATGATAGGAAGAATTCACTCACTCTCTCAAAGAAGTTCATCATGCACGCTAAAGATCCATAAGCTTGCCCTTTGTGTATCTCTACACTAATGTAAGAATGCTTGACTCGAAATCAATTAGGACTTTATTAGGGTTGTAATGTAGGATTTTGGTTAAAGGTGGGGTAAAATTTGGGCAAATAGTGACTACACACCTCCTTGAGCACTACACCATACATAAATTTAAGGCACACTTCATTTTTCTTGCACTTACACCTTGCTAAATCGAGGATTATACACTAGTCTTTCCCCTCTTTATTCATCAATTCTCTTTTTCTTCTTTTTCTTTCTTTTCTTTCACTTACTCCTTTTTGTTTCTTTTCTCTCTCCTTTTTTTCTCTCTTTTTTTTTTTTTTAAATTCAACTCATTTTTGTTGCTCTTTTTTTTCTTTTATTTTGATTTTCATTAACTTCTACACTTTCACCATAACTCGTGCCATCCCCAAACTTATGCTTTTGCCTAAGTTGCACGTCTTTCATTGCACTCAAGGAGGCAGGGCCAAAAAGAGAGTTAGTACTTTAAGTACTTAAAATTGGTCCGGGTTAATAATGTGGTTGCCAAAAGAAAGGATATTAAGCTCAAAGGGGTTGACTAAGGTTATAATGCAAGGGTAGGCTTTTTAGGTTACTAGCGAGTCAAAGAAAACCTAAAATCATTTTTCAAGTCAAGCACCACCTAGGATTTCGCCTCGAAGCACACTTAGGGCAAGTTCTAGATCAAGAAGCACACATATGAATACACCAAAATCTCACCACACATGATACAAGTAAAGCAAGGAAAACAAGTATATTCAAGTCCCAATCAAGGCAATTAAGAATCCAAAGTTTACTCATAGTCTAATGAGAGCTAATTAGTGACATAAGAGTCAAAGTTGAACTTAAAGATCATAGCACAATTCATCAACTAAATTTTTCTATCCATTTTTTAAAACAAGCTCACATGACAAGGATTAAATCATGGTGGAACCAAACATGCCAAAAATTTGCCAAGGGGCAAAAATCTACAACTACTACTATACTATTATTACTACTAATTAAATTCTAAAGATGTCCGATTCAACACAATTACTTCCTTGGAAAAGAACCCCGGCAAATAAAAACCTAGGAGGTTATTTCAAAAATTTTGTACAAAAATGATATTTACAATGAAAAGGATTGTTTGGACCCAAATGAGGCTTTTGCACCCAGTGGGATGCCTTCGTATCACACAAGGTGAATCAGATAAAAAGAAGCAACATCCCAAGCGTAGTTCATGGGAGCACTTTTTGTTTTTGAAAGCTTTTAATTTTTTTAAATCATAGTACTATCTAAGAACACAAATAAACTAATAAACTAGAATACCAAAAACATACTAATATAAAATTAAAAGGCTTAAGAAAGATCAATTTTACCATTTCCATCAAGTTAAAGTACATCACAACCAAGAAATCATGTCATTCCTAAACAAATAAGCTCATCCCCAACTTAAAATGTTGCCTTGCCCTCAGGGGAACTAAATATTAAAGACAAAGTTTGAGTGCTCCCTGAAAATGTGTCTCTGAGTAGTGTCTTGCTTTGGCTCCTCCTTGCCCTTTCAGATGACTATACAATTCTCTATTTGCTTGAAGAATTTGAGAGTTCCAATCCTAGCTCTTATATTAATTCTCTTCCTGGTAAAATGTCTCATTTTCTTTTTCTTTGATTCTTTCCAATCAACTCTCATTTTCTTTATTTTACATTTCATTTTGAAGTGTTGACCTTCTTTAATGTACCTGCATCATTAAGACACAACCAACAGTGAATGGAACCAAATAATTAAGGGTACTCAGACTTCCCCTTGACTACTTCTCACAACAGTAGTACACAACACTAATTCACGATGTACAAAAGCAGCTTCGATTCAAGGTTCCTGGAAAGATGCACAACCATAGATAGATAGGAAGAATTGCGAGGGTACTCAGGCTTCCCTTCTTAACACTCAAAACATATTGCATTCCAGTTCTATGATTTGCAAAATTCAAGTAAGGTGCAAGAAATTAAAAATGAAATATTCAACTATCAGTAAATGCACACAAACTGTTCATCAGCAAAACAATGTACACATCTTCCAAAATATGATCACCGTGTTCCACTTATTAGACTTAAAGCTCACAACCGAACAAAAATGCTCAGTTCAGATAGCTTCAGCAAAAAGAACAGGCATATCAGCTTGCCAAACAACTTCTTAACTCACAAAAATTGAAGTAGCGCATACTGTAAGACGCTTCAACTCAGTGCTACTGTCAACATCACATATTGAGGCTTAATAGATATCAGGAATCAAGATACTTTTACAAATTTACAAGAATTCTCAAAATTGAAAATAAATACAATCAAACTCTCGTTAAACATACACATAATGACAGTATAAGTGCAACTTCTTGTATCAATTTCAATTGAGCCTCTTTATCATGGATGCACTCACACACGAATCCATGAAATACTCAGAACTAAGTAAAATCAGCAACCAAGCGAGAAACAATCAAACTTTGGCAATTCAAAATGTTGGTTGATGTTTGGCATTTTATGCCAACGTTTCCTTAATATTTCCGTATGTTTGAGCTTGTTATTCGCTCGTTTTATAGTTTATGAATGTGGTTTTGCACTAATTTTATGTCGTGTGTATGTAGGTTGTTATGCAGTGCATATGGAGCTTTTAAGAGCATGATCGAGCAAGAAAAGATTGGATTTTGATTTAGGATTGGATCGAGCACACGAAGGCACGACACGAAGCGAGCAAAGGAGAAACGAAACAGAAAATTGCCTGGCGCTACAGGTGGCGCGCCGTGCCGCCCAAAGCGCCCAGCTTCTGGCGCGGTTTCCTACGTGGCGCGCCCCAAAGGCGTGCAAGTTTCGACGTTCACTGGTTGTCCCAGCGCGGTCGGGGGCGCCCGTTATAGCGCCACTCGAGCGGATTTTTACTTCCTATTTCGTCTAGGCTTAGGTCTAACTTATTACCAGGCCTTTGTAAACCCTATAAATACTCTTTTACTTAGTTTTTTATAGGAGTTTAGAATTTGGAGCAAGTTTTGGAGGAGAGGGGAGGAGCCCTAGATGTCTTCTACACAAGTTCTTTCTCTCTTTCTCTTATTCTTCTCTTTAATTCTATAGTTTGTTCGTTCTAGGGTTAGAGTAAATACATGAAGGTTGATGTTTGAAAGTTGATTTCTATATATTGATTTACCATTACGGATTGTTTATTCTTTCTTGATCATAATTGTTTGATTATTGAGGCCTGATAATTGAACACTATCCATGGTTTTTAGATTGAACTCGAAAGAGGGAATTTAATTACGTAATAAGAAAGAATAGGACTAGTTTGTGAACCCGGGCTTCGGGGAATTAATTTGTGAGTAGGATAGACATATAGTTGCTCGCCTAGTTTAACTAATTACAGAATTCGTTAATACGTGCACGTGATTCAACCCATAGACATATAGGGATTGGAGTAGCCTGCATATACCGTGAATAATCGAAAGGTTTTCACGGGTACAATTAACCTGTTAGTTAGCAATCTAGGAAATCAAGAAGTAGAATCAACTGGAAAACTCAACTGGATTGTTCGTAACTCTGACCCGAGACCGTCATCTTTTATTGATAACAACTTAGAATTTGCTCTGTTACTTTATCTCAATTACTTGTTTTAATTACTGTATTTAGTTAGTAAAATCTCAATCAATGAAAAAGATCCCTGAATAGTTTATATAAATTGTTTGCTAGAATTCAGTCTGAATAGTCCTCGTGGGAACGATACTCGATTTATCACTTTATTACTTGTCGACCACGTATACTTGCGTGTGCGTTTGGGAGCAACAAGTTTTTGGCGCCGTTGTCGGGGACTAAATAATTGACTGTTTTCTTTTGAACAATTTATTATTTTCTATTTAGGTTTAATTTTTGTTTAGTTTAGTATTGTGTTACTTGTCTTATCATGACATCTATTAATGAAAATTGGTAGAATGATGATTGCTCAAATTTTGATGATCTCTGTCTACTTTGCGGAGGAACCCACTTGTGGAAAAATTGTCCAATTCTTTCAACCCTACGAGACTGGTTATGTGAATTTTCTACCACTTTTGATTGGAATTTTTGTAAATTATGTGGTGGTCAGTGGAATGATTGTCCTAAGTGTCATACTCCTTCCTCTATCAATGTGTGTGATGTTTTTAACGATGTTTGTGAGTCTGACAGGAATGAAGAAGTGCAGGTTGTGAGCCAAAATTTTCTAATGGAGCAAGCCAAACTCTTAGAAGCTTATGGGGATTTTATAAGTGAACTAACAAATATAACGAGGCAATTTATGGAAGAAAGAGTGGAGCTCGGAAAAGAGATCGACGAATTTGGCTTGGCTATTCACGACTTGGAGGAGAATTTGAGTGATATGGTTGAGGTGTCTAATGCCCAATTATCAGTTGTCGTGAATAGTAGATTTGAGATAGAAGAGCTTAGAAGCCAATTTGAGGAGCAAACAGTGGAATTCCTACCATTCGACCCAATATTAATTGAGGATGCCAAGGTTGAAAAAATTACATTAGAGTCAAGTGAGGAAATAAAAAACATCATATTTGAGGACTCTATTGTTTGTGCAAGTGAGGGTGTCAAAAGTAATGCTACTTTATAATTGAAACGCATTTGACCTCATCCCAATCATTTTTCAACATTGTGTTTGGATGGTGACATAAAAATTGAGCCACCCGAGCCTATGAAGAAACCAAAGGAGGAGGAACAAGGTGCCTATATTTTAAAGTTTGTGATGTTGAGGAGACAAAACGATATCCCTCATTTAAAGGCCAAGAAGTGCAAAATGCGATATTGGTTACTTGGTCCTTTTGTATTTTTTCCACCACCCCAATACCATATTCGTAAGCTTGAGGCAAAGTTGGAGATTCAATTCATTAGTTCAAGGTGGAGGAAAAAGTGAAGAAGTTGTCTTCGTCGTGCTACGACGTTAAATCAGGCGCTTCTCGGGAGGCAACCCGAGTTTGTACTTGTATTATTTTATTTATAGTGTCACGTAGTTTTTATTTTTCTTTGGATTGCAGGTTCATGTAATGTCGAGGCTAAGTGTGGGGTGTCCTCACCCTTGCCTAATATTGATGACCTGATGAGGGAAGTCTGAGTACCTCATACTATATGGAAGCTTGGAGGATGCTAGCACTAAGGACTAGAGTCTTCAGGAAAGTTTTCTTTACCTTGCACTTTCTTATTTTTAGCACTGAGGACAGTGGCTAGTTTAAGTGTGGGGTGGGGGAACTCCCCTTTATTTTTTAGGTTAGGGATGCATGTACCGTATGATTTTCTTTTGTCACTTGACTTTGTTTTGATTTATTTCTTGCTTTAATATATGAAAAAATAATTAGAAAACCAATGAAAAATTTCAAAAAGATTTTCCTTTTAGTTTTATTAGTGGTACATGTCATCCACCCCGTAGTTTTTCTTATGGCCTCGGTTCTTTTCCACGGGAAGACCTTTGAACCGGGTAGTTTTTATTTTTATTAGGATTAGAGTATTTAGTTGTTAGGTGACCCTAGACGAAGGAATAGGTGGAATGCTAGGTGCCTTTGATTTGTTTGATACTGGTGGACTTGAATTGATTGCATGTGCTATTTGTGGTGTCCTTGGGTTTGAAATTGTGATGCATGCCTAGGAAAAAAATGGAACGACCCTCTTGAGATGCTTGAGTCCACGTGTTCGACTTTATTGTGAACTTTTGTGCATTAGTGCTTAAATTTCCACAAGTTGCACTTTAGATGCTTGATTGAGAATTGATGGAGCCTTTTTGTGTGGATCATGTGCAATGTGTGTGTGAGACATATTCTTGTTTGCTCCATGTTGCATATTAATGTCTAGAACTTTCCCCGTGTGTGTGCAAAGCGAAATCCTAGGTTTGCTCTAGTCGGAAAATGATACAGGCCTTCTTTTGATTTGCCTACCCTTACGTAGACACCCTGACTTGATTGTTGTGAATTCTTTGACCTTTTTGTTGGCACCCACACCCCGAGCCTACCCATTTGTTCTAAATTGTTCTCTTTTGGCCCTTTACTCCTTAAGCACTTAGTTGATATTGTGATATTATTTTGGAGTTGTGGTTGAATGTTGGGAGGTTTTTTAGTGGAACCAATGAGGGGAATACTTGAATGAAATGTGTAGTAGTTGTTTATGAGCATTGGCAAGGTTGGAAAGTAATGAATTAAAAAAGAAAAAAAAAGCAAAGTTGAAAAAGAAAAAAAAAATTAGAAAAAGAAATAAAGAGATAAGAATATCCATCCTTGCTAGTGTGTGCTTAAAAGAAAATATTGCTACTTGTTGAGAAGGTGTGTGTGTGAAAGTTGTTGATTGGGTGGCGTGATGAGGATTGTGTTGAAATAATTGTGATGCATTAAAGTGCTTAGGGAGGTAGTCACTATTACCATATGTATCCTACCCGCCCCTTAGCCTACATTACAACCTTTTTAAAGTCCTAGTTAATCCCGATTGGAGTGAGCTTACATTAGTGGAGTCCTACACTACGGGCAAGCCTATGGTACATTGTATGTGACATGTGAGCTTTTCATGAGAGTGAGTGAATTCGTTTGTTATTGTCCCCATTCTATTCTTGATATTCATAGTTGTGTGTGATACTTGGGGGACACTCTTTTGCTTCATTTTGGTGAGGGCTCATGGTTTGCATGAGATAGGTGAAGTCGTGGCTAATTGGTTGAGTAGATAGGTGTGATTTTGTGGAAGCATGGCTGCAATAAGTTGAGTTTGTGCATTTAAGCTATTTTGGGGTGGTTGTTCTCATATTTTTGAGTTTGGTAAATTATTGGCATGTTTGTGGATCCATAGTAGTCATGTGTGCGTTTGTTCAATGATCGGTATCAACCATAGTCATAGGCAGACCTGTTTTACCTAGGTTGGGAAGTTAGTTGTGACTTGCTCGAGGGCGAGCAAGGGTTCAAGTGTGGGGTGGTGATGTTTGGCATTTTATGCCAACGTTTCCTTAATATTTCCGCATGTTTGAGCTTGTTATTCGCTCATTTTATAGTTTATGAATGTGGTTTTGCACTAATTTTATGTCGTGTGTATGTAGGTTGTTATGCAGTGCATATGGAGCTTTTAAGAGCATGATCGAGCAAGAAAAGATTGGATTTTGATTTAGGATTGGATCGAGCACACGAAGGCACGACACGAAGCGAGCAAAAGAGAAACGAAATAGAAAATTGCCTGGCGCTACAGGTGGCGCGCCGCGCCGCCCAAAGCGCCCAGCTTATGGCGCGGTTTCCCACGCGGCGCGCCCCAAAGGCGTGAAAGTTTCGACGTTCACTGGTTGTCCCAGCGCGGTCGGGGGAGCCCGTTATAGCGCCACTCGAGCGGATTTTTACTTCCTATTTCGTCTAGGCTTAGGTCTAACTTATTACCAGGCCTTTGTAAACCCTATAAATACTCTTTTACTTAGTTTTTTATAGGAGTTCAGACTTTGGAGCAAGTTTTGGAGGAGAGGGGAGGAGCCCTGGATGTCTTCTACACAAGTTCTTTCTCTCTTTCTCTTATTCTTCTCTTTAATTCTATAGTTTGTTCGTTCTAGGGTTAGAGTAAATACATGAAGATTGATGTTTGAAAGTTGATTTCTATATATTGATTTACCATTACGGATTGTTTATTCTTTGTTGATCATAATTGTTTGATTATTGAGGCCTGATAATTGAACACTATCCATGGTTTTTAGATTGAACTCGAAAGAGGGAATTTAATTACGTAATAAGAAAGAATAGGACTAGTTTGTGAACCCGGGCATCGGGGAACCAATTTGTGAGTAGGATAGACATATACTTGCTCGCCTAGTTTAACTAATTACAGAATTCATTAATACGTGCACGTGATTCAACCCATAGACATATAGGGATTGGAGTAGCATGCATAGACCGTGAATAATCGAAAGGTTTTCACGGGTAAAATTAACCTATTAGTTAGCAATCTAGGAAATCAAGAAGTAGAATCAACTGGAAAACTCAACTGGATTGTTCGTAACTCTGACCCGGGACCGTCATCTTTTATTGATAACAACTTAGAATTTGCTCTGTTACTTGATCTCAATTACTTATTTTAATTACTGTATTTAATTAGTAAAATCTCAATCAAAGAAAAGGATCCCTGAATAGTTTATATAAATTGTTTGCTAGAATTCAGTCTGAATAGTCCTCGTGGGAACGTTACTCGATTTATTACTTTATTACTTGTCGACCACGTATACTTGCGTGTGCGTTTGGGAGCAACATTGGTGATCGATTAGAAATCCGAAACAGAGGCTAGACTTGACGGAAAAGTCAGCAACAGTAAATCACACTTCTAGCAACGTTCAGCAGTCAAAATTTCATTGAGGCATTCTATCGAACAGTTGAAGTGCACTGCAGCTTTGTTTATAGATTAAGAACATGGGGTATATAAGACTTCCCCCCAATTTTGTTGACAAACCAACACAAGGGCCATCATGCCCGTCTACAACTTAGCAGACAACACCCAACCCACACAAGTTTACCAAATCAAAGTTCACCAGAATTAAATTGAAATGACAGGAGCATTGGGGTAACAGGGAATGGGATTTTTTTGACAGGGGAAGAAATTCAGCCAGCCAGAAGGAGAAAGGAGAAAGAGAATTACCTGATCAACGACACGACTGATGGCGAATATGATCGACAACGACGGTGAAAAGCAGTGGGATTTGATGATATAAAGTGATGGGATTGGGCAGGGGATGAGCAAAATTGAGAGGAAAGGAGAAAATTCATACCTGAGTTGTGAGGTGAACTGTGGTTGTTTCGACGGAGGTGTCACACCCGTGTTGATTCAACGATGGTGGATCAGTTGGAAGGAGGTGCAGTCGTAGGGTAATTGATAGCAGGGCAAGAGAATTTGGTGGTGATGAGAGAGAGAAGAGAGAAGAGAGAAGAGAGAAGACTTACCTGGATACCGCTGGTAAAGGTGACCCGAGCTGATGGTGGACGATGGAGAGGAGTCGATCGTTGGGTGCATTGTTACTGTATGAGTGAATGATTGTGTTTGTGAAAAATTTTAAGACTATTCTAAAATCTGAACTAAAGTTAGGGCGGGGCGCCCTTTATGTGAGGCGGGCCACCCATTTCAAATACAGAGTAAATTCTGAAGCAGTTCTGTGCATTTTTTTAAAGTGCTGTGACTGTCCAACCACTCAAATCCTGTCCAAATAAAGTGAAAAAACTATGAAACTTGGTAGATTGATAAAAAAAACAATAAAATAAACTAATCTATGGATTTAAAATGCAAAAATTAAGCAATATTTAAAAACGCTTGGGTTGCCTCCCAAGAAGCGCCACATTTAACGTCATGGCAAGACGAGTAGCAACATTATCACTTTTCTCTCCATTTCGAAAATATGAATTGTCTCCCCAATTTTGAATCAAGTTTTTCATTGTGCTCCTTAGGCGGGGGTACACATTTCCAAGCTCGTAAAGCCGGATTCTTTATCTTGCGCCTTTTTGCCTTCAAGTGAGGGATGCCATTTTGTCTCTTTGGCGTGGAAAATTCAATGAATTAGCCATTTTTCTCATCTATGTCAACATCATCCAAAGGTGGTTGTTCTTCCACTTCCATTGCATCATCAACACAAAGATTTGAGAAGTGAAATGAATGGGGTCTAACCCTTTTCAACACCGATTGGGCACCAAGCTGGACATTCTCCTCTTTGATGGTATTAGAGTCTTTATCACAAGAGTTCTTCATTTCCATTCTAGACTCAAACACAAATTTCTTTCTCACGGCATCATTACCAAATATTTTGAAGATGTGATCACTTCCATGAGTTCCCATGATTTGACTTGTGCTGTCTTCCACAAATTCGCTCATTTCTACCATACTATTCACTATTTCTTTATGTTGAGCCTTGGAAGCTTCAACCATTTCATGCACTAGAATTTTCAAGACACGACCTTCAAGATCAAATTGGTTCACTTTTTGCCCTAGTTCTTCTCTTTCTTGTTTGAGATCCCAACCATCTACATTTAACTCTTGAAGGCATGCTTCATGGAATTTCATTTTTCGAGCTTGATCTCGGAGCCAGGCTCGGCTCATAATTTCTTTTTCATCCCAAATGTGCTCTTCTTTCACAATTCGTTCTTGGCATTCAAGCACATCTTCCATGGAGGTTTCTTCTTGGAACTCAAGCTCATCTTATAAAGTCTTTGTTGGGATTTGGCAATATACTTAGCTTGTTGATCATTAAAAGTGTCAACCAATTGGCTCAATTAAGCCTCCAAGTTGTGGATTGCTAAGCCATTTTGATGGATCGTATCTTTTATCTCATTGAAGGCTTCGGCATTCTCACAATGGTTTTTAACTATCCGCTCCATCAAATATTCCAATCTTTTATTTTGATTGCATTCATCTTGTGAAGTGGATAGGTCCATCTCTTCTTGAAACTTCTCTTGGATGCCTTACAATTCGGGTTCAAGTTCCATATTCATGTTTGTATTAGACCTATCAAACTCATAAGATTCATTAGCATCATTATAAAAATCATTGGGAGAAGAACAAAGAATATTAGGACAACCGTCCCAATAGCCATTTTGACCTCCACACTCATGACATATGTCCCACTCAAAGGGTTGAGAAGGTGCACATAACTCGCCCCCGAAAATAATTTCACAATCCTGCCAATAGTGAGGTCCACCACAATAAGGACAAGGATCACTCATATATGGATTTTCAAAATTAGACCAATTTTTGTTCCATGATGCCATTTCAAGGTAATTACTACAAAGCTAAACTAACTAACTAACACAAGTATACACGACACACACACAATTATTTACAATTCATTAAGAACAAATATTCATAATTTACAAGACAAAAATTCACAAAGTTTGGAACTAAGCCAACTAGCTCAACTTCTCAAACTACTCTAATACGCTAATTGTTCCCCGGCAACGGCACCAATTTTGACAACGCTCAACACACACCTCGGCTTGTATGTAATGTAAAAGTATGTAATGTGTGGTATTTTAGCCACACATCATTCACTAGTCTTGGAAGAAGAAGAGATGGCAATAAATTGAGGATAGAAATAATCAGATCTTTAGGAAGCTCATCTTCTTGTTTGCTTAGCTACCAGAGCTAGACTAGTTCCGAGTCAGGCTAACCAAAGAATCACAATTGAAGAAATAGACATTAAATGAGCTTTATGGAACAACATCTATGCCAATTTAACCTTCCTATAAAGAAAGAAACTCCGACAATTTACCAGAAAACCCTTTTATAACCGAGACAAGCTCATAGAATAGTATGACTCTACAAGTATCTTGAACCAAAAGAAGACACATAGATTAAGTACTACTTACTAATCATTTTACACCGGAAGAAATAATGACACTTTGATTTTGATGAATAAGAATCCCATCATCCTACCAATACTGAGTTCCAAAGAGAGGTAGACTGACTTGACATTATATCAAAATGTGGCACAACAAGATGCCAAGCAGACAATACCAATACTGACTAACAAATCTCTCACATTTACCAGATAAACTAGTAGGGTCTCACAAATTCTCTTAATAAATCATACTAGAAGCTCACCCCTCTACCGCAACCGATTCTTAATAGAAACGACATCTAAGAAAACCATGGAAATATGATAAGACAAACCATTTCCAGATCGATCAGAAAAATAAATCTTACTCACAGATAAGGGAAGAAGAAATACATGGGTCTACTATATCGGATACCTCAGCATCCCGCCAGATTGGCAGTTCATAGAACTGCCTCTGCAACTGAGCTGAGCCACTACCCTAATAATCACCTTCTGAAAAAAAGTCACTGCCACCACACTCTGAACCTCTGTCGGATGGTGACATATCTCTGGCTGATTAAGATTTAAATAAAATACCCTGCGACTGTGTAAGTGCCTGATGACGAGAGAAAGGACGACTGCTTACTTACTTATTGGAGTAAGGGAAAACTCCTCAAAAGATAACCAGACTCACGACAATGATAACACCTTTTTGCTGAAAATGGAAGCTAGAAAGATTGTTGATAGCTGTAAAGAGAAGACTGAATCTGATCTTGACGAGCTACTTGTGCACTCTGAGAATCACACACCACAAGCTAAGATAACCTAGGAAGTAACCTCCCAAAATAATCAGAACTCTTATCTCCAAAGGAGGTATTGTGCCCACCAGGGTATGGGATCCCTTGCTATCCCGCTCTAACTCTTCCCGCCCTAACTTATGGTATGCCTAATACGTCTGAGCAATATCAACAACAACATCAAATGATGTCCTAACCTCAATTTCTCGAGCCATCTGGGATCTCAAAGAAGGAGAAAGGTCACCAATAAATCTCTGAACATTCTTGGAAGGTTCATGGACTAGTTCTAGTGCATATCCAGCCATCCTAAAGAATTTAATTTCATATTCTAAAAGTCGACAAGCTACCCTATCCAATCCACTCAAATTGACGACTCCTTTCATCTCACTCGCTGAACGAAAGGAACTTTTCCACGAATCTAGAAGAATAATCGAACTAAGTTAGCTAATAAGATAGCGGCCCACTAATTCAAGGCTGGACCCCTGAAACTAGAAAGCAGAATAATCAACACCATACCGCTCGATATAATCAAGAGCCTGAAGGATACGCTGACATCATTTTATTTTTTAAAAAAATCATGAGGTTTATCTGATGCCTTGCTTAAGAATATCGGAAGGTTCAACCACGTAAAATAATGCAACCTCTTTGGGCACTCGGGCCGAACTGTTACCTCGTCTAGTTAACCAGCCAGAATAACTAGAGGCACAACACATGCTGCCTCTAGAATACAATTTACAGGGGCAACATCAGGAACTGGAACAAGAGCTCTCTAAGTATGGACATCTGCATATGCGGCGACCTGATAAGCTGCCTAGAAAATAATAAGTTCTTGCGGTATCTGCGTTGCCAAGATTCTAGTAAAAGCATCGTAGAGAACCAAGGGAACCACAAGGCCCTGCTCCCTTGCCCATCGCGAGCTCGTACAGCTGGGGCCTGTGCAACTGGATCGTCAGCACGATACACAACTCTCGGGGCTTGAGTAGCTCTAGCCCGAGGCTACACTACTTCGTCCTGAACTCCTACCATTTGCTTATTTGTCGCACGAGGGTTCACAATTAGCACGAAAGAATTAACGAAAATACTTTTGCATCCTAGACCGACGCACGATCAGAAAAGAAGGAAGTGAAACTTCCTCAATGCCATCATTGCCTTTCGTAGATAAGTACGGATGTCTACGTACCCATCAACGAGACTCTACCAGACATTGTCTTAGTCTGGATAGACTCTAAACCGAGCTCTGATACCAACTAACACGACCCGGAATCCGGTTAGGCCGTGCGGGCATCTGACATCCTCCCCTAGACCCGTTGGGCGAACCGTTACCAATTAAATTAGGAAAATAAATATAATTTAATTCATAAATAAGAACAGGACTTAGAAAAAAAATACAGACATACTGATACCTCTACGCTGTACAAAAGAAATTACAGCTGACTACCCAACATACTAGGTTTAGGGCTATCCAGACTAGACATCTAAGAGTACAAAAGAAGACAGATACCTCCTGAAGGGAGAAAAATACATAAAACTGGTAGCCATCCTGAATAAAAGCTGGCTCACCCTGACAGCTGAAGTCGTCTTCGCTCCTTCACAACGTGCCGAACTCAATCCTGGAGCGAACCTGCCGAAACGAAATAGATAGACACGGAACAAACAACAAACAAGAGTGAGTCAAAAGGACTCAATAAGTGGGGCAGACTAGCCACCTCAAAGAATAGGATAGCTAGCCAGGGAGAAGTAAAAGAGGCAAACCAAATCATCTTATTTAAACTGTAAAAAGACAGAGCCAGATAATAACTGGAAACACGTATGGAATCATAAACTCATAAACAACCAGGGAAATAAGATAGATAAAACATATAGGTATTTTAGTATCCCGAATCGGCGTGCAACCCAATTCATACATTTATACTGTTGCTGTGTGCAACCCGATCCATATATCTATACTGTTGCGGCGAGCAACCAGATCCGTATATTTATGCTGTTGCGGCGTGCAACCCGATCCATATATTTATACTGTTGTGGCGAGCAACCCGATCTATATATTTATGCTGTTGCGGCGAGCAACCTGATCTATATATTTATACTATTGCAGCATGCAACCCGATCCATATATTTATGCTGTTGCGGCGTGCAACCCGATCCATATATTTATACTTTTGCGGCGTGCAACCCAGGATTAAGCCAGAAATATATAAGCAAACTGAGATATGTCGACAACATGGTATACATACCGCATACTTAAAACACAACACAATATCCATAATAGTCAGTTTGCGGTGCAATGAGATGCGATGACTGCAGTATGATGCAATGGGATCACATGTGCCTGTAATACCATTCCGAAGCGGAATACTCCTGCATTCGAGGGGAATGCAATATAGTAACCAACTAGAGCGAAATACTCCTACTCCTAGGGTGGAATACTCCTCCACCCTATATGATATAAACCAGAGGCGGAATACTCCTGCACTCTCTTGGGGCAGAATACTCCTGCACCCAATATAATATGAATCAGAGGCGGAATACTCCTGCACTCTCCTGGGGCAGAATACTCTTGCACCCAATATAATATGAACCAGAGGCGGAATACTTCTGCACTCTCTAGGGGCGGAATACTCCTGCACTCGATATGAATGTAATATAATGCATATGAATGCAACATAATGCGTATGAATGCAACGTAATGCATATGAATACAATATGATGCAATAATAACTCATCACCAGCGCAGAACTCTCATCGACAACCGGAAAGTATATGCCAACTCACAGCCAGAGGACAATGCTCAGATCCTCAATGCAATACCAACAACAGGACATAACATATAACATACAATATAAATCCAAAGCTAAGTCGTAATGAGTACACCTATTAGCAGCTACACACGTAAGGAACACGTGGTAGATTATCCACGAGGCCAAGGGCCTCCAAAGAAATGGATACAAACACTTACCTCTGTCTAAAGAAGCAAACACTATTCAACAATCGTTTTTTCCTGCCGAATCTCCTCCAAATAATCTTGTTCTAAATAAAAAAATGGAATACATAGTTAATGTATTATATTGACTCAAATCCCCGAGTTTAGAATTGTTTCCAAACTCCATAGAAATTAAGTTCACCGAATACACCACTTAGGATTAGATATCATTTTCTACATGTCAATTACCATACTTTACATAGTGATTATTATGTCAATATTCTAGTCTAAAATAAATAATAAGCATAACCTGTATAAGAAATATAATAAATCTCATTACAATAAAAAAATTAAACTAAAAATGATGGATTGTGGCTTCAAGGTTTAGTTTGAATTGTCCTAGTTAACGTTCTGATACCTCCTGCCCCACCAAAGATGATTTCATCATTATTAACTTTCACCACATCCATCACCTCATCATTGTTGTTATTATCTTGTGCTCTCACAGTTGAAAAAATAGTTGTTGCACTCCTTTGTATTCATCATTTAATATACTAATATAAAAGAAAAGGAAGCATCTAATCAGTACCCCCTCTTAATTAGTAAAGCTTCAGCATAACTAAACCATGGAAAATAATACTTTGAATCTCAAAATATCAATCACAATTATCTAATCCTTATGTACCTCCCAATCAATCATACCATTATGTTTATTCCACAAGTGCAACGTATAGCTTTTACTTGACACATCAATATACTGAAATTTTTCATTGCTATATCAACTCAAAGCTTAAAATAGTAGGCAAGAGAAAAAGAGACAGTACCGATGTCTCTTAATTGAAGCTCCAAAAATCGCAAGCTTCGAAATACTACAGCCGACTATAATTTTCCCCAAATATTTTCTATTATGCAACCTTGATTTTGTCTAATGATCTTATCAGATAAGTGACATAGGGCCATACTCACTTTTCCACTATTATATATTTATTTCACTTAAATACAAACTAAAGGGTAATATCTAATTGGTCCAATAGTTACTCTTAATTATATTTTTAACTCTTTTTCCAACTCATAATTTACATGATTTTTTTTTATTTTAATAATAAAAATATACCAAAACTATGGGAATAGCGAAGATGGAACTTGAATCGGATCCCCGAAGCACAAGATAGAAATTAAACGAAAAAAGTCAAGTTCTTAACTTTTGGGACTTTAGCGGAAACTGTCCGAACGATCTCGAAATTCACTTTCGAAAGTTCGCATAGGTCACAAATGACCATACAAACGTAACGACGCTTTGAGATTTCGAATCGGAGCTCATTCGCCAAAATGGAGCTCGAAATTCTCTTTTTAATATTTACCGACAACGGAAACTAAAACTTTCTCAAACCTACCAAACAAAGTCCGATTTAGTTCAAATTTTACAGACAAGTCCTAATAAACCTTACTAAGATTTTAAAATTACCGGCACGCCAATCGGAATCTTAACTCCCGAAATGGCTACCTAAGGTCGTTTCAATATTAAGCATTTTATATTACTCCCTCCGTCCCAAATTAGTTGTCACTTTAGCAAAATGTGTTTGTCCCAAATTAGTAGTCACTTTAGGATTCCAAGACTAAATTGATCAGTTCTTTCTAACTTTATCCTTAATAATTAAAAAAATTCTCAAAAAAAGTTAATGGTGAAACATTAAACAGGGATAAGATAGTAAAATAAATACCTTATTTAATGACTTTCTTAATGGACGTGAAAAATCTTAAAGCGACAGCTAAAATGGGACGGAGGGAGTATTATATTGTGACCGGGCAAAACACATGATGTTAACTATGATTAACTATTAGTAGTCATGGTTAAATAAAGGGACATGTGTCAATTTTTTTATTAGACATGTAAAACACTGATACCCATATGTTTTTACCCTAATCAAGTTAGGCTTTTCAACTATATATGTGAAATTGTGTGTACCTATTCTTGAAGTTCCAAAGTCATACCAAACTCACATGGAGAAAAACACTGTAAATCATCTCTTGCCTTTATATGAAGGTCATAAATTGATTTGAATGACCGTACCATTTGTTGGAATATTAATATTTCTACAAGTAATTTTTTATTTTCTCCATCGCATGAATTCTCTCAAATTAATCAAACCATGTATTTGCTTGGCTTTTTAGAGGATTTCGTTTGTTTTGTTGTTCTTTGTGAATTTTAATCATTGTTATTAGTTCGTATCTATATTTGTCCTCTATTGTGTTTTGAAATTTTTTTAAAGCTTAACTTTTTAACTATCAAAATGATTAAGATTTATAAATTGTAATAACAATAGGGGGGATTTGAAATTTAACTTCCTTTTTTCAAGATTTTTGCAGTGAATGAGACTAATTGAAGGGCCATATTGGCACATCGTTTAATCAAATATTCTCAGATACATTAATTAGTTTATTTTATAACTCTAACCAGTGTTGTTAAAATACTATAATTTGCCAATCCTAAATGACTCTGATAATATTTGTTGACGGACTAAACGAAATATTGAATTGACGAAACTAATCATGAATCATCGATCCACATAATTTCATACCTTCGAAAAATTGAACTTTTTCTTCAAAAAAAAAAAAAAGAAAAGAAAAGATAATTCCTATTGGATAAAATTGTATATTTAGGACATTTCCTAATAATTTACTTTGAAACTAATTATCACTTTGTTTTTTGAACCCTTTTACCTTTTAACTTGCATATATTTTTGATAAAATTGAATTGACCATTATATAACTAACTCGGACTTGAACTAATATTTGTTTTGTGGTTGTTTGATTTTGCTAGAAGAAAAATTTAACCTACTGTGTCAAGGAGAATACAGATGAAAAGATTAAATCTAATAACATAAGATTTACACTTTATTTTAAGATTGTTGCATTTTCTTCCACCATAACTGTTGTGTTTACATAAATAATATTTTCCTAAATTCAATTTTGATTGTTATAATGGATATAATTAATTGATTGAACATCTAGGAGAGGAGCAGTGAATGTCCAACACGATCATTTAATTGACTAAGTATTTGTGTAAAATTGTTAACGTGAAAATTGTTAGAAACTAGTACAATAAAACATGTAAAACCAATTTCATGGTGTCCTGTGATTTACGCACATCATGCATCACGACCGCATTGTTTATAAATAATTGTTAATTCTGTGGAATCTCAATGATAGTAACAACTTTCTCTTTTTCATGATGTTCGGAGAAAGAAAACCTACAAAATAGGAGACATATAAACTATATGGACTTGGTCAAAGAGGATTCAGGAAGCGTCAATGAGTGTTGGATATTGAAAAATGCAAGCAGCAACCTTTTAAGCCCGAGACTGCTCCTGCTTCCATCTCCAAACACTTTAAGTTTCAAATCTTAAAAAAGTATGATGGTACGATTGATCCAGTTGACCACATAACTGAGTACATGGTTATGGTCAAGAGAAATTACTTGACCCCGATAGAAAAAGAGTCCATGTTCCTTAAAATGTTCGGGGACACCGTCGAAAAGGGGGCATTGCGATGGTATATGCACCTTCCTCTTAATCAATTTCAAGCTTCGAGGAGTTAGCCGACTTATTTATCAAGACTCATACTAGAAATCAAAAGATCCTCCAGCGGAAGGAGAATATCTTCGAGGTTAAGCAAAAGTACCTCGAGTCTATTAATGATTTCCTCGAGCGCTTTCAGTCTGAAAGGATGGGTTTGCCAACGATGGAGGATAACTTGGCAATTATGGAATTTGAAAAAAATATAAATGTCAGCAATTCCGAGGCGGCTGCCGAATTGAAGAGAGAGCTTTAGCTGTGGCGGTCGCGAACTTGGAATGAATTGCATGATAGGGTCAGTGCAAAGATTAGGCTTTAAGAGGTAGAATGGAGGGCGATAGGATGCTACAATACTTATAGAGATCGCCCAGAGTCTTCCTGGCGTGTTGATGTGCCACGAGGAAAGACCAAAGGGATGAGGTTAACAAAGAATATGAGAACAACCCCCGGGAAGAAAGACCAAAGTTTGTATTGTGAGTTCCATGCTGATTATGGACATGCTACCGAGGACTGCGAGGCACTTCGCCTTGAGGTAGCCCATGTTCTAAAAAACGGGTTTCTCACTAACAAAGAGAAACGAAATTTTGCTAAGAATAGAGGAGGTGGACAGTCACCAAGGGCTCCATCCCCTAAGAGAGTCATGAATGTAATAAGATGGGGATCAGAGGTGAATGGTGTTAACTTTACCGCTGCAAAGAAATTTGCAAAGCTCTCAATTACCCGAGAGGAAAGGACTCGAACAGGTAGTTCGGGTAAAGAAATAGTTTTTTGATGAGATTGTGATGGGATGATGCTTCCCCATCATGATTATTTGATGATTATGTTGAGGATCAATGACTCAGACATTAAATGAGTCTTGGTCGTGTTCGGTGGCTCGGTAAATATTATCAGCTATGGGGCTGTAAAGAAAATATGGTTGAAGGACCTTAGTATCCCGAAGGAAACCATATTGACAGGGTTTAACAACTCCATGGAGAAGATGTTAGGTGAAATTGCTCTCACTACTACTGCCGAAGGAGTTGATAAGAAGACATTGTAATGTCTGTGGATGTGGCCTATAATGTTATCCTCTTGGATTCATGAGATAGAAGCTGTGCCGTCTACTTTATACCAGGTTGTCAAATTCCCTACTCCGTGGGGAATTCTCACAATCTAAGGTGAGCAGTGGGTAGCTAGGGAGTGCTACTCGATTGCTATGAGTAATGGAGCCGCCTCGAGCGGGCCATAAAAATATAAATTAATTTGCCCAGATTCTAGCAAAGAGGAGAGTACGGTTCTTGAGGTAAAATCTCAGAAAGAGGTGGAGAAGATCCTGGCGTATATCCAAGAGCCTTGAAAGAAGAAGGTCGAGGACTCAACCATTGAAGAATTGGAATCCTTTGCTTTGTTATAGGAATTCCCAGAAAGGAAGGTGTTTGTGGGTTCGGAATTAGATCCCGAGTCAAAAAAGACCCTCATATAGTTGCTAAAATCTAATGATGATTGCTTCTACTGGTCTCATGCAGACTTGGTTGGAATTGATCCCGAAATAATGACGCACAAGCTAAACGTGGTACAACCCTCCGGTGATGTAGAAGAAGAGGTCGCATGCCTGCGTGAAGAAAAAAGCTATTGAGGATTAAACCAAAAGGCTGCTTGATATTGGTTTCATAAGAGCAGTGAAAGACTCTGATTGGCTCGCCAATGTAGTGGTGGTGCCAAAGAAGAATGGCAAGTGGAGGATGTGTGTTTGTTATTCGGATTTGAACAAAGCTTGCCTCAAAGATTCGTACTCATTGCCTCAAATAGATAGGTTGATAGACTCCACGGCTGGACACAAACTATTAACCTTCCTGGATGCTTACTCTTGGTACAACCAAATCCTGATGGATCCAAGTGATGAGGAGAAAACCTTTTTCATCACAGATCAGGATACATATTTTTATAAGGTGATGCCATTTAGCCTAAAAAATGCCGAGGCAACATATCAAAGGCTAGTATGTCGAATGTTCAAAGATTACATTGGAAAGACAATGGAGGCGTACATAGACAACATGCTAGTAAAGTCGGTTCGAATGGAGGGTCATTTGAATCACTTGAGAGAAGCTTTTTATATTATGAGACAATACAACATGAAGTTATATATACCCCGAAAAGTGTGCTTTTGGGGTCAACTCAGGAAGTTTTTGGGATTTATTGTCTCCGAACGAGGCATCGAGGAAAATCCTGAAAAGATCAAAGCTATTGAAGAGATTCCCAAGGTTCGCTCGGGACCAAGGAAGTTCAACGCTTGACTGGCCGCATCGCAGCCTTGAGTAAATTTATCTCGAGGTCCTCCGAGCGTTGCCATAAGTTTTTCTCTATCCTAAAGAAGAATACCGACTTCGAATGGAACTTAGAGTGTAGAGAAGCGTTGAAAGAGTTAAAATGTTATTTGGTTAACACACCGTTGCTTGCCAAGCCAAATGATGGCAGACCTTGTTGATTTACCTGGTTGTGTCTCAGGTAGCAGCTAGTGCAGTCTTGGTTCGAGAAAAGGAAGGGAAGCAGCAGCTTATATATTATGTGAGCAAGACTCTCCTCGACGCTGAGATAAGGTACCCCATTTAGAAAAATTAGCACTTGCTTTGGTTGTAGCTGCTCGAAAACTTCAGCCTTATTTTTAATGTCATTCTATAGCCGTAGTAACCACTTTCCCCTTAAGAAGTATATCGTATAAGCCCGAGCTGTTGGGAAGATTATCTAAATGGATTAGTGAGTTGAGTGAGTATGACATTGTACATCAGCCTCGTACTGCCATAAAATCTCAAGTGTTGGCTGACTTCGTGGCTGATTTCAGTGCTAAAATACTCCCCAAGGCTGAAAAGGAGAATTCAATTGCTAGAGGATCGAATTCTGGGGTTTGGATGCTTTACACCGATGGAGACACTAATTCCAATGGCTCAGAGCTTGGAATGGTGTTGGTAGATCCTACGGGGGAAAGGATAAGGAACTTCATGAGGATTGAAAAGCTGACCAATAACGAGGCGGAATACGAGGCTGCCATAGCAGGTTTGGAGTTGGCCAAGAAGATGGGAGAAAAAAGAGTAGAGTTGAGGTGTCATTCACAGTGCTCGGTTATTATACGATTCGAGAGCCCAGGATGAAGCAATTTGTGGCTCGAGCACAACAAGCTAGGATGAAGCAATTTGTGGCTCTTGAACACCTCGTGAGGAGAACGCAGAGGCTGACGCCCTGGATAACCTAGGGACTGCTATTGATAGGAGGACTCGAGGACTGACTCAATTGTTAGGATACTCACATCGGTAGTGGGCAAGATAAAGTCGAATCATCAGCTTGTGAACCATGTGGGTGCAAAGATGGAGGTAAAATCGGTGAATAAGGTCTGGGATTGGCGGATCAAGTTTATTTCATACTTAGATCTTGGTATCTTGCCAGCAGATAAGAGAGAAGCTGAAAAACTGAGAAAGCAAGTGGTCCCCTACTCGATGATTCATGGGCAATTATACAAAAATCTTTATTGCGACCTGATGGCCAAATGCCTAGGCCCACAAGAAATTGAATACGTCATGAGGGAGGTGAACGAGGACGAATGTGGCAATCATTCAGGTGAGAAAGCCTTAGTGCGTAAACTCCTCCGAGCAGGGTATTCTTGGCCAGAAATGAGGATGCTAGGTTGTTTGTAAGGAAAAGTGATAAATGCAAAAAGCATGCCTTCGATGATTCATCAATAAGTTGAATCACTGCATTTAGTTGTCTCACCTTGGCCTTTCAGGAAGTGGGGATGGATGTTGTTGGCCCATTTCCCAAGGCAAAAGGAGGTGTTCGGTTTATCCTAGTGCTCACCGACTATTTTACCAAGTAGGTTGAGGCAGGGTCTTTTGCTAAGGTTAGGCAAAGAGAGGCTATAAGCTTCATCTGGAAAAGTATTATTTATAGGTTCGGGGTCCCAAGGGTGACAACTTGCAATAATGGCCCGCAGTTCATGGGTTCAGAAATCACCACTTTTCTTGCAAAGTGGAGGATTAAAAGAGTGCCCTCGACACCCTATCATCCAAGCGCCAATAGGCAAGCTGAATCCTTAAATATAATAATTGTGGAGAATCTCAAAAACAGGCTGGATGAAGCTAAAGGCATATGGCCTAATGAGTTGTTAGGGGTCTTATGGGCAATGCGCACCACTAAGAAAAATAGCACAAGTAAAACCATATTTTCCCTTGCCTATAGGATTGATTCTTTAATTACTGTGGAGGTGGGCGAACCTAGCCTTCGATACGCTCTAAGGCTGTCCATCGGCTCGGTCCGGTCCGGTTCCGATGCGCCTTCGCCGGTCTGGTCCGGTGCTAATGAAAAAAAAAATCGAAAGCAGCCCGGTCCCGGTCTGGTCTAACGGTGCATTTGCACCAATATCGGGTCGAAACCGGTACCGGCAAGGTGGGACCGTTCCGGTTCCGGTTCGACCCATTCCGGTCCGGTTTGGTTTGTGTTAATTTTTTTTAACTTAATTTTTTGATTCTTTAAAATAGATAAAAGAAATATGGTAGACTAAATAAACAACACAAAACACATATTTTATTCAATAATACGACAGTACATTAAGTTGGAAATGCATAATTAAAAACTTAAAGATTTAAAATGACATACTAGAAAACAGACTAGAAATTAGAAAAATACATAAATCTTCAACTTCAACGACTCAATTATCGCGCTCGCGCAGATATATGTCACCACTACGAGCTGCCCATTCGGGGCCATGTTGGTATTTCAAGTGAGTCTTAAACTTTCTCGTCCCTCCATGAAGTGGTCCAGTTTCATAATTCCAAGCTTTCTTACAAAGAGTACACGGAGCAGTGCCGGTATCATTATTTTTCGTGATAAATTCCCAAACTTGGGATCTTCCTGTTCTTGGGCTGGAGGGACCTTCAGTAGTAGCATCTTGAGCTTGAGTAGGAGTAATTGCATTTGCAGCCATTTTGATAGAAAATTTATAAAAATAGCCTTTGTTAGAAATTTTTTAAGAGAAACGAATAGAAAATATTAATTGTGATTAATTTGATGAAATATGGGAGTATTTATAGGAAAAATAGATGGGGAGAAGGGCTATTGGGGTGTTTATGGGGGTGGGGAAGGGAAAAATAGCCGTTTATGGTCGTTGCCAACGGCTATTTTGCAAAAGGGAGCTGATTTTGATGTGTTGGGCCGGTCCGGCCCGGTATCGACTTACTTTTTTTTTTTTTTTTGGTTATTTTTTTTGCTTTGAATAGCCTTTGTAGTTTTTGAATTTTAAATTAAGTATATGACTAAATAAAAAATAATAAACAAATATAAATTGATAGCAAGGCATCTATGTTTTATGTAATAACTTATATAATACTAGTATTAAGTATTTAGTATTTTAGTATTAAATTGCAAAAATATAATTGAGAATATATAAAAAACAATGGTAAGTTAATAGCAAGACATAACACTTGTTATTTTTTCAAACTTAATACTAAGTATTAAGTTAGTTGTATTTAATATTTAATATTTAGTATTTAGTATTTTAGTATTTAGTATTTTAGTATTTAGTATTTAAGTATTAAATTGTAAAAGTATAATTGAGAATATATATAAAACAATGATAACTTAATAGCAAGGCATACCACTTGTTATTTTTTCAAACTTAATACTAAGTATTAAGTTAGTAGTATTTAGTATTTAGAATTAAGTTAGTAGTATTTAGTATTTAGTATTTAGTATTTAGTATTTACTAGTAGTATTTAAGTATTGAATTGCAAAGAGGTATAACAAAGGATAATTGAGAATATAACAAAGGATTATAACTTAATAGCAAGGCGTAATGCATTTTATTGAATAATTTTTGATTTTTTTTTTCAAAGTGCATCGTACATACTACATAGATATTAAATTGCAAAACTACATATTAATAAAAAAACTTCTCATTTTCTGAATAATTTCTTCTGTCACCTCTGGAAGAATCGGTGGCAAAGATTCATCTTCTTCATAATCATTTTCATTGTCCACACTTCCATCGCCTGATAAAATTTCGGTTGCTGCTTCTGCATTTGCTACTTCATCTTCTGCAAATCCAAAATTTCTTCGCTCCGATCTAATCCAATCTCTGAATAATACGGCCGTCTCCATTGCTTCTTCCTTCAGTGAATGTCTATGATCTCCAATTTGTAATCTTTCTTGGCTAAACGCGCTTTCTAAAGCAATTGATGATGCTTAAATTGTTAGACTATCCCGCACCATTTTTGCTAAAACTGGAAACTGTGCTTGTTGATCCTTCCAAAATGGCAGTAGTTGATCGCTTTCAAAATACTCAATTTCCTTGCAACAATGAAGTAAATAAACATCAAGCTTGTTGAACCCTCCGCTACTCGATTGCCTTCTAGAAAGCCTTTGATTAAGGCTGGAAAAACTTCCCAATCTGGCTGCAGCTCTTTTACTCGCCTGTGTTGAACTTGATCCAGCTCCACTTGGAATACTTGGAACAACATTATCAGCTGCACTCCTATATCTTTCATAAATCTGTTGGCAATCTACAATTACCTGCGCACAAGCTGTTTCTACACTTGGTGTTTCATCATCAGTAATTCTCAAACTCCGATAAATTTCTGTAATAAGCATTTCGGTATTAAACCGTTTAAAACAGGGATGTAATACAGAAGCAATGTAATAAAGTGGTGGAATAGAAAAAATATTTTTTAAATTTTTCAATCATTGCTTCTACGGCTTGTTCATAACCAGACACTAATCTATAATCGTTAAGTAATTCTGCTATTCCAGCTATAAAACACAACATGGTAGTAACTGTAGGATAATATTGATCGGAAAATTCTTTAGTAGCATAAAAAAACTTTTCTAAAAAAAGAAGAAGACGCTCAACAAGTTTCCAATCAGATTCTTCTAGGTGATACTCTACAGCCACTTTGCCATTAAAATAAATAGTTATAGCCACTCGTAAAGTGTAAGCAACAGACAAAGAATCATATACAGTGTTTCACCTAGTTGAAACTTTTTTAGAAACTCTTCTAGGCTGCAAACCTTCTTTCAGACTCTACCTTAAAGTCCCTCCATCTATCCGATTTTTTAGATTTAAAAATATAACTAATTGCGAGTCTAACCTTCACAATAGTAGGATCAAATAACTGAAGGCCATCTTTTACAACTAAATTATATATATGACATGCACATCTAACATGAAACAATTCTTCAAAAGGGGATGCAATGCGGGTCTTAACTTACCAATAGCAAAATAATTGTTTGCAGCATTATCAAGAGTTATACTTAAAATTTTGTCACTAATAAAATACGCCTTACAAATATCAGAAACTTCTCTCCTAATAAATATTCTCGTGTGTGGTTCATCGACAGCGCAATATGCTAAAATTCTTTTTTGCATTACCCAGTTAGGATCTATCCAATGACAAGTGTTAAATAGTCATACCCATTAACACCACGATCCAAATCAGTAGTAAGACAAACTCTACAATCAAAGTGATAAAATATATATCGTAAATATTGTCTATATTCATTTTTAAATTTGATAATATCACTTCTGACCGTAGGTTTTGGAAAACCTTGAAAAGATGGATTATATACGGTCTGAATATAACGAACAAAACCTTGACAAGAAGCAAATGTAAAAGGTAAGCACTCTACCGCAATCAGTTTTGCCATTTGTACACTATCTTTCTTCTTATCATAATGCATAAGCCCGGTCACTGGGTTAATTTCCTGTTGAACTCCACTACCTTGCGATAGAGCCATTCTATTTCCTGATTGAGTGCCACCCGGTCTCTTTTCCCATTCATCCTTATGATGGTTTTCTAAGTGTGTTCTCAACTTCCCCGTCCCACCATTATGCCTGCCGGTTTTAAAATTCCAAACTTTTTTACAAAGATTATATTTAGCGGTCTGAGCCGGAACATTTTTAGTCATAAATTTCCACACATCCGATCTATCGGGTCGTACCGCTGGTTCTCTACTAGGAGGCATAGGTGGTAATTCAGATTCAGTTTCTTCAGGTTCACCATGAAATTGACTAGTGGGTGTTTCATCTTCTAAATTAACCCCTTTGGTATTTTCTTGATATTGTGCCTCTAACATATCATTATCTAGTGGTTGATCAAAATCAAGATCATGATAAAATTGCGTGTCATCTTCCTGAGTAAAATCATCTAGATGAGAAGGAGCGCTAGAAGTACCAATTGGTCTTTTACATAAAGCACGACTACGTCTATCATCCCCCCCTCGGTTAGAAGCACGTGATCTACGACCGCTACCCGTACGCCCAGTAATTGATCGACACAGTCCAGACATTTTTATAATTTATAAGTAAAGCAAACAAATAAATTACTAAAATATGCTAGAAACAATATTGCACAAAAATTAAAATAGATAATAAGAAGTAAGAACGAGTTTACTTGATATCGTGAACTTAGAATGTAGAACTTAGGAAGTGAAAGTTGAAACTTGACCGGAACCGCACCGAACAATTTTCCACTTCACTCCAAATATTTTTTGTAATGCAATTTAGCACTTAAACCCTTTTTGTGAGAGCAAATTTGAATTATTTAGCAAATAGCCTTTGTAGAAATAAGAGAGATTGAGAGAGATTTAGAGAGAATATTAGAGAAATTGTGAATAAATTGATGAAAAATGGTGGTATTTATAGAAAAAATAGCTTGGGTGGGTATGGGGGCGCCTAGGGGGGTGGGGGAGAAAATATGGCTGTTTTTGGCCGTTGGGCCAACGACTATTTTTTGCACCCAAGCCCAACAGTTTTTTTAAATTATTTTTCCGGTATGGACCGGTCTGGTTCCGGTCTATTGTGGTCCGGTTTGGTCGGTTCATTTTGGGGTGACGGGTCGGGGGTCGAACCGTGCCAAAATTTTTTTATTTGGTCCGGTTTGCGCCGGTCTAGTGCAAACCGGACTGCTGGACAACCTTAGTACGCTCACACAATCGAGGAGTCAAATCAGCAGGCGATGCAATCCTAGAGGCAAGGGAAAAAATAATTAAACTTTTAACTATTTTTTCTATCTCACTCTCTTTAGGAGAGTGTATTACATTCTGTTTGGTGTCAGACGTTACAAGGGGAGTAAATGATATGTTCCGAACATGTTCAGGAGGTCATAGGTTTTCCGCATATTTAAAGGTCGTAATGGGCATTTCAGGACAACTTTAGGGGACATTTTATGTATTTTTCCATTTATATTAGTGACCCCACAATCCCCACACCCACGCTGGGCAAAAACCCATCCAGTCATGATTCGCAATTGTCCGCTCGCGTGGCAACACTCCATTTGTAATATCATCCGAAGCACGTTGTGGCAGCGAGCTCTTTACTTATAAAGTGGAAATGGTTGGGTCTCGCAGCGATGTGGGACCGTTCGCCCACCTCGAATAGCTTCCTCTTTCTTTATTCTTGTGCGCTTTATTACATTCTTTTTCTTTTCCAGGAAAAAAATTAATTTTTCTATTCATTTCCTTTATTGAATGCGAAGTCATATCCTTAATACTCCAATGAATACATATTAACTTTTATCCTAGTACATGACATTCTTTAGTATATATTTCTTTTACTTGCTATTGTAATAAATAAGTTATTGTTTGTTTAATTCAATTTTACATATTTTACAAATCATTCTTTACTTAATTTAATTTAATTTAATTTATTAGATTTAGTATGTGATATATAATTATGAGAAAATTTAAATGGAGTACACACAAAAATATGTATACAAACACATAAACACACATTACATTACGTTTTTTTTTAATTTATTGTTACAGGACTAATTTTTAGTGATACTCTAGTATATATAAATTTATATTAAGAAAATTGTTGAAAAATGCCTCAAAGCTTTCTAACATATAAAAAATTAATTTTTCTTATATTGTCCCATAATAAGTTTTTTACAAGCCCTAGCTTTTTCTAAAATAATACTAATTATTAAAAATGTTGCAAAACCGCCGTTAACTGCTTCAAAACCGCTGCGTAACTTGAAACGTTTCGAGAACCGCTGCTAAATGAAGCTAAAACCGATTTTTAACCGCCGCTAAATGAGAAAAAAACTGTCGCCAAGTTCTCTATTAAAGACGGTTGGTTTGACCGCCGAAAGAACTACTGCAAAATTAATTTTAGCGGCGGTTAGCTAAAACCGCTGCTCAAAAAAGGTCGTGGTTTGCCCGTTTTCTTGTAGTGTACGGTTTATGTAATATCGTATAGGCTTGGCCCAATATCTTATCTTGTAGATTAAGTTCAAAAAATTTCACTACATCTGTCCCGTTATCTTTGGTTATAATTTTTTGTTCCCACTTAAGAATGGTTTAGCAATATAGCCTCTTAGGACAACACTTTAAGTTATAAATTGACAAGTACTACCTCGAGGGCAGTGATGTTTGACATTTTATGCCTATATTTCCTTAATATTTACTCACGTTTGGATACTTTATTCGCACGTTTTCTAGTTAACGAATGCGATTTTGCACTGATTTTATGTCGTATGATTGTAGGTTGTTATGAAGTGCAATTGGAACTTTGAAGAGCATAATCGAGCAAGAAAATATTGAAATTGGATTGAGGATTGGATTGAGCACACGAAGGCACGGAACGAAGCAAGCTGCAAACGACGAAAGCAGGAAATTGGCCTGACGCGGTTCCAGGCACGGCGCACCCCTATAGCGCCAACTTTCTGGCGCATTTTCTGGCGTGGTTTGTGGCCGTTGCATTCGATATTCGACGGACTCTGACTTGTTGCGCGCATTTTGAGGCGCGGGGCGCCATCTATAGCACCCTGGAGCGGTTTTGGAAGTCCTATTTCGTTTAGGTTTAGGCGTAACTAATTGCTAGGCTTTTGTAAACATTAGAAATAGCCTTCTACTTAGTTTTTGATGGGAGTTTAGACTTTAGAACAAGTTTTGGATGAGAGGGGAGGAGCCCTAGATGTCATCTAAAAAAGTTCTTTCTCTTATTCTTCTCTTTAATTCTATAGTTTGGTCGTTCTAGAGTTAGAGCAATTACATGAAGGTTGATGTTTGAAAGTTGATTTCTATATATTAATTTATCATTACGGATTGTTTATTATTTGTTGAGCCTAATTGTTTGGTTATTGTGGCCTGATAATTGAACACTATCTACGGTTTACAAGTTGAACTCGACAGAGGGAACTTGTGAACGCAAATAAGAAAGAATAGGGCTTTATTGTGAACCTGGGCATCGCGGAACCAATTTGTGAGTATGATAGACATATACTTGCTCTCCTAGCTTAACTAATCACAGAATTCGTTAATGCGTGCACATGATTCAACCCATAGACATATAGGGATTGGAGTAGCCTGCATAGACCGTGAAGATTCGAAAGGTTTTCACGGGTACATTTAACCTGTAGTTAGCAATCTGGGAAATCAAGAAGTAGAATTAACTGAAAAACTCAACTGGATTGTTCGTAGCTCTGACCCTGGACCGTTTCTCCATTATCGATAACGATTATTGACTTCAATTACTTATTTTTAATTATTTCTTTTAGGTAATAACTTTCACAACCATCATTGAAAAAGATCCCTGAATAGTTTTTAAGAAATTGTTTGCTAGGATTCAGTCTGAATAGTCCTCGTGGAAACGATACTCTACTTATCACTTTATTACTTGTCGACCACGTATACTTGCATGTGCGTTGGGAGCAACAAGTTTTTGGCGCCGTTTGTCGGGGACTAAATAATTGACTGATTTCTTTTTGAACGATTACTTATTTTCTATTCAAGTTTAATTTTTGTTTAGTTAGTATTGTGTTACATGTCTTATCATGGCATCTTTTAATAAAAATTGTCGAATGATGAGTGCTCAAATTTTGAGGATCTCTGCCTACTTTGCGGAGGACCACACTTGTGGGAAAATTGTCCAACTCTTTCAACCCTACGAGACTGGTTATGTGAATTTTCTACCACCTTTGATTGAAATTTTTGTAAATTGTGTGGTGGTCGGTGGAATGATTGTCCTAAGTGTCATGCTCCTTCCCCCAATAATTTTTGTGATGATTCTAATGATGTTTGTGAGTTTGACAGGGGCAATAAAGTGCAGGTTGTTAGCGAAACTTGGCTAATGGAGCAAGCCAAATTCTTAGAAGCTTATGGGGATTTCAGGAGTGAACTTACAAATATGACGATGCAATTTATGGAAGAAAGAGTGGAGCTCGGACAAGAGATCGATTGATTTGGCTTGGCGATTCACGACTTGGAGGCAAATTTGAGTGAAATGATTGAGGTGTCTAATGCCCAATTATCAGTTGTCATGAGTAGTAGATTTGAGATAGAAGAGCTTAGAAGCCAATTTGAGGAGCAAAAAGTGGAATTCCTACCATTCGACCCAATATTAGTTGATGATGCCAAGGTTGAAAAAATTACATTAGAGTCAAGTGGGGAAAAAGAAAACATCATATTTGAGGACTCTAGTGTTTGTGCAAGTGAGGGTGTCAAAAGTAATACAATTTTAGAATTAAAGTGCATTGGACCTCATTCCAATTATTTTTCAACATTGTGTTTGGATGGTGACATGAAAATTGAGCCACCCGAGCCTATGAAGGAACCAAAGGAGGAGGAACAAGGTGCCTATATTTTAAATTTTGTGATGTCGAGAAGATAAAAAGACATCCCTCATTTAAAAGCCAAGAAGTGTAAAATGCGACATTGGTTACTTGGTCCTTTTGTATTTTTGCCACCACCTCAATACCATAGTCATAAGTTTGAGGCAAAGTTGGGAATTCAATTCATTCGTTCAATGTGGAGATAAAAGTGATGAAGTTGTCTTCGTCGTGCCACGACGTTAACTAAGGCGCTTCTGTGGAGGCAACCCAATTTGTTTGCTTTACTTTTATTTATTTTTACTATTATTTTTATGGTTGTATATTAGTTTGAGTGATTCTTTGGATTGCAGGTTCATGTAATGTCGAGTTTAAGTATGGGGTGTCCTCACCCCTGCCTAATATTGATGACCTGTTGAGGGAAGTCTGAGTACCTCATGTTATATGGAAGCTTGGAGGATGCTAGCACCAAGGGCTAGGCCATTTGGCCTTCAGGGAAGTTCCTTTACCTCATATATTCTATTTTTATCGCACTGAGGACATTGCTTAGTTTTAAGTGTGGGGTGGGGGAAACTTCAAAAAATTTGAGGTTATGGATGATTGTACCTTTAGGTATTTAATTTCAGCAATTTTTTTATTTTTGTCACTTGACTTTATTTTTATTTTTTTCTTGCTTTAATATATGAAAAAAAAATTAGAAAACTAATGACAAATTGCAAAAAGATTTTCCTTTTAGTCTTTGTTAGTGGTACATGTCATCCACCCTGTGGTTTTTCTTATGATCTCGGTTCTTTTCCACGGGGAGGCCTTTGAACCGGGTAGTTTTTTATTTTCTTGCTTTTTAGGATTAGAGTAGTTAGTTATAGGTGGCTCTAGACGAAAGAAATAGGTAGAATGCTAGGTGCCTTTGATTTGTTTGATACCGGTGGACTTGAACTTATTGCATGTGCTATTTGTGGTGTCTTTTGTTTTAAATTGTGATGCATGCCTAGAAAAAGTGGAATGACCCCCTTGAGATGCTTGAGTCCACTCACTTGACTTTGTTGTGAATTTTTGTGCATTAGTACTTAAATTTCCACAAGTTGCACCCTATTTGCTTGATTGAGAGTCGTGATGGAGCCATTTTCTGTAGATCGTGTGCAATGTGTGTTGTGAGGCACATTTTATTGTGCTCCATGTTGCATATTGGTGTCTAGAACTTGCCCCGTGTGTGTGCAAAGCGAAATTCTAGGTTCGCTCTAGTCGGGAGATAATACAGACCTTATTGGATAAGTCTTTTACCTTGGTCTGCCTACCCTTATATGCACCCTTGATTGTTGTGATCCTTTTGACCTTTTGCTGGCACCCACACCGCAAGCCTACCCACTTGTTCTAAATTGCTCTCTTTTGGCCATGTACTCCTTAAGCACTTTAAATGATAATTTCATATTATGTGGAGTTGTGGTTGAATATTGGGAGGTTTTTGAGTGGAACCAATGAGGGGAATATGTGGTAACTTGAGAAGTAGTTAAAAAAAAAAGAACATTAGCAAGGTTTGGGGTGAATTGAATTGAAAAATAAAAAAAGAAAAAGAAAAAAAAAGAGAAAAGAATATCCATCCTTGCTAGTGTTGTGCTTAAAAGAAAAATTACTACTTGTTGAAAAAGGTGTGTGTGAAATTTGTTGGGTGGTGAATTGGGTGGCTTTGATGAGATTTGTGCTTAAATTGAATGTGATGTATTAAAGTGCTTAGGGAGGTAGTCACTATTATCCATATGTATCCTACCAGCCCCTTAGCCTACATTACAACCCTTTAAAGTCCAAGTTAATTCCGATTGGAGTGAGCTTACATTAGTGGAGTCCTACACTACGACCAAGCCTATGGTACGTCATGTGTGACATGTGAGTGTTTCATGAGAGTGAGTGAATTCTTTCTGTGCTATTGTCCCTATTCCATTCTTGATATTCATTTTTGTGTGTGATATTTGAGGGACACTCTCTTGCTTCATTGTTTGGTGAGGGCACATGGTTTGCATGAGATAGGTGAAGTCGTGGCTTCTTGGTTGATTAGGTAGGAGCGACTTTGTGGGAGCATGGTTGCAATGAGTCGAGTTTGTGCATTTGAGTTGTCTTGGGGTGGTTGTTCTCATGTTTTGATGTTTGATAAATTGTTGGCATGTTTGTTGGGCCCATAGTACTGCTGTGTGCACTCGTTCAATGGTCGGTATCAACCATAGTCATAGGCAGACCTGTTCTACTTAGGTTGGGAAGTTATTTGTAATTGTTCGAGGGCGAGCAAAGGTTCAAGTGTGGGGTGGTGATGTTTGGCATTTTATGGCTATATTTCCTTAATATTTCCTCACGTTTGGATACTTTAGTCGCACGCTTTCTAGTTAACGAATGTGATTTTGCACTGATTTTATGTCGTATGATTGTAGGTTGTTATGAAGTGCAATTGGAACTTTGAAGACCATAATCGAGCAAGAAAAGATTGAAATTGGATTGAGGATTGGATTGAGCACACGAAGGTACGGAAAGAAGCAAGCTGCAAACGACGAAAGCAGGAAATTGGCCTTGCGCGGTTCCAGGCGCGGTGCGCCCCCTATAGCGCCCACTTTCTGGCGCGTTTTGTGGCGTAGGTCGTGGCCGTTGCGAGCGAGATTTGACGGACTCTGACTTGCTGCGCGCGTTTTGAGGCGCGGGGCGCCAGCTATAGCACCCCTGGAGCAGTTTTGGATGTCTTATTTCGTCTAGGCTTAGGTGTAACTAATTGCTAGGCTTTTGTAAATATTATATATACCCTTCTACTTAGTTTTTGATGGTAGTTCAGACTTTGATGCATGTTTTGGAGGAGAAGGGAGGAGCCCTAGATGTCTTCTAAACAAGTTCTTTCTCTCTTTCTCTTATTCTTCTCTTTAATTCTATAGTTTGGTCGTTCTAGGGTTGGAGCAATTACATGAAGGTTGATGTTTGAAAGTTGATTTCGATATATTGATTTATCATTACAGATTGTTTATTCTTTCTTGAGCCTTATTGTTTGGTTATTGAGGCCTGATAATCGAACACTATCTATGCTTTACAAGTTGAACTCGACAGAGGGAACTTGTGAATGCAAATAAGAAAGAATAGGGCTTGATTGTGAACCTGGATATCGGGGAACCAATTTGTGAGCAGGATAGACATATACTTGCTCGCCTAGCTTAACTAATCACAGAATTCGTTAATGCGTGCGTGTGATTCAACCCATAGACATATAGGGATTGGAGTAGCCTGCATAGACCGTGAAGAATCGAAAGGTTTTTACGGGTACATTTAACCTGTAGTTAGCAATCTAGAAAATCAAGGAGTAGAATCAACTGGAAAACTCAACTGGATTGTTCGTAGCTCTGACCCTGGACCGTTTCTCCGTTATTGATAACGATTATTGACTTCAATTACTTGTTTTTAATTATTTCCCTTAGTTAGTAACTTTCACAACCATCATTGAAAAAGATCCCTGAATAGTTTTAAGAAATTATTTGCTAGGATTCAGTCTGAATAGTCCTCGTGGGAACGATACTCTACTTATCACTTTATTACTTGTCGACCACGTATACTTGCATGTGCGTTGGGAGCAACAGGCAGCACTTCAAGCATAAATTGACAAGTACTGCAAGTGCAGCCTGCAAGGAAGCACTTAAAGTTATCTGGGAGAATGTTGAAAGAGATAAAAGATCAAGTGCTACCACGGGGGCAACACTTGTAGCACTTGTCAATTTATACTTGAAATGCTGCTCCCAGGTAGCACTTGCCAATTTTATAACTTGAAGTGTTGCCTTCGTGGTAGCACTTACTTAAAGTTAATAGAGGCCATTCTTGCTAACCAATTTAAGTGAGATTAGTTAGGCAAACATTGCCTAAGGTGTCATAGTTGTGTAATTCTTCAGGTTAAGTTACGTTACTTTTTCTACTTGTATATAAACCCCTTTGAGTTTAATGAAAGAGTCAAAAGAGTTCACCTCCACAAATCATCTTTCATTCTTAAATTTAGCAAAGTTCGCCTTTTAGTTCTATAGTGGACCTTTGATTGCATAACATCTTACTAGAAATTTGAAGAAACCAATGACGGGAAATGAGACAAAAAGTGTTCGTGGAACACAAGTTTTAAAGGGTTGAAAAAAAAATAATGAAAATTAAGCAACCTGGGATTAGCATCACAAATGTCATCACTCGCGTCAAATGGCTTTGCAAAACTTAAGAGAGAAACAAATCAAGAGAAGTAAAAAAAAGTGACTGTGAAGAAGGTGTGGAGCAGTAATCCTATGCTTAAGGCAAACAGAAAATACACGAGCCTTGAGTATGATCATGCAAAGTAACTTGGGTGACTTGGCTAAAAGACCCTGCAATGAAGAAAATAGAGGGAATAAACCTCAAGTCTTAAAAATTGGGTGTATAACCCTTTAATTGCATAATGACCATTTAACACTAATGATCTTACCCAAGTTCTCAAGTCTTAAACCCCCAGCCCCCAAGTTACAAAAACTACACTTTGGTCTACTATATAAACAATTATTATTACCTAAAATAGCAAAAAAATAATTAAATCTTCCCACCAAAATCCCTAGACCCCCAGTTACCTTCTTCTTCCCTCCAAGCTTTCTCGCCCAGAACCACCTGCGCCTTCATTTGCTGTTTGAGCTTCGTTTTTTGCTCCATTTCACTCATCAAGAACTGCGTCATCTCGATCTATAACTGTTTTCTCTTTTAGAACCCATTTTTCTTGAAATTTATTGTTGCGGCTGTAACGTCTCAATGCGAGTAATGTAGATGGAAATCTGAGGTGAATTGGTCTGGACTTCCGTCTTTGCACATATATCCTTTCATTTCTTCAACTGTTAAGAAGTTTAAGTTGTTTTTTATTTGTTTGCCATTGTTGCAGAACTACTGCATTATTTCATCAACCATCGACCACATTTGGTTGATCATCGACTTCATTGAAGTAGATGGGGAATTTCGTAGTAGTAGGTGCTGACTTTATGGGTGAATGGATTGAGACCCCAAAATGCTGGAATTGGTAATCTAAGACAAAGACAACAATCCCTATTGCATTAAATTTGGAATGTACCTATGATCAGTTAATTGACCAATTAATCGATCGCGGCAACTTAACGTGCCATCGCAGCGAGATTTCAATTAGCTATGTTTTTAGTGCTGCTCCTACGAGGGGTAAGGTGGCTCCTTCTTTTATAAGGAATGATAATGATTTGCATATCTATATACTCGATGTTGGAAATAATGGTAGCAGGCCTATTTTAAAGATATTTGTGGCCAAGAGCTCTCTAGCAGGCTCAAATGCTGCCACTAATGCCGCAGCTGCTTCTGCAAGACCACCACGACCACCACTATTAAATGAGAGTACGGGTGATTATGGCAGTGATGCTGGAGTTGGTGATACTGCTGGTGATATGGATAGTGAAGAAGAAAATGCTATTGAAGATCCAGAGGTTGGAGAACCCGCTGTAAATGGGAGCAACTCTGTTGCCTAATTTGCTCCCACTCAAGGCAGCAACTTGGGTGATGTGGTTGATGATTGCACAGGTTTTCATACTGGGAAAACCTTCGATACAAAGAAGAGCCTGGTTGTGGCTTTGAAGATGGGTTCAATGAAGAAGCCATTCATATTCAAAACAAAGAAGAGTATTAAATCCTTGTATATCGTGGCGTGTGTAGAAGCGCGCTGCAGGTGGATAGTGCGCGCCATGAAGTATGTTAATTCCAAAAGGGTTTGTGATCACCAAATACTTTAAATAGCACACATGTGGGGTGCAACATCTACCAAGCCATCATCCACACGCTTCAACTGATGGCATCGGAGAATATTTTAAGAACAGGTTTATTGAATGCAAAGGGTTGACGACAAAAGATATCAAGAGCGCTTTGGATCAACAACTGAATAGTAAGGTATGTTATTGGAAGTGCTGGAAAGGAAGAGAAATTGCAAAGGCTTTAGTTAGGGGCAGTCCGAAGCAATTTTAGATGCGTACAGTTTTGTGTTGGAAAGCCTAAATCCTGGCAGCAAGACTGGGCTAAGGGTTGATGAACATGGGAGGTTCAAGTATTTTTTTGTAGCTTACGGAGCTTGGGTTAGAGGGTTTACATATATGAGGAAGGTGATATCAGTCGATGGGACACATTTATCGTCCACCTACGGCGGTGTTTTATTGACGGTTGTCGCGCAGGAAACGGAGAACCACATTTATCCATTGGCTTTCTGTGTGGTAGACAAGGAGTGCAATAGCTCATGGCGATTCTTTTTTGAACAGTTGGCTCACGTAGTCCCCAATACACCGGACCTGTGCATAATTTACGATCGCGCCAAGGCCATAGCAAATGGGATTAGAAGGGTGTATAGCTTAGCATCCCATGGCTGTTGCACCAAGCACCTTGCTGAGAACATGCGTGTAAGGTTCAAGTGTGGATCATTTTTGAATGATTATTATACCGGTGCGAAGGCGTACCATTTTGAAGTGTTCAGTGATAGTTTTAACCAACTCGCGTCAAAATGCCCTGCTGCAGCGGCTTGCCTTAAGGATGAAGTGGGCTTCCATAGGTGGACGAGAGCATTTTTTCTAGTAAACAGGTACGATGTAATGACCACAAACCTTTCCGAGTCCCTCAACACAATGTTCAAGGACGAGAAAGAATACCCCATCCTGGGACTGTGCAATGCTATTACTCGTAGGTTTACTGACAAGTTCAATGAGAGGCGTGAGGAGAAGAAGAAACACAACACCATTTTGGTGCCTAGTGCTGAAACAAAATTGAATCAGAATATGCTTGGAGGAAACAAAATGATTGCTTATCATGTAGGCGGGAACGTGGAAGTACTGAAGTACACTGTGGTTGGAGATGGCCTATCCCACACTGTCAATTTTCATTTCAGAACTTGTACATGCCGGGAGTTTGACCTAGACAAGATACCATGCAAGCGTGCGTTTGCAGTGTTAAGGATAAGGTATGGAGATGAATATGGTACTAGCACGTACCATTACACTTGTCCATTTTATAGGCTTCAGAGTTACATGTGTGCGTATGAAGAAAATGTTTATCCAATGCCACCAGAGCAAGAATGAATGGTTCCTCCAGAGGTAGTTCATAGAAGAATCCTTCCGCCGATGGTCGATCCCAAAATGGGTAGAAGGAGAATTAATTGTTTTCCCTCAGTTGGTGAAATATTTTTCTCAAGGAAGAGGCAAAATAGATGTTCAAACTGCAAGAGAAGTGGCCATAAGAGGACAGCCTACCCTGCTTTGATAATCAACATTGCAATTCTGATTTTGTGTATTAGCTTAAGTTGTGATAATTTGGTGTGTTTAAGTAGTGTTATATGTGGTTGTCTTAATTTGGTACTGTGTTATTTGCTGGAATAATTTGAACTGATTGTAATAGTTTCTTTAATGTATTTTATTTTTATTTTAAGTGTCTTTTATAAAAATGACTATTATTTAGTTCACCAAATGCTGGACATGTTTACAACCAGTTGAGTATATACATTTTCGATTAATAGACACTATATGGGTTGATTATTGAAAAAAATAACGTAGATTAATTGACCCAATGCAGTTGATAAAGTGATTGAACGCATTTAATACACACGCGCACCCCGTCATTTAAAGCAGCCGGAATTGGGTTAAACGAAGTGGCTGTTCATAATTGCCACTTTAAATGATGAGACTTTTCTGGGAACACCAAAGGTTGCATCGATTTGGAGCCTATAAATAGAGGCATTAGATCCAACAATTGCCAACACAACTCAAGAATCACTCTAATCTTATAATTTCAAGAGCTCCAGGCACTGCAAGTAGAAGTGGAAGTGCCACCAGAAACAACAACAAAAACAATGGCAATGGAGGAATTCTCACTCTCAGGAACAAGGACCCGGAGGTGCTTCTGATTCGTGCTTACATAGACAGGCTTATCCGCCTCCTGTGTGATGATCGTAGGAGGCAGGAGATGAACATCCACCGTACTGCTAGGATGTTGAGGGTGCTCATGGAATGAGTAGGGGAGGATCTGGACGACTGCAGCACCCTCCCCCCTCCCCTCATAATAATTAGTTTTTTTTTTTTAATTTTTAAATGTAAAAAGAAAAGGGTTTTCATTATGATTGCTCTTTTCTTAAAAAAATGTTATAAATGAAAAAGCCCCCTGAGCATTATTATTATTATTATTGGCAATGGTTCTTTTAATTTCTCGTTCAATTTCCCGCTCCCCCATTTTTTTTGCATATACTTGATGAACTGTCCATACTGCATTTTGGTGTATAATCAACTAACACCAAGTAGATAAATCGATAGATAGGTTCGCAAAAATGGAAATAATCAGAAAATGAGCAAACACAAAAATATAAATAAAAAAAGATAAAAGTAAAATAATAAATAACGATAATATTTAATTAATAGAAAAAGTGAAATTTACTGAAAAATGTAAATAAAATAAATATTAAGTAATAAGAAAAATATTTAAGTAATGGAGAATTTTCTGAAAAAGGGAAACGTATCAGAAAAATGAAAAGTCAGGACTTGACTGGATAAAGGTAATCGACTATTAACCGAATCAGCTAATCGACTGCACATAGGTCCTTAATCGACTATTAACCAACTCAACCACGAAAGGGTTGATTATCGACCTAGTGTAATTTCACATAAAATCAAAAAACCATGACTAATGTATGTTGTTACACCTCATATGTTGGTATATGGTACCCATTTGAGTATTATAGCTCACATTGATACATTAAAACAACATATTGATGCCTAAAAGGGGAAATCTCATGTATATATAAGTCTACTATGTCTATTCTTGTTAAGTAATGCCTTAGCGTTACGACTAATGTGTGTTGTTACAACTCATGTGTTGGTATATGGAACCCATTTGAGTGTTATAGCTCACATTGATACATTAAAACAACATATTGATGCCTAAAAGGGTAAAGTTCATGTATATATAAGCCTACTATGTCTATTCTTGTTAAGCAATGCCTTAGTGTTACGACTCATATGTCTTGTTACAGCATAAATGATGGTATAATGTGCCCATCTAATATCATTGACCACTTTAATAATTATAACAACTCATTCATGCCTATAAGGGTATAACTCATCTATACATAAGCCTATTACGTCAATTCTTGGTAAGCAATGCCTAGTATTGCGACTCATATATCTTGTTATACCATGAATGATGGGATAAAATACTACATAACTTAAGTATAAGCATGTATTAAGTTAGTGCAGTCCATTTATAACATTATTTATACACTTTTCAATGAATAATTACAGTATTACCTTTTGTTGGATTCGAGAAAAATTTCATATGTTAATTTTCAAGATATAAAGTTGATTATCGACTACTATATGTCGATAATCGCTAGCCCTAACCCTAAACCCGAACCCCAAACCCCAAATTCCCAAACCCCAAACCCTAACACGGAACACGTCACGCCCCAGGCACGTGGCTTAGACAAAAGTCAAAAAAAAATTTCCGCGGCAAATGGTGCCCAAATTTCCCCCAATTTCTGGCCTCCCTTAAACATAAATTTTAATATTTTAAAACAATTTTCCAAATATATAAAAGCCGATTTAACCCCAAAACACACCAATTAAAATTTCTATTTTACAAATCAAACCTAACCCACCCAATTCTTCAAAATCTTCGCTTTCAACCGCAGAAAAATCAAACAACTCCAAGAACATTATGAGTCAAGGTTCGTCGAGCTCCAACACAGCAGCGGAAGCCGATATCTGTTTTTGTAGCCAAAACAAGAAGTTAAGGACCTATCGTACTGCTACAAACCCTGGCCGCAGATTCTGGAGTTGTAAAACTCCAAAAGTGTGTTAGTCATACATTATAGTTCTATTTTTATTTTTGAGTAATTGTTAATGTACTGGTTTTTTCTTGGGTTTTGTTAAATAATGCAGTCAAATGGTGGGTGCGACTATTTTAGGTGGTTTGATGGTGGATCACTGCCTGCAGCAGCATCGAGTGTGATTGGGAACTTAGTAAGAAAGCTTAAAGAAACTGAAGACAATTGTGTTCTAGTGAGACAATTTGAGTAAATGTGAAGAGCAAAATAATTTTCTGAAAATCATGCTGAGGGAAGCTGAAATGAAGCTGAAATGAAGAGGGAATAAGCTGAAATGAAGATTCATCGACTGAAGACGTTGATTAAGTCGATGGTTGCTGGTTGTGTCATCTGCTGTGTTTTTAAATGGATCTCCTCTTAGTTCGCTACATATATTATGTAAATATTGGTATTTTAGACATCTCAGTTGGTCTACTATAAAATTTAGATACTGTGTAAATTTTGTAATTAATCCGGATATGTGTAAATTTTGTAATGAACCCGGAGATGTGTAATATTTTTGACGCACTAATGTAGTATTTTGGGTGTTTTTTTTTTATAAAAGCTTCGATATTGTAATGTAGTCGTATGGCTGTTTTTGTTATAAAAGCTTCGATATTGTTTAAGTTCCGAGCACATAAGTACAAACATGTTATTAGTTGCAAACCGTAATTGAAATATTGAACAATGAATGAAATGAGTTTCTAACAAGTACCTTGCATTAATAAACCCACACTCCATGTCCAAAAACAAGGTCTGCCACCATACATTTATCTATGACTAACCATAATATTTCCAAAGATAACAAGTTCAAAGTTAACTGTCAACTACTGTCATCAATAGACCTTAACAAGTTTAAAGTTAACTGTCAACTACTGTCATTAGTTATTAGTTCAACATTCAACTTATACAGAACCACGAAACCAATCATTAATACTGGAGTCAAACATTATTTGCTCCAATATTCTCTTAAGGAAATTGAACATTCAGACTTGCAAGAACTTCATTCACAGCAACATCAGCTTCATCCACCTGAAATGCTGCTTGTGTCTCTCGATTTTCTTCAACAATTTCTTCATTTCTGGCTTCTTCAACAATCTCTGCATTGTCTCCATCCACTGCTTCATTTTTTCCTTCTTCAACTACAACATCTTTCTCATTCAGCTCTCCAGACATCTCTTCATCTGCTCCATCAACTTGAGCTTCATTTCTGGCTTCTTCTTCAACTGCAGCATCTGCAATCATCTCTTCATCTCCTCCATCAACTTGAGCATCATGGAAAACCTCTTCTTCTTCATCGACTGCAGCATATTTTTCTCTTACCTCTTCATCCTTCTCTTCATCATTATTCCCTTCATTCACTACAACTAAAAGGAAATAATTAGAAATAGAAAAAATTAATCAAATTATAATTAAAATGAATATAGATACCTTTCTTTTTTCTCTTGAAAATCGTCCTTTGCTTGAATAGCTTCCTCTTCATCAAGTTTCTGGACTTTGTTTTCCTTTCCCTGTTCACTTTTTCTCTTTCAACAACTTCAAAATCTCCTCACTCACCCCCAGCATTCTTCACAGCACACCTTGCACATGCCCACAGTGCCTGCAAATTCCCCTACTACCACCATCAACACCATCACCAGCACCAGCATCATCACCATCATCAACATCATAAACCATATCTTCCTGGCTTTCACTTCTGTTCATTTCATCAGCATACTCCTCCACAATTTACTTAATGCCAGTGACCCCCTCCAGCATAGGCCTTACCCTGTCCAGTGCAGGATCCTCGACGTCATCAGCATGAGGAGAGACAAATTTTTTGCAACCCTCCACTTCTTGCACTACTGGGATCAAGAAAGGGTGCAAAACCTGTCATCAAACGATAAAATAATTAGTAAAATAATTAATCATTAAATGATAAAATAATTAATAAATTGAATTAGCACATACCTGTCTAGCTCCTTGATGTCCTGCATCAACATCTCCCAAATTTCTTCTTGTCTGCTGCCACCTCAGCATCCTTGGGATTGGCAAGGGGGACTGTTCAGATTTGCCAGCATTATGGCCAACCAAGAACACAGCCTCATATATCCATGCCTGTCATGAATGCCATGGTCACATTACTTAAGTTTTCACACAATCATTCTTAATAAAACTAGAAAATAATATAACAATACTTACAAGGAAGGCCCATGGGAATCCAAACAGTGCATAACCGGTAGTTTTTCCCTCTACATGCTGTCGATGGGTCTTTGCAAAATCCACTTTATTGTAGAGGTAGTCCACTGTCAAGTCATAGCTGACACGACCCGAAATCGGGTTAAGCCGTGCAGGCACCCGACATCCTCCCCTAGACCCGTCGAGCGAACCCTTACAAAAAAATCAGGAAAATAAATATATCAATTCACGAATAAGGGAAAGACTTAAAAAAAAACACAGACATACTGATACCTCTAAGCTGTACAAAAGAAATTACAGCTGACTACTCAACATACTAGGTTTAGGGCTATCCAGACTAGACATCTAAGAGTACAAAAGAAGACAGATACCTCCTGGAGGGAGCAAAATGCAACTGAAATAATAACCAATACACTGGTGGCCATCCGGAATAGAAGCTGGCTTATCCTGACAGCTGAAGTCGTCTTCGATCCTTCACAACGTGGCGAACTTAATCCTGGAGCGAACCTGCCGAAACGAAATAGATAGACAAGAGACAAACAACATACAAGGGTGAGCCAAAAGGACTCAATAAGTGGGGCAGACTAGCCACCTCAAAGAATAGGATAGCTAGCCAGGGAGAAGAAACAGATAAACCAAATTTCTTTTATTTAAATTATAAAAAGGCAGAGCCAGATATCAACCGGAAACACGTAAGAAACTTCTAAACTCAACCAAGGGTGCGTGCCAGAAACATATCAACAAATAAGCAATGAACATATAAGCAGAACAGTAGTCACGTACCGCAAGTCTACACAATGGTATGAATTGAGATGAAATGAAATGAAGTGAGATGAAATGAAATGAAATAAAATATGATGCAAAGGGTCACATGTGTCCGTAATCCCATCCCGAAGCGGAATACACCTGCATTCGAGGGGAATCCAATATGATAACCAACTGGAGCGGAATACTCCTGCTCCTGGGGTGGAATACTCCTGCACCCGGGGCGGAATACTCCTGCACCTGATATGATATAAACCAGAGGCGGAATACTCACGCACTCTCTTGGGGCGGAATACTCCTGCACCTGATATAATGTAAAGCTGAGGCGGAATACTCCTGCACTCTCCTGAGGCGGAATCCTCCTACCATCATTATGATACAATGTAGCGGAATACTCCTGCTCCTGGGGCGGAATACTCCTACCCTCAATATGATACAATGGAGCGAAATACTCCTGCTCCTGGGGCGGAATACTCCTACACCCAATATGATATGCAACGTAATGCATATGAATGACATGTAATGCATATGAATGCAATGTGATGTTATAATAACCCTTGTCCTTTGGTTTCATTGCCAAACGATCCCACTCTATTCAATAATGAGAAAAATATATCAAATTAGGCTAAAGGCTTTATTCCTCACATCTTAGGCAATCCGGTTAGGAACCTGATACCCTATTTTCATACGCAATATGCAGACCAGGCCTATGTACAGGGCTTAAGGTCATATAACCAAACCCCAAATAATTTACATTTATATGTTGCCCATAACTCACTGAGTATGAATATATAATTAATTTCGTTATCGGGGTCTATTTGACCCTTTAATCTATTAATTGAACTTATTAAAATGATGTATAATATTCCAAGTTTTACCGTTAAAACATATTCAAACACACGTAATAAACTCAAATAATATATTAGAATCATTACCTGAATGTTTCGGGGTAAAAATTCTACTATTTTCCCGGCTCTTCTCTTATTTTCTGGCATTTTTTCCATATTTCCATGTTTCTACTTTACCTCTCATGTTTCTGTTTATTTCGCTCTGTTTCTATATAGTTGAGCAGAGGTAGGCCAAGGGATTAGCTCCCTTAAGGCCACTTGTCTTTTTTTAAAAAAAAAAATTCGCTGCTATGGTAAAAATTAAAACTGTACTCTAGAATATTCGAAATAATTCCAACTTTTGCATACAAGTTATAAAAAATATATGTAACATACTCGTGAAGGCGGATCTCAAATCGGACTCCCGAAATCTCAATATGCAAATTAAATGGAAAAAGGTCAAATTATTTAACTTTCGGCATTTTAGCGGAAACTAGCCGAATAACATCGAAATTCACTTTCAAAAGTTCACAAAAGTCATAAATAATCATACGAACCTAACGGCACTTTCGGATTTCGCATCGGTGTTCATTCGCCAAAACCGAGCTCGAAAATCTCTTTTTAATATTTATCGACAATAAAAACTGAAACCTTCTTCCGATGCCTACCAAACGAGGTCTGATTTAGTTCAAATTTTATAGACAGGTCCTAATGGACATTACAAATATTTTAAAATTATCGGTACACCAATCGGAGTCCTAACTTTCGAAACGACTGATCAAGGTCGTTTCATCCTCCTCCACTTAAACAGTCGTTCGTCCTCAAACGAGCCTAAGTCTTAAAGCAAGATTCACGCAGATAACAAAAGAACTTGCACGAACTTCATAAACTACTCCACGGGCATTATCTTCTTATTACAGGATCAGAATTATAAGACGCATATCGAACTCTTGGGATAAAATATATCTGGATAATATCACAACATCGTTGCCCAACTTATTCTGACTAAGTTGATCCTTCCTCGATCACGAGAGGAGAGTTCTACATTTACGAAACAAAGATACACGAAACTTTGAATAGGTTAACATAATTCAGGCGATAATCACCTTTTTGATATACCTTTCGATATAGAACAGGTCGATGGAACTAAGAATTAGCTCACGTTTGATGCAATAGAGGGAACTTTTGAAGTACCTTGTCACTACATATTATAGAAGATTTGATGCAAGCTATATTATTTTTACAAACACACTAGGCAACATCTTAGTTGATGTTAGTGTTGTTCCGCAGGAATGTAATTACTCATATCCTAATGTATGTCAAAGGTTCATCTGAACAGGGTCTATCATATAAGGATAAGGATCATGCAAATACTTCTGGATAGTATGATGCAGACCAGGAATGACCTCCAGACTGAACATCTACTTCAGGGTATTATCTTTGAATTGGAAATATTATGACTTGAAAAAGTAAAAATAAAGGAGACATGTAGTTGGACCATGAGCTGAGGCAGAATACCAACAACAAAATTGATTACATGAGCGCTTACAACGCTAAAGTAACCTCTCATGGAGTGAAGGTGTGAAGAAGATATGCCAATGATGGATGGACGACAAGCCGCACTAGACCTTTATCACTAAATTTTCATGAAGTAAAACAGCGTCAGTATGAGGATCCATTTCTAGTTGAATACAGACAGATAGCCAGAAGAAAATCGGAGTCACCATACAGGGTTACTACTGACGGTGTTCTCATTTATAAAGATAGACTTTGTGTTCCTGATGTTGCAGATTTAGTTTATGATAAAGGCACATTATTCCAAATATACTGTTCATCCAGGTTCGATTAAGATGTACCATGATCTTAAGTAGAGTTATTGGTGGGACAGAATGAAGTGTGATATAGCAGAATTTGTGGCTCAATATTCTAATTGCCAGCAAGTTAAAGTCGTGTCATCTTTCCAGACTTTATGCTTTCAGCAGATAGGTATGTATATATGATCAGGTCGCCAGCTTATCCCTAGCATTAATAGATTATTAGTGGGTTTAGCAGTGATCGACACTCATTGTAGGTTTCTGTCGTGGACTTAGGTTGGGTCCTGACAAAAGTGGTATCAACACCTTAGAGATTTAGCATTACTATTCAGTATTTGGAGGAAGACTCCTCCACTTAAAGCACAAACTCAAGCAGCTATTTGAATAGGAATACCCATCCCCGCGCCGTCTCCTGGACTAAAGAAGATTTAGGTAAAAGCTGAACGTAGACAGACCTAAGCTACCAACTATCCGTTCGAGTTGCCAAACAGCTGCAACTCTCGAGCCACAACTCCACACATTTTCTATAAGCACCACCGCCTGATAGATCAAAGGTCAAATGACTCCTCTCATTACCTTTAGTAGCCTTGAAAATTGACAATGGCTTACTCGGCTACATTGGCACGCACTCTGGCTCAACGCAGGGAACATCACAATAGGTTACTGACCGCCTAAGATCACTAGTGCCGGACAAAGAAGAAATGGTAATAGACCGAGGATAGAAATAATTAGAACTTCAGGAAGCTCATCTTCTTATTGCTTAGCTACCAGAGCTAGACTACTTCCGAGTCAAGCTAACCAAAGAATCGCAATCGAAGAAATAAATATTAAATGAGCTTTATGGAACAACATCCATGCTAATTTAATCTCCCAATAATAAGGAAGCTCTAACCATTTACCAGAAAACCCTTTTATAATTTAGACAAGCTCATATGATCATATGACTTTACTAGCGTTTTGAACCAAGAGGAGATACGCAGATCGAATATTACTTACTAATTACTTTGTACCGGAAGAAATGATAACATTTTCTGACGGTAATGAATTAGGATCCCATTATCCTACCAACATTGAATTTCGACGAGAGAGGTAAACTGATTTGACATAATAATAGAGGGTGGCACAAAAAGATGCCAAGCAGACAATACCGACATCCTCTTCCAAATTTCTCACATTAAACCAGATCAACTAGTAGGGTCTCACAAATGTTAGCAATAAATCATACCAGAAGCTCGCCCCTCTACCGCAACCGATTATTAATAGAAATGACATCTAAGGAGCCATTGAAACATGATAAGACACACCATTTCCAGATCGATCGGAAGGATCAAATCTTACTCACATATAAGGGGAGAATAAATATACGGGTCTACTACATCGGATGCCTCAGCATCCTGCCAGACTAGCAGTTCATAAAACTGCTTCTGCGGCTGAACTAAGCTGCTACACATGTAACTACCTTCTGAAGAATAACTGCCACCACGCTCTCAACCATTACTAGATCGTGGCATTTATTTAGCTGATTAAGATCTAAATGAAATCCCTTGCGACTGTGCAGGTGCCTGATGACGAGAGAAAGGACGACTGCCTACTTACCGGAGTAACGGAAAACTCTTTAAAGGATAACCAGACTCACGACAATGATACCACATTTTCGCTGAAAAATGAAAGCTGGAAAGATTGTTGATAGCTGTAAAGAGAAGACTGAATCTGATCTTGATGAGCTACTGGCGCACTCTAAGAATCAAGTGACACAAGCTGAGATAACCTAGAAGGTGACCTCCCAAAATAATCAGAACTTTTACCTCCAAATGAGGTACCATGGTTACCCACCAGTGCCGTGGGATCTCTTACTTTCCTACTCTAACTCTTCCCCCTCTAACTTATGGTAAGCCTTATACCTTCGAGCAATATCAACAACAATATCAAATGAAATCCCGACCTCAATCTCTCGAAAGGCTCGTGGACTAGTTCTAATACATATTCAGCCATTCTATAGAATTCAATCTCATATTCTAAAATACCAACATGCTAACCGATAGGCTACCCTGTCCAATCCACTCAAACTGACAACACTTTTCATCTTGCTCGCTACTCAAAAGGAACTTTTCAACGAATATAGAAGAAAAATTGAATCAAGTTAGCTAATAAGAGAGCGGCTCCCATATTCAAGGCTGGATCCTGAAACTGGAAAGAAGAAATCAACACCATACCGCTTGATATGATCAAGAGCCTGAAGGATATGCTGACATCATTTTTTTTGAATTCACGGGGTTTATCTGATGCATTGTTTAAGAATATCGGAAGGTTCAACCGCGTAAAATAATGCAACCTCTTTGAGCACTCGAACCCAATAATTACCTCAGTTACCTAACCAGCAAGAACAACTGGAGGCACAACACATGCTGCCTCTGGAACATACTTTACTGCGGCAATATTAAGAACTGAAATAGGGACTCTCTAAGACCGAACATCTACATCTGCGGCAACCTGATAAGCTGCCTAACGAATAATAGGTTCTTGTGGTATCTGTACCACCAAGATTCTCGTGAAAGCATCGTAGAGAGCCAAGGGAGCCACAAAGCCCTGCTCCCTTGCCCATCGCGAGCTTGTACAGTTGCAGCCTACGAAATGGGATCGTCAGCACGATCCACTACTCTCGGGGCTTGAGCAGCTTTAGCCCCAGGCTAGACTGCTTCGTCTTGAACTCATACTGTTTGCTGATTTGTCGTACGAGGGTTCACAATTACCACGAACGAATTAACGAAAATACCTTTGCATCCTAGACCAACGCACGATCAGAAATGAAGGAAGTGAAACTTCCTAAATGCCATCATAGCTTCTCGTAGATAAGTACGGACGTCTACGTACCCATCACCGAGACTCTACTAGACACTATCTTAGTCTAGACAGACTCCAAACTGGGCTCTAATACCAACTGACACGACCCGAAATCTGGTTAGGCCATGCGAGCACCCGACCTCCTCCCCTAGACCCGTCGGAACCCTTACAAATAAAATCAGGAAAATAAATATAACAATTCACGAATAAGGGAAAGACTTAAAAAAAACACAGACATACTGATACCTCTAAGCTGTACAAAAGAAATTACAGCTGACTACTCAACATACTAGGTTTAGGGCTATCCAGACTAGACATCTAAGAGTACAAAAGAAGACAGATACCTCCTGGAGGGAGCAAAATGCAACTGAAATAATAACCAATAAACTGGTGGCCATCCGGAATAGAAGCTGGCTTATCCTGACAGCTGAAGTCGTCTTCGCTCCTTCACAACGTGGCGAACTTAATCCTGGAGCGAACCTGCCGAAACGAAATAGATAGACAAGAGACAAACAACATACAAGGGTGAGCCAAAAGGACTCAATAAGTGGGGCAGACTAGCCACCTCAAAGAATAGGATAGCTAGCCAGGGAGAAGAAACAGATAAACCAAATTCCTTTTATTTAAATTATAAAAAGCCAGAGCCAGATAACAACCGGAAACACGTAAGAAACTTCTAAACTCAACCAAGGGTGCGTGCCAGAAACATATCAACAAATAAACAATGAACATATAAGCAGAACAGTAGTCATGTACCGCAAGTCTACACAATAGTATGAATTGAGATGAAATGAAATGAAGTGAGATGAAATGAAATGACATGAAATGAAATATGATGCAAAGGGTCACATGTGCCCGTAATCCCATCCCGAAGCGGAATACTCCTGCATTCGAGGGGAATCCAATCTGATAACCAACTGGAGCGGAATACTCCTGCTCCTGGGGCGGAATACTCCTGCACCTGATATAATATAAACCAGAGGCGGAATACTCCTGCACTCTGTTGAGGCGGAATACTCCTGGACCCGATAAAATGTATAGCTGAGGCGGAATACTCCTGCACTCTCCTGGGGCGGAATCCTCTTACCATCAATATGATACAATGGAGCGGAATACTCCTGCTCCTGGGGCGGAATACTCCTACCCTCAATATGATACAATGGAGCGGAATACTCCTGCTCTTGGGGCGGAATACTCCTGCACCCAATATGATATGCAATGTAATTCATATGAATGCAATGTGATGCAATAATAACCCTTCACCGGCGCGGGACTCTCATCGACAGCCGGGAAGTAGATGCCAACTCACAGCCAGAGTACAATGCTCAGCTCCTCAATGCAATACCAACAACAGGACATAACATATAATACACAATGTAAATCCAAAGCTAAGGCGTAAGGAGTACGCCTATCGGTAGCTACACACGTAAGGAACACGTGGTAGAAAATCCACGAGGCCAGGTGCCTCCAAAGAAATTGATATAAACACTTACCTTGTTACAAAGTTAGTACATCCATTCAATAACCGCTTGTCCTTTGGTTTCATTGCCAAACGATCCCACTCTATTCAATAAGCAGAAAAATATATCAAATTAGGCTAAAGGCTTCATTCCTCACATCTTAGGGCAATCCTGTTAGGAACCTGACACCCTATTCGCATACGCAGGCCAGGCCTATGTACAGGGTTTATGGTCACATAACCAAACCCTAAATAAATTACATTTATATGTTGCCCATAACTCACTGAGTACGAATATATAATCAATTCCATTATCGGGGTCCAATTGACCCTTCAAACTATTAATTGAACTTATTAAAACGATGTCTAATATCCCAATTTTTACCGTAAAAATATATTCAAATACACATAATAAGCTCAAATAATATATTAGGATCATTACCTGAATGTTTCGGGGTAAAAATTCTACTATTTTCCCGGCTCTTCTCTCATTTTCTGGTATTTTTTTCCATATTTCCATGTTTCTGCTTCACCTCTCACGTTTCTATTTATTTCGCTCTGTTTCTAAATAATTGACCAGAGGTAGGCCAAGGGATTAGCTCCCTAAAGGCCACCGCCTCTTATATTTCTTTTGTCTTTTTCTCTATTTTTTTTTAAATTCGCTGCTACGGTAAAAATTAAAACTGTACTCTACAATATTCGAAATAATTCCAACCTTTGCATACAAGTTATACAAAATATATGTAACATATTCACGAAGGCGGATCTCAAATCGGACTCCGAAACTCAATATGCAAATTAAATGGAAAAAGATCAAATTATTTAACTTTCGGCATTTTAGCGGAAACCAGCCGAACAACATCGAAATTCACTTTTGAAAGTTTACAAAAGTCATAAATAATCATACGAACCTAACGACGCTTTCAGATTTTGCATCGGAGTTCATTCACCAAAACCGAGCTCGAAAGTTTCTTTTTAATATTTATCGACAATAAAAATTGAAACCTTCTTCCGATGCCTACCAAACGAGGTCTAATTTAGTTCAAATTTTACAGACAGGTACTAATGGACATTACGAATATTTTAAAATTATCAGTATGCCAATCGGAATCCTAACTTCCGAAACGATTGATCAAGGTCGTTTCAATAGTAAAGCCTACCCCAGGGGTACTCTCTGAAAAAATCTAGGTTATCCACACATTGGATCCACCATGCTAGGTTATCCACACATTGGATCCACCATTTCTCAACATTTTTTGTTTTGTCCCTGGCCATCAGAACAGTATGGAGGAACCACAGAAGAGCCAACTTTAGCTTCTATTCCTTAGAGAACTGTTTCTGCTCCATCAAGTACTGCAGATTCTCTGCCCTCACTTCCCCACCTCCACGCACCTTCTCCAGAAATCCTTCACCACTTGCCAAGAACTTGGCCTTCAATTTTGTATCTGGCTCTTGACAACAGTTTAAGCCAGTCATCAAATAGAACTCCCTCAAGCCAAAACAGACTGGCTTACCATCTATCAAGAACCGCATCTCATGTTTTTTCTTGGACTGCCTAATAGTCCTCAAAAGCACTGAGTGCACCAGCTGACCACTGAAGGTTCAACTCTCAGATAGGCTCCCAAAAACTGATCTCCTAAACATCTTTTCAAGCCCCAATTTTGCCAACTTGGTCTAGAAGTCATAAAACTTTTTCACTGAAGATCTCACAGAGATCTTTGCATTAAATGATTCAAACCTTGACAACCAGGTTTTGAACCTAAAGCTACTGACATCAATGTCAATCACCTTCTTTGGAATACTCAATCTGTCAAGAGGATGCACATCCTCCTCATCATCTTCATCCCCTTCTTGCTCATCTCCCTCTTTGTTTTTTCCCCAGCACTAGCATTATCCCTATCAACCCCTTTATCAACTCCATCATCCCTTGCACCAGCCTGATCCTCCTCTCCATCCCTTGCACCAGCACTCTTCCTACTTACCTCCCCCGAGTCATCCTCATCCTCATCATCATCAATAATAACAGTCTTTCCTTTTCTTTTTGCTGCAGCAGCACCACTACTAACTCCATCCTCAGCCTCAAACTCATCTTGAAATCTATCTATCTGATCAAAGGTATCAACAGATGCTCCTTTTGAACTCAGGTACTCTGAGTTGTCACCCACCTCTGTTTGACCTCCACCAACATCTTTATCGATGGCTGTCTCATCACTATCATCATGTTCCTCCATCCTTCTTCTTTTACATTTGACAAATTCTTTGGGGATGTTCGCAGACACCCAAGCTTCTTGCACTGATTTACGCATGGACCACCTACGCGTACATATACTTTTTTCCTTAGCTCTCTTGTTTTCTAAAAGCTCCGCTCTACGCTCTTCCCAAGTTCGTGGACCTTTTCCTTTCGGAACGGCGTGCTTTACCCTAGGCATTTAAACACCTACACAAACCACATTTTTACTACGAAAGTTAAAGAAAAAACTCCCAAAAATTACACCTACACAAACCACATTTTTACTACGAAAGTTAAAGAAAAATTAAACCGAAATTCTAAATCAAAAATTACGTATAAAACGGTAAAATAACAAAACCCATTACCCGAAATCTCTATGTAAAGATGCAAAATAGCCATTAATCGAAGAATATACAGTAGTTAAATTTCAAATAAAACCCTAACAAAATCGAGTGCGTACCTGTTTATGCTCTTGGTCGATAATGTGCGATGAACCAAGAGAGATCCTTTAAATAACTGAAATGGGACACTCATAGCAGTTACGAAGTCGTGCAGGCAGTTGATAGAGAGAAAATAGGAGAAGTTGAGAGAGAAAATTGGAACGGCACAATGTAGTGTATGATCAACCAAATAGAGTAGATGTAGTATCCGTTATGTTTTAAATTACCCGGGTACTTTTTTTTATTTCAAAAGAGTTCACAAGTTTTTTATGTTTTGCAACCAAAATATTTATTGCTTTGCACCCACAAGTTTCTAAGAATACTAATCCAGCCCTTGGTCCCCACTTAAACCCACTTAAATTTTTCTCTCTCCAAAAATAAGTCAAAAAGAAATGGAAAGGTTAAACTTTTTATTCAACACTTTCAGGGGTCTTTTAGCTAATTCTTCTCAAGTAACTTAGGAGGTAATTTAAGTTGGGTAAACGGGGGTTGGCATCATCAATGTCGTCACTAAAGGTTTAGAAAAAATCTAGGACTCAAGGCACCAAGTTAATTAGAAATATACCCATTGTGAATACTTATGAAGTATGGTAAGTTTTTTGTTAATTCCCGAGATTGGAATTTGGAATTGAAAAGTAACGTTTGAAGGAGGAAATTTCGAAAACTTGAACATGAGCTAGTAAATTAATTGGTATGCATTGACCTTATCTTGTTAGTTTTTTGAATTTGAATCAACACAGTATTGAGGGTATTGAAACGTTGAAGTGTATAGGTTTTAGACTTAAATATCACTTGATTCATAGAAACCATATAAATGACTGGATTGAATTTGTGAGGGTTGATTTTTGAAATACATTTGGTGGATGGTAGAATTAGAATTTTTTGGTACAATCTACCTATTCTTCATTCTTTCATTCTTTAAGGATGAGCAAAAGTTTAACGGGGCTGGGGTTTTGATAGCTCTCCCAAATGCGTACATTTATAGGCCTCAGTACTTCACAATAGTTGTTAATATAATTGAATTAATTTTAAGGTGATTCCGTATAATATTTTGTGCTTTTGTATTAGATTAGAAGATAGATGATTTTGAAGAAAGAAATATTCAAAATAATACATCAGAGAACCAAGGAATGGACATTAGATGGTATTGATCAAGATGAAAGAGGAGAAAAAGATTCATGGCTCCAGCGTGGCTTGATCCATCAAAGTCTTATATTTTTTGTCCGCATCAGGAAAATTTTTAACGATCACTAAATCTTACTTGCACCAAGACCTGTTGATTGCCATGAGCTTCCCCCAGGGACTTATGGCTATTGCCATAAGCTTTTCCTGATCGAACAATAAATGAAAGATTTTTTCATATAGGGTCAAAACTGTAACAAAACCACAAAATGTGTCTTGTCCATTTTAAATAAAAACTTGAAAATTAGCACCATGTAAAGATCAGCTCGATACATAAATCATCGAGAATGGCCACTTCATATAGGAGTGTATTCAGGGGCGGCCCTAAGGTAAGACAGATAAAGTCTGTGCCTTAGGCCCCCCATTGTTAAGGCCCCAAATTACCACTATGAACACATGATATATACTATCATTTATTAAATGGTTATAATTTTATATTTTTTCTTTAATATCTTAAATTGATAAGTCTATAAATTGTTGTAATTTCTTTTTATCTCATTAGTTGATGCGGGGCAAATCGAGCCAAGACACTTTCCAACGTGTGCCAAGCTTGAAGGATGCGAAGGACTAGAAGTCAAGAGCTTTGGAAGTGATTTGAAGACGCATCAAGAGGTTCACAGCACAGGGCTCCGACTAGAGGAGCTAGGCGCTCCACCCTGAGACACCACAACCCAGGCACCCCACCTAAGATGCACAGGAGCCAGGCGCTCCGCCCAAGGGGCAGGCGCTCCACCTAACCCACCCCACTGGTCATTTTTGTAGGCCACCTAAGATTGGGCGCTCCGTCCGAAATGCTGAAGACCCGAGATTTTAAGTGGTTAATGACTCTTTTGGCCCTGTGTGGTTTATTTACTTAAAGCCTAGCATGTGGGCATTTTAGACCTTTTACTTAAAGCTTGGAAAACCTTATAAATATCCTAGCTTAGTCTATTTCATAACTTAGCTTATTTTGAACAAAGATGAAACTTTGAGCAATGCTCTTTGTGTTGAATGAAAACCTTGTTTGGGACTCGAATTCTTCTAGTAGATGCTAGTTGACCTTCGACCCCGTCCCGATCAGTCTACTTGCGAGTTCCTCGTGTGATTAGAGGGTAGTTGTTTAGTGTAGGTGTTCCTTGACAATCACCCGAGGTGTATCGAAACATGTTCTTCGGTACTACTTGGGTCATTCGTTCGCGTCGTGTCTCGCTTTTATCTTTACTTTATCGCTTTCATATTTTTCCTGCATCGGTTTGGTATCAGAGAAAGGGTCGGGATTTGTTTTTACAAACCCTCTATCCTTGTTCATCGTGTTTAGTATCTTTTTTTTTTTAGTTTCTTGTGTGTTTTTTTTTAGCGAATATCACTAGGCAAGGTGCCTAGTGACTAGTTTTATAAATAATAAATTCCTCAAAGTGGACAATACAAAGTAAGGAGGGTCATACCATACCTTACATTATCCTATCGAGGTGAGACCTCACTCCTAACAAGAGTGCAAAAAATAAGAACTAGCAAGAACCAAATAAAGAATGATCATCACAGAGTTTATAACACACTCTATGATGATATTACATATGAGAATACTAAAATAATGAGTTACTATAAAAGCTAGAAAGAAAGTGGAATCATGCACTCCGCACTTCCTTCTACAAGTGATAAAATGGAATATGTAGAAAGGCCCTACAATACTAACTTGAAAAAAATGATATTTGCGGCTCTCTGTCACGATCATATATGCTATCCATCATTTCTTCGAGTTCTTGGACTTGTTGGACCTTTTGGATTTTGATTTTGTACTCCTCGCAGGTTGCACCCTAGTGGGCTCTATTGGGCGCCTTACCCTCCTTACTCTCTTTGGAGCATTATCATGAATTTTCCTAGGCGAAAAATCTCCTTCTCTTGCCACCATGCTAAAATTATGTGCGGTGGACTCTTCCTCAAGTTCCTCTTCTTCAAACAAATCATCATCCTCCACCAAATAATGTCCTTGAGGAACCCTCTCTTGGAATGATCCCACTTGCCGCGCCAAAATACCCCTCGTATCATTCAAATCCATTCGCTTGACAAGTTCATCATCCGTGGGTAAATACTTTGAATATGGGACAAGCTGCATCAAGGATTTAGGCACAAAAGAGGGAGCATTTATGTTCAAAAAAGACTTACCAAAATTAGGAGAAGCACTTCTACACAAACGTTCAAGTTGAGCCGTTGGAATTAGATCTTTTCCAAAAAATTTTGGCTTGGTCACACTCACAGATTCCAAAGTTGTGCTAACCTCAAGTGAAGGAATAGTGAGAGCTTGCTAATTTTCAACACAGGTTCGTTGACTCAAATTGACATCCTCATCCTTACTAAGATCCATAACATAGTCATTAGAGTCCACAATAGGATTGCGTGAAGCTGCTCCCAAGTGACTCAATGGACGATAAGCTCTTTAAAGTGAGGACTTGTGTTTGAAGTTACTAGAATGAAGAAAAAATAAAAAAATTGAAAAAGTTGAAAATTCAAAAATTTGGCGTATCTTGTTGGTGTGATTGATTCTTGTTATGGGTGTTATTGGAGATTGATCCTCTTTGAAAATTCCATCATTTGGATACCTAAATCTCGTGGTTTGGATTGGTATTATGGAATTTGAAGATTTGAAAACCCCCAATTTTTTAAAACCCTTGTTCTTGATTTTCTTGGTTGATTCTTGGGTTGATTGATTGTTTGCTTGTAGATTTGATATCGGGGTTTGTTCTGGATTGAAAAACAAATAATTTAATACAAATTTTTTGAGATTTGGAGTTGTATAGCATCAAAAGTGAAGAATCAAAACCCAATTTGAAATCCTTTTGAAAACCCACTTTGAATCTTTGATTGATGATTGTGCTTTAATTGTTAGGTCTTTGGGTGTGAAAATTATTGGGGTTTGAAGAGAATAACAATATACAACTTTGGGTACCTTGGATTTGTGCAAAACATGGCGAAATCGATCCAAAATTTGGGTTGAAATTGAAGAAAAACGTTGTTGGAAGAACAGAGGCCCGAGCTCCAGGCGCTCCGCCTGACCTTCTCCACTGTTAGTTTTGGAGGCGCTCCGTCTGCCTAGGGGCGCTCCGCCCAAGGCGGTCCGCCTACCTCCAGGCGCTCCGCCTAATCACTGAAGGTGTGGGATTGGCTAGTTTTTCCTAGGTTTTCTTGTTTCTTTGTTTGCTTAACCTCTAACTAGTGTTTATCTAAGTAACTTTCCTACTTAAATGGCACTAGTCCTTTGAGATTTTAGGTAATTCGTGCCTAGCTTGGAGAGTAGAACTCCAAGAAGATTCGTAGATCCTTTTGACTCAAGTCCTCACTTTAAAGAGCTTATCGTCCATTGAGTCACATAAACTCCACTCACCCCGAAGTGCACTTGACTTGTGGATAATTTGATTGAGTTGAGGATTTTTGTTCAACTACTTGAAGCTTCTAGATTCAAGTCCGAGTGGAATATCCACCACTACAAAAAGAGTGAACCGAGTGATACACAAGTGACGGTGTGTGTGAGGTGATTTCAATAACGGTTGTTCATTTTGTAGGTACAATGGCTAACGAAGGAGATGATTCCATTAAAAATGTCTTGGCTACCATCATGGCCAAGTTGGAGGACATAACCTTGAGGCTTGAGACCGTTGAAAGGAGAACCCAGAGCGTCCCACTTGAATCCGGAGAAGGCACTAGTCATAGCACTCCTATGACTCCCGGACACTTTGCGGAGATAGCCAAGAAATATGAACTAAAGAATGATGTGGCTCCACAAGGGCGAGTGTTGGGCAATCCCCAGCAAGTGGTAATTCCCCATAACTTGGGCAATTCCCAACGAAATGCTCCACTTCCAAGACCCGTTCGAAATGTTCCACCTCTTAAGAAACTTGTTGAAGTTCAAGAAGGGGAGGAAGCCGAGTATGGTGATGAAGCCTATGGGTATGATGCTCACTATCAACCTAGGCGAGGTATGAATTGGGGTCGTAATGTGGATAGTGTTAGAGGCCGAGGTCGAGGGCCACCCATGGGAGATGTCGGAGGGAATGCTAGGAGGGATTATGGTGACTATGGAGACAACATTGGAGGCCGATCGGAGCCCTACCAATGGGGCCATGATAACAATAATCTCAATAGTGTGAAGCTTAATCTTCCCATCTTTAAGGGAACTTGTGATCCGGAGGCATACATGGAATAGGTACCACTCATGGAGAGAGTATTTGACACAAATGAAATGACTGAGGAGAAGAAAGGCACCTATGCTATTTCATCCTTTGAGGCCTATGCTTCTACATAGTGGGAGTCCATGAAGAGGTCAAGAAGAAGGATGGGAGCGCATGTGAATGTGACTTGGAATGAATTGAAAGTTCTCATGAATACCAAGTATGTGACTCCTAGTTATCGTCAAGAGCAACTTAAGAAGCTTTATGATCTAAAGTAAGGTGTTAAGACGGTTCATGAGTACCATGATGACTTTGAAAAGATCCGGATGGCTTTGGATATGGATACCGAAAATGAAGAACAAGTTGTGATCCATTTCATGAATAGCTTGAACTATGGTATAGCTTCTCAATTGAGGTTGCATGCTTATGTTTCATTTCAAAATATCTTTGAAGCCGCAGTTGAAGCCGAGCAATGGCTTAAGGAAGAAAAGTCCAACCATTACAAAAGTAACACGTCTACTCCCATTAGCCAACCAAAAGAGTGGAAGTCTCCAAACACAAATGGTGCAAGTGCTAGCAAAGATGTGAAGAAGCCGTATGAGAAGTCTACACCAAATGTGGGAGGTAATTCTAAAACTCACTTGAGTAATCCTACTTCTACTCAATGCTATAAGTACAAGGGCTATGGTCATATTGCTAAAGATTGTCCTACTCGAAAGACCATGGTTTTGGTAGATAATTTGGTGTATGAACAAGATAGTGAGCCGGAGGATGAGGGGGTAGAGGGAGATGAAGTAGTTATTGTGGAGGAGGATGCGATTGAGGATGATGATCCTCATGTTTTCCTTGTTGTGAGGAGAAGTTTAGGTGCTATGGTTGTAGAGGATAATGAAAATGCACAAAGAGAGAACCTCTTCCATGCTAGATGCCGAGTCATGGGTGTAGTTTGCTCCATGATTATTGACTGGGGAAGTTGTGCTAATGTTGTTAGTCAAACACTAGTTTTCCAATTGAAATTTCCCACTTTGAAACATCTCAATCCTTATCGATTACAATGGCTTAATGAGTGTGGTGAATTAAAGGTGGTGAAGTAAGTAATGATAAAGTTTAAGATGCGGAACTATGTGGATGAACACATGTTTGATGTAGTGCCTATGCAAGCTTTCCATCTCTTGTTTGGTAGGCCTTGGAAATTTGATCGATATGTGATGCATGATGGTCGTGCCAACACTTACACAGTCAAGCATGAAGGGAAAAGGTTTGTACTCAAACCCTTGTCGCTCAAGCAAATTAGTGAAGACTACAAGCGTATGAGGGAATTGAGGGAAGCTGCTAAAGCTAAATCACCTATTGTGCTTGAGCCTGAAGCAAACAATCTTATTGTCTTTCCATTGCATGATGAAATCGAGAGTCACTCTACTCCAAAAGATGATAATCTTGAGTCTCATGTACTTGAAAATGAGAGAGAAAAGAAAGAGAGAAGTGAGGGAGTGACCGGTGGCAATCCTAGAGAGGAAAAAGAAGAGAATTTGAGGAGTGATGTGAGTGGATTGTCACCACAAACTACACTTGACCTTAAGGGAAAATTGAGAGAGAAGAGAGGTGAGGAAAGAAAAATTGAGAGTGAGAGCACCCATTGTTCTAACAATTCTTCATCTTCTACTTTTTCTTGTGTTAGTTCTTGTGTAGGTACTTTGAAGACAAGCCATTGGAGCCTCGACCATGTGCTTGGAAGGAAAGACAAGAGGAGGAAAATCTTCAATGTAAGCTTCATGAAGCAGGAGTTGCACATGACACTTCAAGCCTTGTGAGTGACCAAGGAAGTACTTCAAATATAAGTTTTGCTTCATCCTTTCATGAGCCTACACCTTATTTGTCTTGTGATGACTCAATGCTAGTTTGTTTTTGTGATACATCAAGTGAATATGCCACTAGTGAAGAGTCTAGTAGTCAACTTATGGGTACTTGTGTATCACTAGTGGAGAAAAATTCTAAGCCATATCATGATGTGAGCTCATTATTCAATGAACCTCTCCCTAGTGTAGATTTGATAGTTGACAATGATTGTGACCTTTGCTATGACACACCACCAATCTTTGATAAAGGGGAAGATGAGATAGTTGATCATGCCCTTATTGATATGCTTCTATTTGGTGGACCAATGTGTTGTGGTGAGGATAGTAGTGACCTTGAGGAGTCCAAATTTCAGACCTTGAACAAGGTTGTCTATGATGACTCCTCAAGTGAGAGTAATGAACCTAGTGTTGATAACTTGTCTATGCTTGATCATGACATTGAGATGCATGCTTTTACTAATCCGTTATTTGAACGTATCCTCATTTGTGGTATTGACTTGTATTGGAATAGGGTTGGTAGTGAGATGGAACCTCCATGGTGTGAAGGGTTTGACTCCTTAGGCAACCCATTGTGTGAAAACTTGATTGAGGTAAATGACTCTTTGAGTGACTCTACTATTGCTTGTTGGGGTTATGATGAAGAAGAGGCCATTATCAATACCTTCCTTGAGAGCTTGTCTTTTGAGAGGGGTTGCTTAGGTGATGAAACTGGAGGTGAAAAATAATCCCTTTATGTGAGTAAGTATGCTCTAAAGAAGGGGAGTGGAGTAATTGATGTTACTTGTAGGTTGAGATATTTGACTTACTCCACTCCACATGTTGATCACACTTTGAGGATGGATTGGTGTGTTGATCGTGAGCTTAAGGTTCAAGGAAATTTTGATCGCTTGATCTTGCATTTCCCATGTCCCCATGACCTATTTGCTCATTCTTGTGATGAGTGCATATTTTCATTGAACCAAGTACTTGTCGTTCTCCTTGGAGACTTAATCTTTATGATTAGTATTGATGCTTGGTTATACCATAAGAGTGTGTTTTCCACACTTCTTGCCCTAACCTACTTTTGTAGTAGGAGGTTTTGTATTTTCTTGTCGTTGCTTGTAGGTCCTAAGCTCCATGTTAAATCAAGGGAGATCTTGGAAGAGGCCTCTGTCAAAGTGACGTTCAAGAAGTACGAGGGAGGAAAGCATTAGGTACCCCAAGGAGATGATGCCATCGATGAGAACGCCTTGATTTCGAGGACGAAATATCTCCAAGAAGGAGAGGATGATGCGGGGCAAATCGAGCTAAGACACTTTCCAACGTGTGTCAAGCTTGAAGGATGCAAAGGACTAGAAGTCAAGAGCTTTGGAAGTGATTTGAAGATGCATCAAGAGGTTCACAGCCCAGACGCTCCGCCTAGCCCACCCACTGGTCATTTTTGTAGGCGCTCCGCCTAAGATTGGGCGCTCCGCCCGAAACACTAAAGACCCGAGATTTTACGTGGTTAATGACTCTTTTGGCCCTGTGTGGTCTATTTACTTAAAGCCTAGCACGTGGACATTTTAGACCTTTTACTTAAAGCTTGGAAAACCTTATAAATAGCCTAGCTTAGTCTATTTCATAACTTAGCGTATTTTGAACAAAGATGAAACTTGAGCAATGCTCTTTGTGTTGAATAAAAACTTTGCTTGAGACTTGAATTCTTCTAGTGGATGCTAGTTGACCTTCGACCCTGCCCCAATCATTCTACTTGCGAGTTCCTCGTATGACTCGAGGGTAGTTGCTTAGTGTAGGTGTTCCTTGACAATCCCCTGAGGTGTATCGAAACAAGTTCTTCGGTGCTACTTGGGTCATTCGTTCGAGCCACGTCTCGCTTTTATCTTTACTTTATTGCTTTCGTATTTTCCCTGCATCATTAGTTAGTCTCAATTTGTTTCCTCTATAATTCATATTCCTTATGAAAATTTTTGAAAATAGTTAAACTTCCTAGTTTATCCTCTATGACAAATTTTTATTGCTACACATATATATTATAACATTAATACCATAAGTTTCAAAAGATTTATAACCATACAAGTATTATGGTATATGTTAATAGAAATTTTATAAGTCTTCATTTCATTCCTAAACTCTTTGCCAAGTCTTCATTTCATTCCTAAACTCTTTGCCCAATTAAACTATGCCACAAAAATTGAAAAAAAATGGAGTATTATGTAAATCCATTCTTGTTTGTGGCAAATTTTGCTTTACAAGTTTGACTTAAACTTTTTGAATACTTTATTCTGTGTCTTGTTTAACTTATTCTTATATAAATTAGAAATTAATTTTTTAATATCTTGCCGGTATATGAATTTCATGAAACAAATCTAAGGCCTCTAAATATGAGTCAGCTTTAGGCCACATATTCCATTGGACCGCCCCTGAATGTATGTAGACCGCCTATTATGAAACAAATATTAGTGACAGATTCTACGACTGTAATTGGTGAGCTTTAGCGCCTAATCAACTTTTCAGCATTGAAAAAAAATGTAAAATGCTTACTTCCCTTTTCGTTAAATAGTTTAGGAAAAGAACGAATTGAAAATGAAAGAGTCAAAATGAGAAGAAGTTGAAATGATGGATCATAGATGATTAAAGATCATACTTCCTAGACAGTGTTACCCTATCTCCTACTCATTTTCCAATTTGTTTGTTCCTTTTCAATCTATCTAGTTGACATTAACAATGCTTTGTATTAGAAACCCCGTTTCAACTGGCCGGGGCGCATGTGCCTAGCTGGTACACGTGAAAGAAGAAACATTAAAAAATATAGTATAAGGTGGTAACAAACAAATTGATGACTACGTTTAATTTGTTATTGTCTAGACAGAAACAATTTATTAGACCATGTGTTCCAGCTTTATATATTTACGTCTGTGTCCGCTTTATTAGGAAACGGAGTTTTTCAAGGAATATTTCAAATATAATACTAATATCAACCAACCTAAATTTGTCACGTACTGTAAATTCAGTCTTTTGATTAAAGATATGTCTTGTGACGCTTGGAGGTTGTATGATCATTACTCATAAGGAGTTGTTGCTATGCTCATTAGTCATTATTAATAGTCTAAACTCAAGTAGCTAGGATACTATATCACTAGTCAAGTCCTCATTGGATTCATATTTAAAAGTAAATCACAAAGGGTGGAATAAAAAATGTTATATTTAAGAATGCTTATTTTTGCGACAGTAAACTCACCGGTTAAATTACCTAGTAGATAGATCAGATCCAAATGCGCTTATTGCTCCACAACGACACAAATTAGACTCGAAGCACTATCAAGATTCAGCTAGCATTTGGACATAGATTCCCAAATATTTTTTGGGAAACACTTTTTGGGTGAACTTTGATATGAAAATGAAAAAGTGTTTGGACATACTTTTTGGGAACAAATTTTTTGGCTCAAAAGAGCCTTTGAGCTCTTATGAAAATGAAATTTAATGTGTAATTGTTAGTTTTTTGCCCAAAAAATGCCAGTTTTTGAGTTTTTGGGACAAATTTTGCTCAAAAAATATAAACAAACACTTTTTGACCCAAAAACTCCCAAAAAATCTCTCCGAAAACTACATCCAAACGGAAGCTTCTGAGCTAATTTCTCAAAGGAAACTCAAGTTAATGAAATTATGTACTACTAAGGTGAGCTTTATTTATTTTATTACTATAAAGTCATTTAAATTGTTTTTGCAGCTGCCAAAACTTTAGTTGCTGGATTTTGAAATTTCAGCTACCGGAAATCGTAGTTGGCATATTAAAATACTACATTATATTCCATTTGGAATCAAGATCCATTTTACAAAAAAATACAGTAGTTAAGCTACGTATTTAGATAAGACCTAAATATCATAATCCAAACAATCAAACCCCTCACCCTCCCCCACCCCCTTTCTCCCCCCTACCCCTTTTACCTGAACCGGATCCAGAAAAAGGGTCTCGTGTAAAACCTTCTTGTTTGTTTATTACCCGGACATAAGTTAACTTCCTGCCCAACCAAAATAGAGCATCCATCGGAAAAGAGTTAACTTCCTGCCCAACCAAAATAAACAGCCTTTGAGCACTTTTTGAGTTTTTGGGACTTTTTGGGAGAAGTTTTGATGAAATAACATAAACAAACAGTTTTTCTCCCAAAAACTCTCAAAAAATGTCCCCAAAAGGCAGTGAATTAGGCAGAATTTAGGAGAATTTATGGAATTGTCTAATTGGCTAGGGAAAAATAAATATATTGGAGGATTGATTACTTGCACGAAAATAAGTACTCCTCCGTCCCGATTTATGTGGCGGTGTTTGACTTTGTACGGAGTTTAAGAAATAAAAGTTGATTTTGGAAATGTTCAAATTTATCCTTGAAAAAGTAAGAGAGGGAAGATTGAAGTAATAAAAAAGTTGTTGATACTTTTTAAAATAAGTAGGACCCAATATGGATAAAATAGAGATAATGTATTAAATAGCTGACAAATAAGAAAGTATGACATTCTTTTTGGGACAGACAAAAAAAGAAAGTGTGACAAATAAATTGACATAAAAGGAGTAACTTATTTGTTATCAATGCAGCAAACGTCATATTTTTTAGAAGTACAAGAAGCTGATATTCGGCCACACTCTCCTTGTCCCAACCTTGGCCACACCCCTAAAATTACTAATATATCCTTAATGTGTGTTTGGCCTATTAAACAATTTTTTCCCTCCAAAACCTTCCCTCCAAAACCTTCCCTCCAAACCAACTATTAAATGTTGTTTATTCCCAAAATATTGAGCCATGCAAAACATAATGCTAGGGAGATGGAAGGATTTCAGAATTAATAGTACTTGGTATACGTATAAGTATATGTATACGTAGACCGTATTTATACGTATTTCTATTTTTTAAAATACTCTTTATTAATTAAGTGATAATTTAATTTTATACGTATTTATATTTTTTAAATGTGGCTTCTTTATTAATTTAATTATATTTCTTATACATACACATTTTGACTACTACCACCAACTACATGTCTATTAGTATTCCATTGTTATTCCTATACCGTTTTGAGTAACACCACAAACCCTAATCACAATCCACACCCATTTCTAAACATGAACACCAACCCATCAAGTCCTAATACGGATGAACTAAGAAATGAATTACATAGAGCTTTAGGACTGGAATCCGACGATAGTTTGATGAATGATGAGGATCATTTGGATGACCTTGATTCTGACGGGGCCCACAATGATGTAGAAAATAATGAAGGTGATGATGATATTGATGTTGAAGATAATGAAGTTGTAGAAGTGTTAGAAATTGGAGAGGACAGGGAAATGGGTGATGATATTTCTCAAGAGGATCTTGCAATAGGGCCACTTCCTGGAATGAAATTTAAAGGTAGTGGACATATGTATGAATTTTACAAAGCACATGCTAGATTATTAGGTTTTTGTATTGTCAAACGAACATGCAACAAAAAAGGGGGGGGGGGGGGGATACGGTAAGGTATGTGCAGTTTGTTTGTGATAGGGCAAGGAAACCAAAACATAAGATATCCGGCAAAAGAATGAATTGTATGGCTAGAATTAATGGAATTTTTGAAAATGATGGATCATGTCGTGTTTCTAAGGTTATTAGAAAGCATAATCACAAATTGGAACCATCACTATCATGATTGATGGCTGGACACAGGAATGTTAGTAATTCCCTTAAGAGATGGTTTCAAGCTAATGATCTAGCTGGCCTAAGACCATCCAAGAACATAAGAGTAGCCGAAGTACTCTTAAGCAATTTGTTCAGCAATACGAGTTAGCGATAAGAGGTAAGTTTGAGAAAGAGCTTGAAGCAGAATATAGGTCCAATTGTTTTGAATTAAAGTGTTTGTCTGAATTCCCGTGGGAGGCACAACTTCAAGCTTGCTATACTCGTGAAATATTTGAATTGTTCCAACAGCAACTAAAGAAGCACATGCATTGTGAAATCAGCAGCTTTGAGGATGATGAAGCAGAACCTGGTGTGGAGAAATTCCTTATAACTGATTATTCAAAGAGAAGTTTTAGTCGTAGCGATCCGTTTTTATTCACTGTTAGGTACACGGCTGTTGGTGAGCATCTAAGTTGCTCCTACAAATGGTTTAAAAGTAGAGGATATCTATGCTGCCATATACTGAAGGTTTTGTCTCACAAAAGGATTGAAACTGTTGACCAAAGGTATATTTTGGATAGGCGGAGAAAAGATATTGTTCGTCCGTACTTAAAACGATTCTTTTTAGGAGGTTATCCCCATATGACTTCCAAGTACATGATGTACAAGGATTTGCTTAAGCATTTTGAGCGGAATTGTGATATTGCATTGGATAGTGAAGTGAAGAGGAAGTATATGAAGTATATGATGATCAAAATTGAGCATGATCTTTCAAATTGGAATGATGAAATTATCGAGCAGTTTGTCCCATTTGAAGAGTTGAATGAGGTTGATGTTTACGTTGACCCTGTAAGTGTGGGTGAGGGTGATGCTACTATTTTACGTAACCCTTGATACACTCGTTCACGAGGACGTCCACGGTTGAGCCGGTATAGAGGACGACTTGAAACATATTTTAGAAGTTCACAAAGTGGTGGTAGAGAAGGTGTGAGTAGCAGAGGTGGTGGTAGGGGAAGTAGAGTTGGTGGTAGAGGTAGTAGAGGTGGAGGTAGAGGTGGTGGTAGGGCTGGTGGTAGAGGCAGTCAAGGTAGTCAAGGCATTAACGGGCAAGATGAAGGAAATGAGGTAACATTTACTTGCATATTCACTATAGTTCATTGAATATTTATTTTAACTATGCCATGTTTTACGCTAATTAAATTTTTTTTTTTCATGTTGTAGCAAGGTGGTGCTCCAACATCACCACTTGGTAGCTTGCCCGATCTAAACGATGACATTGAAGACTTGACGATTTAATTAGATATAATATAAGTTTGTGTTTTTTTTGGTTGGTTATGACATAGAATCCTTCTTAATTTATTTACATTCTTTTTGTAATGAAACTTAATGAAAATCGACTTATGTAAGTTTCATTCATAGAATGATGATTTTTTCATGATAAATTTTTGCAACTTAAACAGTATGAATTGATGTATCCAATGTTAGGGTTACTTAACTTTAATCCTAGTTCAAAGCTTTTACATCCAAACTATTTTATAACAAACTATACAACTAAAACTTAGATGTTGTTATCTAGAATCTTTGTCCCACATCGAAAATTTTGTGAAACGTTGAAGTGTTTATAAGGATCAATCAACTCTCACTCAAGTGAATTAATGTATTGTCTTGGTAGAGTGCTCTACCAAAACAATACATTAATTTTAAGCACGACTATTTTTTATTTAAAACAATCTATAATTTTAAGCACGACCTACAATTAAAGTATAAAAAAATACTACAATTAAAGTATTAGAATTCCTATTTATATAGTTCACAATCTAATAGACCTAAATTGTGCCAAAAAAATAGATCTAAGTAGACATAAAATGTGCCAAACTTGACTCGAACCCTATACCCCAACCTCCTAATATGTAGCTTATGACATTTTGCTGGAATAGCATCATCTGATCTTCCACAAACTTTATCATATTTTATAACAAACTATACAACTAACCAATGCTTGTATGCAAAAAAAAAAAAAAAAAAAAAAAAAAAAAAAAAAAGGCCTAAATTGTGCCAAACTAGACTCGAACCCTATACCCCAACCTCCTAATATGTGACTTATGACCATTTTGCTGGAATAGCATCATCTGCTCTTCCACAAACTTTATCGTATTTTATAACAAAACAAACTATACAACTTACCAAAACCCTAACCATCACCTCCTTTACCTTTCATTATTTAAAGAGACCCAAAGGTTGTTCTTCCTTTGTAAGAAATCTGAATATTTCATACTAAGTTTAAACCCACAAAAAATGGAGGCTGATGCAACCAATCTTAAGTATTTTGGACCTGGTACCTTTATAAACACTGTTGGTAAGAAGGCCTTTCTTGTGAGGTTAACCAAATCATATGTAACTACGGATGATTTTGTAAGTTTTTTTGCTTATCTTTTTAATTTTTTTTAAAATATCCATAGTTTCTAATATTTTATTTTGTGATTTTTTCATGTTAATAGATTTTTCCAAAATATGCACTCCCTTTTTTGCTTGATGAACCAGTTCCTGCTCGAGTGCTATCTGGTAATGATGTACATGATATGCACTTGGTTATAAATAAAGGGAAGAAAAGGCTAGCGAAAGGTTGGTTAGAATTCATAAAGGCCAACAATTTGAGGGTTGGTAAGGCACTTCATTTTAGTTTTGTGGAAGGTTTAGATGATGATAGATTTGTTTGTCGAGTTCACATTATGGGACAGCCTCGTGATCTTGCTGCTGATTTTGACAATGAATTATCAAGTGTATCAAGTTCTAATGATGGTTCTGATTTTAGGGTGATGTTGGACTTTGGTGGTTCTGGAACAAGTGCAGATCCTCTTCAAATTGATTGAAATGTTAGGGTTACTTGGCCTATGGTTTTTGGTGAAATGTATTATCAAGACTTTTTGGTGTTGTTTATGGTAAGTTCTTAATATGTCCAATGATCGGCTAGTGTATTATGTCTAGGGTTTGTTAGGTTGAATTGTTGCTAAGATGTGTAAGCAACATTTCTTCTTTGTTTTATCATGTTTTTGTTATGTTAAGGCTCTATGTATTTATCCTAGATGTTGTTATGTCAAGACTCTATGTTTATATCCAGATTTCTAGTTGGTAAATTATCACTAATGTTTAGTCAAGACTTTTTGAGGCACATATGATGGCTGATTAAATTGCAGTTGGGATTAAATAACTTGTCAAATAAATTGCAGTAAGTCATCAAAGATCACACATAGACAAATATTTTCCATAGCATTTGATTTTGATTTAGGAAGAAACAAGCCTTCATACATTATCCTGCTTACATAGCACACATTAAACCAAAACAACCCTAAAAGAACTTTCCTACACCACTTGAGCTTGGGGCTTCAATAACAAGTTTGGTAGATTGACACTTGCTCTCAATCCTACTTGCAACAGCTTCCATACGTGCCATCATCTCTTCCTGGCTAAGTTTAACTTGATCCACAAGGTGATTAAGATTGGCAATTTCACCACGCAGTTCTTGCACCTGAAAATTAACATTGTTCACTGTCCAGGTTACAGGAAAAACTTGTTGATCTACACGACGACTGAGATTGGCAATTTCAGAACGAAGTTCTAGCATATGAATGATAACATTGTTCAATGCCCAGTTGATATTCATAATATGTTGTGAAGTAACAACAGAAAAAGGTAATTGATGTTCATCCTGCAAAAAAAGTAACACAAGGGCTGTCAATAAGGGAATAATAGGAATTATTGCAAAGTTGAAATTTATATCTTCTAACTGACAATGGATGATGCATATATTCTCCCCCATGTGAGATTACTTACCCGTTCAGTCTTGTAGAGTTGGTATCGAGGTGATTATACATTGACAGCAAAAAGTAATCTTCAAAGATATGATGCGGGATGATGATTACACTATGGAACGTGTTAGGGTTTAAATAGGAAGAGTATTGGGTAATGGAAAGGCAACAAATCAAGTGATGCATGCATTGCAAGAACCCATGCACGCCAAACCAATTGAAACGGTAGCTTGTATTGGGATTGTGATTGTTGTGTCTTTTGATTTGTCCAATGTACACACATTCACATAACAATCAATACACACATTTAATTAACAATCAATGCGCAGAAACGTTCTAATCCTAATTGTATTCTAAGTGATCAGTCCAAATGAAGTCTAAAATTGCATGATCTTGGATGTTACTTAGTGAAATCAATATGTAGTTACAATAGGACGGTGCTATTACTTGCTTACATCAAATAACAACTATGATTTATGAGGTAAATAGTTCACGTAATCCTACTTACACCTTATTGCATCGAATTGGAGACGTTTAAATAAGATTTTTCATCTGTTTTGTAAAATAATTTGTAGAATTTAAAATTTGAGAAATTGTCATATTTTATGTATAAAATATGAATTTATAATCTGCCTTTATGTACATTATGAAATTTCCATAAAATGAAGTCTCTTCAACTAAGAACAATTTTTCCGAAATTAAGAGAGTGTGTTTTTTGAATGTCAATGGTGGTAAACAACAACAACAAAAATTAATAACAAACATTCTTAGAATATAATACTTCCATATATTGATTCTTCAAACAAGTTTAACATTAACAACCATCCAAAAGATAATGAAACTTCATCAAAAACAACAATCCCCTACTAATACATAACCCACACATCTATCCAAGTACGTACCATGAGTTACGGGGGATATAGGAATTAAAACATACAACTAAACTAGAAACTAGGTGATGTTGGAGCAGAAACATAATCATAGGGATGAAGGCCGGCACCACTAACAGCAGCCTCTGATAACTTCTCAATCCTGTCAAGCATTTTCATAATTTTGGCTTGGTTACTCTCAAGAACCTTCACAAGGTCTTCAATGTCCTCTAGTTTGCACTGCATGTCGATAACACGCTCACGAACACACTTATCCATACAAAATATATTGTCATACTTGCTAGTTGGTTTCCACTCGTTACTTTTTTCATTCCAACCATTTCTTTTTTCACCTTCCATGACTGAAAAAGAAAAATCAGAGTTAAATTACAATAATATCATCCAAAAATTAAAACACAAAACACTTATAAAATCTATGAAATTTAAAAAAAAAAATTGATATCAAACCGTACTTCTCTTGTCAAGTGGATTTGTTCTCAACAAATGAAGGGACGCTTAAGAGATGGTTTTAGTTGTAATGGGGGTAAGGAGCACTGATTACCTTCTTAAATAGAGGTTGTCATACCCATTCAAGATGGGGTGCGTTGTTTAAAATAGATACTAAACAGGTGGGTTGTTTAATTTTTGCACACTTAATTGCGTAAAATTGTAAACATAAATATTAATAAATAAGCGTGTTTAAATAATGACCCCAAATTGCATAGTTTGGATTGACATTTCAGTGTAATATGACACCTACTCCACTTAATTAATAAAATATTTAAATATTTTATGACATTAGTAATTAGACATGAACAATGTTCTTAGCTATGATTACTCACTTCAATTGTCACAATATTACAAATTTATGTGATCGCATTTATACAATAGCATGATGACAACTACGACGTGTTACCGGTGTTAATTAGATCACCACAAGGACCAATGTGAGAGGTGTTAAGGGTGTCTTTAGCTATGATCAATCACTAAATTGCATCATGAACTCAAATTTATGGAAATTATGTCTTCGCTTGTATACAATTACATAATTAACACTACGACATTATGTCGGCGACCTTAACTCACCACATAGACCAATATTGCAAGTGTAAGGGTGTCAATAACTATGATCATTCACTACAATTGCCTCATGAAGGGAAAAAGATGGAAATTAAGTGATCACTTGTACATAATAGCAACACGCACAATACGACATATTATCGGGGATTACTAATACATTGACCAATGATTGATGACTAGCATCAATTGCAACATGTAGGAACAAGAAAATAGTGTTTGAACTGATATTGTATTACTAATATAAGTATGAATATTATGAAGTTGCATTAGTAAATCTTAGAGTGTAAGGTTTACGGTTTAGGGTTAGGGTTTAGGGTAAGGGAAAGGATTAGGGTTTCTATAAAAATATTTTCTAAGGGTGTCGTTACCTATGATCACTCACTACAATTGCATCATGTAGGCAAAACACCTCACTTAAGTGTGCTTGTTTGTAGAGATTTATACCAGTAACCTTAAGGAGTCGTTTGGTTGGTGGGACAACATATCAAGAAAATCCCCATAAATAATCCCACCACCTCCTTGGTATAACATATCAACATATTTTAACAATAAAATCTATAACACAAACTAATTAATATTACTAATCAAACGTGAGATAATTGTCCTCCTTATCAAACCAACCAAACGACTCCTTAGGGTCTAGGGTTTAGGGTTAGGGTTAGGGTTAGGGTTTAGGGTTTGGGGATAGGATTTCGATATGCATATTTTTTTAAAAAAAAGAAATTAATTAACTGAGCCTATCCAGACTCGAACCCTTAACCACCACATCAAGTCACTACACTAAACACCACTATGCTGGAATAGCGTGTTATGCCTATTTAATTTTCTTTAATTAATGTTATAGTTGGTCTCAATATATGTGTAATTTAATTCAGGCGCACTTAACGATGTGAAATTACAACTATAATCATTAATGACACTACTTCTTTCAATAATGACCCTAATTACATATGTTGGACTGATATTATTGTGTTATTTAATTAATGACTCTATATAAATTATATTTAATAAAAATAATTAAAAAATAATAACTTTATGTTAATTAATCATGAAAAAATTTATATGTGAGGCATTTAATGGTCTCATTAGCTATGTTAATCATTTTAATTGGATCATGTAGTCACAATAGTACAAATTAATGTGATCAAAATTATACAATAGCATGATGAACCCTACGACATGTTCCCGGTGTCGTTTACTCACCTCAAGGAACAATGTGGGAGGTGTAAGGGTGTAATTACATATGATCACCCACTTCAATTGCATCATGAAGGCACAAGAAGACAATTACAAGTATCACTTTTATACAATAGCATCATAAACCCTACGACATATTACCGGTGACCTTAAATCACCACATGGACCAGCGTGGGACATCTAAAGGTGTCGTTACCTATGATCACTCACTACAATTGCATCATGTAGGCAAAACACCTCACTTAAGTGTGCTTGTTTGTAGAGATTTATACCGGTAACCTTAAGGAGTCGTTTGGTTGGTGGGACTACATATCAAGAAAATCCCCATAAATAACTCCACCACCTCCTTGGTATAACATATCAAAATATTTTAACAATAAAATCTATAACACAAATTAATTAATATTACTAATCAAACGTGGGATAATTGTCCTCCTTATCAAACCAACCAAACGACTCCTAAGGGTCTAGGGTTTAGGGTTAGGGTTAGGGTTTAGGGTTTGTGGAATGGGGAATGGGAATTGAGCACTGCCCTTAAAAAAACACATAATAAAAAAGAACCTAACCAAACTCGAACCCTAGATCCTCACCTCGTTCAATACACGCACAACCACTATGCTAGAATAGAATCATCTGTCCATACAACTAACTTTTAAATTTTTTATGTACATTTGTAGCTTATATTTAGGGGGGAATTCATGGAGGGAAAATAAAATTCTGTAGCTTATATTTAGGCACAGATTTTTAAAACTAAAATATCAAATAAATTTCGTGGAGGGAAATACAAACAAGAGGAGGGAATTATTAAAGGTTTACTGATGTTTTGGACTCTATAAATAGTTGCACCATGCATTGTCACAAGCACTTCTAAATCAATAAAATAGTTAAAACAAATATAAACTAAATGGAATGCGGATGGATTGAAGAAGATTTCATAACATGGTTCGAGATGGAGATGCCCTATTCATACATTACTCGTGACGCATTGGTACCTTTTTTTTAGCCTTACACTTTTTTAATTCTAATATAGGAATTTACATACGATAATAATATTACTCTTTCTTATGTTTCCGCAGTGCCTTCCAAAGAAAATCTATCACTATCTTCCTCCTACCATGGTTGAAACAACTATCCAATGTAAAGGGAAGAAATGGACTACAACACTGAGCAGTGGTGTTCGGCGAAAACTCGTGAAGGGATGGAAAAAATTTGTCAAGGACAATTTCATTAAAAAAGGACATGTTCTTATCTTTGAACTTGTTCAAGCAACACCAACGACTGTTATGTTCAATGTTGAAGTGAGCGTTTGAGAAATTCTTCAATGTTGAACTTGAATTACAATTGTTTCACTTTATCAATGGAACTAGTCATTATGTTTTGATTATTAATACGTGACTATTTAATTTCATTGACAACTTATAGTATATGTTGCCACACATAACAAATGTTATTTGCAAACTCAATCAATCATAGATGACTACACTTAACGATTCTTATGAACATGATAGACAAGTGCAACCTCAAACAATTTTCTAAGTCAATTTATTGTAGCTAGGCGTGTCCTACAGGGAAGTGCAATGGCTGCACAGAAGAGTGGAAAGGCTGCATAGAGAAGTGAAATAACTACATAGAAAGCTTAAACAATTATGAGAGCACATAGGGATTAATATACTATTTAATGCGGCTACACAAAATAAACCACTATAAATAGTTTCCAAAGTCAAATTACGAATCCACTTCTAATCCTAATCAACTACCTTTTATAAGCATTACAATGGATAGGACTCCAAAGAAGAACGTTGTTGCACAACCACTGCAAGGATCACCAGTTAGCCATAACATTTTGTATCAGGAGCTTAGGAATATACATAGGAAGCTAGAGAGTGAGGTTAACGAATTGCTAGGGAGGTTGGTTAAGGAGAGTGACATTGTTTTCCTCCAAAGTCTTTTATTGGAAGGCACGGTCCCCTTAACCACTCTTTACACCATGCTTGATGACCTACCCATTCCAAGCAACGAAAATGAGCCCAAAGAGAATTATGTTATTGTTATCTCTAGCGACACTGAATCTGTTAACAAGTCTTCTAGGTCTGTGCCTGATACCCCAAAAATTGAGCAGTCCGTTATGAACTTGTCTCTTGTGCATGCCATGCATATAGCATGGTATGCTAGTGTAGGTGTTTTTGCTGTTTATGCTTATGGTTGTCTAGTTTGGTTCTTGTCTTGACTTGGTCGTGGTATTATGTAATGGAATATCAATCCATGAACAATCAATTAATGAATCTTATATTATGGTAAAATTATTCTCCAATTCTTCTTTACTTTTAACACGATTGATTACTAATGACTCCATCCTTATAAATATGAATAAGGTTTTCACTATTAATTGTTGAATCAAAACAGATTTTATGTGCAACCAAACTAGCTCCATATTGTACCTTGGATCATTGGGTTCGAAATCTATAATGAAGGTGTCACTTATTAATATTACAAGCTTTTAATTGCATTATCATGTTGTTTTCTCTAAGTGTATGATATAATCAAACTTCAAAAGGCTAAACTAATGGGTTCACAATTCATAAACTAGTTTTTCAAACAACTTGAATTTCATCTAACTTAATGAATTTTGCGTTAATTAAAACTATGTATGACACATTAGACAAATATAAACTAATTACTTGAAACAAATTTATAATTGCTAATTGAGAAAATACTATATCGAAAAACAAGTAAAATGATATGCCTAATTGATTAAGAACTTTACTTTCCATTAACGATTAACAAAAACACAAAATCAGTCATTTCATGATTGGAAACATATTTTAACAATCAACTTGATAATTTCATCCCTACAAACATTCCAACTAATAAAGCAGAAGAAATAACACAAGATTCATTATCAACCTCAAACCCTACAACACTTTCATCTACTAACGAGCTTGAAGAATGATCTTTATGACCAGTATTATTTTTTTGATATTCATATAAAGCTTCTTTGGCTTCATCATAAGTCTTGAAAGCCTTGAAGATGCTACCCTTGAAACCTACTACCATTGGAGCACACTCATGCCAAGAGTTGTACAATCCGGGTCTCTTACCATAAAATACCACATACACTTTGGATTGAGACTTGTTCTTAGCTTGATCATTCTTTTGGAAGTCGTTGAAAGCTAATATGGCTTCATCATAGGATTTAAAAGCTTTGAAGATGCTACCCTTAACTCCAATAACCATAGGGGCATACTCACACCAAGAGTTATATAATCCCGGCCTCTTACCACGAATACCACATAGATTTTTGATGATTTATTCTCATTCACATTGACCATGGTTCAATTGTCTTCCTTACTCTATTGAAGTGAAGATAGGAGGAAAGTAGATATAGAACTACTTTAGGTGAGGCAGTCAACACTTAAAAGAGTATATATATTGCTAAAAGTAATAGGGTTAGACAATGACCAATCAAAAAAAAAGAAGTGAAATTAGTCTATAAGCATATAAAATTTTGCAGTAAATACACAAAAATGGAGTATTTTCGTATGTATTTTTATTGTATTTCGTATGTATTTCGTATGTATTTTGTTTTTCTACCAACCTAATTAAATACTTTATGGGAAACAAACAAATGCATGGTTAGTTGTGAAAGTTCTTTGAAAATGTAAAACATAATTAATAACATGAGAGAGAGTTAAACAAATTCAAAAAATTAACCTAAAATCTGATTAAGGGTATAAATGGAATAAAATTAACGAATTTAATAAAAAGGCGTGTGAAATTACTAAACTACCCCCATTTGGGACATTTGGGCCAAGAATGGTGTGGCCAATTATATTTATCATATTGTAATACTCAATTTGATTAGGTAGCTATACGACAATGAAATCAACAACTACTAGCTTGGGGGGAAGGGGGGGAGGGGGTTGCCACTTTATCCTTATTGGAATATTTGTATTTGCATGTGGTAATCAAGTTATACATAAAAATATACTGAAAGTGATTCAGCTGTGTCTTGCATGTCTGAATTTCTAATATGTCCCCTAATAATCTATTCAGGAGCCTAGTAAAACGAATATAATTAACACATGATTATTGTAGTGATACTTTTGGAGTTGGTCTACATCTTGGACTATTGTCAACATGTGCATCGAGAACCAACCGTTTCTGAGGTTTTATAAACCTTATACCTCCTCCGGTTCAATTTAGTGGTATAGTTCGATTAGGTACCATTAGAAATTATATCCGTAAAACACGATCGAAGAAATTTGCTCCGAAATCGAATCTTGTCTCACTAAAAAATAAGATTAGGATTTCCACAAACTAAATACTTAAAGTATGGCTTGAAGTTGAAGAAGAAAAGAAAGTCGGCAGAGAGATTTTTGTCTCTCTGTTCTTTCATATGTAAAAGAAAAGACATGTTACTTTTCGTTTAAAGAGAAGAAGTGCAGTTGTGGGTAAACTGCTCCCGCTTTTACTCCCACTCCCTTTTTTACCGTAGGTAACTTCCATTAGGAATTCATATTTATCCGATATTTAATAAAATTGGGTCGGGTCTGGTCGGGTCAGTCCTCATGGGCGATGCAAAATCCAAACCCAAATAACCAACATCTCCTACTTCGCATATAGTGGACTGGATCCAAACCAATACCACACCATACAGTTCATATAGAAAAATAGTTCATGTGACCAGCGAGCATCATCAAGAGCTAAACCTATTAAGGTTGTATAATAGCTCTATGTAAAGGACTCGCTACTAACATAAGGATTTTATTACTCGCAATACCCCAAACATTATTCACTACCCCAGTAGCTACTTATCTGGTCCCTCAACCTCGATTGAGGCGAACTCGAGTTCCTATTTAACTTTGTATCACAATTACACTTGAAACTCTCATGGTAAATATAATGGCCCACCTACGAATACAAGTTAAGTTATGAATTATTTTAATTGTCTTATTTCTAGCCGAATATATTCATTCCAAATCAGCTACTTTCCTAGACATGCACCACATTGCCGAATTATTCATGACTATTAGTGACATGCTAAAGTAGCAACACCAATTGGTACTTCAAGAGACAGTAAAAGTTCAAAGGGTATTCCAATGAAAAATCACATTGATATTTCTCAGGGCCTCACAAAATGAAGAAACAAGGATACAGATCCAGTACCCTATTGGTCGAATTAGCACACGTGGTATGAAATACGTGGTATGAGGTTCTTTCCCAATTCGGCGCATGTGTCTCATTCTTAAATATATAAACACTGTAAAGATCTTGATCCAAACACTTCTAAATGTCTAACCCAAGTCTTTCTTTAAACAATCCTCAAATCCAATCTTCTAAAAAAAAAATCACATCTGGCTTGCGAAACAAGTCATATAGGATGTTTGAACTCTAATCCCGACCAACCATTTTAGTTAAAATACGCATGATCTTGTACAATCAAATTTTAATTTGGTCTCATCTTTGCACGTTCCTCGACATCAGAGGCAATCGCTCGTGTGAGAGAGCCGATCTTGTGACTTGTTCGGCACACTTAACATAAACAAATTTCATCATATACATATAACACAAGTAGTAATATATTGATAAGCATAATATTCAAATTATTTTACAATTCACAAACATGGTCATATTCTATGCAAACCTAGAGCCATAACATGTTTCTCAAATCGGTCTCTACGTATCGTCTTTGTAAAAGGATTAGCTACCATTTTCAGCATAGGCATGTATTGTATTGGAACTTCACCACTTGCAACTATGTTTCTTAATGTATTTGGTCTTTTCATGATTCTTAGGATCTTTTATAAAATCAATAGCCGCCTAACTATCACAATATAAAATAATCGATCCTTGAGGATCCTTTGCAATATCTAGATTCTCAAAGAATGTCTTCAACCAAACATCTTCTTGTACTACATATCTATCAACTACGAACTCAGCTTCCATAGTCGAAAGAGCAATACAAGTTTGTTTCTTACTTTTCCATGAAGTGGCTCTACTATTAAGTAAGAAAGTATATCCAGATGTTGACTTTCTTTCATCCAAGTTACCAGCTCAATCGGTATCTATCACCTCTCAGCATCAAATCAGATCCACCATATCATAGTGAAAAGTCTGCAGTCCTTTTCAGGTATCGAAAAATCCTCTTCACTTCTTTCCAATGATCTCTTCTAAGATTTGATTGTTACCTGCTAATTAGACCTACCGCATAACAAATATCAGGGTGAGCAAACAACATAGCATACATCAAGCTCCCGACAACACTTAAGTATGGAACTCGAGACTTCTTCCTTTTCTTTTTGAGTTTGTGGACACATTTCAAGACATAAAGTTTCACATTTTGCTACAGGAGTATCCACGGGTTTGCAGTCACTCATTCAAAAGCTTTCCAAAATTTTCTTTATATATATTTCTTGAGATGACTCATAACTTCTTGGAACACTTTTTTTGGATCTTAACTCCGAAGATGTAGTCTGCTTCACCCATATCATTCATGTCAAATGATCTTAAAAGCCATGAATTGATAATCTTCAGATACTCCAAATTATTTCTAGCCATCAATATATCATCCACGTAAAAGAAAAAAAATTACAATAATATCATTGGATCTTTTAACATAAATGCAATTGTCTCCATCGATAATAGTAAAATTATATTAGATCATTTCATTATGAAATTCCAAGTACCATTGTCTTGAAGATTGCTTTAGACCATAAATAAATCTTTTCAATTTACATGCCCTCTTTTCTTGGCCTTTAACAATAAAACCTACAGATTATTCTATGTAGATCTCCTTGTTCAGTTCTCCATTGAGAAAAACCGTCTTTACGTCCATTTGATATAATTCTAGATCCAAACGTGCAACAATAGCTAAAAGTAAGCAAATTGAGTTAAACTTCACAACTGGCGAAAAGGTATCTTCATAATCAATCAAGCTTGTTGAGTAAAACTTTTGCTACTAATATTGCCTTGTATCTTTCTATTGAACCATTCGCTTTGCGTTTAATTTTTCAAAAATCATTTGTTCTTAATTGCTTTATACTCAGGAGGAAGATCAACCAAGTGCTAGACACTACTGTAAATATGCCTTTTTCGGACTGCCAAAATGGTCAAAATTCGGCCGATAATCACGAGTTCCCCACCAATTTTCGACAGGATAGGTGCGGTCGAAAAATTGCTGGTGGGAAAAAACTTCCGACCGAATTGGTCATCTGACCGAAATCGGTGGGAAATTGGTTGGTAGTTTTTCTCTTGGACCGAATTTTTTTTCACATTTGCAACCGATTCTATCGGAAATGTAATCTTGGCCGAGGTGGTGTAATCCTTCAAGGGGTCACCATATTGATCTTTCTTCAATGGTTCCAAGTTCTGATCTTGTATGGTTCTTACCTGAGGTGGAGATGAAAACCATCCCTTCGGGAAGATGTCCTTGGTGAAACTTGGTTGCCCCATAATTGGAGCTTTTACACCGAGGCGGTGGGGTTCTTACCCAATACAGATAGTCCCCCCACCCCTTGGACAATTGTCAGAATTTTCCAACGGGTGGAATTGAATTAGGAGGGAGAGTGACGTGGCGCGTTATTAGCTAGGAGATTTGAAAAGGCAAGCGTCGCTTCAATATCGCATCCCCCCTATGTGACCTATTATTGAACGTCTGCAACTTTTTGTTTTACCATCCCCATGTAAATGTCATTATGGTATTTTAATCCACTTGCGCCTTGCTATAAATTAAACAATTTTAGTCATCATTTCATCATTTCCCTTGAGATGCTCCTGTTTTTTCTAGCCTCCCTTTTACTTCTGAAAATTTGATCATGTCTTCTTCTCATCGCGAAAACATTGTTGACGCCAGTAATTTGGCATCAACTGAAGATTTGATAAATTCTCCTCCATCAGCAACTTCTTCCCGCTCGGATAATAGTCATAATGTCACTAGTCAAGAACCTTCCATTGGTGACGATGAGGTGGCGACTGAAGAACCTGTCGATGATGAGGATGATAATGAGGTAGTCGAGACGTCGCCTCTAAAGAAGAAAAAGAAGAAAGTTTATATTGGGGAACTTAAACCTCAGTGGTTATCCCAAGGAAGTTTGATTCTAGTAAAGACTTTAGGATGAGAGGCCAAACAACCTCGGATATTAGGAGGAAAAGGAACCTCCTGGTTCAACTTTCCCTGAGCGTTGCCTCGGAAGGACATATAGCTTTTTTTGAGAGGAGTGTAATTGGCGCCTGAGATCCCAATTTCAATTCCTTCCCTCGAGCATCGCACGTGCGACAGTGTTCCGGGGAAATCTTTTGTTTATACTTATCTATTTTTGAATGGTTTTACCCTTCCTCTTCACCCCATAGTGGACATTTTTTGTAGGTCACACAACGTTTGCTTGGCTCAGCTAGGCCCCAGTTTCTGGAGCGTCATTCAGTGCCTTGACTAAATTAGTCGTAAAGCGGGGGTCGTGTTTGAGTACGACTATTTGATTTCTTTGTTTTCTCCTTCTCTGCACAAAGATGGCATTGTACAGTTAAACAAATGAGGCCAGTTCTCCATCATCACCAAGAACGACGACACCGAGGATCGTAGCTGGTGTGATTGGTTTGTTCTTCTTCCTGCTTCTTCTCTCTTTGCCAGGCCTGGATCCCGAGACGTGGAACAGAACGCGTAAGTTTTCTTCTGGTCTCATTTTTTACTTGGTTCCAATAAGTGTGAGGAGATTAATCCTTCGTTATACTTCATAGCTAGAAAGCTTCCAATCAATCCTCTCAAGTATTTAGAAGCTTGGGTGCCAGCCATCATTAGTGCCGAGGGGAGGCCGCAGAAGGATTGGATGGTTTTACCTGCTCATGCGGAGAATGGCTGGTCGTGCAAGCAACTTGGTTAGTATGTCTCAATGCTTCCTTTTCTTAATGCATTCTTTCTTAGTCTTACTCCTCTTCTTTTTTTTTAGATTTTACCGAGTTGCCTGCCGAGGCGGAAAGGGAGGAGGACAAGAAGGAGGAGAAGAAGAAGAAGGAGGAGAAGAAGAAGAAGAAGAAGAAGAAGAAGAAGAAGAAGAAGAAGAAGAAGAAGAAGAAGAAGAAGAAGCAGCAGGGATGACGAGTGGATATCATCGAGGTCCCTGACGTTGAGGCTAGTTTGAAATCCATAGAGGAGTCTGTTCAGACTCTCACTCAGGCCCCGAGAGATATCCTCGTTTATCCTTCATATGTATTTCTTTTTCTTTCTCGGTGAATGACACACTTTCTTCCTTCAGGTTCGAAAAGGAAAGGGGATACGCCAAAGAAGACAACCAAGGCTAAAATCCCCCAGGTTGATTTTCCTGAAGCCCCTCGATGAAGACTATATGATGAACCAGACAATGTCTGTGTTCGAGGTGAGGTCAAGGCGGCGAGTGTTAAGGAACCGAACCAAGTTGTTGACAAGGTTAGTGAGGAGCTTGAGTCCTGCGGGGCCAGGCCTACCGAGGCGGTCTCATCTACAACGGGGATGAATGCCGATTCAACTCAAGATAAGGCGGCCCTTCCTCAAGGTATGAGGCGAATCCCAGTCCCAATCGATATTTGTCTGCTGGATGACAGCATGAGGGTCGCCATTAGCTGTAAGGGGTTTCTTGGGCCTTTGGAAAATGATCAGCTCAAGAACGTTCCTTCGGATGATTTGATAGCTTACTCGGCTCAACATGCGATTCATGTAAAGGTTTTTACTTGCTTTACTTCTTTTCTGATTTGGGTGCTTTTTCCCTTTTTGATCCCTACTTTCTGGCTGCTAGGCTATGTCTATGCCATGAAAGAGGCTGAGGTCGAAGCCAAATGGGCAGCGTACCTTAAGCAGGTAGAGGATGAGTGGGATCGTAGGAGGAACATGCTTGAAGCTCGTGTTTTTGAGCATGAAAAGCAACTCCTTGACTCAGAAGCCAAATTGGGCCAAGCTCAAAAAGAAGTTGAGAAGTCAAGCGCCGAACTCTCCCAAGCTCGTGGCGAGATTGCAAATCTTAGAGCCGAGAGGAGGTCTCAAGAGGAGAGTCATCGAGCTGAGCTTCAGAAGCAGGCAGATGCAGCAGACGCAACGCTTAAAATATTAACTGAGCAATTCGAGGAGAGATCTTCGCTGCTTACCTCGAAGATTAAAGAGGTTGAAGCTAAGAACGAGGTTCTTGAGGCTGAAATGAGGACCTTTCGGAGTAGAAAGCCAACCTTCTCTTCTGAGATTAAATCCAATTTCAAAGCCAAGTTGGACTTGATTAGATTGAGGACCCTTGAACAATATAAAAAGGGGTTCAGTTTGGATGATTAGATTTCCAAGGCGAAGGTAGATGTTGCTACGGCTCGAATGTTTTTAGATCAGCTTCCTTCGAGCAGTGATAGCTCGTCTGAAGGAGAAGCTTTGGGTAGCGATAGTGGACTTGAGTGAGCGGCTGCTTGTTTGTTTTTATTTTTTGACCTTCGGGTCATTCCTTGTAATTATTTTGGCCTTCGAGCCTTGTGAATATATGAATATTGAATATCAACTATTTCAATATCTTTTTGATTTTATGTTTGCTTGCAACACTTTTAAGTATATTATAGAGCTAGCTTAGAACGACGTCTCATCCTCGAACCGAGACTTAAACAAGGCCTAATAGATAAAAAGATGATAAATCAATTTTTATTTCTCTGATAGAAATTGAGCCGGCTTTCATAGATCCTAGTCGTATTAAGGCAAATTTTATTTAAAAAAGCCATTTCGGGCAACGAATGTAAGTAATCAGGCATATTTTAACTGGGCCTCGGGCGGTCTCCATATTTCAAAGTTTTTGAGTTGATTCCCCAAGTGAGTCCCCGAGTCTAGGTTATTTTTTGAAGAACTTGAGCAACGAGACTATGAGTCGACTACAGGCTGATCTCATTCCCTTGCACCCCTAGTGGTTGAGTGTGAAGGATGAGGAATCGAGCAGTGTTGACTTCGGGGCCATGTCTTGTTGATGTTAAAAATAGTACTTCTTCAAATGGATATGTTCCATTTTAAGGGCTTTTGTTTCCCTTTGAGGTTTGCCAGTTGATAGAACATTTTCCCTACGATTGCTTTCACTCGGTAAGGGCCCTCCCAATTGGCGGCCAATTTTCCTGCGTTTTTCTTTTTGGTCATTTGATTTGAGGCCCTTAAAACATAGTCGCCAACCTTGAATCCTCTTAACTTGGTCTTTTTGTTCAAGTAAGCCTCGATTTGCCATTTTTGAGCTGTTAACTGCACCAAGGCCATCTCTCATCGTCCTTCGAGCAAGTCCAATTCCACTCGCATAGCTTTTTGATTTGACTGCTCGCTTGAATGAGCATAATGAAGGCTTTGTTTACCAACCTCGATAGGAATTAGCGAATCTACCACGTATACAAGAGAAAATGGGGTTTTGCCAATGCTATTCTTCTTTGTTATCCTTATTGCCAACACTTCTGGTAACTCATCGGGCCATGAGCTTTTTGGTTTGTCCATTCTCTTTTTAAGATTGTTGACGATTATTCTATTTGATGACTTAGCTTGTCCATTGGCACTGGCGTAGTATGGTGTCGAAGTCACCCTTTTGATTCATCAGTTTTTAAAGAAAGTTGTGAACTCTGAGCCGACGAATTGTGTGCCATTATCACAGGTAATCTCTCTTAAGACTCCAAATCGGCATATGATATTTTTCCATATGAAGTCGATGACCTCCTTTTGCCTGATTCTGGAAAAAGCTCATGCTTCGATCCATTTGGAAAAATAATTAGTGGGCATGAGGATGTACTTAACACTGCCCTTCGCTTTGGGAAATTGTCCCACGATATCCATCCCCATTTCATGAAGGGCCATGGTGAAACCACTATGTGCAAGGGCTTGGCCTGTTGGTGAATCATGGAGGCATGCCTTTGACACTTGTCGCAATTCCTAACGAACACTCTAGCATGCTCGCTCATATCGGGCCAATAGTAGCCAGCTCGGAGGAGTTTTCTCTCGAGGGCTTTAGCTCCAGAATAATTAGCACATGTTCTTTCATGCACTTCTTTCATTACGTATTCATACTCTCCTAGGCCTACACATTTGGCCATCGGTCCAACCTAAAGCTTTTTGTACAATTGTCCGTATATTATTATGTATGGGACTACTTGCTTCCTAAATTTTTCCGTTTCTTTTTTGTCTTGTGGTAGAGTCCCCGACTCCAGATAAGAGATGAACTTTGTTGTCAATCCCAATGTCGATTCACCATATTTACTTCCAGCTTCATCTTTCCCATGGCCAATGTAAAAATCCTAACTGTGGCGTCAGTCTCCGAGTCGTTTGTTTCAACTACCGAAGCCAAGTTTGCCAGAGCATCGGCCTCGACGTTTTCTTCTCGTGATATTTGCATGACCCTCTATTTTTGAAAAGCATCGAGCGCTTGTTGAATTCTTACCACGAACTGTTTCACTCTGGGCTCTCGAGCCAAGTATCAACCGAGGACATGATTCATCACTAGTTGCGAGTCACATCTTAGCTCTATATTTTCAGTTCCCATTTCTTTGGCCAGCTTCAATCCCGCTATGGCAGCCTCGTACGCAGCTTTGTTGTTGGTTAGCCTCTCGAATTTCACCGAGTACCTTAGCTTTTTCCTCGTGGGAGCTACGAGCACTATTCTGAACCCCGAGCCATTGGAAATGGATGCCCCATCTGTGTAAATCTTCCATACCCCATGGGTGGGACCCTTTGAAACTAGATTCTCTTTTTCCCCCTCGGGAAGCAGTTTAGCACTAAAATCAGCTACAAAATCAGCCAACACTCTGGATTTTATGGCTGTGCGTGGTTGGTATATGATGTCGTACTCACTCAGTTCAACGACCCACCTAGATAACCTCCCTGACGATTATGACTTGTGTTATATACTTCTCAAGGGGAAGGTTGTTACTATGGCTATTGGGTGGCATTGGAAATAAGGGCATAATTTTCGAGCAGCAACGACCAATGAAAGCACTAATTTTTATAAATGAGGGTATCTTGTTTCACATCGAGAAGAGTTTCGCTAACATAGTATTTTGGTTGTTGCTTTCCTTCTTCCTCTCGAACCAGAACTGCGCTGGCCGACACCTCGGAGACAGCCAATTATACCACACGTCTCGCCATCTTTTGGTTTGGCCAATAATGGGGCGTTGGTCAAATAATATTTCAACTCCCTCAGAGCCTCCCTGTACTCGGGAGTCCATTCAAAGGAAGTGTTCTTTTTCAGGACGGAAAAGAACCTATAGCACTACTTGGGTGACCTTGAAATGAATCGACTCAAGGTGGCTAATCTGCCAGTTCAGTGTTGGACTTCCTTCGGGCTCCATAATTCCTCGGGGATTTCTTGTATAGCTTTTATTTTGTTAGGATTTACCTCGATGCCTCTCTCCGAGACAGTAAATTCTAGGAATTTTCCTGAGCTGACCCCAAAAGCACACTTTTTGGGGTTAAAAATTTCATGCAATACTGTCTCAAAATTGCAAAAGCCACCTTTAGTTTCTTCATATGATCTTTCAATCGGACGGATTTTACCAACATATCATCGATATATGCTTTCATCATTTTCCCGATGTAATCCTTGAACATCTGACATACCAACCTTTGATAAGTTGCTCCAACGTTTTTGAGACCGAATGGCATCACCTTGTAGCAATAAGTTCCTTCATCTGTGATGAAAGAAGTTTTTTCTTCATCACTGGGGTCCATCAGGATCTTATTGTACCCTGTATACGCATCCAAAAAGGTTAAGAGTTTATGTCCAGTTGTGGAGTCTATTAACCTATCTATTTAGGATAAAGGGTAGTAGTCTTTGGCGCAAGCTTTATTCAAGTCGGTGTAGTCGACACACATCATCCACTTACCATTTTTCTTGGGTACCACTGCCACATTAGCAAGCCTATGTAGGTACTTGACTTCTCTTATGAACCCATTATCGAGCAACCTTTTGGTCTCGTCTTGGATCGCCTTCTTCTTTACTCCAGCATGAGGTTTTTTCTTTTGTTTCACCGGGCGGTGGTTGGGATCTACATTCAGCTTGTGCATCATGATCTTGGGTAATTCCCACCATGTCTGCATGAGACCAAGTAAAGCAATCATCGTTGGCTTTTAATAATTCGATGAGAGCTTTCTTAGACTCAGCATCCAGCTCCGAGCCCACGAATATTTTTCTTTCCGGGAACTCTTCTTATAAGGCATGAGATTCCATCTCTTCCACCGTTGAGTCCTCGGCCTTTTGTTTCCGAGGTTCTTGAATGAAAGTTGGGACCTCCTCTTCTTGCTTTGGATGAGCTACCTCTGAGTCGAGCTCTCCTCTTTATAGGACTCCGAGCCACTTGGTGATGATTTCAAGTGCCCGATTGGGGCGTTCCTATTTTTCACGGTGACTGAATAGCATTTTCGAGCCACTAATTGGTCACTTCAAATTGCACGAATTCCCCACGGGGTAGGAAATTTAATTACTTGATGGAGGGTGGATGTACGGCCTCCATTTCATGAATTCAAGACCTTCCAAGGGTGACATTTTAGGCCATATCCTCGTTCATTATTTGGAAAGTTATCTTCTTGTCAACTCCCTCAGTGGTGGTTATGAGGGTGATTTCCCCTAAGGTTCTTTCTACATAGTAGTTTAATCCTGCTAGAGTGATCGTTTTTGGGACGATGAGATCCTTTAACCACATTTGTTCAATGACTCTATGATTAATGATATTCACAAAACTTCCAGGATCTATTAGGACTCGTTTACGTCTGAGTTGTTGATCCTTAAGGTAATAACAAGAACATCATTATTAGGGGTTATCATTTCGTAGTTATTTTCCTCGTTAAAGATAATTTCATTGTCACTTCCTTCACCTCAAGTCCTTCTTTTCATACCAACTGAAAAATTTCACAGGCTCTCTCACCGAGAAGAGGCTGACACCGTTTAATTCTATGCCGCCGGTTATGACGTTCACAGGTTTTCGTGATATTGCAATAATCGACATCTTGCTAAGATCTGGAAAAGATTCGATTTTGGAACAAACATTATTACCAAGTCCCCACAGACGACACCAATTTGTGTTGGCCTAAATCGAGATAGGACAACAAATCGAATTTATTTTAGGGTTGATTGATAATCTTTGTATCAAAGTTGTATTCGAGCTAAGATCGAATTTGAACGAGAGAAGTACTTAAAAGAATAAACAAGGTGAGAAGTAAACCAACTGATAAAACGAAACAAAACTTAAGAATATAAGTCAAGTATTGTATTTCTGGATGCTTTTCTTGGTTACAAATGAATCCTATTTATAGTTGTTAAGAAAAGGGGCGTTACAATCGTAATAACTATGTTTTATGACCACTACTTTGCATTTGATTGTGGTCGGCTTGTGATCTTCTCCTTAAATGCCCGGGCAATGGTTATACAACGGTCGACGATAATAATTAGAGGTGGTCACTGGACGAGGTTGTGTAATCCCTCGAGGGGTCACCATATTGATCTTTCTTCAATGGTTCCAAGTTCTGATCTTGTACTTGGTTGGTTCTTATCCGAGGCGGAGATGAAAACCATCCCCTCGGAAAGATGTCCTTGGTGAAACTTGGTTGTCCCGTGGTTGGAGCTTTTACACCGAGACGGTGGGGTTCTTACCCCATATACAATATCATAACAATTTCTTTTAATTCTTCTCTCTCAACATATTCAACTTTTTCATCCAAGTCTGATTCTGGTACCATTTTAATTGAGTCTTCAATCGTATCTTTAAGTATTTCAAGTGAGTCTTCGATTTTGATATACATGGCGGCTTGGACACTTTCAAGTGAGTCTTTCATTTGATTATCAATGAAATATTTGGTCTTGATAGAAGAGATAATAAAGTCACATAAATGGCAGATTTTAAATACATTTTGAAATGTACACACTTTTTTTTATAATTATTTTAATTTTTTTTAAAACCCCACCCCTTCCCCTCTCTCGGAACAAATAGTGGCCCTCCCATTTTTTGCTCCTACGGTGATTTGAACCAACAACCTCTTGAATGTAGGTGGAGGGTGCTTACAATCTGAGCAACTCTCACTTGTCAAATGCACCCACTTACACTAACAATGCTCATATGAAATGTTATTGTAAAGAAAAACTAAAGATTCAACTAAACATCAATGGAGCTTAACAAACTCACATAATAAATGAGCAAATTCGAAAACAAGAGTTGGATTTCTATAAAAAGAATATATAAATACGTAATAAATTCAAGAAATGATGCTTACTTGGAAGAAGAACTTGTAAAAAGAACCAAGTGGTTTGATTTTGTAAAAAATTGAATAATGGTACAATTTACTAGTATTATAAGTATTATAACTAAGTAATTTGTACTCTATGATTATATTTTAGTAATTAATAAAACTTCTTATGTAGTTTCTTAATCTTCAGAGACAATAGCTCGTTAATTATAATATTTTTTTGACTTGTTATATCTGTTTCTTTAAAATGTATAAACTATTTACTTATCTATAATAAGTTGGAGCAATTTAAATACTAATATTTCAAAAATCAAATGCAAAGAAAGGGGGAATAAGTATACTTGTCCAAGTTCAGCTTAGATCAAAGTTTTAAACAATAATTCATCATCAACTCTTAAAATCTTACTAATAATTAATATTATGTGCTTCGATGACCTTTTCTATTTCTTCTTTCATCAAATGCCATCCATTAAGTAAGCTATAACCAAAGTGTATTAATATATAAATTACACTACACTTCTCCAAATATACTCTTTCGAACTTCATCTTGAGGGTTAGAAAAAAAATACTTTTCCAAATACCCTCTTTCTAACTTCATCTTGAACTTAAAATGAATTATCTAGTCTACACATTATACCATGATAATGCAAGTCAAACTAAGTCCTCCAACTTAGTTTGATTCCATTTTTTTCAGTCATTTGCTAAATGAGAGTTTCATCGTAGATAAAAATTATTAGAATAACTCTTCACAATAATCCCCAAATAATATTACTAAGATTTGGCTAACCAACAACTTAAAACAATGACAAAATAAAGATAGATCAAGAACAAGATCCCTAATTTAGATTAGTAGATATTGAAACCAACTTTTTAATAAATATCAGGCAAAAAGAAGCAACAACATATTTGAATTGAAACAACAAAACTAAACTTTTTCAGAAAAGAAAAAAAAAATCAAAAACTAACTCAAAACAAAAAACAAGTGAAGTACTCCGCTGGAGACCTTCACACTGTCGCGCGATATGGTGGATTGCTTCGCCGATTTGACTAAAAAAATTGGGTTAGGGTTTATTATTATAGGTTGAAAGAATTGAGAAAAATTAAATATTTGAAATAAACTTACTTGATTTAACGGATAATTTGAGAGAAAGGAAGTGGTTTTTTCTTTTTCTGTTTTTTAGAATGGGATTGATTTGAGAGTGGAGAGGAAGAGAGTGGAGAGAAAGAAAGAGAAGAAAAATAAAAGAAAGAGAAAATCAAATCTGTTTGCCCGTGTTTATAACATTCTCCGACCGAGTTTTCAGATTGAATCGGTCCGAAAATGTTAAAAGAAACAATTATTTTACTCAAAAAAATTTCGAACTGTTTTAGTCTGAAACCGGTTAGAATTTTTTTTTTAAAAAAATTATTACTTTATTCAAAAAAATTTTGGACCGATTCAGTCAGAGACCTTCGACAACAGGCTATCACTCTGAAATCTTCGGTCGGAAACTGTATAATTTTTTTGGCAATGAGACTTTGTTGGTTCTCATGGACTTTAACTCTTCTTTCATTACTTTCACCTATTCATCCTTTTCAGGACTCGATAAAGCCTCGACCACGAAATTTGGCTCATTCACTTTCGATGTCGATACTGGGAAACGTAATCTTCAATATCATAAGTACGTTTAGGTACACCTATCCTGATGCTCTTTCTAGTTGAGACTCAGATTCACAAAACTAATCTTGCATAGGAAGGCTCCCACCCGGATCAACAACACACTCATGATCAATTTGATCATCAAATATGTCAGAAGGCACTTGCTGACATTTGAGTTCAACATTTCATAAAGAGACTCTTCATCCTTTTCTTGAATGTGACATCTCGTGATTCAATTTCAGTAATACTTCCATCCTCCAATTCACCATTAAACATATACCCTTTAGAGTGTTCTGATTATCATGTAGAGATACATTTTTTGTCTTTTGGACTTAGTTTACCAAAATTCTTAAAAGAATCTTTTATAAATACCGTACGAACCCAATGTCGTAAATGATTCAGGTTTTGTTTCTGGTCGATCCATAGCTCATAAGAGAGTGGAAGACACTGACTTAGAGACACTCTATTCAATATATAGGCCGCAGTTAATAATGCATCTCCCCAAAAGGAGATAGGTAAATTAGCTTGCGCCATCATGGACCTTGTCATGTCCAATAGAGTTCTATTCCTCCTTTCTACTACACCATTTTGTTGAGGTGTATAATAAATAGTTAATTGTTTGGTGATGCCTTTTTCACTATACAATTCATTAAATTATCTTGATAGATATTCACGCCCTCTATCAGTTCTTAGAGTTTTTATACTCTTGTTTTTCAACTTCATTCATGTATTGTTTGAAGCACTCAAGTGCTTCGGATTTATGAGAAATTAAATAAACATAACCAAAATGCATGAATCATCAACAAACATAATCAAATACAAGACAGTAGATCTTGCCTTCACATTCACTGGACCACAGATATCTGAATGGATTAATTGCAATGGGAAGTGAGCTCTTTTGGCCTTCTCAAAAGGTTTTTGTATAATTTATCCAGCAAGACATTATTCATAAGTTGGCATTTTAATTTTGGAGAAAGAACTCAAGTGTCCTTCCTTATCCAATCTATTCATTCGATCTTGCTCGATGTGACCTAATCTAGCATGCTATGTAATAGTATCAACATCTCTATTACTAGAAGAACATGATATACACAACGGTCCACATAATAGTCATAAGTAGAAGGATTACAACTTAACATGAAGAAGCCATCACAAAGATGTCCAGAACCATAAAAGGCATCATCTAGAGTAATTCTGACAACATTGTGACTAAAGTTCAAACATAAACCTATATTAAGAAGAACAGACATAGAAGTTATGTTTCGTCGAATTTACGGGGCATATAGGACATCATGCAACATCCGAGTATGGCCACCACGCAAGTTAATCATGCACGTTCCAAGACCTTTGACTTCAACCTTCACATTATTTCCTACATATATCCACCTTGATTGAGATGGAACTCGACGGTACTCGACAAACGCTTCTCTATCGTGGGTCACATGGCCGATGGCCCCTGAGCCTACAATCCGCACAGGATAAGATTCAGTTAATAAAACTGTGGTAAAAATAAATGTAGCACTCAGCAATACGTTATGAAATGCTACCTTTTTCGGCTCAGTACAGTTATAAGCAAAGTGTCCCGACACTTGACAGTTATAGCATTTCATCTTGCTTTTGCCTTTCTACTTCAAAAACCGTTTTCCCTTCTTGGAGTTTTACTTGTTTATTTTCTTAGAGGGTCCCTCTCCAGTCTCTTTACCCTTCCGCCTTTCTTCCAATTATTTTTGCGCTTGAATCCTGAAAGTTTTTTACCACTTGATTCTGCCACATAGGCACTGGGTATAGCTTTCGCAGCAACAAGCCGCTAATCTTCAAGCTCCACATGGCGGGGAACATTAACAAAGGTTTTGATGTTGTCATTATGGGTCAAGTTTACCTTGAAATGTTCCCAATTACTAGGAAGAACTGGATTACTACCTGGACTTGCTGCTCATTACAGAGAACATGACCAACACTTTTTAGTTGAACTATCATATTAGACATCACCCTAAGGTGTTGTTTGACACTGGTCATGATGCTTCTTATAAGTGTCAAATTTGATAGTCAGCTGTCTAATATGGATCACAATAGTACCCCAATATGTTTCTCTCAAATGTGCCCACATGGAATGAGCAGTAGAGAGTTGTTCACATTCTTAAATGAGATCATCAACAACAGAACTCACAATAATTCCACGTGCAGTGGAATCTTTCTTTTTTAATGCATTGTAAGCTTCGAGATCTCTTCTATGTTGGGTAGTGTTACCTTCTTCTGGATGAACCAAAACATGGTTAATACTTTCCAGAGCATCTTGCTCTTCCAGTACATACCATATTTTCGACCTCAGATGTCGTAATTCTCACAGTTTATTTTCTCACCATTGTTTAAGTCAGCAATTATACTTTTTGATGTTATTGTCTATTAACCAAAATTATTATGCAAGTGTATTATTCATCAGTTATTTTGAATGTGATATATGATATTGGGCATATTTGATGTATTTTAGATATATATTTTCCCTACCTTTTACTTAAATTCAATGTTAAAGGGTGCCCAACTTCGCTTATTTTGGATATTCTACTAACTTGGTGTGTTTGAATGACTTAGGTATGAATTGGTGAAATTTTGGAGCACGATGGCTATATTTTTTGGAGAAGTCCGAAGTCAAATATTGAAGTAGAAAAATGAAGAATGCTAGTGTAAAAAATCAGCGGACTAGGAGCTTTATAAGATCATTGTACGACCCTTACAACAGTCGTACATTGTAAGAGATGCTTTGAGACCTGAGAGCAAAGCATACAGAAGGTCTTACATTGTAAGAGTGGCTGTACGACCTGAAATTTTTCTATCCGAAATTGGATTAGGTTAAAACGTTTTATACTCACTGTAATCCATATATAAGCAGCCTTAAACATAAATTTAAGCATCTTTGGACCTTTGGGAGGCAGAGAAACACTGGAGATGGGTTGGAGCTCAACATCTACATTGAGTTTTCTTCTCTTTTTTTTAATTTAGTTTGTTAGTCTAAAGTCGTGGGATTCTCCATGAATGTTGATTTGATTTTATTAATTTATTATATTGGGTTATTTATTCATATCTTGAGCCTAATTATTTGATTGCTTGATCACCAATTGAATACTATTTATGAACCTAGGGTTGAACTCGAAAGTGGGAACCATAGGTTGCAATAGGATTGGATAGAGCGTGTTCCTGAACTAGGGCCTTGGGGAATGCTTTCGCGGTTAGGATAGAAATATACCTAACAGTCATGCTTAGTCACTATACAGGAAATATAAATGCATTCTTGTTAACTCTAATTCCATAGACATATAGGTGTTAGGTTGACTTGAATAGGCGAGCAGGGTATCGAAAGAGTCCTGTGAGTAATATTAACCCTGTGATTAGTAATCCAGATAAATTATTTAGTCAGACTAACGGAAGAATTCAACAGGATTGGCGGATATCCCATAACCATAGGCTATTATCCTTTCTTGAATCCAAAATCGTGCTTTACGTGTTACTTATTTGCTTAGTTTTATTAGTTAATTTTTAGTTATAATATTCTCAACTATTGAAGCCTTCTTGTCTAGATAATTAGGACTTGTTTGATTTAGTCAGTAGTTAATCAATAGTCCTCGTGGGAACGATACTCTACTTATCACTTTATTACTTGATCGACCGCGTATACTTGCGTGTGGGTTTGGAGCGACAATATACACACTTAGGCAAATCAATACAAAATATAAATTTTACACTTAGTATAGAATCGAAAGGTTACTTCGTATCCATTCATCATCTATGGCTAAATGTTCAACTAATATTTAAAAAATAATTTATTCATAGTGTGTTTTATATTACGTAAAGAATTTCAATTTCATGTCCTTTTTATTTTTCACACATAAAAACTAAATAATATGACATGTAATCATAGAAGCTAATAACGTAATTTCATTAATCAAAAATTACAATGAAAATAAGCTGAGTTACATATAACTAAGTCATTACATGTTCATGAAGACATAGTTTTCCCATTCACGTCTAGTGCGCTTACATAAACATAATAAGGCACACCTGGCCATATCTAATGATAGATATTTGTCAAAACTTTACCCCAAGGCTCTAGAAGAGAATCAGCCAACATACTAAGAGTTATGTAATCATCAATTAAATAACCATATTGACTCGGTTCATGTCGTTTTAACTCAAAAACAGTTAACATGATCCCATATAGTAGTATTAGGTGCCATTTTCAACTCTCTATACTCGTTAAATTTCTTCTCTCTCCCTTTGAATAGCCCTTTCATCCCTTAGTAGATTTTGCATCGCCCTTGGGACATAATTTCTTATGACTTCACGTCCACAGGAATATGTCATACAACGACGTACTCTTCTACGTTGTCCCCTTGATTGGTTTGGGAACTCCCACTTCGAGTATTTCGAGCTTGTCTCTGTCCAGCCATGTCTGAAATAGAAATAATGAAACAATAAAAATGGATATTCCATTCAATATGACAACATATGCCACAATTACTCGTAGATGATTACATTTAAGGATCATATACCAATATAATGGTGTGGCTATTAGGAGGTCATTCGAAAAAAATAAATTTATAGGTAGATTTTCAAAACTTCAGATTTTCAAAACTTCATAACTCACTCGTTTTAAATCAGTTTAACATTAAATAATATATCAACGGAAAGCCTGTAACGAGTAGATTCTGAAAATATATACCACACACTTTAATATTTAACCAGTAATTTATAGAAATCAAATTATAGTACATAGTTTTTCATAAAAAAATGTCACAATTTTTAACATAACTTCAAAATATCGGATCTTACTCGTTTTAAATCTATTTTTAATGGATAATATATCAACGAAAAGTCCTAAATGAAAAAATTCTTTACATAGAAGTGTCATGCTGAAATTTTAATTGTGTTAAATACATAACTAATTATTCAGTACGTTTTACATTTCATAAAATTGTCAAGCTTAACAGAAGATCCACGCTAGCAATATGCTAATTTTCAGGCTACTTATCAACATTTCAAGTGACAGGTAATTTTAACATCGAGATATTAAACATAAGTTTAGATCCTATTGATCCCATTTTGTCCAACTATCAGTTAAATCAAAACTATTGGACGCAGAGTGGAACTTACTTACAAAAAAAATAATACATAAAACTCCAAGTTGTGTATCACCAAATACTACTGCTGATTTGTGTTAAACATGTGAAAACACCCAACCAAAGAATAACCCATTCCAACAAAAAAGATCTTCTTCTCCGTATATTTAGAAAATAAACACTTCTGGATAAAAAAAATGTATCAATAGAAAAGAAGATTTCATGAAGCGAATATCAAACTATGCGTTTATATTAATAGAACACACAACATAGGCTCTTGATACCAATGTTAGAAATTATAAACAGGAATGAATTATGTATCTGTTAATGTATTCATAGCTCCTAGCTTGAGGGGGGCTGTGAAGGAATCTACAGTTAATTAGTTAGCTCATGTGTACAGCTCACTCTTAGCTCATTCTTAGCCCATAAAGTTAGGTAGCTTAGGATAGTTAGTTAGCTAGATATTTATCATCCTAGTTGACACACTTAGTTAGGATTAGTTATACTAAGTAGTTGGACTATATATAGGTGATAACTAGATTAGATTCAGCTGGTAAAACTCATTTCATATATCAATATTTCTCTCTCTAGAACTTGGTTCCCCTGTTACTTGCTCTCCAAGTGTGTATGTGTGTGTGTAATCACAACTGATCACAGTTTTATATCTCAGTTTGTAACACACTCACAAAAATGTGTTAGCCATTCGTGACTTTTTATGATAAGTACTTCAAAGCAAAGTTGTGTGACTTATTTATTTCAAAAAATATGGTTTAATTACTTTTTGTGATACAAGTGAAAGTTGAATAACTTTATATTAAAGAGATAATAACATTAATATAATGAAGTGAAAATTGAATTAGGCTGTATAATGAGGTAGCTTCTGTGCTGAACCTTTTCTTGGTCAGCTTAGATCCTTGGTGATTCGTTCAGACATTAAGAGCGACTCTGACCATTTAAGCATAAAAATATGGGAAATAAAAATATTATTTACTAATATTTGTAGAAAAGAATAAAATGAAGAGGGGGTAAATGGAGTAGTTTAGTATTCAAATCATCAGAGGTTGATATAGTGATAATATGATTACCTCGATAAGATATTATATTCTGCTAATTGTTTATCTACTAGTTTAATACCACCGGCCAGTGTGCCTGGGTAGCTATTCTTGGTAATTGGTATTGCTAATTAATTAAATTGAGGCGTAGTCGTTTGGAGTTGCCTTTTTTCCACAACAGAGTTTCTTATACATATTCTTATTCGTTACTATATACTCCGAGAAAGTTTAAAGAAAACACATTCCACTGCTCGGTGTTGAAAAATGAGAATAATGCAGCGTCTCCACTTGCCAATGATGCTAAAAATTGTTTTTGTGGCACTGCACTTAGCTGCTGTTGTGGTGTCTGGTGCTGATGATGATTTTAGCAGAAATGACTTCCCGGTTGGTTTTGTTTTCGGATCCGGTTCTTCTGCTTATCAAGTAAGTATAAAGTAGTATATGATACATGTACGATTGCTTGATAAAATGCTCTGCTCATCACAGAGTATTTTGTTATTATTTGAAGGTTGAAGGCGCAGCATTTGAAGATGGACGGACACCTAGCATTTGGGACACCTTTGCTCATGCTGGTTCGTTTTCTTTTTAATCCTTTCGCCGAAATTCAACGTTTTTTACTATACTCAGCCATCAGAACTCTGGATCCCATAGTTAAACCAAACAAAAAAGAAATTGCTCCATATTCACCATAGACCAATTAATATTTGTCATTTCTAAACTGAAAGTTTTCCGGTCCACCATGCTTCAGATTCGAGCAGCAAATCGCCTAAATCCAATTTTTTTTTTTAAAATAATTTCCAGGTGGTTACAATGGAGCAAATGGAGATGTAGCATGTGATGTATATCACAAATACAAGGTATATAGACATGGTTTCAACTTTAAGTTCATATAATTCAGGATCAAATCCCTCGAAATTTATTTCTTCCAGGAAGATGTACAACTCATGGTAGACACCGGATTAGAAGCATACATATTTTCCATTTCGTGGTCGAGACTTATCCCCAGTAAGCTTAATTAATTTATCATCCCAATGTTCAGGAACCTTACGTTTCTTTTATATATATAGTAGTGCCTAATTTCTTTTTCCTCATACTTGGTTTTGGTTTACATTTAGATGGAAGGGGGCTTGTTAATCCAAAGGCATTACAGTATTACAATAATCTCATCGATGAACTTATCAGTCATGGTAAAATATTCCTTGGACACTAGGACTTTATGTTTCTTCAGTTGAAAGTTTTGAATATATTTTCTAGTGATGAAGATAGTTGTATCAAGCTTTCAATGAGCTAGTAAATAGTACATCTAACAATTAGCTCCGTTATGTATTTCTATTTATTGTAGGAATTCAACCACATGTCACACTAATTCATGATGATATACCGCAAGTACTTGAAGATGAATACGGCGGATGGCTAAGTCGAAAAATAATGTATGCTTTAAATACTTTTCACCTGTGATTCTTCTTTAGTTAAGATATATTCTAATAAATCTGGCTGATTTCAACTCAATTCTATTTCCTTTCAGTAAGGACTTCATTGCATATGCTGATGTTTGCTTCAACGAATTTGGTGATCGAGTTTTGCATTGGACTACCTTGAATGAGGCCAATGTATTCACTTTGGGTGGTTATGACATGGGATTTACCCCACCAGGGCATTGTTCCTCACCTTTTGGAGCTAGACCTTGCTCTAGAGGCAACTCTTCAACTGAGCCATACATTGTAGCTCATAATATACTTCTTTCTCATTCCTCTGTTTACAGATTGTACAAGAGAAAATATAAGGTATCATCATTGAGTTCATTTAAGTAATTTGTGAGTACTATTGCTCAGTTCCCAAAATAAAGAAAACTGCTGACATAGGTATATGTTCAATGCAGCCAACTCAACATGGTTTTGTGGGAATAAATCTCTTTGCATTTCGTTTTATTCCTCGTACAAATGCAACAGCAGATGAAGTTGCAACTCTGCGAGCTTATGAATTTTACATGGGTTGGTAAGAGCAAAATTCCATCACGTTCTTGACTATGATTCACATGCGTGGTGTGCTTATTTGGATCATTTTACTTCTCATCTTCACCACAGGATTATGGATCCCTTAAAATTTGGAGACTATCCAGTCACAATGAAGAGGATTGTCGGCTCGAGAACACGTTTACCAGACAAGAATCGAAGCAAGTTAAGGGTGCTATAGACTTCATAGGCCTAAATCATTACTACAATTGGCTAGTTAAAGATTGGTCTAATGCCCTGGCAAGAGATGATAGGGACTTCAATGCTGATGCAGGTGCACTCTTTGAATGTAAGTGACTGATGCAGATCAAGCTGATCTAAAATTTAAGCTTTATGGATCTCTGATGTCACTGATCATTTGCTTTACTAAGTTTAAAGTTTAATGTTTGTACATATTACTTCCTCTGTCCCACTTTGTTTGTCATACTTTTCTTATTAGTCCGTCCAAAACAGATTGTCATATTTCTAAATTTGGCAACAATTCAACTCTAAAGTTACTATTTGACTCATTTACAACCACACAAATATCTATAACTTATTTTATACCAAAAGTTTCAAAAGTCTCCCTTTCTTTATTAAATCTTATACCAAGTCAAACTACACAAATAAATTGGGACGGAGGTACGTAGATTTCTTAATATCTATCCAGGGCCTCAGCCAAGGATCCTAGGTTTTGCCGAACCTCTAGCTTTCACTGTACATCCACCCCTACTGGTTATGCCACCTGAAAAGAGATACTTTCATTTATTTGGGATTTGAAGATCATAGAGAGTTGTCTTTGCAGATAAACTTGGTCTAATGATAAATTGAAAAATCCAAAAATGAGAAAACTAATTAATGCCAGTTTTCTAGTTGATGTCAACTAGTAGTTTTTCTCTGTAATGGATTTTTTCATTTCAAGAAATTCACTATATCTCTCTCTTGTGTTTTTGTGTCTTCTCTGGTTTAAACAGTTGAGCAAGGTCATGATGGACAGGTGAGGCTTGGAACGTGAATGATTTCTAGATTCACTTTACCATTATGTCATCTGTTTTTCAAAAGTTGTTTTTGACTTAGCTTTCAGTGACAAATCCGGGTCTCCGTGAAGTATTGGAGGACATAAAGAAACTTTATGGCAACCTACCGATTTACATTCATGAAAATGGTTCCTCTCTCTCTCTCTCTCTCTCACACACACACACTCAACACTTTCATTGGACCTGACAAATCGATTTTTTCAGAAAAGCTTAGGTATGATGTTTATTGGCAGGTCAGAAGACACCACGAAACTCGACACTAAATGATACGGGTAGAGTTGAATATTTGCGCGCTTACATCAGGAATTTGCTTGATGCAATGAGGTAAGCCCCTCCCTCACGACTCATTTGTTATTAGTCATTGACTGCAGGACGATAGACTTGTACGTTATATCTTACATTTTATGAGATCGAACTCTAGTGTGAACTTGCATATTTGAATAGTTAATCTTCGAATTTTGAGGAGAAGCTAGAGACTGACAATAATATAGGTTAAGTTTTCTGGTAAGTCTTTCTAATTTGTTTTCCATTTATCCCCACAATCCCTTGTTATACTAGGAACGGATCAAATATCAAAGGCTACTTCATGTGGTCGTTCTTGGACTCGTTGGAGTTAATGGATGGATATGAATCAGCGTATGGCCTATACTATGTGGATTTGGACGATAAAAATTTAACAAGATACCCTAAGCTTTCTCAACATTGGTACTCCAATTTCTTAAAGGGAAAAAGTGCAAAATCTAGTGTAATAGATCTGGAAATTGGGAACGAAGTATATGATTCCCAATCCAAAGTTTCTTCATAAGTATCCTGCTAGTTGTGTCTCGACCCTACTATGGGATTCCTAGTTATATTTATCTGCCAATCCTTGCAAAGAATAATCCATCAGCTAAGTTTCCTTCTATAATGATTGGGTATTCTGGTTATATGTCTTTCTTTTACTTCTTCTTCATCTTCCTTTTTTTTTTCCTTTAACATCTGTTCGCTGTATAAAGATAAATCGTAATAAGTATAGTAATTGATTTTGTAGATTTCTGGAAGCCTTATGAGGCTCATAAGACTAATAATTAATAAGATGGTAAATGTTTTCCGGAAATAAGTAATTTTCCGCTATCTAGTTGTCAAAAAATAAAAAAAAAAATCGCAGAGAAAAATGACCTCTCTCACTTTCCAGCGAAAGTAATTTGTTTTCTCACTTTTGTGCGGAAATTATATCACTGCTTTAACCAACAACTGATCTAGTATAATGGAAGATCTTTGGTAAAACTTGAATATCAACAATATTTTAGGCCTTTAACCGCACTTTTCTTTACTGCCTATTCTAGAGGAATATTAAGGGGTCATTTGTTTTTATTAATATTATGGTGTCTGAATCTGAATACACATCTGATTATTAAGATGTTGTATCTATACCTGAATATTAAGTAATTAAGCGTGTTTGTTTATTCAATATCTGAATGAGCATAATTTTATTTATTTATAAAAATTAATAATCATTAACAAAAGTAATACATTCACAACTTTCAACTTGTCTCTTCTCCACCGTCGTAGCCGTTCATATTCACTACAAAATTAAACTTTCAAATTCCCCATTATTTAATCTCCAAAGCTCAAATTCAAACGAAAGAAAAAAAATAGATTCAATTTTTAATTCTATTGTATCCCCAAAACCAATTCCACCACCTACCTTACTATAGAACACTTCATAGATCAGAGAATTGATCGGCGATGCGGATTTCATATATCTGCTATCGAAGTGATTTTTTTAGATTGACATTTTAGTTATACATTTTAGCTGTCAAAAACTCTTTTTCAACTGGTAATAATCTATTTGATCCAAATCCACCATTTTTACCAGCATGTTCTTCAATTTCTGACAATGTTCTTCCGCCAAAACCCACTTCTATTTTTGTATCTATTCTTCTCAAATAATATTTCAAAGTGGATCTTGTTAAACTCTAAATTTGAAGCTGAAAAATATGATTATAAAATGGATTAACGTTTAAAAATTGCAACTCTAAAAATTCGAGTAAAAATTTTGAGTTATAATAGTACTTTAGGCTTTGGTAATTGGAGAGAGAAAGAGAGGGTTGAGAAGCCTTTGCAAACCGTGAAGGATTATTTCCGAAAAAGAAGCCGTGACACTTTTAAGAGTCTGTATGGTATAAAGACATAGTTAAAGATATGATTTATTAAGAGCTAATAAGTTCCATTAAGTACTTTTAAAGAATAAAAAACAAATGCACTTAATGAGTAGTTATCTGAATTATTCAGATCCCCATTAAGTTCAAACAAATAAGGCCTAAGAGAAAGAATATAGTCATTTCTCCTGTTGTAGGCAAGTTTTCCGGAGGGACATTTGAGGCTTTCTTCAAATTGATCAATAAAATGCAGGAAAAACTCTATGCATCCTAGATGTGCTGCTATCAGTAAAGTGATTAAGCCATGACCAATAACATGTATAGTTGCTATAAGAAAAATAATTAAGGAATGTGATACAGAACAAACATAGTTGCTACCAATATATTGAGCCATGATAATATTAACAAATCAGAACGAATAAAGTTGCGGACGAAGACTAAATCTAGTGAGCTTCAAGGGCAAGAAAAAAAACCATGATGCTAGTCGAACATGGACGCAACTATAAAACATGAGTAGAGCTAAGCGAAACAGTTATTGAAGAAACCAAGGGATTTACAAGCATAAACCCAGCCACATATTTCATCACCTAATCAGAAAATAGCTTTGCCCAATAGGGTATTAAATAAAATAAGGGCGTTATATATAAGCATCAAGTCAACCACCCAGTTTATCAAACAGGAAAGAAATCTATTGGATGTTTTGCGGCGTAATATGAAAAAAGTAATAGATGCAGGACCTTTGTAAGTAGTTAACAAACGATGATCCAGCAGTCGAGTTCTCCGTGTTGTGAGAGTGGGTACTAGCAGATTGTTCATACTGCAATCCCGTACTAAATCCGAGTTGAACGAATCGTTTTGTTTTAACCCCAACTCAAGTTAATGGTTTCATAGCTGTATGTTGTGTTTAATCCCTGCTAGGTTGTTGCTTACACTTACATTTCAGCCCTGTAGCGATTCGGATTACGGAAAAATTAGTATTCAATATTTAACATCACAAAAGTGCAGTTCTACGTCTAACTCATAAAATTATCACTTGAATTCAGTTTTGCAACAGAGAGTTCACAATGAGAAAACGAGTTTAATATTATGTTGGATATTGGGCTTGGGTTTTGGGTCGGTGATGTTTGGCATTTTATGCCGTATAATTCCTTAATATTTCCTCACGTTTGAGTACTTTATTCGCGCCCGTTTTCTAGTTGACAAATGTGATTTTGCACTGATTTTGTGTCGTGTGACTTATAGGTTGTTATGAAGTGCAATTGGAGCTTTAAAGAGCATGATCGAGCAAGAAAAGATTAGAATCTGGTTGAGGATTGGATCGAGCACACGAAGGCACGACGCGACGCAAGCTGCAAATGAAGAAATGCTGAGAATGCCTGGCGCCATGGGTGGCGCGGCGCGCCAGAGAAAGCGCCCAAAGTCTGGCGCGTTTTGGAGCACGAAGCGGGGCTATTGCGTGCGAGATTCGACGGATTCTGCCTAGTTGTGCGCGTTCCGAGGCGCGGGGCGCCAACTATAGCGCCCCTGGAGCGGGTTTTGAAGTCCTATTTCATCTAGGCTTAGGCGTAACTAATTGCTAGGCTTTTGTAAACACTATAAATACCCTTTTACTTAGTTTTTGAAGGGGGTGGAGACTTTGGAGCAACTTGAGAGCACCATACTTCATTGAACAAGGGTTTTACTTCTATTCTTTCATCTATTAATCATTTCATCATTATTTCATTAATTCATTGTCTTGTGATTATGAGTATGCGTGGCTAAATCTCTCGTTCTAGGCTTAGAGTGTTTCATGAAGGTTGATGTTTGAAGAGTGAATTCCATATATTGAATCCCATAATGGGTTACTTATTCTTTCTTGATTTCACTTGTTTAATTACTAGAGCTTGATAATTATGCATTATCTATGGTTCTTAGATTGAACTCGAAAGAGAGAATTTATGAACGCAATAAGAAAGAGTAGGGCTAGATTGTGAACCCGGGCATCGGAGAACCAATTTGTGAGTAGGATAGACATATACTTGCTCGTCTAGCTTAACTAATCACAGAATTCGTTAATGCGTAAACGTGATTCAACCCATAGACATATAGGGATTGGAGTAGCCTGCGTAGACCGTGAAGAATCGAAAGGTTTTCACGGGTACATTTAATCTGTTGGTTAGTAATCCGGGATTTGAGAAGTGGAATCAATTGGAAAACTCAACAGGATTGGTCGTAGCTCTGACCCTGGACCGTTTCGTTAATATTGTTTACAACCAAAGTTTGCACCATTATTTGACTGAATTTTCACCATTTAAATTACTGTTCTTTAGTTAATAAAACTCTCACTATTGGAAAAGATCCCTGAGTAGTTGTTAAGAAATCGTTTGTTAAGAGTCCAGTCTAAATAGTTCTCGTGGGAACGATACTCTACTTATCATTTTATTACTTGTCGACCACGTATACTTACGTGTGCGTTAGGAGCAACAAGGCCGTTGCCGGGACTAATAATTGACTGATTTCTTTTTGAACGATTACTTATTATCTTTTCAAGTTTAATTTTTTTGTTGAGTTTCTTGTGCTGTTTCAGGTAACAGGTTTTGCATGCAAAGGAATAGAAGGAACGAACGAACCACTCGCACCTTTTGATCCCGAGCCTGAAAGGACCTTGAGAAGGGTAAGAAGAGAAGCGAGAGACCGAGAAGCACTAGCAATTGTACTTGCTTCCTTGCCCGCTGAAATGGCAGAAGAACGAGCAGTAGTGGTACGAGATGTTGCTCTCCCCAGCCTGGGAGGAGTGGCGTCTAGCATTGTGAAGCCCGCTATCACCGGGCACTTTGAGATTAAGCCCGTCATGATTCAGTTGCTGCATGTGACTGGGCAATATGCTGGATTACTTCATGAAGATCCACAGCAATACATTCAGAATTTCCTGGAGATCAGTGATACTTATACACCAACGGGAGTTCCTACTGATTATGTTCGCTTGACATTGTTCCCGTTTTCACTGATTGGGGCAGCGAGGAAGTGGTTAAAGGATGAAAAGCCTGGGTCTGTCACTACTTGGGATGATTTGGCTAAGAAGTTCTTGGCTAAGTTTTATCCATCTGCCAAGACAGCCCGGCTGAGGAGTGAAATTATGTCCTTCAGACAGATAGAAGGAGAGACTTTGTATTCAGTCTGGGAGCGGTTTAAAGCTTTACTGAGAGATTGTCCACACCACAACCAATCAAATGAGGTTTTGGCACATACTTTTGTTGAGGGGTTGACTGCGCATACTAAGATCGTGGTAGATGCTGCTGCTGGAGGCCAAGTACTGGCTTTAAACTTTGACCAGATCTATGATTTACTAGACAAGTTTTCACAGAGCAATCCTGATTGGCAGGGAGATGGTAGAGCTACTACGCAGAAAGCTGCTAGGGTACTTCAGTTGATGCAGTTTCAGAGCTGAGGGCGAAGATGGATGCTATTTCCAATCAAATCAGCAAGCTAGCTCTGCCGCAGACTCAACAACAAGCAGCTCCAGTGCAACAACTTTAAGTCTTTTGTGAGGTTTGTGGAGATGATCATACCACTGACGTCTGTCCATCTAATCCATAGTCAGTATATTATATGGGTAATCAGAACAGGCCACAGGGTCAGAATAGAAATCAGTATGGTAATAGCTACAATACCAATTGGCGTAGTCACCCAAACTTTTCTTGGAGGGATAACCGTGAGCAGCTACAAGGAAATGACAGATCCCAAAACAATCTTCAAAATACACCACAGCAGTGGTAACAGTCGCAGGCTCAGCCACAGCAGCCTAGTTCAGTTGAAGATATGCTTAGAAAAATTCTTGCAGGGCAGCAAAAACTCATGGATGATTCAGCAGCTCAGGCACAAACAATAAAAGATTTGACCAATGCTCAGAAAGATCTTGAGAGACAAATGGGGCAGCTAGCTGGAGCACAGAATAACAGACCTCGAGGCGCTTTGCCAAGTGATACAGAGAAAAATCCCAAGGAATTTGTGTAAGCAGTTACTTTGAGGAATGGAAGAGCTCTAGAAGATGTTTCCCAAAGCCAAGGAAGCCTGTTGGTGAGTTAGAGCCTAATGCTGATAGAGAGGTGGAGAAAGAAGCTGAGAAAGTGATAGAAATACAGCCCGAGCCTGCTATTGTGAGACCACCACCACTTTTCCCTTAGATACATCAGAAGCATAAAGTTGATGCAGCATGCAAGAAATTTTTGGAGATCTTGAGTCAGATTCAGGTAAATATTCCTTTGGTGGAGCTTTTGCGGGATGTTCCCAAATATGCTAAATACATCACGGATATTGTTGCTAACAAGAGAAGACTGACTGAGTTCGAGACAGTTGCACTCACTGAGGAGTGCAGTTCTAGAGTTAGAAGCAAGCTTCCTCAGAAATTGAAGGATCCTGGCAGTTTTACTATTCCCTTCAAAATTGGGGAGCATGAGGTTGGACGAGCTTTGTGTGACTTGGGTGCTAGTGTGAATTTAATGCCTTCATCAGTTTTCAGAAAACTGGGCTGGGTGAACCACGACCAACTACTGTGGCTCTGCAACTGGCTGATAGATCTTTGACATGCCCCGAAGGGATTATTGAGGATGTGCTTGTACAAGTGGGTCAGTTTATATTGCCTGTTGACTTCATTATTCTTGACTATGAAGCTGATCCTAAGGTTCCTCTCATTTTGGGAAGAGGATTTTTGGCTACTGATGATGCTGTCATTAGAGTTAGAGCTGGAAAGATGATTATGAAGGTAAATGGTGAAGAAGTTGTGTTCAATGTGTTCAGAGCTACCCAGCTTCCTTCCCATTATGAAAAGTTGTCCATGGTGAAAGTGGTAGATGAAGAGTTAACTGCTGATGAGAGGTCATTCTTAGCCTCTAATGTTGATTCTCTGAAGACGGCACTCTTGTGTGATGATGATAATACCCTGAAGGATGATGCAATTGAAGAATATGTAGAGATTCTTAATATGCAGAGTAAATTCATCCCAGGATTGGAAGAAATTTGAGGAGCTTGATAGACTGTTGACCTTAACTCCTGCTAAACCGTCTATTGAGAAGGCTCCTACTCTTGAACTCAAACCTTTACCTGCGTATTTACGTTATGCTTATTTGGGTGAGGGTAATACCTTGCCCGTGATCCTTTCTTCTTTGTTGTCTGATGTGCAGGTTGAAAAGGTGTTGAGAGTGCTGCGAGAGCGCAAGAGAGCTATTGGCTGGACTATTGCTGATATTAGAGGGATTAGTCATTTCTGCATGCACAAAATTCTTTTTGAGGAAGGCCATAAGCCATCTATAGAGCAGCAGAGGAGATTAAATCCAATCATGAAGGAGGTGGTGAAGAAAGAAATTATCAAGTGGCTCGATGCTGGTATTATTTTTCCTATCTCTGACAGCAAGTGGGTGAGTTCAGTGCAATGTGTTCCTAAGAAGGGGGGCATGACAATGGTGAAGAATGAGCATAATGAATTGATTCCTACTACAACAGTCACAGGGTGGCGAATTTGCATTGATTATAGAAAGTTGAACAAGGCCACCAGGAAAGACCACTTTCCACTTCCCTTTATTGATCAAATGCTGGATAGACTTGATAGGCACGAGTATTATTGTTTCTTGGATAGGTATTCGGGCTATAATCAGATTGTGATAGATCCTGAAGATCTAGAGAAGATTACATTTACTTGTCCATATGGCACCTATGCATTTAGGAGGATGCCATTTGGATTATGTAATGCTCCTGGGACTTTTCAGCGATGCATGATGGCTATTTTCACCGACATAATGGAAAAAGTTGTTGAGGTGTTCATGGATGATTTCTCAGTAGTTGGTGATTCCTTTGATGACTGCCTGAAGAATTTAGACGCTGTGCTGAGCCGTTGTGAAGAAATAAATTTGGTGCTGAATTGAGAAAAATGTCACTTCATGGTTCAAGAAGGTATAGTACTTGGGCACAAGGTGTCAAAGCAAGGGATCGAGGTAGATAAAGCGAAGATTGAGGCTATTGAGAAATTACCACCACCTATCTCTGTTAAGGGGGTGCGTAGTTCCTTGGGACATTCAGGTTTCTATAGGCGTTTCATAAAGGACTTCTCCAAAATTTCTAATCCCATGTGCAAGTTGTTGGAGAAGGATGTAAAATTTGAGTTTAATGATGCTTGTCGCAAGGCATTTGAAGAATTGAAGAAAAGGTTAGTGACTGCACCAATCATCATTGCTCCTGACTGGTCTTTGCCATTTGAATTGATGTGTGATACGAGTGATAGTGCTATTGGGGCTGTTCTAGGCCAAAGAATTGGAAGAATCTTTCACTCCATCTATTATGCAAGCAAGACTCTTGATGCAGCCCAATCCAATTATACCACCACGGAGAAGGAGTTGCTGGCTGTTGTGTATGCTTTTGATAAATTCAGATCTTATTTGGTTGGCACTCGTGTTGTTATCTACACTGATCATGCCGCAATCCGGTATTTGTTTGAGAAGAAAGATTCCAAGCCTAGGCTAATTCGATGGGTTCTCTAATTGCAAGAGTTTGATGTTGAAATTCGGGATCGCAAGGGGACCGAGAATAAAGTAGCCGATCATTTGTCAAGGCTGGAGAATAGAGATCATGTAGATGAAGGGCCTGAGATTAAAGAAGTATTCCCTGATGAGCAACTTTTTGCTTTAGAGGCAGTTGAGGTGCCATGGTATGCTGATATTGTGAACTTAATTGTGAGTAATGTGTATCTTCCTGGGCTACAGCTGAGCAAAGGCGCAAACTCCTTCATGAGAGCAGATTTTATGTGTGGGATGAGCCTTATTTGTACAAGATAGGCCCTGACCAATTAGCTAGGAGATGCATTCCAAGGGAAGAAGTTGAGCCGATTCTACAGAGCTGCCATTCCTCTCCTTATGGTGGCCATCTTGGTGGAGATCGAACAACTGCAAAGGTACTTTAGTCTGGGTTCTTTTGGCCTACTTTGTTTAGAGACGCTCATGCTCTTGTTAAGCAGTGTGATCGTTGCCAAATAACGGGTACTATTTCTAGGCGTCACGAGATGCCTTTGAACAACATTCTAGAGATTGAGCTGTTTGATTGCTGGGGGATTGACTTTATGGTACCATTCCCGCCTTCCATGGGCCACAAATACATTCTTGTGGCGGTTGATTATGTGTCTAAATGGGTGGAGGTTGTGGCACTTCCAACAAATGATGCGAGTGTGGTGGTAAAATTCTTGAAGAAAAATATTTTCACTCGTTTAGGGACACCGCGGGCTATAATCAGTGATGAAGGTACTCATTTTTGCAATCGGTTGTTCAATAAACTGTTGGCCAAGTATGGGGTGCGCCACTAGGTGGCAACTGCTTATCATCCCCAAACTAGTGGCCAAGTGGAGGTGTCAAATAGAGAGATTAAGCAAATCCTTGAGAAAACTGTGAATGCCTCGATAAAGGATTGGGATATGAAGTTAGATGATGCTCTTTGGGCCTATCGAACTGCATTTAAAACGCCTATTGGGACTTCTCCATATAGGCTTGTTTATGGTTAGGCCTGTCACTTGCCCGTTGAGCTAGAGCATAAAGCATATTGGGCGATTCAAAAGCTCAATCTTGATATGGCACTGGGGGGTGAGAAGAGAATGCTTCAATTGCATGAGCTTGAAGAGTTTCGTTTCCATGCTTATGAGAATGAAAAATTGTATAAGGAACGGACTAAGAAGTGGCATCACAAGAACATTGAGCGTCGTCAGTTTGAGCCTGGGCAGCTGGTGTTGTTGTTTAATTCGAGGTTGAAGCTATTTTCGGGCAAGTTGAAGTCAAGATGGTCGGGGCCGTTTGAAGTAGTTCGTGTTACCGCACATGGAGCGGTTGAGTTGAGAGCCCCCGATTCGGAGAAGACGTTCTTGGTGAATGGCCAAAGAGTGAAGCATTATTGGGGAGGTTCGGTGAATCATCGTACCTCCATTACTTTGAGGGACCCATGATTGATACTCGTCGTGCCACGACGTTAAATAAGGCGCTTCTCGGGAGGCAACCCGAGTTTGATTGTAATAGTTTAGTTGTTTTGTGTTTTATAGTGTCATCTAGTTTTTGTTTTGTTGTGTCGTTCTTGTAGGTGTCGGGAGTGCTAAACGAGATGTAGTCGACATATTGTGGGATTTGGGGTGCTTTGAGGCATGCCCCGCGCTTGGTTTCGCACTTGGAATCAAAATTTGGTACGAAAAAATTTTCTCAGGCGCGTTTAGGAGCACCCCGCGCCTCCCAACGCGCCGAGACAATCAGTGGAGTCAAAATCTTGGGCGCGCCCCGCGCCTCTTGCCGCGCCTAGACAAGCAGAATGCGCAGAATTGCTAGCGCAATGCGCGCGGGCCGCGGCCCCTACCATGCACGGGTAAATTTTTGTCTAATCCGGGTCAAACCGGATTTTGACCCGCGACCCGAATTCCCTTTCTCCCTTAACACCCGATCCCATTTCCCTTTTCTTCATTATTTTCACTCAAAACACTCCCAAAACTCTCCCAAATCATTCTTACTTCTTGAAATTCATCTCAAGTTCTTCTCCAATCCGTGTAAACTCTTCAAGTAAGTGTTTCTTCTCCTTCTCTTTCCATTACATAGTAAGTTAGCATCCTCTTTCCATGTTTAAATCCCTAACTAGTGTGCAAGTATGTTGATTAGAATTGGATCTTAAATTGCTTATATTCATAATTGTGCTTCATGTTTAGCTTGTGTACTTGTAAAAAGGGAGCTCCCAACAATTTGGGGGACATTCTCTTGCTTCATTGTTGTGTGTGACACTTGGGGGACATTCTCTTGCTTCATTTTGGTGAGGGCGCACGGTTTACATGAGATAGGTGAAGTCGTGGCTTCTTGATTGAGTAGGTAGATGTGACTTTGTGGGAGCATGGTTGCAATGAGTCGAGTTTTGCATTTGAGTTGTTTTGGGGTTGTTGTTCTCATGTTTTTGAGTTTGTGATATTGTTGGCATGTTGGTTGGACCCATAGTAGTCATGTATGCATTTGTTCAATGGTCGGTATCAACCATAGTCATAGGCAGACCTGTTCTACCTAGGTTGGGAAGTTATTTGTGATTGCTCGAGAGCGAGCAAAGGTTCAAGTGTGGGTGGTGATGTTTGGCATTTTATGCCTATAATTCCTTAATATTTCCTCACGTTTGAGTACTTTATTCGCCCGTTTTCTAGTTGACGAATGTGATTTTGCACTGATTTTGTGTCGTGTGACTTGTAGGTTGTTATGAAGTGCAATTGGAGCTTTAAAGAGCATAATCGAGTAAGAAAAGGTTGGAATTTGGTTGAGGATTGGATCGAGCACACGAAGGCACGACGCGACGCAAGCTGCAAACGAAGAAATGTTGAGAATGGCCTGGCGCCATGGGTGGCGCGGCACGCCAGGGAAAGCGCCCAAAGTCTGGCGCGTTTTGGAGCACGGAGCGGGGCTATTGCATGCGAGATTCGACGGGTTCTGCCTAGTTATGCGCATTCCGAGGCGCGGGGCGCCAGCTATAGCGCCCCTGGAGCGGGTTTTGAAGTCCTATTTCATCTAGGCTTAGGCGTAACTAATTGCTAGGCTTTTGTAAATACTATAAATACCCTTTTACTTACTTTTTGAAGGGGATGGAGACTTTGGAGCAACTTCAGAACACAATACTTCATTGAACAAGGGTTTTACTTCTATTCTTTCATCTATTAATCCTTTCATCATTATTTCATTAATTCATTGTCTTGTGATTATGAGTATGCGTGGCTAAATCTCTCGTTCTAGGGTTAGAGTGTTTCATGAAGGTTGATGTTTGAAGAGTGAATTCCATATATTGAATCCCATAACGGGTTACTTATTCTTTCTTGAATTCACTTGTTTAATTATTATAGCTCGATAATTATGCATTATCTAAGATTCTTAGATTAAACTCGAAAGAGGGAATTTGTGAACGCAATAAGAAAGAGTAGGGCTAGATTGTGAACTCGGGCATCGGGGAACCAATTTGTGAGTAGGATAGGCATATACTTGCTCGCCTAGCTTACTAATCACAGAATTCGTTAATGCGTGCATGTGATTCAATCCATAGACATATAGGGATTGGACTAGCCTGCATAGACCGTGAAGAATCGAAAGGTTTTCACGGGTACATTTAATCTGTTAGTTAGTAATCCAGGATTTGAGAAGTGGAATCAATTGGAAAACTCAACTGGATTGGTCGTAGCTCTGACCCTGGACCGTTTCGTTAATATTATTTACAACCAAAATTTGCACCATTGTTTGACTGAATTTTCGCCATTTAAATTATTGTTCTTTAGTTAATAAAACTCTCACTATTGGAAAAGATCCCTGAGTAGTTGTTAAGAAATTATTTGTTAGGAGTCCAGTCTAAATAGTCCTCGTGGAAACGATACTCTACTTATCATTTTATTACTTGTCGACCACGTATACTTGTGTGTGCGTTGGGAGCAACAGTCGCCCATGTGGACTGACCCGACCCGGTTAGGAGAGATGAGAAAAAGCATTTAAAAGTAAGTTACCACACTCATCCCACTTCTTCTGATAAAAAAAAACGTGAGTAGTGGGAATAACTACTTCAAAAGAAACTGCTCTTATTTTAAATAGAAAAAATAAACGTGTTTTTTCTTTCATCTGACAACTTAAGCAAAACACTGTGAACTTCTTCTTTTTCTCTCTTAATTCCTCCATAAAGTAACACACAACGAAACATTTAGTTTCTGGAAACCTACCTTGTTTCCTAGTGATTCAAGGTTTGACTTGGGCAATTTCTTGATAATAGATTTAACTTCCGTTGTGGTGTTAACAGGTACACAACTTTTTTTCCTTTTACCGTTATTAATTTCCTACAAATGGTATCAGAGCCTGGGGTTCTTGTTAATTGTTTCCAAGTCATGGATTAAATGTTAACAGCATAATATAATATCTGAAAATTAAAATTAGTCTAGCCCATAACTAATTTTCAGCATGATACATATTTTTTTATAGATTTTACTCGTTTAGTGCTTTCCGTTGATATATTATTCATCAAAAACGGATTTAAAACGAGTAAGATACGAATTTTTAAAGTTGTGCTGAAAATTGTGACAGTTTTATGAAAAACTGCGTTCTGTAATTTGATTTTTGCAAATTACTGGTTTAGAATTAATAAATGGGTTATATATTTTCAGAATCTACTCATTACAGGCTTTCCGTTGATATATTATTCATCAAAAACGGATTTAAAACGAGTAAGATATGAATTTTTGAAGTTATGCTGAAAATTGTGACAGTTCTATGAAAAACGGCATTCTGTAATTTGATTTCTGCAAATTACTGGTTTAGAATTAAAATATAGGTTATATATTTTCAGAATCTACTCGTCACAAGCTTTCCGTTGATATATGATATGATGATAAACGGATTTAGAATGAGTGAGATATGAAGTGTTGAAGTTCTGCCTATAAATGTGTTTCTCTTCGAATGACTTCGTAATAGCCAAACTATTATAATGGTATATAACCCTTACATGCGATCTTCTACAAGTAAATGTGGCATATGTTGTCACATTGAATGGTATGTCCATTCTTATTATTTCATTGTTCCTATTTCAGACATGGCTGAACAGGGACAAGCTCGACTTGCTCCAAGTGGGAGTGGTATTGGAAATCGAGCAAGAGGACAATGTAGAAGAGTACGTCGTCGTATGACATATTCCCGAGGACGTGAAGTCATAAGGAATGATGTTTCCAGGACGATGCAAAATGTGCTAAGGGATGCAATGGCTATACGAAGGGAAAGAGAAAAGAAATTTAGAGAGCTTAGGGCTTCACTAGCTGATCAAATTGAACATTATCAGTTTACCCAAAATGCACTAATTGATGCTATTGGCAAAATTGAACTTTATGATTGGGAAGCCTTAGCAATTTTAGTAGATTCACTTGGAGAACCTTTAGGTAGTATTTTAACTTATATTTATCACGAGGTTTGGCCAAGTGAACCTTTTTGGGTTTATATTCTTAAATTTGAAGCTGAGTGGGAGAATTGTCTCTACAACTACTTATAATTTGTTTTTTAATTAATGAAACTTTGTTATTTGTTTGCAAGATTACATGTCATTTTATTTTTTTAATTTTTTATGTGTGGCAATTAAAATAAGTATGACATGATATTTAAAATCTTAAAGAGATACACACTATGAGAAATGATTTTATAAAATTTTAGTAGTTGTAGATGATGAATGGAAACTTAGTAACCTTTCGATTCTATACTAAGTGTAAAATTAATATTTTATTTAATTGATTTGCCTAAGTGTGTATATCACATGCGAGAATGATGAGTAATAAATACACTTGCATTATTGTTTCATTTAACAGACTATGGCATCAAAAACTATCATTGCTGACTTAAATAAGGGTGACAAACTGAACGGCGAAAATTATGATATTTGGAGCCGTAAGATGTGGTATGTGCTGGAAGAGCAAGATGCTCTAGAAGCCATTAACCATGTCATGGTTTGCCCGGAGGAGGGTAACACTGCCCAACATAGGAGAGATCTTGAAGCTTACAATTCTTGGAAAAAGAAAGATGCCATTGCTCGTGGAATCATAGTAAGCTCAGTTGTGGTTGATTTCATTCACGAATGTGAACAATTCCCTACTACTCATGCCATGTGGGCACATTTGAGAGAAACATATGGGGGTACTACTGTGACCCACCTTAGACAGCTGACTATCAAATTTGACACTTACAAGAAGCGTCATGACCACAGTGTCAAACAACACCTTAGGGTGATGTCAAACATGATAGCTCAACTCAAAAGTGTTGGTCATATACTCTCTGATGAGCAGCAGGTTCAGGCAGTGATCCGGTCTCTTCCAAGTAATTGGGAACATCTGAAAGTAAACTTGACCCACAATGACAGCATCAAAACATTTGGTGATGTTTCTCTCCATGTTGAGCTTGAAGATGAGCGGCTTGGTGCTGCAAAAGCTATACCCACTGCCTATGTGGCAGAATCAAGTGGTTAAAAGGCTTCAGGATTCAAGCATAAAAATGACTGGAAGAAAGGCGGAAAGGGCAAGGAGACTGGTGAGGGACCCTCAAAGAAGAGAAACAAACCAAACCCTAAGAAGGGAAAACAGTTCTTTAAGAAGAAAGACAAGAGCAAGATGAAATGCTACAATTGCCAAGTGCCGGGACACTTTGCTCGTGAATGCACTGAGCCGAAAAAGGTAGCATTTCAAAACGCATCTCTAAGTGCTACATTTGTTTCTAGCACAGTTTTATTAGCTTAATCTTATCCTGTGTGGATTGTAGACTCAGGGGCTACCGACCATGTGACCTGTGATTGAGAAGCGTTTGTGGAGTACCGTCGAGTACCATCTGGATCAAGGTGGATATATGCAGGAAATAATGCGAAGGTTGAAGTCAAAGGTCTTGGCACTTGTAGGATTTACTTGCGTGGTGGCCGTACTTTGATGTTGCATGACGTCCTATATGCTCCAGAATTTCGACGGAACTTAATATCTGTGTCTGTCCTTCTTAATTTAGGTTTCTGTTTGAACTTTAGTCGCAATGTTGTGAGAATTACTCTAGACAATGTCTTTTATGGTTCTGGATATCTTTACGATGGTTTCTTTGTGTTAAGTTGTAATCCTTCTACTTATGACTATTATGTAGACCATTGTGTTATGGCATGTTCTTCTTGTAATAGAGATGTTGACATTATTACATGGCATGCTAGATTAGATCACATTGGGCAAGATCGAATAAATAGATTGGTGAAGGAAGGACACTTGAGTTCTTTCTCGAAAATTGAAATGCCAACTTATGAACAATGTCTTGCCGGAAAGATTACACGTAAACCTTTTAGAAAGGCTAAGAGAGCTGACTTCCCATTGCAATTAATCCATTCAGATATCTGTGGTCCAATGAACGTGACGGCAAGATCTGGTTCCTTGTACTTCATTACGTTTGTTGATAATTTCACGCGTTTTGGTTATGTTTATTTGATTTCTTATAAATCCGAAGCACTTGAGTGCTTCAAACGATACATGAATGAGGTTGAGAATCAATTAGACAAGAGTATAAAAACTCTAAGAACTGATTGAGGGCGTGAATACCTTTCCAGACAATTTATTGACTTATGTAGTGAAAAAGGAATCACTAGACAATTAACTATTCCTTATACACTCAGTAAAATGGTGTAGCAGTAAGGAGGAATAGAACTCTATTGGATATGACAAGATCAATGATGGCGCAAGCTAATTTACCTATCTCTTTTGGGGAGATGCGTTATTAACTGCAGCCTATATATTGAATAGAGTGTCTTCTAAGTCAGTTCCTTCTACTCCTTATGAGCTATGGACCGGGAAGAAACCAAACTTGGGTTATTTACGACCTTGGGGTTGTGCTGTATTTATAAAAGATTCTTTTAACAAGTTTGGTAAACTGGGTCCAAAAGGCAAGAAATGTATTTTTATAAGATACTTAGAACACTCCAAAGGGTATGTGTTTATTGGTGAATTGGAGGATGGAAGTGTTACTGAAATTGAATCACGGGATGTCACATTTTTAGAAAATGATTTTCCTAAGAAGGTTGAAGTAAAGGATGGGGAGCCTCTTTATGAAATGTTGAACTCAGATGGTCAGCAAGTGTCTTCTGACACATTTGGTGATCTAATTGATCAAGAATATGGTGCTGATCTGAGTGGGAGATTTTTAATACAAGATCCTTCTTGTGAATCTGAGTTTCAATTAAGAAAGAGTACCAGGAAAGGTGTACCTAAACGTACTAATGATATAGAGGATTAAGTTTTCCTAGTATCGGCATTGGAAGTGAATGAACCAAATTCCGTTGCCGAGGCTTTATCGAGCCCTGAAAAGGATGAGTGGATGAAAGCAATGAAAGAAGATAGAGTCCATGAGAACCAACAAAGTCTGGGACATAGTTGATCTTCCACCTGAGCGTAAAGCAATTAAGAACAAATGGGTTCTGAAAATTAAACGTAAAGCGGATGGATCGATAGAAAGATACAAGGCACGACTGGTAACAAAAGGCTTACTCAGCAAGCAGGAATTGATTATGAGGATACTTTTTCGCCAGCTGTGAAGTTTACCTCAATTCGCTTACTTTTAGCTATTCTTGCGCGTTTGGATCTAGAATTACATTAAATGGACGTGAAGACAGTTTTTCTCAATGGAGAATTGAACGAGGAAATCTACATGGAACAACCTGTAGGTTACATCATTAAGGGCCAAGAAAATAAGGTATGTAAATTGAAAAGATCTATTTATGGTCTAAAGCAGTCTTCGAGGCAATGGTACTTGAGATTTCATAAAGAAATGATCTCATATGATTTTACTATGTTTGATGAAGACCATTGCATTTATGTTAAAAGGTCCAATGATATGTTTATAATTCTTTCTCTTTACGTGGATGATATATTGATGGCTGCAAAAAATTTGGAGTATCTAAAGATTATCAAGTCATGGCTTTCAAAGTCATTTGACATGAAAGATATGGGTGAAGCAGACTATATCCTAGGAGTTAAGATCCAAAGAAACCGTTCCAAGAAATTATTGAGTCTGTCTCAAGAAACATATATAAAGAAAATTCTGGAACGCTTTCGGATAAGTGAGTGCAAACTCATAGATACTCCTTTAGCGAAAGGTGAAGCTTTATGTCTTGAAATGTGTCCACAGACGCAAAGAGAGAAGGATGAAATGTATCGAGTTCCATACTCAAGTGCTATCGGGAGCTTGATGTACGCTATGTTGTGTACTCACCCTGATATCTGTTATGCCGTCGGTCTAGTTAGCTGGTATTAATCCAATCCTGGAAGAGATCATTGGAAAGCAGTGAAGAGGATATTTCGATACCTGAAAGGAACTGCAGATTATTCACTATGCTATGGTGGGTCTGATTTGATGTTGAGAGGCTATACAGATGCTGATTGGGCTGGTGACTTGGATGAACGAAAGTCAACATCTGGATATCCTTTCTTACTAAATAGTAGGGCCATTTCATGGAAAAGTAAGAAACAAACTTGTATTGCTCTTTCAACTATGGAAGCTGAGTTTGTAGCTTATACATATGCAGTACAAGAAGCTGATTGATTGAAGAGATTCTTTGAGCATCTAGATATTGCAAAGAATCCTCAAGGATCGATAATTGTATATTGTGATAGTTAGGCGGCTATTGATTTTATAAAAGATCCTAAGCATCATGAAAAGACCAAACACATTGATACCAAGTATAAGTACTTGAGAAACATAGTTGCAAGTGGTGAAGTTCCAATACAATACATGCCTATACTAAAAATGGTAGTTGATGCTTTTACAAAGGCAATATCTAAAGACCAGTTTGAGAAACATGTAATGGCTCTAGGTTTGCGTAGGATATGACTAAATTTATGTATTGTAGAACAATTTGAATGTTATACTCATCTATATATATTATTGAGTTTGTATTAAATCTCATGTGCATGTGATGGAATTTATTTGTGATAAGTGTGTCGAACAAGTCGCGAGATCGGCTCTCTCACATGGCCGATCGCCTCTGACGTCGAGGAACGTGCAGAGATGAGAAAAATTAGAACCTTGAATTGTACAAGGTCATAAATAGTTTAAATGGTCGGTCTTGATTAGATTTCAGACTTATGAATTAGTATATCCTATATGACTTGTTTTTGTAAGCCAAATGTGAGTTTTTCAAACAAATTGGATTTGAGGATTGCTTGAAGAAAAACTCGAGTTAGACATTTAGAAGTGTCTAGACCAAGATTTGTACGGTGTTTATATATTTAGAAGTAAGACACACGCGCCAAATTAGGCAAGAACACCGTAGCACGTGTTTCATACCATGTGTGCTTATCGACCAATAGGGTAATAGAAGAAAAGATCTTTGCTTCTTCATTATGTGAGACCCTAAGAAAAATCAATATGATTTTTCATTGGAATATCCTTTGACTTTTTACTGTCTCTTGAAGTACCAATCTATGTTGCTACTTTAGCATGTTACTAATAGCCACGAGTGATTCGGCAATGCGGTGCATGTCTAGGAAAGCAGCTGATCTGGAATGAATAGATTCGAGTAGAAAGGAAAGACAATTAAAAATAATTTAAAACTTAACTTGTATACACAGGTCGAACATTACATTTACCACGAGGGTTTCAAGTGTAATTGTGATACAAGTTAAATAGAAACTCGAGTCACCTCAATCGAGGTTGAGGGATCGGATAACTAGCTACTAGAGTAGCGTATAATGTCTGGGGTACTGCGAGTAAAAGATCCTCGTGTTAGTAGTGAATCTTTTTCGTATGTGATTGGATTTCTATATAGAGCTGTTACAACCTTGGTATAGCTCTACTTGATGCTCACAAGTCGCACGAACTATTTGTTTGTATGAAATAAGTGTGTTGTCGACATGGTGTTATTTTAGGTACAGTCCACCATGTGCGAAGTGGGAGATGTTGGATATTGAGCTTGGGTTTTGGGTCGCCCATGTGTACTGACCCGACCCAGTTAGGAGAGATGAGAAAAAGCAGTTAAAAGTAAGTTACCACACTCATCCCACTTCTTTTGATAAAAAAGAACGTGAGTAGTGGGAATAACTACTTCAAAAGAAACTGCTCTTATTTTAAATAGAAGAAATAAACATGTTTTTTCTTTCATCTGACAACTTAAGAAAAATACTGTGAACTTCTTCTTCTTCTCTCTTAATTCCTCCATAAAGTAACACACAACGAAATATTTAGTTTGTGGAAACCTACCTTGTTTCCTAGTGATTCAAGGTTTGACTTGGGGCAATTTCTTTATAGTAGATTCAACTTCCGCTGTGGTGTTAACAGGTACACAACTTTTGTCCCTATTACCGTTATTAATTTCCTACAAATATTTCAGACTACAGAAGAGGTAATTGCTCTGAAGACAAACCTGAAGAAAAGTCGTTAAAACATTTTCAAAAACATACCCTTTTGAAAACTTATAAGCGATTTGAGTCTTACCATGTCGATGTTATATGACTTAAAGTGACTATTGGGTTAAATATTCCACTATATGAATCTCCTCCAAAATAAAGTGGATTTTCTTGGTAGGCTTCTCAGCCAACCACTGAGATTGTTATTTTTAACCAAAAAAAAAAAAAAAAAAAAAAAACTCGGTCAAAGTATCCCTTGTTTACACACAATTCGGAGCAAGGAATGTAAGGCTCCATTCAATTATCATCAAAAGATAAATAAATAAATAAATAAATAAATAAATAACATTATGTTGCTCCAAACACATTGCGTATACATGATCGACAAGAAATAAGTTGATCGAGATCGAGTATCGATCCACAAGGACTTGTGATTAATTATTAACTAAATCAAACAATTCTTAATTATCTAAACAAGAAAAGATTGCAATAGTTTATTGAAAATTAATATAACTAAAATTAACTAGTAAAGCAATGAATTAACTAATAAACGAGAACAAGCAAGAAGCCGAATTCAATGTGAGATAATGTTCCAGGGTTATGAAAAATCTACCAATTCTGTTGAATTCTTCAGTTAGTTTAGCTAATTAATTTATTGGGGTTACTAATCGACAGTTTAATTTTTCTCACAAGCTCTTCCGATATCTTGCTTGTCTATTAAGTTAATACAATGCTTATATCCATATGGAATCAGAAGTTAACAAGAACACATTAATAATTCCTTTAAAAGTGATTAAGCTAGACAAACATGTATACTCATATCCAAATCCGCAACTCCATTCCTCGATGCCTAAGTTTAAGATCATCTCCTAATCACTCCTATTACAATCAAGAATTCCCTTTCCAAGTTCAACTCAAGATTCATATATACTATTTAATTGGTGATCCATCAATCAAATAATTAAGCTCAGGATCGAATAATTAATCCAATTATGATAAATTTATAATTATATATGGGTTTAGTGTTGAATTGTCTAAATAAATTGTGATCTATCTGTTAGAAGTTTTTATATTTCATGCAATTTAATATGGTGTTAGAATCGAACTCATCTTAATTTTTCGTTACCCGATATTGGGCTACCATTATATGTTGTCCAAAGTCCAGATTACAGACCTGGGCATGTGGGGATGTTAGTGTCTCACATTAGTTCAAGATGTCTCACTTGGATTCCTTATATGGCTATTAGATAATCCTAACCTTATTAGCTAGCTTTTGAATTTAAAAGTTATGGGTTCAAGTCTCATCATCACAATCACCAGAGAAAATAATTTTACGTATTTGACTCATAAAAAATCCAGGCTCATAATACTTGTTGACCAGCTCATAGCATCCCAAATCCATTTTTAATCCAAAGATTGCATTCTCTGTACCTAACAAATATGGGTTGGATGAAATTGGGTATTTTATTTGGTGTTTTATTACACCATAAGCGTCAATCTATACTCCTGAAAAATGCATGTCCCAATAAGCAGCACATAGAATCGAATATAAAGATAGAAGCCTAGAACACATGATCTAATATATGAAAATATATTTTGTCCTATATATATATAAATAATTAAACATAATCAATTAGTCTTAAGACTACGTATGCTAATTATCGTAGTAATCTTCCTAATGATTCTTCCTTCACATGTAGGTTCCCTTTTTATTTGTGGTAAAATTTATGATTATACGTGAAAATATATAAACACGAACAAACAAGAGTTTATTATTTTGCAACAATATCATTATTTGTTTGATTTCTTTTTCACCTCTCGACAAAGAAGAAAAACATCTCACCACAGTCAAAGCAAATACCCAACCAAAAAAAGGAAAAACACACAAATATTGAAACTTAGTAACTAGATAGTACACCAGAATCTCCGAATCTGTTGCACTTGAACTCTAGAAGCATGTCATCAAGGACAAAGTCTGCAACATGATGATTACCTGCATCAGTCATATGACCGCCATCCCAACTAACATATTGAGATGGATTAGGACAAACTGTGGCACTTGACCCACAAGGAGCATTAGCATTGTATTTTCCACCACCTCCGCAGCATGAAGAGGTCAATGTGGAAAATCCATACCAAGAAGAGCTACGAAACATATCCATATAAGCCCCATAGTAATCTCCATAGACAATTTTTACATATGGGAACTCCCATCGCAGATATTCCAAAGCCATTTTTAGATAAGCATTGTGGTATGAACAAAAATCATTTAGGTATGTCAAACAACCAAATGAGTCGTAAGCATTGGGATCAGATGTAGCATATGAATTCAGCATGCCAGGTAGACATCCGAAGGGGAGAACTCCTGGAACTAAAATGCGAGTTGCCCCTAGTTGAATTACATCTCTAATGCCTTTAATAACGCCAGAGACAACAAAAGGAACGTATCTCCGCATCTCAGGTTCTTTCTTTCCTTGGCCAAAAGAAAAGATATAGTCAGCTCCACCAATTTCCCCCATTATTACGAGAGATTTCCTTAAAGCGTGCCTACAATCAGAGCCATAGGTGGACTGTAGATGGGATTTCAACCACCCTAATTGAGTGGTGAGATGCATGTTCTGGGGAGACAATATGACATTTTGAGCAGCCCAAAAAGAGTTATTTAGCACTGTGGCACCAGCGTAAGCAAAGTTAACGCCTTGACTAAAAGAAGCATTTTTATCTAAGTAAGCATTGAGCAAGGGGATGTTTAGTGCGTAGGCAATAAAGTCGGTGATGATACGCCCATCTGAGTAGCGACCAGTAGGTCTCTTAAAATAGGTCTCGCCATAAGGAGGTCCATAGGTGTGTTGTGCGAGACCGTCTGTTAAAATAACAGCATTTCCAGCATCGACAAGAGAGTCGCCGAATTGGTAAATAGAAGTGATGTGACATTTTGTTTTGGCAGCAGAAGGAGAAAAAAGAAAAGCGAAGATTATGATCAGTAAAAGAAAGAAAGATACTTTGGGTAGAGATACAGAAGACATACTGAAGAATGTTTTTTCTTGAAAATTGAAAGTGGCAAAGTGCTATTTATACTGTTAAAAAGTACTCCCTCTGGATGAACCTTTTCGCTTTTCGAGAGTCAAACTGGATGAACTTTGACCAACAATTTAAGATGATTTTTTTCATCATATTGATATGCAAAGAGTTGCATGCTATAGTACTTTTTGTATAGTTTTTCAATATGCAAATTTTTATTTGAAAATATTAATTTAATATAGTCTAATTTAGATTTAAATTTTAATGAAATTGACTTTCAAAAAGTAAAAAGGTTCATTCTTTTTGAAACGGAGGGAGTATTAGAAGTGTAACTGCAGACTTATCCCTATGTGGATGTGATGGTAGATCTTAATTTAATACAGGACTGTATCTAAATATTTTAGGTTGATGTGCATGTTCTAGTTTTTGTGATCCCAATGACTTGGAATAAGTGGCCGTTTGGCCATAGATTTGAAAAAAATATTTAGAAAACGAGTTTTTGAAGTTGGGTTGAAAAATGGTATTTGAAAATTGAAGTTGTGTTTGGACATACATTTCACTTGAAAAAAAGGTAGAGTTTTGTGAGAGAAGAAAAAACTTTTTTTGAAAAAAACTTGAAAAAGTGCTCTAAACCACTTTTTGATTTTTCAAAAACTGTTTTCCAAAAAAAGTTGAATAAATCATAAAATTTCATGGACAAATATGTTTTAAAAAACTTTTTGAAAAAAAGAAAAAAAATTTTGATGGACAAACGGATTAGTTATCTTTTGTAATGCATGTGCTAGCTAGGTTGATAGCCATTATCTAAAGGAAGTACACCCACCGTATAAGATTTAAGAAAAGTGTAATAAGTCATAGCTAGCATTTAGATAAATAGTAATGTTTGTGATTTTTTTATACTTTAAACTTTAGATCGTCTTGTGCAACTTGTCCCCATTTTGTCTTTAGGCTAATCTAAAATTGTCGAAAATATCGTACGTTAAAATCTAATTGTAATAAGTTATTCACCTATGTCTCTATTCTAATTCAAATATGATATGTTTCAGGACCGCTGTCATCTAACAAGAACATGGCGAACCATTCCTATTTTGCTTATAGCAATTGAAGAGTCCGATGATAATTCATTTTTCCTAAGATAAATTGCTAGATTTCTCGTGAATTTTTCACACTGATGAATTACTTTTTGGGTTTATGAATCAATCGAGAAGTGTATATACAATATTCATGATAATTATTTGTCTCACTTGGTTTACTGATGAAGAAAGCCAATTAGATTGCATACTTAAAGCGAATATGTGCAACAAATTCCTTAATCTATTTTTAACTCGTAAATTTGTTCAGTAGGTTACATTTCCTAACCATGCACCTAAGACGGGATTACTTATTCAACAGGCAACAGGATTCTTTCTAATTAAGGCGACTCGTACCAAGATGAATGAAAAGGCAAAGAAAGAGAAGAATATATGCTATCAACTATCTAAGTGTTTTATTATATAAGTGACTCCGATAAATAAAGTTATGTATTTTATATAAACATGTAGTATACATGGGGGCGGATTTAAACATATTATATCGGTGTCATCCGACACCACTATATCGAAAATATTTGCTAAATATGTATATGATTATAATAAGCAAAAAAAAAAAATGGTTATAATTAAAAAGGATGAAACTATATGAATTAAAAAACGACCACGTGAGTTGGTTGTACCCTTCCAATTTGACTTTGAGGTCTAGAGATCAAACCCTAGTAGCTATATTTTTTATTTCCATTTTTTAGCTAAATGGCTAGGTTTATTATAATAATCCTACATATAATGAATACTCCCTTTATTTCAAAAAGGATGAACCTATTACTATTTGAAGGGTCAAAGAAGATCATGTTTGGCCACATGTGTTACAAATATTTTCTAACTATTTTGAATTGTGAACTATTGTAACTTATAGTATTTTTCATGTAGTTTCTAAATATGTAAATTTTATTTAAAAACGTTAAAAAATTCGATGTGCAAATTCCCATCGAAAATTAGTCAATTTGATCCTCGTACTCCGCAAAGGTTCATCCTTTTTGAAACGGAAGGAGTACCAATTAGGATTTTTTTACACAAATATACAAATTTTCAACCTTAATTACAAAAAAAAAAAAAAAAAAAAAATAGCAAGATTTTTCAAATTACAAGGCATAGCAATATTTTTTTAGCACATTTTCATTTTTGATAATTAGACTTAACTCCACTCTTCTAAAAACCCTAAATCATTTTCTTCACTTCCCCAAAACAAATTAACCGTCACCCAACCCCTTCTCTCAGACCAAACATACAACTCCACCCCCGCCATCACAGTACAGATCCTATCGAAAACCTAATCAAAATGGTAAACAGAGAAACGCCTTTCTGGCGACGACTAACAGATCAACGCTATCACAGTGCAGATCCCAGACTCCGGTGATGACAACGGCTAACAGAGCAACTCCTTTCCGGCGAGATAACGCCGATAGTATCACTTTTGTAAGACGCTTTTTACGGCGTTGATCGCCTCTCCGTTTGTGTCGCTGCTACTGTGTTAATCTTTATCAACGATAGTATTTCGATGGTCTCCCCCTCCATTTTCACTGCTCCCCCATTCTCATCGTTACCCCCTCCCTATTTTGATCTACGTGTGTTCATCTGCTTAAGCACAAACTCCGCCATGTCGGGTGGTATCTCATCCATTTTGTGTTGTTGAGGTTGCACATATGAGATGAAAAGACTTGTGATTTGTGCCTTGTCTGGTATATGAGTAGGGAGGAGTGATGGGGTGGGCTGGTGATGCAAGCAAAAACCGGAGTTGAAGCCTTCCAATCGGAGACAATAAGAACACGACGCGGAAGCAAATAAGTAACCAAGATAACAAGAAATCGGGGAAGGGGGAGAACAGAAATAGAAGAAAGAATGGATAATCGGAATCAAAACATGATTGATTATCCAAGGGAGAAAAAGAAACTTGAACCTAACAAGGATTCATACTAGGGATGAAATCCATTTCGGTTCCAAACCTAAGAAGGCATACACAAAGCCTCGGGCTTCAACAAGAATGGCTCGGCCAATTCTATCTCTATTCTCTCAATTCAATATCAACTCCAAAACTATCTCTAATGAGCTATGCTAGGAGTTTATATAGACAACAATAAAAAGGGCAAAATAGTAAAATGGTCACAGGTGACCAATGAGATAAAGCCACGCAGGGCTGGAGCAGTTTTATATGTTCGGCAGCTCAGCTTGAACACATTGGATTCCTATGCTTGTTTGGCTCGGTCACGATTGGAATCGAATGCTCTCCTGCCTCGGGCACATTTGTAGCCCTTCGATCGATTCTCTGTTCGGCGTCGTTCTTCCTTGGTTCGGTTGCTTTCAACTTTGGCTCGAGCTTGTCATTTCTTCCTTCGGGCTCAAACTTGATCGTTGAGCTTTCATAAGTTGTGCTCGGTCTCATAGCTTCCGAAGTCAGTGTCAGCAACGGTCACTTGTTGTCTGCTCGGTGGGGATTTCCATCGTTGTTGCTCCGCGAGGTAGTCTTTGATCGTGGGCGTTATGTGACTCCTCGGTGGACTAGCTTGATGAATCGAACAGGTGAGCCTGGTTCGTATTGCATCATCCTCCCCTTCTCGAAAGGATTTCGTTCTCGAAATCAAACCGACAAGATCTGCAAACAAGACAAAGACAAACAAAGCTTCCTACTTCGAGAGTAGGTTAGTGTTCAAAAGTGTGGAAAACACACTCTTATGATAGAGCCAAGCATCAATAATGATCAAGAAAATTATGTCCCCGAAGGAAACAACAAGTTCTTGGCTCAAAAAGGAATTGTACCGAACATATAAGTATACGAAAAGATCAATAGGACACTTTATATGCAAGATGTAGCGATCAAAGGCCCTATCACCTCTAAACTCATAGTCAAAGCCCTCAATTCACTTTTATCACCATGGGGCTTATGGACTTCGGTATGCACAATACTCGAGGTGTGATCAATATGTGGGATGGAGTAAGTAAAATGATTGACTCGACAACTAACATCGAATACTCCACTCCCTTTCTTAAAAGCAATCATATTCACACCAAGAGGTAGCTTGTCACCTCCAAAATTATCTCCAAGACAATCTTTCTCATTAGATAAGCTTTCGAAGAAGGTATCAAATAATGGATTATCTACGGGGTTAAGCTTTCTAAACCGAGGTGGTTCTCTTCCAGTCGGATGCACATCACCATCTCTTTCGAACAAAGGATTAGTGAAAATAAGTTCACTACCCATCAAAGGTGCATCCGAACCAAGATCATCATCCACACTTGAGGAGTCATCGAATATAATCAGATCCAACTCATCCACTAGGGACTCCTCAAGGGTATCTTCATCCTCACTACAACACATAGATCCACCATAGACAATGATTTCAACAAGGATATGATCAAACAACTCATTGTTCCCTTTATCAAAGATTGGTGGTGTGTCATAACAAGGGTCACAGACAGGGTCAACTACAACTTCATCACTAAAGAGAGGTTCGGTAAAAATCGAGCTCACATCATGATGTGGCTTATCATTCCTCTCATCTAGTGGTTCACCTTCACTCACAAGTTGACCATTCAATTCTACACTAGTTGCAAACACGTTGTAATCATACAAATCATCAACTAGCATAGACTTTTCACAAGCAATTTCACAAGACAAGGAAGTATCATGCTCACGGGGAGGAAATCGAACACTTACATCGGAGTGCCCTTCGGTCTCTCTCACTGCCTCCGAAGTGTCATAAGTAGTTTCTTCACCATGGAGCTCACATGAATGATTTTCTTCACCTTGTCTATCTACTTCGGGACATGGTTGAGGCTCCTTCGGTTTGCCTCCAAGAGTACGTACATAAGAATTCAAGCAAGTAGAAGAAGAAATAAAGGGTTAAGGTTAGAATAAGGTGTGTCCTCACTCTCAATGATTCTTTTTCCCTCTTTCTTTTTCCTCATTTTCTTTTCAAGGTCAGGTGTGGGTTCGGGTGGTGAAAACTCACTCTCATCACTTAGCACAACCTCTCCTTTTTCTCTCGAGAGTTGTCACCGGTCACTCCCTTACTCCTCTCGATCTTTTGTCTCTCATATTCGGGTGAATTGGGTCGAGGCCCAAGAATACCCATAGCTGGAGTAGGTGGACTTCTAACATCGATCCGAAGTCTACGACTCGAAGACTCATCAACTAATGTCTCTTTTTTTGTCGTCGGTGAACCACTTGACTTCGAAGCTAGTGTCTTCAGGTTCACAGTATTGACTTCGGTCGACTCTTTTCTTGCACTTGTCCCACTAATTCTTGTGTTCGTAGGACTCCTCGGTGGCACTCTTTCGATCCTGGATTGGAGTTCCTGCTCTTTTCTCTGCTGAAAAGCCGCGGCATACGCTCTAATGGACTTCTTTTCCTTCATCTTGTAGGGTGTGAACATAGAAACAAGTTGCAACTCTTTGTTGTACACGAGGTATACATCCCTCTCACTAATATATAGCAACTGTTTGCTGCACAACCATGGATCTCCTAGCAAAACATCAAAATCGGGCATGGAGTACACGTCACACCAAGCATATTCTCTATAATCCCTATGAGATATGAGCACTCGAGCCTTATGGGAAACCCTCACTCCCTTATACGAATAAGGATGTTTCAATTTATAGCATGGTATTTTTAGGGTCCATAACAAAGAAGCGCTAATGCAATTGACGTCGGTATCTCCAATCTTGAGCAAATTTCCTCCATAACCATTCACCTCAACAACGAACCTGCTTTTACCCAAGTTTCTTATAGGAAAACCCAAGTAAGAACTTGAGTGTCCCAAATCATCAAGACTAACAACTTGGGTCCTCCTTATTCCTCAACTAGTGGCAACACCACTAGGATAACTCCCACTTCCTTTCACTCTTCCAACATTAGAAGTATTGTTGAAAGTCGAGGAAGCAGTTTTAGCATGGAACCCCTAACAGCTACTCCTCGAAGAAGGAGTTCGGATGAAACCTCCTCTACTCCCCTCGGGTCCACATCCACCAGTGCTCCTCGAGCCACCCTTCCCATGGGAATTGGAAGCATTGAATCGTGTGTCACGACTCAAAGTTGCAAGCCTTCCTCCTCCCATGGAACAACCTCCACCACCTCTTCCCAACCCAGATGGAAGGAGTTCTACTACTCCCTTGTGCTCCATACGAGACACCGAAGGAAGATGACATCGAATAGTTCACTCGATCAACTTCATCATCGATTTCCCCGATGTCTCATTCATCGTATTCAAGATCATCACAATGAGAGTAAGTAGGATCATCATACCTCGAAGCATCACTACCTTCGTATTCTTGACCCGAAGCATAAGATTCTTCTCGTTCATCTTCACAGGCTTCGTAGTCTTCGTCGTCTTCGTATTCACCATAGTGACCTGCTTCGTCCTCGTAAGAGCCATAGTCCCCGGTGTTGTTATAGCAATCATCACCATCGTAGGAACCATAGTCTCCAACATCTCCACACGAATCATACCCTCCATAATCTTCATCATCCGAAGACATAGCTGCAACAAATAAAGTAAAGGACCTCACAAGTTCAATCCCTCACGTGTATCACTCGAGTGATGTTCACTCGATTTTCTTTCCACTCATGTATACACTCAAGGTCGTTGGCTTTTGTGACCTCACTCTATTGTTCTCACCACTCTAGCCTTTTTCCACTCAAGATGGGCTTGCCTTCTTGTTAGGAAACTGAAGTGATAAGTCATAACTAGTACTTTCCAAGTTTAGGTTCGGAAGGAGTTTATTTGACTCGATGGAACGGTAGCTATTTAACTGCGCACGGGGAGTCAAAGAATTATCTACGAAATTGGACCTCGGTCACCCCACGCATGAGTTCCTATTAAGCTCAAATTCGATAGTACGACCTCGAGTAGAAAGAATTACTCCAGAGATCCACTATCGAGAATATTTGGACACAAGAAAAGTGAAATCCTAAGGGAATCTTCCTCCTCAGTTCCGCTTCGGAATTTTCCGAACACGTGACCTCGGTACAAGTGTTTCCTCCTCGGTACAGATAGGGTTTAACCTTATAAAATTCCCTTTTCTAGCCGACAACTTTTCACCTGGGGTTTTGATCTTTACACTTTACCCCTTTCTTCTCCAATGGAACAGTGAACCTTTACTCCGGTGTACGAATAACTTCAAGATTCGTTCACAGTCTACTAACAACAGATTAAGCTCAAGATTTGGGTCGTCTCCGGTTCTACAATGGAGGAGAACACTTTAGTTCCAAGCAGAGCTAAGAACACAACTCGACAACGTCCGTACACAGTTAATAACTTAACAAGATTCCGGCGTACGGACGGTAGCTAAACAGTGGAACTTTGATTTTCAAGCACTAAAATCATCCCAAATAAATCAACAACCACCAGTTTCCATCGATAAACACCAAAACACAACTGGGGTTCGATCTCAACTATACCACGTCAAGAACACAGTCCAAAATCGAATAAAAACCCTAGTTACAAATGACGTATGTTGGGTACTCAATCGATTCCTTAGACAGTGGCGACTACAAATAAGTGATTGTTTAATCCAAACAATAAAAAACAAACAAATTTTGATAATTTTTCAACTTTTCAATTTTTTTGTATTTTCTTCTTTTTCAAGTAACATAAGAACGCCAACAGAAAATAAAGTTAAGATGAACAAGGAACGGTAGATTCGTAGGAACGAAATCCAAGCCTTGCTCTGATACCAAACTGATACAAGCAAAAACCGGAGTTGAAGCCTTGCAATCGGAGAGAATAAGAACACGACGCGAAAACGATAAGATAAAGAGGCGGAAGCAAATAATTAACCAAGATAACAAGAAATCGGGGAAGGGGAAAAACAGAAATAGAAGAAAGAATGGATAATCCGAATCAAAACATGATTGATTATCCAAGGGAGAAAAGAAAACTTGAACCTAACAAGGATTCATACTAGGGATGAAATCCATTTCGGTTCCAAGCCTAAGAAGGCATACACGAAGCCTCGGGCTTCAACAAGAATAGCTCGGCCAATTCTATCTCTATTCTCTAAATTCAATATCAACTTCAAAACTATCTCTAATGAGCTATGCTAGGAGTTCATATAGACAACAATAAAAAGGGCAAAATAGTAAAATGGTCACAAGTGACCAATGAGATAAACCCACGCACTGCTGGAGCAATTTTATGTGTTCGGCAGCTCAGCTGGAACACATTGGATTCGGACGCTTGTTTGCCTCAGTCACGATTGGAATCGAACGCTCTACTGCCTCGGGCACATTTGTAGCCCTTCGATCGATTCTCTGTTTGGCGTCGTTCTTCCTTGGTTCGGTTGCTTTCAGCTTTGGCTCGAGCTTGTCATTTCTTCCTTCGGGCTCAAACTTGATTGTTGAGCTTTCATAAGTTGTGCTTGGTCTCATTGCTTCTGAAGTCAGTGTCAGCAGCGGTCACTTGTTGTCTGCTTGGTGGATTTCCATCGTTGTTGCTCGACGAGGCAGTCTTTGATCGTAGGCGTCATGTGACTCCTCGGTGGACTAGCTTGATGAATTGAACAGGTGAGCCTGGTTCGTATTGCATCAGGTGGGGGCAGAGTGGAGTTATGTCTCGCCTAAAGTGATTCATTATTCCATTTGAAATCGTGTATATTCTCTACTGATTTTGTATGTTGGTGCAGTTAATGGAAAAATGTTCAAAGAGAGAAGATGCATGATGAAATAATGCTGAAACGGTATAGAAACTTATAGATACAATGCAGAAACGGTCTGAAATGGTGTTGAAACAGTCTAAAATGGCATTGAAACACTATGATACAGTCTGAAACGGTATTGAAACAGTCTAAAACGACATTGAAACAGTATGATACAGTCTCAAAACGGCATTGAAACACTATGATACAGTTTCAAACAGAGTTGAAATAGTCTGATACGGTGATGAAACGATATGATACAATCTTAAACCGCTTGTGAAAAAATTTCGAAATAAAATATAAAAAATAATATGAAATAATGCTAAAAAGGTGAAAATAGCTTAGAAACAGTGAGAAACAATGCACAAATGGGATGAAACAATGCTGAAATAGTCAAGAAACAGCTTGATACAGTCGAGAAATAGTTAGATACGGTGTTGAAATAATCTGAAACAGTGCTGAAACATCATAGATACAATGAGATACGGTTGGATACGGTGCAGAAGCTGTTAGATACAGTGCTGCAGAAACAGTAGAAACGGTGCACAAACTGTTAGATACAGTGCTACAAAAACAATTGTAATGGTGCAGAAACTGTTAGATACAGTGCTGCAGAAATAGTTTGATACGGTGCAGAAACAGTTGATACAGTGCTGAAATAACTGAAACGGTGCAGAAACAGTTAGATACAGTGAGATACAACGAGATACGGTGAGATACAATGAGATACATTGAGGATGAGATGAGGAAAAGTGAAATTGGGGTAAATGGGAGGAGTATAAGTGAAATTGGGGAGATAGTGGGAGTAAAAGTGAAATAGGGGAAAATGGGAGGAGCAAAAGTGATAGTGGGGGAAATAGGAGAAAGAATGTAAGGGTTTGGTATGTTATGAGAAAATATTGCTATGTTGTTGCTATATTTGTAATTATCTTGTGTTTTCCTCTATATAGGGTAATTTTACTAAAATGTATGTTTGGCAATTAAGCTCTAACTTGTACTTTTATGTAAAAAATCCTACCAATTAAACCTAGACCTATTAGGCCACAATCAAAACTATTGAAAACTGGAATTCATTTATAGTGATTCATTCTTTTGTTCGCTTTGATAAATTTTCGATACTACTCATAGAAAATTCTGCGTATGCCACTGATTATACATCATATTCTGTAGACATTATTGTTGTATATCGTTAAGGTCTATGAAATAGAAATTGTATACCTGGAAGATGCATACTAAAAAAAAAAGGGCAGCCTGATGCATAGAGCATCCCACGTTCATGCAAGTTCCGAGAAAGGGTCGCATCCCGAGAGGTGTGATGTACGCAGCCTAAACAATTTTTTGGACAACCTGTATATTACATATTCACTGTGTAATTTTATAAGGAGCAAAATATGGGAATGAATACAGGCCTGATAAATATGTAGGCTGTGGGTAATCATGAAAACACCCTAATTTTCTTGGACGACGTGTATATTACAATAAAATCACATAATTAAAAAATTTAGGTACTTATAAGTTTCTCTTAAGATTGATATCTTGACCTGTTATTTCTATTTCAATACCGGTCGCAAGAGTCCTCGTAAGAATGGATGATTATGCAATTTATGGGCCTGGAGTCCTTGTGTTTTTGCTGAGATTGTAGAAACACTAGAACTCATCGTCCTTAATTTCTAAATATAATATTTTTTTATCCTGCCCTTTGAGTTTAATTTATAATTATTTTTCTGAATCCAATGATGGTTTGAATAACAAATTAGTGGCCAACTTGAGTTTAGATGATTAAATGGATTCAACACCCCTTATGAGAGATGACTAGACCAGCTCCAAACGTCCCAACACATATATCGTTCAAAACGTTAAATTTTTCGTACCTGACAAATATAGATTGGTTGATAGTGGATATTTAATATTATTTATACAGACAAACTAGATTAGTTGAAATTGAAAATTTATATAGACAAATTCAGATGTTGAAATTGAGTGTTTATACAGACAAATTTAGATTAGTTTAAATTAGGCATTTATACAGATAAATTCAGAGAAAATTTATACAGACAATTTCAGATTAGTTGAAATTGGGTATTTATATAGTGGGAGGCTTAGCACACATAGTAAATTACCCAATTTTATAAATTTCTCTCGTTTGCACTTTGGATACAAGTGTCAAATATGGCCGCGAATATTCCTAAAGAACTCCTTTTCCACTGAAGCAAACCTATACACAAATATATAAACCTGGAACACGTGATCTAGACTCTAGTACATACAATTTCTCCTATTTCTTTTTGCCACTTGTGACGTTTTTAGATTTTTTATTATCCATAAATAAAGTTGTTACAATATAATAATTGAGCTCTTTCATCTCAGTCTATAATGGTGGCAAATGGATAGATTGGATCGGATTTGGATCGATTAAAAATGGATTGAGAAAAATGGGTTGGGTTGTAACCTACCCATATTAATATGGGTAAAAAATAGGTTCGGTAAAAAGTGGGTAGGATAAAATATGGGTAAAAAATTATATTCCGCTGCAACTAATAATCTAATATTGGAACTCTACTTTGAACCATTACAGGATTCAAAAAAATCATCCATAAATAATTGAGCTCTACTGAATTAACTATACAAACAGAAACCTACGTGAAAGTTTCTGGCGTATACCTAATGAGTAAATACTAAAACGACAGCACTGTTTAAAGACTACGTATGTTATTAATATTAATTTTCAATTGTTTATTCCTTCATGTTGACTAATCTAGTACAAAAATAAAGCTTAATGACAACTGGAGAATTTAGAAACGAAAAAAGGCTGGAAATAACATGGGACTGGTGTAAAGCCGCCTATAGGAAATTTGAATTAATAATCATAATCCACCAGCTTACACTTTGTCTTTTCCTTTCATTTTGTTCTTTTCCTAAGCTATGAAATTGGTTTTATGTGTCTTAGGTGGTAAACGCTAACAAAGTTGGAAGTATGTAAATACTTTGCTGAATAATTTAAGGGCGGAAACATGTATTTTCCCAATCCTTGTGTATGAGTTTTTGAAATATGCATCGATCTTAGGGAAAAAAAATATTGAAATGAAAGTTACGCACGACTATGGTTTTTTAAAGTAACAGATGTTCTTTAAAGACTGATTACATGTGTATAACATTGAAAATCAATCATCAAAATCAAGAAACTGTTCTTGAACCAATAAAGATTAAAAAAATCAATTAAGCAACCATTCACCATTAAAACAGTTAGACTAATTGGATAGAGGTGCTAAGTTGGGCAAATTTTTGTAACTGGTTTGTAGTATCATAAGTTCATCAATAAAGGCCTGCAAATTATGATCAGAGGAACCACCTTCAATGACTGCCTCAGTTCCTTTCTTCTTCCATTTCATTTGATTCTCTTTCATCTCAGTCTATAATGGTGGCAAATGGATAGATTGGATCGGATTTGGATCGATTAAAAATGGATTGAGAAAAATGGGTTGGGTTGTAACCTACCCATATTAATATGGGTAAAAAATAGGTTCGGTAAAAAGTGGGTAGGATAAAATATGGGTAAAAAATTATATTCCGCTGCAACTAATAATCTAATATTGGAACTCTACTTTGAACCATTACAGGATTCAAAAAAATCATCCATAAATAATTGAGCTCTACTGAATTAACTATACAAACAGAAACCTACGTGAAAGTTTCTGGCGTATACCTAATGAGTAAATACTAAAACGACAGCACTGTTTAAAGACTACGTATGTTATTAATATTAATTTTTAATTGTTTATTCCTTCATGTTGACTAATCTAGTACAAAAATAAAGCTTAATGACAACTGGAGAATTTAGAAACGAAAAAAGGCTGGAAATAACATGGGACTGGTGTAAAGCCGCCTATAGGAAATTTGAATTAATAATCATAATCCACCAACTTACACTTTGTCTTGTCCTTTCATTTTGTTCTTTTCCTAAGCTATGAAATTGGTTTTATGTGTCTTAGGTGGTAAACGCTAACAAAGTTGGAAGTATGTAAATACTTTGCTGAATAATTTAACGGCGGAAACATGTATTTTCCCAATCCTTGTGTATGAGTTTTTGAAATATGCATCGATCTTAGGGAAAAAAAATATTGAAATGAAAGTTACGCACGACTATGGTTTTTTAAAGTAACAGATGTTCTTTAAAGACTGATTACATGTGTATAACATTGAAAATCAATCATCAAAATCAAGAAACTGTTCTTGAACCAATAAAGATTAAAAAAATCAATTAAGCAACCATTCACCATTAAAACAGTTAGACTAATTGGATAGAGGTGCTAAGTTGGGCAAATTTTTGTAACTGGTTTGTAGTATCATAAGTTCATCAATAAAGGCCTGCAAATTATGATCAGAGGAACCACCTTCAATGACTGCCTCAGTTCCTTTCTTCTTCCATTTCATTTGATTCTCTTTCATCTCAGTCTATAATGGTGGCAAATGGATAGATTGGATCGGATTTGGATCGATTAAAAATGGATTGAGAAAAATGGGTTGGGTTGTAACCTACCCATATTAATATGGGTAAAAAATAGGTTCGGTAAAAAGTGGGTAGGATAAAATATGGGTAAAAAATTATATTCCGCTGCAACTAATAATCTAATATTGGAACTCTACTTTGAACCATTACAGGATTCAAAAAAATCATCTTCAACTAAAAATTCAAATGTGAAAGAAGAGATTTGTGACACGACCCAAAATCCGGTTAGGCCGTGCGGACACCCGACATCCTCCTCTAGACCCGTCGGGCGAACCCTTACCAATTAAATTAGGAAAATAAATATAATAATTCATAAATAAGGACAAGACTTAAGAAAAAAACACAGATATACTGATACCTCTAAGCTGTACAAAAGAAATTACAGCTGTCTACTCAACATGCTAGGTTTAGGGCTATCCAGACTAGACATCTAAGAGTACAAAAGAAGACAGATACCTCCTGAAGGGAGCAAAATGCATCTGAAATGATAACCAATAAACTGGTGGCCATCCGGAATAAAAGCTGGCTCACCCTGACAGCTGAAGTCGTTTTCGCTCCTTCATAACGTGGCGAACTCAATCCTAGAGCGAACCTGCCGAAACGAAATAGATAGACAAGAAACAAACAACAAACAAGGGTGAGTCAAAAGGACTCAATAAGTGGGGCAGACTAGCCACCTCAAGGAATAGGATAGCTAGCCAGGGAGAAGAAACATATAAACCAAATTCCTCTTATTTAAATTTTGAAAAGGCAGAGCCAGATAATAACTAGAAACACGTATGGAATCACAAACTCATTAACAACCAGTAACGTAAGATAGCCAGAACATATAGGTATCCGGAACATATAAACAATCAGAAATACATCCTGTTGCGGCGTGCAACCCGATCCATATAATTATCATGTTGCAGCGTGCAACCCGATCCCCGCAACCCAGAATACGAGCCAGAAATATATAGGTAAACTGAGATATGTCCACGACATAGTGTACAAACCGCATACATAAAACACAATACAATACACACAATAGTCAGTATGCGGTGCAATTAGATGGGAGGAATGCGGTACAATGCAATGCAGTCACATATGCCTGATACCTATCTCCGACGCGGGACTCTCATCGTCTACCAGGAGAAATATGCAAAGATGATCTTTCACCGGCTTGGGACTCTCATCGATTACCGGGAAGTATATGCAATGATGACCCTTCACCGGCTCGGGACTCTCATCGATTACCGAAAAGTATATGCAATGATGACCCTTCACCGGCTCGGGACTCTCATCGATTACCGGGAAGTATGTGAAATAATGACCCTTCACCGGTGCGGAACTCTCATCGCTAACCGGGAAGTATATGCAATAATGACCCTTCACCGGTGCGGGACTCTCATCGCCAACCGGGAAGTATATGCAATAATGACCCTTCATCGGTGCGGGACTCTCATCGCCAACCGGGAAGTATATATCAACTCACAGCCAGAGTACAATACTCAGATCCTCAATGCAATACCAACAACAGGACATAACATATAATATACAATGTAAATTCAAAGCTAAGGCGTAATTAGTACGCCTATCGGTAGCTACACACGTAAGGATCACGTGGTAGAAAATCCACGAGGCCAGGTGCCTCCAAAGAAATGGATATAAACACTTACCTTGTTACAAAGTTAGTACATCCCCTCAATAACTGCTTGTCCTTTGGTTTCATTGCCAAACGATCCCACTCTATTCAATAAGCAGAAAAATATATCAAATTAGGCTAAAGGCTTCATTTCTCACATCTTAGGGTAGTCCAGGTAGGAACCTGATACCCTATTCGTATACGCAATACGCAGGCCAGGCCTATGTATAGGGTTTATGGTCACATAACCAAACCCTAAATAAATTACATTTATATGTTGCCCATAACTCACTGAGTACGAATATATAATCAATTCCACTATCGGGGTCCATTTGACCTTTTAACTATCAATTGAACTTATTAAAACGATGTCTAATATTCTAAGTTTTACCGTTAAAATATATTCAAACACACGTAATAAACTCAAATAATGCATTAACATCATTACCTGAATGTTTCGGTGTAAAAATTCTACTATTTTCCCGGCTCTTTTCTCATTTTCTGGCATTTTTTTATCTCACTGCGCTTTTCTCTTTCTCTTTTCTCGTTTCTCTGTTTCTTTTTAATGTTTCTCCTCAAATTTGTTACAGGTACACACACACACACATATACTGCACATGCCACCGCCTAACTTTTATGTATTTTGTCTTTTCCCTTTTTTTTTTCTTTTTTTCTTTTAAAATTCGCTGGTACAGTAAAAATTAAAACGGTATCCTACGATATTCGAAAAATAATTCCAACTTTTGCATACAAGTTATACAAAATATATGTAACATACTCGCGAAGGCGGATCTCAAATCGGGTTCCCGAAACTCAAGATGCGAATTTAAATAGAAAAAGTCAAATTATTTAACTTTCGGCATTTTAGCGGAAACTAGCCGAACAACATCGAAATTCACTTTCGAAAGTTTACAAAAATCACAAATAATCATACGAACTTAATAGCGCTTTCGGATTTCGAATCGGAGCTCATTCGACAAAACCGAGCTCGAAAATCTCTTTTTAATATTTATCGCTAATAAAAACTGAAACCTTCTTCCGATGCCTACCAAACGAGGTCTGATTTAGCTCAAATTATACAGACAGGTCCTAATAGATATTACGAATATTTTAAAATTATCGGCATGCTAATCGGAGTCCTAACTTCCTAAACGACTGACCGAGGTCGTTTCATTCTCCTCCACTTAAACTCTCGTTCGTCCTCGAACGAGCCTAAGTCTAAAGAAAAATTCGCACAGATAACAAAATAACTTGCACGACCTTCATAAGCTACTCCACGGACCTTATCTCTTGATTACAGGATCAGAATTATATTTTGCACATCGTACTTTTGGAATAAAATATATCTGGATAAAATGATAATACCATTGCCCGGATTATTCTGACTAAGACGATCCTTCTTCGATCACGAGAGGAGAGTTCTACATTTTCGAGACAAAGATACACGGAACTTTGGATGGATAACATGATTCAGCCGATAATCACCTCTTCAATATACCTTTCGATATAGAATAGGTCAATGGAACTAAGAATTAGCTTACGCTCTCACAACGCCTTAGAGATTTAATATTTATATTCATTATTGGAGGAAGACTCCTCCACTTAGAGCTTCAGCTCATACAGCTAAGTTGAATAAAAATAGTCATCCTCGCACAACCTGCCGGATTAAGGAAGACTTAGCTAAATAGAGAACGCGGGTCAGACCTGAGCTACCAAATTACTCTCTCGAGTTGCCAAACAGCTGTAACTCTCGAGTTCACAACTCCATACATTTTCTATAAGCACCACCGCCTGATGGATGGTACTTCTTTATAAAAATTTCAGCAGAGTTTCCCCTGAAACTGGATGATCCGCAAAAATAGAACCAGCACTATACTATACATGGGAATGGATACCCGGATAAACTGATATCCAAAACAATAATATGCTTACCCAGCTACAATAACACGTACTCTGGCTCAACACAGGGAACGTCACAAGCGGCTACCAATCGCCCAAGCTCACTAGTGCCGGACGAAGAAGAAATGGAAATGGATCGAGGATAGAAATAACTAGAGCTTTAGGAAGTTCATCTTCTTAGTTGCTTGGCTACCAAAGCTAGACTACTTCCGAGTCAGGCGAGCCAAAGAATCGCAATTGAAGAGATAGACATTAAATAAGCTTTATGGAAAAACATCCATACCAATTTAACCTCCCAATAAGAAGGAAACTCTGACAATTTACCAGAATACCCTTTTATAACTAAGACAAGCTCATAGAATAACATGACTCTACTAGAATCTCGAACCAAGAGGAGGCACATAGATCGAGCATTACTTGCCAGCCACTTTACACCGGAAGAAACAACGATACTTCCTGATGGTGACGAATAAGAATCCCATCATCCTACCAACACTGATTTCCGAGGAGAGAGGTAAAATGACTTGACATAATAACACAAGATGGCATAACAGGATGCCAAGCAGGCAATAGCAATACTCACCGTCAGATCTCTCATATTTAGATCAAATAAACTAGTAGGGTCTCATAAATGCCAAGAACAAATCATATCAGAAACTCACCCCTCTACCGCAACCGATTCTTAATTACGACAATATCCAAGGAAACCGTCGAAACATGATAAGACACACCATTTCCATATCGATCGGAAAGATAAATCTTACTTACAGATAAGGGAAGAAGAAACACACGGGTCTACTACATCGGATGCCTCAGCATCCCGCCAGACTAGCAGTTCATAGAACTGCCTCTGCAGCTGAGTCGAGCCACTACCCTGATAATTACTTCTAGAAGAACCACTACCACCACGCTCTCGACCTCTATTGGATGGTGGGATTTCTCTGATTGATTAAACTTTAAATGAAATTCCTGGGACTGTGCAGGTGCCTGAGGGCGAGAAGAAGGACGATTGTCTACTTGCTGGAGTAAGGAAAAACTCCTCAAAAGATAACCAGACTCATGATAGTGATAACACCCTTTTCCCTAAAAATGGAAATTGGATAGATTATAGATAGCTACAAAGAGAAAACTGAGTCTATCTTGATGAACTACTAGCGCACTTTGAGAATCACGCTCTACAAGCTGAGATAACCTGGAAGGTGACCTTCCAAAAATAATCAGAACTCTTACCTCTAAATGAGGTACCATGATGCCCACTAGGGCCACAGGATCTCTTGCCCTCCCGCTCTAACTTATGGTAGGCCTAATACCTTTGGGAAATATCAACAACAACATCAAATGAAGTCCCAACCTCAATTTTTCGAGCCATCTGGGATCTCAAGGAAGGAGAAAGGTCATCAATAAATTTTTGAATCTCTCGAAAGGCTCATGGACTAGTTCTAATGCATATTCAGTCATTCTATAGAATTCAATCTCATATTCTGAAACACCAACAGGCTATCCGACAGGCTACCCTATCCAATCTACTCAGACTGGCAACACTTTTCATCTCGCTCGCTACTCGGAAGGAGCTTTTCCACGAATCTAGAAGAAAAATCGAACAAAATTAGCTAATAAGAGAGCAGCCAACCAATTCAAGGCCAGACCCCTGAAACTAGAAAGCAGAATAATCAACACCATACCACTCGATATAATCAAGAGCCTGAAGGGTACGCTGACATCACTTTATTTAAAAAAACTTACACATGGATTATCTAATGCATTGCTTGGGAATATCCGGATGTTCAACTGCGTAAAATAATGCAACCACTTTGAGCACTCGGATCCAATAATTACCTCAGTTACCTAACCAGCCAGAACAACTGGAGGCACAACACATGCTGCCTCTGGAACATACTTTACTGCGGCAATATTAAAAACTGGAATAGGAGCTCCCTAAGACCGAACATCTGTATCTGCGTCAACCTAATAAGCTACCTAGCGAATAATAGGTTTTTGCGGAATCTGCGTTGCCAAGATTCTCGTAAAGCACCGTAGAGAGCCAAGGGAACCACAAGGTCCTGCTCCCTTACCCATCGCGAGCTCGTACATCCGAACTAGATCGTCAGCACAATCAAAAACTCTCAGGGCTTCGTCAGTGCTAGCCCAGGCTAGACTGCTTCGTCTTGAACTCATACTATTTACTGATTTGTCGCACGAGGGTTCACAATTACGACGAATGAATTAACAAAAATACTGCTGCATCCTAGACCGACGCACGATCAGAAAAGAAGGAAGTGAAACTTCCTAAATGCCACCATAGCCTCTCGTAGATAAGTACGGACGTCTACATACCCATCAGCGAGACTCTACTAGACACTGTCTTAATCTGGATAGACTCTAAATCGGGCTATGATACCAACTGACACGACCCAAAATTCGGTTAGGCCGTGCGGGCACCCGATATCCTCCCCTAGACCATTCGGGCGAACCCTTACCAATTAAATTAGGAAAATAAATATAATAATTCATAAATAAAGACAAGACTTAAGAAAAAAATACAGACATAATGATACCTCTAAGCTGTACAAAAGAAATTACAGCTGACTACTCAACATGCTAGGTTTAGGGCTATCCACACTAGACATCTAAGAGTACAAAAGAAGACAGATACCTCCTGAAGGGAGCAAAATGCATCTGAAATGATAACCAATAAACTGGTGGCTATCCGCAATAAAAGCTGGCTCACCCTGACAGCTGAAGTCGTCTTCGCTCCTTCACAACATAGCGAACTCAATCCTGGAGCGAACCTGCCGAAACGAAATAGATAGACAAGAAACAAACAACAAACAAGGGTGAGTCAAAAGGACTCAATAAGTGGGGCAGACTAGCCACCTCAAGGAATAGGATAGCTAGCCAGGGAGAAGAAACATATAAACCAAATTCCTCTTATTTAAATTATGAAAAGGCAGAGCCAGATAATAACTAGAAACACGTATGGAATCACAAACTCATTAACAACCAGTAACGTAAGATAGCCAGAACATATAGGTATCCGGAACATATAAACTATCAGAAATACATCCTGTTACGGCGTGCAACCCGATCCATATAATTATCCTGTTGCAGCGTGCAACCCGATCCCCGCAACCCAGAATACGAGCTAGAAATATATAGGTAAACTGAGATATGTCCACGATATAGTGTACAAACCGCATACATAAAACACAATACAATACACACAATAGTCAGTATGCGGTGCAATGAGATGGGAGGAATGCGGTACAATGCAATGCAGTCACATATGCCTGATACATATCTCCGGTGCGGGACTCTCATCGAGTATATGCAATGATGACCCTTCACCGGCTCGGGACTCTCATCGAGTACCGGGAAGTATGTGAAATAATGACCCTTCACCGGTGCGGAACTCTTATCGCCAACCGGGAAGTATATGCAATAATGACCCTTCACCGGTGCGGGACTCTCATCGCCAACCGGGAAGTATATGCAATAATGACCCTTCACCGGTGCGGGACTCTCATCGCCAACCGGTAAGTATATGCAATAATGACTCTTCACCGGTGCGGGACTCTCATCGCCAACCGGGAAGTATATATCAACTCACAGCCACAGTACAATGCTCAAATACTAAATGCAATACCAACAACAGGACATAACATATAATATACAATGTAAATTAAAAGCTAAGGCGTAATGAGTACGCCTATCGGCAGCTACACACGTAAGGATCACGTGGTAGAAAATCCACGAGGCCAGGTGCCTCCAAAGAAATGGATATAAACACTTACCTTGTTACAAAGTTAGTACATCCCCTCAATAACTGCTTGTCCTTTGGTTTCATTGCCAAACGATCCCACTCTATTCAATAAGCAGAAAAATATATCAAATTAGGCTAAAGGCTTCATTTCTCACATCTTAGGGTAGTCCAGGTAGGAACCTGATACCCTATTCGTATACGCAATACGCAGGCCAGGCCTATGTACAGGGTTTATGGTCACATAACCAAACCCTAAATAAATTACATTTATATGTTGCCCATAACTCACTGAGCACGAATGTATAATCAATTCCACTATCGGGGTCCATTTGACCTTTTAACTATCAATTGAACTTATTAAAACGATGTCTAATATTCCAAGTTTTACCGTTAAAATATATTCAAACACACGTAATAAACTCAAATAATCCATTTACATTATTACCTGAATGTTTCGGGGTAAAAATTCTACTATTTTCCCGGCTCTTTTCTCATTTTCTGGCATTTTTTTATCTCACTGCGCTTTTCTCTTTCTCTGTTCTCGTTTATCTGTTTCTTTTTAATGTTTCTCCTCAAATTTGTTACAGGTACACACACACACACACACACACACACACACACACACACACACACACACATATATATATATATATATATATATATCCTGCACATGCCACCGCCTAACTTTTATGTATTTTGTCTTTTCCCTTTTTTTTCTTTTTTTCTTTTAAAATTTGCTGGTACGGTAAAAATTAAAACGGTATCCTACGATATTCGAAAAATAATTCCAACTTTTGCATACAAGTTATACAAAATATATGTAACATACTCGCGAAGGCGGATCTCAAATCGGGTTCCCGAAACTCAAGATGCGAATTTAAATAGAAAAAGTCAAATTATTTAACTTTCGGCATTTTAGCGGAAACTAGCCGAACAACATCGAAATTCACTTTCGAAAGTTTACAAAAATCACAAATAATCATACGAACTTAATAGCGCTTTCGGATTTCGAATCGGAGCTCATTCGGCAAAACCGAGCTCGAAAATCTCTTTTTAATATTTATCGCCAATAAAAACTGAAACCTTCTTCCGATGCCTACCAAACGAGGTCTGATTTAGTTCTAATTTTACAGACAGGTCCTAATGGACATTACGAATATTTTAAAATTATCGGCACGCCAATCGGAGTCCTAACTTCCGAAACGACTGACCGAAGTCGTTTCAATTTGACAGGAAAATTGTGTGCTCCCTTTTATTCTAGTTTTCTAATCACATCATCAGATGAATATAGCAATACTTCAACTATATTATTATGTCAAGATCAAATCCAGAAACAACACATATGAAAAGAAAGTAATACAGTTAACTAATTACCAAAAAGAAAATTAAGCATAAATTTTATTATTATTCTTGAGTTTCAACAACTAAAATTTTATTTTCTCAATTTCAACAATACCCATATATTAAAATCCACATACAAACAACTTATTCTAAAAAAAAAATGAATTTCACAGTTGAATGGGGTAGAGTTTGCGTTGTTGGAGAAATTAAAAGAAAAAGAAAAAAGAAAAATAAGAATAAGAGAGAAGAAGAGGAAGAGAAAAGTGTGAAATGGAAGTTGTATTCTGCATATTACAAGAACAGAAGATAATGGTAGCTGAGTGAATGATTCGATTGATCCTATTGGTAGCTGAGTGTACCAAGCGAGGGCCCCTTTAGTTAGGGTCGAGCCAAATCTCTTGACTGTAGTAGGCTGGATTTCTTCCTTGGTAATCTTATTACTCTTCACAACAGTGTAATACGCAGCAATATGCTCGTCCGGATCAGTCGTTCTGTCATACTTCAAGTTATCTTGCAAGCGGAAATTCTTTGGTATGCGGACCGGTGCAGCACTTGCTTTGTAAGCATGTTTGTAAAACTTTTATTAATCTACCATGGTAACTTGCGGTGGAGCACCCAGCACATTACCAATCCAGTGGTGGATGACCTTCATCTCTTTTATGAGGTCTTGAATAATAAGAGCTCCCTTGAGGTCTTGGTTTTTGATCGTTAATGAGCCTTCAAGGGTAGTATCCGTGTTAAGCCTGCGATTAGGAGCTGACACTAGTGAATTGCTCGTGGGCGCTGGTCCTCGCGGGGATGCTGCCCTCTGAGACTATCCAGCCAATATCACTCCTATCCTCTGGGATATACCTTCGACTATGTTGCTTGAATTGCGCTTGAACGCGATTTTAAGGAGATTAACAAGGAAACCTCTGAATTTAGAATTACCTTCCGGAGGTTGATCGCCTTCTCCATCACTAGCAACAGGGATCGGCTCCTGAGAGGTATATTTTGGCTGCTCAATAGGATCTTTAGGTTGTACGCTGGGATCACTGGGATCCTTTGCGGACTCGTTTACTGCGTCTGTAGTGTTCTTTGGAATGCTGCTACCGTCGTTAGAGATGATTGCGCGTTAACCTTCGTAGAATACCTACAATTGCCTGGGCCCCACGATGGGCGCCAAACTTTTTGTACCTAAAATTGTACGTCTAGGTTAAACAATTAATTATGGTTGGGGTCACAAGCAATACAGTAATTAGAATGGAAAATTAAGTAGATACAATGAAAACAGTAATAAATAAAGCAAGACGAAATAAGCAAGACAAGGTAAAGTAATTCTTATTCCTTGAGAGTAGCTGGATTTTGTGGTGTATCGATCCATGTATAATACAATGTAAGGAGGGGTATTTATAGTAGCGATACCCAGTCCTAAATAAGGTAAAATACAAAGACTAATAAGGCTATGGGCCTATAACTCAAGACGGTCATATATACTAAACCCTAACTGGGAGACTGTAAACCCTAGGCGGCGGGATATATACCCTGCATCCTATGTCCGTGCCACCTAAATGGTCGTTGCCTTCAGGAGCGGGTGTGTATCCTCTGTGCCCGGTGACTTGTACGATAAGTCTAGTCTCGCCAGCTAGATTCGTATCTCCGTAATAGCAGGTGCCGTATTTTTTCCCACACACCCGAGACATAAAATACTCTTTGTTATCCAAATCATACAACTTCCATGCCTTTTCCCGTTCGGATATCCCAAAAATATATATCGACGACTTCGGCTTTCAAACTTATCATTCAATCGTCCGTGATTGCGTGCATAGCATAAGCATGCAAACACTTTCAAGTGATCATAATTCGGTGTCATATGCATCAGGATATTATATGGAGTCTTTCTATTCAACACTGAAGAAGGAGTCCGATTAATCAAATAAACAGCTGTCATAATATACTCTCCCCAAAACTCAATTGATAAGTATGCTTGAAAACGGAGCGCTCGGGCTACATTCAAAATGTATCGATGCTTTCTTTCAACTCGTCCATTTTTTTGTGGTGCCCCTATACACGAGGTTTGAAAAAGGATTTCTTATTCCCGAAAGTATGATCTCAAACTAGTAAACTCGGTTCCATTAGCACTGTTGACACCCAATTTTGCTCCGAGTTATTTTAAAATTAATGATTTATCATAAAAAATTTGAAATTAGAATAATTTTTCAATTAGAAGAGAAGCATTTGAAGTATTACAAAAGTGGGCCAAATATGCACCGCGTAGCCTCCTTCAGCCTATTTACTTAAAATATACTTATGCATACCTTACACTACATACACGCACAAAAGATAAACCCTTTCCCCCAACCCGTTTCTCTAATACCCGGGACCCGTTCCAATTTTTCCCCAATTCTGAGAAAAACGCCAAGAATCCGTCGACCCCACTGGTCCCCCTCCTTTTCCAGCTCAACGTTCGTACAAAACTTATCCAATTTGAGCTGTTGAAGGGTTTATGGGTATTTTTTACACAACCTAGAACCCTAAAATTTGGGAAGATAAAAGGGCTGCGAATCTCATTTTGAAGCAGCATCAGGCAGCCATGAATAGGGGAGTTCATAGAGTATAGGCAGTAGGGGTGAAGATAGGAGCCGTTAATAGTGAAAATCCAGCAGCCTTCAACATTAAAATTTTTAGGGAAAATGTCTTAGACCATTCAAGCAGCTTTAGAACATTGAAGTTATTAGCACCTAAGTTTAGCTCGCATTCGGCATATAGTTTTAGCTCGCATTCGCTTCTTTCACTCGGTTCTTGTTCGAGTGTAAGGACCTCAGATCCCTCGCTCCTAGTTCACTGCAGCGCAGTAGGTAATAAGCTTGTTTTAACTCTTTTTTTTTTTTGTGTAAATGTGAACTGTATATGTATTTGTGTCATGGGGTATTACTTCAGTAGTTATCACTGAATTGCATAAATATGTTAATGAGTAAGATGAGACCATAGCAGTAAACTTATTATTTAAAACCAATGCTTGTTAAATAAGGAATCTGCTCTAGTCATCGCTAGTTTAAAGCAAGTAAAGGTTGTTACATTCAAAATGAAAGTTCAAACTTAAGAGATTGTGAAAAGATTCAGTTGTTCTGGTAATAAGTTAAGCTTCCAGTATTCCTTTAATTTCTTCGGCTAAGCGTGCTCTATTTGCTTGAGTTATTGGTTGCTGATTAACCTGGAAGTTTGTTAAGGGTGGTGTGTAGATGTTTGAAGGGGTCCTGATAATTTGCAGTAGTTGTAGATAGGCTTTCGTGTTTGCAGGTATGCTGGATGGTATGTAGGTTGAGTTGGAGTTCCTGAAAGTTTGTTCAGGTTTTTGTAGATGCCTGGAAGGGGTCTTGTTGGTTTCAAATTGGTTGTTGGTAGTTCTGTGAATGTGAGTGGTGTGTGCAGGTGATCAAGGAGTTAATTTTGGGGGCTCTCTGGTGGTCATAGGACTAGAAGTGGTTTGCGGATAGTTAGGAGAGGTATGTTGATTGACAGGTTGTTTGATGGGGTGTTTCCTGATGCTAGCAGGTTGGTCTAGAGAAGGCTCGTAGTAGTTCAGGGTATGGAGCTGTGTTCTTTGTTGCAGGCAGGTCTGTTAGTGTGAGGTTGTGTGCGCAGGTGTTCAGGGATAGTGCAGAGGTGCTGGTGGTTTTAAAAATGAAGTTTTGGTTGTTTGTAAGGTTGGTTTGTAGGTCTGATATATGTGAGTGTTCAAAAGAGTGTGCGGAGGTAATAGGATTTAGTTTTAATGGTTTTACAGGTGGTGCTAAGGGTCTGGTTCATTTGCCAGCTTGTTTGTCCTAAAGTTTGATCTTTATACGAGTTTTGTTTAACTAGAATAAGCTTCTCGGACTAAAATTTTGATCTTTTCTTTTCTTAATTAAGGCTTATTGGATGTCATGGTTTAAGTTAATAATTAAGTTAGCTGGAGGGTGTTAAAGTTTGGTTGAATGTCATAATGTTCAAGTTATCCAGTTGGGTCTATGTATAAAAGAAGCAATGTATCTCTCTTTATGACCTTAGTATGTTCTTAAACTTTGTTGGATTTTTGAATTAGTAAAATTTTCTTTGTAAATGAAAGTTATGACTTTTCTTCCTTATGTATCAGTTAATGTTGGTGGCTGATAAAGCTTCTATTAAACTATGAGTGCTTAAAGATTAGACCTTCACCTCTATTTAAGTAATATGAAGGTCTACTTATTTGAGAGTGAAGCTAATTGCATTTTAGCTTATAGGGAAATAATGTAGATGATGTGTGCTTGTTTTCTCTGAGAGCATTATTTGGTGTAAGTTCATGAGTTAGTTCGATCCTTTATTGTTTCGAATATGTAGCTGTAAGTTTATATTACTTCTAGTAATGTTGTGGGAAACTCTGTTGAGTTTAAGCTTTGTTATTAAGATAGCAGAAAAGTTAACAATTCACTTAGTTGATTCACCAATTAGTACTCATCTGAGAAAGGAAAGTATGAATTAGATCACATTCGTTGTAGTTCATTTTATTGAATCCTGGCATGTATAAGTTCCTCTAGTTGTGTTTTACTAGCACACATACCCATAAGCTTATATGTAGCTTTAGTTCTAAGATCTGATTATGAACTCTATGAGACCCTAATGATTTGGCAATACCATAAATGGTGAATAAGCAGTAGTTTTGAAATTCTAGAAATTTAGTGTTTTACATTTTCTATAATATAAGAATGAAGGTTTGAGCTAGCTCTTGTTTTGAATCTGGTTTTGGTTTGCCTAAGTCATGTTGTCTACTGGTTAATATTGTGCTTCCTCTCTGGTTGATGTAGTTCATTTATGTTGAAACAGTGCATTAGATAGAAAACATTTTGGCTTGGCATGTTAAAATTTATTATGTGGTTACAAGTTTAACCTTTTGGTAATTTCTTGGTTGTTTGTCAAGTTTATAAGTTTGTGACGTTTTTCTATCTCATTTAAGTGAACTTGTGGCATTAGATTAAGTACATCAGCCATTTGGTAACCTTGTTAAAATATCACTGTTGATTAATAAATTTGTTAAGAAGCATGTGTATCTCATGGCTAAAAGCTTGATGGCATACATTCAGATTTGCTAATTTATAATATAGCAGTGATTCTCAATTCTCGCTACTCTTGTGTATATTTTTATTTATTTGTTTGATCCATAGGACATGATATCTAATCTTGTTTTCTTGTTCTTTATGGCATGAACCATCCGAGTTTCATTCCGAGACTCCACTTTGGCTAGGCTCTGTTCAGCATGCAAATTTTATCCAACTACTTCTTTTGTCGAGATTGATTGTTAAGCTTACCTCTTCCAAGTCTATTCTGCGGGACAGTCCTAGGAGGAAATCTTTGGTGTTCATTGTATCTATTGTGTCCTCGGCCTCTTTCCGGTTTCTATCCTTTTAACTCTTATCCTCCCCTTTGCCCCTTAGGATTTTATATAAGTTACTTGTAGGATAATTTATTCATGAATAAATATTCGATAATTGATATATTTGCTTTACTTTATGTTCATTATCTTTTATTTTGAAGTCGTTATTTAATTTATTGCAAATTGGGGCCAATTTAGCAAATGCGTGCAAGTAAAAAATATTTTTTGCAAATAAGCATTTATTCAATTTATTATTATTATTATTATTGTTATTATTATTATTATTATTATTATTATTATTATTATTATTATTATTATTATTATTATTATTATTATTATTATTAAATAATTCTTTTGCAAGAAAAGCGCACTTGTAAATATTTGGAAACCTGTCGGATTAACCGTAATTTACGGAATTTCGAAAGTGCCTTAAAAACCTTCTTTCAAAATTAACAAAACCTCTTACCTTTAGAATCTCTGAAAGAAAGACCGTCTTTTTAGAAAAATGGATTTTTGCACGCATTTGTTAATTTGGTGTGTGCAGGTGATCAAGGAGTTAATTTTGGGGGCTCTCTGGTGGTCATAGGACTAGAAGTGGTTTGCGGATAGTTAGGAGAGGTATGTTGATTGACAGGTTGTTTGATGGGGTGTTTCCTGATGCTAGCAGGTTGGTCTAGAGAAGGCTCGTAGTAGTTCAGGGTATGGAGCTGTGTTCTTTGTTGCAGGCAGGTCTGTTAGTGTGAGGTTGTGTGCGCAGGTGTTCAGGGATAGTGCAGAGGTGCTGGTGGTTTTAAAAATGAAGTTTTGGTTGTTTGTAAGGTTGGTTTGTAGGTCTGATATATGTGAGTGTTCAAAAGAGTGTGCGGAGGTAATAGGATTTAGTTTTAATGGTTTTACAGGTGGTGCTAAGGGTCTGGTTCATTTGCCAGCTTGTTTGTCCTAAAGTTTGATCTTTATACGAGTTTTGTTTAACTAGAATAAGCTTCTCGGACTAAAATTTTGACCTTTTCTTTTCTTAATTAAGGCTTATTGGATGTCATGGTTTAAGTTAATAATTAAGTTAGCTGGAGGGTGTTAAAGTTTGGTTGAATGTCATAATGTTCAAGTTATCCAGTTGGGTCTATGTATAAAAGAAGCAATGTATCTCTCTTTATGACCTTAGTATGTTCTTAAAGGATTAAAGCTTGTTGGATTTTTGAATTAGTAAAATTTTCTTTGTAAATGGAAGTTATGACTTTTCTTCCTTATGTATCAGTTAATGTTGATGGCTGATAAAGCTACTATTAAACTATGAGTGCTTAAAGATTAGACCTTCACCTCTATTTAAGTAATATAAAGGTCTACTTATTTGAGAATGAAGCTAATTGCATTTTAGCTTATAGGAAAATAATGTAGATAATGTGTGCTTGTTTTCTCTGAGAGCATTATTTGGTGTAAGTTCATGAGTTAGTTCGATCCTTTATGGTTCCGAATATGTAGCTGTAAGTTTATATGACTTCTAGTAGTGCTGTGGGAAACTCTGTTGAGTTTAAGCTTTGTTATTAAGATAGCAGAAAAGTTAACAATTCACTTAGTTGATTCACCAATTAGTACTCATCTGAGAAAGGAAAGTATGAATTAGATCACATTCGTTGTAGTTCATTTTATTGAATCCTGGCATGTATAAGTTCTTCTAGTTGAGTTTTACTAGCAGACATACCCATAAGCTTATATGTAGCTTTAGTTCTAAGATCTGATTATGAACTCTATGAGACCCTAATGATTTGGCAATACCATAAATGGTGAATGAGCAGTAGTTTTGAAATTCTAGAAATTTAGTGTTTTACATTTTCTATAATATAAGAATGAAGGTTTGAGCTAGCTCTTGTTTTGAATCTGGTTTTGGTTTGCGTAAGTCATGTTGTCCACTGGTTAATATTGTGCTTCCTCTCTGGTTGATGTAGTTCATTTATGTTGAAACAGTGCATTAGATAGAAAATATTTTGGCTTGCCATGTTAAAATTTATTATGTGGTTACAAGTTTAACCTTTTGGTAATTTCTTGGTTGTTTGTCAAGTTTATAAGTTTGTGACGTTTTTCTATCTCATTTAAGTAAACTTGTGGCATTAGATTAAGTACATCAGCCATTTGGTAACCTTTTTAAAATATCACTGTTGACTAATAAATTTGTTAAGAAGCATGTGTATCTCATGGCTAGAAGCTTGATGGCATACATTCAGATTTGCTAATTTATAATATAGCAGTGATTCTCAATTCTCGCTACTCTTGTGTATATTTTTATTTATTTGTTTGATCCATAGGACATGATATCTAATCTTGTTTTCTTGTTCTTTATGGCATGAACCATCTGAGTTTCATTCCGAGACTTCACTTTGGCTAGGCTCTGTTCAGCATGCAAATTTTATCCAGCTGCTTCTTTTGTCGAGATTGATTGCTAAGCTTACCTCTTCCAAGTCTATTCCGCGGGACTGTCCTAGGAGGAAACTCTTCTTTGGTGTTCTCTGTATCTATTGTGTCCTCGGCCTCTTTCATGTTTCTATCCTTTTAACTCTTATCCTCCCCTTTGCCCCTTAGGATTTTATATAAGTTACTTGTAGGATAATTTATTCATGAATAAATATTTGATAATTGATATATTTGCTTTACTTTATGTTCATTATCTTTTATTTTGAAGTCGTTATTTAATTTATTGCAAATTGGGGCCAATTTAGCAAATGCGTGCAAGTAAAAAAATTTTTTTGCAAATAAGCTTTTATTCAATTTATTATTATTATTATTATTATTATTATTATTATTATTATTATTATTATTATTAAATAATTCTTTTGCAAGAAAAGCGCACTTGTAAATATTTGGAAACCTGTCGGATTAACCGTAGTTTACGGAATTTCGAAAGTGCCTTAAAAACCTTCTTTTGAAATTAACAAAACCTCTTACCTTTAGAATCTCTGAAAGAAAGACCGTCTTTTTATAAAAACGGAGTTTTGCACGCATTTGTTAATTTGATTCCCTGTTTTCCTTAAATTGGGTGGCGACTCCAAAAAACTCCAAAAGAGTTAGTCCATTCTGTCGATATCCCTAAATTTAGCCTTTCGGGGTTATTTTTTTTGGGGGTTCAACAGCATGACGACTCCGCTGGGGAGCAATAAAGGTTTTTACCATAAAGGTTTCCAATTATTTGCAACTAGCATGCCTAATTTATTTGCTTTATTATATCTGTTTGTTTGGTTTGTTATAGAAAGCATGTATTACATTTTATTTGTGCATAGTCCGCATTCCGTTCATATTTCCTCCCTCATGGAGCCTGTTAATTCTCTTTCACTCCTCGATTTCATCACGGGGCACCCGCTTGACGGGTAGTTACGCAGGAAGGGCATTGCCCCTACCTAACTCTTTGAAACTTCTTTCGTGTCACCAAAGTTAGTTCGGGATATTGATGTTGCCTGGTTTTGTCATGGCCAGTTCTACTGCATTGTGAGGCCAGGTCTATCCCGCATAGGTTGAGTCAACCTCAACCGTTAGCCCATTCTTAGAAGGAGATTTTAGGACATGCATGCATATACACCTTAGTTTGGACCCGGTCCTTGGTACCGTTTCCAGGAATTAAGAAACCGCCCTTTTGTTGACGGGTTATTAAATCCCAACGACACTGCATATTATGTGATCGTGTGGATATTATAACGAATCCCAAACCATTTGCCATGTCAAATTTGAGAAGTTGACAATTATGGCAGTTTATTTATATCTCAATTTTGTATTGGCAAACGGCTTGTATCATTATAATATCCACATGTGTGTGCAATTTGACGGTTAGGCCTACCTCTGGCACAAAGAGGCACCCTATAGGGTAGGACGCGTTCGCATTTTATTTATGCTAATTAATTGTGATTGCCACATGTCAAACGTGTTTATATGCAAAAGCGCTACGTGATGCGCGCTACTTGCTTATGTGCAATCTCACAAATGACATGCAAACTAACATAGTTACCTTTTGAATTTTTCTTTTATTTTTTTATTTATTCCCCAAAACAGTGAGTTTGATTCGTGTTGACTCTCGAGTTGGTTCAGCGTCTGATCCAAAGTGAAGCAAGCAATGACTGATTTGACGGATAATCAGACTAGTATCCCCAAAACATTATGTAAGCAGAACTATGCACAGGCTGATTCCCAAGGAGGGATACGTAGGCGCTCTCAACGGGCTCGACTCTATAATATTAAAGGTTTTAGTTCCCCCCTAAAAGTCAACTGGGGCAAATTTCACAAAGCAAGTTGAAGATTTGAAAGATAGCAACTGGGGCAGATTTTGCAAAATGAGTTGAAGGCGTAAAGATCATAACTGGGGCAGATTTTGCAAAAGCCGTATTGCTTGACAAAGATAAGTTGGCTAAGTTTCGAGAGTTATTTTGAGGGATAATGCAGAGTTGGAAAAATAAAGGATGTTCAATTTGTTCAAATATATGTCACAATCTGAAATACGATAGAGTTCTTTGGCCACGTCTCAAAAGACGGATCACAAATCTAGGCAGAGTGTGAAAAAGGAAGCAGTTGCAGGATGAAAGCTCGAGTCAGCATGAATCAAACGCTTCACCCTCCCTCCCAAAACTAACAATTTTTCTTCGAGTGCAGGAATTCTCAAAAGCAGCAAAATGAGGAAAATAAGCAACCATTTTGTCATACACATTGGACAATGTTGCCAAGATAATCAACCGAGATTGGAAGCGTTATTTGATTCATCGCATACGCGAAAAGATTTTATTTTTCCCTCTATTTTGCCCTTGCTTAATAAAAACCTTATTGCTTTATTAACAACTTTACTTTACACTTTGCTGGAATTAAGCATTAACTCCAGTTTTGCTCAAGGACAACACTCAACTCTTTATGGCTTCACCAAATATAAGCCGGACGGCTTAAAGTCTCACTTTATATCTCCTTTATCTTTGACATTTTCTTGTCCATATGAATTTAATGAAAACTTTATTTTGCAGGCTATTCTACCATTTATTTTACAAGTACCAACATCAAGTCTATTGGTGACAACAAAAGATGTCACTTTATTGTCATTATTTACCGTTGACAACCGGTGATATTATTTTGGCAAAATTGTTGCCAAACTTTATCATAGACTATTGATCGAAGTAGTATTGGTACCGCAAACCATCAAGGATGCTATTATCGAAGGCCATAACTTTCAATATTGGATCCATCATACACAATCAGTGGTATTATTCTAATGGCTTTTTATGTTGGATCCATCGTACACAATCGATGGTATTATTTTAATGGCCTTCTTTTTTGGATCTACCGTACACAATCGGTGGTATTATTCTAATGACCTTTTTATATTGGACTCATCGTACACAAATCGATGGTATTATTCCAATGGCTTTCTTATATTGGATCAATCATATACAATTGATAGTCTTGTTCCAATGGCTTTTATATTGGATCCATCGTACACAAACGATGGTATTATTTCAAGGGCTTTCTACTTTAGATCTATCATGTTCAATCGATAGAATTATTCCAATGGCTTTCTTATATTGGAATCATCGTACACAAATCGACGGTATTATTCCAATGGCTTTCAATATTGGAATCATCGTACATAATCGGTGATATTATTCTAATGACCTTCTTATATTATTATTCCAATGGCTTTCTTATATTGGATCAATCATATACAATTGATGGTTTTATTCCAATGACCTTTTATATCGGATTTATCATATACAATCGGTTGCATTATCTCAACGGTTTTATTATGATGGTTTTATTATCCAGTCTATCGTATACAATCGAAGACGTTTATTTATGAAGTCTACCGTATACAATCGGAGATGTTATTTTGGGGGTCTGCCGTAGACAATCAGAGACATCCTTTTATGAAGCCTATCGTAGACAATTGAAGGCATCCTTTATGAAGTCTATCGTATACAATCGAAGACGTTTTTTTCTATGAAGTCTACCGTAAACAATCGGAGACATCCCATTTACCAAGTCTACCGTAAATAATCGGAGGCATGGTTCTTTATCAAGTCTATCGTATACAATAGAAAATATTATTATTGAAGCCTATCGTAGACAATCGAATGCCTTATCATTTGAAGCCTACCATAGACAATTGGAGGCCCTATTATGAAGTCTACCGTAAATAATCGGAGACATCACATTTACCAAGTCTACCGTAAACAATCGGGGAGCTCATTATGAAGTCTATCGTAAACAATTGAAGACGTCATTATTATTTAAAGCCTTCCATAAACAATTGGAGGCCTTTTATGAAGCCTATCGTAGACAATCGAATGCGCTATTGTTATGGAGCCTACCGTAATCAATCAGGGGCCTCATCATGAAGTCTATCGTAAACAATCGAAGACGTCATTATCATTTAAAGCCTTCCATAAACAATTGGAGGCCTTTTATGAAGCCTATCATAGACAATCGAAGGCGCTATTGTTATGGAACCTACCGTAAACAATCGAGGGCCTCATCATAAAGTTTATCGTAAACAATCGAAGACGTCATTTTCATTTAAAGCCTTCCATAAACAATTGGAGGCCTTTTATGAAGCCTATCGTAGACAATCGAAGGCGCTATTGTTATGGAGCCTACCGTAAACAATCAGGGGCCTCATCATGAAGTCTATTGTAAACAATCAAAGACGTCATTATCATTTAAAGCCTTCCATAAACAATTGGAGGCATTTTATGAAGCCTATCGTAGACAATCGAAGGCGCTATTGTTATGGAGCCTACCGTAAACAATCGGGAGCCTCATCATGAAGTCTATCGTAAATAATCAAAGACGTCATTATCATTTAAAGCCTTCCATAAACAATTGGAGGCCTTTTTATGAAGCATATCGTAGACTATCGAAGGTGCTATTGTTATGGAGCCTACCGTAAACAATCGGGGGCCTCATTATGAAGTCTATCGTAAACAATCGAAGACGTCATTATCATTTAAAGCCTATCATAAACAATTGGAGACCTTTTATGAAGCCTATCGTAGACAATCGAAGGCGTTATTGTTTTGAAGCCTACCATAAACAATTGGAGGCATTATTATGAAGTCTATCGTAAACAACCGAAGACGTCACTCTCATTTGAAGCCTACCATAAACAATTGGAGGCCTTTTTATGAAGCCTATCGTAGACAATCGAAGGCGCTATTGTTATGAAGCCTACCATAGACAACTGGAGACTTGATCATGAGTCATTGCCGAAAGGCGGCATTTTTATCCTTATATTTTATTTAAGTCTACTTTATGTTTCTATGGATTGAAGTCCTTTATTGTTTTATTTTCAGTCTACCAATGACCCTGAAGTCATCTTGCCTCACAAAGCCGAATTTCTTATAGTTGATTGGAGACGAGCTTGTCACTGACATTGAAACCAGCATCTACAAGTTTTATTCATTATATATTTCCTACTCCATTTATTAAGCCTTATTTGCAGTTACGTGCTTACCGTTTGTCGAGTTTATTACAGGATTTTAGCAGTACAACAACAGCATTTGGACCATAACGTGGAACTTTTTCTTAGCAGTGAACTGAGGCAATCGTTGATATGAGCTGGACTTGTCAATGAGGATCTGAAGAATCACACTCGAACAAGCAAGTTTTACCTAATCTTTTATTCCAGATTAGGGGTCAGTCACATTCTTTTCTGTTTATGTGTCTGTTTCTGTTAATCGTGCGAGTCTTCGTTTCTAAGTGTCGTCAAACTACATATGGCCTGATTCTCTTTCAGCCCGAGATATGTAGGCAACTCAGAAACCTGAGTTCGGCCATGTCCATAAGCCTCGCACTTTGGTCCTTGGAATCAAAGTCCTTGGCTTAATCGTGACAAAATTGGTATCCCGTCAACTTCTTTACCCTGAAAATCTTTTATCCTTTTCGGGTAAAGAGGGGCAGCTGTTGACACCCAATTTTGTCCCGAGTTATTTTAAAATTAATGATTTATCATAAAAAGTTTGAAATTAGAATAATTTTTCAATTAGAAGAGAAGCATTTGAAGTATTACAAAAGTGGGACCAAATATGCACCGCGTAGCCTCCTTCAGCCTATTTACTTAAAATATACTTATGCATACCTTACACTACATACACGGACAAAAGAGAAACCCTTTCCCCCAACCCGTTTCTCTAATACCCGGGACCCGTTCCAAATTTTCCCCAATTCTGAGAAAAACGCCAAGAATCCGTCGACCCCACTGGTCCCCCTCCTTTTCCAGCTCAACGTTCGTACAAAACTTATCTAATTTGAGCTGTTGAAGGGTTTATGGGTATTTTTTACACAACCTAGAACCCTAAAATTTGGGAAGATAAAAGGGCTGCGAATCTCATATTGAAGCAGCATCAGGCAGCCATGAATAGGGGAGTTCATAGAGTAGAGGCAGTAGGGGTGAAGATAGGAGCCGTTAATAGTGAAAATCCAGCAGCCTTCAACATTAAAATTTTTAGGGAAAATGTCTTAGACCATTCAAGCAGCTTTAGAACATTGAAGTTATTAGCACCTAAGTTTAGCTCGCATTCGGCATATAGTTTTAGCTCGCATTCGCTTCTTTCACTCGGTTCTTGTTCGAGTGTAAGGACCTCAGATCCCTCGCTCCTAGTTCACTGCAGCGCAGTAGGTAATAAGCTTGTTTTAACTCTTTTTTTTTTTTGTGTAAATGTGAACTGTATATGTATTTGTGTCATGGGGTATTACTTCAGTAGTTATCACTGAATTGCATAAATATGTTAATGAGTAAGATGAGACCATAGCAGTAAACTTATTATTTAAAACCAATGCTTGTTAAATAAGGAATCTGCTCTAGTCATCGCTAGTTTAAAGCAAGTAAAGGTTGTTACATTCAAAATGAAAGTTCAAACTTAAGAGATTGTGAAAAGATTCAGTTGTTCTGGTAATAAGTTAAGCTTCCAGTATTCCTTTAATTTCTTCGGCTAAGCGTGCTCTATTTGCTTGAGTTATTGGTTGCTGATTAACCTGGAAGTTTGTTAAGGGTGGTGTGTAGATGTTTGAAGGGGTCCTGATAATTTGCAGTAGTTGTAGATAGGCTTTCGTGTTTGCAGGTATGCTGGATGGTATGTAGGTTGAGTTGGAGTTCCTGAAAGTTTGTTCAGGTGTTTGTAGATGCCTGGAAGGGGTCTTGTTGGTTTCAAATTGGTTGTTGGTAGTTCTGTGAATGTGAGTGGTGTGTGCAGGTGATCAAGGAGTTAATTTTGGGGGCTCTCTGGTGGTCATAGGACTAGAAGTGGTTTGCGGATAGTTAGGAGAGGTATGTTGATTGACAGGTTGTTTGATGGGGTGTTTCCTGATGCTAGCAGGTTGGTCTAGAGAAGGCTCGTAGTAGTTCAGGGTATGGAGCTGTGTTCTTTGTTGCAGGCAGGTCTGTTAGTGTGAGGTTGTGTGCGCAGGTGTTCAGGGATAGTGCAGAGGTGCTGGTGGTTTTAAAAATGAAGTTTTGGTTGTTTGTAAGGTTGGTTTGTAGGTCTGATATATGTGAGTGTTCAAAAGAGTGTGCGGAGGTAATAGGATTTAGTTTTAATGGTTTTACAGGTGGTGCTAAGGGTCTGGTTCATTTGCCAGCTTGTTTGTCCTAAAGTTTGATCTTTATACGAGTTTTGTTTAACTAGAATAAGCTTCTCGGACTAAAATTTTGATCTTTTCTTTTCTTAATTAAGGCTTATTGGATGTCATGGTTTAAGTTAATAATTAAGTTAGCTGGAGGGTGTTAAAGTTTGGTTGAATGTCATAATGTTCAAGTTATCCAGTTGGGTCTATGTATAAAAGAAGCAATGTATCTCTCTTTATGACCTTAGTATGTTCTTAAACTTTGTTGGATTTTTGAATTAGTAAAATTTTCTTTGTAAATGAAAGTTATGACTTTTCTTCCTTATGTATCAGTTAATGTTGGTGGCTGATAAAGCTTCTATTAAACTATGAGTGCTTAAAGATTAGACCTTCACCTCTATTTAAGTAATATGAAGGTCTACTTATTTGAGAGTGAAGCTAATTGCATTTTAGCTTATAGGGAAATAATGTAGATGATGTGTGCTTGTTTTCTCTGAGAGCATTATTTGGTGTAAGTTCATGAGTTAGTTCGATCCTTTATTGTTTCGAATATGTAGCTGTAAGTTTATATTACTTCTAGTAATGTTGTGGGAAACTCTGTTGAGTTTAAGCTTTGTTATTAAGATAGCAGAAAAGTTAACAATTCACTTAGTTGATTCACCAATTAGTACTCATCTGAGAAAGGAAAGTATGAATTAGATCACATTCGTTGTAGTTCATTTTATTGAATCCTGGCATGTATAAGTTCCTCTAGTTGTGTTTTACTAGCACACATACCCATAAGCTTATATGTAGCTTTAGTTCTAAGATCTGATTATGAACTCTATGAGACCCTAATGATTTGGCAATACCATAAATGGTGAATAAGCAGTAGTTTTGAAATTCTAGAAATTTAGTGTTTTACATTTTCTATAATATAAGAATGAAGGTTTGAGCTAGCTCTTGTTTTGAATCTGGTTTTGGTTTGCCTAAGTCATGTTGTCTACTGGTTAATATTGTGCTTCCTCTCTGGTTGATGTAGTTCATTTATGTTGAAACAGTGCATTAGATAGAAAACATTTTGGCTTGGCATGTTAAAATTTATTATGTGGTTACAAGTTTAACCTTTTGGTAATTTCTTGGTTGTTTGTCAAGTTTATAAGTTTGTGACGTTTTTCTATCTCATTTAAGTGAACTTGTGGCATTAGATTAAGTACATCAGCCATTTGGTAACCTTGTTAAAATATCACTGTTGATTAATAAATTTGTTAAGAAGCATGTGTATCTCATGGCTAAAAGCTTGATGGCATACATTCAGATTTGCTAATTTATAATATAGCAGTGATTCTCAATTCTCGCTACTCTTGTGTATATTTTTATTTATTTGTTTGATCCATAGGACATGATATCTAATCTTGTTTTCTTGTTCTTTATGGCATGAACCATCCGAGTTTCATTCCGAGACTCCACTTTGGCTAGGCTCTGTTCAGCATGCAAATTTTATCCAACTACTTCTTTTGTCGAGATTGATTGTTAAGCTTACCTCTTCCAAGTCTATTCCGCGGGACAGTCCTAGGAGGAAATCTTTGGTGTTCATTGTATCTATTGTGTCCTCGGCCTCTTTCCGGTTTCTATCCTTTTAACTCTTATCCTCCCCTTTGCCCCTTAGGATTTTATATAAGTTACTTGTAGGATAATTTATTCATGAATAAATATTCGATAATTGATATATTTGCTTTACTTTATGTTCATTATCTTTTATTTTGAAGTCGTTATTTAATTTATTGCAAATTGGGGCCAATTTAGCAAATGCGTGCAAGTAAAAAATATTTTTTGCAAATAAGCATTTATTCAATTTATTATTATTATTATTATTATTATTATTATTATTATTATTATTATTATAATTATTATTATTATTATTATTATTATTAAATAATTCTTTTGCAAGAAAAGCGCACTTGTAAATATTTGGAAACCTGTCGGATTAACCGTAATTTACGGAATTTCGAAAGTGCCTTAAAAACCTTCTTTCAAAATTAACAAAACCTCTTACCTTTAGAATCTCTGAAAGAAAGACCGTCTTTTTAGAAAAATGGATTTTTGCACGCATTTGTTAATTTGGTTCCCTGTTTTCCTTAAATTGGGTGGCGACTCCAAAAACTCCAAAAGAGTTAGTCCATCTTGTCGATATTCCTAAAATTTAATCCTTCGAGGTGCATTTTTTTGGGGTTCAACAATCACTTCGGACATTCTTATTATATTTATGAAATTGTCTTTAGGCCATTGCAAAAAAATCTTTCAAAGCCCGTCCAACTTCTTTCTTGTCAATCAACAAGAACACACATACAGCTCGGGAAAAATCATCAATAGTTGTTAAAAAAATAAAAGGCATCGCACGAAGTTTCAGTCCTATGCGGACCTACAAGTCAGAATGTATTCTCTCAAAACTCTCGGAGGCTTTACTTTCGCTCAAAGAAAACATATTCTTAGTCTGCTTTGCCCGATGACATATATCATATGCTTTTTTTATTTTCTTACCACTACCGTTCCTAACTTCTTGAATTGGGAGAGAATTTGTTACCTGAATCGAATGATGTCCCAATCTTTGATGCCATAAATCCGACACATCCACTTTCAAAGCCTTTATCTGTGACATTGTCCGTAAGTAGTACAGTCCATCCATTAGTTCACCCGTGCCAATCAATGTGCCCATGATCTTATCCTTTACAATACATGTGTCATTAGTGAATTCCTCATTACAATCATACTGATCAATTAACTAAGACACCGAAACCAAATTGCATGTCATTCCGGGAACATAGAGAACATTAATGTCATGTGTTCATTAAGCTGAGTTGGCCCTTCTATTGTGGCCGTGGTACTGCTTCTGTAAGACAAACCCACCGGACAGTGTACAATATCATCTAGATCGCTCAACACATTCAACTCTCCGGTCATATGATTCGAAGCTCCAGTATCAATTATCCATGGACTATTAGCCGTCTTATTATTCACTCGATCAGTTTTGTCCGACTTCTTCTGATTCAAAAAACTCACAAGCACCTGCACCAATTCACTACTCAATGCGGGGACACAAGAGCTCCCGGATCCAACTTCAGTCGCCGCACAAGCCATATTTGCTCGGGTCTCTTCATGACCACTCAACGACACTGCATCTCGATTGCACGACCCATTCTCATTCTGTGAGTCAAATTTCCACCACTTTGGATACCTGATGACCTCATAGCAATAGTTTGGATTAATGCCCCGAATGATCACCATTCAGACACATCACCCCTTTCCACCTGTTATTCACACCTCCCAGGAGAACGTTGCTCTATTCACGGCATAATTCATAACTCTCTCCCAGTCGCTCTGTCCCTGAGCTTTACTTCCCACTTGTTTATCAACATATTTGCAGATCCCTCTCTGGGTCGCTTAATGGTTTCGCCTCCAAAACCCGTCTTCTTTAGGGCATTCATGACTGTATGAACCAATCTCGCCCTTTCAATATTGGACTTCATGTCACATGGCAACCTCGTCTGTCGTAGACCATTCCCTCCGTCGACATAAACACTAGCGATTGACAATGACAGCAGATCCTTCCCATCGAACGGTTATCACTACACTCTTTCTTCATACTTTTATGGAGAAGTTTTCATTAATCATATCATTTTTTCGTACACGCGTGCTGGCTCTGATACCATATTAAAATCAATACAACAACACACAAATTTTGGGATAAAGAACTTTTCACCTTTTCTCATTCATCAATGGGGTTTATATACAAGTATAAAACCTAGCTAATGAGCTTGGCCAATAACACAATAATAAATCCTAGCTAAACTATTTATAATTATGTCCCTACATTATTTATATAAATACCTTTCATTAGGTGCAAAACCATGTAGTAATAATTTAAACTCAAGCTGGATTCTAATTCACTGTTCAAACCCTGAATGGATTCAGAAAAATAATTACTAATACAACGAGGAGTTCTAGTGTTTCCACAATCTCCGCAAATTACAAGAAATTCAGGTAATTGTGCGAATGCGCAGAAACTATCTCTTAGTGATTCTTACGAGGGGCAATGAAGTAGTAGTTCGCGAGATCTATCTTCGTTAAAAAGTATCCTAAACTTTGTTTAAACCTAATTTTTTAAATATGTGATTCGTATCATGCATGTTGCCCAAAATTTTTGTTTAAATATAATCATGATTGTATAATTTTATATGCATCTCGCTTGTACTTTTGGACAGTATATGCCGGTTTTACCGACCATAAGCGCATACATATAGAAATGAATATAAAGACATAAAGTTAGAACACATGATCTGATTAATTATGAGTTCTCGTGTTTTTTCCTTTTAGTGGCGTTTTTTGACTTCTCTCTCTAAAGCATCTAGAGATAAAGAAAAATGTCACAGTAATTGAGATTCCACAGAATTAACTAGACGAACAGAAACATGAGGGAAGAGAAATTTCTGAATACTAGGTACTACATTGTAGCATTAATTTTTCATTGTTTTTTCTTTCTTCATGTGACTACTAGGCACATGTTTCCAATTGAAATGGTTTCCTAGTACAACAGGAATCAATAATAATCTAAGATCCAACAACTTCTAGTTTGTCTTTTTCATTTTCATTTTGTTTTCTTCCTAAACTATTTAGTGGGAAAGGGAAAGTAAACATCTTACACTTTGTCCTAAAAGGTTGAATATATGTGCTGAAATCTTGATTCGGGACACAATTTGATGTGACAGACAAATTAGTCATCTGCATACTAAAGGAGATCTTTATTAGGGACACATAAATTGCATCTTAAAGATGGAAATTCGAAGCATGTGTTATGTGAGTTTATGTGATGGTGAGGAGGGGAGCAAAAAAAATCAGGGAAGCATTACCATGAAATAAGAGATGCTTGGGATGAACGGAAAAAAAGAGAGAATGAAAATATACGCAACAGCAATGCTATGGTGATTTGGCGACGCATGTAATTAAAGCACACTACACTATGAATTGGTTCTCTATGCATGCGTATCTTGATTGTATAATAGTTACACTACAAACAAGAACAAGGGTAATAAAGGGACGCTCACGAAGCTTAAATTTATGAAAACATGTTGCTCAATAACTTTAGGGTGTTGTAATTTCCCAATTCTTGTGTAAGAGCTCAAGAAATATGCATCAATACACACAATGCCTAAGAACAAAATTGTAAAGAAAGTTACCCACGGCCTTTGTTATTTAAATTAATAGATGTTTTTTAAAGGCCTCATTACGTATACAACATGGAAACTCAATAATCAAAGACAAGAAACTATTTTTGAACCAATAATGATTTAAAAGAAAAAAAACAAAAATTAATTGAGCGACCATTCACCAACAGAAAGTTACAGTAACTGGATATATAGGGGGTAATTTAGAGAAATAGGACACTTTGGCACCCCATCACAGATTTAGCCTTTGTAAAGAAAATCTTACAAATTTGGCCCCTGTATGAAAGTCCAGGCGATCGGTTGATCTAAATATTAGCAAGGATTTGGCGATCGCCAAGAGTTTCGGTCTGGTAGCCTCCAACAACTTTTCCTGAAGGGTGTTATTTATGTAAGACTTCTCTTATATCGTCAAAACTGTAATAATGGCGCTAGATCTGTCTATTTCATCCAAAAACCTTCTATATAGAGGTGCTAATTAGGGCCCTTTTTTGTTAATCATAAGTAGGTGTGTCAAACGAATGGGTTGGGGAAATTTTGGAAGGTATAAATGGGATGAGTTACTAAATTGGTGGTTTACTGAACCGCCCAAAGACTACTTGACCTGAGATTGGCTAAATCAAGACATGTTAAACAATGAATCATAGCTCAATTGACTTCACTTTTACCGAGTTTTAATTTCATTCTTTGTTTTCTAATAGTTTTTTAAATTACCAAACAAAAGTATAAATATTTTCTATATTTATTATGGCATATATAACAAACCAAACAAAAAAAACGCTTTCTATTATGCATTTTGACAAGTTTCTTGAGGGTCAATTTGGTTACATTTTATCCCAAATAAGTCCAACTTTAAGATGGGTTGAATTAGGCGGATCAGAATGGTTAATGTAAAGGAAGATTTTAAAAAATACCCATACATCTCATCTTATTTACAAGGCTATACCCATTATATTAATACCCATAACTTATTTACATCATATATCTATTAGCTAATTACTTCCTTATTTTGACGCATAAAACAAGGAACTCAAGTCCCTCCTTTTCTGTTTTCACACTTTTTTTGTGCTTTTTTTCTTTTTTTTTCTTTCTTTTTTCTTTCTCCCTTTCTAACACAATTTATGTCTTCCCCATTTTTTGTGTTTTTTCTTTATTTTCTTTCTTCATAATCTTTTTCCCCTCAATTTCTTTTCTTCTTTTTCTGCTTTTTGTTTTCTTTGTAAATTTTTCTCCTTTTTTATTTTCTTTTTCTTTTTCTCTATATTAGTGATAAATATAACTTATCTAATATACGTATGAAAATTTTGTTTGTCTAATATATCAATAATGTATACTCTTATATTATACTGTATATTAATTTGGTATATCGTGATATCAAAAGTTATATTGTATTTAAAGCAATAAAAATTAATGTGTCCATGATATATATTGGTTCTGCGACATCTCGCACTTTGATCCAAACATAAAAAGGTATTCCAAAAGAGCATACAGTATAATATAAAAAACTGAAATATTTATTTTCTCAGTAGCATCTCACACTTTGATCAAACAATAAAAAAGTATACCAAAAGATTATTCGATATAGTATATTTCGTTAAAATAATAAAAAATTAAAATATCTATATATTCTGTGACATATCGCACTTCGATCCGAACATAACAAGGTATAACAAAAGAGTATACAATATATCAAAAAGGTGTACTTTGTTCAAAACAACAAAAAGCAAAATATTTATTTGCTCGATAACAACGCACACTTTGATCTAATCACAAAAGAGTATACCAAAAGACTATACAATATACCAAAAATACTTCATCAAAAAACTATAAAAATTGGAATATCTATGTATGCAGTAATAACTCGCACTTCGATTCTAACATAACAAGGTATACCAAAAGAGTATACAGTATAACAAGATGATATACTTTGTTGAAAACAACAAAAACAAAAATATTTATTTGTTCGATAGCATCACACACTTTTATCCAAACACAAAAGGGTATACCAAAAGAGTATCTAATATACCAAAAAGGTATAGTTCTTTTAAAATAATAAAAACTGAAATATCTATATGTTCTGTAACATCTCGCACTTCGACCCGGACATCACAAGGTATATCAAAAGAGTATATAGTATACCAAAAAGGTATACTTTGATCAAAATAATAAAAATTAAAATATTATTTGCTCGATAGCATCACACTCTTTGATCCAAACACAAAATGGTACACCAAAAAACTATACAATATACCAAAAATGTATACTTCTTTAAAAACAATAAAAATTGAAATATCTATGTGTTTGGTAACATCTCACACTTCGATCCGAGCATAGAGTATACGGTACACCAAAAAGGTATACTTTGATCAAAAAAATAAAAATAAAATATTTATTTGCTCGATAGCATACTTTGAGCCTACCACAAAAAGGTATATCAATAGAGTATATAATATACCTAAACAGTATACTTCTTTAAAAATAATAAAAGTTGAAATATCTATATGATTTGTAACATCTTGCGCTTCGATCCCGACATAAAAAGGTATACCAAAAGACTATATAGTATACTAAAAAGGTATACTTTGGTCAAAATAATAAAAATTGAAATATTTATTTGCTCGATAGCATCACACACTTTGATCCAAACACAAAACGGTATACCAGCAGAGTATACCAAAAAGGTATACTTCTTTAAAAATATTAAAGTTTAAAATATTTATATATTCTGTAACATCTCGCACTTCGATTCCAACATAACAATGTATACCGAAAGATATATAGTACACCACTATGGTATACTTTGTTCAAAAAAATAAAAATTAAAATATTTATTTGCTCGATAGCATCGCACACTTTGATCCAACCACAAAAGGGTATTCCAAAAGACTATACAATATACCAAAAAAGGTATACTTCTTTAAAATAATAAAGATTAAAATACCTTTGTGTTCTATAACATCTCGCACTTTGATCCGAACATAATAGGTATAACAAAAGAGTATACAATATACCAAAAAGATATACTTTGTTAAAAATAACAAAAATTGAAATATTTATTTGCTCGATAGCATCTTATACTTTGCTTCAAACACAAAAAGATAATCCAAAAGAGTATACGATATACCAAAAAGGTATACTTTGTCTATAACAACAAAAACAAAAATACCCATTCGTTCGATAGCATCTTACACTTTGATATAACACAATATGTACACCAAAGAGTATACAGTGTACCAAAAAGGTATAATTTGTTTAAAATAACAAAAACTAAAGCATCCATTTGTTCGATTATGTCTCGCACTTCGATCCAAACACAAAAAGATTGACACGGCCCGGAATCCGGCAGGCCGTGTGGGCACCCGACATCCTCCCCTAGACCCGCCGGGCGAACCCTTACCAATTAAATTAGGAAAATAAATATAATTCAATTCATAAATAAGAACAAGACTTATAAAAAGCACATACATACTGATAGCTCTAAGTTGTACAAAAGAAATTACAGCTGACTACCCAACATACTAGGTTTAGGGCTATCTAGACTAGACATCTAAGAGTACGAAAGAAGACAAAAACCTCCTGAAGGGAGCAAAATGCAACTGAAATAATAAATAATAAACTAGTGGCCATCCGGAATAAAAGCTGGCTCACCCTGACAAGTGAAGTCGTCTTCGCTCCTGAACAACGTGGCGAACTCAATCCTGGAGCGAACCTGCCGAAACGAAATAAATAGACAGGAAACAGATAAAAAACAAGGGTGAGTCAAAAGGATTCAATAAGTGGGGCAGACTAGCCACCTCAAAGAATAGAATAGCTAGCCAGGGAGAAAAGAAACAGATAAACCAAATTCTTCTTATTTAAATTATAAAAAGGCAGAGCCAGATAATAACCGAAAACACGTATGGAACCATAAACTCACAAACAGCTAGGAGTATAAGATAGGCATAATGTATAGGTATTCCGAACATATCACCAATCAAAAATACATGAAATATATACGAAACATCGTACTATGATCACACAATGCACAGAAATCGGTGCAACAAAATGAAATAAATGCAGTATAATGCAATGGGGTCACATGTGCCCGTAATCCCGTCCTGCAGCGGAATACTCCTGCATTCCAGGGGAATACAATATAGTAACCAGCTGGATCGGAGTACTCCTACTCATGGGGCGGAATACTCCTGCACCTAATATGATATGAACCAGAGGCAGAATACTCCTGCACTCTCCTGGGGCAGAATACTCCTGCACCCAATATGATATAAACCAAAGGCGGAATACTCCTGCACTCTCCTGCGGCGGAATACTCCTGCACCCAATATAATATGAATCAGAGGCGGAACATTCCTGCACTCTCTTACTCTCCTGGGGCGGAATACTCCTGCACCCAATATAATATGAATAAGAGGTGTAACATTCATGCACTCTCTTGGGGCGGAATACTCCTGCACCAATATGATATGAATCAGAGGTGGAATACTCATCCACTCTCCTGGGGCGGAATACTCCTGCACCCGATATAATATGAATCAGAGGCGGAATACTCCTGCACTCTCCTGGGGCGGAATACTCCTGCACCCGATATGATATAAACCAGAGGCGGAATACTCCTGCACTCTCTGGGGGAGAAATACTCCTGCACCTGATATGAATGCAATATAATGCATATGAATGCAACATAATGCGTATGAATGCAATATGATGTAATAGTAACCCATCACTAGCAAGGGACTCTCATAGACAGCCAAAATACAATGTTCAGATCCTCAATGCAATACCAACAACATGACATAACATATAATATACAATGTAAATCCAAAGCTAAGGCGTAATGAGTACGCCTATCGGTAGCTACACACGTAAGGAACACGTGGTAGATTATCCACGAGGCCAAGGGCCTCCAAAGAAATGGATACAAACACTTACCTTATTTCAAATTGCTACTCAATAGCCTCTTTATCCTTTAGATTCACCGCCAAATGATCCTGCTTATTCAGTAAGCAGAAAATATATCAAATTAGGCTAAAGGCTTCATTCCTTACATCTTAGGGCAATCCGGTTAGGAACCTGATACCCTATTCACATACGCAATACGCAGGCCAGACCTATGTACAGGGTTCAAAGTCACATAACCAAATGCTAAATAAATTATATTTATATATCGCCATAACTCACTGAGTAGAATATATACTCAATTCCATTATCAGGGTCCAATTAACCCTTTAAACTATTAATTGAACCTCTTAAAACGATGTCCAATATCCCCATTTTTACCGTCAAAATATATTCAAACACACATAATAAACTAAAATAATGCATTAATATCATTACCTGAATGTTTCGGGATAAAAATTCTATCTTTCTCGGGCTCTTTTCCTCATTTTCTGGCATTTTTCTCTTTACGTTTCTCGTTTCTGCTTTTATGTTGTTTCTGTTCTATTCGTCCTTAGCATATAAAGCTAAGGACCTCCCCCCCCCCCCCCCCCGCCTTCAATTGTTTCTTTTCTTTTTATCCTTTTCTTTCTTTTTTTTTCTCTTTTCTTTTATTTTATTTTCTTTTCTTTTCGCGATGAAAATTAAAACGGAACTCTACGAAATTCGAAATGATCCCAAATTTCTCAAGTAAGTTATACAAAATATATGTAACACACTTGCTAAGGCAAATATCAAATCGGACTCCCGAAACTCAATATGCAAATTAAATGAAAAAAGTCAAATTATTTAACTTTCGGCATTTTAGCGGCAACTAGCCGAACAACCTCGATATTCGCTTTCGAAAGTTCACAAAAGTCACAAATAATCATACGAACCTACCTGCGCTTTCGAATTTCGAATCGGAGCTCATTCGCAAAAAACGAGCTCGAATCTCTTTTTAATATTTATCGACAATAAAAATTGAAATCTTCTTCCGATACGTACCAAATGAGGTCCGATTTAGCTCAAATTTTACAAACAGGTCCTAATGAACCTTACAAATATTTTAAAATTATCAGCACACCAATTGGAGTCCTAACTTCCGAAACGACTGACCGAGGTCGTTTCATTCTCCTCTACTTAGACCCTCGTTCGTCCTCGAACGAACCCAAGTCTAAAGAAAATTTGCACAGATAACAAGAGAACTTGCACGACCTTCATAGGCTACTAGAAGGGCATTATCTCCTGATTATAAGATCAGAATTATAACACGCATATCAAACTTTTGGAATAAAATATGTCTGGATAATATCATAACACCATTGCCCAGCTTATTCTGACTAAGCTGATCCTTCCTCGATCACGAGAGGAGAGTTCTACATTTTCGAAACAAAGGTACTCGGAACTTTGAATGGGCTAACAAGATTCCGCCGACGAATCACCTCGTCGATATACTTTTCGATATAGAACAGGTCGATGAAAATAAGAATTAGCTTACGCTTCAGCAACGCCTTAGAGATTTAATATTACGATTCGATATCAATTGGAGGAAGACTCCTCCACTTAGAGCATAAACTCATACAACTAATTTGAATAAAAATAGCCATCCTCGCACAGCCCGCTGGATTAAGGAAGACTTAGCTAAAAACAGAACGCGGCTCAGACCTGAGCTACCAAATTACCCTCTCGAGTTGCCAAACAGCTGCAACTCTCGAGTTCACAACTCCATACCTTTGCCATAAGCACCACCGCCTGATGGATCAATCAGATGTCAAATGATGCCTCTCATTACCCTTAGTAGCCTTGAAAAACAACAATGTGCTTACCCGGCTACCTTGACACGCACTCTGGCTCAACACAGGGAACATCACAAGAGGTTACTGACCGCCTAAGCTCACCAGTGCCGAAAAAAGAAGAGATGGCAACGGACTGAGGATAGAAATAATTAGAGCTTTAGGAAGCTCATCTTCTTATTTTCTTGGCTACCAGAGCTAGACTACTTTCGAGTCATGCTAGCCAAAGAATCGTAATTGAAGAAATAGACATTAGATGAGCTTTATGGAACAACATCCATGCCAATTTAGCCTCTCAATAAGAAGAAAACTCTGAAAATTTACCAGAAAACCCTTTTATAACCCAGATAAGCTCATGGTATAACATGAATTTACTAGCATTTTGAACCAAGAGGAGATACATAGATCGAATATTACTTACTAACCGATTTACACCGGAAGAAACAATGACACTCTCTGATGGGGATGAACTAGAATCCCATCATCCAGCCAACATGGAATACCAAGAAGATAGATAAACTAATTTTTCATAATAATAGAAGGTGACACGACAAGATGCCAGGCAGACAATAGCGACACTCACTGTCAAATCTCTCATATTTAGACCAGGTAAATTAGTAGGGCCTCACAAATGCCAGGAATAAATCATACCAGAAGCTCGCCCCTCTACCGTCACCGATTCTTAATAGAAACAATATCCAAGGAAGCCATGGAAACATGGTAAGATAAACGAAGTCCAGACCGATCGGAAGAATCAAATCTTACTCACATATAATGGAAAAAAAATCATGGGTGTACTACATCGGATACCTCAGCATCCTGCCAGACTAGCAGTTCATAGAATTGCCTCTGCAGCTGTGCTGAGCCGGTACCCTGATATCTACTTCCAGAAGAACTAAAACCACCACGCTCTTGACCTCTACTTGATGGTGGCATTTCTCTGGCTAATTAAGAACTAAATGAAATCCCCTGTGACTGTGCAGGTGCCTAATGATGAGAGAAAGGACGACTGTCTACTTGCCGGAGTAAGGGAAAACTCTTCAAAGGATAACCAGACTCACGATAATGATAACACCTCTTCGCTGAAAATGGAAGCTAGACAGATTGTTAAAAGATACAAAGAGAAAGCTGAGTCTAATCTCGATGAACTACTCGCGGACTCTGAGAATCACGCTCTACAAACTGAGATAATATGGCAAGTAACCTCCCAAAATAATCAGAACTCTTACCTCCAAAGGAGGTATGGTGCCCACCAGGGCCGTGGGATCTCTTGCTCTCCTGCTCTAACTTATGGTATGCCTAATACCTCTGAGAAATATCAACAACGACACAAAATGAAGTCCCAACCTTAATTTCTCGAGCTATCTGGGATCTCAAGGAAGGAGAAAGGTCACCAATAAATCTTTGAACATTCTCGGAAGATTCATGGACTAGTTCTAGTGCATATCCAGCCATCCTAAAGAACCAAATCTCATATTATAAAACCAATAGGCTACCCTATCCAATCCACCCAAAACTAGCGGCACTTTTCATCTTGCTTATTGCACAAAAGGAACTTTTTCATGAATCGACAAGAAAAATCGCACCAACTCAGCTTAGGCAAGCCTTGCCTAACTGATAAAATAGAGGTCTACCAATCCAAGGCTAGACCCTGAAACTGGAAAGCAGAATAATCAACACCATACCGCTCGATATGATCAAGAGCTTGAATGATATGCTGACATCATTTTATTTTAAAAAACTTACACATGGATCACATGATGCATGCCCTAAGAACATCAGGAGGTTTAATTGGGTAAAATAATGCAGCCTCTTCGGACACTCGGACCGAGCTATTATCCGGGCTAGCTAACTAGCCAGAATAACTAGAGGCACAACACATGCTGCCTTCGGAACATAGTTTACTGCGGCAATTAAGACCTGGAACATGAGCTCTCTGAGAGCGAACGTCTGCATCTCCGGCAACCTGATAAGCTGCCTAGAGAATAATAGGTTCTTGCAGTATCTGCGTCGCCAAGATTCTCGTAAAAGTATTGTAGAGAGCCAAGGGAACCACAAGGCCCTGCTCCCTAGCCCATCGCGGGGCTCATACAGCTGGGGCCTGCGCAACTGGATCATCAGCACGATCCACATCTCTCGGGGCTTGAGTAGCTCTAGCCCCAGGCTAGACTACTTCGTCCTGAACTCCTATCATTTGCTGAGTTGTCGCACGAGGGTTCACAAATACCACGAAGGAATTAAAGAAAATACTTTTATATCCTAGACCGACGCACGATCAGAAAAGAAGGAAGTGAAACTTCCTACATGCCATCATAGCTTATTGTAGATAAGTACGGACATCTACGTACCCATTAGCGAGACTTTACTAGACTGTCTTAGTCTGGATAGACTCTAAGCTATACAAAAGAAATTACAGCTGACAACCCAACATACTAAGTTTTGGGCTATCCAGACTAGACATCTAAGACTACAAAAGAAGACAGATACCTCCTGAAGGGAGCAAAATGCAACTGAAATAATAAATAATAAACTGGTGGCCATCTGGAATAAAAGCTGGCTCACCCTGACAACTGAAGTCGTCTGCGCTCCCGAACAACGTGGCGAACTCAATCCTGGAGCGAACCTGCCGAAACGAAATAAATAGACAAGAAACAGACAACAAACAAGGGTAAGTCAAAAGGATTCAATAAGTAGGGCTGAGTAGCCACCTCAAAGAATAGGATAGCTAGCATGGGAGAAAAGAAATAGATAAACCAAATTCCTCTTATTTAAATTATAAAAAGAAAGAGCCAGATAATAATCGGAAACATGTATGCAACCATAAACTCACAAACAACTAGGGGCATAAGATAGGCAGACCGTATAGGTATTCCGAATATATCACCAATCAGAAATACATGAAATATATAAGAAACATCGTACTATAATCACACAATGCACATCAATTGGTGCAATGAAATGTACTGAATGCACTATGATGCAATGGGATCACATGTGCCCGTAATCCTGTCCTGAAGCGGAATACTCCTGCATTCGAGGGGAATACAATATAGTAACCAGCTGGAACAGAATACTCCTACTTCTGGGGCGGAATACTCATGCACCCGATATGATATGAACTAGAGACAGAATACTCATGCACTCTCCTCGGGCGGAATAAACCTGCACCCAATATGATATAAACCAGAGGCGGAATACTCCTGCACTCTCCTGGGGAGGGATACTCCTGCACCCAATATGTTAACAACCAGAGGCGGAATACTCCTGCACTCTCCTGGGGCGGAATACTCCTGCACCCAACATAATATGAATCAGAGGCGGAATACTCCTGTACTCTCCTGGGGCAGAATACTCTCGCGCCCGATATGATATAAACCAGAGGCGGAATACTCCTGCACTCTCCTGGGGCGGAATTGTCCTGCACCCGATATGAATGCAACATAATACGTATGAATGCAACATAATGCGTATGAATCCAATATGATGTAATAATAACCCATCACCAGCACGGGAGTCTCATCGACAGCCGGAAAGTTTATGTCAACTCACAGCCAGAATACAATGCTAATATCCTCAATACAATACCAACAACAGGACATAACATATAACATACAATGCAAATCCAAAGTTAAGGCGTAATGAGTACGCCTATCGGTAGGTACACACGTAAGGAACACGTGGTAGATTATCCACGAGGCCAAGGGCCTCCAAAGAAATGGATACAAACACTTACCTTATTTCAAATTGCTACTCAATAACTGCTTTATCCTTTAGATTCACCGCCAAATGATCCTGCTTATTCACACGTGTATGTACCTTTATTAATCAAGATTCCAGCGAATCCCCAGTACCTGATCAATTTTTGTGCAACCAAGCACAGAAACCAAAATAATGGATGAAGACATGGAAAGAAAAAACTAGCTAAGACAGATCTGCATTTTTCTGAGAAATATGCTCAAGTACAATTAGAGTACTAATGTTCTCTTAAAAGACTACTAATGTGGTCTTACCTAGTCATGTTACAGGAGGAACAATATCCAGAGTGTTGATTGTAAAGAAGTCAACATAGACTCTAAAGAAGTTAATTACAAAGTATGATTCTCAAAAATAACAATGAAGTTTCTGATTGCAGATACCTAATGACTTCGTTGAGCGAGAACCTATTTTAAAGCATATATTTAGAGAGTAAAACCTCGTAGTAGATACACTTGCCAAGAAGGGCTTGACGAAAGATTGGAGGAAATATTTTGATTTCTGATTCCCCTCCTAACTTAATAATCGAAGTCTCTGTTTGGATAGCAAAAATGAAACTCAGAGGCTCCCTTGCGATGATGTATGGTTTGAGGCCTAGGAGGTCTCTCCATGGCCTTGCATTGTGAATAACATAGAATTTTGGAAATTTTGATAGTGCATTAGCACCACTGCATGCCCATCGCGATGATGGAGGAGTTTAGAACCTGGGGATTCTTGTGTTGCCCCTGCATCGCGAGAGGCAGCTTTCAAGCCAGTAATCAAGCCAGTAATCAAGCCTTACGGCTGTCACGACCCTTTTTTAACTTAAAGAAGAAAGCAATTGTCTATAAAAGGGCTATGACGGTGTTTTAGATACACAAGTTATTAGAGATTTTTGGAGTTGCCACTTGACAAGTTAAATGTGTGCTAAGTCAAATGTGTGCCAAGTCATCAAAGTGGTGTACCTAGAACACCTATGACTCGTTTTGTGGTCTGCGTCAGAGTTTCGGGTAAGGATCTCGGTTGACTCTCGAGAAGGTGTTAGGCACCCTCGAGTCCTGTGCCAAGCACAGTTGTTTTTATTGACGCATTTTGACTCTTTAAAATTATTTATTATATTTTGCCTTGGTTTATTTCGCCTTGGTTTGATATTAATTTTTCCGTTCAAGTAGAAACTCGAATCGAGATATAATTGCGCAGGCACTTTACCCGAACAAAATCTTCTGACTTAAATCAATTAAATCGCACGGCACTTCACCGGTTCGAAATCTCTTGACTTAAAATGAGTTTCAACGTGGACAATTGGTTATTATTTTAAACTTGTTTCGGCCTACTTGAAATTGCCTTATCGAATTTAAGTGAGATTGTCAATTTGCTGTAAAAATTTTGCTCACAGGCCACTTTTACCATTGGTATTTAGTTTGAAGCCACTTTTTTTATTGGTCTTACATGAGAGGCTACTTTTTGGAACTTCAATTTTTTTGAGCTGAAGTTCAAACCTTGTGGGTTGAACTTCATGACTAAATTATGAAGTTTTAACTTCAATCCGTAAGGGCTGAACTTTTAGGCATAGATGCGTAAACTTCAACCCTTGTGGATTGAAGTTGAACTTTAACCCTTGTGGTGGACTGAAGTTGAACTTCAACCCTTATGGGCTGAACTTGTGTGAAGTAAAACCCAAAAGGATTGAAGTTTCAAAAAGTGGTCTCGTGTAAAACCAATAAAAAAAGTGGCCTTAGACTAAAGATCACTGCCAAAAGTGGCATTTGGTGCACTTTGCCCCAATTTGCTTTGCTAAAAGTGTTTCGACTGAAAATTGTGTTATTAATCATTATATTAACGTGAGTTTAAACTCTGCCTACAGCGACAATCAGTTTGAAACATGCTGACTCAAACTATTTGCATTAGATGTCCCACTGGCATTTTTTTTTCAAATTGTTCCCTTTTGATAGGAATTATTCACACTTCCTAAAATCTGATTTTTATATTGAACATAGCTGATTTTATAAAAAAAAAAATCCAAAATTAGCTTATCACGGCACAGCTATTTCAACATAATGATGCACTAATAATAATTTTTTTTTTTTTTTAACTTTTTCTTTGTTTGGTAGCAGGTAATGAAACACACATCATACAAACATAAGTAAACTAAACAAGTGTATGTCTGGTCTTATCCCAAATATGGACCAGACCTTAAAAATAAATATTTCTTTTCAAAATTTGGGCCTTTGACAAGCCTGTCTACACATGAATAGCATAAGCTAATGCAAGATAACAGGGAAATTTACCTATGGAGGTGTAGCTCCCAAATATAGTCCACTTAGTTTAAACCAACATATGAACAAGAGCACCAGTAGCAATCAGCAGTAAAACAACCAAACTTCAACTCATTTTTTTACCTCGAAACAAATAATATTAACACCCTAGAAGACCTTTGGTTAAGTCACCTTTAATTCTGGCTCTCACTCTCATTCTCTAGTGTTTTTATCTCAAGTTTCTCACTATTTTTTCTAACACGAAAGGCTCTTTCTTTTCAGATCTGTCTCAAGTTTCGGAGAGTGGTGTTTTTAGATCTGTTTTATGTCCCCAAATGAGAGATAATACTCTCTTTTAAATAGAGTGGAGGAGGAGTGTGTTTTTGGGTAAGGGACAAGAGAATTGAATGCTTGGCATGCCTAGCTAACTAGACAAAAAAAAGGGCAGAGAATCTTTGCTTTATTGCTGTCCAATATTGTCTTACACAAGCGAACACACATATCTTACTTACTAATTAACAAGGATAAACCTCATTCTAATCATCCATTCATGACCAATTAAGCTTTCAAAGACACACAGATTAATACCATAAATTCATTTGAACAGACAAGCATACAAGATGATTCCATTTTTTCACTTAATACTAAACCCACAATGGGGACTGCCTAGTGAAGGGAATAAGGGAAGTTGAGGCTTTCTTTCTAACCAGTTACCAAAAGAAGATAGGCATCAAAGAGCCAAATCACGATAGCACACCATCGCGACCTCGTTTCCATCACAACGCTGCCCGAAAACGACTAACGCAGCTGCTGCTACAAAGCCAACACAAGCCATCAACATCATATCATCACAGCCTCGTCGCAATCATAAACAACACTAAGCCATAGCCAACAAAACCTTGCTATTGAACCAAACATCACAGCCCCACTAGTAGCCTCACCAATCAGCGGCATTGTGTCACCACTGTCCCACCATCACATACTATAGCCACGGCCTCGCTAAGCCAAACTCATCACAAAACTGCTTCTCGCCACCACTGCCCTCGTCTATTTATCACCACCATCATCACCACTGCCACATCACCACCCCGCTGCCTCCGTCCCAAACCTCGTCACTGTCCGAACAACTCGCCATCCCAATGGCCCAAAATCAGTCAATTCTTCTCCAACTTCTAATGGAAAACAAGCCCCAACGAGGTTGTTTTTTGTTAGAAAATGGAAGAAAGGAGACGGAGCACAAAGGATGAGAGGAACGGGAAGGGTGCAACGGAAAAAAGTGGCCGGAATTTATGGTAGCCAATGTGAAACTCGATCTACGCAAATTTATGGGTAATTTGGTGAAACTATTGGTGGAAATAGAAAGAGAAGGAGAGATGGTTCCATCCATGTAATTTGTTGGCCGGGAAGAGGGTGTCGCCGCTGTTGTTAGTGGTGGTTGACGGCGGTTCACGGCGGAGGTTCTCATTGCGACAGGGTTTCGTTAACTGGAGTGAGTTGGGGAAAATTTGAGTCAAAATAGCAAATTTGGAATTTATATCAAAGTAAACGGGCCGAATTGGAAGGAGACGGGTCGGGTCACATAAGGATTGGGCTGAAGCTCGTCCCTTCCTATTTCATGATTTTTAACTTGACTAATGCAATTTTGTCTGCTAAACTTTCATGGCCATATCTGAACTTAGGCAATACTACAATTAATTAAAATACCCGCAATTATACAATATATTTAACTAGCAGAAAATATCAAACTAAATAAAATATATATATCCTTCTTTTTTTTTTAATTTTATTTTTCCAATATTTTCTTCCTAAATGATTAACTAAAAAGGGCCAGGCAAAGCTGGAAAAATCTTACGAAAATCTTAGCAAAATTAACACCATAATTTTAGTAATTATTAGTATGGTGCCAAAATTAGGTGATTACAGCTGCCCTCTTTGTTTGAGAACACAAAGAGTTTTCGAACAAAGACGTAATCAACAACTAATTTTGGCTTTTTCGGTTCTAGCCAAGATGCTTTGCAAAGTGGTGACCGTGCCTTGAAAGTTCGGTTCTAACAAAGAACAAGGCTACCTACATATCCCCGGACTAAGGAATCAGGTCAGTGTAGTTCCTGACGTGCGGTAGCTGGGACTACCACATTCGAACAGACACTAAGACGCTGTTAGACTCTCTAGACTAACACTAAACACTTTCTATACTTTCTAGGACTGACACTTGACGCTTCTAGACTGACTTGAGACATTTTTAGGCACACCTGAGACTGTTGCTGCTGGTTCCTTGTTGCTAGTTGCTGGCTAGCTGGCTGGCGGTCATTGCTTTACACAGAAAAATGAAAATACAACATTGAAATGTAAAATTAGCATTCCTAGACTAAGTCTTCATGCTTCATAAACTAATAAACTGGTCCGCAGCTCCCACTACCCAAGTGGGTCTTAACTTGAAATTGCCGCTCGGGCGGGCTTGACTTGAAAGTTGAAATTGCCGCTTTGGCGGGCTTTGACTGGAAAGCTGATTTTGCTGCTTTGACGGGCTTTGACTTGAAAGCTTAAATTGCCGCTTTGACGGGCTTTGACTTGAATGAAATTGCCGCTTTGTCGAACTTTGACTTGAATAAAATTGCCACTTTGACGGACTTTGACTTGAAAATTGAAATCTCCGCTTTGACGGACTTTGACTTGACTGAAATTGCCGCTTTGACAGACTTTGACTTGAATGAAATTGCCGCTTTAACGGACTTTGACTTGAAATTGAAATTGCTGCTTTGACGGACTTGCTTTGAAAAATTGAAATTTCCGCTTTGACGGACTTTGACTTGAATGGAATTGCCGCTTTGACGGACTTTGACTTGAAAATTGAAATTGCCGCTTTGACGGACTTTGACTTGAATGCTAAAATTGCCGTTTTGACGGACTTTGACTTGAAAAAATGAAATTGCCGCTTTGACGGACTTTGACTTGAAAATTGAAATTGACGCTTTGACGGACTTTGACTTGAATGAAATTGCCGCTTTGACGGGCTTTGACTTGAATGCTTAATTGCCGCTTTGACGGGCTTTGACTTGAAAGTTGAAATACCGCTTTGACGGGCTTTGCCTTGAATGTTGAAATTGCCGCTCGGGTGAGCTTTGACTGTTGAAAGCTTGAAATTGCTGCTCGGCAAGCTTTGATTTGAAATTTTAACTGCATCTTAAAATCTGCATATCTTTTGATGATCTCTTTCATGGTACACTACTACACTCCTTGGTGTGTCATTCTTTGTGCCGATGTGAAACATTAGGCTCCAATTATCAAGGTTGGTCCTGACTTGCTCTAGTACAACTATGAAACTGTAACAAGTTTTGCAAGACTTTCTTTGCTCGTTTGATGTTGGAGAAGCTGAAACGAATTGAAGTAAGACAAAATGATGGAAATGAAAAAGCTTCCAACCAAAAGATGAAAAAAAAATGACGTCCCTTACGGGACAGATAAAGGACTGAAGAGATGACGACCTTATTAATATGACATGTATTTTGGAATCAACTCTTAATCCGCTCACATGGTTTATCCCTTATTTTTCTCCCGTTTTTCCAATCTTGCTTGATGGTAAATCTAACGACCCTCATTCGACTAGTAGTTCCCTTTCAGGTTTTTACTGACTAGCCTCTCTCTTTGTTCTTTTAACCCACCGTTGTCTTGTAGTGCCCTTTCAGGTTTTCACCGACAAGACTTCATTTTGTCTCTTTTTTTTCTTTTTTTTTAATCTTTCATTTCACACTCTTCCCCATCGACCGCCCATGTTTCCTTGCTGGTCGATCCCATCTTTCTCCATTTGTATGCTTTCATCTCGGTTCCCTCAGAGATTTCCTTTCAATAACTTGTATGCTCCCATCTCCTGATTGAGATTGATGACAACTAAAAATGTGACTTCCCAATGCGAAACTTCTCCCTTGATAACCCATTCGGCTTGACATTCTCAATGATCGATCAAAAGGGTCTTTATTTTGACTGTAACGTTGGATTTGGTTAGGCTATAAAGAAAAGGGTTCAGCATAAAAGCTCAGATGCATCTCATGAGATGACTAGAATGAGCATTACAAGATTTGAAATCACCGCTTTTGAAAAATAAACAAAATTTTTTCCCTAGTTTAGGCAAATTGGGGATTCCTTTTTCTTTTTTTTTCTTTTAATTGAAGAGCGGTATGAAAGCATCTCATGAAACAACTTGGTCAAATATTACAACCCTTGGAATCATTTCTTTTTAAATAATAATAAATTGTAGCCCCAATTTAGAGAAAATCAAGGAATTATCTTTTTGAATTTTTCTAATATGAAAACATAAGGGATATTGAGATTATTCTCCGAGATGAACGCAACCATAAAAGGGATGTTGACTTTCTCCCATTTTTTTAAAAAATTAAATAAAATAAACTTCCTATACTGGGGCGCTGTGAGTTTCTTCCCTGATTTCGAGAATATGCCGAACATCTCATAAAACACGTGAATAGATGGTATAACAAAATAGAAGTTTGTTTAATAAAAACAAACTTCTGCTCCAGTTTAGCATAAAATGAGGATCTGAATTTCTTTTGACGTTGGCCGCAAACTTGGAGGCAAGTTTGCGTCAGTATGACAGGGAAAAAATGAGCTTTTCCCTGTGATGACCGCACCCGAATGGTTGCCTACGTATCCATTTGAGAGGAATCAGGTCAGACGTAGCTCTACCACTAAATAGTAGATTTTTGTTGTTGTTGTTTTTTTTTTTTTGATCATATCAAATTGATTCCAAGGGAGGGTTGGCCAAAAAAAACACAAAAAGACTGACAAAGGATATAGTGTTTGGGTAGAAGAAATGAAAGTCGTTCGTCATCCCGATCCGAGAATGCCTCGCACAAGTAATGATTAAATCAATTGACCTGAATTTTTCCACACGTGTCCTCAGCGTCTGCTTCAACGATGTTTCTCAAATTGGTATTTCAAATTCGGTCGAAGCGACCGTGCAAGATTTGAACTTCTCACCAATCTCCCTTATCGGATGACTACTTATTAATTTCCAACTTATTTGAATCCCTCTTTTATCCCTCTCTATTACTTAGATAGCTCACAATATCAGAGCGCGTGTTCAAATCAAGATGTAAATTTCGCACGCATGTCATGTTATTACGGCCGACAAAACATAAAATTAGAATACTAAAGAAACAAGACCAAGAAAAAAATAAGCGGAAAAGGGTCAAAACTGCCCTTAACGTATGCGAAAAGGATTAAAATTGCCCCCACCGTTAAGTTTCTGCAAATTTTGCCCTCACCGTTAAGTTTGTGGCCCATTTTTGCCCTTACTACTAACGGCTCTATTTTAATTTTTCTGTTTTGTTTCTTTTAAAATACGTGGCGCTCTATAATTGGTCTGTCCCAAATAAATATACCCAAACCATTTTAATACCCAGCTCATTCATACAACCCGCCCCAAATAAATATACCTATCTTCTTCATAACCCATTTTTCCTCGTTCAAAACAATAAACTGATTATATTGATGAAAAAGAAAATGGGGAAGTCCATGAAAATTAATTTATATACAGTTGAGATCTTAAATAGTAGATGTTGGGAAAATTATCTTCTTATATACTATTGATGGAACTGAAGATAGCTACATATATAAATGAAAATTTTATATTTATATTTTACTTGAAATCCGCAGCAAAAACAAATATACGTAATTTGTAAGTAACTTGAATTCTATTAAAACAAGACTATACGGAAATTTTTACAATATTGATAATAATTTCAATTACAATTTTGGTGTGACTCTAGGCTTCATTTATTTGTACTTAATAAAGGTCTTGATCTTTATCATTTTAATTTGATTTATTAAGATATTTAATTTTAGGAGGTTTGAAACTTAGACCAACACTTAATAAGTCTAAATAGATCTGACCCACAACCAATTATTTGGAGTTATGAAGAAGATAAGATATCTTTATTTGGGGTGCGTTGTATGAACGGGTTGAGTATATTTATTTGGGACAGACCAATTATACAGCGCCACGTATTTTAAAAGAAACAAAACAGAAAAATTAAAATAGGGCCGTTAGTAGTAAGGGCAAAAATGAGCCACGAACTTAACGGCGAGGGCAAAATTTGCAGAAACTTAACGGTGGGGGCAATTTTAATCCTTTTCGTATACGTTAAGGGCAGTTTTGGCCCTTTTCCGAAAAATAAGAGACATAATGTTGAGACGAGAAAAGTATCTAGATTTTATTGAATTAAAGACATGAGGATTTGAACATTAAAACAAGAAAAATAAATGCACTTAGGCTATAACCCTTAAAATAACTAAGCGCACAGAAAGATTAGCAAAACAAGCTACAACACTTCACAGTCACTCAGTTGCAAGTCAGGGCCAATGTACTGCATTGAGGCATTGCTGGAGCCTTGGCCCGGCTGAACCATGCAAATTTCAAAGATGCCACCCAAATCAAATGGCGCATCCTGACTGTCTTTCACTGTGTTGACATCTGTTGCAATGATCTTCGGCTTCATAATATAGCCTACAAAAGACTGGGCAAGACACGGAATTGGCTTCGGGATGGACCAAACTTCGGACTTCTTCTTTCTTGCTTGCTTGCGATCAGCTTCTCTTGGCTTTAAGCCTAGCCCCCAAGTGCCTTGCACGCCAATTGGCTCTACTTGATTCACCCTGCCCTGCAGTGATGTTCCCAGACCTTTCCCAAATTAGAAACCATGTTTCAGCATTTCAGAGGCCATTATGATAGCCATATCCGACACTCTTGGGACGAGTATGGGTTTCCCTTCTGTCACTTTTTCCACATACACCACATCGGAGGATTGATACATAATGGTTGGGTGAGTGGTGACAACCTCGAGGCCTGGTACATCCAGACTATTGTTGAACTGCGAATCATTCTCTCCAAAAACCACGACGACTTGATTGTCCCAAGTGAACTTAACCGCTTGATGGACTGTAAAAGGTACAACACATGCTATGTGGATCCACGGTCGGCCCAATAATAGATTGTAAGATGCATCAGCTTCCAGGACTTGGAATTTAATGGTTAATGTTGCAGGGCCAATGGTCAACTCAAGTTCAACGATACCCAAAGATTCTTGAACTCCTCAATCAAAAGCACGAACAGAGGATGAGCTGGCTCTGATCCTGCAGGTATCCACCTTCAAGCTCTTCAATGTGGTGAGAGGGTAGATGTTCAAACCTGCACCGCCATCTATTAAAACACGTGAGACATAAGAGTTTTCACATTTGACCGAAACATGAAGTGCCCGGTTATGACCAGTTCCTTCTTTGGGTAACTCTTCGTCTGTGAATGTCACACGGTTGGTCTCAAATACTCTGCCTGCAAGTGCTTCCAGATTACCCACAGTTGTTTGTTCAGGAATATAAGCTTCATTCAGTATCTTCAGTAGTGCGTGGCGGTGTGCTTCAGAGTTCATCAGCAAAGACAAGAGTGATATCTGAGCTGGAGTCTTCCTTAACTGCTCGACGATAGAGTAATCCGTCGTTCTCATCTTACTTAGGAATACCTCAACTTCTTTCTCTAACACTGGTTCTTTGATTGGTCTTTGGTCCTCACGACCAGGTTTTGTCTTACCCAATTCTTCCGGAGTGAAACATCTTCCAGAGCGAGTCAGACCATTAACATCAACAGCGACCTCCATAATCTCTTTCCCTTGGTAAGACACGATTGTTTTGTTGTAGTTCCAGGGAACAACCTTTGTACTTGTAACAGGGATTTGTTTTGCCTTTGTGATGACTACTGGTTCACACGGCTTTGCCTTAACCTCAATGACCAGAGCCTTCTGACTTGGTGCTCCTTGCACGATAAACACTTGCCCATCAGGCTGAACTTTTTCTGGCTTTGCGGCTGGAACTGTAAAACTTGGTTCAACGGCCACATCTTGCTTTATTTTGTTGACAGCAGATTCATTTGGACTTGCGGCCGATACAACAATGAACGGCTCCTGGCATTTAATATCTGAAAAGGGATCAACCGCCACAATCTGCTTGGCAGCTTTCCCTTTCAAATCTTCCTCTGTGCATACCATCCCAACTGTATGTGTGTTATTCTGAACATTATGAGCTAGCAAAGGATTTTGGTTCACATTTTGAGTCTCGTCTCCCACAACCTTTATCAGATTGTTATCTATCATTACTTGGATTGCTCTTTTCAGATGCCCACATTGCTTCATGTCATCTCCAGGCGCCCCAGAATGAAAAGCGCAACGGCGCGAGCGATCCACTTTCCCGGTTGGATTCATGTTTCCCAAGATGGGTTTCAACATGTTAGCTTGTTGTAGCTTTTCAAACAGGTTGGTGTAAGATTTTCCAATTGGTGTGAACCCCATTATTCCCCCCTCTTCACAACTTTTGATGACATGCACTCAGACGAGAGTATGGATTTTTCCTTTTTTGGGAGGGAAGGTTAGGCGAAGCCTGGAAGTGATTGTGAGGAGTGTTATATATGGTTTCTGTGGCTGGTGCACGCCATTGCGGATAGGAAGATGTTGGAGCATATAGCTACGCTTTGTGGAATTGATGGGTGGAGTATTTTGGATCATGTGGGGAGTGGTGGTGCTGATAATGCATTTGTGGAGTTCGGGAGTATGAGGGAGGTTGTTTGCATTGTCTCTTGCTCTGTTTTCTGGAACCTCATTCCATTTGTCTTTCATTCGCAAGACACTCTGGCCTAGTTAGGCAAGTGAATTGTGTAGCAGAGGCTAAGGGTGGAGCAAGTAGAGGTGGTGGTGCCAGTGGACACATTGTGAAAGATTCTTCCTCTTTTGTTGCACTGTAGTAGTGGGGGAGAGTCAGGAGAATACAACGAGTCCTCAGCTGTAGTAGGCAGGCCATATGCTTGATGCACGATAGTCGATGCAAATCCTGAGAGATTAGATGTAATAGGAGGAGGTGCATGTCCCATGGTAACGACATGATGCAGTTCACCCACGAACTGTTTCAGATTTTTCACTTCTTCAATCAGCATCTCATTCTGCTCAACCACCATCTCTTTCATATCTTTTGCCTCTTTGGTAAACCTCTCATTCTGCTCAAGTACCAGCTGTTTCAGATTTTTGACCTCTTCGGTCAACCTCTCATTCAATTCAATCAAACGCTCGTGAGCCCCGAACTCAGAATTCCCACCTTCAGACGTCATGATCACGGGATGCGTTGATGCTGTTGTGTACGGGTGATATGATGCCAGAATATCTGTCTGAGTTACCCAAGATGTCCAAACAACTAGTTGCAAACAAATTGGGTTAGCCCAAAACACACATTGACAAGCTTATGGTTGTTATGCGTCATCCCGAAAAGGTTCGCAGCATATGCCTGCTTGTACCGACCCTATCCCAAAAATATGGACTACGTGTCGCGTTGAGAAAAGTCAGGACGCAAACCGTAGATGACACGTAACTCGAGATAACAGACAAGCTTGACTTTCTTTTTTCTCTTTTCTTTTCTTTCCTTTTTTTTCTTTTTCTTATCCTTTTACTTTTAATCATTTTTTTTGAAACAACTGACATAATTTAAACAATGATACGAGACAAGAGCTAAAAATAAAAACACGATGTCTGGGTATTTACAGAATTAGAGAAAAACTAGGATACAATATGACAGACACGAGACACACGAATGATTAACAAAATTTTACCATTACAATGGCGTAAAAAGACGACAAATTTTTCTCAAACTTAGGGTAAAATTAAGACACAAACTCGGACACAGGAACATTTCAAAAATTTGGTCAAACGGCATGAAAATGACAATCAATTTTTTTCTACAACTGGGGATAAAATCTGGACACAGACCTAGACAAACAAAAAGGTTCTAAAATTTTCATCATTATAGTGACAACAAACTATTTTAAAAAACAAACTCTGGCCAAAACCCGAATACAAAACTAAACACAAGACTCCAAAAAGAATTTCTTCGTTACAATGGTTTAAATGACGACCCCTTTTTTTTGAAACTCGAGACTCTAACCCCTGTTCTTTAATTAACTAATTTTTACGACTCGAATAAATGTATAAAATTCCCACAAATCCTGAAAAATTCGTCATTACAACGACATTAAAATGATAGTTTATTCGACAACTTGGGACAAGATCCCATACTCAAATTTGGACAATTTTTAGAAAATTTATAATCATAACGACGTAAAAATTGGACAAAATTAAGGAACTCTTTGACACACATTTAGACGCAAAATTTGAAAAATTCCAAAACATTTTCGCCGTTTTGGAACTCTTTGACACACATTTAGACGCAAAATTTGAAAAATTCCAAAACATTTTCGCCGTTATAACGGCGTAAAATTATCTTTCAATATTTTAGGCTAGACTGTGAGACTTGACGTAAACACGAATGGCCTAAAGAAAATTCGGCATTATAACGACACATATTTTATGACTTAAAGAAAACCTTTCTTATAGATTTTGGCACAATAACATAAAAATTTACCATTATAACGGCGTAAAATGATGACATTTTTTTTTAATTTGTATCCATTTTAATATACCCCGACCTCTCATACCAATAACGGTCATCATAACAACCTTCCGAATACATGCAACACAGAAAATGCCATAAATAACGCGTCTTTCGGGGATGCGGACCCCATCATGACACGAGAGAGTCAGCCTAGACAAATGTAGTACCGGTGTACCGCACCTCACTAAGTCTAATGATATGAAAATAGATCGGCCTAGATAAAAAAGTACAAGTTCAACTCTAGGCGACTCAATGGGTTCCATGATCTAGTGATTCAGCCATTTGAAAGTGCCTCGGAGGTACCGATCGACAACGTCTAATGGCCTAACCCGACGCACTCCTCCTAATAAGGGTTAACATTTTATGTCCTGAGACACGACAGAAATTCCAGATGCCGAAGTGAAAATGACGTGTATGTGTGCAGTGTTCCGGAAGACTCAGAGGTGTACAAGAGAAGATAGTTGTGTATATACAGTTCAAACATATCAAAGCAGTAACATTCAAGGCAACACATACAAATAATATTCAGAAAAAGCCAAAAAGCAGCCAATATTAAAGCCTGAGACTCTTAGTTTTAACTTTCCTCCCCAGCAGAGTCGCCAAGCTGTCACGACCTTATTTTAACTTAAAGAAAAAAACAATTGTCTAAAAAAGGGCTATGACGGTGTTTTAGATACACAAGTTATTAGAGATTTTTGGAGTTGTAACTTGACAAGTTAAAGGTGTGTCAAGTCACCAAAGTGGTGTACCTAGAACACTTATGACTCGTTTTGTGGTCTGCATCAGAGTTCCGGGTAAGGATCTTGGTTGACTCTCGGGAAGGTGTTAGGCACCCTCGAGTCCTGTGCCAAGCACAGTTGCTTTTTTTGACGCATTTCGACCCTTTAAAATTATTTATTATATTTTGCATTGGTTTATTTCGCTTTGATTTGATATTAATTTTTTTCGTTCAAGTAGAATCTCGAATCGAGATATAATTACGTAGGCACTTGACTCGAACAAAATCTTCTGACTTAAATCAATTAAGTCGCAAAGGCACTTCACCCGTTCGAAATCTCATGACTTAAAATGAGTTTCAACATGGACAAATAGTTATTATTTTAAACTTATTTCGGCCTACTTGAAATTGCCTAATCGAATTTAAGTGAGACTGTCAATTTGCTTTGCTTAAAGTGTTTCGACTGAAAATTGCGTTATTAATCATTATATTAACATGAGTTTAAACTCTGCCTACAGTGACAATAAGTTTGAAACATGCTGACTAAACTATTTGCATTAAATGTCCCACTGGCATTTTTCTTTCAAATTGTTCCCCTTTGATAAGAATTATTCACACTTCCTAAAATCTGATTTTTATATTGAACATAGCTGATTTTATAAAAAAAAAAAAATCCAAAATTAGCTTATCACGGCACAGCTATTTGAACATAATGATGCACTAATAATAATTTTTCTTTTAACTTTTTCTTTGTTTGGTAGTAGGTAACGAAACGCACATCATACAAACATAAGTAAACTAAACAAGTGTATGTCTGGTCTTATCCCAAATATGGACCAGACCTTAAAAATAAACATTTCTCTTCAAAATTTGGGCCTTTGACAAGCCTGTCTACACATGAATAGCATAAGCTAATGCAAGATAACAGGGAAATTTACCTATGGAGGTGTAGCTCCCAAACATAGTCCACTTAGTTTAAACCAACATATGAACAAGAGCACCAGTAGCAATCAGCAGCAAAACAACCAAACTTCAACTCATTTTTTTACCTCAAAACAAATAATATTAACACCCTAGAAGACCTTTGGTTAAGTCACCTTTAATTCTGGCTCTCACTGTCATTCTCTAGTGTTTTTCTCTCAAGTTTCTCACTATTTTTTCTAACAAGAAAGGCTCTTTCTTTTCAGATCTGTCTCAAGTTTCGGAGAGTGGTGTTTTTAGATCTGTTTTATGTCCCCAAATGAGAGATAATACTCTCTTTTAAATAGAGTGGAGGAGGAGTGTGTTGTTAGGTAAGGGACAAGAGAATTGAATGCTTGGCATGCCTAGCTAACTAGACAAAAAAAAGAGTAGAGAATCTTTGCTTTATTGCTGTCCAATTTTGTCTTGCTATTTGACTTTTGAGCCTCAAAGAATCTGAAATTCATACTCAATCTAAAGTCCAAGACCAACACTAATTTCATCTGAAACTCAAATCCTACCCAACTAAAGTCACTGGACCTTCAACTTAACTAAGCACCAATTTATTAGGCTAGAATCAATTCCCAGACTTCAACAATTAACTTGAACTAAAAAATTACTCAAGATCAAACGATTGGAAATGTGCTTCATGCTCAGACCAACTCAAACCAATCAAAATTCATGAACAACTCCAAGATTTCAACACTCCCTCCTAGCCATAACAGAATTCTCATTAAAGATCAAAAACAGAAAAAATTCATTCAATATTAGCTAACTTAATCGCAAGATCAGAACTTAACCATCCAGAGTTTCCACGCTTTCGGTACTTCCTCGCAAGTTACATGAATAACTACTTCACATAAACATACTCGAACAATCACACTCACAAGTAATCCCAATTAATCTTCAATTGAACAATGAGAAACATGACATAAAAGAAAGGCTTTCACATATACAAATGTTAGTTTTCAGCTATTAACCGCAAGTATATATTTCATGAGCTTACACAAGCGAACACACATATCTTACTTACTAATAAAAAAGGATAAACCTCATTCTAATCATCCATTCATGACCAATTAAGCTTTCAAAGATACACAGATTAATACCATAAATTCATTTGAACAGACAAGCATACAAGATGATTCCATTTTTTCACTTAATACTAAACCGACAATGGGGACTGCCTAGTGAAGGGAATAAGGGAAGTTGAGGCTTTCTTTCTAACCAGTTACCAAAAGAAGATAGGCATCAAAGAGCCAAATCACGATAGCACACCATCGCGGCCTCGTTGCCATCACAACGCTGCCCGAAAACGACTAGCACAGCTGCTGCTACAAAGCCACCACAAGCCATCAATATCATATCATCACAGCCTCGTCGCAATCATAAACAACACTAAGCCATAGCCAACAAAACCTTGCTATTGAACCAAACATCACAGCCCCACTAGTAGCCTCACCAATCAGCGGCATTGTGTCACCATTGTCCCACCATCACATACTATAGCCACGGCCTCGCTAAGCCAAACTCATCACAAAACTGCTTCTCGCCACCACTGCCCTCGTCTATTTATCACCACCATCATCACCACTGCCACATCACCACCCCGCTGCCTCCGTCCCAGACCTCGTCACTGTCCGAACAACTCGCCATCCCAATGGCCCAAAATCAGTCAATTCTTCTCCAAATTCTAATGGAAAACAAGCCCCAACGAGGTTGTTTTTCGTTAGAAAATGGAAGAAAGGAGATGGAGCACAAAGGATGAGAGGAACGGGAAGGGTGCAACGGAAAAAAGTGGCCGGAATTTATGGTAGCCAATGTGAAACCCGATCTACGCAAATTTATGGGTAATTTGGTGAAACTATTGGTGGAAATAGAAAGAGAAGGAGAGACGGTTACATCCATGTAATTTGTTGGCCGGGAAGAGGGTGTCGCCGCTGTTGTTAGTGGTGGTTTACGGCGGTTCACGGCGGAGCTTCTCATTTCGCCAGGGTTTCGTTAACTGGAGTGAATTGGGGAAAATCTGAGTCAAAATAGCAAATTTGGAATTTATATCAAAGTAAATGGGCCGAATTGGAAGGAGACGGGTCGGGTCACATAAGGATTGGGCTGAAGCTCGTCCCTTCCTATTTCCTGATTTTTAACTTGACTAATGCAATTTTGTCTGCTAAACTTTCATGGCCATATCTGAACTTAGGCAATACTACAATTAATTAAAATACCCGCAATTATACAATATATTTAACTAGCAGAAAATATCAAACTAAATAAAACATATATATCCTTCTTTTTTTTTAATTTTATTTTTCCAATATTTTCTTCCTAAATGATTAACTAAAAAGGGCCAGGCAAAGCTGGAAAAATCTTACGAAAATCTTAGCAAAATTAACACCATGATTTTAGTAATTATTAGTATGGTGCCAAAATTAGGTGATTACAGCTGCCCTCTTTGTTTGAGAACACAAGGAGTTTTCGAACAAAGACGTAATCAACAACTAATTTTGGCTTTTTCGGTTCTAGCCAAGATGCTTTGCAAAGTGGTGACCGTCCAGAGTTTCCACGCTTTCGGTACTTCCTCGCAAGTTACATGAATAACTACTTCACATAAACATACTCGAACAATCACGCTCACAAGTAATCCCAATTAATCTTCAATTGAACAATGAGAAACATGACATAAAAGGAAGGCTTTCACATATACAAATGTTAGTTTTCAGCTATTAACCGCAAGTATATATTTCATGAGCTTACACAAGCGAACACACATATCTTACTTACTAATTAAAAAGGATAAACCTCATTCTAATCATCCATTCATGACCAATTAAGCTTTCAAAGACACACAGATTAATACCATAAATTCATTTGAACAGACAAGTATACAAGATGATTCCATTTTTTCACTTAATACTAAACCGACAATGGGGACTGCCTAGTGAAGGGAATAAGGGAAGTTGAGGCTTTCTTTCTAACTAGTTACCAAAAGAAGATAGGCATCAAAGAGCCAAATCACGATAGCACACCATCGCGGCCTCGTTGCCATCACAACGCTGCCCGAAAACGACTAGCACAGCTGCTGCTACAAAGCCACCACAAGCCATCAATATCATATCATCACAGCCTCGTCGCAATCATAAACAACACTAAGCCATAGCCAACAAAACCTTGCTATTGAACCAAACATCACAGCCCCACTAGTAGCCTCACCAATCAGCGGCATTGTGTCACCACTGTCCCACCATCACATACTATAGCCACGGCCTCGCTAAGCCAAACTCATCACAAAACTGCTTCTCGCCACCACTGCCCTCGTCTATTTATCACCACCATCATCACCACTGCCACATCACCACCCCGCTGCCTCCGTCCCAAACCTCGTCACTGTCCGAACAACTCGCCATCCCAATGGCCCAAAATCAGTCAATTCTTCTCCAAATTCTAATGGAAAACAAGCCCCAACGAGGTTGTTTTTCGTTAGAAAATGGAAGAAAGGAGATGGAGCACAAAGGATGAGAGGAACGGGAAGGGTGCAACTGAAAAAAGTGGCCGGAATTTATGGTAGCCAATGTGAAACCCGATCTACGCAAATTTATGGGTAATTTGGTGGAACTATTGGTGGAAATAGAAAGAGAAGGAGAGACGGTTCCATCCATGTAATTTGTTGGCCGGGAAGAGGGTGTCGCCGCTGTTGTTAGTGGTGGTTTACGGCGGTTCACGGCGGAGCTTATCATTTCGCCAGGGTTTCGTTAACTGGAGTGAATTGGGGAAAATCTGAGTCAAAATAGCAAATTTGGAATTTATATCAAAGTAAATGGGCCGAATTGGAAGGAGACGGGTCGGGTCACATAAGGATTGGGCTGAAGCTCGTCCCTTCCTATTTCCTGATTTTTAACTTGACTAATGCAATTTTGTCTGCTAAACTTTCATGGCCATATCTGAACTTAGGCAATACTACAATTAATTAAAATACCCGCAATTATACAATATATTTAACTAGCAGAAAATGTCAAACTAAATAAAACATATATATCCTTCTTTTTTTTTTAATTTTATTTTTCCAATATTTTCTTCCTAAATGATTAACTAAAAAGGGCCAGGCAAAGCTGGAAAAATCTTACGAAAATCTTAGCAAAATTAACACCATAATTTTAGTAATTATTAGTATGGTGCCAAAATTAGGTGATTACAATGGTCAGGTAGCATCGCGAGCTGTGTTGCTGGGTCCTGCACTATAAATAGCAATGAGTTGTGGGAAGGATGAAAGATGGGTTTTGAGTTAGGGCTGGGTCTATTGCATGGTGGATTCGGCCTGGGGAGACTCTCTACCGTATAAGGTGAGTTTTTATGGGGGTTTTAAAGTTGACTACAACCCATAAACGCTTGTTTTAACATGGATTAATATTTGGAATTCCTAGAATCATCCAAAATCTCAAGAACACTCAAAGCTCCTCCAAAGTTAATAATTAAGGATTTGACAACATTGAGGTAATTCTATCACCTTAAGTTCATTTAGTATGAATATTTATGGTATACTGTACTTATTAACTTGGTCAGAGGTTGAAAGTTGACAATTAATTAACCTTAGCTAATCAAGTAATGGTGGTTGTTGGAGGAATTAGGGGAGAATGAATAGTGGGTGTGTGTTAAATGTCATAAATTATCATGATCATCCATGCATCATATGCTATGCTTCTGAATTTGTCTAAATGTGATTTCGCCGTATACTTGTTTATGCTTATCAACGTGCTATATGTGTTATCGGTGCATATATCTTATGCTATGTTATAAGAAAATATAGTAACAAAAATAGTATGAAAAATATGCTTTCTAATACAGATTATAAAGATGATTACTTTCTTATAGTACATCTCGTTCCCACTTTAAAATGTCGGGAATGAAAGAGAGATTTTAGTGCTGAAATGGAAGGTGCAAATGATTCAAATGACCAGCCATAAGGTTAAATGTATTGTTAAAAATACCAAACCTTTATACATTTAAAATGGGCAAAGACTACGAAGTTGCCAATATAACGATGCAGGGCAAATCGAGCCTAAGGCACGTACCATCAAGAGCCGGGATTGGAGGATGCAAACGACGAGAGGTCAAGATCATCGGAGAAGAGTTCGGGAGCATTTTGAAGATCGAGGCATTGGCTCCAGGCCCAGGCGCCCCGCCCAGGCAAAGCAGGCGCTCCGCCCAAGCAAGGGGCAGCCCAGGCGCTCCGCCTCCATGGTGGGCGCTCCGCCCAGCTCACTCCACTGATCAAAGTTGGGCAAATCCAGGCGCTCCGCCTCCCTTCCGGGCGCTCCGCCTACTTGACTAGCATTCAGAGATTTAGTCTAGTTATTTACTATTTTAGCCCTACGAGGCCTATTATGTGTAATAAATTTGTAGGGGCTTTTATGTCATTTCATTAGGAGTGTGGAACATCTATAAATACCACACTTAGTCATTTTACTTCATTAGCTAGATTTGAGTATTGAAGAATAGATTTTAGAAGAGACTAGGTCCTTCTTGTTGAAGCTTGGCTTCATGTATCTCTTACTTGGAATCCATGGTGGATCACCGCTAGTATGACCCCGTTTAATGGTTCGAGTCTCTTCTCCCTTTTGAATCAATCTATTTGTTAGTTTGATTCGTTATTTCTTTTAATTTTATGTTCTTCCCCGTTCCTATTTCTTGTTATCTTATGATTATTGCTTCCGCATCTTAGTTTATCGTTTCCGCTTATTTTTCCCTACATCATTTGGTATCAGAGCAAGGCTCGGGTTTCGTCCTTACGAATGCACGTTCCTTTTTCATCGTATCTTTACTTTAGTATTCTTGTTGTTATTGTTCTTGTGAAAGAAGAAGAAAAAAAACAAAACAAAAAAAACTGAAAAACTTGAAAAAAATAAAAAAAAAAAAAAAAAATCAAATTGTTGATTGGATTTGATGACCCATTCGATTATTGTTATCAGGGATTGTTATGAGATGATAACCCGTTGATTTGGTATCCTTGTTACATGATTTGGTGTTGAGAATAAAAAACTTGAAAATCAAAACCCCAAAGTTGAAAAAAACCCTTGTTCTTGAGTTCATGTCTTGATTCTTGGGTATTGGTTGATTGTTGGTTGTGAGATTGATATCGGGGATTGTTATATATCATTTTCCCGTTCATTTGGTACCAATTTTACAAGATTTGGAGTTGTGAATCAAAAGTTCAAGAAAATTGAACCTTACTAGAAACCCTTGTATAAACCGTTTTGAATCTCGATTGTGATCTTGTTTTTGGTTGTTTGGACTTGAAATTCATCGGGGATTGTTGGGAAATACTATACACAACTTTGAGCATCAAGGGATTTGCGAATCGGGTTGAAAACGTTGAGGATTTGGGTGAAAAAGTCAAAAAAACCCATTTTCGGAGGTGCTGGGAGCAGGCCCCAGGCGGACCGCCCATGCCTAGGCGGGCTGTCCACAGCCCTTACTGGTCAGCCCCCAGGCAGACCGCCCTGGCCACCAGGCGGACCGCCCAGGCCACTGGCTGGTTGGTTTTATCTCGTTTCATGGATTTTGGTGTTTGTTTCGCTTCCATACTTCTTGGTTAGTGTTTCTAAGGTATTAGTCCTACTTTATTGACACTAATCTTTGATCCTTTAGGGTGTTATGTGTCTTGGAGACTTTACATAAAGTGGTAGAATTTGCTTGCTTCAAGTGCGCATTAAATTAGCTTCCGTACATCGAGTCCCTTAAACTCCATTCCGAACCATTACTTGGGTGAATTAGTTGATTGATCTTGCCATAGTGATTACTAAGAGACAAGAAGGTCTTGAGTGGAAAAAGGCTTGAGTGGTGAGAACAATAGAGTATGGTCACAAAAGCCAACGACCTTGAGTGTATACACGAGTGGAAAGAAAATTGAGTGTCATCTTTTGAGTGATACACGTGAGGGAGTGAATTTGTGAGGTCCTTTACTCTTTTGTTACAACTATGACATCAGATGACGATTGTGGAGGGTATGACTCATTCGGAGATGATGGAGACTATGGTTCCTATGATGGTGATGATGGGTATTGCTATGACGATTCGGGGAACCAAGGCTCATATGATGATGAAGCGGGTCACTATGTTGATTATGAAGATGAAGAAGACTATGGGGCTTGCGAAAATGAATTTGAAGAATCTGATGCTCCAAGTCAAAAATATGAAAATAGTGACGCTTCAAGGTATGATGATCCTACTTACTCTTCTTGTGATGAATTTGATCATGATGATAGTGACGTAGAGAGAATTGATGATGATGTTGATTATGAGAATTGTTCATTTTCATCTTCTCTTGATGTTGCTTATGGTGTGCAAGGGAGTAGTAGAGGTCCTTCCATTAGTATGAGAGGAGGAGGTGGTTGTTCCTTGGGAAATGGGAGGTTTGCATCTTCTAGTTCCATATGAAGGGTGGAAGGAGAAACGGTATTGCTCTTACCATTACGAGGGTGCATTGCTCTAGTAGTGGTGGTAGGAGTGGTGCTATGGGCTATGGAACCAAGGCGAGAAGCAATTATGGGTTCCATAGTGGTATTCCTTCCCCGACTTTCAACAACACTCCTAATGTTGGAATAGTGACCGGAAGTAGAGGTTATTCTAGTGGTGTTGCCACTAGTGGAGAGATAAGGAGAACCCAACTTGGGGGGTGATGGTTTTCTTGGACTTGATCCTATACAAGACATGTGTGAATGTAGGTTCATTTTTGAGGTGACTGGTAGAGGAGGATGCTTGCTCAAGATTAGTGAAGCCTATGCTAATTTTGTTAATGTCTCTTGGGTTAATAGACTAAAGATACCATGCTACAAATTGAAATATCCTTATGAGTATCAAGGTGTTTGGATTACTAGTGAAGCTCGGGTACTCATATCTTATGGGAGTTACAAGGAATATATTTGGTGTGATGTGTGTCCCATGGAGCATTATGGTGTTTGGCTAAGACAACCGTGGTTGTAAGGTAAGAGGGTGCGGTAGGATATCGTGAAGGATGTGTACAAAGTGAGCAAGGGGCAAAAAAATTATGACCTTGAACCTTGCCGGGCAAAGTTTAAGTTCTATCCTAGTAAATTTTTTGGCCTATGCGAAAGGGAAAGGAGCAAGTATCTCAATCCAAGGATGCAAGAAAGCAAACAAGCAGTCCTACAATCACAAGCAACGGTGGGACTAGTGCAAGAAAAGAGTTGACAATTGTCAACAAGGTGAACCCAAAGCCACAAGCTCCAAAGCCAAGTGGTTCACCTACAAAGAAGAAAGAGACATCAAGTGATGAGTCTCTTAGTCCTATATTCCGGGTTGATGTTAAAAGTCCACCTACTCCGGCTATGGGTATTCTTGGGCCTCGTCCCAATTAACTCGAATTTGAGAGACAAAAGATTGAGAGGAGTAAGGGAGTGACCGGTGACATTCCTTGAGTGAAAAAGGAGAGGATGTGTTGAGTGATGTGAGTGGGATTTCACCACCCGAATCTACACCCGACCTTGAAAATAAAATGAGGGAAAAGAAAGAGGGAAAAAGAATCATTGAGAGTGAGGACACCCCTTATTCTAACCTTAACCCTTTATCTTTTTCTTCTACTATTGTGAATACTTGTGTAGGTACTCTTGGAGGTAAACCAATGGAGCCTCAATCATATCCCAAGAAGGAAGGACAAGGTGAAGAAAATCTTCAATGTGAGCTTCAAGGTGAAGAGACAATTCATGACACTTCAAATGCATTGAGTGAGCAAGATGGCCACTCAAAGGTATATGATAGTTATTCCTTTGAACATGTTACTTCCTTGTCTCATGGTAGTGTTTGTGCTAACTCAACACTAGTTGATGATTTGTATGATTATAATGTGTTTGCAACTAGTGAAGAGTCGGTGGGTCAACTTGTGTGTGATTGTGAACCACTAGTTGAGAGGTATGATAAGCCACATCATGATGTAAGCTCGATTTTTATTGAACCTCTCTCTAGTGAAGATTGTGTAGTTGATCTCATGTGTGACCCTTGTTATGAGACACCACCTATATTTGATAAAGGGGAAGATGAGTTGAATGAATGCCCTATCCTTTCGCTTGATGAATTGATTGAAAATGGTGGGCCTATGTGTTGTACTGAGGATGGTAGTGACCTTGAGGAGTCTCTAGTGGATAAGATGGATCAAATTGTATTCGATGTCTCCTCAAGTGTGGATGATGACTCTAGTTTGAATACCTCACCTTTGATGGGTAGTGGACTTGTTTTCACAAACCCTTTGTTTGAAGAGGATTATCAAAGAGGTGATGGTGAATATCAAACTAGAGAAGAGTTTGGATTTAAACCTCCATGGTTTGGAAAGTTGAACTCTATGGACAATCCATTGTTTGGAAATCCAAGTTAGATGAGAGACCTTGGTCTTGATTGTGATGGTCCATCTTCTAGTAGTCCTAACCTTTATTGTGTGGACTATAATGATGAAGAATCTATTTTGGGGACCTTCCTTGGGAGTTTTTTTAGTGAGGAAGATTGTCTTAGAGGTGGATTTAGAGGTGAGGAAGCCACTCTTGGTGTGTGTAAGAGTGCTTCCAAGAAGGGGAGTGGAGTATTTGACGTTAGTTGCCAATTGACCTATTTTGTTTACTCCACCCCACATGTTAATGACACCTTGGGTGTTGAGCATGCCAAAGCAAACGAGTCACATTGTGATCGTAATGCATTGAAGTTTTGGTGTGTTGATCATAAGCTTGGAGGTCATACGGAACTTAGTTGCTTAATCTTGCATGTTCCATGTCTTATTGATCTCTTTGCTTATTATAGTAGTGAATGCTTTTCATTGTTGAGCCAAGAACTTGTTGTTTCCTTTGGAGACCTATTCTTTTTGATTGGTATTGATACTTGGCTCTATCACAAAAATGTGCTTTTCATAGCACTTGCACTCACTCTTGTTGGACTTGCCTACTCTTGTAGTGGGAAGTTTTGGTGTGTTCTTATTGGGATTAGGGATCATAAGAATTTTGATGGCTTGATCTTGCATATTCCCTATCCTATTGATCTCTTTGCATGTTCTTGTGTTGGATGCACTTCCTTTTTGAGTCGAATACTTGTTGTTTCCTTTGGGGACATGAGCTTTTTTGTTAGAATTGATGCTTGGCTCTACCATAAAAGTTTGTTTTCCACACTTGGTGCACTAACCTACTCTTGTAGTAGGAGCTTTTGGATGTGCTTGTCTTTGGATGTAGGTCTTGATGGTTTGATTTCGAGGACGAAATCCTTTCAAGAAGGGGAGGATGATGCAGGGAAAATCGAGCCTAAGGCACGTACCATCAAGAGCCGAGATTGGAGGATGCAAAGGACGAGAGGTCAAGATCATCGGAGAAGAGTTCGGGAGCATTTTGAAGATCGAGGCATTGGCTCCAGGCCCAGGCGCCCCGCCCAGGCAAAGCAGGCGCTCCGCCCAAGCAAGGGGCAGCCCAGGCGCTCCGCCTCCATTGTGGGCGCTCCGCCCAGCTCACTCCACTGATCAAAGTTGGGCAAAACGAACCACAATTTGATTTTATGTCAAAACGTAAAACCATTTTAAAATCTGTCCATATTTGTAAACTAGTCAGTCCTCAAATTTGCATAAATATACTGCTCATCGATGTTTCTTGCAATTCTAACCATGATCGAATATGTATATGCAATCAGGGGACGAAAATGCGATTAGGCATAGGGCTTAAGCCGTTTCTGCAAAATATAAAAGGCCCAAAACTTATTTTTGACCATGCTTCACTGCCTATGAAATTATTTGCGTAAATATCCTTTCTTGTTTGATTGATTGCATATTTAACCTTTAAGTCAGTAAAATAATTTATAAATGCAATTCATGTTTTTTCTGTTGTCTTTTAACATCCCCAAAGTAAAAGCTCGGGCAGGAACCACTTTTTCTGGGACTTGGGGAAGTTCTTAACACCTTCTTCCCCGAGTTATTTGGACTTCTTACCCTTGAATCTCTGGAAATGTGTTTTATTGAATAAAACTTGACCTTAGACATCTAGGTGACCTAATACACCTTAGAAGACGCATATTAGGTGGCGACTCCAATTTCAAACTCAGCCGAGTTTCCTAGTCAAAACCTGTGCTTGACTCGCTCCGAGTCGGGTAAAAGTTGGGTGTGACATGTGCATGATAAAGATTTGGAATCGGGAATTCAAGGTGGGAGACCTGGTGTTGTTGCTTAATTCCTGGCTCCAATTATTTCCGCGAAAGTTGAAGTCGAAATGGAGTGACCCATTTAAAGTTGTTGGTGTTTCTCCCTATGGTTCGCTTGATTTGGAAGGTGATGATGGAAGAGTTTTAGAGTAATGGGCGCAAGGCGAAGCATTATTTGGGAGTTGTTGAAGGCACCAAGTGGTGGCCTTGGTTTTCTTGATTGATCCTTGAGTTAATGGGTCGGCATCGTGCCTCGACGTTAACTGAGGCGCTTCTTGTGAAGCAACCCAATGTTTTTAGCTAACTAGTTGTTGTTTTGTAGGTCTCAAAGATGAGTTGTAGCTGGAGTGAGACTGAGAAATGCAGGACCTCACATGTAACAGGAGGCCGCACCATGCTTGGGCAGTCACCCCTTAGGTGAGTAAGGTAAAAGAGAAAAAGGAAGGAAATAGAGAGCTAAGAACATGCGGTCGCCTCTCAAAGAGTGCGACCGCACATTTTCAAAAAATCCAAAAAAAATTTTAAGTATGAAATGTGAGGCTCTCCGGACTTTTTTCGCCCATTTTGGCCACACATGCAGAGCAGGAGGCCCTTTTTTACAAGAAGGTCGCCCCTTCAAGAGGCGATCGCCCTTCTTCTTAAGCCTAAAAGATTTGGCTAAGTGTCAAAAATGGAGATCTCTGAAGTTTGAGCGCCCTTTCTGGCCGCATATTTAGTGTTTGCCGCATTTTGTCTCAAGTGTGAAGGATAGGTGCCAACAGGCGGCCGCCTACTTCCCAAAGATCGCAAGACTAAAAAGCCAGTGCATAGGCGAACGCCTGTGTAAGAGGCGACCACCCTCTTTTTTGTAATGGTTACGGGGTAAGGGGGTATAAAAGGAACCCTAGGGGCGCCTTTTCACCTCCTTCACACTATTCTCATCGAAAACCCTAACCGCCGGCACCCCTATTTTTCCCGATCATCGGAGACCTTCACCCACTCACTCTACAACTAATCACTCACGCATTCCATCACATAGACTCTCTTGTGAGCCTTTCAATTCAACTTTACTTTTGCTTTTTAATTTAATTTTAAAACATTTTAGGAGTAGGGTTTAGATAAAATGTTAAAACCCCAAAATAAAATAAAAACATTAATTAGGATGGTTTGGGGAAGGGTGAGCGTACCTATTATTATCTTGAATCTAGAAGCTTGAGAGTTTTGTGACCTTGAGAGAGAAACAAAAATGGGTAGTTGTGAACTTGATTGTGCTATAATGTTTGAAATCTAGGGACTCGCGCCCCCACTGTAGTGTTGCTGTGGAAGTAAAGGCCCCTGCCCTTAATTGGTGGTCACTTGTTCTTCCCAAGTCAGCCACTTGAACTAATGATGGTTCATGAACATACGGTCGCCTCTCTTAGGCGACCTCCCTTTCATATGGTTTCAACTACCAAAAATATAGTGATGAGATAGAGGTCGTACCTTATTAGTGCGGCCGCCCCTCTTATCTCACATGACCATCTCTTTAAAGTTAGAGTGCCTAAGATCAGGCGGGCGCTCCTTCATGAGGCGGACGCCCTTTGCTTAGGACCTCAAAATTTTTCTAAGTGTAGAAAAGGCACCTCTCTTAAGTTTGAGCGCTCTTTTGGGCGCCCTTGGAGGTTAGGTCGCCTCTAATCTTCATGAAATTGAAAAAAGGTGCATTTGGAGGCCGCCCACTGGTTAGGCCGCCCAATGTCTCTGCATATCACTCTCCCTTCTGGCTTGAGATGATCCTGGATCTATATGCTGAGCTAGGGAAGAAGTCTAAGCCAGAAGAGAGAGTGATATGCAGAGACATTGGAGTTGACATTTCTGTCTGAGCTTTAAATGAATATTTAGGGCTTCTCAATATTGTTTCCTAAGAACACATGGCCAAGTTAAACTTGGGAGAAGAAGCACAAAAGCATTGGCTTGCTCCCATCATAGGATGAGAAAGCAGCCCTACATGGAAAAGAAAAGGGGTGCAAATTACTTGGGATGATCTCAATTTTGAAGGCAATAGATGGTACTCCATCATTAGTTCAAAAATGCTGCCAACCAAAGAGAAGTTCCTCATAAGCTTTAACAGGGCAGTGATGATTGGATGCTTAATGACAGGGATGAAGATAAACTTGGAAGCAGAGATGATAAAGACAATGGTAGAAGTAGCTAAATCTCCTGATTATGATTATCCTTACCCTAACACACTTACACAGTATTTGATGGAGGAAGGATGTGAGAACTTTTCTGATGACAACTATGCACCTACTGATGTGAAATTTGACAGTTTTTCCATTGAAGATGAAAACAATCCATCGCACCCGTCAACCCCTTCAAGGAAAGTTGTGACTCCATAAGCTCAGACCAGGACAATTGTTCTTTCTGACAGGCCCTCCACCTCAAGAACTCCGCAACCTCAGATTCCACAAGATGTCCAAATTGCTTTAACTAAGTTGACTCAAGAATTGGTACGGTTAGACAAGAAGATGACAGAATTCCAAGTCCTTATGCTCAAAATGCCACAAATGATGTCCCCACAAGGAACTCAAGACAGAGCAGCCAAGAATCAGTTGCACAAACTTGTAAAAGCTGTTGAGAGAAACACAAGAGACATTGCTACCAACAAGAAGGCCATGAAAAAGATGGAACTGGCAGTTCAACTTATGGAAAAGACATAGTTAGAGATAGAAAGGAAGTTGAATGATCTATGCACTGAGCGGGAGAGAGAGAAGGACGCATCACTATCAATGTGGAGTTCTGTAGCCCCAGATTTTGACTCGTAAATGATAGCTGCATTTTGGTGTATTTATTCCTTTTTGCTTGTAGTTTTGGTGCTATCTGTTATGTGTTGTTGCTCTGTATTTGGCACTTGTTGTGTAGTTATTTCTAGAACATTTTGTACTCTTGTTGATTCATTAATGAAGCTTTTCTGGGCGGAGGTTCCTTGATATTCCCACTTTACCTAAGGGGTTTTCCACGTAAAATGTGCTAATATATGATAAGAATGTAGTTAATATTTTGAATTCACAGAGAAGCAAATATCACACCATTTTAATGAAAAACAAGATTTTAAAATATGTTGTTTGATCTTTATTCATGGATATCAAAAGATTATATGTTGATATATGTTTAGAATAAGAAACAGAGATATTTTAAACCCTAAAAACGTGAAACAGGGTTTGTCCGAATTTGATCACAGTTTCGGAGATTAGAGAATTTTGACAGACTCCGATTGATCTGGAATTTGGTAGGTTCATTGGAATTGACCCAATAAGAAAAACTCACTACTTTGCAGTGAACCATGTCGTGTTTCGGCTATTTGAGGCTGTTAAGATTGTATTTTGGACGTTTTTATATTTTCTGGTAATTATATTTTTAAGAAAAGTTAAAGGTTGGCATTTAATGGTGATAGAGACTATTTTGTATGCTCTTTATGATCATATACTTGTAGGAACAATAAGTTTATGTGTTGACATAGATCTTCCTCCATAACGGATAAATTTATGGTTAAGTATACTTGGTTTAAAAGTCCCTATGGTATCCATGATTAAATACTAGTATAAACAATGTGTATACGTATTGACAATGGATCTTCCTCCCTAACGGATAAATGTATTGTTGGTATACTAGGTTTAATCACTAGTTGTTGATGACCAGTATATATCTCTCCAACTGAGAATTTCATGTTGAGTCAATGAGACTAAGGCTATTAAATAATTGATATTCATTCAAATTAAATTGATAGTAGACTTTCTCAATGAGTTGGATCTATTTAGTTTAATGAGTGCAATCTGACATTGCATGAATATAGTGCATGGATAGTAACTTTCCCAACGAATTTGGTAAGATGCATGAAAATATGTGTGATGTGTTTTGAATTTAATTATTCAATATTGCATGACTGATTTTTTTCATCTGTTTAATTATTCAATCTCTTAGTAAGTATGCCTTGAATTCCCTAAGTGATATTCTCTCACAAAAACTAAATATTCAAGGGTTTATTTTAGTGATGATAAGACATTATTTTTAAAAGATGCATTATATGTACGTAATGTTAGAAGGAATTTTAATTCAGTTTCTAGTTTACTAAGAGATGGATATTCAGTTTTACAAATAACTTTTTGTGTTATTGAGATTAATAAATATTTATTTCTTCTGGTACATAGTTGTATGTCCTTTTATTATTGATGTCTTCCGAACTTAACGATATTGATCTACCCCCATAAGAGAAAATATTCTTTGAATTTGAATAACACTTATATGTTGCTCTTGTGTTAGTGTCAATGTCAAATTAATAGGATTTTAAAAATTGGTAAAGGATGGATCATGACGTTCGTTGAAAGTGGAGGCACTACCATCTTGTAAATCTTGTTTAAAAGGAAATATGACTAAGTGCTACTCTGGTGCAAGCTAATCGGAGATTAAGTGCAGAAACCGAGGACAAACAATGGAAAACAAAGATAGAAGCTTGAATCAGATTTTCTTGCTTGAACGACACTGAGGAACTGGTCTTGGTACACTTCAAGTAGAAGGAAAGAGCACCTAAGTTATGCAACAATCCTCAAGAAAACAACGCCTCTTGCAAACTGAATACTCAAAGAGAAATTTTTCAATCGGATTCACCGAAAGCCACAAGTTTCGAAGGATCCCATCGAGTTTGCTCACATCTTAGACAAAAGAGAAAGTGCTCTCGGCTACTCGCATTCAATATTCAGTAATCAAAGTCTAGGTGTTTACAATTGAAATAGAAAGGAGTTTATATAGACAATACTAAGGGAAAAATAGTAAATGGTCACAAGCGACCAATAAGAATAAGCTACGCATGGATGAATAATTTAAGTGTTCGGACACTCCTCTGGTCTCGAGCACTTGAGCTCGAACTCTTGAACTCGGACGCCCTTCCTTTGGTTGCTTGCTTTACTATTCGGCGTCAATATTTGACTGTTCGATTTGTGGTTGATTTCGAACACTTGAGCTCGAACTCTTATACTCAGACGCTCTCCTGCCTCAAGCACATTTGTAGCCCTTTGGTCGATTCGCTGCTCGGCGTCATTCTTATTGGGTTCGGTCTCTTTCAGCTTCGGGCTCATAATTCGGACACTTCCTCCCTCGATCTCAAGCTTGATCGTTAGGCTTCCATAAGTTGTGTCCGGCCTCGTAGCTTCCCAATCAGCTCGATCACTTGTTAGCTTGTTCGATGGATTTCCATTGTGGTTGCTCGGCGAGGCAATCTTCGTTATATCCCATTCCAGCCACATTATTTGGTCTTGGGCATCATGTGACTACTCGTCCTGGCTCTTTGAGAACGGCCTCAATGTCTCTAATAGATAACAGCCAATTTTGATTGTGTCATCCTCCCCTACTTGAAAGGATATCGTCCTCGAAATCGCTTAATTCTCTGCCTCTGGTTCACAGAAACCGATCATTATCAGCACAGCCTTTTCATCGACATCATTCGTCCTCGACTTTGGTTCCTGGGAAACATGGACAAAAATGAGTAGAGGTAATCTCCAAGCCTTAGTGAGACAACAACAGAGTTTTTCCACAAGCTTGTTTCCGTGATTGGGTGTTCGAGCGCTTCCAAAGCCTCCTCGAGCAATATCATTATTCGTCGGGGCTCTAGCAAGCCAAAAGATAAGCATGAGCCAAGAAAACATACTGTCCTCGTGGAGTTTACAAGTTTCGATCGCATACCAGCAGCTCTTCACTTGCGCTAATTTCAATCATTTGGAATACTCTCCACGGTTAAGCACAACACAAATAAAATTGTTCGAACACATCCTCAGAATTTTCATATCATTCAACCTCAAAAGCATCAAGTCAAGTAAACTATAGTTAAGATAAATTCTGAGGTCAGTTCTCAATGAAGTCAACAAATCAAGTATGACACCGAAGTGTCCCTTTAACCCCTCAGAGGGAGCTTCTCGAATTGATTGCTCTCTCCAAATTGACACGAGCACACAAACCCTTCCCCATTCGAAAGGGCAGCCGTCGTGCCATTGATATTTCCCCACTCATCGACCACTCAAGATAGTGTTTCGATCACCCTTAAACTTGGATCGAGTTCAGGCATCAACTCGAAGCCTTTGAACCCCACCAATTTCGAAGTGAGAGTGGGTCGCTAAGGCGAACTTCATCGATAGCCCTCATAGCTCTAGTTCGAAGCCCTCATAGCCAAAAACATTCACCTTTAACTTGTGGAACCTCGAGTTCGGCACAGCAAATTGGGGATTGCCCAAAGCTTGCTTTCAACGGCTGGTTCCATCCTTCGGATTGGGTAATGCAACTTGGTGATTGCCTAAGTGTTGTATTCAAACTTAGGGATTGCCCAAGTTGTTTTTTTCAACTCGGGGAATGCGCAAGTTTTGTTGTTTCACTTGGGGAATGCCCAAGCTTGATTCACCTCGCGGATTTCCCAAGTTTTACTGTTCGGTCGGGAGATTTCCCACGACCTATCTTCGATTGGCCTCGTTGTTCAACCGTTGTTGACGAGCCAAACAATTGTTTTGCTTCGGGGTCACACTAGCAAAATTGAAAATTTCATTCCCAAACTCTCTTTGAGTCCTCGGTGTCCTTCCTGGCTCAAGGTTAGCAATTCGGATGCCCACACCTCGAATTTCAGCTCCAAGCCCTTTTAGTTCGGCCATAAGATCAGCCACATTGACATTGGGCTCATTTCCCATCATCTTTTCGTTTTAAGCCATTAACCTGCACAAATCAAAGACAAGAAGTGTTTGGTTAGAAATCACCTCACACACTCCCTAACTTTTGTTGGGTGGCGCTTGGGTCCACTCAATTTTTTAGGTTCGGTCACTCAAGAACTTGCAAGCCAATGGCTTCGTCGGATAGATCAATGTCCTCTAAGATCTTTCAAGTTCGACAATAGTCACTGACTCTTCGAGAAGAGTGAAGTGATGTTCGACTCGATGGAACGGACACTCTCGGGAAGTCAAAGAATTGTCTATGAAATTTTGGACTTCGGTCACCCCACGCACGAATTCCTAAAAGCTCAAACAAATTAGTACGACCTCGAGTAGAAGAAATTTACTCCAAAGATCCTCTAACGAGATTCATCGATCACAAAGAAAAGTAAGAACCTAGGAGAATCTACCTTTCGGTTCCTCTTCTGGAATCCCCGGTCACATCACCCCTTGTACAGACAAAGTGGTCCCTCCTTGGTACAGATTAGGGTTTAACCTTATCCACTTTCCTCTTTCTAGCTGATAAAATTTCACCTGGGCTTTCGATTTTAAAACTTTACCCCTTTCTTCTTTAATGGAAAAGTGAACTTCTGACTACGATGTACGGACAACTTCAAATTTTGTTCACAGTCCAAGAATACAAAATTCAGCTCAAGATTTAGGTTTTCTCCTGTAACTTCGTACGTCGGAGAAGATTTTTAAGTTTTCAGTTGAGCTAAGAGCAAAGTTTCACTTGTCCGTACACTGTTACAATGTAACAATTTTTCACTGTACGGACGGTGGCCATTCGACGGAACTTTGGATTTTAACAACAAAACTTCGACCCAAATCAATTAAAACCAATAGTCTTCGATAATCAACAACCAAAACACGACTGAGATTTTATAATATCACAACCACGATAAACAGTCTACAAATAACAAAGAAACCATAGTCGACCGATGATGTATGACAAGTACTTGTTCGATTCCTGAGACGATGGTGAGTCCAAATCTGTGGTTGTTTAATCCAAACCACCAACAACAGTTGAATTTTCTTCTTTTCACTATTTTTTTTTTGTTGGAAAATAAGAACACCAACAGTAACAACACAAGAACAATAACAAGAACACGAAATGGAAAGTCCTCACATCTGAGACAAAAGAGAAAGTGCTCTCGGCTACTCTCATTCAATATTCAGTAATCAAAGTCTAGGTATTTACAAATGAAATAGAAAGGAGTTTATATAGACAATACTAAGAGAAAAATTGTAAACGGTCACAAGCGACCAATAAGAATAAGCTACGCATCGATGAATAAGTTAAGTGTTCGGACACTCCTCTGGTCTCAAGCACTTGTGCTCGAACTCTTGAACTCGGACGCCCTTCCTTTGGTTGCTTGCTTTACTATTCGGCGTCAATATTTGAGTGTTCGATTTATGGTTGATTTCGAACCGTTGAGCTCGAACTCTAAAACTCAGACGCTCTCCTGCTTCGGGCACATTTGTAGCCCTTTGGCCGATTCAATGCTCGGCGTCATTCTTATTGGGTTCGGTCACTTTCAGCTTCGGGCTCATAATTCGGACACTTCCTCCCTCGATCTCAAGCTTGATCGTTGGGCTTCTATAAGTTGTGTCCGGCCTCGTAGCTTCCCAATCAGCTCGATCACTTGTTAGCTTGTTCGATGGATTTCCATTGTGGTTGCTCGGCGAGGCAATCTTCGTTATATCTATGACTAGTAGTTGTTCGATTTCTGAGACGATGGTGAGTCTAAATTTTTTTTTATTTAATCCAAACCACCAACAGTTGAATTTTCTTCTTTTCACAATTTTTTTTGGTAAAATAAGAACACCAACAGTAACAACACAAGAAAAATAACTAGAACACGAAACAGCAAACAAAAGACACGAATGCACGAAAATAAAGATAATGTCGAACAGGATTTGGGGTTGTAAAAACAAGCCCAAACTATGCTCTAATACAGGATTTGGGGTTGTAAAACCATGCTCTGATACCAAGATGGTGCAAGCTAATCAGAGATTAAACTTAGCAACTGAGGACAAACAGCGGAAAACAAAGATAGAAGCTTGACACAGCTTTTCTTGCTTGAACGGCACGAAGGAACTAATCTCGGTACGATTCAAGTAGAAGGAAAGAACCCCTAAGCTATGCAACAATCGCCAAGAGAAAAATTCCTCTTGCAAACTGAATGATCAAAGAGGAATTGTTCAATCGGATTCACCGAAAGCCACAAGTTCTGAAGGAACCCATCGGGTTTGCTCATATCTAAGACAAAAGAGAAAATGGTCTCGGCTACTCTCATTCAATATTCAGTAATCAAAGTCTAGGTATTTAAAATGAAATGGAAAGGAGTTTATATTGACAATACTAAGGGAAAAATAGGTACGGTAACAAGAGACCAATAAGAATAAGCCATGCAGGGCTGAATAAGTTAAGTGTTCGGACACTCCTCTGGTCTCGTGCACTTGAGCTCGAACTCTTGAACTCGGACGCCCTTCCTTTGGTTGCTTGCTTTACTATTCGGCGTCAATATTTGAGTGTTCGATTTGTGGTTGATTTCGAACACTTGAGCTCGAACTCTTATACTCAGATGCTCTCCTGCCTCAAGCACATTTGTAGCCCTTTAGTCGATTCACTGCTCGGCGTCATTCTTATTGGGTTCGGTCACTTTCAGCTTCGGGCTCATAATTCGGACACTTCATCCCTCGATCTCAAGCTTGATCGTTGGGCTTCCATAAGTTGTGTCAACCCTCGTAGCTTCCCAATCAGCTCGATCACTTGTTAGCTTGTTCGATGGATTTCAATTGTTGTTGCTCGGCGAGGCAATCTTCGGTATATCCAATTTAAGCGACATTATTTGGTACGGGGAATCATGTGACTCCTCGGCCTAGCTCCATGAGAACGGCAACAATGACTTTAACAGATAACAGCCAATTTGGATTGCCTCATCCTCCCCTTCTTGAAAGGATTTCGTCCTCGAAATCGCTTCATTCTCTGCCTCTGGTTCACAGCAACAGATCATTATTAGCAGAGCCTTTTCATCGACATCATTCATCCTCGACTTTGGTTCCTGCAAAACATGGACAAAAATGAGTAGAGGTAATCTCCAAGCCCTAATGAGACAACAACAGAGTTTTCCCACAAGCTTGTTTCCATGATTGGGTGTTCGAGAGCTTCCAAAGCCTCCTCGAGCGATATCATTATTCGCCGGGGCTCTAGCAAGCCAAAAGATAAGCATGAGCCAAGAAAACATACCGCCCTCGTGGAATTTACAAGTTTCGGTCGCATACCAGCAGCTCTTCACTTGCGCTAATTAAAATCATTTATAATACTCTCCACGGTTAAGCACAACACAAGTAAATTTGTTCGAACACATCCTCTAAATTTTCATATCATTCAACCTCAAAAGCATCAAGTCAAGCAAACTATAGTTAAAATCAATTCTGAGTTCAATTCTCAATGAGGTCAACACATCAAGTATGACACCGAAGTGTCCCTTTAAGCCCTCAGAGGGAGCTTCTCGAACTGATAACTCTCTCAAAATCTACACAAGCACACAAACCCTTCCCCATTCGAAATGGTAGCCATCGTGCCATTGATATTTTCCCACCCATCCACCACTCAAGACTAGCATTTCGGTCACCTTTAAGCTTGGGATCGAGTTCAGGCATCAACTCGATGCCTTTGAACCCCACCAGTCGCGAAGCGAGAGTGGTCGCTAAGGCGAACTTCATCGATAGCGCATCGGACACAACATGCACGATGCTTCATCATAGGAAAACAAATAGTAGAGAAAAGTACTGCCTAGGGTGACTTCATCAATGGGGTCATCATCCAAGGTTTTTATTTCAACCTCAAGAACACAATTAAAATCACATTCGAACAACACGAGGGAGAAACGAGACTTAAACAAGATCATCTCTTTTAATTCCTAGATCAAACAATTGATGCTTAAAATATAGATCCTCATCACAAGTGTTATCACTAGTTTTCCTTTCATCAAACTTACAAGCAGTTTCAATTTTTCGGTAACAGTCAAGAACAACTAGTGTATCATCACAAGTCTTACTACTGTTCATATTCTTATCATGAACTTATTCTTCTCTTACTACAATTCATATTCTTAACATGAACTTGTTCTTCACTAACTCCTAGAGTTATGAGTGTAGTATATTTACCTGGAAGGTCACAAGATTTACCTTCACCCATTTCATCTTCAAGCATAGAGTAGGAACTTTTGGTCTCTTCATCACCAAGGACAGCCTCCGAATCGATGTCTTTGGGAGCTACTGTTAGGTGGTGCTCACTCTCAAGCTTGTTGTCCATGGTACCTACAAGAGATCTCAAACTGTAACGACCTCAAATAGTCGTTTCGAAAATTGGGACCTCGATTTACGTGTCGATAATCCCAAAAGCTCCGTAAGGTCCATTATGTCATGCCTGAAAATTTTTAGCTAAAACGAACTTTGTTAGATAGGTATCGGAGAAAGACTTCCGTTTCGGATATTCGTTAAGGCTAAAAGAGGTTTCGGAGTTCGATTTGAGCAAATGAGTTCTGATGTGAAATCTGAAAGTTGCTTTAGGTTCGTATGATAATTTATGACATGTAGCAACCTTCAGAAGTGAAAACGGACCTCGTTTGATAGGACTTTTGATAAAGTCTCCGTTGCGAAAGTTTAAAAAGGTTAAAAGAGGTTTTCGAGCTCGATTTTAGTAAACGAACTCCGATGAGAGATCTGAGGATTCCGTTAGGTTTGTATCGTCATTTTTGACTTGTAGCAACTTTCGAATTAGGATTCCGGGGTCATTTGATTAAAATTCGCTATTTTGGCGAAAGTCGAAATTTGACCCTTTCCCGTGGGTCCCACTTTCTTGAGTTCTAGGGATCCCAATTGAGTTTCGTCTTGACGAGCATGTCACACAAGTCTTGTATGACTTGTGTAAAAAATTTGGGGTCATTCTGAGCTTCGTAAGGTCCCGTTTGGACCCAAAAACAGTGGCTGACCTTGTGCAAAACCAAAAAAGCTGCTGAATTCTGTTTTTTACTGTTCAGCCAGAAAGAAATCGATTTTTTAGATCAATACATAAGGAATTGGAAAACTGTCAAAACATAAAAGTTGTAGCTCTTTGAGTCATGGTTCTAATGCCACCAACCATGTATTATTTGGAAATTTCTATGAAAAGTTATGAGTATTTTACTGAGAGCTATCCAGTGAGGTACAATTTGGACAGCATGTAGTACAACTCTTTAAAGATGCGGGCTGCTATATATACTAGGGCGGGCATTCATTTTTATTTTTCATGTTTTGAGCTTCTAAACGTGATTCCAAGGGTAATTTAAAGTACCAAAATCATTCCTAAACACAAGGTAACTATTCTTACTCATTTTTAACGCTTTAATCCGAGGATCAAAGTGACGATCCTTGGAAAGAGGGTTTGAACCCTAAATTTGTGAAATGAGAAAAATGACCGAGTTGGACTCGGGTATGTACAATAATGGTACTTTTAGACTCGTGGGAGTATGGGGAGTCCGGAAACATAAATTTTACGGGTTTTTGGGTACGTCCGACCTGGGGGTATTTTGGTAAATTGCCTCTTAAATTGCGTAAGGGCTTAGAATCCTTTCCTCACATGCTTACGAGTGCGACACTATTTCTTTGGTTCAGAAAGGAGTCTTACGGAGGCACATCGTTTGGGAAAGGAGGTCGTTCCTTAGCCACTTGAGCCGATTTTGAGGTAAGTGAGACTTGACCTCTATTTTGCTTGCGGATAAAATTTGATCTTGCTAAGTAAGATGTCGAGTACTTAATTGGCTAGCATTGTCTAGTAGATAGTATTATGTACTACTCGTTATATTTATACAAAAAGGAGAAAGCACAAACGTGACTTGTGTATAGTCTATGTTGTGTGCCGGTGTATTATTGATATGCTCTAGGGACAGAGGCCGGTGGTGCGTTATGACCTAGAAGCGAAATTCCATCTAGGGACAGAGGCCGGTGGTGCGTTATGACCTAGATGTGGAGACTTATAGGGACAGAGGTTTGTGGTGCGTTATGACCTATAAGTAAAGTTGTTTATAGGGACAGAGGCCTGTGGTGCGTTATGACCTATAAACAAAGCCGCACAGGGTGTGTGCTTATGCTATGTGCTAGGTATATAATTACCTATGTGGCATGCGAGATATATCATCGTCATGCTGTGTGTTAATTATATTATTGCTTATGCCATAGTATCAATATAATATTGTATATGCTGCCTATATTATTTATCTTTATATTATTGACCATGTTATGTATTCGCGTATTATTGCTTGTGTTGTTGTATAATTATATTATTGTATGTGATGTTTATGGGTTACTGTAAAGGTGTAGATTGTACTTCCATTATCTGCTTATGCATTATCAAAGACTTGTCCCGAAAGGGTAATTTAACTGGCCTGTCGATGATCTTACTGGGCTTTGGCTCATAACTTACCGTTTAAATGTGCAGATCCTTCTACTAGTCAGACAGCTGGACTTATCTGATCCGTTCGAGGCTGTGACTATTTTTGCTCTATGTGAGCCAACCGCATGGTTCGCGGTGGCATACCGTCTGATCCACCTTAGTGCTTAGACGCTTCCTACATCTTGTATTATATATATATATATATATATATATATTGGCATACCGTCTGATACACCTTAGTGTTTAGACGCTTCCTACATCTTGTATTATATATATATATATATATATATATATATATATATATATATATATATATATATATATATATATATATATATATATATATATATATATATATATCGGATGTCAGAATTCGTAGATGCTCTATTGACACTGTATTTTGGGTGGATGTCTACACCTACATTTTATTGAAATATTTCTATCTAAACTATCATTATGAGTTAGTTTAATTATTCGTGGTTCGCCTAAGGATGTAACACTTAGGTGCCATCACGGCCCCGAAAATTGGGTCGTGACAAATTGGTATCAGAGCCCTAGGTTGTAACTCGAGTCCTAGGGAGTCAATGGAGCAGTGTCCGAGCAGAGTCTTGTTTATGGGTATGTTGTTAACCATACTTATAAGCGAGAGGCTGCAAAGGCATTTTCGCAGGAGTTGTTTCCCTTCATTTCATCTCTTCTCGTGCTATGATGCTTACATAGGTGCTAATCCTTTAATGTGATTATGACAGATGGTGAGAACGCGATCGTCCTCTGCTTCGGGAGCTGGTGACGCACTGACTGAGTCGGTCCGTGGGAGAGCTGCGCGTAGCACACGGACTGGTGCACGGGCACCTACTCAGCCGAGAGCGGCTACTACCAGAGCTTCTATGGGCAGACCTCCTGCTGCCAGACAGACTAGTACAGTGCCACCGGTGTCTTCTGAGATACCCGTTGCACATGTCCCATCGACTATGCCTTCTCTTGTGCCGGGCACAACGGTATCTATTTCTGCAGATGTTCTATTGAGGATGATGGGCATGCTTGGATCTAAGGCCTCGCCTATGGGCGATATGCCAGTACCTTCTGCGGTACCCCAGCCAGCTACTCCAGCTATGAGTACGCCGACTCCTAAGGCTACTCCGGTGATTCCTCAGTCTACTCCAGTTATTAGTCCTATTGCTCAGCCTTCCACTTTGGCTCCTCAGTCGGGTATTCAGTTTGGTCATTCTATTCCTGCTCTTTCTATGAGTGACGAGGAGGTAGCTCGGATGATTGAGTCCTTCATGAAGCTCAAGCCTCTCGAGTTCGATGGTACACCAGCTACCTGTTCTGCTCAGAGATATATTCAGAAGTGTGAGAAGATATTTTCGGTGCTAGGTACTAGAGACACCCTTCGGGTACGATGTGCTTCTTTCCGATTGTCCGGTGATGCCGAGACGTGGTGGGTTTCTGTGATGAGACAAAGGTCCAGTGATCTTCCTCCTTTGTCTTGGGCCGAGTTCGTTGCCATGTTTATGAGTAGATTTGTGCCTCAGAGCCACCATGATTCCCAGAGCCGTGAGTTTGAGAGGTTGAGGCAGGGAGACATGTCCGTGTCTGCTTATAATACCAGATTCTTAGAGTTATCCCAGTTTGCGCCTGCTATGGTTGGGCTGGAGAGGGACAAGGTCCTTAGATTTGTTGAGGGTCTTCATCCTCGTCTTCAGATAGCTGTTGCCCCTAATATGGGCAGCAAGTCTTATTATGAGGTGGTTGATATTGCGAGGCGTATGAAGGATATTCATGCCAGGGCAGATGCAGAGAGAGCGAGCAAGAGGTCACGATATTCTGGTATTTCTAGTGGTCCTTCGCATGGAGGCCAGGGTTCCCGTGGTCATACTCAGCCTAGACTTCCTCAGGCCGCTGCTTTATCATCTCAGGGTACTTCGTCGGGTGTTCAGAGGCCTCAGCCGTCTCAGAGGCGTGGGGATTCATCTCAGTCTGTTCCACCTGTTTGTAGGAGATGCCGTAAGAGGCACTATGGGAGGTGCAGGCCCGGAGGTGGATGCGGAGGAGGCGGTAGTAAGGCTTGTTACCAGTGTGGGGATCCCAGGCACTTTGTTAGGGATTGCCCCTATGTTACTTCATCTGGACCTACCTCCGCGGGACATCAGAGTTCTGCTGCTATAGTTCGGTCTTCTCCTCAGGCAGCTAGGCCTGTCACTCAGGTTCCTCCAAGGCAGCCGGTTCAGAGCTCCTAGTCCTGGAGGTTCAGCTCAGGTTTTTGCTATGACACGCCAGGATGCCGAAGCATCCAATGATGTGATCACAGGTACTCTTTCTGTTTGTGGCCGCAGTGCCTTTTCCCTTATAGATCCGGGATCTACTTTCTCTTATGTGTCTCCTGGATTTTCACCTTACTTGAGCAAGGTTCTGGTTTTTATTGATGCTCCATTTATGGTGGTAACGCCTGTCGGAGATCCTATATGTGTAGATAAAGGGTATCAGGAGAGTGTGATTTCTATTTGTGGTGTTGAGTCTCTAGTAGACTTGATGTTGCTAGATATGGTGGAATTTGATGTGATCATGGGCATGGATTGGTTGGCATCCTGTCACGCGACGTTAGATTGCCATGCAGAGTCCGTGACTATAGGTGCCGAAGGTGAGCCTAAGGCTATTTGGAAGGGTTCCAGGTCTTCTCCGAGGAACAAGATCATATCATTCATGAAGGCTCAGAAGATGATAGCTCGCGGGTACGGAGGGTATATTGCTTCTATTCGAGATGTTCGAGTGGAGGAGGTATCTATTGATCAAGTACCGGTAGTATGCGAGTATCCGAAGGTCTTTCCGGATGACTTTCCGGGTTTGCCTCCTATGCGGGAGATTGAGTTCTGTATTGATATATTGCCAGGTACTCAGCCTATATCTATTCCTCCATATCGTATGGCTCCTGCTGAGTTGAGGGAATTGAAGGAGCAAATTCAAGATTTGCTTGATAAGGGTTTCATTAGACCAAGTGTGTCTCCTTGGGGTGCTCCGATTCTTTTTATAAAGAAGAAGGATGGTTCTATGCGCATGTGTATTGATTATCAGCAATTGAACAAAGTGACTATCAAGAACAGGTATCCTTTACCGCGTATAGATGATTTATTTGATCAGCTTCAGGGTGCTACTCATTTTTTCAAAATTGACTTGAGATCGGGGTATCATCTGTTGAGGATTCGGTCTGAGGATATTTCTAAGACTGCTTTCCGTACGAGATATGGGCACTATGAGTTTCTTGTCATGTCATTTGGGCTTACAAATGCTCCGGCCGCCTTTATGGAACTTATGAATCATGTGTTCAAGCCATATCTTGATTCTTTTGTTATTGTGTTCATTGATGACATCCTTATATATTCAAGGAGCTGAGAGGAGCATGAGCATCAGTTGAAGATTATCCTTCATACCTTGAGAGACCATGAATTGTATGCTAAATTCTCTAAATGTGAGTTCTGGCTGGATACCGTGTCATTCCTGGGTCACGTGGTGACCAAGGACGGTATTAGTGTTGATCCCAAGAAAGTGGAGGCCGTTCAAAATTGGCCTAGGCCTACTTCTCCTACAGAGATTCAGAGTTTCTTAGGCTTGGCAGGTTATTATCGGTGATTCGTGGAGGGATTTTCTTCCATATCAGCACCACTGACTAAATTGACGCAGAAGAATGTTCCTTTTCTATGGTCTGCTGCTTGTGAGTCTAGCTTTCAGAGGCTCAAGACTGTCTTGACTACAACACCTGTATTGGCCTTGCCTAGTGGATCCGGGGGATTCACAGTCTATTGTGATGCTTCTGGTATTGGCTTAGGTGGTGTTTTGATGCAGAATGGCGAGGTGATAGGTTATGCCTCGAGACAACTGAAAGTGCATGAGAAGAACTACCCTGTCCACGATCTAGAGTTATTGGCGGAGGTATTTGCATTGAAGTTGTGGAGGCATTATTTATATGGTGAGCCTTGTGAGATTTTCACTGATCATAAGAGTCTCCAGTATCTGTTCACCCAGAAGGACTTGAACGAGAGACAACGCCGATGGTTGGAGTTGCTTAAGGATTATGACATCGTTATTCGGTATCATCCCGGGAAAGCTAATGTTGTGGCTGATGCTCTGAGCAGGAAGTCCATGGGTAGCCTTGCCTAACTTAATGTTGATATGAGACCACTAGCTCGAGAGTTTTAGGCCTTTTCCATTAGTGGAGTGCGATTTGATGATTCTGTGCCAGACCCGAGTTTTTGCTTATATAGGGACTCAGCCATCCCTAGCTTCCCAGATCAAGGAAAAGCAATTTGATGATTCATATTTGCGTGATATTCGAGATAGATTTTTAAGTGGGGGAGTGACCTCATTTATGATCGGAGATGATGGTGTACTGCGGCTCAACGGTCGGTTGTGTGTTCCGAATGTTGGGGAGTTGAGGCAGCTGATATTGGCAGAGGCACACAGTTCTCGGTATTCTATTCATCCTGGTATTACGAAGATGTATCAAGATCTTCGGGAGTTATATTGGTGGAAGGGAATGAAGAGAGATGTTGTTGATCATGTGTCTCGGTGCTTAAATTGTCAGCAGGTAAAGTATGAGCATAGAAGACCATCCGGGGTGACTCAGTCCATGCCGATTCCGGAATGGAAATGGGAGCATATTACTATGGACGTTGTAGTTGGATTGCCTTTGACCTTGGGCAAGCATGATTCAGTATGGGTAGTGGTGGATCGTCTCACCAAGTCAGCTCATTTCATCCCCGTGAGGACTACTTATTCATCGGAGCGCTTAGCTCGTATCTTTATCGAGCAGATTGTGAGATTGCATGGTGCTCCAGTCTCTATTATATCAGATCGCGGTACTCAGTTCACAGCTCAGTTCTGGAGATCTTTTCAGAAGGAGCTGGGTACCCAAGTGGATCTTAGCACCGCATTTCATCCTCAGACTGATGGTCAGTCCGAGAGGACCATCAAGATTCTTAAGGATATGCTGAGGCTTCTGCTATTGACTTTGGAGGCCATTGGGACAGTTATTTACCTTTGGCGGAATTTGCCTATAATAACAGTTATCAGTCTTCTATCCAGATGGCTCCGTTTGAGGCAGTATATGGCCGCCGATGTCGTTCTCCAGTTGGTTGGTTTGAACCTGGAGAGGTGAAGGTGTTGGGTCCGGATCTAGTTCAGCAGACCTTAGATAAGGTCCGAATCATTCAGGATCGGCTCTGCACAGCTCAAAGTCGACAGATATCTTATGCGGATCAGAGGAGGAGAGATTTGGTGTTTATGGTAGGTGACCGGGTGTTTCTAAAAGTATCGCCGATGAAGGGTGTTATGAGATTCGGGAAAAAGGGCAAGCTTAGTCCGCGGTTCCTTGGTCTTTTTGAGGTCTTGGAGCGCATTGGCGCTGTTGCATATAGGCTTGCTTTGCCTCCATCTCTGTCAGTTCATCCAGTATTCCACGTGTCTATGCTCCGAAAGTATGTTCATGATCCATCCCATGTGATTGATATGGCTTCTGTCGAGATCGACGATGACTTGGCTTATTTGGAGGAGCCGATTGCTATTGCGGCTAGAAAGATCCATAAGCTAAGTTCGAAAGAGATCCCGTTGGTTAAAGTGCTATGGAAGAATCGTCCTAGCGAAGAGGCCACTTGGGAACTCGAGTCCGACATGCGGGAGAAGTATCCTCGCCTTTTCGATAATTCAGGTATGATTTCAATCTCTAAAGCCTGAAAGTTATGTTGTTGTTTATGATTTCGGATAGTAGCGAGAGTCCTCAATATCCGTGTAATTATTTTCGTGAAAATGCGAATCTTACCTTAGACTCGGGCTCGTCCGAGGACGAACGAGAGTCTAAGTGGGGGAGATTGTAACGACCTCAAATAGTCGTTTCGGGAATCAGGACCTCGATTTGCATGTCGACAATCCCAAAAGCTCCGTAAGGTCCACTATGACATGCCTGAAAATTTTTAGCTAAAACGAACTTTGTTAGATAGGTATCGGAGAAAGACATCCGTTTCGGATATTCGTTAAGGTTAAAAGAGGTTTCGGAGCTCGATTTGAGCAAATGAGCTCTGATGTAAAATTTGAAAGTTGCCTTAGGTTCGTATAGTAATTTATGACCTGTAGCAACCTTCAGAAGAGAAAACAGACCTCGTTTGATAGGACTTTTGATAAAGTCTCCGTTGCGGAAGTTTAAAAAGGTTAAAAGAGGTTTTCGAGCTCGATTTGAGTAAACGAACTCCGATGAGAGATCTGAGGGTTCCGTTAGGTTGGTATTGTCATTTGTGACTTGTAGCAACTTTCGAATTTGGATTCCAAGGTCGTTTGATTAAAATTCGCTATTTTGGAAAAAGTCAAAATTTGACCCTTTCCCGTGGGACCCAGTTTTTGAATTCTAGAGATCCGACTTGAGTTTCGTCTTGATGAGCATGTCACACAAGTCTTGTATGACTTGTGTACAAAAGTTGGGGTCATTCCGAGCTTCGTAGGGTCTCGTTTTAACCCAAAAACAGTGGCTGACCTGGTGCAAAGCCAAAAAAGCTGCTGAATTCTGTTTTTTACTGTTCAGCCGGAAAGAAATCAATTTTTCAGATCAATCCATAAGTAATTGGGAAAATGTCAAAACATGAAAGTTGTAGCTCTTTAAGTTGTTGTACTAATGTCTCAAACCTCGTATCATTTGGAAATTTCTATGAAACGTTATGGGTATTTTACTGAAAGCTATCCAGTGAGGTACAATTTGGACAGCATGTGGTACAACTCTTTAAAGATGCGGGCTGCTATATATACTAGGGCGGGAATTCATTTTTATTTTTCATGCTTTGAGCTTCTAAAAGTGATTCCTAGGGGAATTTGAAGTACCAAAATCATTCCTAAACACAAGGTAACTATTCTTACCCATTTTTAACGCTTTAATCCGAGGATCAAAGTGACAATCCTTGGAAAGAGGGTTTGAACCCTAGATTTGTGAAATGGGAAAAATGACCGAGTTGGACTCGGGTATGTATAATAATGGTACTTTTGGACTCGTGGGAGTGTGGGGAGTCCGGAAACACAAATTTTACGATTTTTTGAGTACGTCTGACCCGGGGGTATTTTGGTAAATTGCCTCTTAAATTACGTAAGGGCTTAGAATCCTTTCCTCACATGCTTACGAGTGCGACACTATTTCTTTTGCTCAGAGAGGAGTCTTACGGAGGCACATCGTTTGGGAAAGGAGGTCGTTCCTTATCCACTTGAGCCGATTTTGAGGTAAGTGAGACTTGACCTCTATTTTGCTTGCGGATTTTGATCTTGCTAAGTTAGATGTCGAGTACTTAATTGACTAGCATTGTCTAGTAGATTGTATTATGTACTACTCGTTATATTTATACAAAAAGGAGAAAGCACAAATGTGACTTGTGTATAGTCGATGTTGTCTGCCGGTGTATTATTGATATGCTCTAAGGACAGAGGCCGGTGGTGCGTTATGACCTAAAAGTGAAATTCCATCTAGGGACAGAGGTCGGTGGTGCGTTATGACCTAGATGTGGAGACTTATAGGGACAAAGCTTGTGGTGCGTTATGACCTATAAGTAAAGTTGTTTATAGGGACAGAGGCCTGTGGTGCGTTATGACCTATAAACAAAGCCGCACAGGGTGTGTGCTTATGCTATGTGCTAGGTATATCATTACCTATGTGGTATGCGAGATATATCATCGCCATGCTGTGTGTTAATTATATTATTGCTTATGCCATAGTATCAATATAATATTGTATATGCTGACTATATTATGTATCTTTATATTATTGACCATGTTATGTATTCGCGTATTATTGCTTGTGTTGTTATATAATTATATTATCGCATGTAATGTTTATGGGTTATTGTAAAGGTGTGGATTGTACTTCCGTTATCTACTTATGCATTATCAAAGACTTGTCCGGAAAGGGTAATTTAGCGGGCCTGTCGATGATCTTACTGGGCTTTGGCTCATAACTTACTGTTTAAATGTACAGATCCTTCTACTAGTCAGACAGCTGGACTTATCTGATCCAATCGAGGCTGTGACTATTTTTGCTTGAGGTGAGCCAACCGCATGGTTCGCGGTGGCATACCGTCTGATCCACCTTAGTGTTTAGACACTTCCTACATCTTGTATTATATATATATATATATATATATATATATATATATATATATATATATATATATATATATATCGGATGTCCGAATTCGTAGATGCTCTAGTGACACTGTATTTCGGGTGGATGTCTATACCTACATTTTATTGAAATATTTCTGTCTAAATTATCATTATGAGTCAGTTTAATTATTCGTGGTTCGCCTAAGGATGTAACACTTAGGTGCCATCACGGCCCCGAAAATTGGGTCGTGACACGAACAAACAAAATCGAAAGAAGAATTGCAAACGTTAGAGTGATACTCTTCCTCCTTTCTTTTAACAACATTCTCTTGTTTCGTTTGTAGCACTCCGTTTGGACTCCTCTTCGTAAGTGGTAATGACATTAGAAGCCAACCATCGTCATCCACTAAATATCTCAACCAATCCCATTTGTTCGGAATATTGTGACTTACAAACCATGACCGTCCAAATCGCAAGTAACATGTTCGGAGCGGATACACATCACAGCAGACCGTTTCAATATACTCTCCTCGAGTCACCAACACTTTGACTCTCTTCTCAGCCATATACCCATTATAGAAATATGGATATTTCCTTCTTACCGATGTCAAGCGTAGAATGTCAACCACTTTGGGGGAAATAAATATGGTTTCACCCAAGTCATCCAGCTCTAGTTCGAAGCCCTCATTGAAACGATCTGTAATAACAAAGCACTATTGGACCAATATTGCATCAGAAAACAACTTGGCTAGTTCCTTTTTGTATTCATGTAAAAGTATTGCTATTGAAAGTTGTAGATGCATGGTTAAAGTCTAAGTGGGATTTTATTGGGATATATACTATTAGCCATGAGTTTAGATATAGTATGTTTTAGCAATGGCATGGTTATGAGTATAAGTGGGAGATTGTTGGGATATACTAATAACCATGCGGTTTTAGTTAGAGTATTCCTTGTCGAACAATTGATATTCATTTATTATATATCATAAAATTTATATAGATCAAATTGTGTCATGTATGTCCTATTATTTATATAATAGATAATTTGGTGTGTAGAGCCAAGATTATACACGAAAGATTAAATCATCGATTCTTATACGTAATAAAGTAAGGTTCACAGTCTAAGATGGAAATTAGACAAAGCAATCGGTATGATTATAGTACAACATTATATGTAATTTATCTTGATCATGGGAACGTTATAGTTCCAACTTCTTGTGCTAGTGCGCTTTGTGTGCATTGAACGAGTCAAGTAGAGATAAGTATTTTTATACTGACTATGTAAAACAAATTCTCTAGCTCATCAAATGTACTTATACTCTTAATCTTGCTATAGCTATTATTAGTGGTGTATATTATTCATTGTCTTGATTTATCAATAGGTGAGGTCCAGGATTTTAGAGTCAAATAATTCATTGTAAGTTGGATACTGATAATATGTATTTGCGAAGTGATAGCTAGTTGATAGAATCCACGTCTCGGTATAGAGATTAATGAGACCCCTTTATAAAAGCTTATAAGTTTTCATGTGTATACCCGGCCAGTGGATTTTGGTATCCGACACATGAAATAAGTTAAACAGGAGTCTAAAGGATATTTATTACTTAATAAATTAAATTGTCAATAATTTAAGTTTATTGATTGGTGTCTGTATTCTCATGCATAATAGTTTTATTTTTTCATGTGTCCTTTTTTCGCTATGGGTGTCTTCTGTTTGATCTGGCCATTGTAGTTTTTATATGAGTACTTGAGCATTAGTCGTGTTTCTTACCCTGTTGGTTTTTATCATATTTTCGTAATCTTTCGTTTGTTTTCTAAATATATGTTTTAAATATTTTTTTTCCTAGCCGAAGTTCTATCGGAAACAGCCTCTCCACCTTGGTGAGGGTAAGGTCTACGTATATCTCACCCTCCCCAGACCCCACTTTGTAGGATTATACTTGGTATGTTGTTGTTGTTGTTGTTTGTTGTGATTGGTGTCTATAATCTTAACATGGGGAGTTAAATAAGGTTTTGATGGAAGAATTCGAAATTCAACTGAGACAATCACGAATTTCTAGTGGAAATAATTTATGATTTATTATGGTAAAGTTAATTCTAGAGATACATAATTAATTCCATAATAGGAAGTTTCACTAATTGATTTTGTGGTCCCTGTTGTGCCCGAATTAATTAGGACTAGGAGAACTTTACTTGGTAGAAAAGAACCCCAGCTAGTGTTGGCATAGATTTCTAAACCTAAAACTAGGTTATAAATACATGGGTTTTCCTCCATAGGATTTGTTGAGATTTTACTCAAAGTTTTTCTCTGTAATATTTGTTCCACCCAAATATTGTTAGTCCGGTAATTATTCGAGAACATAACAGAAGATTATGGAACTGGAGGATTAGCTCGTGGATAATCTTGCTCGTGGTAGATGGATCGTCGCACCATTGCAGTCATACTTCAAGAGATTACCTTATCGTGTAATTTTTTATGTTGCTTATTTCTTTCCAACGGTCGATCCTATCGAAACCATTCTATTCGAGTGACCTTTTTAAACCCAAAAGTGCATCTGAAGCCTCAGTTAAATTATTAGTCCCACTGCCAAGTTCATGAGCAAGAACATGAAAATCTCTCACAACAGTGCGTATTACGACTTGTCTTACAGCGAACAAAACGCAAAGCTTTGAAAGTAAAAGCTTATCACCAGAATGAAAACCAATACTGTATTTCAGAAGAAAAGCTCTGCTGATGAACTACATATTGATACAACATAGACTTCGATTTTAAGACTTATTGCAAATGTATTTTTAGTTATATATTATTTTCAAATGAAATTGGCGAAAAGTAGCACATTACATATTGGTAAATGCATGAGATATTTTTAAAAAATTATTCTTTATTAATATTATAATTGGTCATAGAATATGCTTGCATTTTCACTTTAGCTATATTTCAAAGATATCGGAGATAAGAGCTACTTCATCTATTCCAGATTATGCAATATTTCGTTAATTTATTAGTATATGTTCAAAGAATATAGTAATTTTCAAGTTTTGTTTATACAAGTTAACATAAATTTTTTATTTTACCATTGTGAAATTTTTTACAATCACACAAATATTATAATATGTGTAACATCATAAATATCAAAGGTAATACAACAACAAATGGTACATCATGCTTGTAACACAAAAAGTATTAAAGGTCTATATTATTATTATTTTTAAGTTTCCACCCAATCAAACTCTGCCACATAGATTCAAAAAGGAGGGATTATAAGGTTTCCAAAAATGCTTGACGAGCGATGCATGTATTGATAGAAGTACGAACTATGGGACTATAAAGACAAACAATCCCTGACAATAGGTTAATATTAAGTTATCAATGTCGAGGCTCCTATGAATAGATTAATGTTCATTCATTAATTATATTGAACTTTGATTGTGGAAGCCAGCAAAAGACGATTATATAAATACAGTGCCAACCAAGCATAATTATTTAAATTAGAAGTTATAAAGAAGATGGCATCTTACCGTAATTTCTTGACAATGTTGCTTCCGTATGCGCTACCTGTTAAATTGGAACTTCCGCCCAATAAACCTTGCCTTTTAATTAAATTTAATCCTTTAAATATAATATTATCGTTCAAAGACAGATTATAAATGGATGACAAGGCAGCTCGCTTTGCCTCTGTGTACATGGGAGTTTTAAAAATTACTACTATAGCTAGTATAATAGTTCCAAGTTGTGATTTGGATAATCCACATATGAGATAAAGTTTCTACAGTCCGGTAGGTGGACTGGGTAGGTGGAGTAGTAGCTAACGATTTGAGCAAAATGGAAAAATCGAAACTACTCCTTTCGGTCCATTTTTTAAAATTTTTTTATTATTTTGGTAAAAAATAATTGATTTGTTTAAAGATCAAGAAGTTATTAAAGACTAGTTCTTCTCAAATTTATCCGTATTAATAAATAATGTACACATTTTTTAAAAAGCCATTATAAATTTATATAAGTAAGTTGAGAGAGATATAAATATTAATATAGTAAATGACCTCCATTATTAAAGCTAGCAGGTTGATTTCTTATTATGTGTGAAAATAATCAAAATCAATTAAAGTGGACTAGATAATGTAACATATAAAATAAATAAATATTATTTTTAAATAAAAAATTACTCACTAAAGAATAATAGGGCATATAAGTTAATATAATGCCAGCCTAGCATAATTATATAAATTAGAAGTTAAAAAGAAGATGGCACGTTGCCCAAATTTCTTAACAATGTTGCTCTACCTGTTAAATTTGAAGAAGAGCCCAATAATCGTTGAAATTTAATTAAATTAAAACCCTTTAAATACAAATATTATCGTTTCAAGACGGATTATAAATAATAAGCTTTAGCAGGAACATAGCATCATGGCAGCTCGCTTTGCCTCTGTATACAAACTAAAAGTCAGAACTATAGCTAGTATTATAGTCCCAACTTGTGATTCGAATAATCCTCATATGAGGACACACTTTCTAAAGTTCGGTAGGTGGACTGGGTAGGTAGAGCAGTAGCTAACAAATTTGTATTGGTATAAATTGATTTAAGACAACAAATCGAATTTGGGTTGAGAATACAAACAATACTAAGTATCAAAGTTGAGACAGTAAATGAAATCAAATGTTAATGACAAAGAAATAATAAAATTCCAATATATTGGGTTGAGTACAAATTTTGCCAGAATTTCAGTATATATTTTTTGATAGATAAATGAATACAAGTTATCTTTCCCTTGTTTGTCCACTGCATCACCAATTCTCCATCTTTGGAGGTGAGGTTAGTGGACTGAGATTGTGGGCGGTTTTCCCGCTAAATTTGGGGCGATCCACCGAAGCTTAAGTCGTCCACCTCGTAGATGTGAGCTGACTGATCAACCGAGGTGGTTGTTCTCCGAGGTGATCATTCACCAAGATGTGCTACAAACTACGACTTCGGTTGATGGCTCCGGTGATTTTGACGATTGCTTCGAGCCCGACTTAAAAACCTTCTATTCGGTGCACTTTGAATCAAGCGCCCGATGCGTCACATGCGCGAGCCAATTTTCACTCAATACAGATAGTCCCCCACTCCTCGGGTAAGTGCAAGAGTTACCGAGGAGTGGAATGAATTCTAAGCGGGAGAATGATGCGGTCAAACGTACGCCAAGGAATTTAAAAATGATTCAATCACTTCAGCTTCCTGTTGTGGTTACGTGGTGAACCGTTGATTAGCTTCAAACGATCGTGCCTTTTCGATTACTCTTCCTAACGTTTTAGCAATGATGATTCCCTCACCTATAAATACATCCGCTTGAAACCATCTACTCCATTTGCAATTGCTCATCTACAGTGAAGAGAAAAAATTTCATAGCCATTAAAAAAATCACAGAAATCCCTCTATTTTCAAGATCTCAAGAAATCCTTTTCTTTCAAATTTCAACCATGTCTGCAACACATTCCAATCAAGGCTCTAGTGGTTCTTCAGAGCCGAGGGTTCCTCCCGCTGACCCTATGATCGTCGGAGGGGAGTTGGTAAACGCGCCTTAGCCACTGGACATCGTCACTTTAGTGGAAGGTAACAAAGAGGTTATGTCGCAGATGGGAAGTTTGAGGCATCGCAAACAAACAGTTGGTCGTGAAAAGGTCGTCGAAAGAGACGAGGATAGTGATGACAATGCTGAGGGCGAGGATGACGCCTAGGGTGATGACGTCGAGGCTGAAGAGGGGTAGGTCGATGCCACTATGGAGACCGGGGCTGAATTGCCCAACGCCGAGGAGGGGCACGCTGCCGAGGCTAGGCCTTCGGGGGCTAAAAAGAAACTAAAAATTCCCCTCGAGCAAGAGCTCGAACCTCACCACATCATCCCCTCGAGCTTCAACACGGACAAGGATCTCAAGCTGCAAAACCAAACAGCCAACCACCAAGAGTTGAATAGGAATGTGCCGGTGCAAATGACGCCTCCAATACTTACTCAGGCTCATGTGGCGCTGATTCGAAAGGAGTGCCGATTTGGTCCCAAGATGAAGATTGTTATCCCTGATCCAACTAACAGAGCTTGTAATCACATCGAAGGGTTTTCCTTTGCGTATACTTACCCATTCACCATAGGTTTCTCACTCCCTATTCATAGGGTGATTGATAAGTTATGCCGAACATACAACCTTTGCTTGGCTCAGCTAGCCCCCAGGGTTTGAACGGCCATGCAATTCTTGGATTGGCTGAGCCGAAGAGCCGAGGTGGATTTTATCTTTCAGCATCTTATCTCTCTTTATAATATTTTCACAAGGCCGGGGTTGTGGCCTTGAACAACCGAGGTAAGTACGATATTCTTACCAAAAGTGAAGACCACGGAGTCCGAGGTTGGTGTGATCGTTACATCCTTTTAGAGACTAGCGTCTTATTTGCCGAGCCTGACTTTCCAGAGAAGTCGAATAAGACGCGTAAGTATTTTGTTGTCATCATTCGCTTCGGTTGATATCTTTATCTCTTTCTAGCTCCTGATTTTATTTTGATCTGTTTCTCACTTACAACCAATAAGGTCAACGTCATCCCTCCCGAGGGTCTGTCTGAATGGGTCAAGGTTGTGACCAAAGCTCGCAGGCGTCCTACTAGGTCTTGGATGGACATGGCTTCTAGCAATGGTTGGGCGTGTAAGAGACATGGTGATTTATTATTACGATTTCATACCGGGGGGTATCGCCTGAGGCTTCCTTTCTTGTTGCTAATATTTCTCCTCGTGTCAAGTTTCCCCCACAGAGCAGTTAAGAAGAAGAACAAGAAAGGAAAAGGAAAAAAGAAAGATGAAGACGAAACCGACTCTTACAATGATATAGCCTCGGTGGCAAATCTAGTTGGGGATTTGAAGGAACTCGAGTCCTCAAAGATTTCCAAGTCTTCGAAAGGCTCCTCTGGTCAGGGGACCATAAAAGGTGATGTCGACACCTTTCTCGGTCACTTTACTTGCACTTCCACTTCCCCTCATTTCTATGTTTATAAACCTCCCACGCCATCTTTTGCAGGTTCAAAACGAAATAGGGTAACCTCAAAGAAGACTTCCTGCTCGGTCCACCCTCGTACCGAAGTGATGACCTCCACCAAGCCCGAAGTTGTTGTTGAACGGCACCGGGGATTGATCGATGATCCCATCGACGAGGGTACCGAGGATTTGGAGTCTCGTACGGAAGTTGAAGTGGTGGATCTTCAGGGTTTGGAACATGACTCCGATGCAGCTGTTGCCAAAGCTAAAGTTGGGGAGGTTGGGGCCCCCACCAACAAAGGGAAACAACTACCAGTGCCACTCGGGCACAATCCGAGCCTGCTAGAGCTTTAGCTCCGGAGAGGTCTTTGAGAAAACTTGAGGTGTTGGCTTCTTCAAACCTCTTGGAGAGCTCTCGTAGAGATATTCTAAGCCTCATGCCCCTGCTTGGACCGAAGGAGGATGCTATTGTTCAGAAATTCCCCCCGGCTCAACTAGCCACTACTCTTGCTTCAAACGCACTTAGGGTAAGTATTACCACTTTCAATTTTCTTTTGTTTGGGTGTTTATTTATTCTAATCCCTGGATAATTTTTGCTCAGAGATTTATTCTATCGCTGAGGGCTGTTGAACTCGAGACTGTAAGGTACAAAGAGGTTCAACGTGTCGCCAGTGCTTTGGATAAGCAAACGGACAGCTTTTATGCTCCAATTACCGAATTGAAAGCTCAATTGGCCAAGTCCCACTCCGATCTTCGTAAAGCGGTGGCCGCCTCCGAGCCTAAAATACAAGCCTTAGGTGATGGTTTTCAAGCGAAGCGCTAGAGAGTGGATGCCAAAATTGTAAGGCTTGGTGGTGAGTTGGCCCGAGTCAAGAACGAATTCATGGATAAAGCCAACAAGCATCACAAGTAGTTGAAAAATCACGTGCTCGAGATCCAAAGGCTAGAAGGCCATAATTCAAGGATCCCGACTCTTGAGACCGAGGTTAAGCTGCTTTGTGATGAAGTGGTTGACCAAAAGGCAAAGGTCAAGATCAGAGTTAAAAGGGCTGAGCTGGATAAGCGTTGGGCAGTCATCAAATCTCGGTTGAAGCTACTCAAGCAGTGCCGGGCTGGTGAGCTTAACTTGGAGGATAAGATTGCTAAGGCCAAGGATAATGCAGCTAGAGCCCAAGCCATGATAGATGAACTTCCTTCAAATGAGGGTTCAGGCGATGACGAGGTTGAAGACGAAGAAGATGAAGGTGAGGAAGATACCGAAAATGCAAATAATGGGAACTCCGAGGAGGGAAACGGACCCGAAGCATAGAACTTCTGTTTTCATCTTTTGTTTTTTGTTATGGCCGTCGAGCCTATTTGTATAAACGATTATGATAGCCTTCTGGCTTATTTTAATGATGTTCTGATGCCTTCGGTTTTATTGTTAATGAATTTCATCTTCATTGTTTCTAAATGTTAGTTTTTATTTTGCCTTGGAAATTTCAACAGAACACTTTGGACAATTTTTGCTTGCAAGACTTTGTAATTTATAATGAACCGATGCTAGCTTGCAACGACGTCTTGTTCCCGAGCCATAGCAGATAGAAAATATGCGTTTATTATATGAGATCTCAGAAATAAAGAGATGTTGAATCAAGTTCATTTCATTGATGATAACGACGAGCCAAGATTGGCTTTTACACAAAAACCCACGCGTAAAGAGACTTAGACGAATTTCAAAAACGACACTGCTATCAGGTGCAAAATACAAAGCACTAAGCTATTCTTCGGGCAGACGGTCTCGGGTGTTTGAAAATAGCTGATCTCCAGTGCGCCGAGCCTCGAGTTGAAGTTGACCGTGCCCTATCTCTTCCACCCCCTAGTGTTCGGATGTGAATTTTGATGAAGATACGAGCACTGTGTTGTTCCCTTCGCTTCCTGAGAAGGTCAAGCAAAGTAAAAGAGGGGTTAGTGAGAATCATTCGACCCAAGATTCTTAGCACTTTCGTCTCGTAGCCGTGTGTGAAATTTTATTAATCTAAAGGTCACATACCTTAGTATTAGAAATAATACCGCTTCAAATTGGAGATGTTCCAACTTAAGGGTTCGGCTTTACCCTTCAAGTCTTCCAGTTGATAAGATCTTTTTCCTATGATAGCTTTGACATTGTAGGGTCCTTCCCAATTTGCAACAAATTTTCCAGCATTTTTCTCCTTAGTTGATTGGTTCGAAGCTTTTAGTACATAATAACCAACCTTAAAATATCTAAGTTTGGCTTTCCTGTTATGATATGCTTCGATTTGCCTCTTCTAAGCAACCGAATCAAGGCTAGTTCTCTTTTTTCTTCGAGTAAATCAAGCTCTATGCGCATAGCCCGTTGATTTGCATCTTTGGTGGCATGAGCATACCAAAGGCTGGGTTCCCCTACCTCCTCGGGAATAAGTGAGTTTATCCTATAGGCAAGGGAAAAATGAGTTTCACCGGTGCTGTTCTTCTCGTTGTTCGCATTGCCCACAACACCCGGGCAGCTCTTCGGGCCATGGACCTTTCGCCTCATCGAGCCTTTTCTTGATATTCTTATTGATAACTCTGTTCAAAGACTCAGCTTGACCATTTGCACTTGGTTGGTATATGATATCATACTCGCTTAACTCTACTGCCCATTTGGATAACCTTCCTGACAACTCCAGTATTGTAGTATATTTTTCAAAGGGAAGGTAGTGACTCTGGCTATTGGGTGGCATTGAAAATAAGACCGTAGTTTCCGAGTAGTTACAACTAAAGCAAGTGCTAACTTCTCGAGGTGTGGATACCTGGTTTCGGCGTCGAAGAGTATTTTGCTCACGTAGTAGATGGGCTGTTGCTTCCCATCTTCTTCCCGAACCAGCACCGCACTCACTGAGACATCGGACATGGCCAGATAAACCAACAAAGTTTCCCCATCTTTTAGCTTGGCGAGCAGCGACGTGTTGGCCAAATAATGTTTCAACTCTCTCAGCGCTTCTCTACACTCCGGTGTCCATTCGAAGGTGTTATTCTTCCTTAGAACTAAGAAGAATTTGTGGCATCGCTCTAATGACCTCGAAATGAATCTACTCAAGGCAGTGACTCGGCCAGTTAAGCGTTGAACTTCCTTCACCCTGGAAAGCTCATCGAGGATTTCTTTAATTGCTTTAATTTTTTCCAGGTTATCCTCGATTCCACGTTCGGAAACTATGAATCCTAGAAACTTTTTCGAACCAACACCGAAGGCACACTTTTTGGGGTTCAACATCATATTGTATTGCTTCAAGATAGTGAAGGCTTCCCTCAGATTATCTAAGTGAACTTCCACCCGAATTGATTTAATCAGCATGTCACTATATACACTTCCATTGATTTCCCAATATAGTCTTTGAACATGTGACACACTTTGGTGATTTGCCCCTGCGTTCTTAAGACCGAAGCGCATCACTTTGTAGCAGATAGTGTCTCGGTCTGTGATGAACGAGGTTTTTTCTTCATCCTTCGGGTCCATAAGAATCTGATTGTACCCCGAATAAGCATCTAGAAAGGTTAATAGTTTGTGTCCAGTCGTGGAGTCTATCAACCTATCTATTTGAGGCAGAGCATAGGAATCCTTGGGACAGGCCTTGTTTAAGTCCATGTAGTCCACACACATTATTCATTTATCATTCTTTTTGGGCACGACTGCAACATTGGCCAACTATTCGGGGGTATTTGAGCTCTCTTATGAAGCCATTCTCTTGCATCTTCGTAGTTTCTTCTTCAATTGCTTTCTTCTTTATGCAAGCATGAGGTCTTTTCTTTTGCTTTAACGGGGTATGGTGCTGATCCACATTCAGCTTATGCGTCATGATCTCCAGATTGATGCCAACTATATCAGTATAGAACCAGTAAAGCAATAATCGTTGTATTTTAGTACTTTGACTATGGCTTTTTTCGACTCGGGGTCCAACTCTGAGCTGACGAACACTTTCCTGTTCGGGAAATCCTTCGACAGCGTGAAGGACTCCAATTCTTCAATGGTTGAATCCTCAGCTTTTTGCTTCCGAGGTTCTTGTATGCACACCGGGATCTTTTCCACCACTTCTTCTTGGGGGTCGACTTTGGATATCGGACCCCTCTCTTCATTAGATCCCGACTACTCTAATTGCTATTTCTTTTGTCCATTGGGGATGACTCCACTTTTTAGTGCAACTGAATAGCATTCTCTCGCTATTCGTTGTTCTTCCTTGATCAACTAAACCCCCAAAGGGGTTGGAAATTTGATGACTTGGTAAGAGTGGATGGTACAGCTTCCACCGAGTGGATCTATGGTCTCCGAGGATCACATTGTAAGCCATATCCTCGGACATAACTTGGAATACTATATGTACTGAGCATGATCTCACCCAATGTTTTTTCAGTAGATTTATTAAAACCAGTTAATATGGTTGCCTTTGGGACGATCTGGTCCTTCAACCATATTTTCTTTACAGCCCTGTAGCTGATTATGTTAACAGAACTATCAGGGTCGATCAAGACCCGTTTGACATCCGAGTCGTTGATCCTCAGCATGATGACTAAAGCATTGTGATGGGGAAACATCATCCAATCGCATTCATCATCATCGAAAACTATCTTTTTACCCAGACCTCATACTCGGGTCCTCTTCTTCATTGTTATTGACAGCTTGGCGAACTTTTTGGGAACTACAAAATTTACACCATTCACTTCTGACCCTTCGGTGATCACATTTACAAACCTCTCCGGGGGTAGAGCCTTCGGTGGTTCACCATCTCCCTTAATCTTTGTGTAATTCTCTTTTCCTTTGTCGGTGAAATTCTGCAAATAAACCCTTCTTCAACAAGTGTGCCACTTCGAGGCGCAAAGCTTTGCAGTCTTAGGTGCGACGGACTATCATTCTGCCAACAAACCCTTCTTCAACAAGTGTGCCACTTCGAGGCGCAAAGCTTTGCAGTCTTCGGTGCGATGACCATAGTCCGCATGAAATTCGCAATGCAAACTTTGGTCCCTTTTCTCTGGAGCTATTCTCATGTCTTTCGGTGCCTTTACTCCTGCCATCCCCGTCAAGGCATTTACCAGCTCGGTGGTTGACATATTAAAGTTGTAATCTGGTATCTGAGGTAGATCTTTGTCTTTGGATACCAGAGCAGACCCCGTAGTGTTCTTTTGGTTACCATTATGATTTACTCGACCATGAGGCGTTAGCTTATGGGTGGTCCACCGAGACTTTGGCTCAGATGTTGCCTTTGCGAGCTGTATTGCTCATGTCGGCCCTTTGAGTTTCCCCTCGGCGCCTCAACAGAAGGTGCTGACGCAGGGTGACTCTTATAGTTTAAGCTTCGGCCTGCAACTCTCCATTTGGCCTCTTCCAACCTTATCTTGTTTGCAACCCTATCATGCAGCTCGTTCCATGTCTTAGCTTAGTATGTTGAAGCTTTTTCTTCAGCTCGGCAGCCGCGTCAGAGTTTCAAACATTTTTCGAAGGCCATGATGGCTAAGTTATCTTCCATGGGGGGCAGTTCCATCCTCTCGGCTTGGAATCGCTCGACTAAGTCTTTGATGGGCTCCTCATATCATTGCTTGACCTCGAAGATATCTTCCTTCCTTTGAAGGATCTTTTGTGCCCCAGTATGAGCTTTGATGAATACATCGGTAAGATCTCTGAAATCTGAGATGGATTCCGAGGGCAGATGCATATACCAACACAAAGCCGCTTTTTCCAATGCGTCCCCAAATGTTTTCAAGATCATAAACTCCTTTTCAATTTCAGTTAAATCATTCCCTTTCACCATTGCCGTGAATTTGGTCATGTGATCGACAAGGTCGGTAGTGCCATCATATTTTTTCAAAATTTGCATTTTTAAGTGCTTCAGGATTGGGGCTGGAGCGGCCTTGGATTTATAGGGCAACTTTCTGCATTGGCCAATGTCTAACGCCCTCTGGGTTCTCCTCAACCCAGGAACGTTTTCGAGTCGCTTTTCAAATTTGGCCTCGACTCGAGCCTCGATCTCTCTCTTTAGCTTTTCGATTTCTACCGAAGAGTTAGTTTCAGCCACGTTGGGAACCGTTCCGAAGTGTGGCGTAGTGTTAGGCATAGTGCCTGAACCTCTAGATGTTCCCCCATTGGGAGGTCCCCCCTGTTATCGCGCCCGTGGGAACGAAAGTTGGGATGCCTCCGTTTGGAGTCACGGGTGGGGTTCCATTTGTTCCTTGCCTCCAACGAGGCGCAAAATTCTGAATTAATAACTATGTGATCGGCCTGTTGTGCTTGAAGAGCTTTCAAAGTTTGGATGACAAAAGCTTGACAAACGTCGTTGGACCCCAAGGAAGAAGGATCTGCTACTGGTGGTATTATGGGTGTGTTGAGATTTGGATTTGTGTAAGCACTAATTTGTCCATCGGGAGTTAACTGTTGCCCAGTGAAATTTTCATTATTATTAACAATTTTGACGGATCAAAATGAAAATACGAACGAACTGAACGTTCAACTTTGGAACAAAGCGTTGCTACTTGTATCCCAACAAACGGCGCCAATTTGTATTGGCCTAAATCGCTTTAGGACACCAAATCGAATTTGGATCGAGAATATAAGCAATACTACGTATCAAAGTTGAGACACTAAACTAAATCAAACGTGAATGACAAAGAAACAATAAAATTCCAATACATGGGGTTGAGTACAAATTTTGCCTGAGTTTCAGTATATATTTTTTGATCATTACAATATGAAATGAGATGCTATTTATAGATAAATGAATAAAAGTTATCTTTCTTATATTTGTCCGCTGCATCACCCACGTTTCTCCATCTTTGGAGGTGGGGTTAGTGGACTGAAATCACAGGCGATTTTCTCGCTGAAGTTGGGGCAACCCACCGAAGCTTAAGTTGTCGACCTCGTGGATGTGAGCTGACTGATCAACCGAGGTGGTTATTCTCCGAGGTGATAATTCATCGAAGTGTGCTACAAACTACGATTTCGGTTGATGGCTCCGGTGATTTTGACGATTGCTCCGAGCCCTGAGTTATAAACCTCTGTTCTGTGCACTTTGAATCAAGCGTCCGAGGCGTCACATACGCGAGCCAATTTTCACCCAATACGAAATTCAGCAAAATGGAGAAATTGTAACTAAAGATTTGGTAGCACAAGAAGTTAAAGCTAGTGTTTGGACATAAATTTGCTTGAAAGTTAAAAAAATAAGTTTTTGAAGTTGTATTGAAAAATAATTTTTAATTTTTAAATGTTGTTTCGGCATAGTTTTTACTTAAAAAAAAGGTAAAGTTTTGTGTGTGAAATAAAAACTTTTACCCAAAAAAACTAGTTTTGGAACTTGAAGAGTTTTCTTCATTTTAAAAAAAAAAAATTGTCAAATTCCATGAACAAATAATTTTTTTAGCTGAAAAAATTAAATGTCCAAATGGGAGCTAAATGATTTGAAATTACTATGTTTTGTACGGGAAATTCTTTTCTTTTTTCCTAATTTTAATTAAACTTTTCAATGAAATTTATATTAAAGTAAGTCACAAGTGAATAGAGCTTCCAATCGTTCCCTGAAATCATCACCTTTCATGTTATTTTGGCTGTTAATCAAAGTAGATTGCTAGATTTATCAAAGTAAAGAAATATAAATTATCTGTAATCAGGGGCAAAAGATAGAAGGAAGAAATTGCTGTACCCATGTCTTAACGAAAATTATAAGGACTACAAGGAGGCCGCTTTACCTAAATAGTGAAGTAAAATATACACCAACCAAGAAACTTTCAGAAATAGAAACTTTATTTTCGTCTATGGAGTAAAAGAAACTTAACTGTTTTAGTTTAAAATCAGAGGCGGATCAAGGATTTGAAGGTTGCGGTACCGATTTTGGTGTCTCCTTTCAGCTACAAAGGCCGAATAAGAAAAACGGGTCGGGTTGAGACGGTTTTTGTTACTTCAGTTAGGTTTATTAATCCTTTTTATTTTCAATTGACAAATAAATCGAGTTTAATTTAGTTATTTTAGTCATACTTGTTTAAATTACTATATATTATGAAAAACATACACACAAACATATATACTTACATACACAAATACACACACGTGTGTGTATATATATATATTCGTAAAGATGTCCATTAGTAATTTTACTTAATAGTAACTTCGCTACTGTATATATTTTGTTTGACTAAATTAATTTTTTTCAACTGAACTTCATCTTAAATATCACATTTTATGGCAATTCTCCGAATAAAAAATTTATAAGAATTAACTGAAAAAATCTATTAAATGGTTATTTAATTTTTTAAAAGTCAGTAAAAAATATTGTCCAAATTATTTTACTATATATATAGATTAATATAGTATTATTAAAAATTAATTCAAATTTATTATTAAAATAAATTCCTCATGGAATAAGATCTAGTGAAAATACTTTTAAAAAAAACAACAACAAAAAGAAACAAAGTGCACCCTTAACCAGTAGCACCATTTTGCTTATCTTTACTGTGGGTGCCAATTGTAATGCTTGTACCATTTTGCTGAAAAATATACGTATATATATAAAACCCCACCGAAGCTTGCATGTGCCGTGCCACCCGATAGGTACCACGTAAATCCCCCCCCCCCCCCCCCCCCGGTTTAAAACCATGAATAAGTATTTCTATACATATATATTAATAAGATAAATATAGCAAAAATACATATTAAAATTACTTATGTCTGTTTTGTATGAATATGGTCATTTAGCTTACACTATTTAATCCATACAGTCATTACAAACACTAATCTAAAGGAATAATTTCGAAGAAGTCACCTCAATTTTAGTTTTGGATACCAACTTCTATTAATGAAAAAATCATGATACATCTAAATCGCTCTTTATTCTATACGTACATTCAATTGATTTTGTAAAAAAATAAAAACAAAGTTTGAGAAAAATTCCATCAATTGTTACTGTTCACAATTACTGCAAGAAAATGTGAATTACATCTGGATTTTTCGGGCGTACTTTCTAGTAGCTGAGTTTAAAGACTTTCTGCATTTGCATGTTTCTTTTCTCTTGTTTCCGTTTTTGGTATTTTCGTGCATTGATTATGATGAGGTTATGTACTTTCTATTTCACCGAGAGGTGGGAAAAAAATTAAATAAATGAACAATTTTTTGTTAAAAAAAAATGACAAAGTCATGCCATTTCGTAGTTAGGTTTTTCTAACCATGACGTAAGTGTAGTTGTCACTCATCCAATGATGTGATATCAAAAAAAAAATCCTACTTTGATTTGGGGATCATAACCTGAGTTATAGTTGCACCATCTTTAGGTATTTCTAATTCATCCTGTCATTAAATTAGAATAACAGTCGTGTACCCACACATAAATACCCATTCTTTATGAGGTATCTAATTTCGCCTATGTACTTTAAATCCTAGTAGACCACATTTAATCTGGGTCAACCATTTAATGACAGCAGTTAACATGGAATTAATTATATATATTTAAATATGTGCTAAGTTCATATATTCTTTCACATATATGATCTTGAACCGAAAATTCAAAATTTCCACACTAGTTATTAGCAAGGTCTTTTACATACTTCAGTTTTGGGCATGTCTTTTAACTTTATTCTCGTTCATAGTGTAACTAATCTATATCTATATTTATCTATATAAATATTATTACTATAAAAGCACCAATATTAGGAGGCTAAATATCATGAGACGAAAATATGTCTTAAAAAGTGAACGATGTTTTTACTCTTCGATATAGCTATAATATTAGGTATAATAGTAAAATTGAATTAAACCTAGAATATAATTATATCCTACATTGGAATTGAACTCATAACAATATCCTACGTTAGAATCCATTCCTTTCCTTAGTAAACAATGAATATGGATAAATTGACGAGCATGGATAAACTAACAAATTCATCAAACTAATTATCTAGGAGGATTAGGAGGAAGCTTCTTAGGAGTTACATGGATAAACTAAGGTTCTTCTTTAAAGTCACTTTTTTCTTTATAAATTATGAGATTTCCCTTTCAAAGTGAACAGAGCTTACTAGATAATAAAAATAATTATTAAGGAGGATTAGAAGGAAGTTTAATTTCTTAGGAATTCCAGATTAAAATTTCAGGAATTCAATATTAAATATTACATAAGAAATTAAAATAAAAGTTTCAACTAAACTTCTAGAAATTCAATTTTACATAAAAATTTAAAGTAATTTTTTTTTTCATGTTGTAACTTACACTTCACAATTCTTTTCTTTTTTGTTTTTGAACTATATGTACACCTATATAAAGGGGCCTCCTATGCCACATTCCCCAACGTAAATCTTTTAAAAAGTATCATTCTTGGTAGAAAGAAGATAACAACTCGGCAAACTGCACAAATTATTAGTTCTCAAAATAATGTTCTAACTTATCTATTCTTTTAGATGCTACAAAAAGAAGAATCGAAATTTTACCAGAAGATGGTCTTGAGTAAGAATAAAGAATTTACTTTTTATGGTGAAATTTGATAACAGAAGGCAGCGGAGTTAAGAGGAGCTTAATTGCTGAAGAGATGTATGAAGTTGAAACTATTACTGCCATTGAAATTGGAAAAGACGAACAGATGGAGAAAAGAATCAAGAAGACAACAATAGATAACAGAGACAAACAACACTTTCATACAATAAGAAAATCAAAATAAAAAAAAGATTAGGGATTTATTACTGTTATTTCTAAATAAGTTTACTAAATGCTGGATTGTATTTGTCGAAACAAGTTTATTCACACGGATAATTATATATTGCATTTTTAAGAGGAATATCAATATCCACAACGAAAGTCGGGTCATCAAGACAGACGGAGCAATAAACAAATATTAGATAAGATGTGATCATGTTACTTATTCTTCTATATAATATAAGTACATCTACTTATCTAATTTAACTAAATAATTAACTATTTGCAGGTTCAAATTAATAACGATATCGAATTATTTTGAATTCAAGTATTATGTTAATGTTATAATATTTTAGTCGTATTTGAACATTGAATTCAAGTGTTATGTTAATGTTATAATATTTTAGTCGTATTTGAACATTGTTGCATTTTCTTGCATCAACTGTTGCAGTTATACAAAATTTTATTAGTTAAATTTATTTCAAGATTTTTATTGTACTAATCATATACGTGCAATTGTTAACGTGTGTCGCACGTACATATAAACTAGTTTATTATAAAAACACCAATATTAGAAAGACAAATGTCACGAGACAAAAATATATCAAAAAATAATGAACGACCTTTTTACCTTTGAATATAACTATAATGTTGGATATAATTGTCCAAAACCATTGTTGATTCCTTCTTCAATTAATTTTCCTGCCAAGTAGTACAAAATCTCATTATTAGTGACAGTTCTGGAATAAGTCGGGGTTGAAGAATCAGAATTTGCAAAGGAAACATTTAGCTATTGAATCTCGATTTGAACAGGAATTCATATTTTCCACTACTTTTTTATAATAACACTATTCCTCATAAGTCATAAGCACTTCAACTTAACCAAAATTTTACACCAGGTTTCTTTTTCTTCTTCAAGTTTGCCTAACTTCATATATTCTTTGCTACTATTTGGACATGATTTAGTAGAAACTTGAAAATTTTGAGATTTTGAAGTTGAGTTGAAAAACAGTTTTTGGAACTTGAAGTTGTGTTTGGACATACATATAATTTAAAAGAGTTGAAATTTTGTGAGTGGGAAAAAAAATGTCCAAAAACTCTCAAATATTAATCTCAACCAGTATTTATAAATTTAAAGATCTTTTTTTTTTTTAATTTTGGACAAATTGTATAAAATAACAAAATTTTGAAATAGTATGCCAATTTTTTGTCTCAAGTTTTATGAACAAATAGTGTGTTTTTTGGTTGTCAAAGTTAGCACTCTACCTTGAAATTCGAATAAAATGTTTTAAAAAACGTTATTGGAGAGCGTTTTTGTGTGCGCCCTTGGGCGAGGCGGCAGTAAATCGCCCTCAGGCGTTGATGGGAGGCGCAGATCTTGGAGGCGTTCACTCCAATCCTTTGGGCGTACGCTTGGACTCGTTTTTGTCTAATCTGTGAGGTGGACGCTTCTGAGAACTTTCACAATAAGAGTGTGGTGGGTTGTCTCCTCAAGCAAAGATCTAAAATCAGAGATCAAAATTAGACTTGACATGCGAAAGCGCACACCCATGTCCATTCTGCCATGAAATCTTGTTTGTAAAGTTAGAAATCAGTTATCTCTATTCTCTTATTGAAATTCTTAAAGTTAAATTAAGTTCCCACAGTTGCAGTGACTTGCAAAAAAGGAAAGCCGATGAAAAGCTTGGTTTTTCGTATAGAAGTGGAAGTAAAGAACACGTGGAAGCTTGGAGTTAGAACTATAAATTTTCTAAAGGTCGCTTTAACCGTTCCAACAATTAGGTAAAGATAAGAATGCCTTCTCCCAAGAAAATTAATGTAATGCTATGTTTAGAATTATGTGTATTATGACATTTCTGTTGTTTCATAATCTATACATATATATTACATCATATAACTTTTGATATATTAATGTTTTTCTGTATTATTCACAATTGTTTTACTTTTCTACTAATACTATGCAACTATGTGTCTTAGGGCTTGCGCCTCGCCCCAGAAAAGGTAAAATGCCTCGCCTCTTAAAACACTGATCTCGATTAAGGTACGCCCCTTAACTTCTCTATAACATACTTATATGTTAAACTTCATGTTTTATGTCTTTAGGCTATAAAATAATATGTGTACTTTTATTATGTTTCTATAGGGATATTATTTTTCAAATATATTCAGTGAATATAACAATTTTTAACTGTCCTAACTTTTTAATGGTGATAGGTTTATTGAAAGAGTGGGATTCAAGGTACTCAGAGATCAAATTAATTGTAAATTTTATGTTTGAAAAAGTTGGTGCATTACTTAGTAGGAGTATATACTGCATTGGTTCTTGATACGTGCGCTTGTATTTGTATGTACTGATTTTTTGGATAAAGACTTATTAATGGTGTTGTGAACTCATAAGGAAAGGACATAGAGCCCATTTGGATGAGCTTAAAAGTGGTTTAAAGCCTATAAGTCTATCGGTAAATGTTTGGCAACTTAAAAATTTATGTGCTTATAAACCCTTATGTACTTAAAAAAAAAAAAAGGAATTTTTACATGAACTACCCACAAAAATAAAATATTTACCTTTTTCTGCTCATTTTAGTTTGGGTTTCATGCCATACCCATCTGGACATAAAAAATTACACTCCTGCCCATTTCATTCATTCCTTAAAAATCGGTCCGCTCCTAATTTTTTCTACTCTTTTCTCTTTTTACGTGACTATGGTTCTGAGAAGATTTGTACTTTAAATCTATATTTTCCCTTATTTGTATAGCTACACAAGGGGCGAAGTGCACCAAAGGCCATTTTTTGCAGTGGTCTTTGATTTGAGGTCATTTTTTCTATTGGTTTTACATGAGAGGCCATTTTTTGGAATTTTAATTCTTTTGGGTTGTTCACACAAGTTCAGCCCACAGAGATTGAAGTTCAACTTCAGCCCACCATAAGGATTGAAGTTCAACTTCAGCCCACAAGGGTTGAAGTTTACGCATCTATACCTTAAAGTTCAGTCCTTACAGATTGAAGTTGAAACTTCATAATTTAGGCATGAAGTTCAACCCACAAGGTTTGAACTTCATCCCACAAAGTTTGAAGTTCCAAAAAGTGGCCTCTCATGTAAGATCAATAAAAAAAGTGGCTTCAAACTAAATACCAGCGACAAAAGTGGCATGTTGGTGAAAATTTTACCTACACGAGCTGCTGTTATTACTTGGTACCAATTTTTAGTCGAACTTGATTTTTCAGTATTCTTGACAACTAGGCTTTTAAATAATAAAGAATTTTATTTAGAGTTGAAAAAGAATCTTTGTGTTTTTTTTCTAAATTCTCAGATGTCAAAGCTTTTAATATTTCTATGAGATAGACATATTGTATCTCTGATTTAAGATGTTGGTCTTTTTCTGTTATAATTTTGATGTGAAATTATGGTGTTTAAAAAATAAAAGATTGTAAAAAAATAAAAAAATACACCATTTAAGGATGAAGCTTGAAACTCCTAAGCTGGGTTTGTTTACTTTTTAGTTGTTTTGATATGATTCTAACTGAAATTTGCATGAGCTGTTGATTGGAGACTCATGTTAAATTTTATGTTAATTTGGCGAAATATCTAGCCACAATTAAACAAAAGCTGGATAAAAATGATGTATTCATATTGAAGGCGAAGAACACAATATATTATTCTGATATATTGTATACCGTATTGCCATACCTTATTTGATGTTTAACTTTTGTTGGCTTTGTTCCTTTTTTTTTTAATTGCAATTAGGTGCTGGTACTTTATTGATCTATAAGAATGATACTACTTTTGTTCCTGCTGTAATTTTATTGATAAAGGAGAAGGCTGGTTGTACAATTACTTTGTACAATAGGTTCTCTTGAACACATGTAACAAAATATATACTTGCCATTTAAAAAAATAATAATAAATAAAAAGCAAGAACTGTAACAAAAATAGTGCTTTTTGTATCTTGTTTCTAGTTTATTGTTCCATTTGTACTATGTAAATTCTTTTCTTATGGTTATTAGATTGCATATATGGATCTTTCCTTTGAAGAATGCTATGTTTTCAAAATAGTATACTCCAGTTTTTTTCTTTAATGTATACCCTTGAAGTATATTGTATACCCTTGGAGTGTATTATATATATTTTTACAAATTACAGTGTTATTTTTCTTTTGAAGAATGCTATGTTTTTAAAATAGTACACTCCAGTTTTTTTTATCAATGTATACCCTTGGAGTATATTGTATACCCTTTGAGTGTCTCTTATATATTTTTACAGTATACAATATTATTTTTATTTTGAAGAATGCTATGTTCTCAAATATTATACTCATATTTTTTGTTATCATTGTATACCCTTGCAGTATACTGTATACTCTTGGAGCATACCCTTTTTGTGTGAGATGATATCGAATATGATTGTTATAAATTTTTATTGTTATAGATAAAGTATACATTTTCGGTTAACAGTATACTCAATTGGTATACCTTGTCATGTTCGCATCGAAGTGTGAGATGTTATAGAACTCATAGATTTTTCAATTTTAGTTGTTTTTAACGGAGTATACCTTTTTGGTATATTGTATACTCTTTTGGTATACCCTTTTGTATTTGGATCAAAGTGTGCGCTGCTATCGAGCAAATAAATATTTTAATTTTATTGTTTCGAACAAAGTATATCTTTTTGGTATACTATATAGTCTTTCGGTATACTTTGTTATGTTCGAATCGAAGTACGAGATGTTACAGAACACATAGATATTTTAGTTATTATTATTTTTAAAGAAGTATATTTTTTTTGGTATATTGTATACTCTTTTGGTGTACCCTTTTGCGATTGGATCAAAGTGTGTGTTGCCATCGAGCAAATAAATATTTCAATTTTGTTGTTTTGAACAAAGTATACATTTTTAATATACTATATACTCGTTCAGTATACCTTGTTCTGTTCAGATCGAAGTGCGAGATGGTACCGAATACATAGATATTTCAATTTTTATTGTTTTTGATGAAGCATACTTTTTTGATATATGGTATACTCTTTTATGTTTGGATCAAAGTGTGCAATGCTATCGAGATTATAAATATCTCAATTTTTATTGTTATGAACAAAGTATACCCTTTTGGTATACTGTATACTCTTTGGTATACCCTCTTGTGTTTGGATCAAAGTATGTGATGCTATCGAGCAAACTAATATTTTAATATTTATTTTTATGAACAAAGTATACCCTTTTGGTATATTGTATACTTTTCTGGTATACCCTTTTTTATTTGGATCCAAGTGTGCGATGCTATCGAGCGAATAAATATTTCAGTTTTTGTTGTTTTGAACAAAGTATACCCTTTTGGTATATTATATACTCTTCTGATATATCCATTTATGTTTGGATCCAAGTGTGCAATCCTATCGAGCGAATAAATATTTCAGTTTTTGTTGTTTTGAACAAAGTATACCCTGTTAGTGTGCTATATACTCTTGTGGTATACCTTTTTTTGTTTGGATCCAAGTGTGCGATGCTATCGAGCAAATAAATATTTCAGATTTTGTTGTTATGAACAAAGTATACCCTTTAGGTATATTGTATACTCTTCTGGTATATCCTTTTGTATTTGGATCCAAATGTGCGATGCTACCGAGCGAATAAATATTTCAGTTTTTGCTGTTTTAAACAAAGTATACTCTTTTGGTATACCTTTTTATATTTGGATCCAATTGTACGATGCTACCAAAAAAATAAATATTTCAGTTTTTGTTGTTTTGAACAAAGTATACCCTTCTGATGTACTATATACTCTTCTGGGGTACCTTTTTGTGTTTGAATCTAAGTGTCTGATGCTATCGAGCAAATAAATATTTCAGTTTTTGTTGTTATGAACAAAGTATACCTTTTTGGTATATTGTATACTCTTCTGGTATATCCTTTTGTATTTGGATCCAAGTATGTGATGCTATCGAGCGAATAAATATTTCAGTTTTTGTTGTTTTGAACAAAGTATACCCTTTTGATATATTGTATACTTTTCTGGTATACCCTTTTGTGTTCTGATCCAAGTGTGCGATGCTATCGAGCGAATAAATATTTCAGATTTTGTTGTTTTGAAAAAAGTATACCCCTTTGGTATACCGTACACTCTTATGAGATATCCTTTTGTGTTTGGATCAAAGTGTGCGATGCTACCGAGCGAATAAATATTTCAGTTTTTGTTGTTTTGAACAAAGTATACCCTTTTGGTATACTGTATACTCTTCTGGTATACCCTTTTGTGTTTGGATCTAAGTGTACGATGCTACCGAGCGAATAAATATTTCAGTTTTTGTTGTTTTGAACAAAGTATACCCTTTTGATATACTGTATACTCTTCTAGTATACCCTTTTGTATTCGAATTAAAGTGCAAAATGTTTTAGAAGACATATATATTTGAATTTTTTTATTTTTAAAGAACTATACCTTTTTGATATATTGTACTCTATTTTGGTATACCCTTTTGTGTTTGGATAAAAGTGTGCAATGTTATCGAGCAAATGAGTATTTCAACTATTGTTATTTTGAATATAATTTTTTGCTATACTGTATACTCTTTCGTTATACCTTGTTATGTTTGGATAAAAGTGTGAGATACTATCAAGCAAATAAAATATTTCAGTTTTTGTGTTTGTGAACAAAATATGTCTTTTTGGAGAAAGAAAAAAATGAGTATAATAAGATTACGGAGAAAGAAAATGAATTAAAAAATAAAAACATGGGGAGACATGAATAGTGCTAGAAACAAGAGAAAGAAAATATAAACAAAAAAGAATAAAAACTGGAAAAAAGAAAAAAAAACAAGAATAGTAAAAATAGAGAATGGGAAAAGAATAATAAAAGAATGTTTAAAAAAAAGAGAAAAAATAATACAAGATATGTGTAAAAAAATAATACAAGATATGATGAGAGAGAGGAACTTGATTTCTTTATTTGATGCCTCAAAATAAGAAGGTAATTAGCTAATGAGGATAGAGTGTAAATAAGTTATTGGTATAAATACAATGGGTAGAGTCATGTAAATAAAATAGGATGTATGTGTGTTTTTGTAAATCCCCCTAAAAAAAGTCAAAATTGAGAAGTTAGAATTTTCTAACTTCTCAAAAGTGGCTTATAAGCCATTTTTAACTTATAAGATGCTTAAAATAAGTTGTTTATAAGCCCACCCAAACAGGCTCATAAGTGGAAATATAACACATAAGGATGAAGCGTTGTAAAAGAACAGAGGGACTTACCCGTGGAGAAGTAGAGTTATCATTGGATTAGAAGAATTGGTTTCGGAGATGGTATTTACAACCATACAAGATAAACTAAGGTATATAAAGAATTACTATACATATTTTTAATAAATTAAACAAACCAAAAAGAATTAAAGTCTCGACAACCTAATGTTAAGTCCTTTCTTTTTGTTGCAGCTTGTCTTTACCATTTGGAGATTCTACATTATTCTTTTTTCCTTTTTTAATCTTATTTGCTTTCATCCTTTATTTTATATTCCATTGAATCAAAAGGCAAAATAACGAAATTATGGCGGTATACAGGAGACAAGTTTCCAAAAGAATTACTGATTGGATAATTCTTTATATTATTGGGTTTTTCTTTGCAAATATGTGCTGAATATATTTAAGATATTGACAAAAAACATGAAACAAATTCTCGTAATCTTCACTTCATTTAGTAAAACCCACCAAAGCAATCTAAGATAAGTGCTTCTTTGTTAAAAGTTAGCATTTTTATACTTATAACTTAAAACACAATTAAGCTCCTTATAATTAATACCAGGAAAACCTCTTATCTGGATATAGTTAATGGGCACCGAGAATCGGTCAATTAACTTGTCGTTATTGTTATGAAATTAAAGGAGAGTATATTTGACACGACCCGAAATCCGGCTAGGCCGTGCGGGTACCTGACATCCTCCCCTAGACCCGTCGGGCGAACCCTTACCAATTAAATTAGGAAAAAAATATAATTTAATTCATAAATAAGAACAAGACTTAGAAAAAAACATAGACATACTGATACCTCTATGCTGTACAAAAGAAATTACAGATTACTACCCAACATACTAGGTTTAGGGCTATCCAGACTAGACATCTAAGAGTACAAAAGAAAACAGGTACCTCCTGAAGGGAGCAAACTACATAAAACTGGTGGTCATCCTGAATAAAAGCTGGTTCACCCTGATAGCTGAAGTCGTCTTCGCTCCTTCACAACGTTGCGAACTCAATCATGGAGAAAACCTGTCGAAACAAAAATAGATAGAGAAGGAACAAACAACAAATAAGGGTGAGTCAAAAGGACTCAATAAGTGGGGCAGACTAGCCACCTCAAAAAATAGGATAGCTAGCCAGGGAGAAGAAAAATAGGTAAACCAAATGCAGCTTATTTAAACTATAAAAAGGCAGATCCAGATAATAACTGGAAACACGTATGGAATCATAAACTCATAAAAAACCAGGGACATAAGATAGACAGAACATATAAGTTTTTAAGTATCCCGAAGCGGCATGCAACTCGATTCATACATTTATACTGTTACGCCATGCAACCCGATCCATATATTTATACTGTTGCGGCGAGCAACCCGATCCATATATTTACACTGTTGCAGCGAGCAACCCGATCCATATATTTATGCTGTTGCGGTGTGCAATCCGATCCATATATTTATACTGTTTCGGCATGCAACCCGATCCATATATTTATACTGTTGCGGCGTACAATCCGATCCATATATTTATACTGTTGCGGCGTACAACCCAATACGAGCCTCAAATATTTAGCTAGACAGAGATATGTCCACAACATGGTATACATACCGCATACATAAAACACAAAACAATATACATAATAGTCAGTATGCGGTGCAATGAGATGTGATGAATGCAGTATGATGCAATGGGGTCACATGTGCCCGTAATCCCGTCCCGAAGCAGAATACTCCTGCATTCGAGGGGAACGCAATATAGTAATCAAATGGAATGGAATACTCCTACTCCTTGGGCGGAATACTCCTACACCCGATATGATATAAACCAGAGGCGGGATACTTCTGCACTCTCCTGGGGCGGAATACTCCTGCACCTGATATAATATGAATCAGAGGCAGAATACTCCTGCATTCTCCTGAGGCGGAATACTCCTGCACCCGATATAACATGAACCAGAGGCGGAATACTCCTACACTCTCCTGGGGCGGAATACTCCCGCATCCGATATGAATTCAATATAATGCATATGAATGCAACATAATACGTATGAATGCAAAATAATGCATATTGATGCAATATGATGCAATAATTACCCATCACCAGCACGGGACTCTCATCGACAGCCGGAAAGTATATGCCAACTCGTAGCCATAGTACAATGCTCAGATTCTCAATGCAATACCAACAATAGGACATAACATATAATATACAATGTAAATCCAAAGCTATGCCGTAGTGATTACGGCTATCGGAAGCTACACATGTAAGGAACACGTGGTAGATTATCCACGAGGCCAAGGGTCTCCAAAGAAATGGGATACAAATACTTACCTCTGTCCAAAGAAGTAAACACTATTCAACAATCGCTTTTCCCTGCCGAATCTCCTCCAAATTATCTTGTTCTAAATAAAGGAATGGAATACATAGTTAATGTATTATATTGACTCAAATCCCCAAGTTTAGAATTGTTTCCGAACTCCATAAAAATTACGTTCACCGAATACACCACTTAGGATTAAATATCATTTTCTATATATCAATTACCATACTTTACATAGTGATTATTATGTCAATATTCTAGTCTAAAATAAATAATAAGCATAACCTGCATAAGAAATATAATAAATCTCATTACAATAAAAAAATTTAAACTAAAAAAGATTGATTGTGGCTTCAAGGTTTAGCTTGAATTGTCCTAGTTAACGTTCTGTTACCTCCTGATCCACCAAAGATGATTCCATCAGTACGAACTTTCCCCAAAGCCATCGTCCATACCTCATCATTGTTATTATTATCTTGTGCTCTCACAGTTAAAAAAAAGTTGCTGCGATCCTTTGTATTCATCATTTAATATACTAATTAAAAAAATGAAGCACCTAATCAGTACCCCCCTTAATTAGTAAAGCTTCAGCATAACTAAGGCATGGAAAATAATACTTTGATGCTCAAAACACCAATCGCGATTATCTAATCCTTATGTACCTCCCAATCAATCGTACCATTATGTTTATTCCACCAGTGCAACGTATAGCTTTTACTTGACACATCAATATACTGAAATTTTCCATTGCTATATCAACTCAAAGCTTAAAATAGTAGGCAAGAGAAAAAGAGATAGTACCGATGTCTCTTAATTGAAACTCCAAAAATCGCAAGCTTCAAAATACTAGAAAAGCAAGTAAATGTGTGATCAATGGCCTTCTCACAACCAAGGAAGACAAGTTTGGAACCTAGGATACAAATATAGCACGGGGTTTATATATTATGGCCGAGTCATTCTAATGTAATCCCTAGAATCCTCCCGGCCTAGAAGGGATTTACCTCAACGGCACTCATCAAAGCCATAGTTAGGCTTATAAAGCACTACCCATAGCCTGAGGAAAGAAGACCTCTTCCGAGCGTCACTTCTTTTAGATGAGGCCTTTCAATCCAAATCCTCGCTAGCTTCACTATTCTACGCTAACTAATCTCTTCCGAATCTTTAATTAGCAAAGTAGACATGTAACTTTAGTGTCATGAGCATTAAAGTTAAGCAACCAAAGCAATAGAAGCTAGATAATCAAAACCCACATATATAAATTCCTAGTTATGAATCATTCATATAATTATATCCAAAGTGACATCAACTATCAAAATATAGCAATACAAATCAAAGAAATAAAGAAATGGATAAAGAATTGCTCATTAAAGTGCACCCAATCTTCTATCTCCAAGGATTGTTGATGATTCTTGCTCCCAAGTTGGAAAAATAGCCAAAGATGTGTTCAAATGAAGGCTATTTACAATTTATGTGTTGCCAAAATAAGATACCATCATTTTCAAAAATTCTCCCTAGGTTAAAATGAAGAAATTCTGATTTTTCACGCCATAGCCACCCTTGTACCAAAGGTTCACCCGATAGCCACTTTATCACTGCCGAGCTTAGTCATTATTTCACACATAGCCACTTTTCTTCTTTTTCTTCAACTAGACTTCATTTTTACTTGTTTCTTCCATTACTCTTCTCCAAACATATTCAACCTACAAAATGCAACAAAATCATGATAAGTGCACTTATTTTACCAATTTAACACAACAAAAGCTCAAGTACAAGTATGCAATGTGTGGTATTTTAACCACACATCACACCCACAAACTTAAACTATTGCTTGTCCTCAAGAAAAGTACACACCACTAAATTTCAAATTGCATTTCAATCTATTCATGCACCTTTTTACTAAAGCCACAACAAGTCAAAAATACTTTTAAGTTCAACAACAAATGGCATCGGTTGGTACCAACAACTAAGCCAAGTCATGTGAGCATAACTTTCATATATACAAAACACCAAAGAAGGCATGCATGCCATGACACAAGATTTTCAAAGTTTGCCTCTTCGTCACAAGAGTTCACCTCTTTGCTTGCTCACCTCAATTGAGAAGTGAAACACAAATCTTCAACTCAACTTCACAAGTACCCTCACCACTCAAGAGAATATCCCAACCACAAAAATGCAATGACAACACAAATGGGATTAATGATAGGAAGAATTCACTCACTCTCTCAAAGAAGTTCATCATGCACGCTAAAGATCCATAAGCTTGCCCTTTGTGTATCTCTACACTAATGTAAGAATGCTTGACTCGAAATCAATTAGGACTTTATTAGGGTTGTAATGTAGGATTTTGGTTAAAGGTGGGGTAAAATTTGGGCAAATAGTGACTACACACCTCCTTGAGCACTACACCATACATAAATTTAAGGCACACTTCATTTTTCTTGCACTTACACCTTGCTAAATCGAGGATTATACACTAGTCTTTCCCCTCTTTATTCATCAATTCTCTTTTTCTTCTTTTTCTTTCTTTTCTTTCACTTACTCATTTTTGTTTCTTTTCTCTCTCCTTTTTTTCTCTCTTTTTTTTTTTTTAAATTCAACTCATTTTTGTTGCTCTTTTTTTTCTTTTCTTTTGATTTTCATTAACTTCTACACTTTCACCATAACTCATGCCATCCCCAAACTTATGCTTTTGCCTAAGTTGCACGTCTTTCATTGCACTCAAGGAGGCAGGGCCAAAAAGAGAGTTAGTACTTTAAGTACTTAAAATTGGTCCGGGTTAATAATGTGGTTGCCAAAAGAAAGGATATTAAGCTCAAAGGGGTTGACTAAGGTTATAATGCAAGGGTAGGCTTTTTAGGTTACTAGCGAGTCAAAGAAAACCTAAAATCATTTTTCAAGTCAAGCACCACCTAAGATTTCGCCTCGAAGCACACTTAGGGCAAGTTCTAGATCAAGAAGCACACATATGAATACACCAAAATCTCACCACACATGATACAAGTAAAGCAAGGAAAACAAGTATATTCAAGTCCCAATCAAGGCAATTAAGAATCCAAAGTTTACTCATAGTCTAATGAGAGCTAATTAGTGACATAAGAGTCAAAGTTGAACTTAAAGATCATAGCACAATTCATCAACTAAATTTTTCTATCCATTTTTTAAAACAAGCTCACATGACAAGGATTAAATCATGGTGGAACCAAACATGCCAAAAATTTGCCAAGGGGCAAAAATCTACAACTACTACTATACTATTATTACTACTAATTAAATTCTAAAGATGTCCGATTCAACACAATTACTTCCTTGGAAAAGAATCCCGGCAAATAAAAACCTAGGAGGTTATTTCAAAAATTTTGTACAAAAATGATATTTACAATGAAAAGGATTGTTCGAACCCAAATGAGGCTTTTGCACCCAGTGGGATGCCTTCGTATCACACAAGGTGAATCAGATAAAAAGAAGCAACATCCCAAGCGTAGTTCATGGGAGCACTTTTTGTTTTTGAAAGCTTTTAATTTTTTTAAATCATAGTACTATCTAAGAACACAAATAAACTAATAAACTAGAATACCAAAAACATACTAATATAAAATTAAAAGGCTTAAGAAAGATCAATTTTACCATTTCCATCAAGTTAAAGTACATCACAACCAAGAAATCATGTCATTCCTAAACAAATAAGCTCATCCCCAACTTAAAATGTTGCCTTGCCCTCAGGGGAACTAAATATTAAAGACAAAGTTTGAGTGCTCCCTGAAAATGTGTCTCTGAGTAGTGTCTTGCTTTGGCTCCTCCTTGCCCTTTCAGATGACTATACAATTCTCTATTTGCTTGAAGAATTTGAGAGTTCCAATCCTAGCTCTTATATTAATTCTCTTCCTGGTAAAATGTCTCATTTTCTTTTTCTTTGATTCTTTCCAATCAACTCTCATTTTCTTTATTTTACATTTCATTTTGAAGTGTTGACCTTCTTTAATGTACCTGCATCATTAAGACACAACCAACAGTGAATGGAACCAAATAATTAAGGGTACTCAGACTTCCCCTTGACTACTTCTCACAACAGTAGTACACAACACTAATTCACGATGTACAAAAGCAGCTTCGATTCAAGGTTCCTGGAAAGATGCACAACCATAGATAGATAGGAAGAATTGCGAGGGTACTCAGGCTTCCCTTCTTAACACTCAAAACATATTGCATTCCAGTTCTATGATTTGCAAAATTCAAGTAAGGTGCAAGAAATTAAAAATGAAATATTCAGCTATCAGTAAATGCACACAAACTGTTCATCAGCAAAACAATGTACACATCTTCCAAAATATGATCACCGTGTTCCACTAATTAGACTTAAAGCTCACAACCGAACAAAAATGCTCAGTTCAGATAGCTTCAGCAAAAAGAACAGGCATATCAGCTTGCCAAACAACTTCTTAACTCACAAAAATTGAAGTAGCGCATACTGTAAGACGCTTCAACTCAGTGCTACTGTCAACATCACATATTGAGGCTTACAAGATATCAGGAATCAAGATACTTTTACAAATTTACAAGAATTCTCAAAATTGAAAATAAATACAATCAAACTCTCGTTAAACATACACATAATGACAGTATAAGTGCAACTTCTTGTATCAATTTCAATTGAGCCTCTTTATCATGTATGCACTCACACACGAATCCATGAAATACTCAGAACTAAGTAAAATCAGCAACCAAGCGAGAAACAATCAAACTTTGGCAATTCAAAATGTTGGTTGATGTTTGGCATTTTATGCCAACGTTTCCTTAATATTTCCGTATGTTTGAGCTTGTTATTCGCTCGTTTTATAGTTTATGAATGTGGTTTTGCACTAATTTTATGTCGTGTGTATGTAGGTTGTTATGCAGTGCATATGGAGCTTTTAAGAGCATGATCGAGCAAGAAAAGATTGGATTTTGATTTAGGATTGGATCGAGCACACGAAGGCACGACACGAAGCGAGCAAAGGAGAAACGAAACAGAAAACTGCCTGGCGCTACAGGTGGCGCGCCGCGCCGCCCAAAGCGCCCAGCTTCTGGCGCGGTTTCCTACGCGGCGCGCCCCAAAGGCGTGCAAGTTTCGACGTTCACTGGTTGTCCCAGCGCGGTCGGGGGCGCCCGTTATAGCGCCACTCGAGCGGATTTTTACTTCCTATTTCGTCTAGGCTTAGGTCTAACTTATTACCAGGCCTTTGTAAACCCTATAAATACTCTTTTACTTAGTTTTTTATAGGAGTTTAGAATTTGGAGCAAGTTTTGGAGGAGAGGGGAGGAGCCCTAGATGTCTTCTACACAAGTTCTTTCTCTCTTTCTCTTATTCTTCTCTTTAATTCTATAGTTTGTTCGTTCTAGGGTTAGAGTAAATACATGAAGGTTGATGTTTGAAAGTTGATTTCTATATATTGATTTACCATTACGGATTGTTTATTCTTTCTTGATCATAATTGTTTGATTATTGAGGCCTGATAATTGAACACTATCCATGGTTTTTAGATTGAACTCGAAAGAGGGAATTTAATTACGTAATAAGAAAGAATAGGACTAGTTTGTGAACCCGGGCTTCGGGGAACCAATTTGTGAGTAGGATAGACATATAGTTGCTCGCCTAGTTTAACTAATTACAGAATTCGTTAATACGTGCACGTGATTCAACCCATAGACATATAGGGATTGGAGTAGCCTGCATAGACCGTGAATAATCGAAAGGTTTTCACGGGTACAATTAACCTGTTAGTTAGCAATCTAGGAAATCAAGAAGTAGAATCAACTGGAAAACTCAACTGGATTGTTCGTAACTCTGACCCGAGACCGTCATCTTTTATTGATAACAACTTAGAATTTGCTCTGTTACTTGATCTCAATTACTTGTTTTAATTACTGTATTTAGTTAGTAAAATCTCAATCAATGAAAAAGATCCCTGAATAGTTTATATAAATTGTTTGCTAGAATTCAGTCTGAATAGTCCTCGTGGGAACGATACTCGATTTATCACTTTATTACTTGTCGACCACGTATACTTGCGTGTGCGTTTGGGAGCAACAAGTTTTTGGCGCCGTTGTCGGGGACTAAATAATTGACTGTTTTCTTTTGAACAATTTATTATTTTCTATTCAGGTTTAATTTTTGTTTAGTTTAGTATTGTGTTACTTGTCTTATCATGACATCTATTAATGAAAATTGGTAGAATGATGATTGCTCAAATTTTGATGATCTCTGTCTACTTTGCGGAGGAACCCACTTGTGGAAAAATTGTCCAATTCTTTCAACCCTACGAGACTGGTTATGTGAATTTTCTACCACTTTTGATTGGAATTTTTGTAAATTATGTGGTGGTCAGTGGAATGATTGTCCTAAGTGTCATACTCCTTCCTCTATCAATGTGTGTGATGTTTTTAACGATGTTTGTGAGTCTGACAGGAATGAAGAAGTGCAGGTTGTGAGCCAAAATTTTCTAATGGAGCAAGCCAAACTCTTAGAAGCTTATGGGGATTTTATAAGTGAACTAACAAATATAACGAGGCAATTTATGGAAGAAAGAGTGGAGCTCGGAAAAGAGATCGACGAATTTGGCTTGGCTATTCACGACTTGGAGGAGAATTTGAGTGATATGGTTGAGGTGTCTAATGCCCAATTATCAGTTGTCGTGAATAGTAGATTTGAGATAGAAGAGCTTAGAAGCCAATTTGAGGAGCAAACAGTGGAATTCCTACCATTCGACCCAATATTAATTGAGGATGCCAAGGTTGAAAAAATTACATTAGAGTCAAGTGAGGAAATAAAAAACATCATATTTGAGGACTCTATTGTTTGTGCAAGTGAGGGTGTCAAAAGTAATGCTACTTTATAATTGAAACGCATTTGACCTCATCCCAATCATTTTTCAACATTGTGTTTGGATGGTGACATAAAAATTGAGCCACCCGAGCCTATGAAGAAACCAAAGGAGGAGGAACAAGGTGCCTATATTTTAAAGTTTGTGATGTTGAGGAGACAAAACGATATCCCTCATTTAAAGGCCAAGAAGTGCAAAATGCGATATTGGTTACTTGGTCCTTTTGTATTTTTTCCACCACCCCAATACCATATTCGTAAGCTTGAGGCAAAGTTGGAGATTCAATTCATTAGTTCAAGGTGGAGGAAAAAGTGAAGAAGTTGTCTTCGTCGTGCTACGACGTTAAATCAGGCGCTTCTCTGGAGGCAACCCGAGTTTGTACTTGTATTATTTTATTTATAGTGTCACGTAGTTTTTATTTTTCTTTGGATTGCAGGTTCATGTAATGTCGAGGCTAAGTGTGGGGTGTCCTCACCCTTGCCTAATATTGATGACCTGATGAGGGAAGTCTGAGTACCTCATACTATATGGAAGCTTGGAGGATGCTAGCACTAAGGACTAGAGTCTTCAGGAAAGTTTTCTTTACCTTGCACTTTCTTATTTTTAGCACTGAGGACAGTGGCTAGTTTAAGTGTGGGGTGGGGGAACTCCCCTTTATTTTTTAGGTTAGGGATGCATGTACCGTATGATTTTCTTTTGTCACTTGACTTTGTTTTGATTTATTTCTTGCTTTAATATATGAAAAAATAATTAGAAAATCAATGAAAAATTTCAAAAAGATTTTCCTTTTAGTTTTATTAGTGGTACATGTCATCCACCCCGTAGTTTTTCTTATGGCCTCGGTTCTTTTCCACGGGGAGACCTTTGAACCGGGTAGTTTTTATTTTTATTAGGATTAGAGTATTTAGTTGTTAGGTGACCCTAGACGAAGGAATAGGTGGAATGCTAGGTGCCTTTGATTTGTTTGATACTGGTGGACTTGAATTGATTGCATGTGCTATTTGTGGTGTCCTTGGGTTTGAAATTGTGATGCATGCCTAGGAAAAAAATGGAACGACCCTCTTGAGATGCTTGAGTCCACGTGTTCGACTTTATTGTGAACTTTTGTGCATTAGTGCTTAAATTTCCACAAGTTGCACTTTAGATGCTTGATTGAGAATTGATGGAGCCTTTTTGTGTGGATCATGTGCAATGTGTGTGTGAGACATATTCTTGTTTGCTCCATGTTGCATATTAATGTCTAGAACTTTCCCCGTGTGTGTGCAAAGCGAAATCCTAGGTTTGCTCTAGTCGGGAAATGATACAGGCCTTCTTTTGATTTGCCTACCCTTACGTAGACACCCTGACTTGATTGTTGTGAATTCTTTGACCTTTTTGTTGGCACCCACACCCCGAGCCTACCCATTTGTTCTAAATTGTTCTCTTTTGGCCCTTTACTCCTTAAGCACTTAGTTGATATTGTGATATTATTTTGGAGTTGTGGTTGAATGTTGGGAGGTTTTTTAGTGGAACCAATGAGGGGAATACTTGAATGAAATGTGTAGTAGTTGTTTATGAGCATTGGCAAGGTTGGAAAGTAATGAATTGAAAAAGAAAAAAAAAGCAAAGTTGAAAAAGAAAAAAAAAATTAGAAAAAGAAATAAAGAGATAAGAATATCCATCCTTGCTAGTGTGTGCTTAAAAGAAAATATTGCTACTTGTTGAGAAGGTGTGTGTGTGAAAGTTGTTGATTGGGTGGCGTGATGAGGATTGTGTTGAAATAATTGTGATGCATTAAAGTGCTTAGGGAGGTAGTCACTATTACCATATGTATCCTACCCGCCCCTTAGCCTACATTACAACCTTTTTAAAGTCCTAGTTAATCCCGATTGGAGTGAGCTTACATTAGTGGAGTCCTACACTACGGGCAAGCCTATGGTACATTGTATGTGACATGTGAGCTTTTCATGAGAGTGAGTGAATTCGTTTGTTATTGTCCCCATTCTATTCTTGATATTCATAGTTGTGTGTGATACTTGGGGGACACTCTTTTGCTTCATTTTGGTGAGGGCTCATGGTTTGCATGAGATAGGTGAAGTCGTGGCTAATTGGTTGAGTAGATAGGTGTGATTTTGTGGAAGCATGGCTGCAATAAGTTGAGTTTGTGCATTTAAGCTATTTTGGGGTGGTTGTTCTCATATTTTTGAGTTTGGTAAATTATTGGCATGTTTGTGGATCCATAGTAGTCATGTGTGCGTTTGTTCAATGATCGGTATCAACCATAGTCATAGGCAGACCTGTTTTACCTAGGTTGGGAAGTTAGTTGTGACTTGCTCGAGGGCGAGCAAGGGTTCAAGTGTGGGGTGGTGATGTTTGGCATTTTATGCCAACGTTTCCTTAATATTTCCGCATGTTTGAGCTTGTTATTCGCTCATTTTATAGTTTATGAATGTGGTTTTGCACTAATTTTATGTCGTGTGTATGTAGGTTGTTATGCAGTGCATATGGAGCTTTTAAGAGCATGATCGAGCAAGAAAAGATTGGATTTTGATTTAGGATTGGATCGAGCACACGAAGGCACGACACGAAGCGAGCAAAAGAGAAACGAAATAGAAAATTGCCTGGCGCTACAGGTGGCGCGCCGCGCCGCCCAAAGCGCCCAGCTTATGGCGCGGTTTCCCACGCGGCGCGCCCCAAAGGCGTGAAAGTTTCGACGTTCACTGGTTGTCCCAGCGCGGTCGGGGGAGCCCGTTATAGCGCCACTCGAGCGGATTTTTACTTCCTATTTCGTCTAGGCTTAGGTCTAACTTATTACCAGGCCTTTGTAAACCCTATAAATACTCTTTTACTTAGTTTTTTTATAGGAGTTCAGACTTTGGAGCAAGTTTTGGAGGAGAGGGGAGGAGCCCTGGATGTCTTCTACACAAGTTCTTTCTCTCTTTCTCTTATTCTTCTCTTTAATTCTATAGTTTGTTCGTTCTAGGGTTAGAGTAAATACATGAAGATTGATGTTTGAAAGTTGATTTCTATATATTGATTTACCATTACGGATTGTTTATTCTTTGTTGATCATAATTGTTTGATTATTGAGGCCTGATAATTGAACACTATCCATGGTTTTTAGATTGAACTCGAAAGAGGGAATTTAATTACGTAATAAGAAAGAATAGGACTAGTTTGTGAACCCGGGCATCGGGGAACCAATTTGTGAGTAGGATAGACATATACTTGCTCGCCTAGTTTAACTAATTACAGAATTCATTAATACGTGCACGTGATTCAACCCATAGACATATAGGGATTGGAGTAGCATGCATAGACCGTGAATAATCGAAAGGTTTTCACGGGTAAAATTAACCTATTAGTTAGCAATCTAGGAAATCAAGAAGTAGAATCAACTGGAAAACTCAACTGGATTGTTCGTAACTCTGACCCGGGACCGTCATCTTTTATTGATAACAACTTAGAATTTGCTCTGTTACTTGATCTCAATTACTTATTTTAATTACTGTATTTAATTAGTAAAATCTCAATCAAAGAAAAGGATCCCTGAATAGTTTATATAAATTGTTTGCTAGAATTCAGTCTGAATAGTCCTCGTGGGAACGTTACTCGATTTATTACTTTATTACTTGTCGACCACGTATACTTGCGTGTTCGTTTGGGAGCAACATTGGTGATCGATTAGAAATCCGAAACAGAGGCTAGACTTGACGGAAAAGTCAGCAACAATAAATCACACTTCTAGCAACGTTCAGCAGTCAAAATTTCATTGAGGCATTCTATCGAACAGTTGAAGTGCACTGCAGCTTTGTTTATAGATTAAGAACATGGGGTATATCAGACTTCCCCCCAAGTTTGTTGACAAACCAACACAAGGGCCATCATGCCCGTCTACAACTTAGCAGACAACACCCAACCCACACAAGTTTACCAAATCAAAGTTCACCAGAATTAAATTGAAATGACAGGAGCATTGGGGTAACAGGGAATGGGATTTTTTTGACAGGGGAAGAAATTCAGCCAGCCAGAAGGAGAAAGGAGAAAGAGAATTACCTGATCAACGACACGACTGATAGCGAATATGATCGACAACGACGGTGAAAAGCAGTGGGATTTGATGATATAAAGTGATGGGATTGGGCAGGGGATGAGCAAAATTGAGAGGAAAGGAGAAAATTCATACCTCAGTTGTGAGGTGAACTGTGGTTGTTTCGACGGAGGTGTCACACCCGTGTTGATTCAACGATGGTGGATCAGTTGGAAGGAGGTGCAGTCGTAGGGTAATTGATAGCAGGGCAAGAGAATTTGGTGGTGATGAGAGAGAGAAGAGAGAAGAGAGAAGAGAGAAGACTTACCTGGATACCGCTGGTAAAGGTGACCGGAGCTGATGGTGGACGATGGAGAGGAGTCGATCGTTGGGTGCATTGTTACTGTATGAGTGAATGATTGTGTTTGTGAAAAATTTTAAGACTATTCTAAAATCTGAACTAAAGTTAGGGCGGGGCGCCCTTTATGTGAGGCGGGCCACCCATTTCAAATACAGAGTAAATTCTGAAGCAGTTCTGTGCATTTTTTTAAAGTGCTGTGACTGTCCAACCACTCAAATCCTGTCCAAATAAAGTGAAAAAACTATGAAACTTGGTAGATTGATAAAAAAAATAATAAAATAAACTAATCTATGGATTTAAAATGCAAAAATTAAGCAATATTTAAAAACGCTTGGGTTGCCTCCCAAGAAGCGCCACATTTAACGTCATGGCAAGACGAGTAGCAACATTATCACTTTTCTCTCCATTTCGAAAATATGAATTGTCTCCCCAATTTTGAATCAAGTTTTTCATTGTGCTCCTTAGGCGGGGGTACACATTTCCAAGCTCGTAAAGCCGGATTCTTTATCTTGCGCCTTTTTGCCTTCAAGTGAGGGATGCCATTTTGTCTCTTTGGCGTGGAAAATTCAATGAATTAGCCATTTTTCTCATCTATGTCAACATCATCCAAAGGTGGTTGTTCTTCCACTTCCATTGCATCATCAACACAAAGATTTGAGAAGTGAAATGAATGGGGTCTAACCCTTTTCAACACCGATTGGGCACCAAGCTGGACATTCTCCTCTTTGATGGTATTAGAGTCTTTATCACAAGAGTTCTTCATTTCCATTCTAGACTCAAACACAAATTTCTTTCTCACGGCATCATTACCAAATATTTTGAAGATGTGATCACTTCCATGAGTTCCCATGATTTGACTTGTGCTGTCTTCCACAAATTCGCTCATTTCTACCATACTATTCACTATTTCTTTATGTTGAGCCTTGGAAGCTTCAACCATTTCATGCACTAGAATTTTCAAGAGACGACCTTCAAGATCAAATTGGTTCACTTTTTGCCCCAGTTCTTCTCTTTCTTGTTTGAGATCCCAACCATCTACATTTAACTCTTGAAGGCATGCTTCATGGAATTTCATTTTTCGAGCTTGATCTCGGAGCCAGGCTCGGCTCACAATTTCTTTTTCATCCCAAATGTGCTCTTCTTTCACAATTCGTTCTTGGCATTCAAGCACATCTTCCATGGAGGTTTCTTCTTGGAACTCAAGCTCATCTTATAAAGTCTTTGTTGGGATTTGGCAATATACTTAGCTTGTTGATCATTAAAAGTGTCAACCAATTGGCTCAATTAAGCCTCCAAGTTGTGCATTGCTAAGCCATTTTGATGGATCGTATCTTTTATCTCATTGAAGGCTTCGGCATTCTCACAATGGTTTTTAACTATCCGCTCCATCAAATATTCCAATCTTTTATTTTGATTGCATTCATCTTGTGAAGTGGATAGGTCCATCTCTTCTTGAAACTTCTCTTGGATGCCTTACAATTCGGGTTCAAGTTCCATATTCATGTTTGTATTAGACCTATCAAACTCATAAGATTCATTAGCATCATTATAAAAATCATTGGGAGAAGAACAAAGAATATTAGGACAACCGTCCCAATAGCCATTTTGACCTCCACACTCATGACATATGTCCCACTCAAAGGGTTGAGAAGGTGCACATAACTCGCCCCCGAAAATAATTTCACAATCCTGCCAATAGTGAGGTCCACCACAATGAGGACAAGGATCACTCATATATGGATTTTCAAAATTAGACCAATTTTTGTTCCATGATGCCATTTCAAGGTAATTACTACAAAGCTAAACTAACTAACTAACACAAGTATACACGACACACACACAATTATTTACAATTCATTAAGAACAAATATTCATAATTTACAAGACAAAAATTCACAAAGTTTGGAACTAAGCCAACTAGCTCAACTTCTCAAACTACTCTAATACGCTAATTGTTCCCCGGCAACGGCACCAATTTTGACAACGCTCAACACACACCTCGGCTTGTATGTAATGTACAAGTATGTAATGTGTGGTATTTTAGCCACACATCACTCACTAGTCTCGGAAGAAGAAGAGATGGCAATAAATTGAGGATAGAAATAATCAAATCTTTAGGAAGCTCATCTTCTTGTTTGCTTAGCTACCAGAGCTAGACTAGTTCCGAGTCAGGCTAACCAAAGAATCACAATTGAAGAAATAGACATTAAATGAGCTTTATGGAACAACATCTATGCCAATTTAACCTTCCTATAAAGAAAGAAACTCCGACAATTTACCAGAAAACCCTTTTATAACCGAGACAAGCTCATAGAATAGTATGACTCTACAAGTATCTTGAACCAAAAGAAGACACATAGATTAAGTACTACTTACTAATCATTTTACACCAGAAGAAATAATGACACTTTGATTTTGATGAATAAGAATCCCATCATCCTACCAATACTGAGTTCCAAAGAGAGGTAGACTGACTTGACATTATATCAAAATGTGGCACAACAAGATGCCAAGCAGACAATACCAATACTCACTAACAAATCTCTCACATTTACCAGATAAACTAGTAGGGTCTCACAAATTCTCTTAATAAATCATACTAGAAGCTCACCCCTCTACCGCAACCGATTCTTAATAGAAACGACATCTAAGAAAACCATGGAAATATGATAAGACAAACCATTTCCAGATCGATCAGAAAAATAAATCTTACTCACAGATAAGGGAAGAAGAAATACATGGGTCTACTATATCGGATACCTCAGCATCCCGCCAGATTGGCAGTTCATAGAACTGCCTCTGCAACTGAGCTGAGCCACTACCCTAATAATCACCTTCTGAAAAAAAGTCACTGCCACCACACTCTGAACCTCTGTCGGATGGTGACATATCTCTGGCTGATTAAGATTTAAATAAAATACCCTGCGACTGTGTAAGTGCCTGATGACGAGAGAAAGGACGACTGCTTACTTACTTGTTGGAGTAAGGGAAAACTCCTCAAAAGATAACCAGACTCACGACAATGATAACACCTTTTTGCTGAAAATGGAAGCTAGAAAGATTGTTGATAGCTGTAAAGAGAAGACTGAATCTGATCTTGACGAGCTACTTGTGCACTCTGAGAATCACACACCACAAGCTAAGATAACCTAGGAAGTAACCTCCCAAAATAATCAGAACTCTTATCTCCAAAGGAGGTATTGTGCCCACCAGGGTATGGGATCCCTTGCTATCCCGCTCTAACTCTTCCCGCCCTAACTTATGGTATGCCTAATACGTCTGAGCAATATCAACAACAACATCAAATGATGTCCTAACCTCAATTTCTCGAGCCATCTGGGATCTCAAAGAAGGAGAAAGGTCACCAATAAATCTCTGAACATTCTTGGAAGGTTCATGGACTAGTTCTAGTGCATATCCAGCCATCCTAAAGAATTTAATTTCATATTCTAAAAGTCGACAAGCTACCCTATCCAATCCACTCAAATTGACGACTCCTTTCATCTCACTCGCTGAACGAAAGGAACTTTTCCACGAATCTAGAAGAATAATCGAACTAAGTTAGCTAATAAGATAGCGGCCCACTAATTCAAGGCTGGACCCCTGAAACTAGAAAGCAGAATAATCAACACCATACCGCTCGATATAATCAAGAGCCTGAAGGATACGCTGACATCATTTTATTTTTTTAAAAAATCATGAGGTTTATCTGATGCCTTGCTTAAGAATATCGGAAGGTTCAACCACGTAAAATAATGCAACCTCTTTGGGCACTCGGGCCGAACTGTTACCTCGTCTAGTTAACCAGCCAGAATAACTAGAGGCACAACACATGCTGCCTCTAGAATACAATTTACAGGGGCAACATCAGGAACTGGAACAAGAGCTCTCTAAGTATGGACATCTGCATATGCGGCGACCTGATAAGCTGCCTAGAAAATAATAAGTTCTTGCGGTATCTGCGTTGCCAAGATTCTAGTAAAAGCATCGTAGAGAACCAAGGGAACCACAAGGCCCTGCTCCATTGCCCATCGCGAGCTCGTACAGCTGGGGCCTGTGCAACTGGATCGTCAGCACGATACACAACTCTCGGGGCTTGAGTAGCTCTAGCCCGAGGCTACACTACTTCGTCCTGAACTCCTACCATTTGCTTATTTGTCGCACGAGGGTTCACAATTAGCACGAAAGAATTAACGAAAATACTTTTGCATCCTAGACCGACGCACGATCAGAAAAGAAGGAAGTGAAACTTCCTCAATGCCATCATTGCCTTTCGTAGATAAGTACGGATGTCTACGTACCCATCAACGAGACTCTACTAGACATTGTCTTAGTCTGGATAGACTCTAAACCGAGCTCTGATACCAACTAACACGACCCGGAATCCGGTTAGGCCGTGCGGGCATCTGACATCCTCCCCTAGACCCGTTGGACGAACCGTTACCAATTAAATTAGGAAAATAAATATAATTTAATTCATAAATAAGAACAGGACTTAGAAAAAAAATACAGACATACTGATACCTCTACGCTGTACAAAAGAAATTACAGCTGACTACCCAACATACTAGGTTTAGGGCTATCCAGACTAGACATCTAAGAGTACAAAAGAAGACAGATACCTCCTGAAGGGAGCAAAATACATAAAACTGGTAGCCATCCTGAATAAAAGCTGGCTCACCCTGACAGCTGAAGTCGTCTTCGCTCCTTCACAACGTGCCGAACTCAATCCTGGAGCGAACCTGCCGAAACGAAATAGATAGACACGGAACAAACAACAAACAAGAGTGAGTCAAAAGGACTCAATAAGTGGGGCAGACTAGCCACCTCAAAGAATAGGATAGCTAGCCAGGGAGAAGTAAAAGAGGCAAACCAAATCATCTTATTTAAACTGTAAAAAGACAGAGCCAGATAATAACTGGAAACACGTATGGAATCATAAACTCATAAACAACCAGGGAAATAAGATAGACAAAACATATAGGTATTTTAGTATCCCGAAGCGGCGTGCAACCCAATTCATACATTTATACTGTTGCTGTGTGCAACCCGATCCATATATCTATACTGTTGCGGCGAGCAACCAGATCCGTATATTTATGCTGTTGCGGCGTGCAACCCGATCCATATATTTATACTGTTGTGGCGAGCAACCCGATCTATATATTTATGCTGTTGCGGCGAGCAACCTGATCTATATATTTATACTATTGCAGCATGCAACCCGATCCATATATTTATGCTGTTGCGGCGTGCAACCCGATCCATATATTTATACTTTTGCGGCGTGCAACCCAGGATTAAGCCAGAAATATATAAGCAAACTGAGATATGTCGACAATATGGTATACATACCGCATACTTAAAACACAACACAATATCCATAATAGTCAGTTTGCGGTGCAATGAGATGCGATGACTGCAGTATGATGCAATGGGATCACATGTGCCTGTAATACCATTCCGAAGCGGAATACTCCTGCATTCGAGGGGAATGCAATATAGTAACCAACTAGAGCGAAATACTCCTACTCCTAGGGTGGAATACTCCTCCACCCGATATGATATAAACCAGAGGCGGAATACTCCTGCACTCTCCTGGGGCAGAATACTCCTGCACCCAATATAATATGAATCAGAGGCGGAATACTCCTGCACTCTCCTGGGGCAGAATACTCTTGCACCCAATATAATATGAACCAGAGGCAGAATACTTCTGCACTCTCTAGGGGCGGAATACTCCTGCACTCGATATGAATGTAATATAATGCATATGAATGCAACATAATGCGTATGAATGCAACGTAATGCATATGAATACAATATGATGCAATAATAACTCATCACCAGCGCAGAACTCTCATCGACAGCCGGAAAGTATATGCCAACTCACAGCCAGAGGAAAATGCTCAGATCCTCAATGCAATACCAACAACAGGACATAACATATAACATACAATATAAATCCAAAGCTAAGTCGTAATGAGTACACCTATTAGCAGCTACACACGTAAGGAACACGTGGTAGATTATCCACGAGGCCAAGGGCCTCCAAAGAAATGGATACAAACACTTACCTCTGTCTAAAGAAGCAAACACTATTCAACAATCGTTTTTTCCTGCCGAATCTCCTCCAAATAATCTTGTTCTAAATAAAAAAATGGAATACATAGTTAATGTATTATATTGACTCAAATCCCCGAGTTTAGAATTGTTTCCAAACTCCATAGAAATTACGTTCACCGAATACATCACTTAGGATTAGATATCATTTTCTACATGTCAATTACCATACTTTACATAGTGATTATTATGTCAATATTCTAGTCTAAAATAAATAATAAGCATAACCTGTATAAGAAATATAATAAATCTCATTACAATAAAAAAAATTAAACTAAAAATGATGGATTGTGGCTTCAAGGTTTAGTTTGAATTGTCCTAGTTAACGTTCTGATACCTCCTGCCCCACCAAAGATGATTTCATCATTATTAACTTTCACCACATCCATCACCTCATCATTGTTGTTATTATCTTGTGCTCTCACAGTTGAAAAAATAGTTGTTGCACTCCTTTGTATTCATCATTTAATATACTAATATAAAAGAAAAGGAAGCATCTAATCAGTACCCCCTCTTAATTAGTAAAGCTTCAGCATAACTAAACCATGGAAAATAATACTTTGAATCTCAAAATATCAATCACAATTATCTAATCCTTATGTACCTCCCAATCAATCATACCATTATGTTTATTCCACAAGTGCAACGTATAGCTTTTACTTGACACATCAATATACTGAAATTTTTCATTGCTATATCAACTCAAAGCTTAAAATAGTAGGCAAGAGAAAAAGAGACAGTACCGATGTCTCTTAATTGAAGCTCCAAAAATCGCAAGCTTCGAAATACTACAGCCGACTATAATTTTCCCCAAATATTTTCTATTATACAACCTTGATTTTGTCTAATGATCTTATCAGATAAGTGACATAGGGCCATACTCACTTTTCCACTATTATATATTTATTTCACTTAAATACAAACTAAAGGGTAATATCTAATTGGTCCAATAGTTACTCTTAATTATATTTTTAACTCTTTTTCCAACTCATAATTTACATGATTTTTTTTTATTTTAATAATAAAAATATACCAAAACTATGGGAATAGCGAAGATGGAACTTGAATCGGATCCCCGAAGCACAAGATAGAAATTAAACGAAAAAAGTCAAGTTCTTAACTTTTGGGACTTTAGCGGAAACTGTCCGAACGATCTCGAAATTCACTTTCGAAAGTTCGCATAGGTCACAAATGACCATACAAACGTAACGACGCTTTGAGATTTCGAATCAGAGCTCATTCGCCAAAATGGAGCTCGAAATTCTCTTTTTAATATTTACCGACAACGGAAACTGAAACTTTCTCAAACCTACCAAACAAAGTCCGATTTAGTTCAAATTTTACAGACAAGTCCTAATAAACCTTACTAAGATTTTAAAATTACCGGCACGCCAATCGGAATCTTAACTCCCGAAATGGCTACCTAAGGTGGTTTCAATATTAAGCATTTTATATTACTCCCTCCGTCCCAAATTAGTTGTCACTTTAGCAAAATGTGTTTGTCCCAAATTAGTAGTCACTTTAGGATTCCAAGACTAAATTGATCAGTTCTTTCCAACTTTATCCTTAATAATTAAAAAAATTCTAAAAAAAAGTTAATGGTGAAACATTAAACAGGGATAAGATAGTAAAATAAATACCTTATTTAATGACTTTCTTAATGGACGTGAAAAATCTTAAAGCGACAGCTAAAATGGGACGGAGGGAGTATTATATTGTGACCGGGCAAAACACATGATGTTAACTATGATTAACTATTAGTAGTCATGGTTAAATAAAGGGACATGTGTCAATTTTTTTATTAGACATGTAAAACACTGATACCCATATGTTTTTACCCTAATCAAGTTAGGCTTTTCAACTATATATGTGAAATTGTGTGTACCTATTCTTGAAGTTCCAAAGTCATACCAAACTCACATGGAGAAAAACACTGTAAATCATCTCTTGCCTTTATATGAAGGTCATAAATTGATTTGAATGACCGTACCATTTGTTGGAATATTAATATTTCTACAAGTAATTTTTTATTTTCTCCATCGCATGAATTCTCTCAAATTAATCAAACCATGTATTTGCTTGGCTTTTTAGAGGATTTCGTTTGTTTTGTTGTTCTTTGTGAATTTTAATCATTGTTATTAGTTCGTATCTATATTTGTCCTCTATTGTGTTTTGAGATTTTTTTAAAGCTTAACTTTTTAACTATCAAAATGATTAAGATTTATAAATTGTAATAACAATAGGGGGGATTTGAAATTTAACTTCCTTTTTTCAAGATTTTTGCAGTGAATGAGACTAATTGAAGGGCCATATTGGCACATCGTTTAATCAAATATTCTCAGATACATTAATTAGTTTATTTTATAACTCTAACCAGTGTTGTTAAAATACTATAATTTGCCAATCCTAAATGACTCTGATAATATTTGTTGACGGACTAAACGAAATATTGAATTGACGAAACTAATCATGAATCATCGATCCACATAATTTCATACCTTCGAAAAATTGAACTTTTTCTTCAAAAAAAAAAAAAAAAAAAAGAAAAGATAATTCCTATTGGATAAAATTGTATATTTAGGACATTTCCTAATAATTTACTTTGAAACTAATTATCACTTTGTTTTTTGAACCCTTTTACCTTTTAACTTGCATATATTTTTGATATAACTAACTCGGACTTGAACTAATATTTGTTTTGTGGTTGTTTGATTTTGCTAGAAGAAAAATTTAACCTACTGTGTCAAGGAGAATACAGATGAAAAGATTAAATCTAATAACATAAGATTTACACTTTATTTTAAGATTGTTGCATTTTCTTCCACCATAATTGTTGTGTTTACATAAATAATATTTTCCTAAATTCAATTTTGATTGTTATAATGGATATAATTAATTGATTGAACATCTAGGAGAGGAGCAGTGAATGTCCAACACGATCATTTAATTGACTAAGTATTTGTGTAAAATTGTTAACGTGAAAATTGTTAGAAACTAGTACAATAAAACATGTAAAACCAATTTCATGGTGTCCTGTGATTTACGCACATCATGCATCACGACCGCATTGTTTATAAATAATTGTTAATTCTGTGGAATCTCAATGATAGTAACAACTTTCTCTTTTTCATGATGTTCGGAGAAAGAAAACCTACAAAATAGGAGACATATAAACTATATGAACTTGGTCAAAGAGGATTCAGGAAGCGCCAATGAGTGTTGGACATTGAAAAATGCAAGCAGCAACCTTTTAAGCCCGAGACTGCTCCTGCTTCCATCTCCAAACACTTTAAGTTTCAAATCTTAAAAAAGTATGATGGTACGATTGATCCAGTTGACCACATAACTGAGTACATGGTTATGGTCAAGAGAAATTACTTGACCCCGATAGAAAAAGAGTCCATGTTCCTTAAAATGTTTGGGGACACCCTCGAAAAGGGGGCATTGCGATGGTATATGCACCTTCCTCTTAATCAATTTCAAGCTTCGAGGAGTTAGCCGACTTATTTATCAAGACTCATACTAGAAATCAAAAGATCCTCCAGCGGAAGGAGAATATCTTCGAGGTTAAGCAAAAGTACCTCGAGTCTATTAAAGATTTCCTCGAGCGCTTTCAGTCTGAAAGGATGGGTTTGCCAACGATGGAGGATAACTTGGCAATTATGGAATTTGAAAAAAATATAAATGTCAGCAATTCCGAGGCGGCTGCCGAATTGAAGAGAGAGCTTTAGCTGTGGCGGTCGCGAACTTGGAATGAATTGCATGATAGGGTCAGTGCAAAGATTAGGCTTTAAGAGGTAGAATGGAGGGCGATAGGATGCTACAATACTTATAGAGATCGCCCAGAGTCTTCCTGGCGTGTTGATGTGCCACGAGGAAAGACCAAAGGGATGAGGTTACCAAAGAATATGAGAACAACCCCCGGGAAGAAAGACCAAAGTTTGTATTGTGAGTTCCATGCTGATTATGGACATGCTACCGAGGACTGCGAGGCACTTCGCCTTGAGGTAGCCCATCTTCTAAAAAACGGGTTTCTCACTAACAAAGAGAAACGAAATTTTGCTAAGAATAGAGGAGGTGGACAGTCACCAAGGGCTCCATCCCCTAAGAGAGTCATGAATGTAATAAGATGGGGATCAGAGGTGAATGGTGTTAACTTTACCGCTGCAAAGAAATTTGCAAAGCTCTCAATTACCCGGGAGGAAAGGACTCGAACAGGTAGTTCGGGTAAAGAAATAGTTTTTTGATGAGATTGTGATGGGATGATGCTTCCCCATCATGATTATTTGATGATTATGTTGAGGATCAATGACTCAGACATTAAATGAGTCTTGGTCGTGTTCGGTGGCTCGGTAAATATTATCAGCTATGGGGCTGTAAAGAAAATATGGTTGAAGGACCTTAGCATCCCGAAGGAAACCATATTGACAGGGTTTAACAACTCCATGGAGAAGATGTTAGGTGAAATTGCTCTCACTACTACTGCCGAAGGAGTTGATAAGAAGACATTGTAATGTCTGTGGATGTGGCCTATAATGTTATCCTCTTGGATTCATGAGATAGAAGTTGTGCCGTCTACTTTATACCAGGTTGTCAAATTCCCTACTCCGTGGGGAATTCTCACAATCTAAGGTGAGCAGTGGGTAGCTAGGGAGTGCTACCCGATTGCTATGAGTAATGGAGCCGCCTCGAGCGGGCCATCAAAATATAAATTAATTTGCCCAGATTCTAGCAAAGAGGAGAGTACGGTTCTTGAGGTAAAATCTCAGAAAGAGGTGGAGAAGATCCTGGCGTATATCCAAGAGCCTTGAAAGAAGAAGGTCGAGGACTCAACCATTGAAGAATTGGAATCCTTTGCTTTGTTATAGGAATTCCCAGAAAGGAAGGTGTTTGTGGGTTCGGAATTAGATCCCGAGTCAAAAAAGACCCTCATATAGTTGCTAAAATCTAATGATGATTGCTTCTACTAGTCTCATGCAGACTTGGTTGGAATTGATCCCGAAATAATGACGCACAAGCTAAACGTGGATCCTTACAACCCTCCGGTGATGTAGAAGAAGAGGTCGCATGCCTGCGTGAAGAAAAAAGCTATTGAGGATTAAACCAAAAGGCTGCTTGATACTGGTTTCATAAGAGCAGTGAAAGACTCTGATTGGCTCGCCAATGTAGTGGTGGTGCCAAAGAAGAATGGCAAGTGGAGGATGTGTGTTTGTTATTCGGATTTGAACAAAGCTTGCCTCAAAGATTCGTACTAATTGCCTCAAATAGATAGGTTGATAGACTCCACGGCTGGACACAAACTATTAACTTTCCTGGATGCTTACTCTTGGTACAACCAAATCCTGATGGATCCAAGTGATGAGGAGAAAACCTTTTTCATCACAGATCAGGATACATATTTTTATAAGGTGATGCCATTTAGCCTAAAAAATGCCGAGGCAACATATCAAAGGCTAGTATGTCGAATGTTCAAAGATTACACTGGAAAGACAATGGAGGCGTACATAGACAACATGCTAGTAAAGTCGGTTCGAATGGAGGGTCATTTGAATCACTTGAGAGAAGCTTTTTATATTATGAGACAATACAACATGAAGTTATATATACCCCGAAAAGTGTGCTTTTGGGGTCAACTCAGGAAGTTTTTGGGATTTATTGTCTCCGAACGAGGCATCGAGGAAAATCCTGAAAAGATCAAAGCTATTGAAGAGATTCCCAAGGTTCGCTCGGGACCAAGGAAGTTCAACGCTTGACTGGCCGCATCGCAGCCTTGAGTAAATTTATCTCGAGGTCCTCCGAGCGTTGCCATAAGTTTTTCTCTATCCTAAAGAAGAATACCGACTTCGAATGGAACTTAGAGTGTAGAGAAGCGTTGAAAGAGTTAAAATGTTATTTGGTTAACACACCGTTGCTTGCCAAGCCAAATGATGGCAGACCTTGTTGATTTACCTGGTTGTGTCTCAGGTAGCAGCTAGTGCAGTCTTGGTTCGAGAAAAGGAAGGGAAGCAGCAGCTTATATATTATGTGAGCAAGACTCTCCTCGACGCTGAGATAAGGTACCCCATTTAGAAAAATTAGCACTTGCTTTGGTTGTAGCTGCTCGAAAACTTCAGCCTTATTTTTAATGTCATTCTATAGCCGTAGTAACCACTTTCCCCTTAAGAAGTATATCGTATAAGCCCGAGCTGTTGGGAAGATTATCTAAATGGATTAGTGAGTTGAGTGAGTATGACATTGTACATCAGCCTCGTACTGCCATAAAATCTCAAGTGTTGGCTGACTTCGTGGCTGATTTCAGTGCTAAAATACTCCCCAAGGCTGAAAAGGAGAATTCAATTGCTAGAGGATCGAATTCTGGGGTTTGGATGCTTTACACCGATGGAGACACTAATTCCAATGGCTCAGAGCTTGGAATGGTGTTGGTAGATCCTACGGGGGAAAGGATAAGGAACTTCATGAGGATTGAAAAGCTGACCAATAACGAGGCGGAATACGAGGCTGCCATAGCAGGTTTGGAGTTGGCCAAGAAGATGGGAGAAAAAAGAGTAGAGTTGAGGTGTGATTCACAGTGCTCGGTTATTATACGATTCGAGAGCCCAGGATGAAGCAATTTGTGGCTCGAGCACAACAAGCTAGGATGAAGCAATTTGTGGCTCTTGAACACCTCGTGAGGAGAACGCAGAGGCTGACGCCCTGGATAACCTAGGGACTGCTATTGATAGGAGGACTCGAGGACTGACTCAATTGTTAGGATACTCACATCGGTAGTGGGCAAGATAAAGTCGAATCATCAGCTTGTGAACCATGTGGGTGCAAAGATGGAGGTAAAATCGGTGAATAAGGTCTGGGATTGGCGGATCAAGTTTATTTCATACTTAGATCTTGGTATCTTGCCAGCAGATAAGAGAGAAGCTGAAAAACTGAGAAAGCAAGTGGTCCCCTACTCGATGATTCATGGGCAATTATACAAAAATCTTTATTGCGACCTGATGGCCAAATGCCTAGGCCCACAAGAAATTGAATACGTCATGAGGGAGGTGAACGAGGACGAATGTGGCAATCATTCAGGTGAGAAAGCCTTAGTGCGTAAACTCCTCCGAGCAGGGTATTCTTGGCCAGAAATGAGGATGCTAGGTTGTTTGTAAGGAAAAGTGATAAATGCAAAAAGCATGCCTTCGATGATTCATCAATAAGTTGAATCACTGCATTTAGTTGTCTCACCTTGGCCTTTCAGGAAGTGGGGATGGATGTTGTTGGCCCATTTCCCAAGGCAAAAGGAGGTGTTCGGTTTATCCTAGTGCTCACCGACTATTTTACCAAGTAGGTTGAGGCAGGGTCTTTTGCTAAGGTTAGGCAAAGAGAGGCTATAAGCTTCATCTGGAAAAGTATTATTTATAGGTTCGGGGTCCCAAGGGTGACAACTTGCAATAATGGCCCGCAGTTCATGGGTTCAGAAATCACAACTTTTCTTGCTAAGTGGAGGATTAAAAGAGTGCCCTCGACACCCTATCATCCAAGCGCCAATAAGCAAGCTGAATCCTTAAATATAATAATTGTGGAGAATCTCAAAAACAGGCTGGATGAAGCTAAAGGCATATGGCCTAATGAGTTGTTAGGGGTCTTATGGGCAATGCGCACCACTAAGAAAAATAGCACAAGTAAAACCATATTTTCCCTTGCCTATAGGATTGATTCTTTAATTACTGTGGAGGTGGGCGAACCTAGCCTTCGATACGCTCTAAGGCTGTCCACCGGCTCGGTCCGGTCCGGTTCCGATGCGCCTTCGCCGGTCTGGTCCGGTGCTAATGAAAAAAAAAATCGAAAGCAGCCCGGTCCCGGTCTGGTCTAACGGTGCATTTGCACCAATATCGGGTCGAAACCGGTACCGGCAAGGTGGGACCGTTCCGGTTCCGGTTCGACCCATTCCGGTCCGGTTTGGTTTGTGTTAATTTTTTTTAACTTAATTTTTTGATTCTTTAAAATAGATAAAAGAAATATGGTAGACTAAATAAACAACACAAAACACATATTTTATTCAATAATACGACAGTACATTAAGTTGGAAATGCATAATTAAAAACTTAAAGATTTAAAATGACATACTAGAAAACAGACTAGAAATTAGAAAAATACATAAATCTTCAACTTCAACGACTCAATTATCGCGCTCGCGCAGATATATGCCACCACTACGTGCTGCCCATTCGGGGCCATGTTGGTATTTCAAGTGAGTCTTAAACTTTCTCGTCCCTCCATGAAGTGGTCCATTTTCATAATTCCAAGCTTTCTTACAAAGAGTACACTGAGCAGTGCCGGTATCATTATTTTTCGTGATAAATTCCCAAACTTGGGATCTTCCTGTTCTTGGGCTGGAGGGACCTTCAGTAGTAGCATCTTGAGCTTGAGTAGGAGTAATTGCATTTGCAGCCATTTTGATAGAAAATTTATAAAAATAGCCTTTGTTAGAAATTTTTTAAGAGAAACGAATAGAAAATATTAATTGTGATTAATTTGATGAAATATGGGAGTATTTATAGGAAAAATAGATGGGGAGAAGGGCTATTGGGGTGTTTATGGGGGTGGGGAAGGGAAAAATAGCCGTTTATGGTCGTTGCCAACGGCTATTTTGCAAAAGGGAGCTGATTTTGATGTGTTGGGCCGGTCCGGCCCGGTATCGACTTACTTTTTTTTTTTTTTTGTTATTTTTTTTGCTTTGAATAGCCTTTGTAGTTTTTGAATTTTAAATTAAGTATATGACTAAATAAAAAATAATAAACAAATATAAATTGATAGCAAGGCATCTATGTTTTATGTAATAACTTATATAATACTAGTATTAAGTATTTAGTATTTTAGTATTAAATTGCAAAAATATAATTGAGAATATATAAAAAACTATGGTAAGTTAATAGCAAGACATAACACTTGTTATTTTTTCAAACTTAATACTAAGTATTAAGTTAGTAGTATTTAATATTTGATATTTAGTATTTAGTATTTTAGTATTTAGTATTTTAGTATTTAGTATTTAAGTATTAAATTGTAAAAGTATAATTGAGAATATATATAAAACAATGATAACTTAATAGCAAGGCATACCACTTGTTATTTTTTCAAACTTAATACTAAGTATTAAGTTAGTAGTATTTAGTATTTAGAATTAAGTTAGTAGTATTTAGTATTTAGTATTTAGTATTTAGTATTTACTAGTAGTATTTAAGTATTGAATTGCAAAGAGGTATAACAAAGGATAATTGAGAATATAACAAAGGATTATAACTTAATAGCAAGGCGTAATGCATTTTATTGAATAATTTTTGATTTTTTTTTTCAAAGTGCATCGTACATACTACATAGATATTAAATTGCAAAACTACATATTAATAAAAGAACTTCTCATTTTCTGAATAATTTCTTCTGTCACCTCTGGAAGAATCGGTGGCAAAGATTCATCTTCTTCATAATCATTTTCATTGTCCACACTTCCATCGCCTGATAAAATTTCGGTTGCTGCTTCTGCATTTGCTACTTCATCTTCTGCAAATCCAAAATTTCTTCGCTCCGATCTAATCCAATCTCTGAATAATACGGCCGTCTCCATTGCTTCTTACTTCAGTGAATGTCTATGATCTCCAATTTGTAATCTTTCTTGGCTAAACGCGCTTTCTAAAGCAATTGATGATGCTTAAATTGTTAGACTATCCCGCACCATTTTTGCTAAAACTGGAAACTGTGCTTGTTGATCCTTCCAAAATGGCAGTAGTTGATCGCTTTCAAAATACTCAATTTCCTTGCAACAATGAAGTAAATAAACATCAAGCTTGTTGAACCCTCCGCTACTCGATTGCCTTCTAGAAAGCCTTTGATTAAGGCTGGAAAAACTTCCCAATCTGGCTGCAGCTCTTTTACTCGCCTGTGTTGAACTTGATCCAGCTCCACTTGGAATACTTGGAACAACATTATCAGCTGCACTCCTATATCTTTCATAAATCTGTTGGCAATCTACAATTACCTGCGCACAAGCTGTTTCTACACTTGGTGTTTCTTCATCAGTAATTCTCAAACTCCGATAAATTTCTGTAATAAGCATTTCGGTATTAAACCGTTTAAAACAGGGATGTAATACAGAAGCAATGTAATAAAGTGGTGGAATAGAAAAAATATTTTTTAAATTTTTCAATCATTGCTTCTACGGCTTGTTCATAACCAGACACTAATCTATAATCGTTAAGTAATTCTGCTATTCCAGCTATAAAACACAACATGGTAGTAACTGTAGGATAATATTGATCGGAAAGTTCTTTAGTAGCATAAAAAAACTTTTCTAAAAAAAGAAGAAGACGCTCAACAAGTTTCCAATCAGATTCTTCTAGGTGATACTCTACAGCCACTTTGCCAATAAAATAAATAGTTATAGCCACTCGTAAAGTGTAAGCAACAGACAAAGAATCATATACAGTGTTTCACCTAGTTGAAACTTCTTTAGAAACTCTTCTAGGCTGCAAACCTTCTTTCAGACTCTACCTTAAAGTCCCTCCATCTATCCGATTTTTTAGATTTAAAAATATAACTAATTGCGAGTCTAACCTTCACAATAGTAGGATCAAATAACTGAAGGCCATCTTTTACAACTAAATTATATATATGACATGCACATCTAACATGAAACAATTCTTCAAAAGGAGATGCAATGCGGGTCTTAACTTACCAATAGCAAAATAATTGTTTGCAGCATTATCAAGAGTTATACTTAAAATTTTGTCACTAATAAAATACGCCTTACAAATATCAGAAACTTCTCTCTTAATAAATATTCTCGTGTGTGGTTCATCGACAGCGCAATATGCTAAAATTCTTTTTTGCATTACCCAGTTAGGATCTATCCAATGACAAGTGTTAAATAGTCATACCCATTAACACCACGATCCAAATCAGTAGTAAGACAAACTCTACAATCAAAGTGATAAAATATATATCGTAAATATTGTCTATATTCATTTTTAAATTTGATAATATCACTTCTGACCGTAGGTTTTGGAAAACCTTGAAAAGATGGATTATATACGGTCTGAATATAACGAACAAAACCTTGACAAGAAGCAAATGTAAAAGGTAAGCACTCTACCGCAATCAGTTTTGCCATTTGTACACTATCTTTCTTCTTATCATAATGCATAAGCCCGGTCACTGGGTTAATTTCCTGTTGAACTCCACTACCTTGCGATAGAGCCATTCTATTTCCTGATTGAGTGCCACCCGGTCTCTTTTCCCATTCATCCTTATGATGGTTTTCTAAGTGTGTTCTCAACTTCCCCGTCCCACCATTATGCCTGCCGGTTTTAAAATTCCAAACTTTTTTACAAAGATTATATTTAGCGGTCTGAGCCGGAACATTTTTAGTCATAAATTTCCACACATCCGATCTATCGGGTCGTACCGCTGGTTCTCTACTAGGAGGCATAGGTGGTAATTCAGATTCAGTTTCTTCAGGTTCACCATGAAATTGACTAGTGGGTGTTTCATCTTCTAAATTAACCCCTTTGGTATTTTCTTGATATTGTGCCTCTAACATATCATTATCTAGTGGTTGATCAAAATCAAGATCATGATAAAATTGCGTGTCATCTTCCTGAGTAAAATCATCTAGATGAGAAGGAGCGCTAGAAGTACCAATTGGTCTTTTACATAAAGCACGACTACGTCTATCATCCCCCCCTCGGTTAGAAGCACGTGATCTACGACCGCTACCCGTACGCCCAGTAATTGATCGACACAGTCCACACATTTTTATAATTTATAAGTAAAGCAAACAAATAAATTACTAAAATATGCTAGAAACAATATTGCACAAAAATTAAAATAGATAATAAGAAGTAAGAACGAGTTTACTTGATATCGTGAACTTAGAATGTAGAACTTAGGAAGTGAAAGTTGAAACTTGACCGGAACCGCACCGAACAATTTTCCACTTCACTCCAAATATTTTTTGTAATGCAATTTAGCACTTAAACCCTTTTTGTGAGAGCAAATTTGAATTATTTAGCAAATAGCCTTTGTAGAAATAAGAGAGATTGAGAGAGATTTAGAGAGAATATTAGAGAAATTGTGAATAAATTGATGAAAAATGGTGGTATTTATAGAAAAAATAGCTTGGGTGGGTATGGGGGCGCCTAGGGGGGTGGGGGAGAAAATATGGCCGTTTTTGGCCGTTGGGCCAACGACTATTTTTTGCACCCAAGCCCAACAGTTTTTTTAAATTATTTTTCCGGTATGGACCGGTCCGGTTCCGGTCTATTGTGGTCCGGTTTGGTCGGTTCATTTTGGGGTGACGGGTCGGGGGTCGAACCGTGCCAAAATTTTTTTATTTGGTCCGGTTTGCGCCGGTCTAGTGCAAACCGGACTGCTGGACAACCTTAGTACGCTCACACAATCGAGGAGTCAAATCAGCAGGCGATGCAATCCTATAGGCAAGGGAAAAAATAATTAAACTTTTAACTATTTTTTCTATCTCACTCTCTTTAGGAGAGTGTATTACATTCTGTTTGGTGTCAGACGTTACAAGGGGAGTAAATGATATGTTCCGAACATGTTCAGGAGGTCATAGGTTTTCCGCATATTTAAAGGTCGTAATGGGCATTTCAGGACAACTTTAGGGGACATTTTATGTATTTTTCCATTTATATTAGTGACCCCACAATCCCCACACCCACGCTGGGCAAAAACCCATCCAGTCATGATTCGCAATTGTCCGCTCGCGTGGCAACACTCCATTGGTAATATCATCCGAAGCACGTTGTGACAGCGAGCTCTTTACTTATAAAGTGGAAATGGTTGGGTCTCGCAGCGATGTGGGACCGTTCTCCCACCTCGAATAGCTTCCTCTTTCTTTATTCTTGTGCGCTTTATTACATTCTTTTTCTTTTCCAGGAAAAAAATTAATTTTTCTATTCATTTCCTTTATTGAATGCGAAGTCATATCCTTAATACTCCAATGAATACATATTAACTTTTATCCTAGTACATGACATTCTTTAGTATGTATTTCTTTTACTTGCTATTGTAATAAATAAGTTATTGTTTGTTTAATTCAATTTTACATATTTTACAAATCATTCTTTACTTAATTTAATTTAATTTAATTTATTAGATTTAGTATGTGATATATAATTATGAGAAAATTTAAATGGAGTACACACAAAAATATGTATACAAACACATAAACGCACATTACATTACGTTTTTTTTTTTAATTTATTGTTATAGGACTAATTTTTAGTGATACTCTAGTATATATAAATTTATATTAAGAAAATTGTTGAAAAATGCCTCAAAGCTTTCTAACATATAAAAAATTAATTTTTCTTATATTGTCCCATAATAAGTTTTTTACAAGCCCTAGCTTTTTCTAAAATAATACTAATTATTAAAAATGTTGCAAAACCGCCGTTAACTGCTTCAAAACCGCTGCGTAACTTGAAACGTTTCGAGAACCGCTGCTAAATGAAGCTAAAACCGATTTTTAACCGCCGCTAAATGAGAAAAAAACTGTCGCCAAGTTCTCTATTAAAGACGGTTGGTTTGACCGCCGAAAGAACTACTGCAAAATTAATTTTAGCGGCGGTTAGCTAAAACCGCTGCTCAAAAAAGGTCGTGGTTTGCCCATTTTCTTGTAGTGTACGGTTTATGTAATATCGTATAGGCTTGGCCCAATATCTTATCTTGTAGATTAAGTTCAAAAAATTTCACTACATCTGTCCCGTTATCTTTGGTTATAATTTTTTGTTCCCACTTAAGAATGGTTTAGCAATATAGCCTCTTAGGACAACACTTTAAGTTATAAATTGACAAGTACTACCTCGAGGGCAGTGATGTTTGACATTTTATGCCTATATTTCCTTAATATTTACTCACGTTTGGATACTTTATTCGCACGTTTTCTAGTTAACGAATGCGATTTTGCACTGATTTTATGTCGTATGATTGTAGGTTGTTATGAAGTACAATTGGAACTTTGAAGAGCATAATCGAGCAAGAAAATATTGAAATTGGATTGAGGATTGGATTGAGCACACGAAGGCACGGAACGAAGCAAGCTGCAAACGACGAAAGCAGGAAATTGGCCTGACGCGGTTCCAGGCACGACGCCCCCCTATAGCGCCAACTTTCTGGCGCATTTTCTGGCGTGGTTTGTGGCCGTTGCATTCGATATTCGACGGACTCTGACTTGTTGCGCGCATTTTGAGGCGCGGGGCGCCAGCTATAGCACCCTGGAGCGGTTTTGGAAGTCCTATTTCGTTTAGGTTTAGGCGTAACTAATTGCTAGGCTTTTGTAAACATTAGAAATAGCCTTCTACTTAGCTTTTGTAACTAATTACTTATTTTCTATTCAAGTTTAATTTTCGTTTAGTTAGTATTGTGTTACATGTCTTATCATGGCATCTTTCAATAAAAATTGTCGAATGATGAGTGCTCAAATTTTGAGGATCTCTGCCTACTTTGCGGAGGACCACACTTGTGGAAAAATTGTCCAACTCTTTCAACCCTACGAGACTGGTTATGTGAATTTTCTACCACCTTTGATTGAAATTTTTGTAAATTGTGTGGTGGTCGGTGGAATGATTGTCCTAAGTGTCATGCTCCTTCCCCCAATAATTTTTGTGATGATTCTAATGATGTTTGTGAGTTTGACAGGGGCAATAAAGTGCAGGTTGTTAGCGAAACTTGGCTAATGGAGCAAGCCAAATTCTTAGAAGCTTATGGGGATTTCAGGAGTGAACTTACAAATATGACGATGCAATTTATGGAAGAAAGAGTGGAGCTCGGACAAGAGATCGACCGATTTGGCTTGGCGATTCACGACTTGGAGGCAAATTTGAGTGAAATGATTGAGGTGTCTAATGCCCAATTATCAGTTGTCATGAGTAGTAGATTTGAGATAGAAGAGCTTAGAACTCAATTTGAGGAGCAAAAAGTGGAATTCCTACCATTCGACCCAATATTAGTTGATGATGCCAAGGTTGAAAAAATTACATTAGAGTCAAGTGGGGAAAAAGAAAACATCATATTTGAGGACTCTAGTGTTTGTGCAAGTGAGGGTGTCAAAAGTAATACAATTTTAGAATTAAAGTGCATTGGACCTCATTCCAATTATTTTTCAACATTGTGTTTGGATGGTGACATGAAAATTGAGCCACCCGAGCCTATGAAGGAACCAAAGGAGGAGGAACAAGGTGCCTATATTTTAAATTTTGTGATGTCGAGAAGATAAAAAGACATCCCTCATTTAAAAGCCAAGAAGTGTAAAATGCGACATTGGTTACTTGGTCCTTTTGTATTTTTGCCACCACCTCAATACCATAGTCATAAGTTTGAGGCAAAGTTGGGAATTCAATTCATTCGTTCAATGTGGAGATAAAAGTGATGAAGTTGTCTTCGTCGTGCCACGACGTTAACTAAGGCGCTTCTGTGGAGGCAACCCAATTTGTTTGCTTTACTTTTATTTATTTTTACTATTATTTTTATGGTTGTATATTAGTTTGAGTGATTCTTTGGATTGCAGGTTCATGTAATGTCGAGTTTAAGTATGGGGTGTCCTCACCCCTGCCTAATATTGATGACCTGTTGAGGGAAGTCTGAGTACCTCATGTTATATGGAAGCTTGGAGGATGCTAGCACCAAGGGCTAGGCCATTTGGCCTTCAGGGAAGTTCCTTTACCTCATATATTCTATTTTTATCGCACTGAGGACATTGCTTAGTTTTAAGTGTGGGGTGGGGGAAACTTCAAAAAATTTGAGGTTATGGATGATTGTACCTTTAGGTATTTAATTTCAGCAATTTTTTTATTTTTGTCACTTGACTTTATTTTTATTTTTTTCTTGCTTTAATATATGAAAAAAAATTAGAAAACTAATGACAAATTGCAAAAAGATTTTCCTTTTAGTCTTTGTTAGTGGTACATGTCATCCACCCTGTGGTTTTTCTTATGATCTCGGTTCTTTTCCACGGGGAGGCCTTTGAACCGGGTAGTTTTTTATTTTCTTGCTTTTTAGGATTAGAGTAGTTAGTTATAGGTGGCTCTAGACGAAAGAAATAGGTAGAATGCTAGGTGCCTTTGATTTGTTTGATACCGGTGGACTTGAACTTATTGCATGTGCTATTTGTGGTGTCTTTTGTTTTAAATTGTGATGCATGCCTAGAAAAAGTGGAATGACCCCCTTGAGATGCTTGAGTCCACTCACTTGACTTTGTTGTGAATTTTTGTGCATTAGTACTTAAATTTCCACAAGTTGCACCCTATTTGCTTGATTGAGAGTCGTGATGGAGCCATTTTCTGTAGATCGTGTGCAATGTGTGTTGTGAGGCACATTTTATTGTGCTCCATGTTGCATATTGGTGTCTAGAACTTGCCCCGTGTGTGTGCAAAGCGAAATTCTAGGTTCGCTCTAGTCGGGAGATAATACAGACCTTATTGGATAAGTCTTTTACCTTGGTCTGCCTACCCTTATATGCACCCTTGATTGTTGTGATCCTTTTGACCTTTTGCTGGCACCCACACCCAAGCCTACCCACTTGTTCTAAATTGCTCTCTTTTGGCCATGTACTCCTTAAGCACTTTAAATGATAATTTGATATTATGTGGAGTTGTGGTTGAATGTTGGGAGGTTTTTGAGTGGAACCAATGAGGGGAATATGTGGTAACTTGAGAAGTAGTTAAAAAAAAAGAACATTAGCAAGGTTTGGGGTGAATTGAATTGAAAAATAAAAAAAGAAAAAGAAAAAAAAGAGAAAAGAATATCCATCCTTGCTAGTGTTGTGCTTAAAAGAAAAATTACTACTTGTTGAAAAAGGTGTGTGTGAAATTTGTTGGGTGGTGAATTGGGTGGCTTTGATGAGATTTGTGCTTAAATTGAATGTGATGTATTAAAGTGCTTAGGGAGGTAGTCACTATTATCCATATGTATCCTACCAGCCCTTTAGCCTACATTACAACCCTTTAAAGTCCAAGTTAATTCCGATTGGAGTGAGCTTACATTAGTGGAGTCCTACACTACGACCAAGCCTATGGTACGTCATGTGTGACATGTGAGTGTTTCATGAGAGTGAGTGAATTCTTTCTGTGCTATTGTCCCTATTCCATTCTTGATATTCATTTTTGTGTGTGATATTTGAGGGACACTCTCTTGCTTCATTGTTTGGTGAGGGCACATGGTTTGCATGAGATAGGTGAAGTCGAGGCTTCTTGGTTGATTAGGTAGGAGCGACTTTGTGGGAGCATGGTTGCAATGAGTCGAGTTTGTGCATTTGCGTTGTCTTGGGGTGGTTGTTCTCATGTTTTGATGTTTGATAAATTGTTGGCATATTTGTTGGGCCCATAGTACTGCTGTGTGCACTCGTTCAATGGTCGGTATCAACCATAGTCATAGGCAGACCTGTTCTACTTAGGTTGGGAAGTTATTTGTAATTGTTCGAGGGCGAGCAAAGGTTCAAGTGTGGGGTGGTGATGTTTGGCATTTTATGGCTATATTTCCTTAATATTTCCTCACGTTTGGATACTTTAGTCGCACGCTTTCTAGTTAACGAATGTGATTTTGCACTGATTTTATGTCGTATGATTGTAGGTTGTTATGAAGTGCAATTGGAACTTTGAAGACCATAATCGAGCAAGAAAAGATTGAAATTGGATTGAGGATTGGATTGAGCACACGAAGGTACGGAACGAAGCAAGCTGCAAACGACGAAAGCAGGAAATTGGCCTTGCGCGGTTCCAGGCGCGGCGCGCCCCCTATAGCGCCCACTTTCTGGCGCGTTTTGTGGCGTAGGTCGTGGCCGTTGCGAGCGAGATTTGACGGACTCTGACTTGCTGCGCGCGTTTTGAGGCGCGGGGCGCCAGCTATAGCACCCCTGGAGCAGTTTTGGATGTCTTATTTCGTCTAGGCTTAGGTGTAACTAATTGCTAGGCTTTTGTAAACATTATATATACCCTTCTACTTAGTTTTTGATGGTAGTTCAGACTTTGATGCATGTTTTGGAGGAGAAGGGAGGAGCCCTAGATGTCTTCTAAACAAGTTCTTTCTCTCTTTCTCTTATTCTTCTCTTTAATTCTATAGTTTGGTCGTTCTAGGGTTGGAGCAATTACATGAAGGTTGATGTTTGAAAGTTGATTTCGATATATTGATTTATCATTACAGATTGTTTATTCTTTCTTGAGCCTTATTGTTTGGTTATTGAGGCCTGATAATCGAACACTATCTATGCTTTACAAGTTGAACTCGACAGAGGGAACTTGTGAATGCAAATAAGAAAGAATAGGGCTTGATTGTGAACCTGGATATCGGGGAACCAATTTGTGAGCAGGATAGACATATACTTGCTCGCCTAGCTTAACTAATCACAGAATTCGTTAATGTGTGCGTGTGATTCAACCCATAGACATATAGGGATTGGAGTAGCCTGCATAGACCGTGAAGAATCGAAAGGTTTTTACGGGTACATTTAACCTGTAGTTAGCAATCTAGAAAATCAAGGAGTAGAATCAACTGGAAAACTCAACTGGATTGTTCGTAGCTCTGACCCTGGACCGTTTCTCCGTTATTGATAACGATTATTGACTTCAATTACTTGTTTTTAATTATTTCCCTTAGTTAGTAACTTTCACAACCATCATTGAAAAAGATCCCTGAATAGTTTTAAGAAATTGTTTGCTAGGATTCAGTCTGAATAGTCCTCGTGGGAACGATACTCTACTTATCACTTTATTACTTGTCGACCACGTATACTTGCATGTGCGTTGGGAGCAACAGGCAACACTTCAAGCATAAATCGACAAGTACTGCAAGTGCAGCCTGCAAGGAAGCACTTAAAGTTATCTGGGAGAATGTTGAAAGAGATAAAAGATCAAGTGCTACCACGGGGGCAACACTTGTAGCACTTGTCAATTTATACTTGAAATGCTGCCCCCAGGTAGCACTTGCCAATTTTATAACTTGAAGTGTTGCCTTCGTGGTAGCACTTACTTAAAGTTAATAGAGGCCATTCTTGCTAACCAATTTAAGTGAGATCAGTTAGGCAAACATTGCCTAAGGTGTCATAGTTGTGTAATTCTTCAGGTTAAGTTACGTTACTTTTTCTACTTGTATATAAACCCCTTTGAGTTTAATGAAAGAGTCAAAAGAGTTCACCTCCACAAATCATCTTTCATTCTTAAATTTAGCAAAGTTTGCCTTTTAGTTCTATAGTGGACCTTTGATTGCATAACATCTTACTAGAAATTTGAAGAAACCAATGACGGGAAATGAGACAAAAAGTGTTCGTGGAACACAAGTTTTAAAGGGTTGAAAAAAAAATAATGAAAATTAAGCAACCTGGGATTAGCATCACAAATGTCATCACTCGCGTCAAATGGCTTTGCAAAACTTAAGAGAGAAACAAATCAAGAGAAGTAAAAAAAAGTGACTGTGAAGAAGGTGTGGAGCAATAATCCTATGCTTAAGGCAAACAGAAAATACACGAGCCTTGAGTATGATCATGCAAAGTAACTTGGGTGACTTGGCTAAAAGACCCTGCAATGAAGAAAATAGAGGGAATAAACCTCAAGTCTTAAAAATTGGGTGTATAACCCTTTAATTGCATAATGACCATTTAACACTAATGATCTTACCCAAGTTCTCAAGTCTTAAACCCCCAGCCCCCAAGTTACAAAAACTACACTTTGGTCTACTATATAAACAATTATTATTTACCTAAAATAGCAAAAAAATAATTAAATCTTCCCACCAAAATCCCTAGACCCCCAGTTACCTTCTTCTTCCCTCCAAGCTTTCTCGCCCAGAACCACCTGCGCCTTCATTTGCTGTTTGAGCTTCGTTTTTTGCTCCATTTCACTCATCAAGAACTGCGTCATCTCGATCTATAACTGTTTTCTCTTTTAGAACCCATTTTTCTTGAAATTTATTGTTGCGGCTGTAACGTCTCAATGCGAGTAATGTAGATGGAAATCTGAGGTGAATTGGTCTGGACTTCCGTCTTTGCACATATATCCTTTCATTTCTTCAACTGTTAAGAAGTTTAAGTTGTTTTTTATTTGTTTGCCATTGTAGCAGAACTACTGCATTATTTCATCAACCATCGACCACATTTGGTTGATCATCGACTTCATTGAAGTAGATGGAGAATTTCGTAGTAGTAGGTGCTGACTTTATGGGTGAATGGATTGAGACCCCAAAATGCTGGAATTGGTAATCTAAGACAAAGACAACAATCCCTATTGCATTAAATTTGGAATGTACCTATGATCAGTTAATTGACCAATTAATCGATCGCGGCAACTTAACGTGCCATCGCAGCGAGATTTCAATTAGCTATGTTTTTAGTGCTGCTCCTACGAGGGGTAAGGTGGCTCCTTCTTTTATAAGGAATGATAATGATTTGCATATCTATATACTCGATGTTGGAAATAATGGTAGCAGGCCTATTTTAAAGATATTTGTGGCCAAGAGCTCTCTAGCAGGCTCAAATGCTGCCACTAATGCCGCAGCTGCTTCTGCAAGACCACCACGACCACCACTATTAAATGAGAGTACGGGTGATTATGGCAGTGATGCTGGAGTTGGTGATACTGCTGGTGATATGGATAGTGAAGAAGAAAATGCTATTGAAGATCCAGAGGTTGGAGAACCCGCTGTAAATGGGAGCAACTCTGTTGCCTAATTTGCTCCCACTCAAGGCAGCAACTTGGGTGATGTGGTTGATGATTGCACAGGTTTTCATACTGGGAAAACCTTCGATACAAAGAAGAGCCTGGTTGTGGCTTTGAAGATGGGTTCAATGAAGAAGCCATTCATATTCAAAACAAAGAAGAGTATTAAATCCTTGTATATCGTGGCGTGTGTAGAAGCGCGCTGCAGGTGGATAGTGCGCGCCATGAAGTATGTTAATTCCAAAAGGGTTTGTGATCACCAAATACTTTAAATAGCACACATGTGGGGTGCAACATCTACCAAGCCATCATCCACACGCTTCAACGGATGGCATCGGAGAATATTTTAAGAACAGGTTTATTGAATGCAAAGGGTTGACGACAAAAGATATCAAGAGCGCTTTGGATCAACAACTGAATAGTAAGGTATGTTATTGGAAGTGCTGGAAAGGAAGAGAAATTGCAAAGGCTTTAGTTAGGGGCAGTCCGAAGCAATTTTAGATGCGTACAGTTTTGTGTTGGAAAGCCTAAATCCTGGCAGCAAGACTGGGCTAAGGGTTGATGAACATGGGAGGTTCAAGTATTTTTTTGTAGCTTACGGAGCTTGGGTTAGAGGGTTTACATATATGAGGAAGGTGATATCAGTCGATGGGACACATTTATCGTCCACCTACGGCGGTGTTTTATTGACGGTTGTCGCGCAGGAAACGGAGAACCACATTTATCCATTGGCTTTCTGTGTGGTAGACAAGGAGTGCAATAGCTCATGGCGATTCTTTTTTGAACAGTTGGCTCACGTAGTCCCCAATACACCGGACCTGTGCATAATTTACGATCGCGCCAAGGCCATAGCAAATGGGATTAGAAGGGTGTATACCTTAGCATCCCATGGCTGTTGCACCAAGCACCTTGCTGAGAACATGCGTGTAAGGTTCAAGTGTGGATCATTTTTGAAGGATTATTATACCGGTGCGAAGGCGTACCATTTTGAAGTGTTCAGTGATAGTTTTAACCAACTCGCGTCAAAATGCCCTGCTGCAGCGGCTTGCCTTAAGGATGAAGTGGGCTTCCATAGGTGGACGAGAGCATTTTTTCTAGTAAACAGGTACGATGTAATGACCACAAACCTTTCCGAGTCCCTCAACACAATGTTCAAGGACGAGAAAGAATACCCCATCCTGGGACTGTGCAATGCTATTACTCGTAGGTTTACTGACAAGTTCAATGAGAGGCGTGAGGAGAAGAAGAAACACAACACCATTTTGGTGCCTAGTGCTGAAACAAAATTGAATCAGAATATGCTTGGAGGAAACAAAATGATTGCTTATCATGTAGGCGGGAACGTGGAAGTACTGAAGTACACTGTGGTTGGAGATGGCCTATCCCACACTGTCAATTTTCATTTCAGAACTTGTACATGCCGGGAGTTTGACCTAGACAAGATACCATGCAAGCGTGCGTTTGCAGTGTTAAGGATAAGGTATGGAGATGAATATGGTACTAGCACGTACCATTACACTTGTCCATTTTATAGGCTTCAGAGTTACATGTGTGCGTATGAAGAAAATGTTTATCCAATGCCACCAGAGCAAGAATGAATGGTTCCTCCAGAGGTAGTTCATAGAAGAATCCTTCCGCCGATGGTCGATCCCAAAATGGGTAGAAGGAGAATTAATTGTTTTCCCTCAGTTGGTGAAATATTTTTCTCAAGGAAGAGGCAAAATAGATGTTCAAACTGCAAGAGAAGTGGCCATAAGAGGACAGCCTACCCTGCTTTGATAATCAACATTGCAATTCTGATTTGGTGTATTAGCTTAAGTTGTGATAATTTGGTGTGTTTAAGTAGTGTTATATGTGGTTGTCTTAATTTGGTACTGTGTTATTTGCTGGAATAATTTGAACTGATTGTAATAGTTTCTTTAATGTATTTTATTTTTATTTTAAGTGTCTTTTATAAAAATGACTATTATTTAGTTCACCAAATGCTGGACATGTTTACAACTAGTTGAGTATATACATTTTCGATTAATAGACACTATATGGGTTGATTATTGAAAAAAATAACGTAGATTAATTGACCCAATGCAGTTGATAAAGTGATTGAACGCATTTAATACACACGCGCACCCCGTCATTTAAAGCAGCCGGAATTGGGTTAAACGAAGTGGCTGTTCATAATTGCCACTTGAAATGATGAGACTTTTCTGGGAACACCAAAGGTTGCATCGATTTGGAGCCTATAAATAGAGGCATTAGATCCAACAATTGCCAACACAACTCAAGAATCACTCTAATCTTATAATTTCAAGAGCTCCAGGCACTGCAAGTAGAAGTGGAAGTGCCACCAGAAACAACAACAAAAACAATGGCAATGGAGGAATTCTCACTCTCAGGAACAAGGACCCGGAGGTGCTTCTGATTCGTGCTTACATAGACAGGCTTATCCGCCTCCTGTGTGATGATCGTAGGAGGCAGGAGATGAACATCCACCGTACTGCTAGGATGTTGAGGGTGCTCATGGAACGAGTAGGGGAGGATCTGGACGACTGCAGCACCCTCCCCCCTCCCCTCATAATAATTAGTTTTTTTTTTTAATTTTTAAATGTAAAAAGAAAAGGGTTTTCATTATGATTGCTCTTTTCTTAAAAAAATGTTATAAATGAAAAAGCCCCCTGAGCATTATTATTATTATTATTGGCAATGGTTCTTTTAATTTCTCGTTCAATTTCCCGCTCCCCCATTTTTTTTGCATATACTTGATGAACTGTCCATACTGCATTTTGGTGTATAATCAACCAACACCAAGTAGATAAATCGATAGATAGGTTCGCAAAAATGGAAATAATCAGAAAATGAGCAAACACAAAAATATAAATAAAAAAAGATAAAAGTAAAATAATAAATAACGATAATATTTAATTAATAGAAAAAGTGAAATTTACTGAAAAATGTAAATAAAATAAATATTAAGTAATAAGAAAAATATTTAAGTAATGGAGAATTTTCTGAAAAAGGGAAACGTATCAGAAAAATGAAAAGTCAGGACTTGACTGGATAAAGGTAATCGACTATTAACCGAATCAGCTAATCGACTGCATATAGGTCCTTAATCGACTATTAACCAACTCAACCACGAAAGGGTTGATTATCGACCTAGTGTAATTTCACATAAAATCAAAAAACCATGACTAATGTATGTTGTTACACCTCATATGTTGGTATATGGTACCCATTTGAGTATTATAGCTCACATTGATACATTAAAACAACATATTGATGCCTAAAAGGGGAAATCTCATGTATATATAAGTCTACTATGTCTATTCTTGTTAAGTAATGCCTTAGCGTTACGACTAATGTGTGTTGTTACAACTCATGTGTTGGTATATGGAACCCATTTGAGTGTTATAGCTCACATTGATACATTAAAACAACATATTGATGCCTAAAAGGGTAAAGTTCATGTATATATAAGCCTACTATGTCTATTCTTGTTAAGCAATGCCTTAGTGTTACGACTCATATGTCTTGTTACAGCATAAATGATGGTATAATGTGCCCATCTAATATCATTGACCACTTTAATAATTATAACAACTCATTCATGCCTATAAGGGTATAACTCATCTATACATAAGCCTATTACGTCAATTCTTGGTAAGCAATGCCTAGTATTGCGACTCATATATCTTGTTATACCATGAATGATGGGATAAAATACTACATAACTTAAGTATAAGCATGTATTAAGTTAGTGCAGTCCATTTATAACATTATTTATACACTTTTCAATGAATAATTACAGTATTACCTTTTGTTGGATTCGAGAAAAATTTCATATGTTAATTTTCAAGATATAAAGTTGATTATCGACTACTATATGTCGATAATCGCTAGCCCTAACCCTAAACCCGAACCCCAAACCCCAAATTCCAAAACCCCAAACCCTAACACGGAACACGTGACGCCCCAGGCACGTGGCTTAGACAAAAGTCAAAAAAAAATTTCCGCGGCAAATGGTGCCCAAATTTCCCTCAATTTCTGGCCTCCCTTAAACATAAATTTTAATATTTTAAAACAATTTCCCAAATATATAAAAGCCGATTTAACCCCAAAACACACCAATTAAAATTTCTATTTTACAAATCAAACCTAACCCACCCAATTCTTCAAAATCTTCGCTTTCAACCGCAGAAAAATCAAACAACTCCAAGAACATTATGAGTCAAGGTTCGTCGAGCTCCAACATAGCAGCGGAAGCCGATATCTGTTTTTGTAGCCAAAACAAGAAGTTAAGGACCTATCGTACTGCTACAAACCCTGGCCGCAGATTCTAGAGTTGTAAAACTCCAAAAGTGTGTTAGTCATACATTATAGTTCTATTTTTATTTTTGAGTAATTGTTAATGTACTGGTTTTTTCTTGGGTTTTGTTAAATAATGCAGTCAAATGGTGGGTGCGACTATTTTAGGTGGTTTGATGGTGGATCACTGCCTGCAGCAGCATCGAGTGTGATTGGGAACTTAGTAAGAAAGCTTAAAGAAACTGAAGACAATTGTGTTCTAGTGAGACAATTTGAGTAAATGTGAAGAGCAAAATAATTTTCTGAAAATCATGCTGAGGGAAGCTGAAATGAAGCTGAAATGAAGAGGGAATAAGCTGAAATGAAGATTCATCGACTGAAGACGTTGATTAAGTCGATGGTTGCTGGTTGTGTCATCTGCTGCGTTTTTAAATGGATCTCCTCTTAGTTCGCTACATATATTATGTAAATATTGGTATTTTAGACATCTCAGTTGGTCTACTATAAAATTTAGATACTGTGTAAATTTTGTAATTAATCCGGATATGTGTAAATTTTGTAATGAACCCGGAGATGTGTAATATTTTTGACGCACTAATGTAGTATTTTGGGTGTTTTTTTTTATAAAAGCTTCGATATTGTAATGTAGTCGTATGGCTGTTTTTGTTATAAAAGCTTCGATATTGTTTAAGTTGCGAGCACATAAGTACAAACATGTTATTAGTTGCAAACCGTAATTGAAATATTGAACAATGAATGAAATGAGTTTCTAACAAGTACCTTGCATTAATAAACCCACACTCCATGTCCAAAAACAAGGTCTGCCACCATACATTTATCTATGACTAACCATAATATTTCCAAAGATAACAAGTTCAAAGTTAACTGTCAACTACTGTCATCAATAGACCTTAACAAGTTTAAAGTTAACTGTCAACTACTGTCATTAGTTATTAGTTCAACATTCAACTTATACAGAACCACGAAACCAATCATTAATACTGGAGTCAAACATTATTTGCTCCAATATTCTCTTAAGGAAATTGAACATTCAGACTTGCAAGAACTTCATTCACAGCAACATCAGCTTCATCCACCTGAAATGCTGCTTGTGTCTCTCGATTTTCTTCAACAATCTCTTCATTTCTGGCTTCTTCAACAATCTCTGCATTGTCTCCATCCACTGCTTCATTTTTTCCTTCTTCAACTACAACATCTTTCTCATTCAGCTCTCCAGACATCTCTTCATCTGCTCCATCAACTTGAGCTTCATTTCTGGCTTCTTCTTCAACTGCAGCATCTGCAATCATCTCTTCATCTGCTCCATCAACTTGAGCATCATGGAAAACCTCTTCTTCTTCATCGACTGCAGCATATTTTTCTCTTACCTCTTCATCCTTCTCTTCATCATTATTCCCTTCATTCACTACAACTAAAAGGAAATAATTAGAAATAGAAAAAATTAATCAAATTATAATTAAAATGAATATAGATACCTTTCTTTTTTCTCTTGAAAATCGTCCTTTGCTTGAATAGCTTCCTCTTCATCAAGTTTCTGGACTTTGTTTTCCTTTCCCTGTTCACCTTTTTCTCTTTCAACAACTTCAAAATCTCCTCACTCACCCCCAGCATTCTTCACAGCACACCTTGCACATGCCCACAGTGCCTGCAAATTCCCCTACTACCACCATCAACACCATCACCAGCACCAGCATCATCAACATCATAAACCATATCTTCCTGGCTTTCACTTCTGTTCATTTCATCAGCATACTCCTCCACAATTTACTTAATGCCAGTGACCCCCTCCAGCATAGGCCTTACCCTGTCCAGTGCAGGATCCTCGACGTCATCAGCATGAGGAGAGACAAATTTTTTGCAACCCTCCACTTCTTGCACTACTGGGATCAAGAAAAGGTGCAAAACCTGTCATCAAACGATAAAATAATTAATCATTAAATGATAAAATAATTAATAAATTGAATTAGCACATACCTGTCTAGCTCCTTGATGTCCTGCATCAACATCTCCCAAATTTCTTCTTGTCTGCTGCCACCTCAGCATCCTTGGGATTGGCAAGGGGGACTGTTCAGATTTGCCAGCATTATGGCCAACCAAGAACACAGCCTCATATATCCATGCCTGTCATGAATGCCATGGTCACATTACTTAAGTTTTCACACAATCATTCTTAATAAAACTAGAAAATAATATAACAATACTTACAAGGAAGGCCCATGGGAATCCAAACAGTGCATAACCGGTAGTTTTTCCCTCTACATGCTGTCGATGGGTCTTTGCAAAATCCACTTTATTGTAGAGGTAGTCCACTGTCAAGTCATAGCTGACACGACCCGAAATCGGGTTAAGCCGTGCAGGCACCCGACATCCTCCCCTAGACCCGTCGAGCGAACCCTTACAAAAAAATCAGGAAAATAAATATAACAATTCACGAATAAGGGAAAGACTTAAAAAAAAACACAGACATACTGATACCTCTAAGCTGTACAAAAGAAATTACAGCTGACTACTCAACATACTAGGTTTAGGGCTATCCAGACTAGACATCTAAGAGTACAAAAGAAGACAGATACCTCCTGGAGGGAGCAAAATGCAACTGAAATAATAACCAATAAACTGGTGGCCATCCGGAATAGAAGCTGGCTTATCCTGACAGCTGAAGTCGTCTTCGCTCATTCACAACGTGGCGAACTTAATCCTGGAGCGAACCTGCCGAAACGAAATAGATAGACAAGAGACAAACAACATACAAGGGTGAGCCAAAAGGACTCAATAAGTGGGACAGACTAGCCACCTCAAAGAATAGGATAGCTAGCCAGGGAGAAGAAACAGATAAACCAAATTTCTTTTATTTAAATTATAAAAAGGCAGAGCCAGATATCAACCGGAAACACGTAAGAAACTTCTAAACTCAACCAAGGGTGCGTGCCAGAAACATATCAACAAATAAGCAATGAACATATAAGCAGAACAGTAGTCACGTACCGCAAGTCTACACAATGGTATGAATTGAGATGAAATGAAATGAAGTGAGATGAAATGAAATGAAATGAAATATGATGCAAAGGGTCACATGTGTCCGTAATCCCATCCCGAAGCGGAATACACCTACATTCGAGGGGAATCCAATATGATAACCAACTGGAGCGGAATACTCCTGCTCCTGGGGTGGAATACTCCTACACCCGGGGCGGAATACTCCTGCACCTGATATGATATAAACCAGAGGCGGAATACTCACGCACTCTCTTGGGGCGGAATACTCCTGCACCTGATATAATGTAAAGCTGAGGCGGAATACTCCTGCACTCTCCTGAGGCGGAATCCTCCTACCATCATTATGATACAATGTAGCGGAATACTCCTGCTCCTGGGGCGGAATACTCCTACCCTCAATATGATACAATGGAGCGAAATACTCCTGCTCCTGGGGCGGAATACTCCTACACCCAATATGATATGCAACGTAATGCATATGAATGACATGTAATGCATATGAATGCAATGTGATGTTATAATAACCCTTGTCCTTTGGTTTCATTGCCAAACGATCCCACTCTATTCAATAATGAGAAAAATATATCAAATTAGGCTAAAGGCTTTATTCCTCACATCTTAGGCAATCCGGTTAGGAACCTGATACCCTATTTTCATACGCAATATGCAGACCAGGCCTATGTACAGGGCTTAAGGTCATATAACCAAACCCCAAATAATTTACATTTATATGTTGCCCATAACTCACTGAGTATGAATATATAATTAATTTCGTTATCGGGGTCTATTTGACCCTTTAATCTATTAATTGAACTTATTAAAACGATGTATAATATTCCAAGTTTTACCGTTAAAACATATTCAAACACACGTAATAAACTCAAATAATATATTAGAATCATTACCTGAATGTTTCGGGGTAAAAATTCTACTATTTTCCCGGCTCTTCTCTTATTTTCTGGCATTTTTTCCATATTTCCATGTTTCTACTTTACCTCTCATGTTTCTGTTTATTTCGCTCTGTTTCTATATAGTTGAGCAGAGGTAGGCCAAGGGATTAGCTCCCTTAAGGCCACTTGTCTTTTTTAAAAAAAAAAAATTCGCTGCTATGGTAAAAATTAAAACTGTACTCTAGAATATTCGAAATAATTCCAACTTTTGCATACAAGTTATAAAAAATATATGTAACATACTCGTGAAGGCGGATCTCAAATCGGACTCCCGAAATCTCAATATGCAAATTAAATGGAAAAAGGTCAAATTATTTAACTTTCGGCATTTTAGCGGAAACTAGCCGAATAACATCGAAATTCACTTTCAAAAGTTCACAAAAGTCATAAATAATCATACGAACCTAACGGCACTTTCGGATTTCGCATCGGAGTTCATTCGCCAAAACCGAGCTCGAAAATCTCTTTTTAATATTTATCGACAATAAAAACTGAAACCTTCTTCCGATGCCTACCAAACGAGGTCTGATTTAGTTCAAATTTTATAGACAGGTCCTAATGGACATTACAAATATTTTAAAATTATCGGTACACCAATCGGAGTCCTAACTTCCGAAACGACTGATCAAGGTCGTTTCATCCTCCTCCACTTAAACTGTCGTTCGTCCTCAAACGAGCCTAAGTCTTAAAGCAAGATTCACGCAGATAACAAAAGAACTTGCACGAACTTCAAAAACTACTCCACGGGCATTATCTTCTTATTACAGGATCAGAATTATAAGACGCATATCGAACTCTTGGGATAAAATATATCTGGATAATATCACAACATCGTTGCCCAACTTATTCTGACTAAGTTGATCCTTCCTCGATCACGAGAGGAGAGTTCTACATTTACGAAACAAAGATACACGAAACTTTGAATAGGTTAACATAATTCAGGCGATAATCACCTTTTTGATATACCTTTCGATATAGAACAGGTCGATGGAACTAAGAATTAGCTCACGTTTGATGCAATAGAGGGAACTTTTGAAGTACCTTGTCACTACATATTATAGAAGATTTGATGCAAGCTATATTATTTTTACAAACACACTAGGCAACATCTTAGTTGATGTTAGTGTTGTTCCGCAAACTCTTTGTGGGAATGTAATTACTCATATCCTAATGTATGTCAAAGGTTCATCTGAACAGGGTCTATCATATAAGGATAAGGATCATGCAAATACTTCTGGATAGTATGATGCAGACCAGGAATGACCTCCAGACTGAACATCTACTTCAGGGTATTATCTTTGAATTGGAAATATTATGACTTGAAAAAGTAAAAATAAAGGAGACATGTAGTTGGACCATGAGCTGAGGCAGAATACCAACAACAAAATTGATTACATGAGCGCTTACAACGCTAAAGTAACCTCTCATAGAGTGAAGGTGTGAAGAAGATATGCCAATGATGGATGGACGACAAGCCGCACTAGACCTTTATCACTAAATTTTCATGAAGTAAAACAGCGTCAGTATGAGGATCCATTTCTAGTTGAATACAGACAGATAGCCAGAAGAAAATCGGAGTCACCATACAGGGTTACTACTGACGGTGTTCTCATTTATAAAGATAGACTTTGTGTTCCTGATGTTGCAGATTTAGTTTATGATAAAGGCACATTATTCCAAATATACTGTTCATCCAGGTTCGATTAAGATGTACCATGATCTTAAGCAGAGTTATTGGTGGGACAGAATGAAGTGTGATATAGCAGAATTTGTGGCTCAATATTCTAATTGCCAGCAAGTTAAAGTCGTGTCATCTTTCCAGACTTTATGCTTTCAGCAGATAGGTATGTATATATGATCAGGTCGCCAGCTTATCCCTAGCATTAATAGATTATTAGTGGGTTTAGCAGTGATCGACACTCATTGTAGGTTTCTGTCGTGGACTTAGGTTGGGTCCTGACAAAAGTGGTATCAACACCTTAGAGATTTAGCATTACTATTCAGTATTTGGAGGAAGACTCCTCCACTTAAAGCACAAACTCAAGCAGCTATTTGAATAGGAATACCCATCCCCGCGCCGTCTCCTGGACTAAAGAAGATTTAGGTAAAAGCTGAACGTAGACAGACCTAAGCTACCAACTATCCGTTCGAGTTGCCAAACAGCTGCAACTCTCGAGCCACAACTCCACACATTTTCTATAAGCACCACCGCCTGATAGATCAAAGGTCAAATGACTCCTCTCATTACCTTTAGTAGCCTTGAAAATTGACAATGGCTTACTCGGCTACCTTGGCACGCACTCTGGCTCAACGCAGGGAACATCACAATAGGTTACTGACCGCCTAAGATCACTAGTGCCGGACAAAGAAGAAATGGTAATAGACCGAGGATAGAAATAATTAGAACTTCAGGAAGCTCATCTTCTTATTGCTTAGCTACCAGAGTTAGACTACTTCCGAGTCAAGCTAACCAAAGAATCGCAATCGAAGAAATAAATATTAAATGAGCTTTATGGAACAACATCCATGCTAATTTAATCTCCCAATAATAAGGAAGCTCTAACCATTTACCAGAAAACCCTTTTATAATTTAGACAAGCTCATATGATCATATGACTTTACTAGCGTTTTGAACCAAGAGGAGATACGCAGATCGAATATTACTTACTAATTACTTTGTACCGGAAGAAATGATAACATTTTCTGACGGTAATGAATTAGGATCCCATTATCCTACCAACATTGAATTTCGACGAGAGAGGTAAACTGATTTGACATAATAATAGAGGGTGGCACAAAAAGATGCCAAGCAGACAATACCGACATCCTCTTCCAAATTTCTCACATTTAAACCAGATCAACTAGTAGGGTCTCACAAATGTTAGCAATAAATCATACCAGAAGCTCGCCCCTCTACCGCAACCGATTATTAATAGAAATGACATCTAAGGAGCCATTGAAACATGATAAGACACACCATTTCCAGATCGATCGGAAGGATCAAATCTTACTCACATATAAGGGGAGAATAAATATACGGGTCTACTACATCGGATGCCTCAGCATCCTGCCAGACTAGCAGTTCATAAAACTGCTTCTGCGGCTGAACTAAGCTGCTACACATGTAACTACCTTCTGAAGAATAACTGCCACCACGCTCTCAACCTTTACTAGATCGTGGCATTTATTTAGCTGATTAAGATCTAAATGAAATCCCCTGCGACTGTGCAGGTGCCTGATGACGAGAGAAAGGACGACTGCCTACTTACAGGAGTAACTGAAAACTCTTTAAAGGATAACCAGACTCACGACAATGATACCACATTTTCGCTGAAAAATGAAAGCTGGAAAGATTGTTGATAGCTGTAAAGAGAAGACTGAATCTGATCTTGATGAGCTACTGGCGCACTCTAAGAATCAAGTGACACAAGCTGAGATAACCTAGAAGGTGACCTCCAAAAATAATCAGAACTTTTACCTCCAAATGAGGTACCATGGTTACCCACCAGTGCCGTGGGATCTCTTACTTTCCTACTCTAACTCTTCCCCCTCTAACTTATGGTAAGCCATATACCTTCGAGCAATATCAACAACAATATCAAATGAAATGCCGACCTCAATCTCTCGAAAGGCTCGTGGACTAGTTCTAATACATATTCAGCCATTCTATAGAATTCAATCTCATATTCTAAAATACCAACAGGCTAACCGATAGGCTACCCTGTCCAATCCACTCAAACTGACAACACTTTTCATCTTGCTCGCTACTCAAAAGGAACTTTTCAACGAATATAGAAGAAAAATTGAATCAAGTTAGCTAATAAGAGAGCGGCTCCCATATTCAAGGCTGGATCCTGAAACTGGAAAGAAGAAATCAACACCATACCGCTTGATATGATCAAGAGCCTGAAGGATATGCTGACATCATTTTTTTTGAATTCACGGGGTTTATCTGATGCATTGTTTAAGAATATCGGAAGGTTCAACCGCGTAAAATAATGCAACCTCTTTGAGCACTCGAACCCAATAATTACCTCAGTTACCTAACCAGCAAGAACAACTGGAGGCACAACACATGCTGCCTCTGGAACATACTTTACTGCGGCAATATTAAGAACTGAAATAGGGACTCTCTAAGACCGAACATCTACATCTGCGGCAACCTGATAAGCTGCCTAACGAATAATAGGTTCTTGTGGTATCTGTATCACCAAGATTCTCGTGAAAGCATCGTAGAGAGCCAAGGGAGCCACAAAGCCCTGCTCCCTTGCCCATCGCGAGCTTGTACAGTTGCGGCCTGCGAAACGGGATCGTCAGCACGATCCACTACTCTCTGGGCTTGAGCAGCTTTAGCCCCAGGCTAGACTGCTTCGTCTTGAACTCATACTGTTTGCTGATTTGTCGTACGAGGGTTCACAATTACCACGAACGAATTAACGAAAATACTTTTGCATCCTAGACCAACGCACGATCAGAAATGAAGGAAGTGAAACTTCCTAAATGCCATCATAGCTTCTCGTAGATAAGTACGGACGTCTACGTACCCATCACCGAGACTCTACTAGACACTATCTTAGTCTAGACAGACTCCAAACTGGGCTCTAATACCAACTGACACGACCCAAAATCTGGTTAGGCCATGCGAGCACCCGACCTCCTCCCCTAGACCCGTCGGAACCCTTACAAATAAAATCAGGAAAATAAATATAACAATTCACGAATAAGCGAAAGACTTAAAAAAAACACAGACATACTGATACCTCTAAGCTGTACAAAAGAAATTACAGCTGACTACTCAACATACTAGGTTTAGGGCTATCCAGACTAGACATCTAAGAGTACAAAAGAAGACAGATACCTCCTGGAGGGAGCAAAATGCAACTGAAATAATAACCAATAAACTGGTGGCCATCCGGAATAGAAGCTGGCTTATCCTGACAGCTGAAGTCGTCTTCGCTCCTTCACAACGTGGCGAACTTAATCCTGGAGCGAACCTGCCGAAACGAAATAGATAGACAAGAGACAAACAACATACAAGGGTGAGCCAAAAGGACTCAATAAGTGGGGCAGACTAGCCACCTCAAAGAATAGGATAGCTAGCCAGGGAGAAGAAACAGATAAACCAAATTCCTTTTATTTAAATTATAAAAAGCCAGAGCCAGATAACAACCGGAAACACGTAAGAAACTTCTAAACTCAACCAAGGGTGCGTGCCAGAAACATATCAACAAATAAACAATGAACATATAAGCAGAACAGTAGTCATGTACTGCAAGTCTACACAATGGTATGAATTGAGATGAAATGAAATGAAGTGAGATGAAATGAAATGAAATATGATGCAAAGGGTCACATGTGCCCGTAATCCCATCCCGAAGCGGAATACTCCTGCATTCGAGGGGAATCCAATCTGATAACCAACTGGAGCGGAATACTCCTGCTCCTGGGGCGGAATACTCCTGCACCTGATATAATATAAACCAGAGGCGGAATACTCCTGCACTCTGTTGAGGCGGAATACTCCTGGACCCGATAAAATGTATAGCTGAGGCGGAATACTCCTGCACTCTCCTGGGGCGGAATCCTCTTACCATCAATATGATACAATGGAGCGGAATACTCCTGCTCCTGGGGCGGAATACTCCTACCCTCAATATGATACAATGGAGCGGAATACTCCTGCTCTTGGGGCGGAATACTCCTGCACCCAATATGATATGCAATGTAATTCATATGAATGCAATGTGATGCAATAATAACCCTTCACCGGCGCGGGACTCTCATCGACAGCCGGGAAGTAGATGCCAACTCACAGCCAGAGTACAATGCTCAGCTCCTCAATGCAATACCAACAACAGGACATAACATATAATACACAATGTAAATCCAAAGCTAAGGCGTAAGGAGTACGCCTATCGGTAGCTACACACGTAAGGAACACGTGGTAGAAAATCCACGAGGCCAGGTGCCTCCAAAGAAATTGATATAAACACTTACCTTGTTACAAAGTTAGTACATCCATTCAATAACCGCTTGTCCTTTGGTTTCATTGCCAAACGATCCCACTCTATTCAATAAGCAGAAAAATATATCAAATTAGGCTAAAGGCTTCATTCCTCACATCTTAGGGCAATCCTGTTAGGAACCTGACACCCTATTCGCATACGCAGGCCAGGCCTATGTACAGGGTTTATGGTCACATAACCAAACCCTAAATAAATTACATTTATATGTTGCCCATAACTCACTGAGTACGAATATATAATCAATTCCATTATCGGGGTCCAATTGACCCTTCAAACTATTAATTGAACTTATTAAAACGATGTCTAATATCCCAATTTTTACCGTAAAAATATATTCAAATACACGTAATAAGCTCAAATAATATATTAGGATCATTACCTGAATGTTTCGGGGTAAAAATTCTACTATTTTCCCGGCTCTTCTCTCATTTTCTGGTATTTTTTTCCATATTTCCATGTTTATGCTTCACCTCTCACGTTTCTATTTATTTCGCTCTGTTTCTAAATAATTGACCAGAGGTAGGCCAAGGGATTAGCTCCCTAAAGGCCACCGCCTCTTATATTTCTTTTGTCTTTTTCTCTATTTTTTTTTTTAAATTCGCTGCTACGGTAAAAATTAAAACTGTACTCTACAATATTCGAAATAATTCCAACCTTTGCATACAAGTTATACAAAATATATGTAACATATTCACGAAGGCGGATCTCAAATCGGACTCCGAAACTCAATATGCAAATTAAATGGAAAAAGATCAAATTATTTAACTTTCGGCATTTTAGCGGAAACCAGCCGAACAACATCGAAATTCACTTTTGAAAGTTTACAAAAGTCATAAATAATCATACGAACCTAACGACGCTTTCAGATTTTGCATCGGAGTTCATTCACCAAAATCGAGCTCGAAAGTTTCTTTTTAATATTTATCGACAATAAAAATTGAAACCTTCTTCCGATGCCTACCAAACGAGGTCTAATTTAGTTCAAATTTTACAGACAGGTACTAATGGACATTACGAATATTTTAAAATTATCAGTACGCCAATCGGAATCCTAACTTCCGAAACGATTGATCAAGGTCGTTTCAATAGTAAAGCCTACCCCAGGGGTACTCTCTGAAAAAATCTAGGTTATCCACACATTGGATCCACCATGCTAGGTTATCCACACATTGGATCCACCATTTCTCAACATTTTTTGTTTTGTCCCTGGCCATCAGAACAGTATGGAGGAACCACAGAAGAGCCAACTTTAGCTTCTATTCCTTAGAGAACTGTTTCTGCTCCATCAAGTACTGCAGATTCTCTGCCCTCACTTCCCCACCTCCACGCACCTTCTCCAGAAATCCTTAACCACTTGCCAAGAACTTGGCCTTCAATTTTGTATCTGGCTCTTGACAACAGTTTAAGCCAGTCATCAAATAGAACTCCCTCAAGCCAAAACAGACTGGCTTACCATCTATCAAGAACCGCATCTCATGTTTTTTCTTGGACTGCCTAATAGTCCTCAAAAGCACTGAGTGCACCAGCTGACCACTGAAGGTTCAACTCTCAGATATGCTCCCAAAAACTGATCTCCTAAACATCTTTTCAAGCCCCAATTTTGCCAACTTGGTCTAGAAGTCATAAAACTTTTTCACTGAAGATCTCACAGAGATCTTTGCATTAAATGATTCAAACCTTGACAACCAGGTTTTGAACCTAAAGCTACTGACATCAATGTCAATCATCTTCTTTGGAATACTCAATCTGTCAAGAGGATGCACATCCTCCTCATCATCTTCATCCCCTTCTTGCTTATCTCCCTCTTTGTTTTTTCCCCAGCACTAGCATTATCCCTATCAACCCCTTTATCAACTCCATCATCCCTTGCACCAGCCTGATCCTCCTCTCCATCCCTTGCACCAGCACTCTTCCTACTTACCTCCCCCGAGTCATCCTCATCCTCATCATCATCAATAATAACAGTCTTTCCTTTTCTTTTTGCTGCAGCAGCACCACTACTAACTCCATCCTCAGCCTCAAACTCATCTTGAAATCTATCTATCTGATCAAAGGTATCAACAGATGCTCCTTTTGAACTCAGGTACTCTGAGTTGTCACCCACCTCTGTTTGACCTCCACCAACATCTTTATCGATGGCTGTCTCATCACTATCATCATGTTCCTCCATCCTTCTTCTTTTACATTTGACAAATTCTTTGGGGATGTTCGCAGACACCCAAGCTTCTTGCACTGATTTACGCATGGACCACCTACGCGTACATATACTTTTTTCCTTAGCTCTCTTGTTTTCTAAAAGCTCCGCTCTACGCTCATCCCAAGTTCGTGGACCTTTTCCTTTCGGAACGGCGTGCTTTACCCTAGGCATTTAAACACCTACACAAACCACATTTTTACTACGAAAGTTAAAGAAAAAACTCCCAAAAATTACACCTACACAAACCACATTTTTACTACGAAAGTTAAAGAAAAATTAAACCGAAATTCTAAATCAAAAATTGCGTATAAAACGGTAAAATAACAAAACCCATTACCCGAAATCTCTATGTAAAGATGCAAAATAGCCATTAATCGAAGAATATACAGTAGTTAAATTTCAAATAAAACCCTAACAAAATCGAGTGCGTACCTGTTTATGCTCTTGGTCGATAATGTGCGATGAACCAAGAGAGATCCTTTAAATAACTGAAATGGGACACTCATAGCAGTTACGAAGTCGTGCAGGCAGTTGATAGAGAGAAAATAGGAGAAGTTGAGAGAGAAAATTGGAACGGCACAATGTAGTGTATGATCAACCAAATAGAGTAGATGTAGTATCCGTTATGTTTTAAATTACCCGGGTACTTTTTTTTATTTCAAAAGAGTTCACAAGTTTTTTATGTTTTGCAACCAAAATATTTATTGCTTTGCACCCACAAGTTTCTAAGAATACTAATCCAGCCCTTGGTCCCCACTTAAACCCACTTAAATTTTTCTCTCTCCAAAAATAAGTCAAAAAGAAATGGAAAGGTTAAACTTTTTATTCAACACTTTCAGGGGTCTTTTAGCTAATTCTTCTCAAGTAACTTAGGAGGTAATTTAAGTTGGGTAAACGGGGGTTGGCATCATCAATGTCGTCACTAAAGGTTTAGAAAAAATCTAGGACTCAAGGCACCAAGTTAATTAGAAATATAACCCATTGTGAATACTTATGAAGTATGGTAAGTTTTTTGTTAATTCCCGAGATTGGAATTTGGAATTGAAAAGTAACGTTTGAAGGAGGAAATTTCGAAAACTTGAACATGAGCTAGTAAATTAATTGGTATGCATTGACCTTATCTTGTTAGTTTTTTGAATTTGAATCAACACAGTATTGAGGGTATTGAAACGTTGAAGTGTATAGGTTTTAGACTTAAATATCACTTGATTCATAGAAACCATATAAATGACTGGATTGAATTTGTGAGGGTTGATTTTTGAAATACATTTGGTGGATGGTAGAATTAGAATTTTTTGGTACAATCTACCTATTCTTCATTCTTTCATTCTTTAAGGATGAGCAAAAGTTTAACGGGGCTGGGGTTTTGATAGCTCTCCCAAATGCGTACATTTATAGGCCTCAGTACTTCACAATAGTTGTTAATATAATTGAATTAATTTTAAGGTGATTCCGTATAATATTTTGTGCTTTTGTATTAGATTAGAAGATTGATGATTTTGAAGAAAGAAATATTCAAAATAATACATCAGAGAACCAAGGAATGGACATTAGATGGTATTGATTAAGATGAAAGAGGAGAAAAAGATTCATGGCTCCAGCGTGGCTTGATCCATCAAAGTCTTATATTTTTTGTCCGCATCAGGAAAATTTTTAACGATCACTAAATCTTACTTGCACCAAGACCTGTTGATTGCCATGAGCTTCCCCCAGGGACTTATGGCTATTGCCATAAGCTTTTCCTGATCGAACAATAAATGAAAGATTTTTTCATATAGGGTCAAAACTGTAACAAAACCACAAAATGTGTCTTGTCCATTTTAAATAAAAACTTGAAAATTAGCACCATGTAAAGATCAGCTCGATACATAAATCATCGAGAATGGCCACTTCATATAGGAGTGTATTCAGGGGCGGCCCTAAGGTAAGACAGATAAAGTCTGTGCCTTAGGCCCCCCATTGTTAAGGCCCCAAATTACCACTATGAACACATGATATATACTATCATTTATTAAATGGTTATAATTTTATATTTTTTCTTTAATATCTTAAATTGATAAGTCTATAAATTGTTGTAATTTCTTTTTATCTCATTAGTTGATGCGGGGCAAATCGAGCCAAGACACTTTCCAACGTGTGCCAAGCTTGAAGGATGCGAAGGACTAGAAGTCAAGAGCTTTGGAAGTGATTTGAAGACGCATCAAGAGGTTCACAGCACAGGGCTCCGACTAGAGGAGCTAGGCGCTCCACCCTGAGACACCACAACCCAGGCACCCCACCTAAGATGCACAGGAGCCAGGCGCTCCGCCCAAGGGGCAGGCGCTCCACCTAACCCACCCCACTGGTCATTTTTGTAGGCCCCCTAAGATTGGGCGCTCCGTCCGAAATGCTGAAGACCCGAGATTTTAAGTGGTTAATGACTCTTTTGGCCCTGTGTGGTTTATTTACTTAAAGCCTAGCATGTGGGCATTTTAGACCTTTTACTTAAAGCTTGGAAAACCTTATAAATATCCTAGCTTAGTCTATTTCATAACTTAGCTTATTTTGAACAAAGATTAAACTTTGAGCAATGCTCTTTGTGTTGAATGAAAACCTTGTTTGGGACTCGAATTCTTCTAGTAGATGCTAGTTGACCTTCGACCCCGTCCCGATCAGTCTACTTGCGAGTTCCTCGTGTGATTAGAGGGTAGTTGTTTAGTGTAGGTGTTCCTTGACAATCACCCGAGGTGTATCGAAACATGTTCTTCGGTACTACTTGGGTCATTCGTTCGCGTCGTGTCTCGCTTTTATCTTTACTTTATCGCTTTCGTATTTTTCCTGCATCGGTTTGGTATCAGAGAAAGGGTCGGGATTTGTTTTTACAAACCCTCTATCCTTGTTCATCGTGTTTAGTATCTTTTTTTTTTAGTTTCTTGTGTGTTTTTTTTTAAGCGAATATCACTAGGCAAGGTGCCTAGTGACTAGTTTTATAAATAATAAATTCCTCAAAGTGGCCAATACAAAGTAAGGAGGGTCATACCATACCTTACATTATCCTATCGAGGTGAGACCTCACTCCTAACAAGAGTGCAAAAAATAAGAACTAGCAAGAACCAAATAAAGAATGATCATCACAGAGTTTATAACACACTCTATGATGATATTACATATGAGAATACTAAAATAATGAGTTACTATAAAAGCTAGAAAGAAAGTGGAATCATGCACTCCGCACTTCCTTCTACAAGTGATAAAATGGAATATGTAGAAAGGCCCTACAATACTAACTTGAAAAAAATGATATTTGCGGCTCTCTGTCACAATCATATATGCTATCCATCATTTCTTCGAGTTCTTGGACTTGTTGGACCTTTTGGATTTTGATTTTGTACTCCTCGCAGGTTGCACCCTAGTGGGCTCTATTGGGCGCCTTACCCTCCTTACTCTCTTTGGAGCATTATCATGAATTTTCCTAGGCGAAAAATCTCCTTCTCTTGCCACCATGCTAAAATTATGTGCGGTGGACTCTTCCTCAAGTTCCTCTTCTTCAAACAAATCATCATCCTCCACCAAATAATGTCCTTGAGGAACCCTCTCTTGGAATGATCCCACTTGCCGCGCCAAAATACCCCTCGTATCATTCAAATCCATTCGCTTGACAAGTTCATCATCCGTGGGTAAATACTTTGAATATGGGACAAGCTGCATCAAGGATTTAGGCACAAAAGAGGGAGCATTTATGTTCAAAAAAGACTTACCAAAATTAGGAGAAGCACTTCTACACAAACGTTCAAGTTGAGCCGTTGGAATTAGATCTTTTCCAAAAAATTTTGGCTTGGTCACACTCATAGATTCCAAAGTTGTGCTAACCTCAAGTGAAGGAATAGTGAGAGCTTGCTAATTTTCAACACAGGTTCGTTGACTCAAATTGACATCCTCATCCTTACTAAGATCCATAACATAGTCATTAGAGTCCACAATAGGATTGCGTGAAGCTGCTCCCAAGTGACTCAATGGACGATAAGCTCTTTAAAGTGAGGACTTGTGTTTGAAGTTACTAGAATGAAGAAAAAATAAAAAAATTGAAAAAGTTGAAAATTCAAAAATTTGGCGTATCTTGTTGGTGTGATTGATTCTTGTTATGGGTGTTATTGGAGATTGATCCTCTTTGAAAATTCCATCATTTGGATACCTAAATCTCGTGGTTTGGATTGGTATTATGGAATTTGAAGATTTGAAAACCCCCAATTTTTTAAAACCCTTGTTCTTGATTTTCTTGGTTGATTCTTGGGTTGATTGATTGTTTGCTTGTAGATTTGATATCGGGGTTTGTTCTGGATTGAAAAACAAATAATTTAATACCAATTTTTTGAGATTTGGAGTTGTATAGCATCAAAAGTGAAGAATCAAAACCCAATTTGAAATCTTTTTGAAAACCCACTTTGAATCTTTGATTGATGATTGTGCTTTAATTGTTAGGTCTTTGGGTGTGAAAATTATTGGGGTTTGAAGAGAATAACAATATACAACTTTGGGTACCTTGGATTTGTGCAAAACATGGCGAAATCGATCCAAAATTTGGGTTGAAATTGAAGAAAAACGTTGTTGGAAGAACAGAGGCCCGAGCTCCAGGCGCTCCGCCTGACCTTCTCCACTGTTAGTTTTGGAGGCGCTCCGTCTGCCTAGGGGCGCTCCGCCCAAGGCGGTCCGCCTACCTCCAGGCGCTCCGCCTAGTCACTGAAGGTGTGGGATTGGCTAGTTTTTCCTAGGTTTTCTTGTTTCTTTGTTTGCTTAACCTCTAACTAGTGTTTATCTAAGTAACTTTCCTACTTAAATGGCACTAGTCCTTTGAGATTTTAGGTAATTCGTGCCTGGCTTGGAGAGTAGAACTCCAAGAAGATTCGTAGATCCTTTTGACTCAAGTCCTCACTTTAAAGAGCTTATCGTCCATTGAGTCACATAAACTCCACTCACCCCGAAGTGCACTTGACTTGTGGATAATTTGATTGAGTTGAGGATTTTTGTTCAACTACTTGAAGCTTCTAGATTCAAGTCCGAGTGGAATATCCACCACTACAAAAAGAGTGAACCGAGTGATACACAAGTGACGGTGTGTGTGAGGTGATTTCACTAACGGTTGTTCATTTTGTAGGTACAATGGCTAACGAAGGAGATGATTCCATTAAAAATGTCTTGGCTACCATCATGGCCAAGTTGGAGGACATAACCTTGAGGCTTGAGACCGTTGAAAGGAGAACCCAGAGCGTCCCACTTGAATCCGGAGAAGGCACTAGTCATAGCACTCCTATGACTCCCGGACACTTTGCGGAGATAGCCAAGAAATATGAACTAAAGAATGATGTGGCTCCACAAGGGCGAGTGTTGGGCAATCCCCAGCAAGTGGTAATTCCCCATAACTTGGGCAATTCCCAACGAAATGCTCCACTTCCAAGACCCGTTCGAAATGTTCCACCTCTTGAGAAAATTGTTGAAGTTCAAGAAGGGGAGGAAGCCGAGTATGGTGATGAAGCCTATGGGTATGATGCTCACTATCAACCTAGGCGAGGTATGAATTGGGGTCGTAATGTGGATAGTGTTAGAGGCCGAGGTCGAGGGCCACCCATGGGAGATGTCGGAGGGAATGCTAGGAGGGATTATGGTGACTATGGAGACAACATTGGAGGCCGATCGGAGCCCTACCAATGGGGCCATGATAACAATAATCTCAATAGTGTGAAGCTTAATCTTCCCATCTTTAAGGGAACTTGTGATCCGGAGGCATACATGGAATAGGTACCACTCATGGAGAGAGTATTTGACACAAATGAAATGACTGAGGAGAAGAAAGGCACCTATGCTATTTCATCCTTTGAGGCCTATGCTTCTACATAGTGGGAGTCCATGAAGAGGTCAAGAAGAAGGATGGGAGCGCATGTGAATGTGACTTGGAATGAATTGAAAGTTCTCATGAATACCAAGTATGTGACTCCTAGTTATCGTCAAGAGCAACTTAAGAAGCTTTATGATCTAAAGTAAGGTGTTAAGACGGTTCATGAGTACCATGATGACTTTGAAAAGATCCGGATGGCTTTGGATATGGATACCGAAAATGAAGAACAAGTTGTGATCCATTTCATGAATAGCTTGAACTATGGTATAGCTTCTCAATTGAGGTTGCATGCTTATGTTTCATTTCAAAATATCTTTGAAGCCGCAGTTGAAGCCGAGCAATGGCTTAAGGAAGAAAAGTCCAACCATTACAAAAGTAACACGTCTACTCCCATTAGCCAACCAAAAGAGTGGAAGTCTCCAAACACAAATGGTGCAAGTGCTAGCAAAGATGTGAAGAAGCCGTATGAGAAGTCTACACCAAATGTGGGAGGTAATTCTAAAACTCACTTGAGTAATCCTACTTCTACTCAATGCTATAAGTACAAGGGCTATGGTCATATTGCTAAAGATTGTCCTACTCGAAAGACCATGGTTTTGGTAGATAATTTGGTGTATGAACAAGATAGTGAGCCGGAGGATGAGGGGGTAGAGGGAGATGAAGTAGTTATTGTGGAGGAGGATGCAATTGAGGATGATGATCCTCATGTTTTCCTTGTTGTGAGGAGAAGTTTAGGTGCTATGGTTGTAGAGGATAATGAAAATGCACAAAGAGAGAACCTCTTCCATGCTAGATGCCGAGTCATGGGTGTAGTTTGCTCCATGATTATTGACTGGGGAAGTTGTGCTAATGTTGTTAGTCAAACACTAGTTTTCCAATTGAAATTTCCCACTTTGAAACATCTCAATCCTTATCGATTACAATGGCTTAATGAGTGTGGTGAATTAAAGGTGGTGAAGTAAGTAATGATAAAGTTTAAGATGCGGAACTATGTGGATGAACACATGTTTGATGTAGTGCCTATGCAAGCTTTCCATCTCTTGTTTGGTAGGCCTTGGAAATTTGATTGATATGTGATGCATGATGGTCGTGCCAACACTTACACAGTCAAGCATGAAGGGAAAAGGTTTGTACTCAAACCCTTGTCGCTCAAGCAAATTAGTGAAGACTACAAGCGTATGAGGGAATTGAGGGAAGCTGCTAAAGCTAAATCACCTATTGTGCTTGAGCCTGAAGCAAACAATCTTATTGTCTTTCCATTGCATGATGAAATCGAGAGTCACTCTACTCCAAAAGATGATAATCTTGAGTCTCATGTACTTGAAAATGAGAGAGAAAAGAAAGAGAGAAGTGAGGGAGTGACCGGTGGCAATCCTAGAGAGGAAAAAGAAGAGAATTTGAGGAGTGATGTGAGTGGATTGTCACCACAAACTACACTTGACCTTAAGGGAAAATTGAGAGAGAAGAGAGGTGAGGAAAGAAAAATTGAGAGTGAGAGCACCCATTGTTCTAACAATTCTTCATCTTCTACTTTTTCTTGTGTTAGTTCTTGTGTAGGTACTTTGAAGACAAGCCATTGGAGCCTCGACCATGTGCTTGGAAGGAAAGACAAGAGGAGGAAAATCTTCAATGTAAGCTTCATGAAGTAGGAGTTGCACATGACACTTCAAGCCTTGTGAGTGACCAAGGAAGTACTTCAAATATAAGTTTTGCTTCATCCTTTCATGAGCCTACACCTTATTTGTCTTGTGATGACTCAATGCTAGTTTGTTTTTGTGATACATCAAGTGAATATGCCACTAGTGAAGAGTCTAGTAGTCAACTTATGGGTACTTGTGTATCACTAGTGGAGAAAAATTCTAAGCCACATCATGATGTGAGCTCATTATTCAATGAACCTCTCCCTAGTGTAGATTTGATAGTTGACAATGATTGTGACCTTTGCTATGACACACCACCAATCTTTGATAAAGGGGAAGATGAGATAGTTGATCATGCCCTTATTGATATGCTTCTATTTGGTGGACCAATGTGTTGTGGTGAGGATAGTAGTGACCTTGAGGAGTCCAAATTTCAGACCTTGAACAAGGTTGTCTATGATGACTCCTCAAGTGAGAGTAATGAACCTAGTGTTGATAACTTGTCTATGCTTGATCATGACATTGAGATGCATGCTTTTACTAATCCGTTATTTGAACGTATCCTCATTTGTGGTATTGACTTGTATTGGAATAGGGTTGGTAGTGAGATGGAACCTCCATGGTGTGAAGGGTTTGACTCCTTAGGCAACCCATTGTGTGAAAACTTGATTGAGGTAAATGACTCTTTGAGTGACTCTACTATTGCTTGTTGGGGTTATGATGAAGAAGAGGCCATTATCAATACCTTCCTTGAGAGCTTGTCTTTTGAGAGGGGTTGCTTAGGTGATGAAACTGGAGGTGAAAAATAATCCCTTTATGTGAGTAAGTATGCTCTAAAGAAGGGGAGTGGAGTAATTGATGTTACTTGTAGGTTGAGATATTTGACTTACTCCACTCCACATGTTGATCACACTTTGAGGATGGATTGGTGTGTTGATCGTGAGCTTAAGGTTCAAGGAAATTTTGATCGCTTGATCTTGCATTTCCCATGTCCCCATGACCTATTTGCTCATTCTTGTGATGAGTGCATATTTTCATTGAACCAAGTACTTGTCGTTCTCCTTGGAGACTTAATCTTTATGATTAGTATTGATGCTTGGTTATACCATAAGAGTGTGTTTTCCACACTTCTTGCCCTAACCTACTTTTGTAGTAGGAGGTTTTGTATTTTCTTGTCGTTGCTTGTAGGTCCTAAGCTCCATGTTAAATCAAGGGAGATCTTGGAAGAGGCCTCTGTCAAAGTGACGTTCAAGAAGTACGAGGGAGGAAAGCATTAGGTACCCCAAGGAGATGATGCCATCGATGAGAACGCCTTGATTTCGAGGACGAAATATCTCCAAGAAGGAGAGGATGATGCGGGGCAAATCGAGCTAAGACACTTTCCAACGTGTGTCAAGCTTGAAGGATGCAAAGGACTAGAAGTCAAGAGCTTTGGAAGTGATTTGAAGATGCATCAAGAGGTTCACAGCCCAGGCGCTCCGCCTAGCCCACCCACTGGTCATTTTTGTAGGCGCTCCGCCTAAGATTGGGCGCTCCGCCCGAAACACTAAAGACCCGAGATTTTACGTGGTTAATGACTCTTTTGGCCCTGTGTGGTCTATTTACTTAAAGCCTAGCACGTGGACATTTTAGACCTTTTACTTAAAGCTTGGAAAACCTTATAAATAGCCTAGCTTAGTCTATTTCATAACTTAGCGTATTTTGAACAAAGATGAAACTTGAGCAATGCTCTTTGTGTTGAATAAAAACTTTGCTTGAGACTTGAATTCTTCTAGTGGATGCTAGTTGACCTTCGACCCTGCCCCAATCATTCTACTTACGAGTTCCTCGTATGACTCGAGGGTAGTTGCTTAGTGTAGGTGTTCCTTGACAATCCCCTGAGGTGTATCGAAACAAGTTCTTCGGTGCTACTTGGGTCATTCGTTCGAGCCACGTCTCGCTTTTATCTTTACTTTATTGCTTTCGTATTTTCCCTGCATCATTAGTTAGTCTCAATTTGTTTCCTCTATAATTCATATTCCTTATGAAAATTTTTGAAAATAGTTAAACTTCCTAGTTTATCCTCTATGACAAATTTTTATTGCTACACATATATATTATAACATTAATACCATAAGTTTCAAAAGATTTATAACCATACAAGTATTATGGTATATGTTAATAGAAATTTTATAAGTCTTCATTTCATTCCTAAACTCTTTGCCAAGTCTTCATTTCATTCCTAAACTCTTTGCCCAATTAAACTATGCCACAAAAATTGAAAAAAAATGGAGTATTATGTAAATCCATTCTTGTTTGTGGCAAATTTTGCTTTACAAGTTTGACTTAAACTTTTTGAATACTTTATTCTGTGTCTTGTTTAACTTATTCGTATATAAATTAGAAATTAATTTTTTAATATCTTGCCGGTATATGAATTTCATGAAACAAATCTAAGGCCTCTAAATATGAGTCAGCTTTAGGCCACATATTCCATTGGACCGCCCCTGAATGTATGTAGACCGCCTATTATGATACAAATATTAGTGACAGATTCTACGACTGTAATTGGTGAGCTTTAGCGCCTAATCAACTTTTCAGCATTGAAAAAAAATGTAAAATGCTTACTTCCCTTTTCGTTAAATAGTTTAGGAAAAGAACGAATTGAAAATGAAAGAGTCAAAATGAGAAGAAGTTGAAATGATGGATCATAGATGATTAAAGATCATACTTCCTAGACAGTGTTACCCTATCTCCTACTCATTTTCCAATTTGTTTGTTCCTTTTCAATCTATCTAGTTGACATTAACAATGCTTTGTATTAGAAACCCCGTTTCAACTGGCCGGGGCGCATGTGCCTAGCTGGTACACGTGAAAGAAGAAACATTAAAAAATATAGTATAAGGTGGTAACAAACAAATTGATGACTACGTTTAATTTGTTATTGTCTAGACAGAAACAATTTATTAGACCATGTGTTCCAGCTTTATATATTTACGTCTGTGTCCGCTTTATTAGGAAACGGAGTTTTTCAAGGAATATTTCAAATATAATACTAATATCAACCAACCTAAATTTGTCACGTACAGTAAATTCAGTCTTTTGATTAAAGATATGTCTTGTGACGCTTGGAGGTGGTATGATCATTACTCATAAGGAGTTGTTGCTATGCTCATTAGTCATTATTAATAGTCTAAACTCAAGTAGCTAGGATACTATATCACTAGTCAAGTCCTCAGTGGATTCATATTTAAAAGTAAATCACAAAGGGTGGAATAAAAAATGTTATATTTAAGAATGCTTATTTTTGCGACAGTAAACTCACCGGTTAAATTACCTAGTAGATAGATCAGATCCAAATGCGCTTATTGCTCCACAACGACACAAATTAGACTCGAAGCACTATCAAGATTCAGCTAGCATTTGGACATAGATTCCCAAATATTTTTTGGGAAACACTTTTTGGGTGAACTTTGATATGAAAATGAAAAAGTGTTTGGACATACTTTTTGGGAACAAATTTTTTGGCTCAAAAGAGCCTTTGAGCTCTTATGAAAATGAAATTTAATGTGTAATTGTTAGTTTTTTGCCCAAAAAATGCCAGTTTTTGAGTTTTTGGGACAAATTTTGCTCAAAAAATATAAACAAACACTTTTTGACCCAAAAACTCCCAAAAAATCTCTCCGAAAACTACATCCAAACGGAAGCTTCTGAGCTAATTTCTCAAAGGAAACTCAAGTTAATGAAATTATGTACTACTAAGGTGAGCTTTATTTATTTTATTACTATAAAGTCATTTAAATTGTTTTTGCAGCTGCCAAAACTTTAGTTGCTGGATTTTGAAATTTCAGCTACCGGAAATCGTAGTTGGCATATTAAAATACTACATTATATTCCATTTGGAATCAAGATCCATTTTACAAAAAAATACAGTAGTTAAGCTACGTATTTAGATAAGACCTAAATATCATAATCCAAACAATCAAACCCCTCACCCTCCCCCACCCCCTTTCTCCCCCCTACCCCTTTTACCTGAACCGGATCCAGAAAAAGGGTCTCGTGTAAAACCTTCTTGTTTGTTTATTACCCGGACATAAGTTAACTTCCTGCCCAACCAAAATAGAGCATCCATCGGAAAAGAGTTAACTTCCTGCCCAACCAAAATAAACAGCCTTTGAGCACTTTTTGAGTTTTTGGGACTTTTTTGGAGAAGTTTTGATGAAATAACATAAACAAACAGTTTTTCTCCCAAAAACTCTCAAAAAATGTCCCCAAAAGGCAGTGAATTAGGCAGAATTTAGGAGAATTTATGGAATTGTCTAATTGGCTAGGGAAAAATAAATATATTGGAGGATTGATTACTTGCACGAAAATAAGTACTCCTCCGTCCCGATTTATGTGGCGGTGTTTGACTTTGTACGGAGTTTAAGAAATAAAAGTTGATTTTGGAAATGTTCAAATTTATCCTTGAAAAAGTAAGAGAGGGAAGATTGAAGTAATAAAAAAGTTGTTGATAGTTTTTAAAATAAGTAGGACCCAATATGGATAAAATAGAGATAATGTATTAAATAGCTGACAAATAAGAAAGTATGACATTCTTTTTGGGACAGACAAAAAAAGAAAGTGTGACAAATAAATTGACATAAAAGGAGTAACTTATTTGTTATCAATGCAGCAAACGTCATATTTTTTAGAAGTACAAGAAGCTGCTATTCGGCCACACTCTCCTTGTCCCAACCTTGGCCACACCCCTAAAATTACTAATATATCCTTAATGTGTGTTTGGCCTATTAAACAATTTTTTCCCTCCAAAACCTTCCCTCCAAAACCTTCCCTCCAAACCAACTATTAAATATTGTTTATTCCCAAAATATTGAGCCATGCAAAACATAATGCTAGGGAGATGGAAGGATTTCAGAATTAATAGTACTTGGTATACGTATAAGTATATGTATACGTAGACCGTATTTATACGTATTTCTGTTTTTTAAAATACTCTTTATTAATTAAGTGATAATTTAATTTTATACGTATTTATATTTTTTAAATGTGGCTTCTTTATTAATTTAATTATATTTCTTATACATACACATTTTGACTACTACCACCAACTACATGTCTATTAGTATTCCATTGTTATTCCTATACCGTTTTGAGTAACACCACAAACCCTAATCACAATCCACACCCATTTCTAAACATGAACACCAACCCATCAAGTCCTAATACGGATGAACTAAGAAATGAATTACATAGAGCTTTAGGACTGGAATCCGACGATAGTTTGATGAATGATGAGGATCATTTGGATGACCTTGATTCTGACGGGGCCCACAATGATGTAGAAAATAATGAAGGTGATGATGATATTGATGTTGAAGATAATGAAGTTGTAGAAGTGTTAGAAATTGGAGAGGACAGGGAAATGGGTGATGATATTTCTCAAGAGGATCTTGCAATAGGGCCACTTCCTGGAATGAAATTTAAAGGTAGTGGACATATGTATGAATTTTACAAAGCACATGCTAGATTATTAGGTTTTTGTATTGTCAAACGAACATGCAACAAAAAAGGGGGGGGGGGGGGGGATACGGTAAGGTATGTGCAGTTTGTTTGTGATAGGACAAGGAAACCAAAACATAAGATATCCGGCAAAAGAATGAATTGTATGGCTAGAATTAATGGAATTTTTGAAAATGATGGATCATGTCGTGTTTCTAAGGTTATTAGAAAGCATAATCACAAATTGGAACCATCACTATCATGATTGATGGCTGGACACAGGAATGTTAGTAATTCCCTTAAGAGATGGTTTCAAGCTAATGATCTAGCTGGCCTAAGACCATCCAAGAACATAAGAGTAGCCGAAGTACTCTTAAGCAATTTGTTCAGCAATAGGAGTTAGCGATAAGAGGTAAGTTTGAGAAAGAGCTTGAAGCAGAATATAGGTCCAATTGTTTTGAATTAAAGTGTTTGTCTGAATTCCCGTGGGAGGCACAACTTCAAGCTTGCTATACTCGTGAAATATTTGAATTGTTCCAACAGCAACTAAAGAAGCACATGCATTGTGAAATCAGCAGCTTTGAGGATGATGAAGCAGAACCTAGTGTGGAGAAATTCCTTATAACTGATTATTCAAAGAGAAGTTTTAGTCGTAGCGATCCGTTTTTATTCACTGTTAGGTACACGGCTGTTGGTGAGCATCTAAGTTGCTCCTACAAATGGTTTAAAAGTAGAGGATATCTATGCTGCCATATACTGAAGGTTTTGTCTCACAAAAGGATTGAAACTGTTGACCAAAGGTATATTTTGGATAGGCGGAGAAAAGATATTGTTCGTCCGTACTTAAAACGATTCTTTTTAGGAGGTTATCCCCATATGACTTCCAAGTACATGATGTACAAGGATTTGCTTAAGCATTTTGAGCGGAATTGTGATATTGCATTGGATAGTGAAGTGAAGAGGAAGTATATGAAGTATATGATGATCAAAATTGAGCATGATCTTTCAAATTGGAATGATGAAATTATCGAGCAATTTGTCCCATTGGAAGAGTTGAATGAGGTTGATGTTTACGTTGACCCTGTAAGTGTGGGTGAGGGTGATGCTACTATTTTACGTAACCCTTGATACACTCGTTCACGAGGACGTCCACGGTTGAGCCGGTATAGAGGACGACTTGAAACATATTTTAGAAGTTCACAAAGTGGTGGTAGAGGAGGTGTGAGTAGCAGAGGTGGTGGTAGGGGAAGTAGAGTTGGTGGTAGAGGTAGTAGAGGTGGAGGTAGAGGTGGTGGTAGGGCTGGTGGTAGAGGCAGTCAAGGTAGTCAAGGCATTAACGGGCAAGATGAAGGAAATGAGGTAACATTTACTTGCATATTCACTATAGTTCATTGAATATTTATTTTAACTATGCCATGTTTTACGCTAATTAAATTTTTTTTTTTCATGTTGTAGCAAGGTGGTGCTCCAACATCACCACTTGGTAGCTTGCCCGATCTAAACGATGACATTGAAGACTTGACGATTTAATTAGATATAATATAAGTTTGTGTTTTTTTTGGTTGGTTATGACATAGAATCCTTCTTAATTTATTTACATTCTTTTTGTAATGAAACTTAATGAAAATCGACTTATGTAAGTTTCATTCATAGAATGATGATTTTTTCATGATAAATTTTTGCAACTTAAATAGTATGAATTGATGTATCCAATGTTAGGGTTACTTAACTTTAATCCTAGTTCAAAGCTTTTACATCCAAACTATTTTATAACAAACTATACAACTAAAACTTAGATGTTGTTATCTAGAATCTTTGTCCCACATCGAAAATTTTGTGAAACGTTGAAGTGTTTATAAGGATCAATCAACTCTCACTCAAGTGAATTAATGTATTGTCTTGGTAGAGTGCTCTACCAAAACAATACATTAATTTTAAGCACGACTATTTTTTATTTAAAACAATCTATAATTTTAAGCACGACCTACAATTAAAGTATAAAAAAAATACTACAATTAAAGTATTAGAATTCCTATTTATATAGTTCACAATCTAATAGACCTAAATTGTGCCAAAAAAATAGATCTAAGTAGACATAAAATGTGCCAAACTTGACTCGAACCCTATACCCCAACCTCCTAATATGTAGCTTATGACATTTTGCTGGAATAGCATCATCTGATCTTCCACAAACTTTATCATATTTTATAACAAACTATACAACTAACCAATGCTTGTATGCAAAAAAAAAAAAAAAAAAAAAAAAAAAAAAGGCCTAAATTGTGCCAAACTAGACTCGAACCCTATACCCCAACCTCCTAATATGTGACTTATGACCATTTTGCTGGAATAGCATCATCTGCTCTTCCACAAACTTTATCGTATTTTATAACAAAACAAACTATACAACTTACCAAAACCCTAACCATCACCTCCTTTACCTTTCATTATTTAAAGAGACCCAAAGGTTGTTCTTCCTTTGTAAGAAATCTGAATATTTTCATACTAAGTTTAAACCCACAAAAAATGGAGGCTGATGCAACCAATCTTAAGTATTTTGGACCTGGTACCTTTATAAACACTGTTGGTAAGAAGGCCTTTCTTGTGAGGTTAACCAAATCATATGTAACTACGGATGATTTTGTAAGTTTTTTTGCTTATCTTTTTAATTTTTTTAAAATATCCATTTTATTTTGTGATTTTTTCATGTTAATAGATTTTTCCAAAATATGCACTCCCTTTTTTGCTTGATGAACCAGTTCCTGCTCGAGTGCTATCTGGTAATGATGTACATGATATGCGCTTGGTTATAAATAAAGGGAAGAAAAGGCTAGCGAAAGGTTGGTTAGAATTCATAAAGGCCAACAATTTGAGGGTTGGTAAGGCACTTCATTTTAGTTTTGTGGAAGGTTTAGATGATGATAGATTTGTTTGTCGAGTTCACATTATGGGACAGCCTCGTGATCTTGCTGCTGATTTTGACAATGAATTATCAAGTGTATCAAGTTCTAATGATGGTTCTGATTTTAGGGTGATGTTGGACTTTGGTGGTTCTGGAACAAGTGCAGATCCTCTTCAAATTGATTGAAATGTTAGGGTTACTTGGCCTATGGTTTTTGGTGAAATGTATTATCAAGACTTTTTGGTGTTGTTTATGGTAAGTTCTTAATATGTCCAATGATCGGCTAGTGTATTATGTCTAGGGTTTGTTAGGTTGAATTGTTGCTAAGATGTGTAAGCAACATTTCTTCTTTGTTTTATCATGTTTTTGTTATGTTAAGGCTCTATGTATTTATCCTAGATGTTGTTATGTCAAGACTCTATGTTTATATCCAGATTTCTAGTTGGTAAATTATCACTAATGTTTAGTCAAGACTTTTTGAGGCACATATGATGGCTGATTAAATTGCAGTTGGGATTAAATAACTTGTCAAATAAATTGCAGTAAGTCATCAAAGATCACACATAGACAAATATTTTCCATAGCATTTGATTTTGATTTAGGAAGAAACAAGCCTTCATACATTATCCTGCTTACATAGCACACATTAAACCAAAACAACCCTAAAAGAACTTTCCTACACCACTTGAGCTTGGGGCTTCAATAACAAGTTTGGTAGATTGACACTTGCTCTCAATCCTACTTGCAACAGCTTCCATACGTGCCATCATCTCTTCCTGGCTAAGTTTAACTTGATCCACAAGGCGATTAAGATTGGCAATTTCACCACGCAGTTCTTGCACCTGAAAATTAACATTGTTCACTGTCCAGGTTACAGGAAAAACTTGTTGATCTACACGACGACTGAGATTGGCAATTTCAGAACGAAGTTCTAGCATATGAATGATAACATTGTTCAATGCCCAGTTGATATTCATAATATGTTGTGAAGTAACAACAGAAAAAGGTAATTGATGTTCATCCTGCAAAAAAGTAACACAAGGGCTGTCAATAAGGGAATAATAGGAATTATTGCAAAGTTGAAATTTATATCTTCTAACTGACAATGGATGATGCATATATTCTCCCCCATGTGAGATTACTTACCCGTTCAGTCTTGTAGAGTTGGTATCGAGGTGATTATACATTGACAGCAAAAAGTAATCTTCAAAGATATGATGCGGGATGATGATTACACTATGGAACGTGTTAGGGTTTAAATAGGAAGAGTATTGGGTAATGGAAAGGCAACAAATCAAGTGATGCATGCATTGCAAGAACCCATGCACGCCAAACCAATTGAAACGGTAGCTTGTATTGGGATTGTGATTGTTGTGTCTTTTGATTTGTCCAATGTACACACATTCACATAACAATCAATACACACATTTAATTAACAATCAATGCGCAGAAACGTTCTAATCCTAATTGTATTCTAAGTGATCAGTCCAAATGAAGTCTAAAATTGCATGATCTTGTATGTTACTTAGTGAAATCAATATGTAGTTACAATAGGACGGTGCTATTACTTGCTTACATCAAATAACAACTATGATTTATGAGGTAAATAGTTCACGTAATCCTACTTACACCTTATTGCATCGAATTGGAGACGTTTAAATAAGATTTTTCATCTGTTTTGTAAAATAATTTGTAGAATTTAAAATTTGAGAAATTGTCATATTTTATGTATAAAATATGAATTTATAATCTGCCTTTATGTACATTATGAAATTTCCATAAAATGAAGTCTCTTCAACTAAGAACAATTTTTCCGAAATTAAGAGAGTGTGTTTTTTGAATGTCAATGGTGGTAAACAACAACAACAAAAATTAATAACAAACATTCTTAGAATATAATACTTCCATATATTGATTCTTCAAACAAGTTTAACATTAACAACCATCCAAAAGATAATGAAACTTCATCAAAAACAACAATCCCCTACTAATACATAACCCACACATCTATCCAAGTACGTACCATGAGTTACGGGGGATATAGGAATTAAAACATACAACTAAACTAGAAACTAGGTGATGTTGGAGCAGAAACATAATCATAGGGATGAAGGCCGGCACCACTAACAGCAGCCTCTGATAACTTCTCAATCCTGTCAAGCATTTTCATAATTTTGGCTTGGTTACTCTCAAGAACCTTCACAAGGTCTTCAATGTCCTCTAGTTTGCACTGCATGTCGATAACACGCTCACGAACACACTTGTCCATACAAAATATATTGTCATACTTGCTAGTTGGTTTCCACTCGTTACTTTTTTCATTCCAACCATTTCTTTTTTCACCTTCCATGACTGAAAAAGAAAAATCAGAGTTAAATTACAATAATATCATCCAAAAATTAAAACACAAAACACTTATAAAATCTATGAAATTTAAAAAAAAAAAATTGATATCAAACCGTACTTCTCTTGTCAAGTGGATTTGTTCTCAACAAATGAAGGGACGCTTAAGAGATGGTTTTAGTTGTAATGGGGGTAAGGAGCACTGATTACCTTCTTAAATAGAGGTTGTCATACCCATTCAAGATGGGGTGCGTTGTTTAAAATAGATACTAAACAGGTGGGTTGTTTAATTTTTGCACACTTAATTGCGTAAAATTGTAAACATAAATATTAATAAATAAGTGTGTTTAAATAATGACCCCAAATTGCATAGTTTGGATTGACATTTCAGTGTAATATGACACCTACTCCACTTAATTAATAAAATATTTAAATATTTTATGACATTAGTAATTAGACATGAACAATGTTCTTAGCTATGATTACTCACTTCAATTGTCACAATATTACAAATTTATGTGATCGCATTTATACAATAGCATGATGACAACTACGACGTGTTACCGGTGTTAATTAGATCACCACAAGGACCAATGTGAGAGGTGTTAAGGGTGTCTTTAGCTATGATCAATCACTAAATTGCATCATGAACTCAAATTTATGGAAATTATGTCTTCGCTTGTATACAATTACATAATTAACACTACGACATTATGTCGGCGACCTTAACTCACCACATAGACCAATATTGCAAGTGTAAGGGTGTCAATAACTATGATCATTCACTACAATTGCCTCATGAAGGGAAAAAGATGGAAATTAAGTGATCACTTGTACATAATAGCAACACGCACAATACGACATATTATCGGGGATTACTAATACATTGACCAATGATTGATGACTAGCATCAATTGCAACATGTAGGAACAAGAAAATAGTGTTTGAACTGATATTGTATTACTAATATAAGTATGAATATTATGAAGTTGCATTAGTAAATCTTAGAGTGTAAGGTTTACGGTTTAGGGTTAGGGTTTAGGGTAAGGGAAAGGATTAGGGTTTCTATAAAAATATTTTCTAAGGGTGTCGTTACCTATGATCACTCACTACAATTGCATCATGTAGGCAAAACACCTCACTTAAGTGTGCTTGTTTGTAGAGATTTATACCAGTAACCTTAAGGAGTCGTTTGGTTGGTGGGACAACATATCAAGAAAATCCCCATAAATAATCCCACCACCTCGTTGGTATAACATATCAACATATTTTAACAATAAAATCTATAACACAAACTAATTAATATTACTAATCAAACGTGAGATAATTGTCCTCCTTATCAAACCAACCAAACGACTCCTTAGGGTCTAGGGTTTAGGGTTAGGGTTAGGGTTAGGGTTTAGGGTTTGGGGATAGGATTTCGATATGCATATTTTTTTTAAAAAAAGAAATTAATTAACTGAGCCTATCCAAACTCGAACCCTTAACCACCACATCAAGTCACTACACTAAACACCACTATGCTGGAATAGCGTGTTATGCCAATTTAATTTTCTTTAATTAATGTTATAGTTGGTCTCAATATATGTGTAATTTAATTCAGGCGCACTTAACGATGTGAAATTACAACTATAATCATTAATGACACTACTTCTTTCAATAATGACCCTAATTACATATGTTGGACTGATATTATTGTGTTATTTAATTAATGACTCTATATAAATTATATTTAATAAAAATAATTAAAAAATAATAACTTTATGTTAATTAATCATGAAAAAATTTATATGTGAGGCATTTAATGGTCTCATTAGCTATGTTAATCATTTTAATTGGATCATGTAGTCACAATAGTACAAATTAATGTGATCAAAATTATACAATAGCATGATGAACCCTACGACATGTTCCCGGTGTCGTTTACTCACCTCAAGGAACAATGTGGGAGGTGTAAGGGTGTAATTACATATGATCACCCACTTCAATTGCATCATGAAGGCACAAGAACACAATTACAAGTATCACTTTTATACAATAGCATCATAAACCCTACGACATATTACCGGTGACCTTAAATCACCACATGGACCAACGTGGGACATCTAAAGGTGTCGTTACCTATGATCACTCACTACAATTGCATCATGTAGGCAAAACACCTCACTTAAGTGTGCTTGTTTGTAGAGATTTATACCGGTAACCTTAAGGAGTCGTTTGGTTGGTGGGACTACATATCAAGAAAATCCCCATAAATAACTCCACCACCTCCTTGGTATAACATATCAAAATATTTTAACAATAAAATCTATAACACAAATTAATTAATATTACTAATCAAACGTGGGATAATTGTCCTCCTTATCAAACCAACCAAACGACTCCTAAGGGTCTAGGGTTTAGGGTTAGGGTTAGGGTTTAGGGTTTGTGGAATGGGGAATGGGAATTGAGCACTGCCCTTAAAAAAACACATAATAAAAAAGAACCTAACCAAACTCGAACCCTAGATCCTCACCTCGTTCAATACACGCACAACCACTATGCTAGAATAGAATCATTTGTCCATACAACTAACTTTTAAATTTTTTATGTACATTTGTAGCTTATATTTAGGGGGGAATTCATGGAGGGAAAATAAAATTCTGTAGCTTATATTTAGGCACAGATTTTTAAATCTAAAATATCAAATAAATTTCGTGGAGGGAAATACAAACAAGAGGAGGGAATTATTAAAGGTTTACTGATGTTTTGGACTCTATAAATAGTTGCACCATGCATTGTCACAAGCACTTCTAAATCAATAAAATAGTTAAAACAAATATAAACTAAATGGAATGCGGATGGATTGAAGAAGATTTCATAACATGGTTCGAGATGGAGATGCCCTATTCATACATTACTCGTGACGCATTGGTACCTTTTTTTTAGCCTTACACTTTTTTAATTCTAATATAGGAATTTACATACGATAATAATATTACTCTTTCTTATGTTTCCGCAGTGCCTTCCAAAGAAAATCTATCACTATCTTCCTCCTACCATGGTTGAAACAACTATCCAATGTAAAGGGAAGAAATGGACTACAACACTGAGCAGTGGTGTTCGGCGAAAACTCGTGAAGGGATGGAAAAAATTTGTCAAGGACAATTTCATTAAAAAAGGACATGTTCTTATCTTTGAACTTGTTCAAGCAACACCAACGACTGTTATGTTCAATGTTGAAGTGAGCGTTTGAGAAATTCTTCAATGTTGAACTTGAATTACAATTGTTTCACTTTATCAATGGAACTAGTCATTATGTTTTGATTATTAATACGTGACTATTTAATTTCATTGACAACTTATAGTATATGTTGCCACACATAACAAATGTTATTTGCAAACTCAATCAATCATAGATGACTACACTTAACGATTCTTATGAACATGATAGACAAGTGCAACCTCAAACAATTTTCTAAGTCAATTTATTGTAGCTAGGCGTGTCCTACAGGGAAGTGCAATGGCTGCACAGAAGAGTGGAAAGGCTGCATAGAGAAGTGAAATAACTACATAGAAAGCTTAAACAATTATGAGAGCACATAGGGATTAATATACTATTTAATGCGGCTACACAAAATAAACCACTATAAATAGTTTCCAAAGTCAAATTACGAATCCACTTCTAATCCTAATCAACTACCTTTTATAAGCATTACAATGGATAGGACTCCAAAGAAGAACGTTGTTGCACAACCACTGCAAGGATCACCAGTTAGCCATAACATTTTGTATCAGGAGCTTAGGAATATACATAGGAAGCTAGAGAGTGAGGTTAACGAATTGCTAGGGAGGTTGGTTAAGGAGAGTGACATTGTTTTCCTCCAAAGTCTTTTATTGGAAGGCACGGTCCCCTTAACCACTCTTTACACCATGCTTGATGACCTACCCATTCCAAGCAACGAAAATGAGCCCAAAGAGAATTCTGTTATTGTTATCTCTAGCGACACTGAATCTGTTAACAAGTCTTCTAGGTCTGTGCCTGATACCCCAAAAATTGAGTAGTCTGTTATGAACTTGTCTCTTGTGCATGCCATGCATATAGCATGGTATGCTAGTGTAGGTGTTTTTGCTGTTTATGCTTATGGTTGTCTAGTTTGGTTCTTGTCTTGACTTGGTCGTTGTATTATGTAATGGAATATCAATCCATGAACAATCAATTAATGAATCTTATATTATGGTAAAATTATTCTCCAATTCTTCTTTACTTTTAACACGATTGATTACTAATGACTCCATCCTTATAAATATGAATAAGGTTTTCACTATTAATTGTTGAATCAAAACAGATTTTATGTGCAACCAAACTAGCTCCATATTGTACCTTAGATCATTGGGTTCGAAATCTATAATGAAGGTGTCACTTATTAATATTACAAGCTTTTAATTGCATTATCATGTTGTTTTCTCTAAGTGTATGATATAATCAAACTTCAAAAGGCTAAACTAATGGGTTCACAATTCATAAACTAGTTTTTCAAACAACTTGAATTTCATCTAACTTAATGAATTTTGCGTTAATTAAAACTATGTATGACACATTAGACAAATATAAACTAATTACTTGAAACAAATTTATAATTGCTAATTGAGAAAATACTATATCGAAAAACAAGTAAAATGATATGCCTAATTGATTAAGAACTTTACTTTCCATTAACGATTAACAAAAACACAAAATCAGTCATTTCATGATTGGAAACATATTTTAACAATCAACTTGATAATTTCATCCCTACAAACATTCCAACTAATAAAGCAGAAGAAATAACACAAGATTCATTATCAACCTCAAACCCTACAACACTTTCATCTACTAACGAGCTTGAAGAATGATCTTTATGACCAGTATTATTTTTTTGATATTCATATAAAGCTTCTTTGGCTTCATCATAAGTCTTGAAAGCCTTGAAGATGCTACCCTTGAAACCTACTACCATTGGAGCACACTCATGCCAAGAGTTGTACAATCCGGGTCTCTTACCATAAAATACCACATACACTTTGGATTGAGACTTGTTCTTAGCTTGATCATTCTTTTGGAAGTCGTTGAAAGCTAATATGGCTTCATCATAGGATTTAAAAGCTTTGAAGATGCTACCCTTAACTCCAATAACCATAGGGGCATACTCACACCAAGAGTTATATAATCCCGGCCTCTTACCACGAATACCACATAGATTTTTGATGATTTATTCTCATTCACATTGACCATGGTTCAATTGTCTTCCTTACTCTATTGAAGTGAAGATAGGAGGAAAGTAGATATAGAACTACTTTAGGTGAGGCAGTCAACACTTAAAAGAGTATATATATTGCTAAAAGTAATAGGGTTAGACAATGACCAATCAAAAAAAAAGAAGTGAAATTAGTCTATAAGCATATAAAATTTTGTAGTAAATACACAAAAATGGAGTATTTTCGTATGTATTTTTATTCTATTTCGTATGTATTTCGTATGTATTTTATTTTTCTACCAACCTAATTAAATACTTTATGGGAAACAAACAAATGCATGGTTAGTTGTGAAAGTTCTTTGAAAATGTAAAACATAATTAATAACATGAGAGAGAGTTAAACAAATTCAAAAAATTAACCTAAAATCTGATTAAGGGTATAAATGGAATAAAATTAACGAATTTAATAAAAAGGCGTGTGAAATTACTAAACTACCCCCATTTGGGACATTTGGGCCAAGAATGGTGTGGCCAATTATATTTATCATATTGTAATACTCAATTTGATTAGGTAGCTATACGACAATGAAATCAACAACTACTAGCTTGGGGGGAAGGGGGGGAGGGGGTTGCCACTTTATCCTTATTGGAATATTTGTATTTGCATGTGGTAATCAAGTTATACATAAAAATATACTGAAAGTGATTCAGCTGTGTCTTGCATGTCTGAATTTCTAATATGTCCCCTAATAATCTATTCAGGAGCCTAGTAAAACGAATATAATTAACACATGATTATTGTAGTGATACTTTTGGAGTTGGTCTACATCTTGGACTATTGTCAACATGTGCATCGAGAACCAACCGTTTCTGAGGTTTTATAAACCTTATACCTCCTCCGGTTCAATTTAGTGGTATAGTTCGATTAGGTACCATTAGAAATTATATCCGTAAAACACGATCGAAGAAATTTGCTCCGAAATCGAATCTTGTCTCACTAAAAAATAAGATTAGGATTTCCACAAACTAAATACTTAAAGTATGGCTTGAAGTTGAAGAAGAAAAGAAAGTCGGCAGAGAGATTTTTGTCTCTCTGTTCTTTCATATGTAAAAGAAAAGACATGTTACTTTTCGTTTAAAGAGAAGAAGTGCAGTTGTGGGTAAACTGCTCCCGCTTTTACTCCCACTCCCTTTTTTACCGTAGGTAACTTCCATTAGGAATTCATATTTATCCGATATTTAATAAAATTGGGTCGGGTCTGGTCGGGTCAGTCCTCATGGGCGATGCAAAATCCAAACCCAAATAACCAACATCTCCTACTTCGCATATAGTGGACTGGATCCAAACCAATACCACACCATACAGTTCATATAGAAAAATAGTTCATGTGACCAGCGAGCATCATCAAGAGCTAAACCTATTAAGGTTGTATAATAGCTCTATGTAAAGGACTCGCTACTAACATAAGGATTTTATTACTCGCAATACCCCAAACATTATTCACTACCCCAGTAGCTACTTATCTGGTCCCTCAACCTCGATTGAGGCGAACTCGAGTTCCTATTTAACTTTGTATCACAATTACACTTGAAACTCTCATGGTAAATATAATGGCCCACCTACGAATACAAGTTAAGTTATGAATTATTTTAATTGTCTTCTTTCTAGCCGAATATATTCATTCCAAATCAGCTACTTTCCTAGACATGCACCACATTGCCGAATTATTCATGACTATTAGTGACATGCTAAAGTAGCAACACCAATTGGTACTTCAAGAGACAGTAAAAGTTCAAAGGGTATTCCAATGAAAAATCACATTGATATTTCTCAGGGCCTCACAAAATGAAGAAACAAGGATACAGATCCAGTACCCTATTGGTCGAATTAGCACACGTGGTATGAAATACACGGTATGAGGTTCTTTCCCAATTCGGCGCATGTGTCTCATTCTTAAATATATAAACACTGTAAAGATCTTGATCCAAACACTTCTAAATGTCTAACCCAAGTCTTTCTTTAAACAATCCTCAAATCCAATCTTCTAAAAAAAAAATCACATCTGGCTTGCGAAACAAGTCATATAGGATGTTTGAACTCTAATCCCGACCAACCATTTTAGTTAAAATACGCATGATCTTGTACAATCAAATTTTAATTTGGTCTCATCTCTGCACGTTCCTCGACATCAGAGGCAATCGCTCGTGTGAGAGAGCCGATCTTGTGACTTGTTCGGCACACTTAACATAAACAAATTTCATCATATACATATAACACAAGTAGTAATATATTGATAAGCATAATATTCAAATTATTTTACAATTCACAAACATGGTCATATTCTATGCAAACCTAGAGCCATAACATGTTTCTCAAATCGGTCTCTACGTATCGTCTTTGTAAAAGGATTAGCTACCATTTTCAGCATAGGCATGTATTGTATTGGAACTTCACCACTTGCAACTATGTTTCTTAATGTATTTGGTCTTTTCATGATTCTTAGGATCTTTTATAAAATCAATAGCCGCCTAACTATCACAATATAAAATAATCGATCCTTGAGGATCCTTTGCAATATCTAGATTCTCAAAGAATGTCTTCAACCAAACATCTTCTTGTACTACATATCTATCAACTACGAACTCAGCTTCCATAGTCGAAAGAGCAATACAAGTTTGTTTCTTACTTTTCCATGAAGTGGCTCTACTATTAAGTAAGAAAGTATATCCAGATGTTGACTTTCTTTCATCCAAGTTACCAGCTCAATCGGTATCTATCACCTCTCAGCATCAAATCAGATCCACCATATCATAGTGAAAAGTCTGCAGTCCTTTTCAGGTATCGAAAAATCCTCTTCACTTCTTTCCAATGATCTCTTCTAAGATTTGATTGTTACCTGCTAATTAGACCTACCGCATAACAAATATCAGGGTGAGCAAACAACATAGCATACATCAAGCTCCCGACAGCACTTAAGTATGGAACTCGAGACTTCTTCCTTTTCTTTTTGAGTTTGAGGACACATTTCAAGAAATAAAGTTTCACATTTTGCTACAGGAGTATCCACGGGTTTGCAGTCACTCATTCAAAAGCTTTCCAAAATTTTCTTTATATATATTTCTTGAGATGACTCATAACTTCTTGGAACACTTTTTTTGGATCTTAACTCCGAAGATGTAGTCTGCTTCACCCATATCATTCATGTCAAATGATCTTAAAAGCCATGAATTGATAATCTTCAGATACTCCAAATTATTTCTAGCCATCAATATATCATCCACGTAAAAGAAAAAAAATTACAATAATATCATTGGATCTTTTAACATAAATTCAATTGTCTCCATCGATAATAGTAAAATTATATTAGATCATTTCATTATGAAATTCCAAGTACCATTGTCTTGAAGATTGCTTTAGACCATAAATAAATCTTTTCAATTTACATGCCCTCTTTTCTTGGCCTTTAACAATAAAACCTACAGATTATTCTATGTAGATCTCCTTGTTCAGTTCTCCATTGAGAAAAACCGTCTTTACGTCCATTTGATATAATTCTAGATCCAAACGTGCAACAATAGCTAAAAGTAAGCAAATTGAGTTAAACTTCACAACTGGCGAAAAGGTATCTTCATAATCAATCAAGCTTGTTGAGTAAAACTTTTGCTACTAATATTGCCTTGTATCTTTCTATTGAACCATTCGCTTTGCGTTTAATTTTTCAAAAATCATTTGTTCTTAATTGCTTTATACTCAGGAGGAAGATCAACCAAGTGCTAGACACTACTGTAAATATGCCTTTTTCGGACTGCCAAAATGGTCAAAATTCGGCCGATAATCACGAGTTCCCCACCAATTTTCGACAGGATAGGTGCGGTCGAAAAATTGCTGGTGGGAAAAAACTTCCGACCGAATTGGTCATCTGACCGAAATCGGTGGGAAATTGGTTGGTAGTTTTTCTCTTGGACCGAATTTTTTTTCACATTTGCAACCGATTCTATCGGAAATGTAATCTTGGCCGAGGTGGTGTAATCCTTCAAGGGGTCACCATATTGATCTTTCTTCAATGGTTCCAAGTTCTGATCTTGTATGGTTCTTACCTGAGGTGGAGATGAAAACCATCCCCTCGGGAAGATGTCCTTGGTGAAACTTGGTTGCCCCATAATTGGAGCTTTTACACCGAGGCGGTGGGGTTCTTACCCAATACAGATAGTCCCCCCACCCCTTGGACAATTGTCAGAATTTTCCAACGGGTGGAATTGAATTAGGAGGGAGAGTGACGTGGCGCGTTATTAGCTAGGAGATTTGAAAAGGCAAGCGTCGCTTCAATATCGCATCCCCCCTATGTGACCTATTATTGAACGTCTGCAACTTTTTGTTTTACCATCCCCATGTAAATGTCATTATGGCATTTTAATCCACTTGCGCCTTGCTATAAATTAAACAATTTTAGTCATCATTTCATCATTTCCCTTGAGATGCTCCTGTTTTTTCTAGCCTCCCTTTTACTTCTGAAAATTTGATCATGTCTTCTTCTCATCGCGAAAACATTGTTGACGCCAGTAATTTGGCATCAACTGAAGATTTGATAAATTCTCCTCCATCAGCAACTTCTTCCCGCTCGGATAATAGTCATAATGTCACTAGTCAAGAACCTTCCATTGGTGACGATGAGGTGGCGACTGAAGAACCTGTCGATGATGAGGATGATAATGAGGTAGTCGAGACGTCGCCTCTAAAGAAGAAAAAGAAGAAAGTTTATATTGGGGAACTTAAATCTCAGTGGTTATCCCAAGGAAGTTTGATTCTAGTAAAGACTTTAGGATGAGAGGCCAAACAACCTCGGATATTAGGAGGAAAAGGAACCTCCTGGTTCAACTTTCCCTGAGCGTTGCCTCGGAAGGACATATAGCTTTTTTTGAGAGGAGTGTAATTGGCGCCTGAGATCCCAATTTCAATTCCTTCCCTCGAGCATCGCACGTGCGACAGTGTTCCGGGGAAATCTTTTGTTTATACTTATCTATTTTTGATAGGTTTTACCCTTCCTCTTCACCCCATAGTGGACATTTTTTGTAGGTCACACAACGTTTGCTTGGCTCAGCTAGGCCCCGGTTTCTGGAGCGTCATTCAGTGCCTTGACTAAATTAGTCGTAAAGCGGGGGTCGTGTTTGAGTACGACTATTTGATTTCTTTATTTTCTCCTTCTCTGCACAAAGATGGCATTGTACAGTTAAACAAATGAGGCCAGTTCTCCATCATCACCAAGAACGACGACACCGAGGATCGTAGCTGGTGTGATTGGTTTGTTCTTCTTCCTGCTTCTTCTCTCTTTGCCAGGCCTGGATCCCGAGACGTGGAACAGAACGCGTAAGTTTTCTTCTGGTCTCATTTTTTACTTGGTTCCAATAAGTGTGAGGAGATTAATCCTTCGTTATACTTCATAGCTAGAAAGCTTCCAATCAATCCTCTCAAGTATTTAGAAGCTTGGGTGCCAGCCATCATTAGTGCCGAGGGGAGGCCTCAGAAGGATTGGATGGTTTTACCTTCTCATGCGGAGAATGGCTGGTCGTGCAAGTAACTTGGTTAGTATGTCTCAATGCTTCCTTTTCTTAATGCATTCTTTCTTAGTCTTACTCCTCTTCTTTTTTTTTAGATTTTATCGAGTTGCCTGCCGAGGCGGAAAGGGAGGAGGACAAGAAGGAGAAGAAGAAGAAGAAGAAGAAGAAGAAGAAGAAGAAGAAGCAGCAGGGATGACGAGTGGATATCATCGAGGTCCCTGACGTTGAGGCTAGTTTGAAATCCATAGAGGAGTTTGTTCAGACTCTCACTCAGGCCCCGAGAGATATCCTCGTTTATCCTTCATATGTATTTCTTTTTCTTTCTCGGTGAATGACACACTTTCTTCCTTCAGGTTCGAAAAGGAAAGGGGATACGCCAAAGAAGACAACCAAGGCTAAAATCCCCCAGGTTGATTTTCCTGAAGCCCCTCGATGAAGACTATATGATGAACCAGACAATGTCTGTGTTCGAGGTGAGGTCAAGGCGGCGAGTGTTAAGGAACCGAACCAAGTTGTTGACAAGGTTAGTGAGGAGCTTGAGTCCTGCGGGGCCAGGCCTACCGAGGCGGTCTCATCTACAATGGGGATGAATGCCGATTCAACTCAAGATAAGGCGGCCCTTCCTCAAGGTATGAGGCGAATCCCAGTCCCAATCGATATTTGTCTGCTGGATGACAGCATGAGGGTCGCCATTAGCTGTAAGGGGTTTCTTGGGCCTTTGGAAAATGATCAGCTCAAGAACGTTCCTTCGGATGATTTGATAGCTTACTCGGCTCAACATGCGATTCATGTAAAGGTTTTTACTTGCTTTACTTCTTTTCTGATTTGGGTGCTTTTTCCCTTTTTGATCCCTACTTTCTGGCTGCTAGGCTATGTCTATGCCATGAAAGAGGCTGAGGTCGAAGCCAAATGGGCAGCGTACCTTAAGCAGGTAGAGGATGAGTGGGATCGTAGGAGGAACATGCTTGAAGCTCGTGTTTTTGAGCATGAAAAGCAACTCCTTGACTCAGAAGCCAAATTGGGCCAAGCTCAAAAAGAAGTTGAGAAGTCAAGCGCCGAACTCTCCCAAGCTCGTGGCGAGATTGCAAATCTTAGAGCCGAGAGGAGGTCTCAAGAGGAGAGTCATCGAGCTGAGCTTCAGAAGCAGGCAGATGCAGCAGACGCAACGCTTAAAATATTAACTGAGCAATTCGAGGAGAGATCGTCGCTGCTTACCTCGAAGATTAAAGAGGTTGAAGCTAAGAACGAGGTTCTTGAGGCTGAAATGAGGACCTTTCGGAGTAGAAAGCCAACCTTCTCTTCTGAGATTAAATCCAATTTCAAAGCCAAGTTGGACTTGATTAGATTGAGGACCCTTGAACAATATAAAAAGGGGTTCAGTTTGGATGATTAGATTTCCAAGGCGAAGGTAGATGTTGCTACGGCTCGAATGTTTTTAGATCAGCTTCCTTCGAGCAGTGATAGCTCGTCTGAAGGAGAAGCTTTGGGTAGCGATAGTGGACTTGAGTGAGCGGCTGCTTGTTTGTTTTTATTTTTTGACCTTCGGGTCATTCCTTGTAATTATTTTGGCCTTCGAGCCTTGTGAATATATGAATATTGAATATCAACTATTTCAATATCTTTTTGATTTTATGTTTGCTTGCAACACTTTTAAGTATATTATAGAGCTAGCTTAGAACGACGTCTCATCCTCGAACCGAGACTTAAACAAGGCCTAATAGATAAAAAGATGATAAATCAATTTTTATTTCTCTGATAGAAATTGAGCCGGCTTTCATAGATCCTAGTCGTATTAAGGCAAATTTTATTTAAAAAAGCCATTTCAGGCAACGAATGTAAGTAATCACGCATATTTTAACTGGGCCTCGGGCGGTCTCCATATTTCAAAGTTTTTGAGTTGATTCCCCGAGTGAGTCCCCGAGTCTAGGTTATTTTTTGAAGAACTTGAGCAACGAGACTATGAGTCGACTACAGGCTGATCTCATTCCCTTGCACCCCTAGTGGTTGAGTGTGAAGGATGAGGAATCGAGCAGTGTTGACTTCGGGGCCATGTCTTGTTGATGTTAAAAATAGTACTTCTTCAAATGGATATGTTCCATTTTAAGGGCTTTTGTTTCCCTTTGAGGTTTGCCAGTTGATAGAACATTTTCCCTACGATTGCTTTCACTCGGTAAGGGCCCTCCCAATTGGCGGCCAATTTTCCTGCGTTTTTCTTTTTGGTCATTTGATTTGAGGCCCTTAAAACATAGTCGCCAACCTTGAATCCTCTTAACTTGGTCTTTTTGTTCAAGTAAGCCTCGATTTGCCATTTTTGAGCTGTTAACTGCACCAAGGCCATCTCTCATCGTCCTTCGAGCAAGTCCAATTCCACTCGCATAGCTTTTTGATTTGACTGCTCGCTTGAATGAGCATAATGAAGGCTTTGTTTACCAACCTCGATAGGAATTAGCGAATCTACCACGTATACAAGAGAAAATGGGGTTTTGCCAATGCTATTCTTCTTTGTTATCCTTATTGCCAACACTTCTGGTAACTCATCGGGCCATGAGCTTTTTGGTTTGTCCATTCTCTTTTTAAGATTGTTGACGATTATTCTATTTGATGACTTAGCTTGTCCATTGGCACTGGCGTAGTATGGTGTCGAAGTCACCCTTTTGATTCATCAGTTTTTAAAGAAAGTTGTGAACTCTGAGCCGACGAATTGTGTGCCATTATCACAGGTAATCTTTCTTAAGACTCCAAATCGGCATATGATATTTTTCCATATGAAGTCGATGACCTCCTTTTGCCTGATTCTGGAAAAAGCTCATGCTTCGATCCATTTGGAAAAATAATTAGTGGGCATGAGGATGTACTTAACACTGCCCTTCGCTTTGGGAAATTGTCCCACGATATCCATCCCCATTTCATGAAGGGCCATGGTGAAACCACTATGTGCAAGGGCTTGGCCTGTTGGTGAATCATGGAGGCATGCCTTTGACACTTGTCGCAATTCCTAACGAACACTCTAGCATGCTCGCTCATATCGGGCCAATAGTAGCCAGCTCGGAGGAGTTTTCTCTCGAGGGCTTTAGCTCCAGAATAATTACCACATGTTCTTTCATGCACTTCTTTCATTACGTATTCATACTCTCCTAGGCCTACACATTTGGCCATCGGTCCAACCTAAAGCTTTTTGTACAATTGTCCGTATATTATTATGTATGGGACTACTTGCTTCCTAAATTTTTCCGTTTCTTTTTTGTCTTGTGGTAGAGTCCCCGACTCCAGATAAGAGATGAACTTTGTTGTCAATCCCAATGTCGATTCACCATATTTACTTCCAGCTTCATCTTTCCCATGGCCAATGTAAAAATCCTAACTGTGGCGTCAGTCTCCGAGTCGTTTGTTTCAACTACCGAAGCCAAGTTTGCCAGAGCATCGGCCTCGACGTTTTCTTCTCGTGATATTTGCATGACCCTCTATTTTTGAAAAGCATCGAGCGCTTGTTGAATTCTTACCACGAACTGTTTCACTCTGGGCTCTCGAGCCAAGTATCAACCGAGGACATGATTCATCACTAGTTGCGAGTCACATCTTAGCTCTATATTTTCAGTTCCCATTTCTTTGGCCAGCTTCAATCCCGCTATGGCAGCCTCGTACGCAGCTTTGTTGTTGGTTAGCCTCTCGAATTTCACCGAGTACCTTAGCTTTTTCCTCGTGGGAGCTACGAGCACTATTCTGAACCCCGAGCCATTGGAAATGGATGCCCCATCTGTGTAAATCTTCCATACCCCATGGGTGGGACCCTTTGAAACTAGATTCTCTTTTTCCCCCTCGGGAAGCAGTTTAGCACTAAAATCAGCTACAAAATCAGCCAACACTCTGGATTTTATGGCTGTGCGTGGTTGGTATATGATGTCGTACTCACTCAGTTCAACGACCCACCTAGATAACCTCCCTGACGATTATGACTTGTGTTATATACTTCTCAAGGGGAAGGTTGTTACTATGGCTATTGGGTGGCATTGGAAATAAGGGCATAATTTTCGAGCAGCAACGACCAATGAAAGCACTAATTTTTAAAAATGAGGGTATCTTGTTTCACATCGAGAAGAGTTTCGCTAACATAGTATTTTGGTTGTTGCTTTCCTTCTTCCTCTCGAACCAGAACTGCGCTGGCCGACACCTCGGAGACAGCCAATTATACCACACGTCTCGCCATCTTTTGGTTTGGCCAATAATGGGGCGTTGGTCAAATAATATTTCAACTCCCTCAGAGCCTCCCTGTACTCGGGAGTCCATTCAAAGGAAGTGTTCTTTTTCAGGACGGAAAAGAACCTATAGCACTACTTGGGTGACCTTGAAATGAATCGACTCAAGGTGGCTAATCTGCCAGTTCAGTGTTGGACTTCCTTCGGGCTCCATAATTCCTCGGGGATTTCTTGTATAGCTTTTATTTTGTTAGCATTTATCTCGATGCCTCTCTCCGAGACAGTAAATTCTAGGAATTTTCCTGAGCTGACCCCAAAAGCACACTTTTTGGGGTTAAAAATTTCATGCAATACTGTCTCAAAATTGCAAAAGCCACCTTTAGTTTCTTCATATGATCTTTCAATCGGACGGATTTTACCAACATATCATCGATATATGCTTTCATCATTTTCCCGATGTAATCCTTGAACATCTGACATACCAACCTTTGATAAGTTGCTCCAACGTTTTTGAGACCGAATGGCATCACCTTGTAGCAATAAGTTCCTTCATCTGTGATGAAAGAAGTTTTTTCTTCATCACTGGGGTCCATCAGGATCTTATTGTACCCTGTATACGCATCCAAAAAGGTTAAGAGTTTATGTCCAGTTGTGGAGTCTATTAACCTATCTATTTAGGATAAAGGGTAGTAGTCTTTGGCGCAAGCTTTATTCAAGTCGGTGTAGTCGACACACATCTTCCACTTACCATTTTTCTTGGGTACCACTGCCACATTAGCAAGCCTATGTAGGTACTTGACTTCTCTTATGAACCCATTATCGAGCAACCTTTTGGTCTCGTCTTGGATCGCCTTCTTCTTTACTCCAGCATGAGGTTTTTTCTTTTGTTTCACCGGGCGGTGGTTGGGATCTACATTCAGCTTGTGCATCATGATCTTGGGTAATTCCCACCATGTCTGCATGAGACCAAGTAAAGCAATCATCGTTGGCTTTTAATAATTCGATGAGAGCTTTCTTAGACTCAGCATCCAGCTCCGAGCCCACGAATATTTTTCTTTCCGGGAACTCTTCTTATAAGGCATGAGATTCCATCTCTTCCACCGTTGAGTCCTCGGCCTTTTGTTTCCGAGGTTCTTGAATGAAAGTTGGGACCTCCTCTTCTTGCTTTGGATGAGCTACCTCTGAGTCGAGCTCTCCTCTTTATAGGACTCCGAGCCACTTGGTGATGATTTCAAGTGCCCGATTGGGGCGTTCCTATTTTTTACGGTGACTGAATAGCATTTTCGAACCACTAATTGGTCACTTCAAATTGCACGAATTCCCCACGGGGTAGGAAATTTAATTACATGATGGAGGGTTGATGTACGGCCTCCATTTCATGAATTCAAGACCTTCCAAGGGTGACATTTTAGGCCATATCCTCGTTCATTATTTGGAAAGTTATCTTCTTGTCAACTCCCTCGGTGGTGGTTATGAGGGTGATTTCCCCTAAGGTTCTTTCTACATAGTAGTTTAATCCTGCTAGAGTGATCGTTTTTGGGACGATGAGATCCTTTAACCACATTTCTTCAATGACTCTATGATTAATGATATTCACAAAACTTCCAGGATCTATTAGGACTCGTTTACGTCTGAGTTGTTGATCCTTAAGGTAATAACAAGAACATCATTATTAGGGGTTATCATTTCGTAGTTATTTTCCTCGTTAAAGATAATTTCATTGTCACTTCCTTCACCTCAAGTCCTTCTTTTCATACCAACTGAAAAATTTCACAGGCTCTCTCACCGAGAAGAGGCTGACACCGTTTAATTCTATGCCGCCGGTTATGACGTTCACAGGTTTTCGTGATATTGCAATAATCGACATCTTGCTAAGATCTGGAAAAGATTCGATTTTGGAACAAACATTATTACCAAGTCCCCACAGACGACACCAATTTGTGTTGGCCTAAATTGAGATAGGACAACAAATCGAATTTATTTTAGGGTTGATTGATAATCTTTGTATCAAAGTTGTATTCGAGCTAAGATCGAATTTGAACGAGAGAAGTACTTAAAAGAATAAACAAGGTGAGAAGTAAACCAACTGATAAAACGAAACAAAACTTAAGAATATAAGTCAAGTATTGTATTTCTGGATGCTTTTCTTGGTTACAAATGAATCCTATTTATAGTTGTTAAGAAAAGGGGCGTTACAATCGTAATAACTATGTTTTATGACCACTACTTTGCATTTGATTGTGGTCGGCTTGTGATCTTCTCCTTAAATGCCCGGACAATGGTTATACAACGGTCGACGATAATAATTAGAGGTGGTCACTGGACGAGGTTGTGTAATCCCTCGAGGGGTCACCATATTGATCTTTCTTCAATGGTTCCAACTCTGATCTTGTACTTGGTTGGTTCTTATCCGAGGCGGAGATGAAAACCATCCCCTCGGAAAGATGTCCTTGGTGAAACTTGGTTGTCCCGTGGTTGGAGCTTTTACACCGAGACGGTGGGGTTCTTACCCCATATACAATATCATAACAATTTCTTTTAATTCTTCTCTCTCAACATATTCAACTTTTTCATCCAAGTCTGATTCTGGTACCATTTTAATTGAGTCTTCAATCGTATCTTTAAGTATTTCAAGTGAGTCTTCGATTTTGATATACATGGCGGCTTGGACACTTTCAAGTGAGTCTTTCATTTGATTATCAATGAAATATTTGGTCTTGATAGAAGAGATAAAAGTCACATAAATGGCAGATTTTAAATACATTTTGAAATGTACACACTTTTTTTTATAATTATTTTAATTTTTTTTAAAACCCCACCCCTTCCCCTCTCTCGGAACAAATAGTGGCCCTCCCATTTTTTGCTCCTACGGTGATTTGAACCAACAACCTCTTGAATGTAGGTGGAGGGTGCTTACAATCTGAGCAACTCTCACTTGTCAAATGCACCCACTTACACTAACAATGCTCATATGAAATGTTATTGTAAAGAAAAACTAAAGATTCAACTAAACATCAATGGAGCTTAACAAACTCACATAATAAATGAGCAAATTCGAAAACAAGAGTTGGATTTCTATAAAAAGAATATATAAATACGTAATAAATTCAAGAAATGATGCTTACTTGGAAGAAGAACTTGTAAAAAGAACCAAGTGGTTTGATTTTGTAAAAAATTGAAAAAGATTGAATAATGGTACAATTTACTAGTATTATAAGTATTATAACTAAGTAATTTGTACTCAATGATTATATTTTAGTAATTAATAAAACTTCTTATGTAGTTTCTTAATCTTCAGAGACAATAGCTCGTTAATTATAATATTTTTTTGACTTGTTATATCTGTTTCTTTAAAATGTATAAACTATTTACTTATCTATAATAAGTTGGAGTAATTTAAATACTAATATTTCAAAAATCAAATGCAAAGAAAGGGGGAATAAGTATACTTGTCCAAGTTCAGCTTAGATCAAAGTTTTAAACAATAATTCATCATCAACTCTTAAAATTTTACTAATAATTAATATTATGTGCTTCGATGACCTTTTCTATTTCTTCTTTCATCAAATGCCATCCATTAAGTAAGCTATAACCAAAGTGTATTAATATATAAATTACACTACACTTCTCCAAATATACTCTTTCGAACTTCATCTTGAGGGTTAGAAAAAAAATACTTTTCCAAATACCCTCTTTCTAACTTCATCTTGAACTTAAAATGAATTATCTAGTCTACACATTATACCATGATAATGCAAGTCAAACTAAGTCCTCCAACTTAGTTTGATTCCATTTTTTTCAGTCATTTGCTAAATGAGAGTTTCATCGTAGATAAAAATTATTAGAATAACTCTTCACAATAATCCCCAAATAATATTACTAAGATTTGGCTAACCAACAACTTAAAACAATGACAAAATAAAGATAGATCAAGAACAAGATCCCTAATTTAGATTAGTAGATATTGAAACCAACTTTTTAATAAATATCAGGCAAAAAGAAGCAACAACATATTTGAATTGAAACAACAAAACTAAACTTTTTCAGAAAAGAAAAAAAAAATCAAAAACTAACTCAAAACAAAAAACAAGTGAAGTACTCCGCTGGAGACCTTCACACTGTCGCGCGATATGGTGGATTGCTTCGCCGATTTGACTAAAAAAATTGGGTTAGGGTTTATTATTATAGGTTGAAAGAATTGAGAAAAATTAAATATTTGAAATAAACTTACTTGATTTAACGGATAATTTGAGAGAAAGGAAGTGGTTTTTTCTTTTTCTGTTTTTTAGAATGGGATTGATTTGAGAGTGGAGAGGAAGAGAGTGGAGAGAAAGAAAGAGAAGGAAAATAAAAGAAAGAGAAAATTAAATCTGTTTGCCCGTGTTTATAACATTCTCCGACCGAGTTTTCAGATTGAATCGGTCCGAAAATGTTAAAAGAAACAATTATTTTACTCAAAAAAATTTCGAACTGTTTTAGTCTGAAACCGGTTAGAATTTTTTTTTTTTTAAAAATTATTACTTTATTCAAAAAAATTTTGGACCGATTCAGTCAGAGACCTTCGACAACAGGCTATCACTCTGAAATCTTCGGTCGGAAACTGTATAATTTTTTTGGCAATGAGACTTTGTTGGTTCTCATGGACTTTAACTCTTCTTTCATTACTTTCACCTATTCATCCTTTTCAGGACTCGATAAAGCCTCGACCACGAAATTTGGCTCATTCACTTTCGATGTCGATACTGGGAAACGTAATCTTCAATATCATAAGTACGTTTAGGTACACCTATCCTGATGCTCTTTCTAGTTGAGACTCAGATTCACAAAACTAATCTTGCATAGGAAGGCTCCCACCCGGATCAACAACACACTCATGATCAATTTGATCATCAAATATGTCAGAAGGCACTTGCTGACATTTGAGTTCAACATTTCATAAAGAGACTCTTCATCCTTTTCTTGAATGTGACATCTCGTGATTCAATTTCAGTAATACTTCCATCCTCCAATTCACCATTAAACATATACCCTTTAGAGTGTTCTGATTATCATGTAGAGATACATTTTTTGTCTTTTGGACTTAGTTTACCAAAATTCTTAAAAGAATCTTTTATAAATACCGTACGAACCCAATGTCGTAAATGATTCAGGTTTTGTTTCTGGTCGATCCATAGCTCATAAGAGAGCGGAAGACACTGACTTAGAGACACTCTATTCAATATATAGGCCGCAGTTAATAATGCATCTCCCCAAAAGGAGATAGGTAAATTAGCTTGCGCCATCATGGACCTTGTCATGTCCAATAGAGTTCTATTCCTCCTTTCTACTACACCATTTTGTTGAGGTGTATAATAAATAGTTAATTGTTTGGTGATGCCTTTTTCACTATACAATTCATTAAATTATCTTGATAGATATTCACGCCCTCTATCAGTTCTTAGAGTTTTTATACTCTTGTTTTTCAACTTCATTCATGTATTGTTTGAAGCACTCAAGTGCTTCGGATTTATGAGAAATTAAATAAACATAACCAAAATGCATGAATCATCAACAAACATAATCAAATACAAGACAGTAGATCTTGCCTTCACATTCACTGGACCACAGATATCTGAATGGATTAATTGCAATGGGAAGTGAGCTCTTTTGGCCTTCTCAAAAGGTTTTTGTATAATTTATCCAGCAAGACATTATTCATAAGTTGGCATTTTAATTTTGGAGAAAGAACTCAAGTGTCCTTCCTTATCCAATCTATTCATTCGATCTTGCCCGATGTGACCTAATCTAGCATGCTATGTAATAGTATCAACATCTCTATTACTAGAAGAACATGTTATACACAACGGTCCACATAATAGTCATAAGTAGAAGGATTACAACTTAACATGAAGAAGCCATCACAAAGATGTCCAGAACCATAAAAGGCATCATCTAGAGTAATTCTGACAACATTGTGACTAAAGTTCAAACATAAACCTATATTAAGAAGAACAGACATAGAAGTTATGTTTCGTCGAATTTACGGGGCATATAGGACGTCATGCAACATCCGAGTATGGCCACCACGCAAGTTAATCATGCACGTTCCAAGACCTTTGACTTCAACCTTCACATTATTTCCTACATATATCCACCTTGATTGAGATGGAACTCGACGGTACTCGACAAACGCTTCTCTATCGTGGGTCACATGGCCGATGGCCCCTGAGCCTACAATCCGCACAGGATAAGATTCAGTTAATAAAACTGTGGTAAAAATAAATGTAGCACTCAGCAATACGTTATGAAATGCTACCTTTTTCGGCTCAGTACAGTTATAAGCAAAGTGTCCCGACACTTGACAGTTATAGCATTTCATCTTGCTTTTGCCTTTCTACTTCAAAAACCGTTTTCCCTTCTTGGAGTTTTACTTGTTTATTTTCTTAGAGGGTCCCTCTCCAGTCTCTTTACCCTTCCGCCTTTCTTCCAATTATTTTTGCGCTTGAATCCTGAAAGTTTTTTACCACTTGATTCTGCCACATAGGCACTGGGTATAGCTTTCGCAGCAACAAGCCGCTAATCTTCAAGCTCCACATGGCGGGGAACATTAACAAAGGTTTTGATGTTGTCATTATGGGTCAAGTTTACCTTGAAATGTTCCCAATTACTAGGAAGAACTGGATTACTACCTGGACTTGCTGCTCATTACAGAGAACATGACCAACACTTTTTAGTTGAACTATCATATTAGACATCACCCTAAGGTGTTGTTTGACACTGGTCATGATGCTTCTTATAAGTGTCAAATTTGATAGTCAGCTGTCTAATATGGATCACAATAGTACCCCAATATGTTTCTCTCAAATGTGCCCACATGGAATGAGCAGTAGAGAGTTGTTCACATTCTTAAATGAGATCATCAACAACAGAACTCACAATAATTCCACGTGCAGTGGAATCTTTCTTTTTTAATGCATTGTAAGCTTCGAGATCTCTTCTATGTTGGGTAGTGTTACCTTCTTCTGGATGAACCAAAACATGGTTAATACTTTCCAGAGCATCTTGCTCTTCCAGTACATACCATATTTTCGACCTCAGATGTCGTAATTCTCACAGTTTATTTTCTCACCATTGTTTAAGTCAGCAATTATACTTTTTGATGTTATTGTCTATTAACCAAAATTATTATGCAAGTGTATTATTCATCAGTTATTTTGAATGTGATATATGATATTGGGCATATTTGATGTATTTTAGATATATATTTTCCCTACCTTTTACTTAAATTCAATGTTAAAGGGTGCCCAACTTCGCTTATTTTGGATATTCTACTAACTTGGTGTGTTTGAATGACTTAGGTATGAATTGGTGAAATTTTGGAGCACGATGGCTATATTTTTTGGAGAAGTCCGAAGTCAAATATTGAAGTAGAAAAATGAAGAATGCTAGTGTAAAAAATCAGCGGACTAGGAGCTTTATAAGATCATTGTACGACCCTTACAACAGTCGTACATTGTAAGAGATGCTGTGAGACCTGAGAGCAAAGCATACAGAAGGTCTTACATTGTAAGAGTGGCTGTACGACCTGAAAGTTTTCTATCCGAAATTGGATTAGGTTAAAACGTTTTATACTCACTGTAATCCATATATAAGCAGCCTTAAACATAAATTTAAGCATCTTTGGACCTTTGGGAGGCAGAGAAACACTGGAGATGGGTTGGAGCTCAACATCTACATTGAGTTTTCTTCTCTTTTTTTTAATTTAGTTTGTTAGTCTAAAGTCGTGGGATTCTCCATGAATGTTGATTTGATTTTATTAATTTATTATATTGGGTTATTTATTCATATCTTGAGCCTAATTATTTGATTGCTTGATCACCAATTGAATACTATTTATGAACCTAGGGTTGAACTCGAAAGTGGGAACCATAGGTTGCAATAGGATTGGATAGAGCGTGTTCCTGAACTAGGGCCTTGGGGAATGCTTTCGCGGTTAGGATAGAAATATACCTAACAGTCATGCTTAGTCACTATACAGAAAATATAAATGCATTCTTGTTAACTCTAATTCCATAGACATATAGGTGTTAGGTTGACTTGAATAGGCGAGCAGGGTATCGAAAGAGTCCTGTGAGTAATATTAACCCTGCGATTAGTAATCCAGATAAATTATTTAGTCAGACTAACGGAAGAATTCAACAGGATTGGCGGATATCCCATAACCATAGGCTATTATCCTTTCTTGAATCCAAAATCGTGCTTTACGTGTTACTTATTTGCTTAGTTTTATTAGTTAATTTTTAGTTATAATATTCTCAACTATTGAAGCCTTCTTGTCTAGATAATTAGGACTTGTTTGATTTAGTCAGTAGTTAATCAATAGTCCTCGTGGGAACGATACTCTACTTATCACTTTATTACTTGATCGACCGCGTATACTTGCGTGTGGGTTTGCAGCGACAATATACACACTTAGGCAAATCAATACAAAATATAAATTTTACACTTAGTATAGAATCGAAAGGTTACTTCGTATCCATTCATCATCTATGGCTAAATGTTCAACTAATATTTAAAAAATAATTTATTCATAGTGTGTTTTATATTACGTAAAGAATTTCAATTTCATGTCTTTTTATTTTTCACACATAAAAACTAAATAATATGACATGTAATCATAGAAGCTAATAACGTAATTTCATTAATCAAAAATTACAATGAAAATAAGCTGAGTTACATATAACTAAGTCATTACATGTTCATGAAGACATAGTTTTCCCATTCACGTCTAGTGCGCTTACATAAACATAATAAGGCACACCTGGCCATATCTAATGATAGATATTTGTCAAAACTTTACCCCAAGGCTCTAGAAGTGAATCAGCCAACATACTAAGAGTTATGTAATCATCAATTAAATAACCATATTGACTCGGTTCATGTCGTTTTAACTCAAAAACAGTTAACATGATCCCATATAGTAGTATTAGGTGCCATTTTCAACTCTCTATACTCGTTAAATTTCTTCTCTCTCCCTTTGAATAGCCCTTTCATCCCTTAGTAGATTTTGCATCGCCCTTGGGACATAATTTCTTATGACTTCACGTCCACAGGAATATGTCATACAACGACGTACTCTTCTACGTTGTCCCCTTGATTGGTTTGGGAACTCCCACTTCGAGTATTTCGAGCTTGTCTCTGTCCAGCCATGTCTGAAATATAAATAATGAAACAATAAAAATGGATATTCCATTCAATATGACAACATATGCCACAATTACTCGTAGATGATTACATTTAAGGATCATATACCAATATAATGGTGTGGCTATTAGGAGGTCATTCGAAAAAAATAAATTTATAGGTAGATTTTCAAAACTTCAGATTTTCAAAACTTCATAACTCACTCGTTTTAAATCAGTTTAACATTAAATAATATATCAACGGAAAGCCTGTAACGAGTAGATTCTGAAAATATATACCACACACTTTAATATTTAACCAGTAATTTATAGAAATCAAATTATAGTACATAGTTTTTCATAAAAAAATGTCACAATTTTTAACATAACTTCAAAATATCGGATCTTACTCGTTTTAAATCTATTTTTAATGGATAATATATCAACGAAAAGTCCTAAATGAAAAAATTCTTTACATAGAAGTGTCATGCTGAAATTTTAATTGTGTTAAATACATAACTAATTATTCAGTACGTTTTACATTTCATAAAATTGTCAAGCTTAACAGAAGATCCACGCTAGCAATATGCTAATTTTCAGGCTACTTATCAACATTTCAAGTGACAGGTAATTTTAACATCGAGATATTAAACATAAGTTTAGATCCTATTGATCCCATTTTGTCCAACTATCAGTTAAATCAAAACTATTGGACGCAGAGTGGAACTTACTTACAAAAAAAATAATACATAAAACTCCAAGTTGTGTATCACCAAATACTACTGCTGATTTGTGTTAAACATGTGAAAACACCCAACCAAAGAATAACCCATTCCAACAAAAAAGATCTTCTTCTCCGTATATTTAGAAAATAAACACTTCTGGATAAAAAAAATGTATCAATAGAAAAGAAGATTTCATGAAGCGAATATCAAACTATGTGTTTATATTAATAGAACACACAACATAGGCTCTTGATACCAATGTTAGAAATTATAAACAGGAATGAATTATGTATCTGTTAATGTATTCATAGCTCCTAGCTTGAGGGGGGCTGTGAAGGAATCTACAGTTAATTAGTTAGCTCATGTGTACAGCTCACTCTTAGCTCATTCTTAGCCCATAAAGTTAGGTAGCTTAGGATAGTTAGTTAGCTAGATATTTATCATCCTAGCTGACACACTTAGTTAGGATTAGTTATACTAAGTAGTTGGACTATATATAGGTGATAACTAGATTAGATTCAGCTGGTAAAACTCATTTCATATATCAATATTTCTCTCTCTAGAACTTGGTTCCCCTGTTACTTGCTCTCCAAGTGTGTATGTGTGTGTGTAATCACAACTGATCACAGTTTTATATCTCAGTTTGTAACACACTCACAAAAATGTGTTAGCCATTCGTGACTTTTTATGATAAGTACTTCAAAGCAAAGTTGTGTGACTTATTTATTTCAAAAAATATGGTTTAATTACTTTTTGTGATACAAGTGAAAGTTGAATAACTTTATATTAAAGAGATAATAACATTAATATAATGAAGTGAAAATTGAATTAGGCTGTATAATGAGGTAGCTTCTGTGCTGAACCTTTTCTTGGTCAGCTTAGATCCTTGGTGATTCGTTCAGACATTAAGAGCGACTCTGACCATTTAAGCATAAAAATATGGGAAATAAAAATATTATTTACTAATATTTGTAGAAAAGAATAAAATGAAGAGGGGGTAAATGGAGTATTTTAGTATTCAAATCATCAGAGGTTGATATAGTGATAATATGATTACCTCGATAAGATATTATATTCTGCTAATTGTTTATCTACTAGTTTAATACCACCGGCCAGTGTGCCTGGGTAGCTATTCTTGTTATTGGTATTGCTAATTAATTAAATTGAGGCGTAGTCGTTTGGAGTTGCCTTTTTTCCACAACAGAGTTTCTTATACATATTCTTATTCATTACTATATACTCCGAGAAAGTTTAAAGAAAACACATTCCACTGCTCAGTGTTGAAAAATGAGAATAATGCAGCGTCTCCACTTGCCAATGATGCTAAAAATTGTTTTTGTGGCACTGCACTTAGCTGCTGTTGTGGTGTCTGGTGCTGATGATGATTTTAGCAGAAATGACTTCCCGGTTGGTTTTGTTTTCGGATCCGGTTCTTCTGCTTATCAAGTAAGTATAAAGTAGTATATGATACATGTACGATTGCTTGATAAAATGCTCTGCTCATCACAGAGTATTTTGTTATTATTTGAAGGTTGAAGGCGCAGCATTTGAAGATGGACGGACACCTAGCATTTGGGACACCTTTGCTCATGCTGGTTCGTTTTCTTTTTAATCCTTTCGCCGAAATTCAACGTTTTTTACTATACTCAGCCATCAGAACTCTGGATCCCATAGTTAAACCAAACAAAAAAGAAATTGCTCCATATTCACCATAGACCAATTAATATTTGTCATTTCTAAACTGAAAGTTTTCCGGTCCACCATGCTTCAGATTCGAGCAGCAAATCGCCTAAATCCATTTTTTTTTTTTAAATAATTTCCAGGTGGTTACAATGGAGCAAATGGAGATGTAGCATGTGATGTATATCACAAATACAAGGTATATAGACATGGTTTCAACTTTAACTTCATATAATTCAGGATCAAATCCCTCGAAATTTATTTCTTCCAGGAAGATGTACAACTCATGGTAGACACCGGATTAGAAGCATACAGATTTTCCATTTCGTGGTCGAGACTTATCCCCAGTAAGCTTAATTAATTTATCATCCCAATGTTCAGGAACCTTACGTTTCTTTTATATATATAGTAGTGCCTAATTTCTTTTTCCTCATACTTGGTTTTGGTTTACATTTAGATGGAAGGGGGCTTGTTAATCCAAAGGCATTACAGTATTACAATAATCTCATCGATGAACTTATCAGTCATGGTAAAATATTCCTTGGACACTAGGACTTTATGTTTCTTCAGTTGAAAGTTTTGAATATATTTTCTAGTGATGAAGATAGTTGTATCAAGCTTTCAATGAGCTAGTAAATAGTACATCTAACAATTAGCTCCGTTATGTATTTCTATTTATTGTAGGAATTCAACCACATGTCACACTAATTCATGATGATATACCGCAAGTACTTGAAGATGAATACGGCGGATGGCTAAGTCGAAAAATAATGTATGCTTTAAATACTTTTCACCTGTGATTCTTCTTTAGTTAAGATATATTCTAATAAATCTGGCTGATTTCAACTCAATTCTATTTCCTTTCAGTAAGGACTTCATTGCATATGCTGATGTTTGCTTCAACGAATTTGGTGATCGAGTTTTGCATTGGACTACCTTGAATGAGGCCAATGTATTCACTTTGGGTGGTTATGACATGGGATTTACCCCACCAGGGCATTGTTCCTCACCTTTTGGAGCTAGACCTTGCTCTAGAGGCAACTCTTCAACTGAGCCATACATTGTAGCTCATAATATACTTCTTTCTCATTCCTCTGTTTACAGATTGTACAAGAGAAAATATAAGGTATCATCATTGAGTTCATTTAAGTAATTTGTGAGTACTATTGCTCAGTTCCCAAAATAAAGAAAACTGCTGACATAGGTATATGTTCAATGCAGCCAACTCAACATGGTTTTGTGGGAATAAATCTCTTTGCATTTCGTTTTATTCCTCGTACAAATGCAACAGCAGATGAAGTTGCAACTCTGCGAGCTTATGAATTTTACATGGGTTGGTAAGAGCAAAATTCCATCACGTTCTTGACTATGATTCACATGCGTGGTGTGCTTATTTGGATCATTTTACTTCTCATCTTCACCACAGGATTATGGATCCCTTAAAATTTGGAGACTATCCAGTCACAATGAAGAGGATTGTCGGCTCGAGAATGCCCACCTTTACCAGACAAGAATCGAAGCAAGTTAAGGGTGCTATAGACTTCATAGGCCTAAATCATTACTACAATTGGCTAGTTAAAGATTGGTCTAATGCCCTGGCAAGAGATGATAGGGACTTCAATGCTGATGCAGGTGCACTCTTTGAATGTAAGTGACTGATGCAGATCAAGCTGATCTAAAATTTAAGCTTTATGGATCTCTGATTTCACTGATCATTTGCTTTACTAAGTTTAAAGTTTAATGTTTGTACATATTACTTCCTCTGTCCCACTTTGTTTGTCATACTTTTCTTATTAGTCCGTCCAAAACAGATTGTCATATTTCTAAATTTGGCAACAATTCAACTCTAAAGTTACTATTTGACTCATTTACAACCACACAAATATCTATAACTTATTTTATACCAGAAGTTTCAAAAGTCTCCCTTTCTTTATTAAATCTTATACCAAGTCAAACTACACAAATAAATTGGGACGGAGGTACGTAGATTTCTTAATATCTATCCAGGGCCTCAGCCAAGGATCCTAGGTTTTGCCGAACCTCTAGCTTTCACTGTACATCCACCCCTACTGGTTATGCCACCTGAAAAGAGATACTTTCATTTATTTGGGATTTGAAGATCATAGAGAGTTGTCTTTGCAGATAAACTTGGTCTAATGATAAATTCAAAAATCCAAAAATGAGAAAACTAATTAATGCCAGTTTTCTAGTTGATGTCAACTAGTAGTTTTTCTCTGTAATGGATTTTTTCATTTCAAGAAATTCACTATATCTCTCTCTTGTGTTTTTGTGTCTTCTCTGGTTTAAACAGTTGAGCAAGGTCATGATGGACAGGTGAGGCTTGGAACGTGAATGATTTCTAGATTCACTTTACCATTATGTCATATGTTTTTCAAAAGTTGTTTTTGACTTAGCTTTCAGTGACAAATCCGGGTCTCCGTGAAGTATTGGAGGACATAAAGAAACTTTATGGCAACCTACCGATTTACATTCATGAAAATGGTTCCTCTCTCTCTCTCTCTCTCACACACACACACACTCAACACTTTCATTGGACCTGACAAATCGATTTTTTCAGAAAAGCTTAGGTATGATGTTTATTGGCAGGTCAGAAGACACCACGAAACTCGACACTAAATGATACGGGTAGAGTTGAATATTTGCGCGCTTACATCAGGAATTTGCTTGATGCAATGAGGTAAGCCCCTCCCTCACGACTCATTTGTTATTAGTCATTGACTGCAGGACGATAGACTTGTACGTTATATCTTACATTTTATGAGATCGAACTCTAGTGTGAACTTGCATATTTGAATAGTTAATCTTCGAATTTTGAGGAGAAGCTAGAGACTGACAATAATATAGGTTAAGTTTTCTGGTAAGTCTTTCTAATTTGTTTTCCATTTATCCCCACAATCCCTTGTTATACTAGGAACGGATCAAATATCAAAGGCTACTTCATGTGGTCGTTCTTGGACTCGTTGGAGTTAATGGATGGATATGAATCAGCGTATGGCCTATACTATGTGGATTTGGACGATAAAAATTTAACAAGATACCCTAAGCTTTCTCAACATTGGTACTCCAATTTCTTAAAGGGAAAAAGTGCAAAATCTAGTGTAATAGATCTGGAAATTGGGAACGAAGTATATGATTCCCAATCCAAATTTTCTTCATAAGTATCCTGCTAGTTGTGTCTCGACCCTACTATGGGATTCCTAGTTATATTTATCTGCCAATCCTTGCAAAGAATAATCCATCAGCTAAGTTTCCTTCTATAATGATTGGGTATTCTGGTTATATGTCTTTCTTTTACTTCTTCTTCATCTTCCTTTTTTTTTTTCCTTTAACATCTGTTCGCTGTATAAAGATAAATCGTAATAAGTATAGTAATTGATTTTGTAGATTTCTGGAAGCCTTATGAGGCTCATAAGACTAATAATTAATAAGATGGTAAATGTTTTCCGGAAATAAGTAATTTTCCGCTATCTAGTTGTCAAAAAATAAAAAAAAAATCGCAGAGAAAAATGACCTCTCTCACTTTCCAGCGAAAGTAATTTGTTTTCTCACTTTTGTGCGGAAATTATATCACTGCTTTAACCAACAACTGATCTAGTATAATGGAAGATCTTTGGTAAAACTTGAATATCAACAATATTTTAGGCCTTTAACCGCACTTTTCTTTACTGCCTATTCTAGAGGAATATTAAGGGGTCATTTGTTTTTATTAATATTATGATGTCTGAATCTGAATACACATCTGATTATTAAGATGTTGTATCTATACCTGAATATTAAGTAATTAAGCGTGTTTGTTTATTCAATATCTGAATGAGCATAATTTTATTTATTTATAAAAATTAATAATCATTAACAAAAGTAATACATTCACAACTTTCAACTTGTCTCTTCTCCACCGTCGTAGCCGTTCATATTCACTACAAAATTAAACTTTCAAATTCCCCATTATTTAATCTCCAAAGCTCAAATTCAAACGAAAGAAAAAAAATAGATTCAATTTTTAATTCTATTGTATCCCCAAAATCAATTCCACCACCTACCTTACTATAGAACACTTCATAGATCAGAGAATTGATCGGCGATGCGGATTTCATATATCTGCTATCGAAGTGATTTTTTTAGATTGACATTTTAGTTATACATTTTAGCTGTCAAAAACTCTTTTTCAACTGGTAATAATCTATTTGATCCAAATCCACCATTTTTACCAGCATGTTCTTCAATTTCTGACAATGTTCTTCCGCCAAAACCCACTTCTATTTTTGTATCTATTCTTCTCAAATAATATTTCAAAGTGGATCTTGTTAAACTCTAAATTTGAAGCTGAAAAATATGATTAAAAAATGGATTAACGTTTAAAAATTGCAACTCTAAAAATTCGAGTAAAAATTTTGAGTTATAATAGTACTTTAGGCTTTGGTAATTGGAGAGAGAAAGAGAGGGTTGAGAAGCCTTTGCAAACCGTGAAGGATTATTTCCGAAAAAGAAGCCGTGACACTTTTAAGAGTCTGTATGGTATAAAGACATAGTTAAAGATATGATTTATTAAGAGCTAATAAGTTCCATTAAGTACTTTTAAAGAACAAAAAACAAATGCACTTAATGGGTAGTTATCTGAATTATTCAGATCCCCATTAAGTTCAAACAAATAAGGCCTAAGAGAAAGAATATAGTCATTTCTCCTGTTGTAGGCAAGTTTTCCGGAGAGACATTTGAGGCTTTCTTCAAATTGATCAATAAAATGCAGGAAAAACTCTATGCATCCTAGATGTAAGCTGCTATCAGTAAAGTGATTAAGCCATGACCAATAACATGTATAGTTGCTATAAGAAAAATAATTAAGGAATGTGATACAGAACAAACATAGTTGCTACCAATATATTGAGCCATGATAATATTAACAAATCAGAACGAATAAAGTTGCGGACGAAGACTAAATCTAGTGAGCTTCAAGGGCAAGAAAAAAAACCATGATGCTAGTCGAACATGGACGCAACTATAAAACATGAGTAGAGCTAAGCGAAACAGTTATTGAAGAAACCAAGGGATTTACAAGCATAAACCCAGCCACATATTTCATCACCTAATCAGAAAATAGCTTTGCCCAATAGGGTATTAAATAAAATAAGGGCGTTATATATAAGCATCAAGTCAACCACCCAGTTTATCAAACAGGAAAGAAATCTATTGGATGTTTTGCGGCGTAATATGAAAAAAGTAATAGATGCAGGACCTTTGTAAGTAGTTAACAAACGATGATCCAGCAGTCGAGTTCTCCGTGTTGTGAGAGTGGGTACTAGCAGATTGTTCATACTGCAATCCCGTACTAAATCCGAGTTGAACGAATCGTTTTGTTTTAACCCCAACTCAAGTTAATGGTTTCATAGCTGTATGTTGTGTTTAATCCCTGCTAGGTTGTTGCTTACACTTACATTTCAGCCCTGTAGCGATTCGGATTACGGAAAAATTAGTATTCAATATTTAACATCACAAAAGTGCAGTTCTACGTCTAACTCATAAAATTATCACTTGAATTCAGTTTTGCAACAGAGAGTTCACAATGAGAAAACGAGTTTAATATTATGTTGGATATTGGGCTTGGGTTTTGGGTCGGTGATGTTTGGCATTTTATGCCCTATAATTCCTTAATATTTCCTCACGTTTGAGTACTTTATTCGCGCCCGTTTTCTAGTTGACAAATGTGATTTTGCACTGATTTTGTGTCGTGTGACTTATAGGTTGTTATGAAGTGCAATTGGAGCTTTAAAGAGCATGATCGAGCAAGAAAAGATTAGAATCTGGTTGAGGATTGGATCGAGCACACGAAGGCACGACGCGACGCAAGCTGCAAATGAAGAAATGCTGAGAATGCCTGGCGCCATGGGTGGCGCGGCGCGCCAGAGAAAGCGCCCAAAGTCTGGCGCGTTTTGGAGCACGAAGCGGGGCTATTGCGTGCGAGATTCGACGGGTTCTGCCTAGTTGTGCGCGTTCCGAGGCGCGGGGCGCCAACTATAGCGCCCCTGGAGCGGGTTTTGAAGTCCTATTTCATCTAGGCTTAGGCGTAACTAATTGCTAGGCTTTTGTAAACACTATAAATACCCTTTTACTTAGTTTTTGAAGGGGGTGGAGTCTTTGGAGCAACTTGAGAGCACCATACTTCATTGAACAAGGGTTTTACTTCCATTCTTTCATCTATTAATCATTTCATCATTATTTCATTAATTCATTGTCTTGTGATTATGAGTATGCGTGGCTAAATCTCTCGTTCTAGGCTCAGAGTGTTTCATGAAGGTTGATGTTTGAAGAGTGAATTCCATATATTGAATCCCATAATGGGTTACTTATTCTTTCTTGATTTCACTTGTTTAATTACTAGAGCTTGATAATTATGCATTATCTATGGTTCTTAGATTGAACTCGAAAGAGAGAATTTATGAACGCAATAAGAAAGAGTAGGGCTAGATTGTGAACCCGGGCATCGGAGAACCAATTTGTGAGTAGGATAGACATATACTTGCTCGTCTAGCTTAACTAATCACAGAATTCGTTAATGCGTAAACGCGATTCAACCCATAGACATATAGGGATTGGAGTAGCCTGCGTAGACCGTGAAGAATCGAAAGGTTTTCACGGGTATATTTAATCTGTTAGTTAGTAATCCGGGATTTGAGAAGTGGAATCAATTGGAAAACTCAACAGGATTGGTCGTAGCTCTGACCCTGGACCGTTTCGTTAATATTGTTTACAACCAAAGTTTGCACCATTATTTGACTGAATTTTCACCATTTAAATTACTGTTCTTTAGTTAATAAAACTCTCACTATTGGAAAAGATCCCTGAGTAGTTGTTAAGAAATCGTTTGTTAAGAGTCCAGTCTAAATAGTTCTCGTGGGAACGATACTCTACTTATCATTTTATTACTTGTCGACCACGTATACTTACGTGTGCGTTAGGAGCAACAAGGCCGTTGCCGGGACTAATAATTTACTGATTTCTTTTTGAACGATTACTTATTATCTTTTCAAGTTTAATTTTTTTGTTGAGTTTCTTGTGCTGTTTCAGGTAACAGGTTTTGCATGCAAAGGAATAGAAGGAACGAACGAACCACTCGCACCTTTTGATCCCGAGCCTGAAAGGACCTTGAGAAGGGTAAGAAGAGAAGCGAGAGACTGAGAAGCACTAGCAATTGTACTTGCTTCCTTGCCCGCTGAAATGGCAGAAGAACGAGCAGTAGAGGTGCGAGATGTTGCTCTCCCCAGCCTGGGAGGAGTGGCGTCTAGCATTGTGAAGCCCGCTATCACCGGGCACTTTGAGATTAAGCCCGTCATGATTCAGTTGCTGCATGTGACTGGGCAATATGCTGGATTACTTCATGAAGATCCACAGCAACACATTCAGAATTTCCTGGAGATCAGTGATACTTATACACCAACGGGAGTTCCTACTGATTATGTTCGCTTGACATTGTTCCCGTTTTCACTGATTGGGGCAGCGAGGAAGTGGTTAAAGGATGAAAAGCCTGGGTCTGTCACTACTTGGGATGATTTGGCTAAGAAGTTCTTGGCTAAGTTTTATCCATCTGCCAAGACAGCCCGGCTGAGGAGTGAAATTATGTCCTTCAGACAGATAGAAGGAGAGACTTTGTATTCAGTCTGGGAGCGGTTTAAAGCTTTACTGAGAGATTGTCCACACCACAACCAATCAAATGAGGTTTTGGCACATACTTTTGTTGAGGGGTTGACTGCGCATACTAAGATCGTGGTAGATGCTGCTGCTGGAGGCCAAGTACTGGCTTTAAACTTTGACCAGATCTATGATTTACTAGACAAGTTTTCACAGAGCAATCCTGATTGGCAGGGAGATGGTAGAGCTACTACGCAGAAAGCTACTAGGGTACTTCAGTTGATGCAGTTTCAGAGCTGAGGGCGAAGATGGATGCTATTTCCAATCAAATCAGCAAGCTAGCTCTGCCGCAGACTCAACAACAAGCAGCTCCAGTGCAACAACTTTAAGTCTTTTGTGAGGTTTGTGGAGATGATCATACCACTGACGTCTGTCCATCTAATCCATAGTCAGTATATTATATGGGTAATCAGAACAGGCCACAGGGTCAGAATAGAAATCAGTATGGTAATAGCTACAATACCAATTGGCGTAGTCACCCAAACTTTTCTTGGAGGGATAACCGTGAGCAGCTACAAGGAAATGACAGATCCCAAAACAATCTTCAAAATACACCACAGCAGGGGTAACAGTCGCAGGCTCAGCCACAGCAGCCTAGTTCCGTTGAAGATATGCTTAGAAAAATTCTTGCAGGGCAGCAAAAACTCATGGATGATTCAGCAGCTCAGGCACAAACAATAAAAGATTTGACCAATGCTCAGAAAGATCTTGAGAGACAAATGGGGCAGCTAGCTGGAGCACAGAATAACAGACCTCGAGGCGCTTTGCCAAGTGATACAGAGAAAAATCCCAAGGAATTTGTGTAAACAGTTACTTTGAGGAATGGAAGAGCTCTAGAAGAAGTTTCCCAAAGCCAAGGAAGCCTGTTGGTGAGTTAGAGCCTAATGCTGATAGAGAGGTGGAGAAAGAAGCTGAGAAAGTGATAGAAATACAGCCCGAGCCTGCTATTGTGAGACCACCACCACTTTTCCCTTAGATACATCAGAAGCATAAAGTTGATGCAGCATGCAAGAAATTTTTGGAGATCTTGAGTCAGATTCAGGTAAATATTCCTTTGGTGGAGCTTTTGCGGGATGTTCCCAAATATGCTAAATACATCACGGATATTGTTGCTAACAAGAGAAGACTGACTGAGTTCGAGACAGTTGCACTCACTGAGGAGTGCAGTTCTAGAGTTAGAAGCAAGCTTCCTCAGAAATTGAAGGATCCTGGCAGTTTTACTATTCCCTTCAAAATTGGGGAGCATGAGGTTGGACGAGCTTTGTGTGACTTGGGTGCTAGTGTGAATTTAATGCCTTCATCAGTTTTCAGAAAACTGGGCTGGGTGAACCACGACCAACTACTGTGGCTCTGCAACTGGCTGATAGATCTTTGACATGCCCCGAAGGGATTATTGAGGATGTTCTTGTACAAGTGGGTCAGTTTATATTGCCTGTTGACTTCATTATTCTTGACTATGAAGCTGATCCTAAGGTTCCTCTCATCTTGGGAAGAGGATTTTTGCCTACTGCTGATGCTGTCATTAGAGTTAGAGCTGGAAAGATGATTATGAAGGTAAATGGTGAAGAAGTTGTGTTCAATGTGTTCAGAGCTACCCAGCTTCCTTCCCATTATGAAAAGTTGTCCATGGTGAAAGTGGTAGATGAAGAGTTAACTGCTGATGAGAGGTCATTCTTAGCCTCTAATGTTGATTCTCTGAAGACGGCACTCTTGTGTGATGATGATAATACCCTGAAGGATGATGCAATTGAAGAATATGTAGAGATTCTTAATATGCAGAGTAAATTCATCCCAGGATTGGAAGAAATTTGAGGAGCTTGATAGACTGTTGACCTTAACTCCTGCTAAACCGTCTATTGAGAAGGCTCCTACTCTTGAACTCAAACCTTTACCTGCGTATTTACGTTATGCTTATTTGGGTGAGGGTAATACCTTGCCCGTGATCCTTTCTTCTTTGTTGTCTGATGTGCAGGTTGAAAAGGTGTTGAGAGTGCTGCGAGAGCGCAAGAGAGCTATTGGCTGGACTATTGCTGATATTAGAGGGATTAGTCATTTCTGCATGCACAAAATTCTTTTTGAGGAAGGCCATAAGCCATCTATAGAGCAGCAGAGGAGATTAAATCCAATCATGAAGGAGGTGGTGAAGAAAGAAATTATCAAGTGGCTCGATGCTGGTATTATTTTTCCTATCTCTGACAGCAAGTGGGTGAGTTCAGTGCAATGTGTTCCTAAGAAGGGGGGCATGACAATGGTGAAGAATGAGCATAATGAATTGATTCCTACTACAACAGTCACAGGGTGGCGAATTTGCATTGATTATAGAAAGTTGAACAAGGCCACCAGGAAAGACCACTTTCCACTTCCCTTTATTGATCAAATGCTGGATAGACTTGATAGGCACGAGTATTATTGTTTCTTGGATGGGTATTCGGGCTATAATCAGATTGTGATAGATCCTGAAGATCAAGAGAAGATTACATTTACTTGTCCATATGGCACCTATGCATTTAGGAGGATGCCATTTGGATTATGTAATGCTCCTGGGACTTTTCAGCGATGCATGATGGCTATTTTCACCGACATAATGGAAAAAGTTGTTGAGGTGTTCATGGATGATTTCTCAGTAGTTGGTGATTCCTTTGATGACTGCCTGAAGAATTTAGACGCTGTGCTGAGCCGTTGTGAAGAAATAAATTTGGTGCTGAATTGGGAAAAATGTCACTTCATGGTTCAAGAAGGTATAGTACTTGGGCACAAGGTGTCAAAGCAAGGGATCGAGGTAGATAAAGCGAAGATTGAGGCTATTGAGAAATTACCACCACCTATCTCTATTAAGGGGGTGCGTAGTTCCTTGGGACATTCAGGTTTCTATAGGCGTTTCATAAAGGACTTCTCCATAATTTCTAATCCCATGTGCAAGTTGTTGGAGAAGGATGTAAAATTTGAGTTTAATGATGCTTGTCGCAAGGCATTTGAAGAATTGAAGAAAAGGTTAGTGACTGCACCAATCATCATTGCTCCTGACTGGTCTTTGCCATTTGAATTGATGTGTGATACGAGTGATAGTGCTATTGGGGCTGTTCTAGGCCAAAGAATTGGAAGAATCTTTCACTCCATCTATTATGCAAGCAAGACTCTTGATGCAGCCCAATCCAATTATACCACCACGGAGAAGGAGTTGCTGGCTGTTGTGTATGCTTTTGATAAATTCAGATCTTATTTGGTTGGCACTCGTGTTGATATCTACACTGATCATGCCGCAATCCGGTATTTGTTTGAGAAGAAAGATTCCAAGCCTAGGCTAATTCGATGGGTTCTCTAATTGCAAGAGTTTGATGTTGAAATTCGGGATCGCAAGGGGACCGAGAATAAAGTAGCCGATCATTTGTCAAGGCTGGAGAATAGAGATCATGTAGATGAAGGGCCTGAGATTAAAGAAGTATTCCCTGATGAGCAACTTTTTGCTTTAGAGGCAGTTGAGGTGCCATGGTATGCTGATATGGTGAACTTAATTGTGAGTAATGTGTATCTTCCTGGGGCTACAGCTGAGCAAAGGCGCAAACTCCTTCATGAGAGCAGATTTTATGTGTGGGATGAGCCTTATTTGTACAAGATAGGCCCTGACCAATTAGCTAGGAGATGCATTCCAAGGGAAGAAGTTGAGCCGATTCTACAGAGCTGCCATTCCTCTCCTTATGGTGGCCATCTTGGTGGAGATCGAACAGCTGCAAAGGTACTTCAGCCTGGGTTCTTTTGGCCTACTTTGTTTAGAGACGCTCATGCTCTTGTTAAGCAGTGTGATCGTTGCCAAATAACGGGTACTATTTCTAGGCGTCACGAGATGCCTTTGAACAATATTCTAGAGATTGAGCTGTTTGATTGCTGGGGGATTGACTTTATGGTACCATTCCCGCCTTCCATGGGCCACAAATACATTCTTGTGGCGGTTGATTATGTGTCTAAATGGGTGGAGGTTGTGGCACTTCCAACAAATGATGCGAGTGTGGTGGTAAAATTCTTGAAGAAAAATATTTTCACTCGTTTAGGGACACCGCGGGCTATAATCAGTGATGAAGGTACTCATTTTTGCAATCGGTTGTTCAATAAACTGTTGGCCAAGTATGGGGTGCGCCACTAGGTGGCAACTGCTTATCATCCCCAAACTAGTGGCCAAGTGGAGGTGTCAAATAGAGAGATTAAGCAAATCCTTGAGAAAACTGTGAATGCCTCGATAAAGGATTGGGATATGAAGTTAGATGATGCTCTTTGGGCCTATCGAACTGCATTTAAAACGCCTATTGGGACTTCTCCATATAGGCTTGTTTATGGTTAGGCCTGTCACTTGCCCGTTGAGCTAGAGCATAAAGCATATTGGGCGATTCAAAAGCTCAATCTTGATATGGCACTGGGGGGTGAGAAGAGAATGCTTCAATTGCATGAGCTTGAAGAGTTTCGTTTCCATGCTTATGAGAATGAAAAATTGTATAAGGAACGGACTAAGAAGTGGCATCACAAGAACATTGAGCGTCGTCAGTTTGAGCCTGGGCAGCTGGTGTTGTTGTTTAATTCGAGGTTGAAGCTATTTTCGGGCAAGTTGAAGTCAAGATGGTCGGGGCCGTTTGAAGTAGTTCGTGTTACCGCACATGGAGCGGTTGAGTTGAGAGCCCCCGATTCGGAGAAGACGTTCTTGGTGAATGGCCAAAGAGTGAAGCATTATTGGGGAGGTTCGGTGAATCATCGTACCTCCATTACTTTGAGGGACCCATGATTGATACTCGTCGTGCCACGACGTTAAATAAGGCGCTTCTCGGGAGGCAACCCGAGTTTGATTGTAATAGTTTAGTTGTTTTGTGTTTTATAGTGTCATCTAGTTTTTGTTTTGTTGTGTCGTTCTTGTAGGTGTCGGGAGTGCTAAACGAGATGTAGTCGACATATTGTGGGATTTGGGGCGCTTTGAGGCATGCCCCGCGCTTGGTTTCGCACTTGGAATCAAAATTTGGTACGAAAAAATTTTCTCAGGCGCGTTTAGGAGCACCCCGCGCCTCCCAACGCGCCGAGACAATCAGTGGAGTCAAAATCTTGGGCGCGCCCCGTGCCTCTTGCCGCGCCTAGACAAGCAGAATGCGCAGAATTGCTAGCGCAATGGGCGCGGGCCGCGGCCCCTACCACGCACGGGTAAATTTTTGTCTAATCCGGGTCAAACCGGATTTTGACCCGCGACCCGAATTCCCTTTCTCCCTTAACACCCGATCCCATTTCCCTTTTCTTCATTATTTTCACTCAAAACACTCCCAAAACTCTCCCAAATCATTCTTACTTCTTGAAATTCATCTCAAGTTCTTCTCCAATCCGTGTAAACTCTTCAAGTAAGTGTTTCTTCTCCTTCTCTTTCCATTACATAGTAAGTTAGCATCCTCTTTCCATGTTTAAATCCCTAACTAGTGTGCAAGTATGTTGATTAGAATTGGATCTTAAATTGCTTATATTCATAATTGTGCTTCATGTTTAGCTTGTGTACGTGTAAAAAGGGAGCTCCCAACAATTTGGGGGACATTCTCTTGCTTCATTGTTGTGTGTGACACTTGGGGGACATTCTCTTGCTTCATTTTGGTGAGGGCGCACGGTTTACATGAGATAGGTGAAGTCGTGGCTTCTTGATTGAGTAGGTAGATGTGACTTTGTGGGAGCATGGTTGCAATGAGTCGAGTTTTGCATTTGAGTTGTTTTGGGGTTGTTGTTCTCATGTTTTTGAGTTTGTGATATTGTTGGCATGTTGGTTGGACCCATAGTAGTCATGTATGCATTTGTTCAATGGTCGGTATCAACCATAGTCATAGGCAGACCTGTTCTACCTAGGTTGGGAAGTTATTTGTGATTTCTCGAGAGCGAGCAAAGGTTCAAGTGTGGGTGGTGATGTTTGGCATTTTATGCCTATAATTCCTTAATATTTCCTCACGTTTGAGTACTTTATTCGCCCGTTTTCTAGTTGACGAATGTGATTTTGCACTGATTTTGTGTCGTGTGACTTGTAGGTTGTTATGAAGTGCAATTGGAGCTTTAAAGAGCATAATCGAGTAAGAAAAGGTTGGAATTTGGTTGAGGATTGGATCGAGCACACGAAGGCACGACGCGACGCAAGCTGCAAACGAAGAAATGTTGAGAATGGCCTGGCGCCATGGGTGGCGCGGCACGCCAGGGAAAGCGCCCAAAGTCTGGCGCGTTTTGGAGCACGGAGCGGGGCTATTGCATGCGAGATTCGACGGGTTCTGCCTAGTTATGCGCATTCCGAGGCGCGGGGCGCCAGCTATAGCGCCCCTGGAGCGGTTTTTGAAGTCCTATTTCATCTAGGCTTAGGCGTAACTAATTGCTAGGCTTTTGTAAATACTATAAATACCCTTTTACTTAGTTTTTGAAGGGGATGGAGACTTTGGAGCAACTTCAGAACACAATACTTCATTGAACAAGGGTTTTACTTCTATTCTTTCATCTATTAATCCTTTCATCATTATTTCATTAATTCATTGTCTTGTGATTATGAGTATGCGTGGCTAAATCTCTCGTTCTAGGGTTAGAGTGTTTCATGAAGGTTGATGTTTGAAGAGTGAATTCCATATATTGAATCCCATAACGGGTTACTTATTCTTTCTTGAATTCACTTGTTTAATTATTATAGCTCGATAATTATGCATTATCTAAGATTCTTAGATTAAACTCGAAAGAGGGAATTTGTGAACGCAATAAGAAAGAGTAGGGCTAGATTGTGAACTCGGGCATCGGGGAACCAATTTGTGAGTAGGATAGGCATATACTTGCTCGCCTAGCTTACTAATCACAGAATTCGTTAATGCGTGCATGTGATTCAATCCATAGACATATAGGGATTGGACTAGCCTGCATAGATCGTGAAGAATCGAAAGGTTTTCACGGGTACATTTAATCTGTTAGTTAGTAATCCAGGATTTGAGAAGTGGAATCAATTGGAAAACTCAACTGGATTGGTCGTAGCTCTGACCCTGGACCGTTTCGTTAATATTATTTACAACCAAAATTTGCACCATTGTTTGACTGAATTTTCGCCATTTAAATTATTGTTCTTTAGTTAATAAAACTCTCACTATTGGAAAAGATCCCTGAGTAGTTGTTAAGAAATTATTTGTTAGGAGTCCAGTCTAAATAGTCCTCGTGGAAACGATACTCTACTTATCATTTTATTACTTGTCGACCACGTATACTTGTGTGTGCGTTGGGAGCAACAGTCACCCATGTGGACTGACCCGACCCGGTTAGGAGAGATGAGAAAAAGCATTTAAAAGTAAGTTACCACACTCATCCCACTTCTTCTGATAAAAAAAAAGCGTGAGTAGTGGGAATAACTACTTCAAAAGAAACTGCTCTTATTTTAAATAGAAAAAATAAACGTGTTTTTTCTTTCATCTGACAACTTAAGCAAAACACTGTGAACTTCTTCTTTTTCTCTCTTAATTCCTCCATAAAGTAACACACAACGAAACATTTAATTTCTGGAAACCTACCTTGTTTCCTAGTGATTCAAGGTTTGACTTGGGCAATTTCTTGATAATAGATTTAACTTCCGTTGTGGTGTTAACAGGTACACAACTTTTTTTCCTGTTACCGTTATTAATTTCCTACAAATGGTATCAGAGCCTGGGGTTCTTGTTAATTGTTTCCAAGTCATGGATTGAATGTTAACAGCATAATATAATATCTGAAAATTAAAATTAGTCTAGCCCATAACTAATTTTCAGCATGATACATATTTTTTTATAGATTTTACTCGTTTAGTGCTTTCCGTTGATATATTATTCATCAAAAACGGATTTAAAACGAGTAAGATACGAATTTTTAAAGTTATGCTGAAAATTGTGACAGTTTTATGAAAAACTGCGTTCTGTAATTTGATTTTTGCAAATTACTGGTTTAGAATTAATAAATGGGTTATATATTTTCAGAATCTACTCATTACAGGCTTTCCGTTGATATATTATTCATCAAAAACGGATTTAAAACGAGTAAGATATGAATTTTTGAAGTTATGCTGAAAATTGTGACAGTTCTATGAAAAACGGCATTCTGTAATTTGATTTCTGCAAATTACTGGTTTAGAATTAAAATATAGGTTATATATTTTCAGAATCTACTCGTCACAAGCTTTCCGTTGATATATGATATGATGATAAACGGATTTAGAATGAGTGAGATATGAAGTGTTGAAGTTCTGCCTATAAATGTGTTTCTCTTCGAATGACTTCGTAATAGCCAAACTATTATAATGGTATATAACCCTTACATGCGATCTTCTACAAGTAAATGTGGCATATGTTGTCACATTGAATGGTATGTCCATTCTTATTATTTCATTGTTCCTATTTCAGACATGGCTGAACAGGGACAAGCTCGACTTGCTCCAAGTGGGAGTGGTATTGGAAATCGAGCAAGAGGACAATGTAGAAGAGTACGTCGTCGTATGACATATTCCCGAGGACGTGAAGTCATAAGGAATGATGTTTCCAGGACGATGCAAAATGTGCTAAGGGATGCAAGGGCTATACGAAGGGAAAGAGAAAAGAAATTTAGAGAGCTTAGGGCTTCACTAGCTGATCAAATTGAACATTATCAGTTTACCCAAAATGCACTAATTGATGCTATTGGCAAAATTGAACTTTATGATTGGGAAGCCTTAGCAATTTTAGTAGATTCACTTGGAGAACCTTTAGGTAGTATTTTAACTTATATTTATCACGAGGTTTGGCCAAGTGAACCTTTTTGGGTTTATATTCTTAAATTTGAAGCTGAGTGGGAGAATTGTCTCTACAACTACTTATAATTTGTTTTTTAATTAATGAAACTTTGTTATTTGTTTGCAAGATTACATGTCATTTTATTTTTTTAATTTTTTATGTGTGGCAATTAAAATAAGTATGACATGATATTTAAAATCTTAAAGAGATACACACTATGAGAAATGATTTTATAAAATTTTAGTAGTTGTAGATGATGAATGGAAACTTAGTAACCTTTCGATTCTATACTAAGTGTAAAATTAATATTTTATTTAATTGATTTGCCTAAGTGTGTATATCACATGCGAGAATGATGAGTAATAAATACACTTGCATTATTGTTTCATTTAACAGACTATGGCATCAAAAACTATCATTGCTGACTTAAATAAGGGTGACAAACTGAACGGCAAAAATTATGATATTTGGAGCCGTAAGATGTGGTATGTGCTGGAAGAGCAAGATGCTCTAGAAGCCATTAACCATGTCATGGTTTGCCCGGAGGAGGGTAACACTGCCCAACATAGGAGAGATCTTGAAGCTTACAATTCTTGGAAAAAGAAAGATGCCATTGCTCGTGGAATCATAGTAAGCTCAGTTGTGGTTGATTTCATTCACGAATGTGAACAATTCCCTACTACTCATGCCATGTGGGCACATTTGAGAGAAACATATGGGGGTACTACTGTGACCCACCTTAGACAGCTGACTATCAAATTTGACACTTACAAGAAGCGTCATGACCACAGTGTCAAACAACACCTTAGGGTGATGTCAAACATGATAGCTCAACTCAAAAGTGTTGGTCATATACTCTCTGATGAGCAGCAGGTTCAGGCAGTGATCCGGTCTCTTCCAAGTAATTGGGAACATCTGAAAGTAAACTTGACCCACAATGACAGCATCAAAACATTTGGTGATGTTTCTCTCCATGTTGAGCTTGAAGATGAGCGGCTTGGTGCTGCAAAAGCTATACCCACTGCCTATGTGGCAGAATCAAGTGGTTAAAAGGCTTCAGGATTCAAGCATAAAAATGACTGGAAGAAAGGCGGAAAGGGCAAGGAGACTGGTGAGGGACCCTCAAAGAAGAGAAACAAACCAAACCCTAAGAAGGGAAAACAGTTCTTTAAGAAGAAAGACAAGAGCAAGATGAAATGCTACAATTGCCAAGTGCCGGGACACTTTGCTCGTGAATGCACTGAGCCGAAAAAGGTAGCATTTCAAAACGCATCTCTAAGTGCTACATTTGTTTCTAGCACAGTTTTATTAGCTTAATCTTATCCTGTGTGGATTGTAGACTCAGGGGCTACCGACCATGTGACCTGTGATTGAGAAGCGTTTGTGGAGTACCGTCGAGTACCATCTGGATCAAGGTGGATATATGCAGGAAATAATGCGAAGGTTGAAGTCAAAGGTCTTGGCACTTGCAGGATTGACTTGCGTGGTGGCCGTACTTTGATGTTGCATGACGTCCTATATGCTCCAGAATTTCGACGGAACTTAATATCTGTGTCTGTCCTTCTTAATTTAGGTTTCTGTTTGAACTTTAGTCGCAATGTTGTGAGAATTACTCTAGACAATGTCTTTTATGGTTCTGGATATCTTTACGATGGTTTCTTTGTGTTAAGTTGTAATCCTTCTACTTATGACTATTATGTAGACCGTTGTGTTATGGCATGTTCTTCTTGTAATAGAGATGTTGACATTATTACATGGCATGCTAGATTAGATCACATTGGGCAAGATCGAATAAATAGATTGGTGAAGGAAGGACACTTGAGTTCTTTCTCGAAAATTGAAATGCCAACTTATGAACAATGTCTTGCCGGAAAGATTACACGTAAACCTTTTAGAAAGGCTAAGAGAGCTGACTTCCCATTGCAATTAATCCATTCAGATATCTGTGGTCCAATGAACGTGACGGCAAGAGCTGGTTCCTTGTACTTCATTACGTTTGTTGATAATTTCACGCGTTTTGGTTATGTTTATTTGATTTCTTATAAATCCGAAGCACTTGAGTGCTTCAAACGATACATGAATGAGGTTGAGAATCAATTAGACAAGAGTATAAAAACTCTAAGAACTGATTGAGGGCGTGAATACCTTTCCAGACAATTTATTGACTTATGTAGTGAAAAAGGAATCACTAGACAATTAACTATTCCTTATACACTCAGTAAAATGGTGTAGCAGTAAGGAGGAATAGAACTCTATTGGATATGACAAGATCAATGATGGCGCAAGCTAATTTACCTATCTCTTTTGGGGAGATGCGTTATTAACTGCAGCCTATATATTGAATAGAGTGTCTTCTAAGTCAGTTCCTTCTACTCCTTATGAGCTATGGACCGGGAAGAAACCAAACTTGGGTTATTTACGACCTTGGGGTTGTGCTGTATTTATAAAAGATTCTTTTAACAAGTTTGGTAAACTGGGTCCAAAAGGCAAGAAATGTATTTTTATAAGATACTTAGAACACTCCAAAGGGTATGTGTTTATTGGTGAATTGGAGGATGGAAGTGTTACTGAAATTGAATCACGGGATGTCACATTTTTAGAAAATGATTTTCCTAAGAAGGTTGAAGTAAAGGATGGGGAGCCTCTTTATGAAATGTTGAACTCAGATGGTCAGCAAGTGTCTTCTGACACATTTGGTGATCTAATTGATCAAGAATATGGTGCTGATCTGAGTGGGAGATTTTTAATACAAGATCCTTCTTGTGAATCTGAGTTTCAATTAAGAAAGAGTACCAGGAAAGGTGTACCTAAACGTACTAATGATATAGAGGATTAAGTTTTCCTAGTATCGGCATTGGAAGTGAATGAACCAAATTCCGTTGCCGAGGCTTTATCGAGCCCTGAAAAGGATGAGTGGATGAAAGCAATGAAAGAAGATAGAGTCCATGAGAACCAAAAAAGTCTGGGACATAGTTGATCTTCCACCTGAGCGTAAAGCAATTAAGAACAAATGGGTTCTGAAAATTAAACGTAAAGCGGATGGATCGATAGAAAGATACAAGGCACGACTGGTAACAAAAGGCTTACTCAGCAAGCAGGAATTGATTATGAGGATACTTTTTCGCCAGCTGTGAAGTTTACCTCAATTCGCTTACTTTTAGCTATTCTTGCGCGTTTGGATCTAGAATTACATTAAATGGACGTGAAGACAGTTTTTCTCAATGGAGAATTGAACGAGGAAATCTACATGGAACAACCTGTAGGTTACATCATTAAGGGCCAAGAAAATAAGGTATGTAAATTGAAAAGATCTATTTATGGTCTAAAGCAGTCTTCGAGGCAATGGTACTTGAGATTTCATAAAGAAATGATCTCATATGATTTTACTATGTTTGATGAAGACCATTGCATTTATGTTAAAAGGTCCAATGATATGTTTATAATTCTTTCTCTTTACGTGGATGATATATTGATGGCTGCAAAAAATTTGGAGTATCTAAAGATTATCAAGTCATGGCTTTCAAAGTCATTTGACATGAAAGATATGGGTGAAGCAGACTATATCCTAGGAGTTAAGATCCAAAGAAACCGTTCCAAGAAATTATTGAGTCTGTCTCAAGAAACATATATAAAGAAAATTCTGGAACGCTTTCGGATAAGTGAGTGCAAACTCATAGATACTCCTTTAGCGAAAGGTGAAGCTTTATGTCTTGAAATGTGTCCACAGACGCAAAGAGAGAAGGATGAAATGTCTCGAGTTCCATACTCAAGTGCTATCGGGAGCTTGATGTACGCTATGTTGTGTACTCACCCTGATATCTGTTATGCCGTCGGTCTAGTTAGCTGGTATTAATCCAATCCTGGAAGAGATCATTGGAAAGCAGTGAAGAGGATATTTCGATACCTGAAAGGAACTGCAGATTATTCACTATGCTATGGTGGGTCTGATTTGATGTTGAGAGGCTATACAGATGCTGATTGGGCTGGTGACTTGGATGAACGAAAGTCAACATCTGGATATCCTTTCTTACTAAATAGTGGGGCCATTTCATGGAAAAGTAAGAAACAAACTTGTATTGCTCTTTCAACTATGGAAGCTGAGTTTGTAGCTTATACATATGCAGTACAAGAAGCTGATTGATTGAAGAGATTCTTTGAGCATCTAGATATTGCAAAGAATCCTCAAGGATCGATAATTGTATATTGTGATAGTTAGGCGGCTATTGATTTTATAAAAGATCCTAAGCATCATGAAAAGACCAAACACATTGATACCAAGTATAAGTACTTGAGAAACATAGTTGCAAGTGGTGAAGTTCCAATACAATACATGCCTACACTAAAAATGGTAGTTGATGCTTTTACAAAGGCAATATCTAAAGACCAGTTTGAGAAACATGTAATGGCTCTAGGTTTGCGTAGGATATGACTAAATTTATGTATTGTAGAACAATTTGAATGTTATACTCATCTATATATATTATTGAGTTTGTATTAAATCTCATGTGCATGTGATGGAATTTATTTGTGATAAGTGTGTCGAACAAGTCGCGAGATCGGCTCTCTCACATGGCCGATCGCCTCTGACGTCGAGGAACGTGCAGAGATGAGAAAAATTAGAACCTTGAATTGTACAAGGTCATAAATAGTTTAAATGGTCGGTCTTGATTAGATTTCAGACTTATGAATTAGTATATCCTATATGACTTGTTTTTGTAAGCCAAATGTGAGTTTTTCAAACAAATTGGATTTGAGGATTGCTTGAAGAAAAACTCGAGTTAGACATTTAGAAGTGTCTAGACCAAGATTTGTACGGTGTTTATATATTTAGAAGTAAGACACACGCGCCAAATTAGGCAAGAACACCGTAGCACGTGTTTCATACCACGTGTGCTTATCGACCAATAGGGTAATAGAAGAAAAGATCTTTGCTTCTTCATTATGTGAGACCCTAAGAAAAATCAATATGATTTTTCATTGGAATATCCTTTGACTTTTTACTGTCTCTTGAAGTACCAATCTATGTTGCTACTTTAGCATGTTACTAATAGCCACGAGTGATTCGGCAATGCGGTGCATGTCTAGGAAAGCAGCTGATTTGGAATGAATAGATTCGAGTAGAAAGGAAAGACAATTAAAAATAATTTAAAACTTAACTTGTATACACAGGTCGAACATTACATTTACCACGAGGGTTTCAAGTGTAATTGTGATACAAGTTAAATAGAAACTCGAGTCACCTCAATCGAGGTTGAGGGATCGGATAACTAGCTACTAGAGTAGCGTATAATGTCTGGGGTACTGCGAGTAAAAGATCCTCGTGTTAGTAGTGAATCTTTTTCGTATGTGATTGGATTTCTATATAGAGCTGTTACAACCTTGGTATAGCTCTACTTGATGCTCACAAGTCGCACGAACTATTTGTTTGTATGAAATAAGTGTGTTGTCGACATGGTTTATTTTAGGTACAGTCCACCATGTGCGAAGTGGGAGATGTTGGATATTGGGCTTGGGTTTTGGGTCGCCCATGTGTACTGACCCGACCCAGTTAGGAGAGATAAGAAAAAGCAGTTAAAAGTAAGTTACCACACTCATCCCACTTCTTTTGATAAAAAAGAACGTGAGTAGTGGGAATAACTACTTCAAAAGAAACTGCTCTTATTTTAAATAGAAGAAATAAACATGTTTTTTCTTTCATCTGACAACTTAAGAAAAATACTGTGAACTTCTTCTTCTTCTCTCTTAATTCCTCCATAAAGTAACACACAACGAAATATTTAGTTTGTGGAAACCTACCTTGTTTCCTAGTGATTCAAGGTTTGACTTGGGGCAATTTCTTTATAGTAGATTCAACTTCCGCTGTGGTGTTAACAGGTACACAACTTTTGTCCCTATTACCGTTATTAATTTCCTACAAATATTTCAGACTACAGAAGAGGTAATTGCTCTAAAGACAAACCTGAAGAAAAGTCGTTAAAACATTTTCAAAAACATACCCTTTTAAAAACTTATAAGCGATTTGAGTCTTACCATGTCGATGTTATATGACTTAAAGTGACTATTGGGTTAAATATTCCACTATATGAATCTCCTCCAAAATAAAGTGGATTTTCTTGGTAGGCTTCTCAGCCAACCACTGAGATTGTTATTTTTAACCAAAAAAAAAAAAAAAAAAAAAAAAAAAAAAAAAAAAAACTCGGTCAAAGTATCCCTTGTTTACACACAATTCGGAGCAAGGAATGTAAGGCTCCATTCAATTATCATCAAAAGATAAATAAATAAATAAATAAATAAATAAATAAATAAATAAATAAATAACATTATGTTGCTCCAAACGCATTGCGTATACATGATCGACAAGAAATAAATTGATCGAGATCGAGTATCGATCCACAAGGACTTGTGATTAATTATTAACTAAATCAGTCCTTGTGATTAATTATTAACTAAATCAAACAATTCTTAATTATCTAAACAAGAAAAGATTGCAATAGTTTATTGAAAATTAATATAACTAAAATTAACTAGTAAAGCAATGAATTAACTAATAAACGAGAACAAGCAAGAAGCCGAATTCAATGTGAGATAATGTTCCAGGGTTATGAAAAATCTACCAATTCTGTTGAATTCTTCAGTTAGTTTAGCTAATTAATTTATTGGGGTTACTAATCGACAGTTTAATTTTTCTCACAAGCTCTTCCGATATCTTGCTTGTCTATTAAGTTAATACAATGCTTATATCCATATGGAATCAGAAGTTAACAAGAACACATTAATAATTCCTTTAAAAGTGATTAAGCTAGACAAACATGTATACTCATATCCAAATCCGCAACTCCATTCCTCGATGCCTAAGTTTAAGATCATCTCCTAATCACTCCTATTACAATCAAGAATTCCCTTTCCAAGTTCAACTCAAGATTCATATATACTATTTAATTGGTGATCCATCAATCAAATAATTAAGCTCAGGATCGAATAATTAATCCAATTATGATAAATTTATAATTATATATGGGTTTAGTGTTGAATTGTCTAAATAAATTGTGATCTATCTGTTAGAAGTTTTTATATTTCATGCAATTTAATATGGTGTTAGAATCGAACTCATCTTAATTTTTCGTTACCCGATATTGGGCTACCATTATATGTTGTCCAAAGTCCAGATTACAGACCTGGGCATGTGGGGATGTTAGTGTCTCACATTAGTTCAAGATGTCTCACTTGGATTCCTTATATGGCTATTAGATAATCCTAACCTTATTAGCTAGCTTTTGAATTTAAAAGTTATGGGTTCAAGTCTCATCATCACAATCACCAGAGAAAATAATTTTACGTATTTGACTCATAAAAAATCCAGGCTCATAATACTTGTTGACCAGCTCATAGCATCCCAAATCCATTTTTAATCCAAAGATTGCATTCTCTGTACCTAACAAATATGGGTTGGATGAAATTGGGTATTTTATTTGGTGTTTTATTACACCATAAGCGTCAATCTATACTCCTGAAAAATGCATGTCCCAATAAGCAGCACATAGAATCGAATATAAAGATAGAAGCCTAGAACACATGATCTAATATATGAAAATGTATTTTGTCCTATATATATATAAATAATTAAACATAATCAATTAGTCTTAAGACTACGTATGCTAATTATCGTAGTAATCTTCCTAATGATTCTTCCTTCACATGTAGGTTCCCTTTTTATTTGTGGTAAAATTTATGATTATACGTGAAAATATATAAACACGAACAAACAAGAGTTTATTATTTTGCAACAATATCATTATTTGTTTGATTTCTTTTTCACCTCTCGACAAAGAAGAAAAACATCTCACCACAGTCAAAGCAAATACCCAACCAAAAAAAGGAAAAACACACAAATATTGAAACTTAGTAACTAGATAGTACACCAGAATCTCCGAATCTGTTGCACTTGAACTCTAGAAGCATGTCATCAAGGACAAAGTCTGCAACATGATGATTACCTGCATCAGTCATATGACCGCCATCCCAACTAACATATTGAGATGGATTAGGACAAACTGTGGCACTTGACCCACAAGGAGCATTAGCATTGTATTTTCCACCACCTCCGCAGCATGAAGAGGTCAATGTGGAAAATCCATACCAAGAAGAGCTACGAAACATATCCATATAAGCCCCATAGTAATCTCCATAGACAATTTTTACATATGGGAACTCCCATCGCAGATATTCCAAAGCCATTTTTAGATAAGCATTGTGGTATGAACAAAAATCATTTAGGTATGTCAAACAACCAAATGAGTCGTAAGCATTGGGATCAGATGTAGCATATGAATTCAGCATGCCAGGTAGACATCCGAAGGGGAGAACTCCTGGAACTAAAATGCGAGTTGCCCCTAGTTGAATTACATCTCTAATGCCTTTAATAACGCCAGAGACAACAAAAGGAACGTATCTCCGCATCTCAGGTTCTTTCTTTCCTTGGCCAAAAGAAAAGATATAGTCAGCTCCACCAATTTCCCCCATTATTACGAGAGATTTCCTTAAAGCGTGCCTACAATCAGAGCCATAGGTGGACTGTAGATGGGATTTCAACCACCCTAATTGAGTGGTGAGATGCATGTTCTGGGGAGACAATATGACATTTTGAGCAGCCCAAAAAGAGTTATTTAGCACTGTGGCACCAGCGTAAGCAAAGTTAACGCCTTGACTAAAAGAAGCATTTTTATCTAAGTAAGCATTGAGCAAGGGGATGTTTAGTGCGTAGGCAATAAAGTCGGTGATGATACGCCCATCTGAGTAGCGACCAGTAGGTCTCTTAAAATAGGTCTCGCCATAAGGAGGTCCATAGGTGTGTTGTGCGAGACCGTCTGTTAAACTAACAGCATTTCCAGCATCGACAAGAGAGTCGCCGAATTGGTAAATAGAAGTGATGTGACATTTTGTTTTGGCAGCAGAAGGAGAAAAAAGAAAAGCGAAGATTATGATCAGTAAAAGAAAGAAAGATACTTTGGGTAGAGATACAGAAGACATACTGAAGAATGTTTTTTCTTGAAAATTGAAAGTGGCAAAGTGCTATTTATACTGTTAAAAAGTACTCCCTCTGGATGAACCTTTTCGCTTTTCGAGAGTCAAACTGGATGAACTTTGACCAACAATTTAAGATGATTTTTTTCATCATATTGATATGCAAAGAGTTGCATGCTATAGTACTTTTTGTATAGTTTTTCAATATGCAAATTTTTATTTGAAAATATTAATTTAATATAGTCTAATTTAGATTTAAATATTAATGAAATTGACTTTCAAAAAGTAAAAAGGTTCATTCTTTTTGAAACGGAGGGAGTATTAGAAGTGTAACTGCAGACTTATCCCTATGTGGATGTGATGGTAGATCTTAATTTAATACAGGACTGTATCTAAATATTTTAGGTTGATGTGCATGTTCTAGTTTTTGTGATCTCAATGACTTGGAATAAGTGGCCGTTTGGCCATAGATTTGAAAAAAATATTTAGAAAACGAGCTTTTGAAGTTGGGTTGAAAAATGGTATTTGAAAATTGAAGTTGTGTTTGGACATACATTTCACTTGAAAAAAAGGTAGAGTTTTGTGAGAGAAGAAAAGACTTTTTTTGAAAAAAACTTGAAAAAGTGCTCTAAACCACTTTTTGATTTTTCAAAAACTGTTTTCCAAAAAAAGTTGAATAAATCATAAAATTTCATGGACAAATATGTTTTCAAAAACTTTTTGAAAAAAAGAAAAAAAATTTTGATGGACAAACGGATTAGTTATCTTTTGTAATGCATGTGCTAGCTAGGTTGATAGCCATTATCTAAAGGAAGTACACCCACCGTATAAGATTTAAGAAAAGTGTAATAAGTCATAGCTAGCATTTAGATAAATAGTAATGTTTGTGATTTTTTTATACTTTAAACTTTAGATCGTCTTGTGCAACTTGTCCCCATTTTGTCTTTAGGCTAATCTAAAATTGTCGAAAATATCGTACGTTAAAATCTAATTGTAATAAGTTATTCACCTATGTCTCTATTCTAATTCAAATATGATATGTTTCAGGACCGCTGTCATCTAACAAGAACATGGCGAACCATTCCTATTTTGCTTATAGCAATTGAAGAGTCCGATGATAATTCATTTTTCCTAAGATAAATTGCTAGATTTCTCGTGAATTTTTCACACTGATGAATTACTTTTTGGGTTTATGAATCAATCGAGAAGTGTATATACAATATTCATGATAATTATTTGTCTCACTTGGTTTACTGATGAAGAAAGCCAATTAGATTGCATACTTAAAGCGAATATGTGCAACAAATTCCTTAATCTATTTTTAACTCGTAAATTTGTTCAGTAGGTTACATTTCCTAACCATGCACCTAAGACGGGATTACTTATTCAACAGGCAACAGGATTCTTTCTAATTAAGGCGACTCGTACCAAGATAAATGAAAAGGCAAAGAAAGAGAAGAATATATGCTATCAACTATCTAAGTGTTTTATTATATAAGTGACTCCGATAAATAAAGTTATGTATTTTATATAAACATATAGTATACATGGGGGCGGATTTAAACATATTATATCGGTGTCATCCGACACCACTATATCGAAAATATTTGCTAAATATGTATATGATTATAATAAGCAAAAAAAAAAAAAAATTGGTTATAATTAAAAAGGATGAAACTATATGAATTAAAAAACGACCACGTGAGTTGGTTGTACCCTTCCAATTTGACTTTGAGGTCTAGAGATCAAACCCTAGTAGCTATATTTTTTGTTTCCATTTTTTAGCTAAATGGCTAGGTTTATTATAATAATCCTACATATAATGAATACTCCCTTTATTTCAAAAAGGATGAACCTATTACTATTTGAAGGGTCAAAGAAGATCATGTTTGGCCACATGTGTTACAAATATTTTCTAACTATTTTGAATTGTGAACTATTGTAACTTATAGTATTTTTCATGTAGTTTCTAAATATGTAAATTTTATTTAAAAACGTTAAAAAATTCGATGTGCAAATTCCCATCGAAAATTAGTCAATTTGATCCTCGTACTCCGCAAAGGTTCATCCTTTTTGAAACGGAAGGAGTACCAATTAGGATTTTTTTACACAAATATACAAATTTTCAACCTTAATTACAAAAAAAAAAAAAAAAAAAAAATAGCAAGATTTTTCAAATTACAAGGCATAGCAATATTTTTTTAGCACATTTTCATTTTTGATAATTAGACTTAACTCCACTCTTCTAAAAACCCTAAATCATTTTCTTCACTTCCCCAAAACAAATTAACCGTCACCCAGCCCCTTCTCTCAGACCAAACATACAACTCCACCCCCGCCATCACAGTACAGATCCTATCGAAAACCTAATCAAAATGGTAAACAGAGAAACGCCTTTCTGGCGACGACTAACAGATCAACGCTATCACAGTGCAGATCCCAGACTCCGGTGATGACAACGGCTAACAGAGCAACTCCTTTCCGGCGAGATAACGCCGATAGTATCACTTTTGTAAGACGCTTTTTACGGCGTTGATCGCCTCTCCGTTTGTGTCGCTGCTACTGTGTTAATCTTTATCAACGATAGTATTTCGATGGTCTCCCCCTCCATTTTCACTGCTCCCCCATTCTCATCGTTACCCCCTCCCTATTTTGATCTACGTGTGTTCATCTGCTTAAGCACAAACTCCGCCATGTCGGGTGGTATCTCATCCATTTTGTGTTGTTGAGGTTGCACATATGAGATGAAAAGACTTGTGATTTGTGCCTTGTCTGGTATATGAGTAGGGAGGAGTGATGGGGTGGGCTGGTGATGCAAGCAAAAACCGGAGTTGAAGCCTTCCAATCGGAGACAATAAGAACACGACGCGGAAGCAAATAAGTAACCAAGATAACAAGAAATCGGGGAAGGGGGAGAACAGAAATAGAAGAAAGAATGGATAATCGGAATCAAAACATGATTGATTATCCAAGGGAGAAAAAGAAACTTGAACCTAACAAGGATTCATACTAGGGATGAAATCCATTTCGGTTCCAAACCTAAGAAGGCATACACAAAGCCTCGGGCTTCAACAAGAATGGCTCGGCCAATTCTATCTCTATTCTCTCAATTCAATATCAACTCCAAAACTATCTCTAATGAGCTATGCTAGGAGTTTATATAGACAACAATAAAAAGGGCAAAATAGTAAAATGGTCACAGGTGACCAATGAGATAAAGCCACGCAGGGCTGGAGCAGTTTTATATGTTCGGCAGCTCAGCTTGAACACATTGGATTCCTATGCTTGTTTGGCTCGGTCACGATTGGAATCGAATGCTCTCCTGCCTCGGGCACATTTGTAGCCCTTCGATTGATTCTCTGTTCGGCGTCGTTCTTCCTTGGTTCGGTTGCTTTCAGCTTTGGCTCGAGCTTGTCATTTCTTCCTTCGGGCTCAAACTTGATCGTTGAGCTTTCATAAGTTGTGCTCGGTCTCATAGCTTCCGAAGTCAGTGTCAGCAACGGTCACTTGTTGTCTGCTCGGTGGGGATTTCCATCGTTGTTGCTCCGCGAGGTAGTCTTTGATCGTGGGCGTTATGTGACTCCTCGGTGGACTAGCTTGATGAATCGAACAGGTGAGCCTGGTTCGTATTGCATCATCCTCCCCTTCTCGAAAGGATTTCGTCCTCGAAATCAAACCGACAAGATCTGCAAACAAGACAAAGACAAACAAAGCTTCCTACTTCGAGAGTAGGTTAGTGTTCAAAAGTGTGGAAAACACACTCTTATGATAGAGCCAAGCATCAATAATGATCAAGAAAATTATGTCCCCGAAGGAAACAACAAGTTCTTGGCTCAAAAAGGAATTGTACCGAACACATAAGTATACGAAAAGATCAATAGGACACTTTATATGCAAGATGTAGCGATCAAAGGCCCTATCACCTCTAAACTCATAGTCAAAGCCCTCAATTCACTTTTATCACCATGGGGCTTATGGACTTCGGTATGCACAATACTCGAGGTGTGATCAATATGTGGGATGGAGTAAGTAAAATGATTGACTCGACAACTAACATCGAATACTCCACTCCCTTTCTTAAAAGCAATCATATTCACACCAAGAGGTAGCTTGTCACCTCCAAAATTATCTCCAAGACAATCTTTCTCATTAGATAAGCTTTCGAAGAAGGTATCAAATAATGGATTATCTACGGGGTTAAGCTTTCTAAACCGAGGTTGTTCTCTTCCAGTCGGATGCACATCACCATCTCTTTCGAACAAAGGATTAGTGAAAATAAGTTCACTACCCATCAAAGGTGCATCCGAACCAAGATCATCATCCACACTTGAGGAGTCATCGAATATAATCAGATCCAACTCATCCACTAGGGACTCCTCAAGGGTATCTTCATCCTCACTACAACACATAGATCCACCATAGACAATGATTTCAACAAGGATATGATCAAACAACTCATTGTTCCCTTTATCAAAGATTGGTGGTGTGTCATAACAAGGGTCACAGACAGGGTCAACTACAACTTCATCACTAAAGAGAGGTTCGGTAAAAATCGAGCTCACATCATGATGTGGCTTATCATTCCTCTCATCTAGTGGTTCACCTTCACTCACAAGTTGACCATTCAATTCTACACTAGTTGCAAACACGTTGTAATCATGCAAATCATCAACTAGCATAGACTTTTCACAAGCAATTTCACAAGACAAGGAAGTATCATGCTCACGGGGAGGAAATCGAACACTTACATCGGAGTGCCCTTCGGTCTCTCTCACTGCCTCCGAAGTGTCATAAGTAGTTTCTTCACCATGGAGCTCACATGAATGATTTTCTTCACCTTGTCTATCTACTTCGGGACATGGTTGAGGCTCCTTCGGTTTGCCTCCAAGAGTACGTACATAAGAATTCAAGCAAGTAGAAGAAGAAATAAAGGGTTAAGGTTAGAATAAGGTGTGTCCTCACTCTCAATGATTCTTTTTCCCTCTTTCTTTTTCCTCATTTTCTTTTCAAGGTCAGGTGTGGGTTCGGGTGGTGAAAACTCACTCTCATCACTTAGCACAACCTCTCCTTTTTCTCTCGAGAGTTGTCACCGGTCACTCCCTTACTCCTCTCGATCTTTTGTCTCTCATATTCGGGTGAATTGGATCGAGGCCCAAGAATACCCATAGCTGGAGTAGGTGGACTTCTAACATCGATCCGAAGTCTACGACTCGAAGACTCATCAACTGATGTCTCTTTTTTTGTCGTCGGTGAACCACTTGACTTCGAAGCTAGTGTCTTCAGGTTCACAGTATTGACTTCGGTCGACTCTTTTCTTGCACTTGTCCCACTAATTCTTGTGTTCGTAGGACTCCTCGGTGGCACTCTTTCGATCCTGGATTGGAGTTCCTGCTCTTTTCTCTGCTGAAAAGCCGCGGCATACGCTCTAATGGACTTCTTTTCCTTCATCTTGTAGGGTGTGAACATAGAAACAAGTTGCAACTCTTTGTTGTACACGAGGTATACATCCCTCTCACTAATATATAGCAACTGTTTGCTGCACAACCATGGATCTCCTAGCAAAACATCAAAATCGGGCATGGAGTACACGTCACACCAAGCATATTCTCTATAATCCCTATGAGATATGAGCACTCGAGCCTTATGGGAAACCCTCACTCCCTTATACGAATAAGGATGTTTCAATTTATAGCATGGTATTTTTAGGGTCCATAACAAAGAAGCGCTAATGCAATTGACGTCGGTATCTCCAATCTTGAGCAAATTTCCTCCATAACCATTCACCTCAACAACGAACCTGCTTTTACCCAAGTTTCTTATAGGAAAACCCAAGTAAGAACTTGAGTGTCCCAAATCATCAAGACTAACAACTTGGGTCCTCCTTATTCCTCCACTAGTGGCAACACCACTAGGATAACTCCCACTTCCTTTCACTCTTCCAACATTAGAAGTATTGTTGAAAGTCGAGGAAGCAGTTTTAGCATGGAACCCCTAAGAGCTACTCCTCGAAGAAGGAGTTCGGATGAAACCTCCTCTACTCCCCTCGGGTCCACATCCACCAGTGCTCCTCGAGCCACCCTTCCCATGGGAATTGGAAGCATTGAATCGTGTGTCACGACTCAAAGTTGCAAGCCTTCCTCCTCCCATGGAACAACCTCCACCACCTCTTCCCAACCCAGATGGAAGGAGTTCTACTACTCCCTTGTGCTCCATACGAGACACCGAAGGAAGATGACATCGAATAGTTCACTCGATCAACTTCATCATCGATTTCCCCGATGTCTCATTCATCGTATTCAAGATCATCACAATGAGAGTAAGTAGGATCATCATACCTCGAAGCATCACTACCTTCGTATTCTTGACCCGAAGCATAAGATTCTTCTCGTTCATCTTCACAGGCTTCGTAGTCTTCGTCGTCTTCGTATTCACCATAGTGACCTGCTTCGTCCTCGTAAGAGCCATAGTCCCCGGTGTTGTTATAGCAATCATCACCATCGTAGGAACCATAGTCTCCAACATCTCCACACGAATCATACCCTCCATAATCTTCATCATCCGAAGACATAGCTGCAACAAATAAAGTAAAGGACCTCACAAGTTCAATCCCTCACGTGTATCACTCGAGTGATGTTCACTCGATTTTCTTTCCACTCATGTATACACTCAAGGTCGTTGGCTTTTGTGACCTCACTCTATTGTTCTCACCACTCTAGCCTTTTTCCACTCAAGATGGGCTTGCCTTCTTGTTAGGAAACCGAAGTGATAAGTCATAACTAGTACTTTCCAAGTTTAGGTTCGGAAGGAGTTTATTTGACTCGATGGAACGGTAGCTATTTAACTGCGCACGGGGAGTCAAAGAATTATCTACGAAATTGGACCTCGGTCACCCCACGCATGAGTTCCTATTAAGCTCAAATTCGATAGTACGACCTCGAGTAGAAAGAATTACTCCAGAGATCCACTATCGAGAATATTTGGACACAAGAAAAGTGAAATCCTAAGGGAATCTTCCTCCTCAGTTCCGCTTCGGAATTTTCCGAACACGTGACCTCGGTACAAGTGTTTCCTCCTCAGTACAGATAGGGTTTAACCTTATAAAATTCCCTTTTCTAGCCGACAACTTTTCACCTGGGGTTTTGATCTTTACACTTTACCCCTTTCTTCTCCAATGGAACAGTGAACCTTTACTCCGGTGTACGAATAACTTCAAGATTCGTTCACAGTCTACTAACAACAGATTAAGCTCAAGATTTGGGTCGTCTCCGGTTCTACAATGGAGGAGAACACTTTAGTTCCAAGCAGAGCTAAGAACACAGCTCGACAACGTCCGTACACAGTTAATAACTTAACAAGATTCCGGCGTACGGACGGTAGCTAAACAGTGGAACTTTGATTTTCAAGCACTAAAATCATCCCAAATAAATCAACAACCACCAGTTTCCATCGATAAACACCAAAACACAACTGGGGTTCGATCTCAACAATACCACGTCAAGAACACAGTCCAAAATCGAATAAAAACCCTAGTTACAAATGACGTATGTTGGGTACTCAATCGATTCCTTAGACAGTGGCGACTACAAATAAGTGATTGTTTAATCCAAACAATAAAAAACAAACAAATTTTGATAATTTTTCAACTTTTAAATTTTTTTTGTATTTTCTTCTCTTTCAAGTAACATAAGAACGCCAACAGAAAATAAAGTTAAGATGAACAAGGAACGGTAGATTCGTAGGAACGAAATCCAAGCCTTGCTCTGATACCAAACTGATACAAGCAAAAACCGGAGTTGAAGCCTTGCAATCGGAGAGAATAAGAACACGACACGAAAACGATAAGATAAAGAGGCGGAAGCAAATAATTAACCAAGATAACAAGAAATCGGGGAAGGGGAAAAACAGAAATAGAAGAAAGAATGGATAATCCGAATCAAAACATGATTGATTATCCAAGGGAGAAAAGAAAACTTGAACCTAACAAGGATTCATACTAGGGATGAAATCCATTTCGGTTCCAAGCCTAAGAAGGCATACACGAAGCCTCGGGCTTCAACAAGAATGGCTCGGCCAATTCTATCTCTATTCTCTAAATTCAATATCAACTTCAAAACTATCTCTAATGAGCTATGCTAGGAGTTCATATAGACAACAATAAAAAGGGCAAAATAGTAAAATGGTCACAAGTGACCAATGAGATAAACCCACGCACTGCTGGAGCAATTTTATGTGTTCGGCAGCTCAGCTGGAACACATTGGATTCGGACGCTTGTTTGCCTCAGTCACGATTGGAATCGAACGCTCTCCTGCCTCGGGCACATTTGTAGCCCTTCGATCGATTCTCTGTTTGGCGTCGTTCTTCCTTGGTTCGGTTGCTTTCAGCTTTGGCTCGAGCTTGACATTTCTTCCTTCGGGCTCAAACTTGATTGTTGAGCTTTCATAAGTTGTGCTTGGTCTCATTGCTTCTGAAGTCAGTGTCAGCAGCGGTCACTTGTTGTCTGCTTGGTGGATTTCCATCGTTGTTGCTCGACGAGGCAGTCTTTGATCGTAGGCGTCATGTGACTCCTCGGTGGACTAGCTTGATGAATCGAACAGGTGAGCCTGGTTCGTATTGCATCAGGTGGGGGCAGAGTGGAGTTATGTCTCGCCTAAAGTGATTCATTATTCCATTTGAAATCGTGTATATTCTCTACTGATTTTGTATGTTGGTGCAGTTAATGGAAAAATGTTCAAAGAGAGAAGATGCATGATGAAATAATGCTGAAACGGTATAGAAACTTATAGATACAATGCAGAAACGGTCTGAAATGGTGTTGAAACAGTCTAAAACGGCATTGAAACACTATGATACAGTCTGAAACGGTATTGAAACAGTCTAAAACGACATTGAAACAGTATGATACAGTCTCAAAACGGCATTGAAACACTATGATACAGTTTCAAACAGAGTTGAAATAGTCTGACACGGTGATGAAACGATATGATACAATCTTAAACCGCTTGTGAAAAAATTTCGAAATAAAATATAAAAAATAATATGAAATAATGCTAAAAAGGTGAAAATAGCTTAGAAACAGTGAGAAACAATGCACAAATGGGATGAAACAATGCTGAAATAGTCAAGAAACAGCTTGATACAGTCGAGAAATAGTTAGATACGGTGTTGAAATAATCTGAAACAGTGCTGAAACATCATAGATACAATGAGATACGGTGCAGAAGCTGTTAGATACAGTGCTGCAGAAACAGTAGAAACGGTGCACAAACTGTTAGATACAGTGCTACAAAAACAATTGTAATGGTGCAGAAACTGTTAGATACAGTGCTGCAGAAATAGTTTGATACGGTGCAGAAACAGTTGATACAGTGCTGAAATAACTGAAACGGTGCAGAAACAGTTAGATACAGTGAGATACAACGAGATACGGTGAGATACAATGAGATACATTGAGGATGAGATGAGGAAAAGTGAAATTGGGGTAAATGGGAGGAGTATAAGTGAAATTGGGGAGATAGTGGGAGTAAAAGTGAAATAGGGAGAAATGGGAGGAGCAAAAGTGATAGTGGGGGAAATAGGAGAAAGAATGTAAGGGTTTGGTATGTTATGAGAAAATATTGCTATGTTGTTGCTATATTTGTAATTATCTTGTGTTTTCCTCTATATAGGGTAATTTTACTAAAATGTATGTTTGGCAATTAAGCTCTAACTTGTACTTTTATGTAAAAAATCCTACCAATTAAACCTAGACCTATTAGGCCAGAATCAAAACTATTGAAAACTTGAATTCATTTATAGTGATTCATTCTTTTGTTCGCTTTGATAAATTTTCGATACTACTCATAGAAAATTCTGCGTATGCCACTGATTATACATCATATTTTGTAGACATTATTGTTGTATATCGTTAAGGTCTATGAAATAGAAATTGTATACCTGGAAGATGCATACTAAAAAAAAAAGGGCAGCCTGATGCATAGAGCATCCCGCGTTCATGCAAGTTCCGAGAAAGGGTCGCATCCCGAGAGGTGTGATGTACGCAGCCTAAACAATTTTTTGGACAACCTGTATATTACATATTCACTGTGTAATTTTATAAGGAGCAAAATATGGGAATGAATACAGGCCTGATAAATATGTAGGCTGTGGGTAATCATGAAAACACCCTAATTTTCTTGGACGACGTGTATATTACAATAAAATCACATAATTAAAAAATTTAGGTACTTATAAGTTTCTCTTAAGATTGATATCTTGACCTGTTATTTCTATTTCAATACCGGTCGCAAGAGTCCTCGTAAGAATGGATGATTATGCAATTTATGGGCCTGGAGTCCTTGTGTTTTTGCTGAGATTGTAGAAACACTAGAACTCATCGTCCTTAATTTCTAAATATAATATTTTTTTATCCTGCCCTTTGAGTTTAATTTATAATTATTTTTCTGAATCCAATGATGGTTTGAATAACAAATTAGTGGCCAACTTGAGTTTAGATGATTAAAAGGATTCAACACCCCTTATGAGAGATGACTAGACCAGCTCCAAACGTCCCAACACATATATCGTTCAAAAGGTTAAATTTTTCGTACCTGACAAATATAGATTGGTTGATAGTGGATATTTAATATTATTTATACAGACAAACTAGATTAGTTGAAATTGAAAATTTATATAGACAAATTCAGATGTTGAAATTGAGTGTTTATACAGACAAATTTAGATTAGTTTAAATTAGGCATTTATACAGATAAATTCAGAGAAAATTTATACAGACAATTTCAGATTAGTTGAAATTGGGTATTTATATAGTGGGAGGCTTAGCACACATAGTAAATTACCCAATTTTATAAATTTCTCTCGTTTGCACTTTGGATACAAGTGTCAAATATGGCCGCGAATATTCCTGAAGAACTCCTTTTCCACTGAAGCAAACCTATACACAAATATATAAACCTGGAACACGTGATCTAGACTCTAGTACATACAATTTCTCCTATTTCTTTTTGCCACTTGTGACGTTTTTAGATTTTTTATTATCCATAAATAAAGTTGTTACAATATAATAATTGAGCTCTTTCATCTCAGTCTATAATGGTGGCAAATGGATAGATTGGATCGGATTTGGATCGATTAAAAATGGATTGAGAAAAATGGGTTGGGTTGTAACCTACCCATATTAATATGGGTAAAAAATAGGTTCGGTAAAAAGTGGGTAGGATAAAATATGGGTAAAAAATTATATTCCGCTGCAACTAATAATCTAATATTGGAACTCTACTTTGAACCATTACAGGATTCAAAAAAATCATCCATAAATAATTGAGCTCTACTGAATTAACTATACAAACAGAAACCTACGTGAAAGTTTCTGGCGTATACCTAATGAGTAAATACTAAAACGACAGCACTGTTTAAAGACTACGTATGTTATTAATATTAATTTTCAATTGTTTATTCCTTCATGTTGACTAATCTAGTACAAAAATAAAGCTTAATGACAACTGGAGAATTTAGAAACGAAAAAAGGCTGGAAATAACATGGGACTGGTGTAAAGCCGCCTATAGGAAATTTGAATTAATAATCATAATCCACCAGCTTACACTTTGTCTTTTCCTTTCATTTTGTTCTTTTCCTAAGCTATGAAATTGGTTTTATGTGTCTTAGGTGGTAAACGCTAACAAAGTTGGAAGTATGTAAATACTTTGCTGAATAATTTAAGGGCGGAAACATGTATTTTCCCAATCCTTGTGTATGAGTTTTTGAAATATGCATCGATCTTAGGGAAAAAAAATATTGAAATGAAAGTTACGCACGACTATGGTTTTTTAAAGTAACAGATGTTCTTTAAAGACTGATTACATGTGTATAACATTGAAAATCAATCATCAAAATCAAGAAACTGTTCTTGAACCAATAAAGATTAAAAAAATCAATTAAGCAACCATTCACCATTAAAACAGTTAGACTAATTGGATAGAGGTGCTAAGTTGGGCAAATTTTTGTAACTGGTTTGTAGTATCATAAGTTCATCAATAAAGGCCTGCAAATTATGATCAGAGGAACCACCTTCAATGACTGCCTCAGTTCCTTTCTTCTTCCATTTCATTTGATTCTCTTTCATCTCAGTCTATAATGGTGGCAAATGGATAGATTGGATCGGATTTGGATCGATTAAAAATGGATTGAGAAAAATGGATTGGGTTGTAACCTACCCATATTAATATGGGTAAAAAATAGGTTCGGTAAAAAGTGGGTAGGATAAAATATGGGTAAAAAATTATATTCCGCTGCAACTAATAATCTAATATTGGAACTCTACTTTGAACCATTACAGGATTCAAAAAAATCATCTTCAACTAAAAATTCAAATGTGAAAGAAGAGATTTGTGACACGACCCAAAATCCGGTTAGGCCGTGCGGACACCCGACATCCTCCTCTAGACCCGTCGGGCGAACCCGACATAAATATAATAATTCATAAATAAGGACAAGACTTAAGAAAAAAACACAGATATACTGATACCTCTAAGCTGTACAAAAGAAATTACAGCTGTCTACTAAACATGCTAGGTTTAGGGCTATCCAGACTAGACATCTAAGAGTAAAAAAGAAGACAGATACCTCCTGAAGGGAGCAAAATGCATCTGAAATGATAACCAATAAACTGGTGGCCATCCGGAATAAAAGCTGGCTCACCCTGACAGCTGAAGTCGTTTTCGCTCCTTCATAACGTGGCGAACTCAATCCTAGAGCGAACCTGCCGAAACGAAATAGATAGACAAGAAACAAACAACAAACAAGGGTGAGTCAAAAGGACTCAATAAGTGGGGCAGACTAGCCACCTCAAGGAATAGGATAGCTAGCCAGGGAGAAGAAACATATAAACCAAATTCCTCTTATTTAAATTATGAAAAGGCAGAGCCAGATAATAACTAGAAACACGTATGGAATCACAAACTCATTAACAACCAGTAACGTAAGATAGCCAGAACATATAGGTATCCGGAACATATAAACAATCAGAAATAAATCCTGTTGCGGCGTGCAACCCGATCCATATAATTATCATGTTGCAGCGTGCAACCCGATCCTCGCAACCCAGAATACGAGCCACAAATATATAGGTAAACTGAGATATGTCCACGACATAGTGTACAAACCGCATACATAAAACACAATACAATACACACAATAGTCAGTATGCGGTGCAATTAGATGGGAGGAATGCGGTACAATGCAATGCAGTCACATATGCATGATACCTATCTCCGACGCGGGACTCTCATCGTCTACCAGGAGATATATGCAAAGATGATCTTTCACCGGCTTGGGACTCTCATCGATTACCGGGAAGTATATGCAATGATGACCCTTCACCGGCTCGGGACTCTCATCGATTACCGAAAAGTATATGCAATGATGACCCTTCACCGGCTCGGGACTCTCATCGATTACCGGGAAGTATGTGAAATAATGACCCTTCACCGGTGCGGAACTCTCATCGCTAACCGGGAAGTATATGCAATAATGACCCTTCACCGGTGCGGGACTCTCATCGCCAACCGGGAAGTATATGCAATAATGACCCTTCATCGGTGCGGGACTCTCATCGCCAACCGGGAAGTATATATCAACTCACAGCCAGAGTACAATACTCAGATCCTCAATGCAATACCAACAACAGGACATAACATATAATATACAATGTAAATTCAAAGCTAAGGCGTAATTAGTACGCCTATCGGTAGCTACACACGTAAGGATCACGTGGTAGAAAATCCACGAGGCCAGGTGCCTCCAAAGAAATGGATATAAACACTTACCTTGTTACAAAGTTAGTACATCCCCTCAATAACTGCTTGTCCTTTGGTTTCATTGCCAAACGATCCCACTCTATTCAATAAGCAGAAAAATCAAATTAGGCTAAAGGCTTCATTTCTCACATCTTAGGGTAGTCCAGGTAGGAACCTGATACCCTATTCGTATACGCAATACGCAGGCCAGGCCTATGTATAGTGTTTATGGTCACATAACCAAACCCTAAATAAATTACATTTATATGTTGCCCATAACTCACTGAGTACGAATATATAATCAATTCCACTATCGGGGTCCATTTGACCTTTTAACTATCAATTGAACTTATTAAAACGATGTCTAATATTCTAAGTTTTACCGTTAAAATATATTCAAACACACGTAATAAACTCAAATAATGCATTAACATCATTACCTGAATGTTTCGGTGTAAAAATTCTACTATTTTCCCGGCTCTTTTCTCATTTTCTGGCATTTTTTTATCTCACTGCGCTTTTCTCTTTCTCTTTTCTCGTTTCTCTGTTTCTTTTTAATGTTTCTTCTCAAATTTGTTACAGGTACACACACACACATATACTGCACATGCCACCGCCTAACTTTTATGTATTTTGTCTTTTCCCTTTTTTTTTTTTCTTTTTTTCTTTTAAAATTCGCTGGTACAGTAAAAATTAAAACGGTATCCTACGATATTCGAAAAATAATTCCAACTTTTGCATACAAGTTATACAAAATATATGTAACATACTCGCGAAGGCGGATCTCAAATCGGGTTCCCGAAACTCAAGATGCGAATTTAAATAGAAAAAGTCAAATTATTTAACTTTCGGCATTTTAGCGGAAACTAGCCGAACAACATCGAAATTCACTTTCGAAAGTTTACAAAAATCACAAATAATCATACGAACTTAATAGCGCTTTCGGATTTCGAATCGGAGCTCATTCGGCAAAACCGAGCTCGAAAATCTCTTTTTAATATTTATCGCTAATAAAAACCGAAACCTTCTTCCGATGCCTACCAAACGAGGTCTGATTTAGCTCAAATTATACAGACAGGTCCTAATAGATATTACGAATATTTTAAAATTATCGGCATGCTAATCGGAGTCCTAACTTCCTAAACGACTGACCGAGGTCGTTTCATTCTCCTCCACTTAAACTCTCGTTCGTCCTCGAACGAGCCTAAGTCTAAAGAAAAATTCGCACAGATAACAAAAGAACTTGCACGACCTTCATAAGCTACTCCACGGACCTTATCTCATGATTACAGGATCAGAATTATATTTCGCACATCGTACTTTTGGAATAAAATATATCTGGATAAAATGATAATACCATTGCCCGGATTATTCTGACTAAGACGATCCTTCTTCGATCACGAGAGGAGAGTTCTACATTTTCGAGACAAAGATACACGGAACTTTGGATGGATAACATGATTCAGCCGATAATCACCTCTTCGATATACCTTTCGATATAGAATAGGTCAATGGAACTAAGAATTAGCTTACGCTCTCACAACGCCTTAGAGATTTAATATTTATATTCATTATTGGAGGAAGACTCCTCCACTTAGAGCTTCAGCTCATACAGCTAAGTTGAATAAAAATAGTCATCCTCGCACAACCTGCCGGATTAAGGAAGACTTAGCTAAATAGAGAACGCGGGTCAGACCTGAGCTACCAAATTACTCTCTCGAGTTACCAAACAGCTGTAACTCTTGAGTTCACAACTCCATACATTTTCTATAAGCACCACCGCCTGATGGATGGTACTTCTTTATAAAAATTTCAGCAGAGTTTCCCCTGAAACTGGATGATCCGCAAAAATAGAACCAGCACTATACTATACATGGGAATGGATACCCGGATAAACTGATATCCAAAACAATAATATGCTTACCCAGCTACAATAACACGTACTCTGGCTCAACACAGGGAACGTCACAAGCGGCTACCAATCGCCCAAGCTCACTAGTGCCGGACGAAGAAGAAATGGAAATGGATCGAGGATAGAAATAACTAGAGCTTTAGGAAGTTCATCTTCTTAGTTGCTTGGCTACCAAAGCTAGACTACTTCCGAGTCAGGCGAGCCAAAGAATCGCAATTGAAGAGATAGACATTAAATAAGCTTTATGGAAAAACATCCATACCAATTTAACCTCCCAATAAGAAGGAAACTCTGACAATTTACCAGAATACCCTTTTATAACTAAGACAAGCTCATAGAATAACATGACTCTACTAGAATCTCGAACCAAGAGGAGGCACATAGATCGAGCATTACTTACCTGCCACTTTACACCGGAAGAAACAACGATACTTCCTGATGGTGACGAATAAGAATCCCATCATCCTACCAACACTGATTTCCGAGGAGAGAGGTAAAATGACTTGACATAATAACACAAGATGGCATAACAGGATGCCAAGCAGGCAATAGCAATACTCACCGTCAGATCTCTCATATTTAGATCAAATAAACTAGTAGGGTCTCATAAATGCCAAGAACAAATCATATCAGAAACTCACCCCTCTACCGCAACCGATTCTTAATTACGACAATATCCAAGGAAACCGTCGAAACATGATAAGACACACCATTTCCATATCGATCGGAAAGATAAATCTTACTTACAGATAAGGGAAGAAGAAACACACGGGTCTACTACATCGGATGCCTCAGCATCCCGCCAGACTAGCAGTTCATAGAACTGCCTCTGCAGCTGAGTCGAGCCACTACCCTAATAATTACTTCTAGAAGAACCACTACCACCACGCTCTCGACCTCTATTGGATGGTGGGATTTCTCTGATTGATTAAACTTTAAATGAAATTCCTGGGACTGTGCAGGTGCCTGAGGGCGAGAAGAAGGACGATTGTCTACTTGCTGGAGTAAGGAAAAACTCCTCAAAAGATAACCAGACTCATGATAGTGATAACACCCTTTTCCCTAAAAATGGAAATTGGATAGATTATAGATAGCTACAAAGAGAAAACTGAGTCTATCTTGATGAACTACTAGCGCACTTTGAGAATCACGCTCTACAAGCTGAGATAACCTGGAAGGTGACCTTCCAAAAATAATCAGAACTCTTACCTCCAAATGAGGTACCATGATGCCCACTAGGGCCACAGGATCTCTTGCCCTCCCGCTCTAACTTATGGTAGGCCTAATACCTTTGGGAAATATCAACAACAACATCAAATGAAGTCCCAACCTCAATTTTTCGAGCCATCTGGGATCTCAAGGAAGGAGAAAGGTCATCAATAAATTTTTGAATCTCTCGAAAGGCTCATGGACTAGTTCTAATGCATATTCAGTCATTCTATAGAATTCAATCTCATATTCTGAAACACCAACAGGCTATCCGACAGACTACCCTATCCAATCTACTCAGACTGGCAACACTTTTCATCTCGCTCGCTACTCGGAAGGAGCTTTTCCACGAATCTAGAAGAAAAATCGAACAAAATTAGCTAATAAGAGAGCAGCCAACCAATTCAAGGCCAGACCCCTGAAACTAGAAAGCAGAATAATCAACACCATACCACTCGATATAATCAAGAGGCTGAAGGGTACGCTGACATCACTTTATTTAAAAAAACTTACACATGGATTATCTAATGCATTGCTTGGGAATATCCGGATGTTCAACTGCGTAAAATAATGCAACCACTTTGAGCACTCGGATCCAATAATTACCTCAGTTACCTAACCAGCCAGAACAACTGGAGGCACAACACATGCTGCCTCTGGAACATACTTTACTGCGGCAATATTAAAAACTGGAATAGGAGCTCCCTAAGACCGAACATCTGTATCTGCGTCAACCTAATAAGCTACCTAGCGAATAATAGGTTTTTGCGGAATCTGCGTTGCCAAGATTCTCGTAAAGCACCGTAGAGAGCCAAGGGAACCACAAGGTCCTGCTCCCTTACCCATCGCGAGCTCGTACATCCGAACTAGATCGTCAGCACAATCAAAAACTCTCAGGGCTTCGTCAGTGCTAGCCCAGGCTAGACTGCTTCATCTTGAACTCATACTATTTACTGATTTGTCGCACGAGGGTTCACAATTACGACGAATGAATTAACAAAAATACTGCTGCATCCTAGACCGACGCACGATCAGAAAAGAAGGAAGTGAAACTTCCTAAATGCCACCATAGCCTCTCGTAGATAAGTACGGACGTCTACATACCCATCAGCGAGACTCTACTAGACACTGTCTTAATCTGGATAGACTCTAAATCGGGCTATGATACCAACTGACACGACCCAAAATTCGGTTAGGCCGTGCGGGCACCCGATATCCTCCCCTAGACCATTCGGGCGAACCCTTACCAATTAAATTAGGAAAATAAATATAATAATTCATAAATAAAGACAAGACTTAAGAAAAAAATACAGACATAATGATACCTCTAAGCTGTACAAAAGAAATTACAGCTGACTACTCAACATGCTAGGTTTAGGGCTATCCACACTAGACATCTAAGAGTATAAAAGAAGACAGATACCTCCTGAAGGGAGCAAAATGCATCTGAAATGATAACCAATAAACTGGTGGCTATCCGCAATAAAAGCTGGCTCACCCTGACAGCTGAAGTCGTCTTCGCTCCTTCACAACATAGCGAACTCAATCCTGGAGCGAACCTGCCGAAACGAAATAGATAGACAAGAAACAAACAACAAACAAGGGTGAGTCAAAAGGACTCAATAAGTGGGGCAGACTAGCCACCTCAAGGAATAGGATAGCTAGCCAGGGAGAAGAAACATATAAACCAAATTCCTCTTATTTAAATTATGAAAAGGCAGAGCCAGATAATAACTAGAAACACGTATGGAATCACAAACTCATTAACAACCAGTAACGTAAGATAGCCAGAACATATAGGTATCCGGAACATATAAACTATCAGAAATACATCCTGTTACGGCGTGCAACCCGATCCATATAATTATCCTGTTGCAGCGTGCAACCCGATCCCCGCAACCCAGAATATGAGCTAGAAATATATAGGTAAACTGAGATATGTCCACGATAAAGTGTACAAACCGCATACATAAAACACAATACAATACACACAATAGTCAGTATGCGGTGCATTGAGATGGGAGGAATGCGGTACAATGCAATGCAGTCACATATGCCTGATACATATCTCCGGCGCGGGACTCTCATCGAGTATATGCAATGATGACCCTTCACCGGCTCGGGACTCTCATCGAGTACCGGGAAGTATGTGAAATAATGACCCTTCACCGGTGCGGAACTCTTATCGCCAACCGGGAAGTATATGCAATAATGACCCTTCACCGGTGCGGGACTCTCATCGCCAACCGGGAAGTATATGCAATAATGACCCTTCACCGGTGCGGGACTCTCATCGCCAACCGGGAAGTATATGCAATAATGACTCTTCACCGGTGCGGGACTCTCATCGCCAACCGGGAAGTATATATCAACTCACAGCCACAGTACAATGCTCAGATACTAAATGCAATACCAACAACAGGACATAACATATAATATACAATGTAAATTCAAAGCTAAGGCGTAATGAGTACGCCTATCGGCAGCTACACACGTAAGGATCACGTGGTAGAAAATCCACGAGGCCAGGTGCCTCCAAAGAAATGGATATAAACACTTACCTTGTTACAAAGTTAGTACATCCCCTCAATAACTGCTTGTCCTTTGGTTTCATTGCCAAACGATCCCACTCTATTCAATAAGCAGAAAAATATATCAAATTAGGCTAAAGGCTTCATTTCTCACATCTTAGGGTAGTCCAGGTAGGAACCTGATACCCTATTCGTATACGCAATACGCAGGCCAGGCCTATGTACAGGGTTTATGGTCACATAACCAAACCCTAAATAAATTACATTTATATGTTGCCCATAACTCACTGAGCACGAATATATAATCAATTCCACTATCGGGGTCCATTTGACCTTTTAACTATCAATTGAACTTATTAAAACGATGTCTAATATTCCAAGTTTTACCGTTAAAATATATTCAAACACACGTAATAAACTCAAATAATCCATTTACATTATTACCTAAATGTTTCGGGGTAAAAATTCTACTATTTTCCCGGCTCTTTTCTCATTTTCTGGCATTTTTTTATCTCACTGCGCTTTTCTCTTTCTCTGTTCTCGTTTATTTGTTTCTTTTTAATGTTTCTCCTCAAATTTGTTACAGGTACACACACACACACACACACACACACACACACACAGATATATATATATATATATATATATATATATATATATATATATATATACATATATATATATATATATATATATATATATATATATATATATATATATATATATATATATATATATATATATATATATATCCTGCACATGCCACCGCCTAACTTTTATGTATTTTGTCTTTTCCCTTTTTTTTCTTTTTTTCTTTTAAAATTCGCTGGTACGGTAAAAATTAAAACGGTATCCTACGATATTCGAAAAATAATTCCAACTTTTGCATACAAGTTATACAAAATATATGTAACATACTCGCGAAGGCGGATCTCAAATCGGGTTCCCGAAACTCAAGATGCGAATTTAAATAGAAAAAGTCAAATTATTTAACTTTCGGCATTTTAGCGGAAACTAGCCGAACAACATCGAAATTCACTTTCGTAAGTTTACAAAAATCACAAATAATCATACGAACTTAATAGCGCTTTCGGATTTCGAATCGGAGCTCATTCGGCAAAACCGAGCTCGAAAATCTCTTTTTAATATTTATCGCCAATAAAAACTGAAACCTTCTTCCGATGCCTACCAAACGAGGTCTGATTTAGTTCTAATTTTACAGAGAGGTCCTAATGGACATTATGAATATTTTAAAATTATCGGCACGCCAATCGGAGTCCTAACTTCCGAAACGACTGACCGAAGTCGTTTCAATTTGACAGGAAAATTGTGTGCTCCCTTTTATTCTAGTTTTCTAATCACATCATCAGATGAATATAGCAATACTTCAACTATATTATTATGTCAAGATCAAATCCAGAAACAACACATATGAAAAGAAAGTAATACAGTTAACTAATTACCAAAAAGAAAATTAAGCATAAATTTTATTATTATTCTTGAGTTTCAACAACTAAAATTTTATTTTCTCAATTTCAACAATACCCATATATTAAAATCCACATACAAACAACTTATTCTAAAAAAAAAATGAATTTCATAGTTGAATGGGGTAGAGTTTGCGTTGTTGGAGAAATTAAAAGAAAAAGAAAAAAGAAAAATAAGAATAAGAGAGAAGAAGAGGAAGAGAAAAGTGTGAAATGGAAGTTTTATTCTGCATATTACAAGAACAGAAGATAATGGTAGCTGAGTGAATGATTCGATTGATCCTATTGGTAGCTGAGTGTACCAAGCGAGGGCCCCTTTAGTTAGGGTCGAGCCAAATCTCTTGACTGTAGTAGGCTGGATTTCTTCCTTGGTAATCTTATTACTCTTCACAACAGTGTAATACGCAGCAATATGCTCGTCCGGATCAGTCGTTCTGTCATACTTCAAGTTATCTTGCAAGCGGAAATTCTTTGGTATGCGGACCGGTGCAGCACTTGCTTTGTAAGCATGTTTGTAAAACTTTTATTAATCTACCATGGTAACTTGCGGTGGAGCACCCAGCACATTACCAATCCAGTGGTGGATGACCTTCATCTCTTTTATGAGGTCTTGAATAACAAGAGCTCCCTTGAGGTCTTGGTTTTTGATCGTTAATGAGCCTTCAAGGGTAGTATCCATGTTAAGCCTGCGATTAGGAGCTGACACTAGTGAATTGCTCGTGGGCGCTGGTCCTCGCGGGGATGCTGCCCTCTGAGACTATCCAGCCAATATCACTCCTATCCTCTGGGATATACCTTCGACTATGTTGCTTGAATTGCGCTTGAACGCGATTTTAAGGAGATTAACAAGGAAACCTCTGAATTCAGAATTACCTTCCGGAGGTTGATCGCCTTCTCCATCACTAGCAACAGGGATCGGCTCCTGAGAGGTATATTTTGGCTGCTCAATAGGATCTTTAGGTTGTACGCTGGGATCACTGGGATCCTTTGCGGACTCGTTTACTGCGTCTGTAGTGTTCTTTGGAATGCTGCTACCGTCGTTAGAGATGATTGCGCGTTAACCTTCGTAGAATACCTACAATTGCCTGGGCCCCACGATGGGCGCCAAACTTTTTGTACCTAAAATTGTACGTCTAGGTTAAACAATTAATTATGGTTGGGGTCACAAGCAATACAGTAATTAGAATGGAAAATTAAGTAGATACAATGAAAACAGTAATAAATAAAGCAAGACGAAATAAGCAAGACAAGGTAAAGTAATTCTTATTCCTTGAGAGTAGCTGGATTTTGTGGTGTATCGATCCATGTATAATACAATGTAAGGAGGGGTATTTATAGTAGCGATACCCAGTCCTAAATAAGGTAAAATACAAAGACTAATAAGGCTATGGGCCTATAACTCAAGACGGTCATATATACTAAACCCTAACTGGGAGACTGTAAACCCTAGGCGGCGGGATATATACCCTGCATCCTATGTCCGTGCCACCTAAATGGTCGTTGCCTTCAGGAGCGGGTGTGTATCCTCTGTGCCCGGTGACTTGTACGATAAGTCTAGTCTCGCCAGCTAGATTCGTATCTCCGTAATAGCAGGTGCCGTATTTTTTCCCACACACCCGAGACATAAAATACTCTTTGTTATCCAAATCATACAACTTCCATGCCTTTTCCCGTTCGGATATCCCAAAAATATATATCGACGACTTCGGCTTTCAAACTTATCATTCAATCGTCCGTGATTGCGTGCATAGCATAAGCATGCAAACACTTTCAAGTGATCATAATTCGGTGTCATATGCATCAGGATATTATATGGAGTCTTTCTATTCAACACTGAAGAAGGAGTCCGATTGATCAAATAAACAGCTGTCATAATATACTCTCCCCAAAACTCAATTGATAAGTATGCTTGAAAACGGAGCGCTCGGGCTACATTCAAAATGTATCGATGCTTTCTTTCAACTCGTCCATTTTTTTGTGGTGCCCCTATACAAGAGGTTTGAAAAAGGATTTCTTATTCCCGAAAGTATGATCTCAAACTAGTAAACTCGATTCCATTAGCACTGTTGACACCCAATTTTGCTCCGAGTTATTTTAAAATTAATGATTTATCATAAAAAATTTGAAATTAGAATAATTTTTCAATTAGAAGAGAAGCATTTGAAGTATTACAAAAGTGGGCCAAATATGCACCGCGTAGCCTCCTTCAGCCTATTTACTTAAAATATACTTATGCATACCTTACACTACATACACGCACAAAAGATAAACCCTTTCCCCCAACCCGTTTCTCTAATACCCGGGACCCGTTCCAATTTTTCCCCAATTCTGAGAAAAACGCCAAGAATCCGTCGACCCCACTGGTCCCCCTCCTTTTCCAGCTCAACGTTCGTACAAAACTTATCCAATTTGAGCTGTTGAAGGGTTTATGGGTATTTTTTACACAACCTAGAACCCTAAAATTTGGGAAGATAAAAGGGCTGCGAATCTCATTTTGAAGCAGCATCAGGCAGCCATGAATAGGGGAGTTCATAGAGTAGAGGCAGTAGGGGTGAAGATAGGAGCCGTTAATAGTGAAAATCCAGCAGCCTTCAACATTAAAATTTTTAGGGAAAATGTCTTAGACCATTCAAGCAGCTTTAGAACATTGAAGTTATTAGCACCTAAGTTTAGCTCGCATTCGGCATATAGTTTTAGCTCGCATTCGCTTCTTTCACTCGGTTCTTGTTCGAGTGTAAGGACCTCAGATCCCTCGCTCCTAGTTCACTGCAGCGCAGTAGGTAATAAGCTTGTTTTAACTCTTTTTTTTTTGTGTAAATGTGAACTGTATATGTATTTGTGTCATGGGTTATTACTTCAGTAGTTATCACTGAATTGCATAAATATGTTAATGAGTAAGATGAGACCATAGCAGTAAACTTATTATTTAAAACCAATGCTTGTTAAATAAGGAATCTGCTCTAGTCATCGCTAGTTTAAAGCAAGTAAAGGTTGTTACATTCAAAATGAAAGTTCAAACTTAAGAGATTGTGAAAAGATTCAGTTGTTCTGGTAATAAGTTAAGCTTCCAGTATTCCTTTAATTTCTTCGGCTAAGCGTGCTCTATTTGCTTGAGTTATTGGTTGCTGATTAACCTGGAAGTTTGTTAAGGGTGGTGTGTAGATGTTTGAAGGGGTCCTGATAATTTGCAGTAGTTGTAGATAGGCTTTCGTGTTTGCAGGTATGCTGGATGGTATGTAGGTTGAGTTGGAGTTCCTGAAAGTTTGTTCAGGTGTTTGTAGATGCCTGGAAGGGGCCTTGTTGGTTTCAAATTGGTTGTTGGTAGTTCTGTGAATGTGAGTGGTGTGTGCAGGTGATCAAGGAGTAAAGTTTGGGGGCTCTCTGGTGGTCATAGGACTAGAAGTGGTTTGCGGATAGTTAGGAGAGGTATGTTGATTGACAGGTTGTTTGATGGGGTGTTTCCTGATGCTAGCAGGTTGGTCTAGAGAAGGCTCGTAGTAGTTCAGGGTATGGAGCTGTGTTCTTTGTTGCAGGCAGGTCTGTTAGTGTGAGGTTGTGTGCGCAGGTGTTCAGGGATAGTGCAGAGGTGCTGGTGGTTTTAAAAATGAAGTTTTGGTTGTTTGTAAGGTTGGTTTGTAGGTCTGATATATGTGAGTGTTCAAAAGAGTGTGCGGAGGTAATAGGATTTAGTTTTAATGGTTTTACAGGTGGTGCTAAGGGTCTGGTTCATTTGCCAGCTTGTTTGTCCTAAAGTTTGATCTTTATACGAGTTTTGTTTAACTAGAATAAGCTTCTCGGACTAAAATTTTGACCTTTTCTTTTCTTAATTAAGGCTTATTGGATGTCATGGTTTAAGTTAATAATTAAGTTAGCTGGAGGGTGTTAAAGTTTGGTTGAATGTCATAATGTTCAAGTTATCCAGTTGGGTCTATGTATAAAAGAAGCAATGTATCTCTCTTTATGACCTTAGTATGTTCTTAAAGGATTAAAGCTTGTTGGATTTTTGAATTAGTAAAATTTTCTTTGTAAATGGAAGTTATGACTTTTCTTCCTTATGTATCAGTTAATGTTGATGGCTGATAAAGCTACTATTAAACTATGAGTGCTTAAAGATTAGACCTTCACCTCTATTTAAGTAATATAAAGGTCTACTTATTTGAGAATGAAGCTAATTGCATTTTAGCTTATAGGAAAATAATGTAGATAATGTGTGCTTGTTTTCTCTGAGAGCATTATTTGGTGTAAGTTCATGAGTTAGTTCGATCCTTTATGGTTCCGAATATGTAGCTGTAAGTTTATATGACTTCTAGTAGTGCTGTGGGAAACTCTGTTGAGTTTAAGCTTTGTTATTAAGATAGCAGAAAAGTTAACAATTCACTTAGTTGATTCACCAATTAGTACTCATCTGAGAAAGGAAAGTATGAATTAGATCACATTCGTTGTAGTTCATTTTATTGAATCCTGGCATGTATAAGTTCTTCTAGTTGAGTTTTACTAGCAGACATACCCATAAGCTTATATGTAGCTTTAGTTCTAAGATCTGATTATGAACTCTATGAGACCCTAATGATTTGGCAATACCATAAATGGTGAATGAGCAGTAGTTTTGAAATTCTAGAAATTTAGTGTTTTACATTTTCTATAATATAAGAATGAAGGTTTGAGCTAGCTCTTGTTTTGAATCTGGTTTTGGTTTGCGTAAGTCATGTTGTCCACTGGTTAATATTGTGCTTCCTCTCTGGTTGATGTAGTTCATTTATGTTGAAACAGTGCATTAGATAGAAAATATTTTGGCTTGCCATGTTAAAATTTATTATGTGGTTACAAGTTTAACCTTTTGGTAATTTCTTGGTTGTTTGTCAAGTTTATAAGTTTGTGACGTTTTTCTATCTCATTTAAGTAAACTTGTGGCATTAGATTAAGCACATCAGCCATTTGGTAACCTTTTTAAAATATCACTGTTGACTAATAAATTTGTTAAGAAGCATGTGTATCTCATGGCTAGAAGCTTGATGGCATACATTCAGATTTGCTAATTTATAATATAGCAGTGATTCTCAATTCTCGCTACTCTTGTGTATATTTTTATTTATTTGTTTGATCCATAGGACATGATATCTAATCTTGTTTTCTTGTTCTTTATGGCATGAACCATCTGAGTTTCATTCCGAGACTTCACTTTGGCTAGGCTCTGTTCAGCATGCAAATTTTATCCAGCTGCTTCTTTTGTCGAGATTGATTGCTAAGCTTACCTCTTCCAAGTCTATTCCGCGGGACTGTCCTAGGAGGAAACTCTTCTTTGGTGTTCTCTGTATCTATTGTGTCCTCGGCCTCTTTCATGTTTCTATCCTTTTAACTCTTATCCTCCCCTTTGCCCCTTAGGATTTTATATAAGTTACTTGTAGGATAATTTATTCATGAATAAATATTTGATAATTGATATATTTGCTTTACTTTATGTTCATTATCTTTTATTTTGAAGTCGTTATTTAATTTATTGCAAATTGGGGCCAATTTAGCAAATGCGTGCAAGTAAAAAAAAATTTTTGCAAATAAGCTTTTATTCAATTTATTATTATTATTATTATTATTATTATTATTATTATTATTATTATTATTATTATTATTATTATTATTAAATAATTCTTTTGCAAGAAAAGCGCACTTGTAAATATTTGGAAACCTGTCGGATTAACCGTAGTTTACGGAATTTCGAAAGTGCCTTAAAAACCTTCTTTTGAAATTAACAAAACCTCTTACCTTTAGAATCTCTGAAAGAAAGACCGTCTTTTTATAAAAACGGAGTTTTGCACGCATTTGTTAATTTGATTCCCTGTTTTCCTTAAATTGGGTGGCGACTCCAAAAAACTCCATAAGAGTTAGTCCATTCTGTCGATATCCCTAAATTTAGCCTTTCGGGGTTATTTTTTTTTGGGGTTCAACAGCATGACGACTCCGCTGGGGAGCAATAAAGGTTTTTACCATAAAGGTTTCCAATTATTTGCAACTAGCATGCCTAATTTATTTGCTTTATTATATCTGTTTGTTTGGTTTGTTATAGAAAGCATGTATTACATTTTATTTGTGCATAGTCCGCATTCCGTTCATATTTCCTCCCTCATGGAGCCTGTTAATTCTCTTTCACTCCTCGATTTCATCACGGGGCACCCGCTTGACGGGTAGTTACGCAGGAAGGGCATTGCCCCTACCTAACTCTTTGAAACTTCTTTCGTGTCACCAAAGTTAGTTCGGGATATTGATGTTGCCTGGTTTTGTCATGGCCAGTTCTACTGCATTGTGAGGCCAGGTCTATCCCGCATAGGTCGAGTCAACCTCAACCGTTAGCCCATTCTTAGAAGGAGATTTTAGGACATGCATGCATATACACCTTAGTTTGGACCCGGTCCTTGGTACCGTTTCCAGGAATTAAGAAACCGCCCTTTTGTTGACGGGTTATTAAATCCCAACGACACTGCATATTATGTGATCGTGTGGATATTATAACGAATCCCAAACCATTTGCCATGTCAAATTTGAGAAGTTGACAATTATGGCAGTTTATTTATATCTCAATTTTGTATTGGCAAACGGCTTGTATCATTATAATATCCACATGTGTGTGCAATTTGACGGTTAGGCCTACCTCTGGCACAAAGAGGCACCCTATAGGGTAGGACGCGTTCGCATTTTATTTATGCTAATTAATTGTGATTGCCACATGTCAAACGTGTTTATATGCAAAAGCGCTACGTGATGCGCGCTACTTGCTTATGTGCAATCTCACAAATGACATGCAAACTAACATAGTTACCTTTTGAATTTTTCTTTTATTTTTTTATTTATTCCCCAAAACAGTGAGTTTGATTCGTGTTGACTCTCGAGTTGGTTCAGCGTCTGATCCAAAGTGAAGCAAGCAATGACTGATTTGACGGATAATCAGACTAGTATCCCCAAAACATTATGTAAGCAGAACTATGCACAGGCTGATTCCCAAGGAGGGATACGTAGGCGCTCTCAACGGGCTCAACTCTATACTATTAAAGGTTTTAGTTCCCCCCTAAAAGTCAACTGGGGCAAATTTCACAAAGCAAGTTGAAGATTTGAAAGATAGCAACTGGGGCAGATTTTGCAAAATGAGTTGAAGACGTAAAGATCATAACTGGGGCAGATTTTGCAAAAGCCGTATTGCTTGACAAAGATAAGTTGGCTAAGTTTCGAGAGTTATTTTGAGGGATAATGCAGAGTTGGAAAAATAAAGGATGTTCAATTTGTTCAAATATATGTCACAATCTGAAATACGATAGAGTTCTTTGGCCACGTCTCAAAAGACGGATCACAAATCTAGGCAGAGTGTGAAAAAGGAAGCAGTTGCAGGATGAAAGCTCGAGTCAGCATGAATCAAACGCTTCACCCTCCCTCCCAAAACTAACAATTTTTCTTCGAGTGCAGGAATTCTCAAAAGCAGCAAAATGAGGAAAATAAGCAACCATTTTGTCATACACATTGGACAATGTTGCCAAGATAATCAACCGAGATTGGAAGCGTTATTTGATTCATCGCATACGCGAAAAGATTTTATTTTTCCCTCTATTTTGCCCTTGCTTAATAAAAACCTTATTGCTTTATTAACAACTTTACTTTACACTTTGCTGGAATTAAGCATTAACTCCAGTTTTGCTCAAGGACAACACTCAACTCTTTATGGCTTCACCAAATATAAGCCGGACGGCTTAAAGTCTCACTTTATATCTCCTTTATCTTTGACATTTTCTTGTCCATACGAATTTAATGAAAACTTTATTTTGCAGGCTATTCTACCATTTATTTTACAAGTACCAACATCAAGTCTATTGGTGACAACAAAAGATGTCACTTTATTGTCATTATTTACCGTTGACAACCGGTGATATTATTTTGGCAAAATTGTTGCCAAACTTTATCATAGACTATTGATCGAAGTAGTATTGGTACCGCAAACCATCAAGGATGCTATTATCGAAGGCCATAACTTTCAATATTGGATCCATCATACACAATCAGTGGTATTATTCTAATGGCTTTTTATGTTGGATCCATCGTACACAATCGATGGTATTATTTTAATGGCCTTCTTTTTTGGATCTACCGTACACAATCGGTGGTATTATTCTAATGACCTTTTTATATTGGAATCATCGTACACAAATCGATGGTATTATTCCAATGGCTTTCTTATATTGGATCAATCATATACAATTGATGGTCTTGTTCCAATGGCTTTTATATTGGATCCATTGTACACAAACGATGGTATTATTTCAAGGGCTTTCTACTTTAGATCTATCGTGTTCAATCGATAGAATTATTCCAATGGCTTTCTTATATTGGAATCATCGTACACAAATCGACGGTATTATTCCAATGGCTTTCAATATTGGAATCATCGTACATAATCGGTGATATTATTCTAATGACCTTCTTATATTATTATTCCAATGGCTTTCTTATATTGGATCAATCATATACAATTGATGGTTTTATTCCAATGACCTTTTATATCGGATTTATCGTATACAATCGGTTGCATTATCTCAACGGTTTTATTATGATGGTTTTATTATCCAGTCTATCGTATACAATCGAAGACGTTTATTTATGAAGTCTACCGTATACAATCGGAGATGTTATTTTGGGGGTCTGCCGTAGACAATCAGAGACATCCTTTTATGAAGCCTATCGTAGACAATTGAAGGCATCCTTTATGAAGTCTATCGTACACAATCGAAGACGTTTTTTTCTATGAAGTCTACCGTAAACAATCGGAGACATCCCATTTACCAAGTCTACCGTAAATAATCGGAGGCATGGTTCTTTATCAAGTCTATCGTATACAATAGAAAATATTATTATTGAAGCCTATCGTAGACAATCGAATGCCTTATCATTTGAAGCCTACCATAGACAATTGGAGGCCCTATTATGAAGTCTACCGTAAATAATCGGAGACATCACATTTACCAAGTCTACCATAAACAATCGGGGAGCTCATTATGAAGTCTATCGTAAACAATTGAAGACGTCATTATTATTTAAAGCCTTCCATAAACAATTGGAGGCCTTTTATGAAGCCTATCGTAGACAATCGAATGCGCTATTGTTATGGAGCCTACCGTAATCAATCAGGGGCCTCATCATGAAGTCTATCGTAAACAATCGAAGACGTCGTTATCATTTAAAGCCTTCCATAAACAATTGGAGGCCTTTTATGAAGCCTATCATAGACAATCGAAGGCGCTATTGTTATGGAACCTACCGTAAACAATCGAGGGCCTCATCATAAAGTTTATCGTAAACAATCGAAGACGTCATTTTCATTTAAAGCCTTCCATAAACAATTGGAGGCCTTTTATGAAGCCTATCGTAGACAATCGAAGGCGCTATTGTTATGGAGCCTACCGTAAACAATCAGGGGCCTCATCATGAAGTCTATTGTAAACAATCAAAGACGTCATTATCATTTAAAGCCTTCCATAAACAATTGGAGGCATTTTATGAAGCCTATCGTAGACAATCGAATGCGCTATTGTTATGGAGCCTACCGTAAACAATCGGGAGCCTCATCATGAAGTCTATCGTAAATAATCAAAGACGTCATTATCATTTAAAGCCTTCCATAAACAATTGGAGGCCTTTTTATGAAGCATATCGTAGACTATCGAAGGTGCTATTGTTATGGAGCCTACCATAAACAATCGGGGGCCTCATTATGAAGTCTATCGTAAACAATCGAAGACGTCATTATCATTTAAAGCCTATCATAAACAATTGGAGGCCTTTTATGAAGCCTATCGTAGACAATCGAAGGCGTTATTGTTTTGAAGCCTACCATAAACAATTGGAGGCATTATTATGAAGTCTATCGTAAACAACCGAAGACGTCACTCTTATTTGAAGCCTACCATAAACAATTGGAGGCCTTTTTATGAAGCCTATCGTAGACAATCGAAGGCGCTATTGTTATGAAGCCTACCATAGACAACTGGAGACTTGATCATGAGTCATTACCGAAAGGCGGCATTTTTATCCTTATATTTTATTTAAGTCTACTTTATGTTTCTATGGATTGAAGTCCTTTATTGTTTTATTTTCAGTCTACCAATGACCCTGAAGTCATCTTGCCTCACAAAGCCGAATTTCTTATAGTTGATTGGAGACGAGCTTGTCACTGACATTGAAACCAGCATCTACAAGTTTTATTCATTATATATTTCCTACTCCATTTATTAAGCCTTATTTGCAGTTACGTGCTTACCGTTTGTCGAGTTTATTACAGGATTTTAGCAGTACAACAACAGCATTTGGACCATAACGTGGAACTTTTTCTTAGCAGTGAACTGAGGCAATCGTTGATATGAGCTGGACTTGTCAATGAGGATCTGAAGAATCACACTCGAACAAGCAAGTTTTACCTAATCTTTTATTCCAGATTAGGGGTCAGTCACATTCTTTTCTGTTTATGTGTCTGTTTCTGTTAATCGTGCGAGTCTTCGTTTCTAAGTGTCGTCAAACTACATATGGCCTGATTCTCTTTCAGCCCGAGATATGTAGGCAACTCAGAAACCTGAGTTCGGCCATGTCCATAAGCCTCGCACTTTGGTCCTTGGAATCAAAGTCCTTGGCTTAATCGTGACAAAATTGGTATCCCGTCAACTTCTTTACCCTGAAAATCTTTTATCCTTTTCGGGTAAAGAGGGGCAGCTGTTGACACCCAATTTTGTCCCGAGTTATTTTAAAATTAATGATTTATCATAAAAAGTTTGAAATTAGAATAATTTTTCAATTAGAAGAGAAGCATTTGAAGTATTACAAAAGTGGGACCAAATATGCACCGCGTAGCCTCCTTCAGCCTATTTACTTAAAATATACTTATGCATACCTTACACTACATACACGCACAAAAGAGAAACCCTTTCCCCCAACCCGTTTCTCTAATACCCGGGACCCGTTCCAAATTTTCCCCAATTCTGAGAAAAACGCCAAGAATCCGTCGACCCCACTGGTCCCCCTCCTTTTCCAGCTCAACGTTCGTACAAAACTTATCCAATTTGAGCTGTTGAAGGGTTTATGGGTATTTTTTACACAACCTAGAACCCTAAAATTTGGGAAGATAAAAGGGCTGCGAATCTCATTTTGAAGCAGCATCAGGCAGCCATGAATAGGGGAGTTCATAGAGTAGAGGCAGTAGGGGTGAAGATAGGAGCCGTTAATAGTGAAAATCCAGCAGCCTTCAACATTAAAATTTTTAGGGAAAATGTCTTAGACCATTCAAGCAGCTTTAGAACATTGAAGTTATTAGCACCTAAGTTTAGCTCGCATTCGGCATATAGTTTTAGCTCGCATTCGCTTCTTTCACTCGGTTCTTGTTCGAGTGTAAGGACCTCAGATCCCTCGCTCCTAGTTCACTGCAGCGCAGTAGGTAATAAGCTTGTTTTAACTCTTTTTTTTTGTGTAAATGTGAACTGTATATGTATTTGTGTCATGGGTTATTACTTCAGTAGTTATCACTGAATTGCATAAATATGTTAATGAGTAAGATGAGACCATAGCAGTAAACTTATTATTTAAAACCAATGCTTGTTAAATAAGGAATCTGCTCAAGTCATCGCTAGTTTAAAGCAAGTAAAGGTTGTTACATTCAAAATGAAAGTTCAAACTTAAGAGATTGTGAAAAGATTCAGTTGTTCTGGTAATAAGTTAAGCTTCCAGTATTCCTTTAATTTCTTCGGCTAAGCGTGCTCTATTTGCTTGAGTTATTGGTTGCTGATTAACCTGGAAGTTTGTTAAGGGTGGTGTGTAGATGTTTGAAGGGGTCCTGATAATTTGCAGTAGTTGTAGATAGGCTTTCGTGTTTGCAGGTATGCTGGATGGTATGTAGGTTGAGTTGGAGTTCCTGAAAGTTTGTTCAGGTGTTTGTAGATGCCTGGAAGGGGTCTTGTTGGTTTCAAATTGGTTGTTGGTAGTTCTGTGAATGTGAGTGGTGTGTGCAGGTGATCAAGGAGTAAAGTTTGGGGGCTCTCTGGTGGTCATAGGACTAGAAGTGGTTTGCGGATAGTTAGGAGAGGTATGTTGATTGACAGGTTGTTTGATGGGGTGTTTCCTGATGCTAGCAGGTTGGTCTAGAGAAGGCTCGTAGTAGTTCAGGGTATGGAGCTGTGTTCTTTGTTGCAGGCAGGTCTGTTAGTGTGAGGTTGTGTGCGCAGGTGTTCAGGGATAGTGCAGAGGTGCTGGTGGTTTTAAAAATGAAGTTTTGGTTGTTTGTAAGGTTGGTTTGTAGGTCTGATATATGTGAGTGTTCAAAAGAGTGTGCGGAGGTAATAGGATTTAGTTTTAATGGTTTTACAGGTGGTGCTAAGGGTCTGGTTCATTTGCCAGCTTGTTTGTCCTAAAGTTTGATCTTTATACGAGTTTTGTTTAACTAGAATAAGCTTCTCGGACTAAAATTTTGACCTTTTCTTTTCTTAATTAAGGCTTATTGGATGTCATGGTTTAAGTTAATAATTAAGTTAGCTGGAGGGTGTTAAAGTTTGGTTGAATGTCATAATGTTCAAGTTATCCAGTTGGGTCTATGTATAAAAGAAGCAATGTATCTCTCTTTATGACCTTAGTATGTTCTTAAACTTTGTTGGATTTTTGAATTAGTAAAATTTTCTTTGTAAATGAAAGTTATGACTTTTCTTCCTTATGTATCAGTTAATGTTGGTGGCTGATAAAGCTTCTATTAAACTATGAGTGCTTAAAGATTAGACCTTCACCTCTATTTAAGTAATATGAAGGTCTACTTATTTGAGAATGAAGCTAATTGCATTTTAGCTTATAGGGAAATAATGTAGATGATGTGTGCTTGTTTTCTCTGAGAGCATTATTTGGTGTAAGTTCATGAGTTAGTTCGATCCTTTATTGTTTCGAATATGTAGCTGTAAGTTTATATTACTTCTAGTAATGTTGTGGGAAACTCTGTTGAGTTTAAGCTTTGTTATTAAGATAGCAGAAAAGTTAACAATTCACTTAGTTGATTCACCAATTAGTACTCATCTGAGAAAGGAAAGTATGAATTAGATCACATTCGTTGTAGTTCATTTTATTGAATCCTGGCATGTATAAGTTCCTCTAGTTGTGTTTTACTAGCACACATACCCATAAGCTTATATGTAGCTTTAGTTCTAAGATCTGATTATGAACTCTATGAGACCCTAATGATTTGGCAATACCATAAATGGTGAATAAGCAGTAGTTTTGAAATTCTAGAAATTTAGTGTTTTACATTTTCTATAATATAAGAATGAAGGTTTGAGCTAGCTCTTGTTTTGAATCTGGTTTTGGTTTGCCTAAGTCATGTTGTCTACTGGTTAATATTGTGCTTCCTCTCTGGTTGATGTAGTTCATTTATGTTGAAACAGTGCATTAGATAGAAAACATTTTGGCTTGGCATGTTAAAATTTATTATGTGGTTACAAGTTTAACCTTTTGGTAATTTCTTGGTTGTTTGTCAAGTTTATAAGTTTGTGACGTTTTTCTATCTCATTTAAGTGAACTTGTGGCATTAGATTAAGTACATCAGTCATTTGGTAACCTTGTTAAAATATCACTGTTGATTAATAAATTTGTTAAGAAACATGTGTATCTCATGGCTAAAAGCTTGATGGCATACATTCAGATTTGCTAATTTATAATATAGCAGTGATTCTCAATTCTCGCTACTCTTGTGTATATTTTTATTTATTTGTTTGATCCATAGGACATGATATCTAATCTTGTTTTCTTGTTCTTTATGGCATGAACCATCCGAGTTTCATTCCGAGACTCCACTTTGGCTAGGCTCTGTTCAGCATGAAAATTTTATCCAACTACTTCTTTTGTCGAGATTGATTGTTAAGCTTACCTCTTCCAAGTCTATTCCGCGGGACAGTCCTAGGAGGAAATCTTTGGTGTTCATTGTATCTATTGTGTCCTCGGCCTCTTTCCGGTTTCTATCCTTTTAACTCTTATCCTCCCCTTTGCCCCTTAGGATTTTATATAAGTTACTTGTAGGATAATTTATTCATGAATAAATATTCGATAATTGATATATTTGCTTTACTTTATGTTCATTATCTTTTATTTTGAAGTCGTTATTTAATTTATTGCAAATTGGGGCCAATTTAGCAAATGCGTGCAAGTAAAAAATATTTTTTGCAAATAAGCATTTATTCAATTTATTATTATTATTATTATTATTATTATTATTATTATTATTATTATTATTATTATTATTATTATTATTATTATTATTATTATTATTATTATTAAATAATTCTTTTGCAAGAAAAGCGCACTTGTAAATATTTGGAAACCTGTCGGATTAACCGTAATTTACGGAATTTCGAAAGTGCCTTAAAAACCTTCTTTCAAAATTAACAAAACCTCTTACCTTTAGAATCTCTTAAAGAAAGACCGTCTTTTTAGAAAAATGGATTTTTGCACGCATTTGTTAATTTGGTTCCCTGTTTTCCTTAAATTGGGTGGCGACTCCAAAAACTCCAAAAGAGTTAGTCCATCTTGTCGATATTCCTAAAATTTAATCCTTCGAGGTGCATTTTTTTGGGGTTCAACAATCACTTCGGACATTCTTATTATATTTATGAAATTGTCTTTAGGCCATTGCAAAAAAATCTTTCAAAGCCCGTCCAACTTCTTTCTTGTCAATCAACAAGAACACACATACAGCTCGGGAAAAATCATCAATAGTTGTTAAAAAAATAAAAGGCATCGCACGAAGTTTCAGTCCTATACGGACCTACAAGTCAGAATGTATTCACTCAAAACTCTCGGAGGCTTTACTTTCGCTCAAAGAAAACATATTCTTAGTCTGCTTTGCCCGATGACATATATCATATGCTTTTTTTATTTTCTTACCACTACCGTTCCTAACTTCTTGAATTGGGAGAGAATTTGTTACCTGAATCGAATGATGTCCCAATCTTTGATGCCATAAATCCGACACATCCACTTTCAAAGCCTTTATCTGTGACATTGTCCGTAAGTAGTACAGTCCATCCATTAGTTCACCCGTGCCAATCAATGTGCCCATGATCTTATCCTTTACAATACATGTGTCATTAGTGAATTCCTCATTACAATCATACTGATCAATTAACTAAGACACCGAAACCAAATTGCATGTCATTCCGGGAACATAGAGAACATTAATGTCATGTGTTCATTAAGCTGAGTTGGCCCTTCTATTGTGGCCGTGGTACTGCTTCCGTAAGACAAACCCACCGGACAGTGTACAATATCATCTAGATCGCTCAACACATTCAACTCTCCGGTCATATGATTCGAAGCTCCAGTATCAATTATCCATGGACTATTAGCCGTCTTATTATTCACTCGATCAGTTTTGTCCGACTTCTTCTGATTCAAAAAACTCACAAGCACCTGCACCAATTCACTACTCAATGCGGGGACACAAGAGCTCCCGGATCCAACTTCAGTCGCCGCACAAGCCATATTTGCTCGGGTCTCTTCATGACCACTCAACGACACTGCATCTCGATTGCATGACCCATTCTTATTCTGTGAGTCAAATTTCCACCACTTTGGATACCTGATGACCTCATAGCAATAGTTTGGATTAATGCCCCGAATGATCACCATTCAGACACATCACCCCTTTCCACCTGTTATTCACACCTCCCAGGAGAACGTTGCTCTATTCACGGCATAATTCATAACTCTCTCCCAGTCGCTCTGTCCCTGAGCTTTACTTCCCACTTGTTTATCAACATATTTGCAGATCCCTCTCTGGGTCGCTTAATGGTTTCGCCTCCAAAACCCGTCTTCTTTAGGGCATTCATGACTGTATGAACCAATCTCGCCCTTTCAATATTGGACTTCATGTCACATGGCAACCTCGTCTGTCGTAGACCATTCCCTCCGTCGACATAAACACTAGCGATTGACAATGACAGCAGATCCTTCCCATCGAACGGTTATCACTACACTCTTTCTTCATACTTTTATGGAGAAGTTTTCATTAATCATATCATTTTTTCGTACACGCGTGCTGGCTCTGATACCATATTAAAATCAATACAACAACACACAAATTTTGGGATAAAGAACTTTTCACCTTTTCTCATTCATCAATGGGGTTTATATACAAGTATAAAACCTAGCTAATGAGCTTGGCCAATAACACAATAATAAATCCTAGCTAAACTATTTATAATTATGTCCCTACATTATTTATATAAATACCTTTCATTAGGTGCAAAACCATGTAGTAATAATTTAAACTCAAGCTGGATTCTAATTCACTGTTCAAACCCTGAATGGATTTAGAAAAATAATTACTAATACAACGAGGAGTTCTAGTGTTTCCACAATCTCCGCAAATTACAAGAAATTCAGGTAATTGTGCGAATGCGCAGAAACATCTCTTAGTGATTCTTACGAGGGGCAATGAAGTAGTAGTTCGCGAGATCTATCTTCGTTAAAAAGTATCCTAAACTTTGTTTAAACCTAATTTTTTAAATATGTGATTCGTATCATGCATGTTGCCCAAAATTTTTGTTTAAATATAATCATGATTGTATAATTTTATATGCATCTCGCTTGTACTTTTGGACAGTATATGCCGGTTTTACCGACCATAAGCGCATACATATAGAAATGAATATAAAGACATAAAGTTAGAACACATGATCTGATTAATTATGAGTTCTCGTGTTTTTTCCTTTTAGTGGCGTTTTTTGACTTCTCTCTCTAAAGCATCTAGAGATAAAGAAAAATGTCACAGTAATTGAGATTCCACAGAATTAACTAGACGAACAGAAACATGAGGGAAGAGAAATTTCTGAATACTAGGTACTACATTGTAGCATTAATTTTTCATTGTTTTTTCTTTCTTCATGTGACTACTAGGCACATGTTTCCAATTGAAATGGTTTCCTAGTACAACAGGAATCAATAATAATCTAAGATCCAACAACTTCTAGTTTGTCTTTTTCATTTTCATTTTGTTTTCTTCCTAAACTATTTAGTGGGAAAGGGAAAGTAAACATCTTACACTTTGTCCTAAAAGGTTGAATATATGTGCTGAAATCTTGATTCGGGACACAATTTGATGTGACAGACAAATTAGTCATCTGCATACTAAAGGAGATCTTTATTAGGGACACATAAATTGCATCTTAAAGATGGAAATTCGAAGCATGTGTTATGTGAGTTTATGTGATGGTGAGGAGGGGAGCAAAAAAAATCAGGGAAGCATTACCATGAAATAAGAGATGCTTGGGATGAACGGAAAAAAAGAGAGAATGAAAATATACGCAACAGCAATGCTATGGTGATTTGGCGACGCATGTAATTAAAGCACACTACACTATGAATTGGTTCTCTATGCATGCGTATCTTGATTGTATAATAGTTACACTACAAACAAGAACAAGGGTAATAAAGGGACGCTCACGAAGCTTAAATTTATGAAAACATGTTGCTCAATAACTTTAGGGTGTTGTAATTTCCCAATTCTTGTGTAAGAGCTCAAGAAATATGCATCAATACACACAATGCCTAAGAACAAAATTGTAAAGAAAGTTACCCACGGCCTTTGTTATTTAAATTAATAGATGTTTTTTAAAGGCCTCATTACGTATACAACATGGAAACTCAATAATCAAAGACAAGAAACTATTTTTGAACCAATAATGATTTAAAAGAAAAAAAACAAAAATTAATTGAGCGACCATTCACCAACAGAAAGTTACAGTAACTGGATATATAGGGGGTAATTTAGAGAAATAGGACACTTTGGCACCCCATCACAGATTTAGCCTTTGTAAAGAAAATCTTACAAATTTGGCCCCTGTATGAAAGTCCAGGGGATCGGTTGATCTAAATATTAGCAAGGATTTGGCGATCGCCAAGAGTTTCAGTCTGGTAGCCTCCAACAACTTTTCCTGAAGGGTGTTATTTATGTAAGACTTCTCTTATATCGTCAAAACTGTAATAATGGCGCTAGATCTGTCTATTTCATCCAAAAACCTTCTATATAGAGGTGCTAATTAGGGCCCTTTTTTGTTAATCATAAGTAGGTGTGTCAAACGAATGGGTTGGGGAAATTTTGGAAGGTATAAATGGGATGAGTTACTAAATTGGTGGTTTACTGAACAGCCCAAAGACTACTTGACCTGAGATTGGCTAAATCAAGACATGTTAAACAATGAATCATAGCTCAATTGACTTCACTTTTACCGAGTTTTAATTTCATTCTTTGTTTTCTAATAGTTTTTTAAATTACCAAACAAAAGTATAAATATTTTCTATATTTATTATGGCATATATAACAAACCAAACAAAAAAAAACGCTTTCTATTATGCATTTTGACAAGTTTCTTGAGGGTCAATTTGGTTACATTTTATCCCAAATAAGTCCAACTTTAAGATGGGTTGAATTAGGCGGATCAGAATGGTTATTGTAAAGGAAGATTTTAAAAAATACCCATACATCTCATCTTATTTACAAGGCTATACCCATTATATTAATACCCATAACTTGTTTACATCATATATCTATTAGCTAATTACTTCCTTATTTTGACGCATAAAACAAGGAACTCAAGTCCCTCCTTTTCTGTTTTCACACTTTTTTTGTGCTTTTTTTCTTTTTTTTTCTTTCTTTTTTCTTTCTCCCTTTCTAACACAATTTATGTCTTCCCCATTTTTTGTGTTTTTTCTTTATTTTCTTTCTTCATAATCTTTTTCCCCTCAATTTCTTTTCTTCTTTTTCTGCTTTTTGTTTTCTTTGTAAATTTTTCTCCTTTTTTATTTTCTTTTTCTTTTTCTCTATATTAGTGATAAATATAACTTATCTAATATACGTATGAAAATTTTGTTTGTCTAATATATCAATAATGTATACTCTTATATTATACTGTATATTAATTTGGTATATCGTGATATCAAAAGTTATATTGTATTTAAAGCAATAAAAATTAATGTGTCCATGATATATATTGGTTCTGCGACATCTCGCACTTTGATCCAAACATAAAAAGGTATTCCAAAAGAGCATACAGTATAATATAAAAAACTGAAATATTTATTTTCTCAGTAGCATCTCACACTTTGATCAAACAATAAAAAAGTATACCAAAAGATTATTCGATATAGTATATTTCGTTAAAATAATAAAAAATTAAAATATCTATATATTCTGTGACATATCGCACTTCGATCCGAACATAACAAGGTATAACAAAAGAGTATACAATATATCAAAAAGGTGTACTTTGTTCAAAACAACAAAAAGCAAAATATTTATTTGCTCGATAACAACGCACACTTTGATCTAATCACAAAAGAGTATACCAAAAGACTATACAATATACCAAAAATACTTCATCAAAAAACTATAAAAATTGGAATATCTATGTATGCAGTAATAACTCGCACTTCGATTCTAACATAACAAGGTATACCAAAAGAGTATACAGTATAACAAGATGATATACTTTGTTGAAAACAACAAAAACAAAAATATTTATTTGTTCGATAGCATCACACACTTTTATCCAAACACAAAAGGGTATACCAAAAGAGTATCTAATATACCAAAAAGGTATAGTTCTTTTAAAATAATAAAAACTGAAATATCTATATGTTCTGTAACATCTCGCACTTCGACCCGGACATCACAAGGTATATCAAAAGAGTATATAGTATACCAAAAAGGTATACTTTGATCAAAATAATAAAAATTAAAATATTATTTGCTCGATAGCATCACACTCTTTGATCCAAACACAAAATGGTACACCAAAAAACTATACAATATACCAAAAATGTATACTTCTTTAAAAACAATAAAAATTGAAATATCTATGTGTTTGGTAACATCTCACACTTCGATCCGAGCATAGAGTATACGGTACACCAAAAAGGTATACTTTGATCAAAAAAATAAAAATAAAATATTTATTTGCTCGATAGCATACTTTGAGCCTACCACAAAAAGGTATATCAATAGAGTATATAATATACCTAAACAGTATACTTCTTTAAAAATAATAAAAGTTGAAATATCTATATGATTTGTAACATCTTGCGCTTCGATCCCGACATAAAAAGGTATACCAAAAGACTATATAGTATACTAAAAAGGTATACTTTGGTCAAAATAATAAAAATTGAAATATTTATTTGCTCGATAGCATCACACACTTTGATCCAAACACAAAACGGTATACCAGCAGAGTATACCAAAAAGGTATACTTCTTTAAAAATATTAAAGTTTAAAATATTTATATATTCTGTAACATCTCGCACTTCGATTCCAACATAACAATGTATACCGAAAGATATACAGTACACCACTATGGTATACTTTGTTCAAAAAAATAAAAATTAAAATATTTATTTGCTCGATAGCATCGCACACTTTGATCCAACCACAAAAGGGTATTCCAAAAGACTATACAATATACCAAAAAAGGTATACTTCTTTAAAATAATAAAGATTAAAATACCTTTGTGTTCTATAACATCTCGCACTTTGATCCGAACATAATAGGTATAACAAAAGAGTATACAATATACCAAAAAGATATACTTTGTTAAAAATAACAAAAATTGAAATATTTATTTGCTCGATAGCATCTTATACTTTGCTTCAAACACAAAAAGATAATCCAAAAGAGTATACGATATACCAAAAAGGTATACTTTGTCTATAACAACAAAAACAAAAATACCCATTCGTTCGATAGCATCTTACACTTTGATATAACACAATATGTACACCAAAGAGTATACAGTGTACCAAAAAGGTATAATTTGTTTAAAATAACAAAAACTAAAGCATCCATTTGTTCGATTATGTCTCGCACTTCGATCCAAACACAAAAAGATTGACACGGCCCGGAATCCGGCAGGCCGTGTGGGCACCCGAGATCCTCCCCTAGACCCGCCGGGCGAACCCTTACCAATTAAATTAGGAAAATAAATATAATTCAATTCATAAATAAGAACAAGACTTATAAAAAGCACATACATACTGATAGCTCTAAGCTGTACAAAAGAAATTACATCTGACTACCCAACATACTAGGTTTAGGACTATCTAGACTAGACATCTAAGAGTACGAAAGAAGACAAAAACCTCCTGAAGGGAGCAAAATGCAACTGAAATAATAAATAATAAACTAGTGGCCATCCGGAATAAAAGCTGGCTCACCCTGACAAGTGAAGTCGTCTTCGCTCCTGAACAACGTGGCGAACTCAATCCTGGAGCGAACCTGCCGAAACGAAATAAATAGACAGGAAACAGATAAAAAACAAGGGTGAGTCAAAAGGATTCAATAAGTGGGGCAGACTAGCCAGCTCAAAGAATAGAATAGCTAGCCAGGGAGAAAAGAAACAGATAAACCAAATTCTTCTTATTTAAATTATAAAAAGGCAGAGCCAGATAATAACCGAAAACACGTATGGAACCATAAACTCACAAACAGCTAGGAGTATAAGATAGGCATAACGTATAGGTATTCCGAACATATCACCAATCAAAAATACATGAAATATATACGAAACATCGTACTATGATCACACAATGCACAGAAATCGGTGCAACAAAATGAAATAAATGCAGTATAATGCAATGGGGTCACATGTGCCCGTAATCCCGTCCTGCAGCGGAATACTCCTGCATTCCAGGGGAATACAATATAGTAACCAGCTGGATCGGAGTACTCCTACTCATGGGGCGGAATACTCCTGCACCTAATATGATATGAACCAGAGGCAGAATACTCCTGCACTCTCCTGGGGCAGAATACTCCTGCACCCAATATGATATAAACCAAAGGCGGAATACTCCTGCACTCTCCTGCGGCGGAATACTCCTGCACCCAATATAATATGAATCAGAGGCGGAACATTCCTGCACTCTCTTACTCTCCTGGGGCGGAATACTCCTGCACCCAATATAATATGAATAAGAGGTGTAACATTCATGCACTCTCTTGGGGCGGAATACTCCTGCACCAATATGATATGAATCAGAGGTGGAATACTCATCCACTCTCCTGGGGCGGAATACTCCTGCACCCGATATAATATGAATCAGAGGCGGAATACTCCTGCACTCTCCTGGGGCGGAATACTCCTGCACCCGATATGATATAAACCAGAGGCGGAATACTCCTGCACTCTCTGGGGGAGAAATACTCCTGCACCTGATATGAATGCAATATAATGCATATGAATGCAACATAATGCGTATGAATGCAATATGATGTAATAGTAACCCATCACTAGCAAGGGACTCTCATAGACAGCCAAAATACAATGTTCAGATCCTCAATGCAATACCAACAACATGACATAACATATAATATACAATGTAAATCCAAAGCTAAGGCGTAATGAGTACGCCTATCGGTAGCTACACACGTAAGGAACACGTGGTAGATTATCCACGAGGCCAAGGGCCTCCAAAGAAATGGATACAAACACTTACCTTATTTCAAATTGCTACTCAATAGCCTCTTTATCCTTTAGATTCACCGCCAAATGATCCTGCTTATTCAGTAAGCAGAAAATATATCAAATTAGGCTAAAGGCTTCATTCCTTACATCTTAGGGCAATCCGGTTAGGAACCTGATACCCTATTCACATACGCAATACGCAGGCCAGACCTATGTACAGGGTTCAAAGTCACATAACCAAATGCTAAATAAATTATATTTATATATCGCCATAACTCACTGAGTAGAATATATACTCAATTCCATTATCAGGGTCCAATTAACCCTTTAAACTATTAATTGAACCTCTTAAAACGATGTCCAATATCCCCATTTTTACCGTCAAAATATATTCAAACACACATAATAAACTAAAATAATGCATTAATATCATTACCTGAATGTTTCGGGATAAAAATTCTATCTTTCTCGGGCTCTTTTCCTCATTTTCTGGCATTTTTCTCTTTACGTTTCTCGTTTCTGCTTTTATGTTGTTTCTGTTCTATTCGTCCTTAGCATATAAAGCTAAGGACCTCCCCCCCCCCCCCCCACCTTCAATTGTTTCTTTTCTTTTTATCCTTTTCTTTCTTTTTTTTTCTCTTTTCTTTTATTTTATTTTCTTTTCTTTTCGCGATGAAAATTAAAACGGAACTCTACGAAATTCGAAATGATCCCAAATTTCTCAAGTAAGTTATACAAAATATATGTAACACACTTGCTAAGGCAAATATCAAATCGGACTCCCGAAACTCAATACGCAAATTAAATGAAAAAAGTCAAATTATTTAACTTTCGGCATTTTAGCGGCAACTAGCCGAACAACCTCGATATTCGCTTTCGAAAGTTCACAAAAGTCACAAATAATCATACGAACCTACCTGCGCTTTCGAATTTCGAATCGGAGCTCATTCGCAAAAAACGAGCTCGAATCTCTTTTTAATATTTATCGACAATAAAAATTGAAATCTTCTTCCGATACGTACCAAATGAGGTCCGATTTAGCTCAAATTTTACAAACAGGTCCTAATGAACCTTACAAATATTTTAAAATTATCAGCACACCAATTGGAGTCCTAACTTCCGAAACGACTGACCGAGGTCTCATTCTCCTCTACTTAGACCCTCGTTCGTCCTCGAACGAACCCAAGTCTAAAGAAAATTTGCACAGATAACAAGAGAACTTGCACGACCTTCATAGGCTACTAGAAGGGCATTATCTCCTGATTATAAGATCAGAATTATAACACGCATATCAAACTTTTGGAATAAAATATGTCTGGATAATATCATAATACCATTGCCCAGCTTATTCTGACTAAGCTGATCCTTCCTCGATCACGAGAGGAGAGTTCTACATTTTCGAAACAAAGGTACTCGGAACTTTGAATGGGCTAACAAGATTCCGCCGACGAATCACCTCGTCGATATACTTTTCGATATAGAACAGGTCGATGAAAATAAGAATTAGCTTACGCTTCAGCAACGCCTTAGAGATTTAATATTACGATTCGATATCAATTGGAGGAAGACTCCTCCACTTAGAGCATAAACTCATACAACTAATTTGAATAAAAATAGCCATCCTCGCACAGCCCGCTGGATTAAGGAAGACTTAGCTAAAAACAGAACGCGGCTCAGACCTGAGCTACCAAATTACCCTTTCGAGTTGCCAAACAGCTGCAACTCTCGAGTTCACAACTCCATACCTTTGCCATAAGCACCACCGCCTGATGGATCAATCAGATGTCAAATGATGCCTCTCATTACCCTTAGTAGCCTTGAAAAACAACAATGTGCTTACCCGGCTACCTTGACACGCACTCTGGCTCAACACAGGGAACATCACAAGAGGTTACTGACCGCCTAAGCTCACCAGTGCCGAAAAAAGAAGAGATGGCAACGGACTGAGGATAGAAATAATTAGAGCTTTAGGAAGCTCATCTTCTTATTTTCTTGGCTACCAGAGCTAGACTACTTTCGAGTCATGCTAGCCAAAGAATCGTAATTGAAGAAATAGACATTAGATGAGCTTTATGGAACAACATCCATGCCAATTTAGCCTCTCAATAAGAAGGAAACTCTGAAAATTTACCAGAAAACCCTTTTATAACCCAGATAAGCTCATGCTATAACATGAATTTACTAGCATTTTGAACCAAGAGGAGATACATAGATCGAATATTACTTACTAACCGATTTACACCGGAAGAAATAATGACACTCTCTGATGGGGATGAACTAGAATCCCATCATCCAGCCAACATGGAATACCAAGAAGATAGATAAACTAATTTTTCATAATAATAGAAGGTGACACGACAAGATGCCAGGCAGACAATAGCGACACTCACTGTCAAATCTCTCATATTTAGACCAGGTAAATTAGTAGGGCCTCACAAATGCCAGGAATAAATCATACCAGAAGCTCGCCCCTCTACCGTCACCGATTCTTAATAGAAACAATATCCAAGGAAGCCATGGAAACATGGTAAGATAAACGAAGTCCAGACCGATCGGAAGAATCAAATCTTACTCACATATAATGGAAAAAAAAATCATGGGTGTACTACATCGGATACCTCAGGATCCTGCCAGACTAGCAGTTCATAGAATTGCCTCTGCAGCTGTGCTGAGCCGGTACCCTGATATCTACTTCCAGAAGAACTAAAACCACCACGCTCTTGACCTCTACTTGATGGTGGCATTTCTCTGGCTAATTAAGAACTAAATGAAATCCCCTGTGACTGTGCAGGTGCCTAATGATGAGAGAAAGGACGACTGTCTACTTGCCGGAGTAAGGGAAAACTCTTCAAAGGATAACCAGACTCACGATAATGATAACACCTTTTCGCTGAAAATGGAAGCTAGACAGATTGTTAAAAGATACAAAGAGAAAGCTGAGTCTAATCTCGATGAACTACTCGCGGACTCTGAGAATCACGCTCTACAAACTGAGATAATATGGCAAGTAACCTCCCAAAATAATCAGAACTCTTACCTCCAAAGGAGGTATGGTGCCCACCAGGGCCGTGGGATCTCTTGCTCTCCTGCTCTAACTTATGGTATGCCTAATACCTCTGAGAAATATCAACAACGACACAAAATGAAGTCCCAACCTTAATTTCTCGAGCTATCTGGGATCTCAAGGAAGGAGAAAGGTCACCAATAAATCTTTGAACATTCTCGGAAGATTCATGGACTAGTTCTAGTGCATATCCAGCCATCCTAAAGAACCAAATCTCATATTATAAAACCAATAGGCTACCCTATCCAATCCACCCAAAACTAGCGGCACTTTTCATCTTGCTTATTGCACAAAAGGAACTTTTTCATGAATCGACAAGAAAAATCGCACCAAGTCAGCTTAGGCAAGCCTTGCCTAACTGATAAAATAGAGGTCTACCAATCCAAGGCTAGACCCTGAAACTGGAAAGCAGAATAATCAACACCATACCGCTCGATATGATCAAGAGCTTGAATGATATGCTGACATCATTTTATTTTAAAAAACTTACACATGGATCACATGATGCATGCCCTAAGAACATCAGGAGGTTTAATTGGGTAAAATAATGCAGCCTCTTCGGACACTCGGACCGAGCTATTATCCGGGCTAGCTAACTAGCCAGAATAACTAGAGGCACAACACATGCTGCCTTCGAAACATAGTTTACTGCGGCAATTAAGACCTGGAACATGAGCTCTTTGAGAGCGAACGTCTGCATCTCCGGCAACCTGATAAGCTGCCTAGAGAATAATAGGTTCTTGCAGTATCTGCGTCGCCAAGATTCTCGTAAAAGTATTGTAAAGAGCCAAGGGAACCACAAGGCCCTGCTCCCTAGCCCATCGCGGGGCTCATACAGCTGGGGCCTGCGCAACTGGATCATCAGCACGATCCACATCTCTCGGGGCTTGAGTAGCTCTAGCCCCAGGCTAGACTACTTCGTCCTGAACTCCTATCATTTGCTGAGTTGTCGCACGAGGGTTCACAAATACCACGAAGGAATTAAAGAAAATACTTTTATATCCTAGACCGACGCACGATCAGAAAAGAAGGAAGTGAAACTTCCTAAATGCCATCATAGCTGATTGTAGATAAGTACGGACATCTACGTACCCATTAGCGAGACTTTACTAGACTGTCTTAGTCTGGATAGACTCTAAGCTATACAAAAGAAATTACAGCTGACAACCCAACATACTAAGTTTTGGGCTATCCAGACTAGACATCTAAGACTACAAAAGAAGACAGATACCTCCTGAAGGGAGCAAAATGCAACTGAAATAATAAATAATAAACTGGTGGCCATCTGGAATAAAAGCTGGCTCACCCTGACAACTGAAGTCGTCTGCGCTCCCGAACAACGTGGCGAACAAAATCCTGGAGCGAACCTGCCGAAACGAAATAAATAGACAAGAAACAGACAACAAACAAGGGTAAGTCAAAAGGATTCAATAAGTAGGGCTGAGTAGCCACCTCAAAGAATAGGATAGCTAGCATGGGAGAAAAGAAATAGATAAACCAAATTCCTCTTATTTAAATTATAAAAAGAAAGAGCCAGATAATAATCGGAAACATGTATGCAACCATAAACTCACAATCAACTAGGGGCATAAGATAGGCAGACCGTATAGGTATTCCGAATATATCACCAATCAGAAATACATGAAATATATAAGAAACATCGTACTATAATCACACAATGCACATCAATTGGTGCAATGAAATGTACTGAATGCACTATGATGCAATGGGATCACATGTGCCCGTAATCCTGTCCTGAAGCGGAATACTCCTGCATTCGAGGGGAATACAATATAGTAACCAGCTGGAACGGAATACTCCTACTTCTGGGGCGGAATACTCATGCACCCGATATGATATGAACTAGAGACAGAATACTCATGCACTCTCCTCGGGCGGAATAAACCTGCACCCAATATGATATAAACCAGAGGCGGAATACTCCTGCACTCTCCTGGGGAGGGATACTCCTGCACCCAATATGATAACAACCAGAGGCGGAATACTCCTGCACTCTCCTGGGGCGGAATACTCCTGCACCCAACATAATATGAATCAGAGGCGGAATACTCCTGTACTCTCCTGGGGCAGAATACTCTCGCGCCCGATATGATATAAACTAGAGGCGGAATACTCCTGCACTCTCCTGGGGCAGAATTGTCCTGCACCCGATATGAATGCAACATAATACGTATGAATGCAACATAATGCATATGAATCCAATATGATGTAATAATAACCCATCACCAGCACGGGAGTCTCATCGACAGCCGGAAAGTATATGTCAACTCACAGCCAGAATACAATGCTAATATCCTCAATACAATACCAACAACAGGACATAACATATAACATACAATGCAAATCCAAAGTTAAGGCGTAATGAGTACGCCTATCGGTAGGTACACACGTAAGGAACACGTGGTAGATTATCCACGAGGCCAAGGGCCTCCAAAGAAATGGATACAAACACTTACCTTATTTCAAATTGCTACTCAATAACTGCTTTATCCTTTAGATTCACCGCCAAATGATCCTGCTTATTCACACGTGTATGTACCTTTATTAATCAAGATTCCGGCGAATCCCAGTACCTGATCAATTTTTGTGCAACCAAGCACAGAAACCAAAATAATGGATGAAGACATGGAAAGAAAAAACTAGCTAAGACAGATCTGCATTTTTCTGAGAAATATGCTCAAGTACAATTAGAGTACTAATGTTCTCTTAAAAGACTACTAATGTGGTCTTACCTAGTCATGTTACAGGAGGAACAATATCCAGAGTGTTGATTGTAAAGAAGTCAACATAGACTCTAAAGAAGTTAATTACAAAGTATGATTCTCAAAAATAACAATGAAGTTTCTGATTGCAGATACCTAATGACTTCGTTGAGCGAGAACCTATTTTAAAGCATATATTTAGAGAGTAAAACCTCGTAGTAGATACACTTGCCAAGAAGGGCTTGACGAAAGATTGGAGGAAATATTTTGATTTCTGATTCCCCTCCTAACTTAATAATCGAAGTCTCTGTTTGGATAGCAAAAATGAAACTCAGAGGCTCCCTTGCGATGATGTATGGTTTGAGGCCTAAGAGGTCTCTCCATGGCCTTGCATTGTGAATAACATAGAATTTTGGAAATTTTGATAGTGCATTAGCACCACTGCATGCCCATCGCGATGATGGAGGAGTTTAGAACCTGGGGATTCTTGTGTTGCCCCTGCATCGCGAGAGGCAGCTTTCAAGCCAGTAATCAAGCCTTACGGCTGTCACGACCCTTTTTTAACTTAAAGAAGAAAGCAATTGTCTATAAAAGGGCTATGACGGTGTTTTAGATACACAAGTTATTAGAGATTTTTGGAGTTGCCACTTGACAAGTTAAATGTGTGCTAAGTCAAATGTGTGCCAAGTCATCAAAGTGGTGTACCTAGAACACCTATGACTCGTTTTGTGGTCTGCGTCAGAGTTTCGGGTAAGGATCTCGGTTGACTCTCGGGAAGGTGTTAGGCACCCTCGAGTCCTGTGCCAAGCACAGTTGTTTTTATTGACGCATTTTGACTCTTTAAAATTATTTATTATATTTTGCCTTGGTTTATTTCGCCTTGGTTTGATATTAATTTTTCCGTTCAAGTAGAAACTCGAATCGAGATATAATTGCGCAGGCACTTTACCCGAACAATATCTTCTGACTTAAATCAATTAAATCGCACGGCACTTCACCGGTTCGAAATCTCTTGACTTAAAATGAGTTTCAACGTGGACAATTGGTTATTATTTTAAACTTGTTTCGGCCTACTTGAAATTGCCTTATCGAATTTAAGTGAGATTGTCAATTTGCTGTAAAAATTTTGCTCACAGGCCACTTTTACCATTGGTATTTAGTTTGAAGCCACTTTTTTTATTGGTCTTACATGAGAGGCTACTTTTTGGAACTTCAATTTTTTTGAGCTGAAGTTCAAACCTTGTGGGTTGAACTTCATGACTAAATTATGAAGTTTTAACTTCAATCCGTAAGGGCTGAACTTTTAGGCATAGATGCGTAAACTTCAACCCTTGTGGATTGAAGTTGAACTTTAACCCTTATGGTGGACTGAAGTTGAACTTCAACCCTTATGGGCTGAACTTGTGTGAAGTAAAACCCAAAAGGATTGAAGTTTCAAAAAGTGGTCTCGTGTAAAACCAATAAAAAAAGTGGCCTTAGACCAAAGATCACTGCCAAAAGTGGCATTTGGTGCACTTTGCCCCAATTTGCTTTGCTTAAAGTGTTTCGACTGAAAATTGTGTTATTAATCATTATATTAACGTGAGTTTAAACTCTGCCTACAGCGACAATCAGTTTGAAACATGCTGACTCAAACTATTTGCATTAGATGTCCCACTGGCATTTTTTTTTCAAATTGTTCCCCTTTGATAGGAATTATTCACACTTCCTAAAATCTGATTTTTATATTGAACATAGCTGATTTTATAAAAAAAAAAAATCCAAAATTAGCTTATCACGGCACAGCTATTTCAACATAATGATGCACTAATAATAATTTTTTTTTTTTTAACTTTTTCTTTGTTTGGTAGCAGGTAATGAAACACACATCATACAAACATAAGTAAACTAAACAAGTGTATGCCTGGTCTTATCCCAAATATGGACCAGACCTTAAAAATAAATATTTCTTTTCAAAATTTGGGCCTTTGACAAGCCTGTCTACACATGAATAGCATAAGCTAATGCAAGATAACAGGGAAATTTACCTATGGAGGTGTAGCTCCCAAATATAGTCCACTTAGTTTAAACCAACATATGAACAAGAGCACCAGTAGCAATCAGCAGTAAAACAACCAAACTTCAACTCATTTTTTTACCTCGAAACAAATAATATTAACACCCTAGAAGACCTTTGGTTAAGTCACCTTTAATTCTGGCTCTCACTCTCATTCTCTAGTGTTTTTATCTCAAGTTTCTCACTATTTTTTCTAACACGAAAGGCTCTTTCTTTTCAGATCTGTCTCAAGTTTCGGAGAGTGGTGTTTTTAGATCTGTTTTATGTCCCCAAATGAGAGATAATACTCTCTTTTAAATAGACCGGAGGAGGAGTGTGTTGTTGGGTAAGGGACAAGAGAATTGAATGCTTGGCATGCCTAGCTAACTAGACAAAAAAAAAGGGCAGAGAATCTTTGCTTTATTGCTGTCCAATATTGTCTTACACAAGCGAACACACATATCTTACTTACTAATTAACAAGGATAAACCTCATTCTAATCATCCATTCATGACCAATTAAGCTTTCAAAGACACACAGATTAATACCATAAATTCATTTGAACAGACAAGCATACAAGATGATTCCATTTTTTCACTTAATACTAAACCCACAATGGGGACTGCCTAGTGAAGGGAATAAGGGAAGTTGAGGCTTTCTTTCTAACCAGTTACCAAAAGAAGATAGGCATCAAAGAGCCAAATCACGATAGCACACCATCGCGACCTCGTTTCCATCACAACGCTGCCCGAAAACGACTAACGCAGCTGCTGCTACAAAGCCAACACAAGCCATCAACATCATATCATCACAGCCTCGTCGCAATCATAAACAACACTAAGCCATAGCCAACAAAACCTTGCTATTGAACCAAACATCACAGCCCCACTAGTAGCCTCACCAATCAGCGGCATTGTGTCACCACTGTCCCACCATCACATACTATAGCCACGGCCTCGCTAAGCCAAACTCATCACAAAACTACTTCTCGCCACCACTGCCCTCGTCTATTTATCACCACCATCATCACCACTGCCACATCACCACCCCGCTGCCTCCGTCCCAAACCTCGTCACTGTCCGAACAACTCGCCATCCCAATGGCCCAAAATCAGTCAATTCTTCTCAAACTTCTAATGGAAAACAAGCCCCAACGAGGTTGTTTTTCGTTAGAAAATGGAAGAAAGGAGACGGAGCACAAAGGATGAGAGGAACGGGAAGGGTGCAACGGAAAAAAGTGGCCGGAATTTATGGTAGCCAATGTGAAACTCGATCTACGCAAATTTATGGGTAATTTGGTGAAACTATTGGTGGAAATAGAAAGAGAAGGAGAGATGGTTCCATCCATGTAATTTGTTGGCCGGGAAGAGGGTGTCGCCGCTGTTGTTAGTGGTGGTTGACGGCGGTTCACGGCGGAGGTTCTCATTGCGACAGGGTTTCGTTAACTGGAGTGAGTTGGGGAAAATTTGAGTCAAAATAGCAAATTTGGAATTTATATCAAAGTAAACGGGCCGAATTGGAAGGAGACGGGTCGGGTCACATAAGGATTGGGCTGAAGCTCGTCCCTTCCTATTTCATGATTTTTAACTTGACTAATGCAATTTTGTCTGCTAAACTTTCATGGCCATATCTGAACTTAGGCAATACTACAATTAATTAAAATACCCGCAATTATACAATATATTTAACTAGCAGAAAATATCAAACTAAATAAAACATATATATCCTTCTTTTTTTTTTTTAATTTTATTTTTCCAATATTTTCTTCCTAAATGATTAACTAAAAAGGGCCAGGCAAAGCTGGAAAAATCTTACGAAAATCTTAGCAAAATTAGCAAAATTAACACCATAGTTTTAGTAATTATTAGTATGGTGCCAAAATTAGGTGATTACAGCTGCCCTCTTTGTTTGAGAACACAAAGAGTTTTCGAACAAAGACGTAATCAACAACTAATTTTGGCTTTTTCGGTTCTAGCCAAGATGCTTTGCAAAGTGGTGACCGTGCCTTGAAAGTTCGGTTCTAACAAAGAACAAGGCTACCTACATATCCCCGGACTAAGGAATCAGGTCAGTGTAGTTCCTGACGTGCGGTAGCTGGGACTACCACATTCGAACAGACACTAAGACGCTGTTAGACTCTCTAGACTAACACTAAACACTTTCTATACTTTCTAGGACTGACACTTGACGCTTCTAGACTGACTTGAGACATTTTTAGGCACACCTGAGACTGTTGCTGCTGGTTCCTTGTTGCTAGTTGCTGGCTAGCTGGCTGGCGGTCATTGCTTTACAAAGAAAAATGAAAATACAACATTGAAATGTAAAATTAGCATTCCTAGACTAAGTCTTCATGCTTCATAAACTGATAAACTGGTCCGCAGCTCCCACTACCCAAGTGGGTCTTAACTTGAAATTGCCGCTCGGGCGGGCTTGACTTGAAAGTTGAAATTGCCGCTTTGGCGGGCTTTGACTGGAAAGCTGATTTTGCTGCTTTGACGGGCTTTGACTTGAAAGCTTAAATTGCCGCTTTGACGGGCTTTGACTTGAATGAAATTGCCGCTTTGTCGAACTTTGACTTGAATAAAATTGCCGCTTTGACGGACTTTGACTTGAATGCTAAAATTGCCGTTTTGACGGACTTTGACTTGAAAAAATGAAATTGCCGCTTTGACGGACTTTGACTTGAAAATTGAAATTGACGCTTTGACGGACTTTGACTTGAATGAAATTGCCGCTTTGACGGGCTTTGACTTGAATGCTTAATTGCCGCTTTGACGGGCTTTGACTTGAAAGTTGAAATACCGCTTTGACGGGCTTTGCCTTGAATGTTGAAATTGCCGCTCGGGTGAGCTTTGACTGTTGAAAGCTTGAAATTGCTGCTCGGCAAGCTTTGATTTGAAATTTTAACTGCATCTTAAAATCTGCATATCTTTTGATGATCTCTTTCATGGTACACTACTACACTCCTTGGTGTGTCATTCTTTGTGCCGATGTGAAACATTAGGCTCCAATTATCAAGGTTGGTCCTGACTTGCTCTAGTACAACTATGAAACTGTAACAAGTTTTGCAAGACTTTCTTTGCTCGTTTGATGTTGGAGAAGCTGAAACGAATTGAAGTAAGACAAAATGATGGAAATGAAAAAGCTTCCAACCAAAAGATGAAAAAAAAATGACGTCCCTTACGGGACAGATAAAGGACTGAAGAGATGACGACCTTATTAATATGACATGTATTTTGGAATCAACTCTTAATCCGCTCACATGGTTTATCCCTTATTTTTCTCCCGTTTTTCCAATCTTGCTTGATGGTAAATCTAACGACCCTCATTCGACTAGTAGTTCCCTTTCAGGTTTTTACTGACTAGCCTCTCTCTTTGTTCTTTTAACCCACCGTTGTCTTGTAGTGCCCTTTCAGGTTTTCAGCGACAAGACTTCATTTTGTCTCTTTTTTTTCTTTTTTTTTAATCTTTCATTTCACACTCTTCCCCATCGACCGCCCATGTTTCCTTGCTGGTCGATCCCATCTTTCTCCATTTGTATGCTTTCATCTCGGTTCCCTCAGAGATTTCCTTTCAATAACTTGTATGCTCCCATCTCCTGATTGAGATTGATGACAACTAAAAATGTGACTTCCCAATGCGAAACTTCTCCCTTGATACCCCATTCGGCTTGACATTCTCAATGATCGATCAAAAGGGTCTTTATTTTGACTGTAACGTTGGATTTGGTTAGGCTATAAAGAAAAGGGTTCAGCATAAAAGCTCAGATGCATCTCATGAGATGACTAGAATGAGCATTACAAGATTTGAAATCACCGCTTTTGAAAAATAAACAAAATTTTTTCCCTAGTTTAGGCAAATTGGGGATTCCTTTTTCTTTTTTTTTCTTTTAATTGAAGAGCGGTATGAAAGCATCTCATGAAACAACTTGGTCAAATATTACAACCCTTGGAATCATTTCTTTTTAAATAATAATAAATTGTAGCCCCAATTTAGAGAAAATCAAGGAATTATCTTTTTGAATTTTTCTAATATGAAAACATAGGGGATATTGAGATTATTCTCCGAGATGAACACAACCATAAAAGGGATGTTGACTTTCTCCCATTTTTTTAAAAAATTAAATAAAATAAACTTCCTATACTGGGGCGCTGTGAGTTTCTTCCCTGATTTCGAGAATATGCCGAACATCTCATAAAACACGTGAATAGATGGTATAACAAAATAGAAGTTTGTTTAATAAAAATAAACTTCTGCTCCAGTTTAGCATAAAATGAGGATCTGAATTTCTTTTGACGTTGGCCGCAAACTTGGAGGCAAGTTTGCGTCAGTATGACAGGGAAAAAATGAGCTTTTCCCTGTGATGACCGCACCCGAATGGTTGCCTACGTATCCATTTGAGAGGAATCAGGTCAGACGTAGCTCTACCACTAAATAGTAGATTTTTGTTGTTGTTTTTTTTTTTTTTTGATCATATCAAATTGATTCCAAGGGAGGGTTGGCCAAAAAAAACACAAAAAGACTGACAAAGGATATAGTGTTTGGGTAGAAGAAATGAAAGTCGTTCGTCATCCCGATCCGAGAATGCCTCGCACAAGTAATGATTAAATCAATTGACCTGAATTTTTCCACACGTGTCCTCAGCGTCTGCTTCAACGATGTTTCTCAAATTGGTATTTCAAATTCGGTCGAAGCGACCGTGCAAGATTTGAACTTCTCACCAATCTCCCTTATCGGATGACTACTTATTAATTTCCAACTTATTTGAATCCCTCTTTTATCCCTCTCTATTACTTAGATAGCTCACAATATCAGAGCGCGTGTTCAAATCAAGATGTAAATTTCGCACGCATGTCATGTTATTACGGCCGACAAAACATAAAATTAGAATACTAAAGAAACAAGACCAAGAAAAAAATAAGCGGAAAAGGGTCAAAACTGCCCTTAACGTATGCGAAAAGGATTAAAATTGCCCCCACCGTTAAGTTTCTGCAAATTTTGCCCTCACCGTTAAGTTTGTGGCCCATTTTTGCCCTTACTACTAACGGCTCTATTTTAATTTTTCTGTTTTGTTTCTTTTAAAATACGTGGCGCTCTATAATTGGTCTGTCCCAAATAAATATACCCAAACCATTTTAATACCCAGCTCAATCATACAACCCGCCCCAAATAAATATACCTATCTTCTTCATAACCCATTTTTCCTCGTTCAAAACAATAAACTGATTATATTGATGAAAAAGAAAATGGGGAAGTCCATGAAAATTAATTTATATACAGTTGAGATCTTAAATAGTAGATGTTGGGAAAATTATCTTCTTATATACTATTGATGGAACTGAAGATAGCTACATATATAAATGAAAATTTTATATTTATATTTTACTTGAAATCCGCAGCAAAAACAAATATACGTAATTTGTAAGTAACTTGAATTCTATTAAAACAAGACTATATGGAAATTTTTACAATATTGATAATAATTTCAATTACAATTTTGGTGTGACTCTAGGCTTCATTTATTTGTACTTAATAAAGGTCTTGATCTTTATCATTTTAATTTGATTTATTAAGATATTTAATTTTAGGAGGTTTGAAACTTAGACCAACACTTAATAAGTCTAAATAGATCTGACCCACAACCAATTATTTGGAGTTATGAAGAAGATAAGATATCTTTATTTGGGGTGCGTTGTATGAACGGGTTGAGTATATTTATTTGGGACAGACCAATTATACAGCGCCACGTATTTTAAAAGAAACAAAACAGAAAAATTAAAATAGGGTCGTTAGTAGTAAGGGCAAAAATGAGCCACGAACTTAACGGCGAGGGCAAAATTTGCAGAAACTTAATGGTGGGGGCAATTTTAATCCTTTTCGTATACGTTAAGGGCAGTTTTGGCCCTTTTCCGAAAAATAAGAGACATAATGTTGAGACGAGAAAAGTATCTAGATTTTATTGAATTAAAGACATGAGGATTTGAACATTAAAACAAGAAAAATAAATGCACTTAGGCTATAACCCTTAAAATAACTAAGCGCACAGAAAGATTAGCAAAACAAGCTACAACACTTCACAGTCACTCAGTTGCAAGTCAGGGCCAATGTACTGCATTGAGGCATTGCTGGAGCCTTGGCCCGGCTGAACCATGCAAATTTCAAAGATGCCACCCAAATCAAATGGCGCATCCTGACTGTCTTTCACTGTGTTGACATCTGTTGCAATGATCTTCGGCTTCATAATATAGCCTACAAAAGACTGGGCAAGACACGGAATTGGCTACGGGATGGACCAAACTTCGGACTTCTTCTTTCTTGCTTGCTTGCGATCAGCTTCTCTTGGCTTTAAGCCTAGCCCCCAAGTGCCTTGCACGCCAATTGGCTCTACTTGATTCACCCTGCCCTGCAGTGATGTTCCCAGACCTTTCCCAAATTAGAAACCATGTTTCAGCATTTCAGAGGCCATTATGATAGCCATATCCGACACTCTTGGGACGAGTATGGGTTTCCCTTCTGTCACTTTTTCCACATACACCACATCGGAGGATTGATACATAATGGTTGGGTGAGTGGTGACAACCTCGAGGCCTGGTACATCCAGACTATTGTTGAACTGCGAATCATTCTCTCCAAAAACCACGACGACTTGATTGTCCCAAGTGAACTTAACCGCTTGATGGACTGTAAAAGGTACAACACATGCTATGTGGATCCACGGTCGGCCCAATAATAGATTGTAAGATGCATCAGCTTCCAGGACTTGGAATTTAATGGTTAATGTTGCAGGGCCAATGGTTAACTCAAGTTCAACGATACCCAAAGATTCTTGAACTCCTCAATCAAAAGCACGAACAGAGGATGAGCTGGCTCTGATCCTGCAGGTATCCACCTTCAAGCTCTTCAATGTGGTGAGAGGGTAGATGTTCAAACCTGCACCGCCATCTATTAAAACACGTGAGACATAAGAGTTTTCACATTTGACCGAAACATGAAGTGCCCGGTTATGACCAGTTCCTTCTTTGGGTAACTCTTCGTCTGTGAATGTCACACGGTTGGTCTCAAATACTCTGCCTGCAAGTGCTTCCAGATTACCCACAGTTGTTTGTTCAGGAATATAAGCTTCATTCAGTATCTTCAGTAGTGCGTGGCGGTGTGCTTCAGAGTTCATCAGCAAAGACAAGAGTGATATCTGAGCTGGAGTCTTCCTTAACTGCTCGACGATAGAGTAATCCGTCGTTCTCATCTTACTTAGGAATACCTCAACTTCTTTCTCTAACACTGGTTCTTTGATTGGTCTTTGGTCCTCACGACCAGGTTTTGTCTTACCCAATTCTTCCGGAGTGAAACATCTTCCAGAGCGAGTCAGACCATTAACATCAACAGCGACCTCCATAATCTCTTTCCCTTGGTAAGACACGACTGTTTTGTTGTAGTTCCAGGGAACAACCTTTGTACTTGTAACAGGGATTTGTTTTGCCTTTGTGATGACTACTGGTTCACACGGCTTTGCCTTAACCTCAATGACCAGAGCCTTCTGACTTGGTGCTCCTTGCACGATAAACACTGGCCCATCAGGCTGAACTTTTTCTGGCTTTGCGGCTGGAACTGTAAAACTTGGTTCAACGGCCACATCTTGCTTTATTTTGTTGACAGCAGATTCATTTGGACTTGCGGCCGATACAACAATGAACGGCTCCTGGCATTTAATATCTGAAAAGGTATCAACCGCCACAATCTGCTTGGCAGCTTTCCCTTTCAAATCTTCCTCTGTGCATACCATCCCAACTGTATGTGTGTTATTCTGAACATTATGAGCTAGCAAAGGATTTTGGTTCACATTTTGAGTCTCGTCTCCCACAACCTTTATCAGATTGTTATCTATCATTACTTGGATTGCTCTTTTCAGATGCCCACATTGCTTCATGTCATCTCCAGGCGCCCCAGAATGAAAAGCGCAACGGCGCGAGCGATCCACTTTCCCGGTTGGATTCATGTTTCCCAAGATGGGTTTCAACATGTTAGCTTGTTGTAGCTTTTCAAACAGGTTGGTGTAAGATTTTCCAATTGGTGTGAACCCCATTATTCCCCCCTCTTCACAACTTTTGATGACATGCACTCAGACGAGAGTATGGATTTTTCCTTTTTTGGGAGGGAAGGTTAGGCGAAGCCTGGAAGTGATTGTGAGGAGTGTTATATATGGTTTCTGTGGCTGGTGCACGCCATTGCAGATAGGAAGATGTTGGAGCATATAGCTACGCTTTGTGGAATTGATGGGTGGAGTATTTTGGATCATGTGGGGAGTGGTGGTGCTGATAATGCATTTGTGGAGTTCGGGAGTATGAGGGAGGTTGTTTGCATTGTCTCTTGCTCTGTTTTCTGGAACCTCATTCCATTTGTCTTTCATTCGCAAGACACTCTGGCCTAGTTAGGCAAGTGAATTGTGTAGCAGAGGCTAAGGGTGGAGCAAGTGGAGGTGGTGGTGCCAGTGGACACATTGTGAAAGATTCTTCCTCTTTTGTTGCACTGTAGTAGTGGGGGAGAGTCAGGAGAATACAACGAGTCCTCAGCTGTAGTAGGCAGGCCATATGCCTGATGCACGATAGTCGATGCAAATCCTGAGAGATTAGATGTAATAGGAGGAGGTGCATGTCCCATGGATGCAGTTCACCCACGAACTGTTTCAGATTTTTCACTTCTTCAATCAGCATCTCATTCTGCTCAACCACCATCTCTTTCATATCTTTTGCCTCTTTGGTAAACCTCTCATTCTGCTCAAGTACCAGCTGTTTCAGATTTTTGACCTCTTCGGTCAACCTCTCATTCAATTCAATCAAACGCTCGTGAGCCCCGAACTCAGAATTCCCACCTTCAGACGTCATGATCACGGGATGCGTTGATGCTGTTGTGTACGGGTGATATGATGCCAGAATATCTGTCTGAGTTACCCAAGATGTCCAAACAACTAGTTGCAAACAAATTGGGTTAGCCCAAAACACACATTGACAAGCTTATGGTTGTTATGCGTCATCCCGAAAAGGTTCGCAGCATATGCCTGCTTGTACCGACCCTATCCCAAAAATATGGACTACGTGTCGCGTTGAGAAAAGTCAGGACGCAAACCGTAGATGACACGTAACTCGAGATAACAGACAAGCTTGACTTTCTTTTTTCTCTTTTCTTTTCTTTCCTTTTTTTTCTTTTTCTTATCCTTTTACTTTTAATCATTATTTTTGAAACAACTGACATAATTTAAACAATGATACGAGACAAGAGCTAAAAATAAAAACACGATGTCTGGGTATTTACAGAATTAGAGAAAAACTAGGATACAATATGACAGACACGAGACACACGAATGATTAACAAAATTTTACCATTACAATGGCGTAAAAAGACGACAAATTTTTCTCAAACTTAGGGTAAAATTAAGACACAAACTCGGACACAGGAACATTTCAAAAATTTGGTCAAACGGCATGAAAATGACAATCAATTTTTTTCTACAACTGGGGATAAAATCTGGACACAGACCTAGACAAACAAAAAGGTTCTAAAATTTTCATCATTATAGTGACAACAAACTATTTTAAAAAATAAACTCTGGCCAAAACCCGAATACAAAACTAAACACAAGACTCCAAAAAGAATTTCTTCGTTACAATGGTTTAAATGACGACCCCTTTTTTTTGAAACTCGAGACTCTAACCCCTGTTCTTTAATCAACTAATTTTTACGACTCGAATAAATGTATAAAATTCCCACAAATCCTGAAAAATTCGTCATTACAACGACATTAAAATGATAGTTTATTCGACAACTTGGGACAAGATCCCATACTCAAATTTGGACAATTTTTAGAAAATTTATAATCATAACGACGTAAAAATTGGACAAAATTAAGGAACTCTTTGACACACATTTAGACGCAAAATTTGAAAAATTCCAAAACATTTTCGCCGTTTTGGAACTCTTTGACACACATTTAGACGCAAAATTTGAAAAATTCCAAAACATTTTCGCCGTTATAACGGCGTAAAATTATCTTTCAATATTTTAGGCTAGACTGTGAGACTTGACGTAAACACGAATGGCCTAAAGAAAATTCGGCATTATAACGACACATATTTTATGACTTAAAGAAAACCTTTCTTATGGATTTTGGCACAATAACATAAAAATTTACCATTATAACGGCGTAAAATGATGACATTTTTTTTTAATTTGTATCCATTTTAATATACCCCGACCTCTCATACCAATAACGGTCATCATAACAACCTTCCGAATACATGCAACACAGAAAATGCCATAAATAACGCGTCTTTCGGGGATGCGGGCCCCATCATGACACGAGAGAGTCAGCCTAGACAAATGTAGTACCGGTGTACCGCACCTCACTAAGTCTAATGATATGAAAATAGATCTGCCGAGATAAAAAAGTACAGGTTCAACTCTAGGCGACTCAATGGGTTCCATGATCTAGTGATTCAGCCATTTGAAAGTGCCTCAGAGGTACCGATCGACAACGTCTAACGGCCTAACCCGACGCACCTCCTCCTAATAAGGGTTAACATTTTGTGTCCTGAGACACGACAGAAATTCCAGATGTCGAAGTGAAAATGACGTGTATGTGTGCAGTGTTCCGGAAGACTCAGAGGTGTACAAGAGAAGATAGTTGTGTATATATAGTTCAAACATATCAAAGCAGTAACATTCAAGGCAACACATACAAACAATATTCAGAAAAAGCCAAAAAGCAGCCAATATTAAAGCCTGAGACTCTTAGTTTTAACTTTCCTCCCCAGCAGAGTCGCCAAGCTGTCACGACCCTATTTTAACTTAAAGAAAAAAACAATTGTCTAAAAAAGGGCTATGACGGTGTTTTAGATACACAAGTTATTAGAGATTTTTGGAGTTGTAACTTGACAAGTTAAAGGTGTGTCAAGTCACCAAAGTGGTGTACCTAGAACACTTATGACTCGTTTTGTGGTCTGCATCAGAGTTCCGGGTAAGGATCTTGGTTGACTCTCGGGAAGGTGTTAGGCACCCTCGAGTCCTGTGCCAAGCACAGTTGCTTTTTTTGACGCATTTCGACCCTTTAAAATTATTTATTATATTTTGCATTGGTTTATTTCGCTTTGATTTGATATTAATTTTTTTCGTTCAAGTAGAATCTCGAATCGAGATATAATTACGTAGGCACTTGACTCGAACAAAATCTTCTGACTTAAATCAATTAAGTCGCACAGGCACTTCACCCGTTCGAAATCTCATGACTTAAAATGAGTTTCAACATGGACAAATAGTTATTATTTTAAACTTATTTCGGCCTACTTGAAATTGCCTAATCGAATTTAAGTGAGACTGTCAATTTGCTTTGCTTAAAGTGTTTCGACTGAAAATTGCGTTATTAATCATTATATTAACATGAGTTTAAACTCTGCCTACAGTGACAATAAGTTTGAAACATGCTGACTAAACTATTTGCATTAAATGTCCCACTGGCATTTTTCTTTCAAATTGTTCCCCTTTGATAAGAATTATTCACACTTCCTAAAATCTGATTTTTATATTGAACATAGCTGATTTTATAAAAAAAAAATCCAAAATTAGCTTATCACGGCACAGCTATTTGAACATAATGATGCACTAATAATAATTTTTCTTTTAACTTTTTCTTTGTTTGGTAGTAGGTAATGAAACGCACATCATACAAACATAAGTAAACTAAACAAGTGTATGTCTGGTCTTATCCCAAATATGGACCAGACCTTAAAAATAAACATTTCTCTTCAAAATTTGGGCCTTTGACAAGCCTGTCTACACATGAATAGCATAAGCTAATGCAAGATAACAGGGAAATTTACCTATGGAGGTGTAGCTCCCAAACATAGTCCACTTAGTTTAAACCAACATATGAACAAGAGCACCAGTAGCAATCAGCAGTAAAACAACCAAACTTCAACTCATTTTTTTACCTCAAAACAAATAATATTAACACCCTAGAAGACCTTTGGTTAAGTCACCTTTAATTCTTGCTCTCACTGTCATTCTCTAGTGTTTTTCTCTCAAGTTTCTCACTATTTTTTCTAACAAGAAAGGCTCTTTCTTTTCAGATCTGTCTCAAGTTTCGGAGAGTGGTGTTTTTAGATCTGTTTTATGTCCCCAAATGAGAGATAATACTCTCTTTTAAATAGAGTGGAGGAGGAGTGTGTTGTTAGGTAAGGGACAAGAGAATTGAATGCTTGGCATGCCTAGCTAACTAGACAAAAAAAAGAGCAGAGAATCTTTGCTTTATTGCTGTCCAATTTTGTCTTGCTATTTGACTTTTGAGCCTCAAAGAATCTGAAATTCATACTCAATCTAAAGTCCAAGACCAACACTAATTTCATCTGAAACTCAAATCCTACCCAACTAAAGTCACTGGACCTTCAACTTAACTAAGCACCAATTTATTAGGCTAGAATCAATTCCCAGACTTCAACAATTAACTTGAACTAAAAAATTACTCAAGATCAAACGATTGGAAATGTGCTTCATGCTCAGACAGACTCAAACCAATCAAAATTCATGAACAACTCCAAGATTTCAACACTCCCTCCTAGCCATAACAGAATTCTCATTAAAGATCAAAAACAGAAAAAATTCATTCAATATTAGCTAACTTAATCGCAAGATCAGAACTTAACCATCCAGAGTTTCCACGCTTTCGGTACTTCCTCGCAAGTTACATGAATAACTACTTCACATAAACATACTCGAACAATCACACTCACAAGTAATCCCAATTAATCTTCAATTGAACAATGAGAAACATGACATAAAAGAAAGGCTTTCACATATACAAATGTTAGTTTTCAGCTATTAACCGCAAGTATATATTTCATGAGCTTACACAAGCGAACACACATATCTTACTTACTAAATTAAAAAGGATAAACCTCATTCTAATCATCCATTCATGACCAATTAAGCTTTCAAAGACACACAGATTAATACCATAAATTCATTTGAACAGACAAGCATACAAGATGATTCCATTTTTTCACTTAATACTAAACCGACAATGGGGACTGCCTAGTGAAGGGAATAAGGGAAGTTGAGGCTTTCTTTCTAACCAGTTACCAAAAGAAGATAGGCATCAAAGAGCCAAATCACGATAGCACACCATCGTGGCCTCGTTGCCATCACAACGCTGCCCGAAAACGACTAGCACAGCTGCTGCTACAAAGCCACCACAAGCCATCAATATCATATCATCACAGCCTCGTCGCAATCATAAACAACACTAAGCCATAGCCAACAAAACCTTGCTATTGAACCAAACATCACAGCCCCACTAGTAGCCTCACCAATCAGCGGCATTGTGTCACCACTGTCCCACCATCACATACTATAGCCACGGCCTCGCTAAGCCAAACTCATCACAAAACTGCTTCTCGCCACCACTGCCCTCGTCTATTTATCACCACCATCATCACCACTGCCACATCACCACCCCGCTGCCTCCGTCCCAGACCTCGTCACTGTCCGAACAACTCGCCATCCCAATGGCCCAAAATCAGTCAATTCTTCTCCAAATTCTAATGGAAAACAAGCCCCAACGAGGTTGTTTTTCGTTAGAAAATGGAAGAAAGGAGATGGAGCACAAAGGATGAGAGGAACGGGAAGGGTGCAACGGAAAAAAGTGGCCGGAATTTATGGTAGCCAATGTGAAACCCGATCTACGCAAATTTATGGGTAATTTGGTGAAACTATTGGTGGAAATAGAAAGAGAAGGAGAGACGGTTCCATCCATGTAATTTGTTGGCCGGGAAGAGGGTGTCGCCGCTGTTGTTAGTGGTGGTTTACGGCGGTTCACGGCGGAGCTTCTCATTTCGCCAGGGTTTCGTTAACTGGAGTGAATTGGGGAAAATCTGAGTCAAAATAGCAAATTTGGAATTTATATCAAAGTAAATGGGCCGAATTGGAAGGAGACGGGTCGGGTCACATAAGGATTGGGCTGAAGCTCGTCCCTTCCTATTTCCTGATTTTTAACTTGACTAATGCAATTTTGTCTGCTAAACTTTCATGGCCATATCTGAACTTAGGCAATACTACAATTAATTAAAATACCCGCAATTATACAATATATTTAACTAGCAGAAAATGTCAAACTAAATAAAACATATATATCCTTCTTTTTTTTTAATTTTATTTTTCCAATATTTTCTTCCTAAATGATTAACTAAAAAGGGCCAGGCAAAGCTGGAAAAATCTTACGAAAATCTTAGCAAAATTAACACCATAATTTTAGTAATTATTAGTATGGTGCCAAAATTACGTGATTACAGCTGCCCTCTTTGTTTGAGAACACAAAGAGTTTTCGAACAAAGACGTAATCAACAACTAATTTTGGCTTTTTCGGTTCTAGCCAAGATGCTTTGCAAAGTGGTGACCGTCCAGAGTTTCCACGCTTTCGGTACTTCCTCGCAAGTTACATGAATAACTACTTCACATAAACATACTCGAACAATCACGCTCACAAGTAATCCCAATTAATCTTCAATTGAACAATGAGAAACATGACATAAAAGGAAGGCTTTCACATATACAAATGTTAGTTTTCAGCTATTAACCGCAAGTATATATTTCATGAGCTTACACAAGCGAACACACATATCTTACTTACTAATTAAAAAGGATAAACCTCATTCTAATCATCCATTCATGACCAATTAAGCTTTCAAAGACACACAGATTAATACCATAAATTCATTTCAACAGACAAGTATACAAGATGATTCCATTTTTTCACTTAATACTAAACCGACAATGGGGACTGCCTAGTGAAGGGAATAAGGGAAGTTGAGGCTTTCTTTCTAACCAGTTACCAAAAGAAGATAGGCATCAAAGAGCCAAATCACGATAGCACACCATCGCGGCCTCGTTGCCATCACAACGCTGCCCGAAAACGACTAGCACAGCTGCTGCTACAAAGCCACCACAAGCCATCAATATCATATCATCACAGCCTCGTCGCAATCATAAACAACACTAAGCCATAGCCAACAAAACCTTGCTATTGAACCAAACATCACAGCCCCACTAGTAGCCTCACCAATCAGCGGCATTGTGTCACCACTGTCCCACCATCACATACTATAGCCACGGCCTCGCTAAGCCAAACTCATCACAAAACTGCTTCTCGCCACCACTGCCCTCGTCTATTTATCACCACCATCATCACCACTGCCACATCACCACCCCGCTGCCTCCGTCCCAAACCTCGTCACTGTCCGAACAACTCGCCATCCCAATGGCCCAAAATCAGTCAATTCTTCTCCAAATTCTAATGGAAAACAAGCCCCAACGAGGTTGTTTTTCGTTAGAAAATGGAAGAAAGGAGATGGAGCACAAAGGATGAGAGGAACGGGAAGGGTGCAACGGAAAAAAGTGGCCGGAATTTATGGTAGCCAATGTGAAACCCGATCTACGCAAATTTATGGGTAATTTGGTGAAACTATTGGTGGAAATAGAAAGAGAAGGAGAGACGGTTCCATCCATGTAATTTGTTGGCCGGGAAGAGGGTGTCGCCGCTGTTGTTAGTGGTGGTTTACGGCGGTTCACGGCGGAGCTTCTCATTTCGCCAGGGTTTCGTTAACTGGAGTGAATTGGGGAAAATCTGAGTCAAAATAGCAAATTTGGAATTTATATCAAAGTAAATGGGCCGAATTGGAAGGAGACGGGTCGAGTCACATAAGGATTGGGCTGAAGCTCGTCCCTTCCTATTTCCTGATTTTTAACTTGACTAATGCAATTTTGTCTGCTAAACTTTCATGGCCATATCTGAACTTAGGCAATACTACAATTAATTAAAATACCCGCAATTATACAATATATTTAACTAGCAGAAAATGTCAAACTAAATAAAACATATATATCCTTCTTTTTTTTTTAATTTTATTTTTCCAATATTTTCTTCCTAAATGATTAACTAAAAAGGGCCAGGCAAAGCTGGAAAAATCTTACGAAAATCTTAGCAAAATTAACACCATAATTTTAGTAATTATTAGTATGGTGCCAAAATTAGGTGATTACAATGGTCAGGTAGCATCGCGAGCTGTGTTGCTGGGTCCTGCACTAGAAATAGCAATGAGTTGTGGGAAGAATGAAAGATGGGTTTTGAGTTAGGGCTGGGTATATTGCATGGTGGATTCGGCCTGGGGAGACTCTCTACCGTATAAGGTGAGTTTTTATGGGGGTTTTAAAGTTGACTACAACCCATAAACGCTTGTTTTAACATGGATTAATATTTGGAATTCCTAGAATCATCCAAAATCTCAAGAACACTCAAAGCTCCTCCAAAGTTAATAATTAAGGATTTGACAACATTGAGGTAATTCTATCACCTTAAGTTCATTTAGTATGAATATTTATGGTATACTGTACTTATTAACTTGGTCAGAGGTTGAAAGTTGACAATTAATTAACCTTAGCTAATCAAGTAATGGTGGTTGTTGGAGGAATTAGGGGAGAATGAATAGTGGGTGTGTGTTAAATGTCATAAATTATCATGATCATCCATGCATCATATGCTATGCTTCTGAATTTGTCTAAATGTGATTTCGCCGTATACTTGTTTATGCTTATCAACGTGCTATATGTGTTATCGGTGCATATATCTTATGCTATGTTATAAGAAAATATAGTAACAAAAATAGTATGAAAAATATGCTTTCTAATACATATTATAAAGATGATTACTTTCTTATAGTACATCTCGTTCCCACTTTAAAATGTCGGGAATGAAAGAGAGATTTTAGTGCTGAAATGGAAGGTGCAAATGATTCAAATGACCAGCCATAAGGTTAAATGTATTGTTAAAAATACCAAACCTTTATACATTTAAAATGGGCAAAGACTACGAAGTTGCCAATATAACGATGCAGGGCAAATCGAGCCTAAGGCACGTACCATCAAGAGCCGGGATTGGAGGATACAAAGGACGAGAGGTCAAGATCATCGGAGAAGAGTTCGGGAGCATTTTGAAGATCGAGGCATTGGCTCCAGGCCCAGGAGCCCCGCCCAGGCAAAGCAGGCGCTCCGCCCAAGCAAGGGGCAGCCCAGGCGCTCCGCCTCCATGGTGGGCGCTCCGCCCAGCTCACTCCACTGATCAAAGTTGGGCAAATCCAGGCGCTCCGCCTCCCTTCCGGGCGCTCCGCCTACTTGACTAGCATTCAGAGATTTAGTCTAGTTATTTACTATTTTAGCCCTACGAGGCCTATTATGTGTAATAAATTTGTAGGGGCTTTTATGTCATTTCATTAGGAGTGTGGAACATCTATAAATACCACACTTAGTCATTTTACTTCATTAGCTAGATTTGAGTATTGAAGAATAGATTTTAGAAGAGACTAGGTCCTTCTTGTTGAAGCTTGGCTTCATGTATCTCTTACTTGGAATCCATGGTGGATCACCGCTAGTATGACCCCGTTTAATGGTTCGAGTCTCTTCTCCCTTTTGAATCAATCTATTTGTTAGTTTGATTCGTTATTTCTTTTAATTTTATGTTCTTCCCCGTTCCTATTTCTTGTTATCTTATGATTATTGCTTCCGCATCTTAGTTTATCGTTTCCGCTTATTTTTCCCTACATCATTTGGTATCAGAGCAAGGCTCGGGTTTCGTCCTTACGAATGCACGTTCCTTTTTCATCGTATCTTTACTTTAGTATTCTTGTTGTTATTGTTCTTGTGAAAGAAGAAGAAAAAAAACAAAACAAAAAAAACTGAAAAACTTGAAAAAAAAAAAAAAAAAAAAAAATCAAATTGTTGATTGGATTTGATGACCCATTCGATTATTGTTATCAGGGATTGTTATGAGATGATAACCCGTTGATTTGGTATCCTTGTTACATGATTTGGTGTTGAGAATAAAAAACTTGAAAATCAAAACCCCAAAGTTGAAAAAAACCCTTGTTCTTGAGTTCATGTCTTGATTCTTGGGTATTGGTTGATTGTTGGTTGTGAGATTGATATCGGGGATTGTTATATATCATTTTCCCGTTCATTTGGTACCAATTTTACAAGATTTGGAGTTGTGAATCAAAAGTTCAAGAAAATTGAACCTTACTAGAAACCCTTGTATAAACCGTTTTGAATCTCGATTGTGATCTTGTTTTTGGTTGTTTGGACTTGAAATTCATCGGGGATTGTTGGGAAATACTATACACAACTTTGAGCATCAAGGGATTTGCGAATCGGGTTGAAAACGTTGAGGATTTGGGTGAAAAAGTCAAAAAAACCCATTTTCGGAGGTGCTGGGAGCAGGCCCCAGGCGGACCGCCCATGCCCTAGGCGGGCTGTCCACAGCCCTTACTGGTCAGCCCCCAGGCAGACCGCCCTGGCCACCAGGCGGACCGCCCAGGCCACTGGCTGGTTGGTTTTATCTCGTTTCATGGATTTTGGTGTTTGTTTCGCTTCCATACTTCTTGGTTAGTGTTTCTAAGGTATTAGTCCTACTTTATTGACACTAATCTTTGATCCTTTAGGGTGTTATGTGTCTTGGAGACTTTACATAAAGTCGTAGAATTTGCTTGCTTCAAGTGCGCATTAAATTAGCTTCCGTACATCGAGTCCCTTAAACTCCATTCCGAACCATTACTTGGGTGAATTAGTTGATTGATCTTGCCATAGTGATTACTAAGAGACAAGAAGGTCTTGAGTGGAAAAAGGCTTGAGTGGTGAGAACAATAGAGTATGGTCACAAAAGCCAACGACCTTGAGTGTATACACGAGTGGAAAGAAAATTGAGTGTCATCTTTTGAGTGATACACGTGAGGGAGTGAATTTGTGAGGTCCTTTACTCTTTTGTTACAACTATGACATCAGATGACGATTATGGAGGGTATGACTCATTCGGAGATGATGGAGACTATGGTTCCTATGATGGTGATGATGGGTATTGCTATGACGATTCGGGGAACCAAGGCTCATATGATGATGAAGCGGGTCACTATGTTGATTATGAAGATGAAGAAGACTATGGGGCTTGCGAAAATGAATTTGAAGAATCTGATGCTCCAAGTCAAAAATATGAAAATAGTGACGCTTCAAGGTATGATGATCCTACTTACTCTTCTTGTGATGAATTTGATCATGATGATAGTGACGTAGAGAGAATTGATGATGATGTTGATTATGAGAATTGTTCATTTTCATCTTCTCTTGATGTTGCTTATGGTGTGCAAGGGAGTAGTAGAGGTCCTTCCATTAGTATGAGAGGAGGAGGTGGTTGTTCCTTGGGAAATGGGAGGTTTGCATCTTCTAGTTCCATATGAAGGGTGGAAGGAGAAACGGTATTGCTCTTACCATTACGAGGGTGCATTGCTCTAGTAGTGGTGGTAGGAGTGGTGCTATGGGCTATGGAACCAAGGCGAGAAGCAATTATGGGTTCCATAGTGGTATTCCTTCCCCGACTTTCAACAACACTCCTAATGTTGGAATAGTGACCGAAAGTAGAGGTTATTCTAGTGGTGTTGCCACTAGTGGAGAGATAAGGAGAACCCAACTTGGGGGGTGATGGTTTTCTTGGACTTGATCCTATACAAGACATGTGTGAATGTAGGTTCATTTTTGAGGTGACTGGTAGAGGAGGATGCTTGCTCAAGATTAGTGAAGCCTATGCTAATTTTGTTAATGTCTCTTGGGTTAATAGACTAAAGATACCATGCTACAAATTGAAATATCCTTATGAGTATCAAGGTGTTTGGATTACTAGTGAAGCTCGGGTACTCATATCTTATGGGAGTTACAAGGAATATATTTGGTGTGATGTGTGTCCCATGGAGCATTATGGTGTTTGGCTAGGACAACCGTGGTTGTAAGGTAAGAGGGTGCGGTAGGATATCGTGAAGGATGTGTACAAAGTGAGCAAGGGGCAAAAAAATTATGACCTTGAACCTTGCCGGGCAAAGTTTAAGTTCTATCCTAGTAAATTTTTTGGCCTATGCGAAAGGGAAAGGAGCAAGTATCTCAATCCAAGGATGCAAGAAAGCAAACAAGCAGTCCTACAATCACAAGCAACGGTGGGACTAGTGCAAGAAAAGAGTTGACAATTGTCAACAAGGTGAACCCAAAGCCACAAGCTCCAAAGCCAAGTGGTTCACCTACAAAGAAGAAAGAGACATCAAGTGATGAGTCTCTTAGTCCTATATTCCGGGTTGATGTTAAAAGTCCACCTACTCCGGCTATGGGTATTCTTGGGCCTCGTCCCAATTAACTCGAATTTGAGAGACAAAAGATTGAGAGGAGTAAGGGAGTGACCGGTGACATTCCTTGAGTGAAAAAGGAGAGGATGTGTTGAGTGATGTGAGTGGGATGTCACCACCCGAATCTACACCCGACCTTGAAAAGAAAATGAGGGAAAAGAAAGAGGCAAAAAGAATCATTGAGAGTGAGGACACCCCTTATTCTAACCTTAACCCTTTATCTTTTTCTTCTACTATTGTGAATACTTGTGTAGGTACTCTTGGAGGTAAACCAATGGAGCCTCAATCATATCCCAAGAAGGAAGGACAAGGTGAAGAAAATCTTCAATGTGAGCTTCAAGGTGAAGAGACAATTCATGACACTTCAAATGCATTGAGTGAGCAAGATGGCCACTCAAAGGTATATGATAGTTCTTCCTTTGAACATGTTACTTCCTTGTCTCATGGTAGTGTTTGTGCTAACTCAACACTAGTTGATGATTTGTATGATTATAATGTGTTTGCAACTAGTGAAGAGTCGGTGGGTCAACTTGTGTGTGATTGTGAACCACTAGTTGAGAGGTATGATAAGCCACATCATGATGTAAGCTCGATTTTTATTGAACCTCTCTCTAGTGAAGATTGTGTAGTTGATCTCATGTGTGACCCTTGTTATGAGACACCACCTATATTTGATAAAGGGGAAGATGAGTTGAATGAATGCCCTATCCTTTCGCTTGATGAATTGATTGAAAATGGTGGGCCTATGTGTTGTACTGAGGATGGTAGTGACCTTGAGGAGTCTCTAGTGGATAAGATGGATCAAATTGTATTCGATGTCTCCTCAAGTGTGGATGATGACTCTAGTTTGAATACCTCACCTTTGATGGGTAGTGGACTTGTTTTCACAAACCCTTTGTTTGAAGAGGATTATCAAAGAGGTGATGGTGAATATCAAACTAGACAAGAGTTTGGATTTAAACCTCCATGGTTTGGAAAGTTGAACTCTATGGACAATCCATTGTTTGGAAATCCAAGTTAGATGAGAGACCTTGGTCTTGATTGTGATGGTCCATCTTCTAGTAGTCCTAACCTTTATTGTGTGGACTATAATGATGAAGAATCTATTTTGGAGACCTTCCTTGGGAGTTTTTTTAGTGAGGAAGATTGTCTTAGAGGTGGATTTAGAGGTGAGGAAGCCACTCTTGGTGTGTGTAAGAGTGCTTCCAAGAAGGGGAGTGGAGTATTTGACGTTAGTTGCCAATTGAACTATTTTGTTTACTCCACCCCACATGTTAATGACACCTTGGGTGTTGAGCATGCCAAAGCAAACGAGTCACATTGTGATCGTAATGCATTGAAGTTTTGGTGTGTTGATCATAAGCTTGGAGGTCATACGGAACTTAGTTGCTTAATCTTGCATGTTCCATGTCTTATTGATCTCTTTGCTTATTATAGTAGTGAATGCTTTTCATTGTTGAGCCAAGAACTTGTTGTTTCCTTTGGAGACCTATTCTTTTTTATTGGTATTGATACTTGGCTCTATCACAAAAATGTGCTTTTCATAGCACTTGCACTCACTCTTGTTGGACTTGCCTACTCTTGTAGTGGGAAGTTTTGGTGTGTTCTTATTGGGATTAGGGATCATAAGAATTTTGATGGCTTGATCTTGCATATTCCCTATCCTATTGATCTCTTTGCATGTTCTTGTGTTGGATGCACTTCCTTTTTGAGTCGAATACTTGTTGTTTCCTTTGGGGACATGAGCTTTTTTGTTAGAATTGATGCTTGGCTCTACCATAAAAGTGTGTTTTCCACACTTGGTGCACTAACCTACTCTTGTAGTAGGAGCTTTTGGATGTGCTTGTCTTTGGATGTAGGTCTTGATGGTTTGATTTCGAGGACGAAATCCTTTCAAGAAGGGGAGGATGATGCAGGGAAAATCGAGCCTAAGGCACGTACCATCAAGAGCCGAGATTGGAAGATGCAAAGGACGAGAGGTCAAGATCATCGGAGAAGAGTTCGGGAGCATTTTGAAGATCGAGGCATTGGCTCCAGGCCCAGGCGCCCCGCCCAGGCAAAGCAGGCGCTCCGCCCAAGCAAGGGGCAGCCCAGGCGCTCCGCCTCCATTGTGGGCGCTCCGCCCAGCTCACTCCACTGATCAAAGTTGGGCAAAACGAACCACAATTTGATTTTATGTCAAAACGTAAACCCATTTTAAAATCTGTCCATATTTGTAAACTAGTCAGTCCTCAAATTTGCATAAATATACTGCTCATCGATTTTTCTTGCAATTCTAACCATGATCGAATATGTATATGCAATCAGGGGACGAAAATACGATTAGGCATAGGGCTTAAGCCGTTTCTGCAAAATATAAAAGGCCCAAAACTTATTTTTGACCATGCTTCACTGCCTATGAAATTATTTGCGTAAATATCCTTTCTTGTTTGATTGATTGCATATTTAACCTTTAAGTCAGTAAAATAATTTATAAATGCAATTCATGTTTTTTCTGTTGTCTTTTAACATCCCCAAAGTAAAAGCTCGGGCAGGAACCACTTTTTCTGGGACTTGGGGAAGTTCCTAACACCTTCTTCCCCGAGTTATTTGGACTTCTTACCCTTGAATCTCTGGAAATGTGTTTTATTGAATAAAACTTGACCTTAGACATCTAGGTGACCTAATACACCTTAGAAGACGCATATTAGGTGGCGACTCCAATTTCAAACTCAGCCGAGTTTCCTAGTCAAAACCTGTGCTTGACTCGCTCCGAGTCGGGTAAAAGTTGGGTGTGACATGTGCATGATAAAGATTTGGAATCGGGAATTCAAGGTGGGAGACCTGGTGTTGTTGCTTAATTCCTGGCTCCAATTATTTCCGCGAAAGTTGAAGTCGAAATGGAGTGACCCATTTAAAGTTGTTGGTGTTTCTCCCTATGGTTCGCTTGATTTGGAAGGTGATGATGGAAGAGTTTTAGAGTAATGGGCGCAAGGCGAAGCATTATTTGGGAGTTGTTGAAGGCACCAAGTGGTGGCCTTGGTTTTCTTGATTGATCCTTGAGTTAATGGGTCGGCATCGTGCCTCGACGTTAACTGAGGCGCTTCTTGTGAAGCAACCCAATGTTTTTAGCTAACTAGTTGTTGTTTTGTAGGTCTCAAAGATGAGTTGTAGCTGGAGTGAGACTGAGAAATGCAGGACCTCACATGTAACAGGAGGCCGCACCATGCTTGGGCAGTCACCCCTTAGGTGAGTAAGGTAAAAGAGAAAAAGGAAGGAAATAGAGAGCTAAGAACATGCGGTCGCCTCTCAAAGAGTGCGACCGCACATTTTCAAAAAATCCAAAAAAAATTTTAAGTATGAAATGTGAGGCTCTCCGGACTTTTTTCGCCCATTTTGGCCACACATGCAGAGCAGGAGGCCCTTTTTTACAAGAAGGTCGCCCCTTCAAGAGGCGATCGCCCTTCTTCTTAAGCCTAAAAAATTTGGCTAAGTGTCAAAAATGGAGATCTCTGAAGTTTGAGCGCCCTTTCTGGCCGCATATTTAGTGTTTGCCGCATTTTGTCTCAAGTGTGAAGGATAGGTGCCAACAGGCGGCCGCCTACTTCCCAAAGATCGCAAGACTAAAAAGCCAGTGCATAGGCGAACGCCTGTGTAAGAGGCGACCACCCTCTTTTTTGTAATGGTTACGGGGTAAGGGGGTATAAAAGGAACCCTAGGGGCGCCTTTTCACCTCCTTCACACTATTCTCATCGAAAACCCTAACCGCCGGCACCCCTATTTTTCCCGATCATCGGAGACCTTCACCCACTCACTCTACAACTAATCACTCACGCATTCCATCACATAGACTCTCTTGTGAGCCTTTCAATTCAACTTTACTTTTGCTTTTTAATTTAATTTTAAAACATTTTAGGAGTAGGGTTTAGATAAAATGTTAAAACCCCAAAATAAAATAAAAACATGAATTAGGATGGTTTGGGGAAGGGTGAGCGTACCTATTATTATCTTGAATCTAGAAGCTTGAGAGTTTTGTGACCTTGAGAGAGAAACAAAATGGGTAGTTGTGAACTTGATTGTGCTATAATGTTTGAAATCTAGGGACTCGCGCCCCCACTGTAGTGTTGCTGTCGAAGTAAAGGCCCCTGCCCTTAATTGGTGGTCACTTGTTCTTCCCAAGTCAGCCACTTGAACTAATGATGGTTCATGAACATACGGTCGCCTCTCTTAGGCGACCTCCCTTTCATATGGTTTCAACTACCAAAAATATAGTGATGAGATAGAGGTCGTACCTTATTAGTGCGGCCGCCCCTCTTATCTCACATGACCATCTCTTTAAAGTTAGAGTGCCTAAGATCAGGCGGGCGCTCCTTCATGAGGCGGACGCCCTTTGCTTAGGACCTCAAAATTTTTCTAAGTGTAGAAAAGGCACCTCTCTTAAGTTTGAGCGCTCTTTTGGGCGCCCTTGGAGGTTAGGTCGCCTCTAATCTTCATGAAATTGAAAAAAGGTGCATTTGGAGGCCGCCCACTGGTTAGGCCGCCCAATGTCTCTGCATATCACTCTCCCTTCTGGCTTGAGATGATCCTGGATCTATATGCTGAGCTAGGGAAGAAGTCTAAGCCAGAAGAGAGAGTGATATGCAGAGACATTGGAGTTGACATTTCTGTCTGAGCTTTAAATGAATATTTAGGGCTTCTCAATATTGTTTCCTAAGAACACATGGCCAAGTTAAACTTGGGAGAAGAAGCACAAAAGCATTGGCTTGCTCCCATCATAGGATGAGAAAGCAGCCCTACATGGAAAAGAAAAGGGGTGCAAATTACTTGGGATGATCTCAATTTTGAAGGCAATAGATGGTACTCCATCATTAGTTCAAAAATGCTGCCAACCAAAGAGAAGTTCCTCATAAGCTTTAACAGGGCAGTGATGATTGGATGCTTAATGACAGGGATGAAGATAAACTTGGAAGCAGAGATGATAAAGACAATGGTAGAAGTAGCTAAATCTCCTGATTATGATTATCCTTACCCTAACACACTTGCACAGTATTTGATGGAGGAAGGATGTGAGAACTTTTCTGATGACAACTATGCACCTACTGATGTGAAATTTGACAGTTTTTCCATTGAAGATGAAAACAATCCATCGCACCCGTCAACCCCTTCAAGGAAAGTTGTGACTCCATAAGCTCAGACCAGGACAATTGTTCTTTCTGACAGGCCCTCCACCTCAAGAACTCCGCAACCTCAGATTCCACAAGATGTCCAAATTGCTTTAACTAAGTTGACTCAAGAATTGGTACGGTTAGACAAGAAGATGACAGAATTCCAAGTCCTTATGCTCAAAATGCCACAAATGATGTCCCCACAAGGAACTCAAGACAGAGCAGCCAAGAATCAGTTGCACAAACTTGTAAAAGCTGTTGAGAGAAACACAAGAGACATTGCTACCAACAAGAAGGCCATGAAAAAGATGGAACTGGCAGTTCAACTTATGGAAAAGACATAGTTAGAGATAGAAAGGAAGTTGAATGATCTATGCACTGAGCGGGAGAGAGAGAAGGACGCATCACTATCAATGTGGAGTTCTGTAGCCCCAGATTTTGACTCGTAAATGATAGCTGCATTTTGGTGTATTTATTCCTTTTTGCTTGTAGTTTTGGTGCTATCTTTTATGTGTTGTTGCTCTGTATTTGGCACTTGTTGTGTAGTTATTTCTAGAACATTTTGTACTCTTGTTGATTCATTAATGAAGCTTTTCTGGGCGGAGGTTCCTTGATATTCCCACTTTACCTAAAGGGTTTTCCACGTAAAATGTGCTAATATATGATAAGAATGTAGTTAATATTTTGAATTCACAGAGAAGCAAATATCACACCATTTTAATGAAAAACAAGATTTTAAAATATGTTGTTTGATCTTTATTCATGGATATCAAAAGATTATATGTTGATATATGTTTAGAATAAGAAACAGAGATATTTTAAACCCTAAAAACGTGAAACAGGGTTTGTCCGAATTTGATCACAATTTCGGAGATTAGAGAATTTTGACAGACTCCGATTGATCTGGAATTTGGTAGGTTCATTGGAATTGACCCAATAAGAAAAACTCACTACTTTGCAGTGAACCATGTCGTGTTTCGGCTATTTGAGGCTGTTAAGATTGTATTTTGGACGTTTTTATATTTTCTGGTAATTATATTTTTAAGAAAAGTTAAAGGTTGGCATTTAATGGTGATAGAGACTATTTTGTATGCTCTTTATGATCATATACTTGTAGGAACAATAAGTTTATGTGTTGACATAGATCTTCCTCCATAACGGATAAATTTATGGTTAAGTATACTTGGTTTAAAAGTCCCTATGGTATCCATGATTAAATACTAGTATAAACAATGTGTATACGTATTGACAATGGATCTTCCTCCCTAACGGATAAATGTATTGTTGGTATACTAGGTTTAATCACTAGTTGTTGATGACCAGTATATATCTCTCCAACTGAGAATTTCATGTTGAGTCAATGAGACTAAGGCTATTAAATAATTGATATTCATTCAAATTAAATTGATAGTAGACTTTCTCAATGAGTTGGATCTATTTAGTTTAATGAGTGCAATCTGACATTGCATGAATATAGTGCATGGATAGTAACTTTCCCAACGAATTTGGTAAGATGCATGAAAATATGTGTGATGTGTTTTGAATTTAATTATTCAATATTGCATGACTGATTTTTTTCATCTATTTAATTATTCAATCTCTTAGTAAGTATGCCTTGAATTCCCTAAGTGATATTCTCTCACAAAAACTAAATATTCAAGGGTTTATTTTAGTGATGATAAGACATTATTTTTAAAAGATGCATTATATGTACGTAATGTTAGAAGGAATTTTAATTCAGTTTCTAGTTTACTAAGAGATGGATATTCAGTTTTACAAATAACTTTTGTGTTATTGAGATTAATAAATATTTATTTCTTCTGGTACATAGTTGTATGTCCTTTTATTATTGATGTCTTCCGAACTTAACGATATTGATCTACCGCATAAGAGAAAATATTCTTTGAATTTGAATAACACTTATATGTTGCTCTTGTGTCAGTGTCAATGTCAAATTAATAGGATTTTAAAAATTGGTAAAGGATGGATCATGACGTTCATTGAAAGTGGAGGCACTACCATCTTGTAAATCTTGTTTAAAAGGAAATATGACTAAGTGCTACTCTGGTGCAAGCTAATCGGAGATTAATCGCAGAAACCGAGGACAAACAATGGAAAACAAAGATAGAAGCTTGAATCAGATTTTCTTGCTTGAACGACACTGAGGAACTGGTCTTGGTACACTTCAAGTAGAAGGAAAGAGCACCTAAGTTATGCAACAATCCTCAAGAAAACAACGCCTCTTGCAAACTGAATACTCAAAGAGAAATTTTTCAATCGGATTCACCGAAAGCCACAAGTTTCGAAGGATCCCATCGAGTTTGCTCACATCTTAGACAAAAGAGAAAGTGCTCTCGGCTACTCGCATTCAATATTCAGTAATCAAAGTCTAGGTGTTTACAATTGAAATAGAAAGTAGTTTATATAGACAATACTAAGGGAAAAATAGTAAATGGTCACAAGCGACCAATAAGAATAAGCTACGCATGGATGAATAATTTAAGTGTTCGGACACTCCTCTGGTCTCGAGCACTTGAGCTCGAACTCTTGAACTCGGACGCCCTTCCTTTGGTTGCTTGCTTTACTATTCGGCGTCAATATTTGACTGTTCGATTTGTGGTTGATTTCGAACACTTGAGCTCGAACTCTTATACTCAGACGCTCTCCTACCTCAAGCACATTTGTAGCCCTTTGGTCGATTCGCTGCTCGGCGTCATTCTTATTGGGTTCGGTCTCTTTCAGCTTCGGGCTCATAATTCGGACACTTCCTCCCTCGATCTCAAGCTTGATCGTTAGGCTTCCATAAGTTGTGTCCGGCCTCGTAGCTTCCCAATCAGCTCGATCACTTGTTAGCTTGTTCGATGGATTTCCATTGTGGTTGCTCGGCGAGGCAATCTTCGTTATATCCACTTCCAGCCACATTATTTGGTCTTGGGCATCATGTGACTACTCGTCCTGGCTCTTTGAGAACGGCCTCAATGTCTCTAATAGATAACAGCCAATTTTGATTGTGTCATCCTCCCCTACTTGAAAGGATATCGTCCTCGAAATCGCTTAATTCTCTGCCTCTGGTTCACAGAAACCGATCATTATCAGCACAGCCTTTTCATCGACATCATTCGTCCTCGACTTTGGTTCCTGGGAAACATGGACAAAAATGAGTAGAGGTAATCTCCAAGCCTTAGTGAGACAACAACAGAGTTTTTCCACAAGCTTGTTTCCGTGATTGGGTGTTCGAGCGCTTCCAAAGCCTCCTCGAGCAATATCATTATTCGTCGGGGCTCTAGCAAGCCAAAAGATAAAGCATGAGCCAAGAAAACATACTGTCCTCATGGAGTTTACAAGTTTCGATCGCATACCAGCAGCTCTTCACTTGCGCTAATTTCAATCATTTGGAATACTCTCCACGGTTAAGCACAACACAAATAAAATTGTTCGAACACATCCTCAGAATTTTCATATCATTCAACCTCAAAAGCATCAAGTCAAGTAAACTATAGTTAAGATAAATTCTGAGGTCAGTTCTCAATGAAGTCAACAAATCAAGTATGACACCGAAGTGTCCCTTTAACCCCTCAGAGGGAGCTTCTCGAATTGATTGCTCTCTCCAAATTGACACGAGCACACAAACCCTTCCCCATTCGAAAGGGCAGCCGTCGTGCCATTGATATTTCCCCACTCATCGACCACTCAAGATAGTGTTTCGATCACCCTTAAACTTGGATCGAGTTCAGGCATCAACTCGAAGCCTTTGAACCCCACCAATTTCGAAGTGAGAGTGGGTCGCTAAGGCGAACTTCATCGATAGCCCTCATAGCTCTAGTTCGAAGCCCTCATAGCCAAAAACATTCACCTTTAACTTGTGGAACCTCGAGTTCGGCACAGCAAATTGGGGATTGCCCAAAGCTTTCTTTCAACGGCTGGTTCCATCCTTCGGATTGGGTAATGCAACTTGGTGATTGCCTAAGTGTTGTATTCAAACTTAGGGATTGCCCAAGTTGTTTTTTTCAACTCGGGGAATGCGCAAGTTTTGTTGTTTCACTTGGGGAATGCCCAAGCTTGATTCACCTCGCGGATTTCCCAAGTTTTACTGTTCGGTCGGGAGATTTCCCACGACCTATCTTCGATTGGCCTCGTTGTTCAACCGTTGTTGACGAGCCAAACAATTGTTTTGCTTCGGGGTCACACTAGCAAAATTGAAAATTTCATTCCCAAACTCTCTTTGAGTCCTCGGTGTCCTTCCTGGCTCAAGGTTAGCAATTCGGATGCCCACACCTCGAATTTCAGCTCCAAGCCCTTTTAGTTCGGCCATAAGATCGGCCACAGTGACATTGGGCTCATTTCCCATCATCTTTTCGTTTTAAGCCATTAACCTGCACAAATCAAAGACAAGAAGTGTTTGGTTAGAAATCACCTCACACACTCCCTAACTTTTGTTGGGTGGCGCTTGGGTCCACTCAATTTTTTAGGTTCGGTCACTCAAGAACTTGCAAGCCAATGGCTTCGTCGGATAGATCAATGTCCTCTAAGATCTTTCAAGTTCGACAATAGTCACTGACTCTTCGAGAAGAGTGAAGTGATGTTCGACTCGATGGAACGGACACTCTCGGGAAGTCAAAGAATTGTCTATGAAATTTTGGACTTCGGTCACCCCACGCACGAATTCCTAAAAGCTCAAACAAATTAGTACGACCTCGAGTAGAAGAAATTTACTCCAAAGATCCTCTAACGAGATTCATCGATCACAAAGAAAAGTAAGAACCTAGGAGAATCTACCTTTCGGTTCCTCTTCTGGAATCCCCGGTCACGTCACCCCTTGTACAGACAAAGTGGTCCCTCCTTGGTACAGATTAGGGTTTAACCTTATCCACTTTCCTCTTTCTAGCTGATAAAATTTCACCTGGGCTTTCGATTTTAAAACTTTACCCCTTTCTTCTTTAATGGAAAAGTGAACTTCTGACTACGATGTACGGACAACTTCAAATTTTGTTCACAGTCCAAGAATACAAAATTCAGCTCAAGATTTAGGTTTTCTCCTGTAACTTCGTACGTCGGAGAAGATTTTTAAGTTTTCAGTTGAGCTAAGAGCAAAGTTTCACTTGTCCGTACACTGTTACAATGTAACAATTTTTCACTGTACGGACGGTGGCCATTCGACGGAACTTTGGATTTTAACAACAAAACTTCGACCCAAATCAATTAAAACCAATAGTCTTCGATAATCAACAACCAAAACACGACTGAGATTTTATAATATCACAACCACGATAAACAGTCTACAAATAACAAAGAAACCATAGTCGACCGATGATGTATGACAAGTACTTGTTCGATTCCTGAGACGATGGTGAGTCCAAATCTGTGGTTGATTAATCCAAACCACCAACAACAGTTGAATTTTCTTCTTTTCACTATTTTTTTTTTTTGGAAAATAAGAACACCAACAGTAACAACACAAGAACAATAACAAGAACACGAAATGGAAAGTCCTCACATCTGAGACAAAAGAGAAAGTGCTCTCGGCTACTCTCATTCAATATTCAGTAATCAAAGTCTAGGTATTTACAAATGAAATAGAAAGGAGTTTATATAGACAATACTAAGAGAAAAATTGTAAACGGTCACAAGCGACCAATAAGAATAAGCTACGCATCGATGAATAAGTTAAGTGTTCGGACACTCCTCTGGTCTCAAGCACTTGTGCTCGAACTCTTGAACTCGAACGCCCTTCCTTTGGTTGCTTGCTTTACTATTCGGCGTCAATATTTGAGTGTTCGATTTATGGTTGATTTCGAACCGTTGAGCTCGAACTCTAAAACTCAGACGCTCTCCTGCTTCGGGCACATTTGTAGCCCTTTGGTCGATTCAATGCTCGGCGTCATTCTTATTGGGTTCGGTCACTTTCAGCTTCGGGCTCATAATTCAGACACTTCCTCCCTCGATCTCAAGCTTGATCGTTGGGCTTCCATAAGTTGTGTCCGGCCTCGTAGCTTCCCAATCAGCTCGATCACTTGTTAGCTTGTTCGATGGATTTCCATTGTGGTTGCTCGGCGAGGCAATCTTCGTTATATCTATGACTAGTAGTTGTTCGATTTCTGAGACGATGGTGAGTCTAAATTTTTTTTTATTTAATCCAAACCACCAACAGTTGAATTTTCTTCTTTTCACAATTTTTTTTGGTAAAATAAGAACACCAACAGTAACAACACAAGAAAAATAACTAGAACACGAAACAGCAAACAAAAGACACGAATGCACGAAAATAAAGATAATGTCGAACAGGATTTGGGGTTGTAAAAACAAGCCCAAACTATGCTCTAATACAGGATTTGGGGTTGTAAAACCATGCTCTGATACCAAGATGGTGCAAGCTAATAAGAGATTAAACTTAGCAACTGAGGACAAACAGCGGAAAACAAAGATAGAAGCTTGACACAGCTTTTCTTGCTTGAACGGCACGAAGGAACTAATCTCGGTACGATTCAAGTAGAAGGAAAGAACCCCTAAGCTATGCAACAATCGCCAAGAGAAAAATTCCTCTTGCAAACTGAATGATCAAAGAGGAATTGTTCAATCGGATTCACCGAAAGCCACAAGTTCTGAAGGAACCCATCGGGTTTGCTCATATCTAAGACAAAAGAGAAAATGGTCTCGGCTACTCTCAGTCAATATTCAGTAATCAAAGTCTAGGTATTTAAAATGAAATGGAAAGGAGTTTATATTGACAATACTAAGGGAAAAATAGGTACGGTAACAGGAGACCAATAAGAATAAGCCATGCAGGGCTGAATAAGTTAAGTGTTCGGACACTCCTCTGGTCTCGTGCACTTGAGCTCGAACTCTTGAACTCGGACGCCCTTCCTTTGGTTGCTTGCTTTACTATTCGGCGTCAATATTTGAGTGTTCGATTTGTGGTTGATTTCGAACACTTGAGCTCGAACTCTTATACTCAGATGCTCTCCTGCCTCAAGCACATTTGTAGCCCTTTAGTCGATTCACTGCTCGGCGTCATTCTTATTGGGTTCGGTCACTTTCAGCTTCGGGCTCATAATTCGGACACTTCATCCCTCGATCTCAAGCTTGATCGTTGGGCTTCCATAAGTTGTGTCGACCCTCGTAGCTTCCCAATCAGCTCGATCACTTGTTAGCTTGTTCGATGGATTTCAATTGTTGTTGCTCGGCGAGGCAATCTTCGGTATATCCAATTTAAGCGACATTATTTGGTACGGGGAATCATGTGACTCCTCGGCCTAGCTCCATGAGAACGGCAACAATGACTTTAACAGATAACAGCCAATTTGGATTGCCTCATCCTCCCCTTCTTGAAAGGATTTCGTCCTCGAAATCGCTTCATTCTCTGCCTCTGGTTCACAGCAACAGATCATTATTAGCAGAGCCTTTTCATCGACATCATTCATCCTCGACTTTGGTTCCTGCAAAACATGGACAAAAATGAGTAGAGGTAATCTCCAAGCCCTAATGAGACAACAACAGAGTTTTCCCACAAGCTTGTTTCCATGATTGGGTGTTCGAGAGCTTCCAAAGCCTCCTCGAGCGATATCATTATTCGCCGGGGCTCTAGCAAGCCAAAAGATAAGCATGAGCCAAGAAAACATACCGCCCTCGTGGAATTTACAAGTTTCGGTCGCATACCAGCAGCTCTTCACTTGCGCTAATTGAAATCATTTATAATACTCTCCACGGTTAAGCACAACACAAGTAAATTTGTTCGAACACATCCTCTAAATTTTCATATCATTCAACCTCAAAAGCATCAAGTCAAGCAAACTATAGTTAAAATCAATTCTGAGTTCAATTCTCAATGAGGTCAACACATCAAGTATGACACCGAAGTGTCCCTTTAAGCCCTCAGAGGGAGCTTCTCGAACTGATAACTCTCTCAAAATCTACACAAGCACACAAACCCTTCCCCATTCGAAATGGTAGCCATCGTGCCATTGATATTTTCCCACCCATCCACCACTCAAGACTAGCGTTTCGGTCACCTTTAAGCTTGGGATCGAGTTCAGGCATCAACTCGATGCCTTTGAACCCCACCAGTCGCGAAGCGAGAGTGGTCGCTAAGGCGAACTTCATCGATAGCGCATCGGACACAACATGCACGATGCTTCATCATAGGCAAACAAATAGTAGAGAAAAGTACTGCCTAGGGTGACTTCATCAATGGGGTCATCATCCAAGGTTTTTATTTCAACCTCAAGAACACAATTAAAATCACATTCGAACAACACGAGGGAGAAACGAGACTTAAACAAGATCATCTCTTTTAATTCCTAGATCAAACAATTGATGCTTAAAATATAGATCCTCATCACAAGTGTTATCACTAGTTTTCCTTTCATCAAACTTACAAGCAGTTTCAATTTTTCGGTAACAGTCAAGAACAACTAGTGTATCATCACAAGTCTTACTACTGTTCATATTCTTATCATGAACTTATTCTTCTCTTACTACAATTCATATTCTTAACATGAACTTGTTCTTCACTAACTCCTAGAGTTATGAGTGTAGTATATTTACCTGGAAGGTCACAAGATTTACCTTCACCCATTTCATCTTCAAGCATAGAGTAGGAACTTTTGGTCTCTTCATCACCAAGGACAGCCTCCGAATCGATGTCTTTGGGAGCTACTGTTAGGTGGTGCTCACTCTCAAGCTTGTTGTCCATGGTACCTACAAGAGATCTCAAACTGTAACGACCTCAAATAGTCGTTTCGAAAATTGGGACCTCGAATTACGTGTCGATAATCCCAAAAGCTCCGTAAGGTCCATTATGTCATGCCTGAAAATTTTTAGCTAAAACGAACTTTGTTAGATAGGTATCGGAGAAAGACTTCCGTTTCGGATATTCGTTAAGGCTAAAAGAGGTTTCGGAGTTCGATTTGAGCAAATGAGTTCTGATGTGAAATCTGAAAGTTGCTTTAGGTTCGTATGATAATTTATGACATGTAGCAACCTTCAGAAGTGAAAACGGACCTCGTTTGATAGGACTTTTGATAAAGTCTCCGTTGCGAAAGTTTAAAAAGGTTAAAAGAGGTTTTCGAGCTCGATTTTAGTAAACGAACTCCGATGAGAGATCTGAGGATTCCGTTAGGTTTGTATCGTCATTTTTGACTTGTAGCAACTTTCGAATTAGGATTCCGGGGTCATTTGATTAAAATTCGCTATTTTGGCGAAAGTCGAAATTTGACCCTTTCCCGTGGGTCCCACTTTCTTGAGTTCTAGGGATCCCAATTGAGTTTCGTCTTGACGAGCATGTCACACAAGTCTTGTATGACTTGTGTAAAAAATTTGGGGTCATTCTGAGCTTCGTAGGGTCCCGTTTGGACCCAAAAACAGTGGCTGACCTTGTGCAAAACCAAAAAAGCTGCTGAATTCTGTTTTTTACTGTTTAGCCAGAAAGAAATCGATTTTTTAGATCAATACATAAGGAATTGGAAAACTGTCAAAACATAAAAGTTGTAGCTCTTTGAGTCATGGTTCTAATGCCACCAACCATGTATTATTTGGAAATTTCTATGAAAAGTTATGAGTATTTTACTGAGAGCTATCCAGTGAGGTACAATTTGGACAGCATGTAGTACAACTCTTTAAAGATGCGGGCTGCTATATATACTAGGGCGGGCATTCATTTTTATTTTTCATGTTTTGAGCTTCTAAACGTGATTCCAAGGGTAATTTAAAGTACCAAAATCATTCCTAAACACAAGGTAACTATTCTTACTCATTTTTAACGCTTTAATCCGAGGATCAAAGTGACGATCCTTGGAAAGAGGGTTTGAACCCTAAATTTGTGAAATGGGAAAAATGACCGAGTTGGACTCGGGTATGTACAATAATGGTACTTTTAGACTCGTGGGAGTTTGGGGAGTCCGGAAACATAAATTTTACGGGTTTTTGGGTACGTCCAACCTGGGGGTATTTTGGTAAATTGCCTCTTAAATTGCGTAAGGGCTTAGAATCCTTTCCTCACATGCTTACGAGTGCGACACTATTTCTTTGGTTCAGAAAGGAGTCTTACGGAGGCACATCGTTTGGGAAAGGAGGTCGTTCCTTAAGCAACTTGAGCCGATTTTGAGGTAAGTGAGACTTGACCTCTATTTTGCTTGCGGATAAAATCTGATCTTGCTAAGTAAGATGTCGAGTACTTAATTGGCTAGCATTGTCTAGTAGATAGTATTATGTACTACTCGTTATATTTATACAAAAAGGAGAAAGCACAAACGTGACTTGTGTATAGTCTATGTTGTGTGCCGGTGTATTATTGATATGCTCTAGGGACAGAGGCCGGTGGTGCGTTATGACCTAGAAGCGAAATTCCATCTAGGGACAGAGGCCGGTGGTGCGTTATGACCTAGATGTGGAGACTTATAGGGACAGAGGTTTGTGGTGCGTTATGACCTATAAGTAAAGTTGTTTATAGGGACAGAGGCCTGTGGTGCGTTATGACCTATAAACAAAGCCGCACAGGGTGTGTGCTTATGCTATGTGCTAGGTATATAATTACCTATGTGGCATGCGAGATATATCATCGTCATGCTGTGTGTTAATTATATTATTGCTTATGCCATAGTATCAATATAATATTGTATATGCTGCCTATATTATTTATCTTTATATTATTGACCATGTTATGTATTCGCGTATTATTGCTTGTGTTGTTGTATAATTATATTATTGTATATGATGTTTATGGGTTACTGTAAAGGTGTAGATTGTACTTCCATTATCTGCTTATGCATTATCAAAGACTTGTCCCGAAAGGGTAATTTAACTGGCCTGTCGATGATCTTACTGGGCTTTGGCTCATAACTTACCGTTTAAATGTGCAGATCCTTCTACTAGTCAGACAGCTGGACTTATCTGATCCGTTCGAGGCTGTGACTATTTTTGCTCTATGTGAGCCAACCGCATGGTTCGCGGTGGCATACCGTCTGATCCACCTTAGTGCTTAGACGCTTCCTACATCTTGTATTATATATATATATATATATATATATATATATATTGGCATACCGTCTGATACACCTTAGTGTTTAGACGCTTCCTACATCTTGTATTATATATATATACATATATATATATATATATATACATATATATATATATATATATACATATATATATATATATATATACATATATATATATATATATATGTACATATATATATATATATATATGTATATATGTATATATATATGTATATATATATATATATATATATATATATATATATATATATCGGATGTCAGAATTCGTAGATGCTCTATTGACACTGTATTTTGGGTGGATGTCTACACCTACATTTTATTGAAATATTTCTATCTAAACTATCATTATGAGTTAGTTTAATTATTCGTGGTTCGCCTAAGGATGTAACACTTAGGTGCCATCACGGCCCCGAAAATTGGGTCGTGACAAATTGGTATCAGAGCCCTAGGTTGTAACTCGAGTCCTAGGGAGTCAATGGAGCAGTTTCCGAGCAGAGTCTTGTTTATGGGTATGTTGTTAACCATACTTATAAGCGAGAGGCTGCAAAGGCATTTTCGCAGGAGTTGTTTCCCTTCATTTCATCTCTTCTCGTGCTATGATGCTTACATAGGTGCTAATCCTTTAATGTGATTATGACAGATGGTGAGAACGCGATCGTCCTCTGCTTCGGGAGCTGGCGACGCACTGACTGAGTCGGTCCGTGGGAGAGCTGCGCGTAGCACACGGACTGGTGCACGGGCACCTACTCAGCCGAGAGCGGCTACTACCAGAGCTTCTATGGGCAGATCTCCTGCTGCCAGACAGACTAGTACAGTGCCACCGGTGTCTTCTGAGATACCCGTTGCACATGTCCCATCGACTATGCCTTCTCTTGTGCCGGGCACAACGGTATCTATTTCTGCAGATGTTCTATTGAGGATGATGGGCATGCTTGGATCTAAGGCCTCGCCTATGGGCGATATGCCAGTACCTTCTGCGGTACCCCAGCCAGCTACTCCAGCTATGAGTACGCCGACTCCTAAGGCTACTCCGGTGATTCCTCAGTCTACTCCAGTTATTAGTCCTATTGCTCAGCCTTCCACTTTGGCTCCTCAGTCGGGTATTCAGTTTGGTCATTCTATTCCTGCTCTTTCTATGAGTGACGAGGAGGTAGCTCGGATGATTGAGTCCTTCATGAAGCTCAAGCCTCTCGAGTTCGATGGTACACCAGCTACCTGTTCTGCTCAGAGATATATTCAGAAGTGTGAGAAGATATTTTCGGTGCTAGGTACTAGAGACACCCTTCGGGTACGATGTGCTTCTTTCCGATTGTCCGGTGATGCCGAGACGTGGTGGGTTTCTGTGATGAGACAAAGGTCCAGTGATCTTCCTCCTTTGTCTTGGGCCGAGTTCGTTGCCATGTTTATGAGTAGATTTGTGCCTCAGAGCCACCATGATTCCCAGAGCCGTGAGTTTGAGAGGTTGAGGCAGGGAGACATGTCCGTGTCTGCTTATAATACCAGATTCTTAGAGTTATCCCAGTTTGCGCCTGCTATGGTTGGGCTGGAGAGGGACAAGGTCCTTAGATTTGTTGAGGGTCTTCATCCTCGTCTTCAGATAGCTGTTGCCCCTAATATGGGCAGCAAGTCTTATTATGAGGTGGTTGATATTGCGAGGCGTATGAAGGATATTCATGCCAGGGCAGATGCAGAGAGAGCGAGCAAGAGGTCACGATATTCTGGTATTTCTAGTGGTCCTTCGCATGGAGGCCAGGGTTCCCGTGGTCATACTCAGCCTAGACTTCCTCAGGCCGCTGCTTTATCATCTCAGGGTACTTCGTCGGGTGTTCAGAGGCCTCAGCCGTCTCAGAGGCGTGGGGATTCATCTCAGTCTGTTCCACCTGTTTGTAGGAGATGCCGTAAGAGGCACTATGGGAGGTGCAGGCCCGGAGGTGGATGCGGAGGAGGCGGTAGTAAGGCTTGTTACCAGTGTGGGGATCCCAGGCACTTTGTTAGGGATTGCCCCTATGTTACTTCATCTGGACCTACCTCCGCGGGACATCAGAGTTCTGCTGCTATAGTTCGGTCTTCTCCTCAGGCAGCTAGGCCTGTCACTCAGGTTCCTCCAAGGCAGCCGGTTCAGAGCTCCTAGTCCTGGAGGTTCAGCTCAGGTTTTTGCTATGACACGCCAGGATGCCGAAGCATCCAATGATGTGATCACAGGTACTCTTTCTGTTTGTGGCCGCAGTGCCTTTTCCCTTATAGATCCGGGATCTACTTTCTCTTATGTGTCTCCTGGATTTTCACCTTACTTGAGCAAGGTTCTGGTTTTTATTGATGCTCCATTTATGGTGGTAACGCCTGTCGGAGATCCTATATGTGTAGATAAAGGGTATCAGGAGAGTGTGATTTCTATTTGTGGTGTTGAGTCTCTAGTAGACTTGATGTTGCTAGATATGGTGGAATTTGATGTGATCATGGGCATGGATTGGTTGGCATCCTGTCACGCGACGTTAGAGGCATGGATTGGTTGGCATCCTGTCACGCGACGTTAGATTGCCATGCAGAGTCCGTGACTATAGGTGCCGAAGGTGAGCCTAAGGCTATTTGGAAGGGTTCCAGGTCTTCTCCGAGGAACAAGATCATATCATTCATGAAGGCTCAGAAGATGATAGCTCGCGGGTACGGAGGGTATATTGCTTCTATTCGAGATGTTCGAGTGGAGGAGGTATCTATTGATCAAGTAACGGTAGTATGCGAGTATCCGAAGGTCTTTCCGGATGACTTTCCGGGTTTGCCTCCTATGCGGGAGATTGAGTTCTGTATTGATATATTGCCAGGTACTCAGCCTATATCTATTCCTCCATATCGTATGGCTCCTGCTGAGTTGAGGGAATTGAAGGAGCAAATTCAAGATTTGCTTGATAAGGGTTTCATTAGACCAAGTGTGTCTCCTTGGGGTGCTCCGATTCTTTTTATAAAGAAGAAGGATGGTTCTATGCGCATGTGTATTGATTATCAGCAATTGAACAAAGTGACTATCAAGAACAGGTATCCTTTACCGCGTATAGATGATTTATTTGATCAGCTTCAGGGTGCTACTCATTTTTTTCAAAATTGACTTGAGATCGGGGTATCATCTGTTGAGGATTCGGTCTGAGGATATTTCTAAGACTGCTTTCCGTACGATATATGGGCACTATGAGTTTCTTGTCATGTCATTTGGGCTTACAAATGCTCCGGCCGCCTTTATGGAACTTATGAATCATGTGTTCAAGCCATATCTTGATTCTTTTGTTATTGTGTTCATTGATGACATCCTTATATATTCAAGGAGCTGAGAGGAGCATGAGCATCAGTTGAAGATTATCCTTCATACCTTGAGAGACCATGAATTGTATGCTAAATTCTCTAAATGTGAGTTCTGGCTGGATACCGTGTCATTCCTGGGTCACGTGGTGACCAAGGACGGTATTAGTGTTGATCCCAAGAAAGTGGAGGCCGTTCAGAATTGGCCTAGGCCTACTTCTCCTACAGAGATTCAGAGTTTCTTAGGCTTGGCAGGTTATTATCGGTGATTCGTGGAGGGATTTTCTTCCATATCAGCACCACTGACTAAATTGACGCAGAAGAATGTTCCTTTTCTATGGTCTGCTGCTTGTGAGTCTAGCTTTCAGAGGCTCAAGACTGTCTTGACTACAACACCTGTATTGGCCTTGCCTAGTGGATCCGGGGGATTCACAGTCTATTGTGATGCTTCTGGTATTGGCTTAGGTGGTGTTTTGATGCAGAATGGCGAGGTGATAGGTTATGCCTCGAGACAACTGAAAGTGCATGAGAAGAACTACCCTGTCCACGATCTAGAGTTATTGGCGGAGGTATTTGCATTGAAGTTGTGGAGGCATTATTTATATGGTGAGCCTTGTGAGATTTTCACTGATCATAAGAGTCTCCAGTATCTGTTCACCCAGAAGGACTTGAACGAGAGACAACGCCGATGGTTGGAGTTGCTTAAGGATTATGACATCGTTATTCGGTATCATCCCGGGAAAGCTAATGTTGTGGCTGATGCTCTGAGCAGGAAGTCCATGGGTAGCCTTGCCTATCTTAATGTTGATATGAGACCACTAGCTCGAGAGTTTTAGGCCTTTTCCATTAGTGGAGTGCGATTTGATGATTCTGTGCCAGACCCGAGTTTTTGCTTATATAGGGACTCAGCCATCCCTAGCTTCCCAGATCAAGGAAAAGCAATTTGATGATTCATATTTGCGTGATATTCGAGATAGATTTTTAAGTGGGGGAGTGACCTCATTTATGATCGGAGATGATGGTGTACTGCGGCTCAACGGTCGGTTGTGTGTTCCGAATGTTGGGGAGTTGAGGCAGCTGATATTGGCAGAGGCACACAGTTCTCGGTATTCTATTCATCCTGGTATTACGAAGATGTATCAAGATCTTCGGGAGTTATATTGGTGGAAGGGAATGAAGAGAGATGTTGTTGATCATGTGTCTCGGTGCTTAAATTGTCAGCAGGTAAAGTATGAGCATATTACTATGGACGTTGTAGTTGGATTGCCTTTGACCTTGGGCAAGCATGATTCAGTATGGGTAGTGGTGGATCGTCTCACCAAGTCAGCTCATTTCATCCCCGTGAGGACTACTTATTCATCGGAGCGCTTAGCTCGTATCTTTATCGAGCAGATTGTGAGATTGCATGGTGCTCCAGTCTCTATTATATCAGATCGCGGTACTCAGTTCACAGCTCAGTTCTGGAGATCTTTCCAGAAGGAGCTGGGTACCCGAGTGGATCTTAGCACCGCATTTCATCCTCAGACTGATGGTCAGTCCGAGAGGACCATCAAGATTCTTAAGGATATGCTGAGGCTTCTGCTATTGACTTTGGAGGCCATTGGGACAGTTATTTACCTTTGGCGGAATTTGCCTATAATAACAGTTATCAGTCTTCTATCCAGATGGCTCCGTTTGAGGCAGTATATGGCCGCCGATGTCGTTCTCCAGTTGGTTGGTTTGAACCTGGAGAGGTGAAGGTGTTGGGTTCGGATCTAGTTCAGCAGACCTTAGATAAGGTCCGAATCATTCAGGATCGGCTCTGCACAGCTCAAAGTCGACAGATATCTTATGCGGATCAGAGGAGGAGAGATTTGGTGTTTATGGTAGGTGACCGGGTGTTTCTAAAAGTATCGCCGATGAAGGGTGTTATGAGATTCGGGAAAAAGGGCAAGCTTAGTCCGCGGTTCCTTGGTCCTTTTGAGGTCTTGGAGCGCATTGGCGCTGTTGCATATAGGCTTGCTTTGCCTCCATCTCTGTCAGTTCATCCAGTATTCCACGTGTCTATGCTCCGAAAGTATGTTCATGATCCATCCCATGTGATTGATATGGCTTCTGTCGAGATCGACGATGACTTGGCTTATTTGGAGGAGCCGATTGCTATTGCGGCTAGAAAGATCCATAAGCTAAGTTCGAAAGAGATCCCGTTGGTTAAAGTGCTATGGAAGAATCGTCCTAGCGAAGAGGCCACTTGGGAACTCGAGTCCGACATGCGGGAGAAGTATCCTCGCCTTTTCGATAATTCAGGTATGATTTCAATCTCTAAAGCCTGAAAGTTATGTTGTTGTTTATGATTTCGGATAGTAGCGAGAGTCCTCGATATCCGTGTAATTATTTTCGTGAAAATGCGAATCTTACCTTAGACTCGGGCTCGTCCGAGGACGAATGAGAGTCTAAGTGGGGGAGATTGTAACGACCTCAAATAGTCGTTTCGGGAATCAGGACCTCGATTTGCATGTCGACAATCCCAAAAGCTCCGTAAGGTCCACTATGACATGCCTGAAAATTTTTAGCTAAAACGAACTTTGTTAGATAGGTATCGGAGAAAGACATCCGTTTCGGATATTCGTTAAGGTTAAAAGAGGTTTCGGAGCTCGATTTGAGCAAATGAGCTCTGATGTAAAATTTGAAAGTTGCGTTAGGTTCGTATAGTAATTTATGACCTGTAGCAACCTTCAGAAGAGAAAACAGACCTCGTTTGATAGGACTTTTGATAAAGTCTCCGTTGCGGAAGTTTAAAAAGGTTAAAAGAGGTTTTCGAGCTCGATTTGAGTAAACGAACTCCGATGAGAGATCTGAGGGTTCCGTTAGGTTGGTATTGTCATTTGTGACTTGTAGCAACTTTCGAATTTGGATTCCAAGGTCGTTTGATTAAAATTCGCTATTTTGGAAAAAGTCAAAATTTGACCCTTTCCCGTGGGACCCAGTTTTTGAATTCTAGAGATCCGACTTGAGTTTCGTCTTGATGAGCATGTCACACAAGTCTTGTATGACTTGTGTACAAAAGTTGGGGTCATTCCGAGCTTCGTAGGGTCTCGTTTTAACCCAAAAACAGTGGCTGACCTGGTGCAAAGCCAAAAAAGCTGCTGAATTCTGTTTTTTACTGTTCAGCCGGAAAGAAATCAATTTTTCAGATCAATCCATAAGGAATTGGGAAAATGTCAAAACATGAAAGTTGTAGCTCTTTAAGTTGTTGTACTAATGTCTCAAACCTCGTATCATTTGGAAATTTCTATGAAACGTTATGGGTATTTTACTGAAAGCTATCCAGTGAGGTACAATTTGGACAGCATGTGGTACAACTCTTTAAAGATGCGGGCTGCTATATATACTAGGGCGGGAATTCATTTTTATTTTTCATGCTTTGAGCTTCTAAAAGTGATTCCTAGGGGAATTTGAAGTACCAAAATCATTCCTAAACACAAGGTAACTATTCTTACCCATTTTTAACGCTTTAATCCGAGGATCAAAGTGACAATCCTTGGAAAGAGGGTTTGAACCCTAGATTTGTGAAATGGAAAAAATGACCGAGTTGGACTCGGGTATGTATAATAATGGTACTTTTGGACTCGTGGGAGTATGGGGAGTCCGGAAACACAAATTTTACGATTTTTTGAGTACGTCTGACCCGGGGGTATTTTGGTAAATTACCTCTTAAATTACGTAAGGGCTTAGAATCCTTTCCTCACATGCTTACGAGTGCGACACTATTTCTTTTGCTCAGAGAGGAGTCTTACGGAGGCACATCGTTTGGGAAAGGAGGTCGTTCCTTATCCACTTGAGCCGATTTTGAGGTAAGTGAGACTTGACCTCTATTTTGCTTGCGGATTTTGATCTTGCTAAGTTAGATGTCGAGTACTTAATTGACTAGCATTGTCTAGTAGATTGTATTATGTACTACTCGTTATATTTATACAAAAAGGAGAAAGCACAAATGTGACTTGTGTATAGTCGATGTTGTCTGCCGGTGTATTATTGATATGCTCTAAGGACAGAGGCCGGTGGTGCGTTATGACCTAAAAGTGAAATTCCATCTAGGGACAGAGGCCGGTGGTGCGTTATGACCTAGATGTGGAGACTTATAGGGACAAAGCTTGTGGTGCGTTATGACCTATAAGTAAAGTTGTTTATAGGGACAGAGGCATGTGGTGCGTTATGACCTATAAACAAAGCTGCACAGGGTGTGTGCTTATGCTATGTGCTAGGTGTATCATTACCTATGTGGTATGCGAGATATATCATCGCTATGCTGTGTGTTAATTATATTATTGCTTATGCCATAGTATCAATATAATATTGTATATGCTGACTATATTATGTATCTTTATATTATTGACCATGTTATGTATTCGCGTATTATTGCTTGTGTTGTTATATAATTATATTATCGCATGTAATGTTTATGGGTTATTGTAAAGGTGTGGATTGTACTTCCGTTATCTACTTATGCATTATCAAAGACTTGTCCCGAAAGGGTAATTTAGCGGGCCTGTCGATGATCTTACTGGGCTTTGGCTCATAACTTACTGTTTAAATGTACAGATCCTTCTACTAGTCAGACAGCTGGACTTATCTGATCCAATCGAGGCTGTGACTATTTTTGCTTGAGGTGAGCCAACCGCATGGTTCGCGGTGGCATACCGTCTGATCCACCTTAGTGTTTAGACACTTCCTACATCTTGTATTATATATATATATATATATATATATATATATATATATATATATATATATATAGGATGTCCGAATTCGTAGATGCTCTAGTGACACTGTATTTCGGGTGGATGTCTATACCTACATTTTATTGAAATATTTCTGTCTAAATTATTATTATGAGTCAGTTTAATTATTCGTGGTTCGCCTAAGGATGTAACACTTAGGTGCCATCACGGCCCCGAAAATTGGGTCGTGACACGAACAAACAAAATCGAAAGAAGAATTGCAAACGTTAGAGTGATACTCTTCCTCCTTTCTTTTAACAACATTCTCTTGTTTCGTTTGTAGCACTCCGTTTGGACTCCTCTTCGTAAGTGGCAATGACATTAGAAGCCAACCATCGTCATCCACTAAATATCTCAACCAATCCCATTTGTTCGGAATATTGTGACTTACAAACCATGACCATCCAAATCGCAAGTAACATGTTCGGAGCGGATACACATCACAGCAGACCGTTTCAATATACTCTCCTCGAGTCACCAACACTTTGACTCTCTTCTCAACCATATACCCATTATAGAAATATGGATATTTCCTTCTTACCGATGTCAAGCGTAGAATGTCAACCACTTTGGGGGAAATAAATATGGTTTCACCCAAGTCATCCAGCTCTAGTTCGAAGCCCTCATTGAAACGATCAGTAATAACAAAGCACTATTGGACCAATATTGCATCAGAAAACAACTTGGCTAGTTCCTTTTTGTATTCATGTAAAAGTATTGCTATTGAAAGTTGTAGATGCATGGTTAAAGTCTAAGTGGGAGTTTATTGGGATATATACTATTAGCCATGAGTTGAGATATAGTATGTTTTAGCAATGGCATGGTTATGAGTATAAGTGGGAGATTGTTGGGATATACTAATAACCATGCGGTTTTAGTTAGAGTATTCCTTGTCGAACAATTGATATTCATTTATTATATATCATAAAATTTATATAGATCAAATTGTGTCATGTATGTCCTATTATTTATATAATAGATAATTTGGTGTGTAGAGCCAAGATTATACACGAAAGATTAAATCATCGATTCTTATACGTAATAAAGTAAGGTTCACAGTCTAAGATGGAAATTAGACAAAGCAATCGGTATGATTATAGTACAACATTATATGTAATTTATCTTGATCATGGGAACGTTATAGTTCCAACTTCTTGTGCTAGTGCGCTTTGTGTGCATTGAACGAGTCAAGTAGAGATAAGTATTTTTATACTGACTATGTAAAACAAATTCTCTAGCTCATCAAATGTACTTATACTCTTAATCTTGCTATAGCTATTATTAGTGGTGTATATTATTCATTGTCTTGATTTATCAATAGGTGAGGTCCAGGATTTTAGAGTCAAATAATTCATTGTAAGTTGGATACTGATAATATGTATTTGCGAAGTGATAGCTAGTTGATAGAATCCACGTCTCGGTATAGAGATTAATGAGACCCCTTTATAAAAGCTTATAAGTTTTCATGTGTATACCCGGCCAGTGGATTTTTGTATCCGACACATGAAATAAGTTAAACGGGAGTCTAAAGGATATTTATTACTTAATAAATTAAATTGTCAATAATTTAAGTTTATTGATTGGTGTCTGTATTCTCATGCATAATAGTTTTATTTTTTCATGTGTCCTTTTTTCGCTATGGGTGTCTTCTGTTTGATCTGGCCATTGTAGTTTTTATATGAGTACTTGAGCATTAGTCGTGTTTCTTACCCTGTTGATTTTTATCATATTTTCGTAATCTTTCGTTTGTTTTCTAAATATATGTTTTAAATATTTTTTTTCCTAGCCGAAGTTCTATCGGAAACAGCCTCTCCACCTTGGTGAGGGTAAGGTCTACGTATATCTCACCCTCCCCAGACCCCACTTTGTAGGATTATACTTGGTATGTTGTTGTTGTTGTTGTTTGTTGTGATTGGTGTCTATAATCTTAACATGGGGAGTTAAATAAGGTTTTGATGGAAGAATTCGAAATTCAACTGAGACAATCACGAATTTCTAGTGGAAATAATTTATGATTTATTATGGTAAAGTTAATTCTAGAGATACATAATTAATTCCATAATAGGAAGTTTCATTAATTGATTTTGTGGTCCCTGTTGTGCCCGAATTAATTAGGACTAGGAGAACTTTACTTGGTAGAAAAGAACCCCAGCTAGTGTTGGCATAGATTTCTAAACCTAAAACTAGGTTATAAATACATGGGTTTTCCTCCATAGGATTTGTTGAGATTTTACTCAAAGTTTTTCTCTGTAATATTTGTTCCACCCAAATATTGTTAGTCCGGTAATTATTCGAGAACATAACAGAAGATTATGGAACTGGAGGATTAGCTCGTGGATAATCTTGCTCGTGGTAGATGGATCGTCACACCATTGCAGTCATACTTCAAGAGATTACCTTATCGTGTAATTTTTTATGTTGCTTATTTCTTTCCAACGGTCGATCCTATCGAAACCATTCTATTCGAGTGACCTTTTTAAACCCAAAAGTGCATCTGAAGCCTCAGTTAAATTATTAGTCCCACTGCCAAGTTCATGAGCAAGAACATGAAAATCTCTCACAACAGTGCGTATTACGACTTGTCTTACAGCGAACAAAACGCAAAGCTTTGAAAGTAAAAGCTTATCACCAGAATGAAAACCAATACTGTATTTCAGAAGAAAAGCTCTGCTGATGAACTACATATTGATACAACATAGACTTCGATTTTAAGACTTATTGCAAATGTATTTTTAGTTATATATTATTTTCAAATGAAATTGGCGAAAAGTAGCACATTACATATTGGTAAATGCATGAGATATTTTTAAAAAATTATTCTTTATTAATATTATAATTGGTCATAGAATATGCTTGCATTTTCACTTTAGCTATATTTCAAAGATATCGGAGATAAGAGCTACTTCATCTATTCCAGATTATGCAATATTTCGTTAATTTATTAGTATATGTTCAAAGAATATAGTAATTTTCAAGTTTTGTTTATACAAGTTAACATAAATTTTTTATTTTCCCATTGTGAAATTTTTTACAATCACACAAATATTATAATATGTGTAACATCATAAATATCAAAGGTAATACAACAACAAATGGTACATCATGCTTGTAACACAAAAAGTATTAAAGGTCTATATTATTATTATTTTTAAGTTTCCACCCAATCAAACTCTGCCACATAGATTCAAAAAGGAGGGATTATAAGGTTTCCAAAAATGCTTGACGAGCGATGCATGTATTGATAGAAGTACGAACTATGGGACTATAAAGACAAACAATCCCTGACAATAGGTTAATATTAAGTTATCAATGTCGAGGCTCCTATGAATAGATTAATGTTCATTCATTAATTATATTGAACTTTGATTGTGGAAGCCAGCAAAAGACGATTATATAAATACAGTGCCAACCAAGCATAATTATTTAAATTAGAAGTTATAAAGAAGATGGCATCTTACCGTAATTTCTTGACAATGTTGCTTCCGTATGCGCTACCTGTTAAATTGGAACTTCCGCCCAATAAACCTTGCCTTTTAATTAAATTTAATCCTTTAAATATAATATTATCGTTTAAAGACAGATTATAAATGGATGACAAGGCAGCTCGCTTTGCCTCTGTGTACATGGGAGTTTTAAAAATTACTACTATAGCTAGTATAATAGTTCCAAGTTGTGATTTGGATAATCCACATATGAGATAAAGTTTCTACAGTCCGGTAGGTGGACTGGGTAGGTGGAGTAGTAGCTAACGATTTGAGCAAAATGGAAAAATCGAAACTACTCCTTTCGGTCCATTTTTTAAAATTTTTTTATTATTTTGGTAAAAAAATAATTGATTTGTTTAAAGATCAAGAAGTTATTAAAGACTAGTTCTTCTCAAATTTATCCGTATTAATAAATAATGTACACATTTTTTAAAAAGCCATTATAAATTTATATAAGTAAGTTGAGAGAGATATAAATATTAATATAGTAAATGACCTCCATTATTAAAGCTAGCAGGTTGATTCCTTATTATGTGTGAAAATAATCAAAATCAATTAAAGTGGACTAGATAATGTAACATATAAAATAAATAAATATTATTTTTAAATAAAAAATTACTCACTAAAGAATAATAGGGCATATAAGTTAATATAATGCCAGCCTAGCATAATTATATAAATTAGAAGTTAAAAAGAAGATGCCACGTTGCCCAAATTTCTTAACAATGTTGCTCTACCTGTTAAATTTGAAGAAGAGCCCAATAATCGTTGAAATTTAATTAAATTAAAACCCTTTAAATACAAATATTATCGTTTCAAGACGGATTATAAATAATAAGCTTTAGCAGGAACATAGCATCATGGCAGCTCGCTTTGCCTCTGTATACAAACTAAAAGTCAGAACTATAGCTAGTATTATAGTCCCAACTTGTGATTCGAATAATCCTCATATGAGGACACACTTTCTAAAGTTCGGTAGGTGGACTGGGTAGGTAGAGCAGTAGCTAACAAATTTGTATTGGTATAAATTGATTTAAGAAAACAAATCGAATTTGGGTTGAGAATACAAATAATACTAAGTATCAAAGTTGAGACAGTAAATGAAATCAAATGTTAATGACAAAGAAATAATAAAATTCCAATATATTGGGTTGAGTACAAATTTTGCCAGAATTTCAGTATATATTTTTTGATAGATAAATGAATACAAGTTATCTTTCCCTTGTTTGTCCACTGCATCACCAATTCTCCATCTTTGGAGGTGAGGTTAGTGGACTGAGATTGTGGGCGGTTTTCCCGCTAAATTTGGGGCGATCCACCGAAGCTTAAGTCGTCCACCTCGTAGATGTGAGCTGACTGATCAACCGAGGTGGTTATTCTCCGAGGTGATCATTCACCAAGATGTGCTACAAACTACGACTTCGGTTGATGGCTCCGGTGATTTTGACGATTGCTTCGAGCCCGACTTACAAACCTTCTATTCGGTGCACTTTGAATCAAGCGCCCGATGCGTCACATGCGCGAGCCAATTTTCACTCAATACAGATAGTCCCCCACTCCTCGGGTAAGTGCAAGAGTTACCGAGGAGTGGAATGAATTCTAAGCGGGAGAATGATGCGGTCAAACGTACGCCAAGGAATTTAAAAATGATTCAATCACTTCAGCTTCCTGTTGTGGTTACGTGGTGAACCGTTGATTAGCTTCAAACGATCGTGCCTTTTCGATTACTCTTCCTAACGTTTTAGCAATGATGATTCCCTCACCTATAAATACATCCGCTTGAAACCATCTACTCCATTTGCAATTGCTCATCTACAGTGAAGAGAAAAAATTTCATAGCCATTAAAAAAATCACAGAAATCCCTCTATTTTCAAGATCTCAAGAAATCCTTTTCTTTCAAATTTCAACCATGTCTGCAACACATTCCAATCAAGGCTCTAGTGGTTCTTCAGAGCCGAGGGTTCCTCCCGCTGACCCTATGATCGTCGGAGGGGAGTTGGTAAACGCGCCTTAGCCACTGGACATCGTCACTTTAGTGGAAGGTAACGAAGAGGTTATGTCGCAGATGGGAAGTTTGAGGCATCGCAAACAAACAGCTGGTCGTGAAAAGGTCGTCGAAAGAGACGAGGATAGTGATGACAATGCTGAGGGCGAGGATGACGCCTAGGGTGATGACGTCGAGGCTGAAGAGGGGTAGGTCGATGCCACTATGGAGACCGGGGCTGAATTGCCCAACGCCGAGGAGGGGCACGCTGCCGAGGCTAGGCCTTCGGGGCCTAAAAAGAAACTAAAAATTCCCCTCGAGCAAGAGCTCGAACCTCACCACATCATCCCCTCGAGCTTCAACACGGACAAGGATCTCAAGCTGCAAAACCAAACAGCCAACCACCAAGAGTTGAATAGGAATGTGCCGGTGCAAATGACGCCTCCAATACTTACTCAGGCTCATGTGGCGCTGATTCGAAAGGAGTGCCGATTTGGTCCCAAGATGAAGATTGTTATCCCTGATCCAACTAACAGAGCTTGTAATCACATCGAAGGGTTTTCCTTTGCGTATACTTACCCATTCACCATAGGGTTCTCACTCCCTATTCATAGGGTGATTGATAAGTTATGCCGAACATACAACCTTTGCTTGGCTCAGCTAGCCCCCAGGGTTTGAACGGCCATGCAATTCTTGGATTGGCTGAGCCGAAGAGCCGAGGTGGATTTTATCTTTCAGCATCTTATCTCTCTTTATAATATTTTCACAAGGCCAGGGTTGTGGCCTTGAACAACCGAGGTAAGTACGATATTCTTACCAAAAGTGAAGACCACGGAGTCCGAGGTTGGTGTGATCGTTACATCCTTTTAGAGACTAGCGTCTTATTTGCCGAGCCTGACTTTCCAGAGAAGTCGAATAAGACGCGTAAGTATTTTGTTGTCATCATTCGCTTCGGTTGATATCTTTATCTCTTTCTAGCTCCTGATTTTATTTTGATCTGTTTCTCACTTACAACCAATAAGGTCAACGTCATCCCTCCCGAGGGTCTGTCTGAATGGGTCAAGGTTGTGACCAAAGCTCGCAGGCGTCCTACTAGGTCTTGGATGGACATGGCTTCTAGCAATGGTTGGGCGTGTAAGAGACATGGTGAGTTATTATTACGATTTCATACCGGGGGGTATCGCCTGAGGCTTCCTTTCTTGTTGCTAATATTTATCCTCGTGTCAAGTTTCCCCCACAGAGCAGTTAAGAAGAAGAACAAGAAAGGAAAAGGAAAAAAGAAAGATGAAGACGAAACCGACTCTTACAATGATATAGCCTCGGTGGCAAATCTAGTTGGGGATTTGAAGGAACTCGAGTCCTCAAAGATTTCCAAGTCTTCGAAAGGCTCCTCTGGTCAGGGGACCATAAAAGGTGATGTCGACACCTTTCTCGGTCACTTTACTTGCACTTCCACTTCCCCTCATTTCTATGTTTATAAACCTCCCACGCCATCTTTTGCAGGTTCAAAACGAAATAGGGTAACCTCAAAGAAGACTTCCTGCTCGGTCCACCCTCGTACCGAAGTGATGACCTCCACCAAGCCCGAAGTTGTTGTTGAACGGCACCGGGGATTGATCGATGATCCCATCGACGAGGGTACCGAGGATTTGGAGTCTCGTACGGAAGTTGAAGTGGTGGATCTTCAGGGTTTGGAGCATGACTCCGATGCAGCTGTTGCCAAAGCTAAAGTTGGGGAGGTTGGGGCCCCCACCAACAAAGGGAAACAACTACCAGTGCCACTCGGGCACAATCCGAGCCTGCTAGAGCTTTAGCTCCGGAGAGGTCTTTGAGAAAACTTGAGGTGTTGGCTTCTTCGAACCTCTTGGAGAGCTCTCGTAGAGATATTCTAAGCCTCATGCCCCTGCTTGGACCGAAGGAGGATGCTATTGTTCAGAAATTCCCCCCGGCTCAACTAGCCACTACTCTTGCTTCAAACGCACTTAGGGTAAGTATTACCACTTTCAATTTTCTTTTGTTTGGGTGTTTATTTATTCTAATCCCTGGATAATTTTTGCTCAGAGATTTATTCTATCGCTGAGGGCTGTTGAACTCGAGACTGTAAGGTACAAAGAGGTTCAACGTGTCGCCAGTGCTTTGGATAAGCAAACGGACAGCTTTTATGCTCCAATTACCGAATTGAAAGCTCAATTGGCCAAGTCCCACTCCGATCTTCGTAAAGCGGTGGCCGCCTCCGAGCCTAAAATACAAGCCTTAGGTGATGGTTTTCAAGCGAAGCGCTAGAGAGTGGATGCCAAAATTGTAAGGCTTGGTGGTGAGTTGGCCCGAGTCAAGAACGAATTCATGGATAAAGCCAACAAGCATCACAAGTAGTTGAAAAATCACGTGCTCGAGATCCAAAGGCTAGAAGGCCATAATTCAAGGATCCCGACTCTTGAGACCGAGGTTAAGCTGCTTTGTGATGAAGTGGTTGACCAAAAGGCAAAGGTCAAGATCAGAGTTAAAAGGGCTGAGCTGGATAAGCGTTGGGCAGTCATCAAATCTCGGTTGAAGCTACTCAAGCAGTGCCGGGCTGGTGAGCTTAACTTGGAGGATAAGATTGCTAAGGCTAAGGATAATGCAGCTAGAGCCCAAGCCATGATAGATGAACTTCCTTCAAATGAGGGTTCAGGCGATGACGAGGTTGAAGACGAAGAAGATGAAGGTGAGGAAGATACCGAAAATGCAAATAATGGGAACTCCGAGGAGGGAAACGGACCCGAAGCATAGAACTTCTGTTTTCATCTTTTGTTTTTTGTTATGGCCGTCGAGCCTATTTGTATAAACGATTATGATAGCCTTCTGGCTTATTTTAATGATGTTCTGATGCCTTCGGTTTTATTGTTAATGAATTTCATCTTCATTGTTTCTAAATGTTAGTTTTTATTTTGCCTTGGAAATTTCAACAGAACACATTGGACAATTTTTGCTTGCAAGACTTTGTAATTTATAATGAACCGATGCTAGCTTGCAACGACGTCTTGTTCCCGAGCCATAGCAGATAGAAAATATGCGTTTATTATATGAGATCTCAGAAATAAAGAGATGTTGAATCAAGTTCATTTCATTGATGATAACGACGAGCCAAGATTGGCTTTTACACAAAAACCCACGCGTAAAGAGACTTAGACGAATTTCAAAAACGACACTGCTATCAGGTGCAAAATACAAAGCACTAAGCTATTCTTCGGGCAGACGGTCTCGGGTGTTTGAAAATAGCTGATCTCCAGTGCGCCGAGCCTCGAGTTGAAGTTGACCGTGCCCTATCTCTTCCACCCCCTAGTGTTCGGATGTGAATCTTGATGAAGATACGAGCACTGTGTTGTTCCCTTCGCTTCCTGAGAAGGTCAAGCAAAGTAAAAGAGGGGTTAGTGAGAATCATTCGACCCAAGATTCTTAGCACTTTCGTCTCGTAGCCGTGTGTGAAATTTTATTAATCTAAAGGTCACGTACCTTAGTATTAGAAATAATACCGCTTCAAATTGGAGATGTTCCAACTTAAGGGTTCGGCTTTACCCTTCAAGTCTTCCAGTTGATAAGATCTTTTTCCTATGATAGCTTTGACATTGTAGGGTCCTTCCCAATTTGCAACAAATTTTCCAGCATTTTTCTCCTTAGTTGATTGGTTCGAAGCTTTTAGTACATAATAACCAACCTTAAAATATCTAAGTTTGGCTTTCCTGTTATGATATGCTTCGATTTGCCTCTTCTAAGCAACCGAATCAAGGCTAGTTCTCTTTTTTCTTCGAGTAAATCAAGCTCTATGCGCATAGCCCGTTGATTTGCATCTTTGGTGGCATGAGCATACCAAAGGCTGGGTTCCCCTACCTCCTCGGGAATAAGTGAGTTTATCCTATAGGCAAGGGAAAAATGAGTTTCACCGGTGCTGTTCTTCTCGTTGTTCGCATTGCCCACAACACCCGGGCAGCTCTTCGGGCCATGGACCTTTCGCCTCATCGAGCCTTTTCTTGATATTCTTATTGATAACTCTGTTCAAAGACTCAGCTTGACCATTTGCACTTGGTTGGTATATGATATCATACTCGCTTAACTCTACTGCCCATTTGGATAACCTTCCTGACAACTCCAGTATTGTAGTATATTTCTCAAAGGGAAGGTAGTGACTCTGGCTATTGGGTGGCATTGAAAATAAGACCGTAGTTTCCGAGTAGTTACAACTAAAGCAAGTGCTAACTTCTCGAGGTGTGGATACCTGGTTTCGGCGTCGAAGAGTATTTTGCTCACGTAGTAGATGGGCTGTTGCTTCCCATCTTCTTCCCGAACCAGCACCGCACTCACTGAGACATCGGACATGGCCAGATAAACCAACAAAGTTTCCCCATCTTTTAGCTTGGCGAGCAGCGACGTGTTGGCCAAATAATGTTTCAACTCTCTCAGCGCTTCTCTACACTCCGGTGTCCATTCGAAGGTGTTATTCTTCCTTAGAACTAAGAAGAATTTGTGGCATCGCTCTGATGACCTCGAAATGAATCTACTCAAGGCAGTGACTCGGCCAGTTAAGCGTTGAACTTCCTTCACCCTGGAAAGCTCATCGAGGATTTCTTTAATTGCTTTAATTTTTTCCAGGTTATCCTCGATTCCACGTTCGGAGACTATGAATCCTAGAAACTTTTTCGAACCAACACCGAAGGCACACTTTTTGGGGTTCAACATCATATTGTATTGCTTCAAGATAGTGAAGGCTTCCCTCAGATTATCTAAGTGAACTTCCACCCGAATTGATTTAATCAGCATGTCATCTATATACACTTCCATTGATTTCCCAATATAGTCTTTGAACATGTGACACACTTTGGTGATTTGCCCCTGCGTTCTTAAGACCGAAGCGCATCACTTTGTAGCAGATAGTGTCTCGGTCTGTGATGAACGAGGTTTTTTCTTCATCCTTCGGGTCCATAAGAATCTGATTGTACCCCGAATAAGAATCTAGAAAGGTTAATAGTTTGTGTCCAGTCGTGGAGTCTATCAACCTATCTATTTGAGGCAGAGCATAGGAATCCTTGGGACAGGCCTTGTTTAAGTCCATGTAGTCCACACACATTATTCATTTATCATTCTTTTTGGGCACGACTGCAACATTGGCCAACTATTCGGGGGTATTTGAGCTCTCTTATGAAGCCATTCTCTTGCATCTTCGTAGTTTCTTCTTCAATTGCTTTCTTCTTTATGCAAGCATGAGGTCTTTTCTTTTGCTTTAACGGGGTATGGTGCTGATCCACATTCAGCTTATGCGTCATGATCTCCAGATTGATGCCAACTATATCAGTATAGAACCAGTAAAGCAATAATCGTTGTATTTTAGTACTTTGACTATGGCTTTTTTCGACTCGGGGTCCAACTCTGAGCTGACGAACACTTTCCTGTTCGGGAAATCCTTCGACAGCGTGAAGGACTCCAATTCTTCAATGGTTGAATCCTCAGCTTTTTGCTTCCGAGGTTCTTGTATGCACACCGGGATCTTTTCCACCACTTCTTCTTGGGGGTCGACTTTGGATATCGGACCCCTCTCTTCATTAGATCCCGACTACTCTAATTGCTATTTCTTTTGTCCATTGGGGATGACTCCACTTTTTAGTGCAACTGAATAGCATTCTCTCGCTATTCGTTGTTCTTCCTTGATCAACTAAACCCCCAAAGGGGTTGGAAATTTGATGACTTGGTAAGAGTGGATGGTACAGCTTCCACCGAGTGGATCTATGGTCTCCGAGGATCACATTGTAAGCCATATCCTCGGACATAACTTGGAATACTATATGTACTGAGCATGATCTCACCCAATGTTTTTTCAGTAGATTTATTAAAACCAGTTAATATGGTTGCCTTTGGGACGATCTGGTCCTTCAACCATATTTTCTTTACAGCCCTGTAGCTGATTATGTTAACAGAACTATCAGGGTCGATCAAGACCCGTTTGACATCCGAGTCGTTGATCCTCAGCATGATGACTAAAGCATTGTGATGGGGAAACATCATCCAATCGCATTCATCATCATCGAAAACTATCTTTTTACCCAGACCTCATACTCGGGTCCTCTTCTTCATTGTTATTGACAGCTTGGCGAACTTTTTGGGAACTACAAAATTTACACCATTCACTTCTGACCCTTCGGTGATCACATTTACAAACCTCTCCGGGGGTAGAGCCTTCGGTGGTTCACCATCTCCCTTAATCTTTGTGTAATTCTCTTTTCCTTTGTCGGTGAAATTCTGCAAATAAACCCTTCTTCAACAAGTGTGCCACTTCGAGGCGCAAAGCTTTGCAGTCTTAGGTGCGACGGACTATCATTCTGCCAACAAACCCTTCTTCAACAAGTGTGCCACTTCGAGGCGCAAAGCTTTGCAGTCTTCGGTGCGATGACCATAGTCCGCATGAAATTCGCAATGCAAACTTTGGTCCCTTTTCTCTGGAGCTATTCTCATGTCTTTCGGTGCCCTTACTCCTGCCATCCCCGTCAAGGCATTTACCAGCTCGGTGGTTGACATATTAAAGTTGTAATCTGGTATCTGAGGTAGATCTTTGTCTTTGGATACCAGAGCAGACCCCGTAGTGTTCTTTTGGTTACCATTATGATTTACTCGACCATGAGGCGTTAGCTTATGGGTGGTCCACCGAGACTTTGGCTCACATGTTGCCTTTGCGAGCTGTATTGCTCATGTCGGCCCTTTGAGTTTCCCCTCGGCGCCTCAACAGAAGGTGCTGACGCAGGGTGACTCTTATAGTTTAAGCTTCGGCCTGCAACTCTCCATTTGGCCTCTTCCAACCTTATCTTGTTTGCAACCCTATCATGCAGCTCGTTCCATGTCTTAGCTTAGTATGTTGAAGCTTTTTCTTCAGCTCGGCAGCCGCGTCAGAGTTTCAAACATTTTTCGAAGGCCATGATGGCTAAGTTATCTTCCATGGGGGGCAGTTCCATCCTCTCGGCTTGGAATCGCTCGACGAAGTCTTTGATGGGCTCCTCATATCATTGCTTGACCTCGAAGATATCTTCCTTCCTTTGAAGGATCTTTTGTGCCCCAGTATGAGCTTTGATGAATACATCGGTAAGATCTCTGAAATCTGAGATGGATTCCGAGGGCAGATGCATATACCAACACAAAGCCGCTTTTTCCAATGCGTCCCCAAATGTTTTCAAGATCATAGACTCCTTTTCAATTTCAGTTAAATCATTCCCTTTCACCATCGCCGTGAATTTGGTCATGTGATCGACAAGGTCGGTAGTGCCATCATATTTTTTCAAAATTTGCATTTTGAAGTGCTTCAGGATTGGGGCTGGAGCGGCCTTGGATTTATAGGGCAACTTTCTGCATTGGCCAATGTCTAACGCCCTCTGGGTTCTCCTCAACCCAGGAACGTTTTTGAGTCGCTTTTCAAATTTGGCCTCGACTCGAGCCTCGATCTCTCTCTTTAGCTTTTCGATTTCTACCGAAGAGTTAGTTTCAGCCACGTTGGGAACCGTTCCGAAGTGTGGCGTAGTGTTAGGCATAGTGCCTGAACCTCTAGATGTTCCCCCATTGGGAGGTCCCCCCTGTTATCGCGCCCGTGGGAACGAAAGTTGGGATGCCTCCGTTTGGAGTCACGGGTGGGGTTCCATTTGTTCCTTGCCTCCAACGAGGCGCAAAATTCTGAATTAATAACTATGTGATCGGCCTGTTGTGCTTGAAGAGCTTTCAAAGTTTGGATGACAAAAGCTTGACAAACGTCGTTGGACCCCAAGGAAGAAGGATCTGCTACTGGTGGTATTATGGGTGTGTTGAGATTTGGATTTGTGTAAGCACTAATTTGTCCATCAGGAGTTAACTGTTGCCCAGTGAAATTTTCATTATTATTAACAATTTTGACGGATCAAAATGAAAATACGAACGAACTGAACGTTCAACTTTGGAACAAAGCGTTGCTACTTGTATCCCAACAAACGGCGCCAATTTGTATTGGCCTAAATCGCTTTAGGACACCAAATCGAATTTGGATCGAGAATATAAGCAATACTACGTATCAAAGTTGAGACACTAAACTAAATCAAACGTGAATGACAAAGAAACAATAAAATTCCAATACATGGGGTTGAGTACAAATTTTGCCTGAGTTTCAGTATATATTTTTTGATCATTACAATATGAAATGAGATGCTATTTATAGATAAATGAATAAAAGTTATCTTTCTTATATTTGTCCGCTGCATCACCCACGTTTCTCCATCTTTGGAGGTGGGGTTAGTGGACTGAAATCACAGGCGATTTTCTCGCTGAAGTTGGGGCAACCCACCGAAGCTTAAGTTGTCGACCTCGTGGATGTGAGCTGACTGATCAACCGAGGTGGTTATTCTCCGAGGTGATAATTCATCGAAGTGTGCTACAAACTACGATTTCGGTTGATGGCTCCGGTGATTTTGACGATTGCTCCGAGCCCTGAGTTATAAACCTCTGTTCTGTGCACTTTGAATCAAGCGTCCGAGGCGTCACATACGCGAGCCAATTTTCACCCAATACGAAATTCAGCAAAATGGAGAAATTGTAACTAAAGATTTGGTAGCACAAGAAGTTAAAGCTAGTGTTTGGACATAAATTTGCTTGAAAGTTAAAAAAATAAGTTTTTGAAGTTGTATTGAAAAATAATTTTTAATTTTTAAATGTTGTTTCGGCATAGTTTTTACTTAAAAAAAAGGTAAAGTTTTGTGTGTGAAATAAAAACTTTTACCCAAAAAAACTAGTTTTGGAACTTGAAGAGTTTTCTTCATTTTAAAAAAAAAAAAAATTGTCAAATTCCATGAACAAATAATTTTTTTAGCTGAAAAAATTAAATGTCCAAATGGGAGCTAAATGATTTGAAATTACTATGTTTTGTACGGGAAATTCTTTTCTTTTTTCCTAATTTTAATTAAACTTTTCAATGAAATTTATATTAAAGTAAGTCACAAGTGAATAGAGCTTCCAATCGTTCCCTGAAATCATCACCTTTCATGTTATTTTGGCTGTTAATCAAAGTAGATTGCTAGATTTATCAAAGTAAAGAAATATAAATTATCTGTAATCAGGGGCAAAAGATAGAAGGAAGAAATTGCTGTACCCATGTCTTAACGAAAATTATAAGGACTACAAGGAGGCCGCTTTACCTAAATAGTGAAGTAAAATATACACCAACCAAGAAACTTTCAGAAATAGAAACTTTATTTTCGTCTATGGAGTAAAAGAAACTTAACTGTTTTAGTTTAAAATCAGAGGCGGATCAAGGATTTGAAGGTTGCGGGTACCGATTTTGGTGTCTCCTTTCAGCTACAAAGGCCGAATAAGAAAAACGGGTCGGGTTGAGACGGTTTTTGTTACTTCAGTTAGGTTTATTAATCCTTTTTATTTTCAATTGACAAATAAATCGAGTTTAATTTAGTTATTTTAGTCATACTTGTTTAAATTACTATATATTATGAAAAACATACACACAAACATATATACTTACATACACAAATACACACACGTGTGTGTATATATATATATTCGTAAAGATGTCCATTAGTAATTTTACTTAATAGTAACTTCGCTACTGTATATGTTTTGTTTGACTAAATTAATTTTTTTCAACTGAACTTCATCTTAAATATCACATTTTATGGCAATTCTCCGAATAAAAAATTTATAAGAATTAACTGAAAAAATCTATTAAATGGTTATTTAATTTTTTAAAAGTCAGTAAAAAATATTGTCCAAATTATTTTACTATATATATAGATTAATATAGTATTATTAAAAATTAATTCAAATTTATTATTAAAATAAATTCCTCATGGAATAAGATCTAGTGAAAATACTTTTAAAAAAAACAACAACAAAAAGAAACAAAGTGCACCCTTAACCAGTAGCACCATTTTGCTTATCTTTACTGTGGGTGCCAATTGTAATGCTTGTACCATTTTGCTGAAAAATATACATATATATATAAAACCCCACCGAAGCTTGCATGTGCCGTGCCACCCGATAGGTACCACGTAAATCCCCCCCCCCCCCCCCCCCGGTTTAAAACCATGAATAAGTATTTCTATACATATATATTAATAAGATAAATATAGCAAAAATACATATTAAAATTACTTATGTCTGTTTTGTATGAATATGGTCATTTAGCTTACACTATTTAATCCATACAGTCATTACAAACACTAATCTAAAGGAATAATTTCGAAGAAGTCACCTCAATTTTAGTTTTGGATACCAACTTCTATTAATGAAAAAATCATGATACATCTAAATCGCTCTTTATTCTATACGTACATTCAATTGATTTTGTAAAAAAATAAAAACAAAGTTTGAGAAAAATTCCATCAATTGTTACTGTTCACAATTACTGCAAGAAAATGTGAATTACATCTGGATTTTTCGGGCGTACTTTCTAGTAGCTGAGTTTAAAGACTTTCTGCATTTGCATGTTTCTTTTCTCTTGTTTCCGTTTTTGGTATTTTCGTGCATTGATTATGATGAGGTTATGTACTTTCTATTTCACCGAGAGGTGGGAAAAAAATTAAATAAATGAACAATTTTTTGTTAAAAAAAAATGACAAAGTCATGCCATTTCGTAGTTAGGTTTTTCTAACCATGACGTAAGTGTAGTTGTCACTCATCCAATGATGTGATATCAAAAAAAAATCCTACTTTGATTTGGGGATCATAACCTGAGTTATAGTTGCACCATCTTTAGGTATTTCTAATTCATCCTGTCATTAAATTAGAATAACAGTCGTGTACCCACACATAAATACCCATTCTTTATGAGGTATCTAATTTCGCCTATGTACTTTAAATCCTAGTAGACCACATTTAATCTGGGTCAACCATTTAATGACAGCAGTTAACATGCAATTAATTATATATATTTAAATATGTGCTAAGTTCATATATTCTTTCACATATATGATCTTGAACCGAAAATTCAAAATTTCCACACTAGTTATTAGCAAGGTCTTTTACATACTTCAGTTTTGGGCATGTCTTTTAACTTTATTCTCGTTCATAGTGTAACTAATCTATATCTATATTTATCTATATAAATATTATTACTATAAAAGCACCAATATTAGGAGGCTAAATATCATGAGACGAAAATATGTCTTAAAAAGTGAACGATGTTTTTACTCTTCGATATAGCTATAATATTAGGTATAATAGTAAAATTGAATTAAACCTAGAATATAATTATATCCTACATTGGAATTGAACTCATAACAATATCCTACGTTAGAATCCATTCCTTTCCTTAGTAAACAATGAATATGGATAAATTGACGAGCATGGATAAACTAACAAATTCATCAAACTAATTATCTAGGAGGATTAGGAGGAAGCTTCTTAGGAGTTACATGGATAAACTAAGGTTCTTCTTTAAAGTCACTTTTTTCTTTATAAATTATGAGATTTCCCTTTCAAAGTGAACAGAGCTTACTAGATAATAAAAATAATTATTAAGGAGGATTAGAAGGAAGTTTAATTTCTTAGGAATTCCAGATTAAAATTTCAGGAATTCAATATTAAATATTACATAAGAAATTAAAATAAAAGTTTCAACTAAACTTCTAGAAATTCAATTTTACATAAAAATTTAAAGTAATTTTTTTTTTTCATGTTGTAACTTACACTTCACAATTCTTTTCTTTTTTGTTTTTGAACTATATGTACAACTATATAAAGGGGCCTCCTATGCCACATTCCCCAACGTAAATCTTTTAAAAAGTATCATTCTTGGTAGAAAGAAGATAACAACTCGGCAAACTGCACAAATTATTAGTTCTCAAAATAATGTTCTAACTTATCTATTCTTTTAGATGCTACAAAAAGAAGAATCGAAATTTTACCAGAAGATGGTCTTGAGTAAGAATAAAGAATTTACTTTTTATGGTGAAATTTGATAACAGAAGGCAGCGGAGTTAAGAGGAGCTTAATTGCTGAAGAGATGTATGAAGTTGAAACTATTACTGCCATTGAAATTGGAAAAGACGAACAGATGGAGAAAAGAATCAAGAAGACAACAATAGATAACAGAGACAAACAACACTTTCATACAATAAGAAAATCAAAATAAAAAAAAGATTAGGGATTTATTACTGTTATTTCTAAATAAGTTTACTAAATGCTGGATTGTATTTGTCGAAACAAGTTTATTCACACGGATAATTATATATTGCATTTTTAAGAGGAATATCAATATCCACAACGAAAGTCGGGTCATCAAGACAGACGGAGCAATAAACAAATATTAGATAAGATGTGATCATGTTACTTATTCTTCTATATAATATAAGTACATCTACTTATCTAATTTAACTAAATAATTAACTATTTGCAGGTTCAAATTAATAACGATATCGAATTATTTTGAATTCAAGTATTATGTTAATGTTATAATATTTTAGTCGTATTTGAACATTGTTGCATTTTCTTGCATCAACTGTTGCAGTTATACAAAATTTTATTAGTTAAATTTATTTCAAGATTTTTATTGTACTAATCATATACGTGCAATTGTTAACGTGTGTCGCACGTACATATAAACTAGTTTATTATAAAAACACAAATATTAGAAAGACAAATGTCACGAGACAAAAATATATCAAAAAATAATGAACGACCTTTTTACCTTTGAATATAACTATAATGTTGGATATAATTGTCCAAAACCATTGTTGATTCCTTCTTCAATTAATTTTCCTGCCAAGTAGTACAAAATCTCATTATTAGTGACAGTTCTGGAATAAGTCGGGGTTGAAGAATCAGAATTTGCAAAGGAAACATTTAGCTATTGAATCTCGATTTGAACAGGAATTCATATTTTCCACTACTTTTTTATAATAACACTATTCCTCATAAGTCATAAGCACTTCAACTTAACCAAAATTTTACACCAGGTTTCTTTTTCTTCTTCAAGTTTGCCTAACTTCATATATTCTTTGCTACTATTTGGACATGATTTAGTTGAAACTTGAAAATTTTGAGATTTTGAAGTTGAGTTGAAAAACAGTTTTTGGAACTTGAAGTTGTGTTTGGACATACATATAATTTAAAAGAGTTGAAATTTTGTGAGTGGGAAAAAAAATGTCCAAAAACTCTCAAATATTAATCTCAACCAGTATTTATAAATTTAAAGATCTTTTTTTTTTTAATTTTGGACAAATTGTATAAAAAAACAAAATTTTGAAATAGTATGCCAATTTTTTGTCTCAAGTTTTATGAACAAATAGTGTGTTTTTTGGTTGTCAAAGTTAGCACTCTACCTTGAAATTCGAATAAAATGTTTTAAAAAACGTTATTGGAGAGCGTTTTTGTGTGCGCCCTTGGGCGAGGTGGCAGTAAATCGCCCTCAGGCGTTGATGGGAGGCGCAGATCTTGGAGGCGTTCACTCCAATCCTTTGGGCGTACGCTCGGACTCGTTTTTGTCTAATCTGTGAGGTGGACGCTTCTGAGAACTTTCACAATAAGAGTGTGGTGGGTTGTCTCCTCAAGCAAAGATCTAAAATCAGAGATCAAAATTAGACTTGACATGCGAAAGCGCACACCCATGTCCATTCTGCCATGAAATCTTGTTTGTAAAGTTAGAAATCAGTTATCTCTATTCTCTTATTGAAATTCTTAAAGTTAAATTAAGTTCCCACAGTTGCAGTGACTTGCAAAAAAGGAAAGCCGATGAAAAGCTTGGTTTTTCGTATAGAAGAGGAAGTAAAGAACACGTGGAAGCTTGGAGTTAGAACTATAAATTTTCTAAAGGTCGCTTTAACCGTTCCAACAATTAGGTAAAGATAAGAATGCCTTCTCCCAAGAAAATTAATGTAATGCTATGTTTAGAATTATGTGTATTATGACATTTCTGTTGTTTCATAATCTATACATATATATTACATCATATAACTTTTGATATATTAATGTTTTTCTGTATTATTCACAATTGTTTTACTTTTCTACTAATACTATGCAACTATGTGTCTTAGGGCTTGCGCCTCGCCCCAGAAAAGGTAAAATGCCTCGCCTCTTAAAACACTGATCTCGATTAAGGTACGCCCCTTAACTTCTCTATAACATACTTATATGTTAAACTTCATGTTTTATGTCTTTAGGCTATAAAATAATATGTGTACTTTTATTATGTTTCTATAGGGATATTATTTTTCAAATATATTCAGTGAATATAACAATTTTTAACTGTCCTAACTTTTTAATGGTGATAGGTTTATTGAAAGAGTGGGATTCAAGGTACTCAGAGATCAAATTAATGGTAAATTTTATGTTTGAAAAAGTTGGTGCATTACTTAGTAGGAGTATATACTGCATTGGTTCTTGATACGTGCGCTTGTATTTGTATGTACTGATTTTTTGGATAAAGACTTATTAATGGTGTTGTGAACTCATAAGGAAAGGACATAGAGCCCATTTGGATGAGCTTAAAAGTGGTTTAAAGCTTATAAGTCTATCGGTAAATGTTTGGCAACTTAAAAATTTATGTGCTTATAAACCCTTATGTACTTAAAAAAAAAAAGGAATTTTTACATGAACTACCCACAAAAATAAAATATTTACCTTTTTCTGCTCATTTTAGTTTGGGTTTCATGCCATACCCATCTGGACATAAAAAATTACACTCCTGCCCATTTCATTCATTCCTTAAAAATCGGTCCGCTCCTAATTTTTTCTACTCTTTTCTCTTTTTACGTGACTATGGTTCTGAGAAGATTTGTACTTTAAATCTATATTTTCCCTTATTTGTATAGCTACACAAGGGGCGAAGTGCACCAAAGGCCATTTTTTGCAGTGGTCTTTGATTTGAGGTCATTTTTTCTATTGGTTTTACATGAGAGGCCATTTTTTGGAATTTTAATTCTTTTTGGTTGTTCACACAAGTTCAGCCCACAGAGATTGAAGTTCAACTTCAGCCCACCATAAGGATTGAAGTTCAACTTCAGCCCACAAGGGTTGAAGTTTACGCATCTATACCTTAAAGTTCAGTCCTTACAGATTGAAGTTGAAACTTCATAATTTAGGCATGAAGTTCAACCCACAAGGTTTGAACTTCATCCCACAAAGATTGAAGTTCCAAAAAGTGGCCTGTCATGTAAGATCAATAAAAAAAAGTGGCTTCAAACTAAATACCAGCGACAAAAGTGGCATGTTGGTGAAAATTTTACCTACACGAGCTGCTGTTATTACTTGGTACCAATTTTTAGTCGAACTTGATTTTTCAGTATTCTTGACAACTAGGCTTTTAAATAATAAAGAATTTTATTTAGAGTTGAAAAAGAATCTTTGTGTTTTTTTTCTAAATTCTCAGATGTCAAAGCTTTTAATATTTCTATGAGATAGACATATTGTATCTCTGATTTAAGATGTTGGTCTTTTTCTGTTATAATTTTGATGTGAAATTATGGTGTTTAAAAAATAAAAGATTGTAAAAAAATAAAAAAAATCCACCATTTAAGGATGAAGCTTGAAACTCCTAAGCTGGGTTTGTTTACTTTTTAGTTGTTTTGATATGATTCTAACTGAAATTTGCATGAGCTGTTGATTGGAGACTCATGTTAAATTTTATGTTAATTTGGCGAAATATCTAGCCACAATTAAACAAAAGCTGGATAAAAATGATGTATTCATATTGAAGGCGAAGAACACAATATATTATTCTGATATATTGTATACCGTATTGCCATACCTTATTTGATGTTTAACTTTTGTTGGCTTTGTTCTTTTTTTTTTTTAATTGCAATTAGGTGCTGGTACTTTATTGATCTATAAGAATGATACTATGCTTGGAATGTGACAGGGGAATGCAAAATTGTTTCCCCTATAATAACTTTTGTTCCTGCTGTAATTTTATTGATAAAGGAGAAGGCTGGTTGTACAATTACTTTGTACAATAGGTTCTCTTGAACACATGTAACAAAATATATACTTGCCATTTAAAAAAATAATAATAAATAAAAAGCAAGAACTGTAACAAAAATAGTGCTTTTTGTATCTTGTTTCTAGTTTATTGTTCCATTTGTACTATGTAAATTCTTTTCTTATGGTTATTAGATTGCATATATGGATCTTTCCTTTGAAGAATGCTATGTTTTCAAAATAGTATACTCCAGTTTTTTTCTTTAATGTATACCCTTGAAGTATATTGTATACCCTTGGAGTGTATTATATATATTTTTACAAATTACAGTGTTATTTTTCTTTTGAAGAATGCTATGTTTTTAAAATAGTACACTCCAGTTTTTTTTATCAATGTATACCCTTGGAGTATATTGTATACCCTTTGAGTGTCTCTTATATATTTTTACAGTATACAATATTATTTTTATTTTGAAGAATGCTATGTTCTCAAATATTATACTCATATTTTTTGTTATCATTGTATACCCTTGCAGTATACTGTATACTCTTGGAGCATACCCTTTTTGTGTGAGATGATATCGAATATGATTGTTATAAATTTTTATTGTTATAGATAAAGTATACATTTTCGGTTAACAGTATACTCAATTGGTATACCTTGTCATGTTCGCATCGAAGTGTGAGATGTTATAGAACTCATAGATTTTTCAATTTTAGTTGTTTTTAACGGAGTATACCTTTTTGGTATATTGTATACTCTTTTGGTATACCCTTTTGTATTTGGATCAAATTGTGTGCGCTGCTATCGAGCAAATAAATATTTTAATTTTATTGTTTCGAACAAAGTATATCTTTTTGGTATACTATATAGTCTTTCGGTATACTTTGTTATGTTCGAATCGAAGTACGAGATGTTACAGAACACATAGATATTTTAGTTATTATTATTTTTAAAGAAGTATATTTTTTTTGGTATATTGTATACTCTTTTGGTGTACCCTTTTGCGATTGGATCAAAGTGTGTGTTGCCATCGAGCAAATAAATATTTCAATTTTGTTGTTTTGAACAAAGTATACATTTTTAATATACTATATACTCGTTCAGTATACCTTGTTCTGTTCAGATCGAAGTGCGAGATGGTACCGAATACATAGATATTTCAATTTTTATTGTTTTTGATGAAGCATACTTTTTTGATATATGGTATACTCTTTTATGTTTGGATCAAAGTGTGCAATGCTATCGAGATTATAAATATCTCAATTTTTATTGTTATGAACAAAGTATACCCTTTTGGTATACTGTATACTCTTTGGTATACCCTCTTGTGTTTGGATCAAAGTATGTGATGCTATCGAGCAAACTAATATTTTAATATTTATTTTTATGAACAAAGTATACCCTTTTGGTATATTGTATACTTTTCTGGTATACCCTTTTTTATTTGGATCCAAGTGTGCGATGCTATCGAGCGAATAAATATTTCAGTTTTTGTTGTTTTGAACAAAGTATACCCTTTTGGTATATTATATACTCTTCTGATATATCCATTTATGTTTGGATCCAAGTGTGCAATCCTATCGAGCGAATAAATATTTCAGTTTTTGTTGTTTTGAACAAAGTATACCCTTTTAGTGTGCTATATACTCTTGTGGTATACCTTTTTTTGTTTGGATCCAAGTGTGCGATGCTATCGAGCAAATAAATATTTCAGATTTTGTTGTTATGAACAAAGTATACCCTTTAGGTATATTGTATACTCTTCTGGTATATCCTTTTGTATTTGGATCCAAATGTGCGATGCTACCGAGCGAATAAATATTTCAGTTTTTGCTGTTTTAAACAAAGTATACTCTTTTGGTATACCTTTTTATATTTGGATCCAATTGTACGATGCTACCAAAAAAATAAATATTTCAGTTTTTGTTGTTTTGAACAAAGTATACCCTTCTGATGTACTATATACTCTTCTGGGGTACCTTTTTGTGTTTGAATCTAAGTGTCTGATGCTATCGAGCAAATAAATATTTTAGTTTTTGTTGTTATGAACAATGTATACCTTTTTGGTATATTGTATACTCTTCTGGTATATCCTTTTGTATTTGGATCCAAGTATGTGATGCTATCGAGCGAATAAATATTTCAGTTTTTGTTGTTTTGAACAAAGTATACCCTTTTGATATATTGTATACTTTTCTGGTATACCCTTTTGTGTTCTGATCCAAGTGTGCGATGCTATCGAGCGAATAAATATTTCAGATTTTGTTGTTTTGAAAAAAGTATACCCCTTTGGTATACCGTACACTCTTATGAGATATCCTTTTGTGTTTGGATCAAAGTGTGCGATGCTACCGAGCGAATAAATATTTCAGTTTTTGTTGTTTTGAACAAAGTATACCCTTTTGGTATACTGTATACTCTTCTGGTATACCCTTTTGTGTTTGGATCTAAGTGTACGATGCTACCGAGCGAATAAATATTTCAGTTTTTGTTGTTTTGAACAAAGTATACCCTTTTGATATACTGTATACTCTTCTAGTATACCCTTTTGTATTCGAATTAAAGTGCAAAATGTTTTAGAAGACATATATATTTGAATTTTTTTATTTTTAAAGAACTATACCTTTTTGATATATTGTACTCTATTTTGGTATACCCTTTTGTGTTTGGATAAAAGTGTGCAATGTTATCGAGCAAATGAGTATTTCAACTATTGTTATTTTGAATATAATTTTTTGCTATACTGTATACTCTTTCGTTATACCTTGTTATGTTTGGATAAAAGTGTGAGATACTATCAAGCAAATAAAATATTTCAGTTTTTGTGTTTGTGAACAAAATATGTCTTTTTGGAGAAAGAAAAAAATGAGTATAATAAGATTACGGAGAAAGAAAATGAATTAAAAAATAAAAACATGGGGAGACATGAATAGTGCTAGAAACAAGAGAAAGAAAATATAAACAAAAAAGAATAAAAACTGGAAAAAAGAAAAAAAAAACAAGAATAGTAAAAATAGAGAATGGGAAAAGAATAATAAAAGAATGTTTAAAAAAAAGAGAAAAAATAATACAAGATATGTGTAAAAAAATAATACAAGATATGATGAGAGAGAGGAACTTGATTTCTTTATTTGATGCCTCAAAATAAGAAGGTAATTAGCTAATGAGGATAGATTGTAAATAAGTTATTGGTATAAATACAATGGGTAGAGTCATGTAAATAAAATAGGATGTATGTGTGTTTTTGTAAATCCCCCTAAAAAAAGTCAAAATTGAGAAGTTAGAATTTTCTAACTTCTCAAAAGTGGCTTATAAGCCATTTTTAACTTATAAGATGCTTAAAATAAGTTGTTTATAAGCCCACCCAAACAGGCTCATAAGTGGAAATATAACACATAAGGATGAAGCGTTGTAAAAGAACAGAGGGACTTACCCGTGGAGAAGTAGAGTTATCATTGGATTAGAAGAATTGGTTTCGGAGATGGTATTTACAACCATACAAGATAAACTAAGGTATATAAAGAATTACTATACATATTTTTAATAAATTAAACAAACCAAAAAGAATTAAAGTCTCGACAACCTAATGTTAAGTCCTTTCTTTTTGTTGCAGCTTGTCTTTACCATTTGGAGATTCTACATTATTCTTTTTTCCTTTTTTAATCTTATTTGCTTTCATCCTTTATTTTATATTCCATTGAATCAAAAGGCAAAATAACGAAATTATGGCGGTATACAGGAGACAAGTTTCCAAAAGAATTACTGATTGGATAATTCTTTATATTATTGGGTTTTTCTTTGCAAATATGTGCTGAATATATTTAAGATATTGACAAAAAACATGAAACAAATTCTCGTAATCTTCACTTCATTTAGTAAAACCCACCAAAGCAATCTAAGATAAGTGCTTCTTTGTTAAAAGTTAGCATTTTTATACTTATAACTTAAAACACAATTAAGCTCCTTATAATTAATACCAGGAAAACCTCTTATCTGGATATAGTTAATGGGCACCGAGAATCGGTCAATTAACTTGTCGTTATTGTTATGAAATTAAAGGAGAGTATATTTGACACGACCCGAAATCCGGCTAGGCCGTGCGGGTACCTGACATCCTCCCCTAGACCCGTCGGGCGAACCCTTACCAATTAAATTAGGAAAAAAATATAATTTAATTCATAAATAAGAACAAGACTTAGAAAAAAATATAGACATACTGATACCTCTATGCTGTACAAAAGAAATTACAGATTACTACCCAACATACTAGGTTTAGGGCTATCCAGACTAGACATCTAAGAGTACAAAAGAAAACAGGTACCTCCTGAAGGGAGCAAACTACATAAAACTGGTGGTCATCCTGAATAAAAGCTGGTTCACCCTGATAGCTGAAGTCGTCTTCGCTCCTTCACAACGTTGCGAACTCAATCATGGAGAAAACCTGTCGAAACAAAAATAGATAGAGAAGGAACAAACAACAAATAAGGGTGAGTCAAAAGGACTCAATAAGTGGGGCAGACTAGCCACCTCAAAAAATAGGATAGCTAGCCAGGGAGAAGAAAAATAGGTAAACCAAATGCAGCTTATTTAAACTATAAAAAGGCAGATCCAGATAATAACTGGAAACACGTATGGAATCATAAACTCATAAAAAACCAGGGACATAAGATAGACAGAACATATAAGTTTTTAAGTATCCCGAAGCGGCATGCAACTCGATTCATACATTTATACTGTTGCGCCATGCAACCCGATCCATATATTTATACTGTTGCGGCGAGCAACCCGATCCATATATTTATACTGTTGCAGCGAGCAACCCGATCCATATATTTATGCTGTTGCGGTGTGCAATCCGATCCATATATTTATACTGTTTCGGCATGCAACCCGATCCATATATTTATACTGTTGCGGCGTACAATCCGATCCATATATTTATACTGTTGCGGCGTACAACCCAATACGAGCCTCAAATATTTAGCTAGACAGAGATATGTCCACAACATGGTATACATACCGCATACATAAAACACAAAACAATATACATAATAGTCAGTATGCGGTGCAATGAGATGTGATGAATGCAGTATGATGCAATGGGGTCACATGTGCCCATAATCCCGTCCCGAAGCAGAATACTCCTGCATTCGAGGGGAACGCAATATAGTAATCAAATGGAATGGAATACTCCTACTCCTTGGGCGGAATACTCCTACACCCGATATGATATAAACCAGAGGCGGGATACTTCTGCACTCTCCTGGGGCGGAATACTCCTGCACCTGATATAATATGAATCAGAGGCAGAATACTCCTGCATTCTCCTGAGGCGGAATACTCCTGCACCCGATATAACATGAACCAGAGGCGGAATACTCCTACACTCTCCTGGGGCGGAATACTCCCGCATCCGATATTAATTCAATATAATGCATATGAATGCAACATAATACGTATGAATGCAAAATAATGCATATGGATGCAATATGATGCAATAATTACCCATCACCAGCACGGGACTCTCATCGACAGCCGGAAAGTATATGCCAACTCGTAGCCATAGTACAATGCTCAGATTCTCAATGCAATACCAACAATAGGACATAACATATAATATACAATGTAAATCCAAAGCTATGCCGTAGTGATTACGGCTATCGGAAGCTACACATGTAAGGAACACGTGGTAGATTATCCACGAGGCCAAGGGTCTCCAAAGAAATGGGATACAAATACTTACCTCTGTCCAAAGAAGTAAACACTATTCAACAATCGCTTTTCCCTGCCGAATCTCCTCCAAATTATCTTGTTCTAAACAAAGGAATGGAATACATAGTTAATGTATTATATTGACTCAAATCCCCAAGTTTAGAATTGTTTCCGAACTCCATAAAAATTACGTTCACCGAATACACCACTTAGGATTAAATATCATTTTCTATATATCAATTACCATACTTTACATAGTGATTATTATGTCAATATTCTAGTCTAAAATAAATAATAAGCATAACCTGCATAAGAAATATAATAAATCTCATTACAATAAAAAAATTTAAACTAAAAAAGATTGATTGTGGCTTCAAGGTTTAGCTTGAATTGTCCTAGTTAACGTTCTGTTACCTCCTGATCCACCAAAGATGATTCCATCAGTACGAACTTTCCCCAAAGCCATCGTCCATACCTCATCATTGTTATTATTATCTTGTGCTCTCACAGTTAAAAAAAAGTTGCTGCGATCCTTTGTATTCATCATTTAATATACTAATTAAAAAAAATGAAGCACCTAATCAGTACCCCCCTTAATTAGTAAAGCTTCAGCATAACTAAGGCATGGAAAATAATACTTTGATGCTCAAAACACCAATCGCGATTATCTAATCCTTATGTACCTCCCAATCAATCGTACCATTATGTTTATTCCACCAGTGCAACGTATAGCTTTTACTTGACACATCAATATACTGAAATTTTCCATTGCTATATCAACTCAAAGCTTAAAATAGTAGGCAAGAGAAAAAGAGATAGTACCGATGTCTCTTAATTGAAACTCCAAAAATCGCAAGCTTCAAAATACTAGAAAAGCAAGTAAATGTGTGATCAATGGCCTTCTCACAACCAAGGAAGACAAGTTTGGAACCTAGGATACAAATATAGCACGGGGTTTATATATTATGGCCGAGTCATTCTAATGTAATCCCTAGAATCCTCCCGGCCTAGAAGGGATTTACCTCAACGGCACTCATCAAAGCCATAGTTAGGCTTATAAAGCACTACCCATAGCCTGAGGAAAGAAGACCTCTTCCGAGCGTCACTTCTTTTAGATGAGGCCTTTCAATCCAAATCCTCGCTAGCTTCACTATTCTACGCTAACTAATCTCTTCCGAATCTTTAATTAGCAAAGTAGACATGTAACTTTAGTGTCATGAGCATTAAAGTTAAGCAACCAAAGCAATAGAAGCTAGATAATCAAAACCCACATATATAAATTCCTAGTTATGAATCATTCATATAATTATATCCAAAGTGACATCAACTATCAAAATATAGCAATACAAATCAAAGAAATAAAGAAATGGATAAAGAATTGCTCATTAAAGTGCACCCAATCTTCTATCTCCAAGGATTGTTGATGATTCTTGCTCCCAAGTTGGAAAAATAGCCAAAGATGTGTTCAAATGAAGGCTATTTACAATTTATGTGTTGCCAAAATAAGATACCATCATTTTCAAAAATTCTCCCTAGGTTAAAATGAAGAAATTCTGATTTTTCACGCCATAGCCACCCTTGTACCAAAGGTTCACCCGATAGCCACTTTATCACTGCCGAGCTTAGTCATTATTTCACACATAGCCACTTTTCTTCTTTTTCTTCAACTAGACTTCATTTTTACTTGTTTCTTCCATTACTCTTCTCCAAACATATTCAACCTACAAAATGCAACAAAATCATGATAAGTGCACTTATTTTACCAATTTAACACAACAAAAGCTCAAGTACAAGTATGCAATGTGTGGTATTTTAACCACACATCACACCCACAAACTTAAACTATTGCTTGTCCTCAAGAAAAGTACACACCACTAAATTTCAAATTGCATTTCAATCTATTCATGCACCTTTTTACTAAAGCCACAACAAGTCAAAAATACTTTTAAGTTCAACAACAAATGGCATCGGTTGGTACCAACAACTAAGCCAAGTCATGTGAGCATAACTTTCATATATACAAAACACCAAAGAAGGCATGCATGCCATGACACAAGATTTTCAAAGTTTGCCTCTTCGTCACAAGAGTTCACCTCTTTGCTTGCTCACCTCAATTGAGAAGTGAAACACAAATCTTCAACTCAACTTCACAAGTACCCTCACCACTCAAGGGAATATCCCAACCACAAAAATGCAATGACAACACAAATGGGATTAATGATAGGAAGAATTCACTCACTCTCTCAAAGAAGTTCATCATGCACGCTAAAGATCCATAAGCTTGCCCTTTGTGTATCTCTACACTAATGTAAGAATGCTTGACTCGAAATCAATTAGGACTTTATTAGGGTTGTAATGTAGGATTTTGGTTAAAGGTGGGGTAAAATTTGGGCAAATAGTGACTACACACCTCCTTGAGCACTACACCATACATAAATTTAAGGCACACTTCATTTTTCTTGCACTTACACCTTGCTAAATCGAGGATTATACACTAGTCTTTCCCCTCTTTATTCATCAATTCTCTTTTTCTTCTTTTTCTTTCTTTTCTTTCACTTACTCCTTTTTGTTTCTTTTCTCTCTCCTTTTTTTCTCTCTTTTTTTTTTTTTTTTAAATTCAACTCATTTTTGTTGCTCTTTTTTTTCTTTTCTTTTGATTTTCATTAACTTCTACACTTTCACCATAACTCGTGCCATCCCCAAACTTATGCTTTTGCCTAAGTTGCACGTCTTTCATTGCACTCAAGGAGGCAGGGCCAAAAAGAGAGTTAGTATTTTAAGTACTTAAAATTGGTCCGGGTTAATAATGTGGTTGCCAAAAGAAAGGATATTAAGCTCAAAGGGGTTGACTAAGGTTATAATGCAAGGGTAGGCTTTTTAGGTTACTAGCGAGTCAAAGAAAACCTAAAATCATTTTTCAAGTCAAGCACCACCTAGGATTTCGCCTCGAAGCACACTTAGGGCAAGTTCTAGATCAAGAAGCACACATATGAATACACCAAAATCTCACCACACATGATACAAGTAAAGCAAGGAAAACAAGTATATTCAAGTCCCAATCAAGGCAATTAAGAATCCAAAGTTTACTCATAGTCTAATGAGAGCTAATTAGTGACATAAGAGTCAAAGTTGAACTTAAAGATCATAGCACAATTCATCAACTAAATTTTTCTATCCATTTTTTAAAACAAGCTCACATGACAAGGATTAAATCATGGTGGAACCAAACCTGCCAAAAATTTGCCAAGGGGCAAAAATCTACAACTACTACTATACTATTATTACTACTAATTAAATTCTAAAGATGTCCGATTCAACACAATTACTTCCTTGGAAAAGAACCCCGGCAAATAAAAACCTAGGAGGTTATTTCAAAAATTTTGTACAAAAATGATATTTACAATGAAAAGGATTGTTCGGACCCAAATGAGGCTTTTGCACCCAGTGGGATGCCTTCGTATCACACAAGGTGAATCAGATAAAAAGAAGCAACATCCCAAGCGTAGTTCATGGGAGCACTTTTTGTTTTTGAAAGCTTTTAATTTTTTTAAATCATAGTACTATCTAAGAACACAAATAAACTAATAAACTAGAATACCAAAAACATACTAATATAAAATTAAAAGGCTTAAGAAAGATCAATTTTACCATTTCCATCAAGTTAAAGTATATCACAACCAAGAAATCATGTCATTCCTAAACAAATAAGCTCATCCCCAACTTAAAATGTTGCCTTGCCCTCAGGGGAACTAAATATTAAAGACAAAGTTTGAGTGCTCCCTGAAAATGTGTCTCTGAGTAGTGTCTTGCTTTGGCTCCTCCTTGCCCTTTCAGATGACTATACAATTCTCTATTTGCTTGAAGAATTTGAGAGTTCCAATCCTAGCTCTTATATTAATTCTCTTCCTAGTAAAATGTCTCATTTTCTTTTTCTTTGATTCTTTCCAATCAACTCTCATTTTCTTTATTTTACATTTCATTTTGAAGTGTTGACCTTCTTTAATGTACCTGCATCATTAAGACACAACCAACAGTGAATGGAACCAAATAATTAAGGGTACTCAGACTTCCCCTTGACTACTTCTCACAACAGTAGTACACAACACTAATTCACGATGTACAAAAGCAGCTTCGATTCAAGGTTCCTGGAAAGATGCACAACCATAGATAGATAGGAAGAATTGCGAGGGTACTCAGGCTTCCCTTCTTAACACTCAAAACATATTGCATTCCAGTTCTATGATTTGCAAAATTCAAGTAAGGTGCAAGAAATTAAAAATGAAATATTCAACTATCAGTAAATGCACACAAACTGTTCATCAGCAAAACAATGTACACATCTTCCAAAATATGATCACCGTGTTCCACTAATTAGACTTAAAGCTCACAACCGAACAAAAATGCTCAGTTCAGATAGCTTCAGCAAAAAGAACAGGCATATCAGCTTGCCAAACAACTTCTTAACTCACAAAAATTGAAGTAGCGCATACTGTAAGACGCTTCAACTCAGTGCTACTGTCAACATCACATATTGAGGCTTACAAGATATCAGGAATCAAGATACTTTTACAAATTTACAAGAATTCTCAAAATTGAAAATAAATACAATCAAACTCTCGTTAAACATACACATAATGACAGTATAAGTGCAACTTCTTGTATCAATTTCAATTGAGCCTCTTTATCATGTATGCACTCACACACGAATCCATGAAATACTCAGAACTAAGTCAAATCAGCAACCAAGCGAGAAACAATCAAACTTTGGCAATTCAAAATGTTGGTTGATGTTTGGCATTTTATGCCAACGTTTCCTTAATATTTCCGTATGTTTGAGCTTGTTATTCGCTCGTGCTATAGTTTATGAATGTGGTTTTGCACTAATTTTATGTCGTGTGTATGTAGGTTGTTATGCAGTGCATATGGAGCTTTTAAGAGCATGATCGAGCAAGAAAAGATTGGATTTTGATTTAGGATTGGATCGAGCACACGAAGGCACGACACGAAGCGAGCAAAGGAGAAACGAAACAGAAAATTGCCTGGCGCTACAGGTGGCGCGCCGCGCCGCCCAAAGCGCCCGGCTTCTGGCGCGGTTTCCTACGCGGCGCGCCCCAAAGGCGTGCAAGTTTCGACGTTCACTGGTTGTCCCAGCGCGGTCGGGGGCGCCCGTTATAGCGCCACTCGAGCGGATTTTTACTTCCTATTTCGTCTAGGCTTAGGTCTAACTTATTACCAGGCCTTTGTAAACCCTATAAATACTCTTTTACTTAGTTTTTTATAGGAGTTTAGAATTTGGAGCAAGTTTTGGAGGAGAGGGGAGGAGCCCTAGATGTCTTCTACACAAGTTCTTTCTCTCTTTCTCTTATTCTTCTCTTTAATTCTATAGTTTGTTCGTTCTAGGGTTAGAGTAAATACATGAAGGTTGATGTTTGAAAGTTGATTTCTATATATTGATTTACCATTACGGATTGTTTATTCTTTCTTGATCATAATTGTTTGATTATTGAGGCCTGATAATTGAACACTATCCATGGTTTTTAGATTGAACTCGAAAGAGGGAATTTAATTACGTAATAAGAAAGAATAGGACTAGTTTGTGAACTCGGGCTTCGGGGAACCAATTTGTGAGTAGGATAGACATATAGTTGCTCGCCTAGTTTAACTAATTACAGAATTCGTTAATACGTGCACGTGATTCAACCCATAGACATATAGGGATTGGAGTAGCCTGCATAGACCGTGAATAATCGAAAGGTTTTCACGGGTACAATTAACCTGTTAGTTAGCAATCTAGGAAATCAAGAAGTAGAATTAACTGGAAAACTCAACTGGATTGTTCGTAACTCTGACCCGAGACCGTCATCTTTTATTGATAACAACTTAGAATTTGCTCTGTTACTTGATCTCAATTACTTGTTTTAATTACTGTATTTAGTTAGTAAAATCTCAATCAATGAAAAAGATCCCTGAATAGTTTATATAAATTGTTTGCTAGAATTCAGTCTGAATAGTCCTCGTGGGAACGATACTCGATTTATCACTTTATTACTTGTCGACCACGTATACTTGCGTGTGCGTTTGGGAGCAACAAGTTTTTGGCGCCTTTGTCGGGGACTAAATAATTGACTGTTTTCTTTTGAACAATTTATTATTTTCTATTCAGGTTTAATTTTTGTTTAGTTTAGTATTGTGTTACTTGTCTTATCATGACATCTATTAATGAAAATTGGTAGAATGATGATTGCTCAAATTTCGATGATCTCTGTCTACTTTGCGGAGGAACCCACTTGTGGAAAAATTGTCCAATTCTTTCAACCCTACGAGACTGGTTATGTGAATTTTCTACCACTTTTGATTGGAATTTTTGTAAATTATGTGGTGGTCAGTGGAATGATTGTCCTAAGTGTCATACTCCTTCCTCTATCAATGTGTGTGATGTTTTTAACGATGTTTGTGAGTCTGACAGGAATGAAGAAGTGCAGGTTGTGAGCCAAAATTTTCTAATGGAGCAAGCCAAACTCTTAGAAGCTTATGGGGATTTTATAAGTGAACTAACAAATATAACGAGGCAATTTATGGAAGAAAGAGTGGAGCTCGGAAAAGAGATCGACGAATTTGGCTTGGCTATTCACGACTTGGAGGAGAATTTGAGTGATATGGTTGAGGTGTCTAATGCCCAATTATCAGTTGTCGTGAATAGTAGATTTGAGATAGAAGAGCTTAGAAGCCAATTTGAGGAGCAAACAGTGGAATTCCTACCATTCGACCCAATATTAATTGAGGATGCCAAGGTTGAAAAAATTACATTAGAGTCAAGTGAGGAAATAAAAAACATCATATTTGAGGACTCTATTGTTTGTGCAAGTGAGGGTGTCAAAAGTAATGCTACTTTATAATTGAAACGCATTTGACCTCATCCCAATCATTTTTCAACATTGTGTTTGGATGGTGACATAAAAATTGAGCCACCCGAGCCTATGAAGAAACCAAAGGAGGAGGAACAAGGTGCCTATATTTTAAAGTTTGTGATGTTGAGGAGACAAAACGATATCCCTCATTTAAAGGCCAAGAAGTGCAAAATGCGATATTGGTTACTTGGTCCTTTTGTATTTTTTCCACCACCCCAATACCATATTCGTAAGCTTGAGGCAAAGTTGGAGATTCAATTCATTAGTTCAAGGTGGAGGAAAAAGTGAAGAAGTTGTCTTCGTCGTGCTACGACGTTAAATCAGGCGCTTCTCGGGAGGCAACCCGAGTTTGTACTTGTATTATTTTATTTATAGTGTCACGTAGTTTTTATTTTTCTTTGGATTGCAGGTTCATGTAATGTCGAGGCTAAGTGTGGGGTGTCCTCACCCTTGCCTAATATTGATGACCTGATGAGGGAAGTCTGAGTACCTCATACTATATGGAAGCTTGGAGGATGCTAGCACTAAGGACTAGAGTCTTCAGGAAAGTTTTCTTTACCTTGCACTTTCTTATTTTTAGCACTGAGGACAGTGGCTAGTTTAAGTGTGGGGTGGGGGAACTCCCCTTTATTTTTTAGGTTAGGGATGCATGTACCGTATGATTTTCTTTTGTCACTTGACTTTGTTTTGATTTATTTCTTGCTTTAATATATGAAAAAATAATTAGAAAACCAATGAAAAATTTCAAAAAGATTTTCCTTTTAGTTTTATTAGTGGTACATGTCATCCACCCCGTAGTTTTTCTTATGGCCTCGGTTCTTTTCCACGGGGAGACCTTTGAACCGGGTAGTTTTTATTTTTATTAGGATTAGAGTATTTAGTTGTTAGGTGACCCTAGACGAAGGAATAGGTGGAATGCTAGGTGCCTTTGATTTGTTTGATACTGGTGGACTTGAATTGATTGCATGTGCTATTTGTGGTGTCCTTGGGTTTGAAATTGTGATGCATGCCTAGGAAAAAAATGGAACGACCCTATTGAGATGCTTGAGTCCACGTGTTCGACTTTATTGTGAACTTTTGTGCATTAGTGCTTAAATTTCCACAAGTTGCACTTTAGATGCTTGATTGAGAATTGATGGAGCCTTTTTGTGTGGATCATGTGCAATGTGTGTGTGAGACATATTCTTGTTTGCTCCATGTTGCATATTAATGTCTAGAACTTTCCCCGTGTGTGTGCAAAGCGAAATCCTAGGTTTGCTCTAGTCGGGAAATGATACAGGCCTTCTTTTGATTTGCCTACCCTTACGTAGACACCCTGACTTGATTGTTGTGAATTCTTTGACCTTTTTGTTGGCACCCACACCCCGAGCCTACCCATTTGTTCTAAATTGTTCTCTTTTGGCCCTTTACTCCTTAAGCACTTAGTTGATATTGTGATATTATTTTGGAGTTGTGGTTGAATGTTGGGAGGTTTTTTAGTGGAACCAATGAGGGGAATACTTGAATGAAATGTGTAGTAGTTGTTTATGAGCATTGGCAAGGTTGGAAAGTAATGAATTGAAAAAGAAAAAAAAAGCAAAGTTGAAAAAGAAAAAAAAAATTAGAAAAAGAAATAAAGAGATAAGAATATCCATCCTTGCTAGTGTGTGCTTAAAAGAAAATATTGCTACTTGTTGAGAAGGTGTGTGTGTGAAAGTTGTTGATTGGGTGGCGTGATGAGGATTGTGTTGAAATAATTGTGATGCATTAAAGTGCTTAGGGAGGTAGTCACTATTACCATATGTATCCTACCCGCCCCTTAGCCTACATTACAACCTTTTTAAAGTCCTAGTTAATCCCGATTGGAGTGAGCTTACATTAGTGGAGTCCTACACTACGGGCAAGCCTATGGTACATTGTATGTGACATGTGAGCTTTTCATGAGAGTGAGTGAATTCGTTTGTTATTGTCCCCATTCTATTCTTGATATTCATAGTTGTGTGTGATACTTGGGGGACACTCTTTTGCTTCATTTTGGTGAGGGCTCATGGTTTGCATGAGATAGGTGAAGTCGTGGCTAATTGGTTGAGTAGATAGGTGTGATTTTGTGGAAGCATGGCTGCAATAAGTTGAGTTTGTGCATTTAAGCTATTTTGGGGTGGTTGTTCTCATATTTTTGAGTTTGGTAAATTATTGGCATGTTTGTGGATCCATAGTAGTCATGTGTGCGTTTGTTCAATGATCGGTATCAACCATAGCCATAGGCAGACCTGTTTTACCTAGGTTGGGAAGTTAGTTGTGACTTGCTCGAGGGCGAGCAAGGGTTCAAGTGTGGGGTGGTGATATTTGGCATTTTATGCCAACGTTTCCTTAATATTTCCGCATGTTTGAGCTTGTTATTCGCTCATTTTATAGTTTATGAATGTGGTTTTGCACTAATTTTATGTCGTGTGTATGTAGGTTGTTATGCAGTGCATATGGAGCTTTTAAGAGCATGATCGAGCAAGAAAAGATTGGATTTTGATTTAGGATTGGATCGAGCACACGAAGGCACGACACGAAGCGAGCAAAATAGAAACGAAATAGAAAATTGCCTGGCGCTACAGGTGGCGCGCCGCGCCGCCCAAAGCGCCCAGCTTATGGCGTGGTTTCCCACGCGGTGCGCCCCAAAGGCGTGAAAGTTTCGACGTTCACTGGTTGTCCCAGCGCGGTCGGGGGAGCCCGTTATAGCGCCACTCGAGCGGATTTTTACTTCCTATTTCGTCTAGGCTTAGGTCTAACTTATTACCAGGCCTTTGTAAACCCTATAAATACTCTTTTACTTAGTTTTTTATAGGAGTTCAGACTTTGGAGCAAGTTTTGGAGGAGAGGGGAGGAGCCCTGGATGTCTTCTACACAAGTTCTTTCTCTCTTTCTCTTATTCTTCTCTTTAATTCTATAGTTTGTTCGTTCTAGGGTTAGAGTAAATACATGAAGATTGATGTTTGAAAGTTGATTTCTATATATTGATTTACCATTACGGATTGTTTATTCTTTGTTGATCATAATTGTTTGATTATTGAGGCCTGATAATTGAACACTATCCATGGTTTTTAGATTGAACTCGAAAGAGGGAATTTAATTACGTAATAAGAAAGAATAGGACTAGTTTGTGAACCCGGGCATCGGGGAACCAATTTGTGAGTAGGATAGACATATACTTGCTCGCCTAGTTTAACTAATTACAGAATTCATTAATACGTGCACGTGATTCAACCCATAGACATATAGGGATTGGAGTAGCATGCATAGACCGTGAATAATCGAAAGGTTTTCAAGGGTAAAATTAACCTATTAGTTAGCAATCTAGGAAATCAAGAAGTAGAATCAACTGGAAAACTCAACTGGATTGTTCGTAACTCTGACCCGGGACCGTCATCTTTTATTGATAACAACTTAGAATTTGCTCTGTTACTTGATCTCAATTACTTATTTTAATTACTGTATTTAATTAGTAAAATCTCAATCAAAGAAAAGGATCCCTGAATAGTTTATATAAATTGTTTGCTAGAATTCAGTCTGAATAGTCCTCGTGGGAACGTTACTCGATTTATTACTTTATTACCTGTCGACCACGTATACTTGCGTGTGCGTTTGGGAGCAACATTGGTGATCGATTAGAAATCCGAAACAGAGGCTAGACTTGACGGAAAAGTCAGCAACAGTAAATCACACTTCTAGCAACGTTCAGCAGTCAAAATTTCATTGAGGCATTCTATCGAACAGTTGAAGTGCACTGCAGCTTTGTTTATAGATTAAGAACATGGGGTATATCAGACTTCCCCCCAATTTTGTTGACAAACCAACACAAGGGCCATCATGCCCGTCTACAACTTAGCAGACAACACCCAACCCACACAAGTTTACCAAATCAAAGTTCACCAGAATTAAATTGAAATGACAGGAGCATTGGGGTAACAGGGAATGGGATTTTTTTGACAGGGGAAGAAATTCAGCCAGCCAGAAGGAGAAAGGAGAAAGAGAATTACCTGATCAACGACACGACTGATGGCGAATATGATCGACAACGACGGTGAAAAGCAGTGGGATTTGATGATATAAAGTGATGGGATTGGGCAGGGGATGAGCAAAATTGAGAGGAAAGGAGAAAATTCATACCTGAGTTGTGAGGTGAACTGTGGTTGTTTCGACGGAGGTGTCACACCCGTGTTGATTCAACGATGGTGGATCAGTTGGAAGGAGGTGCAGTCGTAGGGTAATTGATAGCAGGGCAAGAGAATTTGGTGGTGATGAGAGAGAGAAGAGAGAAGACTTACCTGGATACCGCTGGTAAAGGTGACCGGAGCTGATGGTGGACGATGGAGAGGAGTCGATCGTTGGGTGCATTGTTACTGTATGAGTGAATGATTGTGTTTGTGAAAAATTTTAAGACTATTCTAAAATCTGAACTAAAGTTAGGGCGGGGCGCCCTTTATGTGAGGCGGGCCACCCATTTCAAATACAGAGTAAATTCTGAAGCAGTTCTGTGCATTTTTTTAAAGTGCTGTGACTGTCCAACCACTCAAATCCTGTCCAAATAAAGTGAAAAAACTATGAAACTTGGTAGATTGATAAAAAAAACAATAAAATAAACTAATCTATGGATTTAAAATGCAAAAATTAAGCAATATTTAAAAACGCTTGGGTTGCCTCCCAAGAAGCGCCACATTTAACGTCATGGCAAGACGAGTAGCAACATTATCACTTTTCTCTCCATTTCGAAAATATGAATTGTCTCCCCAATTTTGAATCAAGTTTTTCATTGTGCTCCTTAGGCGGGGGTACACATTTCCAAGCTCGTAAAGCCGGATTCTTTATCTTGCGCCTTTTTGCCTTCAAGTGAGGGATGCCATTTTGTCTCTTTGGCGTGGAAAATTCAATGAATTAGCCATTTTTCTCATCTATGTCAACATCATCCAAAGGTGGTTGTTCTTCCACTTCCATTGCATCATCAACACAAAGATTTGAGAAGTGAAATGAATGGGGTCTAACCCTTTTCAACACCGATTGGGCACCAAGCTGGACATTCTCCTCTTTGATGGTATTAGAGTCTTTATCACAAGAGTTCTTCATTTCCATTCTAGACTCAAACACAAATTTCTTACTCACGGCATCATTACCAAATATTTTGAAGATGTGATCACTTCCATGAGTTCCCATGATTTGACTTGTGCTGTCTTCCACAAATTCGCTCATTTCTACCATACTATTCACTATTTCTTTATGTTGAGCCTTGGAAGCTTCAACCATTTCATGCACTAGAATTTTCAAGACACGACCTTCAAGATCAAATTGGTTCACTTTTTGCCCTAGTTCTTCTCTTTCTTGTTTGAGATCCCAACCATCTACATTTAACTCTTGAAGGCATGCTTCATGGAATTTCATTTTTCGAGCTTGATCTCGGAGCCAGGCTCGGCTCACAATTTCTTTTTCATCCCAAATGTGCTCTTCTTTCACAATTCGTTCTTGGCATTCAAGCACATCTTCCATGGAGGTTTCTTCTTGGAACTCAAGCTCATCTTATAAAGTCTTTGTTGGGATTTGGCAATATACTTAGCTTGTTGATCATTAAAAGTGTCAACCAATTGGCTCAATTAAGCCTCCAAGTTGTGGATTGCTAAGCCATTTTGATGGATCGTATCTTTTATCTCATTGAAGGCTTCGGCATTCTCACAATAGTTTTTAACTATCCGCTCCATCAAATATTCCAATCTTTTATTTTGATTGCATTCATCTTGTGAAGTGGATAGGTCCATCTCTTCTTGAAACTTCTCTTGGATGCCTTACAATTCGGGTTCAAGTTCCATATTCATGTTTGTATTAGACCTATCAAACTCATAAGATTCATTAGCATCATTATAAAAATCATTGGGAGAAGAACAAAGAATATTAGGACAACCGTCCCAATAGCCATTTTAACCTCCACACTCATGACATATGTCCCACTCAAAGGGTTGAGAAGGTGCACATAACTCGCCCCCGAAAATAATTTCACAATCCTGCCAATAGTGAGGTCCACCACAATAAGGACAAGGATCACTCATATATGGATTTTCAAAATTAGACCAATTTTTGTTCCATGATGCCATTTCAAGGTAATTACTACAAAGCTAAACTAACTAACTAACACAAGTATACACGACACACACACAATTATTTACAATTCATTAAGAACAAATATTCATAATTTACAAGACAAAAATTCACAAAGTTTGGAACTAAGCCAACTAGCTCAACTTCTCAAACTACTCTAATACGCTAATTGTTCCCCGGCAACGGCACCAATTTTGACGACGCTCAACACACACCTCGGCTTGTATGTAATGTACAAGTATGTAATGTGTGGTATTTTAGCCACACATCACTCACTAGTCTCGGAAGAAGAAGAGATGGCAATAAATTGAGGATAGAAATAATCAGATCTTTAGGAAGCTCATCTTCTTGTTTGCTTAGCTACCAGAGCTAGACTAGTTCCGAGTCAGGCTAACCAAAGAATCACAATTGAAGAAATAGACATTAAATGAGCTTTATGGAACAACATCTATGCCAATTTAACCTTCCTATAAAGAAAGAAACTCCGACAATTTACCAGAAAACCCTTTTATAACCGAGACAAGCTCATAGAATAGTATGACTCTACAAGTATCTTGAACCAAAAGAAGACACATAGATTAAGTACTACTTACTAATCATTTTACACCGGAAGAAATAATGATACTTTGATTTTGATGAATAAGAATCCCATCATCCTACCAATACTGAGTTCCAAAGAGAGGTAGACTGACTTGACATTATATCAAAATGTGGCACAACAAGATGCCAAGCAGACAATACCAATACTCACTAACAAATCTCTCACATTTACCAGATAAACTAGTAGGGTCTCACAAATTCTCTTAATAAATCATACTAGAAGCTCACCCCTCTACCGCAACCGATTCTTAATAGAAACGACATCTAAGAAAACCATGGAAATATGATAAGACAAACCATTTCCAGATCGATCAGAAAAATAAATCTTACTCACAGATAAGGGAAGAAGAAATACATGGGTCTACTATATCGGATACCTCAGCATCCCGCCAGATTGGCAGTTCATAGAACTGCCTCTGCAACTGAGCTGAGCCACTACCCTAATAATCACCTTCTGAAAAAAAGTCACTGCCACCACACTCTGAACCTCTGTCGGATGGTGACATATCTCTGGCTGATTAAGATTTAAATAAAATACCCTGCGACTGTGTAAGTGCCTGATGATGAGAGAAAGGACGACTGCTTACTTACTTGTTGGAGTAAGGGAAAACTCCTCAAAAGATAACCAGACTCACGACAATGATAACACCTTTTTGCTGAAAATGGAAGCTAGAAAGATTGTTGATAGCTGTAAAGAGAAGACTGAATCTGATCTTGACGAGCTACTTGTGCACTCTGAGAATCACACACCACAAGCTAAGATAACCTAGGAAGTAACCTCCCAAAATAATCAGAACTCTTATCTCCAAAGGAGGTATTGTGCCCACCAGGGTATGGGATCCCTTGCTATCCCGCTCTAACTCTTCCCGCCCTAACTTATGGTATGCCTAATACGTCTGAGCAATATCAACAACAACATCAAATGATGTCCTAACCTCAATTTCTCGAGCCATCTGGGATCTCAAAGAAGGAGAAAGGTCACCAATAAATCTCTGAACATTCTTGGAAGGTTCATGGACTAGTTCTAGTGCATATCCAGCCATCCTAAAGAATTTAATTTCATATTCTAAAAGTCGACAAGCTACCCTATCCAATCCACTCAAATTGACGACTCCTTTCATCTCACTCGTTGAACGAAAGGAACTTTTCCACGAATCTAGAAGAATAATCGAACTAAGTTAGCTAATAAGATAGCGGCCCACTAATTCAAGGCTGGACCCCTGAAACTAGAAAGCAGAATAATCAACACCATACCGCTCGATATAATCAAGAGCCTGAAGGATACGCTGACATCATTTTATTTTTTTAAAAAATCATGAGGTTTATCTGATGCCTTGCTTAAGAATATCGGAAGGTTCAACCACGTAAAATAATGCAACCTCTTTGGGCACTCTGGCCGAACTGTTACCTCGTCTAGTTAACCAGCCAGAATAACTAGAGGCACAACACATGCTGCCTCTAGAATACAATTTACAGGGGCAACATCAGGAACTGGAACAAGAGCTCTCTAAGTATGGACATCTGCATATGCGGCGACCTGATAAGCTGCCTAGAAAATAATAAGTTCTTGCGGTATCTGCGTTGCCAAGATTCTAGTAAAAGCATCGTAGAGAACCAAGGGAACCACAAGGCCCTGCTCCCTTGCCCATCGCGAGCTCGTACAGCTGGGGCCTGTGCAACTGGATCGTCAGCACGATACACAACTCTCGGGGCTTGAGTAGCTCTAGCCCGAGGCTACACTACTTCGTCCTGAACTCCTACCATTTGCTTATTTGTCGCACGAGGGTTCACAATTAGCACGAAAGAATTAACGAAAATACTTTTGCATCCTAGACCGACGCACGATCAGAAAAGAAGGAAGTGAAACTTCCTCAATGCCATCATTGCCTTTCGTAGATAAGTACGGATGTCTACGTACCCATCAACGAGGCTCTACTAGACATTGTCTTAGTCTGGATAGACTCTAAACCGAGCTCTGATACCAACTAACACGACCCGGAATCCGGTTAGGCCGTGCGGGCATCTGACATCCTCCCCTAGACCCGTTGGGCGAACCGTTACCAATTAAATTAGGAAAATAAATATAATTTAATTCATAAATAAGAACAGGACTTAGAAAAAAAATACAGACATACTGATACCTCTACGCTGTACAAAAGAAATTACAGCTGACTACCCAACATACTAGGTTTAGGGCTATCCAGACTAGACATCTAAGAGTACAAAAGAAGACAGATACCTCCTGAAGGGAGCAAAATACATAAAACTGGTAGCCATCCTGAATAAAAGCTGGCTCACCCTGACAGCTGAAGTCGTCTTCGCTCCTTCACAACGTGCCGAACTCAATCCTGGAGCGAACCTGCCGAAACGAAATAGATAGACACGGAACAAACAACAAACAAGAGTGAGTCAAAAGGACTCAATAAGTGGGGCAGACTAGCCACCTCAAAGAATAGGATAGCTAGCCAGGGAGAAGTAAAAGAGGCAAACCAAATCATCTTATTTAAACTGTAAAAAGACAGAGCCAGATAATAACTGGAAACACGTATGGAATCATAAACTCATAAACAACCAGGGAAATAAGATAGACAAAACATATAGGTATTTTAGTATCCCGAAGCGGCGTGCAACCCAATTCATACATTTATACTGTTGCTGTGTGCAACCCGATCCATATATCTATACTGTTGCGGCGAGCAACCAGATCCGTATATTTATGCTGTTGCGGCGTGCAACCCGATCCATATATTTATACTGTTGTGGCGAGCAACCCGATCTATATATTTATGCTGTTGCGGCGAGCAACCTGATCTATATATTTATACTATTGCAGCATGCAACCCGATCCATATATTTATGCTGTTGCGGCGTGCAACCCGATCCATATATTTATACTTTTGCGGCGTGCAACCCAGGATTAAGCCAGAAATATATAAGCAAACTGAGATATGTCGACAACATGGTATACATACCGCATACTTAAAACACAACACAATATCCATAATAGTCAGTTTGCGGTGCAATGAGATGCGATGACTGCAGTATGATGCAATGGGATCACATGTGCCTGTAATACCATTCCGAAGCGGAATACTCCTGCATTCGAGGGGAATGCAATATAGTAACCAACTAGAGCGAAATACTCCTACTCCTAGGGTGGAATACTCCTCCACCCGATATGATATAAACCAGAGGCGGAATACTCCTGCACTCTCCTGGGGCAGAATACTCCTGCACCCAATATAATATGAATCAGAGGCGGAATACTCCTGCACTCTCCTGGGGCAGAATACTCTTGCACCCAATATAATATGAACCAGAGGCGGAATACTTCTGCACTCTCTAGGGGCGGAATACTCCTGCACTCGATATGAATGTAATATAATGCATATGAATGCAACATAATGCGTATGAATGCAACGTAATGCATATGAATACAATATGATGCAATAATAACTCATCACCAGCGCAGAACTCTCATCGACAGCCGGAAAGTATATGCCAACTCACAGCCAGAGGACAATGCTCAGATCCTCAATGCAATACCAACAACAGGACATAACATATAACATACAATATAAATCCAAAGCTAAGTCGTAATGAGTACACCTATTAGCAGCTACACACGTAAGGAACACGTGGTAGATTATCCACGAGGCCAAGGGCCTCCAAAGAAATGGATACAAACACTTACCTCTGTCTAAAGAAGCAAACACTATTCAACAATCGTTTTTTCCTGCCGAATCTCCTCCAAATAATCTTGTTCTAAATAAAAAAATGGAATACATAGTTAATGTATTATATTGACTCAAATCCCCGAGTTTAGAATTGTTTCCAAACTCCATAGAAATTACGTTCACCGAATACACCACTTAGGATTAGATATCATTTTCTACATGTCAATTACCATACTTTACATAGTGATTATTATGTCAATATTCTAGTCTAAAATAAATAATAAGCATAACCTGTATAAGAAATATAATAAATCTCATTACAATAAAAAAAATTAAACTAAAAATGATGGATTGTGGCTTCAAGGTTTAGTTTGAATTGTCCTAGTTAACGTTCTGATACCTCCTGCCCCACCAAAGATGATTTCATCATTATTAACTTTCACCACATCCATCACCTCATCATTGTTGTTATTATCTTGTGCTCTCACAGTTGAAAAAATAGTTGTTGCACTCCTTTGTATTCATCATTTAATATACTAATATAAAAGAAAAGGAAGCATCTAATCAGTACCCCCTCTTAATTAGTAAAGCTTCAGCATAACTAAACCATGGAAAATAATACTTTGAATCTCAAAATATCAATCACAATTATCTAATCCTTATGTACCTCCCAATCAATCATACCATTATGTTTATTCCACAAGTGCAACGTATAGCTTTTACTTGACACATCAATATACTGAAATTTTTCATTGCTATATCAACTCAAAGCTTAAAATAGTAGGCAAGAGAAAAAGAGACAGTACCGATGTCTCTTAATTGAAGCTCCAAAAATCGCAAGCTTCGAAATACTACAGCCGACTATAATTTTCCCCAAATATTTTCTATTATACAACCTTGATTTTGTCTAATGATCTTATCAGATAAGTGACATAGGGCCATACTCACTTTTCCACTATTATATATTTATTTCACTTAAATACAAACTAAAGGGTAATATCTAATTGGTCCAATAGTTACTCTTAATTATATTTTTAACTCTTTTTCCAACTCATAATTTACATAATTTTTTTTTATTTTAATAATAAATATATACCAAAACTATGGGAATAGCGAAGATGGAACTTGAATCGGATCCCCGAAGCACAAGATAGAAATTAAACGAAAAAAGTCAAGTTCTTAACTTTTGGGACTTTAGCGGAAACTGTCCGAATGATCTCGAAATTCACTTTCGAAAGTTCGCATAGGTCACAAATAACCATACAAACGTAACGACGCTTTGAGATTTCGAATCGGAGCTCATTCGCCAAAATGGAGCTCGAAATTCTCTTTTTAATATTTACCGACAAAGGAAACTGAAACTTTCTCAAACCTACCAAACAAAGTCCGATTTAGTTCAAATTTTACAGACAAGTCCTAATAAACCTTACTAAGATTTTAAAATTACCGGCACGCCAATCGGAATCTTAACTCCCGAAATGGCTACCTAAGGTCGTTTCAATATTAAGCATTTTATATTACTCCCTCCATCCCAAATTAGTTGTCACTTTAGCAAAATGTGTTTGTCCCAAATTAGTAGTCACTTTAGGATTCCAAGACTAAATTGATCAGTTCTTTCCAACTTTATCCTTAATAATTAAAAAAATTCTCAAAAAAAGTTAATGGTGAAACATTAAACAGGGATAAGATAGTAAAATAAATACCTTATTTAATGACTTTCTTAATGGACGTGAAAAATCTTAAAGCGACAGCTAAAATGGGACGGAGGGAGTATTATATTGTGACCGGGCAAAACACATGATGTTAACTATGATTAACTATTAGTAGTCATGGTTAAATAAAGGGACATGTGTCAATTTTTTTATTAGACATGTAAAACACTGATACCCATATGTTTTTACCCTAATCAAGTTAGGCTTTTCAACTATATATGTGAAATTGTGTGTACCTATTCTTGAAGTTCCAAAGTCATACCAAACTCACATGGAGAAAAACACTGTAAATCATCTCTTGCCTTTATATGAAGGTCATAAATTGATTTGAATGACCGTACCATTTGTTGGAATATTAATATTTCTACAAGTAATTTTTTATTTTCTCCATCGCATGAATTCTCTCAAATTAATCAAACCATGTATTTGCTTGGCTTTTTAGAGGATTTCGTTTGTTTTGTTGTTCTTTGTGAATTTTAATCATTGTTATTAGTTCGTATCTATATTTGTCCTCTATTGTGTTTTGAGATTTTTTTAAAGCTTAACTTTTTAACTATCAAAATGATTAAGATTTATAAATTGTAATAACAATAGGGGGGATTTGAAATTTAACTTCCTTTTTTCAAGATTTTTGCAGTGAATGAGACTAATTGAAGGGCCATATTGGCACATCGTTTAATCAAATATTCTCAGATACATTAATTAGTTTATTTTATAACTCTAACCAGTGTTGTTAAAATACTATAATTTGCCAATCCTAAATGACTCTGATAATATTTGTTGACGGACTAAACGAAATATTGAATTGACGAAACTAATCATGAATCATCGATCCACATAATTTCATACCTTCGAAAAATTGAACTTTTTCTTCAAAAAAAAAAAAGAAAAGATAATTCCTATTGGATAAAATTGTATATTCAGGACATTTCCTAATAATTTACTTTGAAACTAATTATCACTTTGTTTTTTGAACCCTTTTACCTTTTAACTTGCATATATTTTTGATAAAATTGAATTGACCATTATATAACTAACTCGGACTTGAACTAATATTTGTTTTGTGGTTGTTTGATTTTGCTAGAAGAAAAATTTAACCTACTGTGTCAAGGAGAATACAGATGAAAAGATTAAATCTAATAACATAAGATTTACACTTTATTTTAAGATTGTTGCATTTTCTTCCACCATAATTGTTGTGTTTACATAAATAATATTTTCCTAAATTCAATTTTGATTGTTATAATGGATATAATTAATTGATTGAACATCTAGGAGAGGAGCAGTGAATGTCCAACACGATCATTTAATTGACTAAGTATTTGTGTAAAATTGTTAACGTGAAAATTGTTAGAAACTAGTACAATAAAACATGTAAAACCAATTTCATGGTGTCCTGTGATTTACGCACATCATGCATCACGACCGCATTGTTTATAAATAATTGTTAATTCTGTGGAATCTCAATGATAGTAACAACTTTCTCTTTTTTATGATGTTCGGAGAAAGAAAACCTACAAAATAGGAGACATATAAACTATATGAACTTGGTCAAAGAGGATTCAGGAAGCGTCAATGAGTGTTGGACATTGAAAAATGCAAGCAGCAACCTTTTAAGCCCGAGACTGCTCCTGCTTCCATCTCCAAACACTTTAACTTTCAAATCTTAAAAAAGTATGATGGTACGATTGATCCAGTTGACCACATAACTGAGTACATGGTTATGGTCAAGAGAAATTACTTGACCCCGATAGAAAAAGAGTCCATGTTCCTTAAAATGTTCGGGGACACCCTCGAAAAGGGGGCATTGCGATGGTATATGCACCTTCCTCTTAATCAATTTCAAGCTTCGAGGAGTTAGCCGACTTATTTATCAAGACTCATACTAGAAATCAAAAGATCCTCCAGCGGAAGGAGAATATCTTCGAGGTTAAGCAAAAGTACCTCGAGTCTATTAAAGATTTCCTCGAGCGCTTTCAGTCTGAAAGGATGGGTTTGCCAACGATGGAGGATAACTTGGCAATTATGGAATTTGAAAAAAATATAAATGTCAGCAATTCCGAGGCGGCTGCCGAATTGAAGAGAGAGCTTTAGCTGTGGCGGTCGCGAACTTGGAATGAATTGCATGATAGGGTCAGTGCAAAGATTAGGCTTTAAGAGGTAGAATGGAGGGCGATAGGATGCTACAATACTTATAGAGATCGCCCAGAGTCTTCCTGGCGTGTTGATGTGCCACGAGGAAAGACCAAAGGGATGAGGTTACCAAAGAATATGAGAACAACCCCCGGGAAGAAAGACCAAAGTTTGTATTGTGAGTTCCATGCTGATTATGGACATGCTACCGAGGACTGCGAGGCACTTCGCCTTGAGGTAGCCCATCTTCTAAAAAACGGGTTTCTCACTAACAAAGAGAAACGAAATTTTGCTAAGAATAGAGGAGGTGGACAGTCACCAAGGGCTCCATCCCCTAAGAGAGTCATGAATGTAATAAGATGGGGATCAGAGGTGAATGGTGTTAACTTTACCGCTGCAAAGAAATTTGCAAAGCTCTCAATTACCCGGGAGGAAAGGACTCGAACAGGTAGTTCGGGTAAAGAAATAGTTTTTTGATGAGATTGTGATGGGATGATGCTTCCCCATCATGATTATTTGATGATTATGTTGAGGATCAATGACTCAGACATTAAATGAGTCTTGGTCGTGTTCGGTGGCTCGGTAAATATTATCAGCTATGGGGCTGTAAAGAAAATATGGTTGAAGGACCTTAGCATCCCGAAGGAAACCATATTGACAGGGTTTAACAACTTCATGGAGAAGATGTTAGGTGAAATTGCTCTCACTACTACTGCCGAAGGAGTTGATAAGAAGACATTGTAATGTCTGTGGATGTGGCCTATAATGTTATCCTCTTGGATTCATGAGATAGAAGCTGTGCCGTCTACTTTATACCAGGTTGTCAAATTCCCTACTCCGTGGGGAATTCTCACAATCTAAGGTGAGCAGTGGGTAGCTAGGGAGTGCTACTCGATTGCTATGAGTAATGGAGCCGCCTCGAGCGGGCCATCAAAATATAAATTAATTTGCCCAGATTCTAGCAAAGAGGAGAGTACGGTTCTTGAGGTAAAATCTCAGAAAGAGGTGGAGAAGATCCTGGCGTATATCCAAGAGCCTTGAAAGAAGAAGGTCGAGGACTCAACCATTGAAGAATTGGAATCCTTTGCTTTGTTATAGGAATTCCCAGAAAGGAAGGTGTTTGTGGGTTCGGAATTAGATCCCGAGTCAAAAAAGACCCTCATATAGTTGCTAAAATCTAATGATGATTGCTTCTACTGGTCTCATGCAGACTTGGTTGGAATTGATCCCGAAATAATGACGCACAAGCTAAACGTGGATCCTTACAACCCTCCGGTGATGTAGAAGAAGAGGTCGCATGCCTGCGTGAAGAAAAAAGCTATTGAGGATTAAACCAAAAGGCTGCTTGATACTGGTTTCATAAGAGCAGTGAAAGACTCTGATTGGCTCGCCAATGTAGTGGTGGTGCCAAAGAAGAATGGCAAGTGGAGGATGTGTGTTTGTTATTCGGATTTGAACAAAGCTTGCCTCAAAGATTCGTACTCATTGCCTCAAATAGATAGGTTGATAGACTCCACGGCTGGACACAAACTATTAACCTTCCTGGATGCTTACTCTTGGTACAACCAAATCCTGATGGATCCAAGTGATGAGGAGAAAACCTTTTTCATCACAGATCAGGATACATATTTTTATAAGGTGATGCCATTTAGCCTAAAAAATGCCGAGGCAACATATCAAAGGCTAGTATGTCGAATGTTCAAAGATTACATTGGAAAGACAATGGAGGCGTACATAGACAACATGCTAGTAAAGTCGGTTCGAATGGAGGGTCATTTGAATCACTTGAGAGAAGCTTTTTATATTATGAGACAATACAACATGAAGTTATATATACCCCGAAAAGTGTGCTTTTGGGGTCGACTCAGGAAGTTTTTGGGATTTATTGTCTCCGAACGAGGCATCGAGGAAAATCCTGAAAAGATCAAAGCTATTGAAGAGATTCCCAAGGTTCGCTCGGGACCAAGGAAGTTCAACGCTTGACTGGCTGCATCGCAGCCTTGAGTAAATTTATCTCGAGGTCCTCCGAGCGTTGCCATAAGTTTTTCTCTATCCTAAAGAAGAATACCGACTTCGAATGGAACTTAGAGTGTAGAGAAGCGTTGAAAGAGTTAAAATGTTATTTGGTTAACACACCGTTGCTTGCCAAGCCAAATGATGGCAGACCTTGTTGATTTACCTGGTTGTGTCTCAGGTAGCAGCTAGTGCAGTCTTGGTTCGAGAAAAGGAAGGGAAGCAGCAGCTTATATATTATGTGAGCAAGACTCTCCTCGACGCTGAGATAAGGTACCCCATTTAGAAAAATTAGCACTTGCTTTGGTTGTAGCTGCTCGAAAACTTCAGCCTTATTTTTAATGTCATTCTATAGCCGTAGTAACCACTTTCCCCTTAAGAAGTATATCGTATAAGCCCGAGCTGTTGGGAAGATTATCTAAATGGATTAGTGAGTTGAGTGAGTATGACATTGTACATCAGCCTCGTACTGCCATAAAATCTCAAGTGTTGGCTGACTTCGTGGCTGATTTCAGTGCTAAAATACTCCCCAAGGCTGAAAAGGAGAATTCAATTGCTAGAGGATCGAATTCTGGGGTTTGGATGCTTTACACCGATGGAGACACTAATTCCAATGGCTCAGAGCTTGGAATGGTGTTGGTAGATCCTACGGGGGAAAGGATAAGGAACTTCATGAGGATTGAAAAGCTGACCAATAACGAGGCGGAATACGAGGCTGCCATAGCAGGTTTGGAGTTGGCCAAGAAGATGGGAGAAAAAAGAGTAGAGTTGAGGTGTGATTCACAGTGCTCGGTTATTATACGATTCGAGAGCCCAGGATGAAGCAATTTGTGGCTCGAGCACAACAAGCTAGGATGAAGCAATTTGTGGCTCTTGAACACCTCGTGAGGAGAACGCAGAGGCTGACGCCCTGGATAACCTAGGGACTGCTATTGATAGGAGGACTCGAGGACTGACTCAATTGTTAGGATACTCACATCGGTAGTGGGCAAGATAAAGTCGAATCATCAGCTTGTGAACCATGTGGGTGCAAAGATGGAGGTAAAATCGGTGAATAAGGTCTGGGATTGGCGGATCAAGTTTATTTCATACTTAGATCTTGGTATCTTGCCAGCAGATAAGAGAGAAGCTGAAAAACTGAGAAAGCAAGTGGTCCCCTACTCGATGATTCATGGGCAATTATACAAAAATCTTTATTGCGACCTGATGGCCAAATGCCTAGGCCCACAAGAAATTGAATACGTCATGAGGGAGGTGAACGAGGACGAATGTGGCAATCATTCAGGTGAGAAAGCCTTAGTGCGTAAACTCCTCCGAGCAGGGTATTCTTGGCCAGAAATGAGGATGCTAGGTTGTTTGTAAGGAAAAGTGATAAATGCAAAAAGCATGCCTTCGATGATTCATCAATAAGTTGAATCACTGCATTTAGTTGTCTCACCTTGGCCTTTCAGGAAGTGGGGATGGATGTTGTTGGCCCATTTCCCAAGGCAAAAGGAGGTGTTCGGTTTATCCTAGTGCTCACCGACTATTTTACCAAGTAGGTTGAGGCAGGGTCTTTTGCTAAGGTTAGGCAAAGAGAGGCTATAAGCTTCATCTGGAAAAGTATTATTTATAGGTTCGGGGTCCCAAGGGTGACAACTTGCAATAATGGCCCGCAGTTCATGGGTTCAGAAATCACCACTTTTCTTGCAAAGTGGAGGATTAAAAGAGTGCCCTCGACACCCTATCATCCAAGCGCCAATAGGCAAGCTGAATCCTTAAATATAATAATTGTGGAGAATCTCAAAAACAGGCTGGATGAAGCTAAAGGCATATGGCCTAATGAGTTGTTAGGGGTCTTATGGGCAATGCGCACCACTAAGAAAAATAGCACAAGTAAAACCATATTTTCCCTTGCCTATAGGATTGATTCTTTAATTACTGTGGAGGTGGGCGAACCTAGCCTTCGATACGCTCTAAGGCTGTCCACCGGCTCGGTCCGGTCCGGTTCCGATGCGCCTTCGCCGGTCTGGTCCGGTGCTAATGAAAAAAAAAATCGAAAGCAGCCCGGTCCCGGTCTGGTCTAACGGTGCATTTGCACCAATATCGGGTCGAAACCGGTACCGGCAAGGTGGGACCGTTCCGGTTCCGGTTCGACCCATTCCGGTCCGGTTTGGTTTGTGTTAATTTTTTTTAACTTAATTTTTTGATTCTTTAAAATAGATAAAAGAAATATGGTAGACTAAATAAACAACACAAAACACATATTTTATTCAATAATACGACAGTACATTAAGTTGGAAATGCATAATTAAAAACTTAAAGATTTAAAATGACATACTAGAAAACAGACTAGAAATTAGAAAAATACATAAATCTTCAACTTCAACGACTCAATTATCGCGCTCGCGCAGATATATGCCACCACTACGAGCTGCCCATTCGGGGCCATGTTGGTATTTCAAGTGAGTCTTAAACTTTCTCGTCCCTCCATGAAGTGGTCCAGTTTCATAATTCCAAGCTTTCTTACAAAGAGTACACTGAGCAGTGCCGGTATCATTATTTTTCGTGATAAATTCCCAAACTTGGGATCTTCCTGTTCTTGGGCTGGAGGGACCTTCAGTAGTAGCATCTTGAGCTTGAGTAGGAGTAATTGCATTTGCAGCCATTTTGATAGAAAATTTATAAAAATAGCCTTTGTTAGAAATTTTTTAAGAGAAACGAATAGAAAATATTAATTGTGATTAATTTGATGAAATATGGGAGTATTTATAGGAAAAATAGATGGGGAGAAGGGCTATTGGGGTGTTTATGGGGGTGGGGAAGGGAAAAATAGCCGTTTATGGTCGTTGCCAACGGCTATTTTGCAAAAGGGAGCTGATTTTGATGTGTTGGGCCGGTCCGGCCCGGTATCGACTTACTTTTTTTTTTTTTTTGGTTATTTTTTTTGCTTTGAATAGCCTTTGTAGTTTTTGAATTTTAAATTAAGTATATGACTAAATAAAAAATAATAAACAAATATAAATTGATAGCAAGGCATCTATGTTTTATGTAATAACTTATATAATACTAGTATTAAGTATTTAGTATTTTAGTATTAAATTGCAAAAATATAATTGAGAATATATAAAAAACAATGGTAAGTTAATAGCAAGACATAACACTTGTTATTTTTTCAAACTTAATACTAAGTATTAAGTTAGTAGTATTTAATATTTAATATTTAGTATTTAGTATTTTAGTATTTAGTATTTTAGTATTTAGTATTTAAGTATTAAATTGTAAAAGTATAATTGAGAATATATATAAAACAATGATAACTTAATAGCAAGGCATACCACTTGTTATTTTTTCAAACTTAATACTAAGTATTAAGTTAGTAGTATTTAGTATTTAGAATTAAGTTAGTAGTATTTAGTATTTAGTATTTAGTATTTACTAGTAGTATTTAAGTATTGAATTGCAAAGAGGTATAACAAAGGATAATTGAGAATATAACAAAGGATTATAACTTAATAGCAAGGCGTAATGCATTTTATTGAATAATTTTTGATTTTTTTTTTTCAAAGTGCATCGTACATACTACATAGATATTAAATTGCAAAACTACATATTAATAAAAAAACTTCTCATTTTCTGAATAATTTCTTCTGTCACCTCTGGAAGAATCGGTGGCAAAGATTCATCTTCTTCATAATCATTTTCATTGTCCACACTTCCATCGCCTGATAAAATTTCGGTTGCTGCTTCTGCATTTGCTACTTCATCTTCTGCAAATCCAAAATTTCTTCGCTCCGATCTAATCCAATCTCTGAATAATACGGCCGTCTCCATTGCTTCTTCCTTCAGTGAATGTCTATGATCTCCAATTTGTAATCTTTCTTGGCTAAACGCGCTTTCTAAAGCAATTGATGATGCTTAAATTGTTAGACTATCCCGCACCATTTTTGCTAAAACTGGAAACTGTGCTTGTTGATCCTTCCAAAATGGCAGTAGTTGATCGCTTTCAAAATACTCAATTTCCTTGCAACAATGAAGTAAATAAACATCAAGCTTGTTGAACCCTCCGCTACTCGATTGCCTTCTAGAAAGCCTTTGATTAAGGCTGGAAAAACTTCCCAATCTGGCTGCAGCTCTTTTACTCGCCTGTGTTGAACTTGATCCAGCTCCACTTGGAATACTTGGAACAACATTATCAGCTGCACTCCTATATCTTTCATAAATCTGTTGGCAATCTACAATTACCTGCGCACAAGCTGTTTCTACACTTGGTGTTTCTTCATCAGTAATTCTCAAACTCCGATAAATTTCTGTAATAAGCATTTCGGTATTAAACCGTTTAAAACAGGGATGTAATACAGAAGCAATGTAATAAAGTGGTGGAATAGAAAAAATATTTTTTAAATTTTTCAATCATTGCTTCTACGGCTTGTTCATAACCAGACACTAATCTATAATCGTTAAGTAATTCTGCTATTCCAGCTATAAAACACAACATGGTAGTAACTGTAGGATAATATTGATCGGAAAATTCTTTAGTAGCATAAAAAAACTTTTCTAAAAAAAGAAGAAGACGCTCAACAAGTTTCCAATCAGATTCTTCTAGGTGATACTCTACAGCCACTTTGCCATTAAAATAAATAGTTATAGCCACTCGTAAAGTGTAAGCAACAGACAAAGAATCATATACAGTGTTTCACCTAGTTGAAACTTTTTTAGAAACTCTTCTAGGCTGCAAACCTTCTTTCAGACTCTACCTTAAAGTCCCTCCATCTATCCGATTTTTTAGATTTAAAAATATAACTAATTGCGAGTCTAACCTTCACAATAGTAGGATCAAATAACTGAAGGTCATCTTTTACAACTAAATTATATATATGACATGCACATCTAACATGAAACAATTCTTCAAAAGGGGATGCAATGCGGGTCTTAACTTACCAATAGCAAAATAATTGTTTGCAGCATTATCAAGAGTTATACTTAAAATTTTGTCACTAATAAAATACGCCTTACAAATATCAGAAACTTCTCTCTTAATAAATATTCTCGTGTGTGGTTCATCGACAGCGCAATATGCTAAAATTCTTTTTTGCATTACCCAGTTAGGATCTATCCAATGACAAGTGTTAAATAGTCATACCCATTAACACCACGATCCAAATCAGTAGTAAGACAAACTCTACAATCAAAGTGATAAAATATATATCGTAAATATTGTCTATATTCATTTTTAAATTTGATAATATCACTTCTGACCGTAGGTTTTGGAAAACCTTGAAAAGATGAATTATATACGGTCTGAATATAACGAACAAAACCTTGACAAGAAGCAAATGTAAAAGGTAAGCACTCTACCGCAATCAGTTTTGCCATTTGTACACTATCTTTCTTCTTATCATAATGCATAAGCCCGGTCACTGGGTTAATTTCCTGTTGAACTCCACTACCTTGCGATAGAGCCATTCTATTTCCTGATTGAGTGCCACCCGGTCTCTTTTCCCATTCATCCTTATGATGGTTTTCTAAGTGTGTTCTCAACTTCCCCGTCCCACCATTATGCCTGCCGGTTTTAAAATTCCAAACTTTTTTACAAAGATTATATTTAGCGGTCTGAGCCGGAACATTTTTAGTCATAAATTTCCACACATCCGATCTATCGGGTCGTACCGCTGGTTCTCTACTAGGAGGCATAGGTGGTAATTCAGATTCAGTTTCTTCAGGTTCACCATGAAATTGACTAGTGGGTGTTTCATCTTCTAAATTAACCCCTTTGGTATTTTCTTGATATTGTGCCTCTAACATATCATTATCTAGTGGTTGATCAAAATCAAGATCATGATAAAATTGCGTGTCATCTTCCTGAGTAAAATCATCTAGATGAGAAGGAGCGCTAGAAGTACCAATTGGTCTTTTACATAAAGCACGACTACGTCTATCATCCCCCCCTCGGTTAGAAGCACGTGATCTACGACCGCTACCCGTACGCCCAGTAATTGATCGACACAGTCCAGACATTTTTATAATTTATAAGTAAAGCAAACAAATAAATTACTAAAATATGCTAGAAACAATATTGCACAAAAATTAAAATAGATAATAAGAAGTAAGAACGAGTTTACTTGATATCGTGAACTTAGAATGTAGAACTTAGGAAGTGAAAGTTGAAACTTGACCGGAACCGCACCGAACAATTTTCCACTTCACTCCAAATATTTTTTGTAATGCAATTTAGCACGTAAACCCTTTTTGTGAGAGCAAATTTGAATTATTTAGCAAATAGCCTTTGTAGAAATAAGAGAGATTGAGAGAGATTTAGAGAGAATATTAGAGAAATTGTGAATAAATTGATGAAAAATGGTGGTATTTATAGAAAAAATAGCTTGGGTGGGTATGGGGGCGCCTAGGGGGGTGGGGGAGAAAATATGGCCGTTTTTGGCCGTTGGGCCAACGACTAATTTTTGCACCCAAGCCCAACAGTTTTTTTAAATTATTTTTCCGGTATGGACCGGTCCGGTTCCGGTCTATTGTGGTCCGGTTTGGTCGGTTCATTTTGGGGTGACGGGTCGGGGGTCGAACCGTGCCAAAATTTTTTTATTTGGTCCGGTTTGCGCCGGTCTAGTGCAAACCGGACTGCTGGACAACCTTAGTACGCTCACACAATCGAGGAGTCAAATCAGCAGGCGATGCAATCCTATAGGCAAGGGAAAAAATAATTAAACTTTTAACTATTTTTTCTATCTCACTCTCTTTAGGAGAGTGTATTACATTCTGTTTGGTGTCAGACGTTACAAGGGGAGTAAATGATATGTTCCGAACATGTTCAGGAGGTCATAGGTTTTCCGCATATTTAAAGGTCGTAATGGGCATTTCAGGACAACTTTAGGGGACATTTTATGTATTTTTCCATTTATATTAGTGACCCCACAATCCCCACACCCACGCTGGGCAAAAACCCATCCAGTCATGATTCGCAATTGTCCGCTCGCGTGGCAACACTCCATTGGTAATATCATCCGAAGCACGTTGTGACAGCGAGCTCTTTACTTATAAAGTGGAAATGGTTGGGTCTCGCAGCGATGTGGGACCGTTCGCCCACCTCGAATAGCTTCCTCTTTCTTTATTCTTGTGCGCTTTATTACATTCTTTTTCTTTTCCAGGAAAAAAATTAATTTTTCTATTCATTTCCTTTATTGAATGCGAAGTCATATCCTTAATACTCCAATGAATACATATTAACTTTTATCCTAGTACATGACATTCTTTAGTATATATTTCTTTTACTTGCTATTGTAATAAATAAGTTATTGTTTGTTTAATTCAATTTTACATATTTTACAAATCATTCTTTACTTAATTTAATTTAATTTAATTTATTAGATTTAGTATGTGATATATAATTATGAGAAAATTTAAATGGAGTACACACAAAAATATGTATACAAACACATAAACACACATTACATTACGTTTTTTTTTAATTTATTGTTATAGGACTAATTTTTAGTGATACTCTAGTATATATAAATTTATATTAAGAAAATTGTTGAAAAATGCCTCAAAGCTTTCTAACATATAAAAAATTAATTTTTCTTATATTGTCCCATAATAAGTTTTTTACAAGCCCTAGCTTTTTCTAAAATAATACTAATTATTAAAAATGTTGCAAAACCGTCGTTAACTGCTTCAAAACCGCTGCGTAACTTGAAACGTTTCGAGAACCGCTGCTAAATGAAGCTAAAACCGATTTTTAACCGCCGCTAAATGAGAAAAAAACTGTCGCCAAGTTCTCTATTAAAGACGGTTGGTTTGACCGCCGAAAGAACTACTGCAAAATTAATTTTAGCGGCGGTTAGCTAAAACCGCTGCTCAAAAAAGGTCGTGGTTTGCCCGTTTTCTTGTAGTGTACGGTTTATGTAATATCGTATAGGCTTGGCCCAATATCTTATCTTGTAGATTAAGTTCAAAAAATTTCACTACATCTGTCCCGTTATCTTTGGTTATAATTTTTTGTTCCCACTTAAGAATGGTTTAGCAATATAGCCTCTTAGGACAACACTTTAAGTTATAAATTGACAAGTACTACCTCGATGGCAGTGATGTTTGACATTTTATGCCTATATTTCCTTAATATTTACTCACGTTTGGATACTTTATTCGCACGTTTTCTAGTTAACGAATGCGATTTTGCACTGATTTTATGTCGTATGATTGTAGGTTGTTATGAAGTGCAATTGGAACTTTGAAGAGCATAATCGAGCAAGAAAATATTGAAATTGGATTGAGGATTGGATTGAGCACACGAAGGCACGGAACGAAGCAAGCTGCAAACGACGAAAGCAGGAAATTGGCCTGACGCGGTTCCAGGCACGGCGCCCCCCTATAGCGCCAACTTTCTGGCGCATTTTCTGGCGTGGTTTGTGGCCGTTGCATTCGATATTCGACGGACTCTGACTTGTTGCGCGCATTTTGAGGCGCGGGGCGCCAGCTATAGCACCCTGGAGCGGTTTTGGAAGTCCTATTTCGTTTAGGTTTAGGCGTAACTAATTGCTAGGCTTTTGTAAACATTAGAAATAGCCTTCTACTTAGTTTTTGATGGGAGTTTAGACTTTAGAGCAAGTTTCGGATGAGAGGGGAGGAGCCCTAGATGTCATCTAAAAAAGTTCTTTCTCTTATTCTTCTCTTTAATTCTATAGTTTGGTCGTTCTAGAGTTAGAGCAATTACATGAAGGTTGATATTTGAAAGTTGATTTCTATATATTAATTTATCATTACGGATTGTTTATTATTTGTTGAGCCTAATTGTTTGGTTATTGTGGCCTGATAATTGAACACTATCTACGGTTTACAAGTTGAACTCGACAGAGGGAACTTGTGAACGCAAATAAGAAAGAATAGGGCTTTATTGTGAACCTGGGCATCGCGGAACCAATTTGTGAGTATGATAGACATATACTTGCTCTCCTAGCTTAACTAATCACAGAATTCGTTAATGCGTGCACATGATTCAACCCATAGACATATAGGGATTGGAGTAGCCTGCATAGACCGTGAAGATTCGAAAGGTTTTCACGGGTACATTTAACCTGTAGTTAGCAATCTAGGAAATCAAGAAGTAGAATTAACTGAAAAACTCAACTGGATTGTTCGTAGCTCTGACCCTGGACCGTTTCTCCATTATCGATAACGATTATTGACTTCAATTACTTATTTTTAATTATTTCTTTTAGGTAATAACTTTCACAACCATCATTGAAAAAGATCCCTGAATAGTTTTTAAGAAATTGTTTGCTAGGATTCAGTCTGAATAGTCCTCGTGGAAACGATACTCTACTTATCACTTTATTACTTGTCGACCACGTATACTTGCATGTGCGTTGGGAGCAACAAGTTTTTGGCGCCGTTTGTCGGGGACTAAATAATTGACTGATTTCTTTTTGAACGATTACTTATTTTCTATTCAAGTTTAATTTTTGTTTAGTTAGTATTGTGTTACATGTCTTATCATGGCATCTTTTAATAAAAATTGTCGAATGATGAGTGCTCAAATTTTGAGGATCTCTGCCTACTTTGCGGAGGACCACACTTGTGGGAAAATTGTCCAACTCTTTCAACCCTACGAGACTGGTTATGTGAATTTTCTACCACCTTTGATTGAAATTTTTGTAAATTGTGTGGTGGTCGGTGGAATGATTGTCCTAAGTGTCATGCTCCTTCCCCCAATAATTTTTGTGATGATTCTAATGATGTTTGTGAGTTTGACAGGGGCAATAAAGTGCAGGTTGTTAGCGAAACTTGGCTAATGGAGCAAGCCAAATTCTTAGAAGCTTATGGGGATTTCAGGAGTGAACTTACAAATATGACGATGCAATTTATGGAAGAAAGAGTGGAGCTCGGACAAGAGATCGACCGATTTGGCTTGGCGATTCACGACTTGGAGGCAAATTTGAGTGAAATGATTGAGGTGTCTAATGCCCAATTATCAGTTGTCATGAGTAGTAGATTTGAGATAGAAGAGCTTAGAAGCCAATTTGAGGAGCAAAAAGTGGAATTCCTACCATTCGACCCAATATTAGTTGATGATGCCAAGGTTGAAAAAATTACATTAGAGTCAAGTGGGGAAAAAGAAAACATCATATTTGAGGACTCTAGTGTTTGTGCAAGTGAGGGTGTCAAAAGTAATACAATTTTAGAATTAAAGTGCATTGGACCTCATTCCAATTATTTTTCAACATTGTGTTTGGATGGTGACATGAAAATTGAGCCACCCGAGCCTATGAAGGAACCAAAGGAGGAGGAACAAGGTGCCTATATTTTAAATTTTGTGATGTCGAGAAGATAAAAAGACATCCCTCATTTAAAAGCCAAGAAGTGTAAAATGCGACATTGGTTACTTGGTCCTTTTGTATTTTTGCCACCACCTCAATACCATAGTCATAAGTTTGAGGCAAAGTTGGGAATTCAATTCATTCGTTCAATGTGGAGATAAAAGTGATGAAGTTGTCTTCGTCGTGCCACGACGTTAACTAAGGCGCTTCTGTGGAGGCAACCCAATTTGTTTGCTTTACTTTTATTTATTTTTACTATTATTTTTATGGTTGTATATTAGTTTGAGTGATTCTTTGGATTGCAGGTTCATGTAATGTCGAGTTTAAGTATGGGGTGTCCTCACCCCTGCCTAATATTGATGACCTGTTGAGGGAAGTCTGAGTACCTCATGTTATATGGAAGCTTGGAGGATGCTAGCACCAAGGGCTAGGCCATTTGGCCTTCAGGGAAGTTCCTTTACCTCATATATTCTATTTTTATCGCACTGAGGACATTGCTTAGTTTTAAGTGTGGGGTGGGGGAAACTTCAAAAAATTTGAGGTTATGGATGATTGTACCTTTAGGTATTTAATTTCAGCAATTCTTTTATTTTTGTCACTTGACTTTATTTTTATTTTTTTCTTGCTTTAATATATGAAAAAAAATTAGAAAACTAATGACAAATTGCAAAAAGATTTTCCTTTTAGTCTTTGTTAGTGGTACATGTCATCCACCCTGTGGTTTTTCTTATGATCTCGGTTCTTTTCCACGGGGAGGCCTTTGAACCGGGTAGTTTTTTATTTTCTTGCTTTTTAGGATTAGAGTAGTTAGTTATAGGTGGCTCTAGACGAAAGAAATAGGTAGAATGCTAGGTGCCTTTGATTTGTTTGATACCGGTGGACTTGAACTTATTGCATGTGCTATTTGTGGTGTCTTTTGTTTTAAATTGTGATGCATGCCTAGAAAAAGTGGAATGACCCCCTTGAGATGCTTGAGTCCACTCACTTGACTTTGTTGTGAATTTTTGTGCATTAGTACTTAAATTTCCACAAGTTGCACCCTATTTGCTTGATTGAGAGTCGTGATGGAGCCATTTTCTGTAGATCGTGTGCAATGTGTGTTGTGAGGCACATTTTATTGTGCTCCATGTTGCATATTGGTGTCTAGAACTTGCCCCGTGTGTGTGCAAAGCGAAATTCTAGGTTCGCTCTAGTCGGGAGATAATACAGACCTTATTGGATAAGTCTTTTACCTTGGTCTGCCTACCCTTATATGCACCCTTGATTGTTGTGATCCTTTTGACCTTTTGCTGGCACCCACACCGCAAGCCTACCCACTTGTTCTAAATTGCTCTCTTTTGGCCATGTACTCCTTAAGCACTTTAAATGATAATTTGATATTATGTGGAGTTGTGGTTGAATGTTGGGAGGTTTTTGAGTGGAACCAATGAGGGGAATATGTGGTAACTTGAGAAGTAGTTAAAAAAAAAGAACATTAGCAAGGTTTGGGGTGAATTGAATTGAAAAATAAAAAAAGAAAAAGAAAAAAAAGAGAAAAGAATATCCATCTTTGCTAGTGTTTTGCTTAAAAGAAAAATTACTACTTGTTGAAAAAGGTGTGTGTGAAATTTGTTGGGTGGTGAATTGGGTGGCTTTGATGAGATTTGTGCTTAAATTGAATGTGATGTATTAAAGTGCTTAGGGAGGTAGTCACTATTATCCATATGTATCCTACCAGCCCCTTAGCCTACATTACAACCCTTTAAAGTCCATGTTAATTCCGATTGGAGTGAGCTTACATTAGTGGAGTCCTACACTACGACCAAGCCTATGGTACGTCATGTGTGACATGTGAGTGTTTCATGAGAGTGAGTGAATTCTTTCTGTGCTATTGTCCCTATTCCATTCTTGATATTCATTTTTGTGTGTGATATTTGAGGGACACTCTCTTGCTTCATTGTTTGGTGAGGGCACATGGTTTGCATGAGATAGGTGAAGTCGTGGCTTCTTGGTTGATTAGGTAGGAGCGACTTTGTGGGAGCATGGTTGCAATGAGTCGAGTTTGTGCATTTGAGTTGTCTTGGGGTGGTTGTTCTCATGTTTTGATGTTTGATAAATTGTTGGCATGTTTGTTGGGCCCATAGTACTGCTGTGTGCACTCGTTCAATGGTCGGTATCAACCATAGTCATAGGCAGACCTGTTCTACTTAGGTTGGGAAGTTATTTGTAATTGTTCGAGGGCGAGCAAAGGTTCAAGTGTGGGGTGGTGATGTTTGGCATTTTATGGCTATATTTCCTTAATATTTCCTCACGTTTGGATACTTTAGTCGCACGCTTTCTAGTTAACGAATGTGATTTTGCACTGATTTTATGTCGTATGATTGTAGGTTGTTATGAAGTGCAATTGGAACTTTGAAGACCATAATCGAGCAAGAAAAGATTGAAATTGGATTGAGGATTGGATTGAGCACACGAAGGTACGGAACGAAGCAAGCTGCAAACGACGAAAGCAGGAAATTGGCCTTGCGCGGTTCCAGGCGCGGCGCGCCCCCTATAGCGCCCACTTTCTGGCGCGTTTTGTGGCGTAGGTCGTGGCCGTTGCGAGCGAGATTTGACGGACTCTGACTTGCTGCGCGCGTTTTGAGGCGCGGGGCGCCAGCTATAGCACCCCTGGAGCAGTTTTGGATGTCTTATTTCGTCTAGGCTTAGGTGTAACTAATTGCTAGGCTTTTGTAAACATTATATATACCCTTCTACTTAGTTTTTGATGGTAGTTCAGACTTTGATGCATGTTTTGGAGGAGAAGGGAGGAGCCCTAGATGTCTTCTAAACAAGTTCTTTCTCTCTTTCTCTTATTCTTCTCTTTAATTCTATAGTTTGGTCGTTCTAGGGTTGGAGCAATTACATGAAGGTTGATGTTTGAAAGTTGATTTCGATATATTGATTTATCATTACAGATTGTTTATTCTTTCTTGAGCCTTATTGTTTGGTTATTGAGGCCTGATAATCGAACACTATCTATGCTTTACAAGTTGAACTCGACAGAGGGAACTTGTGAATGCAAATAAGAAAGAATAGGGCTTGATTGTGAACCTGGATATCGGGGAACCAATTTGTGAGCAGGATAGACATATACTTGCTCGCCTAGCTTAACTAATCACAGAATTCGTTAATGCGTGCGTGTGATTCAACCCATAGACATATAGGGATTGGAGTAGCCTGCATAGACCGTGAAGAATCGAAAGGTTTTTACGGGTACATTTAACCTGTAGTTAGCAATCTAGAAAATCAAGGAGTAGAATCAACTGGAAAACTCAACTGGATTGTTCGTAGCTCTGACCCTGGACCGTTTCTCCGTTATTGATAACGATTATTGACTTCAATTACTTGTTTTTAATTATTTCCCTTAGTTAGTAACTTTCACAACCATCATTGAAAAAGATCCCTGAATAGTTTTAAGAAATTGTTTGCTAGGATTCAGTCTGAATAGTCCTCGTGGGAACGATACTCTACTTATCACTTTATTACTTGTCGACCACGTATACTTGCATGTGCGTTGGGAGCAACAGGCAGCACTTCAAGCATAAATTGACAAGTACTGCAAGTGCAGCCTGCAAGGAAGCACTTAAAGTTATCTGGGAGAATGTTGAAAGAGATAAAAGATCAAGTGCTACCACGGGGGCAACACTTGTAGCACTTGTCAATTTATACTTGAAATGCTGCCCCCAGGTAGCACTTGCCAATTTTATAACTTGAAGTGTTGCCTTCGTGGTAGCACTTACTTAAAGTTAATAGAGGCCATTCTTGCTAACCAATTTAAGTGAGATCAGTTAGGCAAACATTGCCTAAGGTGTCATAGTTGTGTAATTCTTCAGGTTAAGTTACGTTACTTTTTCTACTTGTATATAAACCCCTTTGAGTTTAATGAAAGAGTCAAAAGAGTTCACCTCCACAAATCATCTTTCATTCTTAAATTTAGCAAAGTTCGCCTTTTAGTTCTATAGTGGACCTTTGATTGCATAACATCTTACTAGAAATTTGAAGAAACCAATGACGGGAAATGAGACAAAAAGTGTTCGTGGAACACAAGTTTTAAAGGGTTGAAAAAAAAATAATGAAAATTAAGCAACCTGGGATTAGCATCACAAATGTCATCACTCGCGTCAAATGGCTTTGCAAAACTTAAGAGAGAAACAAATCAAGAGAAGTAAAAAAAAATGACTGTGAAGAAGGTGTGGAGCAATAATCCTATGCTTAAGGCAAACAGAAAATACACGAGCCTTGAGTATGATCATGCAAAGTAACTTGGGTGACTTGGCTAAAAGACCCTGCAATGAAGAAAATAGAGGGAATAAACCTCAAGTCTTAAAAATTGGGTGTATAACCCTTTAATTGCATAATGACCATTTAACACTAATGATCTTACCCAAGTTCTCGAGTCTTAAACCCCCAGCCCCCAAGTTACAAAAACTACACTTTGGTCTACTATATAAACAATTATTATTTACCTAAAATAGCAAAAAAATAATTAAATCTTCCCACCAAAATCCCTAGACCCCCAGTTACCTTCTTCTTCCCTCCAAGCTTTCTCGCCCAGAACCACCTGCGCCTTCATTTGCTGTTTGAGCTTCGTTTTTTGCTCCATTTCACTCATCAAGAACTGCGTCATCTCGATCTATAACTGTTTTCTCTTTTAGAACCCATTTTTCTTGAAATTTATTGTTGCGGCTGTAACGTCTCAATGCGAGTAATGTAGATGGAAATCTGAGGTGAATTGGTCTGGACTTCCGTCTTTGCACATATATCCTTTCATTTCTTCAACTGTTAAGAAGTTTAAGTTGTTTTTTATTTGTTTGCCATTGTTGCAGAACTACTGCATTATTTCATCAACCATCGACCACATTTGGTTGATCATCGACTTCATTGAAGTAGATGGGGAATTTCGTAGTAGTAGGTGCTGACTTTATGGGTGAATGGATTGAGACCCCAAAATGCTGGAATTGGTAATCTAAGACAAAGACAACAATCCCTATTGCATTAAATTTGGAATGTACCTATGATCAGTTAATTGACCAATTAATCGATCGCGGCAACTTAACGTGCCATCGCAGCGAGATTTCAATTAGCTATGTTTTTAGTGCTGCTCCTACGAGGGGTAAGGTGGCTCCTTCTTTTATAAGGAATGATAATGATTTGCATATCTATATACTCGATGTTGGAAATAATGGTAGCAGGCCTATTTTAAAGATATTTGTGGCCAAGAGCTCTCTAGCAGGCTCAAATGCTGCCACTAATGCCGCAGCTGCTTCTGCAAGACCACCACGACCACCACTATTAAATGAGAGTACGGGTGATTATGGCAGTGATGCTGGAGTTGGTGATACTGCTGGTGATATGGATAGTGAAGAAGAAAATGCTATTGAAGATCCAGAGGTTGGAGAACCCGCTGTAAATGGGAGCAACTCTGTTGCCTAATTTGCTCCCACTCAAGGCAGCAACTTGGGTGATGTGGTTGATGATTGCACAGGTTTTCATACTGGGAAAACCTTCGATACAAAGAAGAGCCTGGTTGTGGCTTTGAAGATGGGTTCAATGAAGAAGCCATTCATATTCAAAACAAAGAAGAGTATTAAATCCTTGTATATCGTGGCGTGTGTAGAAGCGCGCTGCAGGTGGATAGTGCGCGCCATGAAGTATGTTAATTCCAAAAGGGTTTGTGATCACCAAATACTTTAAATAGCACACATGTGGGGTGCAACATCTACCAAGCCATCATCCACACGCTTCAACGGATGGCATCGGAGAATATTTTAAGAACAGGTTTATTGAATGCAAAGGGTTGACGACAAAAGATATCAAGAGCGCTTTGGATCAACAACTGAATAGTAAGGTATGTTATTGGAAGTGCTGGAAAGGAAGAGAAATTGCAAAGGCTTTAGTTAGGGGCAGTCCGAAGCAATTTTAGATGCGTACAGTTTTGTGTTGGAAAGCCTAAATCCTGGCAGCAAGACTGGGCTAAGGGTTGATGAACATGGGAGGTTCAAGTATTTTTTTGTAGCTTACGGAGCTTGGGTTAGAGGGTTTACATATATGAGGAAGGTGATATCAGTCGATGGGACACATTTATCGTCCACCTACGGCGGTGTTTTATTGACGGTTGTCGCGCAGGAAACGGAGAACCACATTTATCCATTGGCTTTCTGTGTGGTAGACAAGGAGTGCAATAGCTCATGGCGATTCTTTTTTGAACAGTTGGCTCACGTAGTCCCCAATACACCGGACCTGTGCATAATTTACGATCGCGCCAAGGCCATAGCAAATGGGATTAGAAGGGTGTATACCTTAGCATCCCATGGCTGTTGCACCAAGCACCTTGCTGAGAACATGCGTGTAAGGTTCAAGTGTGGATCATTTTTGAAGGATTATTATACCGGTGCGAAGGCGTACCATTTTGAAGTGTTCAGTGATAGTTTTAACCAACTCGCGTCAAAATGCCCTGCTGCAGCGGCTTGCCTTAAGGATGAAGTGGGCTTCCATAGGTGGACGAGAGCATTTTTTCTAGTAAACAGGTACGATGTAATGACCACAAACCTTTCCGAGTCCCTCAACACAATGTTCAAGGACGAGAAAGAATACCCCATCCTGGGACTGTGCAATGCTATTACTCGTAGGTTTACTGACAAGTTCAATGAGAGGCGTGAGGAGAAGAAGAAACACAACACTATTTTGGTGCCTAGTGCTGAAACAAAATTGAATCAGAATATGCTTGGAGGAAACAAAATGATTGCTTATCATGTAGGCGGGAACGTGGAAGTACTGAAGTACACTGTGGTTGGAGATGGCCTATCCCACACTGTCAATTTTCATTTCAGAACTTGTACATGCCGGGAGTTTGACCTAGACAAGATACCATGCAAGCGTGCGTTTGCAGTGTTAAGGATAAGGTATGGAGATGAATATGGTACTAGCACGTACCATTACACTTGTCCATTTTATAGGCTTCAGAGTTACATGTGTGCGTATGAAGAAAATGTTTATCCAATGCCACCAGAGCAAGAATGAATGGTTCCTCCAGAGGTAGTTCATAGAAGAATCCTTCCGCCGATGGTCGATCCCAAAATGGGTAGAAGGAGAATTAATTATTTTCCCTCAGTTGGTGAAATATTTTTCTCAAGGAAGAGGCAAAATAGATGTTCAAACTGCAAGAGAAGTGGCCATAAGAGGACAGCCTACCCTGCTTTGATAATCAACATTGCAATTCTGATTTGGTGTATTAGCTTAAGTTGTGATAATTTGGTGTGTTTAAGTAGTGTTATATGTGGTTGTCTTAATTTGGTACTGTGTTATTTGCTGGAATAATTTGAACTGATTGTAATAGTTTCTTTAATGTATTTTATTTTTATTTTAAGTGTCTTTTATAAAAATGACTATTATTTAGTTCACCAAATGCTGGACATGTTTACAACCAGTTGAGTATATACATTTTCGATTAATAGACACTATATGGGTTGATTATTGAAAAAAATAACGTAGATTAATTGACCCAATGCAGTTGATAAAGTGATTGAATGCATTTAATGCACACGCGCACCCCGTCATTTAAAGCAGCCGGAATTGGGTTAAACGAAGTGGCTGTTCATAATTGCCACTTGAAATGATGAGACTTTTCTGGGAACACCAAAGGTTGCATCGATTTGGAGCCTATAAATAGAGGCATTAGATCCAACAATTGCCAACACAACTCAAGAATCACTCTAATCTTATAATTTCAAGAGCTCCAGGCACTGCAAGTAGAAGTGGAAGTGCCACCAGAAACAACAACAAAAACAATGGCAATGGAGGAATTCTCACTCTCAGGAACAAGGACCCGGAGGTGCTTCTGATTCGTGCTTACATAGACAGGCTTATCCGCCTCCTGTGTGATGATCGTAGGAGGCAGGAGATGAACATCCACCGTACTGCTAGGATGTTGAGGGTGCTCATGGAACGAGTAGGGGAGGATCTGGACGACTGCAACACCCTCCCCCCTCCCCTCATAATAATTAGTTTTTTTTTTAATTTTTAAATGTAAAAAGAAAAGGGTTTTCATTATGATTGCTCTTTTCTTAAAAAAATGTTATAAATGAAAAAGCCCCCTGAGCATTATTATTATTATTATTGGCAATGGTTCTTTTAATTTCTCGTTCAATTTCCCGCTCCCCCATTTTTTTTGCATATACTTGATGAACTGTCCATACTGCATTTTGGTGTATAATCAACCAACACCAAGTAGATAAATCGATAGATAGGTTCGCAAAAATGGAAATAATCAGAAAATGAGCAAACACAAAAATATAAATAAAAAAAGATAAAAGTAAAATAATAAATAACGATAATATTTAATTAATAGAAAAAGTGAAATTTACTGAAAAATGTAAATAAAATAAATATTAAGTAATAAGAAAAATATTTAAGTAATGGAGAATTTTCTGAAAAAGGGAAACGTATCAGAAAAATGAAAAGTCAGGACTTGACTGGATAAAGGTAATCGACTATTAACCGAATCAGCTAATCGACTGCACATAGGTCCTTAATCGACTATTAACCAACTCAACCACGAAAGGGTTGATTATCGACCTAGTGTAATTTCACATAAAATCAAAAAACCATGACTAATGTATGTTGTTACACCTCATATGTTGGTATATGGTACCCATTTGAGTATTATAGCTCACATTGATACATTAAAACAACATATTGATGCCTAAAAGGGGAAATCTCATGTATATATAAGTCTACTATGTCTATTCTTGTTAAGTAATGCCTTAGCGTTACGACTAATGTGTGTTGTTACAACTCATGTGTTGGTATATGGAACCCATTTGAGTGTTACAGCTCACATTGATACATTAAAACAACATATTGATGCCTAAAAGGGTAAAGTTCATGTATATATAAGCCTACTATGTCTATTCTTGTTAAGCAATGCCTTAGTGTTACGACTCATATGTCTTGTTACAGCATAAATGATGGTATAATGTGCCCATCTAATATCATTGACCACTTTAATAATTATAACAACTCATTCATGCCTATAAGGGTATAACTCATCTATACATAAGCCTATTACGTCAATTCTTGGTAAGCAATGCCTAGTATTGCGACTCATATATCTTGTTATACCATGAATGATGGGATAAAATACTACATAACTTAAGTATAAGCATGTATTAAGTTAGTGCAGTCCATTTATAACATTATTTATACACTTTTCAATGAATAATTACAGTATTACCTTTTGTTGGATTCGAGAAAAATTTCATATGTTAATTTTCAAGATATAAAGTTGATTATCGACTACTATATGTCGATAATCGCTAGCCCTAACCCTAAACCCGAACCCCAAACCCCAAATTCCCAAACCCCAAACCCTAACACGGAACACGTCACGCCCCAGGCACGTGGCTTAGACAAAAGTCAAAAAAAAATTTCCGCGGCAAATGGTGCCCAAATTTCCCCCAATTTCTGGCCTCCCTTAAACATAAATTTTAATATTTTAAAACAATTTCCCAAATATATAAAAGCCGATTTAACCCCAAAACACACCAATTAAAATTTCTATTTTACAAATCAAACCTAACCCACCCAATTCTTCAAAATCTTCGCTTTCAACCGCAGAAAAATCAAACAACTCCAAGAACATTATGAGTCAAGGTTCGTCGAGCTCCAACATAGCAGCGGAAGCCGATATCTGTTTTTGTAGCCAAAACAAGAAGTTAAGGACCTATCGTACTGCTACAAACCCTGGCCGCAGATTCTGGAGTTGTAAAACTCCAAAAGTGTGTTAGTCATACATTATAGTTCTATTTTTATTTTTGAGTAATTGTTAATGTACTGGTTTTTTCTTGGGTTTTGTTAAATAATGCAGTCAAATGGTGGGTGCGACTATTTTAGGTGGTTTGATGGTGGATCACTGCCTGCAGAAGCATCGAGTGTGATTGGGAACTTAGTAAGAAAGCTTAAAGAAAATGAAGACAATTGTGTTCTAGTGAGACAATTTGAGTAAATGTGAAGAGCAAAATAATTTTCTGAAAATCATGCTGAGGGAAGCTGAAATGAAGCTGAAATGAAGAGGGAATAAGCTGAAATGAAGATTCATCGACTGAAGACGTTGATTAAGTCGATGGTTGCTGGTTGTGTCATCTGCTGCGTTTTTAAATGGATCTCCTCTTAGTTCGCTACATATATTATGTAAATATTGGTATTTTAGACATCTCAGTTGGTCTACTATAAAATTTAGATACTGTGTAAATTTTGTAATTAATCCGGATATGTGTAAATTTTGTAATGAACCCGGAGATGTGTAATATTTTTGACGCACTAATGTAGTATTTTGGGTGTTTTTTTTTTATAAAAGCTTCGATATTGTAATGTAGTCGTATGGCTGTTTTTGTTATAAAAGCTTCGATATTGTTTAAGTTGCGAGCACATAAGTACAAACATGTTATTAGTTGCAAACCGTAATTGAAATATTGAACAATGAATGAAATGAGTTTCTAACAAGTACCTTGCATTAATAAACCCACACTCCATGTCCAAAAACAAGGTCTGCCACCATACATTTATCTATGACTAACCATAATATTTCCAAAGATAACAAGTTCAAAGTTAACTGTCAACTACTGTCATCAATAGACCTTAACAAGTTTAAAGTTAACTGTCAACTACTGTCATTAGTTATTAGTTCAACATTCAACTTATACAGAACCACGAAACCAATCATTAATACTGGAGTCAAACATTATTTGCTCCAATATTCTCTTAAGGAAATTGAACATTCAGACTTGCAAGAACTTCATTCACAGCAACATCAGCTTCATCCACCTGAAATGCTGCTTGTGTCTCTCGATTTTCTTCAACAATCTCTTCATTTCTGGCTTCTTCAACAATCTCTGCATTGTCTCCATCCACTGCTTCATTTTTTCCTTCTTCAACTACAACATCTTTCTCATTCAGCTCTCCAGACATCTCTTCATCTGCTCCATCAACTTGAGCTTCATTTCTGGCTTCTTCTTCAACTGCAGCATCTGCAATCATCTCTTCATCTGCTCCATCAACTTGAGCATCATGGAAAACCTCTTCTTCTTCATCGACTGCAGCATATTTTTCTCTTACCTCTTCATCCTTCTCTTCATCATTATTCCCTTCAGTAACTACAACTAAAAGGAAATAATTAGAAATAGAAAAAATTAATCAAATTATAATTAAAATGAATATAGATACCTTTCTTTTTTCTCTTGAAAATCGTCCTTTGCTTGAATAGCTTCCTCTTCATCAAGTTTCTGGACTTTGTTTTCCTTTCCCTGTTCACCTTTTTCTCTTTCAACAACTTCAAAATCTCCTCACTCACCCCCAGCATTCTTCACAGCACACCTTGCACATGCCCACAGTGCCTGCAAATTCCCCTACTACCACCATCAACACCATCACCAGCACCAGCATCATCACCATCATCAACATCATAAACCATATCTTCCTGGCTTTCACTTCTGTTCATTTCATCAGCATACTCCTCCACAATTTACTTAATGCCAGTGACCCCCTCCAGCATAGGCCTTACCCTGTCCAGTGCAGGATCCTCGACGTCATCAGCATGAGGAGAGACAAATTTTTTGCAACCCTCCACTTCTTGCACTACTGGGATCAAGAAAGGGTGCAAAACCTGTCATCAAACGATAAAATAATTAGTAAAATAATTAATCATTAAATGATAAAATAATTAATAAATTGAATTAGCACATACCTGTCTAGCTCCTTGATGTCCTGCATCAACATCTCCCAAATTTCTTCTTGTCTGCTGCCACCTCAGCATCCTTGGGATTGGCAAGGGGGACTGTTCAGATTTGCCAGCATTATGGCCAACCAAGAACACAGCCTCATATATCCATGCCTGTCATGAATGCCATGGTCACATTACTTAAGTTTTCACACAATCATTCTTAATAAAACTAGAAAATAATATAACAATACTTACAAGGAAGGCCCATGGGAATCCAAACAGTGCATAACCGGTAGTTTTTCCCTCTACATGCTGTCGATGGGTCTTTGCAAAATCCACTTTATTGTAGAGGTAGTCCACTGTCAAGTCATAGCTGACACGACCCGAAATCGGGTTAAGCCGTGCAGGCACCCGACATCCTCCCCTAGACCCGTCGAGCGAACCCTTACAAAAAAATCAGGAAAATAAATATAACAATTCACGAATAAGGGAAAGACTTAAAAAAAAACACAGACATACTGATACCTCTAAGCTGTACAAAAGAAATTACAGCTGACTACTCAACATACTAGGTTTAGGGCTATCCAGACTAGACATCTAAGAGTACAAAAGAAGACAGATACCTCCTGGAGGGAGCAAAATGCAACTGAAATAATAACCAATAAACTGGTGGCCATCCGGAATAGAAGCTGGCTTATCCTGACAGCTGAAGTCGTCTTCGCTCCTTCACAACGTGGCGAACTTAATCCTGGAGCGAACCTGCCGAAACAAAATAGATAGACAAGAGACAAACAACATACAAGGGTGAGCCAAAAGGACTCAATAAGTGGGGCAGACTAGCCACCTCAAAGAATAGGATAGCTAGCCAGGGAGAAGAAACAGATAAACCAAATTTCTTTTATTTAAATTATAAAAAGGCAGAGCCAGATATCAACCGGAAACACGTAAGAAACTTCTAAACTCAACCAAGGGTGCGTGCCAGAAACATATCAACAAATAAGCAATGAACATATAAGCAGAACAGTAGTCACGTACCGCAAGTCTACACAATGGTATGAATTGAGATGAAATGAAATGAAGTGAGATGAAATGAAATGAAATGAAATATGATGCAAAGGGTCACATGTGTCCGTAATCCCATCCCGAAGCGGAATACACCTGCATTCGAGGGGAATCCAATATGATAACCAACTGGAGCGGAATACTCCTGCTCCTGGGGTGGAATACTCCTGCACCCGGGGCGGAATACTCCTGCACCTGATATGATATAAACCAGAGGCGGAATACTCACGCACTCTCTTGGGGCGGAATACTCCTGCACCTGATATAATGTAAAGTTGAGGCGGAATACTCCTGCACTCTCCTGAGGCGGAATCCTCCTACCATCATTATGATACAATGTAGCGGAATACTCCTGCTCCTGGGGCGGAATACTCCTACCCTCAATATGATACAATGGAGCGAAATACTCCTGCTCCTGGGGCGGAATACTCCTACACCCAATATGATATGCAACGTAATGCATATGAATGACATGTAATGCATATGAATGCAATGTGATGTTATAATAACCCTTGTCCTTTGGTTTCATTGACAAACGATCCCACTCTATTCAATAATGAGAAAAATATACCAAATTAGGCTAAAGGCTTTATTCCTCACATCTTAGGCAATCCGGTTAGGAACCTGATACCCTATTTTCATACGCAATATGCAGACCAGGCCTATGTACAGGGCTTAAGGTCATATAACCAAACCCCAAATAATTTACATTTATATGTTGCCCATAACTCACTGAGTATGAATATATAATTAATTTCGTTATCGGGGTCTATTTGACCCTTTAATCTATTAATTGAACTTATTAAAACGATGTATAATATTCCAAGTTTTACCGTTAAAACATATTCAAACACACGTAATAAACTCAAATAATATATTAGAAACATTACCTGAATGTTTCGGGGTAAAAATTCTACTATTTTCCCGGCTCTTCTCTTATTTTCTGGCATTTTTTCCATATTTCCATGTTTCTACTTTACCTCTCATGTTTCTGTTTATTTCGCTCTGTTTCTATATAGTTGAGCAGAGGTAGGCCAAGGGATTAGCTCCCTTAAGGCCACTTGTCTTTTTTAAAAAAAAAAAAATTCGCTGCTATGGTAAAAATTAAAACTGTACTCTAGAATATTCGAAATAATTCCAACTTTTGCATACAAGTTATAAAAAATATATGTAACATACTCGTGAAGGCGGATCTCAAATCGGACTCCCGAAATCTCAATATGCAAATTAAATGGAAAAAGGTCAAATTATTTAACTTTCGGCATTTTAGCGGAAACTAGCCGAATAACATCGAAATTCACTTTCAAAAGTTCACAAAAGTCATAAATAATCATACGAACCTAACGGCACTTTCGGATTTCGCATCGGAGTTCATTCGCCAAAACCGAGCTCGAAAATCTCTTTTTAATATTTATCGACAATAAAAACTGAAACCTTCTTCCGATGCCTACCAAACGAGGTCTGATTTAGTTCAAATTTTATAGACAGGTCCTAATGGACATTACAAATATTTTAAAATTATCGGTACACCAATCGGAGTCCTAACTTCCGAAACGACTGATCAAGGTCGTTTCATCCTCCTCCACTTAAACTGTCGTTTGTCCTCAAACGAGCCTAAGTCTTAAAGCAAGATTCAAGCAGATAACAAAAGAACTTGCACGAACTTCATAAACTACTCCACGGGCATTATCTTCTTATTACAGGATCAGAATTATAAGACGCATATCGAACTCTTGGGATAAAATATATCTGGATAATATCACAACATCGTTGCCCAACTTATTCTGACTAAGTTGATCCTTCCTCGATCACGAGAGGAGAGTTCTACATTTACGAAACAAAGATACACGAAACTTTGAATAGGTTAACATAATTCAGGCGATAATCACCTTTTTGATATACCTTTCGATATAGAACAGGTCGATGGAACTAAGAATTAGCTCACGTTTGATGCAATAGAGGGAACTTTTGAAGTACCTTGTCACTACATATTATAGAAGATTTGATGCAAGCTATATTATTTTTACAAACACACTAGGCAACATCTTAGTTGATGTTAGTGTTGTTCCGCAAACTCTTTCTGGGAATGTAATTACTCATATCCTAATGTATGTCAAAGGTTCATCTGAACAGGGTCTATCATATAAGGATAAGGATCATGCAAATACTTCTGGATAGTATGATGCAGACCAGGAATGACCTCCAGACTGAACATCTACTTCAGGGTATTATCTTTGAATTGGAAATATTATGACTTGAAAAAGTAAAAATAAAGGAGACATGTAGTTGGACCATGAGCTGAGGCAGAATACCAACAACAAAATTGATTACATGAGCGCTTACAACGCTAAAGTAACCTCTCATGGAGTGAAGGTGTGAAGAAGATATGCCAATGATGGATGGACGACAAGCCGCACTAGACCTTTATCACTAAATTTTCATGAAGTAAAACAGCGTCAGTATGAGGATCCATTTCTAGTTGAATACAGACAGATAGCCAGAAGAAAATCGGAGTCACCATACAGGGTTACTACTGACGGTGTTCTCATTTATAAAGATAGACTTTGTGTTCCTGATGTTGCAGATTTAGTTTATGATAAAGGCACATTATTCCAAATATACTGTTCATCCAGGTTCGATTAAGATGTACCATGATCTTAAGCAGAGTTATTGGTGGGACAGAATGAAGTGTGATATAGCAGAATTTGTGGCTCAATATTCTAATTGCCAGCAAGTTAAAGTCGTGTCATCTTTCCAGACTTTATGCTTTCAGCAGATAGGTATGTATATATGATCAGGTCGCCAGCTTATCCCTAGCATTAATAGATTATTAGTGGGTTTAGCAGTGATCGACACTCATTGTAGGTTTCTGTCGTGGACTTAGGTTGGGTCCTGACAAAAGTGGTATCAACACCTTAGAGATTTAGCATTACTATTCAGTATTTGGAGGAAGACTCCTCCACTTAAAGCACAAACTCAAGCAGCTATTTGAATAGGAATACCCATCCCCGCGCCGTCTCCTGGACTAAAGAAGATTTAGGTAAAAGCTGAACGTAGACAGACCTAAGCTACCAACTATCCGTTCGAGTTGCCAAACAGCTGCAACTCTCGAGCCACAACTCCACACATTTTCTATAAGCACCATCGCCTGATAGATCAAAGGTCAAATGACTCCTCTCATTACCTTTAGTAGCCTTGAAAATTGACAATGGCTTACTCGGCTACCTTGGCACGCACTCTGGCTCAACGCAGGGAACATCACAATAGGTTACTGACCGCCTAAGATCACTAGTGCCGGACAAAGAAGAAATGGTAATAGACCGAGGATAGAAATAATTAGAACTTCAGGAAGCTCATCTTCTTATTGCTTAGCTACCAGAGCTAGACTACTTCCGAGTCAAGCTAACCAAAGAATCGCAATCGAAGAAATAAATATTAAATGAGCTTTATGGAACAACATCCATGCTAATTTAATCTCCCAATAATAAGGAAGCTCTAACCATTTACCAGAAAACCCTTTTATAATTTAGACAAGCTCATATGATCATATGACTTTACTAGCGTTTTGAACCAAGAGGAGATACGCAGATCGAATATTACTTACTAATTACTTTGTACCGGAAGAAATGATAACATTTTCTGACGGTAATGAATTAGGATCCCATTATCCTACCAACATTGAATTTCGACGAGAGAGGTAAACTGATTTGACATAATAATAGAGGGTGGCACAAAAAGATGCCAAGCAGACAATACCGACATCCTCTTCCAAATTTCTCACATTTAAACCAGATCAACTAGTAGGGTCTCACAAATGTTAGCAATAAATCATACCAGAAGCTCGCCCCTCTACCGCAACCGATTATTAATAGAAATGACATCTAAGGAGCCATTGAAACATGATAAGACACACCATTTCCAGATCGATCGGAAGGATCAAATCTTACTCACATATAAGGGGAGAATAAATATACGGGTCTACTACATCGGATGCCTCAGCATCCTGCCAGACTAGCAGTTCATAAAACTGCTTCTGCGGCTGAACTAAGCTGCTACACATGTAACTACCTTCTGAAGAATAACTGCCACCACGCTCTCAACCTTTACTAGATCGTGGCATTTATTTAGCTGATTAAGATCTAAATGAAATCCCCTGCGACTGTGCAGGTGCCTGATGACGAGAGAAAGGACGACTGCCTACTTACCGGAGTAACGGAAAACTCTTTAAAGGATAACCAGACTCACGACAATGATACCACATTTTCGCTGAAAAATGAAAGCTGGAAAGATTGTTGATAGCTGTAAAGAGAAGACTGAATCTGATCTTGATGAGCTACTGGCGCACTCTAAGAATCAAGTGACACAAGCTGAGATAACCTAGAAGGTGACCTCCCAAAATAATCAGAACTTTTACCTCCAAATGAGGTACCATGGTTACCCACCAGTGCCGTGGGATCTCTTACTTTCCTACTCTAACTCTTCCCCCTCTAACTTATGGTAAGCCTTATACCTTCGAGCAATATCAACAACAATATCAAATGAAATCCCGACCTCAATCTCTCGAAAGGCTCGTGGACTAGTTCTAATACATATTCAGCCATTCTATAGAATTTAATCTCATATTCTAAAATACCAACAGGCTAACCGATAGGCTACCCTGTCCAATCCACTCAAACTGACAACACTTTTCATCTTGCTCGCTACTCAAAAGGAACTTTTCAACGAATATAGAAGAAAAATTGAATCAAGTTAGCTAATAAGAGAGCGGCTCCCATATTCAAGGCTGGATCCTGAAACTGGAAAGAAGAAATCAACACCATACCGCTTGATATGATCAAGAGCCTGAAGGATATGCTGACATCATTTTTTTTGAATTCACGGGGTTTATCTGATGCATTGTTTAAGAATATCGGAAGGTTCAACCGCGTAAAATAATGCAACCTCTTTGAGCACTCGAACCCAATAATTACCTCAGTTACCTAACCAGCAAGAACAACTGGAGGCACAACACATGCTGCCTCTGGAACATACTTTACTGCGGCAATATTAAGAACTGAAATAGGGACTCTCTAAGACCGAACATCTACATCTGCGGCAACCTGATAAGCTGCCTAACGAATAATAGGTTCTTGTGGTATCTGTACCACCAAGATTCTCGTGAAAGCATCGTAGAGAGCCAAGGGAGCCACAAAGCCCTGCTCCCTTGCCCATCGCGAGCTTGTACAGTTGCGGCCTGCGAAACGGGATCGTCAGCACGATCCACTACTCTCGGGGCTTGAGCAGCTTTAGCCCCAGGCTAGACTGCTTCGTCTTGAACTCATACTGTTTGCTGATTTGTCGTACGAGGGTTCACAATTACCACGAACGAATTAACGAAAATACTTTTGCATCCTAGACCAACGCACGATCAGAAATGAAGGAAGTGAAACTTCCTAAATGCCATCATAGCTTCTCGTAGATAAGTACGGACGTCTACGTACCCATCACCGAGACTCTACTAGACACTATCTTAGTCTAGACAGACTCCAAACTGGGCTCTAATACCAACTGACACGACCCGAAATCTGGTTAGGCCATGCGAGCACCCGACCTCCTCCCCTAGACCCGTCAGAACCCTTACAAATAAAATCAGGAAAATAAATATAACAATTCACGAATAAGGGAAAGACTTAAAAAAAACACAGACATACTGATACCTCTAAGCTGTACAAAAGAAATTACAGCTGACTACTCAACATACTAGGTTTAGGGCTATCCAGACTAGACATCTAAGAGTACAAAAGAAGACAGATACCTCCTGGAGGGAGCAAAATGCAACTGAAATAATAACCAATAAACTGGTGGCCATCCGGAATAGAAGCTGGCTTATCCTGACAGCTGAAGTCGTCTTCGCTCCTTCACAACGTGGCGAACTTAATCCTGGAGCGAACCTGCCGAAACGAAATAGATAGACAAGAGACAAACAACATACAAGGGTGAGCCAAAAGGACTCAATAAGTGGGGCAGACTAGCCACCTCAAAGAATAGGATAGCTAGCCAGGGAGAAGAAACAGATAAACCAAATTCCTTTTATTTAAATTATAAAAAGCCAGAGCCAGATAACAACCGGAAACACGTAAGAAACTTCTAAACTCAACCAAGGGTGCGTGCCAGAAACATATCAACAAATAAACAATGAACATATAAGCAGAACAGTAGTCATGTACCGCAAGTCTACACAATGGTATGAATTGAGATGAAATGAAATGAAGTGAGATGAAATGAAATGACATGAAATGAAATATGATGCAAAGGGTCACATGTGCCCGTAATCCCATCCCGAAGCGGAATACTCCTGCATTCGAGGGGAATCCAATCTGATAACCAACTGGAGCGGAATACTCCTGCTCCTGGGGCGGAATACTCCTGCACCTGATATAATATAAACCAGAGGCGGAATACTCCTGCACTCTGTTGAGGCGGAATACTCCTGGACCCGATAAAATGTATAGCTGAGGCAGAATACTCCTGCACTCTCCTGGGGCGGAATCCTTTTACCATCAATATGATACAATGGAGCGGAATACTCCTGCTCCTGGGGCGGAATACTCCTACCCTCAATATGATACAATGGAGCGGAATACTCCTGCTCTTGGGGCGGAATACTCCTGCACCCAATATGATATGCAATGTAATTCATATGAATGCAATGTGATGCAATAATAACCCTTCACCGGCGCGGGACTCTCATCGACAGCCGGGAAGTAGATGCCAACTCACAGCCAGAGTACAATGCTCAGCTCCTCAATGCAATACCAACAACAGGACATAACATATAATACACAATGTAAATCCAAAGCTAAGGCGTAAGGAGTACGCCTATCGGTAGCTACACACGTAAGGAACACGTGGTAGAAAATCCACGAGGCCAGGTGCCTCCAAAGAAATTGATATAAACACTTACCTTGTTACAAAGTTAGTACATCCATTCAATAACCGCTTGTCCTTTGGTTTCATTGCCAAACGATCCCACTCTATTCAATAAGCAGAAAAATATATCAAATTAGGCTAAAGGCTTCATTCCTCACATCTTAGGGCAATCCTGTTAGGAACCTGACACCCTATTCGCATACGCAGGCCAGGCCTATGTACAGGGTTTATGGTCACATAACCAAACCCTAAATAAATTACATTTATATGTTGCCCATAACTCACTGAGTACGAATATATAATCAATTCCATTATCGGGGTCCAATTGACCCTTCAAACTATTAATTGAACTTATTAAAACGATGTCTAATATCCCAATTTTTACCGTAAAAATATATTCAAATACACGTAATAAGCTCAAATAATATATTAGGATCATTACCTGAATGTTTCGGGGTAAAAATTCTACTATTTTCCCGGCTCTTCTCTCATTTTCTGGTATTTTTTTCCATATTTCCATGTTTCTGCTTCACCTCTCACGTTTCTATTTATTTCGCTCTGTTTCTAAATAATTGACCAGAGGTAGGCCAAGGGATTAGCTCCCTAAAGGCCACCGCCTCTTATATTTCTTTTGTCTTTTTCTCTATTTTTTTTTTAAATTCGCTGCTACGGTAAAAATTAAAACTGTACTCTACAATATTCGAAATAATTCCAACCTTTGCATACAAGTTATACAAAATATATGTAACATATTCACGAAGGCGGATCTCAAATCGGACTCCGAAACTCAATATGCAAATTAAATGGAAAAAGATCAAATTATTTAACTTTCGGCATTTTAGCGGAAACCAGCCGAACAACATCGAAATTCACTTTTGAAAGTTTACAAAAGTCATAAATAATCATACGAACCTAACGACGCTTTCAGATTTTGCATCGGAGTTCATTCACCAAAACCGAGCTCGAAAGTTTCTTTTTAATATTTATCGACAATAAAAATTGAAACCTTCTTCCGATGCCTACCAAACGAGGTCTAATTTAGTTCAAATTTTACAGACAGGTACTAATGGACATTACGAATATTTTAAAATTATCAGTACGCCAATCGGAATCCTAACTTCCGAAACGATTGATCAAGGTCGTTTCAATAGTAAAGCCTACCCCAGGGGTACTCTCTGAAAAAATCTAGGTTATCCACACATTGGATCCACCATGCTAGGTTATCCACACATTGGATCCACCATTTCTCAACATTTTTTGTTTTGTCCCTGGCCATCAGAACAGTATGGAGGAACCACAGAAGAGCCAACTTTAGCTTCTATTCCTTAGAGAACTGTTTCTGCTCCATCAAGTACTGCAGATTCTCTGCCCTCACTTCCCCACCTCCACGCACCTTCTCCAGAAATCCTTCACCACTTGCCAAGAACTTGGCCTTCAATTTTGTATCTGGCTCTTGACAACAGTTTAAGCCAGACATCAAATAGAACTCCCTCAAGCCAAAACAGACTGGCTTACCATCTATCAAGAACCGCATCTCATGTTTTTTCTTGGACTGCCTAATAGTCCTCAAAAGCACTGAGTGCACCAGCTGACCACTGAAGGTTCAACTCTCAGATAGGCTCCCAAAAACTGATCTCCTAAACATCTTTTCAAGCCCCAATTTTGCCAACTTGGTCTAGAAGTCATAAAACTTTTTCACTGAAGATCTCACAGAGATCTTTGCATTAAATGATTCAAACCTTGACAACCAGGTTTTGAACCTAAAGCTACTGACATCAATGTCAATCACCTTCTTTGGAATACTCAATCTGTCAAGAGGATGCACATCCTCCTCATCATCTTCATCCCCTTCTTGCTCATCTCCCTCTTTGTTTTTTCCCCAGCACTAGCATTATCCCTATCAACCCCTTTATCAACTCCATCATCCCTTGCACCAGCCTGTTCCTCCTCTCCATCCCTTGCACCAGCACTATTCCTACTTACCTCCCCCGAGTCATCCTCATCCTCATCATCATCAATAATAACAGTCTTTCCTTTTCTTTTTGCTGCAGCAGCACCACTACTAACTCCATCCTCAGCCTCAAACTCATCTTGAAATCTATCTATCTGATCAAAGGTATCAACAGATGCTCCTTTTGAACTCAGGTACTCTGAGTTGTCACCCACCTCTGTTTGACCTCCACCAACATCTTTATCGATGGCTGTCTCATCACTATCATCATGTTCCTCCATCCTTCTTCTTTTACATTTGACAAATTCTTTGGGGATGTTCGCAGACACCCAAGCTTCTTGCACTGATTTACGCATGGACCACCTACGCGTACATATACTTTTTTCCTTAGCTCTCTTGTTTTCTAAAAGCTCCGCTCTACGCTCTTCCCAAGTTCGTGGACCTTTTCCTTTCGGAACGGCGTGCTTTACCCTAGGCATTTAAACACCTACACAAACCACATTTTTACTACGGAAGTTAAAGAAAAAACTCCCAAAAATTACACCTACACAAACCACATTTTTACTACGAAAGTTAAAGAAAAATTAAACCGAAATTCTAAATCAAAAATTGCGTATAAAACGGTAAAATAACAAAACCCATTACCCGAAATCTCTATGTAAAGATGCAAAATAGCCATTAATCGAAGAATATACAGTAGTTAAATTTCAAATAAAACCCTAACAAAATCGAGTGCGTACCTGTTTATGCTCTTGGTCGATAATGTGCGATGAACCAAGAGAGATCCTTTAAATAACTGAAATGGGACACTCATAGCAGTTACGAAGTCGTGCAGGCAGTTGATAGAGAGAAAATAGGAGAAGTTGAGAGAGAAAATTGGAACGGCACAATGTAGTGTATGATCAACCAAATAGAGTAGATGTAGTATCCGTTATGTTTTAAATTACCCGGGTACTTTTTTTTATTTCAAAAGAGTTCACAAGTTTTTTATGTTTTGCAACCAAAATATTTATTGCTTTGCACCCACAAGTTTCTAAGAATACTAATCCAGCCCTTGGTCCCCACTTAAACCCACTTAAATTTTTCTCTCTCCAAAAATAAGTCAAAAAGAAATGGAAAGGTTAAACTTTTTATTCAACACTTTCAGGGGTCTTTTAGCTAATTCTTCTCAAGTAACTTAGGAGGTAATTTAAGTTGGGTAAACGGGGGTTGGCATCATCAATGTCGTCACTAAAGGTTTAGAAAAAATCTAGGACTCAAGGCACCAAGTTAATTAGAAATATACCCATTGTGAATACTTATGAAGTATGGTAAGTTTTTTGTTAATTCCCGAGATTGGAATTTGGAATTGAAAAGTAACGTTTGAAGGAGGAAATTTCGAAAACTTGAACATGAGCTAGTAAATTAATTGGTATGCATTGACCTTATCTTGTTAGTTTTTTGAATTTGAATCAACACAGTATTGAGGGTATTGAAACGTTGAAGTGTATAGGTTTTAGACTTAAATATCACTTGATTCATAGAAACCATATAAATGACTGGATTGAATTTGTGAGGGTTGATTTTTGAAATACATTTGGTGGATGGTAGAATTAGAATTTTTTGGTACAATCTACCTATTCTTCATTCTTTCATTCTTTAAGGATGAGCAAAAGTTTAACGGGGCTGGGGTTTTGATAGCTCTCCCAAATGCGTACATTTATAGGCCTCAGTACTTCACAATAGTTGTTAATATAATTGAATTAATTTTAAGGTGATTCCGTATAATATTTTGTGCTTTTGTATTAGATTAGAAGATTGATGATTTTGAAGAAAGAAATATTCAAAATAATACATCAGAGAACCAAGGAATGGACATTAGATGGTATTGATCAAGATGAAAGAGGAGAAAAAGATTCATGGCTCCAGCGTGGCTTGATCCATCAAAGTCTTATATTTTTTGTCCGCATCAGGAAAATTTTTAACGATCACTAAATCTTACTTGCACCAAGACCTGTTGATTGCCATGAGCTTCCCCCAGGGACTTATGGCTATTGCCATAAGCTTTTCCTGATCGAACAATAAATGAAAGATTTTTTCATATAGGGTCAAAACTGTAACAAAACCACAAAATGTGTCTTGTCCATTTTAAATAAAAACTTGAAAATTAGCACCATGTAAAGATCAGCTCGATACATAAATCATCGAGAATGGCCACTTCATATAGGAGTGTATACAGGGGCGGCCCTAAGGTAAGACAGATAAAGTCTGTGCCTTAGGCCCCCCATTGTTAAGGCCCCAAATTACCACTATGAACACATGATATATACTATCATTTATTAAATGGTTATAATTTTATATTTTTTCTTTAATATCTTAAATTGATAAGTCTATAAATTGTTGTAATTTCTTTTTATCTCATTAGTTGATGCGGGGCAAATCGAGCCAAGACACTTTCCAACGTGTGCCAAGCTTGAAGGATGCGAAGGACTAGAAGTCAAGAGCTTTGGAAGTGATTTGAAGACGCATCAAGAGGTTCACAGCACAGGGCTCCGACTAGAGGAGCTAGGCGCTCCACCCTGAGACACCACAACCCAGGCACCCCACCTAAGATGCACAGGAGCCAGGCGCTCCGCCCAAGGGGCAGGCGCTCCACCTAACCCACTCCACTGGTCATTTTTGTAGGCCGCCTAAGATTGGGCGCTCCGTCCGAAATGCTGAAGACCCGAGATTTTAAGTGGTTAATGACTCTTTTGGCCCTGTGTGGTTTATTTACTTAAAGCCTAGCATGTGGGCATTTTAGACCTTTTACTTAAAGCTTGGAAAACCTTATAAATATCCTAGCTTAGTCTATTTCATAACTTAGCTTATTTTGAACAAAGATGAAACTTTGAGCAATGCTCTTTGTGTTGAATGAAAACCTTGTTTGGGACTCGAATTCTTCTAGTAGATGCTAGTTGACCTTCGACCCCGTCCCGATCAGTCTACTTGCGAGTTCCTCGTGTGATTAGAGGGTAGTTGTTTAGTGTAGGTGTTCCTTGACAATCACCCGAGGTGTATCGAAACATGTTCTTCGGTACTACTTGGGTCATTCGTTCGCGTCGTGTCTCGCTTTTATCTTTACTTTATCGCTTTCATATTTTTCCTGCATCGGTTTGGTATCAGAGAAAGGGTGGGGATTTGTTTTTACAAACCCTCTATCCTTGTTCATCGTGTTTAGTATCTTTTTTTTTTAGTTTCTTGTGTGTTTTTTTTTTTAGCGAATATCACTAGGCAAGGTGCCTAGTGACTAGTTTTATAAATAATAAATTCCTCAAAGTGGACAATACAAAGTAAGGAGGGTCATACCATACCTTACATTATCCTATCGAGGTGAGACCTCACTCCTAACAAGAGTGCAAAAAATAAGAACTAGCAAGAACCAAATAAAGAATGATCATCACAGAGTTTATAACACACTCTATGATGATATTACATATGAGAATACTAAAATAATGAGTTACTATAAAAGCTAGAAGGAAAGTGGAATCATGCACTCCGCACTTCCTTCTACAAGTGATAAAATGGAATATGTAGAAAGGCCCTACAATACTAACTTGAAAAAAATGATATTTGCGGCTCTCTGTCACGATCATATATGCTATCCATCATTTCTTCGAGTTCTTGGACTTGTTGGACCTTTTGGATTTTGATTTTGTACTCCTCGCAGGTTGCACCCTAGTGGGCTCTATTGGGCGCCTTACCCTCCTTACTCTCTTTGGAGCATTATCATGAATTTTCCTAGGCGAAAAATCTCCTTCTCTTGCCACCATGCTAAAATTATGTGCGGTGGACTCTTCCTCAAGTTCCTCTTCTTCAAACAAATCATCATCCTCCACCAAATAATGTCCTTGAGGAACCCTCTCTTGGAATGATCCCACTTGCCGCGCCAAAATACCCCTCGTATCATTCAAATCCATTCGCTTGACAAGTTCATCATCCGTGGGTAAATACTTTGAATATGGGACAAGCTGCATCAAGGATTTAGGCACAAAAGAGGGAGCATTTATGTTCAAAAAAGACTTACCAAAATTAGGAGAAGCACTTCTACACAAACGTTCAAGTTGAGCCGTTGGAATTAGATCTTTTCCAAAAAATTTTGGCTTGGTCACACTCACAGATTCCAAAGTTGTGCTAACCTCAAGTGAAGGAATAGTGAGAGCTTGCTAATTTTCAACACAGGTTCGTTGACTCAAATTGACATCCTCATCCTTACTAAGATCCATAACATAGTCATTAGAGTCCACAATAGGATTGCGTGAAGCTGCTCCCAAGTGACTCAATGGACGATAAGCTCTTTAAAGTGAGGACTTGTGTTTGAAGTTACTAGAATGAAGAAAAAATAAAAAAATTGAAAAAGTTGAAAATTCAAAAATTTGGCGTATCTTGTTGGTGTGATTGATTCTTGTTATGGGTGTTATTGGAGATTGATCCTCTTTGAAAATTCCATCATTTGGATACCTAAATCTCGTGGTTTGGATTGGTATTATGGAATTTGAAGATTTGAAAACCCCCAATTTTTTAAAACCCTTGTTCTTGATTTTCTTGGTTGATTCTTGGGTTGATTGATTGTTTGCTTGTAGATTTGATATCGGGGTTTGTTCTGGATTGAAAAACAAATAATTTAATACCAATTTTTTGAGATTTGGAGTTGTATAGCATCAAAATTGAAGAATCAAAACCCAATTTGAAATCCTTTTGAAAACCCACTTTGAATCTTTGATTGATGATTGTGCTTTAATTGTTAGGTCTTTGGGTGTGAAAATTATTGGGGTTTGAAGAGAATAACAATATACAACTTTGGGTACCTTGGATTTGTGCAAAACATGGCGAAATCGATCCAAAATTTGGGTTGAAATTGAAGAAAAACGTTGTTGGAAGAACAGAGGCCCGAGCTCCAGGCGCTCCGCCTGACCTTCTCCACTGTTAGTTTTGGAGGCGCTCCGTCTGCCTAGGGGCGCTCCGCCCAAGGCGGTCCGCCTACCTCCAGGCGCTCCGCCTAGTCACTGAAGGTGTGGGATTGGCTAGTTTTTCCTAGGTTTTCTTGTTTCTTTGTTTGCTTAACCTCTAACTAGTGTTTATCTAAGTAACTTTCCTACTTAAATGGCACTAGTCCTTTGAGATTTTAGGTAATTCGTGCCTAGCTTGGAGAGTAGAACTCCAAGAAGATTCGTAGATCCTTTTGACTCAAGTCCTCACTTTAAAGAGCTTATCGTCCATTGAGTCACATAAACTCCACTCACCCCGAAGTGCACTTGACTTGTGGATAATTTGATTGAGTTGAGGATTTTTGTTCAACTACTTGAAGCTTCTAGATTCAAGTCCGAGTGGAATATCCACCACTACAAAAAGAGTGAACCGAGTGATACACAACTGACGGTGTGTGTGAGGTGATTTCACTAACGGTTGTTCATTTTGTAGGTACAATGGCTAACGAAGGAGATGATTCCATTAAAAATGTCTTGGCTACCATCATGGCCAAGTTGGAGGACATAACCTTGAGGCTTGAGACCGTTGAAAGGAGAACCCAGAGCATCCCACTTGAATCCGGAGAAGGCACTAGTCATAGCACTCCTATGACTCCCGGACACTTTGCGGAGATAGCCAAGAAATATGAACTAAAGAATGATGTGGCTCCACAAGGGCGAGTGTTGGGCAATCCCCAGCAAGTGGTAATTCCCCATAACTTGGGCAATTCCCAACGAAATGCTCCACTTCCAAGACCCGTTCGAAATGTTCCACCTCTTGAGAAAATTGTTGAAGTTCAAGAAGGGGAGGAAGCCGAGTATGGTGATGAAGCCTATGGGTATGATGCTCACTATGAACCTAGGCGAGGTATGAATTGGGGTCGTAATGTGGATAGTGTTAGAGGCCGAGGTCGAGGGCCACCCATGGGAGATGTCGGAGGGAATGCTAGGAGGGATTATGGTGACTATGGAGACAACATTGGAGGCCGATCGGAGCCCTACCAATGGGGCCATGATAACAATAATCTCAATAGTGTGAAGCTTAATCTTCCCATCTTTAAGGGAACTTGTGATCCGGAGGCATACATGGAATAGGTACCACTCATGGAGAGAGTATTTGACACAAATGAAATGACTGAGGAGAAGAAAGGCACCTATGCTATTTCATCCTTTGAGGCCTATGCTTCTACATAGTGGGAGTCCATGAAGAGGTCAAGAAGAAGGATGGGAGCGCATGTGAATGTGACTTGGAATGAATTGAAAGTTCTCATGAATACCAAGTATGTGACTCCTAGTTATCGTCAAGAGCAACTTAAGAAGCTTTATGATCTAAAGTAAGGTGTTAAGACGGTTCATGAGTACCATGATGACTTTGAAAAGATCCGGATGGCTTTGGATATGGATACCGAAAATGAAGAACAAGTTGTGATCCATTTCATGAATAGCTTGAACTATGGTATAGCTTCTCAATTGAGGTTGCATGCTTATGTTTCATTTCAAAATATCTTTGAAGCCGCAGTTGAAGCCGAGCAATGGCTTAAGGAAGAAAAGTCCAACCATTACAAAAGTAACACGTCTACTCCCATTAGCCAACCAAAAGAGTGGAAGTCTCCAAACACAAATGGTGCAAGTGCTAGCAAAGATGTGAAGAAGCCGTATGAGAAGTCTACACCAAATGTGGGAGGTAATTCTAAAACTCACTTGAGTAATCCTACTTCTACTCAATGCTATAAGTACAAGGGCTATGGTCATATTGCTAAAGATTGTCCTACTCGAAAGACCATGGTTTTGGTAGATAATTTGGTGTATGAACAAGATAGTGAGCCGGAGGATGAGGGGGTAGAGGGAGATGAAGTAGTTATTGTGGAGGAGGATGCGATTGAGGATGATGATCCTCATGTTTTCCTTGTTGTGAGGAGAAGTTTAGGTGCTATGGTTGTAGAGGATAATGAAAATGCACAAAGAGAGAACCTCTTCCATGCTAGATGCCGAGTCATGGGTGTAGTTTGCTCCATGATTATTGACTGGGGAAGTTGTGCTAATGTTGTTAGTCAAACACTAGTTTTCCAATTGAAATTTCCCACTTTGAAACATCTCAATCCTTATCGATTACAATGGCTTAATGAGTGTGGTGAATTAAAGGTGGTGAAGTAAGTAATGATAAACTTTAAGATGCGGAACTATGTGGATGAACACATGTTTGATGTAGTGCCTATGCAAGCTTTCCATCTCTTGTTTGGTAGGCCTTGGAAATTTGATCGATATGTGATGCATGATGGTCGTGCCAACACTTACACAGTCAAGCATGAAGGGAAAAGGTTTGTACTCAAACCCTTGTCGCTCAAGCAAATTAGTGAAGACTACAAGCGTATGAGGGAATTGAGGGAAGCTGCTAAAGCTAAATCACCTATTGTGCTTGAGCCTGAAGCAAACAATCTTATTGTCTTTCCATTGCATGATGAAATCGAGAGTCACTCTACTCCAAAAGATGATAATCTTGAGTCTCATGTACTTGAAAATGAGAGAGAAAAGAAAGAGAGAAGTGAGGGAGTGACCGGTGGCAATCCTAGAGAGGAAAAAGAAGAGAATTTGAGGAGTGATGTGAGTGGATTGTCACCACAAACTACACTTGACCTTAAGGGAAAATTGAGAGAGAAGAGAGGTGAGGAAAGAAAAATTGAGAGTGAGAGCACCCATTGTTCTAACAATTCTTCATCTTCTACTTTTTCTTGTGTTAGTTCTTGTGTAGGTACTTTGAAGACAAGCCATTGGAGCCTCGACCATGTGCTTGGAAGGAAAGACAAGAGGAGGAAAATCTTCAATGTAAGCTTCATGAAGCAGGAGTTGCACATGACACTTCAAGCCTTGTGAGTGACAAAGGAAGTACTTCAAATATAAGTTTTGCTTCATCCTTTCATGAGCCTACACCTTATTTGTCTTGTGATGACTCAATGCTAGTTTGTTTTTGTGATACATCAAGTGAATATGCCACTAGTGAAGAGTCTAGTAGTCAACTTATGGGTACTTGTGTATCACTAGTGGAGAAAAATTCTAAGCCACATCATGATGTGAGCTCATTATTCAATGAACCTCTCCCTAGTGTAGATTTGATAGTTGACAATGATTGTGACCTTTGCTATGACACACCACCAATCTTTGATAAAGGGGAAGATGAGATAGTTGATCATGCCCTTATTGATATGCTTCTATTTGGTGGACCAATGTGTTGTGGTGAGGATAGTAGTGACCTTGAGGAGTCCAAATTTCAGACCTTGAACAAGGTTGTCTATGATGACTCCTCAAGTGAGAGTAATGAACCTAGTGTTGATAACTTGTCTATGCTTGATCATGACATTGAGATGCATGCTTTTACTAATCCGTTATTTGAACGTATCCTCATTTGTGGTATTGACTTGTATTGGAATAGGGTTGGTAGTGAGATGGAACCTCCATGGTGTGAAGGGTTTGACTCCTTAGGCAACCCATTGTGTGAAAACTTGATTGAGGTAAATGACTCTTTGAGTGACTCTACTATTGCTTGTTGGGGTTATGATGAAGAAGAGGCCACTATCAATACCTTCCTTGAGAGCTTGTCTTTTGAGAGGGGTTGCTTAGGTGATGAAACTGGAGGTGAAAAATAATCCCTTTATGTGAGTAAGTATGCTCTAAAGAAGGGGAGTGGAGTAATTGATGTTACTTGTAGGTTGAGATATTTGACTTACTCCACTCCACATGTTGATCACACTTTGAGGATGGATTGGTGTGTTGATCGTGAGCTTAAGGTTCAAGGAAATTTTGATCGCTTGATCTTGCATTTCCCATGTCCCCATGACCTATTTGCTCATTCTTGTGATGAGTGCATATTTTCATTGAACCAAGTACTTGTCGTTCTCCTTGGAGACTTAATCTTTATGATTAGTATTGATGCTTGGTTATACCATAAGAGTGTGTTTTCCACACTTCTTGCCCTAACCTACTTTTGTAGTAGGAGGTTTTGTATTTTCTTGTCGTTGCTTGTAGGTCCTAAGCTCCATGTTAAATCAAGGGAGATCTTGGAAGAGGCCTCTGTCAAAGTGACGTTCAAGAAGTACGAGGGAGGAAAGCATTAGGTACCCCAAGGAGATGATGCCATCGATGAGAACGCCTTGATTTCGAGGACGAAATATCTCCAAGAAGGAGAGGATGATGCGGGGCAAATCGAGCTAAGACACTTTCCAACGTGTGTCAAGCTTGAAGGATGCAAAGGACTAGAAGTCAAGAGCTTTGGAAGTGATTTGAAGATGCATCAAGAGGTTCACAGCCCAGGCGCTCCGCCTAGCCCACCCACTGGTCATTTTTGTAGGCGCTCCGCCTAAGATTGGGCGCTCCGCCCGAAACACTAAAGACCCGAGATTTTACGTGGTTAATGACTCTTTTGGCCCTGTGTGGTCTATTTACTTAAAGCCTAGCACGTGGACATTTTAGACCTTTTACTTAAAGCTTGGAAAACCTTATAAATAGCCTAGCTTAGTCTATTTCATAACTTAGCGTATTTTGAACAAAGATGAAACTTGAGCAATGCTCTTTGTGTTGAATAAAAACTTTGCTTGAGACTTGAATTCTTCTAGTGGATGCTAGTTGACCTTCGACCCTGCCCCAATCATTCTACTTGCGAGTTCCTCGTATGACTCGAGGGTAGTTGCTTAGTGTAGGTGTTCCTTGACAATCCCCTGAGGTGTATCGAAACAAGTTCTTCGGTGCTACTTGGGTCATTCGTTCGAGCCACGTCTCGCTTTTATCTTTACTTTATTGCTTTCGTATTTTCCCTGCATCATTAGTTAGTCTCAATTTGTTTCCTCTATAATTCATATTCCTTATGAAAATTTTTGAAAATAGTTAAACTTCCTAGTTTATCCTCTATGACAAATTTTTATTGCTACACATATATATTATAACATTAATACCATAAGTTTCAAAAGATTTATAACCATACAAGTATTATGGTATATGTTAATAGAAATTTTATAAGTCTTCATTTCATTCCTAAACTCTTTGCCAAGTCTTCATTTCATTCCTAAACTCTTTGCCCAATTAAACTATGCCACAAAAATTGAAAAAAAATGGAGTATTATGTAAATCCATTCTTGTTTGTGGCAAATTTTGCTTTACAAGTTTGACTTAAACTTTTTGAATACTTTATTCTGTGTCTTGTTTAACTTATTCGTATATAAATTAGAAATTAATTTTTTAATATCTTGCCGGTATATGAATTTCATGAAACAAATCTAAGGCCTCTAAATATGAGTCAGCTTTAGGCCACATATTCCATTGGACCGCCCCTGAATGTATGTAGACCGCCTATTATGATACAAATATTAGTGACAGATTCTACGACTGTAATTGGTGAGCTTTAGCGCCTAATCAACTTTTCAGCATTGAAAAAAAATGTAAAATGCTTACTTCCCTTTTCGTTAAATAGTTTAGGAAAAGAACGAATTGAAAATGAAAGAGTCAAAATGAGAAGAAGTTGAAATGATGGATCATAGATGATTAAAGATCATACTTCCTAGACAGTGTTACCCTATCTCCTACTCATTTTCCAATTTGTTTGTTCCTTTTCAATCTATCTAGTTGACATTAACAATGCTTTGTATTAGAAACCCCGTTTCAACTGGCCGGGGCGCATGTGCCTAGCTGGTACACGTGAAAGAAGAAACATTAAAAAATATAGTATAAGGTGGTAACAAACAAATTGATGACTACGTTTAATTTGTTATTGTCTAGACAGAAACAATTTATTAGACCATGTGTTCCAGCTTTATATATTTACGTCTGTGTCCGCTTTATTAGGAAACGGAGTTTTTCAAGGAATATTTCAAATATAATACTAATATCAACCAACCTAAATTTGTCACGTACAGTAAATTCAGTCTTTTGATTAAAGATATGTCTTGTGACGCTTGGAGGTGGTATGATCATTACTCATAAGGAGTTGTTGCTATGCTCATTAGTCATTATTAATAGTCTAAACTCAAGTAGCTAGGATACTATATCACTAGTCAAGTCCTCATTGGATTCATATTTAAAAGTAAATCACAAAGGGTGGAATAAAAAATGTTATATTTAAGAATGCTTATTTTTGCGACAGTAAACTCACCGGTTAAATTACCTAGTAGATAGATCAGATCCAAATGCGCTTATTGCTCCACAACGACACAAATTAGACTCGAAGCACTATCAAGATTCAGCTAGCATTTGGACATAGATTCCCAAATATTTTTTGGGAAACACTTTTTGGGTGAACTTTGATATGAAAATGAAAAAGTGTTTGGACATACTTTTTGGGAACAAATTTTTTGGCTCAAAAGAGCCTTTGAGCTCTTATGAAAATGAAATTTAATGTGTAATTGTTAGTTTTTTGTCCAAAAAATGCCAGTTTTTGAGTTTTTGGGACAAATTTTGCTCAAAAAATATAAACAAACACTTTTTGACCCAAAAACTCCCAAAAAATCTCTCCGAAAACTACATCCAAACGGAAGCTTCTGAGCTAATTTCTCAAAGGAAACTCAAGTTAATGAAATTATGTACTACTAAGGTGAGCTTTATTTATTTTATTACTATAAAGTCATTTAAATTGTTTTTGCAGCTGCCAAAACTTTAGTTGCTGGATTTTGAAATTTCAGCTACCGGAAATCGTAGTTGGCATATTAAAATACTACATTATATTCCATTTGGAATCAAGATCCATTTTACAAAAAAATACAGTAGTTAAGCTACGTATTTAGATAAGACCTAAATATCATAATCCAAACAATCAAACCCCTCACCCTCACCCTCCCCCACCCCCTTTCTCCCCCTACCCCTTTTACCTGAACCGAATCCAGAAAAAGGGTCTCGTGTAAAACCTTCTTGTTTGTTTATTACCCGGACATAAGTTAACTTCCTGCCCAACCAAAATAGAGCATCCATCGAAAAAGAGTTAACTTCCTGCCCAACCAAAATAAACAGCCTTTGAGCACTTTTTGAGTTTTTGGGACTTTTTGGGAGAAGTTTTGATGAAATAACATAAACAAACAGTTTTTCTCCCAAAAACTCTCAAAAAATGTCCCCAAAAGGCAGTGAATTAGGCAGAATTTAGGAGAATTTATGGAATTGTCTAATTGGCTAGGGAAAAATAAATATATTGGAGGATTGATTAATTGCACGAAAATAAGTACTCCTCCGTCCCGATTTATGTGGCGGTGTTTGACTTTGTACGGAGTTTAAGAAATAAAAGTTGATTTTGGAAATGTTCAAATTTATCCTTGAAAAAGTAAGAGAGGGAAGATTGAAGTAATAAAAAAGTTGTTGATAGTTTTTAAAATAAGTAGGACCCAATATGGATAAAATAGAGATAATGTATTAAATAGCTGACAAATAAAAAAGTATGACATTCTTTTTGGGACAGACAAAAAAAGAAAGTGTGACAAATAAATTGACATAAAAGGAGTAACTTATTTGTTATCAATGCAGCAAACGTCATATTTTTTAGAAGTACAAGAAGCTGCTATTCGGCCACACTCTCCTTGTCCCAACCTTGGCCACACCCCTAAAATTACTAATATATCCTTAATGTGTGTTTGGCCTATTAAACAATTTTTTTCCTCCAAAACCTTCCCTCCAAAACCTTCCCTCCAAACCAACTATTAAATGTTGTTTATTCCCAAAATATTGAGCCATGCAAAACATAATGCTAGGGAGATGGAAGGATTTCAGAATTAATAGTACTTGGTATACGTATAAGTATATGTATACGTAGACCGTATTTATACGTATTTCTATTTTTTAAAATACTCTTTATTAATTAAGTGATAATTTAATTTTATACGTATTTATATTTTTTAAATGTGGCTTCTTTATTAATTTAATTATATTTCTTATACATACACATTTTGACTACTACCACCAACTACATGTCTATTAGTATTCCATTGTTATTCCTATACCGTTTTGAGTAACACCACAAACCCTAATCACAATCCACACCCATTTCTAAACATGAACACCAACCCATCAAGTCCTAATACGGATGAACTAAGAAATGAATTACATAGAGCTTTAGGACTGGAATCCGACGATAGTTTGATGAATGATGAGGATCATTTGGATGACCTTGATTCTGACGGGGCCCACAATGATGTAGAAAATAATGAAGGTGATGATGATATTGATGTTGAAGATAATGAAGTTATAGAAGTGTTAGAAATTGGAGAGGACAGGGAAATGGGTGATGATATTTCTCAAGAGGATCTTGCAATAGGGCCACTTCCTGGAATGAAATTTAAAGGTAGTGGACATATGTATGAATTTTACAAAGCACATGCTAGATTATTAGGTTTTTGTATTGTCAAACGAACATGCAACAAAAAGGGGGGGGGGGGGATACGGTAAGGTATGTGCAGTTTGTTTGTGATAGGGCAAGGAAACCAAAACATAAGATATCCGGCAAAAGAATGAATTGTATGGCTAGAATTAATGGAATTTTTGAAAATGATGGATCATGTCGTGTTTCTAAGGTTATTAGAAAGCATAATCACAAATTGGAACCATCACTATCATGATTGATGGCTGGACACAGGAATGTTAGTAATTCCCTTAAGAGATGGTTTCAAGCTAATGATCTAGCTGGCGTAAGACCATCCAAGAACATAAGAGTAGCCGAAGTACTCTTAAGCAATTTGTTCAGCAATACGAGTTAGCGATAAGAGGTAAGTTTGAGAAAGAGCTTGAAGCAGAATATAGGTCCAATTGTTTTGAATTAAAGTGTTTGTCTGAATTCCCGTGGGAGGCACAACTTCAAGCTTGCTATACTCGTGAAATATTTGAATTGTTCCAACAGCAACTAAAGAAGCACATGCATTGTGAAATCAGCAGCTTTGAGGATGATGAAGCAGAACCTGGTGTGGAGAAATTCCTTATAACTGATTATTCAAAGAGAAGTTTTAGTCGTAGCGATCCGTTTTTATTCAATGTTAGGTACACGGCTGTTGGTGAGCATCTAAGTTGCTCCTACAAATGGTTTAAAAGTAGAGGATATCTATGCTGCCATATACTGAAGGTTTTGTCTCACAAAAGGATTGAAACTGTTGACCAAAGGTATATTTTGGATAGGCGGAGAAAAGATATTGTTCGTCCGTACTTAAAACGATTCTTTTTAGGAGGTTATCCCCATATGACTTCCAAGTACATGATGTACAAGGATTTGCTTAAGCATTTTGAGCGGAATTGTGATATTGCATTGGATAGTGAAGTGAAGAGGAAGTATATGAAGTATATGATGATCAAAATTGAGCATAATCTTTCAAATTGGAATAATGAAATTATCGAGCAATTTGTCCCATTGGAAGAGTTGAATGACGTTGATGTTTACGTTGACCCTGTAAGTGTGGGTGAGGGTGATGCTACTATTTTACGTAACCCTTGATACACTCGTTCACGGGGACGTCCACGGTTGAGCCGGTATAGAGGACGACTTGAAACATATTTTAGAAGTTCACAAAGTGGTGGTAGAGGAGGTGTGAGTAGCAGAGGTGGTGGTAGGGGAAGTAGAGTTGGTGGTAGAGGTAGTAGAGGTGGAGGTAGAGGTGGTGGTAGGGCTGGTGGTAGAGGCAGTCAAGGTAGTCAAGGCATTAACGGGCAAGATGAAGGAAATGAGGTAACATTTACTTGCATATTCACTATAGTTCATTGAATATTTATTTTAACTATGCCATGTTTTACGCTAATTAAATTTTTTTTTTTTCATGTTGTAGCAAGGTGGTGCTCCAACATCACCACTTGGTAGCTTGCCCGATCTAAACGATGACATTGAAGACTTGACGATTTAATTAGATATAATATAAGTTTGTGTTTTTTTTGGTTGGTTATGACATAGAATCCTTCTTAATTTATTTACATTCTTTTTGTAATGAAACTTAATGAAAATCGACTTATGTAAGTTTCATTCATAGAATGATGATTTTTTCATGATAAATTTTTGCAACTTAAATAGTATGAATTGATGTATCCAATGTTAGGGTTACTTAACTTTAATCCTAGTTCAAAGCTTTTACATCCAAACTATTTTATAACAAACTATACAACTAAAACTTAGATGTTGTTATCTAGAATCTTTGTCCCACATCGAAAATTTTGTGAAACGTTGAAGTGTTTATAAGGATCAATCAACTCTCACTCAAGTGAATTAATGTATTGTCTTGGTAGAGTGCTCTACCAAAACAATACATTAATTTTAAGCACGACTATTTTTTATTTAAAACAATCTATAATTTTAAGCACGACCTACAATTAAAGTATAAAAAAATACTACAATTAAAGTATTAGAATTCCTATTTATATAGTTCACAATCTAATAGACCTAAATTGTGCCAAAAAAATAGATCTAAGTAGACATAAAATGTGCCAAACTTGACTCGAACCCTATACCCCAACCTCATAATATGTAGCTTATGACATTTTGCTGGAATAGCATCATCTGATCTTCCACAAACTTTATCATATTTTATAACAAACTATACAACTAACCAATGCTTGTATGCAAAAAAAAAAAAAAAAAAAAAAAAAAAAAAAAAAAAAAAAAAAAGGCCTAAATTGTGCCAAACTAGACTCGAACCCTATACCCCAACCTCCTAATATGTGACTTATGACCATTTTGCTGGAATAGCATCATCTGCTCTTCCACAAACTTTATCGTATTTTATAACAAAACAAACTATACAACTTACCAAAACCCTAACCATCACCTCCTTTACCTTTCATTATTTAAAGAGACCCAAAGGTTGTTCTTCCTTTGTAAGAAATCTGAATATTTTCATACTAAGTTTAAACCCACAAAAAATGGAGGCTGATGCAACCAATCTTAAGTATTTTGGACCTGGTACCTTTATAAACACTGTTGGTAAGAAGGCCTTTCTTGTGAGGTTAACCAAATCATATGTAACTACGGATGATTTTGTAAGTTTTTTTGCTTATCTTTTTAATTTTTTTAAAATATCCATAGTTTCTAATATTTTATTTTGTGATTTTTTCATGTTAATAGATTTTTTCAAAATATGCACTCCCTTTTTTGCTTGATGAACCAGTTCCTGCTCGAGTGCTATCTGGTAATGATGTACATGATATGCGCTTGGTTATAAATAAAGGGAAGAAAAGGCTAGCGAAAGGTTGGTTAGAATTCATAAAGGCCAACAATTTGAGGGTTGGTAAGGCACTTCATTTTAGTTTTGTGGAAGGTTTAGATGATGATAGATTTGTTTGTCGAGTTCACATTATGGGACAGCCTCGTGATCTTGCTGCTGATTTTGACAATGAATTATCAAGTGTATCAAGTTCTAATGATGGTTCTGATTTTAGGGTGATGTTGGACTTTGGTGGTTCTGGAACAAGTGCAGATCCTCTTCAAATTGATTGAAATGTTAGGGTTACTTGGCCTATGGTTTTTGGTGAAATGTATTATCAAGACTTTTTGGTGTTGTTTATGGTAAGTTCTTAATATGTCCAATGATCGGCTAGTGTATTATGTCTAGGGTTTGTTAGGTTGAATTGTTGCTAAGATGTGTAAGCAACATTTCTTCTTTGTTTTATCATGTTTTTGTTATGTTAAGGCTCTATGTATTTATCCTAGATGTTGTTATGTCAAGACTCTATGTTTATATCCAGATTTCTAGTTGGTAAATTATCACTAATGTTTAGTCAAGACTTTTTGAGGCACATATGATGGCTGATTAAATTGCAGTTGGGATTAAATAACTTGTCAAATAAATTGCAGTAAGTCATCAAAGATCACACATAGACAAATATTTTCCATAGCATTTGATTTTGATTTAGGAAGAAACAAGCCTTCATACATTATCCTGCTTACATAGCACACATTAAACCAAAACAACCCTAAAAGAACTTTCCTACACCACTTGAGCTTGGGGCTTCAATAACAAGTTTGGTAGATTGACACTTGCTCTCAATCCTACTTGCAACAGCTTCCATACGTGCCATCATCTCTTCCTGGCTAAGTTTAACTTGATCTACAAGGCGATTAAGATTGGCAATTTCACCACGCAGTTCTTGCACCTGAAAATTAACATTGTTCACTGTCCAGGTTACAGGAAAAACTTGTTGATCTACACGACGACTGAGATTGGCAATTTCAGAACGAAGTTCTAGCATATGAATGATAACATTGTTCAATGCCCAGTTGATATTCATAATATGTTGTGAAGTAACAACAGAAAAAGGTAATTGATGTTCATCCTGCAAAAAAAGTAACACAAGGGCTGTCAATAAGGGAATAATAGGAATTATTGCAAAGTTGAAATTTATATCTTCTAACTGACAATGGATGATGCATATATTCTCCCCCATGTGAGATTACTTACCCGTTCAGTCTTGTAGAGTTGGTATCGAGGTGATTATACATTGACAGCAAAAAGTAATCTTCAAAGATATGATGCGGGATGATGATTACACTATGGAACGTGTTAGGGTTTAAATAGGAAGAGTATTGGGTAATGGAAAGGCAACAAATCAAGTGATGCATGCATTGCAAGAACCCATGCACGCCAAACCAATTGAAACGGTAGCTTGTATTGGGATTGTGATTGTTGTGTCTTTTGATTTGTCCAATGTACACACATTCACATAACAATCAATACACACATTTAATTAACAATCAATGCGCAGAAACGTTCTAATCCTAATTGTATTCTAAGTGATCAGTCCAAATGAAGTCTAAAATTGCATGATCTTGGATGTTACTTAGTGAAATCAATATGTAGTTACAATAGGACGGTGCTATTACTTGCTTACATCAAATAACAACTATGATTTATGAGGTAAATAGTTCACGTAATCCTACTTACACCTTATTGCATCGAATTGGAGACGTTTAAATAAGATTTTTCATCTGTTTTGTAAAATAATTTGTAGAATTTAAAATTTGAGAAATTGTCATATTTTATGTATAAAATATGAATTTATAATCTGCCTTTATGTACATTATGAAATTTCCATAAAATGAAGTCTCTTCAACTAAGAACAATTTTTCCGAAATTAAGAGAGTGTGTTTTTTGAATGTCAATGGTGGTAAACAACAACAATAAAAATTAATAACAAACATTCTTAGAATATAATACTTCCATATATTGATTCTTCAAACAAGTTTAACATTAACAACCATCCAAAATATAATGAAACTTCATCAAAAACAACAATCCCCTACTAATACATAACCCACACATCTATCCAAGTACGTACCATGAGTTACGGGGGATATAGGAATTAAAACATACAACTAAACTAGAAACTAGGTGATGTTGGAGCAGAAACATAATCATAGGGATGAAGGCCGGCACCACTAACAGCAGCCTCTGATAACTTCTCAATCCTGTCAAGCATTTTCATAATTTTGGCTTGGTTACTCTCAAGAACCTTCACAAGGTCTTCAATGTCCTCTAGTTTGCACTGCATGTCGATAACACGCTCACGAACACACTTATCCATACAAAATATATTGTCATACTTGCTAGTTGGTTTCCACTCGTTACTTTTTTCATTCCAACCATTTCTTTTTTCACCTTCCATGACTGAAAAAGAAAAATCAGAGTTAAATTACAATAATATCATCCAAAAATTAAAACACAAAACACTTATAAAATCTATGAAATTTAAAAAAAAAAAATTGATATCAAACCGTACTTCTCTTGTCAAGTGGATTTGTTCTCAACAAATGAAGGGACGCTTAAGAGATGGTTTTAGTTGTAATGGGGGTAAGGAGCACTGATTACCTTCTTAAATAGAGGTTGTCATACCCATTCAAGATGGGGTGCGTTGTTTAAAATAGATACTAAACAGGTGGGTTGTTTAATTTTTGCACACTTAATTGCGTAAAATTGTAAACATAAATATTAATAAATAAGTGTGTTTAAATAATGACCCCAAATTGCATAGTTTGGATTGACATTTCAGTGTAATATGACACCTACTCCACTTAATTAATAAAATATTTAAATATTTTATGACATTAGTAATTAGACATGAACAATGTTCTTAGCTATGATTACTCACTTCAATTGTCACAATATTACAAATTTATGTGATCGCATTTATACAATAGCATGATGACAACTACGACGTGTTACCGGTGTTAATTAGATCACCACAAGGACCAATGTGAGAGGTGTTAAGGGTGTCTTTAGCTATGATCAATCACTAAATTGCATCATGAACTCAAATTTATGGAAATTATGTCTTCGCTTGTATACAATTACATAATTAACACTACGACATTATGTCGGCGACCTTAACTCACCACATAGACCAATATTGCAAGTGTAAGGGTGTCAATAACTATGATCATTCACTACAATTGCCTCATGAAGGGAAAAAGATGGAAATTAAGTGATCACTTGTACATAATAGCAACACGCACAATACGACATATTATCGGGGATTACTAATACATTGACCAATGATTGATGACTAGCATCAATTGCAACATGTAGGAACAAGAAAATAGTGTTTGAACTGATATTGTATTACTAATATAAGTATGACTATTATGAAGTTGCATTAGTAAATCTTAGAGTGTAAGGTTTACGGTTTAGGGTTAGGGTTTAGGGTAAGGGAAAGGATTAGGGTTTCTATAAAAATATTTTCTAAGGGTGTCGTTACCTATGATCACTCACTACAATTGCATCATGTAGGCAAAACACCTCACTTAAGTGTGCTTGTTTGTAGAGATTTATACCAGTAACCTTAAGGAATCGTTTGGTTGGTGGGACAACATATCAAGAAAATCCCCATAAATAATCCCACCACCTCCTTGGTATAACATATCAACATATTTTAACAATAAAATCTATAACACAAACTAATTAATATTACTAATCAAACGTGAGATAATTGTCCTCCTTATCAAACCAACCAAACGACTCCTTAGGGTCTAGGGTTTAGGGTTAGGGTTAGGGTTAGGGTTTAGGGTTTGGGGATAGGATTTCGATATGCATATTTTTTTTAAAAAAAGAAATTAATTAACTGAGCCTATCCAGACTCGAACCCTTAACCACCACATCAAGTCACTACACTAAACACCACTATGCTGGAATAGCGTGTTATGCCAATTTAATTTTCTTTAATTAATGTTATAGTTGGTCTCAATATATGTGTAATTTAATTCAGGCGCACTTAACGATGTGAAATTACAACTATAATCATTAATGACACTACTTCTTTCAATAATGACCCTAATTACATATGTTGGACTGATATTATTGTGTTATTTAATTAATGACTCTATATAAATTATATTTAATAAAAATAATTAAAAAATAATAACTTTATGTTAATTAATCATGAAAAAATTTATATGTGAGGCATTTAATGGTCTCATTAGCTATGTTAATCATTTTAATTGGATCATGTAGTCACAATAGTACAAATTAATGTGATCAAAATTATACAATAGCATGATGAACCCTACGACATGTTCCCGGTGTCGTTTACTCACCTCAAGGAACAATGTGGGAGGTGTAAGGGTGTAATTACATATGATCACCCACTTCAATTGCATCATGAAGGCACAAGAACACAATTACAAGTATCACTTTTATACAATAGCATCATAAACCCTACGACATATTACCGGTGACCTTAAATCACCACATGGACCAACGTGGGACATCTAAAGGTGTCGTTACCTATGATCACTCACTACAATTGCATCATGTAGGCAAAACACCTCACTTAAGTGTGCTTGTTTGTAGAGATTTATACCGGTAACCTTAAGGAGTCGTTTGGTTGGTGGGACTACATATCAAGAAAATCCCCATAAATAACTCCACCACCTCCTTGGTATAACATATCAAAATATTTTAACAATAAAATCTATAACACAAATTAATTAATATTACTAATCAAACGTGGGATAATTGTCCTCCTTATCAAACCAACCAAACGACTCCTAAGGGTCTAGGGTTTAGGGTTAGGGTTAGGGTTTAGGGTTTGTGGAATGGGGAATGGGAATTGAGCACTGCCCTTAAAAAAACACATAATAAAAAAGAACCTAACCAAACTCGAACCCTAGATCCTCACCTCGTTCAATACACGCACAACCACTATGCTAGAATAGAATCATCTGTCCATACAACTAACTTTTAAATTTTTTATGTACATTTGTAGCTTATATTTAGGGGGGAATTCATGGAGGGAAAATAAAATTCTGTAGCTTATATTTAGGCACAGATTTTTAAAACTAAAATATCAAATAAATTTCGTGGAGGGAAATACAAACAAGAGGAGGGAATTATTACAGGTTTACTGATGTTTTGGACTCTATAAATAGTTGCACCATGCATTGTCACAAGCACTTCTAAATCAATAAAATAGTTAAAACAAATATAAACTAAATGGAATGCGGATGGATTGAAGAAGATTTCATAACATGGTTCGAGATGGAGATGCCCTATTCATACATTACTCGTGACGCATTGGTACCTTTTTTTTAGCCTTACACTTTTTTAATTCTAATATAGGAATTTACATACGATAATAATATTACTCTTTCTTATGTTTCCGCAGTGCCTTCCAAAGAAAATCTATCACTATCTTCCTCCTACCATGGTTGAAACCACTATCCAATGTAAAGGGAAGAAATGGACTACAACACTGAGCAGTGGTGTTCGGCGAAAACTCGTGAAGGGATGGAAAAAATTTGTCAAGGACAATTTCATTAAAAAAGGACATGTTCTTATCTTTGAACTTGTTCAAGCAACACCAACGACTGTTATGTTCAATGTTGAAGTGAGCGTTTGAGAAATTCTTCAATGTTGAACTTGAATTACAATTGTTTCACTTTATCAATGGAACTAGTCATTATGTTTTGATTATTAATACGTGACTATTTAATTTCATTGACAACTTATAGTATATGTTGCCACACATAACAAATGTTATTTGCAAACTCAATCAATCATAGATGACTACACTTAACGATTCTTATGAACATGATAGACAAGTGCAACCTCAAACAATTTCCTAAGTCAATTTATTGTAGCTAGGCGTGTCCTACAGGGAAGTGCAATGGCTGCACAGAAGAGTGGAAAGGCTGCATAGAGAAGTGAAATAACTACATAGAAAGCTTAAACAATTATGAGAGCACATAGGGATTAATATACTATTTAATGCGGCTACACAAAATAAACCACTATAAATAGTTTCCAAAGTCAAATTACGAATCCACTTCTAATCCTAATCAACTACCTTTTATAAGCATTACAATGGATAGGACTCCAAAGAAGAACGTTGTTGCACAACCACTGCAAGGATCACTAGTTAGCCATAACATTTTGTATCAGGAGCTTAGGAATATACATAGGAAGCTAGAGAGTGAGGTTAACGAATTGCTAGGGAGGTTGGTTAAGGAGAGTGACATTGTTTTCCTCCAAAGTCTTTTATTGGAAGGCACGGTCCCCTTAACCACTCTTTACACCATGCTTGATGACCTACCCATTCCAAGCAACGAAAATGAGCCCAAAGAGAATTCTGTTATTGTTATCTCTAGCGACACTGAATCTGTTAACAAGTCTTCTAGGTCTGTGCCTGATACCCCAAAAATTGAGTAGTCCGTTATGAACTTGTCTCTTGTGCATGCCATGCATATAGCATGGTATGCTAGTGTAGGTGTTTTTGCTGTTTATGCTTATGGTTGTCTAGTTTGGTTCTTGTCTTGACTTGGTCGTGGTATTATGTAATGGAATATCAATCCATGAACAATCAATTAATGAATCTTATATTATGGTAAAATTATTCTCCAATTCTTCTTTACTTTTAACACGATTGATTACTAATGACTCCATCCTTATAAATATGAATAAGGTTTTCACTATTAATTGTTGAATCAAAACAGATTTTATGTGCAACCAAACTAGCTCCATATTGTACCTTAGATCATTGGGTTCGAAATCTATAATGAAGGTGTCACTTATTAATATTACAAGCTTTTAATTGCATTATCATGTTGTTTTCTCTAAGTGTATGATATAATCAAACTTCAAAAGGCTAAACTAATGGGTTCACAATTCATAAACTAGTTTTTCAAACAACTTGAATTTCATCTAACTTAATGAATTTTGCGTTAATTAAAACTATGTATGACACATTAGACAAATATAAACTAATTACTTGAAACAAATTTATAATTGCTAATTGAGAAAATACTATATCGAAAAACAAGTAAAATGATATGCCTAATTGATTAAGAACTTTACTTTCCATTAACGATTAACAAAAACACAAAATCAGTCATTTCATGATTGGAAACATATTTTAACAATCAACTTGATAATTTCATCCCTACAAACATTCCAACTAATAAAGCAGAAGAAATAACACAAGATTCATTATCAACCTCAAACCCTACAACACTTTCATCTACTAACGAGCTTGAAGAATGATCTTTATGACCAGTATTATTTTTTTGATATTCATATAAAGCTTCTTTGGCTTCATCATAAGTCTTGAAAACCTTGAAGATGCTACCCTTGAAACCTACTACCATTGGAGCACACTCATGCCAAGAGTTGTACAATCCGGGTCTCTTACCATAAAATACCACATACACTTTGGATTGAGACTTGTTCTTAGCTTGATCATTCTTTTGGAAGTCGTTGAAAGCTAATATGGCTTCATCATAGGATTTAAAAGCTTTGAAGATGCTACCCTTAACTCCAATAACCATAGGGGCATACTCACACCAAGAGTTATATAATCCCGGCCTCTTACCACGAATACCACATAGATTTTTGATGATTTATTCTCATTCACATTGACCATGGTTCAATTGTCTTCCTTACTCTATTGAAGTGAAGATAGGAGGAAAGTAGATATAGAACTACTTTAGGTGAGGCAGTCAACACTTAAAAGAGTATATATATTGCTAAAAGTAATAGGGTTAGACAATGACCAATCAAAAAAAAAGAAGTGAAATTAGTCTATAAGCATATAAAATTTTGTAGTAAATACACAAAAATGGAGTATTTTCGTATGTATTTTTATTGTATTTCGTATGTATTTCGTATGTATTTTGTTTTTCTACCAACCTAATTAAATACTTTATGGGAAACAAACAAATGCATGGTTAGTTGTGAAAGTTCTTTGAAAATGTAAAACATAATTAATAACATGAGAGAGAGTTAAACAAATTCAAAAAATTAACCTAAAATCTGATTAAGGGTATAAATGGAATAAAATTAACGAATTTAATAAAAAGGCGTGTGAAATTACTAAACTACCCCCATTTGGGACATTTGGGCCAAGAATGGTGTGGCCAATTATATTTATCATATTGTAATACTCAATTTGATTAGGTAGCTATACGACAATGAAATCAACAACTACTAGCTTGGGGGGAAGGGGGGGAGGGGGTTGCCACTTTATCCTTATTGGAATATTTGTATTTGCATGTGGTAATCAAGTTATACATAAAAATATACTGAAAGTGATTCAGCTGTGTCTTGCATGTCTGAATTTCTAATATGTCCCCTAATAATCTATTCAGGAGCCTAGTAAAACGAATATAATTAACACATGATTATTATAGTGATACTTTTGGAGTTGGTCTACATCTTGGACTATTGTCAACATGTGCATCGAGAACCAACCGTTTCTGAGGTTTTATAAACCTTATACCTCCTCCGGTTCAATTTAGTGGTATAGTTCGATTAGGTACCATTAGAAATTATATCCGTAAAACACGATCGAAGAAATTTGCTCCGAAATCGAATCTTGTCTCACTAAAAAATAAGATTAGGATTTCCACAAACTAAATACTTAAAGTATGGCTTGAAGTTGAAGAAGAAAAGAAAGTCGGCAGAGAGATTTTTGTCTCTCTGTTCTTTCATATGTAAAAGAAAAGACATGTTACTTTTCGTTTAAAGAGAAGAAGTGCAGTTGTGGGTAAACTGCTCCCGCTTTTACTCCCACTCCCTTTTTTACCGTAGGTAACTTCCATTAGGAATTCATATTTATCCGATATTTAATAAAATTGGGTCGGGTCTGGTCGGGTCAGTCCTCATGGGCGATGCAAAATCCAAACCCAAATAACCAACATCTCCTACTTCGCATATAGTGGACTGGATCCAAACCAATACCACACCATACAGTTCATATAGAAAAATAGTTCATGTGACCAGCGAGCATCATCAAGAGCTAAACCTATTAAGGTTGTATAATAGCTCTATGTAAAGGACTCGCTACTAACATAAGGATTTTATTACTCGCAATACCCCAAACATTATTCACTACCCCAGTAGCTACTTATCTGGTCCCTCAACCTTGATTGAGGCGAACTCGAGTTCCTATTTAACTTTGTATCACAATTACACTTGAAACTCTCATGGTAAATATAATGGCCCACCTACGAATACAAGTTAAGTTATGAATTATTTTAATTGTCTTCTTTCTAGCCGAATATATTCATTCCAAATCAGCTACTTTCCTAGACATGCACCACATTGCCGAATTATTCATGACTATTAGTGACATGCTAAAGTAGCAACACCAATTGGTACTTCAAGAGACAGTAAAAGTTCAAAGGGTATTCCAATGAAAAATCACATTGATATTTCTCAGGGCCTCACAAAATGAAGAAACAAGGATACAGATCCAGTACCCTATTGGTCGAATTAGCACACGTGGTATGAAATACGTGGTATGAGGTTCTTTCCCAATTCGGCGCATGTGTCTCATTCTTAAATATATAAACACTGTAAAGATCTTGATCCAAACACTTCTAAATGTCTAACCCAAGTCTTTCTTTAAACAATCCTCAAATCCAATCTTCTAAAAAAAAAATCACATCTGGCTTGCGAAACAAGTCATATAGGATGTTTGAACTCTAATCCCGACCAACCATTTTAGTTAAAATACGCATGATCTTGTACAATCAAATTTTAATTTGGTCTCATCTCTGCACGTTCCTCGACATCAGAGGCAATCGCTCGTGTGAGAGAGCCGATCTTGTGACTTGTTCGGCACACTTAACATAAACAAATTTCATCATATACATATAACACAAGTAGTAATATATTGATAAGCATAATATTCAAATTATTTTACAATTCACAAACATGGTCATATTCTATGCAAACCTAGAGCCATAACATGTTTCTCAAATCGGTCTCTACGTATCGTCTTTGTAAAAGGATTAGCTACCATTTTCAGCATAGGCATGTATTGTATTGGAACTTCACCACTTGCAACTATGTTTCTTAATGTATTTGGTCTTTTCATGATTCTTAGGATCTTTTATAAAATCAATAGCCGCCTAACTATCACAATATAAAATAATCGATCCTTGAGGATCCTTTGCAATATCTAGATTCTCAAAGAATGTCTTCAACCAAACATCTTCTTGTACTACATATCTATCAACTACGAACTCAGCTTCCATAGTCGAAAGAGCAATACAAGTTTGTTTCTTACTTTTCCATGAAGTGGCTCTACTATTAAGTAAGAAAGTATATCCAGATGTTGACTTTCTTTCATCCAAGTTACCAGCTCAATCGGTATCTATCACCTCTCAGCATCAAATCAGATCCACCATATCATAGTGAAAAGTCTGCAGTCCTTTTCAGGTATCGAAAAATCCTCTTCACTTCTTTCCAATGATCTCTTCTAAGATTTGATTGTTACATGCTAATTAGACCTACCGCATAACAAATATCAGGGTGAGCAAACAACATAGCATACATCAAGCTCCCGACAGCACTTAAGTATGGAACTCGAGACTTCTTCCTTTTCTTTTTGAGTTTGAGGACACATTTCAAGACATAAAGTTTCACATTTTGCTACAAGAGTATCCACGGGTTTGCAGTAACTCATTCAAAAGCTTTCCAAAATTTTCTTTATATATATTTCTTGAGATGACTCATAACTTCTTGGAACACTTTTTTTGGATCTTAACTTCGAAGATGTAGTCTGCTTCACCCATATCATTCATGTCAAATGATCTTAAAAGCCATGAATTGATAATCTTTAGATACTCCAAATTATTTCTAGCCATCAATATATCATCCACGTAAAAGAAAAAAAATTACAATAATATCATTGGATCTTTTAACATAAATGCAATTGTCTCCATCGATAATAGTAAAATTATATTAGATCATTTCATTATGAAATTCCAAGTACCATTGTCTTGAAGATTGCTTTAGACCATAAATAAATCTTTTCAATTTACATGCCCTCTTTTCTTGGCCTTTAACAATAAAACCTACAGATTATTCTATGTAGATCTCCTTGTTCAGTTCTCCATTGAGAAAAACCGTCTTTACGTCCATTTGATATAATTCTAGATCCAAACGTGCAACAATAGCTAAAAGTAAGCAAATTGAGTTAAACTTCACAACTGGCGAAAAGGTATCTTCATAATCAATCAAGCTTGTTGAGTAAAACTTTTGCTACTAATATTGCCTTGTATCTTTCTATTGAACCATTCGCTTTGCGTTTAATTTTTCAAAAATCATTTGTTCTTAATTGCTTTATACTCAGGAGGAAGATCAACCAAGTGCTAGACACTACTGTAAATATGCCTTTTTCGGACTGCCAAAATGGTCAAAATTCGGCCGATAATCACGAGTTCCCCACCAATTTTCGACAGGATAGGTGCGGTCGAAAAATTGCTGGTGGGAAAAAACTTCCGACCGAATTGGTCATCTGACCGAAATCGGTGGGAAATTGGTTGGTAGTTTTTCTCTTGGACCGAATTTTTTTTCACATTTGCAACCGATTCTATCGGAAATGTAATCTTGGCCGAGGTGGTGTAATCCTTCAAGGGGTCACCATATTGATCTTTCTTCAATGGTTCCAAGTTCTGATCTTGTATGGTTCTTACCTGAGGTGGAGATGAAAACCATCCCCTCGGGAAGATGTCCTTGGTGAAACTTGGTTGCCCCATAATTGGAGCTTTTACACCGAGGCGGTGGGGTTCTTACCCAATACAGATAGTCCCCCCACCCCTTGGACAATTGTCAGAATTTTCCAACGGGTGGAATTGAATTAGGAGGGAGAGTGACGTGGCGCGTTATTAGCTAGGAGATTTGAAAAGGCAAGCGTCGCTTCAATATCGCATCCCTCCTATGTGACCTATTATTGAACGTCTGCAACTTTTTGTTTTACCATCCCCATGTAAATGTCATTATGGCATTTTAATCCACTTGCGCCTTGCTATAAATTAAACAATTTTAGTCATCATTTCATCATTTCCCTTGAGATGCTCCTGTTTTTTCTAGCCTCCCTTTTACTTCTGAAAATTTGATCATGTCTTCTTCTCATCGCGAAAACATTGTTGACGCCAGTAATTTGGCATCAACTGAAGATTTGATAAATTCTCCTCCATCAGCAACTTCTTCCCGCTCGGATAATAGTCATAATGTCACTAGTCAAGAACCTTCCATTGGTGACGATGAGGTGGCGACTGAAGAACCTGTCGATGATGAGGATGATAATGAGGTAGTCGAGACGTCGCCTCTAAAGAAGAAAAAGAAGAAAGTTTATATTGGGGAACTTAAACCTCAGTGGTTATCCCAAGGAAGTTTGATTCTAGTAAAGACTTTAGGATGAGAGGCCAAACAACCTCGGATATTAGGAGGAAAAGGAACCTCCTGGTTCAACTTTCCCTGAGCGTTGCCTCGGAAGGACATATAGCTTTTTTTGAGAGGAGTGTAATTGGCGCCTGAGATCCCAATTTCAATTCCTTCCCTCGAGCATCGCACGTGCGACAGTGTTCCGGGGAAATCTTTTGTTTATACTTATCTATTTTTGATAGGTTTTACCCTTCCTCTTCACCCCATAGTGGACATTTTTTGTAGGTCACACAACGTTTGCTTGGCTAAGCTAGGCCCCGGTTTCTGGAGCGTCATTCAGTGCCTTGACTAAATTAGTCGTAAAGCGGGGGTCGTGTTTGAGTACGACTATTTGATTTCTTTGTTTTCTCCTTCTCTGCACAAAGATGGCATTGTACAGTTAAACAAATGAGGCCAGTTCTCCATCATCACCAAGAACGACGACACCGAGGATCGTAGCTGGTGTGATTGGTTTGTTCTTCTTCCTGCTTCTTCTCTCTTTGCCAGGCCTGGATCCCGAGACGTGGAACAGAACGCGTAAGTTTTCTTCTGGTCTCATTTTTTACTTGGTTCCAATAAGTGTGAGGAGATTAATCCTTCGTTATACTTCATAGCTAGAAAGCTTCCAATCAATCCTCTCAAGTATTTAGAAGCTTGGGTGCCAGCCATCATTAGTGCCGAGGGGAGGCCGCAGAAGGATTGGATGGTTTTACCTGCTCATGCAGAGAATGGCTGGTCGTGCAAGCAACTTGGTTAGTATGTCTCAATGCTTCCTTTTCTTAATGCATTCTTTCTTAGTCTTACTCCTCTTCTTTTTTTTTATATTTACCGAGTTGCCTGCCGAGGCGGAAAGGGAGGAGGACAAGAAGGAGAAGAAGAAGAAGAAGAAGAAGAAGAAGAAGAAGAAGAAGCAGCAGGGATGACGAGTGGATATCATCGAGGTCCCTGACGTTGAGGCTAGTTTGAAATCCATAGAGGAGTCTGTTCAGACTCTCACTCAGGCCCCGAGAGATATCCTCGTTTATCCTTCATATGTATTTCTTTTTCTTTCTCGGTGAATGACACACTTTCTTCCTTCAGGTTCGAAAAGGAAAGGGGATACGCCAAAGAAGACAACCAAGGCTAAAATCCCCCAGGTTGATTTTCCTGAAGCCCCTCGATGAAGACTATATGATGAACCAGACAATGTCTGTGTTCGAGGTGAGGTCAAGGCGGCGAGTGTTAAGGAACCGAACCAAGTTGTTGACAAGGTTAGTGAGGAGCTTGAGTCCTGCGGGGCCAGGTCTACCGAGGCGGTCTCATCTACAACGGGGATGAATGCCGATTCAACTCAAGATAAGGCGGCCCTTCCTCAAGGTATGAGGCGAATCCCAGTCCCAATCGATATTTGTCTGCTGGATGACAGCATGAGGGTCGCCATTAGCTGTAAGGAGTTTCTTGGGCCTTTGGAAAATGATCAGCTCAAGAACGTTCCTTCGGATGATTTGATAGCTTACTCGGCTCAACATGCGATTCATGTAAAGGTTTTTACTTGCTTTACTTCTTTTCTGATTTGGGTGCTTTTTCCCTTTTTGATCCCTACTTTCTGGCTGCTAGGCTATGTCTATGCCATGAAAGAGGCTGAGGTCGAAGCCAAATGGGCAGCGTACCTTAAGCAGGTAGAGGATGAGTGGGATCGTAGGAGGAACATGCTTGAAGCTCGTGTTTTTGAGCATGAAAAGCAACTCCTTGACTCAGAAGCCAAATTGGGCCAAGCTCAAAAAGAAGTTGAGAAGTCAAGCGCCGAACTCTCCCAAGCTCGTGGCGAGATTGCAAATCTTAGAGCCGAGAGGAGGTCTCAAGAGGAGAGTCATCGAGCTGAGCTTCAGAAGCAGGCAGATGCAGCAGACGCAACGCTTAAAATATTAACTGAGCAATTCGAGGAGAGATCTTCGCTGCTTACCTCGAAGATTAAAGAGGTTGAAGCTAAGAACGAGGTTCTTGAGGCTGAAATGAGGACCTTTCGGAGTAGAAAGCCAACCTTCTCTTCTGAGATTAAATCCAATTTCAAAGCCAAGTTGGACTTGATTAGATTGAGGACCCTTGAACAATATAAAAAGGGGTTCAGTTTGGATGATTAGATTTCCAAGGCGAAGGTAGATGTTGCTACGGCTCGAATGTTTTTAGATCAGCTTCCTTCGAGCAGTGATAGCTCGTCTGAAGGAGAAGCTTTGGGTAGCGATAGTGGACTTGAGTGAGCGGCTGCTTGTTTGTTTTTATTTTTTGACCTTCGGGTCATTCCTTGTAATTATTTTGGCCTTCGAGCCTTGTGAATATATGAATATTGAATATCAACTATTTCAATATCTTTTTGATTTTATGTTTGCTTGCAACACTTTTAAGTATATTATAGAGCTAGCTTAGAACGACGTCTCATCCTCGAACCGAGACTTAAACAAGGCCTAATAGATAAAAAGATGATAAATCAATTTTTATTTCTCTGATAGAAATTGAGCCGGCTTTCATAGATCCTAGTCGTATTAAGGCAAATTTTATTTAAAAAAGCCATTTCAGGCAACGAATGTAAGTAATCAGGCATATTTTAACTGGGCCTCGGGCGGTCTCCATATTTCAAAGTTTTTGAGTTGATTTCCCGAGTGAGTCCCCGAGTCTAGGTTATTTTTTGAAGAACTTGAGCAACGAGACTATGAGTCGACTACAGGCTGATCTCATTCCCTTGCACCCCTAGTGGTTGAGTGTGAAGGATGAGGAATCGAGCAGTGTTGACTTCGGGGCCATGTCTTGTTGATGTTAAAAATAGTACTTCTTCAAATGGATATGTTCCATTTTAAGGGCTTTTGTTTCCCTTTGAGGTTTGCCAGTTGATAGAACATTTTCCCTACGATTGCTTTCACTCGGTAAGGGCCCTCCCAATTGGCGGCCAATTTTCCTGCGTTTTTCTTTTTGGTCATTTGATTTGAGGCCCTTAAAACATAGTCGCCAACCTTGAATCCTCTTAACTTGGTCCTTTTGTTCAAGTAAGCCTCGATTTGCCATTTTTGAGCTGTTAACTGCACCAAGGCCATCTCTCATCGTCCTTCGAGCAAGTCCAATTCCACTCGCATAGCTTTTTGATTTGACTGCTCGCTTGAATGATCATATTGAAGGCTTTGTTTACCAACCTCGACAGGAATTAGCGAATCTACCACGTATACAAGAGAAAATGGGGTTTTGCCAATGCTATTCTTCTTTGTTATCCTTATTGCCAACACTTCTGGTAACTCATCGGGCCATGAGCTTTTTGGTTTGTCCATTCTCTTTTTAAGATTGTTGACGATTATTCTATTTGATGACTTAGCTTGTCCATTGGCACTGGCGTAGTATGGTGTCGAAGTCACCCTTTTGATTCATCAGTTTTTAAAGAAAGTTGTGAACTCTGAGCCGACGAATTGTGTGCCATTATCACAGGTAATCTCTCTTAAGACTCCAAATCGGCATATGATATTTTTCCATATGAAGTCGATGACCTCCTTTTGCCTGATTCTGGAAAAAGCTCATGCTTCGATCCATTTGGAAAAATAATTAGTGGGCATGAGGATGTACTTAACACTGCCCTTCGCTTTGGGAAATTGTCCCACGATATCCATCCCCATTTCATGAAGGGCCATGGTGAAACCACTATGTGCAAGGGCTTGGCCTGTTGGTGAATCATGGAGGCATGCCTTTGACACTTGTCGCAATTCCTAACGAACACTCTAGCATGCTCGCTCATATCGGGCCAATAGTAGCCAGCTCGGAGGAGTTTTCTCTCGAGGGCTTTAGCTCCAGAATAATTACCACATGTTCTTTCATGCACTTCTTTCATTACGTATTCATACTCTCCTAGGCCTACACATTTGGCCATCGGTCCAACCTAAAGCTTTTTGTACAATTGTCCGTATATTATTATGTATGGGACTACTTGCTTCCTAAATTTTTCCGTTTCTTTTTTGTCTTGTGGTAGAGTCCCCGACTCCAGATAAGAGATGAACTTTGTTGTCAATCCCAATGTCGATTCACCATATTTACTTCCAGCTTCATCTTTCCCATGGCCAATGTAAAAATCCTAACTGTGGCGTCAGTCTCCGAGTCGTTTGTTTCAACTACCGAAGCCAAGTTTGCCAGAGCATCGGCCTCGACGTTTTCTTCTCGTGATATTTGCATGACCCTCTATTTTTGAAAAGCATCGAGCGCTTGTTGAATTCTTACCACGAACTGTTTCACTCTGGGCTCTCGAGCCAAGTATCAACCGAGGACATGATTCATCACTAGTTGCGAGTCACATCTTAGCTCTATATTTTCAGTTCCCATTTCTTTGGCCAGCTTCAATCCCGCTATGGCAGCCTCGTACGCAGCTTTGTTGTTGGTTAGCCTCTCGAATTTCACCGAGTACCTTAGCTTTTTCCTCGTGGGAGCTACGAGCACTATTCTGAACCCCGAGCCATTGGAAATGGATGCCCCATCTGTGTAAATCTTCCATACCCCATGGGTGGGACCCTTTGAAACTAGATTCTCTTTTTCCCCCTCGGGAAGCAGTTTAGCACTAAAATCAGCTACAAAATCAGCCAACACTCTGGATTTTATGGCTGTGCGTGGTTGGTATATGATGTCGTACTCACTCAGTTCAACGACCCACCTAGATAACCTCCCTGACGATTATGACTTGTGTTATATACTTCTCAAGGGGAAGGTTGTTACTATGGCTATTGGGTGGCATTGGAAATAAGGGCATAATTTTCGAGCAGCAACGACCAATGAAAGCACTAATTTTTATAAATGAGGGTATCTTGTTTCACATCGAGAAGAGTTTCGCTAACATAGTATTTTGGTTGTTGCTTTCCTTCTTCCTCTCGAACCAGAACTGCGCTGGCCGACACCTCGGAGACAGCCAATTATACCACACGTCTCGCCATCTTTTGGTTTGGCCAATAATGGGGCGTTGGTCAAATAATATTTCAACTCCCTCAGAGCCTCCCTGTACTCGGGAGTCCATTCAAAGGAAGTGTTCTTTTTCAGGACGGAAAAGAACCTATAGCACCTAATCTGCCAGTTCAGTGTTGGACTTCCTTCGGGCTCCATAATTCCTCGGGGATTTCTTGTATAGCTTTTATTTTGTTAGGATTTACCTCGATGCCTCTCTCCGAGACAGTAAATTCTAGGAATTTTCCTGAGCTGACCCCAAAAGCACACTTTTTGGGGTTAAAAATTTCATGCAATACTGTCTCAAAATTGCAAAAGCCACCTTTAGTTTCTTCATATGATCTTTCAATCGGACGGATTTTACCAACATATCATCGATATATGCTTTCATCATTTTCCCGATGTAATCCTTGAACATCTGACATACCAACCTTTGATAAGTTGCTCCAACGTTTTTGAGACCGAATGGCATCACCTTGTAGCAATAAGTTCCTTCATCTGTGATGAAAGAAGTTTTTTCTTCATCACTGGGGTCCATCAGGATCTTATTGTACCCTGTATACGCATCCAAAAAGGTTAAGAGTTTATGTCCAGTTGTGGAGTCTATTAACCTATCTATTTAGGATAAAGGGTAGTAGTCTTTGGCGCAAGCTTTATTCAAGTCGGTGTAGTCGACACACATCATCCACTTACCATTTTTCTTGGGTACCACTGCCACATTAGCAAGCCTATGTAGGTACTTGACTTCTCTTATGAACCCATTATCGAGCAACCTTTTGGTCTCGTCTTGGATCGCCTTCTTCTTTACTCCAGCATGAGGTTTTTTCTTTTGTTTCACCGGGCGGTGGTTGGGATCTACATTCAGCTTGTGCATCATGATCTTGGGTAATTCCCACCATGTCTGCATGAGACCAAGTAAAGCAATCATCGTTGGCTTTTAATAATTCGATGAGAGCTTTCTTAGACTCAGCATCCAGCTCCGAGCCCACGAATATTTTTCTTTCCGGGAACTCTTCTTATAAGGCATGAGATTCCATCTCTTCCACCGTTGAGTCCTCGGCCTTTTGTTTCCGAGGTTCTTGAATGAAAGTTGGGACCTCCTCTTCTTGCTTTGGATGAGCTACCTCTGAGTCGAGCTCTCCTCTTTATAGGACTCCGAGCCACTTGGTGATGATTTCAAGTGCCCGATTGGGGCGTTCCTATTTTTTACGGTGACTGAATAGCATTTTCGAGCCACTAATTGGTCACTTCAAATTGCACGAATTCCCCACGGGGTAGGAAATTTAATTACTTGATGGAGGGTTGATGTACGGCCTCCATTTCATGAATTCAAGACCTTCCAAGGGTGACATTTTAGGCCATATCCTCGTTCATTATTTGGAAAGTTATCTTCTTGTCAACTCCCTCGGTGGTGGTTATGAGGGTGATTTCCCCTAAGGTTCTTTCTACATAGTAGTTTAATCCTGCTAGAGTGATCGTTTTTGGGACGATGAGATCCTTTAACCACATTTGTTCAATGACTCTATGATTAATGATATTCACAAAACTTCCAGGATCTATTAGGACTCGTTTACGTCTGAGTTGTTGATCCTTAAGGTAATAACAAGAACATCATTATTAGGGGTTATCATTTCGTAGTTATTTTCCTCGTTAAAGATAATTTCATTGTCACTTCCTTCACCTCAAGTCCTTCTTTTCATACCAACTGAAAAATTTCATAGGCTCTCTCACCGAGAAGAGGCTGACACCGTTTAATTCTATGCCGCCGGTTATGACGTTCACAGGTTTTCGTGATATTGCAATAATCGACATCTTGCTAAGTTCTGGAAAAGATTCGATTTTGGAACAAACATTATTACCAAGTCCCCACAGACGACACCAATTTGTGTTGGCCTAAATCGAGATAGGACAACAAATCGAATTTATTTTAGGGTTGATTGATAATCTTTGTATCAAAGTTGTATTCGAGCTAAGATCGAATTTGAACGAGAGAAGTACTTAAAAGAATAAACAAGGTGAGAAGTAAACCAACTGATAAAACGAAACAAAACTTAAGAATATAAGTCAAGTATTGTATTTCTGGATGCTTTTCTTGGTTACAAATGAATCCTATTTATAGTTGTTAAGAAAAGGGGCGTTACAATCGTAATAACTATGTTTTATGACCACTACTTTGCATTTGATTGTGGTCGGCTTGTGATCTTCTCCTTAAATGCCCGGGCAATGGTTATACAACGGTCGACGATAATAATTAGAGGTGGTCACTGGACGAGGTTGTGTAATCCCTCGAGGGGTCACCATATTGATCTTTCTTCAATGGTTCCAAGTTCTGATCTTGTACTTGGTTGGTTCTTATCCGAGGCGGAGATGAAAACCATCCCCTCGGAAAGATGTCCTTGGTGAAACTTGGTTGTCCCGTGGTTGGAGCTTTTACACCGAGACGGTGGGGTTCTTACCCCATATACAATATCATAACAATTTCTTTTAATTCTTCTCTCTCAACATATTCAACTTTTTCATCCAAGTCTGATTCTGGTACCATTTTAATTGAGTCTTCAATCGTATCTTTAAGTATTTCAAGTGAGTCTTCGATTTTGATATACATGGCGGCTTGGACACTTTCAAGTGAGTCTTTCATTTGATTATCAATGAAATATTTGGTCTTGATAGAAGAGATAATAAAGTCACATAAATGGCAGATTTTAAATACATTTTGAAATGTACACACTTTTTTTTATAATTATTTTAATTTTTTTTAAAACCCCACCCCTTCCCCTCTCTCGGAACAAATAGTGGCCCTCCCATTTTTTGCTCCTACGGTGATTTGAACCAACAACCTCTTGAATGTAGGTGGAGGGTGCTTACAATCTGAGCAACTCTCACTTGTCAAATGCACCCACTTACACTAACAATGCTCATATGAAATGTTATTGTAAAGAAAAACTAAAGATTCAACTAAACATCAATGGAGCTTAACAAACTCACATAATAAATGAGCAAATTCGAAAACAAGAGTTGGATTTCTATAAAAAGAATATATAAATACGTAATAAATTCAAGAAATGATGCTTACTTGGAAGAAGAACTTGTAAAAACAACCAAGTGGTTTGATTTTGTAAAAAATTGAAAAAGATTGAATAATGGTACAATTTACTAGTATTATAAGTATTATAACTAAGTAATTTGTACTCTATGATTATATTTTAGTAATTAATAAAACTTCTTATGTAGTTTCTTAATCTTCAGAGACAATAGCTCGTTAATTATAATATTTTTTTGACTTGTTATATCTGTTTCTTTAAAATGTATAAACTATTTACTTATCTATAATAAGTTGGAGCAATTCAAATACTAATATTTCAAAAATCAAATGCAAAGAAAGGGGGAATAAGTATACTTGTCCAAGTTCAGCTTAGATCAAAGTTTTAAACAATAATTCATCATCAACTCTTAAAATCTTACTAATAATTAATATTATGTGCTTCGATGACCTTTTCTATTTCTTCTTTCATCAAATGCCATCCATTAAGTAAGCTATAACCAAAGTGTATTAATATATAAATTACACTACACTTCTCCAAATATACTCTTTCGAACTTCATCTTGAGGGTTAGAAAAAAAATACTTTTCCAAATACCCTCTTTCTAACTTCATCTTGAACTTGAAATGAATTATCTAGTCTACACATTATACCATGATAATGCAAGTCAAACTAAGTCCTCCAACTTAGTTTGATTCCATTTTTTTCAGTCATTTGCTAAATGAGAGTTTCATCGTAGATAAAAATTATTAGAATAACTCTTCACAATAATCCCCAAATAATATTACTAAGATTTGGCTAACCAACAACTTAAAACAATGACAAAATAAAGATAGATCAAGAACAAGATCCCTAATTTAGATTAGTAGATATTGAAACCAACTTTTTAATAAATATCAGGCAAAAAGAAGCAACAACATATTTGAATTGAAACAACAAAACTAAACTTTTTCAGAAAAGAAAAAAAAAATCAAAAACTAACTCAAAACAAAAAACAAGTGAAGTACTCCGCTGGAGACCTTCACACTGTCGCGCGATATGGTGGATTGCTTCGCCGATTTGACTAAAAAAATTGGGTTAGGGTTTATTATTATAGGTTGAAAGAATTGAGAAAAATTAAATATTTGAAATAAACTTACTTGATTTAACGGATAATTTGAGAGAAAGGAAGTGGTTTTTTCTTTTTCTGTTTTTTAGAATGGGATTGATTTGAGAGTGGAGAGGAAGAGAGTGGAGAGAAAGAAAGAGAAGGAAAATAAAAGAAAGAGAAAATCAAATCTGTTTGCCCGTGTTTATAACATTCTCCGACCGAGTTTTTAGATTGAATCGGTCCGAAAATGTTAAAAGAAACAATTATTTTACTCAAAAAAATTTCGAACTGTTTTAGTCTGAAACCGGTTAGAATTTTTTTTTTTTAAAAAAATTATTACTTTATTCAAAAAAATTTTGGACCGATTCAGTCAGAGACCTTCGACAACAGGCTATCACTCTGAAATCTTCGGTCGGAAACTGTATAATTTTTTTGGCAATGAGACTTTGTTGGTTCTCATGGACTTTAACTCTTCTTTCATTACTTTCACCTATTCATCCTTTTCAGGACTCGATAAAGCCTCGACCACGAAATTTGGCTCATTCACTTTCGATGTCGATACTGGGAAACGTAATCTTCAATATCATAAGTACGTTTAGGTACACCTATCCTGATGCTCTTTCTAGTTGAGACTCAGATTCACAAAACTAATCCTGCATAGGAAGGCTCCCACCCGGATCAACAACACACTCATGATCAATTTGATCATCAAATATGTCAGAAGGCACTTGCTGACATTTGAGTTCAACATTTCATAAAGAGACTCTTCATCCTTTTCTTGAATGTGACATCTCGTGATTCAATTTCAGTAATACTTCCATCCTCCAATTCACCATTAAACATATACCCTTTAGAGTGTTCTGATTATCATGTAGAGATACATTTTTTGTCTTTTGGACTTAGTTTACCAAAATTCTTAAAAGAATCTTTTATAAATACCGTACGAACCCAATGTGGTAAATGATTCAGGTTTTGTTTCTGGTCGATCCATAGCTCATAAGAGAGTGGAAGACACTGACTTAGAGACACTCTATTCAATATATAGGCCGCAGTTAATAATGCATCTCCCCAAAAGGAGATAGGTAAATTAGCTTGCGCCATCATGGACCTTGTCATGTCCAATAGAGTTCTATTCCTCCTTTCTACTACACCATTTTGTTGAGGTGTATAATAAATAGTTAATTATTTGGTGATGCCTTTTTCACTATACAATTCATTAAATTATCTTGATAGATATTCACGCCCTCTATCAGTTCTTAGAGTTTTTATACTCTTGTTTTTCAACTTCATTCATGTATTGTTTGAAGCACTCAAGTGCTTCGGATTTATGAGAAATTAAATAAACATAACCAAAATGCATGAATCATCAACAAACATAATCAAATACAAGACAGTAGATCTTGCCTTCACATTCACTGGACCACAGATATCTGAATGGATTAATTGCAATGGGAAGTGAGCTCTTTTGGCCTTCTCAAAAGGTTTTTGTATAATTTATCCAGCAAGACATTATTCATAAGTTGGCATTTTAATTTTGGAGAAAGAACTCAAGTGTCCTTCCTTATCCAATCTATTCATTCGATCTTGCCCGATGTGACCTAATCTAGCATGCTATGTAATAGTATCAACATCTCTATTACTAGAAGAACATGTTATACACAACGGTCCACATAATAGTCATAAGTAGAAGGATTACAACTTAACATGAAGAAGCCATCACAAAGATGTCCAGAACCATAAAAGGCATCATCTAGAGTAATTCTGACAACATTGTGACTAAAGTTCAAACATAAACCTATATTAAGAAGAACAGACATAGAAGTTATGTTTCGTCGAATTTACGGGGCATATAGGACGTCATGCAACATCCGAGTATGGCCACCACGCAAGTTAATCATGCACGTTCCAAGACCTTTGACTTCAACCTTCACATTATTTCCTACATATATCCACCTTGATTGAGATGGAACTCGACGGTACTCGACAAACGCTTCTCTATCGTGGGTCACATGGCCGATGGCCCCTGAGCCTACAATCCGCACAGGATAAGATTCAGTTAATAAAACTGTGGTAAAAATAAATGTAGCACTCAGCAATACGTTATGAAATGCTACCTTTTTCGGCTCAGTACAGTTATAAGCAAAGTGTCCCGACACTTGACAGTTATAGCATTTCATCTTGCTTTTGCCTTTCTACTTCAAAAACCGTTTTCCCTTCTTGGAGTTTTACTTGTTTATTTTCTTAGAGGGTCCCTCTCCAGTCTCTTTACCCTTCCGCCTTTCTTCCAATTATTTTTGCGCTTGAATCCTGAAAGTTTTTTACCACTTGATTCTGCCACATAGGCACTGGGTATAGCTTTCGCAGCAACAAGCCGCTAATCTTCAAGCTCCACATGGCGGGGAACATTAACAAAGGTTTTGATGTTGTCATTATGGGTCAAGTTTACCTTGAAATGTTCCCAATTACTAGGAAGAACTGGATTACTACCTGGACTTGCTGCTCATTACAGAGAACATGACCAACACTTTTTAGTTGAACTATCATATTAGACATCACCCTAAGGTGTTGTTTGACACTGGTCATGATGCTTCTTATAAGTGTCAAATTTGATAGTCAGCTGTCTAATATGGATCACAATAGTACCCCAATATGTTTCTCTCAAATGTGCCCACATGGAATGAGCAGTAGAGAGTTGTTCACATTCTTAAATGAGATCATCAACAACAGAACTCACAATAATTCCACGTGCAGTGGAATCTTTCTTTTTTAATGCATTGTAAGCTTCGAGATCTCTTCTATGTTGGGTAGTGTTACCTTCTTCTGGATGAACCAAAACATGGTTAATACTTTCCAGAGCATCTTGCTCTTCCAGTACATACCATATTTTCGACCTCAGATGTCGTAATTCTCACAGTTTATTTTCTCACCATTGTTTAAGTCAGCAATTATACTTTTTGATGTTATTGTCTATTAACCAAAATTATTATGCAAGTGTATTATTCATCAGTTATTTTGAATGTGATATATGATATTGGGCATATTTGATGTATTTTAGATATATATTTTCCCTACCTTTTACTTAAATTCAATGTTAAAGGGTGCCCAACTTCGCTTATTTTGGATATTCTACTAACTTGGTGTGTTTGAATGACTTAGGTATGAATTGGTGAAATTTTGGAGCACGATGGCTATATTTTTTGGAGAAGTCCGAAGTCAAATATTGAAGTAGAAAAATGAAGAATGCTAGTGTAAAAAATCAGCGGACTAGGAGCTTTATAAGATCATTGTACGACCCTTACAACAGTCGTACATTGTAAGAGATGCTGTGAGACCTGAGAGCAAAGCATACAGAAGGTCTTACATTGTAAGAGTGGCTGTACGACCTGAAAGTTTTCTATCCGAAATTGGATTAGGTTAAAACGTTTTATACTCACTGTAATCCATATATAAGCAGCCTTAAACATAAATTTAAGCATCTTTGGACCTTTGGGAGGCAGAGAAACACTGGAGATGGGTTGGAGCTCAACATCTACATTGAGTTTTCTTCTCTTTTTTTTAATTTAGTTTGTTAGTCTAAAGTCGTGGGATTCTCCATGAATGTTGATTTGATTTTATTAATTTATTATATTGGGTTATTTATTCATATCTTGAGCCTAATTATTTGATTGCTTGATCACCAATTGAATACTATTTATGAACCTAGGGTTGAACTCGAAAGTGGGAACCATAGGTTGCAATAGGATTGGATAGAGCGTGTTCCTGAACTAGGGCCTTGGGGAATGCTTTCGCGGTTAGGATAGAAATATACCTGACAGTCATGCTTAGTCACTATACAGAAAATATAAATGCATTCTTGTTAACTCTAATTCCATAGACATATAGGTGTTAGGTTGACTTGAATAGGCGAGCAGGGTATCGAAAGAGTCCTGTGAGTAATATTAACCCTGCGATTAGTAATCCAGATAAATTATTTAGTCAGACTAACGGAAGAATTCAACAGGATTGGCGGATATCCCATAACCATAGGCTATTATCCTTTCTTGAATCCAAAATCGTGCTTTACGTGTTACTTATTTGCTTAGTTTTATTAGTTAATTTTTAGTTATAATATTCTCAACTATTGAAGCCTTCTTGTCTAGATAATTAGGACTTGTTTGATTTAGTCAGTAGTTAATCAATAGTCCTCGTGGGAACGATACTCTACTTATCACTTTATTACTTGATCGACCGCGTATACTTGCGTGTGGGTTTGGAGCGACAATATACACACTTAGGCAAATCAATACAAAATATAAATTTTACACTTAGTATAGAATCGAAAGGTTACTTCGTATCCATTCATCATCTATGGCTAAATGTTCAACTAATATTTAAAAAATAATTTATTCATAGTGTGTTTTATATTACGTAAAGAATTTCAATTTCATGTCCTTTTTATTTTTCACACATAAAAACTAAATAATATGACATGTAATCATAGAAGCTAATAACGTAATTTCATTAATCAAAAATTACAATGAAAATAAGCTGAGTTACATATAACTAAGTCATTACATGTTCATGAAGACATAGTTTTCCCATTCACGTCTAGTGCGCTTACATAAACATAATAAGGCACACCTGGCCATATCTAATGATAGATATTTGTCAAAACTTTACCCCAAGGCTCTAGAAGTGAATCAGCCAACATACTAAGAGTTATGTAATCATCAATTAAATAACCATATTGACTCGGTTCATGTCGTTTTAACTCAAAAACAGTTAACATGATCCCATATAGTAGTATTAGGTGCCATTTTCAACTCTCTATACTCGTTAAATTTCTTCTCTCTCCCTTTGAATAGCCCTTTCATCCCTTAGTAGATTTTGCATCGCCCTTGGGACATAATTTCTTATGACTTCACGTCCACAGGAATATATCATACAACGACGTACTCTTCTACGTTGTCCCCTTGATTGGTTTGGGAACTCCCACTTCGAGTATTTCGAGCTTGTCTCTGTCCAGCCATGTCTGAAATAGAAATAATGAAACAATAAAAATGGATATTCCATTCAATATGACAACATATGCCACAATTACTCATAGATGATTACATTTAAGGATCATATACCAATATAATGGTGTGGCTATTAGGAGGTCATTCGAAAAAAATAAATTTATAGGTAGATTTTCAAAACTTCAGATTTTCAAAACTTCATAACTCACTCGTTTTAAATCAGTTTAACATTAAATAATATATCAACGGAAAGCCTGTAACGAGTAGATTCTGAAAATATATACCACACACTTTAATATTTAACCAGTAATTTATAGAAATCAAATTATAGTACATAGTTTTTCATAAAAAAATGTCACAATTTTTAACATAACTTCAAAATATCGGATCTTACTCGTTTTAAATCTATTTTTAATGGATAATATATCAACGAAAAGTCCTAAATGAAAAAATTCTTTACATAGAAGTGTCATGCTGAAATTTTAATTGTGTTAAATACATAACTAATTATTCAGTACGTTTTACATTTCATAAAATTGTCAAGCTTAACAGAAGATCCACGCTAGCAATATGCTAATTTTCAGGCTACTTATCAACATTTCAAGTGACAGGTAATTTTAACATCGAGATATTAAACATAAGTTTAGATCCTATTGATCCCATTTTGTCCAACTATCAGTTAAATCAAAACTATTGGACGCAGAGTGGAACTTACTTACAAAAAAAATAATACATAAAACTCCAAGTTGTGTATCACCAAATACTACTGCTGATTTGTGTTAAACATGTGAAAACACCCAACCAAAGAATAACCCATTCCAACAAAAAAGATCTTCTTCTCTGTATATTTAGAAAATAAACACTTCTGGATAAAAAAAAATGTATCAATAGAAAAGAAGATTTCATGAAGCGAATATCAAACTATGTGTTTATATTAATAGAACACACAACATAGGCTCTTGATACCAATGTTAGAAATTATAAACAGGAATGAATTATGTATCTGTTAATGTATTCATAGCTCCTAGCTTGAGGGGGGCTGTGAAGGAATCTACAGTTAATTAGTTAGCTCATGTGTACAGCTCACTCTTACCTCATTCTTAGCCCATAAAGTTAGGTAGCTTAGGATAGTTAGTTAGCTAGATATTTATCATCCTAGCTGACACACTTAGTTAGGATTAGTTATACTAAGTAGTTGGACTATATATAGGTGATAACTAGATTAGATTCAGCTGGTAAAACTCATTTCATATATCAATATTTCTCTCTCTAGAACTTGGTTCCCCTGTTACTTGCTCTCCAAGTGTGTATGTGTGTGTGTAATCACAACTGATCACAGTTTTATATCTCAGTTTGTAACACACTCACAAAAATGTGTTAGCCATTCGTGACTTTTTATGATAAGTACTTCAAAGCAAAGTTGTGTGACTTATTTATTTCAAAAAATATGGTTTAATTACTTTTTGTGATACAAGTGAAAGTTGAATAACTTTATATTAAAGAGATAATAACATTAATATAATGAAGTGAAAATTGAATTAGGCTGTATAATGAGGTAGCTTCTGTATAATGGAGATGTAGCATGTGATGTATATCACAAATACAAGGTATATAGACATGGTTTCAACTTTAAGTTCATATAATTCAGGATCAAATCCCTCGAAATTTATTTCTTCCAGGAAGATGTACAACTCATGGTAGACACCGGATTAGAAGCATACAGATTTTCCATTTCGTGGTCGAGACTTATCCCCAGTAAGCTTAATTAATTTATCATCCCAATGTTCAGGAACCTTACGTTTCTTTTATATATATAGTAGTGCCTAATTTCTTTTTCCTCATACTTGGTTTTGGTTTACATTTAGATGGAAGGGAGCTTGTTAATCCAAAGGCATTACAGTATTACAATAATCTCATCGATGAACTTATCAGTCATGGTAAAATATTCCTTGGACACTAGGACTTTATGTTTCTTCAGTTGAAAGTTTTGAATATATTTTCTAGTGATGAAGATAGTTGTATCAAGCTTTCAATGAGCTAGTAAATAGTACATCTAACAATTAGCTCCGTTATGTATTTCTATTTATTGTAGGAATTCAACCACATGTCACACTAATTCATGATGATATACCGCAAGTACTTGAAGATGAATACGGCGGATGGCTAAGTCGAAAAATAATGTATGCTTTAAATACTTTTCACCTGTGATTCTTCTTTAGTTAAGATATATTCTAATAAATCTGGCTGATTTCAACTCAATTCTATTTCCTTTCAGTAAGGACTTCATTGCATATGCTGATGTTTGCTTCAACGAATTTGGTGATCGAGTTTTGCATTGGACTACCTTGAATGAGGCCAATGTATTCACTTTGGGTGGTTATGACATGGGATTTACCCCACCAGGGCATTGTTCCTCACCTTTTGGAGCTAGACCTTGCTCTAGAGGCAACTCTTCAACTGAGCCATACATTGTAGCTCATAATATACTTCTTTCTCATTCCTCTGTTTACAGATTGTACAAGAGAAAATATAAGGTATCATCATTGAGTTCATTTAAGTAATTTGTGAGTACTATTGCTCAGTTCCCAAAATAAAGAAAACTGCTGACATAGGTATATGTTCAATGCAGCCAACTCAACATGGTTTTGTGGGAATAAATCTCTTTGCATTTCGTTTTATTCCTCGTACAAATGCAACAGCAGATGAAGTTGCAACTCTGCGAGCTTATGAATTTTACATGGGTTGGTAAGAGCAAAATTCCATCACGTTCTTGACTATGATTCACATGCGTGGTGTGCTTATTTGGATCATTTTACTTCTCATCTTCACCACAGGATTATGGATCCCTTAAAATTTGGAGACTATCCAGTCACAATGAAGAGGATTGTCGGCTCGAGAATGCCCACCTTTACCAGACAAGAATCGAAGCAAGTTAAGGGTGCTATAGACTTCATAGGCCTAAATCATTACTACAATTGGCTAGTTAAAGATTGGTCTAATGCCCTGGCAAGAGATGATAGGGACTTCAATGCTGATGCAGGTGCACTCTTTGAATGTAAGTGACTGATGCAGATCAAGCTGATCTAAAATTTAAGCTTTATGGATCTCTGATGTCACTGATCATTTGCTTTACTAAGTTTAAAGTTTAATGTTTGTACATATTACTTCCTCTGTCCCACTTTGTTTGTCATACTTTTCTTATTAGTCCGTCCAAAACAGATTGTCATATTTCTAAATTTGGCAACAATTCAACTCTAAAGTTACTATTTGACTCATTTACAACCACACAAATATCTATAACTTATTTTATACCAGAAGTTTCAAAAGTCTCCCTTTCTTTATTAAATCTTATACCAAGTCAAACTACACAAATAAATTGGGACGGAGGTACGTAGATTTCTTAATATCTATCCAGGGCCTCAGCCAAGGATCCTAGGTTTTGCCGAACCTCTAGCTTTCACTGTACATCCACCCCTACTGGTTATGCCACCTGAAAAGAGATACTTTCATTTATTTGGGATTTGAAGATCATAGAGAGTTGTCTTTGCAGATAAACTTGGTCTAATGATAAATTCAAAAATCCAAAAATGAGAAAACTAATTAATGCCAGTTTTCTAGTTGATGTCAACTAGTAGTTTTTCTCTGTAATGGATTTTTTCATTTCAAGAAATTCACTATATCTCTCTCTTGTGTTTTTGTGTCTTCTCTGGTTTAAACAGTTGAGCAAGGTCATGATGGACAGGTGAGGCTTGGAACGTGAATGATTTCTAGATTCACTTTACCATTATGTCATCTGTTTTTCAAAAGTTGTTTTTGACTTAGCTTTCAGTGACAAATCCGGGTCTCCGTGAAGTGTTGGAGGACATAAAGAAACTTTATGGCAACCTACCGATTTACATTCATGAAAATGGTTCCTCTCTCTCTCTCTCTCTCTCTCTCTCTCTCTCTCTCTCTCTCTCTCTCTCTCTCTCTCTCTCTCTCTCTCTCTCTCTCTCTCTCTCTCTCTCTCTCACACTCAACACTTTCATTGGACCTGACAAATCGATTTTTTCAGAAAAGCTTAGGTATGATGTTTATTGGCAGGTCAGAAGACACCACGAAACTCGACACTAAATGATACGGGTAGAGTTGAATATTTGCGCGCTTACATCAGGAATTTGCTTGATGCAATGAGGTAAGCCCCTCCCTCACGACTCATTTGTTATTAGTCATTGACTGCAGGACGATAGACTTGTACGTTATATCTTACATTTTATGAGATCGAACTCTAGTGTGAACTTGCATATTTGAATAGTTAATCTTCGAATTTTGAGGAGAAGCTAGAGACTGACAATAATATAGGTTAAGTTTTTTGGTAAGTCTTTCTAATTTATTTTCCATTTATCCCCACAATCCCTTGTTATACTAGGAACGGATCAAATATCAAAGGCTACTTCATGTGGTCGTTCTTGGACTCGTTGGAGTTAATGGATGGATATGAATCAGCGTATGGCCTATACTATGTGGATTTGGACGATAAAAATTTAACAAGATACCCTAAGCTTTCTCAACATTGGTACTCCAATTTCTTAAAGGGAAAAAGTGCAAAATCTAGTGTAATAGATCTGGAAATTGGGAACGAAGTATATGATTCCCAATCCAAATTTTCTTCATAAGTATCCTGCTAGTTGTGTCTCGACCCTACTATGGGATTCCTAGTTATATTTATCTGCCAATCCTTGCAAAGAATAATCCATCAGCTAAGTTTCCTTCTATAATGATTGGGTATTCTGGTTATATGTCTTTCTTTTACTTCTTCTTCATCTTCCTTTTTTTTTTTTCCTTTAACATCTGTTCGCTGTATAAAGATAAATCGTAATAAGTATAGTAATTGATTTTGTAGATTTCTGGAAGCCTTATGAGGCTCATAAGACTAATAATTAATAAGATGGTAAATGTTTTCCGGAAATAAGTAATTTTCCGCTATCTAGTTGTCAAAAAATAAAAATAAAAATCGCAGAGAAAAATGACCTCTCTCACTTTCCAGCGAAAGTAATTTGTTTTCTTACTTTTGTGCGGAAATTATATCACTGCTTTAACCAACAACTGATCTAGTATAATGGAAGATCTTTGGTAAAACTTGAATATCAACAATATTTTAGGCCTTTAACCGCACTTTTCTTTACTGCCTATTCTAGAGGAATATTAAGGGGTCATTTGTTTTTATTAATATTATGATGTCTGAATCTGAATACACATCTGATTATTAAGATGTTGTATCTATACCTGAATATTAAGTAATTAAGCGTGTTTGTTTATTCAATATCTGAATGAGCATAATTTTATTTATTTATAAAAATTAATAATCATTAACAAAAGTAATACATTCACAACTTTCAACTTGTCTCTTCTCCACCGTCGTAGCCGTTCATATTCACTACAAAATTAAACTTTCAAATTCCCCATTATTTAATCTCCAAAGCTCAAATTCAAACGAAAGAAAAAAAATAGATTCAATTTTTAATTCTATTGTATCCCCAAAATCAATTCCACCACCTACCTTACTATAGAACACTTCATAGATCAGAGAATTGATCGGCGATGCGGATTTCATATATCTGCTATCGAAGTGATTTTTTTAGATTGACATTTTAGTTATACATTTTAGCTGTCAAAAACTCTTTTTCAACTGGTAATAATCTATTTGATCCAAATCCACCATTTTTACCAGCATGTTCTTCAATTTCTGACAATGTTCTTCCGCCAAAACCCACTTCTATTTTTGTATCTATTCTTCTCAAATAATATTTCAAAGTGGATCTTGTTAAACTCTAAATTTGAAGCTGAAAAATATGATTAAAAAATGGATTAACGTTTAAAAATTGCAACTCTAAAAATTCGAGTAAAAATTTTGAGTTATAATAGTACTTTAGGCTTTGGTAATTGGAGAGAGAAAGAGAGGGTTGAGAAGCCTTTGCAAACCGTGAAGGATTATTTCCGAAAAAGAAGCCGTGACACTTTTAAGAGTCTGTATGGTATAAAGACATAGTTAAAGATATGATTTATTAAGAGCTAATAAGTTCTATTAAGTACTTTTAAAGAATAAAAAACAAATGCACTTAATGGGTAGTTATCTGAATTATTCAGATCCCCATTAAGTTCAAACAAATAAGGCCTAAGAGAAAGAATATAGTCATTTCTCCTGTTGTAGGCAAGTTTTCCGGAGGGACATTTGAGGCTTTCTTCAAATTGATCAATAAAATGCAGGAAAAACTCTATGCATCCTAGATGTAAGCTGCTATCAGTAAAGTGATTAAGCCATGACCAATAACATGTATAGTTGCTATAAGAAAAATAATTAAGGAATGTGATACAGAACAAACATAGTTGCTACCAATATATTGAGCCATGATAATATTAACAAATCAGAACGAATAAAGTTGCGGACGAAGACTAAATCTAGTGAGCTTCAAGGGCAAGAAAAAAAACCATGATGCTAGTCGAACATGGACGCAACTATAAAACATGAGTAGAGCTAAGCGAAACAGTTATTGAAGAAACCAAGGGATTTACAAGCATAAACCCAGCCACATATTTCATCACCTAATCAGAAAATAGCTTTGCCCAATAGGGTATTAAATAAAATAAGGGCGTTATATATAAGCATCAAGTCAACCACCCAGTTTATCAAACAGGAAAGAAATCTATTGGATGTTTTGCGGCGTAATATGAAAAAGTAATAGATGCAGGACCTTTGTAAGTAGTTAACAAACGATGATCCAGCAGTCGAGTTCTCCGTGTTGTGAGAGTGGGTACTAGCAGATTGTTCATACTGCAATCCCGTACTAAATCCGAGTTGAACGAATCGTTTTGTTTTAACCCCAACTCAAGTTAATGGTTTCATAGCTGTATGTTGTGTTTAATCCCTGCTAGGTTGTTGCTTACACTTACATTTCAGCCCTGTAGCGATTCGGATTACGGAAAAATTAGTATTCAATATTTAACATCACAAAAGTGCAGTTCTACGTCTAACTCATAAAATTATCACTTGAATTCAGTTTTGCAACAGAGAGTTCACAATGAGAAAACGAGTTTAATATTATGTTGGATATTGGGCTTGGGTTTTGGGTCGGTGATGTTTGGCATTTTATGCCCTATAATTCCTTAATATTTCCTCACGTTTGAGTACTTTATTCGCGCCCGTTTTCTAGTTGACAAATGTGATTTTGCACTGATTTTGTGTCGTGTGACTTATAGGTTGTTATGAAGTGCAATTGGAGCTTTAAAGAGCATGATCGAGCAAGAAAAGATTGGAATCTGGTTGAGGATTGGATCGAGCACACGAAGGCACGACGCGACGCAAGCTGCAAATGAAGAAATGCTGAGAATGCCTGGCGCCATGGGTGGCGCGGCGTGCCAGAGTAAGCGCCCAAAGTATGGCGCGTTTTGGAGCACGAAGCGGGGCTATTGCGTGCGAGATTCGACGGGTTCTGCCTAGTTGTGCGCGTTTCGAGGCGCGGGGTGCCAACTATAGCGCCCCTGGAGCGGGTTTTGAAGTCCTATTTCATCTAGGCTTAGGCGTAACTAATTGCTAGGCTTTTGTAAACACTATAAATACCCTTTTACTTAGTTTTTGAAGGGGGTGGAGACTTTGGAGCAACTTGAGAGCACCATACTTCATTGAACAAGGGTTTTACTTCTATTCTTTCATCTATTAATCATTTCATCATTATTTCATTAATTCATTGTCTTGTGATTATGAGTATGCGTGGCTAAATCTCTCGTTCTAGGCTTAGAGTGTTTCATGAAGGTTGAAGTTTGAAGAGTGAATTCCATATATTGAATCCCATAATGGGTTACTTATTCTTTCTTGATTTCACTTGTTTAATTACTAGAGCTTGATAATTATGCATTATCTATGGTTCTTAGATTGAACTCGAAAGAGAGAATTTATGAACGCAATAAGAAAGAGTAGGGCTAGATTGTGAACCCGGGCATCGGAGAACCAATTTGTGAGTAGGATAGACATATACTTGCTCGTCTAGCTTAACTAATCACAGAATTCGTTAATGCGTAAACGTGATTCAACCCATAGACATATAGGGATTGGAGTAGCCTGCGTAGACCGTGAAGAATCGAAAGGTTTTCACGGGTACATTTAATCTGTTAGTTAGTAATCCGGGATTTGAGAAGTGGAATCAATTGGAAAACTCAACAGGATTGGTCGTAGCTCTGACCCTGGACCGTTTCGTTAATATTGTTTACAACCAAAGTTTGCACCATTATTTGACTGAATTTTCACCATTTAAATTACTGTTCTTTAGTTAATAAAACTCTCACTATTGGAAAAGATCCCTGAGTAGTTGTTAAGAAATCGTTTGTTAAGAGTCCAGTCTAAATAGTTCTCGTGGGAACGATACTCTACTTATCATTTTATTACTTGTCGACCACGTATACTTACGTGTGCGTTAGGAGCAACAAGGCCGTTGCCGGGACTAATAATTGACTGATTTCTTTTTGAACGATTACTTATTATCTTTTCAAGTTTAATTTTTTTGTTGACTTTCTTGTGCTGTTTCAGGTAACAGGTTTTGCATGCAAAGGAATAGAAGGAACGAACGAACCACTCGCACCTTTTGATCCCGAGCCTGAAAGGACCTTGAGAAGGGTAAGAAGAGAAGCGAGAGACCGAGAAGCACTAGCAATTGTACTTGCTTCCTTGCCCGCTGAAATGGCAGAAGAACGAGCAGTAGAGGTGCGAGATGTTGCTCTCCCCAGCCTGGGAGGAGTGGCGTCTAGCATTGTGAAGCCCGCTATCACCGGGCACTTTGAGATTAAGCCCGGCATGATTCAGTTGCTGCATGTGACTGGGCAATATGCTGGATTACTTAATGAAGATCCACAGCAACACATTCAGAATTTCCTGGAGATCAGTGATACTTATACACCAACGGGAGTTCCTACTGATTATGTTCGCTTGACATTGTTCCCGTTTTCACTGATTAGGGCAGCGAGGAAGTGGTTAAAGGATGAAAAGCCTGGGTCTGTCACTACTTGGGATGATTTGGCTAAGAAGTTCTTGGCTAAGTTTTATCCATCTGCCAAGACAGCCCGGCTGAGGAGTGAAATTATGTCCTTCAGACAGATAGAAGGAGAGACTTTGTATTCAGTCTGGGAGCGGTTTAAAGCTTTACTGAGAGATTGTCCACACCACAACCAATCAAATGAGGTTTTGGCACATACTTTTGTTGAGGGGTTGACTGCGCATACTAAGATCGTGGTAGATGCTGCTGCTGGAGGCCAAGTACTGGCTTTAAACTTTGACCAGATCTATGATTTACTAGACAAGTTTTCACAGAGCAATCCTGATTGGCAGGGAGATGGTAGAGCTACTACGCAGAAAGCTGCTAGGGTACTTCAGTTGATGCAGTTTCAGAGCTGAGGGCGAAGATGGATGCTATTTCCAATCAAATCAGCAAGCTAGCTCTGCCGCAGACTCAACAACAAGCAGCTCCAGTGCAACAACTTTAAGTCTTTTGTGAGGTTTGTGGAGATGATCATACCACTAACGTCTGTCCATCTAATCCATAGTCAGTATATTATATGGGTAATCAGAACAGGCCACAGGGTCAGAATAGAAATCAGTATGGTAATAGCTACAATACCAATTGGCGTAGTCACCCAAACTTTTCTTGGAGGGATAACCGTGAGCAGCTACAAGGAAATGACAGATCCCAAAACAATCTTCAAAATACACCACAGCAGGGGTAACAGTCGCAGGCTCAGCCACAGCAGCCTAGTTCAGTTGAAGATATGCTTAGAAAAATTCTTACAGGGCAGCAAAAACTCATGGATGATTCAGCAGCTCAGGCACAAACAATAAAAGATTTGACCAATGCTCAGAAAGATCTTGAGAGACAAATGGGGCAGCTAGCTGGAGCACAGAATAACAGACCTCGAGGCGCTTTGCCAAGTGATACAGAGAAAAATCCCAAGGAATTTGTGTAAGCAGTTACTTTGAGGAATGGAAGAGCTCTAGAAGAAGTTTCCCAAAGCCAAGGAAGCCTGTTGGTGAGTTAGAGCCTAATGCTGATAGAGAGGTGGAGAAAGAAGCTGAGAAAGTGATAGAAATACAGCCCGAGCCTGCTATTGTGAGACCACCACCACTTTTCCCTTAGATACATCAGAAGCATAAAGTTGATGCAGCATGCAAGAAATTTTTGGAGATCTTGAGTCAGATTCAGGTAAATATTCCTTTGGTGGAGCTTTTGCGGGATGTTCCCAAATATGCTAAATACATCACGGATATTGTTGCTAACAAGAGAAGACTGACTGAGTTCGAGACAGTTGCACTCACTGAGGAGTGCAGTTCTAGAGTTAGAAGCAAGCTTCCTCAGAAATTGAAGGATCCTGGCAGTTTTACTATTCCCTTCAAAATTGGGGAGCATGAGGTTGGACGAGCTTTGTGTGACTTGGGTGCTAGTGTGAATTTAATGCCTTCATCAGTTTTCAGAAAACTAGGCTGGGTGAACCACGACCAACTACTGTGGCTCTGCAACTGGCTGATAGATCTTTGACATGCCCCGAAGGGATTATTGAGGATGTGCTTGTACAAGTGGGTCAGTTTATATTGCCTGTTGACTTCATTATTCTTGACTATGAAGCTGATCCTAAGGTTCCTCTCATTTTGGGAAGAGGATTTTTGGCTACTGTTGATGCTGTCATTAGAGTTAGAGCTGGAAAGATGATTATGAAGGTAAATGGTGAAGAAGTTGTGTTCAATGTGTTCAGAGCTACCCAGCTTCCTTCCCATTATGAAAAGTTGTCCATGGTGAAAGTGGTAGATGAAGAGTTAACTGCTGATGAGAGGTCATTCTTAGCCTCTAATGTTGATTCTCTGAAGACGGCACTCTTGTGTGATGATGATAATACCCTGAAGGATGATGCAATTGAAGAATATGTAGAGATTCTTAATATGCAGAGTAAATTCATCCCAGGATTGGAAGAAATTTGAGGAGCTTGATAGACTGTTGACCTTAACTCCTGCTAAACCGTCTATTGAGAAGGCTCCTACTCTTGAACTCAAACCTTTACCTGCGTATTTACGTTATGCTTATTTGGGTGAGGGTAATACCTTGCCCGTGATCCTTTCTTCTTTGTTGTCTGATGTGCAGGTTGAAAAGGTGTTGAGAGTGCTGCGAGAGCGCAAGAGAGCTATTGGCTGGACTATTGCTGATATTAGAGGGATTAGTCATTTCTGCATGCACAAAATTCTTTTTGAGGAAGGCCATAAGCCATCTATAGAGCAGCAGAGGAGATTAAATCCAATCATGAAGGAGGTGGTGAAGAAAGAAATTATCAAGTGGCTCGATGCTGGTATTATTTTTCCTATCTCTGACAGCAAGTGGGTGAGTTCAGTGCAATGTGTTCCTAAGAAGGGGGGCATGACAATGGTGAAGAATGAGCATAATGAATTGATTCCTACTACAACAGTCACAGGGTGGCGAATTTGCATTGATTATAGAAAGTTGAACAAGGCCACCAGGAAAGACCACTTTCCACTTCCCTTTATTGATCAAATGCTGGATAGACTTGATAGGCACGAGTATTATTGTTTCTTGGATGGGTATTCGGGCTATAATCAGATTGTGATAGATCCTGAAGATCAAGAGAAGATTACATTTACTTGTCCATATGGCACCTATGCATTTAGGAGGATGCCATTTGGATTATGTAATGCTCCTGGGACTTTTCAGCGATGCATGATGGCTATTTTCACCGACATAATGGAAAAAGTTGTTGAGGTGTTCATGGATGATTTCTCAGTAGTTGGTGATTCCTTTGATGACTGCCTGAAGAATTTAGACGCTGTGCTGAGCCGTTGTGAAGAAATAAATTTGGTGCTGAATTGGGAAAAATGTCACTTCATGGTTCAAGAAGGTATAGTACTTGGGCACAAGGTGTCAAAGCAAGGGATCGAGGTAGATAAAGCGAAGATTGAGGCTATTGAGAAATTACCACCACCTATCTCTGTTAAGGGGGTGCGTAGTTCCTTGGGACATTCAGGTTTCTATAGGCGTTTCATAAAGGACTTCTCCAAAATTTCTAATCCCATGTGCAAGTTGTTGGAGAAGGATGTAAAATTTGAGTTTAATGATGCTTGTCGCAAGGCATTTGAAGAATTGAAGAAAAGGTTAGTGACTGCACCAATCATCATTGCTCCTGACTGGTCTTTGCCATTTGAATTGATGTGTGATACGAGTGATAGTGCTATTGGGGCTGTTCTAGGCCAAAGAATTGGAAGAATCTTTCACTCCATCTATTATGCAAGCAAGACTCTTGATGCAGCCCAATCCAATTATACCACCACGGAGAAGGAGTTGCTGGCTGTTGTGTATGCTTTTGATAAATTCAGATCTTATTTGGTTGGCACTCGTGTTGTTATCTACACTGATCATGCCGCAATCCGGTATTTGTTTGAGAAGAAAGATTCCAAGCCTAGGCTAATTCGATGGGTTCTCTAATTGCAAGAGTTTGATGTTGAAATTCGGGATCGCAAGGGGACCGAGAATAAAGTAGCCGATCATTTGTCAAGGCTGGAGAATAGAGATCATGTAGATGAAGGGCCTGAGATTAAAGAAGTATTCCCTGATGAGCAACTTTTTGCTTTAGAGGCAGTTGAGGTGCCATGGTATGCTGATATGGTGAACTTAATTGTGAGTAATGTGTATCTTCCTGGGGCTACAGCTGAGCAAAGGCGCAAACTCCTTCATGAGAGCAGATTTTATGTGTGGGATGAGCCTTATTTGTACAAGATAGGCCCTGACCAATTAGCTAGGAGATGCATTCCAAGGGAAGAAGTTGAGCCGATTCTACAGAGCTGCCATTCCTCTCCTTATGGTGGCCATCTTGGTGGAGATCGAACAGCTGCAAAGGTACTTCAGTCTGGGTTCTTTTGGCCTACTTTGTTTAGAGACGCTCATGCTCTTGTTAAGCAGTGTGATCGTTGCCAAATAACGGGTACTATTTCTAGGCGTCACGAGATGCCTTTGAACAATATTCTAGAGATTGAGCTGTTTGATTGCTGGGGGATTGACTTTATGGTACCATTCCCGCCTTCCATGGGCCACAAATACATTCTTGTGGCGGTTGATTATGTGTCTAAATGGGTGGAGGTTGTGGCACTTCCAACAAATGATGCGAGTGTGGTGGTAAAATTCTTGAAGAAAAATATTTTCACTCGTTTAGGGACACCGCGGGCTATAATCAGTGATGAAGGTACTCATTTTTGCAATCGGTTGTTCAATAAACTGTTGGCCAAGTATGGGGTGCGCCACTAGGTGGCAACTGCTTATCATCCCCAAACTAGTGGCCAAGTGGAGGTGTCAAATAGAGAGATTAAGCAAATCCTTGAGAAAACTGTGAATGCCTCGATAAAGGATTGGGATATGAAGTTAGATGATGCTCTTTGGGCCTATCGAACTGCATTTAAAACGCCTATTGGGACTTCTCCATATAGGCTTGTTTATGGTTAGGCCTGTCACTTGCCCGTTGAGCTAGAGCATAAAGCATATTGGGCGATTCAAAAGCTCAATCTTGATATGGCACTGGGGGGGTGAGAAGAGAATGCTTCAATTGCATGAGCTTGAAGAGTTTCGTTTCCATGCTTATGAGAATGAAAAATTGTATAAGGAACGGACTAAGAAGTGGCATCACAAGAACATTGAGCGTCGTCAGTTTGAGCCTGGGCAGCTGGTGTTGTTGTTTAATTCGAGGTTGAAGCTATTTTCGGGCAAGTTGAAGTCAAGATGGTCGGGGCCGTTTGAAGTAGTTCGTGTCACCGCACATGGAGCGGTTGAGTTGAGAGCCCCCGATTCGGAGAAGACGTTCTTGGTGAATGGCCAAAGAGTGAAGCATTATTGGGGAGGTTCGGTGAATCATCGTACCTCCATTACTTTGAGGGACCCATGATTGATACTCGTCGTGCCACGACGTTAAATAAGGCGCTTCTCGGGAGGCAACCCGAGTTTGATTGTAATAGTTTAGTTGTTTTGTGTTTTATAGTGTCATCTAGTTTTTGTTTTGTTGTGTCATTCTTGTAGGTGTCGGGAGTGCTAAACGAGATGTAGCCGACATATTGTGGGATTTGGGGCGCTTTGAGGCATGCCCCGCGCTTGGTTTCGCACTTGGAATCAAAATTTGGTACGAAAAAATTTTCTCAGGCGCGTTTAGGAGCACCCCGCGCCTCCCAACGCGCCGAGACAATCAGTGGAGTCAAAATCTTGGGCGCGCCCCGCGCCTCTTGCCGCGCCTAGACAAGCAGAATGCGCAGAATTGCTAGCGCAATGGGCGCGGGCCGCGGCCCCTACCACGCACGGGTAAATTTTTGTCTAATCCGGGTCAAACCGGATTTTGACCCGCGACCCGAATTCCCTTTCTCCCTTAACACCCGATCCCATTTCCCTTTTCTTCATTATTTTCACTCAAAACACTCCCAAAACTCTCCCAAATCATTCTTACTTCTTGAAATTCATCTCAAGTTCTTCTCCAATCCGTGTAAACTCTTCAAGTAAGTGTTTCTTCTCCTTCTCTTTCCATTACATAGTAAGTTAGCATCCTCTTTCCATGTTTAAATCCCTAACTAGTGTGCAAGTATGTTGATTAGAATTGGATCTTAAATTGCTTATATTCATAATTGTGCTTCATGTTTAGCTTGTGTACTTGTAAAAAGGGAGCTCCCAACAATTTGGGGGACATTCTCTTGCTTCATTGTTGTGTGTGACACTTGGGGGACATTCTCTTGCTTCATTTTGGTGAGGGCGCACGGTTTACATGAGATAGGTGAAGTCGTGGCTTCTTGATTGAGTAGGTAGATGTGACTTTGTGGGAGCATGGTTGCAATGAGTCGAGTTTTGCATTTGAGTTGTTTTGGGGTTGTTGTTCTCATGTTTTTGAGTTTGTGATATTGTTGGCATGTTGGTTGGACCCATAGTAGTCATGTATGCATTTGTTCAATGGTCGGTATCAACCATAGTCATAGGCAGACCTGTTCTACCTAGGTTGGGAAGTTATTTGTGATTGCTCGAGAGCGAGCAAAGGTTCAAGTGTGGGTGGTGATGTTTGGCATTTTATGCCTATAATTCCTTAATATTTCCTCACGTTTGAGTACTTTATTCGCCCGTTTTCTAGTTGACGAATGTGATTTTGCACTGATTTTGTGTCGTGTGACTTGTAGGTTGTTATGAAGTGCAATTGGAGCTTTAAAGAGCATAATCGAGTAAGAAAAGGTTGGAATTTGGTTGAGGATTGGATCGAGCACACGAAGGCACGACGCGACGCAAGCTGCAAACGAAGATATATTGAGAATGGCCTGGCGCCATGGGTGGCGCAGCACGCCAGGGAAAGCGCCCAAAGTCTGGCGCGTTTTGGAGCACGGAGCGGGGCTATTGCATGCGAGATTCGACGGGTTCTGCCTAGTTATGCGCATTCCGAGGCGCGGGGCGCCAGCTATAGCGCCCCTGGAGCGGGTTTTGAAGTCCTATTTCATCTAGGCTTAGGCGTAACTAATTGCTAGGCTTTTGTAAATACTATAAATACCCTTTTACTTAGTTTTTGAAGGGGATGGAGACTTTGGAGCAACTTCAGAACACAATACTTCATTGAACAAGGGTTTTACTTCTATTCTTTCATCTATTAATCCTTTCATCATTATTTCATTAATTCATTGTCTTGTGATTATGAGTATGCGTGGCTAAATCTCTCGTTCTAGGGTTAGAGTGTTTCATGAAGGTTGATGTTTGAAGAGTGAATTCCATATATTGAATCCCATAACGGGTTACTTATTCTTTCTTGAATTCACTTGTTTAATTATTATAGCTCGATAATTATGCATTATCTAAGATTCTTAGATTAAACTCGAAAGAGGGAATTTGTGAACGCAATAAGAAAGAGTAGGGCTAGATTGTGAACTCGGGCATCGGGGAACCAATTTGTGAGTAGGATAGGCATATACTTGCTCGCCTAGCTTACTAATCACAGAATTCGTTAATGCGTGCATGTGATTCAATCCATAGACATATAGGGATTGGACTAGCCTGCATAGACCGTGAAGAATCGAAAGGTTTTCACGGGTACATTTAATCTGTTAGTTAGTAATCCAGGATTTGAGAAGTGGAATCAATTGGAAAACTCAACTGGATTGGTCGTAGCTCTGACCCTGGACCGTTTCGTTAATATTATTTACAACCAAAATTTGCACCATTGTTTGACTGAATTTTCGCCATTTAAATTATTGTTCTTTAGTTAATAAAACTCTCACTATGGAAAAGATCCCTGAGTAGTTGTTAAGAAATTATTTGTTAGGAGTCCAGTCTAAATAGTCCTCGTGGAAACGATACTCTACTTATCATTTTATTACTTGTCGACCACGTATACTTGTGTGTGCGTTGGGAGCAACAGTCGCCCATGTGGACTGACCCGACCCGGTTAGGAGAGATGAGAAAAAGCATTTAAAAGTAAGTTACCACACTCATCCCACTTCTTCTGATAAAAAAAAACGTGAGTAGTGGGAATAACTACTTCAAAAGAAACTGCTCTTATTTTAAATGGAAAAAATAAACGTGTTTTTTCTTTCATCTGACAACTTAAGCAAAACACTGTGAACTTCTTCTTTTTCTCTCTTAATTCCTCCATAAAGTAACACACAACGAAACATTTAGTTTCTGGAAACCTACCTTGTTTCCTAGTGATTCAAGGTTTGACTTGGGCAATTTCTTGATAATAGATTTAACTTCCGTTGTGGTGTTAACAGGTACACAACTTTTTTTCCTGTTACCGTTATTAATTTCCTACAAATGGTATCAGAGCCTGGGGTTCTTGTTAATTGTTTCCAAGTCATGGATTGAATGTTAACAGCATAATATAATATCTGAAAATTAAAATTAGTCTAGCCCATAACTAATTTTCAGCATGATACATATTTTTTTATAGATTTTACTCGTTTAGTGCTTTCCGTTGATATATTATTCATCAAAAACGGATTTAAAACGAGTAAGATACGAATTTTTAAAGTTATGCTGAAAATTGTGACAGTTTTATGAAAAACTGCGTTCTGTAATTTGATTTTTGCAAATTACTGGTTTAGAATTAATAAATGGGTTATATATTTTCAGAATCTACTCATTACAGGCTTTCCGTTGATATATTATTCATCAAAAACGGATTTAAAACGAGTAAGATATGAATTTTTGAAGTTATGCTGAAAATTGTGACAGTTCTATGAAAAACGGCATTCTGTAATTTGATTTCTGCAAATTACTGGTTTAGAATTAAAATATAGGTTATATATTTTCAGAATCTACTCGTCACAAGCTTTCCGTTGATATATGATATGATGATAAACGGATTTAGAATGAGTGAGATATGAAGTGTTGAAGTTCTGCCTATAAATGTGTTTCTCTTCGAATGACTTCGTAATAGCCAAACTATTATAATGGTATATAACCCTTACATGCGATCTTCTACAAGTAAATGTGGCATATGTTGTCACATTGAATGGTATGTCCATTCTTATTATTTCATTGTTCCTATTTCAGACATGGCTGAACAGGGACAAGCTCGACTTGCTCCAAGTGGGAGTGGTATTGGAAATCGAGCAAGAGGACAATGTAGAAGAGTACGTCGTCGTATGACATATTCCCGAGGACGTGAAGTCATAAGGAATGATGTTTCCAGGACGATGCAAAATGTGCTAAGGGATGCAAGGGCTATACGAAGGGAAAGAGAAAAGAAATTTAGAGAGCTTAGGGCTTCACTAGCTGATCAAATTGAACATTATCAGTTTACCCAAAATGCACTAATTGATGCTATTGGCAAAATTGAACTTTATGATTGGGAAGCCTTAGCAATTTTAGTAGATTCACTTGGAGAACCTTTAGGTAGTATTTTAACTTATATTTATCACGAGGTTTGGCCAAGTGAACCTTTTTGGGTTTATATTCTTAAATTTGAAGCTGAGTGGGAGAATTGTCTCTACAACTACTTATAATTTGTTTTTTAATTAATGAAACTTTGTTATTTGTTTGCAAGATTACATGTCATTTTATTTTTTTTATTTTTTATGTGTGGCAATTAAAATAAGTATGACATGATATTTAAAATCTTAAAGAGATACACACTATGAGAAATGATTTTATAAAATTTTAGTAGTTGTAGATGATGAATGGAAACTTAGTAACCTTTCGATTCTATACTAAGTGTAAAATTAATATTTTATTTAATTGATTTGCCTAAGTGTGTATATCACATGCGAGAATGATGAGTAATAAATACACTTGCATTATTGTTTCATTTAACAGACTATGGCATCAAAAACTATCATTGCTGACTTAAATAAGGGTGACAAACTGAACGGCGAAAATTATGATATTTGGAGCCGTAAGATGTGGTATGTGCTGGAAGAGCAAGATGCTCTAGAAGCCATTAACCATGTCATGGTTTGCCCGGAGGAGGGTAACACTGCCCAACATAGGAGAGATCTTGAAGCTTACAATTCTTGGAAAAAGAAAGATGCCATTGCTCGTGGAATCATAGTAAGCTCAGTTGTGGTTGATTTCATTCACGAATGTGAACAATTCCCTACTACTCATGCCATGTGGGCACATTTGAGAGAAACATATGGGGGTACTACTGTGACCCACCTTAGACAGCTGACTATCAAATTTGACACTTACAAGAAGCGTCATGACCACAGTGTCAAACAACACCTTAGGGTGATGTCAAACATGATAGCTCAACTCAAAAGTGTTTATACTCTCTGATGAGCAGCAGGTTCAGGCAGTGATCCGGTCTCTTCCAAGTAATTGGGAACATCTGAAAGTAAACTTGACCCACAATGACAGCATCAAAACATTTGGTGATGTTTCTCTCCATGTTGAGCTTGAAGATGAGCGGCTTGGTGCTGCAAAAGCTATACCCACTGCCTATGTGGCAGAATCAAGTGGTTAAAAGGCTTCAGGATTCAAGCATAAAAATGACTGGAAGAAAGGCGGAAAGGGCAAGGAGACTGGTGAGGGACCCTCAAAGAAGAGAAACAAACCAAACCCTAAGAAGGGAAAACAGTTCTTTAAGAAGAAAGACAAGAGCAAGATGAAATGCTACAATTGCCAAGTGCCAGGACACTTTGCTCGTGAATGCACTGAGCCGAAAAAGGTAGCATTTCAAAACGCATCTCTAAGTGCTACATTTGTTTCTAGCACAGTTTTATTAGCTTAATCTTATCCTGTGTGGATTGTAGACTCAGGGGCTACTGACCATGTGACCTGTGATTGAGAAGCGTTTGTGGAGTACCGTCGAGTACCATCTGGATCAAGGTGGATATATGCAGGAAATAATGCGAAGGTTGAAGTCAAAGGTCTTGGCACTTGCAGGATTGACTTGCGTGGTGGCCGTACTTTGATGTTGCATGACGTCCTATATGCTCCAGAATTTCGACGGAACTTAATATCTGTGTCTGTCCTTCTTAATTTAGGTTTCTGTTTGAACTTTAGTCGCAATGTTGTGAGAATTACTCTAGACAATGTCTTTTATGGTTCTGGATATCTTTACGATGGTTTCTTTGTGTTAAGTTGTAATCCTTCTACTTATGACTATTATGTAGACCGTTGTGTTATGGCATGTTCTTCTTGTAATAGAGATGTTGACATTATTACATGGCATGCTAGATTAGATCACATTGGGCAAGATCGAATAAATAGATTGGTGAAGGAAGGACACTTGAGTTCTTTCTCGAAAATTGAAATGCCAACTTATGAACAATGTCTTGCCGGAAAGATTACACGTAAACCTTTTAGAAAGGCTAAGAGAGCTGACTTCCCATTGCAATTAATCCATTCAGATATCTGTGGTCCAATGAACGTGACGGCAAGATTTGGTTCCTTGTACTTCATTACGTTTGTTGATAATTTCACGCGTTTTGGTTATGTTTATTTGATTTTTTATAAATCCGAAGCACTTGAGTGCTTCAAACGATACATGAATGAGGTTGAGAATCAATTAGACAAGAGTATAAAAACTCTAAGAACTGATTGAGGGCGTGAATACCTTTCCAGACAATTTATTGACTTATGTAGTGAAAAAGGAATCACTAGACAATTAACTATTCCTTATACACTCAGTAAAATGGTGTAGCAGTAAGGAGGAATAGAACTCTATTGGATATGACAAGATCAATGATGGCGCAAGCTAATTTACCTATCTCTTTTGGGGAGATGCGTTATTAACTGCAGCCTATATATTGAATAGAGTGTCTTCTAAGTCAGTTCCTTCTACTCCTTATGAGCTATGGACCGGGAAGAAACCAAACTTGGGTTATTTACGACCTTGGGGTTGTGCTGTATTTATAAAAGATTCTTTTAACAAGTTTGGTAAACTGGGTCCAAAAGGCAAGAAATGTATTTTTATAAGATACTTAGAACACTCCAAAGGGTATGTGTTTATTGGTGAATTGGAGGATGGAAGTGTTACTGAAATTGAATCACGGGATGTCACATTTTTAGAAAATGATTTTCCTAAGAAGGTTGAAGTAAAGGATGGGGAGCCTCTTTATGAAATGTTGAACTCAGATGGTCAGCAAGTGTCTTCTGACACATTTGGTGATCTAATTGATCAAGAATATGGTGCTGATCTAAGTGGGAGATTTTTAATACAAGATCCTTCTTGTGAATCTGAGTTTCAATTAAGAAAGAGTACCAGGAAAGGTGTACCTAAACGTACTAATGATATAGAGGATTAAGTTTTCCTAGTATCGGCATTGGAAGTGAATGAACCAAATTCCGTTGCCGAGGCTTTATCGAGCCCTGAAAAGGATGAGTGGATGAAAGCAATGAAAGAAGATAGAGTCCATGAGAACCAACAAAGTCTGGGACATAGTTGATCTTCCACCTGAGCGTAAAGCAATTAAGAACAAATGGGTTCTGAAAATTAAACGTAAAGCGGATGGATCGATAGAAAGATACAAGGCACGACTGGTAACAAAAGGCTTACTCAGCAAGCAGGAATTGATTATGAGGATACTTTTTCGCCAGCTGTGAAGTTTACCTCAATTCGCTTACTTTTAGCTATTCTTACGCGTTTGGATCTAGAATTACATTAAATGGACGTGAAGACAGTTTTTCTCAATGGAGAATTGAACGAGGAAATCTACATGGAACAACCTGTAGGTTACATCATTAAGGGCCAAGAAAATAAGGTATGTAAATTGAAAAGATCTATTTATGGTCTAAAGCAGTCTTCGAGGCAATGGTACTTGAGATTTCATAAAGAAATGATCTCATATGATTTTACTATGTTTGATGAATACCATTGCATTTATGTTAAAAGGTCCAATGATATGTTTATAATTCTTTCTCTTTACGTGGATGATATATTGATGGCTGCAAAAAATTTGGAGTATCTAAAGATTATCAAGTCATGGCTTTCAAAGTCATTTGACATGAAAGATATGGGTGAAGCAGACTATATCCTAGGAGTTAAGATCCAAAGAAACCGTTCCAAGAAATTATTGAGTCTGTCTCAAGAAACATATATAAAGAAAATTCTGGAACGCTTTCGGATAAGTGAGTGCAAACTCATAGATACTCCTTTAGCGAAAGGTGAAGCTTTATGTCTTGAAATGTGTCCACAGACGCAAAGAGAGAAGGATGAAATGTCTCGAGTTCCATACTCAAGTGCTATCGGGAGCTTGATGTACGCTATGTTGTGTACTCACCCTGATATCTGTTATGCCGTCGGTCTAGTTAGCTGGTATTAATCCAATCCTGGAAGAGATCATTGGAAAGCAGTGAAGAGGATATTTCGATACCTGAAAGGAACTGCAGATTATTCACTATGCTATGGTGGGTCTGATTTGATGTTGAGAGGCTATACAGATACTGATTGGGCTGGTGACTTGGATGAACGAAAGTCAACATCTGGATATCCTTTCTTACTAAATAGTGGGGCCATTTCATGGAAAAGTAAGAAACAAACTTGTATTGCTCTTTCAACTATGGAAGCTGAGTTTGTAGCTTATACATATGCAGTACAAGAAGCTGATTGATTGAAGAGATTCTTTGAGCATCTAGATATTGCAAAGAATCCTCAAGGATCGATAATTGTATATTGTGATAGTTAGGCGGCTATTGATTTTATAAAAGATCCTAAGCATCATGAAAAGACCAAACACATTGATACCAAGTATAAGTACTTGAGAAACATAGTTGCAAGTGGTGAAGTTCCAATACAATACATGCCTACACTAAAAATGGTAGTTGATGCTTTTACAAAGGCAATATCTAAAGACCAGTTTGAGAAACATGTAATGGCTCTAGGTTTGCGTAGGATATGACTAAATTTATGTATTGTAGAACAATTTGAATGTTATACTCATCTATATATATTATTGAGTTTGTATTAAATCTCATGTGCATGTGATGGAATTTATTTGTGATAAGTGTGTCGAACAAGTCGCGAGATCGGCTCTCTCACATGGCCGATCGCCTCTGACGTCGAGGAACGTGCAGAGATGAGAAAAATTAGAACCTTGAATTGTACAAGGTCATAAATAGTTTAAATGGTCGGTCTTGATTAGATTTCAGACTTATGAATTAGTATATCCTATATGACTTGTTTTTGTAAGCCAAATGTGAGTTTTTCAAACAAATTGGATTTGAGGATTGCTTGAAGAAAAACTCGAGTTAGACATTTAGAAGTGTCTAGACCAAGATTTGTACGGTGTTTATATATTTAGAAGTAAGACACACGCGCCAAATTAGGCAAGAACACCGTAGCACGTGTTTCATACCATGTGTGCTTATCGACCAATAGGGTAATAGAAGAAAAGATCTTTGCTTCTTCATTATGTGAGACCCTAAGAAAAATCAATATGATTTTTCATTGGAATATCCTTTGACTTTTTACTGTCTCTTGAAGTACCAATCTATGTTGCTACTTTAGCATGTTACTAATAGCCACGAGTGATTCGGCAATGCGGTGCATGTCTAGGAAAGCAGCTGATTTGGAATGAATAGATTCGAGTAGAAAGGAAAGACAATTAAAAATAATTTAAAACTTAACTTGTATACACAGGTCGAACATTACATTTACCACGAGGGTTTCAAGTGTAATTGTGATACAAGTTAAATAGAAACTCGAGTCACCTCAATCGAGGTTGAGGGATCGGATAACTAGCTACTAGAGTAGCGTATAATGTCTGGGGTACTGCGAGTAAAAGATCCTCGTGTTAGTAGTGAATCTTTTTCGTATGTGATTGGATTTCTATATAGAGCTGTTACAACCTTGGTATAGCTCTACTTGATGCTCACAAGTCGCACGAACTATTTGTTTGTATGAAATAAGTGTGTTGTCGACATGGTGTTATTTTAGGTACAGTCCACCATGTGCGAAGTGGGAGATGTTGGATATTGGGCTTGGGTTTTGGGTCGCCCATGTGTACTGACCCGACCCAGTTAGGAGAGATGAGAAAAAGCAGTTAAAAGTAAGTTACCACACTCATCCCACTTCTTTTGATAAAAAAGAACGTGAGTAGTGGGAATAACTACTTCAAAAGAAACTGCTCTTATTTTAAATAGAAGAAATAAACATGTTTTTTCTTTCATCTGACAACTTAAGAAAAATACTGTGAACTTCTTCTTCTTCTCTCTTAATTCCTCCATAAAGTAACACACAACGAAATATTTAGTTTGTGGAAACCTACCTTGTTTCCTAGTGATTCAAGGTTTGACTTGGGGCAATTTCTTTATAGTAGATTCAACTTCCGCTGTGGTGTTAACAGGTACACAACTTTTGTCCCTATTACCGTTATTAATTTCCTACAAATATTTCAGACTACAGAAGAGGTAATTGCTCTAAAGACAAACCTGAAGAAAAGTCGTTAAAACATTTTCAAAAACATACCCTTTTGAAAACTTATAAGCGATTTGAGTCTTACCATGTCGATGTTATATGACTTAAAGTGACTATTGGGTTAAATATTCCACTATATGAATCTCCTCCAAAATAAAGTGGATTTTCTTGGTAGGCTTCTGCCAACCACTGAGATTGTTATTTTTAACCACAAAAAAAAAAAAAAAAAAAAAAAAAAAAAAAAAAAAAAACTCGGTCAAAGTATCCCTTGTTTACACACAATTCGGAGCAAGGAATGTAAGGCTCCATTCAATTATCATCAAAAGATAAATAAATAAATAAATAAATAAATAAATAACATTATGTTGCTCCAAACGCATTGCGTATACATGATCGACAAGAAATAAATTGATCGAGATCGAGTATCGATCCACAAGGACTTGTGATTAATTATTAACTAAATCAGTCCTTGTGATTAATTATTAACTAAATCAAACAATTCTTAATTATCTAAACAAGAAAAGATTGCAATAGTTTATTGAAAATTAATATAACTAAAATTAACTAGTAAAGCAATGAATTAACTAATAAACGAGAACAAGCAAGAAGCCGAATTCAATGTGAGATAATGTTCCAGGGTTATGAAAAATCTACCAATTCTGTTGAATTCTTCAGTTAGTTTAGCTAATTAATTTATTGGGGTTACTAATCGACAGTTTAATTTTTCTCACAAGCTCTTCCGATATCTTGCTTGTCTATTAAGTTAATACAATGCTTATATCCATATGGAATCAGAAGTTAACAAGAACACATTAATAATTCCTTTAAAAGTGATTAAGCTAGACAAACATGTATACTCATATCCAAATCCGCAACTCCATTCCTCGATGCCTAAGTTTAAGATCATCTCCTAATCACTCCTATTACAATCAAGAATTCCCTTTCCAAGTTCAACTCAAGATTCATATATACTATTTAATTGGTGATCCATCAATCAAATAATTAAGCTCAGGATCGAATAATTAATCCAATTATGATAAATTTATAATTATATATGGGTTTAGTGTTGAATTGTCTAAATAAATTGTGATCTATCTGTTAGAAGTTTTTATATTTCATGCAATTTAATATGGTGTTAGAATCGAACTCATCTTAATTTTTCGTTACCCGATATTGGGCTACCATTATATGTTGTCCAAAGTCCAGATTACAGACCTGGGCATGTGGGGATGTTAGTGTCTCACATTAGTTCAAGATGTCTCACTTGGATTCCTTATATGGCTATTAGATAATCCTAACCTTATTAGCTAGCTTTTGAATTTAAAAGTTATGGGTTCAAGTCTCATCATCACAATCACCAGAGAAAATAATTTTACGTATTTGACTCATAAAAAATCCAGGCTCATAATACTTGTTGACCAGCTCATAGCATCCCAAATCCATTTTTAATCCAAAGATTGCATTCTCTGTACCTAACAAATATGGGTTGGATGAAATTGGGTATTTTATTTGGTGTTTTATTACACCATAAGCGTCAATCTATACTCCTGAAAAATGCATGTCCCAATAAGCAGCACATAGAATCGAATATAAAGATAGAAGCCTAGAACACATGATCTAATATATGAAAATATATTTTGTCCTATATATATATAAATAATTAAACATAATCAATTAGTCTTAAGACTACGTATGCTAATTATCGTAGTAATCTTCCTAATGATTCTTCCTTCACATGTAGGTTCCCTTTTTATTTGTGGTAAAATTTATGATTATACGTGAAAATATATAAACACGAACAAACAAGAGTTTATTATTTTGCAACAATATCATTATTTGTTTGATTTCTTTTTCACCTCTCGACAAAGAAGAAAAACATCTCACCACAGTCAAAGCAAATACCCAACCAAAAAAAGGAAAAACACACAAATATTGAAACTTAGTAACTAGATAGTACACCAGAATCTCCGAATCTGTTGCACTTGAACTCTAGAAGCATGTCATCAAGGACAAAGTCTGCAACATGATGATTACCTGCATCAGTCATATGACCGCCATCCCAACTAACATATTGAGATGGATTAGGACAAACTGTGGCACTTGACCCACAAGGAGCATTAGCATTGTATTTTCCACCACCTCCGCAGCATGAAGAGGTCAATGTGGAAAATCCATACCAAGAAGAGCTACGAAACATATCCATATAAGCCCCATAGTAATCTCCATAGACAATTTTTACATATGGGAACTCCCATCGCAGATATTCCAAAGCCATTTTTAGATAAGCATTGTGGTATGAACAAAAATCATTTAGGTATGTCAAACAACCAAATGAGTCGTAAGCATTGGGATCAGATGTAGCATATGAATTCAGCATGCCAGGTAGACATCCGAAGGGGAGAACTCCTGGAACTAAAATGCGAGTTGCCCCTAGTTGAATTACATCTCTAATGCCTTTAATAACTCCAGAGACAACAAAAGGAACGTATCTCCGCATCTCAGGTTCTTTCTTTCCTTGGCCAAAAGAAAAGATATAGTCAGCTCCACCAATTTCCCCCATTATTACGAGAGATTCCCTTAAAGCGTGCCTACAATCAGAGCCATAGGTGGACTGTAGATGGGATTTCAACCACCCTAATTGAGTGGTGAGATGCATGTTCTGGGGAGACAATATGACATTTTGAGCAGCCCAAAAAGAGTTATTTAGCACTGTGGCACCAGCGTAAGCAAAGTTAACGCCTTGACTAAAAGAAGCATTTTTATCTAAGTAAGCATTGAGCAAGGGGATGTTTAGTGCGTAGGCAATAAAGTCGGTGATGATACGCCCATCTGAGTAGCGACCAGTAGGTCTCTTAAAATAGGTCTCGCCATAAGGAGGTCCATAGGTGTGTTGTGCGAGACCGTCTGTTAAAATAACAGCATTTCCAGCATCGACAAGAGAGTCGCCGAATTGGTAAATAGAAGTGATGTGACATTTTGTTTTGGCAGCAGAAGGAGAAAAAAGAAAAGCGAAGATTATGATCAGTAAAAGAAAGAAAGATACTTTGGGTAGAGATACAGAAGACATACTGAAGAATGTTTTTTCTTGAAAATTGAAAGTGGCAAAGTGCTATTTATACTGTTAAAAAGTACTCCCTCTGGATGAACCTTTTCGCTTTTCGAGAGTCAAACTGGATGAACTTTGACCAACAATTTAAGATGATTTTTTTCATCATATTGATATGCAAAGAGTTGCATGCTATAGTACTTTTTGTATAGTTTTTCAATATGCAAATTTTTATTTGAAAATATTAATTTAATATAGTCTAATTTAGATTTAAATATTAATGAAATTGACTTTCAAAAAGTAAAAAGGTTCATTCTTTTTGAAACGGAGGGAGTATTAGAAGTGTAACTGCAGACTTATCCCTATGTGGATGTGATGGTAGATCTTAATTTAATACAGGACTGTATCTAAATATTTTAGGTTGATGTGCATGTTCTAGTTTTTGTGATCCCAATGACTTGGAATAAGTGGCCGTTTGGCCATAGATTTGAAAAAAATATTTAGAAAACGAGTTTTTGAAGTTGGGTTGAAAAATGGTATTTGAAAATTGAAGTTGTGTTTGGACATACATTTCACTTGAAAAAAAGGTAGAGTTTTGTGAGAGAAGAAAAAACTTTTTTTGAAAAAAACTTGAAAAAGTGCTCTAAACCACTTTTTGATTTTTCAAAAACTGTTTTCCAAAAAAAGTTGAATAAATCATAAAATTTCATGGACAAATATGTTTTCAAAAACTTTTTGAAAAAAAGAAAAAAAATTTTGATGGACAAACGGATTAGTTATCTTTTGTAATGCATGTGCTAGCTAGGTTGATAGCCATTATCTAAAGGAAGTACACCCACCGTATAAGATTTAAGAAAAGTGTAATAAGTCATAGCTAGCATTTAGATAAATAGTAATGTTTGTGATTTTTTTATACTTTAAACTTTAGATCGTCTTGTGCAACTTGTCCCCATTTTGTCTTTAGGCTAATCTAAAATTGTCGAAAATATCGTACGTTAAAATCTAATTGTAATAAGTTATTCACCTATGTCTCTATTCTAATTCAAATATGATATGTTTCAGGACCGCTGTCATCTAACAAGAACATGGCGAACCATTCCTATTTTGCTTATAGCAATTGAAGAGTCCGATGATAATTCATTTTTCCTAAGATAAATTGCTAGATTTCTCGTGAATTTTTCACACTGATGAATTACTTTTTGGGTTTATGAATCAATCGAGAAGTGTATATACAATATTCATGATAATTATTTGTCTCACTTGGTTTACTGATGAAGAAAGCCAATTAGATTGCATACTTAAAGCGAATATGTGCAACAAATTCCTTAATCTATTTTTAACTCGTAAATTTGTTCAGTAGGTTACATTTCCCAACCATGCACCTAAGACGGGATTACTTATTCAACAGGCAACAGGATTCTTTCTAATTAAGGCGACTCGTACCAAGATAAATGAAAAGGCAAAGAAAGAGAAGAATATATGCTATCAACTATCTAAGTGTTTTATTATATAAGTGACTCCGATAAATAAAGTTATGTATTTTATATAAACATGTAGTATACATGGGGGCGGATTTAAACATATTATATCGGTGTCATCCGACACCACTATATCGAAAATATTTGCTAAATATGTATATGATTATAATAAGCAAAAAAAAAAAAAAAAATTGGTTATAATTAAAAAGGATGAAACTATATGAATTAAAAAACGACCACGTGAGTTGGTTGTACCCTTCCAATTTGACTTTGAGGTCTAGAGATCAAACCCTAGTAGCTATATTTTTTATTTCCATTTTTTAGCTAAATGGCTAGGTTTATTATAATAATCCTACATATAATGAATACTCCCTTTATTTCAAAAAGGATGAACCTATTACTATTTGAAGGGTCAAAGAAGATCATGTTTGGCCACATGTGTTACAAATATTTTCTAACTATTTTGAATTGTGAACTATTGTAACTTATAGTATTTTTCATGTAGTTTCTAAATATGTAAATTTTATTTAAAAACGTTAAAAAATTCGATGTGCAAATTCCCATCGAAAATTAGTCAATTTGATCCTCGTACTCCGCAAAGGTTCATCCTTTTTGAAACGGAAGGAGTACCAATTAGGATTTTTTTACACAAATATACAAATTTTCAACCTTAATTACAAAAAAAAAAAAAAAAAAAAAAAAAATAGCAAGATTTTTCAAATTACAAGGCATAGCAATATTTTTTTAGCACATTTTCATTTTTGATAATTAGACTTAACTCCACTCTTCTAAAAACCCTAAATCATTTTCTTCACTTCCCCAAAACAAATTAACCGTCACCCAACCCCTTCTCTCAGACCAAACATACAACTCCACCCCCGCCATCACAGTACAGATCCTATCGAAAACCTAATCAAAATGGTAAACAGAGAAACGCCTTTCTGGCGACGACTAACAGATCAACGCTATCACAGTGCAGATCCCAGACTCCGGTGATGACAACGGCTAACAGAGCAACTCCTTTCCGGCGAGATAACGCCGATAGTATCACTTTTGTAAGACGCTTTTTACGGCGTTGATCGCCTCTCCGTTTGTGTCGCTGCTACTGTGTTAATCTTTATCAACGATAGTATTTCGATGGTCTCCCCCTCCATTTTCACTGCTCCCCCATTCTCATTGTTACCCCCTCCCTATTTTGATCTACGTGTGTTCATCTGCTTAAGCACAAACTCCGCCATGTCGGGTGGTATCTCATCCATTTTGTGTTGTTGAGGTTGCACATATGAGATGAAAAGACTTGTGATTTGTGCCTTGTCTGGTATATGAGTAGGGAGGAGTGATGGGGTGGGCTGGTGATGCAAGCAAAAACCGGAGTTGAAGCCTTCCAATCGGAGACAATAAGAACACGACGCGGAAGCAAATAAGTAACCAAGATAACAAGAAATCGGGGAAGGGGGAGAACAGAAATAGAAGAAAGAATGGATAATCGGAATCAAAACAAGATTGATTATCCAAGGGAGAAAAAGAAACTTGAACCTAACAAGAATTCATACTAGGGATGAAATCCATTTCGGTTCCAAACCTAAGAAGGCATACACAAAGCCTCGGGCTTCAACAAGAATGGCTCGGCCAATTCTATCTCTATTCTCTCAATTCAATATCAACTCCAAAACTATCTCTAATGAGCTATGCTAGGAGTTTATATAGACAACAATAAAAAGGGCAAAATAGTAAAATGGTCACAGGTGACCAATGAGATAAAGCCACGCAGGGCTGGAGCAGTTTTATATGTTCGGCAGCTCAGCTTGAACACATTGGATTCCTATGCTTGTTTGGCTCGGTCACGATTGGAATCGAATGCTCTCCTGCCTCGGGCACATTTGTAGCCCTTCGATCAATTCTCTGTTCGGCGTCGTTCTTCCTTGGTTCGGTTGCTTTCAGCTTTGGCTCGAGCTTGTCATTTCTTCCTTCGGGCTCAAACTTGATCGTTGAGCTTTCATAAGTTATGCTCGGTCTCATAGCTTCCGAAGTCAGTGTCAGCAACGGTCACTTGTTGTCTGCTCGGTGGGGATTTCCATCGTTGTTGCTCCGCGAGGTAGTCTTTGATCGTGGGCGTTATGTGACTCCTCGGTGGACTAGCTTGATGAATCGAACAGGTGAGCCTGGTTCGTATTGCATCATCCTCCCCTTCTCGAAAGGATTTCGTCCTCGAAATCAAACCGACAAGATCTGCAAACAAGACAAAGACAAACAAAGCTTCCTACTTCGAGAGTAGGTTAGTGTTCAAAAGTGTGGAAAACACACTCTTATGATAGAGCCAAGCATCAATAATGATCAAGAAAATTATGTCCCCGAAGGAAACAACAAGTTCTTGGCTCAAAAAGGAATTGTACCGAACACATAAGTATACGAAAAGATCAATAGGACACTTTATATGCAAGATGTAGCGATCAAAGGCCCTATCACCTCTAAACTCATAGTCAAAGCCCTCAATTCACTTTTATCACCATGGGGCTTATGGACTTCGGTATGCACAATACTCGAGGTGTGATCAATATGTGGGATGGAGTAAGTAAAATGATTGACTCGACAACTAACATCGAATACTCCACTCCCTTTCTTAAAAGCAATCATATTCACACCAAGAGGTAGCTTGTCACCTCCAAAATTATCTCCAAGACAATCTTTCTCATTAGATAAGCTTTCGAAGAAGGTATCAAATAATGGATTATCTACGGGGTTAAGCTTTCTAAACCGAGGTGGTTCTCTTCCAGTCGGATGCACATCACCATCTCTTTCGAACAAAGGATTAGTGAAAATAAGTTCACTACCCATCAAAGGTGCATCCGAACCAAGATCATCATCCACACTTGAGGAGTCATCGAATATAATCAGATCCAACTCATCCACTAGGGACTCCTCAAGGGTATCTTCATCCTCACTACAACACATAGATCCACCATAGACAATGATTTCAACAAGGATATGATCAAACAACTCATTGTTCCCTTTATCAAAGATTGGTGGTGTGTCATAACAAGGGTCACAGACAGGGTCAACTACAACTTCATCACTAAAGAGAGGTTCGGTAAAAATCGAGCTCACATCATGATGTGGCTTATCATTCCTCTCATCTAGTGGTTCACCTTCACTCACAAGTTGACCATTCAATTCTACACTAGTTGCAAACACGTTGCAATCATACAAATCATCAACTAGCATAGACTTTTCACAAGCAATTTCACAAGACAAGGAAGTATCATGCTCACGGGGAGGAAATCGAATACTTACATCGGAGTGCCCTTCGGTCTCTCTCACTGCCTCCGAAGTGTCATAAGTAGTTTCTTCACCATGGAGCTCACATGAATGATTTTCTTCACCTTGTCTATCTACTTCGGGACATGGTTGAGGCTCCTTCGGTTTGCCTCCAAGAGTACGTACATAAGAATTCAAGCAAGTAGAAGAAGAAATAAAGGGTTAAGGTTAGAATAAGGTGTGTCCTCACTCTCAATGATTCTTTTTCCCTCTTTCTTTTTCCTCATTTTCTTTTCAAGGTCAGGTGTGGGTTCGGGTGGTGAAAACTCACTCTCATCACTTAGCACAACCTCTCCTTTTTCTCTCGAGAGTTGTCACCGGTCACTCCCTTACTCCTCTCGATCTTTTGTCTCTCATATTCGGGTGAATTGGGTCGAGGCCCAAGAATACCCATAGCTGGAGTAGGTGGACTTCTAACATCGATCCGAAGTCTACGACTCGAAGACTCATCAACTGATGTCTCTTTTTTTGTCGTCGGTGAACCACTTGACTTCGAAGCTAGTGTCTTCAGGTTCACAGTATTGACTTCGGTCGACTCTTTTCTTGCACTTGTCCCACTAATTCTTGTGTTCGTAGGACTCCTCGGTGGCACTCTTTCGATCCTGGATTGGAGTTCCTGCTCTTTTCTCTGCTGAAAAGCCGCGGCATACGCTCTAATGGACTTCTTTTCCTTCATCTTGTAGGGTGTGAACATAGAAACAAGTTGCAACTCTTTGTTGTACACGAGGTATACATCCCTCTCACTAATATATAGCAACTGTTTGCTGCACAACCATGGATCTCCTAGCAAAACATCAAAATCGGGCATGGAGTACACGTCACACCAAGCATATTCTCTATAATCCCTATGAGATATGAGCACTCGAGCCTTATGGGAAACCCTCACTCCCTTATACGAATAAGGATGTTTCAATTTATAGCATGGTATTTTTAGGGTCCATAACAAAGAAGCGCTAATGCAATTGACGTCGGTATCTCCAATCTTGAGCAAATTTCCTCCATAACCATTCACCTCAACAACGAACCTGCTTTTACCCAAGTTTCTTATAGGAAAACCCAAGTAAGAACTTGAGTGTCCCAAATCATCAAGACTAACAACTTGGGTCCTCCTTATTCCTCCACTAGTGGCAACACCACTAGGATAACTCCCACTTCCTTTCACTCTTCCAACATTAGAAGTATTGTTGAAAGTCGAGGAAGCAGTTTTAGCATGGAACCCCTAAGAGCTACTCCTCGAAGAAGGAGTTCGGATGAAACCTCCTCTACTCCCCTCGGGTCCACATCCACCAGTGCTCCTCGAGCCACCCTTCCCATGGGAATTGGAAGCATTGAATCGTGTGTCACGACTCAAAGTTGCAAGCCTTCCTCCTCCCATGGAACAACCTCCACCACCTCTTCCCAACCCAGATGGAAGGAGTTCTACTACTCCCTTGTGCTCCATACGAGACACCGAAGGAAGATGACATCGAATAGTTCACTCGATCAACTTCATCATCGATTTCCCTGATGTCTCATTCATCGTATTCAAGATCATCACAATGAGAGTAAGTAGGATCATCATACCTCGAAGCATCACTACCTTCGTATTCTTGACCCAAAGCATAAGATTCTTCTCGTTCATCTTCACAGGCTTCGTAGTCTTCGTCGTCTTCGTATTCACCATAGTGACCTGCTTCGTCCTCGTAAGAGCCATAGTCCCCGGTGTTGTTATAGCAATCATCACCATCGTAGGAACCATAGTCTCCAACATCTCCACACGAATCATACCCTCCATAATCTTCATCATCCGAAGACATAGCTGCAACAAATAAAGTAAAGGACCTCACAAGTTCAATCCCTCACGTGTATCACTCGAGTGATTTTCACTCGATTTTCTTTCCACTCATGTATACACTCAAGGTCGTTGGCTTTTGTGACCTCACTCTATTGTTCTCACCACTCTAGCCTTTTTCCACTCAAGATGGGCTTGCCTTCTTGTTAGGAAACCGAAGTGATAAGTCATAACTAGTACTTTCCAAGTTTAGGTTCGGAAGGAGTTTATTTGACTCGATGGAACGGTAGCTATTTAACTGCGCACGGGGAGTCAAAGAATTATCTACGAAATTGGACCTCGGTCACCCCACGCATGAGTTCCTATTAAGCTCAAATTCGATAGTACAACCTCGAGTAGAAAGAATTACTCCAGAGATCCACTATCGAGAATATTTGGACACAAGAAAAGTGAAATCCTAAGGGAATCTTCCTCCTCAGTTCCGCTTCGGAATTTTCCGAACACGTGACCTCGGTACAAGTGTTTCCTCCTCGGTACAGATAGGGTTTAACCTTATAAAATTCCCTTTTCTAGCCGACAACTTTTCACCTGGGGTTTTGATCTTTACACTTTACCCCTTTCTTCTCCAATGGAACAGTGAACCTTTACTCCGGTGTACGAATAACTTCAAGATTCGTTCACAGTCTACTAACAACAGATTAAGCTCAAGATTTGGGTCGTCTCCGGTTCTACAATGGAGGAGAACACTTTAGTTCCAAGCAGAGCTAAGAACACAACTCGACAACGTCCGTACACAGTTAATAACTTAACAAGATTCCGGCGTACGGACGGTAGCTAAACAGTGGAACTTTGATTTTCAAGCACTAAAATCATCCCAAATAAATCAACAACCACCAGTTTCCATCGATAAACACCAAAACACAACTGGGTTCGATCTCAACTATACCACGTCAAGAACACAGTCCAAAATCGAATAAAAACCCTAGTTACAAATGACGTATGTTGGGTACTCAATCGATTCCTTAGACAGTGGCGACTACAAATAAGTGATTGTTTAATCCAAACAATAAAAAACAAACAAATTTTGATAATTTTTCAACTTTTCAATTTTTTTTGTATTTTCTTCTTTTTCAAGTAACATAAGAACGCCAACAGAAAATAAAGTTAAGATGAACAAGGAACGGTAGATTCGTAGGAACGAAATCCAAGCCTTGCTCTGATACCAAACTGATACAAGCAAAAACCGGAGTTGAAGCCTTGCAATCGGAGAGAATAAGAACACGACGCGAAAACGATAAGATAAAGAGGCGGAAGCAAATAATTAACCAAGATAACAAGAAATTGGGGAAGGGGAAAAACAGAAATAGAAGAAAGAATGGATAATCCGAATCAAAACATGATTGATTATCCAAGGGAGAAAAGAAAACTTGAACCTAACAAGGATTCATACTAGGGATGAAATCCATTTCGGTTCCAAGCCTAAGAAGGCATACACGAAGCCTCGGGCTTCAACAAGAATGGCTCGGCCAATTCTATCTCTATTCTCTAAATTCAATATCAACTTCAAAACTATCTCTAATGAGCTATGCTAGGAGTTCATATAGACAACAATAAAAAGGGCAAAATAGTAAAATGGTCACAAGTGACCAATGAGATAAACCCACGCACTGCTGGAGCAATTTTATGTGTTCGGCAGCTCAGCTGGAACACATTGGATTCGGACGCTTGTTTGCCTCAGTCGCGATTGGAATCGAACGCTCTCCTGCCTCGGGCACATTTGTAGCCCTTCGATCGATTCTCTGTTTGGCGTCGTTCTTCCTTGGTTCGGTTGCTTTCAGCTTTGGCTCGAGCTTGTCATTTCTTCCTTCGGGCTCAAACTTGATTGTTGAGCTTTCATAAGTTGTGCTTGGTCTCATTGCTTCTGAAGTCAGTGTCAGCAGCGGTCACTTGTTGTCTGCTTGGTGGATTTCCATCGTTGTTGCTCGACGAGGCAGTCTTTGATCGTAGGCGTCATGTGACTCCTCGGTGGACTAGCTTGATGAATCGAACAGGTGAGCCTGGTTCGTATTGCATCAGGTGGGGGCAGAGTGGAGTTATGTCTCGCCTAAAGTGATTCATTATTCCATTTGAAATCGTGTATATTCTCTACTGATTTTGTATGTTGGTGCAGTTAATGGAAAAATGTTCAAAGAGAGAAGATGCATGATGAAATAATGCTGAAACGGTATAGAAACTTATAGATACAATGCAGAAACGGTCTGAAATGGTGTTGAAACAGTCTAAAACGGCATTGAAACACTATGATACAGTCTGAAACGGTATTGAAACAGTCTAAAACGACATTGAAACAGTATGATACAGTCTCAAAACGGCATTGAAACACTATGATACAGTTTCAAACAGAGTTGAAATAGTCTGATACGGTGATGAAACGATATGATACAATCTTAAACCGCTTGTGAAAAAATTTCGAAATAAAATATAAAAAATAATATGAAATAATGCTAAAAAGGTGAAAATAGCTTAGAAACAGTGAGAAACAATGCACAAATGGGATGAAACAATGCTGAAATAGTCAAGAAACAGCTTGATACAGTCGAGAAATAGTTAGATACGGTGTTGAAATAATCTGAAACAGTGCTGAAACATCATAGATACAATGAGATACGGTTGGATACGGTGCAGAAGCTGTTAGATACAGTGCTGCAGAAACAGTAGAAACGGTGCACAAACTGTTAGATACAGTGCTACAAAAACAATTGTAATGGTGCAGAAACTGTTAGATACAGTGCTGCAGAAATAGTTTGATACGGTGCAGAAACAGTTGATACAGTGCTGAAATAACTGAAACGGTGCAGAAACAGTTAGATACAGTGAGATACAGTGAGATACAACGAGATACGGTGAGATACAATGAGATACATTGAGGATGAGATGAGGAAAAGTGAAATTGGGGTAAATGGGAGGAGTATAAGTGAAATTGGGGAGATAGTGGGAGTAAAAGTGAAATAGGGGGAAATGGGAGGAGCAAAAGTGATAGTGGGGGAAATAGGAGAAAGAATGTAAGGGTTTGGTATTTTATGAGAAAATATTGCTATGTTGTTGCTATATTTGTAATTATCTTGTGTTTTCCTCTATATAGGGTAATTTTACTAAAATGTATGTTTGGCAATTAAGCTCTAACTTGTACTTTTATGTAAAAAATCCTACCAATTAAACCTAGACCTATTAGGCCACAATCAAAACTATTGAAAACTGGAATTCATTTATAGTGATTCATTCTTTTGTTCGCTTTGATAAATTTTCGATACTACTCATAGAAAATTCTGCGTATGCCACTGATTATACATCATATTTTGTAGACATTATTGTTGTATATCGTTAAGGTCTATGAAATAGAAATTGTATACCTGGAAGATGCATACTAAAAAAAAAAGGGCAGCCTGATGCATAGAGCATCCCGCGTTCATGCAAGTTCCGAGAAAGGGTCGCATCCCGAGAGGTGTGATGTACGCAGCCTAAACAATTTTTTGGACAACCTGTATATTACATATTCACTGTGTAATTTTATAAGGAGCAAAATATGGGAATGAATACAGGCCTGATAAATATGTAGGCTGTGGGTAATCATGAAAACACCCTAATTTTCTTGGACGACGTGTATATTACAATAAAATCACATAATTAAAAAATTTAGGTACTTATAAGTTTCTCTTAAGATTGATATCTTGACCTGTTATTTCTATTTCAATACCGGTCGCAAGAGTCCTCGTAAGAATGGATGATTATGCAATTTATGGGCCTGGAGTCCTTGTGTTTTTGCTGAGATGGTAGAAACACTAGAACTCATCGTCCTTAATTTCTAAATATAATATTTTTTTATCCTGCCCTTTGAGTTTAATTTATAATTATTTTTCTGAATCCAATGATGGTTTGAATAACAAATTAGTGGCCAACTTGAGTTTAGATGATTAAATGGATTCAACACCCCTTATGAGAGATGACTAGACCAGCTCCAAACGTCCCAACACATATATCGTTCAAAAGGTTAAATTTTTCGTACCTGACAAATATAGATTGGTTGATAGTGGATATTTAATATTATTTATACAGACAAACTAGATTAGTTGAAATTGAAAATTTATATAGACAAATTCAGATGTTGAAATTGAGTGTTTATACAGACAAATTTAGATTAGTTTAAATTAGGCATTTATACAGATAAATTCAGAGAAAATTTATACAGACAATTTCAGATTAGTTGAAATTTGGTATTTATATAGTGGGAGGCTTAGCACACATAGTAAATTACCCAATTTTATAAATTTCTCTCGTTTGCACTTTGGATACAAGTGTCAAATATGGCCGCGAATATTCCTGAAGAACTCCTTTTCCACTGAAGCAAACCTATACACAAATATATAAACCTGGAACACGTGATCTAGACTCTAGTACATACAATTTCTCCTATTTCTTTTTGCCACTTGTGACGTTTTTAGATTTTTTATTATCCATAAATAAAGTTGTTACAATATAATAATTGAGCTCTTTCATCTCAGTCTATAATGGTGGCAAATGGATAGATTGGATCGGATTTGGATCGATTAAAAATGGATTGAGAAAAATGGGTTGGGTTGTAACCTACCCATATTAATATGGGTAAAAAATAGGTTCGGTAAAAAGTGGGTAGGATAAAATATGGGTAAAAAATTATATTCCGCTGCAACTAATAATCTAATATTGGAACTCTACTTTGAACCATTACAGGATTCAAAAAAATCATCCATAAATAATTGAGCTCTACTGAATTAACTATACAAACAGAAACCTACGTGAAAGTTTCTGGCGTATACCTAATGAGTAAATACTAAAACGACAGCACTGTTTAAAGACTACGTATGTTATTAATATTAATTTTCAATTGTTTATTCCTTCATGTTGACTAATCTAGTACAAAAATAAAGCTTAATGACAACTGGAGAATTTAGAAACGAAAAAAGGCTGGAAATAACATGGGACTGGTGTAAAGCCGCCTATAGGAAATTTGAATTAATAATCATAATCCACCAGCTTACACTTTGTCTTTTCCTTTCATTTTGTTCTTTTCCTAAGCTATGAAATTGGTTTTATGTGTCTTAGGTGGTAAACGCTAACAAAGTTGGAAGTATGTAAATACTTTGCTGAATAATTTAAGGGCGGAAACATGTATTTTCCCAATCCTTGTGTATGAGTTTTTGAAATATGCATCGATCTTAGGGAAAAAAAATATTGAAATGAAAGTTACGCACGACTATGGTTTTTTAAAGTAACAGATGTTCTTTAAAGACTGATTACATGTGTATAACATTGAAAATCAATCATCAAAATCAAGAAACTGTTCTTGAACCAATAAAGATTAAAAAAATCAATTAAGCAACCATTCACCATTAAAACAGTTAGACTAATTGGATAGAGGTGCTAAGTTGGGCAAATTTTTGTAACTGGTTTGTAGTATCATAAGTTCATCAATAAAGGCCTGCAAATTATGATCAGAGGAACCACCTTCAATGACTGCCTCAGTTCCTTTCTTCTTCCATTTCATTTGATTCCCTTTCATCTCAGTCTATAATGGTGGCAAATGGATAGATTGGATCGGATTTGGATCGATTAAAAATGGATTGAGAAAAATGGGTTGGGTTGTAAACTACCCATATTAATATGGGTAAAAAATAGGTTCGGTAAAAAGTGGGTAGGATAAAATATGGGTAAAAAATTATATTCCGCTGCAACTAATAATCTAATATTGGAACTCTACTTTGAACCATTACAGGATTCAAAAAAATCATCCATAAATAATTGAGCTCTACTGAATTAACTATACAAACAGAAACCTACGTGAAAGTTTCTGGCGTATACCTAATGAGTAAATACTAAAACGACAGCACTGTTTAAAGACTACGTATGTTATTAATATTAATTTTCAATTGTTTATTCCTTCATGTTGACTAATCTAGTACAAAAATAAAGCTTAATGACAACTGGAGAATTTAGAAACGAAAAAAGGCTGGAAATAACATGGGACTGGTGTAAAGCCGCCTATAGGAAATTTGAATTAATAATCATAATCCACCAGCTTACACTTTGTCTTTTCCTTTCATTTTGTTCTTTTCCTAAGCTATGAAATTGGTTTTATGTGTCTTAGGTGGTAAACGCTAACAAAGTTGGAAGTATGTAAATACTTTGCTGAATAATTTAAGGGCGGAAACATGTATTTTCCCAATCCTTGTGTATGAGTTTTTGAAATATGCATCGATCTTAGGGAAAAAAAATATTGAAATGAAAGTTACGCACGACTATGGTTTTTTAAAGTAACAGATGTTCTTTAAAGACTGATTACATGTGTATAACATTGAAAATCAATCATCAAAATCAAGAAACTGTTCTTGAACCAATAAAGATTAAAAAAATCAATTAAGCAACCATTCACCATTAAAACAGTTAGACTAATTGGATAGAGGTGCTAAGTTGGGCAAATTTTTGTAACTGGTTTGTAGTATCATAAGTTCATCAATAAAGGCCTGCAAATTATGATCAGAGGAACCACCTTCAATGACTGCCTCAGTTCCTTTCTTCTTCCATTTCATTTGATTCTCTTTCATCTCAGTCTATAATGGTGGCAAATGGATAGATTGGATCGGATTTGGATCGATTAAAAATGGATTGAGAAAAATGGGTTGGGTTGTAACCTACCCATATTAATATGGGTAAAAAATAGGTTCGGTAAAAAGTGGGTAGGATAAAATATGGATAAAAAATTATATTCCGCTGCAACTAATAATCTAATATTGGAACTCTACTTTGAACCATTACTGGATTCAAAAAAAATCATCTTCAACTAAAAATTCAAATGTGAAAGAAGAGATTTGTGACACGACCCAAAATCCGGTTAGGCCGTGCGGACATCCGACATCCTCCTCTAGACCCGTCGGGCGAACCCTTACCAATTAAATTAGGAAAATAAATATAATAATTCATAAATAAGGACAAGACTTAAGAAAAAAACACAGATATACTGATACCTCTAAGCTGTACAAAAGAAATTACAGCTGTCTACTCAACATGTTAGGTTTAGGGCTATCCAGACTAGACATCTAAGAGTACAAAAGAAGACAGATACCTCCTGAAGGGAGCAAAATGCATCTGAAATGATAACCAATAAACTAGTGGCCATCCGGAATAAAAGCTGGCTCACCCTGACAGCTGAAGTCGTTTTCGCTCCTTCATAACGTGGCGAACTCAATCCTAGAGCGAACCTGCCGAAACGAAATAGATAGACAAGAAACAAACAACAAACAAGGGTGAGTCAAAAGGACTCAATAAGTGGGGCAGACTAGCCACCTCAAGGAATAGGATAGCTAGCCAGGGAGAAGAAACATATAAACCAAATTCCTCTTATTTAAATTATGAAAAGGCAGAGCCAGATAATAACTAGAAACACGTATGGAATCACAAACTCATTAACAACCAGTAACGTAAGATAGCCAGAACATATAGGTATCCGGAACATATAAACAATCAGAAATACATCCTGTTGCGGCGTGCAACCCGATCCATATAATTATCATGTTGCAGCGTGCAACCCGATCCCCGCAACCCAGAATACGAGCCAGAAATATATAGGTAAACTGAGATATGTCCACGACATAGTGTACAAACCGCATACATAAAACACAATACAATACACACAATAGTCAGTATGCGGTGCAATTAGATGGGAGGAATGCGGTACAATGCAATGCAGTCACATATGCCTGATACCTATCTCCGACGCGGGACTCTCATCGTCTACCAGGAGATATATGCAAAGATGATCTTTCACCGGCTTGGGACTCTCATCGATTACCGGGAAGTATATGCAATGATGACCCTTCACCGGCTCGGGACTCTCATCGATTACCGAAAAGTATATGCAATGATGACCCTTCACCGGCTCGGGACTCTCATCGATTACCGGGAAGTATGTGAAATAATGACCCTTCACCGGTGCGGAACTCTCATCGCTAATCGGGAAGTATATGCAATAATGACCCTTCACCGGTGCGGGACTCTCATCGCCAACCGGGAAGTATATGCAATAATGACCCTTCATCGGTGCGGGACTCTCATCGCCAACCGGGAAGTATATATCAACTCACAGCCAGAGTACAATACTCAGATCCTCAATGCAATACCAACAACAGGACATAACATATAATATACAATGTAAATTCAAAGCTAAGGCGTAATTAGTACGCCTATCGGTAGCTACACACGTAAGGATCACGTGGTAGAAAATCCACGAGGCCAGGTGCCTCCAAAGAAATGGATATAAACACTTACCTTGTTACAAAGTTAGTACATCCCCTCAATAACTGCTTGTCCTTTGGTTTCATTGCCAAACGATCCCACTCTATTCAATAAGCAGAAAAATATATCAAATTAGGCTAAAGGCTTCATTTCTCACATCTTAGGGTAGTCCAGGTAGGAACCTGATACCCTATTCGTATACGCAATACGCAGGCCAGGCCTATGTATAGGGTTTATGGTCACATAACCAAACCCTAAATAAATTACATTTATATGTTGCCCATAACTCACTGAGTACGAATATATAATCAATTCCACTATCGGGGTCCATTTGACCTTTTAACTATCAATTGAACTTATTAAAACGATGTCTAATATTCTAAGTTTTACCGTTAAAATATATTCAAACACACGTAATAAACTCAAATAATGCATTAACATCATTACCTGAATATTTCGGTGTAAAAATTCTACTATTTTCCCGGCTCTTTTCTCATTTTCTGGCATTTTTTTATCTCACTGCGCTTTTCTCTTTCTCTTTTCTCGTTTCTCTGTTTCTTTTTAATGTTTCTCCTCAAATTTGTTACAGGTACACACACACACATATACTGCACATGCCACCGCCTAACTTTTATGTATTTTGTCTTTTCCCTTTTTTTTTTTCTTTTTTTCTTTTAAAATTCGCTGGTACAGTAAAAATTAAAACGGTATCCTACGATATTCGAAAAATAATTCCAACTTTTGCATACAAGTTATACAAAATATATGTAACATAATCGCGAAGGCGGATCTCAAATCGGGTTCCCGAAACTCAAGATGCGAATTTAAATAGAAAAAGTCAAATTATTTAACTTTCGGCATTTTAGCGGAAACTAGCCGAACAACATCGAAATTCACTTTCGAAAGTTTACAAAAATCACAAATAATCATACGAACTTAATAGCGCTTTCGGATTTCGAATCGGAGCTCATTCGGCAAAACCGAGCTCGAAAATCTCTTTTTAATATTTATCGCTAATAAAAACTGAAACCTTCTTCCGATGCCTACCAAACGAGGTCTGATTTAGCTCAAATTATACAGACAGGTCCTAATAGATATTACGAATATTTTAAAATTATCGGCATGCTAATCGGAGTCCTAACTTCCTAAACGACTGACCGAGGTCGTTTCATTCTCCTCCACTTAAACTCTCGTTCGTCCTCGAACGAGCCTAAGTCTAAAGAAAAATTCGCACAGATAACAAAAGAACTTGCACGACCTTCATAAGCTACTCCACGGACCTTATCTCTTGATTACAGGATCAGAATTATATTTCGCACATCGTACTTTTGGAATAAAATATATCTGGATAAAATGATAATACCATTGCCCGGATTATTCTGACTAAGACGATCCTTCTTCGATAACGAGAGGAGAGTTCTACATTTTCGAGACAAAGATACACGGAACTTTGGATGGATAACATGATTCAGCCGATAATCACCTCTTCGATATACCTTTCGATATAGAATAGGTCAATGGAACTAAGAATTAGCTTACGCTCTCACAACGCCTTAGAGATTTAATATTTATATTCATTATTGGAGGAAGACTCCTCCACTTAGAGCTTCAGCTCATACAGCTAAGTTGAATAAAAATAGTCATCCTCGCACAACCTGCCGGATTAAGGAAGACTTAGCTAAATAGAGAACGCGGGTCAGACCTGAGCTACCAAATTACTCTCTCGAGTTGCCAAACAGCTGTAACTCTCGAGTTCACAACTCCATACATTTTCTATAAGCACCACCGCCTGATGGATGGTACTTCTTTATAAAAATTTCAGCAGAGTTTCCCCTGAAACTGGATGATCCGCAAAAATAGAACCAGCACTATACTATACATGGGAATGGATACCCGGATAAACTGATATCCAAAACAATAATATGCTTACCCAGCTACAATAACACGTACTCTGGCTCAACACAGGGAACGTCGCAAGCGGCTACCAATCGCCCAAGCTCACTAGTGCCGGACGAAGAAGAAATGGAAATGGATCGAGGATAGAAATAACTAGAGCTTTAGGAAGTTCATCTTCTTAGTTGCTTGGCTACCAAAGCTAGACTACTTCCGAGTCAGGCGAGCCAAAGAATCGCAATTGAAGAGATAGACATTAAATAAGCTTTATGGAAAAACATCCATACCAATTTAACCTCCCAATAAGAAGGAAACTCTGACAATTTACCAGAATACCCTTTTATAACTAAGACAAGCTCATAGAATAACATGACTCTACTAGAATCTCGAACCAAGAGGAGGCACATAGATCGAGCATTACTTACCAGCCACTTTACACCGGAAGAAACAACGATACTTCCTGATGGTGACGAATAAGAATCCCATCATCCTACCAACACTGATTTCCGAGGAGAGAGGTAAAATGACTTGACATAATAACACAAGATGGCATAACAGGATGCCAAGCAGGCAATAGCAATACTCACCGTCAGATCTCTCATATTTAGATCAAATAAACTAGTAGGGTCTCATAAATGCCAAGAACAAATCATATCAGAAACTCACCCCTCTACCGCAACCGATTCTTAATTACGACAATATCCAAGGAAACCGTCGAAACATGATAAGACACACCATTTCCATATCGATCGGAAAGATAAATCTTACTTACAGATAAGGGAAGAAGAAACACACGGGTCTACTACATCGGATGCCTCAGCATCCCGCCAGACTAGCAGTTCATAGAACTGCCTCTGCAGCTGAGTCGAGCCACTACCCTGATAATTACTTCTAGAAGAACCACTACCACCACGCTCTCGACCTCTATTGGATGGTGGGATTTCTCTGATTGATTAAACTTTAAATGAAATTCCTGGGACTGTGCAGGTGCCTGAGGGCGAGAAGAAGGACGATTGTCTACTTGCTGGAGTAAGGAAAAACTCCTCAAAAGATAACCAGACTCATGATAGTGATAACACCCTTTTCCCTAAAAATGGAAATTGGATAGATTATAGATAGCTACAAAGAGAAAACTGAGTCTATCTTGATGAACTACTAGCGCACTTTGAGAATCACGCTCTACAAGCTGAGATAACCTGGAAGGTGACCTTCCAAAAATAATCAGAACTCTTACCTCCAAATGAGGTACCATGATGCCCACTAGGGCCACAGGATCTCTTGCCCTCCCGCTCTAACTTATGGTAGGCCTAATACCTTTGGGAAATATCAACAACAACATCAAATGAAGTCCCAACCTCAATTTTTCGAGCCATCTGGGATCTCAAGGAAGGAGAAAGGTCATCAATAAATTTTTGAATCTCTCGAAAGGCTCATGGACTAGTTCTAATGCATATTCAGTCATTCTATAGAATTCAATCTCATATTCTGAAACACCAACAGGCTATCCGACAGGCTACCCTATCCAATCTACTCAGACTGGCAACACTTTTCATCTCGCTCGCTACTCGGAAGGAGCTTTTCCACGAATCTAGAAGAAAAATCGAACAAAATTAGCTAATAAGAGAGCAGCCAACCAATTCAAGGCCAGACCCCTGAAACTAGAAAGCAGAATAATCAACACCATACCACTCGATATAATCAAGAGCCTGAAGGGTACGCTGACATCACTTTATTTAAAAAAACTTACACATGGATTATCTAATGCATTGCTTGGGAATATCCGGATGTTCAACTGCGTAAAATAATGCAACCACTTTGAGCACTCGGATCCAATAATTACCTCAGTTACCTAACCAGCCAGAACAACTGGAGGCACAACACATGCTGCCTCTGGAACATACTTTACTGCGGCAATATTAAAAACTGGAATAGGAGCTCCCTAAGACCGAACATCTGTATCTGCGTCAACCTAATAAGCTACCTATCGAATAATAGGTTTTTGCGGAATCTGCGTTGCCAAGATTCTCGTAAAGCACCGTAGAGAGCCAAGGGAACCACAAGGTCCTGCTCCCTTACCCATCGCGAGCTCGTACATCCGAACTAGATCGTCAGCACAATCAAAAACTCTCAGGGCTTCGTCAGTGCTAGCCCAGGCTAGACTGCTTCGTCTTGAACTCATACTATTTACTGATTTGTCGCACGAGGGTTCACAATTACGACGAATGAATTAACAAAAATACTGCTGCATCCTAGACCGACGCACGATCAGAAAAGAAGGAAGTGAAACTTCCTAAATGCCACCATAGCCTCTCGTAGATAAGTACGGACGTCTACATACCCATCAGCGAGACTCTACTAGACACTGTCTTAATCTGGATAGACTCTAAATTGGGCTATGATACCAACTGACACGACCCAAAATTCGGTTAGGCCGTGCGGGCACCTGATATCCTCCCCTAGACCATTCGGGCGAACCCTTACCAATTAAATTAGGAAAATAAATATAATAATTCATAAATAAAGACAAGACTTAAGAAAAAAATACAGACATAATGATACCTCTAAGCTGTACAAAAGAAATTACAGCTGACTACTCAACATGCTAGGTTTAGGGCTATCCACACTAGACATCTAAGAGTACAAAAGAAGACAGATACCTCCTGAAGGGAACAAAATGCATCTGAAATGATAACCAATAAACTGGTGGCTATCCGCAATAAAAGCTGGCTCACCCTGACAGCTGAAGTCGTCTTCGCTCCTTCACAACATAGCGAACTCAATCCTGGAGCGAACCTGCCGAAACGAAATAGATAGACAAGAAACAAACAACAAACAAGGGTGAGTCAAAAGGACTCAATAAGTGGGGCAGACTAGCCACCTCAAGGAATAGGATAGCTAGCCAGGGAGAAGAAACATATAAACCAAATTCCTCTTATTTAAATTATGAAAAGGCAGAGCCAGATAATAACTAGAAACACGTATGGAATCACAAACTCATTAACAACCAGTAACGTAAGATAGCCAGAACATATAGGTATCCGGAACATATAAACTATCAGAAATACATCCTGTTACGGCGTGCAACCCGATCCATATAATTATCCTGTTGCAGCGTGCAACCCGATCCCCGCAACCCAGAATACGAGCTAGAAATATATAGGTAAACTGAGATATGTCCACGATATAGTGTACAAACCGCATACATAAAACACAATACAATACACACAATAGTCAGTATGCGGTGCAATGAGATGGGAGGAATGCGGTACAATGCAATGCAGTCACATATGCCTAATACATATCTCCGGCGCGGGACTCTCATCGAGTATATGCAATGATGACCCTTCACCGGCTCGGGACTCTCATCGAGTACCGGGAAGTATGTGAAATAATGACCCTTCACCGGTGCGGAACTCTTATCGCCAACCGGGAAGTATATGCAATAATGACCCTTCACCGGTGCGGGACTCTCATCGCCAACCGGGAAGTATATGCAATAATGACCCTTCACCGGTGCGGGACTCTCATCGCCAACTGGGAAGTATATGCAATAATGACTCTTCACCGGTGCGGGACTCTCATCGCCAACCGGGAAGTATATATCAACTCACAGCCACAGTACAATGCTCAGATACTAAATGCAATACCAACAATAGGACATAACATATAATATACAATGTAAATTCAAAGCTAAGGCGTAATGAGTACGCCTATCGGCAACTACACACGTAAGGATCACGTGGTAGAAAATCCACGAGGCCAGGTGCCTCCAAAGAAATGGATATAAACACTTACCTTGTTACAAAGTTAGTACATCCCCTCAATAACTGCTTGTCCTTTGGTTTCATTGCCAAACGATCCCACTCTATTCAATAAGCAGAAAAATATATCAAATTAGGCTAAAGGCTTCATTTCTCACATCTTAGGGTAGTCCAGGTAGGAACCTGATACCCTATTCGTATACGCAATACGCAGGCCAGGCCTATGTACAGGGTTTATGGTCACATAACCAAACCCTAAATAAATTTCATTTATATGTTGCCCATAACTCACTGAGCACGAATATATAATCAATTCCACTATCGGGGTCCATTTGACCTTTTAACTATCAATTGAACTTATTAAAACGATGTCTAATATTCCAAGTTTTACCGTTAAAATATATTCAAACACACGTAATAAACTCAAATAATCCATTTACATTATTACCTGAATGTTTCGGGGTAAAACTTCTACTATTTTCCCGGCTCTTTTCTCATTTTCTGGCATTTTTTTATCTCACTGCGCTTTTCTCTTTCTCTGTTCTCGTTTATCTGTTTCTTTTTAATGTTTCTCCTCAAATTTGTTACAAGTACACACACACACACACACACACACACACACACACATATATATATATATATATATATATATATATATATATATATATATATCCTGCACATGCCACCGCCTAACTTTTATGTATTTTGTCTTTTCCCTTTTTTTTCTTTTTTTCTTTTAAAATTCGCTGGTACGGTAAAAATTAAAACGGTATCCTACGATATTCAAAAAATAATTCCAACTTTTGCATACAAGTTATACAAAATATATGTAACATACTCGCGAAGGCGGATCTCAAATCGGGTTCCCGAAACTCAAGATGCGAATTTAAATAGAAAAAGTCAAATTATTTAACTTTCGGCATTTTAGCGGAAACTAGCCGAACAACATCGAAATTCACTTTCGAAAGTTTACAAAAATCACAAATAATCATACGAACTTAATAGCGCTTTCGGATTTCGAATCGGAGCTCATTCGGCAAAACCGAGCTCGAAAATCTCTTTTTAATATTTATCGCCAATAAAAACTGAAACCTTCTTCCGATGCCTACCAAACGAGGTCTGATTTAGTTCTAATTTTACAGACAGGTCCTAATGGACATTACAAATATTTTAAAATTATCGGCACGCCAATCGGAGTCCTAACTTCCGAAACGACTGACCGAAGTCGTTTCAATTTGACAGGAAAATTGTGTGCTCCCTTTTATTCTAGTTTTCTAATCACATCATCAGATGAATATAGCAATACTTCAACTATATTATTATGTCAAGATCAAATCCAGAAACAACACATATGAAAAGAAAGTAATACAGTTAACTAATTACCAAAAAGAAAATTAAGCATAAATTTTATTATTATTCTTGAGTTTCAACAACTAAAATTTTATTTTCTCAATTTCAACAATACCCATATATTAAAATCCACATACAAACAACTTATTCTAAAAAAAAAATGAATTTCACAGTTGAATGGGGTAGAGTTTGCGTTGTTGGAGAAATTAAAAGAAAAAGAAAAAAGAAAAATAAGAATAAGAGAGAAGAAGAGGAAGAGAAAAGTGTGAAATGGAAGTTGTATTCTGCATATTACAAGAACAGAAGATAATGGTAGCTGAGTGAATGATTCGATTGATCCTATTGGTAGCTGAGTGTACCAAGCGAGGGCCCCTTTAGTTAGGGTCGAGCCAAATCTCTTGACTGTAGTAGGCTGGATTTCTTCCTTGGTAATCTTATTACTCTTCACAACAGTGTAATACGCAGCAATATGCTCGTCCGGATCAGTCGTTCTGTCATACTTCAAGTTATCTTGCAAGCGGAAATTCTTTGGTATGCGGACCGGTGCAGCACTTGCTTTGTAAGCATGTTTGTAAAACTTTTATTAATCTACCATGGTAACTTGCGGTGGAGCACCCAGCACATTACCAATCCAGTGGTGGATGACCTTCATCTCTTTTATGAGGTCTTGAATAACAAGAGCTCCCTTGAGGTCTTGGTTTTTGATCGTTAATGAGCCTTCAAGGGTAGTATCCATGTTAAGCCTGCGATTAGGAGCTGACACTAGTGAATTGCTCGTGGGCGCTGGTCCTCGCGGGGATGCTGCCCTCTGAGACTATCCAGCCAATATCACTCCTATCCTCTGGGATATACCTTCGACTATGTTGCTTGAATTGCGCTTGAACGCGATTTTAAGGAGATTAACAAGGAAACCTCTGAATTCAGAATTACCTTCCGGAGGTTGATCGCCTTCTCCATCACTAGCAACAGGGATCGGCTCCTGAGAGGTATATTTTGGCTGCTCAATAGGATCTTTAGGTTGTACGCTGGGATCACTGGGATCCTTTGCGGACTCGTTTACTGCGTCTGTAGTGTTCTTTGGAATGCTGCTACCGTCGTTAGAGATGATTGCGCGTTAACCTTCGTAGAATACCTACAATTGCCTGGGCCCCACGATGGGCGCCAAACTTTTTGTACCTAAAATTGTACGTCTAGGTTAAACAATTAATTATGGTTGGGGTCACAAGCAATACAGTAATTAGAATGGAAAATTAAGTAGATACAATGAAAACAGTAATAAATAAAGCAAGACGAAATAAGCAAGACAAGGTAAAGTAATTCTTATTCCTTGAGAGTAGCTGGATTTTGTGGTGTATCGATCCATGTATAATACAATGTAAGGAGGGGTATTTATAGTAGCGATACCCAGTCCAAATAAGGTAAAATACAAAGACTAATAAGGCTATGGGCCTATAACTCAAGACGGTCATATATACTAAACCCTAACTGGGAGACTGTAAACCCTAGGCGGCGGGATATATACCCTGCATCCTACGTCCGTGCCACCTAAATGGTCGTTGCCTTCTGGAGCGGGTGTGTATCCTCTGTGCCCGGTGACTTGTACGATAAGTCTAGTCTCGCCAGCTAGATTCGTATCTCCGTAATAGCAGGTGCCGTATTTTTTCCCACACACCCGAGACATAAAATACTCTTTGTTATCCAAATCATACCACTTCCATGCCTTTTCCCGTTCGGATATCCCAAAAATATATATCGACGACTTCGGCTTTCAAACTTATCATTCAATCGTCCGTGATTGCGTGCATAGCATAAGCATGCAAACACTTTCAAGTGATCATAATTCGGTGTCATATGCATCAGGATATTATATGGAGTCTTTCTATTCAACACTGAAGAAGGAGTCCGATTGATCAAATAAACAGCTGTCATAATATACTCTCCCCAAAACTCAATTGATAAGTATGCTTGAAAACGGAGCGCTCGGGCTACATTCAAAATGTATCGATGCTTTCTTTCAACTCGTCCATTTTTTTGTGGTGCCCCTATACACGAGGTTTGAAAAAGGATTTCTTATTCCCGAAAGTATGATCTCAAACTAGTAAACTCGGTTCCATTAGCACTGTTGACACCCAATTTTGCTCCGAGTTATTTTAAAATTAATGATTTATCATAAAAAATTTGAAATTAGAATAATTTTTCAATTAGAAGAGAAGCATTTGAAGTATTACAAAAGTGGGCCAAATATGCACCGCGTAGCCTCCTTCAGCCTATTTACTTAAAATATACTTATGCATACCTTACACTACATACACGCACAAAAGATAAACCCTTTCCCCCAACCCGTTTCTTTAATACCCGGGACCCGTTCTAATTTTTCCCCAATTCTGAGAAAAACGCCAAGAATCCGTCGACCCCACTGGTCCCCCTCCTTTTCCAGCTCAACGTTCGTACAAAACTTATCCAATTTGAGCTGTTGAAGGGTTTATGGGTATTTTTTACACAACCTAGAACCCTAAAATTTGGGAAGATAAAAGGGCTGCGAATCTCATTTTGAAGCAGCATCAGGCAGCCATGAATAGGGGAGTTCATAGAGTAGAGGCAGTAGGGGTGAAGATAGGAGCCGTTAATAGTGAAAATCCAGCAGCCTTCAACATTAAAATTTTTAGGGAAAATGTCTTAGACCATTTAAGCAGCTTTAGAACATTGAAGTTATTAGCACCTAAGTTTAGCTCGCATTCGGCATATAGTTTTAGCTCGCATTCGCTTCTTTCACTCTGTTCTTGTTCGAGTGTAAGGACCTCAGATCCCTCGCTCCTAGTTCACTGCAGCGCAGTAGGTAATAAGCTTGTTTTAACTCTTTTTTTTTTGTGTAAATGTGAACTGTATATGTATTTGTGTCATGGGGTATTACTTCAGTAGTTATCACTGAATTGCATAAATATGTTAATGAGTAAGATGAGACCATAGCAGTAAACTTATTATTTAAAACCAATGCTTGTTAAATAAGGAATCTGCTCTAGTCATCGCTAGTTTAAAGCAAGTAAAGGTTGTTACATTCAAAATGAAAGTTCAAACTTAAGAGATTGTGAAAAGATTCAGTTGTTCTGGTAATAAGTTAAGCTTCCAGTATTCCTTTAATTTCTTCGGCTAAGCGTGCTCTATTTGCTTGAGTTATTGGTTGCTGATTAACCTGGAAGTTTGTTAAGGGTGGTGTGTAGATGTTTGAAGGGGTCCTGATAATTTGCAGTAGTTGTAGATAGGCTTTCGTGTTTGCAGGTATGCTGGATGGTATGTAGGTTGAGTTGGAGTTCCTGAAAGTTTGTTCAGGTGTTTGTAGATGCCTGGAAGGGGTCTTGTTGGTTTCAAATTGGTTGTTGGTAGTTCTGTGAATGTGAGTGGTGTGTGCAGGTGATCAAGGAGTTAATTTTGGGGGCTCTCTGGTGGTCATAGGACTAGAAGTGGTTTGCGGATAGTTAGGAGAGGTATGTTGATTGACAGGTTGTTTGATGGGGTGTTTCCTGATGCTAGCAGGTTGGTCTAGAGAAGGCTCGTAGTAGTTCAGGGTATGGAGCTGTGTTCTTTGTTGCAGGCAGGTCTGTTAGTGTGAGGTTGTGTGCGCAGGTGTTCAGGGATAGTGCAGAGGTGCTGGTGGTTTTAAAAATGAAGTTTTGGTTGTTTGTAAGGTTGGTTTGTAGGTCTGATATATGTGAGTGTTCAAAAGAGTGTGCGGAGGTAATAGGATTTAGTTTTAATGGTTTTACAGGTGGTGCTAAGGGTCTGGTTCATTTTCCAGCTTGTTTGTCCTAAAGTTTGATCTTTATACGAGTTTTGTTTAACTAGAATAAGCTTCTCGGACTAAAATTTTGACCTTTTCTTTTCTTAATTAAGGCTTATTGGATGTCATGGTTTAAGTTAATAATTAAGTTAGCTGGAGGGTGTTAAAGTTTGGTTGAATGTCATAATGTTCAAGTTATCCAGTTGGGTCTATGTATAAAAGAAGCAATGTATCTCTCTTTATGACCTTAGTATGTTCTTAAAGGATTAAAGCTTGTTGGATTTATGAATTAGTAAAATTTTCTTTGTAAATGGAAGTTATGACTTTTCTTCCTTATGTATCAGTTAATGTTGATGGCTGATAAAGCTACTATTAAACTATGAGTGCTTAAAGATTAGACCTTCACCTCTATTTAAGTAATATAAAGGTCTACTTATTTGAGAATGAAGCTAATTGCATTTTAGCTTATAGGAAAATAATGTAGATAATGTGTGCTTGTTTTCTCTGAGAGCATTATTTGGTGTAAGTTCATGAGTTAGTTCGATCCTTTATGGTTCCGAATATGTAGCTGTAAGTTTATATGACTTCTAGTAGTGCTGTGGGAAACTCTGTTGAGTTTAAGCTTTGTTATTAAGATAGCAGAAAAGTTAACAATTCACTTAGTTGATTCACCAATTAGTACTCATCTGAGAAAGGAAAGTATGAATTAGATCACATTCGTTGTAGTTCATTTTATTGAATCCTGGCATGTATAAGTTCTTCTAGTTGAGTTTTACTAGCAGACATACCCATAAGCTTATATGTAGCTTTAGTTCTAAGATCTGATTATGAACTCTATGAGACCCTAATGATTTGGCAATACCATAAATGGTGAATGAGCAGTAGTTTTGAAATTCTAGAAATTTAGTGTTTTACATTTTCTATAATATAAGAATGAAGGTTTGAGCTAGCTCTTGTTTTGAATCTGGTTTTGGTTTGCGTAAGTCATGTTGTCCACTGGTTAATATTGTGCTTCCTCTCTGGTTGATGTAGTTCATTTATGTTGAAACAGTGCATTAGATAGAAAATATTTTGGCTTGCCATGTTAAAATTTATTATGTGGTTACAAGTTTAACCTTTTGGTAATTTCTTGGTTGTTTGTCAAGTTTATAAGTTTGTGACGTTTTTCTATCTCATTTAAGTAAACTTGTGGCATTAGATTAAGTACATCAGCCATTTGGTAACCTTTTTAAAATATCACTGTTGACTAATAAATTTGTTAAGAAGCATGTGTATCTCATGGCTAGAAGCTTGATGGCATACATTCAGATTTGCTAATTTATAATATAGCAGTGATTCTCAATTCTCGCTACTCTTGTGTATATTTTTATTTATTTGTTTGATCCATAGGACATGATATCTAATCTTGTTTTCTTGTTCTTTATGGCATGAACCATCTGAGTTTCATTCCGAGACTTCACTTTGGCTAGGCTCTGTTCAGCATGCAAATTTTATCCAGCTGCTTCTTTTGTCGAGATTGATTGCTAAGCTTACCTCTTCCAAGTCTATTCCGCGGGACTGTCCTAGGAGGAAACTCTTCTTTGGCGTTCTCTGTATCTATTGTGTCCTCGGCCTCTTTCATGTTTCTATCCTTTTAACTCTTATCCTCCCCTTTGCCCCTTAGGATTTTATATAAGTTACTTGTAGGATAATTTATTCATGAATAAATATTTGATAATTGATATATTTGCTTTACTTTATGTTCATTATCTTTTATTTTGAAGTCGTTATTTAATTTATTGCAAATTGGGGCCAATTTAGCAAATGCGTGCAAGTAAAAAAAAAATTTTGCAAATAAGCTTTTATTCAATTTATTATTATTATTAAATAATTCTTTTGCAAGAAAAGCGCACTTGTAAATATTTGGAAACCTGTCGGATTAACCGTAGTTTACGGAATTTCGAAAGTGCCTTAAAAACCTTCTTTTGAAATTAACAAAACCTCTTACCTTTAGAATCTCTGAAAGAAAGACCGTCTTTTTATAAAAACGGAGTTTTGCACGCATTTGTTAATTTGATTCCCTGTTTTCCTTAAATTGGGTGGCGACTCCAAAAAACTCCAAAAGAGTTAGTCCATTCTGTCGATATCCCTAAATTTAGCCTTTCGGGGTTATTTTTTTGGGGGTTCAACAGCATGACGACTCCGCTGGGGAGCAATAAAGGTTTTTACCATAAAGGTTTCCAATTATTTGCAACTAGCATGCCTAATTTATTTGCTTTATTATATCTGTTTGTTTGGTTTGTTATAGAAAGCATGTATTACATTTTATTTGTGCATAGTCCGCATTCTGTTCATATTTCCTCCCTCATGGAGCCTGTTAATTCTCTTTCACTCCTCGATTTCATCACGGGGCACCCGCTTGACGGGTAGTTACGCAGGAAGGGCATTGCCCCTACCTAACTCTTTGAAACTTCTTTCGTGTCACCAAAGTTAGTTCGGGATATTGATGTTGCCTGGTTTTGTCATGGCCAGTTCTACTGCATTGTGAGGCCAGGTCTATCCCGCATAGGTCGAGTCAACCTCAACCGTTAGCCCATTCTTAGAAGGAGATTTTAGGACATGCATGCATATACACCTTAGTTTGGACCCGGTCCTTGGTACCGTTTCCAGGAATTAAGAAACCGCCCTTTTGTTGACGGGTTATTAAATCCCAACGACACTGCATATTATGTGATCGTGTGGATATTATAACGAATCCCAAACCATTTGCCATGTCAAATTTGAGAAGTTGACAATTATGGCAGTTTATTTATATCTCAATTTTGTATTGGCAAACGGCTTGTATCATTATAATATCCACATGTGTGTGCAATTTGACGGTTAGGCCTACCTCTGGCACAAAGAGGCACCCTATAGGGTAGGACGCGTTCGCATTTTATTTATGCTAATTAATTGTGATTGCCACATGTCAAACGTGTTTATATGCAAAAGCGCTACGTGATGCGCGCTACTTGCTTATGTGCAATCTCACAAATGACATGCAAACTAACATAGTTACCTTTTGAATTTTTCTTTTATTTTTTTATTTATTCCCCAAAACAGTGAGTTTGATTCGTGTTGACTCTCGAGTTGGTTCAGCGTCTGATCCAAAGTGAAGCAAGCAATGACTGATTTGACGGATAATCAGACTAGTATCCCCAAAACATTATGTAAGCAGAACTATGCACAGGCTGATTCCCAAGGAGGGATACGTAGGCGCTCTCAACGGGCTCGACTCTATAAAATTAAAGGTTTTAGTTCCCCCCTAAAAGTCAACTGGGGCAAATTTCACAAAGCAAGTTGAAGATTTGAAAGATAGCAACTGGGGCAGATTTTGCAAAATGAGTTGAAGGCGTAAAGATCATAACTGGGGCAGATTTTGCAAAAGCCGTATTGCTTGACAAAGATAAGTTGGCTAAGTTTCGAGAGTTATTTTGAGGGATAATGCAGAGTTGGAAAAATAAAGGATGTTCAATTTGTTCAAATATATGTCACAATCTGAAATACGATAGAGTTCTTTGGCCACGTCTCAAAAGACGGATCACAAATCTAGGCAGAGTGTGAAAAAGGAAGCAGTTGCAGGATGAAAGCTCGAGTCAGCATGAATCAAACGCTTCACCCTCCCTCCCAAAACTAACAATTTTTCTTCGAGTGCAGGAATTCTCAAAAGCAGCAAAATGAGGAAAATAAGCAACCATTTTGTCATACACATTGGACAACACTCAACTCTTTATGGCTTCACCAAATATAAGCCGGACGGCTTAAAGTCTCACTTTATATCTCCTTTATCTTTGACATTTTCTTGTCCATATGAATTTAATGAAAACTTTATTTTGCAGGCTATTCTACCATTTATTTTACAAGTACCAACATCAAGTCTATTGGTGACAACAAAAGATGTCACTTTATTGTCATTATTTACCGTTGACAACCGGTGATATTATTTTGGCAAAATTGTTGCCAAACTTTATCATAGACTATTGATCGAAGTAGTATTGGTACCGCAAACCATCAAGGATGCTATTATCGAAGGCCATAACTTTCAATATTGGATCCATCATACACAATCAGTGGTATTATTCTAATGGCTTTTTATGTTGGATCCATCGTACACAATCGATGGTATTATTTTAATGGCCTTCTTTTTTGGATCTACCGTACACAATCGGTGGTATTATTCTAATGACCTTTTTATATTGGAATCATCGTACACAAATCGATGGTATTATTCCAATGGCTTTCTTATATTGGATCAATCATATACAATTGATAGTCTTGTTCCAATGGCTTTTATATTGGATCCATCGTACACAAACGATGGTATTATTTCAAGGGCTTTCTACTTTAGATCTATCGTGTTCAATTGATAGAATTATTCCAATGGCTTTCTTATATTGGAATCATCGTACACAAATCGACGGTATTATTCCAATGGCTTTCAATATTGGAATCATCGTACATAATCGGTGATATTATTCTAATGACCTTCTTATATTATTATTCCAATGGCTTTCTTATATTGGATCAATCATATACAATTGATGGTTTTATTCCAATGACCTTTTATATCGGATTTATCGTATACAATCGGTTGCATTATCTCAACGGTTTTATTATGATGGTTTTATTATCCAGTCTATCGTATACAATCGAAGACGTTTATTTATGAAGTCTACCGTATACAATCGGAGATGTTATTTTGGGGGTCTGCCGTAGACAATCAGAGACATCCTTTTATGAAGCCTATCGTAGACAATTGAAGGCATCCTTTATGAAGTCTATCGTATACAATCGAAGACGTTTTTTTCTATGAAGTCTACCGTAAACAATCGGAGACATCCCATTTACCAAGTCTACCGTAAATAATCGGAGGCATGGTTCTTTATCAAGTCTATCGTATACAATAGAAAATATTATTATTGAAGCCTATCGTAGACAATCGAATGCCTTATCATTTGAAGCCTACCATAGACAATTGGAGGCCCTATTATGAAGTCTACCGTAAATAATCGGAGACATCACATTTACCAAGTCTACCGTAAACAATCGGGGAGCTCATTATGAAGTCTATCGTAAACAATTGAAGACGTCATTATTATTTAAAGCCTTCCATAAACAATTGGAGGCCTTTTATGAAGCCTATCGTAGACAATCGAATGCGCTATTGTTATGGAGCCTACCGTAATCAATCAGGGGCCTCATCATGAAGTCCATCGTAAACAATCGAAGACGTCATTATCATTTAAAGCCTTCCATAAACAATTGGAGGCCTTTTATGAAGCCTATCATAGACAATCGAAGGCGCTATTGTTATGGAACCTACCGTAAACAATCGAGGGCCTCATCATAAAGTTTATCGTAAACAATCGAAGACGTCATTTTCATTTAAAGCCTTCCATAAACAATTGGAGGCCTTTTATGAAGCCTATCGTAGACAATCGAAGGCGCTATTGTTATGGAGCCTACCGTAAACAATCAGGGGCCTCATCATGAAGTCTATTGTAAACAATCAAAGACGTCATTATCATTTAAAGCCTTCCATAAACAATTGGAGGCATTTTATGAAGCCTATCGTAGACAATCGAAGGCGCTATTGTTATGGAGCCTACCGTAAACAATCGGGAGCCTCATCATGAAGTCTATCGTAAATAATCAAAGACGTCATTATCATTTAAAGCCTTCCATAAACAATTGGAGGCCTTTTTATGAAGCATATCGTAGACTATCGAAGGTGCTATTGTTATGGAGCCTACCGTAAACAATCGGGGGCCTCATTATGAAGTCTATCGTAAACAATCGAAGACGTCATTATCATTTAAAGCCTATCATAAACAATTGGAGGCCTTTTATGAAGCCTATCGTAGACAATCGAAGGCGTTATTGTTTTGAAGCCTACCATAAACAATTGGAGGCATTATTATGAAGTCTATCGTAAACAACCGAATACGTCACTCTCATTTGAAGCCTACCATAAACAATTGGAGGCCTTTTTATGAAGCCTATCGTAGACAATCGAAGGCGCTATTGTTATGAAGCCTACCATAGACAACTGGAGACTTGATCATGAGTCATTGCCGAAAGGCGGCATTTTTATCCTTATATTTTATTTAAGTCTACTTTATGTTTCTATGGATTGAAGTCCTTTATTGTTTTATTTTCAGTCTACCAATGACCCTGAAGTCATCTTGCCTCACAAAGCCGAATTTCTTATAGTTGATTGGAGACGAGCTTGTCACTGACATTGAAACCAGCATCTACAAGTTTTATTCATTATATATTTCCTACTCCATTTATTAAGCCTTATTTGCAGTTACGTGCTTACCGTTTGTCGAGTTTATTACAGGATTTTAGCAGTACAACAACAGCATTTGGACCATAACGTGGAACTTTTTCTTAGCAGTGAACTGAGGCAATCGTTGATATGAGCTGGACTTGTCAATGAGGATCTGAAGAATCACACTCGAACAAGCAAGTTTTACCTAATCTTTTATTCCAGATTAGGGGTCAGTCACATTCTTTTCTGTTTATGTGTCTGTTTCTGTTAATCGTGCGAGTCTTCGTTTCTAAGTGTCGTCAAACTACATATGGCCTGATTCTCTTTCAGCCCGAGATATGTAGGCAACTCAGAAACCTGAGTTCGGCCATGTCCATAAGCCTCGCACTTTGGTCCTTGGAATCAAAGTCCTTGGCTTAATCGTGACAAAATTGGTATCCCGTCAACTTCTTTACCCTGAAAATCTTTTATCCTTTTCGGGTAAAGAGGGGCAGCTGTTGACACCCAATTTTGTCCCGAGTTATTTTAAAATTAATGATTTATCATAAAAAGTTTGAAATTAGAATAATTTTTCAATTAGAAGAGAAGCATTTGAAGTATTACAAAAGTGGGACCAAATATGCACCGCGTAGCCTCCTTCAGCCTATTTACTTAAAATATACTTATGCATACCTTACACTACATACACGCACAAAAGAGAAACCCTTTCCCCCAACCCGTTTCTCTAATACCCGGGACCCGTTCCAAATTTTCCCCAATTCTAAGAAAAACGCCAAGAATCCGTCGACCCCACTGGTCCCCCTCTTTTTCCAGCTCAACGTTCGTACAAAACTTATCTAATTTGAGCTGTTGAAGGGTTTATGGGTATTTTTTACACAACCTAGAACCCTAAAATTTGGGAAGATAAAAGGGCTGCGAATCTCATTTTGAAGCAGCATCAGGCAGCCATGAATAGGGGAGTTCATAGAGTAGAGTCAGTAGGGGTGAAGATAGGAGCCGTTAATAGTGAAAATCCAGCAGCCTTCAACATTAAAATTTTTAGGGAAAATGTCTTAGACCATTCAAGCAGCTTTAGAACATTGAAGTTATTAGCACCTAAGTTTAGCTCGCATTCGGCATATAGTTTTAGCTCGCATTCGCTTCTTTCACTCGGTTTTTGTTCGAGTGTAAGGACCTCAGATCCCTCGCTCCTAGTTCACTACAGCGCAGTAGGTAATAAGCTTGTTTTAACTCTTTTTTTTTTGTGTAAATGTGAACTGTATATGTATTTGTGTCATGGGGTATTACTTCAGTAGTTATCACTGAATTGCATAAATATGTTAATGAGTAAGATGAGACCATAGCAGTAAACTTATTATTTAAAACCAATGCTTGTTAAATAAGGAATCTGCTCTAGTCATCGCTAGTTTAAAGCAAGTAAAGGTTGTTACATTCAAAATGAAAGTTCAAACTTAAGAGATTGTGAAAAGATTCAGTTGTTCTGGTAATAAGTTAAGCTTCCAGTATTCCTTTAATTTCTTCGGCTAAGCGTGCTCTATTTGCTTGAGTTATTGGTTGCTGATTAACCTGGAAGTTTGTTAAGGGTGGTGTGTAGATGTTTGAAGGGGTCCTGATAATTTGCAGTAGTTGTAGATAGGCTTTCGTGTTTGCAGGTATGCTGGATGGTATGTAGGTTGAGTTGGAGTTCCTGAAAGTTTGTTCAGGTTTTTGTAGATGCCTGGAAGGGGTCTTGTTGGTTTCAAATTGGTTGTTGGTAGTTCTGTGAATGTGAGTGGTGTGTGCAGGTGATCAAGGAGTTAATTTTGGGGGCTCTCTGGTGGTCATAGGACTAGAAGTGGTTTGCGGATAGTTAGGAGAGGTATGTTGATTGACAGGTTGTTTGATGGGGTGTTTCCTGATGCTAGCAGGTTGGTCTAGAGAAGGCTCGTAGTAGTTCAGGGTATGGAGCTGTGTTCTTTGTTGCAGGCAGGTCTGTTAGTGTGAGGTTGTGTGCGCAGGTGTTCAGGGATAGTGCAGAGGTGCTGGTGGTTTTAAAAATGAAGTTTTGGTTGTTTGTAAGGTTGGTTTGTAGGTCTGATATATGTGAGTGTTCAAAAGAGTGTGCGGAGGTAATAGGATTTAGTTTTAATGGTTTTACAGGTGGTGCTAAGGGTCTGGTTCATTTGCCAGCTTGTTTGTCCTAAAGTTTGATCTTTATACGAGTTTTGTTTAACTAGAATAAGCTTCTCGGACTAAAATTTTGATCTTTTCTTTTCTTAATTAAGGCTTATTGGATGTCATGGTTTAAGTTAATAATTAAGTTAGCTAGAGGGTGTTAAAGTTTGGTTGAATGTCATAATGTTCAAGTTATCCAGTTGGGTCTATGTATAAAAGAAGCAATGTATCTCTCTTTATGACCTTAGTATGTTCTTAAACTTTGTTGGATTTTTGAATTAGTAAAATTTTCTTTGTAAATGAAAGTTATGACTTTTCTTCCTTATGTATCAGTTAATGTTGGTGGCTGATAAAGCTTCTATTAAACTATGAGTGCTTAAAGATTAGACCTTCACCTCTATTTAAGTAATATGAAGGTCTACTTATTTGAGAATGAAGCTAATTGCATTTTAGCTTATAGGGAAATAATGTAGATGATGTGTGCTTGTTTTCTCTGAGAGCATTATTTGGTGTAAGTTCATGAGTTAGTTCGATCCTTTATTGTTTCGAATATGTAGCTGTAAGTTTATATTACTTCTAGTAATGTTGTGGGAAACTCTGTTGAGTTTAAGCTTTGTTATTAAGATAGCAGAAAAGTTAACAATTCACTTAGTTGATTCACCAATTAGTACTCATCTGAGAAAGGAAAGTATGAATTAGATCACATTCGTTGTAGTTCATTTTATTGAATCCTGGCATGTATAAGTTCCTCTAGTTGTGTTTTACTAGCACACATACCCATAAGCTTATATGTAGCTTTAGTTCTAAGATCTGATTATGAACTCTATGAGACCCTAATGATTTGGCAATACCATAAATGGTGAGTAGTTTTGAAATTCTAGAAATTTAGTGTTTTACATTTTCTATAATATAAGAATGAAGGTTTGAGCTAGCTCTTGTTTTGAATCTGGTTTTGGTTTGCCTAAGTCATGTTGTCTACTGGTTAATATTGTGCTTCCTCTCTGGTTGATGTAGTTCATTTATGTTGAAACAGTGCATTAGATAGAAAACATTTTGGCTTGGCATGTTAAAATTTATTATGTGGTTACAAGTTTAACCTTTTGGTAATTTCTTGGTTGTTTGTCAAGTTTATAAGTTTGTGACGTTTTTCTATCTCATTTAAGTGAACTTGTGGCATTAGATTAAGTACATCAGCCATTTGGTAACCTTGTTAAAATATCACTGTTGATTAATAAATTTGTTAAGAAGCATGTGTATCTCATGGCTAAAAGCTTGATGGCATACATTCAGATTTGCTAATTTATAATATAGCAGTGATTCTCAATTCTCGCTACTCTTGTGTATATTTTTATTTATTTGTTTGATCCATAGGACATGATATCTAATCTTGTTTTCTTGTTCTTTATGGCATGAACCATCCGAGTTTCATTCCGAGACTCCACTTTGGCTAGGCTCTGTTCAGCATGCAAATTTTATCCAACTACTTCTTTTGTCGAGATTGATTGTTAAGCTTACCTCTTCCAAGTCTATTCCGCGGGACAGTCCTAGGAGGAAATCTTTGGTGTTCATTGTATCTATTGTGTCCTCGGCCTCTTTCCGGTTTCTATCCTTTTAACTCTTATCCTCCCCTTTGCCCCTTAGGATTTTATATAAGTTACTTGTAGGATAATTTATTCATGAATAAATATTCTATAATTGATATATTTGCTTTACTTTATGTTCATTATCTTTTATTTTGAAGTCGTTATTTAATTTATTGCAAATTGGGGCCAATTTAGCAAATGCGTGCAAGTAAAAAATATTTTTTGCAAATAAGCATTTATTCAATTTATTATTATTATTATTATTATTATTATTATTATTGTTATTATTATTATTATTATTATTATTATTATTATTATTATTATTAAATAATTTTTTTGCAAGAAAAGCGCACTTGTAAATATTTGGAAACCTGTCGGATTAACCGTAATTTACGGAATTTCGAAAGTGCCTTAAAAACCTTCTTTCAAAATTAACAAAACCTCTTACCTTTAGAATCTCTGAAAGAAAGACCGTCTTTTTAGAAAAATGGATTTTTGCACGCATTTGTTAATTTGGTTCCCTGTTTTCCTTAAATTGGGTGGCGACTCCAAAAACTCCAAAAGAGTTAGTCCATCTTGTCGATATTCCTAAAATTTAATCCTTCGAGGTGCATTTTTTTGGGGTTCAACAATCACTTCGGACATTCTTATTATATTTATGAAATTGTCTTTAGGCCATTGCAAAAAAATCTTTCAAAGCCCGTCCAACTTCTTTCTTGTCAATCAACAAGAACACACATACAGCTCGGGAAAAATCATCAATAGTTGTTAAAAAAATAAAAGGCATCGCACGAAGTTTCAGTCCTATACGGACCTACAAGTCAGAATGTATTCACTCAAAACTCTCGGAGGCTTTACTTTCGCTCAAAGAAAACATATTCTTAGTCTGCTTTGCCCGATGACATATATCATATGCTTTTTTTATTTTCTTACCACTACCGTTCCTAACTTCTTGAATTGGGAGAGAATTTGTTACCTGAATCGAATGATGTCCCAATCTTTGATGCCATAAATCCGACACATCCACTTTCAAAGCCTTTATCTGTGACATTGTCCGTAAGTAGTACAGTCCATCCATTAGTTCACCCGTGCCAATCAATGTGCCCATGATCTTATCCTTTACAATACATGTGTCATTAGTGAATTCCTCATTACAATCATACTGATCAATTAACTAAGACACCGAAACCAAATTGCATGTCATTCCGGGAACATAGAGAACATTAATGTCATGTGTTCATTAAGCTGAGTTGGCCCTTCTATTGTGGCCGTGGTACTGCTTCCGTAAGACAAACCCACCGGACAGTGTACAATATCATCTAGATCGCTCAACACATTCAACTCTCCGGTCATATGATTCGAAGCTCCAGTATCAATTATCCATGGACTATTAGCCGTCTTATTATTCACTCGATCAGTTGTGTCCGACTTCTTCTGATTCAAAAAACTCACAAGCACCTGCACCAATTCACTACTCAATGCGGGGACACAAGAGCTCCCGGATCCAACTTCAGTCGCCGCACAAGCCATATTTGCTCGGGTCTCTTCATGACCACTCAACGACACTGCATCTCGATTGCACGACCCATTCTCATTCTGTGAGTCAAATTTCCACCACTTTGGATACCTGATGACCTCATAGCAATAGTTTGGATTAATGCCCCGAATGATCACCATTCAGACACATCACCCCTTTCCACCTGTTATTCACACCTCCTAGGAGAACGTTGCTCTATTCACGGCATAATTCATAACTCTCTCCCAGTCGCTCTGTCCCTGAGCTTTACTTCCCACTTGTTTATCAACATATTTGCAGATCCCTCTCTGGGTCGCTTAATGGTTTCGCCTCCAAAACCCGTCTTCTTTAGGGCATTCATGACTGTATGAACCAATCTCGCCTTTTCAATATTGGACTTCATGTCACATGGCAACCTCGTCTGTCGTAGACCATTCCCTCCGTCGACATAAACACTAGCGATTGACAATGACAGCAGATCCTTCCCATCGAACGGTTATCACTACACTCTTTCTTCATACTTTTATGGAGAAGTTTTCATTAATCATATCATTTTTTCGTACACGCGTGCTGGCTCTGATACCATATTAAAATCAATACAACAACACACAAATTTTGGGATAAAGAACTTTTCACCTTTTCTCATTCATCAATGGGGTTTATATACAAGTATAAAACCTAGCTAATGAGCTTGGCCAATAACACAATAATAAATCCTAGCTAAACTATTTATAATTATGTCCCTACATTATTTATATAAATACCTTTCATTAGGTGCAAAACCATGTAGTAATAATTTAAACTCAAGCTGGATTCTAATTCACTGTTCAAACCCTGAATGGATTCAGAAAAATAATTACTAATACAACGAGGAGTTCTAGTGTTTCCACAATCTCCGCAAATTACAAGAAATTCAGGTAATTGTGCGAATGCGCAGAAACATCTCTTAGTGATTCTTACGAGGGGCAATGAAGTAGTAGTTCGCGAGATCTATCTTCGTTAAAAAGTATCCTAAACTTTGTTTAAACCTAATTTTTTAAATATGTGATTCGTATCATGCATGTTGCCCAAAATTTTTGTTTAAATATAATCATGATTGTATAATTTTATATGCATCTCGCTTGTACTTTTGGACAGTATATGCCGGTTTTACCGACCATAAGCGCATACATATAGAAATGAATATAAAGACATAAAGTTAGAACACATGATCTGATTAATTATGAGTTCTCGTGTTTTTTCCTTTTAGTGGCGTTTTTTGACTTCTCTCTCTAAAGCATCTAGAGATAAAGAAAAATGTCACAGTAATTGAGATTCCACAGAATTAACTAGACGAACAGAAACATGAGGGAAGAGAAATTTCTGAATACTAGGTACTACATTGTAGCATTAATTTTTCATTGTTTTTTCTTTCTTCATGTGACTACTAGGCACATGTTTCCAATTGAAATGGTTTCCTAGTACAACAGGAATCAATAATAATCTAAGATCCAACAACTTCTAGCTTGTCTTTTTCATTTTCATTTTGTTTTCTTCCTAAACTATTTAGTGGGAAAGGGAAAGTAAACATCTTACACTTTGTCCTAAAAGGTTGAATATATGTGCTGAAATCTTGATTCGGGACACAATTTGATGTGACAGACAAATTAGTCATCTGCATACTAAACGAGATCTTTATTAGGGACACATAAATTGCATCTTAAAGATGGAAATTCGAAGCATGTGTTATGTGAGTTTATGTGATGGTGAGGAGGGGAGCAAAAAAAATCAGGGAAGCATTACCATGAAATAAGAGATGCTTGGGATGAACGGAAAAAAAGAGAGAATGAAAATATACGCAACAGCAATGCTATGGTGATTTGGCGACGCATGTAATTAAAGCACACTACACTATGAATTGGTTCTCTATGCATGCGTATCTTGATTGTATAATAGTTACACTACAAACAAGAACAAGGGTAATAAAGGGACGCTCACGAAGCTTAAATTTATGAAAACATGTTGCTCAATAACTTTAGGGTGTTGTAATTTCCCAATTCTTGTGTAAGAGCTCAAGAAATATGCATCAATACACACAATGCCTAAGAACAAAATTGTAAAGAAAGTTACCCACGGCCTTTGTTATTTAAATTAATAGATGTTTTTTAAAGGCCTCATTACGTATACAACATGGAAACTCAATAATCAAAGACAAGAAACTATTTTTGAACCAATAATGATTTAAAAGAAAAAAAACAAAAATTAATTGAGCGACCATTCACCAACAGAAAGTTACAGTAACTGGATATATAGGGGGTAATTTAGAGAAATAGGACACTTTGGCACCCCATCACAGATTTAGCCTTTGTAAAGAAAATCTTACAAATTTGGCCCCTGTATGAAAGTCCAGGCGATCGGTTGATCTAAATATTAGCAAGGATTTGGCGATCGCCAAGAGTTTCGGTCTGGTAGCCTCCAACAACTTTTCCTGAAGGGTGTTATTTATGTAAGACTTCTCTTATATCGTCAAAACTGTAATAATGGCGCTAGATCTGTCTATTTCATCCAAAAACCTTCTATATAGAGGTGCTAATTAGGGCCCTTTTTTGTTAATCATAAGTAGGTGTGTCAAACGAATGGGTTGGGGAAATTGGGATGAGTTACTAAATTGGTGGTTTACTGAACCGCCCAAAGACTACTTGACCTGAGATTGGCTAAATCAAGACATGTTAAACAATGAATCATAGCTCAATTGACTTCACTTTTACCGAGTTTTAATTTCATTCTTTGTTTTCTAATAGTTTTTTAAATTACCAAACAAAAGTATAAATATTTTCTATATTTATTATGGCATATATAACAAACCAAACAAAAAAAACGCTTTCTATTATGCATTTTGACAAGTTTCTTGAGGGTCAATTTGGTTACATTTTATCCCAAATAAGTCCAACTTTAAGATGGGTTGAATTAGGCGGATCAGAATGGTTAATGTAAAGGAAGATTTTAAAAAATACCCATACATCTCATCTTATTTACAAGGCTATACCCATTATATTAATACCCATAACTTATTTACATCATATATCTATTAGCTAATTACTTCCTTATTTTGACGCATAAAACAAGGAACTCAAGTCCCTCCTTTTCTGTTTTCACACTTTTTTTGTGCTTTTTTTCTTTTTTTTTCTTTCTTTTTTCTTTCTCCCTTTCTAACACAATTTATGTCTTCCCCATTTTTTGTGTTTTTTTTTTATTTTCTTTCTTCATAATCTTTTTCCCCTCAATTTCTTTTCTTCTTTTTCTGCTTTTTGTTTTCTTTGTAAATTTTTCTCCTTTTTTATTTTCTTTTTCTTTTTCTCTATATTAGTGATAAATATAACTTATCTAATATACGTATGAAAATTTTGTTTGTCTAATATATCAATAATGTATACTCTTATATTATACTGTATATTAATTTGGTATATCGTGATATCAAAAGTTATATTGTATTTAAAGCAATAAAAATTAATGTGTCCATGATATATATTGGTTCTGCGACATCTCGCACTTTGATCCAAACATAAAAAGGTATTCCAAAAGAGCATACAGTATAATATAAAAAACTGAAATATTTATTTTCTCAGTAGCATCTCACACTTTGATCAAACAATAAAAAAGTATACCAAAAGATTATTCGATATAGTATATTTCGTTAAAATAATAAAAAATTAAAATATCTATATATTCTGTGACATATCGCACTTCGATCCGAACATAACAAGGTATAACAAAAGAGTATACAATATATCAAAAAGGTGTACTTTGTTCAAAACAACAAAAAGCAAAATATTTATTTGCTCGATAACAACGCACACTTTGATCTAATCACAAAAGAGTATACCAAAAGACTATACAATATACCAAAAATACTTCATCAAAAAACAATAAAAATTGGAATATCTATGTATGCAGTAATAACTCGCACTTCGATTCTAACATAACAAGGTATACCAAAAGAGTATACAGTATAACAAGATGATATACTTTGTTGAAAACAACAAAAACAAAAATATTTATTTGTTCGATAGCATCACACACTTTTATCCAAACACAAAAGGGTATACCAAAAGAGTATCTAATATACCAAAAAGGTATAGTTCTTTTAAAATAATAAAAACTGAAATATCTATATGTTCTGTAACATCTCGCACTTCGACCCGGACATCACAAGGTATATCAAAAGAGTATATAGTATACCAAAAAGGTATACTTTGATCAAAATAATAAAAATTAAAATATTATTTGCTCGATAGCATCACACTCTTTGATCCAAACACAAAATGGTACACCAAAAAACTATACAATATACCAAAAATGTATACTTCTTTAAAAACAATAAAAATTGAAATATCTATGTGTTTGGTAACATCTCACACTTCGATCCGAGCATAGAGTATACGGTACACCAAAAAGGTATACTTTGATCAAAAAAATAAAAATAAAATATTTATTTGCTCGATAGCATACTTTGAGCCTACCACAAAAAGGTATATCAATAGAGTATATAATATACCTAAACAGTATACTTCTTTAAAAATAATAAAAGTTGAAATATCTATATGATTTGTAACATCTTGCGCTTCGATCCCGACATAAAAAGGTATACCAAAAGACTATATAGTATACTAAAAAGGTATACTTTGGTCAAAATAATAAAAATTGAAATATTTATTTGCTCGATAGCATCACACACTTTGATCCAAACACAAAACGGTATACCAGCAGAGTATACCAAAAAGGTATACTACTTTAAAAATATTAAAGTTTAAAATATTTATATATTCTGTAACATCTCGCACTTCGATTCCAACATAACAATGTATACCGAAAGATATACAGTACACCACTATGGTATACTTTGTTCAAAAAAATAAAAATTAAAATATTTATTTGCTCGATAGCATCGCACACTTTGATCCAACCACAAAAGGGTATTCCAAAAGACTATACAATATACCAAAAAAGGTATACTTCTTTAAAATAATAAAGATTAAAATACCTTTGTGTTCTATAACATCTCGCACTTTGATCCGAACATAATAGGTATAACAAAAGAGTATACAATATACCAAAAAGATATACTTTGTTAAAAATAACAAAAATTGAAATATTTATTTGCTCGATAGCATCTTATACTTTGCTTCAAACACAAAAAGATAATCCAAAAGAGTATACGATATACCAAAAAGGTATACTTTGTCTATAACAACAAAAACAAAAATACCCATTCGTTCGATAGCATCTTACACTTTGATATAACACAATATGTACACCAAAGAGTATACAGTGTACCAAAAAGGTATAATTTGTTTAAAATAACAAAAACTAAAGCATCCATTTGTTCGATTATGTCTCGCACTTCGATCCAAACACAAAAAGATTGACACGGCCCGGAATCCGGCAGGCCGTGTGGGCACCCGACATCCTCCCCTAGACCCGCCGGGCGAACCCTTACCAATTAAATTAGGAAAATAAATATAATTCAATTCATAAATAAGAACAAGACTTATAAAAAGCACATACATACTGATAGCTCTAAGCTGTACAAAAGAAATTACAGCTGACTACCCAACATACTAGGTTTAGGGCTATCTAGACTAGACATCTAAGAGTACGAAAGAAGACAAAAACCTCCTGAAGGGAGCAAAATGCAACTGAAATAATAAATAATAAACTAGTGGCCATCCGGAATAAAAGCTGGCTCACCCTGACAAGTGAAGTCGTCTTCGCTCCTGAACAACGTGGCGAACTCAATCCTGGAGCGAACCTGCCGAAACGAAATAAATAGACAGGAAACAGATAAAAAACAAGGGTGAGTCAAAAGGATTCAATAAGTGGGGCAGACTAGCCACCTCAAAGAATAGAATAGCTAGCCAGGGAGAAAAGAAACAGATAAACCAAATTCTTCTTATTTAAATTATAAAAAGGCAGAGCCAGATAATAACCGAAAACACGTATGGAACCATAAACTCACAAACAGCTAGGAGTATAAGATAGGCATAACGTATAGGTATTCCGAACATATCACCAATCAAAAATACATGAAATATATACGAAACATCGTACTATGATCACACAATGCACAGAAATCGGTGCAACAAAATGAAATAAATGCAGTATAATGCAATGGGGTCACATGTGCCCGTAATCCCATCCTGCAGCGGAATACTCCTGCATTCCAGGGGAATACAATATAGTAACCAGCTGGATCGGAGTACTCCTACTCATCGGGCGGAATACTCCTGCACCTAATATGATATGAACCAGAGGCAGAATACTCCTGCACTCTCCTGGGGCAGAATACTCCTGCACCCAATATGATATAAACCAAAGGCGGAATACTCCTGCACTCTCCTGCGGCGGAATACTCCTGCACCCAATATAATATGAATCAGAGGCGGAACATTCCTGCACTCTCTTACTCTCCTGGGGCGGAATACTCCTGCACCCAATATAATATGAATAAGAGGTGTAACATTCATGCACTCTCTTGGGGCGGAATACTCCTGCACCAATATGATATGAATCAGAGGTGGAATACTCATCCACTCTCCTGGGGCGGAATACTCCTGCACCCGATATAATATGAATCAGAGGCGGAATACTCCTGCACTCTCCTGGGGCAGAATACTCCTGCACCCGATATGATATAAACCAGAGGCGGAATACTCCTGCACTCTCTGGGGGAGAAATACTCCTGCACCTGATATGAATGCAATATAATGCATATGAATGCAACATAATGCGTATGAATGCAATATGATGTAATAGTAACCCATCACTAGCACGGGACTCTCATAGACAGCCAAAATACAATGTTCAGATCCTCAATGCAATACCAACAACATGACATAACATATAATATACAATGTAAATCCAAAGCTAAGGCGTAATGAGTACGCCTATCGGTAGCTACACACGTAAAGAACACGTAGTAGATTATCCACGAGGCCAAGGGCCTCCAAAGAAATGGATACAAACACTTACCTTATTTCAAATTGCTACTCAATAACCTCTTTATCCTTTAGATTCACCGCCAAATGATCCTGCTTATTCAGTAAGCAGAAAATATATCAAATTAGGCTAAAGGCTTCATTCCTTACATCTTAGGGCAATCCGGTTAGGAACCTGATACCCTATTCACATACGCAATACGCAGGCCAGACCTATGTACAGGGTTCAAAGTCACATAACCAAATGCTAAATAAATTATATTTATATATCGCCATAACTCACTGAGTAGAATATATACTCAATTCCATTATCAGGGTCCAATTAACCCTTTAAACTATTAATTGAACCTCTTAAAATGATGTCCAATATCCCCATTTTTACCGTCAAAATATATTCAAACACACATAATAAACTAAAATAATGTATTAATATCATTACCTGAATGTTTCGGGATAAAAATTCTATCTTTCTCGGGCTCTTTTCCTCATTTTCTGGCATTTTTCTCTTTACGTTTCTCGTTTCTGCTTTTATGTTGTTTCTGTTCCATTCGTCCTTAGCATATAAAGCTAAGGACCTCCCCCCCCCCCCCCCGCCTTCAATTGTTTCTTTTCTTTTTATCCTTTTCTTTCTTTTTTTTTTCTCTTTTCTTTTATTTTATTTTCTTTTCTTTTCGCGATGAAAATTAAAACAGAACTCTACGAAATTCGAAATGATCCCAAATTTCTCAAGTAAGTTATACAAAATATATGTAACACACTTGCTAAGGCAAATATCAAATCGGACTCCCGAAACTCAATATGCAAATTAAATGAAAAAAGTCAAATTATTTAACTTTCGGCATTTTAGCGGCAACTAGCCGAACAACCTCGATATTCGCTTTCGAAAGTTCACAAAAGTCACAAATAATCATACGAACCTACCTGCGCTTTCGAATTTCGAATCCGAGCTCATTCGCAAAAAACGAGCTCGAATCTCTTTTTAATATTTATCGACAATAAAAATTGAAATCTTCTTCCGATACGTACCAAATGAGGTCCGATTTAGCTCAAATTTTACAAACAGGTCCTAATGAACCTTACAAATATTTTAAAATTATCAGCACACCAATTGGAGTCCTAACTTCCGAAACGACTGACCGAGGTCGTTTTATTCTCCTCTACTTAGACCCTCGTTCGTCCTCGAACGAACCCAAGTCTAAAGAAAATTTGCACAGATAACAAGAGAACTTGCACGACCTTCATAGGCTACTAGAAGGGCATTATCTCCTGATTATAAGATCAGAATTATAACACGCATATCAAACTTTTGGAATAAAATATGTCTGGATAATATCATAACACCATTGCCCAGCTTATTCTGACTAAGCTGATCCTTCCTCGATCACGAGAGGAGAGTTCTACATTTTCGAAACAAAGGTACTCGGAACTTTGAATGGGCTAACAAGATTCCGCCGACGAATCACCTCGTCGATATACTTTTCGATATAGAACAGGTCGATGAAAATAAGAATTAGCTTACGCTTCAGCAACGCCTTAGAGATTTAATATTACGATTCGATATCAATTGGAGGAAGACTCCTCCACTTAGAGCATAAACTCATACAACTAATTTGAATAAAAATAGCCATCCTCGCACAGCCCGCTGGATTAAGGAAGACTTACCTAAAAACAGAACGCGGCTCAGACCTGAGCTACCAAATTACCCTCTCGAGTTGCCAAACAGCTGCAACTCTCGAGTTCACAACTCCATACCTTTGCCATAAGCACCACCGCCTGATGGATCAATCAGATGTCAAATGATGCCTCTCATTACCCTTAGTAGCCTTGAAAAACAACAATGTGCTTACCCGGCTACCTTGACACGCACTCTGGCTCAACACAGGGAACATCACAAGAGGTTACTGACCGCCTAAGCTCACCAGTGCCGAAAAAAGAAGAGATGGCAACGGACTGAGGATAGAAATAATTAGAGCTTTAGGAAGCTCATCTTCTTATTTTCTTGGCTACCAGAGCTAGACTACTTTCGAGTCATGCTAGCCAAAGAATCGTAATTGAAGAAATAGACATTAGATGAGCTTTATGGAACAACATCCATGCCAATTTAGCCTCTCAATAAGAAGGAAACTCTGAAAATTTACCAGAAAACCCTTTTATAACCCAGATAAGCTCATGGTATAACATGAATTTACTAGCATTTTGAACCAAGAGGAGATACATAGATCGAATATTACTTACTAACCGATTTACACCGGAAGAAACAATGACACTCTCTGATGGGGATGAACTAGAATCCCATCATCCAGCCAACATGGAATACCAAGAAGATAGATAAACTAATTTTTCATAATAATAGAAGGTGACACGACAAGATGCCAGGCAGACAATAGCGACACTCACTGTCAAATCTCTCATATTTAGACCAGGTAAATTAGTAGGGCCTCACAAATGCCAGGAATAAATCATACCAGAAGCTCGCCCCTCTACCGTCACCGATTCTTAATAGAAACAATATCCAAGGAAGCCATGGAAACATGGTAAGATAAACGAAGTCCAGACCGATCGGAAGAATCAAATCTTACTCACATATAATGGAAAAAAAAAATCATGGGTGTACTACATCGGATACCTCAGCATCCTGCCAGACTAGCAGTTCATAGAATTGCCTCTGCAGCTGTGCTGAGCCGGTACCCTGATATCTACTTCCAGAAGAACTAAAACCACCACGCTCTTGACCTCTACTTGATGGTGGCATTTCTCTGGCTAATTAAGAACTAAATGAAATCCCCTGTGACTGTGCAGGTGCCTAATGATGAGAGAAAGGACGACTGTCTACTTGCCGGAGTAAGGGAAAACTCTTCAAAAGATAACCAGACTCACGATAATGATAACACCTTTTCGCTGAAAATGGAAGCTAGACAGATTGTTAAAAGATACAAAGAGAAAGCTGAGTCTAATCTCGATGAACTACTCGCGGACTCTGAGAATCACGCTCTACAAACTGAGATAATATGGCAAGTAACCTCCCAAAATAATCAGAACTCTTACCTCCAAAGGAGGTATGGTGCCCACCAGGGCCGTGGGATCTCTTGCTCTCCTGCTCTAACTTATGGTATGCCTAATACCTCTGAGAAATATCAACAACGACACAAAATGAAGTCCCAACCTTAATTTCTCGAGCTATCTGGGATCTCAAGGAAGGAGAAAGGTCACCAATAAATCTTTGAACATTCTCGGAAGATTCATGGACTAGTTCTAGTGCATATCCAGCCATCCTAAAGAACCAAATCTCATATTATAAAACCAATAGGCTACCCTATCCAATCCACCCAAAACTAGCGGCACTTTTCATCTTGCTTATTGCACAAAAGGAATTTTTTCATGAATCGACAAGAAAAATCGCACCAAGTCAGCTTAGGCAAGCCTTGCCTAACTGATAAAATAGAGGTCTACCAATCCAAGGCTAAACCCTGAAACTGGAAAGCAGAATAATCAACACCATACCGCTCGATATGATCAAGAGCTTGAATGATATGCTGACATCATTTTATTTTAAAAAACTTACACATGGATCACATGATGCATGCCCTAAGAACATCAGGAGGTTTAATTGGGTAAAATAATGCAGCCTCTTCGGACACTCGGACCGAGCTATTATCCGGGCTAGCTAACTAGCCAGAATAACTAGAGGCACAACACATGCTGCCTTCGGAACATAGTTTACTGCGGCAATTAAGACCTGGAACATGAGCTCTCTGAGAGCGAACGTCTGCATCTCCGGCAACTTGATAAGCTGCCTAGAGAATAATAGGTTCTTGCAGTATCTGCGTCGCCAAGATTCTCGTAAAAGTATTGTAGAGAGCCAAGGGAACCACAAGGCCCTGCTCCCTAGCCCATCGCGGGGCTCATACAGCTGGGGCCTGCGCAACTGGATCATCAGCACGATCCACATCTCTCGGGGCTTGAGTAGCTCTAGCCCCAGGCTAGACTACTTCGTCCTGAACTCCTATCATTTGCTGAGTTGTCGCACGAGGGTTCACAAATACCACGAAGGAATTAAAGAAAATACTTTTATATCCTAGACCGACGCACGATCAGAAAAGAAGGAAGTGAAACTTCCTAAATGCCATCATAGCTTATTGTAGATAAGTACGGACATCTACGTACCCATTAGCGAGACTTTACTAGACTGTCTTAGTCTGGATAGACTCTAAGCTATACAAAAGAAATTACAGCTGACAACCCAACATACTAAGTTTTGGGCTATCCAGACTAGACATCTAAAACTACAAAAGAAGACAGATACCTCCTGAAGGGAGCAAAATGCAACTGAAATAATAAATAATAAACTGGTGGCCATCTGGAATAAAAGCTGGCTCACCCTGACAACTGAAGTCGTCTGCGCTCCCGAACAACGTGGCGAACTCAATCCTGGAGCGAACCTGCCGAAACGAAATAAATAGACAAGAAACAGACAACAAACAAGGGTAAGTCAAAAGGATTCAATAAGTAGGGCTGAGTAGCCACCTCAAAGAATAGGATAGCTAGCATGGGAGAAAAGAAATAGATAAACCAAATTCCTCTTATTTAAATTATAAAAAGAAAGAGCCAGATAATAATCGGAAACATGTATGCAACCATAAACTCACAAACAACTAGGGGCATAAGATAGGCAGACCGTATAGGTATTCCGAATATATCACCAATCAGAAATACATGAAATATATAAGAAACATCGTACTATAATCACACAATGCACATCAATTGGTGCAATGAAATGTACTGAATGCACTATGATGCAATGGGATCACATGTGCCCGTAATCCTGTCCTGAAGCGGAATACTCCTGCATTCGAGGGGAATACAATATAGTAACCAGCTGGAACAGAATACTCCTACTTCTGGGGCGGAATACTCATGCACCCGATATGATATGAACTAGAGACAGAATACTCATGCACTCTCCTCGGGCGGAATAAACCTGCACCCAATATGATATAAACCAGAGGCGGAATACTCCTGCACTCTCCTGGGGAGGGATACTCCTGCACCCAATATGATAACAACCAGAGGCGGAATACTCCTGCACTCTCCTGGGGCGGAATACTCCTGCACCCAACATAATATGAATCAGAGGCGGAATACTCCTGTACTCTCCTGGGGCAGAATACTCTCGCGCCCGATATGATATAAACCAGAGGCGGAATACTCCTGCACTCTCCTGGGGCGGAATTGTCCTGCACCCGATATGAATGCAACATAATACGTATGAATGCAACATAATGTGTATGAATCCAATATGATGTAATAATAACCCATCACCAGCACGGGAGTCTCATCGACAGCCGGAAAGTATATGTCAACTCACAGCCAGAATACAATGCTAATATCCTCAATACAATACCAACAACAGGACATAACATATAACATACAATGCAAATCCAAAGTTAAGGCATAATGAGTACGCCTATCGGTAGGTACACACGTAAGGAACACGTGGTAGATTATCCACGAGGCCAAGGGCCTCCAAAGAAATGGATACAAACACTTACCTTATTTCAAATTGCTACTCAATAACTGCTTTATCCTTTAGATTCACCGCCAAATGATCCTGCTTATTCACACGTGTATGTACCTTTATTAATCAAGATTCCGGCGAATCCCCAGTACCTGATCAATTTTTGTGCAACCAAGCACAGAAACCAAAATAATGGATGAAGACATGGAAAGAAAAAACTAGCTAAGACAGATCTGCATTTTTCTGAGAAATATGCTCAAGTACAATTAGAGTACTAATGTTCTCTTAAAAGACTACTAATGTGGTCTTACCTAGTCATGTTACAGGAGGAACAATATCCAGAGTGTTGATTGTAAAGAAGTCAACATAGACTCTAAAGAAGTTAATTACAAAGTATGATTCTCAAAAATAACAATGAAGTTTCTGATTGCAGATACCTAATGACTTCGTTGAGCGAGAACCTATTTTAAAGCATATATTTAGAGAGTAAAACCTCGTAGTAGATACACTTGCCAAGAAGGGCTTGACGAAAGATTGGAGGAAATATTTTGATTTCTGATTCCCCTCCTAACTTAATAATCGAAGTCTCTGTTTGGATAGCAAAAATGAAACTCAGAGGCTCCCTTGCGATGATGTATGGTTTGAGGCCTAGGAGGTCTCTCCATGGCCTTGCATTGTGAATAACATAGAATTTTGGAAATTTTGATAGTGCATTAGCACCACTGCATGCCCATCGCGATGATGGAGGAGTTTAGAACCTGGGGATTCTTGTGTTGCCCCTGCATCGCGAGAGGCAGCTTTCAAGCCAGTAATCAAGCCTTACGGCTGTCACGACCCTTTTTTAACTTAAAGAAGAAAGCAATTGTCTATAAAAGGGCTATGACAGTGTTTTAGATACACAAGTTATTAGAGATTTTTGGAGTTGCCACTTGACAAGTTAAATGTGTGCTAAGTCAAATGTGTGCCAAGTCATCAAAGTGGTGTACCTAGAACACCTATGACTCGTTTTGTGGTCTGCGTCAGAGTTTCGGGTAAGGATCTCGGTTGACTCTCGGGAAGGTGTTAGGCACCCTCGAGTCCTGTGCCAAGCACAGTTGTTTTTATTGACGCATTTTGACTCTTTAAAATTATTTATTATATTTTGCCTTGGTTTATTTCGCCTTGGTTTGATATTAATTTTTCCGTTCAAGTAGAAACTCGAATCGAGATATAATTGCGCAGGCACTTTACCCGAACAAAATCTTCTGACTTAAATCAATTAAATCGCACGGCACTTCACCGGTTCGAAATCTCTTGACTTAAAATGAGTTTCAACGTGGACAATTGGTTATTATTTTAAACTTGTTTCGGCCTACTTGAAATTGCCTTATCGAATTTAAGTGAGATTGTCAATTTGCTGTAAAAATTTTGCTCACAGGCCACTTTTACCATTGGTATTTAGTTTGAAGCCACTTTTTTTATTGGTCTTACATGAGAGGCTACTTTTTGGAACTTCAATTTTTTTGAGCTGAAGTTCAAACCTTGTGGGTTGAACTTCATGACTAAATTATGAAGTTTTAACTTCAATCCGTAAGGGCTGAACTTTTAGGCATAGATGCGTAAACTTCAACCCTTGTGGATTGAAGTTGAACTTTAACCCTTGTGGTGGACTGAAGTTGAACTTCAACCCTTATGGGCTGAACTTGTGTGAAGTAAAACCCAAAAGGATTGAAGTTTCAAAAAGTGGTCTCGTGTAAAACCAATAAAAAAAGTGGCCTTAGACCAAAGATCACTGCCAAAAGTGGCATTTGGTGCACTTTGCCCCAATTTGCTTTGCTTAAAGTGTTTCGACTGAAAATTGTGTTATTAATCATTATATTAACGTGAGTTTAAACTCTGCCTACAGCGACAATCAGTTTGAAACATGCTGACTCAAACTATTTGCATTAGATGTCCCACTGGCATTTTTTTTTCAAATTGTTCCCCTTTGATAGGAATTATTCACACTTCCTAAAATCTGATTTTTATATTGAACATAGCTGATTTTATAAAAAAAAATAATCCAAAATTAGCTTATCACGGCACAGCTATTTCAACATAATGATGCACTAATAATAATTTTTTTTTTTTTTTAACTTTTTCTTTGTTTGGTAGCAGGTAATGAAACACACATCATACAAACATAAGTAAACTAAACAAGTGTATGTCTTGTCTTATCCCAAATATGGACCAGACCTTAAAAATAAATATTTCTTTTCAAAATTTGGGCCTTTGACAAGCCTGTCTACACATGAATAGCATAAGCTAATGCAAGATAACAGGGAAATTTACCTATGGAGGTGTAGCTCCCAAATATAGTCCACTTAGTTTAAACCAACATATGAACAAGAGCACCAGTAGCAATCAGCAGTAAAACAACCAAACTTCAACTCATTTTTTTACCTCGAAACAAATAATATTAACACCCTAGAAGACCTTTGGTTAAGTCACCTTTAATTCTGGCTCTCACTCTCATTCTCTAGTGTTTTTATCTCAAGTTTCTCACTATTTTTTCTAACACGAAAGGCTCTTTCTTTTCAGATCTGTCTCAAGTTTCGGAGAGTGGTGTTTTTAGATCTGTTTTATGTCCCCAAATGAGAGATAATACTCTCTTTTAAATAGAGTGGAGGAGGAGTGTGTTGTTGGGTAAGGGACAAGAGAATTGAATGCTTGGCATGCCTAGCTAACTAGACAAAAAAAAAGGGCAGAGAATCTTTGCTTTATTGCTGTCCAATATTGTCTTACACAAGCGAACACACATATCTTACTTACTAATTAACAAGGATAAACCTCATTCTAATCATCCATTCATGACCAATTAAGCTTTCAAAGACACACAGATTAATACCATAAATTCATTTGAACAGACAAGCATACAAGATGATTCCATTTTTTCACTTAATACTAAACCCACAATGGGGACTGCCTAGTGAAGGGAATAAGGGAAGTTGAGGCTTTCTTTCTAACCAGTTACCAAAAGAAGATAGGCATCAAAGAGCCAAATCACGATAGCACACCATCGCGACCTCGTTTCCATCACAACGCTGCCCGAAAACGACTAACGCAGCTGCTGCTACAAAGCCAACACAAGCCATCAACATCATATCATCACAGCCTCGTCGCAATCATAAACAACACTAAGCCATAGCCAACAAAACCTTGCTATTGAACCAAACATCACAGCCCCACTAGTAGCCTCACCAATCAGCGGCATTGTGTCACCACTGTCCCACCATCACATACTATAGCCACGGCCTCGCTAAGCCAAACTCATCACAAAACTGCTTCTCGCCACCACTGCCCTCATCTATTTATCACCACCATCATCACCACTGCCACATCACCACCCCGCTGCCTCCGTCCCAAACCTCGTCACTGTCCGAACAACTCGCCATCCCAATGGCCCATAATCAGTCAATTCTTCTCCAACTTCTAATGGAAAACAAGCCCCAACGAGGTTGTTTTTCATTAGAAAATGGAAGAAAGGAGACGGAGCACAAAGGATGAGAGGAACGGGAAGGGTGCAACGGAAAAAAGTGGCCGGAATTTATGGTAGCCAATGTGAAACTCGATCTACGCAAATTTATGGGTAATTTGGTGAAACTATTGGTGGAAATAGAAAGAGAAGGAGAGATGGTTCCATCCATGTAATTTGTTGGCCGGGAAGAGGGTGTCGCCGCTGTTGTTAGTGGTGGTTGACGGCGGTTCACGGCGGAGGTTCTCATTGCGACAGGGTTTCGTTAACTGGAGTGAGTTGGGGAAAATTTGAGTCAAAATAGCAAATTTGGAATTTATATCAAAGTAAACGGGCCGAATTGGAAGGAGACGGGTCGGGTCACATAAGGATTGGGCTGAAGCTCGTCCCTTCCTATTTCATGATTTTTAACTTGACTAATGCAATTTTGTCTGCTAAACTTTCATGGCCATATCTGAACTTAGGCAATACTACAATTAATTAAAATACCCGCAATTATACAATATATTTAACTAGCAGAAAATATCAAACTAAATAAAACATATATATCCTTCTTTTTTTTTTTAATTTTATTTTTCCAATATTTTCTTCCTAAATGATTAACTAAAAAGGGCCAGGCAAAGCTGGAAAAATCTTACGAAAATCTTAGCAAAATTAACACCATAATTTTAGTAATTATTAGTATGGTGCCAAAATTAGGTGATTACAGCTGCCCTCTTTGTTTGAGAACACAAAGAGTTTTCGAACAAAGACGTAATCAACAACTAATTTTGGCTTTTTCGGTTCTAGCCAAGATGCTTTGCAAAGTGGTGACCGTGCCTTGAAAGTTCGGTTCTAACAAAGAACAAGGCTACCTACATATCCCCGGACTAAGGAATCAGGTCAGTGTAGTTCCTGACGTGCGGTAATTGGGACTACCACATTCGAACAGACACTAAGACGCTGTTAGACTCTCTAGAATAACACTAAACACTTTCTATACTTTCTAGGACTGACACTTGACGCTTCTAGACTGACTTGAGACATTTTTAGGCACACCTGAGACTGTTGCTGCTGGTTCCTTGTTGCTAGTTGCTGGCTAGCTGGCTGGTGGTCATTGCTTTACAAAGAAAAATGAAAATACAACATTGAAATGTAAAATTAGCATTCCTAGACTAAGTCTTCATGCTTCATAAACTGATAAACTGGTCCGCAGCTCCCACTACCCAAGTGGGTCTTAACTTGAAATTGCCGCTCGGGCGGGCTTGACTTGAAAGTTGAAATTTGCGCTTTGGCGGGCTTTGACTGGAAAGCTGATTTTGCTGCTTTGACGGGCTTTGACTTGAAAGCTTAAATTGCCGCTTTGACGGGCTTTGACTTGAATGAAATTGCCGCTTTGTCGAACTTTGACTTGAATAAAATTGCCACTTTGACGGACTTTGACTTGAAAATTGAAATCTCCGCTTTGACGGACTTTGACTTGACTGAAATTGCCGCTTTGACAGACTTTGACTTGAATGAAATTGCCGCTTTAACGGACTTTGACTTGAAATTGAAATTGCTGCTTTGACGGACTTGCTTTGAAAAATTGAAATTTCCGCTTTGACGGACTTTGACTTGAATGGAATTGCCGCTTTGACGGACTTTGACTTGAAAATTGAAATTGCCGCTTTGACGAACTTTGACTTGAATGCTAAAATTGCCGTTTTGACGGACTTTGACTTGAAAAAATGAAATTGCCGCTTTGACGGACTTTGACTTGAAAATTGAAATTGACGCTTTGACGGACTTTGACTTGAATGAAATTGCCGCTTTGACGGGCTTTGACTTGAATGCTTAATTGCCGCTTTGACGGGCTTTGACTTGAAAGTTGAAATACCGCTTTGACGGGCTTTGCCTTGAATGTTGAAATTGCCGCTCGGGTGAGCTTTGACTGTTGAAAGCTTGAAATTGCTGCTCGGCAAGCTTTGATTTGAAATTTTAACTGCATCTTAAAATCTGCATATCTTTTGATGATCTCTTTCATGGTACACTACTACACTCCTTGGTGTGTCATTCTTTGTGCCGATGTGAAACATTAGGCTCCAATTATCAAGGTTGGTCCTGACTTGCTCTAGTACAACTATGAAACTGTAACAAGTTTTGCAAGACTTTCTTTGCTCGTTTGATGTTGGAGAAGCTGAAACGAATTGAAGTAAGACAAAATGATGGAAATGAAAAAGCTTCCAACCAAAAGATGAAAAAAAAATGACGTCCCTTACGGGACAGATAAAGGACTGAAGAGATGACGACCTTATTAATATGACATGTATTTTGGAATCAACTCTTAATCCGCTCACATGGTTTATCCCTTATTTTTCTCCCGTTTTTCCAATCTTGCTTGATGGTAAATCTAACGACCCTCATTCGACTAGTAGTTCCCTTTCAGGTTTTTACTGACTAGCCTCTCTCTTTGTTCTTTTAACCCACCGTTGTCTTGTAGTGCCCTTTCAGGTTTTCACCGACAAGACTTCATTTTGTCTCTTTTTTTTCTTTTTTTTAATCTTTCATTTCACACTCTTCCCCATCGACCGCCCATGTTTCCTTGCTGGTCGATCCCATCTTTCTCCATTTGTATGCTTTCATCTCGGTTCCCTCAGAGATTTCCTTTCAATAACTTGTATGCTCCCATCTCCTGATTGAGATTGATGACAACTAAAAATGTGACTTCCCAATGCGAAACTTCTCCCTTGATACCCCATTCGGCTTGACATTCTCAATGATCGATCAAAAGGGTCTTTATTTTGACTGTAACGTTGGATTTGGTTAGGCTATAAAGAAAAGGGTTCAGCATAAAAGCTCAGATGCATCTCATGAGATGACTAGAATGAGCATTACAAGATTTGAAATCACCGCTTTTGAAAAATAAACAAAATTTTTTCCCTAGTTTAGGCAAATTGGGGATTCCTTTTTCTTTTTTTTTCTTTTAATTGAAGAGCGGTATGAAAGCATCTCATGAAACAACTTGGTCAAATATTACAACCCTTGGAATCATTTCTTTTTAAATAATAATAAATTGTAGCCCCAATTTAGAGAAAATCAAGGAATTATCTTTTTGAATTTTTCTAATATGAAAACATAGGGGATATTGAGATTATTCTCCGAGATGAACACAACCATAAAAGGGATGTTGACTTTCTCCCATTTTTTTAAAAAATTAAATAAAATAAACTTCCTATACTGGGGCGCTGTGAGTTTCTTCCCTGATTTCGAGATTATGCCGAACATCTCATAAAACACGTGAATAGATGGTATAACAAAATAGAAGTTTGTTTAATAAAAACAAACTTCTGCTCCAGTTTAGCATAAAATGAGGATCTGAATTTCTTTTGACGTTGGCCGCAAACTTGGAGGCAAGTTTGCGTCAGTATGACAGGGAAAAAATGAGCTTTTCCCTGTGATGACCGCACCCGAATGGTTGCCTACGTATCCATTTGAGAGGAATCAGGTCAGACGTAGCTCTACCACTAAATAGTAGATTTTTGTTGTTGTTTTTTTTTTTTTGATCATATCAAATTGATTCCAAGGGAGGGTTGGCCAAAAAAAACACAAAAAGACTGACAAAGGATATAGTGTTTGGGTAGAAGAAATGAAAGTCGTTCGTCATCCCGATCCGAGAATGCCTCGCACAAGTAATGATTAAATCAATTGACCTGAATTTTTCCACACGTGTCCTCAGCGTCTGCTTCAACGATGTTTCTCAAATTAGTATTTCAAATTCGGTCGAAGCGACCGTGCAAGATTTGAACTTCTCACCAATCTCCCTTATCGGATGACTACTTATTAATTTCCAACTTATTTGAATCCCTCTTTTATCCCTCTCTATTACTTAGATAGCTCACAATATCAGAGCGCGTGTTCAAATCAAGATGTAAATTTCGCACGCATGTCATGTTATTACGGCCGACAAAACATAAAATTAGAATACTAAAGAAACAAGACCAAGAAAAAAATAAGCGGAAAAGGGTCAAAACTGCCCTTAACGTATGCGAAAAGGATTAAAATTGCCCCCACCGTTAAGTTTCTGCAAATTTTGCCCTCACCGTTAAGTTTGTGGCCCATTTTTGCCCTTACTACTAACGGCTCTATTTTAATTTTTCTGTTTTGTTTCTTTTAAAATACGTGGCGCTCTATAATTGGTCTGTCCCAAATAAATATACCCAAACCATTTTAATACCCAGCTCATTCATACAACCCGCCCCAAATAAATATACCTATCTTCTTCATAACCCATTTTTCCTCGTTCAAAACAATAAACTGATTATATTGATGAAAAAGAAAATGGGGAAGTCCATGAAAATTAATTTATATACAGTTGAGATCTTAAATAGTAGATGTTGGGAAAATTGTCTTCTTATATACTATTGATGGAACTGAAGATAGCTACATATATAAATGAAAATTTTATATTTATATTTTACTTGAAATCCGCAGCAAAAACAAATATACGTAATTTGTCAGTAACTTGAATTCTATTAAAACAAGACTATACGGAAATTTTTACAATATTGATAATAATTTCAATTACAATTTTGGTGTGACTCTAGGCTTCATTTATTTGTACTTAATAAAGGTCTTGATCTTTATCATTTTAATTTGATTTATTAAGATATTTAATTTTAGGAGGTTTGAAACTTAGACCAACACTTAATAAGTCTAAATAGATCTGACCCACAACCAATTATTTGGAGTTATGAAGAAGATAAGATATCTTTATTTGGGGTGCGTTGTATGAACGGGTTGAGTATATTTATTTGGGACAGACCAATTATACAGCGCCACGTATTTTAAAAGAAACAAAACAGAAAAATTAAAATAGGGCCGTTAGTAGTAAGGGCAAAAATGAGCCACGAACTTAACGGCGAGGGCAAAATTTGCAGAAACTTAACGGTGGGGGCAATTTTAATCCTTTTCGTATACGTTAAGGGCAGTTTTGGCCCTTTTCCGAAAAATAAGAGACATAATGTTGAGACGAGAAAAGTATCTAGATTTTATTGAATTAAAGACATGAGGATTTGAACATTAAAACAAGAAAAATAAATGCACTTAGGCTATAACCCTTAAAATAACTAAGCGCACAGAAAGATTAGCAAAACAAGCTACAACACTTCACAGTCACTCAGTTGCAAGTCAGGGCCAATGTACTGCATTGAGGCATTGCTGAGCCTTGGCCCGGCTGAACCATGCAAATTTCAAAGATGCCACCCAAATCAAATGGCGCATCCTGACTGTCTTTCACTGTGTTGACATCTGTTGCAATGATCTTCGGCTTCATAATATAGCCTACAAAAGACTGGGCAAGACACGGAATTGGCTTCGGGATGGACCAAACTTCGGACTTCTTCTTTCTTGCTTGCTTGCGATCAGCTTCTCTTGGCTTTAAGCCTAGCCCCCAAGTGCCTTGCACGCCAATTGGCTCTACTTGATTCACCCTGCCCTGCAGTGATGTTCCCAGACCTTTCCCAAATTAGAAACCACGTTTCAGCATTTCAGAGGCCATTATGATAGCCATATCCGACACTCTTGGGACGAGTATGGGTTTCCCTTCTGTCACTTTTTCCACATACACCACATCGGAGGATTGATACATAATGGTTGGGTGAGTGGTGACAACCTCGAGGCCTGGTACATCCAGACTATTGTTGAACTGCGAATCATTCTCTCCAAAAACCACGACGACTTGATTGTCCCAAGTGAACTTAACCGCTTGATGGACTGTAAAAGGTACAACACATGCTATGTGGATCCACGGTCGGCCCAATAATAGATTGTAAGATGCATCAGCTTCCAGGACTTGGAATTTAATGGTTAATGTTGCAGGGCCAATGGTAAACTCAAGTTCAACGATACCCAAAGATTCTTGAACTCCTCAATCAAAAGCACGAACAGAGGATGAGCTGGCTCTGATCCTGCAGGTATCCACCTTCAAGCTCTTCAATGTGGTGAGAGGGTAGATGTTCAAACCTGCACCGCCATCTATTAAAACACGTGAGACATAAGAGTTTTCACATTTGACCGAAACATGAAGTGCCCGGTTATGACCAGTTCCTTCTTTGGGTAAGTCTTCGTCTGTGAATGTCACACGGTTGGTCTCAAATACTCTGCCTGCAAGTGCTTCCAGATTACCCACAGTTGTTTGTTCAGGAATATAAGCTTCATTCAGTATCTTCAGTAGTGCGTGGCGGTGTGCTTCAGAGTTCATCAGCAAAGACAAGAGTGATATCTGAGCTGGAGTCTTCCTTAACTGCTCGACGATAGAGTAATCCGTCGTTCTCATCTTACTTAGGAATACCTCAACTTCTTTCTCTAACACTGGTTCTTTGATTGGTCTTTGGTCCTCACGACCAGGTTTTGTCTTACCCAATTCTTCCGGAGTGAAACATCTTCCAGAGCGAGTCAGACCATTAACATCAACAGCGAGCTCCATAATCTCTTTCCCTTGGTAAGACACGATTGTTTTGTTGTAGTTCCAGGGAACAACCTTTGTACTTGTAACAGGGATTTGTTTTGCCTTTGTGATGACTACTGGTTCACACGGCTTTGCCTTAACCTCAATGACCAGAGCCTTCTGACTTGGTGCTCCTTGCACGATAAACACTGGCCCATCAGGCTGAACTTTTTCTGGCTTTGCGGCTGGAACTGTAAAACTTGGTTCAACGGCCACATCTTGCTTTATTTTGTTGACAGCAGATTCATTTGGACTTGCGGCCGATACAACAATGAACGGCTCCTGGCATTTAATATCTGAAAAGGGATCAACCGCCACAATCTGCTTGGCAGCTTTCCCTTTCAAATCTTCCTCTGTGCATACCATCCCAACTGTATGTGTGTTATTCTGAACATTATGAGCTAGCAAAGGATTTTGGTTCACATTTTGAGTCTCGTCTCCCTCAACCTTTATCAGATTGTTATCTATCATTACTTGGATTGCTCTTTTCAGATGCCCACATTGCTTCATGTCATCTCCAGGCGCCCCAGAATGAAAAGCGCAACGGCGCGAGCGATCCACTTTCCCGGTTGGATTCATGTTTCCCAAGATGGGTTTCAACATGTTAGCTTGTTGTAGCTTTTCAAACAGGTTGGTGTAAGATTTTCCAATTGGTGTGAACCCCATTATTCCCCCCTCTTCACAACTTTTGATGACATGCACTCAGACGAGAGTATGGATTTTTCCTTTTTTGGGAGGGAAGGTTAGGCGAAGCCTGGAAGTGATTGTGAGGAGTGTTATATATGGTTTCTGTGGCTGGTGCACGCCATTGCGGATAGGAAGATGTTGGAGCATATAGCTACGCTTTGTGGAATTGATGGGTGGAGTATTTTGGATCATGTGGGGAGTGGTGGTGCTGATAATGCATTTGTGGAGTTCGGGAGTATGAGGGAGGTTGTTTGCATTGTCTCCTGCTCTGTTTTCTGGAACCTCATTCCATTTGTCTTTCATTCGCAAGACACTCTGGCCTAGTTAGGCAAGTGAATTTTGTAGCAGAGGCTAAGGGTGGAGCAAGTGGAGGTGGTGGTGCCAGTGGACACATTGTGAAAGATTCTTCCTCTTTTGTTGCACTGTAGTAGTGGGGGAGAGTCAGGAGAATACAACGAGTCCTCAGCTGTAGTAGGCAGGCCATATGCCTGATGCACGATAGTCGATGCAAATCCTGAGAGATTAGATGTAATAGGAGGAGGTGCATGTCCCATGGTAACGACATGATGCAGTTCACCCACGAACTGTTTCATATTTTTCACTTCTTCAATCAGCATCTCATTCTGCTCAACCACCATCTCTTTCATATCTTTTGCCTCTTTGGTAAACCTCTCATTCTGCTCAAGTACCAGCTGTTTCAGATTTTTGACCTCTTCGGTCAACCTCTCATTCAATTCAATCAAACGCTCGTGAGCCCCGAACTCAGAATTCCCACCTTCAGACGTCATGATCACGGGATGCGTTGATGCTGTTGTGTACGGGTGATATGATGCCAGAATATCTGTCTGAGTTACCCAAGATGTCCAAACAACTAGTTGCAAACAAATTGGGTTAGCCCAAAACACACATTGACAAGCTTATGGTTGTTATGCGTCATCCCAAAAAGGTTCGCAGCATATGCCTGCTTGTACCGACCCTATACCAAAAATATGGACTACGTGTCGCGTTGAGAAAAGTCAGGACGCAAACCGTAGATGACACGTAACTCGAGATAACAGACAAGCTTGACTTTCTTTTTTCTCCTTTCTTTTCTTTCCTTTTTTTTCTTTTTCTTATCCTTTTACTTTTAATCATTTTTTTTGAAACAACTGACATAATTTAAACAATGATACGAGACAAGAGCTAAAAATAAAAACACGATGTCTGGGTATTTACAGAATTAGAGAAAAACTAGGATACAATATGACAGACACGAGACACACGAATGATTAACAAAATTTTACCATTACAATGGCGTAAAAAGACGACAAATTTTTCTCAAACTTAGGGTAAAATTAAGACACAAACTCGGACACAGGAACATTTCAAAAATTTGGTCAAACGGCATGAAAATGACAATCAATTTTTTTCTACAACTGGGGATAAAATCTGGACACAGACCTAGACAAACAAAAAGGTTCTAAAATTTTCATCATTATAGTGACAACAAACTATTTTAAAAAACAAACTCTGGCCAAAACCCGAATACAAAACTAAACACAAGACTCCAAAAAGAATTTCTTCGTTACAATGGTTTAAATGACGACCCCTTTTTTTTGAAACTCGAGACTCTAACCCCTGTTCTTTAATTAACTAATTTTTACGACTCGAATAAATGTATAAAATTCCCACAAATCCTGAAAAATTCGTCATTACAACGACATTAAAATGATAGTTTATTCGACAACTTGGGACAAGATCCCATACTCAAATTTGGACAATTTTTAGAAAATTTATAATCATAACGACGTAAAAATTGGACAAAATTAAGGAACTCTTTGACACACATTTAGACGCAAAATTTGAAAAATTCCAAAACATTTTCGCCGTTTTGGAACTCTTTGACACACATTTAGACGCAAAATTTGAAAAATTCCAAAACATTTTCGCCGTTATAACGGCGTAAAATTATCTTTCAATATTTTAGGCTAGACTGTGAGACTTGACGTAAACACGAATGGCCTAAAGAAAATTCGGCATTATAACGACACATATTTTATGACTTAAAGAAAACCTTTCTTATGGATTTTGGCACAATAACATAAAAATTTACCATTATAACGGCGTAAAATGATGACATTTTTTTTTAATTTGTATCCATTTTAATATACCCCGACCTCTCATACCAATAACGGTCATCATAACAACCTTCCGAATACATGCAACACAGAAAATGCCATAAATAACGCGTCTTTCGGGGATGCGGGCCCCATCATGACACGAGAGAGTCAGCCTAGACAAATGTAGTACCGGTGTACCGCACCTCACTAAGTCTAATGATATGAAAATAGATCGGCCTAGATAAAAAAGTACAGGTTCAACTCTAGGCGACTCAATGGGTTCCATGATCTAGTGATTCAGCCATTTGAAAGTGCCTCGGAGGTACCGATCGACAACGTCTAACGGCCTAACCCGACGCACCTCCTCCTAATAAGGGTTAACATTTTGTGTCCTGAGACACGACAGAAATTCCAGATGCCGAAGTGAAAATGACGTGTATGTGTGCAGTGTTCCGGAAGACTCAGAGGTGTACAAGAGAAGATAGTTGTGTATATACAGTTCAAACATATCAAAGCAGTAACATTCAAGGCAACACATACAAACAATATTCAGAAAAAGCCAAAAAGCAGCCAATATTAAAGCCTGAGACTCTTAGTTTTAACTTTCCTCCCCAGCAGAGTCGCCAAGCTGTCACGACCCTATTTTAACTTAAAGAAAAAAACAATTGTCTAAAAAAGGGCTATGACGGTGTTTTAGATACACAAGTTATTAGAGATTTTTGGAGTTGTAACTTGACAAGTTAAAGGTGTGTCAAGTCACCAAAGTGGTGTACCTAGAACACTTATGACTCGTTTTGTGGTCTGCATCAGAGTTCCGGGTAAGGATCTTGGTTGACTCTCGGGAAGGTGTTAGGCACCCTCGAGTCCTGTGCCAAGCACAGTTGCTTTTTTTGACGCATTTCGACCCTTTAAAATTATTTATTATATTTTGCATTGGTTTATTTCGCTTTGATTTGATATTAATTTTTTTCGTTCAAGTAGAATCTCGAATCGAGATATAATTACGTAGGCACTTGACTCGAACAAAATCTTCTGACTTAAATCAATTAAGTCGCACAGGCACTTCACCCGTTCGAAATCTCATGACTTAAAATGAGTTTCAACATGGACAAATAGTTATTATTTTAAACTTATTTCGGCCTACTTGAAATTGCCTAATCGAATTTAAGTGAGACTGTCAATTTGCTTTGCTTAAAGTGTTTCGACTGAAAATTGCGTTATTAATCATTATATTAACATGAGTTTAAACTCTGCCTACAGTGACAATAAGTTTGAAACATGCTGACTAAACTATTTGCATTAAATGTCCCACTGGCATTTTTCTTTCAAATTGTTCCCCTTTGATAAGAATTATTCACACTTCCTAAAATCTGATTTTTATATTGAACATAGCTGATTTTATAAAAAAAAAATCCAAAATTAGCTTATCACGGCACAGCTATTTGAACATAATGATGCACTAATAATAATTTTTCTTTTAACTTTTTCTTTGTTTGGTAGTAGGTAACGAAACGCACATCATACAAACATAAGTAAACTAAACAAGTGTATGTCTGGTCTTATCCCAAATATGGACCAGACCTTAAAAATAAACATTTCTCTTCAAAATTTGGGCCTTTGACAAGCCTGTCTACACATGAATAGCATAAGCTAATGCAAGATAACAGGGAAATTTACCTATGGAGGTGTAGCTCCCAAACATAGTCCACTTAGTTTAAACCAACATATGAACAAGAGCACCAGTAGCAATCAGCAGTAAAACAACCAAACTTCAACTCATTTTTTTACCTCAAAACAAATAATATTAACACCCTAGAAGACCTTTGGTTAAGTCACCTTTAATTCTGGCTCTCACTGTCAATCTCTAGTGTTTTTCTCTCAAGTTTCTCACTATTTTTTCTAACAAGAAAGGCTCTTTCTTTTCAGATCTGTCTCAAGTTTCGGAGAGTGGTGTTTTTAGATCTGTTTTATGTCCCCAAATGAGAGATAATACTCTCTTTTAAATAGAGTGGAGGAGGAGTATGTTTTTAGGTAAGGGACAAGAGAATTGAATGCTTGGCATGCCTAGCTAACTAGACAAAAAAAAGAGCAGAGAATCTTTGCTTTATTGCTGTCCAATTTTGTCTTGCTATTTGACTTTTGAGCCTCAAAGAATCTGAAATTCATACTCAATCTAAAGTCCAAGACCAACACTAATTTCATCTGAAACTCAAATCCTACCCAACTAAAGTCACTGGACCTTCAACTTAACTAAGCACCAATTTATTAGGCTAGAATCAATTCCCAGACTTCAACAATTAACTTGAACTAAAAAATTACTCAAGATCAAACGATTGGAAATGTGCTTCATGCTCAGACAGACTCAAACCAATCAAAATTCATGAACAACTCCAAGATTTCAACACTCCCTCCTAGCCATAACAGAATTCTCATTAAAGATCAAAAACAGAAAAAATTCATTCAATATTAGCTAACTTAATCACAAGATCAGAACTTAACCATCCAGAGTTTCCACGCTTTTGGTACTTCCTCGCAAGTTACATGAATAACTACTTCACATAAACATACTCGAACAATCACACTCACAAGTAATCCCAATTAATCTTCAATTGAACAATGAGAAACATGACATAAAAGAAAGGCTTTCACACATACAAATGTTAGTTTTCAGCTATTAACCGCAAGTATATATTTCATGAGCTTACACAAGCGAACACACATATCTTACTTACTAATTAAAAAGGATAAACCTCATTCTAATCATCCATTCATGACCAATTAAGCTTTCAAAGACACACAGATTAATACCATAAATTCATTTGAACAGACAAGCATACAAGATGATTCCATTTTTTCACTTAATACTAAACCGACAATGGGGACTGCCTAGTGAAGGGAATAAGGGAAGTTGAGGCTTTCTTTCTAACCAGTTACCAAAAGAAGATAGGCATCAAAGAGTCAAATCACGATAGCACACCATCGCGGCCTCGTTGCCATCACAACGCTGCCCGAAAACGACTAGCACAGCTGCTGCTACAAAGCCACCACAAGCCATCAATATCATATCATCACAGCCTCGTCGCAATCATAAAAAACACTAAGCCATAGCCAACAAAACCTTGCTATTGAACCAAACATCACAGCCCCACTAGTAGCCTCACCAATCAGCGGCATTGTGTCACCACTGTCCCACCATCACATACTATAGCCACGGCCTCGCTAAGCCAAACTCATCACAAAACTGCTTCTCGCCACCACTGCCCTCGTCTATTTATCACCACCATCATCACCACTGCCACATCACCACCCCGCTGCCTCCGTCCCAGACCTCGTCACTGTCCGAACAACTCGCCATCCCAATGGCCCAAAATCAGTCAATTCTTCTCCAAATTCTAATGGAAAACAAGCCCCAACGAGGTTGTTTTTCGTTAGAAAATGGAAGAAAGGAGATGGAGCACAAAGGATGAGAGGAACGGGAAGGGTGCAACGGAAAAAAGTGGCCGGAATTTATGGTAGCCAATGTGAAACCCGATCTACGCAAATTTATGGGTAATTTGGTGAAACTATTGGTGGAAATAGAAAGAGAAGGAGAGACGGTTCCATCCATGTAATTTGTTGGCCGGGAAGAGGGTGTCGCCGCTGTTGTTAGTGGTGGTTTACGGCGGTTCACGGCGGAGCTTCTCATTTCGCCAGGGTTTCGTTAACTGGAGTGAATTGGGGAAAATCTGAGTCAAAATAGCAAATTTGGAATTTATATCAAAGTAAATGGGCCGAATTGGAAGGAGACGGGTCGGGTCACATAAGGATTGGGCTGAAGCTCGTCCCTTCCTATTTCCTGATTTTTAACTTGACTAATGCAATTTTGTCTGCTAAACTTTCATGGCCATATCTGAACTTAGGCAATACTACAATTAATTAAAATACCCGCAATTATACAATATATTTAACTAGCAGAAAATATCAAACTAAATAAAACATATATATCCTTCTTTTTTTTTAATTTTATTTTTCCAATATTTTCTTCCTAAATGATTAACTAAAAAGGGCCAGGCAAAGCTGGAAAAATCTTACGAAAATCTTAGCAAAATTAACACCATAATTTTAGTAATTATTAGTATGGTGCCAAAATTAGGTGATTACAGCTGCCCTCTTTGTTTGAGAACACAAAGAGTTTTCGAACAAAGACGTAATCAACAACTAATTTTGGCTTTTTCGGTTCTAGCCAAGATGCTTTGCAAAGTGGTGACCGTCCAGAGTTTCCACGCTTTCGGTACTTCCTCGCAAGTTACATGAATAACTACTTCACATAAACATACTCGAACAATCACGCTCACAAGTAATCCCAATTAATCTTCAATTGAACAATGAGAAACATGACATAAAAGGAAGGCTTTCACATATACAAATGTTAGTTTTCAGCTATTAACCGCAAGTATATATTTCATGAGCTTACACAAGCGAACACACATATCTTACTTACTAATTAAAAAGGATAAACCTCATTCTAATCATCCATTCATGACCAATTAAGCTTTCAAAGACACACAGATTAATACCATAAATTCATTTGAACAGACAAGTATACAAGATGATTCCATTTTTTCACTTAATACTAAACCGACAATGGGGACTGCCTAGTGAAGGGAATAAGGGAAGTTGAGGCTTTCTTTCTAACCAGTTACCAAAAGAAGATAGGCATCAATGAGCCAAATCACGATAGCACACCATCGCGGCCTCGTTGCCATCACAACGCTGCCCGAAAACGACTAGCACAGCTGCTGCTACAAAGCCACCACAAGCCATCAATATCATATCATCACAGCCTCGTCGCAATCATAAACAACACTAAGCCATAGCCAACAAAACCTTGCTATTGAACCAAACATCACAGCCCCACTAGTAGCCTCACCAATCAGCGGCATTGTGTCACCACTGTCCCACCATCACATACTATAGCCACGGCCTCGCTAAGCCAAACTCATCACAAAACTGCTTCTCGCCACCACTGCCCTCGTCTATTTATCACCACCATCATCACCACTGCCACATCACCACCCCGCTGCCTCCGTCCCAAACCTCGTCACTGTCCGAACAACTCGCCATCCCAATGGCCCAAAATCAGTCAATTCTTCTCCAAATTCTAATGGAAAACAAGCCCCAACGAGGTTGTTTTTTGTTAGAAAATGGAAGAAAGGAGATGGAGCACAAAGGATGAGAGGAACGGGAAGGGTGCAACGGAAAAAAGTGGCCGGAATTTATGGTAGCCAATGTGAAACCCGATCTACGCAAATTTATGGGTAATTTGGTGAAACTATTGGTGGAAATAGAAAGAGAAGGAGAGACGGTTCCATCCATGTAATTTGTTGGTCGGGAAGAGGGTGTCGCCGCTGTTGTTAGTGGTGGTTTACGGCGGTTCACGGCGGAGCTTCTCATTTCGCCAGGGTTTCGTTAACTGGAGTGAATTGGGGAAAATCTGAGTCAAAATTGCAAATTTGGAATTTATATCAAAGTAAATGGGCCGAATTGGAAGGAGACGGGTCGGGTCACATAAGGATTGGGCTGAAGCTCGTCCCTTCCTATTTCCTGATTTTTAACTTGACTAATGCAATTTTGTCTGCTAAACTTTCATGGCCATATCTGAACTTAGGCAATACTACAATTAATTAAAATACCCGCAATTATACAATATATTTAACTAGCAGAAAATGTCAAACTAAATAAAACATATATATCCTTCTTTTTTTTTTTAATTTTATTTTTCCAATATTTTCTTCCTAAATGATTAACTAAAAAGGGCCAGGCAAAGCTGGAAAAATCTTACGAAAATCTTAGCAAAATTAACACCATAATTTTAGTAATTATTAGTATGGTGCCAAAATTAGGTGATTACAATGGTCAGGTAGCATCGCGAGCTGTGTTGCTGGGTCCTGCACTATAAATAGCAATGAGTTGTGGGAAGAATGAAAGATGGGTTTTGAGTTAGGGCTGGGTATATTGCATGGTGGATTCGGCCTGGGGAGACTCTCTACCGTATAAGGTGAGTTTTTATGGGGGTTTTAAAGTTGACTACAACCCATAAACGCTTGTTTTAACATGGATTAATATTTGGAATTCCTAGAATCATCCAAAATCTCAAGAACACTCAAAGCTCCTCCAAAGTTAATAATTAAGGATTTGACAACATTGAGGTAATTCTATCACCTTAAGTTCATTTAGTATGAATATTTATGGTATACTGTACTTATTAACTTGGTCAGAGGTTGAAAGTTGACAATTAATTAACCTTAGCTAATCAAGTAATGGTGGTTGTTGGAGGAATTAGGGGAGAATGAATAGTGGGTGTGTGTTAAATGTCATAAATTATCATGATCATCCATGCATCATATGCTATGCTTCTGAATTTGTCTAAATGTGATTTCGCCGTATACTTGTTTATGCTTATCAACGTGCTATATGTGTTATCGGTGCATATATCTTATGCTATGTTATAAGAAAATATAGTAACAAAAATAGTATGAAAAATATGCTTTCTAATACAGATTATAAAGATGATTACTTTCTTATAGTACATCTCGTTCCCACTTTAAAATGTCGGGAATGAAAGAGAGATTTTAGTGCTGAAATGGAAGGTGCAAATGATTCAAATGACCAGCCATAAGGTTAAATGTATTGTTAAAAATACCAAACCTTTATACATTTAAAATGGGCAAAGACTACGAAGTTGCCAATATAACGATGCAGGGCAAATCGAGCCTAAGGCACGTACCATCAAGAGCCGGGATTGGAGGATGCAAAGGACGAGAGGTCAAGATCATCGGAGAAGAGTTCGGGAGCATTTTGAAGATCGAGGCATTGGCTCCAGGCCCAGGCGCCCCGCCCAGGCAAAGCAGGCGCTCCGCCCAAGCAAGGGGCAGCTCAGGCGCTCCGCCTCCATGGTGGGCGCTCCGCCCAGCTCACTCCACTGATCAAAGTTGGGCAAATCCAGGCGCTCCGCCTCCCTTCCGGGCGCTCCGCCTACTTGACTAGCATTCAGAGATTTAGTCTAGTTATTTACTATTTTAGCCCTACGAGGCCTATTATGTGTAATAAATTTGTAGGGGCTTTTATGTCATTTCATTAGGAGTGTGGAACATCTATAAATACCACACTTAGTCATTTTACTTCATTAGCTAGATTTGAGTATTGAAGAATAGATTTTAGAAGAGACTAGGTCCTTCTTGTTGAAGCTTGGCTTCATGTATCTCTTACTTGGAATCCATGGTGGATCACCGCTAGTATGACCCCGTTTAATGGTTCGAGTCTCTTCTCCCTTTTGAATCAATCTATTTGTTAGTTTGATTCGTTATTTCTTTTAATTTTATGTTCTTCCCCGTTCCTATTTCTTGTTATCTTATGATTATTGCTTCCGCATCTTAGTTTATCGTTTCCGCTTATTTTTCCCTACATCATTTGGTATCAGAGCAAGGCTCGGGTTTCGTCCTTACGAATGCACGTTCCTTTTTCATCGTATCTTTACTTTAGTATTCTTGTTGTTATTGTTCTTGTGAAAGAAGAAGAAAAAAAACAAAACAAAAAAAACTGAAAAACTTGAAAAAAATAAAAAAATAAAAAAAAAATCAAATTGTTGATTGGATTTGATAACCCATTCGATTATTGTTATCAGGGATTGTTATGAGATGATAACCCGTTGATTTGGTATCCTTGTTACATGATTTGGTGTTGAGAATAAAAAACTTGAAAATCAAAACCCCAAAGTTGAAAAAAACCCTTGTTCTTGAGTTCATGTCTTGATTCTTGGGTATTGGTTGATTGTTGGTTGTGAGATTGATATCGGGGATTGTTATATATCATTTTCCCGTTCATTTGGTACCAATTTTACAAGATTTGGAGTTGTGAATCAAAAGTTCAAGAAAATTGAACCTTACTAGAAACCCTTGTATAAACCGTTTTGAATCTCGATTGTGATCTTGTTTTTGGTTGTTTGGACTTGAAATTCATCGGGGATTGTTGGGAAATACTATACACAACTTTGAGCATCAAGGGATTTGCGAATCGGGTTGAAAACGTTGAGGATTTGGGTGAAAAAGTCAAAAAAACCCATTTTCGGAGGTGCTGGGAGCAGGCCCCAGGCGGTCCGCCCATGCCCTAGGCGGGCTGTCCACAGCCCTTACTGGTCAGCCCCCAGGCAGACCGCCCTGGCCACCAGGCGGACCGCCCAGGCCACTGGCTGGTTGGTTTTATCTCGTTTCATGGATTTTGGTGTTTGTTTCGCTTCCATACTTCTTGGTTAGTGTTTCTAAGGTATTAGTCCTACTTTATTGACACTAATCTTTGATCCTTTAGGGTGTTATGTGTCTTGGAGACTTTACATAAAGTCGTAGAATTTGCTTGCTTCAAGTGCGCATTAAATTAGCTTCCGTACATCGAGTCCCTTAAACTCCATTCCGAACCATTACTTGGGTGAATTAGTTGATTGATCTTGCCATAGTGATTACTAAGAGACAAGAAGGTCTTGAGTGGAAAAAGGCTTGAGTGGTGAGAACAATAGAGTATGGTCACAAAAGCCAACGACCTTGAGTGTATACACGAGTGGAAAGAAAATTGAGTGTCATCTTTTGAGTGATACACGTGAGGGAGTGAATTTGTGAGGTCCTTTACTCTTTTGTTACAACTATGACATCAGATGACGATTGTGGAGGGTATGACTCATTCGGAGATGATGGAGACTATGGTTCCTATGATGGTGATGATGGGTATTGCTATGACGATTCGGGGAACCAAGGCTCATATGATGATGAAGCGGGTCACTATGTTGATTATGAAGATGAAGAAGACTATGGGGCTTGCGAAAATGAATTTGAAGAATCTGATGCTCCAAGTCAAAAATATGAAAATAGTGACGCTTCAAGGTATGATGATCCTACTTACTCTTCTTGTGATGAATTTGATCATGATGATAGTGACGTAGAGAGAATTGATGATGATGTTGATTATGAGAATTGTTCATTTTCATCTTCTCTTGATATTGCTTATGGTGTGCAAGGGAGTAGTAGAGGTCCTTCCATTAGTATGAGAGGAGGAGGTGGTTGTTCCTTGGGAAATGGGAGGTTTGCATCTTCTAGTTCCATATGAAGGGTGGAAGGAGAAACGGTATTGCTCTTACCATTACGAGGGTGCATTGCTCTAGTAGTGGTGGTAGGAGTGGTGCTATGGGCTATGGAACCAAGGCGAGAAGCAATTATGGGTTCCATAGTGGTATTCCTTCCCCGACTTTCAACAACACTCCTAATGTTGGAATAGTGACCGGAAGTAGAGGTTATTCTAGTGGTGTTGCCACTAGTGGAGAGATAAGGAGAACCCAACTTGGGGGGTGATGGTTTTCTTGGACTTGATCCTATACAAGACATGTGTGAATGTAGGTTCATTTTTGAGGTGACTGGTAGAGGAGGATGCTTGCTCAAGATTAGTGAAGCCTATGCTAATTTTGTTAATGTCTCTTGGGTTAATAGACTAAAGATACCATGCTACAAATTGAAATATCCTTATGAGTATCAAGGTGTTTGGATTACTAGTGAAGCTCGGGTACTCATATCTTATGGGAGTTACAAGGAATATATTTGGTGTGATGTGTGTCCCATGGAGCATTATGGTGTTTGGCTAGGACAACCGTGGTTGTAAGGTAAGAGGGTGCGGTAGGATATCGTGAAGGATGTGTACAAAGTGAGCAAGGGGCAAAAAAATTATGACCTTGAACCTTGCCCGGCAAAGTTTAAGTTCTATCCTAGTAAATTTTTTGGCCTATGCGAAAGGGAAAGGAGCAAGTATCTCAATCCAAGGATGCAAGAAAGCAAACAAGCAGTCCTACAATCACAAGCAACGGTGGGACTAGTGCAAGAAAAGAGTTGACAATTGTCAACAAGGTGAACCCAAAGCCACAAGCTCCAAAGCCAAGTGGTTCACCTACAAAGAAGAAAGAGACATCAAGTGATGAGTCTCTTAGTCCTATATTCCGGGTTGATGTTAAAAGTCCACCTACTCCGGCTATGGGTATTCTTGGGCCTCGTCCCAATTAACTCGAATTTGAGAGACAAAAGATTGAGAGGAGTAAGGGAGTGACCGGTGACATTCCTTGAGTGAAAAAGGAGAGGATGTGTTGAGTGATGTGAGTGGGATGTCACCACCCGAATCTACACCCGACCTTGAAAAGAAAATGAGGGAAAAGAAAGAGGGAAAAAGAATCATTGAGAGTGAGGACACCCCTTATTCTAACCTTAACCCTTTATCTTTTTCTTCTACTATTGTGAATACTTGTGTAGGTACTCTTGGAGGTAAACCAATGGAGCCTCAATCATATCCCAAGAAGGAAGGACAAGGTGAAGAAAATCTTCAATGTGAGCTTCAAGGTGAAGAGACAATTCATGACACTTCAAATGCATTGAGTGAGCAAGATGGCCACTCAAAGGTATATGATAGTTCTTCCTTTGAACATGTTACTTCCTTGTCTCATGGTAGTGTTTGTGCTAACTCAACACTAGTTGATGATTTGTATGATTATAATGTGTTTGCAACTAGTGAAGAGTCGGTGGGTCAACTTGTGTGTGATTGTGAACCACTAGTTGAGAGGTATGATAAGCCACATCATGATGTAAGCTCGATTTTTATTGAACCTCTCTCTAGTGAAGATTGTGTAGTTGATCTCATGTGTGACCCTTGTTATGAGACACCACCTATATTTGATAAAGGGGAAGATGAGTTGAATGAATGCCCTATCCTTTCGCTTGATGAATTGATTGAAAATGGTGGGCCTATGTGTTGTACTGAGGATGGTAGTGACCTTGAGGAGTCTCTAGTGGATAAGATGGATCAAATTGTATTCGATGTCTCCTCAAGTGTGGATGATGACTCTAGTTTGAATACCTCACCTTTGATGGGTAGTGGACTTGTTTTCACAAACCCTTTGTTTGAAGAGGATTATCAAAGAGGTGATGGTGAATATCAAACTAGAGAAGAGTTTGGATTTAAACCTCCATGGTTTGGAAAGTTGAACTCTATGGACAATCCATTGTTTGGAAATCCAAGTTAGATGAGAGACCTTGGTCTTGATTGTGATGGTCCATCTTCTAGTAGTCCTAACCTTTATTGTGTGGACTATAATGATGAAGAATCTATTTTGGAGACCTTCCTTGGGAGTTTTTTTAGTGAGGAAGATTGTCTTAGAGGTGGATTTAGAGGTGAGGAAGCCACTCTTGGTGTGTGTAAGAGTGCTTCCAAGAAGGGGAGTGGAGTATTTGACGTTAGTTGCCAATTGAACTATTTTGTTTACTCCACCCCACATGTTAATGACACCTTGGGTGTTGAGCATGCCAAAGCAAACGAGTCACATTGTGATCGTAATGCATTGAAGTTTTGGTGTGTTGATCATAAGCTTGGAGGTCATACGGAACTTAGTTGCTTAATCTTGCATGTTCCATGTCTTATTCATCTCTTTGCTTATTATAGTAGTGAATGCTTTTCATTGTTGAGCCAAGAACTTGTTGTTTCCTTTGGAGACCTATTCTTTTTTATTGGTATTGATACTTGGCTCTATCACAAAAATGTGCTTTTCATAGCACTTGCACTCACTCTTGTTGGACTTGCCTACTCTTGTAGTGGGAAGTTTTGGTGTGTTCTTATTGGGATTAGGGATCATAAGAATTTTGATGGCTTGATCTTGCATATTCCCTATCCTATTGATCTCTTTGCATGTTCTTGTGTTGGATGCACTTCCTTTTTGAGTCGAATACTTGTTGTTTCCTTTGGGGACATGAGCTTTTTTGTTAGAATTGATGCTTGGCTCTACCATAAAAGTGTGTTTTCCACACTTGGTGCACTAACCTACTCTTGTAGTAGGAGCTTTTGGATGTGCTTGTCTTTGGATGTAGGTCTTGATGGTTTGATTTCGAGGACGAAATCCTTTCAAGAAGGGGAGGATGATGCAGGGAAAATCAAGCCTAAGGCACGTACCATCAAGAGCCGAGATTGGAGGATGCAAAGGACGAGAGGTCAAGATCATCGGAGAAGAGTTCGGGAGCATTTTGAAGATCGAGGCATTGGCTCCAGGCCCAGGCGCCCCGCCCAGGCAAAGCAGGCGCTCCGCCCAAGCAAGGGGCAGCCCAGGCGCTCCGCCTCCATTGTGGGCGCTCCGCCCAGCTCACTCCACTGATCAAAGTTGGGCAAAACGAACCACAATTTGATTTTATGTCAAAACGTAAAACCATTTTAAAATCTGTCCATATTTGTAAACTAGTCAGTCCTCAAATTTGCATAAATATACTGCTCATCGATGTTTCTTGCAATTCTAACCATGATCGAATATGTATATGCAATCAGGGGACGAAAATGCGATTAGGCATAGGGCTTAAGCCGTTTCTGCAAAATATAAAAGGCCCAAAACTTATTTTTGACCATGCTTCACTGCCTATGAAATTATTTGCGTAAATATCCTTTCTTGTTTGATTGATTGCATATTTAACCTTTAAGTCAGTAAAATAATTTATAAATGCAATTCATGTTTTTTCTGTTGTCTTTTAACATCCCCAAAGTAAAAGCTCGGGCAGGAACCACTTTTTCTGGGACTTGGGGAAGTTCCTAACACCTTCTTCCCCGAGTTATTTGGACTTCTTACCCTTGAATCTCTGGAAATGTGTTTTATTGAATAAAACTTGACCTTAGACATCTAGGTGACCTAATACACCTTAGAAGACGCATATTAGGTGGCGACTCCAATTTCAAACTCAGCCGAGTTTCCTAGTCAAAACCTGTGCTTGACTCGCTCCGAGTCGGGTAAAAGTTGGGTGTGACATGTGCATGATAAAGATTTGGAATCGGGAATTCAAGGTGGGAGACCTGGTGTTGTTGCTTAATTCCTGGCTCCAATTATTTCCGCAAAAGTTGAAGTCGAAATGGAGTGACCCATTTAAAGTTGTTGGTGTTTCTCCCTATGGTTCGCTTGATTTGGAAGGTGATGATGGAAGAGTTTTAGAGTAATGGGCGCAAGGCGAAGCATTATTTGGGAGTTGTTGAAGGCACCAAGTGGTGGCCTTGGTTTTCTTGATTGATCCTTGAGTTAATGGGTCGGCATCGTGCCTCGACGTTAACTGAGGCGCTTCTTGTGAAGCAACCCAATGTTTTTAGCTAACTAGTTGTTGTTTTGTAGGTCTCAAAGATGAGTTGTAGCTGGAGTGAGACTGAGAAATGCAGGACCTCACATGTAACAGGAGGCCGCACCATGCTTGGGCAGTGACCCCTTAGGTGAGTAAGGTAAAAGAGAAAAAGGAAGGAAATAGAGAGCTAAGAACATGCGGTCGCCTCTCAAAGAGTGCGACCGCACATTTTCAAAAAATCCAAAAAAAATTTTAAGTATGAAATGTGAGGCTCTCCGGACTTTTTTCGCCCATTTTGGCCACACATGCAGAGCAGGAGGCCCTTTTTTACAAGAAGGTCGCCCCTTCAAGAGGCGATCGCCCTTCTTCTTAAGCCTAAAAAATTTGGCTAAGTGTCAAAAATGGAGATCTCTGAAGTTTGAGCGCCCTTTCTGGCCGCATATTTAGTGTTTGCCGCATTTTGTCTCAAGTGTGAAGGATAGGTGCCAACAGGCGGCCGCCTACTTCCCAAAGATCGCAAGACTAAAAAGCCAGTGCATAGGCGAACGCCTGTGTAAGAGGCGACCACCCTCTTTTTTGTAATGGTTACGGGGTAAGGGGGTATAAAAGGAACCCTAGGGGCGCCTTTTCACCTCCTTCACACTATTCTCATCGAAAACCCTAACCGCCGGCACCCCTATTTTTCCCGATCATCGGAGACCTTCACCCACTCACTCTACAACTAATCACTCACGCATTCCATCACATAGACTCTCTTGTGAGCCTTTCAATTCAACTTTACTTGTGCTTTTTAATTTAATTTTAAAACATTTTAGCAGTAGGGTTTAGATAAAATGTTAAAACCCCAAAATAAAATAAAAACATGAATTAGGATGGTTTGGGGAAGGGTGAGCGTACCTATTATTATCTTGAATCTAGAAGCTTGAGAGTTTTGTGACCTTGAGAGAGAAACAAAAATGGGTAGTTGTGAACTTGATTGTGCTATAATGTTTGAAATCTAGGGACTCGCGCCCCCACTGTAGTGTTGCTGTCGAAGTAAAGGCCCCTGCCCTTAATTGGTGGTCACTTGTTCTTCCCAAGTCAGCCACTTGAACTAATGATGGTTCATGAACATACGGTCGCCTCTCTTAGGCGACCTCCCTTTCATATGGTTTCAACTACCAAAAATATAGTGATGAGATAGAGGTCGTACCTTATTAGTGCGGCCGCCCCTCTTATCTCACATGACCATCTCTTTAAAGTTAGAGTGCCTAAGATCAGGCGGGCGCTCCTTCATGAGGCGGACGCCCTTTGCTTAGGACCTCAAAATTTTTCTAAGTGTAGAAAAGGCACCTCTCTTAAGTTTGAGCGCTCTTTTGGGCGCCCTTGGAGGTTAGGTCGCCTCTAATCTTCATGAAATTGAAAAAAGGTGCATTTGGAGGCCGCCCACTGGTTAGGCCGCCCAATGTCTCTGCATATCACTCTCCCTTCTGGCTTGAGATGATCCTGGATCTATATGCTGAGCTAGGGAAGAAGTCTAAGCCAGAAGAGAGAGTGATATGTAGAGACATTGGAGTTGACATTTCTGTCTGAGCTTTAAATGAATATTTAGGGCTTCTCAATATTGTTTCCTAAGAACACATGGCCAAGTTAAACTTGGGAGAAGAAGCAAAAAAGCATTGGCTTGCTCCCATCATAGGATGAGAAAGCAGCCCTACATGGAAAAGAAAAGGGGTGCAAATTACTTGGGATGATCTCAATTTTGAAGGCAATAGATGGTACTCCATCATTAGTTCAAAAATGCTGCCAACCAAAGAGAAGTTCCTCATAAGCTTTAACAGGGCAGTGATGATTGGATGCTTAATGACAGGGATGAAGATAAACTTGGAAGCAGAGATGATAAAGACAATGGTAGAAGTAGCTAAATCTCCTGATTATGATTATCCTTACCCTAACACACTTACACAGTATTTGATGGAGGAAGGATGTGAGAACTTTTCTGATGACAACTATGCACCTACTGATGTGAAATTTGACAGTTTTTCCATTGAAGATGAAAACAATCCATCGCACCCGTCAACCCCTTCAAGGAAAGTTGTGACTCCATAAGCTCAGACTAGGACAATTGTTCTTTCTGACAGGCCCTCCACCTCAAGAACTCCGCAACCTCAGATTCCACAAGATGTCCAAATTGCTTTAACTAAGTTGACTCAAGAATTGGTACGGTTAGACAAGAAGATGACAGAATTCCAAGTCCTTATGCTCAAAATGCCACAAATGATGTCCCCACAAGGAACTCAAGACAGAGCAGCCAAGAATCAGTTGCACAAACTTGTAAAAGCTGTTGAGAGAAACACAAGAGACATTGCTACCAACAAGAAGGCCATGAAAAAGATGGAACTGGCAGTTCAACTTATGGAAAAGACATAGTTAGAGATAGAAAGGAAGTTGAATGATCTATGCACTGAGCGGGAGAGAGAGAAGGACGCATCACTATCAATGTGGAGTTCTGTAGCCCCAGATTTTGACTCGTAAATGATAGCTGCATTTTGGTGTATTTATTCCTTTTTGCTTGTAGTTTTGGTGCTATCTTTTATGTGTTGTTGCTCTGTATTTGGCACTTGTTGTGTAGTTATTTCTAGAACATTTTGTACTCTTGTTGATTCATTAATGAAGCTTTTCTGGGCGGAGGTTCCTTGATATTCCCACTTTACCTAAGGGGTTTTCCACGTAAAATGTGCTAATATATGATAAGAATGTAGTTAATATTTTGAATTCACAGAGAAGCAAATATCACACCATTTTAATGAAAAACAAGATTTTAAAATATGTTGTTTGATCTTTATTCATGGATATCAAAAGATTATATGTTGATATATGTTTAGAATAAGAAACAGAGATATTTTAAACCCTAAAAACGTGAAACAGGGTTTGTCCGAATTTGATCACAGTTTCGGAGATTAGAGAATTTTGACAGACTTCGATTGATCTGGAATTTGGTAGGTTCATTGGAATTGACCCAATAAGAAAAACTCACTACTTTGCAGTGAACCATGTCGTGTTTCGGCTATTTGAGGCTGTTAAGATTGTATTTTGGACGTTTTTATATTTTCTGGTAATTATATTTTTAAGAAAAGTTAAAGGTTGGCATTTAATGGTGATAGAGACTATTTTGTATGCTCTTTATGATCATATACTTGTAGGAACAATAAGTTTATGTGTTGACATAGATCTTCCTCCATAACGGATAAATTTATGGTTAAGTATACTTGGTTTAAAAGTCCCTATGGTATCCATGATTAAATACTAGTATAAACAATGTGTATACGTATTGACAATGGATCTTCCTCCCTAACGGATAAATGTATTGTTGGTATACTAGGTTTAATCACTAGTTGTTGATGACCAGTATATATCTCTCCAACTGAGAATTTCATGTTGAGTCAATGAGACTAAGGCTATTAAATAATTGATATTCATTCAAATTAAATTGATAGTTGACTTTCTCAATGAGTTGGATCTATTTAGTTTAATGAGTGCAATCTGACATTGCATGAATATAGTGCATGGATAGTAACTTTCCCAACGAATTTGGTAAGATGCATGAAAATATGTGTGATGTGTTTTGAATTTAATTATTCAATATTGCATGACTGATTTTTTTCATCTATTTAATTATTCAATCTCTTAGTAAGTATGCCTTGAATTCCCTAAGTGATATTCTCTCACAAAAACTAAATATTCAAGGGTTTATTTTAGTGATGATAAGACATTATTTTTAAAAGATGCATTATATGTACGTAATGTTAGAAGGAATTTTAATTCAGTTTCTAGTTTACTAAGAGATGGATATTCAGTTTTACAAATAACTTTTGTGTTATTGAGATTAATAAATATTTATTTCTTCTGGTACATAGTTGTATGTCCTTTTATTATTGATGTCTTCCGAACTTAACGATATTGATCTACCCCATAAGAGAAAATATTCTTTGAATTTGAATAACACTTATATGTTGCTCTTGTGTCAGTGTCAATGTCAAATTAATAGGATTTTAAAAATTGGTAAAGGATGGATCATGACGTTCATTGAAAGTGGAGGCATTACCATCTTGTAAATCTTGTTTAAAAGGAAATATGACTAAGTGCTACTCTGGTGCAAGCTAATCGGAGATTAAGCGCAGAAACCGAGGACAAACAATGGAAAACAAAGATAGAAGCTTGAATCAGATTTTCTTGCTTGAACGACACTGAGGAACTGGTCTTGGTACACTTCAAGTTGAAGGAAAGAGCACCTAAGTTATGCAACAATCCTCAAGAAAACAACGCCTCTTGCAAACTGAATACTCAAAGAGAAATTTTTCAATCGGATTCACCGAAAGCCACAAGTTTCGAAGGATCCCATCGAGTTTGCTCACATCTTAGACAAAAGAGAAAGTGCTCTCGGCTACTCGCATTCAATATTCAGTAATCAAAGTCTAGGTGTTTACAATTGAAATAGAAAGGAGTTTATATAGACAATACTAAGGGAAAAATAGTAAATGGTCACAAGCGACCAATAAGAATAAGCTACGCATGGATGAATAATTTAAGTGTTCGGACACTCCTCTGGTCTCGAGCACTTGAGCTCGAACTCTTGAACTCGGACGCCCTTCCTTTGGTTGCTTGCTTTACTATTCGGCGTCAATATTTGACTGTTCGATTTGTGGTTGATTTCGAACACTTGAGCTCGAACTCTTATACTCAGACGCTCTCCTGCCTCAAGCACATTTGTAGCCCTTTGGTCGATTCGCTGCTCGGCGTCATTCTTATTGGGTTCGGTCTCTTTCAGCTTCGGGCTCATAATTCGGACACTTCCTCCCTCGATCTCAAGCTTGATCGTTAGGCTTCCATAAGTTGTGTCCGGCCTCGTAGCTTCCCAATCAGCTCGATCACTTGTTAGCTTCCAATGGCTTCGTCGGATAGATCAATGTCCTCTAAGATCTTTCAAGTTCGACAATAGTCACTGACTCTTCGAGAAGAGTGAAGTGATGTTCGACTCGATGGAACGGACACTCTCGGGAAGTCAAAGAATTGTCTATGAAATTTTGGACTTCGGTCACCCCACGCACGAATTCCTAAAAGCTCAAACAAATTAGTACGACCTCGAGTAGAAGAAATTTACTCCAAAGATCCTCTAACGAGATTCATCGATCACAAAGAAAAGTAAGAACCTAGGAGAATCTACCTTTCGGTTCCTCTTCAGGAATCCCCGGTCACGTCACCCCTTGTACAGACAAAGTGGTCCCTCCTTGGTACAGATTAGGGTTTAACCTTATCCACTTTCCTCTTTCTAGCTGATAAAATTTCACCTGGGCTTTCGATTTTAAAACTTTACCCCTTTCTTCTTTAATGGAAAAGTGAACTTCTGACTACGATGTACGGACAACTTCAAATTTTGTTCACAGTCCAAGAATACAAAATTCAGCTCAAGATTTAGGTTTTCTCCTGTAACTTCGTACGTCGGAGAAGATTTTTAAGTTTTCAGTTGAGCTAAGAGCAAAGTTTCACTTGTCCGTACACTGTTACAATGTAACAATTTTTCACTGTACGGACGGTGGCCATTCGACGGAACTTTGGATTTTAACAACAAAACTTCGACCCAAATCAATTAAAACCAATAGTCTTCGATAATCAACAACCAAAACACGACTGAGATTTTATAATATCACAACCACGATAAACAGTCTACAAATAACAAAGAAACCATAGTCGACCGATGATGTATGACAAGTACTTGTTCGATTCCTGAGACGATGGTGAGTCCAAATCTGTGGTTGTTTAATCCAAACCACCAACAACAGTTGAATTTTCTTCTTTTCACTATTTTTTTTTTTTTGGAAAATAAGAACACCAACAGTAACAACACAAGAACAATAACAAGAACACGAAATGGAAAGTCCTCACATCTGAGACAAAAGAGAAAGTGCTCTCGGCTACTCTCATTCAATATTCAGTAATCAAAGTCTAGGTATTTACAAATGAAATAGAAAGGAGTTTATATAGACAATACTAAGAGAAAAATTGTAAACGGTCACAAGCGACCAATAAGAATAAGCTACGCATCGATGAATAAGTTAAGTGTTCGGACACTCCTCTGGTCTCAAGCACTTGTGCTCGAACTCTTGAACTCGGACGCCCTTCCTTTGGTTGCTTGCTTTACTATTCGGCGTCAATATTTGAGTGTTCGATTTATGGTTGATTTCGAACCGTTGAGCTCGAACTCTAAAACTCAGACGCTCTCCTGCTTCGGGCACATTTGTAGCCCTTTGGTCGATTCAATGCTCGGCGTCATTCTTATTGGGTTCGGTCACTTTCAGCTTCGGGCTCATAATTCGGACACTTCCTCCCTCGATCTCAAGCTTGATCGTTGGGCTTCCATAAGTTGTGTCCGGCCTCGTAGCTTCCCAATCAGCTCGATCACTTGTTAGCTTGTTCGATGGATTTCCATTGTGGTTGCTCGGCGAGGCAATCTTCGTTATATCTATGACTAGTAGTTGTTCGATTTCTGAGACGATGGTGAGTCTAAATTTTTTTTTATTTAATCCAAACCACCAACAGTTGAATTTTCTTCTTTTCACAATTTTTTTTGGTAAAATAAGAACACCAACAGTAACAACACAAGAAAAATAACTAGAACACGAAACAGCAAACAAAAGACACGAATGCACGAAAATAAAGATAATGTCGAACAGGATTTGGGGTTGTAAAAACAAGCCCAAACTATGCTCTAATACAGGATTTGGGGTTGTAAAACCATGCTCTGATACCAAGATGGTGCAAGCTAATCAGAGATTAAACTTAGCAACTGAGGACAAACAGCGGAAAACAAAGATAGAAGCTTGACACAGCTTTTCTTGCTTGAACGGCACGAAGGAACTAATCTCGGTACGATTCAAGTAGAAGGAAAGAACCCCTAAGCTATGCAACAATCGCCAAGAGAAAAATTCCTCTTGCAAACTGAATGATCAAAGAGGAATTGTTCAATCGGATTCACCGAAAGCCACAAGTTCTGAAGGAACCCATCGGGTTTGCTCATATCTAAGAAAAAAGAGAAAATGGTCTCGGCTACTCTCATTCAATATTCAGTAATCAAAGTCTAGGTATTTAAAATGAAATGGAAAGGAGTTTATATTGACAATACTAAGGGAAAAATAGGTACGGTAACAAGAGACCAATAAGAATAAGCCATGCAGGGCTGAATAAGTTAAGTGTTCGGACACTCCTCTGGTCTCGTGCACTTGAGCTCGAACTCTTGAACTCGGACGCCCTTCCTTTGGTTGCTTGCTTTACTATTCGGCGTCAATATTTGAGTGTTCGATTTGTGGTTGATTTCGAACACTTGAGCTCGAACTCTTATACTCAGATGCTCTCCTGCCTCAAGCACATTTGTAGCCCTTTAGTCGATTCACTGCTCGGCGTCATTCTTATTGGGTTCGGTCACTTTCAGCTTCGGGCTCATAATTCGGACACTTCATCCCTCGATCTCAAGCTTGATCGTTGGGCTTCCATAAGTTGTGTCGACCCTCGTAGCTTCCCAATCAGCTCGATCACTTGTTAGCTTGTTCGATGGATTTCAATTGTTGTTGCTCGGCGAGGCAATCTTCGGTATATCCAATTTAAGCGACATTATTTGGTACGGGGAATCATGTGACTCCTCGGCCTAGCTCTATGAGAACGGCAACAATGACTTTAACAGATAACAGCCAATTTGGATTGCCTCATCCTCCCATTCTTGAAAGGATTTCGTCCTCGAAATCGCTTCATTCTCTGCCTCTGGTTCACAGCAACAGATCATTATTAGCAGAGCCTTTTCATCGACATCATTCATCCTCGACTTTGGTTCCTGCAAAACATGGACAAAAATGAGTAGAGGTAATCTCCAAGCCCTAATGAGACAACAACAGAGTTTTCCCACAAGCTTGTTTCCATGATTGGGTGTTCGAGAGCTTCCAAAGCCTCCTCGAGCGATATCATTATTCGCCGGGGCTCTAGCAAGCCAAAAGATAAGCATGAGCCAAGAAAACATACCGCCCTCGTGGAATTTACAAGTTTCGGTCGCATACCAGCAGCTCTTCACTTGCGCTAATTAAAATCATTTATAATACTCTCCACGGTTAAGCACAACACAAGTAAATTTGTTCGAACACATCCTCTAAATTTTCATATCATTCAACCTCAAAAGCATCAAGTCAAGCAAACTATAGTTAAAATCAATTCTGAGTTCAATTCTCAATGAGGTCAACACATCAAGTATGACACCGAAGTGTCCCTTTAAGCCCTCAGAGGGAGCTTCTCGAACTGATAACTCTCTCAAAATCTACACAAGCACACAAACCCTTCCCCATTCGAAATGGTAGCCATCGTGCCATTGATATTTTCCCACCCATCCACCACTCAAGACTAGCGTTTCGGTCACCTTTAAGCTTGGGATCGAGTTCAGGCATCAACTCGATGCCTTTGAACCCCACCAGTCGCGAAGCGAGAGTGGTCGTTAAGGCGAACTTCATCGATAGCGCATCGGACACAACATGCACGATGCTTCATCATAGGCAAACAAATAGTAGAGAAAAGTACTGCCTAGGGTGACTTCATCAATGGGGTCATCATCCAAGGTTTTTATTTCAACCTCAAGAACACAATTAAAATCACATTCGAACAACACGAGGGAGAAACGAGACTTAAACAAGATCATCTCTTTTAATTCCTAGATCAAACAATTGATGCTTAAAATATAGATCCTCATCACAAGTGTTATCACTAGTTTTCCTTTCATCAAACTTACAAGCAGTTTCAATTTTTCGGTAACAGTCAAGAACAACTAGTGTATCATCACAAGTCTTACTACTGTTCATATTCTTATCATGAACTTATTCTTCTCTTACTACAATTCATATTCTTAACATGAACTTGTTCTTCACTAACTCCTAGAGTTATGAGTGTAGTATATTTACCTGGAAGGTCACAAGATTTACCTTCACCCATTTCATCTTCAAGCATAGAGTAGGAACTTTTGGTCTCTTCATCACCAAGGACAGCCTCCGAATCGATGTCTTTGGGAGCTACTGTTAGGTGGTGCTCACTCTCAAGCTTGTTGTCCATGGTACCTACAAGAGATCTCAAACTGTAACGACCTCAAATAGTCGTTTCGAAAATTGGGACCTCGATTTACGTGTCGATAATCCCAAAAGCTCCGTAAGGTCCATTATGTCATGCTTGAAAATTTTTAGCTAAAACGAACTTTGTTAGATAGGTATCGGAGAAAGACTTCCGTTTCGGATATTCGTTAAGGCTAAAAGAGGTTTCGGAGTTCGATTTGAGCAAATGAGTTCTGATGTGAAATCTGAAAGTTGCTTTAGGTTCGTATGATAATTTATGACATGTAGCAACCTTCAGAAGTGAAAACGGACCTCGTTTGATAGGACTTTTGATAAAGTCTCCGTTGCGAAAGTTTAAAAAGGTTAAAAGAGGTTTTCGAGCTCGATTTTAGTAAACGAACTCCGATGAGAGATCTGAGGATTCCGTTAGGTTTGTATCGTCATTTTTTGACTTGTAGCAACTTTCGAATTAGGATTCCGGGGTCATTTGATTAAAATTCGCTATTTTGGCGAAAGTCGAAATTTGACCCTTTCTCGTGGGTCCCACTTTCTTGAGTTCTAGGGATTCCAATTGAGTTTCGTCTTGACGAGCATGTCACACAAGTCTTGTATGACTTGTGTAAAAAATTTGGGGTCATTCTGAGCTTCGTAGGGTCCCGTTTGGACCCAAAAACAGTGGCTGACCTTGTGCAAAACCAAAAAAGCTGCTGAATTCTGTTTTTTACTGTTCAGCCAGAAAGAAATCGATTTTTTAGATCAATACATAAGGAATTGGAAAACTGTCAAAACATAAAAGTTGTAGCTCTTTGAGTCATGGTTCTAATGCCACCAACCATGTATTATTTGGAAATTTCTATGAAAAGTTATGAGTATTTTACTGAGAGCTATCCAGTGAGGTACAATTTGGACAGCATGTAGTACAACTCTTTAAAGATGCGGGCTGCTATATATACTAGGGCGGGCATTCATTTTTATTTTTCATGTTTTGAGCTTCTAAACGTGATTCCAAGGGTAATTTAAAGTACCAAAATCATTCCTAAACACAAGGTAACTATTCTTACTCATTTTTAACGCTTTAATCCGAGGATCAAAGTGACGATCCTTGGAAAGAGGGTTTGAACCCTAAATTTGTGAAATGGGAAAAATGACCGAGTTGGACTCGGGTATGTACAATAATGGTACTTTTAGACTCGTGGGAGTATGGGGAGTCCGGAAACATAAATTTTACGGGTTTTTGGGTACGTCCGACCTGGGGGTATTTTGGTAAATTGCCTCTTAAATTGCGTAAGGGCTTAGAATCCTTTCCTCACATGCTTACGAGTGCGACACTATTTCTTTGGTTCAGAAAGGAGTCTTACGGAGGCACATCGTTTGGGAAAGGAGGTCGTTCCTTAGCCACTTGAGCCGATTTTGAGGTAAGTGAGACTTGACCTCTATTTTGCTTGCGGATAAAATTTGATCTTGCTAAGTAAGATGTCGAGTACTTAATTGGCTAGCATTGTCTAGTAGATAGTATTATGTACTACTCGTTATATTTATACAAAAAGGAGAAAGCACAAACGTGACTTGTGTATAGTCTATGTTGTGTGCCGGTGTATTATTGATATGCTCTAGGGACAGAGGCCGGTGGTGCGTTATGACCTAGAAGCGAAATTCCATCTAGGGACAGAGGCCGGTGGTGCGTTATGACCTAGATGTGGAGACTTATAGGGACAGAGGTTTGTGGTGCGTTATGACCTATAAGTAAAGTTGTTTATAGGGACAGAGGCCTGTGGTGCGTTATGACCTATAAACAAAGCCGCACAGGGTGTGTGCTTATGCTATGTGCTAGGTATATAATTACCTATGTGGCATGCGAGATATATCATCGTCATGCTGTGTGTTAATTATATTATTGCTTATGCCATAGTATCAATATAATATTGTATATGCTGCCTATATTATTTATCTTTATATTATTGACCATGTTATGTATTCGCGTATTATTGCTTGTGTTGTTGTATAATTATATTATTGTATGTGATGTTTATGGGTTACTGTAAAGGTGTAGATTGTACTTCCATTATCTGCTTATGCATTATCAAAGACTTGTCCCGAAAGGGTAATTTAACTGGCCTGTCGATGATCTTACTGGGCTTTGGCTCATAACTTACCGTTTAAATGTGCAGATCCTTCTACTAGTCAGACAGCTGGACTTATCTGATCCGTTCGAGGCTGTGACTATTTTTGCTCTATGTGAGCCAACCGCATGGTTCGCGGTGGCATACCGTCTGATCCACCTTAGTGCTTAGACGCTTCCTACATCTTGTATTATATATATATATATATATATATATATATTGGCATACCGTCTGATACACCTTAGTGTTTAGACGCTTCCTACATCTTGTATTATATATATATATATATATATATATATATATATATATATCGGATGTCAGAATTCGTAGATGCTCTATTGACACTGTATTTTGGGTGGATGTCTACACCTACATTTTATTGAAATATTTCTATCTAAACTATCATTATGAGTTAGTTTAATTATTCGTGGTTCGCCTAAGGATGTAACACTTAGGTGCCATCACGACCCCGAAAATTGGGTCGTGACAAATTGGTATCAGAGCCCTAGGTTGTAACTCGAGTCCTAGGGAGTCAATGGAGCAGTGTCCGAGCAGAGTCTTGTTTATGGGTATGTTGTTAACCATACTTATAAGCGAGAGGCTGCAAAGGCATTTTCGCAGGAGTTGTTTCCCTTCATTTCATCTCTTCTCGTGCTATGATGCTTACATAGGTGCTAATCCTTTAATGTGATTATGACAGATGGTGAGAACGCGATCGTCCTCTGCTTCGGGAGCTGGTGACGCACTGACTGAGTCGGTCCGTGGGAGAGCTGCGCGTAGCACACGGACTGGTGCACGGGCACCTACTCAGCCGAGAGCGGCTACTACCAGAGCTTCTATGGGCAGACCTCCTGCTGCCAGACAGACTAGTACAGTGCCACCGGTGTCTTCTGAGATACCCGTTGCACATGTCCCATCGACTATGCCTTCTCTTGTGCCTGGCACAACGGTATCTATTTCTGCAGATGTTCTATTGAGGATGATGGGCATGCTTGGATCTAAGGCCTCGCCTATGGGCGATATGCCAGTACCTTCTGCGGTACCCCAGCCAGCTACTCCAGCTATGAGTACGCCGACTCCTAAGGCTACTCCGGTGATTCCTCAGTCTACTCCAGTTATTAGTCCTATTGCTCAGCCTTCCACTTTGGCTCCTCAGTCGGGTATTCAGTTTGGTCATTCTATTCCTGCTCTTTCTATGAGTGACGAGGAGGTAGCTCGGATGATTGAGTCCTTCATGAAGCTCAAGCCTCTCGAGTTCGATGGTACACCAGCTACCTGTTCTGCTCAGAGATATATTCAGAAGTGTGAGAAGATATTTTCGGTGCTAGGTACTAGAGACACCCTTCGGGTACGATGTGCTTCTTTCCGATTTTCCGGTGATGCCGAGACGTGGTGGGTTTCTGTGATGAGACAAAGGTCCAGTGATCTTCCTCCTTTGTCTTGGGCCGAGTTCGTTGCCATGTTTATGAGTAGATTTGTGCCTCAGAGCCACCATGATTCCCAGAGCCGTGAGTTTGAGAGGTTGAGGTAGGGAGACATGTCCGTGTCTGCTTATAATACCAGATTCTTAGAGTTATCCCAGTTTGCGCCTGCTATGGTTGGGCTGGAGAGGGACAAGGTCCTTAGATTTGTTGAGGGTCTTCATCCTCGTCTTCAGATAGCTGTTGCCCCTAATATGGGCAGCAAGTCTTATTATGAGGTGGTTGATATTGCGAGGCGTATGAAGGATATTCATGCCAGGGCAGATGCAGAGAGAGCGAGCAAGAGGTCACGATATTCTGGTATTTCTAGTGGTCCTTCGCATGGAGGCCAGGGTTCCCGTGGTCATACTCAGCCTAGACTTCCTCAGGCCGCTGCTTTATCATCTCAGGGTACTTCGTCGGGTGTTCAGAGGCCTCAGCCGTCTCAGAGGCGTGGGGATTCATCTCAGTCTGTTCCACCTGTTTGTAGGAGATGCCGTAAGAGGCACTATGGGAGGTGCAGGCCCGGAGGTGGATGCGGAGGAGGCGGTAGTAAGGCTTGTTACCAGTGTGGGGATCCCAGGCACTTTGTTAGGGATTGCCCCTATGTTACTTCATCTGGACCTACCTCCGCGGGACATCAGAGTTCTGCTGCTATAGTTCGGTCTTCTCCTCAGGCAGCTAGGCCTGTCACTCAGGTTCCTCCAAGGCAGCCGGTTCAGAGCTCCTAGTCCTGGAGGTTCAGCTCAGGTTTTTGCTATGACACGCCAGGATGCCGAAGCATCCAATGATGTGATCACAGGTACTCTTTCTGTTTGTGGCCGCAGTGCCTTTTCCCTTATAGATCCGGGATCTACTTTCTCTTATGTGTCTCCTGGATTTTCACCTTACTTGAGCAAGGTTCTGGTTTTTATTGATGCTCCATTTATGGTGGTAACGCCTGTCGGAGATCCTATATGTGTAGATAAAGGGTATCAAGAGAGTGTGATTTCTATTTGTGGTGTTGAGTCTCTAGTAGACTTGATGTTGCTAGATATGGTGGAATTTGATGTGATCATGGGCATGGATTGGTTGGCATCCTGTCACGCGACGTTAGATTGCCATGCAGAGTCCGTGACTATAGGTGCCGAAGGTGAGCCTAAGGCTATTTGGAAGGGTTCCAGGTCTTCTCCGAGGAACAAGATCATATCATTCATGAAGGCTCAGAAGATGATAGCTCGCGGGTACGGAGGGTATATTGCTTCTATTCGAGATGTTCGAGTGGAGGAGGTATCTATTGATCAAGTACCGGTAGTATGCGAGTATCCGAAGGTCTTTCCGGATGACTTTCCGGGTTTGCCTCCTATGCGGGAGATTGAGTTCTGTATTGATATATTGCCAGGTACTCAGCCTATATCTATTCCTCCATATCGTATGGCTCCTGCTGAGTTGAGGGAATTGAAGGAGCAAATTCAAGATTTGGTTGATAAGGGTTTCATTAGACCAAGTGTGTCTCCTTGGGGTGCTCCGATTCTTTTTATAAAGAAGAAGGATGGTTCTATGCGCATGTGTATTGATTATCAGCAATTGAACAAAGTGACTATCAAGAACAGGTATCCTTTACCGCGTATAGATGATTTATTTGATCAGCTTCAGGGTGCTACTCATTTTTTCAAAATTGACTTGAGATCGGGGTATCATCTGTTGAGGATTCGGTCTGAGGATATTTCTAAGACTGCTTTCCGTACGAGATATGGGCACTATGAGTTTCTTGTCATGTCATTTGGGCTTACAAATGCTCCGGCCGCCTTTATGGAACTTATGAATCATGTGTTCAAGCCATATCTTGATTCTTTTGTTATTGTGTTCATTGATGACATCCTTATATATTCAAGGAGCTGAGAGGAGCATGAGCATCAGTTGAAGATTATCCTTCATACCTTGAGAGACCATGAATTGTATGCTAAATTCTCTAAATGTAAGTTCTGGCTGGATACCGTGTCATTCCTGGGTCACGTGGTGACCAAGGACGGTATTAGTGTTGATCCCAAGAAAGTGGAGGCCGTTCAGAATTGGCCTAGGCCTACTTCTCCTACAGAGATTCAGAGTTTCTTAGGCTTGGCAGGTTATTATCGGTGATTCGTGGAGGGATTTTCTTCCATATCAGCACCACTGACTAAATTGACGCAGAAGAATGTTCCTTTTCTATGGTCTGCTACTTGTGAGTCTAGCTTTCAGAGGCTCAAGACTGTCTTGACTACAACACCTGTATTGGCCTTGCCTAGTGGATCCGGGGGATTCACAGTCTATTGTGATGCTTCTGGTATTGGCTTAGGTGGTGTTTTGATGCAGAATGGCGAGGTGATAGGTTATGCCTCGAGACAACTGAAAGTGCATGAGAAGAACTACCCTGTCCACGATCTAGAGTTATTGGCGGAGGTATTTGCATTGAAGTTGTGGAGGCATTATTTATATGGTGAGCCTTGTGAGATTTTCACTAATCATAAGAGTCTCCAGTATGAACGAGAGACAACGCCGATGGTTGGAGTTGCTTAAGGATTATGACATCGTTATTCGGTATCATCCCGGGAAAGCTAATGTTGTGGCTGATGCTCTGAGCAGGAAGTCCATGGGTAGCCTTGCCTATCTTAATGTTGATATGAGACCACTAGCTCGAGAGTTTTAGGCCTTTTCCATTAGTGGAGTGCGATTTGATGATTCTGTGCCAGACCCGAGTTTTTGCTTATATAGGGACTCAGCCATCCCTAGCTTCCCAGATCAAGGAAAAGCAATTTGATGATTCATATTTGCGTGATATTCGAGATAGATTTTTAAGTGGGGGAGTGACCTCATTTATGATCGGAGATGATGGTGTACTGCGGCTCAACGGTCGGTTGTGTGTTCCGAATGTTGGGGAGTTGAGGCAGCTGATATTGGCAGAGGCACACAGTTCTCGGTATTCTATTCATCCTGGTATTACGAAGATGTATCAAGATCTTCGGGAGTTATATTGGTGGAAGGGAATGAAGAGAGATGTTGTTGATCATGTGTCTCGGTGCTTAAATTGTCAGCAGGTAAAGTATGAGCATAGAAGACCAGCCGGGGTGACTCAGTCCTTGCCGATTCCGGAATGGAAATGGGAGCATATTACTATGGACGTTGTAGTTGGATTGCCTTTGACCTTGGGCAAGCATGATTCAGTATGGGTAGTGGTGGATCGTCTCACCAAGTCAGCTCATTTCATCCCCGTGAGGACTACTTATTCATCGGAGCGCTTAGCTCGTATCTTTATCGAGCAGATTGTGAGATTGCATGGTGCTCCAGTCTCTATTATATCAGATCGCGGTACTCAGTTCACAGCTCAGTTCTGGAGATCTTTTCAGAAGGAGCTGGGTACCCGAGTGGATCTTAGCACCGCATTTCATCCTCAGACTGATGGTCAGTCCGAGAGGACCATCAAGATTCTTAAGGATATGCTGAGGCTTCTGCTATTGACTTTGGAGGCCATTGGGACAGTTATTTACCTTTGGCGAAATTTGCCTATAATAACAGTTATCAGTCTTCTATCCAGATGGCTCCGTTTGAGGCAGTATATGGCCGCCGATGTCGTTCTCCAGTTGGTTGGTTTGAACCTGGAGAGGTGAAGGTGTTGGGTCCGGATCTAGTTCAGCAGACCTTAGATAAGGTCCGAATCATTCAGGATCGGCTCTGCACAGCTCAAAGTCGACAGATATCTTATGCGGATCAGAGGAGGAGAGATTTGGTGTTTATGGTAGGTGACCGGGTGTTTCTAAAAGTATCGCCGATGAAGGGTGTTATGAGATTCGGGAAAAAGGGCAAGCTTAGTCCGCGGTTCCTTGGTCCTTTTGAGGTCTTGGAGTGCATTGGCGCTGTTGCATATAGGCTTGCTTTGCCTCCATCTCTGTCAGTTCATCCAGTATTCCACGTGTCTATGCTCCGAAAGTATGTTCATGATCCATCCCATGTGATTGATATGGCTTCTGTCGAGATCGACGATGACTTGGCTTATTTGGAGGAGCCGATTGCTATTGCGGCTAGAAAGATCCATAAGCTAAGTTCGAAAGAGATCCCGTTGGTTAAAGTGCTATGGAAGAATCGTCCTAGCGAAGAGGCCACTTGGGAACTCGAGTCCGACATGCGGGAGAAGTATCCTCGCCTTTTCGATAATTCAGGTATGATTTCAATCTCTAAAGCCTGAAAGTTATGTTGTTGTTTATGATTTCGGATAGTAGCGAGAGTCCTCGATATCCGTGTAATTATTTTCGTGAAAATGCGAATCTTACCTTAGACTCGGGCTCGTCCGAGGACGAACGAGAGTCTAAGTGGGGGAGATTGTAACGACCTCAAATAGTCGTTTCGGGAATCAGGACCTCGATTTGCATGTCGACAATCCCAAAAGCTCCGTAAGGTCCACTATGACATGCCTGAAATTTTTTAGCTAAAACGAACTTTGTTAGATAGGTATCGGAGAAAGACATCCGTTTCGGATATTCGTTAAGGTTAAAAGAGGTTTCGGAGCTCGATTTGAGCAAATGAGCTCTGATGTAAAATTTGAAAGTTGCGTTAGGTTCGTATAGTAATTTATGACCTGTAGCAACCTTCAGAAGAGAAAACAGACCTCGTTTGATAGGACTTTTGATAAAGTCTCCGTTGCGGAAGTTTAAAAAGGTTAAAAGAGGTTTTCGAGCTCGATTTGAGTAAACGAACTCCGATGAGAGATCTGAGGGTTCCGTTAGGTTGGTATTGTCATTTGTGACTTGTAGCAACTTTCGAATTTGGATTCCAAGGTCGTTTGATTAAAATTCGCTATTTTGGAAAAAGTCAAAATTTGACCCTTTCCCGTGGGACCCAGTTTTTGAATTCTAGAGATCCGACTTGAGTTTCGTCTTGATGAGCATGTCACACAAGTCTTGTATGACTTGTGTACAAAAGTTGGGGTCATTCCGAGCTTCGTAGGGTCTCGTTTTAACCCAAAAACAGTGGCTGACCTGGTGCAAAGCCAAAAAAGCTGCTGAATTCTGTTTTTTACTGTTCAGCCGGAAAGAAATCAATTTTTCAGATCAATCCATAAGGAATTGGGAAAATGTCAAAACATGAAAGTTGTGTTGTACTAATGTCTCAAACCTCGTATCATTTGGAAATTTCTATGAAACGTTATGGGTATTTTACTGAAAGCTATCCAGTGAGGTACAATTTGGACAGCATGTGGTACAACTCTTTAAAGATGCGGGCTGCTATATATACTAGGGCGGGAATTCATTTTTATTTTTCATGCTTTGAGCTTCTAAAAGTGATTCCTAGGGGAATTTGAAGTACCAAAATCATTCCTAAACACAAGGTAACTATTCTTACCCATTTTTAACGCTTTAATCCGAGGATCAAAGTGACAATCCTTGGAAAGAGGGTTTGAACCCTAGATTTGTGAAATGGGAAAAATGACCGAGTTGGACTCGGGTATGTATAATAATGGTACTTTTGGACTCGTGGGAGTATGGGGAGTCCGGAAACACAAATTTTACGATTTTTTGAGTACGTCTGACCCGGGGGTATTTTGGTAAATTGCCTCTTAAATTACGTAAGGGCTTAGAATCCTTTCCTCACATGCTTACGAGTGCGACACTATTTCTTTTGCTCAGAGAGGAGTCTTACGGAGGCACATCGTTTGGGAAAAGAGGTCGTTCCTTATCCACTTGAGCCGATTTTGAGGTAAGTGAGACTTGACCTCTATTTTGCTTGCGGATTTTGATCTTGCTAAGTTAGATGTCGAGTACTTAATTGACTAGCATTGTCTAGTAGATTGTATTATGTACTACTCGTTATATTTATACAAAAAGGAGAAAGCACAAATGTGACTTGTGTATAGTCGATGTTGTCTGCCGGTGTATTATTGATATGCTCTAAGGACAGAGGCCGGTGGTGCGTTATGACCTAAAAGTGAAATTCCATCTAGGGACAGAGGCCGGTGGTGCGTTATGACCTAGATGTGGAGACTTATAGGGACAAAGCTTGTGGTGCGTTATGACCTATAAGTAAAGTTGTTTATAGGGACAGAGGCCTGTGGTGCGTTATGACCTATAAACAAAGCCGCACAGGGTGTGTGCTTATGCTATGTGCTAGGTATATCATTACCTATGTGGTATGCGAGATATATCATCGCCATGCTGTGTGTTAATTATATTATTGCTTATGCCATAGTATCAATATAATATTGTATATGCTGACTATATTATGTATCTTTATATTATTGACCATGTTATGTATTCGCGTATTATTGCTTGTGTTTTTATATAATTATATTATCGCATGTAATGTTTATGGGTTATTGTAAAGGTGTGGATTGTACTTCCGTTATCTACTTATGCATTATCAAAGACTTGTCCCGAAAGGGTAATTTAGCGGGCCTGTCGATGATCTTACTGGGCTTTGGCTCATAACTTACTGTTTAAATGTACAGATCCTTCTACTAGTCAGACAGCTGGACTTATCTGATCCAATCGAGGCTGTGACTATTTTTGCTTGAGGTGAGCCAACCGCATGGTTCGCGGTGGCATACCGTCTGATCCACCTTAGTGTTTAGACACTTCCTACATCTTGTATTATATATATATATATATATATATATATATATATCGGATGTCCGAATTCGTAGATGCTCTAGTGACACTGTATTTCGGGTGGATGTCTATACCTACATTTTATTGAAATATTTCTGTCTAAATTATCATTATGAGTCAGTTTAATTATTCGTGGTTCGCCTAAGGATGTAACACTTAGGTGCCATCACGGCCCCGAAAATTGGGTCGTGACACGAACAAACAAAATCGAAAGAAGAATTGCAAACGTTAGAGTGATACTCTTCCTCCTTTCTTTTAACAACATTCTCTTGTTTCGTTTGTAGCACTCCGTTTGGACTCCTCTTCGTAAGTGGCAATGACATTAGAAGCCAACCATCGTCATCCACTAAATATCTCAACCAATCCCATTTGTTCGGAATATTGTGACTTACAAACCATGACCGTCCAAATCGCAAGTAACATGTTCGGAGCGGATACACATCACAGCAGACCGTTTCAATATACTCTCCTCGAGTCACCAACACTTTGACTCTCTTCTCAACCATATACCCATTATAGAAATATGGATATTTCCTTCTTACCGATGTCAAGCGTAGAATGTCAACCACTTTGGGGGAAATAAATATGGTTTCACCCAAGTCATCCAGCTCTAGTTCGAAGCCCTCATTGAAACGATCTGTAATAACAAAGCACTATTGGACCAATATTGCATCAGAAAACAACTTGGCTAGTTCCTTTTTGTATTCATGTAAAAGTATTGCTATTGAAAGTTGTAGATGCATGGTTAAAGTCTAAGTGGGAGTTTATTGGGATATATACTATTAGCCATGAGTTTAGATATAGTATGTTTTAGCAATGGCATGGTTATGAGTATAAGTGGGAGATTGTTGGGATATACTAATAACCATGCGGTTTTAGTTAGAGTATTCCTTGTCGAACAATTGATATTCATTTATTATATATCATAAAATTTATATAGATCAAATTGTGTCATGTATGTCCTATTATTTATATAATAGATAATTTGGTGTGTAGAGCCAAGATTATACACGAAAGATTAAATCATCGATTCTTATACGTAATAAAGTAAGGTTCACAGTCTAAGATGGAAATTAGACAAAGCAATCGGTATGATTATAGTACAACATTATATGTAATTTATCTTGATCATGGGAACGTTATAGTTCCAACTTCTTGTGCTAGTGCGCTTTGTGTGCATTGAACGAGTCAAGTAGAGATAAGTATTTTTATACTGACTATGTAAAACAAATTCTCTAGCTCATCAAATGTACTTATACTCTTAATCTTGCTATAGCTATTATTAGTGGTGTATATTATTCATTGTCTTGATTTATCAATAGGTGAGGTCCAGGATTTTAGAGTCAAATAATTCATTGTAAGTTGGATACTGATAATATGTATTTGCGAAGTGATAGCTAGTTGATAGAATCCACGTCTCGGTATAGAGATTAATGAGACCCCTTTATAAAAGCTTATAAGTTTTCATGTGTATACCCGGCCAGTGGATTTTGGTATCCGACACATGAAATAAGTTAAACGGGAGTCTAAAGGATATTTATTACTTAATAAATTAAATTGTCAATAATTTAAGTTTATTGATTGGTGTCTGTATTCTCATGCATAATAGTTTTATTTTTTCATGTGTCCTTTTTTCGCTATGGGTGTCTTCTGTTTGATCTGGCCATTGTAGTTTTTATATGAGTACTTGAGCATTAGTCGTGTTTCTTACCCTGTTGGTTTTTATCATATTTTCGTAATCTTTCGTTTGTTTTCTAAATATATGTTTTAAATATTTTTTTTCCTAGCCGAAGTTCTATCGGAAACAGCCTCTCCACCTTGGTGAGGGTAAGGTCTACGTATATCTCACCCTCCCCAGACCCCACTTTGTAGGATTATACTTGGTATGTTGTTGTTGTTGTTGTTGTTTGTTGTGATTGGTGTCTATAATCTTAACATGGGGAGTTAAATAAGGTTTTGATGGAAGAATTCGAAATTCAACTGAGACAATCACGAATTTCTAGTGGAAATAATTTATGATTTATTATGGTAAAGTTAATTCTAGAGATACATAATTAATTCCATAATAGGAAGTTTCATTAATTGATTTTGTGGTCCCTGTTGTGCCCGAATTAATTAGGACTAGGAGAACTTTACTTGGTAGAAAAGAACCCCAGCTAGTGTTGGCATAGATTTCTAAACCTAAAACTAGGTTATAAATACATGGGTTTTCCTCCATAGGATTTGTTGAGATTTTACTCAAATTTTTTTCTGTAATATTTGTTCCACCCAAATATTGTTAGTCCGGTAATTATTCGAGAACATAACAGAAGATTATGGAACTGGAGGATTAGCTCGTGGATAATCTTGCTCGTGGTAGATGGATCGTCGCACCATTGCAGTCATACTTCAAGAGATTACCTTATCGTGTAATTTTTTATGTTGCTTATTTCTTTCCAACGGTCGATCCTATCGAAACCATTCTATTCGAGTGACCTTTTTAAACCCAAAAGTGCATCTGAAGCCTCAGTTAAATTATTAGTCCCACTGCCAAGTTCATGAGCAAGAACATGAAAATCTCTCACAACAGTGCGTATTACGACTTGTCTTACAGCGAACAAAACGCAAAGCTTTGAAAGTAAAAGCTTATCACCAGAATGAAAACCAATACTGTATTTCAGAAGAAAAGCTCTGCTGATGAACTACATATTGATACAACATAGACTTCGATTTTAAGACTTATTGCAAATGTATTTTTAGTTATATATTATTTTCAAATGAAATTGGCGAAAAGTAGCACATTACATATTGGTAAATGCATGAGATATTTTTAAAAAATTATTCTTTATTAATATTATAATTGGTCATAGAATATGCTTGCATTTTCACTTTAGCTATATTTCAAAGATATCGGAGATAAGAGCTACTTCATCTATTCCAGATTATGCAATATTTCGTTAATTTATTAGTATATGTTCAAAGAATATAGTAATTTTCAAGTTTTGTTTATACAAGTTAACATAAATTTTTTATTTTACCATTGTGAAATTTTTTACAATCACACAAATATTATAATATGTGTAACATCATAAATATCAAAGGTAATACAACAACAAATGGTACATCATGCTTGTAACACAAAAAGTATTAAAGGTCTATATTATTATTATTTTTAAGTTTCCACCCAATCAAACTCTGCCACATAGATTCAAAAAGGAGGGATTATAAGGTTTCCAAAAATGCTTGACGAGCGATGCATGTATTGATAGAAGTACGAACTATGGGACTATAAAGACAAACAATCCCTGACAATAGGTTAATATTAAGTTATCAATGTCGAGGCTCCTATGAATAGATTAATGTTCATTCATTAATTATATTGAACTTTGATTGTGGAAGCCAGCAAAAGACGATTATATAAATACAGTGCCAACCAAGCATAATTATTTAAATTAGAAGTTATAAAGAAGATGGCATCTTACCGTAATTTCTTGACAATGTTGCTTCCGTATGCGCTACCTGTTAAATTGGAACTTCCGCCCAATAAACCTTGCCTTTTAATTAAATTTAATCCTTTAAATATAATATTATCGTTTAAAGACAGATTATAAATGGATGACAAGGCAGCTCGCTTTGCCTCTGTGTACATGGGAGTTTTAAAAATTACTACTATAGCTAGTATAATAGTTCCAAGTTGTGATTTGGATAATCCACATATGAGATAAAGTTTCTACGGTCCGGTAGGTGGACTGGGTAGGTGGAGTAGTAGCTAACGATTTGAGCAAAATGGAAAAATCGAAACTACTCCTTTCGGTCCATTTTTTAAAATTTTTTTATTATTTTGGTAAAAAATAATTGATTTGTTTAAAGATCAAGAAGTTATTAAAGACTAATTCTTCTGAAATTTATCCGTATTAATAAATAATGTACACATTTTTTAAAAAGCCATTATAAATTTATATAAGTAAGTTGAGAGAGATATAAATATTAATATAGTAAATGACCTCCATTATTAAAGCTAGCAGGTTGATTTCTTATTATGTGTGAAAATAATCAAAATCAATTAAAGTGGACTAGATAATGTAACATATAAAATAAATAAATATTATTTTTAAATAAAAAATTACTCACTAAAGAATAATAGGGCATATAAGTTAATATAATGCCAGCCTAGCATAATTATATAAATTAGAAGTTAAAAAGAAGATGGCACGTTGCCCAAATTTCTTAACAATGTTGCTCTACCTGTTAAATTTGAAGAAGAGCCCAATAATCGTTGAAATTTAATTAAATTAAAACCCTTTAAATACAAATATTATCGTTTCAAGACGGATTATAAATAATAAGCTTTAGCAGGAACATAGCATCATGGCAGCTCGCTTTGCCTCTGTATACAAACTAAAAGTCAGAACTATAGCTAGTATTATAGTCCCAACTTGTGATTCGAATAATCCTCATATGAGGACACACTTTCTAAAGTTCGGTAGGTGGACTGGGTAGGTAGAGCAGTAGCTAACAAATTTGTATTGGTATAAATTGATTTAAGACAACAAATCGAATTTGGGTTGAGAATACAAACAATACTAAGTATCAAAGTTGAGACAGTAAATGAAATCAAATGTTAATGACAAAGAAATAATAAAATTCCAATATATTGGGTTGAGTACAAATTTTGCCAGAATTTCAGTATATATTTTTTGATAGATAAATGAATACAAGTTATCTTTCCCTTGTTTGTCCACTGCATCACCAATTCTCCATCTTTGGAGGTGAGGTTAGTGGACTGAGATTGTGGGCGGTTTTCCCGCTAAATTTGGGGCGATCCACTGAAGCTTAAGTCGTCCACCTCGTAGATGTGAGCTGACTGATCAACCGAGGTGGTTATTCTCCGAGGTGATCATTCACCAAGATGTGCTACAAACTACGACTTCGGTTGATGGCTCCGGTGATTTTGACGATTGCTTCGAGCCCGACTTACAAACCTTCTATTCGGTGCACTTTGAATCAAGCGCCCGATGCGTCACATGCGCGAGCCAATTTTCACTCAATACAGATAGTCCCCCACTCTTCGGGTAAGTGCAAGAGTTACCGAGGAGTGGAATGAATTCTAAGCGGGAGAATGATGCGGTCAAACGTACGCCAAGGAATTTAAAAATGATTCAATCACTTCAGCTTCCTGTTGTGGTTACGTGGTGAACCGTTGATTAGCTTCAAACGATCGTGCCTTTTCGATTACTCTTCCTAACGTTTTAGCAATGATGATTCCCTCACCTATAAATACATCCGCTTGAAACCATCTACTCCATTTGCAATTGCTCATCTACAGTGAAGAGAAAAAATTTCATAGCCATTAAAAAAATCACAGAAATCCCTCTATTTTCAAGATCTCAAGAAATCCTTTTCTTTCAAATTTCAACCATGTCTGCAACACATTCCAATCAAGGCTCTAGTGGTTCTTCAGAGCCGAGGGTTCCTCCCGCTGACCCTATGATCGTCGGAGGGGAGTTGGTAAACGCGCCTTAGCCACTGGACATCGTCACTTTAGTGGAAGGTAACGAAGAGGTTATGTCGCAGATGGGAAGTTTGAGGCATCGCAAACAAACAGCTGGTCGTGAAAAGGTCGTCGAAAGAGACGAGGATAGTGATGACAATGCTGAGGGCGAGGATGACGCCAGGGTGATGACGTCGAGGCTGAAGAGGGGTAGGTCGATGCCACTATGGAGACCGGGGCTGAATTGCCCAACGCCGAGGAGGGGCACGCTGCCGAGGCTAGGCCTTCGGGGCCTAAAAAGAAACTAAAAATTCCCCTCGAGCAAGAGCTCGAACCTCACCACATCATCCCCTCGAGCTTCAACACGGACAAGGATCTCAAGCTGCAAAACCAAACAGCCAACCACCAAGAGTTGAATAGGAATGTGCCGGTGCAAATGACGCCTCCAATACTTACTCAGGCTCATGTGGCGATGATTCGAAAGGAGTGCCGATTTGGTCCCAAGATGAAGATTGTTATCCCTGATCCAACTAACAGAGCTTGTAATCACATCGAAGGGTTTTCCTTTGCGTATACTTACCCATTCACCATAGGGTTCTCACTCCCTATTCATAGGGTGATTGATAAGTTATGCCGAACATACAACCTTTGCTTGGCTCAGCTAGCCCCCAGGGTTTGAACGGCCATGCAATTCTTGGATTGGCTGAGCCGAAGAGCCGAGGTGGATTTTATCTTTCAGCATCTTATCTCTCTTTATAATATTTTCACAAGGCCGGGGTTGTGGCCTTGAACAACCGAGGTAAGTACGATATTCTTACCAAAAGTGAAGACCACGGAGTCCGAGGTTGGTGTGATCGTTACATCCTTTTAGAGACTAGCGTCTTATTTGCCGAGCCTGACTTTCCAGAGAAGTCGAATAAGACGCGTAAGTATTTTGTTGTCATCATTCGCTTCGGTTGATATCTTTATCTCTTTCTAGCTCCTGATTTTATTTTGATCTGTTTCTCACTTACAACCAATAAGGTCAACGTCATCCCTCCCGAGGGTCTGTCTGAATGGGTCAAGGTTGTGACCAAAGCTCGCAGGCGTCCTACTAGGTCTTGGATGGACATGGCTTCTAGCAATGGTTGGGCGTGTAAGAGACATGGTGAGTTATTATTACGATTTCATACCGGGGGGTATCGCCTGAGGCTTCCTTTCTTGTTGCTAATATTTCTCCTCGTGTCAAGTTTCCCCCACAGAGCAGTTAAGAAGAAGAACAAGAAAGGAAAAGGAAAAAAGAAAGATGAAGACGAAACCGACTCTTACAATGATATAGCCTCGGTGGCAAATCTAGTTGGGGATTTGAAGGAACTCGAGTCCTCAAAGATTTCCAAGTCTTCGAAAGGCTCCTCTGGTCAGGGGACCATAAAAGGTGATGTCGACACCTTTCTCGGTCACTTTACTTGCACTTCCACTTCCCCTCATTTCTATGTTTATAAACCTCCCACGCCATCTTTTGCAGGTTCAAAACGAAATAGGGTAACCTCAAAGAAGACTTCCTGCTCGGTCCACCCTCGTACCGAAGTGATGACCTCCACCAAGCCCGAAGTTGTTGTTGAACGGCACCGGGGATTGATCGATGATCCCATCGACGAGGGTACCGAGGATTTGGAGTCTCGTACGGAAGTTGAAGTGGTGGATCTTCAGGGTTTGGAGCATGACTCCGATGCAGCTGTTGCCAAAGCTAAAGTTGGGGAGGTTGGGGCCCCCACCAACAAAGGGAAACAACTACCAGTGCCACTCGGGCCCAATCCGAGCCTGCTAGAGCTTTAGCTCCGGAGAGGTCTTTGAGAAAACTTGAGGTGTTGGCTTCTTCAAACCTCTTGGAGAGCTCTCGTAGAGATATTCTAAGCCTCATGCCCCTGCTTGGACCGAAGGAGGATGCTATTGTTCAGAAATTCCCCCCGGCTCAACTAGCCACTACTCTTGCTTCAAACGCACTTAGGGTAAGTATTACCACTTTCAATTTTCTTTTGTTTGGGTGTTTATTTATTCGAATCCCTGGATAATTTTTGCTCAGAGATTTATTCTATCGCTGAGGGCTGTTGAACTCGAGACTGTAAGGTACAAAGAGGTTCAACGTGTCGCCAGTGCTTTGGATAAGCAAACGGACAGCTTTTATGCTCCAATTACCGAATTGAAAGCTCAATTGGCCAAGTCCCACTCCGATCTTCGTAAAGCGGTGGCCGCCTCCGAGCCTAAAATACAAGCCTTAGGTGATGGTTTTCAAGCGAAGCGCTAGAGAGTGGATGCCAAAATTGTAAGGCTTGGTGGTGAGTTGGCCCGAGTCAAGAACGAATTCATGGATAAAGCCAACAAGCATCACAAGTAGTTGAAAAATCACGTGCTCGAGATCCAAAGGCTAGAAGGCCATAATTCAAGGATCCCGACTCTTGAGACCGAGGTTAAGCTGCTTTGTGATGAAGTGGTTGACCAAAAGGCAAAGGTCAAGATCAGAGTTAAAAGGGCTGAGCTGGATAAGCGTTGGGCAGTCATCAAATCTCGGTTGAAGCTACTCAAGCAGTGCCGGGCTGGTGAGCTTAACTTGGAGGATAAGATTGCTAAGGCCAAGGATAATGCAGCTAGAGCCCAAGCCATGATAGATGAACTTCCTTCAAATGAGGGTTCAGGCGATGACGAGGTTGAAGACGAAGAAGATGAAGGTGAGGAAGATACCGAAAATGCAAATAATGGGAACTCCGAGGAGGGAAACGGACCCGAAGCATAGAACTTCTGTTTTCATCTTTTGTTTTTTGTTATGGCCGTCGAGCCTATTTGTATAAACGATTATGATAGCCTTCTGGCTTATTTTAATGATGTTCTGATGCCTTCGGTTTTATTGTTAATGAATTTCATCTTCATTGTTTCTAAATGTTAGTTTTTATTTTGCCTTGGAAATTTCAACAGAACACTTTGAACCTTTTTTGCTTGCAAGACTTTGTAATTTATAATGAACCGATGCTAGCTTGCAACGACGTCTTGTTCCCGAGCCATAGCAGATAGAAAATATGCGTTTATTATATGAGATCTCAGAAATAAAGAGATGTTGAATCAAGTTCATTTCATTGATGATAACGACGAGCCAAGATTGGCTTTTACACAAAAACCCACGCGTAAAGAGACTTAGACGAATTTCAAAAACGACACTGCTATCAGGTGCAAAATACAAAGCACTAAGCTATTCTTCGGGCAGACGGTCTCGGGTGTTTGAAAATAGCTGATCTCCAGTGCGCCGAGCCTCGAGTTGAAGTTGACCGTGCCCTATCTCTTCCACCCCCTAGTGTTCGGATGTGAATCTTGATGAAGATACGAGCACTGTGTTGTTCCCTTCGCTTCCTGAGAAGGTCAAGCAAAGTAAAAGAGGGGTTAGTGAGAATCATTCGACCCAAGATTCTTAGCACTTTCGTCTCGTAGCCGTGTGTGAAATTTTATTAATCTAAAGGTCACGTACCTTAGTATTAGAAATAATACCGCTTCAAATTGGAGATGTTCCAACTTAAGGGTTCGGCTTTACCCTTCAAGTCTTCCAGTTGATAAGATCTTTTTCCTATGATAGCTTTGACATTGTAGGGTCCTTCCCAATTTGCAACAAATTTTCCAGCATTTTTCTCCTTAGTTGATTGGTTCGAAGCTTTTAGTACATAATAACCAACCTTAAAATATCTAAGTTTGGCTTTCCTGTTATGATATGCTTCGATTTGCCTCTTCTAAGCAACCGAATCAAGGCTAGTTCTCTTTTTTCTTCGAGTAAATCAAGCTCTATGCGCATAGCCCGTTGATTTGCATCTTTGGTGGCATGAGCATACCAAAGGCTGGGTTCCCCTACCTCCTCGGGAATAAGTGAGTTTATCCTATAGGCAAGGGAAAAATGAGTTTCACCGGTGCTGTTCTTCTCGTTGTTCGCATTGCCCACAACACCCGGGCAGCTCTTCGGGCCATGGACCTTTCGCCTCATCGAGCCTTTTCTTGATATTCTTATTGATAACTCTGTTCAAAGACTCAGCTTGACCATTTGCACTTGGTTGGTATATGATATCATACTCGCTTAACTCTACTGCCCATTTGGATAACCTTCCTGACAACTCCAGTATTGTAGTATATTTCTCAAAGGGAAGGTAGTGACTCTGGCTATTGGGTGGCATTGAAAATAAGACCGTAGTTTCCGAGTAGTTACAACTAAAGCAAGTGCTAACTTCTCGAGGTGTGGATACCTGGTTTCGGCGTCGAAGAGTATTTTGCTCACGTAATAGATGGGCTGTTGCTTCCCATCTTCTTCCCGAACCAGCACCGCACTCACTGAGACATCGGACATGGCCAGATAAACCAACAAAGTTTCCCCATCTTTTAGCTTGGCGAGCAGCGACGTGTTGGCCAAATAATGTTTCAACTCTCTCAGCGCTTCTCTACACTCCGGTGTCCATTCGAAGGTGTTATTCTTCCTTAGAACTAAGAAGAATTTGTGGCATCGCTCTGATGACCTCGAAATGAATCTACTCAAGGCAGTGACTCGGCCAGTTAAGCGTTGAACTTCCTTCACCCTGGAAAGCTCATCGAGGATTTCTTTAATTGCTTTAATTTTTTCCAGGTTATCCTCGATTCCACGTTCGGAGACTATGAATCCTAGAAACTTTTTCGAACCAACACCGAAGGCACACTTTTTGGGGTTCAACATCATATTGTATTGCTTCAAGATAGTGAAGGCTTCCCTCAGATTATCTAAGTGAGCTTCCACCCGAATTGATTTAATCAGCATGTCATCTATATACACTTCCATTGATTTCCCAATATAGTCTTTGAACATGTGACACACTTTGGTGATTTGCCCCTGCGTTCTTAAGACCGAAGCGCATCACTTTGTAGCAGATAGTGTCTCGGTCTGTGATGAACGAGGTTTTTTCTTCATCCTTCGGGTCCATAAGAATCTGATTGTACCCCGAATAAGCATCTAGAAAGGTTAATAGTTTGTGTCCAGTCGTGGAGTCTATCAACCTATCTATTTGAGGCAGAGCATAGGAATCCTTGGGACAGGCCTTGTTTAAGTCCATGTAGTCCACACACATTATTCATTTATCATTCTTTTTGGGCACGACTGCAACATTGGCCAACTATTCGGGGGTATTTGAGCTCTCTTATGAAGCCATTCTCTTGCATCTTCGTAGTTTCTTCTTCAATTGCTTTCTTCTTTATGCAAGCATGAGGTCTTTTCTTTTGCTTTAACGGGGTATGGTGCTGATCCACATTCAGCTTATGCGTCATGATCTCCAGATTGATGCCAACTATATCAGTATAGAACCAGTAAAGCAATAATCGTTGTATTTTAGTACTTTGACTATGGCTTTTTTCGACTCGGGGTCCAACTCTGAGCTGACGAACACTTTCCTGTTCGGGAAATCCTTCGACAGCGTGAAGGACTCCAATTCTTCAATGGTTGAATCCTCAGCTTTTTGCTTCCGAGGTTCTTGTATGCACACCGGGATCTTTTCCACCACTTCTTCTTGGGGGTCGACTTTGGATATCGGACCCCTCTCTTCATTAGATCCCGACTACTCTAATTGCTATTTCTTTTGTCCATTGGGGATGACTCCACTTTTTAGTGCAACTGAATAGCATTCTCTCGCTATTCGTTGTTCTTCCTTGATCAACTAAACCCCCAAAGGGGTTGGAAATTTGATGACTTGGTAAGAGTGGATGGTACAGCTTCCACCGAGTGGATCTATGGTCTCCGAGGATCACATTGTAAGCCATATCCTCGGACATAACTTGGAATACTATATGTACTGAGCATGATCTCACCCAATGTTTTTTCAGTAGATTTATTAAAACCAGTTAATATGGTTGCCTTTGGGACGATCTGGTCCTTCAACCATATTTTCTTTACAGCCCTATAGCTGATTATGTTAACAGAACTATCAGGGTCGATCAAGACCCGTTTGACATCCGAGTCGTTGATCCTCAGCATGATGACTAAAGCATTGTGATGGGGAAACATCATCCAATCGCATTCATCATCATCGAAAACTATCTTTTTACCCAGACCTCATACTCGGGTCCTCTTCTTCATTGTTATTGACAGCTTGGCGAACTTTTTGGGAACTACAAAATTTACACCATTCACTTCTGACCCTTCGGTGATCACATTTACAAACCTCTCCGGGGGTAGAGCCTTCGGTGGTTCACCATCTCCCTTAATCTTTGTGTAATTCTCTTTTCCTTTGTCGGTGAAATTCTGCAAATAAACCCTTCTTCAACAAGTGTGCCACTTCGAGGCGCAAAGCTTTGCAGTCTTAGGTGCGACGGACTATCATTCTGCCAACAAACCCTTCTTCAACAAGTGTGCCACTTCGAGGCGCAAAGTTTTGCAGTCTTCGGTGCGATGACCATAGTCCGCATGAAATTTGCAATGCAAACTTTGGTCCCTTTTCTCTGGAGCTATTCTCATGTCTTTCGGTGCCCTTACTCCTGCCATCCCCGTCAAGGCATTTACCAGCTCGGTGGTTGACATATTAAAGTTGTAATCTGGTATCTGAGGTAGATCTTTGTCTTTGGATACCAGAGCAGACCCCGTAGTGTTCTTTTGGTTACCATTATGATTTACTCGACCATGAGGCGTTAGCTTATGGGTGGTCCACCGAGACTTTGGCTCACCTGTTGCCTTTGCGAGCTGTATTGCTCATGTCGGCCCTTTGAGTTTCCCCTCGGCGCCTCAACAGAAGGTGCTGACGCAGGGTGACTCTTATAGTTTAAGCTTCGGCCTGCAACTCTCCATTTGGCCTCTTCCAACCTTATCTTGTTTGCAACCCTATCATGCAGCTCGTTCCATGTCTTAGCTTAGTATGTTGAAGCTTTTTCTTCAGCTCGGCAGCCGCGTCAGAGTTTCAAACATTTTTCGAAGGCCATGATGGCTAAGTTATCTTCCATGGGGGGCAGTTCCATCCTCTCGGCTTGGAATCGCTCGACGAAGTCTTTGATGGGCTCCTCATATCATTGCTTGACCTCGAACATATCTTCCTTCCTTTGAAGGATCTTTTGTGCCCCAGTATGAGCTTTGATGAATACATCGGTAAGATCTCTGAAATCTGAGATGGATTCCGAGGGCAGATGCATATACCAACACAAAGCCGCTTTTTCCAATGCGTCCCCAAATGTTTTCAAGATCATAGACTCCTTTTCAATTTCAGTTAAATCATTCCCTTTCACCATCGCCGTGAATTTGGTCATGTGATCGACAAGGTCGGTAATGCCATCATATTTTTTCAAAATTTGCATTTTGAAGTGCTTCAGGATTGGGGCTGGAGCGGCCTTGGATTTATAGGGCAACTTTCTGCATTGGCCAATGTCTAACGCCCTCTGGGTTCTCCTCAACCCAGGAACGTTTTCGAGTCGCTTTTCAAATTTGGCCTCGACTCGAGCCTCGATCTCTCTCTTTAGCTTTTCGATTTCTACCGAAGAGTTAGTTTCAGCCACGTTGGGAACCGTTCCGAAGTGTGGCGTAGTGTTAGGCATAGTGCCTGAACCTCTAGATGTTCCCCCATTGGGAGGTCCCCCCTGTTATCGCGCCCGTGGGAACGAAAGTTGGGATGCCTCCGTTTGGAGTCACGGGTGGGGTTCCATTTGTTCCTTGCCTCCAACGAGGCGCAAAATTCTGAATTAATAACTATGTGATCGGCCTGTTGTGCTTGAAGAGCTTTCAAAGTTTGGATGACAAAAGCTTGACAAACGTCGTTGGACCCCAAGGAAGAAGGATCTGCTACTGGTGGTATTATGGGTGTGTTGAGATTTGGATTTGTGTAAGCACTAATTTGTCCATCGGGAGTTAACTGTTGCCCAGTGAAATTTTCATTATTATTAACAATTTTGACGGATCAAAATGAAAATACGAACGAACTGAACGTTCAACTTTGGAACAAAGCGTTGCTACTTGTATCCCAACAAACGGCGCCAATTTGTATTGGCCTAAATCGCTTTAGGACACCAAATCGAATTTGGATCGAGAATATAAGCAATACTACGTATCAAAGTTGAGACACTAAACTAAATCAAAAGTGAATGACAAAGAAACAATAAAATTCCAATACATGGGGTTGAGTACAAATTTTGCCTGAGTTTCAGTATATATTTTTTGATCATTACAATATGAAATGAGATGCTATTTATAGATAAATGAATAAAAGTTATCTTTCTTATATTTGTCCGCTGCATCACCCACGTTTCTCCATGTTTGGAGGTGGGGTTAGTGGACTGAAATCACAGGCGATTTTCTCGCTGAAGTTGGGGCAACCCACCGAAGCTTAAGTTGTCGACCTCGTGGATGTGAGCTGACTGATCAACCGAGGTGGTTATTCTCCGAGGTGATAATTCATCGAAGTGTGCTACAAACTACGGTTTCGGTTGATGGCTCCGGTGATTTTGACGATTGCTCCGAGCCCTGAGTTATAAACCTCTGTTCTGTGCACTTTGAATCAAGCGTCCGAGGCGTCACATACGCGAGCCAATTTTCACCCAATACGAAATTCAGCAAAATGGAGAAATTGTAACTAAAGATTTGGTAGCACAAGAAGTTAAAGCTAGTGTTTGGACATAAATTTGCTTGAAAGTTAAAAAAATAAGTTTTTGAAGTTGTATTGAAAAATAATTTTTAATTTTTAAATGTTGTTTCGGCATAGTTTTTACTTAAAAAAAAGGTAAAGTTTTGTGTGTGAAATAAAAACTTTTACCCAAAAAAACTAGTTTTGGAACTTGAAGAGTTTTCTTCATTTTTAAAAAAAAAAAAAAATTGTCAAATTCCATGAACAAATAATTTTTTTAGCTTAAAAAATTAAATGTCCAAATGGGAGCTAAATGATTTGAAATTACTATGTTTTGTACGGGAAATTCTTTTCTTTTTTCCTAATTTTAATTAAACTTTTCAATGAAATTTATATTAAAGTAAGTCACAAGTGAATAGAGCTTCCAATCGTTCCCTGAAATCATCACCTTTCATGTTATTTTGGCTGTTAATCAAAGTAGATTGCTAGATTTATCAAAGTAAAGAAATATAAATTATCTGTAATCAGGGGCAAAAGATAGAAGGAAGAAATTGCTGTACCCATGTCTTAACGAAAATTATAAGGACTACAAGGAAGCCGCTTTACCTAAATAGTGAAGTAAAATATACACCAACCAAGAAACTTTCAGAAATAGAAACTTTATTTTCGTCTATGGAGTAAAAGAAACTTAACTGTTTTAGTTTAAAATCAGAGGCGGATCAAGGATTTGAAGGTTGCGGGTACCGATTTTGGTGTCTCCTTTCAGCTACAAAGGCCGAATAAGAAAAACGGGTCGGGTTGAGACGGTTTTTGTTACTTCAGTTAGGTTTATTAATCCTTTTTATTTTCAATTGACAAATAAATCGAGTTTAATTTAGTTATTTTAGTCATACTTGTTTAAATTACTATATATTATGAAAAACATACACACAAACATATATACTTACATACACAAATACACACACGTGTGTGTATATATATATATTCGTAAAGATGTCCATTAGTAATTTTACTTAATAGTAACTTCGCTACTGTATATGTTTTGTTTGACTAAATTAATTTTTTTCAACTGAACTTCATCTTAATTATCACATTTTATGGCAATTCTCCGAATAAAAAATTTATAAGAATTAACTGAAAAAATCTATTAAATGGTTATTTAATTTTTTAAAAGTCAGTAAAAAATATTGTCCAAATTATTTTACTATATATATAGATTAATATAGTATTATTAAAAATTAATTCAAATTTATTATTAAAATAAATTCCTCATGGAATAAGATCTAGTGAAAATACTTTTAAAAAAAACAACAACAAAAAGAAACAAAGTGCACCCTTAACCAGTAGCACCATTTTGCTTATCTTTACTGTGGGTGCCAATTGTAATGCTTGTACCATTTTGCTGAAAAATATACGTATATATATAAAACCCCACCGAAGCTTGCATGTGCCGTGCCACCCGATAGGTACCACGTAAATCCCCCCCCCCCCCCCCCCCCCGGTTTAAAACCATGAATAAGTATTTCTATACATATATATTAATAAGATAAATATAGCAAAAATACATATTAAAATTACTTATGTCTGTTTTGTATGAATATGGTCATTTAGCTTACACTATTTAATCCATACAGTCATTACAAACACTAATCTAAAGGAATAATTTCGAAGAAGTCACCTCAATTTTAGTTTTGGATACCAACTTCTATTAATGAAAAAATCATGATACATCTAAATCGCTCTTTATTCTATACGTACATTCAATTGATTTTGTAAAAAAAATAAAAACAAAGTTTGAGAAAAATTCCATCAATTGTTACTGTTCACAATTACTGCAAGAAAATGTGAATTACATCTGGATTTTTCGGGCGTACTTTCTAGTAGCTGAGTTTAAAGACTTTCTGCATTTGCATGTTTCTTTTCTCTTGTTTCCGTTTTTGGTATTTTCGTGCATTGATTATGATGAGGTTATGTACTTTCTATTTCACCGAGAGGTGGGAAAAAAATTAAATAAATGAACAATTTTTTGTTAAAAAAAAATGACAAAGTCATGCCATTTCGTAGTTAGGTTTTTCTAACCATGACGTAAGTGTAGTTGTCACTCATCCAATGATGTGATATCAAAAAAAAAATCCTACTTTGATTTGGGGATCATAACCTGAGTTATAGTTGCACCATCTTTAGGTATTTCTAATTCATCCTGTCATTAAATTAGAATAACAGTCGTGTACCCACACATAAATACCCATTCTTTATGAGGTATCTAATTTCGCCTATGTACTTTAAATCCTAGTAGACCACATTTAATCTGGGTCAACCATTTAATGACAGCAGTTAACATGCAATTAATTATATATATTTAAATATGTGCTAAGTTCATATATTCTTTCACATATATGATCTTGAACCGAAAATTCAAAATTTCCACACTAGTTATTAGCAAGGTCTTTTACATACTTCAGTTTTGGGCATGTCTTTTAACTTTATTCTCGTTCATAGTGTAACTAATCTATATCTATATTTATCTATATAAATATTATTACTATAAAAGCACCAATATTAGGAGGCTAAATATCATGAGACGAAAATATGTCTTAAAAAGTGAACGATGTTTTTACTCTTCGATATAGCTATAATATTAGGTATAATAGTAAAATTGAATTAAACCTAGAATATAATTATATCCTACATTGGAATTGAACTCATAACAATATCCTACGTTAGAATCCATTCCTTTCCTTAGTAAACAATGAATATGGATAAATTGACGAGCATGGATAAACTAACAAATTCATCAAACTAATTATCTAGGAGGATTAGGAGGAAGCTTCTTAGGAGTTACATGGATAAACTAAGGTTCTTCTTTAAAGTCACTTTTTTCTTTATAAATTATGAGATTTCCCTTTCAAAGTGAACAGAGCTTACTAGATAATAAAAATAATTATTAAGGAGGATTAGAAGGAAGTTTAATTTCTTAGGAATTCCAGATTAAAATTTCAGGAATTCAATATTAAATATTACATAAGAAATTAAAATAAAAGTTTCAACTAAACTTCTAGAAATTCAATTTTACATAAAAATTTAAAGTAATTTTTTTTTTTCATGTTGTAACTTACACTTCACAATTCTTTTCTTTTTTGTTTTTGAACTATATGTACAACTATATAAAGGGGCCTCCTATGCCACATTCCCCAACGTAAATCTTTTAAAAAGTATCATTCTTGGTAGAAAGAAGATAACAACTCGGCAAACTGCACAAATTATTAGTTCTCAAAATAATGTTCTAACTTATCTATTCTTTTAGATGCTACAAAAAGAAGAATCGAAATTTTACCAGAAGATGGTCTTGAGTAAGAATAAAGAATTTACTTTTTATGGTGAAATTTGATAACAGAAGGCAGCGGAGTTAAGAGGAGCTTAATTGCTGAAGAGATGTATGAAGTTGAAACTATTACTGCCATTGAAATTGGAAAAGACGAACAGATGGAGAAAAGAATCAAGAAGACAACAATAGATAACAGAGACAAACAACACTTTCATACAATAAGAAAATCAAAATAAAAAAAAGATTAGGGATTTATTACTGTTATTTCTAAATAAGTTTACTAAATGCTGGATTGTATTTGTCGAAACAAGTTTATTCACACGGATAATTATATATTGCATTTTTAAGAGGAATATCAATATCCACAACGAAAGTCGGGTCATCAAGACAGACGGAGCAATAAACAAATATTAGATAAGATGTGATCATGTTACTTATTCTTCTATATAATATAAGTACATCTACTTATCTAATTTAACTAAATAATTAACTATTTGCAGGTTCAAATTAATAACGATATCGAATTATTTTGAATTCAAGTATTATGTTAATGTTATAATATTTTAGTCGTATTTGAACATTGAATTCAAGTGTTATGTTAATGTTATAATATTTTAGTCGTATTTGAACATTGTTGCATTTTCTTGCATCAACTGTTGCAGTTATACAAAATTTTATTAGTTAAATTTATTTCAAGATTTTTATTGTACTAATCATATACGTGCAATTGTTAACGTGTGTCGCACGTACATATAAACTAGTTTATTATAAAAACACCAATATTAGAAAGACAAATGTCACGAGACAAAAATATATCAAAAAATAATGAACGACCTTTTTACCTTTGAATATAACTATAATGTTGGATATAATTGTCCAAAACCATTGTTGATTCCTTCTTCAATTAATTTTCCTGCCAAGTAGTACAAAATCTCATTATTAGTGACAGTTCTGGAATAAGTCGGGGTTGAAGAATCAGAATTTGCAAAGGAAACATTTAGCTATTGAATCTCGATTTGAACAGGAATTCATATTTTCCACTACTTTTTTATAATAACACTATTCCTCATAAGTCATAAGCACTTCAACTTAACCAAAATTTTACACCAGGTTTCTTTTTCTTCTTCAAGTTTGCCTAACTTCATATATTCTTTGCTACTATTTGGACATGATTTAGTTGAAACTTGAAAATTTTGAGATTTTGAAGTTGAGTTGAAAAACAGTTTTTGGAACTTGAAGTTGTGTTTGGACATACATATAATTTAAAAGAGTTGAAATTTTGTGAGTGGGAAAAAAAATGTCCAAAAACTCTCAAATATTAATCTCAACCAGTATTTATAAATTTAAAGATCTTTTTTTTTAATTTTGGACAAATTGTATAAAAAAACAAAATTTTGAAATAGTATGCCAATTTTTTGTCTCAAGTTTTATGAACAAATAGTGTGTTTTTTGGTTGTCAAAGTTAGCACTCTACCTTGAAATTCGAATAAAATGTTTTAAAAAACGTTATTGGAGAGCGTTTTTGTGTGCGCCCTTGGGCGAGGCGGCAGTAAATCGCCCTCAGGCGTTGATGGGAGGCGCAGATCTTGGAGGCGTTCACTCCAATCCTTTGGGCGTACGCTCGGACTCGTTTTTGTCTAATTTGTGAGGTGGACGCTTCTGAGAACTTTCACAATAAGAGTGTGGTGGGTTGTCTCCTCAAGCAAAGATCTAAAATCAGAGATCAAAATTAGACTTGACATGCGAAAGCGCACACCCATGTCCATTCTGCCATGAAATCTTGTTTGTAAAGTTAGAAATCAGTTATCTCTATTCTCTTATTGAAATTCTTAAAGTTAAATTAAGTTCCCACAGTTGCAGTGACTTGCAAAAAAGGAAAGCCGATGAAAAGCTTGGTTTTTCGTATAGAAGAGGAAGTAAAGAACACGTGGAAGCTTGGAGTTAGAACTATAAATTTTCTAAAGGTCGCTTTAACCGTTCCAACAATTAGGTAAAGATAAGAATGCCTTCTCCCAAGAAAATTAATGTAATGCTATGTTTAGAATTATGTGTATTATGACATTTCTGTTGTTTCATAATCTATACATATATATTACATCATATAACTTTTGAAATATTAATGTTTTTCTGTATTATTCACAATTGTTTTACTTTTCTACTAATATTATGCAACTATGTGTCTTAGGGCTTGCGCCTCGCCCCAGAAAAGGTAAAATGTCTCGCCTCTTAAAACACTGATCTCGATTAAGGTACGCCCCTTAACTTCTCTATAACATACTTATATGTTAAACTTCATGTTTTATGTCTTTAGGCTATAAAATAATATGTGTACTTTTATTATGTTTCTATAGGGATATTATTTTTCAAATATATTCAGTGAATATAACAATTTTTAACTGTCCTAACTTTTTAATGGTGATAGGTTTATTGAAAGAGTGGGATTCAAGGTACTCAGAGATCAAATTAATGGTAAATTTTATGTTTGAAAAAGTTGGTGCATTACTTAGTAGGAGTATATACTGCATTGGTTCTTGATACGTGCGCTTGTATTTGTATGTACTGATTTTTTGGATAAAGACTTATTAATGGTGTTGTGAACTCATAAGGAAAGGACATAGAGCCCATTTGGATGAGCTTAAAAGTGGTTTAAAGCCTATAAGTCTATCGGTAAATGTTTGGCAACTTAAAAATTTATGTGCTTATAAACCCTTATGTACTTAAAAAAAAAAAAGGAATTTTTACATGAACTACCCACAAAAATAAAATATTTACCTTTTTCTGCTCATTTTAGTTTGGGTTTCATGCCATACCCATCTGGACATAAAAAATTACACTCCTGCCCATTTCATTCATTCCTTAAAAATCGGTCCGCTCCTAATTTTTTCTACTCTTTTCTCTTTTTACGTGACTATGGTTCTGAGAAGATTTGTACTTTAAATCTATATTTTCCCTTATTTGTATAGCTACACAAGGGGCGAAGTGCACCAAAGGCCATTTTTTGCAGTGGTCTTTGATTTGAGGTCATTTTTTCTATTGGTTTTACATGAGAGGCCATTTTTTGGAATTTTAATTCTTTTGGGTTGTTCACACAAGTTCAGCCCACAGAGATTGAAGTTCAACTTCAGCCCACAAGGGTTGAAGTTTACGCATCTATACCTTAAAGTTCAGTCCTTACAGATTGAAGTTGAAACTTCATAATTTAGGCATGAAGTTCAACCCACAAGGTTTGAACTTCATCCCACAAAGATTGAAGTTCCAAAAAGTGGCCTCTCATGTAAGATCAATAAAAAAAGTGGCTTCAAACTAAATACCAGCGACAAAAGTGGCATGTTGGTGAAAATTTTACCTACACGAGCTGCTGTTATTACTTGGTACCAATTTTTAGTCGAACTTGATTTTTCAGTATTCTTGACAACTAGGCTTTTAAATAATAAAGAATTTTATTTAGAGTTGAAAAAGAATCTTTGTGTTTTTTTTTCTAAATTCTCAGATGTCAAAGCTTTTAATATTTCTATGAGATAGACATATTGTATCTCTGATTTAAGATGTTGGTCTTTTTCTGTTATAATTTTGATGTGAAATTATGGTGTTTAAAAAATAAAAGATTGTAAAAAAATAAAAAAATCCACCATTTAAGGATGAAGCTTGAAACTCCTAAGCTGGGTTTGTTTACTTTTTAGTTGTTTTGATATGATTCTAACTGAAATTTGCATGAGCTGTTGATTGAAGACTCATGTTAAATTTTATGTTAATTTGGCGAAATATCTAGCCACAATTAAACAAAAGCTGGATAAAAATGATGTATTCATATTGAAGGCGAAGAACACAATATATTATTCTGATATATTGTATACCGTATTGCCATACCTTATTTGATGTTTAACTTTTGTTGGCTTTGTTCATTTTTTTTTTAATTGCAATTAGGTGCTGGTACTTTATTGATCTATAAGAATGATACTATGCTTGGAATGTGACAGGGGAATGCAAAATTGTTTCCCCTATAATAACTTTTGTTCCTGCTGTAATTTTATTGATAAAGGAGAAGGCTGGTTGTACAATTACTTTGTACAATAGGTTCTCTTGAACACATGTAACAAAATATATACTTGCCATTTAAAAAAATAATAATAAATAAAAAGCAAGAACTGTAACAAAAATAGTGCTTTTTGTATCTTGTTTCTAGTTTATTGTTCCATTTGTACTATGTAAATTCTTTTCTTATGGTTATTAGATTGCATATATGGATCTTTCCTTTGAAGAATGCTATGTTTTCAAAATAGTATACTCCAGTTTTTTTCTTTAATGTATACCCTTGAAGTATATTGTATACCCTTGGAGTGTATTATATATATTTTTACAAATTACAGTGTTATTTTTCTTTTGAAGAATGCTATGTTTTTAAAATAGTACACTCCAGTTTTTTTTATCAATGTATACCCTTGGAGTATATTGTATACCCTTTGAGTGTCTCTTATATATTTTTACAGTATACAATATTATTTTTATTTTGAAGAATGCTATGTTCTCAAATATTATACTCATATTTTTTGTTATCATTGTATACCCTTGCAGTATACTGTATACTCTTGGAGCATACCCTTTTTGTGTGAGATGATATCGAATATGATTGTTATAAATTTTTATTGTTATAGATAAAGTATACATTTTCGGTTAACAGTATACTCAATTGGTATACCTTGTCATGTTCGCATCGAAGTGTGAGATGTTATAGAACTCATAGATTTTTCAATTTTAGTTGTTTTTAATGGAGTATACCTTTTTGGTATATTGTATACTCTTTTGGTATACCCTTTTCTATTTGGATCAAAGTGTGCGCTGCTATCGAGCAAATAAATATTTTAATTTTATTGTTTCGAACAAAGTATATCTTTTTGGTATACTATATAGTCTTTCGGTATACTTTGTTATGTTCGAATCGAAGTACGAGATGTTACAGAACACATAGATATTTTAGTTATTATTATTTTTAAAGAAGTATATTTTTTTTGGTATATTGTATACTCTTTTGGTGTACCCTTTTGCGATTGGATCAAAGTGTGTGTTGCCATCGAGCAAATAAATATTTCAATTTTGTTGTTTTCAACAAAGTATACATTTTTAATATACTATATACTCGTTCAGTATACCTTGTTCTGTTCAGATCGAAGTGCGAGATGGTACCGAATACATAGATATTTCAATTTTTATTGTTTTTGATGAAGCATACTTTTTTGATATATGGTATACTCTTTTATGTTTGGATCAAAGTGTGCAATGCTATCGAGATTATAAATATCTCAATTTTTATTGTTATGAACAAAGTATACCCTTTTGGTATACTGTATACTCTTTGGTATACCCTCTTGTGTTTGGATCAAAGTATGTGATGCTATCGAGCAAACTAATATTTTAATATTTATTTTTATGAACAAAGTATACCCTTTTGGTATATTGTATACTTTTCTGGTATACCCTTTTTTATTTGGATCCAAGTGTGCGATGCTATCGAGCGAATAAATATTTCAGTTTTTGTTGTTTTGAACAAAGTATACCCTTTTGGTATATTATATACTCTTCTGATATATCCATTTATGTTTGGATCCAAGTGTGCAATCCTATCGAGCGAATAAATATTTCAGTTTTTGTTGTTTTGAACAAAGTATACCATTTTAGTGTGCTATATACTCTTGTGGTATACCTTTTTTTGTTTGGATCCAAGTGTGCGATGCTATCGAGCAAATAAATATTTCAGATTTTGTTGTTATGAACAAAGTATACCCTTTAGGTATATTGTATACTCTTCTGGTATATCCTTTTGTATTTGGATCCAAATGTGCGATGCTACCGAGCGAATAAATATTTCAGTTTTTGCTGTTTTAAACAAAGTATACTCTTTTGGTATACCTTTTTATATTTGGATCCAATTGTACGATGCTACCAAAAAAATAAATATTTCAGTTTTTGTTGTTTTGAACAAAGTATACCCTTCTGATGTACTATATACTCTTCTGGGGTACCTTTTTGTGTTTGAATCTAAGTGTCTGATGCTATCGAGCAAATAAATATTGCAGTTTTTGTTGTTATGAACAAAGTATACCTTTTTGGTATATTGTATACTCTTCTGGTATATCCTTTTGTATTTGGATCCAAGTATGTGATGCTATCGAGCGAATAAATATTTCAGTTTTTGTTGTTTTGAACAAAGTATACCCTTTTGATATATTGTATACTTTTCTGGTATACCCTTTTGTGTTCTGATCCAAGTGTGCGATGCTATCGAGCGAATAAATATTTCAGATTTTGTTGTTTTGAAAAAAGTATACCCCTTTGGTATACCGTACACTCTTATGAGATATCCTTTTGTGTTTGGATCAAAGTGTGCGATGCTACCGAGCGAATAAATATTTCAGTTTTTGTTGTTTTGAACAAAGTATACCCTTTTGGTATACTGTATACTCTTCTGGTATACCCTTTTGTGTTTGGATCTAAGTGTACGATGCTACCGAGCGAATAAATATTTCAGTTTTTGTTGTTTTGAACAAAGTGTACCCTTTTGATATACTGTATACTCTTCTAGTATACCCTTTTGTATTCGAATTAAAGTGCAAAATGTTTTAGAAGACATATCTATTTGAATTTTTTTATTTTTAAAGAACTATACCTTTTTGATATATTGTACTCTATTTTGGTATACCCTTTTGTGTTTGGATAAAAGTGTGCAATGTTTTCGAGCAAATGAGTATTTCAACTATTGTTATTTTGAATATAATTTTTTGCTATACTGTATACTCTTTCGTTATACGTTGTTATGTTTGGATAAAAGTGTGAGATACTATCAAGCAAATAAAATATTTCAGTTTTTGTGTTTGTGAACAAAATATGTCTTTTTGGAGAAAGAAAAAAATGAGTATAATAAGATTACGGAGAAAGAAAATGAATTAAAAAATAAAAACATGGGGAGACATGAATAGTGCTAGAAACAAGAGAAAGAAAATATAAACAAAAAAGAATAAAAACTGGAAAAAAGAAAAAAAAAACAAGAATAGTAAAAATAGAGAATGGGAAAAGAATAATAAAAGAATGTTTAAAAAAAAGAGAAAAAATAATACAAGATATGTGTAAAAAAATAATACAAGATATGATGAGAGAGAGGAACTTGATTTCTTTATTTGATGCCCAAAATAAGAAGGTAATTAGCTAATGAGGATAGAGTGTAAATAAGTTATTGGTATAAATACAATGGGTAGAGTCATGTAAATAAAATAGGATGTATGTGTGTTTTTGTAAATCCCCCTAAAAAAAGTCAAAATTGAGAAGTTAGAATTTTCTAACTTCTCAAAAGTGGCTTATAAGCCATTTTTAACTTATAAGATGCTTAAAATAAGTTGTTTATAAGCCCACCCAAACAGGCTCATAAGTGGAAATATAACACATAAGGATGAAGCGTTGTAAAAGAACAGAGGGACTTACCCGTGGAGAAGTAGAGTTATCATTGGATTAGAAGAATTGGTTTCGGAGATGGTATTTACAACCATACAAGATAAACTAAGGTATATAAAGAATTACTATACATATTTTTAATAAATTAAACAAACCAAAAAGAATTAAAGTCTCGACAACCTAATGTTAAGTCCTTTCTTTTTGTTGCAGCTTGTCTTTACCATTTGGAGATTCTACATTATTCTTTTTTCCTTTTTTAATCTTATTTGCTTTCATCCTTTATTTTATATTCCATTGAATCAAAAGGCAAAATAACGAAATTATGGCGGTATACAGGAGACAAGTTTCCAAAAGAATTACTGATTGGATAATTCTTTATATTATTGGGTTTTTCTTTGCAAATATGTGCTGAATATATTTAAGATATTGACAAAAAACATGAAACAAATTCTCGTAATCTTCACTTCATTTAGTAAAACCCACCAAAGCAATCTAAGATAAGTGCTTCTTTGTTAAAAGTTAGCATTTTTATACTTATAACTTAAAACACAATTAAGCTCCTTATAATTAATACCAGGAAAACCTCTTATCTGGATATAGTTAATGGGCACCGAGAATCGGTCAATTAACTTGTCGTTATTGTTATGAAATTAAAGGAGAGTATATTTGACACGACCCGAAATCCGGCTAGGCCGTGCGGGGTACCTGACATCCTCCCCTAGACCCGTCGGGCGAACCCTTACCAATTAAATTAGGAAAAAAATATAATTTAATTCATAAATAAGAACAAGACTTAGAAAAAAACATAGACATACTGATACCTCTATGCTGTACAAAAGAAATTACAGATTACTACCCAACATACTAGGTTTAGGGCTATCCAGACTAGACATCTAAGAGTACAAAAGAAAACAGGTACCTCCTGAAGGGAGCAAACTACATAAAACTGGTGGTCATCCTGAATAAAAGCTGGTTCACCCTGATAGCTGAAGTCTTCTTCGCTCCTTCACAACGTTGCGAACTCAATCATGGAGAAAACCTGTCGAAACAAAAATAGATAGAGAAGGAACAAACAACAAATAAGGGTGAGTCAAAAGGACTCAATAAGTGGGGTAGACTAGCCACCTCAAAAAATAGGATAGCTAGCCAGGGAGAAGAAAAATAGGTAAACCAAATGTAGCTTATTTAAACTATAAAAAGGCAGATCCAGATAATAACTGGAAACACGTATGGAATCATAAACTCATAAAAAACCAGGGACATAAGATAGACAGAACATATAAGTTTTTAAGTATCCCGAAGCGGCATGCAACTCGATTCATACATTTATACTGTTGCGCCATGCAACCCGATCCATATATTTATACTGTTGCGGCGAGCAACCCGATCCATATATTTATACTGTTGCAGCGAGCAACCCGATCCATATATTTATGCTGTTGCGGTGTGCAATCCGATCCATATATTTATACTGTTTCGGCATGCAACCCGATCCATATATTTATACTGTTGCGGCGTACAATCCGATCCATATATTTATACTGTTGCGGCGTACAACCCAATACGAGCCTCAAATATTTAGCTAGACAGAGATATGTCCACAACATGGTATACATACCGCATACATAAAACACAAAACAATATACATAATAGTCAGTATGCGGTGCAATGAGATGTGATGAATGCAGTATGATGCAATGGGGTCACATGTGCCCGTAATCCCGTCCCGAAGCAGAATACTCCTGCATTCGAGGGGAACGCAATATAGTAATCAAATGGAATGGAATACTCCTACTCCTTGGGCGGAATACTCCTACACCCGATATGATATAAACCAGAGGCGGGATACTTCTGCACTCTCCTGGGGCGGAATACTCCTGCACCTGATATAATATGAATCAGAGGCAGAATACTCCTGCATTCTCCTGAGGCGGAATACTCCTGCACCCGATATAACATGAACCAGAGGCGGAATACTCCTACACTCTCCTGGGGCGGAATACTCCCGCATCCGATATGAATTCAATATAATGCATATGAATGCAACATAATACGTATGAATGCAAAATAATGCATATGGATGCAATATGATGCAATAATTACCCATCACCAGCACGGGACTCTCATCGACAGCCGGAAAGTATATGCCAACTCGTAGCCATAGTACAATGCTCAGATTCTCAATGCAATACCAACAATAGGACATAACATATAATATACAATGTAAATCCAAAGCTATGCCGTAGTGATTACGGCTATCGGAAGCTACACATGTAAGGAACAAGTGGTAGATTATCCACGAGGCCAAGGGTCTCCAAAGAAATGGGATACAAATACTTACCTCTGTCCAAAGAAGTAAACATTATTCAACAATCGCTTTTCCCTGCCGAATCTCCTCCAAATTATCTTGTTCTAAATAAAGGAATGGAATACATAGTTAATGTATTATATTGACTCAAATCCCCAAGTTTAGAATTGTTTCCGAACTCCATAAAAATTACGTTCACCGAATACACCACTTAGGATTAAATATCATTTTCTATATATCAATTACCATACTTTACATAGTGATTATTATGTCAATATTCTAGTCTAAAATAAATAATAAGCATAACCTGCATAAGAAATATAATAAATCTCATTACAATAAAAAAATTTAAACTAAAAAAGATTGATTGTGGCTTCAAGGTTTAGCTTGAATTGTCCTAGTTAACGTTCTGTTACCTCCTGATCCACCAAAGATGATTCCATCAGTACGAACTTTCCCCAAAGCCATCGTCCATACCTCATCATTGTTATTATTATCTTGTGCTCTCACAGTTAAAAAAAAGTTGCTGCGATCCTTTGTATTCATCATTTAATATACTAATTAAAAAAAATGAAGCACCTAATCAGTACCCCCCTTAATTAGTAAAGCTTCAGCATAACTAAGGCATGGAAAATAATACTTTGATGCTCAAAACACCAATCGCGATTATCTAATCCTTATGTACCTCCCAATCAATCGTACCATTATGTTTATTCCACCAGTGCAACGTATAGCTTTTACTTGACACATCAATATACTGAAATTTTCCATTGCTATATCAACTCAAAGCTTAAAATAGTAGGCAAGAGAAAAAGAGATAGTACCGATGTCTCTTAATTGAAACTCCAAAAATCGCAAGCTTCAAAATACTAGAAAAGCAAGTAAATGTGTGATCAATGGCCTTCTCACAACCAAGGAAGACAAGTTTGGAACCTAGGATACAAATATAGCACGGGGTTTATATATTATGGCCGAGTCATTCTAATGTAATCCCTAGAATCCTCCCGGCCTAGAAAGGATTTACCTCAACGGCACTCATCAAAGCCATAGTTAGGCTTATAAAGCACTACCCATAGCCTGAGGAAAGAAGACCTCTTCCGAGCGTCACTTCTTTTAGATGAGGCCTTTCAATCCAAATCCTCGCTAGCTTCACTATTCTACGCTAACTAATCTCTTCCGAATCTTTAATTAGCAAAGTAGACATGTAACTTTAGTGTCATGAGCATTAAAGTTAAGCAACCAAAGCAATAGAAGCTAGATAATCAAAACCCACATATATAAATTCCTAGTTATGAATCATTCATATAATTATATCCAAAGTGACATCAACTATCAAAATATAGCAATACAAATCAAAGAAATAAAGAAATGGATAAAGAATTGCTCATTAAAGTGCACCCAATCTTCTATCTCCAAGGATTGTTGATGATTCTTGCTCCCAAGTTGGAAAAATAGCCAAAGATGTGTTCAAATGAAGGCTATTTACAATTTATGTGTTGCCAAAATAAGATACCATCATTTTCAAAAATTCTCCCTAGGTTAAAATGAAGAAATTCTGATTTTTCATGCCATAGCCACCCTTGTACCAAAGGTTCACCCGATAGCCACTTTATCACTGCCGAGCTTAGTCATTATTTCACACATAGCCACTTTTCTTCTTTTTCTTCAACTAGACTTCATTTTTACTTGTTTCTTCCATTACTCTTCTCCAAACATATTCAACCTACAAAATGCAACAAAATCATGATAAGTGAACTTATTTTACCAATTTAACACAACAAAAGCTCAAGTACAAGTATGCAATGTGTGGTATTTTAACCACACATCACACCCACAAACTTAAACTATTGCTTGTCCTCAAGAAAAGTACACACCACTAAATTTCAAATTGCATTTCAATCTATTCATGCACCTTTTTACTAAAGCCACAACAAGTCAAAAATACTTTTAAGTTCAACAACAAATGGCATCGGTTGGTACCAACAACTAAGCCAAGTCATGTGAGCATAACTTTCATATATACAAAACACCAAAGAAGGCATGCATGACATGACACAAGATTTTCAAAGTTTGCCTCTTCGTCACAAGAGTTCACCTCTTTGCTTGCTCACCTCAATTGAGAAGTGAAACACAAATCTTCAACTCAACTTCACAAGTACCCTCACCACTCAAGGGAATATCCCAACCACAAAAATGCAATGACAACACAAATGGGATTAATGATAGGAAGAATTCACTCACTCTCTCAAAGAAGTTCATCATGCACGCTAAAGATCCATAAGCTTGCCCTTTGTGTATCTCTACACTAATGTAAGAATGCTTGACTCGAAATCAATTAGGACTTTATTAGGGTTGTAATGTAGGATTTTGGTTAAAGGTGGGGTAAAATTTGGGCAAATAGTGACTACACACCTCCTTGAGCACTACACCATACATAAATTTAAGGCACACTTCATTTTTCTTGCACTTACACCTTGCTAAATCGAGGATTATACACTAGTCTTTCCCCTCTTTATTCATCAATTCTCTTTTTCTTCTTTTTCTTTCTTTTCTTTCACTTACTCCTTTTTGTTTCTTTTCTCTCTCCTTTTTTTCTCTCTTTTTTTTTTTTTTTAAATTCAACTCATTTTTGTTGCTCTTTTTTTTCTTTTCTTTTGATTTTCATTAACTTCTACACTTTCACCATAACTCGTGCCATCCCCAAACTTATGCTTTTGCCTAAGTTGCACGTCTTTCATTGCACTCAAGGAGGCAGGGCCAAAAAGAGAGTTAGTACTTTAAGTACTTAAAATTGGTCCGGGTTAATAATGTGGTTGCCAAAAGAAAGGATATTAAGCTCAAAGGGGTTGACTAAGGTTATAATGCAAGGGTAGGCTTTTTAGGTTACTAGCGAGTCAAAGAAAACCTAAAATCATTTTTCAAGTCAAGCACCACCTAGGATTTCGCCTCGAAGCACACTTAGGGCAAGTTCTAGATCAAGAAGCACACATATGAATACACCAAAATCTCACCACACATGATACAAGTAAAGCAAGGAAAACAAGTATATTCAAGTCCCAATCAAGGCAATTAAGAATCCAAAGTTTACTCATAGTCTAATGAGAGCTAATTAGTGACATAAGAGTCAAAGTTGAACTTAAAGATCATAGCACAATTCATCAACTAAATTTTTCTATCCATTTTTTAAAACAAGCTCACATGACAAGGATTAAATCATGGTGGAACCAAACATGCCAAAAATTTGCCAAGGGGCAAAAATCTACAACTACTACTATACTATTATTACTATTAATTAAATTCTAAAGATGTCCGATTCAACACAATTACTTCCTTGGAAAAGAACCCCGGCAAATAAAAACCTAGGAGGTTATTTCAAAAATTTTGTACAAAAATGATATTTAGAATGAAAAGGATTGTTCGGACCCAAATGAGGCTTTTGCACCCAGTGGGATGCCTTCGTATCACACAAGGTGAATCAGATAAAAAGAAGCAACATCCCAAGCGTAGTTCATGGGAGCACTTTTTGTTTTTGAAAGCTTTTAATTTTTTTAAATCATAGTACTATCTAAGAACACAAATAAACTAATAAACTAGAATACCAAAAACATACTAATATAAAATTAAAAGGCTTAAGAAAGATCAATTTTACCATTTCCATCAAGTTAAAGTACATCACAACCAAGAAATCATGTCATTCCTAAACAAATAAGCTCATCCCCAACTTAAAATGTTGCCTTGCCCTCAGGGGAACTAAATATTAAAGACAAAGTTTGAGTGCTCCCTGAAAATGTGTCTCTGAGTAGTGTCTTGCTTTGGCTCCTCCTTGCCCTTTCAGATGACTATACAATTCTCTATTTGCTTGAAGAATTTGAGAGTTCCAATCCTAGCTCTTATATTAATTCTCTTCCTGGTAAAATGTCTCATTTTCTTTTTCTTTGATTCTTTCCAATCAACTCTCATTTTCTTTATTTTACATTTCATTTTGAAGTGTTGACCTTCTTTAATGTACCTGCATCATTAAGACACAACCAACAGTGAATGGAACCAAATAATTAAGGGTACTCAGACTTCCCCTTGACTACTTCTCACAACAGTAGTACACAACACTAATTCACGATGTACAAAAGCAGCTTCGATTCAAGGTTCCTGGAAAGATGCACAACCATAGATAGATAGGAAGAATTGCGAGGGTACTCAGGCTTCCCTTCTTAACACTCAAAACATATTGCATTCCAGTTCTATGATTTGCAAAATTCAAGTAAGGTGCAAGAAATTAAAAATGAAATATTCAACTATCAGTAAATGCACACAAACTGTTCATCAGCAAAACAATGTACACATCTTCCAAAATATGATCACCGTGTTCCACTAATTAGACTTAAAGCTCACAACCGAACAAAAATGCTCAGTTCAGATAGCTTCAGCAAAAAGAACAGGCATATCAGCTTGCCAAACAACTTCTTAACTCACAAAAATTGAAGTAGCGCATACTGTAAGACGCTTCAACTCAGTGCTACTGTCAACATCACATATTGAGGCTTACAAGATATCAGGAATCAAGATACTTTTACAAATTTACAAGAATTCTCAAAATTGAAAATAAATACAATCAAACTCTCGTTAAACATACACATAATGACAGTATAAGTGCAACTTCTTGTATCAATTTCAATTGAGCCTCTTTATCATGTATGCACTCACACACGAATCCATGAAATACTCAGAACTAAGTAAAATCAGCAACCAAGCGAGAAACAATCAAACTTTGGCAATTCAAAATGTTGGTTGATGTTTGGCATTTTATGCCAACGTTTCCTTAATATTTCCGTATGTTTGAGCTTGTTATTCGCTCGTTTTATAGTTTATGAATGTGGTTTTGCACTAATTTTATGTCGTGTGTATGTAGGTTGTTATGCAGTGCATATGGAGCTTTTAAGAGCATGATCGAGCAAGAAAAGATTGGATTTTGATTTAGGATTGGATCGAGCACACGAAGGCACGACACGAAGCGAGCAAAGGAGAAACGAAACAGAAAATTGCCTGGCGCTACAGGTGGCGCGCCGCCCAAAGCGCCCAAAGCGCCCAGCTTCTGGCGCGGTTTCCTACGCGGCGCGCCCCAAAGGCGTGCAAGTTTCGACGTTCACTGGTTGTCCCAGCGCGGTCGGGGGCGCCCGTTATAGCGCCACTCGAGCGGATTTTTACTTCCTATTTCGTCTAGGCTTAGGTCCAACTTATTACCAGGCCTTTGTAAACCCTATAAATACTCTTTTACTTAGTTTTTTATAGGAGTTTAGAATTTGGAGCAAGTTTTGGAGGAGAGGGGAGGAGCCCTAGATGTCTTCTACACAAGTTCTTTCTCTCTTTCTCTTATTCTTCTCTTTAATTCTATAGTTTGTTCGTTCTAGGGTTAGAGTAAATACATGAAGGTTGATGTTTGAAAGTTGATTTCTATATATTGATTTACCATTACGGATTGTTTATTCTTTCTTGATCATAATTGTTTGATTATTGAGGCCTGATAATTGAACACTATCCATGGTTTTTAGATTGAACTCGAAAGAGGGAATTTAATTACGTAATAAGAAAGAATAGGACTAGTTTGTGAACCCGGGCTTTGGGGAACCAATTTGTGAGTAGGATAGACATATAGTTGCTCGCCTAGTTTAACTAATTACAGAATTCGTTAATACGTGCACGTGATTCAACCCATAGACATATAGGGATTGGAGTAGCCTGCATAGACCGTGAATAATCGAAAGGTTTTCACGGGTACAATTAACCTGTTAGTTAGCAATCTAGGAAATCAAGAAGTAGAATCAACTGAAAAACTCAACTGGATTGTTCGTAACTCTGACCCGAGACCGTCATCTTTTATTGATAACAACTTAGAATTTGCTCTGTTACTTGATCTCAATTACTTGTTTTAATTACTGTATTTAGTTAGTAAAATCTCAATCAATGAAAAAGATCCCTGAATAGTTTATATAAATTGTTTGCTAGAATTCAGTCTGAATAGTCCTCGTGGGAACGATACTCGATTTATCACTTTATTACTTGTCGACCACGTATACTTGCGTGTGCGTTTGGGAGCAACAAGTTTTTGGCGCCGTTGTCGGGGACTAAATAATTGACTGTTTTCTTTTGAACAATTTATTATTTGCTATTCAGGTTTAATTTTTGTTTAGTTTAGTATTGTGTTACTTGTCTTATCATGACATCTATTAATGAAAATTGGTAGAATGATGATTGCTCAAATTTTGATGATCTCTGTCTACTTTGCGGAGGAACCCACTTGTGGAAAAATTGTCCAATTCTTTCAACCCTACGAGACTGGTTATGTGAATTTTCTACCACTTTTGATTGGAATTTTTGTAAATTATGTGGTGGTCAGTGGAATGATTGTCCTAAGTGTCATACTCCTTCCTCTATCAATGTGTGTGATGTTTTTAACGATGTTTGTGAGTCTGACAGGAATGAAGAAGTGCAGGTTGTGAGCCAAAATTTTCTAATGGAGCAAGCCAAACTCTTAGAAGCTTATGGGGATTTTATAAGTGAACTAACAAATATAACGAGGCAATTTATGGAAGAAAGAGTGGAGCTCGGAAAAGAGATCGACGAATTTGGCTTGGCTATTCACGACTTGGAGGAGAATTTGAGTGATATGGTTGAGGTGTCTAATGCCCAATTATCAGTTGTCGTGAATAGTAGATTTGAGATAGAAGAGCTTAGAAGCCAATTTGAGGAGCAAACAGTGGAATTCCTACCATTCGACCCAATATTAATTGAGGATGCCAAGGTTGAAAAAATTACATTAGAGTCAAGTGAGGAAATAAAAAACATCATATTTGAGGACTCTATTGTTTGTGCAAGTGAGGGTGTCAAAAGTAATGCTACTTTATAATTGAAACGCATTTGACCTCATCCCAATCATTTTTCAACATTGTGTTTGGATGGTGACATAAAAATTGAGCCACCCGAGCCTATGAAGAAACCAAAGGAGGAGGAACAAGGTGCCTATATTTTAAAGTTTGTGATGTTGAGGAGACAAAACGATATCCCTCATTTAAAGGCCAAGAAGTGCAAAATGCGATATTGGTTACTTGGTCCTTTTGTATTTTTTCCACCACCCCAATACCATATTCGTAAGCTTGAGGCAAAGTTGGAGATTCAATTCATTAGTTCAAGGTGGAGGAAAAAGTGAAGAAGTTGTCTTCGTCGTGCTACGACGTTAAATCAGGTGCTTCTCGGGAGGCAACCCGAGTTTTTACTTGTATTATTTTATTTATAGTGTCACGTAGTTTTTATTTTTCTTTGGATTGCAGGTTCATGTAATGTCGAGGCTAAGTGTGGGGTGTCCTCACCCTTGCCTAATATTGATGACCTGATGAGGGAAGTCTGAGTACCTCATACTATATGGAAGCTTGGAGGATGCTAGCACTAAGGACTAGAGTCTTCAGGAAAGTTTTCTTTACCTTGCACTTTCTTATTTTTAGCACTGAGGACAGTGGCTAGTTTAAGTGTGGGGTGGGGGAACTCCCCTTTATTTTTTAGGTTAGGGATGCATGTACCGTATGATTTTCTTTTGTCACTTGACTTTGTTTTGATTTATTTCTTGCTTTAATATATGAAAAAATAATTAGAAAACCAATGAAAAATTTCAAAAAGATTTTCCTTTTAGTTTTATTAGTGGTACATGTCATCCACCCCGTAGTTTTTCTTATGGCCTCGGTTCTTTTCCACGGGGAGACCTTTGAACCGGGTAGTTTTTATTTTTATTAGGATTAGAGTATTTAGTTGTTAGGTGACCCTAGACGAAGGAATAGGTGGAATGCTAGGTGCCTTTGATTTGTTTGATACTGGTGGACTTGAATTGATTGCATGTGCTATTTGTGGTGTCCTTGGGTTTGAAATTGTGATGCATGCCTAGGAAAAAAATGGAACGACCCTCTTGAGATGCTTGAGTCCACGTGTTCGACTTTATTGTGAACTTTTGTGCATTAGTGCTTAAATTTCCACAAGTTGCACTTTAGATGCTTGATTGAGAATTGATGGAGCCTTTTTGTGTGGATCATGTGCAATGTGTGTGTGAGACATATTCTTGTTTGCTCCATGTTGCATATTAATGTCTAGAACTTTCCCCGTGTGTGTGCAAAGCGAAATCCTAGGTTTGCTCTAGTCGGGAAATGATACAGGCCTTCTTTTGATTTTCCTACCCTTACGTAGACACCCTGACTTGATTGTTGTGAATTCTTTGACCTTTTTGTTGGCACCCACACCCCGAGCCTACCCATTTGTTCTAAATTGTTCTCTTTTGGCCCTTTACTCCTTAAGCACTTAGTTGATATTGTGATATTATTTTGGAGTTGTGGTTGAATGTTGGGAGGTTTTTTAGTGGAACCCATGAGGGGAATACTTGAATGAAATGTGTAGTAGTTGTTTATGAGCATTGGCAAGGTTGGAAAGTAATGAATTGAAAAATAAAAAAAAAGCAAAGTTGAAAAAGAAAAAAAAAATTAGAAAAAGAAATAAAGAGATAAGAATATCCATCCTTGCTAGTGTGTGCTTAAAAGAAAATATTGCTACTTGTTGAGAAGGTGTGTGTGTGAAAGTTGTTGATTGGGTGGCGTGATGAGGATTGTGTTGAAATAATTGTGATGCATTAAAGTGCTTAGGGAGGTAGTCACTATTACCATATGTATCCTACCCGCCCCTTAGCCTACATTACAACCTTTTTAAAGTCCTAGTTAATCCCGATTGGAGTGAGCTTACATTAGTGGAGTCCTACACTACGGGCAAGCCTATGGTACATTGTATGTGACATGTGAGCTTTTCATGAGAGTGAGTGAATTCGTTTGTTATTGTCCCCATTCTATTCTTGATATTCATAGTTGTGTGTGATACTTGGGGGACACTCTTTTGCTTCATTTTGGTGAGGGCTCATGGTTTGCATGAGATAGGTGAAGTCGTGGCTAATTGGTTGAGTAGATATGTGTGATTTTGTGGAAGCATGGCTGCAATAAGTTGAGTTTGTGCATTTAAGCTATTTTGGGGTGGTTGTTCTCATATTTTTGAGTTTGGTAAATTATTGGCATGTTTGTGGATCCATAGTAGTCATGTGTGCGTTTGTTCAATGATCGGTATCAACCATAGTCATAGGCAGACCTGTTTTACCTAGGTTGGGAAGTTAGTTGTGACTTGCTCGAGGGCGAGCAAGGGTTCAAGTGTGGGGTGGTGATGTTTGGCATTTTATGCCAACGTTTCCTTAATATTTCCGCATGTTTGAGCTTGTTATTCGCTCATTTTATAGTTTATGAATGTGGTTTTGCACTAATTTTATGTCGTGTGTATGTAGGTTGTTATGCAGTGCATATGGAGCTTTTAAGAGCATGATCGAGCAAGAAAAGATTGGATTTTGATTTAGGATTGGATCGAGCACACGAAGGCACGACACGAAGCGAGCAAAAGAGAAACGAAATAGAAAATTGCCTGGCGCTACAGGTGGCGCGCCGCGCCGCCCAAAGCGCCCAGCTTATGGCGCGGTTTCCCACGCGGCGCGCCCCAAAGGCGTGAAAGTTTCGACGTTCACTGGTTGTCCCAGCGCGGTCGGGGGAGCCCGTTATAGCGCCACTCGAGCGGATTTTTACTTCCTATTTCGTCTAGGCTTAGGTCTAACTTATTACCAGGCCTTTGTAAACCTTATAAATACTCTTTTACTTAGTTTTTTATAGGAGTTCAGACTTTGGAGCAAGTTTTGGAGGAGAGGGGAGGAGCCCTGGATGTCTTCTACACAAGTTCTTTCTCTCTTTCTCTTATTCTTCTCTTTAATTCTATAGTTTGTTCGTTCTAGGGTTAGAGTAAATACATGAAGATTGATGTTTGAAAGTTGATTTCTATATATTGATTTACCATTACGGATTGTTTATTCTTTGTTGATCATAATTGTTTGATTATTGAGGCCTGATAATTGAACACTATCCATGGTTTTTAGATTGAACTCGAAAGAGGGAATTTAATTACGTAATAAGAAAGAATAGGACTAGTTTGTGAACCCGGGCATCGGGGAACCAATTTGTGAGTAGGATAGACATATACTTGCTCGCCTAGTTTAACTAATTACAGAATTCATTAATACGTGCACGTGATTCAACCCATAGACATATAGGGATTGGAGTAGCATGCATAGACCGTGAATAATCGAAAGGTTTTCACGGGTAAAATTAACCTATTAGTTAGCAATCTAGGAAATCAAGAAGTAGAATCAACTGGAAAACTCAACTGGATTGTTCGTAACTCTGACCCGGGACCGTCATCTTTTATTGATAACAACTTAGAATTTGCTCTGTTACTTGATCTCAATTACTTATTTTAATTACTGTATTTAATTAGTAAAATCTCAATCAAAGAAAAGGATCCCTGAATAGTTTATATAAATTGTTTGCTAGAATTCAGTCTGAATAGTCCTCGTGGGAACGTTACTCGATTTATTACTTTATTACTTGTCGACCACGTATACTTGCGTGTGCGTTTGGGAGCAACATTGGTGATCGATTAGAAATCCGAAACAGAGGCTAGACTTGACGGAAAAGTCAGCAACAGTAAATCACACTTCTAGCAACGTTCAGCAGTCAAAATTTCATTGAGGCATTCTATCGAACAGTTGAAGTGCACTGCAGCTTTGTTTATAGATTAAGAACATGGGGTATATCAGACTTCCCCCCAATTTTGTTGACAAACCAACACAAGGGCCATCATGCCCGTTTACAACTTAGCAGACAACACCCAACCCACACAAGTTTACCAAATCAAAGTTCACCAGAATTAAATTGAAATGACAGGAGCATTGGGGTAACAGGGAATGGGAATTTTTTGACAGGGGAAGAAATTCAGCCAGCCAGAAGGAGAAAGGAGAAAGAGAATTACCTGATCAACGACACGACTGATGGCGAATATGATCGACAACGACGGTGAAAAGCAGTGGGATTTGATGATATAAAGTGATGGGATTGGGCAGGGGATGAGCAAAATTGAGAGGAAAGGAGAAAATTCATACCTGAGTTGTGAGGTGAACTGTGGTTGTTTCGACGGAGGTGTCACACCCGTGTTGATTCAACGATGGTGGATCAGTTGGAAGGAGGTGCAGTCGTAGGGTAATTGATAGCAGGGCAAGAGAATTTGGTGGTGATGAGAGAGAGAAGAGAGAAGAGAGAAGAGAGAAGACTTACCTGGATACCGCTGGTAAAGGTGACCGGAGCTGATGGTGGACGATGGAGAGGAGTCGATCGTTGGGTGCATTGTTACTGTATGAGTGAATGATTGTGTTTGTGAAAAATTTTAAGACTATTCTAAAATCTGAACTAAAGTTAGGGCGGGGCGCCCTTTATGTGAGGCGGGCCACCCATTTCAAATACAGAGTAAATTCTGAAGCAGTTCTGTGCATTTTTTTAAAGTGCTGTGACTGTCCAACCACTCAAATCCTGTCCAAATAAAGTGAAAAAACTATGAAACTTGGTAGATTGATAAAAAAAATAATAAAATAAACTAATCTATGGATTTAAAATGCAAAAATTAAGCAATATTTAAAAACGCTTGGGTTGCCTCCCAAGAAGCGCCACATTTAACGTCATGGCAAGACGAGTAGCAACATTATCACTTTTCTCTCCATTTCGAAAATATGAATTGTCTCCCCAATTTTGAATCAAGTTTTTCATTGTGCTCCTTAGGCGGGGGTACACATTTCCAAGCTCGTAAAGCCGGATTCTTTATCTTGCGCCTTTTTGCCTTCAAGTGAGGGATGCCATTTTGTCTCTTTGGCGTGGAAAATTCAATGAATTAGCCATTTTTCTCATCTATGTCAACATCATCCAAAGGTGGTTGTTCTTCCACTTCCATTGCATCATCAACACAAAGATTTGAGAAGTGAAATGAATGGGGTCTAACCCTTTTCAACACCGATTGGGCACCAAGCTGGACATTCTCCTCTTTGATGGTATTAGAGTCTTTATCACAAGAGTTCTTCATTTCCATTCTAGACTCAAACACAAATTTCTTTCTCACAGCATCATTACCAAATATTTTGAAGATGTGATCACTTCCATGAGTTCCCATGATTTGACTTGTGCTGTCTTCCACAAATTCGCTCATTTCTACCATACTATTCACTATTTCTTTATGTTGAGCCTTGGAAGCTTCAACCATTTCATGCACTAGAATTTTCAAGACACGACCTTCAAGATCAAATTGGTTCACTTTTTGCCCTAGTTCTTCTCTTTCTTGTTTGAGATCCCAACCATCTACATTTAACTCTTGAAGGCATGCTTCATGGAATTTCATTTTTCGAGCTTGATCTCGGAGCCAGGCTCGGCTCACAATTTCTTTTTCATCCCAAATGTGCTCTTCTTTCACAATTCGTTCTTGGCATTCAAGCACATCTTCCATGGAGGTTTCTTCTTGGAACTCAAGCTCATCTTATAAAGTCTTTGTTGGGATTTGGCAATATACTTAGCTTGTTGATCATTAAAAGTGTCAACCAATTGGCTCAATTAAGCCTCCAAGTTGTGGATTGCTAAGCCATTTTGATGGATCGTATCTTTTATCTCATTGAAGGCTTCGGCATTCTCACAATGGTTTTTAACTATCCGCTCCATCAAATATTCCAATCTTTTATTTTGATTGCATTCATCTTGTGAAGTGGATAGGTCCATCTCTTCTTGAAACTTCTCTTGGATGCCTTACAATTCGGGTTCAAGTTCCATATTCATGTTTGTATTAGACCTATCAAACTCATAAGATTCATTAGCATCATTATAAAAATCATTGGGAGAAGAACAAAGAATATTAGGACAACCGTCCCAATAGCCATTTTGACCTCCACACTCATGACATATGTCCCACTCAAAGGGTTGAGAAGGTGCACATAACTCGCCCCCGAAAATAATTTCACAATCCTGCCAATAGTGAGGTCCACCACAATAAGGACAAGGATCACTCATATATGGATTTTCAAAATTAGACCAATTTTTGTTCCATGATGCCATTTCAAGGTAATTACTACAAAGCTAAACTAACTAACTAACACAAGTATACACGACACACACACAATTATTTACAATTCATTAAGAACAAATATTCATAATTTACAAGACAAAAATTCACAAAGTTTGGAACTAAGCCAACTAGCTCAACTTCTCAAACTACTCTAATACGCTAATTGTTCCCCGGCAACGGCACCAATTTTGACAACGCTCAACACACACCTCGGCTTGTATGTTATGTACAAGTATGTAATGTGTGGTATTTTAGCCACACATCACTCACTAGTCTCGGAAGAAGAAGAGATGGCAATAAATTGAGGATAGAAATAATCAGATCTTTAGGAAGCTCATCTTCTTGTTTGCTTAGCTACCAGAGCTAGACTAGTTCCGAGTCAGGCTAACCAAAGAATCACAATTGAAGAAATAGACATTAAATGATCTTTATGGAACAACATCTATGCCAATTTAACCTTCCTATAAAGAAAGAAACTCCGACAGTTTACCAGAAAACCCTTTTATAACCGAGACAAGCTCATAGAATAGTATGACTCTACAAGTATGTTGAACCAAAAGAAGACACATAGATTAAGTACTACTTACTAATCATTTTACACCGGAAGAAATAATGACACTTTGATTTTGATGAATAAGAATCCCATCATCCTACCAATACTGAGTTCCAAAGAGAGGTAGACTGACTTAACATTATATCAAAATGTGGCACAACAAGATGCCAAGCAGACAATACCAATACTCACTAACAAATCTCTCACATTTACCAGATAAACTAGTAGGGTCTCACAAATTCTCTTAATAAATCATACTAGAAGCTCACCCCTCTACCGCAACCGATTCTTAATAGAAACGACATCTAAGAAAACCATGGAAATATGATAAGACAAACCATTTCCAGATCGATCAGAAAAATAAATCTTACTCACAGATAAGGGAAGAAGAAATACATGGGTCTACTATATCGGATACCTCAGCATCCCGCCAGATTGGCAGTTCATAGAACTGCCTCTGCAACTGAGCTGAGCCACTACCCTAATAATCACCTTCTGAAAAAAAGTCACTGCCACCACACTCTGAACCTCTGTCGGATGGTGACATATCTCTGGTTGATTAAGATTTAAATAAAATACCCTGCGACTGTGTAAGTGCCTGATGACGAGAGAAAGGACGACTGCTTACTTACTTGTTGGAGTAAGGGAAAACTCCTCAAAAGATAACCAGACTCACGACAATGATAACACCTTTTTGCTGAAAATGGAAGCTAGAAAGATTGTTGATAGCTGTAAAGAGAAGACTGAATCTGATCTTGACGAGCTACTTGTGCACTCTGAGAATCACACACCACAAGCTAAGATAACCTAGGAAGTAACCTCCCAAAATAATCAGAACTCTTATCTCCAAAGGAGGTATTGTGCCCACCAGGGTATGGGATCCCTTGCTATCCCGCTCTAACTCTTCCCGCCCTAACTTATGGTATGCCTAATACGTCTGAGCAATATCAACAACAACATCAAATGATGTCCTTACCTCAATTTCTCGAGCCATCTGGGATCTCAAAGAAGGAGAAAGGTCACCAATAAATCTCTGAACATTCTTGGAAGGTTCATGGACTAGTTCTAGTGCATATCCAGCCATCCTAAAGAATTTAATTTCATATTCTAAAAGTCGACAAGCTACCCTATCCAATCCACTCAAATTGACGACTCCTTTCATCTCACTCGCTGAACGAAAGGAACTTTTCCACGAATCTAGAAGAATAATCGAACTAAGTTAGCTAATAAGATAGCGGCCCACTAATTCAAGGCTGGACCCCTGAAACTAGAAAGCAGAATAATCAACACCATACCGCTCGATATAATCAAGAGCCTGAAGGATATGACATCATTTTATTTTTTTAAAAAATCATGAGGTTTATCTGATGCCTTGCTTAAGAATATCGGAAGGTTCAACCACGTAAAATAATGCAACCTCTTTGGGCACTCGGGCCGAACTGTTACCTCGTCTAGTTAACCAGCCAGAATAACTAGAGGCACAACACATGCTGCCTCTAGAATACAATTTACAGGGGCAACATCAGGAACTGGAACAAGAGCTCTCTAAGTATGGACATCTGCATATGCGGCGACCTGATAAGCTGCCTAGAAAATAATAAGTTCTTGCGGTATCTGCGTTGCCAAGATTCTAGTAAAAGCATCGTAGAGAACCAAGGGAACCACAAGGCCCTGCTCCCTTGCCCATCGCGAGCTCGTACAGCTGGGGCCTGTGCAACTGGATCGTCAGCACGATACACAACTCTCGGGGCTTGAGTAGCTCTAGCCCGAGGCTACACTACTTCGTCCTGAACTCCTACCATTTGCTTATTTGTCGCACGAGGGTTCACAATTAGCACGAAAGAATTAACGAAAATACTTTTGCATCCTAGACCGACGCACGATCAGAAAAGAAGGAAGTGAAACTTCCTCAATGCCATCATTGCCTTTCGTAGATAAGTACGGATGTCTACGTACCCATCAACGAGACTCTACTAGACATTGTCTTAGTCTGGATAGACTCTAAACCGAGCTCTGATACCAACTAACACGACCCGGAATCCGGTTAGGCCGTGCGGGCATCTGACATCCTCCCCTAGACCCGTTGGGCGAACCGTTACCAATTAAATTAGGAAAATAAATATAATTTAATTCATAAATAAGAACAGGACTTAGAAAAAAAATACAGACATACTGATACCTCTACGCTGTACAAAAGAAATTACAGCTGACTACCCAACATACTAGGTTTAGGGCTATCCAGACTAGACATCTAAGAGTACAAAAGAAGACAGATACCTCCTGAAGGGAGCAAAATACATAAAACTGGTAGCCATCCTGAATAAAAGCTGGCTCACCCTGACAGCTGAAGTCATCTTCGCTCCTTCACAACGTGCCAAACTCAATCCTGGAGCGAACCTGCCGAAACGAAATAGATAGACACGGAACAAACAACAAACAAGAGTGAGTCAAAAGGACTCAATAAGTGGGGCAGACTAGCCACCTCAAAGAATAGGATAGCTAGCCAGGGAGAAGTAAAAGAGGCAAACCAAATCATCTTATTTAAACTGTAAAAAGACAGAGCCAGATAATAACTGGAAACACGTATGGAATCATAAACTCATAAACAACCAGGGAAATAAGATAGACAAAACATATAGGTATTTTAGTATCCCGAAGCGGCGTGCAACCCAATTCATACATTTATACTGTTGCTGTGTGCAACCCGATCCATATATCTATACTGTTGCGGCGAGCAACCAGATCCGTATATTTATGCTGTTGCGGCGTGCAACCCGATCCATATATTTATACTGTTGTGGCGAGCGACCCGATCTATATATTTATGCTGTTGCGGCGAGCAACCTGATCTATATATTTATACTATTGCAGCATGCAACCCGATCCATATATTTATGCTGTTGCGGCGTGCAACCCGATCCATATATTTATACTTTTGCGGCGTGCAACCCAGGATTAAGCCAGAAATATATAAGCAAACTGAGATATGTCGACAACATGGTATACATACCGCATACTTAAAACACAACACAATATCCATAATAGTCAGTTTGCGGTGCAATGAGATGCGATGACTGCAGTATGATGCAATGGGATCACATGTGCCTGTAATACCATTCCGAAGCGGAATACTCCTGCATTCGAGGGGAATGCAATATAGTAACCAACTAGAGCGAAATACTCCTACTCCTAGGGTGGAATACTCCTCCACCCGATATGATATAAACCAGAGGCGGAATACTCCTGCACTCTCCTGGGGCAGAATACTCCTGCACCCAATATAATATGAATCAGAGGCGGAATACTCCTGCACTCTCCTGGGGCAGAATACTCTTGCACCCAATATAATATGAACCAGAGGCGGAATACTTCTGCACTCTCTAGGGGCGGAATACTCCTGCACTCGATATGAATGTAATATAATGCATATGAATGCAACATAATGCGTATGAATGCAACGTAATGCATATGAATACAATATGATGCAATAATAACTCATCACCAGCGCAGAACTCTCATCGACAGCCGGAAAGTATATGCCAACTCACAGCCAGAGGAAAATGCTCAGATCCTCAATGCAATACCAACAACAGGACATAACATATAACATACAATATAAATCCAAAGCTAAGTCGTAATGAGTACACCTATTAGCAGCTACACACGTAAGGAACACGTGGTAGATTATCCACGAGGCCAAGGGCCTCCAAAGAAATGGATACAAACACTTACCTCTGTCTAAAGAAGCAAACACTATTCAACAATCGTTTTTTCCTGCCGAATCTCCTCCAAATAATCTTGTTCTAAATAAAAAAATGGAATACATAGTTAATGTATTATATTGACTCAAATCCCCGAGTTTAGAATTGTTTCCAAACTCCATAGAAATTACGTTCACCGAATACACCACTTAGGATTAGATATCATTTTCTACATGTCAATTACCATACTTTACATAGTGATTATTATGTCAATATTCTAGTCTAAAATAAATAATAAGCATAACCTGTATAAGAAATATAATAAATCTCATTACAATAAAAAAAATTAAACTAAAAATGATGGATTGTGGCTTCAAGGTTTAGTTTGAATTGTCCTAGTTAACGTTCTGATACCTCCTGCCCCACCAAAGATGATTTCATCATTATTAACTTTCACCACATCCATCACCTCATCATTGTTGTTATTATCTTGTGCTCTCACAGTTGAAAAAATAGTTGTTGCACTCCTTTGTATTCATCATTTAATATACTAATATAAAAGAAAAGGAAGCATCTAATCAGTACCCCCTCTTAATTAGTAAAGCTTCAGCATAACTAAACCATGGAAAATAATACTTTGAATCTCAAAATATCAATCACAATTATCTAATCCTTATGTACCTCCCAATCAATCATACCATTATGTTTATTCCACAAGTGCAACGTATAGCTTTTACTTGACACATCAATATACTGAAATTTTTCATTGCTATATCAACTCAAAGCTTAAAATAGTAGGCAAGAGAAAAAGAGACAGTACCGATGTCTCTTAATTGAAGCTCCAAAAATCGCAAGCTTCGAAATACTACAGCCGACTATAATTTTCCCCAAATATTTTCTATTATACAACCTTGATTTTGTCTAATGATCTTATCAGATAAGTGACATAGGGCCATACTCACTTTTCCACTATTATATATTTATTTCACTTAAATACAAACTAAAGGGTAATATCTAATTGGTCCAATAGTTACTCTTAATTATATTTTTAACTCTTTTTCCAACTCATAATTTACATGATTTTTTTTTATTTTAATAATAAAAATATACCAAAACTATGGGAATAGCGAAGATGGAACTTGAATCGGATCCCCGAAGCACAAGATAGAAATTAAACGAAAAAAGTCAAGTTCTTAACTTTTGGGACTTTAGCGGAAACTGTCCGAACGATCTCGAAATTCACTTTCGAAAGTTCGCATAGGTCACAAATGACCATACAAACGTAACGACGCTTTGAGATTTCGAATCGGAGCTCATTCGCCAAAATGGAGCTCGAAATTCTCTTTTTAATATTTACCGACAACTGAAACTGAAACTTTCTCAAACCTACCAAACAAAGTCCGATTTAGTTCAAATTTTACAGACAAGTCCTAATAAACCTTACTAAGATTTTAAAATTACCGGCACGCCAATCGGAATCTTAACTCCCGAAATGGCTACCTAAGGTCGTTTCAATATTAAGCATTTTATATTACTCCCTCCGTCCCAAATTAGTTGTCACTTTAGCAAAATGTGTTTGTCCCAAATTAGTAGTCACTTTAGGATTCCAAGACTAAATTGATCAGTTCTTTCCAACTTTATCCTTAATAATTAAAAAAATTCTCAAAAAAAGTTAATGGTGAAACATTAAACAGGGATAAGATAGTAAAATAAATACCTTATTTAATGACTTTCTTAATGGACGTGAAAAATCTTAAAGCGACAGCTAAAATGGGACGGAGGGAGTATTATATTGTGACCGGGCAAAACACATGATGTTAACTATGATTAACTATTAGTAGTCATGGTTAAATAAAGGGACATGTGTCAATTTTTTTATTAGACATGTAAAACACTGATACCCATATGTTTTTACCCTAATCAAGTTAGGCTTTTCAACTATATATGTGAAATTGTGTGTACCTATTCTTGAAGTTCCAAAGTCATACCAAACTCACATGGAGAAAAACACTGTAAATCATCTCTTGCCTTTATATGAAGGTCATAAATTGATTTGAATGACCGTACCATTTGTTGGAATATTAATATTTCTACAAGTAATTTTTTATTTTCTCCATCGCATGAATTCTCTCAAATTAATCAAACCATGTATTTGCTTGGCTTTTTAGAGGATTTCGTTTGTTTTGTTGTTCTTTGTGAATTTTAATCATTGTTATTAGTTCGTATCTATATTTGTCCTCTATTGTGTTTTGAGATTTTTTTAAAGCTTAACTTTTTAACTATCAAAATGATTAAGATTTATAAATTGTAATAACAATAGGGGGGATTTGAAATTTAACTTCCTTTTTTCAAGATTTTTGCAGTGAATGAGACTAATTGAAGGGCCATATTGGCACATCGTTTAATCAAATATTCTCAGATACATTAATTAGTTTATTTTATAACTCTAACCAGTGTTGTTAAAATACTATAATTTGCAAATCCTAAATGACTCTGATAATATTTGTTGACGGACTAAACGAAATATTGAATTGACGAAACTAATCATGAATCATCGATCCACATAATTTCATACCTTCGAAAAATTGAACTTTTTCTTCAAAAAAAAAAAAAAAAAAAAGAAAAGATAATTCCTATTGGATAAAATTGTATATTTAGGACATTTCCTAATAATTTACTTTGAAACTAATTATCACTTTGTTTTTTGAACCCTTTTACCTTTTAACTTGCATATATTTTTGATAAAATTGAATTGACCATTATATAACTAACTCGGACTTGAACTAATATTTGTTTTGTGGTTGTTTGATTTTGCTAGAAGAAAAATTTAACCTACTGTGTCAAGGAGAATACAGATGAAAAGATTAAATCTAATAACATAAGATTTACACTTTATTTTAAGATTGTTGCATTTTCTTCCACCATAATTGTTGTGTTTACATAAATAATATTTTCCTAAATTCAATTTTGATTGTTATAATGGATATAATTAATTGATTGAACATCTAGGAGAGGAGCAGTGAATGTCCAACACGATCATTTAATTGACTAAGTATTTGTGTAAAATTGTTAACCTGAAAATTGTTAGAAACTAGTACAATAAAACATGTAAAACCAATTTCATGGTGTCCTGTGATTTACGCACATCATGCATCACGACCGCATTGTTTATAAATAATTGTTAATTCTGTGGAATCTCAATGATAGTAACAACTTTCTCTTTTTCATGATGTTCGGAGAAAGAAAACCTACAAAATAGGAGACATATAAACTATATGAACTTGGTCAAAGAGGATTCAGGAAGCGTCAATGAGTGTTGGACATTGAAAAATGCAAGCAGCAACCTTTTAAGCCCGAGACTGCTCCTGCTTCCATCTCCAAACACTTTAAGTTTCAAATCTTAAAAAAGTATGATGGTACGATTGATCCAGTTGACCACATAACTGAGTACATGGTTATGGTCAAGAGAAATTACTTGACCCCGATAGAAAAAGAGTCCATGTTCCTTAAAATGTTCGGGGACACCCTCGAAAAGGGGGCATTGCGATGGTATATGCACCTTCCTCTTAATCAATTTCAAGCTTCGAGGAGTTAGCCGACTTATTTATCAAGACTCATACTAGAAATCAAAAGATCCTCCAGCGGAAGGAGAATATCTTCGAGGTTAAGCAAAAGTACCTCGAGTCTATTAAAGATTTCCTCGAGCGCTTTCAGTCTGAAAGGATGGGTTTGCCAACGATGGAGGATAACTTGGCAATTATGGAATTTGAAAAAAATATAAATGTCAGCAATTCCGAGGCGGCTGCCGAATTGAAGAGAGAGCTTTAGCTGTGGCGGTCGCGAACTTGGAATGAATTGCATGATAGGGTCAGTGCAAAGATTAGGCTTTAAGAGGTAGAATGGAGGGCGATAGGATGCTACAATACTTATAGAGATCGCCCAGAGTCTTCCTGGCGTGTTGATGTGCCACGAGGAAAGACCAAAGGGATGAGGTTACCAAAGAATATGAGAACAACCCCCGGGAAGAAAGACCAAAGTTTGTATTGTGAGTTCCATGCTGATTATGGACATGCTACCGAGGACTGCGAGGCACTTCGCCTTGAGGTAGCCCATCTTCTAAAAAACGGGTTTCTCACTAACAAAGAGAAACGAAATTTTGCTAAGAATAGAGGAGGTGGACAGTCACCAAGGGCTCCATCCCCTAAGAGAGTCATGAATGTAATAAGATGGGGATCAGAGGTGAATGGTGTTAACTTTACCGCTGCAAAGAAATTTGCAAAGCTCTCAATTACCCGGGAGGAAAGGACTCGAACAGGTAGTTCGGGTAAAGAAATAGTTTTTTGATGAGATTGTGATGGGATGATGCTTCCCCATCATGATTATTTGATGATTATGTTGAGGATCAATGACTCAGACATTAAATGAGTCTTGGTCGTGTTCGGTGGCTCGGTAAATATTATCAGCTATGGGGCTGTAAAGAAAATATGGTTGAAGGACCTTAGCATCCCGAAGGAAACCATATTGACAGGGTTTAACAACTCCATGGAGAAGATGTTAGGTGAAATTTCTCTCACTACTACTGCCGAAGGAGTTGATAAGAAGACATTGTAATGTCTGTGGATGTGGCCTATAATGTTATCCTCTTGGATTCATGAGATAGAAGCTGTGCCGTCTACTTTATACCAGGTTGTCAAATTCCCTACTCCGTGGGGAATTCTCACAATCTAAGGTGAGCAGTGGGTAGCTAGGGAGTGCTACTCGATTGCTATGAGTAATGGAGCCGCCTCGAGCGGGCCATCAAAATATAAATTAATTTGCCCAGATTCTAGCAAAGAGGAGAGTACGGTTCTTGAGGTAAAATCTCAGAAAGAGGTGGAGAAGATCCTGGCGTATATCCAAGAGCCTTGAAAGAAGAAGGTCGAGGACTCAACCATTGAAGAATTGGAATCCTTTGCTTTGTTATAGGAATTCCCAGAAAGGAAGGTGTTTGTGGGTTCGGAATTAGATCCCGAGTCAAAAAAGACCCTCATATAGTTGCTAAAATCTAATGATGATTGCTTCTACTGGTCTCATGCAGACTTGGTTGGAATTGATCCCGAAATAATGACGCACAAGCTAAACGTGGATCCTTACAACCCTCCGGTGATGTAGAAGAAGAGGTCGCATGCCTGCGTGAAGAAAAAAGCTATTGAGGATTAAACCAAAAGGCTGCTTGATACTGGTTTCATAAGAGCAGTGAAAGACTCTGATTGGCTCGCCAATGTAGTGGTGGTGCCAAAGAAGAATGGCAAGTGGAGGATGTGTGTTTGTTATTCGGATTTGAACAAAGCTTGCCTCAAAGATTCGTACTCATTGCCTCAAATTGATAGGTTGATAGACTCCACGGCTGGACACAAACTATTAACCTTCCTGGATGCTTACTCTTGGTACAACCAAATCCTGATGGATCCAAGTGATGAGGAGAAAACCTTTTTCATCACAGATCAGGATACATATTTTTATAAGGTGATGCCATTTAGCCTAAAAAATGCTGAGGCAACATATCAAAGGCTAGTATGTCGAATGTTCAAAGATTACATTGGAAAGACAATGGAGGCGTACATAGACAACATGCTAGTAAAGTCGGTTCGAATGGAGGGTCATTTGAATCACTTGAGAGAAGCTTTTTATATTATGAGACAATACAACATGAAGTTATATATACCCCGAAAAGTGTGCTTTTGGGGTCAACTCAGGAAGTTTTTGGGATTTATTGTCTCCGAACGAGGCATCGAGGAAAATCCTGAAAAGATCAAAGCTATTGAAGAGATTCCCAAGGTTCGCTCGGGACCAAGGAAGTTCAACGCTTGACTGGCCGCATCGCTGCCTTGAGTAAATTTATCTCGAGGTCCTCCGAGCGTTGCCATAAGTTTTTCTCTATCCTAAAGAAGAATACCGACTTCGAATGGAACTTAGAGTGTAGAGAAGCGTTGAAAGAGTTAAAATGTTATTTGGTTAACACACCGTTGCTTGCCAAGCCAAATGATGGCAGACCTTGTTGATTTACCTGGTTGTGTCTCAGGTAGCAGCTAGTGCAGTCTTGGTTCGAGAAAAGGAAGGGAAGCAGCAGCTTATATATTATATGAGCAAGACTCTCCTCGACGCTGAGATAAGGTACCCCATTTAGAAAAATTAGCACTTGCTTTGGTTGTAGCTGCTCGAAAACTTCAGCCTTATTTTTAATGTCATTCTATAGCCGTAGTAACCACTTTCCCCTTAAGAAGTATATCGTATAAGCCCGAGCTGTTGGGAAGATTATCTAAATGGATTAGTGAGTTGAGTGAGTATGACATTGTACATCAGCCTCGTACTGCCATAAAATCTCAAGTGTTGGCTGACTTCGTGGCTGATTTCAGTGCTAAAATACTCCCCAAGGCTGAAAAGGAGAATTCAATTGCTAGAGGATCGAATTCTGGGGTTTGGATGCTTTACACCGATGGAGACACTAATTCCAATGGCTCAGAGCTTGGAATGGTGTTGGTAGATCCTACGGGGGAAAGGATAAGGAACTTCATGAGGATTGAAAAGCTGACCAATAACGAGGCGGAATACGAGGCTGCCATAGCAGGTTTGGAGTTGGCCAAGAAGATGGGAGAAAAAAGAGTAGAGTTGAGGTGTGATTCACAGTGCTCGGTTATTATACGATTCGAGAGCCCAGGATGAAGCAATTTGTGGCTCGAGCACAACAAGCTAGGATGAAGCAATTTGTGGCTCTTGAACACCTCGTGAGGAGAACGCAGAGGCTGACGCCCTGGATAACCTAGGGACTGCTATTGATAGGAGGACTCGAGGACTGACTCAATTGTTAGGATACTCACATCGGTAGTGGGCAAGATAAAGTCGAATCATCAGCTTGTGAACCATGTGGGTGCAAAGATGGAGGTAAAATCGGTGAATAAGGTCTGGGATTGGCGGATCAAGTTTATTTCATACTTAGATCTTGGTATCTTGCCAGCAGATAAGAGAGAAGCTGAAAAACTGAGAAAGCAAGTGGTCCCCTACTCGATGATTCATGGGCAATTATACAAAAATCTTTATTGCGACCTGATGGCCAAATGCCTAGGCCCACAAGAAATTGAATACGTCATGAGGGAGGTGAACGAGGACGAATGTGGCAATCATTCAGGTGAGAAAGCCTTAGTGCGTAAACTCCTCCGAGCAGGGTATTCTTGGCCAGAAATGAGGATGCTAGGTTGTTTGTAAGGAAAAGTGATAAATGCAAAAAGCATGCCTTCGATGATTCATCAATAAGTTGAATCACTGCATTTAGTTGTCTCACCTTGGCCTTTCAGGAAGTGGGGATGGATGTTGTTGGCCCATTTCCCAAGGCAAAAGGAGGTGTTCGGTTTATCCTAGTGCTCACCGACTATTTTACCAAGTAGGTTGAGGCAGGGTCTTTTGCTAAGGTTAGGCAAAGAGAGGCTATAAGCTTCATCTGGAAAAGTATTATTTATAGGTTCGGGGTCCCAAGGGTGACAACTTGCAATAATGGCCCGCAGTTCATGGGTTCAGAAATCACCACTTTTCTTGCAAAGTGGAGGATTAAAAGAGTGCCCTCGACACCCTATCATCCAAGCGCCAATAGGCAAGCTGAATCCTTAAATATAATAATTGTGGAGAATCTCAAAAACAGGCTGGATGAAGCTAAAGGCATATGGCCTAATGAGTTGTTAGGGGTCTTATGGGCAATGCGCACCACTAAGAAAAATAGCACAAGTAAAACCATATTTTCCCTTGCCTATAGGATTGATTCTTTAATTACTGTGGAGGTGGGCGAACCTAGCCTTCGATACGCTCTAAGGCTGTCCACCGGCTCGGTCCGGTCCGGTTCCGATGCGCCTTCGCCGGTCTGGTCCGGTGCTAATGAAAAAAAAAATCGAAAGCAGCCCGGTCCCGGTCTGGTCTAACGGTGCATTTGCACCAATATCGGGTCGAAACCGGTACCGGCAAGGTGGGACCGTTCCGGTTCCGGTTCGACCCATTCCGGTCCGGTTTGGTTTGTGTTAATTTTTTTTAACTTAATTTTTTGATTCTTTAAAATAGATAAAAGAAATATGGTAGACTAAATAAACAACACAAAACACATATTTTATTCAATAATACGACAGTACATTAAGTTGGAAATACATAATTAAAAACTTAAAGATTTAAAATGACATACTAGAAAACAGACTAGAAATTAGAAAAATACATAAATCTTCAACTTCAACGACTCAATTATCGCGCTCGCGCAGATATATGCCACCACTACGAGCTGCCCATTCGGGGCCATGTTGGTATTTCAAGTGAGTCTTAAACTTTCTCGTCCCTCCATGAAGTGGTCCAGTTTCATAATTCCAAGCTTTCTTACAAAGAGTACACTGAGCAGTGCCGGTATCATTATTTTTTGTGATAAATTCCCAAACTTGGGATCTTCCTGTTCTTGGGCTGGAGGGACCTTCAGTAGTAGCATCTTGAGCTTGAGTAGGAGTAATTGCATTTGCAGCCATTTTGATAGAAAATTTATAAAAATAGCCTTTGTTAGAAATTTTTTAAGAGAAACGAATAGAAAATATTAATTGTGATTAATTTGATGAAATATGGGAGTATTTATAGGAAAAATAGATGGGGAGAAGGGCTATTGGGGTGTTTATGGGGGTGGGGAAGGGAAAAATAGCCGTTTATAGTCGTTGCCAACGGCTATTTTGCAAAAGGGAGCTGATTTTGATGTGTTGGGCCGGTCCGGCCCGGTATCGACTTACTTTTTTTTTTTTTTGGTTATTTTTTTTGCTTTGAATAGCCTTTGTAGTTTTTGAATTTTAAATTAAGTATATGACTAAATAAAAAATAATAAACAAATATAAATTGATAGCAAGGCATCTATGTTTTATGTAATAACTTATATAATACTAGTATTAAGTATTTAGTATTTTAGTATTAAATTGCAAAAATATAATTGAGAATATATAAAAAACAATGGTAAGTTTATAGCAAGACATAACACTTGTTATTTTTTCAAACTTAATACTAAGTATTAAGTTAGTAGTATTTAATATTTAATATTTAGTATTTAGTATTTTAGTATTTAGTATTTTAGTATTTAGTATTTAAGTATTAAATTGTAAAAGTATAATTGAGAATATATATAAAACAATGATAACTTAATAGCAAGGCATACCACTTGTTATTTTTTCAAACTTAATACTAAGTATTAAGTTAGTAGTATTTAGTATTTAGAATTAAGTTAGTACTATTTAGTATTTAGTATTTAGTATTTAGTATTTACTAGTAGTATTTAAGTATTGAATTGCAAAGAGGTATAACAAAGGATAATTGAGAATATAACAAAGGATTATAACTTAATAGCAAGGCGTAATGCATTTTATTGAATAATTTTTGATTTTTTTTTTCAAAGTGCATCGTACATACTACATAGATATTAAATTGCAAAACTACATATTAATAAAAAAACTTCTCATTTTCTGAATAATTTCTTCTGTCACCTCTGGAAGAATCGGTGGCAAAGATTCATCTTCTTCATAATCATTTTCATTGTCCACACTTCCATCGCCTGATAAAATTTCGGTTGCTGCTTCTGCATTTGCTACTTCATCTTCTGCAAATCCAAAATTTCTTCGCTCCGATCTAATCCAATCTCTGAATAATACGGCCGTCTCCATTGCTTCTTCCTTCAGTGAATGTCTATGATCTCCAATTTGTAATCTTTCTTGGCTAAACGCGCTTTCTAAAGCAATTGATGATGCTTAAATTGTTAGACTATCCCGCACCATTTTTGCTAAAACTGGAAACTGTGCTTGTTGATCCTTCCAAAATGGCAGTAGTTGATCGCTTTCAAAATACTCAATTTCCTTGCAACAATGAAGTAAATAAACATCAAGCTTGTTGAACCCTCCGCTACTCGATTGCCTTCTAGAAAGCCTTTGATTAAGGCTGGAAAAACTTCCCAATCTGGCTGCAGCTCTTTTACTCGCCTGTGTTGAACTTGATCCAGCTCCACTTGGAATACTTGGAACAACATTATCAGCTGCACTCCTATATCTTTCATAAATCTGTTGGCAATCTACAATTACCCGCGCACAAGCTGTTTCTACACTTGGTGTTTCTTCATCAGTAATTCTCAAACTCCGATAAATTTCTGTAATAAGCATTTCGGTATTAAACCGTTTAAAACAGGGATGTAATACAGAAGCAATGTAATAAAGTGGTGGAATAGAAAAAATATTTTTTAAATTTTTCAATCATTGCTTCTACGGCTTGTTCATAACCAGACACTAATCTATAATCGTTAAGTAATTCTGCTATTCCAGCTATAAAACACAACATGGTAGTAACTGTAGGATAATATTGATCGGAAAATTCTTTAGTAGCATAAAAAAAAATTTCTAAAAAAAGAAGAAGACGCTCAACAAGTTTCCAATCAGATTCTTCTAGGTGATACTCTACAGCCACTTTGCCATTAAAATAAATAGCTATAGCCACTCGTAAAGTGGAAGCAACAGACAAAGAATCATATACAGTGTTTCACCTAGTTGAAACTTCTTTAGAAACTCTTCTAGGCTGCAAACCTTCTTTCAGACTCTACCTTAAAGTCCCTCCATCTATCCGATTTTTTAGATTTAAAAATATAACTAATTGCGAGTCTAACCTTCACAATAGTAGGATCAAATAACTGAAGGCCATCTTTTACAACTAAATTATATATATGACATGCACATCTAACATGAAACAATTCTTCAAAAGGGGATGCAATGCGGGTCTTAACTTACCAATAGCAAAATAATTGTTTGCAGCATTATCAAGAGTTATACTTAAAATTTTGTCACTAATAAAATACGCCTTACAAATATCAGAAACTTCTCTCTTAATAAATATTCTCGTGTGTGGTTCATCGACAGCGCAATATGCTAAAATTCTTTTTTGCATTACCCAGTTAGGATCTATCCAATGACAAGTGTTAAATAGTCATACCCATTAACACCACGATCCAAATCAGTAGTAAGACAAACTCTACAATCAAAGTGATAAAATATATATCGTAAATATTGTCTATATTCATTTTTAAATTTGATAATATCACTTCTGACCGTAGGTTTTGGAAAACCTTGAAAAGATGGATTATATACGGTCTGAATATAACGAACAAAACCTTGACAAGAAGCAAATGTAAAAGGTAAGCACTCTACCGCAATCAGTTTTGCCATTTGTACACTATCTTTCTTCTTATCATAATGCATAAGCCCGGTCACTGGGTTAATTTCCTGTTGAACTCCACTACCTTGCGATAGAGCCATTCTATTTCCTGATTGAGTGCCACCCGGTCTCTTTTCCCATTCATCCTTATGATGGTTTTCTAAGTGTGTTTTCAACTTCCCCGTCCCACCATTATGCCTGCCGGTTTTAAAATTCCAAACTTTTTTACAAAGATTATATTTAGCGGTCTGAGCCGGAACATTTTTAGTCATAAATTTCCACACATCCGATCTATCGGGTCGTACCGCTGGTTCTCTACTAGGAGGCATAGGTGGTAATTCAGATTCAGTTTCTTCAGGTTCACCATGAAATTGACTAGTGGGTGTTTCATCTTCTAAATTAACCCCTTTGGTATTTTCTTGATATTGTGCCTCTAACATATCATTATCTAGTGGTTGATCAAAATCAAGATCATGATAAAATTGCGTGTCATCTTCCTGAGTAAAATCATCTAGATGAGAAGGAGCGCTAGAAGTACCAATTGGTCTTTTACATAAAGCACGACTACGTCTATCATCCCCCCCTCGGTTAGAAGCACGTGATCTACGACCGCTACCCGTACGCCCAGTAATTGATCGACACAGTCCAGACATTTTTATAATTTATAAGTAAAGCAAACAAATAAATTACTAAAATATGCTAGAAACAATATTGCACAAAAATTAAAATAGATAATAAGAAGTAAGAACGAGTTTACTTGATATCGTGAACTTAGAATGTAGAACTTAGGAAGTGAAAGTTGAAACTTGACCGGAACCGCACCGAACAATTTTCCACTTCACTCCAAATATTTTTTGTAATGCAATTTAGCACTTAAACCCTTTTTGTGAGAGCAAATTTGAATTATTTAGCAAATAGCCTTTGTAGAAATAAGAGAGATTGAGAGAGATTTAGAGAGAATATTAGAGAAATTGTGAATAAATTGATGAAAAATGGTGGTATTTATAGAAATAATAGCTTGGGTGGGTATGGGGGCGCCTAGGGGGGTGGGGGAGAAAATATGGCCGTTTTTGGCCATTGGGCCAACGACTATTTTTTGCACCCAAGCCCAACAGTTTTTTTAAATTATTTTTCCGGTATGGACCGGTCCGGTTCCGGTCTATTGTGGTCCGGTTTGGTCGGTTCATTTTGGGGTGACGGGTCGGGGGTCGAACCGTGCCAAAATTTTTTTATTTGGTCCGATTTGCGCCGGTCTAGTGCAAACCGGACTGCTGGACAACCTTAGTACGCTCACACAATCGAGGAGTCAAATCAGCAGGCGATGCAATCCTATAGGCAAGGGAAAAAATAATTAAACTTTTAACTATTTTTTCTATCTCACTCTCTTTAGGAGAGTGTATTACATTCTGTTTGGTGTCAGACGTTACAAGGGGAGTAAATGATATGTTCCGAACATGTTCAGGAGGTCATAGGTTTTCCGCATATTTAAAGGTCGTAATGGGCATTTCAGGACAACTTTAGGGGACATTTTATGTATTTTTCCATTTATATTAGTGACCCCACAATCCCCACACCCACGCTGGGCAAAAACCCATCCAGTCATGATTCGCAATTGTCCGCTCGCGTGGCAACACTCCATTGGTAATATCATCCGAAGCACGTTGTGACAGCGAGCTCTTTACTTATAAAGTGGAAATGGTTGGGTCTCGCAGCGATGTGGGACCGTTCGCCCACCTCGAATAGCTTCCTCTTTCTTTATTCTTGTGCGCTTTATTACATTCTTTTTCTTTTCCAGGAAAAAAATTAATTTTTCTATTCATTTCCTTTATTGAATGCGAAGTCATATCCTTAATACTCCAATGAATACATATTAACTTTTATCCTAGTACATGACATTCTTTAGTATATATTTCTTTTACTTGCTATTGTAATAAATAAGTTATTGTTTGTTTAATTCAATTTTACATATTTTACAAATCATTCTTTACTTAATTTAATTTAATTTAATTTATTAGATTTAGTATGTGATATATAATTATGAGAAAATTTAAATGGAGTACACACAAAAATATGTATACAAACACATAAACGCACATTACATTACGTTTTTTTTTTTAATTTATTGTTATAGGACTAATTTTTAGTGATACTCTAGTATATATAAATTTATATTAAGAAAATTGTTGAAAAATGCCTCAAAGCTTTCTAACATATAAAAAATTAATTTTTCTTATATTGTCCCATAATAAGTTTTTTACAAGCCCTAGCTTTTTCTAAAATAATACTAATTATTAAAAATGTTGCAAAACCGCCGTTAACTGCTTCAAAACCGCTGCGTAACTTGAAACGTTTCGAGAACCGCTGCTAAATGAAGCTAAAACCGATTTTTAACCGCCGCTAAATGAGAAAAAAACTGTCGCCAAGTTCTCTATTAAAGACGGTTGGTTTGACCGCCGAAAGAACTACTGCAAAATTAATTTTAGCGGCGGTTAGCTAAAACCGCTGCTCAAAAAAGGTCGTGGTTTGCCCGTTTTCTTGTAGTGTACGGTTTATGTAATATCGTATAGGCTTGGCCCAATATCTTATCTTGTAGATTAAGTTCAAAAAATTTCACTACATCTGTCCCGTTATCTTTGGTTATAATTTTTTGTTCCCACTTAAGAATGGTTTAGCAATATAGCCTCTTAGGACAACACTTTAAGTTATAAATTGACAAGTACTACCTCGAGGGCAGTGATGTTTGATATTTTATGCCTATATTTCCTTAATATTTACTCACGTTTGGATACTTTATTCGCACATTTTCTAGTTAACGAATGCGATTTTGCACTGATTTTATGTCGTATGATTGTAGGTTGTTATGAAGTGCAATTGGAACTTTGAAGAGCATAATCGAGCAAGAAAATATTGAAATTGGATTGAGGATTGGATTGAGCACACGAAGGCACGGAACGACGAAAGCAGGAAATTGGCCTGACGCGGTTCCAGGCACGGCGCCCCCCTATAGCGCCAACTTTCTGGCGCATTTTCTGGCGTGGTTTGTGGCCGTTGCATTCGATATTCGACGGACTCTGACTTGTTGCGCGCATTTTGAGGCGCGGGGCGCCAGCTATAGCACCCTGGAGCGGTTTTGGAAGTCCTATTTCGTTTAGGTTTAGGCGTAACTAATTGCTAGGCTTTTGTAAACATTAGAAATAGCCTTCTACTTAGTTTTTGATGGGAGTTTAGACTTTAGAGCAAGTTTTGGATGAGAGGGGAGGAGCCCTAGATGTCATCTAAAAAAGTTCTTTCTCTTATTCTTCTCTTTAATTCTATAGTTTGGTCGTTCTAGAGTTAGAGCAATTACATGAAGGTTGATGTTTGAAAGTTGATTTCTATATATTAATTTATCATTACGGATTGTTTATTATTTGTTGAGTCTAATTGTTTGGTTATTGTGGCCTGATAATTGAACACTATCTACGGTTTACAAGTTGAACTCGACAGAGGGAACTTGTGAACGCAAATAAGAAAGAATAGGGCTTTATTGTGAACCTGGGCATCGCGGAACCAATTTGTGAGTATGATAGACATATACTTGCTCTCCTAGCTTAACTAATCACAGAATTCGTTAATGCGTGCACATGATTCAACCCATAGACATATAGGGATTGGAGTAGCCTGCATAGACCGTGAAGATTCGAAAGGTTTTCACGGGTACATTTAACCTGTAGTTAGCAATCTAGGAAATCAAGAAGTAGAATTAACTGAAAAACTCAACTGGATTGTTCGTAGCTCTGACCCTGGACCGTTTCTCCATTATCGATAACGATTATTGACTTCAATTACTTATTTTTAATTATTTCTTTTAGGTAATAACTTTCACAACCATCATTGAAAAAGATCCCTGAATAGTTTTTAAGAAATTGTTTGCTAGGATTCAGTCTGAATAGTCCTCGTGGAAACGATACTCTACTTATCACTTTATTACTTGTCGACCACGTATACTTGCATGTGCGTTGGGAGCAACAAGTTTTTGGCGCCGTTTGTCGGGGACTAAATAATTGACTTATTTCTTTTTGAACGATTACTTATTTTCTATTCAAGTTTAATTTTTGTTTAGTTAGTATTGTGTTACATGTCTTGTCATGGCATCTTTTAATAAAAATTGTCGAATGATGAGTGCTCAAATTTTGAGGATCTCTGCCTACTTTGCGGAGGACCACACTTGTGGGAAAATTGTCCAACTCTTTCAACCCTACGAGACTGGTTATGTGAATTTTCTACCACCTTTGATTGAAATTTTTGTAAATTGTGAGGTGGTCGGTTGAATGATTGTCCTAAGTGTCATGCTCCTTCCCCCAATAATTTTTGTGATGATTCTAATGATGTTTGTGAGTTTGACAGGGGCAATAAAGTGCAGGTTGTTAGCGAAACTTGGCTAATGGAGCAAGCCAAATTCTTAGAAGCTTATGGGGATTTCAGGAGTGAACTTACAAATATGACGATGCAATTTATGGAAGAAAGAGTGGAGCTCGGACACGAGATCGACCGATTTGGCTTGGCGATTCACGACTTGGAGGCAAATTTGAGTGAAATGATTGAGGTGTCTAATGCCCAATTATCAGTTGTCATGAGTAGTAGATTTGAGATAGAAGAGCTTAGAACCCAATTTGAGGAGCAAAAAGTGGAATTCCTACCATTCGACCCAATATTAGTTGATGATGCCAAGGTTGAAAAAATTACATTAGAGTCAAGTGGGGAAAAAGAAAACATCATATTTGAGGACTCTAGTGTTTGTGCAAGTGAGGGTGTCAAAAGTAATACAATTTTAGAATTAAAGTGCATTGGACCTCATTCCAATTATTTTTCAACATTGTGTTTGGATGGTGACATGAAAATTGAGCCACCCGAGCCTATGAAGGAACTAAAGGAGGAGGAACAAGGTGCCTATATTTTAAATTTTGTGATGTCGAGAAGATAAAAAGACATCCCTCATTTAAAAGCCAAGAAGTGTAAAATGCGACATTGGTTACTTGGTCCTTTTGTATTTTTGCCACCACCTCAATACCATAGTCATAAGTTTGAGGCAAAGTTGGGAATTCAATTCATTCGTTCAATGTGGAGATAAAAGTGATGAAGTTGTCTTCGTCGTGCCACGACGTTAACTAAGGCGCTTCTGTGGAGGCAACCCAATTTGTTTGCTTTTCTTTTATTTATTTTTACTATTATTTTTATGGTTGTATATTAGTTTGAGTGATTCTTTGGATTGCAGGTTCATGTAATGTCGAGTTTAAGTATGGGGTGTCCTCACCCCTGCCTAATATTGATGACCTGTTGAGGGAAGTCTGAGTACCTCATGTTATATGGAAGCTTGGAGGATGCTAGCACCAAGGGCTAGGCCATTTGGCCTTCAGGGAAGTTCCTTTACCTCATATATTCTATTTTTATCGCACTGAGGACATTGCTTAGTTTTAAGTGTGGGGTGGGGGAAACTTCAAAAAATTTGAGGTTATGGATGATTGTACCTTTAGGTATTTAATTTCAGCAATTTTTTTATTTTTGTCACTTGACTTTATTTTTATTTTTTTCTTGCTTTAATATATGAAAAAAAATTAGAAAACTAATGACAAATTGCAAAAAGATTTTCCTTTTAGTCTTTGTTAGTGGTACATGTCATCCACCCTGTGGTTTTTCTTATGATCTCGGTTCTTTTCCACGGGGAGGCCTTTGAACCGGGTAGTTTTTTATTTTCTTGCTTTTTAGGATTAGAGTAGTTAGTTATAGGTGGCTCTAGACGAAAGAAATAGGTAGAATGCTAGGTGCCTTTGATTTGTTTGATACCGGTGGACTTGAACTTATTGCATGTGCTATTTGTGGTGTCTTTTGTTTTAAATTGTGATGCATGCCTAGAAAAAGTGGAATGACCCCCTTGAGATGCTCGAGTCCACTCACTTGACTTTGTTGTGAATTTTTGTGCATTAGTACTTAAATTTCCACAAGTTGCACCCTATTTGCTTGATTGAGAGTCGTGATGGAGCCATTTTCTGTAGATCGTGTGCAATGTGTGTTGTGAGGCACATTTTATTGTGCTCCATGTTGCATATTGGTGTCTAGAACTTGCCCCGTGTGTGTGCAAAGCGAAATTCTAGGTTCGCTCTAGTCGGGAGATAATACAGACCTTATTGGATAAGTCTTTTACCTTGGTCTGCCTACCCTTATATGCACCCTTGATTGTTGTGATCCTTTTGACCTTTTGCTGGCACCCACACCGCAAGCCTACCCACTTGTTCTAAATTGCTCTCTTTTGGCCATGTACTCCTTAAGCACTTTAAATGATAATTTGATATTATGTGGAGTTGTGGTTGAATGTTGGGAGGTTTTTGAGTGGAACCAATGAGGGGAATACGTGGTAACTTGAGAAGTAGTTAAAAAAAAAGAACATTAGCAAGGTTTGGGGTGAATTGAATTGAAAAATAAAAAAAGAAAAAGAAAAAAAAGAGAAAAGAATATCCATCCTTGCTAGTGTTGTGCTTAAAAGAAAAATTACTACTTGTTGAAAAAGGTGTGTGTGAAATTTGTTGGGTGGTGAATTGGGTGGCTTTGATGAGATTTGTGCTTAAATTGAATGTGATGTATTAAAGTGCTTAGGGAGGTAGTCACTATTATCCATATGTATCCTACCAGCCCCTTAGCCTACATTACAACCCTTTAAAGTCCAAGTTAATTCCGATTGGAGTGAGCTTACATTAGTGGAGTCCTACACTACGACCAAGCCTATGGTACGTCATGTGTGACATGTGAGTGTTTCATGAGAGTGAGTGAATTCTTTCTGTGCTATTGTCCCTATTCCATTCTTGATATTCATTTTTGTGTGTGATATTTGAGGGACACTCTCTTGCTTCATTGTTTGGTGAGGGCACATGGTTTGCATGAGATAGGTGAAGTCGTGGCTTCTTGGTTGATTAGGTAGGAGCGACTTTGTGGGAGCATGGTTGCAATGAGTCGAGTTTGTGCATTTGAGTTGTCTTGGGGTGGTTGTTCTCATGTTTTGATGTTTGATAAATTGTTGGCATGTTTGTTGGGCCCATAGTACTGCTGTGTGCACTCGTTCAATGGTCGGTATCAACCATAGTCATAGGCAGACCTGTTCTACTTAGGTTGGGAAGTTATTTGTAATTGTTCGAGGGCGAGCAAAGGTTCAAGTGTGGGGTGGTGATGTTTGGCATTTTATGGCTATATTTCCTTAATATTTCCTCACGTTTGGATACTTTAGTCGCACGCTTTCTAGTTAACGAATGTGATTTTGCACTGATTTTATGCCGTATGATTGTAGGTTGTTATGAAGTGCAATTGGAACTTTGAAGACCATAATCGAGCAAGAAAAGATTGAAATTGGATTGAGGATTGGATTGAGCACACGAAGGTACGGAACGAAGCAAGCTGCAAATGACGAAAGCAGGAAATTGGCCTTGCGCGGTTCCAGGCGCGGCGCGCCCCCTATAGCGCCCACTTTCTGGCGCGTTTTGTGGCGTAGGTCGTGGCCGTTGCGAGCGAGATTTGACGGACTCTGACTTGCTGCGCGCGTTTTGAGGCGCGGGGCGCCAGCTATAGCACCCCTGGAGCAGTTTTGGATGTCTTATTTCGTCTAGGCTTAGGTGTAACTAATTGCTAGGCTTTTGTAAACATTATATATACCCTTCTACTTAGTTTTTGATGGTAGTTCAGACTTTGATGCATGTTTTGGAGGAGAAGGGAGGAGCCCTAGATGTCTTCTAAACAAGTTCTTTCTCTCTTTCTCTTATTCTTCTCTTTAATTCTATAGTTTGGTCGTTCTAGGGTTGGAGCAATTACATGAAGGTTGATGTTTGAAAGTTGATTTCGATATATTGATTTATCATTACAGATTGTTTATTCTTTCTTGAGCCTTATTGTTTGGTTATTGAGGCCTGATAATCGAACACTATCTATGCTTTACAAGTTGAACTCGACAGAGGGAACTTGTGAATGCAAATAAGAAAGAATAGGGCTTGATTGTGAACCTGGATACCGGGGAACCAATTTGTGAGCAGGATAGACATATACTTGCTCGCCTAGCTTAACTAATCACAGAATTCGTTAATGCGTGCGTGTGATTCAACCCATAGACATATAGGGATTGGAGTAGCCTGCATAGACCGTGAAGAATCGAAAGGTTTTTACGGGTACATTTAACCTGTAGTTAGCAATCTAGAAAATCAAGGAGTAGAATCAACTGGAAAACTCAACTGGATTGTTCGTAGCTCTGACCCTGGACCGTTTCTCCGTTATTGATAACGATTATTGACTTCAATTACTTGTTTTTAATTATTTCCCTTAGTTAGTAACTTTCACAACCATCATTGAAAAAGATCCCTGAATAGTTTTAAGAAATTGTTTGCTAGGATTCAGTCTGAATAGTCCTCGTGGGAACGATACTCTACTTATCACTTTATTACTTGTCGACCACGTATACTTGCATGTGCGTTGGGAGCAACAGGCAGCACTTCAAGCATAAATTGACAAGTACTGCAAGTGCAGCCTGCAAGGAAGCACTTAAAGTTATCTGGGAGAATGTTGAAAGAGATAAAAGATCAAGTGCTACCACGGGGGCAACACTTGTAGCACTTGTCAATTTATACTTGAAATGCTGCCCCCAGGTAGCACTTGCCAATTTTATAACTTGAAGTGTTGCCTTCGTGGTAGCACTTACTTAAAGTTAATAGAGGCCATTCTTGCTAACCAATTTAAGTGAGATCAGTTAGGCAAACATTGCCTAAGGTGTCATAGTTGTGTAATTCTTCAGGTTAAGTTACGTTACTTTTTCTGCTTGTATATAAACCCCTTTGAGTTTAATGAAAGAGTCAAAAGAGTTCACCTCCACAAATCATCTTTCATTCTTAAATTTAGCAAAGTTCGCCTTTTAGTTCTATAGTGGACCTTTGATTGCATAACATCTTACTAGAAATTTGAAGAAACCAATGACGGGAAATGAGACAAAAAGTGTTCGTGGAACACAAGTTTTAAAGGGTTGAAAAAAAAATAATGAAAATTAAGCAACCTGGGATTAGCATCACAAATGTCATCACTCGCGTCAAATGGCTTTGCAAAACTTAAGAGAGAAACAAATCAAGAGAAGTAAAAAAAAGTGACTGTGAAGAAGGTGTGGAGCAATAATCCTATGCTTAAGGCAAACAGAAAATACACGAGCCTTGAGTATGATCATGCAAAGTAACTTGGGTGACTTGGCTAAAAGACCCTGCAATGAAGAAAATAGAGGGAATAAACCTCAAGTCTTAAAAATTGGGTGTATAACCCTTTAATTGCATAATGACCATTTAACACTAATGATCTTACCCAAGTTCTCAAGTCTTAAACCCCCAGCCCCCAAGTTACAAAAACTACACTTTGGTCTACTATATAAACAATTATTATTTACCTAAAATAGCAAAAAAATAATTAAATCTTCCCACCAAAATCCCTAGACCCCCAGTTACCTTCTTCTTCCCTCCAAGCTTTCTCGCCCAGAACCACCTACGCCTTCATTTGCTGTTTGAGCTTCGTTTTTTGCTCCATTTCACTCATCAAGAACTGCGTCATCTCGATCTATAACTGTTTTCTCTTTTAGAACCCATTTTTCTTGAAATTTATTGTTGCGGCTGTAACGTCTCAATGCGAGTAATGTAGATGGAAATCTGAGGTGAATTGGTCTGGACTTCCGTCTTTGCACATATATCCTTTCATTTCTTCAACTGTTAAGAAGTTTAAGTTGTTTTTTATTTGTTTGCCATTGTTGCAGAACTACTGCATTATTTCATCAACCATCGACCACATTTGGTTGATCATCGACTTCATTGAAGTAGATGGGGAATTTCGTAGTAGTAGGTGCTGACTTTATGGGTGAATGGATTGAGACCCCAAAATGCTGGAATTGGTAATCTAAGACAAAGACAACAATCCCTATTGCATTAAATTTGGAATGTACCTATGATCAGTTAATTGACCAATTAATCGATCGCGGCAACTTAACGTGCCATCGCAGCGAGATTTCAATTAGCTATGTTTTTAGTGCTGCTCCTACGAGGGGTAAGGTGGCTCCTTCTTTTATAAGGAATGATAATGATTTGCATATCTATATACTCGATGTTGGAAATAATGGTAGCAGGCCTATTTTAAAGATATTTGTGGCCAAGAGCTCTCTAGCAGGCTCAAATGCTGCCACTAATGCCGCAGCTGCTTCTGCAAGACCACCACGACCACCACTATTAAATGAGAGTACGGGTGATTATGGCAGTGATGCTGGAGTTGGTGATACTGCTGGTGATATGGATAGTGAAGAAGAAAATGCTATTGAAGATCCAGAGGTTGGAGAACCCGCTGTAAATGGGAGCAACTCTGTTGCCTAATTTGCTCCCACTCAAGGCAGCAACTTGGGTGATGTGGTTGATGATTGCACAGGTTTTCATACTGGGAAAACCTTCGATACAAAGAAGAGCCTGGTTGTGGCTTTGAAGATGGGTTCAATGAAGAAGCCATTCATATTCAAAACAAAGAAGAGTATTAAATCCTTGTATATCGTGGCGTGTGTAGAAGCGCGCTGCAGGTGGATAGTGCGCGCCATGAAGTATGTTAATTCCAAAAGGGTTTGTGATCACCAAATACTTTAAATAGCACACATGTGGGGTGCAACATCTACCAAGCCATCATCCACACGCTTCAACGGATGGCATCGGAGAATATTTTAAGAACAGGTTTATTGAATGCAAAGGGTTGACGACAAAAGATATCAAGAGCGCTTTGGATCAACAACTGAATAGTAAGGTATGTTATTGGAAGTGCTGGAAAGGAAGAGAAATTGCAAAGGCTTTAGTTAGGGGCAGTCCGAAGCAATTTTAGATGCGTACAGTTTTGTGTTGGAAAGCCTAAATCCTGGCAGCAAGACTGGGCTAAGGGTTGATGAACATGGGAGGTTCAAGTATTTTTTTGTAGCTTACGGAGCTTGGGTTAGAGGGTTTACATATATGAGGAAGGTGATATCAGTCGATGGGACACATTTATCGTCCACCTACGGCGGTGTTTTATTGACGGTTGTCGCGCAGGAAACGGAGAACCACATTTATCCATTGGCTTTCTGTGTGGTAGACAAGGAGTGCAATAGCTCATGGCGATTCTTTTTTGAACAGTTGGCTCACGTAGTCCCCAATACACCGGACCTGTGCATAATTTACGATCGCGCCAAGGCCATAGCAAATGGGATTAGAAGGGTGTATACCTTAGCATCCCATGGCTGTTGCACCAAGCACCTTGCTGAGAACATGCGTGTAAGGTTCAAGTGTGGATCATTTTTGAAGGATTATTATACCGGTGCGAAGGCGTACCATTTTGAAGTGTTCAGTGATAGTTTTAACCAACTCGCGTCAAAATGCCCTGCTGCAGCGGCTTGCCTTAAGGATGAAGTGGGCTTCCATAGGTGGACGAGAGCATTTTTTCTAGTAAACAGGTACGATGTAATGACCACAAACCTTTCCGAGTCCCTCAACACAATGTTCAAGGACGAGAAAGAATACCCCATCCTGGGACTGTGCAATGCTATTACTCGTAGGTTTACTGACAAGTTCAATGAGAGGCGTGAGGAGAAGAAGAAACACAACACCATTTTGGTGCCTAGTGCTGAAACAAAATTGAATCAGAATATGCTTGGAGGAAACAAAATGATTGCTTATCATGTAGGCGGGAACGTGGAAGTACTGAAGTACACTGTGGTTGGAGATGGCCTATCCCACACTGTCAATTTTCATTTCAGAACTTGTACATGCCGGGAGTTTGACCTAGACAAGATACCATGCAAGCGTGCGTTTGCAGTGTTAAGGATAAGGTATGGAGATGAATATGGTACTAGCACGTACCATTACACTTGTCCATTTTATAGGCTTCAGAGTTACATGTGTGCGTATGAAGAAAATGTTTATCCAATGCCACCAGAGCAAGAATGAATGGTTCCTCCAGAGGTAGTTCATAGAAGAATCCTTCCGCCGATGGTCGATCCCAAAATGGGTAGAAGGAGAATTAATTGTTTTCCCTCAGTTGGTGAAATATTTTTCTCAAGGAAGAGGCAAAATAGATGTTCAAACTGCAAGAGAAGTGGCCATAAGAGGACAGCCTACCCTGCTTTGATAATCAACATTGCAATTCTGATTTGGTGTATTAGCTTAAGTTGTGATAATTTGGTGTGTTTAAGTAGTGTTATATGTGGTTGTCTTAATTTGGTACTGTGTTATTTGCTGGAATAATTTGAACTGATTGTAATAGTTTCTTTAATGTATTTTATTTTTATTTTAAGTGTCTTTTATAAAAATGACTATTATTTAGTTCACCAAATGCTGGACATGTTTACAACCAGTTGAGTATATACATTTTCGATTAATAGACACTATATGGGTGGATTATTGAAAAAAATAACGTAGATTAATTGACCCAATGCAGTTGATAAAGTGATTGAACGCATTTAATACACACGCGCACCCCGTCATTTAAAGCAGCCGGAATTGGGTTAAACGAAGTGGCTGTTCATAATTGCCACTTGAAATGATGAGACTTTTCTGGGAACACCAAAGGTTGCATCGATTTGGAGCCTATAAATAGAGGCATTAGATCCAACAATTGCCAACACAACTCAAGAATCACTCTAATCTTATAATTTCAAGAGCTCCAGGCACTGCAAGTAGAAGTGGAAGTGCCACCAGAAACAACAACAAAAACAATGGCAATGGAGGAATTCTCACTCTCAGGAACAAGGACCCGGAGGTGCTTCTGATTCGTGCTTACATAGACAGGCTTATCCGCCTCCTGTGTGATGATCGTAGGAGGCAGGAGATGAACATCCACCGTACTGCTAGGATGTTGAGGGTGCTCATGGAACGAGTAGGGGAGGATCTGGACGACTGCAGCACCCTCCCCCCTCCCCTCATAATAATTAGTTTTTTTTTTTTAATTTTTAAATGTAAAAAGAAAAGGGTTTTCATTATGATTGCTCTTTTCTTAAAAAAATGTTATAAATGAAAAAGCCCCCTGAGCATTATTATTATTATTATTGGCAATGGTTCTTTTAATTTCTCGTTCAATTTCCCGCTCCCCCATTTTTTTTGCATATACTTGATGAACTGTCCATACTGCATTTTGGTGTATAATCAACCAACACCATGTAGATAAATCGATAGATAGGTTCGCAAAAATGGAAATAATCAGAAAATGAGCAAACACAAAAATATAAATAAAAAAAGATAAAAGTAAAATAATAAATAACGATAATATTTAATTAATAGAAAAAGTGAAATTTACTGAAAAATGTAAATAAAATAAATATTAAGTAATAAGAAAAATATTTAAGTAATAGAGAATTTTCTGAAAAAGGGAAACGTATCAGAAAAATGAAAAGTCAGGACTTGACTGGATAAAGGTAATCGACTATTAACCGAATCAGCTAATCGACTGCACATAGGTCCTTAATCGACTATTAACCAACTCAACCACGAAAGGGTTGATTATCGACCTAGTGTAATTTCACATAAAATCAAAAAACCATGACTAATGTATGTTGTTACACCTCATATGTTGGTATATGGTACCCATTTGAGTATTATAGCTCACATTGATACATTAAAACAACATATTGATGCCTAAAAGGGGAAATCTCATGTATATATAAGTCTACTATGTCTATTCTTGTTAAGTAATGCCTTAGCGTTACGACTAATGTGTGTTGTTACAACTCATGTGTTGGTATATGGAACCCATTTGAGTGTTATAGCTCACATTGATACATTAAAACAACATATTGATGCCTAAAAGGGTAAAGTTCATGTATATATAAGCCTACTATGTCTATTCTTGTTAAGCAATGCCTTAGTGTTACGACTCATATGTCTTGTTACAGCATAAATGATGGTATAATGTGCCCATCTAATATCATTGACCACTTTAATAATTATAACAACTCATTCATGCCTATAAGGGTATAACTCATCTATACATAAGCCTATTACGTCAATTCTTGGTAAGCAATGCCTAGTATTGCGACTCATATATCTTGTTATACCATGAATGATGGGATAAAATACTACATAACTTAAGTATAAGCATGTATTAAGTTAGTGCAGTCCATTTATAACATTATTTATACACTTTTCAATGAATAATTACAGTATTACCTTTTGTTGGATTCGAGAAAAATTTCATATGTTAATTTTCAAGATATAAAGTTGATTATCGACTACTATATGTCGATAATCGCTAGCCCTAACCCTAAACCCGAACCCCAAATCCCAAATTCCCAAACCCCAAACCCTAACACGGAACACGTCACGCCCCAGGCACGTGGCTTAGACAAAAGTCAAAAAAAAATTTCCGCGGCAAATGGTGCCCAAATTTCCCCCAATTTCTGGCCTCCCTTAAACATAAATTTTAATATTTTAAAACAATTTCCCAAATATATAAAAGCCGATTTAACCCCAAAACACACCAATTAAAATTTCTATTTTACAAATCAAACCTAACCCACCCAATTCTTCAAAATCTTCGCTTTCAACCGCAGAAAAATCAAACAACTCCAAGAACATTATGAGTCAAGGTTCGTCGAGCTCCAACATAGCAGCGGAAGCCGATATCTATTTTTGTAGCCAAAACAAGAAGTTAAGGACCTATCGTACTGCTACAAACCCTGGCCGCAGATTCTGGAGTTGTAAAACTCCAAAAGTGTGTTAGTCATACATTATAGTTCTATTTTTATTTTTGAGTAATTGTTAATGTACTGGTTTTTTCTTGGGTTTTGTTAAATAATGCAGTCAAATGGTGGGTGCGACTATTTTAGGTGGTTTGATGGTGGATCACTGCCTGCAGCAGCATCGAGTGTGATTGGGAACTTAGTAAGAAAGCTTAAAGAAACTGAAGACAATTGTGTTCTAGTGAGACAATTTGAGTAAATGTGAAGAGCAAAATAATTTTCTGAAAATCATGCTGAGGGAAGCTGAAATGAAGCTGAAATGAAGAGGGAATAAGCTGAAATGAAGATTCATCGACTGAAGACGTTGATTAAGTCGATGGTTGCTGGTTGTGTCATCTGCTGCGTTTTTAAATGGATCTCCTCTTAGTTCGCTACATATATTATGTAAATATTGGTATTTTAGACATCTCAGTTGGTCTACTATAAAATTTAGATACTGTGTAAATTTTGTAATTAATCCGGATATGTGTAAATTTTGTAATGAACCCGGAGATGTGTAATATTTTTGACGCACTAATGTAGTATTTTGGGTGTTTTTTTTTTATAAAAGCTTCGATATTGTAATGTAGTCGTATGGCTGTTTTTGTTATAAAAGCTTCGATATTGTTTAAGTTGCGAGCACATAAGTACAAACATGTTATTAGTTGCAAACCGTAATTGAAATATTGAACAATGAATGAAATGAGTTTCTAACAAGTACCTTGCATTAATAAACCCACACTCCATGTCCAAAAACAAGGTCTGCCACCATACATTTATCTATGACTAACCATAATATTTCCAAAGATAACAAGTTCAAAGTTAACTGTCAACTACTGTCATCAATAGACCTTAACAAGTTTAAAGTTAACTGTCAACTACTGTCATTAGTTATTAGTTCAACATTCAACTTATACAGAACCACGAAACCAATCATTAATACTGGAGTCAAACATTATTTGCTCCAATATTCTCTTAAGGAAATTGAACATTCAGACTTGCAAGAACTTCATTCACAGCAACATCAGCTTCATCCACCTGAAATGCTGCTTGTGTCTCTCGATTTTCTTCAACAATCTCTTCATTTCTGGCTTCTTCAACAATCTCTGCATTGTCTCCATCCACTGCTTCATTTTTTCCTTCTTCAACTACAACATCTTTCTCATTCAGCTCTCCAGACATCTCTTCATCTGCTCCATCAACTTGAGCTTCATTTCTGGCTTCTTCTTCAACTGCAGCATCTGCAATCATCTCTTCATCTGCTCCATCAACTTGAGCATCATGGAAAACCTCTTCTTCTTCATCGACTGCAGCATATTTTTCTCTTACCTCTTCATCCTTCTCTTCATCATTATTCCCTTCATTCACTACAACTAAAAGGAAATAATTAGAAATAGAAAAAATTAATCAAATTATAATTAAAATGAATATAGATACCTTTCTTTTTTCTCTTGAAAATCGTCCTTTGCTTGAATAGCTTCCTCTTCATCAAGTTTCTGGACTTTGTTTTCCTTTCCCTGTTCACCTTTTTCTCTTTCAACAACTTCAAAATCTCCTCACTCACCCCCAGCATTCTTCACAGCACACCTTGCACATGCCCACAGTGCCTGCAAATTCCCCTACTACCACCATCAACACCATCACCAGCACCAGCATCATCACCATCATCAACATCATAAACCATATCTTCCTGGCTTTCACTTCTGTTCATTTCATCAGCATACTCCTCCACAATTTACTTAATGCCAGTGACCCCCTCCAGCATAGGCCTTACCCTGTCCAGTGCAGGATCCTCGACGTCATCAGCATGAGGAGAGACAAATTTTTTGCAACCCTCCACTTCTTGCACTACTGGGATCAAGAAAGGGTGCAAAACCTGTCATCAAACGATAAAATAATTAGTAAAATAATTAATCATTAAATGATAAAATAATTAATAAATTGAATTAGCACATACCTGTCTAGCTCCTTGATGTCCTGCATCAACATCTCCCAAATTTCTTCTTGTCTGCTGCCACCTCAGCATCCTTGGGATTGGCAAGGGGGACTGTTCAGATTTGCCAGCATTATGGCCAACCAAGAACACAGCCTCATATATCCATGCCTGTCATGAATGCCATGGTCACATTACTTAAGTTTTCACACAATCATTCTTAATAAAACTAGAAAATAATATAACAATACTTACAAGGAAGGCCCATGGGAATCCAAACAGTGCATAACCGGTAGTTTTTCCCTCTACATGCTGTCGATGGGTCTTTGCAAAATCCACTTTATTGTAGAGGTAGTCCACTGTCAAGTCATAGCTGACACGGCCCGAAATCGGGTTAAGCCGTGCAGGCACCCGACATCCTCCCCTAGACCCGTCGAGCGAACCCTTACAAAAAAATCAGGAAAATAAATATAACAATTCACGAATAAGGGAAAGACTTAAAAAAAACACAGACATACTGATACCTCTAAGCTGTACAAAAGAAATTACAGCTGACTACTCAACATACTAGGTTTAGGGCTATCCAGACTAGACATCTAAGAGTACAAAAGAAGACAGATACCTCCTGGAGGGAGCAAAATGCAACTGAAATAATAACCAATAAACTGGTGGCCATCCGGAATAGAAGCTGGCTTATCCTGACAGCTGAAGTCGTCTTCGCTCCTTCACAACGTGGCGAACTTAATCCTGGAGCGAACCTGCCGAAACGAAATAGATAGACAAGAGACAAACAACATACAAGGGTGAGCCAAAAGGACTCAATAAGTGGGGCAGACTAGCCACCTCAAAGAATAGGATAGCTAGCCAGGGAGAAGAAACAGATAAACCAAATTTCTTTTATTTAAATTATAAAAAGGCAGAGCCAGATATCAACCGGAAACACGTAAGAAACTTCTAAACTCAACCAAGGGTGCGTGCCAGAAACATATCAACAAATAAGCAATGAACATATAAGCAGAACAGTAGTCACGTACCGCAAGTCTACACAATGGTATGAATTGAGATGAAATGAAATGAAGTGAGATGAAATGAAATGAAATGAAATATGATGCAAAGGGTCACATGTGTCCGTAATCCCATCCCGAAGCGGAATACACCTGCATTCGAGGGGAATCCAATATGATAACCAACTGGAGCGGAATACTCCTGCTCCTGGGGTGGAATACTCCTGCACCCGGGGCGGAATACTCCTGCACCTGATATGATATAAACCAGAGGCGGAATACTCACGCACTCTCTTGGGGCGGAATACTCCTGCACCTGATATAATGTAAAGCTGAGGCGGAATACTCCTGCACTCTCCTGAGGCGGAATCCTCCTACCATCATTATGATACAATGTAGCGGAATACTCCTGCTCCTGGGGCGGAATACTCCTACCCTCAATATGATACAATGGAGCGAAATACTCCTGCTCCTGGGGCGGAATACTCCTACACCCAATATGATATGCAACGTAATGCATATGAATGACATGTAATGCATATGAATGCAATGTGATGTTATAATAACCCTTGTCCTTTGGTTTCATTGCCAAACGATCCCACTCTATTCAATAATGAGAAAAATATATCAAATTAGGCTAAAGGCTTTATTCCTCACATCTTAGGCAATCCGGTTAGGAACCTGATACCCTATTTTCATACGCAATATGCAGACCAGGCCTATGTACAGGGCTTAAGGTCATATAACCAAACCCCAAATAATTTACATTTATATGTTGCCCATAACTCACTGAGTATGAATATATAATTAATTTCGTTATCGGGGTCTATTTGACCCTTTAATCTATTAATTGAACTTATTAAAACGATGTATAATATTCTAAGTTTTACCGTTAAAACATATTCAAACACACGTAATAAACTCAAATAATATATTAGAATCATTACCTGAATGTTTCGGGGTAAAAATTCTACTATTTTCCCGGCTCTTCTCTTATTTTCTGGCATTTTTTCCATATTTCCATGTTTCTACTTTACCTCTCATGTTTCTGTTTATTTCGCTCTGTTTCTATATAGTTGAGCAGAGGTAGGCCAAGGGATTAGCTCCCTTAAGGCCACTTGTCTTCTTTTTAAAAAAAAATTTCGCTGCTATGGTAAAAATTAAAACTGTACTCTAGAATATTCGAAATAATTCCAACTTTTGCATACAAGTTATAAAAAATATATGTAACATACTCGTGAAGGCGGATCTCAAATCGGACTCCCGAAATCTCAATATGCAAATTAAATAGAAAAAGGTCAAATTATTTAACTTTCGGCATTTTAGCGGAAACTAGCCGAATAACATCGAAATTCACTTTCAAAAGTTCACAAAAGTCATAAATAATCATACGAACCTAACGGCACTTTCGGATTTCGCATCGGAGTTCATTCGCCAAAACCGAGCTCGAAAATCTCTTTTTAATATTTATCGACAATAAAAACTGAAACCTTCTTCCGATGCCTACCAAACGAGGTCTGATTTAGTTCAAATTTTATAGACAGGTCCTAATGGATATTAAAAATATTTTAAAATTATCGGTACACCAATCGGAGTCCTAACTTCCGAAACGACTGATCAAGGTCGTTTCATCCTCCTCCACTTAAACTGTCGTTCGTCCTCAAACGAGCCTAAGTCTTGAAGCAAGATTCACGCAGATAACAAAAGAACTTGCACGAACTTCATAAACTACTCCACGGGCATTATCTTCTTATTACAGGATCAGAATTATAAGACGCATATCGAACTCTTGGGATAAAATATATCTGGATAATATCACAACATCGTTGCCCAACTTATTCTGACTAAGTTGATCCTTCCTCGATCACGAGAGGAGAGTTCTACATTTACGAAACAAAGATACACGAAACTTTGAATAGGTTAACATAATTCAGGCGATAATCACCTTTTTGATATACCTTTCGATATAGAACAGGTCGATGGAACTAAGAATTAGCTCACGTTTGATGCAATAGAGGGAACTTTTGAAGTACCTTGTCACTACATATTATAGAAGATTTGATGCAAGCTATATTATTTTTACAAACACACTAGGCAACATCTTAGTTGATGTTAGTGTTGTTCCGCAAACTCTTTGTGGGAATGTAATTACTCATATCCTAATGTATGTCAAAGGTTCATCTGAACAGGGTCTATCATATAAGGATAAGGATCATGCAAATACTTCTGGATAGTATGATGCAGACCAGGAATGACCTCCAGACTGAACATCTACTTCAGGGTATTATCTTTGAATTGGAAATATTATGACTTGAAAAAGTAAAAATAAAGGAGACATGTAGTTGGACCATGAGCTGAGGCAGAATACCAACAACAAAATTGATTACATGAGCGCTTACAACGCTAAAGTAACCTCTCATGGAGTGAAGGTGTGAAGAAGATATGCCAATGATGGATGGACGACAAGCCGCACTAGACCTTTATCACTAAATTTTCATGAAGTAAAACAGCGTCAGTATGAGGATCCATTTCTAGTTGAATACAGACAGATAGCCAGAAGAAAATCGGAGTCACCATACAGGGTTACTACTGACGGTGTTCTCATTTATAAATATAGACTTTGTGTTCCTGATGTTGCAGATTTAGTTTATGATAAAGGCACATTATTCCAAATATACTGTTCATCCAGGTTTGATTAAGATGTATCATGATCTTAAGCAGAGTTATTGGTGGGACAGAATGAAGTGTGATATAGCAGAATTTGTGGCTCAATATTCTAATTGCCAGCAAGTTAAAGTCGTGTCATCTTTCCAGACTTTATGCTTTCAGCAGATAGGTATGTATATATGATCAGGTCGCCAGCTTATCCCTAGCATTAATAGATTATTAGTGGGTTTAGCAGTGATCGACACTCATTGTAGGTTTCTGTCGTGGACTTAGGTTGGGTCCTGACAAAAGTGGTATCAACACCTTAGAGATTTAGCATTACTATTCAGTATTTGGAGGAAGACTCCTCCACTTAAAGCACAAACTCAAGCAGCTATTTGAATAGGAATACCCATCCCCGCGCCGTCTCCTGGACTAAAGAAGATTTAGGTAAAAGCTGAACGTAGACAGACCTAAGCTACCAACTATCCGTTCGAGTTGCCAAACAGCTGCAACTCTCGAGCCACAACTCCACACATTTTCTATAAGCACCACCGCCTGATAGATCAAAGGTCAAATGACTCCTCTCATTACCTTTAGTAGCCTTGAAAATTGACAATGGCTTACTCGGCTACCTTGGCACGCACTCTGGCTCAACGCAGGGAACATCACAATAGGTTACTGACCGCCTAAGATCACTAGTGCCGGACAAAGAAGAAATGGTAATAGACCGAGGATAGAAATAATTAGAACTTCAGGAAGCTCATCTTCTTATTGCTTAGCTACCAGAGCTAGACTACTTCCGAGTCAAGCTAACCAAAGAATCGCAATCGAGGAAGTAAATATTAAATGAGCTTTATGGAACAACATCCATGCTAATTTAATCTCCCAATAATAAGGAAGCTCTAACCATTTACCAGAAAACCCTTTTATAATTTAGACAAGCTCATATGATCATATGACTTTACTAGCGTTTTGAACCAAGAGGAGATACGCAGATCGAATATTACTTACTAATTACTTTGTACCGGAAGAAATGATAACATTTTCTGACGGTAATGAATTAGGATCCCATTATCCTACCAACATTGAATTTCGACGAGAGAGGTAAACTGATTTGACATAATAATAGAGGGTGGCACAAAAAGATGCCAAGCAGACAATACCGACATCCTCTTCCAAATTTCTCACATTTAAACCAGATCAACTAGTAGGGTCTCACAAATGTTAGCAATAAATCATACCAGAAGCTCGCCCCTCTACCGCAACCGATTATTAATAGAAATGACATCTAAGGAGCCATTGAAACATGATAAGACACACCATTTCCAGATCGATCGGAAGGATCAAATCTTACTCACATATAAGGGGAGAATAAATATACGGGTCTACTACATCGGATGCCTCAGCATCCTGCCAGACTAGCAGTTCATAAAACTGCTTCTGCGGCTGAACTAAGCTGCTACACATGTAACTACCTTCTGAAGAATAACTGCCACCACGCTCTCAACCTTTACTAGATCGTGGCATTTATTTAGCTGATTAAGATCTAAATGAAATCCCCTGCGACTGTGCAGGTGCCTGATGACGAGAGAAAGGACGACTGCCTACTTACCGGAGTAACGGAAAACTCTTTAAAGGATAACCAGACTCACGACAATGATACCACATTTTCGCTGAAAAATGAAAGCTGGAAAGATTGTTGATAGCTGTAAAGAGAAGACTGAATCTGATCTTGATGAGCTACTGGCGCACTCTAAGAATCAAGTGACACAAGCTGAGATAACCTAGAAGGTGACCTCCCAAAATAATCAGAACTTTTACCTCCAAATGAGGTACCATGGTTACCCACCAGTGCCGTGGGATCTCTTACTTTCCTACTCTAACTCTTCCCCCTCTAACTTATGGTAAGCCTTATACCTTCGAGCAATATCAACAACAATATCAAATGAAATCCCGACCTCAATCTCTCGAAAGGCTCGTGGACTAGTTCTAATACATATTCAGCCATTCTATAGAATTCAATCTCATATTCTAAAATACCAACAGGCTAACCGATAGGCTACCCTGTCCAATCCACTCAAACTGACAACACTTTTCATCTTGCTCGCTACTCAAAAGGAACTTTTCAACGAATATAGAAGAAAAATTGAATCAAGTTAGCTAATAAGAGAGCGGCTCCCATATTCAAGGCTGGATCCTGAAACTGGAAAGAAGAAATCAACACCATACCGCTTGATATGATCAAGAGCCTGAAGGATATGCTGATATCATTTTTTTTGAATTCACGGGGTTTATCTGATGCATTGTTTAAGAATATCGGAAGGTTCAACCGCGTAAAATAATGCAACCTCTTTGAGCACTCGAACCCAATAATTACCTCAGTTACCTAACCAGCAAGAACAACTGGAGGCACAACACATGCTGCCTCTGGAACATACTTTACTGCGGCAATATTAAGAACTGAAATAGGGACTCTCTAAGACCGAACATCTACATCTGCGGCAACCTGATAAGCTGCCTAACGAATAATAGGTTCTTGTGGTATCTGTATCACCAAGATTCTCGTGAAAGCATCGTAGAGAGCCAAGGGAGCCACAAAGCCCTGCTCCCTTGCCCATCGCGAGCTTGTACAGTTGCGGCCTGCGAAACGGGATCGTCAGCACGATCCACTACTCTCGGGGCTTGAGCAGCTTTAGCCCCAGGCTAGACTGCTTCGTCTTGAACTCATACTGTTTGCTGATTTGTCGTACGAGGGTTCACAATTACCACGAACGAATTAACGAAAATACTTTTGCATCCTAGACCAACGCACGATCAGAAATGAAGGAAGTGAAACTTCCTAAATGCCATCATAGCTTCTCGTAGATAAGTACGGACGTCTACGTACCCATCACCGAGAGTCTACTAGACACTATCTTAGTCTAGACAGACTCCAAACTGGGCTCTAATACCAACTGACACGACCCGAAATCTGGTTAGGCCATGCGAGCACCCGACCTCCTCCCCTAGATCCGTCGGAACCCTTACAAATAAAATCAGGAAAATAAATATAACAATTCACGAATAAGGGAAAGACTTAAAAAAAAACACAGACATACTGATACCTCTAAGCTGTACAAAAGAAATTACAGCTGACTACTCAACATACTAGGTTTAGGGCTATCCAGACTAGACATCTAAGAGTACAAAAGAAGACAGATACCTCCTGGAGGGAGCAAAATGCAACTGAAATAATAACCAATAAACTGGTGGCCATCCGGAATAGAAGCTGGCTTATCCTGACAGCTGAAGTCGTCTTCGCTCCTTCACAACGTGGCGAACTTAATCCTGGAGCGAACCTGCCGAAACGAAATAGATAGACAAGAGACAAACAACATACAAGGGTGAGCCAAAAGGACTCAATAAGTGGGGCAGACTAGCCAACTCAAAGAATAGGATAGCTAGCCAGGGAGAAGAAACAGATAAACCAAATTCCTTTTATTTAAATTATAAAAAGCCAGAGCCAGATAACAACCGGAAACACGTAAGAAACTTCTAAACTCAACCAAGGGTGCGTGCCAGAAACATATCAACAAATAAACAATGAACATATAAGAAGAACAGTAGTCATGTACCGCAAGTCTACACAATGGTATGAATTGAGATGAAATGAAATGAAGTGAGATGAAATGAAATGACATGAAATGAAATATGATGCAAAGGGTTACATGTGCCCGTAATCCCATCCCGAAGCGGAATACTCCTGCATTCGAGGGGAATCCAATCTGATAACCAACTGGAGCGGAATACTCCTGCTCCTGGGGCGGAATACTCCTGCACCTGATATAATATAAACCAGAGGCGGAATACTCCTGCACTCTGTTGAGGTGGAATACTCCTGGACCCGATAAAATGTATAGCTGAGGCGGAATACTCCTGCACTCTCCTGGGGCGGAATCCTCTTACCATCAATATGATACAATGGAGCGGAATACTCCTGCTCCTGGGGCGGAATACTCCTACCCTCAATATGATACAATGGAGCGGAATACTCCTGCTCTTGGGGCGGAATACTCCTGCACCCAATATGATATGCAATATAATTCATATGAATGCAATGTGATGCAATAATAACCCTTCACCGGCGCGGGACTCTCATCGACAGCCGGGAAGTAGATGCCAACTCACAGCCAGAGTACAATGCTCAGCTCCTCAATGCAATACCAACAACAGGACATAACATATAATACACAATGTAAATCCAAAGCTAAGGCGTAAGGAGTACGCCTATCGGTAGCTACACACGTAAGGAACACGTGGTAGAAAATCCACGAGGCCAGGTGCCTCCAAAGAAATTGATATAAACACTTACCTTGTTACAAAGTTAGTACATCCATTCAATAACCGCTTGTCCTTTGGTTTCATTGCCAAACGATCCCACTCTATTCAATAAGCAGAAAAATATATCAAATTAGGCTAAAGGCTTCATTCCTCACATCTTAGGGCAATCCTGTTAGGAACCTGACACCCTATTCGCATACGCAGGCCAGGTCTATGTACAGGGTTTATGGTCACATAACCAAACCCTAAATAAATTACATTTATATGTTGCCCATAACTCACTGAGTACGAATATATAATCAATTCCATTATCGGGGTCCAATTGACCCTTCAAACTATTAATTGAACTTATTAAAACGATGTCTAATATCCCAATTTTTACCGTAAAAATATATTCAAATACACGTAATAAGCTCAAATAATATATTAGGATCATTACCTGAATGTTTCGGGGTAAAAATTCTACTATTTTCCCGGCTCTTCTCTCATTTTCTGGTATTTTTTTCCATATTTCCATGTTTCTGCTTCACCTCTCACGTTTCTATTTATTTCGCTCTGTTTCTAAATAATTGACCAGAGGTAGGCCAAGGGATTAGCTCCCTAAAGGCCACCGCCTCTTATATTTCTTTTGTCTTTTTCTCTATTTTTTTTTTAAATTCGCTGCTACGGTAAAAATTAAAACTGTACTCTACAATATTCGAAATAATTCCAACCTTTGCATACAAGTTATACAAAATATATGTAACATATTCACGAAGGCGGATCTCAAATCGGACTTCGAAACTCAATATGCAAATTAAATGGAAAAAGATCAAATTATTTAACTTTCGGTATTTTAGCGGAAACCAGCCGAACAACATCGAAATTCACTTTTGAAAGTTTACAAAAGTCATAAATAATCATACGAACCTAACGACGCTTTCAGATTTTGCATCGGAGTTCATTCACCAAAACCGAGCTCGAAAGTTTCTTTTTAATATTTATCGACAATAAAAATTGAAACCTTCTTCCGATGCCTACCAAACGAGGTCTAATTTAGTTCAAATTTTACAGACAGGTACTAATGGACATTATGAATATTTTAAAATTATCAGTACGCCAATCGGAATCCTAACTTCCGAAACGATTGATCAAGGTCGTTTCAATAGTAAAGCCTACCCCAGGGGTACTCTCTGAAAAAATCTAGGTTATCCACACATTGGATCCACCATGCTAGGTTATCCACACATTGGATCCACCATTTCTCAACATTTTTTGTTTTGTCCCTGGCCATCAGAACAGTATGGAGGAACCACAGAAGAGCCAACTTTAGCTTCTATTCCTTAGAGAACTGTTTCTGCTCCATCAAGTACTGCAGATTCTCTGCCCTCACTTCCCCACCTCCACGCACCTTCTCCAGAAATCCTTCACCACTTGCCAAGAACTTGGCCTTCAATTTTGTATCTGGCTCTTGACAACAGTTTAAGCCAGTCATCAAATAGAACTCCCTCAAGCCAAAACAGACTGGCTTACCATCTATCAAGAACCGCATCTCATGTTTTTTCTTGGACTGCCTAATAGTCCTCAAAAGCACTGAGTGCACCAGCTGACCACTGAAGGTTCAACTCTCAGATAGGCTCCCAAAAACTGATCTCCTAAACATCTTTTCAAGCCCCAATTTTGCCAACTTGGTCTAGAAGTCATAAAACTTTTTCACTGAAGATCTCACAGAGATCTTTGCATTAAATGATTCAAACCTTGACAACCAGGTTTTGAACCTAAAGCTACTGACATCAATGTCAATCACCTTCTTTGGAATACTCAATCTGTCAAGAGGATGCACATCCTCCTCATCATCTTCATCCCCTTCTTGCTCATCTCCCTCTTTGTTTTTTCCCCAGCACTAGCATTATCCCTATCAACCCCTTTATCAACTCCATCATCCCTTGCACCAGCCTGATCCTCCTCTCCATCCCTTGCACCAGCACTCTTCCTACTTACCTCCCCCGAGTCATCCTCATCCTCATCATCATCAATAATAACAGTCTTTCCTTTTCTTTTTGCTGCAGCAGCACCACTACTAACTCCATCCTCAGCCTCAAACTCATCTTGAAATCTATCTATCTGATCAAAGGTATCAACAGATGCTCCTTTTGAACTCAGGTACTCTGAGTTGTCACCATCCTCTGTTTGACCTCCACCAACATCTTTATCGATGGCTGTCTCATCACTATCATCATGTTCCTCCATCCTTCTTCTTTTACATTTGACAAATTCTTTGGGGATGTTCGCAGACACCCAAGCTTCTTGCACTGATTTACGCATGGACCACCTACGCGTACATATACTTTTTTCCTTAGCTCTCTTGTTTTCTAAAAGCTCCGCTCTACGCTCTTCCCAAGTTCGTGGACCTTTTCCTTTCGGAACGGCGTGCTTTACCCTAGGCATTTAAACACCTACACAAACCACATTTTTACTACGAAAGTTAAAGAAAAAACTCCCAAAAATTACACCTACACAAACCACATTTTTACTACGAAAGTTAAAGAAAAATTAAACCGAAATTCTAAATCAAAAATTGCGTATAAAACGGTAAAATAACAAAACCCATTACCCGAAATCTCTATGTAAAGATGCAAAATAGCCATTAATCGAAGAATATACAGTAGTTAAATTTCAAATAAAACCCTAACAAAATCGAGTGCGTACCTGTTTATGCTCTTGGTCGATAATGTGCGATGAACCAAGAGAGATCCTTTAAATAACTGAAATGGGACACTCATAGCAGTTACGAAGTCGTGCAGGCAGTTGATAGAGAGAAAATAGGAGAAGTTGAGAGAGAAAATTGGAACGGCACAATGTAGTGTATGATCAACCAAATAGAGTAGATGTAGTATCCGTTATGTTTTAAATTACCCGGGTACTTTTTTTTATTTCAAAAGAGTTCATAAGTTTTTTATGTTTTGCAACCAAAATATTTATTGCTTTGCACCCACAAGTTTCTAAGAATACTAATCCAGCCCTTGGTCCCCACTTAAACCCACTTAAATTTTTCTCTCTCCAAAAATAAGTCAAAAAGAAATGGAAAGGTTAAACTTTTTATTCAACACTTTCAGGGGTCTTTTAGCTAATTCTTCTCAAGTAACTTAGGAGGTAATTTAAGTTGGGTAAACGGGGGTTGGCATCATCAATGTCGTCACTAAAGGTTTAGAAAAAATCTAGGACTCAAGGCACCAAGTTAATTAGAAATATACCCATTGTGAATACTTATGAAGTATGGTAAGTTTTTTGTTAATTCCCGAGATTGGAATTTGGAATTGAAAAGTAACGTTTGAAGGAGGAAATTTCGAAAACTTGAACATGAGCTAGTAAATTAATTGGTATGCATTGACCTTATCTTGTTAGTTTTTTGAATTTGAATCAACACAGTATTGAGGGTATTGAAACGTTGAAGTGTATAGGTTTTAGACTTAAATATCACTTGATTCATAGAAACCATATAAATGACTGGATTGAATTTGTGAGGGTTGATTTTTGAAATACATTTGGTGGATGGTAGAATTAGAATTTTTTGGTACAATCTACCTATTCTTCATTCTTTCATTCTTTAAGGATGAGCAAAAGTTTAACGGGGCTGGGGTTCTGGTAGCTCTCCCAAATGCGTACATTTATAGGCCTCAGTACTTCACAATAGTTGTTAATATAATTGAATTAATTTTAAGGTGATTCCGTATAATATTTTGTGCTTTTGTATTAGATTAGAAGATTGATGATTTTGAAGAAAGAAATATTCAAAATAATACATCAGAGAACCAAGGAATGGACATCAGATGGTATTGATCAAGATGAAAGAGGAGAAAAAGATTCATGGCTCCAGCGTGGCTTGATCCATCAAAGTCTTATATTTTTTGTCCGCATCAGGAAAATTTTTAACGATCACTAAATCTTACTTGCACCAAGACCTGTTGATTGCCATGAGCTTCCCCCAGGGACTTATGGCTATTGCCATAAGCTTTTCCTGATCGAACAATAAATGAAAGATTTTTTCATATAGGGTCAAAACTGTAACAAAACCACAAAATGTGTCTTGTCCATTTTAAATAAAAACTTGAAAATTAGCACCATGTAAAGATCAGCTCGATACATAAATCATCGAGAATGGCCACTTCATATAGGAGTGTATTCAGGGGCGGCCCTAAGGTAAGACAGATAAAGTCTGTGCCTTAGGCCCCCCATTGTTAAGGCCCCAAATTACCACTATGAACACATGATATATACTATCATTTATTAAATGGTTATAATTTTATATTTTTTCTTTAATATCTTAAATTGATAAGTCTATAAATTGTTGTAATTTCTTTTTATCTCATTAGTTGATGCGGGGCAAATCGAGCCAAGACACTTTCCAACGTGTGCCAAGCTTGAAGGATGCGAAGGACTAGAAGTCAAGAGCTTTGGAAGTGATTTGAAGACGCATCAAGAGGTTCACAGCACAGGGCTCCGACTAGAGGAGCTAGGCGCTCCACCCTGAGACACCACAACCCAGGCACCCCACCTAAGATGCACAGGAGCCAGGCGCTCCGCCCAAGGGGCAGGCGCTCCACCTAACCCACCCCACTGGTCATTTTTGTAGGCCACCTAAGATTGGGCGCTCCGTCCGAAATGCTGAAGACCCGAGATTTTAAGTGGTTAATGACTCTTTTGGCCCTGTGTGGTTTATTTACTTAAAGCCTAGCATGTGGGCATTTTAGACCTTTTACTTAAAGCTTGGAAAACCTTATAAATATCCTAGCTTAGTCTATTTCATAACTTAGCTTATTTTGAACAAAGATGAAACTTTGAGCAATGCTCTTTGTGTTGAATGAAAACCTTGTTTGGGACTCGAATTCTTCTAGTAGATGCTAGTTGACCTTCGACCCCGTCCCGATCAGTCTACTTGCGAGTTCCTCGTGTGATTAGAGGGTAGTTGTTTAGTGTAGGTGTTCCTTGACAATCACCCGAGGTGTATCGAAACATGTTCTTCGGTACTACTTGGGTCATTCGTTCGCGTCGTGTCTCGCTTTTATCTTTACTTTATCGCTTTCGTATTTTTCCTGCATCGGTTTGGTATCAGAGAAAGGGTCGGGATTTGTTTTTACAAACCCTCTATCCTTGTTCATCGTGTTTAGTATCTTTTTTTTTTAGTTTCTTGTGTGTTTTTTTTTTAAGCGAATATCACTAGGCAAGGTGCCTAGTGACTAGTTTTATAAATAATAAATTCCTCAAAGTGGACAATACAAAGTAAGGAGGGTCATACCATAACTTACATTATCCTATCGAGGTGAGACCTCACTCCTAACAAGAGTGCAAAAAATAAGAACTAGCAAGAACCAAATAAAGAATGATCATCACAGAGTTTATAACACACTCTATGATGATATTACATATGAGAATACTAAAATAATGAGTTACTATAAAAGCTAGAAAGAAAGTGGAATCATGCACTCCGCACTTCCTTCTACAAGTGATAAAATGGAATATGTAGAAAGGCCCTACAATACTAACTTGAAAAAAATGATATTTGCGGCTCTCTGTCACGATCATATATGCTATCCATCATTTCTTCGAGTTCTTGGACTTGTTGGACCTTTTGGATTTTGATTTTGTACTCCTCGCAGGTTGCACCCTAGTGGGCTCTATTGGGCGCCTTACCCTCCTTACTCTCTTTGGAGCATTATCATGAATTTTCCTAGGCGAAAAATCTCCTTCTCTTGCCACCATGCTAAAATTATGTGCGGTGGACTCTTCCTCAAGTTCCTCTTCTTCAAACAAATCATCATCCTCCACCAAATAATGTCCTTGAGGAACCCTCTCTTGGAATGATCCCACTTTCCGCGCCAAAATACCCCTCGTATCATTCAAATCCATTCGCTTGACAAGTTCATCATCCGTGGGTAAATACTTTGAATATGGGACAAGCTGCATCAAGGATTTAGGCACAAAAGAGGGAGCATTTATGTTCAAAAAAGACTTACCAAAATTAGGAGAAGCACTTCTACACAAATGTTCAAGTTGAGCCGTTGGAATTAGATCTTTTCCAAAAAATTTTGGCTTGGTCACACTCACAGATTCCAAAGTTGTGCTAACCTCAAGTGAAGGAATAGTGAGAGCTTGCTAATTTTCAACACAGGTTCGTTGACTCAAATTGACATCCTCATCCTTACTAAGATCCATAACATAGTCATTAGAGTCCACAATAGGATTGCGTGAAGCTGCTCCCAAGTGACTCAATGGACGATAAGCTCTTTAAAGTGAGGACTTGTGTTTGAAGTTACTAGAATGAAGAAAAAATAAAAAAATTGAAAAAGTTGAAAATTCAAAAATTTGGCGTATCTTGTTGGTGTGATTGATTCTTGTTATGGGTGTTATTGGAGATTGATCCTCTTTGAAAATTCCATCATTTGGATACCTAAATCTCGTGGTTTGGATTGGTATTATGGAATTTGAAGATTTGAAAACCCCCAATTTTTTAAAACCCTTGTTCTTGATTTTCTTGGTTGATTCTTGGGTTGATTGATTGTTTGCTTGTAGATTTGATATCGGGGTTTGTTCTGGATTGAAAAAAAAATAATATAATACCAATTTTTTGAGATTTGGAGTTGTATAGCATCAAAAGTGAAGAATCAAAACCCAATTTGAAATCCTTTTGAAAACCCACTTTGAATCTTTGATTGATGATTGTGCTTTAATTGTTAGGTCTTTGGGTGTGAAAATTATTGGGGTTTGAAGAGAATAACAATATACAACTTTGGGTACCTTGGATTTGTGCAAAACATGGCGAAATCGATCCAAAATTTGGGTTGAAATTGAAGAAAAACGTTGTTGGAAGAACAGAGGCCCGAGCTCCAGGCGCTCCGCCTGACCTTCTCCACTGTTAGTTTTGGAGGCGCTCCGTCTGCCTAGGGGCGCTCCGCCCAAGGCGGTCCGCCTACCTCCAGGCGCTCCGCCTAGTCACTGAAGGTGTGGGATTGGCTAGTTTTTCCTAGGTTTTCTTGTTTCTTTGTTTGCTTAACCTCTAACTAGTGTTTATCTAAGTAACTTTCCTACTTAAATGGCACTAGTCCTTTGAGATTTTAGGTAATTCGTGCCTAGCTTGGAGAGTAGAACTCCAAGAAGATTCGTAGATCCTTTTGACTCAAGTCCTCACTTTAAAGAGCTTATCGTCCATTGAGTCACATAAACTCCACTCACCCCGAAGTGCACTTGACTTGTGGATTTGATTGAGTTGAGGATTTTTGTTCAACTACTTGAAGCTTCTAGATTCAAGTCCGAGTGGAATATCCACCACTACAAAAAGAGTGAACCGAGTGATACACAAGTGACGGTGTGTGTGAGGTGATTTCACTAACGGTTGTTCATTTTGTAGGTACAATGGCTAACGAAGGAGATGATTCCATTAAAAATGTCTTGGCTACCATCATGGCCAAGTTGGAGGACATAACCTTGAGGCTTGAGACCGTTGAAAGGAGAACCCAGAGCGTCCCACTTGAATCCGGAGAAGGCACTAGTCATAGCACTCCTATGACTCCCGGACACTTTGCGGAGATAGCCAAGAAATATGAACTAAAGAATGATGTGGCTCCACAAGGGCGAGTGTTGGGCAATCCCCAGCAAGTGGTAATTCCCCATAACTTGGGCAATTCCCAACGAAATGCTCCACTTCCAAGACCCGTTCGAAATGTTCCACCTCTTGAGAAAATTGTTGAAGTTCAAGAAGGGGAGGAAGCCGAGTATGGTGATGAAGCCTATGGGTATGATGCTCACTATCAACCTAGGCGAGGTATAAATTGGGGTCGTAATGTGGATAGTGTTAGAGGCCGAGGTCGAGGGCCACCCATGGGAGATGTCGGAGGGAATGCTAGGAGGGATTATGGTGACTATGGAGACAACATTGGAGGCCGATCGGAGCCCTACCAATGGGGCCATGATAACAATAATCTCAATAGTGTGAAGCTTAATCTTCCCATCTTTAAGGGAACTTGTGATCCGGAGGCATACATGGAATAGGTACCACTCATGGAGAGAGTATTTGACACAAATGAAATGACTGAGGAGAAGAAAGGCACCTATGCTATTTCATCCTTTGAGGCCTATGCTTCTACATAGTGGGAGTCCATGAAGAGGTCAAGAAGAAGGATGGGAGCGCATGTGAATGTGACTTGGAATGAATTGAAAGTTCTCATGAATACCAAGTATGTGACTCCTAGTTATCGTCAAGAGCAACTTAAGAAGCTTTATGATCTAAAGTAAGGTGTTAAGACGGTTCATGAGTACCATGATGACTTTGAAAAGATCCGGATGGCTTTGGATATGGATACCGAAAATGAAGAACAAGTTGTGATCCATTTCATGAATAGCTTGAACTATGGTATAGCTTCTCAATTGAGGTTGCATGCTTATGTTTCATTTCAAAATATCTTTGAAGCCGCAGTTGAAGCCGAGCAATGGCTTAAGGAAGAAAAGTCCAACCATTACAAAAGTAACACGTCTACTCCCATTAGCCAACCAAAAGAGTGGAAGTCTCCAAACACAAATGGTGCAAGTGCTAGCAAAGATGTGAAGAAGCCGTATGAGAAGTCTACACCAAATGTGGGAGGTAATTCTAAAACTCACTTGAGTAATCCCACTTCTACTCAATGCTATAAGTACAAGGGCTATGGTCATATTGCTAAAGATTGTCCTACTCGAAAGACCATGGTTTTGGTAGATAATTTGGTGTATGAACAAGATAGTGAGCCGGAGGATGAGGGGGTAGAGGGAGATGAAGTAGTTATTGTGGAGGAGGATGCGATTGAGGATGATGATCCTCATGTTTTCCTTGTTGTGAGGAGAAGTTTAGGTGCTATGGTTGTAGAGGATAATGAAAATGCACAAAGAGAGAACCTCTTCCATGCTAGATGCCGAGTCATGGGTGTAGTTTGCTCCATGATTATTGACTGGGGAAGTTGTGCTAATGTTGTTAGTCAAACACTAGTTTTCCAATTGAAATTTCCCACTTTGAAACATCTCAATCCTTATCGATTACAATGGCTTAATGAGTGTGGTGAATTAAAGGTGGTGAAGTAAGTAATGATAAAGTTTAAGATGCGGAACTATGTGGATGAACACATGTTTGATGTAGTGCCTATGCAAGCTTTCCATCTCTTGTTTGGTAGGCCTTGGAAATTTGATCGATATGTGATGCATGATGGTCGTGCCAACACTTACACAGTCAAGCATGAAGGGAAAAGGTTTGTACTCAAACCCTTGTCGCTCAAGCAAATTAGTGAAGACTACAAGCGTATGAGGGAATTGAGGGAAGCTGCTAAAGCTAAATCACCTATTGTGCTTGAGCCTGAAGCAAACAATCTTATTGTCTTTCCATTGCATGATGAAATCGAGAGTCACTCTACTCCAAAAGATGATAATCTTGAGTCTCATGTACTTGAAAATGAGAGAGAAAAGAAAGAGAGAAGTGAGGGAGTGACCGGTGGCAATCCTAGAGAGGAAAAAGAAGAGAATTTGAGGAGTGATGTGAGTGGATTGTCACCACAAACTACACTTGACCTTAAGGGAAAATTGAGAGAGAAGAGAGGTGAGGAAAGAAAAATTGAGAGTGAGAGCACCCATTGTTCTAACAATTCTTCATCTTCTACTTTTTCTTGTGTTAGTTCTTGTGTAGGTACTTTGAAGACAAGCCATTGGAGCCTCGACCATGTGCTTGGAAGGAAAGACAAGAGGAGGAAAATCTTCAAAGTAAGCTTCATGAAGCAGGAGTTGCACATGACACTTCAAGCCTTGTGAGTGACCAAGGAAGCACTTCAAATATAAGTTTTGCTTCATCCTTTCATGAGCCTACACCTTATTTGTCTTGTGATGACTCAATGCTAGTTTGTTTTTGTGATACATCAAGTGAATATGCCACTAGTGAAGAGTCTAGTAGTCAACTTATGGGTACTTGTGTATCACTAGTGGAGAAAAATTCTAAGCCACATCATGATGTGAGCTCATTATTCAATGAACCTCTCCCTAGTGTAGATTTGATAGTTGACAATGATTGTGACCTTTGCTATGACACACCACCAATCTTTGATAAAGGGGAAGATGAGATAGTTGATCATGCCCTTATTGATATGCTTCTATTTGGTGGACCAATGTGTTGTGGTGAGGATAGTAGTGACCTTGAGGAGTCCAAATTTCAGACCTTGAACAAGGTTGTCTATGATGACTCCTCAAGTGAGAGTAATGAACCTAGTGTTGATAACTTGTCTATGCTTGATCATGACATTGAGATGCATGCTTTTACTAATCCGTTATTTGAACGTATCCTCATTTGTGGTATTGACTTGTATTGGAATAGGGTTTGTAGTGAGATGGAACCTCCATGATGTGAAGGGTTTGACTCCTTAGGCAACCCATTGTGTGAAAACTTGATTGAGGTAAATGACTCTTTGAGTGACTCTACTATTGCTTGTTGGGGTTATGATGAAGAAGAGGCCATTATCAATACCTTCCTTGAGAGCTTGTCTTTTGAGAGGGGTTGCTTAGGTGATGAAACTGGAGGTGAAAAATAATCCCTTTATGTGAGTAAGTATGCTCTAAAGAAGGGGAGTGGAGTAATTGATGTTACTTGTAGGTTGAGATATTTGACTTACTCCACTCCACATGTTGATCACACTTTGAGGATGGATTGGTGTGTTGATCGTGAGCTTAAGGTTCAAGGAAATTTTGATCGCTTGATCTTGCATTTCCCATGTCCCCATGACCTATTTGCTCATTCTTGTGATGAGTGCATATTTTCATTGAACCAAGTACTTGTCGTTCTCCTTGGAGACTTAATCTTTATGATTAGTATTGATGCTTGGTTATACCATAAGAGTGTGTTTTCCACACTTCTTGCCCTAACCTACTTTTGTAGTAGGAGGTTTTGTATTTTCTTGTCGTTGCTTGTAGGTCCTAAGCTCCATGTTAAATCAAGGGAGATCTTGGAAGAGGCCTCTGTCAAAGTGACGTTCAAGAAGTACGAGGGAGGAAAGCATTAGGTACCCCAAGGAGATGATGCCATCGATGAGAACGCCTTGATTTCGAGGACGAAATATCTCCAAGAAGGAGAGGATGATGCGGGGCAAATCGAGCTAAGACACTTTCCAACGTGTGTCAAGCTTGAAGGATGCAAAGGACTAGAAGTCAAGAGCTTTGGAAGTGATTTGAAGATGCATCAAGAGGTTCACAGCCCAGGCGCTCCGCCTAGCCCACCCACTGGTCATTTTTGTAGGCGCTCCGCCTAAGATTGGGCGCTCCGCCCGAAACACTAAAGACCCGAGATTTTACGTGGTTAATGACTCTTTTGGCCCTTTGTGGTCTATTTACTTAAAGCCTAGCACGTGGACATTTTAGACCTTTTACTTAAAGCTTGGAAAACCTTATAAATAGCCTAGCTTAGTCTATTTCATAACTTAGCGTATTTTGAACAAAGATGAAACTTGAGCAATGCTCTTTGTGTTGAATAAAAACTTTGCTTGAGACTTGAATTCTTCTAGTGGATGCTAGTTGACCTTCGACCCTGCCCCAATCATTCTACTTGCGAGTTCCTCGTATGACTCGAGGGTAGTTGCTTAGTGTAGGTGTTCCTTGACAATCCCCTGAGGTGTATCGAAACAAGTTCTTCGGTGCTACTTGGGTCATTCGTTCGAGCCACGTCTCGCTTTTATCTTTACTTTATTGCTTTCGTATTTTCCCTGCATCATTAGTTAGTCTCAATTTGTTTCCTCTATAATTCATATTCCTTATGAAAATTTTTGAAAATAGTTAAACTTCCTAGTTTATCCTCTATGACAAATTTTTATTGCTACACATATATATTATAACATTAATACCATAAGTTTCAAAAGATTTATAACCATACAAGTATTATGGTATATGTTAATAGAAATTTTATAAGTCTTCATTTCATTCCTAAACTCTTTGCCAAGTCTTCATTTCATTCCTAAACTCTTTGCCCAATTAAACTATGCCACAAAAATTGAAAAAAAATGGAGTATTATGTAAATCCATTCTTGTTTGTGGCAAATTTTGCTTTACAAGTTTGACTTAAACTTTTTGAATACTTTATTCTGTGTCTTGTTTAACTTATTCGTATATAAATTAGAAATTAATTTTTTAATATCTTGCCGGTATATGAATTTCATGAAACAAATCTAAGGCCTCTAAATATGAGTCAGCTTTAGGCCACATATTCCATTGGACCGCCCCTGAATGTATGTAGACCGCCTATTATGATACAAATATTAGTGACAGATTCTACGACTGTAATTGGTGAGCTTTAGCGCCTAATCAACTTTTCAGCATTGAAAAAAAATGTAAAATGCTTACTTCCCTTTTCGTTAAATAGTTTAGGAAAAGAACGAATTGAAAATGAAAGAGTCAAAATGAGAAGAAGTTGAAATGATGGATCATAGATGATTAAAGATCATACTTCCTAGACAGTGTTACCCTATCTCCTACTCATTTTCCAATTTGTTTGTTCCTTTTCAATCTATCTAGTTGACATTAACAATGCTTTGTATTAGAAACCCCGTTTCAACTGGCCGGGGCGCATGTGCCTAGCTGGTACACGTGAAAGAAGAAACATTAAAAAATATAGTATAAGGTGGTAACAAACAAATTGATGACTACGTTTAATTTGTTATTGTCTAGACAGAAACAATTTATTAGACCATGTGTTCCAGCTTTATATATTTACGTCTGTGTCCGCTTTATTAGGAAACGGAGTTTTTCAAGGAATATTTCAAATATAATTCTAATATCAACCAACCTAAATTTGTCACGTACAGTAAATTCAGTCTTTTGATTAAAGATATGTCTTGTGACGCTTGGAGGTGGTATGATCATTACTCATAAGGAGTTGTTGCTATGCTCATTAGTCATTATTAATAGTCTAAACTCAAGTAGCTAGGATACTATATCACTAGTCAAGTCCTCATTGGATTCATATTTACAAGTTAATCACAAAGGGTGGAATAAAAAATGTTATATTTAAGAATGCTTATTTTTGCGACAGTAAACTCACCGGTTAAATTACCTAGTAGATAGATCAGATCCAAATGCGCTTATTGCTCCACAACGACACAAATTAGACTCGAAGCACTATCAAGATTCAGCTAGCATTTGGACATAGATTCCCAAATATTTTTTGGGAAACACTTTTTGGGTGAACTTTGATATGAAAATGAAAAAGTGTTTGGACATACTTTTTGGGAACAAATTTTTTGGCTCAAAAGAGCCTTTGAGCTCTTATGAAAATGAAATTTAATGTGTAATTGTTAGTTTTTTGCCCAAAAAATGCCAGTTTTTGAGTTTTTGGGACAAATTTTGCTCAAAAAATATAAACAAACACTTTTTGACCCAAAAACTCCCAAAAAATCTCTCCGAAAACTACATCCAAACGGAAGCTTCTGAGCTAATTTCTCAAAGGAAACTCAAGTTAATGAAATTATGTACTACTAAGGTGAGCTTTATTTATTTTATTACTATAAAGTCATTTAAATTGTTTTTGCAGCTGCCAAAACTTTAGTTGCTGGATTTTGAAATTTCAGCTACCGGAAATCGTAGTTGGCATATTAAAATACTACATTATATTCCATTTGGAATCAAGATCCATTTTACAAAAAAATACAGTAGTTAAGCTACGTATTTAGATAAGACCTAAATATCATAATCCAAACAATCAAACCCCTCACCCTCCCCCACCCCCTTTCTCCCCCCTACCCCTTTTACCTGAACCGGATCCAGAAAAAGGGTCTCGTGTAAAACCTTCTTGTTTGTTTATTACCCGGACATAAGTTAACTTCCTGCCCAACCAAAATAGAGCATCCATCGGAAAAGAGTTAACTTCCTGCCCAACCAAAATAAACAGCCTTTGAGCACTTTTTGAGTTTTTGGGACTTTTTGGGAGAAGTTTTGATGAAATAACATAAACAAACAGTTTTTCTCCCAAAAACTCTCAAAAAATGTCCCCAAAAGGCAGTGAATTAGGCAGAATTTAGGAGAATTTATGGAATTGTCTAATTGGCTAGGGAAAAATAAATATATTGGAGGATTGATTACTTGCACGAAAATAAGTACTCCTCCGTCCCGATTTATGTGGCGGTGTTTGACTTTGTACGGAGTTTAAGAAATAAAAGTTGATTTTGGAAATGTTCAAATTTATCCTTGAAAAAGTAAGAGAGGGAAGATTGAAGTAATAAAAAAGTTGTTGATAGTTTTTAAAATAAGTAGGACCCAATATGGATAAAATAGAGATAATGTATTAAATAGCTGACAAATAAGAAAGTATGACATTCTTTTTGGGACAGACAAAAAAAGAAAGTGTGACAAATAAATTGACATAAAAGGAGTAACTTATTTGTTATCAATGCAGCAAACGTCATATTTTTTAGAAGTACAAGAAGCTGCTATTCGGCCACACTCTCCTTGTCCCAACCTTGGCCACACCCCTAAAATTACTAATATATCCTTAATGTGTGTTTGGCCTATTAAACAATTTTTTCCCTCCAAAACCTTCCCTCCAAAACCTTCCCTCCAAACCAACTATTAAATGTTGTTTATTCCCAAAATATTGAGCCATGCAAAACATAATGCTAGGGAGATGGAAGGATTTCAGAATTAATAGTACTTGGTATACGTAGAAGTATATGTATACGTAGACCGTATTTATACGTATTTCTGTTTTTTAAAATACTCTTTATTAATTAAGTGATAATTTAATTTTATACGTATTTATATTTTTTAAATGTGGCTTCTTTATTAATTTAATTATATTTCTTATACATACACATTTTGACTACTACCACCAACTACATGTCTATTAGTATTCCATTGTTATTCCTATACCGTTTTGAGTAACACCACAAACCCTAATCACAATCCACACCCATTTCTAAACATGAACACCAACCCATCAAGTCCTAATACGGATGAACTAAGAAATGAATTACATAGAGCTTTAGGACTGGAATCCGACGATAGTTTGATGAATGATGAGGATCATTTGGATGACCTTGATTCTGACGGGGCCCACAATGATGTAGAAAATAATGAAGGTGATGATGATATTGATGTTGAAGATAATGAAGTTGTAGAAGTGTTAGAAATTGGAGAGGACAGGGAAATGGGTGATGATATTTCTCAAGAGGATCTTGCAATAGGGCCACTTCCTGGAATGAAATTTAAAGGTAGTGGACATATGTATGAATTTTACAAAGCACATGCTAGATTATTAGGTTTTTGTATTGTCAAACGAACATGCAACAAAAAAGGGGGGGGGGGGGGGGATACGGTAAGGTATGTGCAGTTTGTTTGTGATAGGGCAAGGAAACCAAAACATAAGATATCCGGCAAAAGAATGAATTGTATGGCTAGAATTAATGGAATTTTTGAAAATGATGGATCATGTCGTGTTTCTAAGGTTATTAGAAAGCATAATCACAAATTGGAACCATCACTATCATGATTGATGGCTGGACACAGGAATGTTAGTAATTCCCTTAAGAGATGGTTTCAAGCTAATGATCTAGCTGGCCTAAGACCATCCAAGAACATAAGAGTAGCCGAAGTACTCTTAAGCAATTTGTTCAGCAATACGAGTTAGCGATAAGAGGTAAGTTTGAGAAAGAGCTTGAAGCAGAATATAGGTCCAATTGTTTTGAATTAAAGTGTTTGTCTGAATTCCCGTGGGAGGCACAACTTCAAGCTTGCTATACTCGTGAAATATTTGAATTGTTCCAACAGCAACTAAAGAAGCACATGCATTGTGAAATCAGCAGCTTTGAGGATGATGAAGCAGAACCTGGTGTGGAGAAATTCCTTATAACTGATTATTCAAAGAGAAGTTTTAGTCGTAGCGATCCGTTTTTATTCACTGTTAGGTACACGGCTGTTGGTGAGCATCTAAGTTGCTCCTACAAATGGTTTAAAAGTAGAGGATATCTATGCTGCCATATACTGAAGGTTTTGTCTCACAAAAGGATTGAAACTGTTGACCAAAGGTATATTTTGGATAGGCGGAGAAAAGATATTGTTCGTCCGTACTTAAAACGATTCTTTTTAGGAGGTTATCCCCATATGACTTCCAAGTACATGATGTACAAGGATTTGCTTAAGCATTTTGAGCGGAATTGTGATATTGCATTGGATAGTGAAGTGAAGAGGAAGTATATGAAGTATATGATGATCAAAATTGAGCATGATCTTTCAAATTGGAATGATGAAATTATCGAGCAATTTGTCCCATTGGAAGAGTTGAATGAGGTTGATGTTTACGTTGACCCTGTAAGTGTGGGTGAGGGTGATGCTACTATTTTACGTAACCCTTGATACACTCGTTCACGAGGACGTCCACGGTTGAGCCGGTATAGAGGACGACTTGAAACATATTTTAGAAGTTCACAAAGTGGTGGTAGAGGAGGTGTGCGTAGCAGAGGTGGTGGTAGGGGAAGTAGAGTTGGTGGTAGAGGTAGTAGAGGTGGAGGTAGAGGTGGTGGTAGGGCTGGTGGTAGAGGCAGTCAAGGTAGTCAAGGCATTAACGGGCAAGATGAAGGAAATGAGGTAACATTTACTTGCATATTCACTATAGTTCATTGAATATTTATTTTAACTATGCCATGTTTTACGCTAATTAAATTTTTTTTTTTCATGTTGTAGCAAGGTGGTGCTCCAACATCACCACTTGGTAGCTTGCCCGATCTAAACGATGACATTGAAGACTTGACGATTTAATTAGATATAATATAAGTTTGTGTTTTTTTTGGTTGGTTATGACATAGAATCCTTCTTAATTTATTTACATTCTTTTTGTAATGAAACTTAATGAAAATCGACTTATGTAAGTTTCATTCATAGAATGATGATTTTTTCATGATAAATTTTTGCAACTTAAATAGTATGAATTGATGTATCCAATGTTAGGGTTACTTAACTTTAATCCTAGTTCAAAGCTTTTACATCCAAACTATTTTATAACAAACTATACAACTAAAACTTAGATGTTGTTATCTAGAATCTTTGTCCCACATCGAAAATTTTGTGAAACGTTGAAGTGTTTATAAGGATCAATCAACTCTCACTCAAGTGAATTAATGTATTGTCTTGGTAGAGTGCTCTACCAAAACAATACATTAATTTTAAGCACGACTATTTTTTATTTAAAACAATCTATAATTTTAAGCACGACCTACAATTAAAGTATAAAAAAATACTACAATTAAAGTATTAGAATTCCTATTTATATAGTTCACAATCTAATAGACCTAAATTGTGCCAAAAAAATAGATCTAAGTAGACATAAAATGTGCCAAACTTGACTCGAACCCTATACCCCAACCTCCTAATATGTAGCTTATGACATTTTGCTGGAATAGCATCATCTGATCTTCCACAAACTTTATCATATTTTATAACAAACTATACAACTAACCAATGCTTGTATGCAAAAAAAAAAAAAAAAAAAAAAAAAAAAAAAAAAAAAAGGCCTAAATTGTGCCAAACTAGACTCGAACCCTATACCCCAACCTCCTAATATGTGACTTATGACCATTTTGCTGGAATAGCATCATCTGCTCTTCCACAAACTTTATCGTATTTTATAACAAAACAAACTATACAACTTACCAAAACCCTAACCATCACCTCCTTTACCTTTCATTATTTAAAGAGACCCAAAGGTTGTTCTTCCTTTGTAAGAAATCTGAATATTTTCATACTAAGTTTAAACCCACAAAAAATGGAGGCTGATGCAACCAATCTTAAGTATTTTGGACCTGGTACCTTTATAAACACTGTTGGTAAGAAGGCCTTTCTTGTGAGGTTAACCAAATCATATGTAACTACGGATGATTTTGTAAGTTTTTTTGCTTATCTTTTTAATTTTTTTAAAATATCCATAGTTTCTAATATTTTATTTTGTGATTTTTTCATGTTAATAGATTTTTCCAAAATATGCACTCCCTTTTTTGCTTGATGAACCAGTTCCTGCTCGAGTGCTATCTGGTAATGATGTACATGATATGCGCTTGGTTATAAATAAAGGGAAGAAAAGGCTAGCGAAAGGTTGGTTAGAATTCATAAAGGCCAACAATTTGAGGGTTGGTAAGGCACTTCATTTTAGTTTTGTGGAAGGTTTAGATGATGATAGATTTGTTTGTCGAGTTCACATTATGGGACAGCCTCGTGATCTTGCTGCTGATTTTGACAATGAATTATCAAGTGTATCAAGTTCTAATGATGGTTCTGATTTTAGGGTGATGTTGGACTTTGGTGGTTCTGGAACAAGTGCAGATCCTCTTCAAATTGATTGAAATGTTAGGGTTACTTGGCCTATGGTTTTTGGTGAAATGTATTATCAAGACTTTTTGGTGTTGTTTATGGTAAGTTCTTAATATGTCCAATGATCGGCTAGTGTATTATGTCTAGGGTTTGTTAGGTTGAATTGTTGCTAAGATGTGTAAGCAACATTTCTTCTTTGTTTTATCATGTTTTTGTTATGTTAAGGCTCTATGTATTTATCCTAGATGTTGTTATGTCAAGACTCTATGTTTATATCCAGATTTCTAGTTGGTAAATTATCACTAATGTTTAGTCAAGACTTTTTGAGGCACATATGATGGCGGATTAAATTGCAGTTGGGATTAAATAACTTGTCAAATAAATTGCAGTAAGTCATCAAAGATCACACATAGACAAATATTTTCCATAGCATTTGATTTTGATTTAGGAAGAAACAAGCCTTCATACATTATCCTGCTTACATAGCACACATTAAACCAAAACAACCCTAAAAGAACTTTCCTACACCACTTGAGCTTGGGGCTTCAATAACAAGTTTGGTAGATTGACACTTGCTCTCAATCCTACTTGCAACAGCTTCCATACGTGCCATCATCTCTTCCTGGCTAAGTTTAACTTGATCCACAAGGCGATTAAGATTGGCAATTTCACCACGCAGTTCTTGCACCTGAAAATTAACATTGTTCACTGTCCAGGTTACAGGAAAAACTTGTTGATCTACACGACGACTGAGATTGGCAATTTCAGAACGAAGTTCTAGCATATGAATGATAACATTGTTCAATGCCCAGTTGATATTCATAATATGTTGTGAAGTAACAACAGAAAAAGGTAATTGATGTTCATCCTGCAAAAAAAGTAACACAAGGGCTGTCAATAAGGGAATAATAGGAATTATTGCAAAGTTGAAATTTATATCTTCTAACTGACAATGGATGATGCATATATTCTCCCCCATGTGAGATTACTTACCCGTTCAGTCTTGTAGAGTTGGTATCGAGGTGATTATACATTGACAGCAAAAAGTAATCTTCAAAGATATGATGCGGGATGATGATTACACTATGGAACGTGTTAGGGTTTAAATAGGAAGAGTATTGGGTAATGGAAAGGCAACAAATCAAGTGATGCATGCATTGCAAGAACCCATGCACGCCAAACCAATTGAAACGGTAGCTTGTATTGGGATTGTGATTGTTGTGTCTTTTGATTTGTCCAATGTACACACATTCACATAACAATCAATACACACATTTAATTAACAATCAATGCGCAGAAACGTTCTAATCCTAATTGTATTCTAAGTGATCAGTCCAAATGAAGTCTAAAATTGCATGATCTTGGATGTTACTTAGTGAAATCAATATGTAGTTACAATAGGACGGTGCTATTACTTGCTTACATCAAATAACAACTATGATTTATGAGGTAAATAGTTCACGTAATCCTACTTACACCTTATTGCATCGAATTGGAGACGTTTAAATAAGATTTTTCATCTGTTTTGTAAAATAATTTGTAGAATTTAAAATTTGAGAAATTGTCATATTTTATGTATAAAATATGAATTTATAATCTGCCTTTATGTACATTATGAAATTTCCATAAAATTAAGTCTCTTCAACTAAGAACAATTTTTCCGAAATTAAGAGAATGTGTTTTTTGAATGTCAATGGTGGTAAACAACAACAACAAAAATTAATAACAAACATTCTTAGAATATAATACTTCCATATATTGATTCTTCAAACAAGTTTAACATTAACAACCATCCAAAAGATAATGAAACTTCATCAAAAACAACAATCCCCTACTAATACATAACCCACACATCTATCCAAGTACGTACCATGAGTTACGGGGGATATAGGAATTAAAACATACAACTAAACTAGAAACTAGGTGATGTTGGAGCAGAAACATAATCATAGGGATGAAGGCCGGCACCACTAACAGCAGCCTCTGATAACTTCTCAATCCTGTCAAGCATTTTCATAATTTTGGCTTGGTTACTCTCAAGAACCTTCACAAGGTCTTCAATGTCCTCTAGTTTGCACTGCATGTCGATAACACGCTCACGAACACACTTATCCATACAAAATATATTGTCATACTTGCTAGTTGGTTTCCACTCGTTACTTTTTTCATTCCAACCATTTCTTTTTTCACCTTCCATGACTGAAAAAGAAAAATCAGAGTTAAATTACAATAATATCATCCAAAAATTAAAACACAAAACACTTATAAAATCTATGAAATTTAAAAAAAAAATTGATATCAAACCGTACTTCTCTTGTCAAGTGGATTTGTTCTCAACAAATGAAGGGACGCTTAAGAGATGGTTTTAGTTGTAATGGGGGTAAGGAGCACTGATTACCTTCTTAAATAGAGGTTGTCATACCCATTCAAGATGGGGTGCGTTGTTTAAAATAGATACTAAACAGGTGGGTTGTTTAATTTTTGCACACTTAATTGCGTAAAATTGTAAACATAAATATTAATAAATAAGTGTGTTTAAATAATGACCCCAAATTGCATAGTTTGGATTGACATTTCAGTGTAATATGACACCTACTCCACTTAATTAATAAAATATTTAAATATTTTATGACATTAGTAATTAGACATGAACAATGTTCTTAGCTATGATTACTCACTTCAATTGTCACAATATTACAAATTTATGTGATCGCATTTATACAATAGCATGATGACAACTACGACGTGTTACCGGTGTTAATTAGATCACCACAAGGACCAATGTGAGAGGTGTTAAGGGTGTCTTTAGCTATGATCAATCACTAAATTGCATCATGAACTCAAATTTATGAAAATTATGTCTTCGCTTGTATACAATTACATAATTAACACTACGACATTATGTCGGCGACCTTAACTCACCACATAGACCAATATTGCAAGTGTAAGGGTGTCAATAACTATGATCATTCACTACAATTGCCTCATGAAGGGAAAAAGATGGAAATTAAGTGATCACTTGTACATAATAGCAACACGCACAATACGACATATTATCGGGGATTACTAATACATTGACCAATGATTGATGACTAGCATCAATTGCAACATGTAGGAACAAGAAAATAGTGTTTGAACTGATATTGTATTACTAATATAAGTATGAATATTATGAAGTTGCATTAGTAAATCTTAGAGTGTAAGGTTTACGGTTTAGGGTTAGGGTTTAGGGTAAGGGAAAGGATTAGGGTTTCTATAAAAATATTTTTCTAAGGGTGTCGTTACCTATGATCACTCACTACAATTGCATCATGTAGGCAAAACACCTCACTTAAGTGTGCTTGTTTGTAGAGATTTATACCAGTAACCTTAAGGAGTCGTTTGGTTGGTGGGACAACATATCAAGAAAATCCCCATAAATAATCCCACCACCTCCTTGGTATAACATATCAACATATTTTAACAATAAAATCTATAACACAAACTAATTAATATTACTAATCAAACGTGAGATAATTGTCCTCCTTATCAAACCAACCAAACGACTCCTTAGGGTCTAGGGTTTAGGGTTAGGGTTAGGGTTAGGGTTAGGGTTTAGGGTTTGGGGATAGGATTTCGATATGCATATTTTTTTTTAAAAAAGAAATTAATTAACTAAGCCTATCCAGACTCGAACCCTTAACCACCACATCAAGTCACTACACTAAACACCACTATGCTGGAATAGCGTGTTATGCCAATTTAATTTTCTTTAATTAATGTTATAGTTGGTCTCAATATATGTGTAATTTAATTCAGGCGCACTTAACGATGTGAAATTACAACTATAATCATTAATGACACTACTTCTTTCAATAATGACCCTAATTACATATGTTGGACTGATATTATTGTGTTATTTAATTAATGACTCTATATAAATTATATTTAATAAAAATAATTAAAAAATAATAACTTTATGTTAATTAATCATGAAAAAATTTATATGTGAGGCATTTAATGGTCTCATTAGCTATGTTAATCATTTTAATTGGATCATGTAGTCACAATAGTACAAATTAATGTGATCAAAATTATACAATAGCATGATGAACCCTACGACATGTTCCCGGTGTCGTTTACTCACCTCAAGGAACAATGTGGGAGGTGTAAGGGTGTAATTACATATGATCACCCACTTCAATTGCATCATGAAGGCACAAGAACACAATTACAAGTATCACTTTTATACAATAGCATCATAAACCCTACGACATATTACCGGTGACCTTAAATCACCACATGGACCAACGTGGGACATCTAAAGGTGTCGTTACCTATGATCACTCACTACAATTGCATCATGTAGGCAAAACACCTCACTTAAGTGTGCTTGTTTGTAGAGATTTATACCGGTAACCTTAAGGAGTCGTTTGGTTGGTGGGACTACATATCAAGAAAATCCCCATAAATAACTCCACCACCTCCTTGGTATAACATATCAAAATATTTTAACAATAAAATCTATAACACAAATTAATTAATATTACTAATCAAACGTGGGATAATTGTCCTCCTTATCAAACCAACCAAACGACTCCTAAGGGTCTAGGGTTTAGGGTTAGGGTTAGGGTTTAGGGTTTGTGGAATGGGGAATGGGAATTGAGCACTGCCCTTAAAAAACACATAATAAAAAAGAACCTAACCAAACTCGAACCCTAGATCCTCACCTCGTTCAATACACGCACAACCACTATGCTAGAATAGAATCATCTGTCCATACAACTAACTTTTAAATTTTTTATGTACATTTGTAGCTTATATTTAGGGGGGAATTCATGGAGGGAAAATAAAATTCTGTAGCTTATATTTAGGCACAGATTTTTAAAACTAAAATATCAAATAAATTTCGTGGAGGGAAATACAAACAAGAGGAGGGAATTATTAAAGGTTTACTGATGTTTTGGACTCTATAAATAGTTGCACCATGCATTGTCACAAGCACTTCTAAATCAATAAAATAGTTAAAACAAATATAAACTAAATGGAATGCGGATGGATTGAAGAAGATTTCATAACATGGTTCGAGATGGAGATGCCCTATTCATACATTACTCGTGACGCATTGGTACCTTTTTTTTAGCCTTACACTTTTTTAATTCTAATATAGGAATTTACATACGATAATAATATTACTCTTTCTTATGTTTCCGCAGTGCCTTCCAAAGAAAATCTATCACTATCTTCCTCCTACCATGGTTGAAACAACTATCCAATGTAAAGGGAAGAAATGGACTACAACACTGAGCAGTGGTGTTCGGCGAAAACTCGTGAAGGGATGGAAAAAATTTGTCAAGGACAATTTCATTAAAAAAGGACATGTTCTTATCTTTGAACTTGTTCAAGCAACACCAACGACTGTTATGTTCAATGTTGAAGTGAGCGTTTGAGAAATTCTTCAATGTTGAACTTGAATTACAATTGTTTCACTTTATCAATGGAACTAGTCATTATGTTTTGATTATTAATACGTGACTATTTAATTTCATTGACAACTTATAGTATATGTTGCCACACATAACAAATGTTATTTGCAAACTCAATCAATCATAGATGACTACACTTAACGATTCTTATGAACATGATAGACAAGTGCAACCTCAAACAATTTTCTAAGTCAATTTATTGTAGCTAGGCGTGTCCTACAGGGAAGTGCAATGGCTGCAGAGAAGAGTGGAAAGGCTGCATAGAGAAGTGAAATAACTACATAGAAAGCTTAAACAATTATGAGAGCACATAGGGATTAATATACTATTTAATGCGGCTACACAAAATAAACCACTATAAATAGTTTCCAAAGTCAAATTACGAATCCACTTCTAATCCTAATCAACTACCTTTTATAAGCATTACAATGGATAGGACTCCAAAGAAGAACGTTGTTGCACAACCACTGCAAGGATCACCAGTTAGCCATAACATTTTGTATCAGGAGCTTAGGAATATACATAGGAAGCTAGAGAGTGAGGTTAACGAATTGCTAGGGAGGTTGGTTAAGGAGAGTGACATTGTTTTCCTCCAAAGTCTTTTATTGGAAGGCACGGTCCCCTTAACCACTCTTTACACCATGCTTGATGACCTACCCATTCCAAGCAACGAAAATGAGCCCAAAGAGAATTCTGTTATTGTTATCTCTAGCGACACTGAATCTGTTAACAAGTCTTCTAGGTCTGTGCCTGATACCCCAAAAATTGAGTAGTCCGTTATGAACTTGTCTCTTGTGCATGCCATGCATATAGCATGGTATGCTAGTGTAGGTGTTTTTGCTGTTTATGCTTATGGTTGTCTAGTTTGGTTCTTGTCTTGACTTGGTCGTGGTATTATGTAATGGAATATCAATCCATGAACAATCAATTAATGAATCTTATATTATGGTAAAATTATTTTCCAATTCTTCTTTACTTTTAACACGATTGATTACTAATGACTCCATCCTTATAAATATGAATAAGGTTTTCACTATTAATTGTTGAATCAAAACAGATTTTATGTGCAACCAAACTAGCTCCATATTGTACCTTAGATCATTGGGTTCGAAATCTATAATGAAGGTGTCACTTATTAATATTACAAGCTTTTAATTGCATTATCATGTTGTTTTCTCTAAGTGTATGATATAATCAAACTTCAAAAGGCTAAACTAATGGGTTCACAATTCATAAACTAGTTTTTCAAACAACTTGAATTTCATCTAACTTAATGAATTTTGCGTTAATTAAAACTATGTATGACACATTAGACAAATATAAACTAATTACTTGAAACAAATTTATAATTGCTAATTGAGAAAATACTATATCGAAAAACAAGTAAAATGATATGCCTAATTGATTAAGAACTTTACTTTCCATTAACGATTAACAAAAACACAAAATCAGTCATTTCATGATTGGAAACATATTTTAACAATCAACTTGATAATTTCATCCCTACAAACATTCCAACTAATAAAGCAGAAGAAATAACACAAGATTCATTATCAACCTCAAACCCTACAACACTTTCATCTACTAACGAGCTTGAAGAATGATCTTTATGACCAGTATTATTTTTTTGATATTCATATAAAGCTTCTTTGGCTTCATCATAAGTCTTGAAAGCCTTGAAGATGCTACCCTTGAAACCTACTACCATTGGAGCACACTCATGCCAAGAGTTGTACAATCCGGGTCTCTTACCATAAAATACCACATACACTTTGGATTGAGACTTGTTCTTAGCTTGATCATTCTTTTGGAAGTCGTTGAAAGCTAATATGGCTTCATCATAGGATTTAAAAGCTTTGAAGATGCTACCCTTAACTCCAATAACCATAGGGGCATACTCACACCAAGAGTTATATAATCCCGGCCTCTTACCACGAATACCACATAGATTTTTGATGATTTATTCTCATTCACATTGACCATGGTTCAATTGTCTTCCTTACTCTATTGAAGTGAAGATAGGAGGAAAGTAGATATAGAACTACTTTAGGTGAGGCAGTCAACACTTAAAAGAGTATATATATTGCTAAAAGTAATAGGGTTAGACAATGACCAATCAAAAAAAAAGAAGTGAAATTAGTCTATAAGCATATAAAATTTTGTAGTAAATACACAAAAATGGAGTATTTTCGTATGTATTTCGTATGTATTTCGTATGTATTTTGTTTTTCTACCAACCTAATTAAATACTTTATGGGAAACAAACAAATGCATGGTTAGTTGTGAAAGTTCTTTGAAAATGTAAAACATAATTAATAACATGAGAGAGAGTTAAACAAATTCAAAAAATTAACCTAAAATCTGATTAAGGGTATAAATGGAATAAAATTAACGAATTTAATAAAAAGGCGTGTGAAATTACTAAACTACCCCCATTTGGGACATTTGGGCCAAGAATGGTGTGGCCAATTATATTTATCATATTGTAATACTCAATTTGATTAGGTAGCTATACGACAATGAAATCAACAACTACTAGCTTGGGGGGAAGGGGGGGAGGGGGTTGCCACTTTATCCTTATTGGAATATTTGTATTTGCATGTGGTAATCAAGTTATACATAAAAATATACTGAAAGTGATTCAGCTGTGTCTTGCATGTCTGAATTTCTAATATGTCCCCTAATAATCTATTCAGGAGCCTAGTAAAACGAATATAATTAACACATGATTATTGTAGTGATACTTTTGGAGTTGGTCTACATCTTGGACTATTGTCAACATGTGCATCGAGAACCAACCGTTTCTGAGGTTTTATAAACCTTATACCTCCTCCGGTTCAATTTAGTGGTATAGTTCGATTAGGTACCATTAGAAATTATATCCGTAAAACACGATCGAAGAAATTTGCTCCGAAATCGAATCTTGTCTCACTAAAAAATAAGATTAGGATTTCCACAAACTAAATACTTAAAGTATGGCTTGAAGTTGAAGAAGAAAAGAAAGTCGGCAGAGAGATTTTTGTCTCTCTGTTCTTTCATATGTAAAAGAAAAGACATGTTACTTTTCGTTTAAAGAGAAGAAGTGCAGTTGTGGGTAAACTGCTCCCGCTTTTACTCCCACTCCCTTTTTTACCGTAGGTAACTTCCATTAGGAATTCATATTTATCCGATATTTAATAAAATTGGGTCGGGTCTGGTCGGGTCAGTCCTCATGGGCGATGCAAAATCCAAACCCAAATAACCAACATCTCCTACTTCGCATATAGTGGACTGGATCCAAACCAATACCACACCATACAGTTCATATAGAAAAATAGTTCATGTGACCAGCGAGCATCATCAAGAGCTAAACCTATTAAGGTTGTATAATAGCTCTATGTAAAGGACTCGCTACTAACATAAGGATTTTATTACTCGCAATACCCCAAACATTATTCACTACCCCAGTAGCTACTTATCTGGTCCCTCAACCTCGATTGAGGCGAACTCGAGTTCCTATTTAACTTTGTATCACAATTACACTTGAAACTCTCATGGTAAATATAATGGCCCACCTACGAATACAAGTTAAGTTATGAATTATTTTAATTGTCTTCTTTCTAGCCGAATATATTCATTCCAAATCTGCTACTTTCCTAGACATGCACCACATTGCCGAATTATTCATGACTATTAGTGACATGCTAAAGTAGCAACACCAATTGGTACTTCAAGAGACAGTAAAAGTTCAAAGGGTATTCCAATGAAAAATCACATTGATATTTCTCAGGGCCTCACAAAATGAAGAAACAAGGATACAGATCCAGTACCCTATTGGTCGAATTAGCACACGTGGTATGAAATACGTGGTATGAGGTTCTTTCCCAATTCGGCGCATGTGTCTCATTCTTAAATATATAAACACTGTAAAGATCTTGATCCAAACACTTCTAAATGTCTAACCCAAGTCTTTCTTTAAACAATCCTCAAATCCAATCTTCTAAAAAAAAAATCACATCTGGCTTGCGAAACAAGTCATATAGGATGTTTGAACTCTAATCCCGACCAACCATTTTAGTTAAAATACGCATGATCTTGTACAATCAAATTTTAATTTGGTCTCATCTCTGCACGTTCCTCGACATCAGAGGCAATCGCTCGTGTGAGAGAGCCGATCTTGTGACTTGTTCGGCACACTTAACATAAACAAATTTCATCATATACTCTTAGTCCTATATTCCGGGTTGATGTTAAAAGTCCACCTACTCCGGCTATGGGTATTCTTGGGCCTCGTCCCAATTAACTCGAATTTGAGAGACAAAAGATTGAGAGGAGTAAGGGAGTGACCGGTGACATTCCTTGAGTGAAAAAGGAGAGGATGTGTTGAGTGATGTGAGTGGGATGTCACCACCCGAATCTACACCCGACCTTGAAAAGAAAATGAGGGAAAAGAAAGAGGGAAAAAGAATCATTGAGAGTGAGGACACCCCTTATTCTAACCTTAACCCTTTATCTTTTTCTTCTACTATTGTGAATACTTGTGTAGGTACTCTTGGAGGTAAACCAATGGAGCCTCAATCATATCCCAAGAAGGAAGGACAAGGTGAAGAAAATCTTCAATGTGAGCTTCAAGGTGAAGATACAATTCATGACACTTCAAATGCATTGAGTGAGCAAGATGGCCACTCAAAGGTATATGATAGTTCTTCCTTTGAACATGTTACTTCCTTGTCTCATGGTAGTGTTTGTGCTAACTCAACACTAGTTGATGATTTGTATGATTATAATGTGTTTGCAACTAGTGAAGAGTCGGTGGGTCAACTTGTGTGTGATTGTGAACCACTAGTTGAGAGGTATGATAAGCCACATCATGATGTAAGCTCGATTTTTATTGAACCTCTCTCTAGTGAAGATTGTGTAGTTGATCTCATGTGTGACCCTTGTTATGAGACACCACCTATATTTGATAAAGGGGAAGATGAGTTGAATGAATGCCCTATCCTTTCGCTTGATGAATTGATTGAAAATGGTGGGCCTATGTGTTGTACTGAGGATGGTAGTGACCTTGAGGAGTCTCTAGTGGATAAGATGGATCAAATTGTATTCGATGTCTCCTCAAGTGTGGATGATGACTCTAGTTTGAATACCTCACCTTTGATGGGTAGTGGACTTGTTTTCACAAACACTTTGTTTGAAGAGGATTATCAAAGAGGTGATGGTGAATATCAAACTAGAGAAGAGTTTGGATATAAACCTCCATAGTTTGGAAAGTTGAACTCTATGGACAATCCATTGTTTGGAAATCCAAGTTAGATGAGAGACCTTGGTCTTGATTGTGATGGTCCATCTTCTAGTAGTCCTAACCTTTATTGTGTGGACTATAATGATGAAGAATCTATTTTGGAGACCTTCCTTGGGAGTTTTTTTAGTGAGGAAGATTGTCTTAGAGGTGGATTTAGAGGTGAGGAAGCCACTCTTGGTGTGTGTAAGAGTGCTTCCAAGAAGGGGAGTGGAGTATTTGACGTTAGTTGCCAATTGAACTATTTTGTTTACTCCACCCCACATGTTAATGACACCTTGGGTGTTGAGCATGCCAAAGCAAACGAGTCACATTGTGATCGTAATGCATTGAAGTTTTGGTGTGTTGATCATAAGCTTGGAGGTCATACGGAACTTAGTTGCTTAATCTTGCATGTTCCATGTCTTATTGATCTCTTTGCTTATTATAGTAGTGAATGCTTTTCATTGTTGAGCCAAGAACTTTTTGTTTCCTTTGGAGACCTATTCTTTTTGATTGGTATTGATACTTGGCTCTATCACAAAAATGTGCTTTTCATAGCACTTGCACTCACTCTTGTTGGACTTGCCTACTCTTGTAGTGGGAAGTTTTGGTGTGTTCTTATTGGGATTAGGGATCATAAGAATTTTGATGGCTTGATCTTGCATATTCCCTATCCTATTGATCTCTTTGCATGTTCTTGTGTTGGATGCACTTCCTTTTTGAGTCGAATACTTGTTGTTTCCTTTAGGGACATGAGCTTTTTTGTTAGAATTGATGCTTGGCTCTACCATAAAAGTGTGTTTTCCACACTTGGTGCACTAACCTACTCTTGTAGTAGGAGCTTTTGGATGTGCTTGTCTTTGGATGTAGGTCTTGATGGTTTGATTTCGAGGACGAAATCCTTTCAAGAAGGGGAGGATGATGCAGGGAAAATCGAGCCTAAGGCACGTACCATCAAGAGCCGAGATTGGAGGATGCAAAGGACGAGAGGTCAAGATCATCGGAGAAGAGTTCGGGAGCATTTTGAAGATCGAGGCATTGGCTCCAGGCCCAGGCGCCCCGCCCAGGCAAAGCAGGCGCTCCGCCCAAGCAAGGGGCAGCCCAGGCGCTCCGCCTCCATTGTGGGCGCTCCGCCCAGCTCACTCCACTGATCAAAGTTGGGCAAAACGAACCACAATTTGATTTTATGTCAAAACGTAAAACCATTTTAAAATCTGTCCATATTTGTAAACTAGTCAGTCCTCAAATTTGCATAAATATACTGCTCATCGATGTTTCTTGCAATTCTAACCATGATCGAATATGTATATGCAATCAGGGGACGAAAATGCGATTAGGCATAGGGCTTAAGCCGTTTCTGCAAAATATAAAAGGCCCAAAACTTATTTTTGACCATGCTTCACTGCCTATGAAATTATTTGCGTAAATATCCTTTCTTGTTTGATTGATTGCATATTTAACCTTTAAGTCAGTAAAATAATTTATAAATGCAATTCATGTTTTTTCTGTTGTCTTTTAACATCCCCAAAGTAAAAGCTCGGGCAGGAACCACTTTTTCTGGGACTTGGGGAAGTTCCTAACACCTTCTTCCCCGAGTTATTTGGACTTCTTACCCTTGAATCTCTGGAAATGTGTTTTATTGAATAAAACTTGACCTTAGACATCTAGGTGACCTAATACACCTTAGAAGACGCATATTAGGTGGCGACTCCAATTTCAAACTCAGCCGAGTTTCCTAGTCAAAACCTGTGCTTGACTCGCTCCGAGTCGGGTAAAAGTTGGGTGTGACATGTGCATGATAAAGATTTGGAATCGGGAATTCAAGGTGGGAGACCTGGTGTTGTTGCTTAATTCCTGGCTCCAATTATTTCCGCGAAAGTTGAAGTCGAAATGGAGTGACCCATTTAAAGTTGTTGGTGTTTCTCCCTATGGTTCGCTTGATTTGGAAGGTGATGATGGAAGAGTTTTAGAGTAATGTGCGCAAGGCTAAGCATTATTTGGGAGTTGTTGAAGGCACCAAGTGGTGGCCTTGGTTTTCTTGATTGATCCTTGAGTTAATGGGTCGGCATCGTGCCTCGACGTTAACTGAGGCGCTTCTTGTGAAGCAACCCAATGTTTTTAGCTAACTAGTTGTTTTTTTGTAGGTCTCAAAGATGAGTTGTAGCTGGAGTGAGACTGAGAAATGCAGGACCTCACATGTAACAGGAGGCCGCACCATGCTTGGGCAGTCACCCCTTAGGTGAGTAAGGTAAAAGAGAAAAAGGAAGGAAATAGAGAGCTAAGAACATGCGGTCGCCTCTCAAAGAGTGCGACCGCACATTTTCAAAAAATCCAAAAAAAATTTTAAGTATGAAATGTGAGGCTCTCCGGACTTTTTTCGCCCATTTTGGCCACACATGCAGAGCAGGAGGCCCTTTTTTACAAGAAGGTCGCCCCTTCAAGAGGCGATCGCCCTTCTTCTTAAGCCTAAAAAATTTGGCTAAGTGTCAAAAATGGAGATCTCTGAAGTTTGAGCGCCCTTTCTGGCCGCATATTTAGTGTTTGCCGCATTTTGTCTCAAGTGTGAAGGATAGGTGCCAACAGGCGGCCGCCTACTTCCCAAAGATCGCAAGACTAAAAAGCCAGTACATAGGCGAACGCCTGTGTAAGAGGCGACCACCCTCTTTTTTGTAATGGTTACGGGGTAAGGGGGTATAAAAGGAACCCTAGGGGCGCCTTTTCACCTCCTTCACACTATTCTCATCGAAAACCCTAACCGCCGGCACCCCTATTTTTCCCGATCATCGGAGACCTTCACCCACTCACTCTACAACTAATCACTCACGCATTCCATCACATAGACTCTCTTGTGAGCCTTTCAATTCAACTTTACTTTTGCTTTTTAATTTAATTTTAAAACATTTTAGGAGTAGGGTTTAGATAAAATGTTAAAACCCCAAAATAAAATAAAAACATGAATTAGGATGGTTTGGGGAAGGGTGAGCGTACCTATTATTATCTTGAATCTAGAAGCTTGAGAGTTTTGTGACCTTGAGAGAGAAACAAAAATGGGTAGTTGTGAACTTGATTGTGCTATAATGTTTGAAATCTAGGGACTCGCGCCCCCACTGTAGTGTTGCTGTCGAAGTAAAGGCCCCTGCCCTTAATTGGTGGTCACTTGTTCTTCCCAAGTCAGCCACTTGAACTAATGATGGTTCATGAACATACGGTCGCCTCTCTTAAGCGACCTCCCTTTCATATGGTTTCAACTACCAAAAATATAGTGATGAGATAGAGGTCGTACCTTATTAGTGCGGCCGCCCCTCTTATCTCACATGACCATCTCTTTAAAGTTAGAGTGCCTAAGATCAGGCGGGCGCTCCTTCATGAGGCGGACGCCCTTTGCTTAGGACCTCAAAATTTTTCTAAGTGTAGAAAAGGCACCTCTCTTAAGTTTGAGCGCTCTTTTGGGCGCCCTTGGAGGTTAGGTCGCCTCTAATCTTCATGAAATTGAAAAAAGGTGCATTTGGAGGCCGCCCACTGGTTAGGCCGCCCAATGTCTCTGCATATCACTCTCCCTTCTGGCTTGAGATGATCCTGGATCTATATGCTGAGCTAGGGAAGAAGTCTAAGCCAGAAGTAAGAGTGATATGCAGAGACATTGGAGTTGACATTTCTGTCTGAGCTTTAAATGAATATTTAGGGCTTCTCAATATTGTTTCCTAAGAACACATGGCCAAGTTAAACTTGGGAGAAGAAGCACAAAAGCATTGGCTTGCTCCCATCATAGGATGAGAAAGCAGCCCTACATGGAAAAGAAAAGGGGTGCAAATTACTTGGGATGATCTCAATTTTGAAGGCAATAGATGGTACTCCATCATTAGTTCAAAAATGCTGCCAACCAAAGAGAAGTTCCTCATAAGCTTTAACAGGGCAGTGATGATTGGATGCTTAATGACAGGGATGAAGATAAACTTGGAAGCAGAGATGATAAAGACAATGGTAGAAGTAGCTAAATCTCCTGATTATGATTATCCTTACCCTAACACACTTACACAGTATTTGATGGAGGAAGGATGTGAGAACTTTTCTGATGACAACTATGCACCTACTGATGTGAAATTTGACAGTTTTTCCATTGAAGATGAAAACAATCCATCGCACCCGTCAACCCCTTCAAGGAAAGTTGTGACTCCATAAGCTCAGACCAGGACAATTGTTCTTTCTGACAGGCCCTCCACCTCAAGAACTCCGCAACCTCAGATTCCACAAGATGTCCAAATTGCTTTAACTAAGTTGACTCAAGAATTGGTACGGTTAGACAAGAAGATGACAGAATTCCAAGTCCTTATGCTCAAAATGCCACAAATGATGTCCCCACAAGGAACTCAAGACAGAGCAGCCAAGAATCAGTTGCACAAACTTGTAAAAGCTGTTGAGAGAAACACAAGAGACATTGCTACCAACAAGAAGGCCATGAAAAAGATGGAACTGGCAGTTCAACTTATGGAAAAGACATAGTTAGAGATAGAAAGGAAGTTGAATGATCTATGCACTGAGCGGGAGAGAGAGAAGGACGCATCACTATCAATGTGGAGTTCTGTAGCCCCAGATTTTGACTCGTAAATGATAGCTGCATTTTGGTGTATTTATTCCTTTTTGCTTGTAGTTTTGATGCTATCTTTTATGTGTTGTTGCTCTGTATTTGGCACTTGTTGTGTAGTTATTTCTAGAACATTTTGTACTCTTGTTGATTCATTAATGAAGCTTTTCTGGGCAGAGGTTCCTTGATATTCCCACTTTACCTAAGGGGTTTTCCACGTAAAATGTGCTAATATATGATAAGAATGTAGTTAATATTTTGAATTCACAGAGAAGCAAATATCACACCATTTTAATGAAAAACAAGATTTTAAAATATGTTGTTTGATCTTTATTCATGGATATCAAAAGATTATATGTTGATATATGTTTAGAATAAGAAACAGAGATATTTTAAACCCTAAAAACGTGAAACAGGGTTTGTCCGAATTTGATCACAGTTTCGGAGATTAGAGAATTTCGACAGACTCCGATTGATCTGGAATTTGGTAGGTTCATTGGAATTGACCCAATAAGAAAAACTCACTACTTTGCAGTGAACCATGTCGTGTTTCGGCTATTTGAGGCTGTTAAGATTGTATTTTGGACGTTTTTATATTTTCTGGTAATTATATTTTTAAGAAAAGTTAAAGGTTGGCATTTAATGGTGATAGAGACTATTTTGTATGCTCTTTATGATCATATACTTGTAGGAACAATAAGTTTATGTGTTGACATAGATCTTCCTCCATAACGGATAAATTTATGGTTAAGTATACTTGGTTTAAAAGTCCCTATGGTATCCATGATTAAATACTAGTATAAACAATGTGTATACGTATTGACAATGGATCTTCCTCCCTAACGGATAAATGTATTGTTGGTATACTAGGTTTAATCACTAGTTGTTGATGACCAGTATATATCTCTCCAACTGAGAATTTCATGTTGAGTCAATGAGACTAAGGCTATTAAATAATTGATATTCATTCAAATTAAATTGATAGTAGACTTTCTCAATGAGTTGGATCTATTTAGTTTAATGAGTGCAATCTGACATTGCATGAATATAGTGCATGGATAGTAACTTTCCCAACGAATTTGGTAAGATGCATGAAAATATGTGTGATTTGTTTTGAATTTAATTATTCAATATTGCATGACTGATTTTTTTCATCTATTTAATTATTCAATCTCTTAGTAAGTATGCCTTGAATTCCCTAAGTGATATTCTCTCACAAAAACTAAATATTCAAGGGTTTATTTTAGTGATGATAAGACATTATTTTTAAAAGATGCATTATATGTACGTAATGTTAGAAGGAATTTTAATTCAGTTTCTAGTTTACTAAGAGATGGATATTCAGTTTTACAAATAACTTTTGTGTTATTGAGATTAATAAATATTTATTTCTTCTGGTACATAGTTGTATGTCCTTTTATTATTGATGTCTTCCGAACTTAACGATATTGATCTACCCCATAAGAGAAAATATTCTTTGAATTTGAATAACACTTATATGTTGCTCTTGTGTCAGTGTCAATGTCAAATTAATAGGATTTTAAAAATTGGTAAAGGATGGATCATGACGTTCATTGAAAGTGGAGGCACTACCATCTTGTAAATCTTGTTTAAAAGGAAATATGACTAAGTGCTACTCTGGTGCAAGCTAATCGGAGATTAAGCGCAGAAACCGAGGACAAACAATGGAAAACAAAGATAGAAGCTTGAATCAGATTTTCTTGCTTGAACGACACTGAGGAACTGGTCTTGGTACACTTCAAGTAGAAGGAAAGAGCACCTAAGTTATGCAACAATCCTCAAGAAAACAACGCCTCTTGCAAACTGAATACTCAAAGAGAAATTTTTCAATCGGATTCACCGAAAGCCACAAGTTTCGAAGGATCCCATCGAGTTTGCTCACATCTTAGACAAAAGAGAAAGTGCTCTCGGCTACTCGCATTCAATATTCAGTAATCAAAGTCTAGGTGTTTACAATTGAAATAGAAAGGAGTTTATATAGACAATACTAAGGGAAAAATAGTAAATGGTCACAAGCGACCAATAAGAATAAGCTACGCATGGATGAATAATTTAAGTGTTCGGACACTCCTCTGGTCTCGAGCACTTGAGCTCGAACTCTTGAACTCGGACGCCCTTCCTTTGGTTGCTTGCTTTACTATTCGGCGTCAATATTTGACTGTTCGATTTGTGGTTGATTTCGAACACTTGAGCTCGAACTCTTATACTCAGACGCTCTCCTGCCTCAAGCACATTTGTAGCCCTTTGGTCGATTCGCTGCTCGGCGTCATTCTTATTGGGTTCGGTCTCTTTCAGCTTCGGGCTCATAATTCGGACACTTCCTCCCTCGATCTCAAGCTTGATCGTTAGGCTTCCATAAGTTGTGTCCGGCCTCGTAGCTTCCCAATCAGCTCGATCACTTGTTAGCTTGTTCGATGGATTTCCATTGTGGTTGCTCGGCGAGGCAATCTTCGTTATATCCCATTCCAGCCACATTATTTGGTCTTGGGCATCATGTGACTACTCGTCCTGGCTCTTTGAGAACGGCCTCAATGTCTCTAATAGATAACAGCCAATTTTGATTGTGTCATCCTCCCCTACTTGAAAGGATATCGTCCTCGAAATCGCTTAATTCTCTGCCTCTGGTTCACAGAAACCGATCATTATCAGCACAGCCTTTTCATCGACATCATTCGTCCTCGACTTTGGTTCCTGGGAAACATGGACAAAAATGAGTAGAGGTAATCTCCAAGCCTTAGTGAGACAACAACAGAGTTTTTCCACAAGCTTGTTTCCGTGATTGGGTGTTCGAACGCTTCCAAAGCCTCCTCGAGCAATATCATTATTCGTCGGGGCTCTAGCAAGCCAAAAGATAAGCATGAGCCAAGAAAACATACTGTCCTCGTGGAGTTTACAAGTTTCGATCGCATACCAGCAGCTCTTCACTTGCGCTAATTTCAATCATTTGGAATACTCTCCACGGTTAAGCACAACACAAATAAAATTGTTCGAACACATCCTCAGAATTTTCATATCATTCAACCTCAAAAGCATCAAGTCAAGTAAACTATAGTTAAGATAAATTCTGAGGTCAGTTCTCAATGAAGTCAACAAATCAAGTATGACACCGAAGTGTCCCTTTAACCCCTCAGAGGGAGCTTCTCGAATTGATTGCTCTCTCCAAATTGACACGAGCACACAAACCCTTCCCCATTCGAAAGGGCAGCCGTCGTGCCATTGATATTTCCCCACTCATCGACCACTCAAGATAGTGTTTCGATCACCCTTAAACTTGGATCGAGTTCAGGCATCAACTCGAAGCCTTTGAACCCCACCAATTTCGAAGTGAGAGTGGGTCGCTAAGGCGAACTTCATCGATAGCCCTCATAGCTCTAGTTCGAAGCCCTCATAGCCAAAAACATTCACCTTTAACTTGTGGAACCTCGAGTTCGGCACAGCAAATTGGGGATTGCCCAAAGCTTGCTTTCAACGGCTGGTTCCATCCTTCGGATTGGGTAATGCAACTTGGTGATTGCCTAAGTGTTGTATTCAAACTTAGGGATTGCCCAAGTTGTTTTTTTCAACTCGGGGAATGCGCAAGTTTTGTTGTTTCACTTGGGGAATGCCCAAGCTTGATTCACCTCGCGGATTTCCCAAGTTTTACTGTTCGGTCGGGAGATTTCCCACGACCTATCTTCGATTGGCCTCGTTGTTCAACCGTTGTTGACGAGCCAAACAATTGTTTTGCTTCGGGGTCACACTAGCAAAATTGAAAATTTCATTCCCAAACTCTCTTTGAGTCCTCGGTGTCCTTCCTGGCTCAAGGTTAGCAATTCGGATGCCCACACCTCGAATTTCAGCTCCAAGCCCTTTTAGTTCGGCCATAAGATCGGCCACAGTGACATTGGGCTCATTTCCCATCATCTTTTCGTTTTAAGCCATTAACCTGCACAAATCAAAGACAAGAAGTGTTTGGTTAGAAATCACCTCACACACTCCCTAACTTTTGTTGGGTGGCGCTTGGGTCCACTCAATTTTTTAGGTTCGGTCACTCAAGAACTTGCAAGCCAATGGCTTCGTCGGATAGATCAATGTCCTCTAAGATCTTTCAAGTTCGACAATAGTCACTGACTCTTCGAGAAGAGTGAAGTGATGTTCGACTCGATGGAACGGACACTCTCGGGAAGTCAAAGAATTGTCTATGAAATTTTGGACTTCGGTCACCCCACGCACGAATTCCTAAAAGCTCAAACAAATTAGTACGACCTCGAGTAGAAGAAATTTACTCCAAAGATCCTCTAACGAGATTCATCGATCACAAAGAAAAGTAAGAACCTAGGAGAATCTACCTTTCGGTTCCTCTTCAGGAATCCCCGGTCACGTCACCCCTTGTACAGACAAAGTGGTCCCTCCTTGGTACAGATTAGGGTTTAACCTTATCCACTTTCCTCTTTCTAGCTGATAAAATTTCACCTGGGCTTTCGATTTTAAAACTTTACCCCTTTCTTCTTTAATGGAAAAGTGAACTTCTGACTACGATGTACGGACAACTTCAAATTTTGTTCACAGTCCAAGAATACAAAATTCAGCTCAAGATTTAGGTTTTCTCCTGTAACTTCGTACGTCGGAGAAGATTTTTAAGTTTTCAGTTGAGCTAAGAGCAAAGTTTCACTTGTCCGTACACTGTTACAATGTAACAATTTTTCACTGTACGGACGGTGGCCATTCGACGGAACTTTGGATTTTAACAACAAAACTTCGACCCAAATCAATTAAAACCAATAGTCTTCGATAATCAACAACCAAAACACGACTGAGATTTTATAATATCACAACCACGATAAACAGTCTACAAATAACAAAGAAACCATAGTCGACCGATGATGTATGACAAGTACTTGTTCGATTCCTGAGACGATGGTGAGTCCAAATCTGTGGTTGTTTAATCCAAACCACCAACAACAGTTGAATTTTCTTCTTTTCACTATTTTTTTTTTTTTGGAAAATAAGAACACCAACAGTAACAACACAAGAACAATAACAAGAACACGAAATGGAAAGTCCTCACATCTGAGACAAAAGAGAAAGTGCTCTCGGCTACTCTCATTCAATATTCAGTAATCAAAGTCTAGGTATTTACAAATGAAATAGAAAGGAGTTTATATAGACAATACTAAGAGAAAAATTGTAAACGGTCACAAGCAACCAATAAGAATAAGCTACGCATCGATGAATAAGTTAAGTGTTCGGACACTCCTCTGGTCTCAAGCACTTGTGCTCGAACTCTTGAACTCGGACGCCCTTCCTTTGGTTGCTTGCTTTACTATTCGGCGTCAATATTTGAGTGTTCGATTTATGGTTGATTTCGAACCGTTGAGCTCGAACTCTAAAACTCAGACGCTCTCCTGCTTCGGGCACATTTGTAGCCCTTTGGTCGATTCAATGCTCGGCGTCATTCTTATTGGGTTCGGTCACTTTCAGCTTCGGGCTCATAATTCGGACACTTCCTCCCTCGATCTCAAGCTTGATCGTTGGGCTTCCATAAGTTGTGTCCGGCCTCGTAGCTTCCCAATCAGCTCGATCACTTGTTAGCTTGTTCGATGGATTTCCATTGTGGTTACTCGGCGAGGCAATCTTCGTTATATCTATGACTAGTAGTTGTTCGATTTCTGAGACGATGGTGAGTCTAAATTTTTTTTTATTTAATCCAAACCACCAACAGTTGAATTTTCTTCTTTTCACAATTTTTTTTGGTAAAATAAGAACACCAACAGTAACAACACAAGAAAAATAACTAGAACACGAAACAGCAAACAAAAGACACGAATGCACGAAAATAAAGATAATGTCGAACAGGATTTGGGGTTGTAAAAACAAGCCCAAACTATGCTCTAATACAGGATTTGGGGTTGTAAAACCATGCTCTGATACCAAGATGGTGCAAGCTAATCAGAGATTAAACTTAGCAACTGAGGACAAACAGCGGAAAACAAAGATAGAAGCTTGACACAGCTTTTCTTGCTTGAACGGCACGAAGGAACTAATCTCGGTACGATTCAAGTAGAAGGAAAGAACCCCTAAGCTATGCAACAATCGCCAAGAGAAAAATTCCTCTTGCAAACTGAATGATCAAAGAGGAATTGTTCAATCGGATTCACCGAAAGCCACAAGTTCTGAAGGAACCCATCGGGTTTGCTCATATCTAAGACAAAAGAGAAAATGGTCTCGGCTACTCTCATTCAATATTCAGTAATCAAAGTCTAGGTATTTAAAATGAAATGGAAAGGAGTTTATATTGACAATACTAAGGGAAAAATAGGTACGGTAACAAGAGACCAATAAGAATAAGCCATGCAGGGCTGAATAAGTTAAGTGTTCGGACACTCCTCTGGTCTCGTGCACTTGAGCTCGAACTCTTGAACTCGGACGCCCTTCCTTTGGTTGCTTGCTTTACTATTCGGCGTCAATATTTGAGTGTTAGATTTGTGGTTGATTTCGAACACTTGAGCTCGAACTCTTATACTCAGATGCTCTCCTGCCTCAAGCACATTTGTAGCCCTTTAGTCGATTCACTGCTCGGCGTCATTCTTATTGGGTTCGGTCACTTTCAGCTTCGGGCTCATAATTCGGACACTTCATCCCTCGATCTCAAGCTTGATCGTTGGGCTTCCATAAGTTGTGTCAACCCTCGTAGCTTCCCAATCAGCTCGATCACTTGTTAGCTTGTTCGATGGATTTCAATTGTTGTTGCTCGGCGAGGCAATCTTCGGTATATCCAATTTAAGCGACATTATTTGGTACGGGGAATCATGTGACTCCTCGGCCTAGCTCCATGAGAACGGCAACAATGACTTTAACAGATAACAGCCAATTTGGATTGCCTCATCCTCCCCTTCTTGAAAGGATTTCGTCCTCGAAATCGCTTCATTCTCTGCCTCTGGTTCACAGCAACAGATCATTATTAGCAGAGCCTTTTCATCGACATCATTCATCCTCGACTTTGGTTCCTGCAAAACATGGACAAAAATGAGTAGAGGTAATCTCCAAGCCCTAATGAGACAACAACAGAGTTTTCCCACAAGCTTGTTTCCATGATTGGGTGTTCGAGAGCTTCCAAAGCCTCCTCGAGCGATATCATTATTCGCCGGGGCTCTAGCAAGCCAAAAGATAAGCATGAGCCAAGAAAACATACCGCCCTCGTGGAATTTACAAGTTTCGGTCGCATACCAGCAGCTCTTCACTTGCGCTAATTAAAATCATTTATAATACTCTCCACGGTTAAGCACAACACAAGTAAATTTGTTCGAACACATCCTCTAAATTTTCATATCATTCAACCTCAAAAGCATCAAGTCAAGCAAACTATAGTTAAAATCAATTCTGAGTTCAATTCTCAATGAGGTCAACACATCAAGTATGACACCGAAGTGTCCCTTTAAGCCCTCAGAGGGAGCTTCTCGAACTGATAACTCTCTCAAAATCTACACAAGCACACAAACCCTTCCCCATTCGAAATGGTAGCCATCGTGCCATTGATATTTTCCCACCCATCCACCACTCAAGACTAGCGTTTCGGTCACCTTTAAGCTTGGGATCGAGTTCAGGCATCAACTCGATGCCTTTGAACCCCACCAGTCGCGAAGCGAGAGTGGTCGCTAAGGCGAACTTCATCGATAGCGCATCGGACACAACATGCACGATGCTTCATCATAGGCAAACAAATAGTAGAGAAAAGTACTGCCTAGGGTGACTTCATCAATGGGGTCATCATCCAAGGTTTTTATTTCAACCTCAAGAACACAATTAAAATCACATTCGAACAACACGAGGGAGAAACGAGACTTAAACAAGATCATCTCTTTTAATTCCTAGATCAAACAATTGATGCTTAAAATATAGATCCTCATCACAAGTGTTATCACTAGTTTTCCTTTCATCAAACTTACAAGCAGTTTCAATTTTTCGGTAACAGTCAAGAACAACTAGTGTATCATCACAAGTCTTACTACTGTTCATATTCTTATCATGAACTTATTCTTCTCTTACTACAATTCATATTCTTAACATGAACTTGTTCTTCACTAACTCCTAGAGTTATGAGTGTAGTATATTTACCTGGAAGGTCACAAGATTTACCTTCACCCATTTCATCTTCAAGCATAGAGTAGGAACTTTTGGTCTCTTCATCACCAAGGACAGCCTCCGAATCGATGTCTTTGGGAGCTACTGTTAGGTGGTGCTCACTCTCAAGCTTGTTGTCCATGGTACCTACAAGAGATCTCAAACTGTAACGACCTCAAATAGTCGTTTCGAAAATTGGGACCTCGATTTATGTGTCCATAATCCCAAAAGCTCCGTAAGGTCCATTATGTCATGCCTGAAAATTTTTAGCTAAAACGAACTTTGTTAGATAGGTATCGGAGAAAGACTTCCGTTTCGGATATTCGTTAAGGCTAAAAGAGGTTTCGGAGTTCGATTTGAGCAAATGAGTTCTGATGTGAAATCTGAAAGTTGCTTTAGGTTCGTATGATAATTTATGACATGTAGCAACCTTCAGAAGTGAAAACGGACCTCGTTTGATAGGACTTTTGATAAAGTCTCCGTTGCGAAAGTTTAAAAAGGTTAAAAGAGGTTTTCGAGCTCGATTTTAGTAAACGAACTCCGATGAGAGATCTGAGGATTCCGTTAGGTTTGTATCGTCATTTTTTGACTTGTAGCAACTTTCGAATTAGGATTCCGGGGTCATTTGATTAAAATTCGCTATTTTGGCGAAAGTCGAAATTTGACCCTTTCCCGTGGGTCCCACTTTCTTGAGTTCTAGGGATCCCAATTGAGTTTCGTCTTGACGAGCATGTCACACAAGTCTTGTATGAGTTGTGTAAAAAATTTGGGGTCATTCTGAGCTTCGTAGGGTCCCGTTTGGACCAAAAAACAGTGGCTGACCTTGTGCAAAACCAAAAAAGCTGCTGAATTCTGTTTTTTACTGTTCAGCCAGAAAGAAATCGATTTTTTAGATCAATACATAAGGAATTGGAAAACTGTCAAAACATAAAAGTTGTAGCTCTTTGAGTCATGGTTCTAATGCCACCAACCATGTATTATTTGGAAATTTCTATGAAAAGTTATGAGTATTTTACTGAGAGCTATCCAGTGAGGTACAATTTGGACAGCATGTAGTACAACTCTTTAAAGATGCGGGCTGCTATATATACTAGGGCGGGCATTCATTTTTATTTTTCATGTTTTGAGCTTCTAAACGTGATTCCAAGGGTAATTTAAAGTACCAAAATCATTCCTAAACACAAGGTAACTATTCTTACTCATTTTTAACGCTTTAATCCGAGGATCAAAGTGACGATCCTTGGAAAGAGGGTTTGAACCCTAAATTTGTGAAATGGGAAAAATGACCGAGTTGGACTCGGGTATGTACAATAATGGTACTTTTAGACTCGTGGGAGTATGGGGAGTCCGGAAACATAAATTTTACGGGTTTTTGGGTACGTCCAACCTGGGGGTATTTTGGTAAATAGCCTCTTAAATTGCGTAAGGGCTTAGAATCCTTTCCTCACATGCTTACGAGTGCGACACTATTTCTTTGGTTCAGAAAGGAGTCTTACGGAGGCACATCGTTTGGGAAAGGAGGTCGTTCCTTAGCCACTTGAGCCGATTTTGAGGTAAGTGAGACTTGACCTCTATTTTGCTTGCGGATAAAATTTGATCTTGCTAAGTAAGATGTCGAGTACTTAATTGGCTAGCATTGTCTAGTAGATAGTATTATGTACTACTCGTTATATTTATACAAAAAGGAGAAAGCACAAACGTGACTTGTGTATAGTCTATGTTGTGTGCCGGTGTATTATTGATATGCTCTAGGGACAGAGGCCGGTGGTGCGTTATGACCTAGAAGCGAAATTCCATCTAGGGACAGAGGCCGGTGGTGCGTTATGACCTAGATGTGGAGACTTATAGGGACAGAGGTTTGTGGTGCGTTATGACCTATAAGTAAAGTTGTTTATAGGGACAGAGGCCTGTGGTGCGTTATGACCTATAAACAAAGCCGCACAGGGTGTGTGCTTATGCTATGTGCTAGGTATATAATTACCTATGTGGCATGCGAGATATATCATCGTCATGCTGTGTGTTAATTATATTATTGCTTATGCCATAGTATCAATATAATATTGTATATGCTGCCTATATTATTTATCTTTATATTATTGACCATGTTATGTATTCGCGTATTATTGCTTGTGTTGTTGTATAATTATATTATTGTATGTGATGTTTATGGGTTACTGTAAAGGTGTAGATTGTACTTCCATTATCTGCTTATGCATTATCAAAGACTTGTCCCGAAAGGGTAATTTAACTGGCCTGTCGATGATCTTACTGGGCTTTGGCTCATAACTTACCGTTTAAATGTGCAGATCCTTCTACTAGTCAGACAGCTGGACTTATCTGATCCGTTCGAGGCTGTGACTATTTTTGCTCTATGTGAGCCAACCGCATGGTTCGCGGTGGCATACCGTCTGATCCACCTTAGTGCTTAGACGCTTCCTACATCTTGTATTATATATATATATATATATTGGCATACCGTCTGATACACCTTAGTGTTTAGACGCTTCCTACATCTTGTATTATATATATATATATATATATATATATATATATATATATATATATATATATATATATATATATATATATATATATATATATATATATATATATATATATATCGGATGTCAGAATTCGTAGATGCTCTATTGACACTGTATTTTGGGTGGATGTCTACACCTACATTTTATTGAAATATTTCTATCTAAACTATCATTATGAGTTAGTTTAATTATTCGTGGTTCGCCTAAGGATGTAACACTTAGGTGCCATCACGGCCCCGAAAATTGGGTCGTGACAAATTGGTATCAGAGCCCTAGGTTGTAACTCGAGTCCTAGGGAGTCAATGGAGCAGTGTCCGAGCAGAGTCTTGTTTATGGGTATGTTGTTAACCATAGTTATAAGCGAGAGGCTGCAAAGGCATTTTCGCAGGAGTTGTTTCCCTTCATTTCATCTCTTCTCGTGCTATGATGCTTACATAGGTGCTAATCCTTTAATGTGATTATGACAGATGGTGAGAACGCGATCGTCCTCTGCTTCGGGAGCTGGTGACGCACTGACTGAGTCGGTCCGTGGGAGAGCTGCGCGTAGCACACGGACTGGTGCACGGGCACCTACTCAGCCGAGAGCGGCTACTACCAGAGCTTCTATGGGCAGACCTCCTGCTGCCAGACAGACTAGTACAGTGCCACCGGTGTCTTCTGAGATACCCGTTGCACATGTCCCATCGACTATGCCTTCTCTTGTGCCGGGCACAACGGTATCTATTTCTGCAGATGTTCTATTGAAGATGATGGGCATGCTTGGATCTAAGGCCTCGCCTATGGGCGATATGCCAGTACCTTCTGCGGTACCCCAGCCAGCTACTCCAGCTATGAGTACGCCGACTCCTAAGGCTACTCTGGTGATTCCTCAGTCTACTCCAGTTATTAGTCCTATTGCTCAGCCTTCCACTTTGGCTCCTCAGTCGGGTATTCAGTTTGGTCATTCTATTCCTGCTCTTTCTATGAGTGACGAGGAGGTAGCTCGGATGATTGAGTCCTTCATGAAGCTCAAGCCTCTCGAGTTCGATAGTACACCAGCTACCTGTTCTGCTCAGAGATATATTCAGAAGTGTGAGAAGATATTTTCGGTGTTAGGTACTAGAGACACCCTTCGGGTACGATGTGCTTCTTTCCGATTGTCCGGTGATGCCGAGACGTGGTGGGTTTCTGTGATGAGACAAAGGTCCAGTGATCTTCCTCCTTTGTCTTGGGCTGAGTTCGTTGCCATGTTTATGAGTATATTTGTGCCTCAGAGCCACCATGATTCCCAGAGCCGTGAGTTTGAGAGGTTGAGGCAGGGAGACATGTCCGTGTCTGCTTATAATACCAGATTCTTAGAGTTATCCCAGTTTGCGCCTGCTATGGTTGGGCTGGAGAGGGACAAGGTCCTTAGATTTGTTGAGGGTCTTCATCCTCGTCTTCAGATAGCTGTTGCCCCTAATATGGGCAGCAAGTCTTATTATGAGGTGGTTGATATTGCGAGGCGTATGAAGGATATTCATGCCAGGGCAGATGCAGAGAGAGCGAGCAAGAGGTCACGATATTCTGGTATTTCTAGTGGTCCTTCGCATGGAGGCCAGGGTTCCCGTGGTCATACTCAGCCTAGACTTCCTCAGGCCGCTGCTTTATCATCTCAGGGTACTTCGTCGGGTGTTCAGAGGCCTCAGCCGTCTCAGAGGCGTGGGGATTCATCTCAGTCTGTTCCACCTGTTTGTAGGAGATGCCGTAAGAGGCACTATGGGAGGTGCAGGCCCGGAGGTGGATGCGGAGGAGGCGGTAGTAAGGCTTGTTACCAGTGTGGGGATCCCAGGCACTTTGTTAGGGATTGCCCCTATGTTACTTCATCTGGACCTACCTCCGCGGGACTTCAGAGTTCTGCTGCTATAGTTCGGTCTTCTCCTCAGGCAGCTAGGCCTGTCACTCAGGTTCCTCCAAGGCAGCCGGTTCAGAGCTCCTAGTCCTGGAGGTTCAGCTCAGGTTTTTGCTATGACACGCCAGGATGCCGAAGCATCCAATGATGTGATCACAGGTACTCTTTCTGTTTGTGGCCGCAGTGCCTTTTCCCTTATAGATCCGGGATCTACTTTCTCTTATGTGTCTCCTGGATTTTCACCTTACTTGAGCAAGGTTCTGGTTTTTATTGATGCTCCATTTATGGTGGTAACGCCTGTCGGAGATCCTATATGTGTAGATAAAGGGTATCAGGAGAGTGTGATTTCTATTTGTGGTGTTGAGTCTCTAGTAGACTTGATGTTGCTAGATATGGTGGAATTTGATGTGATCATGGGCATGGATTGGTTGGCATCCTGTCACGCGACGTTAGATTGCCATGCAGAGTCCGTGGCTATAGGTGCCGAAGGTGAGCCTAAGGCTATTTGGAAGGGTTCCAGGTCTTCTCCGAGGAACAAGATCATATCATTCATGAAGGCTCAGAAGATGATAGCTCGCGGGTACGGAGGGTATATTGCTTCTATTCGAGATGTTCGAGTGGAGGAGGTATCTATTGATCAAGTACCGGTAGTATGCGAGTATCCGAAGGTCTTTCCGGATGACTTTCTGGGTTTGCCTCCTATGCGGGAGATTGAGTTCTGTATTGATATATTGCCAGGTACTCAGCCTATATCTATTCCTCCATATCGTATGGCTCCTGCTGAGTTGAGGGAATTGAAGGAGCAAATTCAAGATTTGCTTGATAAGGGTTTCATTAGACCAAGTGTGTCTCCTTGGGGTGCTCCGATTCTTTTTATAAAGAAGAAGGATGGTTCTATGCGCATGTGTATTGATTATCAGCAATTGAACAAAGTGACTATCAAGAACAGGTATCCTTTACCGCGTATAGATGATTTATTTGATCAGCTTCAGGGTGCTACTCATTTTTTCAAAATTGACTTGAGATCGGGGTATCATCTGTTGAGGATTCGGTCTGAGGATATTTCTAAGACTGCCTTCCGTACGAGATATGGGCACTATGAGTTTCTTGTCATGTCATTTGGGCTTACAAATGCTCCGGCCGCCTTTATGGAACTTATGAATCATGTGTTCAAGCCATATCTTGATTCTTTTGTTATTGTGTTCATTGATGACATCCTTATATATTCAAGGAGCTGAGAGGAGCATGAGCATCAGTTGAAGATTATCCTTCATACCTTGAGAGACCATGAATTGTATGCTAAATTCTCTAAATGTGAGTTCTGGCTGGATACCGTGTCATTCCTGGGTCACGTGGTGACCAAGGACGGTATTAGTGTTGATCCCAAGAAAGTGGAGGCCGTTCAGAATTGGCCTAGGCCTACTTCTCCTACAGAGATTCAGAGTTTCTTAGGCTTGGCAGGTTATTATCGGTGATTCGTGGAGGGATTTTCTTCCATATCAGCACCACTGACTAAATTGACGCAGAAGAATGTTCCTTTTCTATGGTCTGCTGCTTGTGAGTCTAGCTTTCAGAGGCTCAAGACTGTCTTGACTACAACACCTGTATTGGCCTTGCCTAGTGGATCCGGGGGATTCACAGTCTATTGTGATGCTTCTGGTATTGGCTTAGGTGGTGTTTTGATGCAGAATGGCGAGGTGATAGGTTATGCCTCGAGACAACTGAAAGTGCATGAGAAGAACTACCCTGTCCACGATCTAGAGTTATTGGCGGAGGTATTTGCATTGAAGTTGTGGAGGCATTATTTATATGGTGAGCCTTGTGAGATTTTCACTGATCATAAGAGTCTCCAGTATCTGTTCACCCAGAAGGACTTGAACGAGAGACAACGCCGATGGTTGGAGTTGCTTAAGGATTATGACATCGTTATTCGGTATCATCCCGGGAAAGCTAATGTTGTGGCTGATGCTCTGAGCAGGAAGTCCATGGGTAGCCTTGCCTATCTTAATGTTGATATGAGACCACTAGCTCGAGAGTTTTAGGCCTTTTCCATTAGTGGAGTGCGATTTGATGATTCTGTGCCAGACCCGAGTTTTTGCTTATATAGGGACTCAGCCATCCCTAGCTTCCCAGATCAAGGAAAAGAAATTTGATGATTCATATTTGCGTGATATTCGAGATAGATTTTTAAGTGGGGGAGTGACCTCATTTATGATCGGAGATGATGGTGTACTGCGGCTCAACGGTCGGTTCTGTGTTCCGAATGTTGGGGAGTTGAGGCAGCTGATATTGGCAGAGGCACACAGTTCTCGGTATTCTATTCATCCTGGTATTACGAAGATGTATCAAGATCTTCGGGAGTTATATTGGTGGAAGGGAATGAAGAGAGATGTTGTTGATCATGTGTCTCGGTGCTTAAATTGTCAGCAGGTAAAGTATGAGCATAGAAGACCAGCCGGGGTGACTCAGTCCATGCCGATTCCGGAATGGAAATGGGAGCATATTACTATGGACGTTGTAGTTGGATTGCCTTTGACCTTGGGCAAGCATGATTCAGTATGGGTAGTGGTGGATCGTCTCACCAAGTCAGCTCATTTCATCCCCGTGAGGACTACTTATTCATCGGAGCGCTTAGCTCGTATCTTTATCGAGCAGATTGTGAGATTGCATGGTGCTCCAGTCTCTATTATATCAGATCGCGGTACTCAGTTCACAGCTCAGTTCTGGAGATCTTTTCAGAAGGAGCTGGGTACCCGAGTGGATCTTAGCACCGCATTTTATCCTCAGACTGATGGTCAGTCCGAGAGGACCATCAAGATTCTTAAGGATATGCTGAGGCTTCTGCTATTGACTTTGGAGGCCATTGGGACAGTTATTTACCTTTGGCGGAATTTGCCTATAATAACAGTTATCAGTCTTCTATCCAGATGGCTCCGTTTGAGGCAGTATATGGCCGCCGATGTCGTTCTCCAGTTGGTTGGTTTGAACCTGGAGAGGTGAAGGTGTTGGGTCCGGATCTAGTTCAGCAGACCTTAGATAAGGTCCGAATCATTCAGGATCGGCTCTGCACAGCTCAAAGTCGACAGATATCTTATGCGGATCAGAGGAGGAGAGATTTGGTGTTTATGGTAGGTGACCGGGTGTTTCTAAAAGTATCGCCAATGAAGGGTGTTATGAGATTCGGGAAAAAGGGCAAGCTTAGTCCGCGGTTCCTTGGTCCTTTTGAGGTCTTGGAGCGCATTGGCGCTGTTGCATATAGGCTTGCTTTGCCTCCATCTCTGTCAGTTCATCCAGTATTCCACGTGTCTATGCTCCGAAAGTATGTTCATGATCCATCCCATGTGATTGATATGGCTTCTGTCGAGATCGACGATGACTTGGCTTATTTGGAGGAGCCGATTGCTATTGCGGCTAGAAAGATCCATAAGCTAAGTTCGAAAGAGATCCCGTTGGTTAAAGTGCTATGGAAGAATCGTCCTAGCGAAGAGGCCACTTGGGAACTCGAGTCCGACATGCGGGAGAAGTATCCTCGCCTTTTCGATAATTCAGGTATGATTTCAATCTCTAAAGCCTGAAAGTTATGTTGTTGTTTATGATTTCGGATAGTAGCGAGAGTCCTCGATATCCGTGTAATTATTTTCGTGAAAATGCGAATCTTACCTTAGACTCGGGCTCGTCCGAGGACGAACGAGAGTCTAAGTGGGGGAGATTGTAACGACCTCAAATAGTCGTTTCGGGAATCAGGACCTCGATTTGCATGTCGACAATCCCAAAAGCTCCGTAAGGTCCACTATGACATGCCTGAAAATTTTTAGCTAAAACGAACTTTGTTAGATAGGTATCGGAGAAAGACATCCGTTTCGGATATTCGTTAAGGTTAAAAGAGGTTTCGGATCTCGATTTGAGCAAATGAGCTCTGATGTAAAATTTGAAAGTTGCGTTAGGTTCGTATAGTAATTTATGACCTGTAGCAACCTTCAGAAGATAAAACAGACCTCGTTTGATAGGACTTTTGATAAAGTCTCCGTTGCGGAAGTTTAAAAAGGTTAAAAGAGGTTTTCGAGCTCGATTTGAGTAAACGAACTCCGATGAGAGATCTGAGGGTTCCGTTAGGTTGGTATTGTCATTTGTGACTTGTAGCAACTTTCGAATTTGAATTCCAAGGTCGTTTGATTAAAATTCGCTATTTTGGAAAAAGTCAAAATTTGACCCTTTCCCGTGGGACCCAGTTTTTGAATTCTAGAGATCCGACTTGAGTTTCGTCTTGATGAGCATGTCACACAAGTCTTTTATGACTTGTGTACAAAAGTTGGGGTCATTCCGAGCTTCGTAGGGTCTCGTTTTAACCCAAAAACAGTGGCTGACCTGGTGCAAAGCCAAAAAAGCTGCTGAATTCTGTTTTTTACTGTTCAGCCGGAAAGAAATCAATTTTTCAGATCAATCCATAAGGAATTGGGAAAATGTCAAAACATGAAAGTTGTAGCTCTTTAAGTTGTTGTACTAATGTCTCAAACCTCGTATCATTTGGAAATTTCTATGAAACGTTATGGGTATTTTACTGAAAGCTATCCAGTGAGGTACAATTTGGACAGCATGTGGTACAACTCTTTAAAGATGCGGGCTGCTATATATACTAGGGCGGGAATTCATTTTTATTTTTCATGCTTTGAGCTTCTAAAAGTGATTCCTAGGGGAATTTGAAGTACCAAAATCATTCCTAAACACAAGGTAACTATTCTTACCCATTTTTAACGCTTTAATCCGAGGATCAAAGTGACAATCCTTGGAAAGAGGGTTTGAACCCTAGATTTGTGAAATGGGAAAAATGACCGAGTTGGACTCGGGTATGTATAATAATGGTACTTTTGGACTCGTGGGAGTATGGGGAGTCCGGAAACACAAATTTTACGATTTTTTGAGTACGTCTGACCCGGGGGTATTTTGGTAAATTGCCTCTTAAATTACGTAAGGGCTTAGAATCCTTTCCTCACATGCTTACGAGTGCGACACTATTTCTTTTGCTCAGAGAGGAGTCTTACGGAGGCACATCGTTTGGGAAAGGAGGTCGTTCCTTATCCACTTGAGCCGATTTTGAGGTAAGTGAGACTTGACCTCTATTTTGCTTGCGGATTTTGATCTTGCTAAGTTAGATGTCGAGTACTTAATTGACTAGCATTGTCTAGTAGATTGTATTATGTACTACTCGTTATATTTATACAAAAAGGAGAAAGCACAAATGTGACTTGTGTATAGTCGATGTTGTCTGCCGGTGTATTATTGATATGCTCTAAGGACAGAGGCCGGTGGTGCGTTATGACCTTAAAGTGAAATTCCATCTAGGGACAGAGGCCGGTGGTGCGTTATGACCTAGATGTGGAGACTTATAGGGACAAAGCTTGTGGTGCGTTATGACCTATAAGTAAAGTTGTTTATAGGGACAGAGGCCTGTGGTGCGTTATGACCTATAAACAAAGCCGCACAGGGTGTGTGCTTATGCTATGTGCTAGGTGTATCATTACCTATGTGGTATGCGAGATATATCATCGCCATGCTGTGTGTTAATTATATTATTGCTTATGCCATAGTATCAATATAATATTGTATATGCTGACTATATTATGTATCTTTATATTATTGACCATGTTATGTATTCGCGTATTATTGCTTGTGTTGTTATATAATTATATTATCGCATGTAATGTTTATGGGTTATTGTAAAGGTGTGGATTGTACTTCCGTTATCTACTTATGCATTATCAAAGACTTGTCCCGAAAGGGTAATTTAGCGGGCCTGTCGATGATCTTACTGGGCTTTGGCTCATAACTTACTGTTTAAATGTACAGATCCTTCTACTAGTCAGACAGCTGGACTTATCTGATCCAATCGAGGCTGTGACTATTTTTGCTTGAGGTGAGCCAACCGCATGGTTCGCGGTGGCATACCGTCTGATCCACCTTAGTGTTTAGACACTTACTACATCTTGTATTATATATATATATATATATCGGATGTCCGAATTCGTAGATGCTCTAGTGACACTGTATTTCGGGTGGATGTCTATACCTACATTTTATTGAAATATTTCTGTCTAAATTATCATTATGAGTCAGTTTAATTATTCGTGGTTCGCCTAAGGATGTAACACTTAGGTGCCATCACGGCCCCGAAAATTGGGTCGTGACACGAACAAACAAAATCGAAAGAAGAATTGCAAACGTTAGAGTGATACTCTTCCTCCTTTCTTTTAACAACATTCTCTTGTTTCGTTTGTAGCACTCCATTTGGACTCCTCTTCGTAAGTGGCAATGACATTAGAAGCCAACCATCGTCATCCACTAAATATCTCAACCAATCCCATTTGTTCGGAATATTGTGACTTACAAACCATGACCGTCCAAATCGCAAGTAACATGTTCGGAGCGGATACACATCACAGCAGACCGTTTCAATATACTCTCCTCGAGTCACCAACACTTTGACTCTCTTCTCAACCATATACCCATTATAGAAATATGGATATTTCCTTCTTACCGATGTCAAGCGTAGAATGTCAACCACTTTGGGGGAAATAAATATGGTTTCACCCAAGTCATCCAGCTCTAGTTCGAAGCCCTCATTGAAACGATCTGTAATAACAAAGCACTATTGGACCAATATTGCATCAGAAAACAACTTGGCTAGTTCCTTTTTGTATTCATGTAAAAGTATTGCTATTGAAAGTTGTAGATGCATGGTTAAAGTCTAAGTGGGAGTTTATTGGGATATATACTATTAGCCATGAGTTTAGATATAGTATGTTTTAGCAATGGCATGGTTATGAGTATAAGTGGGAGATTGTTGGGATATACTAATAACCATGCGGTTTTAGTTAGAGTATTCCTTGTCGAACAATTGATATTCATTTATTATATATCATAAAATTTATATAGATCAAATTGTGTCATGTATGTCCTATTATTTATATAATAGATAATTTGGTGTGTAGAGCCAAGATTATACACGAAAGATTAAATCATCGATTCTTATACGTAATAAAGTAAGGTTCACAGTCTAAGATGGAAATTAGACAAAGCAATCGGTATGATTATAGTACAACATTATATGTAATTTATCTTGATCATGGGAACGTTATAGTTCCAACTTCTTGTGCTAGTGCGCTTTGTGTGCATTGAACGAGTCAAGTAGAGATAAGTATTTTTATACTGACTATGTAAAACAAATTCTCTAGCTCATCAAATGTACTTATACTCTTAATCTTGCTATAGCTATTATTAGTGGTGTATATTATTCATTGTCTTGATTTATCAATAGGTGAGGTCCAGGATTTTAGAGTCAAATAATTCATTGTAAGTTGGATACTGATAATATGTATTTGCGAAGTGATAGCTAGTTGATAGAATCCACGTCTCGGTATAGAGATTAATGAGACCCCTTTATAAAAGCTTATAAGTTTTCATGTGTATACCCGGCCAGTGGATTTTGGTATCCGACACATGAAATAAGTTAAACGGGAGTCTAAAGGATATTTATTACTTAATAAATTAAATTGTCAATAATTTAAGTTTATTGATTGGTGTCTGTATTCTCATGCATAATAGTTTTATTTTTTCATGTGTCCTTTTTTCGCTATGGGTGTCTTCTGTTTGATCTGGCCATTGTAGTTTTTATATGAGTACTTGAGCATTAGTCGTGTTTCTTACCCTGTTGGTTTTTATCATATTTTCGTAATCTTTCATTTGTTTTCTAAATATATGTTTTAAATATTTTTTTTCCTAGCCGAAGTTCTATCGGAAACAGCCTCTCCACCTTGGTGAGGGTAAGGTCTACGTATATCTCACCCTCCCCAGACCCCACTTTGTAGGATTATACTTGGTATGTTGTTTTTGTTGTTGTTTGTTGTGATTGGTGTCTATAATCTTAACATGGGGAGTTAAATAAGGTTTTGATGGAAGAATTCGAAATTCAACTGAGACAATCACGAATTTCTAGTGGAAATAATTTATGATTTATTATGGTAAAGTTAATTCTAGAGATACATAATTAATTCCATAATAGGAAGTTTCATTAATTGATTTTGTGGTCCCTGTTGTGCCCGAATTAATTAGGACTAGGAGAACTTTACTTGGTAGAAAAGAACCCCAGCTAGTGTTGGCATAGATTTCTAAACCTAAAACTAGGTTATAAATACATGGGTTTTCCTCCATAGGATTTGTTGAGATTTTACTCAAAGTTTTTCTCTGTAATATTTGTTCCACCCAAATATTGTTAGTCCGGTAATTATTCGAGAACATAACAGAAGATTATGGAACTGGAGGATTAGCTCGTGGATAATCTTGCTCGTGGTAGATGGATCGTCGCACCATTGCAGTCATACTTCAAGAGATTACCTTATCGTGTAATTTTTTATGTTGCTTATTTCTTTCCAACGGTCGATCCTATCGAAACCATTCTATTCGAGTGACCTTTTTAAACCCAAAAGTGCATCTGAAGCCTCAGTTAAATTATTAGTCCCACTGCCAAGTTCATGAGCAAGAACATGAAAATCTCTCACAACAGTGCGTATTACGACTTGTCTTACAGCGAACAAAACGCAAAGCTTTGAAAGTAAAAGCTTATCACCAGAATGAAAACCAATACTGTATTTCAGAAGAAAAGCTCTGCTGATGAACTACATATTGATACAACATAGACTTCGATTTTAAGACTTATTGCAAATGTATTTTTAGTTATATATTATTTTCAAATGAAATTGGCGAAAAGTAGCACATTACATATTGGTAAATGCATGAGATATTTTTAAAAAATTATTCTTTATTAATATTATAATTGGTCATAGAATATGCTTGCATTTTCACTTTAGCTATATTTCAAAGATATCGGAGATAAGAGCTACTTCATCTATTCCAGATTATGCAATATTTCGTTAATTTATTAGTATATGTTCAAAGAATATAGTAATTTTCAAGTTTTGTTTATACAAGTTAACATAAATTTTTTATTTTACCATTGTGAAATTTTTTACAATCACACAAATATTATAATATGTGTAACATCATAAATATCAAAGGTAATACAACAACAAATGGTACATCATGCTTGTAACACAAAAAGTATTAAAGGTCTATATTATTATTATTTTTAAGTTTCCACCCAATCAAACTCTGCCACATAGATTCAAAAAGGAGGGATTATAAGGTTTCCAAAAATGCTTGACGAGCGATGCATGTATTGATAGAAGTACGAACTATGGGACTATAAAGACAAACAATCCCTGACAATAGGTTAATATTAAGTTATCAATGTCGAGGCTCCTATGAATAGATTAATGTTCATTCATTAATTATATTGAACTTTGATTGTGGAAGCCAGCAAAAGACGATTATATAAATACAGTGCCAACCAAGCATAATTATTTAAATTAGAAGTTATAAAGAAGATGGCATCTTACCGTAATTTCTTGACAATGTTGCTTCCGTATGCGCTACCTGTTAAATTGGAACTTCCGCCCAGTAAACCTTGCCTTTTAATTAAATTTAATCCTTTAAATATAATATTATCGTTTAAAGACAGATTATAAATGGATGACAAGGCAGCTCGCTTTGCCTCTGTGTACATGGGAGTTTTAAAAATTACTACTATAGCTAGTATAATAGTTCCAAGTTGTGATTTGGATAATCCACATATGAGATAAAGTTTCTACAGTCCGGTAGGTGGACTGGGTAGGTGGAGTAGTAGCTAACGATTTGAGCAAAATGGAAAAATCGAAACTACTCCTTTCGGTCCATTTTTTAAATTTTTTTTATTATTTTGGTAAAAAATAATTGATTTGTTTAAAGATCAAGAAGTTATTAAAGACTAGTTCTTCTCAAATTTATCCGTATTAATAAATAATGTACACATTTTTTAAAAAGCCATTATAAATTTATATAAGTAAGTTGAGAGAGATATAAATATTAATATAGTAAATGACCTCCATTATTAAAGCTAGCAGGTTGATTTCTTATTATGTGTGAAAATAATCAAAATCTAACATATAAAATAAATAAATATTATTTTTAAATAAAAAATTACTCACTAAAGAATAATAGGGCATATAAGTTAATATAATGCCAGCCTAGCATAATTATATAAATTAGAAGTTAAAAAGAAGATGCCACGTTGCCCAAATTTCTTAACAATGTTGCTCTACCTGTTAAATTTGAAGAAGAGCCCAATAATCGTTGAAATTTAATTAAATTAAAACCCTTTAAATACAAATATTATCGTTTCAAGACGGATTATAAATAATAAGCTTTAGCAGGAACATAGCATCATGGCAGCTCGCTTTGCCTCTGTATACAAACTAAAAGTCAGAACTATAGCTAGTATTATAGTCCCAACTTGTGATTCGAATAATCCTCATATGAGGACACACTTTCTAAAGTTCGGTAGGTGGACTGGGTAGGTAGAGCAGTAGCTAACAAATTTGTATGGGTATAAATTGATTTAAGACAACAAATCGAATTTGGGTTGAGAATACAAACAATACTAAGTATCAAAGTTGAGACAGTAAATGAAATCAAATGTTAATGACAAAGAAATAATAAAATTCCAATATATTGGGTTGAGTACAAATTTTGCCAGAATTTCAGTATATATTTTTTGATAGATAAATGAATACAAGTTATCTTTCCCTTGTTTGTCCACTGCATCACCAATTCTCCATCTTTGGAGGTGAGGTTAGTGGACTGAGATTGTGGGCGGTTTTCCCGCTAAATTTGGGGCGATCCACCGAAGCTTAAGTCGTCCACCTCGTAGATGTGAGCTGACTGATCAACCGAGGTGGTTATTCTCCGAGGTGATCATTCACCAAGATGTGCTACAAACTACGACTTCGGTTGATGGCTCCGGTGATTTTGACGATTGCTTCGAGCCCGACTTACAAACCTTCTATTCGGTGCACTTTGAATCAAGCGCCCGATGCGTCACATGCGCGAGCCAATTTTCACTCAATACAGATAGTCCCCCACTCCTCGGGTAAGTGCAAGAGTTACCGAGGAGTGGAATGAATTCTAAGCGGGAGAATGATGCGGTCAAACGTACGCCAAGGAATTTAAAAATGATTCAATCACTTCAGCTTCCTGTTGTGGTTACGTGGTGAACCGTTGATTAGCTTCAAACGATCGTGCCTTTTCGATTACTCTTCCTAACGTTTTAGCAATGATGATTCCCTCACCTATAAATACATCCGCTTGAAACCATCTACTCCATTTGCAATTGCTCATCTACAGTGAAGAGAAAAAATTTCATAGCCATTAAAAAAATCACAGAAATCCCTCTATTTTCAAGATCTCAAGAAATCCTTTTCTTTCAAATTTCAACCATGTCTGCAACACATTCCAATCAAGGCTCTAGTGGTTCTTCAGAGCCGAGGGTTCCTCCCGCTGACCCTATGATCGTCGGAGGGGAGTTGGTAAACGCGCCTTAGCCACTGGACATCGTCACTTTAGTGGAAGGTAACGAAGAGGTTATGTCGCAGATGGGAAGTTTGAGGCATCGCAAACAAACAGCTGGTCGTGAAAAGGTCGTCGAAAGAGACGAGGATAGTGATGACAATGCTGAGGGCGAGGATGACGCCTAGGGTGATGACGTCGAGGCTGAAGAGGGGTAGGTCGATGCCACTATGGAGACCGGGGCTGAATTGCCCAACGCCGAGGAGGGGCACGCTGCCGAGGCTAGGCCTTCGGGGCCTAAAAAGAAACTAAAAATTCCCCTCGAGCAAGAGCTCGAACCTCACCACATCATCCCCTCGAGCTTCAACACGGACAAGGATCTCAAGCTGCAAAACCAAACAGCCAACCACCAAGAGTTGAATAGGAATGTGCCGGTGCAAATGACGCCTCCAATACTTACTCAGGCTCATGTGGCGCTGATTCGAAAGGAGTGCCGATTTGGTCCCAAGATGAAGATTGTTATCCCTGATCCAACTAACAGAGCTTGTAATCACATCGAAGGGTTTTCCTTTGCGTATACTTACCCATTCACCATAGGGTTCTCACTCCCTATTCATAGGGTGATTGATAAGTTATGCCGAACATACAACCTTTGCTTGGCTCAGCTAGCCCCCAGGGTTTGAACGGCCATGCAATTCTTGGATTGGCTGAGCCGAAGAGCCGAGGTGGATTTTATCTTTCAGCATCTTATCTCTCTTTATAATATTTTCACAAGGCCGGGGTTGTGGCCTTGAACAACCGAGGTAAGTACGATATTCTTACCAAAAGTGAAGACCACGGAGTCCGAGGTTGGTGTGATCGTTACATCCTTTTAGAGACTAGCGTCTTATTTGCCGAGCCTGACTTTCCAGAGAAGTCGAATAAGACGCGTAAGTATTTTGTTGTCATCATTCGCTTCGGTTGATATCTTTATCTCTTTCTAGCTCCTGATTTTATTTTGATCTGTTTCTCACTTACAACCAATAAGGTCAACGTCATCCCTCCCGAGGGTCTGTCTGAATGGGTCAAGGTTGTGACCAAAGCTCGCAGGCGTCCTACTAGGTCTTGGATGGACATGGCTTCTAGCAATGGTTGGGCGTGTAAGAGACATGGTGAGTTATTATTACGATTTCATACCGGGGGGTATCGCCTGAGGCTTCCTTTCTTGTTGCTAATATTTCTCCTCGTGTCAAGTTTCCCCCACAGAGCAGTTAAGAAGAAGAACAAGAAAGGAAAAGGAAAAAAGAAAGATGAAGACGAAACCGACTCTTACAATGATATAGCCTCGGTGGCAAATCTAGTTGGGGATTTGAAGGAACTCGAGTCCTCAAAGATTTCCAAGTCTTCGAAAGGCTCCTCTGGTCAGGGGACCATAAAAGGTGATGTCGACACCTTTCTCGGTCACTTTACTTGCACTTCCACTTCCCCTCATTTCTATGTTTATAAACCTCCCACGCCATCTTTTGCAGGTTCAAAACGAAATAGGGTAACCTCAAAGAAGACTTCCTGCTCGGTCCACCCTCGTACCGAAGTGATAACCTCCACCAAGCCCGAAGTTGTTGTTGAACGGCACCGGGGATTGATCGATGATCCCATCGACGAGGGTACCGAGGATTTGGAGTCTCGTACGGAAGTTGAAGTGGTGGATCTTCAGGGTTTGGAGCATGACTCCAATGCAGCTGTTGCCAAAGCTAAAGTTGGGGAGGTTGGGGCCCCCACCAACAAAGGGAAACAACTACCAGTGCCACTCGGGCACAATCCGAGCCTGCTAGAGCTTTAGCTCCGGAGAGGTCTTTGAGAAAACTTGAGGTGTTGGCTTCTTCGAACCTCTTGGAGAGCTCTCGTAGAGATATTCTAAGCCTCATGCCCCTGCTTGGACCGAAGGAGGATGCTATTGTTCAGAAATTCCCCCCGGCTCAACTAGCCACTACTCTTGCTTCAAACGCACTTAGGGTAAGTATTACCACTTTCAATTTTCTTTTGTTTGGGTGTTTATTTGTTCTAATCCCTGGATAATTTTTGCTCAGAGATTTATTCTATCGCTGAGGGCTGTTGAACTCGAGACTGTAAGGTACAAAGAGGTTCAACGTGTCGCCAGTGCTTTGGATAAGCAAACGGACAGCTTTTATGCTCCAATTACCGAATTGAAAGCTCAATTGGCCAAGTCCCACTCCGATCTTCGTAAAGCGGTGGCCGCCTCCGAGCCTAAAATACAAGCCTTAGGTGATGGTTTTCAAGCGAAGCGCTAGAGAGTGGATGCCAAAATTGTAAGGCTTGGTGGTGAGTTGGCCCGAGTCAAGAACGAATTCATGGATAAAGCCAACAAGCATCACAAGTAGTTGAAAAATCACGTGCTCGAGATCCAAAGGCTAGAAGGCCATAATTCAAGGATCCCGACTCTTGAGACCGAGGTTAAGCTGCTTTGTGATGAAGTGGTTGACCAAAAGGCAAAGGTCAAGATCAGAGTTAAAAGGGCTGAGCTGGATAAGCGTTGGGCAGTCATCAAATCTCGGTTGAAGCTACTCAAGCAGTGCCGGGCTGGTGAGCTTAACTTGGAGGATAAGATTGCTAAGGCCAAGGATAATGCAGCTAGAGCCCAAGCCATGATAGATGAACTTCCTTCAAATGAGGGTTCAGGCGATGACGAGGTTGAAGACGAAGAAGATGAAGGTGAGGAAGATACCGAAAATGCAAATAATGGGAACTCCGAGGAGGTAAACGGACCCGAAGCATAGAACTTCTATTTTCATCTTTTGTTTTTTGTTATGGCCGTCGAGCCTATTTGTATAAACGATTATGATAGCCTTCTGGCTTATTTTAATGATGTTCTGATGCCTTCGGTTTTATTGTTAATGAATTTCATCTTCATTGTTTCTAAATGTTAGTTTTTATTTTGCCTTGGAAATTTCAACAGAACACTTTGGACAATTTTTGCTTGCAAGACTTTGTAATTTATAATGAACCGATGCTAGCTTGCAACGACGTCTTGTTCCCGAGCCATAGCAGATAGAAAATATGCGTTTATTATATGAGATCTCAGAAATAAAGAGATGTTGAATCAAGTTCATTTCATTGATGATAACGACGAGCCAAGATTGGCTTTTACACAAAAACCCACGCGTAAAGAGACTTAGACGAATTTCAAAAACGACACTGCTATCAGGTGCAAAATACAAAGCACTAAGCTATTCTTCGGGCAGACGGTCTCGGGTGTTTGAAAATAGCTGATCTCCAGTGCGCCGAGCCTCGAGTTGAAGTTGACCGTGCCCTATCTCTTCCACCCCCTAGTGTTCGGATGTGAATCTTGATGAAGATACGAGCACTGTGTTGTTCCCTTCGCTTCCTGAGAAGGTCAAGCAAAGTAAAAGAGGGGTTAGTGAGAATCATTCGACCCAAGATTCTTAGCACTTTCGTCTCGTAGCCGTGTGTGAAATTTTATTAATCTAAAGGTCACGTACCTTAGTATTAGAAATAATACCGCTTCAAATTGGAGATGTTCCAACTTAAGGGTTCGGCTTTACCCTTCAAGTCTTCCAGTTGATAAGATCTTTTTCCTATGATAACTTTGACATTGTAGGGTCCTTCCCAATTTGCAACAAATTTTCCAGCATTTTTCTCCTTAGTTGATTGGTTCGAAGCTTTTAGTACATAATAACCAACCTTAAAATATCTAAGTTTGGCTTTCCTGTTATGATATGCTTCGATTTGCCTCTTCTAAGCAACCGAATCAAGGCTAGTTCTCTTTTTTCTTCGAGTAAATCAAGCTCTATGCGCATAGCCCGTTGATTTGCATCTTTGGTGGCATGAGCATACCAAAGGCTGGGTTCCCCTACCTCCTCGGGAATAAGTGAGTTTATCCTATAGGCAAGGGAAAAATGAGTTTCACCGGTGCTGTTCTTCTCGTTGTTCGCATTGCCCACAACACCCGGGCAGCTCTTCGGGCCATGGACCTTTCGCCTCATCGAGCCTTTTCTTGATATTCTTATTGATAACTCTGTTCAAAGACTCAGCTTGACCATTTGCACTTGGTTGGTATATGATATCATACTCGCTTAACTCTACTGCCCATTTGGATAACCTTCCTGACAACTCCAGTATTGTAGTATATTTCTCAAAGGGAAGGTAGTGACTCTGGCTATTGGGTGGCATTGAAAATAAGACCGTAGTTTCCGAGTAGTTACAACTAAAGCAAGTGCTAACTTCTCGAGGTGTGGATACCTGGTTTCGGCGTCGAAGAGTATTTTGCTCACGTAGTAGATGGGCTGTTGCTTCCCATCTTCTTCCCGAACCAGCACCGCACTCACTGAGACATCGGACATGGCCAGATAAACCAACAAAGTTTCCCCATCTTTTAGCTTGGCGAGCAGCGACGTGTTGGCCAAATAATGTTTCAACTCTCTCAGCGCTTCTCTACACTCCGGTGTCCATTCGAAGGTGTTATTCTTCCTTAGAACTAAGAAGAATTTGTGGCATCGCTCTGATGACCTCGAAATGAATCTACTCAAGGCAGTGACTCGGCCAGTTAAGCGTTGAACTTCCTTCACCCTGGAAAGCTCATCGAGGATTTCTTTAATTGCTTTAATTTTTTCCAGGTTATCCTCGATTCCACGTTCGGAGACTATGAATCCTAGAAACTTTTTCGAACCAACACCGAAGGCACACTTTTTGGGGTTCAACATCATATTGTATTGCTTCAAGATAGTGAAGGCTTCCCTCAGATTATCTAAGTGAACTTCCACCCGAATTGATTTAATCAGCATGTCATCTATATACACTTCCATTGATTTCCCAATATAGTCTTTGAACATGTGACACACTTTGGTGATTTGCCCCTGCGTTCTTAAGACCGAAGCGCATCACTTTGTAGCAGATAGTGTCTCGGTCTGTGATGAACGAGGTTTTTTCTTCATCCTTCGGGTCCATAAGAATCTGATTGTACCCCGAATAAGAATCTAGAAAGGTTAATAGTTTGTGTCCAGTCGTGGAGTCTATCAACCTATCTATTTGAGGCAGAGCATAGGAATCCTTGGGACAGGCCTTGTTTAAGTCCATGTAGTCCACACACATTATTCATTTATCATTCTTTTTGGGCACGACTGCAACATTGGCCAACTATTCGGGGGTATTTGAGCTCTCTTATGAAGCCATTCTCTTGCATCTTCGTAGTTTCTTCTTCAATTGCTTTCTTCTTTATGCAAGCATGAGGTCTTTTCTTTTGCTTTAACGGGGTATGGTGCTGATCCACATTCAGCTTATGCGTCATGATCTCCAGATTGATGCCAACTATATCAGTATAGAACCAGTAAAGCAATAATCGTTGTATTTTAGTACTTTGACTATGGCTTTTTTCGACTCGGGGTCCAACTCTAAGCTGACGAACACTTTCCTGTTCGGGAAATCCTTCGACAGCGTGAAGGACTCCAATTCTTCAATGGTTGAATCCTCAGCTTTTTGCTTCCGAGGTTCTTGTATGCACACCGGGATCTTTTCCACCACTTCTTCTTGGGGGTCGACTTTGGATATCGGACCCCTCTCTTCATTAGATCCCGACTACTCTAATTGATATTTCTTTTGTCCATTGGGGATGACTCCACTTTTTAGTGCAACTGAATAGCATTCTCTCGCTATTCGTTGTTCTTCCTTGATCAACTAAACCCCCAAAGGGGTTGGAAATTTGATGACTTGGTAAGAGTGGATGGTACAGCTTCCACCGAGTGGATCTATGGTCTCCGAGGATCACATTGTAAGCCATATCCTCGGACATAACTTGGAATACTATATGTACTGAGCATGATCTCACCCAATGTTTTTTCAGTAGATTTATTAAAACCAGTTAATATGGTTGCCTTTGGGATGATCTGGTCCTTCAACCATATTTTCTTTACAGCCCTGCAGCTGATTATGTTAACAGAACTATCAGGGTCGATCAAGACCCGTTTGACATCCGAGTCGTTGATCCTCAGCATGATGACTAAAGCATTGTGATGGGGAAACATCATCCAATCGCATTCATCATCATCGAAAACTATCTTTTTACCCAGACCTCATACTCGGGTCCTCTTCTTCATTGTTATTGACAGCTTGGCGAACTTTTTGGGAACTACAAAATTTACACCATTCACTTCTGACCCTTCGGTGATCACATTTACAAACCTCTCCGGGGGTAGAGCCTTCGGTGGTTCACCATCTCCCTTAATCTTTGTGTAATTCTCTTTTCCTTTGTCGGTGAAATTCTGCAAATAAACCCTTCTTCAACAAGTGTGCCACTTCGAGGCGCAAAGCTTTGCAGTCTTAGGTGCGACGGACTATCATTCTGCCAACAAACCCTTCTTCAACAAGTGTGCCACTTCGAGGCGCAAAGCTTTGCAGTCTTCGGTGCGATGACCATAGTCCGCATGAAATTCGCAATGCAAACTTTGGTCCCTTTTCTCTGGAGCTATTCTCATGTCTTTCGGTGCCCTTACTCCTGCCATCCCCGTCAAGGCATTTACCAGCTCGGTGGTTGACATATTAAAGTTGTAATCTGGTATCTGAGGTAGATCTTTGTCTTTGGATACCAGAGCAGACCCCGTAGTGTTCTTTTGGTTACCATTATGATTTACTCGACCATGAGGCGTTAGCTTATGGGTGGTCCACCGAGACTTTGGCTCACATGTTGCCTTTGCGAGCTGTATTGCTCATGTCGGCCCTTTGAGTTTCCCCTCGGCGCCTCAACAGAAGGTGCTGACGCAGGGTGACTCTTATAGTTTAAGCTTCGGCCTGCAACTCTCCATTTGGCCTCTTCCAACCTTATCTTGTTTGCAACCCTATCATGCAGCTCGTTCCATGTCTTAGCTTAGTATGTTGAAGCTTTTTCTTCAGCTCGGCAGCCGCGTCAGAGTTTCAAACATTTTTCGAAGGCCATGATGGCTAAGTTATCTTCCATGGGGGGCAGTTCCATCCTCTCGGCTTGGAATCGCTCGACGAAGTCTTTGATGGGCTCCTCATATCATTGCTTGACCTCGAAGATATCTTCCTTCCTTTGAAGGATCTTTTGTGCCCCAGTATGAGCTTTGATGAATACATCGGTAAGATCTCTGAAATCTAAGATGGATTCCGAGGGCAGATGCATATACCAACACAAAGCCGCTTTTTCCAATGCGTCCCCAAATGTTTTCAAGATCATAGACTCCTTTTCAATTTCAGTTAAATCATTCCCTTTCACCATCGCCGTGAATTTGGTCATGTGATCGACAAGGTCGGTAGTGCCATCATATTTTTTCAAAATTTGCATTTTGAAGTGCTTCAGGATTAGGGCTGGAGCGGCCTTGGATTTATAGGGCAACTTTCTGCATTGGCCAATGTCTAACGCCCTCTGGGTTCTCCTCAACCCAGGAACGTTTTCGAGTCGCTTTTCAAATTTGGCCTCGACTCGAGCCTCGATCTCTCTCTTTAGCTTTTCGATTTCTACCGAAGAGTTAGTTTCAGCCACGTTGGGAACCGTTCCGAAGTGTGGCGTAGTGTTAGGCATAGTGCCTGAACCTCTAGATGTTCCCCCATTGGGAGGTCCCCCCTGTTATCGCGCCCGTGGGAACGAAAGTTGGGATGCCTCCGTTTGGAGTCACGGGTGGGGTTCCATTTGTTCCTTGCCTCCAACGAGGCGCAAAATTCTGAATTAATAACTATGTGATCGGCCTGTTGTGCTTGAAGAGCTTTCAAAGTTTGGATGACAAAAGCTTGACAAACGTCGTTGGACCCCAAGGAAGAAGGATCTGCTACTGGTGGTATTATGGGTGTGTTGAGATTTGGATTTGTGTAACCACTAATTTGTCCATCGGGAGTTAACTGTTGCCCAGTGAAATTTTCATTATTATTAACAATTTTGACGGATCAAAATGAAAATACGAACGAACTGAACGTTCAACTTTGGAACAAAGCGTTGCTACTTGTATCCCAACAAACGGCGCCAATTTGTATTGGCCTAAATCGCTTTAGGACACCAAATCGAATTTGGATCGAGAATATAAGCAATACTACGTATCAAAGTTGAGACACTAAACTAAATCAAACGTGAATGACAAAGAAACAATAAAATTCCAATACATGGGGTTGAGTACAAATTTTGCCTGAGTTTAAGTATATATTTTTTGATCATTACAATATGAAATGAGATGCTATTTATAGATAAATGAATAAAAGTTATCTTTCTTATATTTGTCCGCTGCATCACCCACGTTTCTCCATCTTTGGAGGTGGGGTTAGTGGACTGAAATCACAGGCGATTTTCTCGCTGAAGTTGGGGCAACCCACCGAAGCTTAAGTTGTCGACCTCGTGGATGTGAGCTGACTGATCAACCGAGGTGGTTATTCTCCGAGGTGATAATTCATCGAAGTGTGCTACAAACTACGATTTCGGTTGATGGCTCCGGTGATTTTGACGATTGCTCCGAGCCCTGAGTTATAAACCTCTGTTCTGTGCACTTTGAATCAAGCGTCCGAGGCGTCACATACGCGTGCCAATTTTCACCCAATACGAAATTCAGCAAAATGGAGAAATTGTAACTAAAGATTTGGTAGCACAAGAAGTTAAAGCTAGTGTTTGGACATAAATTTGCTTGAAAGTTAAAAAAATAAGTTTTTGAAGTTGTATTGAAAAATAATTTTTAATTTTTAATTTTTAAATGTTGTTTCGGCATAGTTTTTACTTAAAAAAAAAGGTAAAGTTTTGTGTGTGAAATAAAAACTTTTACCCAAAAAAACTAGTTTTGGAACTTGAAGAGTTTTCTTCATTTTAAAAAAAAAAAAATTGTCAAATTCCATGAACAAATAATTTTTTTAGCTGAAAAAATTAAATGTCCAAATGGGAGCTAAATGATTTGAAATTACTATGTTTTGTACGGGAAATTCTTTTCTTTTTTCCTAATTTTAATTAAACTTTTCAATGAAATTTATATTAAAGTAAGTCACAAGTGAATAGAGCTTCCAATCGTTCCCTGAAATCATCACCTTTCATGTTATTTTGGCTGTTAATCAAAGTAGATTGCTAGATTTATCAAAGTAAAGAAATATAAATTATCTGTAATCAGGGGCAAAAGATAGAAGGAAGAAATTGCTGTACCCATGTCTTAACGAAAATTATAAGGACTACAAGGAGGCCGCTTTACCTAAATAGTGAAGTAAAATATACAGCAACCAAGAAACTTTCAGAAATAGAAACTTTATTTTCGTCTATGGAGTAAAAGAAACTTAACTGTTTTAGTTTAAAATCAGAGGCGGATCAAGGATTTGAAGGTTGCGGGTACCGATTTTGGTGTCTCCTTTCAGCTACAAAGGCCGAATAAGAAAAACGGGTCGGGTTGAGACGGTTTTTGTTACTTCAGTTAGGTTTATTAATCCTTTTTATTTTCAATTGACAAATAAATCGAGTTTAATTTAGTTATTTTAGTCATACTTGTTTAAATTACTATATATTATGAAAAACATACACACAAACATATATACTTACATACACAAATACACACACGTGTGTGTATATATATATATTCGTAAAGATGTCCATTAGTAATTTTACTTAATAGTAACTTCGCTACTGTATATGTTTTGTTTGACTAAATTAATTTTTTTCAACTGAACTTCATCTTAAATATCACATTTTATGGCAATTCTCCGAATAAAAAATTTATAAGAATTAACTGAAAAAATCTATTAAATGGTTATTTAATTTTTTAAAAGTCAGTAAAAAATATTGTCCAAATTATTTTACTATATATATAGATTAATATAGTATTATTAAAAATTAATTCAAATTTATTATTAAAATAAATTCCTCATGGAATAAGATCTAGTGAAAATACTTTTAAAAAAAACAACAACAAAAAGAAACAAAGTGCACCCTTAACCAGTAGCACCATTTTGCTTATCTTTACTGTGGGTGCCAATTGTAATGCTTGTACCATTTTGCTGAAAAATATACGTATATATATAAAACCCCACCGAAGCTTGCATGTGCCGTGCCACCCGATAGGTACCACGTAAATCCCCCCCCCCCCCCCCGGTTTAAAACCATGAATAAGTATTTCTATACATATATATTAATAAGATAAATATAGCAAAAATACATATTAAAATTACTTATGTCTGTTTTGTATGAATATGGTCATTTAGCTTACACTATTTAATCCATACAGTCATTACAAACACTAATCTAAAGGAATAATTTCGAAGAAGTCACCTCAATTTTAGTTTTGGATACCAACTTCTATTAATGAAAAAATCATGATACATCTAAATCGCTCTTTATTCTATACGTACATTCAATTGATTTTGTAAAAAAATAAAAACAAAGTTTGAGAAAAATTCCATCAATTGTTACTGTTCACAATTACTGCAAGAAAATGTGAATTACATCTGGATTTTTCGGGCGTACTTTCTAGTAGCTGAGTTTAAAGACTTTCTGCATTTGCATGTTTCTTTTCTCTTGTTTCCGTTTTTGGTATTTTCGTGCATTGATTATGATGAGGTTATGTACTTTCTATTTCACCGAGAGGTGGGAAAAAAATTAAATAAATGAACAATTTTTTGTTAAAAAAAAATGACAAAGTCATGTCATTTCGTAGTTAGGTTTTTCTAACCATGACGTAAGTGTAGTTTCACTCATCCAATGATGTGATATCAAAAAAAAAATCCTACTTTGATTTGGGGATCATAACCTGAGTTATAGTTGCACCATCTTTAGGTATTTCTAATTCATCCTGTCATTAAATTAGAATAACAGTCGTGTACCCACACATAAATACCCATTCTTTATGAGGTATCTAATTTCGCCTATGTACTTTAAATCCTAGTAGACCACATTTAATCTGGGTCAACCATTTAATGACAGCTGTTAACATGCAATTAATTATATATATTTAAATATGTGCTAAGTTCATATATTCTTTCACATATATGATCTTGAACCGAAAATTCAAAATTTCCACACTAGTTATTAGCAAGGTCTTTTACATACTTCAGTTTTGGGCATGTCTTTTAACTTTATTCTCGTTCATAGTGTAACTAATCTATATCTATATTTATCTATATAAATATTATTACTATAAAAGCACCAATATTAGGAGGCTAAATATCATGAGACGAAAATATGTCTTAAAAAGTGAACGATGTTTTTACTCTTCGATATAGCTATAATATTAGGTATAATAGTAAAATTGAATTAAACCTAGAATATAATTATATCCTACATTGGAATTGAACTCATAACAATATCCTACGTTAGAATCCATTCCTTTCCTTAGTAAACAATGAATATGGATAAATTGACGAGCATGGATAAACTAACAAATTCATCAAACTAATTATCTAGGAGGATTAGGAGGAAGCTTCTTAGGAGTTACATGGATAAACTAAGGTTCTTCTTTAAAGTCACTTTTTTCTTTATAAATTATGAGATTTCCCTTTCAAAGTGAACAGAGCTTACTAGATAATAAAAATAATTATTAAGGAGGATTAGAAGGAAGTTTAATTTCTTAGAAATTCCAGATTAAAATTTCAGGAATTCAATATTAAATATTACATAAGAAATTAAAATAAAAGTTTCAACTAAACTTCTAGAAATTCAATTTTACATAAAAATTTAAAGTAATTTTTTTTTTCATGTTGTAACTTACACTTCACAATTCTTTTCTTTTTTGTTTTTGAACTATATGTACAACTATATAAAGGGGCCTCCTATGCCACATTCCCCAACGTAAATCTTTTAAAAAGTATCATTCTTGGTAGAAAGAAGATAACAACTCGGCAAACTGCACAAATTATTAGTTCTCAAAATAATGTTCTAACTTATCTATTCTTTTAGATGCTACAAAAAGAAGAATCGAAATTTTACCAGAAGATGGTCTTGAGTAAGAATAAAGAATTTACTTTTTATGGTGAAATTTGATAACAGAAGGCAGCGGAGTTAAGAGGAGCTTAATTGCTGAAGAGATGTATGAAGTTGAAACTATTACTGCCATTGAAATTGGAAAAGACGAACAGATGGAGAAAAGAATCAAGAAGACAACAATAGATAACAGAGACAAACAACACTTTCATACAATAAGAAAATCAAAATAAAAAAAAGATTAGGGATTTATTACTGTTATTTCTAAATAAGTTTACTAAATGCTGGATTGTATTTGTCGAAACAAGTTTATTCACACGGATAATTATATATTGCATTTTTAAGAGGAATATCAATATCCACAACGAAAGTCGGGTCATCAAGACAGACGGAGCAATAAACAAATATTAGATAAGATGTGATCATGTTACTTATTCTTCTATATAATATAAGTACATCTACTTATCTAATTTAACTAAATAATTAACTATTTGCAGGTTCAAATTAATAACGATATCGAATTATTTTGAATTCAAGTATTATGTTAATGTTATAATATTTTAGTCGTATTTGAACATTGAATTCAAGTGTTATGTTAATGTTATAATATTTTAGTCGTATTTGAACATTGTTGCATTTTCTTGCATCAACTGTTGCAGTTATACAAAATTTTATTAGTTAAATTTATTTCAAGATTTTTATTGTACTAATCATATACGTGCAATTGTTAACGTGTGTCGCACGTACATATAAACTAGTTTATTATAAAAACACCAATATTAGAAAGACAAATGTCACGAGAAAAAAATATATCAAAAAATAATGAACGACCTTTTTACCTTTGAATATAACTATAATGTTGGATATAATTGTCCAAAACCATTGTTGATTCCTTCTTCAATTAATTTTCCTGCCAAGTAGTACAAAATCTCATTATTAGTGACAGTTCTGGAATAAGTCGGGGTTGAAGAATCAGAATTTGCAAAGGAAACATTTAGCTATTGAATCTCGATTTGAACAGGAATTCATATTTTCCACTACTTTTTTATAATAACACTATTCCTCATAAGTCATAAGCACTTCAACTTAACCAAAATTTTACACCAGGTTTCTTTTTCTTCTTCAAGTTTGCCTAACTTCATATATTCTTTGCTACTATTTGGACATGATTTAGTTGAAACTTGAAAATTTTGAGATTTTGAAGTTGAGTTGAAAAACAGTTTTTGGAACTTGAAGTTGTGTTTGGACATACATATAATTTAAAAGAGTTGAAATTTTGTGAGTGGGAAAAAAAATGTCCAAAAACTCTCAAATATTAATCTCAACCAGTATTTATAAATTTAAAGATCTTTTTTTTTTTAATTTTGGACAAATTGTATAAAAAAACAAAATTTTGAAATAGTATGCCAATTTTTTGTCTCAAGTTTTATGAACAAATAGTGTGTTTTTTGGTTGTCAAAGTTAGCACTCTACCTTGAAATTCGAATAAAATGTTTTAAAAAACGTTATTGGAGAGCGTTTTTGTGTGCGCCCTTGGGCGAGGCGGCAGTAAATCGCCCTCAGGCGTTGATGGGAGGCGCAGATCTTGGAGGCGTTCACTCCAATCCTTTGGGCGTACGCTCGGACTCGTTTTTGTCTAATCTGTGAGGTGGACGCTTCTGAGAACTTTCACAATAAGAGTGTGGTGGGTTGTCTCCTCAAGCAAAGATCTAAAATCAGAGATCAAAATTAGACTTGACATGCGAAAGCGCACACCCATGTCCATTCTGCCATGAAATCTTGTTTGTAAAGTTAGAAATCAGTTATCTCTATTCTCTTATTGAAATTCTTAAAGTTAAATTAAGTTCCCACAGTTGCAGTGACTTGCAAAAAAGGAAAGCCGATGAAAAGCTTGGTTTTTCGTATAGAAGAGGAAGTAAAGAACACGTGGAAGCTTGGAGTTAGAACTATAAATTTTCTAAAGGTCGCTTTAACCGTTCCAACAATTAGGTAAAGATAAGAATGCCTTCTCCCAAGAAAATTAATGTAATGCTATGTTTAGAATTATGTGTATTATGACATTTCTGTTGTTTCATAATCTATACATATATATTACATCATATAACTTTTGATATATTAATGTTTTTCTGTATTATTCACAATTGTTTTACTTTTCTACTAATACTATGCAACTATGTGTCTTAGGGCTTGCGCCTCGCCCCAGAAAAGGTAAAATGCCTCGCCTCTTAAAACACTGATCTCGATTAAGGTACGCCCCTTAACTTCTCTATAACATACTTATATGTTAAACTTCATGTTTTATGTCTTTAGGCTATAAAATAATATGTGTACTTTTATTATGTTTCTATAGGGATATTATTTTTCAAATATATTCAGTGAATATAACAATTTTTAACTGTCCTAACTTTTTAATGGTGATAGGTTTATTGAAAGAGTGGGATTCAAGGTACTCAGAGATCAAATTAATGGTAAATTTTATGTTTGAAAAAGTTGGTGCATTACTTAGTAGGAGTATATACTGCATTGGTTCTTGATACGTGCGCTTGTATTTGTATGTACTGATTTTTTGGATAAAGACTTATTAATGGTGTTGTCAACTCATAAGGAAAGGACATAGAGCCCATTTGGATGAGCTTAAAAGTGGTTTAAAGCCTATAAGTCTATCGGTAAATGTTTGGCAACTTAAAAATTTATGTGCTTATAAACCCTTATGTACTTAAAAAAAAAAAGGAATTTTTACATGAACTACCCACAAAAATAAAATATTTACCTTTTTCTGCTCATTTTAGTTTGGGTTTCATGCCATACCCATCTGGACATAAAAAATTACACTCCTGCCCATTTCATTCATTCCTTAAAAATCGGTCCGCTCCTAATTTTTTCTACTCTTTTCTCTTTTTACGTGACTATGGTTCTGAGAAGATTTGTACTTTAAATCTATATTTTCCCTTATTTGTATAGCTACACAAGGGGCGAAGTGCACCAAAGGCCATTTTTTGCAGTGGTCTTTGATTTGAGGTCATTTTTTCTATTGGTTTTACATGAGAGGCCATTTTTTAGAATTTTAATTCTTTTGGGTTGTTCACACAAGTTCAGCCCACAGAGATTGAAGTTCAACTTCAACCCACCATAAGGATTGAAGTTCAACTTCAGCCCACAAGGGTTGATGTTTACGCATCTATACCTTAAAGTTCAGTCCTTACAGATTGAAGTTGAAACTTCATAATTTAGGCATGAAGTTCAACCCACAAGGTTTGAACTTCATCCCACAAAGATTGAAGTTCCAAAAAGTGGCCTGTCATGTAAGATCAATAAAAAAAGTGGCTTCAAACTAAATACCAGCGACAAAAGTGGCATGTTGGTGAAAATTTTACCTACACGAGCTGCTGTTATTACTTGGTACCAATTTTTAGTCGAACTTGATTTTTCAGTATTCTTGACAACTAGGCTTTTAAATAATAAAGAATTTTATTTAGAGTTGAAAAAGAATCTTTGTGTTTTTTTTCTAAATTCTCAGATGTCAAAGCTTTTAATATTTCTATGAGATAGACATATTGTATCTCTGATTTAAGATGTTGGTCTTTTTCTGTTATAATTTTGATGTGAAATTATGGTGTTTAAAAAATAAAAGATTGTAAAAAAATAAAAAAATCCACCATTTAAGGATGAAGCTTGAAACTCCTAAGCTGGGTTTGTTTACTTTTTAGTTGTTTTGATATGATTCTAACTGAAATTTGCATGAGCTGTTGATTGGAGACTCATGTTAAATTTTATGTTAATTTGGCGAAATATCTAGCCACAATTAAACAAAAGCTGGATAAAAATGATGTATTCATATTGAAGGCGAAGAACACAATATATTATTCTGATATATTGTATACCGTATTGCCATACCTTATTTGATGTTTAACTTTTGTTGGCTTTGTTCTTTTTTTTTTTAATTGCAATTAGGTGCTGGTACTTTATTGATCTATAAGAATGATACTATGCTTGGAATGTGACAGGGGAATGCAAAATTGTTTCCCCTATAATAACTTTTGTTCCTGCTGTAATTTTATTGATAAAGGAGAAGGCTGGTTGTACAATTACTTTGTACAATAGGTTCTCTTGAACACATGTAACAAAATATATACTTGCCATTTAAAAAAATAATAATAAATAAAAAGCAAGAACTGTAACAAAAATAGTGCTTTTTGTATCTTGTTTCTAGTTTATTGTTCCATTTGTACTATGTAAATTCTTTTCTTATGGTTATTAGATTGCATATATGGATATTTCCTTTGAAGAATGCTATGTTTTCAAAATAGTATACTCCAGTTTTTTTCTTTAATGCATACCCTTGAAGTATATTGTATACCCTTGGAGTGTATTATATATATTTTTACAAATTACAGTGTTATTTTTCTTTTGAAGAATGCTATGTTTTTAAAATAGTACACTCCAGTTTTTTTTATCAATGTATACCCTTGGAGTATATTGTATACCCTTTGAGTGTCTCTTATATATTTTTACAGTATACAATATTATTTTTATTTTGAAGAATGCTATGTTCTCAAATATTATACTCATATTTTTTGTTATCATTGTATACCCTTGCAGTATACTGTATACTCTTGGAGCATACCCTTTTTGTGTGAGATGATATCGAATATGATTGTTATAAATTTTTATTGTTATAGATAAAGTATACATTTTCGGTTAACAGTATACTCAATTGGTATACCTTGTCATGTTCGCATCGAAGTGTGAGATGTTATAGAACTCATAGATTTTTCAATTTTAGTTGTTTTTAACGGAGTATACCTTTTTGGTATATTGTATACTCTTTTGGTATACCCTTTTGTATTTGGATCAAAGTGTGCGCTGCTATCGAGCAAATAAATATTTTAATTTTAATGTTTCGAACAAAGTATATCTTTTTGGTATACTATATAGTCTTTCGGTATACTTTGTTATGTTCGAATCGAAGTACGAGATGTTACAGAACACATAGATATTTTAGTTATTATTATTTTTAAAGAAGTATATTTTTTTTTGGTATATTGTATACTCTTTTGGTGTACCCTTTTGCGATTGGATCAAAGTGTGTGTTGCCATCGAGCAAATAAATATTTCAATTTTGTTGTTTTGAACAAAGTATACATTTTTAATATACTATATACTCGTTCAGTATACCTTGTTCTGTTCAGATCGAAGTGCGAGATGGTACCGAATACATAGATATTTCAATTTTTATTGTTTTTGATGAAGCATACTTTTTTGATATATGGTATACTCTTTTATGTTTGGATCAAAGTGTGCAATGCTATCGAGATTATAAATATCTCAATTTTTATTGTTATGAACAAAGTATACCCTTTTGGTATACTGTATACTCTTTGGTATACCCTCTTGTGTTTGGATCAAAGTATGTGATGCTATCGAGCAAACTAATATTTTAATATTTATTTTTATGAACAAAGTATGCCCTTTTGGTATATTGTATACTTTTCTGGTATACCCTTTTTTATTTGGATCCAAGTGTGCGATGCTATCGAGCGAATAAATATTTCAGTTTTTGTTGTTTTGAACAAAGTATACCCTTTTGGTATATTATATACTCTTCTGATATATCCATTTATGTTTGGATCCAAGTGTGCAATCCTATCGAGCGAATAAATATTTCAGTTTTTGTTGTTTTGAACAAAGTATACCCTTTTAGTGTGCTATATACTCTTGTGGTATACCTTTTTTTGTTTGGATCCAAGTGTGCGATGCTATCGAGCAAATAAATATTTCAGATTTTGTTGTTATGAACAAAGTATACCCTTTAGGTATATTGTATACTCTTCTGGTATATCCTTTTGTATTTGGATCCAAATGTGCGATGCTACCGAGCGAATAAATATTTCAGTTTTTGCTGTTTTAAACAAAGTATACTCTTTTGGTATACCTTTTTATATTTGGATCCAATTGTACGATGCTACCAAAAAAATAAATATTTCAGTTTTTGTTGTTTTGAACAAAGTATACCCTTCTGATTTACTATATACTCTTCTGGGGTACCTTTTTGTGTTTGAATCTAAGTGTCTGATGCTATCGAGCAAATAAATATTTCAGTTTTTGTTGTTATGAACAAAGTATACCTTTTTGGTATATTGTATACTCTTCTGGTATATCCTTTTGTATTTGGATCCAAGTATGTGATGCTATCGAGCGAATAAATATTTCAGTTTTTGTTGTTTTGAACAAAGTATACCCTTTTGATATATTGTATACTTTTCTGGTATACCCTTTTGTGTTCTGATCCAAGTGTGCGATGCTATCGAGCGAATAAATATTTCAGATTTTGTTGTTTTGAAAAAAGTATACCCCTTTGGTATACCGTACACTCTTATGAGATATCCTTTTGTGTTTGGATCAAAGTGTGCGATGCTACCGAGCGAATAAATATTTCAGTTTTTGTTGTTTTGAACAAAGTATACCCTTTTGGTATACTGTATACTCTTCTGGTATACCTTTTTGTGTTTGGATCTAAGTGTACGATGCTACCGAGCGAATAAATATTTCAGTTTTTGTTGTTTTGAACAAAGTATACCCTTTTGATATACTGTATACTATTCTAGTATACCCTTTTGTATTCGAATTAAAATGCAAAATGTTTTAGAAGACATATATATTTGAATTTTTTTTATTTTTAAAGAACTATACCTTTTTGATATATTGTACTCTATTTTGGTATACCCTTTTGTGTTTGGATAAAAGTGTGCAATGTTATCGAGCAAATGAGTATTTCAACTATTGTTATTTTGAATATAATTTTTTGCTATACTGTATACTCTTTCGTTATACCTTGTTATGTTTGGATAAAAGTGTGAGATACTATCAAGCAAATAAAATATTTCAGTTTTTGTGTTTGTGAACAAAATATGTCTTTTTGGAGAAAGAAAAAAATGAGTATAATAAGATTACGGAGAAAGAAAATGAATTAAAAAATAAAAACATGGGGAGACATGAATAGTGCTAGAAACAAGAGAAAGAAAATATAAACAAAAAAGAATAAAAACTGGAAAAAAGAAAAAAAAAACAAGAATAGTAAAAATAGAGAATGGGAAAAGAATAATAAAAGAATGTTTAAAAAAAAGAGAAAAAATAATACAAGATATGTGTAAAAAAATAATACAATATATGATGAGAGAGAGGAACTTGATTTCTTTATTTGATGCCTCAAAATAAGAAGGTAATTAGCTAATGAGGATAGAGTGTAAATAAGTTATTGGAATAAATACAATGGAGTCATGTAAATAAAATAGGATGTATGTGTGTTTTTGTAAATCCCCCTAAAAAAAGTCAAAATTGAGAAGTTAGAATTTTCTAACTTCTCAAAAGTGGCTTATAAGCCATTTTTAACTTATAAGATGCTTAAAATAAGTTGTTTATAAGCCCACCCAAACAGGCTCATAAGTGGAAATATAACACATAAGGATGAAGCGTTGTAAAAGAACAGAGGGACTTACCCGTGGAGAAGTAGAGTTATCATTGGATTAGAAGAATTGGTTTCGGAGATGGTATTTACAACCATACAAGATAAACTAAGGTATATAAAGAATTACTATACATATTTTTAATAAATTAAACAAACCAAAAAGAATTAAAGTCTCGACAACCTAATGTTAAGTCCTTTCTTTTTGTTGCAGCTTGTCTTTACCATTTGGAGATTCTACATTATTCTTTTTTCCTTTTTTAATCTTATTTGCTTTCATCCTTTATTTTATATTCCATTGAATCAAAAGGCAAAATAACGAAATTATGGCGGTATACAGGAGACAAGTTTCCAAAAGAATTACTGATTGGATAATTCTTTATATTATTGGGTTTTTCTTTGCAAATATGTGCTGAATATATTTAAGATATTGACAAAAAACATGAAACAAATTCTCGTAATCTTCACTTCATTTAGTAAAACCCACCAAAGCAATCTAAGATAAGTGCTTCTTTGTTAAAAGTTAGCATTTTTATACTTATAACTTAAAACACAATTAAGCTCCTTATAATTAATACCAGGAAAACCTCTTATCTGGATATAGTTAATGGGCACCGAGAATCGGTCAATTAACTTGTCGTTATTGTTATGAAATTAAAGGAGAGTATATTTGACACGACCCGAAATCCGGCTAGGCCGTGCGGGTACCTGACATCCTCCCCTAGACCCGTCGGGCGAACCCTTACCAATTAAATTAGGAAAAAAATATAATTTAATTCATAAATAAGAACAAGACTTAGAAAAAAACATAGACATACTGATACCTCTATGCTGTACAAAAGAAATTACAGATTACTACCCAACATACTAGGTTTAGGGCTATCCAGACTAGACATCTAAGGGTACAAAAGAAAACAGGTACCTCCTGAAGGGAGCAAACTACATAAAACTGGTGGTCATCCTGAATAAAAGCTGGTTCACCCTGATAGCTGAAGTCGTCTTCGCTCCTTCACAACGTTGCGAACTCAATCATGGAGAAAACCTGTCGAAACAAAAATAGATAGAGAAGGAACAAACAACAAATAAGGGTGAGTCAAAAGGACTCAATAAGTGGGGCAGACTAGCCACCTCAAAAAATAGGATAGCTAGCCAGGGAGAAGAAAAATAGGTAAACCAAATGCAGCTTATTTAAACTATAAAAAGGCAGATCCAGATAATAACTGAAAACACGTATGGAATCATAAACTCATAAAAAACCAGGGACATAAGATAGACAGAACATATAAGTTTTTAAGTATCCCGAAGCGGCATGCAACTCGATTCATACATTTATACTGTTGCGCCATGCAACCCGATCCATATATTTATACTGTTGCGGCGAGCAACCCGATCCATATATTTATACTGTTGCAGCGAGCAACCCGATCCATATATTTATGCTGTTGCGGTGTGCAATCCGATCCATATATTTATACTGTTTCGGCATGCAACCCGATCCATATATTTATACTGTTGCGGCGTACAATCCGATCCATATATTTATACTGTTGCGGCGTACAACCCAATACGAGCCTCAAATATTTAGCTAGACAGAGATATGTCCACAACATGGTATACATACCGCATACATAAAACACAAAACAATATACATAATAGTCAGTATGCGGTGCAATGAGATGTGATGAATGCAGTATGATGCAATGGGGTCACATGTGCCCGTAATCCCGTCCCGAAGCAGAATACTCCTGCATTCGAGGGGAACGCAATATAGTAATCAAATGGAATGGAATACTCCTACTCCTTGGGCGGAATACTCCTACACCCGATATGATATAAACCAGAGGCGGGATACTTCTGCACTCTCCTGGGGCGGAATACTCCTGCACCTGATATAATATGAATCAGAGGCAGAATACTCCTGCATTCTCCTGAGGCGGAATACTCCTGAAACCGATATAACATGAACCACAGGCGGAATACTCCTACACTCTCCTGGGGCGGAATACTCCCGCATCCGATATGAATTCAATATAATGCATATGAATGCAACATAATACGTATGAATGCAAAATAATGCATATGGATGCAATATGATGCAATAATTACCCATCACCAGCACGGGACTCTCATCGACAGCCGGAAAGTATATGCCAACTCGTAGCCATAGTACAATGCTCAGATTCTCAATGCAATACCAACAATAGGACATAACATATAATATACAATGTAAATCCAAAGCTATGCCGTAGTGATTACGGCTATCGGAAGCTACACATGTAAGGAACACGTGGTAGATTATCCACGAGGCCAAGGGTCTCCAAAGAAATGGGATACAAATACTTACCTCTGTCCAAAGAAGTAAACACTATTCAACAATCGCTTTTCCCTGCCGAATCTCCTCCAAATTATCTTGTTCTAAATAAAGGAATGGAATACATAGTTAATGTATTATATTGACTCAAATCCCCAAGTTTAGAATTGTTTCCGAACTCCATAAAAATTACGTTCACCGAATACACCACTTAGGATTAAATATCATTTTCTATATATCAATTACCATACTTTACATAGTGATTATTATGTCAATATTCTAGTCTAAAATAAATAATAAGCATAACCTGCATAAGAAATATAATAAATCTCATTACAATAAAAAAATTTAAACTAAAAAAGATTGATTGTGGCTTCAAGGTTTAGCTTGAATTGTCCTAGTTAACGTTCTGTTACCTCCTGATCCACCAAAGATGATTCCATCAGTACGAACTTTCCCCAAAGCCATCGTCCATACCTCATCATTGTTATTATTATCTTGTGCTCTCACAGTTAAAAAAAAGTTGCTGCGATCCTTTGTATTCATCATTTAATATACTAATTAAAAAAAATGAAGCACCTAATCAGTACCCCCCTTAATTAGTAAAGCTTCAGCATAACTAAGGCATGGAAAATAATACTTTGATGCTCAAAACACCAATCGCGATTATCTAATCCTTATGTACCTCCCAATCAATCGTACCATTATGTTTATTCCACCAGTGCAACGTATAGCTTTTACTTGACACATCAATATACTGAAATTTTCCATTGCTATATCAACTCAAAGCTTAAAATAGTAGGCAAGAGAAAAAGAGATAGTACCGATGTCTCTTAATTGAAACTCCAAAAATCGCAAGCTTCAAAATACTAGAAAAGCAAGTAAATGTGTGATCAATGGCCTTCTCACAACCAAGGAAGACAAGTTTGGAACCTAGGATACAAATATAGCACGGGGTTTATATATTATGGCCGAGTCATTCTAATGTAATCCCTAGAATCCTCCCGGCCTAGAAGGGATTTACCTCAACGGCACTCATCAAAGCCATAGTTAGGCTTATAAAGCACTACCCATAGCCTGAGGAAAGAAGACCTCTTCCGAGCGTCACTTCTTTTAGATGAGGCCTTTCAATCCAAATCCTCGCTAGCTTCACTATTCTACGCTAACTAATCTCTTCCGAATCTTTAATTAGCAAAGTAGACATGTAACTTTAGTGTCATGAGCATTAAAGTTAAGCAACCAAAGCAATAGAAGCTAGATAATCAAAACCCACATATATAAATTTCTAGTTATGAATCATTCATATAATTATATCCAAAGTGACATCAACTATCAAAATATAGCAATACAAATCAAAGAAATAAAGAAATGGATAAAGAATTGCTCATTAAAGTGCACCCAATCTTCTATCTCCAAGGATTGTTGATGATTCTTGCTCCCAAGTTGGAAAAATAGCCAAAGATGTGTTCAAATGAAGGCTATTTACAATTTATGTGTTGCCAAAATAAGATACCATCATTTTCAAAAATTCTCCCTAGGTTAAAATGAAGAAATTCTGATTTTTCACGCCATAGCCACCCTTGTACCAAAGGTTCACCCGATAGCCACTTTATCACTGCCGAGCTTAGTCATTATTTCACACATAGCAACTTTTCTTCTTTTTCTTCAACTAGACTTCATTTTTACTTGTTTCTTCCATTACTCTTCTCCAAACATATTCAACCTACAAAATGCAACAAAATCATGATAAGTGCACTTATTTTACCAATTTAACACAACAAAAGCTCAAGTACAAGTATGCAATGTGTGGTATTTTAACCACACATCACACCCACAAACTTAAACTATTGCTTGTCCTCAAGAAAAGTACACACCACTAAATTTCAAATTGCATTTCAATCTATTCATGCACCTTTTTACTAAAGCCACAACAAGTCAAAAATACTTTTAAGTTCAACAACAAATGGCATCGGTTGGTACCAACAACTAAGCCAAGTCATGTGAGCATAACTTTCATATATACAAAACACCAAAGAAGGCATGCATGCCATGACACAAGATTTTCAAAGTTTGCCTCTTCGTCACAAGAGTTCACCTCTTTGCTTGCTCACCTCAATTGAGAAGTGAAACACAAATCTTCAACTCAACTTCACAAGTACCCTCACCACTCAAGGGAATATCCCAACCACAAAAATGCAATGACAACACAAATGGGATTAATGATAGGAAGAATTCACTCACTCTCTCAAAGAAGTTCATCATGCACGCTAAAGATCCATAAGCTTGCCCTTTGTGTATCTCTACACTAATGTAAGAATGCTTGACTCGAAATCAATTAGGACTTTATTAGGGTTGTAATGTAGGATTTTGGTTAAAGGTGGGGTAAAATTTGGGCAAATAGTGACTACACACCTCCTTGAGCACTACACCATACATAAATTTAAGGCACACTTCATTTTTCTTGCACTTACACCTTGCTAAATCGAGGATTATACACTAGTCTTTCCCCTCTTTATTCATCAATTCTCTTTTTCTTCTTTTTCTTTCTTTTCTTTCACTTACTCCTTTTTGTTTCTTTTCTCTCTCCTTTTTTTCTCTCTTTTTTTTTTTTTTTTTAAATTCAACTCATTTTTGTTGCTCTTTTTTTTCTTTTCTTTTGATTTTCATTAACTTCTACACTTTCACCATAACTCGTGCCATCCCCAAACTTATGCTTTTGCCTAAGTTGCACGTCTTTCATTGCACTCAAGGAGGCAGGGCCAAAAAGAGAGTTAGTACTTTAAGTACTTAAAATTGGTCCGGGTTAATAATGTGGTTGCCAAAAGAAAGGATATTAAGCTCAAAGGGGTTGACTAAGGTTATAATGCAAGGGTAGGCTTTTTAGGTTACTAGCGAGTCAAAGAAAACCTAAAATCATTTTTCAAGTCAAGCACCACCTAGGATTTCGCCTCGAAGCACACTTAGGGCAAGTTCTAGATCAAGAAGCACACATATGAATACACCAAAATCTCACCACACATGATACAAGTAAAGCAAGGAAAACAAGTATATTCAAGTCCCAATCAAGGCAATTAAGAATCCAAAGTTTACTCATAGTCTAATGAGAGCTAATTAGTGACATAAGAGTCAAAGTTGAACTTAAAGATCATAGCACAATTCATCAACTAAATTTTTCTATCCATTTTTTAAAACAAGCTCACATGACAAGGATTAAATCATGGTGGAACCAAACATGCCAAAAATTTGCCAAGGGGCAAAAATCTACAACTACTACTATACTATTATTACTACTAATTAAATTCTAAAGATGTCCGATTCAACACAATTACTTCCTTGGAAAAGAACCCCGGCAAATAAAAACCTAGGAGGTTATTTCAAAAATTTTGTACAAAAATGATATTTACAATGAAAAGGATTGTTCGGACCCAAATGAGGCTTTTGCACCCAGTGGGATGCCTTCGTATCACACAAGGTGAATCAGATAAAAAGAAGCAACATCCCAAGCGTAGTTCATGGGAGCACTTTTTGTTTTTGAAAGCTTTTAATTTTTTTAAATCATAGTACTATCTAAGAACACAAATAAACTAATAAACTAGAATACCAAAAACATACTAATATAAAATTAAAAGGCTTAAGAAAGATCAATTTTACCATTTCCATCAAGTTAAAGTACATCACAACCAAGAAATCATGTCATTCCTAAACAAATAAGCTCATCCCCAACTTAAAATGTTGCCTTGCCCTCAGGGGAACTAAATATTAAAGACAAAGTTTGAGTGCTCCCTGAAAATGTGTCTCTGAGTAGTGTCTTGCTTTGGCTCCTCCTTGCCCTTTCAGATGACTATACAATTCTCTATTTGCTTGAAGAATTTGAGAGTTCCAATCCTAGCTCTTATATTAATTCTCTTCCTGGTAAAATGTCTCATTTTCTTTTTCTTTGATTCTTTCCAATCAACTCTCATTTTCTTTATTTTACATTTCATTTTGAAGTGTTGACCTTCTTTAATGTACCTGCATCATTAAGAAACAACCAACAGTGAATGGAACCAAATAATTAAGGGTACTCAGACTTCCCCTTGACTACTTCTCACAACAGTAGTACACAACACTAATTCACGATGTACAAAAGCAGCTTCGATTCAAGGTTCCTGGAAAGATGCACAACCATAGATAGATAGGAAGAATTGCGAGGGTACTCAGGCTTCCCTTCTTAACACTCAAAACATATTGCATTCCAGTTCTATGATTTGCAAAATTCAAGTAAGGTGCAAGAAATTAAAAATGAAATATTCAACTATCAGTAAATGCACACAAACTGTTCATCAGCAAAACAATGTACACATCTTCCAAAATATGATCACCGTGTTCCACTAATTAGACTTAAAGCTCACAACCGAACAAAAATGCTCAGTTCAGATAGCTTCAGCAAAAAGAACAGGCATATCAGCTTGCCAAACAACTTCTTAACTCACAAAAATTGAAGTAGCGCATACTGTAAGACGCTTCAACTCAGTGCTACTGTCAACATCACATATTGAGGCTTACAAGATATCAGGAATCAAGATACTTTTACAAATTTACAAGAATTCTCAAAATTGAAAATAAATACAATCAAACTCTCGTTAAACATACACATAATGACAGTATAAGTGCAACTTCTTGTATCAATTTCAATTGAGCCTCTTTATCATGTATGCACTCACACACGAATCCATGAAATACTCAGAACTAAGTAAAATCAGCAACCAAGAGAGAAACAATCACACTTTGGCAATTCAAAATGTTGGTTGATGTTTGGCATTTTATGCCAACGTTTCCTTAATATTTCCGTATGTTTGAGCTTGTTATTCGCTCGTTTTATAGTTTATGAATGTGGTTTTGCACTAATTTTATGTCGTGTGTATGTAGGTTGTTATGCAGTGCATATGGAGCTTTTAAGAGCATGATCGAGCAAGAAAAGATTGGATTTTGATTTAGGATTGGATCGAGCACACGAAGGCACGACACGAAGCGAGCAAAGGAGAAACGAAACAGAAAATTGCCTGGCGCTACAGGTGGCGCGCCGCGCCGCCCAAAGCGCCCAGCTTCTGGCGCGGTTTCCTACGCGGCGCGCCCCAAAGGCGTGCAAGTTTCGACGTTCACTGGTTGTCCCAGCGCGGTCGGGGGCGCCCGTTATAGCGCCACTCGAGCGGATTTTTACTTCCTATTTCGTCTAGGCTTAGGTCTAACTTATTACCAGGCCTTTGTAAACCCTATAAATACTCTTTTACTTAGTTTTTTTATAGGAGTTTAGAATTTGGAGCAAGTTTTGGAGGAGAGGGGAGGAGCCCTAGATGTCTTCTACACAAGTTCTTTCTCTCTTTCTCTTATTCTTCTCTTTAATTCTATAGTTTGTTCGTTCTAGGGTTAGAGTAAATACATGAAGGTTGATGTTTGAAAGTTGATTTCTATATATTGATTTACCATTACGGATTGTTTATTCTTTCTTGATCATAATTGTTTGATTATTGAGGCCTGATAATTGAACACTATCCATGGTTTTTAGATTGAACTCGAAAGAGGGAATTTAATTACGTAATAAGAAAGAATAGGACTAGTTTGTGAACCCGGGCTTCGGGGAACCAATTTGTGAGTAGGATAGACATATAGTTGCTCGCCTAGTTTAACTAATTACAGAATTCGTTAATACGTGCATGTGATTCAACCCATAGACATATAGGGATTGGAGTAGCCTGCATAGACCGTGAATAATCGAAAGGTTTTCACGGGTACAATTAACCTGTTAGTTAGCAATCTAGGAAATCAAGAAGTAGAATCAACTGGAAAACTCAACTGGATTGTTCGTAACTCTGACCCGAGACCGTCATCTTTTATTGATAACAACTTAGAATTTGCTCTGTTACTTGATCTCAATTACTTGTTTTAATTACTGTATTTAGTTAGTAAAATCTCAATCAATGAAAAAGATCCCTGAATAGTTTATATAAATTGTTTGCTAGAATTCAGTCTGAATAGTCCTCGTGGGAACGATACTCGATTTATCACTTTATTACTTGTCGACCACGTATACTTGCGTGTGCGTTTGGGAGCAACAAGTTTTTGGCGCCGTTGTCGGGGACTAAATAATTGACTGTTTTCTTTTGAACAATTTATTATTTTCTATTCAGGTTTAATTTTTGTTTAGTTTAGTATTGTGTTACTTGTCTTATCATGACATCTATTAATGAAAATTGGTAGAATGATGATTGCTCAAATTTTGATGATCTCTGTCTACTTTGCGGAGGAACCCACTTGTGGAAAAATTGTCCAATTCTTTCAACCCTACGAGACTGGTTATGTGAATTTTCTACCACTTTTGATTGGAATTTTTGTAAATTATGTGGTGGTCAGTGGAATGATTGTCCTAAGTGTCATACTCCTTCCTCTATCAATGTGTGTGATGTTTTTAACGATGTTTGTGAGTCTGACAGGAAATGAAGAAGTGCAGGTTGTGAGCCAAAATTTTCTAATGGAGCAAGCCAAACTCTTAGAAGCTTATGGGGATTTTATAAGTGAACTAACAAATATAACGAGGCAATTTATGGAAGAAAGAGTGGAGCTCGGAAAAGAGATCGACGAATTTGGCTTGGCTATTCACGACTTGGAGGAGAATTTGAGTGATATGGTTGAGGTGTCTAATGCCCAATTATCAGTTGTCGTGAATAGTAGATTTGAGATAGAAGAGCTTAGAAGCCAATTTGAGGAGCAAACAGTGGAATTCCTACCATTCGACCCAATATTAATTGAGGATGCCAAGGTTGAAAAAATTACATTAGAGTCAAGTGAGGAAATAAAAAACATCATATTTGAGGACTCTATTGTTTGTGCAAGTGAGGGTGTCAAAAGTAATGCTACTTTATAATTGAAACGCATTTGACCTCATCCCAATCATTTTTCAACATTGTGTTTGGATGGTGACATAAAAATTGAGCCACCCGAGCCTATGAAGAAATCAAAGGAGGAGGAACAAGGTGCCTATATTTTAAAGTTTGTGATGTTGAGGAGACAAAACGATATCCCTCATTTAAAGGCCAAGAAGTGCAAAATGCGATATTGGTTACTTGGTCCTTTTGTATTTTTTCCACCACCCCAATACCATATTCGTAAGCTTGAGGCAAAGTTGGAGATTCAATTCATTAGTTCAAGGTGGAGGAAAAAGTGAAGAAGTTGTCTTCGTCGTGCTACGACGTTAAATCAGGCGCTTCTCGGGAGGCAACCCGAGTTTGTACTTGTATTATTTTATTTATAGTGTCACGTAGTTTTTATTTTTCTTTGGATTGCAGGTTCATGTAATGTCGAGGCTAAGTGTGGGGTGTCCTCACCCTTGCCTAATATTGATGACCTGATGAGGGAAGTCTGAGTACCTCATACTATATGGAAGCTTGGAGGATGCTAGTACTAAGGACTAGAGTCTTCAGGAAAGTTTTCTTTACCTTGCACTTTCTTATTTTTAGCACTGAGGACAGTGGCTAGTTTAAGTGTGGGGTGGGGGAACTCCCCTTTATTTTTTAGGTTAGGGATGCATGTACCGTATGATTTTCTTTTGTCACTTGACTTTGTTTTGATTTATTTCTTGCTTTAATATATGAAAAAATAATTAGAAAACCAATGAAAAATTTCAAAAAGATTTTCCTTTTAGTTTTATTAGTGGTACATGTCATCCACCCCGTAGTTTTTCTTATGGCCTCGGTTCTTTTCCACGGGGAGACCTTTGAACCGGGTAGTTTTTATTTTTATTAGGATTAGAGTATTTAGTTGTTAGGTGACCCTAGACGAAGGAATAGGTGGAATGCTAGGTGCCTTTGATTTGTTTGATACTGGTGGACTTGAATTGATTGCATGTGCTATTTGTGGTGTCCTTGGGTTTGAAATTGTGATGCATGCCTAGGAAAAAAATGGAACGACCCTCTTGAGATGCTTGAGTCCACGTGTTCGACTTTATTGTGAACTTTTGTGCATTAGTGCTTAAATTTCCACAAGTTGCACTTTAGATGCTTGATTGAGAATTGATGGAGCCTTTTTGTGTGGATCATGTGCAATGTGTGTGTGAGACATATTCTTGTTTGCTCCATGTTGCATATTAATGTCTAGAACTTTCCCCGTGTGTGTGCAAAGCGAAATCCTAGGTTTGCTCTAGTCGGGAAATGATACAGGCCTTCTTTTGATTTGCCTACCCTTACGTAGACACCCTGACTTGATTGTTGTGAATTCTTTGACCTTTTTGTTGGCACCCACACCCCGAGCCTACCCATTTGTTCTAAATTGTTCTCTTTTGGCCCTTTACTCCTTAAGCACTTAGTTGATATTGTGATATTATTTTGGAGTTGTGGTTGAATGTTGGGAGGTTTTTTAGTGGAACCAATGAGGGGAATACTTGAATGAAATGTGTAGTAGTTGTTTATGAGCATTGGCAAGGTTGGAAAGTAATGAATTGAAAAAGAAAAAAAAAGCAAAGTTGAAAAAGAAAAAAAAAAATTAGAAAAAGAAATAAAGAGATAAGAATATCCATCCTTGCTAGTGTGTGCTTAAAAGAAAATATTGCTACTTGTTGAGAAGGTGTGTGTGTGAAAGTTGTTGATTAGGTGGCGTGATGAGGATTGTGTTGAAATAATTGTGATGCATTAAAGTGCTTAGGGAGGTAGTCACTATTACCATATGTATCCTACCCGCCCCTTAGCCTACATTACAACCTTTTTAAAGTCCTAGTTAATCCCGATTGGAGTGAGCTTACATTAGTGGAGTCCTACACTACGGGCAAGCCTATGGTACATTGTATGTGACATGTGAGCTTTTCATGAGAGTGAGTGAATTCGTTTGTTATTGTCCCCATTCTATTCTTGATATTCATAGTTGTGTGTGATACTTGGGGGACACTCTTTTGCTTCATTTTGGTGAGGGCTCATGGTTTGCATGAGATAGGTGAAGTCGTGGCTAATTGGTTGAGTAGATAGGTGTGATTTTGTGGAAGCATGGCTGCAATAAGTTGAGTTTGTGCATTTAAGCTATTTTGGGGTGGTTGTTCTCATATTTTTGAGTTTGGTAAATTATTGGCATGTTTGTGGATCCATAGTAGTCATGTGTGCGTTTGTTCAATGATCGGTATCAACCATAGTCATAGGCAGACCTGTTTTACCTAGGTTGGGAAGTTAGTTGTGACTTGCTCGAGGGCGAGCAAGGGTTCAAGTGTGGGGTGGTGATGTTTGGCATTTTATGCCAACGTTTCCTTAATATTTCCGCATGTTTGAGCTTGTTATTCGCTCATTTTATAGTTTATGAATGTGGTTTTGCACTAATTTTATGTCGTGTGTATGTAGGTTGTTATGCAGTGCATATGGAGCTTTTAAGAGCATGATCGAGCAAGAAAAGATTGGATTTTGATTTAGGATTGGATCGAGCACACGAAGGCACGACACGAAGCGAGCAAAAGAGAAACGAAATAGAAAATTGCCTGGCGCTACAGGTGGCGCGCCGCGCCGCCCAAAGCGCCCAGCTTATGGCGCGGTTTCCCACGCGGCGCGCCCCAAAGGCGTGAAAGTTTCGACGTTCACTGGTTGTCCCAGCGCGGTCGGGGGAGCCCGTTATAGCGCCACTCGAGCGGATTTTTACTTCCTATTTCGTCTAGGCTTAGGTCTAACTTATTACCAGGCCTTTGTAAACCCTATAAATACTCTTTTACTTAGTTTTTTATAGGAGTTCAGACTTTGGAGCAAGTTTTGGAGGAGAGGGGAGGAGCCCTGGATGTCTTCTACACAAGTTCTTTCTCTCTTTCTCTTATTCTTCTCTTTAATTCTATAGTTTGTTCGTTCTAGGGTTAGAGTAAATACATGAAGATTGATGTTTGAAAGTTGATTTCTATATATTGATTTACCATTACGGATTGTTTATTCTTTGTTGATCATAATTGTTTGATTATTGAGGCCTGATAATTGAACACTATCCATGGTTTTTAGATTGAACTCGAAAGAGGGAATTTAATTACGTAATAAGAAAGAATAGGACTAGTTTGTGAACCCGGGCATCGGAGAACCAATTTGTGAGTAGGATAGACATATACTTGCTCGCCTAGTTTAACTAATTACAGAATTCATTAATACGTGCACGTGATTCAACCCATAGACATATAGGGATTGGAGTAGCATGCATAGACCGTGATTAATCGAAAGGTTTTCACGGGTAAAATTAACCTATTAGTTAGCAATCTAGGAAATCAAGAAGTAGAATCAACTGGAAAACTCAACTGGATTGTTCGTAACTCTGACCCGGGACCGTCATCTTTTATTGATAACAACTTAGAATTTGCTCTGTTACTTGATCTCAATTACTTATTTTAATTACTGTATTTAATTAGTAAAATCTCAATCAAAGAAAAGGATCCCTGAATAGTTTATATAAATTGTTTGCTAGAATTCAGTCTGAATAGTCCTCGTGGGAACGTTACTCGATTTATTACTTTATTACTTGTCGACCACGTATACTTGCGTGTGCGTTTGGGAGCAACATTGGTGATCGATTAGAAATCCGAAACAGAGGCTAGACTTGACGGAAAAGTCAGCAACAGTAAATCACACTTCTAGCAACGTTCAGCAGTCAAAATTTCATTGAGGCATTCTATCGAACAGTTGAAGTGCACTGCAGCTTTGTTTATAGATTAAGAACATGGGGTATATCAGACTTCCCCCCAATTTTGTTGACAAACCAACACAAGGGCCATCATGCCCGTCTACAACTTAGCAGACAACACCCAACCCACACAAGTTTACCAAATCAAAGTTCACCAGAATTAAATTGAAATGACAGGAGCATTGGGGTAACAGGGAATGGGATTTTTTTGACAGGGGAAGAAATTCAGCCAGCCAGAAGGAGAAAGGAGAAAGAGAATTACCTGATCAACGACACGACTGATGGCGAATATGATCGACAACGACGGTGAAAAGCAGTGGGATTTGATGAAATAAAGTGATGGGATTGGGCAGGGGATGAGCAAAATTGAGAGGAAAGGAGAAAATTCATACCTGAGTTGTGAGGTGAACTGTGGTTGTTTCGACGGAGGTGTCACACCCGTGTTGATTCAACGATGGTGGATCAGTTGGAAGGAGGTGCAGTCGTAGGGTAATTGATAGCAGGGCAAGAGAATTTGGTGGTGATGAGAGAGAGAAGAGAGAAGAGAGAAGAGAGAAGACTTACCTGGATACCGCTGGTAAAGGTGACCGGAGCTGATGGTGGACGATGGAGAGGAGTCGATCGTTGGGTGCATTGTTACTGTATGAGTGAATGATTGTGTTTGTGAAAAATTTTAAGACTATTCTAAAATCTGAACTAAAGTTAGGGCGGGGCGCCCTTTATGTGAGGCGGGCCACCCATTTCAAATACAGAGTAAATTCTGAAGCAGTTCTGTGCATTTTTTTAAAGTGCTGTGACTGTCCAACCACTCAAATCCTGTCCAAATAAAGTGAAAAAACTATGAAACTTGGTAGATTGATAAAAAAAACAATAAAATAAACTAATCTATGGATTTAAAATGCAAAAATTAAGCAATATTTAAAAACGCTTGGGTTGCCTCCCAAGAAGCGCCACATTTAACGTCATGGCAAGACGAGTAGCAACATTATCACTTTTCTCTCCATTTCGAAAATATGAATTGTCTCCCCAATTTTGAATCAAGTTTTTCATTGTGCTCCTTAGGCGGGGGTACACATTTCCAAGCTCGTAAAGCCGGATTCTTTATCTTGCGCCTTTTTGCCTTCAAGTGAGGGATGCCATTTTGTCTCTTTGGCGTGGAAAATTCAATGAATTAGCCATTTTTCTCATCTATGTCAACATCATCCAAAGGTGGTTGTTCTTCCACTTCCATTGCATCATCAACACAAAGATTTGAGAAGTGAAATGAATGGGGTCTAACCCTTTTCAACACCGATTGGGCACCAAGCTGGACATTCTCCTCTTTGATGGTATTAGAGTCTTTATCACAAGAGTTCTTCATTTCCATTCTAGACTCAAACACAAATTTCTTTCTCACGGCATCATTACCAAATATTTTGAAGATGTGATCACTTCCATGAGTTCCCATGATTTGACTTGTGCTGTCTTCCACAAATTCGCTCATTTCTACCATACTATTCACTATTTCTTTATGTTGAGCCTTGGAAGCTTCAACCATTTCATGCACTAGAATTTTCAAGACACGACCTTCAAGATCAAATTGGTTCACTTTTTGCCCTAGTTCTTCTCTTTCTTGTTTGAGATCCCAACCATCTACATTTAACTCTTGAAGGCATGCTTCATGGAATTTCATTTTTCGAGCTTGATCTCGGAGCCAGGCTCGGCTCACAATTTCTTTTTCATCCCAAATGTGCTCTTCTTTCACAATTCGTTCTTGGCATTCAAGCACATCTTCCATGGAGGTTTCTTCTTGGAACTCAAGCTCATCTTATAAAGTCTTTGTTGGGATTTGGCAATATACTTAGCTTGTTGATCATTAAAAGTGTCAACCAATTGGCCCAATTAAGCCTCCAAGTTGTGGATTGCTAAGCCATTTTGATGGATCGTATCTTTTATCTCATTGAAGGCTTCGGCATTCTCACAATGGTTTTTAACTATCCGCTCCATCAAATATTCCAATCTTTTATTTTGATTGCATTCATCTTGTGAAGTGGATAGGTCCATCTCTTCTTGAAACTTCTCTTGGATGCCTTACAATTCGGGTTCAAGTTCCATATTCATGTTTGTATTAGACCTATCAAACTCATAAGATTCATTAGCATCATTATAAAAATCATTGGGAGAAGAACAAAGAATATTAGGACAACCGTCCCAATAGCCATTTTGACCTCCACACTCATGACATATGTCCCACTCAAAGGGTTGAGAAGGTGCACATAACTCGCCCCCGAAAATAATTTCACAATCCTGCCAATAGTGAGGTCCACCACAATAAGGACAAGGATCACTCATATATGGATTTTCAAAATTAGACCAATTTTTGTTCCATGATGCCATTTCAAGGTAATTACTACAAAGCTAAACTAACTAACTAACACAAGTATACACGACACACACACAATTATTTACAATTCATTAAGAACAAATATTCATAATTTACAAGACAAAAATTCACAAAGTTTGGAACTAAGCCAACTAGCTCAACTTCTCAAACTACTCTAATACGCTAATTGTTCCCCGGCAACGGCACCAATTTTGACAACGCTCAACACACACCTCGGCTTGTATGTAATGTACAAGTATGTAATGTGTGGTATTTTAGCCACACATCACTCACTAGTCTCGGAAGAAGAAGAGATGGCAATAAATTGAGGATAGAAATAATCAGATCTTTAGGAAGCTCATCTTCTTGTTTGCTTAGCTACCAGAGCTAGACTAGTTCCGAGTCAGGCTAACCAAAAAATCACAATTGAAGAAATAGACATTAAATGAGCTTTATGGAACAACATCTATGCCAATTTAACCTTCCTATAAAGAAAGAAACTCCGACAATTTACCAGAAAACCCTTTTATAACCGAGACAAGCTCATAGAATAGTATGACTCTACAAGTATCTTGAACCAAAAGAAGACACATAGATTAAGCACTACTTACTAATCATTTTACACCGGAAGAAATAATGACACTTTGATTTTGATGAATAAGAATCCCATCATCCTACCAATACTGAGTTCCAAAGAGAGGTAGACTGACTTGACATTATATCAAAATGTGGCACAACAAGATGCCAAGCAGACAATACCAATACTCACTAACAAATCTCTCACATTTACCAGATAAACTAGTAGGGTCTCACAAATTCTCTTAATAAATCATACTAGAAGCTCACCCCTCTACCGCAACCGATTCTTAATAGAAACGACATCTAAGAAAACCATGGAAATATGATAAGACAAACCATTTCCAGATCGATCAGAAAAATAAATCTTACTCACAGATAAGGGAAGAAGAAATACATGGGTCTACTATATCGGATACCTCAGCATCCCGCCAGATTGGCAGTTCATAGAACTGCCTCTGCAACTGAGCTGAGCCACTACCCTAATAATCACCTTCTGAAAAAAAGTCACTGCCACCACACTCTGAACCTCTGTCGGATGGTGACATATCTCTGGCTGATTAAGATTTAAATAAAATACCCTGCGACTGTGTAAGTGCCTGATGACGAGAGAAAGGACGACTGCTTACTTACTTGTTGGAGTAAGGGAAAACTCCTCAAAAGATAACCAGACTCACGACAATGATAACACCTTTTTGCTGAAAATGGAAGCTAGAAAGATTGTTGATAGCTGTAAAGAGAAGACTGAATCTGATCTTGACGAGCTACTTGTGCACTCTGAGAATCACACACCACAAGCTAAGATAACCTAGGAAGTAACCTCCCAAAATAATCAGAACTCTTATCTCCAAAGGAGGTATTGTGCCCACCAGGGTATGGGATCCCTTGCTATCCCGCTCTAACTCTTCCCGCCCTAACTTATGGTATGCCTAATACGTCTGAGCAATATCAACAACAACATCAAATGATGTCCTAACCTCAATTTCTCGAGCCATCTGGGATCTCAAAGAAGGAGAAAGGTCACCAATAAATCTCTGAACATTCTTGGAAGGTTCATGGACTAGTTCTAGTGCATATCCAGCCATCCTAAAGAATTTAATTTCATATTCTAAAAGTCGACAAGCTACCCTATCCAATCCACTCAAATTGACGACTCCTTTCATCTCACTCGCTGAACGAAAGGAACTTTTCCACGAATCTAGAAGAATAATCGAACTAAGTTAGCTAATAAGATAGCGGCCCACTAATTCAAGGCTGGACCCCTGAAACTAGAAAGCAGAATAATCAACACCATACCGCTCGATATAATCAAGAGCCTGAAGGATACGCTGATATCATTTTATTTTTTTAAAAAATCATGAGGTTTATCTGATGCCTTGCTTAAGAATATCGGAAGGTTCAACCACGTAAAATAATGCAACCTCTTTGGGCACTCGGGCCGAACTGTTACCTCGTCTAGTTAACCAGCCAGAATAACTAGAGGCACAACACATGCTGCCTCTAGAATACAATTTACAGGGGCAACATCAGGAACTGGAACAAGAGCTCTCTAAGTATGGACATCTGCATATGCGGCGACCTGATAAGCTGCCTAGAAAATAATAAGTTCTTGCGGTATCTGCGTTGCCAAGATTCTAGTAAAAGCATCGTAGAGAACCAAGGGAACCACAAGGCCCTGCTCCCTTGCCCATCGCGAGCTCGTACAGCTGGGGCCTGTGCAACTGGATCGTCAGCACGATACACAACTCTCGGGGCTTGAGTAGCTCTAGCCCGAGGCTACACTACTTCGTCCTGAACTCCTACCATTTGCTTATTTGTCGCACGAGGGTTCACAATTAGCACGAAAGAATTAACGAAAATACTTTTGCATCCTAGACCGACGCACGATCAGAAAAGAAGGAAGTGAAACTTCCTCAATGCCATCATTGCCTTTCGTAGATAAGTACGGATGTCTACGTACCCATCAACGAGACTCTACTAGACATTGTCTTAGTCTGGATAGACTCTAAACCGAGCTCTGATACCAACTAACACGACCCGAATCCGGTTAGGCCGTGCGGGCATCTGACATCCTCCCCTAGACCCGTTGGGCGAACCGTTACCAATTAAATTAGGAAAATAAATATAATTTAATTCATAAATAAGAACAGGACTTAGAAAAAAAAATACAGACATACTGATACCTCTACGCTGTACAAAAGAAATTACAGCTGACTACCCAACATACTAGGTTTAGGGCTATCCAGACTAGACATCTAAGAGTACAAAAGAAGACAGATACCTCCTGAAGGGAGCAAAATACATAAAACTGGTAGCCATCCTGAATAAAAGCTGGCTCACCCTGACAGCTGAAGTCGTCTTCGCTCCTTCACAACGTGCCGAACTCAATCCTGGAGCGAACCTGCCGAAACGAAATAGATAGACACGGAACAAACAACAAACAAGAGTGAGTCAAAAGGACTCAATAAGTGGGGCAGACTAGCCACCTCAAAGAATAGGATAGCTAGCCAGGGAGAAGTAAAAGAGGCAAACCAAATCATCTTATTTAAACTGTAAAAAGACAGAGCCAGATAATAACTGGAAACACGTATGGAATCATAAACTCATAAACAACCAGGGAAATAAGATAGAAAAAACATATCGGTATTTTCGTATCCCGAAGCGGCGTGCAACCCAATTCATACATTTATACTGTTGCTGTGTGCAACCCGATCCATATATCTATACTGTTGCGGCGAGCAACCAGATCCGTATATTTATGCTGTTGCGGCGTGCAACCCGATCCATATATTTATACTGTTGTGGCGAGCAACCCGATCTATATATTTATGCTGTTGCGGCGAGCAACCTGATCTATATATTTATACTATTGCAGCATGCAACCCGATCCATATATTTATGCTGTTGCGGCGTGCAACCCGATCCATATATTTATACTTTTGCGGCGTGCAACCCAGGATTAAGCCAGAAATATATAAGCAAACTGAGATATGTCGACAACATGGTATACATACCGCATACTTAAAACACAACACAATATCCATAATAGTCAGTTTGTGGTGCAATGAGATGCGATGACTGCAGTATGATGCAATGGGATCACATGTGCCTGTAATACCATTCCGAAGCGGAATACTCCTGCATTCGAGGGGAATGCAATATAGTAACCAACTAGAGCGAAATACTCCTACTCCTAGGGTGGAATACTCCTCCACCCGATATGATATAAACCAGAGGCGGAATACTCCTGCACTCTCCTGGGGCAGAATACTCCTGCACCCAATATAATATGAATCAGAGGCGGAATACTCCTGCACTCTCCTGGGGCAGAATACTCTTGCACCCAATATAATATGAACCAGAGGCGGAATACTTCTGCACTCTCTAGGGGCGGAATACTCCTGCACTCGATATGAATGTAATATAATGCATATGAATGCAACATAATGCGTATGAATGCAACGTAATGCATATGAATACAATATGATGCAATAATAACTCATCACCAGCGCAGAACTCTCATCGACAGCCGGAAAGTATATGCCAACTCACAGCCAGAGGACAATGCTCAGATCCTCAATGCAATACCAACAACAGGACATAACATATAACATACAATATAAATCCAAAGCTAAGTCGTAATGAGTACACCTATTAGCAGCTACACACGTAAGGAACACGTGGTAGATTATCCACGAGGCCAAGGGCCTCCAAAGAAATGGATACAAACACTTACCTCTGTCTAAAGAAGCAAACACTATTCAACAATCATTTTTTCCTGCCGAATCTCCTCCAAATAATCTTGTTCTAAATAAAAAAATGGAATACATAGTTAATGTATTATATTGACTCAAATCCCCGAGTTTAGAATTGTTTCCAAACTCCATAGAAATTACGTTCACCGAATACACCACTTAGGATTAGAAATCATTTTCTACATGTCAATTACCATACTTTACATAGTGATTATTATGTCAATATTCTAGTCTAAAATAAATAATAAGCATAACCTGTATAAGAAATATAATAAATCTCATTACAATAAAAAAAATTAAACTAAAAATGATGGATTGTGGCTTCAAGGTTTAGTTTGAATTGTCCTAGTTAACGTTCTGATACCTCCTGCCCCACCAAAGATGATTTCATCATTATTAACTTTCACCACATCCATCACCTCATCATTGTTGTTATTATCTTGTGCTCTCACAGTTGAAAAAATAGTTGTTGCACTCCTTTGTATTCATCATTTAATATACTAATATAAAAGAAAAGGAAGCATCTAATCAGTACCCCCTCTTAATTAGTAAAGCTTCAGCATAACTAAACCATGGAAAATAATACTTTGAATCTCAAAATATCAATCACAATTATCTAATCCTTATGTACCTCCCAATCAATCATACCATTATGTTTATTCCACAAGTGCAACGTATAGCTTTTACTTGACACATCAATATACTGAAATTTTTCATTGCTATATCAACTCAAAGCTTAAAATAGTAGGCAAGAGAAAAAGAGACAGTACCGATGTCTCTTAATTGAAGCTCCAAAAATCGCAAGCTTCGAAATACTACAGCCGACTATAATTTTCCCCAAATATTTTCTATTATACAACCTTGATTTTGTCTAATGATCTTATCAGATAAGTGACATAGGGCCATACTCACTTTTCCACTATTATATATTTATTTCACTTAAATACAAACTAAAGGGTAATATTTAATTGGTCCAATAGTTACTCTTAATTATATTTTTAACTCTTTTTCCAACTCATAATTTACATGATTTTTTTTATTTTAATAATAAAAATATACCAAAACTATGGGAATAGCGAAGATGGAACTTGAATCGGATCCCCGAAGCACAAGATAGAAATTAAACGAAAAAAGTCAAGTTCTTAACTTTTGGGACTTTAGCGGAAACTGTCCGAACGATCTCGAAATTCACTTTCGAAAGTTCGCATAGGTCACAAATGACCATACAAACGTAACGACGCTTTGAGATTTCGAATCGGAGCTCATTCGCCAAAATGGAGCTCGAAATTCTCTTTTTAATATTTACCGACAACGGAAACTGAAACTTTCTCAAACCTACCAAACAAAGTCCGATTTAGTTCAAATTTTACAGACAAGTCCTAATAAACCTTACTAAGATTTTAAAATTACCGGCACGCCAATCGGAATCTTAACTCCCGAAATGGCTACCTAAGGTCGTTTCAATATTAAGCATTTTATATTACTCCCTCCGTCCCAAATTAGTTGTCACTTTAGCAAAATGTGTTTGTCCCAAATTAGTAGTCACTTTAGGATTCCAAGACTAAATTGATCAGTTCTTTCCAACTTTATCCTTAATAATTAAAAAAATTCTCAAAAAAAGTTAATGGTGAAACATTAAACAGGGATAAGATAGTAAAATAAATACCTTATTTAATGACTTTCTTAATGGACGTGAAAAATCTTAAAGCGACAGCTAAAATGGGACGGAGGGAGTATTATATTGTGACCGGGCAAAACACATGATGTTAACTATGATTAACTATTAGTAGTCATGGTTAAATAAAGGGACATGTGTCAATTTTTTTATTAGACATGTAAAACACTGATACCCATATGTTTTTACCCTAATCAAGTTAGGCTTTTCAACTATATATGTGAAATTGTGTGTACCTATTCTTGAAGTTCCAAAGTCATACCAAACTCACATGGAGAAAAACACTGTAAATCATCTCTTGCCTTTATATGAAGGTCATAAATTGATTTGAATGACCGTACCATTTGTTGGAATATTAATATTTCTACAAGTAATTTTTTATTTTCTCCATCGCATGAATTCTCTCAAATTAATCAAACCATGTATTTTCTTGGCTTTTTAGAGGATTTCGTTTGTTTTGTTGTTCTTTGTGAATTTTAATCATTGTTATTAGTTCGTATCTATATTTGTCCTCTATTGTGTTTTGAGATTTTTTTAAAGCTTAACTTTTTAACTATCAAAATGATTAAGATTTATAAATTGTAATAACAATAGGGGGGATTTGAAATTTAACTTCCTTTTTTCAAGATTTTTGCAGTGAATGAGACTAATTGAAGGGCCATATTGGCACATCGTTTAATCAAATATTCTCAGATACATTAATTAGTTTATTTTATAACTCTAACCAGTGTTGTTAAAATACTATAATTTGCCAATCCTAAATGACTCTGATAATATTTGTTGACGGACTAAACGAAATATTGAATTGACGAAACTAATCATGAATCATCGATCCACATAATTTCATACCTTCGAAAAATTGAACTTTTTCTTCAAAAAAAAAAAAAAAAAAAGAAAAGATAATTCCTATTGGATAAAATTGTATATTTAGGACATTTCCTAATAATTTACTTTGAAACTAATTATCACTTTGTTTTTTGAACCCTTTTACCTTTTAACTTGCATATATTTTTGATAAAATTGAATTGACCATTATATAACTAACTCGGACTTGAACTAATATTTGTTTTGTGGTTGTTTGATTTTGCTAGAAGAAAAATTTAACCTACTGTGTCAAGGAGAATACAGATGAAAAGATTAAATCTAATAACATAAGATTTACACTTTATTTTAAGATTGTTGCATTTTCTTCCACCATAACTGTTGTGTTTACATAAATAATATTTTCCTAAATTCAATTTTGATTGTTATAATGGATATAATTAATTGATTGAACATCTAGGAGAGGAGCAGTGAATGTCCAACACGATCATTTAATTGACTAAGTATTTGTGTAAAATTGTTAACGTGAAAATTGTTAGAAACTAGTACAATAAAACATGTAAAACCAATTTCATGGTGTCCTGTGATTTACGCACATCATGCATCACGACCGCATTGTTTATAAATAATTGTTAATTCTGTGGAATCTCAATGATAGTAACAACTTTCTCTTTTTCATGATGTTCGGAGAAAGAAAACCTACAAAATAGGAGACATATAAACTATATGAACTTGGTCAAAGAGGATCCAGGAAGCGTCAATGAGTGTTGGACATTGAAAAATGCAAGCAGCAACCTTTTAAGCCCGAGACTGCTCCTGCTTCCATCTCCAAACACTTTAAGTTTCAAATCTTAAAAAAGTATGATGGTACGATTGATCCAGTTGACCACATAACTGAGTACATGGTTATGGTCAAGAGAAATTACTTGACCCCGATAGAAAAAGAGTCCATGTTCCTTAAAATGTTCGGGGACACCCTCGAAAAGGGGGCATTGCGATGGTATATGCACCTTCCTCTTAATCAATTTCAAGCTTCGAGGAGTTAGCCGACTTATTTATCAAGACTCATACTAGAAATCAAAAGATCCTCCAGCGGAAGGAGAATATCTTCGAGGTTAAGCAAAAGTACCTCGAGTCTATTAAAGATTTCCTCGAGCGCTTTCAGTCTGAAAGGATGGGTTTGCCAACGATGGAGGATAACTTGGCAATTATGGAATTTGAAAAAAATATAAATGTCAGCAATTCCGAGGCGGCTGCCGAATTGAAGAGAGAGCTTTAGCTGTGGCGGTCGCGAACTTGGAATGAATTGCATGATAGGGTCAGTGCAAAGATTAGGCTTTAAGAGGTAGAATGGAGGGCGATAGGATGCTACAATACTTATAGAGATCGCCCAGAGTCTTCCTTGCGTGTTGATGTGCCACGAGGAAAGACCAAAGGGATGAGGTTACCAAAGAATATGAGAACAACCCCCGGGAAGAAAGACCAAAGTTTGTATTGTGAGTTCCATGCTGATTATGGACATGCTACCGAGGACTGCGAGGCACTTCGCCTTGAGGTAGCCCATCTTCTAAAAAACGGGTTTCTCACTAACAAAGAGAAACGAAATTTTGCTAAGAATAGAGGAGGTGGACAGTCACCAAGGGCTCCATCCCCTAAGAGAGTCATGAATGTAATAAGATGGGGATCAGAGGTGAATGGTGTTAACTTTACCGCTGCAAAGAAATTTGCAAAGCTCTCAATTACCCGGGAGGAAAGGACTCGAACAGGTAGTTCGGGTAAAGAAATAGTTTTTTGATGAGATTGTGATGGGATGATGCTTCCCCATCATGATTATTTGATGATTATGTTGAGGATCAATGACTCAGACATTAAATGAGTCTTGGTCGTGTTCGGTGGCTCGGTAAATATTATCAGCTATGGGGCTGTAAAGAAAATATGGTTGAAGGACCTTAACATCCCGAAGGAAACCATATTGACAGGGTTTAACAACTCCATGGAGAAGATGTTAGGTGAAATTGCTCTCACTACTACTGCCGAAGGAGTTGATAAGAAGACATTGTAATGTCTGTGGATGTGGCCTATAATGTTATCCTCTTGGATTCATGAGATAGAAGCTGTGCCGTCTACTTTATACCAGGTTGTCAAATTCCCTACTCCGTGGGGAATTCTCACAATCTAAGGTGAGCAGTGGGTAGCTAGGGAGTGCTACTCGATTGCTATGAGTAATGGAGCCGCCTCGAGCGGGCCATCAAAATATAAATTAATTTGCCCAGATTCTAGCAAAGAGGAGAGTACGGTTCTTGAGGTAAAATCTCAGAAAGAGGTGGAGAAGATCCTGGCGTATATCCAAGAGCCTTGAAAGAAGAAGGTCGAGGACTCAACCATTGAAGAATTGGAATCCTTTGCTTTGTTATAGGAATTCCCAGAAAGGAAGGTGTTTGTGGGTTCGGAATTAGATCACGAGTCAAAAAAGACCCTCATATAGTTGCTAAAATCTAATGATGATTGCTTCTACTGGTCTCATGCAGACTTGGTTGGAATTGATCCCGAAATAATGACGCACAAGCTAAACGTGGATCCTTACAACCCTCCGGTGATGTAGAAGAAGAGGTCGCATGCCTGCGTGAAGAAAAAAGCTATTGAGGATTAAACCAAAAGGCTGCTTGATACTGGTTTCATAAGAGCAGTGAAAGACTCTGATTGGCTCGCCAATGTAGTGGTGGTGCCAAAGAAGAATGGCAAGTGGAGGATGTGTGTTTGTTATTCGGATTTGAACAAAGCTTGCCTCAAAGATTCGTACTCATTGCCTCAAATAGATAGGTTGATAGACTCCACGGCTGGACACAAACTATTAACCTTCCTGGATGCTTACTCTTGGTACAACCAAATCCTGATGGATCCAAGTGATGAGGAGAAAACCTTTTTCATCACATATCAGGATACATATTTTTATAAGGTGATGCCATTTAGCCTAAAAAATGCCGAGGCAACATATCAAAGGCTAGTATGTCGAATGTTCAAAGATTACATTGGAAAGACAATGGAGGCGTACATAGACAACATGCTAGTAAAGTCGGTTCGAATGGAGGGTCATTTGAATCACTTGAGAGAAGCTTTTTATATTATGAGACAATACAACATGAAGTTATATATACCCCGAAAAGTGTGCTTTTGGGGTCAACTCAGGAAGTTTTTGGGATTTATTGTCTCCGAACGAGGCATCGAGGAAAATCCTGAAAAGATCAAAGCTATTGAAGAGATTCCCAAGGTTCGCTCGGGACCAAGGAAGTTCAACGCTTGACTGGCCGCATCGCAGCCTTGAGTAAATTTATCTCGAGGTCCTCCGAGCGTTGCCATAAGTTTTTCTCTATCCTAAAGAAGAATACCGACTTCGAATGGAACTTAGAGTGTAGAGAAGCGTTGAAAGAGTTAAAATGTTATTTGGTTAACACACCGTTGCTTGCCAAGCCAAATGATGGCAGACCTTGTTGATTTACCTGGTTGTGTCTCAGGTAGCAGCTAGTGCAGTCTTGGTTCGAGAAAAGGAAGGGAAGCAGCAGCTTATATATTATGTGAGCAAGACTCTCCTCGACTCTGAGATAAGGTACCCCATTTAGAAAAATTAGCACTTGCTTTGGTTGTAGCTGCTCGAAAACTTCAGCCTTATTTTTAATGTCATTCTATAGCCGTAGTAACCACTTTCCCCTTAAGAAGTATATCGTATAAGCCCGAGCTGTTGGGAAGATTATCTAAATGGATTAGTGAGTTGAGTGAGTATGACATTGTACATCAGCCTCGTACTGCCATAAAATCTCAAGTGTTGGCTGACTTTGTGGCTGATTTCAGTGCTAAAATACTCCCCAAGGCTGAAAAGGAGAATTCAATTGCTAGAGGATCGAATTCTGGGGTTTGGATGCTTTACACCGATGGAGACACTAATTCCAATGGCTCAGAGCTTGGAATGGTGTTGGTAGATCCTACGGGGGAAAGGATAAGGAACTTCATGAGGATTGAAAAGCTGACCAATAACGAGGCGGAATACGAGGCTGCCATAGCAGGTTTGGAGTTGGCCAAGAAGATGGGAGAAAAAAGAGTAGAGTTGAGGTGTGATTCACAGTGCTCGGTTATTATACGATTCGAGAGCCCAGGATGAAGCAATTTGTGGCTCGAGCACAACAAGCTAGGATGAAGCAATTTGTGGCTCTTGAACACCTCGTGAGGAGAACGCAGAGGCTGACGCCCTGGATAACCTAGGGACTTCTATTGATAGGAGGACTCGAGGACTGACTCAATTGTTAGGATACTCACATCGGTAGTGGGCAAGATAAAGTCGAATCATCAGCTTGTGAACCATGTGGGTGCAAAGATGGAGGTAAAATCGGTGAATAAGGTCTGGGATTGGCGGATCAAGTTTATTTCATACTTAGATCTTGGTATCTTGCCAGCAGATAAGAGAGAAGCTGAAAAACTGAGAAAGCAAGTGGTCCCCTACTCGATGATTCATGGGCAATTATACAAAAATCTTTATTGCGACCTGATGGCCAAATGCCTAGGCCCACAAGAAATTGAATACGTCATGAGGGAGGTGAACGAGGACGAATGTGGCAATCATTCAGGTGAGAAAGCCTTAGTGCGTAAACTCCTCCGAGCAGGGTATTCTTGGCCAGAAATGAGGATGCTAGGTTGTTTGTAAGGAAAAGTGATAAATGCAAAAAGCATGCCTTCGATGATTCATCAATAAGTTGAATCACTGCATTTAGTTGTCTCACCTTGGCCTTTCAGGAAGTGGGGATGGATGTTGTTGGCCCATTTCCCAAGGCAAAAGGAGGTGTTCGGTTTATCCTAGTGCTCACCGACTATTTTACCAAGTAGGTTGAGGCAGGGTCTTTTGCTAAGGTTAGGCAAAGAGAGGCTATAAGCTTCATCTGGAAAAGTATTATTGATAGGTTCGGGGTCCCAAGGGTGACAACTTGCAATAATGGCCCGCAGTTCATGGGTTCAGAAATCACCACTTTTCTTGCAAAGTGGAGGATTAAAAGAGTGCCCTCGACACCCTATCATCCAAGCGCCAATAGGCAAGCTGAATCCTTAAATATAATAATTGTGGAGAATCTCAAAAACAGGCTGGATGAAGCTAAAGGCATATGGCCTAATGAGTTGTTAGGGGTCTTATGGGCAATGCGCACCACTAAGAAAAATAGCACAAGTAAAACCATATTTTCCCTTGCCTATAGGATTGATTCTTTAATTACTGTGGAGGTGGGCGAACCCAGCCTTCGATACGCTCTAAGGCTGTCCACCGGCTCGGTCCGGTCCGGTTCCGATGCGCCTTCGCCGGTCTGGTCCGGTGCTAATGAAAAAAAAAATCGAAAGCAGCCCGGTCCCGGTCTGGTCTAACGGTGCATTTGCACCAATATCGGGTCGAAACCGGTACCGGCAAGGTGGGACCGTTCCGGTTCCGGTTCGACCCATTCCGGTCCGGTTTGGTTTGTGTTAATTTTTTTTAACTTAATTTTTTGATTCTTTAAAATAGATAAAAGAAATATGGTAGACTAAATAAACAACACAAAACACATATTTTATTCAACAATACGACAGTACATTAAGTTGGAAATGCATAATTAAAAACTTAAAGATTTAAAATGACATACTAGAAAACAGACTAGAAATTAGAAAAATACATAAATCTTCAACTTCAACGACTCAATTATCGCGCTCGCGCAGATATATACCACCACTACGAGCTGCCCATTCGGGGCCATGTTGGTATTTCAAGTGAGTCTTAAACTTTCTCGTCCCTCCATGAAGTGGTCCAGTTTCATAATTCCAAGCTTTCTTACAAAGAGTACACTGAGCAGTGCCGGTATCATTATTTTTCGTGATAAATTCCCAAACTTGGGATCTTTCTGTTCTTGGGCTGGAGGGACCTTCAGTAGTAGCATCTTGAGCTTGAGTAGGAGTAATTGCATTTGCAGCCATTTTGATAGAAAATTTATAAAAATAGCCTTTGTTAGAAATTTTTTAAGAGAAACGAATAGAAAATATTAATTGTGATTAATTTGATGAAATATGGGAGTATTTATAGGAAAAATAGATGGGGAGAAGGGCTATTGGGGTGTTTATGGGGGTGGGGAAGGGAAAAATAGCCGTTTATGGTCATTGCCAACGGCTATTTTGCAAAAGGGAGCTGATTTTGATGTGTTGGGCCGGTCCGGCCCGGTATCGACTTACTTTTTTTTTTTTGGTTATTTTTTTTGCTTTGAATAGCCTTTGTAGTTTTTGAATTTTAAATTAAGTATATGACTAAATAAAAAATAATAAACAAATATAAATTGATAGCAAGGCATCTATGTTTTATGTAATAACTTATATAATACTAGTATTAAGTATTTAGTATTTTAGTATTAAATTGCAAAAATATAATTGAGAATATATAAAAAACAATGGTAAGTTAATAGCAAGACATAACACTTGTTATTTTTTCAAACTTAATACTAAGTATTAAGTTAGTAGTATTTAATATTTAATATTTAGTATTTAGTATTTTAGTATTTAGTATTTTAGTATTTAGTATTTAAGTATTAAATTGTAAAAGTATAATTGAGAATATATATAAAACAATGATAACTTAATAGCAAGGCATACCACTTGTTATTTTTTCAAACTTAATACTAAGTATTAAGTTAGTAGTATTTAGTATTTAGAATTAAGTTAGTAGTATTTAGTATTTAGTATTTAGTATTTAGTATTTAGTATTTACTAGTAGTATTTAAGTATTGAATTGCAAAGAGGTATAACAAAGGATAATTGAGAATATAACAAAGGATTATAACTTAATAGCAAGGCGTAATGCATTTTATTGAATAATTTTTGATTTTTTTTTTCAAAGTGCATCGTACATACTACATAGATATTAAATTGCAAAACTACATATTAATAAAAAAACTTCTCATTTTCTGAATAATTTCTTCTGTCACCTCTGGAAGAATCGGTGGCAAAGATTCATCTTCTTCATAATCATTTTCATTGTCCACACTTCCATCGCCTGATAAAATTTCGGTTGCTGCTTCTGCATTTGCTACTTCATCTTCTGCAAATCCAAAATTTCTTCGCTCCGATCTAATCAAATCTCTGAATAATACGGCCGTCTCCATTGCTTCTTCCTTCAGTGAATGTCTATGATCTCCAATTTGTAATCTTTCTTGGCTAAACGCGCTTTCTAAAGCAATTGATGATGCTTAAATTGTTAGACTATCCCGCACCATTTTTGCTAAAACTGGAAACTGTGCTTGTTGATCCTTCCAAAATGGCAGTAGTTGATCGCTTTCAAAATACTCAATTTCCTTGCAACAATGAAGTAAATAAACATCAAGCTTGTTGAACCCTCCGCTACTCGATTGCCTTCTAGAAAGCCTTTGATTAAGGCTGGAAAAACTTCCCAATCTGGCTGCAGCTCTTTTACTCGCCTGTGTTGAACTTGATCCAGCTCCACTTGGAATACTTGGAACAACATTATCAGCTGCACTCCTATATCTTTCATAAATCTGTTGGCAATCTACAATTACCTGCGCACAATCTGTTTCTACACTTGGTGTTTCTTCATCAGTAATTCTCAAACTCCGATAAATTTCTGTAATAAGCATTTCGGTATTAAACCGTTTAAAACAGGGATGTAATACAGAAGCAATGTAATAAAGTGGTGGAATAGAAAAAATATTTTTTAAATTTTTCAATCATTGCTTCTACGGCTTGTTCATAACCAGACACTAATCTATAATCGTTAAGTAATTCTGCTATTCCAGCTATAAAACACAACATGGTAGTAACTGTAGGATAATATTGATCGGAAAATTCTTTAGTAGCATAAAAAAACTTTTCTAAAAAAAGAAGAAGACGCTCAACAAGTTTCCAATCAGATTCTTCTAGGTGATACTCTACAGCCACTTTGCCATTAAAATAAATAGTTATAGCCACTCGTAAAGTGTAAGCAACAGACAAAGAATCATATACAGTGTTTCACCTAGTTGAAACTTTTTTAGAAACTCTTCTAGGCTGCAAACCTTCTTTCAGACTCTACCTTAAAGTCCCTCCATCTATCCGATTTTTTAGATTTAAAAATATAACTAATTGCGAGTCTAACCTTCACAATAGTAGGATCAAATAACTGAAGGCCATCTTTTACAACTAAATTATATATATGACATGCACATCTAACATGAAACAATTCTTCAAAAGGGGATGCAATGCGGGTCTTAACTTACCAATAGCAAAATAATTGTTTGCAGCATTATCAAGAGTTATACTTAAAATTTTGTCACTAATAAAATACGCCTTACAAATATCAGAAACTTCTCTCTTAATAAATATTCTCGTGTGTGGTTCATCGACAGCGCAATATGCTAAAATTCTTTTTTGCATTACCCAGTTAGGATCTATCCAATGACAAGTGTTAAATAGTCATACCCATTAACACCACGATCCAAATCAGTAGTAAGACAAACTCTACAATCAAAGTGATAAAATATATATCGTAAATATTGTCTATATTCATATTTAAATTTGATAATATCACTTCTGACCGTAGGTTTTGGAAAACCTTGAAAAGATGGATTATATACGGTCTGAATATAACGAACAAAACCTTGACAAGAAGCAAATGTAAAAGGTAAGCACTCTACCGCAATCAGTTTTGCCATTTGTACACTATCTTTCTTCTTATCATAATGCATAAGCCCGGTCACTGGGTTAATTTCCTGTTGAACTCCACTACCTTGCGATAGAGCCATTCTATTTCCTGATTGAGTGCCACCCGGTCTCTTTTCCCATTCATCCTTATGATGGTTTTCTAAGTGTGTTCTCAACTTCCCCGTCCCACCATTATGCCTGCCGGTTTTAAAATTCCAAACTTTTTTACAAAGATTATATTTAGCGGTCTGAGCCGGAACATTTTTAGTCATAAATTTCCACACATCCGATCTATCGGGTCGTACCGCTGGTTCTCTACTAGGAGGCATAGGTGGTAATTCAGATTCAGTTTCTTCAGGTTCACCATGAAATTGACTAGTGGGTGTTTCATCTTCTAAATTAACCCCTTTGGTATTTTCTTGATATTGTGCCTCTAACATATCATTATCTAGTGGTTGATCAAAATCAAGATCATGATAAAATTGCGTGTCATCTTCCTGAGTAAAATCATCTAGATGAGAAGGAGCGCTAGAAGTACCAATTGGTCTTTTACATAAAGCACGACTACGTCTATCATCCCCCCCTCGGTTAGAAGCACGTGATCTACGACCGCTACCCGTACGCCCAGTAATTGATCGACACAGTCCAGACATTTTTATAATTTATAAGTAAAGCAAACAAATAAATTACTAAAATATGCTAGAAACAATATTGCACAAAAATTAAAATAGATAATAAGAAGTAAGAACGAGTTTACTTGATATCGTGAACTTAGAATGTAGAACTTAGGAAGTGAAAGTTGAAACTTGACCGGAACCGCACCGAAAAATTTTCCACTTCACTCCAAATATTTTTTGTAATGCAATTTAGCACTTAAACCCTTTTTGTGAGAGCAAATTTGAATTATTTAGCAAATAGCCTTTGTAGAAATAAGAGAGATTGAGAGAGATTTAGAGAGAATATTAGAGAAATTGTGAATAAATTGATGAAAAATGGTGGTATTTATAGAAAAAATAGCTTGGGTGGGTATGGGGGCGCCTAGGGGGGTGGAGGAGAAAATATGGCCGTTTTTGGCCGTTGGGCCAACGACTATTTTTTGCACCCAAGCCCAACAGTTTTTTTAAATTATTTTTCCGGTATGGACCGGTCCGGTTCCGGTCTATTGTGGTCCGGTTTGGTCGGTTCATTTTGTGGTGACGGGTCGGGGGTCGAACCGTGCCAAAATTTTTTTATTTGGTCCGGTTTGCGCCGGTCTAGTGCAAACCGGACTGCTGGACAACCTTAGTACGCTCACACAATCGAGGAGTCAAATCAGCAGGCGATGCAATCCTATAGGCAAGGGAAAAAATAATTAAACTTTTAACTATTTTTTCTATCTCACTCTCTTTAGGAGAGTGTATTACATTCTGTTTGGTGTCAGACGTTACAAGGGGAGTAAATGATATGTTCCGAACATGTTCAGGAGGTCATACGTTTTCCGCATATTTAAAGGTCGTAATTGGCATTTCAGGACAACTTTAGGGGACATTTTATGTATTTTTCCATTTATATTAGTGACCCCACAATCCCCACACCCACGCTGGGCAAAAACCCATCCAGTCATGATTCGCAATTGTCCGCTCGCGTGGCAACACTCCATTGGTAATATCATCCGAAGCACGTTGTGACAGCGAGCTCTTTACTTATAAAGTGGAAATGGTTGGGTCTCGCAGCGATGTGGGACCGTTCGCCCACCTCGAATAGCTTCCTCTTTCTTTATTCTTGTGCGCTTTATTACATTCTTTTTCTTTTCCAGGAAAAAAATTAATTTTTCTATTCATTTCCTTTATTGAATGCGAAGTCATATCCTTAATACTCCAATGAATACATATTAACTTTTATCCTAGTACATGACATTCTTTAGTATATATTTCTTTTACTTGCTATTGTAATAAATAAGTTATTGTTTGTTTAATTCAATTTTACATATTTTACAAATCATTCTTTACTTAATTTAATTTAATTTAATTTATTAGATTTAGTATGTGATATATAATTATGAGAAAATTTAAATGGAGTACACACAAAAATATGTATACAAACACATAAACACACATTACATTACGTTTTTTTTTTAATTTATTGTTATAGGACTAATTTTTAGTGATACTCTAGTATATATAAATTTATATTAAGAAAATTGTTGAAAAATGCCTCAAAGCTTTCTAACATATAAAAAATTAATTTTTCTTATATTGTCCCATAATAAGTTTTTTACAAGCCCTAGCTTTTTCTAAAATAATACTAATTATTAAAAATGTTGCAAAACCGCCGTTAACTGCTTCAAAACCGCTGCGTAACTTGAAACGTTTCGAGAACCGCTGCTAAATGAAGCTAAAACCGATTTTTAACCGCCGCTAAATGAGAAAAAAACTGTCGCCAAGTTCTCTATTAAAGACGGTTGGTTTGACCGCCGAAAGAACTACTGCAAAATTAATTTTAGCGGCGGTTAGCTAAAACCGCTGCTCAAAAAAGGTCGTGGTTTGCCCGTTTTCTTGTAGTGTACGGTTTATGTAATATCGTATAGGCTTGGCCCAATATCTTATCTTGTAGATTAAGTTCAAAAAATTTCACTACATCTGTCCCGTTATCTTTGGTTATAATTTTTTGTTCCCACTTAAGAATGGTTTAGCAATATAGCCTCTTAGGACAACACTTTAAGTTATAAATTGACAAGTACTACCTCGAGGGCAGTGATGTTTGACATTTTATGCCTATATTTCCTTAATATTTACTCACGTTTGGATACTTTATTCGCACGTTTTCTAGTTAACGAATGCGATTTTGCACTGATTTTATGTCGTATGATTGTAGGTTGTTATGAAGTGCAATTGGAACTTTGAAGAGCATAATCGAGCAAGAAAATATTGAAATTGGATTGAGGATTGGATTGAGCACACGAAGGCACGGAACGAAGCAAGCTGCAAACGACGAAAGCAGGAAATTGGCCTGACGCGGTTCCAGGCACGGCGCCCCCCTATAGCGCCAACTTTCTGGCGCATTTTCTGGCGTGGTTTGTGGCCGTTGCATTCGATATTCGACGGACTCTGACTTGTTGCGCGCATTTTGAGGCGCGGGGCGCCAGCTATAGCACCCTGGAGCGGTTTTGGAAGTCCTATTTCGTTTAGGTTTAGGCGTAACTAATTGCTAGGCTTTTGTAAACATTAGAAATAGCCTTCTACTTAGTTTTTGATGGGAGTTTAGACTTTAGAGCAAGTTTTGGATGAGAGGGGAGGAGCCCTAGATGTCATCTAAAAAAGTTCTTTCTCTTATTCTTCTCTTTAATTCTATAGTTTGGTCGTTCTAGAGTTAGAGCAATTACATGAAGGTTGATGTTTGAAAGTTGATTTCTATATATTAATTTATCATTACGGATTGTTTATTATTTGTTGAGCCTAATTGTTTGGTTATTGTGGCCTGATAATTGAACACTATCTACGGTTTACAAGTTGAACTCGACAGAGGGAACTTGTGAACGCAAATAAGAAAGAATAGGGTTTTATTGTGAACCTGGGCATCGCGGAACCAATTTGTGAGTATGATAGACATATACTTGCTCTCCTAGCTTAACTAATCACAGAATTCGTTAATGCGTGCACATGATTCAACCCATAGACATATAGGGATTGGAGTAGCCTGCATAGACCGTGAAGATTCGAAAGGTTTTCACGGGTACATTTAACCTGTAGTTAGCAATCTAGGAAATCAAGAAGTAGAATTAACTGAAAAACTCAACTGGTTTGTTCGTAGCTCTGACCCTGGACCGTTTCTCCATTATCGATAACGATTATTGACTTCAATTACTTATTTTTAATTATTTCTTTTAGGTAATAACTTTCACAACCATCATTGAAAAAGATCCCTGAATAATTTTTAAGAAATTGTTTGCTAGGATTCAGTCTGAATAGTCCTCGTGGAAACGATACTCTACTTATCACTTTATTACTTGTCGACCACGTATACTTGCATGTGCGTTGGGAGCAACAAGTTTTTGGCGCCGTTTGTCGGGGACTAAATAATTGACTGATTTCTTTTTGAACGATTACTTATTTTCTATTCAAGTTTAATTTTTGTTTAGTTAGTATTGTGTTACATGTCTTATCATGGCATCTTTTAATAAAAATTATCGAATGATGAGTGCTCAAATTTTGAGGATCTCTGCCTACTTTGCGGAGGACCACACTTGTGGGAAAATTGTCCAACTCTTTCAACCCTACGAGACTGGTTATGTGAATTTTCTACCACCTTTGATTGAAATTTTTGTAAATTGTGTGGTGGTCGGTGGAATGATTGTCCTAAGTGTCATGCTCCTTCCCCCAATAATTTTTGTGATGATTCTAATGATGTTTGTGAGTTTGACAGGGGCAATAAAGTGCAGGTTGTTAGCGAAACTTGGCTAATGGAGCAAGCCAAATTCTTAGAAGCTTATGGGGATTTCAGGAGTGAACTTACAAATATGACGATGCAATTTATGGAAGAAAGAGTGGAGCTCGGACAAGAGATCGACCGATTTGGCTTGGCGATTCACGACTTGGAGGCAAATTTGAGTGAAATGATTGAGGTGTCTAATGCCCAATTATCAGTTGTCATGAGTAGTAGATTTGAGATAGAAGAGCTTAGAAGCCAATTTGAGGAGCAAAAAGTGGAATTCCTACCATTCGACCCAATATTAGTTGATGATGCCAAGGTTGAAAAAATTACATTAGAGTCAAGTGGGGAAAAAGAAAACATCATATTTGAGGACTCTAGTGTTTGTGCAAGTGAGGGTGTCAAAAGTAATACAATTTTAGAATTAAAGTGCATTGGACCTCATTCCAATTATTTTTCAACATTGTGTTTGGATGGTGACATGAAAATTGAGCCACCCGAGCCTATGAAGGAACCAAAGGAGGAGGAACAAGGTGCCTATATTTTAAATTTTGTGATGTCGAGAAGATAAAAAGACATCCCTCATTTAAAAGCCAAGAAGTGTAAAATGCGACATTGGTTACTTGGTCCTTTTGTATTTTTGCCACCACCTCAATACCATAGTCATAAGTTTGAGGCAAAGTTGGGAATTCAATTCATTCGTTCAATGTGGAGATAAAAGTGATGAAGTTGTCTTCGTCGTGCCACGACGTTAACTAAGGCGCTTCTGTGGAGGCAACCCAATTTGTTTGCTTTACTTTTATTTATTTTTACTATTATTTTTATGGTTGTATATTAGTTTGAGTGATTCTTTGGATTGCAGGTTCATGTAATGTCGAGTTTAAGTATGGGGTGTCCTCACCCCTGCCTAATATTGATGACCTGTTGAGGGAAGTCTGAGTACCTCATGTTATATGGAAGCTTGGAGGATGCTAGCACCAAGGGCTAGGCCATTTGGCCTTCAGGGAAGTTCCTTTACCTCATATATTCTATTTTTATCGCACTGAGGACATTGCTTAGTTTTAAGTGTGGGGTGGGGGAAACTTCAAAAAATTTGAGGTTATGGATGATTGTACCTTTAGGTATTTAATTTCAGCAATTTTTTTATTTTTGTCACTTGACTTTATTTTTATTTTTTTCTTGCTTTAATATATGAAAAAAAATTAGAAAACTAATGACAAATTGCAAAAAGATTTTCCTTTTAGTCTTTGTTAGTGGTACATGTCATCCACCCTGTGGTTTTTCTTATGATCTCGGTTCTTTTCCACGGGGAGGCCTTTGAACCGGGTAGTTTTTTATTTTCTTGCTTTTTAGGATTAGAGTAGTTAGTTATAGGTGGCTCTAGACGAAAGAAATAGGTAGAATGCTAGGTGCCTTTGATTTGTTTGATACCGGTGGACTTGAACTTATTGCATGTGCTATTTGTGGTGTCTTTTGTTTTAAATTGTGATGCATGCCTAGAAAAAGTGGAATAACCCCCTTGAGATGCTTGAGTCCACTCACTTGACTTTGTTGTGAATTTTTGTGCATTAGTACTTAAATTTCCACAAGTTGCACCCTATTTGCTTGATTGAGAGTCGTGATGGAGCCATTTTCTGTAGATCGTGTGCAATGTGTGTTGTGAGGCACATTTTATTGTGCTCCATGTTGCATATTGGTGTCTAGAACTTGCCCCGTGTGTGTGCAAAGCGAAATTCTAGGTTCGCTCTAGTCGGGAGATAATACAGACCTTATTGGATAAGTCTTTTACCTTGGTCTGCCTACCCTTATATGCACCCTTGATTGTTGTGATCCTTTTGACCTTTTGCTGGCACCCACACCGCAAGCCTACCCACTTGTTCTAAATTGCTCTCTTTTGGCCATGTACTCCTTAAGCACTTTAAATGATAATTTGATATTATGTGGAGTTGTGGTTGAATGTTGGGAGGTTTTTGAGTGGAACCAATGAGGGGAATATGTGGTAACTTGAGAAGTAGTTAAAAAAAAAGAACATTAGCAAGGTTTGGGGTGAATTGAATTGAAAAATAAAAAAAGAAAAAGAAAAAAAAGAGAAAAGAATATCCATCCTTGCTAGTGTTTTGCTTAAAAGAAAAATTACTACTTGTTGAAAAAGGTGTGTGTGAAATTTGTTGGGTGGTGAATTGGGTGGCTTTGATGAGATTTGTGCTTAAATTGAATGTGATGTATTAAAGTGCTTAGGGAGGTAGTCACTATTATCCATATGTATCCTACCAGCCCCTTAGCCTACATTACAACCCTTTAAAGTCCAAGTTAATTCCGATTGGAGTGAGCTTACATTAGTGGAGTCCTACACTACGACCAAGCCTATGGTACGTCATGTGTGACATGTGAGTGTTTCATGAGAGTGAGTGAATTCTTTCTGTGCTATTGTCCCTATTCCATTCTTGATATTCATTTTTGTGTGTGATATTTGAGGGACACTCTCTTGCTTCATTGTTTGGTGAGGGCACATGGTTTGCATGAGATAGGTGAAGTCGTGGCTTCTTGGTTGATTAGGTAGGAGCGACTTTGTGGGAGCATGGTTGCAATGAGTCGAGTTTGTGCATTTGAGTTGTCTTGGGGTGGTTGTTCTCATGTTTTGATGTTTGATAAATTGTTGGCATGTTTGTTGGGCCCATAGTACTGCTGTGTGCACTCGTTCAATGGTCGGTATCAACCATAGTCATAGGCAGACCTGTTCTACTTAGGTTGGGAAGTTATTTGTAATTGTTCGAGGGCGAGCAAAGGTTCAAGTGTGGGGTGGTGATGTTTGGCATTTTATGGCTATATTTCCTTAATATTTCCTCACGTTTGGATACTTTAGTCGCACGCTTTCTAGTTAACGAATGTGATTTTGCACTGATTTTATGTCGTATGATTGTAGGTTGTTATGAAGTGCAATTGGAACTTTGAAGACCATAATCGAGCAAGAAAAGATTGAAATTGGATTGAGGATTGGATTGAGCACACGAAGGTACGGAACGAAGCAAGCTGCAAACGACGAAAGCAGGAAATTGGCCTTGCGCGGTTCCAGGCGCGGCGCGCCCCCTATAGCGCCCACTTTCTGGCGCGTTTTGTGGTGTAGGTCGTGGCCGTTGCGAGCGAGATTTGACGAACTCTGACTTGCTGCGCGCGTTTTGAGGCGCGGGGCGCCAGCTATAGCACCCCTGGAGCAGTTTTGGATGTCTTATTTCGTCTAGGCTTAGGTGTAACTAATTGCTAGGCTTTTGTAAACATTATATATACCCTTCTACTTAGTTTTTGATGGTAGTTCAGACTTTGATGCATGTTTTGGAGGAGAAGGGAGGAGCCCTAGATGTCTTCTAAACAAGTTCTTTCTCTCTTTCTCTTATTCTTCTCTTTAATTCTATAGTTTGGTCGTTCTAGGGTTGGAGCAATTACATGAAGGTTGATGTTTGAAAGTTGATTTCGATATATTGATTTATCATTACAGATTGTTTATTCTTTCTTGAGCCTTATTGTTTGGTTATTGAGGCCTGATAATCGAACACTATCTATGCTTTACAAGTTGAACTCGACAGAGGGAACTTGTGAATGCAAATAAGAAAGAATAGGGCTTGATTGTGAACCTGGATATCGGGGAACCAATTTGTGAGCAGGATAGACATATACTTGCTCGCCTAGCTTAACTAATCACAGAATTCGTTAATGCGTGCGTGTGATTCAACCCATAGACATATAGGGATTGGAGTAGCCTGCATAGACCGTGAAGAATCGAAAGGTTTTTACGGGTACATTTAACCTGTAGTTAGCAATCTAGAAAATCAAGGAGTAGAATCAACTGGAAAACTCAACTGGATTGTTCGTAGCTCTGACCCTGGACCGTTTCTCCGTTATTGATAACGATTATTGACTTCAATTACTTGTTTTTAATTATTTCCCTTAGTTAGTAACTTTCACAACCATCATTGAAAAAGATCCCTGAATAGTTTTAAGAAATTGTTTGCTAGGATTCAGTCTGAATAGTCCTCGTGGGAACGATACTCTACTTATCACTTTATTACTTGTCGACCACGTATACTTGCATGTGCGTTGGGAGCAACAGGCAGCACTTCAAGCATAAATTGACAAGTACTGCAAGTGCAGCCTGCAAGGAAGCACTTAAAGTTATCTGGGAGAATGTTGAAAGAGATAAAAGATCAAGTGCTACCACGGGGGCAACACTTGTAGCACTTGTCAATTTATACTTGAAATGCTGCCCCCAGGTAGCACTTGCCAATTTTATAACTTGAAGTGTTGCCTTCGTGGTAGCACTTACTTAAAGTTAATAGAGGCCATTCTTGCTAACCAATTTAAGTGAGATCAGTTAGGCAAACATTGCCTAAGGTGTCATAGTTGTGTAATTCTTCAGGTTAAGTTACGTTACTTTTTCTACTTGTATATAAACCCCTTTGAGTTTAATGAAAGAGTCAAAAGAGTTCACCTCCACAAATCATCTTTCATTCTTAAATTTAGCAAAGTTCGCCTTTTAGTTCTATAGTGGACCTTTGATTGCATAACATCTTACTAGAAATTTGAAGAAACCAATGACGGGAAATGAGACAAAAAGTGTTCGTGGAACACAAGTTTTAAAGGGTTGAAAAAAAAAATAATGAAAATTAAGCAACCTGGGATTAGCATCACAAATGTCATCACTCGCGTCAAATGGCTTTGCAAAACTTAAGAGAGAAACAAATCAAGAGAAGTAAAAAAAAGTGACTGTGAAGAAGGTGTGGAGCAATAATCCTATGCTTAAGGCAAACAGAAAATACACGAGCCTTGAGTATGATCATGCAAAGTAACTTGGGTGACTTGGCTAAAAGACCCTGCAATGAAGAAAATAGAGGGAATAAACCTCAAGTCTTAAAAATTGGGTGTATAACCCTTTAATTGCATAATGACCATTTAACACTAATGATCTTACCCAAGTTCTCAAGTCTTAAACCCCCAGCCCCCAAGTTACAAAAACTACACTTTGGTCTACTATATAAACAATTATTATTTACCTAAAATAGCAAAAAAATAATTAAATCTTCCCACCAAAATCCCTAGACCCCCAGTTACCTTCTTCTTCCCTCCAAGCTTTCTCGCCCAGAACCACCTGCGCCTTCATTTGCTGTTTGAGCTTCGTTTTTTGCTCCATTTCACTCATCAAGAACTGCGTCATCTCGATCTATAACTGTTTTCTCTTTTAGAACCCATTTTTCTTGAAATTTATTGTTGCGGCTGTAACGTCTCAATGCGAGTAATGTAGATGGAAATCTGAGGTGAATTGGTCTGGACTTCCGTCTTTGCACATATATCCTCTCATTTCTTCAACTGTTAAGAAGTTTAAGTTGTTTTTTATTTGTTTGCCATTGTTGCAGAACTACTGCATTATTTCATCAACCATCGACCACATTTGGTTGATCATCGACTTCATTGAAGTAGATGGGGAATTTCGTAGTAGTAGGTGCTGACTTTATGGGTGAATGGATTGAGACCCCAAAATGCTGGAATTGGTAATCTAAGACAAAGACAACAATCCCTATTGCATTAAATTTGGAATGTACCTATGATCAGTTAATTGACCAATTAATCGATCGCGGCAACTTAACGTGCCATCGCAGCGAGATTTCAATTAGCTATGTTTTTAGTGCTGCTCCTACGAGGGGTAAGGTGGCTCCTTCTTTTATAAGGAATGATAATGATTTGCATATCTATATACTCGATGTTGGAAATAATGGTAGCAGGCCTATTTTAAAGATATTTGTGGCCAAGAGCTCTCTAGCAGGCTCAAATGCTGCCACTAATGCCGCAGCTGCTTCTGCAAGACCACCACGACCACCACTATTAAATGAGAGTACGGGTGATTATGGCAGTGATGCTGGAGTTGGTGATACTGCTGGTGATATGGATAGTGAAGAAGAAAATGCTATTGAAGATCCAGAGGTTGGAGAACCCGCTGTAAATGGGAGCAACTCTGTTGCCTAATTTGCTCCCACTCAAGGCAGCAACTTGGGTGATGTGGTTGATGATTGCACAGGTTTTCATACTGGGAAAACCTTCGATACAAAGAAGAGCCTGGTTGTGGCTTTGAAGATGGGTTCAATGAAGAAGCCATTCATATTTAAAACAAAGAAGAGTATTAAATCCTTGTATATCGTGGCGTGTGTAGAAGCGCGCTGCAGGTGGATAGTGCGCGCCATGAAGTATGTTAATTCCAAAAGGGTTTGTGATCACCAAATACTTTAAATAGCACACATGTGGGGTGCAACATCTACCAAGCCATCATCCACACGCTTCAACGGATGGCATCGGAGAATATTTTAAGAACAGGTTTATTGAATGCAAAGGGTTGACGACAAAAGATATCAAGAGCGCTTTGGATCAACAACTGAATAGTAAGGTATGTTATTGGAAGTGCTGGAAAGGAAGAGAAATTGCAAAGGCTTTAGTTAGGGGCAGTCCGAAGCAATTTTAGATGCGTACAGTTTTGTGTTGGAAAGCCTAAATCCTGGCAGCAAGACTGGGCTAAGGGTTGATGAACATGGGAGGTTCAAGTATTTTTTTGTAGCTTACAGAGCTTGGGTTAGAGGGTTTACATATATGAGGAAGGTGATATCAGTCGATGGGACACATTTATCGTCCACCTACGGCGGTGTTTTATTGACGGTTGTCGCGCAGGAAACGGAGAACCACATTTATCCATTGGCTTTCTGTGTGGTAGACAAGGAGTGCAATAGCTCATGGCGATTCTTTTTTGAACAGTTGGCTCACGTAGTCCCCAATACACCGGACCTGTGCATAATTTACGATCGCGCCAAGGCCATAGCAAATGGGATTAGAAGGGTGTATACCTTAGCATCCCATGGCTGTTGCACCAAGCACCTTGCTGAGAACATGCGTGTAAGGTTCAAGTGTGGATCATTTTTGAAGGATTATTATACCGGTGCGAAGGCGTACCATTTTGAAGTGTTCAGTGATAGTTTTAACCAACTCGCGTCAAAATGCCCTGCTGCAGCGGCTTGCCTTAAGGATGAAGTGGGCTTCCATAGGTGGACGAGAGCATTTTTTCTAGTAAACAGGTACGATGTAATGACCACAAACCTTTCCGAGTCCCTCAACACAATGTTCAAGGACGAGAAAGAATACCCCATCCTGGGACTGTGCAATGCTATTACTCGTAGGTTTACTGACAAGTTCAATGAGAGGCGTGAGGAGAAGAAGAAACACAACACCATTTTGGTGCCTAGTGCTGAAACAAAATTGAATCAGAATATGCTTGGAGGAAACAAAATGATTGCTTATCATGTAGGCGGGAACGTGGAAGTACTGAAGTACACTGTGGTTGGAGATGGCCTATCCCACACTGTCAATTTTCATTTCAGAACTTGTACATGCCGGGAGTTTGACCTAGACAAGATACCATGCAAGCGTGCGTTTGCAGTGTTAAGGATAAGGTATGGAGATGAATATGGTACTAGCACGTACCATTACACTTGTCCATTTTATAGGCTTCAGAGTTACATGTGTGCGTATGAAGAAAATGTTTATCCAATGCCACCAGAGTAAGAATGAATGGTTCCTCCAGAGGTAGTTCATAGAAGAATCCTTCCGCCGATGGTCGATCCCAAAATGGGTAGAAGGAGAATTAATTGTTTTCCCTCAGTTGGTGAAATATTTTTCTCAAGGAAGAGGCAAAATAGATGTTCAAACTGCAAGAGAAGTGGCCATAAGAGGACAGCCTACCCTGCTTTGATAATCAACATTGCAATTCTGATTTGGTGTATTAGCTTAAGTTGTGATAATTTGGTGTGTTTAAGTAGTGTTATATGTGGTTGTCTTAATTTGGTACTGTGTTATTTGCTGGAATAATTTGAACTGATTGTAATAGTTTCTTTAATGTATTTTATTTTTATTTTAAGTGTCTTTTATAAAAATGACTATTATTTAGTTCACCAAATGCTGGACATGTTTACAACCAGTTGAGTATATACATTTTCGATTAATAGACACTATATGAGTTGATTATTGAAAAAAATAACGTAGATTAATTGACCCAATGCAGTTGATAAAGTGATGGAACGCATTTAATACACACGCGCACCCCGTCATTTAAAGCAGCCGGAATTGGGTTAAACGAAGTGGCTGTTCATAATTGCCACTTGAAATGATGAGACTTTTCTGGGAACACCAAAGGTTGCATCGATTTGGAGCCTATAAATAGAGGCATTAGATCCAACAATTGCCAACACAACTCAAGAATCACTCTAATCTTATAATTTCAAGAGCTCCAGGCACTGCAAGTAGAAGTGGAAGTGCCACCAAAAACAACAACAAAAACAATGGCAATGGAGGAATTCTCACTCTCAGGAACAAGGACCCGGAGGTGCTTCTGATTCGTGCTTACATAGACAGGCTTATCCGCCTCCTGTGTGATGATCGTAGGAGGCAGGAGATGAACATCCACCGTACTGCTAGGATGTTGAGGGTGCTCATGGAACGAGTAGGGGAGGATCTGGACGACTGCAGCACCCTCCCCCCTCCCCTCATAATAATTAGTTTTTTTTTAATTTTTAAATGTAAAAAGAAAAGGGTTTTCATTATGATTGCTCTTTTCTTAAAAAAATGTTATAAATGAAAAAGCCCCCTGAGCATTATTATTATTATTATTGGCAATGGTTCTTTTAATTTCTCGTTCAATTTCCCGCTCCCCCATTTTTTTTGCATATACTTGATGAACTGTCCATACTGCATTTTGGTGTATAATCAACCAACACCAAGTAGATAAATCGATAGATAGGTTCGCAAAAATGGAAATAATCAGAAAATGAGCAAACACAAAAATATAAATAAAAAAAGATAAAAGTAAAATAATAAATAACGATAATATTTAATTAATAGAAAAAGTGAAATTTACTGAAAAATGTAAATAAAATAAATATTAAGTAATAAGAAAAATATTTAAGTAATGGAGAATTTTCTGAAAAAGGGAAACGTATCAGAAAAATGAAAAGTCAGGACTTGACTGGATAAAGGTAATCGACTATTAACCGAATCAGCTAATCGACTGCACATAGGTCCTTAATCGACTATTAACCAACTCAACCACGAAAGGGTTGATTATCGACCTAGTGTAATTTCACATAAAATCAAAAAACCATGACTAATGTATGTTGTTACACCTCATATGTTGGTATATGGTACCCATTTGAGTATTATAGCTCACATTGATACATTAAAACAACATATTGATGCCTAAAAGGGGAAATCTCATGTATATATAAGTCTACTATGTCTATTCTTGTTAAGTAATGCCTTAGCGTTACGACTAATGTGTGTTGTTACAACTCATGTGTTGGTATATGGAACCCATTTGAGTGTTATAGCTCACATTGATACATTAAAACAACATATTGATGCCTGAAAGGGTAAAGTTCATGTATATATAAGCCTACTATGTCTATTCTTGTTAAGCAATGCCTTAGTGTTACGACTCATATGTCTTGTTACAGCATAAATGATGGTATAATGTGCCCATCTAATATCATTGACCACTTTAATAATTATAACAACTCATTCATGCCTATAAGGGTATAACTCATCTATACATAAGCCTATTACGTCAATTCTTGGTAAGCAATGCCTAGTATTGCGACTCATATATCTTGTTATACCATGAATGATGGGATAAAATACTACATAACTTAAGTATAAGCATGTATTAAGTTAGTGCAGTCCATTTATAACATTATTTATACACTTTTCAATGAATAATTACAGTATTACCTTTTGTTGGATTCGAGAAAAATTTCATATGTTAATTTTCAAGATATAAAGTTGATTATCGACTACTATATGTCGATAATCGCTAGCCCTAACCCTAAACCCGAACCCCAAACCCCAAATTCCCAAACCCCAAACCCTAACACGGAACACGTCACGCCCCAGGCACGTGGCTTAGACAAAAGTCAAAAAAAAATTTCCGCGGCAAATGGTGCCCAAATTTCCCCCAATTTCTGGCCTCCCTTAAACATAAATTTTAATATTTTAAAACAATTTCCCAAATATATAAAAGCCGATTTAACCCCAAAACACACCAATTAAAATTTCTATTTTACAAATCAAACCTAACCCACCCAATTCTTCAAAATCTTCGCTTTCAACCGCAGAAAAATCAAACAACTCCAAGAACATTATGAGTCAAGGTTCGTCGAGCTCCAACATAGCAGCGGAAGCCGATATCTGTTTTTGTAGCCAAAACAAGAAGTTAAGGACCTATCGTACTGCTACAAACCCTGGCCGCAGATTCTGGAGTTGTAAAACTCCAAAAGTGTGTTAGTCATACATTATAGTTCTATTTTTATTTTTGAGTAATTGTTAATGTACTGGTTTTTTCTTGGGTTTTGTTAAATAATGCAGTCAAATGGTGGGTGCGACTATTTTAGGTGGTTTGATGGTGGATCACTGCCTGCAGCAGCATCGAGTGTGATTGGGAACTTAGTAAGAAAGCTTAAAGAAACTGAAGACAATTGTGTTCTAGTGAGACAATTTGAGTAAATGTGAAGAGCAAAATAATTTTCTGAAAATCATGCTGAGGGAAGCTGAAATGAAGCTGAAATGAAGAGGGAATAAGCTGAAATGAAGATTCATCGACTGAAGACGTTGATTAAGTCGATGGTTGCTGGTTGTGTCATCTGCTGCGGTTTTAAATGGATCTCCTCTTAGTTCGCTACATATATTATGTAAATATTGGTATTTTAGACATCTCAGTTGGTCTACTATAAAATTTAGATACTGTGTAAATTTTGTAATTAATCCGGATATGTGTAAATTTTGTAATGAACCCGGAGATGTGTAATATTTTTGACGCACTAATGTAGTATTTTGGGTGTTTTTTTTTTATAAAAGCTTCGATATTGTAATGTAGTCGTATGGCTGTTTTTGTTATAAAAGCTTCGATATTGTTTAAGTTGCGAGCACATAAGTACAAACATGTTATTAGTTGCAAACCGTAATTGAAATATTGAACAATGAATGAAATGAGTTTCTAACAAGTACCTTGCATTAATAAACCCACACTCCATGTCCAAAAACAAGGTCTGCCACCATACATTTATCTATGACTAACCATAATATTTCCAAAGATAACAAGTTCAAAGTTAACTGTCAACTACTGTCATCAATAGACCTTAACAAGTTTAAAGTTAACTGTCAACTACTGTCATTAGTTATTAGTTCAACATTCAACTTATACAGAACCACGAAACCAATCATTAATACTGGAGTCAAACATTATTTGCTCCAATATTCTCTTAAGGAAATTGAACATTCAGACTTGCAAGAACTTCATTCACAGCAACATCAGCTTCATCCACCTGAAATGCTGCTTGTGTCTCTCGATTTTCTTCAACAATCTCTTCATTTCTGGCTTCTTCAACAATCTCTGCATTGTCTCCATCCACTGCTTCATTTTTTCCTTCTTCAACTACAACATCTTTCTCATTCAGCTCTCCAGACATCTCTTCATCTGCTCCATCAACTTGAGCTTCATTTCTGGCTTCTTCTTCAACTGCAGCATCTGCAATCATCTCTTCATCTGCTCCATCAACTTGAGCATCATGGAAAACCTCTTCTTCTTCATCGACTGCAGCATATTTTTCTCTTACCTCTTCATCCTTCTCTTCATCATTATTCCCTTCATTCACTACAACTAAAAGGAAATAATTAGAAATAGAAAAAATTAATCAAATTATAATTAAAATGAATATAGATACCTTTCTTTTTTCTCTTGAAAATCGTCCTTTGCTTGAATAGCTTCCTCTTCATCAAGTTTCTGGACTTTGTTTTCCTTTCCCTGTTCACCTTTTTCTCTTTCAACAACTTCAAAATCTCCTCACTCACCCCCAGCATTCTTCACAGCACACCTTGCACATGCCCACAGTGCCTGCAAATTCCCCTACTACCACCATCAACACCATCACCAGCACCAGCATCATCACCATCATCAACATCATAAACCATATCTTCCTGGCTTTCACTTCTGTTCATTTCATCAGCATACTCCTCCACAATTTACTTAATGCCAGTGACCCCCTCCAGCATAGGCCTTACCCTGTCCAGTGCAGGATCCTCGACGTCATCAGCATGAGGAGAGACAAATTTTTTGCAACCCTCCACTTCTTGCACTACTGGGATCAAGAAAGGGTGCAAAACCTGTCATCAAACGATAAAATAATTAGTAAAATAATTAATCATTAAATGATAAAATAATTAATAAATTGAATTAGCACATACCTGTCTAGCTCCTTGATGTCCTGCATCAACATCTCCCAAATTTCTTCTTGTCTGCTGCCACCTCAGCATCCTTGGGATTGGCAAGGGGGACTGTTCAGATTTGCCAGCATTATGGCCAACCAAGAACACAGCCTCATATATCCATGCCTGTCATGAATGCCATGGTCACATTACTTAAGTTTTCACACAATCATTCTTAATAAAACTAGAAAATAATATAACAATACTTACAAGGAAGGCCCATGGGAATCCAAACAGTGCATAACCGGTAGTTTTTCCCTCTACATGCTGTCGATGGGTCTTTGCAAAATCCACTTTATTGTAGAGGTAGTCCACTGTCAAGTCATAGCTGACACGACCCAAAATCGGGTTAAGCCATGCAGGCACCCGACATCCTCCCCTAGACCCGTCGAGGGAACCCTTACAAAAAAATCAGGAAAATAAATATAACAATTCACGAATAAGGGAAAGACTTAAAAGAAAACACAGACATACTGATACCTCTAAGCTGTACAAAAGAAATTACAGCTGACTACTCAACATACTAGGTTTAGGGCTATCCAGACTAGACATCTAAGAGTACAAAAGAAGACAGATACCTCCTGGAGGGAGCAAAATGCAACTGAAATAATAACCAATAAACTGGTGGCCATCCGGAATAGAAGCTGGCTTATCCTGACAGCTGAAGTCGTCTTCGCTCCTTCACAACGTGGCGAACTTAATCCTGGAGCGAACCTGCCGAAACGAAATAGATAGACAAGAGACAAACAACATACAAGGGTGAGCCAAAAGGACTCAATAAGTGGGGCAGACTAGCCACCTCAAAGAATAGGATAGCTAGCCAGGGAGAAGAAACAGATAAACCAAATTTCTTTTATTTAAATTATAAAAAGGCAGAGCCAGATATCAACCGGAAACACGTAAGAAACTTCTAAACTCAACCAAGGGTGCGTGCCAGAAACATATCAACAAATAAGCAATGAACATATAAGCAGAACAGTAGTCACGTACCGCAAGTCTACACAATGGTATGAATTGAGATGAAATGAAATGAAGTGAGATGAAATGAAATGAAATGAAATATGATGCAAAGGGTCACATGTGTCCGTAATCCCATCCCGAAGCGGAATACACCTGCATTCGAGGGGAATCCAATATGATAACCAACTGGAGCGGAATACTCCTGCTCCTGGGGTGGAATACTCCTGCACCCGGGGCGGAATACTCCTGCACCTGATATGATATAAACCAGAGGCGGAATACTCACGCACTCTCTTGGGGTGGAATACTCCTGCACCTGATATAATGTAAAGCTGAGGCGGAATACTCCTGCACTCTCCTGAGGCGGAATCCTCCTACCATCATTATGATACAATGTAGCGGAATACTCCTGCTCCTGGGGCGGAATACTCCTACCCTCAATATGATACAATGGAGCGAAATACTCCTGCTCCTGGGGCGGAATACTCCTACACCCAATATGATATGCAACGTAATGCATATGAATGACATGTAATGCATATGAATGCAATGTGATGTTATAATAACCCTTGTCCTTTGGTTTCATTGCCAAACGATCCCACTCTATTCAATAATGAGAAAAATATATCAAATTAGGCTAAAGGCTTTATTCCTCACATCTTAGGCAATCCGGTTAGGAACCTGATACCCTATTTTCATACGCAATATGCAGACCAGGCCTATGTACAGGGCTTAAGGTCATATAACCAAACCCCAAATAATTTACATTTATATGTTGCCCATAACTCACTGAGTATGAATATATAATTAATTTCGTTATCGGGGTCTATTTGACCCTTTAATCTATTAATTGAACTTATTAAAACGATGTATAATATTCCAAGTTTTACCGTTAAAACATATTCAAACACACGTAATAAACTCAAATAATATATTAGAATCATTACCTGAATGTTTCGGGGTAAAAATTCTACTATTTTCCCGGCTCTTCTCTTATTTTCTGGCATTTTTTCCATATTTCCATGTTTCTACTTTACCTCTCATGTTTCTGTTTATTTCGCTCTGTTTCTATATAGTTGAGCAGAGGTAGGCCAAGGGATTAGCTCCCTTAAGGCCACTTGTCTTTTTTTAAAAAAAAAAATTCGCTGCTATGGTAAAAATTAAAACTGTACTCTAGAATATTCGAAATAATTCCAACTTTTGCATACAAGTTATAAAAAATATATGTAACATACTCGTGAAGGCGGATCTCAAATCGGACTCCCGAAATCTCAATATGCAAATTAAATGGAAAAAGGTCAAATTATTTAACTTTCGGCATTTTAGCGGAAACTAGCCGAATAACATCGAAATTCACTTTCAAAAGTTCACAAAAGTCATAAATAATCATACGAACCTAACGGCACTTTCGGATTTCGCATCGGAGTTCATTCGCCAAAACCGAGCTCGAAAATCTCTTTTTAATATTTATCGACAATAAAAACTGAAACCTTCTTCCGATGCCTACCAAACGAGGTCTGATTTAGTTCAAATTTTATAGACAGGTCCTAATGGACATTACAAATATTTTAAAATTATCGGTACACCAATCGGAGTCCTAACTTCCGAAACGACTGATCAAGGTCGTTTCATCCTCCTCCACTTAAACTGTCGTTCGTCCTCAAACGAGCCTAAGTCTTAAAGCAAGATTCACGCAGATAACAAAAGAACTTGCACGAACTTCATAAACTACTCCACGGGCATTATCTTCTTATTACAGGATCATAATTATAAGACGCATATCGAACTCTTGGGATAAAATATATCTGGATAATATCACAACATCGTTGCCCAACTTATTCTGACTAAGTTGATCCTTCCTCGATCACGAGAGGAGAGTTCTACATTTACGAAACAAAGATACACAAAACTTTGAATAGGTTAACATAATTCAGGCGATAATCACCTTTTTGATATACCTTTCGATATAGAACAGGTCGATGGAACTAAGAATTAGCTCACGTTTGATGCAATAGAGGGAACTTTTGAAGTACCTTGTCACTACATATTATAGAAGATTTGATGCAAGCTATATTATTTTTACAAACACACTAGGCAACATCTTAGTTGATGTTAGTGTTGTTCCGCAAACTCTTTGTGGGAATGTAATTACTCATATCCTAATGTATGTCAAAGGTTCATCTGAACAGGGTCTATCATATAAGGATAAGGATCATGCAAATACTTCTGGATAGTATGATGCAGACCAGGAATGACCTCCAGACTGAACATCTACTTCAGGGTATTATCTTTGAATTGGAAATATTATGACTTGAAAAAGTAAAAATAAAGGAGACATGTAGTTGGACCATGAGCTGAGGCAGAATACCAACAACAAAATTGATTACATGAGCGCTTACAACGCTAAAGTAACCTTTCATGGAGTGAAGGTGTGAAGAAGATATGCCAATGATGGATGGACGACAAGCCGCACTAGACCTTTATCACTAAATTTTCATGAAGTAAAACAGCGTCAGTATGAGGATCCATTTCTAGTTGAATACAGACAGATAGCCAGAAGAAAATCGGAGTCACCATACAGGGTTACTACTGACGGTGTTCTCATTTATAAAGATAGACTTTGTGTTCCTGATGTTGCAGATTTAGTTTATGATAAAGGCACATTATTCCAAATATACTGTTCATCCAGGTTCGATTAAGATGTACCATGATCTTAAGCAGAGTTATTGGTGGGACAGAATGAAGTGTGATATAGCAGAATTTGTGGCTCAATATTCTAATTGCCAGCAAGTTAAAGTCGTGTCATCTTTCCAGACTTTATGCTTTCAGCAGATAGGTATGTATATATGATCAGGTCGCCAGCTTATCCCTAGCATTAATAGATTATTAGTGGGTTTAGCAGTGATCGACACTCATTGTAGGTTTCTGTCGTGTACTTAGGTTGGGTCCTGACAAAAGTGGTATCAACACCTTAGAGATTTAGCATTACTATTCAGTATTTGGAGGAAGACTCCTCCACTTAAAGCACAAACTCAAGCAGCTATTTGAATAGGAATACCCATCCCCGCGCCGTCTCCTGGACTAAAGAAGATTTAGGTAAAAGCTGAACGTAGACAGACCTAAGCTACCAACTATCCGTTCGAGTTACCAAACAGCTGCAACTCTCGAGCCACAACTCCACACATTTTCTATAAGCACCACCGCCTGATAGATCAAAGGTCAAATGACTCCTCTCATTACCTTTAGTAGCCTTGAAAATTGACAATGGCTTACTCGGCTACCTTGGCACGCACTCTGGCTCAACGCAGGGAACATCACAATAGGTTACTGACCGCCTAAGATCACTAGTGCCGGACAAAGAAGAAATGGTAATAGACCGAGGATAGAAATAATTAGAACTTCAGGAAGCTCATCTTCTTATTGCTTAGCTACCAGAGCTAGACTACTTCCGAGTCAAGCTAACCAAAGAATCGCAATCGAAGAAATAAATATTAAATGAGCTTTATGGAACAACATCCATGCTAATTTAATCTCCCAATAATAAGGAAGCTCTAACCATTTACCAGAAAACCCTTTTATAATTTAGACAAGCTCATATGATCATATGACTTTACTAGCGTTTTGAACTAAGAGGAGATACGCAGATCGAATATTACTTACTAATTACTTTGTACCGGAAGAAATGATAACATTTTCTGACGGTAATGAATTAGGATCCCATTATCCTACCAACATTGAATTTCGACGAGAGAGGTAAACTGATTTGACATAATAATAGAGGGTGGCACAAAAAGATGCCAAGCAGACAATACCGACATCCTCTTCCAAATTTCTCACATTTAAACAAGATCAACTAGTAGGGTCTCACAAATGTTAGCAATAAATCATACCAGAAGCTCGCCCCTCTACCGCAACCGATTATTAATAGAAATGACATCTAAGGAGCCATTGAAACATGATAAGACACACCATTTCCAGATCGATCGGAAGGATCAAATCTTACTCACATATAAGGGGAGAATAAATATACGGGTCTACTACATCGGATGCCTCAGCATCCTGCCAGACTAGCAGTTCATAAAACTGCTTCTGCGGCTGAACTAAGCTGCTACACATGTAACTACCTTCTGAAGAATAACTGCCACCACGCTCTCAACCTTTACTACATCGTGGCATTTATTTAGCTGATTAAGATCTAAATGAAATCCCCTGCGACTGTGCAGGTGCCTGATGACGAGAGAAAGGACGACTGCCTACTTACCGGAGTAACGGAAAACTCTTTAAAGGATAACCAGACTCACGACAATGATACCACATTTTCGCTGAAAAATGAAAGCTGGAAAGATTGTTGATAGCTGTAAAGAGAAGACTGAATCTGATCTTGATGAGCTACTGGCGCACTCTAAGAATCAAGTGACACAAGCTGAGATAACCTAGAAGGTGACCTCCCAAAATAATCAGAACTTTTACCTCCAAATGAGGTACCATGGTTACCCACCAGTGCCGTGGGATCTCTTACTTTCCTACTCTAACTCTTCCCCCTCTAACTTATGGTAAGCCTTATACCTTCGAGCAATATCAACAACAATATCAAATGAAATCCCGACCTCAATCTCTCGAAAGGCTCGTGGACTAGTTCTAATACATATTCAGCCATTCTATAGAATTCAATCTCATATTCTAAAATACCAACAGGCTAACCGATAGGCTACCCTGTCCAATCCACTCAAACTGACAACACTTTTCATCTTGCTCGCTACTCAAAAGGAACTTTTCAACGAATATAGAAGAAAAATTGAATCAAGTTAGCTAATAAGAGAGCGGCTCCCATATTCAAGGCTGGATCCTGAAACTGGAAAGAAGAAATCAACACCATACCGCTTGATATGATCAAGAGCCTGAAGGATATGCTGACATCATTTTTTTTGAATTCACGGGGTTTATCTGATGCATTGTTTAAGAATATCGGAAGGTTCAACCGCGTAAAATAATGCAACCTCTTTGAGCACTCGAACCCAATAATTACCTTAGTTACCTAACCAGCAAGAACAACTGGAGGCACAACACATGCTGCCTCTGGAACATACTTTACTGCGGCAATATTAAGAACTGAAATAGGGACTCTCTAAGACCGAACATCTACATCTGCGGCAACCTGATAAGCTGCCTAACGAATAATAGGTTCTTGTGGTATCTGTACCACCAAGATTCTCGTGAAAGCATCGTAGAGAGCCAAGGGAGCCACAAAGCCCTGCTCCCTTGCCCATCGCGAGCTTGTACAGTTGCGGCCTGCGAAACGGGATCGTCAGCACGATCCACTACTCTCGGGGCTTGAGCAGCTTTAGCCCCAGGCTAGACTGCTTCGTCTTGAACTCATACTGTTTGCTGATTTGTCGTACGAGGGTTCACAATTACCACGAACGAATTAACGAAAATACTTTTGCATCCTAGACCAACGCACGATCAGAAATGAAGGAAGTGAAACTTCCTAAATGCCATCATAGCTTCTCGTAGATAAGTACGGACGTCTACGTACCCATCACCGAGACTCTAGTAGACACTATCTTAGTCTAGACAGACTCCAAACTGGGCTCTAATACCAACTGACACGACCCGAAATCTGGTTAGGCCATGCGAGCACCCGACCTCCTCCCCTAGACCCGTCGGAACCCTTACAAACAAAATCAGGAAAATAAATATAACAATTCACGAATAAGGGAAAGACTTAAAAAAAAACACAGACATACTGATACCTCTAAGCTGTACAAAAGAAATTACAGCTGACTACTCAACATACTAGGTTTAGGGCTATCCAGACTAGACATCTAAGAGTACAAAAGAAGACAGATACCTCCTGGAGGGAGCAAAATGCAACTGAAATAATAACCAATAAACTGGTGGCCATCCGGAATAGAAGCTGGCTTATCCTGACAGCTGAAGTCGTCTTCGCTCCTTCACAACGTGGCGAACTTAATCCTGGAGCGAACCTGCCGAAACGAAATAGATAGACAAGAGACAAACAACATACAAGGGTGAGCCAAAAGGACTCAATAAGTGGGGCAGACTAGCCACCTCAAAGAATAGGATAGCTAGCCAGGGAGAAGAAACAGATAAACCAAATTCCTTTTATTTAAATTATAAAAAGCCAGAGCCAGATAACAACCGAAAACACGTAAGAAACTTCTAAACTCAACCAAGGGTGCGTGCCAGAAACATATCAACAAATAAACAATGAACATATAAGCAGAACAGTAGTCATGTACCGCAAGTCTACACAATGGTATGAATTGAGATGAAATGAAATGAAGTGAGATGAAATGAAATGACATGAAATGAAATATGATGCAAAGGGTCACATGTGCCCGTAATCCCATCCCGAAGCGGAATACTCCTGCATTCGAGGGGAATCCAATCTGATAACCAACTGGAGCGGAATACTCCTGCTCCTGGGGCGGAATACTCCTGCACCTGATATAATATAAACCAGAGGCGGAATACTCCTGCACTCTGTTGAGGCGGAATACTCTTGGACCCGATAAAATGTATAGCTGAGGCGGAATACTCCTGCACTCTCCTGGGGCGGAATCCTCTTACCATCAATATGATACAATGGAGCGGAATACTCCTGCTCCTGGGGCGGAATACTCCTACCCTCAATATGATACAATGGAGCGGAATACTCCTGCTCTTGGGGCGGAATACTCCTGCACCCAATATGATATGCAATGTAATTCATATGAATGCAATGTGATGCAATAATAACCCTTCACCGGCGCGGGACTCTCATCGACAGCCGGGAAGTAGATGCCAACTCACAGCCAGAGTACAATGCTCAGCTCCTCAATGCAATACCAACAACAGGACATAACATATAATACACAATGTAAATCCAAAGCTAAGGCGTAAGGAGTACGCCTATCGGTAGCTACACACGTAAGGAACACGTGGTAGAAAATCCACGAGGCCAGGTGCCTCCAAAGAAATTGATATAAACACTTACCTTGTTACAAAGTTAGTACATCCATTCAATAACCGCTTGTCCTTTGGTTTCATTGCCAAACGATCCCACTCTATTCAATAAGCAGAAAAATATATCAAATTAGGCTAAAGGCTTCATTCCTCACATCTTAGGGCAATCCTGTTAGGAACCTGACACCCTATTCGCATACGCAGGCCAGGCCTATGTACAGGGTTTATGGTCACATAACCAAACCCTAAATAAATTACATTTATATGTTTCCCATAACTCACTGAGTACGAATATATAATCAATTCCATTATCGGGGTCCAATTGACCCTTCAAACTATTAATTGAACTTATTAAAACGATGTCTAATATCCCAATTTTTACCGTAAAAATATATTCAAATACACGTAATAAGCTCAAATAATATATTAGGATCATTACCTGAATATTTCGGTGTAAAAATTCTACTATTTTCCCGGCTCTTCTCTCATTTTCTGGTATTTTTTTCCATATTTCCATGTTTCTGCTTCACCTCTCACGTTTCTATTTATTTCGCTCTGTTTCTAAATAATTGACCAGAGGTAGGCCAAGGGATTAGCTCCCTAAAGGCCACCGCCTCTTATATTTCTTTTGTCTTTTTCTCTATTTTTTTTTAAATTCGCTGCTACGGTAAAAATTAAAACTGTACTCTACAATATTCGAAATAATTCCAACCTTTGCATACAAGTTATACAAAATATATGTAACATATTCACGAAGGCGGATCTCAAATCGGACTCCGAAACTCAATATGCAAATTAAATGGAAAAAGATCAAATTATTTAACTTTCGGCATTTTAGCGGAAACCAGCCGAACAACATCGAAATTCACTTTTGAAAGTTTACAAAAGTCATAAATAATCATACGAACCTAACGACGCTTTCAGATTTTGCATCGGAGTTCATTCACCAAAACCGAGCTCGAAAGTTTCTTTTTAATATTTATCGACAATAAAAATTGAAACCTTCTTCCGATGCCTACCAAACGAGGTCTAATTTAGTTCAAATTTTACAGACAGGTACTAATGGACATTACGAATATTTTAAAATTATCAGTACGCCAATCGGAATCCTAACTTCCGAAACGATTGATCAAGGTCGTTTCAATAGTAAAGCCTACCCCAGGGGTACTCTCTGAAAAAATCTAGGTTATCCACACATTGGATCCACCATGCTAGGTTATCCACACATTGGATCCACCATTTCTCAACATTTTTTGTTTTGTCCCTGGCCATCAGAACAGTATGGAGGAACCACAGAAGAGCCAACTTTAGCTTCTATTCCTTAGAGAACTGTTTCTGCTCCATCAAGTACTGCAGATTCTCTGCCCTCACTTCCCCACCTCCACGCACCTTCTCCAGAAATCCTTCACCACTTGCCAAGAACTTGGCCTTCAATTTTGTATCTGGCTCTTGACAACAGTTTAAGCCAGTCATCAAATAGAACTCCCTCAAGCCAAAACAGACTGGCTTACCATCTATCAAGAACCGCATCTCATGTTTTTTCTTGGACTGCCTAATAGTCCTCAAAAGCACTGAGTGCACCAGCTGACCACTGAAGGTTCAACTCTCAGATAGGCTCCCAAAAACTGATCTCCTAAATATCTTTTCAAGCCCCAATTTTGCCAACTTGGTCTAGAAGTCATAAAACTTTTTCACTGAAGATCTCACAGAGATCTTTGCATTAAATGATTCAAACCTTGACAACCAGGTTTTGAACCTAAAGCTACTGACATCAATGTCAATCACCTTCTTTGGAATACTCAATCTGTCAAGAGGATGCACATCCTCCTCATCATCTTCATCCCCTTCTTGCTCATCTCCCTCTTTGTTTTTTCCCCAGCACTAGCATTATCCCTATCAACCCCTTTATCAACTCCATCATCCCTTGCACCAGCCTAATCCTCCTCTCCATCCCTTGCACCAGCACTCTTCCTACTTACCTCCCCCGAGTCATCCTCATCCTCATCATCATCAATAATAACAGTCTTTCCTTTTCTTTTTGCTGCAGCAGCACCACTACTAACTCCATCCTCAGCCTCAAACTCATCTTGAAATCTATCTATCTGATCAAAGGTATCAAAAGATGCTCCTTTTGAACTCAGGTACTCTGAGTTGTCACCCACCTCTGTTTGACCTCCACCAACATCTTTATTGATGGCTGTCTCATCACTATCATCATGTTCCTCCATCCTTCTTCTTTTACATTTGACAAATTCTTTGGGGATGTTCGCAGACACCCAAGCTTCTTGCACTGATTTACGCATGGACCACCTACGCGTACATATACTTTTTTCCTTAGCTCTCTTGTTTTCTAAAAGCTCCGCTCTACGCTCTTCCCAAGTTCGTGGACCTTTTCCTTTCGGAACGGCGTGCTTTACCCTAGGCATTTAAACACCTACACAAACCACATTTTTACTACGAAAGTTAAAGAAAAAACTCCCAAAAATTACACCTACACAAACCACATTTTTACTACGAAAGTTAAAGAAAAATTAAACCGAAATTCTAAATCAAAAATTGCGTATAAAACGGTAAAATAACAAAACCCATTACCCGAAATCTCTATGTAAAGATGCAAAATAGCCATTAATCGAAGAATATACAGTAGTTAAATTTCAAATAAAACCCTAACAAAATCGAGTGCGTACCTGTTTATGCTCTTGGTCGATAATGTGCGATGAACCAAGAGAGATCCTTTAAATAACTGAAATGGGACACTCATAGCAGTTACGAAGTCGTGCAGGCAGTTGATAGAGAGAAAATAGGAGAAGTTGAGAGAGAAAATTGGAACGGCACAATGTAGTGTATGATCAACCAAATAGAGTAGATGTAGTATCCGTTATGTTTTAAATTACCCGGGTACTTTTTTTTATTTCAAAAGAGTTCACAAGTTTTTTATGTTTTGCAACCAAAATATTTATTGCTTTGCACCCACAAGTTTCTAAGAATACTAATCCAGCCCTTGGTCCCCACTTAAACCCACTTAAATTTTTCTCTCTCCAAAAATAAGTCAAAAAGAAATGGAAAGGTTAAACTTTTTATTCAACACTTTCAGGGGTCTTTTAGCTAATTCTTCTCAAGTAACTTAGGAGGTAATTTAAGTTGGGTAAACGGGGGTTGGCATCATCAATGTCGTCACTAAAGGTTTAGAAAAAATCTAGGACTCAAGGCACCAAGTTAATTAGAAATATACCCATTGTGAATACTTATGAAGTATGGTAAGTTTTTTGTTAATTCCCGAGATTGGAATTTGGAATTGAAAAGTAACGTTTGAAGGAGGAAATTTCGAAAACTTGAACATGAGCTAGTAAATTAATTGGTATGCATTGACCTTATCTTGTTAGTTTTTTGAATTTGAATCAACACAGTATTGAGGGTATTGAAACGTTGAAGTGTATAGATTTTAGACTTAAATATCACTTGATTCATAGAAACCATATAAATGACTGGATTGAATTTGTGAGGGTTGATTTTTGAAATACATTTGGTGGATGGTAGAATTAGAATTTTTTGGTACAATCTACCTATTCTTCATTCTTTCATTCTTTAAGGATGAGCAAAAGTTTAACGGGGCTGGGGTTTTGATAGCTCTCCCAAATGCGTACATTTATAGGCCTCAGTACTTCACAATAGTTGTTAATATAATTGAATTAATTTTAAGGTGATTCCGTATAATATTTTGTGCTTTTGTATTAGATTAGAAGATTGATGATTTTGAAGAAAGAAATATTCAAAATAATACATCAGAGAACCAAGGAATGGACATTAGATGGTATTGATCAAGATGAAAGAGGAGAAAAAGATTCATGGCTCCAGCGTGGCTTGATCCATCAAAGTCTTATATTTTTTGTCCGCATCAGGAAAATTTTTAACGATCACTAAATCTTACTTGCACCAAGACCTGTTGATTGCCATGAGCTTCCCCCAGGGACTTATGGCTATTGCCATAAGCTTTTCCTGATCGAACAATAAATGAAAGATTTTTTCATATAGGGTCAAAACTGTAACAAAACCACAAAATGTGTCTTGTCCATTTTAAATAAAAACTTGAAAATTAGCACCATGTAAAGATCAGCTCGATACATAAATCATCGAGAATGGCCACTTCATATAGGAGTGTATTCAGGGGCGGCCCTAAGGTAAGACAGATAAAGTCTGTGCCTTAGGCCCCCCATTGTTAAGGCCCCAAATTACCACTATGAACACATGATATATACTATCATTTATTAAATGGTTATAATTTTATATTTTTTCGTTAATATCTTAAATTGATAAGTCTATAAATTGTTGTAATTTCTTTTTATCTCATTAGTTGATGCGGGGCAAATCGAGCCAAGACACTTTCCAACGTGTGCCAAGCTTGAAGGATGCGAAGGACTAGAAGTCAAGAGCTTTGGAAGTGATTTGAAGACGCATCAAGAGGTTCACAGCACAGGGCTCCGACTAGAGGAGCTAGGCGCTCCACCCTGAGACACCACAACCCAGGCACCCCACCTAAGATGCACAGGAGCCAGGCGCTCCGCCCAAGGGGCAGGCGCTCCACCTAACCCACCCCACTGGTCATTTTTGTAGGCCACCTAAGATTGGGCGCTCCGTCCGAAATGCTGAAGACCCGAGATTTTAAGTGGTTAATGACTCTTTTGGCCCTGTGTGGTTTATTTACTTAAAGCCTAGCATGTGGGCATTTTAGACCTTTTACTTAAAGCTTGGAAAACCTTATAAATATCCTAGCTTAGTCTATTTCATAACTTAGCTTATTTTGAACAAAGATGAAACTTTGAGCAATGCTCTTTGTGTTGAATGAAAACCTTATTTGGGACTCGAATTCTTCTAGTAGATGCTAGTTGACCTTCAACCCCGTCCCGATCAGTCTACTTGCGAGTTCCTCGTGTGATTAGAGGGTAGTTGTTTAGTGTAGGTGTTCCTTGACAATCACCCGAGGTGTATCGAAACATGTTCTTCGGTACTACTTGGGTCATTCGTTCGCGTCGTGTCTCGCTTTTATCTTTACTTTATCGCTTTCGTATTTTTCCTGCATCGGTTTGGTATCAGAGAAAGGGTCGGGATTTGTTTTTACAAACCCTCTATCCTTGTTCATCGTGTTTAGTATCTTTTTTTTTAGTTTCTTGTGTGTTTTTTTTTTAGCGAATATCACTAGGCAAGGTGCCTAGTGACTAGTTTTATAAATAATAAATTCCTCAAAGTGGACAATACAAAGTAAGGAGGGTCATACCATACCTTACATTATCCTATCGAGGTGAGACCTCACTCCTAACAAGAGTGCAAAAAATAAGAACTAGCAAGAACCAAATAAAGAATGATCATCACAGAGTTTATAACACACTCTATGATGATATTACATATGAGAATACTAAAATAATGAGTTACTATAAAAGCTAGAAAGAAAGTGGAATCATGCACTCCGCACTTCCTTCTACAAGTGATAAAATGGAATATGTAGAAAGGCCCTACAATACTAACTTGAAAAAAATGATATTTGCGGCTCTCTGTCACGATCATATATGCTATCCATCATTTCTTCGAGTTCTTGGACTTGTTGGACCTTTTGGATTTTGATTTTGTACTCCTCGCAGGTTGCACCCTAGTGGGCTCTATTGGGCGCCTTACCCTCCTTACTCTCTTTGGAGCATTATCATGAATTTTCCTAGGCGAAAAATCTCCTTCTCTTGCCACCATGCTAAAATTATGTGCGGTGGACTCTTCCTCAAGTTCCTCTTCTTCAAACAAATCATCATCCTCCACCAAATAATGTCCTTGAGGAACCCTCTCTTGGAATGATCCCACTTGCCGCGCCAAAATACCCCTCGTATCATTCAAATCCATTCGCTTGACAAGTTCATCATCCGTGGGTAAATACTTTGAATATGGGACAAGCTGCATCAAGGATTTAGGCACAAAAGAGGGAGCATTTATGTTCAAAAAAGACTTACCAAAATTAGGAGAAGCACTTCTACACAAACGTTCAAGTTGAGCCGTTGGAATTAGATCTTTTCCAAAAAATTTTGGCTTGGTCACACTCACAGATTCCAAAGTTGTGCTAACCTCAAGTGAAGGAATAGTGAGAGCTTGCTAATTTTCAACACAGGTTCGTTGACTCAAATTGACATCCTCATCCTTACTAAGATCCATAACATAGTCATTAGAGTCCACAATAGGATTGCGTGAAGCTGCTCCCAAGTGACTCAATGGACGATAAGCTCTTTAAAGTGAGGACTTGTGTTTGAAGTTACTAGAATGAAGAAAAAATAAAAAAATTGAAAAAGTTGAAAATTCAAAAATTTGGCGTATCTTGTTGGTGTGATTGATTCTTGTTATGGGTGTTATTGGAGATTGATCCTCTTTGAAAATTCCATCATTTGGATACCTAAATCTCGTGGTTTGGATTGGTATTATGGAATTTGAAGATTTGAAAACCCCCAATTTTTTAAAACCCTTGTTCTTGATTTTCTTGGTTGATTCTTGGGTTGATTGATTGTTTGCTTGTAGATTTGATATCGGGGTTTGTTCTGGATTGAAAAACAAATAATTTAATACCAATTTTTTGAGATTTGGAGTTGTATAGCATCAAAAGTGAAGAATCAAAACCCAATTTGAAATCCTTTTGAAAACCCACTTTGAATCTTTGATTGATGATTGTGCTTTAATTGTTAGGTCTTTGGGTGTGAAAATTATTGGGGTTTGAAGAGAATAACAATATACAACTTTGGGTACCTTGGATTTGTGCAAAACATGGCGAAATCGATCCAAAATTTGGGTTGAAATTGAAGAAAAACGTTGTTGGAAGAACAGAGGCCCGAGCTCCAGGCGCTCCGCCTGACCTTCTCCACTGTTAGTTTTGGAGGCGCTCCGTCTGCCTAGGGGCGCTCCGCCCAAGGCGGTCCGCCTACCTCCAGGCGCTCCGCCTAGTCACTGAAGGTGTGGGATTGGCTAGTTTTTCCTAGGTTTTCTTGTTTCTTTGTTTGCTTAACCTCTAACTAGTGTTTATCTAAGTAACTTTCCTACTTAAATGGCACTAGTCCTTTGAGATTTTAGGTAATTCGTGCCTAGCTTGGAGAGTAGAACTCCAAGAAGATTCGTAGATCCTTTTGACTCAAGTCCTCACTTTAAAGAGCTTATCGTCCATTGAGTCACATAAACTCCACTCACCCCGAAGTGCACTTGACTTGTGGATAATTTGATTGAGTTGAGGATTTTTGTTCAACTACTTGAAGCTTCTAGATTCAAGTCCGAGTGGAATATCCACCACTACAAAAAGAGTGAACCGAGTGATACACAAGTGACGGTGTGTGTGAGGTGATTTCACTAACGGTTGTTCATTTTGTAGGTACAATGGCTAACGAAGGAGATGATTCCATTAAAAATGTCTTGGCTACCATCATGGCCAAGTTGGAGGACATAACCTTGAGGCTTGAGACCGTTGAAAGGAGAACCCAGAGCGTCCCACTTGAATCCGGAGAAGGCACTAGTCATAGCACTCCTATGACTCCCGGACACTTTGCGGAGATAGCCAAGAAATATGAACTAAAGAATGATGTGGCTCCACAAGGGCGAGTGTTGGGCAATCCCCAGCAAGTGGTAATTCCCCATAACTTGGGCAATTCCCAACGAAATGCTCCACTTCCAAGACCCGTTCGAAATGTTCCACCTCTTGAGAAAATTGTTGAAGTTCAAGAAGGGGAGGAAGCCGAGTATGGTGATGAAGCCTATGGGTATGATGCTCACTATCAACCTAGGCGAGGTATGAATTGGGGTCGTAATGTGGATAGTGTTAGAGGCCGAGGTCGAGGGCCACCCATGGGAGATGTCAGAGGGAATGCTAGGAGGGATTATGGTGACTATGGAGACAACATTGGAGGCCGATCGGAGCCCTACCAATGGGGCCATGATAACAATAATCTCAATAGTGTGAAGCTTAATCTTCCCATCTTTAAGGGAACTTGTGATCCGGAGGCATACATGGAATAGGTACCACTCATGGAGAGAGTATTTGACACAAATGAAATGACTGAGGAGAAGAAAGGCACCTATGCTATTTCATCCTTTGAGGCCTATGCTTCTACATAGTGGGAGTCCATGAAGAGGTCAAGAAGAAGGATGGGAGCGCATGTGAATGTGACTTGGAATGAATTGAAAGTTCTCATGAATACCAAGTATGTGACTCCTAGTTATCGTCAAGAGCAACTTAAGAAGCTTTATGATCTAAAGTAAGGTGTTAAGACGGTTCATGAGTACCATGATGACTTTGAAAAGATCCGGATGGCTTTGGATATGGATACCGAAAATGAAGAACAAGTTGTGATCCATTTCATGAATAGCTTGAACTATGGTATAGCTTCTCAATTGAGGTTGCATGCTTATGTTTCATTTCAAAATATCTTTGAAGCCGCAGTTGAAGCCGAGCAATGGCTTAAGGAAGAAAAGTCCAACCATTACAAAAGTAACACGTCTACTCCCATTAGCCAACCAAAAGAGTGGAAGTCTCCAAACACAAATGGTGCAAGTGCTAGCAAAGATGTGAAGAAGCCGTATGAGAAGTCTACACCAAATGTGGGAGGTAATTCTAAAACTCACTTGAGTAATCCTACTTCTACTCAATGCTATAAGTACAAGGGCTATGGTCATATTGCTAAAGATTGTCCTACTCGAAAGACCATGGTTTTGGTAGATAATTTGGTGTATGAACAAGATAGTGAGCCGGAGGATGAGGGGGTAGAGGGAGATGAAGTAGTTATTGTGGAGGAGGATGCGATTGAGGATGATGATCCTCATGTTTTCCTTGTTGTGAGGAGAAGTTTAGGTGCTATGGTTGTAGAGGATAATGAAAATGCACAAAGAGAGAACCTCTTCCATGCTAGATGCCGAGTCATGGGTGTAGTTTGCTCCATGATTATTGACTGGGGAAGTTGTGCTAATGTTGTTAGTCAAACACTAGTTTTCCAATTGAAATTTCCCACTTTGAAACATCTCAATCCTTATCGATTACAATGGCTTAATGAGTGTGGTGAATTAAAGGTGGTGAAGTAAGTAATGATAAAGTTTAAGATGCGGAACTATGTGGATGAACACATGTTTGATGTAGTGCCTATGCAAGCTTTCCATCTCTTGTTTGGTAGGCCTTGGAAATTTGATCGATATGTGATGCATGATGGTCGTGCCAACACTTACACAGTCAAGCATGAAGGGAAAAGGTTTGTACTCAAACCCTTGTCGCTCAAGCAAATTAGTGAAGACTACAAGCGTATGAGGGAATTGAGGGAAGCTGCTAAAGCTAAATCACCTATTGTGCTTGAGCCTGAAGCAAACAATCTTATTGTCTTTCCATTGCATGATGAAATCGAGAGTCACTCTACTCCAAAAGATGATAATCTTGAGTCTCATGTACTTGAAAATGAGAGAGAAAAGAAAGAGAGAAGTGAGGGAGTGACCGGTGGCAATCCTAGAGAGGAAAAAGAAGAGAATTTGAGGAGTGATGTGAGTGGATTGTCACCACAAACTACACTTGACCTTAAGGGAAAATTGAGAGAGAAGAGAGGTGAGGAAAGAAAAATTGAGAGTGAGAGCACCCATTGTTCTAACAATTCTTCATCTTCTACTTTTTCTTATGTTAGTTCTTGTGTAGGTACTTTGAAGACAAGCCATTGGAGCCTCGACCATGTGCTTGGAAGGAAAGACAAGAGGAGGAAAATCTTCAATGTAAGCTTCATGAAGCAGGAGTTGCACATGACACTTCAAGCCTTGTGAGTGACCAAGGAAGTACTTCAAATATAAGTTTTGCTTCATCCTTTCATGAGCCTACACCTTATTTGTCTTGTGATGACTCAATGCTAGTTTGTTTTTGTGATACATCAAGTGAATATGCCACTAGTGAAGAGTCTAGTAGTCAACTTATGGGTACTTGTGTATCACTAGTGGAGAAAAATTCTAAGCCACATCATGATGTGAGCTCATTATTCAATGAACCTCTCCCTAGTGTAGATTTGATAGTTGACAATGATTGTGACCTTTGCTATGACACACCACCAATCTTTGATAAAGGGGAAGATGAGATAGTTGATCATGCCCTTATTGATATGCTTCTATTTGGTGGACCAATGTGTTGTGGTGAGGATAGTAGTGACCTTGAGGAGTCCAAATTTCAGACCTTGAACAAGGTTGTCTATGATGACTCCTCAAGTGAGAGTAATGAACCTAGTGTTGATAACTTGTCTATGCTTGATCATGACATTGAGATGCATGCTTTTACTAATCCGTTATTTGAACGTATCCTCATTTGTGGTATTGACTTGTATTGGAATAGGGTTGGTAGTGAGATGGAACCTCCATGGTGTGAAGGGTTTGACTCCTTAGGCAACCCATTGTGTGAAAACTTGATTGAGGTAAATGACTCTTTGAGTGACTCTACTATTGCTTGTTGGGGTTATGATGAAGAAGAGGCCATTATCAATACCTTCCTTGAGAGCTTGTCTTTTGAGAGGGGTTGCTTAGGTGATGAAACTGGAGGTGAAAAATAATCCCTTTATGTGAGTAAGTATGCTCTAAAGAAGGGGAGTGGAGTAATTGATGTTACTTGTAGGTTGAGATATTTGACTTACTCCACTCCACATGTTGATCACACTTTGAGGATGGATTGGTGTGTTGATCGTGAGCTTAAGGTTCAAGGAAATTTTGATCGCTTGATCTTGCATTTCCCATGTCCCCATGACCTATTTGCTCATTCTTGTGATGAGTGCATATTTTCATTGAACCAAGTACTTGTCGTTCTCCTTGGAGACTTAATCTTTATGATTAGTATTGATGCTTGGTTATACCATAAGAGTGTGTTTTCCACACTTCTTGCCCTAACCTACTTTTGTAGTAGGAGGTTTTGTATTTTCTTGTCGTTGCTTGTAGGTCCTAAGCTCCATGTTAAATCAAGGGAGATCTTGGAAGAGGCCTCTGTCAAAGTGACGTTCAAGAAGTACGAGGGAGGAAAGCATTAGGTGCCCCAAGGAGATGATGCCATCGATGAGAATGCCTTGATTTCGAGGATGAAATATCTCCAAGAAGGAGAGGATGATGCGGGGCAAATCGAGCTAAGACACTTTCCAACGTGTGTCAAGCTTGAAGGATGCAAAGGACTAGAAGTCAAGAGCTTTGGAAGTGATTTGAAGATGCATCAAGAGGTTCACAGCCCAGGCGCTCCGCCTGGCCCACCCGCTGGTCATTTTTGTAGGCGCTCCGCCTAAGATTGGGCGCTCCGCCCGAAACACTAAAGACCCGAGATTTTACGTGGTTAATGACTCTTTTGGCCCTGTGTGGTCTATTTACTTAAAGCCTAGCACGTGGACATTTTAGACCTTTTACTTAAAGCTTGGAAAACCTTATAAATAGCCTAGCTTAGTCTATTTCATAACTTAGCGTATTTTGAACAAAGATGAAACTTAAGCAATGCTCTTTGTGTTGAATAAAAACTTTGCTTGAGACTTGAATTCTTCTAGTGGATGCTAGTTGACCTTCGACCCTGCCCCAATCATTCTACTTGCGAGTTCCTCGTATGACTCGAGGGTAGTTGCTTAGTGTAGGTGTTCCTTGACAATCCCCTGAGGTGTATCGAAACAAGTTCTTCGGTGCTACTTGGGTCATTCGTTCGAGCCACGTCTCGCTTTTATCTTTACTTTATTGCTTTCGTATTTTCCCTGCATGATTAGTTAGTCTCAATTTGTTTCCTCTATAATTCATATTCCTTATGAAAATTTTTGAAAATAGTTAAACTTCCTAGTTTATCCTCTATGACAAATTTTTATTGCTACACATATATATTATAACATTAATACCATAAGTTTCAAAAGATTTATAACCATACAAGTATTATGGTATATGTTAATAGAAATTTTATAAGTCTTCATTTCATTCCTAAACTCTTTGCCAAGTCTTCATTTCATTCCTAAACTCTTTGCCCAATTAAACTATGCCACAAAAATTGAAAAAAAATGGAGTATTATGTAAATCCATTCTTGTTTGTGGCAAATTTTGCTTTACAAGTTTGACTTAAACTTTTTGAATACTTTATTCTGTGTCTTGTTTAACTTATTCGTATATAAATTAGAAATTAATTTTTTAATATCTTGCCGGTATATGAATTTCATGAAACAAATCTAAGGCCTCTAAATATGAGTCAGCTTTAGGCCACATATTCCATTGGACCGCCCCTGAATGTATGTAGACCGCCTATTATGATACAAATATTAGTGACAGATTCTACGACTGTAATTGGTGAGCTTTAGCGCCTAATCAACTTTTCAGCATTGAAAAAAAATGTAAAATGCTTACTTCCCTTTTCGTTAAATAGTTTAGGAAAAGAACGAATTGAAAATGAAAGAGTCAAAATGAGAAGAAGTTGAAATGATGGATCATAGATGATTAAAGATCATACTTCCTAGACAGTGTTACCCTATCTCCTACTCATTTTCCAATTTGTTTGTTCCTTTTCAATCTATCTAGTTGACATTAACAATGCTTTGTATTAGAAACCCCGTTTCAACTGGCCGGGGCGTTACTCTTTTGTGGGAATGGAAGGGGAATTTTGGGAATGGAGCTTGGAATGGAAAGGCTTTCTTTGGGTGGTGGAGCTTTCTTTGGTTTAGCTTTTTGGGTAGTGGTGTTTTGGGGTGTAGGCTTGGGAATTTCTTGAACATCATCATCATTGTCTTGTACAAACACCTCACCTTGCCCTTCTTCTTCTTTCAACACCTCTTCTCCAATTGCATCATTAGAATGTTCCTCGGCACCCTCATCATTGCTTTGCATGTTCAACCTTTCATTATCATAGCTCTTGGCCTTTTGATAATCATATTCATTACCGCTTCGAGTCTTTATTGCCATAACTTGATCTTTTTCGCTCCTCTTGGGATTTACTACCGTGTCACTTGGTAGCGTACCTTGCGGCCTTTGGTTGACTTGGTGAGCCAAATGACTCATTTGTGATTCAAGCTCCTTGATTGATGTTGAATGGGATGTCATGGTTTGCTTCATGTCTTTCATGTCTCCGGAGTAGCCTTGTTGATTTTGAAGCATTTGACTCATCATTTCTTCCAATTTAGTGGGAGCCTTTGTCTCTTGATCATTTTGCTTAAATAGAGGTCTTGGAGCATATTGTTAAGAAGAACCGACTCCTCTCTCCTCTTGGTTACTACTCCAATTACCTCTTCCTTGACTCGGCCTCCATTGCCCTTGTTGTTGGTACGCTTGTTGATATGGTTGTTGGGAGGGTTGTTGATAAGGCCTTTGATAACCACCTTGATCATACCCTCTTTGCCCTTGGTAGTTACCCACATAATGTGCTTCTTCTCCGTCTTGCACATGGTAGCATTGTTCCGGATAGTATCCCTCTTGTCCATGTTGGAGAAGGGATATAGGAGTACCTCCGGGAGTCACATAACCCATTGGGGCCACTTGATAGCCGGTATTTGTGGTGTGGATATTTTCCACCTTATGCAACTTCTTTTCATTGGCTTCCCTATCGGCCTTTGAGTTCTTGTTCATGAGGTCCACCGATGTTAATATCCTTGCCATTTTCTCATCTTGGGCTTCATGTCTTTCCATCATCATTGGACTAATCCCAACTTCTCTTCCCGGATTCTTAGCTCTTGATTGCCATTCTTGAGATCTCTTGGTCACTTTGTCTAGGATGTCTTTCACTTCTTCGTACCTTTTGTCCATGGTGACACCATCACATAAAGTGTCCAAGGCGGATTGGTTCATCTTGTACAACCCTTGGTAGAAGCTTTGCAACAACATGTTCCCATTGAAACCATGATTAGGACACCGGAGCAACCCATCTTGGAAAGCCTCCCAAGCCTCGGTCAAAGAATCGGATGCTTCTTGCTCAAACATGTAGATTTTATCTCTCAATGCCGCTTGCTTCCCCTTTGGTGAAAACTTCCCTAGAAATTGTTTTACCAACTCTTGCCAAGTGAAAATGGAGTTTCTCGGCAACTTGTTCAACCAATCTTTAGCTTTTCCGGTGAGAGAGTAAGGGAACACTCTCAACCTCAATGATTCTTCCGATACCATTGCCGACTTGTTGAGATTGCAAGTTTGCACAAAATTTCTCAAGTGATCATTTGCATCTTCATTCTTATTACCACCAAAGCAACCATGTTGTTCAAGACCTTGAAGAATTACATTTGGGATGCTAAAACTAGCATTGCCATGAATAGAAGGAGGAACTATGGCACTTGCAAAACAATTCATATCAATTTCTTCCTCAATCTCCTCATCATCTTCATAGTCTCTCATCTCTTGTTGATAGTTCCGAGCACCTCTAGCATACTCTTGTTGATAGTCTCGAGCATCTCTATCATATTCTTGGTTCCGGTTGACATTGCGAGCATTACCTCTATTGGCATTGCCCCCTCGGTTGACATTTGCTCTACCTCCATGGTTCACACCTCGACCCCCTTGGTTCACACCTCGGCCGCCTCGGTTTGCATTGTTGCCACCCCGATTAGCATTACCCGCAACACCTTCATTTCCTCCAAGATTTTCTTCTTCATTTGCTTGGACCCCCGCATTTGCTTGGCCAAAAGGGTTGTCATCATAAGGGTTCACATTCTCCACTTGAGGTTCATTAGCTTTCTCTTGTATCTCATCTTCATCCACTTGTTCAACATGGAATGGATAGCCCTCTTGGTTGAGTTCTATGTGGAACTCTTCATCATATTGCTCTTCATAACCTTGCGGATCCCCATGTTGTTGATTGTAGTAATGGTTATAATTGGGGTTCTGCAAGTTCCGATTATGATTTCTCCTAGAAGCCATGTTTCACCTACACAATGTAAAACCAAAACCAAAAGTAAAATACTAGGACTAGCGAACTAAACAACTTTGATTAACTAATGCAACTCAATATTGAAACCGTAGCTCCCCGGCAACGGCGCCAAAATTTGATCCACGCTCAATCTTACACCATTAATGGTGAAGGGCGGTCGTCAAAGTATAATACCCGATGTGAGTCGGGGTCGATTTCCCAAGGGAACTAGCACGTCAAGTGAGAGAGTTTCAAATAGATATTCAAATGAGGTTTAGTATTGAGTCCTAGAAGTATGATCTGTTTGATGAAAACTATGATTAATTCTAAAGTGTAAGCAATTAAACGAGTAAGTTGTTCGATATTACTAGACTAGGGATGCAACCGACTAATAGTGATTTCCAATCAACGGGTGTCTTTACTTCACTTTCCCAACACAAGTATAATTATGGTCGAGCATTCCGATCGTGATCTCTAGAATCCTTCCGGCCTAGGAGAGATCTTTCACAACCCGCTCGTCAAAGCCTTAGTTGAATGCTTAAAGTACTACTCAACGACCCGAGGAAAGGAGGCCTCTTCCGAGCGCAACTCCTTTTAGATGAGTTAGTCTATATGAATAGCCTATCAACTCAAATCCTCGCCAACTCCACTATTCTACACTAGTTAATCTCTTCCAAGTCTTTAACTAGCAATGTAGACAAGAAATCCCAAATATCATGGATTTTGGGATTTTGATGTTATTGTAATGGGGAGTTGGATAATTGTTCCTTGTGTTATGGTTAGTGAAATAGAACAACACCCATTAATTTTATATCACAATAGCATAATTACACCCCTAGTTATGAATTTAGCTACTAATAACTAGGGTTTGAATCAAAGTAATCAACATGTAATGAAATGATGGATTGAAATCAAACATAAGTTTTGAATTGATACAAGATTGGAAGCTTACAAAGATACAAGATTGGAAGCTTACAAAACGATGTTAAGACTCCTTCATAGCTCTCACAATCGCCTCAAAACAAGTAGCTAATGTAATATCTAATATGTTTGTTAAACCCTAGCTTTTACTATTTATACAAGCTGAGAAAACACAGTCACAGTAACTGAGGCGGAGCGCCTCAAAAGAGTAGGCGGAGCGCCTCTTTCTGGGCTTCAAAATGTTGAGCCTCAGGCCCTTCTTAAGGCCCCCGCCTCATGATTTAGGCGGAGCGCCTCATGTATTCTTGCTCTTTGTGTTTTTGTTAGGCGGAACGTCTCACACCCTAGGCGGAGCTGTCACGACCCTTTTTCAACTTAAAAAGAAAAACTTTTATTTAGTTTAAAAGGCTCTGTGACTAGGTGGTAATAGGTACACAAATATTTAAGAGATTTTCGGAGTCGCCACTTGACAAGTTAAAGGTGTGCCAAGTCACCAAAGTGGTGTACCTAGAACACCTATGACTCGTTTGGTGGTCTGCGTCAGAGTTCCGGGTAAGGATCTCGGTTGACTCGAGGGAAGGTGTTAGGCACCATCGAGTCCTGTGCCAAGCACAGTTGCCTTTGTTGACGCATTTCGACTCTTTTGAAATTGTTTATTATATTTGCCTTGATTTTGTTACGCTTCAATTTGTTATTAATTTTTACCGTTTGACAATTAAAAACTCCAATCGAATATAATCGCGCGAGAACTTCACTCGTTCGAAATCTTTCGACTTAAATCAATTAAATCGCGCAGGTACTTCACCCGTTCGAAATCTCTTAATTTAAATGAGTTCCAATATAAACATTTAAGCGACTTTGATTTTGTGATTGTTTCGGCCTATTTGAACTTGCCTAGCCATATTCCCATATGTTGAAATGAGCTTTAATCGATTTAAAGAAATTGCAAGATTCAGAGTGTGATGATTCATTTCATAGAAAACAAGAATATTGAACTATTTTATTATATTATTAAAAAAAGAACTAGATGTTAGAGCTATTCATTAAAAATAAAGGATTGTTTGTGAAAGAAAGGATTGTTTATTAAAGGGTGGCTATTTGTCAAAAAAAAAAAAAAAAAGACAGTTCCTTGGATTGTGCTGCATTATTTTCAAAAGTGAACTGCTTTAAAGGCAGTCTTACAAGAATTATTTACATTCTGTTTCTATTCAAGGGATTTCTATTTTTATTAAAACACGGCTATTTTTTGCAACATAGAAGAAGCGTTCCATTTTTGTTTCGTCTAAGAGAAAGCTTTGCAAACTGAGTTCCGTTTTGTTTTTAGTGCACAAGTATTACAGCTATTATTTGTCCAAGGCAGTTTATCATTTTATTCGCCAAAAAAAAAAAAAAAAAAAAAAAATTCATAACAGTTTAATTGACCAGCAAACCCATTTCAAGTAAGTATGGTTGGATAATTCTTTATCCAGTCAAGCTACTTTTTCCTCATTATGCACAAGTGCTTTTAAATTTTTGCTTCAATTAACACAAGTTAGACACTTCAAAAAAAAATTCTGATCATTTCTTTGAAGACATGCGTGGTTTATAAATGGGCTAGCTTTTAACATTTACCATTTGGATTGAGTTTCACATGCAAAAACTTAACATTGCTAGTCCACAAATAATAAAATAAACTGGTGAAGAATATACACATGAAAGATTGAGTAACATGCTGGTCTAAGCTAAACTAGGTACAAATTTGACCAAACCAAAGTTATGGATCTTTCAACAAGCTAATAATATACATGAACAAGTAAATAATTGATTAAAAATATAAATTAAAGGGAGTTTACCTAGAGCAAAGACTTCTTAAGCTACAACATCAATGAAGGCACACCAGCAAGCTAATATGATAGCAACCAGACATCGAACTCCAACGAACAATGCAACTTCTAACTGCAGCACCCTTAATTCATCTTGAACACAAACTATAACCCCAACTTAAACCACTTCCTAGACTCTCTTCCGTCCCCTTTTTTTTCTTAATTTTTTCAGATCTAAAATTTCTTGTGTTCCCAAGTTGAAAGGGTGTTTTTCAGATGTCTTCTGTGTTTTTAAAAGAGTCCCCCCCCCCCCTAATGAAGACTAAAATTCTCTTTAAATAGCCAAATGTAGAATAGGTAGGTGAGTAAAGGACAAAGAGCCCATGTGCCCTCTTGTACCTTTTCTGAAAATGTACTTGGCATGCCTAAGCTTGCATATAAATGGCAAAAAAGAAAAGACACAGAACCTGCTGTCCACACCCCTTTTTTATATATTTGACCCCTGACTCTTAACCTACAACTACAATATAACAGGACAAAAATAGACTTTTAAAAAAAAAACTCACAATTGGATTATGACATAGACGCTTACCACACACACATAGTAATAGACTTACGCCATACATACATACATAAACACATTGGAACAAAGCTAACAGGACTTTCTAATGAATTCCAAAGACTTGAAAAGAAAAACATTCATAATGGACACAAACCTTAACAGATAGTTTCATGCTTCTCAGTAGCCGAGTACTTAAGCAAATGAGACCTTTTTTTTAACAGTGAACAAACCACAGAGGCAGTAAACAATACAGACATTTTCAATCTCGCATAAACAGGCGCCTTTCATAACATATACATGCTGAAAACATTAACAAAACAAAGATTTCACACAGGTTCATGTTTAAACATAAGCTTAGGCACCTTGTAACAGTGAATCGACTTCATTCCTCTTTTCATTTGTGAACAAAAAACAAGGGGTACAACATTAATATAACTCTAGATTAATTTCCAACATCGCACTTATAGTTAAGCAATGCTAATCCAAGAATGAACAAACTAGCTAGCAACCATGCTATCACTAAAATGAAGAAAAGAAAGGAAACTGGTTTATCTAACCGATGTCGAATCAAACGCATAATCCCTTACTGGGTTGCCGAGTTTCAAAGTATCATCACCACTGTCCTCGCCTCGCTAAGTCGCTGCCCTGCTTCGCCACACTCCTAACAGCCTTCCTACTGGCATAACTATGCTAAGGTCACAGCAAACACGCCTCGCCAACAAAATTAATACCAAACACCCCACTGCTTCATCTTTGACCCGAACTCCGCTGCCTCAAACTGCCTCACCAACTCACTACCACCATCGTTTCAAACATCGAGACATCCAAACCACTGAACATCGACGCAAACAGCCCTGCTACTGCCTCGTTGCTGTGTTGTCGCAGGCACACCATCACTAATTCAGTCCCACCGTGTTCAACATAGCCAACTCACACCGCTACATTTAGACAGCACCCTCGCATCGCCATCGTCAAACGAAACTAAAACAGCCCCTTCCCTATGGTATCAGCGTCGCTACACACAACTCATCGCCATTCCTCACTGCCTCGAATCATAGACAAGCCGCCACTGCCTAGCCAAGTTCCATTCACCATCGCTAAACCAATCACATCACTATTAGCCTATGCTAAATTGACATTACTAGTTCATTTCCACGAATCACCATCATTTAAAGCCTCGACGAGTCAATCCCGACCCCTGCCTCGCCATTGAAACAAACATCACAGCCCCATCACCATTACTCATTGCCACAGCAAACGCCAAACTCCAATCACTACACCATCATCAACATCCGAAACCCACTGCCTTTCAGACACGACAAAGCATACTACACTAACTCCGTTTGTTTATCAATAAATCGCACAGAACTAGTTCATACATAGACCCATCGAATCCGTTGTCTTCTTCTTCTAACGGAAACGATCCCATTTGGGGTCGTTTCGGCTAGAAAAAGGAAATAACGGAAAGAGGAGAAGAGAGAAACAGCGCGTACCATGTGTAAATCACCGGAATTAGGATTTTACCCATTTCTTCGAGCCTCGATTTACGCAAGACCAGCGAGAATTAAGATGAATTGACTTGAAAATTGGATAGAGGGGATGAAGGCGGACCCAGATATGTATTTTTCAACGGAAGGAGAGATGTCGCTGCCGTGCTTCGCCGTCAGTCGCGGAGGAATCCGGCGAAAGGAAATTGTTTGGCAGCATTTGTTTTTCTCTGATTTTTGGGGAAATTGATACCAAAAATAGCAAAATTTGTATTTATGCAGTTGGGGAGGTGGGCCGGGTTAGGATAATAAAATGGGCTAACGGGTTAGGGGAGTTGGGCTGATGGGTCACGTGAGATGTGGGCTGCTATTTTTTGATTGAATGAATTGGATACTAGCCCAATGGCCATTAACCCATAGCTTAACTATACTTATTAAATTACAAACTAAATAATTAAACCAAAATTCACACAATTCTAATCACACAAATAAACTCACGACAACAATTAGATAAACAAAGATCAAGAAAATATTTTATGTAATTTTTTATAGCATTTTTTTTAATTAAGTAAATAGCTACATAAAATGACAAAAAATCTAGAAAGATTACACAAAAGTCCAATGAAAATATCAATGGCTATTTTGAGCAATTTTTGTATTTTCGTGCCAAAATTAGGTGATTACAGGAGCGCCTCATGAAAATTTGCTCTCTGTGTTTTGTTAGGCGGAGCGCCTCAGGATAGCTTGCCCTCTGTGTTTTTGTTAGGCGGAGCGCCTCACACCCTAGGCGGAGCGCCTCAGGATAGCTTGCCCTCTGTGTTTTTGTTAGGCGCTCCGCCTCAAATTCTAGGCGTAGCGACTCATGCTGTGACTCGATCTTCATACTTTGGCTTCAATTCTTGCTTTTGAACTTCAATCTTCAACCATTGCTTGAGCATACTCATCAAACCTGAAACTAAGCAATTGCGGCATTAAACAACACTAAATGTCGCTTTTGGATTCAAAAACAAAAGGTTAAAGTAGTCTTTAAATTGGTAAAATACCAACTTATCATACAGCAGGCATCGAGAAACATCATCAGGCACCGGTCACGATTAGTTAAGTGGTACAGTAAGACTCAGGATAACAACTCCGAGCTCTGAGCAAGTCTTCCTCAACACCTTCATACACTTGTTCAATGGATACGTCGTCTTCGTGTGCTGCTGCATACTGTCGTAATGCTGACCGTTTGTACTTCTCCATGGCTTGAAGATGGGGTTTTCCATGGTGGATTGGACCAATGGAAACCACAAGGGGCTCATAGTACTTGGCATCGTCGCTAGTAATATTTGGAACTCGTTGTATTTTGTACTGCATCTCATGTGGTGTTGTATGAATGATAGAATGTAACCATTAAGCTACTTCTGCTGGTCTAATATTAATAATGCAACTGTCTTTAGCTAACATTTTAACCAACTAGTAATATTATCTATATTTCTAACAGAAGAGATGCATATATGCATTGAGAAATGTAAGAGTTGGACACCATCGCTACAAAAAAAAGAGGAAATTTACGGCGGAGTTGGACACCATCGCTACAAAAAAACAGAAAATTTACGGCGGTCGCCGTAAAAGGCTTTTCGCAGCAGTTTACTCGACCGCTGGTGTAACGAGCGCCGCGAGGTTAATCTGCAGCGATTTTATTAACTGCTGGAATAAACCGCCTCTGATCGCCTGGAGGTATCGACGACAGCTTTGGGAATAATTATCGGCGGTTGCTAGCAGTATTACTAATATTCAAATAAACAAATAAAACACCACCACATCACCACAATACAGTAGTACACCTGCACCTCCCCTCCGGGGGGCCACCTCATCAACTCTTGAGTCATGCACACCCACTCCAACTTCACACACTCCGATAATGTGTAAGAGTCCACTGGTACCCAGTTCTCATAAACGTGTAACTTTACTTGAACTCAGCTTATGTGCTCGATCATTTCAATATAAAGGCAAAAAACTTTCTTTTTACAACCGGTGTAGGACGCCAATTCGGCAAAAAGCTGTTGGTTTTTCAAACAAAGAGAATTTTGGGCTGATTACATAAGCAGCCACCAAACAATAAATATTTACTTTCTAATAGCCACAACTATTTGTAGCCATTATTAATTACCCAAAAAAAAGATATTTGTATTATTAATATTAATATTCAATCATTTACTAAATACCTAAAATAATATTTAAAAACTAGCATGATAATACTTCAAGCGTCAAATATGGGTAGTGGGGTAAGCACGAACTAATGAGAAACTAAGCAAAGTCCTAAACACTATACACTATCTCTCACTATCCTGTGAAAACGCAACACGAAAATCAGTTGAAAATTCTCATATCTTCATCAAACTACAGAAATCTCGTGGGATGGAAAATATTGATCTACTGATACAGTCCAATGGGACATGGAACAACAATTACAACTACGAGGACTACAAAATGGATGGTATTGTTGTTGATCAAAACTATCCATACAATACAATAGTTTGTTCAATTAAAAATATGCTTGAAGGAGTTGGTCTATTTGGTTCAATCGATATCAAATACAAGTTGAAGGATGGATTTAAGCCAATGGTTGTCTACAATGATATGAGCTTGAAGTTCTACACTGATCTTAGGCGAACAACTAGTGATGTTACACAATTTCCTTTGTGTGTAACAATGCAAGAGCACCCTGGTGCAATTATATGTGCAAATGGTAGAAATGTAAAACCATCGCAAACAAGCAGACATGATGCAATACAGGTAACCACCTTGTATGTGGAACAAGATGATAATGTGATGATGGATAGTGATGACAATGACTATGGTGGGATATCTTTGGATAACATATGCATCATAAGCGACACAATGAACGACGATATTTGTGCAGGACAATTATATAGAGACAAGAAAACACTAGTAACTGTAATGAAAAATCTGGCGCTCCATTAGAATTTCAAAGTCAGAGTTGACAGATCATCGACTACAAGGTAATAAATGAAATTATAAACTGGTATAGATATCGGTACATGTATTAACTCTAATGATAATTCTATAGTTAGATACAAATTATATTGTTGATAAGTGTTGCTCGATACAATTTACAATTTAAGATAAATGTCTTATTTTATCTGAATATGTAAAATGTAGGTACGCTTTGTTGTGCGCAGGTAAAGAGTGTGATTGGACCATGCGATCATCAAGTATAGGTGGTTTTGGTGTATTTAAAATACTCAAATTTAATAGCACCCATACTTGCCCCGAAGAAGAGAGACTGCTTTCTGAACGACATGCAAGTTATGCAACTATAGGTGAAATTATTAAAGAAAAATTCAAAGATCCTAAAAGGGTATATACACCTAATAATATAATACAGGATATTAAGAAAGATTATGGTCTGGAACTTAATTACATGAAAGCATGGAGATCGAAGGAAAGGGCACTAGAACTGTTAAGAGAAAATCCATCTAAATCATATAGTGTCTTGCCGAGTTATCTGTATATGGTTCGAACAACAAGTCCATGTAGTGTGACAAAGTTGCACAAAACCTCTGACAATCGGTTCAGATACGTGTACATATCATTGAATGCGTCTATACAAAGCTGGAAGTACTGCAGGCCAGTTGTAGTGGTAGATGGCTGCTTTATTTCAGATGTTCATGGAGGTACACTGATTGCAGCTTCAACACAGGATAGAGAAGGTAACATTGTTAATGTTTTTATATACTTGGTATCAAAAAATATATGTTTTTGTTTTTTATGCATTGTAGATAAACTCCAGAATAATAACTAAACATTGGGATTGATATAGGAAGCATTGGTCCACTGGCTAATGCAGTCGTCGACTCAGAAAATTACAAATCATGGGAGTGGTTTTTTAAATCATTCAGAGACACATATGGAGTCCGAGTTGGTATGTGTATTGTATCTTACCGATGTGCAAGCATATCATGTGCTTGTTCAACAATCTATCCAGAGCTGCCGCACTGCATATGTGTGTATCATTTTTGGAGTAATGTTAAATAAAACTTTAAGATTAGCCACAAAGAAATAGGTGAAATATTTTTCACCTTAACAAAGGCATACACAATTAAAGAGTTTGATCACTACATGAAGGAACTTGAGAAAATAGATAAAAGAGTGAAGAAATATCTGTCTGATATTGGTTACCATAAGTGGTCCCGTGCATACGCAGAGGCAAATAGAGAAGAGATGATGACAAGCAACATAGCAGAGTCTATTAATGGAAGAAATAAACATGCACGGTCACTGCCCATCGTAGAATTGCTAGACGCAATGAGAGATACGGTGAGGAAGTGGAATTGGAAAAATAAGAAAAAAGCCATAGGTACTTTTAAGGTGTAGACTAACAAAAATCAGAGTATTTTCAACTCTAGTATGGAAGCTTCAAGACGGATGACGGTATGGTTTAAAGATCATCAATTCATCTTAATACAGATTCTGTTTTATGGGTACGTTTATTAACTGATTTTTTGTTATATATGTACGTACGCAGGTCATACCTTCAAATGAATACATGTATGAGGTGCATGATGGTAGGACGAAGCATGTGATATTCCTTCGTTATAAAACCTGCATGTGTAGGATGTTCCAGTTGGATGAAATGCCTTGCCCACACGCAGAGACAGTGCTGAAATACAACAATATAGATCCTTATAGATACTGCTCACCTTTATGCACAAAGGAGAACTTTGTGAAAACATACGAACAACCTGTTTTTCCAATGCAAGACCAGAGGCTTGGACAGTCCCTAATGAAATATTGCTGGAGGAAGTCCTTCCACCTAAGGGGAGAACACAAGCTGACAGACCATAGAAGCGAAGGATTAAAGCAGGGTGGGAAGTTAAATGCAAACTTGCATGTAGTCGCTGTGGCAAGCAAGGACATAATCGAAAGACATGTCGAAATCCTCCAATGGTTTCTTAAAGTTTAGTTTTATATGTAGCAGGATCACAACTTTTCTATTGCTTTATAATTAGGAATTGCAACAGTTTGTTTAAACATTAAGGCATACCATTATATGTGTTTACTTGGCTTCGAATTCAGTGAAACTTGATATTCATATAAGATACCTGTGCTTAAGGTTTTACCAATTTAATATTTATTTCAAATATAAAGTATGCACTTAATAATAGTTGTAAGATAATGTACATATTCGGTTATGTAAAATTATGGATTAGATAGATGGAACAAAAATAAAGGATGTACAGTAGACAAATACAATTTGATCTAAATGTATCAAGTAAATCACTAATAAGGAATAACATACCTATCCAGATGTGCATATCCACATAGTCGAATATGAAGAAGAAGTTAAGTTCATATTTGTTCAATTTCAAATATTACCATCTTATGATTTAGAGCTGTTTGAAAATGCAGCTGGAAATGATATTTATTTTGTGAATATAATTGTGTTAATTGTAATCTAAATAAGTGTTAAATATGTGGGAGTAAAGGCTATTATTACATTCAGATTATCTACATATTATGAGGAAAAAGTATATCTATTAATCATTTCTAATAACATATTATGTACATATTAAAAACTAAGATACACCAACAATAATATCTGTATATTCATCGTAAACATCAAGACATCCCTAAAACAGAAAAATATACACAACTTTAAAGAAATATAAGATAAAGACAGAATAATAAATAAAATAGTCGCAACTTTACTTTAATACCATACTGAAATAATAAAGCACTGACAATGTCATATGCCAGATTAGGCAAGATTCACATAACATTCTGGAAATACCAAGACAAAAGCTAAAACATTAGAAAGCGTTCAACGCAAAATACATAAAAATGCAGTTCATAAAATGCAACAGAATGACTAAAACAACACAATTAGTCTTCCATGCATGAAATGCTCAGCAAATGTAAGAGCAAAAACTCCATAGTCACTGAACAAATAACACAGAAAAGAAATATTAAACACCAGACAAAATTTATGATAAAGATATCAACTGTCAAGATAATGTAACATAACACTTACGATTTACACACGCCAGTCATGTCATATATATGTAACACCTCCCACTTTTCAGTAATTGATTTTTCACCAAAGACATAATCTGCAGGATTTAAATCATCCCTCATATCATAAAATTCAATTGCAGAGAAAAAAAGAGGGATCAGAATGGCATACGGCTCCACAGCTCGTATGAGTTCATCATTATAGTAGAAATTGTCTAACTTTTAATCCTACACATACAATACCATCTTCTTAAATGAAAGCCTATCAAGAATCCAGTGCCAATCTTCAAACACTTTTATAGGCAAAAATACATCATCTACCAACTGCCATGGCATATTGCAGCGAATCAATAAACCCGTCATATAATCAAATATGATATGGCTATATCAGCAGCAACAGTTAGAGCTTTGTAATTTTTCAAATAACTCTTATAAATATCTCTAATTGTTGAATCAAATAAGTAGTCAGTTGTTGTGAAAAGACCATGGACAGCAGGATCATGCTGACCTTTTTCCTCAGGTAATACAGTATGACATCAATGTGCTAGAATAAAAAAAAAGAGGAAATTTTAGATACTACTGATAAAAAATCAAAATTATAATTTTGAACTATAAGTAGTTAAATTACTAATAACATACCGTTTCTTGCAGAGGACTGTCCACAGAATAAAGAGTATGGAACCAATCTTTGGATGAAACAGGGCACACACCAATATCAAATTTAGGCGTGAGTATATTAGCAGTAAAATGGTATGGGGGCTCCCTGTGAATTTGAATAACATATATTTTGATTAGTTGAAGTAAGATAAATTATATATGTTAACTACAAAGTCAACATAAACTGCAATTTAGGAATATTACCTAGTCTTCATCAACCGAGTTTTGATCCAAGAAGAAAAGCTTTTCGACAGCTTGGAATCAACTCGACGCCATGGTTTGCTGGTGAATGGATGCTTCCTTGCAAAGGTAGAATTCAATGCAAGATTGTTACTGTTAACAGAACGTCCAGAACTATATACCAAAGGTGATCTGTGTAACCTAACCGGCTTCCAAATACAAACAGATTTATGTTTTGAAAGCAGGCGCTTCTTGCGATTATCATCTTTTGGAACACTATTTTTCACAATTTCAAAGTCCTTCTGACTAAACTCGTCAATATCATTGAGCAATCTATTTAGTTCCTCATCACCAATAATATTCACCACTTGTCCACTATTTGGCACTGCAAAAGTTTAGAAACAATGCAGTAGATCTGGTTAAATGTGGTTAAGGCAAGGATATTACCTGCTCTTACTAATCATATTGACCTTAAAGTTTGATATTTGAAAAACATCTATAATACAACATGTGGTAAAAAAAAACTATATACAGCAAACCAAATATTTAAATAATATTCATGAAGTTAAGTTGAATAACATAACCTGCAAAACACCTTCAGAAACATTTGGAACAACACAGACAGACTTTCCTGCATTGTCAATATTGCTGCATCCAGATTCCAAGCCAATTTCTTACAAAATAACCAATGCTGCCACATCAATAAAAAAATATCACTTTATTTACTAAAGTCATATTAATAAAAAGCAATATCGCAAAATGTAAACAATATACATATATATTATTGCTTATGCAGAAAAAAAATTCAAGAAAAAATATCAATACACTTATCAACAAATGCACCCTCATGCACTTCCTTTGCAATGACACTATTGCTACCCTCGCCAGATGGGGGATCATTTTTTCCATATATTTCCGCTTCCTCTTGAGTGTCAAAAAGCCTGAAGTTGGGAAAACCACCAGGAACATCCTCCATTGCCACATCAACAGGTGCTTTAAAAAGAAAACATGAACAAATAGTTAACAATATGAAAAAATATAATTATATTCATAACAAATCAGTGCATGTTAAAAATAGAGTATATTAAACTCACATTTATCCTCAAAAGATGCTTCAGCTAAAGCTTTGCGTACTGCAGATTCATGCACTCTATTCTCAACAATTTCATCAATTATGTTCAAGTCCTGTGTGGTTATTGAGTCGAGACCTAGACCATCAACATTTTGCTCACCATGTTGAACAAACTGGAATGTGATAGTTTCTGATGACAAATGAAGTGCTTTAAAAGGAAAAAACATATATACAGTTTAACACTAGAAGATATCTGAGATTAAATATAACACAAATTTGAGATATGGAATAAAAGTATATTTTAATTACCTTTGTCCTTATGATATGAATCAGCTGTGCCTTTGCGTTTTGCAGAATCATGAACCCTCTTCAAAATAATGTTATCAATGACATTTAAATCCTGTGTGGATGTTGAATCAAGACCCTAACCTTCATCATTTTGCTCTACAAGCGGAACAGACTCAAGTGTGTTAGGTTCTAATAACATAAAATGCAACAACAAAAAATAATAAATAAAATTAATAACAGACAGACCATATAAAACTGATACAGTTTATTACTGATACTAAAGCAAAAGCTAACCAATAACATTATTCACACCACTCGCTCGATTGTCACATGCTCCTGCCAAAGCTTCACCAAAAGAAGCCTGGGTCTGTTGTTTACCAATGATACACACTACAGTACCTGCAGCTACAGAAAAAAAAACATAATTAACAAAACACACAGATAAAGATCATATAAATGAAAGAGCGTACTGAGTTTTTCATACAATGTGACTGAGGAGATACTTCAATTGCAGCTTTACGTTTTGCAGATTTCTGAGGTCTTTTCTTAACACTATCATCAATGATATTTAAGTCCGAAATGGACATTGAATCAATACCTGCACCATCTACATCTTGGTTTCCCAGTTGACCAAACTCAAGTCTTGTAGGTACTGATAAAAAAACGCAATATAATACATTAATATTGACACATTATAATACTATACAAAAAAAATTATATATAACCTTACCAATAACATTTGTGTCACAGCTCACTGCCTTCTCCGGTGCTGCTTCATCTTCTACCATAGGTGACTGATTCAGTAATGCATCATTGTTGCACACTGAAGTGCCTACAGCTAGACTCTAGAAAATATATTAAAAATATAAATAATTTGTATCTACATATAGTTACTACAAAAAATACATAACACACAGTTCTTGTGAAGTTTCTTTGATTGAAAAAATAACTATATGGCAATGTTAATAACTCACCAAACACAGACTTTAATAACTTACCAATTGCAGCTTTACGTTTTGCAGATTCCTAAAGTCTTTTCTCAACACTCTCATCAATAATATTTAGGTCCTTAGTGGACATTGAATGAAAACCTTCACCATCTGCATCTTGATTTCCCAGTTCACCAAACTCAAGTCTTCTAGGTACTGATAAAAAACAACACAATATAACAATCCACCATATCTTCCAGTGATTGTAGACATCTACTATAACATATAATACATTAATATTGACACATTTTAATACTGTACAAAAACAGAAAAATATAAACTTACCAATAGTGTTTGTGTCGCGGCTCACAACCTTTTCCGGAGCTGCTACGTCTTCCGCCATGGTGACTGATTCAGTAATGCATCACTATTACCCACAGAAGTACCTGCAATTAGAGACCAGAAAAAATGTTAAAAATACAAAAAAAATTGTATCTACATATTGTTACTAAAAATATACAAATCCCACAATTATTGTGAAGTTCCTCTAAAAGATAAATTCTGTATATAGCAAACATGTTAATAACTTACCAAACACAGATGTGTCCCGAGGTGTACGTGTAGCCATACGTTCCATGCCAACATTATTTTCTTCATCAAGACCAACATCATTGTCAGATCCAAAACCACCAAAGCTAAACATTCCCTCCATACCTGCAACCTGAATAATTGATATAACAAAAGACAAATAGTCAATCATACTAAAATTAAGTAAAACATGAACTAGAAGACTAAATTAACAATAGTTTTATTATACCTGCTCCGGACCCTTAGCAGCAATCTTCTTTGAAATTTGATCCAGTTCATTGAAGATGTGATCAGTTGTGGACACCATAAATTCTTTTAAACCAGCAATTGCAAGAGTATTTGAGTGAGTATCTGAAACGACCTCGGTCAGTCGTTTCGGAAGCTAGGACTCCGATTGGCGTGCCGATAATTTTAAAATATTCGTAATGTCCATTAGGACATGTCTGCAAAATTTGAGCTAAATTAGACCTCGTTTGGTAGGCATCGGAAGAAGGTTTCAGTTTTTATTGGCAATTAATATTAAAAGGAGATTTTCGAGCTCGGTTTTTGCCGAATGAGCTCCGATTCGAAATCCGAAAGCGCCGTTGGGTTCGTATGATTATTTATGACTTTTGTGAACGTTCGAAAGTGAATTTCGATGTTGTTCGGCTAGTTCCGCTAAAATGTCGAAAGTTAAATAATTTGACTTTTTCTATTTAAATTCGCATCTTGAGTTTCGGGAATCCGATTTGAGATCCGTCTTAGCAAGTGTGTTACATATATTTTGTATAAATTGCTGCATGGCTGATTTGGCGCACACGTGGCCACGTGTTTGCCAAATCAGCTGGTTGAGTGCCAAGTCAGTAAGTTCCGTCTGATGAAGGGTATTTTTGCCCCAGTTTTAATAACGTTAAGGGCATGGCCAAACTGAACTCGTAACGGAGGGTAAATCTGTTGAATTTCGATTAGTTTAAGGGCAAATTTGACCCTTTTCCGATTTTGATATAGTGAAAGATTAGATTAAATTGTACTGAACTCTGCAAGTGCATTTGATTTCTTTCTGTATGATACCGCTGTTGTTTTTAAGTGCATCGGTGGACTATCAGTTGTTGGAAATATTTCAGAAATGGCAACACCAAGAGCTGATGTCGCAACCTCCATAGAGAAGGATTGCTATTTATCTCTTTTCCTGCCTTATAGTATTCTCTTCAAATTTCAAAAGGTAGGACACAAATCATAGCTCTTCAATCACAATTTACACAATGCACTTGATTTCTTTTGTCCTGTAAATTTTGTATTGCTTTTCGAAACTAAATAGTAGCAACACAAACTCCAAGCATTCAGAATATGCTGCTTGAATAAGCAATTGTATACTTTTTTCTTGGTTTACCTATGAGAAGTAAGCTTTAAATGGACCAACAAAGGTTGATTTTAACCATGTTACCTTTTTCAAGAAAAGAAAAAACAAAATGTGGATTTTTAGCCGTTTATTAAATCTTTCAGCGCATTAGCGAGTCATGGATAACAGTGGCGGAACAAAGACAGGAAACAGGTATACCAGGCACATATATATTCAGATGACCAAATACTTAAAGGTATTTTCTTTTGAGTATAAAGAACTTTTGCAATACATCTTTTGTGAAAATGAATCAACTTTTAATCCCACCACTGGCACAGTATCAAAAACACTTTGTGAGTTACAATAGTCAGAGAGAGATATTATCTCCTGATTTCAGTTGTTAAGTGAAGCAGTCGTTAGGAAATACTTAAGCGCAATAAAAAGTTTTTTATTGGATTGTTTCTTGCTGAAGCACAACATCACTCACATTTTCAAGTAGTTAAGAGGCCACCATATTGAGCTTTATACAAACTGGGAATCATGCAATAAACTGATGAAGAGCTACATTGATTGTACAAAAATGAAATTTCAAGTAATCTCTTTTTCTTTTCTTACTTGCAAATTGTCATGTTTAGCAGTTGATATCTATGTCCTAGTTCTTCACCATCCTTTTGAATAGGTAAGGAGATATGTCCAAGTTTTTCACCAAACAGAGAAGAAACAATTCATAATCATCCCAACACCCAATTATAGAGACATATCATATGACAAAGCCAGATCCATTGATTATTAAGCATTTCATTCGTAAGTGGCTAACTTTTAAAACTGATAAACTCAACATCTAATGGTAAAAATAAAATTCAAAAATTGTTCTTTCTTTTTTTTTTTTTTTTTCTTTTGCTGTTCATGAGTAAGTGTCCACAATGATTCAAGTATAGCCCTGTGACCTGAAAAAAGATGGAGGGGAACAATGACCTATGTTAGTTTCGGGCTAGTATTTGAAGTTTGCATAAGTGACAATTCTGCTGAAGGCATAGGATCTTCCAAGTATAGCAACACTTTATTCTCATACTTGGCCTTGCTAGAGACTCGGTCTGAGAGCAGACTAGGCCAAGTTTTAATACCAACTCAACCTCTTCTTTAACATAGTCATTGCCCAAGTTTGGATCAATGACTTCAAGAATTTCAACCCTGCTCCAACAAGAAACAACCCAATCAACCAAAACTACAATGTCCTCATCCGATGCTCGATCTATTGGCCTTCTCCTACAAGTCACAAGAAAAAATGCATCCTTATACATAAGTGCTAGTTGTGGCTTTCCCAGTTCTTGTATACGCTGTTGTAGTTTGAGGATCGGTCCCATGATCATACAATCTTGACATGGTAAATCTCCCCGCTTCCATTTAATTCACTGGCTTTTAAATCTCTACGAATCACTACATTTTCCCATTCTTCATGAAGATAGAGTTGTTTGATCTTATGCCTTTGATAACTCAAAATCTTTGGTTCCAACCAAGGGTGCAGCAGCTTGGTTATATGTCGTATAAATACTTGTCTAGGCTACCATTAGGCATGCATTCTTAAACCAGAAGCAACTTGTCTTCTCGCCTGCAATAACCCAAAAGTGGTACTAATTATCTGTGGCATAGCTGGCCAATACTAACAATTTCTGCTATAAATTCCCTCATCCTTTGTCTTGATTAATGAGACACCCTCTTGACTGCAATATGATCGTTGGGTATGGGTCTGTAGACTCATCCAAATCCACTGGATTGCAACAGTTCCTTGCTGCTAAACCCCTTTTTGGCAGTGTACAAATGTTTGTACTTGAACCTGTGCGGTCCATATTCAAGCTCCCAATCTTCTTGCGATTCAGCAAACTTCATCTTTCTTCCTATGCAATAAATTATACCCAAGACACCAATCACAAACGAGACTGAAAACATTATCGGCAATCTGCAGTGGACTATCTCAACTATGGTTGTTCAACACCTGTGGTGCATTGTGACTTGAAGCAAAGCAATGTCTTGCTAGATTGAGAAATGGTTGGCCATGTCAGTGGTTTTGGCATTTCAGATTGTTAGGTTGAGGAAGCTTTTATTCAAATGGGAAAAATTGCAACTATTGGATATATTGCTCCAAGTATATTAGAACATTTTAAAGTTTCCTCATATCCTTATATTTAGCAAATCCCTAATTATAGATGAATGCTCTAAATTTTAGCATGTTCATCGGTAACTAGGGAAATTCTGATAATGTTTACCCATCATTGGAGATTATGGACAAGATGGTGTAGTATCAACGAGCTGCGATGTTTATACATTTGCAAGACATTTTCTATAGCAAGACCAAGTGATGAAATGTTTACCTATTTTTGGTTAGTGAGACTTCCAACTGAAATTCATAAGGTGGTAGTTTCTAATTTGACACAACCAGGGGATGAACAAACCGACGCAAACATGCAGTGTCTGTTATCTATTATGGAACTAGCTTTGAACTGCACTTTAGTGACACCTGATGCCAGAATTAGCATGGAAGAATAGAAGATGCACTTTCAACTCTTAAAAAGATTAGGCTCCAGCTTGTCGCTAGTACCCATTAGCTGGAATCAGACCACTGGATATTTTACTTTGTTAAACAATAGTACTTCAACGCAAGGTAGTGTGTTTTACAAAGTCTTTACCTTTAACTAATTGTAAATATAAAGAAGTAACTTTGATATGTCTATATACTGAACTTCTCGACTGAATTCAAGTTGCTGTTGAAGTCAAAAATTTGCTGGCAGAAAGGTTGATATAAATGAACTTGTCTCTGCAAGAAAATGTGGGAAGTCATTATTTCATCACCATTCTTCAATCAATTTGGAAACTTTTTTTCCAATTTTTCATATGGTTTAAGCTAAAAAGTTCAAGAATGAGGATCAAGCCCATGATTATATAATCTTGCTACTCCTAGATCACCTAATTTTCCATTGAATTTACCATCTAACAACACATTATTGGTTTAAATATATCTAAGAATCACTACTTCTTCCCATTCTTGGTGAATATTGACCTCCATCTTTGCTTTCTCCAAAAATCTAGATTTGGAACCTATAAAAACTCCAACTTTTCGGTTATCTTGATCATTTAGTTGCAAGGGAACTGATAAATCAGTGGTATCCCTATTGGTAACTGATAAAGATAACAGCAGAAAAGAATTTACATATATTGTCCAAGTAAAATCACATCTTAATCTATGAACTACTCATACACCACAGAGATTCCTACAAACAATATGGACTAAAGCTAATAACGAAGCAAGACAGTCCTATGTTATTACATATTAGTAGCCTCTATGACGTACAGTTAATCATGTGAATGCCAAGAAGACCATGGAGCGGTTCCCCATTCGAGCATGGCATTAAAGATAAGAGCCTAATCATCGACCTCCAGAGAGAAGTGAGTTTGTGATAGAGGAACAGTATGAACATGTCTTCTCCACAGAAGAAGAGGAAGCTGAAGTGATAAAATCATCGAAACCTTCACTATGTGTAGCGACAAGGCCTGCAGCAGATAAACTTAGCAATGCTAAGTCTGGTGGAGCAACAGATCCTTCCAAGTATTGACTAACTTGTCTCATACTTGGCCTAGCTGCTGGCTCTGAAAGAGAGCATAGCAAACCAAGTTTTAACACCAATTCTGCTTCCTCTGGCATAAAATCAGCACTTAGTTTAGGATCAACTGCCCTGAGAATTTCACCTCGGCACCAGCACAAAACACCCACTCGGCCAAAACAAGATCATCGGATTGTGCTTTTGGATCTATTGGCCGCCTTCCACAGGCAACCTAAAACAAGAAAGCTCCAAAAGCAAATACATCAGTGCTAGTTGTTGGTTTGCCGGTTCTTGAATGCTCTGGGGCAATATAGCCTATAGTCCCAACTACAAGAGTTGTATGAGGTTCAATTCCATGATCATACAATCTTGCTAGCCCAAATCCTCCTAACCTTCAATTAAATTCAGAATCTAATAATACATTACTTGCCTTTATATCTCTGTGTACTACTACTTGCTCCCATCCTTCATGCAAATATAATAGTCCTGAGGCAACCCCTTTGATGACTTGAAATCTTTGGTTCGAACTAAGGGTACAAGCTGGTTGGTCATACAGATATTTGTCTAGGCTTCCATTAGGCATGTATTCATAAACCAATATCAGCTCTCCTTTACGTCTGCAATAACCAAGAAGAGGAACCAAATTCCGATGGCGTAGCCAACCCATACCGACAATTTTTGCTACAAAAGCCCTCACTCCTTGTTTTGTATCATGAGACACCCTTTTCTCTGCAATCTCAATTTTTGAACTTGGCAAAACCCCTTTATAGAGACTACCAAAACCACCACAAACTAGTAAGCCATTTTCTTTGAATCCTTTGGTAGCAATATACAACTCTTTGTACTTGAACCTGTGCAGTCCATATTCAAGCTCCCTGTCCTCGAGCAACTCTACGAATTTCCTTTTTCTTGTTATGTAATAAACAGCTCCAGAGATTGCTGCCAATAATGAAACAGTTAACATCACAGGCAAACCAATTGTAAGAAGCTTAAATACCTTTTTAGGTCCAAGTCTAGGAAGCTTTGGAAGTTGAGATATATCAATTGTTTTAGCTTCTTCATTCATCTTGAAACTCCACCCAAGTATGTAATGTCTTGATGCTATTGAACCAGTGGCTGCTGAAAATCCAACAAACATAGTTTGCAATGTGATTGGTGGAAGATCATATGGCAGTGACAAAAGAGGGATGTTTGACTTTGCAGCATCTAATGGTGCTAAGGTGACATTCATTTGCTTAGCTTCACCATTGTGCTCAACCCAAGCTTGCATAGGGTGGCCACTAATAAGACTCAAATTCTGAAACGAATGAGTGTTGTCAGTTTTGTAACCAGCAGGTTTTGATACTTCAGATTTCATCTGATTTATGTCATTGCCAACATGGTTGTCGTTGATTGAATTCTTCTAAGATCCATTGCTCGATTTTGCTGCATGCTCTGCTCCCAAAATGCAGAGAGACTCGCGAAGGCAGATCCGGGTTGGTTGGTCCTTCTTCATACTCGCAACTCAATAAGGTGTCGAATTCCACAGCAATGACATGGTTGGAGAAGTTCCCATTATTGGTGAGATTAAGAATGCCAAGGAGTGGAGCTGGAAGACCTCCTGGAAGGTCTCTGTAATAACAAAAGCTAATCCATGTCCACCCAAGGTCGCGTATTCAGGCACTATAGCAAATACAAAGGAAGTGGAGAAAGAGAAAGCAGAACTATTGGAACAGTTGTTCTTGAAGTTTAAAGGATTTTTATAGAAGGCATGGCCTGTTTTTTGTGTTGTGGAATTGGTTAGCCTCAGCAAGCCATTGGATGTGAACTCGACTAGACCATCAATGGTCATGTTTGCTGACTTGAATCCACTGTAAGTGAACTCAAAACATTTTCTATGGCTGCAACAGTAGCTATGGTACACACCACCAGCAAGGCACCATAAAACATGGCTAAATATGCCGTATCCTTAAGGAACTTAATTCTCTCACAGTACCCGAGGTTATGGATTAGATCCTCCTAGGATAACGGATTTACCTTACTGCAGTAGTGGTACTCCAAACGACAGTAACAACGAACGCAAATGGCTGGCAGCGAATCACACGACACGATACTTTTATTTTATTTTAAAATAATGCAAAGAAAAGAAGAAGTAATTCAGAATTTTCTCTTCCAAAAAAATATTTTTAAAATGTGAAGAAAGATGTCATATTTATAGCCAACAAGGGGTACATGTGAAAAGGTGTCATACCTTTCTATGAAAAGGTACAAAGTTCATTTCCCATTCACACACATTCACAAAAAACCCAACAAAATATGGTAACATAGGACTTCTAATGTACATGCAAGCAAGGCCATGTAACAAGGGATAGCACAACATCAGAAAAAGTGGTCATTGAAGCTTTCTTATAATGATTCTCTCCTTACTAGAGTGATTAGTTATTTGGGAGATGGCTTGACAAAAAGCCAATATAGTTGATTCATGTCCCCACCCCCCCCCCCCCCAAAAAAAACTATCAAATCTGTTTTAACTACTAAACATTATTAAGTTCTCAAACATGATTGTTGCTCCCAACGCACACGCAAGTATACGCAGTCGACAAGTAATAAAGTGATAAATCGAATATCGTTCCCACGAGGACTAAGCAGACTAATACTTAGCAAACAATTCCTACAAATTACTCAGGGATCTTTTTCTTTGGTTGTAAGAGTTTTTATAACTAAAATGCAGTAATTAAAGTGCTAGAAGTGTAGTCAAGCAATGAGCAATACTCTGGTTGTTAACAATATTAAGAGGACGGTCCAGGGTTAGAGTTACACACAATCCAGTTGATGTATCCAATTGATTCCACTTCTTAAATTCCGGGTTACTAACTAATAGAGTAAATGTAACTGTGAAAACCTTTCAGTCCTTCCCAGTCTATGCAAACTACTTCAATCCCTATATGCCTACGGGTTAAATCACATGCACGCATTAACGAATCATGTTATGAGTTAAACTAGGCAAGCAAGTATATGTCTATCCTACTCGCAAATTGGTTTCCCGATGCCCGGGTTCACAAACTAGTTCTATTCTTTCTTATTACGTAATTAAATTCCCTCTTTCGAGTTCAATCTAAAAACCATAGATAATGTATAATTATCGAGCTCTAACAACTATACAAGTGAAATCAAGAAAGAATAAGCAACCCGTTATGGGATTCAATCAATGGAAATCAATCTTCAAACAATCAACCTTCATGTAATACTCTAACCCTAGAACGTAAAGTTTAGCCACACATATTCATAATCACAAGGCAAGAATTTGGTGTAATAATGAAATAATTGATGTAATAGATGAAAGATTAGGAATAAACCCTTGTTCAATGAGTATGTTGCTCTCAATATTGCTCCAAAGTATCAACTCCCTTTCAAGAACTAAGTAAAAGACTATTTATAATGTTTACAAACACCTAGTAATAAGTTAGACCCAATGCTAGACGGAATAGGAAGTGAAAACCCGCACACGGGGCGCTATAACGGGCGCCCCGCCGCTCGTAACGCGCCATGCAAAGCAGAACCCGTCGAATTGTGGACGCCATAAGCCCGCGCCGCGTGGGTAAAAGCGCTGGGGCACTGGGCGCTATAACTGGCGCGCCACGTGCCCCAAAGCGCCCAGCCAAATTGCCTTCTTCCTTGGTCCGAAATCTTGCTCGTGTCGTGCCCTCGTGTGCTCAATCCAATCCTCAATCAACTTCCAATCAATTCATGTTCAATCAAGCTCCTAAAAGCTCCAAATGCACTGCGTAACAACCTACACACGCACGACATAAAATTAGTGTAAAACCACATTCACAAACTATAACACGAGCGTATAATAAGCTCAAACATGCGGAAATATTAAGGAAACCTTGGCATAAAATGCCAAACATCACCACCCCACACTTGAACCTTTGCTCGCCCTCGAGCAAGTCACATCTCACTTCCCAACCTAGGTAAAACAGGTCTGCCTATGACTATGGTTGATACCGACCATTGAACCAATGCACACATGACTACTATGGATCCACAACATGCCAACAAATTATCAAAACCAAAAATATGAGAACAACCACCCCAAAATAGCTCAAATGCATAAACTCAACTTAATGCAACCATGCTCCCACAAAATCACACCTATCTACTCAACCAAGAACCATCAACTTCACCTATTTCATGCAAACCACGTGCCCTTACCAATATGAAGCAAAAGAGTGCCCCCCAAAAATCACACACAAAATCAATATCATGAATAGAACGGGGGCAATACAAATGAATTCACTCACTCTCATGAAATTCTCACATGTCACACACAACGTACCATAGGTTTGCCCATAGTGTAGGACTCCACTAATGTAAGCTCACTCCAATCGGGATTAACTAGGACTTTAGAAAGGTCGTAATGTAGGCTAAGGGGGGGGTAGGATACATATGGTAATAGTGACTACCTCCCTAAGCACTTTAATACATCATATTCAAATTACGCACAATCTCATCAAGCCACCCAACCAACACTTCTACACATACACCTTCTCAACATGTAGTATTTTTTTCTATTAAGCGCACACTAGCAAGGAATGGACATCTTTTTCTCTTTTCTCTTTTTTTTTCACAATTTTTTTTTTTCAATTCAACTTTGCTATTTTTTTTTTTTTCTATTTCATCATCTTCCAACCTTGCCAATGCTTTTCACAACTTCACAATTTTAACAATTATTCCCCTTCATTAGTTCCACTCAAAAACCTCCCAAAATCCAACCACAACTCCAAAATAACAACACAATATCAACTAAAGTGCTTAAGGAGTAAAGGGCCAAAAGAGACAATTTAGAACAAATGGATAGGCTCGGGGTATGGGTGCCGTCAAAGAAATCATAACAACAATTTTTTTCAAGGTGTATATGTAAGGGTAGGCAAATCAAAAGAAGGCCTTGTATCATTTCCCGACTAGAGCAAACCTAGGATTTCATTTTGCACACACACACGGGGAAAGTTCTAGACATTAATATGCAACATGGAGTAAACAAGAACATGCCTCACACACACATCACACATGGTCCACACAAAAAGGTTCCATCAACAACTCTCAACTAAGCATCTAGAATGCAACTTGTGGAAATTTAAGCACTCATGCACAAAGGTTCACAATCAAGTCAAGCAAGCGGACTCAAGCATCTCAAGGGGGTCGTTCCATGTTTTTCCTAGGCATGCATCAAATTAAAACCCAAGGACACCACAAATAGCACATGCAATCAAGTTCAAGTCCACCGGTATCAAACAAATCAAAGGCACCTAGCATTCTACCTCTTTCCTTCGTCTAGGGTCATCTACAACTAACTATCCTAATCCTAAAAATAAAAATACTACCCGGTTCAAAGGCCTCCCCGTGGAAAAGAACCGAGGTCATAAGAAAAACCACGGGGCAGATGACATGTACCACTAATAAAACTAAAAGGAAAATCTTTTTGGAATTTTTCATTGGTTTTCTAATTTTTTTTTTCCATATTAAAGCAAGAAATAAATCAAAATAAAGTCAAGTGACAAAAAGAAAAATCCTATGGTACATGCATCCTAATCTCAAAAATAGATAAAGGGCAGTACCCCACCCTACACTTAAACTAAGCAATGTCCCAGTGCGACAAAGAAGTAAGTGCAAAAGTAAAAGAAAACTGCCCTGAAATCCGGGTGGTGCGCAGGAGTGTGGACCTAATCCTCCTCCTCATCAGAGCCACCGCCCTCAGCATCAGTCGCCTCAACCTCACTGTCCGGATCGTTAGCAACAATATCTGAATCCGTGTTCTCATCCTCCTCCGGAGGTACCTCTCTAGCTCGAGTCCTGCCTAGCAGACCCTTCGAGGTCTCCAGTAAAGGGACAGTGCGATCAATAGCAGCAAAATCTACGCCTGACCGCCGGGCCATCTCCTCCATCATCAAATACTGACGCGTAGTCAAGTTGGCGTCTGCCTCCCGCCACTCATCTGCCGTCAGTTTCACCGGTGCAGTAGTGGTCACACCCTTGACCGAAGCAATATCAAAAGGCTTCCCTATGTCAGGGACAATGCGATCCCCAATCTCATCTACGGGGACGCCAGACTGCTCCAAGTAGCGGGTCAAGATGTTCCCAAAGTATAAGCGACTACATGAATCGGACATCCGTTGCTCTCTCATCACGCGCAACATGTAGTAGCCTATGTTCACCGGCCTCCCAGTCATAAAGAAGTACACCATGCACGCCCGAGTCTTGGTGACCTCGGAATAATGGGAATATGGTAGTATACGTGCATTGATAAACCGCATCCACACACGGGCCGGTTTAAGAAACTGCGAGAAGTACATGAACTTGTGTCTTCCGGCGGCATTGCGCTCCCACTTGTGAGTGGAGCCTGTTGACACCCAATTTCGTCCTAAGATTTAATTAGCGGCTAAATTATTTAAATGAGAATCAATTATGAAAATAAAATTAAAATTAGAATTAGATAATTAAAATTATTTGAATTGAGTTCAAATTAATCAAATTTAATTAAACTAAATTAACTAATTTCAAAAGAAGGTTAATTTCGTTCAAAGTCCTAGAGATTTTCCTACCCGTGCAACACCCCTATCTTAATTCAATTTAACTTAAAAAGGGGCTAAATGTGCAAGCCCATGCAATTCCAGCCTACCCATGCAAGCAATATATATAACATATAATGCACCTATGCACATATCCGTTTCCCCTTTCAGTTTTCCAATCACCCTACCCAAAGTCCCTTTCCCCAAATCGCGACCCGCGTCCAGAACCTAAAACTCGATCCAATCGATCGTTCTTCTCCGTACGATCGATGTGCTGGACGAGTAATTCATTTCCAACTGTTTTTTTTTTTTGGCGTGTTCTCACTCAACGGGTTTTTCATCTACTCCCTCCATTACAAATCAAATGAATGTGAATCCTTGATCGATTTTTAGGAGATAAGGATGAGAGAGGTATAGTTTTTACCTCTTTCACCCTTATCTCACAAGAGATAGATCAAACAGGGAGAAGGGTAATTGGGATTTTTGTGAACCGAGGTAAAAACCCTAATTTTTAGTATAAATAAAAAATTTCAGTTCTGGGAAAAAGGGGGCTAAAATTTGGATACACAAAAACGGCAGCATTTTCTCACAGAAGTTTTCTTTTTCTTGAGTTCAAGTTCTTATTTTCCAGTGCAAATTTGTGAATTCTCGCTGCATCGTTTTCGTGTCGCTTCTTTATCATTCTAGTCGTTGACCTTGTTCGCGTCGCTTAGTTGAATCGCGTCGCTTAATCGAGTCGCGTTTGTTTTCGAATCCTCGCCTCAGTCCACTGCTCCAAAAGAGGTAATATCTTAACCTCCTTACTTCTGTTTCTTGTTTTTTCAGTTCTACTTTTCCTTTTTGTAGTACAAATCCAGAATATTAATATTAATATCTTTTCATATGCTCTTTTATGTGTGTTAAATTTGTTGTTAATGTGTTAATACGCGTAAAAAAATGCAAGTAGGTTAGATTGATGGATTATAAATATGAAACAAGAAGATCTTTAAGGATTCTCATTCATTTTACCCTTAGTGTGTTATCAGTTTCCCTTGAGAGTTTGATGATTAAGCGCATTTTTAATAAAATTGAATCTTTGTCCATCTCGATTAGTAGTTTGATGTTGAAAGAGTAGCTTCAGGTGGTTCTTAGTCCTGTTTCTGTTTCAAAATGTTGAAGGGTGTGTAGGCTCTGTTGTTTTGTTTTCTGGTTGTATGGAGGCTGTTTAGTGTGCAGGTATTGTAGTAGGCAGTGTATAAAGGGGTAGTGAAGGGGTCTGTTCTCTGTTTGAAAGTTCAGGGAGCATTAGCCATGGAATCTGTTTTGAAGCTGTGTGTGGAGAGGTCCTAGGAGTTGATAGGTAGTGAGCAGCAGGGGTTCCAAGGTTGCTTTGGGTTTCTGGAAGATCTGTGCTTGCTTAGATGAGTAGGAGTGGCTGGTTCTGTTCATGTGAGAGTGGAGGATGCTGTTAGTAGTAGAGAAGGGAGGGAGTAGTTCAGGTAGTAGAAGTTCTGTGTTCAGGTGTAGGTGCAGGGGTAGGCAAGGATGTGCAGGGTGTGTTTGTTTTTCCAGTTTAGTGAAGTCCAGGAGTGAAGCTATTGGCTGCTTGGAAGTTTGAGAGTGTGAGGGAGTTCAGGCATTCTGTTTTGTATAAGCTAGCAGCTGTGAAGAGTTTAGGAGGTGGCCTAGTTGATTTCTGTTTTGGTAGGCAGTTGATGAGGGTGATGCAGGGATCCAGTTTAGGTTCATGTTCTGGTTCCCTGTTTGTCTAGGGGTTCTGGAGTTGATAAGTAGGAGCTTCAGGGTGTGGAGGGAGAGTCTAAGGAGTATGAAGGTGTGCAGGTGCTATGGTCTCTAGTTTTAACCTGTTACATGTTTCCCTAAGGTTACAAAAGTTAAAGATTGAATTTTAATAAGTTGAACTTTGAGTATTTAAAGATTGTTAAAATTGATCTGGTTTGAAAGTTTGGCATCAGATCTTAGCAAAACTTATCCATTTAGGTCAACTCTTCTTTCTTTAAGTTTAAAAACTACTTTGATTATATTAGGATGGTTTGTTTGTCCTGTTTAAGTTAAGTGTGTATTTATTCATACATCATTTATGAAATAATATATTTATCGTCTTAGTTTCTACTTCTAAGAGTTTTACCTGATTGCTTATAATGAAGTATCTATTGCTTGGATGTTAGTAAATATCTGCAGCATTGGAATAAGTCATGGAAATTGTTTCTATCACATCATTTGGGTCCTTGTTGAAATTCTGGAAGTTTAGCTACCAGAGAGCCGTATGTGTAGGAGTAGTCTATCCTTTTTGATACCTAATTATTTAGAACCACTTACCTAAGAATCTCTGATTTTAATAATTTTCTTTTAAGTAAGGGAATAAAATTGCACTCTTTAATTAGCTTAGGTTCCTAATAATCCTTAAATTAGGTGGCGACTCTAAAAGAAACCCTTTGGATTCCTATTTTGTTGAATATTATACCCGAAACCTATCTTTTCGTAAAAAAAGGGTAATATTTGGGGTTCAACAGCGTGGCGACTCCGCTGGGGAATACGCAAATGGTTCTAACCAAAAGGCTTTCACGAATTTGTTTGTTTGTATTTTTTGAGTTGTATGCCGATACCAGTATGCGTACCTTATTTAATTATTGCGTTTGTATGTTGAAATTGGCATGATTATATCTACTGTTTATTTGCGAGCATGCTTAGTTAATTTAATTGATTGATGTGTGTCACGAAAGCATATCACTACACCCTCTTTGTGCACATATAAACTGACATTCCGTTCATACTTCCCCCACTCCTGGGAACCTCTTGCATTCTCACTAAAATATCCGCGAGGTGTGTGCATACGCACCCGCAATTTCTTCCACTAAAGAACCCTTTGACGAGTTGGTGTACCGGCGGATTGTCGTGGGAGTTATTCGACCACGAAGCCGCCTGCCACTCACCTGTTAGCCTCAACCGTTAACCCACTCTTAGAATGAGCTTTAGGAGCATGCATGCATTTAAACCTTAGTCTGGACCCGGTCCTTGGTACCGCCTCCATAGTTAGGAAACCACCCTTACGTCAGCGGGTTTTTAAAAAACCCAACGGCAATGCATATTATGTGCTATGTGATGATGAATCCTCAGTCCTAACCATGTTTTGAGCAAAATCAGATTTAGAATTTTGTCTCCTATGTTGTCTTTTAGGTCAGAAAATGGAGGAATTTAGCAGAATTGAGATCATAATGCAGATTTTTGTGAACAAGGTAGAATTGTAGTCGGGAGAAAGTTAGACAGATTTGGTTGGTTTGAGTTTTGGAGATGGTATGGTGTAGTGAGATCTAAGAGGCGAAGCCCCTGGTGTCTTTAAAAGATCAGTGGGGTCCCTCTCGTGAATGGCTTTGCATGTGTGCAGGCCCATGTTGACTAACCAGCTGCAAAATTCTTATGGAATGAAGTATGCGTGTCGCATACTAGGAGAGTGAAGCCCCTATGTCTATAAACGACCAATGGGGTCCCTCCTTGAAGACCAGTGCGGTCTTGGCTACCTAGGAAACTGAGAGGCTTGATTAAAGCCGAGGACCAGTGAGGAGCCCTATGAACAAGGTCTGTGAGCTTTGCAAAACCTAGGAAACTGAGAGGCTTGACTAAAGCCGAGGACCAGTGAGGTTTTATTTTGAAAGGCCGATTAGCGCCTTTCATGATTTGCAGTCTGGTATTGTGAAGGCAGTTGGAAATCTCACCCCTGGACGTTGGGAGATAATTGGGAGTTGTGCTTGGAGGAACGTTGATGTTTGCAAAAGGTATAGAAGTTTGTTTCAAATTTTAGGCATTTTGGGTTTAGAATTTTGTGCAGATGTTGTAGAGAGCAGGAGCTGTGTCAAAATTTCGAGTTGACACCAGCTTTTTGGAAGTTAGTTGGGATAATGGAATTGCAATGTCGAGGCGGAGAGCTGATTGTTATAAATTATTGTTGTTATTTATCGCTTACTCTAAATCTGAATTGCTCAAAACTGGCATGAACTATTTTTCATTACCACTTGTTTGCGCGTCTAAGGCCCACCTCTGGCACAAAGAGGCACCTTACAGGGTAGGAAGCGTTTGCATTTTTATTTACGCTCAACTACTTGTGTTTGCCACATGTCAACTTGTTTAAAATGCAAAGCGCTACGTGATGCGCGCTACGTGATTTGTGTGCAATTTTGCCAATGACATGCAAACTAACATGGCTACTTTTGAACTTTTCTTTTGTTTTGTTTATTCCATTCAGAGGTTTGATTTGTGCTGATTTAAGCTGGCTGATCACTCCTATTACAGAAGGACAAAGGACCAATCTGCATACTGGTACACATTTCCACAACTGACAATGACTGGAGTAGATGATGAACCTCGCAATACCGAGAAAAATCTCGCTACTCCTGAATCATCAAGAGGAAATGTCATTATTGCTCAAGACGAACTGATTCTTGAAATGGCTAAGGAACTACAGATGCTAAAAGATGAGCTGGCTGCGGTAAAAGGGCAAACTCCTAAAAACACGCCGCTGCGTGGGCCCGATGCATCATACTCTCTGGTTCAAATGGGGCAATCGCTGAACTCAATTGATGGGGTCGCCAATATGAACACACCTTTGAACACCCACAATTCTTTAAAAGCACCAGTCCACCAAAGCAACTTGCCATTTTTCCAAGCTCCACCTCCAAATAACGCTCAATCTAGCCAAACAATTAACCGACCACCCATCTACCCATCACATCAACAACAACCATCATACACCCCGCACCCTGCCAATACTTATTATCAGAAAAACACTCCATATCCATACCAAACCTCCACTTACCAAAATGAACCCATCCCGCAAGCTTATACTGAAAATCCACCCGCACCATTAGTCCAAGTGGCGGTATCTGGCGGGCAAGATGTTCCTGTTATGCAAATTGATGATTACACCAATCCTCCTTACGTGAAGTTTCAAAATGGTGTTAGAAGAGCCGAAAAGGCAGTCGATGGGGGTGAAGATTTGGAGAAAAAGGTACAAGGTTGGGTGATGAGTGCTCTTAGCAAAGCATCAACAGGCAAGGACAAGGAAAGTCTAGAATATGAAGACTTGTGCGTTCATCCTGGGATTGAATACCCAGAAGGGTACAAAGTACTAAAGTTTGTTAAGTTTGATGGCAAAGGCAACCCCCAAGCCCATTTGAGAAGGTACTGTGAAACCTTGGGAGTGCGGAAGAATGAAGAGCTCCGTATGAAATTATTCATTCATAGTCTTGAAGGCGAAGCTTTAGACTGGTACTCCGAGCAGGATCCCTCAAAATGGATTAACTGGAGGAGTATGGCTCACGACTTCATGGAGCGTTTTGGTTTCTATGCTGAAATACCATTAGATCGGTTGGCTATTGCAAGGTTTTAGAAGAAGACGACCGAGACTTTTAGGAAATACGCGGTACGTTGTAGGAGTGAGGCGGCCAAAGTTAAACCTCCCATGAGTGAGGAAGAGTTTGTGGGACATTTCATCGAGACATTGGATGAATTCTACTATGATCGAATGGCATCCATGACTAACTCTACTTTTGCCAATCTAGTGAAAACGGGGGAGATATATGAAGCTGGTTTGAAATCTGGTAGGATCACAAATTTGGCCGCTTGCAAGCTACAAGTAAGGCAATCCAGTCTGGGTCTGGTAATGGCTTTAACAAAAAGAAGAAAGAGGAAGTGGGAGCTGTTGTGGGAGACATCGAGCGTCGACCGGCTGGAAAGTTGAATTTTGACAATTCGTCTGCTTTTCCTACCTACCAAAGCCCATATTACCCAAATTACCCCACTCACTACCAGATGCCACCTGTTCCTTATCTGGTTTACAATGCACAAGCAAATTACTACCAACCTAGAGCACATGCACCTAATCAATACCCTCGTCAGCCAAATTTTCAAGCACCCCAGAATTACCAGCTTCGTCCTCCAGTTCGTCCCAATGTGCAAGGGTTTAATCAGAATTACGAAAGGAGAGCAACCAAAACCTATACTCCTATAGCCGAGTCATATGGCCAGCTTTTTGAGAGATTAAGAAATGCGGGAGTTGTGCAGCCTATCCCTGATAACACTCCAAACCCACCTTCAAAATGGTATGATGCAACTAAGTACTGTGCTTATCACTCAGGGGCAGCCGGCCATGATATTGAGAGATGTTATACTTTCAAAGACAAGGCCGAAGGTTTAATCAAAGCAGGCACCATTCAACTCACCGGCACTCAGCCAAATGTGCATGATAATCCTCTTCCCAATCATGGTAACAATGCAGTTAATATAATTTCTCTTGAGGAAGAACCAAATATGAAGGGCACCATAGTCTCTATCTATGATGTAAAGGTTGATAATACTGCTTTTAAGGTACCTAAGCAAGCACTAACTCTATTGCGAAATAATGAGAGAACTTTTGGCCTAGGTGGCAACCCCGCTGAAGGAAAGATGGTAAAGGTTGAGTCTGAGAAGAAGCCGACTAGTGTCATGCTACAGCCTCTTTTACCATTGAACCAGTCATTTGTCCAAGCACCATAAATGGCCATGCAGAACTTGATTGAAGGTGTTGGTAGCCTATTCTTGAATGATGGATTGAAATGCAGTGCAACTATTGAAGGTTCTGAGAAAGAGCCACATGTGCAAAATGTTGAACCAAGTGATGTGATGGCTAATTGGACTTGTGGTCCAAAAGAGACTTGATGAATGAACTCGTTATTTTTGTTTTGGCATCACGGTCAGCTTGAGGCCCTGAACTGTGTTTTGCACTTTGTTTATGTTTATGTCTATGTCTTTCAAATAACTCTTTTAAATCCTGCATGTCTACTTTTATGTTGTATGCCTCCCTAAATTAGGTTTTGAATAAACAAATGCATTGCATTCCTACCTTATTATTTTGCTATACTTTAATTATTTATGTGCTTTATTATTTGCTTTTGATTAATATACTTACTATCGTTTCAAATTAAAATAATAAAACCTGCTTTAACTTTGCTTGTGATCTATAACGAAACAGCTGAACGATTTAAGGATGATGCACTGGAAGGTTACTTTTTGCACTCTTTGGATATTACATTACCGTTAGAACTTCAAACTGAGGCAGCTTCATTTGCCGGCAATTGGAGCCAAAGCGGTTTGTCTATACAAATGGAAGTCCTTTATTTGAGAAACTATTCAAGAAGATAAGTTGGAAGATGTTGAATGCACAAAGAGAAGATTTGAATAGTTTACTTCAAACCGGGGCAATTGGTGTTGAAGAAGCTCTTTCCTAATTAAGAAGAGGCAACGGGAAAATTTACGCCAAGTTGGCAATGTCATTATATGGAAGAACACTAATCCTAGCAGATATTTATAATCAAGTTTGGCCAAAGGTAATCAACGCAGATGCCGTCAAAAGATACTATGTCTGAAGCAACCGCAAGTTAGCATTGGTTCGAATGTAATCTTTGATGTAATGCGAACTATGCGTAACCTGATTCCCGAGGCGGGATACGTAGGCAACTCATATAGAGTTCGGTTGCACTAGCATAGGAATCCCCTATTTCCTCTTTTATGTACTTTTGAACTACTTCTGACCTGATTCCTGGAATGACAACAGGATAAGTAGGCAATCCCCATCGGATTCGGTCAACATATTGTAACACTTTAGGCTTGTTTATCTTCTATGATGTAATTCCGAACTATGCATCTGGGCAGATGTGTATGTTTTCCAATTCGGATGCGGTTTCGTACTTAGATTGCCATACTTCCCAAAAATCTTTATGAAAGCAGAACTACGCACAGTCTGATTCCCGTGGAGGGATACGTAGGCGCTCTTAACGGGCTCGACTCCATAATATTAAAATTTTCAGTCTCCCCTAAGGCAAGCAACTGGGGCAATTTTGCCAGGATAATTCGAAGATTTCAGAGATAGCAACTGGGGCAATTTTTGCAAAGATAATTTGAAGATATGAAAGAAAGAAACTGGGGAAAATTTTGTAAAAGAGTTCGAAGGCATAAAGATTATAACTGGGGCAGATTTTTGCAAAATTGGTTTGGCTTATCAAAGGATTAAGTGGAAAAGTTCTAAAAGTATTCGAGATTAGCATAAGTTGCAAAGACAAATGACGTTCAGTTTGTTTCAAGATATGTCATGAGTTTGAGTTAAAGCAGAAATTTTAAATGCATTATAACTTCGGTTGTGTATCAATGATTATTTATTTAATATTTTATCAAATTACTTTATTTTGCCTCTATTTTGAAATATTATACAATATTGAGGTCATAAGTCAAGTCTCTGAGTATAATTTGCAAGCCCAAGTATAAAGAAGAACGAGGGAGCAGCGGCAACAAGTTCAAGATGAATCAGCACAAATCAAACACCCCTCCCCAAAACTAACAAAATTTTCTTTGAGAGCAGGAACATGAAAGATTGCAATGAAAGGATCATTCGCATTGTGGATGAACAATTATTTGAACACGCATCCAAAGTTGCCTTGCAAATTGCGTCGCATTCCCCTTTTCATGACTTAAAGCATTATGCTTTGTCATGAGTTATTTCCGAACATGCGGCATTTCTACTTCTATGACTTTCATTCCTAATAGGCGATAAAGCCGAGGCTGGTTTTGTGTTTTCAAAACTAAGCCAAATAGGGCATCACCTTGTTTTAGTTGATAATTAGCACAAGGCCATCCTTGCTGGATTATCTCGCCAATTGATTTATCAATGGCTATCGCACTGACTACATTTCCGCACTACTCTGCTTTGCACTTGTTAAAAAAAGTTAATTCCTTGTTTTACTCTTTCAGGTTGACCACCAGGCGAGGCTTCTCCCTTGTTGGACTTTCACGCCTATTGATTCGCTAAATCGCTTTTGCGTTGCTTTACATTTTACGCTAAATTGCTTTGCACCTGCTTTCAATTATGCCTTTGCACTTGCTTTTATATTATAACTTGCTTTACTTTCAGGTTAACAGGTCAGCCCTGAGAGCCTCCTTGCTTTGTGCCGGATCGGATCACCAGCTGATTTGTAGACAATCGATTCCAAGACCCTCCTTGCTGCGTGCCCGACCGGCTTGCCAGTTGATTTGTCAAGATTGTTCAAATTGCTTTGCACTTGCTTTAAATTATGCCTTTGCATTTTCTTTGTATTACGTTTTGTTTTACTTTTCAGGTTAACAGGTCAGTCCCGAGACCCTCCTTGCTTCGTGCCGGACCGGTTCGCCAGCTGATTTGTTCGACAATCAACCCCAAGACCCTCCTTGCTTCATGCCCGACCGGCTTTTCCAGTTGATTTGTCATGCTTGTTGAAAAGGATTTGCACTATGCCTTCGCACTTTCTTTATTGCTTCGCCAGTTCATTGGAAGACAATTTATCAAAGATATTGCACCTTGCACTTACAAATTGCGTCATGCCTACCGTAAGCAACCGGGGGCCTTATTATGAGTCTATCGTGAGCAAGCGAAGACTTCATTAGTATTGAAGCCTACCATAAGCAATTGGAGGCCTTATTCTGAAGCCTATCATAAGCAATTGAAGGCTCTTTTATTGATCCTACCGTAAGCAATCGGGGGTCTTATTATCAAGTCTATCGTGAGCAAGCGAAGACTTCATTAGCATTGAAGCCTACCATAAGCAATTGGAGGCCTTATTCTGAAGCCTATCATAAGCAATTGAAGGCTCTTCTTTTATTGATCCTACCGTAAGCAATCGGGTGGGTCTTATTATCAAGTCTTTTGTGAGCAAGTGAAGACTTCATTAGCATTGAAGCCTACCATAAGCAATTGGAGGCCTTATTCTGAAGCCTATCATAAGCAATTGAAGGCTCTTCTTTTATTGATCCTACCGTAAGCAATCGGGGGTCTTATTATCAAGTCTATCGTGAGCAAGCGAAGACTTCATTAGCATTGAAGCCTACCATAAGAAATGGGAGGCCTTATTCTGAAGCCTATCATAAGCAATTGAAGGCTCTTCTTTTATTGATCCTACCGTAAGCAATCGGGGGTCTTATTATCAAGTCTATCGTGAGCAAGCGAAGACGTCATTATCATTTGAAGCCTACCATAAGCAATTGAAGAATAATGATCAGCCTAGAGGTTCTCCAGGCGGAGCGCCTCATCAGTTGATTGAAGGAAGAACTTGTTGATAGCATCACAACCAGCATTTACAATCTTATATTATCCCTTTATTTATTCCTTATTTCAATTATTATAGTGTATTAGCAGTCGCTCGCTTACCGTTTGTTAAGTCTTTATAGAATTTTGGCAATGCCGTAGCAGCATTTGGAGCAAAACGTGGAACTTTTCCTTAGCAGTGAACTGGGGCAATCGTTGATATGAGCTAGACTCGTCAACGAGGATCTGAAGAATCGCACTCGAACAAGCAAGTTTTACCTAATCTTTCATTTCAGATTAGGCGTCAGTTTGAATTCTTTCCTATTCGTGCGTCCTTTCTTTTGTCAATCGTGCGAGTCTTCATTTCTAAGTGTCGTCGAACTACATATGGCCTGATTCTCTTTTAGCCCGAGATATGTAGGAAACTCGGAAACCGGAGTTCGGCCATACCCATAAGCCTCGGCTTTTGGTCCATGGAATCAAAAGTCTTTAGCTTTATCGTGACAAAATTGGCTTTATGTCAACTTCTTTACCATAAAAACTCTTTCATCCTTTTCCGGGTAAAGAGGGGCAGCTGTTGACACCCAATTTCGTCCCAAGTTTTAATTAGCGGCTAAATTATTTAAATGAGAATCAATTATGAAAATAAAATTAAAATTATAATTAGATAATTAAAATTATTTGAATTGAGTTCAAATTAATCAAATTTAATTAAAGTAAATTAACTAATTTCAAAAGAAGGTTAATTTCGTTCAAAGTCCTATAGATTTTCCTACCCGTGCAACACCCCTATCTTAATTCAATTTAACTTAAAAAGGGGCTAAATGTGCAAGCCCATGCAATTCCAGCCTACCCATGCAAGCAATATATATAACATATAATGCACCTATGCACATATCCGTTTCCCCTTTCAGTTTTCCAATCACCCGTCCCAAAGTCCCTTTCCCCAAATCGCGACCCGCGTCCAGAACCTAAAACCCGATCTAATCGATCGTTCTTCTCCGTATGATCGATGTGCTGGACGAGTAATTCATTTCCAGCTGGTTTTTTTTGGCGTGTTCTCACTCAACGGGTTTTTCATCTACTCCCTCCATTTCAAATCAAATGAATGTGAACCCTTGATCGATTTTTAGGAGATAAGGATGAGAGAGGTATAGTTTTTACCTCTTTCACCCTTATCTCACAAGAGATAGATCAAACAGGGAGAAGGGTAATTGGGATTTTTGTGAACCGAGGTAAAAACCCTAATTTTTAGTATAAATAAAAATTTTCAGCTCTGGGAAAAAGGGGGCTAAAATTTGGATACACAAAAACGGCAGCATTTTCTCACAGAAGTTTTCTTTTTCTTGAGTTCAAGTTCTTATTTTCCAGTGCAAATTTGTGAATTCTCGCTGCATCGTTTTCGTGTCGCTTCTTTATCATTCTAGTCGTCGACCTTGTTCGCGTCGCTTAGTTGAATCGCGTCGCTTAATCGAGTCGCGTTTGTTTTCGAATCCTCACCTCAGTCCACTGCTCCAAAAGAGGTAATATCTTAACCTCCTTACTTCTGTTTCTTGTTTTTTCAGTTCTACTTTTCCTTTTTTTAGTACAAATCCAGAATATTAATATTAATATCTTTCCATATGCTCTTTTATGTGTGTTAAATTTGTTGTTAATGTGTTAATACGCGTAAAAAAATGCAAGTAGGTTAGATTGATGGATTATAAATATGAAACAAGAAGATCTTTAAGGATTCTCATTCATTTTACCCTTTGTGTGTTATCAGTTTCCCTTGAGAGTATGATGATTAAGCGCATTTTTAATAAAATTGAATCTTTGTCCATCTCGATTAGTAGTTTGATGTTGAAAGAGTAGCTTCAGGTGGTTCTCAGTCCTGTTTCTGTTTGAAAATGTTGAAGGGTGTGTAGGCTCTGTTGTTTTGTTTTCTGGTTGTATGGAGGCTGTTTAGTGTGCAGGTATTGTAGTAGGCAGTGTATAAAGGGGTAGTGAAGGGGTCTGTTCTCTGTTTGAAAGTTCAGGGAGCATTAGCCATGGAATCTGTTTTGAAGCTGTGTGTGGAGAGGTCCAAGGAGTTGATAGGTAGTGAGCAGCAGGGGTTCCAAGGTTGCTTTGGGTTTCTGGAAGATCTGTGCTTGCTTAGATGAGTAGGAGTGGCTGGTTCTGTTCATGTGAGAGTGGAGGATGCTGTTAGTAGTAGAGAAGGGAGGGAGTAGTTCAGGTAGTAGAAGTTCTGTGTTCAGGTGTAGGTGCAGGGGTAGGCAAGGATGTGCAGGGTGTGTTTGTTTTTCCAGTTTAGTGAAGTCCAGGAGTGAAGCTATTGGCTGCTTGGAAGTTTGAGAGTGTGAGGGAGTTCAGGCATTCTGTTTTGTATAAGCTAGCAGCTGTGAAGAGTTTAGGAGGTGGCCTAGTTGATTACTGTTTTGGTAGGCAGTTGATGAGGGTGATGCAGGGATCCAGTTTAGGTTCATGTTCTGGTTCCCTGTTTGTCTAGGGGTTCTGGAGTTGATAAGTAGGAGCTTCAGGGTGTGGAGGGAGAGTCTAAGGAGTATGAAGGTGTGCAGGTGCTATGGTCTCTAGTTTTAACCTGTTACATGTTTCCCTAAGGTTACAAAAGTTAAAGATTGAATTTTAATAAGTTGAACTTTGAGTATTTAAAGATTGTTAAAATTGATCTGGTTTGAAAGTTTGGCATCAGATCTTAGCAAAACTTATCCATTTAGGTCAACTCTTCTTTCTTTAAGTTTAAAAACTACTTTGATTATATTAGGATGGTTTGTTTGTCCTGTTTAAGTTAAGTGTGTATTTATTCATACATCATTTATGAAATAATATATTTATCGTCTTAGTTTCTACTTCTAAGAGTTTTACCTGATTGCTTATAATGAAGTATCTATTGCTTGGATGTTAGTAAATATATGCAGCATTGGAATAAGTCATGGAAATTGTTTCTATCACATCATTTGGGTCCTTGTTGAAATTCTGGAAGTTTAGCTATCAGAGAGCCGTATGTGTAGGAGTAGTCTATCCTTTTTGATACCTAATTATTTAGAACCACTTACCTAAGAATCTCTGATTTTAATAATTTTCTTTTAAGTAAGGGAATAAAATTGCACTCTTTAATTAACTTAGGTTCCTAATAATCCTTAAATTAGGTGGCGACTCCAAAAGAAACCCTTTGGATTCCCATTTTGTTGAATATTATACCCGAAACCTATCTTTTCTTAAAGAAAGGGTAATTTTTGGGGTTCAACAGAGCCCTCGCCACATAGTGTATCTCGCAGAGCCTTATAATCAGGCTTTTTGATGTACTCCTTCATATCATCATAGTAGGGGTCCTCGACCCCTAGAAAGGCATTCAATGCCGTAGGATCCAACTTCACTTTCACCCCCCGCACCGTTACCATATCATCCTCCTTCCATGCTTCATCCGGCTCTTGCACCAAATCCAGGTTGGCGTTCCCCGGACTCTCAAATACCGAGTCCCATTTTAGAGCAATGATCGCCTCGGCCACACCTCGGAATTTTTGCATCACCCGTCTCTTATCAATAGCTTGCTCGGGGATGTATCCCGCAAGCCGCACACTCTTATACCATGTTTGGCATTCACCTCTCCTTACAAAAGAGATGCCATAACGGGTCTTTCCTCCGGGATGTGGTATCGGCACCGTGTCCTTAGGTATATTTGCCTTGCCTTTAGCCTTTGGTTTGGCCTTGGGCTTGGCCGGGGCCTTGCCCTTTTGCTTTGTAGTGGAAGGCCCGGCTTGAAGTGTTCTCCTCGGGCCCGTGGCGGATGAAGAACTCTTGCTTGGCAAAGGTGTGGTCACCATGGTTCCTACACAACAATGAAAGATCAATGTGAGATGGATAGCTAAGCACCAAAAATATACAATTCAAGCTCAATTGGTAGGGTACCACCCCACACTTATCACACACTTTATGTGTCAAACACTCAACTCAATGGCACGAGCAACCCCACACTTAAGCAAAACTAGCTTCGGACAAAGTATGCCACGTTTTTGATTTTTCAAGAGCAAGCTAGTGTGGGTGCATCATGATCAATTCTTATGTGTGTGCAACACCTAATGTCCATAATTAGCCTAAGGAATGCATTGCTACTCAAGAATTCGCAATGTTATTGAATTTTATCATTGAGACTTTTTCACAAACACTTGGTGTGCACACTTTAAAACTATCAATTTCAATGAGTTTTGGTATGTGCCAACCCTCCCAAGTTGTTGGGAGATCTCCTTTTACAAGTCACAAGCTATCTATCTAGCACCATTAGCAATTTTAAGCACAACAAGAGTGAATTTTATGAGTAAACTTGTAACTAGCTAAGAAATCATCCATGAACAAGAATAAGTGCAACTTACATGTTATTGAAGGAGGAAGAGAGGAATTTACTTACTTGAATGTGTTAGAATGGATTGCACAAGATTTGGAATGATTCCAAGTGTTGGAGGTGAATTGGTGAGTGATTAGAGAGTAATTGGAGTGAAAATAGTGAAGAAATATGTGTAGGGATCGGGTATAAGGGGATGGGGGAAACCGGGTCGCGGGTCAAAACCCGTTTGACTCAGAAAACTTACAAAAAATTAGTCGGGCGCGTTAAGCACCGCGGCGCGGGCCCAACGCAGACAGAATTCCCAACGTTCTGCTCGCCTTAGCGCGGTGGGAGGCGCGGGGCGCTCCCGACCGCGCCAGGCTTCTTTTTTCAGCTTCCCTTTTGGCGCTTTGGGGGGCGCGAGGCACTCCGAACGCGCCCGAGCACGTTTTTTCGCACCGAATTTCGATTCCAAGTGCAACCCCAAGCGCGGGACATGTCTCGAGACGTCCCGTATCCCTCAATGCATTAATTTCACCAAGTTTAGCTCACCCGATTCCTACAAAAACGACACACAAAAACAACAAACTATGTGACACTATAAAACAAAAAAATAAATACTAAACTATTACAAGTACAAAGTCGGGTTGCCTCCCGAGAAGCGCCTTATTTAACGTCGCGGCACGACGGGTATGAATCAAGGGTCCCTCAAAGTAATGGAAGTGCGGTGATTCACCGCACCTCCCCAATAACGTTTCACCCGTTGACCATTAACCAAAAATGTGTTCTCAGAGTCCGGGGCTCTCAATTCAACCGCTCCATGTGCGGTAACACGAACAAATTCAAAAGGCCCCGACCATCTCGACTTCAACTTGCCCGGGAACAATTTCAACCTCGAGTTGAACAACAATACTAACTGCCCGGGCTCAAAAGAACGACGCTCAATGTGCTTATCATGCCATATCTTTGTCCGTTCCTTATATAATTTCGCATTTTCATACGCATGGAAACGGAACTCTTCAAGTTCATGCAATTGGAGCATCCTCTTTTCACCCGCTAAGGCCATATCAAGGTTGAGCTTTTGAATTGCCCAATACGCCTTATGCTCTAATTCAACCGGCAAGTGACAAGCCTTACCATAAACAAGCCTATATGGGGAGGTTCCAATAGGTGTTTTGAATGCGGTTCGATAGGCCCAGAGAGCATCATCTAACTTCATAGCCCAATCCTTCCTCGAGGCATTCACAGTCTTCTCAAGGATTTGATTGATCTCTCTATTAGATACTTCCACTTGGCCACTAGTTTGGGGATGATAAGCAGTAGCCACCTTGTGGCGAACCCCATACTTAGCCAACAATTTATTGAACAACCGGTTACAAAAGTGCGTACCTTCATCACTGATTATAGCCCACGGTGTCCCAAAACGAGTGAAAATATTCTTCTTCACGAACTTCACCACCACACTCGCATCATTTGTTGGAAGTGCAATGGCCTCCACCCATTTAGACACATAATCAACTGCTACTAGGATGTATTTATGGCCCATAGAAGGTGGGAATGGACCCATAAAATCGATACCCCAACAATCAAACAGCTCAATCTCTAAGATATTGTTCAAAGGCATCTGGTGACGCCTAGTAATAGTCCCCGTTCTTTGGAAACTATTATATTGCTTCACTAAGGCGTGAGCATCTTTAAATAAAGTAGGCCAAAAGAAACCAGATTGGAGTACCTTTGCAGCTGTTCGATCTCCACCAAGGTGGCCACCATAAGGAGAGGAATGAAAGCTCTGTAGAATCGGCTCTACTTCTTCTCTGGGAATGCATCTCCTAGCTAGTTGATCAACTCCTATCTTTTACAAATAGGGCTCATCCCACACATAAAATCTACTCTCATGAAGGATTTTACGCTTCTGCTCAGCAGTTGCCCCAGGGGGATACACATTACTCACAAGTAAATTTACCATGTCAACATACCATGGCACCTCAGCTGCATCAAGAGCAAAAAGTTGCTCATCAGGAAATACCTCTTTAATCTCGGGCCCTTCATCTACATGATCTCTATTCTCCAGCCTTGACAAATGATCAGCAACTTGATTCTCAGTCCCCTTGCGATCTCGAATTTCAACATCAAAATCTTGCAGTAGGAGAACCCATCTAATGAGTCTAGGCTTGGAGTCCTTTTTTCCAAACAAATACCGGATTGCGGCATGATCAGTGTAGACAACAACATGAGTGCCAACCAAATAAGATCTGAACTTATCAAAAGCATAAACTACGGCTAGCAACTCCTTCTCAGTGGTGGTGTAATTGGACTGGGCTTCATCAAGCGTCTTGCTTACATAATAGATGGAGTGAAAGATTCTTCCAATTCTTTGGCCTAGAACAGCCCCAATAGCATTATCACTCGCATCACACATCAATTCAAACGGTAAAGACCAGTCAGGATCAATGATGATTGGTGCGGTCACCAACCTTTTCTTCAACTCTTCAAATGCCTTGAGACACGCATCATTAAACACAAATTTCACATCCTTCTCCAACAATTTGCACAAGGGAGTAGAAATTTTGGAGAAGTCCTTTATGAAACGTCTATAGAACCCTGCATGTCCCAAGAAACTACGCACCCCCTTAACAGAGATAGGTGGTGGTAATTTTTCAATAGCCTCAATCTTTGCTTTGTCAACCTCAATCCCTTGCTTTGACACCTTGTGCCCAAGTACTATGCCTTCTTGAACCATGAAGTGACATTTTTCCCAATTCAGCACCAGATTTGTTTCTTCACAACGGCTCAGCACAGCATCAAGATTTCTCAAGCATTCATCAAAAGAGTCACCAACCACTGAAAAATCATCCATAAATATCTCCACAAATTTTTCCACCATGTCAGTGAAAATAGCCATCATGCACTGCTGAAAAGTCCCCGGGGCATTACACAACCCAAATGGCATCATCCTAAATGCATAGGTGCCATATGGACAAGTAAAAGTAGTCTTCTCTTGGTCTTCGGGGGCTATCACAATTTGGTTGTAGCCCGAGTACCCATCCAAGAAGCAGTAATGCTCATGCCCTGCAAGTCTATCCAGCATCTGATCAATAAAGGGAAGTGGGAAGTGATCTTTCCTGGTGGCCTTGTTCAGCTTCCTATAGTCAATGCAAATTCGCCACCCTGTAACAGTTCTTGTAGGAATCAACTCATTGTGCTCATTCTTCACCATTGTCATGCCCCCCTTCTTAGGAACACATTGCACTGGACTCACCCACTTGCTGTCAGAGATAGAAAAAATAATACCAGCATCCAGCCACTTGATTACTTCTTTCTTCACCACCTCTTTCATAATTGGATTTAGCCTCCTCTGCTGCTCTATGGATGGTTTATGATCTTCCTCCAAGAGAATTTTGTGCATGTAGAAAGAAGGACTAATCCCTCTAATATCAGCAATAGTCCAGCCAATAGCTCTTTTGCGCTCTCGCAATACCCGCAACATCTTCTCAACCTGCACATCAGACAACAAAGAAGAAAGGATCACGGGCAAAGTATTACCTTCACCCAAATAAGCATAACGTAAATGCTCGGGTAAAGGTTTGAGCTCAAGATTAGGAGCTTTCTCAATAGACGGTTTAGCAGGAGCTAAGGTCAACGGTCTATCAAGCTCCTCAAATTTCTTCCACCCTGGGATGAATCTACTCTGCATATTAAGAACCTCCAAATACTTTTCAATATCATCATCCTTCAGGATATCATCATCATCACATAAGAGTGCCCGTTCTAAAGAATCAATATTAGAAGCCAAGAATGACCTATCATCAGCAGTCAACTCATCATCTACCACTTTTACCATGGACAACTCTTCATAATGAGAAGGAAGCTGGGTAGCTCTGAACACATTAAACACAGCTTCTTCCCCATTTACCTTCATAATCATCTTTCCAGCTCTGACTCTAATAACAGCATCAGCAGTAGCCAAAAATCCTCTTCCCAAGATGAGAGGAACCTCAGGATCAGCTTCGTAATCAAGAATAATAAAATCAACGGGTAGTATAAACTGACCCACTTGTACAAGAACATCCTCAATAATCCCCTCAGGGCATGTCAAAGATCTATCAGCCAGCTGCAGGGTCACAGTAGTGGGTCGGGGTTCACCTAAGCCTAGCTTCCTGAAAACTGAAGAAGGCATTAAATTCACACTAGCACCTAAATCACATAAAGCTCGACCAACCTCATGTTCCCCAATTTTTAAAGGGATGGTAACACTGCCAGGGTCCTTCAATTTCTGAGGAAGCTTGCTTCTAACTCTGGAACTACACTCCTCAGTGAGTGCAACTGTCTCAAACTCAGTCAGTCTTCTCTTGTTAGCAACAATATCCTTACTGTATTTAGCATATTTGGGAACATCCCGCAAAAGCTTCACCAAAGGAATATTTACCTGAATCTGACTCAATATCTCCAAGAATTTCTTGCATGCGGCATCAACTTTCTGCTTCTGAAGCCTCTGAGGGAAAGGTGGTGGTGGTCTCACAATAGCAGACTCGGGCTGCTTTGCTATTACTGTCTCTGCTTCTTTCTCCACTTCCCTATCAACATTTGGCTCTAGCTCACCAACAGGCTTCTTTGGCTTTGGGGGAACCTCTTCTAGAGCTCTTCCATTCCTCAAAGTAACTGCTTGCACAAATTCTTTAGGATTCTTCTCTGTATCACTCGGTAAAGCACCCCAAGGTCTATTATTTTGCACTCCAGCAAGCTGCCCCAATTGTCTCTCAAGATCTTTCTGCGCACTGCTCAAATCTTTAATTGTTTGTGCCTGAGATGTTGAATCATCCATGAGCTTTTGCTGCCCTGCAAGAAGTTTCCTAAGCATATCTTCCATTGCATTAGACTGCTGTGGCTGAGCCTGTGACTGTGACCCCTGCTGTGGTGCATTGCTTTGATTGATTTGGGGTCTCTCATTACCCTGAAACTGCTCACGGTTATCCCTCCAGAAAAAATTTGGGTGATTACGCCAACCCGTGTTATAGCTGTTACCATATTGATTGAGATTCTGACCCTGTGACCTGTTCTGATTACCCACATAATATACTGACTCTGGGTTAGATGGACAGACTTCAGTACTATGATCTTCTCCACATACCTCACAAAAAGTTTGAATTTGTTGCACTGGAGCTAATGGTGGTTTTGCTTGGAGAGTCAGCTTGCTGATTTGATTAGAAATAGCATCCATCTTCGCTCTCAGCTCTGAAATTGCATCCAATTGAAGTATCCCAGCAGCTTTCTGCGTATTAGCCCTGCTAACACCCTCAAATTGTGTCGTAGCTCTGCCATCACCCTGCCAATCAGGATTGCTCTACGAAAACTTGTCAAGTAATTCATAAATCTGATCAAAATTTAAAGCCAGCACTTGGCCTCCAGCAGCAGCATGAACCACAATCTTAGTGTGTTGGTTCAACCCCTCAACAAAGGTGTGTGCAATAACCTCATTAGATTGGTTGTAATGTGGACAATCTCTCAATAGCGCTTTGAATCTCTCCCAGGCTGCATACAATGATTCTCCTTCTAACTGCCTGAATGACATAATCTCGCTCCTCAGCCGCGCTGTCTTGGCAGACGGATAAAACTTAGCCAAGAATTTCTTAGCCAAATCCTCCCAAGTAGTGATAGACCCAGGCTTCTCAGCCTTTAACCACTTCCTTGCTGCCCCAATAAATGAAAATGGGAACAAGGTCATACGCACATAATCAGTAGGCACACCCGATGGTGTATAAGTATCACTGATCTCCAGAAAGTTCTGAATGTGTTGCTGTGGATCCTCATGTAGTAATCCAGCATATTGCCCCGTCACATGCAGCAACTGAATCATGCCGGGCTTGATCTCAAAGTGCTCGGTAATAGCGGGCTTCACAATACTTGACGCTACTCCTCCCAGGCTAGGAAGAGCAACATCTCGCACTGCCACTGCTTGTTCTTCAGCCATTTCAACAGGTAGAGAGGCAAGTACGATTGCTAGTGCTTCTCGATCTCTCGCTTCTCTTTTCGCCTTTCGCCCTTCTCAAGGTTCTTTCAGGCTCGGGATCAAAAGGTGCGAGTGATTCGTCCTTTTTATTCCTTTGCATTCAAAACCTATTGCCTGAAACAGCACAAGAAACTCGACAAAAAATTAAACCTGAATAGAAATTAAGTAATTATTCAAAAAGAAAATAGTCCGTAATTAGTCCCCGGCAACGGCGCCAAAAACTTGTTGCTCCAAACGCACACGCAAGTATATGCAGTCGACAAGTAATAAAGTGATAAATCAAATATCGTTCCCACGAGGACTAAGCAGACTAATACTTCGCAAACAATTCCTACAAACTACTCAGGGATCTTTTTCTTTGGTTGTAAGAGTTTTTATAACTAAAATTCAGTAATTAAAGTGCTAGAAGTGTAGTCAAGCAATGAGCAATACTCTGGTTGTTAACAATATTAAGAGGACGGTCCAGGGTTAGAGTTACACACAATCCAGTTGATGTATCCAATTGATTCCACTTCTTAAATCCCGGGTTACTAACTAACAAAGAAAATGTAACTGTGAAAATCTTTCAGTTCTTCCCAGTCTATGCAAGCTACTTCAATCCCTATATGTCTACGGGTTAAATCACATGCACGCATTAACGAATCATGTTATGAGTTAAACTAGGCAAGAAAGTATATGTCTATCCTACTCGCAAATTGGTTCCCCGATGCCCGGATTCACAAACTAGTTCTATTCTTTCTTTTTACGTAATTAAATTCCCTCTTTCGAGTTCAATCTAAAAACTATAGATAATGTATAATTATCGAGCTCTAACAACTATACAAGTGAAATCAAGAAAGAATAAGCAACCCGTTATGGAATTCAATCAATGAGAATCAATCTTCAAACAATCAACCTTCATGTAATACTCTAACCCTAGAACGTAAAGTTTAGCCACACATATTCATAATTACAAGGCAAGAATTTGGTGTAATAATGAAATAATTGATGTAATAGATGAAGGATTAGGAATAAACCCTTGTTCAATGAGTATGTTGCTCTCAATATTGCTCCAAAGTATCAACTCCCTTTCAAAAACTAAGTAAAAGACTATTTATAATGTTTACAAACACCTAGTAATAAGTTAGACCCAACGCTAGACGGAATAGGAAGTGAAAAACCGCACACGGGGCACTATAACGGGCGCCCGGCACCTCGTAACGCGCCATGCAAAGCAGAACCTGTCGAATTGTGGGCGCCATAGGCCCGCGCGGCGTGGGTAAAAGCGCTGGGGCACTGGGCGCTATAATTGGCGCGCCACGTGCCCCAAAGCTCCCAGCCAAATTGCCTTCTTCCTTGGTCCGAAATCTTGCTCGTGTCGTGCCCTCGTGTGCTCAATCCAATCCTCATTCAACTTCCAATCAATTCATGTTCAATCAAGCTCCTAAAAGCTCCAAATGCACTGTGTAACAACCTACACACGCACGACATAAAATTAGTGTAAAACCACATTCACAAACTATAACACGAGCGCATAATAAGCTCAAACATGCGGAAATATCAAGGAAACCTTGGCATAAAATGCCAAACATCAATGATCAATAAGATTGTTAACAAAACAAGAGGTTGGTGCACTAAATGGTTGTCTATTGGAGGAAGAGCCAGATTGATTAGACATGTTCTTCAAACTATGTCAACGCACTTGGTAACTGTTCTCCAACCTCCAAAAGGAGTGTTTTTATTAGTTGAGAAATGCCTATCGAGGTTTTTTTGGGTTGGTTCTGAAGATTCTAAGAAACACCACTGGGTAGCTTGGAGTAAACTATGTTTTCCATTGGAAGAAGGGGGGGTGCAAACTTTAGAAAATTAAGTGAGATGAACAAAGCATTCACAACAAAGCTATGGTGGAGATTAAGAACTCAAGACTCTCTTTGGAAACAATTTACCATGATAAAGTATTGTCGAATTGTACATCCAGTTGCTAAGAAATAGTACAATAGTCAATCTCATATATGGAAAGCTATTTGCAATATCAAAGAAGAAGTTGAACAACACATTTTTTTGGCAACTTGGAAGTGGAAACGTCTCATTCTGGTATGATAATTGGACCAGTCTTGGTCCACTTTTCAAATTATTACCGGAAGGATCAAGGCCAAATAGAATTAAGCTCAATGATGTGTTTCAAAATGGTTCGTGGCAGTGGGATTTGATTAACTTTCAGATCCAGTTTTCATCAAAGAATACATTTTGAAGATGGGAGTTGTACTCACAGAGGAAGAAGAAGAAGATATCCCACACTGGACTGCAGATTCTTCTGGAATATTCAGCGTCAGTTCTGCATAGAATTGTCTTAGACAAACACAAAGGGTGAGACAGCTAGAACACAAGGTGTGGCACAAAGTTTTGCCTTTCAAGATGTCATTTATGACATAAATGACATGGAGGGTGATAAAAAAAAGAGTGCCTACTGATGATATCATTACAAAATTTGGAATTACTGGTCCATCAAGATGCTGTTGTTGTAGAAGTCCTCAACTTGATTGCTTGGATCATGTATTCGATGATGGTGGATTTGCTACGGCAGTTTGGAAACATTTTAGTGCTATACTGAACATTGGTTGGCAAGTCATTCCATTGAGACAAAGGCTAGACAATTGGTGGAAGTTTAAACCTCCTAATCCTATTGTGGCAGTGCTATGCAAGATTGCCCCTTCTATTATCATTTGGGAATTGTGGAGGTCGAGATGCAGTAGTAAATATGGTTCAATTAAACCTTACTTGAAGAAAACTATTCATCAAGTTGCCGAAAATCTGACTATGTTAACAAATAAATATTTTCCTAACCTGAAGCAACAACTAAGGTGGGAAGATATTATTTTGTTATGAGATAAATACATAATTTACAAAAAGAGTAAGGTTGTTGGACTAAGCCCCCTGCTCTCTGTTTCAAACTTAACAGTGATGGAAGTTGCAAATATGGGATGTGTGGAGGAGGGGGAATAGTCAGGAATAATGAGGGGAAATTGTTGATGGCATACTCCGCACCACTGGGCAAAGGTACAAACAATCTAGCGGAGGCTCAAGCTCTTTTGTATGGTATTCAATGGTGCAAAAGTAATAGAGTCCAACAACTAGAGGTTGAGGTTGACTCTATGCTGCTGGTGAAGTGCATCAACAAAGAGAACAAGACTCCATGGCAAATGAACAAAGCTGTCCAAGAGATCAAAAGATTGAGGTTAGAGATGAAATTTTCTGTTTTGCATTGTTATAGATAAGCTAACCAACCTGCTGATAGGTTAGCTGCTCTATCATACTCCCTGCAACAACCAGAGCTTTTTCTGTTCTGAAGCAATACCTAAAAAAGTTAAAGAAATGATAAACCTAGATAGATGGAAAATTCCAAATTTTCGGATAAGAATAATGAAGAATTCAGAGCTTAACTATGATGGAGTGTTCTAAGATTGTTATATTCTGCAGTTATTTTTGTGAACTTATGATTGTAAATGAGAGGAGTCCTCTCATCAATGTTCTAGCACACGATGTGTCTAAATTATGCAAGATTAATGTAGCCTGGGAATTTAGGAATAGAAAAAAGGGTATACCCTTGTCCGTGGTAAATTTTGGAGAGGTTAGGATATATATACCTCTTGTACATTTTTTTTGGATTCTAATATACGTGGTAGGGGTCAATGCCTAATTCCCACTCAATCGGTGGCTTTGATTTTTTTTTTTAAAAAAAAGTTCTCAAATGACGCTTTCAAGTGACACGACCTCGGTAAGTCGTTTCGGAAGTTTGGACTCCGATTGGTGTGTTGATAATTTTTAAATATTCGTAATATCCATTAGGACTTGTCTGTAAAATTTGAGCTAAATCGGACCTCGTTTGGTACGTATCGGAAGAAGATTTCAATTTTTATTGTCGATAAATATCGAGCTCGGTTTTGGTGAATAAGCCTTGATTCGAAATCCGAAAGCGTCGTTAGGTTCGTATGATTATTTGTGAATTTTGTGATTTTTCGAAAGTGAATTTCGATGTTGTTCGGCTAGTTTCCGCTAAAATGCCGAAAGTTAAATAATTTGATCTTTTTCCATTTAATTTGCATATTGAGTTTCGGGAGTCCGATTTGAGATCCGCCTTTGCGAGTATGTTACATATATTTTGTATAACTTGTATGCAAAATTTGGAATTATTTTGAATATCGTAGGCTACCGTTTTAATTTTCGTTAAGAAAAGAAAATCTAAAAGTAAAAGAAAAAGAAAAAAGGACCAAAAAAAAAAAAAAGAAAGCAAAGAAAGGTCAATGACGGTGGGTCCTTAGCTTAGCTAAGGACGATCAGAACATTGAAACATGAGGAAATCAAAGAAGAAATGAGAACAGTGAAGAGAAAGACGCAGTGAGATTAAAAAAATGCCAGAAAATGAGAAAAGAGCCGGAGAAAGATAGAATTTTTACCCTGAAACAGTCAGGTAATGATCTTAATGCATTATTTGACTTTATTACATGTGTTTGAATATATTTTAACGGTAAAAATTAGGATATTATACATCGTTTTAATAAGTTCAACTGATAGTTTAAAGGGTCAAATGGACCCCGATAATGGAATTGATTATATATTCGTACTCGGTGAGTTATGGGAAACATATAAATGTAATTTATTTAGGATTTGGTTAGGTGACCATAAAACCTGCACATAGGCCAGGCCTGCGTATTGCGTATGCGAATAGGGTAACGTTCCTAACCGGATTGCCCTAAGATGTGAGGAATGAAGCCTTTAGCCTAAATTGATATGTTTTTCTGCTTATTGAATAGAGTGGGATCTTTTGACAAGGAAACCAAAGGATAAAGTGGTTGTTGATTAGCTATACTAACTTTTGGAAGAGGTAAGTGTTTATATCCATTTCTTTGGAGGCACCTGGCCTCGTGGATTTTCTACCACGTGTTCCTTACGTGTGTAGCTGCCGATAGGCGTATTCATTACGCCTTAGTTTTTGATTTATATTATTTATTATATGTTACGTCATGTTGTTGGTATTGCATTGAGGATCTGAGTATTTTACTCTGGCGGTGAGTTGGCATCTACTCCCTGGCTGTCGATGAGAGTCCCGCGCCGGTGAAGGATTATTATTGCATCACATTGCATTCTTACGCATTATATGTCATTCATATGAATTACATTGCATATCATATTGGGTGCAGGAGTATTCCGCCCCAGGAGCAGAAGGATTCCGCTCCATTGTATCATATTGAGGGTAGGAGGATTCCACCCCAGGAGTAGGAGGATTCCGCTCCATTGTATCATATTGAGGGTAGGAGGATTCTGCCCCAGAAGCAGGAGGATTCCTCTCCATTGTATCATATTGAGAGTAGGAGGATTCCGCCCCAAGAGCAGGAGTATTCCGCTCTTATGTCAGACATTGAGTGCAGGAGTATTCCGCCCCAGCTTTACATTATATCGGGTGCAGGAGTATTCCGCCCCAGGAGAGTGAAGGAGTATTTCGCTTCTGGTTTGTACTATATCGGGTACAGGAGTATTCCGCCCCAGGAGCGGAAGTATTCCGCTCCAGTTGATTATCAGATTGGATTCCCCCTGAATGCAGGAGTATTCCACTTCGAGATGGGATTATGGGCACATGTGACCCTTTGCATCACATTTCATTTCATTTCAGCTCAATTCATACCATTGTGTAGACTTGCGGTACATGACTACTGTTTTGCTTATATGTGCATTGCTTATTGTTGATATGTTTCTGGCTCGCATCCCTGGTTGAGTTTATAGTTTCTTACGTGTTTCTGGTTATTATCTGGCTCTACCTTTTTATAATTTAAATAAGAGGAATTTGGTTTATCTCTTTCTTCTCATTGGCTAGCTATCATATTCTTTGAGATGGTTAGTCTTCCCCACTTATTGAGACCTTTTGACTCACCCTTGTTTGTTGTTTGTTTCTTGTCTATCTATTTCATTTCGGCACGTTCACTCCAGGACTGAGTTCGCCACGTTGTGAAGGAGCGAAGACCACTTCAGCTGTCAGGGTGAGCCAGCTTTTATTCCGAATGGCCACCAGTTTATTGGTTGTTATTTCAGTTGCATTTTGCTCCCTTCAGGAGGTATCAGTCTTCTTTTGTACTCTTAGATGTCTAGTCTGGATAGCCCTAAACCTAGTATGTTGGGTAGTCGCTGTAATTCCTTTTGTACAGCTTAGAGGTATCAGTATGTCTGTGGTTTTTTTTAAAGTCTTGTCCTTATTTATGAGTTATTATATTTATTTTCCTAATTTAATTGGTAAGGGTTAGCCCGATGGGTCTAGGGGAGGATGTCGGGTGCCCGCACGGCCTAATCAGATTCTGGGTCGTGTCAGTTGGTATCAGAGCCCGGTTTAGAGTCTATCCAGACTAAGACATTGTCTAGTAGAGTCTCGCTGATGGATACGTAGACGTCCGTACTTACCTACGAGAGGCTATGATCGCATTTAGGAAGTTTCACTTCCTTCATTTCTGATCGTGCATCGGTCTAGGATTCAAAAGTATTTTCGTTAATTTGTTCGTGGTAATTGTGAACCCTTGTGCGATAAATCAGCAAACGGTATGAGTTCAAGACGAAACAGTCTAGCATGGGGCTAGCATTGATGAAGCCCCAAGAGTTTTGATCGTGCTGACGATCAAGTTACGAAGGTCCCAGCTGTACGATCTTGCGATGGGCAAGGGAGCAGGGCCTTGTGGCTCCCTTGGCTCTCTACGGTGCTTTTACGAGAATCTTGGCGACGCTGATACCATAAAAACCTATTACTCGCTAGGTAGCTTATCAGGTTGACGCAGATACAGATGTTCGGTCTCAGGAAGCTCCTATCCCAGTTCTTAATATTGCCGCAGTAAATTATGTTCTAGAAGCAGCATGTGTTGCGCCACCAATTGTTCTGGCTGGTTAGCCAGCCGAGGTAACGATTAACTCTGAGTGCCCAAAGAGGTTGCATTATTATACGCGGTTGAACCTTCCGATATTCTTAAGCAATGCATCAGATAAACCTCGTGATTTTTTTTTTAAAAAAAATGATGTCAGCGTATCCTTCAGGCTCTTGATTATATCGAGCGGTATGGTGTTGATTATTCTTTTTCCAGTTTCAGGGATCCAGCCTTGAATTGGTGGGCCTCTCTCTTATTAGCTGACTTGGTTCGGTTTTTTTTTCTAGATTCGTGGAAAAGTTCCTTTCGAGTAGCGTGCGAGATGAAAAATGTTGCCAGTTTGAGTGGATTGGACAGGGTAGCCTGTCAGATAGCCTGTTGGTGTTTCAGAATATGAGATTGAATTCTATAAAATGGCTGAATATGCATTAAAACAAGTCCATGAACCTTCCGAGAATGTTGAAATATTTATTGATGACCTTTCTCCTTCCTTGAGATCCCGGATGGCTCGATAAATTGAGGTTGGGACTTCATTTGATGTCATTGTTGATATTGTTCGATGGTACGAGGCATACCATAAGTTAGAGCGGGAAGAGTTAGAGCGGGAGAGCAAGAGATCCCGTGGCCCTAGTGGGCAACCATGGTATCCCATTTGGAGGTAAGAGTTCTGATTATTTTGGGAGGTCACCTGCCAGGTTATCTAAGCTTATAGATTGTAAGTCTCAAAGTGCGCAGGTAGTTTGTCAAGATCAGAGTCAGTTTTCTCTTTGTAGCTGTCAATAATCTGTCCAGTTTCCATTTTTAGCGAAAAGGGTGTTATCACTGTCATGAGTCTGGTTATCCTTTGAGGAGTTTTTCCTTACTCCAGCAAGCAGGCAATCGTCTTTTCTCTCGTCATCAGGCACCTGCACAGTCGCAGGAAATTTCATATAGATCTTAATTAACCAGAGATATGCCCTCATTCGATAGAGGTCGAGAGCATGGTGGTAGTGGTTCTTCTAGAAGTAATTATCAGGGTAGCGGCTCGACTTAGCCGCAGAGGCAGTTCTAAGAACTACAGTCTGGCAGGATGTTGAGGTATCTGATGTAGTACATCCATCTATTTCTTCTTCCATTATATGTGAGTAAGATTTCATTCTTCTGATCGGTCTGGACTTCGTTTATTTACCATGTTTCCATTGCCTCTTTGGGTATTGTTTCTATTAGGAATCGATTGCGGTAGAGGGGTGAGCTTCTAGTATGATTTATTCAAGGAATTTGTGAGACCCTATTAATTAATATGGTCTAAATATGAGAGATTTGACAGTGAGTCTCGTTATTGTCTGTCTGGCATTTTTTTATGCCACTTTCTATTATTATATCAAATTAGTTTACCTCTATTCTCGGAATTCCGTGTTGGTTGGATTATGGGATTCTAGTTCATCACCATAAGGGAGTGTCATGATTTCTTCCGGTGTAAAGTGGTTAGTAAGCAATATTCGATCCACGTATCTCCTTTTGGTTCGCTAAAGCATTGTTTCGGCCCCTGCTTCCAGAAGAGTTGGTGCAAAAGTCATTGTAATTCTAGTAAAGTCATGTTATCCCATGAGCTTATCTGGGTTATAAAAGGGTTTTCTAGTAAATTGTCAGAGTTCCCTTCTTATTGGAAGGTTAAATTGGCATGGAAGTTGTTCCATAAAGCTCATTTAATATTCATTTCTTCGATTGCGATTCTTTGGCTAGCTTAACTCGCGAGTAGTCTAGCTTAGGTAGCCAAGTAAATAAGAAGATGAACTTTCTAAAGCTTTAATTATTCCTATCCTCAGTCCATTGCCATCTCTTCTTCGTCCGGCACTAGTAAGTTTGGGCAGTTAGTAGCCGCTTGTAATATTCTCTGTGTTGAGCTAGAGTGCGTGTCAAGGTAGCCGGGTAAGCACATTGTTGTGTTTTAAAGTTACAAAGGGTAATGAGAGGTGTCATTTGACCCCCTGAATTGAGCTATCGAGCGGTGATGCTTATAGAAAATGTATGGAGTTGTGACTCGAGAGTTGCAGCTGTTTGGCAACTCGAAAGGGTAGTTTGGTAGCTTAGGTCTGCCTACATTCAGTTTTTAGCTAAATTTTCTTTAGTCCAACAGACTGTGCGGGGATGATTATTCCTATTCAAATAGCTGCATGAGTTTGTACTTTAAGTGGAGGAGTCTTCCTCCAAATATTGAATGGTAAATTGGTAATACTAAATCTCTAAGGAGTTGATACCACTTTTGTCACGATCCAACGTAGGGCCACGACATAAACCTACAATGAGTGTCGATCATTGCTAAACCCACTAATAATCTATTAATGCTAGAGATAAGCTGGCAACCTGATCATATATACGTACTTATCTGCTGAAAGTATAAAGTCTGGAAAGATAACACGACTTTAACTTGCTGGCAATTAGAATACTGAGCCACAAATTCTGCTATGTCACACTTCATTCTGTCCCACCAATAAATCTGCTTAAGATCATAGCACATCTTAGTCAAACCTGGATGAACAGTGTATTTGGAATAATGTGCCTCTATCATAATCTGTCCACGTAAATCTGCAACATCAGGAACATAAAGTCTATCTTTGTACATGAGAATACCGTCAGTAGTAACCATGTAAGGTGACTCCGGTTTTCTTCTGGCTATCTGTCTGTATTCAACTAGAACTGGATCCTCATTCTGACGCTGTTTTACTTCATGAAAATTTAGAGTTAAAGTTCTAATGCAGCTTATCGTCCATCCATCATTGGCATATTTCCTTCACACCTCAACTCTTTGAGAAGTTACTTTAGCGTTATAAGTGCACATGTAATCAACTTTGTGCTAGTATTCTGCATCAGCTCATGGTCCAACTACATGTCTGACACGACCCGAAATCCGGTTAGGCCGTGCGGGCACCCGACATCCTCCCCTAGACCCGTCGGGCGAACCATTACCAATTAAATTAGAAAAATAAATATAATAATTCATAAATAAGGGCCACACGTAAAACAAAACACAGATAAACTGATACTTCTAAGCTGTACTAGGTTTAGGGTTATCCAGACTAGACATCTAAGAGTACAAAAGAAGACAGATACCTCCTGAAGGGAGCAAAATGCAGCTGAAATGATAACAATTAAAACTGGTGGCCATCCGGAATAAAAGCTGGCTCACCATGACAGCTGAAGTCGTCTTCGCTCCTTCACAACGTGGCGAACTCATTCCTGGAGCGAACCTGCCGAAACGAAATAGATAGAAAAAAACAAGCAACAAACAAGGGTGAGTCAAAAGGACTCAATAAGTGGGGCAGACTAGCCACCTCAAAGAATAGGATAGCCAGCCAGGGAAAAAAGAAACACATAAACTAAATTCCTTTTATTTAAATTATGAAAAGACAGATCCAGATAATAACTGGAAATATGTATGGAGCCAAAAACTAATAAACAACCAGGAACATAAGATAGACAGGACATATAGGTATCCCGAACATATAAACAATCAGAAATACATCCTGTTGCGGCGTGCAACCCGATCCATATATTTATACCGTTGCGGCGTGCAACCCGATCCATATATTTATACCGTTGCAGCGTGCAACCCGATCCCCGCAACCCAGAATACGAGCCAGAAATATATAGGCTAATAAGCAATGCACGTAGAAGCAGAACAGTAGTTATGTACCACAAGTCTACACAATGGTATGAAATGAAATGAAATGAAATGAAATGAAATGAAATAAATGAGATGAAATGAAATGAAATATCATGCAAAGGGTCACATGTGCCAAATGATGGAGCGGAATCCTCCTACTCCGAAGGAGGAATCCTCCTACCCTCAATATAATGAAATGGAGCAGAATCCTCCATCTCCGAGGGCGGGATCCTCCTACCCTCAATATGATGCAATGGAGCGGAATCCTCCTGCTCCGAGGGCGGAATCCTCCTACCCTCAATATAATGCAATGGTGCAGAATCCTTCTGCTCCTGGGGCGGAATACTCCTGCACCCAATATGATATACAATGTAATGCATATGAATGACGTATAATGCATATGATTTCAATGTGATGCAATAATAACCCATCACCGGCGCGAGACTCTCATCGACAGCCGGGAAGTATATGCCAACTCACAGCTAGAGTACAATGCTCAAATCCTCAGTGCAATACCAACAACAGGACATAACATATAATATACAATGTAAATCTAAATCTAAGGCGTAATGAGTACGCCTATCTTCAGCTACACACGTAAGGAACACGTGGTAGAAAATCCACGAGGAAAAGGGCCTCCAAAGAAATGGATATAGACACTTACCTCTTCCAAAAGTTAGCATTGCTAATCAATAACCGCTATTATCCTTTGTTTCCATTGCCAAACGATCCCACTGGGTTCAATAAGCAGAAAAATATATCAAATTAGGCTAAAGGCTTCATTCCTCACATTTTAGGGCAATCTGGTTAGGAACCTGATACCCTATTCACATACGCAATACGTAGAACAGGCCTATATACAGGGTTTAAGGTCACATAACCAAACTCTAAATAAATTACATTTATATGTTGCCCATAACTCACTGAGTACGAATGTATAATCAATTCCATTATCGGGGTCCAATTGACCCTTCAAACTATTAATTGAACTTATTAAAACGATATCTAATATTCCAAGTTTTACCGTTAAAACATATTCAAACACACGTAATAAACTCAAATAATATATTAAGATCATTACCTGAATGTTTCAGGGTAAAAATTCTACTTTTCTCCGGCCTCTTTTCTCATTTTCTGGCATTTTTTCTACATTTCTCTCTGCCTCATTTTTTTTCTGTTTCAGTTTCTCCAGTTACTCATTTTGAGCTCATTTGAGCTTTATAAGCCCACCACCGCCTCCATTCTTTCCCTTTTTGTCTTTTCCTTTTTTTTTTTTTGTCTTTTCTACATTTTCTTTTATTTTTATTTTCTTTTCGTGATAAAAATTAAAACGGTATACTACGATATTCGAAATAATTCCAAATTTTGCATACGAGTTATACAAAATATATGTAACATACTCGTGAAGACGGATCTCAAATTAGACTTCTGAAACTCAAGATGCGAATTTAAATGGAAAAAGGTCAAATTATTTAACTTTCGGCATTTTAGCGGAAACTAGCCGAACAACATCGAAATTCACTTTCGAAAGTTCAAAAAAGTCATAAATAATCATACGAACCCAACGGCGCTTTCGGATTTTGAATCGGAGTTCATTCGCCAAAACCGAGCTCAAAAATCTCTTTTTACTATTTATCGACATAATAAACTGAAATCTTCTTCCGATATGCACCAAACGAGGTCTGATTTAGTTCAAATTTTACAGACATGTCCTAATAGATATTACGAATATTTTAAAATTAGCGGCACACCAATCAGAGTCCTAACTTCCGAAACAACTGACGGAGGTCGTTTTAAAATTGGAGCATGATTTATACAAGAACAAGGAAGAAGCGATGGGTACAGCCATGGATGCTTGCCATGCTAGGCTGTATGGTCCGGGAAAAGTGCAAATATTGAAGAAATTGAGAGAAGTAGCACATACAGCCACAGATGCTTGGCATGCTCCGGTGTATGCGATGGTAAATAGTCCCAGAGCTGCCAGGACTAGCTAAAAACGTGGGCCACAAACATATTTCCTAGGATTAGGCTGTATGGTCCGGGAAGAGTGTAAATATTAAAGAAATTGAGAGAGGTAGCGCATACAGCCACGGATGCTTGGCATGCTCCGGTGCATGCGATGGTAAATAGTCCTAGAGCTGCTAGGACTAGCTAAAAACGTGGGCCACTAGAATATTTCCTAGGATTAAACCCTTGTAACGTTTTGCTCTGTATTATTACGTACTTTTTGGAGGCAAGAACTACAGTAGAGGCTAGAGATCCAAGATTCATCAATTGAGTTGTAATTCTTCTTTCCCCTTTTATTGTTTCATGAATTCTAGATTATTTTCTGAGAGTGCTAACTTGTCTATGAGTAGCTAAACTCTATTATTCTAGGGTTATGGGTTAACCATGAAAGTTGTACTCTGAAGTTGATTGAATTCTATTAAATTTATCAGATTGAGTTGTTTATTTAGTTCTGCTCTGAATTACTTGATTTCCTGGCCAGATGTTAAGTACTATCCATGAACCTAAGGTTGAACTCGAAAGTGGGAACCGTAGGTGCAATAAAATTAAATAAAGCGTGTTTCTGAACCCGGGCATCAGGGAATGGTTTCGCGGTTAGGATAGAAATATACCTAACAATCACGCTTAATCAGTGTACAGGAGAAGCACATGCATTCTTGCTAATTCTAATTCCGTAGACATATAGGCGGTAAGTTGGCTTGAATAGGCTAGCAGGGTATCGAAAGAGCTCCGTGAGTATAATTAACCCTGTGATTAGCAACTCAGATAAATAAAGTTGATTCAATTAGCGGATGAGTGCAACTGGTTGGTGATTGTCCCATAATCCTAGAATATTTCCTCTCACTGATATGTAAAACTCTTGAATTCTCTTGCATTCCATTTACTTCAAATACTTTTAGTAAATTAGTTAATTAAACACACTTGAAATCTGGTTAAACTCTCTTGAAGAATATTTGAATTGAAGTTTGTCTAGTTAATATTTAATCAATAGTCCTCGTGGGAACGATACTTTCTTATCACTTTATTACTTGATCGACCATGTATACTTGCGTGTGCGTTTGGAGCGACAAGTTTTTGGCGCCGTTGCCGGGGACTAAGATTTAATTAGTTTCTAGATTAGCTTTTATTTGTTATTTGTTCAAGATTAATTTTTGTTTTTGTTGTCTTTGGGTGTTTCAGGTATTGGCTTAAATGCGAAGGAGCAAGAGTGGTGATAAACTCTACACTTTTGACCCGGAACCTGAAAGACTTTTTCACAGGTTAAGGAAGGAGGCCAGACTCAAAGCAAAGCTAGAGAAAGCTCCTATTTCTGATCCTGTAGAGATGGCTAAAAATCAAACCGCGCTATACGTGATGTGGCCAGACCTACTCCTGATAACATGGCCGAGGCCATTGTGAGACCCACCATTACTGGTAAATTTGAACTGAAGGAGAGTATGATCCAACTATTCCAGTCTAATGGTCAGTTCGTGGGATTGTCACATGAAGATCCTCAATAGCATATGCAGAATTTTCTGGAGATCAGCGACACTTACAAATATGTTGATGTGTTGGATGAATATATACGGCTGACTATGTTTCCATTCACCTTGCTGGGTGAAGCAAAGAAGTGGCTCTTGGTCCAACCACCGAACTCCATCAACTCTTGGGACGAATTGGCAAAGAAGTTTCTGATCAAATTTTTTCCATCGGGTAAAACTGCAAAGATCAGAGGTGAGATAGTGTCATTTAGTCAGAATTCATCAGAGGAGATAGGTGAAGCATAGGAAAGGTTCAAGGCATTGTTGAGAAGCTGCCCACACCATGGTCAATCAAAGAAGGTGTTGGGATATATTTTTGTTGAGGGACTGCAATCGCATAGTAAAATTCTGCTGGATGCTTATTGTGGCAAACCAAGTCTAGAGAAGCAATATGATGAGCTAGAGATCATTCTTAACAAAATTTCAGAAGGCAGTCAGCATTATCATGGTGACTCAAGTAGAGGTAAAAATCTCAAGCTAGGTGGAAAGGTGGAAGTGGATGTACTGACACCTATGAAAGCTGAAATGGAAGCAATGCAACACTCTGTTAAGCAGAAACTTGATGCAGTACTAGTTCAGGTAAGCAAGCCATAGCCACCGGCTCCACCCCAGGTTCAACAAGTGCAAGCAACTCCATACTGTGAGGTGTGTGGTGGATCTGATCATCTAAGTAATGTTTGCACGGACAACCCAGAGTCTGCATTTTACGTGGGTCAGCAGGGCAGGGTTTTAACCAAAATGCTCAGTATGGCAACACCTACCCCCCTAACTTTCGCAACCACCCTAATTTCTCATGGGGCAGTAATCAAGGCGGACAAGGCAGCAGACAATCTCAAGGTAATACTCAGCAAGTGCAGAATCCACCGCAGCATCAACAGCCTGAAACGTCAAAAATAGAGGCAATGATACAACAAATGGCTGCTGATCTTAATAAGAAAATTTCAACTCTCCAGCAGAACCAAGACAGTGCCATTCACTCTCTAGAAAAGCAAATGGGACAGCTTGCTAGTAATCAAAATACAAGGCCACTTGGTGCTTTGCCAAGATCCTAATCCCAAGGAACAAGTGCAAGCAGTGTCATTAAGAAATGGGAGAGAACTGGAAGAATTGCCAAAGAAGCCAAAGCAGTCTCACCCTGACAAAGGAAAAGAACCAGAGCTAGTAGTCGAAGTCGAGAAGGAGGCAGAAAAGCAAGAGGCAGTGCTTGCTGCTAAACCACCACCTCCCTTTCCTCGAAGGTTGCAAAAGAATCTACAAGATCCTGCAGTTATGAAGATCTTGGGCATACTTAGTCAGACTAGTATCAATATTCCATTGGTAGATATGCTCGGAGGAATTCCAAAGTATGCCAAGTATATCAAAGCCATAGTGTCATCAAAGAGGAAACTCAATGAATTTGAAACTGTGGCACTTACTGAAGAGTGCACATCCAGATTTCAGAACAAAATCCCTTAGAAGTTGAAGGATCCAGGTAGTTTCACGATCCCTATTCGTGTTGGAAATGTAGCAGTTGGTAGAGCCCTATGTGATCTAGGGGCTAGCATAAATCTTATGACATTTTCTGTATGAAACTAACTGGGTCTCGGTACTCCAAAGCCAACAATGGTCTCACTTCAGTTAGCTGATCTGTCTACTACTTATCCTGAGGGAGTGATTGAGGATTTATTAGTTCAGATTGGTCAATTTATTTTGCCCGCTGATTTTGTTATCCTGTACTATGAGGCAGATAAGGAAGTTCCTATCATTTTGGGATGAGCTTTCTTGGCCACTGGTGATGCTGTGATCCGTGTCCAAGAGGGAAAGATGACAATGAAAGTGGATGATTAGGAAGCAGTGTTTAATGTGTACAAGGCTCTAAAAATACCTAACCATCATGAAGAGTTGTCCATGGTCACAGTGGATGACCCGGAGGAGAAGTCGACCGATCCAGCTGATTATGTCAATGATGATTTGTAGCGAGCACTGATGTTGGGAAAAGAAACTAGTGAAGATGCTGATATAGAGGAGATGTTGCAGCTCTTAGACTGTTCTTGTGAATTTATTACAGGGTTTCCCAAGTTTGAGCCTCTAGATAGACCGCTCCGGCCACCACCCAAGCCATTTATTGAAGAAGCACCCAAGCTTGAGCTCAAACCTTTACCTGCTCATCTTCGTTATGCTTATTTGGGTGTGATTATTTCTTCTCTGTTGTCTGACTTGCAGGTAGAAAAGTTGTTAAGAGTGCTACGAGAGCATAAGAGTGCTATTGGCTGGACCATAGCTGATATCAAGGGAATAAGCCCGGATTTTCATGCACAAGATCTTTATGGAGGACGGATACAAGCCAAGTGTTGAGCATCAGCGCCGCCTCAATCCAATCATGAAAGATGTGGTAAAGAAAGAGGTGATTAAATGGTTAGTTGCAGGTATAATTTTTCCTATCTCTGACAGCAAGTGGGTAAGTCCAGTGCAATGTGTCCCTGAAAAAGGAGGGATGACAGTGGTGCAAAATGAGAATAATGAACTTATCCCCACAAGAACTGTTACGGAGTGGAGGGTGTGTATTGATTATCAAAAATTGAATAAAGCCACCCGAAAGCATCACTTTCCCCTCCCCTTTATTGATTAGATGTTAGATAGGCTAGCTGGCCAAAAGTATTACTGTTTCCTTGACGGTTACTTTGGCTACAACCAAATATGGATTGCTCTCGAAGACCAAGAGAAAACTATTTTTACATGCCCTTACGGTACCTATGCGTATAGGATAATGTCGTTCGGGCTATGTAATGCATCTGCGACTTTTCAAAGGTGTATGATGGCTATTTTCACTAATATGGTGGAAAAGTTTGTCGAAGTGTTTATGGATGACTTTTCTGTTGTCGGATCTTCTTTTGATGCTTGTCTAACTAACCTTGGTTTAGTGCTTGCTAGATGTGAAGAAACTAATCTTGTTTAAACTGGGAAAAGTGTCATTTTATGGTTCGTGAAGGTATAGTTTTGGGACACAAGGTATCCAGTGGTGAAATTGAGGTTGACAAGGCGAAGGTGGAGCAAGTTGAAAAATTACCTCCGCCCACGTCTGTGAAGGGAGTCCGAAGTTTTCTCGGACATGCTGGTTTCTATAGGAGGTTTATTAAAAAAATTTCGAAGATTTATACTCCTTTGTGCAGGTTGCTTGAAAAAGAAGCGGTATTTATGTTCGATGAGGCCTGTCTGAGGGCCTTTAATGAGCTAAAAGAGAAATTGGTCTCTGCGCAATAATAGCGGCTCCTGATTGGACTGCACCATTTGAATTAATGTGTGATGCTAGTGATGTCGCTATTGGTGCAGTCCTGGGGCAAAGGAGGAACAAGGTGTTCCATACCATTTACTACGCCAGCAAAACTCTCAATCCCTCCCAATTAAATTACACAGTTACTGAAAAAGAGTTGCTGGCAGTAGTGTATGCCTTTTAGAAGTTTCGGGCATATTTCATTGGAACCAAAAGTTATTGTCTACACAAACCATGCAGCAATCACGTACTTAATTGATAAAAAGGACGCTAAGCCTCGACTAATTCGTTGGGTGTTATTGCTGCAGGAATTTGACTTGGAAGTCCGAGACCGTAAGGGAACGGAAAATCAAGTAGCTGACCACCTATCTAGGTTGGAGAACCACAAGCATGTGGATGATGGACGTTTGATCAAAGAAACCTTCCCAGATGAGCAACTTTTTGCCATCACTAATCACTCGGACCCATGGTATGTTGATTATGTCAACTATTTGGTAAGTGAGCCAGTGCCACCATATCTGACTGCAGACGGTAAGCATCGGCTCTTTCATGATGTGAGATTTTATATTTGGGATGAGCCGTGTTTGTTTAGAGCGTGTGTAGATCAGTTAGTGAGAAGATGCATTCCTGAGGAAGAGACGGAGGCTGTTCTGCAAGAGTGCCATGCATCTTCTTATGGGGGGTCATCATGGTGGTGATAGAACAGCCGCCAAAGTACTTCAGTCTGGTTTCTATTGGCCGACACTGTTCAAAGATGTTCACGCTTTTGTAAAGAAGTGTGATCGGTGTCAAAGGACTGACACAATCACCAGAAAGCAAGAGAAGCCTCTACAAGGCATTCTAGAGGTGGAGATTTTTAATGTATGGGGGATCTACTTCATGGATCCCTTCCCCTCGTCGAATGGTAATAAGTATATTTTACTGGCAGTGAATTACGTGTCCAAATGGGTACAGGTTGTTGCTCTTCCTACTAATGATGCGAAGGTAGTAGTGAGTTTCGTCAAGAAGAACATTTTCACCAGGTTTGGAACTCCGCGGGCTTTGATTAGTGATGAAGGTACAAACTTTTGTAACAAGTTGTTAAACAACCTTCTAGCTAAATTAGGGGGTCAAGCATAAGGTCGCCACCGCCTATCATCCGCAAACTAGTGGACAGGCTGAGGTATCAAATAGAGAGGTGAAGCAAATTCTTGAGAAGACTATAAGTGCGAATAGGAAGGATTGGGCTACCAAGCTCGATGACGCACTCTGGGCATATAGGACAGCTTATAAGACTCCAATTGGCACTTCACTGTACAAGCTGGTATATGGGAAAGCGTGCCACTTGCCAGTCGAGCTTGAGCACAAAGCCTGTTGGGCGATAAAGAAGCTAAATTTTGATATGAGATTGGCGGGTGAGAAGAGATTGTTGCAAATCAATGAACTTGATGAGTTTAGGTTGCACGCGTATGAAAACGCCAAGTTATATAAGGAGAAGACTAAGCGGTGGCATGATAAGCGTATTCAGCATCGTCACTTTGAGCCGGGCCAACTAGTTCTTTTATTTAACTCCAGGTTGAAGCTCTTCCCAGGTAAGCTCAAGTCGAGGTGGTCTGGTCCGTTTGAATTTGCTAAGGTGATGCCCCATGGAGCGATTGCATTACGAGCCCCGGGTTCGGATAATTCGTTTCTAGTGAATGGGCAAAAAGTGAAGCGATATTGGGGAGGTGAAGTCGATAGTATTTCTAAGCTGCACTATGAGTGTCTTGGGGATGTGATGATTTTTGACACTACATATCATACCAATAGGTATGACATGATTTGTGCTCTATTTGTGGGTGTGAATAATCATTGGAAAAATATCTTTTTGGATGTGTATTCTTATCTGATGAAACAACTAATTCTTTTGTCTGGTTGTTCCGCACATTTTTTGAGGCGATGGGAGGGAAAGCACCAAAAACTATTTTTACTGATCAAGCTTCAGCAATAGCTTCTGCCATTCAAGAAGTTTTTCCTAATACTTGTCATCGTTTATGTGAATGGTAATATTGATAGAAATGGTCAAAAGAATATACCTCAATTTTATTGGAAATCAGAATTTAGAGAGAAATATTTTGACAAGCTCTTATGGCGGTGCAAGTGGGAGTCAGAGTTTGAGTCGATATGGCAAGAGATGATGGAAGAATGGGGTTGTGGGAGCAATAGCTGGCTTAAAGGTTGTATGATTTGAGGAAAAAGTGGTGCCCTGCCTTTAAGTCATTCTATTTTCTCTGCAGACATAAGATCGACTCAGAGGAGCGAGAGCACTAATAGAGTCTTTACAGAAATGGCTTGCAAGACTATGACTTCAACTGAACTTGTTAGACAATACGAGCAGTGAGCAGCTGAAATGCATTATAGTGAGGGGATAGAGGATTTCAAATATCACGGAGTACCTAAAATTACAATAGAAGATTGTGGGATGTTAAAACATGCTGCCACTGTTTACACAAGAACCATATTTATGAGATTTCAACATGAATTTCTGCAGGGAACATCCAAAAAAGGTGATCAATGTTGAAAGTAATGATACTTCTCGTATATACACAATTCTTAGGGTGGAGGGAGAACAAACGGAAACTGTTCAATTCAATTCTCTTAACAATTCTATAAGTTGTAGTTGTCGTATGTTTGAGTCATTAGGTTGGTTATGTTGCCACACACTAAAAGTTTTGTTCTTTGACTTGAATTTTTCTTATATCTCTAAATAATACATTATGAAAAGATGGACAAAGAATACTAAACAAGGGAATGGATTTGAGGAGTACAACAATAAGAAAAAAGAACCAGCTTCATCTATGGCTATTCGTTTAAAGGGGTTGATGAAAGAATCATTTGCTATTATGACTTTGGCTGCAAACGATGATGAGTCCGAAGAAATTGCTAGAAAGCATCTGCATCAAGCAAGATTTGAGGTTACTAAACTCCAAAATGAGTTATATGTAGAAGGTACTCAAAAGAATTATCCCAGATTTAGTGCATCTATTGGTCCTTCTTCAAGAATCAATAATCAAGTATTGGATCCAATAAAGAAAAAAGGGAAAGGAAATAGATATGGAAGATTGAAGCCAAACATTGAGCAAAGGGAAAAAAGGGGCACCACGTAAGACAAAAGCTAGCGCCACACAACAACACGAGCAACAATCCTCAATGCCAAGTTTTGAGGTTTGATTTCTAATTCAAATTCTGATGTTTAAGTTTGTTATTAGTCTTTATATTTTATTTTATTGAATGGTCTTCCTTTGCTCTTTTGATTTATTTCAATTTATTGATGCAGTTATATAAAGATTCAAATACTAGCTTCACGCAATTTCTAACTCAAGCATCGGCTAATCAATTTGAAGGTTGCATTGGGAACCAAAACTCACATATTATGGGAAGAAATATTGATTTTAGTGATCAAGAAAATTAATTTTGTATCCTTGATAATAATTGCATGGTACTAGATCGATAATGATCGTAGTTATTTTAATGTTGGAGTTATATTGGATGTGTGGATTTGTTGAATTTATATTGTTGCACTTGAATTTTAATAAATAAGTTGAACTACATCACTATTATTATTCAATATATTGGGTCCTGGTCTTACCAAGGCAGGGAAGTTTTCTACCCTTGTTACCCACCAGGAGACCCTTGAGTCTAAGGTTAATGAGACCAGTTACTGTAAAGTTTCAATCGAAGAAGGTTCTTTGCATAGGTGGTGTTGGAAATCTTGATTTGGAGGAGAAACAAATCTTCCAAAATGTGGTGTCATTGCTAAAGAAGAATTGGCAAAACGTAAGGTACTTGTATTTGAAGAGCACAATGGGAAAGACACAACGCGCCTTCTAAGACGATTGTCTTGATTTTGGAACTTTTCGGATAGATGTCATCCTGGATAATGGATGGAATATTTATCATAGTAGGGATATTTTTCCACGGGCATTTTGTTTTGAAAAACAATAATAATAAGCTGAATAGTTTTGGAATAGTGCTTGCCGAGTTGATGCCGTGTGAAATCATTATAAAATGTTGCTAAAGTACAATTTTTTCTTACCATATACTCTTCACTCTAATTAATATTTTTGTCTTCTATTAATAACTTTAAAAAGAATACATTTGGACTTAAAAGTTTTTATTTTTAGTTTTTACCTTAAGTAAGCTAATGGGACCCATGAATCCACTTGTCAACGTATTAAGTGTCTCACACAAGTATGACGTGGCGTGTAGACATAACATAAAATTTTTCATTGATTTCTTTTACCTTAAAGAGTTTTACTATTTGTAATGACCTTATATTTTATAAGTATTTTCTTTCTTAATTATTCGCTTAGTTTTTGTACGTTTATTTTAATTGTTATAATAAAAAAATTATTTAGGTATCTTATGAGTTGGAACAAAGGATGGAGATATAAATATGATAAATTGTTGGACCAAGTAGACATTGCCAAAACTAGTTGGGTTTACATGATTTTAGTAAATTGTGAGTGGGGGAGTGAGACTGCCTGTTCATTAACTTCCTTTACTTGTATTAGAGTTACAAGTTTTAGGTTTTATAAGAATTCAAACTAATCAGGAGTAGTATCCTTCGGCTGAAACCTTTACAAAATAGACTTGCGGATTCCAGTAAAAAAAAAAAAAAAAAAAGCTCGGCTATGGTGGTAGCACGTCAAATATTCGGAAGTCGTGGAACTTCAGAAGGTATTATTGATTCTCACCCTCCAATTTCTTTATGTAATCTTTGGGGGATATTACTGATGCAGATTGTTAGTAGTAGATATTATTGATTGGTAATGATGGTTATGAGTAGAATGAGTTTTAAATGTAAACTTTGGCTACTGCTTGGCGTCGTTAATTGAGGGAATTTGACGATTTTGTATTGGAGTCATTGATCAAAATTTTATAATAGTTAATTAAGAATTTAAGTTGTTGATCCTTTGCATTTTTATAATAGATAATTATGAGGGGACAAAGGGGTGATGCCGATGATTGAGATGATTGTTTTAACGGAAGTTAGTAAAATTGAAGTAAACTTGGCTGATCGGATATTACAGAACATCAATGAGGATGTTTCGAATTATCATTTTCAGTTTTCATGTTTTTCTATTGTGATGGCACTTTATAAATTTAGTGAACTAATTCGTTCGGGTTTGAGAATAATTTTAGACTCAAGAAGGTGAATCAATACAATATATTAATTATGTATTTCAATCTTTTTACTTAGAGCAAGACCGTTTGGAGGAGATTCAGCGGAAAAAAAGCGATTATTGATTAGTGTTTGCTTCTTTGGACAGAGGTAGGTGGTTCTATCTGTTTCTTTGGTGGAATTTGTTGACAGCGCTCAACACACACCTCAGATTGAGATATGAACGGTCGTCGCAATACAATTTACCCAACTAGGAGTCGGGGTCGAATCCACAAGGAACAAAGTGATGCGATCAAAGTAGTGGAGGAACTAAACATATTTGACTAAGCCAAACTTGGATAACAAGGTGATGAAACGATATTTAATAACCACAAACTACACTATGAAAGAAAGTAAAGGTGATCAATAGCCTTCTCACAACCAAGGAAGACAAGTCTTGAGCCTAGGATGCAATTATAGCACGGGGTTTATATATATTATGACCGGATCATTCTAATGTAATCTCTAGAATCCTTTCGGCCTAGAAGGGATTTTCCTCAACGGAGCTCGTCAAAGCCATGGTTGAGCTTATAAAGCACTACCCATTACCCGAGGAAAGAAGACCTCTTCCGAGCGTAATTTCTTTTAGATGAGTTAGTCTACGAAATAGCCTATCAATCAAAATCCTTGCTAGCTTCACTATTCTACGCTAACTAATCTCTCCTGAGTCTGGCAAAGTAGATATATAACTTAAGTGTCATGAGAACAAAAGTCAAGCAACTAAAACAATAGAAGCTAGATAATCAAAACCCACAAATATAAATTTCTAGTCATGATTCATTCATATAATCATGTCCAAAATCATACCAATTAACAATACAAATAGTCATGAAATATATTAACAAAATCAAGTCTTCAACAATATCAACAACACCAAATATATGCAATACAAAGTAAGGAAATAAAGAAAGGAGTATAAAGGATCAAGAAATTTTCAATGGGTTGCTCCAAATCTTCACTCTCTTGGTGTTTGGTTGATGGATCTTGGCTCCCAAGATTGGAGAATTGGCCAAAAGATGTGCCCTAGGTCGTTCAAATGGCTATTTATATGTTCACAATTCAGCTGGTGTGAAATTCCAAAACTGTCCAGCGCAGTCCAGACGCGCTCTTGTGCGATCGCGCAACATGGGGCGCTATCCCATCGTCCTTTGTGTTGGAGAAGTACTGTTACTAATGCCATATTACAACTGTTCAACAATGATATATACACTGACAAAGCGAAAAATTTAAAATTGTTGCATAAGTTAAATTACTGAATTAGTATTTGCACTGTATAGATCTGTATGAATTTGGTATATACATTTATGCAGTATATGAATATGTCTAATAATATTCAACAATGATATGCAGTGTATGAACCTGTATAAATTTGTATGCCAAGCAATATTTATTGTTACAGAACTTTGTATACAAAATCAGAAAATCAACAAAGCGACCATTGTTTTATTATGCTAACACAACTAGTGCAAAAACATTTATCCTTTGATTTCATTTCATTTTACCTTCAATCACTTTCATTGGTGCATTTAATCCTTCTTTTATTACGGCCTTTTGAACTAGCACACATGAGGCGCTTTCATGAGTAGGCTCGAAATCATAAACCTCTTATTCAGTCCAAGATGAGTTAATTAATTCATCAAAAGGTCACTAAATTTAAGCAAGTTATCCAAGAACGCCAACTTCATTTTATTTACGACAAGAAAATCACTCAATTTTATCAATGTGTCTTTGAAAATCAGTCTATATAAAAAGTGGATCTAGCACCTATATTAATGTTATATGACTCATACTATCAAACCTAAAATATAAGAGGCGACCCGACCTAATAAACCAAAAAAATGACTAGGTCTCTTTACAGAACATCATGGAAGTATCCTATGCCTACAAACCTATCTTATATTTGTATATTCGTTTTATTTTATCTTAATTTTTGTAAAGTCATACTCTATTGTATTTCGTACGAGCTCTCGTTGGCATAGCCTTTTTCTTTTTTGAAGTATTTTTTTTTTACTTTTCACAATTTTCATTTCTCCCTCCTCCATATAGCAATAATTCATACTGTTAAGTGACAAAAATTCCTCTATCATCTTTCAGACTAGTATCTTATTTCTGTAAAAAATTCATAATTTCTTTAGCTAAAGACTAAAATGTATGTAAAATTCCTTTAACGATCAAAGTGCGTATATCTTATGGTTGAACATAAATCTCAACCTGCATTGTTCATCAATCGATATTTAATTTTCGGATTTGTCGTACTTTTTCGTAAAATTTTAGTTATTTGCTCAATGGGGGATTAATTTACAATTTCTTAAAGGAAAAATGTTCTTTGATGAGTTGGGGTCTTTTTTAAATTGAAAATTAAATAATTTTTCCGGTGACTGTTGCAGACAAACACTATAAAACTAACTTTCGAATGCACTTTGATAGACTTGGTTTATATTGTCCTAAATCAAAAGAAAGTAGTTTTTTTTGGGCAATTTCAAAAGTTCAGTAAGCTTTTGAGGAATTAACTCCTCCAATAGTATCTCCATTTCACTCTAATGACCTATCGTAACCCTCTTTTTAGCCATAATTAATAGATAGCAGATGTAAATTTATTGTATACATAAGGAGACTTATATAGTTCATGTGGATATAGAATTATAAAGAAATTAAAATATTGATTATTACACCTAGTGCTGAAAACACTCACCCTTTGACTTCATAGACTCTTAATCAACATTTCAAAGAACATTGACGAAATTAGTGTCTAAGAAGGTTAGAGATGACAGCTATGATTTCACCATAATTCCCAGTGGACCGATTATCCTGTGATAACGGTGACTGAATTGGAGGTGGTTGCTTAAATAAGTTCTCACATAAATTTGCTAGGCTCGCAACACCTGATGCTTGTATGTTAGCATCTCGATAATTTCCAGCGTTTGCAAAGCCCCTGGCATCATTAAAAGATTTGAGTATACTGGCATAAGCTTGGGAACATTGGCTATAAATACTCTTGGAATGAGGGTCCTTAGCTCCTGAGATGAGGGAACGGATCTTCACGCTGGTGGCTGTTGCGCTCTTTGTTCCTAAGTCGATGGCAATGATTTCAAGCTTGGGAAGGATAGCCGTTTTGGAACGAGGATCTGATCGTAAAGCATTTGTGCAAAAACTAGGGTCAGCTGTGGAACGACAAATATCTGAGATTAAGTCGTCTGCTCGCAAAGAAACCACACTCAGAAAGGAAAATATAAACAATATATAGAAATTAGGGCAAGAGAGGACAGCCATTGTTTGAAAAAAGTAAATAAACTCTTGTTTCTTTCTTAGCTTCTTATTGCACAAATGACTTTTATGATTATCATATGGCTCCAATCCCATTTATATACTTGGTCAAGTGTAAGTACTATTATAAGTTCAATATCTGAAATAAATAGAATTATCTATTTTAAGGAAAATTTATTTCCTCTTTATTCAGAAAAAGCGTGATTATACTTCCAAATGAGATTCACCTCCATAAATATATTTCCGTTTATTCTTATTGCATGATATATATGTCAGATAATTTTTCTACCCTCTTTTGAAAAAATCGTGATAATCTTTCCAAATTAGATCCACCTCCATAAATATTTGTCCATTTCATCTTATTACATGATATATTTATTTTAATGGTTAATTTCACTGGTGGTCACTGAACTATTGTTTCATTAGCACAAAGTCACTTTTGTTTTATTTGTTACCCAAAAGTCACTCAACTTTGCTCCGGTCTGCAACAAATGTCACTCAAGCCGGATTTCGTTTAAAACTTGCTGGAAAAATGATGTAGCATCATTACTTAAAAATAATTTTTTTAATTAGTTTTTCATCTATTAATCTAATTCCTTAACATATTATTCTTATTTTACCCAACCCAAACACATTTCACTATGTCACCGTCGTGTATAAATATTTCATACCGATGACATTTCTCTTTGCTTCTGTTTCGTATTGAATTAGAGTCAGTGGCGGATGTAGAGTATTATATACGGGTTCGGCGGAACTCAGTAGATTTGACGCAGACAGTGTATTTGTATTAAAAAAATCTTTAAAAATGTACAAAAATCAAGTCGAGAACCCAGTTACTCGTACTTGAAATTGTTATCCCAAAATTTAGAATCCATAAGGTCCAAATCCTGAATCCACCTCTGATTAGAGTGTCAGGCACGTCATTTTTTTAAGGCTTTATATCTATGTGCCAATTATTTTTTAATGCAATAAGCAAAAGCAAGGACATACCTATAACTTAGAGTGTCATATCTTACATGAAGATATACAAATAACTATTTTATCAGTAAAAATTTTGAAATTTGATAAATATTATTTACCATATAATCGCTGGGGTACCAAGAAAAAATTAAATATACCAGAAAAATCGAAAGAAAAAAAATCTGAGATAAACCAAAAATAAAAAATCGACTTTGTTTGGTATTAGCTTGTTTAGATGGTTGTTATCAGTTATACTGTATCGTACTGTTACTGTACTGTTACTATAAAATAATGTTTGTATTAATTGTTACTTTAAAATTTTATTGTATCGTATCGTTAGTCTGTCGTTACATAATGATGAAGAGCCCATTTTATGTAACGATCGATTTGTTGTGATCGCGTCGTTAACGTGTCTTTTTTCTCTCTTCTTTCCTTTAATATATTACCATTTATCTTAAATTTTTTATAGTAACTCTATCCCGTATCTTATTATTTTCTTAGCAATATTGTAACTTCATTCTTCATTTACTAGTATGTTATATCATGAAACGACTGCAAACAATATAATCTATCAAAATGTTGAACTCAACAAAACATAAAGTACAATACAGTAGATATATTATGAAACGATATACATAACAACAGTCCAAACGAGATGTTATTTTGGTTTTAAAATTTAAAAAAATTGACATACTAGTTTGATTTCATAAATGAAAAATTGAACTAAACCGATTTAAGCCCGTTCATTATTTATTCCCGTTCCTCATTTTTCTTTTTGCGTAATCAATTTGACTAACACTACTCAATTTGATTAACTAATTAATGCAATACGAAACAGAAACAAAGAGAAATGACATCGGTATGAAATATTTATGCACGATAATGACGTAGTGAAATGTGTTTGGGTTGGGTAGAATAAGAATAATGGGTTAAGAAATTAGATTAATAGATGAAAAATTAATTAAGAAAATTATTTTTAATTAATGATGCCACATCATTTTTCCGGCAAGTTTTAAACAAAATCCAGCTTGAGTGACTTTATTGTAGACCGGAGCAAAGTTGAGTGACTTTTGGGTAACAAATGAAACAAAAGTGACTTTGTGGTAATGAAACAATAGTTCAGCGATGACCGGTGAAATTAACCCTTTATTTTAAGTCAGATTTGTTTATCCTCTCCTCTGAAAAATCGTGACTATTCTTCCAAATGAATCCACCTCCATAAATATTTGTCATTTGCTTCTTATTGCATGAATGTATAGAATGATTATCATGGTTGTGATTCCTTTAGTATGTTTGGTTATATGTTAGTACTTTTGCAAGTTCATCAATACAAAAAAAAAAAAAAAAAAAAAAAAATCCCTTTTTGAGTTTAATATTACCTTACCTATTGAGAAAGATCTTCCTAATTGTTACAGTATGATCCTAAAATGGGTAAATCATTGAAGTCTCTCTTTTAATGTGCAAATCCAATCTTAAATATATTTCTTACTGCTTTTATCCTACGAGTGACGACCAAAATGGAGAAAATAGATGTGAGGACCATCACTATATACCAAATAATATTCTTGGAGATTTACACAAATATACAACCCTAACACCATATTTACAAAAAGTAGAAATACTTTATTACTTTACAAAATATTACGATAGTTTTTTTATATTCCATATACAAGTTCAACAAATACCTACAATTTAGGGTTTCATCTCCTTCTTCCTTACCTTCTCCCATAATCACCGCCGACCACCGGACAGCCGTCGCTGCACCACCGATTTTTATTCTGATCTACAAGATGTAACATACAACAATACAAATATATACATTGCAAAATTTTAAAAATTTAATGTTTTGAAACTATACATAACCAAATATACATAAACATACAAAAGATATACACAACATATACAAAAAAAATACAAAAAACACAAATACAAATAACTATCCATTCTACACAAGCATACAACAACATACACATATATACAAACACATACACTACAAAAAAAGGGTGGATATAAACATTATATACAAAATATACAAAGATATATATATATATATATATATATATATATATATATATAAAAATATAGAAAGATATAAATATTTATATATACAAAATAAAAAAATATACACAGACGATTTTATACACATACCAAAACGGAAAAAACAAAAGGAAGATCGGATCGCCGGAACCCACCGCTGTAGGGCTGCAGCGGCGCCGCAGGGTGTCGCCGCAGTGGCAGCAGCGCCGCTGCACTGCAGCAGCAACACCGATTGAAGAAGGGGGAAACGCTGCAGCAGCAGCTTCCATGTTCTCTGATGGATGCCGAAGTCAGATCTGGTCGCACGGAGGAAAGGGGTGGGGCGGTGGGGGGTGGGGCTAATGGGTGGAGGAGGGGAGAGAAGGAGAAAGAGGGAGAAGAAATTAGGGTTTATGTTTGGGGAGAGGGAAATGAGAAACTATTGTTGTATATTGTTGTGTATTGTAAATATGATAAAACTATTGTTATTTTTTATAATTTAGCTATTAGGGTAGTCATGTGGTGTAAAGTTTCCTTTATTCTTTCATAGTGTAATGCTTTTCCATCGTCTAGCTATAGATTTCTCTTCTATCTAGATAATTTTACATTATTATTTGGCATCGTATTGAGTGATTTTTTTTCTTTTTTATTTTTCCATAGTTACCCCGTCATGTTTTTTCTAGTTGTCATAGTTACTGAAAATAAAAGGTCTAAAATATTTGTTATTTTTGAAGATTAAGAACATTAATAATTTTTTTTCGCTTAACCCTTATCTAATAAATACTGAGAAAGATTAATATAGTGAAAGTAAAAGTAATAGTAAATTGAGATTAAAGAATAAATATTTATTTAATATTTTCTTAAAGGTGTGAAAAACTGAACATGACAATTACAAACAATTAGAGAGAGAGAGGAACACGGTTTTAGTTCACTAGTAGTTAGTATGGTTGATATGATAGATGTACTTCAAGAATAATTTGTGATTCTTTCGATGATTACCGCACTTCCCTGAAATATTTAAAGAGTTTAATTTTTCGACACAAAAAGGTGAAAAAAAATGAATCATTAGATTACTTAAGAACTAACTAAGATGAAATAAATGAATGTTGTCATTTCCCAAGATACACCACTTTACTGTTTTAAAGATCAATTCCTTAAAATGTGTTCTTTTACTGTATTATATACGGAATTAAAACTGTAAGTAAATAAACACCCAATATTAGCGTGGAAAAACCCCTTGAACTCGGGATTAAAAAACCACGACCTACTCTCTCAAGTAGGATTTCAACTTTACTATTTGAAAGACTCACTCGGTTACAAGACTTCTCTCTTACTAACCTAGGACTAACTCTAATCCTATAGTGACCCCTTTCACAATCAGTAAAGTTCCTCCAAGTAACAAGACTTGAATGACGCGTACTCTTACAGAGCTTCTATGAAAGCAAATAGTACAATTTGATATACCCTACTACAGATGAACTAAGACTGAACTTTGACAAGACTCAATCTAAGGAACAGGTTCTTCACTTAGTTCCCTGTAGCTTAATGACTACACAAATACAATTTCGACTCAACAATGCTATAGCTCTTTTCTCTCTGTATTTGTGCGTAACTTCAACAGCTGAAATGCCCCTCTTCTTATAGCTTTGAAATCTGAGGAGTCTTGAGCAATTAGAACTTCAAAGCCTCCAAGAGTTTGAGTCCTAATTGAACTCCTTGCTTATCTTCAAGTCTTATACTAATCTTATGCAATCTTTTCTTATCACGCACAACTCTACATAATTATGAAGATAAACATTAGACAATAGGATAATAATTAATTTCTCGCTTAATTGATTTTGCATAATTATTTATTCAGCTGCAGCGATCCAAAGGAACAGGTCCTTGGATCTGTTCCTTCGTCATCAGTCAAAACTTCCAAGCTTATTCAAGCTAACATTTTCCCCCTTTTTGATGATGACAAACTCATAGATTTTACTTCATATCCTTAATATCCCGAACCTAGATTTTCAACTTAAAAGCCACATTAGCAGAAATCAATTTCATCATTAAGGATCAGGTTCTTTAACAGGTTATAAATATCACAAGCAAAATCATACTTACTCTTCCCCCTTTTGGCATCATTAAAAAGGTTGCATAAGTCAGAATTATTATAAGCAATAAACATAATAAACTCATAGTCGTTTAGGCAACTCAAAATGCAAACATAATCCAACAAAAAGCAACTGCATTGAAATGATATTAGCCATCGAAGATATGACATCATAAGCAAAAAGATTTTCAACCAGGGGAAACAAACTAAGCAAGTACTGCACTACTAGTCAAAAACTAAAGATAAGAAGGCTAAGAGACTAGAACTAATCTAAATCCCACTGGACAAAAGATGGCTTTTTAGTTTTGGGTATCAGGTGGTGAAAGGACCAGGTCCCTAAGATTTTTCCTGCAGCAACTCAAACATTTTACTAAGCATCCCTTCATTTGTTTCTTTTGTCTTAGCAGCCTCAATCTTCCAGAAGTCCCTTTCTTCCTCCAACATCTTAATCTTAGCAGCTTTCAAATCAATATGCTGCCTCAATACCCTAACCTTATTGTTCAAAGGTCGTTTGGAAGAACCAACAACAGTAGCCCCAACAGCAGCAGACTCAACATTTACTGTAATGTCACAATTGATCAGTGTAGTATCCCCAAATCTTTCCTTCTTGGTAGCAGTTTTCACTTCCTTCAATGGAAGGAACCGTTCCTTTACCCTTAGCAGAACTTTCCCTTTTTTTTTCTTTTTAAGCCCTGGTTTATCTACATCTACCATCTCTTCATCCTCCATGGGTGCTCTAAAAGCAGCCACACTGGAAACTCAGAAGACTCATGCATGGGAGCTTCTAAACACTTCATAGTTTCCTTTTCATTCCCTCACTTTTTGGTACAAACACACCTAGCCCCTCTACTTCTTCACCCTTATCATCAACTACATTTAAAGATTCAGCATAGTTTACCTTGAATTCATACAGGATCATGGCCCTAGACAAATCATCCAAATGTTCCAGTGTCTCAGCAAGAGATGGACCTGATCCTTCCCCCTGAATTTCAGAGTCAGTGTTTTGAGGGTTTTAATTTTCTGGATGTGGTGAATTTATTTGCATGGGTGAAGTAGGCTTTGTAACTGGTGGTTGTTCATTGGTAGGCATGGATGAAGTGTTTTCAAGTGAGAGAGACATTGCAATTTTTCGATTGACAAAATAATGAATTACTCTTTCTTGAATGAGAATATGAGATTGGACCTTTAAAAGATTATATAGAAGTAAAGGATAGTGATAGAGATGGAGTGTAAAATGAACTACCTTTCAGCTTCCTTGATTAAATAGAGTTCCAGACCGATTAAGTTTCTTGAATGTTTCAAAATAGAGCCATTAGGATTAAGAGTTCAAGTGGAAGATGGACTGTGGAACGGTTCCTTAATGGGACTGATTTCAGAGAGATAGAGTTTGAATGGGATTTAAACTCGTCTACTTACCTGTGTTCTTCAAACTCTAATAATTTCTGAATAATAAAGTAGTGCATACCTGAGAATGTAATAAGGAACAGTTCCTTTACCCAATTTCAATCAAATTGCATAATCTGAAATTCTAAGAACATAAGGGTAACATCATTAAAATTTAGTAAACATAAGTAGAAATCATGGCATAGAGTATACAATTAAGTATAGAACTGAGTTGAAAACTTCACATTGACTTTATAAAATTCATTTTTCAGCCAAATTTTCTAGCCAATTTTTGAAGTAAAGCTGAGCAGACTTAGGTGAATTTAATCATCCCTAATTCTAAGTTGTTCCTTTCAAAATGATCTCTACCTAAAGCCTTTGTGAAAATATCAGCAATTTGTTTATCAGTAGGACAAAGGCTATAATGATCAAACCCTTCTCATAATTATCCCTCAAGAAATGGTGTCTTATATCAATGTGTTTAGTTCTCTTGTGATGCACAAGATTCTTTCCCATGTTAATTGCACTAGTGTTATCATAATAGATAGGAACAGTTCCTACATCAACACCAAAATCTTGGAATTTTTGTTTGATCCACAAAAATTGTGAACAACACGAGGCAACTGCCACATACTCAGCCTCTGCAGTGGAAAGTGCCACTGAATTTCATTTCTTAGTTTCCCATGAAACCAAACACTCACCAAGAAAATGTACCATATCTGAGGTACTTTCTCTATCAACAAGGAAACCTGCATAGTCAGCATCAGTATATCCAACAAGATTAAAACTACCACCTTTTTGGATACCAAAGTCTCAAGGAACCTGTTCCTTTGAGATATCTCAATATTCTTTTAACAGCTTTCAAATGAGATTCCTTAGGATCTGACTGAAACCTAGCATATAAACCAAGACTCTCTTGTATCCTTGCTGAAGTAGAAATTTTGATAGTCGTTCATACCATGCTCTTGGTGCCTGCTTGAGTCCATACATGGCTTTGTCTAGCTTTATTCCTAGTTACCATACCATCTTCATCAAGTTTGTTCCTGAAAACCAATTTTGTTCCTATGATGGACCTGTTCCTTAGTTTGGGTTCCAGATGCTAAACTTGACTCCTTTGGAATTGATTCAACTCCTCAAATTGTGATTCTTGACTGCTGATCTAGTTTGAATTCCAGAAGTCTTGTCTGAGATTATCTAATCTACAGGATATGAACCTTGATACTTGTAAGGCTTGAGTATCAGACCATCTTCAGAAGTTCCTTGCTGAAGAACAGTTACTGATGTAGTAGCAGTACAGGTTTGAGAGATGGATCCATCATTTGTTCCCCCTGTTTCTATGCTACTTTTTTCAGTTCTATCCTGAGGAACAGTTCCTTGCAGTTCACTTCTCATAGTATCCCCATCCAATGTCTACATTTGTGGATCAATTTCACCATGTTTCAGCATTCCAATCTCTTCATCTTCTTGTACCTGTTCTTAAGACAAATTGTCAGATTCATCAAACTTATCATGCATGCTTTCTTCAATCTTTGATGTTTTCTTGTTAAAGACTCTATAGGATTTACTGTTTGAAGAATAACCAACAAAGATTCCCTCATCACTTCTAGGATCAAATTTTCCTAAGGCATCCTTTCCATTGTTGTGTATAAAGCATTTACAACCAAAGGATCTAAGGTGTGAAATATTTGATTTTCTTCCTTTAAGTAACCCATATGGTTTCTTTTCTATCAGTGGCCTTATCATACACCTATTGATTGTGTAGCAGTGTTAATAGCCTCAGCCCAAAAACTTTGTGGAAGATTCCCAGACAGTATCATAGTCCTAGCCATTTCTTGTAAGATCTTATTTTTCCTTTCAACTACTCCATTTTGTTATGGAGTTCTAGGTGAAGGGAAGTTATGATCAATATCATTTTCATTGCAAAAGTTAAAGAACATTTGATTCTCAAACTCAGTACCATGATCTGACCTTATAACAACAATATGACTATCTAGTGTTTTCTGAATCTTCTTAGCAAATATTGAAAATGCATTAAATGCTTCTTCCTTAGATGCAAGAAAAAGAGTCCAAGTAAATCTAGAATAATCATCAACCAGTACCATAACATATTTCTTACCTCCACGACTCATTGTTCTCATTTGTCCACAAAGATCCATATGGACCAGTTCTAAAGGTTTGGTAGTACTGACCTGTTTCTTTGGATTAAAGAATGACTTTACCTGCTTCCCCCTGCTGCAAACTCTTTCTTCCTTGAACTTGATGTTAGAAAGTCCTATCACCAAGTCCTTAGAAACTAGTTTGTTTAATGGCGAAAGAATAGCATGACCAAGTCTTTTGTGCCATAGGAGGGGATCATTTAGCACTACACTTAGACAACTTATGCTGCCATCCATGCCTATTTCCCTGCAAAATAATCTCTCCAGAGGTTTGGTTAGTCACAGTGCACCCAGTAGATGAGAAATTAACATTATTACCTTTGTCACACAATTGAGATATACTCAATAAGCAATGCTTCAGCCCATCTACTAGAAACACATTGTCTATACTATGTAAATCAAACCTACCTACCTTTCCAATGTCAATAATTTCCCCTTTCTTACCATTACCGAAGGAAACACTTCCTCCTTGAAAAGCTGAGAATGAATGGAACAGCTCCTTGTGTCCTGTCATGTGCTTTCAGCAGCCACTGTTCATGTATCATTTTGTGGCTCATCACTTTCACTCCAGTCTGCAAAAAGAAAACTATGGGTTAATTTTAGGAACCCAAACTAGTTTGGGTCCCTTTCCTTTAACAAAAGGGTGAATTAAATCTCTCCTAGCCCAGAATGGCAATGCTTTCTTTGTGTGAACACTTTTCTTAGCCACATATTTTTGGACATGTTTATAGGACCTGTTCCTATGTATAGATTTTCAAAAGATTGACATTTTCTTTTCAAGTCACCAGTATTTCCACAGTGTGTGCATAACCAATTTTCAGAAAAAGTTAGATACTTATTCTTTGGATCCCATTTGGGCAATGACTGAGATTTCATAAACCCAATACCCTTCCTATTACTACTATGATTTTCATGTAACCATTCTAATGCTTCAGAACACTTGTTCCATTTAACAATTTTGTTGTTCATCTTTGGTTTTGATCAAGTCCTCTTCCAAAGTTCTTATCTTTTCATTTTTCTTGTACAGTTCATCAACTGTCACTTTCAACTTCTCTTCAGCAATAAGCTGGTGAGAATTTGCACTGCCCTTACCTTTACCAACTGTATCAGTTTCTAAATTTTCATTTTGCAATTCATGAACAGTTGATTCAAGTGTAAGGACCTGTTCCTTTAGCATGCAGTTTTTCTTTTTCAGAATGTCATTTTTTATTACAACCTTTTTGTATTCAGTTTCTAAACTCTCAATTTTATCATGCAGTTGATCTTTACCATCCCTAAGAGATCTGAATTCATTTAGTACAGTATGAAACACTTTAACTAATTTCTCTCTAGGCATATTTTTCACATCCTTTTTGAGTTTAGAAATAAATACCTCGGCATCTTGTTCATCATCTGAATCTTCAAGAGCAATTAGAGCCAGCTCATCATCCAAATCATCATCAGACTGCTCATCTTCACTATCTTGCCAGCCATCAACCATTGCTTTGAGAGTTCTATTCTTCTTTCGGAACTGTTCCTTAGCCTTTCTTTTCTTTTCAACATACTTCTTTCTCCATTCTTCTTCCATGACTGGGCATTTTCTAATGTAGTGCTCCATGCTTCCACATTTGAAGCATTCTCTTTCCTCTTTCATGTCAGAAGATCTACTTTGTCTATTAGATCCCTTATTCTCATTCAGGAATCTTTGGACACTTCTGGCTATAAGGACCAGGTCCTTTTCATCATCAACAAAATTGTTAGCAGCAGATAAGGCTTTAGATCTTTTAACCTGATTGGTTCCTTCATGAGCAACCTGCAATGCATCCCATATTTCCTTACCTCCAACATTATTGAACAATGGTGGCCTTACAATGGACTGACCCTCGGAGTTTCCTTGTGGTGCACTCATTCTAATCCTAAGGTGTTAGCCTCTTCAAGGATAACCTGCTCTAATACCAATTGTTATTTTTCAAAATAAACCACTTTACTGTTTTAAGAACCAGTTCCTTAAAATGTGTTCCTTTACTTTATTATATGCGGAATTAAAACTGTAAGTAAATGAACACCCAATATTAGCGTGGAAAAACCCTTGAGCTCGGGATCAAAAAACCACGACCTACTCTCTTAAGTAAGATTTCAACTTTACTATTTGAAAGACTCACTCGGTTACAAGACTTCTCTCTTACTAACCTAGGACTAACTTTAATCCTATAGTGACCCCTTTCACAATCAGTAAAGTTCCTCCAAGTAACAAGACTTGAATGATGCGTACTCTTACAGAGCTTCTATGAAAGCAAATAGTACAATTTGATATACCCTACTACAGATGAACTAAGACTGAACTTTGACAAGACTCAATCTAAGGAACAGGTTCTTCACTTAGTTCCCTGTAGCTTAATGACTACACAAATACAATTTCGACTCAACAATGCTATAGCTCTTTTCTCTCTGTATTTGTGTGTAACTTCAACAGCTGAAATGCTCCTCTTCTTATAGCTTTGAAATATGAGGAGTCTTGAGCAATTAGAACTTCAAAGCCTCCAAGAGTTTGAGTCCTAATTGAACTCCCTGCTTATCTTCAAGTCTTATACTAATCTTATGCAATCTTTTCTTATCACGCACAACTCTACATAATTATGAAGATAAACATTAGACAATAGGATAATAATTAATTTTCTCGCTTAATTGATTTTGCATAATTATTTATTCAGCTGCAACGATCCAAAGGAACAGGTCCTTGGATCTGTTCCTTCGTCATCAGTCAAAACTTCAAAGCTTATTCAAGCTAACAAATGTCTACCAAAATACAGTAGTTGATCGATTAAAAAAATTATACATTGATATGTTATAGCTTGGTAAAAACAAGCTGAAGCATAAAGATACTATTTTTTATTTTTTTATTGGGTAATTAGCTCATATTTTATTATCAAAACAATTAGATACCACACAATTTAAAAATAAAAACAAACAGACTATCCTCCATGGCTGGACAAGTCCCAACATGAAGTCAGTATCCCTTCCTCTCTCCCCTAGTTACCCCCCTCTCCTAAGCTAGGATACTAATAAAGTTATGGTGGTCTTCTCTATAGCATGACTTTCATGTGACATCTACAATATATATCTTGTATGGCTTGCTTAGTCACTGCATTGCTTCCCTCTGCTCATGGGCGGACCTAGGCTTAGTGAAGGGGTATCAATTGATACTTCGGGAAAATTGCACTGTGTAGATAGGTAAAAATTATATATATATATATATATATATATATATATAGACACACACACACACACACACACAATATATAATTGAGTCCTCTTATTTTTTTCGTATGTTATCTTGTTTGTAGTTTGATTGAAACGACCTTAAGTAGTCGTTTCGGAAGTTAGGACACCGATTGACGTGCTAATAGTTTTAAAATCTTCGTAAGGTCTATTAGGACCTGTCTGTAAAATTTAAATTAAATCAGACCTCGTTTGGTAGGTATCGAAAGAAGGTTTCCGTTTTCATTGTCGGTAAATCTTAAAAAGAGGTTTTCGATCTCGATTTTGGTGAATAAGCTCAGATTCAAAATCTGAAGGCACCGTTATGTTCGTATGGTCATTTGTGACCTGCGTGAATTTTTGAAGTGAATTTTGAGGTTGTTCGGTTGATTTTGGCTAAAGTTCTGAAAATTAATAATTTGATCTTTTTCCATTTAATTCGCATCTTGAGTTTCGGAAATCTGATTTGAGATCCACCTTAGCAAGTATGTTATATATATTTGTATAACTTGTATGCAAAATTTGAGATTATTTCAAATTTCGTACGGTTCCATTTTAATTTTCGCTACGAAAATAAAAAGAAAAGAAAAGAGAAAAGGAAAAAGAAAATATGGAAAGGCGTTGTCGACGATCAGAACTAGAAACATAGAAAGCAACGGAAACGGGAAAGCTGAGAAGAAAATGAAAAAATACCAGAAAATATGAAAGAAAGGAAAAAGAGCCGGAGAAAGATAGAATTTTCACGTCGAAACATTCAAGTAATGATCTTAATGCATTATTTTAGTTTATTAAGTGTGTTTGAATATGAGTATCCAAATCATGAGCCATTTGATCCACCGGAAACTAGATTCTGAGAACTATGCTTATGTCAAAAATCAACTCGTAATTCAGCATGGATCGACACAGAAAAATCTTGGAAGTTGGCTCTACAATCGGGTACATTGCACTCTTGGAAGCAGGTTTCATGGGTCCCTTTTTTTCCTTTTAATTGTTTTTGCAGGTCTGTTTGACAGGTAGAATGGTCTCAATATCAGTCTCAGAAGGTTCATATGTTGTCACATCGATGTCTTGAGCAATGAGCAGAATCCACATGTGACAGAAGGACCTCCAAAGTTCGGCATTTGTTGATCGACGAAGAACTATTTGGAGAGTCTGTTCGTCCGACTTGGAGAAACTGGTCGCATCACTTCATCCATCATTGGTGAGAAAACTCATGGACTGCCTCTTCTTGAGATTTAGCCGCTTCGGCGAGTTACTATTTTGGCGTATAAGCACGTACTCATTTTGCATTCCCAATGAGCAAGTATGTGGACCACCATCTTCTGCAAACTTGGTGAAGAGGTATGCGGGGCGTCTCGACCTTTAATTTTCTTGGAAGACCACCTAGGCATCATCTCCTTTTAGTCGTGGTGAATAGATTGAGTAATTGACGATGCGCCGCTATGTCAAGACTTTTGATATAGCAACATCCATTTCAGGAAGTTCAATGATCTTAAACATGAGGAGTTTCATCAAACATTGTAGGAACATCGGAATCCAAGAACGTGTACTCCTTTTCTTGCGATTCTTTCAAAGTCGAATTTTGACTTGATTTGTTTTGCATGAAAGTTGTATTCCCACTTTTCTTCTCACTTGGTTTTGTGGTGATCTCCAATGGAGAAGTGTTGACATACATGGATTCTTTGATTTCATAATCGAATGCGAACTTGCCCCCTTTCTCGACTTCTTGCTTGTCTTCACTTTTACGAGGCTTGTAGACAGGGCGTTCCTCAGTTTCCACTTGCAGCCTTGTTCAATTCTATATCATGCGCAGTGTGCCCAATTCTTCAAATGCTTTAGGCTTTATGACTTGCACGTGTGGCCAGAATATGATGTTTTGATGATAATAAATAAGATGTACTTGTTACATTGAAATAAATTGTGGCTTTATTTGTGAAACTAACTATTCTTGGAAAAAGTAATAAATTGTGGATAATGATATTTCCAGGAAAAGTTTTGAAATGGATTAATGAATTTTGGTTGTCTAAATTAAATGGAATTTTTGTGTGTAAATATGTGGTGATTAAGTCAAGCTGATTTGATAAGATTATGTGGTTGATTCTCTACAAGATATGGAAGTAAAAGTAGAGTTGGAGTAGAACTCTAGGATATCATTATTTGATTAGGAAAAGTGATAGACTTTAAATGGTATGACTATCCTAGATATACTTGGACTGTGATTTTACTGTTTTGATCTATAAGTAGTCGAGGATTCATGGGAGAAAGACAGGCGTAGCTTCAAGAGACAAAAGTTCAGATGCAGTTGGAACGGGCGCTGACAGTCTGGACAAGTGTTTCATCAAGTCATTTAAAATTGCTCGAGTCCAGTTCTTAGTTCTTGTAATAGGTCTTAAATTGTAATCTTGTTGAGCTTTTTAGAAGCACTTTTTGAGGTTGTAGTCTGGAGCTAAAATCCCATTGGATAAAGAACTTAGAGTTAAGTTCTTTGTGTTCCAAATTAGGGTAGCAATGGTCTAGGTTTGTTGTGTAAGGACTTAGGGGTAGGCCTTGGAGTTACTGTTGTAATCTGGTTTTGGCTAGAGTGTTTTAGTGGATTAGTTGAATATCCCGGGGGGGTGTGGGTCGTGATTTTTTACACTGCTGAGCCAAGGTATTTTCCATGTTAAAATCGCGTGTGTCTTGTCTACTTTTGTTCTTTTATTACTTTGTTAAATTAAGTTGGAACACCACTTGGAATAGGTTCAACAAAACTATTCTAACTATTTAACAAAGTTTAAAATTTAAATAGAGGCAAAAACATTGTCGACCCAATTCATACCCTCTTGTATCAATGTACTCTAAACTAACACAATCCGTTTTGTCAACATGACATTAGAGCCTGATTCATCCTTATTTTTTATTTACTTAGAATTAGGCACCCATGTTATATTATTTATGATCCAGTTAATCAGGCCTCGACATGCGTGGAATCCTAGATTGTCCACATTAGTTGAAAATGAATGAATTACAGTATATATGTTTTTTGATGCAATCACTGAAAATATCAAGATAGCACTGGAGGTCCTAATAGAACTAATAAGTAAATTAACCATATGTTCCAAACTTGCAGGGGACCTAATTTTATCATCTTGTTCTCCTGATTCACAAATTTGGAGGTATACTTAACATTTCTTGCTGTTATGCTTAACAGTTCTTGCTGTTTCTAACATTCTCAGCCATAATATAGCTTCACATTATAGAAGTGGCGGTATCAAAAATTTCGCTAAGGTGTTTAAGATTTAATGTATGTGTATGAAGAGTAGTATTTGACCTATCTATACCGTATAACATTTAGGCTATGTGATGACTGACTATTATGCCATGAGGTTTAGTTCAATGTACTCACTCAAGATAACTTTTAAGGTAATTACAGGTTAATTTTTTTGATAAACTTTAATCGATTTTGATAAAATAGATTAAACTACACAGATTTTTATTGGATCAACTGCCTGAAGAAGTTCACCTCTTCTCCAGAAAGTAAACAACCAATTAAGAACTACTTCTTCTGCTAGTGCTTTTGGATCAATGGCCCTTTTCCCACAAGCAACTTCAAGTAAGAATGCACCAAAGAAAACACATCACTGCTAGTTCTAGCCTTGCCTGTTTTAGTATGCTCGGGGGCAAGGTACCCGATGGTACCAACAATGTGTGTTGTATGAGGATCAGTACCATGATCATATAATCTTGCAAGTCCAAAATCTCCTAACCTCCCATTTGATTCACTGTCTAGTAAGACATTACTAGCCTTTACATCTCTGTGAACTACTATTTTCTCCCATTTTTCATGTAGATAAGAAAGTCCTGATGTGGCGCCTTTAATCACTTGAAACCTGACTCCAAGTTAGGGCGCTCATTTCCTTTCCATACAGATAATTATCTAAGCCTCCATTAGGCATGTACTCATATACCAAGAGCAGTGCACCTTTACGCCGACAATAACCAAGAAGAGGAACTAAATTCCTATGGCGTAAATTAAACGACCCATGCTGACAATTTCTGCTATGAAGTTCATTCCTTTCCTTGATTCATGAGATGCCTTTTTTACTGCAATTTCCATCTTTGAACTAGGCAATACCCCTCTATAGCCACTTCGTAATCCACAACTACCTAACCTTTGGTAGCAATATACAGTTCTTTGTACTTGAACCTATGAGGTCTGTTAGTTTAGAGTACACTCGACACAAGAGGGGGGTGAATTGGGTCGTTAACAATTTTTGCCTCTTTTTAAGTTTTACACTAAGTTAGAACAGCTCACTTGGAACAGTTCCTATGGGTGTTCCAACTGCAGTTAAACAAAGCAATGAAAGAGCAAAAAAGACAAGGCACACGCGATTTTAACGTGGAAAACACCCTGGCTCAAAGGTGTAAAAAACTACGACCCACACCCTTGTGGGAATTTCAACCAATCCACTAAACAAACGAGCCAAACTCGGATTACAAAGGTAACCCCAAGGACCTAACTCTAAGCCCTTACACAACAATCCTAGATTGTTGCTACCCTCCCAAACTATCCTAGCTTGGAACACAAAGAACTTAACTCTAAGCTCTTTACCCAATGAGATTTTAACTCCTGATTACAACCTCAAAAAGTGCTTCTAAAAAGCTGAACGAGACTACAATTTAAGTGCCTAATACATGAACTAAGAACTGGACTCAAACAATTCTAAATGACTTGATGGAACACTTGTCCAGACTGTTCCAACGCCCGTTCCAACAGCTTCAGATATTTCCTCTCTTGAATGCTCAGACTCTCTTTTTACTGAAGTGTTTTGGACGTTGCTCTCCATATGTATGTGGACTTCTTTTATAGATAAAGACCTGATAAGTAAAAACAAAGTCCAAGTATATTAGGGATAATCATATAGCTTTAATTCTAATCCCTTTCCCTTATCATTTTGGATTTCATAGAGTTCTACTCCAACTCTACTTCATTCTTCAAATCCTGCAGATAATCAAATAGCTAAAGAATCTTATCAAGAATACTTAGCTTAATCCATAAGTCAGCCATACAATAATTTCACCAAAATTAGCAATTAAATTATATTCACCAAATTACCAATAATTCAAGAAAAACTAGTTCCACAAATAAGGTCTTAATTAATTCAATGTAACAAGTGCATTTTGTTTATTATCATCAAAACATTATATACTCAACAAATTCCCCCTTTTTGATGATGACAAACAAAATGTGCTTGTTTCATTTTAAAAATCACAACAACCTCACTTAAGACAATTAAGGATCTAAACTAAGGAATTTATTTATTTAAACACACATAATGTTTCTTCCTCCTTTTATCTAAACACACCTAATGTTTCTTCACCTTTTTTGCCAAACTCATTATTACCAAAAGCACATACAAGTAAGGGACATTGAGACAAAATTAAAGTGGAATATTTGTCAGTGATATACATAACCTAAGCACAAGCACATATTACTCTTCCCCCTTTTGGCATCATCGAAAAGCATCAACTACTGTCAAAAATCAACAATGCAAAAAATATGGATAATCAAGTATGTCACACCCATCGCCACTATGGCAGCAACTCATGTAAGCATAAGTATAAATTTCTCAAGTATTGATACTAAATGATATTGGCCATCCTGCTTAAAATCACAATTCATCAAAACAATCCACAAAGGACAAAGCCAAATCTGTACCAGTTAAGCTTTCAAGCCCAAAATAAAATGCTTAATGCATAACCTTGTTCATAGGATTTAAAACAAGAATATAAGGTTAAGGAACAAGGCATTGAACAGGTTCAAGACTGGGTTGATATGAGTGTGAGGTTAAGGAAAGTGTTAAGAGTTTCTAGACGTGGTGCTTGGCTTATATTTCCCTCTTACTTTCAACTTTTGCTCAATTCTGAAAATATAGGATATCAAGGTTTCATTCTCCTCCATAATATTAGCCAACCAATTCTCTAAAATATTAACTTGAACATTCATATTAGAGATGACTATTGGCTCACTAGTAGAACCAGGTCCATCACCTGTTCCATCTTCTTTGCGGCCCATGATCTTGACAATAGATCTATGAAATTTGTCTCAAAAGAATTTTCATCAAACATCTCCTCCACATAATAAAATTACAACACCCATCAAAGCACACATTTCTTTTTTTTTTTTTTTTTTTTTTTTTTTTTTTTTGGTTCCCTCTCAACCTTAGGCTGCTTCACATTTATTCAAATAAGATTGCCTCCTATTATTTTCAGATTTGCAACTTTATCTTTGGAAATTCTTCAAGGCCACATTCGAGGGAGACTGGAGGTATGAAAGAAAATGTATGAGAAATTGTAATGAACAATTATATGCACAAGCCATATTTTGGAGGTACAGATCTAGAACAGTTTAAAACTCATTTATCCTCTATTTCATGCTTTAAAAACTGTGAATCAATCAAAGAAAATAAGGGCAATATCATTAGACCTCAACGAGAAAAATAATGAACTCATGATATGAGAGCATGCATATTACAGCACAAGAATTGAGTTAGACATTTTTAAAAAAATATTTATGCATTGATTGAGATCGAAGAATGACACCTCCTAGCCAATCATTGGAAAAAAGAAATACACCATGCACTTAAGTAAATATAATCATGCCAAGATCCAATTTATTTACCTCAAGATATCCATCACTTAGTGCTTTAGTAAAAATGCTAGCAACTTTTTACCCAAAATACTAAACAAGAGATAGAAAGAATTACATACCTTTAGTGCAACATTGGTCAAACAAGAACTCAACATAACCAACATCAACATGCCTAAAACTTATACGTGTCGAAATTCAGATGATGTGAGTTTTTGTGAGTTGATAGGTGGGATCCTTATTTTAATCTTTCAGCTCAGGATCTGGAACAGGGCTTCGAACTGTTTCAACAAGTTTTTTTCCATGTGTTCTTCCCCCTAATTGTTCCAGATTGTGCCCAGGTTTAGAACGACCTGTTCCAAGACTTGTTCCTTCGGGTTGGACATTTGTGGGATCCTTTTCACTTAAAGCTTGAGTAAGACCAATTTCAAAAGCACATTCTTTTCAGCTAAAGCATTAGAAGTATCACTTGAACAACTTCTCAAAATATTGTCACTCACAATTTAGCAACCACTATAAAAATCAACTTTGTTCCTAAGGTCACATAATTGTGAAATATTCAACAAATTAATCTTTAAAACTTCAACCACTAAAGAATGGAAGAGTGACTTACCTTTCTCGCCTATATCAAAGATTTACCTTTCTTACCTTCACCAAATGCCACACTTCCTTCATTGAAAGCTGTCAGCAAGAGGAATTTTATTTTACTCCAATAATAAGCTTCGAGCAACCACTAACCAAGTAACATAATTGGTTGCTCCCTCTCACCTTAGCCTGCAAAACTAGATTAAGTGTTAGACTTAGGAACCCAAACCTTTTTGGGTCCCTTTCCTTGAGAAACAGAAAATATCATATCTTTTCTAACCCATCTAACAATATTTCCAATTTTTTCAAGAGCCTTGATTCTAGCTAAACATTCATACTTGTAGTGACCAGTGTGTCCACAATGAGTACATAAGCGATAATCAGGCAAATTAATATTTTTTCTATTGTAACCCAGACCACTACGACTCCTACTTTGATGTTCAGTTAGCCAATTTAAAGCTTCATTGGACTTGTTCCACTTTTTGGTCATAGCAAGTTCATTGCTCACATTTTTCAAATTTTCTTGAAGCTTTTTATTCTTTTCAATTTCATGACTCAACTCTCTTTTCAAAGTAGTTAGATCAGATTCAAGACTTATTTGATCAACATTAAACTGATTCTTGATAACTGATTTAGATTCCTTAAGTTCATGAATTTCTTCATGCAAAGATGAAATATTTCCATCCAATTTACAAATTTCCTCTTTGAGTACCTTATTAGCCTTTTCAAGTTCGATTTTCTTTCTTTGCAAACATTGGCAATCAGACTTCAAACTTGACATAACAGTAGCTAACTCATTTCTCTCGGCACTCACATTTTGAAATTCATCCATTAAGGAAAGCAAGAAATCAACTACTTTACTTTTTGATAAATTATGAATTTGCTCTTTAAGTTGAGTGAGACTTACCTCTGAGAATTCATCATCTGTTTCAGAATCACTCTTGGCCATTAAAGCAAGATCGTCTCTTTCATCCTCATATTCTGATTCCTCATCAGAAGTGTCTCCCCAAGCGGCAATCATGGCCTTTTTCATAGCTTTGGAAGCTGATTTCCGCTGCTTCTTGGAACAGTCAGTGGAACGTTCCATCCTTTGTTCCAACTGCATTTGTGGGCAGTCTTTGATCATATGATCAAGCTTTCCGCACTTATAGCAACCATCAAAATGAGCCTTTTCAGTAGATTTAGACTTGCTGGAGTTTCCTTTCTTCAGGTTGTTTCCCTTCTTGAACAAAATTTTGAATGTGCGAGCAAGCTTTGTAAAGTCTTCTTCATCCAAATCTGAATCATCATTTTTTGTAGCTTTCAAGACTAAGTTGCGCTCATTCTTTATTTCCTTCTTAGCTTGAGAATTTTTTCTGAGTTCATATGTTTGAAGATTGCCTATCAGCTCGTCCATAGCCATCTTGTCCATCTGTTTGGCTTCTTGAATAGCCGTAATTTTGGGCTCCCACGAGGAAGGAAATATCCTCAATATTTTCCTGACACAATCTTCAGAAGAAAATTCTTTTCCAAGAGATTTAAGCTCATTAGTAATATGAGTAAACCTAGTAAACATGTCCTTTATTGATTCTTGTTCATCCATAAAAAATAATTCATATTTTCTCATTAAAATTTCAATTCTGGACTGTTTTACCTGGTTTGTACCATCATGAGCTAGCTGCAGAGAGTCCCAAATTTCTTTGGCGGATGTGCATCCGGATATTCTATTATATTCATCAGATCCGAGACCAAAATAAAGTATTTTGATCGCCTTAGCATTTTTCTCCATCATCTTGAAGTCCTCAACATTGAATTCATCTTCTATTTTCGGGACCTTTGCACCATTAGCGCCTGCTTTCATGGGAATCAATGGACCACTCATGGTGATTTGCCAAAGTTGATAATCTTCAGCTTTCAAATAGATCTCCATACGATTTTTCCACAAGCTATAGTGTTGACCATTAAACAATGGAGGCCTAGCAATTGATTGACCCTCTAGTTGTCCTATTTGTGCACTCATTTTAAGGATCTCTCAAAGGTGTTAGCCTAGATATGAGACACCCGCTCTGATACCAATTGTTAGTTTAGAGTACACTCGACACAAGAGGGGGGTGAATTGGGTCGTTAACAATTTTTGCCTCTTTTTAAGTTTTAGACTAAGTTAGAACAGCTCACTTGGAACAGTTCCTATGGGTGTTCCAACTGCAGTTTAACAAAGCAATGAAAGAGCAAAAAAGACAAGGCACACGCGATTTTAACGTGGAAAACACCCTGGCTCAAAGGTGTAAAAAACCACGACCCACACCCTTGTAGGAATTTCAACCAATCCACTAAACAAACGAGCCAAACTCGGATTACAAAGGTAACCCCAAGGACCTAACTCTAAGCCCTTACACAACAATCCTAGATTGTTGCTACCCTCCCAAACTATTGGAACACAAAGAACTTAACTCTAAGCTCTTTACCCAATGGGATTTTAACTCCTGATTACAACCTCAAAAAGTGCTTCTAAAAAGCTGAACGAGATTACAATTTAAGTGCCTAATACATGAACTAAGAACTGGACTCAAACAATTCTAAATGACTTGATGGAACACTTGTCCAGACTGTTCCAACGCCCGTTCCAACAGCTTCAGATATTTCCTCTCTTGAATGCTCAGACTCTCTTTTTACTGAAGTGTTTTGGACGTTGCTCTCCATATGTATGTGGACTTCTTTTATAGATAAAGACCTGATAAGTAAAAACAAAGTCCAAGTATATTAGGGATAATCATATAGCTTTAATTCTAATCCCTTTCCCTTATCATTTTGGATTTCATAGAGTTCTACTCCAACTCTACTTCATTCTCCAAATCCTGTAGATAATCAAATAGCTAAAGAATCTTATCAAGAATACTTAGCTTAATCCATAAGTCAGCCATACAATAATTTCACCAAAATTAGCAATTAAATTATATTCACCAAATTACTAATAATTCAAGAAAAACTAGTTCCACAAATAAGGTCTTAATTAATTCAATGTAACAAGTGCATTTTGTTTATTATCATCAAAACATTATATACTCAACAAGGTCCATATTCATGTTCCAGTCTTCAAGCAATTCAGCAAACTTCATTTTTCTTCTTATTGGATAAGCAATTCCAGAGATAGCAACTAAAAGCGCGAATACCAAAATCACAGGCAAACCAATGGATAGAAGCTTAGATACCTTTTTAGGTCAAATTCGAGGAAGCTTTGGAAGTTTAGAAGTATCAAGTCCTGCATCCATGCCATTTATCTTTAAACTCCATCCCAGAATATAGTGAGATTATGTCACTGAGCCAGTGGCTGATGAAAAGCCGATATACATGGTTTCTTTTAAGACAGGTGAAAGATCATAATACAAAGACAAAAGTAGAGTTATTGGTTTAGCAGCAGTGACAGGTGCTAAGGTAACATGCATTTCTTAGATGCAGAATCATATTCAACCTAAGCTTGCACTGGCTGCCACTAATGAGAGTCAAATTTTGAAGCCAACTATTGTTATTAACATAATAACCTGCTGGCTTTGATACCTCAGATTGATATTAATTCCTACATGGTTATCACTGATATCTTCGAATTCACGGCTCATTACAGTATCAAACTCCACAGCAACAACAAGGTTGGTGATGTTGCCGTTGTTCTTATCATTGAAAAGACCGATATATGGAGCTGGAAGAGCTCCTCGGAAGCCTGCAGTCGGTGCAATAACAAAAGCTAAGCCAGACTATCCATAGTCGGATATTCAGGCACTATGGTGAATCCGAAGGATATCATCCACCGAGTTCCGAAGTGTGCGTCAAACCATTTCTCAGCTATAAAAACAGAAAGAGAAAAATAAAAAAGACATTTTTATCTTTTACATAATTCATGAAAAGGAATCTTGATATTTTGCTACCTGGCAATACAAAATATACAACAGTGGCTTCAGATAAGTTTTATACTGAATGTTGTTCTTTCTGTATCAAACATGAAACATAATAGGGCAGCTGTTAGTCAAAGAGCTAGAGCTACTAGTTCACCATGACAATAGTCCCTACTGCACCAAAGAAAAATGTGCATTAACCTAACTAATCTTTGAAGAAGATTAGTTAAAACATGATTTTGTTTGGTAGAGCATTGTCTTCCATAATTTTGTTCAGATAAGTTTGATATTGAATGTTGTTCTTTCTGTAACAAACATGAAACATGATAGGGCAGCTGTTAGTTAAAGAGCTAGAGCTACTAGTTCACCATGGCAATAGTGCCTGCTGCACCAATGAAAAATGTGCAGTGTCATCCTTAAGTTTGTTCCTCTATAAACTTAAGAAAATTCATGAACCATTATCACAAACACTCTTATCATTCATCACTAACAGAAACACACTCTTCTCCTTCTCACTCTATTTCTAATCACCACCCTCAATATATATAATCCTTTTAAGTTATGGCTGAAACTGTACCAGCAGCTCCAATGAGATCTTTAGACATTGTCCAGCAAAATATCCTAGCAAATCAGGAAAGGTGCATGAGGTGGATGAGTGCATGTACAAAGATTCTCTTTGTACTCAGCGCTGTTCTTATAGTTGTGAAAATAGTCACTCTTACCATGTCTCATAAGAAAAACTTATGTCACACTACAGTCGTTGTAGACAAAAGCGACGAGGCAGATTTTACAACTATATCTGCTGCCGTTAATGCAATGCCTACAAACTTAAGCCAAAGATATTGCATTAAAATTAAAGCAGGCGTCTATTACGAGTCAGTGGTGATTCCTCCGGAAAAAACTAACTTGACGCTTGTTGGACGTGGAGCTGATAAGACAATAATCGTAGCGGACTTCACCAACAATTCCACTGCCACCTTGAGTGAGTTCAATCCTTTTTTTTTTTCGCTTCTCTTTGTTCTCAATAACTAGTGTTTACATACATTCAATTCCATTAATTCGGTGACTGCTTTATCTGAACTTGTCCCTCTTGTTCTCATTCTTTTTCTTGTCATCTTTTAACAGTCAATCAGGGAAATGGATTCGTCGCTCTTGACTTGACCATACGACGTGTGGTCGGGCCAGAGAACAATGAAGGAATCGCATTGTACAACTGGGGAGATTTTTCCGTTTTATATAGGTGCCAAATTGAAGGTTACCATGCTGTGCTTTCCAATAGCGGAAAGCAGTTCTACCGTGACTGTCAAATTCACGGTGGAGCATATACAATATATGGCGATGCTACAGTGGTCTTCCAGAGGTGTACAATAACTACCACGGTATCGAGTAACCAAATGGAGGTGGCCATGGTTGGAAATACACGAAGCTCAAGCAATTATGGTACCGGTTTTGTTTTCCACCTATGTCAGTTTTCGACGAATGGAAATGGAGTGGGAGCAACCACAGCATACCTGATTGGAGCAGAAACACCATACTCTTGGGTGGTTGTCATGCAGTCTTTTATTGATGGCTCAATTCGGGGATGGATAGCGAATGAGCCTTCAACACCAACTCGGGTTTTCGTTGCTGTGTTTCGAAACAGTGGACCAGGGGCCACAACTACATCTCTCAAGCCCAGGCTACAGATAATTGATAATATCGCTGATGCTTCAGAGTATACAGTTAGGGTATATCTAAGTGGTGACACATGGTTAAAATCCTTGATCCCTGTTGATTTTGATATAGTGAAAGATTAGATTAAATTGTACTGAACTCTGCAAGTGCATTTGATTTCTTTCTGTATGATACCGCTGTTGTTTTTAAGTGCATCGGTGGACTATCAGTTGTTGGAAATATTTCAGAAATGGCAACACCAAGAGCTGATGTCGCAGCCTCCATAGAGAAGGATTGCTATTTATCTCTTTTCCTGCCTTATAGTATTCTCTTCAAATTTCAAAAGGTAGGACACAAATCATAGCTCTTCAATCACAATTTACACAATGCACTTGATTTCTTTTGGTCCTGTAAATTTTGTATTGCTTTTCGAAACTAAATAGTAGCAACACAAACTCCAAGCATACAGAATATGCTGCTTGAATAAGCAATTGTATACTTTTTTCTTGGTTTACCTATGAGAAGTAAGCTTTAAATGGACCAACAAAGGTTGATTTTAACCATGTTACCTTTTTCAAGAAAAGAAAAAACAAAATGTGGATTTTTAGCCGTTTATTAAATCTTTCAGCTCATTAGCGAGTCATGGATAACAGTGGCGGAACAAAGACAAGAGAGAGATATTATCTCCTGATTTCAGTTGTTAAGTGAAGCAGTCGTTAGGAAATACTTAAGCGCAATAAAAAGTTTTTTATTGGATTGTTTCTTGCTGAAGCACAACATCACTCACATTTTCAAGTAGTTAAGAGGCCACCATATTGAGCTTTTATACAAACTGGGAATCATGCAATAAACTGATGAAGAGCTACATTGATTGTACAATAAGATGAAAATTTCAAGTAATCTCTTTTTCTTTTCTTACTTGCAAATTGTCATGTTTAGCCGTTGATATCTATGTCGTAGTTCTTCACCATCCTTTTGAATAGGTAAGGAGATATGTCCAAGTTTTTCACCAAACAGAGAAGAAACAATTCATAATCATCCCAACACCCAATGATAGAGATATATCATATAACAAAGCCAGATCCATTGATTATTAAGCATTTCATTCGTAAGTGGCTAACTTTTAAAACTGATAAACTCAACATCTAATGGTAAAAATAAAATTCAAAAATTGTTCTTTGTTTTTTTTTTTTTTTTTTTTTTTTGCTGTTCATGAGTAAGTGTCCACAATGATTCAAGTATAGCCCTGTGACCTGAAAAAAGATGGAGGGGAACAATGACCTATGTTAGTTTCGGGCTAGTATTTGAAGTTTGCATAAGTGACAATTCTGCTGAAGGCATAGGATCTTCCAAGTATAGCAACACTTTATTCTCATACTTGGCCTTGCTAGAGACTCAGTCTGAGAGCAGACTAGGCCAAGTTTTAATACCAACTCAACCTCTTCTTTAACATAGTCATTGCCCAAGTTTGGATCAATGACTTCAAGAATTTCAACCCTGCTCCAACAAGAAACAACCCAATCAACCAAAACTACAATGTCCTCATCCGATGCTCGATCTATTGGCCTTCTCCTACAAGTCACAAGAAAAAATGCATCCTTATACATAAGTGCTAGTTGTGGCTTTCCCAGTTCTTGTATACGCTGTTGTAGTTTGAGGATCGGTCCCATGATCATACAATCTTGACATGGTAAATCTCCCCGCTTCCATTTAATTCACCATCTAACAATACTCTGGCTTTTAAATCTCTACGAATCACTACATTTTCCCATTCTTCATGAAGATAGAGTTGTTTGATCTTATGCCTTTGATAACTCAAAATCTTTGGTTCCAACCAAGGGTGCAGCAGCTTGGTTATATGTCGTATAAATACTTGTCTAGGCTACCATTAGGCATGCATTCTTAAACCAGAAGCAACTTGTCTTCTCGCCTGCAATAACCCAAAAGTGGTACTAATTATCTGTGGCATAGCTGGCCAATACTAACAATTTCTGCTACAAATTCCCTCATCCTTTGTCTTGATTAATGAGACACCCTCTTGACTGCAATATGATCGTTGGGTATGGGTCTGTAGACTCATCCAAATCCACTGGATTGCAACAGTTCCTTGCTGCTAAACCCCTTTTTGGCAGTGTACAAATGTTTGTACTTGAACCTGTGCGGTCCATATTCAAGCTTCCAATCTTCTTGCGATTCAGCAAACTTCATCTTTCTTCCTATGCAATAAATTATACCCAAGACACCAATCACAAACGAGACTGAAAACATTATCGGCAATCTGCAGTGGACTATCTCAACTATGGTTGTTCAACACCTGTGGTGCATTGTGACTTGAAGCAAAGCAATGTCTTGCTAGATTGAGAAATGGTTGGCCATGTCAGTGGTTTTGGCATTTCAGATTGTTAGGTGCAGGAAGCTTTTATTCAAATGGGAACAATTGCAACTATTGGATATATTGCTCCAAGTATATTAGAACATTTTAAAGTTTCCTCATATCCTTATATTTAGCAAAGCCCTAATTATAGATGAATGCTCTAAATTTTAGCATGTTCATCGGTAACTAGGGAAATTCTGATAATGTTTACCAATCATTGCAGATTATGGACAAGATGGTGTAGTATCCACGAGCTGCGATGTTTATACATTTGCAAGACATTTTCTATAGCAAGACCAAGTGATGAAATGTTTACCTATTTTTGGTTAGTGAGACTTCCAACTGAAATTCATAAGGTGGTAGTTTCTAATTTGACACAACCAGGGGATGAACAAACCGACGCAAACATGCAGTGTCTGTTATCTATTATGGAACTAGCTTTGAACTGCACTTTAGTGACACCTGATGCCAGAATTAGCATGGAAGAATAGAAGATGCACTTTCAACTCTTAAAAAGATTAGGCTCCAGCTTGTCGCTAGTACCCATTAGCTGGAATCAGACCACTGGATATTTTACTTTGTTAAACAATAGTACTTCAACGCAAGGTAGTGTGTTTTACAAAGTCTTTACCTTTAACTAATTGTAAATATAAAGAAGTAACTTTGATATGTCTATATACTGAACTTCTCGACTGAATTCAAGTTGCTGTTGAAGTCAAAAATTTGCTGGCAGAAAGGTTGATATAAATGAACTTGTCTCTGCAAGAAAATGTGGGAAGTTATTATTTCATCACCATTCTTCAATCAATTTGGAAACTTTTTTTCCAATTTTTCATATGGTTTAAGCTAAAAAGTTCAAGAATGAGGATCAAGCCCATGATTATATAATCTTGCTACTCCTAGATCACCTAATTTTCCATTGAATTTACCATCTAACAACACATTATTGGTTTAAATATATCTAAGAATCACTACTTCTTCCCATTCTTGGTGAATATTGACCTCCATCTTTGCTTTCTCCAAAAATCTAGATTTGGGACCTATAAAAACTCCAACTTTTCGGTTATCTTGATCATTTAGTTGCAAGGGAACTGATAAATCAGTGGTATCCCTATTGGTAACTGATAAAGATAACAGCAGAAAAGAATTTACATATATTGTCCAAGTAAAATCACATCTTAATCTATGAACTACTCATACACCACAGAGATTCCTACAAACAATATGGACTAAAGCTAATAACGAAGCAAGACAGTCCTATGTTATTACATATTAGTAGCCTCTATGACGTACAGTTAATCATGTGAATGCCAAGAAGACCATGGAGCGGTTCCCCATTCGAGCATGGCATTAAAGATAAGAGCCTAATCATCGACCTCCAGAGAGAAGTGAGTTTGTGATAGAGGAACAGTATGAACATGTCTTCTCCACAGAAGAAGAGGAAGCTGAAGTGATAAAATCATCGAAACCTTCACTATGTGTAGCGACAAGGCCTGCAGCAGATAAACTTAGCAATGCTAAGTCTGGTGGAGCAACAGATCCTTCCAAGTATTGACTAACTTGTCTCATACTTGGCCTAGCTGCTGGCTCTGAAAGAGAGCATAGCAAACCAAGTTTTAACACCAATTCTGCTTCCTCTGGCATAAAATCAGCACTTAGTTTAGGATCAACTGCCCTGAGAATTTCACCTCGGCACCAGCACAAAACACCCACTCGGCCAAAACAAGATCATCGGATTGTGCTTTTGGATCTATTGGCCGCCTTCCACAGGCAACCTCAAACAAGAAAGCTCCAAAAGCAAATACATCAGTGCTAGTTGTTGGTTTGCCGGTTCTTGAATGCTCTGGGGCAATATAGCCTATAGTCCCAACTACAAGAGTTGTATGAGGTTCAATTCCATGATCATACAATCTTGCTAGCCCAAATCCTCCTAACCTTCAATTAAATTCAGAATCTAATAATACATTACTTGCCTTTATATCTCTGTGTACTACTACTTGCTCCCATCCTTCATGCAAATATAATAGTCCTGAGGCAACCCCTTTGATGACTTGAAATCTTTGGTTCGAACTAAGGGTACAAGCTGGTTGGTCATACAGATATTTGTCTAGGCTTCCATTAGGCATGTATTCATAAACCAATATCAGCTCTCCTTTACGTCTGCAATAACCAAGAAGAGGAACCAAATTCCGATGGCGTAGCCAACCCATACCGACAATTTTTGCTACAAAAGCCCTCACTCCTTGTTTTGTATCATGAGACACCCTTTTCTCTGCAATCTCAATTTTTGAACTTGGCAAAACCCCTTTATAGAGACTACCAAAACCACCACAAACTAGTAAGCCATTTTCTTTGAATCCTTTGGTAGCAATATACAACTCTTTGTACTTGAACCTGTGCAGTCCATATTCAAGCTCCCTGTCCTCGAGCAACTCTACGAATTTCCTTTTCTTGTTATGTAATAAACAGCTCCAGAGATTGCTGCCAATAATGAAACAGTTAACATCACAGGCAAACCAATTGTAAGAAGCTTAAATACATTTTTAGGTCCAAGTCTAGGAAGCTTTGGAAGTTGAGATATATCAATTGTTTTAGCTTCTTCATTCATCTTGAAACTCCACCCAAGTATGTAATGTCTTGATGCTATTGAACCAGTGGCTGCTGAAAATCCAACAAACATAGTTTGCAATGTGATTGGTGGAAGATCATATGGCAGTGACAAAAGAGGGATGTTTGACTTTGCAGCATCTAATGGTGCTAAGGTGACATTCATTTGCTTAGCTTCACCATTGTGCTCAACCCAAGCTTGCATAGGGTGGCCACTAATAAGACTCAAATTCTGAAACGAATGAGTGTTGTCAGTTTTGTAACCAGCAGGTTTTGATACTTCAGATTTCATCTGATTTATGTCATTGCCAACATGGTTGTCGTTGATTGAATTCTTCTAAGATCCATTGCTCGATTTTGCTGCATGCTCTGCTCCCAAAATGCAGAGAGGCTCGCGAAGGCAGATCCGGGTTGGTTGGTCCTTCTTCATACTCGCGACTCAATAAGGTGTCGAATTCCACAGCAATGACATGGTTGGAGAAGTTCCCATTATTGGTGAGATTAAGAATGCCAAGGAGTGGAGCTGGAAGACCTCCTGGAAGGTCTCTGTAATAACAAAAGCTAATCCATGTCCACCCAAGGTCGCGTATTCAGGCACTATAGCAAATACAAAGGAAGTGGAGAAAGAGAAAGCAGAACTATTGGAACAGTTGTTCTTGAAGTTTAAAGGATTTTTATAGAAGGCATGGCCTGTTTTTTGTATTGTGGAATTGGTTAGCCTCAGCAAGCCATTGGATGTGAACTCGACTAGACCATCAATGGTCATGTTTGCTGACTTGAATCCACTGTAAGTGAACTCAACATTTTCTATGGCTGCAACAGTAGCTATGGTACACACACCAGCAAGGCACCATAAAACATGGCTAAATATGCCGTGTCATTAAGGAACTTAATTCTCTCACAGTACCCGAGGTTATGGATTAGATCCTCCTAGGATAACGGATTTACCTTACTGCAGTAGTGATACTCCAAACGACAGTAACAACGAACGCAAATGGCTGGCAGCGAATCACACGACACAATACTTTTATTTTATTTTAAAATAATGCAAAGAAAAGAAGAAGTAATTCAATATTTTCTCTTCCAAAAAAATATTTTTGAAATGTGAAGAAAGATGTCATATTTATAGCCAACAAGGGGTACATGTGAAAAGGTGTCATACCTTTCTATGAAAAGGTACAAAGTTCATTTCCCATTCACACACATTCACAAAAAACCCAACAAAATATGGTAACATAGGACTTCTAATGTACATGCAAGCAAGGCCATGTAACAAGGGATAGCACAACATCAGAAAAAGTGGTCATTGAAGCTTTCTTATAATGATTCTCTCCTTACTAGAGTGATTAGTTATTTGGGAGATGGCTTGAAAAAAAGCCAATATAGTTGATTCATGTCCCCACCCCCCCCCCCCCCCCCCCAAAAAAAAACTATCAAATCTGTTTTAACTACTAAACATTATTAAGTTCTCAAACATAATTGTTGCTCCCAACGCACACGCAAGTATACGCAGTCGACAAGTAATAAAGTGATAAATCGAATATCGTTCCCACGAGGACTAAGCAGACTAATACTTAGCAAACAATTCCTACAAACTACTCAGGGATCTTTTTCTTTGGTTGTACGAGTTTTTATAACTAAAATGCAGTAATTAAAGTGCTAGAAGTGTAGTCAAGCAATGAGCAATACTCTGGTTGTTAACAATATTAAGAGGACGGTCCAGGGTTAGAGTTACACACAATCCAGTTGATGTATCCAATTGATTCCACTTCTTAAATCCCGGGTTACTAACTAATAGAGTAAATGTAACTGTGAAAACCTTTCAGTTCTTCCCAGTCTATGCAAGCTACTTCAATCCCTATATGCCTACGGGTTAAATCACATGCACGCATTAACGAATCATGTTATGAGTTAAACTAGGCAAGCAAGTATATGTCTATCCTACTCGCAAATTGGTTTCCCGATGCCCGGGTTCACAAACTAGTTCTATTCTTTCTTATTACGTAATTAAATTCCCTCTTTCGAGTTCAATCTAAAAACCATAGATAATGTATAATTATCGAGCTCTAACAACTATACAAGTGAAATCAAGAAAGAATAAGCAACCCGTTATGGGATTCAATCAATGGGAATCAATCTTCAAACAATCAACCTTCATGTAATACTCTAACCCTACAACGTAAAGTTTAGCCACACATATTCATAATCACAAGGCAAGAATTTGGTGTAATAATGAAATAATTGATGTAATAGATGAAAGATTAGGAATAAACCCTTGTTCAATGAGTATGTTGCTCTCAATATTGCTCCAAAGTATCAACTCCCTTTCAAGAACTAAGTAAAAGACTATTTATAATGTTTACAAACACCTAGTAATAAGTTAGACCCAATGCTAGACGGAATAGGAAGTGAAAACCTGCACACGGGGCGCTATAACGGGCGCCCCGCGCCTCCTAACGCGCCATGCAAAGCAGAACCCGTCGAATTGTGGACGCCATAGGCCCGCGCCGCGTGGGTAAAAGCGCTGGGGCACTGGGCGCTATAACTGGCGCGCCACGTGCCCAAAGCGCCCAGCCAAATTGCCTTCTTCCTTGGTCCGAAATCTTGCTCGTGTCGTGCCCTCGTGTGCTCAATCCAATCCTCAATCAACTTCCAATCAATTCATGTTCAATCAAGCTCCTAAAAGCTCCAAATGCACTGCGTAACAACCTACACACGCACGACATAAAATTAGTGTAAAACCGGATTCACAAACTATAACACGAGCGCATAATAAGCTCAAACATGCGGAAATATTAAGGAAACCTTGGCATAAAATGCCAAACATCACCACCCCACACTTGAACCTTTGCTCGCCCTCGAGCAAGTCACATCTCACTTCCCAACCTAGGTAAAACAGGTCTGCCTATGACTATGGTTGATACCGACCATTGAACCAATGCACACATGACTACTATGGATCCACAATATGCCAACAAATTATCAAAACCAAAAATATGAGAACAACCACCCCAAAATAGCTCAAATGCATAAACTCAACTTAATGCAACCATGCTCCCACAAAATCACACCTATCTACTCAACCAAGAACCATCAACTTCACCTATTTCATGCAAACCACGTGCCCTTACCAATATGAAGCAAAAGAGTGCCCCCCAAAAATCACACACAAAATCAATATCATGAATAGAACGGGGGCAATACAAATGAATTCACTCACTCTCATGAAATTCTCACATGTCACACACAACGTACCATAGGTTTGCCCGTAGTGTAGGACTCCACTAATGTAAGCTCACTCCAATCGGGATTAACTAGGACTTTAGAAAGGTCGTAATGTAGGCTAAGGGGCGGGTAGGATACATATGGTAATAGTGACTACCTCCCTAAGCACTTTAATACATCACATTCAAATTACGCACAATCTCATCAAGCCACCCAACCAACACTTCTACACATACACCTTCTCAACATGTAGCATTTTTTTCTATTAAGCGCACACTAGCAAGGAATGGACATCTTTTTCTCTTTTCTCATTTTTTTTCACAATTTTTTTTTTTTCAATTCAACTTTGCTATTTTTTTTTCTATTTCATCATCTTCCAACCTTGCCAATGCTTTTCACAACTTCACAATTTTAACAATTATTCCCCTTCATTAGTTCCACTCAAAAACCTCCCAAAATCCAACCACAACTCCAAAATAACAACACAATATCAACTAAAGTGCTTAAGGAGTAAAGGGCCAAAAGAGACAATTTAGAACAAATGGATAGGCTCGGGGTATGGGTGCCGTCAAAGAAATCATAACAACAATATTTTTCAAGGTGTATATGTAAGGGTAGGCAAATCAAAAGAAGGCCTTGTATCATTTCCCGACTAGAGCAAACCGAGGATTTCGCTTTGCACACACACGGGGAAAGTTCTAGACATTAATATGCAACATGGAGTAAACAAGAACATGCCTCACACACACATCACACATGGTCCACACAAAAAGGTTCCATCAACAACTCTCAACTAAGCATCTAGAATGCAACTTGTGGAAATTTAAGCACTCATGCACAAAGGTTCACAATCAAGTCAAGCAAGCGGACTCAAGCATCTCAAGGGGGTCGTTCCATGTTTTTCCTAGGCATGCATCAAATTAAAACCCAAGGACACCACAAATAGCACATGCAATCAAGTTCAAGTCCATCGGTATCAAACAAATCAAAGGCACCTAGCATTCTACCTCTTTCCTTCGTCTAGGGTCATCTACAACTAACTATGCTAATCCTAAAAATAAAAATACTACCCGGTTCAAAGGCCTCCCCGTGGAAAAGAACCGAGGTCATAAGAAAAACCACGGGGCAGATGACATGTACCACTAATAAAACTAAAAGGAAAATCTTTTTGGAATTTTTCATTGGTTTTCTAATTTTTTTTTCCATATTAAAGCAAGAAATAAATCAAAATAAAGTCAAGTGACAAAAAGAAAAATCCTATGGTACATGCATCTTAATCTCAAAAATAGATAAAGGGCAGTACCCCACCCCACACTTAAACTAAGCAATGTCCCAGTGCGACAAAGAAGTAAGTGCAAAAGTAAAAGAAAACTGCCCTGAAATCCAGGTGGTGCGCAGGAGTGTGGACCTAATCCTCCTCCTCATCAGAGCCACCGCCCTCAGCATCAGTCGCCTCAACCTCACTGTCCGGATCGTTAGCAACAATATCTGAATCCGTGTTCTCATCCTCCTCCGGAGGTACCTCTCTAGCTCGAGTCCTGCCTAGCAGACCCTTCGAGGTCTCCAGTAAAGGGACAGTGCGATCAATAGCAGCAAAATCTACGCCCGACCGCCGGGCCATCTCCTCCATCATTAAATACTCACGCGTAGTCAAGTTGGCGTCTGCCTCCCGCCACTCATCTGCCGTCAGTTTCACCGGCGCAGTAGTGGTCACACCCTTGACCGAAGCAATATCAAAAGGCTTCCCTATGTCAGGGACAATGTGATCCCCAATCTCATCTACGGGGACGCCAGACTGCTCCAAGTAGCGGGTCAAGATGTTCCCAAAGTATAAGCGACTACATGAATCGGACATCCGTTGCTCTCTCATCACGCGCAACATGTAGTAGCCTATGTTCACCGGCCTCCCAGTCATAAAGAAGTACACCATGCACGCCCGAGTCTTGGTGACCTCGGAATAATGGGAAGATGGTAGTATACGTGCATTGATAAACCGCATCCACACACGGGCCGGTTTAAGAAACTGCGAGAAGTACATGAACTTGTGTCTTCCGGCGGCATTGCGCTCCCACTTGTGAGTGGAGCCTGTTGACACCCAATTTCATCCTAAAATTTTATTAGCGGCTAAATTATTTAAATGAGAATCAATTATGAAAATAAAATTAAAATTAGAATTAGATAATTAAAATTATTTGAATTGAGTTCAAATTAATCAAATTTAATTAAACTAAATTAACTAATTTCAAAGAAGGTTAATTTCGTTCAAAGTCCTAGAGATTTTCCTACCCGTGCAACACCCCTATCTTAATTCTATTTAACTTAAAAAGGGGCTAAATGTGCAAGCCCATGCAATTCCAGCCTACCCATGCAAGCAATATATATAACATATAATGCACCTATGCACATATCCGTTTCCCCTTTCAGTTTTCCAATCACCCGACCCAAAGCCCCTTTCCCTAAATCGCGACCCGCGTCCAGAACCTAAAACCCGATCCAATCGATCGTTCTTCTCCGTACGATCGATGTGCTGGACGAGTAATTCATTTCCAGCTATTTTTTTTGGCGTGTTCTCACTCAACAGGTTTTTCATCTACTCCCTCCATTTCAAATCAAATGAATGTGAACCCTTGATCGATTTTTAGGAGATAAGGATGAGAGAGGTATAGTTTTTACCTCTTTCACCCTTATCTCACAAAAGATAGATCAAATAGGGAGAAGGGTAATTGGGATTTTTGTGAACCGAGGGAAAAACCCTAATTTTTAGTATAAATAAAAATTTTCAGTTCTGGGAAAAAGGGGGCTAAAATTTGGATACACAAAAACGGCAGCATTTTCTCACAGAAGTTTTCTTTTTCTTGAGTTCAAGTTCTTATTGTTCCAGTGCAAATTTGTGTATTCTCGCTGCATCGTTTTCGTGTCGCTTCTTTATCATTCTAGTCGTCGACCTTGTTCGCGTCGCTTAGTTGAATCGTGTCGCTTAATCGAGTCGCGTTTGTTTTCGAATCCTCGCCTCAGTCCACTGCTCCAAAAGAGGTAATATCTTAACCTCCTTACTTCTGTTTCTTGTTTTTTCAGTTCTGCTTTTCCTTTTTTTAGTACAAATCCAGAATATTAATATTAATATCTTTTCAGATGCTCTTTATGTGTGTTAAATTTGTTGTTAATGTGTTAATACGCGTAAAAAAATGCAAGTAGGTTAGATTGATGGATTATAAATATGAAACAAGAAGATCTTTAAGGATTCTCATTCATTTTACTCTTAGTGTGTTATCAGTTTCCCTTGAGAGTATGATGATTAAGCGCATTTTTAATAAAATTGAATCTTTGTCCATCTCGATTAGTAGTTTGATGTTGAAAGAGTAGCTTCAGGTGGTTCTTAGTCCTGTTTCTGTTTGAAAATGTTGAAAGGTGTGTAGGCTCTGTTGTTTTGTTTTCTGGTTGTATGGAGGCTTTTTAGTGTGCAGGTATTGTAGCAGGCAGTGTATAAGGGGGTAGTGAAGGGGTCTGTTCTCTGTTTGAAAGTTCAGGTAGCATTATCCATGGAATCTGTTTTGAAGCTGTGTGTGGAGAGGTTCTGGGAGTTGATAGGTAGTGAGCAGCAGGGGTTCCAGGGTTGCTTTGGATTTCTGGAAGATCTGTGCTTGCTTAGATGAGTAGGAGTGGCTGGTTCTGTTCAGGTGAGAGTTGAGGATGCTGTTAGTAGCAGAGAAGGGAGGGAGTAGTTCAGGCAGTAGAAGTTCTGTGTTCAGGTGTAGGTGCAGGGGTAGGCAAGGATGTGCAGGGTGAGTTTGTTTTTCCAGTTTAGTGAAGTCCAGGAGTGAAGCTATTGGCTGCTTGGAAGTTTGAGAGTGTGAGGGAGTTCAGGCATTCTGTTTTGTATAAGCTAGCAGCTGTGAAGAGTTTAGGATGTGGCCTAGTTGATTTCTGTTTTGGTAGGCAGTTGATGAGGGTGATGCAGGGATCCAGTTTAGGTTCATGTTCTTGTTCCCTGTTTGTCTAGGGGTTCTAGAGTTGATAAGTAGGAGCTTCAGGGTGTGGAGGGAGAGTCTAAGGAGTATGAAGGTGTGCAGGTGCTATGGTCTCTAGTTTTAACCTGTTAGATGTTTCCCTAAGGTTACAAAAGTTAAAGATTGAATTTTAATAAGTTGAGCTTTGAGTATTTAAAGATTGTTAAAATTGATCTGGTTTGAAAGTTTGGCATCAGATCTTAGCAAAACTTATCCATTTAGGTCAACTCTTCTTTCTTTAAGTTTAAAAACTACTTTGATTATATTAGGATGGTTTGTTTGTCCTGTTTAAGTTAAGTGTGTATTTATTCATACATCATTTATGAAATAATATATTTATCGTCTTAGTTTCTACTTCTAAGAGTTTTACCTGATTGCTTATAATGAAGTATCTATTGCTTTGATGTTAGTAAATATATGCAGCATTGGAATAAGTCATGGAAATTGTTTCTATCACATCATTTGGGTCCTTGTTGAAATTCTGGAAGTTTAGCTACCAGAGAGCCGTATGTGTAGGAGTAGTCTATCCTTTTTGATACCTAATTATTTAGAACCACTTACCTAAGAATCTCTGATTTTAATAATTTTCTTTTAAGTAAGGGAATAAAATTGCACTCTTTAATTAACTTAGGTTCCTAATAATCCTTAAATTAGGTGGCGACTCTAAAAGAAACCCTTTGGATTCCTATTTTGTTGAATATTATACCCGAAACCTATCTTTTCTTAAAGAAAGGGTAATTTTTGGGGTTCAACAGCGTGGCGACTCCGCTGGGGAATACGCAAATGGTTCTAACCAAAAGGCTTTCACGAATTTTTTTGTTTGTATTGTTTGAGTTGTATGCCGATACCAGTATGCGTACCTTATTTAATTATTGCGTTTGTATGTTGAAATTGGCATGATTATATCTACTGTTTATTTGCGAGCATGCTTAGTTAATTTAATTGATTGATGTGTGTCACGAAAGCATATCACTACACCCTCTTTGTGCACATATAAACTGACATTCCGTTCATACTTCCCCCACTCCTGGGAACCTCTTGCATTCTCACTCAAATATCCGCGAGGTGTGTGTATACGCACCCGCAATTTCTTCCACTAAAGAACCCTTTGACGAGTTGGTGTACCGGCGGATTGTCGTGGGAGTTATTCGACCACGAAGCCGCCTGCCACTCACCTGTTAGCCTCAACCGTTAACCCACTCTTAGAATGAGCTTTAGGAGTATGCATGCATTTAAACCTTAGTCTGGACCCGGTCCTTGGTACCGCCTCCATAGTTAGGAAACCACCCTTACGTCAGCGGGTTTTTAAAAAACCCAACGGCAATGCATATTATGTGCTATGTGATGATGAATCCTCAGTCCTAACCATGTTTTGAGCAAAATCAGATTTAGAATTTTGTCTCTTATGTTGTCTTTTAGGTCAGAAAATGGAGGAATTTAGCAGAATTGAGATCATAATGCAGATTTTTGTGAACAAGGTAGAATTGTAGTCGGGAGAAAGTTAGGCAAATTTGGTTGGTTTGAGTTTTGGAGATGGTATGGTGTAGTGAGATCTAAGAGGCGAAGCCCCTGGTGTCTTTAAAAGATCAGTGGGGTCCCTCTCGTGAATGGCTTTACATGTGTGCAGGCCCATGTTGACTAACCAGCTGCAAATTCTTATGGAATGAAGTATGCGTGTCGCATACTAGGAGAGTGAAGCCCCTATGTCTATAAACGACCAATGAGGCCCCTCCTTGAAGACCAGTGCGGTCTTGGCTACCTAGGAAACTGAGAGGCTTGATTAAAGCCGAGGACCAGTGAGGAGCCCTATGAACAAGGTCTGTGAGCCTTGCAAAACCTAGGAAACTGAGAGGCTTGTCTAAAGCCGAGGACTAGTGAGGTTTTATTTTGAAAGGCCGATTAGCGCCTTTCATGATTTGCAGTCTGGTATTGTGAAGGCAGTTGGAAATCTCACCCCTGGGCGTTGGGAGATAATTGGGAGTTGTGCTTCGAGGAACGTTGATGTTTGCAAAAGGTATAGAAGTTTGTTTCAAATTTTAGGCATTTTGGGTTTAGAATTTTGTGCAGATGTTGTAGAGAGCAGGAGCTGTGTCAAAATTTCGAGTTGACACCAGCTTTTTGGAAGTTAGTTGGGATAATGGAATTGCAATGTCGAGGCGGAGAGCTGATTGTTATAAATTATTGTTGTTATTTATCGCTTACTCTAAATCTGAATTGCTCAAAACTGGCATGAACTATTTTTCATTACCACTTGTTTGCGCGTCTTAGGCCCACCTCTGGCACAAAGAGGCACCTTACAGGGTAGGAAGCGTTTGCATTTTTATTTACGCTCAACTACTTGTGTTTGCCACATGTCAACTTGTTTAAAATGCAAAGCGCTACGTGATGCGCGCTATGTGATTTGTGTGCAATTTTGCCAATGACATGCAAACTAACATGGCTACTTTTGAACTTTTCTTTTGTTTTGTTTATTCCATTCAGAGGTTTGATTTGTGCTGATTTAAGCTGGCTGATCACTCCTATTACACAAGGACAAAGGACCAATCTGCATACTGGTACACATTTCCACAACTGACAATGACTGGAATAGATGATGAACCTCGCAATACCGAGAAAAATCTCGCTACTCCTGAATCATCAAGAGGAAATGTCATTATTGCTCAAGACGAACTGATTCTTGAAATGGCTAAGGAACTACAGATGCTAAAAGATGAGCTGGCTGCGGTAAAAGGGCAAACTCCTAAAAACACGCCGCTGCGTGGGCCCGATGCATTATACTCTCTGGTTCAAATGGGGCAATCGCTGAACTCAATTGATGGGGTCGCCAATATGAACACACCTTTGAACACCCACAATTCTTTAAAAGCACCAGTCCACCAAAGCAACTTGCCATTTTTCCAAGCTCCACCTCCAAATAACGCTCAATCTAGCCAAACAATTAACCGACCACCCATCTACCCATCACATCAACAACAGCCATCATACACCCCGCACCCTTCCAATACTTATTATCAGACAAACACTCCATATCCATACCAAACCTCCACTTACCAAAATGAACCCATCCCGCAAGCTTATACTGAAAATCCACCCGCACCATTAGTCCAAGTGGCGGTATCTGGCGGGCAAGATGTTCCTGTTATGTAAATTGATGATTACACCAATCCTCCTTACGTGAAGTTTCAAAATGGTGTTAGAAGAGCCGAAAAGGCAGTCGATGGGGGTGAAGATTTGGAGAAAAAGGTACAAGGTTGGGTGATGAGTGCTCTTAGCAAAGCATCAACAGGCAAGGACAAGGAAAGTCTAGAATATGAAGACTTGTGCGTTCATCCTGGGATTGAATACCCAGAAGGGTAAAAAGTACCAAAGTTTGATGGCAAAGGCAACCCCCGAGCCCATTTGAGAAGGTACTGTGAAACCTTGGGAGTGCGGAAGAATGAAGAGCTCCGTATGAAATTATTCATTCATAGTCTTGAAGGCGAAGCTTTAGACTGGTACTCCGAGCAGGATCCCTCAAAATGGATTAACTGGAGGAGTATGGCTCACGACTTCATGGAGCGTTTTGGTTTCTATGCTGAAATACCATTAGATCGGTTGGCTATTGCAAGGTTTAAGAAGAAGACGACCGAGACTTTTAGGGAATACGCGGTACATTGGAGGAGTGAGGCGGCCAAAGTTAAACCTCCCATGAGTGAGGAAGAGTTTGTGGGACATTTCATCGAGAAATTGGATGAATTCTACTATGATCGAATGGCATCCATGACTAACTCTACTTTTGCCAATCTAGTGAAAACGGGGGAGATATATGAAGCTGGTTTGAAATCTGGTAGGATCACAAATTTGGCCGCTTTGCAAGCTACAAGTAAGGCAATCCAGTCTGGGTCTGGTAATGGCTTTAACAAAAAGAAGAAAGAGGAAGTGGGAGCTGTTGTGGGAGACATCGAGCGTCGACCGGCTGGAAAGTTGAATTTTGACAATTCGTCTGCTTTTCCTACCTACCAAAGCCCATATTACCCAAATTACCCCATTCACTACCAGATGCCACCTGTTCCTTATCCGGTTTACAATGCACAAGAAAATTACTACCAACCTAGAGCACATGCACCTAATCAATACCCTCGTCAGCCAAATTTTCAAGCACCCCAGAATTACCAGCTTCGTCCTCCAGTTCGTCCCAATGTGCAAGGGTTTAATCAGAATTACGAAAGGAGAGCAACCAAAACCTATACTCCTATAGCCGAGTCATATGGCCAGCTTTTTGAGAGATTAAGAAATGCGGGAGTTGTGCAGCCTATCCCTGATAACACTCCAAACCCACCTCCAAAATGATATGATGCAAATAAGCACTGTGCTTATCACTCAGGGGCAGCCGGCCATGATATTGAGAGATGTTATACTTTCAAAGACAAGGTCGAAGGTTTAATCAAAGCAGGCACCATTCAACTCACCGGCACTCAGCCAAATGTGCATGATAATCCTCTTCCCAATCATGGTAACAATGCAGTTAATATGATTTCTCTTGAGGAAGAACCAAATATGAAGGGCACCATAGTCTCTATCTATGATGTAAAGGTTGATAATACTGCTTTTAAGGTACCTAAGCAAGCACTAACTCTATTGCGAAATAATGAGAGAACTTTTGGCCTAGGTGGCAACCCCGCTGAAGGAAAGATGGTAAAGGTTGAGTCTGAGAAGAAGCCGACTAGTGTCATGCTACAGCCTCTTTTACCATTGAACCAGTCATTTGTCCAAGCACCATAAATGGCCATGCAGAACTTGATTGAAGGTGTTGGTAGCCTATTCTTGAATGATGGATTGAAATGCAGTGCAACTATTGAAGGTTCTGAGAAAGAGCCACATGTGCAGAATGTTGAACCAAGTGATGTGATGGCTAATGGGACTTGTGGTCCAAAAGAGACTTGATGAATGAACTCGTTATTTTTGTTTTGGCATCACAGTCAGCTTGAGGCCCTGAACTGTGTTTTGCACTTTGTTTATGTTTATGTCTATGTCTTTCAAATAACTCTTTTAAATCCTGCATGTCTACTTTTATGTTGTATGCCTCCCTAAATTAGGTTTTGAATAAACAAATGCATTGCATTCCTACCTTATTATTTTGCTATACTTTAATTATTTATGTGCTTTATTATTTGCTTTTGATTAATATACTTACTATCGTTTCAAATTAAAATAATAAAACCTGCTTTAACTTTGCTTGTGATCTATAACGAAACAGCTGAACGATTTAAGGATGATGCACTGGAAGGTTACTTTTTGCACTCTTTGGATATTACATTACCGTTAGAACTTCAAACTGAGGCAGCTTTATTTGCCGGCAATTGGAGCCAAAGCAGTTTGTCTATACAAATGGAAGTCCTTTGTTTGAGAAACTATTCAAGAAGATAAGTTGGAAGATGTTGAATGCACAAAGAGAAGATTTGAATAGTTTACTTCAAACCGGGGCAATTGGTGTTGAAGAAGCTCTTTCATAATTAAGAAGAGGCAACGGGAAAATTTACGCTAAGTTGGCAATGTCATTATATGGAAGAACACTAATCCTAGCAGATATTTATAATCAAGTTTGGCCAAAGGTAATCAACGTAGATGCCGTCAAAAGATACTATGTCTGAAGCAACCGCAATTTAGCATTGGTTCGAATGTAATCTTTGATGTAATGCGAACTATGCGTAACCTGATTCCCGAGGAGGGATACGTAGGCAACTCATATAGAGTTTGGTTGCACTAGCATAGGAATCCCCTATTTCCTCTTTTATGTACTTTTGAACTACTTCTGACCTGATTCCTGGAATGACAACAGGATAAGTAGGCAATCCCCATCGGATTCGGTCAACATATTGTAACACTTTAGGCTTGTTTATCTTCTATGATGTAATTCCGAACTATGCATCTGGGCAGATGTGTATGTTTTCCAATTCGGATGCGGTTTCGTACTTAGATTGCCATACTTCCCAAAAATCTTTATGTAAGCAGAACTACGCACAGTCTGATTCCCGTGGAGGGATACGTAGGCGCTCTTAACGGGCTCGACTCCATAATATTAAAATTTTCAGTCTCCCCTAAGGCAAGCAACTGGGGCAATTTTGCCAGGATAATTCGAAGATTTGAGAGATAGCAACTGGGGCAATTTTTGCAAAGATAATTTGAAGATATGAAAGAGAGAAACTGGGGCAAATTTTGTAAAAGAGTTCGAAGGCATAAAGATTATAACTGGGGCAGATTTTTGCAAAATTGGTTTGGCTTATCAAAGGATTAAGTGGAAAAGTTCTAAAAGTATTCGAGATTAGCATAAGTTGCAAAGACAAATGACGTTCAGTTTGTTTCAAGATATGTCATGAGTTTGAGTTAAAGCAGAAATTTTAAATGCATTATAACTTCGGTTGTGTATCAATGATTATTTATTTAATATTTTATCAAATTACTTTATTTTGCCTCTATTTTGAAATATTATACAATATTGAGGTCATAAGTCAAGTCTCTGAGTATAATTTGCAAGCCCAAGTATAAAGAAGAACGAGGGAGCAGCGGCAGCAAGTTCAAGATGAATCAGCACAAATCAAACACCCCTCCCCAAAACTAACAAAATTTTCTTTGAGAGCAGGAACATGAAAGATTGCAAATGAAAGGATCATTCGCATTGTGGATGAACAATTATTTGAACACGCATCCAAAGTTGCCTTGCAAATTGCGTCGCATTCCCCTTTTCATGACTTAAAGCATTATGCTTTGTCATGAGTTAGTGCCGAACATGCGGCATTTCTACTTCTATGACTTTCATTCCTCATAGGCGACAAAGCCGAGGCTGGTTTTGTGTTTTCAAAACTAAGCCAAATAGGGCATCGCCTTGTTTTAGTTGATAATTCGCACAAGGCCATCCTTGCTGGATTATCTCGCCAATTGATTTATCAATGGCTATCGCACTGACTATATTTCCGCACTACTCTGCTTTGCACTTGTTAAAAAAAGTTAATTCCTTGTTTTACTCATTCAGGTTGACCACCAGGCGGGGCTTCTCCCTTGTTGGACTTTCACGCCTATTGATTCGCTAAATCGCTTTTGCGTTGCTTTACATTTTACGCTAAATTGCTTTGCACCTGCTTTCAATTATGCCTTTGCACTTGCTTTTATATTATAACTTGCTTTACTTTCAGGTTAACAGGTCAGCCCTGAGACCCTCCTTGCTTTGTGCCAGATCGGATCACCAGCTGATTTGTAGACAATCGATTCCAAGACCCTCCTTGCTGCGTGCCCGACCGGCTTGCCAGTTGATTTTTCAAGATTGTTCAAATTGCTTTGCACTTGCTTTAAATTATGCCTTTTCATTTTCTTTGTATTACGTCTTGTTTTACTTTTCAGGTTAACAGGTCAGTCCCGAGACCCTCCTTGCTTCGTGCCGGACCGGTTCGCCAGCTGATTTGTTCGACAATCAACCCCAAGACCCTCCTTGCTTCATGCCCGACCGGCTTTGCCAGTTGATTCGTCATGCTTGTTGAAAAGGATTTGCACTATGCCTTCGCACTTGCTTTATTGCTTCGCCAGTTGATTGGAAGACAATTTATCAAAGATATTGCACCTTGCACTTACAAATTGCGTCATGCCTACCGTAAGCAACCGGGGGCCTTATTATGAGTCTATCGTGAGCAAGCGAAGACTTCATTAGCATTGAAGCCTACCATAAGCAATTGGAGGCCTTATTCTGAAGCCTATCATAAGCAATTGAAGGCTCTTTTATTGATCCTACCGTAAGCAATCGGGGGTCTTATTATCAAGTCTATCGTGAGCAAGCGAAGACTTCATTAGCATTGAAGCCTACCATAAGCAATTGGAGGCCTTATTCTGAAGCCTATCATAAGCAATTGAAGGCTCTTCTTTTATTGATCCTACCGTAAGCAATCGGGTGGGTCTTATTATCAAGTCTTTTGTGAGCAAGTGAAGACTTCATTAGCATTGAGGCCTACCATAAGCAATTGGAGGCCTTATTCTGAAGCCTATCATAAGCAATTGAAGGCTCTTCTTTTATTGATCCTACCGTAAGCAATCGGGGTTCTTATTATCAAGTCTATCGTGAGCAAGCGAAGACTTCATTAGCATTGAAGCCTACCATAAGAAATTGGAGGCCTTATTCTGAAGCCTATCATAAGCAATTGAAGGCTCTTCTTTTATTGATCCTACCGTAAGCAATCGGGGGTCTTATTATCAAGTCAATCGTGAGCAAGCGAAGACGTCATTATCTTTTGAAGCCTACCATAAGCAATTGAAGAATAATGATCAGCCTAGAGGTTCTCCAGGCGGAGCGCCTCATCAGTTGATTGAAGGAAGAACTTGTTGATAGCATCACAACCAGCATTTACAATCTTATATTATCCCTTTATTTATTCCTTATTTCAATTATTATAGTGTATTAGCAATACCGTTTGTTAAGTCTTTACAGAATTTTGGCAATGCCGTAGCAGCATTTGGAGCAAAACGTGGAACTTTTCCTTAGCAGTGAACTGGGGCAATCGTTGATATGAGCTAGACTCGTCAACGAGGATCTGAAGAATCGCACTCGAACAAGCAAGTTTTACCTAATCTTTCATTTCAGATTAGGCGTCAGTTTGAATTCTTTCCTATTCGTGCGTCCTTTCTTTTGTCAATCGTGCGAGTCTTCATTTCTAAGTGTCGTCGAACTACATATGGCCTGATTCTCTTTTAGCCCGAGATATGTAGGAAACTCAGAAACCGGAGTTCGGCCATACCCATAAGCCTCGGCTTTTGGTCCATGGAATCAAAAGTCTTTAGCTTTATCGTGACAAAATTGGCTTTATGTCAACTTCTTTACCATAAAAACTCTTTCATCCTTTTCCGGGTAAAGAGGGGCAGCTGTTGACACCCAATTTCGTCCCAAGTTTTAATTAGCGGCTAAATTATTTAAATGAGAATCAATTATGAAAATAAAATTAAAATTATAATTAGATAATTAAAATTATTTGAATTGAGTTCAAATTAATCAAATTTAATTAAAGTAAATTAACTAATTTCAAAAGAAGGTTAATTTCGTTCAAAGTCCTAGAGATTTTCCTACCCGTGCAACACCCCTATCTTAATTCAATTTAACTTAAAAAGGGGCTAAATGTGCAAGCCCATGCAATTCCAGCCTACCCATGCAAGCAATATATATAACATATAATGCACCTATGCACATATCCGTTTCCCCTTTCAGTTTTCCAATCATCCGACCCAAAGTCCCTTTCCCCAAATCGCGACCCGCGTCCAGAACCTAAAACCCGATCCAATCGATCGTTCTTCTCCGTACGATCGATGTGCTGGACGAGTAATTCATTTCCAGCTGGTTTTTTTTTTGGCGTGTTCTCACTCAACGGGTTTTTCATCTACTCCCTCCATTTCAAATCAAATGAATGTGAACCCTTGATCGATTTTTAGGAGATAAGGATGAGAGAGGTATAGTTATTACCTCTTTCACCCTTATCTCACAAGAGATAGATCAAACAGGGAGAAGGGTAATTGGGATTTTTGTGAACCGAGGTAAAAACCCTAATTTTTAGTATAAATAAAAATTTTCAGTTCTGGGAAAAAGGGGGCTAAAATTTGGATACACAAAAACGGCAGCATTTTCTCACAGAAGTTTTCTTTTTCTTGAGTTCAAGTTCTTATTTTCCAGTGCAAATTTGTGAATTCTCGCTACATCGTTTTCGTGTCGCTTCTTTATCATTCTAGTCGTCGACCTTGTTCGCGTCGCGTAGTTGAATCGCGTCGCTTAATCGAGTCGCGTTTGTTTTCGAATCCTCGCCTCAGTCCACCGCTCCAAAAGAGGTAATATCTTAACCTCCTTACTTCTGTTTCTTGTTTTTTCAGTTCTGCTTTCCTTTTTTTAGTACAAATCCAGAATATTAATATTAATATCTTTTCAGATGCTCTTTTATGTGTGTTAAATTTGTTGTTAATGTGTTAATACGCGTAAAAAAATGCAAGTAGGTTAGATTGATGGATTATAAATATGAAACAAGAAGATCTTTAAGGATTCTCATTCATTTTACCCTTAGTGTGTTATCAGTTTCCCTTGAGAGTATGATGATTAAGCGCATTTTAATAAAATTAAATCTTTGTCCATCTCGATTAGTAGTTTGATGTTGAAAGAGTAGCTTCAGGTGGTTCTTAGTCCTGTTTCTGTTTGAAAATGTTGAATGGTGTGTAGGCTCTGTTGTTTTGTTTTCTGGTTGTATGGAGGCTGTTTAGTGTGCAGGTATTGTAGCAGGCAGTGTATAAGGGGGTAGTGAAGGGGTCTGTTCTCTGTTTGAATGTTCAGGTAACATTAGCCATGGAATCTGTTTTGAAGCTGTGTGTGGAGAGGTTCTGGGAGTTGATAGGTAGTGAGCAGCAGGGGTTCCAGGGTTGCTTTGGATTTCTGGAAGATCTGTGCTTGCTTAGATGAGTAGGAGTGGCTGGTTCTGTTCAGGTGAGAGTTGAGGATGCTGTTAGTAGCAGAGAAGGGAGGGAGTAGTTCAGGCAGTAGAAGTTCTGTGTTCAGGTGTAGGTGCAGGGGTAGGCAAGGATGTGCAGGGTGAGTTTGTTTTTCCAGTTTAGTGAAGTCCAGGAGTGAAGCTATTGGCTGCTTGGAAGTTTGAGAGTGTGAGGGAGTTCAGGCATTCTGTTTTGCATAAGCTAGCAGCTGTAAAGAGTTTAGGAGGTGGCCTAGTTGATTTCTGTTTTGGTAGGCAGTTGATGAGGGTGATGCAGGGATCCAGTTTAGGTTCATGTTCTTGTTCCCTGTTTGTCTAGGGGTTCTAGAGTTGATAAGTAGGAGCTTCAGGGTGTGGAGGGAGAGTCTAAGGAGTATGAAGGTGTGCAGGTGCTATGGTCTCTAGTTTTAACCTGTTAGATGTTTCCCTAAGGTTACAAAAGTTAAAGATTGAATTTTAATAAGTTGAGCTTTGAGTATTTAAAGATTGTTAAAATTGATCTGGTTTGAAAGTTTGGCATCAGATCTTAGCAAAACTTATCCATTTAGGTCAACTCTTCTTTCTTTAAGTTTAAAAACTACTTTGATTATATTAGGATGGTTTGTTTGTCCTGTTTAAGTTAAGTGTGTATTTATTCATACATCATTTATGAAATAATATATTTATCGTCTTAGTTTCTACTTCTATGAGTTTTACCTGATTGCTTATAATGAAGTATCTATTGCTTGGATGTTAGTAAATATATGCAGCATTGGAATAAGTCATGGAAATTGTTTCTATCACATCATTTGGGTCCTTGTTGAAATTCTGGAAGTTTAGCTACCAGAGAGCCGTATGTGTAGGAGTAGTCTATCCTTTTTGATACCTAATTATTTAGAACCACTTACCTAAGAATCTCTGATTTTAATAATTTTCTTTTAAGTAAGGGAATAAAATTGCACTCTTTAATTAACTTAGGTTCCTAATAATCCTTAAATTAGGTGGCGACTCCAAAAGAAACCCTTTGGATTCCCATTTTGTTGAATATTATACCCGAAACCTATCTTTTCTTAAAAAAAGGTAATTTTTGGGGTTCAACAGAGCCCTCGCCACATAGTGTATCTCGCAGAGCCTTATAATCAGGCTTTTTGATGTACTCCTTAATATCATCATAGTCGGGGTCCTCGACCCCCCAGAAAGGCATTCAATGCCGTAGGATCCAACTTCACTTTCACCCCCCGCACCGTCACCATATCATCCTCCTTCCATGCTTCATCCGGCTCTTGCACCAAATCCAGGTTGGCGTTTCCCGGACTCTCAAATACCGAGTCCCATTTTAGAGCAATGATCGCCTCGGCCACACCTCGGAATTTTTGCATTACCCGTCTCTTATCAATAGCTTGCTCGGGGATGTATCCCGCAAGCCGCACACTCTTATACCATGTTTGGCATTCACCTCTCCTTACAAAAGAGATGCCATAACGAGTCTTTCCTCCGGGACGTGGTATCGGCACCGTGTCCTTAGGTATATTTGCCTTGCCTTTAGCCTTTGGTTTGGCCTTGGGCTTGGCCGGGGCCTTGCCCTTTTGCTTTGTGGTGGAAGGCTCGGCTTGAAGTGTTCTCCTCGGGCCCGCGGCGGATGAAGAACTCTTGCTTGGCAAAGGTGTGGTCACCATGGTTCCGACACAACAATGAAAGATCAATGTGAGATGGATAGCTAAGCACCAAAAATATACAATTCAAGGTCAATTGGTAGGGTACCACCCCACACTTATCACACACTTTATGTGTCAAACACTCAACTCAATGGCACGAGCAACCCCACACTTAAGCAAAACTAGCTTCGGACAAAGTATGCCACGTTTTTTATTTTTCAAGAGCAAGCTAGTGTGGGTGCATCATGATCAATTCTTATGTGTGTGCAACACCTAATGTCCATAATTAGCCTAAGGAATGCATTGCTACTCAAGAATTCGCAATGTTATTGAATTTTATCATTGAGGCTTTTTCACAAACACTTGGTGTGCACACTTTAAAACTATCAATTTCAATGAGTTTTGGTATGTGCCAACCCTCCCAAGTTGTTGGGAGATCTCCTTTTACAAGTCACAAGCTATCTATCTAGCACCATTAGCAATTTTAAGCACAACAAGAGTGAATTTTATGAGTAAACTTGTAACTAGCTAAGAAATCATCCATGAACAAGAATAAGTGCAACTTACATGTTATTGAAGGAGGAAGAGAGGAATTTACTTACTTGAATGTGTTAGAATGGATTGCACAAGATTTGGAATGATTCCAAGTGTTGGAGGTGAATTGGTGAGTGATTAGAGAGTAATTGGAGTGAAAATAGTGAAGAAATATGTGTAGGGATAGGGTATAAGGGGATGGGGGAAACCGGGTCGCGGGTCAAAACCCGTTTGACTCGGAAAACTTACAAAAAATTAGCTGGGCGCGTTAAGCACCACGGCGCGGGCCCAACGCGGACAGAATTCCCAACGTTCTGCTCGCCTTAGCGCGGTGGGAGGCGCGGGGCGCTCCCGACCGCGCCAGGCTTCTATTTTCAGCTTCCCTTTTGGCGCTTTGGGGGGCGCGAGGCACTCCCGAACGGGCCCGAGCACGTTTTTTCGCACCGAATTTCGATTCCAAGTGCAACCCCAAGCGCGGGACATGTCTCGAGACGTCCCGTATCCCTCAATGCATTAATTTCACCAAGTTTAGCTCACCCGATTCCTACAAAAACGACACACAAAAACAACAAACTATGTGACACTATAAAACAAAAAAAAAATACTAAACTATTACAAGTACAAACTCGGGTTGCCTCCCGAGAAGCGCCTTATTTAACGTCGCGGCACGACGGGTATGAATCAAGGGTCCCTCAAAGTAATGGAAGTGCGGTGATTCACCGTACCTCCCCAATAACGTTTCACCCGTTGACCATTAACCAAAAATGTGTTCTCAGAGTCCGGGGCTCTCAATTCAACCGCTCCATGTGCGGTAACACGAACAACTTCAAAAGGCCCCGACCATCTCGACTTCAACTTGCCCGGGAACAATTTCAACCTCGAGTTGAACAACAATACTAACTGCCCGGGCTCAAAAGAACGACGCTCAATGTGCTTATCATGCCATATCTTTGTCCGTTCCTTATATAATTTCGCATTTTCATACGCATGGAAACGGAACTCTTCAAGTTCATGCAATTGGAGCATCCTCTTTTCACCCGCTAAGGCCATATCAAGGTTGAGCTTTTGAATTGTCCAATACGCCTTATGCTCTAATTCAACCGGCAAGTGACAAGCCTTACCATAAACAAGCCTATATGGGGAGGTTCCAATAGGTGTTTTGAATGCGGTTCGATAGGCCCAGAGAGCATCATCTAACTTCATAGCCCAATCCTTCCTCGAGGCATTCACAGTCTTCTCAAGGATTTGATTGATCTCTCTATTAGATACTTCCACTTGGCCACTAGTTTGGGGATGATAAGCAGTAGCCACCTTGTGGCGAACCCCATACTTAGCCAACAATTTAATGAACAACCGGTTACAAAAGTGCGTACCTTCATCACTGATTATAGCCCACGGTGTCCCAAAACGAGTGAAAATATTCTTCTTCACGAACTTCACCACCACACTCGCATCATTTGTTGGAAGTGCAATGGCCTCCACCCATTTAGACACATAATCAACTGCTACTAGGATGTATTTATGGCCCATAGAAGGTGGGAATGGACCCATAAAATCGATACCCCAACAATCAAACAGCTCAATCTCTAAGATATTGTTCAAAGGCATCTGGTGACGCCTAGTAATAGTCCCCGTTCTTTGGAAACTATTATATTGCTTCACAAGGCATGAGCATCTTTAAATAAAGTAGGCCAAAAGAAACCAGATTGGAGTACCTTTGCAGCTGTTCGATCTCCACCAAGGTGGCCACCATAAGGAGCGGAATGGAAGCTCTGTAGAATCGGCTCTACTTCTTCTCTGGGAATGCATCTCCTAGCTAGTTGATCAACTCCTATCTTGTACAAATAGGGCTCATCCCACACATAAAATCTACTCTCATGAAGGAGTTTACGCTTCTGCTCAGCAGTTGCCCCAGGGGGATACACATTACTCACAAGTAAATTTACCATGTCAACATACCATGGCACCTCAGCTGCATCAAGAGCAAAAAGTTGCTCATCAGGAAATACCTCTTTAATCTCGGGCCCTTCATCTACATGATCTCTATTCTCCAGCCTTGACAAATGATCAGCAACTTGATTCTCAGTCCCCTTGCGATCTCGAATTTCAACATCAAAATCTTGCAGTAGGAGAACCCATCTAATGAGTCTAGGCTTGGAGTCCTTTTTTCCAAACAAATACCGGATTGCGGCATGATCAGTGTAGACAACAACATGAGTGCCAACCAAATAAGATCTGAACTTATCAAAAGCATAAACTACGGCTAGCAACTCCTTCTCAGTGGTGGTGTAATTGGACTGGGCTGCATCAAGCGTCTTGCTTGCATAATAGATGGAGTGAAAGATTCTTCCAATTCTTTGGCCTAGAACAGCCCCAATAGCATTATCACTCGCATCACACATCAATTCAAACGGTAAAGACCAGTCAGGATCAATGATGATTGGTGCGGTCACCAACCTTTTCTTCAACTCTTCAAATGCCTTGAGACACGCATCATTAAACACAAATTTCACATCCTTCTCCAACAATTTGCACAAGGGAGTAGAAATTTTGGAGAAGTCCTTTATGAAACGTCTATAGAACCCTGCATGTCGTAAGAAACTACGCACCCCCTTAACAGAGATAGGTGGTGGTAATTTTTCAATAGCCTCAATCTTTGCTTTGTCAACCTCAATCCCTTGCTTTGACACCTTGTGCCCAAGTACTATGCCTTCTTGAACCATGAAGTGACATTTTTCCCAATTCAGCACCAGATTTGTTTCTTCACAACGGCTCAGCACAGCATCAAGATTTCTCAAGCATTCATCAAAAGAGTCACCAACCACTGAAAAATCATCCATAAATATCTCCACAAATTTTTCCACCATGTCAATGAAAATAGCCATCATGCACTGCTGAAAAGTCCCCGGGGCATTACACAACCCAAATGGCATCATCCTAAATGCATAGGTGCCATATGGACAAGTAAAAGTAGTCTTCTCTTGGTCTTCGGGGGCTATCACAATTTGGTTGTAGCCCGAGTACCCATCCAAGAAGCAGTAATACTCATGCCCTGCAAGTCTATCCAGCATCTGATCAATAAAGGGAAGTGGGAAGTGATCTTTCCTGGTGGCCTTGTTCAGCTTCCTATAGTCAATGCAAATTCGCCACCCTGTAACAGTTCTTGTAGGAATCAACTCATTGTGCTCATTCTTCACCATTGTCATGCCCCCCTTCTTAGGAACACATTGCACTGGACTCACCCACTTGCTGTCAGAGATAGGAAAAATAATACCAGCATCCAGCCACTTGATGACTTCTTTCTTCACCACCTCTTTCATAATTGGATTTAGCCTCCTCTGCTGCTCTATGGATGGTTTATGATCTTCCTCCAAGAGAATTTTGTGCATGCAGAAAGAAGGACTAATCCCTCTAATATCAGCAATAGTCCAGCCAATAGCTCTTTTGCGCTCTCGCAATACCCGCAACATCTTCTCAACCTGCACATCAGACAACAAAGAAGAAAGGATCACGGGCAAAGTATTACCTTCACCCAAATAAGCATAACGTAAATGCTCGGGTAAAGGTTTGAGCTCAAGATTAGGAGCTTTCTCAATAGACGGTTTAGCAGGAGCTAAGGTCAACGGTCTATCAAGCTCCTCAAATTTCGTCCACCCTGGGATGAATCTACTCTGCATATTAAGAACCTCCAAATACTTTTCAATATCATCATCCTTCAGGATATCATCATCATCACATAAGAGTGCCCGTTCTAAAGAATCAATATTAGAAGCCAAGAATGACCTATCATCAGCAGTCAACTCATCATCTACCACTTTTACCATGGACAACTCTTCATAATGAGAAGGAAGCTGGGTAGCTCTGAACACATTAAACACAGCTTCTTCCCCATTTACCTTCATAATCATCTTTCCAGCTCTGACTCTAATAACAGCATCAGCAGTAGCCAAAAATCCTCTTTCCAAGATGAGAGGAACCTCAGGATCAGCTTCGTAATCAAGAATAATAAAATCAACGGGTAGTATAAACTGACCCACTTGTACAAGAACATCCTCAATAATCCCCTCAGGGCATGTCAAAGATCTATCAGCCAGCTGCAGGGTCACAGTAGTGGGTCGGGGTTCACCTAAGCCTAGCTTCCTGAAAACTGAAGAAGGCATTAAATTCACACTAGCACCTAAATCACATAAAGCTCGACCAACCTCATGTTCCCCAATTTTTAAAGGGATGGTAAAACTGCCAGGGTCCTTCAATTTCTGAGGAAGCTTGCTTCTAACTCTGGAACTACACTCCTCAGTGAGTGCAACTGTCTCAAACTCAGTCAGTCTTCTCTTGTTAGCAACAATATCCTTACTGTATTTAGCATATTTGGGAACATCCCGCAAAAGCTTCACCAAAGGAATATTTACCTGAATCTGACTCAATATCTCCAAGAATTTCTTGCATGCGGCATCAACTTTCTGCTTCTGAAGCCTCTGAGGGAAAGGTGGTGGTGGTCTCACAATAGCAGACTCGGGCTGCTTTGCTATTACTGTCTCTGCTTCTTTCTCCACTTCCCTATCAACATTTGGCTCTAGCTCACCAACAGGCTTCTTTGGCTTTGGGGGAACCTCTTCTAGAGCTCTTCCATTCCTCAAACTAACTGCTTGCACAAATTCTTTAGGATTCTTCTCTGTATCACTCGGTAAAGCACCCCGAGGTCTATTATTTTGCGCTCCAGCAAGCTGCCCCAATTGTCTCTCAAGATCTTTCTGCGCACTGCTCAAATCTTTAATTGTTTGTGCCTGAGATGTTGAATCATCCATGAGCTTTTGCTGCCCTGCAAGAAGTTTCCTAAGCATATCTTCCATTGCATTAGACTGCTGTGGCTGAGCCTGTGACTGTGACCCCTTCTGTGGTGCATTGCTTTGATTGATTTGGGGTCTCTCATTACCCTGAAACTGCTCACGGTTATCCCTCCAGGAAAAATTTGGGTGATTACGCCAACCCGTGTTATAGCTGTTACCATATTGATTGCGATTCTGACCCTGTGACCTGTTCTGATTACCCACATAATATACTGACTCTGGGTTAGATGGACAGACTTCAGTACTATGATCTTCTCCACATACCTCACAAAAAGTTTGAATTTGTTGCACTGGAGCTAATTGTGGTTTTGCTTGGAGTGTCAGCTTGCTGATTTGATTAGAAATAGCATCCATCTTCGCTCTCAGCTCTGAAATTGCATCCAATTGAAGTATCCCAGCAGCTTTCTGCGTATTAGCCCTGCTAACACCCTCAAATTGTGTCGTAGCTCTGCCATCACCCTGCCAATCAGGATTGCTCTACGAAAACTTGTCAAGTAATTCATAAATCTGATCAAAATTTAAAGCCAGCACTTGGCCTCCAGCAGCAGCATGAACCACAATCTTAGTGTGTTGGTTCAACCCCTCAACAAAGGTGTGTGCAATAATCTCATTAGATTGGTTGTAATGTGGACAATCTCTCAATAGCGCTTTGAATCTCTCCCAGGCTGCATACAATGATTCTCCTTCTAACTGCCTGAATGACATAATCTCGCTCCTCAGCCGCGCTGTCTTGGCAGACGGATAAAACTTAGCCAAGAATTTCTAAGCCAAATCCTCCCAAGTAGTGATAGACCCAGGCTTCTCAGCCTTTAACCACTTCCTTGCTGCCCCAATAAATGAAAATGGGAACAAGGTCATACGCACATAATCAGTAGGCACACCCGATGGTGTATAAGTATCACTGATCTCCAGAAAGTTCTGAATGTGTTGCTGCGGATCCTCATGTAGTAATCCAGCATATTGCCCTGTCACATGCAGCAACTGAATCATGCCGGGCTTGATCTCAAAGTGCTCGGCAATAGCGGGCTTCACAATACTTGACGCTACTCCTCCCAGGCTAGGAAGAGCAACATCTCGCACTGCCACTGCTTGTTCTTCAGCCATTTCAACAGGTAGAGACGCAAGTACGATTGCTAGTGCTTCTCGATCTCTCGCTTCTCTTTTCGCCTTTCGCCCTTATCAAGGTTCTTTCAGGCTCGGGATCAAAAGGTGCGAGTGATTCGTCCTTTTTATTCCTTTGCATTCAAAACCTATTGCCTGAAACAGCACAAGAAACTCGACAAAAAATTAAACCTGAATAGAAATTAAGTAATTATTCAAAAAGAAAATAGTCCGTAATTAGTCCCCGGCAATGGCGCCAAAAACTTGTTGCTCCCAACGCACACGCAGGTATATGCAGTCGACAAGTAATAAAGTGATAAATCAAATATCGTTTCCACGAGGACTAAGCAGACTAATACTTAGCAAACAATTCCTACAAACTACTCAGGGATCGTTTTCTTTGGTTGTAAGAGTTTTTATAACTAAAATGCAGTAATTAAAGTGCTAGAAGTGTAGTCAAGCAATGAGCAATACTCTGGTTGTTAACAATATTAAGAGGACGGTCCAGGGTTAGAGTTACACACAATCTAGTTGATGTATCCAATTGATTCCACTTCTTAAATCCCGGGTTACTAACTAATAGAGTAAATGTAACTGTGAAAACCTTTCAGTTCTTCCCAGTCTATGCAAGCTACTTCAATCCCTATATGCCTACGGGTTAAATCACATGCACGCATTAACGAATCATGTTATGAGTTAAACTAGGCAAGCAAGTATATGTCTATCCTACTCGCAAATTGGTTTCCCGATGCCCGGGTTCACAAACTAGTTCTATTCTTTCTTATTACGTAATTAAATTCCCTCTTTCGAGTTCAATCTAAAAACTATAGATAATGTATAATTATCGAGCTCTAACAACTATACAAGTGAAATCAAGAAAGAATAAGCAACCCGTTATGGAATTCAATCAATGAGAATCAATCTTCAAACAATCAACCTTCATGTAATACTCTAACCCTAGAACGTAAAGTTTAGCCACACATATTCATAATCACAAGGCAAGAATTTGGTGTAATAATGAAATAATTGATGTAATAGATGAAAGATTAGGAATAAACCCTTGTTCAATGAGTATGTTGCTCTCAATATTGCTCCAAAGTATCAACTCCCTTTCAAAAACTAAGTAAAAGACTATTTATAATGTTTACAAACACCTAGTAATAAGTTAGACCCAATGCTAGACAGAATAGGAAGTGAAAAACCGCACACGGGGCGCTATAACGGGCGCCCGGTGCCTCGTAACGCGCCATGCAAAGCAGAACCCGTCGAATTGTGGGCGCCATAGGCCCGCGCGGCGTGGGTAAAAGCGCTGGGGCACTGGGCGCTATAATTGGCGCGCCACGTGCCCCAAAGCGCCAAGCCAAATTGCCTTCTTCCTTGGTCCGAAATCTTGCTCGTGTCGTGCCCTCGTGTGCTCAATCCAATCCTCATTCAACTTCCAATCAATTCATGTTCAATCAAGCTCCAAATGCACTGTGTAACAACCTACACACGCACGACATAAAATTAGTGTAAAACCACATTCACAAACTATAACACGAGCGCATAATAAGCTCAAACATGCGGAAATATCAAGGAAACCTTGGCATAAAATGCCAAACATCAATGATCAATAAGATTGTTAACAAAACAAGAGGTTGGTGCACTAAATGGTTGTCTATTGGAGGAAGAGCCTGATTGATTAGACATGTTCTTCAAATTATGTCAACGCACTTGGTAACTATTCTCCAACCTCCAAAAGGAGTGTTTTTATTAGTTGAGAAATGCCTATCGAGGTTTTTTTGGGTTGGTTCTGAAGATTCTAAGAAACACCACTGGGTAGCTTGGAGTAAACTATGTTTTCCATTGGAAGAAGGGGGTGCAAACTTTAGAAAATTAAGTGAGATGAACAAAGCATTCACAACAAAGCTATGGTGGAGATTAAGAACTCAAGACTCTCTTTGGAAACAATTTACCATGATAAAGTATTGTCGAATTGTACATCCAGTTGCTAAGAAATAGTACAATAGTCAATCTCATATATGGAAAGCTATTTGCAATATCAAAGAAGAAGTTGAACAACACATTTTTTTGGCAACTTGGAAGTGGAAACGTCTCATTCTGGTATGATAATTGGACCAGTCTTGGTCTACTTTTCAAATCATTACCGGAAGGATCAAGGCCAAATAGAATTAAGGTCAATGATGTGTTTCAAAATGGTTCGTGGCAGTGGGATTTGATTAACTTTCAGATCCAGTTTTCATCAAAGAATATATTTAGAAGATGGGAGTTGTACTCACAGAAGAAGAAGAAGATATCCCACACTGGACTGCAGATTCTTCTGGAATATTTCGCGTCAGTTCTGCATAGAATTGTCTTAGACAAACACAAAGGGTGAGACAGCTAGAACACAAGGTGTGGCACAAAGTTTTGCCTTTCAAGATGTCATTTATGACATAAATTACATGGAGGGTGATAAAAAAAGAGTGCCTACTGATGATATCATTACAAAATTTGGAATTACTGGTCCATCAAGATGCTGTTGTTGTAGAAGTCCTCAACTTGATTGCTTGGATCATGTATTCGATGATGGTGGATTTGCTACGGCAGTTTGGAAACATTTTAGTGCTATACTGAACATTGGTTGGCAAGTCATTCCATTGAGACAAAGGCTAGACAATTGGTGGAAGTTTAAACCTCCTAATCCTATTGTGGCAGTGCTATGCAAGATTGCCCCTTCTATTATCATTTGGGAATTGTGGAGGTCGAGATGCAGTAGTAAATATGGTTCAATTAAACCTTACTTGAAGAAAACTATTCATCAAGTTGCCGAAAATCTGACTATGTTAACAAATAAATATTTTCCTAACCTGAAGCAACAACTAAGGTGGGAAGATATTATTTTGTTATGAGATAAATACATAATTTACAAAAAGAGTAAGGTTGTTGGACTAAGCTCCCTGCTCTCTGTTTCAAACTTAACAGTGATGGAAGTTGCAAATATGGGATGTGTGGAGGAGGGGGAATAGTCAGGAATAATGAGGGGAAATTGTTGATGGCATACTCCGCACCACTGGGCAAAGGTACAAACAATCTAGCGGAGGCTCAAGCTCTTTTGTATGGTATTCAATGGTGCAAAAGTAATAGAGTCCAACAACTAGAGGTTGAGGTTGACTCTATGCTGCTGGTGAAGTGCATCAACAAAGAGAACAAGACTCCATGGCAAATGAACAAAGCTGTCCAAGAGATCAAAAGATTGAGGTTAGAGATGAAATTTTCTGTTTTGCATTGTTATAGATAAGCTAACCAACCTGCTGATAGGTTAGCTGCTCTATCATACTCCCTGCAACAACCAGAGCTTTTTCTGTTCTGAAGCAATACCTAAAAAAGTTAAAGAAATGATAAACCTAGATAGATAGAAAATTCCAAATTTTCGGATAAGAATAATGAAGAATTCAGAGCTTAACTATGATGGAGTGTTCTAAGATTGTTATATTCTGCAGTTATTTTTGTGAGCTTATGATTGTAAATGAGAGGAGTCCTCTCATCAATGTTCTAGCACACGATGTGTCTAAATTATGCAAGATTAATGTAGCCTGGGAATTTAGGAATAGAAGAAAGGGTATACCCTTGTCCGTGGTAAATTTTGGAGAGGTTAGGATATATATACCTCTTGTACATTTTTTTTTTTTTTGGATTCTAATATACGTGGTAGGGGTCAATGCCTAATTCCCACACAATCGGTGGCTTTGATTTTAAAAAAAAAAAAAAGTTCTCAAATGACGCTTTCAAGTGACACGACCTCGGTAAGTCGTTTCGGAAGTTTGGACTCCGATTGGTGTGTTGATAATTTTAAAATGTTCGTAATATCCATTAGGACTTGTCTGTAAAATTTGAGCTAAATCGGACCTCATTTGGTACGTATCGGAAGAAGATTTCAGTTTTTATTGTCGATAAATATCGAGCTCGGTTTTGGTGAATAAGCCTTGATTCGAAATCCGAAGGCGTCGTTAGGTTTGTATGATTATTTGTGAATTTTGTGATTTTTCGAAAGTGAATTTCGATGTTGTTCGGCTACTTTCCGCTAAAATGCCGAAAGTTAAATAATTTGATCTTTTTCCATTTAATTTGCATATTGAGTTTCGGGAGTCCGATTTGAGATCCGCCTTTGCGAGTATGTTACATATATTTTGTATAACTTGTATGCAAAATTTAGAATTATTTTGAATATCGTAGGCTACCGTTTTAATTTTCGTTAAGAAAAGAAAATCTAAAAGTAAAAGAAAAAGAAAAAAGGACCAAAAAAAAAAAAAGAAAGCAAAGAAAGGTCAATGACGGTGGGTCCTTAGCTTAGCTAAGGACGATCAGAACATTGAAACATGAGGAAATCAAAGAAGAAATGAGAACAGTGAAGAGAAAGACGCAGTGAGATTAAAAAAAATGCCAGAAAATGAGAAAAGAGCCGGAGAAAGATAGAATTTTTACCCTGAAACAGTCAGGTAATGATCTTAATGCATTATTTGACTTTATTACATGTGTTTGAATATATTTTAACGGTAAAAATTAGGATATTATACATCGTATTAATAAGTTCAACTGATAGTTTAAAGGGTCAAATGGACCCCGATAATGGAATTGATTATATATTCGTACTCGGTAAGTTATGGGAAACATATAAATATAATTTATTTAGGATTTGGTTAGGTGACCATAAAACCTGCACATAGGCCAGGCCTGCGTATTGCGTATGCGAATAGGGTAACGTTCCTAACCGGATTGCCCTAAGATGTGAGGAATGAAGCCTTTAGCCTAAATTGATATGTTTTTCTGCTTATTGAATAGAGTGGGATCTTTTAGAAAGGAAACCAAAGGATAAAGTGGTTGTTGATTAGCTATACTAACTTTTGGAAGAGGTAAGTGTTTATATCCATTTCTTTGGAGGCACCTGGCCTCGTGGATTTTCTACCACGTGTTCCTTACGTGTGTAGCTGCCGATAGGCGTATTCATTACGCCTTAGTTTTTGATTTCTATTATTTATTATATGTTACGTCATGTTGTTGGTATTGCATTGAGGATCTGAGTATTTTACTCTGGCTGTGAGTTGGCATCTACTCCCTGGCTGTCGATGAGAGTCCCGCGCCGGTGAAGGGTTATTATTGCATCACATTGCATTCTCATTATATGTCATTCATATGAATTACATTGCATATCATATTGGGTGCAGGAGTATTCCGCCCCAGGAGCAGGAGGATTCCGCTCCATTGTATCATATTGAGGGTAGGAGGATTCCACTCCAGGAGTAGGAGGATTCCGCTCCATTGTATCATATTGAGGGTAGGAGGATTCAGCCCCAGAAGCAGGAGGATTCCTCTCCATTGTATCATACTGAGAGTAGGAGGATTCCGCCCCAAGAGCAGGAGTATTCCGCTCTTATGTCAGACATTGAGTGCAGGAGTATTCCGCCTCAGCTTTACATTATATCGGGTGCAGGAGTATTCCGCCCCAGGAGAGTGAAGGAGTATTTCGCTTCTGGTTTGTACTATATCGGGTACAGTAGTATTCCGCCCCAGGAGCGGAAGTATTCCGCTCCAGTTGATTATCAGATTGGATTCCCCCTGAATGCAGGAGTATTCCGCTTCGGGATGGGATTATGGGCACATGTGACCCTTTGCATCACATTTCATTTCATTTCAGCTCAATTCATACCATTGTGTAGACTTGCGGTACTTGACTACTGTTCTGCTTATATGTGCATTGCTTATTGTTGATATGTTTCTGGCTCGCATCCCTAGTTGAGTTTATAGTTTCTTACGTGTTTCTGGTTATTATCTGGCTCTACCTTTTTATAATTTAAATAAGAGGAATTTGGTTTATCTCTTTCTTCTCACTGGCTAGCTATCATATTCTTTGAGATGGTTAGTCTTCCCCACTTATTGAGACCTTTTGACTCACCCTTGTTTGTTGTTTGTTTCTTGTCTATCTATTTCATTTCGGCACGTTCGCTCCAGGACTGAGTTCGCCACGTTGTGAAGGAGCGAAGACCACTTCAGCTGTCAGGGTGAGCCAGCTTTTATTCCGGATGGCCACCAGTTTATTGGTTGTTATTTCAGTTGCATTTTGCTCCCTTCAGGAGGTATCAGTCTTCTTTTGTACTCTTAGATGTCTAGTCTGGATAGCCCTAAACCTAGTATGTTGGGTAGTCGCTGTAATTCCTTTTGTACAGCTTAGAGGTATCAGTATGTCTGTGTTTTTTTTTAAAGTCTTGTCCTTATTTATGAGTTATTATATTTATTTTCCTAATTTAATTGGTAAGGGTTAGCCCGATGGGTCTAGGGGAGGATGTCGGGTGCCCGCACGGCCTAATCGGATTCCGGGTCGTGTCAGTTGGTATCAGAGCCCGGTTTAGAGTCTATCCAGACTAAGACATTGTCTAGTAGAGTCTCGCTGATGGATACGTAGACGTCCGTACTTATCTACGAGAGGCTATGATGGCATTTAGGAAGTTTCACTTCCTTCATTTCTGATCGTGCATCGGTCTAGGATTCAAAAGTATTTTCGTTAATTTGTTCATGGTAATTGTGAACCCTTGTGCGATAAATCAGCAAACGGTATGAGTTCAAGACGAAACAGTCTAGCATGGGGCTAGCATTGATGAAGCCCCAAGAGTTTTGATCATGCTGACGATCAAGTTACGAAGGTCCCAGCTGTACGAGCTTGCGATGGGCAAGGGAGCAGGGCCTTGTGGCTCCCTTGGCTCTCTACGGTGCTTTTACGAGAATCTTGGCGACGCTGATACCATAAAAACCTATTACTCGCTAGGTAGCTTATCAGGTTGACGCAGATACAGATGTTCGGTCTCAGGGAGCTCCTATCTCAGTTCTTAATATTGCCGCAGTAAATTATGTTCTAGAAGCAGCATGTGTTGCGCCACCAATTGTTCTGGCTGGTTAGCCAGCCGAGGCAACGGTTAACTCTGAGTGCCAAAGAGGTTGCATTATTATACGCGGTTGAACCTTCCGATATTCTTAAGCAATGCATCAGATAAACCTCGTGATTTTTTTTTTTTTAAAATGATGTCAGCGTATCCTTCAGGCTCTTGATTATATCGAGCGGTATGGTGTTGATTATTCTTTTTCCAGTTTCAGGGATCCAGCCTGAATTGGTGGGCCTCTCTCTTATTAGCTGACTTGGTTCGGTTTTTTTTTCTAGATTCGTGGAAAAGTTCCTTTCGAGTAGCGTGCGAGATGAAAAATGTTGCCAGTTTGAGTGGATTGGACAGGGTAGCCTGTCAGATAGCCTGTTGGTGTTTCAGAATATGAGATTGAATTCTATAAAATGGCTGAATATGCATTAAAACGAGTCCATGAACCTTTCGAGAATGTTGATATATTTATTGATGACCTTTCTCCTTCCTTGAGATCCCGGATGGCTCGATAAATTGAGGTTGGGACTTCATTTGATGTCATTGTTGATATTGTTCGATGGTACGAGGCATACCATAAGTTAGAGCGGGAAGAGTTAGAGCGGGAGAGCAAGAGATCCCGTGGCCCTAGTGGGCAACCATGGTATCTCATTTGGAGGTAAGAGTTCTGATTATTTTGGGAGGTCACCTGCCAGGTTATCTAAGCTTATAGATTGTAAGTCTCAAAGTGCGCAGGTAGTTTGTCAAGATCAGAGTCAGTTTTCTCTTTGTAGCTGTCAATAATCTGTCCAGTTTCCATTTTTAGCGAAAAGGGTGTTATCACTGTCATGAGTCTGGTTATCCTTTGAGGAGTTTTTCCTTACTCCAGCAAGCAGGCAATCGTCTTTTCTCTCGTCATCAGGCACCTGCACAGTCGCAGGAAATTTCATATAGATCTTAATTAACCAGAGATATGCCCTCATTCGATAGAGGTCGAGAGCATGGTGGTAGTGGTTCTTCTAGAAGTAATTATCAGGGTAGCGGCTCGACTTAGCCGCAGAGGCAGTTCTAAGAACTACAGTCTGGCAGGATGTTGAGGTGTCTGTTGTAGTACATCCATCTATTTCTTCTTCCATTATATGTGAGTAAGATTTCATTCTTCTGATCGGTCTGGACTTCGTTTATTTACCATGTTTCCATTGCCTCTTTGGGTATTGTTTCTATTAGGAATCGATTGCGGTAGAGGGGTGAGCTTCTAGTATGATTTATTCAAGGAATTTGTGAGACCCTATTAATTAATCTGGTCTAAATATGAGAGATTTGACAGTGAGTCTCGTTATTGTCTGTCTGGCATTTTTTTGTGCCACTTTCTATTATTATATCAAATTAGTTTACCTCTATTCTCGGAATTCCGTGTTGGTTGGATTATGGGATTCTAGTTCATCACCATAAGGGAGTGTCATGATTTCTTCCGGTGTAAAGTGGTTAGTAAGCAATATTCGATCCACGTATCTCCTTTTGGTTCGCTAAAGCATTGTTTCGGCCCCTGCTTCCAGAAGAGTTGGTGCAAAAGTCATTGTAATTCTAGTAAAGTCATGTTATCCCATGAGCTTATCTGGGTTATAAAAGGGTTTTCTAGTAAATTGTCAGAGTTCCCTTCTTATTGGAAGGTTAAATTGGCATGGAAGTTGTTCCATAAAGCTCATTTAATATTCATTTCTTCGATTGCGATTCTTTGGCTAGCTTAACTCGCGAGTAGTCTAGCTTAGGTAGCCAAGTAAATAAGAAGATGAGCTTTCTAAAGCTTTAATTATTCCTATCCTCAGTCCATTGCCATCTCTTCTTCGTCCGGCACTAGTAAGTTTGGGCAGTTAGTAGCCGCTTGTAATATTCTCTGTGTTGAGCTAGAGTGCGTGTCAAGGTAGCCGGGTAAGCACATTGTTGTGTTTTAAAGTTACAAAGGGTAATGAGAGGTGTCATTTGACCCCCTGAATTGAGCTATCGAGCGGTGATGCTTATAGAAAATGTATGGAGTTGTGACTCGAGAGTTGCAGCTGTTTGGCAACTCGAAAGGGTAGTTTGGTAGCTTAGGTCTGCCTACATTCAGTTTTTAGCTAAATTTTCTTTAGTCCAACAGACTGTGCGGGGATGATTATTCCTATTCAAATAGCTGCATGAGTTTGTACTTTAAGTGGAGGAGTCTTCCTCTAAATATTGAATGGTAAATTGGTAATACTAAATCTCTAAGGCGTTGATACCACTTTTGTCACGATCCAACGTAGGGCCACGACATAAACCTACAATGAGTGTCGATCATTGCTAAACCCACTAATAATCTATTAATGCTAGAGATAAGCTGGCAACCTGATCATATATACGTACTTATCTGCTGAAAGTATAAAGTCTGGAAAGATAACACGACTTTAACTTGCTGGCAATTAGAATACTGAGCCACAAATTCTGCTATGTCACACTTCATTCTGTCCCACCAATAACGTAAATCTGCAACATCAGGAACACAAAGTCTATCTTTGTACATGAGAATACCGTCAGTAGTAACCATGTAAGGTGACTACGGTTTTCTTCTGGCTATCTGTCTGTATTCAACTAGAACTGGATCCTCATTCTGACGCTGTTTTACTTCATGAAAATTTAGAGTTAAAGTTCTAATGCAGCTTATCGTCCATCCATCATTGGCATATTTCCTTCACACCTCAACTCTTTGAGAAGTTACTTTAGCGTTATAAGTGCACATGTAATCAACTTTGTGCTAGTATTCTGCATCAGCTCATGGTCCAACTACATGTCTGACACGACCCAAAATCCGGTTAGGCCGTGCGGGCACCCGACATCCTCCCCTAGACCCGTCGGGCGAACCATTACCAATTAAATTAGGAAAATAAATATAATAATTCATAAATAAGGGCAACACTTAAAGAAAAACACAGATAAACTGATACTTCTAAGTTGTACTAGGTTTAGGGTTATCCAGACTAGACATCTAAGAGTACAAAAGAAGACAGATACCTCCTGAAGGGAGCAAAATGCAGCTGAAATGATAACAATTAAAACTGGTGGCCATCCGGAATAAAAGCTGGCTCACCATGACAGCTGAAGTCGTCTTCGCTCCTTCACAACGTGGCGAACTCATTCCTGGAGCGAACCTGCCGAAACGAAATAGATAGACAAAAACAAGCAACAAACAAGGGTGAGTCAAAAGGACTCAATAAGTGGGGCAGACTAGCCACCTCAAAGAATAGGATAGCCAGCCAGGGAAAAAAGAAACACATAAACTAAATTCCTTTTATTTAAATTATGAAAAGACAGATCCAGATAAAAACTGGAATGATGTATGGAGCCAAAAACTAATAAACAACCAGGAACATAAGATAGACAGGACATATAGGTATCCTGAACATATAAACAATCAGAAATACATCCTGTTGCGGCGTGCAACCCGATCCATATATTTATACCGTTGCGGCGTGCAACCCGATCCATATATTTATACCGTTGCAGCGTGCAACCCGATCCCCGCAACCCAGAATACGAGCCAGAAATATATAGGCTAATAAGCAATGCACGTAGAAGCAGAACGGTAGTTATGTACCACAAGTCTACACAATGGTATGAAATGAAATGAAATGAAATAAAATGAGATGAAATGAAATGAAATGAAATGAAATATCATGCAAAGGGTCACATGTGCCAAATGATGGAGCGGAATCCTCCTACTCTGAAGGAGGAATCCTCCTACCCTCAATATAATGAAATGGAGCGGAATCCTCCTGCTCCGAGGGCGGGATCCTCCTACCCTCAATATGATGCAATGGAGCGGAATCCTCCTGCTCCGAGGGCGGAATCCTCCTACCCTCAATATAATGCAATGGTGCAGAATCCTTCTACTCCTGGGGCGGAATACTCCTGCACCCAATATGATATGCAATGTAATGCATATGAATGACGTATAATGCATATGATTTCAATGTGATGCAATAATAACCCATCACCGGCGCGAGACTCTCATCGACAGCCGGGAAGTATATGCCAACTCACAGCTAGAGTACAATGCTCAAATCCTCAGTGCAATACCAACAACAGGACATAACATATAATATACAATGTAAATCTAAATCTAAGGCGTAATGAGTACGCCTATCTTCAGCTACACACATAAGGAACACGTGGTAGAAAATCCACGAGGAAAAGGGCCTCCAAAGAAATGGATATAGACACTTACCTCTTCCAAAAGTTAGCATTGCTAATCAATAACCGCTATTATCCTTTGTTTCCATTGCCAAACGATCCCACTGGGTTCAATAAGCAGAAAAATATATCAAATTAGGCTAAAGGCTTCATTCCTCACATTTTAGGGCAATCTGGTTAGGAACCTTATACCCTATTCACATACGCAATACGCAGACCAGGCCTATATACAGGGTTTAAGGTCACATAACCAAACTCTAAATAAATTACATTTATATGTTGCCCATAACTCACTAAGTACGAATATATAATCAATTCCATTATCGGGGTCCAATTGACCCTTCAAACTATTAATTGAACTTATTAAAACAATATCTAATATTCCAAGTTTTACCGTTAAAACATATTCAAACACACGAAATAAACTCAAATAATATATTAAGATCATTACCTGAATGTTTCAGGGTAAAAATTTCTACTTTTCTCCGGCCTCTTTTCTCATTTTCTGGCATTTTTTCTACATTTCTCTCTACCTCATTTTTTTTCTGTTTCAGTTTCTCCAGTTACTCATTTTGAGCTCATTTGAGCTTTATAAGCCCACCACCACCTCCATTCTTTCCCTTTTTGTCTTTTCCTTTTTTTTTTGTCTTTTCTACATTTTCTTTTATTTTTATTTTCTTTTCGTGACAAAAATTAAAACAGTATACTACGATATTCGAAATAATTCCAAATTTTGCATACGAGTTATAAAAAATATATGTAACATACTCGTGAAGACGGATCTCAAATTAGACTTCCGAAACTCAAGATGCGAATTTAAATGGAAAAAGGTCAAATTATTTAACTTTCGGCATTTTAGCGGAAACTAGCCGAACAACATCGAAATTCACTTTCGAAAGTTCAAAAAAGTCATAAATAATCATACGAACCCAACGGCGCTTTCGGATTTTGAATCGGAGTTCATTCGCCAAAACCGAGCTCAAAAATCTATTTTTACTATTTATCGACATAATAAACTGAAATCTTCTTCCGATATGCACCAAACGAGGTCTGATTTAGCTCAAATTTTACAGACAGTTCCTAATAGATATTACGAATATTTTAAAATTAGCGGCACACCAATCGGAGTCCTAGCTTTCGAAACAACTGACGGAGGTCGTTTTAAAATTGGAGCATGATTTATACAAGAACAAGGAAGAAGCGATGGGTACAGCCATGGATGCTTGCCATGCTAGGCTGTATGGTCCGGGAAAAGTGCAAATATTGAAGAAATTGAGAAAAGTAGCACATACAGCCACAGATGCTTGGCATGCTCCGGTGTATGCGATGGTAAATAGTCCCAGAGCTGCCAGGACTAGCTAAAAACGTGGGCCACTAGCATATTTCCTAGGATTAGGCTGTATGGTCCGGGAAGAGTGCAAATATTAAAGAAATTGAGAGAAGTAGCGCATACAGCCACGGATGCTTGGCATGCTCCGGTGTATGCGATGGTAAATAGTCCCAGAGCTGCTAGGACTAGCTAAAAACGTGGGCCACTAGAATATTTCCTAGGATTAAACCCTTGTAACGTTTTGCTCTGTATTATTACGTACTTTTTGGAGGCAAGAACTACAGTAGAGGCTAGAGATCCAAGATTCATCAATTGAGTTGTAATTCTTCTTTCCCCTTTTATTGTTTCATGAATTCTAGATTATTTTCTGAGAGTGCTAACTTGTCTATGAGTAGCTAAACTCTATTATTCTAGGGTTATGGGTTAACCATGAAAGTTGTACTCTGAAGTTGATTGAATTCTATTAAATTTATCAGATTGAGTTGTTTATTTAATTTTGCTCTGAATTACTTGATTTCCTGGCCAGATGTTAAGTACTATCCATGAACCTAAGTTTGAACTCGAAAGTGGGAACCGTAGGTGCAATAAAATTAAATAAAGCGTGTTTCTGAACCCGGGCATCAGGGAATGGTTTCGCGGTTAGGATAGAAATATACCTAACAATCACGCTTAATCAGTGTACAGGAGAAGCACATGCATTCTTGCTAATTCTAATTCCGTAGACATATAGGCGGTAAGTTGGCTTGAATAGGCGAGCAGGGTATCGAAAGAGCTCCGTGAGTATAATTAACCCTGTGATTAGCAACTCAGATAAATAAAGTTGATTCAATTAGCGGATGAGTGCAACTGGTTGGTGATTGTCCCATAATCCTAGAATATTTCCTCTCACTGATATGTAAAACTCTTGAATTCTCTTGCATTCCATTTACTTCAAATACTTTTAGTAAATTAGTTAATTAAACACACTTGAAATCTGGTTAAACTCTCTTGAAGAATATTTGAATTGAAGTTTGTCTAGTTAATATTTAATCAATAGTCCTCGTGGGAACGATACTTTCTTATCACTTTATTACTTGATCGACCATGTATACTTGCGTGTGCGTTTGGAGCGACAAGTTTTTGGCGCCGTTGCCGGGGACTAAGATTTAATTAGTTTCTAGATTAGCTTTTATTTGTTATTTGTTCAAGATTAATTTTTGTTTTTGTTGTCTTTGGGTGTTTCAGGTATTGGCTTAAATGCGAAGGAGCAAGAGTGGTGATAAACTCTACACTTTTGACCCGGAACCTGAAAGACTTTTTCACAGGTTAAGGAAGGAGGCCAGACTCAAAGCAAAGCTAGAGAAAGCTCCTATTTCTGAACCTGTAGAGATGGCTGAAAATCAAACCGCGCTATAAGTGATGTGGCCAGACCTACTCCTGATAACATGGCCGAGGCCGTTGTGAGACCCACCATTACTGGTAAATTTGAACTGAAGGAGAGTATGATCCAACTATTCCAGTCTAATGGTCAGTTCGTGGGATTGTCACATGAAGATCCTCAATAGCATAAGCAGAATATTCTGGAGATCAGCGACACTTACAAATATGTTGATGTGTTGGATGAATATATACGGTTGACTATGTTTCCATTCACCTTGCTGGGTGAAGCAAAGAAGTGGCTCTTGGTCCAACCACCGAACTCCATCAACTCTTGGGACGAATTGGCAAAGAAGTTTCTGATCAAATTTTTTCCATCAGGTAAAACTGCAAAGATCAGAGGTGAGATAGTGTCATTTAGTCAGAATTCATCAGAGGAGATAGGTGAAGCATAGGAAAGGTTCAAGGCATTGTTGAGAAGCTGCCCACACCATGGTCAATCAAAGGAGGTGTTGGGACATATTTTTGTTGAGGGACTGCAATCGCATAGTAAAATTCTGCTGGATGCTTATTATGGCGAACCAAGTCTAGAGAAGCAATATGATGAGCTAGAGATCATTCTTAACAAAATTTCAGAAGGCAGTCAGCATTCTCATGGTGACTCAAGCAGAGGTAAAAATCTCAAGCTAGGTGGAAAGGTGGAAGTGGATGTACTGACACCTATGAAAGCTGAAATGGAAGCAATGCAACACTCTGTTAAGCAGAAACTTGATGCAGTACTAGTTCAGGTAAGCAAGCCATAGCCACCGGCTCCACCCCAGGTTCAACAAGTGCAAGCAACTCCATACTGTGAGGTGTGTGGTGGATCTGATCATCTAAGTAATGTTTGCACGGACAACCCAGAGTCTGCATTTTACGTGGGTCAGCAGGGCAGGGTTTTAACCAAAATGCTGAGTATGGCAAAACCTACCCGCCTAACTTTCGCAACCACCCTAATTTCTTATGGGGCAGTAATCAAGGCGGACAAGGCAGCAGACAATCTCAAGGTAATACTCAGCAAGTGCAGAATCCACCGCAGCATCAACAGCCTGAAACGTCAAAAATAGAGGCAATGATACAACAAATGGCTGCTGATCTTAATAAGAAAATTTCAACTCTCCAGTAGAACCAAGACAGTGCCATTCACTCTCTAGAAAAGCAAATGGGACAGCTTGCTAGTAATCAAAATACAAGGCCACTTGGTGCTTTGCCAAGATCCTAATCCCAAGGAACAAGTGCAAGCAGTGTCATTAAGAAATGGGAGAGAACTGGAAGAATTGCCAAAGAAGCCAAAGCAGTCTCACCCTGACAAAGGAAAAGAACCAGAGCTAGTAGTCGAAGTCGAGAAGGAGGCAGAAAAGCAAGAGGCAGTGCTTGCTGCTAAACCACCACCTCCCTTTCCTCGAAGGTTGCAAAAGAATCTACAAGATCCTGCAGTTATGAAGATCTTGGGCATACTTAGTCAGACTAGTATCAATATTCCATTGGTAGATATGCTCGGAGGAATTCCAAAGTATGCCAAGTATATCAAAGCCATAGTGTCATCAAAGAGGAAACTCAATGAATTTGAAACTGTGGCACTTACTGAAGAGTGCACATCCAGATTTCAGAACAAAATCCCTTAGAAGTTGAAGGATCCAGGTAGTTTCACGATCCCTATTCGTGTTGGAAATGTAGCAGTTGGTAGAGCCCTATGTGATCTAGGGGCTAGCATAAATCTTATGACATTTTCTGTATGAAACTAACTAGGTCTCGGTACTCCAAAGCCAACAATGGTCTCACTTCAGTTAGCTGATCTGTCTACTACTTATCCTGAGGGAGTGATTGAGGATTTATTAGTTCAGATTGGTCAATTTATTTTGCCCGCTGATTTTGTTATCCTGGACTATGAGGCAGATAAGGAAGTTCCTATCATTTTGGGATGAGCTTTCTTGGCCACTGGTGATGCTGTGATCCGTGTCCAAGAGGGAAAGATGACAATGAAAGTGGATGATTAGGAAGCAGTGTTTAATGTGTACAAGGCTCTAAAAATACCTAACCATCATGAAGAGTTGTCCATGGTCACAGTGAATGACCCGGAGGAGAAGTCGACCGATCCAGCTGATTATGTCAATGATGATTTGTAGCGAGAACTGATGTTGGGAAAAGAAACTAGTGAAGATGCTAATATAGAGGAGATGTTGCAGCTCTTAGACTGTTCTTGTGAATTTATTACAGGGTTTCCCAAGTTTGATCCTCTAGATAGACCGCTCCGGCCACCACCCAAGCCATTTATTGAAGAAGCACCCAAGCTTGAGCTCAAACCTTTACCTGCTCATCTTCGTTATGCTTATTTGGGTGTGATTATTTCTTCTCTGTTGTCTGACTTGCAGGTAGAAAAGCTGTTGAGAGTGCTACGAGAGCATAAGAGTGCTATTGGCTGGACCATAGCTGATATCAAGGGAATAAGCCCGGATTTTCATGCACAAGATCTTTATGGAGGACGGATACAAGCCAAGTGTTGAGCATCAGCGCCGCCTCAATCCAATCATGAAAGATGTGGTAAAGAGAGAGGTGATTAAATGGTTAGTTGCAGGTATAATTTTTCCTATCTCTGACAGCAAGTGGGTAAGTCCAGTGCAATGTGTCCCTGAAAAAGGAGGGATGACAGTGGTGCAAAATGAGAATAATGAACTTATCCCCACAAGAACTGTTACGGAGTGGAGGGTGTGTATTGATTATCAAAAATTGAATAAAGCCACCCGAAAGCATCACTTTCCCCTCCCCTTTATTGATTAGATGTTAGATAGGCTAGCTGGCCAAAAGTATCACTGTTTCCTTGACGGTTACTTTGGCTACAACCAAATATGGATTGCTCTCGAAGACCAAGAGAAAACTATTTTTACATGCCCTTACGGTACCTATGCGTATAGGATAATGCCGTTCGGGCTATGTAATGCATCTGCGACTTTTCAAAGGTGTATGATGGCTATTTTCACTGATATGGTGGAAAAGTTTGTCGAAGTGTTTATGGATGAATTTTCTGTTGTCGGATCTTCTTTTGATGCTTGTCTAACTAACCTTGGTTTAGTGCTTGCTAGATGTGAAGAAACTAATCTTGTTTAAACTGGGAAAAGTGCCATTTTATGGTTCGTGAAGGTATAGTTTTGGGACACAAGGTGTCCAGTGGTGAAATTGAGGTTGACAAGGCGAAGGTGGAGCAAGTTGAAAAATTACCTCCGCCCACGTCTGTGAAGAGAGTCCGAAGTTTTCTCGGACATGCTGGTTTCTATAGGAGGTTTATTAAAAAAATTTCGAAGATTTATACTCCTTTGTGCAGGTTGCTTGAAAAAGAAGCGGTATTTATGTTCGATGAGGCCTGTCTGAGGGCCTTTATTGAGCTAAAAGAGAAATTGGTCTCTGCGCAATAATAGCGGCTCCTGATTGGACTGCACCATTTGAATTAATGTGTGATGCTAGTGATGTCGCTATTGGTGCAGTCCTGGGGCAAAGGAGGAACAAGGTGTTCCATACCATTTACTACGCCAGCAAAACTCTCAATCCCTCCCAATTGAATTACACAGTTACTGAAAAAGAGTTGCTGGCAGTAGTGTATGCCTTTTAGAAGTTTCGGGCATATTTCATTGGAACCAAAAGTTATTGTCTACACAAACCATGCAGCAATCACGTACTTAATTGATAAAAAGGACGCTAAGCCTCGACTAATTCATTGGGTGTTATTGCTGCAGGAATTTGACTTGGAAGTCCGAGACCGTAAGGGAACGGAAAATCAAGTAGCTGACCACCTATCTAGGTTGGAGAACCACAATCATGTGGATGATGGACGTTTGATCAAAGAAACCTTCCCGGATGAGCAACTTTTTTCCATCACTAATCACTCGGACCCATGGTATGTTGATTATGTCAACTATTTGGTAAGTGAGCCAGTGCCACCACATCTGACTGCAGACGGTAAGCATCGGCTCTTTCATGATGTGAGATTTTATATTTGGGATGAGCCGTGTTTGTTTAGAGTGTGTGTAGATCAGTTAGTGAGAAGATGCATTCCTGAGGAAGAGACGGAGGCTGTTCTGCAAGAGTGCCATGCATCTTCTTATGGGGGGTCATCATGGTGGTGATAGAACAGCCGCCAAAGTACTTCAGTCTGGTTTCTATTGGCCGACACTGTTCAAAGATGTTCACGCTTTTGTAAAGAAGTGTGATCGGTGTCAAAGGACTGACACAATCACCAGAAAGCAAGAGAAGCCTCTACAAGGCATTCTAGAGGTGGAGATTTTTAATGTATGGGGGATCTACTTCATGGATCCCTTCCCCTCATCGAATGGTAATAAGTATATTTTACTGGCAGTGAATTACTTGTCCAAATGGGTACAGGTTGTTGCTCTTCCTACTAATGATGCGAAGGTAGTAGTGAGTTTCGTCAAGAAGAACATTTTCACCAGGTTTGGAACTCCGCGGGCTTTGATTAGTGATAAAGGTACAAACTTTTGTAACAAGTTGTTAAACAACCTTCTAGCTAAATTAGGGGGTCAAGCATAAGGTCGCCACCGCCTATCATCCGCAAACTAGTGGACAGGCTGAGGTATCAAATAGAGAGGTGAAGCAAATTCTTGAGAAGACTATAAGTGCGAATAGGAAGGATTGGGCTACCAAGATCGATGACGCACTCTGGGCATATAGGACAGCTTATAAGACTCCAATTGGCACTTCACTGTACAAGCTGGTATATGTGAAAGCCTGCCACTTGCCAGTCGAGCTTGAGCACAAAGCCTGTTGGGCGATAAAGAAGCTAAATTTTGATATGAGATTGGCGGGTGAGAAGAGATTGTTGCAACTCAATGAACTTGATGAGTTTAGGTTGCACGCGTATGAAAACGCCAAGTTATATAAGGAGAAGACTAAGCGGTGGCATGATAAGCGTATTCAGCATCGTCACTTTGAGCCGGGCCAACTAGTTCTTTTATTTAACTACAGGTTGAAGCTCTTCCCAGGTAAGCTCAAGTCGAGGTGGTCTGGTCCGTTTGAATTTGCTAAGGTGATGCCCCATGGAGCGATTGCATTACGAGCCCCGGGTTCGGATAATTCGTTTCTAGTGAATGGGCAAAAAGTGAAGCGATATTGGGGAGGTGAAGTCGATAGTATTTCTAAGCTGCACTATGAGTGTCTTGGGGATGTGATGATTTTTGACACTACATATCATACCAATAGGTATGACATGATTTGTGCTCTATTTGTGGGTGTGAATAATCATTGGAAAAATATCTTTTTTGGATGTGTATTCTTATCTGATGAAACAACTAATTATTTTATCTGGTTGTTCCGCACATTTTTTAAGGCGATGGGAGGGAAAGCACCAAAAACTATTTTTACTGATCAAGCTTCAGCAATAGCTTCTGCCATTCAAGAAGTTTTTCCTAATACTTGTCATCGTTTATGTGAATGGTAATATTGATAGAAATGGTCAAAAGAATATACCTCAATTTTATTGGAAATCAGGATTTAGAGAGTAATATTTTGACAAGCTCTTATGGCGGTGCAAGTGGGAGTCAGAGTTTGAGTCGATATGGCAAGAGATGATGGAAGAATGGGGTTGTGGGAGCAATAGCTGGCTTAAAGGTTGTATGATTTGAGGAAAAAGTGGTGCCCTGCCTTTAAGTCATTCTATTTTCTCTGCAGACATAAGATCGACTCAGAGGAGCGAGAGCACTAATAGAGTCTTTACAGAAATGGCTTGCAAGACTATGACTTCAACTGAACTTGTTAGACAATACGAGCAGTGAGCAGCTGAAATGCATTATAGTGAGGGGATAGAGGATTTCAAATATCACGGAGTACCTAAAATTACAATAGAAGATTGTGGGATGTTAAAACATGCTGCCACTGTTTACACAAGAACCATATTTATGAGATTTCAACATGAATTTCTGCAGGGAACATCCAAAAAAGGTGATCAATGTTGAAAGTAATGATACTTCTCGTATATACACAATTCTTAGGGTGGAGGGAGAACAAACGGAAACTGTTCAATTCAATTCTCTTAACAATTCTATAAGTTGTAGTTGTCGTATGTTTGAGTCATTAGGTTGGTTATGTTGCCACACACTAAAAGTTTTGTTCTTTGACTTGAATTTTTCTTATATCTCTAAATAATACATAATGAAAAGATGGACAAAGAATGCTAAACAAGGGAATGGATTTGAGGAGTACAACAATAAGAAAAAAGCACCAGCTTCATCTATGGCTATTCGTTTAAAGGGGTTGATGAAAGAATCATTTGCTATTATGACTTTGGCTGCAAACGATGATGAGTCCGAAGAAATTGCTAGAAAGCATCTGCATCAAGCAAGATTTGAGGTTACTAAACTCCAAAATGAGTTATATGTAGAAGGTACTCAAAAGAATTATCCCAGATTTAGTACATCTATTGGTCCTTCTTCAAGAATCAATGATCAAGTATTGGATCCAATAAAGAAAAAAGGGAAAGGAAATAGATATGGAAGATTGAAGCCAAACATTGAGCAAAGGGAAAAAAGGGGCACCACGTAAGACAAAAGCTAGCGCCACACAACAACACGAGCAACAATCCTCAATGCCAAGTTTTGAGGTTTGATTTCTAATTCAAATTCTGATGTTTAAGTTTGTTATTAGTCTTTATATTTTATTTTATTGAATGGTCTTCCTTTGCTCTTTTGATTTATTTCAATTTATTGATGCAGTTATATAAAGATTCAAATACTAGCTTCACGCAATTTCTAACTCAAGCATCGGCTAATCAATTTGAAGGTTGCATTGGGAACCAAAACTCACATATTATGGGAAGAAATATTGATTTTAGTGATCAAGAAAATTAATTTTGTATCTTTGATAATAATTGCATGGTACTAGATCGATAATGATCGTAGTTATTTTAATGTTGGAGTTATAATGGATGTGTGGATTTGTTGAATTTATATTGTTGCACTTGAATTTTAATAAATAAGTTGAACTACATCACTATTATTATTCAATATATTGGGTCCTGGTCTTACCAAGGCAGGGAAGTTTTCTACCCTTGTTACCCACCAGGAGACCCTTGAGTCTAAGGTTAATGAGACCAGTTACTGTAAAGTTTCAATCGAAGAAGGTTCTTTGCATAGGTGGTGTTGGAATTCTTGATTTGGAGGAGAAACAAATCTTCCAAAATGTGGTGTCATTGCTAAAGAAGAATTGGCAAAACGTAAGGTACTTGTATTTGAAGAGCACAATGGGAAAGACACAACGCGCCTTCTAAGACGATTGTCTTGATTTTGGAACTTTTCGGATAGATGTCATCCTGGATAATGGATGGAATATTTATCATAGTAGGGATATTTTTCCACGGGCATTTTGTTTTGAAAAACAATAATAATAAGCTGAATAGTTTTGGAATAGTGCTTGCCGAGTTGATGCCGTGTGAAATCATTATAAAATGTTGCTAAAGTACAATTTTTTCTTACCATATACTCTTCACTCTAATTAATATTTTTGTCTTCTATTAATAACTTTAAAAAGAATAAATTTGGACTTAAAAGTTTTTATTTTTAGTTTTTACCTTAAGTAAGCTAATGGGACCCATGAATCCACTTGTCAACGTATTAAGTGTCTCACACAAGTATGACGTGGCGTGTAGACATAACATAAAATTTTTCATTGATTTCTTTTACCTTAAAGAGTTTTACTATTTGTAATGACCTTATATTTTATAAGTATTTTCTTTCTTAATTATTCGCTTAGTTTTTGTACGTTTATTTTAATTGTTATAATAAAAAAATTATTTAGGTATCTTATGAGTTGGAACAAAGGATAGAGATATAAATATGATAAATTGTTGGACCAAGTAGACATTGCCAAAACTAGTTGAGTTTACATGATTTTAGTAAATTGTTAGTAGGGGAGTGAGACTGCCTGTTCATTAACTTCCTTTACTTGTATTAGAGTTACAAGTTTTAGGTTTTATAAGAATTCAAACTAATCAGGAGTAGTATCCTTCGGCTGAAACCTTTACAAAATAGACTTGCGGATTCCAGTAAAAAAAAAAAAAAAAAAAAAAAAAAAAAAAAAAAAACCTCGGCTATGGTGGTAGCACGTCAAATATTCGGAAGTCGTGGAACTTCAGAAGGTATTATTGATTCTCACCCTACAATTTCTTTATGTAATCTTTGGGGGATATTACTGATGCAGATTGTTAGTAGTAGATATTATTGATTGGTAATGATGGTTATGAGTAGAATGAGTTTTAAATGTAAACTTTGGCTACTGCTTGGCGTCGTTAATTGAGGGAATTTGACGATTTTGTATTGGAGTCATTGATCCAAATTTTATAATAGTTAATTAAGAATTTAAGTTGTTGATCCTTTGCATTTTTATAATAGATAATTATGAGGGGACAAAGGGGTGATGCCGATGATTGAGATGATTGTTTTAACGGAAGTTAGTAAAATTGAAGTAAACTTGGCTGATCGGATATTACAGAACATCAATGAGGATGTTTCGAATTATCATTTTCAGTTTTCATGTTTTCCTATTGTGATGGCACTTTATAAATTTAGTGAACTAATTCGTTCGGGTTTGAGAATAATTTTAGACTCAAGAAGGTGAATCAATACAATATATTAATTATGTATTTCAATCTTTTTACTTAGAGCAAGACCGTTTGGAGGAGATTCAGCGGAAAAAAGCGATTATTGATTAGTGTTTGCTTCTTTGGACAGAGGTAGGTGGTTCTATCTGTTTCTTTGGTGGAATTTGTTGACAGCGCTCAACACACACCTCGAATTGAGATATGAACGGTCGTCACAATACAATTTACCCAACTAGGAGTCGGGGTCGAATCCACAAGGAACAAAGTGATGCGATCAAAGTAGTGGAGGAACTAAACATATTTGACTAAGCCAAACTTGGATAACAAGGTGATGAAACGATATTTAATAACCACAAACTACACTATGAAAGAAAGTAAAGGTGATCAATAGCCTTCTCACAACCAAGGAAGACAAGTCTTGAGCCTAGGATGCAATTATAGCACGGGGTTTATATATATTATGACCGGATCATTCTAATGTAATCTCTAGAATCCTTTCGGCCTAGAAGGGATTTGCCTCAACGGAGCTCGTCAAAGCCATGGTTGAGCTTATAAAGCACTACCCATTACCCGAGGAAAGAAGACCTCTTCCGAGCGTAATTTCTTTTAGATGAGTTAGTCTACGAAATAGCCTATCAATCAAAATCCTTGCTAGCTTCACTATTCTACACTAACTAATCTCTCCTGAGTCTGGCAAAGTAGATATATAACTTAAGTGTCATGAGAACAAAAGTGAAGCAACTAAAACAATAGAAGCTAGATAATCAAAACCCACAAATATAAATTTCTAGTCATGATTCATTCATATAATCATGTCCAAAATCATACCAATTAACAATACAAATAGTCATAAAATATATTAACAAAATCAAGTCTTCAACAATATCAACAACACAAAATATATGCAATACAAAGTAAGGAAATAAAGAAAGGAGTATAAAGGATCAAGAAATTTTCAATGGGTTGCTCCAAATCTTCACTCTCTTGGTGTTTGGTTGATGGATCTTGGCTCCCAAGATTGGAGAATTGGCCAAAAGATGTGCCCTAGGTCGTTCAAATGGCTATTTATATGTTCACAATTCAGCTGGTGTGAAATTCCAAAACTGTCCAGCGCAGTCCAGACGCGCTCTTGTGCGATCTCGCAACATGGGGCGCTATCCCATCGTCCTTTGTGTTGGAGAAGTACTGTTACTAATGCCATATTACAACTGTTCAACAATGATATATACACTGACAAAGCGAAAAATTTAAAATTGTTGCATAAGTTAAATTACTGAATTAGTATTTGCACTGTATAGATCTGTATGAATTTAGTATATACATTTATGCAGTATATGAATATGTCTAATAGTATTCAACAATGATATGCAGTGTATGAATCTGTATAAATTTATATGCCAAGCAATATTTATTGTTACAGAACTTTGTATACAAAATCAGAAAATCAACAAAGCGACCATTGTTTTATTATGCTAACACAACTAGTGCAAAAACATTTATCCTTTGATTTCATTTCATTTTACCTTCAATCACTTTCATTGGTGCATTTAATCCTTCTTTTATTATGGCCTTTTGAACTAGCACACATGAGACGCTTTCATGAGTAGGCTCGAAATCATAAACCTCTTCTTCACTCCAAGATGAGTTAATTAATTCATCAAAAGGTCACTAAATTTAAGCAAGTTATCCAAGAACGCCAACTTCATTTTATTTACGACAAGAAAATCACTCAATTTTATCAATGTGTCTTTGAAAATCAGTCTATATAAAAAGTGGATCTAGCACCTATATTAATGTTATATGACTCATACTATCTAACCTAAAAGATAAGAGGCGACCCGACCTAATAAACCAAAAAAATTACTAGGTCTCTTTACAGAACATCATGGAAGTATCCTATGCCTACAAACCTATCTTATATTTGTATATTCGTTTTATTTTATCTTAATTTTTGTAAAGTCATACTCTATTGTATTTCGTGCGAGCTCTCGTTGGCATAGCCATTTTCTTTTTTGAAGTATTTTTTTTTTACTTTTCACAATTTTCATTTCTCCCTCCTCCATATAGCAATAATTCACACTGTGATCTAAGTGACAAAAATTCCTCTATCATCTTTCAGACTAGTATCTTATTTCTGTAAAAAATTCATAATTTCTTTAGCTAAAGACTAAAATGTATGTAAAATTCCTTTAACGATCAAAGTGCGTATATCTTATGGTTGAACATAAATCTCAACCTGCATTGTTCATCAATCGATATTTAATTTTCGGATTTGTCGTACTTTTTCGTAAAAATTTAGTTATTTGCTCAATGGGGGATTAATTTACAATTTCTTAAAGGAAAAATGTTCTTTGATGAGTTGGGGTCTTTTTTAAATTGAAAATTAAATAATTTTTCCGGTGACTGTCGCAGACAAACACTATAAAACTAACTTTCGAATGCACTTTGATAGACTTGGTTTATATTGTCCTAAATCAAAAGAAAGTAGTTTTTTTCGGCAATTTCAAAAGTTCAGTAAGCTTTTGAGGAATTAACTCCTCCAATAGTATCTCCATTTCACTCTAATGACCTATCGTAACCCTCTTTTTAGCCATAATTAATAGATAGCAGATGTAAATTTATTGTATACATAAGGAGACTTATATAGTTCATGTAGATATAGAATTATAAAGAAATTAAAATATTGATTATTACACCTAGTGCTGAAAACACTCACCCTTTGACTTCATAGACTCTTAATCAACATTTCAAAGAACATTGACGAAATTAGTGTCTAAGAAGGTTAGAGATGACAGCTATGATTTCACCATAATTCCCAGTGGACCGATTATCCTGTGATAACGGTGACTGAATTGGAGGTGGTTGCTTAAATAAGTTCTCACATAAATTTGCTAGGCTCGCAACACCTGATGCTTGTATGTTAGCATCTCGATAATTTCCAGCGTTTGCAAAGCCCCTGGCATCATTAAAAGATTTGAGTATACTGGCATAAGCTAGGGAACATTGGCTATAAATACTCTTGGAATGAGGGTCCTTAGCTCCTGAGATGAGGGAACGGATCTTCACGCTGGTGGCTGTTGCGCTCTTTGTTCCTAAGTCGATGGCAATGATTTCAAGCTTGGGAAGGATAGCCGTTTTGGAACGAGGATCTGATCGTAAAGCATTTGTGCAAAAACTAGGGTCTGCTGTGGAACGACAAACATCTGAGATTAAGTCGTCTGCTCGCAAAGAAACCACACTCAGAAAGGAAAATATAAACAATATATAGAAATTAGGGCAAGAGAGGACAGCCATTGTTTGAAAAAAGTAAATAAACTCTTGTTTCTTTCTTAGCTTCTTATTGCACAAATGACTTTTATGATTATCATATGGCTCCAATCCCATTTATATACTTGGTCAAGTGTAAGTACTATTATAAGTTCAATATCTGAAATAAATAGAATTATCTATTTTAAGGAAAATTTATTTCCTCTTTATTCAGAAAAAGCGTGATTATATTTCCAAATGAGATTCACCTCCATAAATATATTTCCGTTTATTCTTATTGCATGATATATATGTCAGATAATTTTTCTACCCTCTCTTTTGAAAAAATCGTGATAATCTTTCCAAATTAGATCCACCTCCATAAATATTTGTCCATTTCATCTTATTACATGATATATTTATTTTAATGGTTAATTTCACTGGTGGTCACTGAACTATTGTTTCATTAGCACAAAGTCACTTCTGTTTTATTTGTTACCCAAAAGTCACTCAACTTTGCTCCGGTCTGCAACAAATGTCATTCAAGCCGGATTTCGTTTAAAACTTGCTGGAAAAATGATGTAGCATCATTACTTAAAAATAATTTTTTTAATTAGTTTTTCATCTATTAATCTAATTCCTTAACATATTATTCTTATTTTACCCAACCCAAACACATTTCACTATGTCACCGTCGTGTATAAATATTTCATACCGATGACATTTCTCTTTGCTTCTGTTTCGTATTGAATTAGAGTCAGTGGCGGATGTAGAGTATTATATACGGGTTCGGCGAAACTCAGTAGATTTGATGCAGACAGTGTATTTGTATTAAAAAAATCTTTAAAAATGTACAAAAATCAAGTCGAGAACCCAGTTACTCGTACTTGAAATTGTTATCCCAAAATTTAGAATCCATAAGGTTCAAATCCTGAATCCGCCTCTGATTAGAGTGTCAAGGACATCATTTTTTTAAGGCTTTATATCTATGTGCCAATTATTTTTTAATGCAATAAGCAAAAGCAAGGACATACCTATAACTTAGAGTGTCATATCTTACATGAAGATATACAAATAACTATTTTATCAGTAAAAATTTTGAAATTTGATAAATATTATTTACCATATAATCGCTGGGGTACCAAGAAAAAATTAAATATACCAGAAAAATCGAAAGAAAAAAAATCTGAGAAAAACCAAAAACAAAAAATCGACTTTGTTTGGTATTAGCTTGTTTAGATGGTTGTTATCAGTTGTACCGTATCGTACTGTTACTGTACTGTTACTATAAAATAATGTTTGTATTAATTGTTACTTTAAAATTTTATTGTATCGTATCGTTAGTCCGTCGTTACATAATGATGAAGAGCCCATTTTATGTAACGATCGATTTGTTGTGATCGCGTCGTTAACGTGTCTTTTTTCTCTCTTCTTTCCTTTAATATATTACCATTTATCTTAAATTTTTTATAGTAACTCTAGCCCGTATCTTATTATTTTCTTAGCAATATTGTAACTTCATTCTTCATTTACTAGTATGTTATATCATGAAACGACTGCAAACAATATAATCTATCAAAATGTTGAACTCAACAAAACATAAAGTACAATACAGTAGATATATTATGAAACCATATACATAACAACAGTCCAAACGAGATGTTATTTTGGTTTTAAAATTTAAAAAAATTGACATACTAGTTTGATTTCATAAATGAAAAACTGAACTAAACCGATTTAAGCTCGTTCATTATTTATTCCCGTTCCTCATTTTTCTTTTTGCGTAATCAATTTGACTAACACTACTCAATTTGATTAACTAATTAATGCAATACGAAACAGAAACAAAGAGAAATGACATCGGTATGAAATGTTTATGCACGATAATGACGTAGTGAAATGTGTTTGGGTTGGGTAGAATAAGAATAATGGATTAAGAAATTAGATTAATAGATGAAAAATTAATTAAGAAAATTATTTTTAATTAATGATGCCACATCATTTTTCCGGCAAGTTTTAAACAAAATCCAGCTTGAGTGACTTTATTGTAGACCGGAGCAAAATTGAGTGACTTTTGGGTAACAAATGAAACAAAAGTGACTTTGTGGTAATGAAACAATAGTTCAGCGATGACCGGTGAAATTAACCCTTTATTTTAAGTCAGATTTGTTTATCCTCTCCTCTGAAAAATCGTGACTATTCTTCCAAATGAATCCACCTCCATAAATATTTGTCATTTGCTTCTTATTGCATGAATGTATAGAATGATTATCATGGTTGTGATTCCTTTAGTATGTTTGGTTATATGTTAGTACTTTTGCAAGTTCATCAATACAAAAAAAAAAAAAAAAATCCCTTTTTTGAGTTTAATATTACCTTACCTATTGAGAAAGATCTTCCTAATTGTTACAGTATGATCCTAAAATGGGTAAATCATTGAAGTCTCTCTTTTAATGTGCAAATCCAATCTTAAATATATTTCTTACTGCTTTTATCCTACGAGTGACGACCAAAATGGAGAAAATAGATGTGAGGACCATCACTATATACCAAATAATATTCTTGGAGATTTACACAAATATACAACCCTAACACCATATTTACAAAAAGTAGAAATACTTTATTACTTTACAAAATATTACGATAGTTTTTTTATATTCCATATACAAGTTCAACAAATACCTACAATTTAGGGTTTCATCTCCTTCTTCCTTACCTTCTCCCATAATCACCGCCGACCACCGGACAGCCGTCGCTGCACCACCGATTTTTATTCTGATCTACAAGATGTAACATACAACAATACAAATATATACATTGCAAAATTTTAAAAATTTAATGTTTTGAAACTATACATAACCAAATATACATAAACATACAAAAGATATACACAACATATACAAAAAAAATAAAAAAAACACAAATACAAATAACTATCCATTCTACACAAGCATACAACAACATACACATATATACAAACACATACACTACAAAAAAAGGGTGGATATAAACATTATATACAAAATATACAAAGATATATATATATATATATATATATATATATATATATATATTATATATATATATATATATATATATATATATATATACAAAGATATAAATATTTATATATACAAAATAAAAAAATATACACATACGATTTTATACACATACCAAAACGGAAAAAACAAAAGGAAGATCGGATCGCCGGAACCCACCGCTGTAGGGCTGCCGCAGGGTGTCGCCGCAGTGGCAGCAGCGCCGCTGCACTGCAGCAGCAACACCGATTGAAGAAGGGGGAAACGCTGCAGCAGCTTCCATGTTCTCTGATGGATGCCGGAGTCAGATCTGGTCGCACGGAGGAAAGGGGTGGGGCGGTGGGGGGTGGGGCTGATGGGTGGAGGAGGGGAGAGAAGGAGAAAGAGGGAGAAGAAATTAGGGTTTATGTTTGGGGAGAGGAAAATGAGAAACTATTGTTGTATATTGTTGTGTATTGTAAATATGATAAAACTATTGTTATTTTTTATAATTTAGCTATTAGGGTAGTCATGTGGTGTAAAGTTTCCTTTATTCTTTCATAGTGTAATGCTTTTCCATCGTCTAGCTATAGATTTCTCTTCTATCTAGATAATTTTACATTATTATTTGGCATCGTATTGAGTGATTTTTTTTCTTTTTTATTTTTCCATAGTTACTCCGTCATGTTTTTTCTAGTTGTCATAGTTACTGAAAATAAAAGGTCTAAAATATTTGTTATTTTTGAAGATTAAGAACATTAATAATTTTTTTTCGCTTAACCCTTATCTAATAAATACTGAGAAAGATTAATATAGTGAAAGTAAAAGTAATAGTAAATTGAGATTAAAGAATAAATATTTATTTAATATTTTCTTAAAGGTGTGAAAAACTGAACATGACAATTACAAACAATTAGAGAGAGAGAGGAACACGGTTTTAGTTCACTAGTAGTTAGTATGATTGATATGATAGATGTACTTCAAGAATAATTTGTGATTCTTTCGATGATTACCGCACTTCCCTGAAATATTCAAAGAGTTTAATTTTTCGACACAAAAAGGTGAAAAAAAATGAATCATTAGATTACTTAAGAACTAACTAAGATGAAATAAATGAATGTTTTCATTTCCCAAGATACAACACTTTACTGTTTTAAGGACCAGTTCCTTAAAATGTGTTCCTTTAGTTTATTATATGCGGAATTAAAACTGTAAGTAAATGAACACCCAATATTAGCGTGGAAAAACCCTTGAGCTCGGGATCAAAAAACCACGACCTACTCTCTCAAGTAAGATTTCAACTTTACTATTTGAAAGACTCACTCGGTTACAAGACTTCTCTCTTACTAACCTAGGACTAACTTTAATCCTATAGTGACCCGTTTCACAATCAGTAAAGTTCCTCCAAGTAACAAGACTTGAATGATGCGTACTCTTACAGAGCTTCTATGAAAGCAAATAGTACAATTTGATATACCCTACTACAGATGAACTAAGACTGAACTTTGACAAGACTCAATCTAAGGAACAGGTTCTTCACTTAGTTCCCTGTAGCTTAATGACTACACAAATACAATTTCGACACAACAATGCTATAGCTCTTTTCTCTCTGTATTTGTGCGTAACTTCAACAGCTGAAATGCTCCTCTTCTTATAGCTTTGAAATCTGAGGAGTCTTGAGCAATTAGAACTTCAAAGCCTCCAAGAGTTTGAGTCCTAATTGAACTCCTTGCTTATCTTCAAGTCTTATACTAATCTTATGCAATCTTTTCTTATCACGCACAACTCTACATAATTATGAAGATAAACATTAGACAATAGGATAATAATTAATTTTCTCGCTTAATTGATTTTGCATAATTATTTATTCAGCTGCAGCGGTCCAAAGGAACAGGTCCTTGGATCTGTTCCTTCGTCATCAGTCAAAACTTCCAAGCTTATTCAAGCTAACATTTTCCCCCTTTTTGATGATGACAAACTCATAGATTTTACTTCATATCCTTAATATCCCGAACCTCGATTTTCAACTTAAAAGCCACATTAGCAGAAATCAATTTCATCATTAAGGATCAGGTTCTTTAACAGTTTATAAATATCACAAGCAAAATCATACTTACTCTTCCCCCTTTTGGCATCATTAAAAAGGTTGCATAAGTCAGAATTATTATAAGCAATAAACATAATAAACTCATAATCGTTTAGGCAACTCAAAATGCAAACATAATCCAACAAAAAGCAACTGCATTGAAATGATATTAGCCATCGAAGATATGACATCATAAGCAAAAAGATTTTCAACCAGGGGAAACAAACTAAGCAAGTACTGCACTACTAGTCAAAAACTAAAGATAAGACGGCTAAGAGACTAGAACTAATCTAAATCCCACTGGACAAAAGATGGCTTTTTAGTTTTGGGTATCAGGTGGTGAAAGGACCAGGTCCCTAAGATTTTTCCTGCAGCAACTCAAACATTTTACTAAGCATCCCTTCATTTGTTTCTTTTGTCTTAGCAGCCTCAACCTTCCAGAAGTCCCTTTCTTTCTCCAACATCTTAATCTCAGCAGCTTGCAAATCAATATGCTGCCTCAATACCCTAACCTTATTGTTCAAAGGTCATTTGGAAGAACCAACAACAGTAGCCCCAACAGCAGCAGACTCAACATTTACTGTAATGTCACAATTGATCAGTGTAGTATCCCCAAATTTTTCCTTCTTGGTAGCAGTTTTCACTTCCTTCAATGGAAGGAACCGTTCCTTTACCCTTAGCAGAACTCTCCCTTTTTTTTTTTTTCTTTTTAAGCCCTGGTTTATCTACATCTACCATCTCTTCATCCTCCATGGGTGCTCTAAAAGCAGCCACACTGGAAACTCAGAAGACTCATGCATGGGAGCTTCTAAACACTTCATAGTTTCCTTTTCATTCCCTCACTTTTTGGTACAAACACACCTAGCCCCTCTACTTCTTCACCCTTATCATCAACTACATTTAAAGATTCAGCATAGTTTACCTTGAATTCATACAGGATCAGGGCCCTAGACAAATCATCCAAATGTTCCAGTGTCTTAGCAAGCGATGGACCTGATCCTTCCCCCTGAATTTCAGAGTCAGTGTTTTGAGGGTTTTAATTTTCTGGATGTGGTGAATTTATTTGCATGGGTGAAGTAGGCTTTGTAACTGGTGGTTGTTCATTGGTAGGCATGGATGAAGTGTTTTCAAGTGAGAGAGACATTGCAATTTTTCGATTGACAAGATAATGAATTACTCTTTCTTGAATGAGAATATGAGATTGGATCTTTAAAAGATTATATAGAAGTAAAGGATAGTGATAGAGATGGAGTGTAAAATGAACTACCTTTCAGCTTCCTTGATTAAATAGAGCTCCAGACCGATTAAGTTTCTTGAATGTTTCAAAATAGAGCCATTAGGATTAAGAGTTCAAGTGGAAGATGGACTGTGGAACGGTTCCTTAATGGGACTGATTTCAGAGAGATAGAGTTTGAGTGGGATTTAAACTCGTCTACTTACCTGTGTTCTTCAAACTCTAATAATTTCTGAATAATAAAGTAGTACATACCTGAGAATGTAATAAGGAACAGTTCCTTTACCCAATTTCAATCAAATTGCATAATCTGAAATTCTAAGAACATAAGGGTAACATCATTAAAATTTAGTAAACATAAGTAGAAATCATGGCATAGAGTATACAATTAAGTATAGAACTGAGTTGAAAACTTCACATTGACTTTATAAAATTCATTTTTAAGCCAAATTTTCTAGCCAATTTTTGAAGTAAAGCTGAGTAGACTTAGGTGAATTTAATCATCCCTAATTCTAATTTGTTCCTTTCAAAATGATCTCTACCTAAAGCCTTTGTGAAAATATCAGCAATTTGTTTATCAGTAGGACAAAAGGCTATAATGATCAAACCCTTCTCATAATTATCCCTCAAGAAATGGTGTCTTATATCAATGTGTTTAGTTCTATTGTGATGCACAACATTCTTTCCAATGTTAATTGCACTATTGTTATCACAATAGATACGAACAGTTCCTACATCAACACCAAAATCTTGGAATTTTTGTTTGATCCACAACAATTGTGAACAACACGAGGCAACTGCCACATACTCAGCCTCTGCAGTGGAAAGTGCCACTGAATTTCATTTCTTAGTTTCCCATGAAACCAAACACTCACCAAGAAAATGTACCATATCTGAGGTACTTTTTCTATCAACAAGGAAACCTGCATAGTCAGCATCAGTATATCCAACAAGATTAAAACTACCACCTTTTTGGATACCAAAGTCTCAAGGAACCTGTTCCTTTGAGATATCTCAATATTCTTTTAACAGCTTTCAAATGAGATTCCTTAGGATCCGACTAAAACCTAGCATATAAACCAAGACTCTCTTGTATCCTTGCTGAAGTAGAAATTTTGATAGTCGTTCATACCATGCTCTTGGTGCCTGCTTGAGTCCATACAGGGCTTTGTCTAGCTTTATTCCTAGTTACCATACCATCTTCATCAAGTTTGTTCCTGAAAACCAATTTTGTTCCTATGATGGACCTGTTCCTTAGTTTGGGTTCCAGATGCTAAACTTGACTCCTTTGGAATTGATTCAACTCCTCAAATTGTGATTCTTGACTGCTGATCTAGTTTGAATTCCAGAAGTCTTGTCTGAGATTATCTAATCTACAGGATATGAACCTTGATACTTGTAAGGCTTGAGTATCAGACCATCTTCAGAAGTTCCTTGTTGAAGAACAGTTACTGATGTAGTAGCAGTACAGGTTTGAGAGATGGATCCATCATTTGTTCCCCCTGTTTCTATGCTACTTTTCTCAGTTCTATCCTGAGGAACAGTTCCTTGCAGTTCACTTCTCATAGTATCCCCATCCAATGTCTACATTTGTGGATCAATTTCACCATGTTTCAGCATTCCAATCTCTTCATCTTCTTGTACCTGTTCTTAAGACAAATTGTCAGATTCATCAAACTTATCATGCATGCTTTCTTCAATCTTTGATGTTTTCTTGTTAAAGACTCTATAGGATTTACTTTTTGAAGAATAACCAACAAAGATTCCCTCATCACTTCTAGGATCAAATTTTCCTAAGGCATCCTTTCCATTGTTGTGTATAAAGCATTTACAACCAAAGGATCTAAGGTGTGAAATATTTGGTTTTCTTTCTTTAAGTAACCCATATGGTTTCTTTTCTATCAGTGGCCTTATCATACACCTATTGATTGTGTAGCAGTGTTAATAGCCTCAGCCCAAAAACTTTGTGGAAGATTCCCAGACAGTATCATAGTCCTAGCCATTTCTTGTAAGATCTTATTTTTCCTTTCAACTACTCCATTTTGTTATGGAGTTCTAGGTGAAGGGAAGTTATGATCAATATCATTTTCATTGCAAAAGTTAAAGAACATTTGATTCTCAAACTCAGTACCATGATCTGACCTTATAACAACAATATGACTATATAGTGTTTTCTGAATCTTCTTAGCAAATATTGAAAATGCATTAAATGCTTCTTCCTTAGATGCAAGAAAAAGAGTCCAAGTAAATCTAGAATAATCATCAACCAGTACCATAACATATTTCTTACCTCCACGACTCATTGTTCTCATTTGTCCACAAAGATCCATATGGACCAGTTCTAAAGGTTTGGTAGTACTGACCTGTTTCTTTGGATTAAAGAATGACTTTACCTGCTTCCCCCTGCTGCAAACTCTTTCTTCCTTGAACTTGATGTTAGGAAGTCCTATCACCAACTCCTTAGAAACTAGTTTGTTTAATGGCGAAAGAATAGCATGACCAAGTCTTTTGTGCCATAGGAGGGGATCATTTAGCACTACACTTAGACAACTCATGCTGCCATCCATGCCTATTTCCCTGAAAAATAATCTCTCCAGAGGTTTGGTTAGTCACAGTGCACCCAGTAGATGAGAAATTAACATTATTACCTTTGTCACACAATTAAGATATACTCAATAGGCAATGCTTCAGCCCATCTACTAGAAACACATTGTCTATACTATGTAAATCAGACCTACCTACCTTTCCAATGTCAATAATTTCCCCTTTCTTACCATTACCGAAGGAAACACTTCCTCCTTGAAAAGCTGAGAATGAATGGAACAGCTCCTTGTGTCCTGTCATGTGCTTTCAGCAGCCACTGTTCATGTATCATTTTGTGGCTCATCACTTTCACTCCAGCATGCAAAAAGAAAACTATGGGTTAATTTTAGGAACCCAAACTAGTTTGGGTCCCTTTCCTTTAACAAAAGGGTGAATTAAATCTCTCCTAGCCCAGAATGGCAATGCTTTCTTTGTGTGAACACTTTTCTTAGCCACATATTTTTGGACAGGTTTATAGGACCTGTTCCTATGTATAGATTTTTCAAAAGATTGACATTTTCTTTTCAAGTCACCAGTATTTCCACAGTGTGTGCATAACCAATTTTCAGAAAAAGTTAGATACTTATTCTTTGGATCCCATTTGGGCAATGACTGAGATTTCATAAACCCAATACCCTTCCTATTACTACTATGATTTTCATGTAACCATTCTAATGCTTCAGAACACTTGTTCCATTTAACAATTTTGTTCAGTTCATCTTTGGTTTTGATCAAGTCCTCTTCCAAAGTTCTTATCTTTTCATTTTTCTTGTACAGTTCATCAACTGTCACTTTCAACTTCTCTTCAGCAATAAGCTGGTGAGAATTTGCACTGCCCTTACCTTTACCAACTGTATCAGTTTTTAAATTTTCATTTTGCAATTCATGAACAGTTGATTCAAGTGTAAGGACCTGTTCCTTTAGCATGCAGTTTTTCTTTTTCAGAATGTCATTTTTTATTACAACCTTTTTGTATTCAGTTTCTAAACTCTCAATTTTATCATGCAGTTGATCTTTACCATCCCTAAGAGATCTGAATTCATTTAGTACAGTATGAAACACTTTAACTAATTTCTCTCTAGGCATATTTTTCACATCCTTTTTGAGTTTAGAAATAAATACCTCGGCATCTTGTTCATCATCTGAATCTTCAAGAGCAATTAGAGCCAGCTCATCATCCAGATCATCATCAGACTACTCATCTTCACTATCTTGCTAGCCATCAACCATTGCTTTGAGAGTTCTATTCTTCTTTCGGAACTGTTCCTTAGCCTTTCTTTTCTTTTCAACATACTTCTTTCTCCATTCTTCTTCCATGACTGGGCATTTTCTAATGTAGTGCTCCATGCTTCCACATTTGAAGCATTCTCTTTCCTCTTTCACGTCAGAAGATCTACTTTGTCTATTAGATCCCTTATTCTCATTCAGGAATCTTTGGACACTTCTGGCTATAAGGACCAGGTCCTTTTCATCATCAAAAAAATTGTTAGCAGCAGATAAGGCTTTAGATCTTTTAACCTGATTGGTTCCTTCATGAGCAACCTGCAATGCATCCCATATTTCCTTACCTGCAACATCATTGAACGATGGTGGCCTTACAATGGACTGACCCTCGGAGTTTCCTTGTGGTGCACTCATTCTAATCCTAAGGTGTTAGCCTCTTCAAGGATAACCTGCTCTAATACCAATTGTTATTTTTCAAAATAAACCACTTTACTGTTTTAAGGACCAGTTCCTTAAAATGTGTTCCTTTAGTTTATTATATGCGGAATTAAAACTGTAAGTAAATGAACACCCAATATTAGCGTGGAAAAACCCTTGAGCTCGGGATCAAAAAACCACGACCTACTCTCTCAAGTAAGATTTCAACTTTACTATTTGAAAGACTCACTCGGTTACAAGACTTCTCTCTTACTAACCTAGGACTAACTTTAATCCTATAGTGACCCGTTTCACAATCAGTAAAGTTCCTCCAAGTAACAAGACTTGAATGATGCGTACTCTTACAGAGCTTCTATGAAAGCAAATAGTACAATTTGATATACCCTACTACAGATGAACTAAGACTGAACTTTGACAAGACTCAATCTAAGGAACAGGTTCTTCACTTAGTTCCCTGTAGCTTAATGACTACACAAATACAATTTCGACTCAACAATGCTATAGCTCTTTTCTCTCTGTATTTGTGCGTAACTTCAACAGCTGAAATGCTCCTCTTCTTATAGCTTTGAAATCTGAGGAGTCTTGAGCAATTAGAACTTCAAAGCCTCCAAGAGTTTGAGTCCTAATTGAACTCCTTGCTTATCTTCAAGTCTTATACTAATCTTATGCAATCTTTTCTTATCACGCACAAATCTACATAATTATGAAGATAAACATTAGACAATAGGATAATAATTAATTTTCTCGCTTAATTGATTTTGCATAATTATTTATTCAGCTGCAGCGATCCAAAGGAACAGGTCCTTGGATCTGTTCCTTCGTCATCAGTCAAAACTTCAAAGCTTATTCAAGCTAACAAATGTCTACCAAAATACAGTAGTTGATCGATTAAAAAAATTATACATTGATATGTTATAGCTTGGTAAAAACAAGCTGAAGCATAAAGATACTATTTTTTATTTTTTTATTGGGTAATTAGCTCATATTTTATTATCAAAACAATTAGATACCGCACAATTTAAAAATAAAAACAAAGTCCCAACATGAAGTAAGTATCCCTTCCTCTCTCCCCTAGTTACCCCCCTCTCCTAAGCTAGGATACTAATAAAGTTATGGTGGTCTTCTCTATAGCATGACTTTCATGTGACATCTACAGTATATATCTTGTATGGCTTGCTTAGTCACTGCATTGCTTCCCTCTGCTCATGGGCGGACCTAGGCTTAGTGAAGGGGTAACAATTGATACTTCGGGAAAATTGCACTGTGTAGATAGGTAAAAATTATATATATATAGACACACACACACGCACACACACACACACACTATATAATTGAGTCCTCTTAATTTTTTCGTATGTTATCTTGTTTGTAGTTTGATTGAAACGACCTTAAGTAGTCGTTTCGGAAGTTAGGACTCCGATTGACGTGCTAGTAGTTTTAAAATCTTCGTAAGGTCTATTAGGACCTGTCTGTAAAATTTAAATTAAATCGGACCTCTTTTGGTAGGTATCGAAAGAAGGTTTCAGTTTTCATTGTCGGTAAATCTTAAAAACAGGTTTTCGATCTCGATTTTGGTGAATAAGCTCAGATTCAAAATCTGAAGGCACCGTTATGTTCGTATGGTCATTTGTGACCTGCGTGAATTTTTGAAGTGAATTTTGAGGTTGTTCGGTTGATTTTGGCTAAAGTTCTGAAAATTAATAATTTGATCTTTTTCCATTTAATTCGCATCTTGAGTTTCAGAAATCTGATTTGAGATCCACCTTAGCGAGTATGTTATATATATTTGTATAACTTGTATGCAAAATTTGAGATTATTTCAAATTTCGTACGGTTCCATTTTAATTTTCGCTACGAAAATAAAAAGAAAAGAAAAGAGAAAAGGAAAAAGAAAATATGGAAAGGCGGTGTCGACGATCAGAACTAGAAACATAGAAAGCAACGGAAACGGGAAAGCTGAGAAGAAAATGAAAAAATACCAGAAAATATGAAAGAAAGGAAAAAGAGCCGGAGAAAGATAGAATTTTCACGTCGAAACATTCAAGTAATGATCTTAATGCATTATTTTAGTTTATAAAGTGTGTTTGAATATGAGTATCCAAATCATGAGCCATTTGATCCACCGGAAACTAGATTCTGAGAACTATGCTTATGTCAAAAATCAACTCGTAATTCAGCATGGATCGACACAGAAAAATCTTGGAAGTTGGCTCTACAATCGGGTACATTGCACTCTTGGAAGCAGGTTTCATGGGTCCCTTTTTTTCCTTTTAATTGTTTTGGAGGTCTGTTTGACAGGTAGAATGGTCTCAATATCAGTCTCAGAAGGTTCATATGTTGTCACATCGATGTCTTGAGCAATGAGCAGAATCCACATGTGACAGAAGGACCTCCAAAGTTCGGCATTTGTTTATCGACGAAGAACTATTTGGAGAGTCCGTTCGTCCGACTTGGAGAAACTGGTCGCATCACTTCATCCATCATTGGTGAGAAAACTCATGGACTGCCTCTTCTTGAGATTTAGCCGCTTCGGCGAGTTACTATTTTGGCGTATAAGCACGTACTCATTTTGCATTCCCAATGAGCAAGTATGTGGACCACCATCTTCTGCAAACTTGGTGAAGAGGTATGCGGGGCGTCTCGACCTTTAATTTTCTTGGAAGACCACCTAGGCATCATCTCCTTTTAGTCGTGGTGAATAGATTGAGTAATTGACGATGCCCCGCTATGTCAAGACTTTTGATATAGCAACATCCATTTCAGGAAGTTCAATAATCTTAAACTTGAGGAGTTTCATCAAACATTGTAGGAACATCGGAATCCAAGTTAGGGCGCCTTTAATCACTTGAAACCTTACTCCAAGTTAGGGCGCTCATTTCCTTTCCATACAGATAATTATCTAAGCCTCCATTAGGCATGTACTCATATACCAAGAGCAGTGCACCTTTACGCCGACAATAACCAAGAAGAGAACTAAATTCCTATGGCATAAATTAAACGACCCATGCTGACAATTTCTGCTATGAAGTTCATTCCGTTCCTTGATTCATGAGATGCCTTTTTTACTGCAATTTCCATCTTTGAACTAGGCAATACCCCTCTATAGCCACTTCGTAATCCACAACTACCTAACCTTTGGTAGCAATATACAGTTCTTTGTACTTGAACCTATGAGGTCTGTTAGTTTAGAGTACACTCGACACAAGAGGGGGGGTGAATTGGGTCGTTAACAATTTTTGCCTCTTTTTAAGTTTTAGACTAAGTTAGAACAGCTCACTTGGAACAGTTCCTATGGGTGTTCCAACTGCAGTTTAACAAAGCAATGAAAGAGCAAAAAAGACAAGGCACACGCGATTTTAACGTGGAAAACACCCTGGCTCAAAGGTGTAAAAAACCACGACCCACACCCTTGTGGGAATTTCAACCAATCCACTAAACAAACGAGCCAAACTCGGATTACAAAGGTAACCCCAAGGACCTAACTCTAAGCCCTTACACAACAATCCTAGATTGTTGCTACCCTCCCAAACTATCCTAGCTTGGAACACAAAGAACTTAACTCTAAGCTCTTTACCCAATGGGATTTTAACTCCTGATTACAACCTCAAAAAGTGCTTCTAAAAAGCTGAACGAGATTACAATTTAAGTGCCTAATACATGAACTAAGAACTGGACTCAAACAATTCTAAATGACTTGATGGAACACTTGTCCAGACTGTTCCAACGCCCGTTCCAACAGCTTCAGATATTTCCTCTCTTGAATGCTCAGACTCTCTTTTTACTGAAGTGTTTTGGACGTTGCTCTCCATATGTATGTGGACTTCTTTTATAGATAAAGACCTGATAAGTAAAAACAAAGTCCAAGTATATTAGGGATAATCATATAGCTTTAATTCTAATCCCTTTCCCTTATCATTTTAGATTTCATAGAGTTCTACTCCAACTCTACTTCATTCTCCAAATCCTGCAGATAATCAAATAGCTAAAGAATCTTATCAAGAATACTTAGCTTAATCCATAAGTCAGCCATACAATAATTTCACCAAAATTAGCAATTAAATTATATTCACCAAATTACCAATAATTCAAGAAAAACTAGTTCCACAAATAAGGTCTTAATTAATTCAATGTAACAAGTGCATTTTGTGTATTATCATCAAAACATTATATACTCAACAAATTCCCCCTTTTTGATGATGACAAACAAAATGTGCTTGTTTCATTTTAAAAATCACAACAACCTCACTTAAGACAATTAAGGATCTAAACTAAGGAATTTATTTATTTAAACACACATAATGTTTCTTCCTCCTTTTATCTAAACACACCTAATGTTTCTTCACCTTTTTTGCCAAACTCATTATTACCAAAAGCACATACAAGTAAGGGACAATGAGACAAAATTAAAGTGGAATATTTGTCAGTGATATACATAACCTAAGCACAAGCACATATTACTCTTCCCCCTTTTGGCATCATCGAAAAGCATCAACTACTGTCAAAAATCAACAATGCAAAAAATATGGATAATCAAGTATGTCACACCCATCGCCACTAGGGCAGCAACTCATGTAAGCATAAGTATAAATTTCTCAAGTATTGATACTAAATGATATTGGCCATCCTGCTTGAAATCACAATTCATCAAAACAATCCACAAAGGACAAAGCCAAATCTGTACCAGTTAAGCTTTCAAGCCCAAAATAAAATGCTTAATGCATAACCTTGTTCATAGGATTTAAAACAAGAATATAAGGTTAAGGAACAAGGCATTGAACAGGTTCAAGACTGGGTTGATATGAGTGTGAGGTTAAGGAAAGAGTTAAGAGTTTCTAGATGTGGTGCTTGGCTTATATTTCCCTCTTACTTTCAACTTTTGCTCAATTCTGAAAATATAGGATATCAAGGTTTCATTCTCCTCCATAATATTAGCCAACCAATTCTCCAAAATATTAACTTGAACATTCATATTAGAGATGACTATTGGCTCACTAGTAGAACCAGGTCCATCACCTGTTCCATCTTCTTTGCGGCCCATGATCTTGACAATAGATCTATGAAATTTGTCTCAAAAGAATTTTCATCAAACATCTCCTCCACATAATAAAATTACAACACCCATCAAAGCACACATTTCTCTTTCTTTTTTTTTTTTTTTTTTTTTTTTTTTTTTTTTTTTTTGGTTCCCTCTCAACCTTAGGCTGCTTCACATTTATTCAAATAAGATTGCCTCCTATTATTTTCAGATTTGCAACTTTATCTTTGAAAATTCTTCAAGGCCACATTCGAGGGAGACTGGAGGTATGAAAGAAAATGTATGAGAAATTGTAATGAACAATTATATGCACAAGCCATATTTTGGAGGTACAGATCTAGAACATTTTAAAACTCATTTATCCTCTATTTCATGCTTTAAAAACTGTGAATCAATCAAAGAAAATAAGGGCAATATCATTAGACCTCAACGAGAAAAATAATGAACTCATGATATGAGAGCATGCATGTTACAGCACAAGAATTGAGTTAGGCATTTTAAAAAAAATATTTATGCATTGATTGAGATCGAAGAATGACACCTCCTAGCCAATCATTGGGAAAAAGAAATACACCATGCACTTAAGTAAATATAATCATGCCAAGATCCAATTTATTTACCTCAAGATATCCATCACTTAGTGCTTTAGTAAAAATGCTAGCAACTTTTTACCCAAAATACTAAACAAGAGATAGAAAGAATTACATACCTTTAGTGCAACATTGGTCAAACAAGAACTCAACATAACCAACATCAACATGCCTAAAACTTATACGTGTCGAAATTCAGATGATGTGAGTTTTTGTGAGTTGATATGTGGGATCCTTATTTTAATCTTTCAGCTCAGGATCTGGAACAGGGCTTCGAACTGTTTTAACAAGTTTTGTTCCATGTGTTCTTCCCCCTAATTATTCCAGATTGTGCCCAGGTTTAGAACGACCTGTTCCAAGACTTGTTCCTTCGGGTTGGACATTTGTGGGATCCTTTTCACTTAAAGCTTGAGTAAGACCAATTTCAAAAGCACATTCTTTTCAGCTAAAGCATTAGAAGTATCACTTGAACAACTTCTCAAAATATTGTCACTCACAATTTAGCAACAACTATAAAAATCAACTTTGTTCCTAAGGTCACATAATTGTGAAATATTTAACAAATTAATCTTTAAAACTTCAACCACTAAAGAATGGAAGAGTGACTTACCTTTCTCGCCTATATCAAAGATTTACCTTTCTTACCTTCACCAAATGCCACACTTCCTTCATTGAAAGCTGTCAGCAAGAGGAATTTTATTTTACTCCAATAATAAGCTTCGAGCAACCACTAACCAAGTAACATAATTGGTTTCTCCCTCTCACCTTAGCCTGCAAAACTAGATTAAGTGTTAGACTTAGGAACCCAAACCTTTTTGGGTCCCTTTCCTTGAGAAACAGAAAATATCATATATTTTCTAACCCATCTAACAATATTTCCAATTTTTTCAAGAGCCTTGATTCTAGCTAAACATTCATACTTGTAGTGACCAGTGTGTCCACAATGAGTACATAAGCGATAATCAGGCAAATTAATATTTTTTCTATTGTAACCCAGACCACTACGACTCCTACTTTGATGTTCAGTTAGCCAATTTAAAGCTTCATTGGACTTGTTCCACTTTTTGGTCATAGCAAGTTCATTGCTCACATTTTTCAAATTTTCTTGAAGCTTTTTATTCTTTTCAATTTCATGACTCAACTCTCTTTTCAAAGTAGTTAGATCAGATTCAAGACTTATTTGATCAACATTAAACTGATTCTTGATAACTGATTTAGATTCCTTAAGTTCATGAATTTCTTCATGCAAAGATGAAATATTTCCATCCAATTTACAAATTTCCTCTTTGAGTACCTTATTAGCCTTTTCAAGTTCGATTTTCTTTCTTTGCAAACATTGGCAATCAGACTTCAAACTTGACATAACAGTAGCTAACTCATTTCTCTCGGCACTCACATTTTGAAATTCATCCATTAAGGAAAGCAAGAAATCAACTACTTTACTTTTTGATCAATTATGAATTTGCTCTTTAAGTTGAGTGAGACTTACATCTGAGAATTCATCATCTGTTTCAGAATCACTCTTGGCCATTAACGCAAGATCGTCTCTTTCATCCTCATATTCTGATTCCTCATCAGAAGTGTCTCCCCAAGCGGCAATCATGGCCTTTTTAATAGCTTTGGAAGCTGATTTCCGCTGCTTCTTTGAACAGTCAGTGGAACGTTCCATCCTTTGTTCCAACTGCTTTTGTGGGCAGTCTTTGATCATATGATCAAGCTTTCCGCACTTATAGCAACCATCAAAATGAGCCTTTTCAGTAGATTTAGACTTGCTGGAGTTTCCTTTCTTCAGGTTGTTTCCCTTCTTGAACAAAATTTTGAATGTGCGAGCAAGCTTTGTAAAGTCTTCTTCATCCAAATCTGAATCATCATTTTTTGTAGCTTTCAAGACTAAGCTGCGCTCATTCTTTATTTCCTCCTTAGCTTGAGAATTTTTTCTGAGTTCATATGTTTGAAGATTGCCTATCAGCTCGTCCATAGCCATCTTGTCCATCTGTTTGGCTTCTTGAATAGCCGTAATTTTGGGCTCCCACGAGGAAGGCAATATCCTCAATATTTTCCTGACACAATCTTCAGAAGAAAATTCTTTTCCAAGAGATTTAAGCTCATTAGTAATATGAGTAAACCTAGTAAACATGTCCTTTATTGATTCTTGTTCATCCATAAAAAATAATTCATATTTTCTCATTAAAATTTCAATTCTAGACTGTTTTACCTGGTTTGTACCTTCATGAGCTAGCTGCAGAGAGTCCCAAATTTCTTTGGCGGATGTGCATCCGGATATTCTATTATATTCATCAGATCCGAGACCAAAATAAAGTATTTTGATCGCCTTAGCATTTTTCTCCATCATCTTGAAGTCCTCAACATTGAATTCATCTTCTATTTTCGGGACCTTTGCACCATTAGCGCCTGCTTTCATGGGAATCAATGGACCTCTCATGGTGATTTGCCAAAGTTGATAATCTTCAGCTTTCAAATAGATCTCCATACGATTTTTCCACAAACTATAGTGTTGACCATTAAACAATGGAGGCCTAGCAATTGATTGACCCTCTAGTAGTCCTATTTGTGCACTCATTTTAAGGATCTCTCAAAGGTGTTAGCCTAGATATGAGACACCCGCTCTGATACCAATTGTTAGTTTAGAGTACACTCGACACAAGAGGGGGGGTGAATTGGGTCGTTAACAATTTTTGCCTCTTTTTAAGTTTTAGACTAAGTTAGAACAGCTCACTTGGAACAGTTCCTATGGGTGTTCCAACTGCAGTTTAACAAAGCAATGAAAGAGCAAAAAAGACAAGGCACACGCGATTTTAACGTGGAAAATACCCTGGCTCAAAGGTGTAAAAAACCACGACCCACACCCTTGTGGGAATTTCAACCAATCCACTAAACAAACGAGTCAAACTCGGATTACAAAGATAACCCCAAGGACCTAACTCTAAGCCCTTACACAACAATCCTAGATTGTTGCTACCCTCCCAAACTATCCTAGCTTGGAACACAAAGAACTTAACGCTAAGCTCTTTACCCAATGGGATTTTAACTCCTGATTACAACCTCAAAAAGTGCTTCTAAAAAGCTGAACGAGATTACAATTTAAGTGCCTAATACATGAACTAAGAACTGGACTCAAACAATTCTAAATGACTTGATGGAACACTTGTCCAGACTGTTCCAACGCCCGTTCCAACAGCTTCAGATATTTCCTCTCTTGAATGCTCAGACTCTCTTTTTACTGAAGTGTTTTGGACGTTGCTCTCCATATGTATGTGGACTTCTTTTATAGATAAAGACCTGATAAGTAAAAACAAAGTCCAAGTATATTAGAGATAATCATATAGCTTTAATTCTAATCCCTTTCCCTTATCATTTTGGATTTCATAGAGTTCTACTCCAACTCTACTTCATTCTCCAAATCCTGCAGATAATCAAATAGCTAAAGAATCTTATCAAGAATGCTTAGCTTAATCCATAAATCAGCCATACAATAATTTCACCAAAATTAGCAATTAAATTATATTCACCAAATTACCAATAATTCAAGAAAAACTAGTTCCACAAATAAGGTCTTAATTAATTCAATGTAACAAGTGCATTTTGTTTATTATCATCAAAACATTATATACTCAACAAGGTCCATATTCAAGTTCCCAGTCTTCAAGCAATTCAGCAAACTTCATTTTTCTTCTTAATTGATAAGCAATTCCAGAGATAGCAACTAAAAGCGCGAATACCAAAATCACAGGCAAACCAATGGATAGAAGCTTAGATACCTTTTTAGGTCAAATTCGAGGAAGCTTTGGAAGTTTAGAAGTATCAAGTCCTGCATCCATGCCATTTATCTTTAAACTCCATCCCAGAATATAGTGAGATGATGTCACTGAGCCAGTGGCTGATGAAAAGCCGATATACATGGTTTCTTTTAAGACAGGTGAAAGATCATAATACAAAGACAAAAGTAGAGTTATTGGTTTAGCAGCAGTGACAGGTGCTAAGGTAACATGCATTTCTTAGATGCAGAATCATATTCAACCCAAGCTTGCATTGGCTGGCCACTAATGAGAGTCAAATTTTGAAGCCAACTATTGTTATTAACATAATAACCTGCTGGCTTTGATACCTCAGATTGATATTAATTCCTACATGGTTATCACTGATATCTTCGAATTCACGGCTCATTACAGTATCAAACTCCACAGCAACAACAAGGTTGGTGATGTTGCCGTTGTTCTTATCATTGAAAAGACCGATATATGGAGCTGGAAGAGCTCCTCGGAAGCCTGCAGTCGGTGCAATAACAAAAGCTAAGCCAGACTATCCATAGTCGGATATTCAGGCACTATGGTGAATCCGAAGGATATCATCCACCGAGTTCCGAAGTGTGCGTCAAACCATTTCTCAGCTATAAAAACAGAAAGAGAAAAATAAAAAAGACATTTTTATCTGTTACATAATTCATGAAAAGGAATCTTGATATTTTGCTACCTGGCAATACAAAATATACAACAGTGGCTTCAGATAAGTTTTATACTGAATGTTGTTCTTTCTGTATCAAACATGAAACATAATAGGGCAGCTGTTAGTCAAAGAGCTAGAGCTACTAGTTCACCATGACAATAGTCCCTACTGCACCAAAGAAAAATGTGCATTAACCTAACTAATCTTTGAAGAAGATTAGTTAAAACATGATTTTGTTTGGTAGAGCATTGTCTTCCATAATTTTGTTCAGATAAGTTTTATACTGAATGTTGTTCTTTCTGTAACATACATGAAACATGATAGGGCTGCTGTTAGTCAAAGAGCTAGAGCTACTAGTTCACCATGGCAATAGTGCCTGCTGCACCAATGAAAAATGTGCATTAACCTAACTAATCTTTGAAAAACATGATTTTGTTTGGTAGAGCAGTGTCATACTTAAGTTTGTTCCTCTATAAATGGGGGAAATTCATGAACCATTATCACAAACACTCTTATCATTCATCACTAACAGAAACACACTCTTCTCCTTCTCACTCTATTTCTAATCACCACCCTCAATATATATAATCCTTTTAAGTTATGGCTGAAACTGTACCAGCAGCTCCAATGAGATCTTTAGACATTGTCCAGCAAAATATCCTAGCAAATCAGGAAAGGTGCATGAGGTGGATGAGTGCATGTACAAAGATTCTCTTTGTACTCAGCGCTGTTCTTATAGTTGTGAAAATAGTCACTCTTACCATGTCTCATAAGAAAAACTTTTGTCACACTACAGTCGTAGACAAAAGCGACAGGGCAGATTTTACAACTATATCTGCTGCCGTTAATGCAATGCTACAAACTTAAGCCAAAGATATTGCATTAAAATTAAAGTGGGCGTCTATTACGAGTCAGTGGTGATTCCTCCGGAAAAAACTAACTTGACGCTTGTTGGACGTGGAGCTGATAAGACAATAATCGTATCGGACTTCACCAACAATTCCACTGCCACCTTGAGTGAGTTCAATCCTTTTTTTTTTCGCTTCTCTTTGTTCTCAATTACTTGTGTTTACATACATTCAATTCCATTAATTCGGTGACTGCTTTATCTGAACATGTCCCTCTTGTTCTCATTCTTTTTCTTGTCATCTTTTAACAGTCAATCAGGGAAATGGATTCGTCGCTCTTGACTTGACCATACGACGTGTGGTCGGGCCAGAGAACAATGAAGGAATCGCATTGTACAACTGGGGAGATTTTTCCGTTTTATATAGGTGCCAAATTGAAGGTTACCATGCTGTGCTTTCCAATAGCGGAAAGCAGTTCTACCGTGACTGTCAAATTCACGGTGGAGCATATACAATATATGGCGATGCTACAGTGGTCTTCCAGAGGTGTACAATAACTACCACGGTATCGAGTAACCAAATGGAGGTGGCCATGGTTGGAAATACACGAAGCTCAAGCAATTATGGTACCGGTTTTGTTTTCCACCTATGTCAGTTTTCGACGAATGGAAATGGAGTGGGAGCAACCACAGCATACCTGATTGGAGCAGAAACACCATACTCTTGGGTGGTTGTCATGCAGTCTTTTATTGATGGCTCAATTCGGGGATGGATAGCGAATGAGCCTTCAACACCAACTCGGGTTTTCGTTGCTGTGTTTCGAAACAGTGGACCAGGGGCCACAACTACATCTCTCAAGCCCAGGCTACAGATAATTGATAATATCGCTGATGCTTCAGAGTATACAGTTAGGGTATATCTAAGTGGTGACACATGGTTAAAATCCTTGATCCCTGTTGATTTTGATACGGAATAGGGTCAAATTTGCCCTTAAACTAATCGAAATTCAACAGATTTACCCTCCGTTACGAGTTCAGTTTGGCCATGCCCTTAACGTTATTAAAACTGGGGCAAAAATACCCTTCATCAGACGGAACTTACTGACTTGGCACTCAACCAGCTGATTTGGCAAACACGTGGCCACGTGTGCGCCAAATCAGCCACGCAGAACCCCACTTTATTTTACCCCAACCCATTTTTACCCACATTGCTCTTCTCTTATACAAAGAAGAGAAACATTTCCTCTTTAATGGAGATTTGAGAATAAAAATTAGGGTATTTTCTCCCCAATCAATTTATACTTGATTCCTTAAATCGAGTTTAGTTCAGACCATAATCTTTCTCTTTTCCATAGATTTAGTTCAATATGTCAAGTTGTTCATGTTCATATTGTGATTCATCGAGGAGGTGTCGATGTGGCTTAGTTGCTCGTCATTACACTGCTTTTACCACTGGGAATGCTGGTAGGCGCTTCGTCAAGTGCCCAAAACTTAAGGTTGGTATCCTAAAGATTGTAAAGTTTAGATTTTTAGATTCTACGGCTTTTTGTTTATGTTGTCACTTTGATTATAAATGCAATTTTCCATCTTAACAGAATGAAGGATGTGGTTTTTGGGAATGGGAAGATGACCAGTTACCTTCTAGAGTTGCTGATTTGATACTCGCATTGAAAAAAAATTTGGATGGTGTTAAAGAGGAAAGGGATACTTTGAAGAAGAAGGTGGCTTATTTGGAAGGTATTAGCAGCAATGGACCAATTGATGATGATGGAACTGTTCGGAAGTTGAAAGAAAAGCTTGTTTTCCAGAAGATCATCATGTTTATGATGTTAGGTTGCATTGTTGGTTTGATTATTTCAATGGTGATGAAGTGAAGATGACCAGTGTTTATCGATGCCTATCTGTGTTAGCCAAATTATTTTAGTGTTTAGGTGATAAACTGTTTAATTTCTGTCTAATGGCGTTTAATTTTAGTGTTTAGATGTAGTCTTAATTTGATGTAATGAAGTTGAATATCTATGTTAAAACTGATCTTAATTTGTTGTTCTTAATTTGATGCAATGAAACGGTGTTTGCAATCTATGTTGATTTATGCAGAAACAAGCCAGAAACAAACTTCATCTTCATAACAACTGCATTAGTTCATAGACATAGCAAAATAATCCTTAATTAGACTTAGTCATATGCTACATAGTCATAGACAACATCTGATTTTACAAACTAATATAAACCGAAACTTTAAAAATTAGCAGCCTAAAAATACTTAGAAATTGTTTGAAACATAATAAAATAGCTAAACATATATTCATAAGTAAAATAGCACTTCACATGTCCGGTGGAGAACCCAGTGGAGTATAGAAAATAGTGGGGTCAATATTCGCCTCAGCAAGTAATCCACGGAGCATACGCTTCATCCGTCGTATGTCCCTCCTATAGTCCTCAACAAATTGGACAAACCTGTTCTCTAGTCCAATAACTTGATTTTGCACATTGTTGATATACATAGGCAGTTGATCCATATCTGCACCTAGTGCTGCAATATCTTGACGAACATACTCTATCTCTGTTGTTCTTGGCTCTCTACGATCAGTTGCAGGCGCCCTAGGAAGTCTTCCTCTTCGAGGCATATTGTGGGTTGTTGTTGCTTGCTGCTTTGGTTGCTGATTTTTGGTGTATATGGAAGACAAACATTCACTTATATATAGGCTAGGGATTGTGCCTCTTCACTTGCACTAAGTGCCTATTCACACTATGTGCCTATTCAGTTCAAAAGGTTGCAATTGAAGAGGTGCATTCACAATTCACACCCCTTCAATTTTCGGCACATTCATACCATAACTGCTGCACTTTCACACACACCAATTTAATGACAGAAACAACAATTTAATGGCATAAAACAGATGGAGTAATAAACATTAACGGCAGTTACATTAATCCCATAAGTTAAAGCCAATAACCATCATATGCTAACTGCCAAAGCTGTTCAACAGCTAAGCAAACAAACCAAAAAAAGGCTGGCTATACATGCCAAGCTTAAACAGTGTTTCAGTCTGCTACCAACTTAAAGACCTAATTACTGAGAAAGTGTATCCAAAATACATGCCAAGTATGACACAAATATCCAAACACAAACTGAAATAAGCATCCCAATTTACATGCCAAGTTCAGCAAAAACTAATAACACACATGCCAGACAGATCAAGCCATAGAAAAGTCTTCATCTTGAAGTGCAGGTCCCCTCCTTGACCTCAATTTCTGTCTCTTCCTCAAAGCTTAAAGTACCATTTGATTAGATGTAACAGCTGCCTTACCCCTCCAAGTTACAGTATCTGGCTGAAATGGTAAATTGCTTGGTACTGCCACTCCTGTGTTTGGATCTCCAGAAAATTGTATCCTCCTCCTTCCAGTTGGTTCCCTGAACATCATCTTCCTTTCTGCAATTCTAGTTTGGGTCTCAGAAAGAACCATTGGTCTCAGGTCTGGGTCTGAAGAAGAACCCACATCAGGACCATAACTAGAATACTGTGTAGCAGCTTCATAACCTTCATCCACACTCTGCATTTCCACATCCACATCTGATCCAGCAGCTGAGCTTTGTGTCACAGTTTGCCTTGAATTTGAAGCTTCAGGATTCACATTTTGCCTTGAACTTGAAGCCTCTCCAACAGGCTACACATGTATAAAATTCAAGTCAGTCCAATGTAGTAACAACTAGTAATAATTGAAAGTTTAAAACATTACCTTGTGACAACCCTTCCTATTGTGGTTTGGTTCACCACAGTTACTGCAGAACATGATAGTTCCCTTCCTTGATGCAACCCATGGTCCTTTTCTCAATCTTGCCTCATCTGGTTCCCTTGCTCTCTTAGTCTTTGGCCTGCCCACAGTCCTTGACACTTCTGGAGGTTCCATAGCTTGAGAAGGATCAACTCTCCAGAATTTTTTCCCTCTAACAGGCTGCATTTTGTGCTTGTATGTCAGTGCATATGCCTCCCTACTAAGCCACCAATGCATTTGTGCCACAGGGTCTTGCTTCTTGTGTAGAAAAGCTTTTATAGCATGGGGACAGGGTATACCACACAGATCCCACACCCTACATGTGCATTTTTTCATTTCAAGGCATACAGTATGCCTGTCATCACCTTCTGTCACTTCATAACCATTATCACCATTGAATTCAACTTTGCAATGGTGAGCAATTGCCCTATAGTCATTGTACAACCTCATACAGTAGGGACTGAACTCACCATCCCATGTCCTCATCTTATCTTCATTAGTTGCCAGTAGCTTCATAACCTTTACCCTTATCTCTTCCAGCATGTTGATGATAGGCATATACCTTGCATCCAGAATCCAGGCATTAAATGACTCAGTGAAATTGTTGTCAACCATCATATTTTTGCATGTTGTATCAAAATATGCCATGCACCAAGCTTGGACAGGCCACTTTTGTAAGTCAGCTGCAGCTTTAGCATTCAGTTCACCCAGCTTTTCTAGTTGGTCTTTGAAATCCTCTTCATATGTACTCCAAGAACACCACCACATGTACTTCTTCATTTCACCACTCCTCCATCTTTTACTCCAATTGGCTTCAATGTGCCTCATACAGAATCTGTGATGAGCTTCAGGAAGCACCACTCTCACAGCCTCCAACAGTCCCTATGAGATAGAACAACATCAAAATAAGTTAATAAAAAGTTGAACAATTAAAAGGATTATAAGGAATGTAAAAAAAATAAAATCATAATGAAACAGCACCTTTTGCATGTCTGATATGAATGTCACTCCCTTTCCACTACTCAGCTCCAATGACAGCCTCAAATGTTCAATAAACCAGGTCCAGGTCCTTGTTGTTTCCCTGTCTACTACTGCCCATGCAAGAGGGTAAAACTGTTGCATAAAATCTTGTCCCACTGCTACCAACAAACAACCTCTATATCTACCCCTCAGAAAAGTACCATCTAAACCAATCAGTGGTCTCAACCCTGCCTTCCAACCCTGCTTCAGTGCCTGGAAGCAAATGTACATTCTCAGGAACTTCCTTTTACCTTCCTCAAGAGCATCCTTTGAAATATTAATGTACACATCACTTCCAGGATTGGTCTGCTTTAGTTCTTGGCCATAAGCATGCAATTTTCTGTAGTCATCAAGATAACTGCCTTCCAGCTTCTGTAAAGCTAAGTTCTTAGCTCTTTTCAGCTTTGAACCATCCACATTTAGATTGAGAGTAGACTCCAGATGGTTTTTCATCTCCTTTATCCTGTACTTGGGCTCTTTTTGCACCTTACCCTTAAAGTAGTAGGCTAAAGTAGTGGCATCTGCCCTGGGGTTCTTATAGCAAGGAAAACATTTGTGCTCTGGTTCCAGTGTTTTAATTGCAAAACCAGAATCTCTCCCATCCTTAGAGATTAAACACACAAATGGACAGCCATCTTCACATTTGTACCTAACCCTAGTCCTATTACTTTTCAAGACCTTGAGACCATAGCCATTAGCCAAAGCATACAGATTCACAACCTTTCTAGCTTCTTGAATATCCTTAAAGGTCATACCCTTTTCCAATTCTTTAAACCCATCTAATTTGTCATTTATAACCCTTTTCTTCTGTTTTTTATAAGTTTCAAGTTCTTCAGGATCATACTTATTGTCATCAGAGTTCTCATCATCACCTTCCCATTCACCAAGACCAAGTTCACATTCAGAAGCTACATCAACATCTACAGAGAATGACTCTGTATGATGTGTAATGTTTTGGGCAAAAACCCTCAAGTCAGTTGAGTCTACAGCAAAGAAATTTATTTCATTGAACTTTTTAGTGAATAAACATCCAAGACTCCTCATGCCATCATCTCCTTCTATTATGTAATACCTACCCGAAGGTCCAGTCAACAGTAGCTGTTTAACTTGGCTAAACCCTAGATGTTCTGTGAACTCCTCACAAATATCATCATAATAAATTAAGCAGCTATCAAACCCCTCCAGCTTATGCACATACTTTCTAGTATAAACTAATTCAGGTGAAATGACCCATTCACCCCCGTAGTGGAAAACCAAGTCGACTTTGTCAATCATCTTCATCAGTTGTCACATGCAAGGAAACATATAAAATTGCAGATAAGGGACCACTACAACAAAGTAACAAATTAAAGATTCGGAAAAGGGTCAGCGACAATAACAAATAGGCAGGACCACAACCAAACCCCACAAACAAACCCCACCAACCCTACAAAGTCGCAATTTTTATCTATTTACTATATTTAAGTTTGTTTTTTTGTCATTAAAGATCAAGCAAAACGGCACAATTCACAAACACAAACCCTAAAACCCAACAAACACATTTCAAGATTAAAACTAGTAAAATAATTACATACCTTCACTATATAACACGAAAATACTTCAGATTTCACAATGCCTTAATCTAGATTTCACTTCATTAGCCAGTGATATTACAAGAGGAAAAATTAGCAGTCGGGTTTAACGAGGGGAAGTAAAATCTGAAAAGTGGGGTTAGCTTAGTGGGATGGGGTAAAATAATAGAAGTGGGTCGGGTTTTGGGTAAAAAATGGGTTGGGGTAAAATAAAGTGGGGTTCTGCGTGGCTGATTTGGCGCACACGTGGCCACGTGTTTGCCAAATCAGCTGGTTGAGTGCCAAGTCAGTAAGTTCCGTCTGATGAAGGGTATTTTTGCCCCAGTTTTAATAACGTTAAGGGCATGGTCAAACTGAACTCGTAACGGAGGGTAAATCTGTTGAATTTCGATTAGTTTAAGGGCAAATTTGACCCTTTTCCGATTTTGATATAGTGAAAGATTAGATTAAATTGTACTGAACTCTGCAAGTGCATTTGATTTCTTTCTGTATGATACCGCTGTTGTTTTTAAGTGCATCGGTGGACTATCAGTTGTTGGAAATATTTCAGAAATGGCAACACCAAGAGCTGATGTCGCAGCCTCCATAGAGAAGGATTGCTATTTATCTCTTTTCCTGCCTTATAGTATTCTCTTCAAATTTCAAAAGGTAGGACACAAATCATAGCTCTTCAATCACAATTTACACAATGCACTTGATTTCTTTTGTCCTGTAAATTTTGTATTGCTTTTCGAAACTAAATAGTAGCAACACAAACTCCAAGCATTCAGAATATGCTGCTTGAATAAGCAATTGTATACTTTTTTCTTGGTTTACCTATGAGAAGTAAGCTTTAAATGGACCAACAAAGGTTGATTTTAACCATGTTACCTTTTTCAAGAAAAGAAAAAACAAAATGTGGATTTTTAGCCGTTTATTAAATCTTTCAGCGCATTAGCGAGTCATGGATAACAGTGGCGGAACAAAGACAGGAAACAGGTATACCAGGCACATATATATTCAGATGACCAAATACTTAAAGGTATTTTCTTTTGAGTATAAAGAACTTTTGCAATACATCTTTTGTGAAAATGAATCAACTTTTAATCCCACCACTGGCACAGTATCAAAAACACTTTGTGAGTTACAATAGTCAGAGAGAGATATTATCTCCTGATTTCAGTTGTTAAGTGAAGCAGTCGTTAGGAAATACTTAAGCGCAATAAAAAGTTTTTTATTGGATTGTTTCTTGCTGAAGCACAACATCACTCACATTTTCAAGTAGTTAAGAGGCCACCATATTGAGCTTTATACAAACTGGGAATCATGCAATAAACTGATGAAGAGCTACATTGATTGTACAAAAATGAAATTTCAAGTAATCTCTTTTTCTTTTCTTACTTGCAAATTGTCATGTTTAGCAGTTGATATCTATGTCCTAGTTCTTCACCATCCTTTTGAATAGGTAAGGAGATATGTCCAAGTTTTTCACCAAACAGAGAAGAAACAATTCATAATCATCCCAACACCCAATTATAGAGACATATCATATGACAAAGCCAGATCCATTGATTATTAAGCATTTCATTCGTAAGTGGCTAACTTTTAAAACTGATAAACTCAACATCTAATGGTAAAAATAAAATTCAAAAATTGTTCTTTCTTTTTTTTTTTTTTTTTTTTTTTCTTTTGCTGTTCATGAGTAAGTGTCCACAATGATTCAAGTATAGCCCTGTGACCTGAAAAAAGATGGAGGGGAACAATGACCTATGTTAGTTTCGGGCTAGTATTTGAAGTTTGCATAAGTGACAATTCTGCTGAAGGCATAGGATCTTCCAAGTATAGCAACACTTTATTCTCATACTTGGCCTTGCTAGAGACTCAGTCTGAGAGCAGACTAGGCCAAGTTTTAATACCAACTCAACCTCTTCTTTAACATAGTCATTGCCCAAGTTTGGATCAATGACTTCAAGAATTTCAACCCTGCTCCAACAAGAAACAACCCAATCAACCAAAACTACAATGTCCTCATCCGATGCTCGATCTATTGGCCTTCTCCTACAAGTCACAAGAAAAAATGCATCCTTATACATAAGTGCTAGTTGTGGCTTTCCCAGTTCTTGTATACGCTGTTGTAGTTTGAGGATCGGTCCCATGATCATACAATCTTGACATGGTAAATCTCCCCGCTTCCATTTAATTCACCATCTAACAATACTCTGGCTTTTAAATCTCTACGAATCACTACATTTTCCCATTCTTCATGAAGATAGAGTTGTTTGATCTTATGCCTTTGATAACTCAAAATCTTTGGTTCCAACCAAGGGTGCAGCAGCTTGGTTATATGTCGTATAAATACTTGTCTAGGCTACCATTAGGCATGCATTCTTAAACCAGAAGCAACTTGTCTTCTCGCCTGCAATAACCCAAAAGTGGTACTAATTATCTGTGGCATAGCTGGCCAATACTAACAATTTCTGCTATAAATTCCCTCATCCTTTGTCTTGATTAATGAGACACCCTCTTGACTGCAATATGATCGTTGGGTATGGGTCTGTAGACTCATCCAAATCCACTGGATTGCAACAGTTCCTTGCTGCTAAACCCCTTTTTGGCAGTGTACAAATGTTTGTACTTGAACCTGTGCGGTCCATATTCAAGCTCCCAATCTTCTTGCGATTCAGCAAACTTCATCTTTCTTCCTATGCAATAAATTATACCCAAGACACCAATCACAAACGAGACTGAAAACATTATCGGCAATCTGCAGTGGACTATCTCAACTATGGTTGTTCAACACCTGTGGTGCATTGTGACTTGAAGCAAAGCAATGTCTTGCTAGATTGAGAAATGGTTGGCCATGTCAGTGGTTTTGGCATTTCAGATTGTTAGGTTGAGGAAGCTTTTATTCAAATGGGAAAAATTGCAACTATTGGATATATTGCTCCAAGTATATTAGAACATTTTAAAGTTTCCTCATATCCTTATATTTAGCAAATCCCTAATTATAGATGAATGCTCTAAATTTTAGCATGTTCATCGGTAACTAGGGAAATTCTGATAATGTTTACCAATCATTGGAGATTATGGACAAGATGGTGTAGTATCAACGAGCTGCGATGTTTATACATTTGCAAGACATTTTCTATAGCAAGACCAAGTGATGAAATGTTTACCTATTTTTGGTTAGTGAGACTTCCAACTGAAATTCATAAGGTGGTAGTTTCTAATTTGACACAACCAGGGGATGAACAAACCGACGCAAACATGCAGTGTCTGTTATCTATTATGGAACTAGCTTTGAACTGCACTTTAGTGACACCTGATGCCAGAATTAGCATGGAAGAATAGAAGATGCACTTTCAACTCTTAAAAAGATTAGGCTCCAGCTTGTCGCTAGTACCCATTAGCTGGAATCAGACCACTGGATATTTTACTTTGTTAAACAATAGTACTTCAACGCAAGGTAGTGTGTTTTACAAAGTCTTTACCTTTAACTAATTGTAAATATAAAGAAGTAACTTTGATATGTCTATATACTGAACTTCTCGACTGAATTCAAGTTGCTGTTGAAGTCAAAAATTTGCTGGCAGAAAGGTTGATATAAATGAACTTGTCTCTGCAAGAAAATGTGGGAAGTCATTATTTCATCACCATTCTTCAATCAATTTGGAAACTTTTTTTCCAATTTTTCATATGGTTTAAGCTAAAAAGTTCAAGAATGAGGATCAAGCCCATGATTATATAATCTTGCTACTCCTAGATCACCTAATTTTCCATTGAATTTACCATCTAACAACACATTATTGGTTTAAATATATCTAAGAATCACTACTTCTTCCCATTCTTGGTGAATATTGACCTCCATCTTTGCTTTCTCCAAAAATCTAGATTTGGAACCTATAAAAACTCCAACTTTTCGGTTATCTTGATCATTTAGTTGCAAGGGAACTGATAAATCAGTGGTATCCCTATTGGTAACTGATAAAGATAACAGCAGAAAAGAATTTACATATATTGTCCAAGTAAAATCACATCTTAATCTATGAACTACTCATACACCACAGAGATTCCTACAAACAATATGGACTAAAGCTAATAACGAAGCAAGACAGTCCTATGTTATTACATATTAGTAGCCTCTATGACGTACAGTTAATCATGTGAATGCCAAGAAGACCATGGAGCGGTTCCCCATTCGAGCATGGCATTAAAGATAAGAGCCTAATCATCGACCTCCAGAGAGAAGTGAGTTTGTGATAGAGGAACAGTATGAACATGTCTTCTCCACAGAAGAAGAGGAAGCTGAAGTGATAAAATCATCGAAACCTTCACTATGTGTAGCGACAAGGCCTGCAGCAGATAAACTTAGCAATGCTAAGTCTGGTGGAGCAACAGATCCTTCTAAGTATTGACTAACTTGTCTCATACTTGGCCTAGCTGCTGGCTCTGAAAGAGAGCATAGCAAACCAAGTTTTAACACCAATTCTGCTTCCTCTGGCATAAAATCAGCACTTAGTTTAGGATCAACTGCCCTGAGAATTTCACTTCGGCACCAGCACAAAACACCCACTCGGCAAAAACAAGATCATCGGATTGTGCTTTTGGATCTATTGGCCGCCTTCCACAGGCAACCTCAAACAAGAAAGCTCCAAAAGCAAATACATCAGTGCTAGTTGTTGGTTTGCCGGTTCTTGAATGCTCTGGGGGAATATAGCCTATAGTCCCAACTACAAGAGTTTTATGAGGTTCAATTCCATGATCATACAATCTTGCTAGCCTAAATCCTCCTAACCTTTGGATCTATTGGCCGCCTTCCACAGGCAACCTCAAACAAGAAAGCTCCAAAAGCAAATACATCAGTGCTAGTTGTTGGTTTGCCGGTTCTTGAATGCTCTGGGGCAATATAGCCTATAGTCCCAACTACAAGAGTTGTATGAGGTTGCATTCCATGATCATACAATCTTGCTATCCCAAAATCTCCTAACCTTCCATTAAATTCAGAGTCCAATAATACATTACTTGCCTTTATATCTATGTGTACTACTACTTGCTCCCATCCTTCATTCAAATATAATAGTCCTGAGGCAACCCCTTTGATGACTTTAAATCTTTGGTTCCAACTAAAGGTGCAAGCTGGTTGGTCGTACAGAAACTTGTCTAGGCTTCCATTAGGCATGTATGCATAAACCAATATCAGCTCTCCTTTACGTCTGCAATAACCAAGAAGAGGAACCAAATTCCTATGGCGTAGCCAACCCATACAGACAATTTCTGCTACAAAGGTCCTTATTCCTTGTTTTGTAACATGAGACACCCTTTTCACTGCAATCTCAATTTTTGAACTTGGCAAAACCCCTTTATAGACTCTACCAAAACCTCCAGAACCTAGTAGGCCATTTTCTTTGAATCCTTTGGTAGCAATATACAACTCTTTGTACTTGAACCTGTGCGGTCCATACTCAAGCTCCCAGTCCTCGAGCAACTCCGCGAATTTACTTTTTCTTGTTATGTAATACGGAGTACACAACTCCAGAGATTGCTGCCAATCATGAAACAGTTAACATCACTGGCAAACCAATTTTAAGAAGCTTAGATACCTTTTTCAGTCCAAGTCTAGGAAGCTTTGGAGGTTGAGGCTTCTCCATTCATCTTGAAACTCCACCCAATAAGTATGTAATGTCTTGATGCTATAGAACCAGTTGCTGCTGAAAATCCAACGAGCATGGTTTGCAATGTTATTGGTGAAAGATAATATGGCAGTGACAAGAGAGGGATGTTTGGCTTTGTAGCATCATTTGCTTAGCTTCACCATTGTACTCAACCCAAGATTGCATAGGCTGGCCACTAATAAGACTCAAATTCTGAAATGAATGAGTGTTGTCAGTATAGTAACCAACAGGTTTTGATACTTCAGTTTCATCTGATTTATGTCAATGCCAACATGGCTGTCGTTGTTGATTAATAATTTAGAATTATCTGGATAATATTTGTTCTAGAATTATCTTGGATGATCTAGTATTTGTAAAGACTAGAATGCTCTTTGTAAATTCCTAGGAGATAAATCTTATCTTGTAGAAACTCTAGAATGATCATTTAGATTCTCTAGGTGATAAGCATTATCTAGACGTAGTTCTAGAGTACTCCATTAGCACCTATAAATTGTCCCCCTTGTATTGCCATTTGCACCAAGTTGAATGAAAATAACTCCTCTCCAACAATACAAAGTGTTCTTTCCTTCCTCTTCTTCTTTATTTAGTATACAGCCTTTCCTCTATATTGTTCTCTTTTCCTAACATAGTGGTAACAAAGCCATGGCAAACAATGGCAATGGCCTAATTGCTTTCCAATTTCCTCGTCGCCTAAGGAATGAAATCCTGGAAGAGTCAGAGAATATCGAAATCAAACTACGCAGAGAACTATCAAAAATGGTGTATAAGGATGAAAACCATACTTGGCTCTCAAGATTTATGGAATATTGAGAAGAAGGGTTTGACGAACCCGACAATGAGGAAAATTTACCTCAAAATGAGAAGGATGCTTTGGCAAAATTAAGGAAGAAGGATCAACAAGCGCTCTCTAGTATCCATCAATGTTTGGATGATACTATGTTTGAGAAAGTGGCTGATGCAACCACCTCAAAAGAAGCTTGGGAGATTTTACAAACATCTCTCCAAGGAGTTGACAAAGTGAAGAAGGTGAAGCTTCAATCTCTAAGGGCTGATTTTGAAGCTTTAAAAATGAAGGAATCCGAATCTATTTCGGATTATTGTTCAAGAGTGCGGGCTGTTGTGAACCAATTGAAAAGGTACGGAGAGAAAATTGAAGATGTCCGTGTGGTAGAAAAGATCCTTTGCTCCCTAACACCTAAATTTGATTTTGTGATGTGTGCTATTGAGGAGTCTAAAGCTTTTGACTCTATGACGGTGGAGCAACTGGAAGGTTCTTTGCAAGCCCACGAAGAAAAGATCAAGAGGAGGCAAGAGGAGCCGCTAGAGCAACTCTTTAAAACCAAGGCATCATTGATGGATCATGGAGGCGAAAAGAGCTATCGAGGCCGTGGACGAGGAAGGGGACGAGGTGGCGGTCGTGGAAGAGGAAGAAGCACCGAAAGAAATTCCAACAATAAAGAGAAAAGCAACAAATGTATAGAGGTCGTCGCCGAGGAGGTGGAAGAGGACGTGGCTACCATCAAGAAACTAATGAAAAGAGGTATGATAAATCTAAAATTGAGTGCTATAACTGTCATAAATTTGGCCATTATTCTTGGGAATATCATAGCAATGTTGAAGAGAAGGCCAACCTTATTAACGACAAGAAAGAAGATGAAGAGTCAACATTATTGTTAGCACTCAAGGAAGAAGACAAAGATGATTGTACCTCGTGGTATTTGGACAATGGAGCAAGCAACCACATGTGCGGATACAAAGACAAGTTTGTGGAGCTCAACAAAATGGTGAAAGGCAATGGGTCTTTTGGAGATACATCAAAAATCCAAATTGAAGGGATAGGTACGATTCTTATCTCCTCTAAAGATGGTAGTCACAAATTAATCAAAGATGTTTACTATGTGCCAAAGTTGAAAAATAATATTTTGAGTTTGGGCCAATTTCTTGAAAAGGGATATGACATACATATGAAAGATATGAATCTTTGGCTTAGAGATTCAAGTGGCAATCTAATTGCTAAAGTTCATATGTCAAAGAATAGATTGTTTTCATTGAATCTTAAAATAATTGAAGCGAAGTGTTTGAATGCAAATGTGAAAGAAGAATTATGGCGTTGGCACATGAGATTTGGGCACTTGAATTTTGAGTCGCTCAAATCAATGGGAGAAAAGAATATGGTGCACGGGATGCCTTTAATAGATCATCCCAATCAGTTGTGTGAAGCCTGTCTTCTTTGCAAACATGCAAGGAGGAGTTTTCCAAAGGAGGCCACATCAAGAGCAACCAAGCCACTTCAACTTGTTCATACGGATGTGTGTGGACCAATCACTCCACCTTCTTTTGGTAAGAGTAAATATTTCTTACTCTTTATTGATGACTTTAGTAGAAAAACATGGGTTTATTTTTTGAAACAAAAATCAGAAGTGTTTGGTGCATTTAAAAACTTTAAAGCACTGGTGGAAAAGGAGAGTGGCTATGAAATAAAAGCTTTAAGGTCCGATAGAGGAGGCGAATTTACTTCGAGAGAATTTAATGAATTTTGTGAATCTCATAGAATTCGTCGCCCTCTAGCGGTACCTTATTCACCGCAACAAAATGGAGTTGCAGAGAGAAAAAATAGGATCATTCTTAACATGGCTAGGTGTATGTTGAAAGTTAAAAATATGCCCAAGGAATTTTGGGCCGAGGATGTTTCTTGTGCTGTTTATTTGAGTAACACATCTCCCACAAAGAATGTGAAAGATCAAACTCCTCAAGAAGCATGGAGCGGAAGAAAGCCAAGTGTCAAATACTTGAGAATTTTTGGGAGCATAGCCTATGCCCATGTACCACAACAAGGGAGAGCTAAACTTAATGATCGAAGTGTCAAGCATGTGTTCGTTGGCTATGACACAAGCTCAAAAGGGTACAAGTTGTACAACCCAACAAATGAAAAAGTGGTGGTGAGTCGCGATGTTGAATTTGATGAAGAAGCTGCATGGAATTGGGAAGCTCAAGAAGAAAGGACATACGATTTTCTCCCATATTTTGAAGATGACGAAGAACAAGAGCACATGGCACCTGTGCAAGATCTAACTCCTCCTCCTTCTCTAACTAATGTTGCATCTCCTTCCCCTGCAGATAGCTCAAATGGAGAAAGGCCAGAGAAAACCAGAACTTTGGTGGATCTTCTTAAAAATACCGAAAGAATTACTAACTTTGATTATAGTAATTTATTTTGTCTCTTTGTTGAAAGTGAACCAGTGAATTTTGAAAAAGCTGTCAGGGAAAAACAGTGGAGACAAGCCATGGAAGAGGAGATCAAGGCAATAGAGAAGAACAACACATGTGAGCTTACAACTCTTCCCAGAGGTCATCAAGCAATTGGACTAAAATGGGTCTACAAGGCAAAGAAGAATGCACAAGGAAAGGTCGAGATATACAAGGCAAGACTTGTGGCAAAAGGCTACAAGCAAAGGCATGGAGTTGACTATGAGGAAGTTTATGCACCTGTTGCCCGCGTGGAGACGATTCACTTGCTTATTTCTTTGGCAGCACAAATGAAGTGGAAGATCTACCAGCTAGATGTCAAGTCGGCTTTCCTGAACGGCTGATGTGTGGGCAAAATGCCACACATTACCTTCAATTTACTTGAGCTTTTGTTGTGCATTATTGATTAAATACGCGCACTTATCATGTTTTAGTTGAATATTACAGGATATTGACGCTCTAGTGATAAATAGATGAAAAACAAGTCAAAACAAGGCAATCTGTGAAGTTTCTGCTTCTGGCTGGAAAATCATTCATCGCGATCGCGCATAGACACATGCGATCGCGAAAGAGGTCTGCAGAATTCAGCGCGAAAGCACCGATTGCAACGCGATCGTGCAGAGAGGAAAAAGAGATGAAGCGTGATAGCGCCCAGTGTGTCGCGATCGCGAAGGTTGCGCGTCTGGACTGCACTGGACAGTTCTATAATTTCACATCAACCAAATGGGGAACATATATTCAGCCCTTTGCACGACCTAGGGCTTATCTTTTGGCCATTTTTCCAATCTTGGAGCAAGGATCCATCAACAAGAACACCAAGAGGGTAAAAATTTGGAGCAACCCATTGAGAAATTCTCAACCTTTAGTACTCCTTTCTTTACTTTCATGCTTTGTAGTGAATATATTTGGTATTGTTGATGTTATTGAAGAATTGATTTTGTGAATATATTTCATGGCTATTTGTGTTATTAATTGATATGATTTCGGACATGAATATATGAATGAGTCATGACTAGGAATTTATATTGTTGGGTTTTGATTATCTAGCTTCCATTATTTTGATTGCTTGACTCTTGTACTCGCGACACTTGAGTTGCCCGTCTACTTTGCTAATTAAAGACTCGGGAGAGATTAGTTAGTGTAGAATAGTGAAGCTAGCAAGGATTTGGGTTGATAGGCTATATCATAGACTAACTCATCTAAAAGAAGTTACGCTCAGAAAAGGTATTCTTTCCTCGGGTAATAGGTAGTGCTTTATAAGCTCGACCATGGCTTTGACGAGCGCCGTTGAGGTAAATCCCTTCTAGGCCGAAAGGATTCTAGGGATTACATTAGAACGACTCGGCCATAATATATAAACCCCGTGCTATAATTGCATCCTAGGCTCAAAACTTGTTTTCCTTGGTTGTGAGAAGGCCATAGATCACATTTACTTGCTTTCCTAGTGTAGTTTGTAGTTGTTAATATCATTCCATCACCTCGTTATCCTAGTTTGGCTTAGTCAAATAGGTTTAATTCCTCCACTACTTTGATCGCATCACTTTATTCCTTGTGGATTCGACCCCGACTCCTAGTTGGGTAAATTGTATTGCGATGACCGTTCATATCTCAAGCCGAGGTGTGTGTTGAGCATTGTCAAAATTGGCGTCGTTGCCGGGGAACAATTGGCGTATTAGAGTAGTTTGAGGAGTTGAGTTAGTTGGCTTAGTTCCAAACTTTGTGAACCGTTCTTGTTAAAATTGTGAATAGTAGTAATGTCCTTTGTAAGTTGTAAATATTTGTTTGTGTGCAGTGTGTACTTGCATTAGTTAGTTAGTTTAGATTAGTGATAATTATCTTGAAATGGCATCATGGAACCAAAATTGGTCCCATATTGAAAATACATACATGAGTGATCCGTGTCCTTATTGTGGCGGACCTTACTATTGGCAAAATTGTCAAATTGTCTCCGTGGGGGGAGGGGGAGGGGGAGGGGGAGTTGTGTGCACCTTCTCAACCCTTTGAGTGGGACATATGTGATGAGTGTGGGGATCAAAATGGCCATTGGGACGGTTGTCCTAATATTCTTTGTTCTTCTTCCAATGATTTTTATAATGATGCTAATAATTCTTATGAGTTTGATAGAGCTAATGCAAACATGAACATGGAGCTTGAGCCCGTGTGGCAAGGCATCGAAGAGAAGTTTCAAGAAGAGATGGACCTATCGACTTCACAAGATGAATGCAATAAAAATGAAAGATTGGAATATTTGATGGAGCGGATAATTGAACACCATTGTGAGAATGCCGAAGCCTTCAATGAGATGAAAGAAACGATCCATTAAAATGGCTTAGCAATTCACAACTGGAGACTCAATTGACCCAATTGGTTGACACTTTCAATGATCAACAAGCTAAGGGTGTTGCCAAATTCCAACAAAGGCTTTATATGGAAGATGAGGTTTTGAGTTCCAAGAAGAATCCTCCATGGAAGATGTGCTTGAATATCAACAAAGAACTATTGAAGAAAAGCACAATTGGGACGAAGAAGAAATTGTGAGCCGAGCTTGGCTCCGAGATCAATCTCGAAAAATGAAAGTCCATGAAGCATGCCTTCATGACTTAAATGTTGATGGTTCAGATCTCGAACATGAAAAAGAAGAACTAGGACAAAGAGTGAACCAATTTGATCTTGAAGCTCGTGTCTTGAACATTCTAGTGCATGAAGCGGTTGAAGCCTCCAAGGCTCAACATGAAGAAATCATGAATGATATGGTAGAAATAAGCGAATTTATGGAAGAGAGCACAAGTCAAATCATGGGAACCCATGGAAGTGATCACATCGTCAAGATATTTGGTAATGATGTCGTGAATAAGAAATTTGTGTTGGAGTCCAGAGCGGAAATGAAGAACTCTTGTGATGAAGACTCTAGCATATTTGAAGAGGAGTATGTCATGCTAGATGCTCCGTTGGTATTAAAACAATTGGGACCTCATTCACTCCTTTTTTCAACTCCACGTGTGGATGAGGCAATAGAAGTGGGAGAACAAGCACCATCGGATGATTTTGGCGTTGTTGAGCAAAATGGGTACATTGTTGAATTTGCCACGCCAAGAAGGCAAAATGACATCCCTCACTTGAAGGCGAAGAAGTGTAAGATGAAGAATCCGGCTTTGCAAGCTCGGAAATATGTACCCCCTCCTAAGGAGCATGACAAAGAACATGAAGCCATGTTGGGGAGAAAATTCACCTTCACCAAGTGGAGAGAAAAGAATCATGGGTACCGTCTAGCCAAGACATTAAATAAAGCGCTTGTCGGGAGGCAACCTGAATCTCTTTAAAGTTTTAGTTGTCTATTGATTGCATGCAAGGTTAGATTGGTTTTTGTTGTTTTTTATCATCTCACATGAATTCAACATTTGTTAGTTGTTAGGATGTATAATCTAAGGCATAAACATGGAAAAATTGATTGCATAGGGGTGTAGGGCGGACCACCCAATGAGATGAGGCGGACCGCCCAATGAAATTTGACAATCTGCATCCCAGTAGGCGGAGCGCCTAATGTTTGGGGCGGACCGCCTCACTGAAATTCTACTCACTGGATGTTGGACAAAACAATTTTCATCGCGATCGCGTCACCATACACGCAATCGCGCTTCACTGTGGGACACACCTGCGTGATCGCGTAGGTTAACTTGTCAGAGAGGCACGATCGCGACTGATTTCACGCGATCGCGAAGACTAACGCATCAGGCAGATATAGGCAGTTTTGAGAAGCCAAATACCCATTTTATCTAAAACTCTCATCCTCTCAAATTCCCCTCCCCCATTTTTGCTTTCCAAGTGCTTCATTGCATCCTCTATTCCACTCTCAAGCACTCCATCTCCATTACCAAGGTATGTTTCACAATTTCCATCTTCAATTTTGTTGATTCCATCTCCATTATCAAGGTATGGTTCCATTAGTGGTTGTATGTATAAGAAAACAAGGGGCTTTTTATGGACAATAGGGGAAGTCTGATGTACCCTTATGGACAAATTGTTTGTGAAGAAAATTGGGTTAGGTCACTAGTTGTTAATGCTCAATTGAACTAGAAACCCTAGTATTAGATCCGACAAATTGAAACCAAAACTGATGTTTTTCTTGTTTAAATTGTGGGTGTTCAAAGTGATAGATGTGTAAAACGTGAAATTTTTTTTGGGTGTTGTAGCCGAGGTCTGTCTCCTCTAGCTGGAGAAGAAAGCCTCGCGATCGCATGACGACCTGCGCGATCGTGCAGCTTTGTCCAAGGCAGTCCTTCGCAATAGCGTCATACGCATCGCGATCGCGCAGTTGTCCTGGACAACTCAGCGCGATCGCGATGAGATGCAATTTCTGCCAGAAACAGTGAGCTTGCACAGCCCACTGCTGAAATTTTTTGGCTTCAACCTTTGGCTGCTAAGCTTTATTAATGCATATATTAAGTACCCAAATCGTGTTTTAATAATGTTGATCTTTGTAGGTACTTTTTCCTTACAATGGCCGAAGGAAACAACCAACGGAACTCAACAGGAGGAGAAGAAGCAACATATGACAGAACGAGGTTCTTATCCAGATCGTGCTATGAAAAATTCCAGAGGGACCTTGAAAAGAGCTTCATTAAGGAAAGAGGGATCCATATGGATAAAGTAGAAGAGAAACTCCCCAACTTCTTCCAAAGGCTTGAAAATAATGGATGGAGTTGTTTTGCCAAAACACATGAGAAGGCAAATGCTACCATAGCAAGGGAGTTTTATGCAAATGCCACTCCAACAGATTTTAGTGGCGAGTTGGTGACTACTGTAAGGGGCAAGTTGGTGCGGTTTAATGCAGCTGCTATCAATGCGGTGTACGAGCTCGATAATGTTGACAATGCTTTATGCAAGGCTCGTGCTTCAGAAGGAGGTATGCAATGGATGGTTGATATGCTTCAAGGGGGTAACCACTCAGGTTGGTCCACATTCGGGCACAAGATTGTATCTACTGACTTCACAACTGAGGCCCGCATCTGGTTATCCATTGTGTGCACTAGGGTGATGCCTTCGAGCAATGAGAGTGATCTCTCTCCTGAAAAGGCTCGCCTAATCGCGGCACTTATTTACGGGCTCAAGGTCAATGTTGGTGAAATAATTGTTGGGGAGATTGAAGAGGTGGTGCTAGAGAGAACAAAAAGCTTATTCTTCCCAAGCTTGATTCACCGGCTATGCATGGATGCCAGAGTGGAGATACGTAATACTGATAAAAGTGTGGGTCCTTAAAAGCCTATTTATCCACTACTGAAGAAAGGACAGGGAGGAGTGACACAGAGCAAGAAAAGAAAAGTTGAGATGCCTTCCCAGATTGATTTTGAGGACCCAACTTTTAGACAATTCTCCACACCTGCTACTACTGCTGCACCAGGGAGTTCATACACTCCAGTTCCACCACTTGCATCTGGAGCGTCTAACATGAGGTACATTTCCTCTCAAATCTCTTCTGTAGACGTCCACATTCGACAACTAGTAGCAGGGCTTCCTTCAAGCCCACATGGAGAGGGTTCTTCCTCCAGGCCTTCGAGCACGTTATCACTGGAGGCAGTAGCAGCTGAGCAAGAGCGGATTAAGAGCCGGCTGGACAAAACGGAGAGGAAGCAGAAAAATTTTGGCAAGAGAACAAGCAACTTCCTCAACAAGATGATGAGCAAGCTGAATTCGCTCTGTCGCTCCACTAGCTCAGATGAGGAGTCCGAGGATGAGCTTCGCTACCCCAACACTGACAGTGAGGAGTGATCTTCGAGTCGGGGAGTTCCTTACACCCTTTGTATTACATTGTTAGTTGCACTGAGGACAGTGCATAATTTAAGTTTGGGGGTGTATTTGTGTTCTGGGTGTAGTATTGATGTTGCTCGTGTACTTGATGGTTATGACATATCTCCCTCATCTTGCCCTTGTTTCTTTTTTTAGCAAATTGTGGAAAAATTTGTGGATGATCATTTTCTTTAATATTAGTATAAGTATTGTGTTAATAGCTTGTGCATATTTAGTATTAGTAGTTATTATAGTATTGTGTTAATAGCTTGTTCACATTTAGTAGTTAGTTAGAATTATATATTTATAAAAAAAAAAAAGGTACTCCCATGAACTACGCTTGGGATGTTGCTTCTTTTTATCTGATTCACCTTTGTGTGATACGTAGGCATCCCACTTGGGTGCGGAAGCCTCATTTGGGTCCGAACAACCATTTTCATTGTAATACCATGTTGTATAAAATTTTTGAAATAACCTCCTTGGTTTTTCTTTGCCATGGTTATTTTCCAAGAAAGTAATTGTGTGAACCGGGCATCTGTAGTACTAGTTTAGTAGTTAGTTGTAAATAATGATGATTAGTTGTGGATTTTTGCTCCTTGACAAATTTTGGCATGTTTGGTTCCACCATTATCTAATCCTTATCATGTGAGCTTGTTTTAAAAAAATAAATAGAAAAAGTTAGTTGGTGAATTGTGCTATGATATTTAAGTTCAACTTTTGGCTCGTCACTAATTAGCTCTCATTAACCTATGAGTATACTTTGGATGCTTAATTACCTTTGATTGAGACTTGAATATACCCGTCTTCCTTGCTTTACTTGTGCCATGTGTGGTGAGGTTTTGGTGTTCATGTGTGTTCTTCTTGATCTAGAACTTGCCCTAAGTGTACTTCGAGGCGAAATCCTAGGTGATGCTTCACTTGAAAAATGATTTTAGGCTTTCTTTGGCCCGCTCAGTAATCTAAAAAGCCTACCCTTGCATTATATCCTTAGTCAACCCCTTTGAGCTTAATATCCTTTCTTTTGGCAACCACATCATTAACCCGGATCAATTCTAAGTGCTTTAAGCACTAACCCTCTTTTTGGCCCTACCTCCTTGAGTGCATTGAAAGACGTGCAACTTAGGCAAAAGCCTAAGTTTGGGGGTGGCACGAGTTATGGTTAAAGTGTGGAAGTTAATAAAAATCAAAAGAAAAGAAAAGAAAAGAAAGAGCAACAAAAGTGAGTTGAATAAAAAAAAAAGGGGGAAGAGAAAGGAATTAAAAAGGCAAGTGAAAGAAAAGAAAAAAAAAGAAGAAAAAGAGAATTGATGAATAAAGAGGAGAAAAATTAGTGTATAATCCTCCTCAATTTAGCAAGATGTAAGTGCATGAAAAATGAAGTGTGCCTTAAAATTTTGTACGGTATAGTGCTCAAGGAGGTGTGTAGTCACTATTTGCCTATATTTTACCCCACCTTTGACCAAAAACCTACATGACAACCCTAACAAAGTCTTAATTGATTTTGGGTCAAGCATTCCTACATTAGTGGAGAGATACACGAAGGGCAAGCTTATGGGTCTTTAATGTGCATGATGAACTTCTTTTGAGAGAGTGAGAAAATACTTCCTATCATTAATCCCATTTGTGTTGTCATTGCATTTTTATGGTTGGGATATTCTCTTGAGTGGTGAGGGCACTTGTGAAGTTGAGTTGAGGACTTGTGTTTCACCTTTCAATTGAGGTGAGCAAGCAAAGAGGTGAACTCTTGTGACGAAGAGGCAAACTTTGAAAGTCTTGTGTCATGGCATGTTTGCTTTCTTTGGTGTTTTTGTATATATGAAAGTTATACTCACATGGCTTGGTTTAATTCTTGGCACCAACCAATCAATGTCATTAGTTGTTGAACTTTAAATGGGTTTTGGCTTGTTGTGGGTTTTATAAAAAATGCATGAATAGATGAATTGCAACTTGGTTTCTATTGAAGTGTGCTTTGCTTGAGGACAAGCAATAGTTTAAGTTTGGGGTGTGATGTGTGGGCAAAATACCACACCTTACCTTCTATTTACTTGAGCTTTTGTTGTGCGTTATTGATTAAATACGCGCACTTATCATGTTTTAGTTGCATATTACAGGATATTGACGCTGTGGTAATGAATAGATGAAAAACAAGTCAAAACAAGGCAATCTGTGATGTTTCTGCTTCTGGCTGGAAAATCATTCATCCCGATCGCGCATTGACACACGCGATCACGAAAGAGGTCTACAGAATTCAGTGCGAAGGCGCCGATTGAAATGTGATCGCGCAGAGAGGAAAAAGAGATGAAGCGCGATAGCGCCCAGTGTGTCGCGATCGCGAAAGATTGCGCGTCTGAACTGCACTGGACAGATCTATAATTTCACATCAGCCAAATGGGGAACATATATTCAGCTCTTTGCACGACCTAGGGCTTATCTTTTGGCCATTTTTCCAATCTTGGAGCAAGGATCCATCAACAAGAACACCAAGTAGGTAAAGATTTGGAGCAACCCATTGAGAAATTCCCAACCTTTAGTACTCCTTTCTTTACTTTCATGCTTTATAGTGAATATATTTGGTGTTGTTGATGTTATTGAAGAATTGATTTTGTGAATATATTTCATGGCTATTTGTGTTATTAATTGATATGATTTCGGACATGAATATATGAATGAGTCATGACTAGGAATTTATATTGTTGGGTTTTGATTATCTAGCTTCCATTGTTTTGATTGCTTGACTCTTGTGCTCGCGACACTTGAGTTGCCCGTCTACTTTGATAATTAAAGACTCGGGAGAGATTAGTTAGCGTAGAATAGTGAAGCTAGTGAGGATTTGGGTTGATAGGCTATTTCATAGACTAACTCATCTAAAAGAAGTTACGCTCGGAAGAGGTCTTCTTTCCTCGGGTAATAGATAGTACTTTATAAGCTCCACCATGGCTTTGACGAGCGCCATTGAGGTAAATCCCTTCTAGGCCGGAAGGATTCTAGGGATTACATTAGAACGACTCGGCCATAATATATAAACCCCGTGCTATAATTGCATCCTAGGCTCAAAACTTGTTTTTCTTGGTTGTGAGAAGGCCATAGATCACATTTACTTGCTTTCCTAGTGTAGTTTGTAGTTGTTAATATCATTCCATCACCTCGTTATCCTAGTTTGGCTTAGTCAAATAGGTTTAATTCCTCCACTACTTTGATCGCATCACTTTGTTCCTTGTGGATTCGACCCCAATTCCTAGGTGGGTAAATTGTATTGCGATGACCGTTCATATCTCAAGCCGAGGTGTGTGTTGAGCGTTGTCAAAATTGGCGCCGTTGCCGGGGAACAATTGGCGTATTAGAGTAGTTTGAGGAGTTGAGTTAGTTGGCTTAGTTCCAAACTTTGTGAACCGTTCTTGTTAAAATTGTGAATAGTGTTAAAATTGTGAATAGTAGTAATGTCCTTTGTAAGTTGTAAATATTTGTTTGTGTGCATTGTGTACTTGCATTAGTTAGTTAGTTTAGATTAGTGATAATTATCTTGAAATGCTCTACACACCTCGGATTGAGATATGAACGGTCGTCGCAATACAGTTTACCCAACTAGGAGTTGGGGTCGAATCCACAAGGAACAAAGTGATGCAATCAAAGTAGTGGAGGAACTAAACCTATTTGACTAAGCCAAACTTAGATAACAAGGTGATGAAACGATATTTAACAACTACAAACTACACTAAGAAAGCAAGTAAAGGTGATCAATGGCCTTCTCACAACCAAGGAAGATAAGTTTTGAGCCTAGGATGCAATTATAACACATGGTTTATATATTATGGCCGAGTCGTTCTAATGTAATCCCTAGAATCCTTCCGGCCTAGAAGGGATTTTACTCAACGAAGTTCGTCAAAGCCATGGTTGAGCTTATAAAGCACTACCCATTAACCGAGGAAAGAAGACCTCTTCCGAGCGTAACTTCTTTTACATGAGTTAGTCTATGAAATAGCCTATCAACCCAAATCCTCGCTAGCTTCACTATTCTACGCTAACTAATCTCTCCCGAGTCTTTAATTAGCAAAGTAGACAGGCAGCTCAAGTGTCGCGAGCACAAGAGTCAAGCAATCAAAACAATAGAAGCTAGATAATCAAAACTCACAATGATAAATTCTTAGTCATGATTCATTCATATAATCATGTCCAAAATCATACCAATTAACAATACAAATAGTCATGAAATATATTCACAAAATCAAGTCTTCAACATCAACAACACCAAATATATGCAACACAAAGCAAGGAAATAAAGAAAGGAGTACAAAGGATCAATAAATTTTCAATGGGTTGCTCCAAATCTTCACTCTCTAGGTGTTTGGTTGATGGATTTTGGCTCCCAAGATTAGAAAATTGGCCAAATGATGTGCCCTAGGTCGTGCAAAGGGCTATTTATATGTTCCCAATTCAGCTGCTGTGAAATTTCAAAACTGTCCAGCACAGTCCAAACGCGCTCTTGCGCGATCGCGCAACATGGGGCGCTATCCCATCGTTCTTTGTGTTGGAGAAGTATTGTTACTGATTCCATATTACACCTGTTCAACAATGATATATACAGTGATGAAGCGAAAAATTTAAAATTGTTGCATAAGTTGAATTACTGAATTAGTATTTGCACTGTATAGATCTGTATGAATTTGTATATGTATGATTGTATTTAACAATGACATGTTGTATAAATTTGTATGTCAAGCAACTCTTTTTTGTTACAGAACTTTGCATACAAAATCAGAAAATCAACAAAACGACCATGTGATTTGTTACAAAACTAGTAATACAAAATTACAACATCGATACAATTTCAACAACTGAAACACACAAAAAAAGTTGAAACTGTATGTGTATGTAGCATAACATACATTTTTATACATACTTAAATAAAAATGTATGTCCACAGAACATATTGATGAAGCGACTACGCAATTTGATTGCTACAGAACTACTAATACAAAAGCGACTACGCAAGTTTAACAACTGAAGTACACAATCACAAAAACTGAAGCATACAATCTGATAATATAATTTTTCAATAAAAATATATAACTATACATATTGAATCAGAAAAATAAATGAATCTACAATGTGTTTACAGAACTTCGAATATTCAATAAAAAAATGACAAAATCTCAATATGATAACTGTGAATACAAATTCAGAATCACAAAATCAAAAGCAGAATTAAAAATTAAAAATTTTGAATTCAAAACCTTGAATACAAAATCAGACAATTGCAAATTCAAATTTTTGAATAGTTACCTATAAAATTGATGAATCGAGCACGAAAATTGCAATATCATGTTTAATTTTTTCAATTTTGATTGAATCGTAGGTGAAAATTGTTAAATAATAATGATTTTATGTTGATTTAGAATTGTATTTGAAGCTAAATTTCACACTGTAAAACTTGTCTAAACCCTAGCTTTTGGAGCATAATTGTAGGAATTTTTTGAGAGAGAATTGTGTTCTGTATAAGGAAAGAGTGGGCGGGTAATGCAAGAAAAGGGAAAATTTCTGAATTTTTGGTATATATATGTTTGTATATTTGTATGTATTGTGTAAAAAGCCTATCAATATTTTTTGTAAAGTGTATTAGTATCGGTATTTTATGTAATTTTGGTATATGATGGTGTATATGTGTAATTCTCCCTTAATTTTATTTGGACATCCAAAATATCACATCGGGTGATATCAAAATTAGTAATTTAATTGTTTGAGTACTTTAAATTGTACAAAATTCAAATTTCTTAGTCCCTTCAATTCATTATTGCACTCCACACAAATAAAAAATCAAATTTTGTGTTTGGACACATCCTTTCTTTTCAAGTTGTATCTAATTCTTATATGTTTTCGATATACGACTCACAATCACAATGACCAACGAGACTTTTACCTCAAAGAAGCAGTCGTCGAATACAGCTTCACCATCTATTGGGGTGCAAGAGATTTTGTCAAACATATGATATAATGATCAGCCAACAGGCGATGGAGTACATCACACTGCTATAAGATCATGTAACTCTTCATGGACAGGACTTCTAGCACGATTTGATATATCACAAAAACCCTCCCCTCCTTCAATGAATAATATATTTTGCACCGTGATTTATATAAACAACCAACAAAAAACTAATCACTCTCAATTCATCAATGTCGTTATTTTTAGAATTCCTTACTTATGCTTTGCTTTTGATCCATTTCTTAACTGCATTTCGCCACGTTCATAGCCTTTTAATATAAGACCATGTGTTAGCATAAGTTCATTTCCTTGCAACAAAAAAAGAAATATTAGTAGCAAATAGGCTTTCTAGGGAACTTACAAAGCAGATTCGAAGTCCAATTCATTATAATAGTTTGATCTGATCAAAGTGAGAATCGTGTGGAAGCTAAAAGTTGCGAGGCACTTCAAGTAAGAACAATCGAAAATTTAATGGATAAAGATGTGCAAACTAATATTGTACACGTAATTAGACTATTGTAAATTTGTGGATATATGATTATAATATGATAAATCATAGAGGATGCAAACACAACATATGCTAACACAACTAGTGCAAACACATTTATCCTTTGATTTCATTTCATTTTACCTTCAATCACTTTCATTGGTGCATTTAATCCTTCTTTTATTATGGCCTTTTGAACTAGCACACATGAGACGCTTTCATGAGTAGGCTCGAAATCATAAACCTCTTCTTCACTCCAAGATGAGTTAATTAATTCATCAAAAGGTCACTAAATTTAAGCAAGTTATCCAAGAACGCCAACTTCATTTTATTTACGACAAGAAAATCACTCAATTTTATCAATGTGTCTTTGAAAATCAATCTATATAAAAAGTGGATCTAGCACCTATATTAATGTTATATGACTCATACTATCTAACCTAAAAGATAAGAGGCGACCCGACCTAATAAACCAAAAAAATGACTAGGTCTCTTTACAGAACATCATGGAAGTATCCTATGCCTACAAACCTATCTTATATTTGTATATTCGTTTTATTTTATCTTATACTCTATTGTATTTCGTGCGAGCTCTCGTTGGCATAGCCATTTTCTTTTTTGAAGTATTTTTTTTTTTACTTTTCACATTTTTCATTTCTCCCTTCTCCATATAGCAATAATTCACACTGTGATCTAAGTGACAAAAATTCCTCTATCATCTTTCAGATCTAATTTCTGTAAAAGATTCATAATTTCTTTAGCTAAAGACTAAAATATATGTAAAATTCCTTTAACGATCAAAGTTCGTATATCTTATGGTTGAACATAAATCTCAACCTGCATTGTTCATCAATGGATTTTAATTTTTGGATTTGTCATACTTTTTCGTAAAATTTTAGTTATTTGCTCAATGGGGGATTAATTTACAATTTCTTAAAGGAAAAATGTTCTTTGATGAGTTGGGGTCTTTTTTTAAATGGAAAATTAAATAATTTTTCCAGTGACTGTTGCAGACAAACACTATAAAACTAATTTTTGAATGCACTTTGATAGACTTGGTTTATATTGTCCTAAATCAAAAGAAAGTAGCTTTTCTAGGCAATTTCAAAAGTTCAGTGAACGTTTGAGGAATTAACTCCTTCAATAGTATCTCCAATTCACTCTAATGACCTATCGTAACCCTTTTTTTAGCCATAATTAATAGATAGCAGATGTAAATTTATTGTATACATAAGGAGACTTATATAGTTCATGTAGATATAGAATTATAAAGAAATTAAATAAAAAATATTGATTATTACACCTAGTGCTGAAAACACTCACCCTTTGATTTCATAGACTCTTAATCAACATTTCAAAGAACATTGACGAAATTAGTGTCTAAGAAGGTTAGAGATGACAGCTATGATTTCACCATAATTCCCAGTGGACCGATTATCCTGTGATAACGGTGACTGAATTGGAGGTGGTTGCTTAAATAAGTTCTCACATAAATTTGCTAGGCTCGCAACACCTGATGCTTGTATGTTAGCATCTCGATAATTTCCAGCGTTTGCAAAGCCCCTGGCATCATTAAAAGATTTGAGTATACTGGCATAAGCTAGGGAACATTGGCTATAAATACTCTTGGAATGAGGGTCCTTAGCTCCTGAGATGAGGGAACGGATCTTCACGCTGGTGGCTGTTGCGCTCTTTGTTCCTAAGTCGATGGCAATGATTTCAAGCTTGGGAAGGATAGCCGTTTTGGAACGAGGATCTGATCGTAAAGCATTTGTGCAAAAACTAGGGTCTGCTGTGGAACGACAAATATCTGAGATTAAGTCGTCTGCTCGCAAAGAAACCACACTCAGAAAGGAAAATATAAACAATATATAGAAATTAGGGCAAGAGAGGACAGCCATTGTTTGAAAAAAGTAAATAAACTCTTGTTTCTTTCTTAGCTTCTTATTGCACAAATGACTTTTATGATTATCATATGGCTCCAATCCCATTTATATACTTGGTCAAGTGTAAGTACTATTATAAGTTCAATATCTGAAATAAATAGAATTATCTATTTTAAGGAAAATTTATTTCCTCTTTATTCAGAAAAAGCGTGATTATACTTCCAAATGAGATTCACCTCCATAAATATATTTCCGTTTATTCTTATTGCATGATATATATGTCAGATAATTTTTCTACCCTCTCTTTTGAAAAAATCGTGATAATCTTTCCAAATTAGATCCACCTCCATAAATATTTGTCCATTTCATCTTATTACATGATATATTTATTTTAATGGTTAATTTCACTGGTGGTCACTGAACTATTGTTTCATTAGCACAAAGTCACTTATGTTTTATTTGTTACCCAAAAGTCACTCAACTTTGCTCCGGTCTGCAACAAATGTCACTCAAGCCGGATTTCGTTTAAAACTTGCTGGAAAAATGATGTAGCATCATTACTTAAAAATAATTTTTTTAATTAGTTTTTCATCTATTAATCTAATTTCTTAACATATTATTCTTATTTTACCCAACCCAAACACATTTCACTATGTCACCGTCGTGTATAAATATTTCATACCGATGACATTTCTCTTTGCTTCTGTTTCGTATTGAATTAGAGTCAGTGGCGGATGTAGAGTATTATATACGGGTTCGGCGGAACTCAGTAGATTTGACGCAGACAGTGTATTTGTATTTAAAAAATCTTTAAAAATGTACAAAAATCAAGTCGAGAACCCAGTTACTCGTACTTGAAATTGTTATCCCAAAATTTAGAATCCATAAAGTCCAAATCCTGAATCCACCTCTGATTAGAGTGTCAGGCACATCATTTTTTTAAGGCTTTATATCTATGTGCCAATTATTTTTTAATGCAATAAGCAAAAGCAAGGACATACCTATAACTTAGAGTGTCATATCTTACATGAAGATATACAAATAACTATTTTATCAGTAAAAATTTTGAAATTTGACAAATATTATTTACCATATAATCGCTGGGGTACCAAGCAAAAATTAAATAACCCAGAAAAATTGAAAGAAAAAAAAAATCTGAGAAAAACCAAAAACAAAAAAAATCGACTTTATTTGGTATTAGCTTGTTTAGATGGTTGTTATCAGTTGTACCGTATCGTACTGTTACTGTACTGTTACTATAAAATAATGTTTGTATTAATTGTTACTTTAAAATTTTATTGTATTGTATCGTTAGTCCGTCGTTACATAATGATGAAGAGCCCATTTTATGTAACGACCGATTTGTTGTGATCGCATTGTTAACGTGTCTTTTTTCTCTTTTCTTCCCTTTAATATATTACCATTTATCTTAAATTTTTTATAGTAACTCTATCCCGTATCTTATTATTTTCTTAGTAATATTGTAACTTCATTCTTCATTTACTAGTATGTTATATCATGAAACGACTGCAAACAATATAATCTATCAAAATATTGAACTCAACAAAACATAAAGTACAATACAATAGATATATTATGAAACCATATACATAACAACAGTCCAAACGAGATGTTATTTTATTTTTAAAATTTAAAAAAAATCGACATACTAGTTTGATTTCATAAATGAAAAACTGAACTAAACCGATTTAAGCTCGTTCATTATTTATTCCCCGTTCCTCATTTTTCTTTTTGCATAGTCAATTTGACTAACATTACTCAATTTGATTAACTAATTAATGCAATACGAAACAGAAACAAAGAGAAATGACATCGGTATGAAATGTTTATGCACGATAATGACGTAGTGAAATGTGTTTGGGTTGGGTAGAATAAGAATAATGGGTTAAGAAATTAGATTAATAGATGAAAAATTAATTAAGAAAATTATTTTTAATTAATGATGCCACATCATTTTTCCGACAAGTTTTAAACAAAATCCAGCTTGAGTGACTTTATTGTAGACCGGAGCAAAGTTGAGTGACTTTTGGGTAACAAATGAAACAAAAGTGACTTTATGGTAATGAAACAATAGCTCAGCGATGACCGATGAAATTAACCCTTTATTTTATGTCAGATTTGTTTATCCTCTCCTCTGAAAAATCGTGACTATTCTTCCAAATGAATCCACCTCCACAAATATTTGTCACTTGCTTCTTATGTATAGAATGATTATCATGGTTGTGATTCCTTTAGTATGTTTGGTTATATGTTAGTACTTTTGCAAGTTCATCAATACAAAAAAAAAAAAAAAAAAATTCCCTTTTTTGAGTTTAATATTCACCTATTGAGAAAGATCTTCCTAATTGTTACTGTATGATCTTAAAATGGGTAAATCATTCAAGTCTCTCTTTTAATGTGCAAATCCAATCTTAAATATATTTCTTACTGCTTTTATCCTACGAGTGACGACCAAAATGCAGAAAATAGATGTGAGGCCCATTACTATATACCAAATAATCTATTCTTGGGAGATTTACACAAATATACAACCCTAATACCATATTTACAAAAAGTAGAAATACTTTATCACTTTACAAAATATTACGATAGTTTTTTTATATTCCATATACAAGTTCAACAAATACCTACAATTTAGGGTTTCATCTCCTTCTTCCTTACCTTCTCCCACAATCACCGCCGACCACCAGACAGCCGCCGCTGCACCACCAATTTTTATTTTGATCTACAAGATGTAACATACAACAATACAAATATATACATTGCAAAATTTTAAAAATTTAATGTTTTGAAACTATATATAACCAAATATACATAAACATACAAAAGATATACACAACATATACAAAAAAATACAAAAAATACAAATACAAATAACTATCCATTCTATGCTTGAAAAAGGGTGGATATAGACATTATATACAAAATATACAAAGATATACATATATATATATACAAAATATAAAAATATACAAAGATATAAATATTTATATATACAAAATAAAAAAATATACACTAACGATTTTATACACATACCAAAACGGAAAAAACAAAAGCAAGATCGGATTGCCGGAACCCACCACTGCAGGGCAGCAGCGTCGCCGCAGTGGCAGCAGCGCCGCTGCACTGCAGCAACAACAACGATTGAAGAAGGGGGAAACGCTGCAGCAGCTTCCATGTTCTCCGATGGATGCCGGAGTCAGATCTGGTCGCACGGAGGAAAGGGGTGGGGGTGGTGGGGGGTGGGGCTGATGGGTGGAGGAGGGGAGAGAAGGAGAAAGAGGGAGAAGAAATTAGGGTTTATGTTTGGGGAAAGGGAAATGAGAAACTATTATTGTATATTGTTGTGTATTGTAAATATGATAAAACTATTGTTATTTTTTGTAATTTAGCTATTAGGATAGTCATGTGGTGTAAAGCTTCCTTTATTCTTTCATAGTGTAATGCTTTTCCATCGTCTAGCTATAAATTTCTCTTCTATCTAGATAATTTTACATTATTATTTGGCATCGTATTGAGTGATTTTTTTTCTTTTTTATTTTTACATAGTTACTCCCTCATGTTTTCTAGTTGTCATAGTTACTGAAAATAATAGGTCTAAAATATTTGTTATTTTTGAAGATTAAGAACATTAATAATTTTTTTCGCTTAACCCTTAGCTAATAAAGATTAATATAGTGAAAGTAAAAGAAATAGTAAATTGAGATTAAAGAGTAAATATTTATTTAATATTTTCTTAAAGACGTGAAAAACTGAACATGACAATTACAAACAATCAGAGAGAGAGAAACATGGTTTTAGTTCACTAGTAGTTAGTATGGTTGATATGATAGATGTACTTCAAGAATAATTTGTGATTCTTTCGATGATTACCGCACTCTCCTGAGATATTTAAAGAGTTTAATTTTTCTAGACAAAAAGGTGAAAAAAAAAAAAGAATCATTAGATTACTTAAGAACTAACTAAGATGAAATAAATGAATGTTGTTATTTCCCAAGATACACCACTTTATTGTTTTAAGGACCACTTCCTTAAAATATGTTCCTTTACTGTATTATATACGGAATTAAAACTGTAAGTAAATGAACACCCAATATTAGCGTTGAAAAACCCCTTGAACTCGGGACCAAAAAACCACGACCTACTCTCTCAAGTAGGATTTCAACTTTACTATTTGAAAGACTCACTCGGTTACAAGACTTCTCTCTTACTAACCTAGGACTAACTCTAATCCTATAGTGACCCCTTTCACAATCAGTAAAGTTCCTCCAAGTAACAAGACTTGAATGACGCGTACTCTTACAGAGCTTCTATGAAAACAAATAGTACAATTTGATATACCCTACTACAGATGAACTAAGATTGAACTTTGACAAGACTCAATCTAAGGAACAGGTTCTTCACTTAGTTCCCTGTAGCTTAATGACTACACAAATACAATTTCGACTCGACAATGCTATAGCTCTTTTCTCTCTGTATTTGTGCGTAACTTCAACAGCTGAAATGCTCCTCTTCTTATAGCTTTGAAATCTGAGGAGCCTTGAGCAATTAGAACTCCAAAGCCTCCAAGAGTTTGAGTCCTAATTGAACTCCTTGCTTATCTTCAAGTCTTATACTAATCTTATGCAATCTTTTCTTATCACGCACAACTCTGCATAATTATCAATATAAACATTAGACAATAGGATAATAATTAATTTTCCCGCTTAATTGATTTTGCATAATTATTTATTTAGCTGCAGTGATCCAAAGGAACAGGTCCTTGGATCTGTTCCTTCGCCATCAGTCAAAACTTCCAAGCTTATTCAAATTAACATTTTTCCCCTTTTTGATGATGACAAACTCATAGATTTCGCCTCATATCCTTAATATCCTGAACCTCGATTTTCAACTTAAAAGCCACATTATCAGAAATCAATTTCATCATTAAGGATCAGGTTCTTAAACAGGTTATAAATATCACAAGCAAAATCATACTTACTCTTCTCCCTTTTGGCATCATTGAAAAGGTTGCATAAGTCAGAATTATTATAAGCAATAAACATAATAAACTCATAGCCGTTTAGGCAACTCAAAATACAAACATAATCCAACAAAAAGCAACTGCATTGAAATGATATTAGCCATCGAAGATATGACATCATAAACAAAAAGATTTTCAACCAGGGGAAACAAACTAAGCAAGTGCTGCACTACTAGTAAAAAACTAAAGATAAGAAGGCTAGGAGACTAGAACTAATCTAAATCCCACTGGACAAAAGATGGCTTTTTGGTTTTGGGTATCAGGTGGTGAAAGGACCAGGTCCCTAAGATTTTTCCTGCAGCAATTCAAACATTTTACTGAGCATCCCTTCATTTGTTTCTTTTGCCCTAGCAGCCTCAACCTTCCAGAAGTCCCTTTCTTCCTCCAACATCTTAATCTCAATAGCTTGCAAATCAATATGCTGCCTCAATACCCTAACCTTATTGTTCAAAGGTCCTTTGGAAGAACCAACAACAGTAGCCCCAACAGCAGCAGACTCAACATTTACTGTCATGTCACAATTGATCAGTGTAGTATCCCCAAATATTTCCTTCTTGGTAGCAGTTTTCACTTCCGTCAATGGAAGGAACAGTTCCTTTACCCTTAGCAGAACTCTCCCTTTTTTTTTTCTTTTTAAGCCCTGGATTATCTACATCCACCATCTCTTCATCCTCCATGGGTGCTCTAAAAACAGCCACACTGGAAACTCAGAAGACTCATGCATGGGAGCTTCTAAACACTTCATAGTTTCCTTTTCATTCCCTCACTTTTTGGTAGAAACACACCTAGCCCCTCTACTTCTTCACCCTTATCATCAACTACATTTAAAGATTCAGCGTAGTTTACCTTGAATTTATACAGGATCATGGCCCTAGACAAATCATCCAAATGTTCCAGTGTCTCAGCAAGAGATGGACCCGATCCTTCCCCCTGAATTTCAAAGTCAGTGTTTTGAGGGTTTTAATTTTCTGGATGTGGTGAATTTATTTGCATGGGTGAAGTAGGCTTTGTAACTGGTGGTTGTTCATTGGTAGGCATGGATGAAGTGTTTTCAAGTGAGAGAGACATTGCAATTTTTCGATTGACAAGATAATGAATCACTCTTTCTTGAATGAGAATATGAGATTGGATTTTTAAAAGATTATATAGAAGTAAAGGATAGTGATAGAGATGGAGTGTAAAATGAACTACCTTTCAGCTTCCTTGATTAAATAGAGTTCCAGACTGATTAAGTTTCTTGAACGTTTCAAAATAGAGCCATTAGGATTAAGAGTTCAAGTCGAAGATGGACTGTGGAACGGTTCCTTAAAGGGACTGATTTCAGAGAGATAGAGTTTGAGTGGGATTTAAACTCGTCTACTTATCTGTGTTCTTCAAACTCTAATAATTTCTGAATAATAAAGTAGTACATACCTGAGAATGTAATAAGGAACAGTTCCTTTACCCAATTTCAATCAAATTGCATAATATGAAATTCTAAGAACATAAGGGTAACATCATTAAAATTTAGTAAAATTAAGTAGAAATCATGGCATAGAGTATACAATTAAGTATAGAACTGAGTTGAAAACTTCACATTGACTTTAATAAAATTCATTTTTAAGCCAAATTTTCTAGCCAATTTTTGAAGTAAAGCTGAGTAGACTTAGGTGAATTTAATCACCCCTAATTCTAAGTTGTTCCTTTCAAAATGATCTCTACCTAAAGCCTTTGTGAAAATATCAGCAATTTGTTTATCAGTAGGACAAAAGGCTATAATGATCAAACCCTTCTCATAATTATCCCTCAAGAAATGGTGTCTTATGTCAATGTGTTTAGTTCTCTTGTGATGCACAAGATTCTTTGTCATGTTAATTGCACTAGTGTTATCATAATAGATAGGAACAGTTCCTACATCAACACCAAAATCTTGTAATTTTTGTTTGATCCACAACAATTGTGAACAACACGAGGCAACTGCCACATACTCAGCCTCTGCAGTGGAAAGTGCCACTGAATTTCGTTTCTTAGTTTCCCATGAAACCAAACACTCATCCAAGAAAATGTACCATACATGAGGTACTTTTTCTATCAACAAGGAAACCTGCATAGTCAGCATCAGCATATCCAACAAGATTAAAACTACCACCTTTTTGGATACCAAAGTCTCAAGGAACTTGTTCCTTTGAGATATCTCAATATTCTTTTAACAGCTTTCAAATGAGATTCCTTAGGATCTGACTGAAACCTAGCATATAAACCAACACTCTCTTGTATCCTTGCTGAAGTAGAAATTTTGATAGTCGTTCATACCATGCTCTTGGTGCCTGCTTGAGTCCATACAGGGCTTTGTCTAGCTTTATTCCTAGTTACCATACCATCTTCATCAAGTTTGTTTCTGAAAACCAATTTTGTTCCTATGATGGACCTGTTCCTTAGTTTGGGTTCCAGATGCTAAACTTGACTCCTTTGGAATTGATTCAACTCCTCAAATTGTGATTCTTGACTGCTGATCTAGTTTGAATTCCAGAAGTCTTGTCTGAGATTATCTAATCTACAGGATATGAACCTTGATACTTGTAAGGCTTGAGTATCACACCATCTTCAGAAGTTCCTTGCTGAAGAACAGTTACTGATGTAGTAGCAGTACAGGTTTGAGAGATGGATCCATCATTTGTTCCCCCTGTTTCTATGCTACTTTTCTCAGTTCTATCCTGAGGAACAGTTCCTTGCAGCTCACTTCTGACAGTATCCCCATCCAATGTCTGCATTTGTGGATCAATTTCACCATGTTTCAGCATTCCAATCTCTTCATCTTCTTGTACCTGTTCTTAAGACAAATTGTCAGATTCATCAAACTTATCATGCATGCTTTCTTCAATCTTTGATGTTTTCTTGTTAAAGATTCTATAGGATTTACTGTTTGAAGAATAACCAACAAAGATTCCCTCATCACTTCTAGGATCAAATTTTCCTAAGGCATCCTTTCCATTGTTGTGTATAAAGCATTTACAACCAAAGGCTCTAAGGTGTGAAATATTTGGTTTTCTTCCTTTAAGTAACCCATATGGTTTCTTTTCTATTAGTGGCCTTATCATACACCTATTGATTGTGTAGCATGCAGTGTTAATAGCCTCAACCCAAAAACTTTGTGGAAGATTCCCAGACAGTATCATAGTCCTAGCCATTTCTTGTAAGATCCTATTTTTCCTTTAACCTACTCCATTTTGTTGTGGAGTTCTAGGTGAAGGGAAGTTATGATCAATACCATTTTCATTGCAAAAGTTGAAGAACATTTGATTTTCAAACTCAGTACCATGATCTGACCTTTTAGCAACAATATGACTATCTAGTGTTTTCTGAATCTTCTTAGCAAATATTGAAAATGCATTAAATGCTTCTTCCTTAGATGCAAGAAAAAGAGTCCAAGTAAATCTAGAATAATCATCAACCAGTACCATAACATATTTCTTACCTCCACGACTCATTGTTCTCATTTGTCCACAAAGATCCATATGGACCAGTTCCAAAGGTTTGGTAGTACTGACCTGTTTCTTTGGATTAAAGAATGACTTTACCTGCTTCCCCCTAGCACAAGCACTGCAAACTCTTTCTTCCTTGAACTTGATGTTAGGAAGTCCTATCACCAAGTCCTTAGAAACTAGTTTGTTTAATGGCGAAAGAATAGCATGACCAAGTCTTTTGTGCCATACGAGGGGATCATTTTGCATTACACTTAGACAACTCATGCTGCCATCCATGCCTATTTCCCTGCAAAATAATCTCTCCAGAGGTTTGGTTAGTCACAGTGCACCCAGTAGATGAGAAATTAACATTATTACCTTTGTCACAAAATTGAGATATACTCAATAAGCCACGCTTCAGCCCATCTACTAGAAACACATTGTCTATACTATGTGAATCAGACCTACCTACCTTTCCAATGTCAATAATTTCCCCTTTCTTACCATTACCGAAGGAAACACTTCCTCCTTGAAAAGCTGAGAGTGAATGGAACAGTTCCTTGTGTCCTGCATGTGCTTTCAGCAGCCACTGTTCATGTATCATTTTGTGGCTCATCACTTTCACTCCAGCCTGCAAAAAGAAAACTAGGGGTTAATTTTAGGAACCCAAACTAGTTTGGGTCCCTTTCCTTTAACAAAAGGGTGAATTAAATCTCTCATAACCCAGAATGACAATGCTTTCTTTGTGTGAACACTTTTCTTAGCCACATATTTTTGGACATGTTTATAGGACCTGTTCCTTTGTATAGATTTTTCAAAAGATTGACATTTTCTTTTCAAGTGACCAGTATTTCCACAGTGTGTGCATAACCAATTTTCAGAAAAAGTTAGATACTTATTCTTTGGATCCCATTTAGGCAATGACTGAGATTTCATAAACCCAATACCCTTCCTATTACTACTATGATTTTCATGTAACCACTCTAATGCTTCAAAACACTTGTTCCATTTAACAGTTTTGTTCAGTTCATCTTTGGTTTTGATCAAGTCCTCTTCCAAAGTTCTTATCTTTTCATTTTTCTTGTACAGTTCATCAACTGTCACTTTCAACTTGTCTTCAGCAATAAGCTGGTGAGAATTTGCACTGCCCTTACCTTTACCAACTGTATCAGTTTCTAAGTTTTTATTTTGCAATTCATGAACAGTTGATTCAAGTGTAAGGACCTGTTCCTTTAGCATGCAGTTTTTCCTTTTCAGAATGTCATTTTTTACTACAACCTTTTTGTATTCAGTTTCTAAACTCTCAATTTTATCATGCAGTTGATCTTTACCATCCCTAAGAGATTTGAATTAATTTAGCACAGTATGAAACACTTTAACTAATTTCTCTCTAGGCATATTTTTCACATCCTTTTTGAGTTTAGAAATAAATACCTCGACATCTTCTTCATCATCTGAATCTTCAAGAGCAATTAGAGCCAGCTCATCATCCAGATCATCATCAGACTGCTCATCTTCACTGTCTTGCTAGCCATCAACCATTGCTTTGAGAGTTCCATTCTTCTTTCGGAACTGTTCCTTAGCCTTTCTTTTCTTTTCAACATACTTCTTTCTCCATTCTTCTTCCATGACTACGCATTTTCTAATGTAGTGCTCAATGCTTCCACATTTGAAGCATTCTCTTTCCTGTTTCATGTCAGAAGATCTACTTTGTCTACTAGATCCCTTTTTCTCATTCAGGAATCTTTGGACACTTCTGGCTATAAGGACCAGGTCCTTTTCATCATCAACAAAATTGTTAGTAGCAGATAAAGCTTTAGATCTTTTAACCTGATTGGTTCCTTCATGAGCAACCTGCAATGTATCCCATATTTCCTTACCTGCAACATCATTGAACAATGGTGGCCTTACAATGGACTGACCCTCGGAGTTTCCATGTGGTGCACTCATTCTAATCCTAAGGTGTTAGCCTCTTCAAGGATAACCTGCTCTGATACCAATTGTTATTTCCCAAAATACACCACTTTACTGTTTTAAGGAACAGTTTCTTAAAACCTTTACTGTATTATATGCAGAATTAAAACTGTAAGTAAATGAACACCCAATATTAGCGTGGAAAAACCCCTTGAGCTCGGGATCAAAAAACCACGACCTACTCTCTCAAGTAGGATTTCAACTTTACTATTTGAAAGACTCACTCGGTTACAAGACTTGTCTCCTACTAACCTAGGACTAACTCTAATCCTATAGTGACCCCTTTCACAATCAGTAAAGTTCCTCCAAGTAACAAGACTTGAATGACGCGTACTCTTACAGAGCTTCTATTAAAGCAAATAGTACAATTTGATATACCCTACTATAGATGAACTAAGACTGAACTTTGACAAGACTCAATCTAAGGAACAGGTTCTTCACTTAGTTCCCTGTAGCTTAATGACTACACAAATACAATTTCGACTCAACAATGCTATAGCTCTTTTCTCTCTGTATTTGTGCGTAACTTCAACAGCTGAAATGCTCCTCTTCTTATAGCTTTGAAATCTGAGGAGTCTTGAGCAATTAGAACTTCAAAGCCTCCAAGAGTTTGAGTCCTAATTGAACTCCTTGCTTATCTTCAAGTCTTATACTAATCTTATGCAATCTTTTCTTATCACGCACAACTCTACATAATTATGAAGATAAACATTAGACAATAGGATAATAATTAATTTTCTCGCTTAATTGATTTTACATAATTATTTATTCAGCTGCAGCGATCCAAAGGAACGGGTCCTTGGATCTGTTCCTTCGTCATCAATCAAAACTTCAAAGCTTATTCAAGCTAACAAATGTCTACCAAAATACAGTAGTTGATCGATTAAAAAAATTATACATTGATATGTTATAGCTTGGTAAAAACAAGCTGAAGCATAAAGATACTATTTTGTATTTTTTTATTGGGTAATTAGCTCATATTTTATTATCAAAACAATTAGATACCGCTCAATTTAAAAATAAACACAAACAGACTATCCTCTATGGCTGGACAAGTCCCAACATGAAGTCAGTGTCCCTTCCTCTCTCCCCTAGTTACCCCCCTCTCCTAAGCTAGGATACTAATAAAGTTATGGCGGTCTTCTCTATAGCATGACTTTCATGTGACATCTATAGTATATATCTTGTATGGCTTGCTTAGTCACTGCATTGCTTCCCTCTGCTCATGGGCGGACCTAGGCTTAGTGAAGGGGTATCAATTGATACTCCGGGAAAATTGCACTGTGTAGATAGATAAAAAATTTTTATATATATATATATATATATATATACACACACACACACACACACTATATATATAATTGAGTCCTCCTAATTTTTTCGTATGTTATCTTGTTTGTAGTTTGATTGAAACGACCTTAAGTAGTCGTTTCGGAAGCTAGGACTCCGATTGGCGTGCCAGTAGTTTTAAAATCTTCGTAAGATCTATTAGGACCAGTCTGTAAAAATTTGAATTAAATCGGACCTCGTTTGGTAGGTATCGGAAGAAGGTTTCAGTTTTCATTGTCGGTAAATCTTAAAAAGAGGTTTTCGAGCTCGATTTTGGTGAATAAGCTTAGATTCAAAATCTGAAAACGCCGTTCTGTTCGTATGGTCATTTTTGACCTGCGTGAATTTTTGAAGTGAATTTTGAGGTTGTTCGGTTGATCTTGGCTAAAGTTCTGAAAATTAATAATTTGATCTTTTTCCATTTAATTCGCATCTTGAGTTTCAGAAATCTGATTTGAGATCCACCTTAGCGAGTATGTTACATATATTTGTATAACTTGTATGCAAAATTTGAGATTATTTCAAATTTCGTACGGTTCCATTTTAATTTTCGCCACGAAAATAAAAAGAAAAGAAAAGAGAAAAGGAAAAAGAAAAAATGGAAAGGCGGTGTCGACGATCAGAACTAGAAACATAGAAAGCAACGGAAATGGGAAAGCTGAGAAGAAAACGAAAAAATACCAGAAAATGAGAAAGAAAGGAAAAAGAGCCGGAGAAAGATAGAATTTTCACGTCGAAACATTCAAGTAATGATCTTAATGCATTATTTTAGTTTATTACATGTGTTTGAATATGAGTATCCAAATCATGAGCCGTTTGATCCACCTGAAACTACATTCTGAGAACTATGCTTATGTCAAAGATCAACTCTTAATTCAGCATGGATCGACACAGAAAAATCTTGGAAGTTGGCTCTACAATCGGGTACATTGCACTCTTGGAAGCAGGTTTCATGGGTCCCTTTTTTTCCTTCTACTTCTTTTTGCAGGTCTGTTTGACAGGTAGAATGGTCTCGATATCAGTCTCAGAAGGTTCATGTGTTGTCACATCGATGTCTTGAGCAATAAGCAGAATCCACATGTGACAGAAGGACCTCCAAAGTTCGTCATTTGTTAATCGACGAAGAACTATTTGGAGAGTCCGTTCGTCCGACTTGGAGAAACTGGTCGCATCACTTCATCCATCATTGGTGAGAAAACTCATGGACTGCCTCTTCTTGTGATTTAGCCGCTTTGGCGAGTTACTACTTTGGCGAATAAGCACGTACTCATTTTGCATTCCCAACGAGCAAGTATGTGGACCACCATCTTCTGCAAACTTGGTGAAGAGGTATGCAGGGCGTCTCGACCTTTAATTTTCTTGGAAGACCACCTAGGCATCATCTCATTTTAGTCGTGGTGAATAGATTGAGTGATAGACGATGCCCCGTTATGTCAAGACTTTTGATATAGCAACATCCATTTCAGGAAGTTCAATGATTTTAAATTTGAGGAGTTTCATCAAACATTGTAGGAATATCGGAATCCAAGAACGTGTACTCCTTTTCTTGCAATTCTTTCAAAGTCAAATTTTGACTTGATTTGTTTTGCATGAAAGTTGTATTCCTAATTTTCTTCTCACTTGGTTTTGTGGTGATCTCCAATGGAGAAGTGTTGACATACATGGATTCTTTGATTTCATAATCGAATGCGAACTTGCCCCCTTTCTCAACTTCTTGCTTGTCTTCACTTTTACGAGGCTTGTAGACAGGGCGTTCCTCGGTTTCCACTTGCAGCCTTGTTCAATTCCATATCATGCGCAGTGTGCCCAATTCTTCAATGCTTTAGGCTTTATGACTTGCACGTGTGGCCAGAATATGATGTTTTGATGATAATAAATAAGATGTACTTGTTACATTGAAATAAATTGTGGCTTTATTTGTGAAACTAACTATTCTTGGAAAAAGTAATAAATTGTGGATAATGATATTTCCAAGAAAAGTTTTGAAATGGATTAATGAATTTTGGTTGTCTAAATTAAATGGAATTTTTCTGTGTAAATATGTGGTGATTAAGTCAAGCTGATTTGATAAGATTATGTGGTTGATTCTCTACAAGATATGGAAATAAAAGTAGAGTTGGAGTAGGACTCTAGGATATCATTATTTGATTTGGAAAAGTGATAGACTTTAAATGGTATGACTATCCTAGATATACTTGGACTGTGATTTTACTGTTTTAATCTATAAAGTCGAGGATTCATGGGAGAAGGACAGGCGTCCAAAACACTTTAGCAAAAGAGAAATTGAGCTTAGTCAAGGATTCATTAGAGAAAGACAGGCGTCCAAAACATTTTAGCAAAAGAGGAATTGAGCTTCAAGAGACAAAAGTTCAGATGCAGTTGGAACGGGCGCTGACAGTCTGGACAAGTGTTTCATCAAGTCATTTAAAATTGCTCGAGTCCAGTTCTTAGTTCTTGTAATAGGTCTTAAATTATAATCTTTTTAAGCTTTTTAGAAGCACTTTTTGAGGTTGTAATATGGAGCTAAAATCCCATTGGATAAAGAACTTATAGTTAAGTTCTTTGTGTTCCAAATTAGGGTAGCAATGGTCTAGGATTGTTGTGTAAGGGCTTAGGGATAGGCCTTGGAGTTACTGTTGTAATCCGGTTTTGGCTAGAGTGTTTTAGTGGATTAGTTGAATATCTCCGGGGCGGGGAGCCAAGGTATTTTTCATGTTAAAATCGCGTGTGCCTTGTCTACTTTTGTTCTTTTATTACTTTGTTAAATTAAGTTGGAACACCACTTGGAATAGGTTCAACGAAACTATTCTAACTATTTAACAAAGTTTAAAATTTAAAAAGAGGCAAAAACATTGTCGACCCAATTCATCCCCTCTTGTATCGAGTGCACTCTATACTAGCACAATCCGTTTTGTCAACATGACATTAGAGCCAGATTCATCCTTATTTTACTTAGAATTAGGCACCCATGTTATGTTATTTATGATCCAGTTAATCAGGCCTCGACATGCGTGGAATCCTAGATTGTCCACATTAGTTGAAAATGAATGAATTACAGTATATATGTTTTTTGATGCAATCACTGAAAATATCAAGATAGCACTGGAGGTCCTAGTAGAACTAATAAGTAAATTAACCATATGTTCCATACTTGCAGGGAACCTAATTTTATCATCTTGTTCTCCTAATTCACAATTTTGGAGGTATACTTAACATTTCTTGCTGTTATGCTTAACAGTTCTTGCTGTTTCTAACATTCTCAGCCATAATATAGCTTCACATTATAGAAGTGGCGGCAGGGCCGGCCTGAGGCTAAGGCAGGTAAGACACCTGCTTTAGGCCCCCAAAAATATAGGGGCCCCAAATTTTTATAAACAGTGTACTATTAATTGCTGTAGTGAAAGAGAAGAACCTATCTCACGTGTGAATGACTAATAAATACTCCCTCTGTTTAAGTTTACTTGTCCAAATTCAACTTTGTACTACAACCAAGACAAAATAAGAAAAATTAAACTTGACAAATCTACCCTTATTTATTGTACTTTGTTGTAGTTTCCAATTAATTGGAAAGAGATTTTAAAGAATTTGACCATTTAATGTCAAGGGTAAATTAGGAAGAACATCGCTAATTTTATCTTGAATTTCTAAAAGGACAAGTAAATTAAGAATTTGACTTTGCTAAATTTGGACAAGTAAACTTAAACGGAGGGAATATATGCTTTTGGTTACTTATCATTAAAAAATTTGCATCTTCAAAAGCTAGAAAAATTAGACTTCAAGTGAAAATATATATGATGTATCTTTTATAAAATTTAAGGCCTCCAATTAGAGATTGGCTTTAGGCCCCCAAATGTGTTGGGCCGCCCCTGAGTGGCGGTATCAAAAATTTCGATAAGGTGTTCAAGATTTATGTATGTGTATGAAGAGTAGTATTTGACCTATCTATACCGTATAACATTTAGGCTATGTGATGACTGACTATTATGCAATGAGGTTTAGTTCAATATACTCACTCAAGATAACTTTTAAGGTAATTACAGGTTAATTTTTTTGATAAACATTAATCGATTTTGATAAAATAGATTAAACTACACAGATTTTTATTGGATCAACTGCCTGAAGAAGTTCACCTCTTCTCCAGAAAGTAAACAACCAATTAAGAACTACTTCTTCTGCTAGTGCTTTTGGATCAATGGCCCTTTTTCCACAAGCAACTTCAAGTAAGAATGCACCAAAGAAAACACATCACTGCTAGTTCTAGCCTTGCCTGTTTTAGTATGCTCGGGGGCAAGGTAACCGATGTTACCAACAATGTGTGTTGTATGAGGATCAGTACCATGATCATATAATCTTGCAAGTCTAAAATCTCCTAACCTCCTAGTTGATTCACTATCTAGTAAGACATTACTAGCCTTTACATCTCTGTGAACTACTATTTTCTCCCATTCTTCATGTAGATAAAAAAGTCCTGATGTGGCGCCTTTAATCACTTGAAACCTGACTCCAAGTTAGGGTGCTCCTTTCCTTTCCATACAGATTGTATTGGGTTAAATCCGTCGTCACCAAAGTTGGTGACTAAGCATCCACATAGGACGACGTATAGACGACACGTGGCTATGAATGGGCATAAAGACAATGGATAGAATCGAAGATGGACAACTATAACGAACAAATGAACAGTCACCACGGCCGGAGTAGTCGCAACTCGTCATCAAGCCAATTCAAAATAGAAGTCTTATCCTTAAGTAACGTAACTGCTCGATTAAGGAGTTACAACTGCTCCTGAACAGACGCTTAGTTATCTATATATTGTAATTTAAGTCACAAGCATTGTATCTAACTCTTCTCTGAACATACATCTGTATTCCAACCATTAATTAACACCCGATTCTTTACCTTCTGTCAATACTTACTACTACTACTCATAATCAAGTGATCTCATTTATTGTTCCGCTGCTAAATTATCATAAAGAGTACGAGGAAGTTTGATCAAGCCTATACGGCCTGAACACGGTTCCTTTTATTTAAATCTTCATTTATTACTTCGCATTAATTGTGTCTTTATTTCTTTACATTTACTTTAATCATTTATATCTTTTCGCACTAGGCATTTAATCTTGATTATTGATCGTGACTCCGCTTTATAAATTTAATTGTGACTTAACCTAATAGACGAAATTACGGTTAAACAATTTGGCGACCACAGTGGGAGCCGGTCAATAACTTCCGTAGGTTAATTGCTTATCGTATTTTATTCTTTATTCGCTTTCTTCTTGCTCGTTGGCTCTCCTCGTTTTCTTTTTGTCAAAATGGCAGATAACAACTTACACAACGGCGATCCCATTGACAGGCAACAAGACCTTAACGCTGCGGAGCAAATAGACTTGAATCTGGCCGGGAACGAGCAACAAGATGTTATTCCTGCAGACGACGACGTAGTCCCCATTGCAGAGGACGAGAACGTGCTCCCAGCGGAACAGGAAAACGAGCACAGCCAGCAGGGTAGCAGAAATAGCAGCCTTCCAGGCCGAGGAAACTTCGATCAAGGACCTAGAAGACCCAACGGTCCTGGGAATTCGAGGAATTCCCAAGACACTGTCCTTGAATTCATACGGCAACAGGCTGAAGTCAACAGGCAAATACGGGAAGCTATCGACAGCCTACGAGGACAAACCCTGCCAAACGCAGGAAATCCACCCATTGGACGTCCAAGGGATGCTTCACCATCCCATGCCTCGAGACGCGCTGAAAATCAGAATGCAGGATCAGCGGTGCCAATGGAAATGAGCGAGGTCATGGAAGCCCTCACCAGGCAGTTCAAAGAGAGCCAGGAGGCCCTGCAGCGCTCTCTTCATGAAAGGATTGATCAGATCATTACGAGTGGAAGAGTTTGATGTCAAAAGAGTACTCGTTGGAATCGTTGATCCAGGCAGTTCAGCGAACATCATATTATCTCGGGCCGTGCAGCAGTTGAAACTATACAATGAGATTGTACCCATTTCTCGTGTTCTCTCAGGATTTAACAATTCAGCGAGAAGACGTTGGGAGAAATTACTTTGACGACCCTGGTCGAAGGCGTTATGAGACGAACAACGTTTCATGTCGTTGATGGGGATATGGCTTACAACATAATCCTTGGGAGGCCATGGATACACGATATGCAAGCAGTCCCGTCAACATATCATCAAGTAATGAAATTCCCTTCAGAGTGGGGAATACGGGAAGTTCGGGGAGAGCAGCGTTGCGCTAGAGATTGCTACTCAGTTGCAGTCAAAGTCCCCGAGGAGGCAAAATAGCAATTAAAGAACCCGGGATCAGAGTCAAACAATGAAGCATCAGACTACCAAGTCCCGGAATTCATATCAAAATTGGATGCACGGGAAGAGTACGCGCCAACTATTGAAGCTTTAGAACCAGAAGGACTTTTCGATAACATGCCTGAAAGAAAAGTATATTTGGGAGCAGAGTTAAACAAAGACTTACGCAAAGATATCTTGCACTTCCTCAAGGAGCGACACACCACCTTTGCGTGGTCACATGCAGATATGACAGGAATCTCCCCAGAGATTATTTCTCATAAGTTGAACGTGGATCCATACCATCGCCCGGTAAAGCAAAAGAAGCGCCAACAAGGAGCATTCAGGAACCAGATCATAAATGACGAAGTTGACCGCTTGCTCAAGATTGGCTCCGTCCGAGAAGTCAAGTATCCAGATTGGCTGGCCAACGTGGTCGTAGTGGCAAAGAAAAATGGCAAGTGGAGGGTCTGCATCGACTTCACTGATCTGAACAAAGCCTGCCCGAAAGATTCTTATCCACTACCTCAGATTGACCAACTAATCGACGCGACGGCCGGGCACGAAGTACTTACATTCCTTGATGCATATTCAGGCTATAACCAAATCTTAATGAATCCCGACGACCAGGAGAAAACTTCCTTCATTACTTGCCGAGGTACGTATTGCTATAAAGTAATGCCTTTTGGACTTAAAAATGCAGGTGCGACTTACCAACGATTAGTCAACCGGATGTTTCACGACCACATTGGCAAAACCATGGAGGTCTACATCGACGATATGCTGATCAAGTCCGAACGGGCAGAAGATCACTCAGCACATTTGAAGGAGGCCTTTCGAATCCTTGATCAATACAACATGAAACTCAACCCGGAGAAATGCGCATTTGGAGTGGGTTCAGGGAAATTTCTTGGTTTCATCGTTTCCCAGCGAGGGATCGAGGTAAACCCCGCCCAGATAAAAGCAATAGAAGCCATCCCCGACGTACTTCATAACAGAAAAGATGTAATGCGGCTAACCGGGAGAGTAGTAGCGCTAAGGAGATTCATTTCTCGCTCATCTGATCGATGCAAAAGCTTCTTCGACGTGCTGAAACAGAACAAGGAGTTCGATTGGACCCCTGAATGTCAGAAAGCACTTATCGTACAGCCTATCGTGAATGGATACGTGGATATGGCTGTCCACCCAGTTCTCGCAGAAGTAATATTCTCCGTTGGATAAGGGCAAGAAACTATAACATCATCGTCCCAGCCACAATCTGCCCTAACCCTAGGCAAAAGGTCAGGAGTAATTGAACTCTTAAACCGGCTTGAAGGCCACGACCTTATATTGCCATATTGACTGAACGAGCTGATTGAACAATCATTTTCAAGGCTTCCCCAAAGTTTCGGAATCACATCAGCAACCGAAGTTGGGGAACTCGTGGATTGACCACCTGCTGCTGAAGAACTACTAGCCGCAGCATCCATATTCAAACTTCTCTTGGCTTTTGGAGACATTTGGATTAGAAGATTGGAAAATTTTTTTGCGTTTTAGGGATTTTTTGGAAAGGTGTTTTGAAGCTTTGAAGGTTTGGATGAAATTTGGAATGAAGTAAAAAGGTTTCACGCTGGTAGAAATCATATTTATAGGGTTCGCAAAACCCGACCCGCCCCTACACGTGGCAAGCATCCGCGCAAGAGGTAAATAAATCCAGCCGTTAAAAGAACAAAAATCGAAATGACGGTTTTTGCTTCGGGACGTGCAAGACGTGAGTAGGCGCAGTTCAATCATCACTCCTTCAGTCTCGGAACACGCGACAGTCACTTTTCCAGTAAAAAGTGGAGCGGAATTGACAACTTGCACGTTTTGTCTTTAGCAGAGCATTTAATGCTTATACTGATAAAATGTCAATCAGTCGAAAGCTTTTGAGGAGGTCAACGGGCAGCATCCAAATATGAATACAAGGACTCAAATGTGTTACTTGAGAAAAATTCTAAAGAGTTCTTTCCCGCTCAAAATTTGTTTTCCACTCCTCGACCAGATTCTCTGCCCGAGTAGTGCGGGGACTATCTGTATTGGGTTAAATCCGTCGTCACCAAAGTTGGTGACTAAGCATCCACATAGGACGACGTATAGACGACACGTGGCTATGAATGGGCATAAAGACAACGGATAGAATCGAAGATGGACAACTATAACGAACAGATGAACAGTCACCACGGCCGGAGTACTCGCAACTCGTCATCAAGCCAATTCAAAATAGAAGTCTTATCCTTAAGCAACGTAACTGCTCAATTAAGGAGTTACAACTGCTCGTGAACGGACGCTTAGTTATCTATATATTGTAATTTAAGTCACAAGCATTGTATCTAACTCTTCTCTGAACATACATCTGTATTCCAACCATTAATTAACACCCGATTCTTTACCTTCTATCAATACTTACTACTACTACTACTCATAATCAAGTGATCTCATTTATTGTTCCGCTGCTAAATTATCATAAAGAGTACGAGGAAGTTTGATCAAGCCTATACAGCCTAAACACGGTTCCTTTTATTTAAATCATCATTTATTACTTCGCATTAATTGTGTCTTTGTTTCTTTACATTTACTTTAATCATTTATATCTTTTCACACTAGGCATTTAATCTTGATTATTGATCGTGACTCTGCTTTATAAATTTAATTGTGACTTAACCTAATAGACGAAATTACGGTTAAACACAGATAATTATCTAAGCCTCCATTAGGCATGTACTCATATACCAAGAGCAGTGCACCTTTACGCCGACAATAACCAAGAAGAGGAACTAAATTCCTATGGAGTAAATTAAACGACCCATGCTGACAATTTCTGCTATGAAGTTCATTCCTTTCCTTGATTCATGAGATGCCTCTTTTACTGCAATTTCCATCTTTGAACTAGGCAATACCCCTCTATAGACACTTCGAAATCCACCACTACCTAACCTTTGGTAGCAATATACAGTTCTTTGTACCTATGAGGTCCATATTCAAGTTCCCAGTCTTCAAGCAATTCAGCAAACTTCATTTTTCTTCTTATTAGATAAGCAATTCCAGAGATAGCAACTAAAAGCATGAATACCAAAATCACAAAATCTGAGGCTAAAACATGATAGAGATGATTAACTTTATAAAGGAAACAATTCGAACTTTCAGGTCTTACTTGAACTCAAGACATGAAACACCTAGAAGCTGCAAGCTAACATTTTAACAGAAAAAATCATTTATTGCTAATTAAAGCGCTACTAATACAGTTTCCTTTTAGAGGCCACAATCCAATTTATAAGATAATTTAAAGATGGCAATTTTATAAGAAACTCATTCAAAATCGCAAACTCCAACTTCAAGATTACAACTTTCTTTTCTTAAACATTGCAAAGTTTCGCTCACAGATTAATCAAATCTTCTAGATACCTTTAATGATGTAACAACAAATACCGAAGTCTAGAAAATTCAAGATAAGAAATGGTGTACAAAATATTATATTTGATATCAACAGAAGATGCGGGTTACAATCTCTAGAGTGTCACTAATTTGTAACTGACATCTTCTGATTCTTCTTCTCACGAACTTTGATTCAAGGGCTCGGAAGCTTGATCTTGAACTTGATGAACTTTGAATTTGATTTCAACAAGCTTGATCTTGGATTTGTGTGCGTCATGAATAATATTTGAGATTCAACTGCCACGAATAAATGATTTGAACTCACGCATGCTGAATCTTGATTTGAACTTTGATTTGGATTTGAACAGGGACATAGATCGTGGCCCATGTTGTTAAATTTGAACAAGGACGTAGATCGTTGCCTCCATTTTTTGAACATGAACAGAGACGTAGATCACAGACGTAGAAAAAGACTTTGAAAGCTTTCTTCGGAGCTTCTTTAATTGCCCTTCAGTTTGCTTGATGTGCTTTGCTTGGCCTGCTTTGACGTCCTTCTTGATGATCTCCCCTAGATGTCCTTCTCCTTGTTTGATCTTCTTCAAGTTCCCTTCTTTTTTTGTTCTCCAAGTCCTTTTTGGCTTAGGGAGCTCTCTATTTATAGAGAAATTGTGATAAGGCTAAATGTATTTGCTTTGATTTGATTGGTTTATTTTGAATTACAAACCAATCTCCTTTATCTTTGTGATAAGCTTTAATTTAAGTTGCCAAAGCCTATCATTTGTACACTTGGCGTACTTTGATTGGCTATTTCATTTGATTTGGCGCCACGTCATTTCACATATGGCATTTTATTTTCTTGAAATTTAGGAATTAATCCAATTTTTTATGGATTTAATTCACTAAAATTTAAGTGCTTACAAATTATATGAAAGAAACTGACCCAAGATTCTTGTTAAGATGATAGCTAAGCAAACAGATAAATCAAACATGACAAAGGAGAAAAAAATGTAACTTTACTCTAAGCTAAAAGATTTCAAAAAGTTTTATATCTAGAAGAATGTAATTAATTTTAAGAATACCTTACTAGTTGAACTAGCAGGAGAATTAAACAAACTCTAAGGGACAAACATCTAAAGAAATTACTTATGATAAAAAATAGTTAACTAAAGAAAATCATTTACAAACTAGTAAACTTGACTTTTTATAAACATTGGTGATTTATTGAATACAATAATGAAAAAGAAATTATTGTCAAATGGTTAAGACTTAAGGCCAAAGATGTAGTTTGATTTATGAATTTGTGAATAGGCTCAAAGAGTATCAACAAAAATGGCTGTAACAATTAAAACAATACACAAGCTCAAGTGGGTAAATTATTAACAACTTGATTTTAAATGTTTAAGGAAGCAAAGAATCGATTTTATGGTTTAAGCTATGTCAAAAACTGAAGCCTATTTGCAATTGCAATCCTGGGAGTATGAGTATGAATATGAGAAAAAGAATGATTGAATAGAAAAGAGACCTAACCTCAATTTATAAAGGTACAAAAGAATGTAACTTTGCTTTAAACTTCTTCTTTTAACTATGAACATGAAACTAAACTACTTTAAGAATAAATTATTACTCCTCCGTTCCACTTTATATGCCATAGTTTGACTAGGCACAAAGTTTAAAAAATAGAGGAAGACTTTTGAAATCTGTAGTGTAAAATAAAACAAAGATGTTTGTGTGGTTATAAATTATTTTAGCAATACCAAAACTGTAATTTTGAAGTTAAATTGTTACCAAATTTAGAATGTTGTCATTCTTTTTGGAACAGACGAATAAAAAAATACTGCCACATAAATTGGAACAAATTGGAACAGAGGGAGTATTTAGCTAAACAAGTTTAAAGTATTTACTGTAGGTGACATTCGTAAGCGTATGAAAACAATTAAAACAAAACAATTGAATACTCAAACACCCATTTAAGTTCCTAAAAATGTTACCACAACTTTTTATGTTCAAGGAACAATAGAAAGATAAGAGCAAGCCGATGATGGATGACATTTCGAAACACCTTGAATTCTTCGGGCATCGCTCTAGTAGCAAGATTCTCAAGGTTCTCAGACTCTTCCAAAATGAATTCTTTTAGCTAAACCTCATGGATGATGGAATCTTTGAGATGTGCACTCGATGCAGGCCATGAAAACATGAATGCAAAAACCTGAAATTATAACTTAGAGGAAACAAAGTAAAGGTGAAAAAGTTAGTGGGGCTCAGGTCTGTATTCAGCTTGAGTGGATAAAGCTTAGGCACGCCATTGCTGCAAACACTTTGCCTTGCCAAGATACGAGTCTAAACAGCTTTCCACTTTGCTATATATTCTAGAATCTTACAAGACAGGTACAGACGAATAAATATTCCTATAAAACAGGAGGAGGAGGGGGAGGGGAATATCTAAGCCAAAGGTACAGACGTAGAACATGATGCAATCCCAAATCAACCAGCAAGCAATCTGAATCCTCTTACATTGTCATGTTGCGATGGATTTAAGCAAAACGCGCCTACATGAATCATTAGAGGTACATTTTTTAACTGAAAGCATGAGGATTCGGTGAAATAAAGCAATGCCATAGTTTTTTTGTATCTGAATCTCAGATACGGAAATAAATTGGAAATAACCATAGAGATGAGACTGGAAAGACGAAGCATCAATATAGTTTTATACAGTACTTTATCGACTTTTTGATGCTATTCATAATACTGTAGACATTATGTTTGATAGTTCCTGCACCTACTATAACATGGAAATAAACTCTTCATTATATGCAACACTTAAATTAAGAAAATCGGGAGTACACATTCTTTTTCCCCTACTCTTTTAGGCTGATAAAACTGGATAGTTGTTCATTTTATCAGAGTAAGTTCCTACATATCAACTGATGTTTTTCAAAAAACAAAGAATGATAACTCTAATTTTGATGATAACAATATGATTAAACTTGATGAGCAGTTCACTAAACAATCACTATACTTCTTCACAGGACTACAACGTTTCAGTCAACTAAATCAAAGGAACTTTGCAAACAATGAAGTTCCATTGCCTTGAAGACAACAAGATTCAATCCATGATGCTTTCAGTAAAAGAAGATTCGGTTGGTTGCAGTCTGCCTTAAAGATCTGGATGATTGGAGTCAATCCCACATAACAAGCTGTTGAGGAAAATCAAGGTCCTTAAATGCTCTTTCCTTATTCTCAAAAAGGGATCAATCAATGCCTTTTTGGGGATCAAACCCCTTGGGTCAAGATCTCTTCATTCAAGGAAATTATCTCATTCATATCAGTCAAGGATTCACACGTCTATTCAATGATCGCAAGGATATCACTGCTGCTATATAAACCCAAGCAACAAGCAGTCTAGGAGTACGCAACCTTACAGCTTTCTTATATTCTCTTTTAAACCTTGAAAACATTGTAACCTTGAGAGATTACTACTGTCCAAGATAAGAAAAGAGAGTTCTTAGAGAAAGTAAGGTTAGTGTCAAGTGTGTTGGTCAAGTGAGTGATCAACAGTGTGTCGTTGATGGTGAGCGAAGGAACAAAACCATACTGTATCTCGTTGATGGTGATCGAAGAAAAACCATCACTCTGTAATTTGAAACAACTTTAAAGAGCTGAAGAGAAACTCCCTTGTTGACCCAAGGGGACTGGATTAGGAACCATTTTGGTTCTGAACCAGTATAAATATGCTGTGTCATTTCTTTACTGCACTTATATTATCCAGCTATCTTTGCTTTAAATCTAGTTGACTAATTAAGTCGACTGAATCTGATAAACGAATAAGAAAATTATAATTCACCCCCCCCCCCCTCTTATAACTTCAATTGGTATCAGAGCAGGTCTCACACTCTCTTAATTTTTGCTTTGCAGCAAGTGAGAAAAGATCATGTCCGAACATACTGTCACAGGAGCTCTACTCCAAGAGGGTACCTCTATTGCTCGTCCTCCATATTTCAATGGACAACACTTTAGTCATTGGAAAGTGAGAATGGAGACATTCGTCAAATCCATTGACTTTAAAATTTTGCGAGTAATTACTAAGGGACCCTATGAAATTCCTCCAGACAAAAACCAGAAATCAGATGAAGAAACTTCTAAGATCCCTCTGGATATTGATGATTACAATGACGAGCAAAGAGAAGTCATACAACTGAACTCAAAAGCTCAAAATCTTTTATATAATGCTATTAGTGGAGAAGAATATGAGAAAATCTCTAGCTGCGAAACTGCCAAGGAAATGTGGGACAAACTTGTCGTAACTTATGAAGGTACAAACAAAGTTAAGGAAACTAGAATTAACCTTCTAGTTCATGAGTACGAACTGTTTCAAATAAAAGATGGAGAGACTATTGAAGACATGTTTGCCAGATTCAGTAAAGTTATAGGGGAACTTAAATCTCTTGGGAAAGTTTACACTAATGGAGAACAAGTCAGGAAGATTCTTCGCAGTCTACCTATCATTTGGCAACCCAAGGTGATTAATATTGAAAGTGGAGATCTGAACTCTCTATCCTATGATGAGCTTCGTGGTGATCTCATTGCTTTTGAAAAGACCCATCTCCAAAGAAGCTCTCAAAACTCTGATAAGAAAAAGGAAGTTGCTTTCAATGCTGAAAATACAGATCCTCCTAGCGACAATGATGATCTTGCAGAAGAATGGGCACTTATGTCCAAAAACTTTGGAAACTTGCTGAGAAGAAACAGACAAAGAGGCAGAACTAGATTCAATTCTAGAAGAAACAATTCCAGCAATGATCAAGACAAAAACGATGGTCGATGCTTTGAATGTGGCAAATATGGTCATATTGCAGCTAACTGCAATGAGGTAAAGAAGAAGCAATTAAAGAATAAAAAGAAAGCCCTGTCTGCATGGAGCGATGAAGAAGGATCTGAAAATGAAGAAGAAGCCAACATATGTTTTATGGCTGATGCTGAATCCAGCAAGGAACACCTACCCAACGGATCTTGCACAGGAAAATGGATTTTAGACAGCGGGTGTTCCAGACACATGACAGGTGACAAATGCTGGTTTAAATCAGTCATAAGCATAGACGGTGGACTTGTTAAATTTGGAGATAATGGCAAAGGCGTTGTCATTGGTGTTGGTAAAGTTCTCTTAAACAAATCCTGTTGCATGAATGAGGTATTGCTGGTAAGTGGTCTCAAGCATAATCTACTCAGTATTAGTCAACTCTGTGACTCTGGATATCTTGTTAAATTTGAAGCATCTAAGTGCATCATCTCTGACTCACTAGGTAATGAAATTCTCACAGGTTCTAGAGATAACAACATATATAAATTAGACAATGTTTCATCCTCTCATGAATATATTTGCTTAACCTCTGTTGCTTCAGATCCTTGGCTATGGCATAAGAAACTTGGTCATGCTAGTATGCATCTCATTCTTAAACTATCTCAAAAGGATCTAGTTATTGGTCTTCCTAAACTTAAATTCGTAAAAGACCATGTATGTGATGCATGTCAACTAGGAAAGCAAACCAGGTCATCATTTAAAGTTAAAGATATAGTTAACACCTCTATGCCACTTCAATTGTTGCACATGGATTTATTTGGTCCAACTAAAACTGCTAGCATTGGTGGAAAAAGGTATGCTTTTGTTATTGTTGATGACTACTCACGCTTTACATGGGTTATTTTTCTATCTCATAAAGATGAAGCCCAAAAGAATTTCGAATACTTTTGTAAAAAGGTTCAAAGAGAGAAAGGTTATTTTATCACCTCCATCAGAAGTGATCATGGTGGAGAATTTGAAAGCAAAGCTTTTGAATCCTTCTGCAATGAACAAGGTATTTCACATAGTTTTTCTTCTCCCAGGACCCCCCAGCAAAATGGTGTTGTAGAACGTAAGAACAGGACCTTACAAGACATGGCTAGAACAATGCTCTTGGATCATTCTCTACCTAACAAATTCTGGGCAGAAGCAGTTAGCACGGCATGTCACATTCTCAACAGATGTCTCATTCGTCCTATCCTGAAGAAAACACCATATGAACTTTGGAGAGGTAAACGTCCTAACATTAGCTACTTTCATCCATTTGGTTGCAAATGCTTTATCCACAATAATGGAAAGAACAATCTTGGAAAGTTCGATCCCAGAAGCGATGAAGGTATTTTTCTTGGATACTCTAATTCTAGTCGTTCTTACAGAGTTTTTAATAAACGGACTTTATCTGTAGAAGAATCCATGCATGTTGTATTTGCTGATACTAATCAAACTCCTGAGAAAGATGAAAGTGCAGATATAGAATTATTAAGTGCAGGAAACTTATCTACTGCAACAGAGATCAAGTCGACTAACAAAATGACTAAGCCTGCCCCAGAAACTCAGAATGAGTCAACTGAAAACATTCCTTCAGTCATCCCAAATGAATGGAAGGGTGAACCTGGATACCCTCACAAATTCATTATAGGTAATCCACTGGAAGGAATGAAAACTAGAGGTTCTTCCAAACAAAATGCAGACTTTGCCCTCATCTCTCAAATTGAACCAAAGAAGATTGATGAAGCTCTCAAAGATGAAAGCTGGGTGAAAGCAATGAAGGAGGAATTGTCTCAATTTGACAAGAATCAGGTATGGACTCTTGTTCCCAAACCTCAAAATGCATCTGTAATAGGTACAAAATGGGTCTTCAGAAATAAGCTAAATGAAAATGGAGAAGTCACCAGAAATAAGGCTCGACTTGTAGCTCAAGGCTACTCACAGCAAGAAGGTATTGACTATGATGAAACGTTTGCTCCTGTTGCAAGGTTAGAATCTATTCGCATGCTACTTGCTTATGCATCATTCAAAGGTTTTAAACTATTTCAAATGGATGTCAAAAGTGCCTTCTTAAACGGTTTTATCAAGGAAGAAGTTTATGTTAAGCAACCTCCTAGTTTTGAAAATTTAAAATTTCCCTCACATGTTTTCAAGTTGACTAAAGTTCTATACGGCTTGAAGCAAGCTCCTAGAGCATGGTATGATCGACTTAGCACTTTTCTCTTAAATCATGGTTTCAATCGAGGAAAAATTGATACTACCTTATTCATTAAAAGATCTTCTGTTGGAAATCTCTTTATGCAAATTTATGTCGATGATATTATTTTTGGTAGTACTAATCCATTATTATGCAAGGAATTTGCTGAGACAATGCAGAATGAGTTTGAAATAAGCCTAATGGGAGAACTTACCTTCTTCCTTGGGCTTCAAATCAAACAATATGATAAAGGGATTTTTATCAATCAATCAAAGTACACCAAGGAACTACTTGCAAAGTTTGGTATGCATAGTGCAAAAATCATGAAAACTCCTATGAGTCCCTCAACAAATCTTGAAAAGGGCTGCAAAGGTAAAAATGTAGATCAAACCACCTATCGAGGTATGATTGGCTCCTTACTATATTTAACTGCTAGTCGACCTGACATAATGTTCAGTGTTTGCAAATGTGCTAGATATCAATCTGAACCTAAAGAATCTCACCTCACTGCAGTTAAGCGTATTATGCGATATCTCTCTGGCACTGTTTCCTATGGTCTTTGGTATCCTCGTACTATTAATTTTCATCTCCAAGGATACTCAGATGCTGATTTTGCAGGAGATAAAGATGATCGTAAAAGCACTAGTGGGACTTGTCAATTTTTAGGACAATCCCTTATCTCGTGGCATAGCAAAAAGCAAGGCTCAGTATCCCTATCCACTACTGAGGCAGAATACATCGCCATTGGTCACTGCTGTACTCAACTTCTTTGGATGTCTTATCAACTTAGTGATTATGATATTAATTCCATTCCTATGCCTATTTTTTGTGATAATTCCAGTGCTATCTGTCTATCTAAAAATCCGGTGCATCACTCTAGAGCCAAGCATATAGAAATCAAGCATCACTTTATTAGAGATCATGTTCTATGTGGTAATATCAAAATCTCCTTTGTGACTACTGAAAATCAACTTGCTGATATTTTCACTAAACCGTTGCATGAGGAACGATTTTGTGAACTTCGTGAAAAACTAGGTGTAGTTGAAGATCCTACCTTGATAAGTTAATGATATTTTCATTTGCTAACGTGTTGATAAATGCTTCTCATGACTGATAATGTGAACATCTTTACAACCTTTTACGTATTGCCTTTCCCTAAACTTCACTAATTATTGCTTGTTGGTTTGCGTGTATCTAAAAGGTGCTTGGGTTCTCCCGCTGCCTGCTCCCGTCCTTTCCCTTCTTCAAATCACGTCTTTTCTTCTTCCTCTTCTCCATAAAACCCTCTGGCTCCCTCCATTTTTCCTTCATCTGTTCATCCACTTTCTCTCCTTCTCATCTGCTTCAATGGGTAAATCTCAAAAACCCACAACTCCTTCCATGAAGAAAAGCTCCAGAACCCGCTCCAAAAATTGTTCTCCTGGTTCTCCCATAAATCTTGAGAACTCCGACTCTGCTTCAATATCTCATCACAGTGAATCGGCCTCTTTTAACTCTTCAAATTCAGGCAAAAAGCGTGTCAAAAGACCAATGGTTGACACCCCTCAAAAACCCTCTCCAAAGAAACCAAAAGTATCAAAAGCCTGCATTCCTCTTGACTGTGACCAAAATTTCTGGGATAACGGAAGAGAGAAGTTTGAAGATCTCAAAAATCGCCGCATTGCCTCCGGTCGCATTGTTGACCTCGATTCCATGGAAACCCTTGACTGCAATATCAAAGCTCTTTTCGAATACCAAGGTTGGTCTAATCTCTTCTCTATCAATCCTCTTGTAATGTACCCTGACTTGGTTCGTATGTTCTATGCAAATCTTCGTCCCTGTGGAACTGATGGTATTGAATCCTTGGTTTTGGGTCAACGCATTTTCTTGACCTGTAAAGTTCTAGAAAAATTGTTCAAAATTAAGTCCTCTGGTTTCTCTGAGTGCTTCAAAAACTATTGGCCCTCTGATTTTGAAGTATCTTTTGACCAAGCCAAAGCTTGCATTACTGGTTTGGGTGCTCATGCTATCCCTGATGGACAACTTGGTCCTCATCTCCTCTGTTTTGAAAATCGTGTTCTGGCTCATATTACTGCTACCACCCTGCTTCCTCGCTCGGGCTCTTTCAGTACTCTTTCCCAAAGGGACACCTTCATTGTTTACTGTCTGGTTGCTAAACACAAAGTCAAACTCTCTTGGTGGATTCTTAATTACATGCATGAATGTGCTGTGGATTCTAAGGAATCTGGTTGTCTTCCCTATGGGATTCTCATCTCCCACATTCTGGATCTTTTGCATGTTCCAACTTCTGGTCACTCTGTCGTTACTGTGTCTCAATGCTACAACTCTCGTGAATTTACCAGTATGGGGTATGTACATCTTGATCACTCTTGGGTTAAAAAGCCTGATCTGGATGTACCTCCCTCTATTCCTTCTTCTGCTCCTGCTACTGATGACTCCTCTGTGCTCAGTCGACTCTCTGCTGTTGAAGAACAGCTCTCCACTCTGCGTGATCTCTGTCTTTCATCTCAATACAATTTGGAGAAAGCCAGAGATGACACCAAAACCACCAAGGCTGATGTTGCTCTCCTCAGACTCTCCATTGATACTGTGGCCAAAGATGCTCGCAAAAGTCTATCTACCCTGCACTCTCGCATTGACACTCTGGGAACCAATATTATCAATACCTTGAAGTACTTTTTGGGAAGGCGCTAGCTGGTTGTGCTTGTGGAATAAGACTGTTTTGATTATGACTGTTAATGCTTTGCTGTGACTCCCCTGTTTTTTGTTGATGACAAAGGGGGAGAAAACACTATGTGAATATTATTGCCTATGTCTGTATAGGCTGAATGTTTGCTGCCTGTGAAAGTTAATTAAGTCGACTAACTAACCCCTCTTTTTTAAGTCGACTATATATATATATATATGTGTATGGTTTGGAAAATTAGAAAATGCAGGTACTCAAACTCTCAGGGGGAGCATACACTTAGGGGGAGCATACACTCAGGGGGAGCTGTCTACTCACTCTTAGGACAGGGAAGTATCATAAATCTATAGAATTGTCATCATCAAAAAGGGGAGATTGATAACTCTAATTTTGATGATAACAATATGATTAAACTTGATGAGCAGTTCACTAAACAATCACTATACTTCTTCACAGGACCACAACGTTTCAGTCAACTAAATCAAAGGAACTTTGCAAACAATGAAGTTCCATTGCCTTGAAGACAACAAGATTCAATCCATGATGCTTTCAGTAAAAGAAGATTCGGTTGGTTGCAGTCTGCCTTAAAGATCTGGATGATTGGAGTCAATCCCACATAACAAGCTGTAGAGGAAAATCAAGGTCCTTAAATGCTCTTTCCTTATTCTCAAAAAGGGATCAATCAATGCCTTTTTGGGGATCAAATCCCTTGGGTCAAGATCTCTTCATTCAAGGAAATTATCTCATTCATATCAGTCAAGGATTCGCACGTCTATTCAATGATCGCAAGGATATCACTGCTGCTATATAAACCCAAGCAACAAGCAGTCTAGGAGTACGCAACCTTACAGCTTTCTTATATTCTCTTTTAAACCTTGAAAATATTGTAACCTTGAGAGATTACTACAGTCCAAGATAAGAAAAGAGAGTTCTTAGAGAAAGTAAGGTTAGTGTCAAGTGTGTTGGTCAAGTGAGTGATCAACAGTGTGTCGTTGGTGGTGAGCGAAGGAACAAAACCATACTGTGTCTCGTTGATGGTGATCGAAGAAAAACCATCACTCTGCAATTTGAAACAACTTTAAAGAGCTGAAGAGAAACTCCCTTGTTGACCCAAGGGGACTGGATTAGGAACCATTTTGGTTCTGAACCAGTATAAATCTGCTTTGTCATTTCTTTACTGCACTTATATTATCCAGCTATCTTTGCTTTAAATCTAGTTGACTAATTAAGTCGACTGAATCTGATAAACGAATAAGAAAATTATAATTCACCCCCCCCCCCCCTTATAACTTCAAAGAAAACAAAAGATATAGAAGTAACTATCTGCAAAACTTTTGCGTTTTGGTAATTCAAAAGATTTGCTGAATATAGATGAAAAGTTTAAACTTTGTGAGTATGAAATACAGATTCATGATCCAATAAAAATTCTGAACTTTTCTCAAAGTTAGATGGCTTGCATTAAGAATTCCAAAAGTATATATCGAATTGTGCGTAATATGCCAGCAACATAATGACTGGAAGGTAGTTGAGTATAAGCAAAGGCAAACCTAAGATTTGAGCGCGGTCCAATTTTAAGGATATCTATACCTATACTTATAAAACTTTTGCCCACGCTAAAAGGTGTCGGTGCACCCTTATAGACCCACATAGTCCGACTCTGAGGATAAGGTGAAGTCTTGATATTAGAAAGACGTCACTAAACCTGTATTTTTCAATCATAATATGAACTTTTAGGTTACTTCCTTTTAGTCATTCCAATATATATTCCCAGTTTTCAAGTAGTCTATACATACTTGAAATTCAATGAAGCCACTTCATGAGCAAATTAATACTACAAAAGTAAGATACTCAAAGAAAATAAATCAAGCATTCAGAAAATAAATAGGAGTATTAAAATTAAAATAGTTATTATAATAAACAAGCTAGTATGCCATGGACCATATTTGGAGATTTTAATGCTATAGTATCGGCTAGTGAAAAGAAATGAGGGAGAATTCATATATTGGGATGCAATCGCAATTTTATCAAATGTATAGATGAGTTTAATATGATGGATCCTGGTTATGCTGGGGTTGATTTCACTTTGTCTAATGGTAGCAAAAAATGGAGGAACGCAATTAAGAGACTAGACAGGGCACTATACAATGATGTGTGGTTTGAAATGTTCCCCGCTGTTGCAATTACCTAAAACTTAATCAGACCATAACATGTAGCTAATCAATTGTGAGCAGAATGAGGCAGTTGCTATTAAATATTTCAAATTCTTGAGTTTCTGGACTGAACAATCAGATTTTTCAGCAGATAAATGGTAATGCTATCTGCGGATTATGCACCAAAAACTCAAAAGGTTGGCTTAGTGTCTTGGTGAATGGTCCAGACACTCTATTGGTAATGTCTTTGATAAAGTGAAAGAATTTCAACATCAAGTAGTAAGTGATGTGGAAGCGACATATGATGTATTCTCTGTGGACTTTAGATGTGACAATGGTACTTTTGTCCTCCCCAGGATCATTTCAGGGATAATTGTATGTAAATGAAAATACAAAATTGTGGCCACAGGCTGTGGTACAATTATTTGTTGCGGTGTTCGCACACATCCTTCATCACTTAGAATGATTTTGTTGAGTATATTATGGGATGCCACTAATAAGTCATTTTGAAGTTGCACCCTCTTAAATCGTGCTGACCATATTTCATGGTATACACTATACACAACTCTGGCATCGTAAGCCTAAATCTTGACCTTGGATATCTATTGGTTGGTGACTTGATCGGAACAAGCGGAGTAAGACTTTAATTCTTCTCTAAGAATACCTTGAAATTGTGTTTCCCGGCATATCCATATTAGCATTGATATGCTGTGACCTGGGTTATGAAAGCCATTATGAGGTTCTCAACATTGTGATGCTTAAATTGCCACAACAACGAGTGCACTACGCCAAAGCATTGAATAAAGAAGAAATTGCTGGCATAATCGGGTTCTATTTCTTTACTCATTTTAAATTATCTATCTTTGGTGTTTTTATTAGATTACATGTCTACTCTTGGACACGAAATACAATCTTGTGGAAAGACATGTGATGAAATATAACGTTTCTATTTCTCTACTTTTCGAAACCTTGTTTAGGATTAATGTAGGAACAAAAATCTATAGCAAAAGGATCAGAATCACCAAAATTTGAAGTTTGGCTAGAGTGTCTTCTATATGGCAGGCTAATATGTTTAGTTAATGTTTTTCAATCCGGTGATTTTTTTTTCCCCAAAGTGTCAATCCATGTTGTTTCAATATTTTGTGTTCGTTATGGGAATTTTTTACCAGATTCAAAAGAATAATAGATTGTCAAATCTGAAGGTATTCCTTTCAGTGACTAACAATCGCCAAAAAATGCGGAAATTTGATTGTTTCTAATTCTATAAGACAGAGTCTATCTCCATTATTCTATATGTAAACTTTCAACTAATTTTTCACAATAAGACAGTAGGGTGCTTTTGCCTTTGGGATATTCATCTAACAATCCACCTTACTAATGCTAGCTTAGGTTTGGAATAGATTTAGTTGAAACTTGAAAATATTAATTATCGAAGGTGAGTTGAAAATTAGTTTTTTGAATTTGAATTTGAATTTGTATTTGGACATACATTTTACTTAAAAAAGACTTAGAGGTTTGTGAGTGCAAAACTCTGGTATTTGAAAAAACTCCAAAAGGTTACCACTTTTTTATATTAGTTTTGAAAAAGTCTTTTCCAAAATATTTAAAAGAACTCATGCCCAAACATTATTTTCAAAAATATTTGAAAAAGTAGTTCCAAAGCTTTATAAACAATGGATTTTTACATAAATAGACAATATTAGAGACCTATATTACATAAAATAGCTATACTATTTTGTTTACATAATATAGCTATAATTGTTTTTACACTTTATAGAATATTATGGTATATTACTAAATTGGTGTTCATTCTATCTTCTTCTTCCTACAAACCTAACCACCACTATCATGTCCGTCCCCCGCCACCATCCACTACCGCAATCGAAAAAACCATCAAAAATTACATGTAGAAATAAAGATATACTTGTAGATATATAAAAATACAAAATTATACATAGTTATACAAAGTTATACGATGTAAAGATATACTAAAAAATACACTTCTAAATAGTAGAAATACGAAAGAATATAATGTTATACTAAATTATACAAAGTTATACAAAATAAATATATACAAAAAAATACACTAGATACATAAAAATATTAAGATATACATAATTATACATGTAGATACAAAGATATACACTTGTAGATATATAGAAATACAGAATAGCTATATTTTGTAAAATATCTATTAAGATTAGCTATGTTCAATAATTTTTTAAAAATATAGTTATGTTAGCTAATTAAGTGTCTTAAGTTGTCTATTTGTGTAAACATGAGCAAATCTCAAGCCAAATGTATCGAGTACTACCACCAAAACATGGCTGATATCGGATGGGGCTGGATGTGTGTGCTTCACTAAGTGTTGTAATTTATTATGTTGCTGTAGTTGTAGACAATACAATGCGTCAATGCATATGATAATATAAGAATGTGGTATGTATAGTTCTTTCACTTTTTGCATGAACATTTCAAAGTTATGCCAATGATGTTAGAAAATTTGGGAGAGCAAGACAACGCAAAAGAACACTCAAAACTCACAAAGAAGAAAATGGAGGAAAGGAGGATTTCTATTCAACTTGACGTACTCAATGGCTAGGAATACATGACTATTTATAGAAGAATTCTTTCATGTATCTAGCCTATACTACATGTAAACACATTAACTTAGTCCACAGTTTACCTCTCCCAAGATACATAGATTATACTAATACATAGATGAATTCACACTCTAATACATGTACTAACTTAATACTCTAGTTCATGAACTAATGTAAACACATGTAGGTAAATGTAAACTAATGTGAACTAAATAGAAATAAGTTTATTTTGTTCATATTTCAACATCCCCCGTTAAATTTGTTTCATCACTCCAAGTGTCATCCTTAGTTTTTGAAAAAGCTCAATCTTCAACGGCTTGGTGAAAATATCCGCAATTTGATCTTGCGACTTTACGTGCTCAAGCTCCACAACTTTATTAGATATGCAATCTCTAATAAAGTGATATCTAGTATCAACATGCTTGCTCCTTTCATGAAACACCGGGTTCTTGGACAATTCAATAGCCGATTTGTTATCAACAAAATCTTTGTTGCATCTTCTTGTGGTTGTTGAAGTTCCTCCAACAAGCTCCTTAGCCAAATTACATGACAAACACAAGAACATGCTATCACATACTCCGCTTCACAAGTTGACAAAGTCACAATTGGTTGTTTCTTAGAATTCCATGTAAATGCGGAATTTCCAAGAAAGAAGACAAACCCGGTAGTACTCATTCTATCATCAATATCACTAGCCCAATCACTATCACAATATCCAATAAGCTTGGAGTCTTTGGATGATGAATAAAATATTCCATAATCAAGTGTACCTTTGATGTACCGAAGTATTCTTTTGGCTAGCTTCAAATGGGAGGTAGTAGGCTCTTCCATAAAGCGACTCACAAGTCCAACACAAAAAAGAATATCCGGCCTTGTACATGGCAAGTACCTTAAGCTTCCAACGAAACTCTTAAAAAGTGTTGGATTTATCTTTTCTCCATCTCCATGCTTTGATACTTTAACTCCACATTCAACGGGGGTGCTCACTGATCCACGCTCAATCCTACACCTTTAATGGTGAGGGGCGGTCGTCAAAGTATAATACCCGATGTGAGTCGGGGTCGATTTCCCAAGGGAACTAGCTTGTCAAATAAGAAAGTCACAAGTAGAAATTCAAACGAAGTTTAATATTGAGTCCTACAAAAATGGTTTTTTTTAAAGTAACACTACAATTAACTACTAAGCATGTAAATTAAGCAAGTAAGTTGGTTCGATATTACGAGACTAGGAGTGTAAACAACTAATAGTGATTTCTAATCAACGGGTATTTTAACTTCACTTTCCCCACAAAAATATAATTATGGTCGAGTCTTCCGATTATGATCTCTAAAATCCTTCCAGCCTAGAAGAGATCTTTCACAACCGGATTGCAATTCTCCATATCAAACTTCTTGAGAATTTCCTTTGCATATTCTTCTTGAGAAATAAAAATTCCATCATCCCTTTATTGCACTTTAATTCCAAGATAGTAGGACCTTAAGCCAATGCCCGTCATCTCAAACTCTCTTGCCATAACCTCCTTGAATTCTTCAAACATCTTTGGATTATAACCTGTAAAGATTAAATCATCTACATACAAGCAAACAAGTAAGATGTCACCATTTTTAGAAATCTTGACATAAAGAGCATGTTCATGTGGACACTTTGAAAAACTATTTGCTTGGAAATATTTGTCAATTCTACTATTCCAAGCCCGTGGGGCTTGCTTCAAGCCATAAAGTACCTTCTTCAATTTTAGCACTTTGTCTTCATGTCCTTCAACCTTATAGCCAAAAGGTTGATCAATGTATACTTCTTCATCCAAAACACTATTCAAGAAAGCCGACTTGACATACATTTGATGGATTTTTCATTGATTTTGGGCTGCCAAAGAAATAATAAAATGAATTGTTTCAAAATGAGCAACCGGTGCAAATACTTCATCATAGTCAATACCGGCCTTTGCTTGTATCCTTTGGCAACCAATCTTTCTTTATACCTTTCCACCTCTCCCTTGGAATTTTCTTCAACTTGTATACCCATTTGACACCAATGGTGCTTTTGCCTTTTGGAAGTGTGGCCAACACCCAAGTATCATTCTTCTTGATTGCCTTGATTTCTTCATCCATGGCATCTCTCCATTTGGTATTTTTGGCAGCATCCTCATAAGTTAAAGGCTCACTATCCACCAATAAACAAAAGTGAGTCAAATCATATAAGTCTTCTCTTACCACTTCCGTATTTTCGTGCAAGTCACGAAGACTTCTAGTCTTCTGAGGCACATCACTTGAGTAACTTGGACTTGACTCATCTTCTTCTTGATATTGTGCTGGAGGTGTTGACGGTGGTGTGATAGGCTACTCCCCAACTTCGTCATCACTGTTGACACCCAATTTCGTCACGAAATTTTAATTAATTAAATTAAAATTAATTATTAAAATTAAAATTTATTAAAGTAAATTAATAAATTTTTGGAAGAAAAGGGTTAAATTACATTGTTCACCTTAAAATCCAGCTTATTCATGCAATAATTGCATTTAATTAGTTTAATTAAAAGTAAAAGGGGCCAAAAATGTTCGTAAGCCTAAAATATGGCTTATCTGCGCAATGGATATAGTACATTACATACGCATTTCACCCCCTTTCAGCCATGCCCATACCTGATTTCTCCTTCCCCTAATCCCTAATCTCCTACCCGACCCGCGACCTCTTTGATTTTCAGTCCAAAATGACAAATCACTTAAAATCTTTGTCTTCTTCCTCCGTACATTGCTTTGCTGGATACATCTTAGATGTTCATTCAAATTGAGTTTATCCGAGCCGTGATTCTTTCTCCAACGGGCATTTCCTTGAGGATAAGAATCAAAATTATACCATCTTTGAGAGATAGACAATTTTGACCCTTATCACTCAAGTGAAATGTCAGTTTTAGACATATTTTGAAGTTTTGGAGCCAAAAATATCTCAAACCCTAGTTGCAAGTATATATACTCTTGTCTATTTTCATTTGTGGGGGTTCTGGGCAGCAGTTTTGGGGGAGAGGTTGGAAAAAGAGGGAGGCAGAGCTGATAACATTTGGGAGTTTTAATCTTTAAAAGGAAAAACACATATAGCATTTGAGTTTCGGTTTGGATTCAAACATAGCTTTTGGTTTTTGTGTCGTCGCGTTGTCGTTCGAGTCATCGCTTTTGTTCGAGTCGCGTTTTCTTCAGACCCTCGCTTTTTGTTCACTGCGCCGCAAGAGGTAATTCCCTTAACTATGGCATTTTAGGTTGTTTGCTTAATTTGTTTCATGTATTACGCGTGCATTGTTTTAGCGATCGAGTTAGGATAGTCGATCGACGACTGTGTTGCTTGAAAGTTCGAGTCGTGATAAAGGTTGAAACTTTACTGTTTTTAACATGTCGTAAAGGAGTTATTGTTTGGTTTTTAAGACTTGGAAACTGTTGAAATGATAATAAAAATGAGTTGTCTAAGCGATCCCATAACTGTTTTAAAAGAAACAGTTTGTTTAGGATTAATGTTCATTTGAATAGAAATTGTTTGGTGTCCTGGTTCTGTTTTAGAAAAAATGAAAGTCGAAGTGTAGGGTCTGTGAAGGCAAGGGATATGCAGGGGTGTCTCAGGGTTTGAGGGAAGTGTTTTGGGAAGCCATAGGAGTATGCAGGTAGTTGTATGGATGAGCATTGAGTTCATGTAGGTGTTTGGATGATAGTTAGAGAGTAGGGTGTATTCTTTGGTGCTGGATGCAAGAGAAGCTGCATTTTCTGCTTCTCCTTGCATTTTCCAGAGGAGGAGGTAGTTGCAGATGTAGCAGGTTGATTTAGGAAGTATAGGTGTTTAGTTTGAATGGAAGATTGCAGGTGGTGTTTCAGGGTCGAGAGGTCTGTGGGAGTAAAGAGAGTATGTTTTCCTGGCTGAAAATTTTCTAAAATTGAGAGGTTATTTTCTAATTCATTTTGTTGCAAGTAGCTGAGGGTGTGTGCAGAGATAGTTCAAGGTGTGTAATTGTTTTTGGAAAAGGTTTGCTATGGTGTCCCTGGAGGTTGGTGTGTATTCTTTCAGGCCTGGTTATTTTCCAGGCAATGAAATGATTTTTTTTAGTTTGTGTAGAAGTAGTGGGTGATAGCAGGCAGAGAGGTGAGCTGTGAGGAGTTAAGAGAAGGGTAGGGTGTGTTGTAGGTTCCAGATTGGGTGTCTGATAGCTGCAGTTTCAGATGTCATGTTGTATGTTTTGCAGGTTGAGTTCTTTTTTAGCTCTTGCTAAGTTGCCCAGTTGTTTTCAGTGGCAATGCAGAAGTCTGCAGGAGCAAGGTTAGACTAAAAGAGTAGCAGGTTGTTGGTAAGAGCATTAGTGTTTGTCTATGTGTCGGTTCAGGTGCTATGAGGTTGTTTCAGGAGGGGTCATTAGTGAGTTGTTTAGGTGCTGATTCAGGGTCCTTGTCTGGTGTGTTCAAGGAGTGTAGTTCCTGGTCTTGATTTGTAGGTTATTCAGGAGAACATCAGGTTCATAGATAGGGGTCTGGTTTCTTGGCTATTAGGAAACTTTGTATCCCAATATTGCCTTAAGATTAGCCCTACTTCATCTTTCCCGATTCTTTGCTGCCTTACGTTGAGTTTTTCTTTAGTTTGTCTTGAGCTAGTGTAATCCTTAGCTTCAAACCCTCTCTTTTATTCTAGCTTTTAAAGTGCTCTAGTTAGTGCAAATTATGTTCAAAGTTCTTATTAAATGAGTAAAAGCAAGTAGTAGGATTAATTGCATGCCTGTTCTTTCATGCTTGTTTTTGTTTCATTAAAAGATGATCTACATTAAAGATAGATTGATAGGAAATCTGCACTCCTCGAAATTGATATGAAATGATCTTTCCTCATAAAACTTTGTCGTTGAAATCCTTAGTAACTCTTATCTCTTGTTGGCACATGAAATCTGAAATAGTGACTGCTCATAAGATTTTGCTATGCCTGTTAACGATTGGAATTAACTTAGTTGAAAAGAGTCCTATTAAGTTTAATAGACACCATGATGCACTTTTACTGGAATTCTTTTTCATATGTGCTTATCCATCTTTCACTTAGAGAATTTGTTTCTTTGTGCCTAAGTATGTACCATGAACAAAGGGAATACTTATTCTCTATGAACTACAAAGATCATTTTACTTGAAACATGCATTATAGCTCACAACTTGGTGGTTAAAGAATGTGCCCTGTTATGAGGTTTTGCTATGAATATGCCTTCTGATTTTGCAACACCGATTGATAGCATTTATTGTAGTTTCAATTCTCTTTTCTGTTACATATATTAATTCTTTATCGTTTTTCCTTTTGACATGCGCTTGGGATCGAGTTCGGTAAACTCACAAATTGGGAGTAACTCATTGGTATTGGAGTCGTTTGGGGTCGAGTTCGAGTCTCGAGCTAATGCATTGCTAATTCAAGGCTCAATTATGAGTTGCACTCCCGGGTTCTATTTTTTTGTTACTCGATCTTCCCGGCTCCTCTAGAAAATTCATGTATAGGACTTCCCCGTAGACCGGACTAGGAGCCCTGTAGGATAGAAATTGTATTTAAATTGTGAATAATTATTATAAATCATTTAAATTGCCTTATGATTGCCTTGTATCATTTCTTTGCGAATCGCCAATTATTTTATGAATGTTAAGAATCATTTGTTCATTAATGAGTGCAAATCAAAACTTAATTAAAATTGTACCATTTTCTATCATTATTTATATTTAAATTATTTATTTATCAATTTACTTATTTTATTAAATATTTCTTTATTTATTTAATTATTTATTATGTATTTATTATCTACTTATTTATTTATCCACTTATTATTTTACTTCCTATTTCATTTATCCTATATTTTTCCTAAAATCTCTAAATTATTTATTTTATTAAAATTCGTAAAAACTGCCGGATTAACCGCTTTTAGCGGATTTTCGAAAGTGCTCCCGCTAGGGATCTTCTTTCGAATTTAATAGAACCACTTACTCAGAATCTCTGAAAATATTTTTTCTTTTAAATAAGGAATAAATTGCACTCTTTAATTAACATTTGGTTCCTAATAATCCCTAAATTAGGTGGCGACTCCAAAGAAAGCCCATTGGAAGCCCATATTATTGAACATTATACCCGATGCATACTTGTGTGCATTTTTGGGAGGGTTCAACAATCACTATCTTCTTCAAAGAAAGGACTAAAAGACTAATCTTGCTCTTTAGCTTTTCATTCCCAAGCATTCTCTTCATCAAATTCTACATCTCTACTTATGGTGACCTTGCCATTTGTTGGGTTATATAATTTATAACCTTTAGAATTTTGATCATAGCCAATGGAAACATACCTCTCACTTTTATCATCAAGCTTGGACCTCTTCTCATCCGGCACATGTGCATAAGCAATGCTCCCAAAAACTTGCAAATGAGCAACTTTTGGCTTGAAACCACTCCAAGCCTCTTGAGGTGTTTTGTCACGAAAACTCTTGGTATGACACCTATTTGACAAATACACTACATAAGCAACTGCTTCAGCCCAAAACTCCTTTGGCATATTTTTGCTCTTCAACTTACTCTGTGCCATGTTGAGAATAGTCCGGTTCTTTCATTCCACGATGCCATTTTACTGTGGTGATCTTGGAACTGTCAAAAAATGACAAATTTTATTTTTTTCACAAAAAACTTTGAATTCATTTAAAGTGAATTCTCCACCATTATCAGACCGCAATGACTTCACTTGGCAGCCACTTTGTTTCTCCACCATGCACTTGAATTTTTTGAAAATTTCAAACACCTCTGATTTTGCCTTCAAGAAATAAACCAAGTTTTTCTAAAAAAATCATCAATAAAAAGTAAAAAATAATTACTTTTACCAAATGAAGATGGCTTGATTGGTCCGCGCACATCCATGTGAATCAACTCCAATGGGCATCGGACTCTAGTCAAAGACTCTTTAGGAAAACTTTTCCTTGCTTGCTTTCCAAAGAGACATCCTTCACAAAGTTGGCTCGGATGATCAATAGTTGGCAACCCAATCACCATGCTCTCCTTCTTCATTAACCTTAGACTATCAATATTCACATGACCGAATCTCATATGCCATGCCAAGCCAAGATGAATCTTTGGCACATGCTAGCAAGCACTTGGAACATCACTTTGAAGATTCAAAATAAACATTTTATTATTAGCCACATAGGAACTTTGGCTAACAATTTCCCATTTTCATCTCTCATGAACAACTTTTTATCCTTCAAATGAATATCATAATTTTTCTCCAAAAGTCGTCTCAAACTTAAAATGTTACTTTTCATCTCCGGTATATACAACACATTAGAAATTAATTGGTGACTACCATCTTTTAAATGAATTAAAATCGTACCTTTTTCTTTGATTTTAACCCGTGATGAGTCTCCAAAAGTGATGTTGCCACCATTCAACTCTTCCACAAATAAATTTTTATTTCCACAAATATGGCTACTTGCACCGGAGTAAAGGTACCATTGACTTCTCGATCTTTACACTTTCTTCTCCTTTGCAAGCAAGAAGTAAAGTGTCATCTCCATCTTCATTTTTGCTCTCCACAAAATTATTTTTCTCCTCCATATTATTTTTACATTCCCAGAAAAAATGACCAAATTTATGACAAGTATAACATTCAATATTAGACTTATCGTATCTTCCTTGATTTTGCCTCCATCCTCTACCTCTTCCATAGCCTCTTCCTTGGTTATAGTCTTGGCTTTTATTCTCTTTGCTTGGTGGTTGACTACCACCTCTTCCTCTTCCACCATGACCTTGTCCACGTCCACGACCTCTTTGTTGCGAACTAGGCCTTTCATCTTTCTCCTTGAAAGAAAGTTTTTCTTGCAACTCTTGTTGAACCGATTCTTCTTTCGGTTTTTTCAACTTTTCTTCATGTGCTTGAAAAGAACCCGTGAGTTCTTCAATGGTCATGGTGTCCAAGTCTTTGGACTCTTCAATAGCCACAACAATATAATTAAATTTTGAATCAAGGGATCATAGTATTTTTGCAACGACCCTATCATCACTTAAGTCTTCACCATATCTCTTCATTTGATTGACAATAGCAAAAACACTTGAAATATAATCCGAAATGGATTCGGATTCCTTCATATGCAATGATTCAAACTCTCCTCTTAAGGTTTGGAGACGAACTCTTTTTACTTTATCCAAACCTTTAAAGGAAGTTTGAAGAATCTCCCATGCTTTTTTGGAGGTGGTTGCATTTGCAACCTTCTCAAACATCTTGTCATCCAAACTTTGATGGATGAGAGTGAGTGCCTTTTGATCTTTCTTTCTAAAGGCAGCGTCATCCTCTGCTTCATCACCTCCGACTTCCATCGGTTCCCAAACATCATAGGCACCAAGTAAGGCCTTCATCCGGATACACCAATTTTCATAGTTTTCTTTTGTGAGCATGGGAACTTGGAATGGAGTTCCACTACTATTTGTCATATTTCTCCAAGTTTGGTTGTCTCTCAAACACACCGGCTCTCATACCAAATGTTTGAAAATTTGGGAGAGCAAGACAACACAAAAGATCACTCAAAACTCACAAAGAAGAAAATGGAGGAAAGGAAGATTTCTATTCAACTTGACTTACTCAAATGGCTAGGAATACATGACTATTTATAGAAGAATTCTTTCATGTATCTAGCCTATACTACATGTAAACACATTAACTTAGTCCACACTTTATTTCTCCCATGATACATGGATGACATGAATTCACACTATAATACATGTACTAACTTAATATTCTAGTTCATGAACTAATGTAAACACATGTAGACAAATGTAAACTAATGTGAACTAAATGGAAACAAGTTTATTTTATTCATATTTCAACAAATGCTTGTAAGCTAGAAAGGATGTGTAAGAATTAGAAATCATGATTTTGTGAGAAGCTCTATCTAACACTAGCTGCAAGAAATTTAAAAGAAAATCAGCAGAAAGAACCTCAAACATAATAATGATGTCAGTTGAAGACTATATTCGGTAAGTGATGAGAAATCTGGATTGCGGATATTCAATTCGCATCCTAGTCAACTAAAAGAAGTGGTGCTGGGGCTGTCTCATTGAAGTGTGAACAAGAGTAAGTGCTGAACAAGGAGAGTATCACAAGGAAATCTTAACTTGCCATATTTACAAAGTTTCCTAGTGGAATACTACTAGGATTACGAAGCCCATATAAAAGTAAGTAATTGAGGCAGCCGATCTCAGTTATTCACTACGAGAGTTGAGAGCAAACACAAGACGATTCAATAACTCTTAAAGTGACTTAACTGTTGAATACAACCATTGAAGAACTCGGAGTACAAGTAGTAAATATGTTTAGGTTCTTTATTGGAGTTGTCATAGTTTCATGTATTGTTCGTATTACCTATCTGCTTATGTTAGAAGCCATTGTAATAGGTGAACATTGAGTGATTACTTTGTAAAGCTAGAGTTTAGCTTTGTTAAGTGATTAGGATCTAGAGTGTAACCCTTTGGTTACAGAGTTTGTAATCTAAAACTTGTTGTTTGTGTTAGTGAAGTATTTTCAAAATCCCAGAGTGTGGGTCGTGGTTTTTCTCCCTTTAGCAAGGAGTTTTCCACGTAAAAATACTGTGTCCTTTAGTTTGTTGTTTACTTTTGTGTTTGTGTTTTTCCGTGGAGGCAACTGCTCAAGAACATGGTTCTTGCAATTAAGGTCAGGTTTTTCGACGAAAATCGGAAGACACTATTCAACCCACTTCTAGTGTCCATAGGAGGTACTTAGATTATAACGGAATACATGTCGAAAGGATTGTTGTCGCTTTTTCTTAGACATGTTGCAGAGGTTAGATATAATGATAAATATTGCATCTGCGGTGGACTATCTCCACTATGGTTGTTCAACACCTGTGGTGCATTGTGACTTCAAAGTCGAGCAATGTATTGCTAGTAAGAGAAATGGTTGGCCATGTCAGTGATTTTGGCATTTCAAAATTGTTAGGTGTAGGAGAAGTTCTAACAGGAACAATTGCAACATTTTAAATTTTCCCCATATCCTACCAAACCCCTAAATATAGATTAGTATGTTCATCGGTAACTAGGGAACTTTTGATAATATATACCAATCATTGCAGAGTATGGACAAGATGGAATAATATCCATGAGCTTCGATGTTTATAGTTTTGGCATCCTGAAGATGGAGACATTTGCGAGAATAAGACCAAGTGATGAAATGTTTACTGGAGGTTTGAGCATACAATGTTGGGTAAGTGATTCTCTTCCAACTGAAATTCATAAGGTGGTGGATTCTAATTTGATAACTGACCGATGCAGTGTCTTTTATCTGGTATGAAACTAGCTTTGAGCTGCACTTTTAGTGACACCTGATGCAAGAATTAGCATGGAAGATGCACTTTTCAACTCTTAAAAAGATTAGGCTACTAGGCTCCAGCTTGTAGCTAGTAGCCATTAGCTGGAATCAGACCATTGGATATCTTACTTTCTTAAACAATAGTAATTCAAAACAAGGTAGGATTTAAGAATTAATTTTACAAAGTATTTACCTTTAACTAATTGCAATAGAAGTAACTTTGATATATGAAACGACCCCGGTTAGTCGTTTCGGAAGTTAGGACTCCGATTGGCGTGCCGATAATTTTAAAATGTTCATAATATCCATTGGGACTTATATGTAAAATTTGAGCTAAATCAGGCCTCGTTTGGTAAGCATCGGAAGAAGGTTTCAGTTTTTATTGGCGATAAATATTAAAAAGAGATTTTCGAGCTCGGTATTTCCGAATGAGCTCCGATTCGAAATCCGAAAGTACCGTTGGGTTCGTATGATTATTTATGACCATTGTAAACTTTCGAAAGTGAATTTCGATGTTGTTCGGTAAGTTTCCGCTAAAATGCCGAAAGTTAAATAATTTGACTTCTTTTCATTTAAATTCGTATCTTGAGTTTCGGGAGTCTGATTTGAGATCCGCCTTCGCGAGTATGTTACATATATTTTGTATAACTTGTATATAAAAGTTAGAATTATTTTGAATATCGTAGGGTACTATTTTAATTTTCGTTAAGAAAAAAAATATATAATAAAAGAAAACAAAAAAAAAGAAAAGGAAAGGACAAAAAGAAGGTTCACAGGCGGTGGCATTTGCCCATATATAGAAAAAGTCAACTAGATAGATAGGAAGGAAAGGAAAAGGCAAAGCAGAAAGCAAAAAACACGAAACAGATAAAGTACTGAGTGAAATAGAAAATGCCAGAAAATAAGAAAAGGTGTCCGAGAAAAGTAGAATTTTTACCCTGAAACATTTGGGATCGTTTGGCAATGAATCCAAAGGACAAAGCGGTTATTGTGTGGCTGTACTAACTTTGTAACAAGGTAAGTGTTTATATCCATTTCTTTGGAGCCACCTGGCCTCGTGGATTTTCTACCACGTATTCCCTACGTGTGTAGCTACCGATAGGCGTACTCATTACGCCTTAGCTTTGAATTTACATTGTATATTATATGTTATGCCTTGTGGTTGGTATTACATTGAGTATATGAGCATTGCACTCTGGTTTTGAGCATTGCATATACTTCCCGGTTGGCGATGAGAGTTCCGCACCGGTGAAGGGTCATTATTGCATATACTTCCCGGTAATCGATGAGAGTCCCGAGCCGGTGAAGGGTCATTATTGCATATACTTCCCGGTTGACGATGAGAGTCCCGCACCGGTGAAGGGTCATTATTGCATATACTTCTCGGTAATCGATGAGAGTCCCGAGCCGGTGAAGGGTCATCTTTGCATATATCTCCTGGTAGACGATGAGAGTCCCGCGCCGGAGATAGGTATCAGGCATATGTGACTGCATTGCATTGTAACGCATTCATCCCATCTCATTGCACCGCATACCGACTATTGTGTGTATTGTGTTGTGTTTTATGTATGCGGTTTGTACACTATGACGTGGACATATCTCAGTTTGCCTATATATTTCTGGCTCGTATCCCGGGTTGCAGGAATCGAGTTGCACGCCGCAATGGTATAAATCTATGGATCGGGTTGCACGCCGCAACAGGATGAATATATGGATCGGGTTGCACGCCGCAACATGATATATTTCTGATTGTTGATGTGTTCGGGATACCTATATGTTTTGGTTATCTTACGTTCCTAGTTGTTAATGAGTTTGTCATCCCATACGTGTTTCTAGTTATTATCTGGCTCTGCGTTTTTATAATTTAAATAAGAGGAATTTTGTTTATCTGTTTCTTCTCCCTGGCTAGCTATCATATTCTTTGAGGTGGCTAGTCTGCCCCACTTATTGAGTCCTTTTGACTCACCCTTGTTTGTTGTTTGTTTCTTGTCTATCTATTTCGTTTCGGCAGGTTCGCTCCAGGATTGAGTTCGCCACGTTGTGTAGGAGCGAAGACGACTTCAGCTGTCAGGGTGAGCCAGCTTTTATTCCGGATGGCCACCAATATATTGGTTATTATTTCAGTTGCATTTTGCTCCCTTCAGGAGGTATCTGTCTTCTTTTGTACTCTTAGATGTCTAGTCTGGATAGCCCTAAACCTTGTATGTTGGGTAGTCAGCTGTAATTTCTTTTCTACAGCTTAGAGATATCAGTATGTCTGTGCTTTTTCTAAGTCTTGTTTTTATTTATGAATTGGATTATATTTATTTTCCTAATTTAATTGGTAAGGGTTCGCCCGACGGGTCTGGGGAAAGATGTCGGGTGCCCGCACGGCCTAGCCGGATTCTGGGTCGTGTCAGTTGGTATCAGAGCCCAGTTTAGAGTCTATCCAGACTAAGACAGCGTCTAGTAGAGTCTCGCTGATGGGTACGTAGACGTCCGTACTTATCTACGAGGGGCTATGATGGCATTTAGGAAGTTTCGCTTCCTTCTTTTCTGATCGTGCGTCAGTCTAGGATGCAAAAGTGTTTTCATTAATTCCTTCGTGGTAATCGTAAGCCCTCGTGTGACGAATCAGCAAACGGTATGAGTTCAAGACAAAGCAGTCTAGCCTGGGGCTAGCACTGACGGAGCCCCGAGAGTTTTTGATCGTGCTGATGATCTAGTGACGGATGTACGAGCTCGCGATGGGCAAGGGAGCAGGGCCTTGTGGTTCCCTTGGCTCTCTACGATGCTTTTACGAGAATCTTGACGACGCAGATACTGTAAGAACCTATTATTCCCCGGGCAGCCTATCAGGTTTTCGCATGTACAGACGTTCGATCTCAGGGAGCTCCTTTTCTGGTTCTTAATATTGCCGCAGTAAATTATATTCCGGAGGTAGTATGTGTTGTACCTCTAATTGTTCTGACTTGTTAGCCAGCCGAGGTATCAGTTCGGTCATAGTGTCCGAAGAGGTTGCATTATTTTACGCGGTTGAACCTTCCGATATTCTTAAGCAATGCATCAGATAAACCTCGTGATTCTTTTTAAAAATAAAATGATGTCAGCGTATCCTTCAGGCTCTTGATTATATCGAGCGGTATGGTGTTGATTATTCTTTTTCCAGTTTCAAGTTCCAGCCCTGGATTGGTGGACTGCTCTCTTATTAGCTAACTTGGTTCAATTTTTCTTCTAGATTCGTGGAAAGTTCCTTTCGAGTAGCGAGCGAGATGAAAAGTGTTTCCAGTTTTAGTGGATTAGACAGGGTAGCCTGTCGGTTAGCCTGTTGGTGTTTCAGAATATGAAATTGAATTCTATAGAATGGCTGAATACGCATTAGAACTAGTCCATGAGCCTTTCGAGAGATTCAATGATTTATTGATGACCTTTTTCCTTCCTTGAGATCCCGAATGGCTCGAGAAGTTGAGGTTGGGACTTTATTTGATTTCATTGTTGATATTGCTCGAAGGTACAAGGCATACCATAAGTTTGAGTGGGAAAAGTTAGAGCGAGAGAGCGAGAGATCCCGTGGCCCTAGTAGGCAACTATGTTACCTCATTTGGAGGTAAGAGTTCTGATTATTTTGGGAGGTCACCTTTCAGGTTATCTCAGCTTGTGTCACGTGATTCTTAGTGTGCGTAGTAGTTCGTCAATATCAGACCCAGTTTTTCTCTTTATAGCTATCAACAATCTGTCCAGCTTCCATTTTTTCAGGGAAAAGGTGGTATCATTATCGTGAGTTTGGCTATCCTTTGAGGAGTTTTCCCTTACTCCGACAAGTAGGCAGTCGCCCTTTCTCTCGTCATCTGGCACCTGCACAGTCGCAGGGATTTCATTTAGATCTCAATCAGCCAAAGAAATGCCACCATTCAGTAGAGGTCGAGAGCATGGTGACAGTGGTTCTTCAGAAGGTAATTATTAGTATAACGGCTTAGTTCAGCCGCAGAGGTAGTTTTATGAACTACCGGTCTGGCAGGATGCTGCGGTATCCGATATAGTAAACCCTAAGATTTCTTCTTCTCTTAAATGTGAGTAAGATTTGATTCTTTCGATCGATTTGGAAATGGTGTGTCTTATCATGTTTCGATGGTTTCCTTGGATATTGACTTAATTAAGAATCGGCTGCGGCAGAGGGGCGAGCTTCTGGTATGATTTATTCCTGGCATTGGTGAGACCCTACTAATTTATGTGGTCTAAACATAAGAAATTTGACCGTGAGTGTCGCTATTGTTTACTTATCATCCTATTGTGCCACCTTCTATTATAATGTCAAGTCAGTCTACCTCTCTTTTCGAAATTCCGTATTGGTTGGATGATGGAATTCTAGTTAATCACCATAAGAGAGTGTCATGGTTTCTTCCGGTGTAAACTGATAAGTAATATTCAATCTACCTGTCTCCTCTTGGTTCGAAACGCTAGTAAAGTCATGTTATTCCATGAGCTTGTCTCGGCATAAAAGGGTTTTCTGGTAAATTTTCGGAGTTTCCTTTTTATGGGAAGGTTAAATTGACATAGATTTTGTTCCATAAAGCTCATTTAGGGTCTATATATTGAATTGCGATTCTTTGGCTAGCCTTACTTAGAAGTAGTTTAGCTCTGGTAGCCAAGCAAATAAGAAGAAGAGCTTCCTAAAGCTCTAATTATTTCTATTCTCAGTCTGTTGCCATCTCTTCTTTGTTCGGCACTGGTGAGCTTAGGCGGTCAGTAGCCTCTTGTGATGTTCCCTGTGTTGAGCCAGAGTGCGTGTCAAGGTGGCCGGGTAAGCACATTATTATTTTTCAAGGCTACTAACGGTAATGAGAGGCGTCATTTGACCTTTGATTTGATCCATCAGGCGGTGGTGCTTATAGAAAATGTATGGAGTTGTGAACTCGAGAGTTGCAGCTGCTTGGCAACTCGAGAGAGTAATTTGGTAGCTCAGGTCTGACCTGCGTTCTCTATTTAGTGAAGTCTTCCTTAATCCAGCAGGTGTGTGCGAGGATGACTATTTTTATTCAACTTAGCTGTATGAGCTGAAGCTCTAAGTGGAGGAGTCTTCCTCCAATAGTGAATATAAATATTAAATCTCTAAGGCGTTGTGAGAGCGTGAGCTAATTCTTAATTCCATCGACCTATTCTATATCGAAAAGTATATCGAAGAGGTGATTATCGGCTGAATCATGTTAACCCATTCAAAGTTCCATATATCTTTGCTTCGAAAATGTAGAACTCTCTTCTCGTAATCGAGGAAGGATCAGCTTAGTCAGAATAAGCTGTGTAATGGTATTATCATATTATCCAGATATATTTAATTCCAAAAGTTCGGTATGCGTGTTATAATTCTGATCCTGTAATCAAGAAATAATTCCCGTGGAGTAGTTTATGAAGGTCATGCAAGTTCTCTTGCTATCTATATGAATTTTTTTTTAGACTTAGGTTCGTTCGAGGACGAATGTGAGTTTAAGTGGAGGAGAATGAAACGACCCCGGTTAGTCGTTTCGGAAGTTAGGACTCCGATTGGCGTGCCGATAATTTTAAAATGTTCATAATATCCATTGGGACTTATATGTAAAATTTGAGCTAAATCAGGCCTCGTTTGGTAGGCATCGGAAGAAGGTTTCAGTTTTTATTGGCGATAAATATTAAAAAGAGATTTTCGAGCTCGGTTTTGCCGAATGAGCTCCGATTCGAAATCCGAAAGTGCCGTTGGGTTTGTATGATTATTTATGACCATTGTAAACTTTCGAAAGTGAATTTCGATGTTGTTCGGTAAGTTTCCGCTAAAATACCGAAAGTTAAATAATTTGACTTCTTTTCATTTAAATTCGTATCTTGAGTTTCGGGAGTCTGATTTGAGATCCGCCTTCGCGAGTATGTTACATATATTTTGTATAACTTGTATGTAAAAGTTAGAATTATTTCGAATATCGTAGGGTACTATTTTAATTTTCGTTAAGAAAAAAAATATATAATAAAAGAAAACAAAAAAAAAAAGAAAAGGAAAGGACAAAAAGAAGGTTCACAGGCGGTGGCATTTGCCCATATATAGAAAAAGTCAACTAGATAGATAGGAAGGAAAGGAAAAGGCAAAGCAGAAAGCAAAAAACACGAAACAGATAAAGTACTGAGTGAAATAGAAAATGCCAGAAAATAAGAAAAGGTGTCCGAGAAAAGTAGAATTTTTACCCTGAAACATTTAGTGGGATCGTTTGGCAATGAATCCAAAGGACAAAGCGGTTATTGAGCGGCTGTACTAACTTTGTAACAAGGTAAGTGTTTATATCCATTTCTTTGGAGGCACCTGGCCTCGTGGATTTTCTACCACGTATTCCCTACGTGTGTAGCTACCGATAGGCGTACTCATTACGCCTTAGCTTTGAATTTACATTGTATATTATATGTTATGCCTTGTGGTTGGTATTACATTGAGTATATGAGCATTGCACTCTGGTTTTGAGCATTGCATATACTTCCTGGTTGGCGATGAGAGTCCCGCACCGGTGAAGGGTCATTATTGCATATACTTCCCGGTAATCGATGAGAGTCCCGAGCCGGTGAAGGGTCATTATTGCATATACTTCCCGGTTGGCGATGAGAGTCCCGCACCGGTGAAGGGTCATTATTGCATATACTTCCCGGTAATCGATGAGAGTCCCGAGCCGGTGAAGGATCATCATTGCATATACTTCCCGGTAATTGATGAGAGTCCCGAGCCGGTGAAGGGTCATCTTTGCATATATCTCCTGGTAGACGATGAGAGTCCCGCGCCGGAGATAGGTATCAGGCATATGTGACTGCATTGCATTGTAACGCATTCATCCCATCTCATTGCACCGCATACCGACTATTGTGTGTATTGTGTTGTGTTTTATGTATGCGGTTTGTACACTATGACGTGGACATATCTCAGTTTGCCTATATATTTCTGGCTCGTATCCCGGGTTGCAGGAATCGAGTTGCACGCCGCAATGGTATAAATCTATGGATCGGGTTGCACGCCGCAACAGGATGAATATATGGATCGGGTTGCACGCCGCAACAGGATATATTTCTGATTGTTGATGTGTTCGGGATACCTATATGTTTTGGTTATCTTACGTTCCTAGTTGTTAATGAGTTTGTCATCCCATACGTGTTTCTAGTTATTATCTGGCTCTGCGTTTTTATAATTTAAATAAGAGGAATTTTGTTTATCTGTTTCTTCTCCCTGGCTAGCTATCATATTCTTTGAGGTGGCTAGTCTGCCCCACTTATTGAGTCCTTTTGACTCACCCTTGTTTGTTGTTTGTTTCTTGTCTATCTATTTCGTTTCGGCAGGTTCGCTCCAGGATTGAGTTCGCCACGTTGTGTAGGAGCGAAGACGACTTCAGCTGTCAGGGTGAGCCAGCTTTTATTCCGAATGGCCACCAGTATATTGGTTATTATTTCAGTTGCATTTTGCTCCCTTCAGGAGGTATCTGTCTTCTTTTGTACTCTTAGATGTCTAGTCTGGATAGCCCTAAACCTTGTATGTTGGGTAGTCAGCTGTAATTTCTTTTGTACAGCTTAGAGGTATCAGTATGTCTGTGTTTTTTCTAAGTCTTGTTTTTATTTATGAATTGGATTATATTTATTTTCCTAATTTAATTGGTAAGGGTTCGCCCGACGGGTCTGGGGAAAGATGTCGGGTGCCCGCACGGCCTAGCCGGATTCCGGGTCGTGTCAATATATCTATATACTAAACTTCTTGACTGAATGCAAGTTGCTTTTGAAGTCAGAAATTTGATGGCAGAAAGGTTGATATAAATGAACTTGCATGTGCGAGAAAATGTGGAAATTAAAGTTATTATTTCATCACCATTATTCAGTTAATTTGCAAACCTTTTTTCCAATGTCTGATATGGTTCAAGCTAAAAAGTTCTAGAAAATTTTTCACATGGGTTCATGATGGTCTAGAAAGAAAAGCAGACACTTCTTTTATTGTAATTTTCAAAGTACTGAACAAGGAGAATATAATTTTCATAAAGAGAACAACTAAGACTTTCTTCATAGTCTTCTTTTGTCAATCCTATTTCATGAAACAAAACTGGTACACAATCTTAACAGATCGAAGAAGGGAAGGTTATAAGAATGTGAATCAGTCCCATGATCATATAATCTTGCTAGGCCTAAATCACCTAACTTTCCATTTAATTAACTATCTAGCAACACATTACTGGCTTATATATCTTTATGGATCACTACTTGTTCCCATCCTTCAAGAATGATGCGAATATGGACTTGGAACTATAGAGACTTCAACTTTTTGGAATTTAATCCGCAGATTATCTAGAGAAAGGCTATCCTGATCATTGAGTTGCCCAAGTACTGATTAATCTAGGAAAAGAAATGAATGTACATATGTAGTCCAAGTAAAATCACATCTTGAATCTAAGAAAAACTTATACTTCAAATAGATTCCTACACACAAAATGGACTAAAGCTAATAACAAAGCAAGAAACTGTTCTATCTTAACATATTAGTAGCTTCTATGGCGTACAGCTAATCATACTTAATATAAGTCATATGAATACCAGGACGATGATGGAACATTCTCTCATTTGAGAATGGACTTAAAGATAAGAGCCTAATCAACGACCACCAGAGAGAAGTGAGTTTGTAATAGAGGAACAGTATGAACATGTCTTCTCCACAGAAGAAGAGGAAGCTGAAGTGACAAAATCATCAAAACCTTCACTATGTGTAGCGATAAGGCCTGCAGCAGATAAACTTAGCGATGCTAAATCTGGTGGAGCAACAGATCCTTCCAAGTATTGACTAACTTGTCTCATACTTGGCCTAGCTGCTGGCTCTGAAAGAGAGCATAGTAAACCAAGTTTTAACACCAATTCTGCTTCCTCTGGCATAAAATCAGTACTTAGTTTAGGATCTACTGCCTTGAGAATTTCACCTTGGCACCAGCAAGAAAACACCGACTCGAGCAAAACAAGATCATCGGATTGTGCTTTTGGATCTACTGGCCGCCTTCCACATGCAACCTCAAGCAAGAAAGCTCCAAAAGCAAATACATCGGTGCTAGTTGTTGGTTTGCCGGTTCTTGAATGCTCTGGGGCAATATAGCCTATAGTCCCAACTACAAGAGTTGTATGAGGTTCCATTCCATGATCATACAATCTTGCTAGCCCAAAATCTCCTAACCTTCCATTAAATTCAGAGTCCAATAATACATTACTTGCCTTTATATCTCTGTGTACCACTACTTGCTCCCATCCTTCATGCAAATATAATAGTCCTGAGGCAACCCCTTTGATGACTTGAAATCTTTGGTTCCAACTAAGGGCACATGCTGGTTGGTCATACAGATATTTGTCTAGGCTTCCATTAGGCATGTATTCATAAACCAATATCAGCTCTCCTTTACGCCTGCAATAACCATGAAGAGGAACCAAATTCCTATGGCGTAGACGGCCCATACTCACAATTTCTGCTACAAAGGCCCTCATTCCTTGTTTTGTATCATGAGACACCCTTTTCACTGCGATCTCAATTTTTGAACTTGGCAAAACCCCTTTATAGACTCTACCAAAACCTCCAGAACCCAATAGACCATTTTCTTTGAATCCTTTGGTAGCAATATACAACTCTTTGTACTTGAACCTGTGCGGTCCATATTCAAGTTCCCAGTCCTCGAGCAACTCCGCGAATTTCCTTTTTCTTGTAATGTAATAAACAACTCCAGAGATTGCTGCCAATAATGAAACAGTTAACATCACAGGCAAACCAATTGAAAGAAGCTTAGATACCTTTCTTGGTCCAAGTCTAGGAAGCTTTGGAAGTTGAGATATATCAATTCGTTTTGCTTCTCCATTCATCTTAAAACTCCACCCCAGAATGTAATGTGTTGATGCTATTGAACCAGTGGCAGCTGAAAATCCAACAAACATGGTTTGCAATGTGATTGGTGAAAGATCATATGCCAGTGACAAGAGAGGGATGCTTGGCTTTGCAGTATTTAATGGTGCTAAGGTGACATTCATTTGCTTAGCTTCACCATTGTACTCAACCCAAGCTTGCATAGGCTGGCCACTAATAAGAGTCAAATTTTGAAATGAATGAGTGTATTCAGGATAGTAACCAGCAGGTTTTGATACTTCAGATTTCATCTGATTTATGTCAATGCCAACATGGTTGTCGTTGATATCTTCATACTCACGACTCAATAAGGTGTCGAATTCCACAGCAATGACATGGTTGGAGAAGTTCCCATTATTGGTAAGATTGAGAATGCCAAGGAGTGGAGCTGGAAGACCTCCTGGAAGGCCTCTAGTAGGTGTAATAACAAAAGCTAATCCATGTCCACCCAAGGTCGCGTATTCAGGCACTATAGCAAATACAAAGGTAGTGGAGAAAGAGAAAGCAGAACTATTTGAAGAGTTGTTCTTAAAGTTGATAGGATTGTTATAGAAGGCATGACCTGTTTTTAATGTCGTGGAATTGGTTAGCCTCAGCAAGCCATTTGATGCGAACTCGGCTAGACCATCAATGGTCATGTTTGCTGACTTGAATCCATTGTAAGTGAACTCAACATCTTCTCTGGCTGCAACAGTAGCTATGGTACACACCACCAGCAAGACACCAGAAAACATGGCTTACTATGGAGTCTTTGCCAATTCACTCATCGCTAGCTAGTGAATAGTAACATATAAAAGTAGGGAGAATTTAATATTAATGTGCATGCAAGCAAGGCCGTGTAATAAGGGAAAACACAACACCAGAAAAAGTTGTCATTGAAGTTTTCTTATAATGACTTCTATGTTTAGTAGAGTGAAAAGTTGTTTGGGAGCTGGCTTGACTAATTGAGCAGAATAGAAAAGGTACAAAACCTAGCCAATATAGTTGATCCATATCCAAAAACTGTCAAATCTATTTTAACTACTAAACATTATTTAAGTTGTTGATTGACACCTTCAATTCATTATCAACCAAGAAAAGCAAAGCTGCCAGGTAGCAACCATGTTGTTTACGTTTACATGTTTCTTTCAGGTTTGATGCTAACATAATATTTCAACCATACTGGTATGAAGTTCCACTCAAGGATATGCAGTCCTGGCTGCATCCTTTCCTTTTAGCCTTATAAGTTGTGAGCATATACTGCCATCAGACTTTGATTAATTATTAAATTAAGTCCTATTATACACAGTTAAACTTTGCTGAGGTCAATTTAACTGTAGGTGTTCCTGTACATTGCTAGCAAGCAGACAATAACACAGAAAATGGGAAAATTTTATGTGAATGTGCAAGTTATCCGTGTAACAAGGGGTAGAATATAAACCAGAAAAAGGGGTCATTTTCGGTGATTTCTTACTTTAATAAAATGATGTCATTTTCTGTGTGTTAATTTCTTATTTTGAATGTTAAAAAAAAATAAAATTTGAAGTTGTTTAATCTTTATATTCTTATTTTACCCTCACTGACATCCACTTATAGGAATGAGTTCATCCATATCACATGATATGTTAAAGACCACAGGATTTAATGAGTGAAACATAAAATGTGATACATACATTTAGTTTAGCCCTATTACATAGAGCCTTTAAAGTCTAACACCAAATTTTATTTTAACACCTTAACCAAATGTGTCCCGTATTAAGTAGTTGGTATTTTATGTCTTACCAAATATCGTTATGAAGCAAATTAGAAAAAACAGATCTTACATCTTTGTTTCAAATTGTAAACTAAAAGCCTATTTGTCATGTAAATATTAAGAATGGTTTTAAGCCCGAAATAATCAAATTATGATCGAATCAAAACAGGTGAATCGTGCTACCGACGAGTCAAATTGCAATCTTAACCCAAAACACAAAATCAAATTTGGAGATTCTAATAGTAGTTAAGAAAAAGACATTTGCTGTTTTTTTTCTTCTTCAGAAAACAAATAGAGAGGAGCGGACATTTGACTCATCTTGCACCAAACAAACTTTAGACAGGTTGAGTCATAACTCGTCTATAGATTTGATCCTTTCAAAGTTAACATATACCTAACTCGTCCATTTACCACCTCTAGAATTAATTGTGCCAAAAAAATCATTCGTCTACAGCCAAATCTATTTGGTATCTTTACAAAAATAATCACCTGGATTCACTATTTACCTCCCATAGCCGGTACACAAAGATTATAGGCTGTATTGGGTGAAAAATCACCGAGACCTTGAGCAGGGGCTCAAGGCTTGAATCAAGTCGACCTTATGATGCGAATCCACGAGGGGAGATGGCCTCGAAAAGCCACCTTGGAGAAGAAATAAAATCGAGCCCAAAGTGCAGAGCTTGAAATGATCACCACGACCACATAGTCCCCGAACAAGTATGACACCTTGTCAAAACGAGGCTGGGTCTCTATAACCGTCGACCGTTGGTCAGGCATTTAAGAAGGAGACCTTGGGCTAACCACGATTAAATGCAGAGTAATGGTCATAAAAGCATGATTATTATGGTTATAACGTCACTCTTCTTGTCAACTATAAATAGGATTCATTTGTAACTAAGAAAATCATCCAGAAATACAATACTTGACTTATATTCTTAAGCTTTCTCTCATTTTATCAGCTCATTTTTTTCTTGCCTCGTTTATCCCATTAAGCATTTGTCTCGTTTAAATTCAATCTTAATTCGATCATAACTTCGATACAAGCAAATTATCAATCAATCCAAAATAAATTTGATTTGTTGTCCTATCTCGATTTAGACCAACACATAGGCTGATTTATATTTGGCTACACATGAGTTATACATTCGTCGACCATTTTATTTAAGCGGTTGGGCGGACGATTATTTAGGTTAATTGTTCAATCTATATTTTAAGTAGATATGCTATTATACTCTCCCAGTTGACTGCTTCAAGGCATTGTAAACATAACAAGCAGATTTGCCAGGTAGCAGCATTGATTCCCTTTCATTTTCATGTTCTTTTCAGGTATTAACTTTTAAGGCATTTAATTAACATACTGATGTGAAATTTACGTTAGGGATACGTTGTCTTTGAGGACATCCTTTGTTTGATAGTAATTGGATATTTTTATTTATTTGTTAAGCTAATTTCTTAATCACCCAAAATTAAGCATATTTAAGCTTATTTAGTGTGTCATTTAAATTTCAAAATTGAAAAGGTGATAATTATAATCTATCATTAATCATTACTCGTAAGCATTGTCACCATACATGATACATTCAATATATCCATTAGATAGTTCGTTTTATCAACGCGACATCAGAGTCAGACCCATACTTATTTTCTGTTTACTTAGAATTAGGCACCCATGTTATGTTATTTATGATCTAGTTAATCAGGCCTTGACATGCGTGGAATCTTAGATTGTCCACATTAGTTGAAAATGAATGAATTACAGTATATATGTTTTCTAATGCAATCACTGAATATTTCATGTTAACACTGGAGTTCCTAGTAGAACTAATAAGTAAATTAACCATATGTTCCAAACTTGCAGGGGACCTAATTTGATCATCTTCTCCTCCTGATTCACAATTTTGGAGGTATACTTTAACACTTTTTGATGTTTTTAACATTCTCACGGCCATAATATAGCTTCAGATTATAGAAGTGGCGATATCAAAAATTTCGCTATGGGTGTTCAAGATTTAATATATATGTATGAAAAGTAATATTTGGCCTATTTATTCCGTATAAATTTTAGGAAAGAATGTTTCTAGTTAATATAATGGTGACACAACGCAAAAATATCAAACCTAACTCATCTTTCTACAAGTTCAAGTCAACTTACGTGGTTGAAATTTTCCAACAAGCAGCAAATAAGGAACAAAAGGTTGTCCCTGTCAATTTAGAAAGGTTTGCCAGAACATCCAAGGCACTGCAATTTCTTCCCTTTTCATAACCTTAGATTAATATATGGAATCGATTTGGTAATAGACACTTTCCAATTATACTTGTGTAGCAAGGATTATATCAACTTCGGTTCATATATCAGATGATTATATAAATCACTATGTCAGTGTCCTTTTTTCTTGGTAGAATCTTTTTCTTGTTAAGCTGTCCACAGTCATTGGACCCTACTAATATCCCGTTTGTGTTTATTTTAAGATAAAGATGTTTGAATCTAAATATTTTTAATGAAGTACAAGATATGAATGAGTCGAACCAACTAGTAGCAAATACGTGTTGGTAAAGGAAAAAAGAAATAAACACACTTAATGAATTAAGATATGAATGATTTTGATTCAGACGCTCATTAAGTTGAAATAAACGACGCTAACATCACCTCTGTTTTTGTACATGTGTACAATTAAATCGTGCTTGACTTCTATATTTGAAATATGTTCATATTCTAGAATTAGTAAAAGGTGTCGTGCAATAATATGTATCTGGTAACATTTGGTTTGCTGTGATGTCTTGTTAAGATGAAAGTAAAAAAATGATAAAATGTTTTACCTAGTCATGATGTGTTGAATCATAGAGTGCATGATTGATATTTTTTTTTTTCTTATCTTGTCGACTGGTTCTTCCCACCTGATGTGGACTTCCTTCACTGCTCTTAGTCTATGTGATGACTGACTATTATGCATGACTTTTAGTTCAATGTACTGACCGAGTGAAAATAATTACACAGTCTGATATCTTATAAGGTAGTTACATGTAAATTTTTTTTGTTTTCTTTTTTTTGATAAACATTAATTGATATTGATAAAATGGTAACTAACATGCTATAATAGATTAAACTACACTGATCGCGGAAGAAATCTTTAGTGTCGCGTGGTGCATATTTTGCTCAGGGGTGGCAATCTACGAGTTTATTACATGGTGGATTAATAGGCAGGCGCCAGATGATTTTTAAGAGTACATAAATCTCAAGAACATGGAGTAATTTTTAACTACAGTACAGTGTCCACCGAAAGGGTACAGATCCTAAGGAAAAGGGCCTAATCAATTATCTAATTGCTCTGATAATAGTCTGCTACATTTAAGCACTAATTAATGATCATAGCAAGTTAATTTAATTATCGACCTCCAGAAACAAGAGAATTCGAAATGGACGAGCAATACGAACATGTCTTGCCCACAGAAGATAAGTATGTCAAGGCCATTTCGTCGTAGTTATCCCCCTGTGTGACAATTAAGCCAGCAGAACATAGATTGAGTGATGCAAATTCTGGCAGAGCCACAGAGCCCTCTAAATATAGCACAATCTGTCGCATACTCGGCCTGGAAGTTGGTTCTAAAGAAGAACATAACAACCCAAGCTTCAACACTAGCTCTACTTCCTCTGGCACAAAATCACATCCCAATTTTGGATCAACTGCCTGGAGAAGTTCACCTCGACTCCAGAAAGAAAATACCCAATTTAGCAGAACTACTTCTTCTGCTGGTGCTTTTGGATCAATTGGCCTTTTCCCACAAGCAACTTCAAGTAAGAATGCACCAAAAGAGAACACATCACTGCTAGTTGTAGCCTTGCCTGTTTTAGTATGCTCGGGGGCAAGATAACCGATGGTCCCAACAACATGTGTTGTATGAGGATCAGTACCATGATCGTATAATCTTGCAAGTCCAAAATCTCCTAACCTTCCATTGAATTCACTGTCTAGTAAGACATTACTAGCCTTTACATCTCTGTGAATTACTACTTGCTCCCATTCTTCATGTAGATAAAACAGTCCTGATGCGACACCTTTAATCACTTGAAACCTCTGACTCCAAGTTAGGGTGCTCATTTCTTTGCCGTATAGATATTTGTCTAAGCTTCCATTAGGCATGTAATCATAAACCAAGAGCAGCTCACCTTTACGCCGACAATAACCAAGAAGAGGAACTAAATTCCTATGGCGTAAACGACCCATGCTGACAATTTCTGCTATGAAGGCCTTCATTCCTTGCCTTGATTCATGAGATACCTTTTTTACTGCAATTTCCAATTTCGAACTAGGCAATACCCCTTTATAGACACTACCAAATCCGCCACTACCTAATAGTTCCTTGTCTTTGAAACCTTTGGTAGCAATATACAGTTGTTTGTACTTGAACCTGTGAGGTCCATATTCAAGTTCCCAGTCTTCAAGCAATTCAGCAAACTTCATTTTTCTTCTTATGAGATAAGCAATTCCAGAGATAGCAACCAAAAGCACAAATACCAAAATCACAGGCAAGCCAATGGATAGAAGCTTAGATACTTCTTTAGGTCCGATTCGAGGAAGCTTTGGAAGTTTAGAAATATCAAGTCCTGCAACCTTGCCATTTATCTTGAAACTCCACCCCAAAATGTAGTGAGATGATGTCACTGAGCCAGTGGCTGATGAAAAGCCAATATACATGGTCTCTTTTAAGACAGGTGAAAGATCATAGGGCAAGGACAAAAGTGGAGTTTTTGGTTTAGCAGCAGTGACTGGTGCTAAGGTAACATGCATTTGCTTAGATGCAGCATCATATTCAACCCAAGCTTGCATTGGCTGGCCACTAATGAGAGTCAAATTTTGAAGCGAACGATTTTTACTAACATAATAACCTGCTGGCTTTGATACCTCAGATTTCATCTGATTGATATTAATTCCAACATGGTTGTCATTAATATCTTCGAATTCACGGCTCAGTATGGTATCAAATTCCACTGCAACAACATGGTTGGTGATGTTTCCGTTGTTCTTATCATTGAAAAGACCGATATATGGCGCTGGAAGAGCTCCTCGGAGGCCTTTAGTCGGTGCAATAACAAACGCTATGCCATGACCACCCAAAGTTGGATATTCAGGCACTATGGCAAATACAAAGGATGTAGAAAAAGAGTGTGCTGGACCATTTGAAGTGTTCTTAAATTTTAAAGGATATGGATAAAATGCATGTCCAGATTTCAGTCTGGTTGAGTTAGTTAGACTCAGCAGCCCATCAGAGGTTAACTGTGATAAGCCATCTACATTCATGTTAACTGATTTGAATCCATTGTAAGTGAATTCGAATTCTGAGGCTGCAACTTCACATAGAGCACAGAATATAACTAGTAGAAAGAAGTTGAAAGACATGGCTGAAAATGCTAGTTCAATTTCCATACACTAGCAGTATATGTTGTAGTTCTGTTTGTAGGAAAATTAATAGACCAAGTCTTGACAATTTAATAGTGAGGTTATTCAATTTTGCGTTGACTTGACTTTCCTTCTCATAGCATTAGAGCTTTAAAGATTGTTACTGTTAGCCCAAGTTTGGTCGAATGGTAAGAACAACAAGTTGTGGTGTGTCAGTTAGGTGCACGTCGCGAATCTGAACCTAGCCGCATACAAAATCCTAATATGTAAGTAGAGTGGAGAAGGTAGAGAGGGGCCATAGATTTTACACAAATCTCAAATTGTGCTCAGACCATTTCACAGCTATAAAAACAGAAAGGGAAAAACAAAATAAAGAGATTAGTATCTGTTACATAGTTCATGATAAGGTGTCTTGATATTGGCTACCTGGCAATAAAAAATATCTGAAAGTGGCCAACTACTTTTTGCCACCTAGTTAGTTTTTTCACAGCCACTAATACTTCAGCCCTTCTACTGGAGTTGCTAATCTTCAAAGTTTATTGTTAGCATGCATCAAATTCTAAAATTATCTGATATTGTCATCTATGAAATTCAATAAAATTATTTTCTACTCTGTAAACCATTTAGTTTTCTACCATTATGGAGGATTACAACTATGATCATATGATCTCTTCAGTTAACAACATACTGAAAAGAAGAACGCAGTCGGTTATAATTCGAGTGAATTTCTCAAATGGAACTCGGCTTTAGTTGGTACCAATACAATCACTCAACTTTAGGTAATTCTAACCAAAAATAATTCTTGTCGGATTTCACACTATCACTCAACCGAAAGTGTGATATGGATTTTCAATTTTTATTTATAGGCTAGTGAGTCGCACTTTTCTTGCCATGGAGGATTATTTTATTAGGAAAAAATCAGACTCATGGCCCTAACCCATTTCTCCTGACCGTACATGAAAGTCCACAAAGAAGTAAAAGGAAAAAAGAATGCATCTTTTGAAGGGGGAAAGTACTTTCTCTGTTCATTATTCCATGCTAAATCAGTACTATAAAGTCTTAATTATTTTATCGTATATCCACGGTTCATGAAACTAATATATTTAAGTACTTCTTCAGGGGTAGAATTATGTTAAAATTATGCTTCAGAACCTATTGTCACTAACTTTATTTTACTGCAGTTATTTAATTCTAAGATTGCTAATCAATAATTGCTTTTACTGTTAAGGAGTCTGTTTATTAGATTTGAAATTCAAGATTAGGATTAGGATTACTTTATTTTAGGAGATTTTATCTCAATTTTAGTTTATTTTAGTTATTTAAATACTTGTTAATTTTTTAGTAGAAAGTAATTCCCTTTCACTGAAATCTGCACTATTCTCTTCTCATAGCTATATTTTTCTTTCTTCTATTATTTCTCAACGAAGTTTTCTTCTTCAAAAACTAACAATTGTATCAAGAACTTTTTTCTTAAAGGACCTGTGAGTGAAAAAATTGTGAGTAAAGAAATGGATTCAGAAACTAGTTTTTCATCAATTGCTCCTCCTTTCTTTGATGGAGAAAACTACCAACTTTGGGCAGTCAGAATGGAGACATACCTAGAGGCTTTAGATTTCTGAGAAGCAGTGGAAGATGATTATAAAGTACTTCCTTTGCGAAATAATCCTACTGTGGCTTAGATCAAAAGTCACAAGGAAAGAAAAACTAGGAAGTCAAAAGCAAAAGCATGTCTATTTGCTGCCGTTTCAACCACAATATTTACAAGAATTATGTCTTTGAAATCAGCAAAAGAAATTTGGGATTATCTAAAGGAAGAATATGCTGGAGATGAAAGAATACGAGGGATGCAGGTGTTAAATTTAATTAGGAAATTCGAGTTGCAAAGAATAAAAAGTCAGAAAGATTTCTCGGTATTGTTAACAAGGTGAGATTGTTAGGCACTAAATTTAAAGATTCAAGAATTGTTGAAAAAATTCTTGTAACAGTGCCTGAAAGATGTGAAACATGTATTACTAACTTGGAAAATACAAAAGATCTGTCTAAAATTACTTTGGCAGAAATCTTAAGTACTTTGCAGGCTTAAGAACAAATAAGACTTATGAGACAAGATGGTATGGTTGAAGGAGCATTGGCAGCCAACCACAAGACTCAAACTAAGCGTAATAATTCAAAGAAAAAAAAAATTATCCACCATGTCAGCACCGTGGAAAAAAGGTCATCCTCCATTTAAATGTTGGAAAAGACCTGATGCTAAGTACAATATTTACAACCAACTTGGTCATGAAGCTGTAATTTGCAAAAGCAAATCCCAAAAGCAAGAAGCAACTGCCCAAGTAGCTGATGAAGATGAAGAAAACCACTTATTTGTGGCAACATGTCTTGCAACCAAAAAGTTTTCTAAATCATGATTGATTGATAGAGGTTGTACAAATCACATGACTAAGGATAAAGAACGTTTCAAAGAGTTCAAGTCCATTGAAAGCAAGAAAATCAAAATTGGGAATGGGGGTCATATTCTTGCAAAAGGAAAAAGAATTGTTGCTACCAAAACTAGTTCAGGTACTAAAACAATTTCAGATGTTCTTTATGTACCTAATATTGATCAGAACTTGTTGAGTATTAGTCTGTTAGTAAAAAGAGGATTCAAAGTATCTTTTGAAGATAAACATTGTTTCATCAATGATGCTGCTGGAAAAGAAATTTTAAAAATTAAGATGAGAGGTAAAAACCTCTTATTTGATCCAACAGAAGATGAACAATGGAGTCAGAAATATCTACAAACTAAAGATGAATCTTTACAAATTTTAAAAGAAGATATTCAAGTAGAACAAGCAAAAGGTGAAATGCAGAAAAAATTGGTAGCTGGTTATCAAGCTGATGCAGTAAAAAAATCTGTTGGTTATGAGAAAGTTATCAAAGACACTGAATTTCATGTTGACAATTCTAAGGTGAAACAAAATGGAAAAGTTGATTCAAGTTATTGTAAGACTGAAGACCAGTTGGCAGATTTGTTTAAGAAGTCACCCATTAAAACCTTCAAGTGCATTAATCCAAAATTTGCAGATTCTAAAGCAAGGAGGAGTGTTAAAAATATATTTTAGAACCTGTTGTCAGTAACTTTATTTTACTGTAGTTATTTAATTCTAAGATTCTGATGTGTGGGAAAAATGCCACACATTACCTTCTATTTACTTGAGCTTTTATTGTGTATTATTGAATAAATACGCACACTTATCATGTTTTAGTTGCATATTGCAGGATATTGGAGCTGCTGTGATGAATAGATGGAAACAAGTCAAAACAAGGCAAACTGAGAAGTTTCTGTTTCTGGACTGTAAAATTGTTCAACATGATCGCACAAGAACACACGCGATCGTGCAGAAGGAAAAGTCAAGCCAGTGTGAAGGCGCCATGTAAACGCGAACACGAAAGCTTCATGAATTCATTCAGCACGATAGCGCTATCAACCTGCGATCGCCTAGCTCATAGAAGAGATCCAGCGCGATAGTGTTCATTTTCACGCGATCGCGCAAGAGTGCATCTGGACTGCAGTGGACAGTTTTGAAATTTCACACCACCTGAAGTGGGAATACATAAATAGGCCTTTGAACGATTTAGGGCACATTTTTTGGCAAATTTTTCAATCTTTGGAGCCAAGATCCATCAACCAAACACCTAGAGAATGAAGGTTTGGAGCAACCCATTGAGAATTTCTTGATCCTTTGTACTCCTTTCTTTATTTCCTTGCTTTGTATTGCATATATTTGGTTTTATTGATGGTATTGAAGACTAGATTTTATGAATATATTTCATGACTATTTGTAAGGTTAAATGGTATGATTTTGGACATGAATATATGAATAAAGCATGACTAGGAATTTATATTTATGGGTTTTGATTATCTAGCTTCTTTTGTTGTGGTTGCTTGACTTTTGTGCTCATGACACTTAGGTTACAAGTCTACTTTGCTAATTAAAGACTCGGGACAGATTAGTTAGCGTAGAATAGTGAAGCTAGCGAGGATTTGGGTTGATAGGCTATTTCATAGACTAGCTCATCTAAAAGAAGTTACGCTCGGAAGAGGTCTTCTTTCCTCGGGTAATGGGTAGTTCTTTATAAGCTCAAACATGGCTTTGACGAGCACCATTTAGGCAAATCACTTCTAGGCCGGAAGGATTTTAGGGATTACATTAGAACAACTCGGCCATAATGTATAAACCTCGTGCTATAATTGCATCCTAGGTTCAAAACTTGTCTTCCTTGGTTATGAGAAGGCCATTGATCACACATTTACTTGCTTTTCTTGTGTAATTTGTAGTTTTTAATATCATTCCATCACCTCGTTATCCTAGTTTGGCTTTGTCAAATAGGTTTAGTTCTTCCACTACTTTGATCGCATCACTTTGTTCCTTGTGGATTCGACCCCGACTCCTAGGTGGGTAAATTGCATTGCGATGACCGTTCATACCTCAAGCCGAGGTATGTGTTGAGTGTAGTAAAAATTGGCGCCATTGCCAGGGAAAAATTGGCGTATTAGAGTAGTTTGAGGAATTGAGCTAGTTGGCTTAGTTCCAAATTTTGTGAACCTTTGTCATATGAATTGTGAATAGTAGTAATGTTCTTTATAAATTATAAATATTTGTTTGTGTGTAGTATTTACTTGCATTAGTTAGTTAGTTTAGATTAGTGGTAATTATCTTAAAATGGCATCATGGAACCAAAATTGGTCAAATATTGAAAATCCATACATGAGTGATGACAACGCTCAACACACACTTCGGCTTGAGGTATGAACAGTCATCGCAATACAATTTACCTAACTAGGAGTTGGAGTCGAATCCATAAGGAACAAAGTGATGTGATCAAAGTAGTAGAGGAACTAAACCTATTTGACAAAGCCAAACTAGAATAACGAGGTGATAGAACGATATTAACAACTACAAACTACGCTAGGAAAGCAAGTAAATGTGATCTATGGCCTTCTCACAACCTAGGAAAACAAATTTTGAGCCTAGGATGCAATTATAGAACAGGGTTTATATATTATGGCCGATTCGTTCTAATGTAATCCCTAGAATCCTTCCGGCCTAGAAGGGATTTACCTCAACGGCGCTCGTCAAAGCCATGGTTGAGCTTATAAAGCACTACCCATTACCCAAGGAAAGAAGACCTCTTCCGAGCGTAACTTCTTTTAGATATATTAGTCTATGAAATAGACTATCAAACCAAATCCTTGCTAGCTTCACTATTCTACGCTAACTAATCTCTCTCGAGTCTTGAATTAGCAAAGTAGGCAGATAACTTAAGTGTCGCAAGAACTAAAGTCAAGCAATCAAAATAATGGAAGCTAGATAATCAAAATCCAACAATATAAATTCCTAGTCATGACTCATTCATATATTCATGTCCAAAATCATATCAATTAATAATACAAATAGCCATGAAATATTTTCGCAAAATCAATTCTTCCATAACATCAACAACACCCAATATATTCAATACAAAGCATGAAAGTAAAGAAAGGAGTACTAAAGGTTGAGAATTTCTCAATGGGTTGTTCCAAATCTTCACCCTCTTGGTGTTCTTGTTGATGGATCCTTGCTCCAAGATTGGAAAAATCGCCAAAAGATTGTCATCATGAGGGTTCACATTCTCCACTTGAGGATCATTAGCTTCCTCTTGTATTTCATCTTCGTCCACTTGTTCAACATGGAATGGATAGCCCTCTTGGTTGAGTTCTATATGGAACTCTTCATCATATTATTCTTCATAACCTTGCGGATCCCCATGTTGTTGATTATAATAATGATTGTACTTGGGGTTCCGCAAGTGCCGATTAGGATTTCTCCTATAAGACATGTTCACCTACACAAGGTAAACCAAAAACAAAAGTAAAATGCTAGGAGTTGCGAACTAAACAACTTTGATTAGCAAATGCAACTCAATATTGAAACCGTAGTTCCCCGGTAACGGCACCAAAATTTGATCCACGCTCAATCCTACACCTTTAATGGTGAGGGGCGGTTGTCAAAATATAATACCCGATATGAGTCGGGGTTGATTTTCCAAGGGAACTAGCTCGTCAAGTAAGAGAGTTGCAAGTAGAAAGTCAAATGAAGTTTAATATAGAGTCCTAGAAATAGGGTTGTTTTAAGTATGCTACAATAAACTACAAGGCATATAATTAAGCAAGTAAATTGATTAGATATTATGAGACTAGGGGTGTAAACAACTAATAGTGATTTCCAACCAATGGGTGTCGTCACTTCACTTTCCCAACACAAGTATAATTATGGTCGAGTATTCCGATTGTGATCTCTCGAATCCTTCCGGCCTAGAAGAGATCTTTCACAACTTGCTCATCAAAGCCTTAGTTGAATACTCAAAGCGCTAATCAAAGATCCAAGAAAAGGAGACCTCTTCCGAGCGTAACTCCTTTTAGATGAGTTAGTCTATATGAATAGCCTATCCACTCAAATCCTCGCCAACTCCACTATTCTACACTAGTTAATCTCTTCCAAGTCTTTAACTAGCAATGTAGACAAAAAATCTCAAATATCATGGATTTTGAAATTTTAATGTTATTGTAATGGGGAGTTGGATAATTGTTACTTATGTTATGGTTAGTGAAATGGAACAACCCCCATTGATTTTCTAACACTATAGCATATTTACTCCCCTAGTTATGAATTTAGCTACTCATATCTAGGGTTTATATCAAAGCAATCAAGATGTAATGAAATGATGGATTGAAAACAAACATAGATTTTGGATTGATATATGAATTAATATTCAAATATACAAGTTTAGAAGCTTACAAAATGATGTTAAGACTCCAATTTGGCTCACAAAATCGCCCAAAACCTTTAGAGTATAAGTATCTAATTGGATTCTGTCAAAACCCTAGCTTTTGGTATTTATACAAATTCAGGATCCCGTGTTTCAGGTGGAGCGCCCCAATTCTAGGTGGAGCGCCTGGAAAATGTACATAATTGTGCAGTGACTTGGCTCAGGCGGGGCGCCCACTTGCCAGGCATTGCGCCTTGACAATGCTTGTCTTGGGTGGAGCGCCTAGCTTCAGGCGGAGCGCCTGGGTATTGCATGTCTTGGGCGGAGCGCCCCACTTCTAGGCGGAGCGCCTAGAAAATACACATAATTGGACAGTGGGATGGTTCAGGCGGGGCGCCCACTTGCAAGGCGGGGTGCCTGGGCACTGCTTCCTCTGGGTGGAGCACCTACTTGCTAGGCGGGGTGCCTCAAACTGTGACAAAATTCTTGACTTTTTTACTCCAATTCTTGCTCTTTTAGCTTCACTTTTCAATCGATGTTCATACCATCTAGTATCACCTGAAAAATGAGCAATTCACGATATTAATAACACCAAACATTACCTTTGGATTAAAAAATGAGAGCTTAGAATAGTCTTTAAGTTGGCAAAATACTAACTTATCAACTCCCTCAAAGTTAAGTCTTTGCTTGTCCTCAAGCAACTCAAAATCAAGCATGTCGGAGCACTTTTTCACATTTAAGCTCAAAGTCAAATTATGTTCCACAATCCGAACTTCATAAACAATATTTTGTATTAATGAATTAGTTGTTACCAACTAGTCACACACACTAATATGAACAATTGACAAGCATCTATGCACTTTGCTCGGACTAAGGCAAAAAGGAAACTCATGAGCCTTTAGAGCTATCTCATGGTTACCAGCTTACTCCGATTGTTCATGAGCCTCAATATGCATTCAAACCCCTCGCTCAGAAGTTACTTGCTTCCTCACGAAAAAGAATGGAATCCTTCACTCACAAAATATTTTAACACAAAATTTGGACTCCAAGAATTTTAACTCTCACTCTCACAAAGAAATGCTCGTGCGTGCTTCTCAAAGATTCAAAGACTTGCTCTTGTACTTCTCCACTAATGTAGGGCCACTTGACAAGAGATCAATTAGGACTTGATATGGTTGTAATGTAGGCTTTTGGTTTAAGGTGTGGTAGATTTGGCTAAATAGTGACTTATACCTCCATAGCGCTACATCATCTTACTTTATCTTGTGCAACTTTCCTATCCTTTCTTTTTAGGCTCACTCTACCTTTCTTTTGAAGACGGCACTACTTAATCCCTCCTTTATTCAACATTTTTCTCTTCTTCAAATCTTTTTTTTTATTAATATATTTCATTTCTTTTTCTCTTTCTTTCGTTTCTCTTTTCTCTTTTCTTCTTTCTTTCATGTACTTTACTTTGACATTCACAATGGGCTTCCAAGCTTTTACCATCTCTCCCAAACTTAGATTTTAGCCTAAGTTGCATGTTTTTCAATGCACACATGGAGGTTAGGGCCAAAAAGAGGGTTGGTGCCCTAGCACACAAGAATTGGCTCGGTTTTCAATTTTAGTGACTGCCAAATGAAAGGTTAAGGATCAGAGGGGCTAACTAGGATAAATACGTACGGGTAGGCCATTTAGGATAGTAGCGGTCCAAAGAAAGCCTAAAATCATATCTCAAGTCAAGTTTCACCTAGGATTTCGTCTCAAAGTACATTAAGGGCAAGTTACAAACTTTCAAGTCACACACACAAGCTTATTAATCAAGAGCTCGCCACACACGCAAGTAATCTTTCAAGTTCGTAGTCTTCACACACTAAGGACACTCACTCACAAAGCATGTAATGGTTCAAGATTTTAAACCATGCCAACAACACAATTGAGCTAGCTAAAGAACCTCGTGATCTACAACTAACGCCATGTCATTCAAAGTCCACAACTACTTGTCAAGATTGCCGTAAAAATAATGTAACAATAGCTAGTACCACATAATCCATTAATATTTTTCAAAAGATTTTATATACAAACTTGGTTCAAAAAGAACCAAGTAAAGAAAACTGGAGGCTTATTTGAAAAATAAAAAGATGGAACATGAAATAACTATTAGCAAGACTAAAGAAGTAGATATATACAAGATGGTTCGAATTTGTACATGGATATCATTGAGCATAAAATCTATCCAAAATAAACATACAAATTCGAACCCCTCTCCCAACTAAAGACTCTAGCATCGTCCCCGCATGCTAAGTGAAAAAGTAAAGTACAAAAGGGGGTAGAAATGGGACTCCCTGATAATGCTCAAGCGAGGCCTTTGTCGTTGCCATCTGAAGGTGGTCGTCTGTGGGTCTCCTCGAGTGACAAGTGGGTAGCCAACTGCAAGTCAGTATCATCATTCCCTGGGATATCATCATCTGCGGTATCATCATCCTCATCATCATACCTCATGGCTCGTGTGGCCTCTAGATCTCTCCGAATCTTATCATTAACATCTGCACTGACAGTCTTCACCACCCGATGAGGAGCCTTGGAGCTAGACGGCCCAGGAAAAGCAGAAGATACTGGAGGTCGAGCCTTCGAAGGCTGGATAGCAGGAGCAGCAGTGTCAGGAACAGTAGTGGTAGGAATGCTAAAACCTGCGGGTGCAATAAGGCCCCTACTGATCTTCTCATCCCATGAGATGAAGTGCTGAGTCATGCCTGTGACAGCTGTCTCTAGGTGGGCAACTGTCTGCTGGGCGGCCTCAAGTGCTGTAGTGTGGGCCCTAATAGCTGCAGTGTGGTCCCGCATGACCTGCATCAACTCAGCAAACTGCTCGGGTGTGGGAGCAGGCGGTGGAGGAGGTGGTGGTGCCTCAGGTAAGTTGGAGAGTAAGGTCTTGATCTCTTCCAACTTATCATCTAGGTCCAAAACTGCTCGGGGTAGTGCCTCGGGCTCAGTACTCCTAGGAGGCTCATCAGCTAGAGGAGAATCAGGGTCATGTGGAGAATCCGCCCTAGAGGTGGACGACAGAGCAGGAACAGGAGGGGCAGCTGAAGCTGAGGAAGCTGGAGGATCATCTTTAAAAGCATACCAGTTGAATGGGTGCCTCGGGGGTGTGTAGTAGTCACCATAATAATGCTCAACTCCCTTGGACTCTACATAAGCTGTCAAAGTGTTGGGGAAGGCAAGTTTCTTCTTTTCAGAAAGAGTTATTCCAACTATTTCCTTTGCCATTTCCGCACCCAAGTTGATTTTTATCCCTCTCATAAGACATCCTACCATCATTGCCTGAAGCATAGTAAGCTTGTTATCTTGACTGGTGGGGCGTATCCTAGAGATAAGGATATAATGCCAACCTTGGCTTCAAAGTTAAGATCACTCCGATGAATTTGGACACCATTTTTCTTCCACTTGGGATCCTTTTCTCTCCCAATTATAGGTACAAGCCATGCTCTCTTTTGTTTCTCAGTCATTTCACACTTTTTTATGAATCTCGTTGGCTTAACGTTGTCAAGCCCTAGAAACTCATTCAATGGACCCGCGTCCACATCCACATACTTACCCCGAAAAAACACCTTTGTGTCGCCTTCTTTGTTCAATGCCAAGTTGGCATAAAACTCAGCCACTAATTTTTCATTAGCGTCACTAATTTTGGAACCTTTGGTAGATGTCCGGGTTTTTCTTGTCAACACCTTTCAAGCTTATTACCCGTTCTAGGTTGAAGGTTCTATACTCTATGTTATCCAAGTGGAGTTTGTAAGCCCTCCTCCTTTTAAACAACTTCCTCCGCTCCTCGTTACCGTCGGACTCATCACTAGATGGTATTTGAGGTGGCACTTGTTCATCTCCCCCCTTCTGTCGAGCTTGTGAGGAAGAAGCATCTTGCTTCTTCTTTGTTCTTATCTCATCCCTTGTTTTCCGTTGTAACTTGGCTAAGGGTACAGTATCTCTCGAATCTACATTGGAGTGGGTCGATGAAGCTTGTTTTCTCTTTTCAGTTTTGCCCATTGTACCTAAAACACATACAAAGTATTGTTAGACGTGTGAGAGTGCATGACATAACGGAAACAATTAAAAACAACATCATAAACACATCGGAGCAAGGGCCAGGCGGTCTGCCTGGAAAGCATCACTGAAATGGGCAGATTGGGGAGGCAGGCAGAGCGCTTTGGCTACAGGCGGAGCACCTGTGAACAAAACTGGGCAGGCGGGGCGCCTCTCCTTGGGAGGTCTGCCTGGCATGGATCAAACCGTGGTTTTTCACAATTCTTCTCACATGAGCTCTTGGGAACAAAAACAACCTCAAACAATTAATTAGTGGTGTGTGAGATTTGAGTGGATTGAGCAATTTCATGCCTTCAAGTGAACACCACAATTGCATAGAGGTCACAATGAGTTGGAGACAACAATTGACTCTACATGTATGAATTTGGAGAATTTAAAATAAAGCAAAGTCTTAGAACTACACTCATGGTTCCAATCCATCTCAACCAACCAACTAAAACATGAAAGTAGCATACTATCAAGACAATTTTGATTTGCGCTCAAACACTTCAAGGTCAAAATTTTCTAGCATGCTTCACTTTGAATTCATTTCGGGCGACTTCAAACCAACAACCTACTTTCAATACTCCTAATCCCAACTCAAGAATTTGCACAAGCGCAAGTAAGGTCATGTCATCTAGGGAGATATCAAGCTCAAGCGCATTTTACTCTTTGTTCCCTGAGTTTTCACTTTTCCCCAACTAATGGGTTTTCCACATTTCAACATTCAAGACCTCCCCATAGATTTCCCCACATTCTAACACACCCCAAGCAACTAATTTTAGCATATTCAATCCATAGTTGCAAGATTTTCACCAAAACATGAATTTTCAATTCTAGAATTTCAAATTTGCTCACTAATTCAAGTTCGATCTATCACAAACTCTCCAAACTTTGTTTACTCTATCATGAACAACTTAGACACGACTCAAGCACCCCAAATTCATGGGAAAATTGTCAAGGGTTCAAGTTCATCCATATTCCCAATTTCTATATCATGAACCCTAACTTTTTCCATGTACCGACATCAATATATATAGCATTTCAGCACAAGTAATACTAGATTAATCTACTTTTAAGTACTCCTAATCCTAAAACATTTTTCTACAAAGTTGAAGAAGATTAAAGAAAAAATAAAAAAAAATCAATACATACCCGAAATTAAAGTGAGTTGATGATGAAAAGTGATTGTGGATTGATTTGTGTGTGTTGTGGGTGAATGAAAATGATTTTTACGGAATGGGGTTCAATTTTCGACCAAAGGGTACCTTTCGTTTGTTAAAATTGTGAAAGAATTCAAAGTGGGCAATTTTTAGGGTGTTAGACCCCTTTACTCGTCGACCTCACAGTTTAGTGGGCCGGACTGAACGCCTGCTGGGCCAGGCGGGGCGCCTCATGGGCCAGGCGATCCGCCTAGCCTTGATCCCTCTTTCCTTGAATTTTTTCCACATCTAGACTTGCCAGGGCGGTCCTCCTGACAAATTAGGAGGTCTGCCTAGCCTTGTACCGAGCTATTCTTTGTCTTTTTCCTCACTTTTCAACTCTCGAACTCACCAACACTCGAGCACCTGCACAAGTAGCTACTAATTACACTAAAAACATGGGTTGCCTCCCAAGAAGCGCCTAATTTAACGTCGCGGCACGACAGTGATGCATTATCCACTCACGGCTCATCAAGAAAGATGCAAGCCACTTCACCAACTTCGGCGTTGCATCCCAAATATGTTTTACCCGATGCCCATTGACTCGGAAAGTTCTTCCTCATTCCTTCGATTGCAAATCAACCGAGCCATAAGGTGTAACACCTACCACCTTAAATGGACCCTTCCATTTGGATTTTAGCTTCCCGGGAAACAATTTCAACCGGGTGTCGAACAACAATACTAAATCTCCCTCTTTGAACGTCTGGATATAAATTCTTGAATCAAGAAGCTTCTTCATTTTTCCTTGTAAATCATTGCATTTTCATAGGTCAAGAACCGGAATTCATCAAGTTCATGCAAGTTCGACACCCTTGCACTTGCGGCATCGGTCCAATCCATATTCAATTTCTTCAATGCCCACAAGGCTTTGTATTCAAGCTCAACCAGTAAATGAAAAGCTTTACCGAACACCAATTTGAATGGAGACATCCCAATCGGAGTTTTGTAGGCAGTTCAGTAAGCCCATGAAGCATCATCAAGTTTCATAGCCCAATCGATTCTATTTGCGTTAACCATTTTGGCTAGAATGTTATTCACTTCCCAGTTTGAGACCTCAACTTGACCACTTGTTTGAGGGTGGTAGGGTGTTGCAACTTTGTGTTTCACTTCGTATTTTTGGAGGAGGTTTGCAAAAGCTCGGTTGGAAAAATGGCTTCCACCATCACTAATGATTGGCCTCGGGGTCCCGAATCGTGAGAAAATATTCTTTTTCAAGAATCCCAACACACTCTTGGCTTCATTATTGGGGAGCGCAACCGTTGTCACCCATTTGGACACGTAGTCAACCGCCACCAAGATGTATTTGTTGCCATAAGAACTCACAAACGGCCCCATAAAATCAATTCCCCATACGTCAAACAACTCAACCTCAACAATGGGATTCATCGGCATCTCAAGCTTCCTTGATATTCCACCCTTTCTTTGGCATTGATCGCAATTTTTCACCCAAGCGTGGGCATCTTTGTGCAAAGTTGGCCAAAAGAAGCCACATTGTAATACCTTGGCCGCCGTCCTCACTCCACCATGATGTCCTCCGTCAGGAGAAGAATGACACCCTTCCATAATAGCTTCTTGTTCGGACTCGGCAACACATCTCCGAATGATTCAATCAACACACACCCTAAAGAGATAGGGTTCATCCCAATAAAAGAATCTTGCATCCTTAGCTAATTTCTTCTTTTGATAGAATGTGAAGTCTTCGGGATAGACTCTCCCAACTATGAAATTAGCTAGGTCGCCATACCAAGGGATTGTTTCCCAAGACACGGCCAAGATCCTTTCATCCGGAAATGCATCATTCACTTCTACCTTTTCTTTTGGCCTACCCTCCTCCTCCAAGCGGGACAAGTGGTCCGCCACATGATTTTCGGTCCCTTTTCGATCAATCACATCAATATCAAACTCTTGAAGGAGTAACACCCACCGGATGAGCCTTGCTTTGGAGTCTTTCTTTGCCATCAAATACTGAATGGTGGAGTGATCGGTGTGAACAATTGTTTTCGACCCCACCAAATATGATTGGAATTTTTCAAACGCAAACACAATAGCCAAGAGTTCCTTCTCTGTCACCGTATAGTTCAATTGAGCTCCGTTCATTGTTTTACTTGCATAGTAGATGGGATGAAACATCTTGTTCACCCGTTGACATAGCACGGCCCCCAAAGCCACGTCACTAGCGTCACACATGAGTTCAAACGGAAGCTCCCAATTAGGACTCACAATTGCCGGTGCGGTTTTCAACCTCTTCTTCACTTCTTCAAAAGCTCCTAAGCAAGCTTTGTCAAACTTGAACTTGGCATCCTTCTCCAAAAGTTTGCACATAGGATTCACAACTTTGGAGAAGTCCTTGATAAAGCGGCGATAAAATCCCGCATGCCCCAAGAAACTTCGGACACCCTTCACGGTCATTGGAGGTGGAAGTTTTGAGATCACCTCAATCTTTGCTTGATCTACTTCGATGCCTTTCTTTGAGACTTTGTGTCCCAACACTATGCCTTTTTGAACTAAGAAATGAAATTTCTCCCAATTAAGCACAAGCCTTGTTTCTTCGCATCTCTCAAGCACCCTCTCCAAGTTTGACAAAAACTCATCGAATGAATCTCCAACTACCGAGAAATCATCCATGAAAACCTCAAGAAAATTCTCCACCATGTCGTGGAAAAGAGCTAGCATGCACCTTTGGAATGTGGCGGGGGCATTACAAAGACCAAATGGTATTTTACGGAATGCAAAGGTGCCATAGGGGCAACTGAACGTGGTCTTGTCTTGATCCTCGGCCTCAATGGATATTTGGTTATAGCCGGAGTATCCATCCAAGAAACAATAGTAAGCACGACCCGCCAACCGATCAAGTATTTGATCAATGAATGGCAAAGGAAAATGATCCTTCCTTGTAGCGGTGTTGAGCTTCTGATAATCCATACACACTCTCCACCCGGTTACGGGTCTAGTTGAAATGGACTCACCTTTGTCATTTAGAATCACTGTCATACCCCCTTTTTAGGCACACATTGTACGGGTGACACCCACTTGCTATCGGATAATGGAACTATCACACCCGCATCTAGCAATTTGATGATTTCATTATTCACCACCTCTTGCATAGGAGGATTCAACCTCCTTTCGTGTTCTACTCTTGGCCGACACCCTTCTTCAAACAAGATCTTATGAGTGCATACCCCCGGATCAATCCCCCCTTATATCCTCCAAGGTCCACCCTATAGCTTTAATCCTCCCCTTCACCACTTCCACAAAGTTTAGATTCTTGAGTTTTAGTCAAGGAAAGTGTATCTCAAATGGGATGGTAGGATTTTCAATTCAAGTTTCGGTGGTTCTTCGATGGATGGTTTTGTAGGCGGGGTTTCTCGGTTTTCAAGGTCTAAGGATAGCTTTTTAGGTACATAGGGTTTTGATAGAAAGCCTTCTAATGCCTTCACCACCTCTGCTACACTCTCTTCATTTTCCACATCCATGTTCCAAATTACCGCCGCCAACGTGTCTTCTTGACTAGCTAAGACACTCTCCTTTTCTACTAGGGCATCAACCACGACATCGACATAAGAACAAGTCGCATCAGTATCCATTGGTTGCTTCAAGGCCTTGCAAATATGAAATACGGCCTTCTCCCCATTGAACATAAAAGTAAGTTCACCTTTCTCCACATCACAAAGAGCTTTTTTGGTTGCCAAGAATGGTCTCCCAAGAATGATAGGTACTTCAAAATCTACGGGGCAATCAAGAATAACAAAATCTGCCAGGAAGACGAATTTACCTACCTTCACCAACACATTGTCAATAATCCCAATCAGACTTTTCATTGAGCGATCGGCCATTTGTAGGTTCACGGTTGTTGTTCTAGGTGCTTTGGTGTCCAATGTCTTATACACCGCATATGGTATTAAGTTGATACTTGCACCTAGGTCACACAAAGCCTTCTTGAAGTGCCTTCCACCAATTGTGCATGGAATGGTGAGAGCCCCGGGATGGTGGTACAAATTTCGAAGTTTCAAAATTCGAATACTTCATTTTGCACTTCTTGGCCTTCAAGTGAGGGATGTCATTTTGCTTTCTTGGCATGAGAAACTCAAGAATGTACTCATTTTGCTCATCAACACCAAAATCATCCAAAGGTGTTTGTTCTTCCAATTCCATTGCCTCATCAACACATAGTATTGAAACATGAAGTGAATGAGAGCCAACTTTTTTCAACACCAATGGAGCATCAAGTATGACATGCTCCTCTTCAAAGATGCTAGAGTCTTCACCACAAGAGTTCTTCATTTCCACCCTAGACTCCAACACAACTTCCTTGCCTATAGCATCATCACAAAGTAACTTGAAACTATGATCAATTCCATGATTTTCCATGATTTGACTTGTGCTCTCTTCTACAAATTCGCCCATTTCTAGCATATCATTCACAGTTTCTTCATGTTGAGCCTCGGAAGCTTCAACCATCTCATGCACTAGAAATTTCAAGACAGGAGCTTCAAGATCAAATTGGTTCACTCTTTGTCTTAGTTCTTCTTTTTCATGTTCGAGATCCCAACCATCTACATTTAAATCATGAAGGCATGCTTCATGGACTTTCATTTTTTGAGCTTGATCTCGGAGCCAAGCTCAGCTCACAATTTCTTCTTTGTCCTAATTATGCTTTTCTTCAACAATTCTTTCTTGATATTCAAGCACATCTTCCATGGAGGATTCTTCTTGGAACTCAAGCTCATCTTCAATATAAAACCTTTGTTGGGATTTGGCAACATCCTTAGCTTGTTGAGCATTGAAAGTGTCAACCAATTGGCTTAGTTGAGCCTCCAAGTTGTGAATTGCTAAGCCATTTTGATGGATCGTATCTTTTATCTAATTGAAGGCTTCGCCATTCTCACAATGGTTTTTAAGTATCCGCTCCATCAAATATTCCAATCTTTCATTTTGATTGCATTCACATTATGAAGTGGATAGGTTCATCTCTTCTTGAAACATCTCTTGGATGCCTCGCCATTCAGGTTCAAGTTCCATGTTTGCATTAGACCTATCAACTCGTAAGCATCATTAGTACCATTACAAAAATCATTAGGAGAAGAATAGGGAATATTAGGACAACTATTCCAATGACCATCTTGGCCACCACACTCATGGCATATGTCCCACTCATAGGAATGAAAAGGTGCACACAACTCACTTCCGGAAACATTTTGACAATCTTTCCAATAGTGTGGTCCATCACAATAAGGACAATGATCACTCATATATGGATTTTAAATATTAGACCAATTTTGGTTCAATGATGCCATTTCAAGGTAATTACTACAAAGCTAAACTAACTAACTAACAGAAGTATACACGACACACAGAGAAATATTTACAATTCATTTAAGAACAAATATTCACAATTTGCAAGACAAGGATTCACGAAGTTTGGAACTAAGCCAACAAGCTCAACTCCTCAAACTACTCTAATACACGAATTGTTCCCCTACAACGGCGGCAATTTTGTCAACACTCAACACACACCTCGGCTTGAGGTATGAACGGTCATCACAATACAATTTACCAAACTAGGAGTCGGGGTCGAATCCACAAGGAACAAAGTGATGCGATCAAAGTAGTAGAGGAACTAAACCTATTTAACAAAGACAAACTAGGATAACGAGGTGATAGAACGATATTAACAACTACAAACTACGCTAGGAAAGCAAGTAAATGTGATCTATGGCCTTCTCACAACCTAGGAAAACAAGTTTTGAGCCTAGGATGCAATTATAGCACGGGGTTTATATATTATGGCCGAGTCGTTCTGATGTAATCCCTAGAATCCTTATGGCCTGGAAAGGATTTACCTATATGGCGCTCGTCAAAGACACGGTTGAGCTTATAAAGCACTACCCCTTATCCGAGGAAAGAAGACATCTTCCTAGCGTAACTTTTTTAGATGAGTTAGTCTATGAAATAGCCTATCAACCCAAATCCTCGCTCGCTTCACTAATCTACGCTAACTAATCTCTCCCGAGTCTTTAATTAGCAAAGTAGGCGGGTAACTTAAGTGTCGCGAGCACTAAAGTCAAGCAATCAAAACAATGGAAGCTAGATAATCAAAATCCAACAATATAAATTCCTAGTCGTGACTCATTCATATATTCATGTCCAAAATCATTTCAATTAACAATACAAATAGCCATGAAATATATTCGTAAAATCAATTCTTCAATAACATCAACAACACCCAATATATTCAATACAAAGCATGAAAGTAAAGAAAGAAGTACTAAAGGTTGAGAATTTCTCAATGGGGTTGCTCCAAATCTTCACCCTTTTGGTGTTCTTGTTGATGGATCCTCACTCCAAGATTGGAAAAATGGCCAAAAGATTGTCATCATAAGGATTCACATTCTCCACTTGAGGGTCATTAGCTTCCTCTTGTATTTCATCTTCGTCCACTTGTTCAACATGGAATGGATAGCCCTCTTGGTTGAGTTCTCTATGGAACTCTTCATCATATTCTTCTTCATAACCTTGCAGATCCCCATGTTGTTGATTATAATAATGATTGTAGTTGGGGTTCCGCAAGTGCCGATTAGGATTTCTCCCATAAGAAATTTTCACCTACACAAGGTAAACCAAACAACTTTGATTAGCTAACGCAACTCTATATTGAAACCGTAGTTCCCCGGCAACGGCGCCGAAATTTGATCCACACTGAATCCTACACCTTTAATGGTGAGGGGCGGTCGTCAAAATATAATACCCGATATAAGTCGGGGTCGATTTCCTAAGAGAACTAGCTCGTCAAGTAAGAGAGTTGCAAATAGCAAGTCAAATGAAGTTTAATATTGAGTCCGAGAAATGGAGTTGTTTTAAGTATGCTACAATTAACTACAAGACATACAATTAAGCAACTAAATGGATTAGATATTATGAGACTAGGGGTGTAAACAACTAATAGTGATTTCCAACCAACGGGTGTCGTCACTTAGCTTTCCCAACACAAGTATAATTATGGTCGAGTATTCTGATTGTGGTCTCTCGAATCCTTCCGGCCTAGAAGAGATCTTTCACAACTTGCTCATCAAAGCCTTAGTTGAATACTCAAAGCGCTACTCAAATACCCAAGGAAATGAGACCTCTTCCGAGCGTAACTTCTTTTAGATGAGTTAGTCTATATGAGTAGCCTACCAACTCTACTATTCTACACTACCTAATCTCTTCTGAGTCTTTAACTAGCAAAGTAGACAAGAAATCCCAAATATCATGGATTTTGGAATTTTGATGTTATTATAATGGGGAGTTTGATAATTGTTACTTATGTTATAGCTAGTGAAATGGAACAACACCCATTCATTTTCTAACACTATAGCATATTTACACCCCTAGTTATGAGTTTAGCTACTCAGAACTTTAAATTTATAACTAGGGTTTGAATCAAAGAATCAAGATGTAATGAAATGATGAATTGAAATCAATCATAGATTTTGGAGGTCAAAATGGCCATTAGGACGGTTGTCCTAATATTCTTTATTCTTCTCCTAATGATTTTTGTAATGATGCTAATGATTCTTATGAGTTTGATAGGTCAAATGCAAATATGAACATGGAACTTGAACCCGAATGGCAAGGTATCCAAGAAAAGTTTCAAGAAGAAATGGACTTATCTACTTCACAAGAAGAACTCACTCAAAATGAGTGATGTGAATAATTGATGGAGCGGATACTTGAACAACATCATGAGAATGCCGACACTCTCAAGGAGATGAAATAAATGAAGGTGGAATTTCACCAAAACGACTTAGCCTTACAACTCTTGAAGGAGAAAATGAAGCAATTAATTGAAATCTTTAATGCTCAAGAGGCTAAGGATAGGTATAGTATTCAAGAAGAACCCTCCATGGAAGATGTGCTTGAATGCCAAAAAAGAATTGTTAAAGAAGAGCACATTTAGGATGAAGAAAAAATTGTGAGCCAAGCTTGGCTCCGAGATCAAGCTCGAAAAATGAAAGTCCATGAAACATGCCTTTAAGACTTAAATGTAGATGGTTGGTATCTCAAACAAGAAAGAGAAGAACTAGGACAAAGAGTGAACCAATTTGATCTTGAAGCTCGTGTCTTGAAAATTCTAGTGCATGAAATGGTTAAAGCTTCTGAGGCTCAACATGAAGAAATCGTGAATGATATGCTAGAAATGTGCGAATTTGTGGATGAGAGCACAAGTTAAATCATGGAAACTCATGAAAATGATCACATATTCAAGATATTTGGTAATGATGCCATGAGCAAGAAATTTATGTTGGAGTCTAGAGCAGAAATGAAGAACTCTTGTGATGAAGACTCTAATACCATCAAAGAGGAGAATGTCAAGCTTGGTACTCAATCGACGTTGAAAAGGGTTAGACCTCATTCATTTCACTTCTCAAACCTTTGTGTTGATGATGCAATGGAAGTGGAAGAACAAGCACCTTTGGATGATTTTGGCATTGATGAGAAAAATGGGTACATTGTTGAATTTGCCACGCCAAGGAGACAAAACGACATCCCTCACTTGAAGGCAAAAAAGTACAAGATGAAGAATCCGGCTTTACAAGCTTGGAAATGTGTACCCCGCCTAAAGAGCACAGCAAAGAACATGAAGCCATGTTGGGGAGAAAATTCACCTTCACCAAGTGGACAGAAAAGCATCATGGGTACCGTCTAGCCAAGACATTAAATAAAGCGCTTGTCGGGAGGCAACCCAAATCTCTTTCAAATTTTAGTTGTTTATTGTTGCATATTAGGTTAGATGTTTACACCCCTAGTTATGAATTTAGCTACTCATAACTAGGGTTTGAATCAAAGCAATCAAGATGTAAAAAAATGATAGATTGAAACCAAACATAGATTTTAGATTGATATATGAATTAATATTCAAAGATACAAGTTTAGAGGCTTACAAAATAATGTTAAGACTCCAACTTGGCTCAAAAAATCACCCAAAATCTCTAGAGTGTAAGTATAGAATTGGATTTTGTCAAAACCTTAGCTTTTGGTATTTATACTAGTTCAGAATCCCGTGTTTTAGACGGAGCGCCCAAATTCTACGCGGAGCACCTAGAAAATGTACATAATTGTGCAGTGGCTTATCTCAGGCGGAGCGCCAGGACAATGCTTGTCTTGGTGGAGCGCCTAACTTCAGGCGGAGCGCCTGGGTATTGCTTGTCTTGGGCGGAGCGCCCCAATTCTAGGCGGAGCGCCTAAACAATGCTTTCTCTGGGTGGAGCGCCTACTTGCTAGGCGGAGCGCCTCAAGCTGTGACAAGATTTTTGACTTTTTGAATCCAATTCTTGCTCTTTTAGCTTTACTTTTCAATCGATGTTCATACCATCTAGTATAACCTGAAAATGAGCAATTTACGACATCAATAACACCAAACGTTGCCTTTGAATTAAAAAACGCTTAGAATAGTCTTTATGTTGGTAAAATACCAACTTATCAACTTCCCCAAACTTAAGTCTTTGCTTGTCCTCAAGCAACTCAAAATCAAGCATGTCGAAGCACTTTTTCACATTTAAGCTCAGAGTCAAGTCATGTTCCACAATTCGAACTTCTTAAACAATGTTTTTGTATTAATGAATTAGTTGGTACTAACTAGTCACACACACTAATATGAAAAATTGACAAGCATCTATGCACTTTGCTCGGACTATGGTAAAAAGGAAACACATGAGCCTTTAGAGCTAGCTCACGGTTATCAGCTTGCTCCAATTGTTCATGAGTCTCAATATGCTTTCAAACCCCTCGCTCAAAAGTTACTTTCTTCCTCACGAAAAAGAATGGAGTCCTTCACTCACAAAATATTTTAACACAAAAATTGGACTGCAAGAATTTGAACTCTCACCCTCACAAACAAATGCTCGTGTGTGCTTCTCAAAGATTCAAAGACTTACTCTTCTTGTACTTCTCCACTAATGTAGGGCCACTTGACTAGATATCAATTAGGACTTGATATGGTTGTAACGTAGGCTTTTGGTTTAAGGTGTGGTAGATTTGGCTAAATAGTGACTTATACCTCCATAGCACTACACCATTTTACTTTATTTTGTGCAACTTTCCTTCTTCTTTTTTTTTTCCATTTAGGCTCATTCTACCTTTCTTTTGAAGATGACACTAATTAATCCCTCATTTATTCAACTTTCTTCTCTTCTTCTTCTTCTTTTTTTTTTTTCTAATTAATCTTTTTGTATTCACTTGTTTCACTTTCCTTTGTTTCACTTTTTCTCTTTCTCTTTTCTTTTTTTTGTTTGTTTTTTTTTGTTTTTTTTTTTTTGCGTTTCTCTTTTCTTCTTTCTTTTATGTACTTCACTTTGACATTCACAATGGAATTCCAAGCTTTTACCATCTCTCCCAAACTTAGGTTTTAGCCTAAGTTGAACATTTTTCAATGAACACATGGAGGTTAGGGCCAAAAAGAGGGTTGGTGCCTTAGCACACAAGAATTGGCTCGGTTTTCAATTTTAGTGACTTCCAAATGAAAGGTTAAGGCTCAGAGGGGCTAACTAGGATAAATACGTACGGGTAGGCCATTTAGGATAGTAGCGGTCCAAAGAAAGCCTAAAATCATATCTCAAGTGAAGTTTCACCTAGGATTTCGTCTCAAAGTACATTAAGGGCAAGTTCCAAACTTCAAGTAATACACACAAGCTTATTATTCAAGAGCTCACCACACACGCAAGTAATCTTTCAAGTTCGAAGTCTAAACATACACTAAGGACACTCAATCACAAACCATGTAATTGTTCAAGATTTTAAACCATGCCAACAACACAATTGAGCTAGCTAAAGAACCTCGTGGTCTACAACTCATGCCATGCCATTCAAAGTCCACAACTACTTGTCAAGATTGCCATAAAAATAATGAAACAATAGGTAGTACCACATAATCCAATAATATTTACATACTTGGTTCAAAAAGAACCTCTGGAAAGAACCAAGTAAAGAAAACCGGAGGCTTATTTGAAAAATAAAAAGTTGGAACATGAAATAACTTCTAGCTAGACTAAAAAAGTAGATATATACAAGATGGTTCGAATTTGTACATGGATATCATTGAGCACAAAATCTATCCAAAATACACATACAAGTTTGAACCCCTCCCCCAGCTAAAGACTCTAGCATCGTCCCCGCATGCTAAGTAAAAAAGTAAAGTACGAAAGGGGGTAGAAATGGGACTCCCAGATAGTGCTCAAACCAGGCCTTTGCCTTTGCCATCTGATGTTTGGAATTTTATGCCTATAATTCCTTAATATTTTCTCACGTTTGAGTACTTTATTCACGCGTTTTCTAGTTAATGAATGTGATTTTGCACTAATTTTATATCGTATGATTGTAGGTTTTTATGAAGTGCAATTGGAGCTTTAAAGAGCATGATTGAGAAAGAAAAGATTGGAGTTTGATTGAGGATTGGATCGAGCACACACGAAGGCATGACACGAAGCGAGCCGCGGAGCAAGGAGGAGCAGGATTTGGCCTGGCGCCCCAGGTGGCGCGCCGCGCCAGGCAAAGTGATGCAGCCCGACCACGTGCTGATCGATCACCGAGGAGACCGATGACAAGAAGCCAAGCCAAGCTGCTGCACGATGTGCATGTTCACTTAGCCTGGCCGAAGGAAAACAATTGCTCCGAAACTGAGTGGCCGAGCTCAAGAATCGAAGGCATTATCTTCAGATTTGAGCCCGAAGGCAAAGTGACCGAGGACAATGAGCTCGAAGACAATTGAGCGTCCGAAGGCAACAAGTGTGTTCGAGCAGACAATCGAGAACCGAAGCCAAGGCTTACCGAAGTCAAAGTCTGCCGAACACAATTTAGTTCAGCCCTGCGTGGCTTATTTCCAGTGGTCGCCTGTGACCCTTTTACTAGTTTACCCTTAGTGTTTCCTATATAAACCTTGTTCCCTTTTATTGTAAAGATACCTAGTTTTTGAACATTGATGAATTAATGAAAGTGCTGAGCACATTTCTTGTCTCCGTCGTGAGCAACCCCCTGTGAGGGCTTTTATGGACTTGTGGCTTTCGGTTAATCCGATTGAACATTCCTCTTTGATCATTCAGTTTGCAAGAGGCAATGTTCTCTTGAGGATTGTTGCATAGTTAGGGTGATTCTTGTATCCCTTTCGATCGAGCTTTGAGACAGGTTCCTCACTGTTCTTTCGAAAGAAGCAAGTTTTGTCTTGCTTCTATCTTTTATCTTTTGTTGTTTATCTTCCGCGTTTGTGCTAAGCAACTCCTTCGGGTTTGCATTGCACCATCTTGGTATCAGAGCACGGTTTGGGCTTGTTTCTACAACCCCAAATCCTGTTCAAGTTATCTTTATTTTCGTGCGTTGTGTCTTTGTTTTCCGTTTCGTGTTCTTGATTTGATTTTGTTACTGTTGGTGTTGTTATTTTACAAAAAAAAAAAAAAAAAGTGTTAAAAAGAAAATTCAAAAATTGTGTTTGATTGTTGGTTGTTTGGGAAAAACAACCATTGATTCTTGTTCACCATCGAGTTCCGAATCCAACAAGTACCCGACGTACTAATTTTGTGACTAGGGTTTCTTGGTGAAATTTGGACTGATTTTGAGCTTCAATGGTGACTGAACTCGAACCCCATTGTGTTTAGTTGAAACCGATGAAGATTGGTGGTTCTTGAGTGATTTCGGTTTGTTTTGTTGCTTAAAATCAAAGTTTAAAGGTTTGAATCGTTGTCCGTACAGCGGAAAATTGTTACCATCGTAACAGTGTACGACGCGAACGAGCCGTGTAGATTGATTTCCTCCGTTGTTGAGACCGGAGTTGAAAAGCGACCCAGATCTGTTGAATTTCGTGGTCAGTGAACCGAAGTTGTTGTGTCCGTACGCCGGAGCAAAGGTCACTGTTCCATTGAAGAAGAAGGGGTAAAGTGTAAACATCAAAACCCCAGGTGAAAATTTGTCGGCTGAGAAAAGGAAAGTGGATAAGGTAAAACCCTATCCGTACCAAGGAGGGACCACTCTTGTACGAACAAGAGTTGGTGTGGCCGAGGAAGATTCCAAAAGGGAATCAAAGGGTAGATTCTCCTAGGTTCTCACTTTCTTTCGTGTCAAATTCTAGTTGGTGGATCTTTCGAGTAATTGTCCTACTCGAGGTCGTACTAACTCTTTTAAGCTGATAGGAATTCGTGCGAAGGGGTGACCAAAGTCCAAACTTTCGTAGAAATTCTTTTGACTCCCCGAGCTCAGTTAAAAAGCGTCCGTTCCATCGAGTCGAACATCACTTCACTCTTCCCGAAGAGGCAGTGACTATTGTCAAACTTGAAGGATCTTAGAGGACAGATCAATCAGACGAGCCACTGTTAACAAGTCCTTGAGTGATCAAAAACCGAACCCATAAATTGAGTGGACCCGACTGCCACCCATCAAAGGTGAGGAAGTGTGTGAGGTGATTTCTAACCCTAACATTTGTTTGATCTTTGACTTGTGCAGGTACAATGGCTGTAAATGATGGCAAAAGCATTGAGAAGCCCGAGGTGTCGTTAGCCGATCTCATGGCTGCGATACAAGGAGTCAGTGCCGAATTACGAGGAGTGACTGCTCGAGTGACTCTCCTCGAGCAGGGAAACGCATCCGTGGCCATGAATGGGTCCGGCGTTGGAACGAGCCAATCCACTCCAATGAAACCTGAGCTGTATGCTGAGCTTGGACGACAACATCAGTTGACAAGTGAAGCAATTCGAAGAGAACTTAACTTGGGCAATCCCCAAGCTGCTTATCAAAACTTGGGCAATCCCCAAGCTGCTTATCAAAACTTGGGCAATCCCCGAGGAGAAAGAATACCACCTCCAACGGCCCGAAGAGATCTTGGAGCCGTTGCTGAGGAGATTGATGAAGAGGAATTTCCCGAGGACGAATATGAGCGTGAGCTGCCATTCGCTCAACGAAGGCAAGCTCACCGAGGTCGTGGAAATTTCCGAGGTCGAGGCCGAGGCGCAAATGTTGGAGGAAATATTGAGCGTGAGGCTAACGATCGAGATGATGAGTACCCCAAACAGGCTCGAGCTGTTCGAGACTCAAATTTGAACAGTGTCAAGATTACTATTCCACCCTTTAAAGGAACTAGTGATCCCGATGAGTATCTTGAATGGAAGCTTAAAATGGAGCGCATCTTTGATACCAATGAGATGACCGATGAGAGAAAAGCTGCCCATGCCATTGCTTCGTTCGAAGCCTATGCATCAACATGGTGGGAATCTGACAAGAGACATAGACGAAGGAATGACTATCCTGAAGTCACTACCTGGCCGCAATTAAGAAGAGCAATGGATGCTAAGTATTTGAGTGCCAAGTACAGGCAGACTCAAATGCAAAAGCTCTATGAGTTAAAGCAAGGGTCTAAGTCTGTCCAAGAGTACCACGATGAGTTCGAAAAGGTTCGATTGAATCTTGATCTGGTCGAAGACGAAGAACAAGCCATTATCAGATTCAAAAATGGCTTGGCCAGGGATGTGTCATCTCAATTGAGGCTCCACGTGTATCACACGTTGGAAGATCTGTTCGATGCTGCAACCGAAGCTGAAAAATTGGTGAAGGACGACAAGGCAAACCGGTATCGAGGAGTCACTACTTCTACTCCTTTGAACTGAGGTAAAGAATGGAAGAGTCCAAACCAAGCAAGTGCTAACACTGTTCGAGATTCGAACAGACCCTTCGAAAGAGGTGTGACCGTTAACCAGTCGAGAGAAGTGGGAGGTAAAGTTCAACTCAACTCTCCTAGTGCTTCAAATATTCAGTGTCACAAATGCAAAGGTTATGGTCACATGGCAAAAGAGTGTCCAACTCGCAAGGTTATGCTTCTGCTCGAAGATGGAACCGTCCATGAGCAAGCGAGTGACACCGAGGAGGAAATTATCGAGGAGACTGATCGAGCTGAAGTTGATGATGATCATGAGGCTGCCGAAGCTGATCATCCGAAAATGTTTCTTGTGGTTCGAAGGAATTTGAGCTGCATGACTCTTGAAGAAGAGGACAACCAAAGAGAAAACCTCTTTCATGCCCGATGTCGAGTGAGGGGAAAGGTGTGTTCGATGATCATTGATTCCGGTAGTTGTGCCAATGTAGTGAGCCAAACTCTGGTTTCACAAATCGGATTACCTACGATGAAGCATCCCCACCCTTACAAGTTACAATGGCTGAATGAGTGTGGAGAATTGAGAGTTGTCAAACAAGTGTGGATCAAGTTCAAAATCAGAGAGTATCAAGATGAAATGATATTCGATGTGGTTCCGATGCAAGCTTGTCATTTGCTATTAGGTCGACCATGGCAGTATGACCGAACAGCTGTTCACAATGGCAGATCCAACACTTACACTGTGAAGCTCGATGGGAAGAGTTTTATACTCAAACCCTTGTCTCCAAAACAAGTCACCGAGGACTATAAACGGATGAAAGAATTGACAGAAGCGGCCAAAGCTAAGCTTCCGATGGGAGCAAAATTGGGGCCTGAAGAGACAAACTCACTGCCCGAGGTGAAAGGAATTTGTGCAATCATGCAACCCGGTGAGATCTTACGAGGCAACGACCATGGTCAGACGATGATTTGCCTCGTGCACAAGGGTATCTTTCTGAACTCTAATGATGATTTTTCCAATGATAACCCTTTGCCTTTGTTTGTTCGTAAAGTTTTGCAGGACTTCGAGGACATGTTTCCCGAGGAAATGCCAGGTGGATTACCTCCGTTGAGAGGAATCGAGCACCAAATTGACTTCGTGCCAGGGTCTCAAATCCCTAACAAACCTGCATACCGGTGTAATCCCGAAGACACCAAAGAGCTCCAACGGCAGGTTGATGAATTGCTGAACAAGGGCCTCATTCGTGAGAGCTTGAGTCCTTGCGCCGTTCCAGTTATCCTTGTCCCGAAGAAGGATGGAACATGGCGAATGTGTGTTGACTGTCGAGCAGTCAACAAAATAACGGTAAAGTATCGTCATCCTATCCCTCGATTAGATGACATGCTTGATGAATTGAGTGGTTCTTCATGCTTTACAAAGATCGACCTCAGGTCCGGTTACCACCAGATCCGAATGAAACCCGGAGACGAGTGGAAAACCGCATTCAAGACCAAGTTCGGTCTCTATGAATGGTTGGTGATGCCTTTTGGCTTATCCTATGCCCCGAGCACATTCATGCGACTGATGAACCATGTGCTCAAACCGTTCATAAATAAGTTTGTTGTCGTTTATTTCTATGACATACTTGTTTATAGCAGAACCGTGGATGAACATGTCGAACACCTAAGGCAAGTACTTGAAAAGCTTCAAGAAGAGAAGTTGTATGCCAACTTCAAGAAATGCGCCTTTGGTGTCGATCGTGTAGTCTTTCTTGGATTTGTTGTCAGTGCTAATGGTGTCGAAGTCGATGAATCAAAAGTCGAAGCCATCAAAGATTGGCCAACTCCAACCTCGGTATCACAAGTTCGTAGCTTCCATGGCTTAGCTAGCTTCTACCGAAGGTTTGTTCGTGACTTTAGCACCGTGGCAGCTCCTTTAACCGAGCTGGTGAAGAAAGACCATCCATTTGTGTGGGAAGAGTCCCAAGAAAGGGCTTTCCAAGAGTTGAAACGGAGACTTTGTTCTGCCCCGTTGTTGCAACTCCCTGACTTCGGCAAAGCATTCGAAGTCGAGTGTGATGTATCTGGAGTTGGGATCGGAGGAGTGCTGATGCAAGAATCGAAGCCGATCGCTTACTTTAGCGAAAAGCTTAAGGGTGCAGCCTTGAATTACTCAACGTACGACAAGGAACTGTATGCCCTCGTTCGAGCACTCGCCCATTGGCAGCATTATTTGTGGCCTCGAGAGTTTGTGATCAAGAGTGATCATGAGTCTTTGAAACATCTCCGAGGTCAGGAGAAATTGAATCGAAGACATGCCAAGTGGGTTGAATTTATTGAAAGCTTTCCCTATGTAATTCATTACAAAAAGGGAAAAGATAATGTTGTGGCCGATGCGCTATCAAGGAAATTTGCCTTAGCGACCACTCTCGCCTCTAGGCTCATGGGATTCGAAAGCATCAAGTCGATGTACGAGGACGATCCTAAGATGAAATGTGTTCGAGACGCAATCTTGAGTGGCCAAAAGGTTGAGAAATATCAGTGGCATGATGGCTACCTCTTCAAAAATGGGAGGGTTTGTTTGCCAGTGTCATCGTGGAGAGAGCTCTTGGTTCGAGAAGCTCACTCTGGTGGACTGATGGGACACTTCGGTGTCGACAAAACTCTTGGTATCTTGACCGAGCAGTTCCATTGGCCCAAGATGCGACGAGATGTGGAAAAGCTTTGCAACGCTTGTCTCGTTTGCAAGAAAGCAAAATCGAAGTCCAACCCTCATGGTTTGTACACCCCGTTGCCTGTGCCTGATCGACCTTGGGTTGATATATCCATGGACTTTGTCTTAGGATTACCGAGGTCGGGGGGAGGACATGATAGCATCTTCGTTGTGGTTGACCGTTTTTCAAAAATGGCTCACTTTATTCCTTGCAAAAAGTGTGATGATGCACAACATGTAGCTACATTGTTTGTTTCTAACGTGTTAAAATTGCATGGTGTACCTCGTACTATTGTAAGTGATCGAGACTCAAAGTTCTTGAGTCATTTTTGGAAGTGTTTGTGGGGTGCCCTCGGCACCAAGCTACTATTCTCGACGTCTCACCATCCTCAGACTGATGGACAGACCGAGGTAGTTAACCGAACCTTGGGATCTTTGCTTCGGGCAATGACCAAAGGGAAGGTTGGAAACTGGGCTGATCGTTTGCCCATGATGGAGTTCGCATACAATCGAACAGTGCATAGAATGATCAACATGACCCCGTTTGAATGTGTGTATGGCTTTAATCCTTTGATTCCACTTGATTTAACCCCATTGCCTCGAGATTCTGTTCTTGATTTTGAAGGTACTCGACGAGCAGCTGCCTTGATCGAATTGCATGCAAAGGTGAAGAAGAACCTCGAGGAGGCCTATGCAAAGGTTGCCTTAAAGAAAAACAAGGGGCGTAAAAAGTTGGAATTAAGGAAGGGAGATTGGGTTTGGGTTCACTTCCGAAAGGAACGCTTCCCGAACCAAAGGAAAGGAAAGTTGGCTCCTCGAGGGGATGGTCCATTTCAAGTGTTGACCAAGATCAACAACAATGCCTACGTGATCGACCTCCCTGGTGAGTATAACATGTCCAACACCTTTAATGTTGCTGACTTAGTTCCTTGTGTTGTAGGTCCAACTTCGGAGGACGAGGAGGGCTTGATTTCGAGGACGAAATCTTCTCAAGAAGGGGAGGATGATGCAGCCCGACCACGTGCTGATCGATCACCGAGGAGACCGATGACAAGAAGCCAAGCCAAGCTGCTGCACGATGTGCATGTTCACTTAGCCTGGCCGAAGGAAAACAATTGCTCCGAAACTGAGTGGCCGAGCTCAAGAATCGAAGGCATTATCTTCAGATTTGAGCCCGAAGGCAAAGTGACCGAGGACAATGAGCTCGAAGACAATTGAGCGTCCGAAGGGAACAAGTGTGTTCGAGCAGACAATCGAGAACCGAAGCCAAGGCTTACCGAAGTCAAAGTCTGCCGAACACAATTTAATTCAGCCCTGTGTGGCTTATTTCCAGTGGTCGCCTGTGACCCTTTTACTAGTTTACCCTTAGTGTTTCCTATATAAACCTTGTTCCCTTTTATTGTAAAGATACCTAGTTTTTGAACATTGATGAATTAATGAAAGTGCCGAGCACATTTCTTGTCTCCGTCGTGAGCAACCCCCTGTGAGGGCTTTTATGGACTTGTGGCTTTCGGTTAATCCGATTGAACATTCCTCTTTGATCATTCAGTTTGCAAGAGGCAATGTTCTCTTGAGGATTGTTGCATAGTTAGGGTGATTTTTGTATCCCTTTCGATCGAGCTTTGAGACAGGTTCCTCACTGTTCTTTCGAAAGAAGCAAGTTTTGTCTTGCTTCTATCTTTTATCTTTTGTTGTTTATCTTCCGCGTTTGTGCTAAGCAACTCCTTCGGGTTTGCATTGCACCACAAAGCGCCCAGCCTTCTGGCGCGTTTGGCTGCGCGGCGCAGGGCAGAAGCGTGTGGATTTCGACAGGTTCTGCTTGTCTTGGTGCGTTTGAGGGCACGGGGCGCCAGCTACAGCGCCCCTGGAGCGGGTTTTGGCGTCCTATTTCGTCTAGGCTTAGGTGTAACTTATTACAAGGCATTTCTAAACCCTATAAATACTCTTTTACTTAGTTTTTGAAAGGATTTTAGACTTTGGAGCAATTGGAGAGCTCATAACATCTTGAACAAGGGTTTTTCTTCCTTCCATTAATCTATTAGGTTAGGGATGCATGTACCATTAAGATTTTCTTTTGTCACTTGACGTTATTTTTATTTGTTTCTTGCTTTAATATATGAAAAAAAATTAGAAAATCAATGAAAAATTTCAAACAGATTTTATTCTTAGTCTTTGTTAGTGGTGCATGTCATCCACCCCGTGGTTTTTCTTATGGCCTCGGTTCTTTTCCACAGGTAGACCTTTGAACTGGGTAGTTTTTATTTTTATTAAGATTAGTATAGTATTAGTTGTTAGATGGGCCCAGAGAAAAGAAATAGGTAGAATGCTAGGTGCCTTTGATTTGTTTGATACCGGTGTACTTGAACTTGTTGCATGTGCTATTTGTGGTGTCTTTTGGTTTTAAATTGTGATGCATGCCTAGAAAAAAATGGAATGATCCCCTTGAGATGCTTGAGTCCACTAACTTGACTATACTGTGAACCTTTGTGCATTAGTGCTTAATTTTCCACAAGTTGCACTCTACTTGCTTGATTGAGAGTTGTGATGGAGCCTTTTTGTGTAGACTGTGTGCAATGTGTTATGTGAGGCATATTCTTATTGTACTCCGTGTTTGCATATTGCTGTCTAGAACTTGCCCCGTGTGTGTGCAAAGCGAAATCCTAGGTTTACTCTAGTCGGAAAATGATACATGCCTTCTTTTGATTTGCCTACCCTTATATATATACACCTTGGACTAGATTGTTGTGACCATATTTACCTTTTGGGGTACCCACATCCCAAGCCTGCCCACTTGTTCTAAATTGCTTTCTTTTGGCCTTTTACTCCTTAAGCACTTTAAGTGATAGCTTGATATTATGTGGAGTTGTGGTTGAATGTTGGGGGGGGTTTTTGAGTGGAACCAATGAGGGGGATATGTGGTAAATTGAGAAGTAGTTGAGAAAAGATGATTAGCAAGGTTTGGAGCGAGTTGAAAAGAAAAAGGAAAAATTTGAAAAAAGAAAAAATTGAGTAATGGAAAAAAGAAGAGAAAAGAATATCCATCCTTGCTAGTGTTGTGCTTAAAAGAAAAATTACTACTTGTTGAAAAAGGGGTGTGTGAAAATTGTTGGTTGGGTGAAATGGTTGGTTTTGATGAGATTTGTGCTTAATTTAATTGTGATGTATTAAAGTGCTTAGGGAGGTAGTCACTATTACCCATATGTATCCTACCAGCCCTTAACCTACATAACAACCTTTTTAAAGTCCTAGTTAATCCCGATTGGAGTGAGCTTGCATTACTGGAGTCTTACACTACGGGCAAGCCTGTGGTACATCATGTGTGATATGTGAGCTTTTCATGAGAGTGAGTGAATTATTTCTATGCTATTATCCCCGTTCTATTCTTGATATTCATTGTTGTGTGTGATATTTGGGGGACACTCTCTTGCTTCATTTTGGTGAGGGCACACGGTTTGCATGAAATAGGTGAAGTTGCGGCATCTTGGTTGAGTAGATAGGTGTTAGTTTGTGGGAGCATGGTTGCAATGAGTTGAGTTTGTGCATTTGAGCTATATTGGTATGGTTGTTCGCATGTTTTTGAGTTTGATAAATTAATGGCATGTTTGTTGGACCCATAGTAGTCGTGTGTGCATTTGTTCAATGATCGGTATCAACTATAGTTATAGGGAGACCTGTTGTACCTAGGTTGGGAAGTTATTTGTGATCGCTCGAGGGCGAGCAAAGGTTCAAATGTGGGGTGGTGATGTTTGGCATTTTATGCCTATAATTCCTTAATATTTCCTCACGTTTGAGTACTTTATTCGCGCGTTTTCTAGTTAATGAATGTGATTTTGCACTGATATTATGTCGTATAATTGTAGGTTGTTATGAAGTGCATTTGGAGCTTTAAAGTGCATGATCGAGCAAGAAAAGATTAGAGTTTGATTGAGGATTGGATCGAGCACACGAAGGCATGACATGAAGCGAGCCGCGAAGCAAGGAGGAGCAGGATTTGGCCTGGCGACCCAGGTGGCGCGTGTCACGACCCAATTTCCAAGGGCTCGTGATGGCACCTAAACAACATTTGCCTAGGCGAACCAATGAAACAAGATGCGGAAAAGAACAATAATGTGAAAAGATCATAAATGGATATATAAATATGAAAGGGTGAAGTCCAAAAGAATATATCCACAAAAGAATTGGAGCATTCTAAGAGTGACTCAATAAAGTATGAATGTACATCAAAGAAATCTGAGTCCTATCTCTAAGTGACTCCGGCGGTATGCCACCACGGTCTGTGTGGTCGGCTCACCTCAATCAAAAGTCTCAGAAGCCTCGAAAACCGCTAACGTCCGGGCTGCTGACTGGATGAAGGACCTGCGCACGTAGCAGAGTAAGTTATGAGCCGAAGCCCAGTAAGATCACCGACAGGCCCGCTAAGGTACCCTTGCGGGACAAGTCGCTACATGCATCATAAGCAACAACATACTATAGTAATCATACAATAAAGTAGTGAAATCACAAATAGATGTAACACATTCCATACACACAAGTAGTAACCAGAAGTCTCAAGGATTATGCCCATCCAACGTAAGGCGTAAGTCAACTCAGCGGCGGTTTGGAGGTCCAATCTCTACTCCCGTGCCGACTAACCTAGACCTACGATGGACTAGCAACACCACTACTAAGTATCAACCATATACCGTGACCCGAAGTCACTATCACAGTCATGAATAAGTAGACCAACGACCCGTAGTCGTTGGCTCATCTCAAATCTGTCTACGATCGCACCACACCCCCTGTCAAGTGCGTCGTATCTCAATAAATTAAGTGACCACACCACACCCCCTGTCAAGTGTGTCACATCTCAAAGATCAAGTGTCCACACCACACCCCCTGTCAAGTGTGACACATCTCATAGTATAGGCGACACCACACCCCCTGTCAAGTGTCCCTCTAACAGTATTAATATCCACGACATTAATAACAATAACAGAAATAATAACAGAAATATTAATAACGATAATATTTCACAGTCACCGTAACCCAGGTTGGTTATGCTAGCTGAACGTAAGGCGAAGGTTAACCCGACCACAGTTTGGGGGTACAATCCCTACTCCCATGTCGTCCAACCCAAGGTTACGTATAGACAGCACTACCCAACCCGGCACATGAACAAATCAAGTACCAATATCATACAAAAGCCGGCAAAATCCTCGGCAAGAAATTATCATGACATGCCGGCAACATCCTCGGCCATGTCCCAAGTTCTTGCTATCTAAGCATGGCGTAGCAAGCGTTACTACGATATAAATTTAAGCTACCTCGACGTAGCGTTTAGACCGGCACATACCTCGGTCGAGTCACAATCTCGCTATTTATAACAAACAATAATAGCAAGTAATTCACATCATTAATCCTAACCATTGTTAGGTATATATATGCGTACATGAAGCATACTAGCATGAAGGAAGAGTCCACAAGCACAATAGAGGTCAAGTCTCACTTACCTCGAAATTCGGGCTCAAATGCCGGGAAGAATCTCCTTTCCCGCTCGCCTTGTCCGTGAAAGACTCTCCACTAGGTCTATTAAGACAAGATATAGCACATATGAGTGCTCAATTATAGCTATTTAAGCCTATAGGCATCCTAGGGTAAAAATTACCAAAATGCCCCCGGGTAGGGCCGAGCCCTAAATTTACAAAATGTACTTTTCCGGACTCCCCACGCTCCCGTGAGTCCAAAAGTACACTTAGATTCCACATGCGAACCTTGCTCGATGTCTTTCCCCAATTCTTAAGAATCTAGGGTTCTAACCCATTTCCAAGAATCAACCCTTTGATTCTTGTGTTAATCAACATAAAGATGGATTGAAAGGGCTTACCTTAAGTGTAAGTATGATTGGGTCTTCAAGAAATACCCAAAAATCGCCTCAAGAGCTCACCAAAAGATTTTTATAAGTTATGAACCGAAATGGCCCGAAATGGCCTTTTTATAGCAGTTTTTGCCTCTGTGACAGCTTCTTTTGAAAAAATCATAACTTTTGATAGGAATGTCCAAATAACCTGAAACCGGTGCCATTAGAACCACAACTCAAAGGGCTACAACTTTCATGTTTTGAGTTTTTTCCTAATTCCTTACGGATTGGCCGCAAAATCAGCTTTTATCCGGCTGTTTGCGCCAAAACAGAATAGAAAAGTCGCACCAGATTTTCTACTGTTTTAGGGGCAAAACGGGACCCTACGAAGCTCGGAATGATCCTAAATTTTTCACACAAGCCATAAAATACTTGGGTGACATGCTCGTCAAGACGGAACTCAATTCGGACCTCCAGAACTCAAAAAGTGGGTCCCACGGTAAAGGTTCAATTTTCGACTTTCGCCAAAATAGCAAAATTTAACCAAACGACCTCGGAATCAAATTCCGAAAGTCGCTACAAGTCACAAATGACTATACGAACCTAACGGAACTTTCGGATCTCTGATCGGAGCTCATTTGCTCAAATCGAGCTCGGAAACGTCTTTTAACTCTTTTAAACTTCCGAAATGGGGACTTTATCAAAAGTCCTATCAAACGAGGTCCGTTTTCAATTTTGAAGGTTGCTACATATCATAAATGACGAGACGGACCTAACGGTGCGCTCGGATTTTCCATCGGGGTTCGTTTACTCAAAACGAGCTATCGAAACCCCAAATTCCTTTCCGGAATTTCATAAACGGATCCTTTTCTCGAAAACCTATCAAACGGACTCCGTTTCGACTCAGATTTCACAGACGGGTCATAAATGACCTAACGGAGCTTTTGGGACTGTCGACACACAAATCGAGGTCCCGGATCCCGTAACGATTATTTGAGGGTCAGATTATCTGAACCGGGTAGTTTTTATTTTTATTATGATTAGTATAGTATTAGTTGTTAGATGGGCCTAGACGAAAGAAATAGGTAGAATGCTAGGTGCCTTTGATTTGTTTGATACCGGTGGACTTGAACTTGTTGCATGTGCTATTTGTGGTGTCTTTTGGTTTTAAATTGTGATGCATGCCTTGAAAAAAATGGAATGACCCCCTTGAGATGCTTGAGTCCACTCAGTTGACTATATTGTGAACCTTTGTGCATTAGTGCTTAATTTTTTACAAGTTGCACTCTACTTGCTTGATTGAGAGTTGTGATGGAGCCTTTTTGTATAGACTGTGTGCAATGTGTGATGTGAGGCATATTCTTATTGTAATCTGTATTTGCATATTGGTGTCTAGAACTTGCCCCGTGTGTATGCAAAGCGAAATCCTAGGTTTACTCTAGTCGGGAAATGATACAGGCCTTCTTTTGATTTGCCTACCCTTATATATATACACCTTGGGCTAGATTGTTGTGACCATATTGACCTTTTGTGGTACCCACACCCCAAGCCTGCCCACTTGTTCTATATTGCTTTCTTTTGGCCTTTTACTCCTTAAGCACTTTAAGTGATAACTTGATATTATGTGGAGTTGTGGTTGAATGTTGGGTGGTTTTTGAGTGGAACCAATGAGGGGGATATGTGGTAAATTGAGAAGTAGTTGAGAAAAGCTGATTAGCAAGGTTTGGAGCGAGTTGAAAAGAAAAAGGAAAAAATTGAAAAAAGAAAAAATTATGTAATGGAAAAAAGAAGAGAAAAGAATATCCATCCTCGCTATTGTTGTGCTTAAAAGAAAAATTGCTACTTGTTGATAAAGGTGTGTGTGAAAATTGTTGGTTGGGTGAAATGGTTGGTTTTGATGAGATTTATACTTAATTTGATTGTGATGTATTAAAGTGCTTAGGGAGGTAGTCACTATTACCCATATGTATTCTACAAGCCCTTAGCCTACATAACAAACTTTTTAAAGTCCTAGTTAATCCCGATTGGAGTGAGCTTATATTAGTGGAGTCCTACACTACGCGCAAGCCTTATATTGTGTGAATTTTGGGGACACTCTCTTGCTTCATTTTGGTGAGGGCACACGGTTTGCATGAAATAGGTGAAGTTGCGGCATCTTGGTTGAGTAGATAGGTGTGAGTTTGATGGAGCATCGTTGCAATGAGTTGAGTTTGTGCATTTGAGCTATCTTGGGGTGGTTGCTCGCATGTTTTTGAGTTTGATAAATTAATGGCATGTTTGTTGGACCCATAGTAGTCGTGTGTGCATTTGTTCAATGATCGGTATCAACCATAGTCATAGGCAGACCTGTTGTACCTAGGTTGGGAAGTTATTTGTGATTACTCGAGGGCGAGCAAAGGTTCAAGTGTGGGGAGGTGATGTTTGGCATTTTATGCCTATAATTCTTTAGTATTTCTTCACGTTTGAGTACTTTATTCTCGCGTTTTCTAGTTAATGAATGTGATTTTGCACTGATTTTATGTCGTATGATTGTAGGTTGTTATGAAGTGCAATTGGAGCTTTAAAGAGCATGATCGAGCAAGAAAAGATTGTAGTTTTATTGAGGATTTGATCGAGCACACGAAGGCATGACACGAAGCGAGCCGCGGAGCAAGGAGGAGCAGGAATTGGCCTGGCGCCCCAGGTGGTGCAGCCTTCTGGCACGTTTGGCTGCGAGGCGCGGGGCAGAAGCATGTGGATTTCGACAGGTACTACTAGGCCTTTGTAAACCCTATAAGTACTCTTTTATGTGTAGGGAGTTCAGACTTTGGAGCAATTGGAGAGCTCATAACATCTTGAACAAGGGTTTTTCTTCCTTCCATTGATCTATTACATTATTATTTCATTATTTCATCAATTCCTTGTGTTGTTATTATGAGTATGTGTAGCTAAATCTTACGTTCTAGGGTTAGAGTATTTCATGAAAGTTGATGTTTGAAGATTGATTTCCATTAATTGAATCCCATAATGGATTTCTTATTCTTTCTTGATTTCACTTGTGTAATTGTCTGGGCCTGATAATTATGCATTATCTATGGTTTTTAGATTGAACTCGAAATAGGGAATTTATTAACGCAATAAGAAAGAGTAGCGCTAGATTGTGAACCCGGGCATCGGGGAACCAATTTGTGAGTAGGATAGACATATACTTGCTCGCCTAGCTTAACTAATTACAGAATTCGTTAATGCGTGCACGTGATTCAACCCATAGATATATAGGGATTGGAGTAGCCTGAATAGAACGTGAAGAATCGAAAGGTTTTCACGGGTACATTTACTCTGTTAGTTAGCAATTCGGGATTTAAGAAGTGGAATCAATTGGAAAACTCAACTGGATTGTTCGTAACTCTGACCCTGGACCGTCTCCTTATTACTGATAACAACCAACTTTTGCTCCATTTTTTGAATTCACTTCCACCATTTAAATTACTGTTCTATAGTTAATAAAATCCTCAATATTGGAAAAAGATCCCAGAATAGTTTTTAGAAAATTGTTTGTGAGGAGTCCAGTCTGAATAATCCTCGTGGGAACGATACTCACTTATCACTTTATTACTTGTCGACCACATATACTTGCGTGTGCGTTGGTTGCAACACCATCTGAAGGCGGCCGTCTGTGGGTCTCCTCAAGTGACAAGTGGGTAGCCAACTGCAAGTCAGTATCATCATCCTCTGGGATATCATCATATGTGGTGTCATCATCCTCATCATCATTCCTCATGGCTCGTGTGGCCGCTAGGTCTCTCCTGATCTCATCATCAACATCTGCACAGACAATCTTCACCACCTGACGGGAAGCCTTGGAGCTAGACGGCCCAGGCAAAGTAGAAGATACCGGAGGTGGAGCCTTCGAAGGCTGGATGGCAGGGGCAGCAGTGTCAAGAGCAGAAGTGGTAGGAATACTGAAACCTGTTGGTGCAATAAGGCCCCTACTGACCTTCTCGTCCCATGAGATAAAGTGTGGAGTCATGCCTGTGACAGCTGTCTCCAGGCAGGCAACTGTCTTCTGGTTGGCCTCAAGTGCTGTGGTGTTGGCCCTAATAGCTGCAGTGTGGTCCTGCATAACCTGCATCAACTCAGCGAACTGCTCGGGTGTGGCAGCCGGCGATGGAGGAGGTGGTGGTGCCTAAGGTAAGTTGGAGAGTAAGGTCTTGATCTCTTCCAACTTATCATCTAAGTCCAAAACTGCTCGGGGTAGTGCCTCGGGCTCAGTACTCCTAGGAGGCTCATCAGCTTAAGGAGTATCAGGGTCATGTGGAGAATCTGCCCTAAAAGTGGATGGCAGAGCAGGTACAGAAAGAGCAGCTGAAGCTGAGAGAGCTGGAGGATCATCTTTAAATGCGTACCAGTTGAACAGGTGCCTTGGGGGTGTGTAGTAGTCACCATGATAATGCCCAGCCCCCTTGGACTTGAGATAGGCTGTCAAAGTGTTGGGGAAGGCAAGTTTCTTCTTCTCAGAAAGAGCTACTTCAACCATTTCCTTTGCCATTTCTGTACCTAAGTTGATTTTTATCCTTCTCATAAGACATCCTACCATCATTGCCTGAAGCATAGTAAGTTTGTTATCTTGACTGGTGGGGCGTATCCTAGAGATAAGGATATAATGCCAACCCTTGGCTTCAAAATTAAGATTATTCCGATGAATTTGTACACCATTTTTCTTCCACTTGGGATCCTTTTCTCTCCCAATGATAGGTACAAGCCATGCCCTCTTTTGCTTCTCAGTCATTTTATACTTCCTTATGAACCTCGTTGGCGTAATGTTGTCAAGCCCTAGAAACTCATTCAGTGGACCCGCGTCCACATCCACATACTTACCCCGACAAAACACCTTCGTGTTGCCTTCTTTGTTCGTTGCCAAGTTAGCATAAAACTCGGCCACTAATTTTTCATTAGCGTCACTATGTTGCTTACCCAACACCTCCTCCTATTTGGAATGCTTTTGGAACCGGTGGTAGATGTCCGGGTTTTTCTTGTCAACAACTTTCAATCTTATTACCCGTTCTAGGTTGAAGGTTCTATACTTAAAATTAGCTATGTGGAGTTTCTGAGCCCTCCTCCTTTTAAAAAAATTCCTCCACTCCTCGTTACCATCGGACTCATCGCCGGATGGTACTTGGGATGGCACTGGTTCATCTCCCCCCTCCCGTCGAGCCTGTGAGGAAGAAGCAAGATGCTTCTTCTTTGTTCTTATCTCGTCCCTTGTTTGTCGTTGTAATTTGGCTAAGGGTACATTATCTCTCAAGTCTACGTTAGAGGGGGTCGATGAAGCTTGTTTTCTCTTTTCAGGTATGCCCATTGTACCTTAAACAGATACAAAGCATTGTTAGACATGTGAGAGTGCATGACATAACGGAAATAATTAAAAACAACATCATAAACACATCGGAGCAGGGGCCAAGCGAGCGCCTAAGGGTCAGGCGGTCCGCCTGGAAAGAACACTGATATAGGCAGATTATAGAAGCAGGCAAAGCACCTGTTTAACAAAACTGGGCAGTGGGGGAATTCAGGCGAGGCGCCTCTCCTTGGGAGGTCCGCCTGGCATGGTTCATGAAACGACCTCGGTAAGTCGTTTCAAAAGTTAGGACTCCGATTGGCGTGCTGATAATTTTAAAATATTTGTAAGGTCCATTGAGAATTGTCTGTAAAATTTGAGCCAAATCAGACCTCGTTTGGTAGGCATCGGAAGAAGGTTTCAGTTTTTATTGTCGATAAGTATTAAAAAGAGATCTTCGAGCTCGGTTGGCGAATGAGCTCCGATTTGAAATCTGAAAGCGCCGTTAGGTTCGTATGATTATTTAATTTTTTTTAATTTTTCGAAAGTGAATTTCGATGTTGTTCAGCTAGTTTCCGCTAAAATGCCGAAAGTTAAATAATTTGGTCTTTTTCCATTTAATTTGCATATTGAGTTTCGGGAGTCCGATTTGAGATCTGCCTTCGCGAGTATATTACATATATATTGAATAACTTGTATGCAAAAGTTGGAATTATTTCTAATTTCGTAGGATACCATTTTAATTTTTGTCTCGAAAAGTAAATAAAATTAAAAAAAAAAACATAGACATACTGATACCTCTAAGTTGTACTAAAGAAATTACAGCTGACTACCCAACATACTAGGTTTAGAACTATCCAGGCTAGATATCTAAGAGTACAAAAGAAGACAAATACCTCATGAAGGGAGCAAAATGTAACTGAAATAATAAATATAAAACTGGTGGCCATCCGGAATAAAAGCTGGCTTACCCTAACAGCTGAAGTCGTCTTCGCTCCTTCACAACGTGGCGAACTCAATCTGGAGCGAACCTGCCGAAACGAAATAGATAGATAAAAACAAACAACAAACAAGGGTGAGTCAAAATGATCAATAAGTGGGGGCAGACTAGCCACCTCAAAGGATATGATAGCTAGCCAGGGAGAAAAGAAACAGATAAACCAAAATCCTCTTATTCAAATTATAAAAAGCTAGAGCCAGGTAATAACTGGAAACACGTATGGGATCATAAACTCATTAACAACCAGGGACATATAATTGACAGAATGTATAGCTTTTAAGTATCCCGAACATAATACTGTCACGGCGTGCACATATTGTCGCGGCGTGCAACCCGATCCATATATTCATATTGTTGCGGCGTGCAACCTGATCCATATGTTCATATTGTTGCGGCGTGCAACCCTATCCGTATGTTCATATTGTCGCGGCGTGCAATCGGATCCATATAACTAAAGCATATAAACCAATTAAGGATACTAATTAGCCAGAAATGTATAAGCAAACTAAATGTGTCCACAACATGATATACATGCCGCATACACAAACACAGCACAATAGTCACACACTAGTCAGTATGTGGTGCAATGAGATGGGATGAATGTGATATGATGCAATGCAGCCACATGTACCTGATATCTTCACCGGCTCGGGACTCTCATCGATTACCGGGAAGTATAAGCAATAATGACCCTTCACCGGTGCGGGTCTCTCATCGCTAACCGGGAAGTATATGCAATAATGACCCTTCACCAGCTCGGGACTCTCATCAATTACCGTGAAGTATAAGCAATAATGACCCTTCACCGGTGCGGGACTCTCATCGTCAATCGGGAAGTATATGCAATAATGACCCTTCACCGGCTCGGGACTCTCATCGATTACCGGGAAGTATATGCAATAATGACCCTTCACCGGTGCGGGACTCTCATCGCCAACCGGGATGTATATGCAATAATGACCCTTCATCGGTTCGGGACTCTCATCGATTACCGGGAAGTATATGCAATAATGACCCTTCACCGGCTCGGGAGTCTCATCGATTACCGGGAAGTATATGTAATAATGGCCCTTCACTGGTGCGGGACTCTCATCGCCAACCGGGAAGTATATGCAATGCTCAAAACCAAAGTGCAATGCTCGTATTCTCAATGCAATACCAACAACTAGGCATAACATACAATATACAATGTAAATTCAAAGCTAAGGCGTAATAAGTACGCCTATCGGCAGCTATACATGCAAAGAACACGCGGTAGAATATCCACAAGGCCAAGGGCCTCCAAAGAAATGGATATAAACACTTACCTCGTTCCAAAGCTAATACTGCTACCCAATAACCGCTTATTCTTTGGTTTCATTGCCAGACGATCCCACTCTATTCAATAAGCAGAAAAATATATCAAATTAGGCTAAAGGCTTCATTCCTCACATCTTAGGGCAATTCGGTTAGGAACCTGATACCCTATTCGCATATGCAATACGCAGGTCAGGCCTATGTACAGGGTTTAAGGTCACATAACCAAACCCTAAATAAATTACATTTATAAGTTGCGCATAACTCACTAAGTACGAATATATATTCAATTCCATTATCGGGGTCCATTTGACCCTTTAAACTATTAATTAAACTTATTAAAATGATGTCTAATATTCCATGTTTTACCGGCAAAATATATTCAAACACACGTAATAAACTCAAATAATATATTAGGATCATTACCTGAATGTTTCAGGGTGAAAATTCTACTTTTCTCCGGCCCCTTTCTCATTTTCTGGCATTTTTTTCTCTTATTTCCGTGTTTCCATTTCTCCTCGCATGTTTCTATTTCTGTATCTAGATCTACTCGTTTCTTAGCTTTCATTAGCTAAGTACATAAGTAAGCCACCGCCACTAACTTTTGTCCTTTCCCTTTTTTAAAAAAATTTTATTTTCTTTTCACGATAAAAATTAAAATGGTATCCTACGATATTCGAAATAATTCCAACTTTTGCATACAAGTTATACAAAATATATGTAATATAATCGCGAAGGCGGATCTCAAATCGGACTCCCGAAACTCAATATGCAAATTAAATGGAAAAATATCAAATTATTTAACTTTCGGCATTTTAGCGGAAACTAGTCGAACAACATCAAAATTCACTTTCGAAAAATCACAAAAGTCAAAAATAATCATACGAACCTAACGGCGCTTTCGGATTTTGAATCAGTGCTTATTCGCCAACCGAGCTCGAAAATCTCTTTTTAATACTTATCGACAATAAAAACTGAAACCTTCTTCCGATGCCTACCAAACGAGGTCTGATTCAGCTCAAATTTTACAGACAAGTCTCAATGAACCTTACAAATATTTTAAAATTATCGAAACGCCAATCGGAGTCCTAACTTCCGAAATGACTTACCGAGGTCATTTCATTCTCCTCCACTTAAACTCTCATTCGTCCTCGAACGAGCCTAAGTCTAAAGCAAGATTCACGCTTATAACAAAAGAACTTGCACGACCTTCATAAACTATCCCACAGAATTTTTTTCTCATGATTACAGATTCAAAATTATAACACGAACACCGAACTCTTGGAATAAAACATATCTAGATAATATGATAATACCATTGCCCGAATTATTCTGACTAAGATGATCCTTCCTCGATCACGAGAGGAGAGTTCTACATTTTCAAAGGAAGGATACACAGAACTTTGAATTGATTAACATGATTCAGCCGATAATCACCTTTTCGATATACCTTTCGATATAGAACCAGTCGATGGAACTAAGAATTAACTCACGCTTGATGCAGTAGAGGGAACTTTTGAAGTGCCTCGTCACTACACATTATAGAAGATTTGATGCAAGATATATTATTTTTACAAACACACTATGCAACATCTCAGTTGATGTTAGTGTTGTTCCGCAAGCTCTTTGTGGGAATGTAGTTACTCATATCCTAATGTATGTCAAAGGTTCATCTGAACAGGGTCTATCATGTAAGGATAAGGATCATGCAAATACTTCTGGATAGTATGATGCAAACCAGAAATGATCTCCAGACTGAACATCTACTTCAGGATATTGTCTTTGAATTAGAAGTATTATGTCTTGCAAAAGTGAAAATAAAAGAGACATGTAGTTGGACCGTGAGCTAAGGCAGAATACTAGCACAAAGTTGATTACATGTGCACTTAAAACGCTAAAGTAACTTCTCAAAGAGTTGAGGTGTGAAGGAGATATGCCAATGATGGATGGACGATAAGCTGCACTAGACCTTTAACTCTAAATTTTCATGAAGTAAAACAGCGTCAGTATGAGGATCCAATTCTAGTTGAATACAGACAGATAGCCAAAAAAAAAAAAAAACCGGAGTCACCTTACATGGTTACTACTGACGGTATTCTCATGTACAAAAATAGACTTTGTGTTTCTGATGTTGCAGATTTACGTGGACAGATTATGATAGAGGCACATTATTCCAAATACACTGTTCATCCAGGTTTGACTAAGATGTACCGTGATCTTAAGCAGATTTATTGGTGGGACAGAATGAAGTGTGACATAGCAGAATATGTTGCTCAGTGTTCTAATTGCCGGCAAGTTAAAGTCATGTCATCTTTCCAGACTTTGTGCTTTCAGCAGATAGGTACGTATATATGATCCGGTCGCCAGCTTATCTCTGTCATTAATAGATTATTAGTGGGTTTAGCAATGATCGACACTCGTTGTAGGTTTCTGTTGTTGCCATAGGTTGGGTCGTGACAAAGTGGTATCAACGCCTTAGGGATTTAGTATTAGCATTCAGTATTTGGAGGAAGACTCCTCCACTTATAGCACAACTCATACAACTAATTTGTATAGAAATAGTCATCCTCGCACAACCTGCTGGATTAAGGAAGACTAAGCTAAATAGAGAACGCGGCTCAGTTTATTGTCATCTCTTATTCTTCCGATACTAGTGAGCTTGGGCGGTTAGTAGCCACTCGTGATGTTCCCTATGTTGAGCCAGAGTTCGTGTCAAGGTAGCCGGATAAGAATATTATTGTTTTTCAAGGCTACTAAGGGTAATGAGAGCCGTCATTTGACATTTGATTTCATCCATCAGGCGATGGTGCTTATAGAAAATGTATGGAGCTGTGAACTCGAGAGTTGCAGCTATTTGGCCACTTTTTTTTTCTAAGTATTGTTCTTATTTATAAATTGAATTATATATATATATTCTCCTAATTTAATTGGTAAGGGTTCGCCCGACTGGCCTAGGGGAGGATGTCGGGTGCCCGCACGGCCTAGCCGGATTCCGGGTCGTGTCAGTTCAAGCCGCGGTTTTTTCTCAACTCTTCTCACATGAACATTTGGGAACAAAAACAACCTCAAACAATCAATTAGTGGTGTGTGAGATTTGAGTGAATTAAGCAATTTCATGCCATCAAGTGTCATGAACACCACAACTTCATAGTGATCACATTGAGTTGGAGACAACAATTGACTCTACATGTATGAATTTGGAGAATTAAAATGCAAGCAAAGTCTTAGAACTACGCTCATGGTTCCAATCCATCTCAATCAACCAACTAAAGCATGAAAGTAGCATACCATCAAGACAATTTCGATTTGCGCTCAAATACTTCAAAGTCAAAATTTTCTAGCATGCTTCACTGTGAATTCATTTCGGGCAACTACAAACAAACAACCTACTTTCAATACTCCTAATCCCAACTCAAGAATTGGACAAGCGCAAGTAAAGTCATGCCATCTAGAGTGATATCAAGTTCAAGCGCACTTTACTCATTGTTCTTGAGTTTTCACTTTTCCCTAACTAATGGGTTTTGCACATTTCAACATTCAAAACCTCCGCATAGATTTCCCCACATTCTAACACACCCAAAGCAACTAATTTTAGCGTATTCAATCCATAGTTGCAAGATTTTAACCAAAACATGAATTTTCAATTCTAGAATTTCAAATTTGTTCACTAATTCAAGTTCGATCCATCACGCAACTCTTCAAGCTTGGTTTACTCTAGCATGAACAACTTAGACATGACTCAAGCACCCCAAATTCATGGGAAAATTGTCAAGGGTTCAAGTTCATCAAAATTTCCAATTTCTATATCATGAACCCTAACTTTTTCCATGTACCAACATCAATATATATAGCATTTTAGCACAAGTAATACTAGATTAATCTACTTTTAACTACTCCTAATCCTAAAACATGTTTCTACAAAGTTGAAGATGATTAAAGCAAAAATAAAAAAAAAATTCAACACATACCCGAAATTAAAGTGAGTTGGGGATGAAAAGTGATTGTTGATTGATTTGTGTGTGTTGTGGGTGAATAAAAATAATTTTTATGGAATGGGGTTTAATTTTCGGCCAAAGGGTACCTTTCTTTTGTTAAAATTCTGAAAGAATGCAAAGTGGGCAATTTTTAGTGTGTTATAACCCTTTACCCGACAGGTCTCATAGTTTGGCAGGTCGGGCGGACAGCCTGTTGGGCCAGGCGGAGCGCCTCATGGGCCAGGCTGTCCGCCTAGCCTTGTTCCCTCTTTCTTTGCTTATTTTTCACCTTTAAACTTACCTAGGCGGTCCTCCTAACAAATTAGGAGGTCTGCCTAGCCTTGTACCGAGCTATTCTTGGCCTTTTTCCTCACTTTTCAACTCTCGAACTCACCAACACTCGAGCACCTGCACAAGTAACAACTAATTACTCTAAAAACATGGGTTGCCTCCAAAGAAGCCCCTAATTTAATGTCGCGGCACGACGGTGATGACTTTTCCACTCACGGCTCATCAAGATAGATGCACGCCACTTCACCAACCTCAGCGTCGAATCCCAAATAGTGTTTCACCTGATGCCCATTGACTCAGAAAGTTCTTCATCCTTCTTTCGATTCAAATCAACCGAGCCATAAGGTGTAACACCTACCACCTTAAATAGACCCTTCCATTTGGATTTTAGCTTCCCGGGAAACAATTTCAAGCGAGTGTCAAACAACAACACTAAATCTCCTTCTTTGAACGTCCGGATCCAAATTCTTGCATCATGAAGCACCTTCATTTTTTCTTTGTAAATCATCGCATTTTCATAGGCCAAGAACAGGAATTCATTAAGTTCATGCAAGTTCGACAGCCTTGCACTTGAGGCATCGCTCCAATCCATATTCAATTTCTTCAATGCCCACAAGGCTTTGTGTTCAAGCTCAACCAGTAAATGACAAGCTTTACCGAACACCAATTTGAATGGAGACATCCCAATCGGAGTTTTGTAGGCGGTTCGGTAAGCCCATAAAGCCTCATCAAGTTTCCTAGCCCAATCGGTTCTCTTTGCATTAACTGTCTTGGCTAGAATGTTCTTCACTTCCCGGTTTGAGACTTCAACTTGCCCGCTTGTTTGAGGGTGGTAGGGCGTTTCAACTTTGTGTTTCACTCCGTATTTTTGGAGGAGGTTTGCAAAAGCTCGGTTGCAAAAATGGCTTCTACCATCACTGATGATTGCCTTCGGGGTCCCGAATCGTGAGAAAATATTCTTTTTCAAGAATCCCAACACACTCTTGGCTTCATTATTGGGGAGCGCAACCGCTTCCACCCATTAGGATACATAATCAACCACGACCAAGATGTATTTGTTGCCATAAGAACTCACAAACGGCCCCATAAAGCCAATTCCCCACACATCAAACAACTCCACCCCAACAATGGGATTCATCGGCATCTCGTGCTTCCTTGATATTCCACCCATTCTTTGGCATTGATCACAATTTTTCACCCAAGCGTGGGCATCTTTCTGCAAAGTTGGTCAAAAGAAACCACATTGTAATACCTTGACCGTCGTCCTCACTCCATCATGATGTCCTCCATAAGGAGAAGAATGATACCCTTCCGTAATAGCTTCTTGTTCGGACTCAGCAACAGATCTCTGGATGATTCCATCAACACATACCCTAAAGAGATAAGGTTCATCCCAATAATAGAATCTTGCATCCTTGCTAGCTCCTTCTTTTGATAGAATGTGAAGTCTTTGGGATAGACTCCCCCAACTATGAAATTGGCTAGGTCGCCATACCAAGGGATGGGTTCCCAAGATATGGCCAAGATCATCTCATCCGGAAATGCATCATTCACTTCTATCCCTTCTTTTGGCCTACCCTCCTCCTCCAAGCAGGACAAGTGGTCCGCCACTTAATTTCGGTCCCTTTTCGATCAATTACTTCAATATCAAACTCTTGAAGAAGTAACACCCACCGGATGATCCTTTCTTTGGAGTCTTTCTTCGCCATCAAATACCGGATGGCGGAGTAATCGGTATGAACAATTGTCTTCGACCCCACCTAGTATGATTGGAATTTTTCAAAAGAGAACATAATAGCCAAGAGCTCCTTCTCCGTCACCGTATAGTTCAATTGAGCTCAGTTCATTTTTTTTACTTGCATGGTAGATGGGATGAAACATCTTGTTCACCCGTTGACCTAGCACGGCCCCAAAAGCCACGTCACTAGCGTCACACATGAGTTCAAACGGAAGCTCCCAATTAGGACTTACCATCATCGGTGCGGTTGTTAACCTCTTCTTTACTTCTTCAAAAGCTCCCAAGCACGCCTTGTCAAACTTGAACTTGGCAACCTTCTCAAAAATTTTGCACATAGGATTTACAACTTTTGAGAAGTCCTTGATAAAGCGTCGATAAAATCCCGCGTGCCCCAAGAAACTTCGGACACCCTTCACGGTCATTGGAGGTGGAAGTTTTGAGATCACCTCAATCTTTGATTGATCTACTTCGATGCCTTTCTTGGAAACTTTGTGTCCCAATAGTATGCCTTCTTGCACCAAGAAGTGACATTTCTCCCAATTGAGCACAACCCTTGTTTCTTCGCATCTCTCTAGCACCCTTTCCAAGTTCGACAAACAATCATCGAATGAATCTCCAACTACCGAGAAGTCATCCATGAAAACCTCAAGAACATTCTCCACCATATCGTGGAAAAGAGCTAGCATGCACCTTTGGAATATGGCGGGGGCATTAGAAATACCAAATGGCATTTTGCGGAACGCAGAGGTGCCATAGGGGCAACTGAAAGTGGTCTTGTCTTGATCCTCGGCCTCAATGGATATTTGCTTATAGCCGGAGTACCCATCCAAGAAACAATAGTAAGCACGACCCGCCAACCGATCACGCATCTGATCAATGAATGGCAAAGAAAAATTATTCTTCCTTGTAGCGGTGCTGAGCTTCTGATAATACATACACACTCTCCACCCGGTTACGGGTCTCGTTGTAATGGACTCGCTTTTGTCATTTAGGATCACCGTCATCCCCCCTTTTCTTAGGCACACATTGAACGGGTGACACCCACTTGCTATCGGACAATGGAACTATCACACCCGCATCTAGCCATTTGATGATTTCTTTCTTCACCACCTCTTGCATAGGAGGATTCAACCTCCTTTGGTGTTCTACACTTGGCCGACACCCTTCTTCAAGCAAGATTTTAAGAGTGCATACACTCGAATCAATTCCCCTTATATCCGCCAAGGTCCACCCTATAGCCATTTGTAGGTTCACGGTTGTTGGTCTAGGTGCTTTGGTGTCTAATGTCTTATACACCGCATATGGCATTAAATTGATACTTGCACCTAGGTCACACAAAGCCTTCTTTAAGTGTCTTCCACCAATTGTGCAGGGAATGGTAAAAGCCCCGGGACTTCCATCTTTGGAGCGATGTGTTTTGACACAATTGCACTCACTTGATGAGTCACCTTGATTGTCTCGAAATCTCCTTATGTCTTCTTGGTCACCAAGTCTTTCATGAATTAAGCAATATTAGGCATTTTTCCTAAAGCATCAACCAATTAAGTGTTGATGGAAGTACTTGCTATCTTCTCCCAAATCTTCTTTCCATGGGATATTTCTCTTTGTTTGTTGCTCTTTTGTGGGAAAGGAAGTGGTATTTTAGGAATGGAGCTTGGGTTGGAAGGGCTTCCTTTAGGTTGCGGAGTGTTCTTTGGTTTGGCTATTTGGGTAGTGGTGTTTTGGGGGTTAGGATTTTTAGTGACTTCTTGAACATCATCATCATACTCTTGCACCGACACATCACCTTGCCTCTCCATTTCTTCATGCACCATCTCCTCTCCAATAGCTTCATTATCATTCCACTCGGTACCCACACAATCATCTTGCATTCTCTATTCCGCATCATCATTACTCTTGGCTTTTGGGTCTTCCCATGTCTTGCCACTTCGAGTTTTAATAGCCATCACTTGGTCTTTACCGCCTCTTTTAGGATTCACTACCGTATCACTTGATACTGCTCCTTGCGGCCTTTGATTAACTTGATGTGCGAGTTGGCTCATTTGCGACTAAAGTTCTTTAATGGATGTGGAATGTGATGTCATAGTTTGCTTCATGTCTTTCATGTCTCCGGACCAGCCTTGTTGATTTTGAAGCATTTGACTCATCAATTCTTCCAATTTTGTGGAAGCCTTTGTCTCTTGATGATTTTGCTTAAATGGAGGTCTTGGAGCATATTGTTGAGAAGAACCGACTCCTCTCCCCTCTTGGTTGCTACTCCAATTATCCCTTCCTTGACTCGGCCTCCATTGCCCTTGTTGTTGGTAGGCTTGTTGATATGGTTGTTGGTAGGGTTGTTGATAAGGTCTTTGATAACCACCTTGATCATACCCTCTTTTCCCTTGGTAGTTACCCACATAATGTACTTCTTCTACATCTTGCACATGGTAGCATTGCTCCGGATAGTATCCTTCTTGCCCATGTCGGAGAAGGGACATAGGAACACCTCCAGGAGTCACTTAACCCATTGGGGCCACTTGATGTCTGGAATTTGTGGTGTGGATATTCTCCACCTTGTGCAACTTCTTTTCATTGGCTTCCCTATCAGCCTTTGAGTTCTTGTTCATGAGTTCCACCGATGTCAAGATTCTTGCCATTTTGTCATCTTGGGCATCAAATTTTTCCATCTTCTTTGGACTAATCCCAACTTCTCTTCCCGGATTCTTAGCTCTTTATTGCCATTCTTGAGATCTCTTGGTCACTTTGTCTAGGATATCTTTAACCTCTTCATACCTCTTGTCCATGGTGACACAATCACATAAAGTGTCCAAGGCTGATTGGTTTATCTTGTTTAACCCTTGATAGAAGCTTTGCAACAACATGCTCCCATTGAAACCATGATTAGGACACCGGAGCAACCCATCTTGGAAAGCTTCCCAAGCCTCGGTCAAAGAATCAGATGCCTCTTGCTCAAACATGTAGATCTTGTCCCTCAATGCCGCTTGCTTCCCTTTTGGTGAAAACTTCCCTGGGAATTGTTTTACTAACTCTTGCCAAGTGAAAATGGAGTTTCTCGGCAACTTGTTCAACCAATCTTTAGCTTTTCCGGTGAGAGAGTAAGGGAACACTCTCAACCTCAGTGACTCTTCTGATACCCTTGCCGAGTTGTAGAGATTACAAGTTTGTACAAAGTTTTTCAAGTGATCATTTGCATCTTCATTCTTAGTACCACCAAAGAAATCATATTGTTCAAGACCTTGAAGAATTACATTTGGGATGCTAAAACTAGCATTGCCATTAATAGGAGGAGGAACTATGGCACTTGCAAAATAATTTATATCAATTTCTTCCTCGATCTCCTCATCATCTTCATAGTCTCACATCTCTTGTTGATAGTCCCAGGCACCTCTAGCATACTCTTGTTGATAGTCTCTAGCACCTCTAGCATACTCTTGTTTCCGGTTGACAGTGCGAGCATTAACTCTATTGGCATTGCCCCCTCGGTTGACATTTGCTCTACCTCCACGGTTTACTCCTCGACTCCCTTGGTTTACACCTCGGCCGCCTCGGTTTGCATTGTTGCCACCCCGATTAGCATTACCCGCAACACCTTTATTTTCTCCAAGATTTCCTTCTTCATTAGCTTGGACCCCAGCATTTGCTTGGCCAAAAGGGTTTTCATCTTGAGGGTTCACATTCTCCACTTAAGGATCATTAGCTTCCTCTTGTATCTCATCTTCGCCCAGTTGTTCAACATGGAATGGATAGCCCTCTTGGTTGAGTTCTATATGAAACTCTTCATCATATTCTTCTTCATAATAATGATTGTAATTGGACAGCCCTCGATCTCCATGTTGTTGATTATAATAATGATTGTAATTGGGGTTCCATAAATTCCGATTAGGATTTCTCCTATAAGACATGTTCACCTACACAATGTAAACAAAAAACAAAAGTAAAATGCTAGAACTTGCGAACTAAACAACTTTGATTAACTAATGAAACTCAATATTGAAACCGTAGTTCCCCGGCAACAGCGCCAAAATTTGATCCACGCTCAATCCTACACCTTTAATGGTGAGAGGCGGTTGTCAAAATATAATACCCGATATGAATCGGGGTCGATTTCCCAAGGGAACTAGCTCGTCAAGTAAGAGAGTCGCAAGTAGAAATTCAAATAAAGTTTAATATTGAGTCCTATAAGTGCGGTTTTTTTAAGTACGCTACAATTAACTATAAAACATACAATTAAGCAAGTAAAATTGATTAGATATTATGAGACTAGGGGTACAAACAACTAATAGTGATTTCCAACCAACGGGTGTACAACACAAGTATAATTATGGTCGAGTATTCCAACTGTGATCTCTAGAATCCTTCCGGCCTAGAAGAGATCTTTCACAACTCGCTCGTCAAAGAATTAGTTGAATACTCAAAGCTCTACTCAAGGACCCAAGGAAACTCCTTTTAGATGAGTTAGTCTATATGAATAGTCTATCAACTCAAATCCTCGCCAACTCCACTATTCTACTCTAGTTAATCTCTTCCAAGTCTTTAACTAGCAATGTAGACAAGAAATCCCAAATATCATGGATTTTGAAATTTTGATGTTATTGTAATGGAAGTTGGATAATTGTTGTTTGTGTTATGGTTAGTGAAATGGAATAACACCCATTGATTTTCTATCACCATAGCATATTTACACCCCTAGTTATGAGTTTAGCTACTCATAACTAGGGTTTTAATCAAAGAAATCAAGATGTAATGAAATGATGGATTGAAATAAAACATGTGTTTTGAATTGATAAATGGAATAAGATTCAAAGATACAAGAGTGAAAGCTTACAAAATAATGTTAAGACTCCAACTTGGCTTACAAAATCGCCCAAAATCTCTAGAGTGTAAGTATAGAATTGGATTTTGTCAAAACCATACCCTAGCTTTTGGTATTTATACAAGATCAGAATCCCATTTTTTAGGCGGAGCACCCAGAAAATGTGCATAATTGTGCAGTGGCTTGGCTCAGGCGGGGCGCCCGCTTTCCAGGCGGAGCACCTGGACAATGCTTGTCTTGGGTGGAGCGCCTAACTTCAGGTGGAGCGCCTGGGTATTGCTTGTCTTGGGCAGAGCGCCTAGAAAATATGCATCATTGGACAGTGTCCTAGCTCAGGCGGAGCGCCCACTTGTCAGGCGGAGCGCCTAAACAATGCTTCCTCTGGGTGGAGCGCCTACTTGCTAGGCGGAGCGCCTCAAGCTGTGACAAGATTTTTGACTTTTTGACTCAAATTCTTGCTCTTTTAGCTTCACTTTTCAACGGATGTTCATACCATCTAGTATAACCTGAAAATGAGCAATTTACGACATCAATAACACCAAATGTTGCCTTTGGATTCAAAAACTGAAGCTTAGAATAGTCTTTAAGTTGGTAAAATACCAACTTATCAGCCCTACTTCCTTGAGTGCATTGACAGACGTGCAACTTAGGAAAAATCCTAAATTTGGGGGTGGCACAAGTTATGGAAAAAAGTGGAAGTCAATGAAAATCAAAAGAAATAAAAGAGCAACAAAAGTAAGTTGAAAAGAAAATCTCGAAAAAAAAAAGAGAAAAATGAAAAGAAAGAAAAAGAAGAAAACTGGAATTGATGAATAAAGAGGGGAAGACTAGTGTATAACCCTCAATTTAACAAGGTCTAAATTCAAGAAAAATGAAGCGTGCTTTCAATTTTTGTGCGGTGTAGTGCTCAAGGAGTTGTGTAGTCACTATTTGCCAAAATTTTACCCCACCTTTGACCGAAAGCCTACATTACAACCCTAACAAGGCCCTAATTGATTTCGGGTCAAGCATTCCTGCATTAGTGGAGAGATACACGAAGAGCAAGCTTATAAATCTTTAGTGTGCATGATGAACTTCTTTTGAGAGAGTGAGCAAATTCTTCCTATCATTAATCCCATTTGTGTTGTCATTGCATTTTTGTGGTTGGAATATTCTCTTGAGTGGTGAGGGCACTTGTGAAGGTGAGTTGAAGATTTTTGTTTCACTTTCCGATTGAGGTGACAAAGCAAAGAGGTGAACTCTTGTGACGAAGAAGCAAACTTTGAAAGTCTTGTGTCATGGCATGTTTACCTTCGTTTGTTGTTGATCTTTGCAAGTGGTGTTCACATGACTTTGCTTAATTGTTGGCACCAACAAATGTCATTAGTTATTGAACTTTAAACGGGTTTTGGCTTGTTGTGGCTTTTATGAAAAATGCATGAATAGATGAATTGCAACTGGATTTCTATTGAAGTGTGCTTTGCTTGAGGACAAGCAATAGTTTAAGTTTGGGAGTGTGATGTGTGGGCAAAATGTCACACATTACCTTCTATTTACTTGAGCTCTGGTTGTGTATTATTGATTATATACACACACTTATCATGTTTTAGTTGCATATTGCAGGATATTGGAGCTGCTGTGATGAATAGATTGAAACAAATCAAAACAAGGCAAACTGAGAAGTTTTTGTTTCTGGACTAGAAAACTGTTCAACACGATCGTGCAGGGACACACGCGATCGCGCAGAAGGAAAAGTCAAGCCAGCGTGAAGGCGCCATGTAAATGCGATCGCGAAAGTTTCATGAGTTCATTCAGCGCGATAGCACTATCAACCATGCGATCGCGTAGCTCATAAAAGAGATCCAGCGCGATAATGTTCGTTTACACGCGATCGCGCAAGAGCGCGTCTGGACTGCAGTGGATAGTTTTTGAATTTCACACCACCTAAAGTGGGAACACATAAATAGGCCCTTGAATGATTAAGGGCACATCTTTTCGCCAATATTTCAATCTTGGGAGCCAAGATCCATCAACCAAACACCTAGAGAGTGAAGGTTTGGAGCAACCCATTGAGAATTTCTTGATCCTTTGTACTCCTTTCTTTATTTCCTTGCTTTGTATTGCATATATTTGGTGTTAATGATGTTGTTGAAGACTAGATTTTATGAATATATTTCATGACTATTTGTATTGTTAAATGGTATAATTTTGGACATGAATATATGAATGAAGCATGACTAGGAATTTATATTTATGGGTTTTGATTATCTAGCTTCTTTTGTTGTGGTTGCTTGACTTTTGTTCTCATGACACTTAAGTTACAAGTCTACTTTGCTAATTAAAGACTCGGGAGAGATTAGTTAGCGTAGAATAGTGAAGCTAGCGAGGATTTGGGTTGATAAGTTATTTTATAGACTAACTCATCTAAAAAAAGTTACGCTCGGAAGAGGTCTTCTTTCCTCGGGTAATGGGTAGTGCTTAATAAGCTCAACCATGGCTTTGACGAGCACCGTTGAAGCAAATCCCTTCTAGACCGGAAGATTCTAGGGATTACATTAGAACGACTCGGTCATAACATATAAACTCCGTGCTATATTGCATCCTAAGTTCAAAACTTATTTTCCTTGGTTATGGGAAGGCTATTGATCACACCTTTACTTGCTTTTCTAGTGTAATTTTTTGTTTTTAATTTCATTCCATCACCTTGTTATTCTAGTTTGGCTTTGTCAAATAGGTTTAGTTCATCCACTACTTTGATAGCATCACTTTGTTCCTTGTGGATTCGACCCTGACTCCTAGTTGGGTAAATTATATTGCGATGACCGTTCATACCTCAAGCCGAAGTGTGTGTTGAGCGTTGTCAGATTCCTAATCAATAATTGCTCCTACTGTTAAGGAGTTTGTTCGTTAGCTTTGAAATTCAAGATTCGGATTAGGATTACTTTATTTTAGGAGATTTTATCTCAATTTTTGTTTATTTTAGTTATGTAAATATTTATTAATTTTTTAATAGAAAGTAATTCCCTTTTACTGAAACCTGCAGTAGTTTCTTCTCATCGCTATATTTTTCTTTCTTCTATTATTTCTCAACAAAGTTTTCTTCTTCAAAAACTAACAAATTATTTCTGTAGGATAATGATACAACCTTCCCTTTATATATCCTTGATTAACTCATGAATTTGTTAACCTTTTTAACTCTGCAGGTAAACTATACAAGCATGATAAATGCTACAATGACTAAATAAATTCATTCAAGACAAATGTTGCATATTAGATCATTTGAGGTGAGAAAAATCTATAGTGAATTTTTCCTGTGACTCTATTCATCTCTTTGAAAAATACATGTAAAGTAGGAAACAAGACAAACTGAATAAAAACTTTAAAGTGATTGATGGCCAGGAGGAGGGAAAAAAAGAGCAACCCGGTACATAAAGCATCCTATGTTCACACAGGATCTGAGAAAGGGACACACCCCAAAAGGTGTGATGTATGAAGCCTAACCTTATGCAAGCATAAGTGGTTGTTTACAAGGCTTGAACCCGTGACCTATAGGTCACACGAAGACAACTTTACCAGTTGCTCCAAGGCTCCTTTTCAGAGTAAAAACTATCTTTACTTCTGCGTTAAGTCCAGAATAACGTAGAGACTTGATATCAAAGAAAATTTGTAGTTTTGGCAGATACTTATATAAGTGCAAGAATGTTAATATATTCTCTACATGTTGTATATATGCACACTACAAGAAAATAGCAGATTTACGGTGGTTTATTAGCGGCGGTTTTCTTGAACGGCCGCAAATAATATGTTCATTAATTTATTCGGCGATTATGGGAACCGCCACAAGGAGAAAAGTTTCCCGGCGGTTAATATGCTTTTACCAGCGGTTTTAGCACATTTGAAATTTGGCGGCGATTATTTGCAGCGGTTTTCTGTATTTTTTTTTTCAATAAATTATAGTTTTTTCTTTTTCATTTTTTGGGAAAGCTAGTGCTACTATGAATATATACTAAAGTACCTATAAAATTTTAAAAAAAATAAACAGAAAAATAAAACTAATTACGATCTCATTTCTCTCATAATCCAATAATATATACCTTTTTATAATTAATTAAATTTAACTAGTTGAAGAGTAATAAGTAAAGTATGTAAAACAATTTAAAACAAACAATAATTAATATAGATATATAAAAGCTATGAGAATTTTCTGGTGTTGTGAAGCTAATGAGCTAGTAGAAACAATTTTTCAACCGAGAATTTAACTGATCAAATTAATTGTATAACAAAAAAAAAAAGTCCAAGTAATATGATTGGTGGCTAGTGTTTAAAGAGAGACACAAAGTGTGTGCATACATAAAAGAGAAAAACTAAAAAGAAGAACCAGAAAGCCAAAGCAGATCTAGGGAAATTTTGATCACTAGCCATTTTTGGACGCGCTCAATGGGAACTATCCACCGTTTCAAAATTCATTGAAGAATAGCCAAAAATTCGCGCGCACACTTAAGCTCCATTAGCGTTGGAAAAACACCCCAGACTAGCCCCATAACAAAAAACTGGGGCTTTGAACAAAACTTGTTCAAAGCCCAAGTATTTTGTTATGGGACTTTATATATAAAGTTGAATCCCATAACAAAATGATGGGGCTTTGAACAAGTTTTGTTCACAGCCCCAGCATTTTGTTATGGGTTATGAGACTTTATATATAAAGCTTCAGTCCCATAATAATACTGGGGCTTTGAACAAGTTTTGTTCACAGCCCCAGCATTTTGTTATGGGACTGAAGCTTTATACATAGTCCCATAACAAAATGCTGGGGCCTTGAACAAAACTTGTTCAAAGCCCCAGTATTTATACTGGGGTTAGTTTACTGAAGCTTCCCCAGTACAAATACTGGGGCCTTGAACAAGTTTTGTTCAAAGCCCCAGTATTTATACTGGGATTTGTCCGGAGGTGGCTATTTCTCAGCGAATTTGTTTTTGACGGTTACAAATCAATTAACGCGCGCCAAACAGGCCCCTACACTAAATTTTTACGCAGATCTATTGCCAAAACACGTCTAAGAAATAAAATTGATTTGCAATTTTTATTATGAATATTATAAATATTGGGAAGGTGGAATCAGTCAGAGATGCCACAAAACTAACAAAGAAGACGTTTGAAACTATTTGTGTTTGAAAAGAAATCACAGATGCACAAAAATTCTTGGGAAATTTATCCCAGGTGAATATTCATTAAAAATATTTACTCTTTTTAAACACCTTTTAATGTCTCTTTCTTTTTATAGCCAATCAGTTAATTTTTATATAATTATTCTTAATATTATTCATTTTTATTATTAACAAATAAAATGATATGTATATCCTGTAATAAAGGGAAGTTGATACGTTTTAGATAACTGAATGTATATCACATTAATTATGCGAATATGAAACGTTAGATAATATGTTTATATCCCATTAATTAAGGAAATATTATAAGTTAAGTTAACTGATTTGACCCTTTATTCTAGGGGTTGTGAATGAGCACTAATTAATCCACCTTTCCAACTTCACTTTTCACACGCCAACTGTTCAGTTTTTGCTCAAACATATCACCTTCTTCTGCATAAACCTTTTCATTTCCATTTTTCCTCGATAAAAGCTTCACTTTTCCTCTGAATATTTATCTTTTTTGGTCATTATAATATCTGTTTATTAAGGTGTAATTTATTCTCTACAATACATCAAAAATGATCTCTAGAAAGGGTCGTTGTTCCGGCGATAAAGTAGTTATGCATGGTCAGAACAGTACAGAAGATGATGATTTCATTGAATCTATACCCGTTATGCGACCGTTAACACAACCTCTGTCGCATGCATCTTCTATGCCTTCGCGAATTACTCGATCCCAGGATGCATGCAACCAAAAAAGGAAGGCTGCTGAAAAGAGACCTCGATGTGTGCATTTTGAGGTTGATGTTGTTGAGGTTGAAGGTGCACAAAATATTTCAAAAAAGAAGGTTAGACGAAAGGGCAATGTTGCTAAATCGGAATTTGACCTTGACACAAATCCTGGTCCTGTTTTGAAGGTATTTTGTTTAATTTTAGAAATTTTTATGTGTTGTTTTAATTGAATATAATATTATTAATTAGCTAATTTATGAGCATTTTTTTTGCTAATTAAGTTGATGATAACAATTCATATAGTTAATTTGTTTTTCTCTGTTTCATTTTTTAAAATTATCTCTGTATTATACTAAAATTATTTTTTAGTTTATTTCTTATTTTTATATGTTGTCTTGATTTTACTTTATTTTTGGTGCATTTTAAGCAACATTTTTTGCCTTAAATATGGTAGAATTCTAGTGTTCATCATTGTAGTATTTTAATTTGTCCTATTTGTTTTAAATATGTTGTGTCTTTTATTTCTTTATTACATTTTCATAAATATGTTATGAATATTTACCTTTAGATATGTCGTAATATTTACTATAGATATGTTATGAATATTAGTTTTAATATTGTAGTATCATTTAAGTTGATATATTATTTTGTCAGACATGGGACTTTTTCACCCCAAAGGAAAAGCATGGTAATCGGCCAATAAGTGCACCAAGAAAATTAGTTCTGAGTTAAAACAAAGGTTAACTGGTGGATTATATCAGAGGTTTAAGGCAACATGTTTTGGCCATTTCCTTGATCTGCCTACATTTCATGTCCAAAATCAGGTTCTTGTTGCTTTGTTGTTTAGAGAAGTTTTACGTCCCAGTGATGATGCATTGTATTTTATAATCAATAACCAAAAAATTAAATTTGGCCTGAGAGAATTTGCTGTGGTTACTGGTTTGAAGTGTGTAGGGGATTTTATGAAAGATGATAGCACTAAAGAGGAAAATCGTCTTATTGTTAAGTATTTTGGTGGTGCAGAAAAGGTTAGGAAATCTTCCTTGGAAGAATGTTTCAAAAATAAAATGTGGGACAATGATGATGATGCTATCAAATTTCAGCTTTGTACCTTATCAATACATTTCTCTATTCCACCAAGAATAGCGAAACCAATTCTCATTATATAGACTCTGACCACTCTGATCTTATTGAATCGGGTGAATGGGAATCATATCCATGGAGTTATAAGATTTTTCATGCAATGATTGAATCATTGCACAACAAGGTTTATGTGTGGAAATCTTCTTACAGGTTTGCAGGGATACCATATACTTTTCTTGTATGATTTTTTGAATGTTGCCCCACAGTTGATGGCAAAGTGGTCAGAGTGTATATAATGAAGATTGATTTCGCTATTCTTGGTGTAATAGAGAAATGTATTGATAAGGTAAAAAGCTGAAATTTTGATAGCATCATCATCATTGTCCCACATTTTGTTTTTGAAACATTCTTCCAAGGTAGATTTCCTAACCTTTTCAACACCACCAAAATACTTAACAATAAGACGATTTTCCTCTTTAGAGCTATAATCTTTCATAAAATCCCCTACACACTTCAAACTAGTAATCATAGCAAATTCTCTCAGGCCAAATTTAATTTTTTGGTTATTGATTATAAGATACAACACATCATCACTCTGACGTACAACTTCTCTAAACAACAAAGCAACAAGAACCTGATTTTTGACATGAAATGCAGGCAGATCAAGGAAATGGCCAAAACATGTTGCCTTAAACCTCTGATATAATCCACCAGTTAACCTTTGTTTTAACTCAGAACTAATCTCCTTGTTGCAGTGCACGTTTATTGGCCGATTACCATGCTTTTCCTTTGGGGTGAAAAAGTCTCATGTCTGACAAAATAAGATATCAACTTAAATGATACTACAATATTAAAACTAATATTCATAACATATTTGTAGTAAATATTACAACATATCTAAAGGTAAATATTCGTAACATATTTATGAAAATGTAATACAGAATTAAAAGACACACTATATTTAAAACAAATAGGACAAATTAAAATACTACAATAATGAACGCTAGAATTCTACCATATTTAAGGCCAAAAATGTTGCTTAAAATGCACCAAAAATAAAGTAAAATCAAGAGAACATATAAAAATAAGAAATAAACTAAAAAATAATTTTAGTATAATACAGAGATAATTTAACAAATGAAACAGAGAAAAACAAATTAACTATATGAATTGTTATCATCAACTTAATTAGCAAATTAAAAATGCACATAAATTAGCTAATTAATAATATTATATTCAATTAAAACAACACATAAAAAATTCTAAAATTAAATAAAATACCTTCAAAATAAGACCACAATTTGTGTCAAGGTCAAATTCCTATTTAGCAACATTGCCCTTTCGTCTAACCTTCTTTTTTGAAATATTTTGTGCACCTTCAACCTCAACAACATCAACCTCAAAATGCACACCTCGAGGTCTCTTTTCAGCACCCTTCCTTTTTTGGTTGCATGCAGCCTGGGATCGAGTAATTTACGAAGGCATAGAAGATGCATGCGACAGAGGTTGTGTTAACGGTCACATAACTGGTATAGATTCAATGAAATCATCATCTTCTGTACTGTTCTGACCATGCATAACTACTTTATCGCCGGAACGATGACCCTTCCTAGAGATCATTTGGGATGTGTTGTAGAGAATAAATTACACCTTAATAAACAGATAGTATAATGACTAAAAAAGATAAATATTCAGAGGAAAAGTGAAGCTTTTTTCGAGGAAAAATGGAAATGAAAAGGTTTATGCAGAAGAAGGTGATAGGTTTGAACAAAAACTGAACAGTTTGCGTGTGAAAAGTGAAAGTTGGAAAGGTGGATTAATTAGTGCTCATTCACAACTCCTAGAATAAAGGGCCGAATTAGTTAACTTAACTTATCATATTCCCTTAATTAATCAGTTAAAAACACAGTATCTATCGTTTCATATTTTGCGTAATTAATGGGATATACATTCAGTTATCTGAAACGTGTCAACTTCCCTTAATTACAGGATATACATATCATTTTAATTTATTAATAATAAAAAAGGATAATATTAAGAATAATTATATAAAAATAACTGATTGGCTATAAAAAGAAAGACACATTAAAATGTGTTTAAAAAGAGTAAATATTTTTAATGAATGTTCACCTGGGGTAAATTTCTCTTGATATTATTAAATCGGGTGAATGGGAATCATATCCATGGGGTTATTAGATTTTTCATGCAACGATTGAATCATTGCACAACAAGGCTTGTGTGTGGAAATCTTCTTACAGGTTTGCAGGGATGCCATATGCTTTGCTTGTATGGTTTTTTGAATGCTACCCCACAGTTGATGGCAAACTAGCTAATCGTGTTGGAAATAAGGTCCCTCATATTTTGAATTGGGAATTTACTAGGCATCTTGTTTTCAATAACGTGCAGAGGGGTTTCTTTTCATTAACAGGTGACAAGGTAATTGTCATGTATGGTTTTGTTATTTCTTTGATATTACATAAATATGAAATTCATTATTTGTATGTATTGATATTAAACTGATATCTTTCTGTTTTGTATTTTTGTATATGCAGATGGTTGTGCATAGTATTTCTCCTACTGATCTAGAGTTGGAATCATTGAATTTGCCTGAAGAAGACGAAATCAATCTTGATGAAGATATTGCTTGTTAAAGTGAAGATGATGTTCCAGAATTCAACGCATCGGCCCAGACAGATGGTGATAATGATTTGTTTCTGAGGAAAGTTGATTTTATGAAAGAAATGGATATCCTAAAACAAAATCAGATTAAGCTCAAGCAGGATATTGACACGACCCGAAATCTGGTTAGGCCGTGCGGGCACCCGACATCCTTCCCTAGACCCGTCGGGCGAACCCTTACCAATTAAATTAGGCAAATAAATATAATTCAATTCATTAATAAGAACAAGGCTTAAAAAAAATACTGACATACTGATACCTCTAAGCTATACAAAAGAAATTACAGCTGACTACCCAACATACTAGGTTTAGGGTTATCCAGACCAGACATCTAAGAGTACAAAAGAAGACAAATACCTCCTGAAGGGAGCAAAATGCAACTGAAATAATAACCAATAAATTGGTGGCCATCCGGAATAAAAGCTGGCTCACTCTGACAGCTGAAGTCGTCTTCGCTCCTTCACAACGTGGCGAACTCAATCCTGGAGCGAACCTGCCGAAACGAAATAGATAGAAAAAGAAACAAACAACAAACAAGGGTGAGTCAAAAGGACTCAATAAGTGGAGCAGACTAGCCACCTCAAAGAATATGATAGCTAGCCAGGGAGAAGAAACAGATAAACCAAATTTCTTTTATTTAAATTATAAAAAGGTAGAGCCAGATAACAACCGAAAACACGTAAGAAACTTATAAAATCAACCAAGGATGCGTGCCAGAAACATAACAACAAATAAGAAATGCACATATAAGCAGGACAATAGTTATGTACCACAAGTTTACACAATGGTATGAAATAAAATGAAATAAAATGAAGTGAGATGAAATGAGATGAAATATGATGCGAAGGGTCACTTGTGCCCGTAATCCCATCCCGAAGCGGAATACTCCTGCATTCGAGGGGAATCCAATCTGATAACCAACTGGAGCGGAATACTCCTGCTCCTGGGGCGGAATACTCCTGCACCCGATATAATATAAACCAGAGGCGGAATACTCCTGCACTCTCCTGGGGCGGAATACTCCTGCACCCGATATAATGTAAAGCTGAGGTGGAATACTCCTGCACTCAATATCTGACATAAGAGCAGAATACTCCTACTCTTGGGGCGGAATCCTCCTACCCTCAATGTGATACAATGGAGCGGAATACTCCTGCTCCTGGGGCGGAATACTCCTGCCCTCAATATGATACAATGGAGCGGAATCCTCCTGCTCCTGGGGCGGAATACTCCTGCCCTCAATATGATATGCAATGTAATGCATATGAATGCAATGTGATGCAATAACCCTTCACCGGCGCGGGACTCTCATCGACAACCGGGAAGTAGATGCCAACTCGCAGCCAGGGTACAATGCTCAAATCCTCAATACAATACCAACAATAGGACATAACATATAATGTATAATATAAATCCAAAGCTAAGGCGTAATGAGTACGCCTATCGGCAGCTACACACGTAAGGAATACGTGGTAGAAAATCCACGAGGCCAGGTGCCTCCAAAGAAATGGATATAAACACTTACCTCTCTCAAAAGTTAGCATTGCGACCAACAACCGCGTTATTTTTGAATGCATTGCCAAACGATCCCACTGTGATCAATAAGCAGAAAAATATATCACATTAGGCTAAAGGCTTCATCCCTCACATCGTAGGGCAATCCAGGTAGGAACCTGATACCCTATTCGCATACGCAATACGCAGGCCAGGCCTATATACAGGGTTTAAGGCCACATAACCAAATCCCAAATAAATTATATTTATAAGTTGCCCATAATTCACTGAGCACGAATACATAATCAATTTCATTATCGGGGTCCATTTGACCCTTTAAACTATCAATTTACGTTATTAGGGCGATGACTAATATACCTATTTTTACCGTAAAAATATATTCAAACATACGTAATAAACTCAAATAATATATTATGATCATTACCTGAATGTTCTGGGGTGAAAATACTATTTTTCTACGGCCCCTCTTCTCATTTTCTGGCAATTTTTTCCACTGTGCCATCTCTGTTTCGTTTTCTCTGTTTATCATTCCTTCGTACCAGTTTCTGTTTTGCTCATTTCTCTTTTATATGAGTGGAAATCCACTTTCCACCGCCTAACTCATTCTTTGTTTCTTTCCTTTATTTTTTTTTGTCTTTTTCTATTTGTTTACTTTTCTTTTCTTTTCTTTTTTCCTTTTCACGGCGAAAATTAAAATGGTATTCTGCGATATTCGAAATAATTCTAACTTTTGCATACAATTTATACAAAATATATGTAACACACTTGCTAAGACGGATCTCAAATCGGATTCCCGAAACTCAAGATGCGAATTTAAATAGAAAAAGTCAAATTATTTAACTTTCGACATTTTAGCGGAACTAGCCGAACAACATCGAAATTCACTTTCGAACGTTCACAAAAGTCATAAATAATCATACGAACCCAACGGCACTTTCGGATTTCGAATCGGAGCTCATTCGGCAAAAACCGAGCTCGAAAATCTCCTTTTAATATTAATTGCCAATAAAAACTGAAACCTTCTTCCGATGCCTACAAACGAGGTCTAATTTAGCTCAAATTTTGCAGACATGTCCTAATAGACATTACGAATATTTTAAAATTATCGGCAGACCAATCGGAGTCCTAGCTTCCGAAATGACTGACCGAGGTCGTTTCATTCTCCTCCACTTAAACTCTCGTTCGTCCTCGAACGAGCCTAAATCTAAAGCAAGATTTACGCAGATAACAAGAGAACTTGCACAACCTTCATAAACTACTCCACGGACATGATCTCATAATTACAGAATCAGAGTTATGACATGCACATCAAACCCTTGGATAAAAACATAGCTGGATAATATCATAACGTCATTGCCCAAGTTATTCTGACTAAACCGATCCTTGCTCGATCACGAGAGGAGAATTCTGCATTTTCGAAGCAAAAATATACGAAACTCTGGATGGACTAACATGATTCAGCCGAGAATCACCTTTTCGATATACCTTTCGATATAGAACAAGTCGATGAAACAAAGAATTAGCTTACGCTTGATGTAATAGGGGGAACTTTTGAAGTACCTTGTCAGTACATATTATAGAAGATTTGATGCAAGCTATATTATTTTTACAAACACACTAGGCAACATCTCAGTTGATGTTAGTGTTGTTCCGCAAGCTCCTTGTGGGAATGTAGTTACTCATATCCTAATGTATGTCAAAGGTTCATCTGAACAGGGTCTATATATAAGGATAAGGATCAGGCAAATACTTCTGGATAGTATGATGCAGACCAGGAATGATCTCCAGACTGAACACCTACTTTAGGGTATTTTCTTTCAATTGAAAATATTATGACTTGAAAAAGTAAAAATAAAGGAGACACGTAGTTGAACCATGAGCTGAGGCAGAATACCAGTAACAAAGTTGATTACATGAGCGCTTACAACGCTAAAGTAACCTCTCAAGGAGTTAAGGTGTGAAGGAGATATGCCAATGATGGATGGACGACAAGCTGCACTAGATCTTTCACTCTAAATTTCCATGAAGTAAAACAACGTCAGTATGAGGATCCGGTTCTAGTTGAATACAGACAGATAGCCCAAGGAAAACCGAAGTCACTATACAGGGTCGCTACTGACGGTGTTCTCATGTATAAAGATAGAATTTGTATTTCTGATGTCACAGATTCACGTGGACAGATTATGATAGAGGCACATTATTCCAAATACACTGTTCATCCAGATTCGACTAAGATGCACCATGATCTTAAGCAGATTATTGGTGGGATAGAATGAAGTGTGACATAGCAGGATTTGTGGCTCAGTGTTCTAATTGCCAGCAGGTTAAAGTCATGTCATCTTTTCAGACTTTATATTTTCAGCAGATAGAAACGTATATATGATCAGGTTGCCAGCTTATCCCTATCATTAATAGATTATTAGTGGGTTTAGCAATGATCGACACTCATTGTAGATTTCTACCGTAGCCTTACTTTGGGTCGTGAGAAAAGTGATATCAACACCTCAGAGATTTAATATTACCATTCAGTATTTGGAGGAAGACTCCTCCACTTAAAGCACAGACTCATGTAGCCATTTGTATAGGAATAACCATCCTCGCACAGTCTGCTGAACTAAAGAAGATTTGGCTAAAAGCTGAACGTAAGCAGACCGAAGCTACCAACTACCCTTTCGAGTTGCCAAACAGCTGCAACTCTCAAGTTCACAACTCCATACCTTTGCCGTAAACACCACCGCCCGATGGATGGTACTTCTATATAAAAATTTCGGCAGAGTTTCCCCTGAAACTGGACGATCCACAAAAACAGAACCAGCACTATACTATACATGGGAATGGATACCCGGATAAACTGATAACATAAACATGTTAAACGGATAACAAGATGAGACAACTGGACCAAAACAATAATATGCTTCCAAAATAATAATATGCTTACCCGGCCACAATAACACGTACTCTGGCTCAACACAGGGAACGTCACAAGTGGCTACCAATCGCCCAAGCTCACTAGTGCCGGACGAAGAAGAAATGGAAATAGATCGAGGATAGAAATAATTAGAGCTTCAGGAAGTTCATCTTCTTATTTTCTTGACTACCAAAGCTAGACTACTTCCGCGTCAGGCTAGCCAAAAAATCGCAATTATAGAGATAGACATTAAATAAGCTTTATGGAAAAACATCCATACCAATTTAACCTCCCAATAAGAAGGAAACTCTGATAATTTACCAGAATACCCTTTTATAACTTAAACAAGCTCATAGAATAACATGACTTACTAACATTTCGAACCAAGAGGAGACACATAGATCGAGTATTACTTATTGATCACTTTACACCAGAAGAAACAATGACACTTCCTGATGGTGATAAATAAGAATCCCATCATCCTACCAGCACTGAGTTCTAAAGAGAGGTAGACTGACTTGACATTATAACAGAAGGTGGCTCAACAGGATGCCAAGCAAACAATAGCGACACTCACTGTCAAATCTCTCATATTTAGATTAGATAAACTAGTAGGGTCTCATAAATTCCAGGAATAAATCGTATCAGAAACTCCCCCCTCTACCGCAACCGATTCTTAATTACGACAATATCCAAGGAAACCGTCGAAACATGATAAGACACACCATTTACAGATCGATCGGAAAGATAAATCTTACTTACAGATAAGGGAAGAAGAAACACACGGGCCTACTACATCGGATGCCTCAGCATCCTGCCAGACTGGCAGTTCATAAAACTGCCTTTGCGGCTGAACTAAGCCGCTACACTAATAATTACTTCTAGAAGAACCACTACCACTGCGCTCTCGACCTCTACTGGATGGTGGCATTTCTCTGATTAATTAAAATTTACATGAAATTCCTGCGACTGTGCAGGTGCCTGAGGGCAAGAAGAAGGACGATTGTCTACTTGCCGGAGTAACGAAAAACTCCTCAAAGGATAACCAGACTCATGACAGTGATAACACCCTTTTCCCTGAAAATGGTAGCTGGAAAGATTGTCGATAGCTATAAAGAGAAAAACTGGGTCTAATCTTGATGAACTACTTGCACACTTTGAGAATCATGCTCTACAAGCTGAGATAACCTGGAAGGTGACTTCAAAAAAATAATCAGAACACTTACCTCCAAATGAGGTACCATTGTTGCCCACCAGGGCCACGAGATTTCTTGCTCTCCCGCTCTAACTTACGGTATGCCTCGAGCCTTCGAGCAATATCAACAACAATATCAAATGAAATCCCGACCTCAATCTCTCGAGCCATCTGGGATCTCAAGGAAAAAGAAAGGTCATCAATAAATCTTTGAATCTCTCGAAAGGCTCATGAACTAGTTCAAATGCATATTCGGCCATTTTATGGAATTCAATCTTATATTCTGAAACCAACAGGCTAACCGACAGGCTACCCTATCCAATCCACTCGAACTAGTAACACTTTTCATCTCGCTCTCTACTCGAAAGGAACTTTTCCACGAATCTAGAAGAAAAATCGAACCAAGCTAATAAAAGAGCAGCCCACCAATCCAAGGCTGGACCCTGAAACTGGAAAGCAGAATAAGCAACACCATACCGCTCGATATAATCAAGAGCCAGAAGGATACGCTGACATCATTTTATTTTAAAAAAACTTACACCGGGATTATCTAATGCATTTCTTAAGAACATCAGAAGGTTCAACCGCGTAAAATAATGCAACCTCTTTAGGCATTCGGACCGAACTGATACTTCGGCTAGCTAACCAGCCAGAACAACTAGAGGCACAACACATGCTGCCTCCAAAACATACTTTATTGCGGCAACATTAAGAACTGGAATAGGAGCTCCCTGAGATCGAACGTCTCCATTTGCGGCAACCTGATAGGCTGCCTAGCGAATAATATGTTCTTGCGGTATCTGCGTCGCCAAGATTCTCGTAAAGCATCGTAGAGAGCCAAGGGGACTACAAGGCCCAGCTCCCTTGCCCATCGCGAGCTCGTACAGCTGGGGCCTGTGCAACTGGATCGTTAACACGATCCACAACTTTCGGGGCTTGAGTAGCCCTAGCCTCAAGCTAGACTACTTCGTCCCGAACTCCTACCATTTGCCGATTTGTCGCACGAAGGTTTCACAATTACCACGAAGGAATTAACGAAAATACTTTTGCATCTTAGACCGACGGAAGATCAGAAAAAAAAGGAAGTGAAACTTCCTAAATGCCATCATAGCCCCTCGTAGATAAGTACGGACGTCTACGTACCCATCAGCGAGACTCTACTAGACACTGTCTTAGTCTGGATAGACACTAAACTGGGCTCTGATACCAACTGACACGACCCGAAATCTGGTTAGCCGTGCGGGCACCCGACATCCTTCCCTAGACCCGTCGGGCGAACCCTTACCAATTAAATTAGGCAAATAAATATAATTCAATTCATTAATAAGAACAAGGCTTAAAAAAAATACTGACATACTGATACCTCTAAGCTGTACAAAAGAAATTACAGCTGACTACCCAACATACTAGGTTTAGGGTTATCCAGATCAGACATCTAAGAGTACAAAAGAAGACAAATACCTCCTGAAGGGAGCAAAATGCAACTGAAATAATAACCAATAAATTGGTGGCCATCCGGAATAAAAGCTGGCTCACTCTGACAGCTGAAGTCATCTTCGCTCCTTCACAACGTGGCGAACTCAATCCTGGAGCGAACCAGCCGAAACGAAATAGATAGAAAAAGAAACAAACAACAAACAAGGGTGAGTCAAAAGGACTCAATAAGTGGAGCAGACTAGCCACCTCAAAGAATATGATAGCTAGCCAGGGAGAAGAAACAGATAAACCAAATTTCTTTTATTTAAATTATAAAAAGGTAGAGCCAGATAACAACCGAAAACACGTAAGAAACTTATAAACTCAACCAAGGATGCGTGCCAGAAACATAACAACAAATAAGAAATGCACATATAAGCAGGACAATAGTTATGTACCACAAGTTTACACAATGGTATGAAATAAAATGAAGTGAGATGAAATGAGATGAAATATGATGCGAAGGGTCACATGTGCCCGTAATCCCATCCCGAAGCGGAATACTCCTGCATTCGAGGGGAATCCAATCTGATAACCAACTGGAGCGGAATACTCCTGCTCCTGGGGCGGAATACTCCTGCACCCGATATAATATAAACCAGAGGCGGAATACTCCTGCACTCTCCTGGGGCGGAATACTCCTGCACCCGATATAATGTAAAGCTGAGGCGGAATACTCCTGCACTCAATATCTGACATAAGAGTGGAATACTCCTACTCTTGGGGCGGAATCCTCCTACCCTCAATGTGATACAATGGAGCGGAATACTCCTGCTCCTGGGGCGGAATACTCCTGCCCTCAATATGATACAATGGAGCGGAATCCTCCTGCTCCTGGGGCGGAATACTCCTGCCCTCAATATGATATGCAATGTAATGCATATGAATGCAATGTGATGCAATAACCCTTCACCGGCGCGGGACTCTCATCGACAACCGGGAAGTAGATGCCAACTCGCAGCCAGGGTACAATGCTCAAATCCTCAATACAATACCAACAATAGGACATAACATATAATGTATAATATAAATCCAAAGCTAAGGCGTAATGAGTACGCCTATCGGCAGCTACACACGTAAGGAATACGTGGTTGAAAATCCACGAGGCCAGGTGCCTCCAAAGAAATGGATATAAACACTTACCTCTCTCAAAAGTTAGCATTGCGACCAACAACCGCGTTATTTTTGAATGCATTGCCAAACGATTCCACTGTGATCAATAACCAGAAAAATATATCACATTAGGCTAAAGGCTTCATCCCTCACATCGTAGGGCAATCCAGGTAGGAACCTGATACCCTATTCGCATACGCAATACGCAGGCCAGGCCTATATACAGGGTTTAAGGCCACATAACCAAATCCCAAATAAATTATATTTATAAGTTGCCCATAATTCACTGAGCACGAATACATAATCAATTTCATTATCGGGGTCCATTTGACCCTTTAAACTATCAATTTACGTTATTAGGGCGATGTCTAATATACCTATTTTTACCGTAAAAATATATTCAAACATACGTAATAAACTCAAATAATATATTATGATCATTACCTGAATGTTCTGGGGTGAAAATACTATTTTTCTCCGGCCCCTCTTCTCATTTTCTGGCAATTTTTTCCACTGTACCATCTCTGTTTCGTTTTCTCTGTTTATCATTCCTTCGTACCAGTTTCTGTTTTGCTCATTTCTCTTTTATATGAGTGGAAATCCACTTTCCACCGCCTAACTCATTCTTTGTTTCTTTCCTTTATTTTTTTTTGTCTTTTTCTATTTGTTTACTTTTCTTTTCTTTTCTTTTTTCCTTTTCACGGCGAAAATTAAAATGGTATTCTGCGATATTCGAAATAATTCCACTTTATTTTACCCCAACCCATTTTTTACCCAAAACCCGACCCACTTCTATTATTTTACCCCATCCCACTAAGCTAACCCCACTTTTCAGATTTTACTTCCCCTCGTTAAACCCGACTGCTAATTTTTCCTCTTGTAATATCACCGGCTAATGAAGTGAAATCTAGATTAAGGCATTGTGAAATCTGAAGTATTTTCGTGTTATATAGTGAAGGTATGTAATTATTTTACTAGTTTTAATCTTGAAATGTGTTTGTTGGGTTTTAGGGTTTGTGTTTGTGAATTGTGCCGTTTTGCTTGATCTTTAATGACTAAAAAACAAACTTAAATATAGTAAATAGATAAAAATTGCGACTTTGTAGGGTTGGTGGGGTTTGGTTGTGGTCCTGCCTATTTGTTATTGTCGCTGACCCTTTTCCGAATCTTTAATTTGTTACTTTGTTGTAGTGGTCCCTTATCTGCAATTTTATATGTTTCCTTGCATGTGACAACTGATGAAGATGATTGACAAAGTCGACTTGGTTTTCCACTACGGGGGTGAATGGGTCATTTCACCTGAATTAGTTTATACTAGAAAGTATGTGCATAAGCTGGAGGGGTTTGATAGCTGCTTAATTTATTATGATGATATTTGTGAGGAGTTCACAGAACATCTAGGGTTTAGCCAAGTTAAACAGCTACTGTTGACACGACCCGAAATCCGGTTAGGCCGTGCGGGCACCCGACAGCTTCCCCTAGACCCGTCGGGCGAACCCTTACCAATTAAATTAGGAAAATAAATATAATGATTCATAAATAAGGACAAGACTTTAAAATAAAACACAGACATACTGATACCTCTAAGCTGTACAAAAGAAATTACAGCTGACTACCCAACATGCTAGGTTTAGGGCTATCCAGACCAGACATCTAAGAGTACAAAAGATGACGAGTACCTCCTGAAGGGAGCAAAATGCAACTGAAATAATAACCAACAAGCTGGTGGCCATCCGGAATAAAAGCTGGCTCACCCTGACAGCTGAAGTCGTCTTCGCTCCTTCACAACGTGGCGAACTCAATCCTGGAGCGAACCTGCCGAAACGAAATAGATAGACAAGAAACAAACAACAAACAAGGGTGAGTCAAAAGGACTCAATAAGTGGGGCAGACTAGCCACCTCAGAGAATAGGATAGCTAGCCATGGAGAAAAGAAACAGATAAACCAAATTCCTCTTATTTAAATTATGAAAAGGCGGAGCCAGATAATAATTAGAAACACGTATGGAATCGCAAACTATTCAATAACCAGGAACGTAATACAGCCAGAACATATAGGTATCCCGAACACATCAACAATCAGAAATACATCCTGTTGCGGCGTGCAACCCGGTCCATAAATTTATACTACTGCGACGTGCAACCCGGTCCATATATTTATACCGCTGCGACGTGCAACCCGGTCCATATATTTATACCGTTGCGGCGCACAACCCGATCCCCGCAACCCAGAATACGAGCCAGAAATATATAGACAAATAAGCAATGCACATATAAGCAGAACAGTAGTTATGTACCACAAGTCTACACAATGGTATGAAATGAGATGAAATGAAATGATGCAAAGCGTCACATGTGCCCGTAATCCCATCCCGAAGCGGAATACTCCTGCATTCGAGGGGAATCCAATCTGATAACCAACTGGAGCGGAATACTCCTGCTCCTGGGGCGGAATACTCCTGCACCCGATATAATATAAACCAGAGGCGGAATACTCCTGCACTCTCCTGGGGCGGAATACTCCTGCACCCGATATAATGTAAAGCTGAGGCGGAATACTCCTGCACTCAATATCTGACATAAGAGCGGAATACTCCTGCTCATAGGGCGGAATCCTCCTACCCTCAATATGATACAATGGAGCGGAATCCTCCTGCTCCTGGGGCGGAATACTCCTGCACCCAATATGATATGCAATGTAATGCATATGAATGACATATAATGCGTATGAATGCCATGTGATGCAACAATAACCCTTCACCGGAGCGAGACTCTCATCGACAGCCGGGAAGTAGATGCCAACTTACAGCCAGGGTACAATGCTCAGATTCTCAATGCAATACCAATAACAGGACATAATATATAATATAGAATGTAAATACAAAGCTATAAGGCGTAATGAGTACGCCTATCGGCAGCTACACACGTAAGGAACACGTGGTAGAAAATCCACGAGGCCAGGTGCCTCCAAAGAAATGGATATAAACACTTACCTCTCTCAAAAGTTAGCATTGCGACCAACAACCGCGTTATTTTTGAATGCATTGCCAAACGATCCCACTGTGATCAATAAGCAGAAAAATATATCACATTAGGCTAAAGGCTTCATCCCTCACATTGTAGGGCAATCCAGGTAGGAACCTGATACCCTATTCGCATACGCAATACGCAGGCCAGGCCTATATACAGGGTTTAAGGCCACATAACCAAATCCCAAATAAATTATATTTATAAGTTGCCCATAACTCACTGAGCACGAATACATAACCAATTTCATTATCGGGGTCCATTTGACCCTTTAAACTATCAATTTACGTCATTAGGGCGATGTCTAATATTCCTATTTTTACCGCAAAAATATATTTAAACACACGTAATAAACTCAAATACTATATTAGGATCATTACCTGAATGTTTCAGGGTGAAAATTCTACTTTTTCCCGGCCCCTTTTCTTATTTTCTGGCATTTTTCCACTGCGTATTTTTTTGTTTCGCGTCTCTGCTATTTTTGCTCAAATGCTCCTGTGCGTATTGCTACTGCTAAGCTAAGGGATTAAATCCCTTAGCTTGACCGACATACATAATTAATTTTTAATTATTTTTTTTTTATTTTCTTTTATTATATTTTCTTTTCTTAACGAAAATTAAAATAGTACCCTACGATATTCGAAATAATTCCAACTTTTGCATACAAGTTATACAAAATATATGTAACATACTCGCGAAGGCGGATCTCAAATTGGACTCCCGAAACTCAAGATGCGAATTTAAATGAAAAGAAGTCAAATTATTTAACTTTCGGCATTCTAGCGGAAACTAGCCGAAAAACATCGAAATTCACTTTCGAAAGTTCACAAAAAGTCATAAATAATTATACGAACCCAACGGCGCTTTCGGATTTCGAATCGGAGCTCATTCGGCAAAAACCGAGCTCGAAAATCTCCTTTTAATATTAATCGCGAATAAAAACTGAAACCTTCTTCCGATGCCTACCAAACGAGGTCTAATTTAGCTCAAATTTTGCAGACATGTCCTAATGGACATTACGAATATTTTAAAATTATCAGCACGCCAATCGGAGTCCTAGCTTCCGAAACGACTGACCGAGGTCGTTTCATTCTCCTCCACTTAAACTCTCGTTCGTCCTCGAACGAGCCTAAATCTAAAGCAAGATTTACGCAGATAACAAGAGAACTTGCACAACCTTCATAAACTACTCCACGGACATGATCTCATAATTACAGAATCAGAGTTATGACATGCACATCAAACCCTTGGATAAAAACATAGCTGGATGATATCATAACGTCATTGCCCAAGTTATTCTGACTAAACCGATCCTTCCTCGATCACGAGAGGAGAATTCTGCATTTTCGAAGCAAAGATATACGAAACTCTGGATGGACTAACATGATTCAGCCGAGAATCACCTTTTCGATATACCTTTCGATATAGAACAAGTCGATGAAACTAAGAATTAGCTTACGCTTGATGTAATAGGGGGAACTTTTGAAGTACCTTGTCAGTACATATTATAGAAGATTTGATGCAAGCTATATTATTTTTACAAACACACTAGGCAACATCTCAGTTGATGTTAGTGTTGTTCCGCAAGCTCTTTGTGGGAATGTATTTACTCGCATCCTAATGTATGTCAAAGGTTCATCTGAACAGGGTCTATATATAAGGATAAGGATCAGGCAAATACTTCTGGATAGTATGATGCAGACCAGGAATGATCTCCAGACTGAACACCTACTTTAGGGCATTTTCTTTCAATTGAAAATATTATGACTTGAAAAAGTAAAAATAAAGGAGACACGTAGTTGGACCATGAGCTGAGGCAGAATACCAGCAACAAAGTTGATTACATGAGCGCTTACAACGCTAAAGTAACCTCTCAAGGAGTTAAGGTGTGAAGGAGATATGCCAATGATGGATGGACGACAAGCTGCACTAGATCTTTCACTCTAAATTTCCATGAAGTAAAACAGCGTCAGTATGAGGATCCAGTTCTAGTTGAATACAGACAGATAGCCCAAAGAAAACCGAAGTCACCATACAGGGTCACTACTGACGGTGTTCTCATGTATAAAGATAGACTTTGTTTTTCTGATGTCACAGATTTACGTGGACAGATTATGATAGAGGCACATAATTCCAAATACACTGTTCATCCAGATTCGACTAAGATGCACCATGATCTTAAGCAGATTATTGGTGGGATAGAATGAAGTGTGACATAGCAGGATTTGTGGCTCAGTGTTCTAATTGCCAGCAGGTTAAAGTCATGTCATCTTTTCAGACTTTATATTTTCAGCAGATAGATACGTATATATGATCAGGTTGCCAGCTTATCCCTATCATTAATAGATTATTAGCGGGTTTAGCAATGATCGACACTCATTGTAGATTTCTACCGTAGCCTTACTTTGGGTCGTGAGAAAAGTGATATCAACACCTCAGAGATTTAATATTACCATTCAGTATTTGGAGGAAGACTCCTCCACTTAAAGCACAAACTCATGTAGCCATTTGTATAGGAATAACCATCCTCGCACAGTCTGCTGGACTAAAGAAGATTTGGCTAAAAGCTGAACGTAAGCAGACCGAAGCTACCAACTACCCTTTCGAGTTGCCAAACAGCTGCAACTCTCAAGTTCACAACTCCATACCCTTTCCGTAAACACCACCGCCCGATGGATGGTACTTCTATATAAAAATTTCGGCAGAGTTTCCCCTGAAACTGGATGATCCGCAAAAAACAGAACCAGCACTATACTATACATGGGAATGGATACCCGGATAAACTGATAACATAAACATGTTAAACGGATAACAAGATGAGACAACTGGACCAAAACAATAATATGCTTCCAAAATAATAATATGCTTACCCGGCCACAATAACACGTACTCTGGCTCAACACAGGGAACGTCACAAGCGGCTACCAATCGCCCAAGCTCACTAGTGCCGGATGAAGAAGAAATGGAAATAGATCGAGGATAGATATAATTAGAGCTTCAGAAAGTTCATCTTCTTATTTGCTTGACTACCAAAGCTAGACTACTTTCGCGTCAAGCGAGCCAAAAAATCGCAATTGAAGAGATAGACATTAAATAAGCTTTATGAAAAAACATCCATACCAATTTAACCTCCCAATAAGAAAAAAACTCTGATAATTTACCAGAATACCCTTTTATAACTAAGACAAGCTTATAGAATAACATGACTCTACTAGAATCTCGAACCAAGAGGAGACACATAAATCGAGTATTACTTATTGATCACTTTACACCAGAAGAAACAATGACACTTCCTGATGGTGATAAATAAGAATCCCATCATCCTACCAGCACTGAGTTCCAAAGAGAGGTAGACTGACTTGACATTATAACAGAAGGTGGCACAACAGGATGCCAAGCAAACAATAGCGACACTCACTGTCAAATCTCTCATATTTAGATTAGATAAACTAGTAGGGTCTCATAAATGCCAGGAATAAATCGCATCAGAAACTCACCCCTCTACCGCAACCAATTCTTAATTACGACAATATCCAAGGAAACCGTCGAAACATGATAAGACACACCATTTCCAGATCGATCGGAAAGATAAATCTTACTTACAGATAAGGGAAGAAGAAACACACGGGCCTACTACATCGGATGCCTCAGCATCCTGCCAGACTGGCAGTTCATAAAACTGCCTTTGCGGCTGAACTAAGCCGCTACACTGATGTATTACTTCTAGAAGAACCACTACCACTGCGCTCTCGACCTCTACTGGATGGTGGCATTTCTCTGATTAATTAAAATTTACATGAAATTCCTGCGACTGTGCAGGTGCCTGAGGGCAAGAAGAAGGACGATTGTCTACTTGCTGGAGTAAGGAAAAACTCCTCAAAGGATAACCAGACTCATGACAGTGATAACACCCTTTTCCCTGAAAATGGTAGCTGGAAAGATTGTCGATAGCTATAAAGAGAAAAACTGGGTCTAATCTTGATGAACTACTTGCACACTTTGAGAATCACGCTCTACAAGCTGAGATAACCTGGAAGGTGACTTCAAAAAAATAATCAGAACACTTACCTCCAAATGAGGTACCATGGTTGCCCACCAGGGCCACGAGATTTCTTGCTCTCCCGCTCTAACTTACGGTATGCCTCGAGCCTTCGAGCAATATCAACAACAATATCAAATGAAATCCCGACCTCAATCTCTCGAGCCATCTGGGATCTCAAGGAAAAAGAAAGGTCATCAATAAATCTTTGAATCTCTCGAAAGGCTCATGAACTAGTTCCAATGCATATTCGGCCATTTTATGGAATTCAATCTTATATTCTGAAACACCAACAGGCTAACCGACAGACTACCCTGTCCAATCCACTTGAACTGACAACATTTTTCATCTTGTTCGCTACTCGAAAGGAACTTTTCCACGAATCTAGAAGAAAAACCGAATCAAGTTAACTAATAAGAGAGCGGTCCACCAATTCAAGGGTGGACCCCTGAGACTGAAATGAACAATAACCAACATCATACCGCTCGATACAATCAAGAGTCTGAATGATACGCTCACATTATTTTATTTTTAAAAAAAATCACGAGGTTTATCTGACGCATTGCTTAAGAATGTCAAAAGGTTCAACCGCGTAAAATAATGCAACCTTTTTAGACACTCGGACCGAACCTTTACCTCGGCTGGCTAACCAGCCAGAACAATTGGTGGCGCAACACATGCTGCTTCTAGAACATAACTTACTGAGGCAACATCAGGGACTGGAACAGGGGCTCCCTGAGACCGAACGTCTGTATCTGCGGCAACCTGATAAGTTGCCTAGAGAATAATAGGTTCTTGTGGTAGCTACATCACTGAGATTCTCGTAAAATATTGTAGAGAGCCAAGGGAACCATAAGGCCCTGCTCCCTTGCCCATCGCGAGCTCGTACAGCTAGAACCTCTGTAACTAGATCGTCAGCACGATCAAAAACTCTCAGGGCTTCGTCAGTGCTAGCCCAACGCTAGACTGCTTCGTCTTGAACTCATACCGTTTGTTGATTTATCGCACGAGGGTTCACAATTACCACGAACGAATTAGCGAAAATACTTTTGCATCTTAGACCGACGGAAGATCAGAAAAGAAGGAAGTGAAACTTCCTAAATGCCATCATAGCCCCTCGTAGATAAGTACGGACGTCTACGTACCCATCAGCGAGACTCTACTAGACACTGTCTTAGTCTGGATAGACACTAAACTGGGCTCTGATACCAACTGACACGACCCGAAATCCGGTTAGGCCGTGCGGGCACCCGACAGCTTCCCCTAGACCCGTCGGGCGAACCCTTACCAATTAAATTAGGAAAATAAATATAATGATTCATAAATAAGGACAAGACTTTAAAATAAAACACAGACATACTGATACCTCTAAGCTGTACAAAAGAAATTACAGCTGACTACCCAACATGCTAGGTTTAGGGCTATCCAGACCAGACATCTAAGAGTACAAAAGATGACAAGTACCTCCTGAAGGGAGCAAAATGCAACTGAAATAATAACCAACAAGCTGGTGGCCATCCGGAATAAAAGCTGGCTCACCCTGACAGCTGAAGTCGTCTTCGCTCCTTCACAACGTGGCGAACTCAATCCTGGAGCGAACCTGCCGAAACGAAATAGATAGACAAGAAACAAACAACAAACAAGGGTGAGTCAAAAGGACTCAATAAGTGGGGCAGACTAGCCACCTCAGAGAATAGGATAGCTAGCCAGGGAGAAAAGAAACAGATAAACCAAATTCCTCTTATTTAAATTATGAAAAGGCGGAGCCAGATAATAATTAGAAACACGTATGGAATCGCAAACTATTCAATAACCAGGAACGTAATACAGCCAGAACATATAGGTATCCCGAACACATCAACAATCAGAAATACATCCTGTTGCGGCGTGCAACCCGGTCCATAAATTTATACTGTTGCGACGTGCAACCCGGTCCATATATTTATACCGCTGCGACGTGCAACCCGGTCCATATATTTATACCGTTGCGGCGCACAATCCGATCCCCGCAACCCAGAATACGAGCCAGAAATATATAGACAAATAAGCAATGCACATATAAGCAGAACAGTAGTTATGTACCACAAGTCTACACAATGGTATGAAATGAGATGAAATGAAATGATGCAAAGCGTCACATGTGCCCGTAATCCCATCCCGAAGCGGAATACTCCTGCATTCGAGGGGAATCCAATCTGATAACCAACTGGAGCGGAATACTCCTGCTCCTGGGGCGGAATACTCCTGCACCCGATATAATATAAACCAGAGGCGGAATACTCCTGCACTCTCCTGGGGCGGAATACTCCTGCACCCGATATAATGTAAAGCTGAGGCGGAATACTCCTGCACTCAATATCTGACATAAGAGCGGAATACTCCTGCTCATAGGGCGGAATCCTCCTACCCTCAATATGATACAATGGAGCGGAATCCTCCTGCTCCTGGGGCGGAATACTCCTGCACCCAATATGATATGCAATGTAATGCATATGAATGACATATAATGCGTATGAATGCCATGTGATGCAACAATAACCCTTCACCGGAGCGAGACTCTCATCGACAGCCGGGAAGTAGATGCCAACTTACAGCCAGGGTACAATGCTCAGATTCTCAATGCAATACCAATAACAGGACATAATATATAATATAGAATGTAAATACAAAGCTATAAGGCGTAATGAGTACGCCTATCGGCAGCTACACACGTAAGGAACACGTGGTAGAAAATCCACGAGGCCAGGTGCCTCCAAAGAAATGGATATAAACACTTACCTCTCTCAAAAGTTAGCATTGCGACCAACAACCGCGTTATTTTTGAATGCATTGCCAAACGATCCCACTGTGATCAATAAGCAGAAAAATATATCACATTAGGCTAAAGGCTTCATCCCTCACATCGTAGGGCAATCCAGGTAGGAACCTGATACCCTATTCGCATACGCAATACGCAGGCCAGGCCTATATACAGGGTTTAAGGCCACATAACCAAATCCCAAATAAATTATATTTATAAGTTGCCCATAACTCACTGAGCACGAATACATAATCAATTTCATTATCGGGGTCCATTTGACCCTTTAAACTATCAATTTACGTCATTAGGGCGATGTCTAATATTCCTATTTTTACCGCAAAAATATATTTAAACACACGTAATAAACTCAAATACTATATTAGGATCATTACCTGAATGTTTCAGGGTGAAAATTCTACTTTTTCCCGGCCCCTTTTCTTATTTTCTGGCATTTTTCCACTGCGTATTTTTTTGTTTCGCGTCTCTGCTATTTTTGCTCAAATGCTCCTGTGCGTATTGCTACTGCTAAGCTAAGGGTGAAAATTAGGATCATTACCTGAATGTTTCAGGGTGAAAATTCTACTTTTTCCCGGCCCCTTTTCTTATTTTCTGGCATTTTTCCACTGCGTATTTTTTTGTTTCGCGTCTCTGCTATTTTTTGCTCAAATGCCCCTTTTCTTAAATCCCTTAGCTTGACCGACATACATAATGAATTTTTAATTTTTTTTTTTTATTTTCTTTTATTATATTTTCTTTTCTTAACGAAAATTAAAATAGTACCCTACGATATTCGAAATAATTCCAACTTTTGCATACAAGTTATACAAAATATATGTAACATACTCGCGAAGGCGGATCTCAAATTGGACTCCCGAAACTCAAGATGCGAATTTAAATGAAAAGAAGTCAAATTATTTAACTTTCGGCATTCTAGCGGAAACTAGCCGAACAACATCGAAATTCACTTTCGAAAGTTCACAAAAAGTCATAAATAATTATACGAACCCAACGGCGCTTTCGGATTTCGAATCGGAGCTCATTCGGCAAAAACCGAGCTCGAAAATCTCCTTTTAATATTAATCGCCAATAAAAACTGAAACCTTCTTCCGATGCCTACCAAACGAGGTCTAATTTAGCTCAAATTTTGCAGACATGTCCTAATGGACATTACAAATATTTTAAAATTATCGGCACGCCAATCGGAGTCCTAGCTTCCGAAACGACTGACCGAGGTCGTTTCAACTGTTGACTGGACCTTCGGGTAGGTATTACATAATAGAAGGAGATGATGGCATGAGGAGTCTTGGATGTTTATTCACTAAAAAGTTCAATGAAATAAATTTCTTTGCTGTAGACTCAACTGACTTGAGGGTTTTTGCCCAAAACATTACACATCATACAGAGTCATTCTCTATAGATGTTGATGTAGCTTCTGAATGTGAACTTGGTCTTGGTGAATGGGAAGGTGATGATGAGAACTCTGATGACAATAAGTATGATCCTGAAGAACTTGAAACTTATAAAAAACAGAAGAAAAGGGTTATAAATGACAAATTAGATGGGTTTAAAGAATTGGAAAAGGGTAAGGTGCAAAAAGAGCCCAAGTACAGGATAAAGGAGATGAAAAACCATCTGGAGTCTACTCTCAATCTAAATGTGGATGGTTCAAAGCTGAAAAGAGCTAAGAACTTAGCTTTACAGAAGCTGGAAGGCAGTTATCTTGATGACTACAGAAAATTGCATGCTTATGGCCAAGAACTAAAGCAGACCAATCCTGGAAGTGATGTGTACATTAATATTTCAAAGGATGCTCTTGAGGAAGGTAAAAGGAAGTTCCTGAGAATGTACATTTGCTTCCAGGCACTGAAGCAGGGTTGGAAGGCAGGGTTGAGACCACTGATTGGTTTAGATGGTACTTTTCTGAGGGGTAGATATAGAGGTTGTTTGTTGGTAGCAGTGGGACAAGATTCTATGCAACAGTTTTACCCTCTTGCATGGGCAGTAGTAGACAGGGAAACAACAAGGACCTGGACCTGGTTTATTGAACATTTGAGGCTGTCATTGGAGCTGAGTAGTGGAAAGGGAGTGACATTCATATCAGACATGCAAAAGGTGTTGTTTCATTATGCTTTTATTTTTTTTACATTCCTTATAATCCTTTTAATTGTTCAACTTTTTATTAACTTATTTTGATGTTGTTCTATCTCATAGGGACTGTTGGAGGCTGTGAGAGTGGTGCTTCCTGAAGCTCATCACAGATTCTGTATGAGGCACATTGAAGCCAATTGGAGTAAAAGATGGAGGAGTGGTGAAATGAAGAAGTACATGTGGTGGTGTTCTTGGAGTACATATGAAGAGGATTTCAAAGACCAACTAGAAAAGCTGGGTGAACTGAATGCTAAAGCTGCAGCTGACTTACAAAAGTGGCCTGTCCAAGCTTGGTGCAGGGCATATTTTGATACAACATGCAAAAATATGATGGTTGACAACAATTTCACTGAGTCATTTAATGCCTGGATTCTGGATGCAAGGTATATGCCTATCATCAACATGCTGGAAGAGATAAGGGTAAAGGTTATGAAGCTACTGGCAACTAATGAAGATAAGATGAGGACATGGGATGGTGAGTTCAGTCCCTACTGTATGAGGTTGTACAATGACTATAGGGCAATTGCTCACCATTGCAAAGTTGAATTCAATCGTGATAATGGTTATGAAGTGACAGAAGGTGATGACAGGCATACTGTATGCCTTGAAATGAAAAAATGCACATGTAGGGTGTGGGATCTGTCTGGTATACCCTGTCCCCATGCTATAAAAGCTTTTCTACACAAGAAGCAAGACCCTGTGGCACAAATGCATTGGTGGCTTAGTAGGGAGGCATATGCACTGACATACAAGCACAAAATGCAGCCTGTTAGAGGGAAAAAATTCTGGAGAGTTGATCCTTCTCAAGCTATGGAACCTCCAGAAGTGTCAAGGACTGTGGGCAGGCCAAAGACTAAGAGAGCAAGGGAACCAGATGAGGCAAGATTGAGAAAAGGACCATGGGTTGCATCAAGGAAGGGAACTATCATGTTCTGCAGTAACTGTGGTGAACCAAACCACAATAGGAAGGGTTGTCACAAGGTAATGTTTTAAACTTTCAATTATTACTAGTTGTTACTACATTGGACTGACTTGAATTTTATACATGTGTAGCCTGTTGGAGAGGCTTCAAGTTCAAGGCAAAATGTGAATCCTGAAGCTTCAAATTCAAGGCAAACTGTGACACAAAGCTCAGCTGCTGGATCAGATGTGGATGTGGAAATGCAGAGTGTGGATGAAGGTTATGAAGCTGCTACACAGTATTCTAGTTATGGTCCTGATGTGGGTTCTTCTTCAGACCCAGACCTGAGACCAATGGTTCTTTCTGAGACTCAAACTAGAATTGCAGAAAGGAAGATGATGTTCAGGGAACCAACTGGAAGGAGGAGGATACAATTTTCTGGAGATCCAAACACAGGAGTGGCAGTACCAAGCAATTTACCATTTCAGCCAGATACTGTAACATGGAGGGGTAAGGCAGCTGTTACATCTAATCAAATGGTACTTGAAGCTTTGAGGAAGAGACAGAAATTGAGGTCAAGGAGGGGACCTGCACTTCAAGATGAAGACTTTTCTATGGCTTGATCTGTCTGGCATGTGTGTTATTAGTTTTTGCTGAACTTGGCATGTAAATTGGGATGCTTATTTCAGTTTGTGTTTGGATATTTGTGTCATACTTGGCATGTATTTTGGATACACTTTCTCAGTAATTAGGTCTTTAAGTTGGTAGCAGACTGAAACACTGTTTAAGCTTGGCATGTATAGCCAGCCTTTTTTTGGTTTGTTTGCTTAGCTGTTGAACAGCTTTGGCAGTTAGCATATGATGGTTATTGGCTTTAGCTTATGGGATTAATGTAACTACCGTTAATGTTTATTACTCCATCTGTTTTATGCCATTAAATTGTTGTTTCTGTCATTAAATTGGTGTGTGTGAAAGTGCAGCAGTTATGGTATGAATGTGCCGAAAATTGAAGGGGTGTGAATTGTGAATGCACCTCTTCAATTGCAACCTTTTGAACTGAATAGGCACATAGTGTGAATAGGCACTTAGTGCAAGTGAAGAGGCACAATCCCTAGCCTATATATAAGTGAATGTTTGTCTTCCATATACACCAAAAAACAGCAACCAAAGCAGCAAGCAACAACAACCACAATATGCCTCGAAGAGGAAGACTTCCTAGGGCGCCTGCAACTGATCGTAGAGAGCCAAGAACAACAGAGATAGAGTATGTTCGTCAAGATATTGCAGCACTAGGTGCAGATATGGATCAACTGCCTATGTATATCAACAATGTGCAAAATCAAGTTATTGGACTAGAGAACAGGTTTGTCCAATTTGTTGAGGACTATAGGGGGGACATACGACGGATGAAGCGTATGCTCCGTGGATTACTTGCTGAGGCGAATATTGACCCCACTATTTTCTATACTCCACCGGGTTCTCCACCGGACATGTGAAGTGCTATTTTACTTATGAATCTATGTTTAGCTATTTTATTATGTTTCAAACAATTTCTAAGTATTTTTAGGCTGCTAATTTTTAAAGTTTCGGTTTATATTAGTTTGTAAAATCAGATGTTGTCTATGACTATGTAGCATCTGACTAAGTCTAATTAAGGATTATTTTGCTATGTCTATGAACTAATGCAGTTGTTATGAAGATGAAGTTTGTTTCTGGCTTGTTTCTGCATAAATCAACATAGATTGCAAACACCGTTTCATTGCATCAAATTAAGAACAGCAAATTAAGATCAGTTTTAACATAGATATTCAACTTCATTACATCAAATTAAGACTACATCTAAACACTAAAATTAAACGCCATTAGACAGAAATTAAACAGTTTATCACCTAAACACTAAAATAATTTGGCTAACACAGATAGGCATCGATAAACACTGGTCATCTTCACTTCATCACCATTGAAATAATGAAACCAACAATGCAACCTAACATCATAAACATGATGATCTTCTGGAAAACAAGCTTTTCTTTCAACTTCCGAGCAGTTCCATCATCATCAATTGGTCCATTGCTGCTAATACCTTCCAAATAAGCCACCTTCTTCTTCAAAGTATCCCTTTCCTCCTTAACACCATCCAATTTTTTTTTCAATGCGAGTATCAAATCAGCAACTCTAGAAGGTAACTGGTCATCTTCCCATTCCCAAAAACCACATCCTTCATTCTGTTAAGATGGAAAATTGCATTTATAATCAAAGTGACAACATAAACAAAAAGCCGTAGAATCTAAAAATCTAAACTTTACAATCTTTAGGATACCAACCTTAAGTTTTGGGCACTTGACGAAGCGCCTACCAGCATTCCCAGTGGTAAAAGCAGTGTAATGACGAGCAACTAAGCCACATCGACACCTCCTCGATGAATCACAATATGAACTTGAACAACTTGACATATTGAACTAAATCTATGGAAAAGAGAAAGATTATGGTCTGAACTAAACTCGACTTAAGGAATCAAGTATAAATTGATTGGGGAGAAAATACCCTAATTTTTATTCTCAAATCTCCATTAAAGAGGAAATGTTTCTCTTCTTTGTATAAGAGAAGAGCAATGTGGGTAAAAAATGGGTTGGGATAAAATAAAGTGGGGTTCTGCGTGGCTGATTTGGCGCACACGTGGCCACGTGTTTGCCAAATCAGCTGGTTGAGTGCCAAGTCAGTAAGTTCCGTCTGATGAAGGGTATTTTTGCCCCAGTTTTAATAACGTTAAGGGCATGGCCAAACTGAACTCGTAACGGAGGGTAAATCTGTTGAATTTCGATTAGTTTAAAGGCAAATTTGACCCTATTCCGTATCAAAATCAACAGGGATCAAGGATTTTAACCATGTGTCACCACTTAGATATACCCTAACTGTATACTCTGAAGCATCAGCGATATTATCAATTATCTGTAGCCTGGGCTTGAGAGATGTAGTTGTGGCCCCTGGTCCACTGTTTCGAAACACAGCAACGAAAACCCGAGTTGGTGTTGAAGGCTCATTCGCTATCCATCCCCGAATTGAGCCATCAATAAAAGACTGCATGACAACCACCCAAGAGTATGGTGTTTCTGCTCCAATCAGGTATGCTGTGGTTGCTCCCACTCCATTTCCATTCGTCCAAAACTGACATAGGTGGAAAACAAAACTGGTACCATAATTGCTTGAGCTTCGTGTATTTCCAACCATGGCCACCTCCATTTGGTTACTCGATACCGTGGTAGTTATTGTACACCTCTGGAAGACCACTGTAGCATCGCCATATATTGTATATGCTCCACCGTGAATTTGACAGTCACCGTAGAACTGCTTTCCGCTATTGGAAAGCACAGCATGGTAACCTTCAATTTGGCACCTATATAAAACGGAAAAATCTCCCCAGTTGTACAATGTGATTCCTTCATTGTTCTCTGGCCCGACCACACGTCGTATGGTCAAGTCAAGAGCGACGAATCCATTTCCCTGATTGACTGTTAAAAGATGACAAGAAAAAGAATGAGAACAAGAGGGACATGTTCAGATAAAGCAGTCACCGAATTAATGGAATTGAATGTATGTAAACACTAGTAATTGAGAACAAAGAGAAGCGAAAAAAAAAGGATTGAACTCACTCAAGGTGGCAGTGGAATTGTTGGTGAAGTCCGATACGATTATTGTCTTATCAGCTCCACGTCCAACAAGCGTCAAGTTAGTTTTTTCCGGAGAAATCACCACTGACTCGTAATAGACGCCCACTTTAATTTTAATGCAATATCTTTGGCTTAAGTTTGTAGCATTGCATTAACGACAGCAGATATAGTTGTAAAATCTGCCCTGTCGCTTTTGTCTACGACTGTAGTGTGACATAAGTTTTTCTTATGAGACATGGTAAGAGTGACTATTTTCACAACTATAAGAACAGCGCTGAGTACAAAGAGAATCTTTGTACATGCACTCATCCACCTCATGCACCTTTCCTGATTTGCTAGGATATTTTGCTGGACAATGTCTAAAGATCTCATTGGAGCTGCTGGTACAGTTTCAGCCATAACTTAAAAGGATTATATATATTGAGGGTGGTGATTAGAAATAGAGTGAGAAGGAGAAGAGTGTGTTTCTGTTAGTGATGAATGATAAGAGTGTTTGTGATAATGGTTCATGAATTTCCCCCATTTATAGAGGAACAAACTTAAGGATGACACTGCTCTACCAAACAAAATCATGTTTTTCAAAGATTAGTTAGGTTAATGCACATTTTTCATTGGTGCAGCAGGCACTATTGCCATGGTGAACTAGTAGCTCTAGCTCTTTGACTAACAGCAGCCCTATCATGTTTCATGTATGTTACAGAAAGAACAACATTTAGTATAAAACTTATCTGAACAAAATTATGGAAGACAATGCTCTACCAAACAAAATCATGTTTTAACTAATCTTCTTCAAAGATTAGTTAGGTTAATGCACATTTTTCTTTGGTGCAGTAGGGACTATTGTCATGGTGAACTAGTAGCTCTAGCTCTTTGACTAACAGCTGCCCTATTATGTTTCATGTTTGATACAGAAAGAACAACATTCAGTATAAAACTTATCTGAAGCCACTGTTGTATATTTTGTATTGCCAGGTAGCAAAATATCAAGATTCCTTTTCATGAATTATGTAACAGATAAAAATGTCTTTTTTATTTTTCTCTTTCTGTTTTTATAGCTGAGAAATGGTTTGACGCACACTTCGGAACTCGGTGGATGATATCCTTCGGATTCACCATAGTGCCTGAATATCCAACTATGGATAGTCTGGCTTAGCTTTTGTTATTGCACCGACTGCAAGCTTCCGAGGAGCTCTTCCAACTCCATATATCGGTCTTTTCAATGATAAGAACAACGGCAACATCACCAACCTTGTTGTTGCTGTGGAGTTTGATACTGTAATGAGCCGTGAATTCGAAGATATCAGTGATAACCATGTAGGAATTAATATCAATCTGAGGTATCAAAGCCAGCAGGTTATTATGTTAATAACAATAGTTGGCTTCAAAATTTGACTCTCATTAGTGGCCAGCCAATGCAAGCTTGGGTTGAATATGATTCTGCATCTAAGAAATGCATGTTACCTTAGCACCTGTCACTGCTGCTAAACCAATAACTCTACTTTTGTCTTTGTATTATGATCTTTCACCTGTCTTAAAAGAAACCATGTATATCGGCTTTTCATCAGCCACTGGCTCAGTGACATCATCTCACTATATTCTGGGATGGAGTATAAAGATAAATGGCATGGATGCAGGACTTGATACTTCTAAACTTCCAAAGCTTCCTCGAATTTGACCTAAAAAGGTATCTAAGCTTCTATCCATTGGTTTGCCTGTGATTTTGGTATTCGCGCTTTTAGTTGCTATCTCTGGAATTGCTTATCCAATAAGAAGAAAAATGAAGTTTGCTGAATTGCTTGAAGACTGGGAACTTGAATATGGACCTTGTTGAGTATATAATGTTTTGATGATAATAAACAAAATGCACTTGTTACATTGAATTAATTAAGACCTTATTTGTGGAACTAGTTTTTCTTGAATTATTGGTAATTTGGTGAATATAATTTAATTGCTAATTTTGGTGAAATTATTGTATGGCTGATTTATGGATTAAGCTAAGCATTCTTGATAACATTCTTTAGCTATTTGATTATCTGCCGGATTTGGAGAATGAAGTAGAGTTGGAGTAGAACTCTATGAAATCCAAAATGATAAGGGAAAGGGATTAGAATTAAAGCTATATGATTATCTCAAATATACTTGGACTTTGTTTTTACTTATCAGGTCTTTATCTATAAAAGAAGTCCACATACATATGGAGAGCAACGTCCAAAACACTTCAGTAAAAAGAGAGTCTGAGCATTCAAGAGAGGAAATATCTGAAGCTGTTGGAACGGGCGTTGGAACAGTCTGGACAAGTGTTCCATCAAGTCATTTAGAATTGTTTGAGTCCAGTTCTTAGTTCATGTATTAGGCACTTAAATTGTAATCTCGTTCAGCTTTTTAGAAGCACTTTTTGAGGTTGTAATCAGGAGTTAAAATCCCATTGGGTAAAGAGCTTAGCGTTAAGTTCTTTGTGTTCCAAGCTAGGATAGTTTGGGAGGGTAGCAACAATCTAGGATTGTTGTGTAAGGGCTTAGAGTTAGGTCCTTGGGGTTATCTTTGTAATCCGAGTTTGACTCGTTTGTTTAGTGGATTGGTTGAAATTCCCACAAGGGTGTGGGTCGTGGTTTTTTACACCTTTGAGCCAGGGTGTTTTCCACGTTAAAATCGCGTGTGCCTTGTCTTTTTTGCTCTTTCATTGCTTTGTTAAACTGCAGTTGGAACACCCATAGGAACTGTTCCAAGTGAGCTGTTCTAACTTAGTCTAAAACTTAAAAAGAGGCAAAAATTGTTAACGACCCAATTCACCCCCCCTCTTGTGTCGAGTGTACTCTAAACTAACAATTGGTATCAGAGCGGGTGTCTCATATCTAGGCTAACACCTTTGAGAGATCCTTAAAATGAGTGCACAAATAGGACTACTAGAGGGTCAATCAATTGCTAGGCCTCCATTGTTTAATGGTCAACACTATAGCTTGTGGAAAAATCGTATGGAGATCTATTTGAAAGCTGAAGATTATCAACTTTGGCAAATCACCATGAGAGGTCCATTGATTCCCATGAAAGCAGGCGCTAATGGTGCAAAGGTCCCGAAAATAGAAGATGAATTCAATGTTGAGGACTTCAAGATGATGGAGAAAAATGCTAAGGCGATCAAAATACTTTATTTTGGTCTCGGATCTGATGAATATAATAGAATATCCGGATGCACATCCGCCAAAGAAATTTGGGACTCTCTGCAGCTAGCTCATGAAGGTACAAACCAGGTAAAACAGTCTAGAATTGAAATTTTAATGAGAAAATATGAATTATTTTTTATGGATGAACAAGAATCAATAAAGGACATGTTTACTAGGTTTACTCATATTACTAATGAGCTTAAATCTCTTGGAAAAGAATTTTCTTCTGAAGATTGTGTCAGGAAAATATTGAGGATATTGCCTTCCTCGTGGGAGCCCAAAATTACGGCTATTCAAGAAGCCAAACAGATGGACAAGATGGCTATGGACGAGCTGATAGGCAATCTTCAAACATATGAACTCAGAAAAAATTCTCAAGCTAAGGAGGAAATAAAGAATGAGCGCAGCTTAGTCTTGAAAGCTACAAAAAATGATGATTCAGATTTGGATGAAGAAGACTTTACAAAGCTTGCTCGCACATTCAAAATTTTGTTCAAGAAGGGAAACAACCTGAAGAAAGGAAACTCCAGCAAGTCTAAATCTACTGAAAAGGCTCATTTTGATGGTTGCTATAAGTGCGGAAAGCTTGATCATATGATCAAAGACTGCCCACAAAAGCAGTTGGAACAAAGGATGGAACATTCCACTGACTGTTCAAAGAAGCAGCGGAAATCAGCTTCCAAAGCTATGAAAAAGGCCATGATTGCCGCTTGAGGAGACACTTCTGATGAGGAATCAGAATATGAGGATGAAAGAGACGATCTTGCGTTAATGGCCAAGAGTGATTCTGAAACAGATGATGAATTCTCAGATGTAAGTCTCACTCAACTTAAAGAGCAAATTCACAATTTATCAAAAAGTAAAGTAGTTGATTTCTTGCTTTCCTTACTGGATGAATTTCAAAATGTGAGTGCCGAGAGAAATGAGTTAGCTACTGTTATGTCAAGTTTGAAGTCTGATTGCCAATGTTTGCAAAGAAAGAAAATCGAACTTGAAAAGGCTAATAAGGTACTCAAAGAGGAAATTTGTAAATTGGATGGAAATATTTCATCTTTGCATGAAGAAATTCATGAACTTAAGGAATCTAAATCAGTTATCAAGAATCAGTTTAATGTTGATCAAATAAGTCTTGAATCTGATCTAACTACTTTGAAAAGAGAGTTGAGTCATGAAATTGAAAAGAATAAAAAGCTTCAAGAAAATTTGAAAAATGTGAGCAATGAACTTGCTATGACCAAAAAGTGGAACAAGTCCAATGAAGCTTTAAATTGGCTAACTGAACATCAAAGTAGGAGTCGTAGTGGTCTGGGTTACAATAGAAAAAATATTAATTTGCCTGATTATCGCTTATGTACTCATTGTGGACACACTGGTCACTACAAGTATGAATGTTTAGCTAGAATCAAGGCTCTTGAAAAAATTGGAAATATTGTTAGATGGGTTAGAAAATATATGATATTTTCTGTTTCTCAAGGAAAGGGACCCAAAAAGGTTTGGGTTCCTAAGTCTAACACTTAATCTAGTTTTGCAGGCTAAGGTGAGAGGGAGAAACCAATTATGTTACTTGGTTAGTGGTTGCTCGAAGCTTATTATTGGAGTAAAATAAAATTCCTCTTGCTGACAGCTTTCAATGAAGGAAGTGTGGCATTTGGTGAAGGTAAGAAAGGTAAATCTTTGATATAGGCGAGAAAGGTAAGTCACTCTTCCATTCTTTAGTGGTTGAAGTTTTAAAGATTAATTTGTTGAATATTTCACAATTATGTGACCTTAGGAACAAAGTTGATTTTTATAGTTGTTGCTAAATTGTGAGTGACAATATTTTGAGAAGTTGTTCAAGTGATACTTCTAATGCTTTAGCTGAAAAGAATGTGCTTTTGAAATTGGTCTTACTCAAGCTTTAAGTGAAAAGGATCCCACAAATGTCCAACCCGAAGGAACAAGTCTTGGAACAGGTCGTTCTAAACCTGGGCACAATCTGGAACAATTAGGGGGAAGAACACATGGAACAAAACTTGTTAAAACAGTTCGAAGCCCTGTTCCAGATCCTGAGCTGAATGATTAAAATAAGGATCCCACATATCAACTCACAAAAACTCACATCATCTGAATTTTGACACGTATAAGTTTTAGGCATGTTGATGTTGGTTATGTTGAGTTCTTGTTTGACCAATGTTGCACTAAAGGTATGTAATTCTTTCTATCTCTTGTTTAGTATTTTGGGTAAAAAGTTGCTAGCATTTTTACTAAAGCACTAAGTGATGGATATCTTGAGGTAAATAAATTGGATCTTGGCATGATTATATTTACTTAAGTGCATGGTGTATTTCTTTTTCCCAATGATTGGCTAGGAGGTGTCATTCTTCGATCTCAATCAATGCATAAATATTTTTTTAAAAATGTCTAACTCAATTCTTGTGCTGTAACATGCATGCTCTCATATCATGAGTTCATTATTTTTCTCGTTGAGGTCTAATGATATTGCCCTTATTTTCTTTGATTGATTCACAGTTTTTAAAGCATGAAATAGAGGATAAATGAGTTTTAAAATGTTCTAGATCTGTACCTCCAAAATATGGCTTGTGCATATAATTGTTCATTACAATTTCTCATACATTTTCTTTCATACCTCCAGTCTCCCTCGAATCTGGCCTTGAAGAATTTCCAAAGATAAAGTTGCAAATCTGAAAATAATAGGAGGCAATCTTATTTGAATAAATGTGAAGCAGCCTAAGGTTGAGAGGGAACAAAAAAAAAAAAAAAAAAAAAAAAAAAAAAAGAGAGAAATGTGTGCTTTGATGGGTGTTGTAATTTTATTATGTGGAGGAGATGTTTGATGAAAATTCTTTTGAGACAAATTTCATAGATCTATTGTCAAGATCATGGGCCGCAAAGAAGATGGAACAGGTGATGGACCTGGTTCTACTAGTGAGCCAATAGTCATCTCTAATATGAATGTTCAAGTTAATATTTTAGAGAATTGGTTGGCTAATATTATGGAGGAGAATGAAACCTTGATATCCTATATTTTCAGAATTGAGCAAAAGTTGAAAGTAATAGGGAAATATAAGCCAAGCACCACGTCTAGAAACTCTTAACTCTTTCCTTAACCTCACACTCATATCAACCCAGTCTTGAACCTGTTCAATGCCTTGTTCCTTAACCTTATATTCTTGTTTTAAATCCTATGAACAAGGTTATGCATTAAGCATTTTATTTTGGGCTTGAAAGCTTAACTGGTACAGATTTGGCTTTGTCTTTTGTGGATTGTTTTGATGAATTGTGATTTCAAGCAGGATGGCCAATATCATTTAGTATCAATACTTGAGAAATTTATACTTATGCTTACATGAGTTGCTGCCCTAGTGGCGATGGGTGTGACATACTTGATTATCCATATTTTTTGCATTGTTGATTTTTGACAGTAGTTGATGCTTTTCGATGATGCCAAAAAGGGGAAGAGTAATATGTGCTTGTGCTTAGGTTATGTATATCACTGACAAATATTCCACTTTAATTTTGTCTCATTGTCCCTTACTTGTATGTGCTTTTGGTAATAATGAGTTTGGCAAAAAAGGTGAAGAAACATTAGGTGTGTTTGGATAAAAGGAGGAAGAAACATTATGTGTGTTTAAATAAATAAATTCCTTAGTTTAGATCCTTAATTGTCTTAAGTGAGGTTGTTGTGATTTTTAAAATGAAACAAGCACATTTTGTTTGTCATCATCAAAAAGGGGGAATTTGTTGAGTATATAATGTTTTGATGATAATAAACAAAATGTACTTGTTACATTGAATTAATTAAGACCTTATTTGTGGAACTAGTTTTTCTTGAATTATTGGTAATTTGGTGAATATAATTTAATTGCTAATTTTGGTGAAATTATTGTATGGCTGACTTATGGATTAAGCTAAGTATTCTTGATAAGATTCTTTAGCTATTTGATTATCTGCAGGATTTGGAGAATGAAGTAGAGTTGGAGTAGAACTCTATGAAATCTAAAATGATAAGGGAAAGGGATTAGAATTAAAGCTATATGATTATCCCTAATATACTTGGACTTTGTTTTTACTTATCAGGTCTTTATCTATAAAAGAAGTCCACATACATATGGAGAGCAACGTCCAAAACACTTCAGTAAAAAGAGAGTCTGAGCATTCAAGAGAGGAAATATCTGAAGCTGTTGGAACGGGCATTGGAACAGTCTGGACAAGTGTTCCATCAAGTCATTTAGAATTGTTTGAGTCCAGTTCTTAGTTCATGTATTAGGCACTTAAATTGTAATCTCGTTCAGCTTTTTAGAAGCACTTTTTGAGGTTGTAATCAGGAGTTAAAATCCCATTGGGTAAAGAGCTTAGAGTTAAGTTCTTTGTGTTCCAAGCTAGGATAGTTTGGGAGGGTAGCAACAATCTAGGATTGTTGTGTAAGGGCTTAGAGTTAGGTCCTTGGGGTTACCTTTGTAATCCGAGTTTGGCTCGTTTGTTTAGTGGATTGGTTGAAATTCCCACAAGGGTGTGGGTCGTGGTTTTTTACACCTTTGAGCCAGGGTGTTTTCCACGTTAAAATCGCGTGTGCCTTGTCTTTTTTGCTCTTTCATTGCTTTGTTAAACTGCAGTTGGAACACCCATAGGAACTGTTCTAAGTGAGCTGTTCTAACTTAGTCTAAAACTTAAAAAGAGGCAAAAATTGTTAACGACCCAATTCACCCCCCCTCTTGTGTCGAGTGTACTCTAAACTAACAGACCTCATAGGTTCAAGTACAAAGAACTGTATATTGCTACCAAAGGTTAGGTAGTTGTGGATTACGAAGTGGCTATAGAGGGGTATTGCCTAGTTCAAAGATGGAAATTGCAGTAAAAAAGGCATCTCATGAATCAAGGAACGGAATGAACTTCATAGCAGAAATTGTCAGCATGGGTCGTTTAATTTACGCCATAGGAATTTAGTTCCTCTTCTTGGTTATTGTCCGCGTAAAGGTGCACTGCTCTTGGTATATGAGTACATGCCTAATGGAGGCTTAGATAATTATCTGTATGGAAAGGAAATGAGCGCCCTAACTTGGAGTCAGGTTTCAAGTGATTAAAGGCGCCCTAACTTGGATTCCGATGTTCCTACAATGTTTGATGAAACTCCTCAAGTTTAAGATTATTGAACTTCCTGAAATGGATGTTGCTATATCAAAAGTCTTGACATAGCGGGGCATCGTCAATTACTCAATCTATTCACCACGACTAAAAGGAGATGATGCCTAGGTGGTCTTCCAAGAAAATTAAAGGTCGAGACGCCCCGCATACCTCTTCACCAAGTTTGCAGAAGATGGTGGTCCACATACTTGCTCATTGGGAATGCAAAATGAGTACGTGCTTATACGCCAAAATAGTAACTCGCCGAAGCGGCTAAATCTCAAGAAGAGGCAGTCCATGAGTTTTCTCACCAATGATGGATGAAGTGATGCGACCAGTTTCTCCAAGTCGGACGAACGGACTCTCCAAATAGTTCTTCGTCGATAAACAAATGCCGAACTTTGGAGGTCCTTCTGTCACATGTGGATTCTGCTCATTGCTCAAGACATCGATGTGACAACATATGAACCTTCTGAGACTGATATTGAGACCATTCTACCTGTCAAACAGACCTCCAAAACAATTAAAAGGAAAAAAAGGGACCCATGAAACCTGCTTCCAAGAGTGCAATGTACCCGATTGTAGAGCCAACTTCCAAGATTTTTCTGTGTCGATCCATGCTGAATTACGAGTTGATTTTTGACATAAGCATAGTTCTCAGAATCTAGTTTCCGGTGGATCAAATGGCTCATGATTTGGATACTCATATTCAAACACACTTAATAAACTAAAATAATGCATTAAGATCATTACTTGAATGTTTCGACGTGAAAATTCTATCTTTCTCCGGCTCTTTTTCCTTTCTTTCATATTTTTTGGTATTTTTTCATTTTCTTCTCAGCTTTCCCGTTTCCGTTGCTTTCTATGTTTCTAGTTCTGATCGTCGACACCGCCTTTCCATATTTTCTTTTTCCTTTTCTCTTTTCTTTTCTTTTTATTTTCGTAGCGAAAATTAAAATGGAACCGTACAAAATTTGAAATAATCTCAAATTTTGCATACAAGTTATACAAATATATATAACATACTCGCTAAGGTGGATCTCAAATCAGATTTCTGAAACTCAAGATGCGAATTAAATGGAAAAAGATCAAATTATTAATTTTCAGAACTTTAGCCAAAATCAACCGAACAACCTCAAAATTCACTTCAAAAATTCACGCAGGTCACAAATGACCATACGAACATAACGGTGCCTTCAGATTTTGAATCTGAGCTTATTCACCAAAATCGAGATCGAAAACCTGTTTTTAAGATTTACCGACAATGAAAACTGAAACCTTCTTTCGATACCTACCAAAAGAGGTCCGATTTAATTTAAATTTTACAGACAGGTCCTAATAGACCTTACGAAGATTTTAAAACTACTAGCACGTCAATCGGAGTCCTAACTTCCGAAACGACTACTTAAGGTCGTTTCAATCAAACTACAAACAAGATAACATACGAAAAAATTAAGAGGACTCAATTATATAGTGTGTGTGTGTGTGTGTGTGTGTGTCTATATATATAATTTTTACCTATCTACACAGTGCAATTTTCCCGAAGTATCAATTGTTACCCCTTCACTAAGCCTAGGTCCGCCCATGAGCAGAGGGAAGCAATGCAGTGACTAAGCAAGCCATACAAGATATATACTGTAGATGTCACATGAAAGTCATGCTATAGAGAAGACCACCATAACTTTATTAGTATCCTAGCTTAGGAGAGGGGGGTAACTAGGGGAGAGAGGAAGGGATACTGACTTCATGTTGGGACTTGTCCAGCCATGGAGGATAGTCTGTTTGTTTTTATTTTTAAATTGTGCGGTATCTAATTGTTTTGATAATAAAATATGAGCTAATTACCCAATAAAAAAATAAAAAATAGTATCTTTATGCTTCAGCTTGTTTTTACCAAGCTATAACATATCAATGTATAATTTTTTTAATCGATCAACTACTGTATTTTGGTAGACATTTGTTAGCTTGAATAAGCTTTGAAGTTTTGACTGATGACGAAGGAACAGATCCAAGGACCTGTTCCTTTGGATCGCTGCAGCTGAATAAATAATTATGCAAAATCAATTAAGCGAGAAAATTAATTATTATCCTATTGTCTAATGTTTATCTTCATAATTATGTAGAGTTGTGCGTGATAAGAAAAGATTGCATAAGATTAGTATAAGACTTGAAGATAAGCAAGGAGTTCAATTAGGACTCAAACTCTTGGAGGCTTTGAAGTTCTAATTGCTCAAGACTCCTCAGATTTCAAAGCTATAAGAAGAGGAGCATTTCAGCTGTTGAAGTTACGCACAAATACAGAGAGAAAAGAGCTATAGCATTGTTGAGTCGAAATTGTATTTGTGTAGTCATTAAGCTACAGGGAACTAAGTGAAGAACCTGTTCCTTAGATTGAGTCTTGTCAAAGTTCAGTCTTAGTTCATCTGTAGTAGGGTATATCAAATTGTACTATTTGCTTTCATAAAAGCTCTGTAAGAGTACGCATCATTCAAGTCTTGTTACTTGGAGGAACTTTACTGATTGTGAAACGGGTCACTATAGGATTAAAGTTAGTCGTAGGTTAGTAAGAGAGAAGTCTTGTAACCGAGTGAGTCTTTCAAATAGTAAAGTTGAAATCTTACTTGAGAGAGTAGGTCGTGGTTTTTTGATCCCGAGCTCAAGGGTTTTTCCACGCTAATATTGGGTGTTCATTTACTTACAGTTTTAATTCCGCATATAATAAAGTAAAGGAACACATTTTAAGGAACTGGTCCTTAAAACAGTAAAGTGGTTTATTTTGAAAAATAACAATTGGTATTAGAGCAGGTTATCCTTGAAGAGGCTAACACCTTAGGATTAGAATGAGTGCACCACAAGGAAACTCCGAGGGTCAGTCCATTGTAAGGCCACCATCGTTCAATGATGTTGCAGGTAAGGAAATATGGGATGCATTGCAGGTTGCTCATGAAGGAACCAATCAGGTTAAAAGATCTAAAGCCTTATCTGCTGCTAACAATTTTGTTGATGATGAAAAGGACCTGGTCCTTATAGCCAGAAGTGTCCAAAGATTCCTGAATGAGAATAAGGGATCTAATAGACAAAGTAGATCTTCTGACATGAAAGAGGAAAGAGAATGCTTCAAATGTGGAAGCATGGAGCACTACATTAGAAAATGCCCAGTCATGGAAGAAGAATGGAGAAAGAAGTATGTTGAAAAGAAAAGAAAGGCTAAGGAACAGTTCTGAAAGAAGAATAGAACTCTCAAAGCAATGGTTGATGGCTGGCAAGATAGTGAAGATGAGCAGTCTGATGATGATCTGGATGATGAGCTGGCTCTAATTGCTCTTGAAGATTCAGATGATGAACAAGATGCCGAGGTATTTATTTCTAAACTCAAAAAGGATGTGAAAAATATGCCTAGAGAGAAATTAGTTAAAGTGTTTCATACTGTACTAAATGAATTCAGATCTCTTAGGGATGGTAAAGATCAACTGCATGATAAAATTGAGAGTTTAGAAACTGAATACAAAAAGGTTGTAATAAAAAATGACATTCTGAAAAAGAAAAACTGCATGCTAAAGGAACAGGTCCTTACACTTGAATCAACTGTTCATGAATTGCAAAATGAAAATTTAGAAACTGATACAGTTGGTAAAGGTAAGGGAAGTGCAAATTCTCACCAGCTTATTGCTGAAGAGAAGTTGAAAGTGACAGTTGATGAACTGTACAAGAAAAATGAAAAGATAAGAACTTTGGAAGAGGACTTGATCAAAACCAAAGATGAACTGAACAAAATTGTTAAATGGAACAAGTGTTCTGAAGCATTAGAATGGTTACATGAAAATCATAGTAGTAATAGGAAGGGTATTGGGTTTATGAAATCTCAGTCATTGCCCAAATGGGATCCAAAGAATAAGTATCTAACTTTTTCTGAAAATTGGTTATGCACACACTGTGGAAATACTGGTGACTTGAAAAGAAAATGTCAATCTTTTGAAAAATCTATACATAGGAACAGGTCCTATAAACCTGTCCAAAAATATGTGGCTAAGAAAAGTGTTCACACAAAGAAAGCATTGCCATTCTGGGCTAGGAGAGATTTAATTCACCCTTTTGTTAAAGGAAAGGGACCCAAACTAGTTTGGGTTCCTAAAATTAACCCATAGTTTTATTTTTGCATGCTGGAGTGAAAGTGATGAGCCACAAAATGATACATGAACAGTGGCTGCTGAAAGCACATGACAGGACACAAGGAGTTGTTCCATTCATTCTCAGCTTTTCAAGGAGGAAGTGTTTCCTTCGGTAATGGTAAGAAAGGGGAAATTATTGACATTGGAAAGGTAGGTAGGTCTGATTTACATAGTATAGACAATGTGTTTCTAGTAGATGGGCTGAAGCATTGCCTATTGAGTATATCTTAATTGTGTGACAAAGGTAATAATGTTAATTTCTCATCTACTGGGTGCACTGTGACTAACCAAACCTCTGGAGAGATTATTTTTCAGGGAAATAGGCATGGATGGCAGCATGAGTTGTCTAAGTGTAGTGCTAAATGATCCCCTCCTATGGCACAAAAGACTTGGTCATGCTATTCTTTCGCCATTAAACAAACTAGTTTCTAAGGACTTGGTGATAGGACTTCCTAACATCAAGTTCAAGGAAGAAAGAGTTTGCAGCAGGGGGAAGCAGGTAAAGTCATTCTTTAATCCAAAGAAACAGGTCAGTACTACCAAACCTTTAGAACTGGTCCATATGGATCTTTGTGGACAAATGAGAACAATGAGTCGTGGAGGTAAGAAATATGTTATGGTACTGGTTGATGATTATTCTAGATTTACTTGGACTCTTTTTCTTGCATCTAAGGAAGAAGCATTTAATGCATTTTCAATTTTTTCTAAGAAGATTCAGAAAACACTAGATAGTCATATTGTTGTTATAAGGTCAGATCATGGTACTGAGTTTGAGAATCAAATGTTCTTTAACTTTTGCAATGAAAATGATATTGATCATAACTTCCCTTCACCTAGAACTCCATAACAAAATGGAGTAGTTGAAAGGAAAAATAAGATCTTACAAGAAATGGCTAGGACTATGATACTGTCTGGGAATCTTCCACAAAGTTTTTGGGCTGAGGCTATTAACACTGCTACACAATCAATAGGTGTATGATAAGGCCACTGATAGAAAAGAAACCATATGGGTTACTTAAAGAAAGAAAACCAAATATTTCACACCTTAGATCCTTTGGTTGTAAATGCTTTATACACAACAATGGAAAGGATGCCTTAGGAAAATTTGATCCTAGAAGTGATGAGGGAATCTTTGTTGGTTATTCTTCAAACAGTAAATCCTATAGAGTTTTTAACAAGAAAACATCAAAGATTGAAGAAAGCATGCATGATAAGTTTGATGAATCTGACAATTTGTCTTAAGAACAGGTACAAGAAGATGAAGAGATTGGAATGCTGAAACATGGTGAAATTGATCCACAAATGTAGACATTGGATGGGGATACTATGAGAAGTGAACTGCAAAGAACTGTTCCTCAGGATAGAACTGAGAAAAGTAGTATAGAAACAGGGGGAACAAATGATGGATCCATCTCTCAAACCTGTACTGCTACTACATCAGTAACTGTTCTTCAGCAAGGAACTTCTGAAGATGGTCTGATACTCAAGCCTTACAAGTATCAAGGTTCATATCCTGTAGATTAGATAATCTCAGACAAGACTTCTGGAATTCAAACTAGATCAGCAGTCAAGAATCACAATTTGAGGAGTTGAATCAATTCCAAAGGAGTCAAGTTTAGCATCTGGAACCCAAACTAAGGAACAGGTCCATCATAGGAACAAAATTGGTTTTCAGGAACAAACTTGATGAAGATGGTATGGTAACTAGGAATAAAGCTAGACAAAGCCCTGTATGGACTCAAGCAGGCACCAAGAGCATGGTATGAACGACTATCAAAATTTCTACTTCAGCAAGGATACAAGAGAGTGTTGGTTTATATGCTAGGTTTCAGTCGGATCCTAAGGAATCTCATTTGAAAGCTGTTAAAAGAATATTGAGATATCTCAAAGGAACAGGTTCCTTGAGACTTTGGTATCCAAAAAGGTGGTAGTTTTAATCTTGTTGGATATACTGATGCTGACTATGCAGGTTTCCTTGTTGATAGAAAAAGTACCTCAGATATGGTACATTTTCTTGGTGAGTGTTTGGTTTCATGGGAAACTAAGAAATGAAATTCAGTGGCACTTTCCACTGCAGAGGCTGAGTATGTGGCAGTTGCCTCGTGTTGTTCACAATTGTTGTGGATCAAACAAAAATTCCAAGATTTTGGTGTTGATGTAGGAACTGTTCGTATCTATTGTGATAACAATAGTGCAATTAACATTGGAAAGAATGTTGTGCATCACAAGAGAACTAAACACATTGATATAAGACACCATTTCTTGAGGGATAATTATGAGAAGGGTTTGATCATTATAGCCTTTTGTCCTACTGATAAACAAATTGCTGATATTTTCACAAAAGCTTTAGGTAGAGATCATTTTGAAAGGAACAACTTAGAATTAGGGATGATTAAATTCACCTAAGTCTACTCAGCTTTACTTCAAAAATTGGCTAGAAAATTTGGCTTAAAAATGAATTTTATAAAGTCAATGTGAAGTTTTCAACTCAGTTCTATACTTAATTGTATACTCTATGCCATGATTTCTACTTATGTTTACTAAATTTTAATGATGTTACCCTTATGTTCTTAGAATTTCAGATTATGCAATTTGATTGAAATTGGGTAAAGGAACTGTTCCTTATTACATTCTCAGGTATGTACTACTTTATTATTCAGAAATTATTAGAGTTTGAAGAACACAGGTAAGTAGACGAGTTTAAATCCCACTCAAACTCTATCTCTCTGAAATCAGTCCCATTAAGGAACCGTTCCACAGTCCATCTTCCACTTGAACTCTTAATCCTAATGGCTCTATTTTGAAACATTCAAGAAACTTAATCGGTCTGGAACTCTATTTAATCAAGGAAGCTGAAAGGTAGTTCATTTTACACTCCATCTCTATCACTATCCTTTACTTCTATATAATCTTTTAAAGATCCAATCTCATATTCTCATTCAAGAAAGAGTAATTCATTATCTTGTCAATCGAAAAATTGCAATGTCTCTCTCACTTGAAAACACTTCATCCATGCCTACCAATGAACAACCACCAGTTACAAAGCCTACTTCACCCATGCAAATAAATACACCACATCCAGAAAATTAAAACCCTCAAAACACTGACTCTGAAATTCAGGGGGAAGGATCAGGTCCATCGCTTGCTGAGACACTGGAACATTTGGATGATTTGTCTAGGGCCCTGATCCTGTATGAATTCAAGGTAAACTATGCTGAATCTTTAAATGTAGTTGATGATAAGGGTGAAGAAGTAGAGGGGCTAGGTGTGTTTGTACCAAAAAGTGAGGGAATGAAAAGGAAACTATGAAGTGTTTAGAAGCTCCCATGCATGAGTCTTCTGAGTTTCCAGTGTGGCTGCTTTTAGAGCACCCATAGAGGATGAAGAGATGGTAGATGTAGATAAACCAGGGCTTAAAAAGAAAAAAAAAAGGGAGAGTTCTCCTAAGGGTAAAGGAACGGTTCCTTCCATTGAAGGAAGTGAAAACTGATACCAAGAAGGAAAAATTTGGGGATACTACACTGATCAATTGTGACATTACAGTAAATGTTGAGTCTGCTGCTGTTGGGGCTACTGTTGTTGGTTCTTCCAAATGACCTTTGAACAATAAGGTTAGGGTATTGAGGCAGCATATTGATTTGCAAGCTGCTGAGATTAAGATGTTGGAGAAAGAAAGGGACTTCTGGAAGGTTGAGGCTGCTAAGACAAAAGAAACAAATGAAGGGATGCTTAGTAAAATGTTTGAGTTGCTGCAGGAAAAATCTTAGGGACCTGGTCCTTTCACCACCTGATACCCAAAACTAAAAAGCCATCTTTTGTCCAGTGGGATTTAGATTAGTTCTAGTCTCTTAGCCGTCTTATCTTTAGTTTTTGACTAGTAGTGCAGTACTTGCTTAGTTTGTTTCCCCTGGTTGAAAATCTTTTTGCTTATGATGTCATATCTTCGATGGCTAATATCATTTCAATGCAGTTGCTTTTTGTTGGATTATGTTTGCATTTTGAGTTGCCTAAACGACTATGAGTTTATTATGTTTATTGCTTATAATAATTCTGACTTATGCAACCTTTTTAATGATGCCAAAAGGGGGAAGAGTAAGTATGATTTTGCTTGTGATATTTATAACCTGTTAAAGAACCTGATCCATAATGATGAAATTGATTTCTGCTAATGTGGCTTTTAAGTTGAAAATCGAGGTTTGGGATATTAAGGATATGAAGTAAAATCTATGAGTTTGTCATCATCAAAAAGGGGGAAAATGTTAGCTTGAATAAGCTTGGAAGTTTTGACTGATGACGAAGGAACAGATCCAAGGACCTGTTCCTTTGGATCGCTGCAGCTGAATAAATAATTATGCAAAATCAATTAAGCGAGAAAATTAATTATTATCCTATTGTCTAATGTTTATCTTCATAATTATGTAGAGTTGTGCGTGATAAGAAAAGATTGCATAAGATTAGTATAAGACTTGAAGATAAGCAAGGAGTTCAATTAGGACTCAAACTCTTGGAGGCTTTGAAGTTCTAATTGCTCAAGACTCCTCAGATTTCAAAGCTATAAGAAGAGGGGCATTTCAGCTGTTGAAGTTACGCACAAATACAGAGAGAAAAGAGCTATAGCATTGTTGAGTCGAAATTGTATTTGTGTAGTCATTAAGCTACAGGGAACTAAGTGAAGAACCTGTTCCTTAGATTGAGTCTTGTCAAAGTTCAGTCTTAGTTCATCTGTAGTAGGGTATATCAAATTGTACTATTTGCTTTCATAGAAGCTCTGTAAGAGTACGCGTCATTCAAGTCTTGTTACTTGGAGGAACTTTACTGATTGTGAAAGGGGTCACTATAGGATTAGAGTTAGTCCTATGTTAGTAAGAGAGAAGTCTTGTAACCGAGTGAGTCTTTCAAATAGTAAAGTTGAAATCCTACTTGAGAGAGTAGGTCGTGGTTTTTTAATCTCGAGTTCAAGGGGTTTTTCCACGCTAATATTGGGTGTTTATTTACTTACAGTTTTAATTCCGTATATAATACAGTAAAAGAACACATTTTAAGGAATTGATCCTTAAAACAGTAAAGTGGTGTATCTTGGGAAATGACAACATTCATTTATTTCATCTTAGTTAGTTCTTAAGTAATCTAATGATTCATTTTTTTTCACCTTTTTGTGTCGAAAAATTAAACTCTTTGAATATTTCAGGGAAGTGCGGTAATCATCGAAAGAATCACAAATTATTCTTGAAGTACATCTATCATATCAATCATACTAACTGCTAGTGAACTAAAACCGTGTTCCTCTCTCTCTCTAATTGTTTGTAATTGTCATGTTCAGTTTTTCACACCTTTAAGAAAATATTAAATAAATATTTATTCTTTAATCTCAATTTACTATTACTTTTACTTTCACTATATTAATCTTTCTCAGTATTTATTAGATAAGGGTTAAGCGAAAAAAAATTATTAATGTTCTTAATCTCCAAAAATAACAAATATTTTAGACCTTTTATTTTCAGTAACTATGACAACTAGAAAAAACATGACGGAGTAACTATGGAAAAATAAAAAAGAAAAAAAATCACTCAATACGATGCCAAATAATAATGTAAAATAATCTAGATAGAAGAGAAATCTATAGCTAGACGATGGAAAAGCATTACACTATGAAAGAATAAAGGAAACTTTACACCACATGACTACCCTAATAGCTAAATTATAAAAAATAACAATAGTTTTATCATATTTACAATACACAACAATATACAACAATAGTTTCTCATTTTCCTCTCCCCAAACATAAACCCTAATTTCTTCTCCCTCTTTCTCCTTCTCTCCCCTCCTCCACCCATCAGCCCCACCCCCCACCGCCCCACCCCTTTCCTCCGTGCGACCAGATCTGACTCCGGCATCCATCAGAGAACATGGAAGCTGCTGCAGCGTTTCCCCCTTCTTCAATCGGTGTTGCTGCTGCAGTGCAGCGGCGCTGCTGCCACTGCGGCGACACCCTGCGGCGCCGCGGCAGCCCTACAGCGGTGGGTTCCGGCGATCCGATCTTCCTTTTGTTTTTTCCGTTTTGGTATGTGTATAAAATCGTCTGTGTATATTTTTTTATTTTGTATATATAAATATTTATATCTTTGTATATATATATATATATATGTATATCTTTGTATATTTTTATATTTTGTATATATATATATATATATATATATATATATATATATATATCTTTGTATATTTTGTATATAATATTTATATCCACCCTTTTTTTGTAGTGTATGTGTTTGTATATATGTGTATGTTGTTGTATGCTTGTGTAGAATGGATAGCTATTTGTATTTGTGTTTTTTGTATTTTTTTTGTATATGTTGTGTATATCTTTTGTATGTTTATGTATATTTGGTTATGTATAGTTTCAAAACATTAAATTTTTAAAATTTTGCAATGTATATATTTGTATTGTTGTATGTTACATCTTGTAGATCAGAATAAAAATCGGTGGTGCAGCGACGGCTGTCCGGTGGTCGGCGGTGATTATGGGAGAAGGTAAGGAAGAAGGAGATGACATAAGTATATCATCATCAGTGCTCGCTACAAATCATCATTGACATAATCAGCTGGATCGGTCGACTTCTCCTCCGGGTCATTCACTGTGACCATGGACAACTCTTCATGATGGTTAGGTATTTTTAGAGCCTTGTACACATTAAACACTGCTTCCTAATCATCCACTTTCATTGTCATCTTTCCCTCTTGGACACGGATCACAGCATCACCAGTGGCCAAGAAAGCTCATCCCAAAATGATAGGAACTTCCTTATCTGCCTCATAGTCCAGGATAACAAAATCAGCGGGCAAAATAAATTGACCAATCTGAACTAATAAATCCTCAATCACTCCCTCAGGATAAGTAGTAGACAGATCAGCTAACTGAAGTGAGACCATTGTTGGCTTTGGAGTACCGAGACCTAGTTAGTTTCATACAGAAAATGTCATAAGATTTATGCTAGCCCCTAGATCACATAGGGCTCTACCAACTGCTACATTTCCAACACGAATAGGGATCGTGAAACTACCTGGATCCTTCAACTTCTAAGGGATTTTGTTCTGAAATCTGGATGTGCACTCTTCAGTAAGTGCCACAGTTTCAAATTCATTGAGTTTCCTCTTTGATGACACTATGGCTTTGATATACTTGGCATACTTTGGAATTCCTCCGAGCATATCTACCAATGGAATATTGATACTAGTCTGACTAAGTATGCCCAAGATCTTCATAACTGCAGGATCTTGTAGATTCTTTTGCAACCTTCGAGGAAAGGGAGGTGGTGGTTTAGCAGCAAGCACTGCCTCTTGCTTTTCTGCCTCCTTCTCGACTTCGACTACTAGCTCTGGTTCTTTTCCTTTGTCAGGGTGAGACTGCTTTGGCTTCTTTGGCAATTCTTCCAGTTCTCTCCCATTTCTTAATGACACTGCTTGCACTTGTTCCTTGGGATTAGGATCTTGGCAAAGCACCAAGTGGCCTTGTATTTTGATTACTAGCAAGCTGTCCCATTTGCTTTTCTAGAGAGTGAATAGCACTGTCTTGGTTCTACTGGAGAGTTGAAATTTTCTTATTAAGATCAGCAGCCATTTGTTGTATCATTGCCTCTATTTTTGACGTTTCAGGCTGTTGGTGCTGCGGTGGATTCTGCACTTGCTGAGTATTACCTTGAGATTGTCTGCTGCCTTGTCCGCCTTGATTACTGCCCCATAAGAAATTAGGGTGGTTGCGAAAGTTAGGCGGGTAGGTTTTGCCATACTCAGCATTTTGGTTAAAACCCTGCCCTGCTGACCCACGTAAAATGCAGACTCTGGGTTGTCCGTGCAAACATTACTTAGATGATCAGATCCACCACACACCTCACAGTATGGAGTTGCTTGCACTTGTTGAACCTGGGGTGGAGCCGGTGGCTATGGCTTGCTTACCTGAACTAGTACTGCATCAAGTTTCTGCTTAACAGAGTGTTGCATTGCTTCCATTTCAGCTTTCATAGGTGTCAGTACATCCACTTCCACCTTTCCACCTAGCTTGAGATTTTTACCTCTGCTTGAGTCACCATGATAATGCTGACTGCCTTCTGAAATTTTGTTAAGAATGATCTCTAGCTCATCATATTGCTTCTCTAGACTTGGTTCGCCACAATAAGCATCCAGCAGAATTTTACTATGCGATTGCAGTCCCTCAACAAAAATATGTCCCAACACCTCCTTTGATTGACCATGGTGTGGGCAGCTTCTCAACAATGCCTTGAACCTTTCCTATGCTTCACCTATCTCCTCTGATGAATTCTGACTAAATGACACTATCTCACCTCTGATCTTTGCAGTTTTACCCAATGGAAAAAATTTGATCAGAAACTTCTTTGCCAATTCGTCCCAAGAGTTGATGGAGTTCGGTGGTTGGACCAAGAGCCACTTCTTTGCTTCACCCAGCAAGGTGAATGGAAACATAGTCAGCCGTATATATTCATCCAACACATCAACATATTTGTAAGTGTCGCTGATCTCAAGAAAATTCTGCTTATGCTATTGAGGATCTTCATGTGACAATCCCACAAACTGACCATTAGACTGGAATAGTTGGATCATACTCTCCTTCAGTTCAAATTTACCAGTAATGGTGGGTCTCACAACGGCCTCGGCCATGTTATCAGGAGTAGGTCTGGCCACATCACGTATAGCGCGGTTTGATTTTCAGCCATCTCTACAGGTTCAGAAATAGGAGCTTTCTCTAGCTTTGCTTTGAGTCTGGCCTCCTTCCTTAACCTGTGAAAAAGTCTTTCAGGTTCCGGGTCAAAAGTGTAGAGTTTATCACCACTCTTGCTCCTTCGCATTTAAGCCAATACCTGAAACACCCAAAGACAACAAAAACAAAAATTAATCTTGAACAAATAACAAATAAAAGCTAATCTAGAAACTAATTAAATCTTAGTCCCCGGCAACGGCGCCAAAAACTTGTCGCTTCAAACGCACACGCAAGTATACATGGTCGATCAAGTAATAAAGTGATAAGAAAGTATCGTTCCCACGAGGACTATTGATTAAATATTAACTAGACAAACTTCAATTCAAATATTCTTCAAGAGAGTTTAACCAGATTTCAAGTGTGTTTAATTAACTAATTTACTAAAATTATTTGAAGTAAATGGAATGCAAGAGAATTCAAGAGTTTTACATATCAGTGAGAGGAAATATTCTAGGATTATGGGACAATCACCAACCAGTTGCACTCATCCGCTAATTGAATCAACTTTATTTATCTGAGTTGCTAATCACAGGGTTAATTATACTCACGGAGCTCTTTCGATACCCTGCTCGCATATTCAAGCCAACTTACCGCCTATATGTCTACGGAATTAGAATTAGCAAGAATGCATGTGCTTCTCCTGTACACTGATTAAGCGTGATTGTTAGGTATATTTCTATCATAACCGCGAAACCATTCCCTGATGCCCGGGTTCAGAAACACGCTTTATTTAATTTTATTGCACCTACGGTTCCCACTTTCGAGTTCAAACTTAGGTTCATGGATAGTACTTAACATCTGGCCAGGAAATCAAGTAATTCAGAGCAAAATTAAATAAACAACTCAATCTGATAAATTTAATAGAATTCAATCAACTTCAGAGTACAACTTTCATGGTTAACCCATAACCCTAGAATAATAGAGTTTAGCTACTCATAGACAAGTTAGCACTCTCAGAAAATAATCTAGAATTCATGAAACAATAAAAGGGGAAAGAAGAATTACAACTCAATTGATGAATCTTGGATCTCTAGCCTCTACTGTAGTTCTTGCCTCCAAAAAGTACGTAATAATACAGAGCAAAACGTTACAAGGGTTTAATCCCAGGAAATATTCTAGTGGCCCACGTTTTTAGCTAGTCCTAGCAGCTCTGGGACTATTTACCATCGCATACACCGGAGCATGCCAAGCATCCGTGGCTGTATGCGCTACTTCTCTCAATTTCTTTAATATTTGCACTCTTCCCGGACCATACAGCCTAATCCTAGGAAATATGCTAGTGGCCCACGTTTTTAGCTAGTCCTGGCAGCTCTGGGACTATTTACCATCGCATACACCGGAGCATGCCAAGCATCTGTGGCTGTATGTGCTACTTTTCTCAATTTCTTTAATATTTGCACTTTTCCCGGACCATACAGCCTAGCATGGCAAGCATCCATGGCTGTACCCATCGCTTCTTCCTTGTTCTTGTATAAATCATGCTCCAATTTTAAAACGACCTCCGTCAGTTGTTTCGAAAGCTAGGACTCCGATTGGTGTGCCGCTAATTTTAAAATATTCATAATATCTATTAGGAACTGTCTGTAAAATTTGAGCTAAATCAGACCTCGTTTGGTGCATATCGGAAGAAGATTTCAGTTTATTATGTCGATAAATAGTAAAAAGAGATTTTTGAGCTCGGTTTTGGCGAATGAACTCCGATTCAAAATCCGAAAGCGCCGTTGGGTTCGTATGATTATTTATGACTTTTTTGAACTTTCGAAAGTGAATTTCGATGTTGTTCGGCTAGTTTCCGCTAAAATGCCGAAAGTTAAATAATTTGACCTTTTTCCATTTAAATTCGCATCTTGAGTTTCGAAAGTCTAATTTGAGATCCGTCTTCACGAGTATGTTACATATATTTTTTATAACTCGTATGCAAAATTTGGAATTATTTCGAATATCGTAGTATACTGTTTTAATTTTTATCACGAAAAGAAAATAAAAATAAAAGAAAATGTAGAAAAGACAAAAAAAAAAAAGGAAAAGACAAAAAGGGAAAGAATGGAGGCGGTGGTGGGCTTATAAAGCTCAAATGAGCTCAAAATGAGTAACTGGAGAAACTGAAACAGAAAAAAAATGAGGTAGAGAGAAATGTAGAAAAAATGCCAGAAAATGAGAAAAGAGGCCGGAGAAAAGTAGAAATTTTTACCCTGAAACATTCAGGTAATGATCTTAATATATTATTTGAGTTTATTACGTGTGTTTGAATATGTTTTAACGGTAAAACTTGGAATATTAGATATTGTTTTAATAAGTTCAATTAATAGTTTGAAGGGTCAATTGGACCCCGATAATGGAATTGATTATATATTCGTACTTAGTGAGTTATGGGCAACATATAAATGTAATTTATTTAGAGTTTGGTTATGTGACCTTAAACCCTGTATATAGGCCTGGTCTGCGTATTGCGTATGTGAATAGGGTATCAGGTTCCTAACCAGATTGCCCTAAAATGTGAGGAATGAAGCCTTTAGCCTAATTTGATATATTTTTCTGCTTATTGAACCCAGTGGGATCGTTTGGCAATGGAAACAAAGGATAATAGCGGTTATTGATTAGCAATGCTAACTTTTGGAAGAGGTAAGTGTCTATATCCATTTCTTTGGAGGCCCTTTTCCTCGTGGATTTTCTACCACGTGTTCCTTATGTGTGTAGCTGAAGATAGGCGTACTCATTACGCCTTAGATTTAGATTTACATTGTATATTATATGTTATGTCCTGTTGTTGGTATTGCACTGAGGATTTGAGCATTGTACTCTAGCTGTGAGTTGGCATATACTTCCCGGCTGTCGATGAGAGTCTCGCGCCGGTGATGGGTTATTATTGCATCACATTGAAATCATATGCATTATACGTCATTCATATGCATTACATTGCATATCATATTGGGTGCAGGAGTATTCCGCCCCAGGAGCAGAAGGATTCTGCACCATTGCATTATATTGAGGGTAGGAGGATTCCGCCCTCGGAGCAGGAGGATTCCGCTCCATTGCATCATATTGAGGGTAGGAGGATCCCGCCCTCGGAGCAGGAGGATTCCGCTCCATTTCATTATATTGAGGGTAGGAGGATTCCTCCTTCAGAGTAGGAGGATTCCTCCTTCAGAGTAGGAGGATTCCGCTCCATCATTTGGCACATGTGACCCTTTGCATGATATTTCATTTCATTTCATTTCATTTCATCTCATTTTATTTAATTTCATTTCATTTCATACCATTGTGTAGACTTGTGGTACATAACTACCGTTCTGCTTCTACGTGCATTGCTTATTAGCCTATATATTTCTGGCTCGTATTCTGGGTTGCGGGGATCGGGTTGCACGCTGCAACGGTATAAATATATGGATCGGGTTGCACGCCGCAACGGTATAAATATATGGATCGGGTTGCACGCCGCAACAGGATGTATTTCTGATTGTTTATATGTTCAGGATACCTATATGTCCTGTCTATCTTATGTTCCTGGTTGTTTATTAGTTTTTGGCTCCATACATATTTCCAGTTATTATCTGGATCTGTCTTTTCATAATTTAAATAAAAGGAATTTAGTTTATGTGTTTCTTTTTTCCCTGGCTGGCTATCCTATTCTTTGAGGTGGCTAGTCTGCCCCACTTATTGAGTCCTTTTGACTCACCCTTGTTTGTTGCTTGTTTTTGTCTATCTATTTCGTTTCGGCAGGTTCGCTCCAGGAATGAGTTCGCCACGTTGTGAAGGAGCGAAGACGACTTCAGCTGTCATGGTGAGCCAGCTTTTATTCCGGATGGCCACCAGTTTTAATTGTTATCATTTCAGCTGCATTTTGCTCCCTTCAGGAGGTATCTGTCTTCTTTTGTACTCTTAGATGTCTAGTCTGGATAACCCTAAACCTAGTACAACTTAGAAGTATCAGTTTATCTGTGTTTTTCTTTAAGTGTTGCCCTTATTTATGAATTATTATATTTATTTTCCTAATTTAATTGGTAATGGTTCGCCCGACGGGTCTAGGGGAGGATGTCGGGTGCCCGCACGGCCTAACCGGATTTTGGGTCGTGTCAGACATGTAGTTGGACCATGAGCTGATGCAGAATACTAGCACAAAGTTGATTACATGTGCACTTATAACGCTAAAGTAACTTCTCAAAGAGTTGAGGTGTGAAGGAAATATGCCAATGATGGATGGACGATAAGCTGCATTAGAACTTTAACTCTAAATTTTCATGAAGTAAAACAGCGTCAGAATGAGGATCCAGTTCTAGTTGAATACAGACAGATAGCCAGAAGAAAACCGTAGTCACCTTACATGGTTACTACTGACGGTATTCTCATGTACAAAGATAGACTTTGTGTTCCTGATGTTGCAGATTTACGTTATTGGTGGGACAGAATGAAGTGTGACATAGCAGAATTTGTGGCTCAGTATTCTAATTGCCAGCAAGTTAAAGTCGTGTTATCTTTCTAGACTTTATACTTTCAGCAGATAAGTACGTATATATGATCAGGTTGCCAGCTTATCTCTAGCATTAATAGATTATTAGTGGGTTTAGCAATGATCGACACTCATTGTAGGTTTATGTCGTGGCCCTACGTTGGATCGTGACAAAAGTGGTATCAACGCCTTAGAGATTTAGTAATACCAATTTACCATTCAATATTTGGAGGAAGACTCCTCCACTTAAAGTACAAACTCATGCAGCTATTTGAATAGGAATAATCATCCCCGCACAGTCTGTTGGACTAAAGAAAATTTAGCTAAAAACTGAATGTAGGCATACCTAAGCTACCAAACTACCCTTTCGAGTTGCCAAACAGCTGCAACTCTCGAGTCACAACTCCATACATTTTCTATAAGCATCACCGCTCGATAGCTCAATTCAGGGGGTCAAATGACACCTCTCATTACCCTTTGTAACTTTAAAACACAACAATGTGCTTACCCGGCTACCTTGACACGCACTCTAGCTCAACACAGAGAATATTACAAGCGGCTACTAACTGCCCAAACTTACTAGTGCCGGACGAAGAAGAGATGGCAATGGACTGAGGATAGGAATAATTAAAGCTTTAGAAAGCTCATCTTCTTATTTACTTGGCTACCTAAGCTAGACTACTCGAGAGTTAAGCTAGCCAAAGAATCGCAATCGAAGAAATGAATATTAAATGAGCTTTATGGAACAACTTCCATGCCAATTTAACCTTCCAATAAGAAGGGAACTCTGACAATTTACTAGAAAACCCTTTTATAACCCAGATAAGCTCATGGGATAACATGACTTTACTAGAATTACAATGACTTTTGCACCAACTCTTCTGGAAGCAGGGGCCGAAACAATGCTTTAGCGAACCAAAAGGAGATACGTGGATCGAATATTGCTTACTAACCACTTTACACCGGAAGAAATCATGACACTCCCTTATGGTGATGAACTAGAATCCCATAATCCAACCAACACGGAATTCCGAGAATAGAGGTAAACTAATTTGATATAATAATAGAAAGTGGCACAAAAAAATTCCAGACAGACAATAACGAGACTCACTGTCAAATCTCTCATATTTAGACCAGATTAATTAATAGGGTCTCACAAATTCCTTGAATAAATCATACTAGAAGCTCACCCCTCTACCGCAATCGATTCCTAATAGAAACAATACCTAAAGAGGCAATGGAAACATGGTAAATAAACGAAGTCCAGACCGATCAGAAGAATGAAATCTTACTCACATATAATGGAAGAAGAAATAGATGGATGTACTACAACAGATACCTCAACATCCTGCCAGACTGTAGTTCTTAGAACTGCCTCTGCGGCTAAGTCGAGCCGCTACCCTGATAATTACTTCTAGAAGAACCACTACCACCATGCTCTCGACCTCTATCGAATGAGGGCATATCTCTGGTTAATTAAGATCTATATGAAATTTCCTGCGACTGTGCAGGTGCCTGATGAAGAGAGAAAAGACGATTGCCTGCTTGCTGGAGTAAGGAAAAACTCCTCAAAGGATAACCAGACTCATGACAGTGATAACACCCTTTTCGCTAAAAATGGAAACTGGACAGATTATTGACAGCTACAAAGAGAAAACTTACTCTGATCTTGACAAACTACCTGCGCACTTTGAGACTTACAATCTATAAGCTTAGATAACCTGGCAGGTGACCTCCCAAAATAATCAGAACTCTTACCTCCAAATGAGATACCATGGTTGCCCACTAGGGCCACGGGATCTCTTGCTCTCCCGCTCTAACTCTTCCCGCTCTAACTTATGGTATGCCTCGTACCATCGAACAATATCAACAATGACATCAAATGAAGTCCCAACCTCAATTTATCGAGCCATTCGGGATCTCAAGGAAGGAGAAAGGTCATCAATAAATATTTCAACATTCTCGGAAGGTTCATGGACTCGTTTTAATGCATATTCAGCCATTTTATAGAATTCAATCTCATATTCTGAAACACCAACAGGCTATCTGACAGGCTACCCTGTCCAATCCACTCAAACTGGCAACATTTTTCATCTCGCACGCTACTCGAAAGGAACTTTTCCACGAATCTAGAAAAAAAAACCGAACCAAGTCAGCTAATAAGAGAGAGGCCCACCAATTCAAGGCTGGATCCCTGAAACTGGAAAAAGAATAATCAACACCATACCGCTCGATATAATCAAGAGCCTGAAGGATACGCTGACATCATTTTTAAAAAAAAAAATCACGAGGTTTATCTGATGCATTGCTTAAGAATATCGGAAGGTTCAACCGCGTATAATAATGCAACCTCTTTGGGCACTCAGAGTTAACCGTTGCCTCGGCTGGCTAACCAGCCAGAACAATTGGTGGCGCAACACATGCTGCTTCTAGAACATAATTTACTGCGGCAATATTAAGAACTGAGATAGGAGCTCCCTGAGACCGAACATCTGTATCTGCGTCAACCTGATAAGCTACCTAGCGAGTAATAGGTTTTTATGGTATCAGCGTCGCCAAGATTCTCGTAAAAGCACCGTAGAGAGCCAAGGGAGCCACAAGGCCCTGCTCCCTTGCCCATCGCAAGCTCGTACAGCTGGGACCTTCGTAACTTGATCGTCAGCATGATCAAAACTCTTGGGGCTTCATCAATGCTAGCCCCATGCTAGACTGTTTCGTCTTGAACTCATACCGTTTGCTGATTTATCGCACAAGGGTTCACAATTACCACGAACAAATTAACGAAAATACTTTTGAATCCTAGACCGATGCACGATCAGAAATGAAGGAAGTGAAACTTCCTAAATGCCATCATAGCCTCTCGTAGATAAGTACGGACGTCTACGTATCCATCAGCGAGACTCTACTAGACAATGTCTTAGTCTGGATAGACTCTAAACCGGGCTCTGATACCAACTGACACGACCCGGAATCCGATTAGGCCGTGCGGGCACCCGACATCCTCCCCTAGACCCATCGGGCTAACCCTTACCAATTAAATTAGGAAAATAAATATAATAACTCATAAATAAGGACAAGACTTTAAAAAATAACACAGACATACTGATACCTCTAAGCTGTACAAAAGGAATTACAGCGACTACCCAACATACTAGGTTTAGGGCTATCCAGACTAGACATCTAAGAGTACAAAAGAAGACTGATACCTCCTGAAGGGAGCAAAATGCAACTGAAATAACAACCAATAAACTGGTGGCCATCCGGAATAAAAGCTGGCTCACCCTGACAGCTGAAGTGGTCTTCGCTCCTTCACAACGTGGCGAACTCAGTCCTGGAGCGAACGTGCCGAAATAAAATAGATAGACAAGAAACAAACAACAAACAAGGGTGAGTCAAAAGGTCTCAATAAGTGGGGAAGACTAACCATCTCAAAGAATATGATAGCTAGCCAGTGAGAAGAAAGAGATAAACCAAATTCCTCTTATTTAAATTATAAAAAGGTACAGCCAGATAATAACCAGAAACACGTAAGAAACTATAAACTCAACTAGGGATGCCAGCCAGAAACATATCAACAATAAGCAATGCACATATAAGCAGAACAGTAGTCATGTACCGCAAGTCTACACAATGGTATGAATTGAGCTGAAATGAAATGAAATGTGATGCAAAGGGTCACATGTGCCCATAATCCCATCCCGAAGCGGAATACTCCTGCATTCAGGGGGAATCCAATCTGATAATCAACTGGAGCGGAATACTTCCGCTCCTGGGGCGGAATACTCCTGTACCCGATATAGTACAAACCAGAAGCGAAATACTCCTTCACTCTCTTGGGGCGGAATACTCCTGCACCCGATATAATGTAAAGCTGAGGCGGAATACTCCTGCACTCAATGTCTGACATAAGAGCGGAATACTCCTGCTCTTGGGGCGGAATCCTCCTACTCTCAGTATGATACAATGGAGAGGAATCCTCCTGCTTCTGGGGCTGAATCCTCCTACCCTCAATATGATACAATGGAGCGGAATCCTCCTACTCCTGGAGTGGAATCCTCCTACCCTCAATATGATACAATGGAGCGGAATCCTCCTGCTCCTGGGGCGGAATACTCCTGCACCCAATATGATATGCAATGTAATTCATATGAATGACATATAATGAGAATGCAATGTGATGCAATAATAACCCTTCACCGGCGCGGGACTCTCATCGACAGCCAGGGAGTAGATGCCAACTCACAGCCAGAGTAAAATACTCAGATCCTCAATGCAATACCAACAACATGACGTAACATATAATAAATAATAGAAATCAAAAACTAAGGCGTAATGAATACGCCTATCGGCACCTACACACGTAAGGAACACGTGGTAGAAAATCCACGAGGCCAGGTGCCTCCAAAGAAATGGATATAAACACTTACCTCTTCCAAAAGTTAGTATAGCTAATCAACAACCACTTTATCCTTTGGTTTCCTTTCCAAAAGATCCCACTCTATTCAATAAGCAGAAAAACATATCAATTTAGGCTAAAGGCTTCATTCCTAACATCTTAGGGCAATCCGGTTAGGAACGTTACCCTATTCGCATACGCAATACGCAGGCCTGGCCTATGTGCAGGTTTTATGGTCACCTAACCAAATCCTAAATAAATTAAATTTATATGTTTCCCATAACTTACCGAGTACGAATATATAATCAATTCCATTATCGGGGTCCATTTGACCCTTTAAACTATCAGTTGAACTTATTAATACGATGTATAATATCCTAATTTTTACCGTTAAAATATATTCAAACACATGTAATAAAGTCAAATAATGCATTAAGATCATTACCTGACTGTTTCAGGGTAAAAATTCTATCTTTCTCCGGCTCTTTTCTCATTTTCTGGCATTTTTTTAATCTCACTGCGTCTTTCTCTTCACTGTTCTCATTTCTTCTTTGATTTCCTCATGTTTCAATGTTCTGATCGTCCTTAGCTTAGCTAAGGACCCACCGTCATTGACCTTTCTTTGCTTTCTTTTTTTTTTTGGGTCCTTTTTTCTTTTTCTTTTACTTTTAGATTTTCTTTTCTTAACGAAAATTAAAACGGTAGCCTACGATATTCAAAATAATTCTAAATTTTGCATACAAGTTATACAAAATATATGTAACATACTCGCAAAGGCGGATCTCAAATCGGACTCCCGAAACTCAATATACAAATTAAATGGAAAAAGATCAAATTATTTAACTTTCGGCATTTTAGCGGAAACTAGCCGAACAACATCGAAATTCACTTTCGAAAAATCACAAAATTCACAAATAATCATACAAACCTAACGACGCCTTCGGATTTCGAATCAAGGCTTATTCACCAAAACCGAGCTCGATATTTATCGACAATAAAAACTGAAATCTTCTTCCGATACGTACCAAACGAGGTCCGATTTAGCTCAAATTTTACAGACAAGTCCTAATGGATATTACGAACATTTTAAAATTATCAACACACCAATCGGAGTCCAAACTTCCAAAACGACTTACCGAGGTCGTGTCACTTGAAAGCGTCATTTGAGAACTTTTTTTTTAAAAAAAAAATCAAAGCCACCGATTGTGTGGGAATTAGGCATTGACCCCTACCACGTATATTAGAATCCAAAAAAAAAATGTACAAGAGGTATATATATCCTAACCTCTCCAAAATTTACCACGGACAAGGGTATACCCTTTCTTCTATTCCTAAATTCCCAGGCTACATTAATCTTGCATAATTTAGACACATCGTGTGCTAGAACATTGATGAGAGGACTCCTCTCATTTACAATCATAAGTTCACAAAAATAACTGCAGAATATAACAATCTTAGAACACTCCATCATAGTTAAGCTCTGAATTCTTCATTATTCTTATCCGAAAATTTGGAATTTTCCATCTATCTAGGTTTATCATTTCTTTAACTTTTTTAGGTATTGCTTCAGAACAGAAAAAGCCCTGGTTGTTGCAGGGAGTATGATAGAGCAGCTAACCTATCAGCAGGTTGGTTAGCTTATCTATAACAATGCAAAACAGAAAATTTCATCTCTAACCTCAATCTTTTGATCTCTTGGACAGCTTTGTTCATTTGCCATGGAGTCTTGTTCTCTTTGTTGATGCACTTCACCAGCACCATAGAGTCAACCTCAACCTCTAGTTGTTGGACTCTATTACTTTTGCACCATTGAATACCATACAAAAGAGCTTGAGCCTCCGCTAGATTGTTTGTACCTTTGCCCAGTGGTGCGGAGTATGCCATCAACAATTTCCCCTCATTATTCCTGACTATTCCCCCTCCTCCACACATCCCATATTTGCAACTTCCATCACTGTTAAGTTTGAAACAGAGAGCAGGGAGCTTAGTCCAACAACCTTACTCTTTTTGTAAATTATGTATTTATCTCATAACAAAATAATATCTTCCCACCTTAGTTGTTGCTTCAGGTTAGGAAAATATTTATTTGTTAACATAGTCAGATTTTCGGCAACTTGATGAATAGTTTTCTTCAAGTAAGGTTTAATTGAACCATATTTACTACTGCATCTCGACCTCCACAATTCCCAAATGATAATAGAAGGGGCAATCTTGCATAGCACTGCCACAATAGGATTAGGAGGTTTAAACTTCCACCAATTGTCTAGCCTTTGTCTCAATGGAATGACTTGCCAACCAATGTTCAGTATAGCACTAAAATGTTTCCAAACTGCCGTAGCAAATCCACCATCATCGAATACATGATCCAAGCAATCAAGTTGAGGACTTCTACAACAACAGCATCTTGATGGACCAGTAATTCCAAATTTTGTAATGATATCATCAGTAGGCACTCTTTTTTTATCACCCTCCATGTAATTTATGTCATAAATGACATCTTGAAAGGCAAAACTTTGTGCCACACCTTGTGTTCTAGCTGTCACACCCTTTGTGTTTGTCTAAGACAATTCTATGCAGAACTGACGCTGAATATTCCAGAAGAATCTGCAGTCCAGTGTGGGATATCTTCTTCTTCTTCTGTGAGTACAACTCCCATCTTCTAAATGTATTCTTTGATGAAAACTGGATCTGAAAGTTAATCAAATCCCACTGCCACGAACCATTTTGAAACACATCATTGAGCTTAATTCTATTTGGCCTTGATCCTTCCGGTAATGATTTGAAAAGTAGACCAAGACTGGTCCAATTATCATACCAGAATGAGACGTTTCCACTTCCAAGTTGCCAAAAAAATGTGTTGTTCAACTTCTTCTTTGATATTGCAAATAGCTTTCCATATATGAGATTGACTATTGTACTATTTCTTAGCAACTGGATGTACAATTCGACAATACTTTATCATGGTAAATTGTTTCCAAAGAGAGTCTTGAGTTCTTAATCTCCACCATAGCTTTGTTGTGAATGCTTTGTTCATCTCACTTAATTTTCTAAAGTTTGCACCCCCTTCTTCCAATGGAAAACATAGTTTACTCCAAGCTACCCAGTGGTGTTTCTTAGAATCTTCAGAACCAACCCAAAAACACCTCGATAGGCATTTCTCAACTAATAAAAACACTCCTTTTGGAGGTTGGAGAACAGTTACCAAGTGCGTTGACATAGTTTGAAGAACATGTCTAATCAATCATGCTCTTCCTCCAATAGACAACCATTTAGTGCACCAACCTCTTGTTTTGTTAACAATCTTATTGATCATTGATGTTTGGCATTTTATGCCAAGGTTTCCTTGATATTTCCGCATGTTTGAGCTTATTATGCGCTCGTATTATAGTTTGTGAATGTGGTTTTACACTAATTTTATGTCGTGCGTGTGTAGGTTGTTACACAGTGCATTTGGAGCTTGATTGAACATGAATTGATTGGAAGTTGAATGAGGATTGGATTGAGCACACGAGGGCACGACACGAGCAAGATTTCGGACCAAGGAAGAAGGCAATTTGGCTTGGCGCTTTGGGGCACGTGGCGCGCCAATTATAGCGCCCAGTGCCCCAGCGCTTTTACCCACGCCGCGCGGGCCTATGGCGCCCACAATTCGACGGGTTCTGCTTTGCATGGCGCGTTACGAGGCACCGGGCGCCCGTTATAGCGCCCCGTGTGCGGTTTTTCACTTCCTATTCCGTCTAGCATTGGGTCTAACTTATTACTAGGTGTTTGTAAACATTATAAATAGTCTTTTACTTAGTTTTTGAAAGGGAGTTGATACTTTGGAGCAATATTGAGAGCAACATACTCATTGAACAAGGGTTTATTCCTAATCTTTCATCTATTACATCAATTATTTTATTATTACACCAAATTCTTGCCTTGTGATTATGAATATGTGTGGCTAAACTTTACGTTCTAGGGTTAGAGTATTACATGAAGGTTGATTGTTTGAAGATTGATTCTCATTGATTGAATTCCATAACGGGTTGCTTATTCTTTCTTGATTTCACTTGTATAGTTGTTAGAGCTCGATAATTATACATTATCTATAGTTTTTAGATTGAACTCGAAAGAGGGAATTTAATTACGTAATAAGAAAGAATAGAACTAGTTTGTGAACCCGGGCATCGGGAAACCAATTTGCGAGTAGGATAGACATATACTTGCTTGCCTAGTTTAACTCATAACATGATTCGTTAATGCGTGCATGTGATTTAACCCGTAGGCATATAGGGATTGAAGTAGCTTGCATAGACTGGGAAGAACTGAAAGGTTTTCACAGTTACATTTACTGTATTAGTTAGTAACCCGGGATTTAAGAAGTGGAATCAATTGGATACATCAACTGGATTGTGTGTAACTCTAACCCTGGACCGTCCTCTTAATATTGTTAACAACCAGAGTATTGCTCATTGCTTGACTACACTTCTAGCACTTTAATTACTGCATTTTAGTTATAAAAACTCTTACAACCAAAGAAAAATATCCCTGAGTAGTTTGTAGGAATTGTTTGCTAAGTATTAGTCTGCTTAGTCCTCGTGGGAACGATATTCGATTTATCACTTTATTACTTGTCGACTGCGTATACTTGCGTGTGCGTTGGGAGCAACAAGTTTTTGGCGCCGTTGCCGGGGACTAATTACGGACTATTTTCTTTTTGAATAATTACTTAATTTCTATTCAGGTTTAATTTTTTGTCGAGTTTCTTGTGCTGTTTCAGGCAATAGGTTTTGAATGCAAAGGAATAAAAAGGACGAATCACTCGCACCTTTTGATCCCGAGCCTGAAAGAACCTTGATAAGGGCGAAAGGCGAAAAGAGAAGCGAGAGATCGAGAAGCACTAGCAATCGTACTTGCGTCTCTACCTGTTGAAATGGCTGAAGAACAAGCAGTGGCAGTGCGAGATGTTGCTCTTCCTAGCCTGGGAGGAGTAGCGTCAAGTATTGTGAAGCCCGCTATTATCGAGCACTTTGAGATCAAGCCCGGCATGATTCAGTTGCTGCATGTGACAGGGCAATATGCTGGATTACTACATGAGGATCCGCAGCAACACATTCAGAACTTTCTGGAGATCAGTGATACTTATACACCATCGGGTGTGCCTACTGATTATGTGCGTATGACCTTGTTCCCATTTTCATTTATTGGGGCAGCAAGGAAGTGGTTAAAGGCTGAGAAGCCTGGGTCTATCACTACTTGGGAGGATTTGGCTAAGAAATTCTTGGCTAAGTTTTATCCGTCTACCAAGACAGCGCGGCTGAGGAGCGAGATTATGTCATTCAGGCAGTTAGAAGGAGAATCATTGTATGCAGCCTGGGAGAGATTCAAAGCGCTATTGAGAGATTGTCCACATTACAACCAATCTAATGAGGTTATTGCACACACCTTTGTTGAGGGGTTGAACCAACACACTAAGATTGTGGTTCATGCTGCTGCTGGAGGCCAAGTGCTGGCTTTAAATTTTGATCAGATTTATGAATTACTTGACAAGTTTTCGTAGAGCAATCCTGATTGGCAGGGTGATGGCAGAGCTACGACACAATTTGAGGGTGTTAGCAGGGCTAATACGCAGAAAGCTGCTGGGATACTTCAATTGGATGCAATTTCAGAGCTGAGAGCGAAGATGGATGCTATTTCTAATCAAATCAGCAAGCTGACTCTCCAAGCAAAACCACCATTAGCTCCAGTGCAACAAATTCAAACTTTTTGTGAGGTATGTGGAGAAGATCATAGTACTGAAGTCTGTCCATCTAACCCAGAGTCAGTATATTATGTGGGTAATCAGAACAGGTCACAGGGTCAGAATCGCAATCAATATGGTAACAGCTATAACACGGGTTGGCGTAATCACCCAAATTTTTCCTGGAGGGATAACCGTGAGCAGTTTCAGGGTAATGAGAGACCCCAAATCAATCAAAGCAATGCACCACAGAAGGGGTCACAGTCACAGGCTCAGCCACAGCAGTCTAATGCAATGGAAGATATGCTTAGGAAACTTCTTGCAGGGCAGCAAAAGCTCATGGATGATTCAACATCTCAGGCACAAACAATTAAAGATTTGAGCAGTGCGCAGAAAGATCTTGAGAGACAATTGGGGCAGCTTGCTGGAGCGCAAAATAATAGACCTCGGGGTGCTTTACCGAGTGATACAGAGAAGAATCCTAAAGAATTTGTGCAAGCAGTTACTTTGAGGAATGGAAGAGCTCTAGAAGAGGTTCCCCCAAAGCCAAAGAAGCCTGTTGGTGAGCTAGAGCCAAATGTTGATAGGGAAGTGGAGAAAGAAGCAGAGACAGTAATAGCAAAGCAGCCCGAGTCTGCTATTGTGAGACCACCACCACCTTTCCCTCAGAGGCTTCAGAAGCAGAAAGTTGATGCCGCATGCAAGAAATTCTTGGAGATATTGAGTCAGATTCAGGTAAATATTCCTTTGGTGAAGCTTTTGCGGGATGTTCCCAAATATGCTAAATACAGTAAGGATATTGTTGCTAACAAGAGAAGACTGACTGAGTTTGAGACAGTTGCACTCACTGAGGAGTGTAGTTCCAGAGTTAGAAGCAAGCTTCCTCAGAAATTGAAGGACCCTGGCAGTTTTACCATCCCTTTAAAAATTGGGGAACATGAGGTTGGTCGAGCTTTATGTGATTTAGGTGCTAGTGTGAATTTAATGCCTTCTTCAGTTTTCAGGAAGCTAGGCTTAGGTGAACCCCGACCCACAACTGTGACCCTGCAGCTGGCTGATAGATCTTTGACATGCCCTGAGGGGATTATTGAGGATGTTCTTGTACAAGTGGGTCAGTTTATACTACCCGTTGATTTTATTATTCTTGATTACAAAGCTGATCCTGAGGTTCCTCTCATCTTGGGAAGAGGATTTTTGGCTACTGCTGATGCTGTTATTAGAGTCAGAGCTGGAAAGATGATTATGAAGGTAAATGGGGAAGAAGCTGTGTTTAATGTGTTCAGAGCTACCCAGCTTCCTTCTCATTATGAAGAGTTGTCCATGGTAAAAGTGGTAGATGATGAGTTGACTGCTGATGATAGGTCATTCTTGGCTTCTAATATTGATTCTTTAGAACGGGCACTCTTATGTGATGATGATGATATCCTGAAGGATGATGATATTGAAAAGTATTTGGAGGTTCTTAATATGCAGAGTAGATTCATCCCAGGGTGGAAGAAATTTGAGGAGCTTGATAGACCGTTGACCTTAGCTCCTGCTAAACTGTCTATTGAGAAAGCTCCTAATCTTGAGCTCAAACCTTTACCCGAGCATTTACGTTATGCTTATTTGGGTGAAGGTAATACTTTGCCCGTGATCCTTTCTTCTTTGTTGTCTGATGTGCAGGTTGAGAAGATGTTGCGGGTATTGCGAGAGCGCAAAAGAGCTATTGGCTGGACTATTGCTGATATTAGAGGGATTAGTCCTTCTTTCTGCATGCACAAAATTCTCTTGGAGGAAGATCATAAACCATCCATAGAGCAGCAGAGGAGGCTAAATCCAATTATGAAAGAGGTGGTGAAGAAAGAAGTCATCAAGTGGCTGGATGCTGGTATTATTTTTCCTATCTCTGACAGCAAGTGGGTGAGTCCAGTGCAATGTGTTCCTAAGAAGGGGGGCATGACAATGGTGAAGAATGAGCACAATGAGTTGATTCCTACAAGAACTGTTACAGGGTGGCGAATTTGCATTGACTATAGGAAGCTGAACAAGGCCACCAGGAAAGATCACTTCCCACTTCCCTTTATTGATCAGATGCTGGATAGACTTGCAGGGCATGAGTATTACTGCTTCTTGGATGGGTACTCGGGCTACAACTAAATTGTGATAGCCCCCGAAGACCAAGAGAAGACTACTTTTACTTGTCCATATGGCACCTATGCATTTAGGATGATGCCATTTGGGTTGTGTAATGCCCCGGGGACTTTTCAGCAGTGCATGATGGCTATTTTCATTGACATGGTGGAAAAATTTGTGGAGATATTTATGGATGATTTTTCAGTGGTTGGTGACTCTTTTGATGAATGCTTGAGAAATCTTGATGCTGTGCTGAGCCGTTGTGAAGAAACAAATCTGGTGCTGAATTGGGAAAAATGTCACTTCATGGTTCAAGAAGGCATAGTACTTGGGCACAAGGTGTCAAAGCAAGGGATTGAGGTTGACAAAGCAAAGATTGAGGCTATTGAAAAATTACCACCACCTATCTCTGTTAAGGGGGTGCGTAGTTTCTTACGACATGCAGGGTTCTATAGACGTTTCATAAAGGACTTCTCCAAAATTTCTACTCCCTTGTGCAAATTGTTGGAGAAGGATGTGAAATTTGTGTTTAATGATGCGTGTCTCAAGGCATTTGAAGAGTTGAAGAAAAGGTTGGTGACCGCACTAATCATCATTGATCCTGACTGGTCTTTACCGTTTGAATTGATGTGTGATGCGAGTGATAATGCTATTGGGGCTGTTCTAGGCCAAAGAATTGGAAGAATCTTTCACTCCATCTATTATGCAAGCAAGACGCTTGATGCAGCCCAGTCCAATTACACCACCACTGAGAAGGAGTTGCTAGCCGTAGTTTATGCTTTTGATAAGTTCAGATCTTATTTGGTTGGCACTCATGTTGTTGTCTACACTGATCATGCCGCAATCCGGTATTTGTTTGGAAAAAAGGACTCCAAGCCTAGACTCATTAGATGGGTTCTCCTACTGCAAGATTTTGATGTTGAAATTCGAGATCGCAAGGGGACTGAGAATCAAGTTGCTGATCATTTGTCAAGGCTGGAGAATAGAGATCATGTAGATGAAGGGCCCGAGATTAAAGAGGTATTTCCTGATGAGCAACTTTTTGCTCTTGATGCAGCTGAGGTGCCATGGTATGTTGACATGGTAAATTTACTTGTGAGTAATGTGTATCCCCCTGGGGCAACTGCTGAGCAGAAGCGTAAACTCCTTCATGAGAGTAGATTTTATGTGTGGGATGAGCCCTATTTGTACAAGATAGGAGTTGATCAACTAGCTAGGAGATGCATTCCCAGAGAAGAAGTAGAGCCGATTCTACAGAGCTTCCATTCCGCTCCTTATGGTGGCCACCTTGGTGGAGATCGAACAGCTGCAAAGGTACTCCAATCTGGTTTCTTTTGGCCTACTTTATTTAAAGATGCTCACGCCTTAGTGAAGCAATATAATAGTTTCCAAAGAACGGGGACTATTACTAGGCGTCACCAGATGCCTTTGAACAATATCTTAGAGATTGAGCTGTTTGATTGTTGGGGTATCGATTTTATGGGTCCATTCCCACCTTCTATGGGCCATAAATACATCCTAGTAGCAGTTGATTATGTGTCTAAATGGGTGGAGGCCATTGCACTTCCAACAAATGATGCGAGTGTGGTGGTGAAGTTCGTGAAGAAGAATATTTTCACTCGTTTTGGGACACCGTGGGCTATAATCAGTGATGAAGGTACGCACTTTTGTAACCGGTTGTTCATTAAATTGTTGGCTAAGTATGGGGTTCGCCACAAGGTGGCTACTGCTTATCATCCCCAAACTAGTGGCCAAGTGGAAGTATCTAATAGAGAGATCAATCAAATCCTTGAGAAGACTGTGAATGCCTCGAGGAAGGATTGGGCTATGAAGTTAGATGATGCTCTCTGGGCCTATCGAACCGCATTCAAAACACCTATTGGAACCTCCCCATATAGGCTTGTTTATGGTAAGGCTTGTCACTTGCCGGTTGAATTAGAGCATAAGGCGTATTGGGCAATTCAAAAGCTCAACCTTGATATGGCCTTAGCGGGTGAAAAGAGGATGCTCCAATTGCATGAACTTGAAGAGTTCCGTTTCCATGCGTATGAAAATGCGAAATTATATAAGGAACGGACAAAGATATGGCATGATAAGCACATTGAGCGTCGTTCTTTTGAGCCCGGGCAGTTAGTATTGTTGTTCAACTCGAGGTTGAAATTGTTCCCGGGCAAGTTGAAGTCGAGATGGTCGGGGCCTTTTGAAGTTGTTCGTGTTACCGCACATGGAGCGGTTGAATTGAGAGCCCCGGACTCTGAGAACACATTTTTGGTTAATGGTCAACGGGTGAAACGTTATTGGGGAGGTGCGGTGAATCACCGCACTTCCATTACTTTGAGGGACCCTTGATTCATACCCGTCGTGCCGCGACGTTAAATAAGGCGCTTCTCGGGAGGCAACCCGAGTTTGTACTTGTAATAGTTTAGTATTTTTTTTTGTTTTATAGTGTCACATAGTTTGTTGTTTTTGTGTGTCGTTTTTGTAGGAATCGGGTGAGCTAAACTTGGTGAAATTAATGCATTGAGGGATACGGGACGTCTCGAGACATGTCCCGCGCTTGGGGTTGCACTTGGAATCGAAATTCGGTGCGAAAAAACGTGCTCGGGCGCGTTCGGGAGTGCCTCGCGCCCCCCAAAGCGCCAAAAGGGAAGCTGAAAAAAGAAGCCTGGCGCGGTCGGGAGCGCCCCGCGCCTCCCACCGCGCTAAGGCGAGCAGAACGTTGGGAATTCTGTCCGCGTTGGGCCCGCGCCGTGGTGCTTAACGTGCCCGGCTAATTTTTTGTAAGTTTTCCGAGTCAAACGGGTTTTGACCCGCGACCCGGTTTCCCCCATCCCCTTATACCCGATCCCTACACATATTTCTTCACTATTTTCACTCCAATTACTCTCTAATCACTCACCAATTCACCTCCAACACTTGGAATCATTCCAAATCTTGTGCAATCCATTCTAACACATTCAAGTAAGTAAATTCCTCTCTTCCTCCTTCAATAACATGTAAGTTGCACTTATTCTTGTTCATGGATGATTTCTTAGCTAGTTACAAGTTTACTCATAAAATTCACTCTTGTTGTGCTTAAAATTGCTAATGGTGCTAGATAGATAGCTTGTGACTTGTAAAAGGAGATCTCCCAACAACTTGGGAGGGTTGGCACATACCAAAACTCATTGAAATTGATAGTTTTAAAGTGTGCACACCAAGTGTTTGTGAAAAAGCCTCAATGATAAAATTCAATAACATTGCGAATTCTTGAGTAGCAATACATTCCTTAGGCTAATTATGGACATTAGGTGTTGCACACACATAAGAATTGATCATGATGCACCCACACTAGCTTGCTCTTGAAAAATAAAAAACGTGGCATACTTTGTCCGAAGCTAGTTTTGCTTAAGTGTGGGGTTGCTCGTGCCATTGAGTTGAGTGTTTGACACATAAAGTGTGTGATAAGTGTGGGGTGGTACCCTACCAATTGAGCTTGAATTGTATATTTTTGGTGCTTAGCTATCCATCTCACATTGATCTTTCATTGTTGTGTCGGAACCATGGTGACCACACCTTTGCCAAGCAAGAGTTCTTCATCCGCCGCGGGCCCGAGGAGAACACTTCAAGCCGGGCCTTCCATCACAAAGCAAAAGGGCGAGGCCCCGGCCAAGCCCAAGGCCAAACCAAAGGCTAAAGGCAAGGCAAATATACCTAAGGACACGGTGCCGATACCACGTCCCGGAGGAAAGACTCGTTATGGCATCTCTTTTGTAAGGAGAGGTGAATGCCAAACATGGTATAAGAGTGTGCGGCTTGCGGGATACATCCCCGAGCAAAAATTCCGAGGTGTGGCCGAGGCGATCATTGCTCTAAAATGGGACTCGGTATTTGAGAGTCCGGGAAACGCCAACCTGGATTTGGTGCAAGAGCCGGATGAAGCATGGAAGGAGGATGATATGGTGACGGTGCGGGGGGTGAAAGTGAAGTTGGATCCTACGGCATTGAATGCCTTTCTGGGGGTCGAGGACCCCGACTATGATGATATTAAGGAGTACATCAAAAAGCCTGATTATAAGGCTCTGCGAGATACACTATGTGGCGAGGGCTCTGTTGAACCCCAAAAATTACCCTTTTTTTAAGAAAAGATAGGTTTCGGGTATAATATTCAACAAAATGGGAATCCAAAGGGTTTCTTTTGGAGTCGCCACCTAATTTAAGGATTATTAGGAACCTAAGTTAATTAAAGAGTGCAATTTTATTCCCTTACTTAAAAGAAAATTATTAAAATCAGAGATTCTTAGGTAAGTGGTTCTAAATAATTAGGTATCAAAAAGGATAGACTACTCCTACACATACGGCTCTCCGGTAGCTAAACTTCCAGAATTTCAACAAGGACCCAAATGATGTGATAGAAACAATTTCCATGACTTATTCCAATGCTGCATATATTTACTAACATCCAAGCAATAGATACTTCATTATAAGCAATCAGGTAAAACTCTTAGAAGTAGAAACTAAGACGATAAATATATTATTTCATAAATGATGTATGAATAAATACACACTTAACTTAAACAGGACAAACAAACCATCCTAATATAATCAAAGTAGTTTTTAAACTTAAAGAAAGAAGAGTTGACCTAAATGGATAAGTTTTGCTAAGATCTGATGCCAAACTTTCAAACCAGATCAATTTTAACAATCTTTAAATACTCAAAGTTCAACTTATTAAAATTCAATCTTTAACTTTTGTAACCTTAGGGAAACATCTAACAGGTTAAAACTAGAGACCATAGCACCTGCACACCTTCATACTCCTTAGACTCTCCCTCCACACCCTGAAGCTCCTACTTATCAACTCCAGAACCCCTAGACAAACAGGAAACCAGAACATGAACCTAAACTGGATCCCTGCATCACCCTCATCAACTGCCTACCAAAACAGAAATCAACTAGGCCACCTCCTAAACTCTTCACAGCTGCTAGCTTATACAAAACAGAATGCCTGAACTCCCTCACACTCTCAAACTTCCAAGCAGCCAATAGCTTCACTCCTAGACTTCACTAAACTGGAAAAACAAACTCACCCTGCACATCCTTGCCTACCCCTGCACCTACACCTGAACACAGAACTTCTACTGCCTGAACTACTCCCTCCCTTCTCTGCTACTAACAGCATCCTCAACTCTCACCTGAACAGAACCAGCCACTCCTACTCATCTAAGCAAGCACAGATCTTCCAGAAATCCAAAGCAACCCTGGAACCCCTGCTGCTCGCTACCTATCAACTCCCAGAACCTCTCCACACACAGCTTCAAAACAGATTCCATGGCTAATGCTACCTGAACTTTCAAACAGAGAACAGACCCCTTCACTATCCCCTTATACACTGCCTGCTACAATACCTGCACACTAAACAGCCTCCATACAACCAGAAAACAAAACAACAGAGCCTACACACCATTCAACATTTTCAAACAGAAACAGGACTAAGAACCACCTGAAGCTACTCTTTCAACATCAAACTACTAATCGAGATGGACAAAGATTCAATTTTATTAAAATGCGCTTAATCATCATACTCTCAAGGGAAACTGATAACACACTAAGGGTAAAATGAATGAGAATCCTTAAAGATCTTCTTGTTTCATATTTATAATCCATCAATCTAACCTACTTGCATTTTTTTACGCGTATTAACACATTAACAACAAATTTAACACACATAAAAGAGCATCTGAAAAGATATTAATATTAATATTCTGGATTTGTACTAAAAAAAGGAAAGCAGAACTGAAAAAACAAGAAACAGAAGTAAGGAGGTTAAGATATTACCTCTTTTGGAGCAGTGGACTGAGGCGAGGATTCGAAAACAAACGCGACTCGATTAAGCGACGCGATTCAACTAAGCGACGCGAACAAGGTCGACGACTAGAATGATAAAGAAGCGACACGAAAACGATGCAGCGAGAATTCACAAATTTGCACTGGAAAATAAGAACTTGAACTCAAGAAAAAGAAAACTTCTGTGAGAAAATGCTGCCGTTTTTGTGTATCCAAATTTTAGCCCCCTTTTTCCCAGAACTGAAAATTTTTATTTATACTAAAAATTAGGGTTTTTACCTCGGTTCACAAAAATCCCAATTACCCTTCTCCCTGTTTGATCTATCTCTTGTGAGATAAGGGTGAAAGAGGTAAAAACTATACCTCTCTCATCCTTATCTCCTAAAAATCGATCAAGGGTTCACATTCATTTGATTTGAAATGGAGGGAGTAGATGAAAAACCCGTTGAGTGAGAACACGCCAAAAAAAAACCAGCTGGAAATGAATTACTCGTCCAGCACATCGATCGTACGGAGAAGAACGATCGATTGGATCGGGTTTTAGGTTCTGGACGCGGGTCGCGATTTGGGGAAAGGGACTTTGGGTCGGATGATTGAAAAACTGAAAGGGGAAACGGATATGTGCATAGGTGCATTATATGTTATATATATTGCTTGCATGGGTAGGCTGGAATTGCATGGGCTTGCACATTTAGCCCCTTTTTAAGTTAAATTGAATTAAGATAGGGGTGTTGCACGGGTAGGAAAATCTCTAGGACTTTGAACGAAATTAACCTTCTTTTGAAATTAGTTAATTTACTTTAATTAAATTTGATTAATTTGAACTCAATTCAAATAATTTTAATTATCTAATTATAATTTTAATTTTATTTTCATAATTGATTCTCATTTAAATAATTTAGCCGCTAATTAAAACTTGGGACGAAATTGGGTGTCAACAGCTGCCCCTCTTTACCCGGAAAAGGATGAAAGAGTTTTTATGGTAAAGAAGTTGACATAAAGCCAATTTTGTCACGATAAAGCTAAAGACTTTTGATTCCATGGACCAAAAGCCGAGGCTTATGGGTATGGCCGAACTCCGGTTTCTGAGTTTCCTACATATCTCGGGCTAAAAGAGAATCAGGCCATATGTAGTTCGACGACACTTAGAAATGAAGACTCGCACGATTGACAAAAGAAAGGACGCACGAATAGGAAAGAATTCAAACTGACGCCTAATCTGAAATGAAAGATTAGGTAAAACTTGCTTGTTCGAGTGCGATTCTTCAGATCCTCGTTGACGAGTCTAGCTCATATCAACGATTGCCCCAGTTCACTGCTAAGGAAAAGTTCCACGTTTTGCTCCAAATGCTGCTACGGCATTGCCAAAATTCTGTAAAGACTTAACAAACGGTAAGCGAGCGACTGCTAATACACTATAATAATTGAAATAAGGAATAAATAAAGGGATAATATAAGATTGTAAATGCTGGTTGTGATGCTATCAACAAGTTCTTCCTTCAATCAACTGATGAGGCGCTCCGCCCGGAGAACCTCTAGGCTGATCATTATTCTTCAATTGCTTATGGTAGGCTTCAAAAGATAATGACGTCTTCGCTTGCTCACGATAGACTTGATAATAAGACCCCCGATTGCTTACGGTAGGATCAATAAAAGAAGAGCCTTCAATTGCTTATGATAGGCTTCAGAATAAGGCCTCCAATTTCTTATGGTAGGCTTCAATGCTAATGAAGTCTTCGCTTGCTCACGATAGACTTGATAATAAGAACCCCGATTGCTTACGGTAGGATCAATAAAAGAAGAGCCTTCAATTGCTTATGATAGGCTTCAGAATAAGGCCTCCAATTGCTTATGGTAGTCCTCAATGCTAATGAAGTCTTCACTTGCTCACGAAAGACTTGATAATAAGACCCACCCGATTGCTTACGGTAGGATCAATAAAAGAAGAGCCTTCAATTGCTTATGATAGGCTTCAGAATAAGGCCTCCAATTGCTTATGGTAGGCTTCAATGCTAATGAAGTCTTCGCTTGCTCACGATAGACTTGATAATAAGACCCCCGATTGCTTACGGTAGGATCAATAAAAGAGCCTTCAATTGCTTATGATAGGCTTCAGAATAAGGCCTCCAATTGCTTATGGTAGGCTTCAATGCTAATGAAGTCTTCGCTTGCTCACGATAGACTCATAATAAGGCCCCCGGTTGCTTACGGTAGGCATGACGCAATTTGTAAGTGCAAGGTGCAATATCTTTGATAAATTGTCTTCCAATCAACTGGCGAAGCAATAAAGCAAGTGCGAAGGCATAGTGCAAATCCTTTTCAACAAGCATGACGAGTCAACTGGCAAAGCCGGTCGGGCATGAAGCAAGGAGGGTCTTGGGGTTGATTGTCGAACAAATCAGCTGGCGAACCGGTCCGGCACGAAGCAAGGAGGGTCTCGGGACTGACCTGTTAACCTGAAAAGTAAAACAAGACGTAATACAAAGAAAATGAAAAGGCATAATTTAAAGCAAGTGCAAAGCAATTTGAACAATCTTGACAAATCAACTGGCAAGCCGGTCGGGCACGCAGCAAGGAGGGTCTTGGAATCGATTGTCTACAAATCAGCTGGTGATCCGATCTGGCACAAAGCAAGGAGGGTCTCAGGGCTGACCTGTTAACCTGAAAGTAAAGCAAGTTATAATATAAAAGCAAGTGCAAAGGCATAATTGAAAGCAGGTGCAAAGCAATTTAGCGTAAAATGTAAAGCAACGCAAAAGCGATTTAGCGAATCAATAGGCGTGAAAGTCCAACAAGGGAGAAGCCCCGCCTGGTGGTCAACCTGAATGAGTAAAACAAGGAATTAACTTTTTTTAACAAGTGCAAAGCAGAGTAGTGCGGAAATATAGTCAGTGCGATAGCCATTGATAAATCAATTGGCGAGATAATCCAGCAAGGATGGCCTTGTGCGAATTATCAACTAAAACTAGGCGATGCCCTATTTGGCTTAGTTTTGAAAACACAAAACCAGCCTCGGCTTTGTCGCCTATGAGGAATGAAAGTCATAGAAGTAGAAATGCCGCATGTTCGGCAATAACTCATGACAAAGCATAATGCTTTAAGTCATGAAAAGGGGAATGCGACGCAATTTGCAAGGCAACTTTGGATGCGTGTTCAAATAATTGTTCATCCACAATGCGAATGATCCTTTCATTGCAATCTTTCATGTTCCTGCTCTAAAAGAAAATTTTGTTAGTTTTGGGGAGGGGTGTTTGATTTGTGCTGATTCATCTTGAACTTGCTGCCGCTGCTCCCTGGTTCTTCTTTATACTTGGGCTTGCAAATTATACTCAGAGACTTGACTTATGACCTCAATATTGTATAATATTTCAAAATAGAGGCAAAATAAAGTAATTTGATAAAATATTAAATAAATAATCATTGATACACAACCGAAGTTATAATGCATTTAAAATTTCTGCTTTAACTCAAACTCATGACATATCTTGAAACAAACTGAACGTCATTTGTCTTTGCAACTTATGCTAATCTCGAATACTTTTAGAACTTTTCCACTTAATCCTTTGATAAGCCAAACCAATTTTGCAAAAATCTGCCCCAGTTATAATCTTTATGCCTTCGAACTCTTTTACAAAATTTGCCCCAGTTTCTCTCTTTCATATCTTCAAATTATCTTTGCAAAAATTGCCCCAGTTGCTATCTCTCAAATCTTCGAATTATCCTGGCAAAATTGCCCCAGTTGCTTGCCTTAGGGGAGACTGAAAATTTTAATATTATGGAGTCGAGCCCGTTAAGAGCGCCTACGTATCCCTCCACGGGAATCAGACTGTGTGTAGTTCTGCTTACATAAAGATTTTTGGGAAGTATGGCAATCTAAGTACGAAACCGCATCCGAATTGGAAAACATACACATCTGCCCAGATGCATAGTTCGGAATTACATCATAGAAGATAAACAAGCCTAAAGTGTTACAATATGTTGACCGAATCCGATGGGGATTGCCTACTTATCCTGTTGTCATTCCAGGAATCAGGTCAGAAGTAGTTCAAAAGTACATAAAAGAGGAAATAGGGGATTCCTATGCTAGTGCAACCGAACTCTATATGAGTTGCCTACGTATCCCTCCTCGGGAATCAGGTTACGCATAGTTCACATTACATCAAAGATTACATTCGAACCAATGCTAAATTGCGGTTGCTTCAGACATAGTATCTTTTGACGGCATCTACGTTGATTACCTTTGGCCAAACTTGATTATAAATATCTGCTAGGATTAGTGTTCTTCCATATAATGACATTGCCAACTTGGCGTAAATTTTCCCGTTGCCTCTTCTTAATTAGGAAAGAGCTTCTTCAACACCAATTGCCCCGGTTTGAAGTAAACTATTCAAATCTTCTCTTTGTGCATTCAACATCTTCCAACTTATCTTCTTGAATAGTTTCTCAAACAAAGGACTTCCATTTGTATAGACAAACCGCTTTGGCTCCAATTGCCGGCAAATAAAGCTGCCTCAGTTTGAAGTTCTAACGGTAATGTAATATCCAAAGAGTGCAAAAAGTAACCTTCCAGTGCATCATCCTTAAATCGTTCAGCTGTTTCGTTATAGATCACAAGCAAAGTTAAAGCAGGTTTTATTATTTTAATTTGAAACGACAGTAAGTATATTAATCAAAAGCAAATAATAAAGCACATAAATAATTAAAGTATAGCAAAATAATAAGGTAGGAATGCAATGCATTTGTTTATTCAAAACCTAATTTAGGGAGGCATACAACATAAAAGTAGACATGCAGGATTTAAAAGAGTTATTTGAAAGACATAGACATAAACATAAACAAAGTGCAAAACACAGTTCAGGGCCTCAAGCTGACTGTGATGCCAAAACAAAAATAACGAGTTCATTCATCAAGTCTCTTTTGGACCACAAGTCCCATTAGCCATCACATCACTTGGTTCAACATTCTGAACATGTGGCTCTTTCTCAGAACCTTCAATAGTTGCACTGCATTTCAATCCATCATTCAAGAATAGGCTACCAACACCTTCAATCAAGTTCTGCATGGCCATTTATGGTGCTTGGACAAATGACTGGTTCAATGGTAAAAGAGGCTGTAGCATGACACTAGTCGGCTTCTTCTCAGACTCAACCTTTACCATCTTTCCTTCAGCGGGGTTGCCACCTAGGCCAAAAGTTCTCTCATTATTTCGCAATAGAGTTAGTGCTTGCTTAGGTACCTTAAAAGCAGTATTATCAACCTTTACATCATAGATAGAGACTATGGTGCCCTTCATATTTGGTTCTTCCTCAAGAGAAATCATATTAACTGCATTGTTACCATGATTGGGAAGAGGATTATCATGCACATTTGGCTGAGTGCCGGTGAGTTGAATGGTGCCTGCTTTGATTAAACCTTCGACCTTGTCTTTAAAAGTATAACATCTCTCAATATCATGGCCGGCTGCCCCTGAGTGATAAGCACAGTGCTTATTTGCATCATATCATTTTGGAGGTGGGTTTGGAGTGTTATCAGGGATAGGCTGCACAACTCCCGCATTTCTTAATCTCTCAAAAAGCTGGCCATATGACTCGGCTATAGGAGTATAGGTTTTGGTTGCTCTCCTTTCGTAATTCTGATTAAACCCTTGCACATTGGGACGAACTGGAGGACGAAGCTGGTAATTCTGGGGTGCTTGAAAATTTGGCTGACGAGGGTATTGATTAGGTGCATGTGCTCTAGGTTGGTAGTAATTTTCTTGTGCATTGTAAACCGGATAAGGAACAGGTGGCATCTGGTAGTGAGTGGGGTAATTTGGGTAATATGGGCTTTGGTAGGTAGGAAAAGCAGACGAATAGTCAAAATTCAACTTTCCAGCCGGTCGACGCTCGATGTCTCCCACAACAGCTCCCACTTCCTCTTTCTTCTTTTTGTTAAAGCCATTACCAGACCCAGACTGGATTGCCTTACTTGTAGCTTGCAAAGCGGCCAAATTTGTGATCCTACCAGATTTCAAACCAGCTTCATATATCTCCCCCGTTTTCACTAGATTGGCAAAAGTAGAGTTAGTCATGGATGCCATTCGATCATAGTAGAATTCATCCAATTTCTCGATGAAATGTCCCACAAACTCTTCCTCACTCATGGGAGGTTTAACTTTGGCCGCCTCACTCCTCCAACGTACCGCGTATTCCCTAAAAGTCTCGGTCGTCTTCTTCTTAAACCTTGCAATAGCCAACCGATCTAATGGTATTTCAGCATAGAAACCAAAACGCTCCATGAAGTCGTGAGCCATACTCCTCCAGTTAATCCATTTTGAGGGATCCTGCTCGGAGTACCAGTCTAAAGCTTCGCCTTCAAGACTATGAATGAATAATTTCATACGGAGCTCTTCATTCTTCCGCACTCCCAAGGTTTCACAGTACCTTCTCAAATGGGCTCGGGGGTTGCCTTTGCCATCAAACTTTGGTACTTTGTACCCTTCTGGGTATTCAATCCCAGGATGAACGCACAAGTCTTCATATTCTAGACTTTCCTTGTCCTTGCCTGTTGATGCTTTGCTAAGAGCACTCATCACCCAACCTTGTACCTTTTTCTCCAAATCTTCACTCCCATCGACTGCCTTTTCGGCTCTTCTAACACCATTTTGAAACTTCACGTAAGGAGGATTGGTGTAATCATCAATTTACATAACAGGAACATCTTGCCCGCCAGATACCGCCACTTGGACTGATGGTGCGGGTGGATTTTCAGTATAAGCTTGCGGGATGGGTTCATTTTGGTAAGTGGAGGTTTGGTATGGATATGGAGTGTTTGTCTGATAATAAGTATTGGAAGGGTGCGGGGTGTAAGATGGCTTTTGTTGATGTGATGGGTAGATGGGTGGTCGGTTAATTATTTGGCTAGATTGAGCGTTATTTGGAGGTGGAGCTTGGAAAAATGGCAAGTTGCTTTGGTGGACTGGTGCTTTTAAAGAATTGTGGGTGTTCAAAGGTGTGTTCATATTGGCGACCCCATTAATTGAGTTCAGCGATTGCCCCATTTGAACCAGAGAGTATAATGCATCGGGCCCACGCAGCGGCGTGTTTTTAGGAGTTTGCCCTTTTACCGCAGCCAGCTCATCTTTTAGCATCTGTAGTTCCTTAGCCATTTCAAGAATCAGTTCGTCTTGAGCAATAATGACATTTCCTCTTGATGATTCAGGAGTAGCGAGATTTTTCTCGGTATTGCGAGGTTCATCATCTATTCCAGTCATTGTCAGTTGTGGAAATGTGTACCAGTATGCAGATTGGTCCTTTGTCCTTGTGTAATAGGAGTGATCAGCCAGCTTAAATCAGCACAAATCAAACCTCTGAATGGAATAAACAAAACAAAAGAAAAGTTCAAAAGTAGCCATGTTAGTTTGCATGTCATTGGCAAAATTGCACACAAATCACGTAGCGCGCATCACGTAGCGCTTTGCATTTTAAACAAGTTGACATGTGGCAAACACAAGTAGTTGAGCGTAAATAAAAATGCAAACGCTTCCTACCCTGTAAGGTGCCTCTTTGTGCCAGAGGTGGGCCTAAGACGCGCAAACAAGTGGTAATGAAAAATAGTTCATGCCAGTTTTGAGCAATTCAGATTTAGAGTAAGCGATAAATAACAACAATAATTTATAACAATCAGCTCTCCGCCTCGACATTGCAATTCCATTATCCCAACTAACTTCCAAAAAGCTGGTGTCAACTCGAAATTTTGACACAGCTCCTGCTCTCTACAACATCTGCACAAAATTATAAACCCAAAATGCCTAAAATTTGAAACAAACTTCTATACCTTTTGCAAACATCAACGTTCCTCGAAGCACAACTCCCAATTATCTCCCAACGTCCAGGGGTGAGATTTCCAACTGCCTTCACAATACCTGACTGCAAATCATGAAAGGCGCTAATCGGCCTTTCAAAATAAAACCTCACTGGTCCTCGGCTTTAGTCAAGCCTCTCAGTTTCCTAGGTTTTGCAAGGCTCACAGACCTTGTTCATAGGGCTCCTCACTGGTCCTCGGCTTTAATCAAGCCTCTCAGTTTCCTAGGTAGCCAAGACCGCACTGGTCTTCAAGGAGGGACCTCATTGGTCGTTTATAGACATAGGGGCTTCACTCTCCTAGTATGCGACACGCATACTTCATTCCATAAGAATTTGCAGCTGGTTAGTCAACATAGGCCTGCACACATGCAAAGCCATTCACGAGAGGGACCCCACTGATCTTTTAAAGACACCAGGGGCTTCGCCTCTTAGATCTCACTACACCATACCATCTCCAAAACTCAAACCAACCAAATCTGCCTAACTTTCTCCCGACTACAATTCTACCTTGTTCACAAAAATCTGCATTATGATCTCAATTCTGCTAAATTCCTCCATTTTCTGACCTAAAAGACAACATAAGAGACAAAATTCTAAATCTGATTTTGCTCAAAACATGGTTAGGACTGAGGATTCATCATCACATAGCACATAATATGCATTGCCGTTGGGTTTTTTAAAAACCCGCTGACGTAAGGGTGGTTTCCTAACTATGGAGGCGGTACCAAGGACCGGGTCCAGACTAAGGTTTAAATGCATGCATGATCCTAAAGCTCATTCTAAGAGTGGGTTAACGGTTGAGGCTAACAGGTGAGTGGCAGGCGGCTTCGTGGTCGAATAACTCCCACGACAATCTGCCGGTACACCAACTCGTCAAAGGGTTCTTTAGTGGAAGAAATTGCGGGTGCGTATGCACACACCTCACGGATATTTGAGTGAGAATGCAAGAGGTTCCCAGGAGTGGGGGAAGTATGAACGGAATGTCAGTTTATATGTGCACAAAGAGGGTGTAGTGATATGCTTTCGTGACACACATCAATCAATTAAATTAACTAAGCATGCTCGCAAATAAACAGTAGATATAATCATGCCAATTTCAACATACAAACGCAATAATTAAATAAGGTATGCATACTGGTATCGGCATACAACTCAAACAATACAAACAAACAAATTCGTGAAAGCCTTTTGGTTAGAACCATTTGCGTATTCCCCAGCGGAGTCGCCACGCTGTTGAACCCCAAAAATTACCCTTTCTTTAAGAAAAGATAGGTTTCGGGTATAATATTCAACAAAATAGGAATCCAAAGGGTTTCTTTTAGAGTCGCCACCTAATTTAAGGATTATTAGGAACCTAAGTTAAATAAAGAGTGCAATTTTATTCCCTTACTTAAAAGAAAATTATTAAAATCAGAGATTCTTAGGTAAGTGGTTCTAAATAATTAGGTATCAAAAAGGATAGACTACTCCTACACATACGGCTCTCTGGTAGCAAAACTTCCAGAATTTCAACAAGGACCCAAATGATGTGATAGAAACAATTTCCATGACTTATTCCAATGCTGCATATATTTACTAACATCCAAGCAATAGATACTTCATTATAAGCAATCAGGTAAAACTCTTAGAAGTAGAAACTAAGACGATAAATATATTATTTCATAAATGATGTATGAATAAATACACACTTAACTTAAACAGGACAAACAAACCATCCTAATATAATCAAAGTAGTTTTTAAACTTAAAGAAAGAAGAGTTGACCTAAATGGATAAGTTTTGCTAAGATCTGATGCCAAACTTTCAAACCAGATCAATTTTAACAATCTTTAAATACTCAAAGTTCAACTTATTAAAATTCAATCTTTAACTTTTGTAACCTTAGGGAAACATCTAACAGGTTAAAACTAGAGACCATAGCACCTGCACACCTTCATACTCCTTAGACTCTCCCTCCACACCCTGAAGCTCCTACTTATCAACTCCAGAACCCCTAGACAAACAGGGAACCAGAACATGAACCTAAACTGGATCCCTGCATCACCCTCATCAACTGCCTACCAAAACAGAAATCAACTAGGCCACCTCCTAAACTCTTCACAGCTGCTAGCTTATACAAAACAGAATGCCTGAACTCCCTCACACTCTCAAACTTCCAAGCAGCCAATAGCTTCACTCCTGGACTTCACTAAACTGGAAAAACAAACTCACCCTGCACATCCTTGCCTACCCCTGCACCTACACCTGAACACAGAACTTCTACTGCCTGAACTACTCCCTCCCTTCTCTGCTACTAACAGCATCCTCAACTCTCACCTGAACAGAACCAGCCACTCCTACTCATCTAAGCAAGCACAGATCTTCCAGAAATCCAAAGCAACCCTGGAACCCCTGCTGCTCGCTACCTATCAACTCCCAGAACCTCTCCACACACAGCTTCAAAACAGATTCCATGGCTAATGCTACCTGAACTTTCAAACAGAGAACAGACCCCTTCACTACCCCCTTATACACTGCCTGCTACAATACCTGCACACTAAACAGCCTCCATACAACCAGAAAACAAAACAACAGAGCCTACACACCTTTCAACATTTTCAAACAGAAACAGGACTAAGAACCACCTGAAGCTACTCTTTCAACATCAAACTACTAATCGAGATGGACAAAGATTCAATTTTATTAAAAATGCGCTTAATCATCATACTCTCAAGGGAAACTGATAACACACTAAGAGTAAAATGAATGAGAATCCTTAAAGATCTTCTTGTTTCATATTTATAATCCATCAATCTAACCTACTTGCATTTTTTTATGCGTATTAACACATTAACAACAAATTTAACACACATAAAGAGCATCTGAAAAGATATTAATATTAATATTCTGGATTTGTACTAAAAAAAGGAAAAGCAGAACTGAAAAAACAAGAAACAGAAGTAAGGAGGTTAAGATATTACCTCTTTTGGAGCAGTGGACTGAGGCGAGGATTCGAAAACAAACGCGACTCGATTAAGCGACACGATTCAACTAAGCGACGCGAACAAGGTCGACGACTAGAATGATCAAGAAGCGACACGAAAACGATGTAGCGAGAATACACAAATTTGCACTGGAACAATAAGAACTTGAACTCAAGAAAAAGAAAACTTCTGTGAGAAAATGCTGCCGTTTTTGTGTATCCAAATTTTAGCCCCCTTTTTCCCAGAACTGAAAATTTTTATTTATACTAAAAATTAGGGTTTTTACCTCGGTTCACAAAAATCCCAATTACCCTTCTCCCTATTTGATCTATCTTTTGTGAGATAAGGGTGAAAGAGGTAAAAACTATACCTCTCTCATCCTTATCTCCTAAAAATCGATCAAGGGTTCACATTCATTTGATTTGAAATGGAGGGAGTAGATGAAAAACCTGTTGAGTGAGAACACGCCAAAAAAAAATAGCTGGAAATGAATTACTCGTCCAGCACATCGATCGTACGGAGAAGAACGATCGATTGGATCGGGTTTTAGGTTCTGGACGCGGGTCGCGATTTGGGGAAAGGGGCTTTGGGTCGGGTGATTGGAAAACTGAAAGGGGAAACGGATATGTGCATAGGTGCATTATATGTTATATATATTGCTTGCATGGGTAGGCTGGAATTGCATGGGCTTGCACATTTAGCCCCTTTTTAAGTTAAATTGAATTAAGATAGGGGTGTTGCACGGGTAGGAAAATCTCTAGGACTTTGAACGAAATTAACCTTCTTTGAAATTAGTTAATTTAGTTTAATTAAATTTGATTAATTTGAACTCAATTCAAATAATTTTAATTATCTAATTCTAATTTTAATTTTATTTTCATAATTGATTCTCATTTAAATAATTTAGCCGCTAATAAAATTTTAGGACGAAATTGGGTGTCAACAGGCTCCACTCACAAGTGGGAGCGCAATGCCGCCGGAAGACACAAGTTCATGTACTTCTCGCAGTTTCTTAAACCGGCCCGTGTGTGGATGCGGTTTATCAATGCACGTATACTACCATCTTCCCATTATTCCGAGGTCACCAAGACTCGGGCGTGCATGGTGTACTTCTTTATGACTGGGAGGCCGGTGAACATAGGCTACTACATGTTGCGCGTGATGAGAGAGCAACGGATGTCTGATTCATGTAGTCGCTTATACTTTGGGAACATCTTGACCCGCTACTTGGAGCAGTCTGGCGTCCCCGTAGATGAGATTGGGGATCACATTGTCCCTGACATAGGGAAGCCTTTTGATATTGCTTCGGTCAAGGGTGTGACAACTACTGCGCCGGTGAAACTGACGGCAGATGAGTGGCGGGAGGCAGACGCCAACTTGACTACGCGTCAGTATTTGATGATGGAGGAGATGGCCCGGCGGTCGGGCGTAGATTTTGCTGCTATTGATCGCACTGTCCCTTTACTGGAGACCTCGAAGGGTCTGCTAGGCAGGACTCGAGCTAGAGAGGTACCTCCGGAGGAGGATGAGAACACGGATTCAGATATTGTTGCTAACGATCCGGACAGTGAGGTTGAGGCGACTGATGCTGAGGGCGGTGGCTCTGATGAGGAGGAGGATTAGGTCCACACTCCTGCGCACCACCTGGATTTCAGGGCAGTTTTCTTTTACTTTTGCACTTACTTCTTTGTCGCACTGGGACATTGCTTAGTTTAAGTGTGGGGTGGGGTACTGCCCTTTATCTATTTTTGAGATTAAGATGCATGTACCATAGGATTTTTCTTTTTGTCACTTGACTTTATTTTGATTTATTTCTTGCTTTAATATGGAAAAAAAAATTAGAAAACCAATGAAAAATTCCAAAAAGATTTTCCTTTTAGTTTTATTAGTGGTACATGTCATCTGCCCCGTGGTTTTTCTTATGACCTCGGTTCTTTTCCACGGGGAGGCCTTTGAACCGGGTAGTATTTTTATTTTTAGGATTAGGATAGTTAGTTGTAGATGACCCTAGACGAAGGAAAGAGGTAGAATGCTAGGTGCCTTTGATTTGTTTGATACCGGTGGACTTGAACTTGATTGCATGTGCTATTTGTGGTGTCCTTGGGTTTTAATTTGATGCATGCCTAGGAAAAACATGGAACGACCCCCTTGAGATGCTTGAGTCCGCTTGCTTGACTTGATTGTGAACCTTTGTGCATGAGTGCTTAAATTTCCACAAGTTGCATTCTAGATGCTTAGTTGAGAGTTGTTGATGGAACCTTTTTGTGTGGACCATGTGTGATGTGTGTGTGAGGCATGTTCTTGTTTACTCCATGTTGCATATTAATGTCTAGAACTTTCCCCGTGTGTGTGCAAAGCGAAATCCTAGGTTTGCTCTAGTCGGGAAATGATACAAGGCCTTCTTTTGATTTGCCTACCCTTACATATACACCTTGAAAAATATTGTTGTTATGATTTCTTTGACGGCACCCATACCCCGAGCCTATCCATTTGTTCTAAATTGTCTCTTTTGGCCCTTTACTCCTTAAGCACTTTAGTTGATATTGTGTTGTTATTTTGGAGTTGTGGTTGGATTTTGGGAGGTTTTTGAGTGGAACTAATGAAGGGGAATAATTGTTAAAATTGTGAAGTTGTGAAAAGCATTGGCAAGGTTGGAAGATGATGAAATAGAAAAAAAAAATAGCAAAGTTGAATTGAAAAAAAAAAATTGTGAAAAAAAATGAGAAAAGAGAAAAAGATGTCCATTCCTTGCTAGTGTGCGCTTAATAGAAAAAAATGCTACATGTTGAGAAGGTGTATGTGTAGAAGTGTTGGTTGGGTGGCTTGATGAGATTGTGCGTAATTTGAATGTGATGTATTAAAGTGCTTAGGGAGGTAGTCACTATTACCATATGTATCCTACCCGCCCCTTAGCCTACATTACGACCTTTCTAAAGTCCTAGTTAATCCCGATTGGAGTGAGCTTACATTAGTGGAGTCCTACACTACGGGCAAACCTATGGTACGTTGTGTGTGACATGTGAGAATTTCATGAGAGTGAGTGAATTCATTTGTATTGCCCCCCTTCTATTCATGATATTGATTTTGTGTGAGATTTTTGGGGGGGCACTCTTTTGCTTCATATTGGTAAGGGCACGTGGTTTGCATGAAATAGGTGAAGTTGATGGTTCTTGGTTGAGTAGATAGGTGTGATTTTGTGGGAGCATGGTTGCATTAAGTTGAGTTTATGCATTTGAGCTATTTTGGGGTGGTTGTTCTCATATTTTTGGTTTTGATAATTTGTTGGCATATTGTGGATCCATAGTAGTCATGTGTGCATTGGTTCAATGGTCGGTATCAACCATAGTCATAGGCAGACCTGTTTTACCTAGGTTGGGAAGTGAGATGTGACTTGCTCGAGGGCGAGCAAAGGTTCAAGTGTGGGGTGGTGATGTTTGGCATTTTATGCCAAGGTTTCCTTAATATTTCCGCATGTTTGAGCTTATTATGCGCTCGTGTTATAGTTTGTGAATGCGGTTTTACACTAATTTTATGTCGTGCGTGTGTAGGTTGTTACGCAGTGCATTTGGAGCTTTTAGGAGCTTGATTGAACATGAATTGATTGGAAGTTGATTGAGGATTGGATTGAGCACACGAGGGCACGACACGAGCAAGATTTCGGACCAAGGAAGAAGGCAATTTGGTTGGGCGCTTTGGGCACATGGCGCGCCAGTTATAGCGCCCAGTGCCCCAGCGCTTTTACCCACGCGGCGCGGGCCTATGGCGTCCACAATTCGACGGGTTCTGCTTTGCATGGCGCGTTAGGAGGCGCGGGGCGCCCGTTATAGCGCCCCGTGTGCGGGTTTTCACTTCCTATTCCGTCTAGCATTGGGTCTAACTTATTACTAGGTGTTTGTAAACATTATAAATAGTCTTTTACTTAGTTCTTGAAAGGGAGTTGATACTTTGGAGCAATATTGAGAGCAACATACTCATTGAACAAGGGTTTATTCCTAATCTTTCATCTATTACATCAATTATTTCATTATTACACCAAATTCTTGCCTTGTGATTATGAATATGTGTGGCTAAACTTTACGTTGTAGGGTTAGAGTATTACATGAAGGTTGATTGTTTGAAGATTGATTCCCATTGATTGAATCCCATAACGGGTTGCTTATTCTTTCTTGATTTCACTTGTATAGTTGTTAGAGCTCGATAATTATACATTATCTATGGTTTTTAGATTGAACTCGAAAGAGGGAATTTAATTACGTAATAAGAAAGAATAGAACTAGTTTGTGAACCCGGGCATCGGGAAACCAATTTGCGAGTAGGATAGACATATATTTGCTTGCCTAGTTTAACTCATAACATGATTCGTTAATGCGTGCATGTGATTTAACCCGTAGGCATATAGGGATTGAAGTAGCTTGCATAGACTGGGAAGAACTAAAAGGTTTTCACAGTTACATTTACTCTATTAGTTAGTAACCCGGGATTTAAGAAGTGGAATCAATTGGATACATCAACTGGATTGTGTGTAACTCTAACCCTGGACCGTCCTCTTAATATTGTTAACAACCAGAGTATTGCTCATTGCTTGACTACACTTCTAGCACTTTAATTACTGCATTTTAGTTATAAAAACTCTTACAACCAAAGAAAAAGATCCCTGAGTAGTTTGTAGGAATTGTTTGCTAAGTATTAGTCTGCTTAGTCCTCGTGGGAACGATATTCGATTTATCACTTTATTACTTGTCGACTGCGTATACTTGCGTGTGCGTTGGGAGCAACAATTATGTTTGAGAACTTAATAATGTTTAGTAGTTAAAACAGATTTGATAGTTTTTTTTGGGGGGGGGGGGGGTGGGGACATGAATCAACTATATTGGCTTTTTGTCAAGCCATCTCCCAAATAACTAATCACTCTAGTAAGGAGAGAATCATTATAAGAAAGCTTCAATGACCACTTTTTCTGATGTTGTGCTATCCCTTGTTACATGGCCTTGCTTGCATGTACATTAGAAGTCCTATGTTACCATATTTTGTTGGGTTTTTTGTGAATGTGTGTGAATGGGAAATGAACTTTGTACCTTTTCATAGAAAGGTATGACACCTTTTCACATGTACCCCTTGTTGGCTATAAATATGACATCTTTCTTCACATTTCAAAAATATTTTTTTGGAAGAGAAAATTTTGAATTACTTCTTCTTTTCTTTGCATTATTTTAAAATAAAATAAAAGTATCGTGTCGTGTGATTCGCTGCCAGCCATTTGCGTTCGTTGTTACTGTCGTTTGGAGTACCACTACTGCAGTAAGGTAAATCCGTTATCCTAGGAGGATCTAATCCATAACCTCGGGTACTGTGAGAGAATTAAGTTCCTTAATGACACGGCATATTTAGCCATGTTTTATGGTGCCTTGCTGGTGTGTGTACCATAGCTACTGTTGCAGCCATAGAAAATGTTGAGTTTACTTACAGTGGATTCAAGTCAGCAAACATGACCATTGATGGTCTAGTCGAGTTCACATCCAATGGCTTGCTGAGGCTAACCAATTCCACAATACAAAAAACAGGCCATGCCTTCTATAAAAATCCTTTAAACTTCAAGAACAACTGTTCCAATAGTTCTGCTTTCTCTTTCTCCACTTCCTTTGTATTTGCTATAGTGCCTGAATACGCGACCTTGGGTGGACATGGATTAGCTTTTGTTATTACAGAGACCTTCCAGGAGGTCTTCCAGCTCCACTCCTTGGCATTCTTAATCTCACCAATAATGGGAACTTCTCCAACCATGTCATTGCTGTGGAATTCGACACCTTATTGAGTCGCGAGTATGAAGAAGGACCAACCAACCCGGATCTGCCTTCGCGAGTCTCTCTGCATTTTGGGAGCAGAGCATGCAGCAAAATCGAGCAATGGATCTTAGAAGAATTCAATCAACGACAACCATGTTGGCAATGACATAAATCAGATGAAATCTGAAGTATCAAAACCTGCTGGTTACAAAACTGACAACACTCGTTCGTTTCAGAATTTGAGTCTTATTAGTGGCCACCCTATGCAAGCTTGGGTTGAGCACAATGGTGAAGCTAAGCAAATGAATGTCACCTTAGCACCATTAGATGCTGCAAAGTCAAACATCCCTCTTTTGTCACTGCCATATGATCTTCCACCAATCACATTGCAAACTATGTTTGTTGGATTTTCAGCAGCCACTGGTTCAATAGCATCAAGACATTACATACTTGGGTGGAGTTTCAAGATGAATGAAGAAGCTAAAACAATTGATATATCTCAACTTCCAAAGCTTCCTAGACTTGGACCTAAAAATGTATTTAAGCTTCTTACAATTGGTTTGCCTGTGATGTTAACTGTTTCATTATTGGCAGCAATCTCTGGAGCTGTTTATTACATAACAAGAAAAGGAAATTCGTAGAGTTGCTCGAGGACAGGGAGCTTGAATATGGACTGCACAGGTTCAAGTACAAAGAGTTGTATATTGCTACCAAAGGATTCAAAGAAAATGGCTTACTAGTTTGTGGTGGTTTTGGTAGTCTCTATAAAGGGGTTTTGCCAAGTTCAAAAATTGAGATTGCAGAGAAAAGGGTGTCTCATGATACAAAACAAGGAGTGAGGGCTTTTGTAGCAAAAATTGTCGGTATGGGTTGGCTACGCCATCGGAATTTGGTTCCTCTTCTTGGTTATTGCAGACGTAAAGGAGAGCTGATATTGGTTTATGAATACATGCCTAATGGAAGCCTAGACAAATATCTGTATGACCAACCAGCTTGTACCCTTAGTTCGAACCAAAGATTTCAAGTCATCAAAGGGGTTGCCTCAGGACTATTATATTTGCATGAAGGATGGGAGCAAGTAGTAGTACACAGAGATATAAAGGCAAGTAATGTATTATTAGATTCTGAATTTAATTGAAGGTTAGGAGGATTTGGGCTAGCAAGATTGTATGATCATGGAATTGAACCTCATACAACTCTTGTAGTTGGGACTATAGGCTATATTGCCCCAGAGCATTCAAGAACCGGCAAACCAACAACTAGCACTGATGTATTTGCTTTTGGAGCTTTCTTTTTTGAGGTTGCCTGTGGAAGGCGGCCAATAGATCCAAAAGCACAATCCGATGATCTTGTTTTGGCCGAGTGGGTGTTTTGTGCTGGTGCCGAGGTGAAATTCTCAGGGCAGTTGATCCTAAACTAAGTGCTGATTTTATGCCAGAGGAAGCAGAATTGGTGTTAAAACTTGGTTTGCTATGCTCTCTTTCAGAGCCAGCAGCTATGCCAAGTATGAGACAAGTTAGTCAATACTTGGAAGGATCTGTTGCTCCACCAGACTTAGCATTGCTAAGTTTATCTGCTGCAGGCCTTGTCGCTACACATAGTGAAGGTTTCGATGATTTTATCACTTCAGCTTCCTCTTCTTCTGTGGAGAAGACATGTTCATACTGTTCCTCTATCACAAACTCACTTCTCTCTGGAGGTCGATGATTAGGCTCTTATCTTTAATGCCATGCTCGAATGGGGAACCGCTCCATGGTCTTCTTGGCATTCACATGATTAACTGTACGTCATAGAGGCTACTAATATGTAATAACATAGGACTGTCTTGCTTCGTTATTAGCTTTAGTCCATATTGTTTGTAGGAATCTCTGTGGTGTATGAGTAGTTCATAGATTAAGATGTGATTTTACTTGGACAATATATGTAAATTCTTTTCTGCTGTTATCTTTATCAGTTACCAATAGGGATACCACTGATTTATCAGTTCCCTTGCAACTAAATGATCAAGATAACCGAAAAGTTGGAGTTTTTATAGGTCCCAAATCTAGATTTTTGGAGAAAGCAAAGATGGAGGTCAATATTCACCAAGAATGGGAAGAAGTAGTGATTCTTAGATATATTTAAACCAATAATGTGTTGTTAGATGGTAAATTCAATGGAAAATTAGGTGATCTAGGAGTAGCAAGATTATATAATCATGGGCTTGATCCTCATTCTTGAACTTTTTAGCTTAAACCATATGAAAAATTGGAAAAAAAGTTTCCAAATTGATTGAAGAACGGTGATGAAATATTAACTTCCCACATTTTCTTGCAGAGACAAGTTCATTTATATCAACCTTTCTGCCAGCAAATTTTTGACTTCAACAGCAACTTGAATTCAGTCGAGAAGTTCAGTATATAGACATATCAAAGTTACTTCTTTATATTTACAATTAGTTAAAGGTAAAGACTTTGTAAAACACACTACCTTGCGTTGAAGTACTATTGTTTAACAAAGTAAAATATCCAGTGGTCTGATTCCAGCTAATGGGTACTAGCGACAAGCTGGAGCCTAATCTTTTTAAGAGTTGAAAGTGCATCTTCTATTCTTCCATGCTAATTCTGGCATCAGGTGTCACTAAAGTGCAGTTCAAAGCTAGTTCCATAATAGATAACAGACACTGCATGTTTGCGTCGGTTTGTTCATCCCCTGGTTGTGTCAAATTAGAAACTACCACCTTATGAATTTCAGTTGGAAGTCTCACTAACCAAAAATAGGTAAACATTTCATCACTTGGTCTTGCTATAGAAAATGTCTTGCAAATGTATAAACATCGCAGCTCGTGGATACTACACCATCTTGTCCATAATCTGCAATGATTGGTAAACATTATCAGAATTTCCCTAGTTACCGATGAACATGCTAAAATTTAGAGCATTCATCTATAATTAGGGATTTGCTAAATATAAGGATATGAGGAAACTTTAAAATGTTCTAATATACTTGGAGCAATATATCCAATAGTTGCAATTGTTCCCATTTGAATAAAAGCTTCCTGCACCTAACAATCTGAAATGCCAAAACCACTGACATGGCCAACCATTTCTCAATCTAGCAAGACATTGCTTTGCTTCAAGTCACAATGCACCACAGGTGTTGAACAACCATAGTTGAGATAGTCCACTGCAGATTGCCGATAATGTTTTCAGTCTCGTTTGTGATTGGTGTCTTGGGTATAATTTATTGCATAGGAAGAAAGATGAAGTTTGCTGAATCGCAAGAAGATTGGAAGCTTGAATATGGACCGCACAGGTTCAAGTACAAACATTTGTACACTGCCAAAAAGGGGTTTAGCAGCAAGGAACTGTTGCAATCCAGTGGATTTGGATGAGTCTACAGACCCATACCCAACGATCATATTGCAGTCAAGAGGGTGTCTCATTAATCAAGACAAAGGATGAGGGAATATGTAGCAGAAATTGTTAGTATTGGCCAGCTATGCCACAGATAATTAGTACCACTTTTGGGTTATTGCAGGCGAGAAGACAAGTTGCTTCTGGTTTAAGAATGCATGCCTAATGGTAGCCTAGACAAGTATTTATACGACATATAACCAAGCTGCTGCACCCTTGGTTGGAACCAAAGATTTTGAGTTATCAAAGGCATAAGATCAAACAACTCTATCTTCATGAAGAATGGGAAAATGTAGTGATTCGTAGAGATTTAAAAGCCAGAGTATTGTTAGATGGTGAATTAAATGGAAGCGGGGAGATTTACCATGTCAAGATTGTATGATCATGGGACCGATCCTCAAACTACAACAGCGTATACAAGAACTGGGAAAGCCACAACTAGCACTTATGTATAAGGATGCATTTTTTCTTGTGACTTGTAGGAGAAGGCCAATAGATCGAGCATCGGATGAGGACATTGTAGTTTTGGTTGATTGGGTTGTTTCTTGTTGGAGCAGGGTTGAAATTCTTGAAGTCATTGATCCAAACTTGGGCAATGACTATGTTAAAGAAGAGGTTGAGTTGGTATTAAAACTTGGCCTAGTCTGCTCTCAGACTGAGTCTCTAGCAAGGCCAAGTATGAGAATAAAGTGTTGCTATACTTGGAAGATCCTATGCCTTCAGCAGAATTGTCACTTATGCAAACTTCAAATACTAGCCCGAAACTAACATAGGTCATTGTTCCCCTCCATCTTTTTTCAGGTCACAGGGCTATACTTGAATCATTGTGGACACTTACTCATGAACAGCAAAAAAAAAAAAAAAAAAAAAAAACAAAGAACAATTTTTGAATTTTATTTTTACCATTAGATGTTGAGTTTATCAGTTTTAAAAGTTAGCCACTTACGAATGAAATGCTTAATAATCAATGGATCTGGCTTTGTTATATGATATATCTCTATCATTGGGTGTTGGGATGATTATGAATTGTTTCTTCTCTGTTTGGTGAAAAACTTGGACATATCTCCTTACCTATTCAAAAGGATGGTGAAGAACTAGGACATAGATATCAACGGCTAAACATGACAATTTGCAAGTAAGAAAAGAAAAAGAGATTACTTGAAATTTTCATCTTATTGTACAATCAATGTAGCTCTTCATCAGTTTATTGCATGATTCCCAGTTTGTATAAAAGCTCAATATGGTGGCCTCTTAACTACTTGAAAATGTGAGTGATGTTGTGCTTCAGCAAGAAACAATCCAATAAAAAACTTTTTATTGCGCTTAAGTATTTCCTAACGACTGCTTCACTTAACAACTGAAATCAGGAGATAATATCTCTCTCTTGTCTTTGTTCCGCCACTGTTATCCATGACTCGCTAATGCGCTGAAAGATTTAATAAACGGCTAAAAATCCACATTTTGTTTTTTCTTTTCTTGAAAAAGGTAACATGGTTAAAATCAACCTTTGTTGGTCCATTTAAAGCTTACTTCTCATAGGTAAACCAAGAAAAAAGTATACAATTGCTTATTCAAGCAGCATATTCTGTATGCTTGGAGTTTGTGTTGCTACTATTTAGTTTCGAAAAGCAATACAAAATTTACAGGACCAAAAGAAATCAAGTGCATTGTGTAAATTGTGATTGAAGAGCTATGATTTGTGTCCTACCTTTTGAAATTTGAAGAGAATACTATAAGGCAGGAAAAGAGATAAATAGCAATCCTTCTCTATGGAGGCTGCGACATCAGCTCTTGGTGTTGCCATTTCTGAAATATTTCCAACAACTGATAGTCCACCGATGCACTTAAAAACAACAGCGGTATCATACAGAAAGAAATCAAATGCACTTGCAGAGTTCAGTACAATTTAATCTAATCTTTCACTATATCAAAATCAACAGGGATCAAGGATTTTAACCATGTGTCACCACTTAGATATACCCTAACTGTATACTCTGAAGCATCAGCGATATTATCAATTATCTGTAGCCTGGGCTTGAGAGATGTAGTTGTGGCCCCTGGTCCACTGTTTCGAAACACAGCAATGAAAACCCGAGTTGGTGTTGAAGGCTCATTCGCTATCCATCCCCGAATTGAGCCATCAATAAAAGACTGCATGACAACCACCCAAGAGTATGGTGTTTCTGCTCCAATCAGGTATGCTGTGGTTGCTCCCACTCCATTTCCATTCGTCGAAAACTGACATAGGTGGAAAACAAAACCGGTACCATAATTGCTTAAGCTTCGTGTATTTCCAACCATGGCCACCTCCATTTGGTTACTCGATACCGTGGTAGTTATTGTACACCTCTGGAAGACCACTGTGTTGGTTTTTGGCTTGGTTTTTTCTCCCACATCGGTGGGATATGTTTTGGGGAAGGAGTTTGGATGTTATAAATTAACTCCTTCCCCTCCCATTTGTATTATCCCAAAATTGTTCTCTTCTCCCACAATTAATAAAGCAGGCTGCTTCAAGTGGTGCCCGGAGAGTAAGCTTTTTAGGCTGAACTCCGTTATCAAAGTTTTCTGGTGTCTTTATTTATTAGTATTCAATATTATTCGTCGGGTCTTTATTTAGTGTTCTGTCTGGGTCAGTTGTTCTGAGTCAGTTCATTTCACTAAGTTCTTTTGTTGTTGTGGAAAAATTACCCGATTTTCCCAACAAGTGGTATCAGAGCCAAGGTTCTGTCTGAGTATGCTCTGTGGTTGCAGGTTAGTCTGATCTTCCACATCAGAAAAGAATTACTTTGGTTATTTTGAAACTTTTGGTTGTTTGTAGTTGTAATATTGAATACTATTTATTGAGGTTGTAATGGCAAATAAAGATCAAGAAACGAAGGATACTGTTTCAAATGTTACGCCGGGGGCATCGGGCTCCTCGTCATCATGGTCGAGGTTCCCGTTGTCTAGTCCAAAGTTGGCGGTGGAAATATTTGATGGTACTGGCCATTTCGGCATGTGGCAAGGAGAGGTTTTGGACTCTCTTTTCCAGTAGGGTCTTGATATTGCTATTGAGGAAAAGAAACCAGAAGAGGTAGAAGATAGAGATTGGAGCATCATTAATCGGTTGGCATGTGGAACAATTCGATCGTGCCTGTCCAGAGAGCAGAAGTATGCTTTCAAGAATGAGACTTCTGCGCACAAATTATGGAAGGCGTTGGAGGAAAAGTTTCTGAAAAAGAGTGGTCAGAACAAGCTCCTTATGAAGAAAAGGTTGTTCCGATTTGATTACCAACCAGGTACTACTATGAATGAACACATCACTATGTTTAATCAATTAGTAGCAGACCTGTTGAATTTAGATGTGAAATTTGAGGATGAGGATCTGGCTTTGATGTTGTTATCCTCTCTTCCCGATGAATTTGAACATTTGGAGACTACGTTACTTCACGGGAAGGAGAATGTGTCGTTAGATGCTGTTTGTTCTGCTTTATATAGTCATGAATTGAGAAAGCAGGATAAGATGAAAATCAAATTAACAACATCAGAAGAAGCATTGGTGGCAAGAGGTCGTCAGTAAAGCCAGACTAAGGGGAGAAGAGGAAGGTCCAAATCAAAAGGCCGAGCCGTTGCCAAAGATGAGTGTGCTTTCTGTCATGAGAAAGGGCACTGGAAGAAAGACTGTCCGAAGTTGAAGGGAAAAGGGAAGAGTCCGCAAGATGCAAATGTTGCAGAATGCAAAAATGATGCGGAATCAGATATTTCCTTAGTTGTCATGCCTTCAACATCATCTCATCCAGATGAGTGGATATTGGATTCAGGTTGTACCTATCATATGTGTCCCATACGGGAATGGTTCTTTGAATTTCAAGAACTCAATGGTGGGGTTGTCTACATGGGTAATGATAATCCATGTAAAACAGCCGGCATAGGTTCGATCAAGCTGCGGAATCATGATGGATCCACCAGAATTTTGAGGGATGTGCGGTACGTGCCAAAGTTGAAGAAGAATCTCATCTCATTGGGGGCTCTTGAATCCAAGGGCCTAGTTGTGATGATTCGAGATGGAGTTCTTAAAGTAACTTCAGGAGCACTGGTGATGATGAAAGGCGTGAGGAAAAACAATTTGTACTACTACCAAGGTAGTACAGTGTTGGGGACAGTAGCAACAGCAACTTCTAGCACCAAGAAGGATGCTGAGGTAACGAAGCTGTGGCATATGCGGTTGGGACATGCTGGGGAAAAGTCCTTGCAAACTCTTGCCAAGCAAGGATTGTTGAAAGGTACGAAGACTTGCAAACTTGAATTTTGTGAGCATTGTGTTCTGGGAAAGCAACGAAGAGTGAAGTTTGGCACTGCAATTCATAATACCAAGGGTATTCTGGATTATGTGCACTCAGATGTGTGGGGACCTGCCAAGACTCCGTCTATCGGAGGTAGGCATTATTTTGTCACCTTTGTTGATGATTTTTCCAGGAGAGTGTGGGTGTTTACCATGAAGAACAAAGATGAAGTGCTTGGAATTTTCCTTAAGTGGAAAGCTCAAGTTGAAAACCAGACCGGGAGGAAGATCAAGGTTCTCCGAACAGACAATGGAGGAGAATACAAGAGTGATCCATTCCTAAAGATATGTCAAGACTGTGGCATAGTTCGACACTTCACTGTTAGGAAAACACCGCAACAGAATGGGGTGGCAGAGCGTATGAACAAGACACTTGTGGAGAAAGTTCGTTGTATGTTGTCTAATGCTGGGTTAGGCAGAAAGTTTTGGGCTGAGGCTGTGACGTACGCTCAGCATCTCGTTAATCGTTTGCCATCATCTGCTATAGGTGGCAAAACTCCATTAGAAGTATGGTCTGGAAAACCTGCAACTGATTATGATACTTTGCATGTTTTTGGTTCTACTGCATATTATCATGTGGTTGAATCAAAGTTGGATCCACGAGCAAAGAAGGCTCTGTTCATGGGCTTCAATGCTGGAGTGAAGGGATACCGTTTATGGTGTCTTGAGGCAAAGAAGACGATAATCAGCAGGGATGTTACCTTTGATGAATCTGCCATGTTGAAGAAGGTAAATCCAGAAGGGGATGATAGTACTCCACAGCAGGTGGAGTGTACTCCGAAGCAGGTGGAGTTTGAGCAGACAGTGGTGACCCCAGCACGAAGCACCACCAGTGACTCTCCTATGGCAGAAGAAGAGTCAGATGAGGAAGAGGTTCCGACCCAAGAACCTCTACAGCAATCAGAACCAATTGCAGTTAGAAGACAGAGACGAGAAATTCAGAAGCCTGCTCGTTTCACTGACATGGTAGCTTATGCACTTCCAGTTTCTGACGAAGATGTTCCATCCACCTACCCAGAGGCCATACGGAGCATAGAAAGCGGCAGTTGGATAGGTGCAATGGAAGAGGAAATACAGTCTCTCAAGAAGAACAAGACGTGGAAACTGACACAACTACCGAAAGGTAAAAAGGCAATTGGGTGCAAATGGATATTTGCAAAGAAAGAAGGATTTCCCGACAAAGAAGACATTCGCTACAAGGCAAGATTGGTGGCTAAAGGCTATGCTCAGAGGAAGGGAATTGATTATAATGAGGTATTTTCTCCAGTTGTAAAACATTCCTCTATTAGAATTTTGTTGGCCTTGGTAGCACAGTTGAATTTGGAGCTAGCTCAACTTGATGTGAAGACCGCGTTCTTACACGGCGATTTGAAGGAGGAAATCTATATGACTCAGCCAGAAGGATATAAGGTTGCTGGTAAAGAAGATTGGGTTTGTAAACTTAGCAAATCGTTGTACGGACTGAAACAATCTCCGAGACAGTGGTACAAACGATTTGACAGGTTCATGATTGGTCAGAAGTACAGGAGAAGCAAATACGATCATTGTGTGTATTTGCGCAAACTTCCAGATGGTTCTTTCATCTACTTACTCTTATATGTTGATGATATGCTGATTGCAGCAAATAGCCAAGTTGAGATTCACAGGTTGAAGGCTCAGCTGAGTAAAGAGTTCGAGATGAAGGATTTGGGGGAAGCCAAGAAGATTCTCGGCATGGAGATAAATAGGGACAGAGAGAGGGGCAAGCTTTGGCTAACACAGAAGCAATATTTGAAGAAGGTATTACAACGTTTTGGTATGCACAATGATACAAAACCTGTAAGTACCCCACTTGCTCCTCATTTGAAACTAAGTAGCAGATTATCTCCGACTACTGATGAAGAGCGAGAATACATGGCAAAAGTCCCGTATGCAAATGCAGTTGGAAGCTTGATGTATGCAATGGTGTGTACGAGACCAGATATTTCACAGGCTGTTAGTGTTGTTAGCAGGTACATGCATGATCCAGGCAAGGGTCATTGGCAAGCTGTGAAATGGATTCTGCGGTATCTACAAAATACCGTAGATATTGGATTGACATTTGAGCGGGATGAATCACATGGTCAATGCATAGTTGGATATTGTGATTCTGATTATGCAGGTGATTTGGATAAGCGACGATCTACAACTGGCTATTTGTTCACTTTAGCAAAGGCGCCAGTTAGTTGGAAGTCTACCTTGCAGTCAACGGTGGCTTTGTCTACAACAGAGGCAGAGTATATGGCAATTACAGAGGCTGTGAAGGAAGCAATTTGGCTTCAAGGGTTGCTTAAAGACTTGGGAGTTGGTCAGAAACAACTTGAGGTGTTTTCTGACAGTCAGAGTGCTATTCATTTAGCAAAGAACCAAGTCTTTCATGCACGGACGAAGCACATTGATGTTCGCTATCATTTTGTGCGGGAAATTCTCGAAGAGGAGGAGATACTTCTCCAGAAGATTCACACTACGGAGAATCCTGCAGATATGCTGACCAAGGTGGTTACAAGGGCCAAGTTTGAACACTGTTTAGACTTGGTTAATATCCTGCACATTTGAAGTTGGCGCCACACGGCGCAAAGTTTGGAAGCACTACGAAGACTGTTTTAATTATTTGTTTGTTTGAGAAGATTTGTAATTTGGTGGAATTTGAAATCAAGCCAAGGTGGAGATTTGTTGGTTTTTGGCTTGGTTTTTTCTCCCACATCGGTGGGATATGTTTTGGGGAAGGAGTTTGGATGTTATAAATTAACTCCTTCCCCTCCCATTTGTATTATCCCAAAATTGTTCTCTTCTCCCACAATTAATAAAGCAGGCTGCTTCAAGTGGTGCCCGGAGAGTAAGCTTTTTAGGCTGAACTCCGTTATCAAAGTTTTCTGGTGTCTTTATTTATTAGTATTCAATATTATTCGTCGGGTCTTTATTTAGTGTTCTGTCTGGGTCAGTTGTTCTGAGTCAGTTCATTTCACTAAGTTCTTTTGTTGTAGTGGGAAAATTACCCGATTTTCCCAACACACTGTAGCATCGCCATATATTGTATATGCTCCACCGTGAATTTGACAGTCACGGTAGAACTGCTTTCCGCTATTGGAAAGCACAGCATGGTAACCTTCAATTTGGCACCTATATAAAACGGAAAAATCTCCCCAGTTGTACAATGCGATTCCTTCATTGTTCTCTGGCCCAACCACACGTCGTATGGTCAAGTCAAGAGTGACGAATCCATTTCCCTGATTGACTGTTAAAAGATGACAAGAAAAAGAATGAGAACAAGAGGGACATGTTCAGATAAAGCAGTCACCGAATTAATGGAATTGAATGTATGTAAACACTAGTAATTGAGAACAAAGAGAAGCGAAAAAAAAAAGGATTGAACTCACTCAAGGTGGCAGTGGAATTGTTGGTGAAGTCCGATACGATTATTGTCTTATCAGCTCCACGTCCAACAAGCGTCAAGTTAGTTTTTTCCGGAGGAATCACCACTGACTCGTAATAGACGCCCACTTTAATTTTAATGCAATATCTTTGGCTTAAGTTTGTAGGCATTGCATTAACGGCAGCAGATATAGTTGTAAAATCTGCCCCGTCGCTTTTGTCTACAACGACTGTAGTGTGACAAAAGTTTTTCTTATGAGACATGGTAAGAGTGACTATTTTCACAACTATAAGAACAGCGCTGAGTACAAAGAGAATCTTTGTACATGCACTCATACACCTCATGCACCTTTCCTGATTTGCTAGGATATTTTGCTGGACAATGTCTAAAGATCTCATTGGAGCTGCTGGTACAGTTTCAGCCATAACTTAAAAGGATTATATATATTGAGGGTGGTGATTAGAAATAGAGTGAGAAGGAGAAGAGTGTGTTTCTGTTAGTGATGAATGATAAAGAGTGTTTGTGATAATGGTTCATGAATTTCCCCCATTTATAGAGGAACAAACTTAAGGATGACACTGCTCTACCAAACAAAATCATGTTTTTCAAAGATTAGTTAGGTTAATGCACATTTTTCATTGGTGCAGCAGGCACTATTGCCATGGTGAACTAGTAGCTCTAGCTCTTTGACTAACAGCTGCCCTATCATGTTTCATGTATGTTACAGAAAGAACAACATTCAGTATAAAACTTATCTGAACAAAATTATGGAAGACAATGCTCTACCAAACAAAATCATGTTTTAACTAATCTTCTTCAAAGATTAGTTAGGTTAATGCACATTTTTCTTTGGTGCAGTAGGGACTATTGTCATGGTGAACTAGTAGCTCTAGCTCTTTGACTAACAGCTGCCCTATTATGTTTCATGTTTGATACAGAAAGAACAACATTCAGTATAAAACTTATCTGAAGCCACTGTTGTATATTTTGTATTGGCAGGTAGCAAAATATCAAGATTCCTTTTCATGAATTATGTAACAGATAAAAATGTCTTTTTTATTTTTCCTTTTCTGTTTTTATAGCTGAGAAATGGTTTGACGCACACTTCAGAACTCGGTGGATGATATCCTTCGGATTCACCATAGTGCCTGAATATCCGACTATGGATAGTCTGGCTTAGCTTTTGTTATTGCACCGACTGCAGGCTTCCGAGGAGCTCTTCCAGCTCCATATATCGGTCTTTTCAATGATAAGAACAACGGCAACATCACCAACCTTGTTGTTGCTGTGGAGTTTGACACTGTAATGAGCCGTGAATTCGAAGATAACAGTGATAACCATGTAGGAATTAATATCAATCTGAGGTATCAAAGCCAGCAGGTTATTATGTTAATAACAATAGTTGGCTTCAAAATTTGACTCTCATTAGTGGCCAGCCAATGCAAGCTTGGGTTGAATATGATTCTGCATCTAAGAAATGCATGTTACCTTAGCACCTGTCACTGCTGCTAAACCAATAACTCTACTTTTGTCTTTGTATTATGATCTTTCACCTGTCTTAAAAGAAACCATGTATATCGGCTTTTCATCAGCCACTGGCTCAGTGACATCATCTCACTATATTCTGGGATGGAGTTTAAAGATAAATGGCATGGATGCAGGACTTGATACTTCTAAACTTCCAAAGCTTCCTCGAATTTGACCTAAAAAGGTATCTAAGCTTCTATCCATTGGTTTGCCTGTGATTTTGGTATTCGCACTTTTAGTTGCTATCTCTGGAATTGCTTATCCAATAAGAAGAAAAATGAAGTTTGCTGAATTGCTTGAAGACTGGGAACTTGAATATGGACCTCATAGGTTCAAGTACAAAGAACTGTATATTGCTACCAAAGGTTAGCTAGTTGTGGATTACGAAGTGGCTATAGAGGGGTATTGCCTAGTTCAAAGATGGAAATTGCAGTAAAAAAGGCATCTCATGAATCAAGGAAAGGAATGAACTTCATAGCAGAAATTGTCAGCATGGGTCGTTTAATTTACGCCATAGGAATTTAGTTCCTCTTCTTGGTTATTGTCGGCGTAAAGGTGCACTGCTCTTGGTATATGAGTACATGCCTAATGGAGGCTTAGATAATTATCTGTATGGAAAGGAAATGAGCGCCCTAACTTGGAGTCAGGTTTCAAGTGATTAAAGGCGCCACATCAGGACTTTTTTATCTACATGAAGAATGGGAGAAAATAGTAGTTCACAGAGATGTAAAGGCTAGTAATGTCTTACTAGACAGTGAATCAAATGGGAGGTTAGGAGATTTTGGACTTGCAAGATTATATGATCATGGTACTGATCCTCATACAACACACATTGTTGGTACCATCGGTTACCATCGGTGAATCAGGAGAACAAGATGATAAAATTAGGTCCCCTGCAAGTTTGGAATTTACTTATTAGTTCTTCTAGGACCTCCAGTGCTATCTTGATATTTTCAGTGATTGCATCAAAAAACATATATACTGTAATTCATTCATTTTCAACTAATGTGGACAATCTAGGATTCCACGCATGTCGAAGCCTGATTAACTGGTTCATAAATAACATAACATGGGTGCCTAATTCTAAGTAAATAAAAAATAAGTATGAATCTGGCTCTAATGTCATGTTGACAAAACGGATTGTGTTAGTTTAGAGTACACCCGACACAAGAGGAATGAATTGGATAGACAATGTTTTTGCCTCTTTTTAAATTTTAAACTTTGTTAAATAGTTAGAATAGTTTCGTTGAACCTATTCCAAGTGGTGTTCCAACTTAATTTGACAAAGTAATAAAAAGAACAAAAGTAGACAAGGCACACGCGATTTTAACACGGAAAATACCATGGCTCAACAGTGTAAAAAATCACGACCCACACCCCCCCCCCCCCGGGATATTCAACTAATCCACTAAAACACTCTAGCCAAAACCGGATTACAACAGTAACCCCAAGGCCTACCCCTAAGTCCTTACACAACAATCCTAGACCATTGCTACCCTAATTTGGAGTACAAAGAACTTAACTCTAAGTTCTTTATCCAATGGGATTTTAGCTCCAGATTACAACCTCAAAAAGTGCTTCTAAAAAGCTTAACAAGATTACAATTTAAGACCTATTACAAGAACTAAGAACTGGACTCGAGCAATTTTAAATGACTTGATGAAACACTTGTCCAGACTGTTCCAGCGTCCGTTCCAACTGCATCTGAACTTTTGTCTCTTGAAGCTCAATTCCTCTTTTGCTAAAATGTTTTGGACACCCGTCTTTCTCTAATGAATCCTCGACTAAGCTCAATTTCTCTTTTGCTAAAGTGTTTTGGACGCCTGTCTTTCTCCCATGAATCCTCGACTACTTATAGATCAAAATAGTAAAATCACAGTCCAAGTATATCTAGGATAGTCATACCATTTAAAGTTTATCACTTTTCCTAATCAAATAATGATATCCTAGAATCCTACTCCAACTCTACTTTTATTTCCATATCTTGTAGAGAATCAACCACATAATCTTATCAAATCAGCTTGACTTAATCACCACATATTTACACAGAAAAATTCCATTTAATTTAGACAACCAAAATTCATTAATCCATTTCAAAACTTTTCCTGGAAATATCATTATTCACGATTTATTACTTTTTTCCAAGAATAGTTAGTTTCACAAATAAAGCCACAATTTATTTCAATATAACAAGTACATCTTATTTATTATCATCAAAACATCATATTCTGGCAACACGTGCAAGTCATAAAGCCTAAAGCATTTGAAGAATTGGGCACACTACGCATGATATGAAATTGAACAAGGCTGCAAGTGGAAACCGAGGAACGCCCTGTCTACAAGCCTCGTAAAGGTGAAGACAAGCAAGAAGTTGAGAAAGGGGGCAAGTTCGCATTTGATTATGAAATCAAAGAATCCATGTATGTCAACACTTCTCCATTGGAGGTCACCATAAAAGCAAATGAGAAGAAAAGTGGGAATACAACTTTCATGCAAAACAAATCAAGTCAAAATTTGACTTTGAAAGAATTGCAAGAAAAGGAGTACACGTTCTTGGATTCCGATGTTCCTACAATGTTTGATGAACTCCTCAAGTTTAAGATCATTGAACTTCCTGAAATGGATGTTGCTATATCAAAAGACTTGACATAGCGGGGCATCATCTCTCACTCAATCTATTCACCACGACTAAAAGGAGATGATGCCTAGGTGGTCTTCCAAGAAAATTAAAGGTTGAGACGCCCTGCATACCTCTTCACCAAGTTTGCAGAAGATGGTGGTCCACATACTTGCTCGTTGGGAATGCAAAATGAGTAAGTGCTTATTCGCCAAAGTAGTAACTCGCCAAAGCGGCTAAATCGCAAGAAGAGGCAGTCCATGAGCTTTCGCACCAATGATGGATGAAGTGATGCGACCAGTTTCTCCAAGTCGGACGAACGGACTCTCCAAATAGTTCTTCGTCGATCAACAAATGCCGAACTTTGGAGGTCCTTCTGTCACGTGTGGATTCTGCTTGTTGCTCAAGACATCGATGTGACAGCACATGAACCTTCTGAGACTGATATCAAGACCATTCTACCCGTCAAACAGACCTGCAAAAACAAGTAAAAGAAAAAAAAGGGACCCATGAAACCTGCTTCTAAGAGTGCAATGTACCCGATTGTAGAGCCAACTTCCAAGATTTTTCTGTGTCGATCCATGTTGAATTAAGAGTTGATCTTTGACATAAGCATAGTTCTCGGAATCTAGTTTCCGGTGGATCAAACGGCTCATGATTTGGACACTCATATTCAAACACACGTAATAAACTAAAATAATGCATTAAGATCATTACTTGAATGTTTCGACGTGAAAATTCTATCTTTCCCCGGTTCTTTTTCCTTTCTTTCTCATTTTCTGGCATTTTTTCGTTTTCTTCTCAGCTTTCCCATTTCCGTTGCTTTCTATGTTTCTAGTTCTGATCGTCGACACCGCCTTTCCATTTTTTCTTTTTCCTTTTCTCTTTTCTTTTCTTTACATTTTCGTGGCGAAAATTAAAATGGAACCGTACGAAATTTGAAATAATCTCAAATTTCGCATACAAGTTATACAAATATATGTAACATACTCGCTAAGGCGGATCTCAAATCAGATTCCCGAAACTCAAGATGCGAATTAAATGGAAAAAGATCAAATTATTAATTTTCAGAACTTTAGCAAAAATCAACCGAACAACCTCAAAATTCACGTCAAAAATTCACGCAGGTCACAAATTACCATACGAATATAACGGCACTTTCAGATTTTGAATCTGAGCTTATTCACCAAAATCGAGCTCGAAAACCTCTTTTTAAGATTTACCGACAATGAAAACTAAAACCTTCTTCCGATACCTACCAAACGAGGTCCGATTTAATTCAAATTTTACAGACAGGTCATAATAGACCTTACGAAGATTTTAAAACTACTGACACGCCAAGCGGGGTCCTAACTTCCGAAACAACTACTTAAGGTCGTTTCAATCAAACTACAAACAAGATAACATACGAAAAATTAAGAGCACTCAATTATATAGTGTGTGCGCGCAGGTCCGTAGGTCCGTCCATGAGCAGAGGGAAGCAATGCAGTGACTAAGCAAGCCATACAAGAAATATACTATAGATGTCACATGAAAGTCATGCTATAGAGAAGACCGCCATAACTTTATTAGTATCCTAGCTTAGGAGAGGAGGGTAACTAGGGGAGAGAGGAAGGGACACTGACTTCATGTTGGGACTTGTCCGCCATGGAGGATTTGTTTTTATTTTTAAATTGAGCGGTATCTAACTGTTTTGGTAATAAAATATGAGCTAATTACCCAATAAAAAAATAAAAAAATTGTATCTTTATGCTTCAGCTTGTTTTACCAAGCAATAATATATCAATGTATAATTTTTTCGTCGATCAACTACTGTATTTTGGTAGACATTCATTTATTTCATCTTAGTTAGCTCTTAAGTAATCTAGTGATTCATTTTTTTTTCACCTTTTTGTGTAGAAAAATTAAACTCTTTAAATATTTCAGGAGAGTGCGGTAATCATCGAAAGAATCACGAATTATTCTTGAAGTACATCTATCATATCAACCATACTAACTACTAGTGAACTAAAACCATGTTCCTCTCTCTCTGATTGTCTGTAATTGTCATGTTCAGTTTTTCACGTCTTTAAGAAAATATTAAATAAATATTTATTCTTTAATCTCAATTTACTATTACTTTTTCTTTCACTATATTAATCTTTCTCAGTATTTATTAGATAAGGGTTAAGCGAAAAAAATTATTAATGTTCTTAATCTTCAAAAATAACAAATATTTTTGACCTATTATTTTATGACAACTAGAAAAAACATGATGGAGTAACTATGGAAAAATAAAAAAGAAAAAAATCACTCAATACGATGCCAAATAATAATGTAAAATTATCTAGATAGAAGAGAAATTTATAGCTAGACGATGGAAAAGCATTACACTATGAAAGAATAAAGGAAACTTTACACCACATGACTACCATAATAGCTAAATTACAAAAAATAACAATAGTTTTATCATATTTACAATACATAACAATACACAACAATAGTTTCTCATTTTCCTCTCCCCAAACATAAACGCTAATTTCTTCTCCCTCTTTCTCCTTCTCTCCCCTCCTCCACCCATCAGCCCCACCCCCACTACCCCACCCCTTTCCTCCGTGCGACCAGATCTGACTCCGGCATCCATCGGAGAACATGGAAGCTACTGCAGTGTTTTCCCTTCTTCAATCGTTGTTGCTGCTGCAGTGCAACGGCGCTGCTGCCACTGCGGCGACGCTGCTGCAGGCAGCAGCGGATTCCGGCGATCCGATCTTCCTTTTGTTTTTTCCGTTTTGGTATGTGTATAAAATATTCTGTGTATATTTTTGTATTTTGTATATATAAATATGTATATCTTTGTATATTTTTATATTTTGTATATATAAATATGTATATCTTTGTATATAATGTCTATATCCACCTTTTTTTTTGTAGTGTATGTGTTTGTATATATATGTATATGTTGTTGTATGCTTGTGTAGAATAGATAGTTATTTGTATTTGTATTTTTTGTATATGTTGTGTATATCTTTTGTATGTTTATGTATATTTGGTTATGTATAGTTTCAAAACATTAAATTTTTAAAATTTTGCAATGTATATATTTGTATTTTTGTATGTTACATCTTGTAGGTCAAAAAAAAAATCGGTGGTGCAGCGGCGGCTGTCCAGTGGTTGGCGGTGATGGTGGGAGAAGGTAAGAAAGAATGAGATGAAACCCTAAATTGTAGGTATTTGTTGAACTTGTATATGGAATATAAAAAAATTATTGTAATATTTTGTAAAGTAATAAAGTATTGTTATTTTTTGTAAATATGGTGTTAGGATTGTATATTTGTGTAAATCTCCCAAAAATAGATTATTTGGTATATAGTGATGGGCCTCACATCTATTTTCTCCATTTTGGTCGTCACTTATAGGATAAAGGGATTTCCACATAAATGGCAATCAATATACCATATTAACAAGTCACCTAGCATTAACATAATCTAGCCACAATATTTATATTAAAAATTTGATTTATAATTAAAATATGGTATATAATTATATTGATATTATTTATATATAACTTTTATACACATATATACACATATATATTTCTTTTATATTTTTTAAATATTTATATAATCATATTATATCTAATAAATATGCTAGAAAAAGAAAGAAAAGACAAAATATAGTTACAAAAAGTGGATAAGGGTTGGTAATGGTTATGTGGGGTAATAATCTCTAGGATAAAAGCAGTAAGAAATATATTTAAGATTGGATTCGCCCATTAAAAGAGAGACTTCAATGATTTACCCATTTTAGGATCATACAGTAACAATTAGGAAGATCTTTCTCGATAGGTAAGGTAATATTAAACTCAAAAAAGGGAAAAATAATTTTTTTTGTATTGATGAACTTGCAAAAGTACTAACATATAACCAAACATACTAAAGGAATCACAACCATGATAATCATTCTATACATTCATGCAATAAGAAGCAAATGGCAAATATTTATGGAGGTGGATTCATTTGGAAGAATAGTCACGATTTTTCAGAGGAGAGGATAAACAAATCTGACTTAAAATAAAGGGTTAATTTCACCGGTCATCGCTGAACTATTGTTTCATTACCACAAAGTCACTTTTGTTTCATTTGTTACCCAAAAGTCACTCAACCTTTCTCCGGTCTACAATAAAGTCACTCAAGCTGGATTTTGTTTAAAACTTGCCGAAAAAATGATGTGGCATCATTAATTAAAAATAATTTTCTTAATTTATTTTTCATCCATTAATCTAATTTCTTAACCCATTATTCTTATTCTACCCAACCCAAACACATTTCACTATGTCATTATCGTGCATAAACATTTCATACCGATGTCATTTCTCTTTGTTTCTGTTTCGTATTGCATTAATTAGTTAATCAAATTGAGTAATGTTAGGCAAATTGGTTATGCAAAAAGAAAAATGAGGAAGGGGAATAAATAATGAACGAGCTTAAATCGGTTTAGTTCAGTTTTTCATTTATGAAATCAAACTAGTTATGTCGATTTTTTTAAAAATTTTAAAACCAAAATAACATCTCGTTTGGGCTGTTGTTATGTATATGGTTTCATAATATATCTATTGTATTGTACTTTATGTTTTGTTGAGTTCAACATTTTGATAGATTATATTGTTTGCAGTCATTTCATGATATAACATACTAGTAAATGGAGAATGAAGTTACTATATTGCCAAGAAAATAATAAGATACGGGATAGAGTTACTATAAAAAAGTTAAGATAAATGGTAATATATTAAAGGGAAGAAGAGAGAAAAGAGACACGTTAACGATGCGATCACACCAAATCGGTCGTTACATAAAATGAGCTCTTCATCGTTATGTAACGACCGACTAACCATACGATACAATAAAATTTTAAAGTAAAAATTAATAAAAATATTATTTTATAGTAACAGTACAGTAACAGTACGATACGGTACAACTGATAACAACCATCTGAACAAGTTAATACCAAACAAAGTCGATTTTTTGTATTTGGTTTTTCTCAGTTTTTTTTCTTTCGATTTTTCTGGGTTATTTAATTTTTGCTTGGTACCCCAGCGATTATATGGTAAATAATATTTATCAAATTTCAAAATTTTTATTGATAAAATAGTTATTTGTATATCTTCATGTAAGATATGATACTCTAATTTATAGGTATGTCATTGCTTTTGCTTATTGCATTAAAAAATAATTGGCACATAGATATAAAGCCTTAAAAAAATGATGTGCCTGACACTCTAATTAGAGGCGGATTCAGGATTTGGATCTTATGGATTCTAAATTTTGGGATAACAATTTCAAGTACGAGTAACTGGGTTCTCGACTTGATTTTTGTACATTTTTAAAGATTTTTTTAATACAAATACATTGTCTGCGTCAAATCTACTGAGTTCCGCCGAATCCGTATATAATGCTCTACATCCGCCACTGACTCTAATTCAATACAAAACAGAAGCAAAGAGAAATGTCATTGGTATGAAATATTTATACACGACGGTGACATAGTGAAATGTGTTTGGGTTGGGTAAAATAAGAATAATGGGTTAAGGAATTAGATTAATAGATGAAAAACTAATTAAAAAATTTCTTTTTAAGTAATGATGCCGCATCATTTTTCCAGCAAGTTTTAAACGAAATCCGGCTTGAGTGACATTTATTGCAGACCGGAGCAAAGTTGAGTGACTTTTTGCGTAATAAATAAAACAAAAGTGACTTTGTGGTAATGAAACAATAGTTTAATGACCACCAGTGAAATTAACCCTTAAAATAAATATATCATGTAATAAGAAGAAATGGACAAATATTTATGGAGGTGGATCTAATTTGGAATGATTATCACGATTTTTTCAAAAGAGAGGGTAGAAAAATTTGACATATATATCATGCAATAAGAATAAACGGAGATATATTTATGGAGGTGAATCTCATTTGGAAGTATAATCACGCTTTTTCTGAATAAAGAGGAAATAAATTTTCCTAAAAATAGATAATTCTATTTATTTCAGATATTGAACTTATAATAGTACTTACATTTGACCAAGTATATAAATGGGATTGGAGCCATATGACAATCTTACAAGTCATTTGTGCAATAAGAAGCTAAGAAAGAAACAAGAGTTTATTTACTTTTTTCAAACAATGGCTGTCTTCTCTTGCCCTAATTTCTATATATTGTTTATATTTTCCTTTCTGAGTGTGGTTTCTTTGCGAGCAGACGACTTAATCTCAGATGTTTGTCGTTCCACAGCAGACCCTAATTTTTGCTCAAATACTTTACGATCAGATCCTCGTTCCAAAACGGCTATCCTTCCCAAGCTTGAAATCATTGCCATCGACTTAGGAACAAAGAGCGCAACAGCCACCAGCGTGAAGATCCGTTCCCTCATCTCAGGAGCTAAGGACCCTCATTCCAAGAGCATTTATAGCCAATGTTCCCTAGCTTATGCCAGTATACTCAAATCTTTTAATGATGCCAGGGGCTTTGCAAACGCTGGAAATTATCGAGATGCTAACATACAAGCATCAGGTGTTGCGAGCCTAGCAAATTTATGTGAGAACTTATTTAAGCAACCACCTCCAATTCAGTCACCGTTATCACAGGATAATCGGTCCACTGGGAATTATGGTGAAATCATAGCTGTCATCTCTAACCTTCTTAGACACTAATTTCGTCAATGTTCTTTGAAATGTTGATTAAGAGTCTATGAAGTCAAAGGGTGAGTGTTTTCAGCACTAGGTGTAATAATCAATATTTTAATTTCTTTATAATTCTATATCTACATGAACTATATAAGTCTCCTTATGTATACAATAAATTTACATCTGCTATCTCTTAATTATGGCTAAAAAGAGGGTTACGATAGGTCATTAGAGTGAAATGGAGATACTATTGGAGGAGTTAATTCCTCAAAAGCTTACTGAACTTTTGAAATTGCCGGAAAAAACTACTTTCTTTTGATTTAGGACAATATAAACCAAGTCTATCAAAGTGCATTCGAAAGTTAGTTTTATAGTGTTTGTCTGCAACAGTCACCGGAAAAATTATTTAATTTTCAATTTAAAAAAGACCCCAACTCATCAAAGAACATTTTTTCTTTAAGAAATTGTAAATTAATCCCCCATTGAGCAAATAACTAAAATTTTAAGAAAAAGTATGACAAATCCGGAAATTAAATATCGATAGATGAACAATGCAGGTTGAGATTTATATTCAACCATAAGAAATACGAACATTGATCGTTAAAGGAATTTTACATACATTTTAGTCTTTAGCTAAAGAAATTATGAATCTTACTTTAATAAGATACTAGTCTGAAAGATGATAGAGGAATTTTTATCACTTAGATCACAGTGTGAATTATTGCTATATGGAGAAGGGAGAAATGAAAAATGTGAAAAGTAAAAAAAAAAATACTTCGAAAAAGAAAATGGCTATGCTAACGAGAGCTCGCGCGATATACTACAATAGAGTATGACTTTACAAAAATTAAGATAAAATAAAACGAATGTACAAATATAAGATAGGTTTGTAGGCATAGGATACTTCCTTGATGTTCTGTAAAGAGACCTAGTCATTTTTTTGTTTTATTAGGTCGGGTCGCCTCTTATCTTTTACATTAACATAGGTGCTAGATCCACTTTTTATATAGACTGATTTTCAAAGACGATTTTCTTGTCGTAATAAAATGAAGTTGGCTTTCTTGGATAACTTGCTTAAATTTAGTGTCCTTTTGATGAATTAATTAACTCATCTTGGAGTGAAAAAGAGGTTTATGATTTCGAGCCTACTCATGAAAGCGTCTCATGTGTGCTAGTTCAAAAGGCCATAATAAAAGAAGGATTAAATGCACCAATGAAAGTGATTGAAGGTAAAATGAAATGAAATCAAAGGATAAATGTTTTTGCACTAGTTGTGTTAGCATATGTTGTGTTTACATCCTCTATGATTTATCATATTATAATCATATGTCCACAAATTTACAATAGTCTCATTACGTATGCAATAGTAGTTTGCACATCTTTATCCATTAAATTTTCGATTGTTCTTACTTGAAGTGCCTTGCAACTTTTAGCTTCCACACGATTCTCACTTTGATCAGATCAAACTATATAATGAATTGCTAATGTTTCTTTTTTTTTTTTTTTTTTTTTTTTTTTTTGCAAGGAAATGAACTTATGCTAACATGGTCTTATATTAAAAGGCTATGAAAGTGGCGAAATGCAGTTAAGAAATTTACATACAAATATACAAACATATAAATACCAGAAATTCAGAAATTTTCCCTTTTCTTTCATTACCTGCCACTCTTTCCTTATACAGAACACAATTCTCTCTAAAAAAAATTCCTACAATTACGCTCCAAAATCTAGGGTGTTGACACCCAATTTTATCTTGAAATTTTCTTAAAATAAATAATTGTTAAGGTTAAATTTGAAATTAATTAAATAATAATAATAATAATAATTAATTAATTAAATATATGTATAGTAAATAAAGAAGATTAATTGAATTTGGAGAAAAGGGGCCAAATTTGGTAGAGCATATCCTAAAATCAAGCTTACCCATGCAATTGTCTATATTTCAATTAACTTAATATAAAAGGGGGCTAAAATCGTTCTTTCCTTTAATTTCGGCTCACTTATGCAAGCATATATACAATACACTCACACTTCACACACACACGCTTCATTTCTCCCTTTCTTCAGAAAAGCCCGCGACCCGTTTGCCAAATCCCTAAACCCGCGTGACCCGTTTCCTTTTTCCCCCTCGGATTCTCTCCAAAACAGTCCAAAACTTGTGCAATTTGATTCCATTTTCTCTCCCCAGTACAACGAACACATCATCCTATCCGTTGTTTCGAAAAATTTGATCTAATCTGAGTCGTAGATTGCTCTAACGGAAATATCCTTGATGACAAGGATGAATTCGGTACAATCCTTAAGGATTTGACCAAATTCACCCTTGTTCTACAAGGAATATACGAATTTGGGCATGGATTTAAAAGCAGGAGTCAAAACCCTAAATGGCAGGTATATAATCGATTATTCTCATAATTTTAGGGGAGAGTTCGGGGAGAGAACAAAAAACGGCAGTAGCTAAAAACAGAACTCGTTTGTTTCCCTTGTTTTTCTTAAAAAAAAAAAAAAACCTAGTTAAGTTCATATAGCTTCGTTTGCTTGCTTTGGTTTCTGGACTGGTGTCATTGTTTTCTTAGTCGTCGCATCGCCATTCGAGTTTTTTTGTTCGTATCGCAGCTTGTTCAAACGTCGATTCTTCTAGTCCTACTGCCTAGTTCACTGCTTTAAAGCAGGTAATACTTGCTTTTCTTTTGATTTGTTGTTGTTGTCTGGTTCATTACATTTAAAGTATGAAAATCAGTGTCTCCTTTATTTCTTCTTATGTATGTCGACTGTTATCATGCCTAATTTAATAATAATATGTGAATGGTATCTATATAATTATACTATGTCCAAAAGCCTGAGCTAACTGGTTTAACATAATCATTGAAGAAGTTATGTGCTTAACAAAATCTGCATAAGATAAGCTTCCTGATAAACTAATATTTGAAGAAAGATCTTATTGAGTTCTTAAAGTCTTGAGTAAGTTGATTAAGCTGTTTAGCCGAGATAGGTCGAATCGTTAAGAATGTCATGGCTGTTGTCTTAAAAGAGAACCTTTTTAAATGGTTCCTCTATAAATTCAGTTGAACAACGTAGTATCATTTTAAGGCTTAATGGCATATTGTTTCCCTTTTTGCTGAATTAATACCTGTGAGAGTTTGTTTGCATTATTTCGAGTTTCGTCTTAGTTTTTTTTTTTTTTTTTAATGGAGTTGTTTTAAATTCTGGGTTCTGCCAGTCTTAGTCTCATGGGATCAGCTTCCTCTCCTTTTGTTTCTTTTTCTTTCCTGTTTCTGTTTTCCCTTTGGCCCTGTTTTCTTCCTTTGGTGTTCTGCTTCACTCATTAAGTGATGGATCAAGTTGCTTTGGATGTTTGAGGTTGGAAATAAAAGGGATGGGTATTGTAAGAGAGTCTGAGGGGAATCTGAGGGGGGTTGCTAGAGGTTGCAGGCAGTTGAAGGCCTGTGTCCAAGTTGAGATTCTTCTGGTGATTGGCAGTAGTAGGGCAGTTTCTGGTGGTTCTGATTTGAAAGTGTGTGCATTGTCTGCTCAGGCAGTTAGCAGGGGTCTGTTATGGTATCTTGAAAATCTGCGAGGTTGAAGAGTGCATAGCAGGGATTAGTTATTGTTTCTGGTTGGGTTCAGGTAGGGTGTTCAGGTCCTAGGGAGAATGTAGAGGTGTTGTTAGGTGCTGTGAGAATGAGGGAGTTCTGAGTTTAAATTTTGCTTCAGCTATCCAAGGATTCAGGGAGTATGTAAGGAGTGTAGTGGTAGCAGGGAGTTTGTTGAAATTCAGGGGTTGTTTCAATTTTTCTGGATGCCTGATGTCTTGTAGGTAATGTGAGAGTTGCAAGTTTTTTCAGGGTTCTAGAGGGTCAGTTTCGGGTTGTTGCAGGTGTATTTGATTAAGTGAGAAGGTCTGTGAGATGTGAGCAGCTGCAGAGATGTTGGAGTGTTTCAGGCAAAAGGGTAGAGTATAGCAGTAGTTCAGGGGAGCTTTTGTTCAATTTTAAGGGTTGTTTCAGGATATTGGGAGTTCTGGTATGATGCTGTAGTTTTCTAGAAAGTGCAGGTGTAGTAGCAGTGGTGTGGGATGGGTGTAGTTTGTTCTGGTGAGTCCAAGGAGTCTGCAGGTTCTGTAGGTAGTGAGGGAGTCATGGAGGTTTAAAGGTGTAAGTTCAGGAGAGTGTGTGTGCCTCTCTATTGTAAGTGTATGCAGTGTGTGTATGAAGAGGGAGCAGTAGAGGTGAGGTCCTGGGGTCTAGTTGGTTTTCCAGGTGTAGTTTTGTGAGTCGAGGGGCTGTTCTTGGTTTCTTTAGATTGAGGCAAGCAGGTTGATAAAGAGTTTAGTAATGGTAGCTGTTTAGAATGGGATTTTCAGGTTGTTAAAAGAGGTGTGAGGCCTGTAAGTTTAGTTGGTTATAGGAGGTGGGCTGAGTTTTGCTCTCAAGTTCAGTTTCAGTTTTCTTGGAAGTTTGTCCAGTCTTGTATTGTCTTAAGCTAGTTTCCTGATGTCTTGTCTGTAATCTTCTCCTCCTCAGCTTTGCCTTTTCTGCTTCCAATTTATTACCTTAATATTGACTTGTAGAATTCCCCTGGTTCTGTTCTATTGATGCTATGTCATGCTCTGAGCATTGGGAAAGGTCACGTTACCCTGTTTGTGCTAAAATCAAATGTTATGGTTTATTAAGCCTATTAAAAAATTGATTGCTTTTGTATAAAAAATGGAGTTTGTATTCTTGATTGATGGTTTGTTATCCTCTCTTAAAGCAAAGATGTGAATTTAGGTTTAATTGATAACCTGCTTGTGTCAAGATATGATCTGCCATGTGAAAGTGTTTAAGCTTACCAAATGAAGATTTATCTAATAACTTGGGATTGCTTTATTAGTTTTCTTTTACTGCAACACTTTTAAATATTTGGCTTGATGAAGTTCTTAAGTTTTCTGTTGAATTTCTTACTTTATGTTTAATTTATTTTTTGTTTATTAGACTTCAGTGTTTCGCTTAATCTGTAAAAATTATACTAATATTTATCTTCCTTTCTTTGCATGAACACTCTTGGGACGAGTTTGAAATAAAAACTCACAAACGGGGATGGCTACGTGCATTCGAAGTTACTTGAACCGCTCCGCATTTTCGGGACTTGATATCCCCGAAAATGTAAAAGAAAAAAAAAATGAAAATCACAAAGTCCAAGGCTCAATGATTGAGTTTGCGCTTCCGGGTTCTATTTTTTAAACTCCATCTTTCCCCACTCCCTTAGAAAATGCATGTTGTATAGGATTTCCCCATAGACCGGATTAGTAGCCCGGTAGGATAGAAATAATATTTGAATTGTGAATAACTATTGTAAATCACTTAAATTGTTTTTATATGAATGCTTTGTATCATTTCTTTTCGAATCGCCAATTAATTTATGGATGTTTAGAATCATTTGTCAATTAATGAGTGCAAAATCAAATTCGACTAAAATCTTACCCTCGTCATAATTCGCATTTGAATTGCTTCTTTATTTATTTTATTCAATATTTAATTATTTATTTATCTAATCTAATTTATTTATTTAGTTAATTAATCAATTTTAATCCTTTATTTATTGATTTACTTAATCTAATTTATTTATTTTCAATTAATCATTTATTTAATCCATTAAATATTTATTTATTTATTTAATCAATTATTATTCATTTATTCCTTTATTTAATTAAAATTGATAAGTATTCATTTATTTAATTAAGTTATTTATTTGCTTATTTTTTTTCTATTTATTCAATCAATTAATTAATCCTTTATTATTATCCAATTATTTTATCTAGTTTGTTTTATTTAATTATCTAACTTCATTTAACCTTTACTCATTCTATTAATTAATCAATTGATCATTATTTCATTATCCATTTAATTAACCTTAAATTTGGTCATTTATTTATCTAAGTATCGGCATAATTAAAATCTTGTCTTATTTATATTTATTCCTCTCATCTTTATTTAAAATTAATTTTATATATTTATTATCCTTAACGAATTCGTGAAAATCGCCGGATTAACCGCATTTAGCGTATTTTCGAAAGTGCTCCCGCAAGGGACCTTCTTTCGGAAATAAAAGAACCACTTACCTAAGAATCTCTGATTTTAATTTAATTTCTTTTATATAAAGAATAAATTGCACTCTTTAACTAACTTAGGTTCCTAATAATCCTTAAATTAGGTGGCGACTCCAAAGAAAACCCTTTGGAGTCTCATTTTGTTGAAATATACCCGAAACCTGTCTTTTCTTAAAGAAAGGGTAATTTTTGGGGTTCAACAGCGTGGCGACTCCGCTGGGGATACGCAAATAGTTCTAACCAAAATATTTTCACGAATTTGCTTTCTTTATATATGTGTTGATTGTATGTATGCGTAGCTTAACTCTTTGTTTGTTTGCATGCGTAGAATTAATTGTTGGAAATGAATGTATTGAAGCATGTTTTTATTTGTGCATAGTCTGCATTCCGTTCATATTTCCTCCCTCATGGAGCCTGTCAATTCTCTTTCACCTCCTCGATTTCATCACGGGGCACCCGCTTGACGGATAGTTATGCAGGAAGGGCATTGCCCTTACCTCACTCTTTGAAACTTCTTTCGTGTCACCAAAAGTTAGTTCGGGATATTGAGATTGCCTGGTTTTGCATGGCTAGTTCTACTGCGTTGTGAGGCCAGGTCTATCCCGCAAAGGTCGAGTCAGCCTCAACCATTAGCCCACTCTTAGATGGAACTTTTAGGAGCATGCATGCATTTACACCTTAGTCTGGACCCGGTCCTTGATACCGCCTCCATAGTTAGGAAACCGCCCTTACGTCAACAGATTCTTGAAACCCAACGATGATGCATATTATGTGCTATGTGATAACGAATCCTCAGTCCTAACCATGTTTTGAGCAAAATCAGATTTAGAATTTTGTCTCCTATGTTGTCTTTTAGGTCAGAAAATGGAGGAATTTAGCAGAATTGAGATCCTAATGCAGATTTTTGTGAACAAGGTAGAATTGTAGTCGGGGAAAAGTTAGGAAGATTTTGTTGGCTTGTGTTTTGGAGATGGTATGGTGTAGTGAGATCTAAGAGGCGAAGCCCCTGATGTCTTTAAAAGATCAGTAGGGTCCCTCTCGTGAATGGCTTTGCGTGTGTGCAGGCCCATGTTGATTAACCAGCTGCAAATTCTTATGGAATGAAGTATGCTTGTCGCATACTAGGAGAGTGAAGCCCCTATGTCTATAAACGACCGATGGGTTTCCTCCTTGAAGACCAGTGCGGTCTTGGCTACCTAGGAAACTGAGAGGCTTGATTAAAGCCGAGGACCAGTGAGGAGCCCTATGAACAAGGTCTGTGAGCCTGGCAAAACCTAGGAAGCTGAGAGGCTTGACTAAAGCCAAGGACCAGTGAGGTTTTATTTGTAAAAGGTCAATTGGAACCTTTTATGATTTGCAGTCTGACATTGTGAAGGCAGTTGAAAATTTCACCCCTAGATGTTGTGAAATAATTGGGAGTTGTGCTTGGAGGAGCGTTGATGTTTGCAAAAGGTATAGAGGTTTGTTTCAGGTTTTAGGCATTTGGGTTTAGAAATTTGGTGCAGATGTTGTGGAGAGCATAAGTTGTGTTAGAATTTTGAGTTGGCACCAACTTTGAGAAGATAGTTGGGATAACAGAATTGCGGAGTCGAGGCGGCGAGCTAATTATTATCAATTATTGTTATTATTTATCGCTTACTCTAAATCTGAATTGCTCAAAACTGGCATGAACTATTTTTCGTTACCACTTGTTTGCGCGTCTTAGGCCCACCTCTGGCAAAGAGGCACCTTATAGGGTAGGAAACATTCGTATTTTCATTTACGCTCCACTACTTGTGTTTGCCACATGTCAACTTGTTTAAAATGCAAAGCGCTACGTGATGCGCGCTACGTGATTTGTGTGCAATTTTGCCAATGACATGCAAACTAACATAGCTACTTTTGAACTTTTCTTTTGTTTTGTTTATCCCCATACAGAGGTTTGATTTGTGCTGATTTAAGCTGGCTGATCACTCCTATTACACAAGGACAAAGGACCAATCTGTATACTGGTACACATTTCCACAACTGACAATGACTGGAATAGATGATGAACCTCGCAATACCGAGAAAAATCTCGCAACTCCTGAATCATAAAGAGGAAATGTCATTATTGCTCAAGACGGACTGATTCTTGAAATGGCTAAGGAACTACAGATGCTAAAAGATGAGCTGGCTGCGGTAAAAGGGCAAACTCCTAAAAACACGCCGCTGCGTGGGCCCGATGCATCACACTCTCTGGTTCAAATGGGGCAATCTCTGAACTCAATTGATGGGGTCGCCAATATGAATACACCTTTGAACACGCACAATTCTTTAAAAGCACCAGTCCACCAAAGCAACTTGCCACTTGTCCAAGCTCCACCTCCAAATAACGCTCAATCTAGCCAAACAATTAACCGACCACCCATCTACCCATCACATCAACAACACCCATCATACACCCCGCACCCTACCAATACTTATTATCAGACACACACTCCATATCCATACCAAACCTCCACTTACCAAAATGAACCCATCCCGCAAGCTTATACTGAAAATCCACCCGCACCCTTAGTCCAAGTAGCGGTATCTGGCGGGCAAGATGTTCATATTGTGCAAATTGATGATTACACCAATCCTCCTTATGTGAAGTTTCAAAATGGTGTTAGAAGAGCCGAAAAAGCAGTCGATGGGGGTGAAGATTTGGAGAAAAAGGTACAAGGTTGGGTGATGAGTGCTCTTAGCAAATCATCAAAAGGCAAGGACAAGGAAAGTCTAGAATATGAAGACTTGTGTGTTCATCCTGGGATTGACTACCCAGAAGGGTACAAAGTACCAAAGTTTGTTAAGTTTGATGGCAAAGGCAACCCCCGAGCCCATTTGAGAAGGTACTGTGAAACCTTGGGAGTGGGGAAGAATGAAGAGCTCCGTATGAAATCATTCATTCATAGTCTTGAAGGCGAAGCTTTAGACTGGTACTCCGAGCAGGATCCCTCAAAATGGATCAACTGGAGGAGTATGGCTCACGACTTCATGGAGCATTTTGGTTTCTATGCTGAAATACCATTAGATCGGTTGGCTATTGCAAGGTTTAAGAAGAAGCCGACCGAGACTTTTAGGGAATACGCAGTACGTTGGAGGAGTGAGGCTGCAAAAGTTAAGCCTCCCATGAGTGAGAAAGAGTTTGTGGGACATTTCAACGAGACATTGGATGAATTTTACTATGATCGAATGGAATCCATGACTAACTCTACTTTTGCCAATCTAGTGAAAACGGGGGAGATGTATGAAGCTGGTTTAAAATCGGGTAGGATCACAAATTTGGCCGCTTTGCAAGCTACAAGTAAGCCAATCCAGTCTGGGTCTGGTAATGGCTTTAACAAAAAGAAGAAAGAAGAAGTGGGAGTTGTTGTGGGAGACATCGAGCGTCGACCGGCTGGAAAATTGAATTTTGACAATTCGTCTGCTTTTCCTACCTACCAAAGCCCATATTACCCAAATTACCCCACTCACTACCAGATGCCACCTTTTCCTTATCCGGTTTATAATGCACAAGCCAATTACTACCAACCTAGAGCACATGCACCTATTCAATACCCTCGTCAACCAAATTTTCAAGCACCCCAGAATTACCAGCCTCGTCCTCCTGTTCGTCCCAATGTGCAAGGGTTTAATCAGAATTACGAAAAGAGAGCAACCAAAACCTATACTCCCCTAGTCGAGTCATATGGCCAGCTTTTTGAGAGATTAAGAAATGCGGGAGTTGTGCAGCCTATCCCTGATAACACTCCAAACCCACCTCCAAAATGGTATGATGCAAATAAGCACTGTGCTTATCACTCAGGGGCAGCCGGCCATGATATTGAGAGATGTTATACTTTCAAAGACAAGGTCGAAGGTTTAATCAAAGCAGGCACCATTCAACTCACCGGCACTCAGCCAAATGTGCATGATAATCCTCTTCCCAATCATGGTAACAATGCAGTTAATATGATTTCTCTTGAGGAAGAACCAAATATGAAGGGCACCATAGTCTCTATCTATGATGTAAAGGTTGATAATATTGCTTTTAAGGTACCTAAGCAAGCACTAACTCTATTGCCAAAGAATGAGGGAACTTTTGGCCTAGGTGGCAACCCTGCTGAAGGAAAGATGGAAAAGGTTGAGTCTGAGAAGAAGCCGACTAGTGTCATGCTACAGCCTCTTTTACCATTGAACCAGTCATTTGTCCAAGCACCAGAAATGGCCATGCAGAATTTGATTGAAGGTGTTGGCAGCCTATTCTTGAATGATGGATTGAAATGCAGTGCAACTATTGAAGATTTTGAGAAAGAGCCACATGTGCAGAATGCTGAACCAAGTGATGTGATGGCTAATTGGACTTGTGGTCCAAAAGAGACTTGATGAATGAACTCGTTATTTTTATTTTGGCATCACAGTCAGCTTGAGGCCCTGAACTGTGTTTTGCACTTTGTTTATGTTTATGTCTATGTCTTTCAAATAACTCTTTTAAATCCTGCATGTTTACTTTTATATTGTATGCCTCCCTAAATTAGGTTTTGAATAAACAAATGCACTGCATTCCTACCTTATTATTTTGCTATACTTTAACTATTTATGTGCTTTATTATTTGCTTCTGATTAATATACTTACTACTGTTTCAAATTAAAAATAAAACCTGCTTGAACGTTGCTTGTGATCTATAACGAAACAGCTGAACGATTTAAGGATGATGCACTGGAAAGTCACTTTTTGCACTCTTTGGATATTACATTACCGTTAGAACTTCAAACTGGGACAGCTTTATTTGCCGGCAATTGGAGCCTAAGCGGTTTGTCTATACAAATGGAAGTCCTTTATTTGAAAACCATTCAAGAAGATAAGTTGGAAGATGTTGAATGCACAAAGAGAAGATTTGAATAGTTTACTTCAAACCGGGGCAATTGGTGTTGAAGAAGCTCTTTCCTAATTAAGAAGAGGCAACGGGAAAATTTGCGCCAAGTTGGCAATGTCATTATGTGGAAGAACACTAATCCTAGTAGATATTTATAATCAAGTTTGGCCAAAGGTAATCAACGCAGATGCCATCAAAAGATACTGTGTCTGAAGCGACCGCAAGTTAGCATTGGTTTGGATGTAATCTTTGATGTAATGCGAACTACGCGTAACCTGATTCCCAAGGCTGGGATACGTAAGCAACTCATATAGAGCTCGGTTACACTAGCACAGGAATCCCCTATTTCCTCTTTTATGTAAGTTTGAACTACTTCTGACCTGATTCCTGGAATGGCAACAGGATAAGTAGGCAATCCCCGTCGGATTCGGTCAAAATATTGTAACACTTTAGGCTTGTTTATCTTTTATGAAGTAATTCCGAACTACGCATCTGGGCAGATGTGTAAGTTTTTCCATTCGGATGCGGTTTCATATTTAGATTGCCATATTTTCCCCGAAAATCTCTATGTAAGCAAAACTACGCACAGCCTGATTCCCATGGAGGGATACGTAGGCGCTCTTAACAGGCTCGACTCCATAATATTAAAATTTTTAGTTTCCCCTAAGGCAAGCAACTGGGGCAATTTTTCCAAAGATAATTTGAAGATATGGAAGATAGAAACTGGGGCAAATTTTGTAAAAGAGTTTGAAGGCATAAGGATTATAACTGGGGCAGATTTTTGCAAGACTGGTATTACTTATCGAAGGATGAAGTGGTAGAGTTTTAAAGTATTCAAGATTAGCACAAGTCGCGAAGACAAAGGACGTTCAGTTTGTTTCAAGATATTTCATGAGTTTGAGTTAAAGTAGAAACTTTTAAATGCATTATAACTTTTGGTTGCATATCAATGATTATTTGTTTAATATTTTATCAAATTACCTTAGTTTGCCTCTATCTTGAAATATTATACAATATTGAGTTCATAAATCAAGTCTCTGAGTATAATTTGCAAGCCCAAGTCTGAAGAAGAACGAGGGAGCAGTGGCAGCAAGTTCGAGATGAATCAGCACAAATCAAATGCCCCTACCCAAAACAAACAAATTTTTCTTTGAGAGCAGGAACGAGAAAGCTTGAAATGAAAGGATTATTCACAACTACGGACGAACAATTATTTGAACACGCATCCAAAGTTGCCTTGCAAATTGCGTCGCATTGCCCTTTTCATGACTTAAAGCATTATGCTTTGTCATGAGTTATTGCCGAACAGGCGGTATTTCTACCCTATGACTTTAATTCCTAATAGGCGACAAAGCCGAGGGTTGTTTTGTGTTTTCAAAACTAAGCCAAATAGGGCATCGCTTTATTTCGGATGATAATCCGCACAAGGCCATCCTTGCCGGATTGTCTCGCCAATTGATTTATCAATGGCTATCACAAAAACTACATTTCCGCACTACTTTGCTTTGCACTTGTTTTGAATTATGTCTTCGCACTTGCTTTAAAATTAACGCCTTGCTTTACTCTTCCAGGTTGACCATCGGCTACGAGGATCCCCTTTGTTAGACTATCTCGCCTATTGATTCGCCAAATGGCTCTTGCATTGCTCTACATTCCCGCACTACTTTTCTTTGTACTTGCTTTAAATTATGTCATCACACTTGCTTTAAAATTGATGCCTTGCTTTAAATTTTTCAGGTTGACCACCAGGCGGGGCTTCTCCCTTGTTGGACTTTCACGCCTATGGATTCGCTAAATCGCTTTTGCGTTACTTTACATTTTTACGCTAAATTGCTTTGCACTTGCTTTCAATTATGCCTTTACACTTGCTTTATATTATAACTTGCTTTGCTTTCAGGTTAACAGGTCAGCCCTGAGACCCTCCTTGCTTTGTGCCGGATCGGATCACCAGCTGATTTGTAGACAATCAATTCCAAGACCCTCCTTGCTGCGTGCCCGACCGGCTTGCCAGTTGATTTGTCAAGATTGTTCAAATTGCTTTGCACTTGCTTTAAATTATGCCTTCGCATTTTCTTTGTATTACGTCTTGCTTTACTTTTCAGGTTAACGGGTCAGTCCCGAGACCCTCCTTGCTTCATGCCGGACCGGTTCGCCAGCTGATTTGTTCGACAATCAACCCCAAGACCCTCCTTGTCGCGTGCCCGACCGGCTTGCCAGTTGGTTTGTCAAGATTGTTGAAAATGCTTTGCACTATGCCTTAACATTTGCTTTATTGCTTCGCCAGTGGATGTGAAGACAATTTATCAAAGATATTGCAGCTTGCACTTACAAATTACGTCATGCCTACCGTAAGCAATCGGGGGGTCTTATTATAAGTCTATCGTGAGCAAGCGAAGACTTCATTAGCATTGAAGCCTACCATAAGCAATTGGAGGCCTTATTCTGAAGCCTATCATAAGCAATTGAAGGCTCTTTCGTTATTGATCCTACCGTAAGCAATCAGAGGTTTTATCATCAAGTCTGTCGTGAGCAAGCGAAGACTTCATTAGCATTGAAGCCTACCATAAGCAATTGAAGGCCTTATTCTGTAGCCTATCATAAGCAATTAAAGGCTCTTTTGTTATTGATCCTACCGTAAGCAATCAGAGGTTTTATCATCAAGTCTGTCGTGAGCAAGCGAAGACTTCATTAGCATTGAAGCCTACCATAAGCAATTGGAGGCCTTATTCTGAAGCCTATGATAAGCAATTGAAGGCTCTTTTGTTATTGATCCTACCGTAAGCAATCGGGGGTTTTATTATCAAGTCTATCATGAGCAAGCGAAGACTTCATTAGCATTGAAGCCTACCATAAGCAATTGGAGGCCTTATTCTGAAGCCTATCATAAGCAATTGAAGGTATTGATCCTACCGTAAGCAATAAGAGGTTTTATTATCAAGTCTATCGTGAGCAAGCGAAGACTTCATTAGCATTGAAGCCTACCATAAGCAATTGGAGGCATTATTTTGAAGCATATCATAAGCAATTGAAAGCTCTTTTGTTATTGATCCTACCATAAGCAATCAAAGGTCTTATTATCAAGTCTATCGTAAGCAAGCGAAGACATCGTTATCATTTGAAGCCTACCATAAGCAATTGGAGGCATTATCATGAAGCCTATCATAAGCAATTGAAGGCTCTTTTATTATTGTTCCTACCGTCAACCATCGATTTCTCAAAGATTATTCGCCTTGCCGCATATGCAGAGCAAATCCATTTCTTTCTTTTCCATTATAGCCTTTGCTTTATTATTCACTCGTTTTCTAACACATTTACTTTAAATTTGCAGAAATTGAACATCAGATTCAATAAGAACTGAAGGCATTCAACGCTTTGTAGCACTATTAATACAAGCAACACGATCTAGTTTTGCTTATTTGTTTTGCGTTATCTTGCTTTAATTAATCCAATTTGCAACTTTGTTTTGCAGGCTGCTATCAAATTTAGGCTTGTTCACCTTATATTGAACGTTTTAGGCTCATTCGCCTTACAATTGAATGTTTTGGGCTCGTTCGCCTTATAAATGAACGTTATGTTACCTGCGTAGGATATAGATTAGCCAAGTCGACTTGAGAATATTATGTCTCGTTAGTCAACTTATCTTATGAAAGCCTTGCACTTTATGATTCGTTCTCGCTTTACTTATTGTCTTGCTTTACTGTTTCAGAATAAGGATCAGCTTAGAGGTTCTCCGGGCGGAGTACTTTGTCAGTTGATCGAAGGAAGAACTTATCAATGATACCGCAACCCGCATTTACAATTTTATCACTTTATCTATTTCTTATTCCAATTATTACAGTTTATTAGCAGTTGTTCGCTTACTGTTTGTTGAGATTGTTACAGAATTTTAGCAGCAAGGCAGTAGCATTTGGAGCATAACGGGGAACTCTTTCTTAGCAGTGAACTGGGGCAATCGTTGATATGAGCTAGACTCGTCAACGAAGATCTGAAGAATCGCACTCGAACAAGCAAATTCTATCCTAATCTTTTGTTTCGGATTAGGACGTCAGTCTGTCTTCTTTCCTATTCGTGCGTCATTTCTGTCAATCGTGCGAGTTTTCGTGTCTAAGTATTGTTGAACTACATATGGCCTGATTCTCTTTCAGCCCGAGATATGTAGGCAACTCAGAAACCGGAGTTCGGCCATGTCCGTAAGCCTCGCATTTTGGTTCATGGAATCAAAAGTCTTGGTTTTATCGGACAAAATTGGTTTCTCGTCAACTTCTTTACCCTAAAAACTCTTTCATCCTTTTCCGGGTAAAGAGGGGCAGCTGTTGACACCCAATTTTATCCCGAAATTTTCTTAAAATAAATAATTGTTAAGGTTAAATTTGAAATTAATTAAAAAAAATAATAATAATGATAATAATAATAATTAATTAATTTAATATATGTATAGTAATAGAAGAAGATTAATTGAATTTGGAGAAAAGAGGCCAAATTTGGTAGAGCATATCCTAAAATCAAGCTTACCCATGCAATTGTCTATACTTCAATTAACTTAATATAAAAGGAGGCCAAAATCGTTCTTTCCTTTAATTTCGGCTCACTTATGCAAGCATATATACAATACACTCACACTTCACACACACACGCTTCATTTCTCCCTTTCTTCAGAAAAGCCCACGACCCGTTTGCCAAATCCCTAAACCCGCGTGACCCGTTTGCTTTTTCCCCCTCGGATTCTCTCCAAAACAGTCCAAAACATGTGCAATTTGATTCCATTTTCTCTCCCAGTACAACGAACACATCATCCTATCCGTTGTTTCGAAAAGTTTGATCTAATCTGAGTCGTAGATTGCTTTAACGGAAATATCCTTGATGACAAGGATGAATTCGGTACAATCCTTAAGGATTTGACCAAATTCACCCTTGTTCTACAAAGAATATACGAATTTGGGCATGGATTTAAAAGCAGGAGTCAAAACTCTAAATGGCAGGTATATAATCGATTATTCTCATAATTTTAGGGGAGAGTTCAGGGAGAGAACAAAAAACGGCAGTAGCTAAAAACAGAACTCGTTTGTTTCCCTTGTTTTTCTTAAAAAAAAACCTAGTTAAGTTCATATAGCTTCGTTTGCTTGCTTTAGTTTCTGGACTGGTGTCATTGCTTTCTTAGTCGTCGCATCGCCATTCGAGTTGTTTTGTTCGTATCGCAGCTTGTTCAAACGTCGATTCTTCTAGTCCTACTGCCTAGTTCACTGCTTTAAAGCAGGTAATACTTGCTTTTCTTTTGATTTGTTGTTGCTGTCTGGTTCATTACATTTAAAGTATGAAAATCAGTGTCTCCTTTATTTCTTCTTATGTATGTCGACTGTTATCATGCCTAGTTTAATAATAATATGTGAATGGTATCTATATAATTATACTATGTCCAAAAGCCTGAGCTAACTGGTTTAACATAATCATTGAAGAAGTTATGTGCTTAACAAAATCTGCATAAGATAAGCTTCCTGATAAACTAATATTTGAAGAAAGATCTTATTGAGTTCTTAAAGTCTTGAGTAAGTTGATTAAGCTGTTTAGCCGAGATAGGTCGAATCGTTAAGAATGTCATGGCTGTTGTCTTAAAAGAGAACCTGTTTAAATGGTTCCTCTATAAATTCAGTTGAACAAAATGGTATCATTTTAAGGCTTAATGGCATATTGTTTCCCTTTTTGCTGAATTAATACCTGTGAGAGTTTGTTTGCATTATTTCGAGTTTCGTCTTAGTTTTTTTTTTTTTTTTTTTTTTTTTTTTTTTTTTTTTTGAATGGAGTTGTTTTAAATTCTGGGTTCTGCCAGTCTTAGTCTAATGGGATCAGCTTCCTCTCCTTTTGTTTCTTTTTCTTTCCTGTTTCTGTTTTCCCTTTGGCCCTGTTTTCTTCCTTTGGTGTTCTGCTTCACTCATTAAGTGATGGATCAAGTTGCTTTGGATGTTTGAGGTTGGAAATAAAAGGGATGGGTATTGTAAGAGAGTGTGAGGGGAATCTGAGGGGGGTTGCTAGAGGTTGCAGGTAGTTGAAGGCCTGTGTCCAAGTTGAGATTCTTCTGGTGATTGGCAGTAGTAGGGCAGTTTCTGGTGGTTCTGATTTGAAAGTGTGTGCATTGTCTGCTCAGGCAGTTAGCAGGGGTCTTTTATGGTATCTTGAAAATCTGCGAGGTTGAAGAGTGCATAGCAGGGATTAGTTATTGTTTCTGGTTGGGTTCAGGTAGGGTGTTCAGGTCCTAGGGAGAATGTAGAGGTGTTGTTAGGTGCTGTGAGAATGAGGGAGTTCTGAGTTTAAATTTTGTTTCAGCTATCCAAGGATTCAGGGAGTATGTAAGGAGTGTAGTGGTAGCAGGGAGTTTGTTGAAATTCAAGGGTTGTTTCAGTTTTTCTGGATGCCTGATGTCTTGTAGGTAATGTGAGAGTTGCAAGTTGTTTCAGGGTTCTAGAGGGTCAGTTTCAGGTTGTTGCAAATGTATTTGATTAAGTGAGAAGGTCTGTGAGATGTGAGCAGCTGCAGAGATGTTGGAGTGTTTCAGGCAAAAGGGTAGAGTATAGCAGTAGTTCAGGGGAGCTTTGGTTCAATTTTAAGGGTTGTTTCAGGATATTGGGAGTTCTGGTATGATGCTGTAGTTTTCTAGAAAGTGCAGGTGTAGTAGCAGTGGTGTGGGATGGGTGTAGTTTGTTCTGGTGAGTCCAAGGAGTCTGCAGGTTCTGTAGGTAGTGAGGGAGTCATGGAGGTTTAAAGGTGTAAGTTCAGGAGAGTGTGTGTGCCTCTCTATTGTAAGTGTATGCGGTGTGTGTATGAAGAGGGAGCAGTAGAGGTGAGGTCCTGGGGTCTAGTTGGTTTTCCAGGTGTAGTTTTGTGAGTCGAGGGGCTGTTCTTGGTTTCTTTAGATTGAGGCAAGCAGGTTGATAAAGAGTTTAGTAATGGTAGCTGTTTAGAATGGGATTTCAGGTTGTTAAAAGAGGTGTGAGGCCTGTAAGTTTGCTTGGTTATAGGAGGTGGGCTGAGTTTTGCTCTCAAGTTCAGTTTCAGTTTTCTTGGAAGTTTGTCCAGTCTTGTATTGTCTTAAGCTAGTTTCCTGATGTCTTGTCTGTAATCTTCTCCTCCTCAGCTTTGCCTCTTCTGCTTCCAATTTATTACCTTAATATTGACTTGTAGAATTCCCCTGGTTCTGTTCTATTGATGCTATGTCATGCTCTGAGCATTGGGAAAGGTCACGTTACCCTGTTTGTGCTAAAATCAAATGTTATGGTTTATTAAGCCTATTAAAAAATGGGAAAATTACGCCATATAACCGTTGAGAAAGAATAATTACTATTTTTGTCCACCTTTTGTTGTTTCTTTCTTTCCATAACCATACATATATATTAAATATTTTGGATATATATTTAATATTATGTATTTTGGATATATATATTTAGTAGATATTTAATATATATTTAATATATATTTTGGATATATATTTAATATAGTTTAAATATTTTGAATATATATTTATGTATTAAGTTTTTGGATAGAAAAAGTTATGGACAGCTAAAAGTAAATATTTGTTGATGGGCGGATATTTATGTAAACTTCCCTTAAAAAATTGATTGCTTCTGTATAAAAAATGGAGTTTGTATTCTTGATTGATAGTTCTTTATCCTCTCTTAAAGCAAAGATGTGAATTTAGGTTTAATTGATAACCTGCTTGTGTCAAGATATGATCTGCCATGTAAAAGTGTTTAAGCTTACCAAATGAAGATTTATCTAATAACTTGGGATTGCTTTATTAGTTTTCTTTTACTGCAACACTTTTAAATATTTGGCTTGATGAAGTTCTTAAGTTTTCTGTTGAATTTCTTACTTTATGTTTAATTTATTTTTTGTTTATTAGACTTCAGTGTTTCGCTTAATCTGTAAAAATTATACTAATATTTATCTTCCTTTCTTTGCATGAACACTCTTGGGACGAGTTTGAAATAAAAACTCACAAACGGGGATGGCTACGTGCATTCGAAGTTACTTGAACCGCTCCGCATTTTCGGGACTTGATATCCCCGAAAATGTAAAAGAAAAAAAAATGAAAATCACAAAGTCCAAGGCTCAATGATTGAGTTTGCGCTTCCGAGTTCTATTTTTTAAACTCCATCTTTCCCCACTCCCTTAGAAAATGCATGTTGTATAGGATTTCCCCATAGCCCGGTAGGATAGAAATAATATTTGAATTGTGAATAACTATTGTAAATCACTTAAATTGTTTTTATATGAATGCTTTGTATCATTTCTTTTCGAATCGCCAATTAATTTATGGATGTTTAGAATCATTTGTCAATTAATGAGTGCAAAATCAAATTCGACTAAAATCTTACCCTCGTCATAATTCGCATTTGAATTGCTTCTTTATTTATTTTATTCAATATTAAATTATTTATTTATCTAATCTAATTTATTTATTTAGTTAATTAATCAATTTTAAACCTTATTATTGATTTACTTAATCTAATTTATTTAATTTCAACTAATCATTTATTTAATCTATTAAATATTTATTTATTTATTTATTTAATCAATTATTATTCATTTATTCCTTTATTTAATTAAAATTGATAAGTATTCATTTATTTAATTAAGTTATTTATTTGCTTATTTATTTTTCTATTTATTCAATCAACTAATTAATCTTTTATTATTATCCAATTATTTATCTAGTTTGTCTTATTTAATTATCTAACTTTATTTAACCTTTACTCATTCTATTAATTAATCAATTGATCATTATTTCATTATCCATTTAATTAACCTTAAATTTGGTCATTTATTTATCTAAGTATCGGCATAATTAAAATGTTGTCTTATTTATATTTATTCCTCTCATCTTTATTTAAAATTAATTTTATATACTTATTATCCTTAACGAATTCGTGAAAATCGCCAGATTAACCGCATTTAGCGGATTTTCGAAAGTGCTCCCGCAAGGGACCTTCTTTCGGAAATAAAAGAACCACTTACCTAAGAATCTCTGATTTTAATTTAATTTCTTTTATATAAAGAATAAATTGCACTCTTTAATTAACTTAGGTTCCTAATAATCCTTAAATTAGGTGGCGACTCCAAAGAAAACCCTTTGGAGTCCCATTTTGTTGAAATATACCTGAAATCTGTCTTTTCTTAAAGAAAGGGTAATTTTTGGGGTTCAACATAGGGTTTAGACAAGTTTTACAGTGTGAAATTTAGCTTCAAATACAATTCTAAATCAATATAAAATCGTTATTATTTAACAATTTTCAGCTACGATTCAATCAAAATGGAAAAAATCAGACACGATATTGCAATTTTCGTGCTCAATTCATCAATTTTACAGATAATAATCGAAATTTTGAATTTGCAATAGTCTGATTTTGTATTCAAGGTTTTGAATTCAAAAATTTTAATTTTTAATTCTGCTTTTGATTTTGCGATTCTGAATTTGTATTCACAGTTATCATATTGAGATTTTGTCATTTTGTGATTGAATATACGAAGTTCTGTAAACACATTGTAGATTCATTTATTTTTCTGATTCAATATGTATAGTTATGTATTTTTATTCAAAAATTACATTATCAGATTGTATGATTCAGTTTTTGTGATTGTGTGCTTCAGTTGTTAAAATTGCGTAAGTCTCTTTTGTATTAGTAGTTTTGTAGGAATCAAATTGCGCAGTCACTTCATCAATATGTTCTGTGGACATACATTTTTATTTAAGTATGTATAAAAATGTATGTTAGGCTACATACACATACAATTTCAACTATTTTTGTGTGTTTCAGTTGTTGAAATTGTATCGTTATTGTAATTTTGTATTACCAGTTTTGTAACAAATCACATGGTCGTTTTGTTGATTTTCTGATTTTGTATGCAAAGTTCTGTAACAAAAAATACTTGCTTGGCATACAAATTTATGCAACATATCATTGTTGAATACTATCATACAAATTCATATACTGCATATATGTATATATACAAATTCATACAGATCTATAGAGTGCAAATACTAATTCAGTAATTGAACTTATGCAACAATTTTAAATTTTTCGCTTTGTCACTGTATATATCATTGTTGAATAGGTGTAATATGGCATCAGTAACAGTACTCATCTAAAAGAAGTTACGCTCGGAAGAGGTCTTCTTTCTTCGGATAATGGGTAATGCTTTATAAGCTTAACCATGGCTTTGACGATCTCCGTTGAGCCAAATCCCTTCTAGGACGGAAGGATTCTAGGGATTACATTAGAACGACTCAGCCATAATATATAAACCCCGTGCTATAATTCCATCGTAGGCTCAAATATTGTCTTCCTTGGTTGTGAGAAGGCCATTGATCACCTTTACTTGCTTTCCTAGTGCAGTTTGTAGTTGTTAAATATCGTTTCATCACCTTGTTATCCAAGTTTGGCTTAGTCAAATAGGTTTAGTTCCTCCACTACTTTGATCGCATCACTCTATTCCTTGTGGATTCGACCCCGACTCCCGGTTGGGTAAATTGTATTGCGACGACCGTTCATATCTCAATCCGAGGTGTGTGTGGAGCGTTGTCAATAAATTCTACCAAAGAAACAGATAAAACCACCTACCTTTGTCCAAAGAAGCAAACTCGTACTAATCAATAATCGCTTTTCCCGCTGAATCACCTCCAAACGGTCTTGCTCTTAGTAAAAGAACATAATTAATATATTGTATTGATTCACCTTCTTGAGTCTAAAATTATTCTCGAACCCGAACGAATTAGTTCACTAAATTTATAAAGTGCCATCACAGTAGGAAAACATGAAAACTGAAAATGATAATTCGAAACATCCTCATTGATGTTTTGTAATATCCGATCAGCCAAGTTTACTTCAATTTTACTAAATTTCCACAAAACAATCATCATTATTTCAATCATTGGCACCACCCCTTTGTCCCCTCATAATTATCTATTATAAAAATGCAAAGGATCAACAACTTAAAATCTTAATTAACTATTATAAAATTTGGATCAATGACTCCAATACAAAATCGTCAAAATCCCTCGATTAATGACGCCAAGCAGTAGCCAAAGTTTACATTTAAAACTCATTCTACTCATAACATTCATTACCAAATCATTACATGTCATCCCAATCATTCGTGTCATCATGGTAACAACCCTTGTGTCACATATCAATGATCTACTACTAACAATCTGCATCAGTAATATCCTCCAAAGATTACATAAATAAATTGTAGGGTGAGAATCAGTAATACCTTCTGAAGTTCCACGACTTCCGAATAATTGACGTTCTACCACCATAGCCGAGCTTTTTTTTGTTTTTACTGGAATCCGCGAGTCTATTTTGTAAAGGTTTCAGCCAAAGGATACTACTCCTGATTAGTTTGTACTCTTATAAAACTTAAAACTTGTAACTCTAATACTGTTATTCCTGCAACCAAATAAATCAGAAAAGAAAGAAAAGCAGAAGGATATTATCAGTTTGTTATGGGACGATCCCGAGCCCACAATTTCCTTGTGTCTCCTTAAGAAATCTAAACCCCTCACAGTTGCCCAAGGTTCACGGGTTAATTTCTCCCAGGATAGAACGGGATAACAGTTCTACTGTAGCGGCACTTCAAACAATACAACACTGCGAACTCAAAGAAACGGAGCAAATCACACGACTTACTAAGACTTACTTAGTATGCAGAAAGGAGAGGGAATGCAGTAAGAAGTTTTGTATTTCTGTGTTTCAGTGTGTTGAAATGTTGAAGACTGACTAGGGGAAACGGAAGGAAGAGTCACCACTAATGGCCACTAACACCACTAACACTGCCACTAATGGCACCTGAATTCATTGCCACTAATGGCTGAATTCACTAAATGTCAGTAATGAATTTTCCACTAATGAGAAAACGTGGGAGAGTGGGAGAACGTGGAGGAACAATTACTCTGGATTAATCAGATTAATCCATTCAGATTTCTGTAACACAAACAGATTAAATATTAAATATTAATAATAAATTATTAATTAAATAATATTTTTAGTTTTGTTGGTCCAAAAAATTAAGTCAATCAATCATACCGAAATCCAAAATCCAAAATCCGAAGCCGAAGCCGAAGCCGAGACGAGCGAGCGACGACGACGGCGCGAGGCTTCCCTTCTTCTCAACCCTTTTAAGAGCTAAGAGAAGTGATTTTGTATTTAAACCCAACAAAAGTCTTTTCCTCTACCAATATGGGAGAAGGTGCATTTCCTTACAAAAAAGAACCTTTTCACCTTCCCACCCATTTCCCATTCACACTCTATTTATTCCAAAACCCCAACAATCCCCCATATGAATGTGGAATTGCTATATTGGGAATATGCATGACAGACTTGTGTGATTTGCAAGAAAGAATTAGTTGCATCGGGATAAGTAGGTTTCCCTTTGAACTTTCCGTAGTGAACATATATCGGATATACTCGGTCAATCGGTAGATTTGATATCTTTGAACCGTTGAGCTTTGGTGTATACCTAGACAACGTAAGTCACACAACTAACCCTTAACCGTTTGGTTCTCATTGTTGTGTTCGTTTTAGCCATGAACACCGCCTGGTTTCATAAGTACTTAGAGAACTTGCCATACCGAATTCTCCTTGAAGCGGCTTCCACTTCACACTTACATAGGTGATTTCTAAACGTGTAATCCTATAGATGTACACTGTTTGATAATTAAAATATCAAACTTAGACAATCATTAAAAAATGCCTCTTGCATTTTACCCTTGGTACTTGAACATTGTCTAATCATGAGAATGGACCAAACATTAACTGACAATGTTGGACCATCAAACACGACTTTGTATTCTCCTTGAACCTAGTTCTTGGGATCTCCAGTCTCCTAGGTAGAGTTACCGCCGTGATGACTTGTCCTTGGCCATAGTCCCATTCCCTTCGATGAACACTCAACCGCCTCTCTAGTTAAGCCTTTTGTAAGCGGATCCACCACATTATCCCTTGACTTCACGTAGTCAATGGTGATAATTCCCCTAGAGAGTAGGTCCCTAACGGTTTTATGCCTTCGTCGTATGTGACGATTCTTACCGTTATACATGACATTCCTCGCTCTTCCTATAGCCGATTGACTATCACAATGTATACAAATTGGTGTCAACGGCTTAGGCCAAAACGGAATATCTTCCAAAAAGTTCCGAAGCCATTCAGCTTCTTCACCGGCTTTATCTAAGGCTATGAACTCAGCTTCCATAGTAGAACGGGCAATGCACGTTTGCTTGGACGATTTCCAAGACACCGCTCCTCCACCAAGTGCGAAAATATATCCACTTGTGGACTTAGAATCAGTTGTTCCGGTGATCCAATTGGCATCACAGTATCCTTCAATAACTGCAGGATACTTGTTATAATGCAATGCAAAGTCTTGAGTGTATTTTAAATACCCCAAAACACGTTTCATTGCCATCCAATGGGTCTGATTGGGATTACTCGTGTATCGACTTAGTTTACTTATAGCACAAGCTATATCTGGTCGAGTACAATTCATGACGTACACCAAACTTCCCAAAACACGTGCATAATCCCGTTGCGACGTGCTTTGACCTTTGTTCTTCTTTAGAGCAAGGTTTACATCAATAGGAGTCTTTGAAATTTTAAAATCCAAATATTTAAATTTTTCAAGAACACTATTGATGTAGTGAGTTTGAGACAACGCCAGACCTTGAGGAGTTCTATGGATCTTAACACCCAGAATTAAGTCCGCAACTCCTAAGTCTTTCATATCAAATTTGCTAGTCAACATGCGTTTCGTAGCATTTATATTGGCAATTTTATTGCTCATTACCAACATGTCGTCCACATACAAGCAAACAATGACTATAAAGTTAGGAGTGTTCTTAATGTAGACACATTTGTCACACTCGTTAATTTTAAAGCCATTTGACAACATTGTATGATCAAATTTCGCATGCCATTGTTTAGGTGCTTGTTTCAGTCCATAAAGTGACTTAACAAGTTTACACACCATCTTTTCTTTACCTGGAACCACGAACCCTTCAGGTTGTTCCATGTAAATTTCTTCCTCCAGATCCCCGTTTAAGAACGCTGTCTTAACGTCCATTTGATGGATTTCCAGACCATACACGGCGGCTAACGCTATTAACATACGAATGGATGTAATTCTGGTTACCGGCGAGTATGTGTCAAATTAGTCAAGACCTTCTTGTTGTCTATAGCCTTTAACGACAAGCCTTGCCTTGTACTTGTCAATAGTGCCATCAGCTTTCATTTTCCTTTTGAAAATCCACTTAGAACCTAATGGTTTGTTTCCAGGAGGAAGATCAACCAACTCCCAAGTATGGTTGCTCAAAATAGATTCTATTTCACTATTGACTGCCTCTTTCCAAAATGGAGAGTCTGAAGAAGACATTGCTTCTTTAAACGCCCGAGGCTCATTTTCCAACAGGAAAGTGACAAAGTCATCTCCAAACGAAGTAGAAGTTCTTTGACGCTTGCTTCGTCTTGGTTCTTCCTCATTTGGTAAATTTCCTTTGGTTCCTTCCCGAGGTCGTTTGGATCTTTCACCAACTGACTCACATTCCTTCTTATACGGATATATAGTTCCAAAGAATTCAGCACTATCTGATTCCATCACCGTATTAACACGAATGTCGGGATTTTCTAATTTATGAACCAGAAACCGATATGCTTTACTGTTTATAGCATACCCAATAAAAACACAATCAACTGTTTTCGGTCCAATCTTAACCCTTTTGGGTTTTGGGACTTGCACTTTTGCCAAACACCCCCACACTTTGAAGTAATTCAAGTTGGGCTTCCTTCCTTTCCACCTTTCATATGGAATGGAAAGTGTTTTGCTATGGGGAACTTGATTGAGTATTTGATTAGCCATGAATATAGCTTCCCCCCACAAGTTCTGGGGTAGACCCGAACTGATTAACAAGGCATTCATCATCTCCTTTAACGTCCGATTTTTCCTTTCCGCAATCCCATTGGATTGAGGAGTGTAAGGGGCAGTTGTTTGATGAATAATGCCATATTCGAAACATATTTGTTCAAAAGGAGATTCATATTCTCCACCCCTATCACTTCTTATCATTTTGATCTTTTTGTTAAGTTGCGTTTCAACTTCATTTTTGTATTGCTTGAATGCGTCAATTGCCTCATCTTTACTACTAAGTAAATAAATATAGCAGTAACGAGTGCTATCGTCAATAAAAGTTATGAAATACTTCTTTCCACCGCGAGATGGTATTGACTTCATGTCACAAATATCTGTATGAATTAAGTCTAATTGTTCAGAATCCCTTTTAATTGACTTGTAAGGGTGTTTAGCATATTTAGACTCAACACATATTTGACATTTTGACTTAGCGCAATCAAATTTAGGCAATACTTCCAAATTGATCATTTTTCGCAAGGTTTTATAATTGACATGTCCCAAACGAGAATGCCATAAATTATTTGACTCAAGTAAGTAAGAAGAAGCTGCAATTTTATTCATAGTGTCAACGACCATTACATTGAGTTTGAAAAGGCCCTCAGTCAGGTAACCTTTTCCTATATACTGCTCATTCTTAGTTATTACAACTTTGTCAGAAACAAACACACACTTAAACCCGTTTTTCACAAGAAGTGCAGTAGACACCAAGTTCTTCCTTATTTCAGGAACGTGAAGAACATTGGTTAGAGTCACAACCTTGCCAGACGTCATCTTGAGGAATATCTTCCCATATCCTTCAATTTTGGCCGTTGCAGAATTGCCCATAGAGAGCGCCTCATCAGGTCCAACGGGAGCATACGAAGCAAAGGCTTCCTTCACAGCACAAACATGGCGGGTGGCTCCTGAATCAATCCACCATTCCTTAGGATTTCCAACTAAGTTGCATTCAGAAATCATTGCACATAAATCAATGTCTTGCACTCCTTGGGCCAATTTTGTCTCTTCAACCATGTTTGCTTGACCTTTTTCCTTTTTCCTGTCCTTCTTTGCAGCATGACAGTCTGCGGACTTATGTCCACTCTTGCCACAGTTGTAGCAATTTCCCTTGAAATTTTTCTTGCTGGGGTTGGTCTTCCCTCCAGAAGGCTTCTTTCTCTTATTTTGATTTGGAGTATGCTCAACAATATTTGCTCCCGCTATTGCAGCACTTCCACGAGCCTTCTTTGCAGCAGATTTTTTGTCCTCTTCAATCCTCAAGCGTACAACCAAATCTTCAAGGGTCATCTCCTTGCGCTTGTGTTTAAAGTAATTTTTAAAGTCATTCCATGATGGAGGTAACTTTTCAATTATGGCTGCAACTTGAAACGCTTCATTAATCTTCAAACCTTCAAAGAAAGTTTGTTAGCAACAATATAAATAATACTCTTAACATAAGTATTAATCAGGATCAAAACTTCAGCAAGGAGATCATGGATAAGGACTTGAAGTTCTTGGACTTGGGACACAACAGATTTGTTATCCACCATTTTATAATCCAGAAATTTGGCATCCACAAATTTCTTCAGTCCAGCATCTTCAGTCTTATATTTCTTTTCTAGAATATCCCACAGTTTCTTAGACGTTTCAACATTACTGTAAACGTTTTACAGGTCATCTTCCAAGCCACTTAGAATGTAATTCTTGCATAGGAAGTCAGAATGCTTCCAAGCCTCAATTACAAGGAAGCGTTCATTTTCAGGTGTTTCATCAGTCAGGACTGGAGCATCCTCCTTGATAAACCTTTGCAGGCTTAAGGTGGTCAGATAAAAAAATATCTTTTGCTGCCACCTTTTAAAATCCACACCAGTAAACTTCCCCGGCTTTTCTGCAGGTGGCATAACCGTTGCAGCAGCACAGCTAGGCCCAGCAGCACCAGAAACTGCGGTAGCATTCGTGTTCACAGCAGGGACAGTTTGTTCAGCTCCGTTAGTCATCTCTGTCAAGTGACACAAGCAGAAACAATATTAATAAACTGTTTAAACAATAGGAGTAGAAAAAACCACGAAGGCTTTTAGTCCCCACAAACAGATTATTTCACAGTAATTAGGAGTAGAAAAACCACGAAGGTTTTAGTCTCCACAGCAGATTATTATATTATATACGAGTAGAAAACCACAAAGGTTTTAGTCTCCTTAACCAGTATTTACTTAAGTGCAGAAAATAAAAAACACTAGATTTCTTAAGCTTGTTATTCCTGCAACCAAATAAATCAGAAAAGACAGAAAAGCAGAAGGATATTATCAGTTTGTTATGGGACGATCCCGAGCCCACAATTTCCTTGTGTCTCCTTAAGAAATCTAACCCCCTCAACGTTTCCCAAGGTTCACGGGTTAATTTCTCCCAGGATAGAACGGGATAACAGTTCTACTGTAGCGGCACTTCAAACAGTACAACACTGCGAACTCAAAGAAACGGAGCAAATCACACGACTTACTATTATGCAGAAAGGAGAGGGAATGCAGTAAGAAGTTTTGTATTTCTGTATTTCAGTGTGTTGAAATGTTGAAGACTGACCAGTTTATATAGCCATGGGAAATGGAAGAAAGAGTCACCACTAATGGCCACTAACACCACTAACACTGCCACTAATGGCACCTGAATTCATTGCCACTAATGGCTGAATTCACTAAATGTCAGTAATGAATTGTCCACTAATGAGAAAACGTGGGAGAGTGGGAGAACGTGGAGGAACAATTACTCTGGATTAATCAGATTAATCCATTCAGATTTCTGTCACACAAACAGATTAAATATTAAATATTAATAATAAATTATTAATTAAATAATATTTTTAGTTTTGTTGGTCCAAAAAATTAAGTCAATCAATCATATCAATTGACAGAAATCAGAAATCCGAAATCCGAAGCCGAAGTCGAGACGAGCGAGCGACGACGGCGCGAGGCTTCCCTTCTTCTCAACCCTTTTAAGAGCTAAGAGAAGTGATTTTGTATTTAAACCCAACAAAAGTCTTTTCCTCTACCAATATGGGAGAAGGTGCATTTCCTTACAAAAAGGAACCTTTTCACCTTCCCACCCATTTTCCATTCACACTCTATTTATTCCAAAACCCCAACAAATACAAGTAAAGGAAGTTAATAAACAGGCAGTCCCACTCCCCCACTCACAATTTACTAAAATCATGTAAACCCAAATAATGTCTACTTGGTCCAACAATTTCTTATCTTTATCCTTTGTTTCAACTCATAAGATACCTAAATAATTTTTTTATAATAACAATTAAAATAAACTTACCGAAACTAAGAGAATAAATTAAGAAAGAAATTACTTGTAAAATATAGGGTCATTACAAATAGTAAAACTCTTTAAGGTGAAAGAAATCAATGAAAAATTTTATGTTATGTCCACACGCCACGTCATATTTGTGTGAGGCACTTAATAAGTTGACAAGTGGATTCATGGATCCCATTAGCTTACTTTAAGGTAAAAACTAAAAATGAAAACTTTTAAATCCAAATTTATTCTTTTTAAAGCTATTAATAGAAGACCAAAATATAAATTAGAGTAAAGAATATATGGTAAGAAAAAATTGTACTTTAGCAACATTGTCTAACGATTTCACACGGCATCAACTCGGCAAGCACTATTCCATAGCTATTCAGCTTATTATTTGTTTTTTCAAAACAAAATGCCGGTGGACAAATATCCCTACTATGATAAATATTCCATCCATTATCCAAGTATCCCGGATGACATCTATCCAAAAAGTTCCAAAATCAAGACAATTATCTTAGAAGACGCGTTGTGTCTTTCCCATTGTGCTCTTCAAATACAAGTACCTTATGTTTTGCCAATTCTTCTTTAGCAATGAAACCACATTTTGGAAGATTTGTTTCTCCTCCATATCAAGATTTCAATCAACACCCATGCAAAGAATCTTCTTTGATTAAAACTTTACAGTAATCTTGGTCTCATTAACCTTAGACTCAAGGGACTCCTGGTGGATAACAAGGGTAGAAAACTTCCCTGCCTTGGTAAGACCAGGACCCAATATATTGAATAATAATAGTGATGTAATTCAACTCATTTATTAAAAATCAAGTGCAACAGTATAAATTCAATCAATCCACATATTCATTATAACTCCAACATTAAAACAACTACGATCATTATCGATCTAGTACCATGCAATTATTATCTAGGATACAAAATTAATTTTCTTGATCACTAAAATCAATACTTCTTCCCATAATATGTGAGTTTTGATTCCCAATGCAACCTTCAAATTGATTAGCCGATGCTTGAGTTAGCAATTGCGTGAAGCTAGTATGTGAATCTCTATATAACTGTATTAATAAACTAAAATAAATCAAAAGAGCAAAGGAAGACCATTCAATAAATCACAATACAAAGACTAATAACAAACTTAAACATCAGAACTTGAATTAGAAATCAAACCTCAAAACTTGGCATTGAGGATTGTTGCTCGTGTTGTTGAGCGGCTCTAGTTTTTAGTGTCTTACATGGTGCCCTTTTTTTCCTTTGCTCAATGTTTGGCTTCAATCTTCCATATCCATTTCCTTTCCCTTTTTTCTTAATTGGATCCAATACTTGATCATTGATTCTTGAAGAAGGACCAATAGATGTACTAAATTTGGGATAGCTCTTTTGAGTACCTTCTACATATAACTCATTTTGGAGTTTAGTAATCTCAACTCTTGCTTGATGTAGATGCTTTCTAGCAATTTCTTCGGACTCATCATCGTTTGCAGCCAAAGTCATAATAGCAAATGATTCTTTCATCAACCCCTTTAAACGAATAGCCATATATGAAGCTGGTGTTTTTTTCTTATTGTTGTACTCCTCAAATCCTTTCCCTTGTTTAGCATTCTTTTTCTATCTTTTCATAATGTATTGTTCAGGGATATAATAAAAATCCAAATCAAAGAACAAAACTCTTAGTGCGTGGCAACATAACCAACCTAATGACTCAAACATACGACAACTACAACTTATAGAATTGTCAGCAGAATTGAATTGAACAGTTTCAGTTTGTTCTCCCTCCCCCCTAAGAATTGTGTATATACGAAAAGTATCATTACTTTCAACATTGATCACCTTTTTGGATGTTCCCTGCAGAAATTCATGTTGAAATCTCATAAATATGGTTCTTGTGTAAACAGTGGCAGCATGTTTTAACATCCCACAATCATCTATTGTAATTTTAGGTATTCCTTGACATTTGAAATTGTTAGCTTGGATAAGCTTGAAGTTTTGACTGATGACTAAGGAACAGATCCAAAGACATGTTCCATCTGTTCCTTTGACTCACTGCAGCTAAATAGACAATTCATGCAAAATTATTTAAGCTGAAATATTATTTATTATCCTAGAGTCTAATGTTTATCTTGCTAATTATGCAGGACTACACGAGATATCAAAAGATTACATAAGAGTGGATAAGGGTTAAAGAATTTCGGGTAACCTAGGGAAGAGTTCAATTCGGACTCAAACTCTTGGAATCTTTGGAGTTCTAATTGCTCAAGACTTCTTGGATTCTGAAGCTATAAAAGCAGAAGTATTTCAGCTGTTGAAGTGTACACGAATACAGAGAGAATCGAGCCATAGCATTGAAAGAGTCTTTATCTTATTTGTGTAATCATTAAGCTACATGGAACTAAGTAAGAACATGTTCCTTAGATTGAGTCTTGTCAAAGTTCAGTCTTATTTCAACTGTAGTAGGTGCTATCGAGTTGTATCATTTCAATTCAAGTCGTGTACTTGAAGGAGCTTCACTGATCGTGAAAGGGGTCACTAGAGAATTAGAGTTAGTCCTAGGTTAGTAAGAAGGTAGTCTTGTAACCAAGTGAGTCTTTTACATAGTGAAGTTGAAATCTTACTTGGAAGAGTAGACCGTGGTTTTTTAATCCCTAGTTAAAGTAATTTTTTCCACGCTAATATCAAGTGTTCATTTACTTATATTTTTAATTCCGCATATAATACAGTAAAGGAACACATTGAAGAAACTGGTCCTTAAAACAGTAAGTGGTGTGTCTCGGAAAATATCAGAAATCCGCTATCACCTCACTATCACGCATTTCAGTTGCTTGTTGCTCTGTCTTACTAATTCAGTTAAAGTCATAGTCTTGCAAGCCATTTCTGTACAGACTCTATTAGTGCTCTCGCTCCTCTGAGTTGATCTAATGCCTGCAGAGAAAATAGAACGCCTTAAATGCAGGGCACCACTTTTTCCTCAAATCATACAACCTTTGAAGCCAGCTATTGCTCCCACAACCCTATTTTTCCATCATCTCTTTCCATATCGACTCAAACTTTGACTCCGACTTGCACCTCCATAAGAGCTTGTCAAAATGTTTCTCTCTAAATCCTGATTTCCAGTAAAATTGAGGTATATTCTTTTGAGCATTTCTATCAATATTGCCATTCCCATAACGATGACAAGTATTAGGAAAAACTTCTTGAAAGGAAGAAGCTATTGCTGAAGCTTGATCAGTAAAAATAGTTTTTGGTGCTTTTCCTCCCATCGCCTTCAAAAATGTGCGGAACAACCAAACAAAAGAACTAGTCGTTTTATCAGATAAGAATGCACATCCAAAAAAGATATTTTTCCAATGATTGTTCACACCCACAAATAGAGTACAAATCATGTCATACTTATGGGTACGATATGTTGTGTCAAAATCATCACATCCCCAAGACACTCATAGTGCAGCTTAGAAATACTATCTCTCCAGAAAAAGTTACACATTCTTCTAGCTACATCTACTTGAAAAAAATAAAAAAAGTTTGGATCCTCGGATTGCATATTCATAAAATGATTTACCAGAGTTTGAGCATCCCCACTGTCAATCATATTTCTCTTACGAGTTTGTATAACAAAACTCAAATACTTCCCATATTCCATTTGAAATCTTAAATTTTATACGAGCCTTGCAACCACATCTATATTCTAACCTATGGCGTTGTCTTTCCTCATAATTAGAACACAAAGGGGATTGCCCTTCACAAGAACAAAGAAATAAACATCTAGTTAATTCTTTGTTTCTGTTATAATTTTTTGTACCTTTTCGAATACCAAAACCTTTTGCCACAGTATAAAAATTGTATGCTTCATATGATTCATCTTCAGAGCTAAATTTCATCCCATCTTAAAAGCAAAGTCATTCTTGGTATTAGACATTGTCTGCACCAATTTGTAATAATCTTGATCTTTGATATTATGATCTACATGAAATACAATTTAAATTAATCATGAAATATTTATACATAAATAATAAATAAATTACATCAAGTATTACAATTGATCATGTTAGATAAAACTACAAATATTGAAGTCCTACCTTCATTATTTAAATTCTCGTTGGCAGCAAGTGAGGTCTCCATGTCCTTTGAGTAAAAAATTTGTGTCTGCTCTTATTCAATATATAATTAGAACGAAGAATAAACTGAAAGGCTATAGATAGTGCTTGCCGTATGGAATCTGTTCACAATGTTGCTATAGTACAATCTTTTCTTACCATATATTCTTTGCTCTAATTAATATTTTGGTCTTTTTTTAATAACTTAAAAAGAATATTTTTGGACTTGAAAGTATCCATTTTTAGTTTTTACTTTAAAGTAAGCTAATGGGATCCATGAATCTACTTGTCAACTTATTAAGTCCTCACACAAGTATGACGTAACATAAAATTTTTCCAAATCAATGTACTAACATATATATATTAAGTTTAACTAATTAAGGCATTATCAGGTGTTAAAAAGTGCATTGATCATATTGCTAAGTGGCTAAAGGGATGAAAATTCTAAATGTTTCTTTTTTAAAGTTTAACTCAGTAAAGACATGGGTTTGAATTTTAAAGCCACCTTCAAATGTTACAACGTTACTAACCCAGGCTAAGCCTGTGGTCACAAAAATTCAATTAAAATTCGATTTGGACACAAGTTTAGGATCACACAGAAATTTCTCCAAAGATGTTCAAGCTTCAAAAAAATTTTAAACAGTATAACAGCAAATGTGTTTTTCTTAATTATTACTTTAATATTCTTCTAGATTTAGAATCTCCAAATTTTATTTTGTTGTTGAGAGCTGGTTTTGAAGTATGACAAACGAGAAGGACTCAGAGGTTCCCACTAAGGACCTAGTCCTTGGAATGAAGGGCACGTGTGATCGAAAAAGATTAGGGATTGCAAATCCCTGCGGAACTAGGTGTAGTGGCGCATGTTTGAATATGCATCCTAATCAGACTAAAAGAGGCTGTGTCCAAGCTGTGTCTTCGAAGTATAAAAAGGAGTTGGACTTCAACAAGGAAAGGTGTTACTGGAAATCCTGACTTGCCATAATTAGAAGGATTCCTTGTAGAACTCAACTAGGGTTTCAAGACCCATATATATGCAAGTAGTAGAGGCAGCCGAAAAGCAGTTATTCACAAACGGAGAGTTGAGAGCATACAAAGGCGATCTAGCATCTTTCTACATGAGTAAACTGGAGAAGACAACTTGAGTGCGTGCAGTGTATTGAGTCTAGATATTCTGTCTAGGTTCGTCAAGTTGCAAGTTGTCTTTAATTCAAGCATTCATAGTTTTACCTATTGGCTTATTCAGAAGCGTATGTATTAGGTGAACTTTTGTGTAATTACTGAGAAGCTAGAGTTTAGCTTTGATTAGTAATTAGGGTCTAGAGTGTAGCCCCTTGGTTACAGAGTTTGTAATCAGAAACTTTGCTCTTGTGTTAGTGGATTCAGTTCTAAAATCTCAGAGTGTGGGTCGTGGTTTTTCTCCCTTGAGCAAGGAGTTTTCCACGTAAAAATCCTTGCGTTCTTGTGTGTATGGTGGTGTATGTGATAGTGTTCCAAGCAGTAGAAGAGACAATCTGAGAACTAGGTTCTTCGCTAGGAGAATAAAGTTCTTCTAACGAGAATCGGAGGACACTATTCAACCCTCCCCCTAGTGTCTTAAGGAGGTGCATAAAGTGTAACAAGTGGTATCAGAGCAGGTCTTCTTGTATGAGGTTAACACCTTAAGAAGGATCAAAATGAGTGCACCACCTACCATTACTGAAGGTCAGTCGGTTCAGAGGCCCCCACAGTTCAACGGGCAATACTATGCTTGGTGGAAAAATAGGATGGAGAACTACATATATGTTGAAGACTATCAACTCTGGCTGATAGTCTCTGAAGGAAATCTGATCCCCACCAAAGTAGTAGGTGAAGGAGCTACTGCTAAGCAAGAACCCAAACCTAAAGAAGAATTAAATGAGGCGGACTATAAGATGATTGAAAAGAATCACAAAGCCAAACGACTGGTTATTTGTGGTCTTGGTCCTGAAGAGTTCAATCGTGTATCATCTTATAAGACGGCCAAGGAAATATGGGATGCTTTGCAGGTTGCGCATGAAGGAACCACAGAAGTGAAGGATTCCAAACGAAGAACAATTTGAACTTTTCACCATGGGTGAGAAAGAATCGATTCAGGACATGATGACAAGGTTGACTATCATCACGAATGAAATGAGATCTCTGGATATGGAATTGCCTGAAATAGAGATGGTCGATAAAGTTCTGAATGTGCTGCCTGAAGCATGGGAACCAAAGACGACTGCCATCATTGAATCCAAACCTCTGAGATCCATTAAAATCGAAGAACTAGTTGGAAGCTTAAAAACTCATGAGATGATGAAGGACTCAAAGGCTAAACCATCTGTAAAGAAGGACAAGACCCTTGCCCTTGAAGCAACTGAAGAAACTGATGAGTATGTTGATCTTCAATCAGTTGAAGCGGCAATGGTGAGTGCCTTAAGACAGAAGCTAAATCTAGGAAGGTTCAAGGGATTCAAGAGAGGTGGAAAGGAGGGTTCTAGCAGGAAGAACATAGTTGACAGTCCTGACTACTCAGGGTGCTTCAAATGTTTCAAAAAGGATCATGCTGTAGTAGATTGTCCTATGTGGGAAATAGAATGGATGAAAAATAGAGCATCCAAGGAAAATGAGAAGGAGACACCAAAGGAAGCTGATAAAGATAAAAAGAAGTCGAGACGGCCTCCAAACTTCAGAGCAGAAAGAAGAAAGAAGAAGGAGGCATTCTATGCCACATAGGGACCTACTGACAGTGAATCCGACCATGAAAAGGATTTTGGAGATGATTCGCCACTGGCACTAATGGGTATGTCAGACAATAGTTCCGATGAAGAAGATCTTCGAGATTTGGGAGGAGGAAGAGATCCATCTAAGCCTCCTGTGTTCAATGGAACTTACTACAGGAACTGGAAGAAACAGATGAAGACCTTCTTGCAAGCTGCAGACTATAGTCTATGGCTAATTGTGAAGAGAGGACCTCATGTCCCTGTAAAGAGGGCTGCAAATGGTGTCTTAGTGCCAAAGAAGGTGGAAGCACTGGATCCCCAAGACCTAGACTGGCTACAGGCAAACTCCAAAGCTGAATGGTACCTGAAAAGAGGACTTACCTATGATGTGCTTACTAAAATTTCTGAATGTAAGTCGGCCAAGGAAGTCTGGGAAAGGCTGAAAGAGGTGTACTCAGATGATGTTCGAAAGAAGGACTCAGCTCTTATGGCAACAGATGGAACTGAAGATGCTCACTCTGCAGAGGTATGTCTATCTGAACTAAAAGAAACTCTGCACACATACTCTTCTGAAAATCTAATCTTAATCACTGCTACCTTGATTGAGGGTTATGAAAAGGAGAAGCTTGAAAAGGATAAACTAGCTGAAGAATTAAGTAGTCTTAGAACTAAGCACAAGAGTCTTCTAGAACAGAACATTGAACTAGAAGAAGTCAATGCCACCTTGAAAGGACAGACTCTAGTGTCAAAATTAAAATCACTGAGCTAGAGCTGGAATGAAATCAGTTAAAAGAAAGTGCAAATGGTAAGCAAATAATAAGTGAAGTTCAAACCTTTTTGGAAAATGAATTGCAAAGAGCAAACCAAATTCTGTATCAGGAAACTTAGAAGAAGAAGGTCCTAAGTCAAAAGGTTGAAAAATCAAAATTTGAGCTTACAAAATTAACTAAGTGGAACAAATCATCATAGGGAATGAACTGGGTTTTTGAGAATCAAAATAGAGGAAAGCAAGGATTAGGATTTAAGAAACCACTGCCTCCATATAACCCTAAAAGCAAGTACGTGGGGTTACCATGCAACATGCTATGCACTTTTTGTGGTGAAACAGGTCATATCAAATAAAAGTGCATGCATGTAAGCAAGGCAAAGGGTAAGAAAAAAAAGAAGTGTTTTACCTAAATGGGCTAGACAGGACTTGATTTACCCATTTTCTAGTAAGAAGGGACCCAAGCTTGTCTGGATTCCTAAGGCTAACCCCTAATCTGTTTTGCAGGCTGGAGTGAGGGAGAACAACCCAAGCTGGATTCTTGACAGTGGTTGTTCGAGGCACATGACAGGAGATAGAAGAAACTTTCTCTCACTCGCAGCATTTCAAGGAGGCAGTGTGGCCTTCGGAGGAGGAAAAAGCGGTGAAATAGTTGGAATCGGAAAGATTTAGAGAACTCTAGATCATGCCATTGAGAATATTTATTGTGTTGACGGCCTTAGACACAATCGGCTGAGCATCTCCCAACTATGTGACAGAGGAAACGAAGTGAAGTTCTCATCTATAGGATGCATTGTGAAGAACCTGCAGAGTGGAGAAATTGTAATAGAAGGAAAAAGGGTGAACAATGTATATAAAGCATCGCTGAAGTCATTACCTGAAAACAACCTTACTTGTCTGAATGTACAAGAAAGTGACTCTCAGCTGTGGCACAAAAGAATGGGACATGGAAGTCTCTCACAACTGAATAAGCTCGTATCAAAGGAGCTCGTTCGTGGACTGCCAAGTAAGAGATTTGAAAACATTAAGATGTGTAATGCGTGTGTAAAGGGAAAGCATGTGAGATCATCCTTTAAGTCCAAGAAGGTGGTAAGTACATCAAAACCACTGGAACTGTTGCATATGGATCTGTGTGGACCTATGAGAGTCAGAAGTAGAGGAGGAAAGAGATTCGTGTTCGTGATTGTTGATGACTACTCTAGATACACATGGACCTTGTTCTTGGCAACTAAAGATGAAGCCTTTGACAGCTTTAAAGACTAGGCTGGTGTAGTTCAGAAGAGGCTAAATTTTGAACTCATTAGCATCAGATCTGATCATGGAACTGAGTTTGAAAACTCAAAATTCTCTGAGTATTGTGCAAGGAACAGCATAGATCATAACTTTTCCGCTCCAAGAACTCCCCAACAAAATGGAGTGGTAGAGAGGAAGAACAGATCTCTGGAAGATATGGCCAGGACTATGCTGTTGTCAAGTGGTCTCGCAAGAAATTTTTGGGCTGAGGCTATAAATACTGCATGCTACTTGCTGAACAGATGTTCAATCAGAGCAATTCTTGACAAGACCCCATATGAGCTACTCAGGGGTAGAAAGCCAAACATTGCTCATCTAAGACCTTTTGAGTGCAAATGCTTTGTTCACAACAATGGAAAAGAACCCTTGGGAAAGTTCGATGCTAGGAGTGACGAAGCAATATTTCTTGGTTATTCGACCCAAAGCAAGGCATATAAAGTGAGACAGATGAATCAGACAGGGCACTGGAGGAACGTGAGACAGATGATCAAGAAATTGGCCTTAGCAGGCAAGAAGGTGTGAATGAACTGGAAGACTCTGAAGACAAGGAGACATCAGGAGAACGACCAAGTGCATTGGAACAAGGAGTAAATCTGACAGGGGGAACTGCTGATGAAGCTGATGATCCAGCAAGTCAAGAAGAAACTCACCAGGATGATAACGCAAGTTCTTCCAGTCATATCAAACTCAGGCCATGGAAACACCAAAGATCTCATCCCTTGGAGAATGTCTTATCAGAACTGGATACAGGAATCATGACCAGGTCAGCCTTGAAGAATTTCTGTGCTTTCTTTGCGTTCCTCTCATCTCTGGAACCAAAGAACGTAAAAGAGGCTCTAGAAGACCCAGATTGGATTCTAGCTATGCAGGAGGAATTGCATCATTTGAAAGAAGCAAAGTGTGGCATCTAGTTCCTAAGCCGAAGGACAGATCAATAATTGGAACCAAATGGGTATTCAGGAACAAACTACATGAACATGGTATAGTGACGAGAAACAAAGCAAGATTAGTAGTGCAAGGCTATAGTCAGGAAGAAGGAATTGACTACGATGAGACCTTTGCACCTGTGGTAAGGATGGAGGCTATCAGAATGCTAATTGCTTTTGCTATATACATGGAGTTCACACTATATCAGATGGATGTGAAGAGTGCCTTTTTTAACGGATACCTGAATGAAGAAGTTTATGTTATACAGCCACCAGGTTTTGTGAATAATGAATTCCCTGATCATGTTTACAAACTGGACAAGGCTCTTTATGGACTGAAGCAAGCCCCTAGAGCCTGGTATGAAAGACTCTCAGGATTTCTATTGAAGAATGGGTTCTCAAGAGGAAAGATTGACAACACACTGTTTCTCAAAAATTAAGGAAAGGACCTATTGGTGGTTCAAGTGTATGTCGATGATATTATTTTTTGAGCTACTGATGAGGGGCTTTGCAAAGGCTTTGCTGATCTGATGGGAAGTGAATTTGAAATGAGCATGATGGGAGAACTAAATTTCTTCCTTGGATTGCAAATAAAGCAAATGCCTGAAGGAACTATGATTCACCAGCAGAAGTATGTCAAGTAACTACTGAAGAAGTTTGATATGGAAGGAGCAAAACAAATGACTACTCCCATGGCACCTGGGACAAAGATGGATATGGATGAACTCGGTCCTTCAACAGACGAGACAAAATATAGAGGAATCATAGGATCACTTCTTTATCTCACAGCCAGTCGACCTGACATTGTATACACTGTAGGACTGTGTGCAAGATTTCAGTCCAAACCCAAGGAGTCACATTTGACAGCTGTGAAGAGGATCCTGAGATACTTGAAAGGAACTCAGGACCTTTGTCTCTAGTACCCAAAAGGAGGTACTTTTGAACTAATTGGTTTTGCTGATGCAGACTATGCAGGTCACTTGGTGGACAAGAAAAGCACTTCAGGAATGGCACACTTTCTGGGTCCTTGTTTGATCTCTTAGGCTACAAAGAAGCAAAACTCAGTTGCCTTATCAACTGCTGAAGCCGAGTATGTGGCAGCTGCATTATGCTGTTCACAATTGTTGTGGATCAAACAACAACTGGAGGACTTCGGCATCAAGTGTGGTGCAATGCCAATTTTCTGTGACAATACTAGTGCAGTGTACATTGCCAAGAACCCAATCCAACATAAAAGAACCAAACACATTGATATTAGACACCATTTCTTGAGAGATAATATGGAAAAAGGTCTAATTATTATGAACTCATGCAGGATTGAAGATCAAATTGCTGACATATTTACTACAGCATTGAACAAGGTATAGTTTGAGAGGAACAGGTTGGAAGTAGGGATGACCAAAATACACAGATGATCTAGCAAGAAAATCCTCGATGATTGGTTAATTAAGTATTTGATTGTCCATGTCTGAATTTTGTCATTAATATTCAGTCTAACATGGTACTTTTATTAGTACACTTGTTCAGTTTTATTGCACCAGGTAAGAATAATGTGATCCCATGAAGAACCTACTATGTACTAAGAAGGAACCAGTCAAAGCATGAGTAATCATGTCCAGGTACACTCACACTACCCTGCATGATAAAAGTCATAACTGAATTGAATTGTCAATCACACGTGTGTCAAGGGAGATCCTCCATGTTCTTATAACTGTCCTAAATTATAGGAACACATTCCTTTTTTGGGTAGAATTCTAATTGATGTATCGGACCCCACTACTTAAAAAGGGGATATATCAATTAAGTCCATAACCGTCAAAACTCTAACTCTTCCCGATTTTCAAAAAATTCAAAAAGCTACTTTTCTCCTTTTTATCATTACTCCTTTGCCTTCCCTAGACATTGTCAAATCACCGAAACCCCTTCCCTCTTAACAATATTTTCCCAATCCTTTACAATTCACCTACTCCTTCTCAAAAATCAAAATTCTCTCCCAAGCCCTAAAACCTGAAAAAAACTCTTCTAATCTCAGTGGCAACACATAAACACTGTGTCAAAATGTCTGAAAAACAACCACCATCTACTCTTTCCCAAAGAATTGCAAAGGCTCTCGCAAAATTTCTTCAAAAAGGGGACAAGAAGCTGGTAAAGAAGTTGAGATTAAGGACGACTCCCACTACACCCATTGCACAAAGTTCATCACAACCACTACATGAGGTAATCTCCACTCCTATCTTATCTATGCCCGTTGTTTCAGTAAATATGAACAGCCCTGGAATTGCAGAAAGTGAAACCCTAGTGACAGGGCTAGACAAAATAATAGGTGTTGAGCATGATGAACAAATAGATAGGGGGAACCCACATGAGGCAGAGCGTGACTGTGTAGAAGATGAACTTAGGAAAGGCTTACAGGTGCCTGTGATTGTTGAGTATGGTGGAAAATTGAATGTTGCAGAAACGGTAATAGAAAAATTTAAAGAGGATGATAGGGTTGAGAAAAATAGGGAAGAATCTGTGCCAGAAATTCCAGCTGTTGAAGGACTTGGGCCTGTTGAAGACCCAGAAAATTTGGTGCAAGAGCCTGTTGCTTGCCCAAATTCCACTGAGCCTGATGATGCAAATATAGATTGGACAGATTCTGAGGAAGAAGGAAAGAAGGAGACAGTGTTGGAAAAGACTGAATCAAGAGAAACTCCCAAGGTGGCTGAAGAACCAAAAAGAAAAAGAAAGTTTGGTGAAGAAGATGAAAAATTAGCAGGGGAGGAAGAGGAAGTTGTGTTTCTGAAAGAAAATATAGTGGAGCTTGAGAAAAGAAGGAGATTAGTGAAAGGGGGAAAACCAGTGCTGAAGACAAGACTGGTTGATGAAGCTTGTGATGAAAGTGATGACAAGGTTGGATATGAACCTGTGGCCAGGAGGGTTGGAACCAGGTCTGTTTTAAAACAACAACTGGAGAAAGTTGGGAGGCTGGAGAAAACAGTGACAAATGTAAGAGATAGAGAAGCAATGAAGAAGGAAGAAGAAATAAGAGTTGAGAAAACCCAGGAGGAAAGTGATGATGATGCTGTGAGTTATGCAGAGCCAAGTGACTCTGATACAGACAGTGAAGCTGAGACCAGAAAGAGGAGAAGAGGCAGTGAGGATGAAGCTGACAGGGTGGCCTTCTTCTCTAAACATCAGGTGTTGCCTGGCAGCATCCTGCATGATGAGAAAGAGTTTCATATGAAGCCACTGCTCAGAATGATTGGTCATCAGGGCTGGTTGGGGTTGTTTGGCAACAAGGATAGAAAGCTGTATGCTGATGAGCTCAGAGAATTCTATACAAATTTCAGAGTCAAGGATAGAAAGCTGTATGCTGATGAGCTCAGAGAATTCTATACAAATTTCAGAGTCAATGCTAGGAGGGTGTTCACCACTGTGAGAGGAATAGAGATAGAATTTGGGAGACCTGAGCTTGGGGTGATTCTTGACATACCTGTTGAAGGTTATTGCAGGTATATAAAGCTCAAATGGCCAAAGAGGACTGATGGAGTCACTCCTCTAGATGTTGTCAAGAAGTTCTCAGGGAAACCTAAGCTGAGAAAGGAGAGGAAGGTAGACAAGAAGGAAATGGAACCTGCACATCAATTGCTATTTGAATTTGTGCACAGGTTTCTTCTACCAAGAGGAGAGAGGAACTGCGAGGCTAGTGCTTTGGACCTGACATACATGGATCTGTTGGACAGGGGGGTGAAAATTAATTTGCCAGGGCTGATAATTAGACACATCAAAAGGATTGCTGACACAGAGCAGAAGCCACATTCCCTTGTGCATTCCTACATCCTTCAGCAGGTAATTGAGCACTTTGGTGTCCCTTTAAAAGTTGGGAAGAAGCCAACCATTCACCAAATATTTGGGATTAATGTGCTGAAAAATTGTGACTTCTTCAAAGAAAGCAGAGCTTCAAAGAGACCAATGCAGGCCAAGCAAGAGCAAGAGGAGGAGAGTGAGGACTATGGACCTGAAGAGGCCATTGATGCTGTGAAGGAGTTGGAGACGCATGTCCTTGAGGTAAATGAAGAAAACACAGAGCTCCATAGACAGCTGAAGTTGAAGGATCAAGAAATTGGTCGTTTGAAAATAGACTGCCACAAGTATGAGGCCGAGTTGTTGATGGAAAGGGCCAAGAATACGAAGCAACTTGAGGCGCTTGTCAAACACTTCAACGTTCAGCTTTGAGTCCTCCTATCTTATCCTATCCTGTTCTATCCTCTTCTTCCTACTTGTTGTCTACCCTTCTCTCCTAATCACATGTGGTTGGATGTTTAAGACAATTTATTCTGTTGTGTACTTAATACTGGGGTTGTGCTGATAACACAACCTGGATGATGATTTTAAATTTCTTATGCTTATGAATTTTTCATGCTTCAGTCATTGGTTTTGATTGGGCCCTTATTCTTGCTTGTGTTTGCTAATATTACTGACTTGTTGCCCTGTGCTTTAGATTGGGTTTCACTGACAAGTTCGTGCAGGGATTCGAATCTTTTCGATGATGCCAAAAGGGGGAAGAAGGAAATGTTGGAGTGTTTGTGACCTAATTCATCATCTGTTTTTTCTTGAACTTGTTATCTTTTATTGTTTGTTGGTATTTATGTCTACTCAGGTTCTTGGGCAACATTTGTTTGTCATCATCAAAAAGGGGGAGTTTGTTGAGAGCTGGTTTTGAAGTATGACAAACGAGAAAGACTCAGAGGTTCCCACTAAGGACCTAGTCCTTGGAATGAAGGGCACGTGTGATCGAAAAAGATTATGGGTTGCAAATCCCTGCGGAACTAGGAGTAGTGGCGCGTGTTTGAATATGCATCCTAGTCAGACTAAAAGAGGCTGTGTCCATGCTGTGTCTTCGAAGTATAAAAAGGAGTTGGACTTCAACAAGGAAAGGTGTTACTGGGAATCCTGACTTGCCATAATTAGAAAGATTTCTTGTAGAACTCAACTAGGGTTTCAAGACCCATATATATACAGGTAGTAGAGGCAGCCGAAAAGCAGTTATTCACAAACGGAGAGTTGAGAGCATACAAAGGCGATCTAGCATCTTTCTACGTGAGTAATCTGGAGAAGACAACTTGAGTGCGTGCAGTGTATTGAGTCTAGATATTCTGTCTAGGTTCTTCAAGTTGCAAGTTTTCTTTAATTCAAGCATTCATAGTTTTACCTATTGGCTTATTCAGAAGCGTATGTATTAGGTGAACTTTTGTGTAATTACTGAGAATCTAGAGTTTAGCTTTGAGTAGTAATTAGGGTCTAGAGTGTAGCCCCTTTGTTACAGAGTTTGTAATCAGAAACTTTGCTCTTGTGTTAGTGGATTCAGTTCTAAAATCCCAGAGTGTGGGTCGTGATTTTTCTCCCTTGAGCAAGGAGTTTTCCACGTAAAAATCCTTGCGTTCTTGTGTGTATGGTGGTGTATGTTATAGTGTTCTAGGCAGTAGAAGAGACAATCTGAGAACTAGGTTCTTCGCTAGGAGAACAAAGTTCTTGTAACGAGAATCGGAGGACACTATTCAACCCCTCCCCCTCCCCTTTCTAATGTCTTAAGGAGGTGCATCAAGTGTAACATTTTTGTTTTGGGTAAGGTTGCATTTTGACTCGTCGGTAGCACTATTAACCTGTTTTGACTCGATCATAATTTGATTGTTTCGAGCTTAAACCATTCTTAATATTACACATGACAGATAGGCTTTTAGTTTACAATTTGAAACAAAGATGTAAGATTGTTTATTCTGATTTGCTTCATAATGGTATTTTATATAAAATTTGGTCACATTTAGTTAGAGTGTAAAAATAAAGTTTGGTGCCAACCATGGGCGGATTTACCTGGTATGTATCGAGTGCTACGGCACCCGCAAGCTCCAACGTGATCTTGTATATATACGTATATTTTTCAGCAAAATGATAAAAATATTAAAGTTGGCACTCACAGTAAACATGGGCTTCTCTTTTTCTTTTCTCCTTTTACTTGAGGGAAATTTACGCTCCATGAACGTTGACCAAGAATAATTACTTTTTCTGTACACCCTTTCTTGTTTCTTTCTTTTCATATACATTTTACCCTTTTTAAATATATTTTAAATATGTATTTAATATTTTAAATATTATTGATATATATTTAATATATATAATATTAATATTATAGATATTTAATATATTTAATATTATTGATATTTAATAGTTTAAATATATATTTAATATATTAATATTATTGATATTTAATATGTTTAATGTTATTGATATTTAATAGTTTAAATATATATATTTTATAAATAAAATATATATATTTAATATTTTAAATATTATTGATATATATATTTAATATTTAAAAAATATATATATTTAATATTATTGATATATTTAATATTTAAAATATATATTTAATATTTAAAATATTATTATATTGATAGGACTCTATCATTAAGACTAAAATCGTGCAACTACCATATTTAATGGTAATCTATTTTTTTTACCATTGATTGTTTTGTTTAATTAAGGGAGTTAAATATCATACTATTAAATATTAATATTAATATTAAGAAATATATTTAATATGTATTAAGTTTTTGGATACAAAAAGTTATGGACACCTTAAAGTAATTATTTCTTGATGGGCGGATATATATGTAAAGAGCCCTTTACTTAATCACTATTTTTTTTGTTGTTGTTTCATTTTTAAATTATTTCCATTAGACCTTATTCCATGATGAATTTATTTTGAAAATTTTTTGAATTGATTATTAATGATACTACATTAATCTATATATATTATAGAATACTTTGAATAATACTTTTTACAGAGTTTTAAAAAATTAAAAAATTAATAAATTTTTTCAGTTAATATAAATTTTTTGTGTAAAGATGTGCGATAAAACGTGACATTTTATGATGAAGGGTTGTTTGAAAAAAAAATTAATTTAATCAAATAAAAAATATATAGTAATAGAGTCTATTAATTAAATTTTCTAATGGACACCTTTTCGTATATGTATATGCATGTAAGTGTGTGTGAAAAAATAACTAATTAAATCTAATTTATTTGTTTATTGAGAAAACAAAAAAAGTTTAATATACCTAATGGAACTAACAAAAATTTTCTTGACCCAACCCATTTTTTCTATTCGGTTTTTAGGCTAAAGGTAGACATCAAATTCGGCACCCACAATCTTCAAATCCTGGATCCGCCCAACTCTAAGTGGTCTATGTAATAGGCCTAAACTGAATGTATGTATCACATTTTATGTTTCACTCATTAAATTTTAGGGGTGGGCGTTCGGTACTTCGGTTCGGTTTTTTGAAACTTCGATTCGGTATTTCGGTTTTCGGTTCGGTTTGAAGTGTAGAAAAACCCGTAATTTTTATAATTCGGTTCGGTTTTTTAGTTTGGTACTTCGGTTCGGTATATCGGTGTTTCGGTTTAAACCAAAGTTTATGGCCCAGAAAAAAAAATGCCCGAACAAGAAATTTATGGCCTATGACTAACTTGCTATGGTTTACTATAATACTAACCTATAATACAAAAAGTAACGAACCTATAATATAAAAAGTTTATAGCCTATGACTAACTAGCTATGATTTACTAATACTAACCTAGCTATGGTTTACTATAATACAAAAAGTAACAATATTCAGATACTTTCTCTATTCTGTAAAATAAAAAATAGCAGAACCTTTAGTTAAATCAGTCAATATGTAGAATCATGTTACTTACTGACAATGAGTAACTTAGAGATTTAGGAAATATATGGCATAACTGTATTTTTTTATAAAAAATAAAAAATAATAAAAATAAAAAATAAAAAAACTTCGGGTTTTTCGGGGCCCGAAATTTCGGATTGCCCGAAACCGAAACCGAACCGAAAAACCGAAATTTCAAAATTTTTGGACCGAACCGAACCGAAATACCGAACTCGAAATACCGAATTAGTTCGGTTCGGTTCGGTATTTCGATTTTTTCGGTTTAGTGCCCACCCCTATTAAATTTAGTGGTCTTTAACACATCATGTGATATGGCTTCACAGTTGTTTTTTTTTTCCGAGTATGGATCAACTATATTGGCTTTTTGTCAAGCCAGCTCCCAAACAACTTATCACTCTAGTAAAAGAGAGAACAATATAAGAAAACTTCAATGACAATTTTTTCTGGTGTTGTGCTATCCCTTGTTACACGGCCTTGCTTGTATGTACATTAGAAGTCCTATGTTACCATGTTTAGCCATGTTTTATGGTGTCTTGCTGGTGGTGTGTACCATAGCTACTGTTGCAGCCACAGAAAATGTTGAGTTCACTTACAGTGGATTCAAGTCAGCAAACATGACCATTGATGGTCCAGCCGAGTTCACAACACTAAAAACATGTCATGCCTTCTTTAACAATCCTATCAACTTCAAGAATAACTCTTCAAATAGTTCTGCTTTCTCTTTCTCCACCCTTTGTATTTGCTATAGTGCCTGAATACGCGACCTTGGGTGGACATGGATTAGCTTTTGTTATTACACCTACTAGAGGCCTTCCAGGAGGTCTTCCAGCTCCACTCCTTGGCATTCTCAATCTTACCTATAATGGGAACTTCTCCAACCATATCATTGCTGTGGAATTCGACACCTTATTGAACCGTGAGTGATGTTTGGCATTTTATGCCTATAATTCCTTAATATTTCCTCACGTTTGGATACTTTATTTGCACGTTTTCTAGTTGATGAATGTGATTTTGTACTGATTTTGTGTCGTATGATTTTAGGTTGTTATGAAGTGCAATTGGAGCTTTAAAGAGCATGATCGAGCAAGAAAAGGTTGGAATTTGATTGAGGATTGGATCGAGCACACGAAGGCACGTCGCGAAGCGAGCTGCGGAGCAAGGAAAAGAGGACATTGGCTTGGCGCGGTGGGTGGCGCGCCGCGCCCCTATGGCGCCCAAGGTTCTGGCGCATTTTTAGGGCGGAGCGTGGCTATTGCGTGCGAGATTTGACGGGTTCTGCCTAGTTGAGCGCGTTACGAGGCGCGGGGACCCAGCTATAGCGCCCCTGGAGCGGGGTTTTAAGTCCTATTTCGTCTAGGTTTAGGCGTAACTTATTTCTAGGCTTTTGTAAACACTATAAATACACTTTTACTTAGTTTTTAAAGGGAGTTCAGACTTTGGACCAATTGTTGACCACCATACTTCATTGAACAAGGGTTTAATTCCTATTCTTTCATCTATTAATTATTTCATCATTATTTCATCAAATCATTGTCTTGTGATTATGAGTATGCGTGGCTAGATCCTTCGTTCTAGGGTTAGAGCGAATTCATGAAGGTTGAGTTTTGAATGTTGATTTCCATGAATTGAACCCCATGACGCGTTACTTATTCTTTCTTGATTTCACTTGTTTAATTATTAGAGCTCGATAATTATGCATTATCTATGGTTCTTAGATTGAACTCGAAAGAGGGAATTTATGAACGCAATAAGAAAGAGTAGGGCTAGATTGTGAACCTGGGCATTGGGGAACCAATTTGTGAGTAGGATAGACATATACTTCCTCGCCTAGCTTAACTAATCACAGAATTCGTTAATGCGTGCACGTGATTCAACCCATAGGCATATAGGGATTGGAGTAGCCTGCATAGACCGTGAAGAATCGAAAGGTTTTTACGGGTATATTTAATCTGTTAGTTAGTTATCCGGGATTTGAGAAGTGGAATCAATTGGAAATCTCAACTGGATTGGTCGTAGCTCTGACCCTGGACCGTTTCGTTAATATTGTTTACAACCGAAGTTTGCACCATTGTTTGATTGAATTTCCACCATTTAAATTACTGTTCTTTAGTTAATAATACTCTCACTATTGGAAAAGATCCCTGAGTAGTTGTTAAGAAATTATTTGTTAGGAGTCCAGTCTGAATAGTTCTCGTGGGAAAGATACTCTACTTATCATTTTATTACTTGTCGACCACGTATACTTGCGTGTGCGTTGGGAGCAACAAGTTTTTGGCGCCGTTGCCGGGGAGTAAATAATTGACTGTTTTCTTTTCAGACGATTTATTATTTTCTATTCAGATTTAATTTTTGTTTTGAGTTTCTTGTGCTGTTTCAGGTATTAGGTTTCTGTTAACCCTTACCTGTAGGAATGGCAGCATATCGAGCTTTAGCTGTGCGAGATGTTGCTCTTCCTAGTCTGGAGGGAGTAGCCTCGAGCATAGTTAAACCTGAAATTACTGGACACTTCGAGATTAAGTCCGGCATGATACAACTGTTACATGCGACTGGAAAATATGCTGGATTATTGCACGAAGATCCACAACAACATATCCAGAATTTCTTGGAGATTAGTGACACACACACACCAGCAGGGGTCTCAACTGATTATATTCGATTGATACTCTTCCCCTTTTCATTGATCGGGGCAGCAAAGATGTGGTTAAAGGCTTAAAAGCCTGGGTCTATCACTACTTGGGATGCTTTAGCTAAGAAATTTTTGGCTAAATTCTACCCCTCTGCCAAAACAGCTAAAATAAGGAGTGAGATTATGTCTTTTAGACAAAGAGATGGAGAATCCTTGTATTCAGTCTGGGAAAGATTCAAGTCATTGTTGAGAGATTGCCCGCACCACAACCAGTCTAATGAGGTGTTGGTCCACACTTTTGTTGAAGGTTTGAATTCTCATACCAAGATCGTGGTGGATGCTGCTGCTGGAGGCCAAGTACTGGCCTTAAACTTTGACCAGATCTATGAATTACTAGACAAGTTTTTGCAGAGCAATCTTGATTGGCAGGGAGATGGTAGAGCTACTATGCAGAAATCTGCTAGGGTACTTCAGTTAGATGCAGTTTCAAAGCTGAGGGCGAAGATGGATGCTATTTCCAATCAAATTAGCAAGCTAGCTCTGCCGCAGACTCAGCAACAAGTAGCTCCAGTGCAACAACTCCAGAGTTTTTGTGAGGTTTGTGGTCAAGATCATGCTACAGAGGTTTGCTCCTCTAATCCAGAGTCAGTTTATCACGTGGGTAATCAAAACAGGCCGCAGGGTCAAAATTAATTTGGTAATGCTTATTATCAAGGCAATATGAGAGCCCCAAATAATTACCAACCACTTCCAGCTCCACCACAGCAGGTTAGCAATTCAGTTGAAGATAAGCTAAAGCAGATAATGGCAGGCAAGCAAAGGATGATAGCTGACACTACAGCTCATGCTTAGGCCATAAACAATCTTGCCAATGCTCTAAAGAACCTGGAGCACCAGTTGGGGCAGTTGGTGGGATCAATCAGTACTGTTAAAAAGGGGCCTGAGCAATGTCTTGCAGTGAATTTTAATTGAAGGTGGAGAGCTGATGGCCAAGTCTGAGGAGAAAGCTGAAATAGAAAGAGTTGAAAAAGTGGAAAAGGTAAAGAATAAAGAAGTTCTTGGCTAAATTTTATCCATCTGCCAAGACAGCCCGACTGAAGAGTGAAATTATGTCCTTCAGACAGATAGAAGGAGAGTCTTTGTATTCAGCCTGGGAGCGGTTTAAAGCTTTGTTGAGAGATTGTCCACATCACAACCAATCCAATAAGGTTATTTCACATACTTTTGTTGAGGGGTTGAATGTGCATACTAAGATCGTGGTAGATGCTGCTGCTGGAGGCCAAGTATTGGCCTTAAATTTTGACCAGATCTATGATTTACTAGATAAGTTTTCGTAGAGCAATCCTGATTGGCAGGGAGATGGTAGAGCTATTACGCAGAAATCTGTTGGGGTACTTTAGTTAGATGCAGTTTCAGAGCTAAGGGCGAGGATAGATGCTATTTCCAATCAAATTAGCAAGTTAGCTCTGCCAAAGACTCAGCAATCAGTGGCTCCAGTGCAACAACTCCAGAGTTTTTGTGAGATTTGTGGTCAAGATCATGCTACAGAGGTTTGCTCCTCTAATCCAGAGTCAGTTTATTACGTGGGTCATCAAAACATGCTGCAGGGTCAAAATCAGTTTGGTAATGCTTATTATCAAGGCAACACGAGAGCCCCAAATAATTACCACCCAGTTCCAGCTCCACCACAACAGGTTAGTAATTCAGTTGAAGATATGCTAAAGAAGAAAATGGCGGGCTAGCAGAGAATGATAGCTGACACTGCAGCCCATGCACAGGCCATACAAGATCTTGCCAATGCTCAAAAGAACCTGGAGCACCAGTTGGGGCAGTTGGTGGGAGAAATAAATACTGTTAAAAAAGAGCATGAACAATGTCTTGCAGTGACTTTAATTGAAGGTGGAGAGCTGATGGCCAAGTTTGAGGAGAGAGCTGAAATAGAAAAAGTTGAAAAAGTGGAGAAGGTAAAGAAGAAAGAAGAGAAAAAGGAGGCACCTCTGCCACCTCCACCATTCCCGCAGAGACTTATACCATCAAAGGATTTGGCCAGTATCAAAAATTTGTGAGTATGTTGAAAGAGCTTCAAGTTAACATTCCTTTGACTGATGTGTTTGAATTGATGCCATCCTTTGTGAAGTTCTTAAAAGAGATTTTAGTGAAGAAGAAAAAGCCTCAAGAGATAGATACAGTTGAGTTAGTCAAGGATTGTAGCACCATCTTGAGCAAGCTACCTCCAAAACTTCAAGATCCTAGGAGGTTTACTAATCCTTGCGCCATTGGAGGGCATAATATCACTGGTGCATTATGTGATCTGGGTACGAGCATAAATCTCATGCCTCTATCTGTTTGCAAAAGGTTAGGGCTAGGAGCAGTCAAGCCCTCTTCAGTTACTCTTAAGATGGCGGATGGATCACTCACTCACCCTGATGGTAAGTTGGAGGATGTGTTTCTTAAAGTTGGTAAGTTTACATTCTCTACTGATTTTGTAGTCCTACATTATGAAGAGGACCGAGAAGCTCCAATCATTTTGGGGAGACCATTCTTAGTCACCTCGAAGGCAATTATTGACATGGAGCTGGGAGAGATGACTGTTAGAGCGCATGGAGAAAAGGTTACTTTCAAGGTTTATAATGAGAAGGAGCACATAACTAAGGATGAAGAGTGCTCTATGATTGAATGTGTCAAACAAGAACATGGAAGTAAACCAAATGACCTGTGTGAGCAGAATGTGGAACAAAATAGCAGTGACACATCACATGTGAAGTTTAAGATGGGTTCTCTCAAAGAAAGGAAGAAAGCAAAGGTTCGTCGTAATAAGAGAAGACATAAATGCTGGAAGTGAGCTAAAAGTGTCGTCGTGCCACGACGTTAACTAAGGCGCTTCTCGGGAGGCAACCCGAGTTTGTACTTGTATTATTTTATTTATAGTGTCACGTAGTTTTTGTTTTTCTTTGGATTGCAGGTTCATGTAATGTCGAGTTTAAGTGTGGGGTGTCCTCACACTTGCCTAATATTGATGACCTGTTGGGAGAAGTCTGAGTACCTCATGCTATACGGAAGCTTGGAGGATGCTAGCGCCAACGGCTAGGCCGATTGGTCTTCAGGGAAGTTTTCTTTACCCTTGCACTTTCTTATTTTTAGCACTGAGGACACTACTTAATTTAAGTGTGGGGTGGGGGAACTCCCCTTTATTTTTTAGGTTAGGGATGCATGTACCGTTAGGATTTTTCCTCTGTCACTTGATTTTATTTTTATTTGTTTCTTGCTTTAATATATGAAACAAAAGAAAATAGAAAACTAATAAAAAATTGCAAAAAGATTTTCTTTTTTAGTCTTTATTTGTGGTACATGTCATCCACCCCGTATTTTTTCTTATGACCTCGGTTCTTTTCCACGGGGAGGCCTTTGAACTGGGTAGTTTTTTATTCTTATTAGGACTAGAGTAGTTAGTTATAGGTGGTCCTAGACGAAAGAAATAGGTAGAATGCTAGGTGCCTTTGATTTGTTTGATACCGGTGGACTTGAACTTATTGCATGTGCTATTTGTGGTGTCTTTTGGTTTTAAATTGTGATGCATGCCTAAAAAAAATAGAATGGATTTGTTGAGATGCTTGAGTCCACTCACTTAACTTTGTTGTGAACCTTTGTGCATTAGTGCTTAATTTTCCACAAGTTGCACTCTATTTGCTTGATTGAGAGTTGTGACGGAGCCATTTTGTGTGGACTGTGTGCAATGTGTGTTGTGAGACATATTCTATCCTGTTCCATGTTTGCATATTGGTGTCTAGAATTTGTCCCATGTGTGTGCAAAGCGAAATCCTAGGTTTGCTCTAGTCGGGAAATGATACAGGCCTTCTAGGATAAGCCTTTGACCTTGATTTGCCTACCCTTATATACACCTTGGACTTGATTGTTGTGATCTCTTTGACATTTTGTTGGCACCCACACCGCAAGCCTACCCACTTGTTCTAAATTGCTTTCTATTGACCCTTTACTCCTTAAGCACTTTAATTGATAATTGTATATTATTGTGGAGGTTGTGGTTGAAATATTGGGAGGTTTTTGAGTGGAACCAATGAGGAAAATATTTGATAAATTGTGAAGTAGTTGAAGGAGCATTGGCAAGGGTTGGAAAGAATTAAAAAGAAAAAAAAGCTGAAAAAATTGGAAAAAGAAATAAAGAGAAAAGAAATGAATATCCATCCTTGCTAGTGTTGTGCTTAAAAGAAAAATTGCTACTTGTTGAAAAAGGTGTGTGTAGATAGGTGTGACTTTGTGGGAGCATGGTTGCAATGAGTCGAGTTTGTGCATTTGAGTTGTCTTGGGGTGGTTGTTCTCATGTTTTGATGTTTGATAGATTGTGGCATGTTTGTTGGACCCATAGTAGTCATGTATGCATTTGTTCAATGATCGGTATCAACCATAGTCATAGGCATACCTGTTCTACCTAGGTTGAGAATTTATTTGTAATTGCTCGAGGGCGAGCAAAGGTTCAAGTGTGGGATGGTGATGTTTGGCATTTTATGCCTATACTTCCTTAATATTTCCTCACGTTTGAGTACTTTATTTGCCCGTTTTCTAGTTGATGAATGTGATCGCGAGTATGAAGATGTCAACGACAGCCATGTTGGCATTGACATAAATCAGATGAAACTGAAGTATCAAAACCTGCTGGTTACTATACTGACAACACTCTTTCATTTCAGAACTTGAGTCTTATTAGTGGCCAGCCTATGCAATCTTGGGTTGAGTACAATGGTGAAGCTAAGCAAATGATGCTGCAAAGCCAAACATCCCTCTCTTGTCACTGCCATATGATCTTTCACCAATCACATTGCAAACCATGCTTGTTGGATTTTCAGCAGCAACTGGTTCAATAGCATCAAGACATTACATACTTGGGTGGAGTTTCAAGATAAATGGAGAAGCCTCAACCTCCAAAGCTTCCTGGACTTGGACCGAAAAAGGTATGTAAGCCTCTTAAGATTGGTTTGCCTGTGATGTTAACTGTTTCATGATTGGTAGCAATCTCTGGAGTTGTTTACTCCGTATTCCATAACAAGAAAAAGTAAATTCGCGGAGTTGCTCGAGGACTGGGAGCTTGAGTGTGGACCGCAGAGGTTCAAGTACAAAGAGTTGTATATTGCTATCAAAGGATTCAAATAAAATTGCCTACTAGGTTCTGGAGGTTTTGGTAGAGTCTATAAATGGGTTTTGCCAAGTTCAAAAATTGAGATTGCAGTGAAAAAGGTGTCTCATGTTACAAAACAAGGATTAAGGGCCTTTGTAGCAGAAATTGTCAGTATGGGTCGGCTACACCATAGGAATTTGGTTCCTCTTCTTGGTTATTGCAGACGTAAAGGAGAGCTGATATTGGTTTATGAATACATGCCTAAGGGAAGCCTAGACAAGTTTCTGTACGACCAACCAGCTTGCACCTTTAGTTGGAACCAAAGATTTAAAGTCATCAAAGGGGTTGCCTCAGGACTATTATATTTGCATGAAGGATGGGAGCAAGTAGTAGTACACAGAGATGTAAAGGCAAGTAATGTATTATTGGACCCTGAATTTAATGGAAGGTTAGGAGATTTTGGGCTAGCAAGATTGTATGATCATGGAATTGAACCTCATACAACTCTTGTAGTTGGGGCTATAGGCTATATTGCCCCAGAGCATTCAAGAACCGGCAAACCAACAACTAGCACTGATGTGTTTGCTTTTGGAGTTTTCTTGCTTGAGGTTGCATGTGGAAGGCGGCCAATAGATCTAAAAGCACAATCCGATGATCTTGTTTTGGCCGAGTGGGTGTTTCGTGCTGGTGCCGAGGTGAAATTCTCAGGGCAGTTGATCCTAAACTAAGTGCTGATTTTATGCCAGAGGAAGAACAATTGGTGTTAAAACTTGGTTTGCTATGCTGTCTTTCAGAGCCAGCAGCTAGGCCAAGTATGAGACAAGTTAGTCAATACTTGGAAGGATCTGTTGCTCCACCAGACTTAGCATTGCTAAGATTATCTGCTGCAGGCCTTGTCGCTACACATAGTGAAGGTTTCGATGATTTTATCACTTCAGCTTCCTCTTCTTCTGTGGAGAAGACATGTTCATACTGTTCCTCTATCACAAACTCACTTCTCTCTGGAGGTCGATGATTACGCTCTTATCTTTAATACCATGCTCGAACGGGGGATCGCTCCATGGTCTTCTTGGCATTCATATGATTAACTGTACGTCAAGAAGCTACTATTATATAATAACACAGGACTGTATTGCTTGTTATTAGCTTTAGTCCATACTGTCTGTAGAAATCTCTGTGGTGTATGTTAGCTTGGATAAGCTTGGAGTTTTGACTGATGACTGAGGAACAGATTCAAAGGACCTGTTCCTTTGAATCACTACAGCTAAATAGATAATTCATGCAAAATCGTTTAAGTTGAGATATTATTAATTATCTTAAAACTAATGTTTATCTTGGTAATTATGCAGGTCTAAACGGATACGAAAAGATTGCATAAATAAAGGATAAAGGATAGAAGATCCGGATTCTAAAGAGAAGAATCCAATTAGGACTCAAACTCATGGGAGCTTTGGAGTTCTAATTGATCAAGACTTCTTGGCTGCTAGAGCTATAAAACGTGGAGCATATCAGCCATAGAAGTATGCACAAATACAGAGAGCATCGAGCAAAAGCTTAAAAGAGTCATTAGCTTATTTGTGTAATCAGTTGTCTACAGTAGAACTAAGTTAGAACCTGTTCCTTAGGTTGAATCTTGTAAAAGTTCAAGTCTTAGTTCAACTGTAGTAAGCAATAATCGAGTTGTAAACTTTCTGGTTCAAGTCGTGGACTTGACACAACTTCACTGATCGTGAGAAAGATCACTAAAGCATTAGAGTTAGTCCTAGGTTAGTAAGAAGGAGTCTTGTAACCAAGTGGGTCTTTTTACATAGTGAAGTTGAAATCCTACTTGAGAAGTAGGTTGTGGTTTTTTGATCTCGAGTCAAGGGGTTTTTCCACGCTAATATCTGGTGTTCAATTACTTACAGTTTTAATTCCGCATATCGTATAGTAAAGGAACACATTTTAAGGAACTGGTCCTTAAAACAGTAAAGTGGTGTATCGTGGGAAATATCAATTGGTATCAGAGCGGGTTATCCTTGAAAAGGCTAACACCTAGGATTAGATGAGTACATCACGAGAGAACAGTGAGGGTCAGTCAATGGTTAGAGCTCCTTATTTCAATGGGAAATACTATTCATGGTGGAAAGAGAGGATGCGTGATCACCTTCAAGCAGAGGACTATGAATTGTGGGATATAGTAACTAAAGGTCCCATGATCCCAATGAAGAAGGATGCTGAGGGAAACGATGTTCCCAAAACAAGGAAGGAATGCAATGCTGAAGACATAAAGCAATGGGAAAAGAATGCAAAAGCTAGGAAGTGGCTTGTTGGTGGACTTAGTCCTGACAAATGCACTAGAATCAGAGGGTATGCCACTGCAAAGGAGATTTGGGATGCTCTACAAGTTGCGCACGAAGGAACAAGTCAGATAAAAAGGTCCAGAGGTACACTTCTTTATGATGAATATGACAGTTTTAAAATGAAAGAAGAAGAGTCAATCTCTGAAATGTATACTAGATTTAGTGTCATTGCTTCTAAGCTTATCTCTTTGGGAAGGGTTTTAACTGTGGAAGATAGAGTAGAAAAGATTCTAACTAGGGTTCTTCCAGATTCTTGGGAGATCAAAGCTTGTGCTATCATAGAAAGCAAAGATTTAACCACTCTATCCTTAGATGAGCTTATAGGCAATTTAAAGACTTATGAACTAAGGAAAAAGGTTAAAAACATAGGAGTACTAGTTAAAACTGAACCTAACCTAGCCTTGACTGCTGCTGATAATATTATTGATGATAAGGACCTGGTCCTTATTGCTAAAAGTGTTCAGAAATATTTGATTAAGAAAAAGGCAATTAGTGGACAGGGTAGGTCTTTTAACATGAAACAGGCTGGAGAATGCTACAAATGTGGAAGCTCGAAACACTACATCAGCAAATGTCCAATTATGGAAGGAGAATGGAGGAAGAGATTCATTGAGGAAAGGAAAAAGGCTAGGGAACAGGTCCATATGAAAAGTGGAAATCCCAAAGCAATGGTTGCAGGATGGCAAGACAGTGAAGACGAAATAACTGATGATGATCTGGATGAGGATCTTGCTCTAATGGCTCTTGGAGATTCTGAAAATGAAGAAGATGCTGAGGTATTTGTTTCTAAACTTAAAGAAGATGTAAAAAGCATGTCTAGAGAAAAATTGGTTAAAGTATTTCATACTGTGCTAAATGAATTTAAATCTCTAAGGGATGGCAATCATCAACTGCATGATGAAATTGATTGTTTAGAAGCAGAATTCAAAGAGGAAATAATTAAAAATAATTTTCTGGAATGAAGATTAGCATGCTTGAGGAACACCTCCTCACACTTGAATCAACTGATCATGAATTAGAAAATGTTAAAACTGTTGAAAAAGGTAAAGGTATTGCTAATTCTTATCAGATCATTGCTGAAGAAAAACTGAAAGTCACAGTTGATGAACTGTGTAAAAAAGATGAAAAGATAAGATATTTGGAAGAAGACTTGGTTAAAATAAAAATGGAACTAAGAAAAACTGTAGAATGGAACAAGTCTTCTGAAGCACTAGAATGGTTACAAGAAAATCATAGTAGTAACAGGAAGGGTATTGGATTCATGAAAGAACAGTCTTCATCCAAATGGGATCCAAAGAGTAAGTACTTATCACTTTCTGAAAACTGGCTATGCACTCATTGTGGGAACACTGGTCACCGGAAGAAAATTGTCAATCTTTAAAAAGAGCTGCCCAGAGGAACAGGTCCTATAAACCTGTTCAAAATTCTGTGAAACAGAAGAAAAGGTCCTATAAGCCTGTTCAGCATTCTGTAAAAAGGAAACCTGTTCACACAAAGAAACCATTACCATTTTGGGCTAGGAGAGATCTGATTCATCCTTTTTCTAAAGGAAAGGAACCCAAACTAGTTTGGGTTCTTAAAATTAATCCCTAGTTTTCTTTTGCAGGCTAGAGTGAAGGAGATAAACCACAAATGGTACATGGACAGTGGTTGCTCAAGACACATGACAGGACATAAGGAACTGTTCCTTTCACTCTCAGCCTTCCAAGGAGGAAGTGTTTCCTTCCGTAATGGTAAGAAAGGGGAAATCATTGGCATTGGAAAGGTAGGTAGGTCTAATTCACATAGTATAGATAATATGTTTCTAGTAGATGGGCTGAAGCATTGCTTATTGAGTATATCTCAATTGTGTGACAAATGTAATAATGTTTATTTCTCATCTACTGGATGCACTGTGACTAACCAAACTTCTGGAGAGATTATTTTGCAGGGAAATAGGCATGGAAACATCTACAAAGTAGACTTGCTGACACTATCTGATGGAAGCTTGAGTTGCTTAAGTGTGGTGCAAAATGATCCCCTCCTATGGCACAAAAGACTAGGACATGCTAGTCTTTCACAATTGAACAAACTTGTGTCCAAGGACTTGGTGATAGGTCTTCCTAACATCAAGTTTAATGATGAAAAAGTATGTGAGGCATGTGCCAGGGGGAAGTAGGTAAAATCCTCCTTCAAACCGAAGAAACAGGTAAGTACCACTAAACTTTTGGAACTGGTCCATATGGATTTATGTGGTCCAATGAGAACAATGAGTCGTGGAGGTAAGAAGTATGTTATGGTATTGGTGGATGATTACTCCAGATTTACATGGACTATATTTCTTGCATCTAAAGAAGAAGCATTTAATGCATTTTCACTTTTTACTAAGAAAGCTCAAAAAAATCTAGATAATCATATTGTTGCCATTAGGTCGGATCATGGAACTGAATTTGAAAATCATATGTTTTTCAATTTCTGTAATGAAAATGGCATTAATCATAATTTTTCTTCACCTAGAACTCCACAACAAAATGGTGTAGTGGAAAGGAAAAATAGGACTCTAGAGGAAATGGCAAGGACTAAGTTAATTTCTGGAAATCTTCCACAAAACTTTTGGGCTGAGGCTATTAATACTGCATGCTACATAATAAATAGATGTATGACAAGGCCATTGATAGAAAAGACCCCATATGAATTGCTTAAGGGAAGAAAACCAAATATCTCTCATCTTAGGGCTTTTGGTTGCAAATGTTTTATACATAACAATGGGAAAGATGCCTTAGGAAAATTTGATCCTAGAAGTGATGAGGGAATATTTGTTGGTTATTCTTTAAATAGTAAATCTTATAGGGTGTTTAACAAGAAAACATTGAAAATTGAAGAAAGCATGCATGTTAAATTTGATGAAACTGACAGTCTCACTCAAGAACAGGTACATGAGGATGAAGAAATTGGAATGCTGAAAGATTATGAACTTAATCCACAAATGCAGACTCTGGATATGAGAAGTGAACTGCAAGGAACTGTTCCTCAGGACAGAACTGAGAAGAGTGGCACTAAAACAGGGGGAACAAATGTTGGTTCCACCTCACAAACTGGTAATGCTACTCTATCAGGAACTGTTCCTCAGCAGAGGACTTCTGACAATGGATTGACACCCAAGCCTTACAAGTATCAAGGGTCACATCCTGTGGATCAAATAATCTCAGATAAGACTGCTGGGATTCAAACTAGATAAGCAGTCAAAAATCACAATCTGTGTGCCTTTAGTGCTTTCCTATCTCTTGTTGAACCCAAAAATGTGAAAGAAGCACTGAAGGATGCAGATTGAATTAATGCTATACAGGAGGAATTGAATCAATTCCAAAGGAGTCAAGTTTGGCATCTGGAACCCAAGCCAAGGAACAGGTCCATAATTGGATCAAAATGGGTTTTCAGAAACAAACTTGATGAGGATGGCATGGTAACAAGGAATAAGGCCAGGCTAGTTGTTCAGGGATACAGTCAAGATGAGGGCATCGACTATGATGAGACTTTTGCTCCAGTTGCAAGATTGGAAGCAATAAGACTTCTTATAGCCTTTGCTACATACATGGAATTTACTCTACATCAAATGGATGTTAAGAGTGCATTTCTGAATGGTTACTTAAAAGATGAAGTGTATGTCAAGCAACCTCCAGGTTTTGAAAGTGAACCGTTCCCTGAACATCTGTACAAGTTGGACAAGACCTTGTATGGGCTCAACCAGGCACCAAGAGCATGGTATGAAAGGCTATCAAAATTTCTACTTCAGCATGGATATAAACGAGGTAAAATTGATAGCACATTATTTTTAAAAGAAAAAGGTAAGCATCTCTTAATTATTCAAATATATGTAGATGATATAATGTTTGGTGCTAGTTGTGAAAATTTAAGTAAGGAATTTGCAAACTTGATGGGGAGTGAGTTTGAGATGAGCATGATGGGTGAACTCAATTTCTTTTTGGGTTTACAAATTAAGCAAACCTCAAATGGAACTATGATCCATCAACAAAAGTATGTTAAGGAATTACTTAAAAGATTTGATATGGATAATGCTAAGGAAATTGACACACCTACTGACACTGCCACAAAATTGGATTTTGATGAACATGGAATATTAGTTGATCAAAAAATGTATAGGAGTATGATAGGTTCTCTACTTTATCTAACTGCTAGTGGACCTGATATTGTGTTTAGTGTTGGTTTGTGTGCTAGGTTTCAATCAGAGCCTAAGGAATCTCATTTGAAAGCTGTTAAAAGAATATTGAGGTATCTGAAAGGAACATGTCCCTTGGGACTTTGGTATCCAAAAGGTGGTAGTTTTAATCTTGTTGGATATACTGATGCTGACTATGCAGGTTTTCTTGTTGACAGAAAAAGTACCTCAGATATGGCGCATTTTCTTGGTGAGTGTTTGGTTTCTTGGGGAACCAAGAAACAAAATTCAGTGGCACTTTCCACTGCTGAGGCTGAATATGTGGCAGCTGCTTCATGTTGTTCACAGTTGTTATGGATCAAACAACAGTTACAGGATTTTGGTGTTGATGTAGGAACTGTTCCTATCTATTGTGATAACACTAGTGCTATTAATATGACAAAGAATCTAGTGCATCACAAAAGGACTAAACACATTGACATAAGACGTCATTTCCTAAGAGACAATTATGAAAAAAGTTTGATCACCATAGCAGTTTGTCCCACTGAAAAGCAAATTGCTGACATTTTTACAAAATCTCTAGGTAGAGATGATTTTGAATGAAATAGGTTGGAATTAGGGATGATTAAATTCACATAAAATCATCAATGCTTTACTTCATAATTGGCTAGAAAAGTGCACTTAAAATGAATTTTATTCAAGTCATTATGAATGATTCAGTCCAGCTTAATACTTAAATGTATACTCTTATGCCATATTTCTTATTTAGAGTTGCTAAAATTGAATGATGATACCCTTATGCTCTTAGAATTTCAGATGATCAAAAATGTTGCAAATTGGAAGGACACTGAATTTTCGTGTTAAAATTAGGTATGTACTCGTTATTATTCATTTAATTTAGAAGTGCAAAGGCTATAGGTAACTTGTAATTAGGATAAATCCCACTAAGTTTCTAACCATATCCAAATTGCAAAAGAGTCCCATCGGATGAACAGTTCCCACTCTGAAAAGGTAACTTGACAGTCCAACGGCTCTATTTCTCTGGGAGACTCCCAAGAGTCCATAACGGCTGCATGTTGTGCTGAGGTAATTGTGATCGATTCCTACTCTATTTCTACTACCTAATTCATCCTATAAATACACTCCTTCTCTCTCATTATTCTTTTACTTTGCTCACAAACTAAATTCTCAAAATTTCACAAAGAATAATCAATTATCTCTTAATTCGAATTGCTAAGATGTCTCTTTCTCCTGAAAATTCTTCAACTGCACCCACCTCTGATCAACCACAACATCTCAATCCTTCTTCACCCATGGATACCACTGACCTAAACCCTAAAATTCCTGAAATAATCCCAGAAATACCTGAACCTGAAATTCAGGGGGAAGGACCAGTTCCCACGGCCGAATCAATTGTTGAGCAGGTTGAGGATTTGTCACGAGCTATGTTTTTGTATCAGTATCAGGTAAATTTTACCTATCCTTTGAATGTTGTGATAGATGAGGAAGAAAAGGGAGAGGGGTCTGAGGCTGTTCTTGAGGGGGAAGAAGAAACAGTTAAGAGGTTGGAAGCACCCATGCATGGGTCATCGGGGTCTCCAGAGGCTGCTTTTAGAGCACCCATGGAGGATGTTATAGATGTTGATGAAGCTATAAGTGATAGTGATAGGCCCTTGGTAGATTTGATCAACATTAGGAGTCTGAAAAGAAAATTAGCTAGAAAGGGACCCATTGATGACCAAGTGATTGCTGAAATTGCTGCTAAGTTGAAGAAAATAGGTGATAGTTATAAGCCCGGAATTAAGAAGAAAGTTGAAAGTTCCTCCAAGGCAAAAGGACCTGTTCCTTCTGCCTCAACCCCTGGTTCTGGTGTTAGGAGGACAAGAAGTGCTGCTAAAACTGCTGATGAACAATTAGCTGCTGCTTTAGAAAGAAGTAGAAAAGGAAAAGGAAAACAGGTTGTTGAAGAGGAAGAAGTGGAGGATATTGAATTTGATAATTTTGGTGAAGATGATGAGATGGCAGATGCTGAGGAGGTTGCTCCTAAATCTAAGAAAAGAAAAGTTATTCAAAGAAGGGTAAAAAAAAATTCTGTTAAGGCTGCAGAAAAGTCTCCTAAGAGGACCAGGTCCTCTAAAAGAGTTGTTGTGACTGAAAGTTCTGCTAGTGACAGTGATGAGTCTTTTGCTGGAGATGAGAGTGACGGTGAAGCTGAGGGAGATGAGACTGTACACTGTGTTCATGATGACATGCTTACCAGGAAGGTGTTAAAGGGTAGAGTATTGTCTGATTTGCAAGAAGAAGGGATGCTATGGTTGCTGCAAAAATTGCATGCTCAGGGCTGGAGGGACATGGTCCTTCAGATTTCTGGCAGGTGTGCAAAGGGGATGGTGCAAGAGTTCTACAAGAACTGCTCCATCAAAGATGACAGGATTACTACCTCTGTTAATGATAATGTGTTTATATTTGATACCAGGGAACTTGGTGAGCTGTTGGGTATTCCTTATACTGGGTATGACAACTATGTCAAGAAGGTATGGCCTGACTTGACAAACTTGCCAACTGATTTGGAGATCACTAGGAAGTTTGCTGAGAATGAAGGGGAAGAGAAACCCAGGGCTGTGCAGAAGAGTGAGATGCACCCACAGCACCAAGTGTTATTCGAGTTTGTTAACAAGATTGTGATGCCAAGGCAGGAGAAAAGAGGAATTACTAGTTTCATGGACCTGGTCCTTATGGAACTGTTGGACACTGAAAAGTAGATCAACTGGCCCAGTTTTATGATCCACCTGATAAAAAGGGTGATAGCTGGGAAGAGAAAGCATAACTGGTGTGTTTGCAAAATTGAAGATTCCCTTGGAAGGGGTAGTGAAGGCTACCAAGAAAGAAAAATTTGGCTGTGCCACACTGATTAGTTGTGATTTGCCTGTTCAGGCTTATGCTCCACAGGCTGGTGTTGGGAGGCAGCCATTGAACAACAAAGTGAGAGAACTTAGGCAACAGGTTGCTATTAAGGCTGCTGAAATAGCAAGGTTGGAAGAGGAGAAGAATTACTGGACGGCAGAGGCCACAAAGGCAAAGGAGACCAATGAGGGAATGCTCAAGCAGATGTTTGAGTTGCTTAACAAGTCTCAGGGACCTGGTCCTTCCACATCCTGACCACCTTAGCCTTTAGCCATATTTTATCTAGTGGGATTTAGCCTAGTTTAGTGCCTTAGTCTTTTCCTTCTTTAGTCTTTGAATAATTCTGTAGTACTTGCTTGTATCCCCTGGTTTCACAGTTTGATTAAATGAATTGTCTTTGATGGCTAATATCATTGTTTTGCAGTTGCTTTAATCTGATTTATGTTTGCATTTTGAGTTGCCTCAATGGCCATGTGCTGATTAATTCTAACCTTGAGTTATATTTTTATGCAACCTTTTCAGTGATGCCAAAAAGGGGAAGAGTAAGTCTGATTTTGCGTGAACTTATACCTAGTTGAAAATCTGTTCCTTAATGATGAATAAAGTCTCTACTGACTGTTTTTTTTAGCTTTAGTTGTACCGCAGGACATTAAGGATATGAAGCTATGCTTATGAATTTGTCATCATCAAAAAGGGGGAAAATGTTAGCTTGGATAAGCTTGGAGTTTTGACTGATGACTGAGGAATGGATTCAAAGGACCTGTTCCTTGGAATCACTACGGCTAAATAGATAATTCATGCAAAATCATTTAAGTTGAGATATTATTAATTATCCTAAAACTAATGTTTATCTTGGTAATTATGCAGGTCTAAACGGATACGAAAAGATTGCATAAATAAAGGATAAAGGATAGAAGATCCGGATTCTAAAGAGAAGAATCCAATTAGGACTCAAACTCATGGGAGCTTTGGAGTTCTAATTGATCAAGACTTCTTGGCTGCTGGAGCTATAAAACGTGGAGCATATCAACCATAGAAGTATGCACAAATACAGAGAGCATCGAGCAAAAGCTTAAAAGGGTTATTAGCTTATTTGTGTAATCAGTTGTCTACAGTAGAACTAAGTTAGAACCGGTTCCTTAGGTTGAATCTTGTAAAAGTTCAAGTCTTAGTTCAACTGTAGTAAGCAATAATCGAGTTGTAAATTTTCTGGTTCAAGTCGTGGACTTGACACAACTTCACTGATCGCGAGAAAGATAACTAAAGGATTAGAGTTAGTCCTAGGTTAGTAAGACGAGTCTTGTAACCAAGTGGGTCTTTTTACATAGTGAAATTGAAATCCTACATGAGAAGTAGGTCGTGGGTTTTTGATCCCGAGTCAAGGGGTTTTTCCACGCTAATATCTGGTGTTCAATTACTTACAGTTTTAATTCCGCATATCGTATAGTAAAAGAACACATTTTAAGGAACTGGTCCTTAAAACAGTAAAGTGGTGTATCATGGGAAATATCAGTGTATGAGTAGTTCTTCGATTAAGATGTGATTTCACTTAGACTATATATGTAAATTCTTTTCTGCTCTTAGCTTTTTCAGTTACCAACAGGACTACCACTGATTTATCAATTCCCTTGCAACTAAATGATCAAGATAACCGAAAAGTTGGAGTTTTTATAGGTCCCAAATCTAGATTTTTGGAGAAAGCAAAGAGGGAGGTCAATATTCACCAAGAATGGGAAGAAGTAGTGATTCTTAGATATATTTAAATCAGTAATGTGTTGTTAGATGGTAAAATCAATGGAAAATTAGGTGATCTAGGCCTAGCAAGATTATATGATCATGGGCTTGATCATCATTCTTGTAACCTTCCCTTCTTTGATCCGTTAAGCTTGTGTACCAGATTTTTTCTTGAAATAGGATTGACATAAAGAAGACTATGAAGAAAGTCTTAGTTGTTATGAAAATTGTATTCTCCTTGTTCTGTACTTCGAAAATTACAACAAAAGAAGTGTCTGCTTTTCATTCTTGACCATCAAGTACCCATGTGAAAAAATTTCTAGAACTTTTTATCTTAAACCATATCAGAAATTGGAAAAAGGTTTGCAAACTGATTAAAGAATGATGATGAAATAATAAGTTTCCACATTTTCAGACACATGCAAGTTCATTTATTTCAAACTTTCTGTTAGGGTGTCAATGGTTTTCGAAAAATCGATCTAATCGACCGAAGCGTACCGAACCAAACCGATTTTTAGGTTATTTTTTGAAAAATTGATGGTTTGAATATAACTCTATAACCGTACCGAATAATTAGGGTAGATTTTTTTATAAAATAAAAAAAACTGAAAAAATACCAAATCGAACCGAACCGAAAATATTTACACACACAATATATATGTTTTATGTGTTAAGTCTAAAATTAATATAAGAAAATATTTTTACTCCAGGTCTTGGACCTTGAGGTGATGGAAACACAATGTTGCATATACTAATTAGTATCGAAAGTGCAAACTACCAAACTCATCTGCACCCTTATAATTCTGTTGAAACTAAATCAATTGGTACGAGTGCATATATCAAGCTATTAAGTGACCAAGGTATTAAATATTTTTCTACTCGTTTAAATTTCTCTTAGCATATACTTAATCTTTTATTATTCTAATTCTTAAGTTATATTTAATCAATACAGTATCTCTAAACACGTGTTATTAGAATTCTTTTATCTTTGCTTTATTGAATTTATAATATAATTATAAAATAAGGTTCTTTTTAATTGCCTTATAAATATATTTTACCAAAGTCTTATATATGGTATTGTTCTATTATATATTTAATAGAGAGTGGCAATCACTTGTTGCTCGATACTGGAGAACAAAAATATGTCGAGTACTTAAATATTAGTTATGACCATTCAATAATTGTTATTTATTCAAATATTATCGTAGGTCATACTTTATGTGTTATAATAAATTTATAGATATTTTACATAAAAATGGCACATTCAAATAATGGTACGACTCTACCATAAAGTTCTAAAAAAATTTACCGAAATCGAAGGAAAAAAAACATGAATGGGACGGTTTTGAAAAGTCTTATTTTGGTTGTGCACAATAGAGTAACCGAAAAATTGGTATGGTATATATTTCATGAAAAAACCGGCCGAGCCGAACCGTTGACACCTCTACTTTCTGCCAGCAAATTTCTGACTTCAAAAGCAACTTGAATTCAATCAAATAGTATGTAGATGTATCAAAATTGCTTCTATTACAATTAGTTAAAGGTAAATACTTTGTAAAATTAATTCTTATGTCCTACCTTGTTTTGAATTACTATTGTTTAAGAAAGTAAGATATCCAATGGTCTGAATCCAGCTAATGGCTACTAGCTACAAGGTGGAGCGTAATCTTTTTAAGAGTTGAAAGTGCTTCTTTCATGCTAATTCTCGCATCAGGTGTCACTAAACTGCAGCCCAAAGCTAGTTTCATACCAGATAACAGACACTGCATCGGTCATTTGTCAAATTAGAATCCACCACCTTATGAATTTAGTTGGAAGAGAGTTACTAACCCAACATCGTATGCTCAAATCTCCAGTAAACATTTCATCACTTGGTCTTGTTATAGCAAATGTCTCCATCATGAGGATGCAAAAAGTATAAACATCACAGCTCATGGATACTATTCCATCTTGGCCATACTCTGCAATGGTTGGTAGAGATTGAGTGTTGCTCCCAAACGCACACGCAAGTATACGCGGTCGACTAGTAATAAAGTGATAAATCGAGTATCGTTCCCACGAGGACTATTCAGACTGAGTTCTAGCAAACAATTTATATAAACTATTCTGTGATCTTTTTCCAATAGTGATGAGTTTATTAACTAAAGAACAGTAATTAAAATAGTAAAAGTGAATTCAAACAATGGATCAAAACTTGGTTGTTATCAGTAATAAGGAGACGGTCCAGGGTCAGAGTTACGAACAATCCAGTTGAGTTTTTCAATTGATTCCACTTCTTAAATCTCGGATTACTAACTAACAGATTAAATGTACCCGTGAAAACCTTTCGATTCTTCACGGTCTATACAGGCTACTTCAATCCCTATATGTCTATGGGTTGAATCACGTGCACGCATTAACGAATTCTGTAATTAGTTAAACTAGGCGAGCACGTATATGTCTATCCTACTCACAAATTGGTTCCCCGTTGCCCGGGTTCACAAACTAGTGCTATTCTTTCTTATTACGTAATTAAATTCTCTCTTTCGAGTTCAATCTAAAAACCATAGATAATGCGTAATAATCGGGCCCTGACAATTGCACAAGTGAAATCAAGAAAGAATAAGCAATCCGTTATGGGATTCAATTAATGGAAATCAATCTTCAACATCAACCTTCATGAAATACTCTAACCCTATAACATAAGATTTAGCCACGCATACTCATAATAACAACACAAAGAATTGATGAAATAATGAAATAATGATGTAATAGATTAATGGAAGGAAGAAAAACCCTTGTTCAAGATGTTATGAGCTCTCCAATTTGCTCCAAAGTCTGAACTCCTATCAAAAACTAAGTAAAAGAGTATTTATAGGGTTTACAAATACCTAGTAATAAGTTAGACCCAAGCCTAGACGAAATAGGAGGTAAAAATTTGCACAAGGGGCGCTATAACGGGCGCCCCGCGCCTCGGAACGCATGCACCAAGACAGAACACGCCAAACTTTCTCTACTTTTAGGGCGCGGCGCGCAAGGAATCGCGCTGGGCAGTGGGGCGCGGTGGAGGGCGCGCCACGTGCCCTACAGCGCCCAGCCATTTTCGTGTTTTCTTTCTCCTTTGCTCGCTTCGTGTCGTGCCTTCGTGTGCTCAATCCAATCGTCAATCAAAATCCAATCTTTTCTTGCTCGATCACGCTCTATAAAGCTCCAAATGCACTTCATAACAACCTACATACACACGACATAAAATTAGTGCAAAACCACATTCATAAACTATAAAACGGGCGAATAAAGAGCTCAAACATGCTGAAATATTAAGGAAACATTGACATAAAATGCCAAACATCATTGAGCATGCTAAAATTGAGAGCGTTAATCTATATTAGGGGTTTCGTAATTATAAGGATATGAGGAAACTTTAAAATGTTCTAATATACCTGGAACAATATAGCCAATAGTTGCAGTTGTTCCTGTTTGAATAAAAGCTTCTGCTACACCTAACAATTTTGAAATGCCAAAATCACTGACATGGCCAACCATTTCTCAATCTTGCAAGACAGTGCTTGGCTTCAAGTCATAATGCACCACAGGTGTTGAACAACCATAGTGGAGATAGTCCACTGCATCTGCAACATCTATCATTAAATCTAACCTCTGCAACATGTCTAAGAAAAAGTTGCGACAGTAATCCATTCGACATGTGTTCCAATACTAATTCTTGGAAATCAGGGTTGGAGCAACTAGTGCTGACTATAGTAAGATTTCGATGGCGAAGGTTGCACAGCATCTCACATTCTGTATCAAAACTTTTGAATGCACCCTCCAGTTGCACATTGAATACCTTTACTTCCAAAAGAGTACCATCCTTAAGTATCCCTTTGTAGACCATACTGAAACTCCCATCACCAAGCAAGTTGCTTTCATCAAATCCTTCTGTTGCATGTTCAAGTTCAGAATAGGATATTCTTTCGTGCTCTTTTACCAGAGAAACATTTTCTTGACTTGCATTCTTCTTTATCATTCGCAATCTTAATACTACATATCCAACAACCAACGCAAGGAATGATCCAATCCATTATAATGTATAAAAAGCAGTGAGAACTCTTTTTCTTCATGACTTATCCGTAGATTTGGTTAGGCATGGTTTCACATTATACCGAGAGTCTCCACATAGTGCATCATTGGACAGGAAGGATTGGTTGGTGAAGTTTCCAAAAGGACCTCTAGTGGGAGCTTCTCCATTGAGCTTATTGAATGAGACATTCATGTATTTAAGATACACAAGAGCTTCTAATGACTTTGGAATTTCGCCACTAAGATTGTTATAGGAAAAATCCAAGTAATGAAGGTTATTGTAAATATGATAGATATGTAAATAGGTTAGTTATATAAATTGTATATTTGGCCAAGCCCATTAAGCTTTACTTGGTCCCTAAGTTAGGTTTCTAGGTTTTCTCTTGTATAAATATGGGACTCCCTTCATCAATAAAAGGCAAGATTTTTCACCTAAAAAGCTTGTTCAATTATTTCGGTTAGTGTGTTCGATTTTTACATGGTATCAGAGCCACCGTGAAACTTTTCAAGTAGAAAAGTAATGGCAGCTTCGATAGGTGGTGCTACTGGAGGCGTTACCAAAGGAGTGGAGGGTGATGCTGCAGTCGTACGGAAGACCATCTCTCCGTACAACATCACTTCGAATGATAATCCTGGTTTGATTATCACACATGTCCAGTTGACCAGTGAAAACTATGAGGAATGGACGCGGTCGGTTAGAACGGCGCTGCGTGCAAGGAAGAAGTTTGGTTTTGTTGATGGATCGATTAAGATGCCCGGTGAAGATTCGATCGATTATGAGGATTGGTGGACTATCAATTCTCTTATGGTGTCATCGATTAGGAATTCGATCGAGCCCACTCTTCGGATCGCTATATCGTACATGGAGGTGGCAAAAGATTTGTGGGAGAGTATCCGAGAACGCTTCTCCATGGGAAACGGACCTCGGATTCAAGAATTGAAAACGGCTTTGGCCGGTTGTAAGCAAAAGGGGTTGACTATTGTTGCTTACTATAAAAAAATGGCTATGTTGTGGGAAGAACTTGGAAATTGTGATAAGTTTCCAACTTGTTCGTGTGGAAATTGCACATGCAATCTAACGGTTGTACTGGAGAAGAAAAGAGAAGATGATAGGGTTCATTTATTTCTTATAGGTCTGGATGAAAGTCTTTATGGAACTGTCTGTTCCAATCTCTTGGCTCAGGATCCGTTGCCATCGATGAATCAAGTCTACCAAAAAGTAATTCAATATGAACGGGTCAAGGGAATGGCACGAACTCAGGAAGAACGAGGGGAGGTGACAGCATATGCACAACGATCACTTCCACCGAAGACAGACTATAAGGAGTGTCACTTGTGATCGAGGTGGACATCCTCCGAAATGCTGCTATGAAGTTATTGGTTATCCGGAGGGTTGGGTACATTATCCGAAGCAAGGTTCTTCGAATGGAGGACGTGGCAGAGGAAGAGCTGAAGGTAACAGAGGTGGAGGAGGTCGTGGACATCAACAGTTCGGTTCGAATGCTTGCCGAGGATGTGGCAATAATCGAGCAAATGATGCTCAAGCTGAGTTCGAGAATGAAGAGGCTGTTGACACCCAATTTTGTCCCAAAATTTCAATTAACGTCTAATTATGTTTAAAATAAAATTAATTTTAAGAATAAATTACGTTCATAATTTTAACGGAAAAAGGGCCATAATTGTTCTCCATTTTGAGTCCTGGCTTATTTACGCAACGCACAATTTTCTTCCTAGCCCAATTTTGGAAACCCTTAACCCTCTCCCTATAAATCCTAAAAACCCTAGCCTCTCACCCTCACTATTCATCATCCTCCTCCTCACAACTTACCACTTCTCTCTCTCGATCTACTATCAGATCCACAAGATTAACAGTACCAATACATACACCCACATATAGATCGGGACAAACAGGGGTTGGGGGAATTAGTAACAGTGGTGGAGTTACTACTGATGATCGTGGAACTGGTGTTAGTGGTGATTCAGTGATTCTCAGCCGAAGATTTCATCTGTTTTCGACTCATGTCCTTCTGTTACCGTTGATTCGTGACTAAAATAAGGGTAACGGAGGAGATCGGAAAACATATCGAATCTTAGTTTGACTGGTTCTTACGCTCTGTTATCGGAACAAAAGGAAAAGATTAGAGGAAAGGGTAGCAGCGGTGCCGTGAGCTTCGACGGAATTCCACCGAAAAATCTCACCGGCGGTCGCTCCTCTTCCTGTGTTGATGGCGTGATTCTTTTCAACATCATGGCTCCTTTCACCGTGTTTCTGTTTGTTCACCAAAGATCAGGCTAAGTAGCCGGCGATGCCATTTTTTGGCTCGAGTCCTTTGTTCGTTTCGTTTTAGCAATATGTGTATGGTTCTTGTATATATATTGGTCATTGGTTTGTGAATCTGTAGAAGTTATAATGTGGGTTTCGATTATTTGTATCGTTGAATGTTACCACCACCGTTCACTGAAATTATGACCGACATTGAGGATGCCTGGTTCCGTGAATCTATTTCGTGTTTCATGCCCCATTTCTAATTCCTTATAGCATCTGCTAGTGCCATGGTTTACAGTGGCCTTTTTTTGAAATTGGTCTAATTTGTTTTGAACTATTGAAGTGGACGGTGTTCCATTGTTGCTTTGACTGTATGAACTTGGATCTTGATATTGCTTATTCATATTATTTGTGGACTTTGTTATGCAGTTTGATCCGTTCAAGTTGTTTGACTATTTTGTTGCACAGCTCGGCCCGTAAACGTTATTATGCAATTCGGCCCGTATCATATTTAGCCTATGAAGACATAATCATTTTTGAAGCCTATTGACTGATTTGGACGGACATATTACACTATCTGCGGGCCTATGAAAATAATTTACCTGAGGCCTAAACACCGATTTGACCATGATACTACACGTGGCCGATGACATTTTGAAGGCCAAAGCAATCTCATCTGTTTTGTACGCATTGTCCCTTGTCCCTACTTATAAATAGGCGATGATGAATGTATGAATTTAATGCAAAGCAAGTCGAATAGAGTGGTGGGTTTGGTACTTGGCATGGCAACCGGCCCGAGCTCCGTGTTTGCAGCCGTACCAACATCCCGAGCCTCTACTCGATACGCCTTACAAACCTGAGCCTAAACTTTACAAAAATAAAACCCCATTACAATTATTATTAATATTATTGTTATTATTATTATTATTATTATTACTTTATTAATTTATTATTATTATTTTATTTTCATTAGTTATTACACTTTATTATCGTACTACTCCAATTTCATTTTCATATTTTTCACGAGGTAAATATTGACACGAACAATTTGGGGACGAGTTTGGCTAACTTACAAACTGGGGATAGTCCATTGCATTGGAGTCATTTGGGATTGAATTCGAGCTCAAGCAGTCAAGAAATAAGACTTTAGAAATTCTAGAAAATTCAAGGCTCCTGCGAGTTGATCAATTTCCCGGGTTCTATCTTTAACTTTGCCTTCCTTTCCTTAGAGATATTTACATAAAATAAATGTATAAATATTTATTTATCAATAATATTTGATTGTTTGTATATTGCTTTACTTTATGTTAATTACCTTTTATTTTGAAGTCGTTATCTATTTATTGCAAATTGAGGCCATCTTAGAAAATGTGTGCAAGTTAAAAAAAAATATTTTGCAAATAAGTTTTTATTCGATTAATTATTATTATTATTATTATTATTATTATTATTATTATTATTACTACTACTACTACTACTATTATTTATTACTATTTTTAAATAATTCTTTCGCAAGAAAAACACACTTGTAAATATTTGGAAACCTGCCGGATTAACCGTTGTTAATGGAATTTCGAAAGTTCCTTAAAAAACTTCTTTCAAAGTTAACAAAATCTCTTAACTTTAGAATCTCTGAAAGAAAGACCGCCTTTTATAAAATGGAGTTTTTGCACGCATTTGCTTATTTGGTTCCCTGTTTTCCTTAAATTGGGTGGCGACTCCAAAAACTCCAAAAGAGTTAGTCCATTCAGTTGACATTCCTAAATTTATCCTTTTCGGGGTAATTTTTGGGGTTCAACAGCATGGCGACTCCGCTGGGGACAATAAAGGTTTTGACCATAAAGGTTTCCAATTATTTGCAACTAGCATGCTTAATTTATTTTTGCTTTATTATATTTGTTTGTTTGTATGCCACGAAAGCATGTCATTACACCCTTATTTGTGCACATATATAAACTGGCATTCCGTTCATATTTCCCCCACTCCTGGGAACCTCTTGCATTCTCACTCAAATATCTGCAAGGTGTGTGCATACGCACCCGTACTTTCTTCCACTAAAGAATCCTTTGACGAGTTGGTGTACCGGCGGATTGTCGTGGGAGTAATTCGACCACGAAGCCACCTGCCACTCACCTGTTAACCTCAATCGTTAACCCACTCTTAGATGGAGCTTTAGGAGCATGCATGCATTTACACCTTAGTCTGGACCCGGTCCTTGGTACCGCCTCCATAGTTAGGAAACCACCCTTATATCAACGGGTTTCAATGCATATTTTGTGCTATGTGATAACGAATCCTCAGTCCTAGCCATGTTTTGAGCATAATCAGATTTAGAATTTTGTCTCCCATTTTGTCTTTTAGGTTAAAAAATGGAAGAATTCAGCAGAATCTGTGTGGTCATAGCAATCCACGAAGAATTTCACATTATAGTGTAGAATTTTGTGAACAAAACAGAATTGTAGTCCGGGGAAAGTTAGAAAGATTTTATTTGTTTGTGTTTCAGAGATGGCCTGGTGTAGTGAGTTCTAAGAGGCAAAGCCCCTGGTGTCTTTAAAAGGATCAGTGGGGTCCCTCTCGTGAATGGCTTTGCGTGTGTGCAGACCTACGTTGACCGACCAGCTGCATTCATGATAATTGAAGTATGTTTGTCGCATACTAGGAGAGTGAAGCCCCTATGTCTATAAACGACCAATGGGGTCCTTCTTTGAAGACCAATGCGGTCTTAGCTACCTAGGAAACTGAGAGGCTTGATCAAAGCCGAGGACCAGTGAGGAGCTCTATGAACAAGGTCTGTGAGTCTTGCAAAACCTAGGAAGCTGAGAGGCTTGTCCAAAGCCAAGGACCAGTAAGCTTTTATTTGTAAAAGGTCAATTGGAACCTTTTATGATTTGCAATCTGGTATTGTAAAAGCAGTTGGAAATTTCCCCCCTGGATGTTGTAAAATTATTGAGAGTTGTGATTGGAGGAGTGTTGATGTTTGCAAAAGGTATGGAGGATTTTTTCAGGCTTTAGGCATTTGGGTTTTAGAATTTTGTGCAGATGTTAGGAAGAACATGAGCCGTGTTGAAATTTCGAGTTGATACCAACTTTTGGAAGATAGTTGGGATAACGGAATTGCAGTGTCAAGGTGGAGAGATGATTGTTATCAATTATTGTTATTATTTATTGCTTACTCTAAATCTGAATTGTTCAAAACTGGCATGAACAATTTTTCGTTACCACTTGTTTACGCGATTGGGCTTACCTCTAGCACAAAGAGGCACCTTGCAGGGTAGGACGCGTTTGCATATTTTATTTACGCTCAACTACTTGTGACTGTCACATGTTAATTGATTGTTTTTCTTTATTTGCTCAAAATGCGTTAAATACTAGATGTTGCTTGCTTGTATGCAATCTTATGAATGACATGAAAACTAACATAGTTACCCTTTGAGGTTTCTTTGTTTTGTTTATTTCTCTAGCAGAAGTTTGATTTGTAAAGTAGTTGACCATGTAAATCACGCAAGATTCAAGATCTGATTGATGGTAGACGCTCTAGCTCGTGAATGATGCAATAACAGAAGCTAATGGCATTGTTTGAAAGAACTTGGTGATTGAACTTAGTAGCATTATTTTTCAATTTTAATTCAGATTGAGGCCCTGAATTGCATTGTAATTTAAAGCTTATGTTAATCTGAATCAACTCATTTTGAATTTATGAAAGTTGAAAATAAAATGCATCGCATTCTTATTATTATTTACGCTTGCATTTGTTTCTGTTTCAAAATTAAAATTGATAAACCTGCTAAAGCTTTGCTTGTGACGTATAGCAAAGCAACTGAACAGTTTGAAGCGACGAACTGAAACGTTATTGTCTGCGCTCTTTGGATATCGCACTACTGTTAGGACTTCAGCTGGGGCAGCTTTTATTTGTTGGTATATGGCGTTGAAGCAGTGATGCAGAATTACGCACGGTCTGGTTCCCAAAGAGGGATATGTAGGCTCCTCCATCTGGCTCGACCTTTTAGTATTTAAATTTTAATTTTTCCCAAAGGTTATAACTAGGGCAAATTTTTTAAAGCAAGTAGAAAACATGGGAGATTGCAACTGAGGCAGTTTTGTAAAGCAATTTGAAGTATTGAAAGTCATAACTGGGGCAATTTTTGCAAAACGAGTTGTAGATGCGAAAGATAATAATTGGGGCAAAATTTTGCAAGAACCAGCATTGGTTATAAGAGGCAGAATCGGCAAGAATTTTGAAATTGGTTAAGCAAACAGTGCAAAGTATAAGACAAAGGACGTTCAGTTTGTTTTAAAATATGGTACAAGTTTAAGTCAAGGCAAAATTTTCAAAATGCATCTTTGACTTCATTTGCATGCTTATTTCACTCGCTATATTGCATTAAAATATTTTATCTTGCCTCTATTTTTCAAAATCTATGCTATTTGAGTTCATGAGCCAAGTTTCTAAAAGCAATTCGCAAATCCAAGTCCAATGAAGACGAGGAAGCAGCAAGATCAGGATGAAGTCTGCACAAATCAAACGCTTCCCCCTCCTGAAACGACCTCGGTCAGTCGTTTCGGAAGTTAGGACTCCGATTGGCGTGTCGATAATTTTAAAATATTTGTAATGTCCATTAGGACATGTCTGTAAAATTTGAGCTAAATCAGACCTCGTTTGGTAGGCATCGGAAGAAGGTTTCAGTTTTTATTGGAGATAAATATTAAAAGGAGATTTTCGAGATCGGTTTTGCCGAATGAGCTCCGATTCGAAATCTGAAAGCGCCGTTGGGTCCGTATGATTATTTATGACCATTGTAAACTTTCGAAAGTGAATTTCGATGTTGTTCGGCTAGTTCCGATAAAATGCCGAAAGTTAAATAATTTGATCTTTTTTCATTTAATTTGCATATTGAGTTTCGGGAGTCCGATTTGAGATCCGCCTTCGTGAGTATGCTACATATATTTTGTATAACTTGTATGCAAAAGTTGAAATTATTTCGAATATCGTAGGGTACCGTTTTAATTTTTGTCGTACCAGCGAATTTTAAAAGAAAAAAGAAAAAAAGAAAGAAAGAAAGTGACAAAAAGTTAGGCGGTGGTGGTGATTAGGATTAGCTCAAGCTTATGAGCTTCAGAATTTAGTAGAACGTGAAAACGAGAACAGAAATATTATAAAGAGAAAATGAAATAACGCAGTGAGAAAAAATGCCAGAAAATGATAATAGAGCCGGAGAAAAGAGAGAATTTTCACCCTGCAACATTCAGGTAATTATCTTAATGCATTATTTGATTTTATTACGTATGTTTGAATATATTTTTACGGTAAAAATAGGGATATTAGACATCGCCCTAATGATGTAAATTGATAGTTTAAAGGGTCGAATGGACCCCGATAATGAAATTGATTATATATTAGTACTCAGTGAGTTATGGGCAACATATAAATGTAATTTATTTGGGGTTTGGTTATGTGACCTTAAACCCTGTACATAGGCCTGGCCTGCGTATTGCGTATGCGAATAGGGTATCAGGTTCTTAACCGGATGCTGCCCTAAAATGTGACGAATGAAGCCCTAAACTTAGTATGTTGGGTAGTTAGCTGTAATTTTCTTTCGTACAGCTTAGAAGTGTCAGTATGTCTGTGTGTTTTTTTTTTAAGACTTGTCCTTATTTATGAACTATTATATTTATTTTCCTAATTTAATTGGTAAGGATTCGCCCGACGGGTCTAGGGGAGGATGTCAGGTGCCCGCACGGCCTAACCGGATTCCGGGTCGTGTCAGTTGGTATCAGAGCCCAGTTTAGAGTCTATCCAGACTAGTACAGTGTCTAGTAGAGTCTCGCTGATGGGTACGTAGACGTCCGTACTTATCTACGAAGGGCTATGATGGCATTTAGGAAGTTTCACTTCCTTCATTTCTGATCGTGCGTCGGTCTAGGATGCAAAAGTATTTTAGTTAATTCCTTCGTGGTAATTGTGAACCCTTGTCCAAAGAATCAGCAAACGGTATGAGTTCAAGACGAAGCAGTCTGGCCTGGGGTTAGTACTGACGAAGCCCCGAGTATTTTGATTGTGCTGACGATCTATTTACGGAGGTCCCAATTGTACGAGCTCGCGATGGGCATGGGAGCAGGGCCTTGTGGTTCCCTTGGCTCTCTACGATGATTTTACGAAAATTTTGGCGACGCAGATACCGCTAGAACCTATTATTCGCTAGGCAGCCTATTAGGTTGCCGCAAATGGAGACGTTCGATCTCAGGGAGCTCCTATTCCAGTTCTTAATGATGCCGCAATAAAGTATTTTTCGGAGGCAGCATGTGTTGTGCCTCTAGTTGTTCTGGCTGGTTAGCTAGCCGAAGTATCAGTTCGGTCCGAGTGCCTAAAGAGGCTGCATTATTTTACGCGGTTGAACCTTCCGATATTCTTAAGCAATGCATCAGATAAACCTCGTGATTTTTTTAAAAATAAAATGATGTCAGTATATCCTTTAGGCTGTTGGTTATCTCGAGCAATATGCTGTATATTAATCTGCTTTCCAGTTTCAGGGTCCAGCCTTGAATTGGTGGGCCGCTCTCTTATTAGCTAACTTGGTTCGATTTTTCTTTTAGATTCGTGGAAAAGTTCCTTTCGAGTAGCGAGCGAGATGAAAAGTGTTGCTAGTTTGAGTGGATTGGACAGGGTAGCCTATCGGTTAGCCCGTTGGTGTTTCAGAATAGGTGATTGAATTCTATAAAATGGCTAAATATGCATTAGAACTAGTCCATGAGCCTTTCGAGAGATTCAAAGATTTATTGGTGACCTTTCTTTTTCCTTGAGTTCCCAGTTGGCTCGAAAAATTGAGGTTGGGACTTCATTTGACGTTGTTGTTGATGTTGCTCAAAGGTACTAGGCATACCATAAGTTAAAATGGGAAGAGTGAGAGCGGGAAAGAAAGAGATCCCGTGGCCATAGTGGGTAACCATGGTACCTCATTTGGAGGTAAGAGTTCTGATTATTTTGGGAGGTCACTTCCAGATTATCTCAGCTTGTGTCACTTGATTCTTAGAGTGCGCCAGTAGCTCATCAAGATCAGATTCAGCCTTCTCTTTACAGCTATCAACAATCTTTCCAGCTTCCATTTTTCAGCGAAAAGGTGGTATTATTGTCGTGAGTCTGGCTATCCTTTAAAGAATTTTCCGTTACTTCGGCGAGTAGGCAACTATCCTTTCTCTCGTCAGGCACCTGCATAGTCGCAGGGGATTTTATTTAGATCTCAATCAACCAGAGGAATTCCACAATCCAGTAAAGGTTGAAAACGTGGTGGCAATTATTCTTCAGATGGTAATTATCAGTGTAGCAGCTTAGTTCAGCCGCAGAGGCAGTTTTATGAACTGCCAATCTGGCAGAATGCTGAGGCATCCGATGTAGTAGACCCGAGTATTTCTTCTTCTCTTAAATGTGAGTAAGATTTGATTCTTTCCGATCGATCTGGAAATGGCATGTCTTATCATGTTTCGACGGTTTCCTTGGATATTGTCGTAATTAAGAATCGGTTGCGGTAGAGGGGTGAGTTTCTGATACGATTTATTCCTGGAATTTATGAGACCCCACTAGTTTATCTGATCTAAATATAAGAGATTTGACGGTGAGTATTTCTATTGCCTGTTTGGCATCCTGTTATGCCACCTTGTGTTATTATGTCAAGTCATTTTACCTCTCTCCTCGAAAATCAGTGTTTGTAGCTTGATGGGATTCTTATTCGTCACCAACAGGAAGTGTCGTTGCTTCTTCCGGTGTAAAGTGGCTGGTAAGTAATGCTTGATCTATGTGTCTCCTCTTGGTTCGAGATCCTAGTAGAGTCATGTTATTCTATGAGTTTGTCTTAGTTATAAAAAGGGTATTCTGATAAATTGTCAGAGTTTCCTTCTTATTGGAAGGTTGAGTTGGCATAGATGTTCCATAAAACTCATTTAATATCTATCTCTTCAATTGCGATTCCTTAGCTAGCATGACTCGTAAGTAGTCTAGCTCAGGTAGCCAAGCAAATAAAAAGATGAGCTTCCTGAAGATCTAATTATTTCTATCCTCGATCTATTTCCATTTCTTCTTCGTCCGACACTAGTGAGCTTGGACTAATGGTAGCCGCTTGTGACGTTCCCTGCGTTGAGCCAGAGTATGTGTTATTGTAGCCGGGTAAGCATATTATTGTTTTGGATATCAGTTTATCCGGGTATCCATTCCCATGTATAGTATAGTGCTGGTTCTGGTTTTTCGGATCATCCAGTTTCAGGGGAAACTCTGCCAAAATTTTTATATAGAAGTACCATCCATTAGGCGGTGGTGTTTACGACAAAGGTATGAAGTTGTGAACTTGAGAGTTGCAGCTGTTTGGCAATTCGAAAGGGTAGTTGGTAGTTTAGGTTTGCCTACGTTCAGCTTTTAGCCAAATCTTCTTTAGTCCAGTAGACTGTGCAAGGATGGTTATTCCTATACAAATGGCTACAAGAGTTTGTGCTTTAAGTGGAGGAGTCTTCCTCCAAATACTGAATGGTAATATTAAATCTCTGAGGTGTTGATACCACTTTTCTCACGACCCAAAGTAAGGCCACGGCAGAAATCTACAATGAGTGTCGATCATTGCTAAACCCACTAATAATCTATTAATGATAGAGATAAGCTGACAACCTGATCGTATATACGTAGCTATCTGCTGAAAGCGTAAAGTCTGGAAATATGACACGACTTTAACTTGCTGGCAATTAGAACATTGAGCCACAAATTCTGCTATGTCACACTTTATTCCATCCCACTAATAAATCTGTTCAAGATCATGGTACATCTTAGTCGAACCTGGATGAACAGTGTATTTAGAACAATGTGCCTCTATCATAATCTGTCCACATAAATTTGCAATATCAGGAGCACAAAGTCTATCTTTATACATAGGAAAACCGTCAGTAGTAACCCTGCATGGTGACTCTATTTTTCTTCTAGCTATCTATCTGTATTCAACCAAAACTGGATCCTCATACTGACGTTGTTTTACTTCATGAAAAATTTAGAGTTAAGATCTAGTGCAGCTTGTCACCCATTGTTGCTCCCAAACGCACACGCAAGTATACGCGGTCGCCAAGTAATAAAGTGACTAAGTCGAGTGTCGATCCCACGAGGACTACGCAGACCAATACTTCGTAAACAATTTCTATCAGACTATCCAGGGGTCTTGTTCTTAATTGGAGAGAGTTTATGTAACCAAAAAGCAGTAATTAAAATGCTAGAAGTGTAGTCAAACAATGGTGCAAACTTCGGGTGTTATCAATATTAAGAGGACGGTCCAGGGTTAGAATTACGAACAATCCAGTTGATGTATTCAATTGATTTCACTTCTTAAATCCCGGGTTACTAACTGACAGGTTAATTGTAATTATGAAAACCTTTCAGTTCTTCACAATCTATGCAAGCTACTTTAATCCCTGTATGTCTACGGGTTAAATCACATGCACGCATTAACGATCCTGTAATTAGTTAAACTAGGCAAGCAAGTATATGTCTATCCTACCCGCGAATTGGTTCCCCGATGCCCGGGTTCACAAACTAGTTCTATTCTTCCTTATTACGTAATTAGATTCTCTCTTTCGAGTTCAACCCAAAAACCATAGATGATGTATAACTATCGAGCTCTAACAATTATACAAGTTAAATCAAGGAAGAATAAGTAACCCGTTATGGGATTCAATCAATGGAAATCAATCTTCAACAATCAACTTTCATGTAAACTCTAACCCCAGAACGTTAGGAAATTAGCCACACATATTCATAATCACAAGGCAAAGATTTGGTGTAATAATGAAATAAATGATGTAATAGATGAAAGATTTGGGAATAACCCTTGTTCAATGAAGTGTGTAGCTCTCAATATTGCCCAAAGTCAAGAACTCCCCTCAAAAACTAAGTAAATAAACTATTTATATTGTTTCCAAACCCTTATACATAAGTTAATCCCAAAACTAGAAGGAATAGGAAGTAAAATCGCGCATAAGGGGCGCTATAACGGGCGCCCCGCGCCCCAAAAAGCGTGCACAAGACCAGAGGACGCCACCAGGCCTCGTGCCATAGGCCTGCGTCGCAAGCCAAACGCGCCAAGCACTGCGCGCGATGGCTTGCGCGGCGCGGGCTCTATGGCGCCAGGCTATTTTGCTCTTTTTCCGCTCCAAAACTCGGCTTGTGTCGTGCCTTTGTGTGCTCGATCCAATTTTCAATCATCATCCAATCAATTCATGCTCAATCAAGCTTCGAAACGCTCCGAATGTATCGCGTAACAACCTACACACGAACAACACAACATCAGCGTAAAACCATACTCACAAGCCACCAAACAAGTGCAAAACAAGCTCAAATGTGCGGAAATATTAAGGAAAAGTAGGCATAAAATGCCGAACATCACCACCCCACACTTGAATCTTTGCTCGCCCTCGAGCAAGTCACATCTCACTTCCCAACCTAGATAGAACAGGTCTGCCTATGACTATGGTTGATACCGACCATTGAACCAATGCGCACACGACTACTATGGATCCACAACATGCCAATAATTTGCCAAACTCAAAAATATGAGAACAACCACCCCAAAATAGCTCAAATGCACAAACTCAACTCAATGCAACCATGCTCCCACAAAATTACACCTATCTACTCAATCAAAAGCCATCAACTTTACCTACTTCACGCAAACCACGTGCCCTCACCAATATGAAAGAGAGTGCCCCCCAAAGATCACACACAAAAGCAAATATCATGAATAGAACGGGGGCATTAACAAATGAATTCTCTCACTCTCAAGAAGGCTCACATGCCACACACAACGTACCATAGGCTTGCCCGTAGTGTAGGACTCCACTAATGTAAGCTCACTCCAACCGGGATTAACTAGGACTTTAGAAAGGTCGTAATGTAGGCTAAGGTGCGGGTAGGACATATATGGGTAATAGTGACTACCTCCCTAAGCACTTTTAATACATCACATTTAATTTCAAGCACAAGTCTCAACAAACCACCCACTCACACGTACCACACATACACCTTCTCAATAAGTAGCATATTTTTCTTTTCAATCACACACTAGCAAGGAAGGGATATCTTTCCTTTTTTTTTTTTTTTTCTTTTCTTTCACAACTCTTTTTTTTTCTTTTTCAATTCACTTTGTTTTCTCAATTTTTCATCAACTACCAACCTTGCCAATGTTTTTCACTACTACTACTTCACAATTTTCACAAATTTTCCCCTTTATTAACTCCACTCAAAAGTCTACCAACATCCAACCACAACTCCAATCTTCTACACAATATCAATAAAAATGCTTAAGGAGTAAAGGGCCAAAAGAGTCAATTAAGAACAAATGGGTAGGCTCGGGGTGTGGGTGTCAACAAAAAGGGTCAATTCAAATCACAACAACAACTTTCCAAGGTATATATGTAAGGGTAGGCTAACAAAAGAAGGCCTTGTATCATTTCCCGACTAGAGCAAACCTAGGATTTCGCTTTGCACACACACGGGGCAAGTTCTAGACATTGATATGCAACACGGAGCAACAAAAATAATGCCTCACAACACACATTGCACGTAGCTCACACAAAGAGGCTCCATCAACAACTCTCAACCAAGCTTTTAGAATGCAACTTGTGGAAATTTAAGCACTCATGCACAAAAGTTAGCAATCAAGTCAAACAAGCAGACTCAAGCATCTCAAGGGGATTGTTCCAATTTTTTTTTCTCTTTTTCTAGGCATGCATCAAATTAAAACCAAGGACACCACAAATAGCACATGCAATCAATTCAAGTCCCCCGGTATCAACCAAATCAAAGACACCTAGCATTCTACCTATTTCCTTAGCCTAGGGTCATCTAAAACTAACTATCCTAATCCTAAAAATGAAAAACTACCCGGTTCAAAGGTCACCCCGTGGAAAAGAACCGCGGCCATAAGAAAAACCACGGGGCGGATGACATGTACCACTAACTAAAACTAAAAAGAAAATCTTTTTGGAATTTTTCATTGGTTTTCTAATTTTTTTTCAATTTTTTTTTCATATATCAAAGCAAGAAACAAATCAAAATAAAGTCAATTGACAAAAATAAAAAGTCCTAAGGTACATGCATCCTAAACCTCAAAATAAAACTAGATAAAAGGGCAGTACCCCACCCCACACTTAAACTAAGCAATGTCCCAGTGCGACAAAGAAGTAAGTGCAAAAGTAAGAGTACAAGAAAACTGCCCTGAAAGCTGCCACAACTAGGCCTCCTCCTCATGATCCGGCTCATACTCACTGTCCGGATCGTTGGCCACAACATCCGAATCAGTGTTCTCATCTTCCCTCGGATCCAGCGTTCCAGCCTCAACCTCGCCCAGAAAGATCTTCGAGGTCTCCGTCAGTGGGACCTTCCGGTCAATAGCAGCTATATCAACGCCCGACTGACGGGCCATAGCCTCCATCATCAAGTACTGACGCGCGGCCAAGTTGGCATTTGTCTCTCGCCAATCCTCCGCCGTCAGCTTCACCGGTGCTGTGGTGATCACCCCCTTGACCGAAGAAATATCAAAGGGCCTCCCGAAGTCAAGGACAATACGATCCCCAACCTCATCCGCGGGGACCCCCGCCTTCTCTAAATACCGGGTCAAGAGGTTCCCAAAATATAACCGACTACAATGTTTTTCTTGCCTTTCCGCTTTCATCACTTTCAACATGTAGTACCCAATGTTCACCGGCCTCCCGGTCATGAAGAAATACACCATGCACGCCCGAGTCTTAGTAACCTCGGAATAATGAGAACATGGAAGAATCCGTGCATTTATAAACCGCATCCAAACACGTGCCGGCTTGAGAAAGTGGGAGAAATGCATAAACTTATGTCGCCCAGCTGCTCCTCGTCCCCACTTATGTGTGGACCCCTCACCACACAAAGTCTCCCGCAAGGCCGTGTAATCCGGTGTTTTGATGTAATTCCTCAACTCCTCATGATCGGGGTCATCTACCCCCAAGAAGGCATTCAATGCCGGGGGATCTAGCTTCACCTTCACTCCCCTAACCGTCACCATATCATCATCTCTCCACGCCTCATCGGGCTCCCAGTTGGCATAAAGTTCTTGGACCATGTCCAAGTTGGCAGGCCCCGGACTCTCAAACACTGAGTCCCACTTGAGGGCCATGATCTGCTCGGCCACCTCTTTAAACTTTTGCATCACCGGCTTTTTATCAATGGCTTGCTCGGGTATGTACCCCGCAAGCCTCACATTTTTGTACCAAGTTTGGCACTCCCCCTTCTTCACACTAGAGAGGCCATACCGTGTTTTGCCACCGGGACGCGGTATCGGCACCGCGTCCTTTGGAATTTTTGCCTTGGCCTTGGGCTTGGCCGGTGCCTTGCCCTTTTGAGACGTGGACGAAGGCCCGGCTTGAGTTGATGCTCTCTTTGGACCCTCAGTGGATGAGGAGCTAGCCTTATGCTTTGTAGCAACCATGGTACCTATACAATACAAAAATCAATGTGAGATATCAAGCTAAGTACCAAGAATACAATTCAAGCTCAAGGGCCACCCCACACTTATCACACACTCAATGTGTCAATCACTCAATTCAATAGCACGGGCTACCCCACACTTGAACAAAACTAGCTTTGAGCAAAATATGCTACGTTTTGAATTTTTTAATTCAAGCTAGTGTGGGTGCCTCATGATCCATTCTAGTGTGTATGCAACATCTAGTGTTCATAGGAAGCCTAAGGAATGCATTGCTACTCAAGAATTCACAATGTCATTGATATTTAATCTTTGAGGCTTTTTCACAAACACCTAATGTGCATAACTTGGAACTAGCAATTTCAATGGAATTTGTAATGTATCAACCCTCCCAAATTGTTAGGAGATCTCTTTATGCAAATCACAAGTCCTATACTAAGCATTCTAGACAATTTAGCACATCAAGATTGAATTTTTATGGATAAACTTGCAACTAGTTAAGAGTATCACTCATGAGCAATAATGAAGATAACTTACATGTTATGGAGAAGGAAGAGTAGTCATGTACTTACTTGAGGATGTTAGAATGGATTGCACAAGAGTTGGGATGATTCCAATTGTTAGAGATGAATTAGTGTGTGTGTAGAGAGTGTTTATGGTGAAAATAGTGAAGAAAAGATGAAAGAATTCGGGGTTAAAGGGGTTGGGATTAAAAGAATTTCGGGTCAAACCCGTTGACCCGTTTACCCCAAAGAATTTTTGCCTTGCGCGTCCCTCTCCGCGCCGCAAGCCTACAGCGTGCAACGATTTTGAGCTACTGCCTGCAGCCACGCGTTGGAGCCCGCGACGCATGGTTATTGCGCGCACGAAATTTTGCATTCTGCCTAGCCTCGCGCGGTGGGAGGCGCGGGGCGCTCCCTACCGCGCTTGGCTGCTTTATTCTTGCCTCTTCTCGCGCTTTGGGAAGCGCGGGGCGCTCCCAAACGCGCCCAAGCACATTTTTTCGCACCGATTTTCAATTTTAAGTACAAACCCAAGCGCGGGGCACGTCTCGAGACGTCCCACACCCCTCAATGCATTCATTTCACCATGTTTAGCTCACCCGACTCCTGCAAAAACGACACACAAAAACAACAAAAACATGACACTATAAAAACAAACGAAAACTAAACTATTACAAGTACAAACTCGGGTTGCCTCCCGAGAAGCGCCTTATTTAATGTCGTGGCACGACGGGTATAAATCAAGGGTCCCTCAAAGTGATTGAAGTGCGGTGATTCACCGTACCTCCCCAATAGTGTTTCACCCTTTGACCATTAACCAAAAATGTGTTTTCAGAACCCGGGGCTCTCAATGCAACCGCTCCATGTGCGGTAACACGAACAACTTCAAAAGGCCCCGACCATCTCGACTTCAACTTGCCCGGAAACAATTTCAACCTCGAGTTGAACAACAAGACACGCTGTCCGGGCTCAAAAGAGCGATGCTCAATGTGCTTATCATGCCACTTCTTTGTCCGTTCCTTATATAACTTCGCATTCTCATACGCATGGAAACGGAACTCTTCAAGTTCATGCAACTGGAGCATCCTCTTCTCACCCGCTAAAGCCATATCAAAGTTGAGCTTCTGAATAGCCCAATACGCCTTATGCTCTAATTCAACCGGCAAGTGACAAGCCTTTCCATAAACAAGCCTATATGGAGAGGTTCCAATAGGCGTTTTGAAAGCAGTTCGGTAGGCCCAGAGAGCATCATCTAACTTCATAGCCCAATCCTTCCTCGAGGCATTCACGGTCTTCTCAAGGATTTGCTTGATCTCTCTGTTAGACACTTCCACTTGGCCACTAGTTTGGGGATGATAAGCAGTAGCCACCTTGTGGCGAACCCCATACTTAGCCAATAATTTATTGAACAACCGGTTACAAAAATGCGTACCTTCATCACTAATAATAGCCCGCGGTGTCCCAAAACGAGTGAAAATATTCTTCTTCACGAACTTCACCACCACACTCGCATCATTTGTAGGAAGTGCAATGGCCTCCACCCATTTAGATACATAATCAACTGCTACAAGGATGTATTTATTACCCATTGATGGTGGGAATGGACCCATAAAATCAATACCCCAACAATCAAACAGCTCAATCTCCAAAATGTTGTTCAAAGGCATCTCGTGACGCCTAGTAATGGTACCCGTTCTTTGGCAACGATCACATTGCTTCACTAATGCATGAGCATCTTTAAATAAGGTAGGCCAAAAAAAACCAGATTGCAGTACCTTTGCAGCTGTTCGATCTCCACCAAGGTGGCCACCATAAGGAGAGGAATGGCAGCTCTGTAGAATCGGCTCTACTTCTTCCCTTGGAACACATCTCCTAGCTAGTTGATCAACACCTATCTTGTACAAATAGGGCTCATCCCACACATAAAATCTGCTCTCATGAAGGAGTTTACGCTTCTGCTCGGCAGTTGCCCCAGGGGGATACACATTACTCACAAGAAAATTTACCATGTCAGCATACCATGGCACCTCAGCTACATCAAGAGCAAAAAGTTGCTCATCAGGAAATACCTCTTTAATCTCAGGCCCCTCATCTACATGATCTCTATTCTCCAGCCTTGACAAATGATCAGCTACTTGATTCTCAGTCCCCTTGCGATCTCGAATTTCAACATCAAACTCTTGCAATAGGAGAACCCATCTAATAAGTCTCGGCTTGGAGTCCTTCTTTTCAAACAAATACCGGATTGCGGCATGATCAGTGTAGACGACAACATGAGTGCCAACCAAATAAGACCTGAATTTATCAAATGCATAAACCACGGCTAGCAACTCCTTCTCAGTGGTAGTATAATTGGACTGGGCTGCATCAAGCGTCTTGCTTGCATAATAGATGGAGTGAAAAATTCTTCCAATTCTTTGGCCTAGAACAGCCCCAATAGCATTATCACTCGCATCACACATTAATTCAAAAGGCAAAGACCAGTCAGGAGCAATGATGATTGGTGCGGTCACCAACCTTTTCTTCAACTCTTCAAAAGCCTTAATACAAGCATCATCAAACACAAATTTCACATCCTTCTCCAACAATTTGCACAAGGGAGTGGAAATTTTGGAGAAGTCCTTTATGAACCGTCTATAGAACCCTGCATGTCCCAAGAAACTACGCACCCCCTTAACAGAGATAGGTGGTGGTAATTTCTCAATAGCCTCTATCTTCGCCTTGTCAACCTCAATCCCCTGCTTTGACACCTTGTGCCCAAGTACTATGCCTTCTTGAACCATAAAGTGACATTTTTCCCAATTCAGCACCAGATTTGTTTCTTCACAACGGCTCAGCACAGCATCAAGATTCTTCAAGCATTCATCAAAAGAGTCACCAACCACTGAGAAATCATCCATAAACACTTCCACAAATTTTTCCACCATGTCAGTGAAAATAGCCATCATGCATCGCTGAAAAGTTCCTGGGGCATTACACAACCCAAATGGCATCCTCCTAAATGCATAGGTGCCATAAGGACAAGTAAAAGTGGTCTTCTCTTGGTCTTCAGGGGCTATCACAATTTGATTGTAGCCCGAATAACCATCCAAGAAACAATAATACTCATGGCCTGCTAGTCTATCCAACATCTGATCAATAAAAGGGAGTGGGAAGTGATCTTTCCTGGTGGCCTTGTTCAGCTTCCTATAATCAATGCAAATTCGCCACCCTGTAACAGTTCTTGTAGGAATCAACTCATTGTTCTCATTCTTCACCACTGTCATGCCCCCTTTCTTAGGAACACATTGCACTGGACTCACCCACTTGCTGTCAGAGATGGGAAAAATTATACCAGCATCCAGCCACTTGATAACTTCTTTCTTCACCACCTCCTTCATGATTGGATTTAGCCTCCTCTGCTGCTCTATGGATGGCTTATGATCTTCTTCCAAGAGGATTTTATGCATGCAGAAAGAAGGACTAATCCCTCTAATATCAGCAATAGTCCAGCCAATAGCTCTCTTGCGCTCTCGCAATACCCGCAACACCTTCTCAACCTGCACATCAGACAACAAAGAAGAAAGGATCACGGGCAAGGTATTACCTTCACCCAAATAAGCATAACGTAAATGTGCTGGTAAAGGTTTGAGCTCAAGATTAGGAGCTTTCTCAATAGACGGTTTAGGAGGAGCTAAGGTCAACGGTCTATCAAGCTCCTCAAATTTCTTCCACCCTGGGATGAATCTACTCTGCATATTAAGAACCTCCACAAATTCTTCAGTATCTTCATCCTTCAGGATATCATCATCATCACATAAGAGTGCCCTTTCCAAAGAATCAACGTTAGAAGCCAAGAATGACCTCTCATCAGCAGTCAACTCATCATCTATTACCTTTACCATGGACAACTCTTCATAATGAGAAGGAAGCTGGGTAGCTCTGAACACATTAAACACAGCTTCTTCCCCATTTACCTTCATGATCATCTTGCCAGCTCTGACTCTAATAACAGCATCAGCAGTAGCCAAAAATCCTCTCCCCAAGATGAGAGGAACCTCAGGATCAGCTTCATAATCAAGAATAATAAAATCAACGGGTAATATGAACTGACCCACTTGTACAAGCACATCCTCAATAATCCCCTCAGGGCATGTCAAAGATCTATCAGCAAGCTGCAAGGTCACAGTGGTGGGTCGTGGTTCACCCAGGCCTAGCTTCCTAAAAACTGAAGAAGGCATCAAATTCACACTAGCACCCAAATCACATAAAGCACGACCAACCTCATGTTCCCCAATTTTCAAAGGGATGGTAAAACTGCCTGGGTCCTTCAATTTCTGCGGAAGCTTGCTTCTAACTCTGGAACTGCACTCCTCAGTAAGTGCAACTGTCTCAAACTCAGTCAATCTTCTCTTGTTAGCAACAATATCCTTGATGTATTTAGCATATTTGGGAACATCCCGCAAAAGCTCCACCAAAGGAATATTTACCTGAATTTGACTCAATATCTCCAAAAATTTCTTGCATGCTGCATCAACTTTTTGCTTCTGAAGTCTCTGCGGGAAAGGTGGTGGTGGTCTCACAATAGCAGACTCGGGCTGCTTTTCAATTACCTTTTCTGCTTCTTTTTCCACCTCCCTATCAACATTTGGCTCTAACTCACCAGCAGGCTTCTTTGGCTTTGGGGGAACTTCCTCCAGTGCTCTTCCATTCCTCAAAGTCACTGCTTGCACAAATTCTCTAGGATTCTTCTCTGTATCACTCGGTAAAGCACCCCGAGGTCTATTATTTTGTGCTCCAGCAAGCTGCCCCAATTGTCTTTCAAGATCTTTCTGTGCATTGCTCAAATCTTTTATTGTTTGTGCCTGAGATGCTGACTCATCAATGAGCTTTTGCTGCCCTGCAAGAATTTTCTTGAGCATATCCTCCATAGTATTAGCCTGCTGTGGTTGAGCCTGAGACTGTGATCCCTGCTGTGGTGCATTGTTCTGATTAAATTGGGCTCTCTCATTACCCTGAAACTGCTCACGGGTATCTCTCCAAGAAAAATTTGGGTGATTACGCCAACCCGTGTTATAATTATTACCATACTGATTTCGGTTTTGGCCCTGTGATCTGTTCTGATTACCCACATAATACACTGATTCTGGATTAGAGGGACAAACCTCAGTGCTATGATCCTCACCACATACCTCACAAAAGGCCTGAACTTGCTGCACTGGAGCTGGTTGTGGCTTTGCTTGGAGAGCCAGCTTGCTGATTTGATTGGAAAGTGCATCCATCTTTGCTCGCAACTCTGTGATTCCATCTAGTTGAAGTAACCCAGCAGCTTTCTGTGTAGCTGCTCTGCTAGCCCCCTCACTAAATATATTAGCTCTGCCATCACCCTGCCAATCGGGATTGCTCTGTGAAAACTTATCAAGCAAGTCATAGATCTGTTCAAAATTTAAGGCCAACACTTGGCCTCCAGCAGCAGCATCAACCACAATCTTAGTCTGTTGGTTCAATCCCTCAACAAAAGTGTGAGCAATAACTTCATTAGTTTGATTGTGGTGAGGACAATCTCTCAATAACGCCTTAAATCTCTCCCAGGCTGCATATAATGATTCGCCTTCAAACTGCCTGAAGGATAAAATTGCACTCCTCAACCTGGCCGTCTTAGCCGACGGATAAAACTTAGCCAAGAATTTCGTAGCTAAATCCTCCCAAGTAGTGATAGACCCAGACTTTTCAGCCTTTAACCACTTCCTTGCTGCCCCAAGTAGTGAAAATGGGAACAAAGTCATCCGCACATAATCAGTAGGCACACCTGTCGGTGTATAAGTATCACTGATCTCCAGAAAGTTCTGCAAGTGTTGCTGCGGATCTTCATGCAGGAGTCCACTATATTGCCCCGTCACATGCAGCAACTGAATCATGCCGGGCTTGATCTCAAAGTTCCCAGTAATAGCAGGCTTCACAATACTTGACTCTACTCCTTTCAGACTAGGAAGAGCCACATCTCGCACTGCTACTGTTTGTTCTTCAGCCATTTCAACAGGAAGAGATGCAAGTACGATTGCTAATGCTTCTCGGTCTCTCGCTTCTTTCCTTGTCTTCCTCAAGGTTCTTTCAGGCTCGGGATCAAAAGGTGCGAGTGATTCGTCCTTTTTGTTCCTCTGCATTCAAAACCTATTGCCTGAAACAGCACAAGAAACTCAACAAAAAAAAATTAAACCTGAATAGCAAATAAGTAACTGTTCAAAAGTAATTAGTCCGTAATTAGTCCCCGGCAACGGCGCCAAAAACTTGTTGCTCCCAAACGCACACGCAAGTATACGCGGTCGCCAAGTAATAAAGTGACTAAGTCGAGTGTCGATCCCACGAGGACTACGCAGACCAATACTTCGTAAACAATTTCTATCAGACTATCCAGGGGTCTTGTTCTTAATTGGAGAGAGTTTATGTAACCAAAAAGCAGTAATTAAAATGCTAGAAGTGTAGTCAAACAATGGTGCAAACTTCGGGTGTTATCAATATTAAGAGGACGGTCCAGGGTTAGAATTACGAACAATCCAGTTGATGTATTCAATTGATTTCACTTCTTAAATCCCGGGTTACTAACTGACAGGTTAATTGTAATTATGAAAACCTTTCAGTTCTTCACAATCTATGCAAGCTACTTTAATCCCTGTATGTCTACGGGTTAAATCACATGCACGCATTAACGATCCTGTAATTAGTTAAACTAGGCAAGCAAGTATATGTCTATCCTACCCGCGAATTGGTTCCTCGATGCCCGGGTTCACAAACTAGTTCTATTCTTCCTTATTACGTAATTAGATTCTCTCTTTCGAGTTCAACCCAAAAACCATAGATGATGTATAACTATCGAGCTCTAACAATTATACAAGTTAAATCAAGGAAGAATAAGTAACCCGTTATGGGATTCAATCAATGGAAATCAATCTTCAACAATCAACTTTCATGTAAACTCTAACCCCAGAACGTTAGGAAATTAGCCACACATATTCATAATCACAAGGCAAAGATTTGGTGTAATAATGAAATAAATGATGTAATAGATGAAAGATTTGGGAATAACCCTTGTTCAATGAAGTGTGTAGCTCTCAATATTGCCCAAAGTCAAGAACTCCCCTCAAAAACTAAGTAAATAAACTATTTATATTGTTTCCAAACCCTTATACATAAGTTAATCCCAAAACTAGAAGGAATAGGAAGTAAAATCGCGCATAAGGGGCGCTATAACGGGCGCCCCGCGCCCCAAAAAGCGTGCACAAGACCAGAGGACGCCACCAGGCCTCGTGCCATAGGCCTGCGTCGCAAGCCAAACGCGCCAAGCACTGCGCGCGATGGCCTGCGCGGCGCGGGCTCTATGGCGCCAGGCTATTTTGCTCTTTTTCCGCTCCAAAACTCGGCTTGTGTCGTGCCTTTGTGTGCTCGATCCAATTTTCAATCATCATCCAATCAATTCATGCTCAATCAAGCTTCGAAACGCTCCGAATGTATCGCGTAACAACCTACACACGAACAACACAACATCAGCGTAAAACCATACTCACAAGCCACCAAACAAGTGCAAAACAAGCTCAAATGTGCGGAAATATTAAGGAAAAGTAGGCATAAAATGCCGAACATCACCCATCCATCATTGGCATATCTCCTTCACACCCCAACTCTTTGAGAAGTCACTTTAGCGTTATAAGTGCACATGTAATCAATTTTGTTGCTGGTATTCTGCCTCAGCTCATGGTCCAACTACATGTCTTTTTTATTTTTACTTTTTCAAGTCATAATATTTCCAATTCAAAGACAATGCCCTGAAGCAGATGTTTAGTCTGAAGATCATTGCTAGTCTGCATCATACTATCCAGTAGTAGTTGCATGATCCTTATCCTTATACGATAGACCCTGTTCAGATGAACCTTTGACATACATTAGGATATGAGTAACTACATTCCCACAAGGAGCTTGCAGAACAACACTAACATCAACTGAGATGTTGCATAGCGCGTTCGTAAAAATAATATAGCTTGCATCGAATCTTCTATAGTGTGTAGTGACAAGGTACATCAAAAGCTTCCCCTATTGCATCAAGCGTGAGCTAATTCTTAGTTCCATCGACCTGTCTATATCGAAAGGTATATCGAAGAGGTGATTATCGGCTAAATCATGTTAACCCATTCAAAGTTCCGTGTATCTTTGCTTCGAAAATATAGAACTCTCCTCTCGTGATCGAGGAAGGATCATCTTAGTCAGAATAATCCGGGCAACGGTATTATCATATTATCCAGATATATTTTATTCCAAGAGAAGTATTTGTGTTATAGTTTTAATTCTGTAATCCTGAGAAAAATTCCTTGGGATAGTTTATGAAGGTCGTGCAAGTTCTTTTGTTATCAGCGTGAATCTTGCTTTAGATTTAGGCTCGTTCGAGGACGAACGAGAGTTTAGGTGGAGGAGAATGAAACGACCTCGGTCAGTCGTTTCGGAAGTTAGGACTCCGATTGGCGTGTCGATAATTTTAAAATATTTGTAATGTCTATTAGGACATGTCTGTAAAATTAGAGCTAAATCAGACCTCGTTTGGTAGGCATCGGAAGAAGGTTTCAGTTTTTATTGGCGATAAATATTAAAAAGAGATTTTCGAGCTCGGTTTTGCCGAATGATCTCCGATTCGAAATCCGAAAACGCCGTTGGGTCCGTATGATTATTTATGACCATTGTGAACTTTCGAAAGTGAATTTCGATGTTGTTCGGCTAGTTCCGATAAAATGCCGAAAGTTAAATAATTTGATCTTTTTTCATTTAATTTGCATATTGAGTTTCGGGAGTCCGATTTGAGATCCACCTTCGCGAGTATGCTACATATATTTTGTATAACTTGTATGCAAAAGTTAGAATTATTTCGAATATTGTAGGGTACCGTTTTAATTTTTACCGTACCAGCGAATTTTAAAAGAAAGAAAGAAAGTGACAAAAAGTTAGGCGGTGGTGGTGATTAGGATTAGCTCAAGCTTATGAGCTTCAGAATTTAGCAGAACGTGAAAACGAGAACAGAAATATTATAACAGAGAAAATGAAATAACGCAGTGAGAAAAAATGCCAGAAAATGATAATAGAGCCGGGGGAAAAGATACAATTTTCACCCTGCAACATTCAGGTAATTATCTTAATGCATTATTTGATTTTATTACGTATGTTTGAATATATTTTTACGGTAAAAATAGGGATATTAGACATCGCCCTAATGATGTAAATTGATAGTTTAAAGGGTCAAATGGACCCCGATAATGAAATTGATTATATATTCGTACTCAGTGAGTTATGGGCAACATATAAATGTAATTTATTTGGGGTTTGGTTATGTGACTTTAAACCCTGTACATAGGTCTGACCTGCGTATTGCGTATGCGAATAGGTTATCAGGTTCTTAACCGGATTGCCCTAAAATGTGAGGAATGAAGCCCTAAACTTAGTATGTTGGGTAGTTAGCTGTAATTTTCTTTCGTACAGCTTAGAAGTGTCAGTATGTCTGTGTGTTTTTTTTAAGTCTTGTCCTTATTGATAAACTATTATATTTATTTTCCTAATTTAATTGGTAAGGGTTCGCCCGACGGGTCTAGGGGAGGATGTCGGGTGCCCGCACGGCCTAACCGGATTCCGGGTCGTGTCACATCCCTCCCTAAAAACTAACAATTTTTCTTTGAGAGCAGGAACATGAAAGCTTGCAATGAAAAGATCATTTGCACTATGGATGAACAATTTATTGAATGCGCATTCAAAGTTGCCTAGTAGATTGCATTGCATTGCCTTTTCGTGACTTAAAGCGTTATGCTTTGCCATGAGCTATTGCCGAACAAGCGGCATTTCTACCTCTACGATTTTCATTCCCAAATGAGCAATGAAGCCGAGGCATGCGTTATGTTTTCAAATCACGCCAAAATAGGCATTGCCTTATTTTTAATTGATAATCCGCCCAAGGCCATCATTGCCCGATTGTCTCGCCAATTGATTTATCAAATGGCTGTTGCACTGATTACATTTCTGCATTGTTTTGCTTTGCACTTGCTTTAAATTATGCCTTTGTATTTGCTTTAAATTAATTTCTTGCGTTACTTTTTCAGGTCAACCATCAGTTTCTTGGAGATTATTCGCCTTGTCGCATATGCACCGCAAATCTATTTCTTTCTTTTTCATTATAGCCTTTGCTTTATTATTTACTCGTTTTCCAACACATTTACTTTAAATTTGCAGGAATTGAACATCTGATTCAATATGAACTGAAGGCAGCATTCAACGCTTTGCAACACTATCAATACAAGCAACGTGACCCAGCTTTGCTTATTTTTTTTTCATTATCTTGCCTTAATTAATCCAATTTGCAACTTTATTTCGCAGGGTGCAATCAAAATTAGGCTCGTTCACCTTATAACCGAATGTTTTGGGCTCGTTGGCCTTATAAATGAATGTTTTGGGCCCGTTCGCCTTATAAATAAACAATTCGGGTTCATCCACCTGTTAAATAAGATATGCAGGTTTATTTCAAGTTGTGTTGAGACATTGGATGCTTCAAGACTGGATGTCTCATTTATTTTTTCATGTGATTGAAGCATAGTACAAGATTGTGTTGTAAACTGCCTCTTCATGAGTAAAAGCATTATGCTTATCATGGTTTGTTGCCGAACAGGAGGCATTTCTATCTTTTCTGATCCTTATTTCAAAATAAACATTATTCTGAAACTTGCATAGATGATAGAGAGAGATAGACAAGTTGGCTGAAGCACCACTTTCGGAGTGTTTCGCGATGTCGGTTGTCTTGCAATATTGGCATGTTATATTTAAAGTAGATTGATAGTCTAAGACAAGTCGGCTGAAGCACCACTTTCGGAGTGTTTCGCTATGTCGGTTGTCTTGCATTTGGCATGTTATATTTAAAGTAGATTGATAGTCTAAGACAAGTCGGCTGAAGCACCACTTTCGGAGTGTTTCGCGGTGTCGGTTGTCTTGCAATATTGGCATGCTATATTTAAAGTAGATTGATAGTCTAAGACAAGTCGGCTGAAGCACCACTTTCGGAGTGTTTCGTGATGTCGGTTGTCTTGTAATATTGGCATGTTATATTTAAAGTAGCTTGATAGTCTAAGACAAGTCGACTTGAGACATTATGTCTCCTTAGTCAACTTATCTTATAAAAGCCTTGCATTTTACAATTCGTTCTCACTTTACTTATTGTCTTGCTTTACTGTTTCAGAATAAGGATCAGCCTAGAGGTTCCCTGGGCGGAGCGCCTCGTCAGTTGATCGAAAGAAGAACTTATTGATGATGTCACAATCCGCATTTACAATTTTATGTTATTACTTTATCTATTTCTTGCCCAATTATTACAGTTTATTAGCACTTGCTCGCATATCATTTGTTGAGATTATTACAGGATTTTTAGCAGCACCGCAGCAGCGTTTGGAGCACAACATGGAACTTTCTTAGCGGTGAACTGGGGCAATCGTTGAGATGAGCTAGACTCGTCAACGAAGACCTGAAGAATCGCACCCGCATAAGTCATCAACCCTAGAGGTAAGTCTCTTTTTAACCTTAGAGTCTGAGGTTTGAGATTGAAGACAATATGGCTTGGTTATTGAGGTGCAGTGGAAGCTATGTCCGTGTAAACCCCTCTTTATGGATGTGTCGTTGACCACATTTTCATAACTTGGGTGATTACAAACCTCTTTTCCCGCGCTTGAGTAGTCGTTACTATCTCGTTTTTTATTTTCAAATTACGTCGAACTACATATGGCCTGATTCTCTTTCAGCCCGAGATATGTAGGCAACTCGGAAACTGGAGCTCGGCCATGTCCATAAGCCTCGCATTTTGATCCTAGGAATCAGAGTCTTAGCTTTACCGTGGCAAAATTGGTTTTCACATCAACTTTCTTTACCCTGAAAACTCTTTCATCCTTTCCGGGTAAAGAGGGGCAGCTGTTGACACCCAATTTTATCCCGGAATTGTCAATTAACGTCTAATTATGTTTAAAATAAGGTTAATTTTTAGAATAAATTAAGTTCATAATTTTAACGGAAAAAGGGCCATAATTGTTCTCTATTTTGAGTCCTGGCCTATTTACGCAACGCACAATTTTCTTCGTAGTCCAATTTTGGAAACCCCTAACCCTCTCCCTATAAATCCTAAAACCCTATCCTCTCACCCTCATTATTCATCATCCTCCTCCTCACAACTTACCACATCTCTCTGTCGATCTACCATCAGATCCACAAGATTCACAGCACCTATACATACACCCACATATAGATCGGGACAAAGAGGGTTTGGGGGGAAGTAGTAACAGTGGTGGAGTTACCACTGATGATCGTGGAATTGGTGTTAGTGGTGATTCAGTGATTCTTAGCCGGTGATTTCATCTGTTTTTGATTCATGTCCTTCTGTTACCGTTGATTGGTGACTAAAATAAGGGGAACGGAGGAGATCGGAAAACCTATTGAATCTTAGTTTGACTGGTTCTTACGCTCTGTTATCGGAACAAAAAGAAAAGATGAGAGGAAAGGGTAGCAGCGGCGCCGTGAGCTTCGACGGAATTCCACCGGAAAATCTCACCGGCGGTCGCTCCTCTTCCTGTGTTGACGGTGTGATTCTTTTCAACATCATGGCTCCTTTCACCGTGTTTCTGTTTGTTCATCGGAGATCAGGCTAAGTAGCCGGCGATGCCATTTTTTGGCTCGAGTCCTTTGTTCGTTTCGTTTTAGCAATATGTGTATGGTTCTTGTATATATATTGGTCATTGGTTTGTGAATCTGTAGAAGTTAAAATGTGGGTTTCGATTATTTGTATCATTGAATGTTACCACCACCGTTCACTGAAATTATGACCGGCATTGAGGATGCCTGGTCCCGTGAATCTATTTCGTGTTTCATGCCCCATTTCTAATTCCTTATAGCATCTGCTGCTGCTGCTGCTGCTGCTATTTATTATTACTATTTTTAAATAATTCTTTCGCAAGAAAAACGCACTTGTAAATATTTGAAAACCTGTCAGATTAACCGTTGTTAACGGAATTTTGAAAGTTCCTTAAAAACCTTCTTTCGAAGTTAACAAAACCTCTTACCTTTAGAATCTCTGAAAGAAAGACCGCTTTTTATAAAAATGGAGTTTTTGCACGCATTTGCTTATTTGGTTCCCTATTTTCCTTAAATTGGGTGGCGACTCCGAAAAATCCAAAAGAGTTAGTCCATTCAGTTGATATTCCTAGATTTATCCTTTTCGGGGTAATTTTTGAGGTTCAACAGAGACCGGACACATGAGTATGCCCAGACAAACTAACTTGTATGGAATAACAAGTGATCAGTTGCAGATGCTGTTCGATTTGCTAAAAAAAGGAGAAGACAAGCACAAGTGAACCATCGATGGGTAAGAAAATTCATCTTCTGTGGATTATTGACACGGGAGCATCAAATCATATGACCGGTCAAATGAGTGTTTTGGAGAATTTACGAACAATACCAAAGTGTCCGGTAGGTTTACCGAACGGAAGAAGTACGATGGCGACTCAGGAAGGATCCATCAGATTTAACGAAGACATGGTTCTTCACGGAGTGTTATATATGCCCGAAATGACTTGTACTTTGATTTCTGTGTCTCAATTAATTAATCAAATTGGTTGTAAAGTAAATTTCACTAATGATGTGTGTGTTATGCAGGACCGGGCTCCAGGGAAGTTGATTGGAGCGGGTGAACAAAAGAACGGACTCTACTACTTTCGGACGATACCCTTGGTGAAAGCTATGAAGGTCGATGTGGTAGATTTGTGGCATCAAAGGTTGGGACATCTTTCTATACAAGTAAGAAAATCTCTTTCAGTTTTAGAAGATAGTGGGAAAGTTAGCTTAGAAGAAAAGGCATGTGATGTATGCCTTAGGGCAAAAACAAACTAAAAATGTATTTCCTTCGAGTAATAATAAAGCTGTCGAACCTTTTCATTTAGTTTATTGTGACTTGTGGTGTCCTTATAGAACTTAATCTTCGTGTATATTTTGACTGTTGTTGATGATTGTTCACGAGGAGTATGAGTGTTCTTGTTAGTTGATAAAAGAGAAGTCGGAAAAAAATTGAAAGATTTCTTTGCTATGGTAGAAAGACAATTCAATAGACTGGTTAAGTGTGTCCGAAGTGATAATGGAACCGAATTTGTAAGTTTGAAAGGTTATTTTATCGAACAGGGGATCTTATTCCAAACTTCATGTGTAGGGACACCTCAGCAAAATGGAAGAGTTGAACGAAAACATCGACATATATTGAATGTAACACGAGAACTACATTTTCAAGCCAATTTTCTGATTTATTTCTGGGGAGAATGTGTGATGACGGCATGTTATTTAATTAACCGGTTGTCGACACCCATTTTTCCCGAACCCGGTTAGGGTTCGAAAAGGCTCGACTTCTTGGGACTCGTGGGTAAGACTTGGAGTCGCCACCTCACATTTTTTTACTAAGCGTATTAGGGCACCTACTTTATTTCTAGCCAATTTTAATGTTAACTCCGATAATTTGATCTACGGACTGGATGAAACGACATCGGTCTGTCGTTTCAGAAGTTAGGACTCCAATTGGCGTGCCGATAATTTTAAAATATTTGTAAGGTGCATTAGGACCTGTCTGTAAAATTTGAGCTAAATCAGACCTCGTTTGGTAGGAATCGAAAGAAGGTTTTAGTTTTTATTATCGATAAATATTAAAAAGAGATTTTTGAGCTCGATTTTGGCGAATCAGCTCCAATTCGAAATCCGAAAGCGCCGTTAGGTTCGTATGATTATTTGTGACTTTTGTAATTTTTCGAAAGTGAATTTCGATGTTGTTCGGCTAGTTTCTGCTAAAATGCCGAAAGTTAAATAATTTGACCTTTTTTCTTTAAATTCGCATCTTGAGTTTCGAAAGTCCGATTTGAGATCCATCTTCGCGAATATGTTACATATATTTTATATAACTTATTTGAAAATTTTGGGATCATTTCGTCTTCTCTAGGGTTCAATTTTAATTGTAATCGTCGTAGCGATTTTATTATAAAAAATAAAAAATAAATTGATGATGTCGGTTGCTAAGGGATTTAATCCCTTAGCAGTAAGTAGTCACGAGATACAACAGAAACATACAACTTAGATGAGAGAAAGGAAAAATTAGGAAAGAAAAGGGGAAAAAAGGGAAAAAGGAGTGGAAAAATAGTGGAATTTCTACTCCAAATCTTCACGTAATGATGTTAACTCATTATCTTAGCTTATTACGTGTTTTTGAATATATTTTTAAGGTAAAAATAGGGATATTAGACATCTCCCTAATGACTTGAATTGATAGTTTAAAGGGTCAATTGGACCCTGATGATGGAAATGATTATATATTCGTACTCAGTAAATTATGGGCAACATATAAATATAATTTATTTAGGGTTTGGTTATGGGACTTTGAACCCTATACATAGGTCTGGCCTACGTATTGCGTATGCGAATAGGGTATCAGGTTCTTAACTGGATTGCCCTAAGACATAAGAAATGAAGCCTTTAGCTTTATTTGATATAATTTTTCTGCTTATTGAATAGAGCGGGATCGTTTGGCAGTTAATCCAAAGGAAATAGCAATTGTTGAGTAGCAGGGCTAGCTTTGGAATACGGTAAGTGTTTATATCTATTTCTTTGGAGGCACCTGGCCTCGTGGATTTTCTACCACGTGTTCCTTACGTGTGTAGCTGCCGATAGGCATACTCATTACGCCTTAGCTTTGGATTTACATTCTATATTATATGCTATGTCCTGTTGTTGGTATTGCATTGAGGATCTGAGCATTGTACTGTGGCTATGAGTTGACATATACTTCCCGGCAGTCGATGAGAGTCCCGCGCAGCTGAAGGGTTATCATTGCATCATATGGAGGGTAGGAGGATTCCGCCCTCGGAGCAGGAGGATTCCGCTCCATTGCATTATATTGAGGGTAGGAGGATTCCGCCCTCGGAGCAGGAGGATTCCGTTCCATTACAACATATTGAGTGTAGGAGGATTCCGCCCTCGGAGCAGGACGATTCCGCTCCATCGCGTCATATTGAGGGTAGGAGGATTTCGCCCTCGGAGTAGGAGGAATCTGCTCCATTCATTTGGCACATGTGACCCTTTGCATCTCATTTCATTTCATCTCATTTCATTTCATTTCATTCCATTTCATTTCATACTATTGTTTATTTTCTATACATGACTACTGTTCTGGTTATATGTGCATTGTTTACTTGTTGATTGTTGTCTGGTTCCGTTTCCCTGACTAGCGTATCTATTTTTTGAGGTTGCTAGTTTGTTTGCACTTATTGAGTCCTTATAACTCACCCCCTATTTGTCCTTGAATTTTCTTTTCATTCGGCAGATTCTGCTCCAGGAACCAGCCAGTCGCGCCGTGATTGAGGAGTAGTACGTTCTCAGCTGTCTATGGTGAGCCATCCTGTTCATTGCGGCCACCAACTTCAGATATTACAGTTTTCCTTAATTTTGCTCCCTTCGGGAGGTGTGTATATCTTTTGGCCTTCTTAAATGTCTGATCTGGAAACCTTTAAAACTGTGTTTTCTGGGTACTTATTTGTATTATTCAGACAGCTTGTATATTTGTCTATCCTTGAGAGTTATCTTATGTTGTTAAAGTTTGGTTCATTTTCATTTCAAGGTAATTCTTCACAAATTATATCGATTCAGTCAATAGGGTTTGCCCGAAGGGTTTAGGGGAGGTGGTCGGGTGCCCGCACGGCCTCACCGAGAATTCGGGTCGTGTCACGAAAAGTCTGAGTAAGGGTTCAGATTAACCCAAGAGGAAGGTGTTAGGCACCTCTCTGATTCCACAAAGTGTGGTTTCCGACCGGACTAGATAATTGGGATTTAATAATAACTAAAGGCAAGTAAAATAATTTCTACTATACTATATACAATTTGAATACAAGTAATTGTATAATCGACAAATAAATCGATATTCCATATTTGCCATGGACTTCAAAACTTCGTCCGAATATATCTTGCAAGTAAAAAAAATTAGTTAGTATGCCTAATATATGAAAACAAAATTAATAAAGGCCAAACAAGTAAAGCAATAAGAAAATGCAATAACAATTTTTAAAGGCTTGTCTTCTCCAACAACGTCATATTCAACGAGTTTTGCCGAGATGTACCTCGCAAAAATGTTAAAATGAAGTTAATATTATAAAAAAAAAATAATTATAAGAAAAAGAAAATAGTAACTAATAATGAAAAATAAAAATGTTAATGGTAATGAAAGCAGTAATAAAAAATAATAGTAATTATAATAATGATAATAAAAACAAAAGGAAAAAAAGGAATTTTCGAAAGTTTAGGTTCAGATTCGGGTGATGGGTGGCTAAGGATACCGTCACGGCTGCAAACACGCCGACCGGTCGTGTTGACATGCCAAATGCAAGTCTTATTGCCTATCCCATTCGTTTTTCAACATTGTATATATAAATGTTATCGTCATCGCCTTTTTTTTTGTTTTGTTTTCGGGACATATAAGGGACGGGACTTGTATTAACCTCCAAACGTCATTGGTCAAACGGTGTAGTATCTGTTCAAATCAATTCATAGGCCTCAAAATAATTATTTTCATAGGCCAACTTTATGTAGTATTTGCTCAACATCAGTAGTCCGTATCTTGCATAAATATTCATCATTGCACAGTATTGTCGAACCAAGGCTGAGTCAAAACTTAACCAAACAGAAAAAGTCAGTAAATAACATATTCCAATGGAAAGAGATAATCGATATAGAAAATAACCATATGTAACAGTAAACAAAACTCCAGCAAAAAGGAATGACTAAAGGGACAAGAACACCCAAATAGGCATCCTCAGAGTACGCAGAACAACATTGATTAGTGGCAAATTTTCACCAATTAATGGACCAGTCAGATTCCAAAAGAGGAACAGATAGAGCAACATCAAAGGGGGCCACAGAGACGGTGATAGTAGCAGCAAATACAGCAACATCAAGTGTAACTGAGAACCATACACCGCCGCTAAGAGTCGTACCTGTTCAAGGAGGAATTTCCGAGGGGACAGTGTCGATGGCGAACAGGGTGGTGCCACCAATTACGAGGAGGAGGAGCGACGCCGATCAAAAACTGGCGGCGTCGCTGTGACTCCAACCCCTTCACTTTCTGGACTTAGTTGTAGGCGAAAATAAGCAGAGACCGGCAGTAACGTTTTCCAGCCGAAACTCTGGTGGTGGTGACTGTTTGACGCCACTGGCTATGTCCTCTAGACCCCAACCCCGATCTCCCTCTAATTATCCATCACCGCCCGTATCCCCTTTTTCGATCTGCAACTCCCTACTCCCTCAATTTCTATTCAATCGTTTTGTGTGTATTGGGATTTAGGAGAGAAAATGTTGGAGAAGATCATCGAGTCCCCCTTTTTGTGTATGGTATCTGTTGCTTATATACAATAGTAGAGAAAGAGTCGTTGTAAGGTTCAGCTTAATTAAAGGGATTTGGGGAGTGATAGAGGGGAGATTGAGTTCAGTAGATTTAAGGAGAGAAAAGATTTTGATTTGTTTTATGAATGTTGGGGAGGAGATGATGGAGATGGGTTCTGGAGGATTGGATTAGTGATAATTAAGGGAAATTAGGGAGATTGTAGAGAGGATTGGAGAGATGAGATTTGGGATATACTTTGAGATTTTTATAAAATTTCTAATATAAAGTGGTGAAAAAAATTGGTAAAAAGGAATGTATATGGTTAAGAAATTCGTCCGGATTCAAAGTAAAGCTAATTTAATAAAAACAAGGTAAATAAATGAATAAATGATATAGTAAATTTTGGTAGAGATTGAAAAATCAATTCATTTAAAATGTATGGGAAGAAAGAAAAAACCTTATAGTACCAAGTAGATGTATCTGGTCGAACTTTTGTCTAGATGCAAAGAACATTCGAAAATTGAATTCAAATTAACATGTCAATATTATGAAATGAAAATGGGTGGTATGAGATTTTGACCGAATATTTTAATTAGACTGCTATTCAATTTAAAGGTGCAAGATAAAATATGCATAAATTATATATACAAAAGAAGAGAAATATGCACACATAAAACAATTGGGGTCAACTTAAGTTAAATACGTATAAATAGTCACACATAATTATAAAACGCTATTTATGCAGTCAATTACGCGAATAGCCACAGTTTCACAAATAGCCTAAATGATGCAAATTACATAATATAATCATAATTAAAATATACAATGTAGAAATAGGAGATAACACACGTAAATGCATGCTTTCTAATGCAAATTTCACTCAAACGGTCAATATTGCACCTTTAAGTCGAATATAGCTAATTATAGAAAAAGGAGGGACAAAATTGGGTGTCAACAGCTGCCCCTCTTTGCTCGAGGATGATGAAAGAATCTTCGGGTAAAGATAGTTGACGGAGAAGCCAATTTTGTTACGACGGACAGACAAAGTGGTGAAAAAGGAAAATGAGAGTTTTGGGTATTTTCGGCCGAACCCCAGTCTCTGAGTTGCCTACATATCTTGGGTTTTACGAGAATCGGGCCATGTGTAGTTCTAGAATGGCATGTTGCCTGTGTGAGATGTTTATGACGCACGATTGAGGTGTCAAGAGTGAACTTATCCAAGTATGTGAAGTTCAAATTTGTGTATGCTTTGCCTCTTGGCGAGATAAATGATTGAAGAATAAAGCAGAGGCACTATCGAAGACTAAATATCGTCAATAGATCGAGCGTTGGAAAAGAGCTTGTAATCATCCTAGTTATGAAGATGTGGTGCACGACACAACCATAAAGAGGAGTTTACACGTACATAGTTCCCACTTCATCTCGATAATCGAGTCATCTTGCCTTCAATATTGTCTTGACCAAACTGGAGAATGTTGAGAAGTGAAACACGATATATGCGTACGATTCAAATAGATGGGCACGATTAAGCACGAAAGTACGCGCGATTGACACAGATAGGCTTAAATAGGAAAGAACACAGACTTTCATCCAATCAGGGATGTAAGGTTAGGTGGGTCACTTGTGCGAGTATGGAAATATAGATTTGAGTGCTTTAGAACTCGGCAATATAGATAGTTTGCAATATAGAAAAAAGCATTATCTGTGAGATTAAGCTTCTTGAATGGAGTTCCAGAATGGTGCATAGTATCTATTTGAGGTTTTGCGGTTGCACAATTCATGTGCGATAGTGATTTTCTGGGGAGCAAATGTAAGGGTATGTGAAATAGAGTTGGGGTTTGTCAAGGGGGCTGTCAAGGGATTGGAGAGTGTCCTGCAACAAAAGTAGGATTAGTGCAACCAAAGATAATGATAAAGTAAACTCCCCTGTAGAGCTGAGCTCTCTTTTGTCATGTAGTTGTCTAGTCTGTTTCCAGGTGCTTTGAGCGTTAGGAAATATATGCTTCTCCTCTGGGGATATTCATTTAGGTGCATCTTGTCAGGAGATAATTGTTTGTCGTGTCGGGCTGCATACCTTGGAACACTGTCACGGTGTTTCCTGCAATAAAGGGTGAGCTTTTGTAGATAATATTTGTAAATGTAAAATGGACTTTCCTATCGTTGGATTGTCAACTGTCATTTGTCGTGGTTTCTTGTTATGAAATGTTTTCCTATTTGTCAGGGATCATAAGTGCCTCTCGTCAGGAGATATTTGCCTGCTCGTCAGGAGCTATTTGTCTGCTCGTCAGGAGCTATTTGCCTGCTCGTCAGGAGCTATTTGTCTGCTCGTCAGGAGCTACTAAGTGCTTCTCGTTAGGAGATAATTGTCTATCGCGCTAGGCTGTGTACTCTGCGAACAAAAAATAAAGTGCATGTCGCTGGGCTGTGTACCCTGCGAACAAAAGTAAAGTGAAGTCCTAAAAAATAAAATTGTCATTATCATATCTACAACGCCGCTAGGAAAGTTGTCGTTTTTTTTTTCTGCTTTTATAATGCTTTCATGAATGTTGGGCCTTGGTCAAGCTTTCTTCGGTGAACTCCAGTTTTTGTACTTCGTCTCTCTTGAAATTTTTGAGGTCTGCCCTAATGTCAGCTTGCGTCTTTTGGAAATTTTTGAGGGACCCCAGTTTATTACCTTTGATAGATCATCATATTATGGCAGTGCCTGTAAAACCAAACATGAAATATATATGCATATCCAATTCTAAGGCGGACGAGCCTATTGTAGTGGTGCCTGCAAAACAAAGTATGTCAGTTTGTCCTATTTTAAGCCGGAAAGAGCTGATCGTCATATTGTAAGCCTGACGAGGCTTGTCCTCATATTGTAAGCCTGACGAGGCTAGTCGTCATATTTTAAGCCTGACGTGGCTGATTGTCATGTTATAAGCCTGACGAGGCTAGTCGTCATCTTTAGGCCTGACGTGGCTAGTCGTCATATCATAAGCCCGACGAGGCTAGTTGTCATATTTTAAGCCTGACGTGGCTAGTCGTCATATTATAAGCCTGACGTGGCTAGTCGTCATATTTTAAGCCTGACGTGGCTGATTGTCATATTATAAGCCTGACGTGGCTAGTCGTCATATTCTAAGCCTGACGTGGCTAGTCATCATATTTTAAACCTGACGTGGCTAGTTGTCATATTTTAAGCCTGACGTGGCTAGTGCTATCATGTCCATTGTGATTGTCTGTGAATCTTGTGTTTGTGCTGAAAAATCTTTTGAGAGAACTAAAGGAGTAAAGGTGTGAGGTTTTGTTTCTTCATCTGTCCTTGATTGTGTTGAGCCTGATAAAGTTGTTGTTGAAAATCTTGATAGAGGGAGGTTGTTTATTGTGTAAGTCGGGTATAATGTGAGGTTGTCAGTTTTGCCAGTTTCGGTTGTATAGTGATTGGATCTCTTTCTTGTGACACTTGTGTGGGTATACCACTGGCTGATCTTCTTTGTCTATCACAAAGAACTTGGATAGTGGTAGGATTGTTTGAATTCTCTCGGTGTCATGTGCTCATGGTTCAAAAGACTTTGTTCCAGAAGTAAATATTTTCGGCTCGGTTTGTCGTTTCGGCTTCTTATGAATGCAGATTCTTAACCAATCTCAGTGTTTAAATGCAAAGCAACCATTGTAAAATGACAATATGCAAAAAATAGAGTTAGCACATTTAGCAAGGGCTTGAAGCAAAAATAACACATTGAGCTTAAGAGAATATGCCTAGACCATGAATGATAGATTAGCACTTGAACTTGGAGATTATAAAAAAAGTGTATAAAGATTCAAAAAGATTACTTGAGTGCTTTATGTAGCAGTCAAGACAAGGATTTTGGTTAAATGATTGATGCTTGCTTAAGCAGGAGATGGTTCAGGTTAGATCAAAATTTTGACAAAGACTTCGGGTAAGGGGTTTGCATATGACTGAAAAGGAAGTCGGCTTTTGTCGAACACCAAGACCTTAGTGTATTTGTCATCCTTACTTGCAATTTTGTGTGTCCTGGTGCCTGCGTGTCTTTGAGAGAGATTTTCAATGCTTTTCATACTTGTCAACCAACTGCCGCAATTCAATCTTTGCCTCAACTTTTGCTTGTTATGTAGATCTTGTTGCCAAGAGACCGATCCTGGTGTATCATGTATATTCTTAGATTTCTGCTTTAGTCAGGACCATTTTAGAGGTTGACCATATTGTATTCCTTGCTCAATGTAGTTGTTGTCATGAAAATTTATTCGAATAGAGCTTTTGACCGAAATCGCTTCAAGAAGTCTGTCTGCCCCTATTTTGTATCAAATCAATTCATGGTCTTGTAATAGCTTCATCTTGAATTCATCGTCTCATCTCACACTTATTAGTTGGTAGGGATATGCTTTTAATACTCAGCAAGAGTTTCCAGCTCCGTCATATAATGAAATTTTTGTCACTGCGCCTTTGCATTCTTTTCCAAATTGAATTAGCCTGCTAATCTTGGTTGTTATGCATAAACTTTTGTATCATCAAGCGGGCTCCGATCATTTCTCACTTCCTTATTGCCTTGTGATAATCCTTTGAACGTATTTGGCCATGAATAAGTGCAAGTTTGGAAATATTTTGGATTGCCTTAAATGTATTATAATATGGACTAGACCGACAAAATGATACTCAGACATTGTGTCAAAATAAAGTATTTCGATAAGTCATATGTGCCATTGAGCTTGACCAACAAATTTCTTACCCTATCAATTTTCCGCTCCATGCGCATAATGTTTGTTTTCTTGTATTTTGAAAAATCATTGACAAGTGCACTTTACTTAACCATACCTTCTACCATGGTATTCAACTTGAACCAACTTTTTGGATAATAGGATTTTGAGTTGATAAGGGATAGGGAATTATCATGACATGCGAAAGATTTTTGATATCAAGATTTAGGCATAGAATTGGGAGATGAGGTGCTTAGGTAGAAAGAGACCTAGAGCAATAAAACAAATTCACGTAATGCACACCTAGCAAATAAAAAAAAAGTATCCTATGACCGCTTTCTGCATGATGATTTGGAAAGCATTTTGTGCCACATATATCATTTCATTTACTACAAAATGCGGAGTTTAAAAGAGAATATTGCATCTATCGAACATTGGTCTTTATTACGAGGGTTGATATTGAAACAACATAAGGGAAGGAAAGGACTAAACATTGCTAGGAAATCAGATCATGGCCTGAGCGAGCATTCTTCATGTTGATCCATCCTCAGAAGATTCATCTTCTTCCTCTTTGGATGAGTCTTCTTCAGACAAGCTTGCCTCTGATGAGTATCCTTGGAAGATGATATCGTCTGCATCAGTATAGAGCCGGGATATGTCAAATGTGAAGTTCTTCAACATTTCCCAAGCCTTTCTTCCTTTCTCTTCTATTCCTTTGTCAGCCACAGAATTCATTCCTTCGCTAGCCCATACACCTATAGACTCTATTCGTTTTGTCAGGAGTTCTGCCTTATTGCGCCATTTGTCTTTTTCTTTGTTCTTTGCTTCGACCAAACTTTGCTTTTTTGCTATTTTCTCTCGTGCCTTTACCAGTTGTTTGAGTAACCTTTTGTACTCAGATTCTAATTCATCAGCATTCCTTTTCCTTTTTCTTGTTGCTCTTGGTTGAACTTCCTTTGCTATATCTTTTCTCAGCCAATCAGGATAATCTTCATCATAGCCTACATCAAACCTGTCTCGTCCAATAGTCTCGAATCCCATTTGTCGCCTTTTTTTCCAAAGTTCTAATACCTTGTCTTTGAACAGTGTCACTTCTCCAAAGATGTCTGCTTTGAAACTTCTGATGTCTGCAATTTGGGGTACAATCTGCTTTCTCCCTGCTTGTCCAAGTGCCCTTAAAGGAGTGTATGGGTAAACTCCTCTAAAGCCCACTAAGACAAAAAAGGAAGCTCTTTCAGATGTTGTGATTACTGTTGTGCCGAGAAAGTAATCAAACATCCATTGTATGTTTTCAGATGTCAACTGAGAAAGTCTGTGGTGTCAGCCTTTGGCAGTCGTTGGCTGGTCCCATTTCTCAAGAGCGTTGTTCATGCGGGCGGTATGAGTCAAGATGTAGTTTTCTCTTGGTATGGGGTGGAAGGCTTGGTCTATGTTGTTCATCCTCTGCAAATGTTCCATCAACCAAATTTTTAGGATTAAATTACAACCATAAAAAAAGCTAGCACCTTTCTTGCATCTTTCTAAAGCTCGGTACATTTCTGCAACAATCATCAGTACCAGAGTGTATTTCTTGTTGAGGTCCTTGAGTAAGGCATCGACAATTGATACCATACAAACATCAACTCGTCCTTTGTGTTGTGGAAACACGACAGTTCCTATAAAGCTGGTGATAAAAGCAAGCACCTTCCGCTCTTGCCGATCTGCCCGGTTAATGTTGAAATAGTCTTCGGCTTCTTGAAATGCTTCTCCACACCCAAATTTGATGTAGAGGGAAGTTAGAGAAATTCCTGACTGCCTTATATTGTCTGTGCATAACTCGAGCTTAAACCCTACCATTTCGAAGAACTCCTCGGGTGTAATATTCTCAGGCATCAATACCTCATCACCATCAAATGGGAGTTGAGTCAATCCACCTATTTCTTCCAGCAACGGTGTCAACTCTACACTTCCAAAGTAGAAAAACTGTTCGGTCCGCATCCCAATAGTGTACTGCTGCTTCTACTATCCCTTTTACTGCAGTGTGCTCCATTAGTGAAATTAGATTCCCCTAACACCACATTAACTCGGTCTTGTTGATCTATACTTAGGTTTCCCCACCAATGTCTGAGTAACTGAGGGATTTCAGTAACCATGTCGAATGTTCTATTGGCCATGATCTTTTGGAAAAGGTGAAGGACGATAGGAAAAGGGAGAAGAAAAATGGCTAAGATTCACTTTATTGTGAGTAAAATGATCAACGTGTGGAACAAGCTTTTGAAAACAATACAACAGATAATGTGAAGAGATGTGTCGCTGCGGGTTGAGAACTCTTTAGACACTTTAGACGGAAGATGCTAATAGATTTTTGACAAACCACGGATGGCAAGTCTTTATATATAATGCCTAAAGGTTAAATTTGCATTATGTGTCATCCCGTCTATCAAGTGGTCGTTTCTGCTTCAAATTGGGATTTTAATGCCTTTTCTGTTACCATTTGTGCTTTTGAATAGCACTGAATACAGAATGATTTCAACTGTTTAGGAATAAGCGATCATTTCTGCTTCAAATTGGGCTTTTGATGCCTCTTCGGTTACCTACGTGCCTTTGAATGGCATTGAATACAAAATAATTTCGACTGTCTAGGAATAAGCGGTCATTTCTGCTTCAAATTGGGCTTTTGATGCCTCTTTGGTTACCTACGTGCCTTTGAATGACATTGAATACAGAATAATTTCGACTGTCTATGAACAAACAATCATTTTTTATTCAATTTGGCTTTTGACGCCTCTTGGGTAACCTTTGTGCCTTCGAATGGCATTAAATACAGAATAATGCCAACTGTTTATGGATAAACAATCATATCTGATTCAATTTGGGCATTGATGCCATTTTGGTTACCATTTGTACCTTTGAATGACACTGAATGCAAAATAATGCCAATAAACAGTCTACATTTGCACGTTCAGCCCTTTAAGTGAATGCAAATAAATCATGTTCAACGCTTTTTGGGGGTCAAAAACCCGTTCAGATGTATGAACAGGTTGGCCCATTGGACTTGAGAACAAATCGACTAATGATATGTCATGATGCATGATTCCTAGCACCGCTACTAAGGAATGGAGTTTGTTAGACCGAGTGTTATTATTCTCCCAAGCGGACGACTCGGGAGCGGGAACGTCTCGAACCAAATAGATTCCAAGTTATTCCCCCTAAAGGAATTTTTATGCGAGGAAAGAGGTGGTCGTAACCACCGTGTTTTCAATACACAATTTAGAAAGTTGCCAGGACTGACGGAAGATATGTGTGATATGCACAAGTTGAAAAATATAGAAGTCTTGAAAGAAATGCACAAGTTTCCTAAAAAAACTTAAGTATATGCATATATGGAGATATCTCACAAAATAAGCTTAAAAAGGATAACAGAATGAACACACATTAGTTTAGAAAAAAAATAGAATTAACAGAAACTAGACAATATTAAGTAAAATTATTTTGAAGAAAAGGAATTGAAGTATTTCAAAAATAATAATTTTAAAAAGAAGGAGGAAAAAATGAAATAAACAAGTTAGCTTTTTAAAATAGGATAATAGAAACTAGACAATAAAGAAAATACAAAAGAATTACGACGTGAAATTAATTTAAAGAAAAAGATTTAGCAATTTATGGAAAATTTAAAAATAGTTGAAGTGTGAGACGTGTTATAAGAACCTTCCAAGAGTAGGTCTACTAGACAAGGACATGGCTCCCCTAGGCGGACAACCAAGGGGTGGAAACGTTTGGAATTGTTGGTTGTACCACGGACCAACTATACCCCAACCGTTCCCCCTAAAGGGATTTTTTGAGAGTGAAACGGCCGTGAGATCCACGTAACCGTTTATGGTGTGTGCAGGTGTAAACAATTCCAGAAGTGGAGGAAATATTACAGAGTATAAATTAAAATAAAATGAAAATGAAATAGAAAAACTAAAATCCATACCTGCAAAAGAAAAAGAAAGATATATTAGTTTTAAGAAACAATAGGAAAAAGAAAATAAATGCAAACAATCCCAATTAAAAGTCCGTTATGGTTTGAACCTTGATATCCCCAGCGGAGTCGCCATTCTGTCGACACCCATTTTTTCCGAACCCGGTTAGGGTTCGAAAAGGTTCGACTTATTGGGACTCGCGGGTAAGACGTGGAGTCGCCACATAATATTTTTTTTACTAGGCGTATTAGGGCACCTACTTTATTTCTAGAAAATTTTAATGTTAACTACGGTAACTTGATCTACGGACCGGAAAGTCTGAGTAAGGGTTCAGATTAACCCAAGAGGAAGGTGTTAGGAACCTCTCCGATTCTACAAAGTGTGGCTCCCGACCGGACTAAATAATTGAGATTTAATAATAACTAAAGGCAAGTAAAATAATTTCTACTATATTATATACAATTTGAATACAAGTAATTGCATAATCGACAAATAAATCGATATTCCATATTTGTCATGGACTTCAAAACTTCGTCCGAATATATCTTTCAAGTAAAACAAATTAGTTAGTATGCCTAATATATGAAAATAAAGTTAATAAAGGACAAACAAGTAAAGCAATAAGAAAATGCAATAGCGATTTTTTGAAGGCTTGTCTTCTCCAACAACGTCATATTCAGCGAGATGTACCTCGCAAAATGTTAAAACGAAGTTAGTATTATAACAAAAATAAAAATAGAATAAAGTAATAATAATAATAATAATAATAATAATAACAACAATAATAATAATAAGAAAAAGAAAATAGTAACTAATAATGAAAATAAAAATGTTAATGGTAATGAAAGTAGTAATAAAAAATAATAGTAATTATAATAATGATAATAAAAACAAAAGGAAAAAAGGAATTTTCAAAAGTTTAGGCTCAGATACGGGTGATGGGTGGCTAAGGATACCGTCACGGCTGCAAACACGCCGGCCGGTCGTGTTGCCATGCCAAATGCAAGTCTTATTGCCTATCCCATTCGTTTTTCAACATTGTATATATAAATGTTACCGTCATAGCCTTTTTTTTGTTTTGTTTTCGGGACATATAAGGGACGGGACTTGTATTGACCTCCAAACGTCATTGGCCAAGCTGTGTAGTATCTGTTCGAATCAATTCATAGGCCTCAAAATAATTATTTTCATAGGCCAACTTTATGTAGTATATGCTCAACATCAGTAGTCCGTATCATGCAAAAAATTTCATCATTGCACAATATTGTCGAACCAAGGCTGAGTCAAACCTTAACCAAACAGAAAAAGTCGGTAAATAACATATTCCAATGGAAAGAGATAATCGATACAGAAAAAAACCATATGTAACATTAAACAAAACTCCAGCAAAAAGAAATGACTAAAGGGACAAGAACACCCAAATAGGCATCCTCAAATTACGCAGAACAACATTGATTAGTGGCAAAATTTCACCAATTAAAGGACCATTCAGATTCCAAAAGAGGAACAGATAGAGCAACATCAAAGGGGGCTACAGAGACGGTGATAGTAGCAGCAAATACAAAAACATCAAGTGCAATGGAGAACCATACACCGCCGCTAAGAGTCGTTCCTGTTCAAGGAGGACTTTTCGGTGGGGCAGTGTCGATAGCGAACAGGGTGGCGCCACCAATTACGAGGAGGAGGAGCGACGCCAATCCACTTACTGGCGGCGTCGCTGCGACTCCAACCCCTTCACTTTCTGGATTTAGTTGTAGGCGAAATAAGCAGAGACCGGCACTAACATTTTCCAGCCGAAACTCTGGTGGTGGTGACTGTTTGACGCCACTGGCTATGTCCTCTAGACCCCAACACCGATCTCCCTCTATTTATCCATCACCGCCCGTATCCCCTTTTCCGATCTGCGACTCCCTACTCCCTCTATTTCTATTCAATCGTTTTGTGTGTATTGGGATTTATGAGAGAAAATGTTGGAGAAGATCATCGAGTCCCCCTTTTTGTGTATGGTATCTGTTGCTTAAATATAATAATAGAGAAAAGAGCCGTTGTAAGGTTCAGCTTAATTAAAGGGATTTGGGGATTGATACCGGGGAGATTGAGTTCACTAGATTTAAGGAGAGAAGAGATTTTGATTTGTTTTATGAATGTTGGGGAGGAGATGATGGAGACGGGTTCTGGGGGATTGGATCAGTGATAATTAGGGGAAATTATGGGGATAGTAGAGAGGATTGGAGAGAAGAGATATGGGATATACTTTGAGATTTTTATAAAATGTCTAATATAAAGTGGTGAAAAAAATAGGTAAAAAGGAATGTATATGGTTAAGAAATTTGTCTGGATTCAAAGTAAAGCTAATTTAATTAAAACAAGGTAAATAAATGAATAAATGATATAGCAAATTTTGGTAGAGATTGAAAAATCAATTCATTTAAAATGTATGGGAAGAAAGAAAAAAGCTTATAGTACCAAGTAGATGTATCCGGTCGAACTTTTGTCCAGATGCAAAGAACATTCGAAAATTGAATTCATATTAACATGTCAATATTATGAAATGAAAATGGGTGGTATGAGATTTTGACCGAATATTTCAATTAGACTGCTATTCAATTTAAAGGTGCAAGATAAAATATGCATAAATTATATATACAAAAGAAGAGAAATATGCACACATAAAACAATTGGGGTCAACTTAAGTTAAATACGTATAAATAGTCACACATCATTATAAAACGCTATTTATGCAGTAAATTATGCGAATAGCCACAGTTTCACAAATAGCCTAAATGATGTAAATTACATAATATAATCATAATTAAAATATATAATATATAAATAGGAGATAACACACGTAAATGCATGCTTTCTAATGCAAATTTCACTCAAACAGTCAATATTGCACCTTTAAGTCGAATATAGCTAATTATAGAAAAAGGAGGGACAAAATTGGGTGTCAACACCGGTCACCCACTAATTTGTTGAATGCGAAGACACCTTACACTGACTTAATGGGAGTGACACCGAATTTTGATCATTTGAGGGTGTTCGGTTGCTTATGTTATGCTCGTAATCCAGGACGAGCAGGTGACAAGTTTGAGAGCAGGAGTCATCGATGTGTGTTCTTTGGATATCCGAATGGGAAGAAAGCGTGGTGAGTATATGATTTGGAGACAAAGAAGTTTGTGATATCGAAAGATGTGGTGTTTTATGAAAAGCAATTTCCGTTCGCATCAAAGGAGATTGAGGAAGAAAAATGGAGACATAATATGATCCTTGTCACCGTAGCATTGGAGGAAGAAGAGGAGAGTGTGCGAGGAAGGGGGGGTATTAAAAATAACAATCAAATGACTCCGGAAATTGAACCCAAAGTTGTGACTTCGGAAATTGAACCCGAAGTTATTCCCACTGTAGCTCCCGAACACAATGAGGATGGTGTAATCACCGAAGAGTTGGGTCGTGGAAAACGAACTAAGAAAGAGAGTGTTTTGCTGAGAGACTTTGTTACTAATACAGTCCAAAAGATGAGTCACCGGGTATCGTCCTGTGTTCGAAGGTCTGATTGTTCATACGTTTCTCAACCACCCTCTGGTAAGTCCTATCCTCTAGCACACTATGTCAATTGTGATAATTTCTCTTCGAAACATGTGAGTTTCTTGCAGCTATAAGGCAAGGACATGAGACTACTTCCTATTCGGAGGCGGCGAAAAATGATAAAGGGAGAATAGCCATGGGACAAGAGTTGAAGGCATTGGATGCGAACAAGACTTGGGAGATAGTTCGCTTACCTCCCGGGAAGAAGGCCTTCGGATGTTGATGGGTATATAAGATAAAGTAAAACTGGGATGGAACTATTGAAAGGTACAAAGCAAGACTGGTGATTTTTGGGAATCATCAAATCGAAGGAGTTAACTACACTGAGACCTTTGCACCGGTTGCAAAGATGGTGACTGTCCGAGTTTTTCTGGCCGTAGCAGCTGCTAAAAATTGGGAATTGCATCAGATGGATGTACACAATGCATTTTTGCATGGTGATTTTCACGAAGAAGTATATATGAAATTGCCTCCGGGGCATCGCATGACCGGGAAAGGAACTGTGTGTCGCCTTCGAAAATCATTGTATGGTTTAAAACAAGCACCCAGGTGTTGGTTCGCGAAGTTGTCTACTGCTCTTAAGAAATATGGGTTCCGACAATCGTATTCGGATACTCATTATTTACGATGAAGAAGGGAAATGTGTATTTGAATGTGCTTGTTTATGTAGATGATTTAATCATATCTGGCAATGATTCGAGGGCAATTCGAATTTTTAAGTTGTATCTCTCGAAATGTTTTCATATGAAGGATTTAGGTGTTTTGAAATACTTCTTGGGGGTTGAAGTGGCAAGGGCTCCGAAGGGAATCTTCTTGTGTCAGAGGAAGTATGCATTGGATATCATATCGGAAGCAGGCTTGCTGGGGGCAAAACCGGTTGGTACACCAATAAAAGAAAACCATCGCTTGGCGCTTGCGACTGGTCATTTTATTAAAGATCCTAAACGCTATTGGAGAATGGTTGGAAGATTGATTTACTTGTGTTTTACACAACCGGATTTGTCCTATAGTGTGCATGTGTTGTCACAATTCATGCAGAGTCCCCGTATTGAGCATATGGAAGCGGCGCTTAGGGTTGTTCGATATTTGAAAGGTTGTCCGGGACAAGGCATCATATTGAATTATCAGTGCAGTCTGAGATTGCACGGGTGGTGTGACTCCGATTGGGCAGGTTGTCCGTTGACACGTCGATCGTTGACTGGCTGGTATGTATCTTTAGGGGACTCACTGATATCTTAGGGAACGAAGAAGCAACAGATTGTGTCAAGGTCCTCAGCCGAGGCCGAGTATCGATCGACGGCAATGACTGTGTGTGAATTGAAGTGGTTGAAAGGGATATTATGGAACCTTGGAATCGATCACAATTCTCCGGTGAATTTGAAGTGTGATAGTCAAGCAGCTTTACATATTGCTCGGAATCTTGTTTTTCATGAACGCACTAAACACATCAAAGTCGACAGTCACTTTGTTCGGAATGAGATTATTGGAGGAATCATTCGTCCCAGCTATGTGCCTACGACAACACAACTGGCTAATATTTTTACGAAGGCGCTGGGACGGGCCCAGTTCGAGTATTTTCTTAACAAGTTGGGCATAAGGAATCCTCATGCTCCAACTTGAGGGGGGGGTAGTAAAGGTTATTGTAAATAGGATAGATATGTAAATAGGTTAGTTATGTAAATTAAATATTGGGCCAAGCTCATTAAGCTTTACTTGGTCCCTAAGTTAGGTTTCTTGGTTTTCCCTTGTATAAATATGGGACTCCTTCATCAATGAAAGGCAAGAGTTTTCACCTAAAAAGCTTGTTCAATTATTTCAGTTAGTGTGTTTGGTTTTCTCGGTGTGTTCGATTTTTACAAATACCAAGGCCAATAAATTTCCAAATGAATATAGAATAGACCCATTTAATCTATTATGCGCTAAAGAAATATTAATTAATCTATCTAGATGTCCTATAGTAATTGAACAAATTAATGTATATCATTGGAGTCAGAATTACAATGCATATATACAACTAACAAAGGCTCTATGAAAGGTAAGTGAATATCCTAAGTATCTCTCCTATAATTAAGTTCTCTGTACAAGGTAAGTATAGATATACACAATATTCTTTTACACTCCCCCTCAAGCTGGAGCATAGATATTGATCATGCCCAGCTTGTGACATAGATAGTCAACTCGAGCTCCGTTCAATGCCTTTGTGAGAAAATCAGCTGGCTGCTCTCCTTTCCTCACATAGCTAGTGGAAATCAAGTTATCCTCAATCTTTTCGCAAATAAAGTGACAGTCCACCTCGATGTGCTTAGTTCTCTCATGATATATTGGATTAGAGGCAATATGAAGGGTGACCTGATTATCACACCAGAGTTTTGCTGGTACAGGGTGCTTCATCCCAACTTCGGTCAAAAGGTGATGTATCCGCATAATCTCACATGTGGATTGTGCCATAGCCCTGTACTCTGACTCTGTACTGGAGCGCGATACAACATTTTGCTTCTTACTCCTCTTTGAAACCAAATTCCCTCCCACAAAAACACAATAGCCAGTAATAGATCTCCTATCAATTCTTGATCCAGCCCAATCAGCATCTGCAAAACACTCAATGCGAGAGTGCCCATGACTGCTATATAGTATACCGAGTCCAGGAGCTCCCTTTAAGTAACATAGAATTTGTTCCAAAGCCGCCCAATGCTTGACTGTAGGTGCTGACATGAATTGGCTGACTGTACTCACTACAAAAGCAATATTCGGACGAGTCACAGTTAGATAGTTTAGTTTCCCAACTAACCTCCTGTATCTCCCGGAGTCATCAAAAGGATCACCATCATCTTTCATGAGATGCACATTAGGAACCATCGGGGTACTACATGGCTTGGCTGCCAACTTTCCAGTCTCTGGAAGCAAATCAAGAATATACTTTCTTTGAGACAAAAAGATTCCCTTTTTGCATCTATTTACCTCTATACCCAGAAAGTATTTCAACTGACCCAAGTCCTTCGTACGGAACCTAGCATGCATAAAGGACTTGAGAGAAGAGATTCCTGCAAAATCATTTCCAATAATGACTATATCATCGACATACACAACAAGAAGAATAATACCACATGTTGATCTTCTGTAAAAGACGGAGTGATCACAGTGACTTCTTTTCAGCCCAAACTCTCGACTACCTTAGTAAACTTGCCAAACCAAGCACGAGGACTCTGCTTCAAGTCGTACAAAGTATGACAGACTTTCCCATACTCCCCTTGAGCAACAAAACCAGATGGTTGCTCCATATATACCTCTTCATATAGGTCACCATGGAGAAATGCATTCTTAATATCCAGTTGATGTAAGGGCCAATTTTCAGAAGTAGCTAGAGAAATAAACAAGCGAACGGAAGTCAGTTTGGCAACCGGGGAGAAGGTATCTGAATAGTCCACTCCATAGGTCTGAGCGTACCCTTTAGCCACAAGTCTGGCCTTCAGTCGTGCCACATACCCATCAGGATTGACTTTGACAGTAAAGACCCACTTGCACCCTACTGCTTTCTTGCCTCTTGGCAAATCCACTAAGTTCCAAGTCTGACTTTCCTCTAAAGCATGTATCTCCTCAAGCATAGAATCAGACCATCCCTGATGAGCAAGAGCTTCCTTCACTGTTTTGGGGATAGTTATGGAATCTAGAGAAGCAACTAAAGACCTAGATGTAGGAGATAACTGGGCATATGAAACAAAGTTAGCAATAGAGTATGTGGATTTACAAGTGCGTGTATCTTTGCGAAGAGCGATGGGAATATCAAGGTCCTCTGAAGGCTCAGGTGAGGCAGGATCTGATGATGAAGGAACTGGTGCAGGACATGTATCATTGGTCTTATGCTTTCTTGAGTACACGTGAACAATTGGTGGTATTGCTGGTGCAGATGAAGATGGGGCTGAAGGCACAATATCTGGAACAGAAATAGAATGCATAATATCTAGGGCAGGGGCAGATGACACAATATCTGGTTGGTGCTCACTAGAAGTATCCAACTGGTGCTCATCAGACTAACCCGGAGATGTATGAGCGACCTCATCTAAATTTTCTGTCAGGGTGCCGGCAATATGATAAACCAACCATTCATCATCCTCCCCCTGACTTGTAGAGACCGGGGGTGCAAAGTAGAATGGTGTAGCCTCCAAAAACATAACATTGGTGGATACTAAATACTTACCCAATTTAGTACAGTAACAACGGTACCCCTTCTGATGTCGAGAATAACCCAAGAAAACACACTTCAAAGCCTTAGGATCCAACTTGGTAACAGATGGTCGAACATCTCGAACATAACACGTGCTTCAAAATACCTTAGGCTCCACAGGGTATAGTGACTTTTTGGGAATATAACATTGTAGGGAATACCACCATCTAGCACAACGGAGGGCATGCGATTGATTAGAAAACAAGCTGTAGAGACGGCATCAGCCCAGAACGGTTTAAGAACTTTTGTTTGGAACAGAAGTGCTCGAGCTGTCTCAAGGAGATGCCTGTTCTTCCTCTCAGCAACCCCATTTTGAGAGGATGTATCAACACATGAGGACTGGTGGATAATCCCATGTTCTCTCATGTTATCTTCATTAATTTATTGAAAAATTGGTTTGCAAAAGTTAAAATTATTACAAATGAGTGAATAGTAAGACTGAAACGATGTTGACATATACTCCTTAGCATTGTCACTTCGAAGTGTGTGGACAGTAGAATTAAATTGGGTTTTCACTTCAGCACAAAATGAACAAAAATGAGAAAGTACTTCAGAGCGATTTAAATCCAAGTCATTCGAGAAAAATCATCCACAAAAGTAACAAAATACTTAAATCCCATTTTTGACACAACTGGGCATGGTCCCCATACATCTCAATGAACTAATTCAAAAGCAAACTCAGCTCGTTTATTAATTCTAGGACTCAACGGGCTGCGATGGTGTTTTGCATACCGACAAGACTCACACTCCAATGAAGAAACATTCTGAAATTGAGGATACAACTTCTTCAAAGTAGGCAGAGAAGGCTGTCCCAACCAACAATGTGCCTCAAAAGGAGACACGACACTAGAGCAAGCAACAGACCAAGGCACCCATTCATCAAGTATGTAGAGACCATCAGAAACATGTCCTTTACCAATAATCTGCTTTGTCACGAGATCCTGAAACAAGCAATGATCAGGAAAAAATGAGATACAACAATTTAGATCTTTGGTAAGTCTACTCACAGAAATTAAATTAAAGGAGAATTTTGGTAGACTTAAAACTGATGATAAGGTAATGTGTGAGGTTGGTTTAACTATCCCAGAGCCCACAGTGGTTTTAGTTGACCCATCAGCAATGGTCACAAAATAGGGTATTTTGTGGGGACGAAAACTAGCAAAGCTACTAGGATAACCTGTCATATGATCTGAGGCACCAGAATCAATCACCCATTTGTTTGAAGTAGAAACAAGACATGCTTTACTTGACTCCTTCAATGAATCCTGATATTGAGATAATTTAGCAAAATCTGCAGCTGAGATAAGAACAGAACCATCAGAAGATGAACTAAGAGCAATTGCAACATTAGCCCTCCCTCGAGGACATTCTGATTAGCCTGATTGCGAGCCTGTAATTTCTTACAGTTCGCCTTCCAGTGACCTGTCTCATGGCAATAGTGACACTCGTCTTTGCTTGATTCTGAATTCTTATTTCGTCCTCCCTTGTTGTCAAACCTTCTCCCGGTGTCAGTTACTCCACCCTTAGCAACCAGGATATTGTGTTGAGCAAATGACGTATTCTCAATGCGTAGTACCGTGCTAAACACATCTTTGAGAGAAGTAATCTCAGAGCTCGAAAGAATCTGAAATTTAGCTGTCTCAAATTCAGAAGGAAGGGCACCTAAAAAACTCATTATGGCCATCTGTTCTCTCTGCTTTTGTTGCACCTTGATATCAATACTCAATGGCAGAAGCATATTTAATTCCTCATAGGTTTTCTTGAAATCCATGAAGTAAGCCATGATAGATTTCTCACCTTTCTCAGCACGATAAAATGTCTTGCATACATAAAAAAATCCGAAATAAATCCTCTTTGCCAGAGTATAAGAACTCAAGATAATCCATCAATTCTTTAACAAACTCACAGTGACTAGTTAAATCAACAATATCACTATCAATAGAATTTCTTATTTGTAAGAACAAACGGGCATCATCTCTCAATCATGCATGTTTAGTTTCATCACTGGGGGGGGGGGATCTTTAATCAAATGATCATCTCTATCCATACTACGCAAATAAAGGGATCTTTAATCAAATGATCATCTCTATCCATACTACGCAAATAAACCCTAATAGTTTTACTCCATTCCAAATAGTTAGAACCATTCAATTTATATTTGGTAATTCTTGACATGGTTGGAACTAATTCAGTCACAGCAGCCTTAACATCTTTATTATCAGCCATTATTTCAACAAAGGTCACAAAGAATCAGATTCTAAATCAAACAAAGATGCCCCAACAGAACTGGACAAGTAACCAAAAGAAATCACAGAACTAACAAGTATGTCGAATGGATAAACAGAGCTGACCGTGATAAGCAAACCAAAAAATCTGAAACTGATTAGAGAAAGCAAGCCGAAGCGACCAAAACCAAATCTAACCATGAAATCCAAAAGCAAAAGATGTGAGTTGATCAGAAGCACCAAATGGGTCGGCCTGAAATAGCAGTGCGACCCAAAATTTTGGCTGAAGTTGGAACACCCACGCACTGACACACACCACCACTAGAAATCTGACACGCCGGCGATTTTGCTCCACGCACTGTCCAACAGGCATCGGAAATACTTTATTCCGGTCGGAATCCTCCCCTGAGTCTTACTGTGGTGGAGGTGAGATAAATCGACCACTTCGAAATGTAACCCAAACAACCAGTGAACAAAAACGAGCAAAACATTGAAAATAGGAAGTTGTGGATCGAGCCTTAGAGCTCTGATACCATGTAATTGAACTGATTAATGTATATCTATTGGAGTCAGAATTACAATGCATATATACAACTAACAAGGGCTCTATGAAAGGTAAGTGAATATATTCTCTGTATCCTAAGTATCTCATCTATAATTAAGTTCTCTGTGCAAGGTAAGTATAGATATACACAATATTCTTTTACAGGATCTTACCAGAAAAATCATTTATGGGCAGAGCAATGAGTGTTGCAGCCTTTAAAAATTTCAATATATACAGGAATTTGCCCACTTACAAAGTTCGATGACATATTGAATTCTATGATATTTTCGAGGCTAACCAAGCTTGCAGGTAACCTTCAATTCAGCCTGTTGTAAGATAGGTAAAGTTTCCTCAAACTAGTACTGTTCCTTAGCATGGTGGAACTGAACCACTAAGTAGATTTCTTGACAAGTCTAGTTGTGCCCCAAGATTCTTTAAACTGCAGATAACGTCTGGTATGGTTCCTTTCATACTGTACTACAAGATATGTACTACAAGATATATTTCTGTAAGTGTTGTTAAATTGGCTCGCTCTCCTGGTACAATTCCTACGAAGTTATTTTCAGACAATATCATGATTTGAATCTTTCTGCACTTTCCTAGATTTGGTGGAATTACTCCATCTAGGTAGTTGTCTCTAAGGTAAAGCCATTTCAAGTTTGGGAGACTGTCACATATAGTTGTTGGAGCTTACCTGTAAGGTTTTTCTTGCAGGTCTAACATAGTCATGCGACGAAGATGACCAAGTTCTTGAGGGATCTCTCCAATGAGTAAATTTTCCTTTTATTTCAACTCTTCCAACTTTGTTAGGTTGGAAAGAGAAGATGGGATTTCTCCGAAAAAACTCATTTTTCAAAAGATACACAAACTGAAGGTTTAATAACAAACTTAAAAATGATGGAATGGCACCAGTAAAGTTACTCATTGCGACATCAATCAGTTTCAACCTACGCAAATGATCCATCTCTTGTGGAAAACCCCCATGAAAATTATTGTCACTGATGTCGAGAGAAATGAGAAATGAAAGGTTTCCAAGGTGTGGAGGAATGGTACCATGAAGTTGCATGCTAGAAATGTCCAAAGCTATGATTCTCTGGTGGCGAGCGCTGCAAGTGATTCAATCCAACTGCATATTGGGCCAGAAAAAGACTAGTTGTTTGCTAATATTTTGTTAGGATCAAAAGAAATATGAGATTTCAAGGAAAGAAGAGCAGCTTCAATCACTGCTAAAGTGGTGGAGTTCTTGAGTAATTTTTTGGTTAGTCTATGGAGTACTTAAAGCTTAAACAAAAAACACTTCATACACTATCTGAAGTGATAGAGGAAGCCTTTATTTTTCTATTTGCTTCTAGTTGGAAAATTGCCACACTACTAGAAAACCGCCTTTTCCGACCGCCAAATCGGTCGGATAACGGTCGACATTTCGATCAATCTTCGACCGATTGCGGTGGTCTAATAAATGATGGCCGAAAATAGAGCGTCGACCGACACCGGTCGAAATTTCGACCGACTTTCTTAAATGACGAGTTCTTCGACCGAAAGTCGGTCGAAAGCCGGTCGACCTTTCGGTCGAAATGTTGGTAAAATGTTTTGACCAACTTTTCGGTCGAAAATCTGTAAAAACCTACAATATAAAATCTGCAATTACCCCTACACCACCTGTAAATTCAGCAACACCCAGAACACGCAGCAAAACCAGCCAAAACAGATTCGTAAACGATATTCAACAAGGCTAACAAGCCAAACAATAGAAACAAGTCGATCAACATCAGTAATAGTGTTACAATTATCAAATAAACTTAACACGTCAGTTTATTTAAGCCTGCAAAAAGATGATGTAAGCTTGATATTTTCCATTGCCTCACCATTATATTACACAACCTACAAACAAAAGCGGATCTAAAATTTCGAGAGGATGTGTTCACCACTGTCGCGGGCGGGTTACAGTGTCACCAGAGTAGTTGACAAATCCAATGTAAGTAATACAAGGGAAAAAGAAAGACATCAAAGGATCCTAACTGGGAGTCGGTCTATGCTCCTAAGAGTAAGTGAACCACTGTCTGACCACATGAACCATTTAATCAAACATCATATTAGACATATTTTTGGATAGTATATTCATAATTATCTAGTTTGGTAGATGGACCATGGGTTCACGTGAGCCGCATATTTGTATATACATCCGCCGCTACCTACAAAGACTTATAAATTATAATCAGGAGCAGAGCTAAATTTTACGAAGAGCGGTCCTGAACATTCTTCGTCAAAATGTCATACTATTGTGTATACATGTCAAACATTACTTTTTATTTCTATTTTAGAACGCTTATTTTGGGATTCAATTAGAGGTCGCCCTGGGGCGGGGCACTGCCAAAATACCCTGAGGCTTATGTGCGGGGCAAAGTTCTCTGAGGCTTACATTCCAAGCTCCCCGCTGTTGGTCCTGAGCACGCCTAACGTTCAACTCTCGGAGCTCGCTCAATAAATCATATGCAAATTATCTGTCAAATTCTCGAATTGACATTGTTCATCCACATAATTGTTTAAAATAAATAACACAAGTTATGTTAATGTTGAAAATCGAGTGTAGCTCATCTAACGAGACATATATTACATGTATTACAATTGAAATATCATGTGGATGAATATCCTAAGTACATTTATTCTGAAAATGCATAGCCAATGTTTATGTCATCAATTGTTTCTATAAGTTTTTTTTTTGTCATTTTCAATTTTCTCAAAATTCTATGTATTTTCTATATTTTTATTTGTAATTATGATATTTTTTATTAAAAATAAAATAAAATCCATGAGGCTTACCGCTATGTCTCGAGATTTAGGCTTCGCCTCATGACAAGTAAAATGTCTCGCCTCACGCCCTCGCCTTTTAAAACATTACTTTTTATACATGTATATTAGATCTTGAACACCCTTAGTGAAATTATGGATTTTCGCCATTGCGTAAAATCTGTCGTAATGTCAAGAGGAGAAAATGATCAAAGTAGATCCCCTGAAAGTTTGTAACAAATGGTCGATTCTAATAGCAACTGCACTACTAACATGACCTTTCACTACTAGAAATAAAGCTTATTCCAAGGGAGCGTTTGGCGAGGGAGTTCCCAAGCCAAAAAATGGAGAAGGAATTCCCTCTCCAAACAGCTACTTTTTCTCGCCAAAATTTTTTTTAAAAAAATTGAGATTGGCTTGGGAATTCCCTCGCCAGGGCATAAAATTTTAAACTTCCCTCTCCTACACTGCTTGGCAATTCCCTCTCCAAAATTATATAAAAAAAAGTAATAATAATAATAATGGCTTGGGAGTTCCCTCGCCAAGGAACAGCAGAAAATTTTCTCTTTCCTGATTGGCTTGGGAATTCCCTTGCCAATAAAAACACTGCAGATCTGTCAGGTGTTTGGCGAGGGAATTCCTTAGCAGTGTAGTAAATAAAAATTATAATCCTTTCACGGAACAAATCGCACAAACTACACAGAACTCATCCCAAACAAAACAAAATTCCCTTCTCCACCATCACTGCCTCTGCCTCGTCCATCTCCACCGGCGACTCCATCGGCGACTCAACTTTTTTTTCTCGTCCAACCCATTGCAAGCCCATCCCCATTAAGGTAAATATTTCTGTTAAATTTTTCTTATACCTTATGATTTTTATTGTTAGGAAACCCTCGAATAAATTAGTTTTAACATAAAATCGTGAAATTTTATTGTGGATATATGCTTGGAAATTGTTTATCCTAACTTTGATTTGAGAAAGAAATATAATTAGAAAATTATTGTAATTATAAAATAATTTGAAAATACTTGTTTAGCCTTAGTTGAATGATATCCCTTAGAACATAATTTATAAATACTTGTTTAGCCTTAGTTTAGCCTTAGAAAATAATTTAGAAATATATAATATTAGAATAAGTGTTGAATAATTTTTATTATTATTATCCCTCAAATTTGAATGATATGGAAATAATTGTAATTGAAAAATTCATTTGTGCATAATGGTGGTTGGTTAGTGAACGAGGGAAGATTTAGTTAGCAAAATTAATAAAATTTAAAAACAACTAGTGTAAAAGTGATATACTTTATTGGCTTATTCTAAATATATTTATTTATAACCTTTGTGTAGATGGAATCTGGTGAAAATCGTAGCTGGATGTATAATAGATTTTATGAAAGTATAGGTTTGCGGAAATCATTCGTAGATGGGGTTGAGCGCTTTATTTCTAAAGCTAAATTGCTCTCGGAATATATGAGAGGGGATAAAATCAAATGTCCTTGTTTGAAATGCAAGTGTAGTAACGTGCAACGAATAGATGTCGTTGTTCTACATATTTATAGAAAATGATTTATACCCAATTATTTCGTGTGGACTGCACATGGAGAGTCTAACCCTAGTGTCGATGAGGTCAACAACTAAAATGAATATGTAGGGGTTAGCGGTGCATATGTCGGGTATAACTATCCTATGCATGATATGATAAATGATGCATGTGGGATGTGCCAAGGGGAACCATCTCAACCTACTTGTGAGAAGTTACCAAATAATGAGGCGAAGTTTTTTTACGAACAGTTGGAAGAAGCTAGTCGTCCATTTTACGAGGGGCGGCTCATTCTAAGTTGTCCGTTGTAGTTAGGTTGCTTAGTATAAAATCAGATTATAATATATCTCAAGGAGGCATGGATGAGATCATTGGACTGTTGAATGAACTAAACCTAAGTAACTTGGTGCTGCCTACCTCGTACTACGATTCAAAAAAATTGGTTTCATTTTTAGGGCTATCTTCAGAAAGAATTCACTGTTGTAAGAAGGGTTGCATGTTATTCTATAAGGAATATGCGAGCTTTGAATTTTGTAAATTTTGTGGTGAGGCTCGTTATAAGCCGGTCAGAAATGCTAAACAGAAAAAGATCCCTGTTAGAGTGATGCATTACCTACCTATTAAAAGCCATTTTTAAGTTTCCGTATTCAGTTTGCATTGTGTAGGAAGCGGAACACGGGCCGGTAAGTGATATTGAATTTTACCGGTTGTTCCATAATGTATATGATGATAATGGAAATCCAGTCAGATGGGTCGAGCCACGTGCCCAACAGCTAGATGTAAGTATTCCTAATATTTTTTGAATTATTTATCACAAGTGTTAAAGTAATTATAGTAAATTATATATTTTGTTATAGGAAAACTATAAAGCTGCTTATGAACGATGGGCTGAAAGCCAAGGATCGGGGGTACAAGAAGGTGCAGCTAAACCCACCCCAGACGAAGAGGCTGCAATGTTCGTGGAGGCCGCTGGTGGCTACAACAAAAAAAATAGAGCCTATGGTCTTGGTCATTCGCGTTACAAGAAGCCGTCAAGAATAGGTATTATTAATGCTTACGCATCTTCTTCTTCTTCCGGTGCTACACAAAATGTGGATCCAGTTTTGCAAGCTAAATTCGATGACATGGAGAAAAGGCTAGCGGAACAAGATAAGGAACGTGAAGAGATAGAGAAAAGGCTAGCGGAACAGGAAAAGGAACGTGAAGAGATAGTAAAAAGGCTAGCTGAACACGATCTTGAACGCCAAGCTGACCGTGAAGAGATGGAAAAATTGGAGTCCTTGATGGCGAACTATATTATGGGAAGGGGAAATGAAAATGATTCTCGGTAGTTTGTTTTCTTCTGTCGAATTAAACTTGAAAGTGGGACGTGTTTAGGATTGTTTATAATTACTGTAGTGTTTTATTTGTTTGTGTTAGTTGGTATGAAATAAGTACGTACACTTGTTTAATTGTTCGGATATAGTTTTATTAGTATGTTAGACAGGTTGTGGTATTTAGAATGTGAATCGTTTTGGTGTTTTGGTGCTTTTGATCTGTGCAGGTATATATATGTTGTTGTTGTTGCTGTGCTGCTTTGTATTGTTACTGATTTTTGTATCTCGGGTACACTAGATTTGGCGAGGGAATTCTCTAGCCAAGTGCAACAGTAAAAATATTTTTATTGTACTTGGATGGGGAATTTCCTAGCAATGTGAATTAAAAACAGATAATTTTTATACTTGGAGAGGAAATTCCCTAGCCAACAGTGTGTAAAAAATATATTTTTTATATCTCGAGAGAGAATTCCCTAGCTAAAGTGCGGTAAAAAATTTTCTCTCTCCTAAGTTTGGCGAGGGAAATCCTTAGCAGTTTAAAAATGACACAATATATAAAATTGGACTTACACTACAGCTTGCTAAGCCTTTTCCTCGCCAAAAATGCTCTGCTACGAGCCGAATTCCGAGGGACCTGTTGCTAGGGACTTCCCTCTCTATCACGCGTTTGGAGAGGGAAGTCCCTCGCTGATATCCCTCGTTAAACACGTGATTTCTAGTAGTGTTTCCAGTGCTTGAAAACATATGTTGTGATTCATTTTCAGCCCACAAATGTTGAAGAATGATAGAGGAGATAGAATGTTGCAGTTAATTTCTAGATTCTCTATTCTGCTCCATTTTTATTACTGTTTTTTCTGTAAGGCAAAGCCAAAGACTATGTTTGTACATGAGTAGACATGTCTCTAAATTCAGACACAATGATCTTTCTTTTTTTTTTTTTGATATTCAAAATTTTTCGAGGGCCAAATGCGCATGGTTCGAAACTCAGTGAATAATGGGCCTTCTCCATTTAAATATCAGGCTTTTTGTCTGCTGCAGGTCTAAATGATGTGTACACAAGCTGAACTCTTACCACTAGACATAGGCCTCGGGCTACTATTTATAATGCCACAACTTAATTATTTGTTACTGCCATTCATGATTTTCACTAAAGAATGCACGTTTCAAGTATTCGGAAAAAAATCGTATCTTTTCAAGAAGGTGAAGTAATTGAATGAGCAATTGTTGCCTCAAGTTTATGCAACAATTTCAGTCAAGTATTTGCTTTTGACGACAAAATTTTGTTTCTGTTTTCTTTTTCTTCTTTTTTTTTTTTTTTTTTTTTTTTTGCTTTTTTTCGTGTGTGTGTGTTTTTGGGTTCTTGGGGTACAAGTTGAAGGTCATACATGATTATAGGGGTGGGCGTTCGGAATTTCGGTTCGGATTCGGTTTTTTTAAATTCGAAATTTCAGTTTTCGGTACTTAAATGTCGATACCAAATACCAAACCAAAATATATTTGGTTCGGTTCGGAATTATGTAATTCGGTTCGGTTAGTTCGATTTGGTGTCTGTTTTATAATTCGGTTTTTAATAGGACGGGCATGTATAGTTTTTACTAACTTTATGTGACATCTCTAATTAGGCTGCTTTACGAGAATTCATTGTTACATGGGATGGAATTAATGAGAATTACATGACAAAAAATTAACTCATCAATTGTTGTTGCCCAAGGAGTTGACTACTTTTACTTTAGAAATCTTATGGTTGTTGAATTTGTAAACAAACTGGCTTGTTTCTCACCGTGTTTCAATTTTAAACATATCTGAATTATACTTTTCTCTTTTACAACAGTAATAAAAAGTTAGAGATACTTTTTCATAAGCTACAATTGGAAGTAATTACGAGCATAACCTTGAAGTCAAGAATACAGTAGTAGCAGCTCAATTTTAACAAGCAATATCTCAATTTTATTTTTGATTTTTATGTGTGTCTATTTGCTATTTGAAGTTAGTCACGTCCATCCATTTTAACAATATCATAGACGTTAGTGTCTGTATGTGTTTATTTGCTATTTCGGCTAAAAAAAGAATTGATCGAGCTTGAGTTTGGTTTTACTAATTAGAATTATATTATGTATAGATTTTAAATATATACTAAAAAAATTCGGAATTTCGGTATTTCGGAATTTGAACTTTAAGACCGAATTCCGAACCGAAATACGAAAATACTAAATATTTACACCGAATAATCTTCCCAAATTCCGAAATCGAAAAATCAAATTGATTTGGTTCGGTTCTGTTTTTCGGTTTTCGAATTTTATGCCCACCCCTACATGAAGAGGTGGAACAGGGATTTGAAAGGAATCCGTTCGGAATGACACCTAACCTAATGAATATTTGAGTTACTGGTGCTTAAAATTTAATATTTGTATATATTTAGTATATTTTTTAACATATATATGGGGTCTGGGCCAGAAGTTATTCAATTGTGCTGAACTCATGAAGATGTCTAAACAAAATGGGAGAATTTAAGTTTTATTTTAGTGTTCTATAAGTAGCATGGGCAGTACCTGAATTGCCCTTCTTAAGAATACTAGATTAATTGTGCCCGTGTCAACACGGGCCAACACGGTGGATAGCTTGTTCGCGTCCTAAAACATTATACTCCGTTTATAAATTCCATAAAAGTATATAAACTTGATTATGAATAATTGCAACGCTGAAATAAAATATCAATACATGTCAAATGCAAAACTTTATAAAAATAGAGAATAAACAAAAAAACAGACCGAACAAAGATGATAAAAGAACAAGGGCCATGGTTGGGGAATCGTGCGACAAATAATAGGAAATTATAAACACGATATACGATATCCTACATTAAAACATGTAGGGACAACATCCTCTATGAAGTTTAAGATTTTCGAGTTTAACCTTTTACCATTCCTAAACTCTAGAGAAAATAGCTAATTATGGTCCCTCAAAAAGTCTACTGGTCAGAAACTTGGATATAGAAAATCAAAAGCAATAAAACTAAACACTTCAAAAGTACAAGGCATGAGACATTACATCAAATACTTCATTCAAAACTACCAAGCTAGCGCCAGATTGCTTTCATCTGCCAATGCTCTTCATCACAACCTTATATTAGCGACACTACCCAGTCTCTTGCTGCAACATATATCCAATTGTTTCTTCCATACTGACCACCTATGAGTCACTTCTACATTGTTTCCATCTCTTTATTGTGGTACATACATTATTGAAGGAAGCGAGAAACAGGGGAGAAGTCAGTCACATGACCTCAATTACCTCTGAGTAAATAAAGGGAGCAAACAAAATATCTTGCTTAGGCAAAATTATACCTCGCTGATAACTCCCATCTCAATTTCAAACTAAACAATGTATCATTTCCAGAAACGTACACCTATTGACATTGCAATAGTTAGTTTAACATCATAACATATCTGCACTTTTAAGAATATAAATTTTTGAAGTTCAATAAATTTCTAATATTCCCGATCTTAATAACTAACCAAAAAAAGACATAATTTAGAAAAACATGACTCTGTCAAATTTTAGAGATTCACTTGTAGGTATACAAAGGAAAACACAAATAAGGTATCCCAAAGCGTATTTAATACCACGAATTAAGTCATTCTTAAGAATAAAGCAACATACCAAAAAATGATATCCAAAAAGTACTTTGATAGGATATATATAAAAGGTATTCTCATCATTTTCCTACAAATTAAACCGATAGAACAAGTTAACTTTGTTGAATTGTGTGACCATCTCATCTAAAAACTTAAACGTTTAGAGAGAGCATACTTTTATTATTTAATTATATTCTCAACACGCCTCTTCACGTGCAGACTTGATTCTTTTTATGAGCCAAGCACGTAGAAATTCTTTTTAATATTGGGTGGCGGTGAGATTCGATCACAAGACATATGTCTGCTGAGATACCATGTTGAATTGTGCGACCATCTCATTTAAAAGTTTAAGCTGTTAGAGAGAACACACTTTTATTATTTAATTATATTTTCAACAAACTTGATCGCTACAACGTCGGAGTTCTCCACTATAGAATACCAGTAGACAATTCAAACATAATATTTGAAAATATTGCACCTATGAATTTACTCATACCATATGGTAAACAAAATATTGCTCCTCTTGGTATTACTATATACCACGATTTTCAACTCTATTCAGTAAACAAAAATATTTCAAAAACAGATGTAGCCAACATGTAAGGATGCTTGCTTGATCAAACAAAACCAAACTAACTATTAAGCACATAAGGAAAAAATAAAATCCAATTATACATTCATTATTGCACTATTAGCTAGTATCAGCATTTACTGGCTTTATGAAAGGTCCAACATTTCCATGAAGGAAAATGCCATGTCATACTTCAAAAGGAACTCAACTTAAAGCCTCAGTCAAACTAAACTACTTCCGGAAACTGCACGTGAAGCACTTATTGAAGAAAAGAGATGAACAAAGAAACTTCTAGCTAGAATGGGATGTAATTGAAAGAAAGACAGAGATAAGAGGGGCGTATAACAAAGAGTGTAGAAGAAAGGAAAATCTTACCCTGACACAAGCCATTGTAGACTCATACTCGTATAGGCTGACTCACATCTCTCAATTTCTACTCTCATAGCTTTTCAATCATATATCTAGAAAGATAAAACCCATGCAAGTTTAATATTGATCTAACAAAATAAAGTATAGTCAAATAATGGATGAAAATGAAGTGTTAATTCACCATTTATGCTGGAAAAAAATTGTCAACATATGAGATATAAGCCAAGCACTTCCAAGATGAATAGACACGGCCATTTTCATTTTTTGGGTAAAGCTCTATTTATTAGAAAGGAGAAGTGCATTCTGGAAAGAAGGTGAAAAGGAATACAATTGTAAATCTGAAAAGTAAAGTGGATTCTGGAAGTTACCACATAGAGCCATCAGATTATGACACGTGGAGGGAGATTTAGTGAATACCAAGTGCAAACTAAAAATCAGCTTTGGAATTACCAAAAGAAGAAAACCAGCTATGGGTGTAAATTACCATTCTACCCTTGGTCGACCACTTCGGCATTTCTATATAATAAAAAAATAATAATAATAGATAGAAATGACTGTATTCTGCAAAAAAGCTTGATGTTTACTGGTGTGAAAGCACCATCAATCACGTGTAATAACATGGTGAATGATGAGGTGAAATAAAGATGAAAATTATTGATTCTTTTGAATTTACTATTATACCCCTGGACGACCACTTTCATCTTTCTATATAATAGAAAAAATAAACAGTCAAGTGCAATGTTGTGAGACCTTTCGTTAGTGATTGGACCAAAACCATTTACCTTGTTTAATTGAAGTTTAAATACATTTGGTCAGATATAACAGGGATAATGTACCTAGTATAACCCACAGATGGGATTTGGAGACGGTGAGATGTACCACGTTACCCTATCTTGAGTGAGGGTAGAGAGGCTAGATATAACTGGGATCAAGCTGGGAATAAAGTAATTATATAAGGACAAACTGTTACTTTCAAATATTTGTACTCACAAGTAGCCAAATAACAAAATTCCTTGTCATGAATAGTGTAACAGAAAACAACCTTTAAGGCTCTATTTTAAGAAGAAAAGTCAATTCAAAGTAAACAGACAGAGCCTTAAATATTGTTTTCTGCCAGATTGGATTGTCAATACTTGGTCTAGATTCTCCTGTAAACTTAACTACAAACATAAGATACTCCATGTATCATGTACCCTGCAAGTCTAGGCTAATTCTTGATGTTAAATAGGCTTTAGTGAAAATAGCACTAGCATTTTCAGCTGTCTTTCAAACTCTTTCTACTAGGTATATTCATTGCTCTATGTGAGCTTGCAACCTCAGAATTTGAATTCACTTATAATGGATTCAAATCAGCAAACATGAGCTTAGATGGATTATCAAAGTTAACCTCTACTGGGCTGCTGAGGCTAACTAACTCAACTAGACTGAAATCTGGTCATGCATTTTATCCTAATCCTATAAAATTTAAGAACACTTCAAATGGTGCAACACACTCTTTTTCTACATCCTTTGTTTTTGCCATTGTGCCTGAATATCCAGTTATCGGTGGTCATGGCATGGCTTTAGTCATGGCACCGACTAATTAAGGCCTTACAGGAGGTCTTTCCGCTCAATATATTGGTCTTCTCAATCACAAAAACAACGGAAACATCACCAACCATGTTGTTGCAGTGGAGTTTGATACAATAACGAATCTTGAATTCAGAGACATTAATGATAACCATGTCGGAATTAATATCAATCAGATGAAGTCTGAGGTATCAAAGCCAGCAGGTTATTATGTTGATAACAATCGTTCACTTCAAAATTTGACTCTCATTAGTGGCCAGCCAATGCAAGCGTGGGTTGAATATGAAGCTGCATCTAAACAAATGCATGTTACCTTAGCACCTGTTACTGCTGCTAAACCAAAAACTCCACTTCTGTCTTTGTCTTATGATCTTTCACCTGTCTTAAAAGAGACCATGTATATTGGCTTTTCATCAGCCACTGGCTCAGTGACATCATCTCACTATGTTTTGGGATGGAGTTTCAAAATAAATGGCAAGGCTGCAGGACTTGATATTTCTAAACTTCCAAAGCTTCCTCGAATTGGACCTAAAGAGGTGTCTAAGCTTCTATCCATTGGCTTGCCTGTGATTTTGGTGATTGTCCTTTTAGTTGCTGCCTCTGGAATTGCTTACCTCATAAGAAGAAAAATGAAGTTCGCTGAAACTTGAATATGGACCGTGCAGGTTCAAGTACAAAGAGTTGTACATTGCTACTAAAGGATTCAAAGAGAGGGACATGTTGGGTTCTGGAGGATTTGGAAGAGTGTATAAAGGGGTATTGCCCAGTTCAAAACATGAGATTGCGGTGAAAAGGGTGTCTCATGATACAAAACAAGGAATGAGGGCCTTTGTTGCTGAAATTATCAGTATGGACCGGTTATGCCATAGGAATTTGGTTCCTCTTCTTGGTTATTGCAGACGTAAAGGAGAGCTGCTATTGGTTTATGAATACATGCCTCATGGAAGCCTAGACAACTATCTGTATGACCAACCAGCTTGTGCTCTTAGTTGGAACCAAAGATTTCATGTCATCAAAGGGGTTGCCTCAGGACTATTATATTTGCATGAAGGATGGGAGCAAGTAGTGGTACACAGAGATGTAAACGCAAGTAATGTTTTATTAGACTCTGAATTCAATGGAAGATTAGGAGATTTTGGGCTAGCAAGATTGTATGATCATGGAAATGAACCTCATACAACTCTTGTGGTTGGGACCATAGGCTACATTGCCCCGGAGCATTCAAGAACCGGAAAGCCAACAACTAGCACTGATGTGTTTGCTTTTGGGGCATTCTTGCTTGAGGTTGCATGTGGAAGGAGGCCAATAGATCCGAAATCACAATCTGATGATGATCTTGTTTTGGTCGAATGGGTATTTTCTTGCTGGAGTGGAGGTGAAATTCTGAAGGCAGTTGATTCCAAACTAGGAGGTGATTTTAAGCCAGAGGAAGCAGAATTGGTGTTAAAAATTGGTTTGCTTTGCTCTTTTTCAGAGCCAACAGCGCGGCCAAGTATGTGACAAGTCGTTCAATTCCTAGAGGGATCAGTTGCTGCACCAGATTTAGCATCACTGAGTTTATCTGCTGCAGGCCTTATTGCTACATACAGTGAAGGTTTTGATGATTTTATCACTTCAGGTTCATCTTCTGTGGGGAAGACATGTTCGTACTGTTCTTCTACTACAAACTCATTTCTCTCTGGAGGTAAGTGATTAGGCTCTTCTTGAAGTCCATCCTCAAAGGAGAACACGTTCCATCGCCTTTCTAGAATTCATATGCCAATTTTATTTGTAGAAAGCTACGTCAGAGGAACTACTAATATGTAATGACATAGGAGTGCTTCTTGTTTGTTATCAGCTTTAGTCCATATGGTCTATTAGTAATATTTGTGGAGTACAAGTAGTTCTTAACTTAAGATGTGATTTTACTTCAGACAATGTAGATCCCTTCTGCTCTTAGCTTTACACTTACCTGTCATGTTTCACGTGCCAGATTCTATGTTTCTTCTTTATTGAATGTTTGAAGGTTTAAGAAACTCTCAGGGGGGACTCGCTAATATTCCAACTGATTAATGGTTAAAACATCAATTTGGAAGACTGCCAAATGTAGTGGTGATTATTCCAATTCATAGTATATGTCTCCGTAAGTTGAACTGTCTTACGAGTAATCCACAGGGAATGTGGACTGGCGACTACTCCACTGGATCTTCATACTTTTTTTTCTAGTTTCAATTGCACCTCAAGCATGATGGAAAGAGTGCACATTTTTTATGATGACATTGCAAGCTCATGAATTGACTTGATTCTGTTAATTAAAGTGGACTCTTCATAGGTCCCAGTTTAGATTTATAAAGAAAGAAAATTCAGAGGTCCAGTTATATTAGTTTCCAGGTCCTGGTTAATTATACTGTTGAACTATATAGGTTCAAGTATGCTTTATCTGAATTGAACAATTTCAGGCCATGTGTGACAATGATCAGAAAATTACAAAGTCTGCCGACTCTATTTGATTATGTTGTGTGAATATTTGTCATATACAGGTGATCATAATGAAGTTTGGCTGGTTGCAAGAAAATGGCATTATGTAGTTTATACTGTAGACTTGAGCATTAGGAGATAGATAGTCAAAACCAGGATGAACTTCATAGTCAGACCATTCCCAGAAAAGTTTGCGGACATGGAGAAATTGTTTTTAGCCAAGATTGTTCAGTTTCTTGTGTTTCTTTTTAATGCTCTATCTTGCTATGGTGCGACGGAAGATCTCAATTTCACCTACAAGGGGTTCCATTCAGCAACCTTGCGTCTTGATGGAATAACAGAGTTCACATCAAAAATGCTTCTGCCTTTTATTCTAGACCTATCAATTTCAAGAATTTAGCATCCAATGGTTCAGCTATCTCTTTTCAACTACATTTGTCTTCGCCATAGAGCCCCAGTACCCGATTTTGGCTGGTGCATGTTCCTGGCATGTCTTTTGTGATTGCACCAGCTAGAAGGCTTCCAAAAGCACTTCCTAGCTCTTATCTTGGCTTATTTTAGGATTCTAGTACTGGCCACTACTACAAATAGAGCTTTCAGCGGCAATTAATTAGCGGCAATAAGCTAATGGCCACTAAATAACTCTCATAAGTTGATATTAAGTGCCTTTTTAGCGGCATTTCCACTAAATGTTCTCATTCCCCACCCAAATTAGTTTGAAAATTGAAAAACCTAAGAAAAATATTCACGATCTCACCTCTGTAGTCGCCGCCGCTCAATGTTGCCTCTCACCGTCGCCTCTCACCATCGCCGCTTACTATCGCCTCTCACTGTCGCAGCTCGCCGTCGCCTCTCACTGTCTCCGCTCTTGTCTCCCCTCACCGCCGACCACAATCCTAGGTAAAGCTTTCGGCGCCGATGCTCTCATCCCTACAAATATATATACTTCAAGCACCTAAATTCTGCATTTTTGATCTATTCAGAATCGATGAGTTACTGTTCTAATTCGATTTTTTTTTCATTTGAATTCATAAAGTTGAGTTTATTATGAGCTTGAAATGCCCTAGATTTTGCTTCTTCTAATTGTTCTCATTGCTATGTGATAATCTAGTAGTGAGTTCTTGGGTTTGTTAAATATATCTACTAGAAAAGTGTAGTATAAGCTGAAATGATTATTTCGTACATAATTATTAGCGACTTTGGAAAGTTTGAGCCCACACAATGTCTGATTTTGCACGAGCATTGAGCTTAATCTCTAATGAAGTTAAAGATGGCTAAATCTAACATGATTTTGCAGGAGGGCGCAAAATGTCTGGTTTGTAAATCGAAGCTTTGAACAAAAAGTTGTGACCTTTTTACTGTAGAGTAACAGAGTTGTCCCAAGGCTTGTGATGCGAGCCTCATGGCAAGAGCCCCTGGAGTATAAATAGATAAACACAAGAGATAGATAAATTGAAAAAAATGAAATTTCAGCCTTCATTTTAGATGTGAAAATATTTGAATCTCCTCCATTTTCTTTAAATATGTGTGTTTTTATGCAAGTGTCATTTGTTGTTTTCAGTAGTGAAGTAGAGAAAGATTAAGAGCCATTGAGGTGTTGATTGGCTTGTTTTGATATTGCAGTTTTAAGGAAAGATTGCCATCAGATTAGTTAAGGCGAGAGACGAAGAGAATTGGCACCTCTATGTGGCTGATAGTGTGCAAGGGAAATGATTCTTCGCTGGGGATACACTATTCATTTCTTAAGTAACTTCAGGTACATGCATTGATCATCGCCAGCTGTATTCTCTTATAATATTCCTCCATTGAACCCTGTTCTATTTTAATTCTTAATTCATCTTATTCTTGAACTACTCTTTTGATTCCTATCTTTGTCATTTTTGTATAGGTGTTTTCATTTATATAATTGTTTAGTCTTATGTCATTGGCATTCGCCTATTTTCGAGTCGTCAGAATCCTTGAAAATGCTGTATGCGTCATTGCTAGGGGTGTGTCATCAATCCATGATGATGGTGAGCAGTGTTGTTAAGACATCTTCAGCAGCTATGGCTTCTTTTGATATTTGCAGCAGTAGGTACATATGCATGTTTAGCTTCAATAGAAGATTTTAATTTGGCTTTGTTTCTTGTTTTACTTTTCTCAAGGATACAAGCGCCTATTTAGCTTCATTGTGCATTTTACCAAATCTTTATTCTTTACAATCAGTAGGTACATACTACATTGTTGTGGTTTTCTAGTTGGATGTTGGTGTTTAAGTGTGTAAACTTTTGTCGACTTAATTATGTCCACATCATGCCACCCCATGTATGTCCATGATTGCCACACACATTGACATTTTTTCCGATAACAGGAGATTGTGAGGGTCGAACTCAAGACCTTTTATTTGTTGCTTTTGTAATATGTAGAAGTATATTTGATCATCTTACTCTAAAAACTTGAGTTGTTAGAAAGAGTATAAATGTAGTACTTTTTATTTACTTAATTATGTCTTCAACAGATGGATCACAAATGAGAAACGGAGGTATAAGAACTTGACTACTGCAAGTACAAATGTACATAAGAGGAAGATGGTAAGCATTTCTCCTCTGGCTTTTTCTGTTCTTGCAGAAACCGGACATTCATCTAGAGCCAAAATTTATCAGGAGGTTGGGACTAATTTTTTTCCTGATGATATGCTCTATTTATTTATATGTACAGAGACCTTGCCTCTCGCTGGAAAGAACATGATTGAGTGGATGGCTGAGTTGGATGACATTGCAAGGGAAGTCGAGGCTGAGCTAGTTTCAAGAGAAATAGGATGCAAGTGTTGGAGAATGTTGAAGTTTGTTCAATTGATGCAAAAATATCTAGAATAATTAGTTGAGAAAATCTTGAATAATTAGTTACTTAGTTCAAATTTTAAATTTTGAATATTGTTAAGTTGTTGAGCTTTTAAAGCTCTTTAGTTGCTGAATTTTTTTATCAAGTTTGGCTATAAATAGCCATAAGTTGAATAAGAAAAGTAGAGACAATTTCAATCCATTTTCAATCCTAGTTTTTGTTGCTCCATATTTTTTAACAAAAACCAACAATTGGTATCAGAGCCTCAACTGATCTTAAGGGATCTGTGAGTCGAACAAATACTTTTAACCATTTTTAACCCATATCTATTTTTAACCTTATTTTCAAAATGGCAAGCAACAGTCTCTCTTTGAATGCCCCACAAATCTTCACTGGTGAAAACTATCAAATTTGGTCAGTGAAAATGAAATCTTATCTTGAAGCCTATGATTTATGGGAAGTTGGAATGGCAGATACACCATTACCACCACTCCCTGAAAATCCCACTCTTGCTCAAATTAAAGCTCATTCAGAAGAGAAAACCAAAAAATGCAAAGCCAAAACTATTATTCAAAATTCAGTTGCAGATTCAATTTTTTCTAAAATCATTGCATGTGAGACTGCAAAAGAAGCATGGGAAAAACTCAAAAAAGAATATCAAGGAAGTGATCGAGTCAGACAAATGCAGATTTTGAATTTGAAGAGAGATTTTGAATCTCTTAGGATGCAAGAAGATGAGACTATCACTAAGTATTCTGACAGAATCTCTGTGATTGTTAATAAAATCAGAATGCTTGGTGATGATTTCTCAGATAACAGAATTGTTGAAAAAATTCTTGTGACAATTCCAGAAAGATTTGAGTCAAAAATTTCCTCTCTAGAAGAGTCAAAAGATCTTTCTACCATCTCTGTTGCAGAATTGATAAGTGCTCTTCAAGCACAAGAGCAAAGAAGAAGTTTTAGACATGACACAGTTATTGAAGGTGCTCTTTATGCACAAAATAAAAGAGAAAAAATTAATTATCCTCTTTGCAAATATTGCAAAAAGAAAACACACCTAGAAAAGTTTTGTTGGTGGAGACCTGATGCAATATGTGGAAATTGTAAACAAACAGGTCATGTCACAAAAGTGTGCAAGTTCAAAGACAATCAAAACAATGTGCAAGCACAAATAACTGAGGCAGAAATTGAGGAGGAGCATCTGTTTTAGACTGCATCAACTGAACAAAGGAGGAGTGTTGAAGTTTGTTCAATTGATGCAAAAATATCTAGAATAATTAGTTGAGAAAATCTTGAATAATTAGTTACTTAGTTCAAATTTTAAATTTTGAATATTGTTAAGTTGTTGAGCTTTTAAAGCTCTTTAGTTGCTGAATTTTTTATCAAGTTTGGCTATAAATAGCCATAAGTTGAATAAGAAAAGTAGAGACAATTTCAATCCATTTTCAATCCTAGTTTTTGTTGCTCCATATTTTTTAACAAAAACCAACAGAGAAGATTTTTTGATATGGCCTCAAACTAGAAATCTTGAGGTAGGTTGCTCTTAACTCAAGGACAACATCTATCTGATTGATACGAATATGCATCCACTGCACTTTTCACTTCTGATATATGGCTTCAGGAACTCATACTCTACAGTAGATTGATGTTTAATCTTATTGACTTGGAATATCTACATTTTAATAACTGATGTAGAGCTGTTTAGGATTATTTCTGGTCACAGCTTGTTTGGCATTGTTAATGGAAAGTGTGTCAATGACCCCAGATCAAAGGCTTTTGACATTAATAGCAATCCATTGCCATGGCTCGAGATTGCAACAAACAGAGATATTATTGGAACTGCTTTGGCAAATCTTATTGTAAGGTCGACTCTCCTAATAAATCGTCAATGTATATAACTTGAACTCTTTTCTTACATTCTACTTTTTTCAGAGGCTTTATTGGAAACGTGCTTCAAAAGCAAATAATGGTTTGCTGCTGAGTTCTCCTCTTAGATATGTTGAGAATGTGGTGAACTTTAGTGCCTACCCCTAGAACTTTACTGCTCACTGTAAGTGTTAGGTTCTTTTACAGAAATTCATGTTCCAACCTGGTGCATTAGCCGCGAAGGTCTTGTGCTTAACATAAGCGGTTAGTGTAGATGAGCTCAATGATGATGATGATGACTATCAAGACATTCTTGAAGATATGAGGACTGAATGTGGGAATTTTAGTGAGTAGCCATATCAAGTGTTCTGTTTATGCCATTCTTTTGCTACCTTCATTGCTACCCTCATTTGCTTTAGTCTCTAATTATATTTGACATTCATCTTTATTATATCATCTCAGGTCATCATCGCGGATGATGTTTAGAGATTTGGTATTGAAAGACTTTATTATGCTCAGGAGTTAGATAACTATTAAGAAGCTACCCACTATTTTGTATTATGGATATTTGATTAATCCGGTTGTGACTGTAATATTTTCTTTTGTATTGACATGATGATGGATTAATATTTATTTTGTTTATTGTGATTTTAATGAAGGATGCAATTTCTTAATATCAACATTTGCCAATTTGTGTGTAGTTTTACGTTAATCAAATGTCATTAAAGGCAATGCAAATAGAGAAATTCAATATTAATCAAATGTCATTAATACCCACTATTTTGTATTTGAGTTTTGGAAGACATTTCACTTTTGGAATGAATATTTGTACAACATTAGCAATATTAGTACAAAGAGAACTAACAGAGGTAAGTAAGCCTTTAGCGACAATAAGTATGGCTGCTAAATGCATGAAATAAAAAAAAAATTACATGAGGATTTAGTGGCCATTATAATTGCTGGTAAATAATTGCGTGTAAAAGTCACATCTTTTAGCGGCAATTGTTGGGTCTTTACCAACATTCACTACAATTGCCGCTAAAACTTTTAGCGACATTGAATCTACCTGCAATTAACTACTATTGTTGGTAAAAGTTTTAGCGGCAATAACTATTGCCACTATAGGACTTTTTAATTGCCGGCAATGCTACCTCCGTTGTTGTTGCGGTGGAGTTTAACACGCTACAGAACCGAGATTTGATGATATAATAGAAACCATGTTTCCATTGATATCAATGATCTAACATCTGTAATAGCAAAGCCGGCAGGTTATTATGACGCCAGTAATAGGAACTCCTTCAGTAATTTAACTCTAGTTAGTGGCCAGCCAATGCAAGTTTAGGTAGAATATGATGCCTTGGCTAAGCATATCAATGTCACAATGGCTCCATTGCATGCTGCAGAACTGAACTCTCCTCTGATCCTATCCTTGGCCATTGATCTTTCATTTGTCGTAGATGAAAACGTGTCTATTGGATTCTCAGCATCAACCGGTCCAGTTGTTTCAACACATTATCTCCTTGAAGGAGCTTTAAAGTGAATGGTATGGCTTCAGGGCTTGATCTATCACAACTTCGTAAGATTCCTCAATTTGTACCTAAGAAAGAGTCTAAGCTTTTATTGATTGCCCATAACGTTTTCAGTCTCGTTCGTGATTGGTGGCTTGTGAATAATTTATTGCATAGGAAGGAAGATGAAGTTTTCTGAATTTCAAGAAGATTGGGAGCTTGAATATGGACTGCATAGGTTCAAGCACAAACATTTGTAGACTGCCACAAAGGGGTTTAGCAGCAAGGAACTGTTGGGATCCGGTGGATTTGGATGAGTCTACAGACGGGTATTACCCATACCCAACGATCAGATAGCAGTCAAGAGGGTGTCTTATGAATCAAGACAAGGGGTGAGGGAATTTGTAGCAGAAATTGTTAGTATTGGCCAGCTACGCCACAATAATTTAGTGCCACTTTTGGTTTAATGCATGCAAAAGGCGAGTTGCTTCTGGTTTACGAATGCATGCCTAATGGTAGCCTAGATAAGTATTTATATGACATAAAACCAAGCTGCTGAACCCTTGATTGGAACAAAAGATTTCGAGTCATCAAAGGTGTAACATCAGGACTAGTCTATCTTCATGAAGAAATTAAAGGAACAAGTAGTGATTCACAGAGATAAAAGCCAGAAATGTGTTAGATGGTGAATTAAATGGAAGAGTAGGAGGTTTTGGCCTATCAAGATTGTATGATCATGGGACCGATCCTCAAACTAGACACGTCATTGGAACTCTTGGATATATACCTTGGACCACAGCATACAAGAACTGGGAAAGCCACAACTAGCACTGATGTATATGCTTTTGGTGCATTTTTGCTTGAGCTGAATAATGGGAGAAGGCCAGTGGATCGAGCATCGGATGAGAACTTAATAGTTTTGGTTGCTTGCGTGTTTTCTTGTTGGAGCAGGGGTGAAATTCTTGAAGCCATTGATCCAAACTTCGGCAATTACTACGTAAGAAGAGGTTGAGTTGGTATTAAAACTTGGCTAAGTCTGCTCCCAAAATGAGCCTTTAGCAGGGCCATGTATGAGACAGGTAGTGCTGCTATATTTAGAAGCTGTGCCTTTGCCTGAATTCACTTATGCGAACTTCAAATACTAGCTTAACCTTTACAGGGTTTAATCATTTTGCAATGTCATATCCATCTTCTGCTGACAAGCCACTTTCTTGCCCTTCTTCTATCAACTACTAGTACTACACCTTAATTAATCCTAAGCAAGTTGAATCGGTTATATGAATCTCCGTAGTCCATGTTGCTCCATTGAAGCTTATCTTCAGTGGTCGGTGACCCGTGTATATTTATATTTTTTTCTTTTTTCCTAATGAAAGAACTTGTTATAGTAGCTATGTTCAACCTAAGGTAATTGGTTCATTCAGTCAATCATGGAACTTCACTTGTTTGATCCCTTAAACTTAAGACTAAAAATGAGAAAAGTCCTAATGTTCTCTTCTTGAAAATTAGAATTTCCTTTATTCTATTCAGAAAATTACAACAAAAGAAGTGTCTACTTTTCTTTCTAAACTAGGTGAGGTAGTCCCGAGCTAACCGGGGCCCAAGTGTTAAGGAGAGTTTTTTTTAAAAAATAATTACTGCTTTAGGCACTTTACATGTTAGTTATTTTGTATACTTATTTCTTGAATTAGACGGTATGGGGCAGATGTGGAACTACAATTGAAAGTTTAGGATTCAAGATCTTAATTTTTTTAAGCTATGTATGCTATAAATATCTTAAGACAAAAATAGCAAAAAATTTCACCGCATGATAAGGAGTGGTTTTGCAAAATTGCCCGCGCTAAGAAATGCATTAGCAAAATGCCCTTATTTAGTCCGGAGCCAAGACTTCAAGACAAAATTTTTGTAAGTCTTGGCAATTGGCTATACTTCAAGGGCAAGTGTTGTTTTGCCAATACTTCAAGTTATATGGCGAGAAACGAAGTGCGGCAAGTATTTCCTGCCATTAAGTGTTGGCAAATCGAGCAGAGCTCAAAGGCAAGTCTTGCCTTTCTGCCAAGACTTACGGCCAAGTGCGGCAAGTATTGCCTATTGCCAATACTTGAAGGGATAACTGTTGAAAAGTGGAAAAATATAAAGGCAAGTCTGGGCCCCTGATTTTTTTCATTAAACCTTAACGGGGGCATTTTTGCAAACCATCTGTTAGCGGGGCCAAAAAAGTAAACTATTGCTTCCCGTGTCATATTTTTGCAAATCAGCCCAAAAATAGGGTTTGAATTCAGTTAAATGTCTGGCCTTGTTATGGTGTATGTTTGGTAAATTGACCTCTACCAACACAAAAGTTCATCAAAATATATGGAATTTTGTTAATTTACTAGAGTCGGTTTATATTTTTAGCATTAGGCTTGGCAATTAAAAAATAATAATTATATGCGAGTTATCCAAGAAATTATATTTTGTTAATTCTAAAATGTTTATTGTCTGATAGATCGAACACTTTCTTCTTTTATTTGCCTTTTGCCGGGAACTACTATAGGATTTAAGGTGTCATTATTAGTTCAAAAATAATATATATACATCACTCCGTCTCATTAATATAAAAGTAATTTTTTTATTATTATATATTCTCAGAAAATGCCTAAATAATACAAAGACAAATAAGTCACATTGTTCGGGTAACAAATTTTCAAATACTTGGTAAACTGATCATATTACAATTAAAAGCGCAAAATTTGGCTCAGTGGTTAGTAAGTTGTGCGAACATTATTTCAAAATTTTAGTTGCAAGACTCCAAATTTTAGGATAATTTTTTGGAGTTCAAGTTCAACTATTTGTGCATTTTGAAACTTTTAACGATTTTTTTTAAAAACTTAATCAAACAGTTGACTATATTTAATTTTATAGTGCTGAACGTGCCTGCTTGGTTTACTAGTTGTGCAAAATCTTGTTATATTATCATCTAATAACTCTAAAAGTGGCTATTTGATTGGCAAGCTAAGCAAGAATTGATTGTAAATTCAGTTAGAGCCTAGTTGTGCAAAATCTTGTTATATTATCATCTAATAACTCTAAAAGTGTCTACTTGATTGGCAAGTTATGCAAGAATTGATTGTAAGTTCAGTTAGACTCTAAAGTGGCTAAGTGGATTTGTAAAATTGACTAAATTTCAATTTATAACCATGAAAGTGGCTGGTTGATTGCAGTGGCGTTGCCAAGATTCTCGTCGAGGGTGTTCAAACTATAAAGGGTTAAAAAGAAGTTTGTCACGAGATTCAAACTTGAGCACTGTAGCACCCTCTGAGCACCTTGATCCGGAGACGGATCTAGGATTTGAATCTTATGGGTTCTAAATATTAGGATAATAATTTCAACTGGGTTCCCAGTTAAATTTTTGTTCATATTTAGTGATTTTTTTAACATAAATACATTGTCTGCGCCAAACCTACTGGGCTCTGCCGAACTCGCGTGTTGTTCTCTACCTCCACCATTGCTTGGCCCCCACATCAAGCTTCTCCTCTGTCCCAAGGGTGTTAAACATATGATATATAACCATACAATCAGTATTTGACTTATATACATAGTATTATTTCCTGGCAAAGGGTGGTCAAAGGGTGGTCGCCCGACCACCCTCGACATAAGGTGGCTCATCCACTACTTGGTTGTTAGGGGTGCAAAGGGTGGCTATATTTTTTACTTTTATCCTAAATGTGGCTAATTGGTCGACCATAAGCTCTCCACAAATTGGCTAATTCATCAACTGAAACCCATGAAGTGGCTATCCGAATGGTTGGCAAGCAGTAGGGGTGTTTATCGGTTCGGTTCGGTTTTGGATCTTATCGGTTTGGACTATCGATTTTCAATTTTTAAAAGTGCTAAACCAATAACCGAACCAATAAGGTATCGGTAATCGATTTATCGGTTTTAGGTTCTTATCAGTTCGGTTTTCGGTTTAACCATTAAGAAACTTAGGCCTAACAAGTGTAACATAATTACCTCTTAAACGATTGCATTTAATACATAATCGGCTTCATTTTCACAGCAAATTCAAATGCCTCTTAAAGCATTCGCCATATTCGAAGAAGCAACCAACAACATATGCTTCATTGTCGTATAAACTAATGGAGGGAGGCAAGGAGTGAAATTGTAAATCGGTGTTTGAAATGAATGAGGCGAGTTGAAAGCCACGCAAGCAAAAGAAGACTAGGCTTTGAGGTTTCCAAGTTCCAACTAAGGATAATTAAGTATACTACTTTTATATATATAAGCTAGCATAGTAAATTTAAAAATCTTATTGAGTTATCAGTTTAACCAATAAAAAAATATGTAAAACAGACAACCGAACCGATAACCCAATAAAAAAGTTTTGCAAACTATTAAATAACCGATAACCCGATAACTCAATATCTATAAACCATTAACTTTTTATCACTTCGATTTATCGATTTAAACCGAAAAATGAATACCCCTAGCAAGCAGGACATCCAAGTCTTGCTTCCAAGCCGCTTCTATAAAGTAGAAATTTTCCAGTTCCCATTTGAAAAATACTGACACCGCTTGATTTGCAATTATTAGAAAAATATCCATATCATTCAATAGCGTCAATATTATACTAGTAGTATGACATTTGATGGGAAAGACTGAGACACAGTCAACGGAGACATTCCTTTTATAGAAGAAAATCATAATGGTCCGTTAGTGATGAAACTAATATCTAACTAGGGGAGAATCTATATTCTAAAGTCTCAAATTCTCAGTGTGTATCCATCCAGCATTCACTCTCATCCCATGAACAAATACATAATTCAGTTTTTAGTATGTTATTTTAACATTTATAATGTTTTGTTGCCTTTGTTATGCTTAAATTAGAATAGCCCGCATACCAAACGTATCAAAGCTTTGGATAAAACCATCATGCTTCCTTTCTAACAAATACTCAATCATAACAAAATCAGAACACCGGTCTCTTATCTTTAGAATTACAGCACGCCAAGTACAGAAGATTTCAATGAACATCATCTCAGAAAATGATTAATCTCTTCGAAGAGGGTTGGTTAAACAAGAAAAGTAACTCTTAAGTATTTATTTAGGTATGTTAGGATCGGGACCCGAGTATAGTACAGAATAAGACAAAGTAGCGTAACAACGACAATAACAAATATAATGCAAGTTGATAATAACGAAAATTAAAGTAAATAATTGAGGCATAAGAATTATGTGGTTCAGTCAGCGTGCCTAATCCACGGCGGAGCGGAGTAAATTCACTATATCAATGGATACAAAATAGAGAGTACAACATTAGAGATAATACTCTAATTAATCCCAAACACCTCCGAGAGAATAACCTCACAAAAACACCCAGAAAGAATATCACACTAGTATTTCTCAAAATATAATTTTCTGATAAATTACTCTCTATAGAAGAAAGAGAAAACAATGAAATAGGAAATTCAATGTTTTTAGTGCATTTTTCTGAGATAGCAAATGGTGCTATTTATAGGAGATGTTGCCGCCTTCCAGAACATTCAAAAGATTGGTATTCAGTAACAAGTTTTGTAACTTGTTTCGCCAAAACCTGTTGCGCCTACAATTCCTTCAAAGCCACCAATCACATTTTTTTCTTTTATTGAACAAATACTAAAGGCCAAATAATGGCCACGTTTATAAATCTCCACCTTGGCCAAAATTTGGCTGATATAGTAAACTTGCTCCACCTTCTCCGCAATAGCCTCAATGGACTAAATCATTTCTCACAGTTACCAATCAAGCTCAAGCAAAGCTTAAACTTGGTAACTGGAAGAGGCTTTGTGAACATGTCAGAAGGATTGTCTCTAGTGTTGATTATCTTAACAGAGACTTTTCTCTCAGCAACAGTTTTCCGGATGAAGTGATACTTGATATCAATATGTTTCGTCCTCTAATGATACATCTGATCTTTAGTCAAGTGAATGGCACTTTGACTATCACAGAAAATGGTAATACCACCTTGGTGTAAACCGAGTTCAGCAAATAGACCCTTCAGCCACAGAGCTTCTTTGACAGCCTCTGCTAGAGCCATATATTCTGCTTCGGTGGTAGATAAAGCTTCTACTTGTTGTAATGTAGCTTTCCAACTGATAGCGCATCCACCAATGCAAAATACGTAGCTTGTTAATGATCTTCTTTTGTCAAGATCACCTGCATAATCCGAGTCTACAAAACCAACCAAAGTGTTAGTATTTCTTTCGAACTCTAAACAAGCGTTTGAAGTACCTCGTAAGTATCTGAGAATCCATTTCACAGCCTGCCAATGTTCTTTACCAAGATTGGCCATATAACGACTTACAACACTGACTGCTTGTGAAATATCAGGACGTGTGCAAATCATTGCATACATTAAACTGCCGACGACACTGGAATAAGGAACACGTGCCATATACCTCTCTTCTTCCTCTGACTACAGTGACTGAGCAGCTGACAACTTAAAATGAGCAACTAGAGGGGTACTAACTGGTTTAGCATTTCTCATGCCAAACCTCTCCAAGACCTTCTCCAAATAATTCTTCTGGGTCAAGAATAACCTGTTGGCTCCAGGATCTCTTTTGATCTCCATGCCAAGGATTTTCTTAGCTGCTCACAAATCCTTCATCTCAAATTCACTATTCAGCTGACTTTACAAATTGTGAATTTCTGTTAAATCCTTGGCAGCAATGAGCATGTCATCGACATATAATAATAGATAGACAACCATCATTCGATTTCCGGAAATAAACACAACTATCATACATGCTCCTGGAATAACCATGACCCAACATAAAAGAATCAAACCTCTTGTACCATAGTCTTGGAGACTGCTTTAATCCGTACAGAGATTTTTTCAACAAGCTAACATGATCTTCTTTTCCTTAAATTTCAAATCCTTCGGGTTGTCTCATGTATATTTGCTCCTTAAGTTCGCCATGTAAGAAAGCTGTCTTAACATCAAGCTGTTCTAATTCCAAGTCATACATGGCAACTAAAGCAAACAAGACACGGATAGAGCTATGTTTAACAACAGGTGAGAAAACATCATTAAAGTCAATTCCTTGTACCTGACTATAGCCCTTTGCAACTAACTGTGCTTTATACCTTGCATCTTCAACTCCCGGAATGCCTTCTTTTTTCTTGAAGATCCATTTGCATCCAACAATTCTCGTTTCTGATGGCGGCTTTACAAGAGACCAAGTAGAATTTTTGTGGAGAGACTCAATTTCTTCATTCATTGCAATCAACCAGTTGGCTGAATCAGCACCCGAAACTGCTTCTGAGTACTTTGATGGTTCTCCTATTTCTTCAGTTTCCTGTGCAACTGAAAAAGAAAATCCAACAAAATCTCCAAATCTATCTGGTTGCTTAACTTGTCTCCTTGGTCTATTTTTGGCTATGGAATACTCATCATCTGGTTCGACTTCAGGAGCCTCAATTTCTGGCTCAACTTCAGGAATTTCAATTTCTGGAACAACTTCAATAGTTTCAGCAGTAGTTTGTTCCATAGTTGATGAGCTAGGCTCGAAAAACGTGCCAATCTCAAGCTCCACATGTTTCTCTGTATCCTTCTCTTTATCTATATTATAAGAACTAGGAGACTCTTTTCTCGAATATAACATAGAAGATTCATCAAAGGTTACATCTCTGCTAATTATAAATTTTGGTGACTTGGGATCAGGATACCAGAGTCGGTATCCTTTCACCCTAGATGCATATCCAAGGAATATACACTTTTTAGCTCTTGGTTCCCATTTTCCTTCATTTACATGCATATATGCAGGACACCCAAATACTTTTAAATCAGAATAATTAGCAGGAGTACCTGACCACATTTCTTCTGGAGTCTTAAAGTTCAAAGGTGCTGAAGGAGCCCTATTGACAATATAGCAAGCTGTAGAGATAGCCTCTGCCCAAAAGGCGTTTGTCAAATCGGCATTTGAAATCATGCTACGAGCCCTTTCCAGAAGAGTTCTGTTCATTCTTTCAGCAACACCATTTTGTTAAGGAGTCATCCTCACTGTACGGTATCGAGTAATCCCTTCATTCTTGCAGAACTCATTAAACTCATCATCACAAAATTCCAAGCCATTACCAGTTCTAAACCGCTTAATTTCTTTTCCAGTTTGTTTTTCAACAAAACTTTCCATTGTTTGAAAGTAAGGAAAACATCACTTTTGTTTTTCAGAAAATAAACCTAAACTTTCCTTGAATGATCATCCATGAAAGTTAACATGTACCTGGCACCACCTTTAGACGGGGTACGAGAAGGACCCCAAAGATCTGAATGAATGTAATCCAAAGTACCTTTTGTTCTATGAATCGCTGGAGATTTGAAGCTGACTCTTTTCTGCTTCCCGAACACACAGTGTTCACAAAACTCCATCTTTCCGGTACTTTGTCCACAAAGAAGGCCTCTTTTGCTCAAGATAGAAAGACTGTTTTCACTCATATGCCCCAATCGCATATGCCACAATTTGGTGATGTCAGAATCAGACTGACTAGATATAGAAACTGCAATGGCACCTGTAACTGTAGATCCCAACAAGGTATACAACATACCAGATCTTCGTGCTTTTATGACCACAAGAGCACCATGAGAAACTTTTAGAACTCCACCTTCACCTGTGTATTTACACCCAAGAGATTCTAGGGTGCCCAAAGAGATGAGATTTTTCTTTAAGTCTGGAACATGTCTAACATCAGTGAGTGTTCTCACCACTCTATCATGCATTTTGATCCTGATTGTTCCTTGGCCAATAACTTTACAAATGGCATTGTTGCCCATTAAGACAACTTCACCTGCAGCTAAGTCATATGTTGAAAACCAATCCCTGTTGGGATACATATGATACGAACAACCAGAATTCAAAATCCATCCATTGTTAGTTCTTGAGCTATTATCAATAGCTACAAATATAGTTCCATCAGCCTCATCAGCAGCTACACTTGCTTCAGCCGTGTTAGTGTTCTCATGCTCATTTTCTTATATTTTTTTTATTTTTCAACTTATAGCACTTAGACTTAATGTGGCCCATTTTATGACAATAATTGCACTCTACATTTTTGTATCTGGATTTTGACCTTGATTTAGACGTTTTACTACTTAAATTTTTCTTATCAGATCTACCTCTCACAAACAAGCCTTCCCCTTGGGTTCCACTACTTTCCCCAGTGATATCCCTATCGATCTACTCTTTCGATTTCAGCATTGCCTTAATTTTCTTATAGGAAATAGTTTCTTTCCCATAAAGAATTGTGTCTCGAAAGTGTTTAAACGAGTGGGGTAGGGAACATATTAACAAAACAACTTGATCTTCTTCATCAATCTTAACATCTATATTAGTCAAATCCATAAGAATGGAATCAAATGTGTCAAGATGTGAGAGTAAAGAAGTACCTTCATCTATACGAATCATGTAAAGCTTTTGCTTCAATTTGAGTCTATTTTCTACTGTCTTTTTCAAGTACGGTGCCTTTAATTTATCCCACATTCCTTTAGCAGTGCTTTCAGCAGTTACTTCACGCAAAATCTTATTTGAGAGATTTAAAATATACCTGATTTTGCCTTTTTATCAATAATAGCAAATTTCTCGTCTGTCATATTCTCCGGCTTCGCCTGCTTGCCTTGTAGCGCCACATCTACGCCATCCTCAATTAGGATAGCCTCCATCTTCAATTGCCACATTCCGAAGTTTGCACTTCGATCAAATTTCTCAACGTATGTCTTTGTTATAGTCATATTGGCTACTGAAAACTAACCCGGTTTGATCCGGCTCTGCTACCAATTTGTTAGGATCGGGATCTGGGTATAGTGCAGAATAAGACAAAGTAGCATAACAACGACAATAACAAATATAATGAAAGTTGATAATAACGGAAATTAAAGTAAATAATTGAGGCACAAGAATTACGTGGTTCAGTCAGTATGACCTAATCCACGGTGGAGCGGAGCAAATTCACTATATCAATGGATACAAAGTAGAGAGTATAAAATTAGAGATAATACTCTAATTAATCTCAAATTACCCCCCGAGAGTATAACCTCAAAAAAACACTCAGAAAGAATATCACACTAGTGTTTCTCAAAATATAACTCTCTGATAAATTACTCTCTATAGAAGAAGAGAAAATAATGAAATAGGAAATTCAATGGTTTTGGTGCATTTTTCTGAGATAGCAAATGGTGCTATTTATAGGAGATGTTGCCGCCTTCCAGACCAATCAAAAGATTGGTATTCAGTAACAAGTTTTGTAACTTGTTTTGCCAAAACCTGTTGCGCCTACAATTCCTTCAAAGCCACCAATCACAATTTTTTTTCTTTTGTTGTTTTCTTTTACTGAACAAATACTAAAGGTCAAATAATAGCCACGTTTACAAGGTAAAAATGACAAAGTCTTAAAAAATGAAGTAAAAGGGATGCATTTAAAATTAACAATAATGACTAACTTTTAAAAGCCCAATTTTTTTTACACAAAGCCCCTACTCCCCCTTGCCCTCCACCCCACCAACCTTAACCACCCTTCTATGCCCTCCTCCTCCCTCCTCTGCTTCCTCTCCACCTCTTCCATCCTTCATCCCCACTTATCCCCCGATGTTCCGACTATCTGCCCAGGTGCTCGGGTCATATGTACAGATGTTTCACCATTTGGAGAGATATTCTGGCCATCTATCCATATATTTCGGCAATCTGCTTAGATGTTTCAGCCATTTGTCCAGATGTTTCGGCAATCTGATTAGATATTTCGGCAATCTGCTCAGCTATTTTGAATATTTGATTAGATATGCCGGCTATTTTCTAGATATTATTGCAATCTATACATAAGTTCCATCCATCTGTACAGATATTTTGAACATCTGGATAGATGTTCCGACCATTTTCTAGATGTTTCGGACATCTGTCCAAATGATCTGGTTAGCTAAACAGATGTTCCATTCATCTGTTACGATGTTCCGTCCATCTGTCGAGATGTTACGACCATTTGAAAAGAGAACACCGGAAAAAAAATGAAAGAAGAAGAAATGATGATTTTCAAGTTGAACATGAATATATTTGAATGAAGATGGAGAGAAAGAAGATGAAAATAAGGAAGAGAAAGGAGAAACAAAAACTTACAATGAAGAAAGAGAGAAAGAAGAAGTAGATAAGGAGATAAAGGAGGGGGAAAACAAAAAATTGAAATTTGTATAATGGAATTTTAATATCTACTATTAATTTATTAGAACTTTTAAATCGGTCCTCAATTAATCCTTAATCAAGTTTTAGAAATACATGAAAAGAGAAAAGAAACGGTGTCCCTTTTCTTCATTAAAGACTTGAGAGGGTTTTTTAACCCAATCATCTCAATATATTTTGTGTAAAAAAAAAAAAAAAAAAAAAAAACGGAGTAGAATTTTTCTCTAATGGTATTGGTGGAGAGAGGCAGTGACATATGTAGCTTATTAACTACAGGTTCAATCAAATTCAATATTTGACATGAAACATGAATATAGACATAAAAACCCACAAAGTTTTTAATAAATGTTATTATAAAAACCATAATATTAAAAATTCAATAAGTTCATTGATAAGAACTTTAAAAGTTGAACTTAGTAAATTTAAACTCTGGATTTTATTTGTTGGTTGGAGTGGACATTGTTGAAGCACATCTAGTCTTACTAGTAGATCTAAGATTTTTCCTACTAGCAGATCTAGGATTTTAAGAGGATGTGTTCACATTTTTTTGTGTGAATTGAGAAATTTGGTAACTGGTCCTGAATTTTTGAGTATTTTTCTTTCCATGTCTTCCAACTTCAGTGCTCTCCCTGTCTCATCTTCCTCCCTCTCGCCAGTCAAGAAATCTCCCACCGACAACGACTAGCAGCAATACCGAATGATTGCTTCGGCCGGTTCCATTGATGATGCATCCCGCCTTCGTCAATGATACCTCCCATCGACGTCAATGATGCCTTAACTGTAGAACTCATCGTCATCGGCAGGACTATGTCCTGGTGTATCGATTAATCTGTCTCTCCTAGGATGAGACTAGAATCAGAATTGTCATTGGCATTGTCGTGTGCCACTGTAGAATTCGACGTTGAAGGATTCACCAGCAACTGAAAATGAGTTATGATATGGTGCATACAGTAGGATTACGGTTGATGGAGTTTTGGTTATGTTTCTTCATTTTGATCGGATCTTTTCTTTGGTGGAACAGGGATACGTTGTGGCGAAAGTGTATTAGCGCGATTGTTAGCTTCTATTACTGAAACGACCTCGGTCCGTCGTTTCGGAAGTTAGGACTCCTATTGACGTGCCGATAATTTTAAAATATTCGTAATGTCCATTAGGACATGTCTGTAAAATTTGAGCTAAATCAGACCTCGTTTGGTAGGCATCGGAAGAAGGTTTCAGTTTTTATTGGCGATAAATATTAAAAAGAGATTTTCGAGCTCGGTTTTTGCCGAATGAGCTCCGATTCGAAATCCGAAAGCGCCGTTGGGTTCGTATGATTATTTGTGACTTTTATGAACTTTCAAAAGTGAATTTCGATGTTGTTCGGCTAGTTTCCGCTAAAATGCCGAAAGTTAAATAATTTGACTTCTTTTCATTTAAATTCGCATCTTGAGTTTCGGGAGTCCAATTTGAGATCCGCCTTCGCGAGTATGTTACATATATTTTGTATAACTTGTATGCGAAATTTGGAATTATTTCGAATATCATAGGGTACCGTTTTAATTTTCGTCGAAAAAAGAAAATAAAAGAAAATAAAAAAAAAAGAAAAAAAAATGGCAAAAGAGAAAGACCATGGGCGGTGGCCCTTGGTCATGATATGTATAAGATCAAAAATGGGAAACAGAGACAAAAACAGTGAAACGTAAAATAGAAAACACGGAGAAGGAAAAAATGCCAGAAAATGAGAAAAGGGGCTGGAGAAAAATAGTATTTTCACCCCAGAACATTCAGGTAATGATCTTAATATAGTATTTGATTTTATTACGTGTGTTTAAATATATTTTTACGGTAAAAATAGGGATATTAGACATCGCCCTAATGACGTAAATTGATAGTTTAAAGGGTCAAATGGACCCCGATAATGAAATTGATTATATATTCGTACTCAGTGAGTTATGGGCAACTTATAAATGTAATTCATTTGGGGTTTGGTTATGTGGCCTTAAACCCTGTATATAGGCCTAGCCTGCGTATTGCGTATGCGAATAGGGTATCAGGTTCCTACCTGGATTGCCCTAAGATGTGAGGAATGAAGCCTTTAGCCTAATGTGATATGTTTTTCTGCTTATTGATCACAGTGGGATCGTTTGGCAATGAATTCAAAAAATAACGAGGTTGTTGGTCGCAATGCTAACTTTTGAGAGAGGTAAGTATTTATATCCATTTCATTGGAGGCACCTGGCCTCGTGGATTTTCTACCACGTATTCCTTACGTGTGTAGCTGCCGATAGGCGTACTCATTACGTCTTAATTTTGGATTTATATTGTATATTATATGTTAAGTCCTATTGTTGGTATTGCATTGAGGATTTGAGCATTGTACCCTGGCTGCGAGTTGGCATCTACTTCCCGGTTGTCGATGAGAGTCCCGCGCCGGTGAAGGGTTATTGCATCACATTGCATTCATATGCATTACATTGCATATCATATTGAGGGCAGGAGTATTCCGCCCCAGGTGCAGGAGTATTCCGCTCCATTGTATCATATTGAGGGCAGGAGTATTCCGCCCCAGGAGCAGGAGTATTCCGCTCCATTGTATCATATTGAGGGCAGGAGTATTCCGCCCCAGGAGCAGGAGTATTCCGCTCCATTGTATCACATTGAGGGTAGGAGGATTCCGCCCCAAGAGCAGGAGTATTCCGCTCTTATGTCAGATATCGGGTGCAGGAGTATTCCGCCCCAGGAGAGTGCAGGAGTATTCCGCCTCTGGTTTATATTATATCGGGTGCAGGAGTATTCCGCCCCAGGAGCAGGAGTATTCCGCTCCAGTTGGTTATCATATTAGATTCCCCTCGAATGCAGGAGTATTCCGCTTCGGGATGGGATTACGGGCACATGTGACCCTTCGCATCATATTTCATCTCATTTCATCTCACTTCATTTTATTTCATACCATTGTGTAAACTTGTGGTACATAACTATTGTCCTGCGTATATGTGCATTTCTTATTTGTTGTTATGTTTCTGGCACGCATCCTTGGTTGAGTTTATAAGTTTCATACGTGTTTTCGGTTGTTATCTGGCTCTACCTTTTTATAATTTAAATAAAAGAAATTTGGTTTATCTGTTTCTTCTCCCCGGCTAGCTATCCTCTTCTTTGAGGTGGCTAGTCTGCCCCACTTATTGAGTCCTTTTGACTCACCCTTGTTTGTTGTTTGTTTCTTGTCTATCTATTTCGTTTCGGCAGGTTCGCTCCAGGATTGAGTTCGCCGCGTTGTTCAGGAGCGAAGACGACTTCAGCTGTCAGGGTGAGCCAGATTTATTCCGGATGGCCACCAGTTTACTGTTCATTATTTCAGTTGCATTTTGCTCCCTTCAGGAGGTATTTGTCTTCTTTTGTACTCTTAGATGTCTGGTCTGGATAACCCTAAACCTAGTATGTTGGGTAGTCAGCTGTAATTTCTTTTGTACAGCTTAGAGGTATCAGTATGTCAGTATTTTTTTTAAGCCTTGTTCTTATTAATGAATTGAATTATATTTATTTGGCTAATTTAATTGGTAAGGGTTTGCCCGACGGGTCTAGGGAAGGATGTCGGGTGCCCGCACGGCCTAACCGGATTTCGGGTCGTGTCAGTTGGTATCAGAGCCCAGTTTAGAGTCTATCCAAACTAAGACAGTGTCTAGTAGAGTCTCGCTGATGGGTACGTAGACGTCCGTACTTATCTACGAGGGGCTATGATGGCATTTAGGAAGTCTCACTTCCTTCATTTCTGATCGTGCGTCGGTAGAGGATGCAAAAGTATTTTCGTTAATTCATTCATGGTAAGTGTGAATTCTTGTGTGACAAATCAGCAAACGGTATGAGTTCAAGACGAAGCAGTCTAGCCTGGGGTTAGCACTGACGAAGCCCCGAGAGTTGTCGTGCTGATGACCTAGTTTTAGAGGCCCCAGTTGTACGAGCTTGCGATGGGTAAGGGAGCAGGGCCTTGTAGTTCTCTTGGCTCTTTATGATGCTTTACGAGAATCTTGGCGACACATATACCGTAAGAACCTATTATTCGTTGGGCAGCCTATCAGGTTGCCGCATGTGCAGACGTTCGATCTGAGGGAGCTCCTTTTCTGGTTCTTAATATTGCTGCAGTAAATTATATTCCGAAGGTAGTATGTGTTGTACCTCTAATTGTTCTTACTTGTTAGCCAGCCGAGGTATCAGTTCGGTCATAGTGTCCGAAAGGGTTGGATTATTTTACACAGTTGAACCTCCGATATTCTTAAGCAATACATCAGATAAACCCCGTGAATTTTTTTTTAAAAAAAAATAATGTCAGGGTATTTGTATCCTTTAGGCTTTTGATTATATCGAACGGTATAGTGTTGATTATCCTGCTTTCCAGTTTCAAGGTCCAGCCTTGAATTGATGGGACTCTCTCTCTTATTAGCTAACTTGGTTCGGTTTTCTTCTAGATTCGTGGAAAAAAAAATTCCTTTCGAGTAGTGAGCGAAATGGAGAGTGTTGCTAGTTTGAGTGGATTGGACAGGGTAGCCTGTCGGTTAGCCTGATGGTGTTTAAGAATATGAGATTGAATTCTATAGAATGAATGAATATGCATTAGAACTAGTCCATGAGCTTTTCGACAGATTCAAAGAATTATTGATGACCTTTCTCCTTCCTTGAGATCCCAGATGGCTTAAAAAAAAAAAAATTGAGGCCTGGATTTTATTTGATGTTGTTGTTAATATTGCTCGAAGGTTCGAGGCATACCATAAGTTAGAGCGGGAAGAGTTAGAGCGGGAAAGTAAGAGATCCCACGGCCCTGGTGGGTAACCATGGTACCTCATTTGGAGGTAAAAGTTCTGATTATTTTTGGAAGTCACCTTCCAGGTTATCTCAGCTTGTAGAGCGTGATTCTCAGAGTGCGCGAGTAGTTCATCAAGATTAGACCCAGTTTTTCTCTTTATAGCTATCGACAATATGTCCAGCTTCCAATTTCAATGAAAATCTGTTATCACTGTCATGAGTCTGGTTATCCTTTGAGGAGTTTTTCCTTACTCCAGCAAGTAGACAATCGTCCTTCTTCTTGCCCTCAGACACCTGCACAGTCGCAGGAATTTCATTTAAATGTTAATCAATCAGAGAAATGCCACCACCCAGTAGAGGTCGAGAGCGTGGTAGTAGTGGTTCTTCTAGAAGTAATTATCAGGGTAGCGGCTCGGCTCAGCCGCAGAGGCAGTAATATGAACTGCTAGTCTGGCAGGATGCTGAGGCATCCGATGTAGTAGACCCGTGTGTTTCTTCTTCCCTTATCTGTAAGTAAGATTTATCTTTCCGATCGATCTGGAAATGGTGTGTCTTATCATGTTTCGACGGTTTTCTTGGATATTGTCGTAATTAAGAATCGGTTACTGTAGAGGGGTGAGTTTCTGATACGATTTATTCCTGGCATTTATGAGGCCCTACTAGTTTATCTGATCTAAATGTGAGAGATTTGGGAGTGAGTGTCGGTATCGTCTGCCTGGCAACTTGTTGTGCCATATTTTATTATTATATCAAATTAGTATACCTCTCTTCTCAGAATTCCGTGTTAGTAGGATAATGAGATCCCAATTCGTCACCATCAGAAAGTGTTATCGTTTCTTCCGGTGTAAAGTGGTTAGTAAGTAATATTTGATCTATGTGTCTTCCATGGTTTAAGATGTTTGTAGAGTCATGTTATCCCATGAGCTTATCTGGGTTATAAAAGGGTTTATGGTAAATTGTCAGAATTTCCTTCTTATTGGGAGGTTAAATTGGTATGGATGTTTTTCCATAAAGCTCATTAATGTCTATTTCTTCAATTGCGATTTTTGGGTTAGCCTGACTCGGAAGTAGTCTAGCTCTGGTAGCCAAGAAATAAGAAGATGAGCTTCCTGAAGCTCTAATTATTTCTATCCTCGGTCCATTTCCATTTCTTCTTCGTCCGGCACTAGTGAGCTTGGGCGATTGGTAGCCGCTTGTGACGTTCCCTGTGTTGAGCCAGAGTACGTGTTATTGTAGCCGGGTAGGCATATTATTATTTTGGATATCATTTATCCGGGTATCCCTTCCCATGTATAGTATAGTACTGGTTTTGTTTGCGGATCATCCAGTTTTAGGGGAAACTCTGCCGAAATTTTTATATAGAAGTACCATCCATCGGGCGGTGGTGTTTACGGCAAAGGTATGGAGCTGTGAACTTGAGAGTTGCATATGTTTGGCAACTCGAAAGGGTAGTTGGTAGCTTAGGTCTGCCTACGTTCAATTTTTAGCTAAATCTTCTTTAGTCCAGTAGACTCTGCGAGGATGGTTACTCCTATTCAAATGGTTGCATGAGTTTGTGCTTTAAGTGGAGGAGTTTTCCTCCAAATACTGAATGGTAATATTAAATCTCTGAAGTGTTGATACCACTTTTTTCACGACCAAAGTAAGGCCACGACAGAAACCTACAATGACTGTCGATCATTGCTAAACCCACTAATAATCTATTAATGCTCGAGATAAGCTGGCAACCTGATCATATATACGTATCTATCTGCTGAAAGCATAAAGTCTGGAAAGATGACACGATTTTAACTTGCTGGCAATTAGAACAGTGAGCCACAAATTCTGCTATGTCACACTTCATTCCGTCCTACCAATAAATCTGCTTAAGATCATGGTACATCTTAGTCGAACCTTGATGAACAGCGTATTTGGAATAATATGCCTCTATTATAATCCATCCATGTAAATCTGCAACATCAGGGATATAAAGTCTATCTGTATACGTGAGAACACCGTCAGTAGTAACCCTGTATGGTGACTCCGGTTTTCTTCTGGCTATTTGTCTGTATTCAATTATGACTGGATTTTCATACTGACGCTGTTTTACTTCATGAAAACTTAGAGTTAAAGGTCTAGTGCAGCTTGTCGACAATCCATCATTGGTGTGTATATCTCTTTCACACCTCAATTCTTTAAGAAGTTACTTTAGCATTATAGGTGAACATGTAATCAACTTTGTTGCTGGTATTCTGCCTCGGCTCATGGTCGAACTACATCTCTATTTTATTTTCACCTTTTCAAGTCATAATATTTCCAATTCAAAGACAATACCCTGAAGTAGATGTTCAGTCTGAAGATCATTCTTGGTCTGCATCATACTATCCAGTAATATTTGCATGATCCTTATCCTGATATGATAGACTCTGTTCAGATGAACCTTTGGCATACATTAGAATATGAGTAACTACATTCCCACGAGGAGCTTGCGGAACAACACTAAGATCAACTGAGATGTTGCATAATGCATTCGTAAAAATTATATAGCTTGCATCAAATCTTCTAGAGTGAGTAGTGACAAGGTACTTCAAAATCTTCCCCTGTTGTATCAAGCGTAAGCTAATTCTGAGTTCCATCGACCCGTTTTATATCGAAAGGTATATCGAAGAGGGATTATCAGCTGAATCATGTTAACCCATTCAAAGTTCCGTGTATCTTTATTTCAAAAATGTAGAACTCTCCTCTCGTGATCGAGGAAGGATCATCTTAGTCAGAATAATCCGCGCAATGGTGTTATCATATTATCCAGATATATTTTATTTTAAAAGTTCAATATGCGTGTTATAATTCTGATCCTGTAATCAAGAGATAAGGTCCGTGGAGTAGCTTATGAAGGTCGTGCAAGTTCTTTTGTTATCTGTGCGAATTTTTCTTTAGACTTAAGCTCGTTCGAGGACGAACGAGAGTTTAAGTGGAGGAGAATGAAACGACCTCGGTCCGTCGTTTCGGAAGTTAGGACTCCTATTGACGTGCCGATAATTTTAAAATATTCGTAATGTCCATTAGGACATGTCTGTAAAATTTGAGCTAAATCAGACCTCGTTTGGTAGGCATCGGAAGAAGGTTTCAGTTTTTATTGGCGATAAATATTAAAAAGAGATTTTCGAGCTCGGTTTTTGCCGAATGAGCTCCGATTCGAAATCCGAAAGCGCCGTTGGGTTCGTATGATTATTTGTGACTTTTATGAACTTTCAAAAGTGAATTTCGATGTTGTTCGGCTAGTTTCCGCTAAAATGCCGAATGTTAAATAATTTGACTTCTTTTCATTTAAATTCGCATCTTGAGTTTCGGGAGTTCAATTTGAGATCCGCCTTCGCGAGTATGTTACATATATTTTGTATAACTTGTATGCGAAATTTGGAATTATTTCGAATATCATAGGGTACCGTTTTAATTTTCGTCGAAAAAAGAAAATAAAAAAAAAAAGAAAAAAAATGGCAAAAGAGAAAGACCATGGGCGGTGGCCCTTGGTCATGATATGTATAAGATCAAAAACGGGAAACAGAGACAAAAACAGTGAAACGTAAAATAGAAAACACGGAGAAGGAAAAAATGCCAGAAAATGAGAAAAGGGGCCGGAGAAAAATAGTATTTTCACCCCAGAACATTCAGGTAATGATCTTAATATAGTATTTGAGTTTATTACGTGTGTTTAAATATATTTTTACGGTAAAAATAGGGATATTAGACATCACCCTAATGACGTAAATTGATAGTTTAAAGGGTCAAATGGACCCCGATAATGAAATTGATTATATATTCGTACTCAGTGAGTTATGGGCAACTTATAAATGTAATTCATTTGGGGTTTGTTTATGTGGCCTTAAACCCTGTATATAGGCCTAGCCTGCGTATTGCGTATGCGAATAGGGTATCAGGTTCCTACCTGGATTGCCCTAAGATGTGAGGAATGAAGCCTTTAGCCTAATGTGATATGTTTTTCTGCTTATTGATCACAGTGGGATCGTTTGGCAATGAATTCAAAAAATAACGCGGTTGTTGGTCGCAATGCTAACTTTTGAGAGAGGTAAGTATTTATATCCATTTCATTGGAGGCACCTGGCCTCGTGGATTTTCTACCACGTATTCCTTACGTGTGTAGCTGCCGATAGGCGTACTCATTACGTCTTAATTTTGGATTTATATTGTATATTATATGTTAAGTCCTATTGTTGGTATTGCATTGAGGATTTGAGCATTGTACCCTGGCTGCGAGTTGGCATCTACTTCCCGGTTGTCGATGAGAGTCCCGCGCCGGTGAAGGGTTATTGCATCACATTGCATTCATATGCATTACATTGCATATCATATTGAGGGCAGGAGTATTCCGCCCCAGGTGCAGGAGTATTCCGCTCCATTGTATCATATTGAGGGCAGGAGTATTCCGCCCCAGGAGCAGGAGTATTCCGCTCCATTGTATCATATTGAGGGCAGGAGTATTCCGCCCCAGGAGCAGGAGTATTCCGCTCCATTGTATCACATTGAGGGTAGGAGGATTCCGCCCCAAGAGCAGGAGTATTCCGCTCTTATGTCAGATATCGGGTGCAGGAGTATTCCGCCCCAGGAGAGTGCAGGAGTATTCCGCCTCTGGTTTATATTATATCGGGTGCAGGAGTATTCCGCCCCAGGAGCAGGAGTATTCCGCTCCAGTTGGTTATCATATTAGATTCCCCTCGAATGCAGGAGTATTCCGCTTCGGGATGGGATTACGGGCACATGTGACCCTTCGCATCATATTTCATCTCATTTCATCTCACTTCATTTTATTTCATACCATTGTGTAAACTTGTGGTACATAACTATTGTCCTGCGTATATGTGCATTTCTTATTTGTTGTTATGTTTCTGGCACGCATCCTTGGTTGAGTTTATAAGTTTCATACGTGTTTTCGGTTGTTATCTGGCTCTACCTTTTTATAATTTAAATAAAAGAAATTTGGTTTATCTGTTTCTTCTCCCCGGCTAGCTATCCTATTCTTTGAGGTGGCTAGTCTGCCCCACTTATTGAGTCCTTTTGACTCACCCTTGTTTGTTGTTTGTTTCTTGTCTATCTATTTCGTTTCGGCAGGTTCGCTCCAGGATTGAGTTCGCCGCGTTGTTCAGGAGCGAAGACGACTTCAGCTGTCAGGGTGAGCCAGATTTATTCCGGATGGCCACCAGTTTACTGTTCATTATTTCAGTTGCATTTTGCTCCCTTCAGGAGGTATTTGTCTTCTTTTGTACTCTTAGATGTCTGGTCTGGATAACCCTAAACCTAGTATGTTGGGTAGTCAGCTGTAATTTCTTTTGTACAGCTTAGAGGTATCAGTATGTCAGTATTTTTTTTAAGCCTTGTTCTTATTAATGAATTGAATTATATTTATTTGGCTAATTTAATTGGTAAGGGTTTGCCCGACGGGTCTAGGGAAGGATGTCGGGTGCCCGCACGGCCTAACCGGATTTCGGGTCGTGTCAATTACTTTGATTTTGTATTTTTATTCAAGAAGAGTAAAATTTTATGTTTGTGAAAAATGATGACGATTTAGCTAGCCCTAACTCTTCGCAAAATTTATATAATGTTTTGCTCACAGAATAAATAAATGATGCGGATTGCCCTTACGTTATTTTTTCCTTTGAATTTTTTCTATATGATCGAAATGATGATGATTTGGTCTTATTTATTTGTAAATAGACATAGTATTTTAGCTCAGTTATGAATAAATGTGGTCAGATTGTCTTATTTCTTTTTCATATGTATTTTTGTGGCTGGATGACGTGAAGACAATTTGGCTTCATTTATTTTCAAAAGACACGTATTTTGCTCATTATATGAATAAGTACGACAAAATTTTCATTATTTCGAACTATTAGCACATAAAGTTATGTTTTTTCGGATGTGCGAAGTGAGGCCGATTTGGCCTCATTTCTTTACATAATGGAGATAATTTCTTTACAAAGACGGATTGACTATATTTGCTGCTTTTGTAGAGGGCGGTGACATTTTTGTAATTATAGCTTCATTAAATATAAAAGGTGTGATAGTATTTTTGTAATTATGACTTTATTAAATGTAAAAGCGTCGTGACAATTTTGTGAATATGGCTTCAGTAAATAGAAAAGGTGCGGTGACATTTTTGTTAATATGGAAAGTGCTCAAGTTTTAAAGCTCACCTTTAAAATGCTTAATCTCTCAAGACCAGGTTCTTGTTTGACTATTTTTGTAAATCGCCATGGGTTCACCACTGCCTGCGCGAAGCTATAGTGTCCTAAGAATGACCCACAAAAAACCTTCGCTAGAAAATTATATTGTGTATATAGGTCGAATTTCACTCTATATAATGATAATAACTTTCGAACATTCATACACAATCATGATGATAGCCTAGTTGATGCGATCCGGATGAGTACTCGAAGTACGGAGGGTTCACGCTCAACATCCGGAGCTTGGAATGCTTCAAAAAGGCCTGGAAACCGAGAATCAAAAAAATAAGAGCTTACTGGAATTTGGTCCAGCATTATCGCGAGGCAAGAGGCGCGATCGCGCAGAGACAGCTAGCTCAAGTGCGCGATCGCGAGAATCGAAGCTCGGTCGCGATGAAGCGGTCCATGCAAGTGCGCGGTCGCGAGGAGTCCAACGCGATCGCGATGAAGCTTTAGATCATTGGACGCGATCGCGACACCCAAGGCACGATCGCGCGATGAGACGCGTTTCAGACAGTTTACTATTTTAGAACCTAGGGACTACTTAGTCATTTTGTAATAAACCTAGGGAGTACTATATATAGTGTCATTAGGAGTAATTAATCTTAGCTAGATTTTGGATGATAGAGAATACTCTTGTGAGAGTGTGTGTGGGTTTAATCTCTTTTCCTCTTCTTGGATCTCTCTTGGATTCTCTTGTGTGAGATATCCATTGCTTGAGTTCAAGTCTCTTCCCCCCTCAGATATTGGTCTTTGGTTATATTCGTCTAGATTAGGGCATTACAATTTATTGTAGTGTTCCGATTTACTTGCAATCGTGGGATTTATTCCTTTCTTCCTTCTATCTATCCTCTTTTCTGTTTATCCTTTACTTTATATCGTTGTTCTTATCATTAATTTCTTGATTTCCTATTCCTCGTATATATCGTTGTTTTTATCATTGATTGCTTGATTTTTTATTCCTCGTGTTTAGGATCATATCACTAGTTGTTAAAGATATTCAAAATTTGTTAAATGCTAAAAATTTGAATCTCCCATGCAATAATTTTTTATAAAGGAAAAGTACAAACAAGGTGAAACTATGTAAGTAATAAAAGTAGAAAAAAAAATTAAAAAGAAGCATTTAGTAGGTATTGATCCCTGCTATTCAATGCAAGTGAACCAACTTCTGATAAGGTGAATCATTCAATATTTTAGAGCAACGATTTACAAAAAATATATAAAATATATTTGAAAAATATGTACATAATATATTTAATTTTGTGGAATAATCATATGATGAACTATATATAAACTTAAAGATCCGCCCCCGTAATAAGTAGGTCGGCAAGACTTATAACAATACTACACGTCAAGTGAAAGTCCTTTTCTAATTGGACAGTTTATCAAAGGAAAGAAAGTCATATTGCCATTTTCTAGCTAAATCAACATCCAACCAATCTTTCCTATGTCTCTTCCTCTTGGGAAAACATAATGAATGGTGTATGGGCATCTCCATTTTCCCCTTCCTCCCATTTTCTTCCGCTCACAATCCCCTTTGCTTTCTTCCAATCATCTTATAGTCCCTTGTGCGACGTCCATTCTCATTGACTTTGACTTACTAGCACTGGAGTTGAATTGGCATAAATTAATCTAAGCAAGTTTTATGAAAATAGTTACATATTATTTCTCGCAAATAAATTATGTATGGTTACTCAACATTATTGATTATAACGAGAAGGTCAAAACTCTTTCTTTCTTTCCTTTTATAGTAATCTAACTTTAGTGACTAACTTAAAATATTCGACAACTATTTTACCTTAATTACAAAGTATCTTAACTTTTCCCATTAGTATATGTAGTTGGAAAAGTTTAAATTTTAACCACTATACTGATGGGTTGCCTTATGATTCAACATTGGATTGATATCCTTTTAAAATTGTATGGTGAGATTTCGAATATGCTGAAATTTTACTGAGTTTCTCTCTCTCAATCTCTCTCTCACACATAATGAATAATATGTTGTGACGTTACTGAACTAACTAAAATTCAGTTACTTCAATTATAATAAAAATAGTTGTGACTCTACGTTGTAGTAGGTAAATTTCAACTAAGATAATGTGGCCAAAAAAATATACTATTTTACTATTATAGTGAATAAATTTTAATGATATATAATGTGAAAATAACCTCCAATTGGCTAAAATATTCCGGGCCATACATGGGACTGAAGAAAATACATGCCTACAAAGTTTGACTATTCGTTCTTCTAGTACATGCCACTTGTCACAACCAGCAAAACATAAGAATTGGCATAAAAGGTTGTCGATTATTTTATTCATTACATCTTCTCACCTTCAATCATAGTTCTAACAAATTCTTTAAACTTTTTAGCCATGTTTTTTAAGTTTGTGGCCTTAATTGTGCCTGCTATATTTTGTCTTGTAACATCTCAAGACATTGGATTCACTTACAATGACTTCAAAAGAGCAAATTTGAGTCTTGATGGCATAGCACAGTTGACATCAAATGGCTTATTACAGCTAACAAATACTTCTAGGCTGCAAAAAGGCCATGCTTTTTATCCCACATTAATCAATTTCAAGAACTTACCAAAAGGTTCAAATTTCTCTTTCTCTACAACTTTTGTCTTCGCTATAGTTCCTTCAGTTTTGCCTGGTCATGGCATGGCTTTCGTAATTGCACCTTTTGGAGGTCTAAAAGAAGCACTTCCAAGTCCATTTCTAGGCCTTTTTAATGATAACACTACAGGCGAGGAAACGAATCATGTTTTCGCGGTGGAATTTGATACACTTCAGAATAGAGAATTCAATGACATTGATGGTAACCATGTTGGAATAGATATCAACGGATTAAAATCCATTGTATCGAAGCCAGCAGGTTATTATACTGGTGCCAAATTCAATAACATGACACTTCCTAGTGGCCAGCCAATGCAGGCTTGGGTGGACTATGATGGTGTGGCTAAGCACATTAATGTCTCATTGGCTCCAATGAATGTTGCAAAACCAAATGTTTCTCTTTTGTCAACATCCTATGATCTTTCACCAATCTTGAATGAAACAACCATGTGCATTGGCTTCTCTGCATCAACTGGCTCAGTTGTTTCAACACAATATGTTCTTGGATGGAGTTTCAAAATGAATGGAGTTGCTCAAGCACTTGATCTTTCTAAACTTCCTAAGCTTCCTCGTGTTGGACCGAAGAAACCATCAAAAGTTTTGTTAATTGCTTTGCCAATGATATCAGCAGTTGTTGTAGTAATAGTCTTCTCTATTTTAATTTATTATGTTGGAAGGAAAAGGAAGTTTGCTGAATTGCTTGAAGATTGGGAGCTTGAATATGGCCCTCATAGGTTCAAGTACAAAGATCTTTATTTTGCCACAAAGGGATTTAGTAACAAAGAACTTTTAGGTAGTGGGGGTTTTGGCAGAGTGTACAGAGGGATATTACCTAGTTCTACAGTTGAAGTAGCAGTCAAGAGAGTTTCTCATGAATCAAAACAAGGGTTGAGGGAATTTGTAGCAGAAATTGTTAGTATTGGTCGAATGCGCCAAAGGAATTTAGTGCCACTGTTGGGATATTGCAGGCGGAAAGGCGAGTTGCTTTTGGTTTATGAATACATGCCTAATGCAAGTCTTGATAAGTTTCTATATGACCAACAAAGGTGTGCCCTCAATTGGAACCAAAGATATAGAATCATCAAAGGTGTAGCATCAGCATTAGTCTATTTACATGAAGAATGGGAACAAGTAGTAATTCACAGAGATGTAAAAGCAAGTAATGTGTTGTTAGACAGTGAATTAAATGCAAAGTTAGGTGATTTTGGCCTAGCAAAATTGTATGATCACGGGAGCGATCCGCTTACTACACATGTAGTCGGAACTGTTGGTTATCTTGCACCAGAACAAACTAGAACTGGCAAGGCTACATCTTGTAGTGATGTGTATGCTTTTGGTGCATTTTTGCTTGAAGTGGCATGTGGGAGAAGGCCAATTGATCCAAGGGTATCAGACGAGGATGTCGTGTTGGTTGATTATGTGTTTTCTTGTTGGACTAGAGGTGATATTCTTGAAGCCATTGATCAAAATTTGGGAAATGAGTATGTTAAAGAAGAGGTTGAGTTGGTATTAAAACTTGGATTGTTCTGTTCTCAAACAGAACCAGCAGCTAGGCCAAGTATGAGACAAATTTTAATTTACTTGGAAGATATTGTGCCTCCACCACTGCCAGATTTGTCATTGTTAACGTTTCAAAGTTCTACTCATGGTTTAACATTTCCAGAATTTAATCACTTCACTATGTCTTCTTCATTTTCGGCTGAAAAGGAACTTTCATATCGCTCGTATGATTCAGACTCTCTTCCTTTAAGTGGTCGATGATAATGACAAGAATTATGCCTCGGTCGTTAGCAAGTTGGAGTCTGTTACGTAAATTCTTACTATTCATGTACCTTTATGTAAGCCCCTTGTGGTCTAATATTAAAATGCTTCTTTAGTGTAATGATACAAATAAACCACTCATGTACTCTCTGAATCCTACTTCTTTGATCTATAATGTTGTCCACTAGTTTCGTTATCTTCTTTTTTTTTTTTTTTCCCCTTTCTAAAAGACAATTATAAGATGAGACATTTTTTGTTCTCCTCTTGACCTTTCACATTCAGGGTAAAAAAAAAAATTGTTTTTGTTTTTGTTTCTTTTTCCTTATAAATATCCGGTTTTTACTTTTTCGGTTAATCTAAATTCACGTCGCGTATAACACGTCAAAAGAAAAACACTTTCTACTAATATTCATTCTCATGCTCTAACCCAAAACCTATGTTAAGTTTGAAGTGATTTCGACAATGCCACTAAATTCTTTAATCGCTTTTTTAAACAGGGAAAGGCCGAACTCTTTATGTAGGGTTGTCTGATTATCTTGACAGTCAGGAATTTGTATCCAAATGAGAAATAAACTGCTGCTTTTTATTAAAAAGCAAAAACAAAAAAGAAGTCCTTGTTGGATATGTTCAAAATATCCAAATTCATGGAAAGGAAAGTAGGTGTTGTTGATGAAAGTGAGTTATTCAAAACTTCCTCATTTAGTCCTACAATGACTAATTTTTGGAGTAACATTTTTGTCCACTGGCATAGACTTCAAATGATGAGTACTACGAATACATATTATTTTGCCATGATGTGATTGCTTTGCTTAGGACAAAATCTTTTTAAGTAATTTTCCTAGCTGAAGTCCTCCTATCAAGTTTTCCAATTTCTCTTTTCACACCCAAAATTTGAAAAATAATACTAATGACAGTAAAGACTTAGCGAGTGGAAATGAAGAATAAATATGGAAACACTTTAATCACTGCATAATTATACGTTATGTTATATCATATGAACTCTTATTGCATAATCTGTACAATTAGTAGGACCCTTATAACTATAAGTAATGATTTTAGTAAGATAGAAAATATTATTTTGCCCTCTAGTATAATTGGGTTCTCAATGCCCGGTGAGAAATTGAGAATGACGGATTCCCTAGATCAATTTGCAGTAATTTCTTGATCATTGTTATTATATTTGGTTGTGAATTTCACGAATAATTTTTATTTTTCTACATTAAAGTCACTCCTAGGAAAGAGAGCTTCAAATATCCTGGCTGAAACATCCAAGTAGGCCTGGACATCGAGCGAGCCGAGTCCGAGCCGAGTTTAACTGAGCTTACTATGCTACCGAGCCGAGCCAAACTGAACTTTATATCATACGGAGCGAGCCCGAGCCGAGTTCAACCGAGCTTTGTTAGAGTTTGACCGAGCTCGAGCCGAGCTTGAACCGACTTTATTATTTTGTGTTCCCATACTTAGTAATATAGAAAATAATATTTTTAATTTTTTTTTTATCATAATCATAAATAACGATAGAAGTACTAGTTTATCAATTATTAATTATTGCATTAAAATATTAAATATAACTCTAACTTTTTAGTAATCAAGCTAACCGAGTTGATCCGAGTTTTGACCGAGCTTATCCGAGCCGAGCTAAACTTTAAACGAGCCCGGGCCGAACTTCTTTTTAAAATGAGCCGAGCTAAAAGGCATTCGAGCCGAGCCGAGCCGAGCTCCGAGCCGGCTCCGCTCTTTGCCCAGGCCTACCTCCAAGATACTGGTGAGATCGATGATGATGTCATACAACGTATAGGAGTAGGCTGGATGAAGTGGAGGCTTGCTTCCGGTGCACTTTGTGATAAAAAGAGTGCCACTTAGGCTTAAAGGCAAATTTTATAGGGTGGTCGTTAAACCAGCTATGTTGTATGGTGCAGAGTGTTGGCCAGTCAAGAATTCTCACGTCTAGAAGATGAGCGTAGTGGAAATGAGAATGTTTAGATAGATGTGTGGGCACACAAAGATGGATAAGATTAAGAATGAAGTCATTCGTGACAAGGTTGGCGTAGCCCCAGTGGCTGAGAAGATGCGAGAGGCAAGGCTACGATGGTTCGGTCACGTGAGAAGGAGAAGTATAGATGCTCTGGTCAGGAGGTGTGAGAGAATAGCCGTTCTGGATTTACAGAGAAGAAGATGTAGACCGAAGAAGAACTGGGCCGAGGTGATTAGACAGGACATGGTCCGGACCCAGATCACCGAAGACATGACCCTAGATAGGGGGCGTGAAGGTCGAGGATTAAGGTTGAAAGTTAGGTTGTAGTCGAATATCTTTTCTCCTAATAAATGTAGTATAATTCTTATATAGATAATTTTTATTTTTTACTTCTTCGCCTTTATATCTACTGTCATTATCTGTTTGTTGGATAATTTTTAGTTTTAACATCCTTTATAGCATGATATTATTGGCATGACAGTCATATATATATTTTCTGATATGTTCTTTGCCTAGCCGAGGATCTATTGGAAACGGCCTCTCCATCTTGGTGGGGGTAAGGTCTGCGTACATCTCACCCTTCCCAGACCCCACTTATGGGATACACTGGGTATGTTGTTGTTGTTGTTGTTCTACATTAAAGTCACTAAATTATATTTTGAAATTCACTCAACTTTGCATAAATATCACATAGCATTGCTAATTATAATCACGCAAAAGAAGTTGATGCTGCCACTAATGACTTTCTATGATACATAAACAAATTCCAAATGCGAATGTCATTACAAATTTTAGGCCTTGGACTTTGTAACCTGTTTACAATATTGTTATAAAAATTATTATCAATAGAATTAAGCCCTATTTGGATAAGATTATTTGTCTCGAACAAGCTAGTTTTCTTTTCTGGTAACTAACAAATTTTATTAATCACCAAAGTACCACTACATTCCAAGCTGTTTTCAACTCAACAACACTTTCTTTAATCAGTAAGTCTAATTTTTTCAATATGTTAAGCTATCAGATTATAATTTGCAGTCATGTAGCATAAATTTGAGGTTGTCACTAGCTCGAACAATGTAGACATAAGCAATGTGTCTTGCCATAGCTTCCCCATCCTTCTCCACATTTTCAAAGATCCTTTTGTTTCTCTCAGGCCAAATAATATAAATAAATTCAATATAGATCAACTTCAGAGCTTAATGTGACACCCTCGCCAAGTCATCACGCCACATGGGCGCGACATGGCGCACGGATGGCGCCAACTAAGCCAAAGGGGTGGAATACTCTAGAATTGTGTAGGTAGTTCCCATGGAATAACCTAGAACCTCTTGGATATGTAAAGAGAGGCATGGAAGATTCTAGGTCCATGAAATAATCTAGAGTAGGTCCTTAAGTGTAAATAGTAGGGACTTGTGCACAATTATTATTTACACGTTAGCCCTTGGATGGTTAGTATAAATAGAGGGGCAAATCATTTGTAAAGGCATCCAGAAAAGTTTAAGTGAATAAAAATCTCTCTTTGGCAATCTCTCTAGTCTTTCTTTGTTTCATTCTCTTAGCGATCTTGTTAAGTTAAAGGCTTACTTGAGTTTGCTACTTCGTAGACAAACCGTCAAGTGCCCCACGGAGTACTACTTTGAAAGTTAGGCCGTGACAACGTGGTATCGGAGCGAAGGTTACTTATAAGGGAATGGCACACAACGGAGAAGACATCACTGCTAGCACCCTTACCAACGTCCAGGATGCTGCCGGGAAGAAGAACAAAAAGAGGAGGAATGCTAGGAAGGGTGACGAGGTGCTGCCCGAAGCCCCTCGAAGTGAAGGCCACACCACCCAACCATCGGCTACGGAGGTGAGCGATGATGAGGAAGATCTCACCCCTGGCCGTGAGTGGGTTAAGAAGGTGGAAGAGGCGACGTTGATTGTGGAAGCCCATGGCCAACGCATGTCGAGGATTGAAGGCAAGCTGGAGACCCTTGAGAACCACTCCTTGTCCGAGTTCGACTCCATCCAGGACAAGTTTGGGGAACGCGAGCAAGCCGAGTTGGAGATGAAGGAAACCATCAACACCTTGGAGTGCAGGCTCACGAAGGCATTGAGCACCATCGAGGCAATGAAGGCCAAGATCGAGGCACTCGAGGACGAAGTTAACGCTGGAGCGGCCGTGTCATCCGGTGCTAACAAGGAGGGGAAGATCGAGATCCCCAAGCCACCTGTGTTTAAGGGAGTTCGTGATGCGCAGGAGGTTGACAACTTCCTATGGCACATGGAGAACTACTTCAAGCATGGCAACGTGAAGGCTGAGGAGAAGAAGATTGCTGCCGCTATCCCATACCTCTCAGAGAAGGCCATGCTTTGGTGGAGAAGGAAGGAGGCCGACATGAAGAAAGGCTCATGCACCATTGACACATGGGAGCAGTTCAAGACCGAGTTCAAGAGGGCTTTCTTCCCTAACAATGTCATATACGAAGCAAGGTGTAAGCTGAGGGAGCTGAAGCAGATGGGGAGCATCAGTGTCTATATAGAGAAGTTCCAAACGCTTATGCTTCAAATCCCAAACCTTACCGATGAAGACTTGCTATTCCACTTCATGGACGGGTTGCAAGGCTGGGCTAGGAAGGAGTTGCAACGCCGGCAAGTCACCACCATTGATGAAGCTATCATCGAGGCTGGCGCTTTTACGGATGACAAGTATGACAAGAACAAGGGCAAGGATTCAAAGAGTAATCAGGCCAAAGGTGGGGGAGATCGTGGCAAAGGCAAAGAGAAGCAGCAACATTCCAAGACCAACGATGCTCACAAGTTCGATGGCAAGAAATCTGGGCGTCAAGATTATACTGAGAAGAAAGCACAGGTCGAGAAGAAAGGAAGTGGATGCTATGTGTGCGGGGGACCTCATGGCTTCGCAAAGTGTGCCGAGTTGAAGACCCTTGGTGCCATGATACGTGAGAAGAAAGAACGGGAGGCACAGGATCCAAAGACGAGTACGGGCACGATGCAGCTAGGCATGATTGGACTATGTGCTGCTGTCACTGAGAAAGCTAGCAAACCAGAGGAGAACGACACGCAGTACGTGGATATCACCATCAACAACAAGCCTACCCGCGCCATGGTTGACACTGGAGCTCAAGCTAATTTCATGACCGAGGCCACATCAAAGAGACTTGGGTTAAAGCTGAGCCCGACCGATACCCGCCTCAAGACCGTCAATGCCCCAGCAATACCAGTACGAGGCATAGCCAATGGAGTTAGTGTTTCCTTGGGTAGTTGGAAGGGAAAGACTAACTTTACTGTGGCGCCCCTGGACATATTCGACATCATCCTTGGGCAGGAGTTCTTTAGACAGTGCCACACCATGATCGATCCTTACTTGCAGCGTCTCTTGGTTGTGGAACGAGAAGGGTCATGTATGGTGCCTATGACTACGATGCCCCAAGGACAGAGTCATGCACACTTGTCAGCCATGCAGCTTGTGAAAGGATTGAAGAAGGACGAGCCGACGTTCATTGCAACCATTGTAAGCTTGAGTGAAGACAATGTTGCTGTAGAGACCTTGCCACCATGCATAGAGGAGGTGCTCGAGGAGAATAAGGACGTGATGCCCAAAAAGTTTCCGAAGCACCTACCACCTAGGCGTGAGGTAGATCATAAAATCGAGTTGGAGCTTGGAGCTAAGCCACCTGCCTATGCCCCATATCGTATGGCACCACCCGAGTTAGAGGAGCTACGCAAGCAGTTGAAGGAGTTGCTCGATGCCGGCCACATTCGTCCGTCAAAGGCACCTTATGGCGCGCCGGTCCTATTCCAAAAGAAGAAGGATGGTTCGTTGAGGCTATGCATCGACTACCGGGCACTCAACAAGGTAACCGTCAAGAATAAGTACCCTATCCCTCTCATTGCCGATTTGCTCGATAGGCTTGGATAAGCAAAGTACTTCACCAAAGTGGATCTTCGGAAGGGCTACTACCAAGTACGCATTGCGGAAGGGGATGAGCCGAAGACCGCGTGTGTGACAAGGTATGGAGCTTTCGAGTGGTTGGTGATGCCCTTCGTCTTAACCAACGCCCCTGCTACCTTTTGCACGCTTATGAACAAAATTTTCCACCCCTACCTTGATCAATTCGTGGTAGTCTACTTGAACGACAAAGTCATATATAGCCACACTTTGGAGGAGCATGTGGAGCACTTGAAGATAGTTTTCCAAGTCTTACGGGAGAACGAGCTATACATCAAGAGGGAGAAGTGCGAGTTTGCCCAATCAAAGGTGCACTTCTTGGGGCATGTCATTAGCAATGGAGAGCTGCGGATGGACGAGGCCAAGGTCCGTGCCATACAAGAATGGGAGCCGCCGACCAAGGTAACGGAATTGAGATCTTTCCTTGGTCTTGTTAACTACTATCGACGCTTCATAGATGGATACTCCGCTAAGGCCGCACCCTTGACGGAGTTACTAAAGAAGAACAAGCCATGGGTCTGGTCGGAGCTATGTCAAAAGGCGTTTGAAGGTCTTAAGAGAGCCGTGATGGAGGAGCCGGTTCTAGCATTGCCCGACTTCACCAAGACATTTGAGGTGCACACAGATGCGTCTGACTTTGCTATTGGGGGTGTGTTGATGCAAGACAAACACCCTATAGCCTTTGAGAGACGCAAGCTGAACGAGACGGAGCGGCGCTACACTGTTCAGGAGAAGGAGATGACGGCCATTTTGCATTGCCTTCGCACTTGGCGCCACTACTTGCTTGGATCAAAGTTCGTGGTCAAGACCGATAATGTGGCTACTAGCTATTTCCAGTCACAAAAAAGGCTCACACCGAAGCAAGCTAGATGGCAAGATTTCCTGGCCGAGTTTGATTATGTGCTCGAGTACAAGCCCGGCAAAGGCAATGTTGTGGCCGATGCCTTGAGTCTTAAGGCCGAACTTGCTGCCATCATTTCAGCAAGCTTTGCCATCTGCGATGCCATAAAGGAGGGTATACAGCATGATTCAGTCGCTAAGCAACTTTTGGAGCTAGCCACTCAGGGCAAGACGAGGCGCTTTTGGGTTGAAGATGGCTTATTGCTCACCACAGGACGGAGGGTTTATGTGCCTAAGTATGAGAACCTTAGGCGGAGCATTGTGAAGGAGAGCCATAACACATTGTGGGCCGGTCACCCAGGCCAACGCCGCACCAGGGCCTTGGTTTAATCAATATACTATTGGCCGCGCATGAGAGACGATATTGAAGCATACGTACAGACTTGTCTTGTGTGCCAACAGGACAAGGTGGAGTAGCGGTCACCCGGAGGACTATTGGAGCCACTACCTGTTGCAGAGCGTCCGTGGGAGAGCGTCACCATAGACTTCATCACTTGCTTGCCAAAGTCCGACGGATATGGTACTATCATGGTCGTGGTGGATGGATTTTCTAAGTATGCTACCTTCATGCCCGCCTCAGCTAGTTGCACTTCCAAGGAAGCCGCTAAGTTATTCTTTAAGAATGTTGTGAAGTATTGGGAACTTCTGGAAGGAGTTGTTCGAGATGCTTGGCACGGAGTTGCATTTCTCTACCAGTTTCCACCCACAGACGGATGGCCAGATGGAACGAGTCAATGCGCTACTTGAGTTCTACTTGAGACACTTTGTGAGCGCACATCAAAAGGATTGGGCGAGGCTCCTGGATGTAGCCCAATTCTCATATAACTTACAGCGGAGCGAGTCCACAGGGAAGACACCGTTCGAGCTAGCCACAGGCCAACAACCTCAAACTCCTCATTCTTTATCGGCCGCGTTCGAGGGCAAGAGTTTGGGAGCATATCACATGGCTAAGGGCTTTGGAGAGCAGCTTGACACCGCCAAGTCTTACTTGGACAAAGCGTCCTGAAAGATGAAGAAGTTTGCCGACCGCAAGAGGCGTCCCATGGAGTATCAAGTTGGGGACATGGTCTTAGTTAAGTTCAACCCGAGGCAGTTCAAGGCACTACGAGGCATGTATCCGAACTTAGTGCGCATGTATGAAGGGCCGTTCGAGATCATCGCTAAGGTGGGCAAAGTTTCTTACAAGTTGGACTTGCCTGCCCACTTGAAGATTCATCCAGTCTTCCATGCTAGCGTATTGAAGCCGTACCATGAAGACAAGAAAGACCCGAGTCGGGGCCAGACGACTCGCGCACCTATCACCATCACTGCCTCGCAAGATCGCGACATTGAAGCCATCATTGACTATGAGGCCAGAGGCAAGAAGGGTCAGAAGCCGACAGCCATGTTCCTTGTGCATTGGAAGGGACAATCTCCGGAGGAGGCTACGTGGGAGCGATATCAAGACTTGTGGCAATTCAAGGATAAATGCCACGAGTATATGCAGCAGCATTGTGCCGCGGTCGTCGCAACATCAGGTGGGGGAGAGTGTGACACCCTTGCCAAGTCATCACGCCACATGGGCGCGACATGGCGCATGGAGGGCGCCAACCAAGCTAAAGGGAGTTGAATACTCTAGAATTGTGTAGGTAGTTCCCATGGAATAACCTAGAACCTCTTGGATATGTAAAGAGAGGCATGGAAGATTCTAGGTCCATGGAATAATCTAGAGTAGGTCCTTAAGTGTAAATAGTAGGGACTTGTACACAATTATTATTTACACGTTAGCCCCTGGATTGTTAGTATAAATAGAGGGGCAAATCATTTGTAAAGGCATCCAGAAAAGTTTGAGTGAATAAAAATCTCTCTTTGGCAATCTCTCTAGTCTTTCTTTGTTTCATTCTCTTAGCGATCTTGTTAAGTTAAAGGCTTACTTGAGTTTGCTACTTTGTAGACAAACTGTCAAGTGCCGCACGGAGTACTACTTTGAAAGTTAGGCCATGACATTAAGCCTTCCTAGTTTTGCCTTTAGTCCACTTCAAGATGAGTTGTTGATGTTTTTGCCGAGTAGCAATATGTTGGCGAGGCTTCTTTATCCACTAAAGTAGTTGATTCCAGGTCGCAATTGCATATGCACAATCAATAAACAGTTGTTCTCCATTCTCTGGAGCAGACTTACACGTACAGGATCCACTTGAGTTTTGTTGGTACCAGCAATCCTATTCTTCTCCAAAAGAGTTTTACTAGAGAAAGACAAAATGAAGAAGAAAAGTTAAGAAGACGAAGTGGTTCAACACATGACATTAGGAACTAAGCAACAAAGTTTGAATCAGTCAAACCATCCAAACCATTCGATTAAAAGAGAAGGGATTGATTTGGGCCGTTGATGTAGCAAATGGATGACAGTTGTCTAGCACTTTATGTCTAGACAGCTTGGGTCAATTTGCTCACTTGAAAATATTATGAGGGCGCAAAGTGTATACACAAAATAACATCAAAGCAAAATTTGTACATAGACAAATAGGATACAATTTTTATTCTTTGTAATTATTTTGTTTTTTTGTGTGATAGTATAAAGCAGTAGAAACATTACAAGTGTATAGGTAGTATAACAGAATTTGATTCTCCTTGGATGTATATATATATATATGTAAAGGCAACATATGAGATATACAAGATGAAGAATATTCTCATCTTCAAATTCCTTTTCTGATATGGTATAAGAGCAGTAAAGCTCAAGATCCAAAGTCATTTTTTTTCTAGCTTGTTTCTCAAGCTTTCTTCATGTCGACTCCACTCATAATTCCTTCTTGAGATGGAACTAAGACTGAATCTTGGATTTTAACCCCTACCAACATCAGTCAAATAACTCAAAACCCTAATCCTTCAAACTCAAATTTAGGTCCTTTTAACAATGATTCTTCTCACCCTTTTTATATCGATGCCTCAAATTCACTAGGCATGATCCCTATTAACACTATCTTTGATGGTAAAAGCAATGGAGGTTGGCGCAGAGCCATCTTCATAGCACTATCATCCAAAAACAAACTTGGCTTCATTGATGGAAGCTTCTCTGCACCATCTCTTACCTCTGAAACTTACCAAATGTGGCATCGTTGTAATGACATGGTGATTTCATGGCTGCTGAACTCTCTATCTAAGGAAATAACAGAAAGTGGCTTGTATTCCAAAACAGCAAGACAGATCTGGAAAGTTTTGGAGGATAGATTTGGACAAAGTAATGGTGAAATCGTTTATCAGCTGCAAAAAGAACTAAGTGATTTAGTTCAAGGAAGTTATGATATCTCTAGTTATTATACAAAAGTGAAGAGGATCTGGGAAGAACTTAACAGTTTAGATACCTGTGAACATTGCAGTTGTGACTGTTCTTGTGGAAGGAAGAGTAGAACTCTCAAGTCACACCAAGATGGTAGGCTGATCCAGTTCCTAATGGTCTGAATGAAGCCTATGCAGGTGTGAGAAGCAATATTCTAATGCAATCACCTCTTCTCTCAATCAATCAAGCCTACTCCCTTCTGATTCAGAATGAGAAACAAAGGGATATTCATGTATCCCAACAACTACTTGGATCTACTTTCTTGGATGCAAATGCCAAAAAGAACATTGGAAATCAAAAAGAAAAAGGGAACTACAATAAAAAACCTGGTAAATATAATCAGAGGAAACCTTATGTTGAATGTGAACATTGTGGAATAGTTGGGCATGATATGGATCATCACTTTAGGCTCATTAGTTTTCCCTATGATTTCAAGTTTACCTAGGGCAAGAAATCTCAATCAGGTGCTCAGGAAAATGCAGCAGTCATGAAGGAGGAAAACAAAACACAGTCAGCTTATGCAAATCAGTCAAGAGAGAAAACAATTACTCAGGAACAATATCACAATGTTGTTCAGATGATTCAACATGTCAAAGGAGTTAATTATGCTATGCAAGGATCTGAGTGAACTGTTTTCAGTAAACTGTGCATATAAAGTTAACTCAAATACCATTCAGTCATTTCTTTCAAACTCTGTTTCTTGGATCCTAGACTCATGATTTTCTGAGCATATGACTTGTGACTTAAGTATTTTATCTGATGTACACTTTCTCCCTAAACCAGTGTATGTTAATTTTCCTAACTCACAAAAAGTTAAAGTGTCTAAAGCTGGTGGTGTAAGCATTTCCCCCTGTTTCACCATCACAAATGTCTTATATGTTCTTAGTTTTAAATTTCATATGTTGTCTGTTCATGTATTATGTGAACAATGTCATTGTAAACTTTCTTTTTCATTCCTTGATGCTGTTTTGCAGGTCCCTTCTCTGAAGAGGCCAGTGGAACTTAGTGAACAATAGAAAAGGATCTATTTGTTTCAATCTATTAAGTCAGCATCGCTTTCAAGTTCTTCAAGTGGAAATAAAGATTTTAGTTCATCTTATTTCAAGTGTAATAGTTTTCTAAGTAATCACTCAGTTTCTACTACTTTATGTTCAGTTAGTATTCCTAAATATGTAAGCCTATGGCATGACAGATTGGGGAATTTGACGTATTCTGAGAAATATTAGTTCCATTTCTTATTCAGGTTCGAAATGATCTTTTTGCATCTCGTGATATATGTGCCAAATCAAGGCACGTAAATGTCACGACCCAAAATCTGGATCCGTGATGGCATCTAAACGATATTGCCTAGGCGAACCAACAGAAACAAAAATGCGGAAATAAACTGAAAGAAGAGAAACAGGATGAAATATATATATATAATTGGAATCCAAAAGAAGGTAGACACCCCTGTCTACTATACCCAACAAACACCAATGGAACATCTATAGAGTGACTCAATCGAAATAAAATACAACAGAAGTGAAGTGGAGTCTATCTCTATACAACACTGGCGGTACGCCACCGTGGACTGTACGGTTGGCTCACCTCAACAAAATAATACAGCAGCCTCGAACGGTCGCTACTGTCTCGATGGCTATCTAGAAGAAGTACCTGCACATGTGGCAGAGTAAGTTATGAGCCGAAGCCCAGTAAGATCACTGACAGGCCCGCTAAATCACCCTTGCGGGACAAGTCGCAAACATGCATCGCAAGCAACTAAGCACGTCGTTTCTACGTAAATAAATAGCGCAGTCGCACATATTCACAATATAATTATCGAAGTATATATAATTATATATATATATATATATATATATATATATATATATATATATATATATATATATATCCATACGTATGTACCTATGTACATACAGATAGCATATGTCACATACACATTAAGTAAGCCAGTAGTCTCAGAATATCATACACAAGTCAAAGAGGATTATGCCCACCCAACGTAAGGCCTAGGTCAATCAAACAGTGGTTTGGAGGTCCCATCTCTACTCCCACGCCGACTAACCTAAACCTACGGTAGGCTAGCAACACCGCCAACGGACGTAGGCAACAATACATTCATCACTCAATATCAGCACGCACCCTGTGCGGCTCCGTCTATAGGCCATAACGCCATTGACAACATAAACAACATACCAGTGACCCGTAGTCACTGTCTCAATCATAAGGAGGTAGACCAATGACCCGTAGTCGTTGTCTCATCTCATCTATATACGACCACACCACACCCCCTGTCAAGTGTGTCGTGTCTCAACAATCTAGTGACCACACCACACCCCCTGACAAGTGTGTCACATCTCAAATATCTAGTGACCACACCACACCCCCTGTCAAGTGTGTCACATCTCAATAATCAAGTGTCCACACCACACCCCTATCAAGTGTGACACATCTCATAGTATAGGCGACACCACACCCCCTGTCAAGTGTCCCTCTAATCGTATTAATATCCACGACATTAATAACAATAACAGAAATAATAACAGAAATATTAATAACGATAATATTACACAGTCACTGTAACCAAGATTGGTTATGCTAGCTCAATGTAAAGCGAAGGTTAACCCGACGACGGTTTGGAGGTACAATCCCTACTCCCGTGTCATCTAACCAAAGGTTACGAGGAGTCGGCACTACACAACCCGTCATGATAACCATACAAGTACCAAATTCGTACATAAGCCGCCAGAAACCTCGGCAAGACATAATCAATGATATGCCGACAACATCCTCGGCCATATCCCGAGGTCCTTGCTATCTAATCATGACATAGCAAGGAATCCCACAATATAAGTCATCGCTATCTCAATGTAGCGTCTAGACCGGCACATACCTCGGTCAACTCATGTACTCACTATTTATGATCAAATAATAGTAAGCAATCCCACAATATAATTAATCGCTATCTCAATATAGCGTCTAGACCGGCACATACCTCAGTCAACTCATGTCTTTACTATTCATATTTAATTAATGGTAATATACCTAGCCAACGCTAGTCAATTCATATTTAACACATAGCCCTAAGCTAATCACATAAGAGTACCCGAAGCGTACTAGCATGCTGGACGTATCCACAAGCAAAGTAGATGTCAAGTCTCACTTACCTCGAATTCCGGTTCAAAGCTAGGAAGCAATCTCCTTTCCTGCTCTTCTTGTCCTCGGGGAACTTTCCTCTAAGTCTATCAAGACAATATAGCACTCATTAGTGCTCAATTATAGAGAACTAAGCTCATATACGACTTAGGGTAAAATTACCAAAATACCCTCGGGTGGGACCGAGCCTAAAATTAATAAAATATACATTTTCGGACTCCCCACACTCCCGTGAGTCCAAATATGCAATTACATTTCTCATACGAGGCTTGCTCGTTGATTTTCCCCAAAACTTAAAATTTAGGATTCTAACTCATTTCCTATGAATCAAGCTTTGATTCTCATGATATATGATATGAAATGAGTTATGGAGGCTTACCTTATGATTATACACATTTTGAACCTTCCAAAATCGCCTCCATTGAATAAAAATTCGGTTTCCCGAAATCTGTCCCGAAATGACCCTTTTATAGCAGTTTTTTACCACTGTAACAGCCTCTGTTCCAATAATCATAACTTTTGATATGAATGTCCAAATGACCAACTCAAAGGGCTATAACTTTCATGTTTTGAGTTTTTCCTAATTCCTTACGGATTGGCCGGAAAAATGCCATTTTTTCGGCTGCTCGCAACAGAAACAGTAGCAGAAACAGCAGTTTCGCACCAGAAAAATCCGAACTGTTTTGGGTCCAAACGGGACCCTACGAAGCTCGGAATGACCCCAAATTTTGCACACAAGTCATAAAATACTTGGGTGACATGCTCGTCCAGACGGAACTCAATTTGGACCTTCAGAACTCAAAAAGTGGGTCCCACGGCAAAGGTTCAATTTTCGACTTTCGCCAAAATAGCGAAATTTAACCAAACGACCTCGGAATCCAATTCCGAAAGTTGCTACAAGTCACAAATGACTATACAAACCTAACGGAACTTTCAGATCCCTCATCGGAGCTCATTTGCTCAAATCGAGCTCGGAAACCTCTTTTAACTCTCTTAAACTTCCGAAACGGGGACTTTATCAAAAGTCCTATCAAACGAGGTCCGTTTTCAATTTTGAAGGTTGCTACATATCATAAATGACGAGACGGACCTAACGGTGCGCTCGGATTTTCCATCGGGGTTCGTTTACTCAAAACGACCTATCGAAACCCCAAATTCCTTTCCGGAATTTCATAAACGGATCCTTTTCTCGAAAACCTATCAAACGGACTCCGTTTTGATTCAAATTTCACGAACAGGTCATAAATGACCTAACGGAGCTTTTGAGACAATCGACACGCTGATCGAGGTCTCAATTTCCGTAACGACTATTTGAGGGTCGTTACATTCTCCCCCACTTAGACTCTCGGCGATCCTCGGACGAGCCCAAGTCTACGGTAGGGTCCACAAACTAGCCACGAAGCTGGCACGGATTTCGAGGACCCCTCGGTACCACCCGAAATCAATAAAACTTAAAATACAAATTCAGGCTTAGAAAATATAAGGATTTCATACCTAAATCATCGAACAAGCGCGGATGCCTCTCGCGCATGTCGAACTCAAGCTCCCAAGTAGCCTCGGCACTGGAGTGATGTCCCCACTGAACTCTCACTAGCGGGATCACCTTCGACCTCAGCTTACGGACCCCTCTAACTAAAATAGCAATGGGCTTTTCCGAATAAGCTAAGTCGTCATCCACCTCCACGGAAGCCATGTCGATCACATGAGATGGATCACGAATGCACTTCCGGAGCATCGACACATGAGACACTAGATGAACTGACATAGTGGGAGGCAAAGCTAGTCTATAAGCAACAGCGCCAATGCGCTCCAATATCTCAAGAGGCCCAATGAACCTAGGACTGAGCTTGCCTTTCTTCCCAAATCTCATCACACCCTTCATGGAATACCCGGTCCCCAACCATAAACTCAAGATCCCTCCGCCTCCGATCTGCATAAGATATCTGCCGGCTCTGAGCCGTACAGAGTCGATCCTGAATAACCCGGACCTTATCCAAGGTCTGCTGCACCAAATCTGGCCCCAACACCTGGACCTCACCAGACTCGAACCAACCAATGGGCGAGCGACATCTCTGACCATACAATGCCTCAAACGGAGCCATCTGAATAGAAGCCTGATAGCTATTATTATATGCAAACTCTGCTAGCGGCAAATGACTATCCCAATGGCCTCCAAAATCAATAGCACACGCCCTCAACATATCCTCGAGGATCTGAATAGTCCGCTCGGACTGGCCATCAGTCTGCGGATGAAATGCAGTGCTAAGATCGACCCGAGTACCCAGCTCTCTCTGGAAAGACCTCCAAAACTGAGCACCTCGGTCGGATATGATAGATACCGAAGCTCCACGCAACCTCACAATCTGCTCGAGGAAAATACGAGCCAAACATCCCGAGGTATAAGTAGTCCTCACTGGAATGAAGTGAGCCGACTTAGCCAGTCGATCAACTACTACCCAGACGGAATCATGCTTGCCCGCGGTCAGCGGCAAACCAACTACGAAATCCATAGTGATCTGCTCCCACTTCCACTCGGGAATGGGCATAGACTGAGTCACCCCGGCTAGCCTCCGGTGCTCATACTTCACCTGCTGGCAATTCAAGCCCCGAGACACAAAATCAGCAACATCTCTCTTCATCCCTTTCCACCAATACAGCTCCCGAAGATCATGATACATCTTTGCAGTATCATGATGAATGGAATATCTCGAACTATGAGCCTCTACCAAAATCATCTGCCTCAGCTCCTCAATAGCTGGAACACAAACCCGGCCGTTAAGCCGCAAGGCACCATCATCACCAATCACGAACGAGGACACTCCCCCACTCAGGACCCTGTCCCGGAGATCTCTCAGATAAGGATCCTCGAACTGCCTTTCCCGAATCTGGGAAGCTAGAGACGACTGCGACCCCACATATGCAAGCACCCGGCCTGGAACAGAATCATCAAACCGAACGCCACTAATGGACAAAACCTGCAACTCACGAGCCAACGGCCTCATAGAAGCATCAAGATAGGCAAGGCTACCCATGGACTTCCTACTCAAGGCGTCGGCTACAACGCTAAATTTCCCGAAATGATAGCGAATAGAAAACATTATAATCCCTCCAAATAATTCTGGGTCCATCACGCTACCGCTGCGCCATTCTGATCCCGCCTTCAATACCGATAGCCACTGACTCGACATGGCAACCCAGTGTCGCATGACAGGATACCAATAAATCAATATCCCTAGTGATGTCAAATCCGTCATATCTAAAACCAGCGAGTCTACTAGGGACTCTACACCGCATATAAGAACATAAGCGCTGCCAATAACCCTTATTCATACATATAAAATCTCCCGATAGATATACCATCCATTTAAGGATCATCAAATAAGGGCAAATCCAATCCTTGCCCTAATAAGGGCAAACCCAGGCGATAGATATAAATAAGCAAAACCCCGGGTTAAATAAACAACGGCACTGCGACCACAAATAGAATGCATACTTGCAATATCATCAGTAGGTGCCTCGGCACCCTGCCTGGTCATAGCATAGCCTGCACCGCTCCTCCTGAACCCTGGCATGGGCATCCTCCAAGCGCCTGGCAGCATCCACTACCTTGCGATAAGTCATGCCAATCGCAACTGTGGTGACAGCAAACTGCAACAGAGGGTTAAGACCCTCAATAAATCTCAACACCCTGTCCCTCTCGAGTGCCACCATAGCTGGCGTATAACGGGACAGCTCCAAGAACCTGGTGTCATAGGCAGACACCGACATGCTTCTCCGCTGCAACCTCTAAAAATCTTCTCACACTCCTGAAGAAAATGATGGGCAGAACAAGTGGCAGATGTGCCATCAAACTGAGGAGGCCTGATCTTCATAAAAGACTCAATCCTCCAAGCTACCTCCTCGGTACCCATAACCGGAATAGGAATAGCGGAACCCGGCTGAACAACATGACCCATATCCGGAGTAGCCTCATAGGTCGGCGTACTCATAACTGGAGTGGTCGGCTGAGGTGCCGATACAGGTACTGCAGCATCCCTACTAGCGAAGGCCCGATGGCTGGCCATGCCCACTAGTCTCATATACTCCTCCGAATAAATCACAACTACGCCCGACAGGATAGTAGGCAAAGATGGAAGTGGAACATGTGCTGATGGTGTCGCTGCAGACACCGGAGGAATAGCTGTGTCCTGCCTAACAGTTGGCGGACAACCTTTCCAGGCATTAGTAGGGGCTCGCATCTGTTCTGGTGCTGATGTACCAGCCTACGCTCCCTGAGCGGCTACCCTGGCAGAAGATGACCTCGTCTTCCTCATCTCAGCAGATATACGAAGGAAAAAAAAAGGTCAGCACCCGTACACTACATCGCACGACAGAGATGAAACGAAGGGAAACATTTTCCTAACATGACCTTGTAGCCCCTCGCTCATAAGTATGGTGCACAACATACCCATAAGCAAGACTCTACTCAGACACTGCTCCATTGACTCCTAGGACTCGACTTAGAACCTAGAGCCCTGATACCAAACTGTCACGACCCAAAATCTGGATCCGTGATGGCACCTAAACGATATTGCCTAGGCGAACCAACAGAAACAAAAATGCGGAAATAAACTGAAAGAAGAGAAACATGATGAAATATATATATATAATTGGAATCCAAAAGAAGGTAGACACCCCTGTCTACTATACCCAACAAACACCAATGGAGCATCTATAGAGTGACTCAATCGAAATAAAATACAACAGAAGTGAAGTGGAGTCTATCTCTATACAACACTGGCGGTACGCCACCGTGGACTGTACGGTTGGCTCACCTCAACAAAATAATACAGCAGCCTCGAACGGTCGCTACTGTCTCGATGGCTATCTAGAAGAAGTACCTGCACATGTGGCAGAGTAAGTTATGAGCCGAAGCCCAGTAAGATCACTGACAGGCCCGCTAAATCATCCTTGCGGGACAAATCGCAAGCAACTAAGCACGTCGTTTCTACGTAAATAAATAGTGCAGTCGCACATATTCACAATATAATTATCCAAGTATATATATATATATATATATATATATATATATATATATATATATATATCCATACGTATGTACCTATGTACATACAGATAGCATATGTCACATACACATTAAGTAAGCCAGTAGTCTCAGAATATCATACACAAGTCAAAGAGGATTATGCCCACCCAACGTAAGGCCTAGGTCAATCAAACAGTGGTTTGGAGGTCCCATCTCTACTCCCACGCCGACTAACCTAAACCTACGGTAGGCTAGCAACATCGCCAACGGACGTAGGCAACAATACATTCATCACTCAATATCAGCACGCACCCTGTGCGGCTCCGTCTATAGGCCATAACACCATTGTCAACATAAACAACATACCAGTGACCCGTAGTCACTGTCTCAATCATAAGGAGGTAGACCAATGACCCGTAGTCGTTGTCTCATCTCATCTATATACGACCACACCACACCCCTAGTCAAGTGTGTCGTGTCTCAACAATCTAGTGACCACACCACACCCCCTGTCAAGTGTGTCACATCTCAAATATCTAGTGACCACACCACACCCCCTATCAAGTGCGTCACATCTCAATAATCAAGTGTCCACACCACACCTCCTGTCAAGTGTGACACATCTCATAGTATAGGCGACACCACACCCCCTGTCAAGTGTCCCTCTAAGCGTATTAATATCCACAACATTAATAACAATAACAGAAATAATAACAGAAATATTAATAACGATAATATTACACAGTCACTGTAACCAAGATTGGTTATGCTAGCTCAATGTAAAGCGGAGGTTAACCCGACGACGGTTTGGAGGTACAATCCCTACTCCCGTATCATCTAACCAAAGGTTACGAGGAGTCAGCACTACACAACCCGTCATGATAATCATACAAGTACCAAATTCGTACATAAGCCGGCAGAAACCTCGGCAAGACATAATCAATGATATGCCGGCAACATCCTCGGCCATATCCCCAGGTCCTTGCTATCTAATCATGACATAGCAAGCAATCCCACAATATAAGTCATCGCTATCTCAATGTAGCGTCTAGACCGGCACATACCTCGGTCAACTCATGTACTCACTATTTATGATCAAATAATAGTAAGCAATCCCACAATATAATTAATCGCTATCTCAATATAGCGTCTAGACCGGCACATACCTCGGTCAACTCATGTCTTTACTATTCATATTTAATTAATAGTAATATACCTAGCCAACGCTAGTCAATTCATATTTAACACATAGCCCTAAGCTAATCACATAAGAGTACCCGAAGCGTACTAGCATGCTGGACGTATCCACAAGCAAAGTAGAGGTCAAGTCTCACTTACCTCGAATTCCGGTTCAAAGCTAGGAAGCAATCTCCTTTCCTGCTCTTCTTGTCCTCGGGGAACTTTCCTCTAAGTCTATCAAGACAATATAGCACTCATTAGTGCTCAATTATAGAGAACTAAGCTCATATACGACTTAGGGTAAAATTACCAAAATACCCTCTGGTGGGACCGAGCCCAAAATTAATAAAATATACATTTCCGGACTCCCCACACTCCCGTAAGTCCAAATATGCAATTAGATTTCTCATACGAGCCTTGCTCGTTGATTTTCCCCAAATCTTAAAATTTAGGATTCTAACTCATTTCCTATGAATCAAGCTTTGATTCTCATGATATATGATATGAAATGAGTTATGGAGGCTTACCTTATGATTATACACGTTTTGAACCTTCCAAAATCGCCTCCAAATCGCCTCCTTTGAATAAAAATTCGGTTTCCCGAAATGACCCTTTTATAGCAGTTTTTTACCACTGTAACAGCCTCTGTTCCAATAATCATAACTTTTGATAGGAATGTCCAAATGACCAACTCAAAGGGCTATAACTTTCATGTTTTGAGTTTTTCCTAATTCCTTACGGATTGGCCGGAAAAATGCCATTTTTTCGGCTGCTCGCAACAGAAACAGTAGCAGAAACAGCAGTTTCGCACCAGAAAAATCCGAACTGTTTTGGGTCCAAACGGGACCCTACGAAGCTCGGAATGACCCCAAATTTTGCACACAAGTCATAAAATACTTGGGTGACATGCTCGTCCAGACGGAACTCAATTTGGACCTTCAGAACTCAAAAAGTGGGTCCCACGGCAAAGGTTCAATTTTCGACTTTCGCCAAAATAGCGAAATTTAACCAAACGACCTCGGAATCCAATTCCGAAAGTTGCTACAAGTCACAAATGACTATACAAACCTAACGGAACTTTCAGATCCCTCATCGGAGCTCATTTGCTCAAATCGAGCTCGGAAACCTCTTTTAACTCTCTTAAACTTCCGAAACGGGGACTTTATCAAAAGTCCTATCAAACGAGGTCCGTTTTCAATTTTGAAGGTTGCTACATATCATAAATGACGAGACGGACCTAACGGTGCGCTCGGATTTTCCATCGGGGTTCGTTTACTCAAAACGACCTATCGAAACCCCAAATTCCTTTCCGGAATTTCATAAACGGATCCTTTTCTTGAAAACCTATCAAACGGACTCCGTTTTGATTCAAATTTCACGAACAGGTCATAAATGACCTAACGGAGCTTTTGAGACAATCGACACGCTGATCGAGGTCTCAATTTCCGTAACGACTATTTGAGGGTCGTTACATTCTCCCCCACTTAGACTCTCGGCGATCCTCGGACGAGCCCAAGTCTACGGTAGGGTCCACAAACTAGCCACGAAGCTGGCACGGATTTCGAGGACCCCTCGGTACCACCCGAAATCAATAAAACTTAAAATACAAATTCAGGCTTAGAAAATATAAGGATTTCATACCTAAATCATCGAACAAGCGCGGATGCCTCTCGCGCATGTCGAACTCAAGCTCCCAAGTAGCCTCGGCACTGGAGTGATGTCCCCACTGAACTCTCACTAGCGGGATCACCTTCGACCTCAGCTTACGGACCCCTCTAACTAAAATAGCAATGGGCTTTTCCGAATAAGCTAAGTCGTCATCCACCTCCACGGAAGCCATGTCGATCACATGAGATGGATCACGAATGCACTTCCGGAGCATCGACACATGAGACACTAGATGAACTGACATAGTGGGAGGCAAAGCTAGTCTATAAGCAACAGCGCCAATGCGCTCCAATATCTCAAGAGGCCCAATGAACCTAGGACTGAGCTTGCCTTTCTTCCCAAATCTCATCACACCCTTCATGGAATACCCGGTCCCCAACCATAAACTCAAGATCCCTCCGCCTCCGATCTGCATAAGATATCTGCCGGCTCTGAGCCGTACAGAGTCGATCCTGAATAACCCGGACCTTATCCAAGGTCTGCTGCACCAAATCTGGCCCCAACACCTGGACCTCACCAGACTCGAACCAACCAATGGGCGAGCGACATCTCTGACCATACAATGCCTCAAACGGAGCCATCTGAATAGAAGCCTGATAGCTATTATTATATGCAAACTCTGCTAGCGGCAAATGACTATCCCAATGGCCTCCAAAATCAATAGCACACGCCCTCAACATATCCTCGAGGATCTGAATAGTCCGCTCGGACTGGCCATCAGTCTGCGGATGAAATGCAGTGCTAAGATCGACCCGAGTACCCAGCTCTCTCTGGAAAGACCTCCAAAACTGAGCACCTCGGTCGGATATGATAGATACCGAAGCTCCACGCAACCTCACAATCTGCTCGAGGAAAATACGAGCCAAACATCCCGAGGTATAAGTAGTCCTCACTGGAATGAAGTGAGCCGACTTAGCCAGTCGATCAACTACTACCCAGACGGAATCATGCTTGCCCGCGGTCAGCGGCAAACCAACTACGAAATCCATAGAGATCTGCTCCCACTTCCACTCGGGAATGGGCATAGACTGAGTCACCCCGGCTAGCCTCCGGTGCTCATACTTCACCTGCTGGCAATTCAAGCCCCGAGACACAAAATCAGCAACATCTCTCTTCATCCCTTTCCACCAATACAGCTCCCGAAGATCATGATACATCTTTGCAGTATCATGATGAATGGAATATCTCGAACTATGAGCCTCTACCAAAATCATCTGCCTCAGCTCCTCAATAGCTGGAACACAAACCCGGCCGTTAAGCCGCAAGGCACCATCATCACCAATCACGAACGAGGACACTCCCCCACTCAGGACCCTGTCCCGGAGATCTCTCAGATAAGGATCCTCGAACTGCCTTTCCCGAATCTGGGAAGCTAGAGACGACTGCGACCCCACATATGCAAGCACCCGGCCTGGAACAGAATCATCAAACCGAACGCCACTAATGGACAAAACCTGCAACTCACGAGCCAACGGCCTCATATAAGCATCAAGATAGGCAAGGCTACCCATGGACTTCCTACTCAAGGCGTCGGCTACAACGCTAAATTTCCCGAAATGATAGCGAATAGAAAACATTATAATCCCTCCAAATAATTCTGGGTCCATCACGCTACCGCTGCGCCATTCTGATCCCGCCTTCAATACCGATAGCCACTGACTCGACATGGCAACCCAGTGTCGCATGACAGGATACCAATAAATCAATATCCCTAGTGATGTCAAATCCGTCATATCTAAAACCAGCGAGTCTACTAGGGACTCTACACCGCATATAAGAACATAAGCGCTGCCAATAACCCTTATTCATACATATAAAATCTCCCGATAGATATACCATCCATTTAAGGATCATCAAATAAGGGCAAATCCAATCCTTGCCCTAATAAGGGCAAACCCAGGCGATAGATATAAATAAGCAAAACCCCGGGTTAAATAAACAACGGCACTGCGACCACAAATAGAATGCATACTTGCAATATCATCAGTAGGTGCCTCGGCACCCTGCCTGGTCATAGCATAGCCTGCACCGCTCCTCCTGAACCCTGGCATGGGCATCCTCCAAGCGCCTGGCAGCATCCACTACCTTGCGATAAGTCATGCCAATCGCAACTGTGGTGACAGCAAACTGCAACAGAGGGTTAAGACCCTCAATAAATCTCAACACCCTGTCCCTCTCGAGTGCCACCATAGCTGGCGTATAACGGGACAGCTCCAAGAACCTGGTGTCATAGGCAGACACCGACATGCTTCTCCGCTGCAACCTCTAAAAATCTTCTCACACTCCTGAAGAAAATGATGGGCAGAACAAGTGGCAGATGTGCCATCAAACTGAGGAGGCCTGATTTTCATAAAAGACTCAATCCTCCAAGCTACCTCCTCGGTACCCATAACCGGAATAGGAATAGCGGAACCCGGCTGAACAACATGACCCATATCCGGAGTAGCCTCATAGGTCGGCGTACTCAAACCTTTGTACATACATATAGCATATGTCACATACACATTAAGTAAGCCAGTAATCTCAGAATATCATACACAAGTCAAAGAGGATTATGCCCACCCAACGTAAGGCCTAGGTCAATCAAACAGTGGTTTGGAGGTCCCATCTCTACTCCCACGCCGACTAACCTAAACCTACGGTAGGCTAGCAACACCGCCAACGGACGTAGGCAACAATACATTCATCACTCAATATCAGCACGCACCCTGTGCGGCTCCGTCTATAGGCCATAACACCATTGTCAACATAAATAACATACCAGTGACCCGTAGTCACTGTCTCAATCATAAGGAGGTAGACCAATGACCCGTAGTCGTTGTCTCATCTCATCTATATACGACCACACCACACCCCCTGTCAAGTGTGTCGTGTCTCAACAATCTAGTGACCACACCACACCCCCTGTCAAGTGTGTCACATCTCAAATATCTAGTGACCACACCACACCCCCTGTCAAGTGTGTCACATCTCAATAATCAAGTGTCCACACCACACCCCTGTCAAGTGTGACACATCTCATAGTATAGGCGACACCACACCCCCTGTCAAGTGTCCCTCTAACCGTATTAATATCCACTACATTAATAACAATAACAGAAATAATAACAGAAATATTAATAACGATAATATTACACAGTCACTGTAACCAAGATTGGTTATGCTAGCTCAATGTAAAGCGGAGGTTAACCCGACGACGGTTTGGAGGTACAATCCCTACTCCCGTGTCATCTAACCAAAGGTTACGAGGAGTCAGCACTACACAACCCGTCATGATAACCATACAAGTACCAAATTCGTACATAAGCCGGCAGAAACCTCGGCAAGACATAATCAATGATATGCCGGCAACATCCTCGGTCATATCCCCAGGTCCTTGCTATCTAATCATGACATAGCAAGCAATCCCACAATATAAGTCATCGCTATCTCAATGTAGCGTCTAGACCGGCACATACCTCGGTCAACTCATGTACTCACTATTTATGATCAAATAATAGTAAGCAATCCCACAATATAATTAATCGCTATCTCAATATAGCGTCTAGACCGGCACATACCTCAGTCAACTCATGTCTTTACTATTCATATTTAATTAATAGTAATATACCTAGCCAACGCTAGTCAATTCATATTTAACACATAGCCCTAAGCTAATCACATAAGAGTACCCGAAGCGTACTAGCATGCTGGACGTATCCACAAGCAAAGTAGATGTCAAGTCTCACTTACCTCGAATTCCGGTTCAAAGCTAGGAAGCAATCTCCTTTCCTGCTCTTCTTGTCCTCGGGGAACTTTCCTCTAAGTCTATCAAGACAATATAGCACTCATTAGTGCTCAATTATAGAGAACTAAGCTCATATACGACTTAGGGTAAAATTACCAAAATACCCTCGGGTGGGACCGAGCCCAAAATTAATAAAATATATATTTCCGGACTCCCCACACTCCCATGAGTCCAAATATGCAATTAGATTTCTCATACGAGCCTTGCTCGTTGATTTTCCCCAAATCTTAAAATTTAGGATTCTAACTCATTTCCTATGAATCAAGCTTTGATTCTCATGATATATGATATGAAATGAGTTATGGAGGCTTACCTTATGATTATACACGTTTTGAACCTTCCAAAATCGCCTCCTTTGAATAAAAATTCGGTTTCCCGAAATCTGTCCCGAAATGACCCTTTTATAGCAGTTTTTTACCACTGTAACAGCCTCTGTTCCAATAATCATAACTTTTGATAGGAATGTCCAAATGACCTGAAACTGATGGCATTAAAACCCCAACTCAAAGGGCTACAACTTTCATGTTTTGAGTTTTTCCTAATTCCTTACGGATCGGCCGGTAAAATGCTATTTTTCCGGCTGCTCGCAACAGAAACAGCAGTTCGCACCAGAAAAATCCGAACTGTTTTGGGTCCAAACGGGACCCTACGAAGCTCGGAATGACCCCAAATTTTGGACACAAGTCATAAAATACTTGGGTGACATGCTCGTCCAGACGGAACTCAATTCGGACCTCCAGAACTCAAAAAGTGGGTCCCACGGCAAAGGTTCAATTTTCGACTTTCGCCAAAATAGCGAAATTTAACCAAACGACCTCGGAATCCAATTCCGAAAGTTGCTACAAGTCACAAATGACTATACGAACCTAACGGAACTTTCGGATCCCTCATCGGAGCTCATTTGCTCAAATCGAGCTCGGAAACCTCTTTTAACTCTTTTAAACTTCCGAAACGGGGACTTTATCAAAAGTCCTATCAAACGAGGTCCGTTTTCAATTTTGAAGGTTTCTACATATCATAAATGACGAGACGGACCTAACGGTGCGCTCGGATTTTCCATCGGGGTTCGTTTACTCAAAACGACCTATCGAAACCCCAAATTCCTTTCCGGAATTTCATAAACGGATCCTTTTCTCGAAAACCTATCAAACGGACTCCGTTTTGATTCAAATTTCACGAACAGGTCATAAATGACCTAACGGAGCTTTTGAGACAATCGACACGCTGATCGAGGTCTCAATTTCCGTAACGACTATTTGAGGGTCGTTACAGTAAAGCTGCCTTTTCATTCCAGTGTCATCAGTTCAAAAGAAATTTTTGAATTGATTCATATTGATACTTGGGGAGCTTACAAGGTTCCTACTCATGATAGGTACAAGTATTTACTCACTATAGTAAATGATTTTAGTAGGAGAACTTGGACCTATCTTCTTTCTATTAAATCAAATGCTTTTACTTTACTTAAACAGTTTTTAGCAACGTTGAGAGACAGTTTGGTAAGAAAGTGAAGATTGTGAGATCAGATAATGCTCTTGAATTGAGAAGTAGTTTGGAAACATCTCAGTTTTTCCTCTCGAATGGTATAGTGAATCAAACTACTAGTGTTTATACTCCACAACAAAATGGAGTTGTGAAAAGAAAACACAAGCATCTGTTAGAGACATGTAGAGCTCTACTTTTTTCAATCAAATCTTCCTATTGCTTATTGGGGAGATTTTTTGCTCACTGCAACATATCTGATCAATAAATTTTCTTCTAAGGTTCTTAATGTTAAAACACCTTATGAGATTCTATTTGGTCACTCACCTGATTATTCTTCACTCAGACCTTTTGGTTGCTGGTTTATGCTTGCACCTTGTCTCACACGAGGTCTAAATTAGAGCCTAGGTCTATAGCTTGTATATCCTTTTAGTAAAAAGGGGTATAAGCTACTTGAGTTATCCAACAGGAGAATTTTCATCTCTAGAGATGTAAAATTTCATGAAACAATTTTTCCCTTTCTACAGAATGCATCACAGATTTTTTCTCCATTTAAAGATACAAGTTCATCTAGTTTTGACTCCATTTTTCCTATTGAATCAACCACTTGTCCTAAATCAGCACCTATCCTAGTCAACCTTTTGTCCTACTCCTTCATCTTCACCTATAACACTTCCTCACTCACCAGTTGCTCCTTTGCCCAACTCATCACTTATATCACTGTCTAAAACCCCCCACTTCCTACTCACCAGATCATGCAGCACCTTCTCCCAGTTTGCAACCTCCTTCCTCACCTATTCTCTTTAATCCACTCACACCAGCTACACCACCTATACCTACTAGAAAAACTACCAGGATCTCTCATCCACCAGCATATCTAAAAGACTATGTTTGCAACTCCATTTTCCTGTCTGATATCACCTCATCCTGCTTTTCAGCCCCTATGACACCCACTATCTTATTTTTTTCAGCTCTCTCGAACTAGGCCTCTGTTTCTCCTCACCACCATTTCTCGCATTCGTGAACCTTCATCATATTCCCAGGCAGCTCACCATCTTGGGTGGGTAGGAAGCTATGCAAAAAGAAATTCAGACACTTAATGCAAACAGAACTTGGGATGTGGTTGTTCTACCTAAAGGAAAGAAGGCCCTAGCTTGTAAATGGGTTTATAAAGTTAAATATAAGTCTGATGGTTCATTGAAAAAATACAAGGCTCATTTGGTTATTCGAGGAGACACATAGAGGGAAGGTATAGATTTCAATGAAACCTTCTACCATGTGGTCAAGATGACCACCATCAGGTGTCTCCTTGCCATTTCTGTCAAGACGGGGTGGGATCTTTTCTAACTTGACGTAAATAATGCCTTCCTGCATGGTGATTTGGAGGAAGAGGTCTTCATGAAGTTTCCAGCTGGGATCACACCTCTATCACCAAATCATGTTTGTCTGCTTAGAAAATCACTCTACGGATTGAGGCAAGCCTCATGTCAGTGGTATGCTAGGCTTACAGCAGCACTCAATTTCAAAGGTTATGTTCATTGACTAAACAACTATTCATTATTCTTTAAACACTGTGATGGAAAGGTTACTATAGTGGCAGTTTATGTGGATGATATTTTAATGACTGGAAATGATTTATATGAACAAGCCAGTCTAAAGTCATTTCTTGATTGAGAGTTCAAAATTAAGGATCTTGGTCTTGCGCATTATTTTTTAGGCATGGAAATTCTGCGTGAATCAAATGGTTTGGTCATCAGTCAAAGAAAATTTACCTTGGGATAATTTGGCTGAGTTTGAGTGTTTGGAATCTAGACCTGCCTCTTCTCCTCTTGATCCCACTCGCAAGCTTCGTCTTGATGAAGGTGACTTTCTCCTTGACCCCCACCTATTATCGTCGGCTCATCGGGAAATTGAATTTTTTGACCCATTCTCGGCCGGATCTATCATTTGTCGTTAAGCATCTAAGCCAATATATGCAGGCTCCTTGTCGTCCTCATCTTGACGCTGCACTTCATTGTCTTCGATATCTTCTCAAAGACCCAACACTTTCTTTAATCACTAAGTCTAATTTTTTCAATCAGTTAAGCTATTAGATTATAATTTTTGTAGTCCTGTAGCATAAATCTGAGGTTGTCACTAGCTCGAACACTGTAGACATAAGCAACGTGTCTTGCCACAGATTCCCCACCCTTCTCCACCTGACCAAAGATCCTTCCATTTCTCTCACGCCAAATAATATGAATAAATTCAATATAGATCAACTTCAGAGCTTGAGCTTTCCCATTTTTTCCTTTAGTCTACTTCAAGATGAGTTGTTGATGTTTTTGCCGAGTAGCCATATGTTGGCGAGGTTTCTTTATCCATTGAAGTAGCTGACTCCAGATCGCAATTGCATATGCACAATCAATAAATAGGTGTTCTCTATTCTCTGGAGCAGACTTACATATTACACATAGGATTCATTTGAGTTTTGTTGGCACCAGCAATCCCATTCTTCTCCAAAAGAGTTTTACTGGAGAAGACAAAATGAAGAAGAAAAGTCAAGAAGACAAAGTGGTTCAACAGATGATGTTAGGAACTAAGAAACAAAGTTTGAATCAGTCAAACCATCCTAACCATTCGATTAAAAGAGAAGGGATTGATCTGGGTCGTTGATGTAGCAAATGGATGACAGATGTCTAGCACTTTATGTCTAGAAAGCTTGGGTCAATTTTCTCACTTGAAAATATTATGAGGGTGCAAAGTGTATACATAAAATAACATCAGGGAAAATTCGTACAAAGACAAATAGGAGACAATTTTTTTCCTTTGAAATCATTTTTTTTATTTTTTTTTGATAGTATAGAACGATAGAAACATTACAAGTATATAGGTAGAGAATTTGTTTCTCCTAGGATGCATATATATACATGTAAAGGCAGCATATGAGATATACAAGAAGAAGAATATTCTCATCTTCAAAATCCTTTTCTGATAAGTTTCCCATTTGATTAGCTTATCAGTTGTAAGGACTTTGCATAAATGATGCATTGTTGTTTCCAAACGCACACACCAGTATACATTGTCGAAAAGTAATAAAATGATTAAAAATATAATATCGTCCTACAGAGACTTGTGATTACCTATTAACTAAATCAAACAATTCTTAATTATCTAAATAAGAAGATTTCAATAGTTGTTGAGAATTATTGTAAACTAAACTTAACTAATAAATTAAGTAATTAACTAGCAAACTAAAGCAGAAAGTCATATTAGCTAAGAGAAAATATGTCACGGGTATATAATATCTATCAATCCTATTGAATTCTTCAATTAATCTGACTAATTAATCTATCTGGGTTACTTAATTTTAATCATAGAAATCTTTCAAATTCTTGCTCTCCTATTCAAGTCAATCCTACGCCTAAACAAGAATGCATTAGTAATTCCTGTAAAAGTATTTAAGTAAAGCAAATAAGTATATTCCTATCCCTATCTGCAAATTCGTTCCCCATCGCCCAGGTTCAAGATGATGTCCTATTCCTTCTTATAGCGCTCATGAAGCCCCTCTTCCGAGTTCGAATCATGAGCCTTAGATAGAGTTTAACTATTGGTCATATAATCAAACAATTAAGTACAAGAAAGAATAAATAACCCAATATGAAAAACTAAAAAAAATAAAGTAACATAAAACCATCATTGATGGAGATTCCACAATCCTAGAATTAACAAACTATATAATTAAGGAAAAAATAAAGAAAGAAAGAACTCGTTTAGAAGACATCTATGGCTCATATACTCTCCCAAACGTCCAACTACTCTAAAAGACCAAGTTATAACGATACGATACGAGATACACAAGAAGCGGAATATTGAAAATGACAATAATTAAAGGAAAAATTAAAGATTGATTTTGATTAAAATAATCGAATATGTCTGAAAAGTTGTAGAACAAGAATAAATCTAAAACCCTAGGTGAATGTCTTAAGCAATATAGGATTAACTACCCAATCAGCTCCCAAGAAAAACGAAATAGAGCAAAGATATAAAGATTAAGAAGAATGATTACGTTCAAGAATCCAAATTCTTGAAAACTAGCAATCACTTGTTTGAGTTGAACCCAAAGGTTATAATGTCACAAATTGTGTTTTAGTTTCTCTGTAATAGTTGTGTGCCTTCAAAATAAGTTTTTATATGATTTTAATATGAAATTAAGTAAGTAGGAAACACCCTAGACTATTCCATATTTGGCTAGAGTTACCAGATTGCACAAAACTTCATAGAATGTAAGACTTTTGTATGTTCAACTCTCAGGTCTCACAACTTTCTCATACAATGTAGTTTATAGCTCATACAATGAGTCGTAAAATACTCTTCGCTTCACTGATTTTTGCAAGCACAATTTCATTAATTCTCTGTATTAGGTAAAAAACGGTTTACTATGAGTCGCCTCGATAACACGATCTGGTGGTAACCGAGCATGAGATGACAAGCTGTAAACCGAAGCAAGCGAATGAGTCGTCGAAGTCAGGCACCGAGGTCATCACCGAAGGCGGCGAGCCGCAAGCTGAGCTTCGGTTGCATTCATCTCGGCCGAACAGTAAGGTCATACCGCCGAGGTCACGCACTTGAGCCTCGGTGGAGCACCTCGGTCCAAGCGGCTTTGCAGCCCACTACCTCCATTACTGAGCACTGAGAACGTGGGTTTGGGCACAACCAGACGTGGGAAACGTGGGCTAGTCCCTTATATCTATAAATAGCACTTCACTTTACATTGTACGTATTCAGAAAGATATACAGAAACTCTGGCAAAATTGGTAGTCACTGCAATATATTGAAATCACGCTATTTTCTCGCATTTACGTTTATTCTCAGCATTTTCTTGACTTTGATACGAAGATTTGCTTGTGCTCCAACCCAAATTCGATTTGAGATCCTAAACTGATTTAGGCTCATACAAATTGGCGCCGTCTGTGGGGAACTCAGGCATAACGCTTTGTTCTAAAGTTAAACGTTCTCTTTCGTTGAAGTTCATAATCTTTTGACGACGAAATGACTGATAATAGTAGAAATCCCATTGAGCACCACTTAGCTCCCGATGGACAGACTGGCGTTCAATCAGATCGTACTTCTTCATCTCCGATGACAACCGAAGCGTTTCAAGCTTATGTTGTTGCTTCACTCAGGGCTCTACAAGAGCGACAGGATGAACAAACTAACATCAATGCCGAATTCCGCGCCTCGCTAGAGGCGAGGAACAGCTCGACACCGAATGGCGCTCAGCCTGTAGCTCCAAATGGAGGCATCCCGCCCTTCGTTCCTACAGGCGCGATAATAGGGGGACCTCATAATGGGGCCACATCTGGGAGTTCGGGAACCTTAAAGAACACAACGCCACACTTCGGGATGCTTCCCACCGCAGCAGAGACTACGTCTTCGGTTGACATCGAGAGGTTAACTAGAGAAATCGAAGCCCGAGTCGAGGCTCGTGTCGAATCGCACGTGGAAAAGCGCCTCGAAAGCCTCCCCGGGGCTTCTAAGACCAAAGATGAGCTTGACATCAACCAATATAGGGAGTTTCCATTCATGCCCGAAGCAGCACCGGCTCCAACTCCCAAAAATTTCAAGCTCCTCTTCTTGAAAAAGTACGATGGGACTACCGACCCAAAAGAATACGTGATTGAGTTCATGTCAATGGTAAAGAGCAATGACTTAACGGCGATAGAGCTCGAGTCAATGTTCTTGAAAAAATTTGGCGAATCCTTGAAAAAAGGGGCCCTACGCTGGTACATGCGCTTACCAGCGGGGTCAATTTCCACCTTCAAAGAAATGGTTAACGCCTTCGTTAAGGCTCACACCGGAGCTTAGAAAATTCTCCAAAGGAAGGAGGATATATACGAGGTCAAGCAATGGCCCGGTGAGCTGATCAAAGACTACCTCAAGCGCTTTCATGCTGAGGGCATGGAGCTGCCTCCGATAGATGATACTCTAGCCATCATGGCCTTTGAAAAGGGTATCAATGTTTGCAACTCGGACACCGTTGCTGAGCTGCGAAAAGAGCTCCAACAGTACCAAACACTAAAGTGGGACGATTTACACAAACGAGCCTACACCAAAATAAGGCTGGAGGAGGCTGAATTTAAAAACAATGGCCAAGGCCACAACTATAGGAACCGAGGTGAATCCTCCTATCACGCCGAAGCGTCGCGAGGAAACTCGAAGGGGAGGTACGAACCATACACCTCACCAAGGCAGCCTGTCAGCCAAAGGTTGGGAAATTCCTTTGGAAACTCGTTTGTGGGCCCACATGTAAGCCAACGGCTCGGAGAAAAGGTTTACCCTAATCCGAACCAAAGAAATTCCTCAGGCCCAGCTTTGGTCTCAAAAAATAAAGAATTACCTCGGATCCCTGACTACAACTTCAATATATCAATCTATGAGCTTGTCAGTGTAGTGGAGGGAAACGCCGGGGTAAGAATACCCAAAGACATGAGAACTCCAGCAGACAAAAGAGACCAAAATTTGTGTTGCGAGTTCCATGCTGATTATGGCCATCGCACTGAGGACTGTGGCACATTTGTTGAAGAAGGGTGTGTTGGCTAAATTCCTTGCCGACAAGGAAAAAGACAACTACACCAAGAACCGAGGTGATGGACAGCCACCTCGGGCTCCACCCCCGAGAGATTTGTAAATGTTATCACCGGGGGGTCAGATGTGAACAGGGTGAACTTTGGAGCTGCAAAGAAGTTTGCCAAGCTGTCGATCACAATGGAAAAAAGAACTCGAGTGGGAGGCTCGAGTAAAGAAATTGTGTTTGATGACGATTGTGATGGGATGATGTTCCCTCATCACGATACCTTGGTCATCATGTTGAGAATAAATGACTCGGATATCAAAGAAGTCCTGATTGACCCCGGTAGCTCGGTCAATATAATAAGCTACGGGGCCATTAAGAAGATGTGGCTTAAAGGGGAAGTCATCCCCAAGGCAACAGTGTTGACTGGCTTCAACAACTCCATGGAGAAGACTTTGGTTGAAATCACACTCAAGACATTTGCTGAAGGAGTTAGCAAGGAAACATTATTTCAAGTATTGCCCGAGGACATAGCATACAATGTGATCCTCGGCAGACCATGGACATATTCCATGGAGGCGGTCCCATCCACTCTTCATCAAGTGATCAAGTTCCCTACACCTTGGGAGATTCGATCAATAAAGGGAGAGCAACGAGTAGCAAGAGAATGCTATTCGGTTGGATTGAAAAGTGGAGTCGCCTCGACTGGGCCAAAAAAATAGCAACTAATGCAACCGGGGTCAAGCGAGGAGGATCTCCGAGGAGAAATTGAAAAGATCCTGGTGTACATTCAAGAGCCTCGGAAACAAAAGGTCAAGGACTCAACTATTGAGGAATTGGAATCTTTCACCTTATTGAAAGATTTTCCTAAAAGACAGGTATTTGTCGGCTCGATGTTGGACCCAGAGTCGAAGAAAGCGATCATCGAAGTCTTAAAATCCAACAACGATTGCTTCTCTTGGTCCCATTCGGACATGATTGGTATCGACCCGGAGATCATGACCCACAAGCTGAATGTAGACCCAAAGTTCACCCCAGTGAAGCAGAAGAAAAGACCTCATGTCGGGGTTAAAAAGAAAGCAATCGAAGACGAAACCACGAAGCTGCAAAAGAATGGCTTCATAAGGGAGGTGAAGTATCCGAATGGGGCTAATGTGGTCGCCGTGCCTAAGAAAAATGGTAAGTGGAGGATGTGCGTAGACTACACTGATCTAAACAAGACTTGCCCCAAAGACTCCTACCCATTGCCACAAATAGACAGGTTAATAGACTCCATGGCGGGACACAAACTATTAACCTTCTTGGATGCTTATTCGGGTTACAACCAAATCCTCGTGGATCCGAAGGACGAAGAGAAGACCTCGTTCATCACTGACCGAGGTACTTTTTTAAAAAAATGTGATGCCCTTCGGTTTAAAAAATGCTGGGGCGACATACCAAAGACTAGTGTGTCGCATGTTCAAGGAGTATATTGGAAAATATATGGAAGTCTACATAGATGATATGCTTATCAAGTCAATTCGAATGGAGGATCATCTGAATCATTTGAGGGAAGCTTTTGCTGTTCTGAGGCAATATGGCATGAATTTGAACCCTGAAAAGTGCGCCTTCGGCTTAGGGTCGGGCAAATTCTTGGGATTCATTGTCTTTGAAAGAGGAATCCAAGCCAACCCAGATAAGATTAAGGCTATCGAAGAGATCCATGAAGAGTTGACCGAGGTGAAGGAAGTTCAGCGCTTAACTGGCCGAATCTCCGCCTTGAGTCGATTCATCTCAAGGTCCTCGGAGCGATGCCACAAGTTCTTCTCTGTCTTGAGGAAGAATAATCACTTCGAATGGACATCAGAGTGTACAGAAGCGCTAAGGGAATTGAAACGCTATCTGGCTAACGCGCCGTTGCTCGCCAAGCCAAAAGATGGTGAAACATTGATGGTCTACTTGGCGGTATCCGAGGTGTCAGTCAGTGTTGTGCTGGTTCGGGAAGAAGATGGCAAGCAACAGCCCATCCATTATGTGAGCAAGACACTCCTCGATGCTGAGACCAGGTATCCTTACTTGGAAAAACTATCTTTAATTGTTACTGCTCGGAAACTACGACCTTATTTCCAATGTCACCCAATAGCAGTAGTTTCAACCTTCCCCTTGAGAATTATACTGCATAAACCTGAATTATCGATGAGGTTATCAAAGTGGGCACTAGAATTGAGTGAGTATGACATCACTTATCAACCCCGAACAGCTATCAAATCCCACGTCTTGGCTGACTTCGTAGCTGATTTTAGTGTTGGGATCCTGCCCGAAGCCGAGAAGGAGAATTCAATGTCGAAGGGAACAGCTTCGGGACTATGGATACTTCACACCGATGGGGCAACTAATTCCAAGGGTTCGGGATTAGGCATAGTGTTGTAAGCGCCCAACGGGGAGAAAGTCAGGCACTCCATTCGGTTCAAAAAAGTAACCAATAATGAGGCCGAATACGAAGCAGCTTTAGCAGGCTTGGAGTTAGCTAAAGAAATGGGGGTGGAAAGAATTAAGTTAACATGCGACTCACAGCTGGTGATAAATTAAGTGCTCGGTAAATACGCGGCTCGGGAACCCAGAATGCAGCTATTCTTGGACCGAGCATAAAGGATTTTGGCCCAATTCCAAGAATGGCAAATTAAACAAGTACCTCGAGAGGAAAACACCGAAGCCGATGCTTTGGAAAACTTGGGTTCGGCAGTCGATGAAGTTCACTCGGGGACTGATTCAGTGGTTCGGTTGCTCTCTGCGCAAATGAGAGAGATGAAATTGCAAGTCAACTCGGTGGACTACAAATGGGATTAGGCGGGGTAAGTTTATCTCTTACTTCAACTCGGGGACTGTTCTCCAAGATAAAAATGAAGCTAAAAAGTTAAGGACCCAAGCGGCTTCATACTCTATGATCAGGGGCAATTTATATAGAAGTTTGTATTGCGGCCCGATGGTCAAATGCTTGGGTCCAGATGAAGCTAGATATTTGATGGCTGAAATACACGAAGGCGAGTGTGGCAATCACTCGGGGGGAAAGTCTTTGGTGCGCAAAGTACTTAGAGCTTGGTACTATTGGCCCACTATCAGCATAGATGCAAAGGCCTTCATGAAAAAATGTGATAAATGTCAACGCCACGCACGAATGATTCATCAACAAGTCGAACCCTTGCATTCAGTCGTGTTGCCATGGCCTTTTATGAAATGGGGGACCGATATTGTTGGTCCCTTGCCGAAGAGAAAAGGTGGTGTTCGGTTCATCCTCGTTTTAACTGATTACTTTACAAAATGGGTGGAAGCAGCAGCTCTCACCGAGGTCAAACAGAAAGAAGTAGTCGATTTTATTAGGAAGAACATCATCTACAGGTTCGGTGTCCCAAGGAAAATCGCTTGCGACAATAGTAAACAATTCATGGGAGCAGCCATCACTGATTTCTTCAAGCAATGGGGAATCAAAAGAATCGCTTCGACCCCCTATCATCTAAGTCCAAATGGCCAAGCCGAATCTTCAAATAGGGTAATAGTTGAAAATCTCAAGAAAAGGCTCGATGAGAAGAAAAGTCCTTGGCCCGAGGAGTTGCCAGGTGTGCTGTGGGCCATGCAGACAACAGAAAAGAATAGCACCGGGGAGACCCCTTTTTCACTTGCTTACGGTATGGATTCCCTTATCCCCGTGGAAGTGGGCGAACCAAGTCTTCGGTATGATCACACCACCGAGGATGCGAATCAGCAAGCCATGCGCGTAGAGTTGGACTTGCTCGAGGAGAAAAGAGATTTGGCTTTAGTTTGGCTAGTTGCACAAAAGAGGCAGATCTAGGCATATCTCAATAGGAAGACCAGACTTAAAGATTTTAAAGTTGGCGATTATATGCTGAAGGCTACGAACCAATCAACGAAGGAGAAAAACAGAGGAAAACTCGTCGCAAACTGGGAAGGACCTTACAAAGTCAGAGCAATTGTTGGGAAAGAATCTTATCAAATTGAAGATCTGCAAGGGATACCCGAACCCTTAAATTGGAACATCTCCAATTTGAAGCGGTACTATTTCTGAAATTGAGGTAAGCATTACTTGATTACTTAAAGTTTACATTCAGCCTCGAGCCGAAAAACGCTCCTAGGGCCTCGATGAAATGTACTAACTTGCTCCTCATTTCATTTTGCTTGACCTTTTCAGGAAGCGGATAAAACGATTTCTAGTGCTCGGATCTTCATCAAGATTCACACCCGAATACTGGGAGAGTAAGAGGCGGGTTGCAACCGAGGTCGATACTGAGCCTTTCAACCGAAGCCTATCTATTCAACAATCGGGGACTGACACCCAAGGAATAGATTAGTACATTATAATTACGCCCAATAGTGGCATGTTGTCAATTTTTTTTTACGCCCAGGGTCTACTTCAACTTGGCTCTATGTTAAAAGCCGATTATGGCTCGATTGATATTGTCAATGAAATAAACTTGATTCTATATCTCTTCATTTCTATCATCTTGCGCTCCGAAGTTGCACTTTAAATACACTGACTCTAGAATGAGACGTCGTTCTAAGTTTGCATCGGTTCTATTTGACTAAGTCTTGCAAGTAAGCTATCTACTTTAAGTGTTCGGTTCATGCGAAAACTAACATTTAAAACAAGAGATGCGAAGTCATTTCATCCAACGGCCCGAAGGGCACAAATTGTTTACATCAAAAGGACCCGAGGGTCCAAAGCATGTACATCATAAAAGCCCGAAGGCTTGCACAAAAATAAAGAGCAGAAGCTGAAAGCAGGAATCTAGGCCTGGGGATCATCATCTCCCTCTTCGGAAGCCCCCTCGGCATCCTCATCATCTTCATCTGATTCTTCATCCTCACTCGAAGCTTCATTTGATGGAAGGTCATGGATAATAGCTTGAGCTTGAGCTTGAGCTTGAACTGCTTTTCCTTCAGCCTTGGCAATTTCTTCTTCCAAATTGAGCTCACCAGCACGACATTGCTTAAGTAGCCTCAATCAAGATTTGATAACCGACCATCGTTTGTCCAATTCCGCTCTTTTGGCCTTGATCTTGGCCCTAGTTTTGCGGTCAGCAACCTCTTCCTGAAGCGACTGTTGAACCCCAAAAAAATAACCCAGAAAGGCTAAATTTAGGAATATCAACTGAATGGACTAACTCTTTTGGAGTTTTTGGAGTCGCCACCCAATTTAAGAAAAACAGGGAACCAAATTAACAAATGCGTGCAGGACTCCATTTTTGAAAAAAAAAAGGCAGTCTTTTCAGAGATTCTAAAGGGTAAGAGGTTTTGTTAATTTCGGAAGAAGGTTTTTAAGGCACTTTCGAAATTCCGTTAACAACGGTTAATCCGACTGGTTTTCAAATATTTACAAGTGCGCTTTTCTTGCGAAAGAATTATTTTTAAAAAAAAAATAGTAATAAATAATAGTTGTAATAATAATAATAATTAATCGAATAAAAGCTTATTTGCAAAATTTTTTTTTAAACTTGCACGCGTTTGCTAAAATGGCCCCACAATTAACATGAAGTAAATGGCAATTCCAAAATAAAGATAATGGCCATAAAGGAAAGCAATAACTCAAAATATTCATTCATAAATAAAATTATTCTACATAAACAGTAAATATTCTACAACCAAAATTATGTAGTTTTGAATAATCTATCTACTAAAATAACTAATATAACTAATGAGATGAGTTAAAATAATAGAACCCGGAATGGCTAGAAGTTGAAGACACGTGCAAAAGAGGGCTGGGTGACAAATCCTATATGTCATCAACTGAAGCTTGGAGCGTCAAGGACTACACTTGAGGTCACAGAGTTTCAAATGAAACTCATCCAGATAATTTCATGCCAAGGTAAAAAGGGAAACTGAAATTAGCACTTGAAATATATATTCTTAGACTAAACATAATAAAATAAATTGATAACTCAAACAATTCACATCAGACTTTGTATTTTCATGGACATCCCCAAAATTCAAGTAGGCAAATATAGAGAAGGACTATAGAGAAGTTGACCTTAGGCCAAAGGATTACCCTGCTGATTCAAAACAAGTCATCCCTATGCCATTCCTTAAAGAACGTGTTTTTAAGCTAAAGTTTTAGACAAAATCACACTGTCAATTTCTTTAAATACTTAGGCTAGACAAAACCAATTGAACAAATGCACACACACGCCTACACTTTTCCAAAGAAACAATTTTTCATATGCTATATAAACGCGAAAGGAAAAAAACAAATCGATCAATTACCAACTTTTCAAATTAGACAGAACTAACACAACTTATTAGATTAAACTCCAAATCAAATGAGCTAAACAAGAAAAACAGCTATATTTCATTAGATCAAATGAGAGGTCTATTACTCCTTTATCTTGGCAGAAGGATTAAAAAAAATATTTTCACTTTATAAAATACAACAGGAGCTTAAACATTATTTATAGCCAATAGAGAAATAGTTTAAACCATAGCAGACATGGAAAGCTCATGCAAGTAATTTAAAAAAAAAAATTGAAAGAATGACTACAATACTATATCAATAGTAGGGAAACAACTTTCAAACAAAACTCAAGATCAATTCTTTTCTCATGCTACTTCAAAAGAATACATTAATTTATAACAAATGGTTTCTCAATAACTCGAGCAACAAGTCTAGTAAATAATTATTGGACTAATGAACATGAACAGAGGAACGCTACACAAGCATTTAACGTTAGACTGGCTAGATATGCAAATTATACCAAAAGGTTAAATCGTTCCAAAGCTGCTTCTTGAAGAGACAAGATCAAAGAAATACAAGAGGATTCAGACATGATTTTGACAAGGTTAGGCAGAGAAAAGTAACATTTCAGAAGCAGCTCAAAGAATATTTTTAAAAGGCAACACTTACACCACATAAACACCAAGAAATTCTAAAGGAAGAAGGCAGACCCTTTTCCCAAACAGGTAGATCACCAGCGGAAAACCACGGGATTAAGACCAGGGAATGAGCTACGAAAATTCAATACAAGTCGAAGACAAAGAAACCTATGCTCCCTATCCCCTACTACACTTAAAAAGGAAATTGAAACACCTATAAACCAGGGAATAACCAAGCAACAAAGAACCTGCCTAGCTCCCTCACACTCCAAGCATCTCTAGACACCTTTTACAAGACCTGCTAACATCAGAGAAACAACCTGAAGAAAATTCAGCACTCAAATACTCCCTACTTCTTCAGGAACATCAAGACAAGAACCTGATGTCTAAGCATTCACCTGAACCCATCAGACCCGTTGCTACCACTACAGTCCTTATTGCAACACCAGGACAGACTTCTACTACCTCCAAAATAGACCTCAAACATACCCTGCACACCATAACGTACCCCAACACCCTGCATCACTTCACACATACACACACCTTCACAAATGCCTGCACATTATCCTAAATCCCTACACACAAATAAACCCCTCCAACTTGAAACAACCACTAGCAAACATCTACACATTCACACACAGGCCTCCTAACACACACCCAGGCCTATAGCAGACCCCTCTGCTACTCCTGGACATATACACAACTCCCTGACCTCACCAACACAACTACTTTGCACACTGAAAACACACCTATACACTGATATACTCACACACATACAAACAGAACCAGGACTAACTCCTACACTTCTCCTCAAACATAATCAAACAAAGAACCAGCACTGCACCATACCAGAACATGCAGCCCTTTTCTACTCCTTTAATACCAGCCAAAACTGCAAAAGAAAGCACCAGGAGAAGAACACCCCTGAACTAAACTATACACACACTTCTGCATAAAAGACACTCTCTGCATCTGCTCCTAAACTAAGCTTCTAACACCCTGCACTTCTCCGCCACTGCCTGAAATCACCTACACACCTCACATGCTCATCTCTACAAATTTATTACTGCCCTAAACCATTTCAAACAACTTCAAATAACCAGAAACAGAAACAGGACCTGCAGCCTCTCTATTCTTTCTTTTAAAAAGAAAACAGATTCTACTCCTAAGCTTCTAAGAAAACGTACCAGGTTCTTCTTCATATTAAGACAAACAAGAGATGCAGAACATCAATACCTTAATAACACAAAAGAATGATAAATATTGAAACTTTAAGTTAAACTGTTAAAAGCAATGTCACTGACAAAAGAAACCTGGACGAGACAGAGGTAACAAACTAGTGCAAAACATTCTTAGCTAGCGGCGAGCATGTTATACAGTGATCAGTTAAGTAAACAAGATCAGTAACAGCCATTATACTACCAGTTCTACTTGCTGCACAATCAATATTCATACATAAGTATGATTCAAACAAAGTAAAGTTGGCGAGGTAACGAATGAAACTATAAAATTTTATGCGAAAGAGAGAATGCTGAAATGTAAAAATAGGATAATTTATTACCTGTTTCAGTGCAGCGAGCCGGGGCAAGGATCCAAAGAAGCGACTCGAACAAGGGAAACGACTCGGACAAGGTCGACGACTTGAACGACGATAAAGCGACTTAAAAATGAAAGCGATAAACAAATCATTGAAAGGAAATCAGAATCTTCCCTACGAATTTTAAAAGCTGGAAATAAAAGGAACTCTTGTGTATTTTATGTGTGCCGTTTTCTCTCCATTCTTTCAGCTGCTCCCTCTATGAACTCTCTGCTATTTTCTTTCATTGCTGCTCATTTCACGACCCCATTAATGGTTGCTCCCTCCTTCAACTATCCACGGCTCCAAAATTTTGGGAAAACCCCTCTCTTCTGCCGCTAATCCCCTGAAACATGAACTAAATAAAACTCTCTCTACCCTCCTAGCATGGCTTCCTCCTCTCTTACCTTCAACTTCAGCTTTTTATATCTCACCCGTTAGGGTTCTAGAGGTGGAAGGAAAATTCCCAAAAGAACCCTCCTACGGCTCTAAATCAGATAAGGTTCGTACGATCAGATGAGCTAGAATTTTTGGACTGATCTATGTTTGAAATTGTTACACTCTATGCACCTCCTTGAGACACTAGAAGGGGGGTTGAATAGTGTCCTCCGATTTTCGTTACAGGAACCTTGTTCTCCTAGCGAAGAACCTAGTTCTCAGATTATCTCTTCTACTGCCTGGAACACTAAACCACACAAGATCATACACACAAGAACGCAAGAATTTTTACGTGGAAAAACTCCTTGCTCAAGGGAGAAAAACACCACGACCCACACTCTGGGATTTTAGAACTGAATCCACTAACACAAGAGCAAAGTTTCTGATTACAAACTCTGTAACCAAGGGGCTACACTCTAGACCCCGATCACTACTTAAAGCTAAACTCTAGCTTCTCAGTAATTACACAAAAGTTCACCTAATACATACGCTTCTGAATAAGCCAATAGGTAAAACTATGAATGCTTGATTTAAAGACAACTTGCAACTTGACGAACCTAGACAAAATATCTAGACTCGATACACTGCATGCACTCAAGTTGTCTTCTCCAGTTTACTCACGTAGAAAGATGTTAGATCGCCTTTGTATGCTCTCAACTCTCCGTTTGTGAATAACTGATTTCGGCTGCCTCTACTACTTGCATATATATGGGTCTTGAAACCCTAGTTGAGTTCTACAAGAAATTCTTTTAATTAAGGCAAGTCAGGATTCCCAGTAACTCCTTTCCTTGTTGAAGTCCAACTCTTTTTCACACTTCGAAGACACAGCCTGGACACAGCTTCTTTTAGTCTGACTAGGATGCATTATTCAATCACGCGCCACTACTCCTTGTTCCGCAGGGATTTGCAACCCGTAATCTTTTCGATCACCTGTGCCCTTCATTCTAAAGACTAGGTCCTTAGTGAGAACCTCTGAGTCCTTCTCGTTTGTCATACTTCAAAACCAGTTCTCAACAAATTCCCCCTTTTTTATGATGACAAACAAATGTTGCCCAAGAACCTGAGTAGACATACATAAACACCAACAAACAACAAAAGATAACAAGTAGATAAGAAACAGATGATGAATTAGGTCACAAACACTCCAACATTTCCTTCTTCCCCCTTTTGGCATCATCGAAAAGATTCGAATCCCTGCATGAACTTGTCAGTGAGACTCAGTCTAAAGCACAAGGCAACAAGTCAGTAATAATAGCATACATAAGCAAGAGTAAGGGCCCAATCAAAACCAATGACTGAAGCATGAAACATTCATAAGCATAAGAAAATTTAAAATCATCATCCAGGTTGTGTTATCAGCACAACCCCAGTATTAAGTACACAACAGAATAAATTGTCTTAAACATCCAACCACATGTGATTAGGAGAGCATAGGAAGGGGTAGAAAACAAGTAGAGAGAAGAGGATATAACAGAATAGGATTAGGATAGGAGGACTCAAAGCTGAACATTGAAGTGTTTGACAAGTGCCTCAAGTTGCTTCGTATTCTTAGCCCTTTCCATCAACAACTCGGCCTCATACTTGTGGCAGTCTATTTTCTAACGATCAATTTCTTGATCCTTCAACTTCAGCTGTCTGTGGAGCTCTGTGTTTTCTTCATTTACTTCAAGGACATGCGTCTCCAGCTCCTTCACAGCATCAATGGCCTCTTCAGAACCAAAGTCCTCACTCTCCTCCTCCTGCTCTTGCTTGGCCTGCATAGGTCTCTTTGAAGCTCTGCTTTCTTTGAAGAAGTCACAATTTTTCAGCACATTAATCCTAAACATTTGGTGAATGGTTGGCTTCTTCCCAGCTTCTAAAGGGACCCCAAAGTGCTCAAGTACCTGTTGAATGATGTAGGAATGCACAAGGGAGTGTGGCTTCTGATCTGTGTCAGCAATTCTTTTGATGTGTCTAATTATCAGCCCAGGCAAATTAATTTTCACCCCCCGTCCAGCAGATCCATGTATGTCTGGTCCAAAGCACTGGCCTCGCAGTTCCTCTCTCCTCTTGGTAGAAGAAACCTGTGCACAAACTCAAACAGCAATTGATGTGCAGGTTCTATTTCCTTCTTGTCTACCTTCCTCTCCTTTCTCAACTTGGGTTTCCCCGAGAACTTCCTGACAACATCTAGAGGAGTGACTCCATCAGTCCTCTTTGGCCATTTGAGCTTGATATACCTGCAATAACCTTCAGCAGGTATGTCAAGAATCACCCGAAGCTCAGGCCTCCCAAACTCTATCTCTATCCCTCTCACAGTTGTGAACACCCTCCTAGCCTTGACTCTGCAATTTGTATAGAATTCTCTGATCTCATCAGCATACAGCTTTCTTTCTTTATTGGCAAACAGCCCCAACCAGCCCTGGTGACCAATCATTCTGAGCAGTGGCTTCATATGAAACTCTTTCTCATCATGCAGGATACTGGCAGGAAACACCTGATGTTTAGAGAAAAAAACCACTTTGTCAGATTCATCCTCACTTCATCTTCTCCTTCTTCTTGTCTCAGCTTCACTGTCTGTATCAGAGTCACTTGGCTCAGCATAACTACCTGCATCCTCATCACTTTCCTCCTGGGTTTTTGCAACTCTTCTATCTCCTTCTTCCTTCTTCTTTGCTTCTCTATCCCTCACATTTGTCATTGTTTTCTCCAATCTTCCAACTTTTTCCAATTGTTGTTTTAAGGCAGACCTGGTGCCAACCCTTCTGGCCACAGGTTCATAGACAACCTTGTCAACACTCTCATCACAATCTTCATCAACCAGTCTTGTCTTCAGCACTGGTTTTCCCCCTTTCACTAATCTCCTTCTTTTCTCAGGCTCCACTATGTTTTCCTTCACAAACACAACTTCTTCTTCCTCTTCCTCCCCCGCTATTTTCTCATCTTCTTCACCAAACTTCCTTTTTCTTCTTGGTTGGTCATCTATTTTGGGAGTTTCTCTTGACTCAGTCTCTTCCAACACTGTCTCCTTCTTCCCTTCTTCCTCAGAATCTGTCCAGTCTAAATCTGCATCATCAGCCTCAGTAGAATTAGGGCAAGCAACAGGCTCTTGCACCAAATTCTCTGGAGCTTCAACAGATTCAAGTCCTCTAACAGCTGGACTTTCTGGCACAGATTCTTCCCTATTTTTCTCAACCCTATCATCCTCCTTGAATTTTTCTATTACCTTTTCTGCAACATTCAAATTTTCACCAGACTCAACAACCACAGGCACCTGTAAGCCTTTCCTAAGTTCATCTCCTACACAGTCACGCTCTGCCTCACGTGGGTTCCCCCTATCTATTTGTTCATCATGCTCAACACCTATTATTTTGTCTAGCCCTATAACTAGGGTTTCAGTTTCAGCAACTCCAGGGCTGTTTATATCTACTGAAACAACGGGTGTAGATAAGATAGGAGCGGAGATTACCTCATGTAGTGGTTGTGATGAACTTTGTGCAATGGGTATAGTGGGAGTCGTCCTTAATCTCAACTTTTTTATCAGCTTCTTGTCCCCTTTTTGAAAAAATTTTGCGCGAACCTTTGCAATCCTTTGGGCAAGTGTAGATGGTGGTGGTTTTTCAGACATTTTGAAACGGTTTTTATGTGTTGCCACAGAGATAGAAGAATTTTCTGGTTTTAGGGTTTTGAGAGAGAATTTTGATTTTGAGAAGAAGGAGTGGGTGAATGGTAAAGGGTTGGGAAAATATGGTTAAGAGGGAAGGGGTTTCGGTGATTTGACAATGTCTAGGGAAGGCAAAGTAGTAATGATAAAAAGGAGAAAAGCAGCTTTTTGAATTTTTCGAAAACCGGGAAGAGTTAGAGTTTTGACGGTTATGGACTTATTTGATATATCCCTTTATAAGTAATGGGGTCCAATACATCAATTTAAAATTCTACCCGAAAAAGGAATGTGTTCCTATAATTTAGGACACTTATAAGAACATGGAGGATCTCCCTTGACACACGTGTGATTGACAATTCAATTCAGTTGTGACTTTTATCATGTAGGGTAGTGTGAGTGTACCTGGACATGATTCCTCATGCTTTGACTGGTTCCTTCTTAGTACATAGTAGGTTCTTCATGGGATCACATTATTCTTACCTGGTGCTAAAAACTGAACAAGTGTACTAATAAAGTACCATGTTAGACTGAATATTAATGACAAAATTCAGATATAGACAATCGAATACTTTACTAACCAATCATCGAGGATTTTCCTGCTGGATCATCCGTGTATTTTGGTCATCCCTAATTCCAACATGTTCCTCTCAAACTGCACCTTGTTCAAAGCTTTAGTAAATATGTCAGCAATTTGATCCTCAGTCCTGCACGAGTTCATAGTGATTAGACCTTTTTCCACATTATCTCTCAAGAAGTGGTGTCTAATATCAATGTGCTTGGTTCTTATATGTTGGACTGGGTTCTTGGCAGTGTTCACTGCACTAGTATTGTCACAGAAAATTGGCACAGCACCACACTTGATGCCGAAGTCCTCTAGTTGTAGTTTGATCCACAGCAATTGTGAACGGCATAATGCAGCTGCCATATACTCGGCTTTAGCAGTTGATAAGGCAACCGAGTTTTGCTTCTTTGTAGCCCAAGAGATCAAACAAGAACCCAGAAAGTGTGCCATTCCTGAAGTGCTTTTCCTGTCCACCAAGTGACCTGCATAGTCTGCATCAGCAAAACCAATTAGTTCAAAAGTACCTCCTCTTGGGTACCAGAGACAAAAGTCCTGAGTTCCTTTCAAGTATCTCAGGATCCTCTTCACAGCTGTCAAATGCGACTCCTTGGGTTTGGACTGAAATCTGGCACACAGTCCTACATTGTATACAATGTCAAGTCGACTGGTCGTGAGATAAAGGAGTGATCCTATGATTCCTCTATATTTTGTCTCGTTTGTTGAAGGACCGAGTTCATCCATATCCAGCTTTGTCCCAGGTGCAATGGGAGTAGTCATTTCTTTTGCTCCTTCCATGTCAAACTTCTTCAGTAGTTCCTTGATATACTTCTGCTGGTGAATCATAGTTCCTTCAGGTATTTGCTTTATTTTTAATCCAAGGAAGAAATTTAGTTCTCCCATCATGCTCATTTCAAATTCACTTCCCATCAGATCAGCAAAGCCTTTGCATAGTCCCTCATCAGTGGCTCCAAAAATAATATCATCGACATACACTTGAACCACCAATAGGTCTTTTCCTTTCTTTTTGAGAAACAGTGTGTTGTCAATCTTTCCTCTTGAGAACCCATTCTTCAATAGAAATCATGAAATTCTTTCATAACAGGCTCTAGGGGCTTGCTTCAGTCCATGCAGAGCCTTGTCCAGTTTGTAAACATGATCAGGGAATTCATTATTCACAAAACCTGGTGGCTGTATAACATAGACTTCTTCATTCAGGTATCCGTTTAAAAAAGCACTCTTCACATCCATCTGGTATAGTGTGAACTCCATGTATGTAGCAAAAGCAATTAGCATTCTGATAGCCTCCATCCTTGCCACAGGTGCAAAGGTCTCATCGTAGTCAATTCCTTCTTCCTGACTATAGCCTTGCACTACTAGTCTTGCTTTGTTTCTTGTCACTATACCATGCTCATCTAGTTTGTTCCTGAATACCCATTTGGTTCCGATTATTAATCTGTCCTTCGGCTTAGGAACTAGATGCCATACTTTGCTTCTTTCAAATTGATGCAATTCCTCCTGCATAGCTAGAATCCAATCTGGGTCTTCTAGAGCCTCTTTTACGTTCTTTGGTTCCAGTTATGAGAGAAACGCAAAGAAGGCACAGAAATTCTTCAAGGCTGACCTGGTCATGATACCTGTATCCAGTTCTGATAAGACATTCTCCAAAGGATGAGATCTTTGGTGTTTCCATGGCCTGAGTTTGATATGACTGGAAGAACTCACGTTATCATCCTGGTGAGTTTCTTGTTGACTTGCTGGATCATCAGCTTCATCAGCAGTTCCCCCTGTCAGATTTACTCCTTGTTCCAATGCACTTGGACCTTCTCCTGATGTCTCCTTGTCTTCAGAGTCTTCCAGTTCATTCACACCTTCTTCCCTGCTGAGGCCAATTTCTTGATCATCTGTCTCACATTCCTCCAGTGCCCTGTCTAATTCATCAAAGACAACATGCATACTTTCTTCTACTATTTGTGTCCTTTTAGTAAACACTTTGTATGTCTTGCTTTGGGTCGAATAGCCAAGAAATATTGCCTCATCACTCCTAGCATCGAACTTTCCCAGGGGTTCTTTTCCATTGTTGTGAAAAAAACATTTGCACCCAAAAGGTCTTAGATGAGCAATGTTTGGCTTTCTACCCCTGAGTAGCTCATATGGGGTCTTGTCAAGAATTGCTCTTATTGAACATCTGTTTAGCAAGTAGCATGGAGTATTTATAGCCTCAGCCCAAAAATTTCTTGCGAGACCACTTGATAATAGCATAGTTCTGGCCATATCTTCAAGAGATCTGTTCTTCCTCTCTACCACTCCATTTTGTTGGGGAGTTCTTGGAGCGGAGAAGTTATGATCTATACTATTCCTTGCACAATACTCAGAGAATTTTGAGTTTTCAAACTCAGTTCCATGATCAGATCTGATGCTAATGAGTTCAAGATTTAGCCTCTTCTGAACTACACCAGTCCAGTCTTTAAAGCTGTCAAAAGCTTCATCTTTAGTTGCCAAGAACAAAGTCCATGTGTATCGAGAGTAGTCATCAACAATCACGAACACGAATCTCTTTCCTCCTCTACTTCTGACTCTCATAGGTCCACACAGATCCATATGCAACAGTTCCAGTGGTTTTGATGTACTTACCATCTTCTTGGACTTAAAGGATGATCTCACATGCTTTCCCTTTACACACGCATCACACATCTTAATGTTTTCAAATCTCTTACTTGGCAATCCACGAACCAGCTCCTTTGATACGAGCTTGTTCAGTTGTGAGAGACTTGCATGTCCCATTCTTTTGTGCCACAGCTGAGAGTCACTCTCTTGTACATTTAGACAGGTTAGGTTGTTTTCAGGTAATGACTTCAGCGATGCTTTATATACGTTGTTCACCCTTTTTCCTTCCATTACAATTTCTCCACTCTGTAGGTTCTTCACAATGCATCCTACAGATGAGAACTTCACTTCATTTCCTCTGTCACATAGTTGGGAGATGCTCAACAGATAGTGTCTAAGGCCATCAACACAATAAACATTCTCAATGGCATGATCTAGAGTTCTCCCAATCTTTCCAATTCCAACTATTTGACCGCTTTTTCCTCCTCCGAAGGCCACACTGCCTCCTTGAAATGCTGGGAGTGAGAGAAAGATTCTTCTATCTCCTGTCATGTGCCTCGAACAACCACTGTCAAGAATCCAGTTTGGGTTGTTCTCCCTCACTCCAGCCTGCAAAACAGATTAGGGGTTAGCCTTAGGAACCCAGACAAGCTTGGGTCCCTTCTTACTAGAAAATAGGTAAATCAAGTCCTGTCTAGCCCATTTAGGTAAAACACTTCTTTTGTTTTTAGCCTTTGCCTTGCTTACGTGTATGCACTTTTGTTTGATATGACATGTTTCACCACAAAAAGTACATAGCATGTTGCAGGGTAACCCTACGTACTTGCTTTTAGGGTTATATGGAGGCAGTGGTTTCTTGAATCCTAATCCTTGTTTTCCTCTGTTCTGATTCTCAAGAACCCAGTTCATTGCCTTTGATGATTTGTTCCACTTAGTTAACTTGGTAAGCTCAAATTTTGATTTTTCAACCTTTTGACTTAGGACCTTGTTCTTCTCAGTTTCCTGATAGAGAATTTCATTTGCTCTTTTTAATTCATTTTCCAAAAAGGTTTGAACTTCACTTATTATTTGCTTACCATTTGCACTTTCTTTTAACTGATTGCATTCCAGTTCAAGCTCAGTGATTTTAGAGTTTGACACTAGAGTATGTCCTTTCAAAGTGGCATTGACTTCTTCTAGTTCAATGTTCTGTTCTAGGAGACTCTTGTGCTTAGTTCTAAGATTACTTAATTCTTCAGCTAGTTTATCCTTTTCAAGCTCCTCCTTTTCATAACCCTCAATCAAGGTAGCAGTGATTAAGATTAGATTTTCAGAAGAGTATGTGTGCAAGGTTTCTTTTAGTTCAGATAGACATACCTCTGCAGAGTGAGCATCTTCAGTTCCATCTGTTGCCATAAGAGCTGAGTCCTTCTTTCGAACATCATCTGAGTACACCTCTTTCAACCTTTCCCAGACTACCTTGGCCGACTTACACTCAGAAATTTTAGCAAGCACATCATAGGTAAGTCCTCTTTTCAGGTACCATCCAGCTTTGGAGTTTGCCTGTAGCCAGTCTAGGTCTTGGGGATCCAGTTCTTCCACCTTCTTTGGCACTAGGACACCATTTGCAGCCCTTTTCACAGGGACATGAGGTCCTCTCTTCACAATTAGCCATAGACTATAGTCTGCAGCTTGCAAGAAGGTCTTCATCTGTTTCTTCCAGTTCCTGTAGTAAGTACCGTTAAACACAGGGGGCCTAGACGGATCTCTTCCTCTTCCCATCTCTTGAAGTTTTTCTTCATCGGAACTACTTTCTGACATGCCCATTAGTGCCAGTGGCGAGTCATCCCCAGAATCCTTTTCAGGGTCAGATTCACTGTCAGTAGGTCCCCATGTAGCATTGAATGCCTCATTCTTCTTTCTTCTTTCTTCTCTGAAATTTGGAGGTCGTCTCGACTTCCTTTTATCTTTATCAGCTTTCTTTGGTGTCTCCTTCTCCTTTTCCTTGGAGGCTCTAATTTTTCATCCATTCTATTTCCCACATAGGACAATCTACTACAGCATGATCCTTTTTGAAACATTTGAAGCACCCTGAGTAGTCAGGACTGTCAACTATGTTCTTCCTGCTAGAACCCTCCTTTCCACCTCTCTCGAATCCCTTGAACCTTCCCAGATTTAGCTTCTATCTTAAGGCACTCACCATTGCCGCTTCAACTGATTGAAGATCAACATACTCATCAGTTTCTTCAGTTGCTTCAAGAGCAAGGGTCTTGTCCTTCTTTACAGATGGCTTAGCCTTTGAGTCCTTCATCATCTCATGAGTCTTCAAGCTTCCAACTAGTTCTTCAAGTTTAATTGATCTCAGAGGTTTGGATTCAATGATGGCATTCATCTTGGGTTCCCATGCTTCAGGCAGCACATTCAGGACTTTATCGACCATCTCTATTTCAGGCAATTCCATATCCAGGGATCTCATTTCATTAGTGATGATAGTCAACCGTGTCATCATGTCCTGAATCGATTCTTTCTCACCTATGGTGAAAAGTTCAAATTGCCTTTTCAGCATTCTTCGTTTGGAATCCTTCACTTCTGTGGTTCCTTCATGCGCAACCTGCAACGCATCCCATATTTCCTTGGCCGTCTTATAAGATGATACACGATTGAACTCTTCAGGACCAAGACCACAAATGACCAGTCTTTTGGCTTTGTGATTCTTTTCAATCATCTTATAGTCCATTTCGTTGAACTCCTCTTTCGGTTTAGGTTCTTGCTTAGCAGCATCTCCTTCACCTACTACTTTGGTGGGGATCAGATTTCCTTCAGAGACTATCAGCCAGAGTTGATAATCTTCAGCACATATGTAGTTCTCCATCCTGTTTTTCCACCAAGCATAGTATTGCCCGTTGAACTGTGGGAGCCTCTGAACTGACTGACCTTCAGTGATGGTAGGTGGTGCACTCATTTTGATCCTTCTTAAGGTGTTAACCTCTTACAAGAAGACCCGCTCTGATACCACTTGTTACACTCTATGCACCTCCTTGAGACACTAGAAGGGGTGGTTGAATAGTGTCCTCCGATTTTCGTTACAGGAACCTTGTTCTCCTAGCGAAGAACCTAGTTCTTAGATTATCTCTTCTACTGCCTGGAACACTAAACCACACAAGATCATACACACAAGAACGCAAGGATTTTTATGTGGAAAAACTCCTTGCTCAAGGGAGAAAAAAACCACGACCCACACTCTGAGATTTTAGAACTGAATCCACTAACATAAGAGCAAAGTTTCTGATTACAAACTCTGTAACCAAGGGGCTACACTCTAGACCCCGATCACTACTTAAAGCTAAACTCTAGCTTCTCAGTAATTACACAAAAGTTCACCTAATACATACGCTTCTGAATAAGCCAATAGGTAAAACTATGAATGCTTGATTTAAAGACAACTTGCAACTTGACGAACCTAGACAAAATATCTAGACTCGATACACTGCATGCACTCAAGTTGTCTTCTCCAGTTTATTCACGTAGAAAGATATTAGATCGCCTTTGTATGCTCTCAACTCTCTATTTGTGAATAACTGATTTCGGCTGCCTCTACTACTTGCATATATATGGGTCTTGAAACCCTAGTTGAGTTCTACAAGGAATCCTTTTAATTAAGGCAAGTCAGGATTCCCAGTAACTCCTTTCCTTGTTGAAGTCCAACTCCTTTTCACACTTCGAAGACACAGCCTGGACACAGCTTCTTTTAGTCTGACTAGGATGCATTATTCAATCACGCGCCACTACTCCTTGTTCCGCAGGGATTTGCAACCCGTAATCTTTTCGATCACCTGTGCCCTTCATTCTAAGGACTAGGTCCTTAGTCAGAACCTCTGAGTCATTCTCGTTTGTCATACTTCAAAACCAGTTCTCAACAGAAATTTTGGGGAAATCGATTGGGTACTCGGGCAAGGGATTTGGGGTTCGGTTGTGGGCTGAATTGGAGAGGGAAAGTGTGTGTGTGAAAAGTGTATATATGGGTGTTGTGTGTCTAGGCCAAAATTTAGGACAGAGGAACGAAATTAGCCCCTTTTTGAATAATTAAGAAAATTGAGGGGTTGCACGGATCGGACAAGATTGAAGGAATTTTGCAAAATTTAGCACTTTTCCCATTAAAACTCGTTAAATCACTTTTAAAATTTTAAAATTAATCTTATTTAAATAATTAGAAATTAATTCAAAATTTCGGGACAAATTGGATGTCAACAGTTGCCCCTCTTTACCGAAAAGGATGAAAGAGTTTTCAGGGTAAAGAAGTTGACATAAAGCCAATTTTGTCACGATAAAGCCAAAGACTTTTGATTCCATGGACCAAAAGCCAAGGCTTATAGGCATGGTCGAACTCCGGTTTCTGAGTTGCCTACATATCTCGGGCTGAAAGAGAATCAGGCCATATGTAGTTCGACGACACTTAGATACGAAGACTCGCATGATTGACAGAAAAGACGCCTGAATAGAAAAAAAACCAAACTGACATCCTAATCCAAAATGAAAGATTAGGATAGACTTGCTTGTTCGAGTGCGATTCTTCAGATCCTCGTTGACGAGTCTAGCTTATATCAACGATTGCCCCAGTTCACTGCTAAGAAAGAGTTCCACGTTATGCTCCAAATGCTGCTGCGGTGCTACTAATATCCTGTAATAAACTCGACAAACGGTAAGTGTGTAACTGCAAATAAGGCTTAATTAATGGGGTAAGAAATAGATAATGAATAAAACTTGTAGATGCTGGTTTCAATGTCAATGACAAGCTCGTCTCCAATCAACTAGAAAAAATCCGGCTTTGTGAGGCAAAATGACTTCATGGTCGTTGGTAGACTGAAAATAAAACATTAAAGGACTTCAATCCATAGAAACATAAAGTAGACTCAAAACTCGTTAATTCACTTTTAAAAATTTAAAATTAATCTTATTTAAATAATTAAAAATTAATTCAAAAATTTCGGGACAAAATTGGGTGTCAACAGCGACTTAACCTCGGCTTCAAAAGTTGGAAGCTTGGAGCGTTCACTCTCCAATCTCCGAATATGAAGCACGTAGTCCCTTAGCTGCTCATGGTGCTTCTTGGCCATTTCTTCAAACTTGCCCCTAGCTTGAGTCAGCTCAGCATTAAGTCTTGCAACTTCAGCTTCTAGCCTCGTGCGCTCAACTTGATTACCGAGGGCTTGAATCCTTGCTTCGAAAGCAGCCTTAGCTTTACATAAATCGGAGTGAGACTCGGACAACTTGGCCTTCAACTCTGCTATTTGTGCGTTGAAGTTGTCCCTTTGCCTTTCACATGCTTGGGAAACACGCTGAACTTCTTCATTCCTCGAGGTATCAACCTTGATAGCCCTCAGCGACATAATGAAGCTTTAAATGGAGATTATCAAAGAATCATTGTAAGCAATTGATTGAAGATAGAGGTAAAATCAAAGACGATAAAACAAAACTTACTCTAAGAGCATTGGCGGCGAGGGTGTTGGCTAGCTTAGCTGGGGAAAACGGCTGCACAACTTTGTCTTCTTCTGGGCCGAGCAAAGGCATAAGGCTCAGGATGTCTCTTCGGGAGGTTGCCAACAGGTTCATAGAAGTTGGCACCTCGAGCTTTCTATAAGATCCCACCGAGGATGAAATCCTCGCGGGCTCAGATTGCGCCCTAACCGCGCCGACGTCAACCCCCTTTCAATGACACCACTCCCAACTTCCCCAACTTTGGCCTTGCCTTTGGCCTTGGAAACTGTCGTCTCGGAGTCGTGCTCCTGATCTTCAAGACTCACAATTTTGACTCCTCTTCGAACCTCTAAGCCATTGGCAGCTTCGTCATCAGGCTCGTCAATCAGCCTTCGGCGCGATTCCGCCACCACTTCGGGCTGAAGAAAAGTCGCCACCTTGGTGCGAGGATTTACAGAGCGAGAGGTTTTCTTGGAAACCGCCCTCTTCCTCTTCACACCTACAAAGAACAAAGTGGAAGGAAAGTGAAAGAATGAGCAACAGTGCAGATTAATGAGTTAACTGAAAGAAATGTTCACCGTTTGAGGATCCTTGACCCGAAGCCCCTTTTGAAACCTTCGAAGGATTTGAAGCCTTCAACTCCTTCAGGTCTCCAGCTAGACCCGCCACCGAAGCCAGATCGTCATCCGACTCGGTATCTTCCTCGTCTTTCTTCTTTCCTTATCCTTTTCTCTTTTTGTCTTTCTTTTTATTAATGGCACGGTTTGGGAAACCTAATACCGAAGGGAAAGAAGTCAGTGGTGGAGTCAAAGAATTCGAATAACAACTTAGGTAAAAGATTGTAGACAGCTTACCATGCCTTTTACACTGCCAACCGAAGTCAGCAGCAATCTCCATCTATGATCGAATGGGACGTTTATGGGCCCCGGTCACAGCTTTGACCCATTCGGTCAAAACCTCGGGGGGGCGATAGCAACTTTGTTAGCCAAAAAGCATAAAAGAGGTTAAGACTAGAAAACGAGAAATGACCACTTGGAAATCAAATTAAAAATGAAGGTGCACTTACGTGTGCTATTCCACCTTTCTGGGAAATCAGGTTTGGTAGATAAAACGCTGGTCTCCAAAAGAACATAGCGATCACACCACCCTCGGTCTCCGTGATCCTCGCTTTTGTGGAGAAGCACATATTTACCTCAGTTGTTTAAAGCCACAACCCCGGCTTTGTGGAAGTAAGGGTAGTAGAGAGAAATGAGGTGTTGCAAGGTGAAGTCCACCTCGGCTTTCTTACTTAGCCAATCCAAATATTGGAAAACCTTCCAAACACCGGGTCCTAACTGAGCGAAGCATAAATTGTATACTCGGCAGAAGTATTCGATCACTTTGTGAACGGGGAGGGTGAACCCGATGGTGAAGGGGTAAGTGTACGCAAAAGATAGACTCTCCATGTGCTGGCAAACCCCTACTAGTTGGGTCGGGGATGATCACTTTCACCTCAGGCCCATATTCACAATCCTTCCGAACTCGCTCTATGTGAGCTTGTGTTATGCGAGTCGGTGTCGTGTTCACGGGCACATTTCTGTTCAATTCTTCCTGATCAGTAGACTGTGAAGCTTCAAATCCTTACCATTGTTGAAGTGCGATGGGATGATTTGATGGGGCTCAAGCTCTTACTCGAGGGAAATCTTTGGTAATTTCTTTTTAGGACCCAAAGGTCCAGCCTCGGCATCATGCCCACCTTCGGTAGTGGGCAGCTCGCCCCCAGTTTCAGTTTCGGCCTCAGCGTCGTCCTCGCCCTCGCCCTCACCCTCGGCGTCATCACCTTCACCATCGTCATCCCTGTGGGTGACCCCTGCAGCATCAATGCCAACTACTGCCATGGCGTCATCACCAATGACGTCATCTTCCCTCTCTACGCTGACGTCTTCGCTTACCGCAGCTATATCGCGCCTAGCTCTCTCCTTGCGCTGCCTAGAGCCACTAGCACTTGAGGTAACCTCTCCGCCACCCTCCGCCTCTATTACCTACAGCGGCACAGTGGTGATAAAATCGCCACTGGCTATAGCGGCAGCATAGCGTGAAACTCTGGCCCTCTCACCAGAATCACTGGAATCTTGCCTGGAGTGTGTTGCAGACATGGTTATGACCTTAAATGCAAAGCATTTCGTAGGAGCAAAAGCTGATTGAAATGGGGATGGAAGTTTTTCTCTTTTTATCACTGTTGATTGCAAATATTGGAAGTGATAAAAAGAATTAGTTGAGGAGGTAGATATACAATTGGCATGAAAGACAAGTGGCAAATGGTTATCATTGTAACGTTGGTAGACGAGAGAAAAGCGACGTAGCCGTTCGATGCCCAATGAATGGCCTCCACGTGTCATTGAATAGTAATCTGAAATGATGCGCACCGTTGACAAAGTTTGAAATACTTGGGTAAGATTGATCCACATCGCTTTCCTGCGGAATTTCATTCCGCTCCTCGGTAACTTCGGTAATTGACCTAGGAGTTGGGGGACTATCTGTATTGGGTAAAAAACGGTTTACTATGAGTCGCCTCGATAACACGATCTGATGGTAACCGAGCATGAGATGACAAGCTGTAAACCGAAGCAAGCGAACGAGTCGCCGAAGTCAGGCACCGAGGTCATCACCGAAGGCGAGCCGCAAGCTGAGCTTCGATTGCATTCATCTCGGCCGAACAGAAGGTCATACCACCGAGGTCACACACTTGAGCCTCGGTGGAGCACCTCGGTCCAAGCGGCTTTGCAGCCCACTACTTCAGCCCACTACCTCCATTAATGAGCACTCAGAACGTGGGTTTGGGTACTACCAGACGTAGGAAACGTGGGCCAGTCCCTTGTATCTATAAATAGCACTTCACTTTACATTGTACGTATTCAGAAAGATAAATAGCACTTCACTTCACTCACGCTATTTTCTCGCATTTACATTTATTCTCAGCATTTTCTTGACTTTGATACGAAGATTTGCTTGTGTTCCAACCCAAATTCGATTTGTGATCCTAAACTGATTTAGGCCCGTACATTCTCCTCGATCATGGACACGTTCCAAACACTTGAAAACATCATGCCATCATAGTTCGACCCTCCTAGACTTCCGCAAAATACAACATTTAACAATATGATGGCTATTCTAAATACTATATTATTTTATACAAAATCTTATGCTGGTATATATAGCAATACCACAGCTCCGATCAAACGGCCTCTTAAGGTGTTTGTGGATGTCACAGTGAAAATTAAATTGCATTCTGGTTGAGTCAACCATGAGCGTTTAATTCCTAATTGTATTGGTCGCTGTTCGATCACAAGAAGAACGGACTCATTTATATGGCAAGGCACTAAATGATTTCAAGGATATTATGATCGAAAAGAAGCAGCTTCGTTCGACTGTGTGATCGATTATGCTATGTTGTGATCGGATAATTTCGAAGACAGTGTTCCAACGGATAACTTAAGTTGTCCTCATCCCAAATTTATCGGAATAAATTTAGCGGATTCGGCGGATGTGGATGAAAACAGGCAACTGCTGAAAAAGAGACGTGAAGAAGTGGAGTTCTTCTAGGGTTGGGAACCCTACCATTTCAACCTATAAATATGACTTTGTTTCTTCATTTGAAGGGCACGTTCATCTGAACATTACTTTCTCATTCTTCAAGCTATATATTCTCTCATTACATTATTGTTATTTTCTCGTCATACCATAGTTAATCTACTGTCATTATCAAAGCAACCATTGTATTAAAACATCAATCGTGGCTTGGTTTCAACGTGGAAGAAGATTCATCTCTTTCATCGAAGCACCATCCTCCGATTCTTCAATACAATAAGCTTTTATCGCTTTATTTATTTATCTATTATTGCCTATTCTGCTGTTTGCATGCTATTTCCATTATTCAATATTTTAATTCATCACATTCGATCTCATTAATCTGTTATCGTCACTCTGATTGCATTTTAGATCCACTATTTAACTTGCTTATTGGTATCGAGCGTATCAAGTGAATTGCTATTGTAGCTTTACGATCGTATTATTATCTGATTGAATACATTTTTATCGATCACATTTATTTATCATTATATTTAACTTTGTCATCGAATCTGGTTAAAATCAAGTATTTAGCATTGAACGAAATTAGCACATAATTCGTCTTCGATAGAAACTCGCCCGAAATCACGTCATCGTAAATTGTTAATCTGTCATTTGCTTTAGTTTTTTTTGTTTACATCTGCCTTCGAATTTTTCATTCTGATCCAACATCGGATTTGCATACTCATATCTTCGAAATTGATATTTGCATTGTCTTCGAATTAAGACCCTAAAAATCGACTACTTGTCAACGTAAATTGCCTATCAATCGATCGAATTGAGATATAAAACGGTCGCCTTAGACTCAACTAAATATAAATTTAATTGTAAAACCTAAAGTACATTTTTAGGAAAGACACTAATTCCTATAGCAATATTAGGTAATTTTCGTAGTATCAAAATAACTGCAGGAACCACCCATGGTTGTTTGATGAGATGGATATAAATATATGATCTATTTATCTTTAGTTTGATGTCTTGATCGAGTTCGAATTTTTTGAATGTATAAGATCTTGATAGGAGTTATTCCCACAGATGAATTGTATGCGATGTGAATTTTGAATATTTGTAGATCCAATACAAATACCGGGCATCTAATAGAAAAGTAAAAATAAAACTAGCAGAGTAGCAGGTATACTTTTTTCCTTATTTTTTCTTTTTTACTCTATTATTATTTTCTTTGCGAAGTGGCGAATTATCAGCTGACAATAAGGGACAATGGGGAGAGGCAGTTGGTTAGTTTCAGTCTAGTTAGTGCACCACATTCCTCTTCAATTACTGGAAAAGTGCAATGTGGACCCTTTACGTGTGTGCTTCATAAATACAATAAACCTTAAATAGCGCCCTACGTGAAAAAATAATAAAATAAAATAAGTCCAACAATTTATTTATATACACAAATATCCCAAACCAGAAGTTTGGCAAAAACTCGAGATCACTATTTCTCTATCTATAAAAACAACGCAAACACAATAAAATCACAAGGCAAACAGCCAACTATCCTCGTGGGTTCACGAAATTGGTTACTGCAGTCAAAAACATCAAATATCTTATATTGCATTTACCTCTTTTCATGAGTCTTATCTCCTCATTTTTATTTCTTATCATCTTACCAACCCCACCACCCTCTATACCCTTCCTTTGTTATCTCTATTTTTCTAGTAGCTAGCTAGGCTTTAAGTTATATATGCTCGTAATAAAACAATTTACAGTATCAGTATAGAATATTTTATCAAAAACAAGTGAAGATACGATCCTAGGTTAGTTATTATTTTTATCGAATTACTAACTTGTATGGATTATATTTATCTTAGAAATTTACTTGAATTGTCTTATATATAATCACCTAACTTTATAAATGTTTGTCACACCATCAACATGTAACAACTTAAATTTCTGTTATGGTATTTTCTGGTAAATTTTTCTAGTGTGATTTTCATAGCCAGCCTGTACTCTATAGGCTCTTTACTCCACCAAGACATATAAAGTTTTTCCTTGAGTTTTCTCTGCATGACACAAAACACTAAAAAAGACAAACTAATGACCCGCTTTATGGTTTTTGCAGGGTATTTATATGTCATGTACTGATCATTTTCCTTGTACTCCTCCTTTGCAACCATTTCTAGCCAATTTTTTGACTGACATCTCAGAAATAAGTCCTGCATTTCTCCACTATTGTCATTCTTGAAAGTTAAAGAATATTGTACATTTTTAGTACAAAAAATGGAGAGTTTGCTATGTGATGAAGTTTGGCTCATGAGTCCTGATCAAGATAATCATGACATGCGTGTAAATAATGGACAAGAAGGAAGGTCCATTGAGAAGAATGATAATACTATGAAGAATGATGTTGAAAATAGTAGTTTTTTCTACTCAACAAAAGAAGAATGTGAACAAGCTTTTGGGATTTTATTAGACAAGGAGATGAGTTACATGCCTGAAGCAGGTTATGTGCAGCACATAAAAGAAAATTGTTTTATTGAGAATGCTAGGTTCAAAGTCATACACTGGCTTATTAAGGTAAGATCATCTTCTCCTTCTGTGATGATCTCTTTGTATTTGTAGGTTCAACTAAATCCAGCATTTTTTGTGAAAGTATAAATATATAGGAGTATGTGAAAGGTACTAAAATCTCACCAAATACTTGGTTCTAATCAGTGGTTGTAAAATGAATTGAGTGGTGAAACATAAAATATTGAACTTATCAAATTTAATTTTTGAATGCGTAAGAGTTGTATCATGGATTCATGGTTCTATAGTATTTTCATTTCTTGCATAACCTTGTGTGTTTTTTTCTTTTTTCTCTTCGATGATCAACCTTGTAAAGTCTCAAAGGAGGTGGAATATCTCTCTTGGAACTATTTTTGGTGCTGCAAGTTACCTTGATCGGTTTATCTCATTAAATAAGTGCCAGGTAAGAATATATATATAATTAGATGAAACTTTCTTATAATATTTTCAGGAAAAAAAAAAGGAAATTTTCATCAAGCAAGTTGACTAAATTCCATATTATGCCAAATTAAATAAATTTGTAGGGATGGAGATACTGGATGTTTGAGTTACTCTCAATTGCATGCTTGTCTGTGGCTGCTAAATTCCATGAAACAAGCCCCCCTCAATTGCTTGAATTACAGGTGAGTACACAATTCATTTTAATCTAGGTGCTTTAATTTTTATTTTTCTAATGTGTTTGTACTTCGTGTAGTTGGTTTTAATGTTATCATAAATTATTGACATAGATAATTAACAATTGGCAGATGGAAGGTGTTCAACATTTGTTTGAATCAAAAGTGGTTCAACGTATGGAATTGACATTGTTGGAAGCTTTAGGATGGAGATTAAGTTCTACAACACCCTATTCATACATTGAATTGCTTCAATGGAGTATCAGTTCCATCAAATTGCCCCTAATTCAAGATTTTACTTCCCGTGTCAACGAGCTACTTCTTGGAGTTCTTTTAGGTGCAAAATTAAATCACTTGAAAACCTGTTTTTTTTTTTTCGCAGTTTTTTAAGAAAAGATTTAACTTATATGTACTGATCATATAATTGATTTATTAACAGATGCTAAATTCTTGGAGTTCAAGCCTTTTGTCATTGCACGAGCTGCTGTTAAATGCATTTCTGAAGATATGTCTCCATTAATAGATGATTCTTGCTTCAATAATTTTACTAGACTCATCCCTCAAGACCTAAAGGTAAATATTTACATTTTGTTATATTATATACCTTTTTTAAGAACTTTATTACTGTTACATTGATTTATTATTAATTAAGTAATGACTCTTCGTTATTCTCATTAGGATGATCTAAACAAGTGCCAAAGAATGATGAGTAAACAAATGTTGGTAGATGAATTTCAAGAATTGGTAACATGCGGAGGTTTTTATAATTATGGCCCTTCAAGCCCAGTAACTGTATTGACAATAGAGCAGCAGCATGAGTTGTGTGATTGCCAACTTATTAATCATTGCTCTTTCTTCAAGATTCCTCAAGGAGACATCAATTTCATCTCTACTGTTAGAAAACGTAAAAGGGATAAACAAGATGACCCTAATGTCTAAGGTTATCAACTAGTACGAAAAAGTTTGTAATTTGTTTTACTTATGATTTTGTACGTAATTGATACCTCTTTAGACCTTACTAAGGTAGAAGTATAGAGTGATGATTAAGATAATCATTGTTCTATTATACTGCTATTGACATATTGAATCGCATAAAAGGGAGAAGTTCTCTCTCTGCTAATAGCGAAGCTTTTAGCAAAATTTTTATGACTATTATTTTCAATCAGATTTGATTTCCAGAGTTTTCTGATACCATATTGGTGAGATCATTTTCCTTAATTTATAAGTTTGTAGCATATTGTTTTCACATTAAAAATAATACTATATACTTCGTAAAATTGTATCCAACAGAATTAAAAGCTGAGATTGAAAGAAAGTTGATACGTTTTTTAAAAAACGCCAAACAAAATTAAAGGAACAAACATAAATGGCACGCTAGATGATCTGCCCCTAAAATTGAGATATAATTTTTTTCTTTGTAACTATCTAGTATATATGCCGTAGCAGTTGGCGAGTTTGCGCTGCTTATAACTCATGAAAGGAGAAATCCTCTCTACTCTTTTGAACTCAAAATATGTCAATATGTCATTAAGGGTAGGGACTCTCATCTATACCACCACATAACTTCATGAAAGTAAATCTTTCTATTTTGACTTTGATAGATTTTCTCGATGTAGAAGAAAGAATTATCATCTAATTTCTTTTTACCAAGATCAATGTTTTTTACACAATAATTATAAGGATTTCAACATTTGAACTTTCATTCCCTAAAACTTGACATTAAGCAGCACATGAATTAGTGTTCTTCATTTTCTTTTTTCTTTTTCATTGTTTGTTTAATCAGAACATAAAAGTTCATGACGTGGGTCAACTCTACTTCAACTGAACAATAAACTCAAGTTACATAGGGATATCTAATTTTATGTATTGATACAGAAAACTACTCTCTTAAAGATATATGCAAAATCAGTTGCATGGAAGAAGGGCAACGTGAGCTTTTAAAGCGTATAGTTGTAGAAGTGGCTACGTGGCCCCTAGAATAGAGGCTACGTGTTTCATTCTTGCCTTCTTAAAATTTTGTTTTACTTAATTTATAAATTCAACAATAAATCTTAGCAATTTCAACTTGGTTTTAATATAGAGTTATTTTTAGTTATTTTTTATTACATACAGGGGGAATTGGGAGAGGGGATTGCAAGGTGAGGAACAAACTCAGACGGACAACGTAAATGTTCACATAATTAATCAATTAATAGTACACTATTCAAGTGAAAGAATAATCTTTTGATCGTTTCTGCATCAAATAATCCCTAATAAGTATCTTAATTAGCTAATTGAGAGAGAAAGTAAAATACAAAAATAATGAAGAAAATATGAGAAAGTTTGTGTACGTAAGGGTGTTCATGATTGGTACACTTCGAGTTTTAGTATGTAATTATGCAAAACCAATACCGTACTGATAAGCTATCGGTATATCGGTCATTGATTGTTAACTGTTCGCTAGTTAATGGTGTGATAACCGCTATTACTTCTACTATTGAAGCAATGCGCGAATTCCCGATGGCGTATTAGTATACCACTACATAAGAGGCTTCTAAAGCAACGAACAACTAGTACATAACAATAAGAAATACAAGTTGATTTTAAAGCACAATGGGTCAGGCCTCATAAAAAGTAATGAGTACCAAGAGAAATAATAGTTTAAATTTAACCTATATACTAAACTTGTACTAGATTAAACTCTAAAAGGATTAATATATTAATAGTAAATAAACTAAAATATAGAATAATTATAAAAAAAATACCTTATCGGTTATCGGTACGATAAAGGTAAAAATATATAGATATCTTATTGGTATTAGAAATCAATATTATTATCGAACTGATATACGGTTATATCGATATTGTTATGCTTATCAAAAGCCGCAGCAGTTTGCCTATCGGTATCGGTTCGATTTTGCACTCCTACGTGTATGTACGCATCTTTCAAGAGTAATTACTATATGATCAAGAAAACAAAACTTACATTATATAATTAGATCTTTTCTTTATTTGGTTAAGAATACAAATGTTTTGACAAAAGTATTCTTATTCGAATTAATTGATACATATATTTACTTAAAACTTCAGAAAGAGGTAAAAGAAAGAGAGAAGCAGATCTGTTTTTTCCGGGTTTATTACACTTCCCAATCGAGTTTTTGGACCGAATCGGTCGAACAATTTAAGAAAATAATAATTTTAAGAATATATATATATTTTACTCAAAAAAGATCCGGATTGAGTCGATCGGAAGTCTCCAACCACAAGTTTTCAATCGAAATTTTCGGTGGAAAAATAGGTATTTTTGGTAGTGGATATATTTTCTTATTTGAGAAAATTTACAATTTCCACTTAAAGTTTTTTCGCTACAATTAAACAGTATATACAAATTAAGACTAAACTGTATCTACCATCTCTCATACTTACATACTATATTTTTATCACTTATGATTAATGGCTTATCATCCATATGTATAAGGGAATTGAGAGATTATTTTTTCATTTGTTACCCAATAAATCCCAATTTATGTGGCAAACTTTTCTTTTGTATATTCTAAAAAGAATGATATACTTCTATAATTAAATAAAAATAATTTATTTTTATCAAATAATTTTCAACTACACAATTTTATGTGTCATATGTTATAACACAAGTTTCAAAATTATTTTTTTCTTAAATTATGTATCAAGCCCAAACTCCGCCAATAAAAGTGGATGGAGGTTATATACTTATTGTATTCTAACAGCAAAGTAACCAAACCAACAATGTTTGAGAAAAAAAATATGAGGTGACAAGCTTGACACCTTATATGGTGGTGGGACCAAATACTCATAGAAGGTAATTCTCCTTATCTGAAATTTGGAACCACAAAAATGTTGTTGATAAGGTAACAGAAAACAAGAAAAACTATTGGTTCATTTACTGCAACTTTTCTGAAACAATGGCTGCTGCTACTTCACCTGCACTTTCATCATCCTTTCTTTCAACAACACTCATTGCAAACCAGTCTCAGAATCAGCTATTCTTTGTTCCCCTTAGTCGCAACTTGAACAATACCAAGAGGGTCTCTTTCAAGATTCAAGCTGCAAAGCTTCCAGCTGGAGTATGTTCCCTATTACTCCACCTGTTTAATCTACTTGGTCTGTTTTATTTTATATGACACGCTTTTCTTTTAGCAAAATACATAGACGTAGTTAAGGTGTCTAATAAATCTAGTGTCGAGTTCGAGCATCTATCTATGTATTTTGCCTCTCCAATTTAGTTTATTTTGAGAAAAAAAAATGACATAGTTCTAAAATAGGGATTTTTTAACTAACATTTGTACATTTTTTCCCATAATGACACGCCTATAACCATAGAAGTATCCTAACATGTTTAATACTAGGAGTTCTAACAATATACATGCGGCAAGTCTTTCATCATTTCTTTCTCAAATTTCATGCATAGTCAAATGTCAGTAAAATAAAATCAAAAGGAGAAAGTTACTGACTGTCTAAGAAAGTAAGTTTGTATGCAAAATCGCAATTCGATGTTCTTGTTCACTCTTTAGGTGATAATGTACAACAGAAGGAACCTTCAGATTTCTTTGTAATTATACATGGAACTTGTATAATATTGTGTAGGTAGAGCTGCCAAAGGAAGTACCAAAATTGAGCCGACCCTTTTTGGGTTTTACAAAGACAGCAGAAATATGGAACTCTAGAGCTTGTATGATGGGTCTTATTGGGACATTCATTGTGGAACTGGTGAGTCTATCTTTTAAACCTTACTGTTTTTAGTTTTAGTAACTTAATAAATACTGTTGTGTGATCTTTATGGGGTTTTTGCCTTTGATGTTTTCAGATTTTACACAAAGGAATCCTTCAAATGATTGGTGTAGAAGTTGGGAAAGGCCTTGATATTCCACTCTAAATGCAGTACATGTTTAAGTTCTTCATGTATACGTCGAGTGTTGTCTCTGTATTCAGAATTGTACAACAATTATACATTCATAATTCAAGAAAATTTTTGCACCTTTTCTGTGATCAATGTGAAGCAATTGCAGCTACGATGTTAACAAATATTCAAGATCAGCATTACCCATAAGTAGTTCGGGATCACAAAGAATTGTAGACCTTTTCTTTAACATATCCAAAGGTTAAAGAAACTTACATAATGCTCTACTCTTACATTGGAACTCATAAAGAGCATATTATATCTACAAAACCAAAGTATATAGACTTTCAGACAAAACCACAACAAAATGAAATTACAGGACCCGGCTTATTCGAGTATCTATGACAGCCACCTTGTTTGATGGTTCTAGAGCCTCGGCGAGTGACAATCTGCGATTTCTCCAAGCTGTTTCGGCCCACTGTTTCATCTTTTCACCTTCTGCTTTTCTGTTTTGTTGCACAATTAGTGTCTCTGCATACCCACCTGCTCAACAACCAAGCAAGTAGGTGAATTTTAGTACGATAAAACACAGCAGTAGACGGTACAATAGTGGAAGCTCCCAGTCATTCACACAGTAAATGTGCCATAAGAGGCTTTTAAACTGTTAACCTACTGTCAACCCTTTCAGACAGTACAAATAAATCTTTCACTGACGGCTGTAGCTGAATTTTCAATCAATGAGTGTATTTATTAAACAGTTCATCCCCTCTTGAAAAAATTAGAACTGATAGTTGGGAGGCATCCATTAACTACGAACTGGGAAAACATGCTAGCTAACCCCTGCATCCTATAGTTTAGATACTTTCAGTTAAGGATGCCATCGAGAAGCAGCGGTCGAGGAAAGAGAACTACTTATCCCTAAAGACAGCGTGTGCAACTACTTGCAATTAGTGTCCAGAAGAAAATATTAAGATCAGGGAAAAGGAAGAATATCTTGTAAAGTTCGGACAGTTAAGCAAAAGATGTGGTCAGATGATATAAACAAGCACATTTCAGAAGCAAAGAATACCTCTTGCAAGGGCAAGTATATCCCTTCTACGCAGTTTTGCTTCGACGCCTGTAAAGAACCAGAATCGTCATCACTCAATCTCTAATGGATTTCTGCATGATGAAAACCTGAAATTTCCATGATTCCTCATACCTTCAATCTCCATAGGTGGAGCTTTCAGAACTTCAATTGCTCTTCTATAGAGTCCCTGCATTGTTCAAAGAAACCTTCTGAGCAAGAGATAGAGAGAGAGAGTGCGACAGAGAGAAAGAGACACAGAGAGCCAAGAAAGAAATTATTCCCATTTTTAACAATTAGAACTGCAATAGTAAGGTCATCGTTAACTTTTCTGGATTCAGGTCACTTGAAGTAGCCTGTTTCTTAGCAAATAAAGTATCATTTGAATAAGTTTCTCAAATTCTTCAAAACTTTCTAAAAGACAACGATACATAAATCAATGGAAAATGCATCCAAACTGATCTCAAAAAGTTAAAATGAATTCCACCCAAGCCAAATCATTATCAATGGCCTGATGTTGAACAGGTGTTCCAGTGGCAAAACAGATGGTAAAGGTATGTAGTGTATAGATATTTGTATATGCACGGCTTTTAGCGTAGTCTCAGACCTCTTGAATCAAAAGTGAGCTTGTCCTTTCCACGGTTGCTTTGTGCCGATACATGAGAGATATGCAGGTCAAAATAATACCTACCTTTGGATGATAATTACCTGCATCACATCAATAAAACAAGTTATAAGCAGACATAACATTTTGTCACTCATGCAACAATGAAATTGATGTATCAAACCAAAACGCTCTTCTGCTTTCTTCAGTCCTGCAGTCAGTATTTCCTCAGCATCATCAAAGTTCCTACACCCAGAAAAGTCGGTGAATGAGGGAAATGCTGGATTAGATGTGTATAGAAGGAAATTTGAGTAGGCTTACCCCAAATGAGCCTCAAGCTGTCCTAAAGCACAAGTAGCTCCTAATAAAGTCTCCTCCAAATTCATGTTACAAGCTGATATGGACTGTGAGTCGGTAAAATCTTTACTTTCTGATACATCCTGCATTGCCTTTTGATATAACTCCTTCGCCTTTTCAAAATCCCGCATACAATGAAGGAATTCACCATAAGACAGTGTGACGTTGCCTATACATCACAATATCAATACATTGTAGAGCTATGTCATCCGTGATGTCTCACAAGGCAAATCCTTACCAAAGCAACCTTTATCACCCTGAGCTCCTTCAAAGGATGACCGGGCTGAAATGAACCGACGCAACTTCAATACCTTAAAATAAAGGATAACGCACAAAAGCAGAGGAACTGTTTGACCAATACATTTCTCACCTGATTCGACGTTACCTCGGACCAACTCAACCAGCCCTTTCGATGCCATTGCACGAGCTTGCAAAAACTCAGATCCGCAACCACCCATCTCTAGCCTTATGGTTTCCAGCAGTTGCAAGCATATCTCTGCACTTGCTGATGATGCATCATCCTAAAATGGGAGACAACTATGGCATAAATAAAACTTCACACCAAAATCAGATCAGGCAGACATCAGCAGTTCAATAAGCCTTACCTGTTCCAATTCTAACTGAAGCCCAGCAAGTGCTTCAGAGGCAGCAACTGCAATTATATGCTGAAGTGTTACCATGGGAACTTCAAACTATGATTTCTATCAAAGCTCCACAAGTTGTTACCTCTAACAGCTAAAGAAGACAAGCCAAAATCTTGAATTTTCTGGAGCTTCTCGATGGCCTCACCAAAATTTCCTCTAGAAAAACACCAAGAGAGGAGAACAAAAGCTTCAAATTCCAAGTCAGTCAAAATTAATAGAGAATTATAGGATTACAACTCTCAAACCTTTCACAAAATAAGGTAGACATGGCGAGCAAAACCAATCCTCTAGCACTCTCATCCGACTGAGTTGAGTGGCACTGCTCAAGTACCAATTGAGCTTGCCCATATGATTCATCTACAAACCCCACATGGAAAATCAAAGCAAATTCAATATTACAACAAAGATCAAAAGTCAAAACTCAAGACATGAACTTGATGAGTTGGGAAAAGTACCCTAATATTTGGGAAGGGCATTTTTGACCCACATGGAAAATCAAAGCAGATTCATATTTATAACAGATAATCAAACTCAAGACACAAACTTGATGACTCAGGAAAAGTGAAAGACCTAATTATTGGAATGGAATACCACCACATGGAAAACCACAGCAAACTCACATTTTACAACTGTTGTACATGTTGGTTTACAAATCTTTAGAAAACTGACTATCGTATCTCTTCAGAAAGATATGTCTACTCGTGAAAGGGTGTCACTTGAAAAATGGTGACTTTTTTCCATTAGAAGCAACTCTTCACAAATACACGAAAGGATACCTCCATTAGCCTATAACTATATTGAGTAAGACCAACCGATTATTCACGAAATGTGTTAATTAGTTGTTGAAGTAAAGTGAATATCCTAAACTAGGAATTCTTCAGTATTGCTAAACACAAAAGTCATAAGACATCGTTTATCCTGCAGAGTCTTGCCACTAACCCGTTCATGAGAAAATAACTTTCTCAAAAGATCATTTTTTGTCTATTTTAATGATGGTGGTGTCAAGTCAGCTTGAGAGTACCACGATATACCACCGGGTACCTGCTGCCTCTAACTAGCATAGGTACCGGGTGAGAGCGTTTATTCTGCATAAAAAAGCATTAGTCTTCATCTGCTTCTATCAACCATCTTTCTCCAAAAAAATTTGTCCAACAACGATACAGAATCAAGGTCACCAAATGAACTTGATAAAAGTGAAAAGACTTCATTTTTAGGAACTAACAACTACAATCCCACATGGAACATCAAAGCAAATTCACATTTACAACACAAAACCAAACTCAAGATACCAACTCATGTGATGAGTATATCGAAGACGGCCTGAATTTTGACAGAATCAAACTCAAGATTAAACTCGATGACTTGATAAAAGTAAAAATAATTCATTTTTAGGAACTATCATCTATAAAACCAATTGGAGAACCAAACAAAATTCGCATTTACAACACAAAAACAAACTCAAGATACAAATTCATGAGATGGGTATAGTGATAACTGATATCAATAAGCCACGTGGAAAATAAGAGCAAATAACATTTAGAACGCAAAAACAAGCTAAAGCCACAAATTCATGAAATGAGTATAATGAAAAAAGACCTGATTATTTGGATCAGACAACTCCTCCCTCCGTCCAGTCCAATTTATGTAACATTCTTTCCTTTTTAGTACGTCCCAAAAGAACGACACCTTTCAATATTTAATAACAATCCAACACTAAATTTTCTATCTTTTTTATAATCGTGGTGTCCAGACCAACTTGCGCGCACCTCGACCAATTCCACGAGGTACCTGCTAGTACCCACCAGCACAAGTATCGAGTACTAAATTTTCCATGCTATGGACACACAAATTTCATTAGCTTATTTTAGACCATAAACTTCAAGAATCTTCCATTATTTCTTAAACTCCGCGCTCAATCAAATACGAGTAAGCAATTCACAATTAGAACACAATAAATAAAGACAAATTCAAGAAAAGGGATATAGTTGAAAAAAAAGACCTGACTTTTGGGCATGAGCAAGAGAAAGAGCATAATTGATCATTTGAACTGCAACTGGATTGATCTTGAAACTAGTATTAACATTGTTGTTAATAATAGAGAAGAATCTTGGCAATTGTTGTGACTTGAAAAGAGATAAAGTAGAGCTACCAATTCTTGTAGCTCTATACAGCTTATTAACTCCAATTCTAAGCATTTTGGTTATTGCTAAAACCCCTAATTCCAAAGGATTTTGATTCAATTTCTGTAGATTTTGATGCTCTCTCCTAAGTTTAGAAATTTTGGGGTTGTGACCATTTTAGGCTGTTTTGCCCTTCTAACTTTTAATTTGGTTATGTTACCCCCTCCAATCCAATTCCAAGTCCCCAAACACCCCCCCCCCCCCCCCCCCCAACCATAGAGCAGTTCGTGCTCAAAGTATTCTACATTCACGTAGTAATTGACGCATTCTACCCTAATACAAGTATTTATTTTCACAACTCGATCGTTTAACTTATAAGTTATACGGAGATAAATTTACTAGTTACTCGAAAGATTCTAATTTATATGGCATATTTAATTGAGCCAAGAATTCAAAAGGAAATAGTAATTAAAGGGTAATTTTTAAAAAATGGATATTTTTAATGTTACTCACACTTTTTTTTTCAATTTATAATATTACACCAGACAAAATCTTAGATATGGGTGTATATATTTAAGGTATACTGCATAAATAATAGTATACAAGTCTAGATGGGTAGTGCATGTAAATAGTTTATGGTAGGCCTTGTAAATATGAAACTTATGGGTAGAGGTGGGTAAATATTTTGATTTTGATGAGTATTTTCGTAAACTTACATAACATAGCACCCCTTGAACTCTCCCTCAAATAAAAAAAACCTAGGTATCACTGCCCATCCTCCCCGCTACTGACATGCCACCGGCAACCCAACCGCCAACGGCACCGCCGCTGCCCGGCGGTGGCCGTTGGTCGGAAAATTGAAAATTCACCAAGATCTCATCGGATTGCTTATTTTATGTCACTGGAGCTTTATTATTGGAGGTTTTGTTTAAATAATTATTTTTTGATAATTTTATAAATATAAATCTACAACAGCAACAACATACCCAGTGTGTATTTCACAAATGGAGTCTAGAAATGTAAGATATACGCATACCTTACTCCCACTAAGGTGGAGAGGTTGTTTCACCCATAAAAGATAAATCATTTTCTTTTATTTCTTCCCTTCGCATTTTATGTATAATCATTTTACACTTAAAAGCAATTCCATATATACATTCCAACATAGATAATCTTTTCTCGTCTATTTTCTATCTTATTCTCTCAATACATATGATTGGACAACTATTTCTTTTTCTAATGCATGAAGGAGAAAAAAAAAACCTTAGCTGAACTTCTGTTTTTCACCTGATAGAAGAAGAATCATAGCATATATTTAAATTCCTCGGTTCACTGATCTTCGTCAAAATTGCATATAAGTGATTTTTAAAGAGTTAATTCCTAAAATGGTCACTGAACTATTGATAAGTATCTAAAAAGATCATTTTTCTTTGATTTGGGACAAAAAAATCACTCAACTTATCCAAAATACCTTAAAAAGTCATTCTCCTAAATTGTGAGTTAAAGGTCACTGGAAATGCTGACATGAAATTTTATTTTAATTTTTTTCTTTATTCAGCATATTTTAGTTATTATTATTAAAAGTGAATCCGATAAATATTTTAATTTTTTTCTTAAAATACCAAATTAATTATTTATTTTTTTTGGTAATTAGAAATTTCATTAATCACCAAATTTTGAAATACAAATCCTAGTCTGCTTCAAACTCAGCAGAACTACATTACATTTACTCTCCTATGATAAAACAGTAACTACCTAAGCAGCAAACATAACTATTAATCAAATATGCTTGTCTTCCTTTAGCTCGAGCACAGCACATTACAGCAATATTCTTGGCTATACAGGTTCCCTCTCTTGCTTTCTTCTCGAAGATCCTCATGTTCCGTTCAGTCCATATTGCGTAGATAACTTCAGCATAGACTAATCTAACAATTAGAGCCCTTGCAGTTCTTCCTCTTGCCTTCATTGATATCCAGGTACTCAGCTGGTCCCAAGTTTGGTCTTGCCAGTTTTGCCATTGCAACCAGGTAGTTATTTATGAAATACCTACCAAATTAATTATTTATGAAATACCCACATGTTGCTTGACCCAAAACGGGTCTTCTTAAGATTATTTGAACAGTTTTATTCATGTATGTTATCTGTATTCTCAAGCCATGATACGGGTAAAATACAAGATAAATTCTAAATCCTCCTAAGAGACAACTCTCTTTTACATACTGTAACAACTAAATTCGCGTCAAGAAAATAAATATCGAGACAAGAAAATATTGCAACAATATATTTTATTTATCAAAATATGAGTGTTACAATCTCTATGATTCCTCTGATTCGTCTTTTCAAAATAATAACTTCAAGGGCTTTTGAGCTTGATCTTGAAGTTTGGATTTGGATTTGGATTTGGCTTTGGATTTGATCTTGATCTTGATCTTGACTTGATGAGTTCAAGAGCTTGGAGCTTTATCTTGAACTTGGTCTTGATCTTGAACTTGTACTTGGATTCAAGGGCTTGAAGCTTGATCTTGAATCTTCGTCTTGATCTCTAGAATTTGTAGAGAAATATTTGAGTGCTTGCAGCTTTTGTAGAAATCTCTTGCTTTGATCCACGAGCTCTTTCTTGCTTCTTGTTATGGATTCTTACTTCTGATTTCTTCTACCCTCAAATGAGAGATTTGACCCCTTTATATAGATATGGGGTGGAGTAGCCACTAAGGAACCCTGACGGGCCTTGGCCCGTGAACCGGCCAATCAGATTTAAGCAGTGACTAGGCCGTATTTGATTGGCCATAACATGTCACATGTCCACATGGCGTATTTTCATTGGTCTTGAGGTTTGACTTGGATTGCCACATCATTTGACATGTGGCATCATCCAATTGGCTATTTTATTTGACTTGGCGCCACGTCACTTGCTACGTGGCACATTTTGGGCCTCTAGGAAAACTTATATCCATTGGGCCTTAGGCTAATTTGGGCTAGCCTTTCAAGATTGAACTTTTACTATATTTAAATAATTAGCCCAATTATATTAGCCCATAATCATTTATTTGGACCAATATGTCTTCAATTTAATAAATAGCCATATTATTTCATGGATTTAAATCCAATAAAATTTAATTGTCTACAAATGCCCCCTACTTCAAGGCTTGTCGGGGTTTAATTTGTTTGCACCAGAAGACTAGACTTGAAGTAATTTTTTTTTTTTTTTTTGGGTCATATGATCATTCCCAATTAACAGCCTTGAAAGTAGTTGTTTGATAAGCAAGTTGAGCCAAAACTAGCTATTTTCCAGTTAACAGCAAAAATAATAAAAAAAATAAAAAATGGCTATTGGTCAACAAGCTTTGCAAACGAAAATTGGCTACCATCCAGTTAGAAGTCATAAAAGTGGCTATTCGTCCAAATTACCCAAAAAACGTACGACATTCACACGCCACCGTCTGTGGCCTTTTTCCTTCCTTTTTTTTCTTTTTTTTTTCTTTTCTTTTCTATATTTGTCACTCTGGTCTTCCTATTTCAATTTGGTTACAATTTGTACTTCTTTTCAAATTTGTATCAAATTAGAACTCTTTTACATCATTAGTCCTTTATAAATAGAGGCTTGGGCTCATTGTTTGACTTATTGGCTGAAGACAAGTTGAGTGTTTCTTTCACAGAGGCAAGTATTTTTTTCTTCTTTTATGCTCCTTACTGTTGTATGAGAAATATTCTATAGAAATTAACACTTTCTGGAAAATCCCTTTTTTTTTTTTCTCTCTTTTTTCCTTTTTTTTTTCCGCACCTATTTTCCATAACTTGCACCCCTTTTTTTTGTAACTTAATTTATTCATTCTTCCTTTTTGTTTCCAGCAAGTAAAAAGGACTTCTGCATCTTGAATTTTCTTCTTCTCTTGTCAGGTAAAACTACTTTCTCCTTTTTGTAATTTTTTTTTCTTCTTTTCTTTTTCTTTTATGTAGGTCAAAAGATGATTCTAAAGAAGTCAACCCTTACTTTAATGAGGACAACCCATTGAAGACTTATTTGGGAGCGATACTCATGGGAAAGTCAAGTTTAAGGTGATTGGGGTGGTAGCGCACTCCCACTTTAACAACAACAATCCCATGGAAGATTTATTTGGAGCGATACTCGTGGGAAAGTCAAGTTTAAGGTGATTGGAGTGGCAACGCACTCCCACTTTAACGACGACAATCCCATGGAAGACTTATTTGGAGCGATACTCGTGGGAAAGTCAAGTTTAAGGTGATTGGAGTGGCAACACACTCCCACTTTAACGACGACAATCCCATAGAAGACTTATTTGGAGCGATACTCATGGGAAAGTCAAGTTTAAGGTGATTGGAGTGGCAACGCATTCCCACTTTAACAACGACAATCCCATGGAAGAAGCCATTTGGAAGAGCAACTTGAAGACCGGCGAATATGAGAACCCCATCCCAAGACTCGATAAACTCGAAGGCTCTTTAAATTAAGTACTTCAGCTTTGAAGACTTTCCGTACCTGAATGACATTGACTTGAAGACCGATGGACTTGAAGACTTCAACCTGTAGACTTGTCAAAATTGGAAAAGTCGAAAACCTTAACTTGAAAGATTGTCAAATTTGAAGATCCCACTTGAAGACTTGACAAACTTGAACACCCCAACTTGAAGACTTGACATATATTTGAAGACATCAGCTTGAAGACTTGGAGAATTTGGAGACTCCAGCTTGAACACTTGAAGAATTTGGAGACTCCAGCTTGAACACTTGGCGAATATGAAGATTCCAACTTGAAGACTTGGAAAATTTAAAGTTTGTAGACTCCAACTCGAAGACTTGGCAAACTTGGAGACTCTAACTTGAACACTTGATAAATGTGAAGACTCTAGCTTGAAGACTCCACAAATTTTAAGACTTCAAATGAAGACTTGGAAAACTTGAAAGACTCGACTTGAAGACTTGGTGAATTGGAAGGCTCACATTTGAAGATTCGGCAGCATACTGAAGTACTATAATCATTCCATTGAAGCTGCCACTTCGATACGGAGGGTTGCCTTACGACGCCTCCGTATAAAACCATCACCATTTCAAATTAGGAGAGTATCTCTCACTTGCCATGCATGAAGAATATGAGAAGGTTGAAGAGATAACCTCCCTCCGCAAATATATAGACAAGGTGAAAGGACATCCCTTTTTTTTTTTGGGCGACTGAACTTAGAACTTGAGCTCTAAGCTGCCTACGTACCTCGATGAAGAGGATCAAGTCATTACGTAATTCATAGTAAAAAGAAGTGTATTTTTTTTTTTTTGAGTCCTAACTTTTGCCTAGGCCGCCTCTTTCGAGGTTTTCAACCTAGCGGACATTTTTTTTAGGTCGTGCACAGTTTAGACTCTTGCGGGCCAGGAGTTTTATGCAGTTTATGCTCGTGCATCAAAGGAGCGTAGTGATTTGCAGTTTAAGCTCATGCTTCTAGGAGCATATCAACTTGCAGTTTAGGCTCGTGCGTTGAGGAGCGTGTCAACTTGCAGTTTAGGCTCGTGCGTTGAGGAGCGTGTCAACTTGCAGTTTAGGCTCGTGCGTTGAGGAGCATGTCAACTTGCAGTTTAGGCTCGTGCGTTGAGGAGCATAGTGATTTGCAGTTTAAGCTCATGCTTCTAGGAGCATATCAACTTGCAGTTTAGGCTCGTGCGTTGAGGAGCGCGTCAACTTGCAGTTTAGGCTCGTGCGTTGAGGAGCATGTCAACTTGCAGTTTAGGCTCGTGCGTTGAGGAGCATGTCAACTTCAAGGATAGTACTTCTTCAAGAATTTCCCGTTAATGGGACCGAGTCTTTTTTCTTCAGCATCAATAAGCTTATAAGCACCACTTGAATAGACTTCTTGCACAACATACGGTCTGTCCCATTTTGCAGTGAACTTGCCCCCAGATTTATGGGAAGTGATGATGGGTCTTCTTACCGCAAGGACTTGATCACCAACCTGGAAAGATCTTGGGCGAACCTTTTTATTGAAAGCACGAGATAGACGAGCTTGATAACATTCAAGGCTTTGCTGAGCTTCGAGTCTTTTCTCATCGAGAGCCTCCAACTCTTCAAGGCGTAAGCGAGCATTTTCTTCATCAGTGAGCCCTTCTTGGAGAGCAAGTCTCAAGGATGGTATTTGACGCTCCAGCGGCAACACAGCTTCAACTCCATAAACAAGCGAGTAAGGAGTTGCTTGCGTTGGTGTGCGGTGGGTTGTCCTGTACGCCCATAAAGCTTCTTCCATCCTTTCATGCCAATCTCGCTTGGATTTGGAAACAACCTTATTAAGCAAATTGCACAAGGTCTTGTTGAATGCTTCGGCTAGGCCATTGGCGGCAGCATTGTACATGGAAGATTTGCGCTGCTTGAAGCCAAAGAGATCACATATTTTATTCATCAGTCTATTATCGAATGGCTTGCCATTATCCGTTATTATATAACGAGGGATACCGAAGCGGTAAATAATATTTACTCGAATGAAGTTTGCAACCTTTTCCTTCTTTACTTCCTTGAGAGCGATAGCTTCTGCCCATTTTGAGAAGTAATCAGTTGCAGCTAATATGAACACGTGTCCTTCAGAAGACTTCGGCAATGGTCCAACAATGTCTAGTCCCCAAGCATCAAATGGCCAAGACGCGACCGTTGGGTGCAACACTTCAGGTGGTTGATGTATGAAGTTTGCATGGAGCTGACAAGCTTTGCATCTTCGAGCATGGTCCAAGCAATCCTTCACCATTGTTGGCCAGTAGTAGCCCATCCTTTTTATATGGAAGTGAAGCTTCAGCCCAGACTGGTGTGATCCACATACCCCAGAGTGTGCTTCTTCCAGAGCTTGAAGTGTTTCATCATCTCCTAAACATCGCAAAAGTACTCCCTCAAATGACCTTCTATATAGAGTGTCCTTGTAGTAAAGGAAACGGGGTGCTCTACGACGAATTTCGCTTCTTCTTCTAGGATTTTCTGGCAGGGTTCCATGACTGAGGTAATCAATTATAGGTTTCCGCCAGTCCTCCTTCTCAGCCTCAGAAACAGCAACAAGACGTTGAAGCTCATTTTCACCATCCACGCCTTCATCAAATGGTGGTACTACCCATCTTTAGCAGATAGTAACTTGTGTCTGTTCAGGCAAGGCAAGTGTCGACGCCAAAGCCGCCAAGGCATCGGCTCTCTTATTTTCCTTCCTCGGCACATGCTGGAGAGTTACATCCCCAAGCCATCCTATTAACTTCTGTGCATAATTGTGATAGGGTTGTAACTCTGGTTTCCTTACCTCATAGCTACCTAGAAGCTGATTGATTACCAATTTAGAGTCTCCGTATACTTGCAACTGTAACTGCTTCATGTCAACGGCCATTTCGAGACCAAGTATGAGTGCTTGATACTCGGCGACGTTATTAGAGCAACGTTGCATTAACGTGAAAGAATATGGGAAAACCTCTCCTTCAGAAGTTACAAAAACCACACCAGCCCCAGCTCCATCATGACGTGCAGCACCGTCGAAGTACATCTTCCACGATGGTTGAACTTCGACGACCATTGCATCTTCATCAGGTAATTCATCAGTGAGCTCCCAATCATCAGGTATCGGATGGTCTGCCAAGAAGTCAGCTAACGCTTGTCCTTTCACCGCTTTTTGAGAGACGTACACAATCTCAAATTGTTGAAACTGGAGGTACCATCTCGCCAGACGATCACTAAGGACGGGTTTTGACATCACAAATTTTATAGGATTTGCTTTGGAAATGAGTCGGACGACGTGAGCTTGAAAGTAGTGCTTCAACTTTTGAATAGAGAAGACTAGCGCCAAACACAACTTTTCGATTGGCAGGTACTTCAACTCATTTGGTGTCATCATCCTACTTAAGTAGTAAAGGGAATTTTCTTTCCCTTCACTATTCTCTTGATCCAAAAGCGCCCCAACAGACCTTTCTTGCGCTGCAATATATAATATCAGCGGCTTTCCAGGTATAGGTGCAGCTAAAACTGGAGGTTTCATCAGGTACGACTTGATGCTCTCGAATGCGTTGCTGCAAGCTTGATCCCATTCGAAAGGGACACCTTTCTTCATAAGACGGCTGAATGGTTGCCATCTTCCGGCCAGATTTGAAATGAATCTCCTAAGATACGCCAACTTTCCTTGTAGACTCTTTAGTTCATGAATATTTCTAGGCTCGGGCATCTTCAAAATCGCATCGACTTTAGCTTGATCAATTTCAATCCCTCGGTGTCGAACAATGAAACCAAGGAATTTACCAGAAGTAACTCCGAATGCGCACTTTAAAGGATTCATCCGAAGTTGGTATCTTCGCAGCAATTCAAACACCGTTCTCAAGTCCTGTAGGTGATCCTTCTTGTTTCTCGATTTCACCACCAAGTCATCAACATAGCACTCGACACTTTTGTGAAGCATGCTGTCAAAGATATTTTGCATCGCTCTTTGATAGGTAGCTCCAGCATTCTTCAGGCCAAATGGCATCACCTTGTAGCAGTAAATTCCCTTAGGAGTTTGAAACGCTGTGAGTTCTTCATCCTTAGGAGACATGCGAATCTGGTTATAGCCAGATGAGCCATCCATAAAAGACATTGCCTCATATCCAGTAGTGGCGTCAATCATGAGTTCTGGGATGGGGACTGGAAATTCATCCTTAGGACATGCATTGTTGAGATCTCTAAAATCAACACAAACTCGAATTTGGCCATTTTTCTTCCTTACAGGGACTATACTTGAAATCCAAGTAGGATACTTGACTTCCCGAATAAAACCAGCCTCAATAAGCTTGTTGACTTCATTCTCGATCAAGGGTACCAGCTCTGACCTGAAGCGGCGTTGGCTTTGCTTAACAGGACGAGCACCATTTCTAACCGCCAGATGATGAACCGCTACTTTGGGGTCTAAACCAGGCATCTCTTTGTAGCTCCAAGCAAAGACATCTCTATACTCTTTCAGCAGCTCTACATAAGCACTTTCTTCATCCTTCATCAGCAAAGCACTTATATATGTGGGTCTTGGTTCTTCATCTGTGCCGAGGTTGATTTCTTTCAATGCGTCAACTGTCGCCTTCACTCCTTCTTCAAGCTCAGGTGGAGCATCTTTAGCATCTTCATCTTCCTGCAGATCTCCATCATTAAAAGATATGTGGTGACACCAAGAAATATCCTCCGACTCATTCTTGACATTATTTGGATATGAAGCATTATGCTCTTCTTCTGCAACGACGTAATATGAAGATCCTACACTTTCTTCATCTTCCTCACGCTCCCTTGTGTGGACTATAGTGTGAGTCTTTGCCTTTAACACTTCTCCACATGAAACTACTAGTTTTGCTTGATGCTTCATCCTTGAAGGGATCAGACTTTGGCAATCTCTCGAAAGTTTTGGGTCGTTAGGAGAAATGGTTATTTTCGCCTTTACATCACCCTTTTGGAGCTTGTTCCTCTTCTTCAATGGTCCCAATCTATCAAAGACAGAAGTTCTTGCAGTTGGTTCTCCGAGCCGATCAAAGACAGACTTTCTTTTATTCGAAGGAACGGACTCATCCTCAGCACCGACATAATTGATGCTTGCCCTCCTTATAGAGATGCGAACTGGTGGAGGTTTTTCGAAACCCAAGCCTTCACGTGATTTCTTCATTGATCCTTCTGGTAGGAGTTTCCCTAACTTAGATGGTTCGTTGGGATCGTACCCAGCCTTTGCAAATAGTTTATAAGCATTTGGATCAAAACCCTCGTTTGTGCGCTTTGTGGGGAGTGCACTATTCTCCGGCAGATTTCGGGCCACAAACTTTCCAAGCAAATTCGAGGATAACTTTAAAGCATCAAGCCGCTTGATAGGAAGGGTTAATCCATTCAGCACGTCACTTTGCAGGTCAGATGATTGGTCTTTCTTCTCCTTCAGTTTTGGGACGTAGCGGAGCGTAGGTCCCGTCTTCTTGCCTGAAGGTGCAAAGTATTGCTTATATGGTTTCCTTTGAATAGAGTGGCTTCTATCTTCATCCTCTACAACTTTTGCTTTCCCAGCTGCAATCTCAGCCTTCTTTATTGCAATCTTAGGATCCAATGTCTTGGCGATGTTATCAACCCTGACTTCATTCACGATATTCTTCAAGTAAAATTTAGCGTCAGCACAGTACGCTTCAGATTCAGTGAATGGCTTGTCATCAGCAACGATTTTCTTCTCAATACCATCTTCGTGATACTTAAGGCATTGGTGATAAGTGGATGGGACGACTTTATTCTCATGTATCCACGGCCTTCCCAGTAAGATGTTATAGGAAGTTTTTGCATCGATCACATGCAACCATGCGCTTGAAGTCATTTCTCCAATAGTGAGGTCTATTTTTGTAGCGCCTATGGCCCTTTGCCCCCCTTGGTTGAATCCATGGATCATCAAACGGCTTTCAATCAAATCCTCTCTTGAGATGCCAAGTTCGTTCATTGTGTGAATAGGCAGAATGTTGATTCCGGATCCTCCGTCAATCAAGATTCTATTCACTCTTTGTTCATTCACATATCCAACCATGAACAATGGACGATTGTGAGGAACTTCCCCAAGTAGGATATCATCACTCGTGAATGTGATCTTTGCTTCACAAGTATTTGCTTCTCCGGCTGTAGATTCGGTGAGTTTTTCTGACTTCGTAGGTGAAGATGGCTCTGGACTTTCATTGTTCTCCTCTGCTTTATCAGCATTACAACATGAGGCCTTCGTATCATCTTTAGGGATCTTCATGCGGAACCAACTTGGTAGAAACTCCTCTAGGGTCACTGGCTGACGCGACTTTTGGTGATGGTAAACCTCCACCTTTGCCTTTTGTGGATGTTCGATTGCTTTCTGCGTCCTTGGCTTCCTTACCATCTTCTTCCTTATTGGCTTCTTAGCTGGTTCGTCTCGTGGGCTTGCTTTACGACACCTCCGTCGAGTCACCAATGTCCAACCATCATCGTCTTCCTCGAGCGATGCTTTCTTTATACTTTGCTCACACAACTTTGGGGGAGAAAATGATCCTTTTGCTGGAACGGGGTCGAAGTCGCCAAACTTGATCATGACATCTTGCTCTTCGAATCCTTCAATGAAATTGCAGATCGAAATAGGGTCTTGTGAGCCAAAGGTGATGGAAACTTGGTTTGCATTTTCCTTTTCATCTTCGAGTATAATTTCCCCTTTGTCGGCCAACTCCATGACTTTGTCCTTAAAGACAAAACATTTTTCAAGAGAGTGACCTAAAAGCCGATGGTACTTGCAGTAGTTTGGATCATTCGTTCTTCCAGCTTCATTAGGACGCTTCATTTCTAGTAGCTCAATGAGCTTTAGTTCCAGAAGCTCATCGAAGATTGCAGGAACATCCGAATCAAGGAATGGGTATTCCCTATCTTGCATCTCTTTCAAAGTTGATTTCCGACCTGTCTTATCCTTGAAAGAAGTCGTCTTCACACTTTGTTTCTTGCTAAACTTTATGGTGAACTTCACAGGCTTGGCATCAACATTCATGGACTTTTTGCTTTCAACCTTGGGTACCACTTTGCTCCATCTCTTGACTTCTTGCTTGTCTTTTCCCTTGCGAGGTTCGGTGAGTGGCGGCCCTTCTTTTCCAGTGGATGCTATGCTTAGCTCCATATCATGAGCACGTGTTGCCAACTCTTCAAAAGTCCTTGGCTTTATGCCTTGCAAGATGTAGTGAAGCCCCCAATGCATACCTTGAATGCACATCTCAATTCCTGAAGCTTCACTGAGTCTATCTTTGCAGTTGAGACTTGCATTCCTCTATCGGTTGATGAAGTCAATGACTGGCTCTTCTTTTCGCTGTTGCGTGTTTGTAAGCTCTATCATGCTTACGGTACGCCTTGTACTGTAAAAGCGATTGAGGAACTCATGTTCCAGCTGCTCCCAGCTATCAATTGAACCAGACTCAAGGTCTGTATACCAATCGAAAGCATTCCCTTTGAGGGAACGGACGAACTGCTTGACGAGATAATCGCCGTAGGTTCCAGCATTGTTGCAAGTCTCAACGAAGTGCGCCACATGCTGCTTTGGGTTTCCTTTGCCATCGAACTGCTGAAATTTTGGGGGTTGATAACCGATTGGCATCTTCAAGCTATCGATTCTTGCGGTGTATGGCTTCTCATATGCAAGCGAAGACTTGGAAGAAACCTCGTACTTATCCTTGATTGTTCCCATAATGAACTCCTTCAGTTGGTCAATTTGAATCACCCCATCAGCAGAAACTTGGATTTCCTTAGCAGGTGTTACTTGCTTAGCTGGAGTATTAATCACCTCCTGAACTTCTGGACGTTTTCCTGGTGCATGGCTAGATTCTCCCTCCATCATGCTTTCCATCTTGTTGATGCGAGCGTCTTGATCCTTGACATAGTTTGATAAGCTATCAATCGCCTTTGTCAAGTTTGCAAGTTGTTCCTCCACTGTTAAAGTATTAGTCGCCATGGCATGCACTGCTGTTGGAGATGATGGAGAATAACATTGATTCTCCCATAGATTGATCTTTGACTGGAATGACTCACGCGGCGTGGTTGGAGAGGATCCAATGCTTGAAACTTCATCGTCTTTCTTCGTTGCTAGACTTCTGGATCTGCAGAGCCTAAGTCGAGCCAAAGTGTTTTCAACAATCTCAGCGATATTTTCCCCTTTTTCCAATGGCTCAGTAGATGATCCTGCTCCTTTGGAAGATGAAGAACCAAAAATTAGAGTTGATGCGGGCGGCACCTGATGTGCTTGTTGTCCCATCAAGTTTGCTTTGTTTCTTGTAACTGGTCCAAAGCTTCCCTTAGTAGCATTCATGCAGCTTTGAACCTCATAAGAGAACTTGGAATTGGCATCAAGGTCATGAGGCCAGACAGATTTTGCAACGACAGATTTTGAGTTGGTGTTCTTGGAAGCCATCTCAGTGTTGCTGAACTTTGTGAGTTGAAAAGTTGAGATGAGAGGTAGAGATTGTCCCACTGGGCGTGCCAGAATTTGTAACAACTAAATTCGCGTCAAAAAAATAAATATCGAGACAAGAAAATATTGCAACAATAGATTTTATTTATCAAAATATGAGTGTTACAATCTCTATGATTCCTCTGATTCGTCTTTTCAAAATAATAACTTCAAGGGCTTTTGAGCTTGATCTTGAAGTTTGGATTTGGATTTGGATTTGGCTTTGGATTTGATCTTGATCTTGACTTGATGAGTTCAAGAGCTTGGAGCTTTATCTTGAACTTGGTCTTGATCTTGAACTTGTACTTGGATTCAAGGGCTTGAAGCTTGATCTTGAATCTTCGTCTTGATCTCTAGAATTTGTAGAGAAATATTTGAGTGCTTGCAGCTTTTGTAGAAATCTCTTGCTTTGATCCACGAGCTCTTTCTTGCTTCTTGTTATGGATTCTTACTTCTGATTTCTTCTACCCTCAAATGAGAGATTTGATCCCTTTATATAGATATGGGGTGGAGTAGCCACTAAGGAACCCTGACGGGCCTTGGCCCGTGAACCGGCCAATCAGATTTAAGCAGTGACTAGGCCGTATTTGATTGGCCATAACATGTCACATGTCCACATGGCGTATTTTCATTGGTCTTGAGGTTTGACTTGGATTGCCACATCATTTGACATGTGGCATCATCCAATTGGCTATTTTATTTGACTTGGCGCCACGTCACTTGCTACGTGGCACATTTTGGGCCTCTAGGAAAACTTATATCCATTGGGCCTTAGGCTAATTTGGGCTAGCCTTTCAAGATTGAACTTTTACTATATTTAAATAATTAGCCCAATTATATTAGCCCATAATCATTTATTTGGACCAATATGTCTTCAATTTAATAAATAGTCATATTATTTCATGGATTTAAATCCAATAAAATTTACTTGTCTACACATACCATTCCATAAAAGGTTAATATTAAAACTTTTTAACAAACAAAAGCTTGTCTAAATGTCCCATCAAATTTTGGGAGCACCATTGTCAACAAAAAAAGAGTAACATACTATGCTAAAATAAGTTTTTTACATAATTCCAATAAGAGTAACATACTGCGCCTTTTTTCTGCATTTTTTGAAAAGACTCGTTTTGGGTCAAGTAGCATGTGGGTATTTCATAAATAAATAATTTAGTATTTGTAAGAAGAAGAAAATTAAAATATTTATTGGATTAACTTTAATAAAAAGAACTAAAATATGCTGAAAAAAAAATTAAAATAAAATTTTATGTCAGCATTTTTCGGTGAAAATTTAAGAGAATGATTTTTTAAGGTATTTTGGATAAATTGAGTAATATTTTTATCCCAAACCAAAGAAAAATTACTTTTTTAGATAATTTTCATTAATTCAGTGATCATTTTAAACAATAACTCGATTTTAAGTCTAAATGCCCTATAAATACAAAATACACACTGCATAATCTTCTCATTTTAACGAGGTTTTATGCAAAGACAATTCCACTATCTCAAATTGTTTACACTATGAGTTCATCAAATATAGCTACGTAATATCTAATTTATCACTAATTGATTACGCTTGTAGTTATGCATTCGACAGATTTTCTAGCCTAAACAAATGAAGGGCTTCAAAATCCTCCGAAATGAGGGTCATGAAGTCTCTACACAAGTTTCATGTACCTTAAGATTGGATTAACTCACGTCCATCCAAAGGCACTTTTTTGTCCAACTTATGTCATTCAGTCTCAACCAATAATTAATTGAAGGCCAATAAAAAGACTAACAAAAAAACACAGTGCTTACATCTATTACCTTAGTGGGCAAAAGTAGGAGAGTGAAGGACTGAAATTATCCTGAATACACTAGTCATCTTTAACATACAAAGTTTTGAACATAGTGTCGCCTAAACAACCAACATCATGCAGAAGGATCTCTATTTTCTTATGGATTCTGTGCAGGTGGTCCGAGTCCTAGCAATAACGGCGCCTGCTTCTTTTCGTTACTTGGCTTAGGATCCTCATTCCTATTTGCAGCCCAAGCTCTCAACGGAGGTTCGAAATGCTGACTAGCAACATCAGGTGGTAATGAATCTTCTCCGGGCAAAACAACGAGGCCTTTTTCTCGAAGAGAAGAAGGCTCGTTGTAGCAGGCGTTCCAGAGGGAATCTACAAGCTGCCTCTCCTCTTTAGCGGCACCAAGATCTTCAGCTGACATAGAGGAAATCCCGTTAATTCGGTCCTGGAGTATCTGCTTGAGTTTCTCATCTTCTTCAGTAGAAGAGGAGCCATCCACCTGCCCGGTCCTGTCTCGAGAAAGCTCTAGAAGGCAAAGCTCTAGAAGGCCTCGTAGGGCACCCTCTCGCACCTCTCCATCCTCACTAGAGGCTAGATGCATTAAGATTCGAGGAAATCCTAGCTCAGTCACTACATTGCAATCGGAACGATTCTCATGCAGTAAATAGTGGATCAAGTTAAGGGCTTTCCTGCAAAAAAAATAAATAATACCCCTTTCAGAATAAGCATATAACATATGAAGCTTTTTCGAGTTAGCAAATTTATCCTACTCCTTCAATTCAGCAACATATTGAACATGATATAGCAAGAATAATACCTTTGAAATCTAACACTCCCAGAACTCAAAGCGTCTCTTAAAGCTGCATAACCATTTGCAAGACGAAATGCTGCAATGCCAGGCTTATTATGCCTGATTAAAGCTGATACAAAGGAAAAAATAAAATGCTCATCAGTGAAAACTAACACTACATGGATCACAATTCACCAAAATTAAAGGACTATATTTATTAATGAATCATTCACCAAGACCAGAACTACCCACATGAGATTGCACCAAGAGCTTTAGTGCGAGCAGTAACATCAGGATCTGAGGTGAAATTTGATAGAAGAGGTTCTAGGCCATTGGCTTCCATAACCAGTTGTTGGCTCCTGGGATTGTTCTGAACAATTGTACTTACAACTTCTGCAGCTTTGGCTCTAATGTTAGCATGGGAGTTCTTTAAGTAACCAAGAAGAGGCACCAAGCCACCAATTGAGTGCAGATCTGACAAATCAACAGTACAAGGAGAATAGCATGAGATAAAAGCTTCTCATTATGGCAAAAGCACATTAAACACTATGTCAACACAGTCCAGCAAGTTAAGAGAGTAAATAGTTATGGAATCGCTGCAAGATACAACCAGACTTTTTCTTCCCTTGTATAGTTTCCATAGCAATAGCACAAGGAAAATTCTCTCCTAGGTTCAGCTGGTTCTTGAGAACCGACATAGTTTATTCATAGACTTTTCAACCTGACACTAATGAATAACGAGTGGACGTAACCAATAATGGCCCTTAAGTTTTCTTTTTTGGCTACATGATTACGTGACACAGTTTCATCAGTAGTGTCATATCCTTACATTGTTCTGGTACATTTTAGATCAGGTAACATTACTAACTCGTTATTCTGCCTACTATGGACCTCGAAGATCATCAATACAAAATGAAGTTACAGAACTTTATTGCAGTAACTTAAGTTCACTTGCATGTTTTCCTTAAGATGAGAGGAACTAATATCCTTGAACTAAGTAGTGCAAGTCTGTAAGATGAGAACAATATTACTTATATTTTGAGAGAGAAGAGACAGATCATCCATACAAGGATGAACGCAAGTAGAATGAAAGGCTTTATAGGCACATCACATATGCTGGTAAGCAGCTACTGTACAGGTATGCAGGAGGCTTGTCAGGCCACAATCCACAGAACAGAAAAAATTTACATGCTTGACTTCTCGTACATGAACAAACGATTTGTAGCGTCATTGAGTATCAGTGAAGCAGCTGGTCAGCAAAACAATGAACTTATATATCGTAGGAGCTACTTTTCAATTAGGTAATCAGTAGGGAACAAAGGAAACTTTGACTAGACCTCTACATGCAACCTCATCAAACCCAAACTGGTTGACGTAATACAGTTTTTAGAGTGTGTTAAAAATTACCATGTACTGCTTATAAGTACCAAATAATGCTACGCACATGTCGAAGGAGATCAAAATTACACCAACAACTCACCATTAGCCATGTCAATTGATTCAACGTGTTCCTGTAGCTCATCCAGCATATCTGTGAAATCATCGTGCCAACAAATTAAGATTCAAATAAGCAAAAATCATTTAAATAGATAAAAGGGACTGCAAATTACCCATAAGCCCCAAAAACTATAATCCCAGTACCTTCAATATCTTGAGAAGTGACCCCCTGTGATTCCAAGACCTGCTCTGGGGTTTGCATTACAAGAGTAATCTCCTTCATTCTCTTTATTACATCAACAGTTTGAGCTTGCATAGCTTCCATGAACCACTTCTTGTCCTCCTCACTAGTAAACCGATAAACCAATCAAACATAAAACATCAATTCCAAACCAAACTACCGTATAAAAGAACAAAGAAAGAAACTTTAATCAAATAGCAACACCAATCAACCACACTGTTATTAATCAACCCCAGCCAAATGTGGACACCAACAAATGAGACAAAAGCAACTATCGGGCTGAGAAGTATCAATTGTGCCAAAAGGCCTTCACAAAGGTTTACGTGGGAACTAGGCTAGTGGGCTTGTACAAAGAGGTTCAATTAGAGAATTTGTTAAAAGGTAACGTTAGCAAGGATAGTAGGAGGCTACTGTATTGTGAACTCTTGAACCCCTTTACCTCCCTTCTCCAGCTTTTCCCTCTCGGTTCTTCTCTGTCCCTGCCCCTTTCTATCTTCATTCGTTCCTCAATCTCTCCCCTCCTTCTATCTCTGAATTTCTTATTGCTAACGCTACTTTCTATTGTAATATATATCCTTAATCTGTAACAGAGGTATTACAGTAATAATTACAAATCCCTCATTCCCAAACTAGCTTGGTCCACTACAGGAATCCTCGTTATACTTAAAAGAGATTATCCCTAAGGGACAGTGGCGCATTGTTCAAACTCAATGGATAACAGGCCTACCCCTCTACCATTCTCCACTTAAATAAGCTTTTGTCTACGGCACAAACCCTCTTTATCCATTACACTCAAAATTAAACTAGTTTTAGCTGGTCATTAACCTAACTAGCTGGGCTTTAGGAGCATAGGTTGAGTTCATATTCAAATTAACTAACAACCCCAACAAAATATAAATTAAATAAAAAAGAACCCAAAATCAAAGTTCCAATCTTTTTTCAGTAACCATTAACAATACATCAAGCCACGAACTTTTTAATGAGCTTTTGAACAAAATTTGACGAAATTCAAGAAACAACTACAACAACAACATACCCAGTGTTATCCCACAAGTTGGGTCCGAGGAGGGTTAGATGTACACAGACCTGACCCTCGATTCAAGAAAAAAACAAGAAAACACAGAAACATTAAAAAAGAACAAGTATTGTTACCTCAAATTGCGAGGAGGAGGTTGAGTACCATCAGCATGAGAAAGAGACCATTTAAGTAAACCATCCCAATTTGGTCCTTGTTTTGCCATTCTTCTGATTCTTGTTTTCAATCTCTAACAGCAAAAAATAACTTTTAGGTGGTTGTTTAATTGGTGGGATTGAATTAATAATGTAGATATTAACTTTTATAGAAGAGAGAGTGTAAACACAAAAGAAGTGGCTGTTTTGTATTTATAAAGAAGAGTATGTGACGCAAAATAGGATTTATGTCGACGGGTTTCTGGATTTAACGGGAACAATCTAGATTCTAAACAAACCAACGACAAAATTTTGGCAAGTAGCCACTTTTTAAAGTGTTAAATGAGGAATAGTTAGGTTTTGTAATATTTTAGATGTATAGCCACATCAATTTTGGGTGTTTAAAATATTGTGTTTAAATATCCAAACACTACAAAAGTAGTTAAAAACTAGTTTGTCCAAAATAACACTTAAAATAAGACAATCACACCCTTTTTAGATTCCACTTCTGGGACAACCCATGAGTCCCAATTCAAAATAGTAGAGTTAGAGAATTCCTTTTTTTTTTTTTTTTTGAAAATCTGGATAAATTTTTTTACTTAAAACTTCAATATTTTGACCTGAGATTTTGAATTAAAATTCAAGAAAAAAAATTGGAGTTTGAGTGGTTGTGACAGTTAACATAAAATTCTAGAGATACTGGTTATATCTGTATTTAGCACTCTAGAAAGTGATTATTACGCACAAATTTCATCTTTTCTAAGGCTTTTAAACAAAAAAAAAAAACAAAAAAAAAAGTGAAGAGTAGAGCAATTTAAAAGTGATCTCTAAAATTTGATCACTTTCGTAAATACAAGTTTAAATATCAATTCCTTAATTCAAATTTGAATATCTATTTGTCCATTCAAGTTAGTATCTTTCTTTTCTTTTTACATGAAAACTGATTTCACCTTGCTTTCTAAAAGAAACCGAATTTTTCTTTTCTTTTACTTTTGAATTGAATGGGTATAAATACCACATCTTTTTTAATACAAAGACACCTTTTCTAGACGAGTAGACGCTTTACACACCTCTGAGATACATCAAAAAGTATTATTCCTTCTCTTGCTTGAAAATATTTTCCTCTGCTCCTTTTCTCTACTGAAACATGCTAAAAAATACTACTCTCTCTTTCTCTTGAAAGAATTTTATAGCAATCTACCCCTCTTTCTTTATATTTATATTCTACCGGCTATAAGCCAAGGCAGAGTTTCTCATTCGTGTCGATTCTTGGTTACTACTGGCTATCTTCCATTGCTCTGTTATGTTCTCTATCAATCTGCTCGTAAGGTAAACATCCTGAAACCAATTAAATGCTTCTCCTAGTATTTTGATAACAAGTTCGGTTTGTTGTGTGTAAAGTGATCATCAAGACTGTTTCGGCAAATATTGTTTGAGCATCTGTCTCATTATTTTGGTTTGTTTAGACCACCTTCTAATCTTCTCTATAGATTGATTCCAATCATAGTAGGATAACCATTACAACTATATCAGTACTAAGATTTTGATTACAGGTTACTTAGTAAAGGGCATGTGTTTGGTTCAAGAAATAACCTTGAAAGAACAAAAGCCCTCCTTTTCTCTTTTCCTTTTTTTTAATGATATGTTATTGTAACTATAAAGTAAAACAACATTAAAATTTATATTTATTAAGATACTTGCATGTACTTATGTACCAGAAGGTGCATTTAGTTGTTTAGGATAGATTTAGCAGTTATATTACTGCTACAAGTAGTAGCATCGAATAACAGGGGCAATCTTCTACCCTCTTTTTGCTTTCAGTTTGTAATACGTCTAGAACTTAAAATTGAAAACCAAATTAGACTGCTTATGCAATTTAAAATCTTTGAAACTAGACTATTTTAGAAAAGGGGCTAAAGGTGCAAGTCCATAAAAATTAGATTATTTTTGCAAAGTTAATATTCTGGGAAAGGTGACAGACCTAAAACGTGGTTTTTGATAAAGTCTAATTTTCGGAGGCCTACTTTTCTTACATTTAAAGATTGCAATTTTTTGTTTTAAAAGTGATTTGTGTGTGATTTACATGACCGTTATTATATGTGACGCGTAGCTATCTAGTTTGGGCATAAGATATATTTATGGGTCTAGATACTTTGAAATAGTAGTCTTTTGCCTACAGGACTTTAAGTTGGGGACGCTAGCAAAAGCTTTTAGGCATACGAAACATTAGAAATTCGCTTTAGCTTAAATACTAAATGTTTATGGGAGTACATGGTAATTAAAAGCCCTACGAAAATGATGGAAAATGGACTCACATGACAGTGAACTGTGAATATGTCTATGCAGTGTAACAGCTGTAATCTGATCCGAATAGGTTAAATAAACTTAGAGTCTTTCGTTTAATTTTTTAATTTAGTTTAACTTTATAACTTGAGGCCATAAGTGCAATATAACTGCTATTACAACTATATATGTAAAAAATTGAACTATTGGCTTTGGGAGAATTACAGAACTATGACACCTTAGGCAATGGTTTGCCTAACTGACCTCGTTTAAAATGGTTTAGAAGAATGGCCTCCACTAACTTTAAGTAAGTGATACCACAGGGGCAGCACTTGACCTTTTATAACTTGAAGTGCTACCAGCAGACGGAAATATCCCTACAAAAATCTTAGATTGATGCATGCATCCCGCCATACCTTTTAAGAAAGTGTTGCCCCCGTGGTAGCACTTAACCTTTTATCTCTTTCAACATTCTTCCCAGATAACTTGAAGTGCTATCTTGCAGGCACTTGCAACACTTGTCAATCCTTTTTAAGTAAGTGCTGCCCCTGTAGTAGCATTTGACCTTTTATCTCTTTCAACATTCTCCCCGCTAACTTGAAGTGCTATCCCCGCAGGCAGCACTTGCCCTTTATATTTCCCGAAGAGGCAGTTTATACCTTGAAGTGTTGCACCCATGGTAGCACTTGTCAATATATAACTTGAAGTGTTGCCCCCGAGGCCATTTTGCTAAACTATTCTTAAGTTGGGATAAAAAATCATAACCAGTGATAAGGATGTACATGTAGTGAAATTTTTTGGTTGGCTTTGCCACTGGTCTTTGGGCACAGGCCACTAATACCAAAACATTTAGTTTGTGGCCACTTTCGCTTAAAAGATAGAACTTCAGTCCAGGACCCTGGATTGAAGTTCGGTCCTGGACTGAAGTTCAGTCCTTAAAGATAGAACTTCAATCCAGGGCCATGATGACTTAAGTTCAGTCTTTAAAGATAGAACTTCAGTCCAGAGCACTATGGATTGAAGTTCAGTCCTTAAAGATAGAACTTCAGTCAGTCCTTAAAGATAGAACTTCAGTCCAGGGCCATATTGACTGAAGTTCAGTCCTTAAAGATAGAACTTCAGTCCAGGGCCCTGTGGATAGAACTTCAGTCAATGATCAGAACTTAAGTCAAGGCTTATTTAGTAAATGCCCAAAAGTAGCCTCTAGTGTAAGACCAAAGAAAATAGTGGCCTCAAACTAAATACCGGTATTAAAAGTGGCCGCTGGACGAAATTTTTACCTTTATACATCACGTGAATCTATTCGGCTGATTTGCAGAAATATGCTACGGGAAAAAATGGTTTGCCTTTTTACCCGCGCTAATAGATATTTTGCAAAAGTACCCGTTGAGGTTTAATGAAAAAAATTCAGACGAAAATACCCTTGTCATGTTTTTAGGTTGGGGGCAAGACTTGCCTTTATATCTCTCCGCTTTTCAATACTTATCCCTTCAAGTATTGACAAAAGGCAGTACTTACCGGACTTGATCTTTGTCCCCTCTCTATTTGCCAACACTTACCCTTAAAGTGTTGGCAAAAGGCAACACTTGCCGCACTTGGTCGTAAGTCTTGACAATTACCAAAACTTGCCCCTTCTAGTCTTTCCCCGCATTCTCGCCGTATAACTTGAAGTATTATCAAAATAGTACTTGCCATTGAAGTTTCGGCAATTGCCAAGACTTGCAAGATTTTTGCCTTGAAGTCTTGGCTTCAGGCGAAAAAGGGTATTTTGCTGAAACATTTCTTAGCGCGGGCATTTTTGCAAAACCACTCCTTATGGAGGGCACGCGGTGAAATTCTTTGAATCTATTCCACCAACCGAAATCTGAATTTTGCAAAGAAGTCCCAGGATTGAGACATATTTAGAAATGTATCCACTATTTGAGGAATTAGACAGAGTTTAGCATGTACTTTCAAAATTTATCCTAAATTGAGTTCTTTCTTTAGAGATATACCCATTAAGTTCATTCTAAATTAATTTGCACACCATGATCTCTTTTTGCATAATTTACATTGGGTCGTTGTTGCAGTCGTCGTCATTTTTGGTTAAAATTGCACAAGTAAACCCGATTACAGAAATCGGTCAAAACGCATTTAGTGGAACTTAGGAAGTTCCTAACACCTTATTTCTAGGTTAACTTGAACACTTACTGAATCTCTAGTTGGCAAGACCAACTCGGAGTTATATTTTAAATTAAATTAGATACAAATAAGTGACCTAATACGCTTAGATAAATTTATTAGGTGGCGGCTCCAGAACCAACTCCAAAAGAGCTATCAACTCGTAAATCACTTCAAGCGCGCGGTTCGAAATGGGTTGCAACGATCATATCTTCACATCGTGTACTCTTGTCTTTGAAACAATGCAATTCCTTGCTATCCCTAATTTTTCAAACTCAAACAACTTCCTTGACCATATTAGGAAAAAACCTAATGTCAACATTTCCTCCTACTATAACTGGGAGGATGTTAGCTTGGATAAGCTTGGAGTTTTGACTGATGATTAAGGAACAGATTCAAAGGACCTGTTCCTTTGAATCACTGCAGCTAAATAGATAATTCATGCAAAATCATTTAAGCTGAGATATTGTTAATTATCCTTAGACTAATGTTTATCTTGATAATTATGCAGGTCTAAACGTGATATGAAAAGATTGCATAAATAAAGGATAAAGGATAGAAGATCCGGATGCTTAAAGAGAAGAGCCCAATTAGGACTCAAACTTATGGGAGCTTTGGAGTTCTAATTGCTCAACACTTCTTGGCTGCTGAAGCTATAAAACGTGGAGCATATTAGCCATTGAAGTGTGCACAAATACAGAGAGAATCGAGCAAAGCTTAAAAAGAGTCATTGTCTTATTTGTGTAATCAGTTAGCTACAGTGGAACTGAGTTAGAACCTGTTTCTTAGATTGAGTCTTGTAAAAGTTCAGTCTTAGTTAAACTGTAGTAAGCATAATCGAGTTGTATCTTTCTGGTTCAAGTCGTGTACTTGACACAGCTTCACTGATCGTGAAAAAGGTCACTAAAGGATTAGAGTTAGTCCTAGGTTAGTAAGAAGGTAGTCTTGTAACCAAGTGAGTCTTTTTACATAGTGAAGTTGAAATCCTACTTGATAAGTAGATCGTGGTTTTTTGATCCCGAGTTCAAGGGTTTTCCCACGCTAATATTGGGTGTTCATTTACTTACAGTTTTAATTCCGCATAAGATATAGTAAAGGAACACATTTTAAGGAACTGGTCCTTAAAACAGTAAAGTGGTGTATCTTGGAAAATATCAATTGGTATCAGAGCAGGTTATCCTTGAAAAGGCTAACAGCTAGGATTAGATGAGTACATCACGAGAGAACAGTGAGGTTCAGTCAATGGTTAGAGCTCCTTTGTTCAATGGAAAATACTATTCATGGTGGAAGGAAAGGATGCGTGATCATCTTTAAGCTAAGGACTATGAATTATGGGACATAGTGACTGAAGGTCCCATGATCCCAATGAAGAAGGATGCTGAGGGAAATGATGTTCCCAAAATCAGGAAATAATGCAATGCTGAAGACATAAGGCAATGGGAAAAGAATGCAAAAGCTAGGACGTGGCTTGTTGGTGGACTCAGTCCTGACGAATGCACTAGGATCAGAGGGTATACCACTGCAAAGGAGATTTGGGATGCTCTACAAGTTGCACATGAAGGAACAAGTCAGGTAAAAAAGGTCTAGAGGTACACTTCTTTTTGCTGAATATGAAAGTTTTAAAATGAAAGAAGAAGAGTCAATCTCTGAAATGTATACTAAATTTAATGCCATTGCATCTGAACTTATTTCTTTGGGAAGGGTTTGGAAGATAGAGTAGAAAAGATCCTAACTAGGGTTCTTCCAGACTCTTGGGAAATCAAAGCTTGTGCTATCATAGAAAGAAAGGATCTAACCACTTTATCCTTAGATGAGCTTATAGGTAATTTAAAGACTTATGAACTAAGGAAAAAGGTTAAAAACATAGGAGTACCAGTTAAAACTGAACCTAACCTAGCCTTGACTGCTGCTGATAAGCTTATTGATGATAAGGAACCGGTCCTTATCGCTAAAAGTGTTCAGAAATATTTGATTAAGAAAAAGGGGATTAGTGGACAGGGTAGGTCTTCTAACATGAAACAGGCTGGAGAATGCCACAAATGTGGAAGTACGGAGCACTACATCAGTAAATGTCCAATCATGGAAGGAGAATGGAGGAAGAGTTTTATTGAGGAAAGGAAAAAGGCTAGGGAACATGTCCGTAAGAAAAGTGGAAATCCTAAAGTAATAGTTGCAGGATAGCAAGACAGTGAAGATGAAGTAACTGATGATGATCTGGATGAGGATCTTGCTCTAATGGCTCTTGAAGACTCAGAAAATGAAGAAGATGCTGAGGCTAGAGTGAAGGAGAGGAACCAAAATGGTACATGGACCGTGGTTGCTCAAGGCACATGACAGGACATAAGGAACTGTTCCTTTCACTCTCAGACTTTCAAGGAGGAAGTGTTTCCTTCGGTAATGGTAAGAAAGGGGAAATCATTGGCATTGGAAAGGTAGGTAGGTCTGATTCACATAGTATAGAAAATGTGTTTCTAGTAGATAGGCTGAAGCATTGCTTATTGAGTATATCTCAATTGTGTGACAAAAGTAATAATGTTAATTTCTCATCTACTGGATGCACTGTGACTAACCAAACTTCTGGAGAGATTATTTTGCAGGGAAATAGGCATGGAAACATCTATAAGGTAGACTTGCTGACACTATCTGATGGAAGCTTGAGTTGCTTAAGTGTGCTGCAAAATGATCCCCTCCTATGGCACAAAAGACTAGGACATGCTAGTCTTTCACAATTGAACAAACTTGTGTCCAAGGATTTGGTGATAGGTCTTCCTAACATCAAGTTTAAGGATGAAAAAGTATGTGAAGCATGTGCCAGGGGGAAGCAGGTAAAATCCTCCTTTAAACCAAAGAAACTGGTAAGTACCACTAAACCTTTGGAACTGGTCCATATGGATTTATGTGGACCAATGAGAACAATGAGTCGTGGAGGTAAGAAGCATGTTATGGTATTGGTGGATGATTACTCCAGATTTACATGGACTATATTTCTTGCATCTAAAGAAGAAGCATTTAATGCATTTTCAATTTTTGCTAAGAAAGCTCAAAGAACTCTAGATAGTCATATTGTTGCCATTAGGTCAGATCATGGAACTGAATTAGAAAATCATATGTTTTTCAATTTTTGTAATGAAAATGGCATTAATCACAATTTTTCTTCACCTAGAACTCCACAATAAAATGGTGTAGTGGAAAGAAAAAATAGAACTCTAGAGAAAATGGCAAGGACTATGCTAATATCTGGAAATCTTCCACAAAAATTTTGGGCTGAGGCTATTAATAATGCATGCTACATAATAAATAGATGTATGACAAGGTCATTAATAGAAAAGACTCCATATGAGCTGCTTAAAGGAAGAAAACCAAATATCTCTCATCTTAAGGCTTTTGGTTGCAAATGTTTTATACACAACAATGGGAAAGATGCCTTAGGAAAATTTGACCCTAGAAGTAATGAGGGGATCTTTGTTGGTTATTCTTCAAATAGTAAATCTTATAGAGTTTTTAACAAGAAAACATTGAAAATTGAAGAAAGCATGCATGTTAAATTTGATGAAACTGACAATCTCACTCAAGAACAGGTACAGGAGGATGAAGAGTTTGGAATGCTGAGACTTAATGAAATTGATCCACAAAAGCAGACTCTGGATGTGAGAAGTGAACTGCAAGGAACTGTTCCTCAGGACAGAACTGAGAAGAATGGCACAGAAACAGGGGAACAAATGTTGGTTCCACCTCATATATTAGAAGTGCTACTCCTTTAGGAACTGTTCCTCCGCAAGGGACTTCTGACATTGGATTGACACTCAAGCCTTACAAGTATCAAGGGTCACATCCTGTGGATCAAATAATCTCAGATAAGGCTGCTGGGATACAGACTAGATCAGCAATCAAGAATCACAATCTGTGTGCCTTTAGTGCTTTCCTATCTCTTGTTGAACCCAAAAATGTGAAAGAAGCACTGAAGGATGCAGATTGGATAAATGCTATGTAGGAGGAATTAAATCAATTCCAAAGAAGTCAAGTTTGGCATCTGGAACCCAAGCCAAGGAACAGGTCCATAATAGGAACAAAATGGGGTTTCAAAAACAAACTTGATGAGGATGACATGGTAACAAGAAATAAGGCCAGACTAGTTGTTCAGGGATATAGTCAAGAGGAGGGCATCGACTATGATGAGACTTTTGCTCCAGTTGCAAGATTGGAAGCAATAAGACTTCTCATAGCCTTTGCTACATACATGGAATTTACTCTACATCAAATGGATGTGAAGAGTGCATTTCTGAATGGTTACCTGAAAGAAGAAGTGTATGTTAAGCAACCTCCAGGCTTTGAAAATGAACATTTACCTGAACATGTGTACAAATTGGACAAGGCCTTGTATGGACTCAAGCAGGAACCAAGAGCATGGTATGAAAGGCTATCAAAATTTCTACTCCAGCATGGATACAAGAGAGGTAAAATTGATAGCACATTGTTTTTGAAAGAAAAAGGTAAGTATCTCTTAATTGTTCAAATTTATGTAGATGATATAATCTTTGGTACTACTTGTGAAAATTTAAGTAAGGAATTTGCAAACTTGATGGGGAGTGAGTTTGAGATGAGCATGATGGGTGAACTCAATTTCTTTTTGGGTTTACAAATTAAGCAAACCTCAAATGGAACTATGATCAATCAACAAAAGTATGTTAAAGAATTACTTAAAAGATTTAATATGGATAATGCTAAGGAAATTGACACACTTATTGCCACTGCCACAAAACTGGATCTTGATGAACATGGAATATCAGTTGATCAAAAATTGTACAGAGGTATGATTGGTTCTCTACTTTATCTAACTGCTAGTAGACCTGATATTGTGTTCAGTGTTGGTTTGTATGCTAGGTTTCAATCAGATCCTAAGGAATCTCATTTGAAACCTGTTAAGAGAATATTGAGGTATCTGAAGGGAACAGGTCCCTTGGGACTTTGGTATCCAAAAGGTGGTAGTTTTAATCTTGTTGGATATACTGATGCTGACTATGCAGGTTTCCTTGTTGATAGAAAAAGTACCTCAGGTATGACACATTTTCTTGGTGAGTGTTTGGTTTCTTGGGGAACCAAGAAACAAAATTCAGTAGCACTTTCCACTGCTGAGGTTGAATATGTGGCAGCAGCTTCATGTTGTTCACAGTTGCTATGGATCAAACAACAATTATAGGATTTTGGTGTTGATGTAGGAACTGCTCCTATCTTTTGTGACAACACTAGTGCTATTAACATGACAAAAAATCCAGTGCATCACAAAAGAACTAAACACATTGATATAAGACATCATTTCCTTAGAGATAACTATGAAAAAGGTTTGATCACCATAGCATTTTGTCCTACTGAAAAGCAAATTGCTGACATCTTTACAAAAGCTTTAGGAAGATATGATTTTGAAAGAAATAGGTTGGAATTAGGGATGACTAAATTCACATAAATTCATCAATGCTTTACTTCATAATTGGCTAGAAAATGTCACCTAAAATGAATTTTATTCAAGTCAATATGAATGATTCAGTCCAGCTTAATACTTAAGTGTATACTCTTATGCCATAATTCTTGTTTAGAGTTGCTAAAATTGAATTATGTTACCCTTATGCTCTTACAATTTCAGATTGATCAAAAGTGTTGCAAATTGGAAGGACACTGATTTTTCGTGTTAAAATGAGGTATGTACTACTTATTTATTATTCAGTTATCTTAGAAGTGTAAAGGCTATAGGTAACTTGCAATTAGGATAAATTCCACTATGTATCCTAACCATATCCAAACTGCATAAGAGTCCCATCGGAGGAACAGTTCCCATTCTGAAAAGGTGACTTAACAGTCCAACGGCTCTATTCCTCCGGGAGACTCCCAAGAGTCCATAACGGCTGCATGTCTTGCTTTTCATACCCTATCTCCACTACCTAATTCACTCTATAAATACACTCATTCTTCCTCATTATTCTTTCACTTTGTTTATCAATTAAATTCTCAAAATTTCAGAAAGAATAATCACATATCTCTTAAGTCGAATTGCAAGAATGTCTCTTTCTTCTGAAAATTCTTCAGCTGCACCCACTACTAAACAACCATAAAATCTCAACCCTCCTTCACCCATGGATACCACTGACCTAAAACCTGAAATTCCTGAAATAATCTCAGAAGTACCTGAACCAGAAATTCAGGGGGAGCGACCAATTCCCACGGCTGAATCGATTATTGAACATGTTGAGAATTTGTCACGAGCTATGGTTCTGTATCAGTATCAGGTTAATTTTTCTTATCCCTTAAATGTTGTGGTAGATGAGGAGGAAAAGGAAGAAGGGTTAGGAACTGTTCCTGAGGGAGAAGGAGAAACTATTAAAAGATTGGAAGCACCCATGCATGGGTTATCGGGGTCTCCAGAGGTTGCTTTTAGAGCACCCATGGAGGATGTAATAGATGTTGATGATCCTATAAGTGACAGTGATAGGCCTCTTGTTGATTTGATTAATATTATGAGCTTAAAAAGAAAACTTGCTAGGAAGGGACCTATTAATGATAAAATGACTGCTGAAATTGCTGCTAACTTAAAGAAGATTGGGGACAGTTATAAGCCAGGAATTAAGAAGAAAGGTGAAAGTTCCTCCAAGGCAAAAGGACATGTTCCTTCTGTCTCAACTCCTGTTTCTGGGGTTAGGATGACAAGAAGTGCTGCTAAAGCTGCTGATGAGAACTCTTAGAAAGAAGCAGAAAATGGAAAGGAAAACAGATTGTTGATCCTGTTAAAGAGGAAGAAGTGGAGATAATAGAAACTGATGGTGTTGGTGATGGTGATGAAGATGATGAGATGGCAGATGCTGAGGAGGTTGTTCCTAAGTCGAAGAAAAGAAAAGTTGCATAGAGACGTGTGACAAGAAGTTCTGTGAAAGCTGCAGAAAAGTATGCTAAGAGGACCAGGCTCCAAAAGGACTTTGGTGGATGAGAGTTCTGCTGATAGTGACAGTGATGAGTCCTTTGCTGGTGATGATAGTGAGAGTGAGGCTGAGGGAGAAGATGTTGTACATTGTGTTCATGATGACATGCTAACTAGGAAAGTCTTGAAAGGGAGAGTGCTTTCAGATGTAGGAGAAGAATGCATGATATGGTTGCTGCAAAATTTGCATGCTCAGGGCTGGAGGGACATGGTCCTTCATATTTCTGGTAGATGTGCAAAGGGGATGGTGCAGGAGTTCTACAAGAACTGCTCAATCAAGGATGACAGGAATACCACTTATGTGAATGATAATGTGATCACTTTTGACACCAGGGAACTTGGTGAGCTGTTGGGAATTCCTTTTGCTGGGTATGACAGTATGTCAAGAAAGTATGGCCTGACTTGACAAACTTGCCTTCTGGATTGGAGATTACAAGGAAGTTTGCTGAGAATGAAGGGGAAGAAAAACCCAGAGCTGTGCAGAAAAGTGAGATGCACCCACAACACCAAGTGTTATTTGAGTTTGTGAACAAGATTGTGATGCCAAGGCAGGAAAAAAGAGGAATTTCCAGTTTCGACCTGATCCTTATGGAACTGTTGGATATTGAAAAGCAGATCAACTGGCCCAGGTTTAAGATCCACCTTATCAAAAGGGTGATAGCTGGGAAGAGGAAGCATTCTTTGCCTTTTGGCTTCATCTTGACTGATGTGTTTGCAAAGTTGAAGATTCCTTTGGAAGGGGTAGTAAAGGCTACCAAAAAGGAGAAGTTTGGTTGTGCTACATTGATTAGTTGTGACTTGCCTGTTCAAGCTTATCCTCCACAGGCTGGTGTTGGGAGGCAGCCTTTGAACAACAAGGTAAGGGCACTGAGGCAACAAGTTGCTATCCAGGCTGCTGAAATAGCAAGGTTGGAAGAGGAGAAAAACTACTGGAAGGCAGAGGCAACAAGGGCAAAAGAGACCAATGAGGGAATGCTCAAGCAGATGTTTGAGTTGCTTAACAAGTCTCAGGGACCTGGTCCTTCCACATCCTGACCACCTTACCCATAAGCCATCTTTTGTCCAGTGGGATTTAGCCTAGTCTAGTGCCTTAGTCTTTTCTTTTCTAGTCTTTGAATAATTCTGTAGTACTTGCTTGTATCCCCTGGTTTAACCTCTTGATTAATGATGACTTGTCTTTGATGGCTAATATCATTGTTTTGCAGTTGCTTTAATCTGATTTATGTTTGCATTTTGAGTTGCCTCAATGGCCATGTGTTGATTATTCTAACACTTGAGTTATATTTTTGTATGCAACCTTTTCAATGATTCCAAAAGGGGGAAAAGTAAGTCTGATTTTGCGTGAACTTATACCTAATTAAAAATCTGGTTCTTAATGATAAAGTCTCTACTGACTGTTTTTGAGCTTAAGTTGTACTTCAGGACATTAAGGATTTGTAGCTTTACTTATGAATTTGTCATCATCAAAAAGGGGGAAAATGTTAGTTTGGATAAGCTTGGAGTTTTGACTGATGATTAAGGAACGGATTCAAAAGACATGTTCCTTTGAATCTGTTACACCCCGTATGTCTAAAGTGACGTATATCATTCTAATGACATGTTAAGAATTATTTAAGTGAGTTTAAATTCATAATATGACCATATATGATGTTTATATATTGAATATAAAGTTTGGGAAAAATCGGATTTAAGTTGCGGAAAAACCGACTAAGAAATTGCCTTGTAACGAAGCTTTTTCAGCAATTAATTTCATGTGTTATATGAGGTCTTTTGGAGACATATCATATATCAAATTGAAGGTATTGGAGTGTAGTTTCCAAAACTTTTGACGGTTTGTTCATACAACCTATAGATAAAAAGATATGAGCATCAGAAGTCAGGCCAGAAAAAGGGACATAAGCGCAAAAGAGGACTAAAACTGAAATGTTTCAAGTATAAAAGGAAATTTTCCTCTCATATCTCGTCACTTCTAGAAAAATAAAGAGAGAGACAGTGTGTTCTTTAAGGTTTAAGCCATTTTTATGATTTTGAAGGATGAACGTCAATCCTAACTCGAAATTGAAGACAGATTGCGTCAAAATGCTCTACGCAATTAAGGTAACGTTATGCTACATTCAATTTCGTTTATAGTTTGAGTTTTAGAATTACTTCATGGATAAGCAAAGTACCTAAATGTTGTATTATAGCTTTTTTAAGCTTTAGAAGGTGTGGTATTCAAAGGAGACAAGGTTTAGAAGCGAGAAACATCAAAGGTATGTAAGACTAAACCTTTCTTTTGGCAAGGCATGTATCTTTTAGCTTATGAAGCTTTTCTTAGTTCTAAACTTAGTGTTTCTTGTGAGAAACTTGTATGGTACCAAGGAAACCTTGTATATACTTAATTTGGTACTAATATCCAAGGTGAAAGACGTCCAAATCAGCAAGACAAAACGTTTCAAAATTTGGAAAATTGTTTTGATCTTTGGACAGTTGTTAGTATATTGATCATAACTCCTTGTACAAAATTGATATTTAGATTCTTTAAGAATCCCCAGAACTCTAAGACATATATCTACAACTTTCATGCAGACCATGAAGTCTATATTTTTCATCTATACTCTGAAAATTAGGTTGAAAGTAAGGACAGTGGTGTTGTCCAGACATTCTATCTGCGGATTTGTTATGTCATCCACTTGTCTCATCTTGTTATCCGTTTAACATGTTTATGTCATCAGTTTATCCGGGTATCCATTCCCGTGTATAGTATAGTACTGGTTCTGTTTTTGCGGATCATCCAGTTTCAGGGGAAACTCTGCCGAAAATTTTATAGAAATTCAAAGAGTTGGACAAATTCTAAGTTTCAGGTTGTGTCTATAATTCCATCCAGAGTTTTCTTATCATTCCTTTGAGTTCATATCTATTGTTGCCACATGTGTTATGCCTCATACATGCTTATGCTTATATTATGATCATATTATGTGTGATTTGGAGTCCCCCATAGAGGTTGGACATTGGACACACAGTCCGGTCGCGTGTGATACTACCCGTCTGGGGGATACAGCCCCTCTGGTTCAGGCGGGAGTTGAAACACCTAGTGTGACCGGGTGTCATTCACACACTCTGACCAGATAGACTAGATATTACTGGCTGGGGGGGGATATAGCCCATAACACCTACCAGGTTTGTTATATACGCGCATATAGCCACAGTATGCATTGCATGATTATATGTGAGGCTAGTTCAGATGTTCAGTTACCTGATTTGGGGGGATATAGCCCATAACGCCAGACAGGTACTCAGATAAAAGTTTAGTTTTAGCTCAGTACTAGTTATCAGTTCTCAGTTTTCAGCCACCAGTTCTTAGCGCCAAGATCAGTTGACAGTTATCAGTTCCAATTTCTAGTTACCAGTTATCAGTCATATTGTAGTTATTTATCTGTATAATTCATCTCAGTCTTCAGTTTCAGATTCAGCTAGACTTCAGTTTATATTCAGATCATGTTTAGTACGTTCTTCAGATTTCCAGCTATATTGCTATTCTTCAGCTCATATTTACATAGTTATATTCCAGCCTTACAGTTTCATTCAGCTATAATATATTATGTGCTCATGCTTACATACTTGGTACATATCGTACTCACGCCCTTTTCTGGGGCGCTGCGTTTCATGCCGCGCAGGTGCAGATAGATCAACGCTTGGACCATGTTAGTAGGCCATCTATCAGCTATTTGAGTCACTCCGCTTACTCCCGGAGTTACTTATCTTTTGGTATGTGTACAGTCAGCCAGCTTGGGTATGTCGGGGCCTTGTCCCGTCCTTTGTATATTCAGTTCATCACTCTTAGAGGCCTGTAGATATGTCCCTGTGTGGTTCTGTCAGTATGTTATGTATGTCAGCTTGTGTTAGCCTTGTCAGTTTTTTTCATTGCATAGTTCTTATCAGCTAGGTTTATACTTATTCCGTTTATCAGTTATATTCATGGTTAGCAGATTATCAGCAGAATTAATGATGATCGACACTTAGTGTTGGTCATCCGTCGTGACCCTAGGTTGGATCGTGACATAAGTGGTATCAGAGCAGTTCAGTCCTAGTGTGTCTACAGGCCGTGTCTAGTAGAGTCTTGTTCAGGAGTATGTTGCGCGCCATACTTTTGAACAGGAGGCTACAAGGCGCTTCAGGATAGTTGTCTTTCTTTCTTCTCTAGATCGTGCGATAGAGCCATGATTATAGAATTCAGCCCTCTAACAATAGTGTTTTCAGCAAAGCGATGTTGCCGAATAAACTAACAGCTGCCCAGAAGGGCAAGGCTATTGCCGGGCAGGGTACTAGTAGAGTGCCACCTGAGATGGATGAGAGTGAGGAGTTCAGACGTGAGGCTCCATCTGAGGCCTCACAGATCCCTTCAGGTCAGGGCGATATTAGAGGTACTTTAGCTGCCATACCTCCAGCTCCTCAGCCTGATAGTTAGGGGCAGGAAGTGAGGGATGCCATCAGATTATTGACCAGTGTTGTAGTTGCTCAGACTAGGCAGCATAGTGCAGATGCCCAGGGAGATACTGGATCCAGGATCAGGGATTTTATCCGACTAGAGCCTCCAGTCTTTACTGGATCCCGTACGGGAGAGGTCCCTCAGGATTTTCTTGTGAGGATAGGCAGGGTGTTGAGGGTCATGCACGCATCAGAGACAGAGTCAGTAGAGTTGGCTGCATTCATATTGCATGACCTAGCAGCAGGGTGGTATCAGACATGGGAGCTGTCTAGAGGGTCAGGTGTTACTCCGACGACTTGGAAGGAATTCTCAGATGTCTTCCTTCATCAGTATATGCCCATAGAGACACAGAGAGCACGTGCTGATCAGTTCCTGACCTTGAGACAGGGAAGTTTGAGTGTAGAAGAGTATAATTATCGCTTTAATTCTTTAGAAAGGTTTGCCCCCACTGTGGTAGCAAGTATGGAGGATAGAATTCACAGGTATGTAGTGGGACTTGGTCCACACCTGATGAATGAGTGTATGATCGTTGCTATGCAGCCAAATATTATATCATGCATTCAGGCATTTGCTTTATCACTTGAGGAGAGGAAGTAGAAATAGAGAGCCGACAAGGATAGAGGGTTACCTAAGAGGGACAGATTGTTTGGTTCATTAACAGAGACATCCGGAGCGAGTAGACATCAGAGTGTTAGACAGCCACCAGCTAGTATACCTACACAGTCTCGTGGCTTTAGATCTGATAGACCTCCTAAGTCCAGATCTAGTCACACATCACTGACTTCAAGATTTAAGCGTCGTGGTACTTCTATACCGGCCAGTCAGACATATCCCAGATGTTCGGATTGTGGTAGACGCCACTTGGGTCCATGTCAGTTAGGAGTTGATACTTGTTATATTTGTCGCGAGGCAGGCCATTTCATGAGAGATTGCCCGACTAGGGGTGGTAGTGGTGCAGCCCAGCCAGCTAGATAAGCAGTAGCTTCCTCAGCACCAGCACGCCCTCAGGGGCATGTTCTTCGGGGACCAGCAGAACTGAAAGAACTTAAGGAGCAGCTGAAGGATTTGTTAGATAAAGGCCTCATCAGACCTAGCATTTCCCCGTCGGGAGCCCCGGTATTGTTTGTGAAAAAGAAAGATGGCTCTCTACGCATGTGCATAGATTACAGACAGCTAAATTAAGTCACAACAAGAATAAATACCCTCTGCCCAAGATTGATGAGTTGTTCGAACAACTCCAGGGTTCCAAGTGCATCTCGAAGATAGATTTGCGATCAGGCTACTATCAGGTTAGAGTAAGAGAATCTGATATACCTAAGACTGCATTCAGGACTAGGTATGGCCATTATGAGTTTTTAGTGATGTCGTTTGGACTCACTAATGCCCCTGCAGTATTTATGGATATGATGAATAGCGTATTCAGGCCTTATCTAGATTTAATTGTGATTGTATTTATTGATGATATTCTCATCTATACAAAGTCTGAATCAGAGCATGAGGAGCACCTACACATAGTATTGGGTACTCCTCGGGACCGGCAATTATATGCTAAGTTCTCAAAGTGTGAATTCTGGTTAGATTCAGTGGCATTTCTTTGCCATATAGTTTCAGCAGAAGGAATTAAAGTAGATGGCCAGAAGATCGAGACTGTGAAGAATTGGCCCAGACCTACGACGCTAACTGAAGTACGTAGTTTTCTGGGTTTGGAAAGTTATTACAGAAGGTTCACAGAAGGTTTTTCCTCCATTGCAGCTCCACCAAATTGACACAGAAAATAGCTAAATTTCAGTAGTCTGATTTTTGTGAGCACAGTTCCAAGAACTAAAGAACAGGTTGATAACAGCTCCAGTACTTACACATCGAGAAGGATCTGAGGGCTATGTCATTTACTGTGATGCTTCTCGAATTGGTCTTGGTTGTGTTTGATGCAGCACGGAAGAGTAATTGCCTATGCTTCCAGGCAGCTGAAAAAGCACGAGCAGAACTACCATACTCATGATCTGGAGCTTGCAGCAGTCATTCATGCAATAAAGATTTGGAGACATTATTTGTACGGGGTTCATGTTGATATTTATACATACTACAAGAGCCTCCAGTACATATTTAAGTAAAAGGAGCTAAACCTGCGACAAAGGCGATGGCTAGAGTTACTAAAGGACTATGACATGGAAATTCTTTATCATCCAGGTAAAGTGAATGTTGTAGTTGGTGCCCTTAGTCATAAGTCCATGTGTAGTTTATCTTACTTCAGCCACAGAAAAGAGAGTTAGCTCCTGCACTCCACCATTTGTCCAGCTTGGGAGTCAGATTAATAGATTCAGAGGACGCAAGAGTTATAGTTTAGAAAGCAGCCACTACTTGCCTAGTTACAGAAGTAAAACAACAGTAGTATGAGGATCCTGTTCTAGTTGAATACCAACAGATAGCCAGAAGAAAACTGAAATTACCATATAGGTTACTAGTGACGGGGTTCTTAGGTATAAAGAAAGACTTTGTGTTCCTGATGTTGTAGATTTACGTGGATAGATTATGTCTGAGGCATATTATTCCAGATACATTGTTAATCCAGGTTCGACTAAGATGTACCATGATCTTAAGCAGATTTATTGTAGGGACGGAATGAAGCGTGATATAGCAGAACTTATGGCTCAATGTCCTAACTGCCAGCAGGTTAAAGTCGAGCATAAAAAACCTAGTGGCTTGTTACAGGAAATAGAGATTTCATCATGAAAATGGGAAACAGTAAATATGGACTTCATTACAGGCTTGCCCTGTACGCGGAGCAGGTATGACTCTATTTGGGTTATAATTGACAGGCTTACTAAATCAGCTCATTTCTTGCCTGTTAGAACTACATATACAACAGAGGATTATGCCAGACTTTACATTAGAGATATAGTGCGCCTACATGGTATTCCAGTATCTATTATTTCAGACAGGGGCGCACAGTTTACAGCTAATTTCTAGTGATCGTTCCAGACAGGTTTAGGGACACAGGTGAATCCGAGAACAAAATTTCATCCCCAGACATATGGACAGGCTGAGCAGACCATTCAAACATTAGAAGATATACTTAGAGCTTACGTGTTAGATTTTGGAGGCAGCTGGAGTGATCATCTACTGTTGATAGAGTTTTCATATAATAATAGTTATCGTTCTAGCATACAAATAGTGCCATATGAAGCTTTATATGGGTGCAAATACAGGTCTCCTATAGGATGTTTTGAGGTTGGCGGGTCTTAATTAATAGGTCCAGATTTAATCCAACAGGTAGTTGATATAGTCAAGTTAATCAGGGAAATATTATTAGCAGCACAGAGTAGGCAAAAGTCCTATGCAGAAAACCGACGTCGAGATTTAGAATTTCATATTGGCGATTGTGTATTCCTGAAAGTATCACCTATGAAAGGCGTTATGAGATTTGGAAAAAGGGGAAGCTTAGCCCTAGATTTATTGGTCCATATCAGGTTATCAGGCGAGTTGAGCGTGTAGTCTACGAGTTAGACATTCCAGCAGACCTTCAGGAGGTACATCCAGTATTCCATGTTTCTATGCTCAGAAAATATGTCGGAGATCCTTCTAGAGTTGTACCAGTAGATGATGTTCAGATCACAAAGCAGTTGACTTATGAAGAGGTGCCAGTTGCAATTTTAGATAGATAGATTCGTTGACTAAGGACGAAAGATATTTCTTTAGTTAAGATGTTATAGCAAAGATATAATGTAGAAGAAATAACTCGGTAAGCTGAAAATGACATGAGAGACAAATATGCACATCTCTTCATTACTTCAAGTATGTAACATATCATTGTTTAATGCTTCTACATACTTCATTTAACATTCGAGGACGAATGTTCCCAACGGGGGGTATATTGTTACACCCCGTATGTCTAAAGTGACGTATATCATTCTAATGACATGTTAAGAATGATTTAAGTGAGTTTAAAGTCATAATATGACCATATATGATGTTTATATATTGAATATAAAGTTTGGGAAAAATTGGATTTAAGCTGCGGAAAAACCGACTAAGAAATTGCCTTGTAACGAAGCTTTTTCAGCAATTAATTTCATGTGTTATATGAGTTCTTTTGGGGACATATCATATACTCCCTCCGTTTAAAAAAGGATGAACCTTTGCGGAGTACGAGGGTCAAATTGACTAATTTTGACCGGGAATTTGCACATTGAATTTTTAAATTTTTTGAAATAAAATTTACATATTTAGAAACTACATGAAAAATACTATAAGTCACAATAGTTAACAATTCAAAATAGTTAGAAAATATTTGTAAGACATGTGGTCAAACATAATCTTGTTTGACCCTTCAAATAGTAATAGGTTCATCCTTTTTGAAATGGAGGGAGTATCAAATAGAAGGTATTGGAGTGTAGTTTCCAAAACTTTTGACGGTTTGTTCATACAACCTATGGATAAAAAGATATGAGCATCAGAAGTCAGGCCAGAAAAAGGGACATAAGCGCAAAAGAGGACTAAAACTGAAATGTTTCAAGTATAAAAGGAAATTTTCCTCTCATATCTCGTCACTTCTAGAAAAATAAAGAGAGAAACAGTGTGTTCTTTAAGGTTTAAGCCATTTTTATGATTTTGAAGGATAAACGTCAATCTTAACTCGAAATTGAAGACAGATTGCGTCAAAATGCTCTACGCGATTAAGGTAACGTTATGCTACCTTCAATTTCGTTTATAGTTTGAGTTTTAGAATTACTTCATGGCTAAGCAAAGTACCTAAATGTTGTATTATAGTTTTTTTAAGCTTTAGAAGGTGTGGAATTCAAAGGAGACAAGGTTTAGAAGCGAGAAACATCAAAGGTATGTAAGACTAAACCTTTCTTTTGGCAAGGCATGTATCTTTTAGATTATGAAGCTTTTCTTAGTTTTAAACTTAGTGTTTCTTGTGAGAAACTTGTATGGTACCAAGGAAACCTTGTATATACTTAATTTGGTACTAATATCCAAGGTGAAAGACGTTCAAATCAGCAAGACAAAACGTTTCAAAATTTAGAAAATTGTTTTGATCTTTGGACAGTTGTTAGTATATTGATCATAACTCCTTGTACAAAATTGATATTTAGATTCTTTAAGAATAACCAGAACTCTAAGACATATATCTACAACTTTCATGCAGACCATGAAGTCTATATCTTTCATCTATACTCTGAAAATTAGGTTGAAAGTAAGGACAGTGGTGTTGTCCAGACATTCTATCTGCGGATTTGTTATGTCATCCACTTGTCTCATCTTGTTATCTGTTTAACATGTTTATGTCATCAGTTTATCCGGGTATCCATTCCCGTGTATAGTATAGTACTGGTTCTGTTTTTGCGGATCATCTAGTTTCAGGAAAAACTCTGCCGAAAATTTTATAGAAATTCAAAGAGTTGGACAAATTCTAAGTTGCAGGTTGTGTCTATAATTCCATCTAGAGTTTTCTTATCATTCCTTTGAGTTCATATCTATTGTTGCCACATGTGTTATGCCTCATACATGCTTATGCTTATATTGTGATCATATTATGTGTGATTTGGAGTCCCCTATAGAGGCTGGACATTGGACACACAGTCCGGTCGCGTGTGATACTACCCGTCTGGGGGATACAGCCCCTCTGGTTTAGGCGGGAGTTGAAACACCTAGTGTGACTGGGTGTCATTCACACACTCTAACCAGAGAGACTAGATATTACTGGCTGGGGGGGATATAGCCCATAACACCCACCAGGTTTGTTATATACGCGCATATAGCTATAGTATGCATTGCATGATTATATGTGAGGCTAGTTCAGATGTTCAGTTACCTGATTTGGGGGGATATAGCCCATAACACCAGACAGGTACCAGTTCAGATAACAGTTCAGTTTTAGCTCCGTACCAGTTATCAGTTCTCAGTTTTCAGCCACCAGTTCTTAGCGCCAGGATCAGTTGACAGTTATCAGTTCCAATTTTCTAGTTACCAGTTATCAGTCATATTGTAGTTATTTATTTGTATAGTTCATCTCAGTCTTCAGTTTCAGATTCAGCTAGACTTCAGTTTATATTCAGATCATGTTTAGTACGTTCTTCAGATTTCCAGCTATATTGCTATGCTTCAGCTCATATTTACATAGTTATATTCCAGCCTTACAGTTTCATTCAGCTATAATATATTATGTGCTCATGCTTACATACTTGGTACATATCGTACTCACGCCCTTTTCTGGGGCGCTGCGTTTCATGCCGCGCAGGTGCAGATAGATCAACGCTTGGAACATGTTAGTAGGCCATCTATCAGCGAATTGGAGTCACTCCGCTTACTCCCGGAGTTACTTATCTTTTGGTATGTGTACAGTCAGCCAGCTTGGGTATGTCGGGGCCTTGTCTAGTCCTTTGTATATTCAGTTCATCACTCTTAGAGGCCTGTAGATATGTCCCTGTGTGGTTCTGTCAGTATGTTATGTATGTCAGCTTGTGTTAGCCTTGTTAGTTTTTTTCATTGCATAGTTCTTATCAGCTAGGTTTATACTTATTCCGTTTATCAGTTATATTCATGGTTAGCAGATTATCAGCAGAATTAATGATGATCGACACTTAGTGTTGGTCATCCGTCGTGACCCTAGGTTGGGTCGTGACAGAATCACTGCAGCTAAATAGATAATTCATGCAAAATCATTTAAGCTGAGATATTGTTAATTATCCTTAGACTAATGTTTATCTTGATAATTATGCAGGTCTAAACGTGATATGAAAAGATTGCACAAATAAAGGATAAAGGATAGAAGATCCGGATGCTTAAAGAGAAGAGTCCAATTAGGACTCAAACTCATGGGAGCTTTGGAGTTCTAATTGTTCAAGACTTCTTGGCTGCTGAAGCTATAAAACGTGGAGCATATTAGCCATTGAAGTGTGCACAAATACAGAGAGAATCGAGCAAAGCTTAAAAAGAGTCATTGTCTTATTTGTGTAATCAGTTAGCTACAGTGGAACTAAGTTAGAACCTGTTTCTTAGATTGAGTCTTGTAAAAGTTCAGTCTTAGTTCAACTGTAGAAGCATAATCGAGTTGTATCTTTCTGGTTCAAGTCGTGTACTTGACACAGCTTCACTGATCGTGAAAAAGGTCACTAAAGGATTAGAGTTAGTCCTAGGTTAGTAAGAAGGTAGTCTTGTAACCAAGTGAGTCTTTTTACATAGTGAAGTTGAAATCCTACTTGAGAAGTAGGTCGTGGTTTTTTGATCCCGAGTTCAAGGGGTTTTTCTACGCTAATATTGAGTGTTCATTTACTTACAATTTTAATTCCGCATAAGATATAGTAAAGGAACACATTTTAAGGAGCTGGTCCTTAAAACAGTAAAGTGGTGTATCTTGGAAAATATCAGAGGACTATTAACCCAACTTTCATGGCAAATTTGGTTGAACAGAAATAATGAATAAACCGTCTCTCACCACCATCCATGAAAAAACGACTGAATTTGTTGCCCTAGCTCACTCTACTCCTCCACACTGACTTAGAAGTACTTATAAACATAATGTTAGTAGTACTAGCATTAATAGTAGAGGTGGGATTTGTGGTGTCATTAGAAACTCCAAAGGGCACTAGATTTTTGGCTTCTATACGCACATCCTAGGTACAACTTAAATAGCCTGTGGGATCTTGTCCCTTCTACATGGTCTTATCCTGGCAAGTGAAAGCCATCTCTATCCTCTTGAAGTAGAATTTGATTCGAAATAGGTGTTGAAATCGATGTGATCCACATGCTCAAACACTAACATTTGCTTCTTGATTGCAGGTTGTTGATGGAGGAATGAGTTGAGTGGAGCTTAGACATTGCTTCAGATAAGCAAATTACATGGCTGACAAATTAGCAAATGAGGGTCTAAAGGCATCTACTAGGAAAACTATAGGTATTTTGGCACAACCACCCACTAGTACTTGTAATAGCTTTTTTGAAAGACTTAGAGGGTGCTTCTCACCCTAAAACTATTTCTCTTGGCATATAATATTATTGTCAAATGTGGCAACAATGCTGCTCCATAGATCTTCCTATGTCCAAATTTAATTTAATTAGTAATATAATCCTCCTTTGCACAAAAGAAAAAGAACTATTATGATCGAGGTTTTCGGGCGCTGATACACCACTTCTCTCACTAAAGATCTGTTGAGAGCTAGTTTTGAAGTATGACAAACGGAAAGGACTCAGAGGTTCCCACAAGGAACTTAGTCCTTGCAATGAAGGACACGCTTGATCGAAAAGAATTACGGGTTGCAAATCCCTGCGGAACTAGGAGTAGTGGCGCGTGAATGAATATGCATCCTAGTCAGACTAAAAGAGGCGGTGCCTAGGCTGTGTCTTTGAAGTGTGAAAAGGAGTTGGACTTCAACAAGGAAAAGAGTTACTAGGAATCCTGACTTGCCATAATTAAAAGGATTCCCTGTAGGACTCAACTAGGGTTTCAAGATCCTTATAAATACAAGTAGTGGAGATAGCCGTAAATCAGTTATTCACAAACGGAGAGTTGAGAGCATACAAAGGCAATCTAGCATCTTTCTACGTGAGTAAACTGGAGAAGACAACTGAAGTGCATGCAGTGTATTGAGTCTAGATATTCTGTCTAGGATCATCGAGTTGTAAGTTGTCTTAGTTTGAGCATTCATAGTTTTTACCTATTGGCTTATTACAGAAGCATAGTATTAGGTGAACTCTAGTGTAATTACTAGAAAAGCTAGAGTTTAGCTTTGAGTAGTGATTAGGGTCTAGAGTGTAGCCCCTTGGTTACAGAGTTTGTAATCAGAAACTTTGCTCTTGTGTTAGTGGATTCAGTTCTAAAATCCCAGAGTATGGGTCGTGGTTTTTCTCCCTTGAGCAAGGAGTTTTCCACGTAAAATCCTTGTGTCTTCTGTGTGTGTGGTGTGGTGAGTTGCAGTGTTTGAAATAGTATAAGAGCTAAGGTAAGAACTAGGTTCTATGTCAGAAGAACCAGGTTCTTGTAACGAAAATCGGAAGACACTATTCAACCCCCATTCTAGTATCTTTAGGAGGTGCATAGATTATAGCAAGTGGTATCTCTGCCGGTAGACCTTATAGATTCTTCTTACTATGTAGTTTAAAAAAGTGTCTATTTCAGATTTGAGAGTACCTTCAATCCATTTTTTCCATTATACTTAAAATTAAATGGTCGTCCCGCACAAATATTTTAAGTTGCGACAGAAGTTAAATATTGATGAGAAAGTATCATATTCGAGCAAATGCCCCAAAGAGACTACATATGGAGCCCGAATATGAAATATATGTTAATTTGTAGTTGAAGCGAGATCTACTTCGCGTAGTCTTCTTATTAAAGAACCATCTTTTTAAGTGAATAGGAGCCATTAAGAAGGGGATTATTCTTAATAATCCTATAAAATTTATCACTTTTTCATTACAATTTTTCTTTTCATGACGACTGAAAAGAATCATGTAAAGTAGTTACGTAAAATGTCATTTATTGTAGTGTTAGGGTGATAGTGGTGATATATTTAAGGCTTCCAAAATTGCAAATGAAATGTCATGGGTGAAGGGCAGCAGGGATGCGCGTACATTTGCATTTTGGACTATGCGTTCATCCAAACTTTAGTATTTTTATATGAGTTTAAATAGGTATTTGAAAATTCATTAAAATAAAGATTAAATCTAAATTCATAATTTCTAAGAATAAAATAAATTATTATCACCAATATCATCAATAGATCTTTGCTGGAAAGAAATGTGTAAAGAGGTCCCATTTTTACGATTTTGTGCCCATATTGTACTAGTAACATTGCATGTGCTATAAAAACCTTTGAAGGAATTTTGAAGTAGTGATTTTACAACCCCCCATGTGCTAAAGTAAACTTGAAGTTATAGATCTGACGCTTTCCTCAACTCTAGTCACCTCACTGTTCTTACTTTTTTGTTCTTAATACCCTTAGTCCCTTACCTTTCTGAACACTGTTCCTTTTTCATTTTAGTTTTCACTTATTTGAGACAAGTGTCTACTTTTGCATAAATGTCTTGAGAATCCCAAGGAATGCTTAAAGAAGCAATGAGTGAAACCAATAAAGGCTCATTAATGCTCAACTTGTGATTGGAAGGTACACTTTAAAACCACATGCAATATATAACCTGGACTCTTGAGGTAGTATATTCATGTAACAAAGATGTTTCTAAACACAAATATTGGTTTTACTCCTCTTATGTGTCACATAAATTTGAAGAAGATACATTGATTTTCATACATACTTATAGACGTACATAGATTTTCCTAAATTTATATAATACTCTAAATTAATAGGTAGAATGAGAATTCATGTAACCGATTTCAACTTGTTAGAGTAAAATCGTTACTTGAATACTAGTATAAAATAATGAATAATGACTAGCTCTTTGGTAATAGCTGCTCACGCTTGTATCCCTTTGTTACCAAAGAGAAAAAGTAAAAAAAGAGTCATGTGTCACGTCCCGCCACATTCAGGCGCTCGTGCGGCGTCTTTGAGGCCTCCACTCTGCCCCAAGATCAGCCTTTCATCTTCCGTGCCAACTGGTTTCGCCCTGCCACGGGCTCATCAGGGAAGCGGCAACAGCTCCCGACCAGTTGTGCCAAGTGCTTTCGCAAGGCCCCCTTCATAGTCGCGCCACAAGCTTACCGCACACATGCGGGTCTACAAGTCAGACTCGGCCAGACACATGCATACACTGGCTAACAACCCCTCAACGCTATTGCCGCCCTAGCTTTTAGTCCACCATGGCAGGATTCTTCGGGCACGTCCCTCATCTCCAGTGTCACGCAAAATAGGGCGTGACATCCTCCCCCACTCAAAATATAGCACGTCCTCGTGCTAGGGAGAGGTCCTTCATCCCAGGATCGTTCTCGTACGAGCTGGCTTCCCCAAGCCTTATGGCCTTCACAACACAGCAGCTTGCTCCTCTGCCTCTACAGTCCGACAACTCACTTGCCCCAATGTCTTCGCAGTCCGGCTACATTCAGTGCCGCTGGCGTTCCCACATAGGATGGCTTCCGCCCAGCAGGTACGATCCGCTCTGATACCATTCGTCACGTCCCGCCACATTCAGGCGCTCGTGCGGCGTCTTTGAGACCTCCGCTCTACCCCAAGACCAGCCTTTCATCTTCCGTGCCAACTGGTTTCGCCCTGCCACGGGCTCATCAGGGAAGCGGCAACAGCTCCCAACCAGTTGTGCCAAGTGCTTTCAAAAGGCCCCCTTCATAGTCGCGCCACAAGCTTACCGCACACATGCGCGTCTACAAGTCAGACTCGGCCAGATACATGCATACACTAGTAACAACCCCTCAACGCTATTGCCGCCCCAGCTTTTAGTCCACCATGGCAGGATTCTTCGGGCACGTCCCTCATCTCCAGTGTCACGCAAAACAGGGCGTGACACATGTCTTACATAAATCAAAAGTCAAAACAGGAAAAGGTTAGAAGTCTTATGAAATTCTCAGCCAAGTAGCTACCATGTTCATTGATTTTAAATCTTCCATCTTTTCAATACAATCCCCAACTAAACAGATGTTTACTTTAATAAGAAGATTGATTGACAAAATGATGTGATATTAGTTGGTTTGTCCTATTTCTTGGTTTAGTACAATTTGGCTGCAGCTGTTCAAGCTGAGTTGAACTAAACTAATCAATCGGCATGCTTGGGAAAGTAGGCAAAACTAGTTTAGAAGCTTTTCTACCCAACTAATTTGAAGGGACTCGTCAATGTAACCAACTTTTCATGATTTTGAAATAAATAAAAGGTGAAAAAAATATGAAACAAAATGAAAGAGAAAAACTAAAATACAATCTGAACTTTTCTTGCCCATGGCCCCCTCACTCAACATCTCAGCTAATTGCCTTGAGATCTACCTTAGACAGTACTTGCATACAACTCTTCCCCTAATTTTTCTAGGCAACAATTGCTCTCATCCCTTCCTCCAATCTTCCAAATAATTGAAATGTAGCCTAGACAACACTTGTCCTCGATCTATTCCTACATTTTCCTAATTAATTGCCTTGAAATCTTGCATAGTGACAAAGTAGGCCATTTTGATAAAACCATAAAAAATAGGGATAAGCTCTCCGAAGCACTTAATTTTGGGAACAAGGGTGAACGTTCTGCTTTTCTTTCGAAACAAAAGTAACTTTAAATCATATTAAAAACATGAGGTATAATATTTTACAAGTATTTCAACATATGAAATTCACCTAGTTACACATTGGAGCTCTGAGCCAAAGAGAATAGAAAATACTTAATAGCAAATGGTATTTCGTACACAATAGACAAATAAATTTTAAACTTTTTCCCAAATTCTTTTATCATATTCTAACTATTATAATATTGTTCGTCAAGTACCATAAGTTATAACCCACCTATTTTATTTGGGTTTTGAACCATTTATGTTTTATGAAATGGAACACCAATATACTACCAATGCAAAATTCTTGGATTGTCAGTTTTCAACCTACCATTAAATGTTCAACAACCGCCCAATACTAGACTTTCCCATCTTTTCTGTAGTTTCCAAATTCTTAAAACAACTAACAATCTTCCACATTACTCTGCTTTTATAATTATAGTTGACTACAAATCATTTCATTAAAAATAAATAAGTTTATTTTCAAATTTAGAAAGAGATAATTTTTTAAATGGACTAAAAAAAAAATAAATTCATCATTTTTAAAATGAATCAAACAGTTCATATTTGTAATTTATCAACTCAATTAATTTTAGATTTGTATGGTATATGACACATTAGTAAGGTTCTCTAGTCTTTATCAGTATTGAAAATTTCTCTAGTCTTTGTCACATTGAAATTTTCTCCATTCTCATAACTCGATCACGAGACATTAAGAATGAAGAAATCCCACCACATCATCGATGGTCCAAAGTAACCTAACTTACTTCAAGATCTTTTATGTCCAACATTAAACCTGAAACTCAAGCCTACCAGCCACCACACAACCATAGAAACTTCAGATTCCTTTATTCCTCTCACATAACCTCTCTTCTGTCTCCAAAACTCACAACACCATCTTATTCCAAACACAATACTTCACTCCTCTTTCATTCATTCCCTTTGTTCATTCACCATGAAACTCCTCTTCTTTCTCAACTTTCTCTTCTTACTATACCAACCCCTGAACTCTTTTTCTTCTACTTTAAACACCCAAAACTCTTCACCAATGTTAATATTACCACTAAAAACTCAAGAAATCTCCTCTAAAGCTCCAAACAAACTTCCCTTTACACACAATGTAACTCTCACAGTTTCTCTATCAGTAGGCACACCTCCACAAAATGTTACAATGGTACTCGACACAGGCAGTGAACTCTCATGGCTGCACACCAACTCGACCCGGCTCAACACGACCCGACCCGTTTTCGATCCGACACAATCCACTTCGTACCGACCCGTCTCATGCTCTGACCCGACATGCACGACCCGGACCCAAGACTTCTCCATACCAGCTTCCTGCGACTCCAAGAATTACTGCCATGCAGTGCTTAGCTACGCGGACGCTTCGTCTTCTGAAGGCAATTTAGCGACAGAAACATTCCGTTTTGGCGACGGGTCCGGGTCGGGTTTCCCGGGTACCATATTCGGGTCAATGGACTCGGGTTATAGTAATGACCCGGATGAAGATGATAAGACAACTGGGTTAATGGGTATGAACCGTGGTGCACTTTCATTTATTTCACAAATGGGGTTTAAGAAGTTTTCATATTGCATTTCGGGGTCTGATTTTAACGGTATTTTACTTCTTGGAGCGGCCAATATCACTAGCTGGTTTTTACCATTAAATTACACGCCGTTAGTTGAAATATCAATTCCATTGCCTTATTTTGATAGAGTTGCATATAGTATACAACTTGAAGGTATTAAAGTTAATGATAAGTTATTACCTATACCAAAATCCGTATTAGTACCCGATCATACGGGTGCGGGTCAAACTATGGTTGATTCGGGTACGCAATTTACTTTCTTACTTGGTCCAGCTTACACTGCATTAAGGAATGAGTTTTTGAATCAAACTATGGGAATTCTTAAAGTTCTTGATGATCAAGATTTTGTATTTCAAGGTGCAATGGACTTGTGTTATCGTGTACCTATTAACACAACGAGGTTACCAACGTTACCCTCGGTGAGTTTAGTGTTCCGAGGAGCAGAAATATCTGTTTCGAGTGAACGCTTGTTGTATCAGGTACCTGGTGAAATTAGAGGCAATGATACGATACATTGCTTCACTTTTGGAAATTCGGAGTTATTAGCTATCGAGGCGTATATTATTGGACATCATCATCAACAAAATGTATGGGTAGAATATGATCTTGAAAAATCTCGCATTGGTTTCGCTCAAGTACGGTGTGATGTAGCGAGTCAAAGATTTGGTCTATATTGATAATCACAGATTACGACGGTAGATGTAAAGTACTAGTATAGTTATTATTCTTTTCAACTATATGTAGTTTGGTCAGAAATAGTTTGGTCAGAAATAGTGAACTTTAGTCGATAACACCAAAGTTGATGGTGTAGTATGTGGAAGTGGTCCCAAGAGATAGCACCTCCAAATTTATGAATTGCCATTAAGTTGCAGAGCATCAAATTAAATGAAAGTGGGGTATGGTTCATGGCAAGAATGGTTGGTGATTTTAAAGAGAGATTTTCAACGAAGGAAAATTGTCCTTCACCATTTTGTACATTACCTTTTTGTGTTAGACATAAGTTGGATGGTTGAAAGTAAGATATACTTTGAGTTGGTTCAGCTACTCACCACCAAGTCAACAACTTTTTGGCTGAAGATGAAGGGTATGCTGATTTTTCGGAGGCTATTAATAATCTTCTTGTAGATTCTTGTCGTGTTTAGTATTTTGTCATGTATACTTATTGATGAGTTATGTTATTTTTCTGTAGGGAACATATATTGTTTATTGTAATAAATGAATACTCTTAGTTGCTCATGCTTGAAATTGAAATATTGTTTGTTAGTTGGATGTTTTTAAGTGGCATGCCTTCTCGGAGAATTTGTTTTTCGGTGGCATGCCTTCTCGGAGAATTTTGACCAATAGCCACAACTTAGAACGCTCAACGAGCTACACTCAGTATTTCCAATAACCACTGCAGCAAGCCTACATGCGGCTTTGCCTCTTCGATGTCGCTGGTGTGCTTCTTCACTTGATGTTTCGCAGACTTTTTTCAATTATGAACTGAATATTTAAAGTATATATAGTTTTATTGTTAAAAGAATCATATAGTAGAAAAAAATATAGAGTTTGATGTTAAAAGACATTTAAAAATATAGAGTTTGATGTTAAAAAACATTTAATATTTTTATCTACAAAAGTCCAAGTTTTTATATTGAACATAACTGTATTTCCCAAAAATGTATCAGGTTTTACAATTAAATTTATATTTAGTTGAGTCTAAGGCGACCGTTTATATCTCAATTCGATCCGATTGATAAGCAGCTTACGTTAGTGAAACAATTGAACTTTAGCGATTTAATTCGAGAACGAGTAATATATCGATGTCAAGGATGTAGATTCGATGTCAGATATCACTTAACGATGTCAAGTTCAAATAAACGGTTCGAAGGCTAGTATGAACAGATAATTCGAAGTGAATAACAAGCCAATAATTTACGATGAGATAATTCCGCCCTAATTAGATGCACGGTTTTGATTAACTACGATGACAACAACAGATTCAGTGATAGTGAATGAATGCAGTATGAATATATTTGACCGAATAATATAATAAGGTAAATGACAGCAATGTATCCGAAATGGCTTAACAATAAGCAGATTGACGAACTTGCTTATGCGATCGGAATGACGACAACAAATTGATAAGATTGAAAGTAGTGAGACAACGAATGAATCAAACGATAAATAAAGCAAGTATCAACTAAAACGAGCAAGCGGCAGATGAATAATTAAAGTGATAAAAGCTTATTGTATTGAAGAGCCGTAGGATGGTGCTTCAAATGAAAGAGATGATCCTTCTTCCACGTTTGAACCAAGCCACGGCTGAATTTGATACAGGGATTGCTCTAATGACGACAGTAATTCTATGTATGTTGAAAGAACAAAGCAAAATATTTAAGTGGCTGAATAAAGATTTGAGAGTAATGCTGCTTCAGATGAGAGAATAACAATGTGTCCTCAAATGAGAGTATAAAGACCTATTTATAGGTTGAAATGATGAAGAGTTTCAACCCTAGAAGAACTCCACTTTCTCACGTTTCTCATCCAACAGTTGCACGTTTTCACCTACTTCCCCTGAATCCGCTAAATTCGTTCCGATAAATTTGGGATAAGGGCAAACTGCATTATCCATTGGAATGCTGTCTTCGAAAATATCCGATCGCAATGAGCACATAACCGATCACGGAAGTAAACAAAACCATTTCTTCCCGACCACAACAATTCCGAAGTCAATTAACGCCTCTTCATGAAATCATAACCGATGACTGTGATCGAACAGAAATCGACCAATACAGATAGTCCCCCCACTTGTCAAGTCGTGTGTTCGTGAAAACTTGGCAAGTGGCTTGAATTCTTGGCGGGAAACCACGTGGAACACTTGTGTCCCTCCATTTTGAAACGCCAAAACGTCGCCTCAACTTCCCATCGCTACACGTGTCAGAAATCGTGCGGGCAGCAGTTTCTTGACGGTTCCCAAGGCAATGATGATTCTTGCCTTATAAATACTCACTTCAAAACTCACTTTATAAACTTTACAACTTCTGAAAGAAAATTCTTCAAGTTCTTGAAAAATTCTCCAATTTTCTTAAGCAAATCCCAGAAATCCCTTACTGATCTTGTGAATTCTTATCACTTTTGCTCCAGGTTTTCTAAGAACTTTGTTTAAATTAATCAGATTCACGCCTTGATAATGTCTACCTCTTCTCCAAAATGTTGTTGACGCTGAACTTACTTCCACTACGGCAGTTACCGCCACAGCCCCACCGCAGTCCGGCGCGGTGGTGGAGCAGACTCCCACCATTGCTGGTCCTTCAGTAGACAAGAAGGGAAAAAAGTGGAAGGAAAGGAAGGTGAAGGACTATGGTCCCAAGAAGTTGTGGTCGGAAATTCTTCCGAAGAGATTCACTTATGAGAACGATTGCAAAATCAGTGTTCAAAGTGAAGCGGAGCAAGGGAAGAAGAAGAACATTCCGATCGATTCAGTAGACTGTGCGATCACGCCGGAATCGATACCACGAGTTCGAGAGGAATGTGGTTGGAAAGTGGGCGACATCGACGTGATGTGTCCTCCAAGAAAATCGACGTTGGCGACTCACGTCGAGGATCACTCAGTGGTGCTGACTTACCCCTTTACTATCGGGTTTTCTCTCCCGGTCGATAATGTGATCGAGGAGTTTTGCAAGATGTACAACGTCTGCCTTGGGCAGCTTTCTCCGATGATATGGAGAACAGTAGTAATTATGCGATATATCGCAGAGGAGGCGGAAGTGGAGCTGACACTTCGCCATATTCTCAACATATACTCTCCTCGAGTTTACAAAGGAGGGGTGATAAATTTGGCCAAACGAGGTCAACGGGCCTTGATATCCGACAACGATGACGATCTCCGAGGATGGGATCAACGCTTTGTCTTTATTCCTACGAAGCAGCTAACCGACCCTGAAAAGGAGCTGCTGCCAAGTGTTTGGAATCGAACCCGTAAGCACTTCGTTCGTTCGTTTTCTTTCTTTTTGAATGAATTTAAGATCTAAATCTCATAGTTCTTCTAAATTTTTCAGCTGATGTGGTCATCTTCGATCAAGTTGCCGATATTATACCATGGCTGATAAGGGTACTTGATAAGACGACCAATGACAAACGAGCTTGGAAGCTGGTCGCAGCTTTGAAGAAACTCAAAGCTAAAAATCATGGTAACTTTGAACTATCCTTGTATTTACAATTTTTGTTTCGTTGACGCCTTTTGATACTTAAAAATATTTTCTTAGGCATCACCGGTGCTGGAGGTGAGCCAAGTGACGAAGAGGCTGAGCCCGAGGGCGGAGAGAAAGTTGATGACGCTCCTCCGCCGAAGAAGAAGAAGAAGTCGTTCCAAGAATTGAGGAACAAATATCTGCCCAAGATAGTGGTGGTTGAAAAAGGGCAAGGGGGCAGTTTATCGGAGGTGCCCCAGACCATAGAGGATGTGGTCGCTGGGACAAGTTCAGCGATCGCAGCGGCGAAAGCCGCCGAAGGAACGACCTCGGTCATTGACATCGAGGGAGAAGAAACCGGGGACGAAACGGGATGTGACCGATTAGTGAGGCGTCCCAAGAAGCCAGTTAAAGAGAGACTCCAAGAGACAGCCATCCAACTCAAGGTGGCTGAACAGGGAGATCTTTCAGTGGATGACTATCATCTTTCCCCTGTAGCCGAAGAGGTCAATTCGGGCTCAGGGGGCTTGCCTAGTAGAGAAGGTGCTCTCGTTTCTTTGGGCGTTGCTCCTGAAAACCAAGGAAATGATCGAGGCCTTTGACCGCGAATTCGAGGAGAGGGATCCAGCTAAAGGGAAAATGCCAGCTTTGGATCGGCCGATATCGACGACGAAGTCTAAATACGATGAAGAAACAGGGTCGTCGTTTTTTGGTGCGGATCATGCTGATCCTATCGCGCCTCTTCCTCGGGGCGAAGAAGCTGCTGCCTTCGCCGCTTTGGGTGAATCCGAAAGGAGGGGCGGCAGATCGCTTACAATAGAGGTGCCACCCAACGTCGATTTGCTAAGGTGCCCGAAGCGGTTGGCAGATTATTTATTCGATGTCATTGGCCCGATGGAGCAAGCTCGATTGAACACGCATTCAGATCTGAGTTTGCCTTCTCAGATTTCTTTTAGTGCCCTCAGGGTAAATTCCATACTTATAAAAATTTTCCTATCTTGCTTTGCATAGATTTTTATGTACTTCGACTGCAATTTGTTTTTCAGAACTGCATAATGGCGATCGAGACCGCTGATCGGATCCGCCAGCTTCAGGATGGAGCTAAAGTTTTGAATGAGCAAATTATTCATCTTACTTCGGCTGGAGAGGACCTGCATCGGAAGCTGAAAGCTGCAGAGGCCAAGTATGTTGAACTTTTGGCCAATTTTGATAAGAGTACGAATGAACATGCTCTTCGCCAAACGGAGCTGGAATCTCAGATCAGAGCTTTGAACTAACAGTTGAGTGATCACGAAGCCAATTCTGATCTGAAGATAGCCGAACTCAATTCTGTCTTGGAGAGCAAGAACAAAGAGTTGGCTGACCAGTTCGAAGAGTTGAGTGTTCTTCGTAAAAGTAATGAAGACCTAATGGTTCAAGCTGATAGCTTGTCGGAGCGGAACTTGTTGCTTCACAAGGAATCCACCACCCCTAAGGCGCGATCTCGAGGAAGAGTTTGAAAAGAAGAAGGATCTGATCCTCGCAGAATCAAGGCGCGATGTCCTTAGGGAAATGTTGGATCGAGATGTCAATGTTCCTGCCGAATTAAGCGAAGCTGTTGCCATTGTGAGGTTAACTCGTGAAGATCTTGGTCTCCCAGCGAGTTCTTCTGATGAAGGCTCTGATGGTGAATGATCTGTAGTTGCTTTCGACTTGTTATTTTAGTCATTTTTGAAAGCTGATGTAATGCAGTCGTATGATTGGCTATGTACATATACGATTAATATGAATGAGATTATATTCCTTTCATTGTTGTACTGTTTTTTCCGAAGATGATTTTATTCGTTCGAAAATTTTGATGTTCAACGATAGTCGTCGAAAGAGATGATTGGGGCCCAATGTCTTAGCGCGTAATGAGAAATGACGTCTCATCTCCATGCAATGCACTCTTCGAACATTTTTATGAGTTCGGAATTAAGAATGAACACTTGGTGAAAAACTTGGAATTGTAAAATTCGCTAACATTCCACTCGAGTCGGAAAAATGTGAAAAGTTGAGAATATAACCAGTGTTGCGTGTTATTGAAATGAGCCGCTAAAGGGCTTTAAATACATTTTGGATCGTGTATTTTGATCGATTACAGGATGTGGCCGTTTAAAGGCACAGACTTTTGATCGGTAACGGATCGTTTACATAAATAGACAATCTTTGACTTTAAAATAAAGCTGTTAAAGTTCGAAACATCCGATTGTCAAATTTCCAATTCGAACGAGTCCCCAGTTCGAGTGAACTAGGAACTTTTGTCAAATTTTGAACGAATCCCAAGTTCGAGTGAACGTAAGAACTTCGATTGAATTTTGAACGAGTCCTCAGTTTGAGTGAACGTAAGAACTTCGATCGAATTTTGAACGAGTCCCCAGTTCGAGTGAATCGTAAGAACTTTGGTCAAATTTTGAATGAGTCCCCGATATTGTCTTCAATCGGTCTCGTTCCTTCTTCCGATGGGAAGCCTCCGGTTCTTGGGTAGTCCCCAGTATCAGTTGATGACAATCGTGCTAACTCCATCTCCCCCCAGTGTTTGAGTATGAAGGATGAGTGGTCGAACACTGGTCCTGAAACGGAGTCATAGAAACAAAAACCGAGAATCGTTATAGATGAAGACCACGTTAGAATGTTCGTCAGACTTATCGACCCCGATCGGAGCGTTTTGGGCTCATGTGTTCGTGGGTGATGTTTGTCATCATTCGATTCCAACTATGCTTATCATCTAAGAGTGTTAGTGTCAAATAATCGATTAAATAATTCTTTCCGATGGAAGAAAAATTTGAAATTTTGCGAGATTAAAGGATGAAAATTGTTGATACCGTAGTCTCTCAAAAGTAGTACTTCTTCAATTGTGTGATGTTCCAATTGAAGTCGACTGGTTTGGAGTCCATTGTTTCGAGTTGGTATGATCCTTTCCCGATTACTGCTTTGACCCGGTAGGGTCCTTCCCAATTTGCTCCTAGCTTACCTTCGTTGGGCTCATCCTTTTTCGGTCTTCTAATTTTCAGCACATAGTCACCTACATTAAAAGATCGATACCTGATTTTTTTGTTGAGGTAGTTTTCTGCCCTTTGTTTCTGTGCTTGTATTCGAACAAATGCCATGTCCCTTTTTTGCTTCGATCAGGTTGAGAGATCTATCAGCATGGCTTCTCTATTTGTTTCTTCGGTGGAGTGGGCAAACCGAAGACTGGGTTCTCCCACTTCCACCGATATCAGTGCTTCTGCTCCATAGACAAGTGAGAACGGTGTTTCTCCGGTGCTGTGCTTCACCGTTGTTCGATGAGCCCACAGCGCTCCGGGGAGTTCGTTCGGCCAGTTGCCCTTTGAATCATCCATCCTTTTCTTCAAATACTCAATTATTGTTTTGTTGGAAGATTCAGCCTGTCCATTTGCACTAGGATGATAAGGTGTTGAGACAATTCGCTTGATTCCCCATTTTTCGAAGAAGGCAGTGATCCGTCTTCCTACAAACTGTTTACCATTATCGCATGTGATCTCTTTCGGGATCCCAAAACGACAGATAATATTTTGATGAATAAATTTAATGACTTCTTGCTCACGAATTTTAGCCAAGGCAATTGCTTCTACCCATTTAGAAAAATAATCAGTAAGAATAAAAATAAATTTTACCCCGCTGGGCGTTGTTGGAAGCGGCCCGACCAAATCCATTCCCCACTTCATGAATGGCCACGGTGACGTGACCGAATGAAGTGGCTCTGCATGTTGATGTATGAGGTTGCCAAATCGTTGATACTTGTCGCATTTGCGGATGAATTCTTTGGCGTCATCTGCGATCGTTGGCCAATAGTATCCAGCTCTTAGGATCTTTCGAACCAACGATTTGCTGCCGGAGTGATTGCCGCACTCGCCTTCGTGGATTTCTTTCAAAACATAGTTTGTCCCATCTGGTCCCACAGACTTCGCTAAAGGGCCGCTGAACATTCGTCTGTAGAGCTGGTTTTCTAAGAGACAATATCTTGCCGATTTAGCTTTGATCGGGCAGATTTTTTGTCATCGGGAAGGGTTCCTGCCTGCAAATAAGAAAAGTATTTGTTTCTCCAATCCCAAGTATGGTTAACATATTTTACCTCTTTGATGCTCCGACAGAGTGGTGATTCGAACAGGTGGACCACTGTTTCATCGATTTTGCCATCGATGACCGCTGCAGAACCGAGGTTGGCTAAAGCGTCTGCTTCGATGTTGTCCTCCCTTATAATCTGAGCTATTTTCCATTCTTGGAAAGATGTAAGGAGATTTTGCACCTTTTCGAGCAACTGCTGCATCCTTGGATCTCGAACACAAAAATCGCCTTGGATTTGATTTACACCAGCTGAGAGTCACTTTTGATGTCTAGTCGTTCGACCTTCAAGTCTTTTGCAATCTTTAAACCTGCAGCGAGGGCCCCATATTCGGCCTCGTTGTTAGTTTTTGCATGTAATTTGATTGCGTACCTGAGTTTTTCACCGGTAGGTGCTATTAACAAGATTCTGAGACCAGTCCCTTTCACATTTGAGGCACCATCGGTAAACATTTTCCAAACTCCGGGATCGGGATCCCTCATTATCAATTCTTTCTTTTTTGCCTCCGGGAAAATATTAGCGCTAAAATCTGCTACAAAATCAGCTAACACTTGAGATTTTATGGCGGTTCGAGGCTGATAAGTAATATCGTACTCGCTCAGCTCGATCGCCCATTTCATTAATTGACCAGAGAGATCTGGCCGATGTAAAATATTTCGCAATGAAAAAGTAGTTACGACAGATATTGAATGACGTTGGAAATAAGGTCTTAGTTTCCGTGCAGCAGTGACTAGTGCAAGTGCTAGTTTTTCTAGGTGCGGATACTTTGTTTCTGCATCTAGCAATATTTTACTAACATAATAGATAGGAAATTGATTACCTCTGTCCTCGCGGACGAGGACAATGCTTACAATGACATCGGAGACGGCCAAGTAGATCAGCAGCATTTCTCCTTCGATCGGTTTTGACAAGAGTGGAGCATTTGACAGGTACAGCTTCAAATCTTTGAGGGCCTTTTTGCATTCTGGTGTCCATTCAAAGCTTTTGTTCTTTTTCAGCACCGAAAAGAACTTGTGACATCGTTCAGATGACCTCGAGATAAACCTGCTGAGATAGGCTACTCGACCGGTCAGCTGTTGAACTTCCTTCACCGTTGATAAGTCTTCGGGAATGCTTTCAATTGCTTTGATTTTGTCTGGGTTGGCCTCAATTCCTCTTTGCGATACGATGAATCCCAAAAACTTGTCGGATCCAACTCCGAACGCGCATTTCTCCGGATTCAATCTCATGTTGAACCGCCTCAGTATCGTGAAAGTCTCCTCCAAATGACTTAGATGATTTTCTTTCTCAAGAGACTTGACCAACATGTCATCGATATATACTTCCATGGTTTTTCCGATCAAATCTTTGAACATAGTAATGACCAAACGCTGGTAAGTAGCGCCAGCATTTTTAAGGCCGAAGGGCATGACTGTGTAGCAATAAGTCCCCATGTCTGTGATGAACAACGTCTTCTCCCAATCCAATGGTTCCATCAAAATTTGATTAAAGCCTGAATAGGCATCCAAGAAGCTTAACATTTTGTGTCCTGCCATTGAATCGATCAATCTATCGATGTGAGGCAACGGGAATGAATCTTTTGGACAGGCCTTATTGAGGTCGGTATAATCGACGCATACTCTCCACTTGCCGTTTTTCTTTGGCACTACTACAGTGTTTGCAAGCCATTCAAGATATTTGACCTCCTTATGTATGATGTTGACCGAACTACCAGCGTCGACTAACACCCTTTTCACATCAGCGTCGTCGATCCTCATCGTGACTACAAGTGCGTCGTGATGGGGATGAATTCTGTCATCGAAATCAAAATCTCCGAACACGATCTCATCATTCATATCATCTCGTGTTCGCTTGTCTCGTGTAAATGAGACCTTTGCATATTTCTTGGTAGTGTAAGTTACTCCACAAACGTCATCTCCTCCGGTAATGACATTTACCGTCTTCCTAGGAGCAGGGGGTTTTGGCGGCTCATCGTCTTTCTTCTTATTAAAATTATTCCGCCCTCTGTCAGTCAATAGTTCGACCAGATGCCCCTTCTGCAGCAGGCTGGCCACTTCGTATCTCAACGCCTTACAATCCTCCGTTGTATGGCCGAAATCATGGTGAAATGCACACCATAGATTTTTATCCCTTGTATTTGGATTCGTTTTTATGCGACCTGGAAATTTTACAACCTTCTCACCCATTCCCTTCAAATGATTCACCAAGTTTGGTGTTGAAATGCAAAAATTGTACTCCGTCACTTTTGGGGGGAGCGGTCGATCTTTCGGAGACGAAGATGCTTTCGACTGCCCTTTCTTCGACTGATTCTTCGAACTACCAGCTTCGTGGTTGTTGTTCCCCATTCGAGGGAAACTGTAGGGCTCCCATCGCTGGTCCCTGAAGTTTCGCCTGTCATTTTCAACACTCCGTGGTGGAGGTCGATCATAATGGTAACTATTTCGGACTAGCTGTAACTCCTCCTCCTCAGCTCTAATCCGCGGCTCGCATTCCCGATATAGCACTTCGAATGTCCATGCATCAATCTCCCTGAGGCGATCTTTCAACTTCCATGCCTCAATCGAATCAGTGCGCAGATTGTTAGCAAAGGTCAAGCAAGCCCACCTTTCTTCGAGATTCGGGATATGAATCTTCTCGTCGTTGAATCGCTTCACAAATTGCTTTATGGTTTCCCCAGGTCGCTGCCTAACATTCAATATGTCTTCCACCCTTGGTGCTATCTTTTTCGCTCCAGTATGTGATCGAATAAACTTTGCTGACATGTCATCAAAATTCAATATCTCATTTTCAGGCAATTGCAGATACCATTTCAATGCCGCTCCTTTCAATGTCTCACAAAACTTTTTGAGGCTGACCGAATTAATTTCTTCCGAAGTTAAGTCGTTCGCCTGAACTGCAACCGAAAACATATCGATGTGATCCCTTGGATCTGTGGTCCCATCGTACCTCAAACTTTCTGGTAACTTAAAAGTTTTAGGAATTGGCATCGGTGCTGCACTTGCTGGGAACGGACGCTTTGAGATCGATTTCTTAGCGACCTCGTCCGTTAACTTTGGGACACCTGGCAATTTCTCCATAAATGATTTTATCTCACCAAATTTTTTGTCCACTGTGTCATTCAACAGAGTTTGCATCGTCGCTAACATTCTTACTTCTGCTGTAACCGAGGCCGGAGCTCCCATAGCTGCCGCGGCTGTGCCCGATCCCCTAGATCCGACCCTCGCTGCAAGTCCCCCTGTTACGGCGCCCTGAGGAACCGAAGTCGGAATGCTTGCTGGGGGTGTGATCGGTGGGGTAGGCGTTCTGTTTCCGATAGAATTAGATAAAACCCTTAGTTGCTCCTGTATCATTTCGAACTGAGCGTCGTGTCTTTTCAAATACACCATTAGTGACGCGTTTGCATCTCCTGACTCAGTTTCGACCACGGGCTCCTTACCCAGTCGCTGTCCTCGGGGTGCGTCCAACTGTGAACCAGCAGGAATGTCGTCATGAGTTGGATCCTGCTCGCGGTTGGTAGACTCATCGACCGCTTCAACGTTGGTCGGAACTGGAACCCCACCATTGGGATTGAGTTGTTGTTGACCGTTCAGAGCGGCGGCGGTGGTGTTACGTTCATCTGCCATTTCAAGACAAGGAAACAAACGTAAGTAGTATCAAAACGATTCAAATTTCAGAATAAATCGATTGCCTAGACCCCACGGTGGGCGCCAAATTGTATTTCCCAAAAATGTATCAGGTTTTACAATTAAATTTATATTTAGTTGAGTCTATGGCGACCGTTTATATCTCAATTCGATCCGATTGATAAGCAGCTTACGTTAGTGAAACAATTGAACTTTAGCGATTTAATTCGAGAACGAGTAATATATCGATGTCAAGGATGCAGATTCGATGTCAGATATCACTTAATGATGTCAAGTTCAAATAAACGGTTCGAATGCTAGTATGAACAGACTAATTCGAAGTGGATAACAAGCCAATAATTTACGATGAGATGATTCCGCCCTAATTAGATGCACGGTTTTGATTAACTACGATGACAACAACAGATTCAGCGATGATGATAAATACGATGACGAGCGGACGTAATATGATAGTGAATGAACGCAGTATGAATATATTTGACCGAATAATATAATAAGGTAAATGACAACAATGTATCCGAAATGACTTAACAATAAGCAGATTGACGAACTAGCTTATGCGATCGGAATGACGACAACAAATTGATAAGATTGAAAGTAGTGAGACAACGAATGAATCAAACGATAAATAAAGGAAGTATCAACTAAAACGAGCAAGCGGCAGATAAATAATTAAAGCGATAAAAGCTTATTATATTGAAGAGCCGGAGGATGGTGCTTCAAATGAAAGAGATGATCCTTCTTCCACGTTTGAACCAAGCCGCGGCTGAATTTGATACAGGGATTGCTCTAATGACGACAGTAATTCTATGTATGTTGAAAGAACAAAGCAAAAATATTTAAGTGGCTGAATAAAGATTTGAGAGTAATGCTGCTTCAGATGAGAGAATAACAATGTGTCCTCAAATGAGAGTATAAAGACCTATTTATAGGTTGAAATGATGAAGAGTTTCAACCCTAGAAGAACTCCACTTTCTCACGTTTCTCATCCAACAGTTGCACGTTTTCACCCATTTCCCCTGAATCCGCTAAATTCATTCCGATAAATTTGGGATAAGGGCAAACTGCGTTATCAATTGGAATGCTGTCTTCAAAAATATCCGATCGCAATGAGCACATAACCGATCACGGAAGTAAACGAAACCATTTCTTCCCGACCACAACGATTCCGAAGTCAATTAACGCCTCTTCATGAAATCATAACCGTTGACTGTGATCGAACAGAAATCGACCAATACAATAACATTTAAGTTTAGTTCAAATTCAATATTTTTCTTAAGATATCATCTATTTTATATTACAACTACATGTTTTTTTTACCGAACCTTGAACTTCAGAATAAAAATTATTATTTTTGCTTCAAATTCAAGGTTTTGTTTTTCTTGAAAGTCAGTATAAAAATATGAACTTTAGCTCAAAATTCATTTTCTTAAAATTCGGAGCTATTAACTACAATCTCAGGATTACATATTACACTTTGAACTTCAAAATAAACAAATATGAATTTGACTTCAAACTCAAATTGTTTTCTTGAAATTTCAGCTCAAACTTAGAATTTTATCTTGAAATCCTGCATTTTTAACTGTAAAATGTCAGGTCTTTTATATTGTTGTTTGAATATCAACATAATTTTTTTTAGCTCAAACTCAACTATTTTAATAAATTCAACAGTTTAAACATCTCGGCATAAAAAAATTGTGGCTATTCATCTAAAAGATTGAAAATATTGGATGTATCTTATTTAGCGCTCTAAAATGTGGCTACGAGCACAAATTTGCTGCCTTCTCTTCTCTCTCTTCAAAATCAGCGCCGGGTCATTTGCATGAATAGACTGTTTTTCATGTTGTTTTAGTTTTAACCTTTTTTGTGATTTGTGCAAGAATAGCCTTAATCTTTCCCATGTTTTGACGAACGCCCTGAGGTTTTTCCGTAGTTTTGATGGTTTGTCAATATTATACTATCCATAAAGTAAGATAGTTCATCAAAACTTTAGAAATTTTTTGATGTTTTTATAAATTTAGAAAATAGAGACATTCTTGCATAAATTTTTTAAAAAATAGTAAAAGAATTAAACAATGCCGTGCCAACCAAAATAATTTACCGCATACCCTACATAAGGAGTGGTTTTGGAAAACTGCCTGCGCTAAGGAATCTTTTAGCAAAATGTGTTGCTCCCAAACGCACACGCAAGTATACGCGGTCGCCAAGTAATAAAGTGACAAAGTCGAGTATCGTTCCCACGAGGACTATGCAGACTAGTGTTTAATAAACAATTCCTGAACAAACTTTTCAGGGGTCTTTTTCCAATGGTTGTAAGAGTTTTTATAACTAAAACGCAGTAAGTAAAGTGCTAGAAGTGTAGAGCAATACTTTGGTTGTTAACAATATTAAGAGGACGGTCCAGGGTCAGAGTTACGAACAATCCAGTTGATGTATCCAATTGATTCCACGTCTTAAATCCCGAGTTACTAACTAACAGAGTAAATGTAACTGTGAAAACCTTTCAGTTCTTCACAGTCTATGCAAGCTACTTCAATCCCTATATGTCTATGGGTTAAATCACATGCACGCATTAAGATTCATGTAATGAGTTAAACTAGGCAAGCAAGTATATGTCTATCCTACCCGCGAATTGATTCTCCGATGCCCGGGTTCACAAACTAGTTCTATTCTTTCTTATTACGTAATTAGATTCTCTCTTTCGAGTTCAACCCAAAAACCATAGATGATGTATAATTATCGAGCTCTAACAATTATACAAGTGGAATCAAGAAAGAATAAGTAACCCGTTATGGGATTCAATCAATGGGAATCAATCTTCAACAAACAACTTTCATGTAAAACTCTAACCCCTGAACGTTAGGAAATTAGCCACACATATTCATAATCACAAGGCAAAGATTTAATGTAATAATGAAATAATTGATGTAATAGATGAAAGATTGGGAATAACCCTTGTTCAATGATGTGTGTAGCTCTCAATATTGCTCCAAAGTCAAGAAGTCCTCACAAAAACTAAGTAAAGAACTATTTATAATGTTTCCAAACCCTTAGTAATAAGTTAGACCCGATGCTAGAAGGAATAGGAAGTAAAAACGCGCACAAGGGGCGCTATAACGGGCGCCCCGCGCCTCGGGAAGCGCCCTAACAATCAGAACCCGTCATATTTTGCACGCCTTGGCCATGCGGCGCATGGGCCATCGAGCCTAGCCACTGCGCGCGGTAGGGGGCGCGGCGCATGGGCTAGGACGCCAGGCAAAAACTGCTCTTCTTCGCTCCAAAACTCGCCTCGTGTCGTGCCTTTGTGTGCTCAATCCAATCTTCAATCAACATCCAATCAATTCTTGCTCAATTAAGCTCCTAAAAGCTCCAAATGCACTGCGTAACAACCTACACACGCACGACATAAAATCAGTGTAAAACCACATTCACAGGCTACCAAACGACTGCAAAACAGGCTCAAATATGCGGAAATATTAAGGAAAGGTAGGCATAAAATGCCGAACATCACCACCCCACACTTGAACCCTTGCTCGCCCTCGAGTAAGTCACATTTCATTTCCCCAACCTAGGTAAAACAGGTCTGCCTATGACTATGGTTGATACCGACCATTGAACCAATGCACACATGGCTACTATGGATCCACAACATGCCAATAATTTACCAAAACCAAAAATATGAGAACAACCACCCCAAAATAGCTCAAATGCACAAACTCAACTTAATGCAACCATGCTCCCACAAAATCACACCTATCTACTCAACCAAGAGCCATCAACTTTACCTACCTCATGCAAACCACGTGCCCTCACCAATATCAAAGAGAGTGCCCTCCCAAAGATCACACACAACAAAAATTATCATGAATATAACGGGGGCAATAACAAATGAATTCACTCACTCTCATGAAAGGCTCACATGTCACACACAACGTACCATAGGCTTGCCCGTAGTGTAGGACTCCACTAATATAGGCTCACTCCAATCGGGATTAACTAGGACTTTAGAAAGGTCGTAATGTAGGCTAAGGGGTTGGTAGGATACATATGGTAATAGTGACTACCTCCCTAAGCACTTTAATACATCACAATTAATTTCAAGCACAAATCTAATCAAACCACCCAATCACAAGTATCACACATACACCTTCCCAACAAGTAGCATTTTTCTTTTTAAGCACACACTAGCAAGGAATGGACATCTTTCTTTTTTTTTTTTTCTTTTCCACAATTTTTTTCTTTTCAACTTTGCTATTTTTTTTCAATTTTCAATTCCATCCTTGCCAATGCTTTTCACTACTTCACAATTTTCACAAGTATTCCCCTTTATTAGCTCCACTCAAGAACCTCCCAAAATCCAACCACAACTTCAAAGTAACAACACAATATTACTAAAGTGCTTAAGGAGTAAAGGGCCAAAAGAGACAATTAAGAACAAATGGGTAGGCTCAGGGTGTGGGTACCAATAGAAAGGATCAAAGAAATCACAACAACAAATTTTTTTTTAAGGTATATATGTAAGGGTAGGCTAACAAAAAGAAGGCCTTGTATCATTTCCCGACTAGAGCAAACCTAGGATTTTGCTTTGCACACACACGGGGCAAGTTCTAGACATTAATATGAAAACATGGAGTAAACAAGAACATGCCTCACAACTCACATTGCACATGGTTCACACACAGAGGTTCCATCAACAACTCTCAACTAAGCTTCTAGAATGCAACTTGTGGAAATTTAAGCACTCATGCACAAAGGTTAACAATCAAGTCAAGCAAGCGGACTCAAGCATCTCAAGGGGGTCGTTCCATATTTTTCCTAGGCATGCATCAAAATTAAAACTCAAGGACACCACAAATAGCACATGCAATCAAGTCCAAGTCCATCGGTATCAAACAAATCAAAGGCACCTAGCATTCTACCTTTTTCCTACATCTAGGGTCACCTACAACTAACTATCCTAATCCTAAAAATAAAAAACTACCCGGTTCAAAGGCCTCCCCGTGGAAAAGAACCGTGGCCATAAGAAAAACCACGGGGCGGATGACATGTACCACTAGTAAAACTTAAAGGAAAATCTTTTTGGAATTTTTCATTGGTTTTCTAATTTTTTTTTTTTCATATATTAAAGCAAGAAACAAATCAAAATAAAGTCAAGTGACAAAAGAAAAATCCTATGGTACATGCATCCTAACCTCAAAAAATGGATAAAGGGCAGTACCCCACCCCACACTTAAACTAAGCAATGTCCCAATGCGACAAAGAAGTAAGTGCAAAAGTAAGAGTACAAGAAAACTGCCCTGAAATCTGGGTGGTGCGCAGGAGTAGGGACCTAATCCTCCTCCTCATCAGAGCCACCGTCCTCAGAATCAGCTGCCTCGACCTCGCTGTCCGGATCATTGGCCACAACATCTGAATCCGTGTTCTCATCCTCCTGCGGATCCACCATTCTAGCTCGAACCGTGCCAAGCAGACCCTTTCGAGGTCTCCATGAGCGGGACCTTGCGGTCAATAGCAGTCAAATCAACGCCCGACTGACGGGCCATCGCCTCAATCATTAAGTACTGACGTGCGGACAAGTTGGCGTCTGCCTCCCGCCACTCGTCAGCCGTCAGCTTTACCGGTGCCGTGGTGATCACCCCCTTGACCGAAGCAATGTCAAAAGGCTTCCCTATATCAGGGACAATGCGATCCCCAATCTCATCTACGGGGACACCCGCCTTCTCTAAGTAACGGGTCAAGAGGTTCCCAAAGTACAATCTACTACATGATTTTTCTTTTCGTTGCTCTTTCATCACGCGCAACATGTAGTATCCAATGTTCACCGGCCTCCCAATCATGAAAAAATACACCATGCACGCCCGAGTCTTAGTGACCTCGGAGTAATGGGAACAAGGTAGTATCCGTGCATTTATGAACCTCATCCATACACGAGCCGGCTTGAGAAACTGTGAGAAATGCATAAATTTGTGTCTCCCAGCCGCACTTCGTCCCCACCTATGAGTGGAACCCTCGCCACATAAGGTATCCCGCAGGGCCGTGTAATCCGGTTTCTTGATGTACTCCCTCAACTCCTCATAATCGGGGTCATCGACCCCCAAAAAGGCATTCAATGCCGTCGGATCCAACTTCACTTTCACTCCCTGAACCGTCACGACATCATCTTCTTTCCAAGCTTCCTCGAGCTCCCAGTTAGCATACAATTCTTGGACCATGTCCAAGTTGGCGTGCCCCGGACTCTCAAACACCGAGTCCCACTTTAGAGCAATGATCTTCTCGGCCACACTTCTAAACTTTTGCATCACCGGCCGTTTATCAATGGCTTGCTCGGGTATGTACCCCGCAAGCCGCACATTCTTGTACCATGTTTGGCAATCCCCCTTCTTTACAAAAGGGAGGCCATACCGGGTCTTGCCTCCGGGACGTGGTATCGGCACCGCGTCCTTTGGAATCTTGGCCTTGCCTTTAGCCTTTGGTTTAGCCTTGGGTTTGGCCGGTGCCTTACCCTTTTGCTTGGTAGTAGAAGGCCCGGCTTGAAGTGCTTGCCTCGAGTCCGAGGCGGAGGAAGAGCTTTTGGTTGGCAAAGAAGTAGTCACCATGGTACCTATTCAACAATAAAAGATCAATGTAAGATAGATAAATAGGTACCAAGACCATACAATTCAAACTCAATTGGTGGGGTACCACCCCACACTTATCACACACTCTATGTGTCAATCACTCAACTCAATGGCACGAGCAACCCCACACTTAAGCCAAACTAGCCTTGGGCAAAATATGCCACGTTTTGAATTTTGAAAATCAAGCTAGTGTGGGTGCATCATGATCAATTCCTGTGTGTATGCAACACCTAATGTCCATAATAAGCCTAAGGAATGCATTGCTACTCAAGAATTCATAATGTCATTGAATTTGTATCATTGAGGCTTTTTCACAAACACCTAGTGTGCACAACTTAAACTAGCAATTTCAATGGATTTTGTAATGTGCCAAGCCTCCCAAATTGTTGGGAGATCTCTTTTTACAAGTCACAAGTTATATACCAAGCATCATTGACAAGTTAAGCACAACAAGATTGAATTTTTATGCACAAGCTTGTAACTAGCTAAGAAATCACCCATGAGCAATAATGAGTGCAACTTACATGTTATTGAGAAGGAAGAGTAGGAATGTACTTACTTGAATGTGTTAGAGTTGATTGCACAATGAGTTGGAATGATTCCAAGTGTTGCAAGTGAATTAGTGTGTGTTTAGAGAGTGTTTGTAGTGAAAGTAATGAAGAAAAAGGGTTAGAAATTGGGATATAGCGTTTGGGGATTAAAGAAACGCGGGTCAAACCCGTTGACCCGAATTTTGAACCAAAATTTTAGCCTGCCGCGTTTACCTCCGCGGCGCATGCCCAACGCGGGCAGTTTTTTCAACATTCTGCCTAACTCGGCGCGGTGGGAGGCGCAGGGCGCTCCCAACCGCGCCAAGCTTCTTTGCTTCAGCTTTATTTTGGCGCTTTGGGAGGCGCGGGGCACTCCCGAACGCGCCTGAGCACGTTTTTTCGCACCGATTTTCGATACCAAGTACAAACCCAAGCGCGAGACATGACTCGAGACGTCCCATACCCCTCAATGCATTCATTTCACCTTGTTTAGCTCACCCGAATCCTGCAAAAACGACACACAAAAACAACAACTACGTGACACCATAAAATGAAAAATACTAAACTATTACAAGTACAAGCTCGGGTTGCCTCCCGAGAAGCGCCTTATTTAACGTCGTGGCATGACGGGTATAAATCAAGGGTCCTTCAAAGTAATTGAAGTGCGGTGATTTACCGCACCTCCCCAATAATGTTTCACCCGTTGACCTTAACCAAAAATGTGTTCTCAGAACCCGGGGCTCTCAATGCAACCGCACCATGTGCGGTAACACGAACAACTTCAAAAGGCCTCGACCATCTCGACTTCAGCTTGCCCGGAAACAATTTCAACCTCGAGTTGAACAACAATACACGCTGCCCGGGCTCAAAAGAACGATGCTCAATGTGCTTATCATGCCACTTCTTTGTCCGTTCCTTGTATAGTTTCGCATTTTCATACGCATGGAAACGGAACTCTTCAAGTTCATGCAATTGGAGCATCCTCTTCTCACCCGCTAAGGCCATATCAAGGTTGAGCTTTTGAATAGCCCAATACGCCTTATGCTCTAATTCAACCGGCAAGTGACAGGCCTTACCATAAACAAGCCTATATGGAGAGGTTCCAATAGGTGTTTTGAATGCAGTTCGATAGGCCCAGAGAGCATCATCTAACTTCATAGCCCAATCCTTCCTCGAGGCATTCACAGTATTCTCAAGGATTTGCTTGATCTCTCTGTTAGACACTTCCACTTGGCCACTAGTTTGGGGATGATAAGCAGTAGCCAACTTGTGGCGAACCCCATACTTAGCCAATAATTTATTGAACAACCGGTTACAAAAATGCGTACCTCATCACTGATTATAGCCCGCGGTGTCCCAAAACGAGTGAAAATATTCTTCTTCACGAACTTCACCACCACACTCGCATCATTTGTTGGAAGTGCAATAGCCTCCACTCATTTCGACACATAATCAACTGCTACAAGGATGTATTTATTGCCCATAGAAGGTGGGAATGGACCCATGAAATCAATACCCCAACAATCAAACAGCTCAATCTCCAAGATATTGTTCAAAGGCATCTCGTGACGCCTAGTAATAGTACCCGTTCTTTGGCAACGATTACATTGCTTCACTAGTGCATGAGCATCTTTAAATAAAGTAGGCCAAAAGAAACAAGATTGAAGTACCTTTGCAGCTGTTCGATCTCCACCAAGGTGGCCACCATAAGGAGAGGAATGGTAGCTCTGTAGAATCGGCTCTACTTCTTCCCTTGGAATACATCTCCTAGCTAGTTGATCAACTCATCCCACACATAAAATCTGCTCTCATGAAGGAGTTTACGCTTTTGCTCAGCAGTTGCCCCAGGGGGATACACATTACTCACAAGAAAATTTACCATGTCAGCATACCATGGCACCTCAGCTTCATCTAAAGCAAAAAGTTGCTCATCAGGAAATACCTCTTTGATCTCAAGCCCTTCATCTACATGATCTCTATTCTCCAGCCTTGACAAATGATCAGCAACTTGATTCTCAGTACCCTTGCGATCTCGAATTTCAACATCAAACTCTTGCAATAAGAGAACCCATCTAATGAGTCTAGGCTTGGAGTCCTTCTTTTCAAACAACTACCGGATTGCGGCATGATCAGTGTAGACAACAACACGAGTGCCAACCAAATAAGATCTGAATTTATCAAAAGCATAAACCACGGCTAGCAACTCCTTCTCAGTCTCAGTGGTAGTATAATTAGACTGGGCTGCATCAAGCGTCTTGCTTGCATAATAGATGGAGTGAAAGATTCTTCCAATTCATTGGCCTAGAACAGCCCCAATAGCATTATCACTCGCATCACACATCAATTCAAATGGCAAAGACCAGTCAGGAGCAATGATGATTGGTGCGGTCACCAACCTTTTCTTCAACTCTTCAAACGCCTTGAGACAAGCATCATCAAACACATATTTCACATCCTTCTATAACAATTTGCACAAAGGAGTGGAAATTTTGGAGAAGTCCTTTATGAAACGTCTATAGAACCCTGCATGTCCCAAGAAACTACGCACCCCCTTAACAGAGATAGGTGGTGGTAATTTCTCAATAGTCTCAATCTTTGCTTTATCAACCTCAATCCCTTACTTTGACACCTTGTGCCCAAGTACTATGCCTTCTTGAACCATAAAGTGACATTTTTCCCAATTCAGCACCAGATTTGTTTCTTCACAACGGCTCAGCACAGCATCAAGATTTTTCAAACATTCATCAAAAGAGTCACCAACCACTGAGAAATCATCCATAAATACCTCCACAAAATTTTCCACCATATCAGTGAAAATAGCCATCATGCACCGCTGAAAAGTCCCCGGGGCATTACACAACCTAAATGGCATCCTCCTAAATGCATAGGTGCCATACGGACAAGTAAAAGTGGTCTTCTCTTGGTCTTCAGGGGCTATCACAATTTGATTGTAGCCCGAATACCCATCCAAGAAACAGTAATACTCATGGCCTGCAAGTCTATCCAACATCTGATCAATAAAAGGGAGTGGGAAGTGATCTTTCCTGGTGGCCTTGTTTAGCTTCCTATAGTCAATGCAAATTCGCCACCCCGTAACAGTTCTTGTAGGAATCAACTCATTGTTCTCATTCTTCACCACTGTCATGCCCCCTTTTTAGGAACACATTGCACTGGACTCACCCACTTGCTGTCAGAGATAGGAAAAATAATACCAGCATCCAGCCACTTGATAACTTCTTTCTTCACCACCTCCTTCATGATTGGATTTAGCCTCCTCTGCTGCTCTATGGATGGCTTATGATCTTCCTCCAAGAGAATTTTATGCATGTAGAAAGAAGGACTAATCCCTCTAATATCAGCAATAGTCCAGCCAATAGCTCTCTTGCGCTCTCGCAATACCCGCAACACCTTCTCAACCTGCACATCAGACAACAAAGAAGAAAGGATCACGGGCAAAGTATTACCTTCACCCAAATAAGCATAACGTAAATGTGCGGGTAAAGGTTTGAGCTCAAGATTAGGAGCTCTCTCAATAGACGGTTTAGCAGGAGTTAAGGTCAACGGTCTATCAACCTCCTCAAATTTCTTCCACTCTGGGATGAATCTACTCTGCATATTAAGAACCTCCACATATTCTTCAGTATCGTCATCCTTCAGGATATCATCATCATCACATAAGAGTGCCCTTTCTAAAGAATCAACATTAGAAGCCAAGAATGACCTCTCATCAGCAGTCAATTCATCATCTATCACTTTTACCATGGACAACTCTTCATAGTGAGAAGGAAGCTGGGTAGCTCTGAACACATTAAACACAACTTCTTCCCCATTTACCTTCATAATCATCTTTCCAGCTCTGACTCGAATAAGAGCATCAGCAGTAGCTAAAAATCCTCTTCCCAAGATGAGAGGTACCTCAGGATCAGCTTCATAATCAAGAATAATAAAATCAACGGGTAATATGAACTGACCCACTTGTACAAGCACATCCTCAATAATCCCCTCGGGGCATGTCAAAGATCTATCAGCAAGCTGCAGGGTCACAGTAGTGGGTCGTGGCTCACCCAGGCCTAGCTTCCTGAAAACTGAAGAAGGCATCAAATTCACACTAGCACCCAAATCACATAAAGCACGACCCACCTCATGTTCACCAATTTTCAAAGGGATGGTAAAACTGCCAGGGTCCTTCAATTTCTGCGGAAGCTTGCTTCTAACTCTGGAACTGCACTCCTCAGTAAGTGCAACTGTCTCAAACTCAGTCAATCTTCTCTTGTTAGCAACAATATCCTTGATGTATTTAGCGTATTTGGGAACATCCCGCAAAAGCTCCACCAAAGGAATATTTACCTGAATCTGACTCAATATCTCCAAGAATTTCTTGCATGCTGCATCGACTTTCTGCTTTTGAAGCCTCTGAGGGAAAGGTGGTGGTGGTCTCACAATAGCAGACTCGGGCTGCTTTGCTATTACTGTCTCTGCTTCTTTTTCCACTTCCCTATCAACATTTGGCTCTAGCTCATCAACAGGCTTCTTTGGTTTTGGGGGAAGTTCTTCTAAAGCTCTGCCATTCCTCAAAGTAACTGCTTGCACAAATTCTTTAGGATTCTTCTCTGTATCACTCGGTAAAGCACCCCAAGGTCTATTATTTTGTGCTCCAGAATGCTGCCCCAACTGTCTTTCAAGATCTTTCTGCGCACTGCTCAAATCTTTAATTATTTGTGCCTGAGATGCTGACTCATCCATGAGCTTTTGCTGCCCTGCAAGAATTTTCTTGAGCATATCCTCCATAGCATTAGATTGCTGTGACGGAGCCTGTGACTGTGATCCCAGCTGTGGTGCATTGCTTTGAGTAAATTGGGATCTCTCATTACCCTGAAACTGCTCACGGGTATCCCTCCAGGAAAAATTTGGGTGATTACGCCAACCCGTGTTATAACTATTACCATACTGATTGCGATTTTGACCCTGTGATCTGTTCTGATTACCCACATAATATACTGACTCTGGGTTAGAGGGACAAACCTCAGTGCTATGATCCTCACCACATACTTCACAAAAGGTTTGAACTTGCTGCACTGGAGCTAGTTGTGGCTTCGCTTGGAGAGTCAGCTTGCTGATTTGATTAGAAATAGCATCCATCTTCGCTCGCAGCTCTGTAATTCCATCCAGTTGAAGTATCCCAGCAGCTTTCTACGTATTAGCTCTGCTAGCCCCCTCCATATGCGTATTAGCTCTGCCATCACCCTGCCAATCAGGATTGCTCTGTGAAAACTTATCAAGTAAGTCATAGATCTGTTCAAAATTTAAGGCAGCACTTGGCCTCCAGCAGCAGCATCAACCACAATCTTAGTATGTTGGTTTAACCCCTCAACAAAAGTGTGTGCAATAACCTCATTAGATTGGTTGTGGTGCGGACAATCTCTCAATAAAGCTTTAAATCTCTCCCAGGCTGCATATAATGATTCGCCTTCAAACTGCCTGAAGGACAAAATTGCGCTCCTCAACCTGGCCGTCTTGGCAGACGGATAAAACTTAGCCAAGAATTTCTTAGCCAAATCCTCCCAAGTAGTGATAGACCCAGGCTTTTCGGCGTTTAACCACTTCCTTGCTGTCCCAATCAATGAAAATGGGAACAAAGTCATTCGCACATAATCAGTAGCACACCTGCCGGTGTATAAGTATCACTGATCTCCAGAAAGTTCTGCAGGTGTTGCTGCGGATCTTCATGCAGGAATCCACCATATTGCCCCGTCACATGCAGCAACTGAATCATGCCGGGCTTGATCTCAAAGTTTCCAGTAATAGCAGGCTTCACAATACTTGACTCTACTCCTTTCAGACTAGGAAGAGCCACATCTCGCACTGCTACTGCTTGTTCTTCAGCCATTTCAACAGGTAGAGAGGCAAGTACGATTGCTAATGCTTCTCGATCTCTCGCTTCCCTTTTTGCTTTTCTCAAGGTTCTTTCAGGCTCGGGATCAAAAGGTGCAAGTGATTCGTCCTTTTTGTTCCTTTGCATTCAAAACCTATTGCCTGAAACAGCACAAGAAACTCAACAAAAAATTAAACCTGAATAGCAATTAAGTAATTGTTCAAAAGAAAATAGTCCGTAATTAGTCCCCGGCAACGGCGCCAAAAACTTGTTGCTCCCAAACGCACACGCAAGTATACGCGGTCGCCAAGTAATAAAGTGACAAAGTCGAGTATCGTTCCCACGAGGACTATGCAGACTAGTGTTTAATAAACAATTCCTGAACAAACTATCCAGGGGTCTTTTTTCAATGGTTGTAAGAGTTTTTATAACTAAAACGCAGTAAGTAAAGTGCTAGAAGTGTAGAGCAATACTTTGGTTGTTAACAATATTAAGAGGACGGTCCAGGGTCAGAGTTACGAACAATCCAATTGATGTATCCAATGGATTCCACGTCTTAAATCCTGAGTTACTAACTAACAGAGTAAATGTAACTGTGAAAACCTTTCAGTTCTTCACAGTCTATGCAAGCTACTTCAATCCCTATATGTCTATGGGTTAAATCACATGCACGCATTAAGATTCATGTAATGAGTTAAACTAGGCAAGCAAGTATATGTCTATCCTACCCGCGAATTGATTCCCCGATGCCCGGGTTCAAAAATGACACGACCCAGAATCCGGCTAGGCCGTGCGGGCACCCGACATCCTCCCCTAGACTCGTCGGGCGAACCCTTACCAATTAAATTAGGAAAATAAATATAACAATTCATAAATAAGGACAAGACTTAAAAAAAAATACAGAGATACTGATACCTCTAAGCTGTACAAAAGAAGTTACAGCTGACTACCCAATATACTAGGTTTAGGGCTATCCAGACTAGACATCTAAGAGTACAAAGAAAACAAATACCTCCTGAAGGGAGCAAACTGCAATTGAAATGATAACTATTAAACTGGTGGCCATCCGAAATAAAAGCTGGCTCACCCTAACAGCTGAAGTCGTCTACGCTCCTTCACAACGTGGCGAACTCAATCCTGGAGCGAACCTGCCGAAACGAAATAGATAGACAAGAAACAAACAACAAACAAGGGTGAGTCAAAAGGACTCAAAAAGTGGGGCAGACTAGCCACCTCAAAGAACAGGATAGCTAGCCAGGGAGAAAAGAAACGAATAAACCAGATTTCTCTTATTTAAATTATGAAAAGGCAGAACCAGATAATAATTAGAAACACGTATGGAATCGCAAACTATTCAATAACCAGGAACGTAATACAGCCAGAACATATAGGTATCCCGAAAACATCAACAATCAGAAATACATCTTGTTGCGGCGTGCAACCTGATCCATATATTCATCCTGTTGCGGCGTGCAACCTGATCCATATATTCATCCTGTTGCGGCGTGCAACCCGATCCATATATTCATACCGATGCGACGTGCAACCCGATCCATATATTTATACCGTTTCGGCGTGCAACCCAATCCCCGCAACTTAGAATACGAGCCAGAAATATATAGGCAAACTGTAATATGTCCACAACATGGTGTACATACCGCATACATAAAACACAATATAATGCACACAATAGTCAGTATGCGGTGCAATGAGATGGGATGAATGCGGCATGATGCAATGCAGTCACATACTCTTGATACCTATCTCCGGCGCGGGACTCTCATCGTCTACCAGGAGATATATGCAATAATGACCCTTCACCGGCTCGGGACTCTCATCGGTTACCGGGAAGTATATGTAATGATGACCCTTCACCGGTGCGGGACTCTCATCGCCAACCGGGAAGTATATGCAATAATGACCCTTCGCCGGTGCGGGACTCTCATCGCCAACCGGGAAGTATATGCAATAATGACCCTTCGCCGGTGCGGGACTCTCATCGCCAACCGGGAAGTATATGCAATAATCAAAACCAGAGTGCAATGCTCATATGTTTAATGCAATACCAACAACAGGGCATAACATATAATATACAATATAAATCCAAAGCTAAGGCGTAATGAGTACGCCTATCAGCAGCTACACACGTAAGGAAACACGTGATAGAAAATCCACGAGGCCAAGTGCCTCCAAAGAAATGGATATAAACACTTACCTCTTCCAAAAGTTAGCTCTGCTAATCAATAACCGCTTTATTCTTTTGTTTCATTGCCAAACGATCCCACTCTATTTAATAAGCAGAAAAATATATCAAATTAGGCTAAAGGCTTCATTCCTCACATCTTTGGGTAATCCAGGTAGGAACCTGATACCCTAGTTGCATACGCAATACGCAGGCCAGGCCTATATACAGGGTTTAAGGTCACATAGCCAAACCCCAAATAATTTACATTTATATATTGCCCATAGCTCACTGAGTACGAATATATAATCAATTTCATTATCAGGGTCCATTTGACCCTTTAAACTATTAATTGAACTTATTAGAACGATGTATAATATTCCAAGTTTTACCGTTAAAACATATTCAAACACACGTAATAAACTCAAATAATATATTAGGATCATTACCTGAATGTTTCAGGGTGAAAATTCTACTTTTCTCCGGTCCTTTTTCTTATTTTCTGACATTTTTCCTCTGCTGCTTCTCCTTTTCCATTTCTGTCTTTGTGCTTCCCGTGACTCTATCAATTAAGCAAAATGATTAATTGTCCACCGCCTAACTCATTTTTGTCTTTTCCTCTTTTTTTTTTTTTTTTTTTTTTTTTTTTTTTGTTTTCTTTTATTTTATCTTTTTTTCTTAACGAAAATTAAAATATTCTACAATATTTGAAATAATCCCAACTTTTGCATACGAGTGATACAAAATATATGTAACATACTCGCGAAGGCGGATCTCAAATTGGACTCCCGAAACTCAAGATGCGAATTTAAATGAAAAAAGTCAAATTATTTAACTTTCGGCATTTTAGCGGAAATTAGCCGAACAACATCGAAATTCATTTTCGATTCAGAAAGATCATAAATAATCATACGAACCCAACGGCGCTTTCGGATTTCGAATCGGAGCTCATTCGGCAAAACCGAGCTCAAAAATCTCTTTTTTAATATTTATCTCCAATAAAAACTGAAACCTTCTTCCGATGCCTACCAAACGAGGTCTGATTTAGCTCAAATTTTGCAGACAGGTTTTAATGGACATTACAAATATTTTAAAATTATCGGCACGCCAATCGGAGTCCTATATTCCCAAACGACTGACCGAGGTCGTTTCATTCTCCTCTACTTAAACTCTCGTTCGTCCTCGAACGAGCCTAAATCTAAAGCAAGATTCACGCTGATAACAAAAGAACTTGCACGACCTTCATAAACTATCCCACGGAATTTTTTCTCATGATTACAGAATCAGAGTTATAACACACATATTGAACTCTTGGATAAAAACATAGCTGGATCATATCATAACGCCATTGCCCAGCTTATTCGGACTAAGCCGACCCTTTCTCAATCATGAGAGAGGAGTTTTATATTTTCGAAACAAAGATACGCGAGAACTTTGAATGGGTTAACATGATTCAGCCGATAATTACCTCTTTGATATACCTTTCAATATAGAACAGGTCGATGGAACTAAGAATTAGCTTACGCTTCAGCAACGCCTTAGAGATTTAATATTATGATTCGGTATCAATTGGAGGAAGACTCCTCCACTTAAAGCATAAACTCACACAACTAATTTGAATAGAAATGGTCATCCTCGCACAACCTGCTGGATTAAAGAAGACCTAGCTAAAAGCTGAACATAGGCAGACCTAAACTACCAAACTACCCTTTCGAGTTCCCAACTAGCTGCAACTCTCGAATTCAAAACTCCATACCTTTGCCGTAAACACCACCGCCCGATGGATGGTACTTCTATATAAAAATTTCGGCGGAGTTTCCCCTGAAACTAGATGATTCGCAAAAACAGGACCAGCACTATACTATACATGGGAATGGATTCCCGGATAAACTGATAACATAAACATGTTAAACGGATAACAAGATGAGACAACTGAACCAAAACAATAATATGCTTCCAAAACAATAGTATGCTTACCCGGCCACAATAACACGTACTCTGGCTCAACACAGGGAACATCACAATAGGTTACTGATTGCCTAAGCTCACCAGTGTCGAAAGAAGAAGAGATGGCAATAAACTGAGGATAGAAATAATTAGAGCTATAGGAAGCTCTTCTTCTTATTTATTTGGCTACCAGAGCTAGATTACTTCCGAGTTAGGCTAGCCAAAGAACCGCAATTGAAGGAATAGACATTAAATGAGCTTTATGGAACAACATCCATGCCAATTTCACCTCCCAATAAGAAGAAAACTCAGACAATTTACCAGAAATCCTTTTATAACCCAGATAAGCTCATGGGATAACATGACTCTACAAACATCTTGAACCGATGGAAGACACATAGATCAAATATTACTTACTAACCACTTTACACCGGAAGAAACGATAATACTTTCTGATGGTGGCGAATTAGGATCTCATTATCCTATCAACACGGAATTCCGAGAAGAAAGGTATACTAATTTGATATAATAATAGAAGGTGGCATGACAAGATGCCAAGCAGACAATACCGACACTCCCTCCCAGATCCATCACATTTAGACTAAATAAATTAGTAGGGTCTCATAAATACCAGGAACAAATCATACCAGAAGCTCGCTCCTATACCGCAACTGATTCTTAATAGAAACAATATCCAAGGAAACCATGGAACATGATATGACAGACCATCTCCAGATCGATCGAAAAAATCAAATCTTACTCATATATAAGGGAAGAAGAAATACATAGGTCTACTACATTAGATACCTCAACATCCCGTCAGACAAGCAGTTCATAGAACTGCCTCTGCAGCTGAGCCAAGCAACTACTCTGATAATCACCTTCTGAAGAACAACTGCCACCACACTCTCAACCTCTACCGGATGGTAGCATTTCTTTTGCTGATTGAGATCTAAATGAAATCCCCTGCGACTGCGTAGATGCCTGATGACGAGAGAAGAGACGATTGCTAACTTGTTGGAGTAAGGGAAAACTCCTCAAAGGGTAACCAGACTCATGACAGTGATAACAACTTTTCATTGAAAAATGGAAGCTGGACATATTGTCGATAGCTATAAAGAGAAGAACTGGGTCTAATCTTGATGAACTACTCGCGCACTCTGAGAATCACGCTCTACAAGCTGAGTTAACCTGGAAGGTGACCTCCCAAAATAATCAGAACTCTTACCTCCAAATGAGGTACCATGTTTGCCAACCAGGGCCACGGGATCTCTTACTTTCCCGCTCTAACTCTTCCCGCTCTAACTTATGGTATACCTCGAACCTTCGAGCAATATCAACAACAATATCAAATGAAATCCCGACCTCAATCTCTCGAGCCATCTAGGATCTCAAGGAAAAAGAAAGGTCATCAATAAATCTTTGAATCTCTCGAAAGGCTCATGAACTAGTTCAAATGCATATTCAGCCATTCTATAGAATTTAATCTCATATTCTGAAACACTAACAGGCTAACCGACAGGCTACCCTGTCCAATCCACTCAAACTGGAAACAAGTTTCATCTGGCTCGCTACTCGAAAGGAACTTTTCCACGAATCTAAAAGAAAAACCGAACCAAGTCAGCTAATAAGAGAGCGGGCCACTAGTTCAAGACTGGACCCCTGAAACTGGAAAGAAGAATAATCAACACCATACCGCTCGATATAATCCAGAGCCTGAAGGATATGCTGACATCATTTTTATTTTTAAAAGAATCATGGGGTTTATTTGATGCATTGCTTAAGAATATCGAAAGTTTCAACCGCGTAAAATAATGGAACCTCTTTGGGCACTCGGACCAAACCGTTACTTCGGCTGACTAACCAGCCAGAACAATTAGAGTTACAACATGTACTACCTCCAGAATATAATTTACTGCAGCAATATCAAGAACCGGAAAAGGAGCTCCCCGAGATCGAACATCTGCACATGCGGCAACCTGATAGGCTGCCCAGCGAATAATAGGTTCTTACGGTATCTGCGTCACCAAAATTCTCGTAAAAGCATCACAGAGAGCCAAGAGAACCACAAGGCCCTGCTCCCTTGCCCATCGCGAGCTCGTACAGCTGGGACCTCCGTAACTAGATCGTCAGCACGATCAAAACTCTCGGGGCTTCGTCAGTACTAGCCCCAGACTAGACTGCTTCGTCTTGAACTCATACCGTCTGCTGATTTGTCACACGAGGATTCACAATTACCACTAACGAATCAACGAAAATACTTTTGCATCCTAGACCGACGCACGATTAGAAAAGAAGGAAGTGAAACTTCCTAGATGCCATCATAGCCTCTCGTAGATAAGTACGGACGTCTACGTACCCATCACCAAGATTCTACTAGACACTGTCTTAGTCTGGATAGACTCTAAACTGGGCTCTGATACCAACTGACACGACCCAGAATCCGGCTAGGCCGTGCGGGCACCCGACATCCTCCCCTAGACCCGTCGGGCGAACCCTTACCAATTAAATTAGGAAAATAAATATAACAATTCATAAATAAGGACAAGACTTAAAAAAAAAATACAGAGATACTGATACCTCTAAGCTGTACAAAAGAAGTTACAGCTGACTACCCAATATACTAGGTTTAGGGCTATCCAGACTAGACATCTAAGAGTACAAAGAAAACAAATACCTCCTGAAGGGAGCAAACTGCAACTGAAATGATAACTAATAAACTGGTGGCCATCCGAAATAAAAGCTGGCTCACCCTAACAGCTGAAGTCGTCTACGCTCCTTCACAACGTGGCGAACTCAATCCTGGAGCGAACCTGCCGAAACGAAATAGATAGACAAGAAACAAACAACAAACAAGGGTGAGTCAAAAGGACTCAATAAGTGGGGCAGACTAGCCACCTCAAAGAACAGGATAGCTAGCCAGGGAGAAAAGAAACGAATAAACCAGATTTCTCTTATTTAAATTATGAAAAGGCAGAGCCAGATAATAATTAGAAACACGTATGGAATCGCAAACTATTCAATAACCAGAAACGTAATACAGCCAGAACATATAGGTATCCCGAAAACATCAACAATCAGAAATACATCTTGTTGCGGCGTGCAACCTGATCCATATATTCATCCTGTTGCGGCGTGCAACCTGATCCATATATTCATCCTGTTGCGGCGTGCAACCCGATCCATATATTCATACCGATGCGACGTGCAACCCGATCCATATATTTATACCGTTTCGGCGTGCAACCCGATCCCCGCAACTTAGAATACGAGCCAGAAATATATAGGCAAACTGTAATATGTCCACAACATGGTGTACATACCGCATACATAAAACACAATATAATACACACAATAGTCAGTATGCGGTGCAATGAGATGGGATGAATGCGGCATGATGCAATGCAGTCACATACTCTTGATACCTATCTCCGGCGCGGGACTCTCATCGTCTACCAGGAGATATATGCAATAATGACCCTTCACCGGCTCGGGACTCTCATCGGTTACCGGGAAGTATATGTAATGATGACCCTTCACCGGTGCGGGACTCTCATCGCCAACCGGGAAGTATATGCAATAATGACCCTTCGCCGGTGCGGGACTCTCATCGCCAACCGGGAAGTATATGCAATAATGACCCTTCGCCGGTGCGGGACTCTCATCGCCAACCGGGAAGTATATGCAATAATCAAAACCAGAGTGCAATGCTCATATGTTTAATGCAATACCAACCACAGGGCATAACATATAATATACAATGTAAATCCAAAGCTAAGGCGTAATGAGTACGCCTATCAGCAGCTACACACGTAAGGAAACACGTGGTAGAAAATCCACGAGGCCAAGTGCCTCCAAAGAAATGGATATAAACACTTACCTCTTCCAAAAGTTAGCTCTGCTAATCAATAACCGCTTTATCCTTTTGTTTCATTGCCAAACGATCCCACTCTATTTAATAAGCAGAAAAATATATCAAATTAGGCTAAAGGCTTCATTCCTCACATCTTTGGGTAATCCAGGTAGGAACCTGATACCCTAGTTGCATACGCAATACGCAGGCCAGGCCTATATACAGGGTTTAAGGTCACATAGCCAAACCCCAAATAATTTACATTTATATGTTGCCCATAGCTCACTGAGTACGAATATATAATCAATTTCATTATCAGGGTCCATTTGACCCTTTAAACTATTAATTGAACTTATTAGAACAATGTATAATATTCCAAGTTTTACCGTTAAAACATATTCAAACACACGTAATAAACTCAAATAATATATTAGGATCATTACCTGAATGTTTCAGGGTGAAAATTCTACTTTTCTCCGGCCCTTTTTCTTATTTTCTGACATTTTTCCTCTGCTGCTTCTCCTTTTCCATTTCTGTCTTTGTGCTTCCCGTGACTCTATAAATTAAGCAAAATGCTTAATTGTCCACCGCCTAACTCATTTTTGTCTTTTCCTTTTTTTTTTTTTTTTTTTTTTTTTTTTGTTTTCTTTTATTTTATCTTTTTTTCTTAACGAAAATTAAAATATCCTACAATATTTGAAATAATCCCAACTTTTGCATACGAGTGATACAAAATATATGTAACATACTCGCGAAGGCGGATCTCAAATTGGACTCCCGAAACTCAAGATGCGAATTTAAATGAAAAAAGTCAAATTATTTAACTTTCGGCATTTTAGCGGAAATTAGCCGAACAACATCGAAATTCATTTTCGATTCACAAAGATCATAAATAATCATACGAACCCAACGGCGCTTTCGGATTTCGAATCGGAGCTCATTCGGCAAAACCGAGCTCAAAAATCTCTTTTTTAATATTTATCTCCAATAAAAACTGAAACCTTCTTCCGATGCCTACCAAACGAGGTCTGATTTAGCTCAAATTTTGCAGACAGGTTTTAATGGACATTACAAATATTTTAAAATTATCGGCACGCCAATCGGAGTCCTATATTCCCAAACGACTGACCGAGGTCGTTTCAACAAACTAGTTCTATTATTTCTTATTACGTAATTAGATTCCCTCTTTCGAGTTCAACCTAAAAACCATAGATGATGTATAATTATCGAGCTCTAACAATTATACAAGTGGAATCAAAAAAGAATAAGTAACCCGTTATGGGATTCAATCAATGGGAATCAATCTTCAACAAACAACTTTCATGTAAAACTCTAACCCCAGAACGTTAGGAAATTAGCCACACATATTCATAATCACAAGGCAAAGATTTGATGTAATAATGAAATAATTGATGTAATAGATGAAAGATTGGGAATAACCCTTGTTCAATGATGTGTGTAGCTCTCAATATTGCTCCAAAGTCAAGAAGTCCTCACAAAAACTAAGTAAAAAACTATTTATAATGTTTCCAAACCCTTAGTAATAAGTTAGACCCGATGCTAGAAGGAATAGGAAGTAAAAACGCGCACAAGGGGCGCTATAACGGGCGCCCCGCACCTCGGGAAGCGCCCAAACAATCAGAACCCGTCATATTTTGCACGCCTTGGCCATGCGGCGCATGGGCCATCGCGCCTAGCCACTGCGCGCGGTAGGGGGCGCGGCGCATGGGCTAGGACGCCAGGCAAAAACTGCTCTTCTTCGCTCCAAAACTCGCCTCGTGTCGTGCCTTTGTGTGCTCGATCCAATCTTCAATCAACATCCAATCAATTCTTGCTCAATCAAGCTCCTAAAAGCTCCAAATGCACTGCGTAACAACCTACACACGCACGACATAAAATCAGTGTAAAACCACATTCACAGGCTACCAAACGACTGCAAAACAGGCTCAAATATGCGGAAATATTAAGGAAAGGTAGGCATAAAATGCCGAACATCAAAATGCCCTTATTTAGTTCGGAGCCAAGACTTCAAGACAAAATTTTTGTAAGTCTTGGTAATTAGCTATACTTTAAGGGCAAATGTTATTTTGCCAATACTTCTAGTGATATGGCGAGAATGCAGGGAAGACTGGAAGGGTAAGTCTTTGCCAAGACTTATGACGAAGTACGTCAAGTGTTGCCTTTTGCCAACACTTGTCGACACTTGAACGACAAGTGTTGCCAAATCGAGCAGGGGTCAAAGGCAAGTCTTGTCTTTTGCCAAGACTTACGGGCAAGTGCGCAAGTATTGCCTTTTATCAATACTTGAAGGGATAAGTGTTGAAAAATAGAGAAATATAAAGGCAAGTCTTGACCCCGATTTAAAAACTTGAAATGGGTATTTCCATCTGGATTTTTTTCATTAAACTTTAACGGAGACATTTTTGCAAACAATCTATTAGCGCGGGCAAAAAGGCAAACCATTGCTTTCCGTGCTATATTTTTGCAAATCAGCTTGCTCCAACCTCTATCTGGTGAAACTTCTCCCTATGTCAAGATATTATATATCAAGTGCTTGGAATTTCTTTATTCTTTTCAATTCAGTTCTTTGTATGTTCATTATTTGAGAGACTTTCTATTGTTACCTTTTTTAAAGGATACAACTTCGAGAAAGCATGACCTTTGTGAATGAAAGTATCATTCTTTATAAGCTTGATGCTAATTACAATAGCAATATATCCAGTGATATTTATGAATGGGGTCTGGAGAAGGTGAGATGTACGCAGATTTTACTCCATCAAGCTGGAGAGATTATTTCCGCTAAACTAGCTTGATGCTAATTGCTAAGTGAATTTATATTTTATTGACTATATCAAAATCAGAGACATACTATAAAGTTTCGTGAACAATAAAGAATCTCTGAGCTGTTTTCTTGTCCGAACAAAGATATTTTGATTCCTCTTTATATGTTAAATCAAAATGGAGTAATAAATTAATTTCTTATATTTACAACCACTAGGATTGTAGAAAAAACTTTAAACCATTGAGTTAAAGCTAGAATAAACTATACTAACTATAAAAAGTATATTGGGTAAAAACTCCACCACCTTGGTGTAAGGGCTCAAGCCATGAACCAGTCAAGTCTCGGGAAGAATCTAGCCAAGATTAGGAATGAGCGATATGGTGACCCCTCGAGGGGTTTAATCACCTCGGTGAAACAACCATCGTTGACTGTAACCGTCTGCCGTTGCCCTGGCATTTAAGAAGAAGATTATGAGCTGACCGCATTAAAATATGAAGTAATGGCCATAAAGACACAATTATTATGGCTATAACGTTATTCTTTTCCTTGATTATAAATAGGATTCATTTGTAATCAAGTAGGACATCTAGAAATACAATACTTGTCTTATACTTTTTACGCTTTGTCTCGTTTATCAGTAGGCTCATTGTTTTCCTCGTTTACTCTTTCAAGTTCTTGTCTAGTTCAAATTGGTCTTAGCTCAACTATAACTTTGATACGAACACATTATCAATAAAACCCAAAATAAATTCGATTTGTTTTCCTATCCCGATTTAGGCCAACACAAATTGGCGCCGTCTGTGGAAATATTGGTAATAGCATTTATTCTGATGACGAGCTTTCGCAGATCTTGGCAAGACGTCAACGACCCCGATGTCACAAAAATCTGCAAACGTCATAACCGGCGGCATAGAAGTAAACGGCATCACCTTTTCCTCGGTGAGGAAGGTCACGAAATTCTCATCTGGCACAGAAAGAAAAGCCCAAATTGAAAGGGGCGACAATGAAATCACTTTTGACGAGGAAGATTACCATGAGGTAATGATCCCTCATCATGAATCTCTCGTTATTATCTTAAGAGTTAACGATTCAGACGTAAAACGGGTCTTAATAGACCCTGGAAGTTCTGTAAACATCATCAATCTTAGAGCCATTGAACAAATATAGCTAAAGGACCTCATCGTCTTGAAGAAAGCCACTTTAGTAGGATTGAACAACTCCGTGGAAAGAACCTTATGGGAGATCATCCTCGCGACCACCGCCGATGGAGTAGCCAAGAAGACGACCTTCCTAATAATAAACGAGGATATGACTTACAACGACATCCTTGGGAGACCTTGGATTCACGAAATGGAGGCTGTACCATCAACCCTCCATCAAGTAATTAAGTTTCCCACTCCATGGGGAATTCTAGCAATTCAAAGTGACCAGTTAGCAGCTCGAAAATATTATTCAGTCGCTTAAAAAAAGGGCAACACCCCGATCGAGCACTCGAAGTCCCTCTTGGAGCCCCATAAAAGAGGAGAGCTCGGTCTAGAAAGCAATTCCCTCGAGGCAAGAAGAGAAGATCCCAACTTTCATTCAAGAGCCTTGAAAGCAAAGGGCCGAAGACTCAACGGTGGAAGAACTAGAATCTCATGCCTTGTCAGAAGAATTCCCAAAAAGGAAAATATTCGTGGGTTCGGAGCTGGATGCCGAACCTAAAAAAGCTCTTATCGAGTTATTAAAAGCCAACGATAATTACTTTGCTTAGTCCCACGCAGACATGGTGGGGATCGACTCCGAGATCATGACACACATGGTGAATGTCGATCCCAACTATCGCCCTGTAAAACAGAAGAAAAGGCCCCACGCCGGGGTAAAGAAGAAAGCAATCCAAGATGAAACCAAGAGGCTGCTCGATAACGGGTTCATAAGAGAAGTCAAGTACCCAGATTGGCTCGCTAATGTGGTGGTGGTACCTAAGAAAAATGGTAAATGGAGGATGTGTGTCGACTACACCAACTTAAATAAAGCTTTACCCAAAGACTCCTACCCTCTACCCCAAATAGATAGGTTAATAAACTTCACGGCTGGACACAAACTCTTAACCTTTTTGGATGCGTATTCGGGGTACAATCAGATCCTGATGGACCCTAATGATAAAGAAAAAACCTCTTTTATCACGGATGAAGGAACTTATTGCTACAATGTGACGCCCTTAGGTCTCAAAAATATTGGAGCAACTTATCAGAGGTTGGTGTGTCAAATTTTCAAGGACGACATCGAAAAAATAATGGAAGTATATATCGATGATATGTTGGTGAAATCTATCTGGCTGGAAGATCATTTGAAACAACTAAAGGAGGCCTTTGCAATTTTGAGGCAGTATTGCATGAAGCTTAACCCCAAAAAGTGTGCTTTTGGGGTTAGCTCAGGCAAATTCCCAGGATTCACTGTCTCGGAGAGAGGCATCGAGGCAAATCCAGACAAAATCAAGGCCATACAAGAAATCCTCGAGGAGTTGTCAAGTCCGAAGGAAGTCCAACGCTTAACTGGGGATTAGCTGCCTTGAGTCGATTCATTTCAAGGCCATCCGAGCGGTGCCATAAGTTCTTTTCCGTCTTAAAAAAGAACACTTCCTTTGAATGGAATCCCGAGTGCATGAAGGCTTTGAGGGATTTGAAACATTATTTGGCCAAAGCCCCGTTGTTGGCCAAACCAAAAGATGGCGAAACTTGATTGGTTTATTTGGCTATCTCCGAGGTGTCGGTCAGCGCCGTTCTGGTTCGGGAGGAAGAAGAAAAGCAACAATATACTATGTTAGCAAAGCTTTCCTCGACGCAGAAACAAGGTATCCCTATTTAGAAAAATTAAAGCTCGCATTAGTCATTGCCGCTCGAAAATTGCGCCCCTATTTCCAATGCCATCCAATAGCCGTAGTAACAACCTTCCCCTTAAGAAGTATATTGTATAAGACAGAGTTGTCGGGAAGTTTATATAGGTGGGCAGTCGAGCTAAGCGAATATTACATCACATACCAACCTCGCACGGCCATAAAATCTCAAGTGTTAGCTGATTTCGTAGCTGATTTTAGTGTTAAACTATTTCCGAAGGCGAAAAAAGAGAGTTTAATTTCAAAGGGTCCCACTGATGGGGTATGGAAGTTTTACACAGATAGAGCGGCCAATTCTAACGGCTCAGGGCTTGGAATAGTGCTCGAAGCTCCCACAGAGGAAACACCAAGGCACTCGATGAAATTCGAGAGGCTTACCAACAACGAACCTGAATATGAGGTCGCCGTAGCAGGATTGAAGCTTGTCGAAGAGATGGGAGCTGAAAATATAGAGCTAAGGTGTGACTCACAACTAGTGGTAAATCAAGTCCTCGGTGGATATACGACTCAAAAGCCCAGAATGAAACAATTCGTGGTAAGAATGCAGCAAGCACTCGGCGCCTTTCAAGAATGGAAGGTCATAAAAATACTACAAGAAGAAAACGTCGAAGTCGATGCCCTGGCAAATTTGGCCTAGGTGGTGGAAACAGGCGGCTGGGGACTGATGCCATAGTTAGGATTTTTACGCCAGCCATGGGAAAGATGAAAGTGGAAGTAAATATGGTGAATCGACACTGGGATTGACGAACAAAGTTCATGTCCTACCTAGAGTAGGGGACTCTACCACCAGACAAAAAGGAAGCGGCGAAATTCAGAAAGAAAGTAGTCCCATACACAATGATATACAGACAACTGTACAAAAAAACTTTATTGCGGCCCGATGTCCAAGTGTCTAGGCCTAGGGGAACATGAATACGTGATGAAAGAAGTGCATGAAGGAACGTGTGGTAATCATCCTGGAGCCAAAGCCCTCGTGCGAAAATTTCTCCAAGCTGGCTATTATTGGCCCGAAATGAGCGAGCATGCTAGAGTGTTCGTTAGGAATTGCGACAAATGTCAAAAGCATGCTTTCATGATTCACCAACAGGCTGAACCCTAGTATTTGGTGGTCTTGCCATGGCCCTTCATGAGTTGGGGAATGGATATCGTGGGGCCATTTCCCAAAGCGAAGGGTAGTGTCAAATTCATCCTCGTGCTCTCCGATTATGTTTTCAAATAGATCGAAGCAGAAGCTTTTGCTAGCATCAGGCAAAAAGAAGTCATCGACTTCATATGGAAAAATATTATATGCCGATTTGGAGTTCCAAAGGAGATTACCTGTAATAATAGCACACAGTTCGTTGGCTCAGAGGTTACAACTTTCTTCGCAAAATAGGGGATCAAAAGGATAACTTCAACACCCTATCACCCCAGCGCCAATGGACAAGCTGAATCATCCATCAGAATAATTGTCGACAATCTCAAAAAGAGAATGGACAAAGCCACAGGCTTGTGGCCCGATGAGTTACCAGAAGTGTTATGGGCAATGAGGACAGCAGAGAAGAATAGCATTGGCGAAACCCCATTTTCCCTCGTTTATGGAGTAGATTCACTAATCCCCATCGAGGTTGGTGAGCCAAGCCTTCGCTATGCTCATTAAACCGAGGAGTCAAATAAAAAAGCTATGTGAGTGGAACTGGATCTGCTCGAAGGACGAAGGAAGATGTCTTTGGTTCGGTTGACAGCTCAAAAACGGCAAATCGAGGCCTACTTAAACAAAAAGGCCAAGTTAAGAGAATTCAAGGTTAGCGACTATGTTGTGAGGGCCTCGAATCAAACAGCCAAAGAGAAAAATGTAGGAAAATTGACCGCCAATTGGGAGGCCCCTACCGAGTAAAAGTAATCATAGGAAAAGGGTCCTATCAACTGGTAGATCTTGAAGGGAAACACGAACTCTTAAATTGGAACATATCCAACTTAAAATGGTACTACTTCTAACATCGATGAAAAATTGGCCCCAAAGTCAACAATGCTCGAGTCCTCATCATTCACACTCAACTACTGAGGGGTGCAGAGGAATGAGATCAGTCTACAATTGACTCGTAAACTCGTAGCTCAGGTTCTTCGAAAAATAACCCAAACTCGGGGACTCGAAAACTTTGAAATATGGAGATCGCCCGAGGCCCGTTTGAAATGTGCTCGATTACTTATAATCATTGCCTCAAACGACTTTTGTAAATAAAATATGCCTAAGTACAATTAGGCTCTATGTAAACTGGCTCAATTTCTATCATCATTTTATCCATTAAATCTTTAGCCTCGGCTCGAGGGTGAGACGTCATCCTAAGCTAGCTCTTTAATACATTTAAAGTCTTGTAAGCAAACAATAATAAAAAAAGATATTGAAATAGTTGATATTCAACGTCCATATATTCACAAGGCTCGAAGTCCAGAATAATTACAAAGAAATGGCCCGAAGGCACAAAAACCAAAAACAAATGATTAGTCGCTCATTCAGATTCGCTATCGCTACCCGAAGCCTTTCCGTCAGATAAGCTATCGCTGCTCAAAAGAAGCTGATCTAAAAACATCCGAGCCGTAGCTACATCTACCTTAGCCTTGGCAATCTCATTATCCAAACTAATCCCCTTCTTACATTGTTTAAGGGTCCTCAACTTTGTCTGGATGATTGCCCAATTTCTATCAATTTTGGCTCAGGTAGCTCTCAATTCCAACTTGGCCTTGAATTGGGACTTAAGCTTAGAAGAAGAGGCTGGTTTTCTATCCCGAAGGCTCTTCACTTCGGCTTCAAGAACCTTGTTCTTAGCCTCAACCTTATCCATCTTTGAGGTAAGCAATGAAGATCTCTCCTCGAATTGCTCAGTCAATTTTCTGAGCGCTGCCTCTGCTGCGCCAACCTGCTTCAAAGCTCAGCTCGATGACTCTCTTCTTGAGACCCTCTCTCAACCAAAAGATTGGCAACTTCTCCAAGAGCCTGAGAGACTTGGCGCCTAATTGCTCGACTTCTTTTTGTGATCGACCCAAATTAGCTTCTGAGTGAGAGAGTTGCTTTTTGAGCTAAAAAACACGAGTCTCGAGCACACTCCTCCTACGATCCCACTCATCCCCGACCCGCCGAAGCGCTGTTCGTTGGGCCTCGATCTTAGCCGCCTTCATGGCATAGACGTAGCCCTACGACTAAGGGAAAGTAATAAAAAATGGGAAAGTGATTAAATCAAAAGTAGCATAGCAAGTAAAAAACCTTACATGAATCGGATGCTGGGCCGAGTAGGCCATCAAATCGTCCGAAGGAATATTCTTGAGATGATCATTCTCCAAAGGCCCAAGCAACCCCTTGCAGCTGATGGCAACTCCCATGTTGTCATCTAGTAGAAAAACATATATTGGAACTGGGATTCGCCTAATCCCTTAGGGAAGGTTTGCCTTAGCAGGAGTTGGATCGGTAGTTGCCTGCCTCGCAGACGAAATCGCCTCGACAGACTTGGCAATCGCCTCTGCAGATTTAGCCCTGCTAGACTCAAACTCCTCACGAACCTTATTAACAACTTAACTTGGTTCCTTGATGCTCGGTGCCTCGATCTCACTTTGAACACAGGCATTATCTGGTTCATCGATTAGTCTTCACCGAGGAACCGTAGGCAAATCAACCCGAGGAACTTTAGCCTTAGCTGGCTTTTTCGGTGTATCGCCCTTTCTTTTCAAACATGAGGATAAAACACGTTATTCAAAGGAAAAGAAAATGGAGATATACGAAAAATAAACAAAAGTACCTCTCGGGGCCTGAGTAAGAGTCTGGACAGACTCCTCGATAAAATGCAAACTAGCTTCCGCGTCAGGGACCTCGACAACCTCCGCTCGTCGTCCCTGCTTCCTTTTCTTTTTTGTTTTCTTCTTTTCCTTCTTGTTTTCCTCCTTCTCCGCCTCGGCAGGCAACTCGTTCAAATCTGAAAAAGACAAGAGAGGAAAATAAAGAAGAGGCGCGTCAAGAAAAGGAATACCAAATTTGCAAACATATTAACCTAGTCGCTTGCCCGACCACTTGTTTTTCGCACGAGCGGCTAAAACCATCTAATCCCTTTGCAGCCTCCCCTCGGCACAAATTGTGGCCTACACCCAAGTGGGCGGATTGATTGGAGGTCTCCTTGCTAAAAAGTATGACAAAGAGTTAGTTTTCCCACACCTGTTGAAGCCGAGTAGAGAAGAAAACCAGAAGAAGACTTATGTGTCCTGTTCCACACCTCGGGGAACCCAGCTTAGCAGAAAGAGAAGAGGTAGGAAAGAGGATGAACCAATCACACCAGCTTCGATTCTCGGTCTCATCGCTCTTGGTAATGAGGGAAAACTGACCCCGCTTGTTTAATTGCACAACCCCATCTTTGTGCAGAGAAGGAGAAAGAAAAGAAATCAAATAATCGTACTCAAGTGCGACCCCGGCTTTACGACTAATATAGTCGAGGCACTGAATGATCCTCCAGAAGCCGGTGCCAAGCTGAGCCAAGCAGACGTTGTATAATCTACAAAAAGTGTCTGCTACGGGGTGAAGAGGAAGATAAAAGCCTAATAGAAATGGATAAGTATAAACGAAACACTGCCCCGGGAAACTGTCACACGTGCGCTGCTCGGGGGTAGGAATCGAGATCGGGACCTCGGGGCCCCAATTGCACTCCTCTCAAATCAAAGATATGTGTTCCTTCGAGGCAAGGCTCGGGGAAATTTGAACAGGGAGATTCCTTCTCCTCCTAATATCCGAGGTCGTTTGCCCCCTCATCCTAAAATCCTTGCTAGAATAAAATGCCTTGGAATAGCCCATTGAGGTTTGAGCTCCCCTTGATAAACTTGTTTCTTTTTCTTCTTCTTTGGGGGCGAGGTCTCAACCACCTCATTATCATCATTATCATCAACAACCTTTTCAGTCGCCACCTCATCATCGCCGATGGAAGGTTTTTGACTGGCGGCGCTAGGACTGTCGTCTGAATGAGAAGAAGTTGCCGATGGGGGAGAATTTAGCAAATCATCAGTCAATGCCAAAATATTGGAATCAATGATGTTCTCACGATGGGAAGGTGAAGACATGGTAAAATTCTTTAGAAGTGAAAAAGAGGTTGGAAAACACAAATAGATTCAAGGAGAATTATGAAACGTTGAGGATAATAACAAAAAGTGGACAATTTATAGCAAAGCACAAGTGGATCAAAATGCCATAATGACGGTTACAGAGGGAAGACAAAACGAAAAGTCATAGTCGTTTAGAACCAGGCCACGTGAAGAGGATGAGACATTGAAGCGACGCTCGCCTTTTAAAATTTCCTGGCAAAAAATGTGCCACATCACCCTCCCACCTTGGTGCAAGCAAACCCGAAGGAAATGCTAAACACGAACGCGGAAGTAAATAACAAGAAAAGTAAAGATAGAAGCAAGACAAATCTTGCTTCGGTTCGAAAGAACAGTGAGGAACCTGTCTCAAAGCTTGATCGAAAGGAAATCAAGACGCACCTATACTATGCAACAATCCTCAAGAAAGACCCGCTTCTTGCAAATTGAATGATCAAGAAGAAATTGTTCAAACGAATAACACCGAGTGACACAAGTTCTTTAAAAGCCCACGTCGGGGTTCGGCTCCATCGGAGACTCACAATAGCACTTGCTATGTTTTTCATAAACTCCAAAAAACTCCCTCTACAATGAAATGAAATGCACTATTTATAGGCTATACTAAGGATAAAGTAGTAAATAGTCACAAGTGACTAATAAAAACAAGCCACGCAGGGCTGAGACAAGTTTGTGTTCGGCAGCCTTGACTTCGGTGCTTGGTTGCTTGCTCGAACTCATTGTCCTCGGATGCTCACTTGTCTTCGAGCTAATTGTCCTCGGTCACTTTACCTTCGGGCTTAAATCTGAAGATAGCGCCTTCGGTTCTTGAGCCCGGCCAATCAGCTTCGGAGCAATTGTTTTCCTTCGGCCAGGCTAAGTGAATGTGCACATCGTGCATCAGCTTGGCTTGGCTTCTTGCAAAGTGAATGTGCACGTGTTCGGGATGCATCATCCTCCCCTTCTTGAGAAGATTTCATCCTCGAAATCGAGCCCTCCTCATCCTCCGATGTTTGACCTACAACACAAGGAACTAAGTCAGCAACATTGAAGGTGTTGGACACATTATACTCACCAGGGAGGTTGATCACGTAAGCATTGTTGTTGATCTTGGTCAGCACTTGAAATGGACCATCCCCTCGAGGAGCCAACTTCCCTTTCATTTGGTTCGGGAAACGTTCCTTTCGGAAGTGAACCCAAACCCAATCTCCCTTCTTTAATTCCAGCTTTTTACGCCCCCTGTTTTTCTTCAAGGCAACCTTTGCATAGGCTTCCTCGAGGTTCTTCTTCACCTTTGCATGCAATTCGATCAAAGCAGCTGCTCGTCGAGTACCTTCAAAATCAAGAACAGAATCTCGAGGCAATGGGGTTAAATCAAGTGGAATCAAAGGATTAAAGCCATACACACATTCAAACGGGGTCATGTTGATCATTCCATGCACCGTTCGATTGTATGCAAACTCCATCATGGGCAAACGATCAGCCCAGTTTCCAACCTTGCCTTTGGTCATTGCTCGAAGCAAAGACCCCAAGGTTCGGTTAAGTACCTCGGTCTGTCCATCAGTCTGAGGATGGTGAGACGTCGAGAATAGTAACTTGGTGCCGAGGGCACCCCACAAACACTTCCAAAAATGACTCAAGAATTTTGAGTCTCGATCACTCACAATAGTACGAGGTACACCATGCAATTTCAACACATTAGAAATAAATAATGTAGCTACATGCTGTGCATCATCATACTTTTTGCAAGGAATAAAGTGAGCCATTTTTGAAAAACGGTCAACCACAACGAAGATGCTATCATGTCCTCCCCCCGACCTCGGTAACCCTAGAACAAAGTCCATGGATATATCAACCCAAGGTCGATCAGGCACAGGCAATGGGGTATACAAACCATGAGGGTTGGACTTCGATTTAGCTTTCTTGCAAACGAGACAAGCGTTGCAAAGCTTTTCCACATCCCGTCGCATTTTAGGCCAATGGAACCGCTCGGTCAAGATTCCAAGAGTTTTGTCGACACCGAAGTGTCCCAACAGTCCACCGGAGTGAGCTTCTCGAACTAAGAGCTCTCTCCACGATGACACTGGCACACAAACCCTCCCATTCTTGAAGAGGTAGCCATCGTGCCACTGATATTTCTCAACCCTTCGGCCACTCAAGATTGCGTCACGAACGCATTTCAGCTTGGGATCGTCTTCGTACATCGACTTGATGCTTTCAAATCCCATGAGCCTAGAGGCGAGAGTGGTCGCTAAGGCAAATTTCCTTGATAGCGCATCGGCCACAACATTGTCTTTACCCTTTTTGTAATGAATTACATAGGGAAAGCTCTCAATGAATTCAACCCACTTGGCATGTCTTCGGTTCAATTTCTCCTGTCCTAGGAGATGCTTCAAGGACTCGTGATCATTTTTTATCACAAACTCTCGAGGCCACAAATAATGCTGCCAATGGGCGAGTGCTCGAACGAGGGCATACAACTCTTTGTCATACGTAGAGTAATTCAAAGTTGCACCCTTAAGCTTTTCGCTAAAGTAAGCGATCGGCTTCGATTCTTGCATCAGCACTCCTCCGATCCCAACTCCGGATGCATCACACTCGACTTTGAATGCTTTGTCGAAGTCAGGGAGTTGCAACAACAGGGCAGAACAAAGCCTCCGTTTCAACTCTTGGAAAGCCCTTTCTTGGGACTCTCCCCACACAAATGGTTGGTCTTTCTTCACCAGCTCAGTTAAAGGAGTTGCCACGGTGCTAAAGTCACGAACAAACCTTCGGTAAAAGCTAGCTAAGCCATGGAAGCTACGAACTTGTGATACCGAGGTTGGGGTTGGCCAATCTTTGATGGCTTCGACTTTGGACTCATCGACTTCAACACCATTAGCACTGACAACGAATCCAAGAAAGACTACACGCTCGACACAAAAGGAACATTTCTTGAAGTTAGCATATAGCTTCTCTTCTCTAAGCTTATCAAGCACTAGCCTTAGGTGTTCAACATGTTCATCCACAGATTTGCTATAAACAAGTATGTCATCGAAATAAACGACAACAAACTTATTTATGAACGGTTTGAGCACATGGTTCATCAGTCGCATGAATGTGCTCGGTGCATTGGATAAGCCAAAAGGCATCACCAACCATTCATAGAGACCGAACTTGGTCTTGAATGCAGTTTTCCACTCGTCTCCGGGTTTTATTCGGATCTGATGGTAACCGGACCTGAGGTCTATCTTCGTAAAGCACGAAGAACCACTTAACTCATCTAGCATGTCATCTAATCGAGGGATAGGATGACGATACTTTACCGTTATTTTGTTGACTGCTCGGCAATCAACACACATTCGCCATGTTCCATCTTTCTTTGGGACAAGTATAACAGGAACGGCGCAAGGACTCAAGCTCTCTCGAACAAGGCCTTTGTTCAACAACTCATCAACCTGCCTTTGGAGCTCTTTGGTGTCTTCGGGATTACACCGGTATGCAGGTTTGTTGGGGATTTGTGACCTCGGTACGAAGTCAATTTGGTGCTCGATTCCTCTCAACGGTGGTAATCTACCTGGCATTTCTTCAGGGGACATGTCTCCGAAGTCCTGCAAAACACTTTGTACAGCACTAGGCAAAGGATATCACTAGAAAAATTATCATTAGAGTTTAGAAAGATACCCTTGTGCACGAGGCAAATCATCATCTGATCGTTGTTGTTGCCTCGTAGTAACTCACCCGGTTGCATGATTGCACAGATTCCTTTTACTTCGGGCGGTGAGTTGGTCTCTTCGGCCCCCAATTGTGTTCCTATCGGAAGCTTAGCTTTGGCCACTTCTTTCAACTCTTTCATCCGTTTATAGTCCTCGGTGACTTGTTTTGGAGACAAGGGTTTGAGTATGAAACTCTTCCCATCGAGCTTTACAGTGTAAGTGTTGGATCTGCCATTGTGAACAGCTGTTAGGTCATATTGCCATGGTCGACCCAATAGCAAATGACAAGCTTGCATCGGCACCACATTGAATATCATTTCATCTTGATACTCTCCGATTCTAAACTTGATCCACACTTGTTTGACAACTCTCAATTCTCCACACTCATTCAGCCATTGTAATTTGTAAGGATGGGGATGCTTCAAGGTAGTTAGTCCCATTTGTGAAACCAATGTTTGGCTCACCACATTTGCACAACTACCAGAATCTATGATCATCGAACACACCTTTCCCCTCACTCGACATCGGGCATGAAAGAGGTTTTCTCTTTGGTTGTCCTCTTCTTCAAGAGTCATGCAGCTCAAATTCCTTCGAACCACAAGAAACATTTCTGGATGATCAGCTTCGGTAGCCTCATGATCATCATCACCTTCAGCTCGGTCAGTCTCCTCGATAAATTCCTCCTCGGTGTCACTCGCTTGCTCATGGACGGTTCCATCTTCGAGCAGAAGCATAACTTTGCGAGTTGGACACTCTTTCGCCATGTGACCCTTGCATTTGTGACACTGAATATTTGAAGCACTAGGAGAGTTGAGTTGAACTTTACCTCCCACTTCTCTTGATTGGTTAACGGTCACACCTCTTTCGAAGGGTCTCTTCGACTATCGAACAGCGTTGGCACTTGTTTGGTTCGGACTCTTCTATTCTTTAACTCGGTTCAAAGGAGTAGAAGCAATGACTCCTCGATACCGGTTTGTCTTATCGTCCTTCACCAATTTTTCAGCTTCGGTGGCAGTATCGAACAAATCTTCTAACGTGTGATACACGTGGAGCCTCAATTGAGATGACACATCCCGAGCCAAGCCATTTTTGAATCGGATAATGGCTTGCTCTTCATCCTCTACCAGATCAAGATTCAATTGAACCCTTTCGAACTCATCATGGTACTCTTGAACTGACTTGGACCCTTGCTTTAGCTCATAGAGTTTTTGCATTTGAGTTTGCCTGTACTTGGCACTCAAATACTTAGCATCCATCGCTCTCATCAACTGTGGCCAAGTATTGACTACTGGATAGTCATTTCTTCTTCTATGCCTCTTGTCAGATTCCCACCATGTTGATGCATAAGCTTCGAACGAAGCAATAGCATGGGCAGCTTTTCTCTCATCGGTCATCTCATTGGTTTCAAAGATGCGCTCCGTCTTAAGCTTCCATTCAAGATATTCATCTGGATCACTAGTTCCTTTAAAGGGTGGGATAGTGATCTTGACACTGTTCAAGTTTGAGTCTCGAACACCACGAACCTGTTCGGGATACTCATCATCACGATCACCAGCCTCACGCTCAATATTTCTTTCAACATTTGCGCCTCGGCCTCGACCTCGGAAATTTGCACGACCTCGGTGAGCTTGCCTTCGTTGAGCGAACGGCGGCTCATTCTCATATTCGTCCTCAGGAAATTCCTCTTCGACAACCTCTTTGACAACGGCTCCAAGATCTCTTCGGGCCTTTGGAAGTGGTATCCTTTCTCCTTGGGGAATGCCCAAGTTTTGATAGCCAGCTTGGGGATTGCCCAAGTTCTGTTGCGCTTGGGGATTGCCCAAGTTAAGCTCTCTTCGAATTGCTTCACTCGTCAACTGATGTTGTCGAACAAGCTCAGCATATAGCTTAGGTTTCATTGGAGTGGAATGGCTAGTTCCAGCGTCGGATCCATTCATGGCCACGGACGCACTTCCTTGCTCGAGTTGAGTTACTCGAGCAGTCACTCCTCTTACTTCGGCACTGACTCCTTGTATCGCAGCCATGAGATCGGCTAACGACACTTCGGGCTTCTCAATGCCTTTGCCATCGCCTCCATTCCCAGCCATGGTACCTGCACAAATCAAAGACCAAACAAAATGTTAAGGTTAGAAATCACCTCACACACTCCCTCACCTTTGATGGGTGGCACTCGGGTCCACTCAATTTATGGGTTCGGTTTTGGTAACTCAAGAACTTGTAGCCAATGGCTTCCTCGGTTGATCAACCTCTCTCAATTCCTTCGAATTTGACAATCGACGATGTCTTACTTCGGGAAGAGTGAGTTAATTTGACTCGATGGAATGGACAGCTATTTACTCTTGCGCTTCGAAAAGTCAAAAGAAATTTCTACGAAGTTGGACTTCGGTCACCCACGCACGAGTTCCTATCAAGCTCAAATGAGTTAGTACGACCTCGAGTAGAACAATTACTCAAAAGATCCACTAACTAGAATTTCGGACAGAAAAAGTGGAAACCTAGGAGAACTACCCTTTGATTCCCTTTTGGAATCTTTTTCAAACACACCAACTCTTGTCCGTACAAGAGTGGTCCCTCCTTGGTACGGATAGGGTTTTACCTTATCCACTTTCCTTTTTCTCAGCCGACAACTTTTCACCTGGGGTTTTGATGTTTACACTTTACCCCTTTCTTCTTCAATGGAACAGTAAAGCTTTGCTCCGGTGTACGGACAATTTTTCTTCGGTTCACTGACCACGATTTTAACAAGATCTGGGTTCCTTCTTCAACTCCGGTTCCAACAACAACGGAGGAATTTCAGTCGAAGTTCTTGAGCTAAGATTTCAGCTCCTTCGTGTCGTACACTGTTACAGCCTTGTAACAATTTTCCGGCGTACGGACAACAATCTCAGCACAAAACTTCGAACTTTCAAGCACAAAATAAACCCAAATCACTCAAGAACCACCAATCTTCATCGGTTTCAGCCAAACGCGATGGGGGTTCGAGTTCCTGTCACCATTAAAGCTCAAAACAGTCCAAAATTTCACCAAGAAACCCTAGTCACGAAACTGGTACGTCGGGTACTTGTTGGAATCAGGAAACAATGGTGAACAAGAATCAATGATTGTTTAATCCAAACAACCAACAATCCAACACAATTTTTGAATTTTTTTTTGTTTTTCTACTTTTTTTTTTTTTTTTTTTTTTTTTTTTGTAAACGCTCAGCAACAACAATCAAACACATGGAAGAAAGCTGAAACTGAAGACACAAGCACGATTTAAGTGAACAGGATTTGAGGTTGTATGAACAAACTCAAACTTTGCTCTGATACCAAGATGGTGCAAGCAAACCCGAAGGAAATGCTAAACACGAACGCGGAAGTAAATAACAAGAAAAGTAAAGATAGAAGCAAGACAAATCTTGCTTCGGTTCGAAAGAACAGTGAGGAACCTGTCTCAAAGCTTGATCGAAAGGAAATCAAGACGCACCTATACTATGCAACAATCCTCAAGAAAGACCCGCTTCTTGCAAATTGAATGATCAAGAAGAAATTGTTCAAACGAATAACACCGAGTGACACAAGTTCTTTAAAAGCCCACGTCGGGGTTCGGCTCCATCGGAGACTCACAATAGCACTTGCTATGTTTTTCATAAAATCCAAAAAACTCCCTCTACAATGAAATGAAATGCACTATTTATAGGCTATACTAAGGATAAAGTAGTAAATAGTCACAAGTGACTAATAAAAACAAGCCACGCAGGGCTGAGACAAGTTTGTGTTCGGCAGCCTTGACTTCGGTGCTTGGTTGCTTGCTCGAACTCATTGTCCTCGGATGCTCACTTGTCTTCGAGCTAATTGTCCTCGGCCACTTTGCCTTCGGGCTCAAATATGAAGATAGCGCCTTCGATTCTTGAGCCTGGCCACTCAGCTTCGGAGCAATTGTTTTCCTTCGGCCAGGCTAAGTGAATGTGCACATCATGCATCAGCTTGGCTTGGCTTGGCTTGGCTTCTTGCAAAGTGAATGTGCACGTGTTCGGGCTGCATCACGCCTAAACTCAATTCCACCCCTCGAAAAATTCTGACAATTGTCAAAAGGGTGGTGGACTATCTATATTGGGTAAAAATCCCACCACCTCGGTGTAAGGGCTCAAGCCACGAAGCAGTCAAGTCTCGGGAAAAATCCAACCAAGAGTAGGAATGAGAGATATGGTGACCCCTCGAGGAGTTGAATCACCTCGGCAAAACAGCCATCGCTGATTGTAACCGTCGACCGTTGCCCTGGCATTTAAGAAGAAGATTATGAGCTGACCGCATTAAAATGTGAAGTTATGGCCATAAAGTCACAATTATTATGGCTATAACTTTATTCTTTTCCTTGGTTATAAATAGGATTCATTTGTAATCAAGCAGGACATCCAGAAATATAATACTTGACTTATACTTTTTATGCTCTGTCTCGTTTATCAGTTGGCTCATTCTTTGCCTCGTTTACTCTTTCAAGTTCATATCTAGTTCAAATTGATCTTAGCTCCAATATAACTTTGATACAAGCAAATTATCAATAAAACCCAAAATAAATTCGATTTATTGTCCTATCCCGATTTAGGCCAACACAAAAAGTACTAACTATAAAAAGTTCTAATTATAAAATGTTCTATAAAAAGTGTCAATTTTCTCATTATACACAATGTATGCACTTACTTTTTTTTAGTTATATTCAATGTAGATGTATTTTCTTTACAATATATACACATTTTAATATAATCGATTGTGTATACATAAGGAGCCCCTTGAACTTGTGATGTGTGGGCAAAATGTCACACATTACCTTCTATTTACTTGAGCTTTTGTTGTGTATTAATGATTAAATATGCGCACTTATCATGTTTTAGTTGCATATTGTAGGATATTGGAGCTGCTGTGATGCATAGATGGAAAACAAGTCAAAACAAGCCAAAATGAGAAGTTTCTGTTTCTGGACTGGAAACCTGCTCATCGCGATCGCGCAGAACAACACGCGATAGCGCAAAAGGAAAAGTCAAGCCAGTGCGAAGGCGACACATTAACGCGATCGCGATACTTAAGTTCTACCGCGATAGCGCTCACAACTACGCGATCGCGTAAATCATAAAAGAGATCCAGCGCGATTGCGTCCATTTTCACGTTATCGCGCAAGAGCGTGTCTGGACAGTTTTGGAATTTCACACCAGCTGAAGTGGGAACACATAAATAGGCCTTAAAACGATTTAGGGAATATATTTTGGTCATTTTTCTAATCTTGGAGCAAGGATCTATCAACAAGAACACCAAGAGTGTGAAGATTTTGAGCAACCCATTGAGAAATTCTCAACCCTTAGTACTCCTTTCTTTACTTTCATGTTTTGTATTGAATATATTTGGTGTTGTTGATGTTATTGAAGAATTGATTTTGTAATATATTTCATGACTATTTCTATTGTTAATTGTTATGATTTTGGACATGAATATATGAATGAATCATGACTAGGAATTTATATTGTTGGGTTTTGATTATCTAGCTTCTATTGCTTTGATTGCTTGACTTTTGTGCTCGCAACACTTAAGTTGCTTGTCTAATTTGCTAATTAAAGACTCGGGAGAGATTAGTTAGCGTAGAATAGTGAAGCCAGCGAGGATTTGAGTTGATATGCTACTTCATAGACTAACTCATCTAAAAGAAGTTATGCTCGGAAGAGGTCTTCTTTCCTCGAGTAGTGGATAGTTCTTTATAAGCTCAACCATGGCTTTGACGAGCGCCGTTGAGGTAAATCCCTTCTAGGCCGGTATTATTCTAGGGATTACATTAGAACGAATCGGCCATAATATATGAACCCCGTGCTATGATTGCATTCTAGGCTTAAAACTTATCTTCCTTGGTTGTGAGAAGGCCATTGATCACCTTTACTTGCTTTTGTGTAGTTTTTAGTTGTTAATATCATTCCATCACCTTGTTATCCTAGTTTAGCTTTGTCAAACAGGTTTAGTTCCTCCACTACTTTGATCGCATCACTTTGTTCCTTGTGGATTCGACCCCGACTCCTAGTTGTGTAAATTGTATTGTGATGACCGTTCATACCTCAAGCCGAGGTGTGTGTTGAATGTTATCAACTTGTCCGGATATTTCACTTAGACACCTAAACTAAACTTTGTACTATTTGAACACTTTAACTCTATATAGAGTGTGTCACTTAGGCACAACTTTGTGACATGGTATATGACGTGGGGATCTCAACTTACGCGCGTAAATATTGGGAAAAAGCATGACATGGACATCACAACTTCTTCCTTTCTTTCCTTCAAGTCTTTTCATTCTCTTCACTGTCCACTTTTCATATACACTGCTCAACGACACAAACACCGAACCAATGCGAAATTTAACTCCATAAATGCAGTGCAAGTTTTCTTCAGTAATAGAAAGATCTATTCAAAAGTTAACAAATTTTTTCCTGAATTATTTTCTTTGCACCCACAACATGACGCCTTCTGGACACAATTTATTAGACTTATGTTCTTCAATTTAAAAATAAATATAAGGAACTATACATCATTTAGCAGGTTTATTTGCATCCATGCACCAAAGAGAAAATCTAATAAATAACTCAAAATGCCCCAATCAAAAACTCCATTAGCACTATTTCCATCAGGGACAGCACCCATATCGTTATTCAGTGTGTGATGTTAATGCTGGGAAGAGATGGTGAGGGGTGGTGTGGAGAAGACAACGAATATTGGTGAAGAGAGTTGTAAAAGTTGATTTCTTTGTATATGGTGGGGTCAAAGTTTTACTTTCCTTTTTCTTTTGGATTATTTAGAACCAAAAGACCGTGTATTTTCTCTATTTGATTACCTGCCATGTCACTGGCATTTGGGTCGCACGCATTGTATTCTCTGGGCTGTTTCAGCAATGACATATTTTGTATAGAGTTAAATTGTTCAAGTGGTATAAGGTTTAGTTTAGGTGTCTAAGTGAAATATTTGGACAAGTTCAAAGAACTGCTTATGTATTTGGCCAAATAAAAATAAAAATAAAAAAGAAGAGGAAGCAGTGGCTGGCGGGAAGAAGTTCTAGTGCTAGAATAGACCAAAGAAGAGGAAGCAGTGGCTGGCGGAAAAAAAGTTCCGGCAGAGCATCACCAAAATAATAGCAATTCTGATAGGAAGCAATGGTGGCGCCAGAACAGACCAAAGTAGAGGAAGAAGTGGCCGGCGAAGAAGCACCAAAATAATGGCAGTTCTGATGGGAAGCAGTGGTGAAGGTCAAAGCTATAAACGTCGAAGGAAGTAAATCTGATGTATACGGAGTAGCGACAACTTCGAGGGAGGGGAGAGTGCTCGTGGCCGAAGGGAAGAGAGAGGAAGGGGGTGGCACAGCTGAGAGAGAGGAGAAGAAGGGGAAGACTAAAAAATCCTAAAATTTGAGTTGCTACAAAAAGTTAAGAGGGATGGTTTGATGTTTACTTTGAGTTATTCTTAAAAAAGGTTAAAAAATATACATAGGGAGTTGGATAGTTATGCAGTGTTATTTTTCCTATAAAATTTAAGATCTAATTTAAATAAAGAGCTGGGCATAAAAAATGGTCCTAACCGCTCCCCACCCCTAAATGAAAAAAAATAAAGATATTTCTACTCTAGGACTCTCCTAAGTAACTCATGAAAATTGATAGATACCGAACAAGTGAAAACCCCTCTTTTACCAACTTAAGTTTCTTGAGTTCCTGTATTTATTTGTTTCTTAAAAAAAGAAACAAATTTTTGTGATAAAAGATTATGTTATTTTCGTCTTGGACTACAGTCATCTATGTCGTTTATATATCAATATATATAACTAATGTCATACTTCAAAATTTGCAGTCTTGTGGTTATATAATAAGAAAAGTTCTATAATTAACACAGGTGATGGCTTAAAATATGGACACATGCCTACTTAGTCGAAAAGCTTGTTAAAGCTACAAGCTTCAAATATGTGGCGTTCACATTCTTTAATCTTTTTTTCTTATGGGAGGGGGGGGGGGGTGTTTGTAGGGTGGACGGCTATCAAATCTAATATGGGATATTGAAACTAATCCATAACTGATATATAATGAAAAATCTCAGATAGTGAAAAAAAGAAAAATCAAGAGAGGTCGTTATTGGATGGTAAATACCCGTTCATCTTTAACAAGATGATGAGTCGAGTTCAAATCTTATAGAATATAAACGTCTTTGAGAGCTTACCCTTAAAATAGGACACCCCTGCACGAATTAAGATTAATGAAATTCTTAAGCCGATATCGAACTCGGGGCGAAACCAAATAAAAATAACAGTAACAAGGGAAAGCTTGAATCCCACTGCATCGAAGCTTTTTCAGATAGTATATAATAATTTCGTTTCTGTATGATCCATAGATTGAACTTAGATGTCAAAAGTTTCTTTTAATTCCCGTGAAGAAATGTTTTTGTTAACGACAAAATTTTGTAATTAATGCATGAAAAAGACTTTTTTTCTCAAGGCTATGTATTCTATATAGGGGAGTATATCTTTCTGTAGGGAAGAAAGTCAAAATCATGCCTAGCTGTGTAAGCCAGCCTTATAATTTAACCTCATGAAGAAGGAACTAAAAGCCCTACAGAAAATGAAATTATGCATGTGAAATATACTAATAGTAATATATACTATACAATCTGTATTCTTTGACATCACTCTAAAGTTTTGTTCTACAACAACAGTTGGTCCGACGACCAAAGATAGCTTAGAATCAAACAATTCTCTTCTTCACTCTTTTTCTCTTAAAAACATTATCATATGATTTTTAGTTTCACCAAATCAACAAAACATCCTGTGAACGTCTTATTATATATATGGCATCCATGCATGCTCTTATAGAACAACAATAACAAGTTTGTAAAGAAAAAAGAAAAAGTAGAGAGATATAAATTCCGGTGTAGAATGGGTGCTATTAGAATTTTTCTCGTCTCTCTGATTGCATCATGTCTTCTCCATAGCGTTTCAGCTGCGACCAGGCACTATAAATTTGAAGTATGTATATTTATTAACATAGCTCCTATATTATGTCGTTGGACTCGATTTATAGATTAGACATATAGTTAAGAAAATGGCACGATCACAATATTTTATCTTCTTGTATATAGCAGGTTGCCAACTTTATTTTCTAGGCTACTAATTCCATTTGTTAAGAACAAATTGTTCTAGCTATTATAAAAGTTACCAATCACTTACGCACAGAATTAAACTCTATAATATTTTTATTTTATTTTTAGAATTAGAAAAACTTATACTTTGTCCTTGTATTTTTTATTTCAGATCAAAAAACAAAATGTGACGCGACTATGTCACACTAAGAGTATGGTTACAGTGAATGGACAATTCCCTGGACCTCGTATTGTAGCAAGGGAAGGTGATCGTCTTGTAGTTGAGGTGGTCAATCATGTTCAGAACAACATCTCCCTACATTGGTAAACACAAAAATTATTACTTTCTCGCAATTTTCAACAAGCAATCGTTATTTCACCAACAGGGACAGTCTTCTAACAAACTAAGTTTAATGTCGAACTCTCAAATGCTTAATGATATTTTTGTTCCCAAACTAGGCATGGAATTCAACAACTTCGTAGTGGATGGGCAGATGGACCAGCATATATAACACAATGTCCCATTCAAACTGGCCAAAGTTATGTGTATAACTTCACTATAATTGGCCAAAGAGGAACCTTTTGGTGGCATGCACATATTTCATGGTTGAGGTCGACTCTCTATGGTCCTATAGTAATTCTTCCAAAGAAAAATACTCCTTATCCATTTGCAAAACCTTACAAAGAAGTTCCCATCATCTTTGGTAATAAGTCATTGAAACTTCTATTATCCTTAATTAGTTAGTTTGACTATGAAGTTAAGTGAAAATACTGATGATAAATTGATGAATGCAATATTTCACAGGAGAATGGTTCAACGCTGACACTGAGGCTATAATTGCCCAAGCTTTGCAAACAGGTGGAGGTCCTAATGTTTCTGCTGCATATACCATAAATGGACTTCCTGGCCCTTTATATAATTGCTCCGCAAAAGGTTCGTAAAGATAAATCCAATTATTTTAACTTATATAAAGAATTTTTAAATTGTAAATTAAAAATTATAACAAATTAACAGATCGTTTGACTTTCTAAGTAGCTATTGTGCATAAGACATTGACGTTTTTGGGTATGCTTCACAGATACTTTCAAGATGAAGGTGAAGCCCGGAAAGACTTATCTTCTTCGATTGATCAATGCTGCCCTAAATGACGAGCTTTTTTTCAGCATTGCAAATCACACTCTCCAAGTTATTGATGCTGATGGTGTTTATGTTAAACCCTTTGAGACAGATACAATTATAATTACACCAGGACAAACACATAATGTTCTTCTCAAAACAAAACCTCATTTTCCTAATGCAACATTTTACATGACTGCTAGACCATATGTGACTGGCCAAGGCACATTTGACAACTCTACAGTTGCTGGAATTTTAGAGTATGAATCAACATCAAAACCTCATTTGAAAAACTTACCAATCTATAAGCCAATCCTACCAGCTCTGAATGATACAAATTTTGTCACAAATTTTACAAATAGACTTAGAAGTCTCGCGACTCCTCAATTCCCTGCTAACGTACCAAAAAATGTCGATAAACGTTTGTTTTTCACTGTGGGGCTTGGAACAAGTCCTTGTGACCAAAAAAACCAAACTTGCCAAGGACCTAATGGTACAAAATTTTCAGCTTCAATCAATAATGTATCATTTGTACAACCTACAACTGCACTTCTCCAATCTCATTTCTTTGGACAATCCAAGGGTGTATACAAGCCTGATTTTCCTTATAGCCCTTTAAATTGGTTTAATTACACAGGGAACCCTCCAAATAATACCTTAGTTAACAATGATACAAAACTTATGGTTTTGCCATTTAATACAAGTGTGGAGCTAGTCCTGCAAGATACTAGTATTCTTGGTGCTGAAAGTCACCCTCTTCATCTTCATGGATTTAACTTCTTTGTTGTTGGTCAAGGGTTTGGAAATTTTGACCCTAATAAGGATCCATCAAGTTTCAACCTTGTTGATCCTATTGAGAGAAACACTGTGGGTGTTCCTTCTGGTGGTTGGGTTGCTATTCGGTTTCGTGCAGACAATCCAGGTAACTTAAAATTCATTCAGGAAACTTACTACACTAATTTTATTCATGCTACAAGTTTTCAACCTGACCCTAACATACACTATAAACTATTCTATATATCTATTCACCGAAGAAAATATAGAATTATTATAATATATGATGTGTGTGAGGCAGAGCTATATATGGTTTTGCTGAGGCTCTATTGAATACCCTTCGGTCGAAAATTATAGTGTACAAAGAATATAGATCATATGTCTTTCCAGTGTTCTTAAATTTGTTGAATCCTCTTAACATAGAAGAAGCTATTAGCAAGTGTATCCTTCATTAAAGGGGCCTAAAAAATTGTATTAGGTTGTACATTCGGATTTTAGGTGTGACATTTTTTGCATTTTATTACTATTGTCATAGGATCCATGATTCTGACACTAATAATGTATGATGTTGTTTGTTAACAACCAGGAGTATGGTTTATGCATTGTCATTTGGAAGTTCACACCAGCTGGGGATTGAAGATGGCATGGCTTGTTCAAGATGGAAAGCTTCCTAATCAAAAGCTGCCTCCTCCCCCAACGGACCTCCCAAAGTGTTGAGATTTTCAGCAATTTTTGTACCTCTCATTCTTTGCTTGGTTGCTGATCTTTCCTGGTTTTGTTTCCATTAGCTGGAGGATTATCATTTGTTTTCCTTTCTTTTTTATTAATTTCCTATTCTTCTTTGATTGTATGCGTGAGATGGTCGAAAATTTTGTAACTTCAAAATTCCGAGGCATTTGGAATCAGTAATGAGAATTATCACCCTATTTTTGAGTCATCTTTTCATTGTGTTTTGTGCATCAAAAATAGTATACTTTGACAAGTTATTATTTACAAAAGCTAGAGATATTTTAGCAAAATTATTCAATATAAAAGAAATGAGAAGTTAATTATAAAACATAGCAAAAAAATAACCTAACATAGCAAAACCCTACCTTCTTCCTCTTATTTCCCCCAATTTCACTTCTCTTCATCCTCTCCCTCAATTTTACATCTCAGCCAACAATTTATTTACTTTCTTTTTATTTTGTGTTTCGTAATTGCATACTGAAGCAAGAACGAATGTTGTCCTCTGCCCGTGTATCCCCCACCCCCACGCGCACACCCTATCGTTATTTAAAAGGACAATCGTTTACCAAAGATTCAGAACTTTGGAGTGTGCATTATTCGATTCAAACTGTAACAATAGGTATTTATCACATGAACACCTCAAAGGACCTTAATCAGAAGAAAACATTTAACTCATGTATTAGGGAAATTGAAAGCCTTCCGTTTTGGACTTACAATTTAGAAACGACCGGTTATGTATGCATAGTTATTACCTTAAAATCTTCAAACATGTTCAGCTTTATCGGGAAAGGTACTGCACCCCAGGACGGCCACACATCAGTCCAGCTAGATCTTATGCATGTTGTGACTATGGGCGTAGCCACGTGTGAGGGAGTAAAACTAGATAAAAATCACTAGAGTTAATAAATATACAAAAAATAAAACTTCAAAGCAAAATTAAATAGTTAAAAGCCGACAAAAATAATACTTACCCTTTGTTACCCTCAGGATAAATAATCACCAAGCCTCCTTCATGTGATCCTGCTTCAGCAATGTAATAGGGCGAGCTCGCATGCTGATATGGTATAGTCTGCGGTGGTACAGTACAGCTAAATGTCTCAGAAGGTGGTACAGTGGATCCAGAAGGAGTAGATGATGAAGGGGACGGAGATGGATTGGAAGATGGTGAAGGCATGGAAGAACTCGGGCAGCCATGCGGACGAACAACATAACCGGACGATGTAGGATGTGGCATGCCCGGGGAAAAAAATCTGGGTGGAGTGAATAATCCAGGAGCATATGATGACGGAGGAGATGTAGGAAGCATATGAGGTACATGAGCAGGAGGAGTAACATGACCAGAAGCAGAAGAGGTACCTTGAACCTTTCTTTTCCCCTTACCTTCCCCGTGGATGCCATATCTGTAAAATAAGCACAATAAATTAGAACAATGAAAATAAAATATAAATTTAGAACGTAGTACATTTATAAAGTAGTGCTATTAATTGTAGTAACATGACAACCGGCTTACTACGAACATGTCAGTCATCATCATTTGTGTCAAGATCATCGGCTATTTCTTCTTCCTCACTTTCTTCATCGTCATCGACAAATTCTTCCTTTGTTGTTTCAACATCATCCATATATATTCATCCTCCTCGTTTGGCCTAGATGTTCCTTCTCCAAAATTAGTCGTGTTTTTTCCACGTCTAACCACCGATTCATCAAACTGTTCATAGATGTCTTCACTATGTTGCAATTGGTCGGCTAATTCAATATCCGCAATCGAGGAAACGGTTGAAACCTCATTTTGATATGCAACATCTAATATATCATCTACTTCAACTCTTCCCACCGCCTTGCCTTTTAGAACAGCCCACCAATTGGCCTTGGCTTTGAATTTGGCTTTGTTATTTGTCGGTGGATAAGGAACGTACCGCACTTGCTTCACATTCTGGGCAATGATGAAAGGATCATAATGTCCATATGACCTTCTATGATTAACCTCAACTACTTTAGAACAAGGGTCTACCCTCATACTCCTGGGACTCGGATCAAACTACTTGCACCGAAAAAGCACCAATCTTTTACGAGACCAACCTACTGTAAACTCTACCTCTAAAATATCCTCAATCACACCATAGTAATCAAAGTCTACATCCTGTTCACCTGTACCACCTTTCACACACACACCGTTGTTGTTAGTTTTCTTCCCCTCAGCCCATGGTTTAGTATGAAACTTGTACCCATTAACGAAGTACTTAGACATCCTCTTGTATTTATAATACGGCCCGTGAGATACATCACGCAACAATGAGAAGTTTATGCCATTATCCGGATTGAGTACCTATATATAAATTCAATATAGTTGTACACATTAATATATATATATATATATATATATATATATATATATATATATATATATATATATATATATATATATATATATATATATATATATATGTATATATATATATATATATAGCTGGAAAAAACTTAAGTATTTGTTTATATAACACTTACAAATTCTCTAAACCAAAACTTTTCATAAACAACATCAGTACCAAAAACACCAACAAAGTGATTGGATGATGCGCCAAAGAAATTCTCATTAGTTAGAATAATAATGAAACTTGAATGTTAGGCGTAAATGCAAAATAAATCATACTTGTAAAAAGGCGTGACCTCGGGACAATTCAACAACACATGTGTTGTAGCTGTTTTTCTGTCCCGGTCAGTGAACTTGCATACTTCAGTCGTTAACTTTCCTCTCCCAGGTTGATTGAATATAGAAAATGGTGGGTAATTCGGATCATTATTGTCTCCGACATCATGCCGATTTGGCCTGTTCTGCAAACATGGCACATTCTGATCGAAATAATACGAACAAAAATGAGAAGTTTCTCTAGCCAGATATGCCTCACATATAGACCCCTCAATTTGGTTCCTGTTTTTCACGTCCCGCTTACACTTGCCAATAATTCTGCAAAATCATTGTATTAATTAATTTACTTAAGATGAATTAAAAAACAAAGCTACTGAGTAATAGAAGGAACCTTACCTCACGAAAGGGTACATCCATCTACAGTGCACCGAGCCTCCAAGTCGTGCCTCTTCCGCGAGGTGAATTGGAAGATGCTCCATTACATTAAAGAACCCAGGGGGAAAGATTTTTGTCAACTTAGTCGCGACAACAGGTAAGTTACTTTCCAAAGACTTAAGATTTTCTTCCTTCAATGTCTTAGAACACAACTCCTTAAAAAATAGGCTCGTCTTTGTGAGGGGTTTCAAAACTTTATCAGGCAAGCTACTGAATGCAATTGGGAGAAAGTTTTCCAAGAAGATGTGACAGTCATGGCTTTTCATGTGAGTCAACTTACCGTCTGTCATATCAACACACCTTTCTAGGTTTGACGCATATCCATCAGGCATCCTCAAATTATTTACCCATTCACAAATCATTCTTCTCTCATCTAATCCGAATGTGTAACTAGCCTTGGGCAGCCAAAACGTGTTGCCTACTTGAGATACGTGTAACTCAGGTCGCCTACAAAGTTCCTGAAGGTCCAACCTGGCCTTCACGTTATCCTTTGTCTTGTTTCTGACATCCATCACAATATTAAAGACTGCCTCGAAAAAATTCTTCTCAATATGCATGGGATCCAGATTATGTCGAAGAAGATTATCCTTCCAATAAGGCAACTTCCAGAAGATACTTTGTTTTGTCAAATTATGATCAATACCATAACCAGGTGCTTTAGATGGCAGTTGATCAATTACCTTAGAGTACTCCTTAACCCTATCCCATATTTCTGCTCCAGACAGCCTTCGCGGAGGCTCCTCAAAATCAACCTGTTTCTTCATAAATGCACTAGTGTTATTCCTAAAAGGATGGTCCATTGGCAAGAACCGACGGCAACAGTCGAACCATGTGTTCTTACCGCCATTCTTCAATGTGAAGGCTTTTGTATCTTCCATACAGTAAGGGCAAGAGAGCTTACCTGCAGTGGACCACCCATACAACATTCCATAAGCTGGAAAGTCATTTATAGTCCACATCAAAGAAGCACGCAGTAGAAAGTTCTGTTTCGTTGATATATCATATGTTTCCACACCTTCATACCACAGTAACTCTAACTCATCAGTCAAAGGCTTCAAAATTACATCAATCGAGGCTTTCGGGCCATGTGGACCTGGGATTATGCAATTCAAAAACAGATAAGGACTAGTCATGCACATTTCGGGCGGAAGATTGTACGGAGTGACAAATACGGGCCAACAAGAATAGGATGTAGACGAGACATCAAAATGAGTGAACTCATCTGAACATAGACCCAACCTTATGTTTCTTGGTTCACTAGCAAATGACGGATACACCTGATCAAAGTGTTTCCATGCCTCACCATCTGACGGATGGCTTAGAACGCCCGGCTGCTTTGTACGATCATGGTGCCATCTCATATGAGGAGAAGAGCTCATCGACGCATACAACCTCTTTAACCTAGGTATAAGGAGTCAGTAATGCATCGACTTAACATGGATCAGCTTCTTTTTAGCATTTAGAACCGGCTTGTAACGAGGCGCTTCACAGAATTTAAAAGTCTCTCGTTCTGCATCATCCTTATAAAACAACATGCAACCGTTGACACAAAAATGAATTCTCTGTGCAGAAAGGCCTAACGTGGAAACCAACTTCTTAGTGTGGTAATAATCAGTTGGTAATGCCATGTTAGTCGGATTGAGTTCATTCATAAGGCCAATGATGGAACCCATGGCTGCTTGAGATATACTAAAATCAGATTTAATACTTAACAATCTAACAACAACAACCAACAACTTGGAATGCACCGAGCCTTCATACAATGGATGACTAGCTTCCTCCAACCGTTTATAGAAGAGCTTTGCCTCATCATTGGAAAGGTGCTCAACATTTGGCTGCGATGTACCCGGTTGCGATGGCTCAACCGGGTACATCCCAAAGACATCATTAACCATATCGTTCATTCGATAATTATCAAGATCAATATCCACAAATTGACAACTCCCACCGCCACAAATATTTTGAAAATTAACATTATTGCGCATCTCACGAGACTCTCCATGATAAACCCAAACAAAATAATTTGGCATAAAACCCTTCTCATAAAGATGCATTTCTACTTCATCCAAATTTTTTCCTTTTGTGCACTTGCATTTCACACAAGGACACTTAATCTGGTCATTCCTTATAAAATCATCATGTATTTTTGCCTTAGCAATAAATTCTGCAACGCCTATAGTAAATTCTTCCCTCATCCCTTGCCGCCCGGGATTATTTCTATTATACATCCAACTACGGCTTCCATATTCCATATCTACACAAACATTACAAGTTTGAGAAACATATTCAATCGAAAAGATTAAAATAAAATTACTTTGATACCCTACCAATTTCATAAGATTAAGTAATTGTATAATTTTCTAAGTCAATTACTTTTATATTACTAACTAATCTATTCTCTAAGATTATCATTTAGTAATTAGTAACACTTCTCAAGAATCAAATGAACTAGAATAAAAGATTAAATAATAACTATTTAAAAATAATTTATTTCATTTAAATGAATTTATGAAAATAATTAAGACATTTTAAATTGTGTAACTACTATATTACTTAAAGCTAATGTCTCTTAAATTATTTTTAAGTGTGATAGTAGTTCATTTACTTACAATTTATGCGATGAGAAAGTTCTATATTTGTCCCTTTGTAAAATAAAGGTTTCATTCTAAACAAATGGTTAAAAAAATTTCATCATTTTTTTGTCTATTCTCTTCTTCTTTACTTTTATATTATTAACTAATTTATTCTCTAGGATTATCGTTGAGTAATTAATAGCACTTCTCATTTGCAACTTACTCCTATTTCTTTGAAATAAAATAGAATCAAAGATTACAAAATGGATATTTAAAAATAGTTTATTTCATATAAATCATTTTACAAAATAAGATATTTTAAGTTGTTTAGCTACTATAATATTTATAGCTAATGTCTATTAAATTATTGTTAAGTGTGATACTAGTTCATTTTCTATCTTTAGGATATGAAAGTTCCATATTTTCACCCTTTATAAAACAAGTATTTTATTACTTGTAAATGGTTAACAAGATTCAAACTTTAGCAATTTAGGAGATAAAAAGAACCTACTTGTTCACTACAAGATTTCACTTTATTACAAGTCTCTAAACATGCTCATGCAACCCCAAACTACTAATCTCAATTCATGATATCAATTCCGAGCAACTAGCTATAGCAAGTTCAAGAGCAAGGTCACAAGGTTCAAGTTCAAGCACCAATTTGTATTTCTATAGCATGGTCACAAGGTTCAAGTTCAAGCACCAATTTGTATTTCTATAGCAAGGTCACAATGTTCAAGGTTCAAGTTCAAGCAAAAAACTAGCTATAGTACCAATTTGCAAGTTCAAGGCCACAATTATACAAGGTTACAACTTCTAGCCTAACCCAACTTCAAGTGCACATTACAATTTTCATGAATTTCTACTTCCTCCAACTAATGTTTTCAAAGCTTCGCAAGTCATTCAACACATTCCAAACCACAATTTCAAAGCAAACATCTCCAAAACCAATACCAAAATAACAACTCCAAGTAATGTTCAATAACAACACCAAACCAAATTTTCAACATCTTCAAAACCAATACTAAATCAATAACAAAACCAAACCAACTTTAAATTCTAACAACCACCCCACAATCAATACACTAATCCAATAATTTCTTTAAAATAACAAGCACACACACTAATCCAAAAAATAACTATCATTCAAACAAATCACCAAACCAATAAATTTATTTAAAAAAACAAAAAAAAAAATCTTACAATGCCAAAATCAGTCCAGCGCTGCCGCAGCTGGTGGTGCCACCTCAGCTGGTGGTGCCCAGTGTTGCTGCCTGAGGTGGTGGCCCCGGATCTGCGTGTTTGTGAAAAAAATAAAAATTGGGGGTTAGGGTTTGTGAAATTAAAGGAAAATTTAAAGAAGATAGTGAAATTAAGAAAAACTTACCAATTGATGGATTAGATGGAGTTTTGATGGAGATTTAGGGGTTGGGGGTCGGGTTAGAAGAGAGAAGAGAGAATATAGAAGAGATAAGAGAGAAGAGGAAATAGAAAGAAATGAGGGAGAGAGAGTGTGTTTTGACGGGTTCACTGGTTTTAAAGTGTCCGACCGCCTCGGTCGAACGGCAGTCGGGCAAAAATAAAAAAATATTTATTTTTGTTCGACTGCGGCAGTCGGACAATAATTAAAAAAAATATTTAATTTTGTTCAACTGCAGCGGTCAGACAATAATAAAAAAATATTTTTTTAGTAAACATTAACGGGATTGTTCGACCGTTTCGGTGGGACAGAGGGTTCCCACTGAATTTCGGTGGAAAAACCCCTGATTTTTAGTAGTGAGAGAATATAGTAAATTCCCATTATTTTTAGTGTTTAAATTATTTTATATGTTTAAATTCCCATTACGTAGTTGATCTAATATTCACACTTGATTAATTTATATTATATATTTTAATTTAACATTCACATTGAATTATTCATTGAATGTTTTCATTATAGGATGTCTTCTACAAGTAAGAGGGAACGAGGCAGGTTGGTTCGTGGTCTAAGAAGGACTTTCTCTTCACCTGGTGATGGATCCTCGACTAGTCCTGAGTTGATACAATTACTGTCTAGGCTAGATATGACATATGGCGCTGCATTTTTTGAAGGGCCGCCCTCTGCCCCAGTGTTTGATCAGTCTCCTCGTGCCCCAAACCCATCATCTCATGCTATGCGTCCACCCAGCTTGCCTTGTCATTCTATGCCTGCACCCGAGTACTCATATGGTTATGTTCGTGTACCATGCTCATCCTACCAGTCTGCTCCTGATATGGTGTTTTTTCCTACTCCGAGTATTCGTGCACACCATGTTCCTTCCCCAGTTACATCAGATTCCCAGACATTGTCTAATCCGGGATCAAATTGTTTGCCTGACTCAGAGTCGCCCACCCCTTCTTCTGCAGCTGCCTCTACTAGTAAAGGAAAAGTAAAGAAGCAGAAGAAGAGTATAAAGGTATCAGCTGCTCCTGGCCAGCTGGGGTCTTACGATGATCGTGGTAGGTTAATTGTTATGCCTGACGGACGCCATAGGTAAGTTTCCAATTAGGGACATTAAAGTATTAAAAATTGAACATATATCCTTACTTATGCTATATTTTATGCAGTTTTTTACCATCAGATGTGGCTACGCCTCTTGTTATAGAAGCTGTGCGTCCACATTTTTTTGAAGTTTGGAGCAGTTTTAGAAAAATCTCACTTGAGGTCGGAGCAAGGATGTTTGATACATTTAAGGTATACAAGCTATTTCTGCTAATTTTTTTTTTAAAATTTTTCCTATCATATATAGTTTTCTAACATAATATTAAACATTGTCGACTAAGGTTTCCTGGAGTAACGTGTATCTTGAGTCCCAGATACTTCAGTGTTTTGAGCGGAGAGCGGCAGCCGACTTAGTAGCCAATTTCATAATGCAAAATTAGCTGGCAAACAGCCAGAGTGGGTCTATAAAGAAGCTTGGATCAAACTGCTGGAAGATTAGGAATCTGATAAGTTTAAGGCCATATAATAGCAAGCAAAGACTGCTCGGGCATCCGAGAGGGGTGGCTCTTTACATACTGGTGGTTCGGTTAGCTTGACGATGCATAGGCACAGAATTGTAAGTTGTTAATTAAGATTTTCTTGAATATAATTAATGTATGTGCTACCGTTTATAAGATTGTAGGAGCAAGCAAATGGAGGACTTATGTCCGATATTGACTTCTTCGAGAATTTTCATGTATTATATGACGAGGATGGTAATGCCTTAGGCTTTATGGAGAAACGTGCAGAGAAAACCATAGTAAGTTACTAAATTAAATCCTCTATTTTTATTAAAAATGAAAGAAAGTATACTTTTCCTAAATTTTGTTTATTTCAGAAAAAATTTAGAGCTGCACAGGAGCAATGGGTTCAAAGCCAAGGATCTGATGCTGGATCAAGCCAGCCCACTCAAGAAGAAGTTACATCAATATTTGTTCAAGCGAGTGGTGTCTACAACAAAGGAAGAGCCTACAGATTCGGACCTAACCAATACAAGAAACCATCTCGTGTAAGTATCTCTACTGCTTGCTCCTCTTCTTCTTCCCAGGATCAAAATGCAGAAGTGCTTGCAGAGTTAGAAAGGATAAGGGAAGCATAAGCTGTAAACACAACGAAAATCAAGAAGTTGGAAAACTTTATGGAAAAATATATGTCGGAAAAGGGTGATGGTAATGACTCGGATGGAGTTGAGTAAATGGTTGGTTTGTTAAAACTTTATGTCCTAAACTTGATTTTTATCCCGTCCTTTGTGAGACTTGTAGTTTAAAACTTTATGGTTTAGACTTCTAGTTTAGACTTGTGGTTTTTATCCTATCCTTGTTTATGATCCGTTGTGAGACTTTATGTTTGGTTTGTTAATGTTTATCGTTAGGACTTTATGTTTAGTTTGTTAAGGTTTATTGATATCCCGTTTAGTTTTGTTAGTGTATTTTAGTTTAGTAAGCTATTCGGACAGCTTGGTATATGAATCTGTATGGTTTTTGGTAGGCATGTATCTATTTTTAGACAATTTATTTACAGGTCTAACAAAACCAGCGACGGCTAACCGTCTCTAGAAAATAAAAAATGTCAACATAGGGACGGCTAAACCAAAAAAAAAAATTCAATTTTTAGTTTAGCGTCGGCTAGCCGTCCCAGATGGACAAACAATTAACACACAGCGACGACTAGCCCTTCCTAATCGAAAAATATATTTCAGATTTCAACACGTTGGGAGGGCTAGCCGTCGCACCTCTCGGACGGCTGCCCGTCGCTAGTTGTGTAGCGTCGAGCGATATACGGACGGACTATGCCGTCGCATAGCCCGTCCGTAAACAGCGTTTAGGGAGCCGTCCCTATCGTTCGTCTGAAAAATACTTTTTTCTAGTAGTGTAGTGTCTAAGTGACATATGTTGTATAGAGTTAGTGTTCAAGTGGTATAAGGTTTAGTTTAGGTGTCTAAGTAAAATACTTGGACAAGTTCAAGGTGCTCCTCATGTATTTGGCCAAATAAAAATAAAAATAAAGAATAAGAGGAAGTTGTGGCTGGCGAGAAGAAGTTCTTGTGCCAGAATAGACCAAAGAAGAGGAAGCAATTGCTGGAGAAAAAAAGTTTCGATATAGCAGCACCAAATTGTAGTAGTTCAGGCAGAAAGTAGTGGCAGCACCCGAACAAACCAAAGAAGAGGGAGAATTGGCTAGCGAAGAAGCACCAAAATAATGGTAGTTTTGGCGGGAAGCAGTGGTGAAGGCTAAGGCTATAAATACCAGAGGAAACAAATCTGATGTATACGAAGTAGCAGAGCAGCGATGACTTTGAGAGAGGGGAGAGCGAATAGTGGCCGAAGGAAAGAGAGAGGAAGGGAGTGGCGCCGGTAAGAAAGAGGAGAAGAAGAAGGGGAAGATTAAAAAATCCTAGAAGTTGCTACAAAATGTTAAGAGTGTTAGTTTGATGTTTATTTTGAGTTATTTCAAAAAAAAAAAAAAAAAGGGTTAAAATATATATAAAGGGTGTTGAATAGTTATGTAGTTATTATTCCCTATAAAATTTAAGATCTAATTTAATGAAGAGCTTGGCATAAAAAATGGCCCTAACACCTTTTCACTCCTTAATGAAAGAAAATGAAGACATTCCTACTTTTTTTTTTTTTTTTTTTTGACATAAGATGTTGTATATATCATTAAAGAACAGAGGAGAATTTTGTCTGACCTCAAATTACAACACAAGAATTAAACCAATCTTCAAAAAAAGCTACTAAGGAGCAGTAAACAACTTACAATTCTGCTCCATACAACATTAATCTTAACTTACAAAAAAATTAGCCTTTTCATATCTAATTCTAATGCTTGGCATTTGACACTTATCCAATTGGAAAGGACCTTTAGCATTTCTAGGTAGTTCCTCAAATGCATAGTAAAAGGATCTCTCCTCAGAATGAGAAGCCAGCTTCGCCAAACAATTAGATACTTGATTCACCTCTCTGAAACAGTGAAAGATAGAGGCATTTGCTTGAGACAGGTTTGTAATAGTGTCCTCGATGACACCTCTTAGCTTGTAGTTGTTGGTTACCTTGTCACTTAGCATTTTGGCCACCAACTGAGAGTCCAATTCAATGTCTAACTCGGCAAGGCCTCGACTTATACACCAACGAACCCCATAATTGACCGCCATCGCCTCAGCTATGTTGTTACTGTCGCATTTGATTGGAATAGAGTATGCCATGATAAGGTCACCAACTTCATCTCTAATGATGCCCCCAATACCAGATCTTCCATTTTGTTTGTTAAAACTCCCATCCGTGTTGAGTTTAATCCTTCCAGCTAAAGGTTTAACCCAAGTTACTTGCTTCCAGCTGATTCTTGGTTTGAGCCTCTCCACATTTGTACAAGTATCCTGCCAAGATTTGTTCCAGTCAACTGTGAGGAAAGCTAATCTCATCGCTGCTTGGATGGTCCAGCTAGCTTGTTGAATCATCTTGTATGCCATAAATTTTCTTTGATCTCCATATTTGCAAGCACAACTTGCTTTCCAAATCTCCCAACATATAACAATGGGAGCAATTTGCAGTAACATTTTATGCACAATATTTTGGGGTTTCATATTCCACCAGTTTTGTAGGATAGCTCTAATAGATATCTCACTACAAGAAACTCCAAGTGGGCCACCAAAGAACTTCCAGATTGTAAGAGCCATTTCACTTCCCATAAACATGTGTTCTAAAGTTTCAATTTGGGGAATAGAACAACATTTACATCTAGACACTACTTGATTACCAAATCTACTTAAAGTGTCATCAAATGGTAACTTTCCCAATACCAACCTCCAAGATAAAAAAGAGATTTTGAAGGGGATGTAGTTGTGCCATACCTTACTGATGAATGTAGATCTTGGAGCATTGGTTCTGTTGAAATTCCATGCAGTCTTGTTAGAAAACCTTCCATCTTGAGATAGTTTCCACACAACATAATCAGGAGCATCACGGTTGCCAATGTCAATAGAACAAACATCCTGAATAATGCTACTAGGCAGTACTTCCATCAGCTTGTTCACATTCCATTTCCTTCCATCAATGAATTCATTAACAAGCACTTTACCAGACCTATTGTTCGTAGAACAACTATTTGCCAAAGCACCTTTGTTAGCCCAATTATCCCACCAAAAACTACACTGCCCTTTTTGCACTTTCCAAATTATGTTATTTTCAATCTTTTCCTTTGTTTTCATCATTTGTCTCCATGAGTTAGAATTCTTTGATGCTCCAATTTTTGCTACTGGGTGAACTCTACTGCAATACTTGGCTTTAAGAAAATATGCCCATAATGAGGGGGTCGTTCTAAACCTCCACCACCTTTTAATTGCCAACGTACCACTGATTTCTTCCATACCCCTTATGCCTATTCCACCTTCCTCTTTTGGTAGACATAGTTTAGACCATGCTGCCCAATGATATTTATTTTTGTTCCCAGAAGAGCCCCAAAAAAAGTTAGCAAAATGTTTTTCCAGCAGCTTCAGCGTACCTTTTGGCGGTGACATTGCAGTTAAAGTGTAAGTTGGCATGGATTGTAGGACGTGCTTGATAAGAATCATTCTCCCTCCAATTGATAAAATTTTTCCTTGCCATCCACTTAACCTTTTAACTACTTTATCAACCATGCCATCAAAGTATGCAATTTTTTTTCTTCCAATATAAATTGGACAACCAAGATAGCTAAAAGGAAAGTTTTTATCCATGAATCCTGTAGCCAACCTCATTCTATTGATTCTACTGGCTGAGGTCTTAGGTGCAGTGATGAAACAACTCTTGTCACTATTAACCATTTGACCTGAGGCTTGTTCATACTTCCTGATTTGCTTCATGACCAACTTAATTGATTTACTGTTCCCTCCACAAAAGATCATAATGTCATCTGCATACGCAAGGTGGTTCACTTGGGGTCCTTTAGGATTCATTGTGAAAGGAGTGAAATTCCTATTTTGATTGAGATTGTTGAGCATTCTAGAGAGAACTTCTGCAGCAAGGATAAAGATAGATGGTGACAAAGGGTCACCCTGCCTCAAACCCTGAGAAGAAGAGAAAAAACATTGTCTGGTTCCATTAATTACAATAGAGTACCAAACATTTGACACCAACCTCCATATTATGTCCACCCATCCTTCTGAAAAACCAAACTTCCTTAGAACTGAAGTAATGAAAGACCACGAGACCCTATCATACGCCTTAGCCATGTCCAATTTTATAATTATATTGCCTCCCTTGTTGCTTTTAGTTATGTCTTGAACAATTTCCTGAGCTAGTAACACATTCTCTGAGATCAACCTTCCTTTAACAAAACCAATTTGATTAGTGGAGATCAGAGAAGGAAAGATTGGATTCAATCTTCTAGACAAAACTTTAGAAATAATCTTGCTAGAAAAATTAGACAAACTGATGGGTCTCATTTCAGAAAAGTTGGATGGGGATTCTACTTTGGGCAACAAGACTAGACAAGTATGAGAAAAGTATCTAGTCATGTTCGCACCATTGAAGAATGATTGTACATAGTTTGTAACATCTTCTCTCACAGTGTCCCAGCAACATTGGTAAAATTTACCATTAAAACCATCTGGTCCGGCAGTACTATCAGGATTCATACTAAGAACAGCTTCTTTTATCTCAACCTCATTAGGTATTTGAGTGAGAAATTCATTTTGTTCATCAGTGACACACCTGGGAATGCATTCCAGTATGCTTTCATTGCCATGGGGTTGCTGCAGTAGATTGAAGAATTTTGAGAAGTGTCTAACCGCAGCTTTTGCAATTTTCTCTTCTCCCTGCACCCATCTGCCCCTTTGATTCTTGATTCTCGTGATCTGCAACCTTCTTCTTCTTTCTTTTATGATAGCATGAAAGTACTTGCTGATACAATCTCCTTCTTCAAACCACTTTATTTGAGATTTCTGCCTTAGAAGAGCTTCTTGCACTCCTAACCATTTGACATATTCAGCATGAGCTTTGTTCAGTTCTTCCCTTATTTGCTCTGTGTTGTTGAGGATGTCCAGATCTTCTAGACTTTGGACTTTAGTTTCCCAGCTAATGACTTGATCATAAATATCACCAACAGAAGCTCTGGACCATTCACTAAGCCTTCTACTCAATAATTTCAGCTTGCATTGTAATACCCACATAGGATTACCATTGAACTGAGAGTTCCAACATTGAGACACAACATCCTGAAAACCTGGAAGGTCCACCCAACAACTAAGGAATCTAAAGTATTTGATATTCTCCTTTTGATCATTGTGGCAAGAGAACAAGAGAGGTCTATGGTCTGAACCAGTTTTGGATAAGTGCCTGACAGAGTTATTTTGAAATTTTTGTTCCCACAAAGAATTAATAAACACTCTATCTAGCCTCTTCCAAATTCTTTTACTTGGCTTCCTGTTATTACACCACGTGAATCTTGATCCATTGAAACCTGTTATTTCCCACGATTACACCACTTTACTATTTAAAGGACCAGTTCCTTAAAATGTGTTCCTTTACTTTACTATATGCGGAATAAAAACTGAAAGTAATTGAACACCAGATTTTAGCGTGGAAAAACCCCTAGACACGGGATCAAAAAACCACGACCTACTTCTCAAGTAGGATTTCAACTTCACTATGTAAAAAGACCCACTTGGTTACAAGACTCACTCTTACTAACCTAGGACTAACTCTAATCCTATAGTGATCTTTCTCACGATCAGTGAAGTTGTGTCAAGTCCACGACTTGAACTAAATAGTTTACAACTTTATTTTTGCTTACTACAATTGAACTAAGACTTGAACTTTTACAAGACTCAATCTAAGGAACAGGTTCTTACTTAGTTCTACTGTAGCTAACTGATTACACAAATAAGCTAATAATTCTTCTCAGCTTTTGCTCGATGCTCTCAGTATTTGTGTACGTCTTCTATGGCTGATAGTCTTCTCGTTTTATAGTTTCCAGCAGCCAAGAAGTCCCAATGAATTAGAATTCCAAAGCTCCCTTGACTTTGAATCCTAATTGGATTCTACCTTCTTGAATCCAAATCCTTTATCCCTTAGGATTATGCAATCTTTTCGTACCTGATTAGGCCTGCATAATTATCAAGATACACGTCAGTATTAGGATAAATAATAATATCTCAATTAAATGATTTTGCATGAATTATCTATTCTGCTTCAGTAATTCAAAGGAACAGGTCCTTTGAATCCGTTCCTCAGTCATCAGTCAAAACTCCAAGCTTTCCAAGCTAACAATTTCCCCCTTTTTGATGATGACAAATGCATACTTATAGCTTCATCTCCTTAATGTCCTGACGTACAATGTAAGCTCAAAAAGACAATCAATCAGTGGAGAATTAATCCATCATTAAGGAACAATTTGTATTAGGTATAAAATCATGCAAAATCAGCTTTTACTCTTCCCCCTTTTGGCATCATTGAAAAGGTTGCATATAAAAATATAACCCAAGTGTTAGAATTAATCAGCTCATGGCCATTTAGGCAACTCAAAATGCAAACATAATTCAAATAAAGCAACTGCAAAACAATGATATTAGCCATCCAAGACAATTCATTTAACCAAATATTAAAATCAGGGGATACAAGCACATACTACAGAATTATCCAACTACTAAAGAAGAAAAAGGCTAAGGCACTAGGCTAGGCTAGATCCCACTAGACAAAAGATGGCTTAAGGTTAAGGCTAAGGTGGTCAGGATGTGGAAGGACCAGGTCCCTGAGACTTGTGAAGCAGATCAAACATCTGCTTGAGCATTCCCTCATTGGTCTCCTTTGCTTTTGAGGCCTCTGCCTTCCAGTAATTCCTCTCTTCTTCCAACCCTGCAATCTCAGCAGCCTGCATAGCAACTTATTGCCTGAGTGTCCTCACTTTGTTGTTCAGAGGCTGCCACCCAACACCAGCCTATGGAGGATCAGCCTGAACCGGCAAGTCACAGTTTATCAAGGTAACACACCCAAATTTCTCCTTCTTTGTAGCTTTCACAACCCCTTCCAAGGGAACCTTCAACTTGGCAAAAATATCAGTCAGAATGAAACCAAACGGCAGGGAGTGTTTTCTCTTCCCAGCTATCACCCTTTTTATCAGGTGGATCATAAAGCTGGGCCAATTGATCTGCTTTTCAGTGTCCAACAGTTCCATAAGGACCAGGTCCATGAAACTGGCAACTCCTCTCTTCTCCTGCCTTGGCATCACAACTTTGTTCACAAACTCAAATAAAACCTGATGCTGTGGGTGCATCTCACTCTTTTGCACTGCCCTGGGTTTTTCTTCACCATCATTCTCAGCAAACTTCCTAGTGATCTCCAGATCAGTAGGCAAGTTTGTCAAGTCAGGCCAAACAGTCTTGACATAGCTAGCATACCCAGAGGCAGGAACCCCAGCAACTCACCAAGTTCCCTTGTATCAAATATGATGACATTGTCATTAACAGATGTAGTGATTTGATCACCTCGGATGGAACAATTCTTATAGAATTCCTGATGTAGTGATTTGATCACCTCGGATGGAACAATTCTTATAGAATTCCTGCACCATCCCCTTTGCACACCTACCAGAGATCTTAAGGACCATGTCCCTCCAACCCTGAGCATGCAGCTTTTGCAACAACCAAACCATTCCTTCTTCTTGAACATCAGTCATGACCCTTCCTTTCAACACCTTTCTGGTCAGCATGTCATTATGAACACAGTGCACAGTCTCACTATTTTCAGCATCACTATCACTCTCATCTTCAGCAACTAACTCATCACTATCACTGGCAGAGTCTTCAGAAACAACCACTCTTTTAGAGGACCTGGTCCTCTTAGCAACTTTTTCAGCAGCTTTAACTGAACTTCTTGTCACTCTTCTCTCAGGAACTTTTCTTTTCTTTGACTGAGGCTCCTCCTCCTCAGCCTCTACCATCTCACCATCTTCAGAAAAATCAGCCAGATCAAAATCATCAATATCATCCACTTTTTCTTCCTCAACTACCTGTTTTCCTTTCCCTTTTCTGCTCCTTTCCAAAGCAGCATCCAGTTGTTCATCAGCAGCTTTAGCAGCACTTCTTGTCCTCCTACCCCCAGAAGCAGGGGTTGAAGCAGAAGGAACAGGTCTTTTTGCCTTAGAGGAACTTCCAACTTTCTTCTTATTTCCAGGCTTATAACTATCACTTATCTTCTTCAATTTAGCAGCAATTTCAACAGTCTCATGATCATTAATGGGTCCCTTACTAGCCAATTTTCTTTTCAGGCTCCTAATGTTTATCAAATCCACTAATGGCCTATCACTGTCACTTATAGCCTCTTCAACATCTACAACATTTTCCCTGGGTGCTCTAAAAACAACCTCTGGAGACCCTGACCCCCCATGCACAGGTGCTTCTAAACTCCTAATGGGTTCCCCCTCAAGAGCAGCCTCAGAACCCTCTCCCTCTTCTTCCTCATCAATAACAACATTCAGAGGGTATGTGTAGTTTACCTTAAACTGATACAACACCATCGCATGAGATAGATCCTCAACCTGCTCAACAATGGATTCAGCCGTGGGAACTGATCCTTCCCCCTGAATTTCAGGTTCAGGTATTTCTGGAATTTGTTCAGGAACTTCAGGGTTTGGGTTGATGATTTCCATGGGTGAAGGAGGGTTAAGATTTTGTGGTTGTTCACCAGTGGGTGCAGATGGAGAGTTATCAGAAGAAAGAGACATTTTTGCAATTCTAATCAAAAGATAATTGACAATTTTTTCTGAAATTTTGCTAATTTAATTGATGAACAAAGTAAAAGACTAATGGGGGAGAAGGAGTATATTTATAGTGTGAATTAGGTATTGTAATTAGAGTAGGAAACGATCAGCTTACCTCAGCACAACATGCAACAGCTAAGGACTCTTGGGAGTCTCCCGGAGAAAAAGAGCCGTTAGGCTTCAGGATACCTTTTCAGAACAGGAACTGTTCCTCCGATGGGACTCTTTTGCAATTTGGATATGGGTAGGAAACTTAGTGGGATTTTATCCTAAACACAAGTTACCTAAAGCCTTTGTACTTCTAAATTAATTGAATAATTTCGAGTACATACCTGTTTTTAACACCATAATTCAGTGTCCTTCCAATTTGTAATTTTTGATCATCTGAAATTCTAAGAGCATAAGGGTAACATCATTCAATTTTAGCAACTCTAAATAAGATATGTAGCATGAGAGTATACATTTAAGTATGAAAACTGGACTGAATAATTCATAATGACTTGTATAAAATTCATTTTAAGAGCAATTTTCTAGCCAATTATGAAGTAAAGCATTGAAGATTTTATGTGAATTTAATCATCCCTAATTCCAATCTATTTCTTTCAAAATCATATCTACCTAGAGCTTTTGTAAAAATGTCAGCTATTTGCTTTTCAGTTGGGCAAAATGCTATGGTGATCAAACCTTTTTCATAATTGTCTCTTAGGAAATGATGTCTTATGTCAATGTGTTTAGTCCTTTTGTGATGCACTGGATTCTTTGTCATATTAATGGCACTAGTGTTATCACAATATATAGGAACAGTTCCTACATCAACACCAAAATCCTGTAATTGTTGTTTCATCCATAACAATTGTGAACAACATGAAGCAGCTGCCACATATTCAGCCTCAGCAGTGGAAAGTGCCACTGAATTTTGTTTCTTGGTTCCCCAAGAAACCAAACACTCACCAAGAAAATGTGCCATACCCGAGGTGCTTTTTCTGTCAACAAGGAAACCTGCATAGTCAGCATCAGTATATCCAACAAGATTAAAATTACCACCTTTTGGATACCAAAGTCCCAAGGGACCTGTTCCTTTCAGATACCTCAATATTCTTTTAACAGCTTTCAAATGAGATTCCTTAGGATCTGATTGGAACCTAGCACACAAACCAACACTGAACACTATATCAGGTCTACTAGAAGTTAGATAAAGTAGAGAACCTATCATGCCCCTATACAATTTTTGATCAACTGATATTCCATGTTCATCAAGATCCAATTTTGTGGCAGTGGCAATAGGTGTGTCAATTCCCTTAGCATCATCCATATCAAATCTTTTAAGTAATTCCTTAACATACTTTTGTTGATGGATCATAGTTCCATTTGAGGTTTGCTTAATTTGTAAACCCAAAAAGAAATTGAGTTCACCCATCATGCTCATCTCAAATTCACTCCCCATCAAGTTTGCAAATTCATTACTTAAATTTTCACAAGTGGCACCAAAAATTATATCATCTACATAGATTTGAACAATTAAAAGATCCTTACCTTTTTCTTTTAAGAACAAAGTACTATCAATTTTACCTCTCTTGTATCCATGCTGGAGTAGAAATTTTGATAGCCTTTCATACCATGCTCTTGGTGCCTGCTTGAGCCCATACAAGGCCTTGTCCAACTTGTACACATGTTCAGGGAACTGTTCACTTTCAAAACCTGGAGGTTGCTTGACATACACTTCCTCTTTCAAGTAACCATTAAGAAATGCACTCTTGACATCCATTTGATGTAGAGTAAAATCCATGTATGTAGCAAAGGCTATAAGAAGTCTTATTGCTTCCAATCTTGCAACTGGAGCAAAAGTCTCATCATAGTCGATGCCCTCCTCTTGACTGTATCCCTGAACAACTAGTCTGGCCTTATTCCTTGTTACCATGCCATCCTCATCAAGTTTGTTTCTGAAAATCCCTTTTGTTCCAATTATGGACTTGTTCCTTGGCTTGGGTTCCAGATGCCACACTTGACTTCTTTGAAATTGATTCAGCTCTTCCTGCATAGCATTTATCCAGTCTGCATCCTTCAGTGCTTCTTTCACATTTTTGGGTTCAACAAGAGATAAGAAAGCACTAAAGGCACATAGATTTTGATTTTTGACTGCGGATCTAGTTTGAATCCCAGCAGTCTTATCTGAGATTATTTGATCCACAGGATGTGACCCTTGATACTTGTAAGGCTTGGGTGTCAATCCATTGACAGAGGTCCTCTGCTGAGGAACAGTTCCTGATAGAGTAACATTCCCAGTTTGTGAGGTGGAACCAACACTTGTTCCCCCTGTTTCAGTGCTACTCTTCTCCGTTCTGTCATGAGGAACAGTTTCTTGCAGTTCACTCCTCATATCCAGAATCTGCATTTGTGGATTAAGTTCAAACTCTTTCAGCATTCCAATTTCTTCATCCTCCTGTACTTGTTCTTGAGTGAGACTGTCAGTTTCATCAAATTTAACATGCATGCTTTCTTCAATTTTCAATGTTTTCTTGTTAAACACCCTATAAGATTTACTATTCAAAGAATAACCAACAAATATTCTGAAACGACCTCGGTCAGTCGTTTCAGAAGTTAGGACTCTGATTGGCGTGCCGATAATTTTAAAATATTCGTAATGTCCATTTGGACCTGTCTGTAAAATTTGAGCTAAATCAGAACTCGTTTGGTAGGCATCGGAAGAAGGTTTCAGTTTTTATTGGCGATAAATATTAAAAAGAGATTTTCGAGCTCGGTTTTTGCCTAATGAGCTCCGATTCGAAATCCGAAAGCGCCGTTAGGTTCGTATGATTATTGGTGATTTTTGTAAGCTTTCGAAAGTGAAATTCGATGTTGTTCGGCTAGTTTCCGCTAAAATGCCGAAGGTTAAATAATTTGACTTCTTTTCATCTAAATTCGCATCTTGACTTTCGGGAGTCTGATTTGAGATCCGCCTTCGCGAGTATGTTATATATATTTTGTATAACTAGTATGCGAAAGTTGAAATTATTTCGAATATCGCAGGGTACCATTTTAATTTTCGTTGCGAAAAGAAAATAAAAAGAAAAGGAAACAAAACAAAATGGGAAAAAGACAAAAAAAAGAAAAAGAAAAAGGGAAAGCATAATGAAATGGAAAAGTGGCGGTGATAGCTGGGGATATGTATCCCTAGCATATCTAAACGTGAAAGGAACAGAAAGGTAAAAACAAAAATGCAGAAGGAAAAATTAGACATGACGCAGGAAAAAAATGCCAGAAAATGAGAAAAGAGCCGGAGAAAAGATAGAATTTTCACCCTGGAACATTCAGGTAATGATCCTAATATAGTATTTGAGTTTATTACGTGTGTTTAAATATATTTTTGCGGTAAAAATAGGAATATTAGACATCGTCCTAATGACGTAAATTGATAGTTTAAAGGGTCAAATGGACTCCGATAATGAAATTGATTATGTATTCGTGCTCAGTGAGTTATGGGCAACATATAAATGTAATTTATTTGGGGTTTGGTTGTGTGACCTTAAACCCCGTATATAGGCCTGGCCCGCGTATTGCGTATGCGAATAGGGTATCAGGTTCCTACCTGGATTGCCCTAAGAAGTGAGGAATGAAGCCTTTAGTCTAATGTGATATATTTTTCTGCTTATTGAACACAGTGGGATCATTTGGCAATGGAACCAAAGGACAAGCGGTTATTGAGTGGATTTACTAACTTTGTAACAAGGTAAGTGTTTATATCCATTTCTTTGGAGGCACTTGGCCTCGTGGATTTTCTACCACGTGTTCCTTACGTGTGTAGCTGCCGATAGGCGTACTCATTACGCCTTAGCTTTGGATTTACATTCTATATTATATATTATGTCCTGTTATTGGTATTGCATTGAGGATCTGAGCATGGTACTTTGGCTGTGAGTTGGCATCTACTTCCCGGCTGTCGATGAGAGTCCCGCACCGGTGAAGGGTTATTATTGCATCACATTGCATTCATATGCATTATATGTCATTCATATGCATTACATTGCATATCATATTGGGTGCAGGAGTATTCCGCCCCAGGAGCAGGAGTATTCCGCTCCATTGTATCATATTGAGGGCAGGAGTATTCCGCCCCAGGAGCAGGAGTATTCCGCTCCATTATATTATATCGGGTGCAGGAGTATTCCGCCCCAAGAGAGTGCAGGAGTATTCCGCCTCTGGTTTATATTATATCGGGTGCAGGAGTATTCCGCCCCAGCAGCAGGAGTATTCCGCTCCAGTTGGTTATCAGATTGGATTCCCCTCGAATGCAGGAGTATTCCGCTTCGAGATGGGACGACGGGCACATGTGACCCTTTGCATCATTTCATTTCATCTCATTTCATACCATTGTGTAGACTTGTGGTACATAACTACTGTTCTGCTTATATGTGCATTGCTTATTTGTCTATATATTTCTGGCTCGTATTCTGGGTTGCGGGGATCGAGTTGTGCACCGCAACGGTATAAATATATGGACCGGGTTGCACGTCGCAGCAGTATAATTTATGGACCGGGTTGCACGCCGCACCAGGATGAATATATGGATCGGGTTGCACGCCGCAACAGGATGAATATATGGATCAGGTTGCACGCTGCAACAGGATGTATTTCTGATTGTTGATGTGTTCGGGATACCTATATGTTCTGGCTGTATTACGTTCCTGGTTATTGAATAGTTTGCGATTCCATACGTGTTTCTAATTATTATCTGGCTCTGCCTTTTCATAATTTAAATAAGAGAAATCTGGTTTATTTGTTTCTTTTCTCCCTGGCTAGCTATCCTATTCTTTGAGGTGGCTAGTCTGCCCCACTTATTGAGTCCTTTTGACTCACCCTTGTTTGTTGTTTGTTTCTTGTCTATCTATTTCGTTTCGGCAGGTTCGCTCCAAGATTGAGTTCGCCGCGTTGTTCAGGAGCGAAGACGACTTCAGCTGTCAGGATGAGCCAAATTTATTCCGGATGGCCACCAGTTTATTGTTCATTATTTCAGTTGCATTTTGCTCCCTTTAGGAGGTATCTGTCTTCTTTTGTACTCTTAGATGTCTGGTCTGGATAGCCCTAAACCTAGCATGTTGGGTAGTCAGCTGTAATTTCTTTTGTACAGCTCAGAGGTATCAGTATGTCTGTGTTTTTATTGTAAGTCTTGTCCTTAATTGTAAATTGTTATATTTATTTTCCTGATTTAATTGGTAAGGGTTCGCCCGACGGGTCTAGGGGAGGATGTCTGGTGCCCGCACGGCCTAACCGGATTCCGGGTCGTGTCAGTTGGTATCAGAGCCATGTTTAGAGTCTATCCAGACTAAGACAGTGTCTAGTAGAGTCTCGCTGATGGGTACGTAGACGTCCGTACTTATCTACGAGAGGCTATGATGGCATTTAGGAAGTTTCACTTCCTTTTTTTCTGATCGTGCGTCGGTCTGGGATGAAAAAGTATTTTCGTTAATTTATTCGTGGTAATTGCGAACCCTCGCACGATAAATCAGCAAACAGTATGAGTTCAAGATGAAGCAGTCTAGCCTGGGGTTGGCACTGACGAAGTCCGAGTGTTTTGATCGTGCTGACGATCTAGTTACGGAGGTCCCAGTTGTACAAGCTCGCGATGGGCAAGGGAGCAGGGCCTTGTAGTTCCCTTGGCTCTCTACGATGCTTTTACGAGAATCTTGGCGACGCAGATACTGCAAGAACCTATTATTCGCTAGGCAGCTTATCAGGTTGCCGCATATGTAGATGTTCGGTCTCAGGGAGCTCCTATTTCAGTTCTTAATATTTCCGCAGTAAAGTATGTTCCGGAGGTAGCATGTGTTGTACCTCTAATTATTCTGGCTGGTTAACTAGCCGAGGTAACAGCTCGGTCCGAGTGCCCAAAGTGGTTGCATTATTTTACGCGGTTGAATCTTCCGATATTCTCAAGCCATGCATCATATAATCCTTGTGTAAGTTTTTTTTAAAAGTAAAATGATATCAGCGTATCCTTCATGCTCTTGATTATATCGAGCGGTATGTTGTTGATTATTCTGCTTTCCAGTTTCAGGGTCCAGCCTTGAATTGGTGGGCCGCTCTTTTATTAGCTAACTTGGTTCGATTTTTTTTATCTAGATTCGTGGAAAAGTTCCTTTCGAGTAGCGAGCGAGAAGAAAAGTGTTGCCAGTTTGAGTGGATTGGACAGGGTAGCCTGTCGGTTAGCCTGTTGATGTTTCAGAACATGAGATTGAATTCTATAGAATGACTGAATATGCATTAGAACTAGTCCATGAGCTTTTCGACAGATTCAAAGATTTATTGATGACCTTTATTTTTCCTTGAAATCCCAGATGGCTCGAGAAATTGAGGTCTGGATTTTATTTGATTTTGTTGTTAATATTGCCCGAAGGTTCGAGGCATACCATAAGTTAGAGCGGGAAGAGTTAGAGCGGGAAAGTAAGATATCCCACGGCCCTGGTGGCCAACCATGGTACCTCATTTGGAGGTAAGAGTTCTGATTATTTTGGGAGGTCACCTTCCAGGTTATCTCAGCTTGTAGAGCGCGATTCTCAGAGTGCGCGGGTAGTTCATCAAGATTAGACTCAACTTGCTCTTTGTAGCTATCAACAATCTGTCCATATTCCATTTTCAATGAGAAGGTGTTATCATTGTCGTGAGTCTGATTATCTTTTGAGAAGTTTTCTTGTTATCATTATCGTGAGTCTGGTTATCCTTTGAGGAGTTTTTCCTTACTCCAGCAAGTTAGCAGTCGTCTTTTCTCTCGTCAGTAGGCATCTGCGCAGTCGCAGGGGATTTCATTTAGATCTCAATCAGCAAAAGAAATGCCATCATCCAGTAGCGGTTGAGAGCGTGGTGGTAGTAGTTCTTCAGAAGGTAATTATCAGTGTAGCGGCTTAGTTCAGCCGCAGAGGCAGTTTTATGAACTGCCAGCCTGGCAGGATGCTGATGCATCCGATGTAGTAGACCCATGTGTTTCTTCTTCCCTTATATATGAGTAAGATTTGATTCTTTCGATCGATCTGGAAATGATTGTCTTATCATATTTCCATAGTTTCATGGGATGGCGTTTCTATTAAGAATCGGTTGTGGTAGAGGGGTGAGTTTCTGATACGATTTATTTCTGGAATTTATGAAACCCTACTAGTTTATCTGATATAAATATGAGAGATTTTGCAGTAAGTGTCGGTATCGTCTGCCTGCAACTTGTTGTGCCATATTTTATTATTATATCAAATTAGTATACCTCTCTTCTCAGAATTCCGTGTTAGTAGGATAATGAGATCTCAATTCGTTACCATCAGAAAGTGTTATCGTTTCTTCCGGTGTAAAGTGGTTAGTAAGTAATATTTGATCTATGTGTCTTCCATGGTTCAAGGTGTTTGTAGAGTCATGTTATCCCATGAGCTTATCTGAGTTATAAAAGGGGTATTCTGGTAAATTGTTAGAGTTTGCTTCTTATTGGGAGGTTAAATTGGTATGGATGTTTTTCCATAAAGCTTATTTAATGTCTATCTCTTCAATTGCGATTCTTTGGCTCGCCTGACTCGGAAGTAGTCTAGCTTTGGTAGCCAAGTAAATAAGAAGATGAACTTCCTGAAGCTCTAATTATTTTTATCCTCGATCCATTTCCATTTCTTCTCCGTCCGGCACTAGTAAGCTTGGGCGATTGGTAGCCGTTTGTGACGTTCCCTGTGTTGAGCCAGAGTACGTGTTATTGTAGCCGGGTAAGCATATTATTGTTTTGGATATCAGTTTATCCGGGTATCCATTCCCATGTATAGTATAGTGCTGGTTCTGTTTTTGCGGATCATCCAGTTTCAGGGGAAACTCTGCCGAAATTTTTATATAGAAGTACCATCCATTAGGCGGTGGTGTTTACGGCAAAGGTATGGAGTTGTGAACTTGAGAGTTGCAGCTGTTTGGCAACTCGAAAGGGTAGTTGGTAGCTTGGGTATGCCTACCTTCAGCTTTTAGCTAAATCTTATTTAGTCCAGCAGACTGTGCGAGGATGGTTATTCCTATTCAAATGGCTGCATGAGTTTGTGCTTTAAGTGGAGGAGTCTTCCTCCAAATACTGAATGATAATATTAAATCTTTGAGGTGTTGATACCATTTTTCTCACGACCCAAAGTAAGGCCACGGCAAAAATCTACAATGAGTGTCGATCATTGCTAAACCCACTAATAATCTATTAATGATAGAGATAAGCTGGCAACCTGATTATATATACGTACCTATCTGCTGAAAGCATAAATTCTGGAAAGATGACACGACGTTAAGTTGCTGGCAATTAGAACATTGAGCCATAAATTCTGCTATGTCAAACTTCATTCCGTCCCACCAATAAATTTGCTTAAGATCATGGTACATCTTAGTCGAACCTGGAGGAACAGTGTATTTGGAATAATGTGCCTCTATCATAATCTATCCACGTTAATCTACAACATCAGGAACATAAAGTCTATCTGTATACATGAGAACACCGTCAGTAGTAACCCTGTATGGTGACTCCGGTTTTCTTCTGGCTATCTGTCTGTGTTAAACTAGAATTGGATCCTTATATTGATGCTGTTTTATTTCATGAAAATTTAGAGTTAAAGGTCTAGTGCAGCTTATCGTCCATCCATCATTGGCTTATCTCCTTCACACCTCAACTCTTTGAGAAGTTACTTTAGCATTATAAGTGCACATGTAATCAACTCTGTTGCTGGTATTCTGCCTCGGCTGAAGGTCCAACTACATGTCTCTTTTATTTTCACTTTTTTTTTAAGTCATATTATTTCCAATTCAAAGACAATACCCTGAAGTAGATGTTCAGTCTGAAGATCATTCCTGGTCTGCATCATACTATCCAGTAGTATTTGCATGATCCTTACCCTTATATGATAGACCCTGTTCAGATGAACCTTTGACATACATTAGGATATGAGTAACTACCTTCCCACAAGGAGCTTGCGGAACAACACAAAAATCAACTGAGATGTTGCATAGTGCGTTTGTAAAAATAATATAGCTTGCATCAAATCTTCTATAGTGTGTAGTGACAAGGTACTTCAAAAGATCTCTCTATTGCATCAAGCGTGAGTTAGTTCTTAGTTCCATCGACCTGTTCTATATCAAAAGATATATCGACGAGGTGATTCCTCGGTAGAATCATATTAATCCATTCAAAGTTCGTGTATCTTTGTTTCGGAAATGTAGAACTCTTCTCTCGTGATCGAGGAAGGATCATCTTAGTCAGAATAATCCGGGCAATGGCATTATCATATTATCCAGATATATTTTATTTTAAAAGTTCAATATGCGTGTTATATTTCTGATCCAGTAATCAAGAGATAAGGTCCGTGGAGTAGCTTATGAAGGTCGTGCAAGTTCTTTTGTTATCTGTGCGATTTTTTCTCTAGGCTTAGGCTCGTTCGAGGACGAACGAGAGTTTAAGTGGAGGAGAATGAAACGACCTCGGTCAGTCGTTTCAGAAGTTAGGACTCTGATTGGCGTGCCGATAATTTTAAAATATTCGTAATGTCCATTTGGACCTGTCTGTAAAATTTGAGCTAAATCAGAACTCGTTTGGTAGGCATCGGAAGAAGGTTTCAGTTTTTATTGGCGATAAATATTAAAAAGAGATTTTCGAGCTCGGTTTTTGCCTAATGAGCTCCGATTCGAAATCCGAAAGCGCCGTTAGGTTCGTATGATTATTGGTGATTTTTGTAAGCTTTCGAAAGTGAAATTCGATGTTGTTCGGCTAGTTTCCGCTAAAATGCCGAAGGTTAAATAATTTGACTTCTTTTCATCTAAATTCGCATCTTGACTTTCGGGAGTCTGATTTGAGATCCGCCTTCGCGAGTATGTTATATATATTTTGTATAACTAGTATGCGAAAGTTGAAATTATTTCGAATATCGCAGGGTACCATTTTAATTTTCGTTGCGAAAAGAAAATAAAAAGAAAAGGAAACAAAACAAAATGGGAAAAAGACAAAAAAAAGAAAAAGAAAAAGGGAAAGCATAATGAAATGGAAAAGTGGCGGTGATAGCTGGGGATATGTATCCCTAGCATATCTAAACGTGAAAGGAACAGAAAGGTAAAAACAAAAATGCAGAAGGAAAAATTAGACATGACGCAGGAAAAAAATGCCAGAAAATGAGAAAAGAGCCGGAGAAAAGATAGAATTTTCACCCTGGAACATTCAGGTAATGATCCTAATATAGTATTTGAGTTTATTACGTGTGTTTAAATATATTTTTGCGGTAAAAATAGGAATATTAGACATCGTCCTAATGACGTAAATTGATAGTTTAAAGGGTCAAATGGACTCCGATAATGAAATTGATTATGTATTCGTGCTCAGTGAGTTATGGGCAACATATAAATGTAATTTATTTGGGGTTTGGTTGTGTGACCTTAAACCCCGTATATAGGCCTGGCCCGCGTATTGCGTATGCGAATAGGGTATCAGGTTCCTACCTGGATTGCCCTAAGAAGTGAGGAATGAAGCCTTTAGTCTAATGTGATATATTTTTCTGCTTATTGAACACAGTGGGATCATTTGGAAATGGAACCAAAGGACAAGCGGTTATTGAGTGGATTTACTAACTTTGTAACAAGGTAAGTGTTTATATCCATTTCTTTGGAGGCACTTGGCCTCGTGGATTTTCTACCACGTGTTCCTTACGTGTGTAGCTGCCGATAGGCGTACTCATTACGCCTTAGCTTTGGATTTACATTCTATATTATATATTATGTCCTGTTATTGGTATTGCATTGAGGATCTGAGCATGGTACTTTGGCTGTGAGTTGGCATCTACTTCCCGGCTGTCGATGAGAGTCCCGCACCGGTGAAGGGTTATTATTGCATCACATTGCATTCATATGCATTATATGTCATTCATATGCATTACATTGCATATCATATTGGGTGCAGGAGTATTCCGCCCCAGGAGCAGGAGTATTCCGCTCCATTGTATCATATTGAGGGCAGGAGTATTCCGCCCCAGGAGCAGGAGTATTCCGCTCCATTATATTATATCGGGTGCAGGAGTATTCCGCCCCAAGAGAGTGCAGGAGTATTCCGCCTCTGGTTTATATTATATCGGGTGCAGGAGTATTCCGCCCCAGGAGCAGGAGTATTCCGCTCCAGTTGGTTATCAGATTGGATTCCCCTCGAATGCAGGAGTATTCCGCTTCGAGATGGGACGACGGGCACATGTGACCCTTTGCATCATTTCATTTCATCTCATTTCATACCATTGTGTAGACTTGTGGTACATAACTACTGTTCTGCTTATATGTGCATTGCTTATTTGTCTATATATTTCTGGCTCGTATTCTGGGTTGCGGGGATCGAGTTGTGCACCGCAACGGTATAAATATATGGACCGGGTTGCACGTCGCAGCAGTATAATTTATGGACCGGGTTGCACGCCGCACCAGGATGAATATATGGATCGGGTTGCACGCCGCAACAGGATGAATATATGGATCAGGTTGCACGCTGCAACAGGATGTATTTCTGATTGTTGATGTGTTCGGGATACCTATATGTTCTGGCTGTATTACGTTCCTGGTTATTGAATAGTTTGCGATTCCATACGTGTTTCTAATTATTATCTGGCTCTGCCTTTTCATAATTTAAATAAGAGAAATCTGGTTTATTTGTTTCTTTTCTCCCTGGCTAGCTATCCTATTCTTTGAGGTGGCTAGTCTGCCCCACTTATTGAGTCCTTTTGACTCACCCTTGTTTGTTGTTTGTTTCTTGTCTATCTATTTCGTTTCGGCAGGTTCGCTCCAGGATTGAGTTCGCCGCGTTGTTCAGGAGCGAAGACGACTTCAGCTGTCAGGATGAGCCAGATTTATTCCGGATGGCCACCAGTTTATTGTTCATTATTTCAGTTGCATTTTGCTCCCTTTAGGAGGTATCTGTCTTCTTTGTACTCTTAGATGTCTGGTCTGGATAGCCCTAAACCTAGCATGTTGGGTAGTCAGCTGTAATTTTGTTTTGTACAGCTCAGAGGTATCAGTATGTCTGTGTTTTTATTGTAAGTCTTGTCCTTAATTGTAAATTGTTATATTTATTTTCCTGATTTAATTGGTAAGGGTTCGCCCGACGGGTCTAGGGGAGGATGTCGGGTGCCCGCACGGCCTAACCGGATTCCGGGTCGTGTCATATTCCCTCATCACTTCTAGGATCAAATTTACCTAAGGCATCCTTCCCATTGTTGTGTATGAAACATTTGCAACCAAACACCCTAAGATGAGAAATATTTGGTTTTCTTCCTTTAAGCAATTCATATGGTGTCTTTTCTATTAAAGGTCTTGTCATACATCTATTTATTATGTAGCATGCAATATTAATAGCCTCAGCCAAAAGTTCTGTGGAAGATTTCCAGATATCAACATAGTCCTTGCCATTTCTTCTAGAGTCCTATTTTTCCTTTCCACTACACCATTTTGTTGTGGAGTTCTAGGTGAAGAAAAATTGTGATTGATGCCATTCTCATTGCAAAAATTTGAAAACATTTGATTTTCAAATTCAGTTCCATGATCTGACCTAATGGCAACAATATGACTATTTAGAGTTCTTTGAGCTTTCTTAGCAAAAATTGAAAATGCATTAAATTCTTCTTCTTTAGATGCAAGAAATATAGTCTATGTAAATCTAGAGTAATCATCCACCAATACCATAACATACTTCTTACCTCCACGACTCATTGTTTTCATAGGACCACACAAATCCATATGGACCAGTTCCAAAGGTTTAGTGGTACTTACCTGTTTCTTTAATTTGAAGGAGGATTTTACCAGCTTCCCCCTGGCACAAGCTTCACATACCTTTTCATCATTAAACCTGATGTTAGGAAGACCTATCACCAAGTCCTTTGACAAAAGTTTGTTCAATTGTGAAAGACTAGCATGTCCTAGTCTTTTGTGCCATAGGAGGGGATCATTTTGCACCACACTTAAGCAACTCAAGCTTCCATCAGATAATGTCAGCAAGTCTACTTTGTAGATGTTTCCATGTCTGTTTCCCTGCAAAATAACCTCTCCAGAAGCTTGATTAGTCACAGTGCATCCAGTAGATGAGAAATTAACATTATTACCTTTGTCACACAATTGAGATATGCTCAATAAGCAATGCTTCAGTCCATCTACTAGAAATACATTATCTATGCAGTGTGAGTCAGACTTACCTACCTTTCCAATTCCAATAATTTCCCCTTTCTTACCATTACCGAAGGAAACACTTCCTCCTTGGAAGGCTGAGAGTTAAAGGAACAGTTCCTTATTCCCTGTCATATGTCTTGAGCAACCACTGTCCATGTACCATTTGTGGTTTGTCTCCTTCACTCTAGCCTGCAAAAGAAAACTAGGGGTTAATTTTAAGAACCCAAACTAGTTTGGGTTCCTTTCCTTTTGAAAAAGGATGAATCAGATCTCTTCTAGCCCAAAATGGTAAAGATTTCTTTGTGTGAACATCTCTCCTTTTTACAGAATGTTGAACAGGTTTGTAGGACCTATTCTTCTGTTTCACAGGATTTTGAACAGGTTTATAGGACATGTTCCTCTGGGCAGCCATTTTTAAAGATTGACAATTTTCTTTCCGGTGACCAGTGTTCCCACAGTGAGTACATAGCCAGTTTTCAGGAAATGATAAGTACTTACTCTTTGGATCCCATTTGGATGAACTTTGTGCCTTCATGAATCCAATACCTTTCCTGTTACTGCTATGAATTTCTTGCAACCATTCTAGTGCTTCAGAAGACTTGTTCCATTCTACAGTTTTTCTTAATTCCATTTTTGTTTTAACCAGGTCTTCTTCTAAAGATCTTATCTTTTCATCTTTTTTACACAATTCATCAACTGTGTTTTTCAGTTTCTCTTCAGCAATGATCTGATGAGAATTAGCAATACCTTTACCTTTTACAACTGTTTTAACATTTTCTAATTCCTGAGCAGTTGTTTCAAATGTGAGGACCTGTTCCTCAAGCATGCTAATCTTCCTTTCTAGAAAATCATTTTTAATTATTTCCTCTTTGCATTCTGTTTCTAAACAGTCAACTTTATCATTCAGTTGGTGATTATCATCCCTCAGAGTTTTAAATTCATTTAGCACAATATGGAATACTTTAACCAACTTTTCTCTAGACATGCTTTTTACATCTTCTTTAAGTTTAGAAACAAATACCTCAGGATCCTCTTCATTTTCTGAATCTCCAAGTGCCATTAGAGCAAGATCCTCATCTAGATCATCATCAGTTATTTCATCTTCACTGTCTTGCCATCCTGCAACCAGCGCTTTGGGATTTCCACTTTTTCTATGGACCTGTTCCCTAGCCTTCTTCCTTTCATCAATGGATTTCTTCCTCCATTCTCCTTCCATGATTGGACATTTGCTGATGTAGTGCTCCGAGCTTCCACATTTGTGGCATTCTCCAGCCTGTTTCATGTTAGTAGACCTACTCTGTCCACTAATTTCCCTTTTCTTATTCAAATATTTCTGAACACTTTTAGCGATAAGGACCAGTTCCTTATCATCAATGATTTTATCACCAACAGTTAAGGCTAGGTTAGGTTCAGTTTTAACTGGTGCTCCTATGTTTTTAACCTTTTTCCTCAGTTCATAAGTCTTTAGATTACCTATAAGTTCATCTGAGGATAAAGTGGTTAAATCTTTACTTTCAATAATAGCACAAGCTTTGATCTCCCATGAGTCTGGAAGAACCCTAGTCAAAATCTTTTCTACCCTGTCTTCTACAGTTAAAACCCTTCCCAAAGAGATAAGTTCAGAGGCAATGGCATTAAATCTAGTATACATTTCAGAGATTGATTCTTCTTCTTTCATTTTAAAGCTTTCATATTCAGCATAAAGAAGTGTACCTCTGGACCTTTTTACCTGACTTGTTCCCTCGTGTGCAACTTGTAGAGCATCCCAAATCTCCTTTGCAGTGGCATACCCTCTGATCCTTGTGCATTCTTCAGGACTAAGTCCACCAACTAGCCACTTCCTTGCCTTAGCATTCTTTTCCCATTGCTTTATGTCTTCAGCATTGCATTCCTTCCTGGTTTTGGGAACATCTTTCCCATCAGCATCCTTCTTCATTGGGATCATGGGACCTTCAGTAACTATGTCCCACAGTTCGTAATCTTCTGCCTGAAGGTGATCACGCATCCTTTCTTTCCACCATGAATAATATTTCCCATTAAAGTAAGGTGCTCTAACCATTGACTGGCCCTCACTGTTCTCACGTGATGTACTCATCTAATCCTAGGTGTTAGCCTTTTCAAGGATAACCTGCTCTGATACCAATTGTTATTTCCCACGATTACACCACTTTACTATTTTAAGGACCAGTTCCTTAAAATGTGTTCCTTTACTTTACTATATGCGGAATAAAAACTGAAAGTAATTGAACACTAGATTTTAGCGTGGAAAAACCCCTAGACACGGGATCAAAAAACCACGACCTACTTCTCAAGTAGGATTTCAACTTCACTATGTAAAAAGACCCACTTGGTTACAAGACTCACTCTTACTAACCTAGGACTAACTCTAATCCTATAGTGATCTTTCTCACGATCAGTGAAGTTGTACTTGAACTAAACAGTTTACAACTTGATTTTTGCTTACTACAATTGAACTAAGACTTGAACTTTTACAAGACTCAATCTAAGAAACAGGTTCTTACTTAGTTCTACTGTAGCTAACTGATTACACAAATAAGCTAATAATTCTTCTCAGCTTTTGCTCGATGCTCTCAGTATTTGTGTACGTCTTCTATGGCTGATAGTCTTCTCATTTTATAGTTTCCAGCAGCCAAGAAGTCCCAATGAATTAGAATTCCAAAGCTCCCTTGACTTTGAATCCTAATTGGATTCTACCTTCTTGAATCCAAATCCTTTATCCCTTAGGATTATGCAATCTTTTCGTACCTGATTAGGCCTGCATAATTATCAAGATACACGTCAGTATTAGGATAAATAATAATATCTCAATTAAATGATTTTGCATGAATTATCTATTCTGCTTCAGTAATTCAAAGGAACAGGTCCTTTGAATCCGTTCCTCAGTCATCAGTCAAAACTCCAAGCTTTCCAAGCTAACAAAACCAATGTCAACCAACCCACAATTGTTCATTGTACTAATAAAATCTAAAGTTTTGTAAGCTCTATGTGGCCTACCCCCCTTTTTTTCCTCAGCTTCCATTATCACGTTAAAATCACCTCCAATGCACCACGGACTCAATATTTGAGGATCAAGACTTTCTAGGCTACTCCATAACTCTTTCCTATCAAGTGATGAACATTTTGTGTACACCGCAGTTATACAAAAGCTGTTATTTACATCGCCACTATTAAACATGATTGTCATTTGTTGTTCTTCATTAGCTAGCATCCTGAAGGGAAAATCAGATGTCCAAAACATCCAAATCTTTCCATTGATATTTGCCACACAATTTTGAAATCCCAAAATTTTTTTGTAACCTTCAATTTTGGATTTGTCTACAAAAGGTTCTACGATTGCCACAAACTGAACCTTATGTGTGTTTATTAGACGTTTCAATCTATGAATTGCTTTTTTTGATCTCACACCCCTAATATTCCAGAAAATTGTATTAACCATGGAAAATTAAAGGATAGAGTCTTTTGTACCTCTTTCCTGAGGAGAAGGGGCTGTATTATCTCTTTTCCTATTTCCTTTCTTCCTAAGCATGTTTCTTCCTCTTTTGACAGGTGATACACCCAATTTTTCAACAACTTCCCTCAAATGAACCTCGGCAGGATCGTCAGGTTGATTGTCGAGGTGTTCAACTGAGTTATTTTCAAATACTTCAGTCGATTCAGTCTCATCTTCTTCAGGTTGTATGACTTGAGCGTTCTGGTTACATGTTGGGCCCCCTTTAAGATCAACCACCAAATGTATACCTTTATGGTTTTTTATTGTAGAAGGCAGACTCTCTGACTTTGTCGTTTCCTTTTCGCTGATGCAATTCAATCCAGGAAGTTCGTTAGTATCCTTTTCAATAGGCCTTTTTCCTCCTTTATTAGTACTAAATCCACTATTTTCAATACAATGGTGCATGTTTCCGTCGAACTCCATCTCCGGAGATTGGTTTGGAGTGACCAAAGGACCGTTACTGTTACCCGTTTGATTTTGATTTTGATCCCTAACTGAACTTGCTTCCCCCTGATCCTCTCTTGATTTTTGAGTTTGCTGATTATGTTGAGCTTGCTTTGGGACCTTGCTGTTGCTTTCTAAATTGTTCCTTTGAGATTGAGATGGTCTAAACTTTACTACACTTTTCTTCTTTGGAATTTTCTTCACAGCCTTCTTATTCTTTTTCTTGCCCACTCTAGTTGTAACAGTTTGCCATTCTTGTTTATTCTCCTGCCTTTCCTCTTCCACCAACACGTTATTATTTTCCTGAGCTTGATGTGATATAGTCTCCTTCTGGTTCGGTTGTCCCTTAATAACATTATTCAAGACATCCTTGTTGTTTCCTTCCACTTCATTCATTTCTTGTTTCTTCTTTTTCTCCAATAGCCTACAATTGACTAAAGAATGTCCCAATTTTCTACAATGTTTGCAGTATTTGGGCACTCCTTCATATTCTATTTTCTGCTCAAATCCTTTAAGAGGACTGTTATCATCCTCTTGGCCAATCCACACACTATCAACAAGTGGCTTAAGAAGGTCGATTTCAACACGTACCTTAGCCATGCTAGGTCTTGTCCTGCTCCGTGTTGCCACGTCCAGTGCAAGTGGAGTGCCGACGCAGCTAAGAATTTGACGAACATATTGCCAGGTATGTAAGTGATATGGAAGTTCTGGGAGAAGAACCCAAACTGGCACCACAGGTAAATCCTTTTCTGGCTTGAAATCAGGGGACCACTTTTGAAGCCACATTTGCATTCCTTCGATCTCCATCGACCTTTTGAACCATACAAGGTTGAAGTCTTCCTCGTTTGTGAAATCCATGAACACATTGTAGTTGTCATACACTCCAATTTTGACCGAGCCCTTTAATGGTACTCTTTCCGAAAATCTCGATCTAATTTTCTCAATTTGGGGCCTGGTTCTCAAGAATCTGCCAACAATTGTGAGTTTGCATTCAGAGGCCATGACCCCATAGTAATCTTTTGCTTTGAAGATTGCAGCAGGCATGCCATTGTGGGTTGTTTTCCTTGCTATTACATTTTCACGTTCATGGCGATTTGAAGATGTGGGTAAGCTCTGATTATTATCTAAGGTAGTTACATAAGTTTTTTTTTGGTTGATCTATCTTGGGTTGACTTGCTTCAGCTGGGAGGTTTATATTCTGTGTCGGACGCGCCGAATTGACGCCGTCCGACGGCTTCATGAGGAGGTGCGTGGGTTATACTCGCCCAGAAGAAAGGCTCTGCTATTTTGTCTAATTTTTAGAGAGAGGTTTTTGGTACCATTGGAGTTAAGACATTCCTACTCAATAGTACTTTCCTAAAGTAACTCATGCAAATTGATAGATACCGAACAAGTGAAAACCCCTCTTTCACCGACTTAAGCTAAAAAAACAGTTGTTATAAAAGATTATGTTATTTTCGTCTTGGACCACAGTCATCTATGTCGTTTATATATATCAATATATATAACTAATGTAATACTTCAAAATTTGCAGTCTTGTGGTTATAAAATAAAAAACAGTTCTATAATTAACACATGCATGTGATCGCTTAAAATATGGCCACATGCCTAATGACTTTGTCGAAAAGCTTGTTAAAGCTACAAGCTTCAAATATGTGGCGTTCACATTCTTGAATTTTTCTTTTTTATTTTTTTGGGGGTGTGGAAGGGGGATGTAGGGTGGAGGGCTATCAAATCTATTATGGGACATTGAAAGTCTTGTCAAAGAAGCAGCTACTTATCCATAACTGAAAAAAAAAAATTCCACCTATATATAATGAAGAATCTCAGATAGAGAAAAAAAGAAATATCAGGAAATGTTGTAGTTGGGTGGCGAGTACCCGCCCATCTTTAATAAGAGTCGAGTTCAAATCTTGTAAAATACAGACGCCTTTAAGAGCTCATCCCTAAATAGAACTTTCCGATATAAATTAAGCTTAATGAAACCCTTAAGCGAATATCGAACTCGGATGCGAAAACCACATAAAAATAATAGTAACAAGGAAAAGCTTGGATCCCATTAGGCTTTTTCAGATAGTAATGATTTCAGATAGATTAAACTCAGATATCAAAAGTATCTTGTAATTCCAGTGAAGAAATCCTTTTGTTAACGACAACAATTTGTAATTACTGCATGAGAAAGACTTTTTTCTCAAGGTTATGTATCATACAGTACTCCTCTTTCTGTAGGGAAGAAAGTCAAAATCATGCCTAGCTGTGAAAGCCAGCCTTCTAATTTAACCTCATGAAGAAGGAACTAAAAGCCCTACAGAAAATGAAATTTTGCATGTTAAATGTATACGAATAGTAATATATACTATACAGTCTGTATTCTTTGACATAACTTTAAAGTTTTGTTCTACAACAACAGTTGGTCCGACGACCAAAGATAGCTTAGAATCAAACAATTCTTCAAAACATTATCCTATAATTTTTATTTCACCAAATCAACAAAATATCCTGTGAACATCTTTATATATATATATGGCATCCATGCATGCTCTTCCAGAACAACAGTAGCAAGTTTGTAAAGAAAGAGAAAGAGAGATAATTTTTTGTGTAGAATGGGTGCTATTGGAATTTTTCTTGTCTCTCTGATTGCATCATGTCTCCTCCATAGCGTTTCTGCTGCAACCAGGCACTATAAATTTGAAGTATGTACTTTATAACATAGTTTCCTATAACATATCGTTAGACTTAACTTGTAGATTTTGTCGTAGTTAAAAAAGTTACACCGAGTCCATTTTATATTTGGTAGAGAGTTTAATCTAATCTTTTGTGTTTAGAGTTAGGATCACTTATACTATTTTTTTCCTTGTATTTTTTATTTCAGATCAAGTTACAAAATGTGACACGACTATGTCACACTAAGAGTATGGTTACAGTGAATGGACAATTCCCTGGACCTCGTATTGTAGCAAGGGAAGGTGATCGTCTTGTAGTTGAGGTGGTCAATCATGTTCAGAACAACATCTCCCTACATTGGTAAACACAAAAATTATTACTTTCTCGCAATTTTCAACAAGCAATCGTTATTTCACCAACAGGACAGTCTTCTAACAAATTAAGTTTAATGTCGAACTCTCAAATGCTTAATGATATTTTTGTTCCCAAACTAGGCATGGAATTCGACAACTTCGTAGTGGATGGGCAGATGGACCAGCATATATAACACAATGTCCCATTCAAACTGGCCAAAGTTATGTGTATAACTTCACTATAATTGGCCAAAGAGGAACCTTTTGGTGGCATGCACATATTTCATGGTTGAGGTCGACTCTCTATGGTCCTATAGTAATTCTTCCAAAGAAAAATACTCCTTATCCATTTGCCAAACCTTACAAAGAAGTTCCCATCATCTTTGGTATTACTTAGTCATTATTCTATAATCCTTAATCAATTTGAATAGTAAGTTATTTAGTAGTACTATAAATAGTAATGATGTGATGAATGCAATATTTTACAGGAGAATGGTTCAATGCAGACACTGAGGCCATAATTGCCCAAGCTCTACAAACAGGTGGAGGTCCTAATGTTTCAGATGGTTATACTATCAATGGACTTCCTGGCCCTTTATATAACTGCTCTGCGAAAGGTAGTAAGAGTTATTGTTTTAACCTATCTACACAAACTGATAATATGTATAATTTTTCTGACATTATCAGTTAAAATCATAAAAGATCGTTTTACTTGCCAAATATCAATTGTACCAATGATAAATTTTCTGGGCGTGCTTCACAGATACTTTCAAGTTGAAGGTGAAGCCCGGAAAGACTTATCTTCTTCGATTGATCAATGCTGCCCTAAATGACGAGCTTTTTTTCAGCATTGCAAATCACACTCTCCAAGTTATTGATGCTGATGGTGTTTATGTTAAACCCTTTGAGACAGATACAATTATAATTACACCAGGCCAAACACATAATGTTCTTCTCAAAACTAAACCTCATTTTCCTAATGCAACATTTTACATGACTGCTAGGCCATATGTGACTGGCCCGGGCACATTCGACAACTCTACAGTTGCTGGAATTTTAGAGTATGAATCAACATCAAAACCCCATTTGAAAAACTTACCAATCTATAAGCCAATCCTACCAGCTCTGAATGATACAAATTTTGTCACAAATTTTACAAATAGACTTAGAAGTCTCGCGACTCCTCAATTCCCTGCTAACGTACCAAAAAATGTCGATAAACGTTTGTTTTTCACTGTGGGGCTTGGAACAAGTCCTTGTGACCAAAAAAACCAAACTTGCCAAGGACCTAATGGTACAAAATTTTCAGCTTCAATCAATAATGTATCATTTGTACAACCTACAACTGCACTTCTCCAATCTCATTTCTTTGGACAATCCAAGGGTGTATACAAGCCTGATTTTCCTTATAGCCCTTTAAATTGGTTTAATTACACAGGGAACCCTCCAAATAATACCTTAGTTAACAATGATACAAAACTTATGATTTTGCCATTTAATACAAGTGTGGAGCTAGTCCTGCAAGATACTAGTATTCTTGGTGCTGAAAGTCACCCTCTTCATCTTCATGGATTTAACTTCTTTGTTGTTGGTCAAGGGTTTGGAAATTTTGACCCTAATAAGGATCCATCAAGTTTCAACCTTGTTGATCCTATTGAGAGAAACACTGTGGGTGTTCCTTCTGGTGGTTGGGTTGCTATTCGGTTTCGTGCAGACAATCCAGGTAACTTAAAATTCATTCAGGAAACTTACTACACTAATTTTATTCATGCTACAAGTTTTCAACCTGACCCTAACATACACTATAAAATATTCTATATATCTATTCACCGAAGAAAATATAGAATTATTATAATATATGATGTGTGTGAGGCAGAGCTATATATGGTTTTGCTGAGGCTCTATTGAATACCCTTCGGTCGAAAATTATAGTGTACAAAGAATATAGATCATATGTCTTTCCAGTGTTCTTAAATTTGTTGAATCCTCTTAACATAGAAGAAGCTATTAGCAAGTGTATCCTTCATTAAAGGGGCCTAAAAAATTGTATTAGGTTGTACATTCGGATTTTAGGTGTGACATTTTTTGCATTTTATTACTATTGTCATAGGATCCATGATTCTGACACTAATAATGTATGATGTTGTTTGTTAACAACCAGGAGTATGGTTTATGCATTGTCATTTGGAAGTTCACACCAGCTGGGGATTGAAGATGGCATGGCTTGTTCAAGATGGAAAGCTTCCTAATCAAAAGCTGCCTCCTCCCCCAACGGACCTCCCAAAGTGTTGAGATTTTCAGCAATTTTTGTACCTCTCATTCTTTGCTTGGTTGCTGATCTTTCCTGGTTTTGTTTCCATTAGCTGGAGGATTATCATTTGTTTTCCTTTCTTTTTTATTAATTTCCTATTCTTCTTTGATTGTATGCGTGAGATGGTCGAGAATTTTGTAACTTCAAAATTCCGAGGCATTTGGAATCAGTAATGAGAATTATCACCCTATTTTTGAGTCATCTTTTCATTGTGTTTTGTGCATCAAAAATAGTATACTTTGACAAGTTATTATTTACAAAAGCTAGAGATATTTTAGCAAAATTATTCAATATAAAAGAAATGAGAAGTTAATTACAAAACATAGCAAAAAAATAACCTAACATAGCAAAACCCTTCCTTCTTCCTCTTATTTCCCCCAATTTCACTTCTCCTCATCCTCTCCCTCAATTTTACATCTCAGCCAACAATTTATTTACTTTCTTTTTATTTTGTGTTTCGTAATTGCATACTGAAGCAAGAACGAATGTTGTCCTCTGCCAGTGTATCCCCCACCCCCACGCGCACACCCTATCGTTATTTAAAAGGACAATCGTTTACCAAAGATTCAGAACTTTGGAGTGTGCATTATTCGATTCAAACTGTAACAATAGGTATTTATCACATGAACACCTCAAAGGACCTTAATCAGAAGAAAACATTTAACTCATGTATTAGGGAAATTGAAAGCCTTCCGTTTTGGACTTACAATTTCGAAACGACCGGTTATGTCTTACTTTTGTTAATCATCATAATGAGAGGTAAAAGCTGTTCTGTGTCCTTATTTAACACCAGTAATATATAACAACGAATTTAATACTTACAATAGAATAAATAAGAAAATTAGTCACCAAAACCACATCGGATTTACTTTATTATGTAATTATTACGTAAGTTACGCGAGAGGTGGGAAACGCAGAAAGGGAAGCATAATTAAGAGCATTTAAGAAGTTGAGTTTTGAATTGTATCTCACTTTATCTTCATTATTTTTGCATTGTATTTAATTATTTATGCTATGTCCGGTATCTTTTGGAGGAGTTCTCTCTGCAGACGCACGTTACACTAGGCTTTGCTAACATGTGCCGGCCTTGATGACTCACAAAAATCGAACACCACCGGTACAAAATCCACCACCAGCGAAATATGACGACCCATACAGTAACACCTGAATCAGGAGTACCCCAATCCCTAGGACCTATGCAATTAAACCATTGAAAAAAAGGGATGGGAAGTGCACCTACGGTACTGCAAGGGTCGGAAAGCAAAAAGAGTGAAACCCTTGAAGAAGTGACTATAGATCCAACAATGGAAGCAACTAAGCTAACCTTTTCAGTAGGATCGCAAAGAGGGAAGCCCAGTATAGCTGATGTGGTAAAAGGGAATCGATCACTACAACAGGGAATTAAACTCGATTATTACCCCCCTCCCCCCCCCCCCCCCCGATAATAAAGGATGGGGTAAAAATTGTACGATTCTTTTATGCCTATATGAGATCCAGGCAGACTAGAAATAGAGTATTATCAATATGTAATGAAGAAGGCATCAGGCTGACTGACCCTACATTGGTAGAATAAGAGTTCATTAACTTCTTTCAATCATTACTTGGCACATGTGCTACTGAACTGCCTTGCATCAATACAGACATTGCCAGAGATGGGCCCTGCTTGAATAGAGAAAAACAACAAGGGCTCATCAGGGAAGTCACAAGAGAAGAAATAACAAGAGCCTTAAAGGACTTATCAAATGACAAAGCCTATGGTATTGATGGGTACCCGGATGAATTCTCTAAAGAAAACTGGGTGGTTATTGGAGAGGAAATTACAAAGGATGTGCTGGAGTTCTTTCAAACTGGCAAGCTATTAAAGAGTGTCAATTGCACTACAATCATACTGGTGCCAAAGGTTCCATGCCCGATTTCAGTCAAATAATTATGGCCTCTAGCATGTTTTACTACCTTGTACAAGATAATTGCAAAGATCATGATATCAAGGTTGAAGACAGTTGTAGATTTCATAGTAGGCATTTCTCAGTCTGCTTTCATAGAGGGGAGAAATATTCTTGACAATGTCTTGATAGCTCATGAGATTGTCAAAGGATGTACACAAAAAAGAGTCTCTCCTAGATGCCTTATAAAAGTGGACATAAGAAAGAGATATGATTCAGTGGAGTGGCCTTTCTTGAGGATGCTTCTAATAGAGTTTGGTATGCCTGAGAAGTTTGTGTAGTAGATAATGATTTGTGTCTCCAATGTTATTACTCCATTCTTCTTAATGGAGGCCTGACTGACAAATTCTAAGGAAAAAATGACTAAGACAGGGAGATCCTATGTCTCCCTACCTCTTTGACATTGCTATGGAATACCTGAACAGAACTCTAAAAAGCTTGAAAGGACAACCAGACTTTAACTACCACCCAAGGTGTGAGAAGCTGCAGCTAGCACATATTTGCTTTGCTGATGATTTGATCATGTGCTGTAAGGCAGACATTACTTCAATCCAGATTCTCCTAAAAGCCTTCAATCATTTTTCTGATATATCTGGTCTTAGAGCTAACCTGGATAAGATTTCACCATATGTTGGTGGGGGTTCCACAGACCTTTAAAGAAAGGATTCTATTTGAAATGCATTTTACTATAAGGGAATTACCATTTAGGTATCTAGGGGTTCTACTGTGTTGCAAACTGGATTGACGCTCATGACATTAGCGGATTTAGACTTAATATAAAAAACTTGGAGTGTTTCAAAAGGGCTTGGAAGCCAAGAATCAAGGCAAAAGATGGCCAAAGTGAACAAGTGAAGCTGTTGGGGCAAATATTGGAGGTTGCAGGGCCTTTTTACAAGCTTATTGCTTCAACTCAAGAATCAACTCATCGTGATCGTGAGTCCATAGAGCCGAATGCGCAAGGACAAACCACCGAGTAGCGCGATCGTGAGTCCACAGACGCGATTGCGCAGATAGACGAGAAATGCCGAGAAAGTTCCCCTTCGCGATCGCGATCATGAGACGATCATCGTGATCGCGCCCATGAGACGATGATCAGAAGCCCACTTTAAGTTAATGACTTTTGTTTCAGCCCACTTTAGGGGGAATTAAGGCAATGTTATGCCATTTTTAGAAACCATTATTTAAGGCCTCTTAGCTTCATTTGCTAGGTTTAGACTTTTGATGATTAATTGTGTGAGTAAATATTGGATAAGCCTGTTGCTTGAGCATCTCTTTTCCTTGGTTTGCATTTGAAAATCATATCCAATTGAGGATCAAATAGTTAAGGTTTTCTTTGATTTTTGTTTAAGGGGGATGATTAGGTCTCACCTCCTAATTTGCTTCTTTAATCATTTTTTAATCAAAGTGGGTCTTACTTTATCTTGTTTAATTGTCTTGTTATTTTTCTTTCCATAGTTAGGATCATATCATTTGGTATTAGAGCACGAATTGGTGTTTGTTCCTATAAACACTATCTAGGTTTTGAATATCAAAATCTGAAAAATCACAAAAAAATCAAAAATTCAAAAATAGAGTCATAGGTTTAGGTTTATATTGGGTGAAATTTTTATTAATACTTATTGAATGTTGATTATAGAAGCTGAAACTTAAAGTAATTGGACAACAAACAAAATTGAAGCATCAATTGGAAGAATAAAAAAGTCAGGGTTCTTCAAGTTCATCAAATAGAAAATTGGTGCTTTTGAAATTTGGTTGTTGCTCTTGAAAAATAAACTATTGGGGCTTGTTAGCAGAACAACAAGGAGCATAAATCTCAAATTTGGAGCAAAAGCAAGCTGATTTGTGAAGATTAAAGTGAAAATGGTAGCTGGAAAAACGGATTCTGCATAAGGCTTCAGGAACTTACGCGATCGCACGATAGCGCAGGACAAATAATTAAATATCCTTCGCGATCGCGCCCAGTCTATGCGATCGCGCCCAGCTGCGAATTTCTTCTACGCGATCGCGACAGTTCTCACGCGATCGCATAGAACAACAATTTTTGAAAAAATAGTTTTCTTAGATAGATTGCTTGTAACAGCTCCTGAACAGTTTCCAATCAACCAAATTCCATTATCATCATCAAGTACAATGAGTTTCTAGATCATAAATAAATTTTCATCCAAATTCGAATTCGTTTCGTTCCAATTCGATTCGTGCTTTTCTTCTTTTCTTTTGTTGCCTTTTACTAAATTCCGTCCATTAGCTCCGTTCTTTGCTACAACAACTCCATTCCATCCCGAATTGGATTGTATTTGATTGTTGAATTGGACTTGAGTGTGAAGAGCAACTTACATTAGCCAAGAGAGGTACAAGGAAAGTGTGCTGAGATTACTCGAGCGACTAAAAGCCAATCATTGAGTGTAAATACGAGGGGATTGAGTGCAATCAAACCGAGTGTAAACACTTAGGGAGTGAATTGGTGAGGACTCTTTCTACTAACCTTTGTTTGTTTAATTGTTTGTAGGTACTATGGCTCAAAAGGAAGTTGATGTGAACATGGAGACCAATACCTTGATTCATGCGATGATGCCTCGCTTTGACGCCCTCTATGATGAATTGAAGGAAATCAAAGGAACCGTTGATGACCTATCCCACAAGTCTATACTTCAGGAATCAAGAAAGCATGTAGTAGAGACACCTCCAACCGTGGGGGTGCAGGGTGACGATCCTAGTAGGCTATCTCGGGCTAATGATCGTTATTCTCATATGGTAGTCCAAGACACCTACTCACCAAATGTCACCCCACAAGCAAAGGATCCATCTCATGATCCTCCAAGACATGAACTTCCAAGGTATGATCCTCCAAGGTGTGAAGGTGCGGAGCACTAAAAAGTTGGTCGTCTACTTGAAAAGAATCGTACCATTCACTTGAAGATTATGATGATGATCAAGACACCTACTCTCTAAATGTCATTCGGCAAGCAAAGGGTCCTACTCAAGATCCTCCAAAGAAAGGTCCACTACCTAATAGTGGAAATAACAAGATCAAGTAAGTTGTGGTAGTTGAAGTCTTGGAACAAAAGTACGGCACCTTTAGACTTGCCAAGAGAAAGAGTCAAAGTAAAAGGAATAAGAGGTGCATAGAATTGCGCATGCAAAATAAAAAAAGGAACTATATGTCCTTTGGAAATATCAATTGGAGGAAACCTTTGTACATGAGGACATCTGCAAGGAGTTGAATAAATTGTGACTTTGGTTGCATGGGCTCTTCCCATAGACTTGCGAAACCATTATAATTTAAGTCTTGGGCGGCCTTGGGAAGATTTTTTGAAATCAAAGCCCACTTGGAAAGATATTAAGAAAATTTTGAGGAGTCATTTTGGGATACAAGAAAAGCTTCCCCATGATGATTTATCTTGTAACCTTGATACTCCAATCAAAATAAATTGTGAGAGAAAAAAAACTGAGATGAGTAAAGGTGAGCAAAGTGACAACTCAACAGAGAAAAAAGGAGAGGATGATTTGAAAAATGAGAGTGAGCTATCACAAAAAGAAAATGAAGAGTGTGAGGAAGAAAAGAATGAAGAGAGTGAGGGAAAAGAATTGGAGAGTCAAGAAAAATAAGAGAGCATAAGAGAGGTTACTCATTGCTTTAAGTCTAACCCCCTCACTACTTCTTTTAGTAGTGATGTCTCTTTTATAGGTTCTTGTGGAAGTAATTGCAAAGATGAATCATCATTGGAAAAAGACTCTTGTTTGGAAGAAAATGATGAGACTAAAAATACTTATCCAATTGGTCAAGTAAGCCTTAACTTTGAAATTCAAGGTAAAGAAAGTTCTTTGGTGCTTCAAGGTATGATAACTAATCTTAACTCTTGTATTATATTGGGTGAGCTAGATAGAGATTTGAGTATGAATGATAGCTTGACTATTGTTGGAATTGATGATTCTTTATATTTCCTTGAAAGTCAAGTTGATAGTTTGGAGAATACACTAGTTGAGGTTAATGGAGTAGCAAAGTGTGTTATTGATTGTGAGCGTGAACATTTTCAAATTGGTGTCATGCCCATTGTTGGAGTACATGAGATAAAAAGTGTTTCTTTGAATTCTTGCCATGAAGATGCATTTACTTTGTCTTTATATAATAGTAACACTATTCTTAGTGCTAATTTGTTAAAGAATGATTGTCTTTTTACAAGTGAATTAAATTGTATAGATTCCTTAATTTGTAAAGGCATGAATTCTATCTGTATAAGCAACAATGAAATAAATTTGAAAAATGCAAGTATCATGTCATGTGTTAGAGAAAATGGTCAAATAAGTGACCTTGAAAATCAAGAGAGCATGATTAAAATTCATTCCTTATTTTATTTCATGAGTTCCGTTAAGGATATTAGATTGGTTGATGATTGTGCTAATTATTCTTATAATGACAATGATCTTTCTCTTGTGATTAAAGAAAAAGAATTGCGTGGACCTTGTGATACTTTGAGTGGTAGCATTATTGATATTTGTATTGGTGGTTGCTTGTGTCCAGTTGAAAATTGTGATGGATTGGAAGGTGTGCACTTACTTTAAGGAAGTGAAGAATTGTATTTGAATGATAATGAATTGTCTTTCTTTTTGTTTGAAATTGATAGAACATGTTTTGAGTTATTAAGTGAGTGTACACTTGAAAAGGAGAAATGTTCTTTCGATTGTCCTATTTTTGACCTTGTGCATGATAGAGATTCTAATTTGGAAAGTAAGCTTGAATCTATATTGATCATGTTTCCTTGAATGACACATTTCTTTTGAACTTATATGCACTTGATGAAATGATGAGTCAATGTTTAAAGAGTGTATAACTTGTGAAGATGATTCTTGTGACTTGCTTGAAAGTACTAATTATATGGATATTAGCAAGCTAACTCCCAAAATATTTGTTGAAAGCTTGTCTTATGTTGGTAAGTCCTCCAAAAAATGAAAAATTTCTTTTAAAAAAGGAGAAAGGCACTACTGATAGTTGTAGTAACTTTTTTTATGCTAATTTTAATGTTATATTCTTTACTTACCATATTCCTAGTTTTGAGGATTTAATTTGGAGGGATTTTGTGAATGGTTCTAGAAAGAAATACAAAAATAACACATTTGAGGCATTTCCAAATATCCATGGGTATAATTGTGATAATCCTTTTCTTGATGAGTTTACTAACCATCTTGGCCCATTTGTGAAAGACTATCAAGAGAGGATCTACAAAGAGGTAAGACACTTGCAAGCATCTTCTTGGGGTACAAAAAATTTTAACGTGTGATTGTCTTCTAAAACCAAGAATGGTTTATTCGAATGTTTAGTTCTTATTTTTGGGCCTTCTAAATCCATTGAGGTATGGAGCTTATCTTTTGAAACTTATAGTGTCTTTAATAGTGGATGTGTGGTTTTATGTGTTAATTACTTGTCAATAATATTTGATTGGTTGATGATGTGATGTGTAGAATTTTGAAGATGTTTTGGATGTGAGGATTGTGTTTGACCCCGGTGATAAATCTTATCGTTGGACGATTAGTGATCTTGGTGGTGTTATGCTTAAAGGATCCAATTGCAATCTACATTATGTATTCATTAAACCTATTGGATTCCTTGATTTCTCTTGTGCATATTCATATTTTAGCCAACTTCTTGGAAATTTAGTTGTAGAATTGATCTTCTTTGAGTCATTTGACTCTAGGCTCTATCACAAAAGTGTGAGGTTTGAGTGAGAATATTCTACTCCATCATTTTTGTCATGCAAAGCCTATAAAGCTTGTGACTTGGTGTTTATTCCGGTTATTGTTTTGCTTGGACCAAATTCGAGGACGAATTTCTTTAAAGAAGGAGGACATGATACAAACAGGATTGGCGCTCATGATATTGGCGGATTTAGACTTAACTTCAAAAGCTTGGAGTGTTTCAAAAGGGCTTGGAAGCCAAGAATCAAGGCAAAAGATGGCCAAAGTGAACAAGTGAAGCTGTTGGAGCAAATATTGGAGGCTGCAGGGCCTGTTTACAAGCTTACCGCCTTAACTCAAGAATCAAATCGGCGCGATCGCGAGTCCATAGAGGCGATCGTGCAAGGACAAACCACCGAGCAGCGCGATCGCGAGTCCACATACGCGATCGCGCAGATAGATGAGAATGGCCGAGGAAGTTCCCTTTCACGGACGCGTGGCCTTTGGCGCGCTCGCGAAGCACTGCTGGCTTGGTCATCGCGATCGCGCCCATTCTATCGCGATAGCGCTGAGACGATGATCAGAAGCTCACTTTAAGTTAATGACTTTTGTTTCAGCCCACTTTAGGAGCAATTAAGAAAATGTTATGCCATTTTTAGAAACCATTATTTAAGGCCTCTTAACTTCATTTGTTAGGGTTAGACTTTTGATGATTAATTGTGTGAATAAACATTGGATAAGCTTGTTGCTTGAGCATCTCTTTTCTTTGGTTTGCAATTGAACATCATATTCAATTGAGGATCAAATAATTAAGGTTTTCTTTGATTGTTGTTTAAGGGGGGTGATTAGGCCTTACCTCTTAATTTGCTTCTTTAATAAAAGTGGGTTTTACTTTATCTTGTTTAATTGTCTTCTTATTTTCCTTTCCATAGTTAGGATCATATCACACTGTCATCAAGGAAGCTAACTATCCAGCAATGTATGCCATCAGTGGAGAGGATAACATCAAAAATCAAAAGTTGGACAACAAAGTTTCTACCATATAGTGGGAGGTTACAACTGATTAAGAGTGTTATCTTTGAAATGCAAATATATTGGGCTCAGGTATTTCTGCTCCCAAAGAAGAGTGTTTAGATGATAACAACAACTTGCAAAATATTTCTCTTACTGGTGATACTGAAGTATAAAAAAAGTATTGAATGCTTAGGACAAAGTCTATATGCCAAGATCAACGGGTGGAATTAATGTTATAGATTGGTACAACTAGAATAAGGCAGCATTGTGTAAATTGTTATGAGCCCTAAGTGAACAGAAAGATACTTTATGGATCCAGTGGGTTCATAGCTTTTACATAAAGGGCAAAGATATGCATACAATGCAAACCCCAAGCCAGGCTTGCTGGTTGATAACGAAAGTATTTGATATCAGGGACTGGGTGAGGCGCATAGACAACCTAGATAACCTGTACAAATACAACAACAAGGGGAGGTTCAGCATTAAGAATGTACATCTAACTCTCAGCCACAACACCAAAAAGTGGAATGGAAATCACTGCTCCTGAACTCTCAAGTAATACCTAGGCACTAGTTTGTCCTATAACTGGCTATTCACCATATACTAGCCACTGTAGACAGGCTAGAAAGATGGGGCATATCAGTGCCTGGAAACTGTGTGTTATGAAATAGAAATATATTGGAAACACTGGCTCACCTGTTCTTTGAATGTGGATAATCAAGAACAGTGTGGACCACATTGCTTATATGGATGGGTGAAAATCACAAAGTTGGATGCTGGAATGAGGAAGTGAGGTGGATATCAAGAAGAACCAGGGGAGGAAGACCTCGGGCGAGCATGATGTCATTCCTATTTGCTGCAACAGTCTACCACCCTTGAATCGAAAGGAATATGAGAAGATTCCAAGGGAAAAACCTAAGCTGTACTCATAGAATTAAGGAAATCATCCTGCAACTACATATTAGGAGGCAATAACAACAACAGTGGAAGAGTCTTCTAGATAGTTTAACTAGGTATCCTGTTTGAATTGTAATGAAACTGTAATAAAGTAGTATAACACAATAGATAGCCTAGAAATTAGCTTCAACAAAATGTACTCAGATCTAGCTTTAGCTTCCAAAATGAGCTAGCAGCATTGTAATGATTACTTGGTTGAATGAAACTTTCATATTTAACCAAAAGTTTATTTATGGACTGCTTCTGTACTTTTTCTGTGTTTTTGAACGTATTTTTGCATTGCACCTAATTGTTTCTGCACTGTTTCGGTGTTTCTGCTTTATTTCTGCGTTGTTAATGCGTTTCTGTACTGTTTCTGGGTTTGTTCCACTGTATCTCACTGTTTCAGCATTGTTTCAAACTATATTTGCACTGGTTTGCAGACTTGAGTGACAGCGAAGTTAGGCCGGCGGCAGTAATATGGGCAATAGGGGACAATAGGGGCGAAAGGTGGGGGGGGGGGGGGGGGATGTGAGGTTGAGGATAAATTTTTCATTTGTCTAATTGTTTATATTTTGTATATATATAAAAAATAATGCTATGTTTTGTAATATCAATAATAATGCTTTTTTTTTTAATTAAGACCTCAAAATTGTATACAAGTGTAAATCTCCCAACTAGATAGAATATGGTAAAACTCTTTGGTTATTTAAAGTTTTTGGACCACCGATCATTATCTTGTGAATTGGAAGTGCACAAATAACTTATATTTACCATCTTTTTATTGTTTCAATCATTTTTTAGCGCACCTTTGCGTGGGCTCGCCACTTGCCTATTTTTAGATCATTGTAGTTGAAGTTCAAGCCATATTAAACTGATTTCTGTCCTTTTTGATCTAAAATTGAATTTTGTTATTTTGTCTTCTTTATTTGAATTTTGTTATTTTGTCTTCTTTTTTATTATTATTATTATTATTATTATTATTATTATTATTATTATTATTATTATTATTATTATTATTATTATTATTTGGCTCAACTTCAAACCAAACGTTTGAATTTGATTTGAAGTTGAGTGTAACTTCACACTTTTGATATAAAATTTGACTCAATTTCAGATAAAAAAAATCTAATTGAGTGAACTTAAAATCATTGGCTGAAGCAGCATACATAAATTTGAAATTTGATTCTTTAAAATTTGGTGGCTAAATTTATAAATAATTACTAAAAATAATAGAAATTAAACTTGGTGAATAAAATAGGCTGTCTAACAAAATTTTTATATCATCTTCAGGTATTCCAGTAGTTGAGAGATTACATCGAATTGTGGTGTCATGAGTCCACCTTTAGAGCTAACCATGTGAAAGAAAAAAAATTGAAAAATATGTATAAAAAAGTAATATTTCAATGCGTAACTTAGAATTCTTTACATAAATAGCAGTTCATACGAAAATATTTACTAGCTTTTAATCCTAATTTTTGTAGCCACAACATTGCACTAAAATAATAAAAAAATCCTAATATTAATAATTATTTAATACTATTTTTTAAAAAAATAAAAGATACATATCAATGCTAAAAAATAAAATAATATTAAATGCTAATATTGATATTTAGTATTTTTTTTATTCCTAAACTTAAGGGATATCATTTAATTCTAAATAATATGCAACGAGATAAATAAGGTATATACCAACAGACCCACATTTTAGGGACAATTTTTAGGTGATTTTTTTTCCTGTTAGTTGCCATATTTAATATTTGCACAAATAAAATATATATCACCTAAAAATAAGAATTATAAATATTAAAATAAATAAATATTGAATACACAATAGGTACAAAGAGTGATATATTATGTTAAAATAGTAAATAAATAATACACAATAGGTACATAATATGTTAAATTTATTAATTGGATAAATACTACATACACAATAGTTTAAAATATTAAGCGATTAAATATCATATACATACAAAATATCATGTATTTTAACATTTATTTATTATATACACGATATGTATGATATTTAATATTTATTACATATCGTGTATTTAATAAATATTTACTTAATATTTTAATACATTATGTATGTGTTATTTATTTCATTAATATTTTATAATTACTATTTATTCATTTTTTTATAAAACAAAAAGAGTGGAGAAAAATATGGGATATTGAATCATGTGTAAAAATGAAAGAGGAATAGATGTACATTGATTGTAATGCTTTAAATAATGCACACTTAATTACCTGATATTTTTAGGAATTTAAAATATTTTGGGTATTATCTTGATTTGTGACTAATCCCTAAATAGAAGGGATAAATAGTTAATAGCTAACTACATTTAAAATTATATAATTTAATATATAAATATTGAAAAAAAACTGAATGGTTAAAGAAAGAAAAAGAGTAAAAACTGAGGCTAAGAATAGTAAATAAGTACCATCAATGTGTATATGGGGTAATTTTTACTTATTCGTTGGGTGATATATAGAAATAGGACATTTCAGGTGCCATGTCATAGATTTAGCATTCATAGGAAAGTCTTGTAAATTTTTTTCATAATGAATTTTGTGGTGATCGCTAAATCTTTCTACTAGTAAAGACCCGGCCATCGCCAAACCTGATTTTGCCAACACTTTTGCCTAATATGGGCAATTTTTGTAAGACTTTACTTGGGAGATCACAAAATTGTAACATTATGGGAAACAATGTCTATTTTGTGCATAAACTTATTTGTTCATTGTCATTTAAAGTATGACTACTTTGTAGAAGTTATTTTAAAATAGCCAATTATGGATTAAGTAATTCAGACCACGGACGTGAACTTTAATTGTATTCAATATTAGACAAAAAAGTCTTAGTTAGAGGATAACTTTGACCCTATAATCTAAAGTTGATCGAGTGATTACAATTTGAACTTTTGAAAGTTTTACCTTTCTCTAAATAAAAAAGCCAAAAGTGGCTATTGTGCACTTCCTTAATTATTTTTAAGGAATTTTTACATAAAAATACAAGTTTTAGAAGTTATTTACAAAATATAGCAATAGTTTAACGAAATTACCCATTATAGTGGAAAAGAGAAGTTAATTACAAACATAGCAAAAAATATAGCAATATTTTCCCATAACATATCAAACCTTTACATTCTTCCTCCTATTTCCTCCACTATCATTTTTTCTCCCCCCATTTCCACATATTTCACTTTCCCTCCCACCATTTCTCCCAATTTCACTTTTACTCCTCCCATTTCTCCCAATATCACTTTTCCTCCCATAATTTCTCCCAATTTCTCCCAATATCGCTTTTCTTATCTCATCCTCACTGTATCTTGTTGTATCTCGTTGTATCTCATTGTTTCTCAACAACCAACTATCTCGTATCTCATTATATCTCAACTACCATCCACCTCGTATCTAACCGTATCTCGCCTACCAACCACATCGTATCTCATTGTATCTCAACTACCAACCACATCATATCTCGTTATATCTCACTGTATCTCAACTACCAACCACCTCGATCTAACTGTATCTCACCAACCAACCACATCGTATTTTATTGTATCTCAACTACCAACTACCTCGTATCTAACCATATCTCGCCTACCAACCACATCGTATCTCATTGTATCTCAACTACCAACTACATCATATCTCATTGTATCTCAACTACCAACCACCTCGTATCTAAATGTATCTCGCCTACCAACCACATCGTATCTCATTGTATCTCAACTACCAACCACCTCGTATCTAACCGTATCTCGTCTACCAACTACATCATATATCATTGTATCTCAACTACTAACTACATCGTATCTCGTTGTATCTCATCCTATCTCAACTACCAACCACCTCGTATCTAACCGTATCTCGCCTACCAACCACATTGTATCTCAACTACCAACCACCTCGTATCTAACCGTTTGTGCGTTGTTTCTCACTGTTTCTAAACTATTTCACCTTTTTTTTTTTTGCATTGTTTCACATTATATTTTACATTTTATTTCAGACTTTTTCACTAGCTATTTTAGACTGTTTCAGCGCTATATCTACACTATGTTATGCTCTGTATCGAAGAGTATCTGGCTGTATCTGCATTATTCAAATTTTTTCAGTATCGTATATGCACTAATTTTTCTCTGTATCTAACTGTATCTCCGATGTTTCACAACTGTTTCAACAATTGTTTCTCGCCACAGGCCAGCTTCACCATTGCATAACTATTTACTCAATCTAGTGCTTGGAATAATTATCCAAGAACTTAATAATACCCACCAGCATGTATTCACGTGACACTCACATGGGGCCTTTCGCTGTTTTGACATATGTAAGTCTCACCAGCTACTTATGGTTACAAAATACATGTAAGTCATTAAAATACCCCAAAAAGAGAAAGATTGGTAAAGAAATAGGAAAAAAGATATGATCTTTGTTCTTAAAAGGTGTTGCTGAAGCTCTAACAAGTATCATTGAAGACTCTTTTTAGAAATTAGCTCGGCCATTACTCTTTAACTAGTTTCAACTGCAACGAGTGAGAAGAAGAGGGAACTGGTTCAACACTCACTGGCTTGTTTTGACTTTTCATTAGTACATATTAAAGTCAGTTTAGTTTGAGTTAAATTTTGTATCTAAAATGTCAACAAGTGACTGACACATTTGTGTAGTGAGGGACCATCTAAAGCTGCCAAATTTGATTATCACTGATTGGTGAATCCCATAATAATCCCTTAAAGCGTAAGCTTTTCGTTCGATTTCCGGCATCGATCTCTGCCGTTTTGCTCTGTATCTCAAAATCCTCTTTGCTCACTGGTTGTTTTCTCTTTGTTTGCTACGTTAAGAAGGGGAATAAGATTCAGGTGAATCACAACTGGGTCGATCTCATATTCGGGTGCACCAGCGGTGGGGTTTCGGTGGCAAATGGGGTGGTTAGTGGGGGAGGTTTCGGTGGTGGGGGTTTCGTCAGACGCCATTTCTCTGACTTTTCACTTTATGAATGTTAATGCTTGAATTTAGAATAAAAATTGAAAATGGAAAAATGTGCTTCAAAAAATATTGCTATGAGTTGTAATTTGTAAAATATTACTATTTTTTTTTATAATTTAGGGATGTAGGTTTGTATATATGTGTAAAAATTCCTATTTTTAACTAGGCCTTTTTAATGGCCCAACTCCAGCTATGCTCATCCCAAATATCTTACTAGCAAAAATTGTGAATGTATTGGTTTATGCTTTGTTGTATTTCTAGTTTTTGCCCTATAGTTTAGGTATACTCACTTTTAACCTCAAGTTTATAGATTTTAGCGATTTGAACCCTTTACATAGTTGAATCAATCGATTTCTTTTTTATTGAAATTGACGGACAATAGAACACCGGGATCTTTACATAAATAGTAGGCTTAAATCGCTATTTACACCATTTAGACGGTATACATAGATTATACACTAATTATGCACGGCTATATATATATATATATATATATATATATATATATATATATATATATATATATATACACGGCTACACACACACACACACACACACACACATATCAGTCAGCTATTTTTTGTTTAATTAAGTGATTCGTTGAGCGGCTATTTAAGTTAATTTCTCTAATGCACCTGTAAAACAAAGTAGGAAATGACTAATTTACCTTGGCGCACATCCTCTATCCACCAATTATTGTTGAAGACGTATTAGTTAACTGCAGGTGCATTCTTTCAAATTGTTTAAACTAGCAAACTTATCCATGCGAGATCTTGTGGGAAATGTAAAATAATTATTTTGTAATGTCACAATATTAAAAATGTGTTAAGAAAGTTTTAGTCATCAAATTTAAATTACATTTCAAGTTTAATCAAGCCTATTATTATTATTATCATAACATATTTTATATCTACTCTAATATATATACCTTGCTTCCTATGCCTGTGCTGATTGAGTGGCCGTGACTTGAGGAGCAGGCATGTATCCTCTACGCTCGGTGATTTGCAACCTAAGTCTAGTCTCGCCATCTAGGCTTGTATCTCCATAATCATAGGTGACGTACTTTTGCCCACAGACTAACTAATCAATGATATAGATCACCACTAGTCAAATGGTATCCGCCTTGTTCCTAGAGAGTATTACCTTGCCCAAGTATTTCAGTAGTTTAGAACTCCAATTCGTAACAAATCCTGCGTTTGGAACTTCGAGGTTCATCAGGTGCGCGAAGGTTAACTCGATCTTTGTTAGCTGACTGCCCCAGCTGGTATTCGTATCTTCAGCCGCTTCGTCATCTTCTAGGACTTCCTCCCGATAAACAAACTTCTATTTTTGAAACTTTTCAGGAGTGCCCTTATCTTTGCTTGCCGGTCTAGTGTGCGGACGCCTTCTATAGAAAAAATCTGGTTCACTTGATAGACCACCGATTGGGAGCCGCAATGGAGACTGACCTCCATGGCCCCCAATATGTAGGCCAAGTCAAGAGCTTGAATTATGGCTTCATATTATTCTTTTTTGCTTGGGCAACTTGAGGCCTTGCGAAAGAGTCTCCCGATGGGTGTTTTAATACATAGTTTAAGGTTAGCCTCTTCCCCCTCGATATCCACATTCGTATAGATTACCCAGCGTCTGGGCTCCATCATGTATGTACTCTTTATTGACTCCTCTGCCTCTGGTACTAATTCTTCGATAAAATCTGCAGCGAAGCCTTTTAGGGTTTGTAATTTGATGGCGTTCGTAGTTGATAAATGATATCATATTCTCCCAGCTCCCTGGCCCATTCCACTAACCTCTTCAAGAGCTCCAGTTTAGACAGAATGGTCTACAGTGGTACTAAAGAAACCACACCGATCGTATGATTATGAAAATACAGGCACAACTTCTTCATCGCCATGATCACAGCCGCCACGAAATGGACTGGTAACGGAAGGCGTTGGTCCGCCCACAGAAGTCCCTTATTTGCATATTTTATGAGAAACTGTTTCCCATATTCTTTCCACATAAGGACCGCATTCCACGCCACTTCCGAGATAATGAAGTACAATAACAGATGATCTCCCCCAACTGGTTGAGTTACCGACAGAAGCTGTAAGAGATGTAGCTTTGCTAGTATCATTACTTGGCAACAACGTATCGACCATCTCGGTTCTTCATATTTTACCAATACCTCGGAGAATTGGTACCACAGATTTGCAGCCTTAGGAATTAGATGACTTATCTCCGACACCCTTTCTCTTAGCTCCCCTATTGCTATTCTGGCCTTTTTCTCGAGAGATGCACCCCATAGTGAATCTTTATTGATCATATTCACTTCTACTTTCGGCCTTGCATCGATGCTCCTTCCAGGCACTGGACCCTCCCCAAGCAAGGACCGCTCACTCTGTAAGTCGCTGATCCCCCGTGGGATCGGGTATCTAAAAAATTGGTGAAGTGTTGATGGTACTCCCTATATTTTATGTATCCACGACTGCCCAAGGATGACATCACATGAGAGATCACAAATCAGTACCTGGAAGGGTGTTATGCTCGTCACGTCCGGAATATAGACCAGTCGAGCTAGTTCCCCGACAGGCTTTTCACAGATGCTATTGAAGTTGGTTATCCTACAAGGGCTCCGAATCATCCGCCGATGTTGGCCTGTCTTTTGTAGTATCTCCTATCGAATAATGTTGACATCGCTCCCTAGGTCTCAGAGCTCGCTCAATCTGAAGATCAAGCACCTTGATCGGGACTATTAGAGCGTCCTGATGCGCCCTTCCTCTGCTACTGGGCTGATGACAATCGGACTATCGAGTAGTTCCGATGGTTCAGTCCCCCAAATTCGATCGACCAGGCGGTCGTGAAGATTGAATTGACGCTTCGCTTATCCTTAGGGTCAGGCGCTATTTAACGCCTCGCTCCCTCTTTCATCAAATCCTTGAGATATCCTTCATTTAATAAATGCTCAATTTCCAGCATCAAAGCCCGACAGTCGACCGTGGCGTGGCCGTTGCTTCGATGAAAATCACAGCAAGGCATTGAGCTCATTCCAGGCGCGCCCTTGATAGTGGGTGACCAACATACCCTAGAGCCTAGTTTCTCAAAGTGCTCGGCAACCAGCTCTGTAGCACTTTGAAGCTGCAAGATTTTGTGCTTTTCTCGTGGGATTTGTTGCCTTGGGAATTGCTTTGCTTTCTTATCCCTGCTTGACTGAATCCTTCCTTTTGTTCTTCTTCCTCTGCCCACTCCTTCCGGGAGTGGACTACCTGCTCGCTTCCTCGGTGCGCCCTCACTGAGGTCTTGCGACTGCTCAGGTTTAAGGCAGAGCATCTCGGTGTACCTCTGATGTAGGGTACTCCATGTAGTCACCAGGTCTTATAGAAGACTCCACTGTAACTCCCGAGTAGCCAATGAGCACCTAGAGTTCAGACTTTTGGAAAAGGCTACCACATCAATTATTTTCGGGAACTAGAGGGAACTCCACACATTCCCTCTAGAATCACTCTAGGTAATCCTTCAATAGCTCGTCGTCGTGCTGTCGGATCTCAAAGATGTCTTCCATGCGCTTCTCCCGTTTACGGGCTCCGGAATGCGCCTTCTTGAACAAATTCTGCATCTGGGTGAATGACTCGATTGATCCCATTGGTAGCTGAGTGTACCAAGCGAGGGCACCCTTGGTTAAGGTCGAATCAAATCTCTTTACCAGAGCAGATTGAGTTTCTTCTTCGCTAATCTCATTGCTTTTCATGGCTGTATACTAAGATACACTATGCTCGTCCGGGTTGGTAATTCCGACATATTTAAGTTTATCCGGCAGGCGGAAGTACTTTTGCACGCAGATCAATGCATCACTTGCTTTATATGCATGCTTGTTGACACCCAATTTTGTCCCTCCTTTTTCTGAAATTGGCTATAATTTAATTTAAAGGTGCAATTTGACTATTTATGCAAAATTTGCATTAGAAAGATTGCATTTACGTGCGTTATCCCCTACTTATATATCACATACGTAAATGTGGCTATATTACGTAATTTTTGCATCATTTAGGCTATTCATAAAAATATGGTTGTTCGTGCAATTTTAGTGCAAGTCTATCATTTAATAGATAATTATGACTTTTTGTGCAATTTAATGTATTTAATAAATATTTGTGGTTATTTATATTTAATTAACTTAATTTGTACTCTAATTTGCTTTTATGTGTGCATTTTTTATTTTTATTTGTCTTATTCTATACGATACATATACGTATTTATACCTTTATTTATTTTTATTTTTCGCACCGATTAATTTAATTATTAGTCCAATTTTATCTGTCCCCTACCAATTTCATTTTTTAATCCTGACGTAGTTGTCCAAGTTCATTTTTGAACCTAGACAAACGGAAGTCCAAATTCCTTTTATTAAACCCGTCCAAGTTCATCCCCCATATCACTCCTAATCCCCTAAATCTCTCCCCAAATCTTTCCCTTACTCTCCAAAAATGGTATCTCAAATCCCAAATTTGGCTCCCCTAACGGCTATCCTAATTCCTCCTTTTAGTTTAAAGTTCACTTACATCAGCAGATACACTAACACCTATACCCCTACTCTTTTTTCTCCTCTCTTACACACATACAAAACAGACATATGCAATACAGACACTACACATTACACATCAAGGCAGACCCCACTGGTCTCTCTTCTTCCCCAAAGCACACCATCACACCACCATTAATGGTGAATACAACACCCACTCACGCATAGACACACAATACACAGTACAAAAAATGTAGACACTCCCTCTATTCTCTGAATTCAGATATACGGCGTAAGCACTTCTATACCAATACCAATCTCAAATCTCCTCTTCCCAAAACCATTAGAAATACAGTACAACACACAGTATACTTCCTTCGACCTTGGCTCCTCCTCTCTCAATTCCACATGCACATTTCAGTACATACAAAAAAATCAGGTACAGGGAAATACACATTGACCCTCTACACATACAAGCACAAACCCCCTTTCATCATCTTTTTCAATTCACGCAACATAAAAAACAATACACCCACAATCAAAGATCTGGAACGGGGATAAGGGGGTTCCACCGGAATACCCATTTCCAATCAACTTTATATCATGACCTATCGTTGGGGTCCTGTCTCTTGTGGTCCTCACTTGTCCGGTGATTTGAGATTTATTGTTGTCACTGCTGTTTATGTTGCTTTAACACGACTGTTTGAGCAAGTTTTCATGTGGATTTACTGCTATTATAATTAATCTTTATCATTGGTGCTACTGATTGGCTTCTATTACTTGCAGAAAATGCAAACCTTTGAATCCCGCGATGCTTTACTGATTCGGACAGTACAACACCATATTGCTTATGGCCAATGAAATTTTTTTTTTTTTTTTTTTACATATATTGAGGCCTACACATAGAATTGACGGACAAACAATCCCATTCCCGCATTCCTAAAACAAAAAGGCTATGATGACGTGTGTAAACCGTTACTACAAACGAGCCGGTGACGGAGTGACGAGACCGGTACTTGGCATGGCAACACGACCGGCCGGCGTGTTCGCAGCCGTATCGACGTCCCTAACTTCCACCCAATACACACCTGAGCCGACACTTTCAAAAATCCCTTTCCCCTTTATTTTAAAACTATTACAATTATTATTATTTATTATTATTATTACCTTATTATTATTATCATATTATTATTACTCCCTCCGTCCCACTTTGTTTGTCGTAGTTCGGATTTCGAGAGTCAAACGAGTTTATCTTTGACCGTAATTTTTATATACATCTTTTACATATTTTGAGTTGTATTTTATTATGACTTATAGTACTTTTCATGTAGTTTTCAAATATGTAAACTTTATTTAAAAAAAGTTAAAGATTTTATATCCTAATCTACGGTCAAATTTAAGAAGTTTGACCCTCGAAATCCGAACTACGACAAACAAAATGGGACAGAGGGAGTATTATTTATCATTATTAATACTAATCTTATTTTCTCTATATTTTGCGCGAGGTAAAATTGGATGCGAGACGAGGGAAAAGACCGCTAGAAGAAAATCATTTTTAATTATATTACTTTCGTTATTATTATTATTATTATTATTATTATTATTATTATCATTTTATTACTTTCATTATTATTAATATTATTATTCATTAACTCCTTTTTCTTTTTCTTTTTTTCGAGGTACCCTTGGGAAAAGTTGATTAGTGAATTTAAATATTTTTTATCGTCATATGCACATAAATAGTTATTTAATTTTTCTCCTATTTGTAGCTAGTTATTTATTCTTTTACAAGTCTTAGAATCCCAATTATTTAGTCCGGTCGGTAACCACATTTGTGGAGCTCGAGAGGTGCCTAACCCCTTCATCTCGAGTTAACTTGAACCTCTTATCCGAATCTCTGACTCATAGATCAATCCGGAGTTAATTCTTTAAATGGAATTAGAAATTAATAGGTGGCCTAATACACCTAGGAAATTTATTAGGTGGCGACTCCAAAATCTTAACTCAAACGAGTTTACCCAGTCAAATCCGAAACCCGACTCGCCTCGAGTTGAGTCCAACATCGGGTATGACAGAATGGTGACTCTGCTGGGGATTAATTGTTCTAACCATTACGATTTTTATATTGGGTTTATTATTGCTTTTATTATTCAATACTAACTTTTTCTCTTTGCAGGTGGGTAGCCTTTTATATTTTTGCAATTTTTGATAATATGATATTTAGTGTATTATTATGTTATTTGTTGCATTTCACTCACACTTCTCCTACTCCTGGGAAACGACACTTTACACAGACAAACGGTGATTACGTGGATCCCACGGTCGCTTCACCACAAAAAAACCTTTTAGGAGGACATTTCGGAATATAGTTGGTCCGTGGTACAGCCAACAATTTCAAATGATCTCACTCCTTGGCTGTCCGCCTTGGGGAACCGTGTCTAGAATTACCCAACTCTTAATGAAGACTCTTTTAGGGATCACGCATCATGTCATGAGTAGGAGATTTTGACTTCGGCTCATGTCTAAGTCTATTAGTTCACTATATTTGAACGAACCAAACGGGCCTCCGACCCTAAGGGACGTTTCAGTATATTATGTGTGCATTTATTTAAGGTTGAACGTGTCTAATGTAGACCATTTGTTCTCAAAAGTGTAGATCATCCAATTATTTATTTTTGTTGGAGAATGTCACAAGTCACGAAGATTTGGAAGATCAAATAAAATAGACTTTAAATTGATCTTTCTACTTTTGTGTAACAAAATTATTTATTCATTTCTATAAATGGAAATGGTTATAGAAATAAATTATTTATTTCTATTTACATATGTAATTTTTTATTATTTCTGCATTCATACAAAACCAATTATTTTATAAAATTATTTTTGGTTTATGAAAGAAATTAATTTTTCTACTTTTATGAAAACAAAATCATAGACTTTAAAGTAATTTATGTTACTTTATGTAACAAGATTACTTATTTATTCCTATATACCTAGAAATGAGAAAATGTGTTATTGCTACATTTATTTAATAAAACTATTGTTCATTCATTTTTTGGGAACAATTGGGATGACGCACGATACACGTTCAATTTTAAATATCATACTCAAACATAGGAAGGCTTAACATCCTTGGCACGTTAAAGTCCATTATCCAACTTCGTCCCAATAACGCCTATCATGTATCTTATGTGTGTTGGTTTTGTTAGGCCTACCTCCGATACAAGAGAGGTCCATTGCATTATAAGGAGTGATATATTTTGCATTCGGTAATTATTACCTCGACACTAACTTATTGTTTTTTCGTGTTTAAGTTTTACTCCCACTCCTGAGGTTGACTTGTGCATTCATGCCGAGCATCAGTACCGGACAAGAACCAAGGGACTAGTTACAACTCCTCCCCCTTCACAAACTAGAAGAAGAGGAAAGCGAAACATCATGACTGAGTTGAATAATGCTGCTCTTAGTGACGATAACATTGGGAATAATGGGACACCCCGCAAACTTGCTTTGGTTGGGTATGGTGAACATGTTGCTACTTGAGAGCAAAGAATTAAAGAACTTGAAGAGAAACTGACAATGGCCAGTTTACCCGTTGGAAACTCCGCCCATTCAAGGTAATCAGTCGATCCAAGTGGGTCAGCCCGCCCTAATGGAAAGGAACCTATGCACCCAATTGATCACCCTATTGTTTACCTAATAACGCAACCAGCTCCTTACCAAACATCACCACCTGCTACCTACCAAAGCGCACCAACAGCCACATATCAAGCACCGCCTCCCTATCCAGCACCACCAGCTATTTATCAAGCACCACCTCCTGCATACCCTACTTACCCAAACACAAGCCTACCTCACACCTACACTGCATATCCACAGCCTTACAATCCCATGTTCACTGCCGAGACCAAACAACTCACTTCACCCATCAAAGACCATGACAACTATGAATGGGCGGAGGGTGAAACCAATGATGATGGGACAAAAGAGAAAGTTCGTAAGCTAGAGGCAGCCTTTAAGAAGTTTGAGTTAGGCAAAACTACTAAAGGTTTAGCTTATGAAGACTTGTGCATCTATCCTACTTTGAAATTGCCAGACGGATACAAAATATCAAAGTTCGACCTGTTCAATGGAGCTGGAGACCCTATGGCACATCTGAGAACATATTGTGACAAGTTGATTGGAGCAGGGGAAGATGAGAAAGTACGAGTGGAGATGTTCAATCGAAGCTTGACCGGAGAGGCTTTGAGTTGGTTCTCTAAGCAGAAGCCTGGCACATGGCTCGGTTAGAAAGATATGGCAGCAGATTTTGTAGAACGATTTGGGTACAACACTGAAATGGTACCAGATCATTTCTACTTGGAAAAGTTGAAAAAGAAACCCACAAAGACGTTTAGAGAATATGCTACGAGGTGGAGAGCAGAAGCTGCCAAGGTGCAACCCGCTATGGATGAAAGGAAAATAGTGAACATATTCATCCGCATTCAAGAGGACGTTTATTACGATATGAAAAATCAGAAGTTTGCTGATGTAGTGTTGATGGGAGATGACGTAGAAAAAGGGCTGAAAAGTGGAAAGATTATTAGCCTAGCTGCACTACAAGCTACTAATAAGGCTCTCCAGTAAGAAAATGTGAGTCTCTCCAAAAAGAAGAAAGATGAAGTCTCTTTTGTTGCAACCGTTCAAGACCCTGATTTCAACCACTATTATCAAACACTGCCACCATTCTATCCATACCCTCACATACCACCTGATTATCCCGTTTATAACACTCAGCCCACTCGGCCTATATTTCACACCCCAGCACCAAGCCGTCCACCATACCAGCAAAATACTCAACCCAACTACCGAAATGCACCATCATACCCTCCTAGGCCTCGCCCCGAGGCAAACTAAAGACCCAAAAGGAACTACACTCCACTAGCCGAATCTCGCACTCAATTGTTCGAAAGATTGAAAGCTGCCAGGCTTATCATCCCGATACCTCAAAAGATGCCAGACAACCCTCTGCCTAACTTTGATTACAGTAAAAGGTGTGCATATCACTCAGATGGACCGGGGCATGAGATGGAGAAATGTTTTGCATTGAGAGATAAGATTCAAGACCTAATAGATGAAAAGGTCATTCATTTGAAGGTGCCAAATGTGCACAAAAACCCACTACCCAATCATTGGGATGAGAAGGAAGACATGACCGGACACCTTCTATACAACCTACACACATAGACCATAGACTGACTGATCAGACCCTTTTTACACCTTTGAAAACAACTTAGACAGGGGAATTAGAACACACTTTACACCTTGGAGACTCTTTTCTTCCTCCCTACATCTCTGAATGCTGCACATCCCTTTGTAGGCATAGCATTTTCCTGCTCCCTCTAATCCTTGGTGCTGTTGTTTCTTCATCAAGACCAAAACATCATTTTGTTTGAATCTGTTGCTTACTATTCTCCTCAGTTGGCTGTCCTGTTTTTCCTCTTGATTATTTGTTCTACAACTAAGGTAAGCTTACTATGTGAAAAGCATGCTACTGTTGTTCTGTGTTTGACATATGCATGTGACAACTCTTCCTATTGCCTGTTATTTGGCTGTTTGTCACTGCCATCTTTTCTGTTTGCTTGCTTTGATGTAGATAGATATGTTTTGCTAGTTTGGGTCTGTTAGGGCCACTCTCTAACCCTTTGTGCGGGTGTCCTATTAAAACAGGATGGCTAAAAGGTCATACTGTAAAATAATGTGTGTACAGGTTGGCTATAGATGATAGTCTATTACTGGTTCAATTTGAAGAACTCACAGAATGTTCTTAAAGGGACAAGGCCCTTCTCTCTTCTCTCTTTTCATAAAGTCGTTATCTAACTAGACTTAGATGTCAAACTATGTATTTGTTAGGAATTATATGGTTTGTATAAGCACCGTAAGGTGCAAACTATGTGCAGAAGCCTGCAATGACAATAGTTATTACTTTTTTTTAATGTCAAAGACCAGAAGCTGGAATGCCATTGGCTAAAAGGGGCCATCTATAACCTTTCTCTTTATGTTATATGCTGAGTTGCTAGAATCGTAGTACAGGCTGAAATTTAGTCTATTTATGCAAAACGTTGAAACTGGGAAGTCATAGCAGTATCTATTGTATTCAAAACTAAAATTTTAATTTCAATCTAGATTATTTGTGCAATCTTAATGTGCCAGGATTGAACTATATCAGAAAGTAGGCTAAAATTACAATATTATCTGAAACAGGACTGTTTCTGTAAATTATACATTCTGAAACGTCGATACATCTTGTTTCATTGAAAGTGGCTGAAAATGCAATTAGTGCTGAAAGTTGGCTCGTTTCTGCAAATCTTATATTCTGTAAATGGACAGTAGCTTGTGGGCTTTTGAATCGTTATACCCTTTTCTATTTGTATTAATTTGGAGGCCCACTTTTAAAGTTTTAAATTGCTTTGCTTACATGATATTATTTGACTTGTGTGATTAACATGACCGTATATTGTTTGACGCCTAGTGGTATAGTTTGGGGCATTTAATATACTTAGGGTGTCTAGAGACTTAAAGTAGTGTCCCAAGAGCCTCTGAGACTTTAAGTGGGACGTTAGTAAAACCTTTAGGGCGTTATAAAATATTAGGAAATGTTTTAGTTTAAAAACTTAAAGAGGGTATGGGAGTTAAAGGGAATTAAGCCCCTTGGAAGTGATGAAATTACCCGAGTTATATATTGATAGTGGATTTTGAAACTATCGTCCCCTACGAAAGCCGGGTTCTGATCCGAATAGGATAACCAAAACCTAGGGTTATTTATCCAAATGTTTAAATGGTTATTGTTTAATTATTTTGTGGCTATTTGTGCAACATAACTATTACTTAAGATTACTTATCCAAATGTATTGAATTGCTTATTTTTTTATTTTGCATCTCATATCTCTTTTATTTACTTTATTCAGCTTTCCTCCTTTATATGCAATATATTTAAACCCAATATAGAAATCGGTCGGGAACCACGTTTAGTGGAACCTAGGAGGTGCCTAACCCCTTCTTTCTAGGTTATTTCGAACACTTACCCGAATCTCTGACTCGTAGACCAACCCGTAGTTAATTCTTTAAATGGAATTAGAAATTAATTGGTGACCTAATAGGCCTAAGAAATTTATTAGGTGGCGACTCCAAAACCTCAAACTCCAAACGAGTTTACCCAGTCAAATCCGAAACCCGACTCACCTCGAGTCGAGTCCAAAATCGGGTATGACAGAATGGCGACTCCGCTGGGGATATCAAGGTTCAAACCATAACGGACTTTAAATTGAGATTCTTTTACTTTCTTTATTTTCTTGCCATATATTTTAATACTAACTTTTCTTTTTTTTTCTTTTTTTACAGGACTAAGGTTTATTTTTTGAATTTTTAAATTTTGGCACTTAATTGCTTAATTGTATTGTCTTTGTTATTTTTCATTGTCACTTCCTCCACTCCTGGAATTTTTTTTTTTTTTTTTTTTTTTTACACTTGTACACACCATAAACGGTTACGTGGATCCCATGGCTGTTTCACTCTAAAAAAAACCCTTTAGGAGGGACGTTTGGAGTATAGTTGGTCCGTGGTACAACCAACCCCTTCAAGCGATCACACCCTTTGGTTGTCCGCTAGAGGAACTATATCCTTGTCTAGACTAACCCACTCTTAGAAGGTTCTTTTAGGATAACACAACATATCCTAAACTTCAGTTATTTTCGGATCTTCTAAATCCTTTTCTTTAAAACAGTTTCACTTCATAATTCTTTTGCCTTTTTTCGAAAATTTCAACCTATTTTCCAGAATTAACTTGTTTCTTTCCCCCTTTTTAAAAATATTTCGATATGTGCACCATTTCCATAAATTTGCCAAATCTTTTTCTTAAAACAGGTTTTACTTCATAATTCTTTTCACTTTTTTGAAAATATATCGCCTAACTCTATTAGCTACTTTTCGAAATTAACTTGTTTGATTTGTCTTTCCCTCTTTTAAAAGTTGGTAATATAAATGTGTGCATCTTTTCTTTTTCGTGATTTTTAATATTGTCTAGTTTATATGAATCCTATATTTCAAAAACTAACGCGTTTGTTTTGTTCTTATCCTTCTAAAATCATTTTACGAAATACTTCAATATGTGTGTATCATTTTACAAAACATATGCATTTCTTTCAAAAACTTGTGCATTTTTTTTTAAACTTGTGCATGTCACACATATCTTACGCAACTCCTGGCAACTTTCTAAATCGTGTGTTGAAAGTACGGTAGTTACAACCACCTCTTCCCTCACATAAAAACTCCTTTAGGGGAACGACTTGGAATCTATTTGATCTAAGACGTTCCCACTCTGGAGTCGTCCGCTTGGGAGGATAATAAAACCCGATCTAGCCAACTCCATTCCCTAGCAGCGGCACTAGAAATCATGCATCATGACATGTCATTAGTCGATTTGTTCTCAAGTCGGATAGACCAACTTGTTCAAACAATTCGAACAGGTTTTTAACCCCAAGGAGCGTTGGACATGATTTATTTGCGTTTACTTAAAGGATTAGACGTGCAAATGTAGACTGTTTATTAACATTGTTCTGCATTCAATGCCATTCAAAGGAACATAGGTTACCTAAGAGGCTTTAAAAGCCCAAAGTGAGTCAGAAATGATTGTTTATTCCTACACGGTCGAAGTTACTCTGTATTCAATGCCATTCAAAGGCACAAGGGTTGTCCGAGAAGCGTCAAAAGCCCAAATTGAATCAGAAATGATTGCTTAAACAATCAGAGGTACTCTGTATTCAATGTCATTCATAGGCACAAAGGTTACCCAAGAGGCGACAAAAGCCCGAATTGAATCAGAAATGATTGCTTAAACAATCGAAGTTATTCTGTATTTAATGCCATTCAAAGGCACGAAGGTAACCGATAAGGTGTCAAAAGCCCAAATTGAATCAGAAATGACCGTTTATTTCTTAAACAATCGGAATCATTCTGTATTCAATGCTATTCGAAGGCATTAAATGGTAACCAAAGAGGAATTAAAAGGCCCAATTTGAAGCAGAAATAACCACTTGTTAAACGGGATGACGCATAACGCACATTTATCCTTTCAGCAATATATAAAGGCTTGACATCCTTGACATGTCAAAGGTCCATTAGTAACTTCCGTCTAAAGTGTCTAAAGAGTTCTCAACTCGCAACGACACATCTTTTCATATTCTCTGTCACATTGTTTCAAAAGCTTATGTCACACGTTGATCGTTTTGCTCGCAATAAAGCGAATCTTAGGCATTTCTCTTCTCCCTTTTCTACCATCCTTCACCCTTTTCAAAAGATCACGGCCAATAGAACATTTGACATAGTTGCTGAAATCTCTCAGTTAGAATCTTCTGGGGATGGATCAGCATGTAAATGTTCGCCTAGCTATGATCTAATTTCCTAACAGTATTTAGTCTTTTCCTTCTCTTACATTGTTTCAATATGAGCAACTGCAATAAAGTCCAAATAAATGCAATTCTCCTTTAGGCTCCGCATTTTGTTAGCAAACGAAATAATGTGTGTGTCACTGAGCAATTTCTCAAAATCATCGTGCGTAAAGCGGTCCTTTACATTATATGATGCATCTTCTTATTTGATGTGTGTGCGCATTGCATGAACTTGTGTGTTGCTCTAGATCTCCAAAGGAATCTCTTCCCAAATCCTATCTCCTCCTTTGGCAGGCATCTCATCTCCCTACTCTACACCCAAATTCTGATATCTAAAATCTTTCACATGTCCAAACTATCTCTAACTCACTACCGAACTCAAAACCTATTATCCAACGGTTGGGTTAAGTCGAATGCCAAGGCAAAAGATATTTTCTGTCGCACAACACATTCTATTCCTTACACAACATCTTTACGACTTTGCATTGACACCAACTCCTCATCTCCTGTTTGAACAAGCATCGGTTGTTTGATCAAAATCCTTGACTTGACTGCTACATAAAGCACTTAGACAGTCTCTTGTGATACACGTGCATTCTATCACAGCCTCCAAATTCAAGCGCTATTTCATCATCTACGGTCTAGGAATTCTCTTAAGCTTATGTGTCATTATTGCTTCAAGCCTTTTGTTAAATGTTCCCACACAGTTTTGTGCATTTCACTGCTTTGTTACGGTTGCTTCGTACTTGAACACCGAAGTTGGTCAAGAATTTGCATTTAGGAAGCCGAAATGACAATCCAAGCTGAAAACACCTTCCTCTACAACAAAGTCCTTTGGACCACCAGCATATATGACACCAAGAGCATTCAGAAAATTCCATGTCGATACAATTTACATGAGAGCCACAACAAAGAAATCATATCACTATATGACCGAGCTCACAAATTCACACTGCACCCAACTTACACAATAAACAACCTCACATCTGTCAAAACTTTCAACAACAACCTCGGCGGGCTCAACACAATCAAGGATAGACCAAAATGACAAAACCGTACGCCTTTACTCTTTTAGCTTGGCCAAAAGATATTGCATCCAACAAAAAAACTACACCCTGGATACCCATTCCTAAATTCGATCCAACAAGATCTACACTTATCACTTACATAATTAATACCATGACACCACAAAACATCCAACACTGAAACACAAAGTTCAGAGTCCGAGTGACCAAAGCAAGACAATGGTACAACAAAGACCAACAAAGAGAAACTCTAACTCCCAAACCACAAACACACTTTCTACAAAGGCCTATCCATTAAAGTTAGCTCCATTACTTGCGAAAGCACAACCTAAGATAAATACAACTTTTGACAATCTCCAAATCTGGCAAAATCCAAATATACAACCTCAGTCTAAGTATGCAAGTATCTACATACTCATAGTCATCAACACACCCAATCGTCACACCAAAGGACGAATACAAATTTTAGACAATGCATTGGTGTTCATTGCAATGCAACCACTCTCTCTTGGTGATCTAACATAGGCAATAAACTGGGGCAGAATTTTTGAGGACCCTCTCAAAAATTCCAAAAAGACGCAAACTTGACACTGGGGCAGAAATTTTTGAGGTCCCCTAAAAAATTTCAAGAAAAGTCCTCACAATAACAACACGATAGCCTCCTTAGCACATTGCATGACACAACGATAGTACTCTACTTGTCACACTTTACTTTACTTTACTTTTGCTTGCAGGGTATACAGCCCAAAGGGTAGACAATCTTATGAAGAAATATCATGACAAGGGAAAAATTATACAAGATATAGCAGCAAAGCGCAACACAACAAATATGCAAGTCGACCTCCCCTACAAAACTCACAAATTTTCTTTGATTGCAGGTTTACACAGGTACCGAGTATACCTAACAACTTTTGCAAAGCAATATTTATCAACTTGAGAAGCATAGAATCCATGTCGGTGGATATATAAGGTCCGCATCTGTGGACATGACATCAATTTGACAGAAGCATAGAATCCGTGTCGGTGGATATATAGGGTCCGCGTCTGTGAACATGACATCATTTGACAAGCATAGGATCCATGTCGGTGGATATATAAGGTCCGCGTCTGTGGACAATTCAACAATTGAAGGTATAGGGTCCGCATTTGTAGGCATAGTTCAACAATTTGCAGCAGAGTAGGGTCCGCGTTTGTGGGCATAGTTCATCAATTCGAAGCAGAATAAGGTTCGCATTTGTGGGCGTAGTCAGCAATTTGAGGAAGCATATATAGTTCGCGTCGGTGGACACATTCAACAATGAAAATGATTTAGGGTCCGCGTTTGTGGATATAGTATTGAAGAGACATATGATCTGTGTCACTGGATGGAAAGTTTGGAGTCCACGTTTGTGGATAGGATATCAATTAAACAAGCGTAAGGTCCACGTTTTTGGGCGTAGTATTGAAGAGACTTATGATTCACGTCTATGGATGATGAAAATGAAAAGCTTATTGTTCGTATTATGCGGACAAGACAGCGTTGAGCAAGCAATTAAAATATTCGCCAAAAGAAAGGACCGCTCAAGTATGTTATTAGCAAGGATACGAACAATCTGGAAAGCAAAGCAATCAGAATTCAGGTTTTGATACATATAAAACAAGAAGGCAACACCTCCGGAGAGGAAATAGCTTTGAATACAAGCAGTGTTGCGGCTCAGATGACAGAGACGTAGATATTTTCGGCATGACAATCGGGATGAGACATCAATCAAACAAGTACAAGACAAAACAACCCCTCGGCTCAATAGGGAAGTTTACTTTACTTTATCTTTATATCTATTGCATTTATCATGATTTTGCTGCAGGGTACTCCTCAATCTCTCGACAAACCCCTGTGCCATACTCTCACGCCTACTCCCAAAATCACTGCCAATCATGCAACCGCAAAACCTCAAACACATACAAAGCAAAGCCTAACCCTACAGGCAATACCTTTTGCTACAGCCGCAAACAACCTATCTTGCCAAGTTCCAAGCTACAATTCTATACTCGCCCCAGTGGCCTACCCAATCCTTCCTTGTCGATTGGGTGTCAGTTTCGTATTCCTTCCTATCTGTATCCATCTGCATCAATCATGCATATTTTCGTGCTTAATCGTGCCCGTCTGTATGAATCGTGCGCATTCATAAACTCGCTCCTTAAATGTTTTTTCCAGTTCAGTCAAGTAATATCGAGGGAAATATTACTCATTTATCGAGATGAAGTGGAAGCTATGTACCTATGAAATCCTCTTTATGGGTGTGTAGCGCGCCACATTTTCATAACTAAGACGATTATAAGCCTCTTTTCCCACGCTCGATACACTGATGTTATTTCGTCTTCGACAATGCCTTTGCTTCATTCTTCATTCATCTTGCCAAAAGGAAAAACATACATGAATCCAAACTTTACATACTTGGATAAGTTTAGTCTTTACATCCAAAATCGTGCGTCATAAACATCTCATACAGGCAACATGCCATTCTAGAACTACACACGACCTGATTTTCGTGAAACTCGAGATATGTAGGCAACTCAGAGACCTGGGTTCGGCCAAAAATACCCCAAAACTCCCATTTCCCCTTTTCGAAAATATTTTGCCTACCAGTCGTGACAAAATTGGCTACTCCGTCAACTATCTTTGCCCAAAAATTCTTTCATCATCCCCGGGAAAAGAGGGGTAGCTGTTGACACCCAATTTTGTCCCTCCTTTTTCTAAAATTGGCTATAATTTAATTTAAAGGTGCAATTTGACCATTTGTGCAAAATGTGCATTAGAAATCATGCATTTACGTGCGTTATGCCCTACTTATATATCGCATACGTAAATGTGGCTATATTACGTAATTTTTGCATCATTTAGGCTATTTATGAAAATATGGTTTTTCGTGCAATTTTTGTGTAGGTCTATCATTTAATAGATAATTGTGACTTTTTATGCAATTTAATGCATTTAATAAATATTTGTCGTTATTTATATTTAATTAACTTAATTTGTACTCTAATTTTCTTTTATGTGTGCATTTTTTATTTTTATTTGTCTTATTCTATACGATATATATACGTATTTATACCTTTATTTATTTTTATTTTTCGCACCTATTAATTTAATTATTAGTCCAATTTTATCTGTCCCCTACCAATTTCATTTTATAATCCTAATGTAGCTGTCCAAGTTCATTTTTGAACCTAGACAAACGGAAGTCCAAATTCCTTTTATTAAACCCGTCCAAGTTCATCCCCCATATCACTCCTAATCCCCTAAATCTCTCCCCAAATCTTTCCCTTACTCTCCAAAAAATGGTATCTCAAATCCCAAAATTGGCTCCCCTAACGGCTATCCCAATTCCTCCTTTTTGTTTAAAGTTCACTCACATCAGCAGATACACTAACACCTACACCCCTACTCTTTTTTATCCTCTCTTACACACATACAAAACAGACATATGCAATACAGACACTACACATTACACATCACGGCAGACCCCACTGGTCTCTCTTCTTCCCCAAAGCACACCATCACACCACCATTAATGGTGAACACAACACCCACACACGCATAGACACACAATACACAGTACAAAAAATGTAGACACTCCCTCTATTCTCTGAATTCAGATATACGGCGTAAGCACTCCTGTACCAATACCAATCTCCCATCTCCTCTTCCCAAAAACCATCAAAAATACAGTACAACACACAGTATACTTCCTTCGACCTTGGCTCCTCCTCTCTCAATTCCACCTGCACATTTCAGTACATACAAAAAAAATCAGGAACAGGGAAATACACATTGACCCTCTACACATACAAGCACAAACCCCCTTTCATCATCTTTTTCAATTCACGCGGACATAAAAAACAATACACCCACAATCAAAGATCTGGAATGGGGATAAGGGGTTTGCACCGAAAAACCCATTTCCGATCAACTTCATATCATGACCTATCATGGGGGTCCTGTCTCTTGTGGTCCTCGCTTGATTTATGATTGAAATCAAAGAGGAGAAGACGGAGGCGAGTCGCAGCGACGCCGCCAAAAGCAGGCTGGCAGTCGCTCCTCGTTGCCTTCCTCGCCGGCGAACGACGATATTGGGATCCGACTTTGTTGTTTACATGTTTGGGACATGGAACCTCATGTTCTGGGCTCAATTGTTTCACTGCTTGTTGCATTTTTCAGGTGTACTCGTTCCTTTTGCACTGCCTTTGAGCTTGTTTTGATTACTGTTATGGATTTTTCCTTGTTTGTCCGGTGATTTGAGATTTATTGTTGTCACTACTGTATATGTTGCTTTAACACGACTGTTTGAGCAAGTTTTCATGTGGATTTACTGCTATTATAATTAATCTTTATCATTGGTGCTGCTGATTGGCTTCTATTACTTGCAGAAAATGCAAACCTTTGAATCCCGTGATGCTTTACTGATTCGGACAGTACAACACCATATTGCTTATGGCCAATGAAAAAATATATTTTTTTTACATATATTGAGGCCTACACATGGAATTGACGGACAAACAATCCCATTCCCGTATCCCTAAAACAAAATGGCTATGATGACGTGTATAAGCCGTTACTACAAACGAGCCAGTGACGGAGTGACGAGACCGGTACTTGGCATGGCAACACGACCGGCCGGCGTGTTCACAGCCGTATCGACGTCCCTAACTTCCACCCAATACACACCTTAGGCCAACACTTTCAAAAATCCCTTTCCCCTTTATTTTAAAACTACTACTATTATTATTATTATTATTATTATTATTATTATTATTATTATTATTATTATTATTATTATTATTATTATTATTATTTATTATTATTATTACCTTATTATTATCATATTTTTACCTTACTATCATTACTATTATTATTATTATTATTATTATTATTTATTGTCATTATTAATACTAATCTTATTTTCTCTATATTTTGCGCGAGATAAAATTGGATGCGAGACGAGGGAAAAGACCGCTAGAAGAAAATCCTTTTTACTTATATTACTTTCGTTATTATTACAATTATTATTAATATTATTATTATTATCATCTTATTATTAATATTATTATTATTATCATTTTATTACTTTCATTATTATTAATATTATTATTCATTAACTCCTTTTTTTTTTGCGAGGTACCCTTGGGAAAAGTCGATTAGTAAATTTAAATATTTTTTATCGTCATATGCACATAAATAGTTATTTAATTGTTCTCATATTTGTAGCTAGTTATTTATTCTTTTACAAGTCTTAGAATCCCAATTATCTAGTCCGGTCGGTAACCACATTTGTGGAGCTCGAGAGGTGCCTAACCCCTTCATCTCGAGTTTACTTGAACCTCTTATCCGAATCTCTGACACATAGATCAATCCGGAGTTAATTCTTTAAATGGAATTAGAAATTAATAGGTGGCCTAATATGCCTAGGAAATTTATTAGGTGGCAACTCCAAAATCTTAACTCAAACGAGTTTACCCAGTCAAATCCGAAACTCGACTCACCTCGAGTTGAGTCCAAAATCGGGTATGACAATGCTTATAAAACTTCTGTTCATCTATGATGGTAACTTGAGGTGGAGCACCTAGAACATTACCGATCCAATCGTGGATGGCCTTTATCTCCTCCAGGATGTCCTGGATAACAGATGTTCCTTTGAGATCTTGGTTGTTGACTGCTGTGGAGCTGCCGGGGGCGGCATCCATGTTGACTCTCTGATTGGCCATGTTGGCCGAGTTTTGCTCTGCCTGTTCTTCCTAGTTTTTGAAGAGACCAACGAGGAATTCCTTAAGTCCGAAGTTATTTCCACGTGGCTAATCGTGTTCCCTATCACTGTCGACAAGAATCAGATCCTTGGCAAGTTCCTTCGCCTATCCACTAGGATCAATGGGATCCTTTATGGAATCGTCTACTGTATCAGAAATGTTATTGGAAGCGGTGTCGTTGTCGTCTGACATGACTATTCCTTTTTCTTCGTAGAAACCTACAACTGTCTGGGCCCTATGGTGGGCGCCAAACTGTTTAGGCCTAAATTTGGCCGTTTAGGTAAAAAAATTAATTTTATTAGAGGGTCACAAGCAATACAGTAAATACAAAGGAAAAACAAGTAAAACTGAGAGAAAAATGATAGATAAGAAAGTAAAGAGTTTTTTTCTTTGAGAATAGCATGATTCGGTGTGAATGGATTGATGTACAATACAATGTAATTAGGGGTATTTATAGTAGAGATTTACCCAGTCCTAATTATGGTAAAATATAAACACTAATAAAGGTCATGGGCCTGTAAACTCAAATCACTGCTATATACGAAACCATAACTAGGAGACTGTAGACCCTAAGGCGGCGAGATGTATGCCTTGCGTCCTATACCTATGTTGGCTGCACGGCCGTGGCTTGAGGAGCAGGCGCATATCCTTTAAGCTCGGTGACTTATAAGCTAATTCTAGTCCCGCCAACTGGAGTTGTATCCCCGTAATCATAGGTGACGTATTTTTGCCCACACACTTGTTATTTGTTTATTTATTTATTACTTTTATATTTATTATTTATTATTTTTATATTATTTATTTATTTATTATTTATTTACATATCCTATTTTTTCAAAATCTCTAAGTTATTCATTTTATTCTAATTCGTGAAAATCGCCGGATTAACCATCATTTTGGTGGACTTATGAAAGTGCTCTAAAAAAAAATCTTCTTTCGAAAATAACTGAACCACTTAGCCAGAATCTCTAAAAAATTATTTTCCTTATAAAGGGAGAAATGCACTCATTAGTTAACGCTTTGTTCCTAATTTTTCTAAATTGGGTGGCGACTCTAAAGAAACCCTTTGGAACATTAACCCGAAACTTACCTTAACCCAGTAAATTTTGGGGTTCAATAGTTATTCTAGGGTTGTGGTTGCAAATAGTAACCCAATTCTCATTTCCCTTTTTATTCACTTGAGAAGGCATTATTCAGGTTGGGTAAAAACTAGTTAACAAGGATTTTGGGTCCTAAAGAGATTTACAAACCCAATCTAAAAAAAGTGAACTAGAGATAAGAATCTTCCTAATTGGGTCATTAACACTTGTTCTTCACGCGATCCAAGTGAAATCAAGAGATTCTTTAGGATTAGGCTTGCTTGTAATTGAGATATATTAGTAAGTCATCATAAGTATGGCCACTAAAATAACCTATACAACAGGGCAAAACTTAGTTGACAATCCAATTGAGTACATGCTTAGGTGAGGAATACAACTCTAGTTAGCTTTACACATTTGATAACTATCTTTCATTGCTTTCGAAAGTTTATATTCTTAGTTATAACTTGTAGCATTACTTTAAAACAAACCTGATTCATGAAAGTGCTAAACTAAGTACACTAAATTAGCAGAGTCATATCTCAATTAATCTAGCTAGCTCTTTGTGGAATCGACTCGGACTTATTATCCGGTATATTTGCATCGATCGTGTCACTTTTATTTGAGGATAGACTTTGGACGTGTTTATTGCCTAAAGCCAATGGAACTTTCTAAAATCATGTTAACATATCCAAGAACTACAATTCAGATTCTGTTAATGTCCTAATCCTTTAAGGAGTTCACAATACTATTTAACTTTATGTGGTATCCATAACTAAAACAATATGAAAGTTAGTATTGCAGAGTTAAGTTTGTGGTTAGTTAGTTAAGGATCAAAATATAAATAATAAAATTTGATGGATGTACTTAGTTATTTAATTAGTTAAGTCGTTAGTCAGTTAGTATATGAGACAAGGTTAGTTTTAATAGTAAGTTGTTAGTTCATTTTCACAAGAAACTAATTCCCTGTTATTTTCAAAAAAAATGTTCTCTCCTTATCTCAACTATGTCTTCAATATTTCATCCAAATTAGTAGATTTTGATATGGGATCAGAGCAGAAAATATCAGTAATGGAGATGAATCGAACAAATTCAATACAAATTTTTTTTCGAAAATCTACGAATTTTGCAAACTTTGTTTCAGTTTCATTTTCAAAACCCTAGAAATGGCGATTGTCCCGATAACTGAGGTTGTAGAAGAAATTGATCATAATCACAAATTATTCATACATTCTTCATATACACCCGGGCTTATTTTTTTTTTCCAATTCTGTTAGATGGATCTGAGAACTATGATGCATGTTGCAAAAATCATAAGAGAGCCCTACTAGCTAAGAACAAGCTAGGTTTCATTGAGGAACTTGCAAGAAGAATTCATTTGATACCAGCTTATACCATAAGTGGGAGTGATGACATGCACTAGTGCTATCATGGATCATGAATTCAGTTCGAAAAGATCTCAGAGCAGGTATTGTTTATGCTACAAAAGCACACTTAGTTTGGATAGATCTAAAAGGGTGATTTGATAAAGTAAATGGAACATGGACCTTCTTTCTCCATTGAGAAATTGAATTTTTAACTCAAGGAACAAATCCAGTTTCTAGCTATTACACTAAGTTGAGAGATTTATGGGATAAATATTACGCCCTAATCCCATCCCCTGAGTTGAAATAATACATAGAACACATCGTGAGACATAATCTATTTTAGTTCTTAAATGAATCATATGCATAAGTTAAGAGTCAGATCTTGCTTATGAATTCACTTCCTGGAGTGGATTAAGCATACAACATACTAATTCAAGATGAAAGCCAAAGATGTGAGATGGTAAGACTTGAAATTGTGGAACCTACTGCGTTAGCTGTAAATAAAGGCCAAGGTTTTAGGAAAAGGAAACAAGAGCTCAAATGTGGTCACTATCTAAACCTGAAGAATCATACCACTAAAAATTGTTACAAGATTAAAGGATATGCATCATATTCTAAAGGCAAGAGGAACTATGCACCTAGAGAAGGTTATAACAATAATAGAGAAGGTTATAATAATCAAAGAGAAGGATATGGATCTAGATAGGGCTATGGTCAATCAAATATCAAGCAGACATATGACAGTAGAGAAGGGTATGTCATAGGAGCCTTCTCCAACAAACATGTTTACAACACCACAAAGCAATGTTATGAATGCAACACAATGTTCAGGGCAAGGACCAAGCTAGGGTCATTTTTGATTGTTTATATGGATTTAAACAAGCTTCTAAACAATGGTACATTAAACTAACATAAGCTCTTATGAGGGCAGGATTCAAGCGGCGTGCCTACAATTATTCACTCTTTACCAAAAGAAAGGATAAGGATATTGTGATGATTTTAATATATGTGGATGACCTATTAATTACTGGGAGTAGTAAGAGTAAAGAAGCTAAAAAAGTGTTGAACATAGAATTCAAGGTTAAGGACCTTGGCAGATTGAAGTATTTTTTTGGGATTGAAGTCTTAAGGTCACATCAAGGTATACTTCTTAACCAGAGGAATTATGCACTAGAGTTAACATCAGAAGTTGGACTAGGAGGAGCAAAGCCAGCATGACAAAGTAGTGGGCATCAAGAATGATCCAGTTTTAGAGGATGTTACCAATTATTGGCAATTGATAGGAAAGTTGGTATATCTTACCATAACTAGACCTAACATTAGTTATGTTGTACAGAGCTTGAGCCAATTCATGCAAGCCCCCAAGAGATCTCACATGGAAGCTGCTTTAAGGGCAGTCCGGTATGCTAAAAATGAATTAGGAATGTGAGTTCTATTGAAAAAGGATAATGCCTTTACCTTAGAGGTATATTGTGACTCAGATTGGGTAGTTTGTCAAGAAAGTCTGTTAGTGATTATATGACTATGTTTGGAGGTTCCCCAATTTTCTAGAAATCAAATAAGCAACATACAGTATCTAGAAGTAGTGCAGAAGCTCAGTATAGATGTTTGACTACTGCTGCAGAAATAACATGGCTACTTAATTTGTTTCAAGAACTTGGAGTGGAAGTAAGAAGGTCAGTGCCATTGTATTGTAAATAGGGCAGCCTTGTAGATTGCTGCTACTTCATGAAATGACAAATCACATAAAAATAGATTGCCATATCATCAGAGAGCAGATTAAACAAGGAATGTTCATGCCACTGTATCTCAACGCCGAAGATCAACAAGCAGACTTATTGACTAAAAGATTATGTTCTGGACAATACCAATTTTTACTCAGCAAGCTTGGAGTGTTAAACATCTTACACCCTCCAGTTTAATGGAAAATATTGGAGCTAGTATGGCAAAATTAAGTTGGTAGTTAGTTAGTTAATGACCAATATGTAAATAATAGATGTTTATGGAAGTACTTAGTTATTTAATGAGTTGAGTGTTGAGTCAGTGGTTAGTTAGTATATAAAAGGAGGTTAGTTATAATAGCTATTTAGTTAGTTCATTTTCACAAGAAATCAATTCTCAGATATTTTCCAAAAATGTTCTCTCTTTCTCAAGTATGTCTTCAGTATTTTATCCAAATTAGTAGATTTTGATATATATCCAAAGAAGTTCTATATGTATATTGTACGGAAACTCGTCAAAATCTGTCTATTCTCTTTAGTGGAGCATTCAAAAATTGTTCTCAAATAAGCAGTGACTTAAAAGAATCAAATGTCCATGCGAAACTGAAGTAACTTTCCACCGAGTATATATTATCAGTCTCAAGGAAAAAGATAGGTCATCAAAGGTTACCGTGGATGGTAATAAGTATACTTTCATCCTTAACGAGGTCTCAGATTCAATCCTTGCGAATGAGTTCGTGTTTAGGTGGAAATTTACCCTCACCTAACAATAAGGTTAAATAAAAATTAAATGTATATATTAAATACATGCGTCTAAATACACGACATTGAATTTAAATTAGTCGGACCTTAAAGCAAGTATAGAAATCGATTGTGAAACAGAAAAAAAAAAAAAAAAAATAGTAACATAGGAAAACTTGAATCCGATTGCATCAATGCTTTTTCAAATAGTAATTCTCGTTTCTGTGATCCAAAGGTTAAACTTAGATATTACAAGCTAAGTTTCTTTCAGTTCCAGTGAAGAGATGTTCTTATTTACGATAACATTTTGTAATTAATGCATAAGAAAGACTTTCTCCGCATGGGTATATATTATGAGTTATATTGTATCTCTTTCGGTATGGAGGGAGGTCAAAATCATGCCTAGCTAGCTATGTAAGCAAGCCTTATAACCTCATGAAGAAGGAAAAGCCCTACAGAATATGAAATTTTGCATGTCAAATATACTACTCCTACTAATACATAGATAATCTGTATTCTTTGACATCACTCTAACGTTTTGTTCTACAACAACAGTTGGTCTGACGACGAAAGATAGCTTAGAATCAAACAATTCTTCTCTTTATTCTTTTTCTTCAACATTATCCTATAATTTTTTTATTTCACCAAATCAATCAAACATCATGTGAACATCTTTATATATAAGTCCTCCCTTATTTAATTTGAACATAGCAACAAGAATTTTCTCAAGTTAGGAAAATACAAAGAGGATATAGAGTGACACAATGGGTATAGCTACTGGAATATTTCTGGTCTTAACTATGATCACATCTTGTCTTCTCCTTAGCATTTCAGCTGAAACGAGGCATTACAAATTTGAAGTATGTTTATTAATTATTTTTCCTAGTTAATTTGTCTTCAAGTTTGTGGTTACAATTAGCACTATATACGTAAACCATATTTATATTCTTCTTCTTCATTTTTTTCTTCCAGATCAAATTACAAAATGTGACAAGACTATGCCACACTAAGAGTATTGTTACAGTTAATGGACAATTCCCTGGACCTCGTGTTATGGCAAGGGAAGGTGATCGTCTCGTAATTAAGGTGGTCAATAATGTTCAAAACAACATCTCCTTCCACTGGTAAAATAATTTATTCATCTACTTATCGGTTTAAGAAGTTTAACTTATATACACCTATAATGTAAATAATTTTTATATTATCTAGTTAATGAAAAGGGGATCAGTTTGTAAACTTTGAAAATACGATCACCTAATAGTGTAAAGTTCTTTACACTAAAAATGTATTAGAGTTAATTAACTTAGAATTGTGCAAAAGCTGAATGCTAAATTTTGTTCTTATAATAGGCATGGAATTCGACAACTTCGTAGTGGATGGGCAGATGGACCAGCATATATAACACAATGTCCCATTCAAACTGGCCAAAGTTATGTGTATAACTTCACTATAATTGGTCAAAGAGGGACATTTTGGTGGCATGCACATATTTCATGGTTAAGATCGACTGTCTATGGTCCTATAGTAATTCTACCGAAGAAAAATACTCCTTATCCATTTGCTAAACCCTACAAAGAAGTTCCCATAGTCTTTGGTAATAAGTCATTGAAACTTCTATTATCCTTAATTAATTAGTTGGACTATGAAGTTAAGTGAAAATACTGATGATAAATTGATGAATGCAATATTTCACAGGAGAATGGTTCAACGCTGACACTGAGGCTATAATTGCCCAATCTTTGCAAACAGGTGGAGGTCCTAATGTTTCTGATGCATATACCATAAATGGACTTCCTGGCCCTTTATATAATTGCTCCGCAAAAGGTTCGTAAAGATAAATCCATTTATTTTAACTTATATAAAGAATTTTTAAATTGTAAATTAAAAATTATAACAAATTAAAAGATCGTTTGACTTTCTAAGTAGCTATTGTGCATAAGACATTGACGTTTTTGGGTATGCTTCACAGATACTTTCAAGATGAAGGTGAAGCCCGGAAAGACTTATCTTCTTCGATTGATCAATGCTGCCCTAAATGACGAGCTTTTCTTCAGCATTGCAAATCACACTCTCCAAGTGATTGATGCTGATGGTGTTTATGTTAAACCCTTTGAGACAGATACAATTATAATTACACCAGGCCAAACACATAATGTTCTTCTCAAAACTAAACCTCATTTTCCTAATGCAACATTTTACATGACTGCTAGGCCATATGTGACTGGCCAGGGCACATTCGACAACTCCACAGTTGCTGGAATTTTAGAGTATGAATCAACATCAAAACCCCATTTGAAAAACTTACCAATCTATAAGCCAATCCTACCAGCTCTGAATGACACAAATTTTGTCACAAATTTTACAAATAGACTTAGAAGTTTGGCGACTCCTCAATTCCCTGCTAACGTACCAAAAAATGTTGATAAACGTTTGTTTTTCACTGTGGGGCTTGGAACAAGTCCTTGTGACCAAAAAAACCAAACTTGCCAAGGACCTAATGGTACAAAATTTTCAGCTTCAATCAATAATGTATCATTTGTACAACCTACAACTGCACTTCTCCAATCTCATTTCTTTGGACAATCCAAGGGTGTATACAAGCCTGATTTTCCTTATAGCCCTTTAAATTGGTTTAATTACACTGGGAATCCTCCAAATAATACCTTAGTTAGCAATGATACAAAACTCATGGTTTTGCCATTTAATACAAGTGTGGAGCTAGTCCTGCAAGATACTAGTATTCTTGGTGCTGAGAGTCACCCTCTTCATCTTCATGGATTCAACTTCTTTGTTGTTGGCCAAGGGTTTGGAAATTTTGACCCTAATAAGGATCCATCAAATTTCAACCTTGTTGATCCTATTGAGAGAAACACTGCGGGTGTTCCTTCTGGTGGTTGGGTTGCTATTCGATTTCTTGCAGATAATCCTGGTAACTTAAAAAATTTCATTCAAGAAGTTTTCTATAATTTCATTCATTTTACATGTCTATCAAGCAACTCAAATATATTCCTATTGATATCTATTTCGAACAAAAGAAGGAATAATGATTAATTACTATAACATGATATATAGGGGCTGAGCCACGTGATCCTGATGGGGTCCAAAGAATTCCATTTCTTAGAAAATTATACTATGTAAATGGTTTTAAAATACGTTTTTCTGATCTGCATAAATTGTTGAATCCTCTTAAAATACATACTAAGAAAAGTTTCTACCTAGTGTAGCAACAAAGGTGGCCTAAAAATTGTATTATATCATAGGTTTGAATATTAAGCGTGACATTATTTGCATTTTATTACGACTATTTTGTCATAGAATTCATAATTCGACACTAATGATGAATGATGTTGTTTGTTAACAACCAGGAGTATGGTTTATGCATTGTCACTTGGAAGTTCACACCAGCTGGGGATTGAAGATGGCATGGCTTGTTCTAGATGGAAAGCTTCTTAATCAAAAGCTGCCTCCTCCCCCAACGGACCTCCCAAAGTGTTGAGAATTTTCAGCAATTTTTGTACCTCTCATTTTTTGCTTGATTGATGATCTTTCCTGGTTTTGTTTATGATATTTTCCAAGATACACCACTTTACTGTTTTTAAGGACCAGTTCCTTCAAATGTGTTCGTTTACTATGTTATGTGCGGAATTCAAACTGTAAGTAAATGAACACCTAATATTAGCGTGGAAAAACCCCTTGAATTCGGGATAAAAAAACCACGACCTACTCTTCCAAGTAGGATTTCAACTTCACTATGTAAAAGACTCACTTGGTTACAAGACTACCTTCTTACTAACCTAGGACTAACTCTAATCCTCTAGTGACCTCTTTCACGATAAGTGAAGATCCTCTAAGTAACAAGACTTGAATGATACGTACTCTTACAGAGCTTCTATGAAAGCAAATAGTACAATTTGATATACCCTACTACAGATGAACTAAGACTGAACTTTGACAAGACTCAATCTAAGGAACGGGTTCTTCACTTAGTTCCCTGTAGCTTAATGACTACACAAATACAATTTCGACTCAACAATGATATAGCTCTTTTCTCTCTGTATTTGTCCGCTACTTCAACAGCTGAAATCCTCATCTTCTTATAGCTTTGAAATCTGAGGAGTCTTGAGCAATTAGAACTCCAAAGCCTCCAAGAGTTTGAGTCCTAATTGAACTCCTTGCTTATCTTCAAGCCTTATCCTAATCTTATGCAATCTTTTTTTACCACGCACAACTCTGCATAATTATCAAGATAAATATTAGACAATAGAATAATAATTAATTCCCTGTTTAATTGATTTTGTATAATTATTTATTCAGCTGCAGCGATCCAAAGGAACAGGTCCTTTGAATCTGTTCCTTAATCATCAGTCAAAACTTCCAAGCTTATTCAAGCTAACATTTTTCCCCTTTTTGATGATGACAAACTCATAGACTTCGCTTCATATCCTTAATGTCCTGAACCACGGTTTTCAACTTAAAAGCCACATTAGCAGAAATCAATTTCATCATTAAGGAATAGGTTCTTAAACAGGTTATAAATATCACAAGCAAAATCATACTTACTTTTCCCCCTTTTGGCATCATTGAAAAGGCTGCATAAGTCAGAATTATTATAAGCAATAAAAATAATCAACTCATAGCCGTTTAGGCAACTCAAAATGCAAACATAATCCAACAAAAAGCAACTGCATTGAAATGATATTAGCCATCGAAGATATGACATCATAAGCAAAAAGATTTTCAACCAGTGGAAACAAACTAAGCAAGTACTGCTAAACTAGTCAAAAACTAAAGATAAGAAGGCTAGGAGACTAGAACTAATCTAAATCCCACTGGACAAAAGATGACTTTTTGGTTTTGGGTATCAGGTGGTGGAAGGACCAGGTCCTTGAGACTTTTCCTGCAACAACTCAAATATTTTTTGAAGAATCGTTTCATTTGTTTCTTTTGCTTTAGCAGCTTCAGCTTTCTAGAAGTCTCTTTCTTCCTCCAACCTCTTAATCTTAGCAGCTTGCAAATCAATATGCTGCCTCAACACCCTAACCTTATTGTTCAAAGGTCCTTTGGAAGAACCAACAATAGTAGCTCCAACAGCAGCAGGCTCAACATTTACTGTCATGTCATAATTGATCAGTGTAGTAGCCCTAAATCTTCCTTCTTGGTAGCATTTTCACTTTCTTCAATGGAAGGAACGGTTCCTTTACCCTTAGCAGAACTCTCTCCTTATTTTTTTTTTCTTTTTAAGCCCTGGTTTATCTACATCCACCTTCTCTTCATCCTCCATGGGTGCTCTAGAAGCAGCCACTGAAGACTCAGAAGACTCATGCCTGGGAGCTTCTAAGCACTTCATAGTTACCTTTTCCCCCTCACTTTCTGGTACAAACACACCTAGCCCCTCTACTTCCTCACCCTCATCATCAACTACATTTAAAGGTTCAGCGTAGTTTACCTTGAATTCATACAGGATCATGGCCTGACACTGATTTCAGAGAGATAGAGTTTGAGTAGGATTTAAACTCATCTACTTACATGTGTTCTTCAAACTCTAATAATTTCTGAATAATAAAGTAGTACATACCTGAGAATGTGACAGGGAACAGTTCCCATACCCAATTTCAATCAAATTACATAATCTGAAATTATAAGAACATAAGAGTAACATCATTAAAATTTAGTAAACTTAAGTAGAAATCATGGCATAGAGTATACAATTAAGTATAGATCTGAGCTGAAAACTTCAAATTGACTTTAATAAAATTCATTTTTAAGCAAAATTTTCTACCCAATTTTTGAAGTAAAGCTGAGTAGACTTAGGTGAATTTAATCATCCCTAATTCTAACCCGTTCCTTTCAAAATGATCTCTACCTAAAGCCTTTGTGAAAATATCAACAATTTGTTTATCAGTAGGACAAAAGGCTATAGTGATCAAACCCTTCTCATAATTATCCCTCAAGAAATGGTGTCTTATGTCAATGTTTTTAGTTCTCATGTGATGCACAAGATTCTTTGTCATATTATTGCACTAGTGTTATCACAATAGATAGGAACAGTTCCTACATCAACACCAAAATCTTGTAATTGATGTTTGATCCACTATAATTGTGAACAACATGAGGCGGCTTCCACATACTCAGCCTCTGCAGTGGAAAGTGCCACTGAATTTTGTCTCTTGGTTCCCCATGAAACCAAAAAATCACCAAGAAAATATGCCATACCTGAGGTACTTTTTCAATCAACAAGGAAACCTGCATAGTCAGCATCACTATATCCGACAAGATTAAAACTACCACCTTTTGGATACCAAAGTCCCAAGGGACCTGTTCCTTTAAGATATCTCAATATTCTTTTAACAGCTTTCAAATGAGATTTCTTAGGATCTGACTGAAACATAGCACATAAACCAACACTAAACACAATGACAGGTCCACTAGCAGTTAAATAAAGCAAAGAACCAATCATGGCTCTATATATTTTTTGGTCAATTGAATTTCCATGTTCATCAATATCTAATTTAGTAGCAGTGGCAATTGGTGTATCAATTTCCTTAACTCAGATTTTCACAAGTAGCACAAATGATATATAGATTTGAACACTTAAGAGATGCTTACCTTTTTCTTTCAAAGACAACGTGCTATCAATTTTACCTCTTTTATATCCATGCTGAAGTAGAAATTTTGATAGCCGTTCATACCATGCTCTTGGTGCGCTTGAGTCCATACAAGGCTTTGTCTAGCTTTATTCCTGGTTACCATACTATCCTCATCAAGTTTGTTCCTGAAAACCAATTTCGTTCCTATGATGGACCTGTTCCTTGGTTTGGGTTCCAGATGCCAAACTTTTCTTCTTTGGAATTGATTCAACTCCTCAAATTGTGATTCTTGACTGTTGATCTAGTTTGAATTCCAGCAGTCTTGTCTGAGATTATCTAATCAACAAGATGTGAACCTTGATACTTGTAAGGCTTGAGTATCAGACCATCTTCAGAAGTTCTTTGCCGAGGAACAGTTACTGAGGGAGTAGCACTGCCAGTTTGTGAGGTGGAACCAACATTTGTTCCCCCTGTTTTTGTGCTGCTCTTCTCAGTTCTGTCCTGAGGAACAGTTCCTTGCAATTCACTTCTCATAGTGTCCCCATCCAATGTCTGCATTTGTAGATCAATTTCACCATGTTTCAGCATTGCAATCTCTTCATCCTCCTGTACCTGTTCTTGAGTAAGACTGTCAGTTTCATCAAATTTAATATGCATGTTTTTTTTTTTTTTTCAATTTTCAATGTTTTCTTGTTAAAGACTCTATAAGATTTACTATTTGAAGAACAACCAACAAAGACTCCCTCATCACTTCTAGGATCAAATTTTCCTAAGGCATCTTTCCCATTGTTATGTATGAGACATTTACAACCAAAAGCCCTAAGATGAGAAATATTTGGTTTTCTTCCCTTAAGCAACTCATATAGTGTCTTTTCTATTAATGGCCTTGTCAAACATCTATTGATTATGTAGCATGCAGTATTGATTGTCTCAGCCCAAAAGTTTTGTGAAAGATTTCCAGATATAAGCATAATCCTTGCCATTTCCTCTAGGGTCCTATTTTTCCTTTCCACTAAACCATTTTGTTGTGGAGTTCTAGGTGAAGGAAAAATGTGATTAATGCCATTTTCATTACACAAATTGGAAAACATATGATTTTTAAATTCAGTTCCATGATCAGACCTAATGGCAACAATGTGACTATCTAGAGTTCTTTGAGCTTTCTTAGCAAAAATTGAAAATGCATTAAAAGCTTCTTCTTTAGATGCAAGGAATATAGTCCATGTAAATCTGGACTAATCATCCACTAATACCATAACATACTTCTTACCTCCACGACTCATTGTTCTCATTGGACCACATAAATCCATATGGACCAGTTCCAAAGGTTTAGTGGTACTTACCTGTTTCTTTGGTTTGAAGAAGTATTTTACTTGCTTCCCCTTGGCACATGCTTCACATACTTTTTCATCCTTAAACTTGATGTTAGGAAGACCTATCACCAAGTCCTTGGACACAATTTTGTTCAGTTGTGAAAGACTAGCATGACCAAGTCTTTTGTGCCATAGGAGGGGATCATTTTGCACCACACTTAAGCAACTCAAGCTTCCATCAGATAGTGTCAACAAGTCTACCTTATAGATGTTTCCATGTCTATTTCCCTGCAAAATAATCTCTCCAGAAGTTTGGTTAGTCACACTGCATCTAGTAGATGAGAAATTAACATTATTACCTTGATCACACAATTTAGATATACTTAATAAGCAATGCTTCAGTCCATCTACTAGAACCACATTGTCTATACTATGTGAATCAGACCTACCTACCTTTCCAATGCCAATGATTTCCCCTTTTCTTACCATTACCGAAGGAAACACTTCCTCCTTGAAAAGCTGAGAGTGAATGGAACAGTTCCTTGTGTCCTGTCATGTGCTTTGAGCAACCACTATTCATGTACCATTTTGTGGCTCCTCACTTTCACTCCAGCCTGCAAAAAGAAAACTATGGGTTAATTTTAGGAACCCAAACTAGTTTGGGTCCCTTTCCTTTAACAAAAGGGTGAATTAAATCTCTCCTAGCCCAGAATGGCAATGCTTTCTTTGTGTGAATACTTTTCTTACCCACATATTTTTGGACAGGTTTGTAGGACCTGTTCCTTTGTGTAGCTTTTTCAAAAGATTGACATTTTCTTTTCAAGTGACCAGTGTTTCCACAATGTGTGCATAACCAATTTTCAGGAAGAGTTAGATACTTACTCTTTGAACCCCATTTGGGCAATGACTGAGATTTCATAAACCCAATACCCTTCTTATTACTACTATGATTTTCATGTAACCATTCTAATGCTTTAGAGGATTTATTCCATTTAACAGTTTTGTCCAATTCATCTTTGGTTTTGATCAAGTCTTCTTCCAAAGCTCTTATCTTTTCATTTTTCTTGTACAGTTCATCAACTGTCACTTTCAATTTCTCTTCAGCAATGATCTGATGAGAATTAGCAATGCCTTTACCTTTTTCAACTGTTTTACCATTTTCTAACTCCTGAACAGTTGATTCAAGTGTGAGGACCTGTTCCTCAAGCACACTAATCTTTCTTTTCAGTGAGTCATTTTTATTTAATGCCTTTTTGTATTCTGCTCCTAAACTATCAATTTCATCATGCAGTTGATGGTTGCCATCCCTTAGAGATTTAAACTCATCTAGCACAGTATGAAATACCTTAACTAATATCTCTATAGGCATGCTTTTCACATCTTGTCTAAGTTTAGAAACAAATACCTCAGCATCTTATTCATTATCTGAGTCTTCAAGAGCCATTAGAGCAAGATCATCATCCAGATTATCATCAGACTGCTTATCTTCATTATCTTGCCAGTTCAGCAACCATTGCTTTGGGAGTTCCACTCTTCTTTCGGAACTGTTCCTTAGCCTTTCTCTTTTCAACATACTTTTTTCTCCATTCTTCTTCCATGACTGGGCATCTGCTAATGTAGTGCTCCATGCTTCCACATTTGAAGCATTCTCCTCCCTGTTTCATATTAGAAGATCTATCTTGTCTACTAGATCCCTTCTTATTCAGGAATCTTTGGACACTTCTGGCTATAAGGACCAGTTCCTTCTCATCATCAACAAAATTGTTAGCAACAGATAAAGCTAAATTAGGTTCAGTTTTAACTGATTCTCCTATGTTCTTGACTTTCTTCCTCAGTTCATATGTTCTTAGATTATCTATAAGTTCATCTAAGGAGGGAGTACTAAGATCCTTGCTTTCAATGATAGCACATGCTTTAATTTTCCAAGAATCTTGAAGTACTCTAGTCAAGATCTTTTCAACTCTATCTTCTACAGTTAAGATTCTTCCAAGAGAGATAAGTTCAGTTGCAATAGCACTAAACCTAGTGTACATTTTAGAAATTGTTTCTCCTTCTCTCATTTTAAAATTTTCATATTCAGCAAAGAGAAGTGTACCTCTAGATCTTTTAACCTGATTGGTTCCTTCATGAGCAACCTGCAATGCATCCCAGATTTCCTTACCTGCAACATCATTGAACAATGGTGGCCTAACAGTGGACTGACCCTCGGAGTTTTCTTGTGGTGGACTCATTCTAATCCTAAGGTGTTAGCCTCTTCAAGGATAACCCGCTCTGATACCAATTGATATTTTCCAAGATACACCACTTTACTGTTTTTAAGGACCAGTTCCTTCAAATGTTTCCTTTACTATGTTATGTGCGGAATTCAAACTGTAAGTAAATGAACATCCAATATTAGTGTGGAAAAATTCCTTGAACTCGGGATCAAAAAACCATGACCTACTCTTCCAGATAGGATTTCAACTTCACTATGTAAAAGACTCACTTGGTTACAAGACTACCTTCTTACTAACCTAGGACTAACTCTAATCCTCTAGTGACCTCTTTCACGGTCAGTGAAGTTCCTCCAAGTAACAAGACTTGAATGATACGTACTCTTACAGAGCTTCTATGAAAGAAAATAGTACAATTTGATATACCCTACTACAGATGAACTAAGATTGAACTTTGACAAGACTCAATCTAAGGAACAGGTTCTTCACTTAGTTCCCTGTAGCTTAATGACTACACAAATACAATTTCGACTCAACAATGATATAGCTCTTTTCTCTCTGTATTTGTGCGTTACTTCAACAACTGATATTCTCCTCTTCTTATAGTTTTGAAATCTGAGGAGTCTTGAGTAATTAGAACTCCAAATCCTCCAAGAGTTTAAGTCCTAATTGAACTCCTTACTTATCTTCAAGCCTTATCCTAATCTTATGCAGTCTTTTCTTATCACGCACAACTCTGCATAATTATCAAGATAAACATTAGACAATAGGATAATAATTAATTTTTCCATTTAATTGATTTTGTATAATTATTTATTAAGCTGCAGCGATCCAAAGGAACAGGTCTTTTGAATCCGTTGCTTAATCATCAGTCAAAACTTCCAAGCTTATTCAAGCTAACAGTTTCCATTAGCTGGAGGATTATCATTTGTATTTTCTTTCTTTTTTATTAATTTCCTATTCTTCTTTGATTGTATGCGTGTTAGATAGTCGAGAATTTTGTAACTTCAAAATTCTGAGGCATTTGGAATCAATAAATGAGAATTATCGCCCTACTTTTGAGTCATCTTTTCTTTAAGATATTATTCTCTTAAAGCGTGATAAGGATAGACACTCCTAGTTAATCTAGATCTCAAAGTTAGTTTGTTAACTATACGATTCTAAGTTATCTTTATAGAACTCCTTGTATAGCTTAGACTCTGTAACTCTCTGTACATAAACATGCCTAATGTAATCAGTGAATAATAAGCCTTTTACAACTCTTTCATGGTATCAAGAGCTACCAAATGAACTCACACGCGTTGCAACTTCATTTTTCCTAAAAAATAATGTCTAACGGAAGCTCCCCATCCTCTCAAACATCAGTAGACTCATATGTATTACCCAATGTTCCTGCTACCCACTGTAACATTATCCAACCTTCTTAACTCATCTCCTACAATCCTGTGTCTCAACTCTCCTTCAAACTGCAAGGGAGTTCCAACTACTCCACTTGGAAATCCCAAGTCACTACTCTTCTCTTTGGTTATGATCTTCTTGTCTATGTGGATGGTGCATCCTCTCCTCCCCCCACTCACACTCAAGATCAATCCAAAACTGAAATTGCTAATCCTATATTTAGACTTTGGCAAAGGTAAGACAACTTGGTTCACAATGCTATTATGGCATGGGTTGATCCCACTATAGCGCCCTTCATAGCACACGCCTGTACTTCCAAACATGCCTGCAGTCTAACAACACTAATACCAACTCCAACTCCAAGTCTCGAAAATCTAATATATTCAGTCATCGGGGTCCTTCACAGTCCAACTCTACACCCTACCGTAACAAAAATTCCACCAAACTGAACTCATTCAATCAATCATCTAACAATAGAAACACTCAATGTAGACCAACATGTCCAATGCCAATTTTGTGACAAATTTGGTCATATTGCCACAGTCTGCCGCTCAAGATCGCATAATGCACTTGAAGCTCAAGCCAATTTTGCCAATCTCATGTCCAATGCACCTTCCACTACCAGCAGTCGGGTAGTTGACTCTGGAGCATCCCACTACATCGTCAACAATTCTCAATCTCTACAGAATTCCGCTGAATTTCCAGGCACCGATGAAATTATTGTTGGCGATGGTAAAACTATTCCCACTCACATAGGCCAAACTAAACTTTCTGCACCTCACTGCTCATTTAAATTACAAAATGTTATTTGTTCTCCTTACATAAAGAAAAGAATAATTTTCGTTGCTCAATTCTGTCGCCAAAATCTAACGTCCATTGAATTTTTTCTTCATTCTTTTCTTGTGAAGAATTTGAACACGTGAGCATATCTTATGCAAGGTCGGAGTAACAGTGATCTCTATGAATGGCCAGCAGCAACTATCAATCCATCATCCGCTTCCTCACAAGTCCATTTTGCTGCACAAGTACCACCATCCCTCCATCTTTAGCATGCTCGTCTTGGTCATCCTCAACCTCGAATTACCAAAGCTTGTGTGTCCAAGTTTCAGCTTCCAATGTCGAATAATGAGTCCTTTACTTTTTTGCAGTTCTTTCCTTTGTAATAAAAGTCACTGTTTACCATTTGGTGATAACTCTATTTCTAGTATAAAACCGTTGTTGTTTATTCTGATGTTTCGGGTCGAGAAATTTTATTACATGCCTCACACGCCATGTCATATTTGTGTGAGGCACTTAGTTACATCACAAGTGGACTCATGGGTCTCATTTATTTAAATAAAGATAAAAACTAAAAAAGGTAACTTTTTAAGATTATTAATTGCAAGACTAAACTAGTAATGATATTAAATACATATGGTAATAATATATCAACCTTAATTATGCACGTGCTTCCCATATCAATTAACAGATCAAAGACTTAACATTGCTCTTCGCCTCTCCACAAGTTGCATCTTTTACTGTTACTCTCTTTTGTTTCTCGGTTCTAATTTGGAGAAAAGTAATCATCAAATTTTGTACTCAAAGGCTATGGAAGCTTCACTTGCTTCGAATAAGAATTTTGTTTACGAAGGTAAGATTTCAATATTTTTAGTTTTTAAATTAACTTACTGGCATTAGTTGTGCACGTTTTTTGAAAGATCATAATACTTAATTAATTTATATATTATTTTTTATGTGCGTGATAATTCACTTCTAATTATAATTATATTATTAATGTAGATCTCAATGTTAATGATCAAGATTGCCCGACAGTGGTGCATACTTTGTCTAACATCAACAATGACTTTGCTTTTAAGATTGGTATGAAATTTAATACTGAAGATGAATCTTACGAAGCATATAATTCTTATGCTGTAGGAAAAGGTTTTGGTGTACGAAAGGGTGCAAAAACGTATAATAGAAATAATGAATTAACAAGGTGTTTATTCCTTTGTTCTTGTGAAGGAAAATCCCCTGAGAATTCCAATTATCAGGAAAGATTACGTCAAAGATTAGGATATAGATGTGGTTGCATGGCTCGAATAAAGTTTAAGATTTCAAATGGGGTATGGGAAGTATTTGAAATTTGTGATGAGCATAACCACCCCATGATAGAGGAAAATTTGAGACATTTCATACCGTCTGGCCGAAAGCTTACAGAGTCTACTAAAGAAATTCTTAGTTCTATGGTAGATGCTGGTATTCGCACTAAAAAAGCTGTTCGATATCTTCAAAACGAAGCGGGTGGTATTGAAAATGCTGGATTTATTGAACAAGATGCTCATAATTTCATAAAAGCACGTAAGAGAAATATGATTAATAGTGGAGATGCTCAAACTCTTGTGAATCACTTTATGAATATACAATCGGAGGATTCAAACTTCTTTTACTTTTTTCAAGTAGATGAAGATGGAAGAATGCGCAACTTTTTTTGGAGGGATAGTATATCTAAGTTGCACTATGACTGTTTCGGGAATGTGATGATTTTTGACACCACATATCGTACCAATAGGTATGACATGATTTGTGCACCATTGGTGGGTGTGAATAATCATTGGAAAAATGTATTTTTTGGATGTGCGTTCTTATCTGATGAGACTTCTAGTTCTTTTATCTGGCTATTCCACACATTTTTGAAGGCGATGGGAGGCAAAACACCAAAAACTATTTTTACTGATCAAGCTCCAGCAATAGCTTCTGCAATTAAAGAAGTTTTTCCTAGTATTTGTCATCGTCTATGTGAATGGCATATTGATAGAAATGCCCAAAAAATATACCTCAATTCTATTGGAAATCTGGATTTAGAGAAAAATATTTTGACAAGCTTTTATGGAAATGCAAGTCAGAGTCAGAGTTTAAGTCAATATGGCAAGAGATGATTGAAGAGTGGGATTGTGGAAGCAATAGTTGGCTCCAAAGGTTGTATGATTTAAGGAAAAAGTGGTGCCCTGCATTTAGTCGCTCTATTTTCTCTGCAGATATTAGATCGATCCAGAGGAGTGAAAGCACTAATAGAGTATTTACAGAAATGGCTTGCAAGACTATGACTTTAACTGAATTTGTTAATTATTATGAGCGACGTGCAGCTGAAATGCGTGACAGTGAAGCAACAGAGGATTTTAAATGTCGAGGAATGCCTAAAATTGCAATTGCAGATTGTGGGATATTAAAACACGCTGCCAATGTTTACACAAGAACCATATATACAAGATTTCAACACGAATTTTTGCAAGGAATATCAAAAAAGGTGATCAATATTGAAAGTAATGGTACTTCTAGCATATACACAGTCCTCAGGGGAGGAGGAGAACAAACAGAGATTGTTCAATTTGATTCTCTTGACAATTCTATAAGTTGTACTTGTCTTATGTTTGAATCCTTGGGTTGGTTATGTTGTCATGCATTAAAAGTTCTATACTTTATCTTGGATTTTTCTTATATCCCTGCACAATATATTATGAAAAGATGGACAAAGAATGCTAAACAAGGGAACGGATTTGAGGAGTACAATGAAAAGAAGAAAACATCAACTTCATCTATGGCTATTCGCTTAAATGGATTGATGAAAGAATCATTTGCTGTTATGACTTTAGCTGCAAGCGATGTTGAGTCTGAAGAAATTGCTCGAAAGTATTTGTATCAAGCAAGAGTTGAAATTATGAAACTCCAAAATGAGTTATTTGTAGAAGGTACTCATAAGAGCTATCCCAAATTCAGTACCTCTATTGAATCTTCAAAAATCAATGATCAGGTTTTAGATCCAATAAAGAAAAAAGGTAGAGGAAATGGTTATGGAAGATTAAAATCCAAAACTGAGCAAAGAAAAAAAAGGGCACCACAAAAAACATTTAAAGCTAGAGCCACAGAACAACATGATCAAGAATCCTCGAGACTAAGCTTTGAGGTTTGCTCTCTAAACTATTAAATTTTTATTTTTAAATATGTTATCAATCTTTATACATTAATTCTTATTGGTTTTCATTTGTTTTTGTTTGTTATTTTAAATTCATCAATGCAGTTATATGGAGATTCAAATACTAGCTTCACGCAATTGTTAAGTCAAGCATCGGCTAATCAATTGGGAGGTTGCATTGAGAATCAAAATTCTCTCATCGGGAAAAAGAACATTGATTTTGGTGGTCAAGAAAATTAATCTTGTATCCTAGATAATATTTGAGTTGGTACTATATTGACTGTGATCGTAGTTTTTTTATTGATGTTAGTTAATTATTTTATGGATAATTGAATCAATTGTGTTGGAGTGAAACTTAACCACTGTTTGCAGTATAAATTGATTAATAAGTCAATTATTGATCATTTTATAAATTGTTATCACTTTCTGCACTAAAAGTTTGTCTTATTAATTGTAGATGTCCTAGTTGGCAAAAACTTATTCGTTAATTATAGGTACATTGTTGGTAAAGTTAGAACCACAAAAAAGAAAAAATTGAAACACATAAATATGCCTAGTAAGAAAATAGAACTTCATATAGTGCAAACTTGCATATATTGGGTCATTAGTATTGTCTAATCACTTCAATATTATTGATCGTCAATACGAAATCAGTTTTGTCAGTTTGGAAAACTAGTTAATTAAATATTTTTTTCTAGTTAAATATGAACTTCAAGTGAAGATGACTATGTAAAAAAAAAAAAAAAAAAGTTGACAAATCTTTATAACTGATGATGTAAAACTCAAAGAAAAAGAAACAACCAAAGAAACAAAAAGAGAGTAATAGGAAGAGGCGAAGAGCAATGTTAAGTCTTTGATCTGTTAATTGATATGGGAAGTACGTGCCTAATTAAGGTTGATATATTATTACCATATGTATTTAATATCATTACTAGTTTAGTCTTGCAATTAATAATCTTAAAAAGTTACCTTTTTTTAGTTTTTATCTTTATTTAAATAAATGGGACCCATGAATCTACTTGTCATGTAATTAAGTGCCTCATACAAATATGACATGACGTGTGAGGCATGTAATAAAATTTCTCTTTGGGGTCTATCCACTATTCCATCGTTTGATAATTTTTATTTTTATGTGGTGTTTGTTGATCACTTTACAAAATATACATGGTTATTTCCAATGAAAACAAAATCAGAAGTTAAAGACATATTCATAAACTTCACTCGTATGGTCTTAAATCAATTCTTTGTGTCAATTAAAACTCTTTATACAGATGGGGAAGGTGAATATGTTGCTCTCAAATCTTTCTTATTGGAGGTTGGCATTCAACATCTCATTAGCCCTCCATACACTCCTCAAATAGTTGGCACTGTTGAAAGAAAACATCAGCATGTTGTTAATACTGCCCTAACCTTACTTCACCATGCATCTGTACCAATTCAATTTTGGTCTCTTACTTTTCAAACTGCAGTTTTTCTCATCAATCGTGTACCCACAGCCGTGCTCAACTCAGAGTCCCTATTTCAGTGTTAATTTAACTCCTCTCCTAACCATCACAAACTAAGAGTTTTTGGTTGTCTTTGTTATCCTTGGCTAAAAGACTGCCATATTTAAACTTGATCCATGTCACAACCTTGTGTTTTCATGAGATACTCGACTGTCACAAATAGCTATGCGTGTCTTGATCTCTCCTCATTTAAGGTCTATCATTCGTGAGATGTCGTCTTTGTTGAACACGTCTTTCCTTCTAAGTCCAACTTTCCCTCTCTTGTTCGACCATCATCACTCAATCTGGATAGTTGGCATTTTCCTGTAGTTAGCTCATCTTCACAATCATAGGTGAGTCCTACTGAGTTGTGCACCCCATTTGCAATTCCTTAATATACAGATCAAGTTGCTACACGGGCTACTCGAGAGATTGATGTTTTGCATTTTATCCCTATATTTCCTTAATATTTCCTCACGTTTTAGTACCTTATTCGCTCGTTTTATAGCTTGTGACTGTGGTTTTACACTGATTTTATGTCGTGTGTATGTAGGTTGTTATGAAGTGTAATTGGAGCTTTTAAGAGCATGATTGAGCAAGAAAAGATTGGATTTTGATTGAGGATTGGATCGAGCACACGAAGGCACGACACGAGCGAGCAAAGGAGCGAGAAAACACGAAAATTGGCCTGGCGCTGTAGGGCATGCCCCGCGGGCCCCACCGCGCCCAGTGTTCCAGAGCGTTTCCCAGCGCGCCGCAGGCCCAAAGCGGGCTGATTTCGACGTCCTCTGTCCAAGCTCACGCGTTCCGAGGCGCGGGGCGCCCGTTATAGCGCCCCTTGTGCGCGTTTTTATGTCCTATTTCGTCTAGGCTTGGGTCTAACTTATTACTAGGTGTTTGTAAACACTAGAAATACTCTTTTACTTAGTTTTTCATGGGAGTTTAGACTTTGGAGCAAATTGGAGAGCTCATAACATCAAGACAAGGGTTTTTCTTCCTACCATTAATTTATTACATCATTATTTCATTATTACATCAATTCCTTGTGTTGTATTTATGAGTATGCGTAGCTAAATCTATCGTTCTAGGGTTAGAGTATTACATGAAGGTTGATTGTTTGAAGATTGATTCCCATTGATTGAATCCCATAACGGGTTACTTATTCTTTCTTGATTTCACTTGTGTAATTGTCAGGGCCCGATTATTACGCATTATCTATGGTTTTTAGATTGAACTCGAAAGAGGGAATTTAATTACGTAATAAGAAAGGATAGGACTAGTTTGTGAACCCGGGCATCGGAGAACCAATTTGTGAGTAGGATAGACATATACTTGCTCGCCTAGTTTAACTCATTACAGAATTCGTTAATGTGTGCACGTGATTCAACCCATAGACATATAGGGATTGAAGTAGCCTGCATAGACCGTGAAGAACTGAAAGGTTTTCACGGGTACATTTAATCTGTTAGTTAGTAACCCGGGATTTAAGAAGTGGAATCAATTGGAAAACTCAACTGGATTGTTCGTAACTCTGACCCTGGATCGTCTCCTTATTACTGATAACAATCAAGTCTTGCTCCATTGTTTGAATTCACTTCTACCATTTAATTACTGTTCTTTAGTTAACAAAACTCTCACTATTGGAAAAAGATCCCTGAATAGTTTAAATAAATTGTTTGCTAGAACTCAGTCTGCATAGTCCTCGTGGGAACGATACTCATCTTATCACTTTATTACTTGTCGACCACGTATACTTGCGTGTGCGTTTGGGAGCAACAGAGATCACCCAAACTTCCACCACCGCTGACAACATGCCTACCACGCCCACTGTAAGTTGTTCCTCTCCCTTGCCATCATCTTCTTCACCCAACAGTTTAGCCCTTCTTCCACCGTCAAACCTCTTCCACCGTCAATTCTAGCTCAAACACATCTACGTTCTCCTACCCCAACTCTTTCCATGGTCACTAGAGCCAAGAACATCATCTTCAAGCCTAAATTTATTTCTGACTACCTTGACATCGCCTCCCCAAAGCAACTCTCCGTTACTCCAACTACAGTTTCTCAAGCTAATAAGTACTCTGAATGGAAGGCAGCCATGCAGGCTGAGTACACTGCCCTTTTGAATAACAATATGTGGTCTCTGGTTTCTCCCTCACCATCTCATAACATTGTTGTTTGCAAGTGGGTTTATCGTGTCAAGTATAAACCTGATGGGTCAATTGATCTCTACAAAGCTCGGTTGGTGGTCAAAGGCTTTCACCAACGTCGTGGTGTAGACTTTCATCACACCTTTAGTCCAGGGATCAAACACACTACCATTCGACTCATTCTAGCTCTAGCGGTGTCATTCAAGTGGCCTTTCCGCCAATTAGACGTCAACAATGCCTTCATAGCTTGCAAGGTACTTTTCATGAAGTTTTCTATATGCAGCAACCACGAGGTTCTGTCAATCTTGAGTTTTCTCGCCTTGTCTGCAAACTTCACAAATCGATTTATGGTCTTCGTCAAGCTCCTAGAGCTTGGTACAATGAACTCAAAAATTTTCTTCTCTCCTGTGCGTTCCGTTGGGAAAAATCAGATGATTCTTTGTTCCTAAAATGTTCAACTAGAACAATTATCTCTTTTATGGTCTACGTTGATGATATTGTAATTACTGGTTCAAACCCCTCTCATGTTCAAGCTACTATTCAACTACTGGGTGACATGTTTTCCATCAAAGATCTTGGCCCATTACATTTTTTTCTTAGTGTTGAAGTGCTCCAAAATGCACAAGGCCTAATTCTCACTCAAAGTAGTTTTATTGCTGATATTCTAGATAAATTTGGTATGCTAAATGCCATCAGTGTTGCTAACCCACTGTCAACCAATGAAACTCTCTCACTACATGATAACTCAATACCAACTGATGCCAAACTATACAGGCAAGTTGTAGGCTCATTGCAATACTTAACCTTCACTCGACCGAATATTTGTTTTGCAGTCAATAAACTTGCTCAATATCAACATGCGCCTAGCTTGAAACACTGGCAGGCTGCCAAGAGACTCCTTCGTTACTTAAAGGGCACGATCACTCTTGAATTTCACTTCACTCCTAGCTCTTTGTTCAGGCTTCTAGCATACTCAGACGCTGACTGGGGTGGTCTTCCAGACACAAGGCACTCTACTTCTGCCTATGTTATTCTCCTTTAGTAATAATCCCATAAGCTAGTTTTCTAGAAAGCAACAGATAGTTGCTAGATCATCTACCGAGGCAGAGTATAGAACTGTTGCTTCTACAGTTGCTGAGCTTAACTGGATAACAAACTTATTAAAAGAGCTTCGCATTCCCACGACTAGATCACCTATGGTGCCTTGTGACAATATTGGAGAGACCTATTTTAGTCGAAATCCAATATTTCTCTATTGAATGAAACATGATGCCATTCATTTCCACGTTGTTCGTGAGCAACTTGAACGCAATGAGCTCTCTGTTCGCCATATATCCACTAGAGATCAGCTTGCTGATGCCTTTACTAAAACACTGCCAAAATGATCGTTTCCACACTTTGTCAACAAGATTGGTCTCAAGCAGATTGAGCCCATCTTGATGGGGCATGAATAGACACTCCTAGTTAATCTAGATCTCCAAGTTAGTTTGTTAATTATACGATTCTAAGTTCTATAATTCTTTATAGAACTCCCTGTATAGCTTAGACTCTGTAACTATCTGTATATAAACATGCCTAATGTAATCAACGAATGATAAGCCTTTTACAACTCTTTCAAAGCGCAGTTATAAAATGGATGGCAAAATTTAGAAGTATACTAAACTAGGAAATTTTAACACAAAAGTACCCTTTTGACAAGTTATTATTTACAAAACATAGAGATATTTTAGCAAAATTATTCAATATAAAGGAAATGAGAAGTTAATTAAAAAATATAGCAAAAAAAAATAATCTAACACAGCAAAACCCTACCTTCTTCCTTCTATTTCCCCTAATTTCACTTCTCCTCCTCCCTTCCCTCAATTTTACATCTCAGACAACAATTTATTTACTTTCTTTTTATTTTGTGTTTCGTAATTGCATACTGAAGCAAGAATGAATGTTTTCCTTTGCTAGTGTATCCCCCACCCCCACATGCATACCCTGTCATTATTAAAAAGGATAATCATTTACCAAAGGTTTAGACAGAACTTTGGAGTGTGCGTTATTCGATTCAAACTGTAACAATAGGTATTTTATCACATGAACACCTTAAAAGACCTTAATCAGAAGAAAAAATTGAACTCATGTATTAGGGAAATTGAAAGCCTTTCATGTTGGACTTACAATTTCGAAATGGCCGGTTATGTCTTACCTTTGTTAATCATCATAATTGGAGGTAAGAGCTGTTAGTCTCTATCATTATTTAAAACCAATAACATATAGCAACGACTCTAGTTCTTACAATAGAATAAATAAGAAAATTAGTCACCAAAACCACATCAGATTTACTTTATTATGTAATTGTTACGTAAGTTACGTGAGAAGTGGGAAACATAGAAAAAGGAGGCATTATTAAGAGCATTTAAGAAGTTGAATTTTGAATTGTATCTCGCTTTATCTTCAGTGTTTCTGCATTGAATTTAATTGTTTATGAACTGTCTCTATACTCTTTATGTGTTTTTGCACGTGTTTCTGCATTGTACCTAATAGTTTCTGCACTGTTTCGGCGTTTCTACATTATATCTGCGTTGTTACTGCATTTCTGTACTATTTCTGGGTTGTTTCTGCATGTTTGCACTGTATCTCACCATTTCAGCATTATTTATATCTGCACTGGTCTGTAGACCTGGGTGTCGGCGGAGTCAGCTCAGAGGCAGTAGTGGAGGCAATAGGCGGCAATGGAGGGGGGAGGGGGGGGGGGGGAGGGATGTGAGCTTGAGGCTAAGTTTTTCCTTTTTCTAGTTGTTTGTAGCAACTTATATATAAAAAAATCATGCTATGCTTTATAATATTAATAATAATGCTATGTTTTATAATTAAGTCTTCAAAATTTTATACAAGTGTAAATCGCCGAACTAGATAGAATATTGTAAAACTCTTTTGTTGTTTGGAGATTTTTACCACCGATCATTATCCTCTTCGAAGTGCACAAATAACTTAGGGATATTTACAAAAGTATACAAGCTAACAATCTTCTTTACACAAAAATATCAATATTTTTCCTTTTATAAAACATAGCAATATTTATTTTCAAAACATATGAACATTTGTTTTTCAAAACATAGCAAGAATACATAAAAGAGTGCTAAAAATCTAAATCTTCCTCCTACCACCCCAAGCCTCCACCCCCACCCCATCACTGCCGTTTATATATATATATATATATATATATATATATATATATATATATATACAAATGAATAAAATGACACGACCCGGAATCCGGTTAGGCCGTGCGGGCATCCGACATCCTCCCCTCGACCCGTTGGGCGAACCCTTACCAATTAAATTAGGAAAATAAATATAATTCAATTCATAAATAAGAACAAAACTTAAAAAAAACACAGACATACTGATACATCTAAGAGTACAAAAGAAGACAAATACCTCTTGAAGGGAGCAAAATGCAGCTGAAATTATAAATAATAAACTGGTCGCCATCCGGAATAAAAACTGGCTCACCCTAACAGCTGAAGTCGTCTTCGCTCCTTCACAACGTGGCGAACTCAATCCTGGAGCGAACCTGTCGAAATGAAATAGATAAACAAAAACAAAAGACATACAAGGGTGAGTCAAAAGGACTCAATAAGTGGGGCAGACTAGCCACCTCAAGGGATAGGATAGCTTGCCAGGGAGAAAAGAAACAGATAAACCAAATTTTTCTTATTTAAATTATAAAAAGGCAGAGCCAGATAATAACTAGAAACACGTATGGAATGACCAACTCATCAACAACCAAGAACGTAAGATAGCCAAAATATGTAGGTATCCCGAACACATCAACAATCAGAAATACATCCTGTTGCGGCGGGCAACCCGATCCATATATTCAACCTGTTGCGTCGTGCAATCCGATCCATATATTTATACCGTTGCGGCGTGCAACCCGATCCCCGCAATCCAAAATACGAGCCAGAAATATATAGGCAAACTGAGATATGTCCACGACATAGTATACATACCGCATACATAAAAAACAACACAATAGTCAGTATGTGGTGCAATGAGATGGGATGAATGCGGTACGATGCAATGCAGTCGCATATGCCTGATACCTATCTCCGGCGTGGGACTCTCATCGTCTACCAGGAGATATAGACAATAATGATCCTTCGCCGGCTCGGGACTCTCATCGATTACCGGGAAGTATGTGCAATGATGACCCTTCACCGGCTCGGGACTCTCATTGGTAAGGGTTCGCCCGAAATAGGTAGACAAAAAAATCAAACAACAAACAAGATTGAATCAAAAGGACTCAATAAGTGGGCCAGACTAGCCACCTCAAAGAATAGGATAGCTAGCCAGGGAGAAAAGAAACAGATAAACCAAATTCCTCTTATTTAAATTATGAAAAGGTAGGGCCAGATAATAACTAGAAACACGTATGGAATCACAAACTCATCAACAACCAGGAACGTAAGATAGCCAGAACATATAAGTATCCCGAACACATCAACAATCAGAAATACATCCTATTGCGGCGGGCAACTCGATCCATATATTTATACTGTTGCGGCATGCAACCCGATCCCCGCAATCCAGAATACGAGCCAGAAATATATTGGCAAACTGAGATATGTCCACGACAGAGTATGCATACCGCATACATAAAACACAACACAGTACACACAATAGTCAGTATGCGGTGCAATAAGATGGGATGAATGTGGTATGATGCAATGTAGTCACATATGCCTGAAACCTATATCCGGCCCGGGACTCTCATCGTCTACCAGCAGATATATGCAATAATGACCCTTCACCAGCTCGGGACGCTTATCGATTACTGGGAAGTATATGCAATGATGACCCTTCACCGGTGCGGGGCTCTCGTTGCCAACCAGGAAGTATATACAATGATGAACCTTCACCGGCTCGGGACTCTCATCGATTACCAGGAAGTGTATGCAATAATGACCCTTCACCAGTGCGGGACTCTCATCGCCAACCGGGAAGTATATGCAATGATGAACCTTCAGCGGCTCGGGACTCTCATCGATTACCGGGAAGTATATGCAGTAATGAACCTTCACCGGCTCGGGACTCTCATCGATCACCGGGAAGTATATGCAATAATTAAAACCAGAGTGCAATGCTCATATGCTCAATCCAATACCAATAACAGGGCTTAACATATAATATACAATGTAAATTCAAAGCTAAGGCGTAATGAGTACGCATATTGGCAGCTACACAAGTAAAGAACACGTGGTAGAAAATCCATGAGGCCAAGTGCCTCCAAAGAAATGGATATAAACACTTACCTTGTTACAAAGTTAGCACAGTTACTCAACAACCGCTTTATCCTTTGGATTCACTGCCAAACGATTCTGCTATATTCAATAAGCAGAAAACTATATCAAATAAGGCTAAAGGCTTCATTCCCCACATCTTAGGGTAATCTGGTTAGGAACCTGATGCCCTATTCGCATACGCAATACGCAGGCCAAGCCTATGTACAAGGTTTAAGGTCACATAACCAAACCCCAAATAATTTACATTTATATGTTGCCCATAACTCACTGAGTACGAATATATAATCAATTTCGTTATCGGGGTCCATTTGACCCTTTAAAATATTAATTAAACTTATTAAAATGATGTATAATATTCCAATTTTTACCGTTAAAATATATTTAAACACACGTAATAAACTAAAATAATATATTAGGATCATTACCTGAATGTTTTGGAGTAAAAATTCTACTTTTTTCCGACTCTTTTTCTCATTTTCTGGCATTTTTTTCCTTTCTCTGCTTTTTTTCTCATTTCTGCTTCTCGTCCTTTCTCATCTGCTCATTATGAGCTTTATAAGCTCACCAACCGACATTTCTCTTTCCTTTTGTCTTTTTCTTATTTTTTTTTTAAATTCGCGGTTACGGTAAAAATTAAAACGATACCCTACGATATTCAAAATAATTTCAACTTTTGCATATAAGTTATACAAAATATATGTAACATACTCGTGAAGGCGGATCTCAAATTGGACTCCCGAAACTCAAGATGCGAATTTAAATAGAAAAAGTCAAATTATTTAACTTTCGGAATTTTAGCGGAAACTAGCCGAAAGACATCAAAATTTACTTTCGAAAGTTTACAAAAGTCACAAATAATCATACGAACCTAACGGCGCTTTCGGATCTCGAATCGGAGTTCGTTCACCAAAACCGAGCTCAAAAATCTCTTTTTAATATTTATCGACCATAAAATCTGACACCTTTTTCCGATGCCTACCAAACGAGTTCTGATTTAGCTCAAATTTTACCGACAGGTCCTAATAGACCTTACAAATATTTTAAAATTATCGGTACATCAATCGGAGTCCTAACATCCGAAACGACTGATCGAGGTCGTTTCATTAAGTCAGCCAAGATCTTCTGAGGAAGTTGGTAGGAAGGCGAAAATGTGTTGTGAGGGATGATTGTCTAAATTTTTGTTTGTTACGTGAGTCGAAAGATGATCCATGTGATCTATTTTGTAGTAGCACAGATGACACATTTGTACTGCAAAAATGTTAGATAAACCGACTGTGTAGTTTTTTATACTTTTGTGTTTTCCGTGTATTGTGTTCGTTATGCTTATATTAAGAACTACGTTTAAATGTTATGACATTTCAGTTGTGTATCATTTTCTTTAGTTAATATTTTGATATTAATTCAGTTGTATCGGTAGGTTCGATATTTTTGTTGGAATGATGGTGAAGATCTGAAGGCAAGTGTTGTCTTTCCAAGATTTCAAGACAATTTAGCTAGGAGCTGTTTTGGATTGGATGAGGTGGAAGTGTTGCCCATGGCAAGTCATAAAGGAATTTTAGTTGTCGTGGGGGGGGGGGGGAGGGATTATTGAGAAGTCTTGCTCATGATTCTAATATTAAAATATTATTTTAAAATAGAAATAATTCGTGAAAGGTTGTGCAGGTAAGATTTTTCCAAGTTTTTGAGGCAATTTAGTTCTCAATAGTATTGTCTATGTCAAGACTTCAAGACAAGTTAATTAATTAATAAATAATTGTTGGAGGGTTGTGCATGTGAGGCTTTTGCCGAGACTTTCAAGTATTTAGTTCTCAATAAATTATGATATTGTGGGATAGTGTTGCCCTGCCAAAACTTCAAGGCAAGTTAATTATTTCTAATATTTTAATATTTATAATTTGTGAACTTTATATTTTAAAATTTTATAAATAACGGTTATTTACCCTATATTTACCAAGTTTTTATTCAAACAATTTCAAGAGCAATTTATAATGGTTCTGGTATAGAAAACTAATAATGAACAACACGTAAGTAATGAAAAATAGTAAATAGCTAGAGTAAAGATCAGGAGTAAAATACCTAGGGCAATTACTTCCCCAATTATTGGGATGATGTACTGATTATCTCACTCTCAATCTTGCCTGATTATTCCTATTGACATGAGGTCATAGTTGTTGCTAGTATTTTTCAATCACACGTAACAACTATCTCAAGCTACTCTTCCAAGTTAGTCAAAGATGATTATATGGACCACTCTCAAATATCACGGTAAGAGCAAATTATTCTTAAGTCACTCTCTAAATCGACCTAAATAAGTCCTTAGTTTAAGCCAAAGTGTCGTCATCCAACTAATCCTATCTCAAATCCTTTTCCAAGTTATCTCAAGAACAAAAAGATACATTCAATTGAGAACTCTTAGATTAAAACAAATACAAAACATAGTTTAATAAATAAGAATAAGAATTCAAGCTAGATTTTACAAAATATTAAGTACATCATCCAATAACAGTTCCATCAAACAGTAGATGGGGTAACTTAGCCGCTCATATTCATAATAATCATGTCAAGCCTCATTTTGCTCTTTTCAAGTTAAAAGTTCTCTTTTTGGGCGTGTCACATACCTTTTATATCGTCCCAAAAGACCTCATCTCAAAAGACCCACATGACTCGGGAATCTAAAATAAATCCGGAGTAAAAAAGTTAAGAAATTAAACCTACCGTGTCGCGCCGCACGTTGCATGGCGCGACGCGGTAGGGCTTTTTGCTCAGCATTGCCAAAATTCCAACTCTCTGTAAATCGATCCTGTCGCGCTATGCGGTGCCCAGCGCGGCGCAACATGCATAATTTACTGCTCTTCCACTTTTTTATTATTTTTCATCCGCACGTTGATTTCCGGTCAAGTCTCAAATTTCTACTAGGACTTCAAAGCTCCATCTTTTATCATTTCAGCTCGACATCTATCGATTTTCTTCAAGTTCATTCCTACATAATTAAAAATACGTAATAAGCTCAAGAACAATAAGATATTATCTCATTCAATGCATAGAGGTTACAAATATGAGGCAAAACAAGACTTTAAACATGTATTTTTTGCCGAATATCAATACCCTATGCTTGAACCTTTACTCGTCCTCGAGCAAATCTGGACTTAGCTAGGAATGGCGAAACTTCCTATGGCCATCTTTTATAGGAAAACTTAGAACAACATGTATGCACTTTTAACACTATTCTTCACAAATATATGAATGCCAAGAATATTTAAAACTACCAAGTTCCCTCTCGTAACTTTCTAACCTGAAGAACAGACTCATAAGCACAAACCCTCTTACTCACTCACCTACTCTAACTGAGAAGCCTAATAACTTCACCAATCCTTCATAAACCATATGCCCTCACAATAAGAAAATTGTCCCATTTACACACAGAGTAACATTTAGACTTAACAAATGCAAGATTCACTCACTCTCATAAAGAAGTCATGTACCACACTAGACGTACCATAGGATTGCCCGTAGTGTAGGACTCGACTAATATAAGCTCACTCGATCAAGATCAATGTGACTTTCATAGGTTGTAATGTAGGTTACAGGACAGTTAGGATACATTTAGTTTGTAGTGACTAACCTCCCTTGAGCATTTTAATACATCACCTAATTAAATAAATTTTTCATCCACCCAACTCTTCCTAATTTCCTACTTCTTTATCATCCCAAGCTTCCCTTTTCTTTATGCTTTCAAGAGCAACCGCTAGTAAAGGACTTTATTTTTTTCTTCTTTTTTTTCATGTTTTTTTTCTTTTCTTCTTTTTATATTTTCTTTCGGTCCTTACCAACAGCTTCTCACAAGTAGTGCACATTTCTTTCTTCTCACTGGTCTCAACAACAATCACCTTATCTAACTATAGCTGTCACAGCTTATTAGAACCACAAATATTCAAAACAGGTAAAAGGGTTCAATATATAGTCAATTCAAACAAAAGGGTTCAACTTGTAATATAGTTACCAACCAAAAGGTTTCAGACTCAAAGGGGCTACTAGGGTCAACTTTCATTGGGTAGGCAAGCAATTCATAGGCTAACAAATAAATGCCTATATCACTTCGTAATCGAGCAAGACTCATCATTTCGCTTTGCACACACTCAGAGCAAGTTCTAGACATCGTAATGTAAGTATAGAGAAACAACAATTCTCACACACTCATGGCACACAATTTACTGAGTACGGTTCAACTCTAGCTCTCAAATTAAAGCAAGGGAGCATGCATTCAAGTATAGCACATAAGAGAGTCAAAACCTGAGCCTAGGCGTCACACAAGGATACCTAACAGTTATCAAGGCATAATAATACAAGTCATAATAAATGCATGTGGTCCACATATTACGACCTAAGTGTTCATATATAATACGCCACAAATAGAAGATCACATGAGTTATTCTTTTTACTAACCTAATTCTAAAAGAAAAAAAAATTATCCTACACCCGGTTCAAACTACATCCCTTGGAAAAGAACCGAGGCACAAAGAAAAACCAAAGGGGATTATTATGTCAATTGGAAGACTCTCATCCCAGACTTAATATCATGCATTTCCCTCGATACATTAAAATAAAATAAGGGTCATGGAGAAACTTCCTGTGGCTCTAAGCCCGAAGAACATCCATGCGAGATTCTTTAGGACATTGAATACTCAGACTTCCCCAAGCAGGACTTCATTTTCAGACAAAAGGGGTTACAAGCACCCCAAGCTTAGAATCCGTAATATTCAAAACCTACAAAACAAAAAAACTCACCAAGTAACATCGTTCCAAAACTAACAAAATTAAATTAAGCAAGAAAATTGGGTTGCCTCCCAATCATCGCCTTATTTAACGTCGTGGCACGACGCGTTCCAACATCCTAACTTTTTCCTCCACCTCGAGCTTATGAACTGAATCCCAAATTTTGATTTCAATTTTTGGTTGTGCTCCTGGGGAGGTGGTAAGAATCTCAATGGGACAAGCAACACATGCCGCCTCTTATACTTCTTGGCCTTCAACCGAGGAATGTCGTCTTGCCTAGTCGGTAATGAAAAATCCAGAATGTAAGCACCATGAACCTCTTCCTTTGAATTTTTCATTGGTTCGGTAGGATAGACGATTTCCATGTCTTCATCCAAACACAATGTTGAGAAATATCTAGAATGAGGTACAACATGTTCAAACCCCAATTGATTATTGACATCCTCTTTTTGGCACATGGTAGAACAACAACAACAACAACAACATACCCAGTATATCCCACATGTGGGTTCTGTGAAGGGTGGGATGTACGCAGACCTTACCCCCACCAAGCTGAAGAGGATGTTTTCGATTGACCCTCGGTTAGGAAAAATAAAGATATTTTAGAAAAAATATGTAGAAAATCAGGGCAAAAATATAATGCTAAAAAGAATGATAATGCTCAACCGTATCCAAAATAACCAAACAAGAATAGAAGATATAAAGGTGAACACTAAGAAGCAAATTGTCTATATACACATAATATTGCATCTAACAAGAGTCCATATACTCAACTACTACTTACCCCTCTACGCTAATCATCGACCTCCATGCACTCCTATCTAAGGTCATGTCCTCTGTGATCCAGATCTGGGCCATGTCCCAATGAATCACCTCAGCCCAGCTCTTCTTCGGACTACTTCTATATCTCCGTATATCTAGCATTGCCAACCTCTCACACCTCCTTACCGGGGCATCAACACTCCTTCTCCTCACGTGACCGAACCATCACAACCTTGATTCTTGCATCTTGTCGTGAATGACTTCATTCTTAATCTTATCTATCCTGGTGTGACCAAACATCCACCGAAGCATTCTCATTTCTGCCACTCTCATTTCTGCCACTCGACCGGGAAGTGCTCTGAGTCTCCTCCCACTGTACTCACTCTAGTCTTAGCCCCTATGTATATATCTTTAATTGCTCTAATGTATGCCACCAGGACCCCTTTAGATTCCATGCATCTCTACAACACCTCCCTAGGGACCTTTTCATAAGCTTTTTCTAGGTCAATGAACACCATATGTAAGTCCCTTTTCTTGTCCCTATACTGTTCGACGAGTCTTCTCAAAAGGTGGATGGCTTCCGTGGTAGATTTCTCGGGCATGAATCCAAACTGATTCTCGGAAATAGACACAATCGTCCTCATCCTTATCTCCACTACCCTCTCCCAGACTTTCATAATATGCCTGAGAAGTTTAATACCCCTATAATTGTTGCAGTCTTGAACAACTCCCTTGTTCTTGTATAACGGGACCATGCTACTCCATCTTCATTCCTCAGGCATCTCTGCCGGCCTAAGGATGACATTGAACAATCTGGTAAGCTATTCCACACCTGCTCTGCCCGCACTCTTCCAAAACTCTACTGAAATCTCATCTGGCCCAGTCGCTCTTCCTCATCGCATTTTCCGGATTGCCCCCTTGACCTCCTATACTCTTATACACCTACAATACCCAAAGCCCCGACGACCCTCTGAGTGTGCTAACTCACCGAGCACAATACGCCTGTCGCCTGTTGACACCCAATTTTGTCCCTCCTTTTTGTAAAATTGGCTATAATTCAACTTTAGGGTGTAATGTGACTATTTGTGCAAAATGTGCATTAGAAATCATGCATTTACGTGCGTTATCCTGTATTTATATATTATATACTTAAGTGTGGCTATATTACGTAACTTTTGCATCATTTAGGCTATTTATCAAAACTGTGACTATTTGTGAAAATTAGTACATTTATAATATTAGTGACTATATTACATAATTGCGTCATTTAGGTTATATGTCAAGTTTGTTTAAATTTGTGATTATTTATGCAAATTAGTAATTGTTTGTGATTATATATATTTAAATAATTTTATTTGAGTTTATTTAATGATTATCTGTGCATTTTATACAATACTCTCTTTCTATGTATATATATTTATATTTCATTTTATTTTGTACCTTTAAGTTAAATAATGGCCAATTAAAAAGAAAATGTCCAAATTCCTTTTTATTATTAATTCTTCAATATTTCAAAATTCCTATCAAAATTCTTCATTTAGTTATATTTATCTTATTTATTAAATTACATTTTTTTTTTGAACCTAGACGGGTGTTCGTCTAGGTACGTTCATAATTATATTGAAATTTTATTTTCCTCTTATTTTATGTTGAATTAATCCTTTTTTCATAAATCCCAAATCTTCTTTCTAATTCTACCTTGAATCTGGACTAAATGTAGTCTAGATACATCTTCCTATTCCTACTCTAATCTAGACAAAATGTGGTCTACATTCATTTTTCTTTATTTAAATCCGTCCAAGTTTATCCCCCCTTATCTTATCTGCCCCCCCCCCCCCCAAATCTTCTCCTAAATCCTTATCTCAAATCCCTATAATCATTATCCTAATACCCAAAAAATCAGCCCCAAAATCCCCCATAAAATCTACCAAAATCTCTCCATAATCACTCCCCAATCCCCTAATTTTCTTTCATAATCAGCCCCGTATTATTTTTCCTAATCCTATATTACGATCAACATCAGACAACCCCTCTCCCACCTACACCATTACACATGGCCACTCAATCACAGTACACGAACTCTCTCTTTGACTCCCCCGTCTCCGTTCTCACATCTATCACCCCTCTGTTTCTCCTCCATCATCGACACCTTTCCCTTGTACCAAGATACAGTAAATCACACACATCCTCACTTACACACACATGGAAGGGCACACGCAGACCCCACCTCATTTTGCCTTCTTCCCCACAACTGCATCTTCTTCCTTACACACAATCAACAAAAACACAGTAAACAGTACACCTAACTCCCTTCCCTCGTCTTCTTTCTCTGTACCATACAGACAGAATTCCACACTCACACACCTTTTACACCAGAAAATAGGATATCCCCCTTTATCCTCTTCTTCAAACCAACAGTACCAACATCAATACACATTCTTCCTCATCACCTCATACACACACAATCTAGATCGAGAAGCCGATCAAATACACACACACATAAAGAAACCAAAATCAGTTCACATACACCCGCACTTTACATCCAACGACACACTCATGGACACCACACACGGATCTCCCCCACCCGCCATCCTCTCCACTCCACCATCATAATCAGCCTAGGACAAACACCCCAAATGCACACGCACTATTACACACCTTGTCTCTTCCTCCCTATTATCTAATACACACACATACTTTCATATCCAATCCTCAGTTTTTCCATTGCTACTATCTCCCCGGCTCTACTGTTACCAACCCCAACTCACTGCCGTCTAGCAGGTCTCTATCTTCTTGTCTCAGCCGTCTGTGAACGAAATGTAGTGATACTTGATGAAATTTTATGTTTGTTGAGTTATGGAGTGTTACAAATGTATGATACAACTCTTGATTTCAAATTGACAACCTGATTCTTCACCCCTGGCCCGTTGAATTCATCAATGACTTACGACTTTGCTGCTTGTCTAGTACTGCGCTTGAGTAACGCAGTTACGAAATGGTTTTGGTAAAGCTAGTTACTACTAAAATGTTATTACTATGATGCTTCTTATTACAGCATGCCTGTTGACACGACCCGGAATCCTGTTAGGCCGTGCGGGCACCCGACATCCTCCCCTAAACCTGACGGGCGAACCCTTACCAATTAAATCAAGAAAATAAATATAATAATTCATAAATAAGTACAAGACTTAAAACAAAACCACAGACATACTGATACCTCTAAGCTATACAAAAGAAATTACAGTTGACTACCCAATATACTAGGTTTAGGGCTATCCAGACTAGACATCTAAGAGTACAAAAGAAGACAAAAACCTCCTGAAGGGAGCAAAATGCAACTTAAATAATAACTAATAAATTGGTGGCCATCCGGAATAAAAGCTTGCTTACCGTGACAGCTGAAGTCGTCTTCGCTCCTTCACAACGTGGCGAACTCAATCATGGAGCGAACCTGCCGAAACGAAATAGATAGACAAGAGACAAACAACAAACAAGGGTGAGTCAAAAGGACTCAATAAGTGGGGCAGACTAGCCATCTTTAAGGATAGGATAACTAGCCAGGGAGAAAAGAAACAGATCAACCAAATTCCTCTTATTTAAATTATAAAAAGGCAGAGCCAGATAATAACTAGAAACACGTATGGAATGACTAACTCATCAACAACCAGAAACGTAAGATAGCCAAAACATATGGGTATCCGGAACACATCAACAATCAGAAATACATCTTATTGCGGCATGCAACCCCATCCATATATTCATCCTGTTGCGGCGTGCAACCCAATCCATATATTTATACCGTTGCGGCGTGCAACTCGATCCATATATTTATACTGCTGGGGCGTGCAACCTGATCCCCGCAACCCAGAATACGAGCCAGAAATATATAGGCAAACTGAGATATGTCCACGACATAGTATACATACTGCATTCATAAAACACAACACAATACACACAATAGTCAGTATGCGGTGCAATGAGATGGGATGAATGCGGTACATGTAATGCAGTCGCATATGCATGATACCTATCTCCGGCACGGGACTCTCATCGTCTACCAAGAGATATATGCAATAATGATCCTTCACCGGCTTGGGAATCTCATCGATTACCCGAAAGTATATGCAATGATGACCCTTCACCGGCTCGGGACTCTTATCGATTACCGGGAAGTAGATTCAATGATGACCCTTTACCAGCTCGGGACTCTCATCGATTACCGGGAAGTATATGCAATAATTACCCTTCACCGGCTCGGGACACTCATCGTTTACCGGGAAGTATATGCAATAATGGCCCTTTACCGGAACGGGATTCTCATTGCCAACCGGGAAGTATATGCAATAATGACCCTTCACCGGTGCGGGACTCTCATCGCCAACCGGAAAGTATATGCAATAATGACCCTTCACCGGTACGGGACTCTCACCGCCAACCGGGAAGTATATGCAATGTTCAAAACCAGAGTGCAATGCTCATATGCTCAATGCAATACCAACAACAGGGCATAACATATAATATACAATGTAAATCCAAGGCTAAGGCGTAATGAGTACGCCTATCGGCAGCTACACATGTAAGGAACATGTGGTAGAAAATCCACGAGGCCAGGTGCCTCCAAAGAAATGGATACAAACACTTACCTTGTTACAAAGTTAGCACAGCCACTCAATAACCGCTTTGTCCTTTGGTTTCATTGTCAAACGATCCCACTCTATTCAATAAGTAGAAAAATATATCAAATTAGGCTAAAGGCTTCATTCCTCACATCTTATGGCAATCCGGTTAGGAATCTGATACCCTATTCGCATACGCAATACGCAGGACAGACCTATGTACAGGGTTCAAATCCATATGACCAAACCCTAAATAAATTACATTTATATGTTGCCCATAACTCACTGAGTACGAATATATAATCAATTTCATTATCGGGGTCCATTTGATCCTTTAAACTATTAATTGAACTTATTAAAACGATGGTTAATATCCCAATTTTTACCGTAAAAATATATTCAAACACACGTAATAAACTCAGATAGTATATTAGGATCATTGCCTGAATGTTTCAGGGTGAAAATCCTACTTTTCTCCAGCCCCTTTTTTCATTTTCTGGCATTTTTCTCTTGGTCCCCGAGTTCTCCTTCATTTTTCTCTATTTCTGTACGTATGTTTACATTCTGTTCGTCCTTAGCAATTTGCTAAGGACCCCCCCTCCCACCGCCTTTACTTATTTCTTTTCTTTTTCCTTTTTCTTTTCTTTTTTTTTCTTTTCGTGATAAAAATTAAAACGGTACCCTACGATATTCGGAATAATTCTAACTTTTGCGTACGAGTTATACAAAATATATGTAAGATACTCGCGAAGGCGAATCTCAAATCGGACTCCCGAAACTCAATATGCAATTTTAATGGAAAAAGATCAAATTATTTAACTTTCGGCATTTTAGCGTAAACTAGTCGAACAACATCAAAATTCACTTTCGAAAGTTCACAAAAGTCACAAATAAGCATACGAACCTTACGGCGCTTTCGGATTTCGAATCGGAGCTCATTCGACAAAACCGAGCTCGAAAATCTCTTTTTAATATTTATCGATAATAAAATCGAAACCTCCTTCCGATACCTACCAAACGAGGTCTGATTTAGCTCAAATTTTACAGATAAGTCTCAATGGATATTAAGAACATTTTAAAATTATCGGCACGCCAAACGGAGTCCTAACTTCCGAAACGACTACTAAGGTCGTTTCATTCTCCTCCACTTAAACTTTAGTTCGTCCTCGAACGAGCCTAGGTCTGAAGGAAAATTCACGTGGATAGGAAGAGAACTTGCACGACCTTCATGAGCTACTCCACGGGCATTATTTCCTGATTACAAGATCAGAATTATAACACGCATATCGAACTTTTGGAATAAAATATATCTAGATAATATGATGATACTATTGCACAGCTTATTCTGACTAAGCTGATCCTTTCTCGATCACGAGAAGAGAGTTTTACCTTTTTCGAAACAAAGATATACTAAACTCTGGATGGATTAACATGATTCATCCGATAATCACCTCTTCGATATACCTTTCAATATAGAACAGGTCGATGAAACTAGGAATTAGCTCACGCTTGATGCAATAGGGGAAGCTTTTGAAGTACCTTGTCACTACACACTATAGAAGATTTGATGCAAGTTATATTAGTTTTACGAACGCACTATGCGACATCTCAGTTGATGCTAGTGTTGTTCCGCAAGCTCCTTGTGGGAATGTAGTTACTCATATCCTAATGTATGTCAAAGGTTCATCTAAACAGGGTCTATCATATAAGGATAAGGATCATGCAAATACTACTGGATAGTATGATGCAGACCAGGAATGATCTTCAGACTGAACATCTACTTCATGGTATTGTCTTTGAATTGGAAATATATTGACTTGAAAAAGTAAAAATAAAAGAGACATGTAGTTGGACCATGAGTTGAGGCAGAATACCAGCAACAAATTTGATTACATGTGCACTTATAACGCTAAAGTAACTTCTCAAAGAGTTGGGGTGTAAAAGAGATTCTTCAAAGATGGATCGACGATAAGTTGCACTAGACCTTTAACTCTAAATTTTCATGAAGTAAAATAACGTCAGTATGAGGATCCAGTTCTAGTTGAATACAGACAGATAGCCAGAAGAAAACCGGAGTCATCATACACGGTTACTATTGACGATGTTCTCATGTATAAAGATATACTTTATGTTCCTGATGTTGCAGGTTTACGTGGACAGATTATGATAGATGCACCTTATTCCAAATACACTGTTCATTCAGGTTCGACTAGGATGTACCATGATCTTAAGCAGATTTATTGGTGGGGCGGAATGAAGTATGACATAGCAGAATTTGCGGCTCAATGTTTTAATTGCCAGCAAGTTAAAGTCGTGTCATCTTTCCAGACTTTATGCTTTCAGCAGATAGGTACGTACATATATGATCAGGTTGCCACCTTATCTCTGTCATTAATAGATTAATAGTGGGTTTAGTGTCGTGGCCCTAGGTTGGGTCGGGGCAAAAGTGGTATCAACGCCTTAGAGATTTACTATTACCATTCAATATTTGGAGGAAGACTCTTCCACTTAAAGCACAAACTCATGCAGCCATTTGAATAGAAATAACCATCCCCGCACAGTCTGCTGGACTAAAGAAGATTTAGCTAAAAGTCGAACGTAGGCAGACCTAAGCTACCAAACTACCCTTTCGAGTTGCCAAATAGCTGCAACTCTCGAGTTCATAACTCCATATCTTTTCCCCAAACATCATCGCCTGATGGATGGTACTTCTATTACCCTTAGAAGCCTTGAAAAACAATAATATGCTTACCCGGCTACAATAACACGTACTCTGGCTCAACACAGGGAGCATCACAAGTGGCTACCAACTGCCTAAGCTCACTTGTGCCGAATAAAGAAGAGATGGCCACGGGTTGAGGATAGAAATAATTAGAGTTTTAAGAAGCTCTTCTTCTTATTTATTTGGCTACCAGAGCTAGACTGCTTACAAGTCAGGCTAACCGAAGAATCGCAATTGAAGAAATAGACATTAAATGAGCTTTATGGAACAGAATCTATGCCAATTTAACCTCCCAATAAGAAAGAAACTCTGACAATTTACCAGAAACCCTTTTATAACCCAAATAAGCTCATGGTATAACATGACTCTACAAACATCTTGAACCGATGGAAGACTCATAGATAAAATATTACTTACTAACCGCTTTACACCGGAGGAAACGATAACACTTTTTGATGGTGACGAATTAGGATCTCATTATCCTACCAACACGGAATTCCGAGAAGAGAGGAATACTAATTTCATATAATAATAGAAGGTGGCATGACAAGATGCCAGGCAAGCCATACCGATATTCACTCAAAGTCTCTCACAGTTAAACCACATAAGCTAGTAGGATCTCACCAATGCCAGAAAGAAATCATACCAGAAGCTCACCCCTCTATCACAGAAGATTCTTAATTAAGACAATTTCCAAGGAAACCATCGAAGCATTATAAGACACAACATTTCCAGATTTTTCAAAAGAATCAAATCTTACTCACATTTAAGAGAAGAAGAAATACATGGCTCTACTATATCGGATACCTCAGCATCCGCCAGATAAGGAGTTCATAGAACTGCCTCTACAGCTGAGCTGAGCCACTACCCTAACAATCACTTTCTGAAGAACCACTTCCACCACACTCTCAACCTCTACTGGATGGTGGCATTTCTTTTACTGATTGAGATCTAAATGAAATCCCCTGCGACTGCGCAGATATCCTGATAACGAGAGAAAAGACAACTGCCTACTCGCCAGACTAAGGGAGAACTCCACCAAAAATGACAGGCCCACGACAATGATAACACCTTTTTCGTGAAAATGGAAGCTGGACAGGTTGTTGATAGACTATAAAGAGACAAATTGGGTCTATCTTAATAAACTACTAGCGTATTTTAAGAATTATGCTCTACCAGCTGAGATAACCTGGCAAGTGATCTCCCAAAATAATCAGAACTCTTACCTTCAAACGAGGTATGGTGCCCACCAGGGCCGTGAGATTTCTCACTCTCTCACTCTAACTCTTCGCGCTCTAATTTATGGTATGCCTAATACCTTTCAGCAATATCAACAACGACATCAAATGAAGTCCCAACCTTAATTTTTCGAGCCTTCTGGGATCTCAAGGAAGAAGAAAGGTCACCAATAAATCTTTGAATCTCTCGAAAGGCTCACGGACTAGTTCTAATGCATATTCAGCCATTCTATAGAATTCAATCTTATATTCTGAAACCAACAGGCTAACCGACAGGCTACCCTGTCCAATCCACTCGAACTGGCAACACTTTTCATCTCGTTCGCTACTCGAAAGGAAATTTTCCATGAATCTAGAAGAAAAATCGAACCAAGTTAGCTAATAAGAGAGAGAGGCCCACCTATTCAAGGTTGGACCCTGAAACTGGAAAGAAGAACAATCAACACCATACCGCTCGATATAATCCAGAGCCTGAAGGATACGCTGACATCATTTTATTTTTTAAAAAAAAACTTACACAGGGATTATCTGATGCATGGCTTGAGAATATCGGAAGGTTCAACCAGATAAAATAATACAGCATCTTCGGACACTCGGACCGAGCTATTACTTGGGCTAGCTAACCAACCAGAATAATTAATGGCGCAACACATACTGCCTCTGGAACGTAATTTACTGGGGCAACATCAGGAACTGGAACTGGAACAAGAACTCTCTAAGTCCGAACATCTGCATCTGTGGCAACCTGATAAGCTGCCTAGCTAATAATAGGTTGTTGTGGTATCTGCGTTGCCAAGATTCTCGTAAAAGCATCGTAGAGAGCCAAGGGAACCACAAAGCCCTGCTCCCTTGCCCATCGCGAGCTCGTACAGCTGGGACCTCCGTAACTAGATCGTCGGCACGATCAAAACTCTCGGGGCTTTGTCAGTGCTAACCCCAGTCCAGACTGCTTCGTCTTGAACTCATACCGTTTGCTGGTTTGTAACACGAGGGTTTCATAATTACCACGAAGGAATTAACGAAAATACTTTTGCATCCTAGACCGCCGCACGATCAGAAAAGAAGGAAGTGAAACTTCCTAAATGCCATCATAGCCTCTCGTAGATAAGTACGGATGTCTACGTACCCATCAGCAAGACTCTACTAGACACTGTCTTAGTCTGGATAGACTCTAAACCGGGCTCTGATACCAATTGACACGACCGGGAATCCGGTTAGGCCGTGCGGGCACCCGACATCATCCCCTAGACCCGTCGGGCGAACCCTTATCAATTAAATCAGGAAAATTAATATAATAATTCATAAATAAGGACAAGACTTAAAAAAAAAACAGACATACTGATACCTCTAAGCTGTACAAAAGAAATTACAGCTGACTACCCAACATACTAGGTTTAGGGCTATCCAGACTAGACATCTAAGAGTACAAAAGAAGACAAATACCTCCTGAAGGGAGCAAAATGCAACTGAAATAATAACCAATAAATTGGTGCCCATCCGGAATATAAGCTGGCTTACCCTGACAGCTGAAGTCGTCTTCACTCCTTCACAACGTGGCGAACTCAATCCTGGAGCGAACCTGCTGAAACGAAATAGATAGACAAGAAACAAACAACAAGAAAGGGTGACTCAAAAGGACTCAATAAGTGGGGCAGACTAGCCACCTCAAAGGATATGATAGCTAGCCAGGGAGAAAAGAAACAAATAAACCAAATTCCTCTTATTTAAATTATAATAAGGCAGAGCCAGATAATAACTAGAAACACGTATGGAATGACAAACTCATCAACAAGCAGGAACGTAAGATAGCCAAAACATATGGGTATCCCGAACACATCAACAATCAGAAATACATCCTGTTGCGGCGTGCAACCCGATCCATATATTCATACCGTTGCGGCGTGCAACCCGATCCATATATTTATACCATTGCGGCGTGCAACCCGGTCCATATATTTATACCATTGCAGCGTGCAAACCGATCCATATATTTATACCGTTGCGGCGTGCAACCCGATCTCCGCAACCCAGTATACGAGCCAGAAATATATAGGCAAACTGAGATATGTCCACGATATAGTATACATACCGCATACATAAAACACAACACAAAACACAATAGTCAGTATGCGGTGCGATGAGATGGGATGAATACGGTACGATGCAATGCAGTCGCATATGCCTGATACCTATCTCCGGCGCGGGACTCTCATCGTCTACCAGGAGATATATCCAATAATGATCTTTCACGGGCTCGGGAATCTCATCGATTATCGAGAAGTATATGCAATGATGACTCTTCACCGGCTGGGGACTCTCATCGATTACCGGGAAGTAGATGCAATGATGACCCTTCACCGGCTCGGGACTCTCATCGATTACCAACAAGTATATGAAATAATGACCCTTCACCGGCTCCGGACTCTCATCGATCACTGAGAAGCATATGCAATTATGACCCTCCACCGGCGCGGGACTCTCATTGCCAACCGAGAAGTATATGCAACAATGACCCTTCACCGGTGCGGGACTCTCATCCCCAACCGGGAAGTATATGCAATGCTCAAAACCAGAGTGCAATGCTTATATGTTCAATTCAATGCCAACAACAGGGCTAAGGCGTAATGAGTACGCCTATCGGCAGCTACACACGTAAGGAACACGTGGTAGAAAATCCACGAGGCCAGGAGCCTCCAAAGAAATGGATACAAACACTTACCTTGTTACAAAGTTAGCACAACCACTCAATAACCTCTTTGTCTTTTGGTTTCATTGTCAAACGATCCCACTCTATTCAATAAGAAGAAAAATATATCAAATTAGGCTAAAGGCTTCATTCCTCACATCTTAGGGCAATCCGGTTAGGAACCTGATACCCTATTCGCATGCGCATTACGCAGGCCGGGCCTATGTATAGGGTTCAAAGCCATATAACCAAATTTCAAATAAATTACATTTATATATTGCCCATAACTCATTGAGTACGAATATATAATCAATTTCATTATCGGGGTCCATTTGACCCTTTAAACTATTAATTGAACTTACGAAAATGATGGCTAATATCCCAATTTTTACCGTAAAAATATATTCAAACACACGTAATAAACTCAGATAATATATTAGGATCATTACCTGAATGTTTCCGGGTGAAAATCCTACTTTTTCCCGGCCCCTTTTCTCATTTTCTAGATTTTTCTCTTGGTCCCCGAGTTCTCCTTCATTTTTCTCTGTTTCTGTACGTATGTTTACATTCTGTTCGTCCTTAGCAATTTGCTAAGGACCCCCCTCCCACCGCCTTTACTTATTTCTTTTCCTTTTCCTTTTTCTTTTCTTTTTTTTTCTTTTCGTGATAAAAATTAAAATGCTACTATACGATATTCGAAATAATTCCAACTTTTGCATACGAGTTATAAAAAATATATGTAATATACTCACGAAGGCGAATCTCAAATCGGACTCCCGAAACTCAATATGCAATTTAAATGAAAAAAGATCAAATTATTTAACTTTTGATATTTTAGCGGAAACTAGCCGAACAGCATCGAAATTCACTTTCAAAAGTTCACAAAAGTCACAAATAATCATATGAACCTAACGGCGCTTTCGGATTTCGAATCGGAGCTCATTCGCCAAAACCGAACTCGAAAATCTCTTTTTAATATTTATCGATAATAAAACTGAAACCTTCTTCCGATGCCTACCAAACGAGGTCTGATTTAGCTCAAATTTTACAGATAAGTCCCAATGGATATTACGAACATTTTAAAATTATTGGCACGTCAATCGGAGTCCTAACTTTCGAAACGACTAACCGAGGTCGTTTCACCATTCCATTGTCTTTTTTTTTTGGATTAAATATCTTAAGATTTTAGTAAGCATATATTCCATTTTTTAGACGGTAATGATCAGCCTCATGTTATTCTTTTACCTCCATTACCCTTAAATGAGTAATTTAAGAATGCTTTAGAGCATAAGTATAATTGCTTGCTACATATGCACATCTAGTCTAAAATACATTTATTTGTATAATTGTTATGGTTAATCTTTCAATGGCCCTTACTTTACAGTAGCATTAACTAAGTACGTTGTGCAAACATTAACTATGGCAGTACGTGACTACTCTCTCTACATGTGCTTCGCATAGGTTTTGAAGCTTAAAGTAGAAGTAAATAAATTTGGTCTCTTATTTGAGTTCTGGTGCTTTTAAGTAATCGGTGATGAGCATGCTATTTATGGCTGTGAGTTATGCAAATATCTTTCATATATTTTTACATGTGCTGTGAATCTTCTCCATGTTAGTTAGCAACTTGTGAGAAAATTACTTGGCTTGATCACCTAACTAAATTAGGCAAATTTTTGACAGTGGTTCTAACGCCACACAGCTAGGGTGGCGTAAAAGTTTTACTAATCATTTCTTCTCTTTTGTGAGGTACTGCCATTCGTGGAGGCCATCAAAAATTGTACTTCAGAGTGATCGAGGCTTGGCTCTTTCTTAATATTTGATGTCTGCCGCTATTAGTTGTTTCGTATCTGAGTTGTTGAAACACCCTTTCAATTCTAAGGGTCTGGATTCAGGACTACCGTCAATGACGTTTGGAAGCCTAAAATAATCTCGTCCCCTATCCTCAAAAAATAGGCTATGATGAAGCATATCACTTTGCAAAGTAAGCGACAGTGGAGTGGTGGGATTGAAGGTACTTGGCACGGCAACACGACCGGCTCCGTGTTCGCAGCTGTACCGACATCTATAACATCTGCTTGATGCAATACATATTCTGAGCCAACATTTTTTTTTAAAATCCCTTTCCCCTTTATTTTAAACTATTATTATTATTATTATTACTCTTATTCTTATTATTATTATTATTATTATCATTTTTATTATTTTTTTTTATTATTATTATTAATACTAACCTTATTTTCTTTATATTTTTGCGAGGAAATTTGGATGGAAGACAATTTAGAAGAAAGCAATTAAAAGAAAATAATCTTTTATTATGATTATCGTTAATGTTATTACGATCACTAACATTTTATTTTCATCGCTATTATTATCATTGTTCTCATCCTTATTGTCGCACTAACTCCTTTTCGATTTTTTTATTGCGAGGTACCTTTGGAGAAAGCCAATTAGTAAAATATTTTTCATTATTATATGCATATAAATGATTATTTTATTATTCACCTATTTTTAGTTAGTTATTTATTCTTTTATAATTCTTAGAATCCCAATTATAAGTCCGGCCGGTAACCACATTTGGTGGAGCTCGAGAGGTGCATAACCCCTTCCTCTCGAGTTAACTTTAACCTCTTACATAGAATATCTAGTTCGTAGACTAAGTTTCGGAGTTAATTATAAATTAGCTAGAAAAAAATAGGTGTCCTAATACTCCTAGTTAAAAAATATGTTAGGTGGTGACTCCAATTCTTTACACATGAGTTACCCATAAGTCGAGTCCTATTTCAAACTTTAACCGGTTCGGATAAAAATAGGATGCGACAGAATGGTGACTCCGCTGGAATTTTTAAGGTTCTAACCATAAAGGACTTCTAATTGGGATTCTTTGCATTTGTTTTGTTTTTATTTCTCCAAACTAAAATTTCTTCTTTTTTTTTTCTTTTATTGGCATTTTCTTTAATTTATTTGTATTTTTTCTTTTGTCTATTATTTTTTTCATCATATCCGCTACTTTGGAAAAGTTTACTCGTGCGCTATATTTGAAAAATGGTTGCGTCGGTTTGACGGCCGTTCTCACTCCTAAACACACATTCGAAAATTTTTTGGGATAGGTCGAGTCCGTGGTACAGTCGACGGTTCCAAACTTTTGCACTTCCAAACAGTCCATTTGGGAGAACCTGGTCTAAACCCACTCTTGGAAGATTCTTACAACACGTCTCACACTTCAAATCTTCCATAAATTTTGCAAAATCCTTTCTTTAAAAACAATTTCACGTCATAATTCTTTTTGTATTTTTCTTTATTGTCTAATTTCTATTATCCTATTTTTTAAACTAACTTGTTTATTTCGTTTTCCTTTTACTCCTCGCTTTTAAATTGTTTTTTGAAATACTTCAATATGTTCATCCTTTCCAGAAAATTGCTAAATTTCTTTTCTTTAAAACAATTTTAATTAATTCAATATTGTCTAGTTTCTATTAATTCTATTTTTCAAAACTAATGTGTTTGTTTTGTTATCCTTTTTAAAAAACTTATTTTGTGAGATATTTCTATATGTGCATATTTACAACACTTAAGCATTTTTAGGAACATGTGCATATCGTTCAAGCTTGTGCATTTCTTTCAAAACTCGTACATTTTAACTTGTGCATATCATGCATACCTTCCGCCACTCCTGGCAACTTTTTAAAACCGTGCGTTGAAAACACGGTGGTTACGACCACATCTTCCCTCACATAAAAATTTCTTTAGGGGGGAATGACTTGGAATCTATTTAGTCCAAGACGTTCCCGCTGCCCGAGCCATCCGCTTGGGAGGATAATAACACCTGGTCTAGCTAACTCCATTCCTTAGTAGCAGCGCTAGGAATCATGCATCATGATATGTCATTAGTTGACTTGTTCTCAAGTCTGATAGGCCAACTTGTTCAAACAATCAGAACGGGTTTTTGACCCCAATGAGCGTTGAACATGATTTATTTGCATTTTCTTAAAGGACGTGCAAAATGTGGACCGCTTATTGGCATTGTTCTGCATTCGGTGCTATTCAAAGGCATAAAGGTTGCTTAAAAGGCGTTAAAGCCCAAATTGAATCAGAAATAATTGTTCTATTCATAAAATAAATCGGAATGATTCTGTGTTCAATGCCATTCAAAAACACGTAGGTAACCTAAGAGGCGTTAAAAGTCCAAACTGAATCAGAAATGATTGTTCTATTCATAAACAGTCAGAATTATTCTGTATTCAATGCTATTCAAAGGCACGATGTAACCTAAGAGGCATTAAAAGCGTAAATTGAATCAGAAACGACTATTTATTCCCAACGAATTGGAATCATTCTGTATTCAATGCTATTCAAAGGCTTAAATGGTAACCGAAAAGGCATTAAAAGCCCATTTCGAAGCTGTAATGACCGCTCGATAGACAGGATGACACATAATGCACGTTTATTCTCTAAGCATTATATAAAGACTTGACGTCCTTGGCATGTCACAAGTCCAGTAGCAATTTTCTTCTAAAGTGTCTAATGGGTTCTCAACCCACAACGGCACATTTCTTCATATTCTCTGTTGCATTGTTTCAAAAGCTTGTGCCACACGTTGATCATTTTGCTCACAATAAAGCGAATTTTAGGCATTTCCTTCTTCATTTTTCCTATCTTTCTTCACCTTTTCTAAAAGATCATGGCCACTAGAACATTTGACATGGTTGTTGAAATCCCTCAGTTGCTTAGAGATTGGTGGGAAAACCTAAGCATAGACCAACAAGACCGAGTTAAAGTGGTGTTGGGGAACCTGAATTCATTAATGGAGCACACTGCAGTGGAAGGGATGATAGAAGCAATAACATACTATTGGGATGCAGACCGAGCAGTTTTTCACTTTGGGAATGTAGAGTTAACATAATTACTGGAGGAAATATATGGTTTGACTCAATTATCATTTGAAAGTGAAGAAGTCTTGACGCCTAAAAGCATTACATCCGAGGAGTTCTTCGAAATGGTAGGGTTTAAGCCCGAATTATGTACAGACAGTATAAGGCAATTGGGAATTTCTCTAACTTCTCTCTACATCAAATTTGGGTATAGAGAAGCATTTCAAGAATCTGAAGGCTATTTCAATATTGACCAGGTAGATTGGCAAGAGCGAAGGGTACTCGCTTTTTTCACCAACCTTTTTGGGGATTGTCGTCCCTCCACAACACAAAAGACGAGTTGATGTTTGCATGGTCTCAATTGGTGATGCCTTACTCAAAGACATTAACAAAAAATACACTTTGGTACCGATTATTGTTGCAGAGATGTACCGAGCTTTAGAAAGATGCAAGAAGGGCGCTGGTTTCTTTGAAGGTTGCAATTTGCTTTTACAAATTTGGCTGATAGAGCATTTGCAAAGGATGGATAACACAGACCAAGCTTCCCATCTCATACCAAGAGAAAACTACATCTCGACTCATACCGCTCGCATGGACAATGTTCTCAAGAAATGGGACCAACCAACAACTGCCAAAGGCTGGCATTACATATTCTGTCAACTGACACTTGAGAACATTCAGTGGATGTTTGATTACTTTCCCAGCACAACAGTAATCACACGGTCCGAAAGAGACTCATTTCTTATCTTAGTGGGCTTTAGAGGAGTTTATCCATACACTCCTTTAAAGGCACGCAGACAAGCAAGGAGAAATCAGACTGTAGCCTAAATTGCAGACATCAGAAGCTTTAAAGCAAATATTCTCGGAGGAGTGATCCCGTTTAAAGACACAATAATGGAACTTTGGAAAAAAAGGCAACGAATGGGAGTTAGAAAGACATAGCAAGGGCAATTACCCAGACTGGCATAGGAAAGACATAGCAAGGGCAATTCAACCAAGTGCAACAATAAAAAGGAAAAGAAATGCTGATGAGTTAGAATCCGAGTACAAAAAGTTACGCAAACAACTGGCAAGAGCACAAGGGAAAATAGCAAAGAAGCAAAGTTTGGTCGAAGCAAAGAACGAAGAGAAAGGCAACTGGCGCAGTAAGGCAGAACTCCTGACAAAGCGCATAGAGTCTATTGGCGTATGGGCTAGCGAGGGAATGAACTCTGTGGAAAATAAAGGAATAGAAGAGAAAGGAAGAAAGGCTTGGGAGATGTTGAAGAACTTCACATTTGACGTATCCCGGCTCTTAACTGATGCAGACAATATCATTTTCCAAGGATACTCATCAGAGGCAAGCTTGTCCGAGGAAGACTCGACCGAAGAAGAAGAAGAAGGATCTTCTGGGGAAGGATCAGCATGAAAGATGTTCACCTGGCCATGATCTAACCCTCTAGCAATGTTTTCTTTCTCTTACACCGTTTCAATATCAGCCAATGTAACAAAAGTCCAATAAACGCAATATTATCTTTAGATTTTTTATTTTTGTTAGCAACTGAAATGATGCATGTGGCACAAAGCATTTTTTGAAAATCATCGCGCGTAAAATGGTCATTCGCATTATAGGATGCATTTCTTATTTGATGTGTGTGCATTGCATGAATTCGTCTGTTGTTCTGAGTCTCTTTCAACCTAAGGAATCGCTTTCTCTAAATTCAATGTCTTACCGATGCATCTCCTCTCCCTGCTCTATGATCTAATCTTGGTATCTAAAATCTTTCGCATGTCCAAACTGTCTCTAAATTCACCTACGAAACTTAAAAGCCTATTACCCAAAAGGTTGGTTCAAGTTGAATACCAAGGCAAAGACATGGTTAAGCAAGTGCACTTGTCGAGGATTTTATGAAAAAGGGAACTTTTCACAAGAAATTCCCACCAGCTCTCTCTTCTCTCTACAAACTACCACAAGGGCTCGTCAGTCTGGAAATGTAAACATTTTCAAGAAGAAAGATGAAGTATCTTTTTCTGCCACCATTCAAGACCCTACTTTCAACCACTTTTTTATACCACCTGATTGTCCAATTTACAAAACACTCAGCCCACTTGGTCTATATTACACATCCCAGCACCAAATCACCCACAATAACAACAAGACACCCAAGCCAACTACCAAAGTACACCATCATGCCCTCCTAGGCCTCACCCTGATGCAAACCAAAGACCAAAAAGAAGCTACACTCCACTAGCCAAATCCCATACTCAATTGCTTGAGAGATTGGAAGGGCTTATTATCCCTGTACCTCAAATTGTTCCAGTAAGCACCACGCACATGGATAAAATTGACAAAGCAAGGAAAATTTGGTCAAACTCAAAGGCACACATGACTCGCCTTAAGATCTTTTGACACCAACATCCAAGGATCATTTTTGTTGCACCTGTCTACATAGTAACATCACTTATAATACATTACTGTGAGCCAAAACACTTTCCAACATGTCCAAGCATTCAAAGGGCTAGTGAAAGATAATATTTGAAAGACAGAGGTGTAGCAAATACTTGAGCACAACAACCAAAACAAGCAAGCCGATTCAACTTGCAAAAGAGAGACAAAACACAATTACAAAGCCATCATCATATAACCAATCTGGAGACCTCTGGAGCATTTGGAAGCATATCCCTATCCACTAGAAAAGATAAAGCAAGACAATGAGGTTATTTGACACCCTTACCATAGCAAGGGTTGAGCTGATACAAAAGCACAGACGAATAGACTTCTTGGAGCAACCTCGGTCGAAGGCCTTACTGGAGTGATATGAAGTCTCAGATGACCACTACAAAATGACGTAGCAATCTATGAATGAACATGATACGTAGCAAACATACATCGAGTTCAACGGCTCAACAATAAGATGTTATCCAACAAGGGAAGTTGGTGGAAGGACTATATTGCAGCAATTGGTTGACAAGTATGAAAGACGCTAAGTATCTCTTCGAGGACACATAGCCATCATGACAGACAGGTTTGCAAGGAAGGATGACAAGTGCACTCAAGGTGTTGGTATTCGACAAAAGCCAACATCCTTTTCTGTTACACAACACAATCTATTCCTTACACAATATCCTTTACCACCTTTCATTGACATGCAACTCCTCATCTTCTGCTTAAACAAGCGTCGGTCGTTTGGCCAAAATCCTTGCCTTGACTGCTGCATAAAGCACTTAGGCAATCTCTTGTGATATCTACATGATCTGTCACAACCTCCAAATTCAAGTGCTCATCTGTCATCCGCGGTCTAGGCATTCTCTTAAGCTCATGTGTCATTTTTTCTCCAAGTCTTTGCTAACGCAATGCACCACTTTGTTAGGGTTACCTTGCGCTTTGAACACTGAAATCGGCCAAGAATCTGCATTCGAAAAAGCCAAAATGGCAAGCCCACGTAAAAACACTTTCCTCTGCAGCCACCCAGAGTGTTCAAACAATCCCAATACCGTACCACCTGCATTATACTCGCACAATAGTCACAACAAAGAAATCCGATCATTATACGACCAAGCTCACAAACCTCACATCTTTATTCCTTTGGCTCAGTCAAATGACACCGCACCCAACTTACACAATAAACAACCTCCCCTCCTGTCAAGACTTTCAACTACAACCTTATCAGGCTCAACCCAATCAGGGACATACAAAAGACAAAACCTCACGCCTTTGTTCCTCTAACCCAATCAAATGACATTGCAACCAGCAGACAAACTACTCCTTGGACACCCATTCTTAAATTCGATCCAACAAGATATACACTCAAACATTCCATACCATGACACCGCAAGACATCCAGCACTGAAACACAAAGTTCAAAGTCTGACCGGCCAAAGCGAGTCAATGATATAAGAAAAACCAACAAAGGGAAACTGCAACTCCCAACCACAAACACACTTTCTACAAAGGCCAATTCGTCAAAGTTAGCTCCCTGATTGTCAAAAAGAAAATATGAAACATGAAGACATCCCATCACAACCCGAGATAAATACAATTTTGGACAACCTCCAAGTCCGGAAAAATCCAAATAGCGAACCTCAGTCTGAGTATGCAAATATCCACGTACTCATAGTCACCGATATACCCAATCGCCACACTAAAGGATGAATGCAGACTCTAGCCAATACATTGGTGTTCAGTCTTGACACCCAATTTTGTCCCGAAAATTCTAATTAATGTCTAATTATTTCTAAAATAAGGTCAATTTTAAATTTAAAGTGAATCAATTTTGTTTTAAAGAAAAGGGGCTAGATGTGCAATCCAGCCTCTATTTTTGTCCTACCCATTCAATCCCTTCATTTCCTAACTAAGTTCAAATAAAAGGCTAAAATCGCTCCTAAGCCTAGAATCAGGCCTACCCATGCAGCAACCCCTTTTATCTAATTGATTTAACCTCAAAGTTGTCAAAATCGCATGCCATATCCTCCATCAGCCTACCTTTGTAAATATACATATATAGATATTCATTTCCCCCCTTTCAGCCCTTTCCCCAATTTCCCCAACCCGTTTACCCTCTAAATTCGACCCACGAAACCCTTAAATCAAACCCGATTTTCCCTTTCTAATTCCCCCCAAAAACCCTATAATTAGTCCATAATCCAGCTCAGCTGGTCCCTCATTCCTTTACCCTCTCTCTAGTACAAGCAGCGAATTATATCATCCATTTCGAAACAAGTAAATCTGAGCCGTAAATCGACCCTAACGGGCAAATTTCTTCGAGACAAAGGTGAAAATGGTACAATCCGAGATGATTAGACCTTTTTCACCCTGGTCTTGAAAGGGAAAGCAAAAAGGAGTAAGGGTCGACTTGGAATTAAAAACGGGAGCCAAGCCCTAAAATCTCCGGTATAAATTCTTAGTTTTTGTTCATTTTTAGGGGGGTTGGAAGTGTTAGGGTTTAAAAAAAAATTTCAAAAAGGGGAAGTTCATAGAGCAGGAGCAGCAGCTAGCCAAAAAAAAAAAAAAAAAAAAAAGAAAAACCTAGCACATTTATGGGATTTCTTGCAGTTTAATATGAAAGTCTTTGTTTACTGATTCTTGAAAAAGTCTGGTATCGTCGCTTCGCCTTTCAAGTCGTCGACGACTTTGTTCGATTCATCGCTCTTATTCGAGTCAAGCTTTTCTTTGGAGTCCCATTTTGTTGAAGTCACATCCCGGTGCATATTTGTGTGTGCATTTTTTTGGGAGGGTTCAACAGCATGGCGACTCCGCTGGAGATACGCAAATGGTTCTAACCAAAAGGCTTTCACGAATTTGTTTGTTTTTATTGTTTGAGTTGTATGCCAATATTAGTATGCGTACCTTATTTAATAATTGTTGAAACTAGCATGATAATATCTATCGTTTATTTGCAAGCATGCCTAGATTAATCTAATTGATTGTTGTGTGTCACGAAAGCATGTCACTACACCCTTATTTGTGCATATATATAAACTGGCATTCCGTTCATACTTCCCCTACTCCTGGGAACCTCTTGCATTCTCACTCAAAATATCCGCGAGTTGTGTGCATACGCACCCGCACTTTTTTCCACTAAAGAACCCTTTGACGAGTTGGTGTACCGGCGGATTGTCGTAGGAGTAATTCGACCACGAAGCCGCCTGCCACTCATCTGTAGCCTCAACCATTAACCCACTCTTAGAATGAGCTTTAGGAGCATGCATGCATTTACACCTTAGTCTGGACCCGGTCCTTGGTACCGCCTCCATAGTTAGGAAACTGCCCTTACGTCAACGGTTTTCTGAAACCCAACGACAATGCATATTATGTGCTATGTGATAACGAATCCTCAGTCCTAACCATGTTTTGAGAAAAAACAGATATGGAATTTTGTCTCCTATGTTGTCTTTTAGGTCAGAAAATGGAAGAATTTAGCAGAATATATGTGGTCATAGCAGTCCACATAAAATTTGAGATCATAGACAAAATTGCAGTCCAGGGAAAGTTAGGCAGATTTGATTGGTTTGTGTTTTGGAGATGGTACGGTGTAGTGAGATCTAACAGGAGAAGCCCCTGGTGTCTTTAAAAGATCAGTGGGGTCCCTCTCGTGAATGGCTTTGTGTGTGTGCTGGCCCATGTTGACTAACCAGCTGCAAATTCTTATGGAATGAAGTATGATTGTCGCATACTAGGAGAGTGAAGCCCCTATGTCTATAAACGACCAATGGGTTCCCTCCTTGAAGACCAGTGCGGTCTTGGCTACCTAGGAAACTGAGAGGCTTGATTAAAGCCGAGGACCAGGGAGGAGCCCTATGAACAAGGTCTGTGAGCCTTGCAAAACCTAGGAAGCTGAGAGGCTTGACTAAAGCCGAGGACCAGTGAGGTTTTATTTTTTGAAAGGCCAATTGGCGCCTTTCATGATTTGCAGTCTGGTATTGTGAAGGTGGTTGGAAATCTCACCCCTGGATGTTGTGAAATAATTGGGAGTTGTGCTTGGAGGAGTGTGGATGTTTGCAAAAGCTATGGAGGATTGTTTCGAGTTTTAGACATTTGGGTTTAGAATTTTGTGCAGATGTTGTGGAGAGCATGAGCTGTGTTAAAATTTCGAGTTGACACCAACTTTTGAAAGTTAGTTGGGATAACGGAGAGCTGATTGTTATTGATTATTGTTATTATTTATCGCTTACTCTAAATCTGAATTGCTCAAAACTGGCATGAACTATTTTTCGTCACCACTTGATTGCGCGTCTTAGGCCCACCTCTGGCATAAAGAGGCACCATACAGGGTAGGATGCATTCGTATTTTTTATTTACACTCAACTACTTGTGTTTGCCATATGTCAACTTGTTTAAAATGCAAAGCGCTACGTGATGCGCGCTATGTGATTTGTGTGCAATTTTGCCAATGACATGCAAACAAACATGGTTACCTTTGAACTTTTTATTTTGTTTTGTTTATCCCCCCAAACAAAGGTTTGATTTGTGTTGATTTAAGCTGGCTGATCACTCCTATTACACAAGAGCAAAGGACCATCTGCATACTAGTACACATTTCCACAACTGACAATGACTGGAATAGATGATGAACCTCGCAATACCGAGAAAAATCCTGCAACTCCTGAATCGTCAAGAGGAAATGTCATTATTGCTCAAGACGAACTGATTCTTGAAATGGCTAAGGAACTACAGATGTTAAAAGATGAGCTGGCTGCGGTAAAAGGGCAAACTCCTAAAAACACGCCGCTGCGTAGGCCCGATGCACCCCACTCTCTGGGTCAAATGGGGCACTCTCTGGGGCAATCTCTAAATTCAATTGATGGGGTCGCCAATATGAACACACCTTTGAACACCCACAATTCTCTAAAAGCACCAGTCCACCAAAGCAACTTGCCACTTGCCCAAGCTCCACTTCCAAATAACGCTCAATCTAGCCAAACAATCAACCGACCACCCATCTACCCATCACATCAACAATACCCGTCATACACCCCGCACCCTGCCAATACTTATTATCAGACACACACTCTATATCCGTACCAAACCTCCACTTACTAAAATGAACCCATCTCCTAAGCTTATACTGAAAATCCATCCGCACCATTAGTCCAAGTGGCGGTATCTGGCGGGCAAGATGTTCCTATTGTGCAAATTGATGATTACACCAATCCTCCTTATGTGAAGTTTCAAAATGGTGTTAGAAGAGTCGAAAAAGCAGTCGATGGGGGTGAATATTTGGAGAAAAGGGTACAAGGTTTGGTGATGAGTGCTCTTAGCAAAGCATTAAAAGGCAAGGACAAGGAAAGTCTAGAATATGAAGACTTGTGTGTTCATCCTGGGATTGAATACCCAGAAGGGTACAAAGTACCAAAGTTTGTTAAGTTTGATGGCAAAGGCAACCCCCGAGCCCATTTGAGAAGGTACTGTGAAACCTTGGAGTGGGGAAGAATGAAGAGCTCCGTATGAAATCATTCATTCATAGTCTTTAAGGCGAAGCTTTAGACTGGTATTCCGAGCAGGATCCCTCAAAATGGATTAACTGGAGGAGTATGGCTCACAAATTCATGGAGAATTTTGGTTTCTATGCTGAAATACCATTAGATCGGTTGGCTATTGTAAGGTTTAGGAAGAAGCCGACCGAGACTTTTAGGGAATACGCGGTACGTTGGAGGAGTGAGGCGGCCAAAGTTAAGCGTCCCATGAGTGAGGAAGAGTTTGTGGGATATTTCATCGAGACATTGGATGAATTCTACTATGATCGAATGACATCCATGACTAACTCTACTTTTGCCAATCTAGTGAAAACGCGGGAGATGTATGAAGCTGGTTTGAAATCTGGTAGGATCACAAATTTGGCCGCTTTGCAAGCTACAAGTAAGGCAATCCAGTCTGGGTCATGTAATGGTTTTAACAAAAAGAAGAAAGAGGAAGTGGGAGCTGTTGTGGGAGAGATCGAGCGTCGACCGGCTGGAAAGTTGAATTTTGACAATTCGTCTGCTTTTCCCACCTACCAAAGCCCATATTACCCAAATTACCCCACTCACTACCAGATGCTACCTGTTCCTTATCTGGTTTATAATGCACAAGCAAATTACTACCAACCTAGAGCACATGCACCTAATCAATACCCTCGTCAGCCAAATTAATTTTCAAGCACCCCATAATTACCAGCCTCGTCCTCCTGTTCGTCCCAATGTGGAAGGATTTAATCAAAATTACGAAAGGAGAGCAACCAAAACCTATACTCCCCTAGCCGAGTCATATGGCCAGCTTTTTTAGAGATTAAGAAATGTGGGAGTTGTGCAGCCTATCCCTGATAACACCCCAAACCCACCTCCAAAATGGTATGATGCAAATAAGAACTGTGCTTATCGCTCAGGAGCAGTCGGCCATGATATTGAGAGATGTTATACTTTCAAAGACAAGGTCGAGGGTCTAATCAAAGCAGGCACCATTCAACTCACCGGCACTCAGCCAAATGTGCATGATAATCCTCTTCCCAATCATGGCAACAATGCAGTTAATATGATTTCTCTTGAGGAAGAGCCAAATCTGAAGGGCACCATAGTCTCTATTTATGATGTAAAGTTTGATAATATTTCTTCAAAGGTACCTAAGCAAGCATTAACTCTTTTTCCAAAGAATGAGGGAACTTTTGGCCTAGGTTGCAACCCCGTTGAAGGAAAGATCGAAAAGGCTGAGTATGAAAAGAAGCCGACTAGTGTCACACCACAGCCTCTTTTACCATTGAACCAGTCATTTGTCCAAGCACCAGAAATGTCCATGCAGAATTTGATTGAAGGTGTTGGCGGCCTATTCTTGAATGATGGATTGAAATGTAGTGCAACTATTGAAGATTTTGAGAAAGAGCCATATGTGCAGAATGCTGAACCAAGTGATGTGATGGCTAATTGGACTTGTGGTCCAAAAGAGACTTGATGAATGAACTCGCTATTTTTGGCATCACAGTCAGCTTGAGACCCTGAATTGTGTTTTGCACTTTGTTTATATTTATGTCTTTCAAATAACTCTTTTAAATCCTGCCTGTTTACTTTTATGTTGTATGCCACCCTAAATTAGGTTTTGAATAAAAAAATGCACTGCATTCCTACCTAATTATTTTGCTATACTTTAATTATTTACGTGCTTTATTATTTGCTTCTGATTAATATACTTACTATTATTTCAAACTAAAAATAACAAAACCTGCTTAAACTTGGCTTGTGGCCTATAACGAAACGACTAAACAATTTAAGGATGATGCCCTAAAAAGTTACTTTTGCAGTCTTTGGATATTAAATTACCGTTAGAACTTCAAACTGGGGCAGCTTTATTTGCCGGTAATTGAAGCCGAAGCGGTTTATCTATATAAATGGAATTCCTTTATTTGAGAAACCATTCAAGAAGATAAGTTGGAAGATCTTAAATGCATGAAGAGAAGATTTGAATAGTTTACTTCAAACCAGGGCAGTTGGTGTTGAAGAAGCTCTTTCCTAATTAAGAAGAAGTAACGGGAAAATTTCTACCAAGTTGGCAATGTCATTATGTGGAAGAACACTAATCCTGGTAGATGTTTATGATCAAGTTCAGCCAAAGGTAATCGACGCAGATATTGTCATGAGATATTATGTCTGAAGCAACCGCAAGTTAGTATTGTTTTAATGTAATGTTGATTGTAATGCGAACTACGCGTAACCTGATTCCCGAGGCGGGATACTTAGGCAACTCATATAGAGTTCGGTTGCACTAGCACATGAATCCCCTATTTCCTCTTTTATGTAATTTTGAACTACTTCTGACCTGATTCCTGTAATGGCAACTGGATAAGTAGGCAATCCCCATCGGATTCGGTCAAAATATTGTGACACTTTAGGCTTGTTTATCTTTAATGATGTAATTCTGAACTATGCATCTGGGCAGATGCGTATGTTTTCCAATTTGGATGCGGTTTCGTACTTAGGTTGCCATACTTCCCCAAAAATCTTTATGTAAGCAGAACTACGCACAGTCTGATTCCCATGGAGGGATACGTATGCGCTCTTAACGGGCTCGACTCCATAATATTAAAATTTTCAGTTTCCCCTAAAGCAAGCAACTGGGGCAAATTTTGCAAGACGAATTGAAGATGTTGAAGATTATAGCTGGGGCAGATTTTTGCAAAATTGGTATGGCTTATCAAAGGATTAAGTGGCAAAGTTCTAATAGTATTCAAGATTAGCATAAGTTGCAAAGACAAAGGACGTTCAGCTTGTTTCAAGATATGTCATGAGTTTGAGTTAAAGCAGAAGTTTTTAAATGCATTATAACTTCGGTTGCATATCAATGATTATTTGTTTAATATTTTATCAAATTACTTTACTTTACCTCTATCTTGAAATATTATACAATATTGAGTTCATAAGTCAAGTCTCTGAGTATAATTTGCGAGCTCAAGTCTAAAGAAGAACGAGGGAGCAGCGGCAGCAAGTTCAAGATGAATCAGCACAAATCAAACACCCCTCCCCAAAACAAACAAAATTTTCTTTGAAAGCAGGAACATGAAAGCTTGCAACGAAAGGATCATTTGCACTATGGATGAACAATTTATTGAACGCGCATCCAAAATAGCCTTGCAGATTGCGCCGCATTGCCTTTTCATGACTTAAAGCATTATGCTTTGTCATGAGTTATTGCCGAACAGGCGGCATTTCTACCCCTATGAATTTCATTCCTAATAGGCGATTTTGTGTTTTCAAAACTAAGCCAAATAGGGCATCATTTTGTTCGGGTGATAATCCGCACAAAGGCCATCCTTGCCATATTGTCTCGCCAATTGATTTCTCAATGTCTATCGCACTGACTACATTTCCGCACTACTTTGCTTTGCACTTGCTTTGAATTATGTCTTCGAACTTGCTTTTAAATTAACGCCTTGCTTTACTCTTTCAGGTTGACCATCGGCTACGAGGAATTCCTTTGTTGGACTATCTCGCCTATTGATTCGCCAAATGGCTCTTGCATTGCTCTACATTCCCGCACTGCTTTCTTTGCAATTGCTTTAAATTATGTCGGCGCACTTGCTTTAAAATTGATGTCTTGCTTTACGTTTTTCAGGTTGACCACCAGGCGGGGCTTCTCTCTTGTTGGACTTTCACGCCTGTTGATTCGCTAAATTGCTCTTGTGTTGCTTTACATTTCATGCTAAATTGCTTTGCACTTGCTTTCAATTATGACTTTGCACTTGCTTTATATTATGAACTGCTTTACTTTTAGCTTAACAGGTTAACAGGTCAGCCCCGAGACCCTCCTTGCTTTGTGCCGGACCGGATTGCCAGCTGATTTGTCGACAATCAACCCCAAGACCCTCCTTGCTGCGTGCCCGACCGGCTTGGCAGTTGATCTGTCAAGATGTTCAAATTGCTTTGCACTTGCTTTTAATTATGACCTTGCACTTGCTTTATATTATGAACCTCTTTACTTTTAGCTTAACAGGTTAACAGGTCAGCCCCGAGACCCTCCTTGCTTTGTGCTGGACCGAATTTCCAGCTGATTTGTCGACAATCAACCCCAAGACCCTCCTTGCTGCGTGCCCGAACGGCTTGCAAGTTGATTTGTCAAGATTGTTCAAATTGCTTTGCACTTGCTTTAAATTATGCATTCACATTTTCTTTGTATTACGTCTTGTTTTACTTTTCAGTTTAACCGGTCAGTCCCGAGACCCTCCTTGCTTCGTGCCGGACCGGTTCGCCAGCTGATTTGTTCGACAATCAACCCCAAGACCCTCCTTGCTTCATGCCCGACTAGCTTGCCAGTTGATTTGTCAAGATTGTTGAGAGTGCTTTGCATTAAGCCTTCGCACTTGCTTTATTGCTTCGCCAGTTGATCGAAAGACAACTTATCAATTATATCGCAACCCGCACTTGCAAATTTGAATCATCAATATGTGATCATTCTTTACTTTTGATTATCAGGCTTTATTAGCAGTTGCTCGCTTACCGTTTGTCGAGTTTATTACAGGAGTTTAGCAGCACCGCAGCAGCATTTGGAGTATAACGTGGAACTTTTTCTTAGCAGTGAACTGGGGCAATCGTTGATATGAGCTAGACTCGTCAATGAGGATCTGAAGAATCGCACTCGAACAAACAAATTCTATCCTAATCTTTTGTTTCGGATTAGGACGTCAGTTTGAAATTCTTTCCTGTTTATGCGTCCGTTTCTGTAAATCGTGCGAGTCTTCGTATCTAAGTGTCATTGAACTACATATGGCCTGATTCTCTTTCAGCCCGAGATATGTAGGCAACTCGGAAACCGGAGTTCGACCATATCCATAAGCCTCGCATTTTGGTCCTTGGAATCGAAATCTTGGCTTTACCGTTACAAAATTGGTTTTCACGTCAACTTTCTTTACCCTGAAAACTCTTTCATCATTTTCGGGTAAAGAGGGGCAGCTGTTGGCACCCAATTTTGTCCCGAAAATTCTAATTAATGTCTAATTATTTCTAAAATAAGGTCAATTTTAAATTTAAAGTGAATCAATTTTATTTTAAAGAAAAGGGGCTAGATGTGCAATCCAGCCTCTATTTTCGTCCAACCCATGCAATCCCTTCATTTCCTAACTAAGTTCAAATAAAAGGCTAAAATCGCTCCTAAGCCTAGAATCACGCCTACCCATGCAGCAACCCCTTTTATCTAATTGATTTAACCTCAAAGTGGTCAAATTTGCATGTCGTATCCTCCATCAGCCTACCTTTGTAAATATACATATATAGATATTCATTTCCCCCCTTTCAGCCCTTTCCCCAATTTCCCCAACCCGTTTACCCTCTAAATTCGACCCGCGAAACCCTTAAATCAAACCCGATTTCCCCTTTCTAATTCCCCCCAAAAGCCCTATAATCAGTCCAAAATCCAGCTCAGCTGGTCCCTCATTCCTTTACCCTCTCTCTAGTACAAGCAATGAATCATATCGTCCATTTCGAAACAAGTTAATCCGAGCCATAAATCGACCCTAACGGGAAAATCTGTTAGAGACAAAGGTGAAAATAGTACAATTCGAGAGGATTAGACCTTTTTCACCCTGGTCTTGAAAGGGAATGCAACAAGGAGTAAGGGTCGACTTGGAATTAAAAACGGGAGCCAAGCCCTAAAATCTCAGGTATAAATTCTTAGTTTTTGTTCATTTTTAGGAGGGTTGGAAGTGTTAGGGTTTAAAAAAAATTTCAAAATGGGGAAGTTCATAGAGCAGGAGCAGTAGCTAGCAAAAAAAAAAAAAGAAAAGAAAAAACTAGCACATTTGTGGGATTTCTAATCATAAAAGATTTTTCAGTTTAATATTAAAGTCTTTGTTTACTGATTCTTGAAAAAGTTAGGTATCGTCGCTTCGCCTTTCAAGTCGTTGACGACTTTGTTCGATTCATCGCTCTTATTCGAGTCAAGCTTTTCTTTGGAGTCCCATTTTGTTGAAGTCGCATCCCGGTGCATACTTATGTGTGCATTTTTTTGGGAGGGTTCAACATTCAGTACAATGCAACCACCTTTTCTCGGTGATTTGTCATAAACAATAAACTGGGGCAGAATTTTTGAGGATCCCCTCAAAAATTCCAAAAGACGCAAACTTGACACTGGGGAAGAAATTTTTGAGGGCCCCTCAAAAATTTCAGGAAAAGTCATTACAACAACAACGTGACAGCTTCCTTAGCACATTGCATGACATAACCATAGCAATCTACTTGTTTCACTTCACTCTGGATGTATCGACTAAGGGCAGACAGCCCGATGTCGAATCTGTCATTTACATTAGCTGAGGGTACACAGCCCAAAGCGTCGGTTGAGGGTACACAACCCGATATCAATTCACCTTTTAAATTAGCTGAGGGTACACAGCCCGAGGCGTCGGTTGAGGGTATACAGCCCGATATCAATTTGTCATTTACATTAGCTGAGGGTACACAACCCAAAGCGTCGATTGAGGGTACACAGCCCGATATCGATTTGCATTTTAAATTAGCTGAGAGTACACAGCCCGAAAAGTCGGTTGAGAGTACACAACACGATATCGATTTGCATTTTAAATTAGTGGAGGGTATACAGCCCGAAGCGTCGGTTGATGGTATACAACCCGATGTCGATTTGTCATTTACATTAGCTGAGGGTACACAGCCCGAAGCGTCAATTGAGGGTACACAGCCCGATATCGATTTTCATTTAAATTAGCTGAGGGTACACATCTCGAAGCGTCGGTTGAGGGTACACAACCCGATATCGATTTGCATTTTAAAGCGTCGGTTGAGGGTAAACAGCCCGATATCGATTTGCATTTCAATTAGCTGAGGCTACACAGCCCGAAGCGTCAGTTGAGGGTACACAACCCGATATAGATTTGCATTTTAATCTTGTCGATAGTACACAGCCCGAAGCACCGACGGAGGGTACACAGCCCGATGTCGAAACTGACATCGCGGAGGGTGCACAGCCCGATGCAAATTTTGACATTGTAACAAGAAGACGGCCTGGAGGGTAGACAGCCTAGGGAGAGGACAACATGACAAAGGGTAGACAGCCCGACGAAAGGAAAGCATAGCAAAGGGTGATCAACTTAGATGAAATAATGATAGGCAACCCTGCATAAAAAGATGCACGACTCAATACATAAGGAGTATGCACCCCGACGTGACAAGCACATATTTAAAGGACGAAAAGCAATGGACATACAATCCGGCGCCACACTGGCAAGATGATCTAACAACAGCCCGGCACGACAAAGCAATTACCTCTTGATGAGAAGCACTTAGAAAATGGACATCCCCAAGAGGAGAGGCACACATCCCCTAGCACTGAACACTTGAAAGCGGACCAGACAAAGGAGAGCTCAACTCAACAGGGAAGTTTACTTTATCTTTATTTTTATCTCAAATTGCATTTGTCTTGATCTTTCTGTAGGGACTCCCCGATCTCTCGACGAATCCTTGCACCATACTCTCACACCCGCTCCAAAAATCACTACAAATTGTGCAACCAAAAAACCTCAAACACATACAAATCATCATCCCAAATCCCAATTCAAAAGGCCTAATCTTACAGACATTGCTTCTACTACACCCACAAGCTACCTATTTCGCCAAATTCCAAAGCGCCCAAAGCCACGGTTCCATACTTGCACAAGTAGTCTATGTAATCCTTCCTTTCCGATTGGGTACTAGCTCCGTATTCCTTCCTATTCATGCCTATCTGTTTAAATCGTGCATATTTATCGTGCTTTACTCTTCAATGCTCCTCAGTTCATTCAAGACAATGTTGAGGCCAAAATGACTTCTTTATCGAGTTATAGTGGAAAATGTGCCCATATAAACCCCTCTTTATGGGTGTGTCGTGCACCACATCTTCATAATTAGGACGTTTACAAGCCTATTTCACCACGTTCGATCTATCGATGTTATCTCGACTTCGAAAACACCTATGTCCTACTTACAAAATACCTATTCTGTCGAATTCTGACATGTCCAAAAGCCGATCATTTCATCTCCCACACGTAATCTGCCTAATCCATCATTATGAATTAGGACGTCATTTCGCATTTCAATTCCAGCTAATACCTACTTTGTCCCTCCAAACCTATCTGCGTCAATCGTGAGTGTCTTCGTGCTTAATCGTGCCCATCTGCTCGACTCATGCGCATTCATAAAATTCGCTCCCCAAAATTCTTCCCCGTTCAATCAAGGCAATATTGGAGGCGAGTTTACTCATTTATCGAGACGAAGTGGAAACTATGTACGTATAAACTCCTTTTAAAGGGTGTGTAGCGTGCCACATCTTCATAACTAGGACGATTATAAGCCTTTTTTCCCACGCCGATCTATTGATGTTATCTCATCTTTGCCAGTGCCTTTTCCTTATTCATTATTTATCTCGCCAAAAGCCAAAGCATACACAAATCTAAACTTTACATACTTGGATAAGTTTAGTCTTTACATCTAAAAGCGTGCATCATAAACAACTCTCACAGGCAACATGCCATTCTAGAACTGCACACGGCCTGATTCTCGTGAAACCCGAGATATGTAGCCAACTCAGAGACCGGGGTTCGGCCAAAATACTCCCAAAACTCCCCTTCTCTCCGTTCAATCATTTTGCCCACCAGTCGTGACAAAATTTGCTACTCCGTCAACTATCTTTGCCCGAAGACTCTTTCATCATCCCTGGGCAAAGAGGGGCAGCTGTTGACACCCAATTTTGTTCCTCTTTTTTTAAAAAATTGGCTATAATTCAACTTAAGGGTATAATGTGACTATTTGTGCAAAATGTGTATTAGAAATCATGCATTTACGTGCGTTATCCTCTATTTATATATTATATACTTAAATATGGCTATATTACGTAACTTTTACATCATTTAAGCTATTTGTCAAAACTGTGACTATTGTGAAAATTAGTACATTTATAATATTAGTGGCTATGTTATATAATTGCATCATTTAGGCTACATATCAAGTTTGTTTCAGTTTGTGATTATTTTTGCAAATTAGTAATTATTTATGATTATATATATTTAAATAATTTTATTTGAGTTTATTTAATGATTATCTGTGCATTTTATACAATACACACACACTCACTCTCTCTCTCTCTCTCTCTCTCTCTCTCTCTATATATATATATATATATGTGTGTGTGTGTGTGTGTGTGTGTGTGTGTGTGTGTGTGTGTGTGTGTGTGTGTGTGTGTGTGTATAATTTTATTTTGTACCTTTAAGTTAAATATTGGCCAATTAAAAAGAAAATGTCCAAATTCCTTTTTAATTATTAATTCTTTCATATTTCAAAATTCCTATCAAAATTCTTCATTTAGTTATATTTATCTTATTTATTAAATCACATTTTTTTTCTTTTGAACCTAGACAGGTGTTCGTCTAGGTACGTTCATAATTACATTGAAATTTTCTTTTCCTCTTATTTTATTTTGAATTAATCCTTTTTTCATAAATTCCAAATCTTCTTTCTAATTCTACCTTGAATCTGGACAAAATGTAGTCTGGATACATTTTCCTATTCCTCCTTAAATTTAGATAAAATGTGGTCTACATTCGTTTTTCTTTATTTAAATCGGTCCAGGTTCGTTCCCCCATATCTTATATCTCTCCCCAAATCTTCTCCTTATCTCAAATCCCTACAATTATTATCCTAATTCCCAAAAAATCAGCCCCAAAATCCCCCATCAAATCTATCCAAATCTCTCCATAATCACTCCCCAATCTCCTAATTTTCTCTCATAATCAGCCCCTTATTATTTTTCCTAATCCTATATTACGATCAACCTCAACAACCCCTCTCCCACCTACACCATTACACACAGCCACTCAATCACAGTACACGAACTCCCTCTTTGACTCCCTCATCTCTCTTCTCACATCTATCACCCCTCTGTTTCTCCTCCATCATCGACACCTTTCCCTTGTACCAAGATACAGTAAATCACACACATCCTCACTTACACACACAGGGAAGGGCACACGAAGACCCCACCTTCTTTGGCCTTCTTCCCCACAAAAACATCTTTTTTCTTACACACAATCAATAAAAACACACTATACAGTACACCTAATTCCCTTCCCTCGTCTTCTTTCTCTATACCATACAGACAGAATTCCACACTCACACACCATTTACAACAGAAAACAGGATATCCCCCTTTATCCTCTTCTTCAAACCAACAATACCAACATCAATACACATTCTTCCTCACCACCTCATACACACACAATCCAGATCGAGAAGCTGATCAAATACACACACACATAAAGAAACCAAAATCAGTTCGCATACACCTACACTTTACATCTAACGACACACTCAGACACCACACACGGATCTCCCCCATCCGCCATCCTCTCCACTCCACCATCATAATCAGCTTAGGATAAACACCCCAAATACACACGCACTATTACACACCTTGTCTCTTCCTCCCTATTATCTCATACACGCACATACTTTCTTATCCAATCCTCAGTCTTTCCGTTGCTACTATCTCCCCGGCCCTACTGTTACCAACCCCATCTCACTGCCGTCGCATTTATTTGTATAATTGTTATGGTTAATCTTTCAATGGCCCTTACTTCACAGTAACATTTACTAAGTACGTTGTGCAAACATTAACTATGGCAGTACGTGACTACTCTCTCTATATGTGCTTCGCATAGGTTTTGAAGCTAAAAGTAGACGTAAATAAATTTGGTCTCTTATTTGAGTTTCTGGTGCTTTTAAGAAATCGGTCATGAGCATGCTATTTATGGCTGTGAGTTATGGAAAAATCTTTCATATATTTTTACATGTGCTGTGAATCTTCTCCATGTTAGTTAGCAACTTGTGAGCAAATTACTTGGCGTGATCACCTAACTGAATTAGGCGAATTTTTGACAATGGTTCTAACGCCATACAGCTAGGGTGGCGTAAAATTTTTACTAATCATTTCTTCTCTTTTGAAAGGTACTGCCATTCGTGGAGGCCATTAAAAATTGTACTTCAAAGTGATCGAGGCTTTGCTCTTTCTTAATATTTGATGTCTGCCGCTATTAGTCGTTGCGTATCTGAGTTGTTGAAACCCCCTTTCAATTCTAAGGGTCTGGATTCACGACTGCGGCCAATAACATTTGGAGGCCTAAAACAGTCCCGTCCCTTATCCTCAAAAAATAGGCTATGACGATACATATCACTTTGCAAAGTAAGCGACAGTGGAGCGGTGAGATTGAAGGTACTTGGCACGGCAACACGACCGGCTCTGTATTCGCAGTCGTACCGACATCTATAACCTCTGCTTGATGCAATACATATTCTGAGCCTACACTTTTTTTAAAATTCCTTTCCCCTTTATTTTAAACTATAATTATTATTATTATTATTATTATTACTACTACTCTTATTATTATTATTATTATTATTATTATTATTATTATTATTATTATTATTATTATTATTATTATAATTTTCATTATTACTAATATTATTATTAATACTAACCTTATTTTCTTTATATTTTTGCAAGGAAATTTGGATGGAAGACAATTTGGAAGAAAGCAATTAAAAGAAAATAACCTTTTATTATGATTATCGTTAATGTTATTATTATCACTAACATTTTATTTTCATCGCTATTATTATCATTGTTTTCATCCTTATTTATTGTCGCACTAACTCCTTTTCGTTTTTTTAAATTGCGAGGTACTTTTGAAAAAAGCCAATTAGTAAAACATTTTTCATTATCATATGCATATAAATGATTTTTTGATTATTCACCTATTTTTAGTTAGTTATTTATTCTTTTATAATTCTTAGAATCCAAATTATAAGTTAATGTGGTGGAGCTCGAAGGTGCCTAACCCCTTCCTCTCGAGTTAACTTGAACCTCTTACCTAGAATATCTGGTTCATAGATTAAGTTTCGGAGTTAATTATAAATTAGCTAGAAACAAAATAGGTGTCCTAATACGCCTAGTTAAAAAATATGTTAGGTGGCGACTCCAATTCTTTACCCAGAAGTTACCCATAAGTCGAGCCCTATTTCAAACTTTAACCGGTTCAGGTAAAAAAAGGATGCGACATCGCCCTCTGAGTTCAAGAGTTTATGGAAGTACGACTGCCATATCTGTCTAATCTGAGCCTCTTCCACCAGTACCATACCGTCCTCATCCTTGATTCATCTCACTTGATCCAGATCCCTTGATATCCTCTAAAATTTCATGGTATAGTCAACTAAAATTTCATCTTCAATGTTCGTGTTTGACTCTAATACCACTTCCTCAACATGAGCATCACCAAAATCCATTTGGCTAGGTGGTTGGCGTTCAACTCTTATCTCCACTATTGGGACTTCCACTTTTTCCTCCATCTTAATTTCTTCTTGATCACTATCTCCAATAGCTGCTTGTTGAGCATTAAAAACTTCAACCAGTTTTCTAAAGTTACTTTTAGTTTTTATATAAGTTATCTTCTCTCCTTTAACCTAAAACTATGACAAACCTTTATAATCCCTAAAATGGAAGTAGCAAATAGTATATGCAAAGTGGGGGAGTATTCCTCCTACCTTAGACGTTGATATTTTTGAAAGCACCGCCAAGGCATAAATAAGATTCCAAGTTTGTTGATCTTTCGATATCACCAAGTATTCAAAAGGAAAGGTGATTTTTTGTATTGATCGTTAGGGATTAAATCCATCTCATTTGTATATCTTTATTCTGAGAATGAAACGTTTTCCTACTAGCAATCGAGGAAGATTTAGATTGGCCATATGTAAATTAAGTGTAATCCTAACTCTTATGCTAAGAGTCTTATTTTATCAATATCGTCTTATGAGCTTGGTGATGGTGTTATCATATCGTTTGACTGGAATTGGAGGTTTGTTTCAACTATTTTCCATGCCGAGTATAAAGTACTCTGATAAGAAAAGACTCTAGCTTATTCGAGGACAAACAAGAGTCTAAGTGCAGGAGAATAAAATGACCTTGGCGATTCATTTCGAGAGTTAGGACTCCAATTAGCGTGTTGACAGTTTTAAAGGCTCTGTAAGGTCCATTAGGACATGTCTATAAAGTTTGAAAATCAATTAGACCTCGTTTGATAGGTCTTGGATGATAATTTTATTTCCAAGTGCCGGTAATGCCGAAAGGAGTTTTTGAGTTCGATTTGAGTAAATGAGATATAGTTCAAAATCCAAAAGCGTTGTTAGGTTTGTATTATAATTCGTGACATATATGAGCTTTCAAAAGTAAAATATGTGGTCGTTCAGATAGTTTTCACTAATATTTCAAAAGTCAAGAAATCAACCTCTTCCCATGGGTCCCCTATCTTATTTTTTGGGGATCTGATTCGAATATGTCAAGGAGTATATATATGTCTATTTCTACCCCTTTCATTTCATACTCAATATTTTCTCTTCTAAACTAATTGTAAGCCAAATTCAAGGTTCTAATCTTGGGATATCATCATGTATTGATTCTATGCTAGTTAATTACGTTATTTCAAGATTCTTAAGCTTGAATTTCTTGAATTAGACTTGGAGGAAAGTGAGCTTTGATATCCTAAATTGAAAATAAGGAAATTTAATTTAATTGGACTTAATTTTTGAAACTAATAGTATATTTGGACTCGAAAAACTATAGGGAGTCTGGAAACGTATAATTTATTGGCTTTCGATTAAGCCCGGTCCAAGGATAATTTCGTAATGTTCTTTCATCTCCGACTAATTGTTAAATATTCATTCGGTGGGCACTTATTTGTGAGGTTTTCTTTTTTATGGATGTCATACACACTTATTCTTCACGCGCGTAGTTGTCGATAAGGCGTACTTACAATGCTGAAGCTTTATATAAAGTAGATATTGTGTTGCTGAGGCATGGTTTTGAGATATTATGTAAATGGGAGTTTCATACTTCAGTTTCTGAACTTGTTATTTGTGATTGTAGCTTGATTGCTTGAAACGAAAGTTCTAAAAGGTTGCAATAATTCCATGGAAGGGTTCTTCTAGTCCCTCACATGTCTCATTTCTTTCGAAATTATAATTTTTTGAATTTTTTGCTTTAACAAATATAAGGATTTAAAAAAGATGTAAAATTTTAAAAGAAGCAAATTTACGGGAAATATTACAAAAAGATAACGAATAAAGCTGATAGAGCGCTATCCCAAAATATTTGTTTAGTCGCTTCCAACTTTTTTTTCCTTGAATTTCCCCTTGTGTCTTAAGTTATTGTTTGAGTACAACCAACAATTTGCCCAAAAAAATATATAAATATGAGTACTATCGCACTTACTTCAAATTAAAAATGTAAAAACATTTGAAAAATTCTGCAAGAACTTCTAACTTGAATAGAGAAAACAGATAGTATTCACTTTTTTTTAAGCGAAAATTATCTTTTTTACACTCATCTACCTTATAAAATTCAATTTTTATATTGTCATAGTTTGTTACTACTTCAACTACTGCGCCTCAAATATTTTGAATTTTGAGAAGACTTCACTAATTGACCATCTTTACATTAATAGTTAATCTGTAAAAATTATCCTCTTTTATTTGGGTAGCTTGGAACTAGAGTTATAAAATTTCAATCTTTAATGTCTGAAACTTTATCCATTGCTAAAGGTTTTCTAACGTTTTGTTGAGGAACCTATTTCTTCCAGCCATATTTGACAAATAAACTTGATAAGGACATTCACTGACACGATCCGGATTTCGACTAGGCCGTGCGGGCATCCGATATCCTCCCCTAGACCTGTCGGGCGAACCCTTACAAATTAAATTAGGAAAATAAATATAAAAATTCATAAATAAGGACAAGACTTAAAACAAAAATATAGACATACTGATATCTCTAAGCTGTACAAAGAAATTACAGTTGACTACCCATCAAACTAGGTTTAGGGCTATCCAGACTAGACATCTAAGAGTACAAAAGAAGACAAATACCACCTGAAGTGAGCAAAAAGCAGCTGAAATAATAACCAATAAACTGGTGGCCATCCGAAATAAAAGCTGGCTCATCGTGACAGCTGAAGTCGTCTTCGCTCCTTCACAACGTGGCGAGCTCAATCCTGGAGCGAACCTGCCGAAACGAAATAAATAGACAAGAAACAAACAACAAACAAGGGTGAGTCAAAAGGACTCAATAAGTGGGGCAGACTAGCCACCTCAAAGAATAGGATAGCTAGCCAGGGAGAAAAAGAAACAGATAAACCAAATTCCTCTTATTTTTAAATTATGAAAAGGCAGATAATAACTAGAAACACGTATGGAATCACAAACTATTCAATAACCAGGAACGTAAGACAGCCAGAATATATAGGTATCCCGAACACATCAACAATCAGAAATACATCCTGTTGCGGCGTGCAACCTGATCCATATATTCATCTTGTTGCAGCGTGCAACCCGATCCATATATTCATACCGCTGCGACGTGCAACCCGATCCATATATTTATACCGTTACGGCGCACAACCTGATCCCCGCAGCCCACAATACGAGCCAGAAATATATAGGCAAATTGAGATATGTCCACAACATGGTGTACATACCGCATACATAAAACACAACACAATACACACAATAGTCAGTATGCGGTGCAATGAGATGGGATGAACGCGGTATGATGCAATGCAGTCATATATGCCTGATACCTATCTCCGGCATAGGACTCTCATCGTCTACATGGAGATATATGCAATAATGAATCTTCACCAGCTCTGGACTCTCATTGATTACCGGGAAGTATATGCAATGATGACCCCTCACCGGTGCGGGACTCTCATCGCCAACCGGGAAGTATTCAATAATGAACCTTCGCCGGTGCGGGACTTTCATCGCCAACCGGGAAGTATATGCAATTATGACCCTTCGCCGGTGCGGGACTCTCATCACCAACCGGAAAGTATATGCAATAATGACCCTTAGCCGGTGCGGGACTCTCATCGCCAACCGGGAAGTATATGCGCTAATGACCCTTCGCCGGTGCGGGACTCTCATCTCCAACCGGAAATTATATGCAATAATGACCATTCGCCGATGCGGGACTCTCATCACCAACCGGGAAGTATATGCAATAATGACCCTTCGCCGGTGCGGGACTCTCATCACCAACCGGGAAGTACATGCAATGCTCAAAACCAGAGTGCAATGCTCATATGTTCAATGCAATACCAACAACAGGGCATAACATATAATATACAATGTAAATTCGAAGATAAGGCGTAATGAGTACGCCTATCGGCAGCTACACACGTAAGGAATACGTGGTAGAAAATCCACGAGGCCAAGTGCCTCCAAAGAAATGGATATAAACACTTACCTCTTCCAAAAGTTAGTACGGCTAATCAACAACCGCTTTATCCTTTGGTTTCCTTGAAAAACGATCCCACTCTATTCAATAAGCAGAAAAATATATCAATTTAGGCTAAAGGCTTCATTCCTCACATCTTAGGGCAATCTGGTTAGGAACCTGACACCCTATTCGCATACGCAATACGTAGGCCAGGCCTATGAACAGGGTTCAGAGACACCTGACCAAACTCTAAATAAATTACATTTATATGTTGCCCATAGCTCACTGAACACGAATATATAATTAATTTCATTATCGGGGTCCAATTGACCCTTTAAATTATCAGTTGAACTTATTGAAACGATGTTTAATATCTCAATTTTTACCGTTAAAATATATTCAAACACGTGTAATAAAATCAAATAATAAATTAACATCATTACCTGGATGTTTTGGGGTAAAAATCCTATCTTTTCTCCGACTCTTTTCTCATTTTCTGGCATTTTTCCTCCTCCCCGTCATTTCATTTTCTCTCTGTTTGCTTCTGTTTCTATATGCTGCTAAGCCATCGTCCTTAGCTAAAGCTAAGGACCCACCGTTTTCTTTCTTTTTTTGTTTTTTCCTTATTTTGTCTTTTCCCTTTTTTTTTCTTTTTTCCATTAAAATTCGCTGCTACGGTAAAAATTAAAACGGTGCCCTACGATATTCAAAAAAATTCCAACTTTTGCATACAAGTTATAAAAAATATATGTAACATACTCGCGCAGGCGGATCTCAAATCGGACTCCCAAAACTCAAGATGCGAATTTAAATGAAAAAAAGTCAAATTATTTAACTTTCGGCATTTTAGTGGAAACTAGCCGAACAACATCGAAATTCACTTTCGAAAGTTCATAAAAATAAAAAATAATTATACGAACCTAACGGCGCTTTTGGATTTCGAACCGGAGCTCGTTCGCCAAAACCGAGCTCTAAAATCTCTTTTTAATATTTATCGACAATAAAAACTGAAACCTTCTTCCGATGCATACCAAACGAGGTTTGATTTAGCTCAAATTTTACAGACAGGTCCTAATGGACATTACGAATATTTTAAAATTATCGGCACGCCAATCGGAGTCCTAACTTCCGAAACGACTAACCGATGTCGTTTCATTCTCCTCCACTTAAACTCTCGTTCGTCCTCGAACGAGCCTAAGTCTAAAGCAAGATTCACGCAGATAACAAGAGAACTTACACGACCTTCATAAGCTATTCCACGTGCATTATCTCTTGATTAAATTACATGATCAGAACAATAACACGTGCACCAAACTCTTTGAATAAAACATATCTGGATAATATGATAACATCATTGCCCAACTTATTCGGACTAAGCTGGAACTTCCTCAAACACGTGAGGAGAGCTCCACATTTTTGAAACAAAGATATACGGAACTCTGTATGGATTAACATGATTCAGCCGACAATCACTTCTTCGATATACCTTTCGATATAAAACAGGTCGATGGAACTAAGAATTAGCTCACGCTCGATGCAATAGAGGGAACTTTTGAAGTACCTTTTTCACTACATATTATAGAAGATTTGATGCGAGCTATATTATTTTTACAAACACACTAGGCAACATCTCAGTTGATGTCAGTGTTGTTCCGCAAGCTCTTTGTGGGAATGTAATTACTCATATCCTAATGTATGTCAAAGGTTCATCTGAACAAGGTCTATCATATAAGGATAATGATCATGCAAATACTTCTGGATAGTATGATGCAGACTAGGAATGATCTCCAGACTGAACATCTACTTCAGGGTATTGTCTTTGAATTAGAAATATTATGACTTGAAAAAGTGAAAATAAAAGAGACATGTAGTTGGACCATGAGCTGAGGCAGAATACCAGCAACAAAGTTGATTACATGTGTACTTATAACGCTAAAGTAACTTCTCAAAAATTGAGGTGTGAAGGAGATATGCCAATGATGGATGGAAGAAAAGCTGCACTAGACCTTTAACTCTAAATTTTTATGAAGTAAAAGAGCGTCAGTATGATGATCCAGTCCCATTTGAATGCAGATAGATAGACCGTGCGGGCACCCGACATCCTCCCCTAGACCTGTCGGGCGAACCCTTACAAATTTAAATTAGCAAAATAAATATAACAATTCATAAATAAGGACAAGACTTAAAACAAAAATACAGACATACTGATATCTCTAAGCTGTACAAAAGAAATTACAGCTGACTACCCATCATACTAGGTTTAGGGCTATCCAGACTAGACATCTAAGAGTACAAAAGAAGACAAATACCTCCTGAAGGGAGCAAAATGCAGCTGAAATAATAACCAATAAACTGGTGGCCATCCGGAATAAAAGCTGGCTCACCCTGACAGCTGAAGTCGTCTTCGCTCCTTCACAACGTGGCGAACTCAATCCTGGAGCGAACCTGCCGAAACGAAATAGATAGACAAGAAACAAATAACAAACAAGGGTGAGTCAAAGGACTCAGTAAGTGGGGCAGACTAGCCACCTCAAAGAATAGGATGGCTAGCCAGGGAGAAAGAAAAAGATAAACCAAATTCCTCTTATTTAAATTATGAAAAGGTAGAGCCAGATAATAACTAGAAATACGTATGGAATCACAAACTCATTAATAACTAGGAACGTAAGATAGCCAGAACATATAGGTATCCCGAACATATCAACAATCAGAAATACATCATATCGTCGCTGTGTTAAACCCGATCCATATATTTATACCGTTGCGGCATGCAACCCGATCCATATATTTATACTGTTGTGGTGTGCAACCCGATCCATATATGTATACTGTTGCGGTGTGCAACCCGATCCATATATTTATACCGTTGCAGCGTGCGACCCGATCCATATATTTATACCATTACAGCTTGTGACCCGACCCATATATTTATACCGTTGCGGCGTGCAACTCGACCCATATATTTATACCGTTGTGCCGTGCAACCCGATCCCCGCAACCCAGAATACGAGCAAGAAATATATCCGCGACATAGTGTATATACCGCACACAAAACACAACACAATACATACATTAGTCAGTATGCGGTGCAATGAGATGGGATGAATGTGTTACAATGCAATGCAGTCACATATGCCTGATACCTATCTCCGCCGCGGGACTCTCATCGTCTACCGGGAGATATATGCAAAGATGACCCTTCACCGGCTCGGGACTCTCATCGATTACCGGGAAGTATATGCAATGATGACCCTTCACCGATGCGGGACTCTCATCGCCAACCGGGAAGTATATGCAATAATGACCCTTCACTGGCTCGAGACTCTCATCGATTACCGTGAAGTATATGCAATAATGACCCTACACCGTTGCGGGACTCTCATCACCAACCGCGAAGTATATGCGATAATGACCATTCACCGGTGCGAGACTCTCATCGACAACCGGGAAGTATATGCAATGATGACCCTTCACCGGTGCAGGACTCTCATCGCCAACCGGGAAGTATATGCAATAATGACCCTTCACCGGCTCGGGACTCTCATTGATTACCGGGAAGTATATGCAATAATGACCCTTCACCGGTGCGGGACTCTCATCGCCAACCGGGAAGTATATGCAATGATGACCCTTCACCGGCTCAGGACTCTCATCGATTACCGGGAAGTATATGCAATAATGACCCTTCACCGGTGCGGGACTCTCATCGCCAACCGGGAAGTATATGCAATGCTCAAAACCAGTGTACAATGCTCATATGCTCAATGCAATACCAACAACAGGGCATAACATATAATATACAATGTAAATTCAAAGCTAAGGCGTAATGAGTACGCCTATCAGCAGCTACACACGTAAGGAACACGTGGTAGAATATCCACAAGGCCAAGAACCTCCAAAGAAATGGATACAAACACTTATCTCTTCCAAAAGTTAGTACGGCTAATCAACAACTACTTTATCCTTTGGTTTCCTTGCCAAACGATCCCACTCTGAATATTTTGGGGTAAAAATTCTATCTTTTCTCCGGCTCTTTTCTCATTTTCTGGCATTTTTTTCCGTTTGCTTCTCAGCTTTTCCATTTCCATTTGTTTCTGCTTATTTTATTAACTCATGTACGTATCTGCTCATCCTTACCTTTGCTAAGTACCCCTCACCGCCAAACTTTTATATTTCATTTGCTTTCTCTTTTTTTGTCTTTTCCCATTTTGTTTTCTTTTTTTTTCTTTTACTCTTCGTAACAAAATTAAAGCGGTACCCTACGATATTCGAAATAATTCCAACTTTTGCATACAAGTTATACAAAATATATATAATATACTCGCGAAGGAGAATCTCAAATCGGACTCCCGAAACTCAATATGCAAATTAAACGAAAAAAGATCAAATTATTTAACTTTCGGCATTTTAGCGGAACTAGCCCAACAACATCGAAATTCACTTTCGAAAGTTCACAAAAGTCATAAATAATCATACGAATCTAACGGCGCTTTCAGATTTCGAATCGGAGCTCATTCGCCAAAACCGAGCTCGAAAATCTCTTTTTAATATTTATCAACATTAAAAACTGAAATCTTCTTCCGATGCCTACCAAACAAGGTCTGATTTAGCTCAAATTTTACCGACAGGTCCTAATGGACATTACAAATATTTTAAAATTATCGGCACGTCAATCGGAGTACTAACTTCCGAAACGACTGACCGAGGTCGTTTCATTCTCCTCCACTTATACTTTCTTTCGTCCTCGAACGAGCCTAAATCTAAAGCAAGATTCACGCGGATAACAAGATAAATTGCACAACCTTCATAAACTACGCCATGGGCATTATCTCATGATTATAGAATCAGAATTATAACACACACATCAAACTTTTGGATAAAAACATAGCTGGATAATATTATAACATCATTGCCCAGTTTATTCTGACTACACTGATCCTTCCTCGATCATAAGAGGAGACTTCTACATTTTCGAAACAAAGATACACGAAACTTTGAATGGGTTAACATAATTCCGCCGATGAATCACCTCGTCGATATGCTTTTCGATATAGAATAGGTCGATGAAACTAAGACTTAGCTTACGCTTCCGCAAAGCCTTAGGGATTCAATATCTATATTATTAGTATTGGAGGAAGACTCCTCCACTTAGAGCTTCAGCTCATACAACTAAGTTGAATAAAAATAGGCATCCTCGCAGGGTCTACTGGATTAAGGAAAACTTAACTAAAACAGAATGCGGCTCTGAGCTACCAAATTACCCTCTCGAGTTGCCAAACAGCTGCAACTCTCGAGTTCACAACTCCATACCTTTGTCGTAGACACCACCGCCTGATGGATCAACTCAGAGGTCAAATAACGCCTCTCATTACTCTTAGTAGCTTTAAGACACAATAATATGCTTACCCGGCTACCTTGACACGCACTTTGGCTCAACATAGGAAACATCACCAACGGCTACTAGTTGCCCGAGCTCACTAGTGCCGGACGACGAAGAGATGACAATGGACCGAGGATAGAAATACTTAGAGCTTTTGGAAGCTCATCTTCTTGTTCACTTGGCTACTTGAGCTAGACTACTCACGAGTCAAGCTAGCCAAAGAATCGCAATTGAAGAAATAGATATTAAATGAGCTCTATGAAACAACATCCATATCAATTTAACCTTCCTATAAAAAGGAAAATTCGACAATTTACCAGAAAACCCTTTTATAACCAAGATAAGCTCGATAGCATGACTTTACTAGCGTTTCGAACCAAGAGGAGACACATAGATTGAATATCACTTACTAATCACTTTGCACCGGAAGAAACGATAACATTTTTTTGATGGTGACGAATTAGGATCCCACTATTCTACCAATATTGAATTTCGAGGAGTGAGGTAAACTGAATTGACATAATAACAGAAGGTGGTGCAACAAGATGCCAAGCAGACAATACCGACACTCACTCCCAAATCTCTCACATATGAATCAGATACACTAGTAGGGTCTCACAAATTCCCTAAATAGATCATATTAGAAGCTTACCCCTCTACCACAATCGATTCTTAATTACGACAATATCCAAGGAAACCGTCGAAACATGACAAGACACACCATTTCCAGATCGATCAGAAAGATAAATCTTACTTGCAGATAAGGGAAGAAGAAACACACGGGTCTACTACATCGGATGCCTCAGCATCCTGCCAAACTAGCAGTTCATACAACTGCTCTGCAGCTGAGCTGAGCCACTACCCTGGTAATCACCTTCTGAAGAACCACTGCCACCACGCTCTCAACCTCTACTGGATGGTGGTATTTCTCTGGCTGATTGAGAATCTGAGATCTAAATAAAATCCCCTGCGACTGCGCAGATGCCTAATAACGAGAGAAAAGACGACTGCCTACTTGTCGGAGCAAGGAAAAATCCTCAAAGAATAGCCAGACTCACTATAATGATACCACCTTTTCGCTGAAAAGTGGAAGCTGGAAAAATTGTTGATAGCTATAAAGAAAAGATTGATTCTGATCTTGACAAGCTACTGGCGCACTCTAAGAATCACGTAACACAAGCTGAGATAACCTGGAAGGGGACCTCCCAAAATAATCTGAACTTTTACCTCCAAATGAGGTACCATGGTGCCCACCAGGGCCACGGGATCTCTTGCTCTCCCGCTCTAACTTATAGTATGCCTCGTACCTCTGAGCAATATTAACAACAACATCAATTGAAACCTCGGCCTCAATCTCTCGAGCCATTTGGGATCTCAAGGAAGGAGAAAGGTCATCAATATATATATTTGAATCTCTCGAAAGGCTCATGAACTAGTTCTAATGCATATCCAGCCATTCTATAGAATTCAATCTCATATTCTTAAATATCAACAGGCTAACCGACAGGCTACCCTGTCCAATCCACTCGAACTGGAAACACTTTTTATCTCATTCGCTACTCGAAAGGAACTTTTCCACGAATCTAGAAGTAAAATCAAACCAAATTAGCTAATAAAAGAGCGGCCCACCAATTCAAGGATGGACCCTGAAACTGGAAAGAAGAATAATCAACACCATACCGCTCGATATAATCAAGAGCCTGAAGGATACGCTGACACCATTTTATTTTGAAAAAAAATCACGAGGTTTATCTGATGCATTACTTAAGAATATCGGAAGGTTCAACCGCGTAAAATAATGCAACCTTTTCGGACACTCGGACCGAGCCATTACTCAGGCTAACTAATCATCCAGAATAACTAGTGGCACAACACATGCTGCTTCTAGAACATAATTTACTAGGGCAACACTAGGGACTGGAATAGGGGCTCCCTGAGACCGAACGTCTCCATCTGCGGCAACTTGATAAGCTTTCTAGAAAATAATAGGTTCTTGCGGTATCTGCGTCGCCAAGATTCTCGTAAAAACATCATAGAGAGCCAAGGGAACCACAAGGCTCTGCTCCCTTGCCCATCGCGAGCACGTACAGCTGGGACCTCTATAACTAGATCTCAGCACGATAAAGAAAAACTCTCAGGGCTTCGTCAGTGCTAGCCCCAGGCTAGACTGCTTCGTCTTGAACTCATACCATTTGCTGATTCGTCGCACGAGGGTTCACAATTACCATGAAGGAATTAACGAATTAAAGAAAATACTTTTGAATCCTAGAATGACACATGATCAGAAATGAAGGAAGTGAAACTTCCTAAATGCCATCATAGCCTCTCATAGATAAGTACGGACGTCTACGTACCCATCAGCGAGACTCTACTAGACACTGTCTTAGTCTGGATAGACTCTAAACCAGGCTCTGATACTAACTGACACGACCCAGATTTCGACTAGACCGTGCGGGCAGCCGACATCCTCCCCAAGACCTGTTGGGCGAACCCTTACAAATTAAATTAGCAAAATAAATATAACAATTCATAAATAAGGACAAGACTTAAAACAAAAATACAGTCATACTGATATCTCTAAGCTGTACAAAAGAAATTACAGCTGACTACCCATCATACTAGGTTTAGGGCTATCCAGACTAGACATCTAAGAGTACAAAAGAAGACAAATACCTCCTGAAGGGAGCAAAATGCAGCTGAAATAATAACCAATAAACTGGTGGCCATCCGGAATAAAAGCTGGCTCACCCTGACAGCTGAAGTCGTCTTCGCTCCTTCACAACGTGGGCAACTCAATCCTGGAGCGAACCTGCCGAAACGAAATAAATAGACAAGAAATAAACAACAAACAAGGGTGAGTCAAAATGACACAACCCAAAATCCGATTAGGCCGTACGGGCACCCGACATCCTCCCCTAGACACGTCGGGCGAACCCTAGGAAAATAAATATAACAATTCACAAATAAGGACTAGACTTAAAAAAACACATACATACTGATACCTCTAAGCTGTACAAAAGAAATTACAACTGACTACCCAACATACTAGGTTTACGGCTATCCAAACTAGACATCTAAGAGTACAGAAGAAGACAAATACCTCCTGAAGGGAGCAATATGCAACTGAAATAATAAACATAAAACTAGTGGCCATCCGGAATAAAAGCTGGCTCACCCTGACAGCTGAAGTCGTCTTCGCTCCATCACAACGTGGTGAATTCAATCCTGGAGCGAACCTGCCGAAACAAAATAGATAGACAAAAACAAACAACAAACAAGGGTGAGTCAAAAGGACTCAATAAGTGGGGCAGACTAGCCACCTCAAAGAATATGATAGCTAGCCAGGGAGAAAAGAAACAGATAAACAAAATTTCTCTTATTTAAATTATGAAAAGGCAGAGCCAGATAATAACTAGAAACACATATGGAATCAAAAACTTATTAAAACCAGGAACGTATGATAGCCAGAACATATAGGTATCCCGAATATATCAACAATCAGAAATACATCCTGTTGCGGCGTGCAACCCGATCCATATATTCATACTGTCGCGGTGTGCAACCCGATCCATATATTTACACCATTGCGGCGTGCAAACCGATCCGTATATTTATGCCGTTGCGGCGTGCAACCCCATCCCCGCAACTCAGAATACGAGCAAGAAATATATAGGCAAACTGAAATATTTCCACAATATGGTATACATACCGCATACACAAACACACATCATGATAGTCACACAATAGTCAGCACGCGGTGCAATGCAATGGGATGAATACAGTATGATGCAATGGTGTCATATGTGCCAAATAGATAGAGCGGAATCCTCCTGCTCTGAGGGCAGAATCCTCCTACCCTTTATATGATGTAATGGAGCGGAATCCTCCTGCTCCGAGGGCGGAATCCTCCTACCCTCAATGTGATGCAATGGAGCGGAATCCTCCTGCTCCGAGGGCGAAATCCTCCTACCCTCAATATGATGCAATGGAGCGGAATCCTCCTGCTCCGAGGGCGGAATCCTCCTACCCTCAATATAATGCAATGGAGCGGAATCCTCTTGCTCCGAGGGCGGAATCCTCCTACCCTCAATATGATGCAATGTGCATACGAATGCAACATGATGCAATAATAACCCATCACCAGCGCGGGACTCTCATCGACAGCTGGAAAGTATATAACATAACATATAATATAGAATACTCAGATTCTCAATGCAATACCGTAACAGGACATAACATATAATATAGAATATAAATCCGAAGCTAAGGCGTAATGAGTACGCCTATCGGCAGCTACACACGTAAGGAACACGTGGTAGAAAATCCACGAGGCCAGGTGCCTCCAAAGAAATGGATATAAACACTTACCTTGTTACAAAGTTAGCTCAGTTGCTCAACAACCGCTTTATCCTTTAGACTCACTGCCAAACGATCCTGCTGTATTCAATAAGCAGAAAATGATATCAAATAAGGCTAAAGGCTTCATTCCCCACATCTTAGGGTAATCCAGTTAGGAACCTGATACCCACGCGACCGGACTGTGTGTCCAATGTCCAGCCTCTATGGGGGCACTCCAAATCACACATAATATGATCACACTATTAGTGTAAGCATGTATGAGGCATAACACATGTGGAAACAATAGATATGGACTCAAAGGAATGAGGAGAAAACTCTGGATAGAACTATAGACACAACCTAGAACTCAGAATTTGTCCAACTCTTTGAATTTCTATAAAATTTTCGGCAGAGTTTCCCCTGATACTGGATGATTTGAAAAACAGAACCAGCACTATACTACACACGGGAATGGATACCCGGATAAACTTAAATGGATAACAAGATGAGACAACTGGATGACATAACAAATCCGCAGGTAGAATGTCTGGACAGCACCACTGTCCTGATTTTCAACCTGATTTCCAGAGTGTAGATCAAAGTTATAGACTTCATAGTCTTCATGAAAGTTTTAAATATATGTCTTAGGGTTTTGGGAATTCTTAAAGAATCTAAATATCAATTTTTTACAAGGAGTTATGATTAATATACTAACAACTGTCCAAAGATCAAAACAATTTTCCAGATTTTGAAACGTTTTGTCTTGTTGATTTGGACGTCTTTCACCTTGGATTTTAGTACCAAATTAAGTATATACAAGGTTTCCTTGATGCCATACAAATTTCTCACAATAAACACTAAGTTTAGAACTAAGAAAAGCTTCAAAAGCTAAATGATACATGTCTTGCCAAAAGAAAGGTTTAGTCTTACATACATTTGATGCTTCTTGCTTCTAAACCTTGTTTCCCTTGAATTCAACACCTTCTAAAGCTTAAACAAGCTATAATAAATCATTTGGGTACTTTACTTAGCCATGAAGTAATTCTAAAACTCAAGATATAGACGAAATTGAAGGTAGCATAACGTTGCCTTAATCGCGTAGAGCGTTTTGACGCAATCTGTCTTCAATTTCGAGTTATGATTGGCGTCCTTCCTTCAAAACTTGAAAATTTCTTCACTATTCATTAGAGCACTGTTTCTATCTTGAAGTTGCTGGAAAATGACGAGAAAATGATAAATTTTCTCTTTTATACTTGAAAATTTTCAGTTTTAGTCCTCTTTGCGCTTATGTCCCTTTTTCTGGCCTGATTTCTGATGCTCATATCTTTTTATACAGACATTGTATGAACAAACCGTCAAAATTTTTGGGAACTACACTCCAAGAGCTTCAATTTGGTCTATGATAAGTCCCCAAAAGACTTCATATGACAAATAAAATAAATTTTTGAAAAAGCTTCGTTACAAGGCGATTCCTTAGTTGGTTTTTCCGCAACTTAAATTCGATTTTTCCCAAACTTTATATTCAATATATAAATATCATATATGCTCATATTATGACTTTAAACTCACTTAAATCATTCTTAACATATCTTTAGAATGATATGCGTCACATTGGACATACGGGGTATAACAATTTTCCCCCATTAGGAACATTCATCCTCGAATGTTAAATGAAGTACGTAGAAGGATTAAGCAATGATCTGTTACATACTTGTAGTAGTGAAGAGATGTGAAAGGTCAAATTATTTAACTTTCGGCCTTTTAGCGGAAGCTAGCCGAAAAACCTGGAAATTCACTTTCGAAAAAGCACAAAAATCACAAATAATCATACGAACCTAACGGCGCTTTCGGATTTTGAATCCGAGCTCGTTCGAAAAACCGAGCTCGAAAATCTCTTTTTAGTATTTATCGACAATAAAAACTAAAATCTTCTTCCGATGCCTACCAAACGAGGTTTGATTTAGCTCAAATTTTGCAGACAGGTCCTAATGGACATTACGAAGTTTTTAAAATTATCGGCACGCCAATCGGAGTCCTAACTTCCGAAATGACTAACCGAGGTGAAACTCAATAAGTGGGGCAGACTAGCCACCTCAAAGAATAGGATAGCTAGCCAGGGAGAAAAGAAACAGATAAACCAAATTCCTCTTATTTTTAAATTATGAAAAGGCAGTGCCAGATAATAACTAGAAACACGTATGGAATCACAAACTATTCAACAACCAAGAACGTAAGATAGCCAAAACATATAGGTATTCCGAACACATCAACAATCAGAAATACATCCTGTTGCGGCGTGCAACCTGATCCATATATTCATCTTGTTGCGACGTGCAACCCTATCCATATATTCATACCGTTGCGACGTGCAACCGGATCCATATATTTATATCGTTGCGGCGTGCAACCCGATCCATATATTTATACCGTTACGGCGCGCAACCTGATCCCCGCAACCCAGAATACGAGCCAGAAATATATAGGCAAACTGAGATATGTCCACAACATGGTGTACATACCGCATACATAAAACACAACACAATACACACAATAGTCAGTATGTGGTGCAATGAGATGAGATGAATGCGGTATGATGCAATGTAGTCACATATGCCTGATACCTATCTCCGGCGCAGGACTCTCATCGTCTACCAGGAGATATATGCAATAATGACTCTTCACCGGCTCAGGACTCTCATCGATTACCGGGAAGTATATGCAATGATGATCCTTCACCGGTGCAGGATTCTCATCGCCAACCGGTAAGTATATGCAATAATGGCCCTTCGCCGGTGCGGGACTCTCATCGCCAACCGGAAAGTATATGCAATAATGACCCTTCACCGGTGCGGGACTCTCATCGCCAACCAGGAAGTATATGCAATAATGACCCTTCGCCGGTGCGGGACTCTCATCGCCAATCGGGATGTATATGCGCTAATGACCCTTCGCCGGTGCGGGACTCTCATCGCCAACCGGGAAGTATATGCAATAATGACCCTTTGCAGGTGCGGGAATCTCATCGCCAACCGGGAAGTATATGCAATAATGACCCTTCGCCGGTGCGGGACTCTCATCGCCAACCGGGAAGTATATGCAATGCTCAAAACTAGAGTGCAATGCTCATATGTTCAATGCAATACCAACAACAGGGCATAATATATAATATACAATGTAAATTCAAAGCTAAAGCGTAATGAGTACGCATATCGGCAGCTACACATGTAAGGAACACGTGGTAGAAAATCCACGAGGCCAAGTGCCTCCAAAGAAATGGATATAAACACTTACATCCTCCAAAAGTTAGTACGGCTAATCAACAACCGCTTTATCCTTCGGTTTCCTTGCCAAACGATCTCACTCTATTCAATAAGCAGAAAAATATATTAATTTAGGCTAAAGGCTTCATTCCTCACATCTTAGGGCAATCTGGTTAGGAACCTGACACCCTATTCGCATACGCAATACGTAGGCCAGGCCTATGTACAGGGTTCAGAGTCACCTGACCAAACCCTAAATAAATTATATTTATATGTTGCACATAGCTCACTGAGCACGAATATATAATTAATTCCATTATCAGGGTCCAATTGACCCTTTAAATTATCAGTTGAACTTATTAAACGATATCTGATATCTGAATTTTTACCGTTAAAATATATTCAAACACGCGTAATAAAATCAAATAATAATTAACATCATTACCTGGAGGTTTAGGGGTAAAAATCCTATCTTTTTTCCTGCTTTCTCATTTTCTGGTATTTTTCCTCTTCCCCGTCATTTCATTTTCTCTCTGTTTGCTTCTGTTTCTATATGCTGCTAAGCCATCATCCTTAGCTTTAGCTAAAGTCCCACCATTTTCTTTCTTTTTTTTGTTTTTTCCTTATTTTGTCTTTTCTCCTTTTTTTCTTTTTTCTTTAAAATTCGCTGCTACGGTAAAAATTAAAACAGTACTCTACGATATTCGAAATAATTCCAAATTTTGCATACAAGTTTTACAAAATATTTGTAACATAATCGCGAAGGCAGATCTCAAATAGGACTCCCGAAACTCAAGATGCGAATTTAAATGAAAAAAATCAAATTATTTAACTTTCAGCATTTTAGCGGAAACTAGCCGAACAACATCGAAATTCACTTACGAAAGTTCACAAAAATAAAAAATAATCATACGAACTTAACGACGCTTTCAGATTTCGAAGCGGAGCTCGTTCGCCAAAACCTAGCTCGAAAATCTCTTTTTAATATTTATCGACAATAAAAACTGAAACCTTCTTCCGATGCTTACCAAACGAGGTTTGATTTAGCTCAAATTTTACAGACAGGTCCTAATGGATATTATGAATATTTTAAAATTATCGGCACGCCAATCGGAGTCCTAACTTTCGAAACGACTAACCGAGGTCGTTTCATTCACCAACCAAATATACGTATGCTAAAGGCATATTTTCTTGTAGTTTTTCTTGTGGCCTTAAATATAATTTTAATTGGATAATATAAGTACCGAAAAATAAATCTGATAAGAACATTCACCAACCGAATATGTGTACACTAGACAACTAGCTTTATATATTTGGTTGGATGTATGGCCATTTCTGAAGATGAAAATAAGGGTTAACTGAAATTAGGTGTACATGTCTAACGACTAAGACTCCATTTGTTTTTATCAAGATTAAGAGGCCTGAACCTGAATGCAGATCTGAATATTAAGATATTGTCTCTGCATCTGAATACTATATTATTAAGACTGTTTGTTTTTACATGATCTAAATGAGTGTAATTTATTTATATGTAAATATAATATTATATAATTTGAATGAAATAATAATTAAATACTATATTAATATATTATAATAGAAACTCTCATTATTCAAAAATAAAATTATTGTTTATTAAGAACTAAATATCAAATTAACGTCTAATTTGCACCAGAAAAATCAAATTCTAACATTTAGACACTAAAAAACTCTATCAAGCCACTAAAATATAAAGTTTTCAATTTTTTTTCATCTTTGCATAAGTTGATTTGCAAGTTGCTCGCGTAAATTGTTCCTCATTTGTGAATTTTCAGCTGTCCAACTTGGTCCATTTGTTTCATCTAATGTTTCTCCATGTGTCCTTCGTCTTCAAATATTACTTGAGGCAAATCAAATTGATTAAACAAGTCATCATTTATACGTTCCTTCCTGACGAAATTATGAATCGCAAAACAAGCAATAACAACATCTCTCTGAACATCAAGTGGATATGGAGCCATCTTGCCCAATATCAGAAATCTTGCTTTCAGAACTACATAAGCACGTTCAATGACATTCCTGAGTTGTGCATGAGCATGATTAAACTTTTCTTCCTTATTTATGGCACGCCTACGTTGATAATCTCCTAACCAATATCGAATATTACGATATGGTGATAGGAATCCTCGAGTATTAGGATATGCCGCATCACATAAATAGTACTTACCTGACATTAAGATAAAAATATTTAACAATAATAATATAAAAAAATATTATTTCAGCAGTTTAAGTTGTATCACTTACTAGGTGGAGGAAATGGGAGGCCATTATGTGGATTAGATGCAATCTCTGTTAGGACACGTGCATCGTATGCTACCCCTTCCCATCCAGCAAAAACATAAGTGAAAATCATATTGAAATCACATATCGCCAATACATTTTGATAACATTCACCCTTTCACCTATTGTTCCCTACAAGAAAATACATAATTATGTTTAAAGTTTTAAGACAGGAAATTTATTATGAAGGTCTATAATGATAGAATAGCAAAAGTACCTTAAAAACTCTTCGTAGCCTTTTGTGAGCGGAGAAATATTTGAATTCGAATCAGATATTGTAGGTGCTATCATCTCTTTCGCAAACTGCATCATCGCTTCAAGAACCTCGTGAAAGTATTTATGAATAGTTTGTGAAGAATGTTGAAATCGTCTCTTGATAACCACGAAATGCTCGTTATGTCCTATGATGGTTAAAAATATTTCTATCTTCTGTTCGACAGATATATGCTTGTTATCTGTGAGCCACCCATTCTCTCTAAAACGTAAACATAGGCGAGCCTATGCATCACGAGGCATGCACATTAACTCTACGCATTGCCGATTAGGGCCATACAACAATTCTAATGTGTAGTTTTGTCCGGATAAAGATGACGTTAAATCTTTATTTCTTTGAGCATACTTGAGTCTAAATCGATTTCTATACCAATATAAGAACAGGAACCATACTTTTCGAACTTTAGCGTCCATGTCAAAACTGTTTTAACAAAAGAAGCGATAGTAAGCATAGTATGATTTATATTTGACAAACTAAACAGTTACACAACCACAATAAAAAGACATGAAAAAAGAGATTTTTTCACAAATAGATAGTGTTCCACAAGCTCAATAATATTAAAAAGATCCACAAGCATAATCACTACTTATTGAGAAAAGATTTCACATGATCAAAAACATCTAATGCATATCCAGCTAATTAGCAAATTCAAATAAGTCCCATCTTTTTCTCTATGCCTATAATCCAACCTTTTAATTTGTTCTCTGCCATTCTCATCCAGACTTTCTTATAACTTTCATTTTCACAAAGTATAGCAGCAGTCATGCTATATAGTGGTTCTTCCCATCCAAGACCATCTAGCTTTTCCATATATTCATCAATATCAGGTCCGCTAGCTTGTTTAATCAGCAAATCTAATGCATCTAATGCAATACTAATCTTCTCATCAATTTCCAAATGAGATGATGAGGATTTCTTTTTCCTTCTCAAATCTTTCCTTTCTATTGGAACTGAAGATTGAGATGTATAATTGTTAGGAGCTTCATGATTTTTATCACCAAGTAATTCTTCAACACCATCAAGTGTATCTACATCTATGTTAGTAGATACAAAAGAAGCACTAGGTTAAGGGTATGTACAACTTGGACTCCAGCCATAAATGCCTGTTGCAGTAGAACCCTCAAAAAGTGCAGTACAAAGATCTGGAAAAGGTAGAGGTGCAGTCTTCAATGTCTTTGCTTTTGGATGGGGCCTATATCCAAATAAGATATAGTAGTTTTTATATACACGTCAAACCTTTTTCTTACATCATAAACTAAAAGAAACTTCAATGTAATGAACTAATCTTTATGTACTCATCCCACTCACTATTAGTCATTGAAATGGTATTGGTCACTGGATCATAAATATTGCCGGTCTTTTTAGTAATTGGCACCCAAGCTTGATATTTTTTTTTTTAAATAATCATAGTGATTCTTCATCTGCTTTTGAGTAACTATAAAGCCATGAGATGTCTGCAAAGCTACTTTAACCTTGTTCCATGAATCGGGCTTCAAACTACTTCCAAGTCATCCGTTTAAGGATACTTCTTGAATACAAGTTTCTAAAAAGGTTCTAACAACATCCATATTTCTCCAACTCACTCTTGACTTTTCACTAGATTGTTCCATAGCTGAAATACCAAATTATGATAATTATAGCACATAGACTAGTTCATACAAAAGTAAAAGGAACAAAACAAAGAAACTAATATATAGAAACTTTCTTTAACTCCATCTAGTTACAGGACCAACAACCAAAGACCCCAAATCAGTAAGCAAATGAGTGACGAAAAACACATGAAAGAAAATAAATGTATGAGTAGCTCCACAGTAAGAAAATGAGTGACGAAAAATACATAAAAGAAAACAAGTGTATGAGTAGCTCTACGAAATGTTGTAAGTCTGCAAGCAGCAATGAGCTAAAGCTAGTTTCTAATTTTGTATTCTTCTTTTTCCATTCATCCAATGTAAAAATTTATTTGATCAAAGATAGATTAAAGTGCATTCACATAAACCAAAGTACACCATTAACCAAGAAGCTAGCCTCAAAGTGCACCATTTTTTACTTTACTAAAAGCATAACCATTCAACAACTACTTTTGCTATTCTCTTTTACAAGTACTGCTTTCACTTACTTTTTCTTGTCTCACTTATGCTACAGTTATATGTCCATATTCTTCATGTTGGCATTGGAATAGCACTCACTTTGTAAGAAAGTGTTAACCACAATATATACTAGAGATACTATTTCAGGAGTAGCTCTATTTTACTTCTAATTTTCGGATTGCACCTCACACACTCTTGAAGAACAGATGCAGGGAATTATTGTGCTCCTTTGTGTGCAACCTTTCAATAGATACATTCATCAAATTATACAGATAGATACCATCTTGTATCACAAACTACGACACAACTTTAGTGTAGAACAATTTTAACTTTTCAGAGCCGTAACTTTCATAACTTTTCAGAGCCATAACTTTTCATCTTTAATATATATTAGAGTCATAACTTTGACAATTTCAGAGTTATATCTTTTCATCTTCTTATAATTTCAACTTCAACTTTTTACTCAGAGTAATAAAAACTTAAAGAACGACTTGAATAATGGAAAAAAGAAGAAGACAACCCATGAATTAGGATTACTAGGGGAAGAATCATATGGTCAAAATAAAATTATTCAATTCATCTACAGTAGGAAAATTGAAGTAAAACCAATATCTTTCAACTTAAAGTCAATCAGTCAAATTTTAAGCAACAATACTCAATAGGTTCTTCATAAACGCACCATGAAATTTATAAAGTCATATGAAAACATATATACCTTCTCAGAGAAAGAGGCGTGAAGATCAGAGTTACTAATTTGGAGAAAATCTTTGATAATTTGTGAAGATGGAGAGAGGGGAAGAGGGTGAATATAAGGGGAAGGTGAGAAAGTTGTTCCTTTTTTCGTGTAACTTTTTTCCTATAAAAGTACCGTGTAATTTTTAAAGATCTGTATAACCATACAGACTTGGACACAGATATTATTGGGAAAGAGGTATTCAGTTTTATTAAGGGCTTTTCAAAATAAAAAAACAAATGGACTTAATGGACCTAAATATGTCCTATTCAGATTAAGAGGCTCATTAAGTGCAAACAAATGAGCCCTAACTTAGTTTAAGGTAATGCTTCAATGTGTAGTTGTTTTAATTATATACAATAAATATTTAGCTAGCGTTTGGACATAGATTTGATCAAAAGTGGAAAAAAATGAGTGTTTGAAGTTGATTAAAAAATAAATTTTAATAGTTGAATTTGTATTCGGACATACATTTTAATTGAACAAAAGTTGAAGTTCTGTGAGGAATTTTTTTTTTGTGAAAAAACTCGAAATCGTTTAGGCGGACAATAGAATTGAAAAAAAAAAAGCAGGAGTAGTATTCTTGTGTGTAAATCAATCTACCTTACTTATCCACCAAAGTTGAGATAGTGTGGGATCGAGTTTAATAGATATCTATGTCATTTTTTGACATAGAGGTCTTGTTAATATTTTCAGTACAATTCAATCTTATCATAAGTTACCAAAGGTGTATAGCAGGATGTATCTATAATTAGATTTCTAAGTTCACGTTGCACATTCATTTCATAATATTTTCTTTGTTTGTTTCCTTCTCGACTTTTAGCTTAATTGTACGTCATATACATTCAAATTCAAAATTTATTTCCATGGATACTATCAAAGTCAACCCTGAATTTGATGGTCGATTCTATAACAACACTAAGTCTTCTAGACCCTGAGGAATTTAGAAGGCGTGGCCATATGATGGTTGATTTCTTAGCTGACTACTTTCACAACATTGAAAAGTACCCTATTCATAGCCAAGTTGAACCTGGTTATCTTAAAAGACTACTTTAGTGAAATTGTCATTTTTACACTCATCTACCTTATAAAATTCAATTTTTATTCTGTCATAGTTTGTTACTACTTCAACTACTATGCCTCAAATATTTTGAATTGCAAGAAGACATCACTAATTCACTATCTTTTCACCAATAATTAATCTGTAAAAATTATCTTCTTTAGTTTGGGCTAGCTCTGTACTAGAGTTATAAAAATTCAATCTTCAATGTCTGGAACTTCATCCATTGCTAAAGGTTTCCTAACGTTTGTTGAGGAACTTATTTCTTCCAGCCATAATTGACAAATAAACGTGATAAGGACATTCACCAACTAAATATACATATGCTAAAGGCATATTTTCTTGTAGTTTTTCTTGTGGCCTTAAATATAATATTAATTGGATAATATAAGTACGGAAAAATAAACCTGATAAGAACATTCACCAACCGAATATGTACACTAGAGAACTAGCTTTATATCATTTGGTTGGATATGTGGCCATTTCTGAAGATGAAAATAAGGGTTAACTGAAATTAGCTATACATGTCTGATGACTAACTTAGTTTAAGGTAATGCTTCAATGTGTAGTAGTTTTCATTGTATACAACGAATATTTAGCTAGCGTTTAGATATAGATTTGATCAAAAATGGAAAAAATGAGTGTTTGAAGTTGAGTTAAAAAATAATTTTTAATAATTGAATTTATTTTCGAACATACATTTTACTTGAACAAAAGTTGAAGTTGATTTTTTTTTTTTTTTTTTTTTTTTTTTTTTTTTTTGGTTTTTTGTGAAAAAACATAGAATCTTTTAGGCGGATATAGAATTGCAAAAAAAAAAAGTAAGGCTAGTATTCTTTTGTGTAAATCAATCTACCTTACTCATACACCAAGGTTGAGATAGTGTGGAATCGGATTTAATAAATATCTATGTCATTTTTTCACATAGAGGTCTTGCTAATATTTTCAGTACAATTCAATTTTATCATAAGTTACCAAAGGTGTATAGCTGGATCTATATATAATTAGATTGCTAAGTTCATGTTGCACATTCATATTATAATACTCTCTTTGTTTGTTCCCTTCTCTGCTTTTAGTTTAATTGTACGTCATATACCTTCAAATTCAAAATTTATTTCCATGGATACTATCAAAATCAACCCAGAATTTGATGGTCAATTCTGTAAAACCACAAGTCTTCTAGACCCTGAGGAATTTAGAAGGAATGGCCATATGATGGTTGATTTCCTAGCTGACTACTTTCACAACATTGAAAAGTACCCTGTTCGTAGCCAAGTTGAACCTGGTTATCTTGAAAGACTACTACCAGATTCTGCCCCTATCCAACCCGAACCAATTGAGAAAATTCTCAAAGATGTTCGAAGCGATATTTTCCCAGGGTTGACACATTGGCAAAGTCCAAATTTCTTTGCTTATTTTCCTTGTAGTTCTAGTACTGCTGGAATTTTGGGTGAAATGCTTAGTGCTGGTCTTAACGTGGTTGGCTTTAGTTGGATAGCTTCACCAGCTGCAACCGAACTAGAGAGCATTGTTATGGATTGGCTCGGGAAATTAATAAATCTTCCCAAAACTTACCTTTTTTCTGGTGGTGGTGGTGGTGTTATGCAAGGTACCTTTTAAATTAATTACCGTTGCTACCACTTACTGTACATGGATGAAGACAAAATTTTTGTAAGCATGGAGTACACTAATAAAAGTTTTAGGATGACTCAAAAGATGCAAACCTAGCTAGTATAATTGAAAATAAATATAACTTGTACCTAGACATTTTAGCATGCTTCTAACCTCAAATTTTTAATTTACAACAGGTACGACTTGTGAAGTTATGTTGTGCACTATTGTCGCTGCTAGAGATAAAATGTTGGAAAAATTTGGAAGAGAGAACATTGACAAGCTAGTAGTGTATGCATCAGATCAAACCCATTTTTCTTTCCAAAAGGCTGTTAAGATTTCTGGGATCAAACCTGAAAATTTTAGAGCTATCCCAACAACAAAGGCTACTGAGTTTTCCTTAAATCCAGAATCACTACGTAGAGCAATTCAAGAAGACAAAAAAGCTGGACTAATTCCTCTATTCTTGTGCACAAGTATTGGAACTACTTCAACAACTGCTGTTGATCCACTAAAGCCACTTTGTGAAATTGCTGAAGAGTATGGAATTTGGGTACATGTTGATGCAGCCTATGCAGGAAGTGCATGCATTTGCCCAGAATTTCAGCATTTTCTCGATGGTGTCGAACATGCAAATTCTTTCAGGTATCCTTCTTGTTTTTTTAGGTTACTCATACATTTTATTATGAATGGTGAGTTGTCGTTATCTGTTAGCTAAATTAATGCTGATTTTGTGTGAAAATTATAAGTATTAAACTCAGTTTCTTAATGGGGTTGAAAACTTACTCTTTCAGTTTCAATGCACACAAATGGTTATTCACTACCTTGGATTGTTGCTGCCTTTGGCTGAAAGATCCAAGTTCACTTACAAAAGCATTGTCAACAAATCTTGAAGTCTTGAGAAATGACGCCACGGACTCCGAACAAGTGGTTGATTACAAAGATTGGCAAATTACTTTAAGTCGTAGGTTCAGATCATTGAAGTTGTGGCTTGTGTTAAAATGTTATGGTGTAGCTAACCTCAGAAATTTCATAAGAAGCCATATAGAAATGGCTAAGCATTTTGAAGAACTTGTAGCCATGGATGAGAGGTTCGAAATTATGGCTCCAAGAAATTTCTCTCTGGTGTGCTTTAGGGTTTCACTATTGGCATTGGAGAAAAAGTTTAAATTTGTCGATGAAACCCAAGTGAATGAGTTCAACGCTAAGCTTTTAGAGTCCATTATTTCATCCGGTAATGTTTACATGACTCATACTGTGGTTGAAGGAGTTTACATGATACGTTTTGCTGTTGGTGCACCTCTCACTGACTATCCCCATATTGATATGGCCTGGAATGTGGTTCGAAACCATGCAACTATGATGCTGAATGCGTAGAAAAATCACTTATTCTTGAGAAAAATAATAATTCACCGAACACAGCCCTTGTCGGTTATGTTTTCTTGTTTTTATCTGTCATTTTCATTGATTTTTATTTAAAGCAATAATATTTTATTTTATGTAATAGGGTTATCTGTTGATCAGGCTTAGTATAATTATTGTACTACTACTTTGCACAATTTCTATGTTTTCAAGTGAGCCTTAATAAGACAAATTTATGTTTTTATTTTAATACTTAATTTGCTTGTAGAATTTAATTTTCTAAATTTACATAGCATATGCATTCATAAAAAGGACTGCTTGGTGGACAATTTATCTCGCACTAACAGAGCATCCTAGAAATGGTCACACACTAAGAAGTGTTATGTTTGCAGCCTAGCCTGATACAAGCATCAGTTTGATTTCTACAGCTCGAATTCGAGACCTATAGGTCACACAGAAAACTTTACCGGTTGCTCCAAGGCTTCCCTTCACCTGCAATCATTTCCAAATAAAAATTCGTTACAAAGTCTAATAACTTAATCTAGAAATTAGGTAATTAATTAACTTTTGTTATAACTAGACCACTTTGATAGTCTTTTAGTACACAAATTGATAAAAACTTTATTATTTCCATTCACTATATGATTATAATGAGATTCCAAGACCTGTAAGAAAAATATAATTTTTTATGCTAGCGCATTGATAAAAGGCCCCATATATTAAACATCCAAATTTTTTTCTTTGAAATATATGACGCATGCACAAGAAGTACTAGTACTTTCTAGGAATATCAACTTGTGTTTGAATCCTAGAAAATTTATTTGTTCAAAACTTTTATAAAATTAATAAAACATAGGGCTAATTTTTAAAGCAAACAAGCAACTTTTTGATGACGTGGTAAAAGATGTGATCTGTAATAAGCTTCTCACCAATTTGTTAAAACGTGTGTGAAGCTAATAATATTTTGTAGGATATGCTAAACATGGATAAGACATAAATAGTGCTCTAAAATCATGCAAGTAACCCAATTAAGGAGGGAAGATATTGATATGATTTTCAAAGCCTCACTATCGAGTTCTGGTACTTAAACTATACATCATAACGCATGAAATTCGTCTGAAATATTAATGGGCCTTGCATGGTACTCATAGCATAAATTGCTGGAATGGGATATCCATAAAGGTCGGTTTGACTTTTTTACTCGGCTTAACAAAATCTTGAAAAAAAGTCTTTGTCGATAACAAGGATAAGTTATAATTTGCAAACTTACAAGTCTAATTTGAGTGTTAAACTTTTGTCCTCATATAGGCAAACAACTTTCTAGGCCATTGCGCTAGGAAGTGCTGAATGTCAGACAAACCCTAAAATTTCACTATATGTCCCTTTGGTATGACATTGTGTAAGTATTTTTCGTGTTTCTAAATGTGTGCATGAAGATCCTTGTATTTCAAAGTTTATACAGGCGGGCCAAAACTCAGTTTTAAATTGATATTTTTATGCTAATTAATATACTAAACTACTTAATTATAGAAATACCGATATTTTTAAATAATTACCCTACATACCAACACTTTTTCACATTATGCAAAATATACAAATGTTCATTTCCTTTCTTTCCTCTCTACCCAAAACCCTAACTTCTCCCCCTCTCTTTCTCTCCTCTCCTCCACCCACCCACCGTTCCCCACCCCCCTCGCCGATCGCCGATCGCCGATCGCCGCCGCGGTGGAGCAGATCCGCTCCTCTCTTTTCCGATCTTCTCCTTTTTTTTTTTCATTTTGTACATGTATATGTGTGTATTTTTATGTATACATATGTATTTTGTTCATACAAGTTCAGATCTTCTTCTCCTTCTTTTTTGCATTTGAATATGCACATTCAAATTTACATCTGCAAGTATATGTATCTGTATGTTCGTGCATATACATGTAATAATTTTAAGCACACAAGTATATGGACGTGTATATCACAGTATGAACGTGTATATCCGAGCATCTATTTGTATTTTTTGTATATGTTTTTGTGTGTATGTCAAGTAATAAATATCACACACATAAATTTGTTTCGTTTGTAGATCTGTAGATTCGTGTATGTATGTCTGTTTTTAGTGTATGTATAATACAATTTTTTTTGTGTATTTACATGTATTTTTGTTTATATGTATTTTCCAACTTTAATTTCAAAAAAAAAATCAATGCTTATATGTATTTATGTGTATTTCATTTTTTAGATTCAAAAAAAAAAAAAAACGGTGGTGGATGGCGGCGGCCGGCGGCAGCCGGCGGTGACTAGGCGGCGCCGCCGCCTGGGGTGGTAGCAGTGGGGGGGAGGACAGTAGCAAGAATGAGGAACCTTAATTTATTAGTTTTGTTGATTTTTGTATATAATGAGTAAAAAAATGTTGGTATTTTTTGTAAAATGGAATAATGTTGGTATTTTTTGTAATTTTGGTGTTAGGATTGTATATATTTGTAAAACTCCCTTTTAAATTTGATGGATCTGTTGAAAGTTCATTTATTTATAATTCTGTCGATACTTGCTTGTAAGTTTTAAAACATTGACACCAAAATATGACAATCTTTTAATATTTATGAATTAATGAAGTTGGACGGATATGTTGGCATATGTAATCAGATTGTTCAAATGTTTTGCCTAGAACTGAAAGAGTCTTCCAAGAAAATGGCATTTTTAAGTACTTTTTTAACATAACCCAAAGTTTTGGTTAGGCCGTGCGGGCACCCGACTACCTCGCCTTAACATGTCGGGCGAACCTATCGAAAAACTCAATACATATATGACCTACAACTGACTTAAACATGAAATAAAATTAACATTAAACGTAAAATAGTTCCAAAGGATGGATACATACATATAAGATGAACAAATATATAAGTTGTTAGAACACACATCTAACTACCCCAAACATAAGTCTAGAGATTTCTAGATCAGATATCTAAGAAGTCTAAAAGATATACACATCCCCGAAGGAAGCGCAATAAGATAAACTGTTATATCTATAGCTGGCGGCCTCGATGAACAAGATGGATCACCACAGACAGCTAGACACGTCTTGCTCCTCAATCACGTTGTTGTTGACTAGGGCTTGGAGGGAATCTGAAAAAGTGAAAAGACAAAAAAGATAAAGAGGGAGTGAGTCATAAGGACTCACTAAGTGAAAAATAAATATCAACCACGAAAGATAAATACGCTAGTCAGGGAAAACAAAATCATAGCAACCAATCAACTAAGTCAACTGCAAATAAATACTTCAATGATTCCATACAGTTCATAAAACACACATAAAGATATGAAATGAATGCATCATGATGCAGTGGGGTCACATGTGCCTAACACCTATCTCTGCCGCGGGACTCTCTGAAACGACCTTAGGTAGTTATTTTGGGAGTTAGGACTCTGATTGGCATGCCGACATCTTTAAAATCTTTGGTAGGTATCAGAAGAAGGTTTGATTTTTGTTGTCGGTAAATCTTAAAAAAGAGTTTCGAGCTTGATTTTGGAGAATGAGCTCTGATTCGAAATTGAAAAGTTTCGTTAGGTTTGTATTGTATTTTGAGACGTGTGTGAATTTTTGAAAGTGAATTCTGATGTCGTTCGGATTGTTTCCGCTAAAAATTGAAAAATTTATAATTTGATCTCTTTCCGTTTAATTCGCATCTTGACTTTCAAAAATTCGATTCGAGATCCGCCTTAGCAAGTACGTCACATAAATTTTGTATAACTTGCTTGAGAAATTTGGGATTATTTAGGGTTCCGTTTTAATTTTCGTCACGAAAACAAAAAAGGAAGGATTAAAGAAAAGAAAAGAAAGAAAAAGGAAATGATAAAATGAAAGAAAAAGGAAAGTAATAGAGGCGGTGGCTAAGGGATATAAATCCCTTAGCTTAAAGCTCAAAATGAACAGAAACAAAGAGACGAGAAACATAGAAGGCAATAAAGAAACAAAAGCAAGAAAATAGAGAAAGGAAAGGAAAAGGAGAAGGAAAAAACATAGAATTTTCACCCTAGAACATCCAGGTAATGATGTTAATTCATTACTTCAGTTTATTACGTGTGTTTGGACATATTTTAATGGTACAAATTGGAATATTAGACATCGTTCTAATGAGTTAAATTGATAGTTTAAAGGGTTAATTAGACCCCGATAATGGAATTGATTATATATTCGAATTCAGAGAGTTATGGGCAACCTATAAATATAATTTACTAAGAGTTTGGTTATGTGATTTTGAACCATGTACATAGGCCTGGACTGTGTATTGTCTATGCGAATCGGGTGTCGGGTTCCTGACCGGATTATTCTAAGATCTAAGAAATAAAGCCTTTAGCCTTATTTGATATATTTTTCTACTTATTGAATAGAGCGGGATCGTTTGGCAGTGAATCCAAATAAAAAAGCGGTTATTGAGTTGTAGTGCTAACTTTTGAACGAGGTAAGTGATTATATCCACTTTTTTGGTGACCTTTGGCCTTGTGGATATTCTACCACGTGTTCCTTCCGTGTGTAGTTGCCGATAGACGTACTTATTATGCATTAGCTTTAGATTTACATTATATATTATATGTTATGCCCTGTTTTTGGTATTGCATTGAGCATAGAAGCATTGTACTCTGGTTGTGAGCTTGACATACACTTCCCAGTAGTCGATGTGAGTCCCGCACTAGTAAAGAGTTATAATTGCATATACTTCCCAGTAGTCGATGAGAGTTCCGCACCAGTGAAGGGTTATTATCGCATATACTTCCCGGTAGTCGATGAGAGTCCCACGCCGGTGAAGAGTTATTATTGCATATACTTTCCGGTAGTCGATGAGAGTCCCGCGCCGGTGAAGTGTTATCCTTGTATCATATTGAGGGTAGGAGGACTCCGCCCTAGGAGCAAGAGGATTCCGCTCCTTGCATCATATTGAGGGTAGGAGAATTCTGTCCTAGGAGAAGAAGAATTCTGCTCCTTGCATTATATTGAGGGTAGGAGGATTCCGTCCCGGAGTAGGAGGATTCCGCTCTATTCATTTGGCACGTGTGACCTCATTGCATCATACTGCATTTATTTCATTTCATTGCACCGGTTGCTGTGTATTGTGTGATTTTTGTGCGATGTTTTGTATATGTGTCATGTATTTCTGGTTATGGATATGTTCCGGGCTACTTATATGTTTCAGTCAATCTTATGTCCATGGTTGTTTATGAGTGTATAGTTCCTTACGTGTTTTCAATTTTTACCTGGCTCTGCCTTTTTATAGTTGAAATAAAGTGAATTTGGTTTGCCTACTTAACTTCTCCCTTGCTAGCATATCTGCTTTTTTGAGGTGGCTAGCCAGCTCCCACTTACTGAGTCCTTTCGACTCGCCCTCTTTTTGCTTCTTGTTTATTTATTTCATTTCGGCAGGTTTGCTCTAGGATTGAGTTCGCCACGTTGGTGAGGAGCGAAGACGACTTCAGCTGTCAGGGTGAGTCAGGTTTTGTTCAGGATGGCCACCAATTTTATGTTTATTTTCTCAATTGTATTTCGCTCTCTTCAGGAGATGTTTATACTTCATTTAGATTCTTAGATGTCTATCTCGATAGCCCTAAACCTAGTACATTGCGTAGTCAGCTGTAACTTCTTCTGTACAGCTTATGTATAATTATGTTCGTGTCTCTTTAGGTTTGGTATTGCCCTGTTTTTGGTATTGCATTATATATTATATGTTATGCCCTGTTTTTGGTATTGCATTGAGCATAGAAGCATTGTACTCTGGTTGTGAGCTTGACATATACTTCCCAGTAGTCGATGAGAGTCCCGCACCGGTAAAGAGTTATAATTGCATATACTTCCTAGTAGTCGATGAGAGTTGTTGCTCCCAAACGCACACGCAAGTATACGTGGTCGACAAGTAATAAAGTGATAAGTAGAGTATCGTTCCCACGAGGACTATTCAGACTGAATTCTAGCAAACAATTTCCTAAGAACTATTCAGGGATCTTTTTCCAATGGTTGAGAATTTACTAACTAAATGCAATAATTAAAACAAATAATTGAGATCAAGTAACAGAGCAAATTCTAAGTTGTTATCAATAACAGAGAAACGGTCCAGGGTCAGAGTTACAAACAATCCAGTTGAGTTTTCCAGTTGATTCTACTTCTTGATTTTCTAGATTGCTAACTACAGGTTAATTGTGCCCGTGAAAACCTTTCGATTCTTCACGGTCTATGCAGGCTATTCCAATCCCTATATGTCTATAGGTTGAATCACGTGCACGCATTAACGAATTCTGTAATGAGTTAAACTAGGCGAGCAAGTATATGTCTATCCTACTCACAAATTGGTTCCCCGATGCCCGGGTTCACAAACTAGTTCTATTCTTTCTTATTACGTAATTAGATTCCCTCTTTCGAGTTCAATCTAAAAACCATGGATAGTGTTCAATTATCAGGCCTCAATAATCAAACAATTATGATCAAGAAAGAATAAACAATCCGTAATGGTAAATCAATATATAGAAATCAACTTTCAAACATCAACCTTCATGTATTTACTCTAACCCTAGAACGAACAAACTATAGAATTAAAGAGAAGAATAAGAGAAAAAGAAAAAGAACTTGGTTAGAAGACATCTAGGCCTCCTCCCCTCTTCTCCAAAACTTGCTCCAAAGTCTGAACTCCCATAAAAAACTAAGTAAAAGAGTATTTATAGGGTTTACAAACACCTAGTAATAAGTTAGACCCAATCCTAGACGAAATATGAAGTAAAAACGCGCACAAGGGGCGCTATAACGGGCGCCCCGCGCCTCGTAACGCGCGACATTGGACAGAACCCGTCGAAAGTTGACCGCTATGCCTCCACGCCGCGTGGGAAACCGCGCCCACCAGGCTGGCGCATTTCCTGGCGCGGCGCGCCACCTGTGGCGCCCAGCCATTTTCCTGTTTCGTTCGCTCCTTTGCTCGCTCGTGTCGTGCCTTCGTGTGCTCGATCCAATCCTCAATCAAAATCCAATCTTTTCTTGCTCAATCACGCTCTTAAAAGCTCCAATTACACTGCATAACAATCTACATACACACGACATAAAATCAGTGCAAAACCACATTCATGAACTATAAAACGAGCGAATAACAAGCTCAAGTATGCGGAAATATTAAGGAAATATAGGCATAAAATGCCAAACATCACCACCCCACACTTGAACCCTTGCTCGCCCTCGAGCAATCACAAATAACCTCCAACCTAGGTAGAACAGGTCTGCCCATGACTATGGTTGATACCGACCATTGAACCAATGCACACATGACTACTATGGATCCACAACATGCCAACAATTTACCAAAACCAAAAATATGAGAACAACCACCCCAAAATAACTCAAATGCACAAACTCAACTTATTGCAACCATGCTCCCACAAAATCACACCTATCTACTCAACCAAGAAGCCACCAACTTCACCTATTTCATGCAAACCATGTGCCCTCACCAATATGAAGCAAAAGAGTGTCCCCCAAATATCACACACAAAATCAATATCATGAATAGAATGGGGGCAATACAAATAAATTCACTCACTCTCATGAAAGTCTCACATGTCACACACAACGTACCATAGGCTTGCACGTAGTGTAGGACTCCACTAATGTAAGCTCACTCCAATCGGGATTAACTAGGACTTTAGAAAGGTCGTAATATAGGCTAAGGGGCGGATAGGATACATATGGTAATAGTGACTACCTCCCTAAGCACTTTAATACATCACATTCAAATTAATCATCAATCTCATCAAGCCACCCAAACCAACAACTTCTACACATACACCTTCTCACAAGTAGCATTTTTCATATAAGTACACACTAGCAAGGAATGAATATCTCTTTTTTTTTTCTCTTTTCCACAATTTTTTCAACTTTGCTATTTTTTTCTTTTCTTTTTTTTTAATTTCATCCAACCTTGCCAATGCTTTTCACTACTTCACAAATTTTCAATTATTCTCCTTCATTAGCTCCACTCAAAAACCTCCCAATTCCAACCACAACTCCAATCAACTACACAATATCAACTGAAGTGCTAAGGAGTAAAGGGCCAAAAGAGACAGTTTAGAACAAATGGGTAGGCTTGGGGTGTGGGTGCCAACAAAAAGGGTCAAAGAAATCACAACAACAATTTTTTCCAAGGTATATATGTAAGGGCATGCAAATCAAAAGAAGGCCTTGTATCATTTCCCAACTAGAGCAAACCTAGGATTTCGCTTTGCACACACACGGGGCAAGTTCTAGACATTAATATGCAACATGGAGTAAACAAGAACATGCCTCACAACACACATTGCACACGATCCACACAAAAAGGTTCCATCAACAACTCTCACTCAAGCATCTAGAATGCAACTTGTGGAAATTTAAGCACTAATGCACAAAGGTTCACAATCAAGTCAAGCAAACGGATTCAAGCATCTCAAGGGGTTCGTTCCATGTTTTTCCTAGGCATGCATCAAAATTAAACTCAAGGACACCACAAATAGCACATGCAATCAAGTCCAAGTCCATCGGTATCAAACAAATCAAAGGCACCTAGCATTCTACCTTTTTCCTACGTCTAGGGTCATCTACAACTAACTATCCTAATCCTAATAAAAATAAAAACTACCCGGTTCAAAGGTCTCCCCGTGGAAAAGAACCGAGGCCATAAGAAAAACTACGGGGTGGATGACATGTACCACTAATAAAACTAAACTAAAAGGAAAATCTTTTTGGAATTTTTCATTGGTTTTCTAATTTTTTTTTTTCATTTATTAAAGCAAGAAACAAATCAAAATAAAGTCAAGTGACAAAACAAAAATCCTATGGTACATGCATCCTAACCTCAAAAATAGATAAAGGGTAGTTCCCCCACCCCACACTTAAACTAAGCACTATCCTCAGTGCTAAAAATAAGGAAGTGCAAGGTAAAGAAAACTTTCCTGAAGATTCTAGTCCTTGGTGCTAGCATCCTCCAAGCTTCCATATAGTATGAGGTACTCAGACTTCCCTCATCAGGTCATCAATATTGGGCAAGGGTGAGGACACCCCACACTTAGCCTCGACATTACATGAACCTGCAATCCAAAGAATCACCCAAAGTAATATACAACCATAAAAATACTAATAAAAATAAATAAAAGTAAAGCAAGCAAATTGGGTTGCCTCCCAAGAAGCGCCTTAGTTAACGTCGCGGCACGACGAAGACAACTTCATCACTTTTGTCTCCACCTTGAACTAATGAATTGAATCCCCAACTTTGCCTCAAGCTTACGACTATGGTATTGGGGTGGTGGAAAAAATACAAAAGGACCAAGTAACCATTGTCGCATTTTACACTTCTTGGCCTTTAAATAAGGGATGTCGTTTTGTCTCCTCTGTATCACAAACTTTAAAATATAAGCACCTTGTTCCTCCTCCTTTGGTTTCTTCATAGGCTCGGGTGGCTCAATTTTCATGTCACCATCCAAACACAATGTTGAAAAATGATTGGAATGAGGTCCAATGCGCTTCAATTCCAAAGTTACATTACTTTTGACACCCTCACTTGCACAAACACAAGAGTCCTCAATATGATGTTTTCTATTTCCTCACTTGACTCTAATGTAATTTCCTCAACTTCGGCATCATCAACTAATATTAGGTCGAGTGGTAGGAATTCCACTTTTTGCTCCTCAAATTGGCTTCTAAGCTCTTCTATCTCAAACCTACTAATCACGACAACTGATAATTGAGCTTCAGACACCTCAACCATATCACTCAAATTCTCCTCCAAGTCGTGAATAGTCAAGCCAAATTCGTCGATCTCTTGCCTGAGCACAACCCTTTCTTCCATAAATTGCCTCGTCATATTTGTAAGTTCACTCCTGAAATCCCCATAAGCTTCTAAGAGTTTGGCTTGCTCCATTAGCCAAGTTTCGCTAACAACCTGCACTTTATCGCTCCTGTCAAACTCACAAACATCATTAGAATCATCACAAAAATTATTGGGGGAAGGAGCATGACACTTAAGACAATCATTCCACCGGACAATTTTCCCAAAAGTGATGTCCTCCACAAAGTAGACAAGAATCAATTAAATTTGAGCAGCTATCATTCAACCCACTTTCATTAAAAGATGCCATGTAAACTAGTAATACAATAATATATTAAAAATAAAATAAAAAAAATTTAACTTGAATAGAAAATAATAAATTGTTCAAAAAGAAACAGTCAATAATTAGTCCCCGGCAACGGCGCCAAAAACTTGTTGCTCCCAAACGCACACGCAAGTATACGTGGTCGACAAGTAATAAAGTGATAAGTAGAGTATCGTTCCCACGAGGACTATTCAGACTGAATTCTAGCAAACAATTTCCTAAGAACTATTCAGGGATCTTTTTCCAATGGTTGAGAATTTACTAACTAAATGCAATAATTAAAACAAATAATTGAGATCAAGTAACAGATCAAATTCTAAGTTATTATCAATAACAGAGAAACGGTCCAGGGTCAGAGTTACAAACAATCCAGTTGAGTTTTCCAGTTGATTCTACTTCTTGATTTCCTAGATTGCTAACTACAGGTTAATTGTGCCCGTGAAAACCTTTCGATTCTTCACGGTCTATGCAGGCTACTCCAATCCCTATATTTCTACGGGTTGAATCACGTGCACGCATTAACGAATTCTGTAATGAGTTAAACTAGGCGAGCAAGTATATGTCTATCCTACTCACAAATTGGTTCCCCGATGCCCGGGTTCACAAACTAGTTCTATTCTTTCTTATTACGTAATTAGATTCCCTCTTTCGAGTTCAATCTAAAAACCATGGATAGTGTTCAATTATCAGGCCTCAATAATCAAACAATTATGATCAAGAAAGAATAAACAATCCGTAATGGTAAATCAATATATAGAAATCAGCTTTCAAACATCAACCTTCATGTATTTACTCTAACCCTAGAACGAACAAACTATAGAATTAAAGAGAAGAATAAGAGAAAAAGAAAAAGAACTTGGTTAGAAGACATCTAGGGCTCCTCCCCTCTTCTCCAAAACTTGCTCCAAAGTCTGAACTCCCATAAAAAACTAAGTAAAAGAGTATTTATAGGGTTTACAAACACCTAGTAATAAGTTAGACTCAATCCTAGACGAAATAGGAAGTAAAAACGCACACAAGGGGCGCTATAACGGGCGCCCCGCGCCTCGTAACACGCAACATTGGACAGAACCCGTCGAAAGTTTACCGCTATGCCTCCGCGCCGCGTGGGAAACCGCGCCAACCAGGCTGGCGCGTTTCCTGGCGCGGCGCGCCACCTGTGGCGCCCAGCCATTTTCCTGTTTCGTTCGCTCCTTTGCTCGCTACTGTCGTGCCTTCGTGTGCTCGATCCAATCCTCAATCAAAATCCAATCTTTTCTTGCTCAATCACGCTCTTAAAAGCTCCAATTACACTGCATAACAACCTACATACACACGACATAAAATCAGTGCAAAACCACATTCATGAACTATAAAACGAGCGAATAACAAGCTCAAGTATGCGGAAATATTAAGGAAATATAGGCATAAAATGCCAAACATCACTTATCTATAACTTGGTTTTATGTGTATTTTGGTGAATTCAATTCGAAAGGGTGCGCCCGATGGGTCTAGGGGAGGATATCGGGTACCCGCACGGTCTAATAAAAAATCCGGGTCATGTCAGTTGGTATCAGAGCCCGATTTATAGTCTATCCAGACTAAGAGTGTCTAGTAGAGTCTCGATGATGGGTACTTAGACGTCCGTACTTATCTACGAGAGGCCTTGATGGAATTTAGGAAGTTATTCTTTCTTATTTTCTAATCATGTGTCGGTCTTCCTATGGAATGCAAAAAAAATCATTAATTCCTTGGTAGTAATGGTGAACCCTCGTGCGAAAAATCAATATAGGGTAGGATTTCAAGATGAAGCAGTCTAGCCTGGGGCAAGCGCTGCCCAAGCCCCGAGAGTAGTGGATCGTGTTGATGATTAAGTTGTTGAGGCCCTAGTTGCGTCGGCTCGTGCTGGGCAATGGGAGCAGGGCCTTATGGTTCCCTCGGCTCTCTACGATGCCTTACGAGAATCTTGGCGGCGCAGATACTGCAAGAACCTCCTATTCCTTAGGCAGCTCATCAGATCACCGTAGATGCTGATGTTCGGACTCAGGGAGCTCCTGTTCCAGTTTTTGATGTTGCCTCAGTAAATTATGTTTCACAGGCAGCAGGTGTTGTGCTCAAATTTTTCTGGCTGGTTAGCTAGCCCAGGTAAAAGTTCGGTCCGAGTGCCCAAAGAGGCTGCATTATTTTACCAAATTGAACCCTCTGATATTCTTACGCCATGTATCAGATAATCCTCGTGTATTTTTTTTAAATAAAATGATGGAAGCGTATCCTTCAGGCTTTTGGTTACCTCGAGCAGTATGATGTTGATTATACTTCTTTCCATTTTCGGGTCCAGCATTGGATTGGTGGACCACTCTTTTATCAGCTAGATAGGGCTTGCCTAAGCTGACTTAGGGTGAATTTTCTTGTAGATTAATGGAAAAAGTTCCTTTCGTGCAGCGAACGAGATGAAAAGCATCGCCGATTTGAGTTGATTGGACAGGGTAGACTGCCGGTTTCAGATTATGAGATTGAATTCTCTAGGATGGCTGGATATGCTTCAGATCTAGTCCATGAGCCTTCCGAGAAGGTTTGATTTATTGATAACCTTTCTCCTTCCTTGAGGTCCCAGATGGCTCGAGAGATTCAGGTCGGGACTTCATTAGATGTTGTCATTGCTATTGCTTAGAGGCATGAGGCATACCATAAGTTAGAGTAGAAAGAGTCAGAGCGGGAGAGCAAGAGATCTCGTGGGCCTTGTAGGCACTATGGTACCTCTTTTGGAGGTAAGAGTTCTGATTATTGTGGGAGGTCACCTGCCAGGTTATCTCAGCTTGTAGCGTGTGATTCTTAGAGTGCGCCAGTAAATCATCAAGATTAGACTCAGTTTTCTCCTTATAGCTATCAACAATCTGTCAAGCTTCCATTTTCGCCGTAAAGGTATTATCATTATTTTGAGCCTATCCTCTTTGAGGAGTTTTTCCTTACTCCGGCATGTAAGCGGCCGTCTTTTCTCTCACCATCAGACACCTGCTCAGACGTATGGGATTTCATTTAGGGTTAAGTCATCCAGAGATATGCCACCATTCGGTAGAGACCGAGAGCATGGTGGTAGTGGTTCTGCAGAAAGTGATTATCAAGGTAGTGGCTCAGCTCAGCCACAGAGGCAGTTTTATGAACTGCCAGTCTGGCAGGATGCTGAGGCATCCTATGTAGTATACTCAGGTATTTTTTCTTCCATTATATGTGAGTAAGATTTCATTCTTCCGATAGATCTGGAATTCATTTATCTTATCATGTTTCCATGATTTCCTTGGATGTCGTCAATTAAGAATCATCTGCGGTCTTGAGAAATGACGCCACGGACTCCGAACAAGTGGTTGATTACAAAGATTGGCAAATTACTTTAAGTCGTAGGTTCAGATCATTGAAGTTGTGGCTTGTGTTAAAAAGTTATGGTGTAGCTAACCTCAGAAATTTCATAAGAAGCCATATAGAAATGGCTAAGCATTTTGAAGAACTTGTAGCCATGGATGAGAGGTTCGAAATTATGGCTCCAAGAAATTTCTCTCTGGTGTGCTTTAGGGTTTCACTATTGGCATTGGAGAAAAAGTTTAAATTTGTCGATGAAACCCAAGTGAATGAGTTCAACGCTAAGCTTTTAGAGTCCATTATTTCATCCGGTAATGTTTACATGACTCATACTGTGGTTGAAGGAGTTTACATGATACGTTTTGCTGTTGGTGCACCTCTCACTGACTATCCCCATATTGATATGGCCTGGAATGTGGTTCGAAACCATGCAACTGTGATGCTGAATGCGTAGAAAAATCACTTATTCTTGAGAAAAATAATAATTCACCGAACACAACCCTTGTCGGTTATGTTTTCTTGTTTTAATCTGTCATTTTCATTGATTTTTATTTAAAGCAATAATATTTTATTTTATGTAATAGGGTTATCTGTTGATCAGGCTTAGTATAATTATTGTACTACTACTTTGCACAATTTCTATGTATTCGAGTGAGCCTTAATAAGACAAATTTATGTTTTTATTTTAATACTTAATTTGCTTGTAGAATTTATTTTTCTAAATTTACATAGCATATGCATTCATAAAAAGGACTGCTTGGTGGACAATTTATCTCGCACTAACAGAGCATCCTAGAAATGGTCACACACTAAGAAGTGTTATGTTTGCAGCCTAGCCTGATACAAGCATCAGTTTGATTTCTACAGCTCGAATTCGAGACCTATAGGTCACACAGAAAACTTTACCGGTTGCTCCAAGGCTTCCCTTCACCTGCAATCATTTCCAAATAAAAATTCGTTACAAAGTCTAATAACTTAATCTAGAAATTAGGTAATTAATTAACTTTTGTTATAGCTAGACCACTTTGATAGTCTTTTAGTACACAAATTGATAAAAACTTTATTATTTCCATTCACTATATGATTATAATGAGATTCTAAGACCTGTAGGAAAAATATAATTTTTTATGCTAGCGCATTGATAAAAGGCCCCATATATTAAACATCCAAATTTTTTTTCTTTGAAATATATGACGCATGCTCAAGAAGTACTAGTACTTTCTAGGAATATCGACTTGTGTTTGAATCCTAGAAAATTTATTTGTTCAAAACTTTTATAAAATTAATAAAACATAGGGGATAATTTTTAAAGCAAACAAGCAACTTTTTGATGACGTGGTAAAAGATGTGATCAGTAATAAGCTTCTCACCAATTTGTTAAAACGTGTGTGAAGCTAATAATATTTTGTAGGATATGCTAAACATGGATAAGACATAAATAGTGCTCTAAAATCATGCAAGTAACCCAATTAAGGAGGGAAGATATTGATATGATTTTCAAAGCCTCACTATCGAGTTATGGTACTTAAACTATACATCATAACGCATGAAATTTGTCTGAAATATTAATGGGCCTTGCATGGTACTCATAGCATAAATTGCTGGAATGGGATATCCATAAAGGTCGGTTTGACTTTTTTACTCGGCTTAACAAAATCTTGAAAAAAAGTCTTTGTCGATAACAAGGATAAGTTATAATTTGCAAACTTACAAGTCTAATTTGAGTGTTAAACTTTTGTCCTCATATAGGCAAACAACTTTCTAGGCCATTGCGCTAGGAAGTGCTGAATGTCAGACAAACCCTAAAATTTCACAATATGTCCCTTTGGTATGACATTGTTTAAGTATTTTTCTTGTTTCTAAATGTGTGCATGAAGATCCTTGTATTTCAAAGTTTATATAGGTGGGCCAAAACTCAGTTTTTAATTGACATTTTTATGCTAATTGATATACTAAACTACTTAATTATAGAAATACCGATATTTTTAAATAATTACCCTACATACCAACACTTTTTCACATTATACAAAATATACAAATATTCATTTTCTTTCTTACCTCTCTACCAAAAACCCTAACTTCTCCCCCTCTCTTTCTCTCCTCTCCTCCACCCACCCACCGTTCCCCACCCCCCTCGCCGATCGCCGCCGCGGTGGAGCAGTTCTGCTCCTCTCTTTTCCGATCTTCTCCTTTTTTTTTTTTTTCATTTTGTACATGTATATGTGTGTATTTTTATGTATACATATGTATTTTGTTCATACAAGTTCAGATCTACTTCTCCTTCTTTTTTGCATTTGAATATGCATATTCAAATTTACATCTGCAAGTATATGTATCTGTATGTTCGTGTATATACATGTAATAATTTTAAGCACACACGTATATGGACGTGTATATCACAGTATGAACGTGTATATCCGAGCATCTATTTGTATTTTTTATATATGTTTTTGTGTGTATGTCAAGTAATAAATATCACACACATAAATTTGTTTCGTTTGTAGATCTGTAGATTCGTGTATGTATGTCTGTTTTTAGTGTATGTATAATATAATTTTTTTTGTGTATTTACATGTATTTTTGTTTATATGTATTTTCCAACTTTAATTTCAAAAAAAAAAAAAAAAAAATCAATGCTTATATGTATTTATGTGTATTTCATTTTTTAGATTCAAAAAAAAAAAAAAACCGGTGGTGGATGGTGGCGGCCGGCGGCAGCCGGCGGTGACTAGGCGGCGCCGCCGCCTGGGGTGGTAGCAGTGGGGGGTAGGGCAGTAGCAAGAATGAGGAACCTTAATTTATTAATTTTTTTGATTTTTGTATATAATGTGTAAAAAAATGTTGGTATTTTTTGTAAAATGGAATAATGTTGGTATTTTTTGTAATTTTTGTGTTAGGATTGTATATATTTGTAAATCTCCCTTTTAAATTTGATGGATCTGTTGAAAGTTCATTTATTTATAATTCTGTCGAAACTTGCTTGTAAGTTTTAAAACATTGACACCAAAATATGACAATCTTTTAATATTTATGAATTAATGAAGTTGGATGGATATGTTGGTATATGTAATCAGATTGTTCAAATGTTTTGCCTAGAACTGAAAGAGTCTTCCAAGAAAATGGCATTTTTAAGTACTTTTTTAACATAACCCAAAGTTTTGGTTAGGCCGTGCGGGCACCCGACTACCTCGCCTTAACATGTCGGGCGAACCTATCGAAAAACTCAATACATATATGACCTACAACTGACTTAAACATGAAATAAAATTAACATTAAATGTAAAATAGTTCCAAAGGATGGATACATACATATAAGATGAACAAATATATAAGTTGTTAGAACACACATCTAACAACCCCAAACATAAGTCTAGAGATTTCTAGATCAGATATCTAAGAAGTCTAAAAGATATACACATCCCCGAAGAAAGCGCAATAAGATAAACTGTTATATCTATAGCTAGCGGCCTCGATGAACAAGATGGCTCACCACAGACAGCTAGACACGTCTTGCTCCTCAATCACGTTGTTGTTGACTAGGGCTTGGAGGGAATCTGAAAAAGTGAAAAGACAAAAAAGATAAAGAGGGAGTGAGTCATAAGGACTCACTAAGTGAAAAATAAATATCGACCACGAAAGATAAATACGCTAGTCAGGGAAAACAAAACCATAGCAACCAATCAACTAAGTCAACTGCAAATAAATACTTCAATGATTCCATATAGTTCATAAAACACACATAAAGATATGAAATGAATGCATCATGATGCAGTGGGGTCACATGTGCCTAACACCTATCTCTGCCGCGGGACTCTCTGAAACGACCTTAGGTAGTTATTTTGGGAGTTAGGACTCTGATTGGCATGCCGACATCTTTAAAATCTTTGGTAGGTATCAGAAGAAGGTTTGATTTTCGTTGTCGGTAAATCTTAAAAAAGAGTTTCGAGCTTGATTTTGGAGAATGAGCTCTGATTCGAAATTCAAAAGTTTCGTTAGGTTTGTATTGTATTTTGAGACATGTGTGAATTTTTGAAAGTGAATTCTGATGTCGTTCGGATTGTTTCCGCTAAAAATTGAAAAATTTATAATTTGATCTCTTTCCGTTTAATTCGCATCTTGACTTTCAAAATTCGATTCGAGATCCGCCTTAGCAAGTACGTCACATAAATTTTGTATAACTTGCTTGAGAAATTTGGGATTATTTAGGGTTCCGTTTTAATTTTCGTCACGAAAACAAAAAAGGAAGGATTAAAGAAAAGAAAAGAAAGAAAAAGGAAATGATAAAATGAAAGAAAAAGGAAAGTAATAGAGGCGGTGGCTAAGGGATATAAATCCGTTAGCTTAAAGCTCAAAATGAACAGAAACAAAGAGACGAGAAACATAGAAGGCAATAAAGAAACAAAAGCAAGAAAATAGAGAAAGGAAAGGAAAAGGAGAAGGAAAAAACATAGAATTTTCACCCTAGAACATCCAGGTAATGATGTTAATTCATTACTTCAGTTTATTACGTGTGTTTGGACATATTTTAATGGTACAAATTGGAATATTAGACATCGTTCTAATGAGTTAAATTGATAGTTTAAAGGGTTAATTGGACCCCGATAATGGAATTGATTATATATTCGAATTCAGAGAGTTATGGGCAACCTATAAATATAATTTACTAAGAGTTTGGTTATGTGATTTTGAACCATATTCATAGGCCTGGACTGTGTATTGTCTATGCGAATCGGGTGTCGGGTTCCTGACCGGATTATTCTAAGATCTAAGAAATAAAGCCTTTAGCCTTATTTGATATATTTTTCTACTTATTGAATAGAGCGGGATCGTTTGGCAGTGAATCCAAATAAAAAAGCTGTTATTGAGTTGTAGTGCTAACTTTTGAACGAGGTAAGTGATTATATCCACTTTTTTGGTGACCTTTGGCCTTGTGGATATTCTACCACGTGTTCCTTACGTGTGTAGTTGCCGATAGACGTACTTATTATGCCTTAGCTTTAGATTTACATTATATATTATATGTTATGCCCTGTTTTTGGTATTGCATTGAGCATAGAAGCATTGTACTCTAGTTGTGAGCTTGACATATACTTCCCAGTAGTCGATGAGAGTCCCGCACCGGTAAAGAGTTATAATTGCATATACTTCCCAGTAGTCGATGAGAGTTCCGCACCAGTGAAGGGTTATTATCGCATATACTTCCCGGTAGTCGATGAGAGTCCCACGCCGGTGAAGAGTTATTATTGCATATACTTTCCGGTAGTCGATGAGAGTCCCGCGCCGGTGAAGTGTTATCCTTGTATCATATTGAGGGTAGGAGGACTCCGCCCTAAGAGCAAGAGGATTCCGCTCCTTGCATCATATTGAGGGTAGGAGAATTCTGTCCTAGGAGAAGAAGAATTCTGCTCCTTGCATTATATTGAGGGTAGGAGGATTCCGTCCCGGAGTAGGAGGATTCCGCTCTATTCATTTGGCACGTGTGACCTCATTGCATCATACTGCATTCATTTCATTTCATTGCACCGGCTGCTGTGTATTGTGTGATTTTTGTGCGATGTTTTGTATATGTGTCATGTATTTCTGGTTGTGGATATGTTCCGGGCTACTTATATGTTTCAGTCAATCTTATGTCCATGTTTGTTTATGAGTGTATAGTTCCTTACATGTTTTCAATTTTTACCTGGCTCTGCCTTTTTATAGTTGAAATAAAGTGAATTTGGTTTGCCTACTTAACTTCTCCCTTGCTAGCATATCTGCTTTTTTGAGGTGGCTAGCCAGCTCCCACTTACTGAGTCCTTTCGACTCGCCCTCTTTTTGCTTCTTGTTTATTTATTTCATTTCGGCAGGTTTGCTCTAGGATTGAGTTCGCCACGTTGGTGAGGAGCGAAGACGACTTCAGCTGTCAGGGTGAGTCAGGTTTTGTTCAGGATGGCCACCAATTGTATGTTTATTTTCTCAATTGTATTTCGCTCTCTTCAGGAGATGTTTATACTTCATTTAGATTCTTAGATGTTTGTCTCGATATCCCTAAACCTAGTACATTGCGTAGTCAGCTGTAACTTCTTCTGTACAGCTTATGTATAATTATGTTCGTGTCTCTTTAGGTTTTATTTCTTATCTATAAGTTGGTTTTATGTGTATTTTGGTGAATTCAATTCAAAAGGGTGCGCCCGATGGGTCTAGGGGAGGATATCGGGTGCCCGCACGGTCTAATAAAAAATCCGGGTCATGTCAGTTGGTATCAGAGCCCGATTTATAGTCTATCCAGACTAAGAGTGTCTAGTAGAGTCTCGATGATGGGTACTTAGACGTCCGTACTTATCTACGAGAGGCCTTGATGGCATTTAGGAAGTTATTCTTCCTTATTTTCTAATCATGTGTCAGTCTTCCTATGGAATGCAAAAAAAATCATTAATTCCTTGGTAGTAATGGTGAACCCTCGTGCGAAAAATCAATATATGGTAGGATTTCAAGATGAAGCAGTCTAGCCTGGGGCTAGCGCTGCCCAAGCCCCGAGAGTTGTGGATCGTGTTGATGATTAAGTTGTTGAGGCCCTAGTTGCGTCGGCTCGTGGTGGGCAATGGGAGTAGGGCCTTATGGTTCCCTCGGCTCTCTATGATGCTTGTTACGAGAATCTTGGCGGCGCAGATACCGCAAGAACCTCCTATTCCTTAGGCAGCTCATCAGATCACCGTAGATGCTGATGTTCGGACTCAGGGAGCTCCTGTTCCAGTTTTTGATGTTGCCTCAGTAAATTATGTTTCACAGGCAGCAGGTGTTGTGCTCAAATTTTTCTGGCTGGTTAGCTAGCCCAGGTAAAAGTTCGGTCCGAGTGCCCAAAGAGGCTGCATTATTTTACCAAATTGAACCCTCTGATATTCTTACGCCATGTATCAGATAATCCTCGTGTATTTTTTTAAATAAAATGATGGAAGCGTATCCTTCAGGCTTTTGGTTACCTCGAGCAGTATGATGTTGATTATACTTCTTTCCATTTTTTCGGGTCCAGCATTGGATTGGTGGACCACTCTTTTATCAGCTAGATAGGGCTTGCCTAAGCTGACTTAGGGTGAATTTTCTTGTAGATTAATGGAAAAAGTTCCTTTCGTGCAGCGAACGAGATGAAAAGCATCGCCGATTTGAGTTGATTGGACAGGGTAGACTGTCGGTTTCTGATTATGAGATTGAATTCTCTAGGATGGCTGGATATGCTTCAGATCTAGTCCATGAGCCTTCCGAGAAGGTTTGATTTATTGATAACCTTTCTCCTTCCTTGAGGTCCCAGATGGCTCGAGAGATTCAGGTCGGGACTTCATCTGATGTTGTCATTGATATTGCTTAGAGGCATGAGGCATACCATAAGTTAAAGTAGAAAGAGTCAGAGCGGGAGAGCAAGAGATCTCGTGGCCCTTGTAGGCACTATGGTACCTCTTTTTGAGGTAAGAGTTCTGATTATTGTGGGAGGTCACCTGCCAGGTTATCTCAGCTTGTAGCGTGTGATTCTTAGAGTGTGCCAGTAGTTCTTCCAGATTAGACTCAATTTTCTCCTTATAGCTATCAACAATCTGTCAAGCTTCCATTTTCGCCGTAAAGGTATTATTATTATTTTGAGCCTATCCTCTTTGAGGAGTTTTTCCTTACTCCGGCATGTAAGCGGCCGTCTTTTCTCTCACCATCAGACACCTGCTCAGACGTATGGGATTTCATTTAGGGCTAAGTCATCCAGAGATATGCCACCATTCGGTAGAGACCGAGAGCATGGTGGTAGTGGTTCTGCAGAAAGTGATTATCAAGGTAGTGGCTCAGCTCAGCCACAGAGGCAGTTTTATGAACTGCCAGTCTGGCAGGATGCTGAGGCATCCGATGTAGTATACTCAGATATTTCTTCTTCCATTATATGTGAGTAAGATTTCATTTTTCCGATAGATCTGGAATTCATTTATCTTATCATGTTTCCATGGTTTCCTTGGATGTCGTCAATTAAGAATCATCTGCGGTAGAGGGGTGAGCTTCTAGTATGATTTATTCCTGGCATTTGTGAGACCCTACTAGTTTTTGTGGTTTAAATATGAGAGATTTAAGTGTGACTGTCGGTATTGTCTGCTTGGCATCTTGTTGTGACACCTTCTGTTATTATTTTCTGGTAAATATGAGAGTTTCCTTCTTATTCGAAGGTTAAATTGGCATGGTTGTTGTTCCATAAAGCTCATTTAATATCTGTCCTTAATTGCAATTCTTTGGCTAGCCTGACCCAGAAGTGTCTAGCTCTGGTAGCCAAGCAAATAAGAAAATGAGCTTCCTGAAGCTCTAATTATTCATATTTGCAGTCCAGTGCCATCTCTTCTTCTTTCGGCACTAGTGAGCTTGGGCGGTTGGTAGCCGCTTGTGATTGTCACGACCAAAAATCCTGGATGGTCGTGAGGGCACCCGAACAAACCCCATCGGGCGAACCTACTCGCTATATTAATAATTTACTTCAATAATATTAAAGAAATAATATAATAAAATTCAAGCTGTGATTTTTTATTACTGAAATACGCAGAATATCCCATAGTGCAAATGAAAGGTCTAGTCCTCTACCATAAGCAATGAACATCTATAGGATGAATACTGAATAAAATATTCCGAATGTCTGGAACAATAAATACCAGAAATGAAATAAAGGAAAGGTGCGCCCCCACGGAATGAAGATGGTTGGCTCAGCGCTGATCAATAGGAAATCTTCAATTCTGGCCACGGAGCTCACTGGTGCTTGGAACCGTATCTGCCCGAATAGATAATAAGAAAAACAATAAAGAAAATAACGTAAGTCAAAAGGACTTTGTAGGTGGATAGACTAGTTCCTATGATAGAAAGGAAACTAGTCTAAGTAATATATTAACAGAATAGAGGAGGGAGAAAAAGAAATATGTTATAATTCATTATTTAAATAGTTCATCCAATCACACGAACAACATCAATAAATCTCATTCAAGAACCAACAATTAAACTCAATTCATAAACCAGCAGAATATGTGGGCTAACTCTGAAAAACTTTAATAGTGGACCAACTCCGAGGCTATCCAATGTACCAACTCTAAAATAGATAGTGGACCAACTCCGAGGCTATCAAATGGACAAACTCCGAAATATAATCAATTGGACCAACTCCGACATATCAAAGAATTATAAATTTTCATGTCAAACATGCACATAACTTGCAATACTTTAAACAACAACGAAGAGTAAATACAATCCAGGAAAACAACACATATTTTAAGTAAAGATTTAAACACAATGACAGATTCGATCAAAGAAAGTGAAACGACCTCGGTCAGTTTCGAAAGTGAGGACTCCGATTGGTGTGCCGATAATTTTAAAATATTTATAATGTCCATTAGGACCTGTTTGTAAAATTTGAGCTAAATCAGACCTCGTTTGGTAGGCACCGGAAGAAGGTTAAAGTTTTTAATGTCGATAAATATTAAAAAGAGAATTTCGAGCTTGGTTTTGGCGAATGAGCTCCGATTCGAAATCCGAAAGCGCCGTTAGGTTCGTATGATTATTGGTAACTTTTGTGAAGTTTCGAAAGTGAATTTCGATGTTGTTCGGCTAGTTTCCGCGAAAATACCGAAAGTTAAATAATTTGACTTTTTTTTATTTAAATTAGCATCTTGAGTTTCGGGAGTCCGATTTGAGATCCGCCTTCGTGAGTATGTTACATATATTTTGTATAACTTGTATGCAAAAGTTGGAATTATTTCGAATATCGTAGGGTTCCGTTTTAATATTCGCTGCGAAAAGAAAAAAAAAAGGAAAATGACCAAAAGATAAGTAATGGCGGTGGATTACATATCTTAGTAGAATGAAAGGAAACAAGATTAACGAGAACAGAATATGAGAGCCAGAAACAAAAAAAACGCTGAAAGAAAAGGAGTTCGATGGAGAAGGAAAAAATACCAGAAAATGAGAAAAGAGTCGGAGAAAAGTAGAATTTTTACCCCGAAACATCCAGGTAATGATGTTGTTGACACCCAATTTTGTCCCGGAATTTTCAATTAGCATCTAAATTATGTTAAAATAAGGTTCATATTTTATAATAAATTAAGTTAATAATTTTAACGTAAAAAGGCCATAATTGTCATTCATTTTGAATCCCGGCCTATTTACGCGACACCCAATTTTGTCTAGCCCAATTTGTAAATTACCCTAATCATTTTACCCATATATATATATATCTTTATCCCTTAAACCCTAGCCCCCATTCACTATTCACCATCTTCCCCACTCAAAAACCCCCTCACCATTATTCATCATCCCCCATCTAACATAAAAAAAATTCAGATCTATACATATAGATACAACACCATTTACATATACACACCAATACCCACACATGCCCCACCTTCTTCTTCCTAAAAAAACCCACACAGTAGACCCCACGTTTGCTCCCTTATCCTCACCATTTTACTTGTCCCCTTCCTTTACAACATAAGAATCAGATCTTTACGAAGGCAACTCCTCCTCGTCTCCTCCTCCTTCTCCAAAACACAACACACATCGAACATACCCACTAACAATCAGCAGTAAAAACAGATCGAGAACAGAAATAGCACAAAGGGGTTCAGATCGGGAACACCCATCGCTAATTCCTCTTTTTTTTTTGTGTTTTTTATATTTGATTTCGCTTTGTCCTGGCTTCTTGTTATTTAGCGTCGATTGACAAGTGTTTGTGAAACGGGTCGGAGCAAAACCACCACCACCATCGTTTGGACTACTGTGAAAACAGAGAAACACAGCATCGTCGATCTAAAATCAGTTGTAAATGGGTCTGAGTAGCAGTGACGCTGTGGTATCTCCTTGCCGGAGAATATCGTAGCAGTCGCTCCTCCCCCATTTGAGTCGTGATTTGACTCACTGTCATTTGTTTGTTCTCACCGGAACATGGGTTTCCCGGCTAATCTTCTCTTTGGCTTGTGCTTTGATATACATGTTCCGCTTATATCTTTGACCTCAGTTACGATTCTCACTTTGGTTTGTTTCAAGTCGTGTTTACAGGTGGAGGAGATAATTTTTGTGCGCTGATGGCTTTGCTTACAATGTGGTGGGCCCGTTCGTTTCTATTGAATTACTGGTTGCTTCTGATGATTCTGGATGTTTGCATCATTTGTTTTGAACAGACAGTGTGCTTATTGCCTATGAAAAATAATAAATTCTTGAGGCCACAGACTGATTTGAACAAGATAGTACACTGGCCGATGAAAAAATACACATGCATGTATTGAGGCCTCGGGATTAATTTGAACATGATACTACACTTGAACCGTCCCGTTCCCGTGTTCCAAAAGCAAAAGGCGATGATGAATGCACTTTAATGCAAAGCAAGTTGAATAGAGTGATGAGTTTGGTACTTGGCGTGGCAACCTGCCCGGGCTCCGTGTTTGCAGCCGTACCAAATCCCGAGCCTCTATCCGACGCGCCATACAAACCTGAGCCTAAATTTTGCAAAAACAACCCTTTACTATTATTATTATTATTATTATTATTATTATTATTATTATTATTATTATTATTATATATTTTAATATTATTATTATTATTATTATTATTATTACTACTTTATTACTTTATTACTTTATTATTGTTATTTTATTTTATTAATTATTATACTTTATTATCGTACTAATCCAGTTTAATTCCCATTTTTATTGCGAGGTACATCTTGGCACGAACAATCCGGGAACGCTTTTGGCTAACTTACAAATGGGGATAGTCCATTGCATTGGAGTCGTTTGGCTTGAATTTGGACCCGAGCATTCAGAAATAAGACTTAGAAATTTTAGAAAAATCCAAGGCTCCCGCGAGTTGATCATTTTTCGGGTTTTATCTTTAAACTTTGCCTTTCTTTCCTTAGAGATATTTATGAAAATAAATGTGTAAAAAATATTTTATTTATCAATAATATGTGATTGTTTGTAGATTGCCTTACTTTATGTTCATTGTCTTTTATTGTGAAGTCGTTATTTAATTTATAGCAAATTGGGACCGTCTTAGCAAATGCGTGCAAGTAAAAGAATATTTTGCAAATAAGCTTTTATTCAATTAATTATTCTTGTTATTGTTATTACTATTTTAAATAATTCTTTTGAAAGAAGTGCACTTGTAAATATTTGGAAACCTGTCGGATTAACCGTATTTTACGAAATTTCGGAAGTGCCTTAAAAACCTTCTTCCGAAATTAATAAAACCTCTTACCTTTAGAAAATCTGAAAGAAAGACCGTCTTTTATAAAAACGGAGTTTTTGCACACATTTGTTAATTTGGTTCCCTGTTTTCCTTAAATTGGGTGGCGACTCCAAAAACTCCAAAAGAGTTAGCCCATCCTGTCGATATTCTGGAATTTATCCTTTTCGGGGTAATTTTTTGGGTTCAACAGCATGGCGACTCCGCTGGGGAGCAATAAAGGTTTTGGCCATAAAGGTTTCCAATTGTTTGCAACTAGCATGCCTAATTTATTTGCTTTTTTTTTTTTATATCTGTTTGTTTGGTTTGCCTTATTAAGCATGTATTGTATTAATTTGTGCATACTCTGCATTCCGTTCATATTTCCTCCCTCATGGAGCCTGTCAATTCTCTTTCACCTCCTCGATTTCATCACGGGGTACCCGCTTGACGGGTAGTTATGCAGGAAGGGCATTGTCCTTACCTCACTCTTTGAAACTTTTTTCGTGTCACCAAAAGTTAGTTCGGGATATTGGGATTGCCTGGTTTTGTCATGGCCAGTTCTACTGCGTTGTGAGGCCAGGTCTATCCCGCATAGGTCGATTCAGCCTCAACCGTTAGCCCACTCTTAGAAGGAGATTAGGTCATGCATGCATATACACCTTAGTTTGGGGGAAAGTTCTGCAGATTTGGTTGGTTTGTGTTTTGGAGATGGCCTGGTGTAGTGAGATCTAAGAGGCGAAGCCTCTGGTGTCTTTAAAAGGATCAGTGGGGTCCCTCTCATGAATGGCTTTGTGTGTGTGCTGGCCTATGTTGATTATCCAGCTGCAACTGTATAAAAATTGAAGTATGCATGTCGCATACTAGGAGAGCGAAGCCCCTGTGTCTTTGAATGACCAGTGGGGTCCCTCCTTGAAGACCAGTGCGGTCTTGGCCACCTAAGAAACTGAGAGGCTTGATTAAAGCTGAGGACCAGTGAGGAGCCCTATGAACAAGGTCGGTGAGCCTTACAAAGCCTAGGAAGATGAGAGGCTTGTATAAAGCCGAGGACCAGTGAGGTTTTATTTTAAAAGGCCAATTGGCGCCTTTCGTGATTTGCAGTCTGGTATTGTGGAAGCAGTTGGAAATTTCTCCCTGAATGTTTATTAAACAATTGGGAATCGTGTTTGGAGGAGTGTGGATGTTTGCAAAAGCTATGGAGGATTGTTTCGGGTTTTAGGCATTTGGGTTTAGAATTTTGTGCAGATGCTGTGGAGAGCATGAGCTGTGTTAAAATGTTAATTGCCTGCCTTGCTTTATTTTCTCAAATGCGTTAAATACTAGGTGTTTCTTGCTTGTATGCAATCCTATGAATGACATGCAATCTTAGTTACCCTTTGTGAGGTTTCTTTTGTTTTGTTTATTTCTCTAGCAAATATTGGATTTGTGAAGTGGCTGACCATCCACCATGCAAGGGTTTCGGGATATGATTGATGGTAGACGCTCTAGCTCGTGAACAATGCAGTACCAGAAGCTAATTGCATTGTTTGAAAGAACTTGGCGATTGAACTTAGTAGCATTATTTTCAATTTCTTAATTCGGATTGAGGCCCTGAATTGCATTGTACTTTAAAGCTTATGTTAATCTGAATCAACTCATTTTGAATTCATGAAAGTTGAAATAAAATGCATCTCATTCTTATTATTCTATTTACGCTTGCTTTTGTTTCCATTTCAAAATTAAAATTGATAAACCTGCCAAAGCTTTGCTTGTAACGTATGGCAAAACAACTGAACAATTTAAAGCGATGCACTGAAAGTTATTGTCTGCGCTCTTTGGATATCACACTATCTATTAGAACTTTAACTGGGGCAGCTTTTATTTGTTGGTATATGGCGTTGAAGCAGTGAAGCAGAACTACGCACGGCCTGATTCCCAAGGAGGGATACGTAGGCTCCCATATCGGGCTCGACCCTTTAGCATTTAAATTTTTATTCTCCCCCAAGAAAGACAACTGGGGCAATTTTGCAAAGCAAGTTGGAGATGCGAAGGATAATAACTGGGGCAGAATTTTGCAAGAAGCGGCATTGGTTATTAAAGATGAGTTGACAAGAATTCTGTAATTGGTTAAGCAAACGGTGCAAAGTCTAAGCCAAAGGACGTTCAGTTTGTTTTAAAATATATTACAAGTTTAAGTCAAGGTAAAATTTTCAAAATGCATCTTTGACTTCATTTGCATGCGCATTAAAATATTTTATCTTGCCTCTATTTTTCGAAAATCTATACTATTTGAGTTAATGAGCCAAGTTTCTGAAAGCAATTCGCAAATCCAAGTCCAATGAATACGAGGGAGCAGCAGAAGCAGCAAGATCAGGATGAAGTCTGCTCAAATCAAACTCTTCCTCCTCCCTCCACAAAGCTAACAAATTTTTCTTTGAGAGCAGGAACATGAAAGCTTACAATGAAAGGATCACTCACTATGGATGAACAATTATTTGAACACGCATCCAAAGTTGCCTGGCAAAGTTGACCATCGGCTACGAGGATTCCCTTTGTTGGACTATCTCGCCCATTGATTCGCCAAATGGCTCTTGCATTGCTCTACATTCCCACACTGCTTTTCTTTGTACTTGCTTTAAATTATGCCTTCGCATTTCCTTTGTATTACGTCTTGTTTTACTTTTCAGGTTAATAGGTCAGTCCCGAGACCCTCTTTGCTTCATGCCCGACCAGCTTGCCAGTTGATTTGTCAAGATTATTGAAAATGCTTTGCACTATGCCTTCGCATGTGCTTTATTGCTTCGCCAGTGGATGGGGAGACAATTTATCAAAGATATTGCAGCTTGCACTTATAAATTACGTCATGTCTACCGTAAGCAATCGGGGGGCCTTATTATGAGTCTATCGTGAGCAAGCGAAGATTTCATTAGCATTGAAGCCTACCCTAAGCAATTGGAGGCATTATTCTGAAGCCTATCATAGGCAATTGAAGGCTCTTTTATTATTGATCCTACCGTAAGCAATCGGGGGTCTTATTATCAACTCTATCGTGAGTAAGCGAGGACATCATTATCATTTGAAGCCTACCATGTGCAATTGGAGGCATTATTCTAAAGCCTATCATAGGCAATTGAAGGCTCTTTTGTTATTGATCCTACTGTAAGCAATCGGGGGGTCTTATTATCAAGTCTATCGTGAGCAAGCGAGGACATCATTATCATTTGAAGCCTACCATGAGCAATTGGAGGCATTATTCTGAAGCTTATCATAGGCAATTGAAGGCTCTTTTGTTATTGATCCTACCGTAAGCAATCGGAGGTCTTATTATCAAGTCTATCGTGAGCAAGCGAAGACATCGTTATCATTTGAAGCCTACCATAAGCAATTGGAGGCATTATTCTGAAGTCTATCATAGGCAATTGAAGGCTCTTTTGTTATTGTTCCTACCGACGACCATCAGTTTCTCAAAGATCATTCGCCTTGTCGCGTATGCAGCACAAATCTATTTCTTCCTTTTTTCATTATAGCTTTTGTTTTATTATTCACTCGTTTTCTAACGCATTTACTTTAAATTTGCAGAAATTGAACATCAGATTCAATAAGAACTGAAGGCATTCAACGCTTTGCAGCACTATTAATTCAAGCAACACGACCCAGTTTTGCTTATTTGTTTTGCATTATCTTGCCTTAATTAATCCAATTTGCAACTTTGTTTTTGCAGGCTACTATCTAATTTAGGCTCGTTCACCTTATATTGAACATTTTGGGCTCGTTCGCCTTATAATTGAACGTTTTGGGCTCATTTTCCTTACAATTGGATGTTTTGGGCTCGTTCGCCTTATAAATGAACGTTATGTTACCTGCGTAGGATATAGATTAGCCAAGTCGACTTGAGATATTATGTCTCGTTAGTCAACTTATCTTATGAAAGCCTTGCATTTTATAATTCGTTCTTGCTTTACTTATTGTCTTGCTTTACTGTTTCAGAATAAGGGTCAGCTTAGAGGTTCTCCGGGTGGAGTACTTTGTCAGTTGATCGAAGGAAGAACTCATCAATGATACCGCAACCCGCATATACAATTTTATCACTTTATCTATTTCTTATTCCAATTATTACAGTTTATTAGCAGTTGCACGCTTTCAGCTTGTTGATATTATTACAGATTTTAGCAGCACCGCAGCAGCGTTTGGAACATGGAGCTTTGCTTAGCAATGAACCGGAGCAATCGTTGATATGAGCTAGACTCGTCAACGAAGACCCGAAGAATCGCACCCGCATAAGTCATCCACCCTAGAGGTAAGTCTCTTGTTAACTTTGAGTCTGAGGTTTGAGATTGAAGACAAGATGGCTCGATTATCGAGGTGCAGTGGAAACTATGTCCGTGTAAACCCCTCTTTATGGGTGTGTCGTCGACCACATTTTCATAACTTGGGTGATTACAAGCCTCTTTTCCCGCGCTTGAGTAGTCGTTACTATCTCGTCTTTGATTTTCAAATCGCGTCGAACTACATATGGCATGATTCTCTTTCAGCCCGAGATATGTAGGCAACTCGGAAATCGAAGTTCGGCCATGTCCATAAGCCTCGCATTTTGATCCTAGGAATCAGAGTCTTGGCTTTACCGTGACAAAATTGGCTTTCACGTCAACTTTCTTTACCCTGAAAACTCTTTCATCCTTTTCGGGTAAAGAGGGGCAGCTGTTGACACCCAATTTTGTCCCGGAATTTTCAATTAGCGTCTAAATTATATTAAAATAAGGTTAATTTTTTATAATAAATTAAGTTAATAATTTTAACGTAAAAAGGCCATAATTGTCATTCATTTTGAATCCCGACCTATTTACGCGACATCCAATTTTTCTAGCCCAATTTTTAAATTTCCCTAATCATTTTACCCATATATATATATCCTTATCCCTTAAACCCTGGCCCCCATTCACTATTCACCATCTTCCCCACTCAAAAACCCCCTCACCATTATTCATCATCCCCCATATAACATAAAAAAAAATTCAGATCTATACATATAGATACAACACCATTTACATATACACACCAATACCCACACATGCCCCACCTTCTTCTTCCTAAAAAAACCCACACAGTAGACCCCACGTTTGCTCCCTTATCCTCACACAGTAGACCCCACCTGGCTTCTTGTTATTTAGCGTCGATTGACAAGTGTTTGTGAAACGGGTCGGAGCAAAACCACCACCACCATCGTTTGGACTACTGTGAAAACAGAGAAACACAGCATCGTTGATCTAACATCAGTTGTAAATGGGTCTGAGTAGCAGTGACGCTGTGGTATCTCCTTGCCGGAGAATATCGTAGCAGTCACTCCTCCCCCATTTGAGTCGTGATTTGACTCGTTGTCATTTATTTGTTCTCACCGGAACATGGGTTTCCCGGCTAATCTTCTCTTTGGCTTGTGCTTTGATATACATGTTCCGCTTATATCTTTGACCTCAGTTACGATTCTCACTTTGGTTTGTTTCAAGTCGTGTTTACAGGTGGAGGAGATAATTTTTGTGCGCTGATGGCTTTGCTTACAATGTGGTGGGACCGTTCGTTTCTATTGAATTATTGGTTGCTTCTGATATGATTCTGGATGTTTGCATCATTTGTTTTGAACAGACAGTGTGCTTATTGCCTATGAAAAATAATAAATTCTTGAGGCCACGGACTGATTTGAACAAGATACTACACTGGCCGATGAAAAAATACACATGCATGTATTGAGGCCTCGGGATTAATTTGAACATGATACTACACTTGAACCGTCCCGTTCCCGTGTCCCAAAAGCAAAAGACGATGATGAATGCACTTTAATGCAAAGCAAGTCGAATAGAGTGATGGGTTTGGGACTTGGCGTGGCAACCGGCCAGGGCTCCGTGTTTGCAGCCGTACCAAATCCCGAGCCTCTATCCGACGCGCCATACAAACCTGAGCCTAAATTTTGCAAAAACAACCCTTTACTATTATTATGATTATTATTATTATTATTATTATTATTATTATATATTTTAATATTATTATTATTATTATTACTTTATTATTGTTATTTTATTTTATTAATTATTATACTTTATTATCGTACTAATCCAGTTTAATTTCCATTTTTATTGCAAGGTACATCTTGGCACGAACAATCCGGGAACGCTTTTGGCTAACTTACAAATGGGATAGTCTATTGCATTGGAGTCGTTTGGCTTGAATTTGGACCCGATCATTCAGAAATAAGACTTAGGAATTTTAGAAAAATCCAAGGCTCCCGCGAGTTGATCATTTTTCGGGTTTTATCTTTAAACTTTGCCTTTCTTTTCTTAGAGATATTTATGCAAATAAATGTGTAAAAAATATTTTATTTATCAATAATATGTGATTGTTTGTATATTGCCTTACTTTATGTTCATTGCCCTTTATTGTGAAGTCGTTATTTAATTTATAGCAAATTGGGGCCGTCTTAGCAAATGCGTGCAAGTAAAAGAATATTTTGCATATAAGCTTTTATTCAATTAATTATTCTTGTTATTATTATTACTATTTTAAATAATTCTTTTGAAAGAAGCGCACTTGTAAATATTTGGAAACCTGTCGGATTAACCGTATTTTACAGAATTTCGGAAGTGCCTTAAAAACCTTCTTCCGAAATTAATAAAACCTCTTACCTTTAGAATCTCTGAAAGAAAGACCGTCTTTTATAAAAACGGAGTTTTTGCACGCATTTGTTAATTTGGTTCCCTGTTTTCCTTAAATTGGGTGGCGACTCCAAAAACTCCAAAAGAGTTAGCCCATCCTGTCGATATTCCAGAATTTATCCTTTTCGGGGTAATTTTTGGGGTTCAACAGATGTTAATTCATTATTTGAGTTTATTACATGTGTTTGAATATATTTTAGCGGTAAAAATGGGGATATTAGACATCGTTTTAATAAGTTCAATTGATAGTTCCAAGGGTCAATTGGACCCCGATAATGAAATTGATTATATATTCGTACTCAATGAGCTATGGGCAACATATAAATGTAATTTATTTGGGGTTTGGTTATGTAACCTTAAACCCTGTACATAGGCCTGGCATGGGTATTGCGTATGCGAATAGGGTATCAGGTCCCTAACCGGATTGCTCTAAGATGTGAGGAATGAAGCCTTTAGCCTAATTTGATATATTTTTCTGTTTATTGAATACAGCAGGATCGTTTGGCAATGAATCCAAAAGGATAAAGAGGTTGTTGGGTAGCAATGTTAACTTTGGAACGAGGTAAGTGTTTATATCCATTTCTTTGGAGGCACTTGGCCTCGTGGATTTTCTACCACGTATTCCTTACGTGTGTAGCTGCCGATAGGCATACTCATTATGCCTTAGCTTTGAATTTACATTGTATATTATATGTTATTGCCTGTTGTTGGTATTGCATTGAGCATATGAGCATTTCACTCTGGTTTTGAGCATTGCATATACCTCCCGGTAATCGATGAGAGTCCCAAGCTGGTGAGGGGTCGTCATTGCATATACTTCCCGGTTGGCGATGAGTGTCCCGCACCGGTGAAGGGTCATCATTGCATATACTTCCCGGTAATTGATGAGAGTCCCGAGCCGGTGAAGGATCATTATTGCATATACTTCCCAGTTGGCGATGAGAATCCCGCACTGGTGAAGGGTCATCATTGCATATACTTCCCGGTAATCGATGAGAGTCCCGAGCCGGTGAAGGGTCATTATTGCATATATCTCCTAGTAGACGATGAAAGTCCCGCGTCGGAGATAGGTATCAGGCATATGTGACTGCATTGCATCGTACTGCATTCATCACATTTGTGTGTATTGTGTTGTGTTTTATGTTTGCGGTATGTACACTATGTCGTGGACATATCTCAGTTTGCATATATATATATTTCTAGCTCGTATTCTGGGTTGCGGGGATCGGGTTGCATGCCGCAACGGTATAAATATATGGATTGGGTTGCACGTCGCAACGGTATAAATATATGGATCGAGTTGCACGCCGCAGCAGGATGAATATATGGATCGGGTTGCACGCTGCAATAGGATGTATTTCTGATTGTTGATATGTTCGGGATACCAATATGTTCTGGCTATTTTACGTTCCTGTCTGTTGAATAGTTTGTGATTCCATATGTGTTTGTAGTTATTATCTAGCTCTGCCTTTTCATAATTTAAATAAGAGGAATTAGGTTTATCTGTTTCTTTTCTCTCTGGCTAGCTATCCTATTCTTTGAGGTGGCTAGTCTGCCCCCACTTATTGAGTCCTTTTGACTCACCCTTGTTTGTCGTTTGTTTCTTGTCTATCTATTTTGTTTCGGCAGGTTCGCTCCAGGATTGAGTTCGCCATGTTGTGAAGGAGCGAAGACGACTTTAGCTGTCAGGGTGAGCCAGCTTTTATTTCGGATGGCCACCAGTTTATTGGTTATCATTTCAGTTGCAATTTGCTCCCTTTAGGAGGTATTTGTCTTCTTTTGTACTCTTAGATGTCTAGCCTGGATAATCCTAAACCTAGTACGTTGGGTAGTCAGCTGTAGTTTCTTCTGTACAGCTTAGAGGTACAATATGTTTTTGGTTTTTTTCTAAGTCTTGTTCTTATTTATAAATTGTTATATTTATTTTCCTAATTTAATTAGTAAGGGTTCGCCCGACAGGTCTAGGGGAGGATGTCGGGTGCCCGCACGGCCTAACCGGATTTCAGGTCATGTCATTCTGTATCAGAGCCCGGTTTAGAGTCTATCCAGACTAAGACAGTGTCTAGTAAAGTCTCGCTGATGGGTACGTAGACGTCCGTACTTATCTACGAGAGGCTATGATGGCATTTAGGAAGTTTCACTTCCTTCATTTCTGATCGTGTATCGGTCGAGTATGCAGAAGTATTTTCGTTAATTCCTCCGTGGTAATTGTGAACCCTCGTGCGACAAATTAGCAAATGGTATGAGTTCAAGACGAAGCAGTCTAGCCTGGGGCTAGCACTGACGAAGCTCCAAGAGTTTTGATGGTGCTGACGAACTAGTTACGGAGGTCCCAGCCGTACGAGCTCGCGATGGGAAAGGGAGCACGGCCTTGTGGTTCCCTCGGCTCTCTACGATGCTTTATGAGAATTTTGGCGACGCAGATGCTGTAAGAACTTCCTATTCATTAGTGAGCTTACCAGGTTGCCGCAGATGCAGATGTTCGGTCTCAGGGAGCTCCTATTCCAGTTCTAAATATTGCCGTAGTAAAGTATGTTCCGGAGGCAGCACGTGTTGTGCCTCCAGATGTTCTGGCTGGTTAGGTAACTGAGGTAATTATTGGGTCTGAGTGCTCAAAGAGGTTGGATTATTTTATCTGGTTGAACCTTCCGATATTCTCAAGCCATGTATCAGATAATCCCTGTGTAATTTTTCTTAAATAAAATGATATCAGCGTATCCTTCAGGATTTTGATTATATCGAGCGGTATGGTGTTGATTATTCTGCTTTCCAGTTTCAAGGGTCCAGCGTTGAATTGGTGGACCGCTCTCTTATTAGCTAACTTGGTTCAATTTTTCTTCTAGATTCGTGGAAAAGTCCCTTTCGCGTAGCGAACGAGATGAAACGAGTCAATAATTTGAGGTTATTGGATGGGAAGCTTGTCGAATTTTATAATATGAGATTAAATTCTTTAGGATGGCTGGATATGCACTAGAACTAGTCCATGGACCTTCCGAGAATGTTCAATGATTTATTGATGACCTTTCCCATTCCCGTGAGGTCCCAGATAGCTCGAGGGATTAAGATCGGGACTTTATTATTTGTTGTTGATATTTCTCAGAGGTATTAGGCGTACCATAACTTAGAGTGGCAGAGCAAGATATCCTACGGCCTTGGTGGGCACCATGGTACCACATTTAGAGGTAAAGGTTCTGATTATTTCAGGAAGTCACCTGCCAGGTTATCTCAGCTTGTAGAGCGTAATTCTTAAAGTGCGCTAGTAGTTCCTCAAGATAGACTCAGTTTTTTCTTTGTAGCTAGCAATAATCTGTCCAGTTTCCATTTTCAGCGGAAAGGTGTTATCATTGTCATGAGTCTGGTTATCCTTTGAGGAGTTTTGCCTTACTCCGAAAAGTAGGCAGTCGCATATTCTCTCGTCATCAGGCATCTGCGCAGTCACAGGGGATTTGATTTAGATCTCAATCAGCCAGAAAAATGCCACCATCCAGTAGAGGTCGAGATCGTGGTGGCAGTAGTTCTTCTAGAAGTGATTATCAGGGTAGTGGCTCAGCTCAGCTGTAGAGGCTGTTCTATGAACTGCCAGTTTGGCAGGATTCTGAGGCATCTGATGTAGTAGATCCATGTATTTCTTCTTCCCTTAAATATGAGTAAGATTTGATTCTTTCGATCAATCTGGAAATGGTGTGTCTTATCATGTTTCGATGGTTTCCTTAGATGTCGTTTCTATTAAGAATTGGTTGCGGTAGAGGGGTGAGCTTCTTGTATGATTTATTCCTGGCATTTCTGAGATCCTCCTAGTTGATCTGTTTCAAATATGAGAAATTTGAGAAAGTGTCAGTTTTGTCTGCTTAGCACCCTATTGTACCACTTTCTCTTATTATGTCAAGTCAGTCTATCTCTCTTTAGAATTCACTGTCGATAGGATGATGGGATTCTTACCCGTCACCAACAGAATGCATCATTGTTTCTTCCAGTGTAAAGTGATTAGTAAGTAATACTCGATCTACGTATCTCCTCATGGTTCGAGGCGCTAGTAGAGTCATGTTATTCTATAATTTTGTCTCGGTATAAAGAGGGTTTCTGGTAAATTGTCAGAGTTTCCTTCTTATTGGGAGGTTAATTGGCATGGATGTCTTTCCATAAACTTCATTTAATATCTATTTCTTCAATTCTGATTTTTTGGCTAGTCTGAGTCGGAAGTAGTCTAGCTCAAGTAGCCAAGCAGATAAAAAGATGAGCTTTCTGAAACTCTAATTATTCTTATCTTCAGTCCATTGCCATCTCTTCTTCGTCCGACACTAATGAGCTCGGGCAGTTAGTAGCTGTTTGTGATGTTCCTTGTGAAGTTCCTCGTGTTGTGACACGACCCGAAATACGGTTAGGCCGTGCGGCACCCGACATCCTCCCCTAGACCCGTCGGGCGAACCCTTACCAATTAAGTTAGGAAAATAAATATAATAATTCATAAATAAGGACAACACTTAAAAAAAACACTGACGTATTGATACCTCTAAGCTGTACAAAAGATATTACTGCTGATTACCCATCATACTAGGTTTATGGCTATCCAGACTAGACATCTAAGAGTACAAAAGAAGACAGATACCTCCTGAAGGGAGCAAATTGCAACTGAAATAATACACATAAAACTGGTGGTCATCCGGAATAAAAGGTGGCTCACCCTGACAGCTGAAGTCGTCTTCGCTCTATCACAACTTGGCGAATTCAATCCTGGAGCGAACCTGATAAGAATCAAAATGCGGAAAGTAAAAGATAAAAGCAAGACGTAACTCGTACGAAAATCTCAAGTAGCAACGGAGAACTTGTTCCGTTACACCCCGAGAGAATGACAAGAACACCTATACTAGGCAACTACCCTCGAGCTAACGTGAGCACGCAAGTAGAATGATCGGGGGGGATTGGAATTCATCTAGATCCGCTAGAGGAAGAACAAGTCCCATCAAGGTTTCATTCATTCAATCAAAGAGTTCAACTCTCAACACAAGTGTTTGTTCAAACATCAAAGTTAGCTAATGATTTAAAGAGGCTAAGTGAAGTATTTATAGGCTTCACTTAGGTCTAAATAAAAGGTCTAAAATACCCCCAAAGTGGGTTAAAACAAATAAGGCCACGCAGGGCTAAAGTTGGAAGTTCAAGCAAAAGTCATTAAAAATCCCGCATGTGGGTCACAGGGGTAGGCGATCCGCCTAGTAGGGGTAGGCGGCCGCCTAGCAGCCTTCAGCTTCTCTGGATCTGAGGGAGGCGGTCCGCCTAGGTTGGGAGGCGGTCCGCCCTGCAGCTTTCAAGCCTCTGGATTTTGGGAGGCGCCCCGCCTCAGCTGGGAGGCGCTCCGCCTTGTTCTGGAGCTCCTTGGGATGTCTCATTTTGTGCCTCTTGAGCCTCACCAAGCGTCCTAGAGGATCCTCCATCCATGGTATACCAAAGCATGGTCTTCAAGTTGCTCTCGGGGCCTTCTTCCATACCCTTCCATGTCAAGTGAAGATGGGTATCTTGGATCAACTTGGCTTGACTCCGAGTGAAGGGTCTTGAGGGGGTTTGGGTCTTATCATCCTCCCCTTCTTGAGAGGATTTCGTCCTCGAAATCGAAGCAACATCCACAACCTCTTCATCATTATGCACGACCTCTTCATTACCTACATCCAAAGGAACCAAGTCACAAACATTGAAAGTATTAGAAACTTGATACTCACTTGGCAAGTCGACCACATAGGCATTGTTGTTTATCTTCGAGAGCACTTGGAATGGTCCATCTCCCCGGGGTGTCAACTTCCCTTTCCTAAGGTTTGGAAACCTTTCTTTCCGGAAGTGCACCCAAACATAGTCACCCTTCTTGAGTTCCACCTTCTTGCGGCCTTTGTTTTTCTTGGAGGCAACCTTAGCATAAGCTTCCTCCAAGTTCTTCTTCGCCTTTGCATGGAGCTCAACCAAAGCCTTGGCTCTAGCTTTACCTTCAAAATTAACAACCATTTCCCTTGGCAAAGGGGTTAGATCAAGGGGAATCAAGGGGTTAAATCCATAAACACACTCGAATGGAGTCATGCCTATCATGCTATGCAATGTGCGATTGTAGGAAAACTCCATAAGAGGTAGGCGATCAATCCAAGTCCCGGCCTTCCCTAGGGTCATGGCTCTAAGAAGAGCTCCCAAGGTTCGGTTTACCACTTCCGTTTGCCCATCAGTTTGGGGGTGGTGGGACGTAGAGAACAAGAGCTTGGTGCCTAAAGCACCCCATAAACACCTCCAGAAATGACTTAGGAACTTAGTGTCCCTATCACTCACTATGGTTTGAGGCACACCATGCAACTTCAAAACATTTTCAATAAACAAAGTTGCCACATGTTGTGCATCATCACATTTCTTGCATGGAATGAAATGAGCCATTTTGGAGAACCTATCCACAACAACATAAATGCTATCATGGCCCCCTCTAGTCCTTGGTAATCCCATCACAAAATCCATTGAGATATCCAACCACGGACTAGTAGGTACGGGGAGAGGGGTATACAACCCATGAGGGTGGGCTTTAGATTTGGCACGTTTGCAATCAAGGCAATTAGTGCAAAACTTCTCCACATGCACCCTCATCTTTGGCCAATAGAATTGTTCTTGAAGAATGGCCAAAGTCTTTCTTGTGCCAAAATGTCCCATGAGTCCCCCGCAATATGCTTCATGCACAAGCAACTCTCTCCAAGAGGACTCCGGAATGCACACTCTACCATTTTTGAAGATATAACCATTAACCCATTGGTATTTATCAACTCTCTCCCCTTTCTCTAGAGTGTCATGGACACTCTTTAGCTTTGGGTCATGAGCATACATTAATTTAATGCTCTCAAAACCCATGAGCTTAGAGGTGAGAGTGGTGGCTAGAGCAAACTTTCTTGAAAGCGCATCCGCCACGACATTGTCTTTCCCTTTCTTGTATTGGATCACATAGGGAAAAGACTCAATGAATTCAACCCACTTGGCATGTCTCTTATTGAGCTTCTCTTGGCCTCTCAAATGCTTGAGTGACTCATGGTCACTCTTGATTACAAACTCACGAGGCCAAAGATAGTGTTGCCAATGGGCAAGGGCTCTCACAAGGGCATACAACTCCTTGTCATATGTAGAATAATTCAAAGAAGCCCCTTTCAACTTCTCACTAAAGTAGGCGATGGGTTTGCTATCTTGCATTAAGACACCACCAATTCCCACCCCCGAGGCATCACACTCAACCTCAAATGCCTTCCCGAAGTCGGGCAATTGCAATAGCGGGGCGGTACTCAACCTACTTTTCAACTCAAGGAAGGCCTTCTCTTGAGGCTCTCCCCAAACAAACGGTTGGTCCTTCTTCACCAATTCGGTGAGTGGAGCGGCAATGGAGCTAAAGTCCTTCACAAATCGCCTATAAAAGCTTGCGAGACCATGAAAGCTCCTCACTTGAGTCACGGTAGTAGGAGTAGGCCAATCACGTATGGCCTCTACCTTAGACTCATCCACCTCCACTCCTTGGGCACTTACAACAAACCCAAGGAAGACCACCTTCTCAACACCAAAGGCACACTTTTTAAAATTAGCATAGAGCTTTTGGACCCTCAACTTTTCAAGCACTAGCCTAAGGTGTTCAACATGGTCGTTTATTGATTTGCTATAGATCAATATATCGTCAAAATAGACGACCACAAACTTGTTGATGAATGGCTTTAGAACATGGTTCATTAGCCTCATGAAAGTGCTAGGTGCATTGGAGAGCCCAAAGGGCATCACCAACCATTCATAGAGACCAAACTTGGTCTTGAATGCGGTTTTCCATTCATCACCCGGTTTCATCCGGATTTGATGGTAGCCGGACCTAAGGTCAATTTTGCTAAACACACATGAACCACTTAATTCATCTAACATATCATCAAGTCGGGGAATAGGATGACGGTACTTTACCGTTATTTTGTTCACGGCCCGACAATCAACACACATTCTCCAAGTGCCGTCCTTTTTGGGAACAAGAATCACGGGCACGGCACAAGGACTCAAGCTTTCCCTTACCAAACCTTTAGTGAGCAATTCATCAACTTGCTTTTGCAACTCCCTTGTATCCTCCGGGTTGCTCCTATAGGCCGGTTTGTTCGGGATTTGGGATCCCGGGACAAAGTCTATTTGATGCTCAATGCCCCTCAAAGGAGGCAATCCATCCGGCATTTCATCCGGGAACATGTCACCAAAATCCTTCAAAACATTCTCAAACACACTAGGCAAAGGGTTAGAAGAAAAATCACAATTAGAGTTTAGAACCATACCTTTGTGCACTAGGCATATGAGAAGCTTGTTGCCATCATTTCCCTTTAGGATCTCGCCCGGTTGCATCATGGCACACATGCCACCGGTAGAAGTAGGTGGGATTGCCACCAAGCTTTTGGACAAAGGGCTAGTCTCAATGATTGACTTAGCCTTTGCCACCTCTCTCAACTCCTTCATTTTCTTGTAGTCATCGCTCACTTGTTTAGGAGTGAGAGGTTTAAGCACATATCTTTTCCCTTCATGTTTGACCGTGTAAGTATTGACACGACCGTCATGCACCACTTGCCTATCGAATTGCCAAGGCCTCCCTAAGAGTAGGTGGCACGCTTGCATGGGCACAACGTCAAACAAATGCTCATCTACATAACTCCCCATTTTGAATCGAATCATCACTTGCTTTACCACTTTAAGCTCCCCACATTCGCTTAGCCATTGTAACCGGTAAGGTTTAGGATGCTTCATGGCCGTCAACTTCAATTGAGACACAAGTGATTGACTCACTACATTTGCACAACTTCCGGAATCAATTATCATAGAGCAAACAGCATCTTTGACCCGGCACCTAGCATGGAATAGATTTTCCCTTTGCAAGGTTTCACTATCTTCCACAATCATAACCCCTAGGCTCCTTCTCACAACCAAGAAAGTATGAAGATCCTCCTCCTCCCCCGTGTCATCAAGCAAACCATCCTCCTCTACTCCCTCATCTCCCTCTTCTCTCTCCACTCCCTCATCTTCCGATTCACTCTCTTTCTCATATGCATCATTACCAACAACAATCATGGTCCTCTTTGTAGGACATTCCCTAGCAAAGTGACCATAGCCCTTGCACTTGTGGCATTGCATGGAAGAAGAAGTAGGAGCATGTAATTGAGTTTTAGAGTTACCTCCCACATTAGGTGTGTTCTTCTCATACGGCTTTTTCATATCCTTGGTGGCATTTGCACCACTTGTTCCATTTGCACTTGGGAACCTTGCATTTGTAGTAGGAGGCTTCCAATCCTTCGGTTTGCTTGTTGGAGTAGTAGTGCTACTCTTGTAGCGAAGGGATTTTTCCTCTTTGAGCCATTTCTCGGCCTCAACAGCATCTTCACATAGCTTGTAATGATCATCATATTTGTGGAACTTCAATTGTGAAGATATGTCTCGGTTCAAGCCCCCTTTGAAACGGATCATGGCCGTCTCATTGTCTTCATCATCCAAGTCAAGGATCATTCGGATTTGCTCAAATTCATTGAAATATTCACCAACCGATTTGTAACCTTGCTTCAAATCATATAGACGCCTTTGTTGTTCAACCCGGTATTGGTTAGTCAAGTACTTCTCATCCATCACACGGATCAACTCTTCCCAAGTAAGATTAATAGCCATTCCCGTCCTCCTTCTATTTCTCTTCACCGACTCCCACCAAGTAGAAGCAAAAGATTCAAAGGCGGATATTGCATACTTTGTTTTCTTCACATCGGGCATATCATTGGTGTCAAAGATACGCTCCATAGCCAATTTCCAACCAATGTACTCCACCGGGTCACTACTTCCTTTGAAAGAAGGAATAGTGAGCTTCACACTATTAAGATTGTTGTTGTTATCACGACCCCCTTGGAATGGCTCCGGTTGGCCCCCATAGTGATCATCATAAGCAACATAGTCCCTCCTCGCATTCCTTCCTCCATATCCTAAGGGTGGCCCTCGACCTCGGCCTCTACCCCGATCCATATTTCGACCCCGATTCATACCTCGTCTCGGTTGAAGGTGATCATCATAACCATAAGCCTCATCATCATACTCGGCTTCCTCCCCTTCTTGAGCTTCATCGACTTGCTCAAGAGGTTGCACGTTTCGGATGGGTCTTGGTAATGGGATGTTTCTTGGAGGATTATCCAAGATACGGGGAATGCCCGTTCGTTCAATTCTCTCTCGATCTTCCTTTACCCGTTGTTGATTGAGCAATTCAACAACTTGCTCCGGGGTAAAGGTAGGGCTACTCGAGCCTTCACCGGCCTCAATTTGGACACTCGGGGTCCCCTTTTCAATTGGGACACTCGGGGTCCCTTGGTCACCTTGGGTACTCGAGGCACCCTTTTCAAGTGACTCAATCCTTTGAGTCATGACATCCATCTTGGCAAGAAGGCTAGCCAAGGCCTCCTTGATGAAATCTTGACCCTCGTTGGCCATTGTACCTACAAAGAAAAGAAACAAGTGTTAGTTAAAACACCTCACTCGCTCCCTCACTTGTGTTCACTCGGATCACTCTTTTGGGTGGCGGTGGATATTTCACTCGACTTGTAATTCCAAAGCTTCCCGTAGATGACTAACAATCCCTCTACTCAACCAAACTATTCACGAGTCAAGCACACTCCGGGGTGAGTGGAGTTAATGGGACTCGATGAACGCTAGGCACTTTGAAGTAAAGGACTTGAATCAAAAGAAACTACGAATCTTCTTTGAATTCTAGTATCCTTCCTAAGGCACGATGATCCTAGTAGCTCGAAGTAATTAGTACTAATCAAGTAGGATTATACTCTAATAGTACCAATTAGAAGCAATGCAAACAACAAAACAAGGAATCCTAGAAGAAACTACCCAATTCCCAAGCTTCAGGAAGTAGGCGCCCCGCCTCAGAAAGTGGGCGGTCCGCCCAGGGTAAAGTGCCAAGTGGAGGCGCTCCGCCTCAGCAGGGAGGCGCTCCGCCTCAGCAATTTCCAGAGAGGTCACAGTTTTGAGGCGCTCCGCCTCAGATTATAGGCGCTCCGCCTCTGCAACCTTCAGCACAGTTCAACAACGTGTTTTCTTGGTTTTTCACCCAACAATTCAACTAATCAAACGTTGTTTTAGCAATTCAAAGGTACCCAAATGTTGTATTAGTCACAAAGAACAAACCCCAACAACTTTTATCAAACCCCAATCAATATCAAGCAATCCACCATGATCATCATCTTCAAAGCTAGGGTTTTAAAATTTTCAAATTTTCAAAGGGTTTCAAATTCTCAATTCATGTAATACAACTCCAAATTGGGTGTTTAAGGTACCAAAAGAACGGGAATCACACAAGGATCAAACCCCAATATCAAGTTCTCAATCCAATATCAATCCAACCCAAGAATCAATCAAAAGTCATCAAGAACAAGTTCATCAAGGGTTTTAAGGGGTTTTGGGGTTTTGATTTTCAATCTTCTCCAATCCAAGTGCTTTTGGTATCCAATCGACGGGATTTCAACCACGATCAAGAATCTATAACACCCATATCATGAATCATTCAAACTAACAAGTTACACCAAATTTTTAGATTTTCAATTTTTCAATTTTTTTGTAGTTTTCTTCTTTCAATAACAATAAACAAGAAACTAAAGATAGGAATCGACCTAGGCACGAAGAATCAAGGGTCGGGGGTTTGTAGAAACAAAACTCGAGCCTTGCTCTGATACCAAGATGATAAGAATCAAAATGCGGAAAGTAAAAGATAAAAGCAAGACGTAACTCGTACGAAAATCTCAAGTAGCAACGGAGAACTTGTTCCGTTACACCCCGAGAGAATGACAAGAACACCTATACTAGGCAACTACCCTCGAGCTAACGTGAGCACGCAAGTAGAATGATCGGGGGGGATTGGAATTCATCTAGATCCGCTAGAGGAAGAACAAGTCCCATCAAGGTTTCATTCATTCAATCAAAGAGTTCAACTCTCAACACAAGTGTTTGTTCAATCATCAAAGTTAGCTAATGATTTAAAGAGGCTAAGTGAAGTATTTATAGGCTTCACTTAGGTCTAAATAAAAGGTCTGAAATACCCCCAAAGTGGGTTAAAACAAATAAGGCCACGCAGGGCTAAACTTGGAAGTTCAAGCAAAAGTCATTAAAATCCCGCATGTGGGTCACAGGGGTAGGCGGTCCGCCTAGTAGGGGTAGGCGGCCGCCTAGCAGCCTTCAGCTTCTCTGGATCTGAGGGAGGCGGTCCGCCTAGGTTGGGTGGCGGTCCGCCCTGCAGCTTTCAAGCCTCTGGATTTTGGGAGGCGCCCCGCCTCAGCTGGGAGGCGCTCCGCCTTGTTCTGGGGCTCCTTGGGATGTCTCATTTTGTGCCTCTTGAGCCTCACCAAGCGTCCTAGAGGATCCTCCATCCATGGTATACCAAAGCATGGTCTTCAAGTTGCTCTCGGGGCCTTCTTCCATACCCTTCCATGTCAAGTGAAGATGGGTATCTTGGATCAACTTGGCTTGACTCCGAGTGAGGGTTTTGAGGGGGTTTGGGTCTTATCAGAACCTGCCGAAACGAAATAGATAGACAAAAAACAAACAACACACAAGGGTGAGTCAAAAGGACTCAATAAGTGGGGCAGACTAGCCACCTCAATAAATAGGATAACTAGCTAGGGAGAAAAGAAATAAATAAACCAAATTCCTCTTATTTAAATTATGAAAAGGCAGAACCAGATAAGAACTAGAAACACGTGTGAAACTTCTAAACTCAACCAAGGGTGCGTGCCAGAACATATCAACAAATAAGCAATGCACATATAAGCAGAGCAGTAGTCATGTACCGCAAGCCTACACAATGGTATGAATTGAGATGAAATGAAATGAAATGAGATGAAATGAAATGAAATGAAATGAAATATGATGCAAAGGGTCACATGTGCCAAATGAATGGAGCGAAATCCTCCTGCTCCGAGGGCAGAATCCTCCTACCCTCAATATGATTCAATGATAACCCTTCACCGACGCGGGACTCTCATCGACTGCCGGGAAGTATATGTCAACTCACAGCCAAAGTACAATGCTCAGATCCTCAATGCAATACCAACAACGGGACATAACATATAATATACAATGTAAATCCAAAGTTAAGGCGTAAGGAGTACGCCTATCAGCAGCTACGCACGTTAGGAACACGTGGTAGAAAATCCACGAGGCCAGGTACCTCCAAAGAAATAAATATAAACACTTACCTCATTACAAAGTTAGCACAATTACTCAACAAGCGCTTTGTCCTTTGAATTCATTACCAAACGATCCCACTCTATTCAATAAGTAGAACAATATATCAAATTAGGCTAAAGGCTTCATTCCTCACATCTTAGGAAAATCCAGGTAGGAACCTGATACCCTGTTCGCATGTGCAATACGCAGGCCAGGCCTATGTACAGGGTTTAAGGTCACATAACCAAACCGTAAATAAATTACATTTATATGTTACCCATAACTCACTGAGTACGAATATATAATTAATTTTATTAATGGAGTCCATTTGACCCTTTAACTATTAATTGAACTTATTAAAACGGTGTCTAATATTCCAAATTTTAACGTTAAAATAGATTCAAACACACGTAATAAACTCAAATAATATATTAGGATCATTACCTAAATGTTTCAGGGTAAAAATTCTACTTTTTTTCGGCCCCTTTTCTCATTTTATGGCATTTTTCCATTTCCTTCCGTGTATCTCTTTTGGTTTTCCATTTTTCTGTTTTTGTGTTTCTTTTTCTGGAATATTTTTACGCTCAAGATTAGATGAGCTCACCGACCTTGCTCATTTCTTTCTCATTTCCATTTTGTCGTTTTTATTTTATTATCTTTTTCTTTTCTCAACGAAAATTAAATAGTACCCTACGATATTCGAAATAATTCCAACTTTTGCATACCAATTATACAAAATATATGTAATATACTCGCGAAGACGGATCTCAAATTGGACTCCTGAAACTCAAGATGCGAATTTAAATAAAAAGAAGCCAAACTATTTAACTTTTGGCATTTTAGCGGAAACTATCCGAACAACATTGAAATTCACTTTCGAAAGTTCACAATGGTCATAAATAATCATACGAACCCAACAGCGCTTTCGGATTTCGAATCGGAGCTCATTCGGCAAAACCGAGCTCGAAAATCTCTTTTTAATATTTATCGCCAATAAAAACTGAAACCTTCTTTCGATGCCTACCAAACGAGGTCTGATTTAGCTCAAATTTTACAGACAGGTCCTAATGGACATTACAAATGTTTTAAAATTATCGGCACGCCAATCGGAGTCCTAACTTTCGGAACGACAGACCGATGTCGTTTCATTCTCCTCCACTTAAACTCTCGTTCGTCCTCGAACGAGCCTAAGTCTAAAGCAAGATTCACGCTGGTAACAAAAGAACTTGCACGACCTTCATAAACTGCTCCACGGGCATTATCTTCTTATTACAGGATCAGAATCATAACGCGCATATCGTACTTTTCGAATAAAAATATATGGGTAATATGATAATACCATTGCACAACTTATTCTGACTAAGCTGATCCTTCCTCGATCACAAGAAACCTTTTTTGGAACAAAGATATACTAAACTCTGGATAAATTAACATGATTCAGCCGAGAATCACCTTTTCGATATACCTTTCGATATAGAACAGATCGCTAGAATTAAGAATTAGCTCACGCTTGATGCAATAGGGGGAGCTTTTGAAATACCCTGTCACTACACACTATAGAAGATTTGATGCAAGCTATTTATTTTTACGAACGCACTATACAACATCTCAGTTGATGTTAGTGTTGTTCCGCAAGCTCCTTATGGGAATGTAGTTGCTCACCTCCTAATGTATGTCTAGGTTCATCTGAACATGGTCTATCATATAAGGATAAGGATTATGCAACTACTTGATAATATGATGCAGACCAGAAATGATCTTCAGACTAAACATCCACTTCAGGGCATTGTCTTTAGATTGGAAATATTATGACTTGAAAAAGTGAAAATAAAAGAGACATGCAGTTGGACCATGAGCTGAGGCAGAATACCAGCAACAAAGTTGATTACATGCACTTATTACGCTAAAGTAACTTCTCAAAGAATTAAGGTGTGAAGGAAATATACCAATGATGGATGGACGATAAACTGTACTAGACCTTTAACTCTAAATTTCCATGAAGTAAAACAACGTCAGTATGAGGATCCAGTTCTAGTTGAATGCAGACAGACAGCCAGAAGAAAACCGGAGTAACCATACAGGGTTACTACTGACGGTGTTCTCATATATAAAGATAGACTTTGTGTTCCTGATGTTGCAGATTTACGTGGACAGATTATGATAGAGGCACATTATTTCAAATACACTGTTCATCTAGGTTCGACTAAGATGTACCATGATCTTGAGCAGATTTATTAGTGGGATGGAATGAAGTGTGACATATCAGAATTTGTGGCTCAATGTTCTAATGGCCAGCAAGTTAAAGTCGTGTCATCTTTCCAGACTTTATGCTTTCAGCAGATAGGTACGTATATATGATCAGGTTGCCAGCTTATCTCTAGCATTAATAGATTACTAGTGGGTTTAGTGTCGTGGCCCTAGGTTGGGTCATGACAAAAGTGGTATCAACACCTTAGAGATTTAGTATCACCATTCAATATTTGGAGGAAGACTCCTCCACTTAAAGCACAAACTCAAGCAGCCATTTGAATAGGAATAACCATCCTCACACAGTCTACTGGACTAAAGAAGATTTAGCTAAAAGCCGAATGTAGGCAGACCTAAGCTACCAACTACCCTTTGAAGTTGCCAAACAGTTGTAACTCTCAAGTTCACAACTCCGTACCTTTGCCATAAACACCACCCCCTGATGGATGGTACTTCTATATAAAAATTTCGGCAGAGTTTCCCCTGAAACTGGATGATCCGCAAAAACAGAACCAGCATTATACTATACATGGGAATGGATACCCAGATAAACTGATATCCAAAACAATAATATGCTTACCCGGTTACAATAACACGTACTCTGGCTCAAAACAGGGAACATCACAAGCGGCTACCAACTGCCCAAGCTTACCAGTGCCGAACAAAGAAGAGATGGTAATGGACTGAGGATAGAAATAATTAGAGCTTCAGGAAGCTCATCTTTTTATTTGCTTGGCTCCCAGAGCTACACTACTTCCGAGTCAGGCTAACTCAAAAATCATAATTGAAGAAATAGACATTAAATGAGCTTTATGGAACATCTATGCCAATTTAATCTCCGAATAAGAAGGAAAATCTGACAATTTACCAGAAAATCCTTTTATAACCCAGATAAGCTCATGGGATAACATGACTGTACTAGCGTCTTGAACCAAGAGAAGATACGCAGATCGAATATTACTTACTAATCACTTTACACCAGAAGAAATGATACACTTGCTGATGGTGAAGAATTAGAATCCCATTATCCTACCAACACGAAATTCCGAGAAGAGAGGTAAACTGATTTGACATAATAACAGAAGGTGGAACAACAAGGTGCCAGCAGACAATACCGACACTTACTGCCAAATCTCTCGCATATAAACCAAACAAACTAGTAGGGTCTCACAAACGCCAGGAATAAATCATACCAGAAGCTCGCCCCTATACCACAGTCGATCCTTAATAAAGAAAATATCCAAATAAACCGTCAAAACACGATAAGACACACCATTTCCAGATCGATCAGAAAGATAAATCTTACTTACAGATAAGGGAAGAAGAAACACGTGGGTCTACTACATCGGATGCCTCAGCATCCTGCCAGACTAGCAGTTCATAGAACTGCCTCTGCTGCTGAGTCGAGCCACTACCCTGATAATTACTTCTAGAAGAACCACTACCACCACGCTCTCGACCTCTACTGGATGGTGGCATTTCTCTGATTGATTAAAATCTCTATGAAATTTCTTGCGACTATGCAGGTGCTTGATGACGAGAGAAAAGACGACTGCATGCTTGCCGGAGTAAGGAAAAACTCCTCAAAGGATAACCAGACTCATGACAATGATAACAGGAGAACTCCTCAAAGGATAATCAGACTCGCGACAATGATAACACCTTTTTGCTAAAAGTGGAAACTGGACAGATTATTGAAAGCCACAAAGAGAAAAATTGGGTCTGATATTGACGAACTACTGGTGCACTCTAAGAATCACGTGACACACGCTGAGATAACCTGGAAGGTGACCTCCCAAAATAATCAGAACTCTTACCTCCAAATGAGGTAACATGGTTGCCCAGCAGGGCCGTGGGATCTCTTACTTTCCCGCTCTAACTCTTCCCGCTCTAATTATGGTATGCCTCGAACCTTCAGGCAATATTAACAACAACATCAAATAAAATCCAGACCTCAATTTCTCGAGCCATCTGGGATTTCAAGGAAAAATAAAGGTCATCAATAAATCTCTGAATCTCTCGAAAGGCTCATGAACTAGTTCTAATGCATATCCAGCCATTCTATAGAATTCAATCTCATATTCTGAAACAGCAACAGGCAAACCGACAGGCTACCCTGTCTAATCCACTCAAACTGGAAACACTTTTCATCTCGCTCGCTACTCGAAAGGAACTTTTCCACGAATATAGAAGAAAAATCGAACCAAGTTAGCTAATAAGAGAGTGGCTCACCAATTCAAGGCTGGACCCCATGAAACTGGAAAGAAGTATAATCGACGCCATACCGCTCGATATAATCAAGAGCCAGAAGAATACACTGACATCATTTTACTTTTAAAAAAAAAACTTACACGGGGATTATCTAATACATTGCTTAAGAATATCTGAAGATTCAATTGGGTAAAATAATGCAGCCTCTTCGGACACTCGGACCGAACTAATACCTCGGCTAGCTAACCAGCCAGAACAATTAGAGGTACAACACATACTACCTCCGGAATATAATTTACTGCAGCAATATTGAGAACTAGAAAAGGAGCTCGCTGAGATCGAACGTCTACACATGCGGCACCCTGATAGGCTGCCCAGCGAATAATAGGTTCTTACGATATCTGCGTCGCCAAGATTCTCGTAAAGCATCGTAGAGAGCCAAGGGAACCACAAGGCCCTGCTCCCTTGCCCATCGCGAGCTCGTACAGCTGGGACCTCCATAACTAGATCGTCAGCACGATAAGAAAAACTCTCGGGGCTTCGTCAGTGCTAGCCTCTGGCTAGACTGCTTCGTCTTGAACTCATACCGTTTGCTGATTTCGCACGAGGGTTTCATAATTACCGCAAAGGAATTTAAAAAAATTAATAAAAATACTTTTGAATCCTTGACCGATGCACGATCAGAAAAGAAGGAAGTGAAACTTCCTAAATGCCATCATAGCCTCTCGTAGATAAGTACGGATGTCTACGTACCCATCAGCGAGACTCTACTAGACACTGTCTTAGTCTGGATAGATTCTAAACTAGGCTCTAATACCAACTGACACGACCCGAAATCCGGTTAGGCCGTGCGGGCACCCGACATCCTCCCCTAGACCCGTCGGGCGAACCCTTACAAATTAAGTTAGGAAAATAAATATAATAACTCATAAATAAGGACAAGACTTAAAAAAAATACTGACATACTGATACCTCTAAGCTGTACAAAAGAAATTACAGCTGATTACCCATCATACTAGGTTTATGGCTATCCAGACTAGACATCTAAGAGTACAAAAGAAGACAGATACCTCCTGAAGGAAGAAAATTGCAACTGAAATAATACACATAAAACTGTGGCCATCCGGAATAAAAGCTGGCTCACCCTGACAGCTGAAGTCGTCTTCGCTCTATCACAACGTGGCGAATTCAATCAAGGAGCGAACCTGCCGAAACGAAATAGATAGACAAAAAACAAACAACAAACAAGGGTGAGTCAAAAGAACTCAATAAGTGGGGCAGACTAGCCACCTCAATAAATAGGATAGCTAGCTAGGGAGAAAAGAAATAAATAAATCAAATTCCTCTTATTTCAATTATGAAAATGCAGAACCAGATAAGAACTAGAAACACGTGTGAAACTTCTAAACTCAACCAAGGGTGCGTGCCAGAACATATCAACAAATAAGCAATGCACATATAAGCAGAGCAGTAGTCATGTACCGCAAGTCTACACAATGGTATGAATTGATATGAAATAAAATGAAATGAAATATGATGCAAAGGGTCACATGTGCCAAATGAATGGAGCGGAATCCTCCTGCTCCGATGGCGAAATACTCCTACCCTCAATATGATGCAATGGAGCGGAATCCTCCTGCTCCGAGGGCAGAATCCTCCTACCCTCAATATGATGCAATGGAGCGGAATCCTCTTGCTCCGAGGGTGGAATCCTCCTACCCTCAATATGATGTAATGGAGAGGAATCCTCCTGCTCCGAGGGCGGAATCCTCCTACCCTCAATATGATGCAATGATAACCCTTGACCGGTGCGGGACTCTCATCGACTGCCGGGAAGTATATGTCAACTCACAGCCAGAGTACAATGCTTAGATCATCAATGCAATACCAACAACGGGACATAACATATAATATACAATGTAAATCCAAAGTTAAGGCATAAGAAGTACGCCTATCAGCAGCTACGCACGTAAGGAACACGTGGTAGTAAATCCACGAGGCCAGGTGCCTCCAAAGAAATGGATATAAACACTTACCTCATTACAAAGTTAGCATAATTACTCAACAACCGCTTTGTCCTTTGAATTCATTGCCAAACGATCCCACTCTATTCAATAGGCAGAACAATATATCAAATTAGGCTAAAGGCTTCATTCCTCACATCTTAGGGCAATCCAGGTAGGAACCTGATACCCTGTTCGCATATGCAATACGCAGGCCAGGCCTATGTACAGGGTTTAAGGTCACATAACCAAACCCTAAATAAATTACATTTATATGTTGCCCATAACTCACTGAGTACGAATATATAATCAATTTCGTTATTGGGGTCCATTTGACCCTTTAACTATTAATTGAACTTATTAAAACGGTGTCTAATATTCCAAAGTTTACTGTTAAAATAGATTCAAACACACGTAATAAACTCAAATAATATATTAGGATCATTACCTGAATGTTTCAGGGTAAAAATTCTACTTTTTTCCGGCCCCTTTTCTCATTTTCTGGCATTTTTTCCATTTCCTTCCGTGTATCTCTTTTGGTTTTCCATTTTTCTGTTTTTGTGTTTCGTTTTCTGGAATATATTCACGCTCAAGATTAGATGAGCTCACCGACCTTGCTCATTTCTTTCTCATTTCCATTTTGTCGTTTTTGTTTTATTTTTTTTTCTTTTCTCAACGAAAATTAAAATAGTACCCTACGATATTCGAAATAATTCAAACTTTTGCATACCAATTATACATAATATATGTAATATGCTCGCGAAAACGTATCTCAAATTGGACTCCCGAAACTCAAGATGCGAATTTAAATAAAAAGAAGTCAAACTATTTAACTTTTGGCATTTTAGCGGAAACTAGCCGAACAACATCGAAATTCGCTTTCGAAAGTTCACAATGGTCAAATAATCATACGAACCCAACAGCGCTTTCGGATTTCAAATCGGAGCTCATTCGGCAAAACCGAGCTCGAAAATCTCTTTTTAATATTTATCGCCAATAAAAACTGAAACCTTCTTCCGATGCCTATCAAACGAGGTCTGATTTAGCTCAAATTTTACAGACAGGTCCTAATAGATAGTACGAATATTTTAAAATTATCGGCACGCCAATTGGAGTCCTAACTTCTAAAACGACTGACCGAGGTCTTTTTATGTTGAGTCAGAGTGCGTGGCAAGGTAGCCGTATCAGGCGGTGGTGCTTATAGAAAATTTCAAACTCTCCTCTCATGACCGAGAAAGGATCAGCTTAGTCAGAATAAGCTGGGCAATGGCGTTATGATATTATCCAACAATATTTTTATCCATGGGTTTGATGTGCGTGTCATAATTCTGATTCTGTAATCATGCGATAATATCTGTGGAATAGTTTATGAAAGTTGTGTAAGTTCTCTTGTTATCTGCGTAAATCTTGCTTTAGACTTAGGCTCGTTCGAGGACGAACGAGAGTATAAGTGGAGGAGAATGAAACGATCTCGGTCAGTCGTTTTGGAAGTGAGGACTCCGATTGGCGTGCTGATAATTTTAATATATTTGTAATGTCCATTAGGACCTGTCTGTAAAATTTGAGCTAAATCAAACCTCGTTTGGTAGGCATCAGAAGAAGGTTTCAGTTTTTAATGTCGATAAATATTAAAAAGAGATTTTCGACCTCGGTTTTGGCGAATGAGCTCCGATTCGAAATCCGAAAGCGCCGTTAGTTTCGTATGATTATTTGTGACTTTTGTGAAGTTTCGAAAGTGAAATTCGATGTTGTTCGGCTAGTTTCCGCTAAAATGCCGTAAGCTAAATAATTTGACTTTTTTTCATTTAAATTCGCATCTTGAGTTTCGGGAGTCCAATTTGAGATCCGCCTTCGCGAGTATGTTACATATATTTTGTATAACTTGTATGCAAAATTTGAAATTATTTCGAATATCATAGCGTTCCGTTTTAATTTTCGTCGCAAAAAAAAAAAGGAAAATGACAAAAAGATAAGTAATGGCGGTGGATTACATATCTTAGTAGAATGAAAGGAAACAAGATTAACGAGAGCAGAATATGAGAGCCAGAAACAAAAAAACGTAGAAAGAAAAGGAGTTCGACGGAGAAGGAAAAAAATACCAGAAAATGAGAAAAGAGTCGGAGAAAAGTAGAATTTTTACCCCGAAATATCCAGGTAATGATGTTAATTTATTATTTGAGTTTATTACATGTGTTTGAATATATTTTAACGGTAAAAATTGGGATATTAGACATCATTTTAATAAGTTCAATTGATAGTTTCAAGTGTCAATTGGACCTCGATAATGAAATTGATTATATATTCGTACTCAGTAAGTTATGAGCAACATATAAATGTAATTTATTTGGGGTTTGGTTATGTAACCTTAAACCCTGTACATAGGGCTGGCCTACGTATTGCGTAAGCGAATAGGGTATCAGGTTCCTAACCGGATTGCCCTAAGATGTGAGGAATGAAGCCTTTAGCCTAATTTGATATATTTTTCTATTTATTGAATACAGCAGGATCGTTTCGCAATGAATCCAAAAGGATAAAGAGGTTGTTGGGTAGCACTGTTAACTTTGGAACGAGGTAAGTGTTTATATCCATTTCTTTGGAGGCACTTGGGCTCGTGGATTTTCTACCACGTATTCCTTACCTGTGTAGCTGCCGATAGGCGTACTCATTACGCCTTAGCTTTGAATTTACATTGTATATTATATGTTATACCCTGTTGTTTGAATTGCATTTAGCATATGAGCATTGCACTCTAGTTTTGAGCATTGCATATACCTCCCGGTAATCGATGAGAGTCCCGAGCCGGTGAGGGGTCGTCATTGCATATACTTCCCAGTTGGCGATGAGAGTCCCGCACCGGTGAATGGTCATCATTGCATATACTTCCCGATAATCGATGAGAGTCCCGAGCCGGTGAAGGGTCATTATTGCATATACATCCCGGTTGGCTATGAGAGTCCCGCGCCGGAAATAGGTATCAGACATATGTGACTGCATTTCATCATACCGCATTCATCACATCTCATTTCACCGCATACTGACTATTGTGTGTAATTGTTACACCCCATATGTCTAAAGTGACGTATATCATTCTAATGATATGTTAAGAATGATTTAAGTGATTTTAAAGTCATAATATAACCATATATGATGTTTATATGTTGAATATAAAGTTTGGGAAAAATCGGATTTAAGTTGCGGAAAAACCGACCAAGGAATTGCCTTGTAACGAAGCTTTTTCAACAATTAATTTCGTGTGTTATATGAAGCCTTTTGGGGACATATCATATATCAAATTGAAGGTCTTGGAGTGTAGTTTCCAACACTTTTAACAGTTTATTCATACAACTTATAGATAAAAAGATAGGAAGATCAGAAGTCAGGCCAAAAAAAGGGCCATAAGCGCAAAAGAGGACTAAAACTGAAATGTTTCAAGTATAAAAGGAAAAATCCTCCTCCATCTCGTCATTTCCAGAAACTTAGTGATAGAAGCAGTGTTCTCTTGGGTGCTAAAGACATTTTGATGGTTTTGAAGAAAGAACATCGATCTTAACTAGAAATTGAAGACAGATTGCGTCAAAACGCCCTACGCGATTAAGGTAACATTATGCTACCTTCAATTTCGTCTGTAGTTTGAGTTTTAGAATTACTTCATGGCTAAGTAAAGTACCTAAATTCTATGTTATAGCTTGTTTAGCTTTAGAAGGTGTGGAATTCAAAGGAAACAAAGTTTAGAAGCTAGAAACATCAAAGGTATGTAAGACTAAGCCTTTCTTTTGGCAAGGCATGTATCTTTTAGCTTATGAAGCTTTTCTTAGTTGTAAACTTAGTGTTTCTTGTGAGAAAATTGTATGGTATCAAGGAAACCTTGTATATACTTAATTTGGTACTAAAATCCAAGGTGAAAGATGTCCGAGTCAGCAAGACAAAACATTTCAAAATCCAGAACATTGTTTTGATCTTTGAAAAGTTGTTAGTATATTGATCACAACTCCTTGTACAAAATTGATATTTAGACTCTTTAAGAATCCCCAGAACTCTAAGACATATATCTACAACTTTCATGCAGACCATGAAGTCTGTATCTTTGATCTACACTCTGAAAAGTTAGGTCGAAAGGCAGGACAGTTGTGCTGTCCAGACAGTCTATCTGCGGATTTATTATGTCATCCAGTTGTCTCATCTTGTTATCCATTTAACATATTTATGTTATCAGTTTATCCGGGTATCCATTCCCGTGTATAGTATAGTACTGGTTCTGTTTTTGCGGATCATCCAGTTTCAGGGGAAACTCTGCCGAAATTTTTATCGAAATTCAAAGAGTTAGACAAATTCTAAGTTTCAGGTTGTGTCTATAATTCCTTCCAGAGTTTTCTTATCATTCCTTCGAGTCCATATATATTGTTGCCACATGTGTTATGCCTCATACATGCTTATGCTTATATTGTGATCATGTTATGTGTGATTTGGAGTCCCCCATAGAGGCTGGACATTGGACACACAGTCCGGTCGCGTGTGATACTACCCGTCTGGGGGATACAGCCCCTCTGGTTCAGGCGGGAGTTGAAACACCTAGTGTCACCAGGTGTCATTCACACACTCTGACCGGAGAGACTAGATATTACTGGCTGGGGGGGATATAGCCCATAACACCCACCAGGTTTGTTATATACGCGTATATAGCCACAGTATGCACTGCATGATTATACATGAGGCTAGTTCGAGTTTTCAGTTACCTGATTTGGGGGGGATACATCCCATAAAACCAGACAGGTACTAGTTCAGATGTTTAGTTACCTTATTTGGGGGGATATAGCCACAACACCAGACAGGTACCAGTTTAGATAACAGTTCAGTTTTAGCTCAGTACCAGTTATCAGTTCTCAGTTCTCAGTTATCATCCACCGGTTCTTAGTGTCAGTATCAGTTGACAGCTATCAGATCCTGTTTCTAGTTACTAGTTGTCAGTCATATTACAGTTATTTATCAGTATAGTTCAGCTCAGTCTTCAGTTTCTGATTCAGCTAGAGCTCAGTTTATATTCAGATCATGTTTAGTACGTTCTTCAAATTTCCAGCTATATTGCTATGCTCCAGCTCATATTTACATATCTATATTCCAGCCTTACAGTTTCATTCAGCTATGATATATTATATGTTCATGCCTTACATACTTGGTACACATCGTACTCACGCCCTTTTCTGGGGCGCTGCGTTTCATGCCGCGCAGGTGCAGATAGATCAACGCTTGGACCATGTTAGTAGGCCATCTATCAGCTATTGGAGTCACTCCGCTTACTCCCGGAGTTACTTATCTTTTGGTATGTGTACAGTCAGCCAGCTTGGGTATGTCGGGGCCTTGTCCCGTCCTTTGTATATTCAGTTCATCACTCTTAGAGGCCTGTAGATATGTCCCTGTGTGGTTCTGTCAGTATCTTATGTATGTCAGCTTGTGTTAGCCTTGTCAGCATTTTTTCATTACATAGTTCTTATCAGCTAGGTTTATACTTAATCCGTTTATCAGTTATATTCATGGTTAGCAGATTATCAGAAGAATTAATGATGATCGACACTTAGTGTTGGTCATCCGTCGTGACCCTAGGTTGGGTCGTGACAAAAGTGGTATCAGAGCAGTTCAGTCCTAGGGTGTCTACATGCCGTGTCTAGTAGAGTCTTGTTTAGGAGTATGTTGCGCGCCATACTTTTGAGCAGGAGGCTACAAGGCACTTCAGGACAGTTGTCTTTCTTTCTTCTCTAGATCGTGCGATAGAGCCATGATTATAGAATTCAGCCCTCTAACAATAGTGTTTTCAGCAAATCGATGCCGCCGAAGAAACTAACAGCTGCCCAGTAGGGCAAGGCTATTGCTGGCCAGGGTACTAGTAGAGTGCCACCTGAGCTGGATGAGAGTGATGAGTCCAGACCTGAGGCTCCATCTGAGGCCTCACAGATCCCTTCAGTTCAAGGCGATATTAGAGGTACCGCAGCTACTGTACGTCCAGCTCCTCTACCAAACAGTCAGGGGCAGAAAATGAGGGATGCCATCAGATTATTGACCAGTATTGTAGTTGCTCAGAATAGACAGCATAGTGCAGATGCCCAGGGAGATACTGGATCCAGGATCAGGGATTTTATCCGACTAGAGCCTCCAGTCTTTACTGAATCCCGTACAGGAGAGGACCCTCAGGATTTTCTTGTGAGGATAGCCAGGGTGTTGAGGGTCATGCACGCGTCAGAGACAGAGTCAGTAGAGTTGGCTGCATTCAGATTGCATGACCTAGCAGCAAGGTGGTATCAGACATGGGAGCTATCTAGAGGGCCAGATGCTACTCCCGCGACTTGGAAGTAATTCTCAGATGCCTTCCTTCACCAGTATATGCCCATAGAAACATAGAGAGCCGTGCTAATCAGTTCCTGACCTTGAGACAGGAAAGTTTGAGTGTAGAAGAGTATAATTATCTCTTTAATTCTTTAGAAAGGTTTTCCCCCACTATGGTAGCGAGTATGGAGGATATAATTCACAGTTATGTAGTGGGACTTGGTCCACACCTCGTGAACGAGTGCATGACGGTTGCTACGCAATCAGGTATGAACGTATCACGCATTCACGCATTAACTTTATCACTTGAGGAGAGGAAGTATAAACAGAGATCCGATAGGGATAAAGGGTTACATAAGAGGGGAAGATTGTCTTGTTCATTTAAAGAGACATCTCGAGTGAGTAGGCAGCAGAGTGTTAGATAGACACCAGCTAGTATACCTCAAGAGTCCCGTGACCTGAGATCTGATAGACTGCCTCAGTCCAGATCTAGTCACGCATCACAGACTTCAGGATTTATGCGTTGTGGTACTTTTGTACAAGCCGGTCAGACATATCCCAGATGTCCAGATTGTGGTAGACGCCACTTGAGACCATGTAAGTTAGGAGTTGATACTCGTTGTATTTGTCAAAAAGCAGGCCATTTTATGAGAGGTTGCCCGACTAGGGGTGGTAGTTGTACAGCCCAGCCAGCTAGATCAGCAGTTGCTTGCTCCGCACAAGCACGTCATCAGGGGCTTGTTCTTGAGGATGGCACCTCATAACATAAAGAACTTAAAGTGAAACTGAGGATTTGTTAGATAAAGGCCTCATCAGATCCAGCATTTCCCCGTGGGGAGCCTCAGTTTTATTTGTGAAAAAGAAAGATGGCTCTCTACGCATGTGCATAGATTATAGATAGCTAAGTAAAGTCATAATATGGAATAAATACCCTCTGCCCAAGATTGATGACTTGTTCGACCAGCTTCAGGGTGCCAAGTGCTTTTTCAAAGATAGATTTGCGATCAAGCTACCATCAGGTTAGAGTCAGAGAATCTGATATACCTAAGACTGCATTCAGGACTAGGTATGGCCATTATGAGTTTGTAGTGGTGTCGTTTGGACTCACTAATGCCCCTGTAGTATTTATGGATCTGATGAACCGCATATTCAGGCATTACTTAGATTTATTTCTGATTGTATTTATTGATGATATTCTCATCTATTCAAAGTCTAAATCAGAGCATTTACAAATAGCATTGGGTACTCTTCGGGACCAGCAATTATATGCTAAGTTCTCAAGGTATGAATTCTGGTTAGATTCAGTGGCATTTCTTGGCCATATAGTTTCAGCAGAAGGAATTAAAGTAGATGACCAGAAGATCGAGGCTGTGACGAATTGGCCCAGACCTACGACGCCAATTGAAGTACGTAATATTCTGGTTTTGGTAGGTTATTACAGAAATTTCGTAGAGGGTTTTCCTCCATTGCAGCTCCACTGACCAAATTGATACAGAAAATTTCTAAATTTGAGTGGTCTTATTCTTGCAAGCATAGCTTCCACGAACTAAAGAACAAGTTGATAACAACTCCAGTACTTACACTTCCAGAAGGATCTGAGGGCTATGTCATTTACTGTGATGCTTCTCGAATTGGTCTTGGTTGTGTTTGATGCAGCATGGAAGAGTAATTACCTATGCTTCTAGGCAGCTGAAAAAGCACGAGAAGAACTACCCTACCCATGATCTGGAGCTTGCTGTAGTTATTCATGCATTAAAGGTTTGGAGACGTTATTTGTACCGTGTTCATGTTGATATATATACAGATCACAAGAGCATCTAGTACATGTTTAATCATAATGAGCTAAACCTGCGACAAAGGCGATGGCTAGAGTTGCTAAAGGACTATGACATGGAAATTCTTTATCATCCAGGTAAAGCGAATGTTGTAGTTGATGCTCTTAGTCATAAGTCCATGTGTAGTTTATCTTACTTACAGCCACAAAAGATAGAGTTAGCTCATGCACTCCACCAGTTAGCCAACATGGGAGTCAGATTAATAGATTCAGAGGACGCAAAAGTTATAGTTCAGAATGCAGGCACTACTTTCCTAGTGGTAGAAGTAAAACAACGTCAGTATGAGGATCCAGTTCTAGTTGAATACAGACAAATAGCCAGAAGAAAATTGGAGTCACCATACAGGGTTACTAGTGACGGGGTTCTCATGTATAAAGATAGACTTTGTGTTCCTGATGTTGCAAATTTACGTGGATAGATTATGTCCGAGGAATATTATTCCAGATACACTGTTCACCCAGGTATGACTAGGATGTATCATGACCTTAACGCAGTTTTACTGTTGGGACGGAATGAAGCGTGGCTTTGCAGTATTTGTGGCTCAGTGTCCTAACTGCCAGCAGGTTAAAGTCGAGCATCAAAAACCTAGTGGCTTGTTATAGGAAATAGAGATTTCAAAATGGAAATGGGAAATAGTAAATATGGACTTCATTACAGGCTTGCCCCGTACGCAGAGCAGGTATGACTCTATTTGGGTTATAGTTGACAGGCTTATTAAATCAGCTCATTTCTTGCCTGTTAGAACTACATATACAACAGAGGATTATGCCAGACTTTATATCAGAGAGATAGTGCACCTACATGGTATCGCAGTATCTATTATTTCAGACAGGGGCGCACCAGTTTACAGCTAATTTCTAGCGATCGTTCCAGACAGGTTAAGGGACACAGGTGAATCTAAGTACACCATTTCATCCACAGACAGACGGACAGGCTGAACGGACCATTCAAACATTAGAAGATATGCTTAGAGCTTGCGTGTTAGATTTTGGAGGCAGCTGGAGTGATCATCTACCGTTGATAGAGTTTGCATATAATAATAGCTATCATTCTAGCATACAGATGGCGCTATATGAAGCTTTGTATGGGCGCAAATGCAAGTCTCCCATAGGATGGTTCGAGGTTGGCGAGTCTCAATTGATAGGTCCAGATTTAATCCAACAAGCCGTTGATAAACTCAAGTTGATCAGGGAAAGATTATTAGCAGCGCAGAGCAGACAGAAGTCCTATGCAGATAATCGACGTCGAGATTTAGAATTTCAGATTGGCGATTGGGTATTCCTGAAAGTATCACCTATGAAAGGCGTTATGAGATTTGGAAAAAAGGGGAAGCTTAGCCCTAGATTTATTGGTCCAGATCAGGTTATCAGGCGAGTTGGGCGTGTAGCCTACGAGTTAGACCTTCCAGCAGACCTTCAGGAGGTACATCCAGTATTCCATGTTTCTATGCTCAAAAAATGTGTTGGAGATCCTTCTAAAGTTGTACCAATAGATGATGTTCAGATCACAGAGCAGTTGACTAATAAGGAGGTGCCAGTTGCAATTTAAAGAGGCAGATTGGTCGACTAAGGGCGAAAGACATTCCTTCAGTTAAGGTGCTATGGCGAAACAATAACGTAGAAGAAATCACTTGGGAAGCTAAAGAACATATTAGAGCCAAGTATCCACATCTCTTCATTACTTTAAGTATGTAACAGACCGTTGTTTAATGCTTCTACATACTTCATTTAACATTCGAGGACGAAATGTTTCTAACAGGGGAAGATTGTTACACCCCATATGTCTAAAGTGACGTATATCATTCTAATGATATGTTAAGAATGATTTAAGTGAGTTTAAAGTCATAATATAACCATATATGATGTTTATATGTTGAATATAAAGTTTGGGAAAAATCGAATTTAAGTTGCGGAAAAACCGACCAAGGAATTGCCTTGTAACGAAGCTTTTTCAACAATTAATTTCATGCGTTATATGAAGCCTTTTGGGGACATATCATATACAAAACTGAAGGTCTTGGAGTGTAGTTTCCAACACTTTTAACAGTTTATTCATACAACTTATAGATAAAAAGATAGGAGTATCAGAAGTCAGGCCAGAAAAAGGGCCATAAGCGCAAAAGAGGACTAAAACTGAAATGTTTCAAGTATAAAAGGAAAAATCCTCCTCCATCTCGTCATTTCCAGAAACTTAGTGATAGAAGCAGTGTTCTCTTGGGTGCTAAAGACATTTTTATGGTTTTGAAGAAAGAACATCGATCTTAACTAGAAATTGAAGACAGATTGCGTCAAAACGCTCTACGCGATTAAGGTAACGTTATGCTACCTTCAGTTTCGTCTGTAGTTTGAGTTTTAGAATTACTTCATGGCTAAGTAAAGTACCTAAATTCTATGTTATAGCTTGTTTAGCTTTAGAAGGTGTGGAATTCAAAGGAAACAAAGTTTAGAAGCTAGAAACATCAAAGGTATGTAAGACTAAGCCTTTCTTTTGGCAAGGCATGTATCTTTTAGCTTATGAAGCTTTTCTTAGTTCTAAAATAGTGTTTCTTGTGAGAAAATTGTATGGTATCAAGGAAACCTTGTATATACTTAATTTAGTACTAAAATCCAAGGTGAAAGACGTCCGAGTCAGCAAGACAAAACGTTTCAAAATCCAGAACATTGTTTTGATCTATGGAAAGTTGTTAGTATATTGATCACAACTCCTTGTACAAAATTGATATTTAAATTCTTTAAGAATCCCCAGAACTCTAAGACATATATCTACAACTTTCATGCAGACCATGAAGTCTGTATCTTTGATCTACACTCTGAAAAGTTAGGTCGAAAGGCATGACAGCTGTGCTGTCCAGACAGTCTATCTGCGAATTTATTATGTCATCCACTTGTCTCATCTTGTTATCCATTTAACATATTTATGTTATCAGTTTATCCGGGTATCCATTCCCATGTATATTATAGTACTGGTTCTGTTTTTGCGGATCATCCAGTTTCAGGGGAAACTCTGCCGAAATTTTTATAGAAATTCAAAGAGTTAGACAAATTCTAAGTTTCAGGTTGTGTCTATAATTGCATCCAGAGTTTTCTTATCATTCCTTCGAGTCGATATATATTGTTTCCATATGTGTTATGCCTCATACATGCTTATGCTTATATTGTGATCATGTTATGTGTGATTTGGAGTCCCCCATAGAGGCTGGACATTGGACACACAGTCCGGTCGCGTGTGATACTACCCGTCTGGGGGATACAGCCCCTCTGGTTCAGGCAGGAGTTGAAACACCTAGTGTAACCTGGTGTCATTCACACACTCTGACCAGGGAGACTAGATATTACTGGCTGGGGGGGATATAGCCCATAACACCCACCAGGTTTGTTATATACGCGTATATAGCCACAGTATGCACCGCATGATTGTACATGAGGCTAGTTCGAGTTTTCAGTTACCTGATTTGGGGGGGATACATCCCATAAAACCAGATAGGTACTAGTTCAGATGTTAAGTTACCTGATTTGGGTGGGATATAGCCCATAACACCAGACATGTACCAGTTTAGATAACAGTTCAGTTTTAGCTCAGTACTAGTTATCAGTTCTCAGTTATCATCCACCAGTTCTTAGTGTCAGTATCAGTTGACAGCTATCAGTTCCTGTTTCTAGTTACCAGTTGTTAGTCATATTACAGTTATTTATCAGTATAGTTCAGCTCAGTCTTCAGTTTCAGATTCAGCTAGAGCTCAGTTTATATTCAGATCATGTTTAGTACGTTCTTCAGATTTCCAGCTATATTGCTATGCTCCAGCTCATATTTACATATCTATATTCCAGCCTTACAGTTTCATTCAGCTATGATATATTATATGTTCATGCCTTACATACTTGGTACATATCGTACTCACGCCCTTTTCTGGGGTGCTGCGTTTCATGCCGCGCAGGTGCAGATAGATCAACGCTTGGACCATGTTAGTAGGCCATCTATCAGCTATTGGAGTCACTCCGCTTACTCCCGGAGTTACTTATCTTTTGGTATGTGTACAGTCAGCCAGCTTGGGTATGTCGGGGCCTTGTCCCGTCCTTTATATATTCAGTTCATCACTCTTAGAGGCCTGTAGATATGTCCCTGTGTGGTTCTGTCAGTATCTTATGTATGTCAGCTTGTGTTAGCCTTGTCAGCTTTTTTTCAAATCATAGTTCTTATCAGCTAGGTTTATACTTAATCCATTTATCAGTTATATTCATGGTTAGCAGATTATCAGCAAAATTAATGATGATCGACACTTAGTATTGGTCATCCGTCGTGACCCTAGGTTGGGTCGTGACAGTATTGTTTTGTGTTTTGTGTTTTATGTTTGCGGTATGTACACTATGTCGTGGACATATCTCAGTTTGCTTATATATTTCTAGCTCGTATTCTGGGTTGCGGGGATCGGGTTGCACGCCGCAACAGTATAAATATATGGATCGGGTCGCACGCCGCAGCAGGATGAATATATGGATCGGGTTGCACGCCGTAACAGGATGTATTTCTGATTGTTGATATGTTCGGGATACCTATATGTTATGACTATCTTACGTTCCTTGTTGTTGAATAGTTTGTGATTCCATACGTGTTTCTAGTTATTATCTGGCTCTGCCTTTTCATAATTTAAATAAGAGGAATTTGGTTTATCTGTTTCTTTTCTCCCTGGCTAGCTATCCTATTCTTTGAGGTGGCTAGTCTTCCCCACTTATTCAGTCCTTTTGACTCACCCTTGTTTGTTGTTTATTTCTTGTCTATCTATTTCGTGTCGGCAGGTTCGCTCCAGGATTGAGTTCGCCACGTTGTGAAGGAGCGAAGACGACTTCAGCTGTCAGGGTGAGCCAGCTTTTATTTCCGATGTCCACCAGTTTATTGGTTATCATTTCAGTTGCATTTTGCTCCCTTCAGGAGGTATCTGTCTTCTTTTGTACTCTTAGATGTCTGGTCTGGATAACCCTAAACCTAGTATGTTGGGTAGTCAGCTGTAATTTCTTCTGTACAGCTTAGAGGTACAGTATGTTTGTGTTTTTTTTCTAAGTCTTGTTCTTATTTATGAATTTTTATATTTATTTTCCTAATTTAATTGGTAAGGGTTCGCCCGACGGGTCTAGGGGAGGATGTCGGGTGCTCGCACGGCCTAACCGGATTCTGGGTTGTGTCAGAAAGGGATAGAACCACCTACCTCCAACTGCAGAAGCAAAGAACTACTCAATGACAGCTTTTCCCTATCGAATCTCCTCCAAACGATCTTTTCCTAAATATAATAATAGAATACATAATTAGTTTAATATACTAGCTCTAGTTCCCGAATCTCGAACTTATTAACGAACCTCAGTATAAATTACGTTCCTGGATAACCCACAAGCTCATTAATTTAATACAATGACTGGTTTTAATCTTGATTCAAATTTATATATCTATAATAGGAGATTTTCAGTCCCTATAATAATCACAATGTATATAAAAAATTTAAAACAAAATATTAAAGGAAAGAGGATACAATGATGCGGTGCAACAGTCTAATTCGTTTCACCGTTTCTTTCTCACCATGAAATAAGATACAAATTCCTAATGTAGCTCGTGACTATGGATTCAAACAATTGTATCTAATGCTAACATATCATCATCGAAATTCCTAACTATTGCTCCACTCATGATAAAACTAATCATTGCCTTCCTTACTTAATAAACCATTGTATGTATAATGAAAGAATAATAACTTCTAACTCCCTCCTTTAGTAGCACCTAGCAAAAGCAATTTGTACCCTTTTAAAGCTTACCACTCACAAACCTTGGTCACCTAATCATTACGTATCGTCCCATCATGTTAAAACTACTATCTCATCACCTAGTTTCTCATAATTGTACTTTGTCGTTAACCATCAACATACTGAAATTTTCCATAGCTATATCAACCCCAAACATAAATTAGTAGGCGAGATAATGAAAAGAAATAGTACCTGAGGTCTCTTAATTGATGTTCCACGAATAGCAAAGCTTGAAAAGAAACTACAGCCGACTATTGCTTTTCCTGAGTGTTTCTTCTCTCAAGTGTTTATTTTAATTATAAAACCTAGATTTTGTCTAATGTGCTTAATTAGCAGTTGAAACCACGGGTAACTCCACTTCCCCACTACTATTTTTATTTTATCACTTAAATACCAATTAATAGTGGTAATATTTAATTGGTACAAAATCACTTCTAATTATATCTCTAACCCTTCTTCCAACTCATAATTTATATAAATAATTTTCCTATAATGATAATTAAAATAAATGTGAGGGAATAACTAAAAGATAATATTTATAAAATATAGGGTCATTACATTCTCCCCCACTTAAATTCGTTCGTCCTCGAATGATACTTGAAGCCCATCAAGAGGACTACAACCGAATAACTCTCAAGAACACACTTAAAGAATCTAGGCACCATACAACTGTGCAAGAGGCAATAGACAAAAGACATAAGCAAATTTCAAGTAGCAAGTGCCATGACACATACCTGTTGTCTCAAACAAGTATAGATATTTCTCTCGCATACTCGCCTCAATCTCCCAAGTAGACTCATCATGTGGACAATTTCGCCACTACACCTTTGCCAAGAGAATTTCCTTTGATCTTAACTTGTGAATATCCCTTTCCACTATAGCAACTGGAACCTCCGCATACGCTAGGTTCTCATCCAACAGAACTGTATTCGCCTCAATAACGTGAGTATGATTATGACACATTTTCGAAACATAGATCATGAAAAACTGAATGAACAGACATCCGATCAGGTAAGGCAAGCTTATAAGCAACATTACCAATACGCTGAACAATCTCAAACGGGCCAATGAAATGAGGGCTCAGCTTGCCTTTCTTCCCAAATCTCATCACACCTCACATTGGTGACACCTTTAAGTAAACCAAATCACCCTCCATAAACACCAAATCTCGGGTCCTCCGGTTCGCATATGAGATCTGCCTACTCTAGGCAGTCCGTAACCGATCCTAAATAATCTGGACCCTATCGAAGGTCTGTTGCACATAATCAAGACCCAAAGCAATCACCTCGCCAGACTCAAACAATCCCACTGGAGAGCTGTTGCTCCCAACGCACACGCAAGTATACGTTGTCGATAAGTAATAAAGTGATAAATCGAGTATCGTTCCCACGAGGACTATTCAGACTGGACTTCTAACAAACAATTTCTTAACAACTACTCAGGGATCTTTTTCCAATAGTGAGGATTTTATTAACTAAAGAACAATAATTTCAATGGTAGAAGTGAATTCAAACAATGGAGCAAAACTTGGTTGTTATTAGTAATAAGGAGACGGTCCAGGGTTAGAGCCGCGAACAATCCAGTTGAGTTATCCTATTGATTCCACTTCTTAAGTCCCAAGATTGCTAACTAACAGGTTAATTGTACCCGTGAAAACCTTTCGATTCTTCACGGTCTATGCAGGCTACTCCAATCCCTATATGTCTATGGGTTGAATCACCTGCACGCATTAACGACTCTGTATTTAGCTAAGCAAGGTGAATAGGTATATGTCTATCCTACCCACAAATTGATTTCCCGATGCCCAGGTTCACAATCAAGCCCTATTCTTTCTTATGTGCGTTCATAAATTCCCTCTGTCGAGTTCAATCTAAGAACCGTAGATAGTGTTCAATTGTTCGGCCGTTATAATCAAACAATTATGATCAAGAAAGAATAAACAATCTATAATTGGAATTCAATTTATGGAAATCAACATTCAAACCTCAACCTTCATGAATTCGCTCTAACCTTAGAACGATATATTTAGCTACGCTTACTCATAATAACAACACAAGGATTTGATGAAATAATGAAGCAATGATGTAGTAAATTAATGGAGGAAGAAAAACACTTGTTCAAGATGTTATGAGCTCTCCAATTTGCTCCAAAGTCTGAATTCCCTTCAAAAACTAAGTAAAAGAGTATTTATAGTGTTTACAAAAGCATAGCAATTAGTTACGCCTAAGCCTAGATGAAATAGGAAGTCCAAAAACGCTCCAGGAGCGCTATAGCTGGCGCCCTGCGCCTCGAAACGCGCACAACTAAGCAGAACCCGTCGAATCTCGCACGCAATAGCCCCGCTCCGCGCTCCAAAATGCGCCAGAACTTTGGGCGCTTCCCTGGCACGCCGCGACACCTAGGGCGCTACGCAATTTTCCTGCTTTCTTCGTCCGCTGCTCACGTCGTGTCGTGCCTTCGTGTGCTCGATCCAATCCTCAATCAAATTCCAGCCTTTTCTTACTCGATCATGCTCCTTAAAGCTCCAATTTCACTTCATAACAACCTCCACACATACGACACGAAATTAGTGCAAAATCACATTCATCACTTAGAAAACGTGCGAATAAAGTATCCAAACGTGAGGAAATATTAAGGAATTATAGGCATAAAATGCCAAACATCACCACCCCACACTTGAACTTTTGCTCGCCCTCGAGCAATCACAGATAACTTCCCAACCTAGGTAGAATAGGTCTGCCTATGACTATGGTTGATACCGACCATTGAACAAATGTATACATGACTACTATGGGCCCCAACAAACATGCCAACAATTTATCAAACATCAAAACATGAGAACAACCACCCCAAGACAGTTCAAATGCACAAACTCAACTCATTGCAACCATGCTCCCACAAAGTCACCCCTACCTACTCAACCAAGAAGCCACGACTTCACCTATCTCATGTAAACCGTGTGCCCTCACCAATAATGAAGCAAGAGAGTGTCCCCCAAATATCACACACAACAATGAATATCAAGAATAAAATGGGGACAATAGCATAGAAAGAATTCACTCACTCTCATGAAAAGCTCACATGTCACACATGACGTACCATAGGCTTGCCCGTAGTATAGGACTCCATTAATGTAGGCTCACTCCAATCGAGATTAACTAGGACCTTAAAGGGTCGTAATGTAGGCTAAGGGGCTGGTAGAATAAATATGGGTAATAGTGACTACCTCCCTTAGCACTTTAATACATCACATTTAATTTAAGCACATATCTCATCAAAGCCAACAACCACTTCACCCAACCAACAAATTTTTTCTTCACACATCTTTTCCACAAAGTAGTAATTTTTCTTTTAAGCACACACTAGCAAGGATGGATATTCTTTTCTCTTTTTTTTTTTTTTTTGGTTTCTTTTTGTCAATTCTCAATTTTTTTCTCAACTTTTTTCTCAATTCACTCCAAACCTTGCTATTGTTCTTTTTTCAACTACTTCTCAAGTTATCACATATCCTCTCATTGGTTCCACTCAACCACAAATTCCACAATAATATAAAATTATCAATTAAAGTGCTCAAGGAGTAAAGGGTAAAAAAAAGCAACTTAGAACAAGTGGGTTAGCTTGCGGTGTGGGTGCCAACAAAAAGGTCAATATGGTCACGACAATCAAGTCCAAGGTGTATACAAAAAGGGTAGGCAAATCAAGAGGAGGCCTGTATCATTTCCCGACTAGAGTAAACCTAGGATTTCGCTTTGCACACACACAGGGCAAGTTCTAGACACCAATATGCAATACGGAATACAATAAGAATATGCCTCACAACACACATTGCACACAGTCAATACAAAAAGGCTCCATCCCAACTCTCAATCAAGCAAATAGGGTGCAACTTGTGAGAATTTAAGCACTAATGTACAAAGGTTCACAACAAAGTCAAGTGAGTGGACTCAAGCATCTCAAGGGGGTCATTCCATTTTTTTCTAGGCATGCATCACAATTTAAAACCAAAAGACAACACAAATAGCACATGCTCAAGTCCAAGTACATCGGTATCAAACAATTCAAAGGCACCTAGCATTCTACCTATTTCTTTCGTCTAGGGCCACCTATAACTAACTACTCTAATCCTAAAAAATAAAAAAACTACCCGGTACAAAGGCCTCCCCGTGGAAAAGAACCAAGGTCATAAGAAAAACCACGGGGTGGATGACATGTACCACTAACAAAGACTGAAAAGAAAATCTTTTTGAATTTTTCATTAGTTTTCTAATTTTTTCTCATTTTTATTTATTAAAGCAAGAAACAAATAAAAATAAAGTCAAAAGACAAAAATAAAAAATTGCTGAAATTAAATACCTAAAGGTACAATCATCCATAGCCTTAAAATTTTGGAAGTTTCCCCACCCCACACTTAAAATCAGGCATTGTCCTCAGTACGAACAACAAATAAAGTGCGAGAGTAAAAGAAACTTCTCTGAAGGCCAAACGACCTAGCCTTTGGCGCTAGCAGTGGCACCATCTCCGTTACGAACCCAACAAGCATCTGTATAGTATGAAGTACTCAGACTTCCCCCAACAGGTCATCAATATTAGGCAGGGGTGAGGACACCCCACACTTAAACTCGACATTACATGAACCTGCAATCCAAAGAAAAACAAAAACTACGTGACACTAAAAATAAAATAATACAAGTACAAACTCGGGTTGCCTTCCGAGAAGCGCCTTAGTTAACGTCATGGCACGACGACACTTTTAGCTCACTTCCAGCATTTACGTCTTCTCTTCTTACGACGAACCTTTGCTTTCTTCCTTTCTTTGAGAGAACCCATCTTCAACTTCACATGTGATGTGCCATTGCTATCTTGTTCCACATTCTGCTCACACACGTCATTTGGTTTACTTCCATGTTCTTGTTTGACACATTCAACCATAGAGCACTCTTCAACCTTAGTTATGTGCTCCTTCTCATTATAAACCTTGAAAGTAACCTTTTCTCCATGCGCTCTAACAGTCATCTCTCCCAGCTCTATGTCCATAATTTCCTTCGAGGTGGCTAAGAATGGTCTCCCCAAAATGATTGGAGCTTCTCGGTCCTCTTCATAATCTAGGACTACAAAATCAGAAGAGAATGTAAACTTACCAACTTTAAGCAACACATCCTCCAACTTACCATCGGGGTGAGTGAGTGATCCATCCGCCATCTTTAGAGTAACTGAAGAGGGCTTGATTGCTCCTAGCCCTAACCTTTTACAAACAGATAGAGGCATGAGATTTATGCTCGCACCCAGATCACACAATGTGCCAATGATATTATGCCCTCCAATGGTGCAAGGAATAATAAACCTCCCAGGATCTTGAAGTTTTGGAGGTAACTTGCTATAGATTGTGCTGCACTCCTCAACTAACTCAACTGTATCTATCTCTTGAGGCTTCTTCTTCTTGACTAAAATCTCTTTTAAGAACTTCACAAAGGATGGCATCAATTCAAACACATCAGTCAAAGGAATGTTAACTTGAAGCTCTTTCAACATACTCAGAAATTTTTTATACTGGGCCACATCATTCGATGGTATAAGTCTCTGAGGGAATGGTGGAGGCGGCAGAGGTGCCTCCTTTTTCTCTTCTTTCTTCTTTACCTTCTCCACTTTTTCAACTTTTTCTATTTCAGCTCTCTCCTCAGACTTGTCCATCAGCTCTCCACCTTCAATTAAAGTCACTGCAAGACATTGCTCAGGCCCTTTTTTAACAGTACCTACTGCTCCCACCAACTGCCCCAACTAGTGCTCCAGGTTCTTTTGAGCATTGACAATATCTTGTATGGCCTGTGCATGGGCTGCAGTGTCAGCTATCATTCTCTGCTGGCCCGCCATTATCTGCTTTAGCATATCTTCAACTGAATTACTAACCTGTCGTGGTGGAGCTGGAAGTGGTTGGTAATTATTTGGGCCTCTCATATTGCCTTGATAATAAGCATTACCAAACTGATTTTGACCTTGCGGCTTGTTTTGATTACCCACGTAATAAACTAACTCTGGATTAGAAGGGCAAACCTCTGTAGCATGATCTTGACCACAAACCTCACAAAAAGTCTGGAGTTGTTGTACTGGAGCTACTTGTTGCTGAGTCTGCGGCAGAGCTAGGTTGCTAATTTGATTAGAGATAGCATCCATCTTCGCCCTCAGCTCTGAAACTGCATCTAACTAAAGTACCCCAGCAGATTTATGCGTAATAGCTCTACCATCTCCTTGGCAATCAGGATTGCTCTGCGAAAACTTACCTAGTAATTCATAGATCTAGTCAAAGTTTAAGACCTGTACTTGGCCTCCAGCAGCAGCATCCACCACGATCTTGGTATGAGCATTCAAACCTTCAACAAAAATGTGGGCCAATACCTCATTAGACTGGTTGTGGTGCGGGCAATCTCTCAACAATGACTTGAATCTTTCCCAGGCTGAATACAAGGATTCTCCATCTCTTTGTCTAAAAAACATAATCTCACTCCTTATTCTAGCTGTTTTGGCAGATGGATAGAATTTAGCCAAAAATCTCTTAGCTAAAGCATCCCAAGTAGTGATAGACCCAGGCTTTTCAGCCTTTAACCACCTCTTTGCTGTCCCGATCAATGAAAAGGGGAAGAGTATCAATCGAATATAATCAGTTGAGACCCTGCTGGTGTATATGTGTCACTAATCTCTAAGAAATTCTGGATATATTGTTGTGGATCCTCGTGCAATAATCCAGCATATTGTCCAGTCGCATGTAACAGTTGTATCATGCCGGACTTAATCTCAAAATGTCCAGCAATTTCAGGCTTAACAATGCTAGAAGCTACTCCTTCCAGACTGGGAAGAGCAACATCTCGCACAGCTAAAGTTCAATCCGCTGCCATTCCCACAGGTAAGGGTTAAGAGAAACCTAATACCTGAAACTGCACAAGAAACTCAAAACAAAAATAAAACCTGAATAGAAAATAATAAATCGTCTGAAAAGAAAACAGTCAATTATTTAGTCCCCGGCAACGGCGCCAAAAACTTGTTGCTCCAAACGCACACGCAAGTATACGTGGTCGACAAGTAATAAAGTGATAAATCGAGTATCGTTCCCATGAGGACTATTCAAACTGGACTTCTAACAAACAATTTCTTAACAACTACTCAGGAATCTTTTTCCAATAGTGAGGATTTTATTAACTAAAGAACAGTAATTTAAATGGTAGAAGTGAATTCAAACAATGGAGCAAAATTTGGTTGTTATCAGTAATAAGGAGAAGGTCCAGGGTTAGAGCTGCGAACAATCCAGTTGAGTTATCCTGTTGATTCCACTTTTTAAGTCCCAAATTGCTAACTAACAGGTTAATTGTACCCGTGAAAACCTTTTGATTCTTCACGGTCTATGCAGGCTACTCCAATCCTTATATGTCTATGGGTTGAATCACATGCACGTATTAACGACTCTGTATTTAGCTAAGCAAGGTGAATAGGTATATGTCTATCCTACCCACTAATTGATTCCCTGATGCCCAGGTTCACAATCAAGCCCTATTCTTTCTTATGTGTGTTCATAAATTCCCTCTGTCGAGTTCAATCTAAGAACCGTAGATAGTGTTCAATTAGTCGGCCGTTATAATTGAACAATTATGATCAAGAAAGAATAAACAATCTGTAATTGGAATTAAATTCATGGAAATCAACATTCAAACCTCAACCTTCATGAATTCGCTCTAACCCTAGAACGATATATTTAGCTACGCTTACTCATAATAACAAAACAAGGATTTGATGAAATAATGAAGCAATGATGTAATAAATTAATGGAGGAAGAAAAACCCTTGTTCAAGATGTTATGAGCTCTCCAAATTGCTCCAAAGTCTGAACTCCCTTCAAAAACAAAGTAAAAGAATATTTATAGTGTTTACAAAAGCCTAGCAATTGGTTACTCCTAAGCCTAGATGAAATAGGAAGTCCAAAAATGCTCCAGGGGCGCTATAGCTGGCGCCCTGTGCCTCGAAACGCGCACAACTAAGCAGAACCCGTCGAATCTCGCACGCAATAGCCCCACTCTGCGCTCCAAAATGCGCCAGAACTTTGGGCGCTTCCCTGGCACGCCGCGCCACCTAGGGCGCTAGGCAATTTTCCTGCTTTCTTCGTCCACAGCTCGCGTCGTGTCGTGCCTTCGTGTGCTCGATCCAATCCTCAATCAAATTCCAACCTTTTCTTGCTCGATCATGCTCCTTAAATCTCCAATTGCACTTCATAACAACCTACACACATACCACACAAAATCAGTGCAAAATCACATTCATCACTTAGAAAACGCGCGAATAAAGTATCCAACTGTGAGGAAATATTAAAGAATTATAGGCATAAAATGCAAAACATCAAGAGCGACACCTACGCCCGTATAATGCCTCAAATGGTGCCATCTGAATAGAAGACTAGTAGCTATTATTATAAGCGAATTCTACTAGGAGTAAATGGTCATCCCAATGACCACCAAAGTCCAGCGCACTAGCTCTCAACATGTCTTCTAATATTTGAATAGTCGGCTCAGACCGGCCATCCGACTGTGAATGAAATGCAGTACTAAGCGGAACCTTAATGCCCAACTCTCGCTGAAATGACTGCCAAAATTGTGCTGCGAACTGAGAATCTCTATCAGAAATAATAGAGAGTGGAGTACCATGCAACCGAGTAATCTGCTCAACGAAAATCTGAGTCAATTTCTTCGTGGAATAGGCAGTCTTTACTGCAATAAAATGAGCAGACTTGGTCTACCAACCACCACCCAAGCCGAGTCATGTTGTCACAAAGTGCTAGGCAAAGTAACAACAAAGTCCATACTGATCATCTCCCACTTCCACTCGGGAATAGGTAATGTCTGGGATAAACCTGCAGATCTTCTATGCTCGTATTTGACCTGCTGACAGTTTGAGCATCGAAACACGTGCTTAACAACATTCTTCTTCATTCCCTTCCACAAGTATAACTCACGAAGATCATGATACATCTTTATGGTACCGGAATGAATGGAATATCGCAAACTATGTGCCTTATCCAATACCAACCGCCTCAAGTCATCAATATTAGGAACACACAAACGACCGTTGAGATGAAGGACACCATCATCGCCAACTATAAACTTTGACACTCCCCCACATAGGGCCTGATCTCTCAACTCTAGCAAATAAGAATCTTCATACCGTCTCTTCTTGGTCTGATTGGAAAGAGAACACAAGATCACTGTACAAGCAAACACTCTCCCAAGTGCTAGGCTATATACTATAACCCTCTGGTTAGTCAAGGATTGCAACTCAATTGCCTGTAGCCTCATATCGGCATCTAAATAGATAAGACTACCCATAGACTTTCAGTTTAACGCATTAGCTACTACAATGACCTTTCCCGGGTGATAACGAATGGTAAGATCTTAATCCTTGATCAAGTCGATCTATCTACATTTTCTACCATTTAAATCCTTCTGATTAAACAGGTGATGTAAGCTCTAGTTATCAGTGAAAATCTGACAAGGCTCATTATAAATATAGTGTCTCCAGAGTTTCAAAGAAAACCCAACCGCTGCCAACTCTAAGTCATGGGTTGGGTAGTTTTTCTCACTCACCTTCAGCTGCCTCAATGCATATGCAATCACCCTGCCATTTTGCATTAAGACACACCCCAAACCGATACGAGAGGCATCACAATATACTACAAACCCACCTGAACCAGTAGGAAGAGTCAATACTAGAGCAGTAGTCAATAAGGATTTGAGCTTCTGAAAGCTCGTCTCACACTCCTCTAACCATCGAAACTGCACAGCTTTCTGAGTCAAACGGGTCAGTGGAGCTGCAATAGAAGAAAACCGCTGAAAAAATCGCCGGTAGTACCCTGCCAAGCCAAGGAAACTACGTATCTCTATCGGAAAATTAGGTCGTGGCCAATTCTGAACTGCCTCAATTTTCTTCGGATCAACTTTAATGCCTTCACTAGACACAATGTGACCCAAGAATGCCACAGAATCTAAGAACTTGGTGTACAACTTTTGATCTCGAAGTGCCTGCATAACAGCTCTCAAGTGCTCCCCATGCTCCGCTCGGCTACGGGACTAATTCAAGATATCGTCAATAAAGACAATGACAAATAAATCTAAGTAAGGTACGAACACTCAGTTCAGCTGATGATACTCAGATCTAGGTCAATCTTAGAAAAGAACTTAGCTCCCTCCAGCTGATCAAAGAAGTGATCAATACGAGGCAACAAATACTTATTCTTTATCGCGATCATGTTCAGCTATCTAATAAACATCTTTGTTGACACCCAATTTTGTCCCGAATTTTTTTCAAATTTAATAAATTATCGCAATATTTTATAATTGAGGATAATTTTGTAAAATTAAATATAATTGGTTAATTTCTGAGTAAAAGGGTCAAATTTTGCAATACATAGCCTAATTTCTATCCTACCCGTGCAATCACCCGATTTTCTCATTTAAATCCTAAACTGAGGTCAAAATTGCCCCTTCATTTAAATTCGAGCTTATTTATGCAAAGCCCATACCCATTAACCCCACACCCATTTATTCATTCATTCTTCCTTTTATCCAAAACCCCTCACTATAAAACCTAAAACCCTACACCCATAAAAAAAGGAGGAGCAGCCGAGCCCCTCATCATCTCCCTCACTAATCACTCTTCCTTCACCCCCATCACATATTCCATACATATACATTACACACCACTCCATACACCCATTTTTACATTATTTTCAGCCGAGAATCCTTTCTCCTTTAAAAACACAGATCTGAAACAGGGAAGCACACCCCATAGCATATACACGCATTAACACACACACACACAGAGATTGGGGACAAGGGAAGGGAAAGGCCATCGACATCGCCTATAAAGCAGAGGGAGTAGAAAGATCGGGGACAGGGACTGAACGGTAGCACCACCGTTGGAAACAGGGGCACCACCACCGGAAAGCTCAACACCGTCGAACCTTGATCTGAATTGTGGTGTTTGAGGGGTCGTAGCGACACCGCTATTCGCTGGTGTTGCTCCCCTTCCATCCTCTGCGACTGTGGTCGCGTTCATATATCTCTTGGGGATGTTTTCCTCGTTACCTCGGTCAATGGTGGAAGCTTGAGTTTGCCGATGTTGATTAAATTTTTTGAGTGCAGTAGACCCAATTTGGTTATGTTGGATTCTTGGTTCATTTGTGGATGGTTTGCTTTAGCGGAATCCCCTGACTCCGACTCTGCCTCCTTCTTGCTACTACAATTAATCGGCCTGTTACCTTGTTATGTTTTGATTCGGCCTTCCGGTGGACTGGTGTTACTGGTTACTCTTTGTTGTGATATTGTCTTTTGGTGGTGTAATTTTGGCACTGCTTTGTTCTGTTGACTGACTGTGCAGGCGTCGACAATTGGGAGATTTGATGACAAATTGTGCAGTTGATAATTATGTTATTGTCATGACACTTTTGTTGGTTTTACTGATTTGGAACGGATACTACACCGTTTAGGCCGATGAAAAAATACATTTGCATGTATTGAGGCCTCAGGACTGATTTTGAACATGATACTACACTTGAATCGCCCCGTTCCCGTGTCTCTAAAGTAAAAGGCGATGATGAGTGCATTTTAATGCTACGCAAGTTGAATAGAGTAGTGGGTTTGATGCTTTGGCACGGCAACACGGCCCGGGCTCCGTGTTTGCAACCGTACCAAATCCCGAGCCTCTATTCGACGCGCGATACGCACCTGAGCCTAAATTTTACAAAAACAAACCCCTTTTACTATTATTATATTTTATTACTATTATATATTTCTATTATTATTATTATTATTATTATTATTATTATTATATATTCTATTATTATTATTATATATATTTTTATTATATTATTATTATTATTTTATTATTGTTATTTTATTAATTGTGACACCTTATTATTGAACTAATTTAGTTTAAATTCTCATTTTTATTGCGAGGTACATCTTGGCACGAGCAATTCGGGAACGTTTTTTTTTTGCTAACTTCTGTTGCATTGGAGTCGTTTGGATTGAAGTCGGACTCGAGCATTCAGAAATAAGACTTAGAAATTTAGAAAAACCAAGGCTCCCGCGAGTTGATCAATATCACGGGTTCTATCTTTAACTTCGCATTCCTTTCCTTAGATATTTATGTAAATAAAATGTATGAATTATTCTATTTGTCAATAATATTTGATTGCTTGGTATATCGCTTTACTTTATGTGCATTATCCTTTTATTTTTTGAAGTCGTTATTTAATTTATTGCAAACTGGGGCAAATTAGCAAAATGCGTGCAAATTAAAATAGTTTTCATAAACAAGTTTTATTTCAATTAATTATTTTAGATAAATTTTCTAGAAAAGCATATTTTGCAAATATTTTGGAAACCTGTCGGATTAACCGTATTTTACGGAATTTTGGAAGTGCCTTAAAAACCTTCTTCCAAAATTAATAAAACCTCTTACCTTTAAAATCTCTGAAAGAAAAGACCGTCTTTTTTTATAAAAACGGAGTTTTGCACGCATTTGTTAATTTGGTTCCCTGTTTTCCTTAAATTGGGTGGCGACTCCAAAAACTCCAAAGAGTTAGCCCATCCTGTCGATATTCCGAAATTTATCCCTTTCGGGGTAATTTTGGGGTTCAACAGCATGGCGACTCCGCTGGGGAGCAATAAAGGTTTTGACCATAAAGGTTTCCAATTGTTTGCAACTAGCATGCCTAATTTATTTGCTTTATTATATCTGTTTGTTTGATTTGCCTTATAAAGCCTGTATTGTATTAATTTGTGCATAATCTGCATTCCGTTCATATTTCCTCCCTCATGGAGCCTGTCAATTCTCTTTCACCTCCTCGATTTCATCACGGGGGCCCCGCATGACGGGCAATAATACAGGAAGGGCATTGTCCTTCCTAGGTCTCTGAATTTCTTTCGTGTCACCAAAGTTAGTTGGGGTATGGTTTGCCTGGTTTTGCCATGGCCGGTTTTACTGGTTTATGGGGCCAGGTTTATCCCGCATAGGTCTGAATCAGCCTCAACCATTAGCCCACTCTTAAAAGGAGATTAGGTCATGCATGCATATACACCTTAGTTTGGGGGAAAGTTCGGCAGATTTGGTTGGTTTGTGTTTTAGAGATGGCTTGGTGTAGTGAGATCTAAGAGGCGAAGCCCCTGGTGTCTTTAAAAGGATCAGTGGGGTCCCTCTCCTGAATGGCTTTGCGTGTGTGCAGGCCTATGTTGATTATCCAGCTGCAACTTTGTAAAATTGAAGTATGCTTGTCGCATACTAGGAGAGCGAAGCCCCTGTGTCTTTGAATGACCAGTGAGGTCCCTCCTTGAAGACCAGTGCGGTCTTGGCTACCTAGGAAACTGAGAGGCTTGATTAAAGCTGAGGACCAGTGAGGAGCCATGTGGACAAGGTCGGTGAGCCTTGAAAACCTAGGAAGCTGAGAGGCTTGTCTAAAGCCGAGGACCAGTGAGGTTTTATTCTGAAAGGCCAATTGGCGCCTTTCGTGATTTGCAGTCTGGTATTGTGGAGGCAGTTGGAAATTTCTTCTTGGATGTTGTAAAGCAATTGGGAATCGTGTTTGAAGGAGTGTGGATGTTTGCAAAGGCTATGGAGGGCTGTTTCGGGTTTTTAGGCATTTGGGTTTAGAATTTTGTGCAGATGCTGTGGAGAACATGAGCTGTGTTAACATGTTAATTGCCTGCCTTGCTTTATTTGCCCAACATGCGTTAAATACTAGGTGTTGCTTGCTTGTATGCAATCCTATGAATGACATGCAAACTATCTTAGTTACCCTTTGTGAGGTTTCTTTTGTTTTATTTACTTCTCTATCAAATGTTGGATTTGTGAAGTGGCAGACCATCCACCATGCAAAGGTTTCGAGATATGATTGATGGTAGACGCTCTAGCTCGTGAACAATGCAGTACCAGAAGCTAATGGCATTGCTTGAAAGAACTTGGTGATTGAACTTAGTAGCATTATTTTCAATTTTAATTCAGATTGAGGCCCTGAATTTCATTGTACCTTAAAGCTTATGTTAATATGAATCAATTCATTTTGAATTTATGAAAGTTGAAATAAAATGCATCTCATTCTTATTATATTACTTTCGCTTGCATTTGCTTCTGTTTCAAAATTAAAATTGATAAACCTGCCAAAACTTTGCTTGTGATGTATGGCAAAACAACTGAACAATTTGAAAACGATGCACTGAAAGTTATTGTCTGCGCTCTTTGGATATCGCCCTATCTGTTAGAACTTCAACTGGGGCAGCTTTTATTGGTTGGTATATGGCGTTGAAGTAGTGGTGCAGAACTACGCACGGTCTGATTCTCAAGGAGGGATACGTAGGCTCCCACATCGGGCTCGACCCTTTAGCATTTAAATTATTATTTTCCCCCAAGAAGGACAACTGGGGCAATTTTTGCAAAAAATGAGTTAGGAATGCGGAAGATAATAACTGGGGCAGAATTTTGCAAGAAGCGGCGTTGGTTATTAAAGATGAGTTGGCAAGAATTTTGAAATCGGTTAAGCAAACAGTGCAAAGTCTAAGGCAAAGGACGTTCAGTTTGTTTTAAAATATGTTACAAGTTCAAGTCAAGGCAAAAATTTTCAAAATGCATCTTTGACTTCATTTGCATGCTTATTTCACTCGCTATATTGCATTAAAATATTTTATCTTGCCTCTATCTTTCAAATTCTATGCTATTTGAGTTCATGAGCCAAGTTTCTGAAAGCAATTCGCAAATCCAAGTCCAATGAAGACGAGGAAGCAGCAGGAGCAGCAAGATCAGGATGAAGTCTGCACAAATCAAACGCTTCCCCTTCCCTCCTCAGAACTAACAATTTTCTTTGAGAGCAGGAACATGAAAGCTTGCATTGAAAAGATCATTCACACTATGGATGAACAGTTTACGGAACACGCTTTCAAAGTTGCCTTGCAAATTGCATCGCATTGCCCTTTTCATGACTCAAAGCATTATGCTTTGTCATGAGTTATTGTCGAACATGCGGCATTTCTACCCCTATGACTTTCATTCCTAATAGGCGACAAAGCCGAGGCTTGTTTTGTGTTTTCAAAACTAAGCCAAATTGGGCATCGCTTTGGTTCAGGCTATAATCTGCACAAGGCCATCCCTGCCGGATTGTCTCGCCAATTGATTTATCAATGGATATCGCACTGACTACATTTCCGCACTACTTTGCTTTGCACTTATTTTGAATTACGCTTTCACACTTGCTTTAAAATTAACGCCTTGCTTTACTCTTTCAGGTTGACCATCGGCTACGAGGATTCCCTTTTGTTGGACTATCTCGCCTATTGATTCGCCAAATGGCTCTTGCATTGCTCTACATTCCCACATTACTTTGCTTCGCACTTGCTTTGAATTATGTCTTCACACTTGCTTTAATATTAACGTCTTGTTTTACTTTTCAGGTTAACAGGTCAGTCCCGAGACCCTCCTTGCTTCGTGCCGGACCGGTTCGCCAGCTGATTTGTTCGACAATCAACCCCAAGACCTTCCTTGCTGTGTGCCCGACCGGCTTGCCAGTTGATTTGTCAAGATTGTCCAAATTGCTTTGCACTCGCTTTAAATTACGCCTTCGCATTTTTTTTGTATTACGTCTTGTTTTACTTTTCAGATTAACAGGTCAGTCCCGAGACCCTCCTTGCTTCGTGCCGGACCGGCTCGCCAGCTGATTTGTAGACAATCAACCCCAAGACCCTCCTTGCTTCATGCCCGACCGGCTTGCCAGTTGATTTGTCAAGATTGTTCAAATTGCTTCGCACTTGCTTTAAATTATGCCTTTGCATTTTCTTTGTATTACGTCTTGTTTTACTTTTCAGATTAACAGGTCAGTCCCGAGACCCTCCTTGCTTCGTGCCGGACCGGCTCGCCAGCTGATTTGTAGACAATCAACCCCAAGACCCTCCTTGCTTCATGCCCGACCGGCTTGCCAGTTGATTTGTCAAGATTGTTGAAAATGCCTTGCACTATGCCTTCGCATTTGCTTTATTGCTTCGCCAGTGGATGGGAAGACAATTTATCAAAGATATTGCAGCTTGCACTTACAAATTACGTCATGCCTACCATAAGCAATTGGAAGACATTATTATTGAAGCCTATCGTAAACAATCGAAGGCCCTATCATTCGAAGCCTACCATAGACAATTGGAGGCCCTATTATGAAGTCTACCGTAAACAATCGGAGACATCAAATTTACCAAGTCTACCATAGACAATCGGAGGCGTGGGTAGTTATCAAGTCTATCGTAAACAATCGAAGACGTCATTATCATTTAAAGCCTTCCATAAACAATTGGAGGCCTTTTATGAAGCCTATCGTAGACAATCGAAGGCGCTATTGTTATAGAGCCTACCGTAAACAATCGGAGGCGTGGTTAGTTATCAAGTCTATCGTAAACAATCGAAGACGTCATTATCATTTAAAGCCTTCCATAAACAATTGGAGGCCTTTTTATGAAGCCTATCGTAGACAATCGAAGGCGCTATTGTTATGGAGCCTACCGTAAACAATCGGGGGCCTCGTTATGAAGTCTATCGTGAGCAAGCGAAGACATCGTTATCATTTGGAGCCTACCATAAACAATTGGAGGCCTTTTTATGAAGCCTATCATAAGCAATTGAAGGCTCTTTTGTTATTGATCCTACCGTAAGCAATCGGAGGGTCTTATTTTCAAGTCTATCGTGAGCAAGCGAAGACATCGTTATCATTTGAAGCCTACCATAAGCAATTGGAGGCATTATTCTGAAGCCTATCATAGGCAATTGAAGGCTCTTTTGTTATTGTTCCTACCGACGACCATCAGTTTCTCAAAGATCATTCGCATTGTCGCATATGCAGAACAAATCTATTTCTTCTTTTTTTTCATTATAGCTTTTGTTTCATTATTCACTCGTTTTCTAACGCATTTTCTTTAAATTTGCAGAAATTGAACGGCAGATTCAATAAGAACTGAAGGCATTCAACGCTTTGCAGCACTATTAATTCAAGCAACACGACCCAGTTTTGCTTATTTGTTTTGCATTATCCTGCCTTAATTAATCTAATTTGCAATTTTGTTTTGCAGGCTGCCATCAAATTTAGGCTCGTTCACCTATATTGAACGTTTTGGGCCCGTTCGCCTTAAAAATGAACAATCAGGGTTTATCCACCCACAAATAGAATATCTCGGGTTCTTCCACCCACAAATAAGATATTCGGGTCATTCCACCCACAAATAGGATATTCGGGTCATTCCACCCATAAATAGGATATCTCGGGTCCTTCCACCCACAAATAGGATATGCAGGTTTCTTTCAAGTTGCATTGAGACACTGGATGCTTCAAGACCAGACGTTTCATTTGTTTTGTCAAGGGATTGAAACACAATACAAGATTGCGTTGTAAACTGCCTCTTCATCAATTAAAGCATTATGCGTATCATGGTTTGTTGCCGAACAGGCGGCATTTTTCTATCTTTATGATTCTTCTTTCAAAATAAACGTTATGTTGAAGCCTGCATTGATAATCTAAGACAAGTCGGCTGAAACACCACTTTCGGAGTGTTTTCGCGATGTCGGTTGTCTTGCAATATTGGCATTTTATGTTTAAAGTAGATTGATAATCTAAGACAAGTCGGCTGAAACACCACTTTCGGAGTGTTTTCGCGATGTCGGTTGTCTTGCAATATTGGCATTTTATGTTTAAAGTAGATTGATAATCTAAGACAAGTTGGCTGGAGCACCACTTTCGGGGTGTTCCGCAATGTCGGTTGTCTTTCAATATTGGCATATTGTATTTGAAGTACATGATTCAACTTGAGACATCATGTCTTGTTAGTCAACTTATCTTATGAAAGCCTTGCATTTTACAATTCGTTCTCGCTTTACTTATTGTCTTGCTTTACTGTTTCAGAATAAGGATCAGCTTAGAGGTTCTCCAGGCGGAGTATCTTGTCAGTTGATCGAAGGAAGAACTTAACGATGATACCGCAACTCGCATTTACAATTTTATCACTTTATCTATTTCTTACAATTTATTAGCAGTTGCACGCTTACCATTTGTTGAGATTGTTACAGGATTTTTAGCAGCATCGCAGCAGCTTTGGAGCATAACATGGAGCTTTTCTTAGCAATAAACCGGGCAATCGTTGATATGAGCTAGACTCGTCAACGAAGACCTGAAGAATCGCACCCGCATAAGTCATCCACCCTAGAGGTAAGTCTCTTGTTAACCCTGAGTCTGAGATTTGAGATTAAAGACAAGATGACTCGGTTATCGAGGTGCAGTGGAAGCTATGTCCATGTAAACCCCTCTTTATAGGTGTGTTGTCGACCACATTTTCATAATTTGGGTGATTACAAGCCTCTTTTCCCGCGCTCGAGTAGTCCTTACTATCTCGTCTTTGATTTTCAAATCGCCTCGAACTACATATGGCCTGATTCTCTTTCAGCCCGAGATATGTAGGAAACTCGGAAACCGAAGTTCGGCCATACCCATAAGCCTCGCATTTTGATCCCAGGAATCGAAGTCTTGGCTTTACCGTGACAAAATTGGGTTTCACGTCAACTTTCTTTACCCTGAAAACTCTTTCATCCTTTTCGGGTAAAGAGGGGCAGCTGTTGACACCCAATTTTGTCCCGAATTTTTTTCAAATTTAATAAATTATGGCAATATTTTATAATTGAGGATAATTTTGTAAAATTAAATATAATTGGTTAATTTCTGAGTAAAAGGGTCAAATTTTGCAATACATAGCCTAATTTCTATCCTACCCGTGCAATCACCCGATTTTCTCATTTAAATCCTAAACTGAGGTCAAAATTGCCCCTTCATTTAAATTCGAGCTTATTTATGCAAAGCCCATACCCATTAACCCCACACCCATTTATTCATTCATTCTTCCTTTTATCCAAAACCCCTCACTATAAAACCTAAAACCCTACACCCATAAAAAAAGGAGGAGGAGCCGAGCCCCTCATCATCTCCCTCACTAATCACTCTTCCTTCACCCCATCACATACTCCATACATATACATTACACACCACTCCATACACCCATTTTTACATTATTTTCAGCCGAGAATCCTTTCTCCTTTAAAAACACATATCTGAAACAGGGAAGCACACCCCATAGCATATACACGCATTAACACACACACAGAGAGAGATTGGGGACAAGGGAAGGGAAAGGCCATCGACATCGCCTAAAAAGCAGAGGGAGTAGAAAGATCGGGGACAGGGACTGAACGGTAGCACCACCGTTGGAAACAGAGGCACCACCACCGGAAAGCTCAACACCGTCGAACCTTGATCTGAATTGTGATGTTTGAGGGGTCGTAGCGACACCGCTATTCGCTGGTGTTGCTCCCCTTCCATCCTCTGCGACTGTGGTCGCATTCATATATCTCTTGGGGATGTTTTCCTCGTTACCTCGGTCAATGGTGGAAGCTTGAGTTTGCCGATGTTGATTAAATTTTTTGAGTGCAGTAGACCCAATTTGGTTATGTTGGATTCTTGGTTCATTTGTGGATGGTTTGCTTTAGCGGAATCCCCTGACTCCGACTCTGCCTCCTTCTTGCTACTACAATTAATCGGCCTGTTACCTTGTTATGTTTTGATTCGGCCTTCCGGTGGACTGGTGTTACTGGTTACTCTTTGTTGTGATATTGTCTTTTGGTGGTGTAATTTTGGCACTGCTTTGTTCTGTTGACTGACTGTGCAGGCGTCGACAATTGGGAGATTTGATGACAAATTGTGCAGTTGATAATTATGTTATTGTCATGACACTTTTGTTGGTTTTACTGATTTGGAACGGATACTACACCGTTTAGGCCGATGAAAAAATACATTTGCATGTATTGAGGCCTCGGGACTGATTTTGAACATGATACTACACTTGAATCGCCCCGTTCCCGTGTCTCTAAAGCAAAAGGCGATGATGAGTGCATTTTAATGCTACGCAAGTTGAATAGAGTAGTGGGTTTGATGCTTTGGCACGGCAAAACGGCCCGGGCTCCGTGTTTGCAACCGTACCAAATCCCGAGCCTCTATTCGACGCGCGATACGCACCTGAGCCTAAATTTTGCAAAAACAAACCCCTTTTACTATTATTATATTTTATTACTATTATATATTTCTATTATTATTATTATTATTATTATTATTATTATTATATATTCTATTATTATTATTATATATATTTTTATTATATTATTATTATTATTTTATTATTGTTATTTTATTAATTGTGACACCTTCTTATTGAACTAATTTAGTTTAAATTCCCATTTTTATTGCGAGGTACATCTTGGCACGAGCAATTCGGGAACGTTTTTTTTTGCTAACTTCTGTTGCATTGGAGTCGTTTGGATTGAAGTCGGACTCGAGCATTCAGAAATAAGACTTAGAAATTTAGAAAAACCAAGGCTCCCGCGAGTTGATCAATATCACGGGTTCTATCTTTAACTTCGCATTCCTTTCCTTAGACATTTATGTAAATAAAATGTATGAATTATTCTATTTGTCAATAATATTTGATTGCTTGGTATATCGCTTTACTTTATGTGCATTATCCTTTTATTTTTTGAAGTCGTTATTTAATTTATTGCAAACTGGGGCAAATTAGCAAAATGCGTGCAAATTAAAATAGTTTTCATAAACAAGTTTTATTTCAATTAATTATTTTAGATAAATTTTCTAGAAAAGCATATTTTGCAAATATTTTGGAAACCTGTCGGATTAACCGTATTTTACGGAATTTTGGAAGTGCCTTAAAAACCTTCTTCCAAAATTAATAAAACCTCTTACCTTTAAAATCTCATAAAAGAAAAGACCGTCTTTTTTTATAAAAACGGAGTTTTGCACGCATTTGTTAATTTGGTTCCCTGTTTTCCTTAAATTGGGTGGCGACTCCAAAAACTCCAAAGAGTTAGCCCATCCTGTCGATATTCCGAAATTTATCCTTTTCGGGGTAATTTTGGGGTTCAACAATCTTCATCGAGTTATCTTTCTTCTTAACAAATAATACTCGAGCTCCCCTAGGTGAAACACTGGGTCTAATAAATCCCTTACTAAGTAAATTCGGCAACAACTCTTTTAATTCTCTTACCTCCGCAGGAGCCATACAATAAGGAAGAATCGAGATAGGTTATATACCCAAAACAACATCTATGCCTAAATCAATAAGCTTGTCGGGAGGAATACCAGGCAAATCCTCCGAAAATACATCAACAAACTCACAAACAATATGAATAGACTCAATAAATTGGGGACTTCATGCAGGTGTCTCAAAATAATAAAAAATTTGTCTTAATCTTCTGAAAGCTCAAATCGTCTTTCAAAAGCCATCAAAGTTAAATCCCTTCCTTAACAAGTCAATTATATATGCCAAAACACAAGGAATTATGAATCCTCACAGAAATTCATCATCCTAACTTTGAACAAATTCAATTACTATTCAACGAGCCTTGATACGTTTAAAAGGTACAACGGGATACCATTACTGACTACAAGCATCAATAAAACCCAAGAAAATCTTGAAAACTCAATACATCTGACCGACAAAGGTAAATCGAACATTTGTAAGCTCAAAAGATATCCAAGATTCTCGTATTGCCTCTCGGATTCCTAGAAAACCCATACTCAAGATATCCAAATGTCGAACCTCCAACTTATGTTATCCTGATCTCGAGTGGATCTTAAGGAATAAACACAATCAAGTTGTAACAGATGCAACAAGCCATTCTCGACAAAGAAATGATACCAAAAATTACTATACTTACCAGTAGAATACTCACCATGTTCTCAGGAAAAACACAACCACAACCGAATCAATAAACGAAACTCAATAATAAATCCCAAACCAACACAAGATATGCGAAAGATTTGATGCCCATTTTCTAACCAGTTCTTGTAACATCATATAGAATACTGACATTCAACACCTGTCTCGCTAAAAATAGAAGGCCAACAATATCTAGAAGAAACAACCCAACAAACGCATCCAAGGTCTGAGCTAAGACTATACACGCCGGTTAAAACCTGTTCCACATCCAAGAACATCCCATAAGTGTCCAAAGATTACAAGGTGAACACAATTCACCCCACTCCCTATAGAAAAGTATGGAGATATATCAAAACCAATGGAACTGGGTCCAAAGATAACTATCACATCCGCACAAGTCTGGTTCAACTTAGTTACCCAACATAAGCTCCCTCACTTGAAGCCTAAAGACATCAATAACTTATGCAAGGAGACTACACTCTGAACTTGTACAACCTTGGAGTTGTATCATCAACATCTCGTTAAGCTATCCAAACTCAAGTGGTGCCTAGCACAACACATACCAAAAGACACACACATACACAAAAGAATGAAACAATATGTCCCGCAACAGTCGTATCACATCGCTTAAATGAGAAATCTCCCATGAACTCATCTTCAATGGCAAGGACATCAAAAATTTTTGTTTAAGTCTTAAATAAACACGATCTCATGCTTAGAATAGACAATTCTACTGGTGTAGCTTTCATTTTTTTTTTTCAAACTGCTCTGAGAACCACCACACAAAACACTTTATATAGGTCTATTGGCACCCCTTTTTACATTTCTAATCCCAAGAACCTCACTTATACAATTTATAAACTTGAAAAGTCCTAATTTATTCCATTATCAAGAGAAATTTCTGTCGTAATTTCATTCCGAAAAGTGATGGTCTAAATCATAAAATCTCTATAATGCACAACAATCTCAATGAAACTTATCAAACCGCGATATAGCCAAAACTATTCCTTTATGTCCTTATTGATTTATTAAAGTCAAAGCGATCTGAAACCAGAATCTTATTTTGAATATATGAACCTTACATTTAACATATGAAATTTCTTGCCTTCATTATTATGCTCCCAAATCCGTCAAAGTCTAGCTAGTACAACGAACCTTTGCCATCGTGAGAACGAAAATAAATAAAAAAATTAGTCCTTCAGTTGCAAACTCAACGCACGAGATAAGGAATAATAGATGTGAAGTTTTTACTAAATTCCACAATAGCCCCTCGTAAATAAGTACAGACATCTCTGTACCAATCAGCGAGGCTCTATTCGACACTGTTCATGGCTTATCAGGACACTAGAACCTGGCTCTGATACCAATTTGTCACGACCCAAAATTCTGGAGGGTCGTGAGGGCACCCGAACAAACCCCATCGTGCGAACCTACTCGCTATATTAATAATTTACCTCAATAATATTAAAGAAATAATATAATAAAATTCAAGCTGTGATTTTTTATTACTGAAATAGGCAGAATATCCCATAGTGCAAATGAAAGGTCTAGTCCTCTACCATAAGCCATGAACATCTATAAGATGAATACTGAATAAAATATCCCGAATGTCTGAAACAATAAATGACAGAAATGAAATAATAGAAAGGTGTGCCACCACGGAATGAGGATGTTTGGCTCACCGCTGATCAATAGGAAATCTTCAACTCTGGCCACGGGGCTCACTGTTGCTCGGAACCGTATTTGCCCGAACAGATAATAAGAAAAACAATAAAGAAAATAACGTAAGTCAAAAGGACTTAGTAGGTGGATAGACTAGTAACACGACCCGAATTCTCAGTTAGCCCGTGCGGGCACCCGACCACCTCCCCTAAACCTGTCGGGCGAACCCTATTGACTGAATCGATATAAATTGTGAAGAATTACCTTGAAATGAAAATAATATAAACTTTAACAACATAAGATAACTCTCTAGGATACATAAACATACAAGCTGTCTGAATAATGCAACTAACTACCCAGAAAACACAGTTTTAAAGGTTTCCAGATCAGACATCTAAGAAGGCCAAAAGATATACACACCTCCCGAAGGGAGCAAAAGTAAGGAAAACTGTAATATCTGAAGTTGGTGGCCGCAATGAATAGGATGGCTCACCGTAGACAGCTGAAAACATACTACTCCTCAATTACGACGCGACTAGCTGGGTCCTGTAGCAGAATCTGCCGAAAAAAAAAAACAAAACACAAGAACAAATAGGGGTGAGTCATAAAGACTCAATAAGTGCGAACAAACTAGCTACCTGGAAAAATAGATACGCTAGTCAGGGAAACGAAACCAGACAACAATCAACAAATAAGCAATACACAAATAAGCAGAACAGTAGTCATGTACAGAAAATCTACACAATAATACGAAATGAAATGGAATGAGATGAAATGAAATGAAATGAGATGCAAAGGGTCACATGTGCCCATAATCCCATCCCGAAGAAGAATACTCCTGCATTCGAGGGGAATCCAATCTGCTAACCAACTGGAGCGGAATACTCCTGCTCCTGGGGCGGAATACTCCTGCACCTGATATAATATAAACCAGAGGCGGAATACTCCTGCACCCGATAAAATGTAAAGCTGAGGCGGAATACTCCTGCACTCAGTATGATATGCAGTGTAATGCATATGAATGCAATGTGATGCAATAATAATCCTTCACCGGTGCGGGACGCTCATCGACAACCGGGAAGTAGATGCCAACTCAAAGCCAAAGTACAATACTCAAATTCTCAAAGCAATACCAATAACATGACATAACATATAATGTAGAATGTAAATTCAAAGCTAAGGCGTAATGAGTACGCCTATCGGCAGCTACATACGTAAGGAAGACGTGGTAGAAAATCCACGAGGCCAAGTGCCTCCAAATAAATGGATATAAACACTTACCGTATTCCAAAGCTAGCCCTGCTACTCAACAACTGCTTTTTCCTTTGGATTAACTGCCAAACGATCCCGCTCTATTCAATAAGCAGAAAAATTATATCAAATAAAGCTAAAGGCTTCATTCCTTATATCTTAGGGCAATCCATTTAGGAACCTGATACCCTATTTGCATACGCAATACGCAGGTCAGGCCTATATACAGGGTTCAAAGTCCCATAACTAAACCGTAAATAAATTATATTTATATGTTGCTCATAACTCACTGAATACGAATATATAATCATTTCCATCATCGGGGTCCAACTGGTCCTTTAAACTATCAATTTAAGTCATTAGGGCGATGTATAATATCCCTATTTTTACCGTAAAAATATATTCAAACACACGTAATAAGCTAAGATACTGAGTTAATATCATTACCTAGAGATTTGGGGTAGAAATTCTACTATTTTTTCACCTCTTTTTCTCTTTTTTCCTCTTTCTTTTCTAACTTTTCCTTTCTAGTCTTTGCTGTATGTTTCTGCCTATATATCGCAACTAAATGTTGCTAAGGGGTTAAATCCCTTAGCAACCGACCTTATCAATTTAATTTTTTTAATAATAAATTCGCTACAACGATTAAAATTAAAATGGAACCCTAGAGAAGTCGAACTGATCCCAAATTTTTCAACTAAGTTATACAAAATATATGTAACATACTCGCTAAGAAAAATCTCAAATCAGACTCCCGAAACTCCAGATACGAATTAAAAGGAAAAAGGACCAAATTATTAATTCTTTCGGAACTTTAGCCGAAATCAACCGAACAACCTCGAAAATCACTTCAAAAATTCATATATGTCATAAAGGACCATACGAACCTAGCGACGCTTTCAGATTTCGAATCGGAGATCATTCGCCAAATTGCGCTCGAAAACTTCTTTTTTATGATTTATCGTTAACGAAAATTAAAACCTTCTTCCGATGCCAACTAAACGAGGTCTAATTTAGCGCAAATTTTACAGACAAGTCGGGATGGTCCTTAAGAAGCTTTTAAAATTAGCGGCACGTCAATCGGGGTCCTAATTCTCGAAACGACTACTTAAGGTCGTTTCATTCTCCTCCATTTAGACTCTCGTTCGTCCTCGAACGAGCAAGAGTCTAAAATAGATTTCACACCTCTAATGAGAATGCTTATACCAATTTTTAATGACATTTACTGCGAAACCAAAATCATATACAATGATAGGAGCTTTTAGGCTTTAAAGACCAACATCGAACCTGAATCATCGAAGAGGTAAGGATACTTCTCACGCATACTGGACTCAAGCTCCCAAGTGTCCTCCTCACGATGACGATTATTCCATCGCACTCGAACCATCAGAATCTGCTTCGAACGAAGTTTCCGGACATCACACGCAACTATAGCAACTGGGAACTCCTCGTAGACCAGATTCACATCTAGTTGAGCAGGGTCTAATTCGATCACTTCGGAAAGATTTCGGATACACTTGCGGAGCATCGATACATGGAAAACTGGGTGAACTAGCATAGAAGCTGGCAAGTCGAGTTGATAAGCTAGCTTACCAATATGCTTCTCGATATGGAAAGGGCCAATGAACCTGGGACTAAGCTTTCCTTTCCTACCAAATCTCTTTACACCTCGCACCGGTGACACTTTCAGAAATACCATGTCCCCGACTCGAATTCTAACTCTCCGCTCCTTCGGTTTGAGTATGAAATATGCCTACTCTTGGTGGTCCATTAACGATCCTGAATAACACGAACAACATCAAGAGTCTGACGAACCATATCTGAACTCATCACCTCGACATCTCGAGACTCAAACCAGCCAATAGGAGAACGACATCGACGACCATATAAGGCCTCAAATGGAGCCATCTGAATGGAAGACTGGTAGCTGTTATTATAAGAGAACTCAGCTAATGCCAAATGATCATCCCAGTAACCCCCGAAGTCAAGTGCACAAGCTCTCAACATGTCCTCCAGAATTTGAATAACCCGCTCGGACTGCCCTTCAGTCTGAGAATGGAATGCCATGCTAAGCTGCACCTGGGTACCCAACTCTCTCTGAGAAGACTGCCAGAACTGAGCAGTAAACTGGGAACCACGATTTGAGATAATAGATACAAGAGTACCATGCAGCCTAACCACCTGCTCAATGAAAATCCGAGCCAGCCTTTGAGCAGAATCAGTAGTCTTTGCAGGGATAAAATGAGCTTATTTATTCAGTCTGTCGACAATGACCCAGACAGAATCATGGCGTCGCAGGGTCTTTGGCACACCAACTATAAAATCCATCGTGATGTGCTCCCACTTCCACTCGGGAATGGGCGATGCCTGAGCTAACCCTGCTGGTCTCCGGTGCTCGAACTTAACCTGCTGACAGTTCAAGCAACGAGATACATAATCAAATACATATCTCTTCATCCCCTTCCACCAGTATAGCTCTCGGAGTTCCTGATACATTTTTGTAATACCAGGATGAATGGAATAACGCGAGCTATGAGCTTCACCGAGCACTGACTGCCTCAAATCCCCAACATCAGGAACACAGAGTCGACGATTAAACCGAAGAATTCCATCTGAATCAAGCTAGAAGGAGGGAACTCCTCCACTTAAGACACAACCACGCAACTCTTGCAGATGAGGATCCTCGAACTGTCTTCCCTTAATCTGATTGACTAAGGAAGACTGAGCTGCAATACACGCTAAGACTTGACTGGAGTCTGGGAGAAGGAATCTCACGCCAGAGTCGCCAAGGGACTGCAATTCTCGGGCCAATGGTCTCATATCAGCATAAAGAAAAGCCATGCTGCCCATGGACTTCCTGCTTAAAGAATCTGCTACCACGTTCGCCTTCCCAGGATGATAGCGGATAGTGATATCATAATCTTTAATCAATTCAAGCCACCTCCGCTGTCGGCCGTTAAGATCTTTTTGAGAAAGAAGATACTGCAGAATCTTAAGATCCGTATATACCTCAAGAGGCTCGCCATAAAGATAATGCCTTCATATCTTCAAACCAAAGACCACAGCTGCCAATTCTAAATCGTGAGTCGGATAATTCTTCTCATTCGGCTTCAACTGTCTGGAAGCATAAGCAATTACCTTCCCGTGCTGCATAAGAACACAACCCAAGCCCACACAAGATGCATCACAATAGACTACAGATCCACCGGTGCCCGAAGGAAGAGATAGCACTGGAGCTGAAGTCAATAAGGCCTTAAGCTTCTGGAAGCTTGCCTCAAACTCATCGGACCATCGAAACTGGACCGCCTTCTGCGTCAGGTGAGTCAGGGGAGCTGTAATAGTAGAGAACTTTTCGACAAACCTCCGATAATAACCTGCCAATCCAAGGAAGTTGCGAATCTCCGTCGGAGTGGTAGGACGAGGCCATTTCTGCACTGCTTCAATCTTCTTCGGATCAATCTTGATACCTTCACTAGATACCACGTCACCCAAAAATGCCACAGAATCAAGCCAAGACTCACATTTTGAGAACATGGCATACAATTTACGATCACGGAGGGTCTGAAGTACCACCCTCAGATGATAATCATACTCCTCGTGGCTACGAGAATAAATAAGAATATCATCAATGAAGACAATGACAAAGGAATCAAAGAATGGCTTAAACACCCGGTTCATGAGATCCATAAAGGCTGCAGGGGCATAAGTCAGCCCAAAAGACATAACTAGGAACTCATAATGGCTGTAACGAGTCCTAAAAGCAGTCTTCCAGATATCTGACTCACGAATCTTTAGCTGATGATAACCAGATCGCAGATCGATCTTAGAAAAGAATTTGACACCCTGCAACTGATCAAACAAATCATCAATACGAGGCAAGGGATACTTATTCTTGATGGTGACTTTATTTAGCTGGCGATAATCAATACACATCCGCATAGTCCCATCTTTCTTTTTCACGAATAGAACAGGAGCACCCCACGGAGAAATACTCGGTCTAATGAACCCCTTATCAAGAAAATCTTGCAACTGCTCCTTCAGCTCCTTCAACTCTGATGGGGCCATGCGATAAGGAGGGATAGAAATAGGCTGAGTCCCTGGCACTATATCAATGCCAAACTCGATCTCTCGATCAAGAGGAAGTCCTGGCAAATCCTCTGGAAGCACGTCAGGGAACTCCCTAACGACAGGAATAGGATCAAGAGATGGAATCTCCACAGTGGTATCCCGAACCATGGCAAGATACGCTGAACACCCTTTATCCATCATCCGCTTTGCCTTCAGGAAAGAAATAACATGCCCCCTGGGTGGCAAATAAGAGCCCTGCCACACCACCGGAACTGAACAAGGAAGAGACAACTGAAGAGACTTGGCATGACAACGTGGCATGACACGACGCCAACCAATCCATGCCAATAATAACATAAAAATCAACCATATCTAGGATTAGAAGATCTACTAGTGTCTCACGACCCCCAAAAGATATGGTACAAGCTGGATAAACTCGATTCACAATGATAATGTCTCCAATAGGAGTAGAAACACAGAATGCATCACGAAGATGCATATAATCAACATGAAAGCCCGAAGCAAAATAAGGAGATACATATGAATATATAGACCCTGGATCCACCAAAGAATACGCATCTCGACCACAAACAGATAAAATACCTGTAACAAGAGCTGGGGATGCCTCGGCATCCTGCCTGGCCGACAGTGCATATAGCTGTCTCTGCGGCTGAGCGGAGCCACTACCTTGACGACAACCTCTAGAAGAACCACTAGACCACGTCCACGACCTCTACCGGGTGGTGGTGCGCCTCTAGCTGGCTGAGACCCTGGAGGGGCACCCTGAGGCTGCTACTGCATAGGCGCTGGAAGGCGAGGGAAAGGGCGATTACTACCCTGCTGATGGAGATAAGGGCAATCCTTTTTATGATGCCCTGGATCCTGAGAGATAAAAGCACCATGGAGCAAATCTACACTGATCAAACTGAGGCTGATATCGCGGGTGAAACCAAAATTGACCCTGAGAAGAAGTAGGCGCGTTCTGAGAACCACGCGCAGGAAACTGAGCTGGTCTGACAGGAGGCCTACTCTGCTGCTGATAACTCCTACCTCCATACGAGGTACTAGAATGCCCTGGACCACGAGATCTCTTACTCTCCCGCTCTAACTCCTCTATCTCCAATCTATGATAGGCCTCATACCTCCTGGCAATATCGACAGCGACATCAAATAGAGTACCAGCCTCAATCTCACGAGCCATCTGGGACCTCAAATGAGGAGAAAGTCCATCAATAAAATGTCTGACCCTCTCAGAGGGCTCCTGCATGAGATCTGGAGCATAGCTGGACATCTCTGAAAATAAAAGCTCGTACTCCGTGACTGATAGGTTACCCTGTCCAATCCTCTCAAACTGTCTCCTCTTCTCATCCTGCTTACTGCGAGGGAAAAACTTCTCCATGAATCGAATGAGAAATCACTCTAAGTCAGCTTAGGTAAGCCCTGCCTAGCTGATTGGAGTGTGGTCCGCCAAGCTAAAACCGGACCCTCAAACTGGAAGGCAGTATAATCAACTCCATACTGCTCAAGATATCCAATGGCCTATAAGATACACTGACATTGATCAAGAAACGCACGAGGCTTAAGCTTATCTGATTTCTAACCAGAGAACTTCGGAGGACTAAGTCAGGTAAAATAATGCAGCCTTGCCAGATCATCAACTTGACCTGCTACCTGGACTGGCTGACCAGCCTGAACAACCAGAGGTATAACACCCGCTACCTCTAGAACATGACCACCTGGAACATGAACTGCTGGAGCTACATGTGGAGCTGGAATGAGGGCTTCCTTAACCTGAGAACTAATATCTACCGCAGCCTAAGGAGCTGCCTAAGGGATAGGAGAATCTATGACAGCCTGAGGAATAGGAGCATCTACAGCAGCCTGAACCATAGGAGGTCCTTGGGACATCTGCATCGCTAAGAATCTCATAAAAGGGTCATGAAGTGCAGGGGGAACGAATAAGCCCTGCTCCCCCTGCCCAGCAAAAGCTGGCACTACCGGAACCTCTGCAGCAGGATCAATATGATCCACCATCCTCGCGGCTCGGGCAATTCTACCTCTGCCTCGACCATGACCTCTACCGCGGCCAACACCACCATCTCGCGGAGCAGCGCGCATAGGGGCGACCGCTGGCTCCTCCGCCTCTAGTTGAATATTCGCGCGCGTTCTCACCAGTTACTGCGGAGAATAAAAAAATATTTAATTTCATATAAGAAGACTCACACACGACAAGGAAACAAAGAAAGGAAACTGCCTAAATGGAACTATAGCCTCTCGTAGATAAGTACGGACGTCTCCGCCCGATCAACGAGACTCTATTAGACACTGTCATGATCTGGAAAGACTCTACACCGGGCTCTGATACCAACTGACACGACCCAAATTCTTGGTTAGGCCGTGCAGGCACTCGACCACCTCCCCTAAACCTATCGGGCGAACCCTATTGACTGAATCGATATAAATTGTGAAGAATTACCTTGAAATGAAAATGAACTAAACTTTAACAATATAAGATAACTCTCTAGGATAGACAAACATAAAATCTGTCTGAATAATACAACTAACTACCCAGAAAATACAGTTTTAAAGGTTTCCAGATCAGACATCTAAGAAGGCCAAAAGATATCTACACCTCCCGAAGGGAGCAAAAGTAAGAAAAACTGTAATATCTGAAGTTGGTGGCCGCAATGAACAGGATGGCTCACCGCAGACAGTTGAAAACGTACTATTTCTCAATCACGACGCGACTGGCTGGGTCCTGGAGCAGAATCAGCCGAACGAAAAGAAAACATAAGAACAAATAGGGGTGAGTCATAAGGACTAAATAAGTGCGAACAAACTAGCTACCTCAAAAAATAGATACGCTAGTCAAGGAAACGAAACCAGACAACAATCAACAAATAAGCAATGTACATATAAGCAGAACAGTATTCATGTACAGAAAATCTACACAATAGTATGAAATGAAATGGAATGAGATCAAATGAAATGAAATGAGATGCAAAGGGTCACATGTGCCCGTAATCCCATCCCGAAGCGGAATACTCCCGCACTCGAGGGGAATCCAATCTGCTAACCAACTGGGGCGGAATACTCCTGCTCCTGGGGTGGAATACTCCTGCACCCGATATAATTTAAACCAGAGGCGGAATACTCCTGCACTCATTATGATATGCAATGTAATGCATATGAATGCAATGTGATGCAATAATAACCCTTCACCGGTGCGGGACTCTCATCGACAGTCGGGAAGTAGATGCCAACTCAAAGCCAAAGTACAATACTCTGATTCTCAATGCAATACCAATAATAGGACATAACATATAATATAGAATGTAAATCTGAAGCTAAGGCGTAATGAGTACGCCTATCGGCAGCTAGACATGTAAGGAACACGTGGTAGAAAATCCACGAGGCCAAAGTCTCCAAAGAAATGGATATAAACACTTACTGAATTCCAAAGCTAGCCCTGCTACTCAACAACTGCTTTTTCCTTTGGATTAACTGCCAAACGATCCCGCTCTATTCGATAAACAGAAAAATTATATCAAATAAAGCAAAGGCTTCATTCCTTATGTCTTAGGAAAATCCAGTTAGGAACCTGATACCCTATTCGCATACGTAATACGCAGGCCAGGCCTATATACAGGGTTCAAAGTCCCATAACTAAACCGTAAATAAATTACATTTATATGTTGCACATAACTCACTGAGTACAAATATATAATTATTTCCATCATCGGGGTCCAATTGACCCTTTAAACTATCAATTTAAGTCATTAGGGCGATGTCTAATATCCCTATTTTTACCGTAAAAATATATTCAAACACAGGTAATAAGCTGAGATAATGAGTTAATATCATTACCTAGAGATTTGGGGTAGAAATTCCAATATTTTTTTCCCTTTTCTCCTCTTTCTTTTCTAACTTTTCCTTTGTAGTCTTTGTTGTATGTTATTGCCTATATATCGCAACTAAATGCTGCTAAGGGATATAAATCCCTTAGCAACCGACCTTATCAATTTAATGTTTTTTTTATAGCAAATTTTCTACAATGATTAAAATTAAAATGGAACCCTAAAAAAGTCGAAATGATCCCAAATTTTTCAAATAAGTTATACAAAATATATGTAACATACTCGCCAAGGCAAATCTCAAATCGGATTCCCAACACTCCAGATACGAATTAAAAGGAAAAAGGACCAAATTATTAATTCTTTCGGAGCTTTAGCCGAAATCAACCGAACAACCTTGAAACTCACTTCAAAAATTCAGATATGTCATAAATGACTATACGAACCTAGCAACGCTTTCAGATTTCGAATCAGAGCTCATTCGCCGAAATTGTGCTCGAAAACCTCTTTTTTATGATTTATCGTTAACGAAAATTGAAACCTTCTTCCGATGCCTACCAAACGAGGTCTAATTTAGCTCAAAACAAGTCGGGATGGTCCTTACGAAGCTTTTAAAATTGACGGCACGTCAATCAGGGTCCTAATTCCCGAAATGACTACTTAAGGTCTTTTCAACTAGTTTTTATGAAAGACAGGAAACTAATCTAAGTAATATATTAACAGAATAGAGGAGGGAGAAAAAAAAAACATGTCATAATTCGTTATTTAAATTGTTCATCCAATCACACCAACAACATCAATAAATCTCATTCAAGAACCAACAATTAAACTCAATTCATAAACCAGCAGAATATGTGGGCTAACTCCGAAAAGATTTGATAGTGGACCAACTCCGAGGCTATATAATGTACCTACTCTAAAATAGATAGTGGACCAATACGAGGCTATCAAATGGACAAACTCCGAAATATTATCAATTGGACCAACTCCGACATATCAAAGTAATCATAAATTTCCATGTCAAACATGCACATAACTTGCAATACTTTAAACAACAACCAAGAGTAAACACAATCCAGGAAAACAACACATATTTCAAGTAAAGATTTAAACACAATGAAAAGGTATAAATGGTTACACCTAGGGCAGTGCACATGCAAGGAACGTATGTACAATATTTCGTGTGGACAGATTCCACCAAAGAAAGGGATAGAACCACCTACCTCCAACTGCAGAAGCAAAGAACTACTCAACGACAGCTTTTCCCTGTCGAATCTCTTCCAAACGATCTTTCTCTTAATATAATAATAGATTACATAATTAGTTTAATATACTAGCTCTAGTTCCCGAATCTCAAATTTATTAACGAACCTCAGTATAAATTACGTTCCTGGATAACCTACGAGCTCATTTATCTAATACAATGACTGGATTTAATCTTGATTCAAATTTATATATCTAAAATAGGAGATTTTTAGTCCCAATAATATTCACAATGTATATAAAAAATTTAAAACAAAATATTAAAGGATAGAGGATACAATGATACGGTGCAACAGTCTAATTCGTTTCACCGTTTCTTTCTCACCATGAAATAAGATACTAATTCCTAATGTAGCTCGTGACTATGGATTCAAACAATTGTATCTAATGCTAACATATTATCAACGAAATTCCTAACTATTGCTCAACTCATGATAAAACTAATTATTCCCTTCCTTACTTAAATAAACCTTTATATGTATAATAAAAGAATAATAACTTCAATTCCCTCCTTTAGTAACACCTAGCAAAAGAAATTTGTACCCTTTTAAATCTTACCACTCACAAACCTTGATCACCTAATCATTACGTATCGTCTCATCATGTTAAAACTACTATCTCATTACCTAGTTTCTCATAATTATACTTTCTCGTTAACCATCAACATACTGAAATTTTCCATAGCCTTATCAACCCAAACATAAATTAGTAGACGAGATAATGAAAAGCAGTGGCGAACGCAGGATTTTTTGCAAGCAGTGTCACTTTTAAAGAAGCTTTTTGTTGTTTACAAGTGGTTTCGTACTTCTTAAGTTAGCTAAAGGTTGAAGATTCATTCCCTATTTAAATGATAACATTCAAAAAAATAATTTAAAAATGTCAAGTTGTGCTACAAGCTGGATCAAAATTCTCACAGTTGTAGACTTTCTCAAGGTGCTAAATCACTAGACCGCTAATTCATGGTGTTTCAAGTAGTGTCACTTTCTTTATTTGTACTGAATATTATGATTTTTCATATATTTACATACATATACATAGTAAATTTTTTGGCGAAGCGGTGTCCCGTGACACCCCTTGCCATAGGGTGGTTACGCCCCTGATGAAAAGAAATAGTATCTGATGTCTCTTTATTGATGTTCCACGAATAGCAAAGCTTGAAAAGAAACTACAGCCGACTATTGCTTTTCCTGATTGTTTCTTCTCTCAAGTGTTTCTTTTAATTATAAAACCTAGATTTTGTCTAATGTGCTTAATTAGCAGTTGAAACCACGGGTAACTCCACTTCCCCACTACTATTTTTATTTTATCACTTAAATACCAATTAATAGTGGTAATATTTAATTGGTACAAAATTACTTCTAAGTATATCTCTAACCCTTCTTCCAACTCATAATTTATATAAATAATTTTTCTATAATGATAATTAAAATAAATGTGTGGAAATAATTAAAAGATAATATTTATAAAATATAGGGTCATTACAGTGATGTTCCTTCTGTTGAGGAAGAGTGTGTGTCAACATAGCCGGGTAATCACATTGTTGTGTTTAAGGCAACTAAGGATAATGAGAGGCGTCATTTGATCCCGGAGTTGATCCATGAGGCGGTGGTGCTTACTGTAAAGGTATGGAGTTATGAACTCGAGAGTTTCCGCTGTTTGGCAACTCGAGTGGGTTATTTGGCAGCTCAGGTCTGGGCCACATTCTGTTTTTAGCTGAGTCTTCCTTAATCCAGCAGACTCCGCGAGGATGACAATTTCTATTCAAATTAGTTGTATGAGTTTATTCTCTAAGTGGAAGAGTCTTCCTCCAACACTGAATGCAAATATTAAATCTCTAAGGCATTGCTTAAGCGTAAGCTAATTCTTAGTTTCATCGACTTGTTCAATATCGAAAAGTATATCAACGAGGTGATTCGTCGGCGGAATCATATTAATACATCCAGGGTCCCGTGTATTTTTGTTTAAAAAATGTAGGAATCTCTTCCCATGATCGAGGAAGGGTCAGCTTAGTAAGAATAAGCTAGGCAATGGTGTTATGTGTTGACACCCAATTTAGTCCCTCTTTTTTCCATAATTAGCCATAATTTAACCTAAAGAAACAATTTAATCCTTCAAGAAAATTTGCATTAGAAGACATGCATTTACTTGTGTTATCCTCTATTTATACATTATATATATAGTTGCGGCTACATTACGTAATTTCGCATCATTTAGGGTATTTGTCAAAACTATGATTGTTTGTGCAATTTAGCGCATTTATATTATTTAATAAATATTTTTTGCTATTTATACTTAATTAATTTAATTTTTATCCCAATTTATCTTTGATGCGTGCATTTTTCATTTCATTAATTTCATTTTATACAATAAATATAGTATTCATTTATTCTGCACCTTTAATTAAACGTCAGTAAAATTAACATACCCAGTCCAGTTTTCTCATCGTTCCACCCACACCCATGTTTAAGGTTAGGTTCTTTTTAAATAAACTTTAAATGTTTACCAAAATTCCTTTTTTTCATTCATTTGTTCATTTTTTTCATTAATCGAATTACCTTCGCTTTGAACCTAGACTAAATACCTAACCAAGTACATTACCTAAATTTTGAAATTAACAAAATCCCTTTTTCCTCTCCCTCAATCCCTCTCTTCCATTTTGAGTCCACATACCCCATCACCACTTAAAGAAAACTCCCTAAATCACATCCAAAATCAGATCCCTTGACTCACTCATTCCCCAACAGCTCTTTTCTTACACTGTGTAATATAATCCTTTGGAACACATTACACACACAGACAGGGATACCAACCACATTTGTCCTCTCTTTTGATTCATCACACAGTGGGATACATACACACCCACACAGAGAGACCACACAAGGACAAGAACAGATGCACTCCACACATACAACCTATCATCTTCTTCCTAAAAATTGCTCACGAGATCGCAAGAACAGAGTATACACGCACATACATGACACATACACACAGATCCGTATACACACCATTACACCATTACATATATAGTTCATTACATACATAGTTCATAAGAGCCATTCGCACACACACACAATCGAACAAAAACAGAGGGGTATCAATCCCAATTCTTGATTGAATATGATACTACACAGGCCAATGATGTTTGGAGGCCAATACATACCTCGGTCAGTCGTTTTGGAAGTTAGGACTCTGATTGACGTACCGATAATTTAAAAATATTTGTAATGTCCATTGGGACCTGTCTGTAAAACTTGAGCAAAATCAGACCTCGTTTGGTAGGCATCAGAATAAGGTTTCAGTTTTTATTGTCAATAAATATTAAAAAGAGATTTTCGAGCTCGGTTTTGGCGAATGAGCTCCGATTCAAAATCTGAAAGTGCCGTTAGGTTCGTATTATTATTTATGACTTTTGCAATTTTTCGAAAGTGAATTTCGATATTGTTCGGCTAGTTTCGCTAAAATGCCGAAAGTTAAATAATATGACCTTTTCTATTTAAATTTGCATCTTGAGTTTCGGGAGTCTGATTTGAGATCCGCCTTCGCGAGTATGTTACATATATTTTGTATAACTCGTATGCAAAAGTTGGAATTATTTCGGATATCGTAGGGTAGTATTTTAATTTTCGTTAAGAAAATAAAATAAAATAAAAAAAAACAAAAAAAAAAGAGAAAAAGACAAAAAATACAAAGTAGAAAAGAAAAGGAAAACATGATGGCGGCTAGATGAGCTTTATATCAGCTCATCTATCATAGAAACAGAAAAACGAAACAGAATGAGAGAACGAGAAACAGAGGAAATTATCAGAAAAAAATACCAGAAAATGAGAAAAGAGTAGAATTTTTACCCCGAAACATTCAGGTAATGATCTTAATGCATTATTTGAGTTTATTACGTGTGTTTGAATATGTTTTAACGGTAAAACTTGGATTATTAGACATCGTTTTAATAAGTTCAATAAATAATTTAAATGGTCAAATGGACCCCAATAATGGAATTAATTATATATTCGTACTCAGTGAGTTATGGGCAACATATAAATGAAATTTATTTAGGGTTTGGTTATGTGACCATAAACCCTGTACATAGGCCTGGCCTGCGTATTGCGTATGCGAATAGGGTATCAGGTTCCTAACCGGATTGCCCTAAGATGTGAGGAATGAAGCCTTTCGCCTAAATTGATATATTTTTCTACTAATTGAATAGAGTGGGATCGTTTGGCAAGGAAACCAAAGGATAAAGCGGTTGTTGATTAGCCGTACGTACTAACTTTTGGAAGAGGTAAGTGTTTATATCCATTTCTTTAGAGGCACCTGGCCTCGTGGATTTTCTACCACGTGTTCCTTACGTGTGCAGCTGCCGATAGGCGTACTCCTTACGCCTTAGCTTTGGATTTGCATTGTATATTATATGTTATGTCCTGTTGTTGGTACTGCATTGAGGATTTTAGCATTGTACTCTGGCTGCGAGTTGGCATTTACTCCCCGGCTGTCGATCAGAGTCCCGCGCCGGTGAAGGGTTATTATTGTATCACATTGCATTCATATGCATTATATGGCATTCATATGCATTACATTTCATATCATATTGGGTGCAGGAGTATTCCGCCCCAGGAGCAGGAGTATTCCGCTCCACTGCATCATATTGAGGGTAGCAGGATTCCGCCCTCGGAGCAGGAGGATTCCACTCCATTGCATCATATTGAGGATAGGAGGATTCCGCCCTCGGAGTAGGAGGATTCCGCTCCATTGCATCATATTGAGGGTAGGAGGATTCCGCCCTCGGAGCAGGAGGATTCCGCTCCATTCATTTGGCACATGTGACCCTTTGCATCACATTTCATTTCATTTCAATTCATTTCATCTCAATACATATCATTGTGTAGACTTGCGGTACATGACTACTGTTCTGCTTATATGTGCATTGCTTATTAGTTGATATGTTTCTGGCTCGCATCCCTGGTTGAGTTTATAGTTTCTTACGTGTTTCTGGTTATTATCTGGCTCTGCCTTTTTTTTAATTTAAATAAGAGGAATTTGGTTTATCTGTTTCTTCTCCCTGGCTAGCTATTCTATTCTTTGAGGTGGCTAGTCCGCCCCACTTATTGAGTCCTTTTGACTCACCCTTGTTTGTTGTTTGTTTCTTGTCTATCATTTTCGTTTCGACAGGTTCGCTCTAGGATTGAGTTTGCCACGTTGTGAAGGAGCGAAGACGAGTTCAACTGTCAGGGTGAGCCAGCTTTTATTCCGGATGGCCACCAGTTTATTGGTTATTATTGCAGTTGCATTTTGTTCCCTTGAGGAGGTATCTGTCTTCTTTTGTACTCTTAGATGTCTAGTCTGGATAGCCCTAAACCTAGTATGTTGGGTAGTCAGCTGTAATTTCTTTTGTACAGCTTAGAGGTATTAGTATGTCTGTATTTTTTTAAGTCTTGTCCTTATTTATGAATTATTATATTTATTTTCCTAATTTAATTGGTAAGGGTTCGCCCGACGGGTCTAGGGAAGGATATCGGGTGCCCCACGGCCTAACCGGATTTCGGGTCGTGTCAGTTGGTATCAGAGCCCAGTTTAGAGTCTATCCAGACTAAGACAGTGTCTAGTAGAGTCTCGCTGATGGGTACGTAGACGTCCGTACTTATCTACGAGAGGCTATGATGGCATTTAGGAAGTTTCACTTACTTTTTTTCTGATCGTTCGTCGGTCTAGGATGCAAATATATTTTTGTTAATTCCTTCCTTGTAATCGTAAACCCTCGTGCAACAAATCAGCAAATGGTATGAGTTCAAGACGAAGCAGTCTAGCCTGGGGCGAGCACTGCTCAAGCCCCGAGAGTTGTCGTGCTGACGATCCAGCCGCGGAGGTCCCAGCTGTACGAGCTCGCTATGGGCATATGCAGATATTCAGACTTAGAGAGTTCCTATTCCAGTTCTTAATATTGCTGCAGTGAATTATGTTCCAGAGGCAATATGTGTTGCGCTACCAATTGTTCCGGCTGGTTAGCCAGCCGAGGTAACAGTTTGGTCTGACTGCCCAAGGAGGTTGCATTATTTTACGCGATTGAACCTTCCGATATTCTTAAGGCATGCATCAGATAATCCCTGTGTAAATTTTTAAAATAAAATGATGTCAGCGTATCCTTCAGGCTCTTGATTATATCAAGCGATATGGTGTTGATTATTCTGCTTTCCAATTTCAGGGTCCAGCCTTGAATTGGTGGGCCGCTCTCTTATTACCTAACTTGGTTCGGTTTTCTTCTAGATTCGTGGAAAAGTTCCTCTCGAGTAGCCAGCGAAATGAAAAGTGTTTTCAGTTTGAGTGGATTGGACAGGGTAGCCTGTTGGTGTTTCAGAATATGAGATTGAATTCTATAGAATGGCTGGATATGCATTAGAACTAGTTCATGAGCCTTTCGAGAGATTCAAAGATTTATTGATGACCTTTCTCCTTCCTTGAGATCCCAGATGGCTCGAGAGATTGAGGTCGAGATTTCAGTTGATGTTGTTGTTAATATTGCTCAGAGGTACGAGGCATACCATAAGTTAGAGCGGGAGAGCAAGAGATCCCGTGGCCCTGGTGGGCACCATGATACCTCATTTGGAGGTAAAAGTTCTGATTATTTTGGGAGGTCACCTTCCAGGTTATCTCAGCTTGTGTTACGTCATTCTTAGAGTGTGCCAGTAGCTCGTCAAGATCAAAATCAATCTTTTCTTTATAATAATCAACAATCTTTCCATCTTCCATTCTTAGTCGAAAAGGTGTTATCATTGTCGTGAGTTTGATTATCCTTTGAGGAGTTTTCCTGTTATCATTGTCGTGAGTCTGGCTATCTTTTGAGAAGTTTTCCCTTACTCCGACAAGTAGGCAGTCGTCCGTTCTCTCGTCATCAGGCACCTGCACAGTCGCAGCTGATTTCATATAGATCTCAATCAGCCAAAGAAATGTCACCATCCAGTAGAGGTTGAGAGTGTGGTGGCAGTGGTTCTTCAGAAAGTGATTGTCAGGGTAGTGGCTCAGCTCAGCTGCAGAGGCAGTTCTATGAACTGCTTGTCTGGCGGGATGCTGAGGTATTCGATATAGTAGACCCTGAGATTTCTTCTTCTCTTAAATGTGAGTAAGATTTGATTCTTTCGATCGATCTGAAAATGGTTTGTTTTATCATATTTCCATGGTTTCCTTAGATGTGTTTTCTTTTAAGAATCGGTTGCGGTAGAGGGGCGAGCTTATGGTATGATTTATTCTTATCATTTGTGAGACCCTACTAATTTATCTGGTCTAAATATGATAGATTCGATAGTGAGTGTCACTATTATCTGCCTGACATCTTGTCGTGCCACCTTCTATTATTATGCCAAATTAGTTAACCTTTCGTCTCGGAATTCCGTGTTGGTTGGATGATGGGATCTAGTTCATCACCATTGGAGAGTGTCATTTTTTCTTCTGGTGTAAAGTGCTTAGTAGGTAATATTCGATCTATGTATCTTCTCTTGGTTTAAAATGCTAGTACAGTCATGTTATCCCATGAGCTTATCTGGGTTATAAAAGGGTTTTCTGGTAAATTGTCAGAGTTTCTTAAATATTGGGAGATTAAATTGGAATAGATGTTGTTCCATAAAGCTCATTTAATGTCTATTTCTTCAATTGCGATTTTTGGGTTAGCCTGAGTCGGAAGTAGTCTAGCTCTGGTAGCCAAGCAAATAAGAAGATGATCTTCCTAAAGATCTAATTGTTTCTATCCTCAGTTTATTGCCATCTCTTCTTCTTCCGATACTAGTGAGCTTGGGCGGTTAGTAGCCACTCGTGATGTTCCCTGTATTGAGCCAGAGTGCGTGCCAAGGTAGTCGGGTAAGCACATTAATGTTTTTTTTGCTACTAAGAGTAACGAGAGGCGTCATTTGACCTTTGATTTGATCCATCGAGCGGTGGTGCTTATAAAAATGTATGGAGCTGTGACTCGAGAGTTGCAGCTGTTTGGCAACTCGAGAGAATAATTTAGTATCTCAGGTCTGAGCTGCATTCTGTTTTTAGCTAAATCTTCTTTAGTCCAGCATACTGTGCGGGGATGGGTATTCCTCTTCAAATAGCTGCATGAGTTTGTGCTTTAAGTGGAGGAGTCTTCCTCCAAATACTGAATGGTAATACTAAATCTCCAAGGGCGTTGATACCACTTTTGTTACGACCCAACCTAGGGCCACGACAGAAACATACAATGAGTGTTGATCATTGCTAAACCCACTGATAATCTATTAATGCCAGAGATAAGCTGGCAACCTGATCATATATATAAACGTACCTATCTACTGAAAGTATAAAGTCAGGAAAGATGACACGATTTTAACTTGCTGGCAATTAGAATATTGAGCCATAAATTCTGCTATGTCACACTTCATTCCATCCCACCAATAAATCTGCTTACGATCATGGTACATCTTATTCAACCTGGATGAACAGTGTATTTGGAATAATGTGTCTCTATCATAATCTGTCCACATAAATCTGCAACATCAGGGACATAAAGTCTATCTTTATACATTAAAACACTGTCAGTAGTAACCTGTATGGTGACTCTGGTTTTCTTCTGGCTATCTGTCAGTATTCAACCAGAACTGGATTCTCATACTGACACTGTTTTACTTCATGGAAATTTAGAGTAAAAGGTCTAGTGCAGCTTGTCGAAAATCCATCATTGGTGTGTATATCTCTTTCACACCTCAACTCTTTGAGAAATTACTTTAGCGTTATAAGTGCACATGTAATCAACTTTGTTGCTGGTATTCTGCTTCAGCTCATGGTCCAACTACATGTCTCTTTTATTTTCACTTTTTCAACTCAATATATTTCCAATTCAAAGACAATACCCTGAAGTAGATGTTCAGTCTGAATATCATTCCTGGTCTGCATCATACTAACCAGTAGTATTTACATGATCCTTATCCTTATATGATAGACCCGGTTCAGATGAACCGTTGACATACATTAGGATATGAGTAGCTACATTCCCACAAGGAGCTTGCAGAACAACACTAACATCAACTGAGATGTTGCATAGTGCGTTCGTAAAAATAATGTGGCTTTCATCAAATCTTCTGTAGTGTGTAGTGACAAGGTACTTCAAAAGCTCCTCTATTGTATCAAGCGTGAGCTAATTCTTAGTTTCATCGACCTGTTCTATATCGAAAGGTACATCGAAGAGGTGATTACCGGCTTAATCATGCTAACCCATTCAAAGTTTCGTGTATCTTTGTTTCGAAAATGTAGAACTCTCCTCTCGTGATCGAGGAAGGATCATTGCAGTCAGAATAAGCTGGGCGATGGCGTTATGATATTTTCCAGCTATGTTTTCATCCAAGAGTTCGATATGGGTGTTATAATTCTGATCCTGTAATCAGGAAATAATGCCTGTGGAGTAGCTCATGAAAGTTGTACAAGTTCTCTTGTTATCTGCGTGAATCTTGCTTTAGACTTAGGCTCGTTCGAGGACGAACGAGAGTATAAGTGGAGGATAATGAAACGACCTCGGTCAATCGTTTTGGAAGTTAGGACTCCGATTGGCATGCCGATAATTTTAAAATATTTATAATGTCCATTAGGACCTGTCTGTAAAATTTGAGCTAAATCAGACCTCGTTTGGTAGGCATCGGAAGAAGGTTTCAATTTTTATTGTCAATAAATATTAAAAAGAGATTTTCGAGCTCGATTTTGGCGAATGAGCTCCGATTCAAAATCCGAAAGTGCCGTTAGGTTCGTATTATTATTTATGACTTTTGCAATTTTTCGAAAGTGAATTTCGATGTTGTTCGGCTAGTTTCGCTAAAATGCCGAAAGTTAAATAATTTGACCTTTTCCATTTAAATTCGCATCTTGAGTTTCGGGAATCTGATTTGAGATCCGCATTCACGAGTATGTTACATATATTTTGTATACCTCGTATGCAAAAGTTGGAATTATTTCGAATATCGTAGGCTACTATTTTAATTTTAGTTAGGGAAAGAAAAAAAAATAAAAGAAAATAAAAAAAAAGAAAAAAAGAAGAAAAATAAAAAGAAGGAAAGAAAAGGAAAACATGATGGCGTTTAGATGAGCTTTATATAAGCTCATCTCTCATAGAAATAGAAAAACGAAACAGAATGAGAGAAAACGAGAAACAGAAGAAATTATCAGGAAAAAATGCCAGAAAATGAGAAAAGAGCCGGGAAAATAGTAGAATTTTTACCCCGAAACATTCAGGTAATGATCTTAATGCATTATTTGAGTTTATTACGTGTCTTTGAATATGTTTTAACGGTAAAACATGTAATATTAAATATCATTTTAATAAGTTCAATAAATAGTTTCAATGGTCAAATGGACCCCGATAATGAAAATGATTATATATTCGTACTCAGTGAGTTATGGGCAATATATAAATATAATTTATTTAGGGTTTGGTTATGTGACCATAAACCCTGTACATAGGCCTGGCCTGCGTATTGCGTATGAGAATAGGGTATCAGGTTTCTAACCGGATTGCCCTAAGATGTGAGGAATGAAGCCTTCAGCCTAAATTGATATATTTTTCTACTTATTGAATAGAGTGGGATCGTTTGGCAAGGAAACCAAAGGATAAAGCGGTTATTGATTAGCCGTACTAACTTTTGGAAGAGGTAAGTGTTTATATCCATTTCTTTGGAGGCACCTGGCCTCGTGGATTTTCTACCACGTGTTCCTTACATGTGCAGCTGCCGAAAGGCGTACTCCTTATGCCTTAGCTTTGGATTTACATTGTATATTATATGTTATGTCCTGTTGTTGGTATTGCATTGAGGATTTGAGCATTGTACTCTGGCTGTGAGTTGGCATCTACTCCCCGGCTGTCGATAAGAGTCCCGCGCCGGTGAAGGGCTATTATTGTATCACATTGCATTGGTATGCATTATATGTCATTCATATGCATTACATTGCATATCATATTGGGTGCAGATGTATTCCGCCCCAGGAGCAGGAGTATTCCGCTCCACTGCATCATATTGAGGGTAGGTGGATTCCGCCCTCAGAGCAGGAGGATTCTGCTCCATTGCATCATATTGAGGGTAGGAGGATTCTGCCCTCGGAGCATGAGGATTCCGCTCCATTGCATCATATTGATGGTAGGAGGATTCCGCCCTCGGAGCAGGAGGATTCCGCTCCATTTACTTGGCACATGTGACCCTTTGCATCATATTTCATTTCATTTCAATTCATTTCATCTCAATTCATACCATTGTGTAGACTTGCGGTACATGACTACTGTTCTGCTTATATGTGCATTGCTTATTTGTTGATATGTTTCTGGCTCGCATCCCTGGTTGTGTTTATAGTTTCTTACGTGTTTCTGGTTATTATCTGGCTCTGCCTTTTTTTAATTTAAATAAGAGGAATTTGGTTTATCTGTTTCTTCTCCCTGGCTAGCTATCCTATTCTTTAAGGTGGCTAGTCCGCCCCACTTATTGAGTCTTTTTGACTCACCCTTGTTTGTTGTTTGTTTCTTGTCTATCTTTTTCGTTTCGGCAGGTTCGCTCTAGAATTGAGTTCGCCACGTTGTGAAGGAGCGAAGACGACTTCAACTGTCAGGGTGAGCCAGCTTTCATTCCGGATGGCCACCAATTTATTGGTTATTATTGCAGTTGCATTTTGCTCCCTCAGAAGGTATCTGTCTTCTTTTGTACTCTTAGATGTCTAGTCTGGATAGCCCTAAACCTAGTATGTTGGGTAGTCACCTGTAATTTCTTTTGTACAGCTTAGAGGTACTAGTATGTCTGTATTTTTTTTTTTAAGTCTTTTCATTATTTATGAAGTATTATATTTATTTTCCTCATTTAATTGGTAAGGGTTCGCCCGACGGGTCTAGGGGAGGATGTCGGGTGCCTGCACGGCCTAACCAGATTTCGGGTCGTGTCAAATACAAGTCTTGTCCCGAATTTACTGTCTCTTACGTTTCCCGGAAAACAAAATAAATGCGATGATGACATGTATGAGCTTTATTCGAAAACAATCCGGCATAGAGTATGGAATCGATACTCGGCATGGAAACTGGCCGGCCACCGTGTTTGCCGCTGTACTGATATTCCTAGCCTCTACCCGATAAACCATACAAATCTGAGCCTAAACCTTCAAAAAAGTTATTTTTCCCTTTATTTTCTTTTTGTCATAACTATTTATTATTATTATTATTATTATCACAATTACTATTATTTTTATTATTATCATTATTACTATTAATTTTATTATTATCGTTATTTATTATTTTTATTACTATTATTGTTACTTTACTGTACTTATTTTTTTTCGTTTATTAGTTTACTAATTTTCATACTAATTTATTCTTTTATATTTTTTATAAGGTATTTTGCGACGAAATTCATTAAAGGCGACGTCATTGGAGGAGACAAATGTTTAAAAATATTTTCTATTGTATTTTTTGGCTTATTGTTCAAATTTTTTTTTTTTTTTACATATCAACTAATTTATTTATTTTGCAAGGTATATTTAGTTGATGTTTGCTAAGGAAGAAAGCAACTCGAGAAGACAAATCATTTATTTTAAATGGAATTTTGTGTATCTAATTCGTATATTATAGTGAAAACTGTTCAATTTCATTAAGTTTAATTTATTTTAAATCCCAACTATTTAGTCCAACCGGGAACCACACTTGGTGGAATCTGAGAGGTGTCTAACACCTTCCTCTTGGGTTAATTTGAACCCTTACTCAGATTTTTAGGTTCGTAGATCAAATTTCAGAGTTAACATTAAAATTGGCTAGAAACAAAGTAGGTGCCATAGTCCGCCTAGTTAAAAAATATGTTAGGTGGCGACTCCAAGTCTTTACCCGTGAGTTTCAATAAGTTGTGCCCCATTTCGAACTCTCAACCAGTTTGAGAAAAAATGGGTGTCGATAGAATGGCGACTCCGCTGGGGAACATCACGGTTCTAACTATAACGGACTTTTATTGGGATTCTTTGCTTTTATTTTATTTTTTTTCGAGACTAATTTTTTTTTCTTTTCATTTTTGTAGGAATTAAACTTAGTTTTCTTGGTGCATCTTTTATTTTGTTGGGTTGTTTTTACACTTCCTCCACTACTGAAAATTTACACTTGCACACACCATGAACGATTACGTGGATCTTACGGTCATTCCACTCTCAAAACACCATTTAGGGGGAACAGTTTAGAATCTAGTTGGTCCGTGGTACAACCAACGATTCTAAATGTTCCCACTCCTTAGTTGTCCATCTGGGGGAACCATAACCTTGTCTAGAAACCCACTCTTAGAAGCTTCTATTAGGGAAGGCATCACGTCCCACACTTCAACTATTTTCAAATCTTCCATAAATTTGCTAAATATTTTTCTTTAAAATGATTTCACTTCATGATTCTTTTTGCATTTTTAATATTGTCTAGTTTCTATTATCCTATTTTTTCGATACTAACTTGTTTGTTTTGTTTTTCCTTTTACTCATCCTTTTTAAATTTTTTTTGTGAAATACTTTAATATGTGCATCGTTTACAATACTCATGCATTTTTAGAAAACTTGTGCATTTCTTTCAAAACTTGTATATTTTAAAATTGTGCATACCGCTCTTACCTCCCGCCACTCCTGGCAACTTCTAAATCATGCATTGAAAACATGGTAGCTACAGCCGCCTCTTTCCTCACCAAAATTCCTTTAGGGCGGAACGACTTGGAATCTATCTGGCCCATGGCGTTCCCGCTCCCGAGTCGTCCGCTTGGAAAGATAATAAAACCTGGTCTAGCTATCTCCATTCCTTAGTAGCAACGCTAGGAGTCATGCATCATGACATATCATTAGTCGACTTGTTCTCAAGTCCAATAAGCCAACATGTTCAAACAAAACGGGTTTTTTAACCCCCAAAGAGCGTTGAACATGAATTATGTTGTATTTGCTCAAAGGATTGAACGTGCTAATGTAGACCGTTTATTGGCATTGTTCTGCATCCAATGCCATTCAAAGCCACAAAGGTAACCTAAGTCGCATTAAAAGCCCAAATTGAATCAGAAATGATTGTTTATTCAACAAACAATTCGGAATTATTCTGTATTCAATGCCACTCAAAGTCACGAAGGTAACCTAACAGGCCTTAAAAGCCCAAATTAAATCAGACATGATTGTTTATTCATAAACAGTTGGAATTATTCTGTATTCAATGCCATTCAAAGGCACAAAGATTACCTAAGAGGTATTAAAAGCCCAAATTGAATCAGAAATCACCGTTTATTCTCAAACGGTTGGAATCATTTTGTATTCAATGCTATTCAGAGGCTTAAATGGTAACCGAAGAGGCATAGAGGCCCGATTTGAAGCAGAAATGATTGCTTAATAGACTGGATGACACATATTGCGCATTTATCTTTTAGGCATTACATAAAAACTTGACATCCTTGGCATGTCAAAAGTCCATTAGAAACTTTCATCTAAAAGTGTCTAAAGGGTTCTCAACCCACAACGACACATCTCTTCATATTCTCTGTTGCATTGTTTTCAAAAGCTTGTGCCACACGTTGATCATTTTTCTCGCAATAAAGCGAATCTTAGGCATTTTTCTTCTCCCTTTTCCTATCGTCCTTTACCAAAAGATTATGGCCACTAGAAAATTTGACATGGTTGTTGAAATCCCTCAGTTGCTCAGAGATTGCTGGGGAAACCTAAGCATAGATCAAAAAGATCGAGTCAAAATGGTGTTGGGGAATATGATTTCACTAATGGAGCATACCGCAGTGAAAGGAATGATAGAAGCAGAAGTACATTATTGGCATGCAGACCGAGCAGTTTTTCACTTCAGATGTGTAGAGTTGACACCCTTGCTGGAAGAAATAGGCAGGTTAACTGGATTACCATTTGAAAGTGAGGAAATCTTGATGCCTAAGAACGTTACACATGAGGAATTCTTCGAAATGGTAGGACTTAAGCCTGAATTATGCACAGACAGTGTTAGACAATTAGGAATTTCCTTGACTACCCTCTACATCAAATTCGGGTACGAAAAAGCATTTCAAGAATATAAAGACTATTTCAGAATTAACCAGGCGGATTGGCTAGAGAGGAGGGTACTTGCTTTTGTTGCCACCTTTTTAGGGACAACCGTGTTTCCAGAAAATAAGGATGAGTGGATGTTTGCATGGTTTCAATTGCCGATGCCTTACTCAAGGACTTCAACAAAAAATACACTTTGGTACCGATGATTGTTGCTGATATGTACCAAGCTTTAGAAAGATGCAAGAAGGGTGCTAGGTTTTTTTAAGGTTGTAATTTACTCCTACAAACTTGGTTAATGGAACTTTTGCGAATGATGAATAGTACAGATCAAGCTTTCCATTCCACACCAAGGGAGGTCTATATCTTGACTCACACCGCCCGCATGGACAACACTCTCGAGAAATAGAACCAGCCAACAACTACCAATGATTGGCACCACATGTTCCGTCAGTTGACATCCGAAAGTACACAATGGATGTTTGATTACTTTCTCAGCACTACAGTGATCATACGGTCCGGGAGAGACTCATTTTTAATTTTAGTGGGCTTTAGAGGAGTTTACACATACACTCCTTTAAGGGCACTTACACAAGCAGGGAAAAAGCAGATTGTACCCCAAATTGCAGACATCAGAAGATTCAAAGCAGATATTTTCAGAGGAGTCATACCGTTCAAAGACAAGGTATTAGAACTTTGGAAAGAAAGGCAACGAATGGGATTCGAGACTATTGAACAAGACAAGTTTGACGCAGGCTTTGACGAAGACTAACTAGACTGGCTTAGAAAAGACATAGCAAGGGCTATTCAAAAAAGAGAGCAATGACAAAAAGGAAAAGAGATGCTGATGAGTTAGAAACCAAGTGCAGGAAGCTATGCGAACAACTGTCAAGGGCACGAGGGAAAATAGCAAAGAAGCAAAGTTTGATCGAAGCAAAGAACAAAGAAAAAGGCAAATAGCATGGTAAGGCAGAACTCTTGACAAAACGCATAGAGTCTATCGGTGTATGGGCTGGTAAAGGAATTAACGCTGTGGCTGACAAAGGAATAGAGGAGAAAGGAAGTAAGGCTTGGGAAATGTTGAAGAACTTCACATTTGACATATCTCGGCTCTTAACTGATGCAGACAACATCATTTTTCAAGGAGACTCATCAGAGGCAAGCTTCTCTGAGGGAGACTCGTCCGAAGAAGAAGAAGAAGAATCTAGGGATGGATCAGCATGAAAGATGTTCACCTTGCCATGGTCTAATCTCCTATCAATATTTTCTACCTTTTGCACTAGTTCAATAACAGCCAATGTAACAAAAATCCAATAAATTCAATATTCTCTTTTAGACTCCACACGTTGTTAGCAAATGAAATGATACATTTGACACAAAGCGCTTTTAAAATCGTCAAGCAGTCCTTTGCATAATAGGATTCATTTCTTATCTGATATGAGTGCATTGCATGAATTTTTTTGTTGCTCTAGGTCTCTTTTTACCTAAGTCAACTCCTTCCTAAATCCAATCTCATACCAAGGTACCTCATCTCCCAACTCTATGCCCAAATCCTGATATCAAAAATCTTTCGCATGTCCTGATAATTCCCTATCCCTTACCAAATCAAAACCTACTATCCAAAAGGTTAGCTTAAGTTGAATACCAAGGCAAAAAATATTGTTAATCAAACTGAACTTGTCGGAGATTTATCAAAATAAGAAAAGTTTTTTACAGCAAGCACTATGCACATGAAGCGGAAAATTGGCAGGAGATCTGTTAGTCAAACTCAAAAGTGCATCTGACTTATCACGAAACCTTTTGACACCAATGTCTGAGGATCACTTTGTCACTCCAGTCCACATTATTGAAGGCGGTCCAAAGAATTTTAAATTTGCACCCATTCATGGTCAAAAAGGCGTTCAAAGGGGTATCAGAAGGCTATAAGGAAGTGAGAAACGAGGGCACAACTCATTCATCCGAGGTCTTGGTTTTCAATAAAGCCGGCCTTATTTTCCAAGGCACAACTCAAACTATTCCGTACAACATATCTTTATCACTTTTCATTGATATTAAACTTCTCATCTCCTGCTTAAACAAAGCCTCAATCATTTGACCAAAATCCTAGTCTTGACCGCTTTATAAAGCGCTCAAGCAATCTTTTGGAATCTCTATACAATATGGCATAATCGCCAAATTTAAGTGCTAATCCATCATCCGCGGTCTAGACATTCTCTTAAACTTTATGTGTTGTTGTTGGGTGTAAATCATTGCTAATGTACTAACACAATTGCGGTTGATTTGTATTTGAACACCGAAATTGGCCAAGAATCTAAATTCAGGAAACACCCGAAATGACAAGCTGAGCTGAATTTTTTTTCTTTTAAGAACAAAGTTTTTTGAGCCACCAGCACGTGACACCGAGGGAATTCAAACAATCCCAATTCCACTTTTCGTACAACTTGTAGTATGGACAAACAAAATCAGCTGGAATTATACCCACACAAGAGTCGCAAGAAAGCAATCAATCATTATACAATCTAAACTGACAAAACTCACAACCTCACACCATACCCAACTTTCATAATCAATAACCTCCCCTCTGTCGAGACTTTCAACAACAACCTTATCAGGCTCAACACCATTGTCAACAAACAAAAAGACAAAACCTCACACCTTTACTCCTTTAGTTGAATCAAACCAACAAACAAACGACTCCCTAGATACCCATTCCAGATTTTGATCCAAAAAAGATTTACACCCATCACTTAATATCCAAGGCCATGACACATCAAAATACACAACACTAAAACACAAAATTCAAAGTCTGATCCTCCTAATGGTGCAACAAGAACCAACAAATGCAAGCTGCAACTCTCAAGCCACAAATACATTTTCTATAAAGACCACTTCATCAAAGTTAGCTCCAAGACTTTTGAAAAAGAAAAGCACAAGACAACTCATCACAACCCAAGACAAATACAATTTTGGACAACCTCCAAATCCGGCAAAATCAAAACACCAAACCTCAGTCTAAGTATGCAAGTATCTGCATAATCAGAGTCATCGAGATGCCCAATCATCACACTAAAAGACGAATACAGATTCAAGCCAATACATTAGTATTCAATGCAATGCAACCACTTTGTTTCGACTAACGAATCTTTCTTTGAGAGCAGATCTTTTAGCACAAACACAAGATTCGCAAGCAGTCACAATGGACATGTTATCGCTTTAGCCACGTCAGGCTTAGAATATGACGACCAGCCTCGTAAGGCTTAGAATATGACGATTAGCCACGTCAGGCTTAAAATATGACGACTAGCCTCGTCAGGCTTATAATATGATGACCAGCCTCGTCGGGCTTATAATATGACGATTAGCCACGTCAGGCTTAAAATACGACGATTAGCCACATCATGCTTAGAATATGATGATTAGCCACGTCAGGCTTAAAATATGACGATTAGCCCTGTCCGGCTTAAATTAGGACAAACTTATATATTTCATTTTGCATGCACCACTACAATAGGCTCGTCCGCCTTAGAATTGGACACAACACATATTTTATGTTTGTTTTGAAGGCACTGCTATAATATGATGATCTATAAAAGGCAATAAGCTGGGGCAGAATTTTTGAAGATCCCCTCAAAAATTCCAAAAGACAAAAGCTGACACTGGGGTAGAAATTTTTTAGATCCCCTCAAAAATTTCAAGAGAGACAGAAACTGAGAATTCACCGAAGAAAGCTTGACCAAGGCCCAACATTAACAAAAGAAGACACCAGAAAAGGAAAGCACGAGACAGGCAAAGAATGCACAAATCGAACCTTCCTCCTCCACAACTTACAAATTTTTCTTTGGGTGCAGGCATCAAAAAGCAATAAACACGACAATATTTCAAACACCATTGCGGACACAGTAACATCATTTTATTTTAGCACTTTACTCGTTGTATGCAGCATATACAGCCTGACACAATAGGCACATATCTCCCGACCAGAGGTGCTTAGTAGCTCTTGACGAGCAGAAAAATATCTCCCGACGAGAGGCACTTAGCAGCTCTTGACGAGAAGACAAATATCTCCTGACGAGAGGCACTTAGTAGCTCCCAAAGGGAAAACAAATATCTCCTGACTAGAGGCACTTAGTAGCTCCCAACGAGCAAATAAATGTCTCCTGACGAGAGGCACTTAGTAGCTCCTGACGAGAGGCACTTAGTAGCTCCCGACGAGCAAATAAATATCTCCTAACGAGAGGAACATAGCGGCTCCTGATGAGCAGATAAATATCTCCTAACGAGAGGCACACAGCGGCTCCTGACGAGCAGACGAACATCTCCTGATGAAAAGCACTGACAAGACAATCCAATGACAGGAAAATCTACCTTATGTTTATAAATATTATTTGCGACAAGCTCACCTTTATTGCAGGAAACAGCACGACAGTGTTCCAGGGTATACAGCCCGGCATGACAAGTAATTATCTCCTTACAAGAGGCGCTTAGCATCTCTGGATGAGCAAATAAATATTCACAGAGGAGAGGCATATATTTTCTAGCGCTCAAAGCACATGAAAACAGAATAGAAAACTATATGTCAAAGGATAGCTCGGCTCAACAAGGAGTTTACTTTATCTTTATTTCTATTTCGCACTTATCTTGATTTTACTGCAGGGCAATCTCCGATGTCCCGACAAATCCCGTGCCATTTCCTATATTCTCATACATTCTCCTCAAAAATCACTACCGCACATGAAATTGTGCAACCACAAAACCTCATACACATACCATGCACAATTCTGGAACACTATCTAGAAAGCTTAGTCCTTTCAACAATGTCTTTGCTATACCCACAAACTATCTATTTTTCCAAGTTCCAACGCGCTCAAAGTAAAATTTCCCTAGTCGCACCAAGTGATCTACCTAATCTCTCATTCCTGATTAAATTTCAGTTTTGTGCTCCTTCCTATTCAAGCTTATCTTTGTCAATTGCGCGTGTTCTCGCGCTTGATCGTGCCCACTTGTTTGAATCGTGCACATTTATAAAGGTCGCTCCTCAAATATTCCCCAGCTCAATCAAGACAATATTGAAGGCAAGATTACTCATTTATTGAGATGAAGTGGAAACTATGTGCCTTTAAACTCCTCTTTATGGGTGTGTAGTGCACCACATTTTCATAACTAGGATGATTACAAGCCTCTTTTCCCACGCTCGAAACAACCATCGGTCGCTTGACTAAAATCCTTGCCTTGACTGCTACATAAAGCACTTCGGCAATCTCTTGTGATATCTGTGCGTTCTATAATAATCTCCAAATTCAAGCTGTCATCTGCGCTCTAGGCATCCTTTCAAGCTTATGTGTCATTTTTTCGTCAAATCTTTGCTAATGTGCCCACACGATTTTGTGCATTTGTTACGATCGCTCTGTGCTTGAACACCGAAATCGGTCAAGAATCTGTATTAAGAAAAATCGAAGTGGCATGCCAAGCTGAAAATATTTTCTTCTAGAACGAAGAATTTTAAACCACCAGCATGAGACATCGAGAGAACCCAGAAAATCCCAATCCTACTGCACCCAACTTACACAAGAGCCACAAGAAAGAAACTCAATCACTATACAAATGAAGCGGGCAAAATTCACAATCTCACACTGCACCCAACTTACACAATAAAATAAAATTAAAAAAAAAAACTTGTCAAGACTTTCAACAACAACTTTATCAGGCTCAACACAATCAAGGACGTACAGAAAGACAAAACCTCACACCTTTACTTCTTTAGCTCAGTCATAAAAAAATATTGCACCCAACAAACAAACCACTCCTTAGATGCCCATTCCTAAATTCGATCCAACAAGATCTAGACTCGTCACTTACACATTCAATACCATGACAACACGATGCATCCAGCACTGAAACACAAAGCTCAGAGTCTGATTGACCAAAGCAATACAATGGTACAAAAAGAACCAACAAAGGGAACCTCCAACTCCCAAACCATAAACACACTTTTTACAAAGGCCATTCCATCAAAGTTAACTCCATGACTTCTAAAAAGAAAAGAATGAAACATGAAGACACCTCATCACAATCTAAGACAAATACAATTTTGGACAGCCTCCAAATCTGGTTACAATATTATTCTTACTATCATTGTTATGTTATTATTACTAATATTATTCTTATTATTATTATTTATTATTTATTATTATTTTATTTTATTAATTGTCATACTAATTCATCTCATATTTTATGAGGTAACGCATGGCAGAATTAAGAAAAGACAAGACTTTCGAAAAATGACAAAAATATTCAAAATCATTGACTTTACTTAATTTCGTTTTATTAATTTTATTTGCATTATTACTAACTTGTTTGAATATTTTGCAAGGCACATTTGGACAAAGCTTAATCATTAGAAGAGATGGACATTTATTTCTTCTATTTAAATTGTGTACTATCGTTTAAATATTCAAAATATTTAATTGCTCAGTTAGCTTAATCACTCGCCTTAGAATTCTAATTATTTAATCCGGCCGGTAACTACATTTGGTGAAGCCTGAGAGGTGCCTAACCCCTTCCTCTCAGGTTAACTTGAACCCTTACCTAGAATTTCTGGTTCGTAGACTAAGTTTTGGAGTTAATATGAAATTAGCTAGAAACAAAATAGGTGCCCTAATATGCCTAGTTAAAAAATATGTTAGGTGGCGACTCCAACTCTTTACTCATGAGTTCAAATAAATCGAGCCATATTTTTAACTTTAACCAGTTCTTGGAAAAATAGGATGCGACAACCATCATAAAAGGAGAATGAGCCTGTAAATGAAATTGAGCCCGTAAACAGCCATGGCGAATCTGACATTGAAATTGAATAAATTAGTAAATATGGTAGTATCCTTAAATTTTGATGGTGAGCCCGAAATGAAATTACATCTTGTCAAGATGTATCAACTCAAATGGATGAGACTTACGAGAAATGGATGAGGCTTACGAGAATGATTCTATTACTCAAGAAGAAAAGTTTGATCTAGTGGAGATGGCTGATAATAATGGTTTGACTGGTCTTGAATTAAATGATGAAGAGTTCACAATATCTTCCAATTGTCTACCAACACAGCATATAGTAGAAGAGACTGAGGAAATAATAGTATTTGATTATCAAAAAGAGAAAAAATATACGATTGATCAATATCCTTTATTTTCCTTTTCTACTTACGATATTGTGGATTTTGTTGTTGGAGATTTCCAGGAAAATGCATGGAGTGATCCCATCAAAGAATGAACAATTAACACTACAACAATATACATCTATAGCCACGAATTCTCAGCTACAAAAATAAATATCGTGGCTAGTGCCTCACAATAGCCACAAAATTTAAAATTTTGTGGCTATTTACAATTTCATAAATTTTCTTAGCCACAAAATTAAAATTGGCAAAGCTAATTCCTCATTTTTGCTATAATTGCTAACTATCGTGACATTTAGTACCTATATAGCTACAAACGTATTGCTACAATAAAATTTTGTAGTTAGTAATAAGTTTTTGCTACGGGTGTAAAGTTAGCGTAGCAATAGTAACCTTTTAGCTATTATAAATTATTTGTAGTAAAATATTGAAGCTAACTATATTTTTTGCTTCAACATATGAAAAATCGTGGCAATTACAATATAAGTGTAATATTTTTTCTTCCATAAAACGTCTTAGCTAATCATAAATTTTTGCCACGCGATTGAAAATATTATAGTTATAGTGATATTTTAGCTATAATAAATTACGTTAAACAATATACTGTAGCTAAATAAGTTCTTTGCTTCAACTTATAAAATATTTGTGCACTTAATAGCTACTGTGACCAAAGGAAGAGTTCTTGTCCAACTCAATTTTTAACCCAAAAAGATCAACGAAGTGTATTACTAATTATTTAAGGTTAAATCCTTTTTAGTTTGAGTTAAAAGTCATGAATATTAGCAGTCAAAATTTATTAAAATATAATTATAATTACAATTTTATCCAACTTTAAATTCACTTACAAAGGCTAAAAAAAGCGAATGATATTTCACTAAGGTCTTCGTACTTTTATAATAGTATAGATTAAGAATTATCATATATTAACAAAACTAGTTCAAGAACGACGACAAATCAAGCTAGTTAGAATCATTTATTAAAAAAAAGGTCGTCTGGTGCATAAAGCATCCCGCTCACGTAGAGTTTGTGGAAGGACTGCACCCCAAGGGGTGTATATGTGTCATGCGCAGCCTACCCTAATGTAAGTATCAGTGGTTGTTTCTGTAGCTTGAATCTCTGACCTCTAGGTCACACGAATACAATTTTACCAATTGCTCCAAGACTCCCCTTTAGTTAGAATTATTTATATGATATATAAATGCTTTAATTAGAACCATAATTATTTGCTAAACTTCCATCAATATTATCACAGATAGAGTTGAGTAGCTAAGAATGATCAATTTTTATTATTTTCAGCATCTAGTAATTTTTATATATTTAAAAAACGCATTTTTAGTATCGTTTACCGTGTTTTTAAAATTTTATTCTCACAAATATGAAGTATACACGTAAAACGCGTGCCAAGTGATTGCTTTATATAGAAGTACTATTTGTAAGTAAGTCTAGGTGTCGAGTCGAGTCCATTTTGAGCTTATTATACTACCGAACCGAACGGTGCTCGAGTTAGGTCTAACCGAGCTTTATAGCATACTGAGTTGAGATAAGCCCGAGTCAAATTTAACCGAGCTTTGCTACAATTTGGCCGAGCCTGAGCCGGGTCTAGCCAACTCTTTTCATTTATGTCTGCATACTAGGAAATGTTTATCATGATTTTTTATTTATACATATATTAATTTAAGATTACATTTAAAAAGAGAATCGAAATTAAAAATTATTAAATTAAATATACAATAATTTATTAAATATTTAGGTGTTTTTCTTATATATTTGGTAATTATGCCTAATACATAAATGTTATACTTAAAAAATATTACACGATTAATCGAGCTAACCGAGTTGAAGCGAGCTTGACTCAGTCATGCCGAGTCTAATTTCAAACGTAATCAAACCGAGCAGAGTCGAACTTCTTTTCAAAACGAGTCGCGTGGAGCCGAGCAAAATGTAATCGAATCAAGCCAAGTTCCGAGCCGGCTCGGCTCACCGCCGATGCCTACTAGTAAGTTTTGTTGTAATTCAAGTAAATCTCTGTATTATAGTCATCACAGTTCTAATTTATAATCATTTATTTTATATTATCTATATTTTATGTAATTATATTTGAAATAATTGATACCTTTCTAATTTATTTAGAATAAATTGTACTTATATATTTATTTAGGCTTAATTACATTTTGATTTTTTTTGCTTATTACATGGGAAATTCCATTGGTTCTATATATAATTACTTACATTTATTTGTAGTTGTATATAAAATTAAAAGAAAGAAAAAAAAAATTATATATATATATATATATATATATATTACCCAAGTCTTATTGCCAAGCCAATCCCAACCCTAAAACCTAAGTGTCACTCATTTTTTCTCCTTATGCAGCCGTCTCCTCACTCCCCCACCCCCTATGAATTCTTTTTCAACCACTGTTACTGTTGGGAATTAGGAATATTTTTATATAATAATTAGTATTTATTCCAATTGCATGCACTTCACAGGAAATTCTTGCTGTGAAAGATTAGCATATTATGGGATGGGTACTAATCGTGTGGTTTATTTTAGAATCAACTCAATCTGCACAGTACGACTGCTTTGAAAAATCAATCAAATTGGCCAGTGACATGCTATGTCATGCGTTTGCTTGGAACATTTCTTGTTGATTATTGTCTTAGAAGATATTGGACTATTGACATCTTTGCTATTATATTCATTATTTTTATGAGTTTCTTTTTCTGCTGAGCCTCTATAGTGTTGGATTTAAGATAGTAATTATTAAATTCGATCAAAACTTTATGGTCTATCAATCTGGTACTAATTTTTTTTAAATCTTACCTTGTTTTTTAGTAGTAATATTTTTACTGATCTTCCTATTAAAATACCTTATGCAACTTCACCGCTTGCTTACTCATGGATAGAAATTTTCTCTCGTTGTTTTTTCCCAAGTATGTTCATATCTTTATATAATAAGGATTTGGATCCCTTTACATATGCTTGACCTGAGTTTATGATTGGTTTTTTTTCTTATGGGTATTCCAATACTTTAATATTTTTATTTTTTTATTTTTTTATAAACAGTGAGGGGAATTGTAAATTCTAAAGATTATGTTGTTATGGACGGTATCACAATGGACGGTATCACAAAGTACCACTATATATTGGGATAAAGATATTTGAAGAAACTTCTAACTGAAATTTAAAGGTTTGGTTTCTGTTACTCCTTTATTTCATTCGTTGTTTTATGTTTTTCAATTGTTCGATGTTAAAATTTTCGTAAAAGAATCACACGACATTGCCTTTTAAAAAAAAAAAAAAATTATGCATTTAGGGATTTGTCATCTCCAGTTTAAATCTGATTAACATTTTTTTCAATCAAACTTGCACCATTGTATTCAAGTTTGTGTTCGATTTGAATATTGATGATTTTTTCTTTTGAATTTACAGATTGTATTTTAATTAAAAAAGTGGAGAAGTACAACAAAGATGTCGTCATATAAGAAGATCATCATCTACTGACAGCTACGAAAATCGCATTAGCTAGTTTTTATGTTTCAAACTTTATTATTCACTACTAGAAAATAAGGAAAAAGCTCCAATCAGTGTTTGAGTAAAAAAATAATTTATTTTTTTAGAGTTGGAGACGGAATTCCGTCTCCAACTAAAAAGCAAAAAAGCTGTCAGTGATTGGAGACGGAATTCCCTCTCCAATCACTGACAACTTTTTTGCTTTTTAGTTGGAGACGGAATTCCGTCTCCAACTCTAAATTATAACCCGCTCCTTCTCTTCTCCCACATTCAGTATCTCCTCCTCTCCCCAAAATTAAAAAACCCCTCCCCCAAACCAGTCACTGCCTCCCCCGGCGAAGCCACAGCTCCACGGTGAATTTGTTCCCTCCCCGGCAAAAACATCCCCAATCATCCCCAATTTATTCGAGTAAGTTTTTTCTTCATTTTCCCCATTATTTTTAGCTATAATTCAAATTATTTTTCCCTCCCCATTTTTTTCATCCATGAATTCGACCCCCATTTTCCCCACCCCAATACCAACTTTGACACCCCAACTATCATGTTTGTATACTTGTTTAATATTTGTTAGATTGGATTATTATAAATTCAATTTCTTGCTTCCTTTGCTGAGTTTATCTAGATAGCCTTAGATCTACTCTATTTAGTTGGTAGTACAAACTTATTAGGATTCTTCCTAACTGCTCTTAGTAATATCTACCGTATAGAACAATTCTTGACACGACAAATAGTGATTACACAAATAGAACAACGAAAATCTCATAGATGTTCTGAGCATATATAATCAAACTAGACATTTAGCTTCCAATTATCGTTAGACCAATCAAAGTGGATAAAAGGGACTTATATGTGTCTGCCTACTAAATACATAAAGCACACATTAGATAAAGGATAATTTCTTGCATGTTTGATGGTGATCTATCTATTCATCAGTTATGTGCTGAGTCGGCTTAACAATGATGGTAATTATGTCTTAATGTCAGTTTTCAATCCCAGGAGTATATGGGAATATGAACACGCTTTGGAACATTAACTTAGCTTTTCTGTATAATTACTTATGCCAACTCTTCTTGAACTAACTAACTTATTTAGTCATCACTTTATCTTCATTATGTTGTCATTCATGCTGGGGAGTTTTACTAGAATAGGTAAACTTTCTTCTTACTCTGCTCATTACTTAGCAAACGGTAAGGATGTTAACCAAAAGGGTTGAATGATGAAATGGTGAACATGTTACTAATTAAATCCTTTAGTTTTTATTTGTGTTGAATGGTTAATGATGAAACAATATGCATGTTGAATTGTTTTATTGGCAGTGGTGGCTTTGTTTTATGTTAAACAGATATTTTATGGTATTTTATGTTAAACAGGTTGTTTTTGGTTTTTGGTTGCTTTGTACCGAATCTCTAATATTTTTATTTAACAGGATTTGTATAGTTAGAGACGGAATTAAAACAAATTAAATAATTTTATTAGAGACGGAAGAATTCCGTCTCTAAACAAAAAAAATAATTTTTAAATTTTTTATTGGAGATGGAATTCCGTCTCTAAACAATAAAAATAATATATATAATTTATGTTTGAGAGGGAATTCCCTCTCCAAATGAAAAAGTTAATGCGCCCTGACACAGTGTTGGAGACGGAATTCCGTCTCCAAAACTGTGTCAGCTACTTTTCCATTTGGAGACGGAATTCCGTCTCCAAGCAGTCCAACGGCGCGCTTAAAAGCGAAGGACGCGCAGAGACGGAATTCCGTCTCCAAACACCTTTTAGAGAGGGAATTCCGTCTCCAAACTTAGACGCAAATCAATTAATTTCTAGTAGTGATTTAAGTTGTACACATTATGTGGAGGCAATGAATTTTAGCTTTATAATTCTGTATTTTGGAATTTACATTTGAGAAATATTTAATGTCATTTTGTATGGAGAAAGTTATATTTAAAACTTTTTATTATTTTGCTAGTTTTATTTACTTTATATCGGAAGATCCTTAAAAAAATTACTCTATTTAATTAGGAATAAAATGCCTCAATGTTGGCGTGGAAGATATTGTTGCTTCAAATAAATTAATTTTTTCATTAATAAGATTAAAATATAATAAAAATTTACAAATTTTGGAATTATTTGTAGCTATAAGATGATCTATAGCTAAATTCACAGCTACATATTTAAATTCTGTAGCTAATAGAATAAACTTTTTGCCATAATATCAACTTGTTGCTACGATATTAGGCTAGTTACAGATTTAATTTTTCGTGGCAAAAGAATAAGATTATTTGCTACAAATATATAATTTCATGGCAAAAAGTTATGCTGTTAATAGCCACAACACAAAATTTTTTGTGGCAAGAAGCATTAGTTCTTAGCCACGTGCCATGTAAAGTCCGTAGCTAACTTTTAGCCACCCTATCTTTAGCTACGGATGCTACGAAAGAAAAATATTGTGGCTAAAGTGTTTAGCCTCGAAAATTGTTATATTTAGCTACGATGTATTTTGTAGCTATAGATGCATTTTGTTGTAGTGTAATTTGGGGTCCTTATGTATGAAGAAGTGTCCGCTCAAGGAGAAACTAAGAAAGAGCAGGATCTGCATACGAAGAAACTATATTACATTGTTCTTGGCCAAGTGAGCTCCAAAAATAACCCTAGCGAGCGAAAAAGAAAAAACATAGATTCTGAACTAGGGATGGAGTTTACAAGTTCCCGAACAAAGAAAAAAAAAAACATTAGAGGAGCTTTCTTATGCCCTCTAATTTTTTTAAAAAATTTTTGTGTGTGTATATATATAAATAATTTTTTTCTCTTTATGTTTTTTTTCTTTCTTTTAGTGTATTTTTCGACAAAAAAAAAAAATCGTCTTACCCGTAGCCATTGAGGGAGAAGCAATGGATCCTTATAAGTCTAACATAGATTTGAGTAATTTAATTCTTAGCCAATTGATCTGGTCAATATCCAGATTATTGTATAACCAGAACATCTCATGAAGGCCTCTACAACAGAGTCACTTATATAGGAGGAACTCTATGGTGATCGGTATGCCTAAGTAACTGGTTAATTAGTCGTGGAATGATGCAATTCAAATGTTGGCACAGGTAAATTTTCTTGTTTATGCTTAAACAAAGACCTCATGGCTGATAAGGTCTAAAATTAGTCTATTCTATTGCACATAAAATATGTGTGGTCACAATTTTTTTCAAACTTTCTTCTGTGATCGTAAATTTGAAAGCCAAAATATTTTACATTTTATTTTACTAAGTATTTTCTACTCTAATTATCCTCTTTTTGTGATTTTTTTTTTTTAAAAAGGAAGTCGCCTATTTGCTCCCGTTTCACTCGTCTAAAAATGTATTTTCATTCAAGAGAATAAAATGTTCAAGTGTGCGGGAGGGTTAATTTTATTTATATATTTTTGTGTATTTTCTTCTCTTATATGATCCTCTTATGGGTATTTAACTAACAAAATAGATTTTTTTTTTCATACTCAATATTATTTCATTTTATCTTCACCATATGATTTTTCATGTTATGATTCTTATTTTGTGAAAGCAAAAGCAATTATCTTCAACTCAAATAATCATTGGAATTGAGAAAAGTTATGATCACAAGGTATGTGGAATTGATAAACTTGGCTAGAACTTGCTCTGAATGTTTTTCAAGGTGAAATAATAGATGACATTGATTTTTGAAAAATAAAATTAGGCTTTCTTTGAAACGCAATTTTAGCCTCTTATTTCTATTTAAATATGCATATTTTACCTCTTAGAACCCTTCTTTGAGCCTTGACCCTTTTCTTTCAAACACCATGAGTTTCTTTCAGGAAAAAAACCTATGTATTTACCTTTATATATGCATATATATATATAAATATCGTGGTCATTTCTTCCAGCTATGAATACGCAGAATGACCAGAAAAAAAAAAAGAAGAAATTTTGAAAGAAAAAAAGAAAAGGAAGAAAATTCTGAATAAATGGCATATGATATGGGAAAGAAGGAAAATAACAAAAAGAAAATTACTAAATGATGTTAATAATATCTAGAACAAGAAAATATCTGCACTAAGCTGGAAGAAGAGAAGTCACTACAAATATATCCCTTATCCTATCAGCCTAAAGCCTGACATTACAAGCCAACAAAAGTCCAAAAAAGATTTTAAAAATCTGTGTTGTATCTATATTAGTGGAGATAAACATGAGGAACAAGCCTATGGAAAAGGTTATTATACTTAATGAATAAGTGACCATAAACCTATCAATTATGAAGATTCAAGGAGAAAAGATTGCAAGCTTTTGTTGATCAAAGAAGAATTCAGAAATAAGTTAAAGGATTTGGTGCATTTAAAAAGGATAATGGCATTGAGCATAATGAATGGTATTAATTAGTATAAATAAATTAAATAATTATCCTTTTGTATAGATAAATTAAATAATTAATTAGTATTATTTTTTATTTTGTGCAAATATATAGATAATTATTACAGGACAAGATGTGGAGCCAAATTGAAGAAAATACGAGCAAGAAAAAGCAAATAAGAAAAACAACACATGTTGCAAGTACCACGGATGCATCTGCAGATTCCTACGAACGCATCCATGGAAAAAGAGCAAAAGTGTTCAAAAATATGTGGAGAAGGGTTCCACGGATGCATCCACGGATTCCTACGGATGCATCCATGGAATAAGAGCAAAAAGAATTCAAGAATGGTTGGAAAATGACACTTGGCGAAATTTGAAGATGGAGTCACGGATGCATCCGTAGAACTTTGGCTATAAATAAGTCTTCCTTTTATATGAAAAAATATTCTTTTGTAGAGACAAGAACTAGTATTGCTCTTCCTTTATCTTTTAGTTTTCAACTTTGAATATTAATATTTTCTTTAGTTTTTATCTTTTCTCCATAATGGTGTAATTTTCTTTGGTTGTGATATTAGATGAAGCTTGATATAATATTATAATAGTCCTAATTTTATTTTATTTTCATGTTGAGATTCTTTCTTGATCATCTTTATATACTATGAATAATCTTTATCTTATTTCTTTTATTTCTAATTCTCACGGAGGAATTGACTCAAATAAATATATTGATTTAGTAAAAGCTAATCGACAGAGGTTTTTGCTCACTTGGTGTACTCGACTGAAGTACTTATTGTTTAAAGTCATTACTTTAATTGCTTAATAGCATAGCAAAAGTGGTGTTATTAATCGGTTACTGTTTAAATATCACTAACTTCACTATATTAATAGTATAAGTGTAGTGGTGCTATTATTAAATTTTTATTACGTGGATTGATTGAATTAAAAATAAGCGATCATTTCATTAAACATAGAAATAAGTAATAAAGTTTTGGTTCTATTATAATAGTTTTATTTTTCAGATTCAAAATATCTCAACCTCTATCTTTATTTAGAAAATCCAAAAATATTATTTTTTTCCGTTTTAGTTTTTAAGAATTTATAATCAACTCTCCTTTCATCAACTTGATCCTCTCAAATAGCAAAATAGACAATACAAATCTGCAGCCTAGGTGGTTCGAATCTCTGTGGGACGATACCTTAAACTATATTATAATTTGGCAAAGCACTAGTGAAACGACCTCGGTCAGTCGTTTCGGAAGTTAGGACTCCGATTGACGTGCAGATAATTTTAAAATATTCGTAATGTCTATTAGGACCTGTCTGTAAAATTTGAGCTAAATCAGACCTCGTTTGGTAGGCATCGGAAGAAGGTTTCAGTTTTTATTGGCAATAAATATTAAAAAGAGATTTTCGAGCTCGGTTTTGCCGAATGAGCACCGATTTGAAATCCAAAAGTGCCGTTAGGTTCGTATGATTATTTGTGATTTTTGTAAACTTTCGAAAGTGAATTTCGATGTTGTTCGGCTAGTTTCCGCTAAAATGCCGAAAGTTAAATAATTTGACTTCTTTTCATTTAAATTCGCATCTTGAGTTTCGGGAGTCCGATTTGAGATCCGCCTTCGCGAGTATGATACATATATTTTGTACAATCTGTATGCAAAAGTTGGAATTATTTCGAATATTGTAGGGCACCGTTTTAATTTTTGTTAAGAAAAGAAAATAAAATAAAATAAAATAAAAAAGGAAAAAGACAAAAAGGGGAGAATGATCATTAAAGTGGAGCCGGTGTGCCTCCACACTTATATAAGTATAAGATGAAGAGAAAGAGAAATATAACAACCAAAAATAATTGAAACAGAGAGAAATAAAAAGACGCGGTAAGGAAAAAAATGCCAGAAAATAAGAAAAGGGGGTCTGAGAAAAGTAGAATTTTCACCCTAAGAAAAGGGGGCGGTAAGTGATAATGATCCTAATATATTATTTGAGTTTATTACGTATATTTGAATATGTTTTAACGGTAAAACTTGGAATATTATACATCGTTTTAATAAGTTCAATTAATAGTTTAAAGGGTCAAATGGACCCTGATAATGAAATTGATTATATATTCGTACTCAGTGAGTTATGGGCAACTCATAAATGTAATTTATTTAGGGTTTGGTTATGCGACCATAAACCCTGTATATAGGCCTGGCCTGCGTATTGCGTATGCGAATAGGGTATCAGGTTCCTACCTGGATTGCCCTAAGATGTGAGGGATGAAGCCTTTAGCCTAATTTGATATATTTTTCTGCTTATTGAATAGAGTGGGATCGTTTGGCAATGAATTCAAAGGACAAAGTGGTTGTTGAGTAATTGTGCTAACTTTGTAACAAGGTAAGTGTTTATATCCATTTCTTTGGAGGCACCTGGCCTCGTGGATTTTCTACCACGTGTTCTTTACGTGTGTAGCTGCCGATAGGCGTACTCATTACGCCTTAGCTTTGGATTTATATTCTATATTATATATTATGTCCTGTTATTGGTATTGCATTGAGACTCTGAGTATTGTACTTTGGTTGTGAGTTGGTATATACTTTCCAGCTGTCGATGAGAGTCCCGCGCTGGTGATGTGTTATTATTGCATCATGTTGCATTCGTATGCACATTGCATCATATTGAGGGTAGGAGGATTCCGCCCTCGGAGCAGGAGGATTCCGCTCCATTGCATCATATCGAGGGTAGGAGGATTCCGCCCTCGGAGCAGGAGGATTCCGCTCCATTGTATCATATTGAGGGTACGAGGATTCCGCCCCCGGAGCAGGAGGATTCCGCTCCATCTATTTGGCACATGTGACACCATTGCATCAAACTGCATTCATCCCATTTCATTGCACCGCGTACTGACTATTATGTGACTATCGTGTTGTGTTTTATATATGCGGTATGTATACCATGTTGTGAACGTATCTCAGTTTGCCTATATATTTCTGGCTCGTATCCCGGGTTGCACGCCGCAACAGTATAAATATACGGATCGAGTTGCACGCCGCAACAGTATGAATGTACGAATCGGGTTGCACGCCGCAACAGTATGAATATATGGATCGGGTTGCACGCCGCAACAGGATGTATTTCTGATTGTCGACATGCTCAGGATATCTATATGTTCTGTCTACCTTATGTCCCTGGTTGTTTATGATTCCATACGTATTTTCAGTTATTATTTGGCTTTGCCTATTTATAGTTCAAATAAGATGGATTTAGTTTATCTGTTTTTCTTCTCCCTGGCAAGCTATCCTATTCTTTGAAGTGGCTAGTCTGCCCCACTTATTGAGTCCTTTTGACTCACCCTTGTTTGTTGTTTGTTTCTTGTCTATATATTTCGTTTCGGCAGGTTCGCTCCAGGATTGAGTTCGCCACGTTGCGAAGGAGCGAAGACGACTTCAGCTGTCAGGGTGAGCCAGCTTTTATTCCGGATGGCCACCAGTTTATTGGTTATTATTTCAGTTGCATTTTGCTCCCTTCAGGAGGTATTTGTCTTCTTTTGTACTCTTAGATGTCTAGTCTGGATAGCCCTAAACTTAGTATGGTGGGTAGTTAGCTGTAATTTTCTTTCGTACAGCTTAGAAGTGTCAATATGTCTGTGTGTTTTTTTTTAAGTCTTGTCCTTATTTATGAACTATTATATTTATTTTCCTAATTTAATTGGTAAGGGTTTGCCCGACGGGTCTAGGGGAGGATGTCGGGTGCCCGCACGGCCTAACCGGATTCCGGGTCGTGTCAACTAGTAGGAAAATGCTATATACATTTATTTCGTCACTAAGATATCAACTCATTCAATGCATATAGGTTACAAATATGAGGCGAAACAAGGCTCTAAGCATGTACTTTTCGCCGAACATCAATACCCCACACTTGAACCTTTGCTCGTCCTCGAGTAACCTAGACTTAGATAGGAGTGGCATACTACCTATGGCCATGTTTTATAGGAAAACGTAGAACGACACATATGCACTTTTCGCACTATTCTTTGCAAATATATGAATGCCAAGAATATTTAAAACTACCAAGTTTCCTCTCGTAACTTCCTAACCTTAAGAACCGACTCATAAGCACCAACCTTCCTACTCACTCATCTAATCTAAGTGAGAAGCCTAATAGCTTCACCAATCCCTCATAAAGCATGTGCCCTCACAACAAAAAAATTGTCCCATTCGCACACAGAGTAACATTTGGTCTTAACAAATGCAAGATTCACTCACTTTGATAAGGAAGTCATGTACCACACTAGACGTACCATAGGATTGCTTATTGTGTAGGATTCGACTAATGTAAGCTCACTCGGTCTAAGATCAATAGGAATTTCATAGGTTATAATGTAGGCTACAGGATATGTAGGATATAATTAGTTTGTAGTGACTAGTGACTAACCTCCCTTGAGCATTTTAATACATCACATAATTAAATCACTTTCTCTTCCACTTGATTCTTCCTAATTTCCTACTTCTTTATCATCCCAAGCTTCCTTTTCTTTAAGCTTTCAAGAGCGACCACTAGTAAATGACTTTATTTTTTGTTTCTTCTCTTTCTTTCATGTTTTTTTTTCTTTTCTTCTTTTTCTTTTTTCTTTCAGTCCTTACCAGCAGTTTCTCCCAAATAATGTACCTTTCTTTCTTCTCACTGGTCTCAACCATAACCAACTTCTCTAACTATAGCTGTCACAGCTCATCAGAACCACAAATGATCAAAAGGGGGTAAAAGGGTTTAATATATAGTCAATTCAAACAAAATGGTTCAGCTTGTAATATGGTTACCAATGAAAAGGTTTCAGACTCAAAGGGGCTATTAGGGTCAACTTCTAGTGGGTAGGCAAGCAATGCATAGGCTAACAAAGAAATTCCTCTATCACGTCCTAAACCGAGCAAGACTCGTCCTTTCTCTTTGCAAACACTCAGAAAAAGTTCTGACATCGTAATGTAAGCATAGAGCAACAACAATTCTCACACACTTATGGCACATGGTTTACTGAGGACGGTTCAACACTGGCTAAAACGACCTTAGGTAGTCATTTCAGAACATAGGACTCCGATTGACATGCCGATAGTTTTAAAATCTTCGTAAGGTCCATTAGGAGTTGTCTGTAAAATTTGAACTAAATTGGACTTCGTTTTGTAGGTATTGAAAGAAGGTATCAGTTTTCGTTATCGATAAATCTTAAAAAGAGGTTTTCGAGCTCGATTTGGCGAATGTACTCCGATTCAAAATCTGAAAGTGTTGTTACGTTTTTATGATTATTTGTGACTTGTGTGAACTTTAGGAAGTGAATTTCAAGGTCGTTCAGATAGTTTCCGCTAAAATTTCGAAAATTAATAATTTCATCTTTTTCTGTTTAATTCGCATCTTGAGTTTCGAGAATCCAATTTAAGATCCACCTTAGCGTGTATGTTACATATATTTTGTATAACTTACTTGAGAAATTTGGGATCATTTTAAATTTTTTAGGGTTCTGTTTTAATTTTCTTTATGATAGCAAATTTATTTTAAAAAAGTTAATAAATAAATAAAAGAAAGAAAGAAAGAAACAAGAAAACACAAAAGAAAGAAAGGAAAAGGAAAGTATGTATGGTCGGTGTTAAGGAGGTAACTGACACGACCCGAATTCTCGATTAGGCCGTGCGGGCACCCGATCACCTCCCCTAAACCTGTTGGGTGAACCCTATTGACTGAATTGATATAAATTGTGAAGAATTACCTTGAAATGAAAATGAACCAAACTTTAACAACATAAGATAACTCCCAATGATAGACAAACATACAAGCTGTCTGAATAATACAACTAACTACCCAGAATACATAGTTTTAAAGGTTTCCAGATCAGATATCTAAGAAGGCCAAAGGATATACACATCTCCCGAAGGGAGTAAAAGTAAGGAAAACTATAATATCTGAAGTTGGTGGCCGCAATGAACAGGATGGCTCACCGTAGACAGCTAAAAACGTACTACTCCTCAATCACGACGCGACTGGCGGGGTCCTGGAGCAGAATCTGCCGAACGAAAAGAAAACACAAGAACAAATAGGGGTGAGTCATAAGAACTCAATAAGTGCGAACAAACTAACAACCTCGAAAAATAGATACGCTAGTCAGGGAAACGGAACCAGACAACAATCAACAAATAAGCAATGCACATATAAGCAGAACAGTAGTCATGTACAGAAAATCTACGCAATAGTATGAAATGAAATGGAATGAGATGAAATGAAATGGAATGAAATGAGATGAAATGAAATGAGATGCAAAGGATCACATGTGCCCGTAATCCCATCCCGAAGCGGAATACTCCTGCATTCGAGGGGAATCCAATCTGCTAATCAACTGGAGCGGAGTACTCTTGCTCTCTCCTAGGACGGAATACTCCTGCACCCGATAAAATGTAAAGCTGAAGCGGAATACTCCTGCACTCAGTATGATATGCAATGTAATGCATATGAATGCAATGTGATGCAATAATAACCCTTCACCGGCGCGGGACTCTCATCGACAGCCGGGAAGCAGATACCAACTCAAAGCCAAAGTACAACACTCAGATTCTCAATGCAATACCAATAACAGGACATAACATATAATATAGAATGTAAATCCAAAACTTGCGTAATGAGTACGCCTATCGGCAGCTGCACACGTAAGGACACGTGGTAGAAAATCCACGAGGCCAAGTGCCTCCAAAGAAATGGATATAAACACTTACCGTATTCAAAAGCTAGCCCTGCTACTCAACAACTGCTTTTTCCTTTGGATTAACTGCAAAACGATCCCGCTCTGGAGATTTGAGGTAGAAATTCCACTATTTTTCCACCTCTTTTTCCCTTTTTTCCTCTTTTTTTTCTAACTTTTCTTTTCTCTATTTTGTTCGAATGTTTCTGCCTCAATATTGTATGTAGCTGCTTCTAAGGGATTTAATCCCTTAAATAACGGACCCCCGAAACTCTAGATATGAATTAAAAGGAAAAAGGACCAAATTATTAATTCTTTCAGAACTTCAACCGAAATCAACCGAACAATCTCGAAACTCACTTCAAAAATTCATATATTTCATAAATGACCATACGAACCTAGCGACGCTTTCAGATTTCGAATCGGAGCTTATTCGCCAAAATTGTGCTCGAAAACCTCTTTTTTACGATTTATCGTTTACGAAAACTGAAACCTTCTTCCGATGCCTACCAAACGAGGTCTAATTTAGCTCAAATTTTACAGACAAGTCCGGATGGTCCTTACGAAGCTTTTAAAATAGACAGCACATCAATCGAGGTCCTAATTCCCGAAACTACTACTTAAGATCATTTCATTCTCTTCTACTTAGACTCTCGTTCGTCCTCGAACGAGCAAGAGTCTAAAATAGATTTCATACCTCTAGTGAGAATGCTTACACCAATTTTTCAATGACATTTACTACGAACCCAAAATAATATTCAATGATACGAGCTTTTAGGCTTTAAAGACCAAGATCGAACCTGAATCGTCGAAGAGGTAAGGATACCTCTCACGCATACTGGACTCAAGCTCCCAAGTGTCCTCCTCACGAGGACGATTATTCCATCACACTCGAAACATCGGAATCTGATTCGAATGAAGTTTCTGGACAACACACGCAACTATAGCAACTGGAAACTCCTCGTCGGCCAGATTCACATCTAGCTGAGCAGGGTCTAATTCGATCACTTCGGAAGGATCTCGGATACACTTCCGGAGCATCGATACATGGAAAACTAGGTGAACTGGCATAGAAGTTGGCAAGTCGAGCCGATAAGCTACCTTACCATTATGCTTCTCGATACAGAAAGGGCCAATGAACCTGAGACTAAGCTTTCCTTTCCTACCAAATCTCTTTACACCTCGCATCGGTGAAACTTTCAGAAATACCATGTCCCCGACCTCGAACTCTAACTCTCGACTCCTCCAGTTCGAATATGAAATCTTCCTACTCTGGGCGGTCCGTAAATGATCTTGAATAACACGAATAACATCAAGAGTCTGACGTACCATATCTGAACTACCTCAACATCTCGAGACTCAAACCAGCCAATAGGAGAACGACATCGACGACCATATAAGGCCTCAAATGGAGCCATCTGAATGGAAGAATGGTAGCTATTATTATAAGAGAACTCTGCTAACGCCAAATGATCATCCAAGTAACCCCCGAAGTCCAGTGCAGAAGCTCTCAGCATGTCCTCTAAAATTTGAATAACCCGCTCGGATTGACCATCAGTCTGAGGATGGAATGTTGTGCTAAGCAGCACCTGGGTGCCCAACTCTCTCTGAAAAGACTGCCAGAACTGAGAAGTAAACTGGGAACCACGATCTGAGATAATGGATACAGGAGTACCATGCAGCCTAACCACCTGCTCAATGAAAATCCGAGCCAATCTTTAAGCTGAATCAGTAGTCTTTACAGGGATAAAGTGAGCTGATTTAGTCAGTCTGTCGACAATGACCCTGACTGAATCGTGGCGCCGCAGGGTCTTTGGCAGACCAACTATAAAATCCATTGTGATGCCTGGGCTAACCCTGTTGGTCTCCGGTGCTCGAACTTAACCAGCTGACAGTTCAAGCAACAAGATACATAGTGAAATACATCTCTCTTCATCCCCTTCCACCAGTATAGCTCTCGGAGGTCCTGATACGTTTTTGTAATACCAGGATGAATGGAATAACGTGAGTTATGAGCTTCACCGAGCACTGACCGCCTCAAATCCCCAACATCAGTAACACAAAGTCGACCATTAAACTGAAGAATTCCATCTGAATCAAGCTCGAAAGAGGGAACTCCTCCACTTAGGACACGACCACGCAACTCCTGCAGATGAGGATCCTCGAAATTTCTTCCCTTAATCTGATTGACTAAGGAAGATTGAGCTGCAATACACGCTAGGACTCGACTGGAGTCTGGGAGAAGAAATCTCACGCCAAAGTCGCCAAGGGACTGCAATTCTCGGGCCAATGGTCTAATATCAGCATAAAGAAAAGTCATGCTGCCCATGGACTTCCTGCTCAAAGCATCTGCTACCACGTTCTCCTTCCTAGGATGATAGCGGATAGTGAGATCATAATCTTTAATCAATTCAAGCCACCTCCGCTGTCGGCCGTTAAGATCTTTCTGAGAGAGAAGATACTGCAGACTCTTATGATCCGTATATACCTCACAAGGCTCGCCATAAAGATAGCCCCTCCATATCTTTAGAGTAAAGACCACAGCTGCTAATTCTAAATCGTGACTCGGATAATTCTTCTCATTCGGCTTCAACTTTCTGGAAGCATAAGCAATTACCTTCCCGTGCTGCATAAGAACACAATCAAGGCCCACACGAGATGCATCACAATATACTACAAATCCACCGATGCCCGAAGGAAGGGATAGCACTGGAGCTGAAGTCAATAAGGCCTTAAGCTTTTGGAAGCTTACCTCACACTCATCAGACCATCGAAATTGAACCGCCTTCTGCGTCAGGCGAGTCAGGGGAGCTGCAATAGTAGAGAACTTCTCCACAAACCTTCGATAATAACCTGCCAATCAAAGAAAGCTGCGAATCTCCGTCGGAGTGGTAGGACGAGGCCATTTCTGCACTACTTCAATCTTCCTCGGATCAACCTTGATACCCTCACTAGATACCACGAGACCTAAAAATGCCACAGAATCAAGCCAAAACTCACATTTCGAGAACTTGGCATAGAACTTACGATCACGGAGGGTCTGAAGAACCACCCTTTGATGATAATCATGCACCTCGGGGCTACGAGAATAAATAAGAATATCATCAATGAAGACAATGACAAACGAATCAAGGAATGGCTTAAATACCCGGTTCATGAGAGCCATAAAGGCTGCAGGGGCATTAGTCAGCCCAAAAGACATAACTAGGAACTCATAATGGCCGTAACAAGTCCTAAAAGTAGTCTTCGAGATATTTGACTCACGAATCTTTAGCTGATGATAACCAGATCGCAGATCGATCTTAGAAAAGAATTTGGCACCCTGCAACTGATCAAACAAATCATCAATACGAGGCAAAGGATACTTATTCTTGATGGTAACCTTATTTAGCCGACGATAATCAATACACATCAGCATAGTCCCATGTTTCATTTTCACGAATAGAACAGGAGCACCCCACGGAGAAATACTCGGCCTAATGAACTCCTTATCAAGCAAATCTTACAACTGCTTCTTTAGCTCCTTCAACTCTGATGAGGCCATGTGATAAGGAGGGATTGAAGTAGGCTGAGTCCCTGGCACGATATCAATGCCAAACTCGATCTCTCGATCAGGAGGAAGTCCTGGCAAATCATCTGGAAACACGTCGAGGAACTCCCTAACGACAGGAATAGAATCAAGAGATGGAATCTCCACAGTGGCATCTCGAACCATGGAAAGATACGCTGAACACCCTTTATCCATCATCCGTGTTGCCTTCACGAAAGAAATAACATGCCCCCTGTGTGGCAAATAAGAGCTCTGCCACACCACCGGTGATGAACAAGGAAGAGACAACTGAAGAGACTTGGCATGACAATCTAACATGGCATGACACGACGCCAACCAATCCATGCCAATAATAACATCAAAATCAACCATATCTAGGAAAAGAAGATCTATTAGTGTCTCACGACCCCCAAAAGATAAGGTACAAGCTGGATAAACTCGATTCACAATGATAATGTCTCCAATATGAGTAGAAACACAAAATGGATCACGAAGATGCATATAATCAACATGAAACCCGAAGCAAAATAAGGAGATACATCTAACTTTTCTTTTCTCTATGTTGTTCGAATGTTTCTGCTTGTATATGCAATTTGCTGATAACCGACAATGTAATTTAATTTTTTATTTTAATAAATTCGCTACGACGATTAATATTAAAATGGAACCCTAGAGAAGTCGAAATGATCCCAAATTTTTCAAGTAAGTTCTACAAAATATATGTAACATATTTGCCAAGGCAAATCTCAAATCGGACTCCCGAAACTCTAGATATGAATTAAAAGGAAAAAGGACCAAATTATTAATTCTTTCGGAACTTTAGCTGAAATCAACCGAACAACCTCGAAACTCACTTCAAAAATTCACATATATCATAAATAACCATACGAACCTAGCGACGCATCCAGATTTCGAATCGGAGCTAATTCGCCAAAATTGTGCTCGAAAACCTCTTTTTTACGATTTATCGTTAACGAAAACTGAAACCTTCTTCTGATGCCTACCAAACGAGGTCTAATTTAGCTCAAATTTTACAGACAAGTCGGGATGGTCCTTACGAAGCTTTTAAAATTGACGGTACGTCAATCGGGGTCCTAATTCTTGAAATGACTACTTAAGGTCATTTCAGTAAAATCGTTAGCTTAACCTTACAGAAACAGAAACATCGCGAAAGAACGCGCAGAGGAAATAAAAAGTCAGAAACGAGAGAAATTAAAGAAAAAGGAGCAGAAAAAAAATAGAATTATCACCCCGAAACATCCAGGTAAGGATGTTAATTCATTATTTTAGTCTATTACATGTGTTTGAATATATTTTAACGATAGAAATTGGGATACTAGACATCATTCTAATGAGTTAAACTGATAGTTTCAAGAGTTAGTTGGACCCCGATAATGGGATTGATTATAAATTCATACTCAGGGAGTTATGGGCAACCCGTAAATGTAATTTATTAAGAGTTTGGTTAAGTGATTTTAAACCATGTACATAGGCTTGGACTGCGTATCGCCTATGCGAATCGGGTGTCGGGTTCCTACCCGGATTGTTCTAAGATGTAAGGAATAAAGGCTTTAGCCTTATGTGATATATTTTTCTGCTTATTGAACACAAAGGGATCGTTTGGCTATGAATCCAAAAGGACAAAGCGGTTGTTGGGTAGCAGTGTAAACTTTGGAACGAGGTAAGTGATTATATCAATTTCTTTGGTGGCCTTTGGCCTTGTGGATATTCTACCACGTGTTCCTTACGTGTGTAGCTGCCAATAGGCGTACTTATTACGCCTTAGCTTTAGATTTACATTATATATTATATGTTATGCCTTGTTGTGGGTATTTCATTGAGCATAGAAGCATTGTAGTTTGGTTGTGAGTTTGACATGTACTTCCCAGTAGTCGATGAGTGTCCCGCACCGGTGAAGGATTATTATTGCATCATACCGCATTCATATCTATTATATTTTTCTGGTTAGGCGCTGCTATGTTATATACTGAGTGCAGGAGTATTCCGCATCGGCTTTATATTATATCGGGTGCAGGAGTATTCCGCTGAAGGAGCAGGAGTATTCTGCTCTTATGTCAGATATTGAGTGCAAGAGTATTCCCCCTCAGCTTTATATCATATCGGGTCCAGAAGGGAGGAGTATTCTGCTCTTATGTCAAATAATGAGTGGAGGAGTATTTCGCCTCAGTTTTATATTATATCGGGTGCAGGACTATTCCACCCCAGGAGCAAGAGTATTCTGCTCTTATGTCAGATATTGAGTGTAGGAGTATTCCGCCTCAGCTTTATATTATCTCGGGTACAGGAATATTCTGTCCCAGGAGCAGGAGTATTACTTTCTTATGTCAGATACTGAGTGCATGAGTATTCCGCCTCAGCTTTATATTATCTCGGGTGCTGGACTATTCCGCCTCAGGAGCAGGAGTATTCCACTCTTATGTCAGATACTGAGTGCAGGAGTATTCCGCCTCAGCTTTATATTATCTCGGATGTAGGATTATTCTGCCCCCAGGAGCAGGAGTATTCCGCTCTTATGTCAGATACTAAGTGCAGGAGTATTCTGCCTCAGCATTAAATTATCTCAGGCGCGGGAGTATTCCGCCCCAAGAGCAGGAGTATTCCGCTCTTATGTCAGATATTGAGTGAAGAAGTATTCCGCCTCAGCTTTATATTATATCGGGTGCAGGATTATTCCGCCCCAGGAGCAGGAGTATCCGCTCTTATTTCAGATACTGAGTGCAGCAGTATTCCGCCTCAGCTTTATATTATATCGAGTGCAGGAGTATTCTGCCCCGGAGTAGGAGGATTCCGCTTTATTTATTTGGCACATGCGACTCCATTACATCATATTGCATTCATTTCATTGTGCCGGCTGTTGTGTGTTGTGTGACTTAGTGCGATGTATTGTGTATATATCATGTATTTTTGGTTGTTCATATATTTCTGGCTCGTATCCTTTGTTGTTTATGAGTTTATGGTTGCATACGTGTTTCGGGTTATTATTTGGCTCTGCCTTTTCATAATTGAGATAAGGTGAATTTGGTTTATCTGCTTTTCTTCTCCCTGCCTAGCTATCTTATTCTTTGAGGTGGCTAGTCTGCCCCCACTTATTAAGTCTTTTTGACTCACACTTGTTTGTTATTTGTTTCTTGTCTATTTATTTCATTTTTGCAGGTTCACTCCAAGATTGAGTTCGCCACGTTGTTAAGGAGAGAAGATGACTTCAGCTGTCACGGTGATCAAGCCTTTATTCAGGATGGCCACCAGTTTTATGTTTATTATTTCAGTTGTATTTTGCTCCCTTCTGGAGGTGTCTATATTCTTTTAGATGTCAAGTCTGGATAGCCCTATATCTAGTACGTTTGGTAGTCAGTTGTAACTTCTCTTGTACAGCTTATGTATAGCTATATTTGTGTCTCTTTAGGTCTTATTTCTTATCTGAAAGTTGATTTTATGTTTAATTTTGTGAATGCACTTTAGAAGGGTTCGCCCAACGGGAGAATGTCGGGTGCCCGCACGGCTTAGTCGAACTTCATCGTGTCAGTTGTTATCAGAGCCCTGCTTAGAGTCTATCCAGACTAAAACAGTGTCTGGTAGAGTCTCGGTGATGGGTACGTAGGAATCCGTACTTATCTACGAGAGGCTATGATAGCATTTAAGAAGTTTCTATTCCTTCTTTTCTAAACGTGCGTCGGACTTCTTGTGGGATGCAAATTTCTTATTCCTTAATTCCTTGGTAGTAATGCTGAACCCTCATGCGACAAATCAGCATAGGGTAGGAGGTTAGGACGAAGTAGTCTAGCCTGGGGCTAGCGCTTCCCTAGCCCTGAGAGTTATGGATCGTGCTGACGATCCCATTGCGGAGGCCCCAACTGAGTTGACTCGCAGTGGGCAAGGGGAGCATGACCTTATGGTTCCCTTGACTCTCAACGATGCTTTTATGAGAATCTTGACGGCGCAGATATCCCAAGAACCTTCTATTCCCTAGGCAGCTTATCAAATCGCTGCAAATGCAGATGTTCGGACTTAAGAAGCTCCTGTTACAGTTCTTCATATTGCCCCAGTAAATTATGTTCCATAGGCATCATGTGTTGTGCCTCGAATTTTGTTGGTTGGTCAGCTAGCCCATGTAATATTTTGGTCTGAGTGTGCCGAAGAGGCTGCATTATTTTACCCAATTGAACCTTCTGATATTCTCAGGCCATATATTAAATAATCCCCATGAATTTTAAGAAACAAAATAATGTCAGCGTATCCTTCATGCTTTTGATGATATCAAGCAGTATGGTGTTGTAAATACTGCTTTCAAGTTTTAGGGTCCAGCCCTGGATTGGTGGACCGCTCTCCTATCAGCTAGGCAGGGCTTGCATAAGTTGACTGGGTGAATGTTTTCTCAGAGATTCATGGAAAATTTCCTGCCGCATAGCGAGCGAGATAAAGAGAGTCGCCAATTTGAGTGGATTGGACAGAGTAGCCTGTCCATTTCAGGATATGAGATTATGTTCTCTAGGATGGCTGGATATGCACTAGAGCTAGTTCATGAGCCTTTCGAGAAGGTTCAAAGATTTATAGATGACCTTTCCGCTTTATTGAGGTCCTAGATGGCTCGAGAGATTGAGGTCGGGACTTCATTTGATGTTGTTATTGATATTACTCGGAGGTATGAGGCATACCAAAAGTTAGAGCAGGACGAGTCAGAGCGAGAGAGCAAGAAATCTCGTGGCCCTGGTAGGCAACTATGGTACCTCTTCCGGCAAGTAAGGGTTCTGATTGTCGTGGGAGGTCACCTTCCATGTTATCTCAGCTTGTGATGCATGATTCTCAGAGTGCGCCAGTAGTCTGTCAAGATCGGACTCGGTCTTCTCTTTATAGCTATCAGCAGTCTATCCAACATCCATATTTAGCCAAATTGTCGTGAGCGTTATCATCTTAGGAGGAAATGCCCCTTCCTTTGGGAGGAAGGAGGTTGTCCTTCTTCTTGCGCTCAGGCACCTGCCCAGTCGACGGGGATTCCATTTAGATCTTAATCATCCAGAGATATGCCACCATCCCGTAGACGTTCAAAGTTTGGTGTTAGTGGTTTTTTCATAAGGTGATTATTAGGGTAGTGGCGTAGCTCAGCTGCAGAGGCTTTGATATAGTAAACCCGGGGATTTCTTCTTCCCTTATATGTGAATAAGATTTTATTCTTCCAATCGATTCAGAAATAGTTTGTCTTATCATGCTTCTATGGTTTCTTTCGATAAAGTTCTATTAATAATCGGTTGCGGTAGAGGGGTGAGCTTCTAGTATGATTTATTCAGACATTTGTGAGACCCCTACTAGTTTATTTGGTTTAAATGTGAAGGATTTGGGAGTGAGTGTCAGTATTGTCTTCTTGGCATTTTTTTGTGCCACCTTCTGTTATTATGTCAAGTCAGTCTACCTCTCTCTTTGGAATTCGAAGGTTGTAGGATGATGAGATTCTTATTCGTCACCATCAGAAAGTGTCATTGTTTCTTCCTGTATAAAGTGATTAGTAAGTAATATTCAATCTATGTGTCTCCTAGTGGTTCGAGACGCTAATAGAGTCATGATATTTTATGAGTTTGTTTCTCGGTTATAAAAGATTTTTTTGATAAATTATCAGAGTTTCCTTCTTATTGGAAGGTTAAATTGGCATGGATGTTATTACGTAATGCTCATAATATTCTTCAATTGCGATTCTTCACCTAGTTTAACTCGGAAGTAGTCTGCTCTGGTAGCCAAGCAAATAACAAGATTAGCTTCCTAAAGCTCTAATTATTTTTATCCTCAGTTTATTGCCATCTCTTCTTCTTCCGGTACTAGTGAGTTTGGGCGGTTAGTAGCCGTTTGTGATTTTCCCTATGTTGAGCCAGAGTACGTGTCAAGGTAGCTGGATAAGCATATTGTTGTTTTTCAACGCTACTAAGGGTAGTGAGAAGCGTCATTTGACCCTTGAGTTGATCCATCAGGCGGTGGTGTTTACGGCAAAGGTATGGAGTTGTGAACTAGAGAATTGCAGCTGTTTCGCAACTCGAGAGGGTAATTTGGTAGCTCAGGTCTGAGCCGCATTCTGTTTTTAGTTATGTCTTCCTAAGTCTGGCAGACTATGCGCGGATGGCTATTTCTATTCAAATTAGTGGTATTAGTTTATGCTCTATGTAAAGGAGTCTTCCTCCAATACTGAATCCTAATATTAAATCTCCAAAGCATTGCTGAAGCATAAGCTAATTCTTAGCTTCGTCAAAATGTTCTATATCGAAAAGTATATCGAAGAGGTGATTGTCGGCATAATCATATTAATCAATCCAGAGTTCTGTGTATCTTTATTTTGAAAAAGTAAAACTCTCCTCTCATGATCGAGGAAGGGTTAGCTTAGTCAGAATAAGCTGGACAATGGTGTTATCATATTGTCCAAATATGTTTTATTACAAGAGTTCAGTGTGCATTTTATAATTCTCATTCTGTAATTAAGAGATAATGTATGTGGAGTAGTTTATGAAGGTTGGGATGCTTTAGACTCAAGCTCGTTTGAGGATGAACGAGAGTCTAAGTGGAGGAGAATGAAACGACCTTAGGTAGTCGTTTCGGGAGATAGGACTCCGATTGGCTTGCTGATAGCTTTAAAATATTCGTAAGGTCCATTATAACTTGTCTATAAAATTTGAACTAAATCGGACTTCGTTTGGTAGGTAACGGAGGAAGGTATCAGCTTCTGTTGCCGATAAATCTTTAAAATAGGTTTTCGAGCTCTATTTTGGTTATCAGCTTCGATTAGAAATCCGAAAGCGTTGTTAGGTTTGTATGATAAGTTGTGACTTGTGTGAACATAAGGAAGTGAATTTTGAGGTCGTTCGGATAGTTTTTGCTAAAATTCCAAAAGTTCATAATTTAATCTTTTTCTGTTAATTCGCATCTTGAGTTTCGAAAATCCGATTAAAGATCCGCTTTTGCAAGTATGTTACATATATTTTGTATAACATGCTTGAGAAATTTGGGATCATTTTGAATTTTGTGGGGTTCCGTTTTAGTTTCCTTTACGATAGCAAATTTTCAAAAAATAAATAAATGAATAAATAAAAGAAAGAAAGAAAGAAAGAAACAGGGAAAAAAAAAGAAAGGAAAAGGAAAGTATGTATGGTCGGTGCTAAGGAGGTAAAACCGTTAGCTTAATCTTACAGAAACAGAAACATCGCGAAAGAATGCTTAGAGGAAATAAAAACTCAAAAATGAGAGAAATTAAAAGAAAAGAAGCAGGAAAAAAATAGAATTTTCACACCCAAAACATACTGGTAAGGATGTTAATTCATTAATTTAGTCTATTACATGTGTTTGAATATATTTTAACGGTAGAAATTGGGATACTAGACATCATTCTAATAAGTTAAACTGATAGTTTCAAGAGTTAGTTGGACCCCGATAATGGGATTGATTATATATTCGTACTCAGGGAGTTATAGGCAACCCGTAAATATAATTTTTTTAGAGTTTGGTTATATGATTTTAAACCATGTATATAGGCTTGGATTGCGTATCGCCTATACGAATCGGGTGTCGGGTTCCTACCAGGATTGTTTTAAGATGTAAGAAATGAAGGCTTTAGCCTTACGTGATATATTTTTCTGTCTATTGAACACAGTAGGATCGTTTGGCAATGAAATCTAAGAGGACAAAGCAGTTGTTGGGTAGCAATTTTAACTTAGGAACGAGGTAACTGATTATATCCATTTCTTTGGTAACCTTTGGCCTTGTGGATATTCGCCTATATGTTCCTTACGTGTGTAGCTACCGATAGGCATACTTATTACGCCTTATCTTTGGATTTTTAATGTATATTATATGTTTTGCCTTGTTGGTTGTATTTCATTGAGCATAGAAGCATTGTACTCTGGTTGTGAGTTTGACCTGTACTTCCTAGTAGTCAACGAGTGTCCCGTGCCGGTGAAGGGTCATTATTGCATCATACCGCATTCATATGTATTATATTTTCTGGTCATGCGCTGCCATGTCATATATTGAGTGCAGGAGTATTCCGTCTCAGCTTTATATTATGTTGGGTGCTGGAGCATTCTGCCGCAGGAGTAGGAGTATTCTACTCTTATGTCAGATATTGAGTGCAGGAGTATTCCACCTCAGCTTTATATTACATCGGGTGCAGGAGGCAAGAGTATATACTCTTATGTCAGATACTGAGTGCAGGAGTATTCTGCCTCAGCTTTATCTTAAATTGGGTGCAGGAGTATTCTACCCCAGGAGCAGGAGTATTCCGCTCTTATGTCAGATACTGAGTGCAGGAGTATTTTGCCTCAGCTTTATATTATCTCGGATGCAGGAATATTCCGCTCCAGGAGCAGCAGCAGTATTCGCCTCTTATGTCAGATACTGAGTGCAGGAGTATTAAGCCTCAGCTATATATAATCTCGGGTATAGGAGTATTCTGCCCAAGGAGCAGGAGTATTCCGCTCTTATGTCAGATACTGATTGCAGAAGTATTCCGCCTCAGCTTTATATTATCTCGAGTGCAGGAGTATTCTTCCCCAGAAGTAGGAGTATTCCGCTCTTATGTCAGATATTGAGTGAAGGATTATTCCGCCTCAGCTTTATATTATATCGGGTGCAGGAGTATTCCACCCCAGAAGCAGGAGTATTCCTCTCTTATGTCAGATACTGAGTGCAGGAATATTTCGCCTCAGCTTTATATTATCTCGGGTGCAGGAGTATTCCTCTCTTATGTCAGATACTGAGTGCAGGAGTATCCCGCCTCACCTTTATATTATATCGAGTGCAGGAGTATTTCTCCCCGGAGTAGGAGGATTTTGTTCCATTCATTTGACACATGCGACCCCATTACATCATACTGCATTCATTTCATTGTACCGGCTGTTGTGTTGTGTGACTTAGTGCGATGTTTTTTGTATGTATCATGTATTTCTGGTAGTTAACATATTTTTGGCTCGTATCCTTTGTTTTTTATGAGTTTATGTTTGCATATGTGTTTCGAGTTATTATTTGGCTCTTTTTTTTCATAGTTGAGATAAACTGACTTTGGTTTATCTGCTTTTCTTTTTCCTGCCTAGCTATCTTATTCTTTGAGGTGGCTAGTCTGCCCCTACTTATTGAGTCATTTTGACTCACACTTGTTTGTTGTTTGTTTCTTCTCTATTTATTTCGTTTTGGCAGGTTCGCTCCAGGATTGAGTTCGCCAAGTTGTTAAGGAGCGAAGACGACTTCAGCTGTTAGGGTGAGCAAGCCTTTATTCAGGAAGGCCACCAATTTTATGTTTATTATTTCAGTTGTATTTTGCTCCCTTCAGGAGGTGTCTATATTCTTTTAGATGTCAAGTCTGGATAGCCCTATACCTAGTATGTTAGGTAGTCAGTTGTAACTTCTCTTGTACCGCTTATGTATAGCTATATTTGTGTTTCTTTAGGTCTTATTTCTTATCGGAAAGTTGATTTTATGTTTAATTTTGTGAATGCACTTTAGAAGGGTTCGCCCAATGGGTCTAGGGGAGAATGTCGGGTGCCCGCATGGCTTAGTTAAAATTCTGATTGTGTCAATTGTTATTAGAGCCCTGCTTAGAGTCTATCCAGAGTAAAACAATGTCTAGTAGAGTCTCAGTGATGGGTACGCAGGCATCCGTGCTTATCTACAAGTGGTTATGATAGCATTTAGGAAGTTTCTCTTCCTTCATTTCTAATCGTGCGTCGGTCTTCCTGTGGGATGCAAATTTGTTATTCTTTAATTCCTTGGTAGTAATGCTGAACCCTCATGCAACAAATCAGTATAGAGTAGTTATACAAAATATATGTAACATAGTCGCCAAGGCAAATCTCAAATCGGGCTCCCGAAACTCCAGATACGAATTAAAATGAAAAAGGCCCAAATTATTAATTCTTTCGGAACTTTAGCCGAAATTTACCGAACAACCTTGAAACTCACTTCAAAAATTCACATATGACATAAATGACCATACGAACCTAGCGACGCTTTCAGATTTCGTATCGGAGCTCATTCGCCAAAATTGTGCTCGAAAACCTCTTTTTTACGATTTATCGTTAACGAAAACCGAAACCTTCTTCCGATGCCTACCAAAGAGGTCTAATTTAGCTCAAAGTTTACAAACAAGTCGGGATGGTCCTTACGAAGCTTTTAAAATTGACGGCACGTCAATCGGGACCCTAATTCTCGAAACGACTACTTAAGGTCGTTTCATTCTCCTCCACTTAGACTCTCGTTCGTCCTCAAACGAGCAAGTGTCTAAAATAGATTTCACACCTATAATGAGAATGCTTACACCAATTTTCAATGACATTTACTACGAAACCAAAATCATATACAAAGATAAGAGCTTTTAGGCTTTAAAGACAGAGATCGAACCTGAATCGTCGAAGAGGTAAGGATACCTCTCCCGCATACTGGACTCAAGCTCCCAAGTATCCTCCTCACGAGGACGATTATTCCATCGCACTCGAACAATCGGAATCTGCTTCGAACGAAGTTTTTGGACATCACGCGCAACTATAGCAATTGGGAACTCCGCGTAGGCCAGATTCACATCTACCTGAGCAGGGTCTAATTCGATCACTTCGGAAGGATCTCGGATACATTTCCGGAGCATTGATACATGGAAAACTAGATGACTTGGCATAGAAGCTGGCAAGTCGAGTCAATAATCTACCTTACCAATACGCTTCTCGATACGGAAAGGGCCAATGAACCTGGGACTAAGCTTTCTTTTCCTACCAAATCTCTTTACACCTCGCACCGGTGACACTTTCAAAAATACCATGTCCCCGACCTCGAACTCTAACTCTCGGCTCCTACGGTTCGAGTATGAAATCTGCCTACTCTGGGCGGTCTGTAAACGATCCTGAATAACACGAACAACATCAACAGTCTGACGAACCATATCTGAACTCATCACCTCGACATCTCGAGACTCAAACCAGCCAATAGGAGAAAGACATCGACGACCATATAAGGCCTCAAATGGAGCCATCTAAATAGAAGACTGGTAGCTACTACTATAAGAGAACTCTGCTAACGACAAATGATTAACCCAGTAACCCCCGAACTCAAGTGCACAAGCTCTCAATATGTCCTCCAGAATTTGAATAACCCGCTCAGACTGCCCTTCAGTTTGAGAATGGAATGCTGTGCTAAGCTGCACCTGGGTACCCAACTCTCTCTGAAAAGACTGCCAGAACTGAGAAGTAAACTGGGAACCACGATCTGAGATAATAGATACAGGAGTACCATGCAGCCTAACCACCTGCTCAATGAAAATCCGAGCCAGCCTTTGAGCTGAATCAGTAGTCTTTGCAGGGATAAAATGAGCTTATTTATTCAGTCTGTCGACAATGACCCAGACAGAATCATGGCGCCGCAGGGTCTTTGGCACACCAACTATAAAATCCATCGTGATGTGCTCCCACTTCCACTCGGGAATGGGCAATGCCTGAGCTAACCCTGCTGGTCTTCGGTGCTCGAACTTAACCTGCTGACAGTTCAAGCAATGAGATACATAATCAAATATATCTCTCTTCATCCCCTTCCACCAGTATAGCTCTCGGAGGTCCTGATACATTTTTGTAATACCAGGATGAATGGAATAACGCGAGCTATGAGCTTCACCGAGCACTGACTGCCTCAAATCCCCAACATCAGGAACACAGAGTCGACCATTAAACCGAAGAATTCCATCTGAATCAAGTTCGAAGGAGGGAACTCCTCCACTTAAGATACGACCACGCAACTCCTGCAGATGAGGATCCTTGAACTGTCTTCCCTTAATCTGATTGACTAAGGAAGACTGAGCTGCAATACATGCTAAGACTCGACTGGAGTCTGGGAAAAGGAATCTCACGCCAGAGTCGCAAGGGACTGCAATTCTCAGGCCAATGGTCTCAAATCAGCATAAAGAAAAGCCATGTTGACCATGGACTTCCTACTCAAAACATCTGCTACCACGTTCGCCTTCCCAGGATGATAGCGGATAGTGAGATCATTATCTTTAATCAATTCAAGCCACCTCCGCTGTCGGCCGTTAAGATCTTTTTGAGATAGAAGATACTGCAGACTCTTATGATCCGTATACACCTCACAAGGCTCGCCATAAAGATAATGCCTCCATATCTTCAAACCAAAGACCACAGCTGCCAATTCTAAATCGTGAGTCGGATAATTCTTCTCATTCGGCTTCAACTATCTAGAAGCATAAGAAATTACCTTCCGTGCTGCATAAGAACACAACCCAAGCCCACTCGAGATGCGTCACAATAGACTACAAATCCACCGGTGCCCGAAGGATGAGATAGCACTGGAGCTGAAGTCAATAAGGCCTTAAGCTTCTAGAAGCTTGCCTCACACTCATCGGACCATCGAAACTGGACCGCCTTCTGCGTCAGGCGAGTCAGGGGAGCTGCAATAGTAGAGAACTTCTCCACAAACCTCTGATAATAACCTGCAAATCCAAGGAAGTTGTGAATCTCCGTCGGAGTAATAGGACGAGGCCATTTCTTCACTTCTTCAATCTTCTTCGGATCAATTTTGATACCTTCACTAGATACAACGTGACCCAAAAATGCCACAGAATCAAGCCAAAACTCACATTTTGAGAACTTGGCATACAACTTACGATCACGGAGGGTCTGAAGAACCACCCTTTGATGATAATCATGCACCTCGGGGCTACGAGAATAAATAAGAATATCATCAATAAAGACAATGACAAACGAATCAAGGAATGGCTTAAATACCCGGTTCATGAGATCTATAAAGGCTGCAGGGGCATTAGTCAGCCCAAAAGACATAACTAGGAACTCATAATGGCCGTAACGAGTCCTAAAAGCAGTCTTCGAGATATCTAACTCACGAATCTTTAGCTGATGATAACCAAATCGCAGATCGATCTTAGAAAAGAATTTGGCACCCTGTAACTGATCAAACAAATTATCAATAGGAGGCAAGGGATACTTATTCTTGATGGTGACCTTATTTAGCTGACAATAATCAATACACATCCGCATAGTCCCATCTTTCTTTTTCACGAATAGAACAGGAGCACCCTCACAGAGAAATACTCGGCCTAATGAACCCCTTATCAAGCGAATCTTGCAACAGCTCCTTCAACTCTGACGGGGCCATGCGATAAGGAGGGATAGAAATAGGCTGAGTCCCTGGCAATATATCAATGCCAAACTCAATCTCTCGATCAGGAGGAAGTCCTGGCAAATCATCTGGAAACACGTCAGGGAACTCCCTAACGACAGGAATAGAATCAAGAGATGGAATCTCCACAGTGGTATCACGAACCATGGCAAGATACGCTGAACACACTTTATCCATCATCCACTTTGCCTTCAGGAAAGAAATAACATGCCCCCTGGGTGGCAAATAAGAGCCCTGCCACACCACCAGTGCTGAACAAGGAAGCGACAACTGAAGAGACTTGGCATGACAATCTAACATGGCATGACACGACGCCAAAAAATCCATGCAAATAATAACATCAAAATCAACCATATCTAAGATTAGAAGATCTACTAGTGTCTCACGACCCCCAAAAGATGTGGTACAAGCTGGATAAACTCGATTCACAATGATAATGTCTCCAATAGGAGTAGAAACACATAATGAATCACGAAGATGCATAAAATCAACATGAAAGCCCGAAGCAAAATAAGGAGATATATATGAATATGTAGACCCAGATCCACCAAAGAATATGCATCTAGACCAATAATAGATAAAATAACTGTAACAACAGCTGGGGATGCCTCGGCATCCTGCCTGGCCGGTAGTGCATATAGCTGTCTCTGCAGCTGAGCAGAGCCGCTACCCTGAAGACCGCCTCTAGAGGGACCACTAGGACCACGCCCATGACCTCTACCGGGTGGTGGTGCACCTCTAACTTGCTGAGACCCTGGAGGGTAACCCTGGGGCTGCTGCTGCATAGGCGCTGGAAGGCAAGGGAAAGGGCGGCGACTACCCTGCTGATAGACATAAGGGCAATCCTTCTTATGATGCCCTGGATCTTGACAGATAAAGCACTCTGGAGCAAATCTACGCTGATCAAACTGAGATTGATCTCGCGGGCGAAACCAAAACTAACCCTGAGAAGAAGTAGGCGTGTTCTGAGAACCACGCGCTGGAAACTGAGCTGGTCTGACATGAGGCCTACTCTGCTGCTGATAACTCCTACCTCCATACGAGGTACTAGAATGCCCTGGACCACGAGATCTCTTATTCTCCCGCTCTAACTCCTCTATCTCCAATCTATGATATGCCACATACCTCCTGGCAATATCGACGGCGACATCAAATAGAGTACCAGCCTCAATCTCACGAGCCTTCTGGGACCGCAAATGAGGAGAAAGTCCATCAATAAAACGTCTGACCCTCTCAGAGGGCTCCTGCAAGAGTTTGGAGCATAGTTGGACATCTCTGAAAATAAAAACTCGTACTCCGTGACTGACAGGTTACCCTGTCCAATCCTCTGAAATTGTCTCCTCTTCTCATCCTGCTGACCGCGAGGGAAAAACTTCTCCATGAATCGATGGGAGAAATCAATCCAGGTTAGCTTAGGTAAGCCCTACCTAGCTGATTGAAGTACGGTCCACCAAACTAAAGCCAGACCCTCAAACTCGAAGGCAGTATAATCAACTCCATACTGCTCAAGATATCCAAGGGCCTCTAAGATACGCTGACATTGATCAAGAAACTCATGAGGCTTAAGCTTATCTGATTTCTGACAAGAGAACTTCGGAGGACTAAGTCGGGTAAAATATGCAGCCTTGTCAGATCATCAACTTGACCTGCTACCTGGACTGGCAGACCAGCCTGAACAACCGGAGGTATAACACCCGCTACCTCTGGAACATGACCACCTAGAACATGAACTGCTGGAGCTACATGTGGAGCTGGAATGGGGGCTTCCTGAACCTGAAACCAATATCTACCGCAGCCTGAGGTATATGAGCATCTACGACAGCCTGAGGAATAGGAGCATCTACAACAGCCTGAGGAATAGGAGGTCCCTGGGGCATCTGTGTCGCTAAGAATCTTATAAAAGCGTCATGAAGTGCGGGGAGAATGAATAAAACCTGTTCTCCCTGCCCAGCAAAACCTGGCACTACCGGAACCTCTACAGTAGGATCAATATGATCCACCATCCTCGCGGCCTGGGAAACTCTACCTCTGCCTCGACCACAATCTCTATTGCGGCCAACACCACTACCTCGCGGAGCAGCGGGCATAGGGGCGACTACTGCCTCCTTCGCCTCTCTCAGAACATTCGCGCAGGTTCTCACCATTTACTGCGGAGAATAAAAAAAATATTTCATTTCAGATAAGAAGACTCACGCACGACGAGGAAAGAAAGAAAGAAAACTGCCTAAATGTCACCATACCCTCTCGTAAATAGGTACGGACGTCTCCGCCCGATCATGATAGTGTCTAATAGAGTCTCGTTGATAGGTCCGGCTTTAGTTTGGTGGACCGCACTTCAATCAGCTAGGCAGGGCTTACCTAAGCTGACCTGGAGTGATTTCTCCCATCGATTCATGGAGAAGTTTTTCCCTCGCGGTCAGCAGGATGAGAAGAGGAGACATTTTCAAAGGATTGGACAGGGTAACCTGTTAGTCACGGAGCACGAGCTTTTATTTTCAGAGATGTCCAACTATGCTCCAAATCTCTTGCAGGAGCCCTCTGAGAGAGTCAGACATTTTATTGATGGGCTTTCTCCTCATTTGCGGTCCCAGAAGGCTCGTGAGATTGAGGCTGGTACTCTATTTGATGTCGCTGTCGATATTGCCAGGAGGTATGAGGCCTATCATAGATTGAAGATGGAGGAGTTAGAGCGGGAGAGTAAGAGATCTTGTGGTCCAGGGCATTCTAGTACCTCGTATGGAGGTAGGAGTTATCAGCAGCATAGTAGGCCTCCTGTCAGACCAGCTCAGTTTCCAGCGCGTGGTACTCAGAACGTGCCTACTTCTTCTCAGGGTCAGTTTGGGTTTCGCCCGCGAGATTAGTCTCAGTTTGATCAGCGTAGATTTTCTCTAGGGTGCTTTATCTGTCAGGATCTAGGGCATCATAAGAAGGATTTACCTTATCTCCATCAGCAGGGTAGTAGTCGCCCTTTCGCTCGCCTTCCAGCGCCTATGCAGCAGCTGCCTCAGGGTGCCAATCTAGGATCTCAGCCAGTTAGAGGTACACCACCACCCGGTAGAGGTCGTGGGCGTGGTCCTAGTGGTCCCTCTAGAGGTGGTCATCAGGGTAGCGGCTCAGCTCAGCCGCAGAGACAGCTATATGCAATGTCGGCCAGGCAGGATGCCGAGGCATCCCCAGCTGTTGTTACAGGTATTTTATCTGTTTGTGGTCGATATGCATATTCTTTGGTGGATCCGGGGTCTACATATTCATATGTATCTCCTTATTTTGCTTCGGGCTTTCATGTTGATTATATGCGTCTTCGTGATCCATTCTGTGTTTCTACTCCTATTGGAAACATTATCATTGTGGATCGAGTTTATCCAGCTTTGTACCATATCTTTTGGGGGTCGTGAGACACTAGTAGATCTTCTAATTCTCGATATGGTTGATTTTGATATTATTATTGGCATGGATTGGCTGGCATTGTGTCATGCCACATTAGATTGTCATGCCAAGTCTCTTCAATTATCTCTTCCTTGTTCAGCACCGGTGGTGTGGCAGGGCTCTTATTTGCCACCCATAGGGAATGTTGTTTCTTTCCTGAAGGCAAATCGGATGATGGATAAAGGGTATTCAGCGTATCTTGCCATGGTTGGAGATACCACTATGGAGATTCCATCTCTTGATTCTACTCCTATCGTTAGGGAGTTCCCTGACGTGTTTCCAGATGATTTGCCAGGACTTCCTCCTGATCGAGAGATCGAGTTTGGCATTGACATTGTGCCAGGGACTCAGCCTATTTCTATCCCTCCTTATCGCATGGCCCCATCAGAGTTGAAGGAGCTGAAGGAGCAGTTGCAAGATTTGCTTGATAAGGGGTTCATCAGGCCGAGTATTTCTCCATGGGGTGCTCCTGTTCTATTCGTGAAAAAGAAAGATGGGACTATGCGGATGTGTATTGATTATCGTCAGCTAAATAAGGTGACCATCAAGAACAAGTACCCGTTGCCTCGCATTGATGATTTGTTTGATCAATTGCAGGGTGCCAAATTCTTTTCTAAGATCGATCTGCGTTCTGTTTATCATCAGCTAAAGATTCGCGAGTCAGATATCTCGAAGTCTGCTTTTAGGACTCGTTACGGCCATTATGAGTTCCTAGTTATGTCTTTTGGGCTGAGTAATGCCCCTGCAGCCTTTATGAATCTCATGAACCGGTGTTTAAGCCATTCCTTGATTCCTTTGTCATTGTCTTCATTGATGATATTCTTATTTATTCTCGTAGCCGCGAGGAGCATGATTATCATCTGAGGGTGGTTCTTCAGACCTTCCGTGATCGTAAGATGTATGCCAAGTTATCGGAATGTGAGTTTTGGCTTGATTCTGTGGCATTTTTTGGTCACGTGGTATCTAGTGAAGGTATCAAGGTTGATCCGAAGAAGATTGAAGCAGTGCAGAAATGGCCTCGTCCTACTACTCCGACGGAGATTCGCAGCTTCCTTGGATTGGCAGGTTATTATCGGAGGTTTGTGAAGAACTTCTCTACTATTGAAGCTCCCCTGGCTCGCCTGATGCAGAAGGCAGTTCAGTTTCGATGGTCCGATGAGTGTGAGGCAAGCTTCCAAAAGCTTAAGGCCTTATTGACTTCAGCTCCAGTGCTATCCCTTCCTTCGGGCACCAGTGGATTTGTAGTTTATTGTGATGCATCTCGTGTGGGCCTTGGTTGTGTTCTTATGCAGCACGGGAAGGTAATTACTTATGCTTCCAGACAGTTGAAGCCGAATGAGAAGAATTATCCGACTCACGATTGAGAATTGGCAGCTGTGGTCTTTGCTTTGAAGATATGGAGGCATTATCTTTATGGCGAGCCTTGTGAGGTGTATACGGATAATAAGAGTCTGCAGTATTTTCTCTCTCAGAAAGATCTTAACGGCCGACAGCAGAGGTGGCTTGAGTTCATTAAAGATTATGATCTCACTATCCGCTATCATCCAGGGAAGGCGAACGTGGTAGCAGATGCTTTGAGTAAGAAGTCCATGGGCAGCATGGCTTTTCTTTATGCTGACATGAGACCATTGGCCCGAGAATTGCAGTCCCTTGGCGACTCTGGCGTGAGATTTCTTCTCCCAAACACCAGTCGAGTCTTAGCATGTATTGCAACTCAGTCTTCCTTAGTCAATCAGATTAAGGGAAGACAGTTCGAGGATCCTCATCTGCGGGAGTTGCGTGGTCGTGTCCTAAGTGGAGGAGTTCCCTCCTTCAAGCTTGATTCAGATGGAATTCTTCGGTTTAATGGTCGACTCTGTGTTCCTGATGTTGGGGATTTGAGGCAGTCAGTGCTCAGTGAAGCTCATAGCTCGCGCTATTCCATTCATCCTGGTATTACAAAAATGTATCAGGACCTCCGAGAGCTATACTGGTGGAAGGGGATGAAGAGAGATGTATTTGATTATGTATCTCGTTGCTTGAAATGTCAGCAGGTTAAGTTCGAGCACCGGAGACCAGCAGGATTGGCCCAGGCATTGCCCATTCCCGAGTGGAAGTAGGAGCACATCACAATGGATTTTATAGTCTGTCTGCCAAAGACCCTGCGGCGCCACGATTCTGTCTAGGTCATTGTCGCCAGACTGACTAAATCAGCTCACTTTATCCCTGTAAAGACTACTTATTCAGCTCAAAGACTGGCTCGGATTTTCATTGAGCAGGTGGTTAGGCTGCATGGTACTCCTGTATCCATTATCTCAGATCGTGGTTCCCAGTTTACTTCTCAGTTTTGGCAGTCTTTTCAAAGAGAGTTGGGGACCCAGGTGCTGCTTAGCACAGCATTCCATCCTCAGACTGATGGTCAGTCCGAGCGGGTTATTCAAATTTTAGAGGACATGCTGAGAGCTTGTGCATTGGACTTCGGGGGTTACTAGGATGATCATTTGGCGTTAGCAGAGTTCTCTTACAATAATAGCTACCAGTCTTCCATTCAGATGGCTCCATTTGAGGCCTTATATGGTTGTCGATGTCGTTCTCCTATTGGCTTGTTTGAGTCTCGAGATGTCGAGGTGATGAGTTCGGATATAGTTCGTCAGACTCTTGATGTTGTTCATGTTATTCAGGATCGTTTACGGACCGCCCAGAGTAGGCAGATTTCATATTCGAACCGGAGGAGCCGAGAGTTAGAATTCGAGGTCGGGGACATGGTATTTCTGAAAGTGTCACCGATGCGAGGTGTAAAGAGGTTTGGTAGGAAAGGAAAGCTTAGTCCCAGGTTCATTAGCCCTTTCCGTATCGAGAAGCGTATAGGTAAGGTAGCTTATCGGCTCGACTTGCCAGCTTCTATGCTAGTTCACCCAGTTTTCCATGTATCGATGCTCCGGAAGTGTATCTGAGATCCTTCCGAAGTGATCGAATTAGACCCTGCTCAGCTAGATGTGAATCTGGCTTACAAGGAGTTCCATGTTGCTATAGTAGCGCGTGATGTCCAGAAGCTTCTTTCGAAGCAGATTCCGATGGTTCGAGTGCGATGGAATAATCGTCCTCATGAGGAGGACACTTGGGAGCTTGAGTCCAGTATGCGTGAGAAGTATTCTTACCTCTTCGACGATTCAGGTTTGATCTTGGTCTTTAAAACCAAAAATCTCTTATCATTGTATATAATTTTGGTTTCGTAGTAAATGTCATTGAAAATTGGTGTAAGCATTCTCATTAGAGGTGTGAAATCTAATTTACACTCTTGCTCGTTCGAGGACGAACGAGAGTCTTAAGACTCTAAGTGGAGGAGAATGAAACGACCTCGGTCAGTCGTAGCGGAAGTTAGGACTCCGATTGGCGTGCCGATAATTTTAAAATATTCGTAAGGTCCATTAGGACATGTCTGTAAAATTTGAGTAAAATCAGACCTCGTTTGGTAGGCATCGGAAGAAGGTTTCAGTTTTTATTGTCGATAAATATTAAAAAGAGATTTTTGAGCTCGGTTTTGGCGAATGAGCTCCGATTCGAAATCCAAAAGCGCCGTTAGGTTCGTATGATTATTTGTGACTTTTATGATTTTTCGAAAGTGAATTTCGATGTTGTTCGGCTAGCTTCCGCTAAAATGCCGAAAGTTAAATAATTTGACTTTTTTCCTTTAAATTCGCATCTTAAGTTTTGGGAGTCCGATTTGAGATCCGTCTTCGCGAGTATGTTACATATATTTTGTATAACTTACTTGAAAAATTTGGGATCATTTCCTCTTCTCTAGGGTTCCATTTTAATTTTAATCTTTGTAGCGAATTTATTAAAAAAAATTGAAAAGTCGGTTGGCTAAGGGATTTAATCCCTTAGCAGCAGTAGCAACGATACAGAGGCAGTAGACATTCGAACAAAGCAGAGAAAAGGAAAAGTTAGAAAAGAGAGAGGAAAAAAGGGAAAAAGAGGTGGAAAATAGTGGAATTTCTACCCCAAATCTCCAGGTAATGATGTTAACTCATTATCTTAGCTTATTACATGTGTTTGAATATATTTACGGTAAAAATAGAGATATTAGACATCGCCCTAATGACTTAAATTAATAGTTTAACGGGTCAATTGGACCCCGATGATGAGAATGATTATATATTCGTACTCAGTGAGTTATGGGAAATATATAAATATAATTTATTTAGGGTTTGGTTATGGGACTTTGAACCCTGTACATAGGCCTGGCCTGCATATTGCATATGTGAATAGGGTATCAGGTTCCTAACTGGATTGCCCTAAGACATAAGGAATGAAGCCTTTAGCTTTATTTGATATAATTTTTCTGCTTATTGAATAGAGCGGGATCGTTTGGCAGTTAATCCAAAGGAAAAAGCAGTTGTTGAGTAGCAGGGTTAGCTTTGGAATACGAAAAGTGTTTATATCCATTTCTTTGGAGGCACTTGGCCTCGTTGATTTTCTACCACGTGTTCCTTACGTGTGTAGCTGCCGATAGGCGTACTCATTACGCCTTAGCTTTGGATTTACATTCTATATTATATGTTATGTCCTGTTGTTGGTATTGCATTGAGGATCTGAGCATTGTATTCTGGCTGTGAGTTGACATATACTCCCGGCAGACGATGAGCCGGTGAAGGGTTATCATTGCATCATATTGAGGTTAGGAGGATTCCGCCCTCGGAGCAGGAGGATTCCACTCCATTGCATCATATTGAGGGTAAGAGGATTCCGCCCTCGGAGCAGGAGGATTCCGCTCCATTGCATCATATTGAGGGTAGGAGGATTCCGCCCTCGGAGTAGGAGCATTCCGCTCCATCGCATCATATTGAGGGTAGGAGGATTCCGCCCTCGGAGCAGGAGGATTTCGCTCCATTCATTTGGCACATGTGACCCTTTGCATCTCATTTCATTTCATCTCATTCCATTTCATTTCATACTATTGTGTAGATTTTCTGTACATGATTACTGTTCTGCTTATATGTGCATTGCTTATTTGTTAATTGTTGTCTGGTTCCTTTTCCCTGGCTAGCGTATCTATTTTTCGAGGTTGCTAGTTTGCTCGCACTTATTGAGTCCTTATGACTCACCCTCTATTTGTCCTTGTGTTTTCTTTTCGTTCGGCAGATTCTGCTCCAGGACCCAGCCAGTCGCGCCGTGATTGAGGAGTAGTACGTTCTCAGCTGTCTACGGTGAGCCATCCTGTTCATTGCGGCCACTAACTTCAGATATTACAGTTTTCCTTACTTTTGCTCCCTTCGGGAGGTGCGTATATCTTTTGGCCTTCTTAGATTTCTGATCTGGAAACCTTTAAACCCGTGTATTCTGGGTAGTTAGTTGTTTTGCCCAGACAGTTTGTATATATGTCTATCCTTGAGAGTTATTTTATGTTGTTAAGGTCATGTTTAATTTTATTTTCAAGGTAATTTTGCGCCGTTTATATCGATTTTGTCTATAAGGTTCGCCCGACATGTCTTTTTAAGGTGGTCGGGTGCCCGCACGGCCTAGCGAAAAATGCGGGTCGTGTCAAAATTACTCCTACGTCACTCTATAAATCGACCTAAATAATTCCTTAATTTAAGCCAAAGTATCGTTATCCAACTAACCCTATCTCAATTTTTTTTTCAAATTATTTCAGGAACAGAAAGGCACATTCAATTGAAAACTCTTCAAAAACGTACTTTAATGAATAGAAATAAGAATTCAAGCTAGATTTAATAACAAATTATTATGTACATCATCTAATAATGGTTCCATCACACCGTAGATGGGGTAGCTTAGCCACTTATATTCATAATAATCATGGCAGAAATATTTATGAATGAATAAATATAAGAAGAAAGGAAGAATTTAAGAATAACTATGGTGTTCTTGAAGTCTTCAATGATCTAGCCTCATTTTTCTCCTTCCTACACTACAAGAAAACTGTCTTATTGTGGCGACTAAAGGTGCCACTAATACTTAAAAGCCGCCACTAATAATTTTTAGCGGTGACTAAGGAGTTTTTACACTACAAGCCGATACTGAAAGTTTTAAGTGACAACTTTTTTTTGTCGCCGCTAAAGGTTAGCTTTTGCGGCGACTATTGTCGCTACAAAAACTTAATCGTGATGCTACAAAAAAGGGTTAATCAAGTTATATTCTAGGTAGGTCGCCACCGTAAAGAGTATCATTTAGTTGCGACTCTCTCGCCACAAAATACATTCAATGACAACTTTGTTGCCACAATAGCTTACTATTTAGCGTCAACCTAGGTGGCCAAAAAATACTTTTAGTTTTTCTGGAGAAGTTCTGTCGCCAATAAAGCTTATTTCTTCAATAACTATAATTACCAAATTCAGTAGCAACATTTTCTCTGAAATGTATAATCTATAGATTTTTCTCAACTATATAACAATATTTAAGTATCCAATATAATTCAATAAAAGACCAAAAATATTTTTAAACCCAGATATAATAACTTCTTTCATTACTAAAATATCAACTTAAATATATACTACACATCTTCATTGTTCATGTTCATATTCATGTACGCACGCACGTACGAAAATGTAACCAAAAAAGCAAAACATTATGAGCCTTTAAGCTACTCATTGGCATTGTACACATATATATACATGACTAAATTGCAAAACGTTAAATGCCTCAAGCTTCTTCTTGGTTGACACCATTTGTGACTGTCTTAGAAACCTTCTCCATGTTATAGAGGATAAGAACACAAGGATCACTTTGACAATTCTCATAACTTAATGCAAGTAGTAAAATTGAATCTACATTAACATCATAGAAAAATATGTGATACTCAATTAAGAATGTAAAATATAACCAAGCAAAGTTGTGTAAAATAGTTTGGCTGAAGAACGATAAGCTCAAATGTTCAGGTGACAAAGTAAATGACACGACCCGGAATTCGGTTAGCCGTGCGGGCACCCGACATCCTTTCCTAGACCCGTCGGGCGAACCCTTATCAATTAAATTAGGAAAATAAATATAATTCAATTTATAAATAATAACAAGACTTAGAAAAAGTACAAAAATAATGATATCTCTAAGCTGTAAAAAAAAAATTACAGCTGACTACCCACATACTAGGTTTAGGACTATCCAGACTAGACATCTAAGAGTACAAAAGAAGACAAATACCTCCTGAAGGGAGCAGAATGCAACTGAAATAATAACCAATAAACTGGTGGCCATCCAGAATAAAAGGTGGCTCACAATGACAGCTAAAGTCGTCTTCGCTCCTTCACAATGTGGCGAACTCAATCCTGGAGCGAACCTGCCGAAACGAAATAGATAGACAAGAAACAAACAACAAACAAAGGTGAGTCAAAAGGACTCAATAAGTGGGGCAGACTAGCTACCTCAAAGAATAGGATAGCTAGCCAGGAAGAAGAAACAGATAAACCAAATTCCTTTTATTTAAATTATAAAAAGGCAGAGCCACATAACAACCGGAAACACGTAAGAAACTTCTAAACTCAACCAAGGGTGCGTGCCAGAAACATAAAAACAAATAAGCAGAACAGTAGACATGTACCGCAAGTCTGCACAACGGTATGAATTGAGATGAAATGAAGTGAAGTGAGATGAAATGAAATGAAATGAAATATTATGCAAAGGGTCACATGTGCCCGCCATCCCATCTCGAAGCGGAATACTCCTGCATTCGAGAGAAATCCAATCTGATAACCAACTGGAGTGGAATACTCCTGCTCATGGGGCGGAATGACTCCTGCACCCGATATAATATAAACCAGAGGCGGAATACTCCTGCATTCTCTTGGGGCGGAATACTCCTACACCCGATATAATGCAAAGCTGAGGCAAAATACTCCTGCACTCTCCTGGGGCAGAATCCTCCTACCCTCAATATGATACAATGGAGCGGAATACTCCTGCTCTTGGGGCGGAATACTCCTACCCTCAATATGATACAATGGAGCGGAATACTCCTGCTTCTGTGGCGGAATACTCCTACCCTCAATATGATACAATGGAGCGGAATACTCCTGCTCCTGGGGCGGAATACTCCTGCACCCAATATGATATGCAATGTAATGCAGATGAATGATATATATAGCATATGAATGCAATGTCATGCAATAATAACCCTTCACTAGCACGGGACTCTCATCGACAGCCGGGAAGTAGATGCCAACTCACAGCCAGATTACAATGCTCGGATCCTCAATGCAATACCAACAACAGGACATAATATATAATATACAAGGTAAATCCAAAGCTAAGGCGTAAGGAGTATGCCTATCGGCAGCTACACACGTAAGGAACACGTGGTAGAAAATCCACAAAGCCAGGTGCCTCCAAAGAAATGGATATAAACACTTACCTTGTTACAAAGTTAGTACATCCATTCAATAACCGCTTGTCCTTTGGTTTTATTGCCAAACGATCCCACTCTATTCAATAAGCAGAAAAATATATTAAATTAGGCTAAAGGCTTCATTCCTCACATCTTAAGGCAATTCGGTTAGGAACCTGATATCCTATTCGCATACGAAATATGCAGGTCAGGTCTATGTACAGGGTTTAAGGTCACATAACCAAACCCCAAATAATTTACATTTATATGTTGCCCATAACTCACTGAGTAGGAATATATAATCAATTTCGTTATCGGGGTCCATTTGACCCTTTAAACTATTAATTGAAATTGTTAAAACGATGTATAATATTCCAAGTTTTACCATTATAACATATTCAAACACACGTAATAAACTCAAATAATATATTAGGATCATTACCTGAATGTTTCAGGGTGAAAATTCTACTTTTCTCCGGCTCTTTTCTCATTTTCTGGCATTTTTTTTGCAGTGTTTTCTCTTGTTTCGTTCCATTCCTCCTTCTGCTTTTGATTTTCTTATTCTGTTCGTTTGCTCTGTTCAATTGAGCTTATAAAGCTCAAAGATTCCAATCCACCGCCTAACTTTGCTTTTTTTTCTTTTCCCCTTTTTTTTCTTTTTCTTTTAAAATTCGCTGCTACGGTAAAATTTAAAACTATACTCTACGATATTCGAAATAATTCCAACTTTTGCATACAAGTTATACAAAATATATGCAACATACTCGTGAAGGCGGATCTCAAATCGGACTCCCGAAACTCAAGATGCGAATTTAATTGAAAAAAATCAAATTATTTAACTTTCGGCATTTTAGCGGAAACTAGCCGAACAACATCGAAATTCACTTCCGAAAGTTCACAAAAATCACAAATAATCATACGAACCTAATGGCACTTTTGGATTTCGAATCGGAGCTCGTTCGCCAAAACCGAGCTCGAAAATCCCTTTTTAATATTTATTGACAATAAAAACTGAAACCTTCTTCTGATGCCTACCAAACGATGTCTGATTTAGCTCGAATTTTACAGACAGGTCCTAATGGACATTATAAATATTTTAAAATTATCAGCACGCCAATTGGAGTCCTAACTTCCGAAACGACTGACCGAGGTCGTTTCATTCTCCTCCACTTAAACTCTCGTTCGTCCTCGAACGAGCCTAAGTCTTAAAGCAATATTCACGCAGATAACAAAAGAACTTGTACGACCTTCATAAACTACTCCACGGGCATTATCTTCTTATTACATGATCAGAATTATAAGACGCATATCGAACTCTTGGGATAAAATATATCTGGATAATATCATAACATTGTTGCCCAACTTATTCTGACTAAGCTGAGTCTTCCTCGATCACAAGAAGAGAGTTCTACATTTTCGAAGCAAAGATACACGAAACTCTGAATGGGTTAACATGATTCAGCCGATAATCACCCCTTCGATATACCTTTTGATATAGAACAGGTCGATGGAACTAAAATTAGCTCACGCTTGATGCAATAGGGGAAGCTTTTGAAGTACCTTGTTACTACACACGATAAAAGATTTGATGCAAGCTATATTATTTTTTACGAATGCACTATGGAACATCTCAATTGATTTTAGTGTTGTTCCGCAAGCTCCTTGTAGGAATGTAGTTACTCATATGCTAATGTATGTCAAAGGTTCATCTGAACAAGGTTTATCGTATAAGGATAAAGATCATATAACTACTACTAGATAGTATGATGTAGACTAAGAATGATCTTCAGACTGCACATCTACCTCAGGGTATTGTCTTTGAATTGGAATTATTATGACTTGAAAAAGTAAATATAAAAGAGACATAGCAGAATTTGTAGCTCAATTTTCTAATTGCCAGCAAGTTAAAGTCGTGTCATCTTTCCAGACTTTATGCTTTCAGCAGATAGGTACGTATATATGATCAGGTTGCCAACTTATCTCTATCATTAATATATTATTAGTGGGTTTAGCAGTGATCGACACTTATTGTAGGTTTCTGTCGTGCCCTAGGTTGGGTCGTGAGAAAAAGTGGCATCAACACCTAAGAGATTTAGTATTACCTTGCAGTATTTGGAGGAAGACTCCTCCACTTAAAGCACACACTCATGCAGCTATTTGAATAGGAATAACCATCCTCGCACAGTCTGCTGGACTAAAGAAGATTTAGCTAAAAGCTTAACGTAGGCAGACCTAAGCTACCAACTACCCCTTCGAGTTGCCAACCAGCTGCAACTCTCGAGTTCACAACTCCATACCTTTGGCGTAAACACCACCGCCTAATGGATGGTACTTCTATATAAAAATTTCGACAGAGTTTCCCCTGAAACTAAATAATCCATAAAAACAGAACCAGCATTATACTATACATGGAATGGATACCCGGATAAACTGATAACATAAACATGTTAAACGGATAACAAGATGAGACAACTGGATGACATAACAAATCCACAGATAGAATGTCTGGACAGCACCACTGTCCTGATTTTCAACCTAATTTTTAGAGTATAGATCAAAGTTATCGACTTCATAGTCTTCATAAAAGTTTTAGATATATGTCTTAGGGTTCTAGGGAATCTTGAAGCATCTTAATATCACTTTGTACAAGGAGTTATGCGCAAACTACTAACAGCTGTCCGAAGATAAAAATAATTTTCCAGATTTTGAAATATTTGTGCTACTATTTTGGACATCATTTACCGTGGTTCTTAGTAGTGCTATCTTTTGGAAGAGGTAAGTGTTTGTATCCAAAACAATAATATGCTTACCCGGTTACCTTGACATGCACTCTGGCTCAACACAGGAAACATCACAATAGGTTACTGATCGCCTAAGCTCACCAGTGTCGAAAGAAGAAGAGATGGCAATAAACTGAGGATAGAAATAATAAGATCTTTATGAAGCTCATCGTCTTATTTATTTGGCTACCAGAGCTAGACTACTTACGAGTCAAGCTAGCCAAAGAATCGCAATTGAAGAAATAGATATTTAATTAACTCTATGGAACAACATCCATGCCAATTTAACCTCCCAATAAGAAGGAAACTCTGACAATTTACCAGAAACTCTTTTATAACCCAGATAAGCTCATAGGATAATATGACTTTACTAGCATTTTGAACCAAGATGAAATACGTAGATCGAATATTACTTACTAATCAATTTGCACCAGAAGAAATGATAACACTTTCGGATGGTGACGAATTAGGATCCCATCATCCTACCAACATTGAATTTCTAGGTAAAAGGTAAACTGAATTGACATAATAACAGAAGGTGGCGTAACAAGATGCCAAGCAGAAAAATATCGATACTCACTCACAAATCTCTAGGTCATCATAAATGCCAGGATTAAATCCTATCAGAAGCTCGCCCCTCTACCGCAACCGATTCTTAATAGAAACAATATCCAAGGAAACCATGGAACATGATATGACAGACCATCTCCAGATCGATCGGAAGAATCAAATCTTACTCACATATAAGGGAAGAAGAAATACATGGGTCTACTAGATCGGATGCCTCTGCATCCTGCCAGATTGGCAATTCATAAAACTGTCTCTGCATCTGAACTAAGCCGCTACGCTGATAATTACCTTCTGAAGAATAACTGCCACCACACTCTCAACCTTTACTGGATCATGGCATTTCTCTAGCTGATTGAGATCTAAATGAAATCCTTGCGACTGGGCAGGTGCCTGAGGGAAAGAATAATGACGACAGTCTACTTGCTGGAGTAAGGGAAAACTCCCCAAAGGATAACCAAACTCACGACAATGATAACACCTTTTTCGCTAAAAATGGAAACTGGACAGATTATTGATAGCTACGAAGAGAAAACTAACTCTGATCTTGACGGACTACCTGCGCACTCTGAGAATCACGCGCCACAAGCTAAGATAACCTGGGAAGGTGACCTCCCAAAATAACCAGAACTCTTACCTCCAAAGGAGGTACCATGGTTGCCCACCAGGGCTATGGGATCTCTTGCTTTCCTGCTCTAACTTATGGTATGCCTCGAACCTTCGGGCAATATCAACAACAACATTAAATAAAATCCCGACCTCAAACTCTCGAGCCATCTGGGATCTCAAGGAAAAAGAAAGATCATCAATAAATCTTTGAATTTCTCGAAAGCCTCATGAACTAGTTCTAATGCATATCCAGCCATTCTATAGAATTCAATCTCATATTCTGAAACACTAACAGGCTAACAGACAGGCTACCCTGTCCAATCCACTCAAATTGGAAACACTTTTCATCTCGCTCGCTACTCGAAAGGAACTTTTCCACGAATCTAAAAGAAGAACCGAACCAAGTCAGCTAATAAGAGAGCGGCCCACCAATTCAAGGCTGGACCCCTGAAACTGAAAATAAGAATAATCAACACCATACCGCTCGATATAATCAAGAGCCTGAAGGATACGCTGACATTATTTTATTTAAAAAAAATCACGAGTTTTATCTGATGCATTGCTTATGAAATATCGAAAGGTTCAACCGCGTAAAATAATGCAACCTCTTTGGGCACTCAGATCTAACCGTTACCTCGGCTGGCTAACCATCAGAACAATTAGAGGTACAACACATACTACTTCCGGAACATAATTTACTGCAGCAATATTAAGAACCGGAAAAGGAGCTCCCTGAGATCGAATGTCTGCATATGCGGCAACCTGATAGTCTGCCCAGCGAACAATAGGTTCTTACGGTATCTGCGTCGCCAAGATTCTCGTAAAAGCATCATAGAGAGCCAAGGGAACCACAAGGCCCTGCTCCCTTGCCCATCGCGAGCTTGTACAGCTGGGGCCTCTGTAACTAGATCGTCAGCACGATAAAAAAACTCTCGGGGATTCGTCAGTGCTAGCCCCAGGCTAGACTGTTTCGTCTTGAACTCATACCGTTTGCTGATTTATCACACGAGGGTTTACAATTACCACGAAGGGATTAACGAAAATACTTTTTCATCCTAGACCAGCGCACAATCAGAAAAGAAGGAAGTGAAACTTCCTAAATGCCATCATAGCCTCTCGTGGATAAGTACGGACGTCTACGTACCCATCAGCGAGACTCTACTAGACACTGTCTTAGTCTGGATAGACTCTAAATCAGGCACTGATACCAACTGACACGACCCGGAATCTGGTTAGCCGTACGGGCACCCAACATCCTTCTCTAGACCCGTCGGGCGAACCCTTATCAATTAAATTAGGAAAATAAATATAATTCAACTTATAAATAATAACAAGACTTAGAAAAAGTACAAACATAATGATATCTCTAAATTGTAAAAAAGAAATTACAGCTGACTACCCACATACTAGGTTTAGGGCTATCCAGACTAGACATCTAAGAGTACAAAAGAAGACAGATACCTCCTGAAGAGAGCAGAATGCAACTGAAATAATAACCAATAAACTGGTTGCCATCCGGAATAAAAGCTGGCTCACCTTGACAACTGAAGTCGTCTACGCTCCTTCACAACATGGCGAACTCAATCCTGGAGCGAACCTGTCGAAACGAAATAGATAGACAAGAAACAAACAACAAACAAGGGTGAGTCAAAAGGACTCAATAAGTAGGGCAGATTAGCCACCTAAAAGAATAGGATAGCTAGCCAGGGAGAAGAAACAGATAAACCAAATTTCTTTTATTTAAATTATAAAAAGGCAGAACCAGATAACAACTGGAAACATGTAAGAAACTTCTAAACTCAACCAAGGATGCGTGCCAGAAATATATCAACATATAAGTAATGCACATATAAGTAGAACAGTAGTCATGTACCGCAAGTCTACACAATTGTATGAATTGAGATGAAATGAAATGAAGTGAGATGAAATGAAATATGATGCAAAGGGTCACATGTGCCCGCCATCCCATCTCGAAGCAGAATACTCCTGCATTCGAGGGGAATCCAATCTGATAACCAACTGGAGCGAAATACTCCTGCTCCTGGGGTGGAATACTCCTGCACCCGATATAATATAAACCAGAGGCGGAATACTCCTGCACTCTCTTGGGGCGGAATACTCCTGCACCCGATATAATGCAAAGCTGAGGCAGAATACTCATGCACTCTCCTGGGGCAGAATCCTCCTACCCTCAATATGATACAATGGAGTGGAATACTCCTGCTCCTGGGGCGGAATACTCCTACCCTCAATATGATATAATGGAGCGGAATACTCCTGCTCCTAGGGCGGAATACTCCTGCACCCAATATGATATGCAATGTAATGCATATGAATGACATATAATGCATATGAATGCAATGTGATGCAATAATAACCCTTCACCGGCGCGGGACTCTCATCGACAGCCGGGAAGTAGATGCCAACTCACCGCCAGAGTACAATGCTCAGATCCTCAATGCAATACCAAAAACAGGACATAATATATAATATACAAGGTAAATCCAAAGCTAAGGCGTAAGAAGTACGCCTATCGGCAGCTACACACGTAAGGAACACGTGGTAGAAAATCCACGAGGCCAGGTGCCTCCAAATAAATAGATATAAACACTTACCTTGTTACAAAGTTAGTACATCCATTCAATAACCGCTTGTCCTTTGGTTTTATTACCAAACGAACTCACTCTATTCAATAAGCAGAAAAATAGATCAAATTAGGCTAAAGGCTTCATTCCTCACATCTTAGGACAATCCGGTTAGGAACCTGATATCCTATTCGCATACGCAATACGCAGATCAGGCCTATGTACAGGGTTTAAGGTCACATAACCAAACCCCAAATAATTTACATTTATATGTTGCCCATAACTCACTGAGTACGAATATATAATCAATTTTGTTATCGGGGTCCATTTGACCCTTTAAACTATTAATTAAACTTATTAAAACGATGTATAATATTCCAAGTTTTACCGTTAAAATATATTCAACGACACGTAATAAACTCAAATAATATATTAGGATCATTACCTGTATGTTTCAGGGTGAAAATTCTACTTTTCTCCGGCTCTTTTCTCATTTTCTGGCATTTTTTCGGCCGTGTTTTCTCTTATTTCGTTCCATTCCTCCTGCTTTTGACTTTCTTATTCTGTTTGTTTGCTCTGTTCAATTGAGCTTATAAAGCTCAAAGATTCCAATCCACCGCCTAACTTTGCATTTATGTCATTTCCCTTTTTTTTTTCCTTTTAAAATTCGCTGCTATGATAAAATTTAAAACTGTACCCTACGATATTCGAAATAATTCCAAATTTTGCATACAAGTTATACAAAATATATGTAACATACTCGCAAAGGCGGATCTCAAATCGGACTCTCGAAACTCAAGATGCGAATTTAAATGTAAAAAGTCAAATTATTTAACATCGAAATTCACTTCCGAAAGTTCACAAAAATCACAAATAATCATACGAACCTAGCGGCGCTTTCGGATTTCGAATCGGAGCTCGTTCGCCAAAACTGAGCTCGAAAATTTTTTTTAAATATTTATTGACAATAAAAACTGAAACCTTCTTCCGATGCCTACCAAACGATGTCTGATTTAGCTCAAATTTTACAGACATATCCTAATGGACATTACAAATATTTTAAAATTATCAGCACGCCAATTGGAGTCCTAACTTCCGAAACAACTGACCGAGGTCGTTTCAGTAAAGTAGCCACTTTAATACATTAGGATCAGTTGGGACTCGTCTCTTAGAAGAGAGTTCATTCATAAGTGTCTAATTAGGAAAAGCCTGAGGAAATACCTTCATCCATTGTTTTCCCTATCTGTTATTTAAGCTAGCTATAGTAAACTCGACATTCAACCCAAACACCCCACAATCATGTATTATGACCACATCTAATCTCTATATTTGAAATGCAGGCACCAATTTTGAGAAAAGATAACAGTAAGATAGATGAGCTCATATAACAAAATGTCACATGGCAAGGACAGTATACTCATAAGTCCCCATTCAGATTAGAAGCAAACAAAAAAATTACATATATATTCAAAAGGTTCAAGTAACAAACATATCATGTTAATTTTGAAACCTAAAACAACATTACATGATCAAACAACCTATATCACTTAACTTACCACCTAAACAAGACCACCATGAATTTCCTTCAAGTTAACAAATCACAAGCAAACACCAAAGCTGTAAGTTATAATATATAGCTGAGCTGCATGAGAATAGTATATTAAACTGATAAGGACTTGATTCACTGAATAATGAAGTTGCATCATCCTATTTACTTCTACTTAAATAGCCTTGTGCTATATTTGGTGCCTGATTAATGTTTGACCCAAGAACAATAAGCTCACAAGGCATAACATTATAAAAATAACTTTTGAACATTATACAAAACAAGATAGAACTCTCAAATTTAACTACAAAAAAATTAGTTGATAGCTGTGGTTTAAAATTGGGTTTAGCAGTGGTTTTAGCCACCCAAAAATATAAACGTGGTTCTAAAACTGCTGCCTAAGATGTTGTACTAAAACTGTCTACCAATGTTTTCTGTGACCCGTAGGCACAACAGCTGCTACACTAAATTTTTAGCGTTTTGGTGTAATTGCAACTGTCACTAACAGTTATCCAGGTATACCATATAAAAAAACACATGCTGCTACACTAAATTTTTAGCGTTTTGGTGTAATTGCAACTGTCACTAACAGTTATCCAGGTATACCATATAAAAAACACATGGAATGGACTGTCCACGTTCAAACGTCGTTGTGGACCTGCACATAGCAGAAACTACGCTAGAGTCCTTATACCTGCCCCAACAAGTCCCTTATCTCACACGTTCAGTTAGGACTGTAACTTTCTAAGTCATAAAGTGCAAAAACTTGCTTTAAGTCACCGATGTGGGAAAAAGAAATGAGCCAAAAACGCCACAAAATAAGCATATATAAACTGGCGCTAAATCTCACCAATGTGTTGCTAGTTTCAGAACTGCTACTAAACAAACAAAACCATTTCTACATAACAGCAGTTGAACAAAGTGCTAGTAAATAAAATATTTAGTGGTTGTTTATGGAACCGCTGCTAAACAACCGGCGATAATCACCTATTTTTCTGTAGTGTTTGCTCATTCAGATTCTAAGGTGTTCCTATCAATTAGATAGAAGTTTAGCACAACTAAAAGTGTCTTCTTTTATTTGGAAAAAAAAAATCATTCTGAGACTGCTTAGAAACTGGCGATCTAACAGTTCATAAAACTAAATTTGTTTATTCATAAGCCAAATTAAAAAACTCAAATTTTCTATAAACACATAACTGAGGGTCAACCAGACTACCAGAGAACTATTTTGTAGATCATGAATCTGTAATTGAGTAATTACTTCATTTCAAGATACTTAAACAGTGAGAAGGTTGGGAGATATTTGTTCATGCCGGTAGGGATGCTCCAGAATTGTCATGTTCTTGAAAATTTCCATGTCCTTGAAAATTGCTATGGCCATGGCCTACCCCGTCACCCACCTTTACGTCATACAAGTTAAAATGATAATAATACAAACAATCTTTGTGGGTATTTTCAGTTCTAAATAAAAGAATCAAATTCACCATAACTTTTAACACATAGTACTACTCGATTTCTAAAGTTAGCTTACCAATTTTGCCTAAGAAAGAGATATTGTCGGAGGCCCAGAGAAGTTGAGCGCTGGATTCAAATGCCAAAATCGCGACTCCTCACCATTCCTGTGGATTTTCAGATCTGTTAGAGAAAATGGGGGTGAGATCTATAAAATTTAATATGAAAATGGGCTTCAAGCTAAATACATGTAGCGGATGTATTAGTGAAATATGTAAAATTGTCCATGAGATCTGCTAATTAGGACTTTTCGGTGATACCTGATGGAGTGAGATTTGAGAGGAATGATCTTTGGGGTTCATACTTTGGCTTTCGTGAATGGATGGAGAAAGCCAAGTATGTTTTGTCTTTTTTGTTGGGAGAGTGTTTACCTTTTCTTTAACTTAAATCAAAATCTTACATATGGCGACTTTTTCGCCGCAAATGACATTTTACAGGCGACAACCAAAATGTTGCCATAATAACCTTCGAGCCAAAACTTTGCACTCAGCGGGAACTAAAAATTTTACATATTAGGAGTGAGATCAGTAAACTCGCCACTAAAGTTACTAAAGTTTACTTATTGTAGCAACAAGAGGAGTCGCCACTAATAAGTAACTTTTTGCGACATTTTTTAAAGTCGCCACTGTAAGTTGTCACTATAAGTCTTATTTCTTGTAGTGCCAGGTCAAAGGTTCTGTGTATGGGTATGTTTGATGCCTTTTATAACGCCCCACATAACCCGAGAATTCAAAATAAATTTGGAATCAACAAGTCGGGAAATTAAGCCTACCGCATCGCGCCGCACCTTGCATGGCATGGCGTGGTAGGGCGTTTTGCTCAGATCGCATCGTGCTATGCGGTGCCTAGCGTGGTGCAACTGGCATAATTTACTGCTCTTCCATTATTTTTTATTGTTTTTCATCCACGCTTTGATTTTCGGCCAAGTCTCGAGCTTCTATCCAGACTTCGAAGCTCCATTTCTTCTCATTTCAGCTCCCACATCTAATTTTCTTCAATTTATTCTTACACAATTAAAAACATGTAATAAGTTCAAGAACACTAAGATATCAACTCATTCAATGCATAAAGGTTAATATGATGCGAAACAAGACTCTAAACATGCATTTTTCGCCGAATATCAGGTGTAAATTAAAAGTAAACATTACATTAAGGGTGAAAAATGCAAAGAACTCGAAACTTGAATGTTGTCAAACCTATCAACTCTATATATTTGCTTAATGGGACATTCAAAATATGTGTCTAAGAAGCAGGTACTTAAAGGAATCAATGACCATGCAAAACTGAAATAGCTTTCCATCGAGTATATATTTCCAATCTCAAAGAAAAATAATAGACCATCAAAGGTTATACTGGGGTGGATGGTAAGTACATTTTCATCCTTAGCAGAGCTTCAAATTCATTCCTTATGAATAAAGTCGCATTCAGGTGAAAATTTATCCTACTGAACAATAAAAAGGTTAAATATAATTAAATGTGTATATTGTGTGGGCAAAAAAACGCCACCTCTTGTTGCGGGGATACGAGTCCAGCTGGCGAGATTAGACTTATCCTACAAGTCATCGGGCACTAAAGATATACGCCCACTCCTAGAGCCAACGACCGTTTAGGCGGTTTGGCCACAGGGCATAGGACATATATCCCGTTGCCTAGGGTGTACAATCTCCTAGTTAGGGTTTAGTATACCACCGCCTTGAGTTGTAGGCACATGGCCCTATTAGTACTTGTATTTTACCTTATTTAGGATTACGTATCACTACTATAAATACCCTTCCTTACATTGTATTGTACATAACACTGGCTTCGCCATCAACTTCAGCTACTCTCAAGGAATATGATTTACATTGCTTTTCTCCATTATTTCTTGCTTATTTACTTGTCTTTATTTTCATCGTATTTACTTATGTTTCATCATAATTTTCCGTATTGCTTGTGACCTCATTCATAATTAATTATTTAACCTAAATGTACAAATTTAGGCATAAATCGTTTGGCGCCCACCATGGGGCCCAGGCAATTATAGGTATTATACAAAGGAAAAGGCGCAATCATGATGAACGACGGTAGCAGTATTCCAAAGAACACCACAGACGTAGCAGACGAGTCTGTAAAAGATCTCAGCGATCCCAGCATACAACAAAAGGATCCCATCGAGCAGCTAAAGGATTCTTCTCACGAGCCTATCCCTATTGCTAGTGATGGTGAAGGAGATCAACCACCAGGAGGTAATTCTGAGTTTAGAGGCTATCTCTTGGACATCTTCAAAACTGCGCCCGTGCGGAACTCGAACAGCATAGCTGAAGGGATATCCCAGAGATTGGGAGCAATATTTACTGGCTCGTCTCAGTGGCCGTTATCCCCGCGAAGACCGACGTTCACGGACAACTCGCCAGCATCAGTTCCTAATCGTAGGCTCAACATGGATACTGCCTCTGGAGGATCAACAACAGTCAACAATCAAGACCTTAAGGGAACCCCTGTCATTCAAGATCTCATAAAGGAGATGAAGGCCATCCATGACCAAATTGGTAACGTGCCAGGTGCTCCACCCCCAAGTTACCATAATAGATGAGCAGAAGTTTTTGAAATATGCTTACAAGGCAAGTGTCGCACCGTTCCGCATACCAAAGCACTTCCGCCTGCCGGATAACTTAAAGTATGATCAGAAGACTGATCCGACAAGCACATCGCTGCTTACTATACAGCTATGGCCTATGAAGAGTAACAAGATTGCCGAAGAAGAAATTCAGTCTTCTCTAGTGAAGAGATTTGGCTCAACCTTGCCCAAAGAAGCCATTGCTTGGTACACTAAGTTACCAATAAGATCCATTGAATCATTCACTCAGATGCAAGACCTGTTCAAGAAAGCGCATTTTGGTGCCTGCAAACGGGAGAAGCGCATGGAAGACATCTTCGAGATATGACAAGGCGACAAAAAATTGCTGAAGGATTACCTAGATAGATTTCAAAAGGAACGCATGGAGCTCCCTCCAGTCCTTGATAATATTGCTGTGGTAACCATCGGCAAAAGCCTGAATTCAATGGGATCCTTAGTGATCTGAGAATTGCAGTGAAGTTTAACCCAACGCCCGGTATCCACATGGAGTGCGCGCTACATCAGAGGTATACTGAGAAACTTCGTTTGGAACTAGACCACTCTCATAATCCCAAGGACGAGTGAAGGAAGATACTGGGAAGCCCGTCCCTAGAAGGTGAGGGGAATGGTAGAAGGGTGAAGCCAAAGGTTCAGAATCAAGCGGGCGTCGGGCGGCAGAATTCTCGAGCGTTCGGTTCCTAGGAGAAGTGAACTGAGCCCCAGAATTTTTGGTACTTCGGTATTCGTGTCAATATTGTGGACCTAGTCGCCAATCACCTTGGTAAACTGGGCCTCAGGGTCCGATGGCCACCTAACATGAAGGGATCTACAGGGAGAAATACAACGCCTTATTGTAACTTTCATCGTAGTGGGGGCCATGCTACGGTCGATTGCAACACCTTGATGATCGAGATTGAACACTTGCTGAAGGAATTCTCAAGGAGCTGCTAGAAACAGGGCCCTGCTGATTTAAAGGCCCAGAGTCTGACAACCTGAAGATGATCAATGCAATCTTTATGGATGAAAGACCGGACATGGCCCGGGGGACTACAATAACCGGGATAATGTTTGAATCCATCGCATTCGACCTGGAGGAGCAAGCAAACCGCCAAGGAGACCTCGTTGTACCTGTGGAAGTATCTGGCGTACGTGTCCAGCGGGCTCTTATCGACCTCAGTAGCAGTACTAATATTATAGGGGGCAAATTTTCTACAACTTCAGCTATTGTCCTCAAATATCCTCGGGTACTCGAAACATAATGGGTTTCAACGGAATCCGGGAAGCATTCGCTGGGGAACTAGCTCTATCAGTTCATATACCGAGCGTGACGAGCACGAAAATTTTCCAGGTGATGAATTGTAATCTCCCGTACAACATAATCCTGGGACAGCCATGGATACACGACGTCGGGGAAGTGCCATCAACACTTTATCAAGTCTTCAAGTACCCGACCTTGCACGGAGTCGCCGACCTACGAGGTGAGAGGCCTCTCCCGAGGAATGTCGCCTTACTCTAGATGGGATTACATCTTCCGAGTCAAAAGTTATTGAAGCATTAGTGCAAGAGGTTAGGGAGGAACTCAGCGAGTTACGGGATCGATTGGCCCTAATGGATCAACTAGCCCCAAGAGCGACTGAATTGGTATGTCGTCTCTCTGAGGTACTACGGAAGCAAGGAGGACCCTCTGGCTGATACAATGTTATTTGACGATGGCTTAGATGAACATTCAACTCCTTCAGATTCCAGTCATAACCGAGCTAGAGACAGGTGAGCACCTATTTTATACGTTTTAAGATCTGAGATAGCTTGGAATGCAGTCCTTGTACGAGAAAAGAACGGGCAACAGATTTCTGTGAAGTATGCAAGTAAGATGCCGCAACACATAGATAAATTCTTGCCCTTATAGCTCTAGTTCAAAGCAACCGTGGTAATGGACACACGAGAGTTCCGTTAGTACTTTCAGGAGCACTCTGTCAGTTTATTCTCTTCGACACCAGTATGAGCCATTCTGTCTAAGCACAGTTTGTTGAAAGATGTGGCAAAGTGGGTTGAAGAGTTGGGAGAGTACGACATCATCTATCAACCCTATACAGACATCAAGACGCAGGGATTAGATGGTTTTACCTCAGATTTTACAGAAGAGCTGGAATGGAAGGCTGAAGAGCCACTCAGGAATGAAGCAGCAATTGAGTATGGTCGTTGGGAAATTCGCACGGAAATGAATCCCAATAGGGAGAAGATCAGTCTCTGGATTAGAACGTTGTCTGGGATGGTCTACCACCACGCCATAAAAACTAATAATCACGAAGAAGAGTGTGTGAAGTCATAATTCAAGCTCTTGACTTAGCCTACATATTGGGGGCCATGGAGATCAGCCTGTACAATAAATCTCAGCAAATGGTCAATCAACTAAGGGAAATATTCGTAGCTGAGGACGTCCATAAGCCCGATCGATGGAGGAAAACCAGGGCAATCTTTAAAAAACTTCATGCGTGAGAATCCATCCACCAAGAAGAAATCTCAGGAGATGCTGAAGCATCCGAAGACTAGGACGATTGCCAGACGATAGTTGAGCTAACCCCCCAGGCCTGATGAACCTTGAAGTTCTAGATACAAGATCCTTCGCAAGGCAGTGATGCACTGGTCAACTATCTGGGCAAGGTGATCTTCCTGAAGACAAGACAGAAAGCATTTACTTGCGGAAACATGCGGTTCACTATTGTTTGATCGGCGAGCAATTGTACCACAGGGTCGTCAATGACCCAGGGGATGACTTTCAAGGCTCAGCACCCTTAAACAGGGAAGCCCAACTGAATGACCCCAAATCTTTCAAGGATCAAACATGAAGTACCGGTGCTTAAGAAAGCATTTACTTTGTTTTTGTTATCTTCTTTTGGTTATGATATTTATCAGACATGTTACAGATTTTCACCCACATCATTACAGGCCCCGCACCTCTTCTATCAATAAAACTACTATCTTACTTAGTTAGTTTTACTCATTAATTTAGATCCATCTATGATCCAACTATTCATAGCCCTGGCTAGACCTAACTTGAAGTAATACACTCACTTTTCGCTACAAAAAGTAAATTACACTACTCTCTTAGAGTTAGACCACGTCTAACTCAGCCACCAGGCATTAATCGAGCGTTGATCTCGTTAAATCAACAAAAGCACCTACATGCTGATGGGGACGCCCGTCCGCGTAGTGCCAGAAAGTCTTAAATACTCGAGTATTAAGCGAAGACGTTTTGTCTCAAAATGCAAAAAGACCGTTTCCACACGGGCTAAAGTCGTCCCATTGTGAGCGCAAATAGCTATCTACTACGGATACAACCTAGACGTCGTCTATCGGTACAAGACGTAATTACTCAAGGCATGCACACTGACACACATTCTTAAAATAGAACAGTCAGGATGACCGAAAGCCATCTAAAATCTAGGTGCACAAACATTTGTTTCATTAATAACAAACAGCCTGTAGGCTCATAATATATATATTTAGTTCTTCCTAATTACAACATTTGTTTACAACAATTGTAGAAAAAAAAGGGAAGACTAAAAACAAGAGCTGCTCAAGCTGAACAATCTTTCATCTGGATTGTAGCTATACGTCGTAAACAGTCCGGAGTTTTTTTTTTCTTCTGACAGCCCAAGATATGTCGGCCCAAACATTCTATCAAGGTATACGGCTATTAGTGCAACCAAAGCCTGTCCGCTTGATCAAAGTAAGGGATCCTAGAAGCACCTGAGTATAGGACTGACCTTCCCTCATCTCGTCTGCTGAACTCGAAGAGAAACTAGAAGACTAGCAGCGAAGCTCGACCATCCGCTTCAACCTCAAATTGCCAAACCGGAGTACACAGCCCCGCAGGTCTTCAAGTAAAAACAGGAGTTCGCCGAGAGTAGGATGGCTTGAGCAGGGAACTTATCACAAGGGAGCCTCTTCCTTCGGGTATCCCATAGCCAACGGCCGGTGAGGTATTGCAACGCCGACAAGACAGTACCAGCAGAACCAAGAGACGACCTTGAGCCGCAAGCAGAGTTAGAGCTTGGTGACTCATTAATCCGCTCATAACCCAAAGTAGTATCCTCTTGCCTGCCATGAAACAGAGTCAGACAAGTCGGCTTCAATCTTACTCCGTCAAAGAAGTAACCTAAACAACAGAGAAATCGTGGCGGAGAAACCTCATGACAACAGTAAGAGCAAAGCGTCCTGACCCCGCACGACAAGAAGAATATCACAGAAATCGCTGTATTAGGAGATGAGCACACCGTAATCAATGCACGTGTAATAATAAAGACATCCCGAAGGACATTATTAGAATCCCGATCAAACTTCATGACTCGGGAGACTTCATTCATTCCCTCATGGATGAGGAGAAAAGGGAAGATAACTGCAGAAAAGTTTCCTCCTTCATGAATCATCCATTCGAAACAAGGAAGGTTTTCTGGAAATATCAAACCAGGATCAAAGGCTAACATTTTTAAAGAGAAAAAAGTTTCATGCTATCATGCAAAATTGTTGAAGAAGCGGATTATTTTCTGAAGTAGACATGATTTTCCCATTCTCATAAAGTTACTATTTATAGGCAGAAAGAGATAAGGACGAGGCATGAAATGGTCACGCGATATTATGGCTAGAGATATGAAATGATTTGGAGCAGTTAATGGCAGTTCCTGAAAAGGTGCGTGAGATCGGTGTCAGCCAATCAGAAGAAAACAAGCAAAATTTTCAAAGAGTTCAATATGATTCTTGGTCAAAGAGACTACGAGTTTCAAGAAGTCAGTGAGATATCTTTTTACCTCACGCTGCTTTCACTTCCTGACTGCTTGCGTCAACACTCAGCAAGTGGGGGGACTAACAGTGTGGGCAAAAATACGTCACCTATTATTACGGGGATACGAGTCTAGCTAGCGAGACTAGAATTATCCTACAAGTCACTGGGCACTGAGGATATACGCCCGCTCCTAGAGCCAACGGCCATTAGGCGGTTTGGTCACAGGGCGCAGGGCACACATCTCGTCGCCTAGGATTTACAGTCTCCTAGTTAAGATTTAGTATACCACTGCCTTGGGTTGTATGCCCATGGCCCTATTAGTACTTGTATTTTTCCTTATTTAAGATTGGGTATTACTACTATAAATACCCATTCTTACATTGTATTGTACATAACACTGGATTCGCCATCAACTTCGGCTACTCTCAAGGAATAAGTTTTATATTGTTTTTCTCCATTATTTCTTGCTTATTTACTTGTCTTTATTTTCATCGTATTTACTTAATTTTTCATCATAATTTTTTGTATTGCTTATGCCCTCATTGATAATTAATTATTTAACCTAAACGTACAAATTTAGGCATAACACATGTCATACATCTATTGGTGATATTATGTGAGATTCTCCTAGTTTCCATTAATATTTCCTAGCATTTTTCTACTTTATTCGTTCATTATTTGTGATAATTATGATTCTTACGCTCATTTATCGTGTTTGTAATTTTAGGAATGGTTTGAGTGAAATCAAGGCAAGAACAAACAAAGTGGAGCAAAATACTTTGGAAAACAAGGCTAGGACCAAAGTGATACACTAGAAGCTGTTTTGAAGGCAAAGCCTCAGATATAGCCCTGAAGATTACGAGCTTTTATGAGAATAGAGCCTCCGAGATAGCCTTGAATGTGGAGCTATGCTGGAAGCGGGGCTTCCAAGACAGTCTTAAGCCTAGCGAGAATAAGTTTTCCCAACTAGTTTATAATTTGGTTTAACTTATTCTAGCACTTTGTAAACATTACAAAAAAACTTATATCTTCGTTATTTAGAGGAAGAAGTCGGATTTTGAAAAAAATATTGGGTTTCCTAACACTTGAACTAAGGGTTTAATTCTTTTACTTCATCTATTACAAGATTACATCTTTCTTCCATGAATTCTTGTTTTGTTATCATGAATATACATAGCTAAACATAGCGTTCTAGAGTTAGGGCAATTATATGAAGGTTAATGTTTGAAAGTCGATTTCCACCTATTGATTTACCATTACGAATTGTTTATTCTTTCTTGAGCTTAATTATTTGGTTATTACGGCTCGATAATTCAAAAATACATATGGTTCATAAGTTGAACTCGACAGAGGAAATTTATGAATGCATATAAGAAAAAATAGGAGTTGATTGTGAACCTGGGCGTCAGAGAATTGATTTGTGGATACAGAAAGACATATACCTTCGCCTTGCTTAGCTAACAGAGTTCTTTAATGAATGCTTATTAGATATCGTATTCCATAGAAATATAGCCATTAGGGTGACTTGCATAGATGAGAGAAGGATCTGTCCTAACATGCAAAGGAAGGGATAAAGAAAACATTTAATCCTTGTTATTCCTATGATAAGTGCGATCATATGGAACATAAGAGGGGTTAGAACAAAAAAATCCATTCATAAGCAAAAAATACTTGTATATATCAACAAAGTAGATATGGTTGCTATCTTAGAACCATTTGTAAATAAAAGTAAGGTGGATGGATACATGAGGTTCTTGGGGTTTGACCACTGTACTTCAAACTCTAATGGTCAAATTTGGTGTTTTTGGAGAAATAGTTGCGACGCTAAGGTCATAGCTAACCATAATCAGCAAATTACTATGCATTTTCAGAGAAGTCCAAATAGGGACGGAATTTTTGTCACTGCTGTTTATGCGAAATGCACTTCTAATGAGAGAAAGGAACTTTGGAGCATCTTGGAAGATTTAAACTCTATTATTAACGGCCCTTGGTGTATTTGATGGGATTTTAATGTGATTCTAGATGCAAGGGAAAAGCTGGGGGGAAGACAACACAGAAACTACAAGAGTTTTGACTTTCAGGAATGTATGGATAATTGTGGAGTCACTGATATCGGCTTCATTGGGCCTAGGTTTACTTGGTGCAACAATAGGAGGCCGGATAAGAGAATTTGGAAAAGGCTTGATAGGGTATTTATTAATGATCAGTGGGGACAAAAATATCAATCTAACATTGTCAAACATTTGGTTAGAACCGGTTCTGACCACAGACCACTTCTGGTAAGATGTAACGATGTCTAGAAATTGGGACTTAAATATTTTAAGTTCCTCAATTTCTGGACTGAGCAACAAGAGTTTCAAGATATTGTCAAGAGTGAATGGGATCACCAGGTTGAAGGCAACCCAATGTGGAACTTGCAACAGAAACTAAAAAAGGTTGGAAAAAAGCTTAGTAAGTGGTCCAGAAAGAGTATAGGCGATGTTCATCATCAGGTGGAAGAGTGGGAGGATAAGGTACAACTCTTAGAAGAAATGGAACTGATAAGCAATACTAAACAATCCAAAGCTGATCTAAATAAAACTCATGTAGAGTATGTTAGTTGGTTGAACAGACAAGAGTCTATCCTTAGACAAAAGTCCCAGGTCAAGTGGTTTGAGTAGGGAGAATGCAACATCAAGTACTTTCATGCGCTGATTAGGGAAAGAAGGAGGAAGTTAAGTCTTCACAGAATCCAAAACAAGAGAGAAAGATGGGTGGTTGGAGATGAAAAGATTACAAAGGCTGCAATTAAGCCTTTTGAGCAGCTATTTAATCTTAAACAAGCAAATACTAAACACAACATCCTAGATTGTATTCCTTCTTGTATAAGCAGGGAGTAAAATGAGTTTCTAACCATAATTCCTGAAGAAGATGAAATCAAAGATGCAGTATTTAGTATTGATGCAAATAGTTCTCCAGGTCCAGATGGCTTCAGTGGAAAGTTCTATCATAGTTGCTGGAATACCATTAAACGAGATATTGTAGATTTTGTACAATTCTTTTTCAATGGTGGAAAGTTGACTAAATTTTTCACTCATACAATACTGGTATTAATCCCAAAAGTAGACTCGCCTTTCAATTTCTCGGAACTCAGGCCTATTAGCTTGAGTAATTTTTCAAGCAAAATCATATCAAAGATTGTTTCCAGAAGAATGAACCCTTTACTTCCGTCAATTATCTCTGAAAATCAAAGTGGGTTTGTGAAAGGGAGGCTCATAACAGAAAATGTCCTCTTAGCTCAGGAGATCACTCATGCTATTAATGAGAAGAATAAAGGGCGCAATTTGATGATGAAGTTAGACATGGTCAAAGCATATGACAGAATGTCTTGGCACTTTTTGATATCAGTATTGAGAAAGTTTGGGTTTGTAGAGATACTCATCAATATGGTATGGAGACTTATGTTAGGAGTTTGGTACTCAGTTCTTATAAATGGCAATAGAAACGGCTTCTTCACCTCAAGACAGGGCTTAAAGCAAGGAGACCCTTTGTCCCCTACTTTATTCATCATTGGTGCTGAAGTTTTCTCTAGGCTGCTTAACCAGCTTAATGAGAATGAGAAGTTCACCCCATTCACAATGAAGAAGAGAGGTCCAGTTATCAACCACTTGGCTTATGCAAACGATATTATCATATTCAGAAGTGGGAAAACAAGATCTATCAAGTTAATAATGAAGCAGGTGAAAAGGTACGAAAAGAGCTCAGGGCAGATGGTTAACAAAGAAAAAAAATTTTCTTGACTGCTCCAAAAACTGGAGCTTCAAGAATAAACAAAATTAGAAATCCTACTGAATTTATTGAAAAGGATTTTCCTTTTAACTACTTGGGATGTCCCATATATGTTGGAAGAAAAAAAATAGCATATTTTGAAGGTATGCTGACAAAAGTAGTCAACAAGTTGAATGGATGGCAGGGGAAGATGTTGTCATATGGAGGAAGGATCACCTTGATCAGACATGTACTTCAATCCTTCCCGACTTACATTTTAACTACTATGAATCCTCCTAAGGGTGTAATAACTCTTATGGAAAAGCATTTTTCAAGATTTTTTTGGGGATCTACTGCTGAAAAAAATAAATATCATTGGAGCTCTTGGGATAAGCTATGCTTTCCCAAAGAGGAAGGTGGAATAGGAGTCAGAAAAATGAGTGACATTTCTGACACTCTTGCTATGAAAAGATGGTGGAGTTTCAGAACTAAACCTTCATTATGGGCCACTTTTACCAGACACAAGTATTGTATAAGAGCTCATTCGGTTGCCAAAGTCTGGACTTCAGGGAACTCTCACATATGGAAGAGCCTTATGCAGATTAAAAAGAAAGCTGAAAGTAACATGATATGGGGTATTAATGATGGTGAATGTAGCTTTTGGTGGGACAATTGGACAGGGAGAGGCGCCTTAGCCAATATATGTCCTACTATTGCTCGATCACCTACAATTAAAGTGAAGCAATTTATGGCAAATCAACAATGGGATTTGTTGAAACTACAAGAGATTCTACCTCAGGAATTAGTTCATCACATAGTGAACATTGCAATTGGCGACCCAACCAAAGCAGACTCCGTCCCTTGGAACTTACTGATCATGGTAAGTTCACTAGCAAGTCAGCATGGAACAATCTTAGAAGTCAGAAGCCGAAGGACTTTGTGATTAACAAGGTATGGCACTCTAGTATTCCATTTAAAATCTCTTTCCTTTCTTGGAGGATTTTAAAAGGAAAACTTCCCTTCGATGACATTGTGGGAAAATTTGGCAACCACTTGGTATCTAGATGTTCATGTTGCACTGCTCCTCAATGTGAGACAATACAACATGTATTTGTCAACAGTGAAGCTGCTAAAAAATTGTGGTTTATATTTGGTCATCCTTTGGGTCTAAAGTTTAATAATCGGCCAATCAGGAATTTCTTAACGGAATGGTGGCAGATGAGGAGCAAAAATGCAGTCCATAAGATGTTGATTCAAATTACTCCAGTAGTAGTTTGTTGGGAATTATGGAAAAACAGGTGCGCTTGTAGATATGGGCAACAAAACAAGTTTTATACTTCTAGAATGGTACAACAAATTGAATGGGTCATCAAGTCTGCTTTAACTAAAGCCTTTCCTAACCTTCACTTCACTGTGTCTTGGCCTGAGCTTTGTCATACAGTGGAAATATTAAAGCCGGTAGTTCAGAACCAACTGGTTCTATGGGAGAAGCCTAAAAGAGGGGAAATCAAGGTCAATATGGATGGAAGTTTTTTGAATAATGGTAAATCTGGTATTGGAGGAATAGTTAGGAATGAAAATGGTGATTTCATCTTTGCTTTCTCAGTTCCTGTTCAATGTAGAAGCCATAACATAGCTGAAGCTATGGCTCTATACTATAGGGCAAATTGGTGTAAGCAAAATGGTTTCTCAACATGGACAATGGAGCTAGACTCAAGTCTAGTGGCGAATATGGTCAAGGAGCAGCATACAAACAATCAAGAGCTTAAGAAGATCATTGAAGACATATCACTGATTTTGAACGAAGCCTCAGCCAAGGTTGTACACTGCTATAGGGAAGCTAATCAAGTGGCCGACTCATTAGCAAAGTTTACCACTACAATTGAAGAAGATGCTTTGTTTGTCAATTTTCAACAACTACCTGGAAATGCAAAAGGACCTTTTTACTTGGACAAATCCCAACTTCCAAGTGTTAGGATTAAATATGATAAGTCAAATTTTTTTGTTGGTTAAACTTATTGTATTAGGCAAGAGGAAACTAAAATGTATAGTTGTTCCTCCATTCTTTTGTTGATTGTGCTTGGACAATCAGTGTTGTATGTTTGAGGAATGGCTAAGACCTCCTCTGTTCTTAATGATGAATACAACACATCAAGAAATATTCCCTGGTTTTTAAAAAAAAAATAATGTCGTGAAGAACCGACAGGTTTTCACAAATATATTAAATATGTTAGTTAGCTATCTAGAAAATCAAGAAGTAGAACCGACTAGAAAACTCAACTGGATTGTTTGTTGCTCTAACTTTTGACCGTCTCTCTCCTATTGATAACAACTCACAACTTGCTCTCGAATACTTGACTTCATTCACTTAATTTTAATTATTGTTTGCTTTAATTGTAGAAAAATCACAACCATTCTTGAAAGAGATCCTTGGATAGTTTTATGAAATTGTTTGCTAGTGTACAGTCGTTAACAATAGTCCTCATGGAAATAATATTCAACTCACTACTTTATTACTTGTCGACTACGTATATTTGCATGTGCATTTAGGAGCAATAATCGGTCTAGTCCAAACACTTGGCATTGAATCTAGATTAGTTGAACCCGAAAGAAGACACAAGAAACTGAATGTGAAAAAGAAAAATAAAAATTATAACAAGGGAAAACTTGACTCCCAATGCATCAAAGCTGTATGATCGATAGATTAATTAGATATTACAAGTTTCTTTCATTTCCATTGAAGAAATGCTCTTATTACGAGAACATTTTGTGATTAATACATGAGAAAGACTTTTTCCCCATAGGTATTGATGTTTGAGAATATTTGCCTAATTTACCTTAATATTTCCTTGCATTTTGGTACTTTATGAGCTCATTATATGAGATAATTGCGATTCTTATGCTCACTTATCGTGTTTGTGATTTTAGGAATGGTTTGGATGAATTCGAGACAAGAACAATCAAAATGGAGCAAAATACGTTGAAAAGCAAGGCTTGGACCAAAATGATGAATCGGAATCTATTTTGAAGGCAAAGCTTCCAAGAAAGCCTTGGAATTTGGAAGTTGTTTTGAGAGCAAAGCTTCAGAGATAGCTTTGAATTTGGGAGCTATACTGGAAGCAGAGCTTCCAAGAAAGCTCTAAGGCTGGCGAGAATAAAGTTTCCCAACTAGTTACGATTTGGTTTAACTTATCCTAGCACTTTGTAAACATTATAACTTAGTCTTTTAAGGGGGTGGGACGTGGAGAAGATCATAGAAGCCCTAGATGTCTTCTAAATGAGTTTTCTTTTTCTCTTTCTCTTATCCTTCTCTTTAATTCTATAGTTTGTTCGTTCTAGAGTTAGGGCAATTACATGAAGGTTGATGTTTGAAAGTTGATTTCTACCTATTAGTTTACTGCTACGAATTGTTTGTTCTTTATTGAGCCTAATTATTCGGTTATTGAGGCCTGATAATTGAAATTTATTTACGGTTTACAAGTTAAACTCGACATAGGGAACTTATAAATGCACATAAGAAAAAATAGAGCTTGATTGTGATCCTGAGCATCAGAGAATTGATTTGCGGGTAGGATAGACATATACCTATTCGCCTTGCTTAGCTAAATATAGAGTTTTTTAATGCATGCATGTGATTTAATTCCATAGACATATAGGTTTTAGAGTAGCTTGCATAGAGTCGTGAAGAATCGACAGGTTTTCACGAATATATTTAACCTGTTAGTTAGCAATCTAGGAAATCAAGAAGTAGAATCAACTGGAGAACTCAACTGGATCGTTTGCATCTCTGAATCTAGACCATTTCTCTCTTATTGATAACAACTCACAAACTGCTCTCGATTAGTTGACTTCAATTATATTACTTGTTTTTATTTATTATTTCCTTAAGTTAGTAAAAATCATAATCACTATTGAAAAAGGTCCCTGAATAGTTTTTAGGAAATTGTTTGCTAGGATACAGTCATTAACACTAGTCCTCGTGGGAACGATACTCAACTTATCACTTTATTATTTTTCGATCACGTATACTTGCGTGCGCGTTTGGGAGCACCAGGTATGTACTATATATTATATATATCTTCCGGTATGGAAGAAGGTCAAAATCATGCCTAGCTGTTAAGCAAGCCTTATAATTTAACCTCATGAAGGAAAACCCTACAGAATATGAAATTTTGCATGTCAATATAATACTCCTACTAATACTTACACAATCTGTATTCTTTGACATCACTCTAACGTTTTGTTCTACAGCAACAGTTGGTCTGACGACCAAAGATAGCTTAGAATCAAACAATTGTCTTCTTCACTCTCTTTCTTCAATATTATCCTATATTTTTTTTTATTTCACCAAATCAACCAAACATCATGTTACATCTTTATATATAGGATCTTCCTTGTTTTATTTGAACATAGCAACAAGAATTTTCTCAAGTATTAGGAAAACACAAAGAGGATATAGAGTGACACAATGGGTGCAGCTACTGGAATATATCTGGTCTTAACTATGATCATATCTTGTCTTCTCCTTAGCATTTCAGCTGACACGAGGCATTACAAGTTTGAAGTATGTTTATTAATTATTTTTCCTAGTTAATTCGTCTTCAAGTTTGTGTTTACAATTAGCACTACTACATAAACCATATTTATATTCTTCTTCTTCATTTTTTTTCCAGATCAAATTGCAAAATGTGACAAGACTATGCCACAATAAGAGTATTGTTACAGTGAATGGACAATTCCCTGGACCTCGTGTTGTGGCAAGGGAAGGTGATCGTCTTGTAATTGAGGTGGTCAATAAAGTTCAAAACAACATCTCCCTCCACTGGTAAAATAAATTATTCATCTACTTCTAACATATCAGCTTAAGAAGTTTAACTAATATACACCGACAATGTAAAGAATTTTTATATTATCTAGTCAATGAGAAGGGGGACCAGTTTGTAATCTTTGAATACAATGACCTAATACTAAAAGTTCTTTACACTAAAAATGTATTAAAGTTAATTAACTTAGAATTATGCAAAGCTGAATGGTATATTTTGTTCTTACAATTACAATAGGCATGGAATTCGACAACTTCGTAGTGGATGGGCTGATGGACCAGCATATATAACACAATGTCCCATTCAAACTGGCCAAAGTTATGTGTATAACTTCACTATAATTGGCCAAAGAGGAACTTTTTGGTGGCATGCACATATTTCATGGCTGAGGTCAACTGTCTATGGTCCTATAGTAATTCTTCCAAAGAAAAATACTCCTTATCCATTTGCCAAACCTTACAAAGAAGTTCCCATCATCTTTGGTAATAAGTCATTGAAACTTCTATAACCTAAACTAGTTTTGAGTTGTAATATATTAAAATACTAATGATGTGACTGATGCAATATGTTACAGGAGAATGGTTCAATGCAGACACTGAGGCCATAATTGCTCAAGCTTTGCAAACAGGTGGAGGTCCTAATGTGTCTGATGCTTATACTATCAATGGACTTCCTGGTCCTTTGTACAACTGCTCTGCAAAAGGTAGCAAGGAATATTGTTTTAACTTTATACATCGACTGACAATATTCTTTTTTAAACATTACGATCAGTTAAGAATCATAATGGATGATCGTTTGACTTTCTAAATAACAATTTTACATATGATATTGACGTTTTTGGGTGTGCTTTACAGATACTTTCAAGCTGAAGGTGAAGCCCGGAAAGACTTATCTTCTTCGATTGATCAATGCTGCCCTTAATGACGAGCTTTTTTTCAGCATCGCGGATCACACTCTCCAAGTTATCGATGCTGATGGTGTTTATATTAAACCCTTTGAGACAGATACAATTATAATTACACCAGGACAAACACATAATGTTCTTCTCAAAACTAAACCTCATTTTCCTAATGCAACATTTTACATGATTGCTAGGCCATATGTGACAGGTCAGGGCACATTTGACAACTCTACAGTTGCTGGAATCTTAGAATATGATTCAAAATCAAAACCCCATTTGAAAAACCTACCAATCTTTAAGCCATCGTTACCAGCTCTTAATGACACAAATTTTGTCACCAAGTTTACAAACAAACTGAGGAGTCTCGCGACTCCTCAATTCCCTGCTAACGTACCTAAAAATGTCGATAAACGTTTGTTTTTCACAGTGGGACTTGGAACAAGTCCTTGTGATCAAAAAAACAAAACTTGCCAAGGACCTAATGGTACAAAGTTCTCAGCTTCAATCAATAATGTCTCATTTGTACAACCTACAACTGCACTTCTCCAATCTCATTTCTTTGGACAATCCAAGGGTGTATACAAGCCTGATTTTCCTTATAGCCCTTTAAATTGGTTTAATTACACTGGGAATCCTCCAAATAATACCTTAGTTAGCAATGATACAAAACTCATGGTTTTGCCATTTAATACAAGTGTGGAGCTAGTCCTGCAAGATACTAGTATTCTTGGTGCTGAGAGTCACCCTCTTCATCTTCATGGATTCAACTTCTTTGTTGTTGGCCAAGGGTTTGGAAATTTTGACCCTAATAAGGATCCATCAAATTTCAACCTTGTTGATCCTATTGAGAGAAACACTGTGGGTGTTCCTTCTGGTGGTTGGGTTGCTATTCGATTTCTTGCAGATAATCCAGGTAAATTTAAAAAAAAAAAAATCATTCAATAAGCTTATTATAATTTCAATCTCTTTACAAGTCTATCAAGACAACTCCTACATTTCCTGTATAGAAATATATTTCGAAAAAAAAAAAGGAATGATTAATAATTAATTATAACATGATGTATTGGGCTGGAGCTACATGGTCCTGAGGGGGTTTATTGTACTATGCAGTAGTGGCAAAATACATTAAATGATATTTATAAATTGTTGAATCATCTTAACATACAAGAGAAGTTTCTCTATTGTAATAATTGCATTACGTCGTAGGTTTGCACGGGTGACACTTTTGCATTTTATTAATTCATGATTCCGACACTAATGATGTATGATTTTGTTTGTTAACAACCAGGAGTATGGTTTATGCATTGTCACTTGGAAGTTCACACCAGCTGGGGATTGAAGATGGCATGGTTGATTCTAGATGGAAAGCTTCCCAATCAGAAGTTGCCTCCTCCCCCAAAGGACCTCCCTAAGTGTTGAGAATTTCCTACAATTTTTGTACCTATTATTTTCTTCTTTGTTTTGCTTGTGAGTCAATCATTCCTCATTTTGCTTCTGTAGTTGGTGGATTATCGTTTGCATTTCCTTTTTTCTTTTTTTTTTGTTATATTTTCGTCTTCTTCTTTTTTATTGCATGTGTTAACTAGAGTCGAGAATTTTGTAAATTCAAATTTCGGAGAAATTAATTTGGAATCAATAATGAAATTTATCACCTTTCTTTGGAATCATATTTATATTTCTTGCATCAGTAATTGACGTTATATCATTTAGAGAAGATTGAAAATGTAGTGCCGTAAAATTCAGAAGTACATTAACCACAGAACAACATGAATTAGAATGATACTCCTATAATTTATTGGTGAAGGTTGAAACATCGGTTGTCCTTGCAATGTCATTGAACTGTGATATCATAAGTTTGAACAAACCAAACGGAAAAAAGAAAGAAGTTTAACAATTGATACCATTTGAGGATAGTTAAACTGCCATAAGTGCTTGAACAATACAACTTGCTTATAACAAACTACTCTTGCACCCAAAAACAAATGTAAGGACCCTGCACTAGCTTAATTTTCTAGGCTCATTTGCAAAAATATGACACGGGAATCCACGGTTTGCCTTTTTGCCCGCGCTAAGAGATGGTTTGTAAAAATGCCCTCATTAAGATTTAATGAAAAAAATTCGGGGCCAAGACTTTCCTTTATATTTTTCTGTTTTTCAACACTTATCCCTTCAAGTATTGGCCAATACTTGTCGCACTAGGCCGTAAGTCTTGGCAAGACTTGCCATTGATCCCTGCTCGATTTTCCAACACTTGCACGACAAGTATTGGCAATAGGCAACACTTGCTGCATTACGTCGTAAGTCTTGGCGATTGTCAAGACTTGCCTCTTCCACTTTTCCCTGCATTCTCGCCATATAACTTGAAGTATTGGCAAAACAGCACTTGCCCTTGAAGTATAGCCAATTGCCAAGACTTACAAATTTTTTGCCTTGAAGTCTTGGCTTGCGGTCTAAATAAGGGCATTTTGCTAAAACATTCCTTAGCGCGGGTAATTTTGTAAACCACTCCTTATAGAGAGCATACGGTGAAATTTTTTTGAATTTTCTCAATATTGGACAAACGGGGATGCACAAATTATCCGCTTATTATATACATATACTAATAAATATATTATACTGACTATTTTTCGTTTAACCACCATCAAGCAATTGTTCATGCAACGTAGAAGTGCCAAATGCCAATGGAACCGTAAACAGCATTAGGATGCGATTAACGAACATAAATAGGTTGACTTATAGAAATAGGAAACTTCTGAGATCTCATCACCAATTTGTCCCCTTAAGAAAGTTCTTGGCTAGCATTAGGTCTTTGCTAAAGCAATCGTTAGGAGCTTCCCTCTGGATGCTAGCAACTTTTCCTAATTGAGGCTATTTTATAAGATTTTTCTTATAGGGGTGAAAACTATAATATTAGCACCAGATTGGTCTATCTCGCACAAAACCTTGAAGCAGTAAGTAAAAAGGGAGAATTTCAAAACTAGCTCCTCAAAGTAAAATAATTACAAATAAGGGGCCAAATTTCAGTCATAGCACCCTCTTATTTTTAATTTACATAACATAGCACTTCCTTATTTTTCAATTACATAACATAGCATTCCTTTGAACTAAAAACCTTAGGAGCCACTCCCCCACCATCCACCGCCTCTGACCTGCCGCGGGAAACCAAGCCGCCGCCTGCCGAAAAATTGAAAATCTACCGATTCTCATCGGATTGCTTATTTTATTGATGGATTTGTTTAAATAATTGTTTGTTGATAATTTTATACACCTAAGTCTATCAAAATAATAAATTATACAAGTAAATATATAGAAAAATGTGTATGCAAGAAGGAAAATACAAAAATATACACAAAAAATATAAATTTTATACAAACATCCATAAATAATGCACAAATCTGAAATTTATACAACATTATTCATTGTTCATACACGCGTATACAGCTTTATACAAATTTACAGAAGTGCATAGAATATGCTTATTCACTATACATACACACATATACATATTTATATATTTTTATACACGTTTACAATGAGTGTATAAACTTATATAAAAATGTATAAAATTGTATAAACTCGTAAAAATAATTTTATACAGTGTTTCGAGCAGCTTCTACACAGAATCTTAACAAATACAAGATTTGTATAGTTTTATATAAGAAAATCACTAGATTTAAAAAGTTTTAATAAAAACTAATAGATCTCACCGGATACTTATGAAAAATATGAAAAAAAAAAAAGGAAACATGATAAACAAACCCCTCACCGGAGTTTTGACCGAAATATACAACAATAAATTGACATTATTATTTAAAAAGCAAAAAAAAAAAAAAAAAAAAAAAAGAAGAAGAAGAAGAAGAAGAAGAAGAAGAAGAAGAAGAAGAAGAAGAAACAGCGGTGGTGGGGGTGGTAACGATGGCGGCGGCGGCGGCCGTGGCTTGGAGGAAAGGGAATGAAGGTATAGTAGTGGTGGAAGGAGTGGGGGAGGGACGGCGTTATTATGTAAGGGGAAAGAGAAGAGAGAAAAATGAGAAGGAGAAGAGAGGAAAATGAGGGCTAGGATGTTTTATCTTTAAATAAGCGGTGCTATAGAGTGAAAGAAAAAAATAAGGGGGTGCTAGGTCAGATAAAGTAAGGAAATAGGGTTTTTTTGGTAATTTTCATGAGAGGAATGTCTCTCCATGCAATTGTCTCAAGTAAAAATTGGAAAATTTTAAAAAATAGACAGCCCACTACCCAAAATTACAAACATGAGGCCATTGTTTTTTTCATGCATAGAACTCATCCCTAAATTACAAATTTTAGCACTCCTTCATAAAAAACATCCTAGATACCAAATCTCCCGCTCCCCAGCCACTGAGCCTCCGGAAGACACCCTCCCCCGCCAGTGATGTCATTAATTTTTTGTATTTTACCGAATTTATGTTGTTTATTGCGTCTAAATCATTGCTTTGGACAAGTTTATTCAGATAAATCTCTCCCCCAAAAAATAAACTATACATGAATATACATAGATAAATGCGTAGAAATGAGAGAAATACAAAAATATACACAAAAAAAAGTAAAAATTCATATAAACATCCTTAATAAACAGATTTATTCACACGCATATACACACTTATACAGTTTTATACAATTTTATACACTTGTATAAATTTGTATAAAATTGTATAAACTTGCGGCAGACTGCTATCTCGGGAAAAGGGTGACAGGTCGGGTAAGATTAAAAAATATGGGCCATTTTTGGTAATTTTCATCTTTTGCTTGTCTTTTAGTGTAATTATCCCGTAAAAATTTAGCCACGTAGCCTGTTTGCACTGCGCTAAATGAATACTAGCCAGCAGTGCAAAACTGTTTGAAGACTAGCTACCTCCGGACAAGTCCCAGTATTAGTTCAAAGTCCCATTATAAAATACTGGGATCACTTAAACACTAATAGTTCAAAGTCCCATTATAAAGTACTGGGCCTTTGAACATATTATTTCAAAGTACCATTATAAAATACTGGGACTTTATATATAAGCTACAGGGTACTATAAATATGAATCTCATTATAAAATAATGGGACTTTGAACATGTTAGTTCAAAGTTCCATTATAAAATACTGAGACTTTATATATAAAGCTCTAGGGTACATAAATATGAATCCCATTATAAAATAATGGGACTTTGAACATGTTAGTTCAAAGTCCCACTATAAAATATTGAGACTAGACTTTATATATAAAGTTCCAGGGTACTATAAACATGAATCCCATTATAAAATAATGGGACTTTAAACATGTTAGTTCAATGTCCCATTATAAAATACTGAGACCATTCGGGGGTGTATGGCAACTCTAATAGAGTGTAAGTGTGTGCGCGGAGTTTTTCTATTCCTCAATTAATTTTGAAATGGTAGATAATTCTCACTTAGCGCGTCAAAAAATGGCTACGCATCAAAATCACAGAAGCAGTAATAGCAAAAAATTTCACCACGCGTCCTCAAAATTAAGAAGTGCTGTCTTTTTGCCCCCATTGAGATGGTTTTAGCAAAATGACCTCCATTTTATCCGTAGATAACAATTCAAGTTATCAATCAACAAGTATTGCCCATTACAAAGAGATCAAAGGGCAAGTGTTGCATGCGAGAATGTGGGAAGAGATTGAAGGGGCAAGTGTTGCTAAGGTAGTAGTTCAAGTTATTTGGGAGAATGTGGTAATAAATTAAAGGGCAAGTATTGTCTATGCAAGAGGAGGTCAAATGCAAGTGCTGCCTTATAAAGGCAGCACTTACGAGAAAGGGAGGGGGGGATACGAGAGTTATTATAAGATTTATAGGGGCATTTTCATCCAAAATTTATTCATTAAACTTAACGGATGTCATTTTTGCTAAACTACTGTTGTGGAGGTCAAAAAGGAAAACTATTACCTATGGTGTCATAGTTCTGCAATTCTCCCTAGTAATAGCCAATCAATTTGGCATATACAACAAATCTAGTCTAGATTTTTGCACGAAATAGATATATTTGGCGCTGTTGTTACAACTTTATTCTCGATAGAAAAAGCTTACAACATCCGAAAAATTTTCTGACGATCACGATAGAAACTTCTGATGAGCATCAGGTCATGCTGCTAGTAATATCTAGCGATCGCCAAGAGCTATTCTAATGGGGGCCAAATTGTAATACTTTCTTATAAGGGTCAAATATGTAATGGGTCGCGAGAAAATCATCCAATCTATTCTAACTATATGGGCCTATATCGCACCTTGGCCATCATCAATTTGCTACTAGGCCTTTTTACTAGCCCAGCACAAAAGGGGAGTGTGACAAAACTATGACACTTAAGGCAATGGTTTGTCTAATTGACCCCACTAAGAGTGGTTTAGCAAGAATGACCTTCTCTAAGTTAAATGAATCTTTTTGGACTAAATTGCCCCTGAACAAATTATATAAACCAGACCTTCCCTTCATTTACTCTGCAACTTATTTCCAGACCTTCCGTCCCTTTACTCTTCCAACTGATTAACCTAAGAACTCAAATTTCCAGAAAAAAAGAAGATTCAAAGGTAAGTTTCTTCAATATTTCATTAATTTTATGTAGTTTTAAAATTTAATTTTGCATAATTTCATCTTAAATTCATAGAATATAGTTTTTGTATAATCACATATTAGCTAAAGCGATTTGTGAATTTTGATGATAATGATTGAAAACTAATGCTAGATAACCAGCAATTAACGCCACATTGATTTTCAATTGCTGCAAAAAAAATTATATTACTTTGAATCTTTATTTGTTGCATAATTTACGAATAGAAATTGCAATTATTCTTATTTAGTCGCAACTGCATTGCTTTGCCTAAATTAACTTGAAATAACTTGTAGATCATGTATGTTAATTGGTACTAACAGAAAATGCTTTTTGAGATCTGTTGCAAGGGAATGTGTTTGTAATGCACTCGCTGCCTTGTGGGCAGCACTTGCAGTTGAACTGCAAACAACTGCTGCTAGATAAACTCTACATGTGTTGCCTAGTATGCAGCACTTTTCATCGCCTGAAGTGGTGCCTTGTAAGTATTGTCCACAGGGCCACACTACATGTAGAGTAGCTCTGGTTCAAATGTAGAGTAGCTCAACATGTGCTGTCTAATAGGCAACAGTTTTGAACGCATAGCATGTGCCTTTTCAAGTGTTGCCTTGTGGGCAACACTTGAAGATTTGGTGCAAAATAAAAATGTATAGGGATCTCTACATGTGATGCACAACAGGCATCACTTTACTTTGTACCTACTTGTTACAGTGAACCTCCAACGTCTATATATCTCGTTAGTCTATTCAACAAAGTCTAAACTCGTGTAACCATTTCAATGCGTGCAGAATTTAGATGGCAACAAAATGCATATACATTGCTTACAATATAAAGTATCTGGATCATGAGACGAAACTAATCCTCGTCACATATGGTGTTACCTTCCATGCAGTTTAGAGGGACATCTTTAATGCTCTGAACTGCAGCCCTGATGACACCGAAGCAAAAATATGATTCGACACTAATCTGGATACAAGCAAAGGAATGATAGTGACGAATGATCAAGAACTGAACACTTGCTTGTATCTGCTAAGCAATTATCAACATTTCAGCAAGTCCCGTTTCATAGTAGAGCTCACTAGAAGAAACGACACGTCCTAAAAAAGTAGCAGTACCAGTAACACATGCCCATCACATGTGAATGAAGTAGAGGATAGCGGTGCGCTCCAACAACAACAAGGAAATTTGATTGAACTTATTGACCAACACGAAGAACTAGTGGCACTCACTGACCAAGAAGCTGAGAATACACGGCAATTTAATATGTATTTGTTGCAAAATTTACGAATAGAAATTGCGATTACTCTTATTTAGTTGAAACTACATTGATTTGCCCTAAATTAACTTGAAATAACTTGTAGATGATCTTTGTAAATTGTCAATGACAGGAAACACTTTTAAAACTCTTATTCATGGGCATTTCTTTGCAATACATTCACTGCCTTGTGGGCAACACTTGCATCTGTGGTGCAAACAATTACTTGTAGATCAACTCTATATGTGCTGCCTAATAAGTAGTACTTTTTATCGCATGAAGTGGTGAGTTGTATGTGTTTTCCTGTAGGCAGTACTTGGAGGTCTGGTTCAAAACAGCAAGTAGAGAAGCTCTACATGTGCTGCCTAATAGCAGTTTTTTTATAGTGCCTTTTGAGTATCGCCTTATCGACAACACTTGAAGGTTTGGTGCAAAACAACATGTAGAGAAATCTCTATATGTAATGCCTAACAGGCAGCTCTTTAGTTGTTTTGCAAAATCTTTCTGTTCACTTGCTATAACTTTTGTACTAAATTTGCCTACAAGTTGCGGCTGAAGGCCATCGCTTTAAGTAAAAAAGTGTAGACAAGTTTCTACAACTTATTGCCATTCGACCTCTACCCCCTATGCACAATACTAAACAAAGCAAAAATTGAATGTTTTGTGTCTATCTTGTTAATTTATTCAACAAACTCTAAACTCGTGTAACTGTTTCATTTCGTGCAGAATTTAGATAGTAACAAAATGTATATACGTTGCTTGCAATGGAACACGGAGCATTATTTTGAAGAGCGACGTAGCAAGTCTGAATGACGAAATGAAAAATTAGATGCAGAATATTGGAGTTTGAATCACAATGTCCATTAAAGTACTCAAACAAATAAGAGAGATGATGCTTACAGGACATATAAACGACAATGATGAATCAAATATCATCGATGAATCTACTCCACCGACTTTAGCAAATTAGTGCTATTTTGTCATATCATTATATTTTTAATATCATGTTTTTTAATATATTTTGAAGGACATTTTAAAGAACACTGTTTTCTTTTATTGTATTTTGATTCAATATGTCTTCGTTTATTTCTCCCTTAACCCATCAATCATTGTGTTTGCCTACAAGTGTTGGTAAATAGGCAAAAATTATCTGCCAATTCTTACCAAATCCTCACATACAATTGTATTGAGTAGCTGCTCAGGCACTCGGCCTATTCCCATCACCAAATTCCCCTAGCCAATTCCATTAAATTGTTGCCTAGGTAACCCTTAGCCTCCACCTTCTTAACAAATTCTCCGAGCCAATACCTTTGAAATATTGCCTAAACATCACTTGAGCCCCACCACACACCAAATTCCCCCAGTCTCCAATTTCATTAAAATGATACATAGGCTGTAATAAGCTTAAAATATGTAAACAAACACTAAAACACAAGCTAAGTATTCAATATGTCATAGCTTCATTTCTCCGTTAATCCCCTCTACCATTTTGTTTAGATCCAAGTGTTGGCAAATAGGCAACAGTTGCCTGCAAAGCCTTACCAAAACCTCACAGTCAAATGCCTTAAGTTGATGCCTGACAGGCAGCACATGACCTATACCCCTCACAAACGAGATCCTTTAACATGCAACACTTTGCCTCCACCCTACCCAAATTTCTAAAGCTAATACACTTGAAATGATGTTGCATAGGCATCACTTCACCCCTTACCTCTCACCAAATTCCACGAGCAACTTGCATTGAGTTACTGCCCTCACAAAATATAAGTTTATAAAATACAAACACACATTAAAAAACAAGCCACGATAAATATAAGGCGCTTTCAAGAAAATGTATATTCAATACTAAATACAATCAAACTCTATAAATCTCAAGACATTCATATTGCTAAAATATAAACATTTATTAATTATGTCATCCTCATTACTTTTATACAACAGAGAAAGGCTTTCCAAGTGCCCCTTCATAAAAAAGAGAATTATGGTCTTGGTAATCATCACCTATCTTCTCAAGAGGAGTGTTATATATATCCACCATTTGACTTGGACCTTGCATGACTCTACAGATTAGCAGCCAAATCAAAATGATAATCTTTCAATTGCGTACACTTTATCTTGGAAACATATTTGCCATGCATTATTGAATCAACAAACTTAAACACCTAAGCACCACAATCATACCTGCAAAAAATTTAACGGAAGGCTGAATGCAAAAAATAGAACAAAACAATATGAACTGAATCAACAAATGCAATGTCACACCATAATTAAATCAATCTTAATGGGCAACAAATTTTTCTCTATAATCAACAAATGTAATGTCAACATCACAAAAAGAAAGAAAACTAAAAAGAGAACACCTATTACTAAACATTAAGCGCATAGCCTGACAGACAACATTTTCTCTATAAATAGAACTTATGCTTGAATGTTATGTCAACTTTTGTCATGTGGGCAACAGTTTCAACAACAATAGGAAAATAAAAATACGATAACCAACAGAATATATTCTTGAATATAATCTCAGTTATTGCCTTGTGGGCAACCGTTTCTACAACAAAAAAAAAAAAAAAACAAAATGCAACACCAATATTTTGCCAAAAATTTACATCAACTATGTAATTAATATATTTCATATAACACATTTGTTGACATAACAAATATTACCAATTAACAAAAAAAATGTAATGAATCAAGGAAGCAAAAATTGCAACACAGACTGAAAAGCAACACTTTTCATACAAAGCACAACACATGCTTGATGTTATGATGTCAATTGGGCAACAATTAGGCGACAGTTTCTGGAAAAAAAAATGCAAGAACCAATGGAAGTTATGCTTGAATCTTATGTCAACTGTTGCCCTATGGGCAACACTATCTACAGTAAAAGAAAAACGAAGAGCAATGGCAATACTTTGCTAAAAGTTATATTAACTACCTAACTAAAATAATTTCATATAACAAATTGAATAAACATTACGGATTACCAATAAAATTTAAACATTTACGGAATTAAAAATTGAATTAACAATGAACATTAACAAAGGGAAATATCAAATTCGCAGAGAACTAAACAAAGAAAAAAGAAAGGAGAAGGAAACTAACCGAGGCGTAGAACCTTAATTCGAGAGAGGGAGGGGGAGAGAGACAGAGAGAGCAGAAAAGAGGTGGCTCACCATTAGCATTGTTGAACCCCAAAAATTACCCTTTCTTTAATGAAAAGATAGGTTTCGGGTATAATGTTCAACAATATGGGATTCCAAAGGGTTTTCTTTGGAGTCGCCACCTAATTTTAGGAGAATTAGGAACCAATTAATTAAATAGTGCGTGCAATCCTCCGTTTCAAGGAAATAGTCTATTTTCAGAGATTCTGCGTAAGAGGTTCATTTATTTTCGAAAGAAGGTTCCAATTTGAAAGCACTTTCGAAAATCCACAAAATGTGGTTAATCCTTCGGTTTTCACAAGACAGCTATATAAATGCAAATTTACAAAACTATTTAACTTTCAATTTAAAGCGTCACCAATTGGATTTAAAAAAAACTTATCCATAAAAAAAGTAGAGAAAATAAATGACTTTAATAAGAAAACGGATTTATTTGAATACTTGTACTAAAGTTAGTATTTTAGAAATAATCTTAAGATTATTACGAATTGGCTTGCGCGCACCATTTAATTAGAAGGTTCAAAATTTATAAATAAGGTGGAAATTCCAAAGAAATGAAATATTCACAAAATAACTCAATAAATAAATAAACATTCATTTATAATCAATCAAATTATTCTACAATAATTATCTACGGGGAATTCCTAATGATATGCAAATTCTAAAGGATTGGGCAAGAGAAGAGATTTAGAAGAAGAACCCGAAAATTGGCAAACTCACGGGAGCCTTGTATTTATTTAATTTTATACATTTATGCCCATGAGCCTAAAACATCACATGGCTCAACAAAGCATTTTTTTTTTAAAAAAGTCTTCACTTCTTGAATCTTGAGCCCGGACTTGACCCTAATGCGACTCCAAGCCAATAAGCCAATCCCAATTGGAGTTTAGCCAACTCGATCCCAAGGAGTGTATTATGCAAAGGAAATGAGGATAAAGATTAGTATAGGAAATAATCAAACAACGAATGAGCTAAAACAAATTACTGGATGAACAAATAACTAATACATATGCACGTCTAGCAAAACCATGTCAAAGCACAATACAGACCTTAGAAGAGCATGCAGATCTCATTTTACAAACTATCTTGAAGAAAGATTGGCTAGCAATCAATAAACAAAGTCTGGAAAGGAAGAAAAATATAATGTTCGACCCAAACTTCCTCTTTTATCTCACAATTCCAGTAGAAAAAGAACAAATGTCTCATTTTATGATATGCCTTTCCTACTGATACTTATGACAGATTAGGAAATATGGAACTGAACTACACCTCAGCCATCATATAAAAAAAAAAGAGCACCAAGCATTTAACCTACACTACATAAATCCTCTCTTTCGCAACATTACATAAATCAATCACAGATTTAAGATAGACCAATCTTGACTTGTATAATAGAAAAACTTAAGAGACGAAGGCTCAAACTTTTAGCAGGCTGCAACTTCAACGACTCGACTCAGGGAGAAAGACATTTAAAACATGAATTATGAATTCGGACTAACATAGGAGTAAAATGCAGGGCCAAACCTTTTCTAATGCACGCTTTAAAGGCTTCAATTTTAAGAAGTGTCGAGACAATTTAGTAATTTTTTAATCAGAAATGATGCCAAATCTTTCTGCTGAACTTAATAATATCAATCTATTATACCCAGAGAGAAGAAGAAAGAAGAAAAAAAAAAGACTTCAACTTTAGCAACTCTCAAACAACTAAACAAAACTGCAACTCTCATACACACATGACAACGACCAGAAACACATAAGCAACCTGGAGAAAGCTTGACCCCTGCTGCTCTCTTTTCAACAGAAAACCAGAAGCAACCTAGACCCTTGGACAAACAACTACACACCAGACCCTCACACTAGCCTATCAACCTCCTGAACCACTCTTAAACCCATCACACATGGAGGCAAAACCAGACCAGAGAAACACTTCCAAAGCAGCAACTCAACTACCCTGAAACCAATCCCAGATAGCTCACTAATTCCCTACCCTCACAGCATGTGAAAGCAGCCTTCACAAAGTCCTCAACCACCAGAAAACAACCGAGCAACACCCCTGCACCAACCTGCTAACACCAAAGCTCTCCAAACACTCTCAAGCTAGCGGGACTAACTGCATACGCTTCTTCCCAACTCACAGACCTCATCATACTAACTCCAGGCTACTCTCATCACCTGACCACCTATTCAAATACTACACATTCCCTGAGCAACCGGATTACTCCCTAGAAACTCCAAGCCCTGCAGCTCCTAAAACTACCTTCACACAGCCCCTTAACCAATAGAAGACAACTACTCAGACACCCTAAGATCACCAAAACAGCTTGGAAACTACCAAACTCATACCTACATCCATCTCCCATTTGAACAATCACCAATTACCTCTCCAAGCAGACTGCCACACCCTCAGAACCAAACTAATTCCCACCAGAAACTCATTCAGACAATACAACAAAGAAACTGGAATCTTTAAACAAACAAACAAGAAGAAAACAACTCAAAATTTAGAACTAATCGCAGACATCCATATTCCAACTTTGATTTAAGAGTAGAGACCAAGCACAAGAGGACAAGAACTCTAAAACTGATGAAGGAACAAAGCTTTGCACTTTAACACTATTTATAAATCTTTTAATGAAGCAGGAAGAAGAAAAAACATGCCAAGAAGCTTGAAGTCATGGAAAACTCATGAATTCTACTTATTCTAACTATTCAAAGTTTATAACTACTAATCTCATCTTCGAGTTGTTATTTATTTTCTTAAAAGAAATGTATCTTTTAAAGAAAATGTCTTCAAAGATTAATATCTTTAGGTATCAAACAGATTTCAAGTATCTAGTTTCAATTTCAAAACTTTATAGGTACAACATACCTAAAATAGTTGAAGTCTTAAGAAAAGAACAAATTTAACTTCAAAATTCTACTAAAATAGTAAATGAACAAAGACTGGATTTGTCATTCTTTATATGCTTTTATTTAGGCACGAGTAAATATAAACCTCAATCTAGATGAAGGCAAACTTCAGCGGGACAGGGCAATCCAGATTCCAACTAATTTCCATACGAACCAGAAAAAGGAAAGGAACACTCTCAGCTATTCACGAACTCATTTACACGGAATTCCAATATTAATCACTCATATATCGCTTCACAAACACATGTATAACATTATACCAGATTACATTCAAAAATAAAATGATATCGAGGCAAAGTTATTACCTGTTTTGACGCAGCGAGCCGAGGCGTGAATCCGAAGAAAGTAACTCGACCAAGCGACTCGAACGAGGTCGTCGACTCGACTTACGAAGAAGCGATAAAACAAAAACCAAGGAGAACAGTAACAGCTACACTATATTTTCTTGGAATCCCAGACTAAAAACCAACCTTCTATGTATAAATTTCGAGTTCGTTCTGCTGTTTTCTGAATTTTCTCCCCTAATGGCCCTCTGCTCCCGCTTCAAAATGAGATTCGCAGCACTGTTATATCCCCAAAATTTAGGGTTCTAGGTGGAAGGAAAATACCCAAAGTGACCCCAAACGGTCTCAATTGGATAAGGTTTGTACGATCGGATGATGAGCTGGAGAGAGGGGATCATTTTTTGGAGAATTTGATTTCAAATTTTTTGGGGAAATTGAAAATGGATCGCGGGTCTTGGGGTTCAGGGAAAACGGGTTCCCTTTTTGAAATGGGGAAATGGGTGTGGGGGTGTAACGTATATGATGTTTGCATAGGTGAGCTGAAATTGGGCTATGCTGTGCAATTTTAGCCTATTTTCTTCATATTTCAAATTATTTCACTTTTAAATCTAAAATAGACATTTTATAAAATAATTAGATATTAACTGAAATGTTTGGGACAAAATTGGGTGTCAACAAGCATTAGGGCTTATATTGGTTAGGGGCAAAATAGTCTTTTCATACATTAAAAAATGAGTAGAAGGCCAATTTACTAAAACATTTCTTAGTGGGGACAAAAATACATAACCAGGGATAATGAGGTACACGTGGTGAAATTTTTTGGCACAAAAGATACACTTTAGTAAGCAGAATTTCACCAAACAGCCTTATGTCCGTGTTGTTTAGCTTTTACTCTATTTTTGAAATTTGTGCAAAAATAACCTCATTTTTCGACTTTCCACAACCATCTTAAAACTTCAAGCAAGTTTTGATGGATTCATCAAAAGTTTACTTGTTCACACTTTTGATGGATCCATCAAGTTTTGAAAATTATGTCTATTCTTGCACAAATTTATAAATGGGGGAAAGCTTAAACAGAGTGCAAAACAAGAGCCTGTTGTGAAAATCACTCTTTTAGTAGCTATGAACAGTTGGAAACCGGGAATTTAAAATCTCTACGTGAACTCTTTCTAAAGAGTCCTGATGTTTGGCAATATTTGCCTATTTTACCTTAATATATTCTCACATTTTAGTACTTTATGCGCTCGTTATGTGTGATAAATATGTTTCTTGTGCGATAAATATGTTTCTTGTGCTCACCTATCGTATTTGTGATGTTAGGAATGGTGTGGATGAATTCGAGGCAAGAACGAGCAAATTAGAGTTAATGGACGCGTTGGAAGCTATATTGGAGCAAAGCTTCAAGAGAGCCCTGAAGTGTTGGAAGATATTCCGGAGCAAGGCTTCAAGAAAGCCCTGAAAAGTTGGAGGCTATCGTGAGGCGTGGCTTCAAGAAAGCCTTGAGGCTGACGAGACAAAAGTTCTCCCAACTAGATTAGGCTTTGGTTTAACTTATCCTAGTACTTTGTAATCAATATAAAACCTCTTTTATTTCATGTTAGAGAGGAGTCGATACTTTGGAGTAATTTGAGATCACCATACTTCATTGAACAAGGGTTTATTCCTAATCTTTCATCTATTACATCATATACATCATTAATTCATCAATTCATTGCCTTGTGATTATGACTATGCGTGGCTAATTCTTACGTTCTAGTGTTAGAGTATTACATGAAAGTTGATGTTTGAAGATTGATTCCCATTAATTGAATCCCATAACGGGTTGCTTATTCTTTCTTGATTTCACTTGCTTAATTATTAGAGCTCGATAATTATGCATTATCTATAGTTTTTAGATTGAACCCGAAAGAGGGAATTTAATTACGTAATAAGAAAGAATAGGACTAGTTTGTGAACCCGGGCATCGGGGAACCAATGTGTGAGTAGGATAGACATATACTTGCTCGCCTAGTTTAACTAATTACAGAATTCGTTAATGCGTGCACGTGATTCAACCCATAGACATATAGGGATTGAAGTAGCCTGCATAGACTGTGAAGAATCGAAAGGTTTTCACGGGTACATTTAGTCTGTTAGTTAGTAACCCGGGATTTAAGAAGTGGAATCAATTGGAAAACTCAACTGGATTGTTCGTAACTCTGACCCTGGACCGTCGTCTTAATATTGTTAACAACCAAAGTTTGCACCATTGTTTGACTAAACTTTCATCAATTTAATTACTGCTTTTTAAAACTCTCACCATTGGAAAAAGATCCCTGAATAGTTGTTAGAAATTGTTTGTTAAGTGTTAGTCTGAATAGTCTTCGTGGGAACGATACTCTACTTATCATTTTATTACTTGTCGACCGTGTATACTTGCGTGTGCGTTTGGGAGCAACAAGTTTTTGGCGCCGTTGCCGGGGACTAATTATTGACTAATTTCTTTTTGAACGATTACTTAATTTCTATTCAGGTTTAATTTTTTGTTGAGTTTCTTGTGTTGTTTCAGGCAACAGGTTTTGCATGCAAAGGAATAGAAATGACGAACCACTCGCACCTTTTGATCCTGAGCCTGAAAGAACCTTGAAAAGGGTAAGAAGAGAAGTGAGAGACCGAAAAGAACTAGCAATCGTACTTGCTTCTTTACCCATTGAAATGGCAGAAGAACGAGCAGTAGCAGTGCGAGATGTTGCTCTTCCCAGCCTGGGGGGAGTAGCGTCAAGTATTGTGAAGCCCGCTATTACCGAGCACTTTGAGATTAAGCCCGGCATGATTCAGTTGCTGCATGTGACTGGGCAATATGCTGGATTACTTCATAAGGATCCGCAGCAACACATTCAGAATTTCCTGGAGATCAGTGATACGTATACACCAGTGGGAGTTCCTACTGATTATGTTCGTTTGACTTTGTTCCCGTTTTCACTGATTGGGACAGCAAGGAAGTGGTTAAAGGCTGAAAAGCCTGGGTCTATCACTATTTGGGAGGATTTGGCTAAGAAATTCCTGGCTAAATTTTACCTGTCTGCCAAGACAGCCCGGCTGAGGAGTGAAATTATGTCCTTCAGACAGATAGAAGGAGAATCTTTGTATTCAGCCTGGGAGCGATTTAAAGCTCTATTGAGAGATTGTCCACACCACAATCAATCCAATGAGGTTATTGCACACACTTTTGTTGAAGGGTTGAACCAACACACTAAGATCGTGGTAGATGCTGCTGCTGGAGGCCAAGTACTGGCCTTAAATTTTGATCAGATTTATGATTTACTTGACAAGTTTTCGCAGAGCAATCCTGATTGGCAGGGTGTTGGTAGAGCTAATGCGCATAAATCTGCTGGGATACTTCAATTGGATGCAGTTTCAGAGCTAAGGGCGAAAATGGATGCTATTTTCAAGCAAATCAGTAAGTTAACTCTGCCGCAGGCTAAACCACCAGCAGATCCAGTGCAACAACTTCAAGTCTTTTGTGAGGTTTGTGGAGAGGATCATGCTACTGACGTCTGTCCATCTAATCCAGAGTCAGTGTATTATGTGGGTAATCAGAACAGGTCACAGGGTCATAATCACAATCAATATGGTAATAGCTATAACACTGGTTGGCGTAATCACCCAAATTTTTTCTTGGAGGGATAATCGTGAGCAGCTTCAAGGCAATGAGAGACCCCAAAATAATCTTCAAAATGCACCACAGCAGGGGTCACAGTCGCAGACTCAGCCACATCAGTCTAATTCAGTTGAGGATATGCTTAGAAAAATTCTTGCAGGGCAGCAAAAGCTCATGGATGATTCAGAAGCGCAGGCACAAACAATTAAAGATTTGAGCAATGCTCAGAAAGATCTTGAGAGACAAATGGGGCAGCTAGCTGGAGCACAAAATAATAGACCTCGGGGTGCTTTGCCAAGTGATACAGAGAAAAATCCTAAAGAATTTGTGCAAGCAGTTACTTTGAGGAATGGAAGAGCTCTAGAAGAAGTTCCCCCAAAGCCAAAGAAGCCTGTTGGTGAGTTAGAGCACAATGCTGATAGGGAAGTGGAGAAAGAAGCTGAGAAAGTGATAGAAAAGCAGCCCGAGTATGCTATTGTGAGACCACCACCACCTTTCCCTCAGAGAGTTCAGAAGCAGAAAGTTGATGCAGCATGCAAGAAATTCTTGGAGATCTTGAGTCAGATTCAGGTAAATATTCCTTTGGTGGAGCTTTTGCGGGATGTTCCCAAATATGCTAAATACATCAAGGATATTTTTGCTAACAAGAGAAGACTGACTGAGTTTGAGACAGTTGCACTCACTGAGGAGTGTAGTTCTAGAGTTAGAAGCAAGCTTCCTCAGAAGTTGAAGGATCCTGGCAGTTTTACTATTCCCTTGAAAATTGGGGAACATGAGGTTGGACGAGCTTTATGTGACTTGAGTGCTAGTGTGAATTTAATGCCTTCATCAGTTTTCAGGAAGCTAGGCCTGGGTGAACCACGACCAACTACTGTGACTCTGCAGCTGGCTGATAGAACTTTGATATGCCCCGAGGGGATTATTGAGGATATGCTTGTACAAGTGGGTCAGTTTATATTACATGTTGATTTTATTATTCTTGATTATGAAGCTGACCCTGAGGTTCCTCTCATATTGGGAAGAGGATTTTTGGCTACTGCTGATGCTGTTATTAGAGTTAGAGCTGGAAAGATGATCATGAAGGTAACTGGGGAAGAAGCTGTGTTTAATGTGTTCAGAGCTACCTAGCTTCCTTCACATTATGAAGAGTTGTCCATGGTAAAAGTGATAGATGATGAGTTGACTGCTGATGAGAGGTCATTCTTGGCTTCTAATGTTGATTCTCTGGAGAGGGCACTCTTATGTGATGATGATGATGATATCCTGAAGGATGATGACATTGAAGAATATTTGGAGGTTCTTAATATGCAGAGTAGATTCATCCCAGGGTGGAAGAAATTTGAGGAGCTTGATAGACCGTTGACCTCAACTCCTGCTAAACCGTCTATTGAGAGGGCTCCTACTCTTGAGCTCAAACCTTTACCTGCACATTTGCGTTATGCTTATTTGGGTGAAGGTAATACCTTGCTCGTGATCCTTTCTTCTTTGTTATCTGATGTGCAGGTTGAAAATGTGTTGAGGGTGTTGCGAGAGCGCAAGAGAGCTATTGGCTGGACTATTGCTAATATTAGAGGGATTAGTCCTTCTTTCTGCATGCACAAAATTCTTTTAGAAGAAGATCATAAGCCATCCATAGAGCAGCAGAGGAGGCTAAATCCAATTATGAAGGAGGTGGTGAAGAAAGAAATTATCAAGTGGCTGGATGCTGGTATTATTTTTCCTATCTCTGACAGCAAGTGGGTGAGTCTAGTGCAATGTGTTCCAAAGAAGGGGGCATGACAGTGGCGAAGAATGAGCATAATGAGTTGATTCCTACAAGAACAGTTACAGGGTGGCGAATTTGCATTGATTATAGGAAGCTGAACAAGGCCACCAGGAAAGATCACTTCCCACTACCTTTTATTGATCAGATGCTGGATAGACTTGCGGGGCACGAGTATTATTGTTTCTTGGATGGGTATTCGGGCTACAATCAGATTGTGATAGCTCCTGAAGATCAAGAGAAGACTACTTTTACTTGTCCATATGGCACCTATGCATTTAGGAGGATGCCATTAGGGTTATGTAATGCCCTGGGGACTTTTCAGCGGTGCATGATGGTTATTTTCACCGACATGGTGGAAAAATTTGTGGAGGTATTCATGGATGATTTCTCAGTGGTTGGTGATTCTTTTGATGAATGCTTGAAAATTCTAGATGTTGTGCTGAGCCGTTGTGAAGAAACAAATCTATTGCTGAATTGGGAAAAATATCACTTTATGGTTCAAGAAGGCATAGTACTTGGGCACAAGGTGTCAAAGCAAGGGATCGAGGTTGATAAAGCGAAGACTGAGGCTATTGAGAAATTACCACCACCTATCTCTGTTAAGGGGGGTGCGTAGTTTCTTGGGACATGCAGGGTTCTATAGACGTTTCATAAAGGACTTCTCCAAAATTTCCAATCCCATGTGCAAATTGTTAGAGAAGGATATGAAATTTGTGTTTAATGATGCTTGTCTCAAGGCATTTGAAGAGTTGAAAAAAAGGTTGGTGACTGCACCAATCATCATTGCTCCTGACTGGTCTTTACCATTTGAATTGATGTGTGATGCGAGTGATAATGCTATTGGGGCTGTTCTAGGCCAAAGAATTGGAAGAATCTTTCACTCCATCTATTATGCAAGTAAGACTCTTAATGCAGCCCAATCAAACTATACCACCACTGAGAAGGAGTTGCTAGCAGTAGTGTATGCTTTTGATAAATTCAGATCTTATTTGGTTGGCACTCGTGTTGTTGTCTACACTGATCATGTCGCAATCCGGTATTTGTTTGAAAAGAAGGACTCCAAGCCTAGACTAATTCGATGGGTTCTCCTATTACAAGAGTTTGATGTTGAAATTCGAGATCGCAAGGGAACTGAGAATCAAGTAGCTGATCATTTGTCAAGGCTGGAGAATAGAGAGCATGTAGATAAAGGGCCTGAGATTAAAGAGGTATTCCCTGATGAGCAACTTTTTGCTTTAGATGCAGCTGAGGTGCCATGGTATGCTGATATGGTGAACTTAATTGTGAGTAATGTGTATCCCCCTGGGGCTAATGCTGAGCAAAAGTGTAAACTCCTTCATGAGAGCAGATTTTATGTGTGGGATGAGCCTTATTTATACAAGATAAGCCCTGATCAACTAGCTAGGAGATGCATTCCAAGGGAAGAAGTTGAGCCTATTCTACAGAGCTGCCATTCTTCTCCTTATGGTGGCCATCTTGGTGGAGATCGAACAGCTGCAAAGGCACTTCAGTCTGGTTTCTTTTGGCCTACTTTATTTAAAGATGCTCATGCCTTGGTGAAGCAATGTGATCGTTGCCAAAGAACGGGTACTATTTCTAGGCATCACGAGATGCCTTTGAACAATATCCTGGAGATTGAGCTGTTTGATTGTTGGGGGATTGATTTTATGGGTCCATTCCTACCTTCCATGGGCCATAAATACATTCTCGTGGCGGTTGATTATGTGTCTAAATGGGTGGAGGCTGTTGCACTTCCAACAAATGATGCAAGTGTGGTGGTGAAATTCGTGAAGAAAAATATTTTCACTCGTTTTGGGACACCGCGGGCTATAATCAGTGATGAAGGTACGGATTTTTGCAATCGGTTGTTCAATAAATTGTTGGCCAAGTATGGGGTTCGCCACAAGGTGGCCACTGCTTATCATCCCCAAACTAGTGGCCAAGTGGAAGTATCTAATAGAGAGATCAAGCAAATCCTTGAGAAGACTGTGAATGCCTCGAGGAAGGACTGGGCTATGAAGTTAGATGATGCTCTTTGGGCCTATCGGACTGCATTTAAAACGCCTATTGGAACCTCTCCATATAGGCTTGTTTACGGTAAAGCCTGTCACTTGCCCGTTGAGCAAGAATATAGAGCATATTGGGCGATTCGAAAGCTCAATCTTGATATGGCATTGGCGGGTGAGAAGAGAATGCTTCAATTGCATGAGCTTGAAGAGTTCCGTTTCCATGCTTATGAAAATGCAAAATTGTATAAGGAACGGACGAAGAGGTGGCATGACAAGCACATTGAACCTCGTCACTTTGAGCCGGGCCAGTTGGTATTGTTGTTCAATTCTAGATTGAAATTATTTTCGGGAAAGCTGAAATCTAGATGGTCGGGCCCCTTTGAGGTAGTGCGTGTTACGGCACATGGAGCGGTTGAATTAAAAGCCTCGGATTCCGAGAAGTCATTCTTAGTGAACGGGCAAAGAGTTAAGCGATATTGGGGAGGTTTGGTGGATCATTGTACCTCCGTTTCATTGTGAGAATCGTGAACCAAGGCGCTTCTCGGGAGGCAACCCGAGCTTTGTATGTAAACGCAAAAATTCAAGGAAAAATAAAAAAAATAGAAAAAGAAAAAAATACAAAAAGAGTCGTGCCGCGACGTTAAATCAAGCGCTAGTTGGGAGGCAACCCAATTTTTTTAATTGTTTTCGTCATTTTATTTCATTAAGTATTACGTAGTCTCATTGTTTTTGCAGGGCTCGGGACAGTGGCAAGGTGGATTATTTTCAGAGATGTGCGATATGATGGTGAGGTCCAAAAAGCTCCAAACAGCTCGAAGCTTTACCAAGGCATCGCCCCAGGAAAGCTTCCAACTACATCCAAGCAATGTCAAGCGAGCACAGCCAAGGCAAAGCCAGGGCGTCGCCCTCACGATCGCATGGCGAACATCAGTGCCCCACAAAAGCAGTGGTGCGATCGTGAGGCGTCGCATGGCCATGGCTCCCAACCGAACTGCCAAGTCCCAAAGCGTCGCCCTCACGAATGCCCTTGGTTGATCAGTAGCCTCAAAAAAAACCTTGAGGCTTTAGTGAGGCGTCGCATTGCCAAGGCTTGCAACTGAATTGCCCAGTCTCAAGGCGTCGCCTTTGGTTGATCAGTACACCTCAAGGAGCTTAAGGCTTTTCCAGGGCGTCGCCTCAAGAATGCACTCACTGCACACAGTCTCGATTTGAAGCGTCGCTCCACCATCGCCTTGGCTTAGGCAGTGGTCGCAAATCACTTAAAGCTTTCACGAGGCGTCGCCTCAGGTAAGTAAGCTGGGAATTTTCGTGCGTCAACCCAAGATTGACCCGTTGACCCGCGAGAATTTAAACAAAAACACACGAAATTATTTCCCTCTCCCACTCCCTTTCACGCTCAAAACCAACAGGAAACATAAAAATTCAGCACCTAGGGCATAAAATAACATTCTAACAAGATCAATTCGGACTCCAATTCTTCTTCCATTAATCCAAGATTGCTCAGGTATGCTCCTTACTTCTTGTTCCCCTTCACAAGTGTAATTCCCCGCTCAAGTATGCTTTGGTAATGCGTCTTCACGGCTGCCCTAATTTCGAACAGTCAAGTGGGCAGCGTGGTTGAGTGATTTTAATTGGAACTAGTGTTGAGAAGTGCTTGGAATTTGAAAGTGATCTCCCAAAAATTTGGGAGGGTTCAACACTTTCAAACATAAATGAAACTTGTAATAAATTCCAGAGCACACCACGTGTTTGATAAATTGCCTAAGTGACTAAAACGCTTAAATTATGTGAAGTCTAAGTAACATAAAGCTTTGTAGGCATAATGGGAACTATGTGAGGCTCTAAAAGTGTAGAATTGATCGCGATTGTATGGGATTTGATTTGCTCAAAGCACACACTAAGCTATACACCATTGTTACACTTGCTATGAGTTGATAAAGGCTTGCTATAGTTAGGTGTAAGTGTGGGGTGCTTGCTCACCGTTTGTGCACATTGCTTAGGCATATACTAGCTATGAATTGCATTGTTTTATGAGTATCCTTTGGAAGTCTGAGTACCAAGGCACTAACTTGCTACTTCAAGGCGCTTAAAGCGCCTATGTGTATTGAATTCTAATGATAGGACCTTATGGTGCAGGCACTATGGCAAAAACAACACAAAAGGCCTCTTCTTCCTCTACGACACCGGTTGCGCCAAGGCAAAAGCTAGGAGTCGCCTCGACTAGTAAAGCCCTCAAGGCCAAGGCTAAACCCAAAGCAAAGAGCAAGGCTAAACCAAAGATGCCAAAGGGCGCGGTCACTATTCCACGACCCGGGGAGAAAACACAGTTTGGATTGCCGTTTGTGAAGAAGGGGGGGAGCGTGGATTGGTATAAAAATTTCAAGTTGGCCGGCTACATTCCCGAACTCGCTATTGATGAAACTAAATTGATGAGGCGGTTTAGAGATATAAGAGATGCTATTCACACCATGAAATGGGGGTCCATTTTTTAGAGTCCGGGGGATGCCAATCTTAATCTCGTGATGGAATTATATGCAAATTGGGACGTGGAACAACCAGAGGAACTAGTGAAGGTTCGAGGGAAATCTGTGAGGCTAGATGCATCGACTCTTTGCACCTTCTTAGGTGTGGAGGATCATGACCTTGAAGACTTGCGGGACTTCATTCGCAAGCCGGATTACAAGGCGTTGCGGCAGACCTTACGTGGTGGGGATGAGAGCCACAGGTGGGGCCGAAAGAAGCAAACAGGCCGCCATAAATCTATGCAATTCTGCAGGTTTCTAAAGGAAGCCCGAGTTTGGCTCAAGGTGATCAATGCACGAATGTTTCCTTTTGACCACTTTACTAATGTGACCAAAGTGAAGGCGTGCATAGTCTATTTCTTCATGACGGGGAAACCTGTCAACATTGGGTATTATATGCTCAAGGCTATGAAGGAGACACGCACAAACAAGTCAAAGAAGTTGTCGTTTGTTGGTGTACTTACACAGTATTTGATGAAGGAAGGTGTACCTGTTGATACCGTTGGTGATAGGATTGTCCCGGCCTTGGAGAGAAAGGTAGATATTTCTTCCGTGATGAACCCGAGTGCAAATGTTTACAAAATGTCCAATGATGAGAGGCGCGATGTGTACGACAACTTGGAGGGCCGCAGATACTTAATGATAGAGTATTTGGCAAAGCATGCGGGCATGGATATTGCAGCCCTTGATCGCCAGCTTCCATTGTTGGAGTCATCTAAAAGGCTATTGGGCATGACGCAGACCGTAGATTTCCCACCTGGGGAGGATGAGAATACGGATTCTGACGTGGTTGAGGCGGATCTTGGGAGTGACGAGGGAGAGTGGACTGAAGAGGAAGATGGTGAAGAAGAGGACAAGGAGGAGGATGCGCGCACTCCACCACATAGGCCTAGCGTTTCTTCGAGGGCTCAGGCAGTTACCCCTACCACTACTTCTCCGGTAGATGCTGCTGTTGACACCCCCGCACATGCTGAGCGGGAGGACTCTGATGATACAGATGATGAGACCTAGGCCAGTGGGCCCTCAGGGAAGTTCTTTTTACTCTTGCACTTTAGTTTTGTTCGCACTGAGGACATTGCTTAGTTTAATTGTGGGGTGGGGGAACTACCCTGTATATTTTTGAGGTTAGGGATGCATGTACCGTAGGATTTCCGTTTGTCACTTGACTTTATTTTGATTTATTTCTTGCTTTACTATATGAAAAAAGTTTTAAAAAAAAAATTATAAAACCAATGAAAAATTCCAAAAAGATTTTCCCTTTAGTTTTTATTAGTGGTACATGGCATCTACCCCATGGTTTTTCTTATGGCCTCGGTTCTTTTCCACGGGTAGACCTTTGAACCGGGTAATTTTTAGTTTTAGGAGTAGGTTAGTAGTAGTAGTTAGTAGAATAGTTTAGAAGTATTGATAGAATGCTAGGTACTTTTGGTTTGTTTGATACCGGTGGACTTGAACTTATTGCATGTGCTATTTATGGTGTCCTTGGGTTTTAAATTGTGATGCATGCCTAGGAAAAAAAATGGAACGACCCCCTTGAGATGCTTGAGTCCACTTGCTTGACCTTATTGTGAACCTTTGTGCATTAGTGCTTAATTTTTCACAAGTTGCACTCTAAATGCTTGATTGAGAGTTGTTGATGGAGCCTTTTTGTGTGGATCATGTGCAATGTGTGTGTGAGGCATATTCTTGTTGCTCCATGTTTGCATATTGATGTCTAGAACTTGCCCCGTGTGTGTGCAAAGCGAAATCCTAGGTTTGCTCTAGTCGAGAAATGATACAGGCCTTCTTTTGATTTGCCTACCCTTACATATACACCTTGGACTTGATTGTTGTGATTTCTTTGACCTTTTGTTGGCACCCACACCCCGAGCCTACCCAGTTGTTCTAAATTGTTCTCTTTTGGCCCTTTACTCCTTAAGCACTTTAGTTGATATTATGATATTATTGCGGAGTTGTGGTTGAATATTGGGAGGTTTTTGAGTGGAACCAATGAGGGGAATACTTGAATGAATTGTGTAGTAGTTGTTTATGAGCATTGGCAAGGTTGAAAAGTAATGAAATTGAAAAAGAAAACAAATGAAAAAAAAGGAGCAAAGTTGAAAAGAAAAGAAAAAAATTGTGGAAAAAGAAATAAAGAGAGAAGAATATCCATTCCTTGCTAGTGTGTGCTTAAAAGAAAAAAAAATTTGCTACTTGTTGAGAAGGTGTGTGTGAAAGTTGTTGATTGGGTGGCTTTGATGAGACTTGTGTTTGAATTAATTGTGACGTATTAAAGTGCTTAGGGAGGTAGTCATTATTACCCATATGTATCCTACCAACCCTTTAGCCTACATTACAACCTTTTTAAAGTCCTAGTTAATCCCGATGGGAGTGAGCTTACATTAGTGGAGTCCTACACTACAGGCAAGCCTATGGTACATTGTGTGTGACATGTGAGACTTTCATGAGAGTGAGTGAATTCGTTCTATGTTATTGTCCCCGTTCTATTCATGATATTCATTGTTGTGTGTGATATTTGGTGGACACTCTCTTGCTTCATTTTGGTGAGGGCACATGGTTTGCATGAAATAGGTGACGTTGATGGCTTCTTGGTTGAGTAGATAGGTGTGATTTTGTGGGAGCATGGTTGCAATGGGTTGAAATTGTGCATTCGAGCTATTTTTGGGGTGGTTGTTCTCATATTTTTGAGTTTGTTAAATTGTGGCATGTTTTGTTGGACCCATAGGAGTCATGTGTGCATTTGTTCAATGATCGGTATCAACCATAATCATAGGTAGACCTGTTCTATTGAGTGTTAGGATCTAGTTGGAAAATTAGTCTTTGATGGTTGCTCGAGGGCGAGCAAAGGTTTAAGTGTGGGATGGTGATGTTTGGCAATATTTGCCTATTTTACCTTAATATATTCTCACATTTTAGTACTTTATGCGCTCGTTATGTGTGATAAATATGTTTCTTGTGCTCACCTATCGTATTTGTGATGTTAGGAATGGTGCGGATGAATTCGAGGCAAGAACGAGGAAATTAGAGTTAATGGACGCGTTGGAAGCTCTATTGGAGCAAAGCTTCAAGAAAGCACTGAAGCGTTGGAAGCTATTCTGGAGCAAGGCTTCAAGAAAGCCCTGAAAAGTTGGAGGCTATCGTGAGGCGTGGCTTCAAGAAAGCCTTGAGGCTGACGAGACAAAAATTCTCCCAACTAGATTAGGCTTTGGTTTAACTTATCCTAGCACTTTGTAATCAATATAAAACCTCTTTTATTTCATGTTAGAGAGGAGTCGATACTTTGGAGTTATTTGAGATCACCATACTTCATTGAACAAGGGTTTATTCCTAATCTTTCATCTATTACATCATATACATCATTATTTCATCAACTCATTGCCTTGTGATTATGACTATGCGTGGCTAATTATTACGTTCTAGGATTAGAGTATTACATGAAAGTTGATATTTGAAGATTGATTCCCATTAATTTAATCTCATAACGGGTTGCTTATTCTTTCTTGATTTCACTTGCTTAATTATTAGAGCTCGATAATTATGCATTATCTATAGTTTTTAGATTGAACTCGAAAGAGGAAATTTAATTACGTAATAAGAAAGAATAGGACTAGTTTGTGAACCCGGGCATCGGGGAACCAATTTGTGAGTAGGATAGATATATACTTGCTCGCCTAGTTTAACTAATTACAGAATTCGTTAATGCGTGCACGTGATTCAACCCATAGACATGTAGGGATTGAAGTAGCCTGCATAGACTGTGAAGAATCGAAAGGTTTTCACAGGTACATTTACTCTGTTAGTTAGTAACCCGGGATTTAAGAAGTGGAATCAATTGGAAAACTCAACTGGATTGTTCGTAACTCTGACCCTGGACCGTCGTCTTAATATTGTTAACAACCAAAGTTTGCACCATCGTTTGACTAAACTTCCATCAATTTAATTACTGCTTTTTAAAACTCTCACCATTCGAAAAAGATCCCTGAATAGTTGTTAGAAATTGTTTGTTAAGTGTTAGTCTGAATAGTCTTCGTGGGAACGATACTCTACTTATCATTTTATTACTTGTCGACCGCGTATACTTGCGTGTGCGTTTGGGAGCAACAAATCCACTGTGCTAAGTCGTTCATTTGGAATGCTGAAATCCTAAGCTTTCCAAGTTAGAAAAAAATTATCTCAAACTATGGTTTAATGTTTAAAAAAAAAAAAACAAGGAAAGTAACAAATCAATAAACATCAAAGCTGTTATTAGATACATAGCAATTGTAAAAAATGAACAACCGACAGCAACTAACAGAAGATGAGGTTAAAGTCCTCTGCCTTGTTTAGTAAGTATAAAAAGTTGGAGATTGAGTGCAACTGGGCAACTTATGATTTTCCAATTTCTGGTTCATGAAATGATAACCAATGGCCAATCATGTTCTCCACTTTTAAGTTAATGTATTATATTACTGTTAGCGTTCCATTTTCCACTCAAGGGTGCCACACATTGCATACAAGTCTACAATAATGCGTGGGGGAAATCTTATAATCAACCCATGAGAATGGATAAATGTCTAGCCGATAAGGAATACTTTCCGTTTTAGTAGCTCTACTTGTCACGAATATGAATTAACTAAATCAGTGAATTTTGAATACCAAATAATTAAGAGAAAAAATAAGCAAGTTGCAATTGTCATAAGATTGATATTTTCTTTATTCAAAACTACATAGCACTGATTATTATAGTACTATCAATACAATACAATACAATACAATACAACACAGCCCATAACTCACTGGGCAAACTTATTAAAAAAATAAAAAAAATCTTACAGATGTAACATTTCTTTTCTGTACTATACTTATTAACCCATTTCAGTCATTTGCTTGCGGGCTAATTCATCACCATGCAATGCATGCATGGACTCCATAACGTTATGGGGTACTAAGGCAGCTTGAACATGCATAAGTTTGAAAGGCAAACAGCTTTTAAGGAATTGTCTTTTTTTTTCCCTCGTAATCCAACTTGCGTTTAATGGAACTACAAGTTGGCTTTACTTAAACACTAAGCAGCTAGGTTTTACTATAGTACATGAGATGATAATATATAAAGCAACTATAGATATTTCCAAATTTCTTTAACCTATTTTGGAGGTCTGAGATAAAGGTGAAATCTAGAACTCACGACCGTATATAGTCATCAAAATATGAATATGTGTATACATCCAGAGATTTACCACTAAGGATTGTACTGGAGTGGACGGATCCGCCACTCTTAACGATATCTCACCATAAAATGAAAATATCAATGGTAGGAAGCACTTTCCCATTTAATCCGCTTTACATGTGCGGCTCAGATCCAAATTTATCGAACCAGATATAGGATTGGCATACAAAACCAAATCCTGAGATCCGGAGAATTCACTAAGACATCGTTAAGTGGGATATTACTACTTCGGTACTTCCTTCGTTTTGTGCATGATTCGGGGTTTCAGAAGGCTAACGAGTTTTTTGTAGTATGTTTCTATGGTTTTTAAATATTTTAAATTATTAATTATCGTGACTTATAGTATTTTTTATATATAGTTTTAAATATATAAATATTTTTTCAAAACTTAGAGCATGTTTGGTCAAGCTTCTTGGGAGGCAAAAGTGTTTATTTAATTTTGTTCAAAAAGTGCTTATTTTAAAACTTTAGGGTCTTTGACCAAGCTTCTAAGGAAAATTAAGTATTTTTGAGTGGCAGCAGAAGATGTTTTTCTACAGAAAAAAATACATTCTTGAAAAAATAAGTATTTTTTATTATTTGGGACAAAATTACCCATATCAAACTTCCATATTTAATCAAGTAAATATCTATTTTGGTAACTTGTAATTTTTTCAAACATTGGTCAAACAAAAATTAATAACAAAAGTAATTATCTAAATTTTGGTCAAACACAAATGCTTATCTCGCAGTGCACTTATTTGAAAAGCACTTTTGATAATTGAAAAGTACTTTTGATAAAAAGCACTTCTCAAAATAAGTTGATTTTGATAGCTTGGCCAAACAGACTCTTAAGCTTCTATGTCCAAATTCAAGATAAATTCTTATGTCATTCTGTATGGAATGGAAAGAGTATTACAGTATATATTAACAAAACTAATTATCAGTCTTAAACATCACTCAAAAGTATAGTTGGGCCAACACCCTATAAGCAGGTCAATATGCAGTTAATCCCCTAGCTAACCACCTAAGTAACCAAACATTCACAGTATATATAAATCTTCCATTTTCGATCCATGTATCATTGCCATCTAATACAACTAAGATTTCAACTCTTTCCAGCATCTCTCTCAACCAAGAAAAAAAAAATCTGACTATGGAGTATTCTTTTCTAAAGAGTTCTCTCTTTTTGCTGGCCATATTTTTCTTGGTTTTAGCTGATACACGTGCACTTGCAAAGCATGCAGGCATTACAAGACACTACAAATTTAATGTACAATAATGGGTTCCTTTGAAATTAGTGCATTAGCTTTTATTCATGATTGTGTTTCTTTTTTGTTTTAATCTTTTGTTACTAAATTTTTCATGTGATTGCAGATTCAAATGCAAAATGTGACAAGGTTATGTCAAACAAAGAGCATTGTGACAGTGAATGGCCAATTTCCAGGGCCTAGAATTATTGCAAGAGAAGGAGACAGACTTGTTATAAAGGTTGTTAACAACGTCAAGGACAATGTCACCATTCATTGGTACGTAACCTGTCCTAATGGAAGCTATTCATTTGCCTACTGTATTAGATATCAACAAAATGAGTTACCAAAAGCAATTATGAGAGGATTTACTTTACATGGCGTAAGCTATAAAGCATTTTCTCCCAACAACAATAAAAAATCCACTGTTATCCTATTGATGGGGTCTGGGGAGGGTGAGATGTATTTTACTTTATTGTAGCAGGTAACATAACTAGCATTATTTCTCAAATTATTAGTCCAACATTTTACCTGTAGTTTAACTGACTCGGTTAAACAATCGTATCACGTATTAGGTAATTATGCGTAAATCTTTTGATAAGCTAATTTAATTGATAATCTGATAAATATGGGTAAGAAGCCTGCTAGAATAGGTTAAAATTCTCGAAAGTGTAAAAACACTTGACATTATCATCGCATAAAACTTAAATCTTTGTTTGCCTATGGCTGCAATTTCTAAAAAAATTCTAAAAATTTGTGTGTTACATGACTCTAGGCATGGAGTAAGACAACTAAGAAGTGGATGGGCAGACGGACCTGCATATATTACACAATGCCCCATTCAAACAGGCCAAAGTTATGTATACAATTTCACAATCACTGGCCAAAGAGGAACTTTATTTTGGCATGCTCACATTTCATGGCTTAGAGTAACACTCTATGGACCAATTGTTATTCTTCCAAAAAGAGGAGTTGCTTACCCTTTTCCACAACCCTTCAAGGAAGTTCCCATTCTCTTTGGTACTGAAACTTAATTTTTAATTACTCGTTTAATTAGCTTATATTATCATAAAATAATTTTTATTCAACCACTATATATTATGTATTTGGTTGTAGGTGAATGGTGGAAGGCAGATACAGAAACAATTATTAATCAAGCCCTTCAAACCGGAGGAGCTCCAAATACTTCTGATGCTTATACCATAAATGGTCTTCCAGGACTTTTCTACAATTGCTCTGCTAAAGGTAAATATTGTAAAAAAGATTTAAGTTTTATATATTGACAGCATAAAAAGGATTTTACACTATCAGTGTAATTTAACCTATTATAGCATGTCAGTTACCATTTTTATCAAGGTAACGATTAACATATCACTGAGATTTACTTGTAATTTGATCATGTAATATTATGACACTGTCAACGTAGGATTTAAAATCATTTCAGCACTTACTTTTACTTTCATGTGTTGCAGATACATTCAAGTTAAAGGTGAAACCAGGGAAAATATATCTACTGAGATTAGTCAATGCTGCACTGAATGATGAACTTTTCTTCAGCATAGCAAACCACAACCTTACTGTTGTTGATGTTGATGCTGTTTATGTAAAACCACTCAAGACTAATACAATTCTTATAACACCAGGACAAACAACAAATGTCCTCTTGAAAACCAAACATTTTCATCCTAATGCCACTTTTCTCATGGCTGCTCGACCGTATGCCACTGGCCCTGCTTCATTTGACAATTCCACCACTACTGGAATTTTAGAATATCATCAACCCTCTACTAACAACACTAAGAAGAGTAACAAATTTCCCCTGTTAAAACCAACACTCCCTAGATTCAATGACACTACTTTTGCTACAAAATTTGTCAAGAAACTTAGAAGTTTAGCCAATGCAAAATTTCCAGCCAATGTACCTAAGAAAGTTGATAAACATTTCTTCTTCACTGTTGGACTAGGATTGAACCCATGCCCAAAAAACCAAACATGTCAAGGACCAAATAACACTAAACTAGCTGCTTCTGTTAACAATGTATCTTTTGTTCAACCAAATGTAGCACTACTTCAATCTCATTTTTTCAAAAAATCTAAAGGAGTTTATACTACTGATTTTCCAGCAAATCCACTTGTCAAATTTAATTATACAGGCAATCCACCTAGCAATATTTTTGTTACCACAGGCACAAAAGTTGTGGTGCTACCTTTTAATACTAGAGTGGAATTAGTTATGCAAGATACAAGTATCATTGGTGCTGAAAGTCATCCACTTCATCTACATGGTTTCAACTTCTTTGTGGTTGGTCAAGGATTTGGAAATTATAATTCTAGTAAAGACCCTGCCAATTTCAACCTTATTGATCCTGTTGAAAGAAACACTGTTGGTGTCCCATCTGGTGGTTGGGTCGCTATTCGCTTCCTTGCAGACAATCCAGGTACTAAATCAAGTTAACATTTGAAGTGTGTGTTTGGTGGGACAGAAGTCATTATATTTTCCTCTATTTGGTCGGAAAGTAGAAAATATTCTCAAGATGGAATATTTATTAAAGATTGATAATAATATCAGCAAAGTGGATAGTATTTTTTTTAAGTTTGAATGTTAAGGATTGATAATAAAGTAAATTGTTGGTTAAAGCATTGATGAGAAGTTAAGAGATGATACAATTGTGAAGGAAAATGACTTCAGCCATAAGGGAGGTTAATTGTGCCTTTCTAGTGTAAAAAATATTTTCCCTATTTCATTGGCAACCAAACACCAGAATACAATGCCTTATTTTTTGGAGAATATTTTTCGGAAGAATATTTTCTATCCTACTAACCATACTGGCAATTTGTTTTTAGTTGAAAATTTTAACATGATGTTTTTGAATGTGTATTTTAACTTTTAGGAGTATGGTTCATGCATTGTCATCTTGAAGTGCACACAAGTTGGGGCTTGAAAATGGCTTGGATTGTTATGGATGGAAAAGGTCCCAAACAAAGATTACCTCCTCCACCAGCTGATCTTCCTAAATGTTGACCCTTCATGTTGTAATCTATCAACACTTTTCTCTTTTCTGCTTTGGCAAAAGTCTTCCTATGTTTTTCTTCCCTTTTGTTGTTGTTAAAGTGTATCTTTCATTCTTTGGAATTATTTTGTTGATAAAACTAGGCTTGTAATAGAATACTTAGTTTCTTGTTAAGGAGCTCTTTGTAACTAAGTTTTGAAGTTGGAAAGAAAAAACATTAATTCAGTGTAACATGTTAGTGTAATGAATATTTTTGTTCCTTGTTATGGCTTATCTTCTTGCTTGGGCTTGCATGATTATTACTCTAAAATTAGGAAGTGCAAAGCTAATACTCCCCCTGTTCCAAAAAGAATGGCATGTTTTGTATTTCGAGAGTCAAACGAGTTCAATTTGACCGTGAATTTGAACTTATAATCTTTAAAATTTTTGGAACGATAAATATATATTTAGAAACTATATAAAAAGTACTTAAGTCACAATAATTAGTAATTCAAAATATTTAAAAGATATATGAAAATATTACAGTCAAAGATAAACTCGTTTGACTCTCGAAATTGGAAACATGTCATCCATTATGAAACGGAGGGAGTACATAAGAGGCAGTTTTAAGATTTGAACTAATGGGTTCTTGATTATAAGAACGTAATCTCTCTTTCTCTCTTTTTTTGGTAATAATGATAAAACTGCATTAAGTAGTTAAAGTAGCATTACAACGACCAAAGTAGATAATAGAGAGATTCCCTAATCTTACTAGCTTATTACATTGCATAGTAGAAACATTTTTACTAGATAGGACTATTCCCTTTTTATCTCTACTAAGTAACAGATGCAGTGATATAGGAGGAGAAAAAAAAGTAGATAGAGGCCGACATGATGTAATCTTAGTGCCTTCCTTAGCCAAAGCATTGGCTACCTTGTTACCATCTCTAAAACTATGACGTACTACAGGAGTCTCAGTTTCATCAACAATAACCTGCAATCAAGAATCAAATTTTCATATAAGGATTTAGAATGTCGCCGTAAGTGAATTGCGTCCACAGAATCAACTTCAATTTCCAATGGAGTTAGATTATTTGAATGGGCCAACTGGAGACCTTGGTAAAGAGCAAGAAGTTCAAGTTGAGTTGAATTCAGACCTGAGATGTGCTGTTGAAAGCCCATAATCCATTTACATGTGTTGTCACGAATAACGCCACCAATACTACCCTTACAAGTAGAGTAGTCGAATGAGCCATCTGTGTTTAGTTTGTAATAACCAAGTGGAGGAGTATACCATTTAATAGGAACAGGAATAATTGCATGCTCATTGACGTAGGACTGGGATAAAAATTTTAATTCCAAACAGAGCATATTAACTTCTGATAATGAAGGATAGGAGTGAGTAGAATGATGAAGGTTATGATTCCTAATAAGCCATAAATGCCGCAAAGCAAATGGTTAGAATTCGTCCCATGAAAGATTGGGATGAGATGTGTCGTGGTTTAGGTCCTTTAATTTAAGAAGCCATAGTGGATGATCCTGAAGGTTCAAAGAGTTCATCCCAATGGAATTCCAAAAGGACACAGCCAAAGGACAACTTAAGAAAATATGAGAAGCAGATTCAACATCATTGGGACAATTGTAGCAGCATGCAGAAGGTGTAATACCTAAATGATGAAGATAGGTGCTACAAGATAAACGATTATGAAAACACTGCCAAATAAAAAAATTATTTTATTATTAGTTTTTAAAGTCCAAATCCAGTGATAATCTAATTGGGGAAGAACAGGATTAGGGCAGATTAAACTATAGAATGAGGCAAAGGAAAATAACCCATTAGAGGTGAGGGATCAGAGAGGGGTATCACTTGTATGAGTATTGGATGTCCATCATATAGAATAAATGTTATTTCTAATATCTGCTGGAAGAGGATATGAGATTTTAGATAAATCTCAAGAGTAATTTTTTTTAATATTATCAAGAGTTAAGTCATGATCTGCTAGGGAGAGAGTCCCCATGAGAAGACTACATAAAGGAGGAGTATCAGGAATCCATGTATGATGCCAAACTGAGATGGACGATCCAGAACCTAGACTCCAAGAAAGTCCTTGATTACTAATAAGGCAACCTTTAGAATATTGGTCCAAATAAATGAATGGGAGAGAGGGTTAGACTTATGGTGATATTTGTTAAGAAGAAGGGAAGCCCATAAAGATTTGGGCTGAGTTTGGAGATGTCGTACAAGGCTAGTAAGATGGGTCAAGTTTTTGTAAACAGCTTTACGTAAACCCAAGCCTCCTTGAGATTTAGGTAGAGTAACCGTATCCCAACCAACATAGTGGATTTTTTTCTAAAGGGCAGTGGATCCCCGTAAAAAGTTCCTTTGAATTTGATCTATTTGATTCAAAACTTTTTTGGGGATATAAAAGTATTGTATTGAATGTGTCGGGATAGCATTCAAGGTTGTTTTAATTAAGATAGTCCGACCAACTATGGATAAGAAATTTGTCTTCCAAATGGCAAGACGAGTAGTCACGTTATCAATAATGTAAGTAAAATCCTGTGGACGAGGTTTACGATTTAAAATGGGAAAACTCAAATATTTTCCAGACGTTGGAGTAGGAGTAAACTTTAGAGTGTGCAGGATAGAAGTTTTAAGGTTAGAGGAACAATTCTTAAAAAACATAATTTCAGATTTAGTGTGATTAATTGTCTGTCCTGACAATTTACAAAACAAATCTAGACAGTGGTGAATAGAATTAGCTGATTTATCATTGACATTTTTCATTAAGATTAAGTCGTCAACAAAAAATAGGTGAGATAGTTTAGGGCCTTTAGGGCTAATTTTGATAGGGTCCCAAATGGTTAAGTCTACATGATGGGTAATATAGTTGGACAACATTTTCATCCAAAGTATAAAAAGATAAAGTGACATGGGGTCGCCTTGTCTAATACCTCGAGATGGGGAGAAAAATTCAGTACGTGTGCCATTTATTAAAACTGAAATTGAACTAGTAGAGACACAGTGCATGATAAGTTTTATGAAATTAGGAGGAAATTTAAAATAGAGGAGCGCACGGTAAATAAAAGACCATTCAAGACGATCAAAAGCCTTTTTCCAAATTTATTTTTAAAAAGCATCTTGCTCTTACGACCTTTGATTTTATTTAAATGATTGATCAATTCCTGAATAGTGATAGCATTGTCATATGTACGGCGACCCGGTAAAAAAGCACCTTGAAAAGGACCAATAAGATTTGGTAAAAATACTTTATACGATTAACTATGATTTTAATAATAAGCTTATAAATCGTATTACATAAGCCGATAGGACGAAAGTTTTATAAATTATTTGTATTTTTAAATTTTGGAATAAGGCAGAGATATGTTTTATTGATAGTGTCATTAATTTGCCAATTTGTGAAAATGTGATGACAATATTGTAAAATAGATGGACCCACAGATTGCCATTGTCATTGAAAAAAATGAGGATGAAGCTCATCTGGCCCGGAGCCTTAAAAGGTTGGAAAGCAAACAATGCAGTGATCATTTTCTGATCCAAAAGAGGCCTTTCCAAAAGGGATAAATCAATAGAGTGAAAACTGACACAACTTTTTGTGATGTCCTTCCAATCAGTAACAACATGAGAAGTAGTAAACATATGCTTAAAATAGTTCAATGTATAATCTACTAGGTCATGGTGATTATTAATCCAATTACCATTTGCATCCTTAAAAAATGAGATTTTGTTTTGACAACGACGGTTAATAATAGACAAGTGAAAAAAATTTGTGTTAGCATCCTCATCTGTGATCCATTGAATATGAGATCTAATTTTCCAAAAATCTGCCTCTTTTTTAAGAATAACATTATATTCATTAACAAGGGAATTTTCAAGCTCATGCAGAAAAAGACTAGTAGGATAACTAACAGAATTTTGAAGCCCATTTAATCTAGCAAGAAGATATTTTTTTACGATGGTGGATATCTCCAAAGGTTTCCTCACTCCCGGATTGAATATTAGTCTGGAAAGCAGGAATATTATGAAGCAGATAAGGAGATAGCAGCATTGACTCACAATATTATTAAACTCAAGATGAGAGTACCAAAAATTTTCTAATCTAAATAGCTTGTCAGTGAATCTGGTGGCAGGTTTTGAATGAGAGTACCAAGAAGGGGATTATGATCTAAATGGGTCTTAGGAAGGTGAGTAATTTGAGCATTAGGATATAATTGAAGCAAATCCTCATTAGAGAAACTTCTATCTAGCCGCTCTAAGATCAAACCTTTAGAAAACTTCATACGACTAGTTCAAGTGTACTTACTTCCTTTAAAACCTAGGTCAACTAACTTGCAATAGTTCAAACAAGCAGCAACTTTGTTAATACGACTAAAGTTAACACTACAACCACCCCACTTATCATCAGAACCTAAGACTTTATTAAAGTCTCCTCCTACAAACCAGAGGCCTTTATGCCTATCTTTTACACTCATTAAATTATTCCGAAGCTCAAGCCTATTAACAAAAGAAGTAATAGCATAGATAGAACTTAAAAGCTAGGAATGATGATTAGGACTTACCCTTACAACAACATGCATCTCTTGGGGAGTGATCTATGACGAATCGTTATTTTCCACAGTCAAAAGATCAGGGGGTTTAGGTGGAATTTGAGAAGACGAATTCTCTGACATGGAATCGAGGGGAACGTTTTGATTTTCACAAATATCCATTAATGATGGGTCGGTGAGAATTAATGAAGTTGAAGAGACAAAAGAAACTAGGGGTGGGGAAAGTTTGAGAGAGGGGGAGAGTTTCTTACTCTAAAACTATAAGAAAGTAATCTCAAATGTTATTAAATGAGTTCTGAATTTAATTTTGTTTATAGTTAGTGAGTTTCTTAAAATATTTACTAGGCTAAAATTATTTTTGTTGAATCCATACGCCGAACGCTACATCTTTCCCTGAAGTTAAACATTACACAAAAACTATTAGAGAAAATTTAATTTCACAATAATTTCCATTTGCAATTCTTACACTCACAACATAGCATGCACGAGATTGTTGCAAATAAGCTACTGGATAGATCTTTCCTTGGTAATCAATGTCGAAAGCATCTATGAATTGGTCCATACTTATTTTACTAGCCAAGTGGACCAACTTTAGAAGAAAAGAATCACGAGAATAGCGCCAAATTAAGGGAACGTTATGGGGGAAGAGAGGAGCTGGAAGATGGTATTAGGAAATGTAAAAGGATAAGTGGGCCACCAACTCCCATCCTCTGGATATAATCTTGGGATTTTTACACTCTGTACCTATAAAATTTAAAGTATTTACAAGTTATACCCATTAAAAATTATACTACCCATAAAACTAAAATTATTTACCCAACCTACCCATTTATTATTGTATACTTTTGTTGTACCTTACAGGTGTATACCTTTAAGGTATACTGTATAAATTATGGTATAAAAGTCTGGAAGGCCATTTATTACTGTATACCTTTGTTATGCCTTATATGTGTATACCTTTATGGTATACTGCATAAACTATGGTATACAAGTCTGGATGGGTAGGGTGGGTAAATAGTTTAGTGGGTATATTGTGTAATATTTGAAAGTAGTGGGTAGTAGATGTAATTATTTTAGATTTTGTGGGTATTTTTGTAAGTGCCCTATAATCTTTTAGAAGAATTTACAATTTAAATTAACGGGTTTAATTAATACAATTTTATAAATTATATTATACAATACTTTTAAAATTGTGAGTTTGAATTCAACAATTATTAAGATGTGAGATCAAATAATACTCCATGAATTAATTATCCCACATAAGAGGTGGGATTAAATAATACTCTAATTCACGTATAATTCAGAGGCGGAGCTACTCAATAACAAAGGGGTTAAATTGAATTAATTATATTGCACAAATGAAGTAAAAACGATATGTTTTGATAATATACACACTATTAAATCTCCTAGCACAAGAGAATCTGTTAGTGAAATGGTAAAGGAGGTTCAAAAATTATTTTAGATCACACGTTCAAATTTCAACTAAATTTTTTTGAACCCCTTCCATTAATTTCTAGCTCCATCCTTGATTATACATGGATTGCTTATACATGGAAGAAAATAGTAACTAAATAAGGGATTAGACCATATATTATTTAATGTCATGATTAATTCTACCTATCCCCCATACCAAACTTCCCCTAAATATATTTTTTGAGAAGTGAGCAATACTAAAAATAACTAGTACTCCCTCTGTTCCACAATCGATGGTATATTTCAGATTTCGAGAGTCAAACGAGTTTATCTTTGATCGTAATATTTTCATATGTCTTTTAAATATATTGAATTATTAATTATTCTGACTTATAGTACTTTTTATGTAGTTTCTAAATATATAAATATCGTTCCAAAAAACTTAAAGATTATATGCTCAAATTTACGGTCAAAATGAACTTGTTTGACTCTCGAAATCCGAAACATACCTCCTTTTTAGAACAAAGGGAGTATTTCTTTAGTGATCAATGTTATAGTACTCGTTGAAACCAGGTGACAAGTTTAGTCTTAAATTTTTGAAAGGCTAAATTTTTTGAGCTAAATGAACAATTAAAATGGAAGGGAGGGAGGGAGTAACTTATAAATCTATGTGCTGCATATTAAAACAATGGGTCTGAATAAATCCGTTGTCGAAGTGGTCCATCTGCCATTGGCCCTCGTGGACATCAAATGTTACTGTCCTGCTAAGTTAGCTACCTAGCAAATTGCATGGTTTCTTATTATAGAACCTATCAAGACACCTCAAAGTGCGTTACATGAATCTGGTATAATAGGAAACAGGACATAAATAATTATAGTACTGACAATTTGGATAAGCCAAAAGTAACATAACTCAAAATTTTATAGTAGTAGTCAGTATTTGTCACTATCACCCTCACCCTTTTGACCCTCTAGCCTTAGTTCGTAATGATCAAACACTCATTTTCATTTTTGCATACATAATTGTTTTCAAGATGTGGAATATGGATGAACATATACATAGTCCTAATCAGATCAACAGGTTTGCATTCTTGATTTTCAGTTTCTTCTTTTGTCTTGAAAACTTATGTGACTACCTGTTTGTAAAGTTGTTTGATTATATTGAAGTACTCAATTGGTGTATCTCTGTTAAGAATAATTGATTAAAACTAGCTCTCAATCATTAAACTTGTTAACAAAAGTTAATTCAAGACACAAAGTTAACTAATATTTCCTCTGATGGTCTGAAAATAAAAAAAACACGAACCTTTCTTGACTTGTACTCTTGTTTGGTGATTATTTTTCTGCTTCCATTTTGGTTGCAAAGATTTAAGGATGAGAGTTGAAAAACATCAAGAATATGTCTTTTTTAAAAAGGTTAATACTTAAAAGATGTAATAAGAGATGAGTCACAATAGATTCTACTAAATTATTGAGATAAATGTAAATATTATGTTAAAAGTTGTTGCTTTGATCTGCAGTTAGCTGAGTTAAAACTATTCTGTATATATGGCTATCTTACATATGGATGAGAAAGATTTCTGGTTTGGTAACCTATTTTTTATGATGGCCTAATAAGAGTTATCAAAACGATTGATGAGTTCCGAGAGTGATAGGTCCATTGATTTAGGAAGGTATATTGTCATGTGAGAGGCAGGGGCCGAGGCATGAGGATTCAAAAAAATACTAAAATGTCACGATCGAACCTGTGACCTAAAACAAATTTTCCATTTGCAACTACGAAGAACACCCTTGGGCTACAGTGGCTCATGCCACTGGTAGGAGGTGGACAAATGGTTTATTGCATTTTTGTCTTGATCTACCTTTACAATCTTCCTCTGTTCATTCCAACCTATCCGTTAATCAACTGTGCATATTTGTTAAATTACTCTAGTGTTTAATAATCTCAACATGTTGAAAATTGGAATGAAATGTGTCCAAATGGAGCAATATGGATAATGAGCATTCATATAGCCGAGTCCAAGCTTTATATTGGGCCTCACATTCTAGTATTCACTCACTAGGCTAAAGTAATCTCTCAGTCTCACATTCTCGTTAACTTCTTATACCAGTATCGACAAGAGCAAGGTACTGCATACACGGTTTGCATACATGAACAAGAAAAGAAAGTTTCAAGATGAACAGTTGGGAATGCCCCTATCAAAGCATTTGTGCTCGTATCAGACCTTTGCAGAATGTGGTTCTTCATCAACTAGCATAGGGGCTGACGAGTTTTCGACATACATGATAAACGGGGAAAACGAGGGAAGGCATCAGTATGATGACTCAGAACTGGAATCTGGACAAGGTAGCAACAGCTTTAATGGAGATACTGACTCTTTCATGTCGAGTGACGCAAAAACTGATCCTGTATATCCAAAATCATATTTATCTGACCAACCAGCTTCATCTTTCGATTATAGTGGCAACTGGTCCAAGGATGATCGTTATTCTTTGGAGAGCAGTTTAACAACAAAGTCAAAATTCACTGATAGATCAGAACAAACATCTATCTGCAGAGATTCGAATAGATGGAACACATTACTGGATTATGAAGAGCACCTTTTGGAATTTGGGAGCCACGGGGACTGTAATTGCCCAGAGTGCAAGACTGAGGATGTTGAGCTGCCTATAGAAAAGGAACTTGAAGATTTGCTCTATTCCAATGGTAAGAATCCCCATAATTATGTTCTTTCTTCTGGAAGATGGCCTATTAATCAAAGTAACTTAATTTGCAAGAGCTAAATTTTTTCCTCCTTAATCTTGCTAAATTTTTGTTCCTACAAATCTGGGAGGTTGCAGGAAGATAAATATTTTGAGTACTTTGGAGTGAACTAGCTATCTCATTATTAGTTTGGCGTGATCTAGCTATCTCATTATTTTGGTGTCTTTATTTTAAAGACTTGCATGCTTGCTTGCTTTTACTTGTTTTATTTGTTGGAAGTAGTTATTTGGTTTGATAATTTCGGAAATACTATTTCTTAGACGAGAGCTGTTGGTCTTTTTATGCAGATGCAGAACCAGGTGCCAAGAAACTAACAATCGATAAAGAGTTTGAGGAGTACTTTTCCATGCTTATGTTGTAATTGAAACTAAGCCTGACTGTCTGGTGTCCATAGTACAATATTGTGACTAACCCATGTTACGACGAAATAATATGATCATTTGGTACTACCTTACTACATTGTTCACTGTTCATACATCTTTGCTTGCTTAGTTTGCCTATTGGTACTTTCTGCATATCAATATTGTTCACCAGTTATCAGATTAATGTTTTTGTAAAAAAAAAAAAAATGCTTTCTGCAGCTCAACTGCTCTTCTTCATTCTGTAAAATCGCTCGTTGATCCTTTGGATTCATGGGTGCCTTTTTCTTTTTCATTTTGTGTCCACTACAGTAATAAGAGTTTCACGCGTGAGTTATTGTTTTTCTATAACTGTATATGCTCATTGATATGAGGGGTAGCAAAAGGTTTATGAAGAAAATTTTTGTCAAATAAGTGAAGAACATTGTTGACAGTTCTCTTGAACTGTTTCAATGTAGCAGAAATGAATAAAACATTAAATTAATGAAGGAAAATTAGCCGGAACCAAAAAAGGAGACAAAAACACTCTAAGAAATTGCAATGAGCCGTCAAATTTCTGTTCTTGTTCAACATTTTGGAAGATCTGAAGGTGGAGGAGGCAGCTTTTGACTTGGTAACGGTCCATCTAACACAATCCAAGCCATCCTCAGTCCCCAGCTTGTGTGCACATCAAAATGGCAGTGCATGAACCATACTCCTGTTTCACATTTAGGATCATTATTTCCATTAAAGTAAATTCTTGTTTTTGTGTTTGTTAAGGATAAAGTTCTTACCAGGGTTGTCTGCAAAGAATCTGAAAGCAATCCATCCACCAGCAGGGACACCAACCGTGTTCCTCTCTACGGGGTCCTTGAGATTGAAGTTGGCTGTGTCTTTGTTAGGATCAAAATTTCCAAATCCTGCACCAACGACGAAGAAATTGAAACCATGGAGGTGAAGGGGGTGATTTTCAGCACCAAGAATGCTAGTGTCCTGAAGCACAACCTCAACACTAGTATTAAATGGCAAGACGACAGTCTTTGAAGCATTGGTGACGAGAGTGTTGTTTGGTGGTGTTCCTGTATAGTTGAATGGATGTAGAGGGTTGGTTGGAAAATCTGCGGTGTAAACTCCACTTGATTGTCCAAAGAAGTGAGATTGCAGAAGTGCTGTTGTTGGAAGAGCAAAAGATATATTGTTCACTGAGGCTGCAAATTTTGTGCCATTAGGTCCTTGACACGTCATGTTTTTGGGGCACGGGCTCGAGCCAAGTCCTACTGTAAAGAGAAAACGGTTATCGACATTTTGTGGAACGTTTGCTGGGAACTGAGCGCTGTCTAAGCTACGAAATTTCTTGGTGAAATTGGTCACAAAACCTGTTGAAGTTATATTTGGTAGAGTTGGTTTAAAGAGCTTGATTTTATTTTTGTTGGTGGGAGAACTACTTAAAGGGGCCTCATATTCTAAGATACCGGCAACTGTGGAGTTGTCAAACGTTCCTAGGCCGGTGAAGTATGGCTGAACCACCATTAGGAAGTTGGCATTTGGGTAATACGGCTTTGTTTTAAGAAGAACATTGGTGGTTTGTCCAGGAGTGATAAATAATACATCTGTGTCAAATGGTTTGGTATAAACAGCGTCTGCTTCAACAATGGTGACAGTGTGATTAGCAATGCTGAAAAACAATTCATCATTCAGTGCAGCGTTAATCAAACGTAGCATGTAAGTCTTTCCTGGCTTCACCTTTAGCTTGAATGTATCTGCAATCAGGAAAATTTAAAAGGAAAATGACTACGTTAATTAAACTTTACTTCTTTTTAGCCCAATCACTTTATTCTTAAATTTTGTGACAATGTTATTATCGTTATGATGGGATGGCTCGATTAAATATTAATTTGAGATTAACCTTAAGTACCGAGAAAATAATCTAGGTTGTGTAATACTCCTGCACTACTAAAGGCAACATGGCTACAATGATGATCCTTTATAATGAAAGGCAAAAAAGTGTTTTGCCTTTTCTGGCTTTGGATTCGGAGAACCTCCATAGTTCCATGCTAGTATGGAGACATTATGAGTGTTACTATAGCCATTGATTATACCTTTAGAGGAACAATTATACAAGGGCCCTGGGAGACCATTGATTGTGTATGCATCTGAAACATTTGGACCACCTCCCGTCTGAAGAGCCTGGTTAATTACAGCCTCAGGATCTGCATTCCACCATTCCCCTGAAAAACAACAAAGCATTACTTGTCAAATGGATAGTTTAGAAAGAAAAAGATTTGTACTGTCAGTGCATATGACTTAAACTCAATGTTTATGATACTTGCCGAATATGATTGGAATTTGCTTGTAGGGCTTTTTGAATGGATATGACTCATTGTGTCGTGGCAGGATGATAATAGGTCCATAGACTGTTGCTCTCAGCCATGAAATATGAGCATGCCAGAACAGAGTTCCTCTCTGACCGGTGATCGTGAAGTTATACGTGTAACTCTGGTTAGTTTGTATCGGACATTGTGTAACATATGCTGGTCCATCAGCCCATCCGCTTGTAAGTTGCCTAATTCCATGCCTGCATATCATAAAAGAGTGCATTCAGTATCTTCTCATCTTCCTCGAGTACAAGGATATATGCATGCAAGTGATTGAATGTAACTTTTCGATACTTTATTACGTATATGGTTTATAAGTTCTTACCAGTGAATGGAGATATTGTTAGATACATGGTTAACCACCTTAACTATCACTTGATCACCTTCTCTTGCAACAAGCCGAGGGCCAGGAAAACGCCCATTCACGCTCACAATGCTTTTAGTGGTGCATAATCTCGTTACATTATGCTGCACAATCTAGAGAAAACATGAAAAAAAAATGTATTTAGTTTCATATGACACTAGAGAATCAGAATAAGTAAAATTAAGAAAGTAAATTGACTACTTTCTTCATTCGAAAGTTAACATACATTGAATGTATAATGCCTTGTCATGCAAAATGCAGATTCAGGCAATAGCCACAAAATGGCAAATCCAAACAGCAAAGTTGCTGCCATAGAAGTGGGACAAGAAAGATAATTATAGCCCATTTCTTGGTTATGTTATGAAGGCTGGGAAGAACCAATGAGGTGTAGGATATTACCATAACTAGTGGATACTATATATAGGGACATGATTAGGTAATACTATTGAGTTACGAACAGAAGATGGGTCACTACTAAGGGATGTGGTATAATAGACAAAATCCCTCCATATTTAACTAGAAATCTCGAGTTTGAGCACTTAGAATAGAAAACTTCATCGTAAGAAGTGTTTCTCCTATTCATACGCCACATGAATCTAAATTAGTCCGGACAGTAAATTCCGAGCATAAGATGGTTAAACTAAAAAAATACAAAGAGTGCAAATTGTTTGAACGAAAGAAAGGTATTTCATTTTCACTATTGAGTTGGTCACCTTGTGAGCTCCGCTTTCCTGTTGGTCGACCTTAATTTTAGAGTGTTAATAAAGTAAGAGTACTCTTATCTTAATTTCAGTGTAGTCTTTATTACTAAGATGATCAATATTAATATCAACTTTGCTTAATCGGCATTTGTGATTAATTAATTCGTGATTAGAAAAAAGATTACAGGCAAAATAAAAAAGTCTCTATTGTTGTAGTTAAAATGTTCAATCTTTTCACTAACCCCTTGTTTTGATTTGCTATGATTCTGTAGTTGGACTGAATGAGCCAGTTAAACTAAGTTTTACTGTTGTTAATTAAATTATTCAACATAACTACGTATAGTTAGGTGAATATTTTAACATCTTGTCAGAATTAAGTTCTAAATCAGCGACAACATCATGCTTGGGAAAAATTGGTATTCTTGAACATCATTATGGTGATTCTGTTTTATTTATATTCAATTCAATACATACTAGGATTCAACTATCAACTCAACTTTATATTTTTCGCATGCAGAATCAAGTGATAAAGCAACTATTTAACTATGACCATATAGACGAATGCAGTGCATATATACCTCTCGCAATTTATTTATTCCATGCAACATTTTTCTTACACCATCATGTTAAGATAACTTAGAAGTGTAATTTATTGTAACAAAACCAATTTGATAACACTGAAATAAGTAACTAACAATCTAATATGCGATAACGAGTTACACTGCAACAATAGTTTAACAAAAAAGATTTGAGTCAATTATAGAGTCGAACATATGATGGATTTTGGGCTTAATTCTAGATGAATTAGACAAACGTCTGTTGATCAATACTTATCTCCGATTGTCATGATAAGGAAAAGGAGAGTAAAATGTATTTGCTCCAAAGGCAAGACTACAATTCAGACAGCTGGAGTTATAATTAACTACTAAAACCTTGATTATAGGTTCTGAAAGCGAGTTCTGATTAAACGAAGCATCCTTTTAAAAAGCCCGTCAGACTTTGGTATCCAATATGATGTGTGGGTTGCGGTATGAAATAAGTCATTGATATTTGTGTAGTTCTAAATCATCTCATCACTATGCAGTGGTAAATATGGAATCGAAAGATTTCCACATTTAAAAAGGGGTCGTTCTTTCTGGAATGTACTAAAAACTAAATTTACATAAACTAGAACGGATGGAGTAAGTTTGTTATTAGTTTTTAAAGTTGAGTTAGGCAAAAAATATATGGTCCTATTGCTATACCTGAAAGTTTTGATTACACAATTGGGTTAAAAGAAATATTTTATACTTAAAGGGAATTTTCAAAACTAGGCACCCCACAACACAAAATTACAAATGAGGGGCCACATTTCATCCATAGCACCCCTTTATTTTTACATTACACAACATAGCACCCCCTTATTTTCAAAATTACATAACATAGCACCCATTTAAACTAAAAATCCTAGGAGCCACTCCCTCACCCTCCCCCACCACTGCCCCACCACCATAAACTGAGCTGCCACCGCTGCCGCCGCCGGCCGGCGGTGGCAGGTGGCCGGAAAACCAAAAATTCACCGGATTTGCTTATTTTATTTGTGGATTTGTTTAAATAATTATTTTTTGATAATTTTATACACCTAAATCTTTTAAAATAATAAATTATACATGTAGATACATAGAAAATTGTGTATGCAAGAAGAAAAATACAAAAATATACACAAAAAACATAAATTTTATACAAAACATCCATAAAAAGTGCACAAATCTGAAATTTATATAATTTTATTCATTATTCATACACGCATATACAACTTTATACAAATTTTACAATACATAGAATGTGTTTTATACACTGTCAATACGTACTTATACAGATTTATACATTTTTATACACGTTTACAGAACTGTATAAACTTGTATAAAAATATAAAAAAGTGTATAAACTCGCAAATCTGACTTTAAACAGTGCTTCGGGCAACTTTTACACAAAAGCTTAACAAACATCCCAGATCTATAAAGTTTTATACAAGAAAAACACTAGATCTAAACATTAAACAAAAGTTTTAATAAAAAAACTAGTAGATCTCAATGAATTTTTATGATAAAAGTGAAGAAAAAGAAGAAACTTGATAAATAAACTCCTCACCGGAGTTTGGATCGCAATATAAAACGAAAATCAACATTGCTATTCAAAAAGCAAAAAATAAAAAAATAAAAAAAACGAAAAGAAGAAGAAGAAGAAGCAGCGGCTGTGGTGGTGGTGGTGGTGACCATGGCGGCAACGTCATCAGTGGCTTGGAGAGGAGGGGATGACGGTGGGGCAGTGGTGGAAGGGTTGGGGGGTGGCGGCTGCATTAGGGTTAATGGGGAAGAGAAGAGAGAAAATGGGAAGGAGAGAAGGAGAAGAGGGGAAAAAATGGGGGCTAAGATTTTTTTTCTTTAAATAGAGGTGCTATGGAGTGAAAGAAAAAAATAAAAAAAGTAGGGGGTGCTAGGTCGGGTAAAGAAGGAAAATAGGGATCTTTTTTGGTAATTTTCATAAGTAGGGTGTCTCTCCATGTAATTGTCCCAATATACTTAAACAGATAAACTTGCTTCAAAGTTCTAAAAGTTACTTAAAGTTGTCTTCTCACCTCATTCTTCTCTATAGTATAATTAGCCGGTCATGTACACTAACGGTTTGTTTGTACCTACTATCACAAAATATTTAGCTTCTACCTATATATGCTAATAGTGTAAAAATATTAATATATACAAATCTTCAGTGATTATATATTAAAGATTTATATACTCCCTTGGTCCTAATTTAAATATTTTAGTTTTACTGGATATAGAATTTAAAAAATATAGTCTTGTGGTGGTAAATTAAAGATGTGTGTAATGTATTAAAATGTAATGTATGGTATTAAAATTGTCTAACTTACTTAATATAAAAAGAGACTTTTTTTAAAACAGACCATAAAAAAAAAAGTAAGACTGGAATTGAGGGAGTAATTAGTAGAACCAATAACCTAGGGAAAGAAATGGATGAATTACTACTTTTACACCATGTTAAATCGCACTAATCACATAAAAATTCACACACTATTCTACTCTCACTAACTTTAATCCAGATTTTGTGGGGGAAGAAAAAGATGTTACATCTCGTCCATGCGTCAGGTGTAACGTTACAAGTGGACTGCTCCTTTGGTTAACGAAAACGATTTATATCTGCTCCAATGGCCATGACCTGACCTGACCCAACAAGAAAACAAACACCTATCTACTAATACTACCACTCATTAAATTTTCTTGATTAAGTCATTGACCTTGTTTTGACCCTTGTCTTAATTTCTTATTCGGAAAGCATGTCCAGTACACCTTTGCTTGCTAAAAGGTTGATTACCCTATTTGAACCAGAAAATGCTTACTAATTTAGTTTATTTGTTATTTAATTTGAACCTACTATTCCAGAAGTTCAATCAAACAACATAAGTTGTTCGAGTTTAGAATTTTTTAAACCCCATGATTGAGTTAATTCAAACTATGAAATCTTATTTTGGTGTTCGATCTATTGTTTTTAAAAATCCTCTATATATTAAAGTTTGTATCTATTTTTACTAAACATTGCAAACATATATATTGGTTAGTCCTCTAGTCTAAACAGTGTGTACCTGATATAAGGAGTAGTAGATCTCCCCTTATTTTGAGGAGGCTGGTAGCTCCGTATGACTTTAACAGGTTAGAAGGGCCTGAACCAAAATAGTGAATTAGTGGCTCAGCCCACATAATCGTTTGCCTGTGAAGTTTCACTGTAGTGGAATAGAGCTGCAGGTAGGTTTTTAATTTCACATTTCCAATTGAGTTTATCTCTTATACACTAGTTGTGTTAAAGGAATATTACAATATCAGCCTGTTTCAAAGAAAATCAAAGGTAATTATAAGTGAACTAATCAGTAACATGAAAACTTTTAAATTACTAATTATTACAGTTTTATGTAAAAAGTTAATTAAATATACTGAAAGTAAAAAAAATCTTTACATAGTTAGATAACGATGTTTAAGCAGTGCAAAACTGGCTATCGCAATACTAACTCTCTTTCCATGGTGAAAGAAACATGCACAAACATACTATCAGAATTAATGAAGAATACAAATGGAAAAATTATTTTCTCTATTTCTTGTGTATAAAGTCATTGTACACTATATAGGCCGTAAAGGAATATTCTGTAAATAACTAACAGCTAAATATCCTATTACTATTGGTCCTAAGCTAACAATATTTGTCATATGTTATTACTGTATTTACAGCAAATAATCCGTAAAAGAAAAGAAACACATTCTGTACAAAATTCTAGAAGCACTCGTGTGAAGGATGTGTGCATATTCTTTGTATAGCTGATGTGTCTAGGGACAGGTGTACGCACATGATCAATCTTAATCAAGGGCCAAGATTTAGTCTACTTAGTGGAGTCATTGAGAACATAGCATACCCTTCCAACTTCTTGACCTCGTTAAATCCAAAAATGCCACATCAGCTTCCCTTCTTCCTTGACTCACAAACCTTCTGAGTTCAACCTTCCATACATTCAAAACTTGTAACTTCTTCTTTCCATCACCCCTCCCTCCTCCCCCCCCCCCCAAGTTGGAGGGGATCATCTGAATCCCCAACTTTTCCAAAAAATTCCAATGAGAAGGACCGAAAAGGGGTTTGGTAAACAGATCAGCCAACTGAGAAGATGAAGGAACAAACGATATTGAAATCAAGCCCGCTAAAAACTGTTGACGGACGAAGTGACAGTCTAGATCCACATGCTTCCTCCGTTCATGAAAGATAGGATTTTTAGCGATGCGAATCGCTGCTTGGCTGTCTGATTTCAGAGGAATGTAGAGACGGAGGAACCGATAAGTCATCCAAAAGACAAACAAGCCAGGTCACTTCAGCCACAACGCGTCGCATTGATCTATATTATGCTTCTACAAAAGATAAGGAAATTGAGGATTGCTTCTAGGATTTCTAAGAAATTGGTGAGCCCTCTAGGCTGATGAAGAACCCACTCACCGATCTACGAGAATCCAGACATGCAATCCAATCAGAATCGCAGAAAGTTGTAAGCTTTGGAGATGGTAAGGAGTTCATAAACAACCCCAAACCAGGATCAGCAAGGACATAATGAAGGACATACATACCAGCATCGAAATGAGGTTGCCTGAGATCTTGCATGTATTGACTCAGATGCTGGATGTTAAAAGAGAGATCCGGCCTGGTATAAGTCAAAAAAATTAATTTTTCAATATAATTATTTGTATAGAGTTGGATCGTTTATAGGCTCACCTAGATCTGATTGTAACTTGTAGGTGGGATCCAAAGGAGAAGAGGTAGGACGAAGATCAAGGCAATTGAACTCAGTTTAGAGTTCCAAAGCAAACTTGCATTGACTAAGAATCAAACTATATGGTTCTCTCATCACTTCCATGCCCAAAAAGAAATGCAAGTGTCTAAGACCTTTAATACAAAATTCAGAATCCAAAAATGATTTTAGAGTCTGCATTTCGTCAGTGTCATCCCCTGTTAACAATATGTCATCGACATAAACTGCAACCATGTGATGAGAGCACAATTTCTCTTGTAAAAAAGAGAATAATAACTAAGGGAGTAGGTATAACCTTTAAAATTCAAAGTTGTAGTTAGGCGGGCATACCACTGCTAGAGGCCTGTCGATGGCCATATGGAGTTTTCTTAGAAGAAAAACCAAGTTAGGGTAGGTTCCTGGTATACCTACTGGGGACTTCATATAAACTTCCTCATCAATTCGCCCATGTAAAAAGGCATTATTAACGTCAAGTTGAAATAATCCCCAATTCTTCTTGATTGCAATGGCCAACATACATCTGATAGTGATTATTTTAACCATTGGCTGAATGTTTCATTAAAGTCAACGGCCTCTCTTTGAATATCTCACCTCACAACTAGTCGTGCTTTTAACCTTTCCAAACTTCCACCAGACTTAAGCTTTACTTTGTAAACCCACTTACAAGGTAGAGCTTTCCTTCCTGGTGGCAATTCCACTAAGTAGTAAGTTTTATTAGCAACCATGGCCTCATATTCCTTAGCCATGGCTTCTTGCCATCCTGGACGCAACATTTGTTCATAGAAGGAAGTAGGCTCTTGGATATGGAAAAGGGAATTAAGAAACTGTTGGTTGGAAGTAGACAAAGAAGTAAAATAATAGGAAGGCACATGCACAGGGGCAAGAAAATAATGTGTAGTTACATTAGAAAAATGAATAGTCTTGTAGACATAGTCTTTTAAATAACCTGCTGGTTTAGATACCCTTTATGTTCTTCTTAAGATGGGGGATGAAGGGTGAGGTAGGTTCACAGTCCTGGGACTTAAATAAAAAGGTGGTGATGTAATGATTGGTTCAGAAGGAGTGGAAACTCTGGATGGACTAGAAGTGTGTGATGGTTTGGGGGAGGTGAGAGAATCAGGATCATTAGAGGGACATTTGAATGTAATAGGATCAATATAGTCCTCTAGAGCACGTGGGGATGTGTCAAGAGGAAAAATAGAGGGGCTAAAATCCAAAACAGAGAATGGAAAATTATGTTCATGAAAAAAAAACATTTCTTGAAATAAAAAACTTTTTGCTTTAAAGGTTGTACAATTTGTACCTCTTCTTGCCTAAAGGATAACCAATGAACATGCAAGCTTGTGCTCTAGGAGCAAACTTAGACCTTCCTTGAGACAGAGTACTTGCAAAATACAAACAACCAAAAACTCTAAGGTGTGAATAAATTGGTGAGGACCCAAAAAGGACCTCATATGGTGTTTTATTTTGAAGAATCTTAGAGGGGGACCTATTAATTAAATAGGTTGTTGTCATCAAACAATCTCCCCAGAACTTGGGAGGTAAACTCGACTGAAATAGAAGTGCCCTGGTCACTTATAGTAAATAGTTATACTTTATTTCCACTATACCGTTTTATTGTGATGTAGACATACAAGATGTTTGGTGTATTATGCCAGGAGATGACAAAAATTGGGACTTTTCAAGACTGGAACCCAATTCCCATGCATTGTCTGACCTTATTACTTTAACTTTCTTGTCAAACTGTCTCTCAACCATGGAGAGAAAAGATTTAAGCATTGGGAAGGCATTGCTTTTAGTAAATAAAAGAAAAGTCCAAGTTCCTCTACAATGTGTATCATGTCAAAAATCTGTTTAGTTGCTATCTGGCTTGGGAATGACAATTTAACCTGCCTTGCCAAAGGACAAACTGCACAAGGAACATCAAAATTGGAAGAAACTGAAAATGGAATTTCATTGATATTTTTCATGTATGACAAAGACATATGGCCTAACCTAGAATGCCATAACTTGCTTCATACATCAGAATTGGTAAAAACAACTTAAACTGGAAACAGACAATTTATTGAATTGAAAACCCAGACTAGGCTTGACTGGAACACTTGAAACTGGTTGACTCTTCTTCAACACATAGAGACCTCTTTGGGATTCACTAAGTTCCACTAGGCTCTTCAATGAAGGGTCCTGCAAGACACATTTAAAAGAAGAGAAGGTGAGTGAACGTTGAAGTTGCTTGCGCAGCTTGTGGACAGATAACAAATTAAATTTAAAATCAGGGAAAAACAACATATCGTGTATTCTTAGCCGAGGAGAAAGTTCTATAGTGTCTACATGAATCACTTGAACTTTATGAGAATTTGGTAAAGTGATTGAAATAATTTTAGGTAAAGGCTAAAGAGAAATAAATAGTTTCTTGTTAAAATTCATGTGCTCAGATGCTCCTGAGTCAATAATCCAATGAGATAAGCAAAACTATCCTTGAAGACTTGAGTTAAGAGAGAAAGAGTGGAAACTATTACCAGCATAGCTAGAATTAGTCATAACCTCAGAATCAGTGCCTTGTTCATTTGTTTTCATTTGCTGAAACATTTGGAAAATTTGAGTGAGTTGTTCTTGAGTAAGAAATTTCCCTGTTTCTGTCACTTCACCAGAGTATCCAGCATCAGAATTTTCATTGTTGCTCAAAGTAGCACTACCTTGAGCTTGGTTTTGAATGAGTTTGTTCCTATAAATCAACTTCCACAGTCCTCAATTGCATGTCTTTCTTTCTTACAGTACCTGCAAAACATACTGGTTTTCTTAGTGACAGAGTAATTAGCTTTCTGATTCTGATTCTTTGGATAGGTTTCTAGACCCCCTGGGTTATGAGCAGCAGTAATGAAGGAGGAATTCTCTCATGGGAATTTGAAAACATTGTTCATCTCCCTTTGCCTTTCCTCTTGCATCAACAGTCTATAAGCATTAGCAACAGTAGGCAAAGGTGAGATCATGAATATATTTCCTCTAGCTGCATAGTAGGACTCATTTAGTCCCATCAGAAATTGCATCAACCTTTCATTCTGTTTTGCCTTGACAATTTTCTCTTTTGCCCCACAGGTGCAATCACAGTTGCAAAGAGTAAGTGTCAAGAGCATCCAATTCATCCCACAACTTTTTTAACTTAGTAAAGTATGAAGCAATGTCATTGGAACCTTGAACTAAGTCACTCAGTTCCTTCTGAACTTGAAAAGGTTTGGGTCCTGAACTTTGTCCAAACCTTTGATCCAGTTCACCCCAAATCTCTTTGGCTGTAGAAGAATAGATCACACTCTCAGAGATCTTTATAGATAGAGAGTTAAGAAGCCAAGAGATCACCATGTTGTTGGCTCTAGACCAAGCTCTGTGAAGATCTGTTCCTAGATCTAGTTCATCAGAAGAACCATCAATGAATCCACATTAGTTCTTAGCTGTGAGGGCAATAAGCATACCCTTTTTCCAACCAGCATAGCTTTTTCCATCAAAGGGTGTGTTCACCAAAGTCATGCCTAGTGAATCTGAAGGTGAGATGAAATAAGTATGAGCTGGAGTGATTTCTTCAACAGATGAAGAAACAAAAGTATTGATTTTTGATCCAGAAGACACATCTGAAGGAGAATCTTCAGTAGCCATTGCAAGGTAATGGATTGCAGATCAAAAGAAGAAAAAGTTCTGAAAAATTTTGATTAAAAAAAAAACAACTTAGAAGAGTAGGATTCAAGGATCCTGCTCTGATACCATATCTGAATTAATGAAGAACACAAATGGAAAAATTATTTTCTCTATTTCTTGTGTATAAAGTCACTATACACTATTACATATATAGGCTGTAAAGGAATATTCTGCAAATAACTAGCTGCTAGGTGTCCTATTATTATTGGTCCTAAGCTAACAATATTTATGCTTTGTTATTATTGTATTTACAGCAAATAATTAGAAAGGGAAAAGAAACACATTCTGTACAATATTCTAGAAGCACTCGTGTGAAGGATGTGTACATATTCTTTGTATAGCTGATGTGTCCAGGGACAGGTGTACGCACAGGATCAATCTTAATCAAGGGCCAAGATTTAGTCCACTAAAATAGCATACCCTTCCAACTTCTTGACCTCGTTAGATCCGAAAATACCACATCAGCTTCTCTTCTTCCTTTGACTCACTAACCTTCCGAGTTCAAACTTTCATTAACCATTATCATTCAAAAATTGTAACTTTTCTTTCCATCACATACAGTAAACTTAAAATTTTGTGTTTCATCAAATGTACCATGTAAAAATATCAAGCTAAATGCAAGGGCCACAAAGATATGCATGGAGGAAGCTAAATCAGTGTGCCAATTTTCTAACAGATGAAAACATAATTATGAACATGTTGTTTATGAACGATTTTAAGATCTTTTTCTAGGAAGTACTTAATCCCACTATACCAAAAATTAAAATAAACAAAACAAGCGAAATATTTGGAACTCATATAAGTATATACAAGTATATACAATTGATAAAAATAAAAAAACATAATATAATACAAGTATATACAAATATAAAAATATTAAAAAAATGGAGTCGCCGACCGACACTCTGTGGAGACCAGTGGATACAGGGGACTGCATAGGGGCAAGAGTAGGTAGCGTAGTGGTTGCAGTGTAGAGGAAGAAAGACCAAGTGGGTTCAAAATATAAGAAAAGAAGAAAAAAAATTAACTGTTGTCCTAGGAACCAAACTCATGTACTTTTGGATATTTTTGGATAAAGTGCACAATTTTTGTCACCGGACTAGACGTTGGATTTTGCCAAGTAGGTTCATTATTTAATTTATTATAGTTTTCTTCGAGAGAGAAGATTACATATGCACATATATACAATGTAATTTTTTTTACCAAGTGATTTCATATTAGACAGATCAAATATACACATATATGCAGTGTAATATTTTGACCAAGTGGGTTCATCCGCCCCTGCCTCTAATAATGTTTAAAAATATTTTCACTATCAAAAAAGTCGTATATAAGAAAATTTTAAATAATCATTAGTAAAATTAGCTAGTAACATGAAATTAAGAAAAAATTACTTACTATAATAAGTTAAGATATATTGGAAATATAAAAACTCTTTTCACAGTTAGCTGAGAAGATTGGGTTGAAAGACCCTCTCAAGTCTTAAATAAAGAAAAAAGGATACTTTTTCTTTTCTCTTTCTTTTTTTAATTTTTAAAACTTGATTAAGAGTTAATTAGGGACAGAATTAGAATTTGATTAAGAGTTAGTGGTAAATATTAAAATTCTAGAATTCAAATTTCAAATTGTCGGAACATCTGGATAGACTACCAGAACATCTCTCCAGATGTTGAAACATCTGTATAGATGACCGGAACACCTGGACAGATAGCCGGAACATCTCTCCAGATATTGAAATATCCTTCCAGACGACCGGAATACCTGGATAGATGGCTGGAACATCGTGATAAAGGCAGATGAAAGATGGAGGAGAAAGGTAGAGAATGGTGGAAGGGTGGAGGAAGAGGGAGGAGGTTGGTGGGTTAGAGAGGAAAGGGGGGAGTAGGGGGGTTTGTATAAATAAGAAAACTTTCACTACTAAAAAAATAGGATTCTCCGACCACCCAATCGGTCGCATATCGGTCGCCCAGTCGACCGATCGGCGACCGATATGGGTGGTCGGAGAATTAATGGTAACAAAAAGCCCTGCGACCGAAAATTGGTCGAAACTTCGACCACCATGCGACCGACATTCAGTCGCATGATAGGATAGAAACGTTGACCGTTTAGGCGACCGACAATCGGTCGCCTATTTGGTCAATGTCTTGGAATTACCTGTGACCGTTTAGGCGACCGAAAGTCAGTCGCATAGGATATGCGACCGACGATCGGTCGCATACTTGGTCTAATATTTGCCACTGATTTGGCGACTGAAAGTCGGTCGCCAAACTGGAAAAAACCTGCAATAAAAAACCTGTTTTCAGGCAGTAGCAACAGCAAAAACCAGATGTTTTTCAACAGAAAACTACATTCGAAAACAATAAAAACAGTAATTCAAACACAACGCAATAAAACCTAACATTTCAAAAACATCCAACAATATTAGTTATGTCTTGAAATTGTTAACATAAAGCTTCACAGACAGTTATCCACTTTCAGAAAAGACTACTCGGTCGAGGCAGAGCTAGACCCGGACTCGGAAGAGGAAGAGGAGTTGCGTCGATGCCTGCTCTTATGCTTTCTTCTCGCTTTCTTCTTCTCCTTTTTGGCAAGGAGCTTTTTGATAATGTCTTGCGTTTCTTGATTTACTCTCGACAGCTGTGCGATCTGCTCTCTCATTTGAGCCATTTCAGCAGGATCAACAGAGCTCGACGGAGAAGAAGTAACTGAAGTGCCCAAAAAGCGAGCATTATGCTTATCCAAAGCAAATAGCGATCCAAGACCATAAGCAGACCCCTTCTTAACCCCTCCAACAGTTTCGACCCATATTTGCTTTTCTTTCTCGAACGTCAAGGGAGCCGGGGTGCTGCTTCCGGCATCCGATGCTTGAGTCGATGTCCACTCTTCCACAGCCTTTGTAGCCTTTTCCTGAATAACATAAATATATTAATGATGTTAATAGAAAGACTAAACGTTGAAGGATTGGCGCGACTAAAGATCGAATTTTACAAACTTACCCACAGTCAAACCATGTCACTTTACCTCCATTTTTCAATGTGAAGGCCTTTGTATCTTCCATACAGTATGGGCACGCTAGCTTCCCTGCAGTGGACCAGCCAGACAGCATCCCATAAGCTGTAAAGTCATTTATAGTCCACATCAAAGAAGCATGCATTTGGAAGTTCTGTTTCATTGATACATCATAGGTTTCCACTCCTTCATGCCAAAGTGTCTGCAATTCATCAATCAAAGGCTGCAAATAAACATCAATACGAGTTTTCGGGTTATGTGGACCAGGTACTATGTTTCCATGCCTCACCATCTGAGGGGTGTGATAGAATACCCGCCTGCCTGGTCCGCTCATGATGCCACCTCATGTGAGGAGCAGAACTCATCGAAGCATACAACCTCTTTAACCTGGGTATAAGCGGCAAGCAATGCATCCACTTAACAGGTTTCGGCTTCTTTTTTTTTATTTTTCTAGGGCTTGTATCGAGGCTCCTCACAAAATCTACATTGCACGAGCTCTGCATCATCCTTGTAATATAACATGCAACCATTAACACAACAATGAATCTTATGAGAAGTAAGGCCTAATGAGGAAACCAATTTCTTAGTGAAGTAATAAGAAGTTGGTAAGTCCATGTTAGTCGGCTTTAGTTCATTCATAAGGCCTAAGATGGAATCCATGGCAGCTTGAGAAATACTATAATCTGATTTGATACTCTGCAATCTGACAGCAACAGACAACTTGGAATGTACCGAGCCCTCATGGAATGGACGACTTGCTTCCTCCAACATTTTATAGAATTCACTTGCCTCGGCATTGGGAATGTGCTCAGTGTTAGACTGTGATGTACCCGGCTGCATGGGATCATCATCCGGGTACATACCAAAAGCATCACGAACCATATCATCCATTTTACAATCATTACGGTCTGGTTCCAAAACCGGAGAACTACTAGTGCCATGAATATTTTGAAGCAGTTGAATCTGCCCCTGCAAATCCCACGGCTCTCCATGATAACGCCAAATATAGTAATCTGGCATAAACCCCCTATCTAACAGATGCAGTTGTACGGTCGTTATATCTTGGAGGGTGCAGCATTTGCACTTTATGCAGGGGCACTTAATTGTACCACGCCTTATAAAAGGTTCGGTTGTTTTTGCTAAAGCAACAAATTCCTTAAGACCCTCTTCAAATTCAGGCCTTATCCCCCGCCGACCGGGGAAAAGTCGATTGTCCATCCACAAACGACGTGCATTAATGTCCATATCTACGCAAAAATTGAAAAATTGAGAACAATCTAATAGGAACGTTTTTTAATAATCCTAGCCTTTTTTTAATATCCGGTGGTCCGTTTGAATTCCATATTAATTACTATTAGCAATGCAATACAAAACGCATACAATTTATCTGATTTAGGCATAAAATGTTCCAAACATGAAGAGTGCAAACAACAATACCAAAATCCTAACTTTAAATGCATAGCAACTATCCCAAACACCACAACCCATGACAAGGCATCAACACATTGCAAACAACTCTACCAAACAATTCCAACAAATCACAACAATTACCATAATTAATCCCAAACATCACAACCCTATATTTAAAGTTCATCAACCCAAAACAACTTACTCGACATCACATTATATAGAATAAACCAATTATAACTAACAACTAACATGTAAACAACATATAGGCCGAATTATTTAAAAATATATATATAAATTCGGATTATTAAACCACAAAAAAAAAAAATTACCTCAACTTTGTTTGGGATCCAATCGCATGTAACTATGAGTTACCAATGTGCTATCCACCCAATAACTACAAAAAAAGTGAATTAAAAAGTCATTATTTGAGTTTTTTAAAAAATAACAAAAATTACTAAAAAATGAAATTTACCTTGAATTAGTAGGTGTAGATTGTGTTAGATGTTATGTTGGAGGTTATAGAGTAGTAATTTAAAGTTATATGGGGTATGTAATGGTGGATAGTTGGTTATGGGGTGGGGGGGTTCGGTTTTTAGGGATTGGATGGGTTTTGGGTATTTTGAAATGGGGGAGAAAGGGCTGCTGCCCCGTTTTCATACACAGTTAGGCGACCGCATAGCTTTGACTAAAAAAATCAAATTTTCAGCGACTCACAAGCGGTCGCCACTTCGACCGCTTTTTTATTTTATTTTTTCCGTGGTTCGGTCGCACAACTAAACAGACCGATTTTCGGTCGCCTGATGGTGGTCGGAGAACCCGATTTTTTTAGTAGTGTTTGAGGTTTTTAAAAATTAGTCATTAGTACTAATCTTAAATGTGCTTCTTTTACTTCATTTTTTAAGACTTTGTCCCTTTCACCTATATAAAGACTTAAGTGTTCCTTTTAAGTTTTAGCCAAAAGGATCCTTAGTTAGCTACCAGCGTACCGCGATAAAAATGTTTTGGTAGTGCAAAGCTGGCTATCGCTTTACTGGCCTCTTACTCCAGTGAGAAACATGGTGAAACTTTCTTAGAATGTTATGTGCTTCCTCAAATACCATAAGAAAACTGTAAAGTTAAAGGAACAACAAAGAAAGATTTGGAACGCATAATCTTTGATCTTCAAACAAAGCACATATAAACTACGTTAAAAACTTTAAAAAAACACATGCTCAATTTATAGTAGCAATGTAAATAACACCAATTGAAACATTTCCAATTTCCCAATACCCTAACCAATTTACACCAAGAATTTCATTTTTCATGTACAACCCAAAGGTAAAATGAACAAACTAAACACAAACTTACTTACCATATGTATTTTACATCATAGCTAAGACGACTTTGATGACATCTTATGCACTAAACAACTGCCCAATTGTACTACAGTATCAATGTATATGACTAAAGAAATTGCACTAGTAATGAAAATTCTTCTAGGATGTCAGCGTATACGACTTAAACTCTTTAGGCAGAAACATCAATTAGTTGGAGCAGTCGTGACAGCAAAAAGTGCGTCAAGATCAGGAGGGCTAAAGTACCCATTCTTGGGCATGTTCCTCTTCACTGGTCTGTTCTCAATCTTCTTTCTTGGAGCAGGTGGACACTCAAATGGTGCTTGTATTTGACATTCTTGGTTCTTTGGTGTTGTACAATAATATTCTTCTTCCATACTCATTCGTTCTCTTCTTGAAAACAAAGATTCTTTGTGTTCTAATATAGTTTGTGACCACCTTATATAATCCTACCACAAAGTATTAAGGTACAGAATATATATATATATATATATATATATATATATATATATATATATATATATATATATATATGGTATATTTGTACTGGAGAAATAAGAGAGAACGTGGGTGGTGTTGACTGTTAAATAAGGGGTTGATCTGAAAGTGGTGGAAGCTAGAGAGGCAAACGTGGGGAAAGGAAGAGACGGGGAATTTGTAATGTTATATCAAAGTGATGAGACTGAATATAAAGTAGAGAATTTTATAAAAATAGTCGTCCTACTCAATATAATTATACTCATATTATATATTTCATTCGTTTCACTTTACATGACAAAATTTGAATCAGTATATATAAGTATGACTTTTTATGTTAAATTATTTTTCAAAATTAAAAAGCTGTCATTCTTTTTGTAACAGATCAATAATAAAATGATTGCTTATAAGTTGAAGTCTTGAAGAGATAATAAAAATTTATATGTATTCTACAAGATGGGTTTTTTATTTTTTATTTTAGCAGGATAGCCATTATTCCGGCAAATACCAGGTCTATCCTTCGCATTTTGAGATACTCCAGTTTAAGAAATATTTAAAAACACGAAATTTTTTAAATCTTAAACTTAAATTAGAAAAAAAAAAAGAATTAGTGCATTTCATTTTATACGACCTTACTTGATTCCCTGTAAATTTACATGTCATTTGATTATACATTATATTAATAGAATCAATAAAAGATGATATCAAATAATTCAAGAAATTTTACATAGTAATAAAGTTAAAAAATTGACGCTCATAAAAATGATATGATGTCAATATTATTTCAAAGTAAACGTTTACCACATCAATGAGGATAAAATAGTTTAATAATCCATATATTTATATAGTTGCAAAGATTTTCAAAATTATATAAACAACTGCTCCGTCTGTTAAAAAAATAATCTGTATAATTTTCTTATTTCTCCATTGTAGAAATAACGGCACGATTTTCTTAATTTTACAATTTTATAAATTCTCATTTGAAACTTGACAGTTAAGTATGAGGTGGCACCGACTTACGTTTGAGCTGTATTTGTTTCTTATGTGACCCCACGTATGACCGCGTTTTTTCGACATTTCAAAATTGGCGGCGCCTTACATTTTGTTATGGGTCGGCAATTTTGGCGGGAAATTGAGGTGGATATTGCCACTTAATTTCCATCAGTTGATCAATTATTATTTTATACGATCCGTCTCAACTAGGGGTGTTCATGGTACGGTATGGTACGGTTTTAAGCTTATCGGTTACGGTATATCGGTTAACGGTATGTAATTATGTAAAACCAATACCGTACCGATAAGCTATCGGTTATCGGTAGTTAACGGTTCGGTAGTTAATGGTTCGGTAAGCGATATACCGAAGCCACAATAACCCAGATTTACGAAAGGAAGTAATGAAAGAAAGCTTGCTGGATTAATAAGAAATCTCACAAAAGCACATAAAAAGATTAGCTTTACTATTAAATGTACAACTTATAAACTTTTGTTACAAGCAGCAGCACAACCTATAGAAAAGAAAATTAGCCAAAAGAAGGTAAATTTCATTCATATCTTCCATAAACAGACAGCTATTAATATTACTTATCAACATTAGCAACCTCAATCAAGGGATTATCATTTTACAATAATGTTCCGCCAACATCTATGCACCTTCAGCAATGTTTTCTCCCCAACATTCTCCATCTTAGAATGTTGTAATGACAAATTCAAAATGGGCCAGGCCTCATATGTTTGTAACGATAAATGGCCATTAGTAGCAATAATATTTATACTTTAACATATAAATTAATATACTAATAATAAATAAAATACATAAAAATCCTTATCGGTTATCGGTACGATAACGGTAATGATATATAGAAACCGTTACCATACCGATATCTTATCGGTATTAGAAATTTATACCATTACCGAACCAATAACCGTTATACCGATACCGTTATGCTTATCGGTAGCGGTAACGGTTCGGATATCGGTACCGGTTCGGTTTTGCACACCCCTAGTCTCAACTTAGTTGATGCCTATGAGTATGTATATTGTTATTTTACTCCTGATGGGCATATTTCCAATATTAGACTATTAAAGTTTTTTTGAGAAAATACTTCTTTATTAAATATGGGCATAGTTGGAAAGAATTGCTAAAAAATATCTTGAAATCCTAAAGCGTCAACTAATTTGGGACAAATGAATCTTGCTAAAACGACAATTAATTTGGGACGGAGGGAGTAATTAATTGATTTTATAGTTGTAACATATCATCGTTTTGTGTGGCAGACTAAGATTGGCAATTTATGGATTGAGGATGTCATTGAATTTTCTAACTATTTTGAGCTATGTCGTTCGAAATTAATATTATCAAAAACAGGCTTCGACGTACCCATAACATATATGTTAGTACATCCGAACCTGACTTAATTAATTCATATTCGCATTATAATATCTAGCTCCATCCCAATCCTAAACCTTTGATTAAGGGTCGATATAGTCAGGGGCGGACTTAGAGCACTTGACCCATTTGTCGAAAAATTATGCGGTTTATGCAGGTGAAAATTATTTTTGTACGGATATACACTAGTTTTGAGTTTCATTAAAAAGAAAAGATTCTCTAATTTATTGGTGAATGGTATCAAACTTATGACTTATGTCCTTACTTTGAGTCCTATGTGCAAGTAAAAATCTTGCATCTGTCACCAAATATAATACATCTGTTGCACATTCTTTATGACGGTGCGAGCGCTCCATGGTCAAGGAATTTTGATAAGATTTCAGACTAGGACGGATGGAATACAAATATATTTTGATTGAATTCAAATAGGAATTTTAAGTACATAATGGAAGAATTTAAATGACTGAAGTAATTTAAGATGCTTTTTTTTTTGCAGTTTGACACTTCCCTTTTGTTTGATTAGGACTCCATCAGTTCCAAAATGGTTGTCTTAGTTTACTTGGAGTGAAGTTTAAGAAATATAGTAAATTTTGTTGATTTAGTGGTCCAAAATAAGCTTTATATAAATATTTGGTTATAAAGCATTTTATTAACGGTAAATTAGTAGTTTCAACTCAAAAATATTTTCAAATTTATAATTGTGTCATTCTTTTTTGAACGGACTAATAAAAAATAGTGTCATCCATTTTGAAACGGATGGAGTAATACTATAATATGTCTCTAATCCGTACACTAGATAGTACGCGCATATAAAGTATCCCTGTCAATCGGGTAGGGCTAGCCCGGTACCGGATCGGACCGGATCGGTTCATTATAAGCGGTCCGAGACAAGGAGGAAGCGGGTTGCGGACCGAGCCGGGCTTAAGAAAAAAGATCGGTTAGCCCAAACCGGTAAAAGACTGGTCTTTGGCCCACTGGTGAACCGGACCGGACCGGACCGATTTTTTCATAGAAAAATTATACTATATATCGAGGGAAATTGAGACATACTTAATTTTGCCAAGAATCATATAAAATATAATGTTGAGGGAAATTGAGACATACTTAATTTTGCCAAGAATCATATAAAATATAATGTTGCATTTAGTCACTTTTAGAATCCCTCAATATGCAATATTATCAAAGATATTTTTATCTTCATTATTTTTCATTGCTAATCAAGAATATATATTAATTAAGTATTTTATACAACTTATCTTCTTGGTTGTAAGAGAATTTGATAGTCTCAGTTTCTTACCCTTGAGTTGTAGTATTAAAGTTGTATCTATTTGACTAAGCGTACTATAGTAATGATGAGATGGTACTTACTTAAAATAATGATAGTGATCTTTTACTTCATGAGTAGTGCATCAAATTAATATAGTGATTAAACTTGGTTTCCATCAATGAGTCAAAGTATATGATTTTCAAAATGTTTGATCATTTCTTTCCTGTTTTCACCTTCCTTCTCTTTTTATATAGAATTATATGTCCTTCCAATTGCAAGTACAAAGTGATAGGCTTAGTTAAAATATGAAAAATAAATAAGAAGAAAAAAAACGGACCGGTGCTTAATGGGCTAAGGGCCGAGCGGGGCTTCAGTTTTTAAAAAAAAAGACCGGTTCGGATCGGACCGGTAATGGCCCGGACCGGATCGGTACCGGGACCTGTGAGCCGACTATGTCTATTTTTATTTCTTTTCCCTTTTAGATAAACCCAAGTTAAATTCGATAATAAAAGGATAACAAGTGTGAAAATTAATTGTTGTAATGAATGTTTTGTATGAATTTCCATCTCAACCTTTTGTCAAGAAAATGATCTCATATACCTTTTTATAATGCATTACACAGTATCACAATGAAAGGTTAAAATTAAAATACCAAGGCCTTCAAATGATGGTTCTACCAAAACATAGGCAACTAGGGTTGTTAAATAAAAAATTAAAAGGAGAGAAAAAGAACAAGTTTAAATTTCTGACAAGCCATTTCCAACAATGAGTTACAAATTAAATCCATTTCTCCTTTGGAATTTGTGATTCAAATGTTACTAGAGATCTGGAAATTTAACTTTACTCGTGGTGTACGACGGTGAAAAATTTTACATGGTTGAAATTGCGATTATATTTCTTTTGATTTATGTTGTTTTTTAAAATAAAAATAAAATTAAACTCAGTCAAATTAGGATGTTAAAAAACAAACGGTCTTAAGTACTTAATATTCATAACTAAATGTCACATCTTAATTATCAGATGAGTATTCAGGTTCAAACGTCTTAATCTTAATAAAAACAAATGGTTTCTTATTTGTTATATTTCTTTTCCTCTTAACTCCTATAAAATATTAAAACTTTTTAAAGAAAATTTTATAGCAAAGATTAGTGGTGAAAATAATTAAGTAATGCTTTCTTTATTTTAAATAGTATTCATTTTAGAAAACTTTGAAGGTAAAAAAGATAAACTTCTTAATTACTTTTGGAAAATGTAAAAACTGTTTAGAAAGTTGTTATAGCAAGGATAAGTTGGGAAAATAACTAAGTAATGCTCTCTTTATTTTTTATATTTAATTTAACCGAATTTAAAGGTAACAAAAGATAAACTTTTTATTTAATTTGGGAAAGTCAGTAAGATAAATTTACAGCCTCCTAGGGGAAGATTCCTAACAAAGCCACCTAAATGACTTGACTTCAAGTCAGCATGTCATCCTGAATTTGAACGTTGAAGTCAATTGTAGTTGTTTAGACCCGGTCAACGGTCTCAATGAAGATATAAGAATAAGAAACTGCTATAAGACTTTTTTTTTTTTTTTTTTTTTTGTAATTTCGACATATTATAAAAAGGTTAAGTAGGATTACATAAAGAGACCATGCGTCTATTAAGAGTTTCCGCATGGTCTGAAGTACTAGCATAATTAGAAACAACATTGGATGTCAATCCATAAACACAACCTAATTTCGCTAAATGATTAAAATTAGCTTCCGAAATGGTAATAGCAAAAGTCCTTCCCCCTAGATCATCCACGTAGGCTTGTTGCACAAAATTTGGGGGCAAGGTATAATGATAGATATTGTCTTCATTGGACTGATCAGGAGCTCCTTTGGCTAAGAGGTGAGCCACTCTATTACCCTGACGAAGATTATGCTGGATTGATGGCATTGCAGTTGGAGCATCATTGACCTGCATTTTTGAATAATAGGCATATAAGATGGATGAGAATGCTGAAGTAAGTTAATCACGTCAGTAGAGTCGGTTTCTATTTCTATAGGAACAAGATTTTGGTTTATAGCCATAATCAGACCATAGTGTAGAGCTAGGATTTCTACATGGGTTGCGTTTAAAGCGCTTACTTTTTTATAAAATCCTAAAATCCAAGAACCTCTACTATTTCTAAAAACTCCCCCAATGCTAGCTTTTTTAGTAGTGTGATTAAAAGCTCCATCTATATTAAGTTTAAAAGCTCTCTCTTCCGGGGGTTTCCATCCTATATAGATATTTCTAATTTCTAGCTTTCTAACTTCTTTAGAGGTTAGGAACAGAAATTCTAGTAGACGAGAATTAACAGTTTGATGGGAGATTTTCCTTGCTAGATTGTTAACATTATTAAAATTCCTGCTATAAGACTTAAATTGCTAAATGACTGAGATTACTCTATAAGAAACTATCAACTAATTTTTGTTCCCACGAGTTTATTTTTCTAACAGACATGACTTTATAAAAGTAGAAACTGCTACTATGAGCCCGTTTAGGTTAGCTGAAAGTAGTTTTTTAAGCAGAAATGCTTAAGTGATGTAGTTTATTTTATAAATAAGTGGTTACATATTTGGATATAAGTGCTGAAACTGGAGAAAATAAGTTGCAGAGATATTTGGTAAAAAATTTTTTTTTTTTTGTGTTAAATATGATTACAATATTCTTAAAGTAAAAAAAAAAAAAGGTGGAGGGGGGGGGGGGGGAGGGAAGATAATCGAGAGTATTTGCTAATGAATGTATTAGTGGAATTAGAAAAAAATTAATAAGATAAAACGATAAAATTATTGGTCAAACCATAACAACTTTTAAGTAAAAAACAATAAGTTAAAATTACCCAATTTCTTGTTTTTGGCTTTTTTAGCTTGTTTTGACTTAAAATCTATTGACTTAAAAACAATATTTAAAATTGTCAAACATTTAAAAAAGCTAAAAGGGGGCATAAAAGGTGAACTAAGCCCACCCAAATAGGTTCTATACGATATAGGCGTAGAGCTAGCTTAATTATTTGGTGTCCCTTATCTAGAATTTTGAATCAATGCCTTTGTATAGAAAAGCTTTTCGCATAGATATAGGTGTGGACCACCAAATGATGTGGTATAGTGGATGGGGCTACTCCTTCCTTAACCAGAGGTCTCGAGTTCGAGTCCTGGGTATGGAAAATCACTGGTAGGGAGCGTTCCCCCCGAATGGAGCCCTACACGGTGCGAATCCGGATTAGTCGGGGCTTCAATGAGAGTACCGGACACCGGATGGGAAACCAAAAAAAAAAAATAGATATAGGTGTGGATATCAAAGCGATGCCTGCTTTTATATATCTCATAAGCATATTGGGATGCCAAATTGGCTGAAAAGGATAAGCTATACAGACATTAAATTTAGGGATTATATTTCATGCATTCAGGCCATAAATACGAAAATGATCAGATATGTTATGTATCTAAATTTCTGGATATAGGCCATCGAGGTACTGGCTTATTGTTGTTTGAGATTTTTACCCCACATAACCATTCTCAACCCTTATCCACTTTTTGTAACCATATTTTATCCTTTCTTTCTTTTTCTAGCATATTTATTAAATATAATTTGATGATATAAATATTAAAAAATATATAACAAATATATATATATATATATATATATATATATATATATATATATATATATATATATATATATATATATATATATATATATATATATATATATATGTGTGTGTGTGTGTGTGTGTGTGTGTGTGTGTGTGTGTGTGTGTGTGTGTGTGTGTGTGTGTGTAAGCTATATATACAAATTATCAATCTATTATATTTGATATTTTAATTATAAAATAAATTTTAAATATAAATATTGTAGCTATATTATGTTAGTGCTAAATGACTTGTTAATATGGAATGTTAAGGGCTATTTATGTGGAAATCCCTTATTGTTTTCAGCAAGATAAACCCAACCTTACTATTTCTCAAGCAGAGAATTTTATGCATGATTCCACAATATATCATACTGTAAATATTTTTTTTGGACACATAACATTTTAGAACTATGCCCTAAAGGGTTATCTAATATTCGGGGTTCTTTATCACCTATATGAAATCTTTTCTTCTAATTGGTATCACCTCTATGAATATAAGACTTCCAATATTATTTTACATATTTTGTTATATCTATCTAGATTTACAAGATACTCTAAATCTTTTGCGAAAAGCGGGAACCTTATTTCGACAAATTATAAAAATACTATGTTTGTAGCTGCAATATCTCTATCTTGGAATATTAAAACTCAAGATTTCATTTCCATCGAAAACATTTCTGTAAGCATTCAATAATTTCAGGACCGTGGAATTATATGATTTTCACATTCAAACACATTAATATTAATAGTAATTCAATCAAGAAAAACGTACCCAAATCCATGACGTCTTCTTGATGAATCTTGAGCGGAAGCAATTGATATTCTTCTTGAATTTATTCTTTGAAAATAGTCATTTTCTCTCTCTTTTTCTTACTGTTCTTTTTCAGAATTCCATAGATGGAGTAGGTTAGTTTTTATAGGCAAGAGAGAGGGACCACCAGTTAAAACTCACTCTCCATCAACGTGGGTTATTGAAAGTTATATTAGAATAACTTCTCTATTCAACCAATAGTAATTTAGTAATATTTATTTTATTACTAAAACCAACATTCTCCCACTTGGCGCACGTGTCATTCACTTAATGGTTTAATAAATAATTCAATCATCATGTGCACAGTTAATACTAAATCCAACATTATTTGTTGTTATTAAGCAAATCAACTAATACGAGTCATGGCGGTCATATATCAATTTCGACATAGTTCCTTCCATGTACTACATTACTAGTCTATTACCCAACACAATCGTTAATACATAATGGGTCCAACATAATGCTTAGAATATCTTTATCTAAGTAAAAACCTGTCATCGTCATTTTCACATTATGTATACCAAAGAAACAGGTAAAATAGAAACATATACATTAATGAGCTCAAAGTGTCAATTCAATAAACATCATAAAGTCATTACATAAAGTCATACATTGCTATCAATAATACCTATTCTTTCAACATGTTCTACAAAATGCTTTAGGCAGTAATCCTTTCGTCAAAGGATCAGCAGTCATAATTTTTGTGCTAATTATGTTCTTGAACTTCTTCCTTAAGTTTAAGGTACTTCAAGTCTATAGGCTTAGCACCCTTTGTGTACCTATCATTCTAAGAGAAGAAGACTGCTGAGGAATTATCACAATGAATTTTCAGCAGCTTGGCGATATTGTCGACTAGTCCAAGTCCTGAAACAAAGTTCCTCAGCCACTTAGCCTGAACTGCGGCCTCAAAGCATGCCACAAACTCAGCTTCCATGGTAGATCCAACTGTGATAGATTGTTTTGCACTCTTCCACGATATTGCTCCTTTAGCTAACAGGAACAAATAACCAAATGTGGATTTTCTTGTTTCCTCACAACCACCATAATCTGAATTTGAATATCCAACCATATCAAGATGGTCAGATTTTCTATAAGTGAGCATATAATCTTTTGTTCCTTGCAAGTATCTCAACACTTTCTTTGTAGCCCTCCAATGATCCATTCCTGGATTGCTTTGATATCTGCCCAGCATTCCAACAGCAAAACTGATGTCTGGTCTGGTACATGTCTGGGCATACATTAAACTCCCGACTACGGATGCATAAGGAATATCTTTCATTTGCTTACGTTCCAATTCATTCTTTGGACATTAATTAAGATTGAATTTATCTCCCTTTTGAATTGGAACGGAACTTGATGAGCAATTTTCCGTTCTGAATCTCTCTAGAACTTTATTAATATAGGCCTTTTGAGACAACCCTAACAATCCTTGTGATCTATCCCGGAATATTTCTATCTCAATCACATAGGTCGCCTCTCCTATATCTTTCATTTCAAAGTTCTATGAGAGAAATTTCTTGGTGCTATGCATCATACCAAGATCATTAGTAGCAAGCAAGATGTCATCAACATACTGGACTAATATTATAAACTTACTCCCACCGACCTTCACATATACACACCGGTCAACAATGTTTTTATTAAATCCAAAGGCGACAACAGTTTCATGAAACTTAAGATACCATTGTCGGGAAGCTTGTTTAAGCCCATATATTGACTTCTTCAGTTTACACACCATGTGTTCCTTTCCTTTAATATCAAAACCCTCTGGTTGATTCATGTAAACTTCTTCCTCTAAATTTCCATTCAGAAAGGCAGTTTTCATATCCATTTGATGTAGCTCTAAGTCATGATGAGCCACCAAAGCCATTATAATTCTAAGTGAATCTTTTTTAAAGACAGGTGAAAATGTCACTGTATAGTCAACGCCATGTTTCTGAGTGAAACCTTTGGCAACAAGTCTGGCCTTGTGATGTTCAATATTACCATTTGAGTCATGTTTGGTCTTAAAGAGCCATTTACACCCGACTCTTTTGCAACCTTCTGGTAATTCAACAAGGTCCTAAACTTCATTATGTTACATGGATTTCAACTCATCTTTCATAGCATCTAACCACTTATCAAAATTATTATTTTCAATGGCTTGTGAAAATGAAACTGGATCATCACTGATTTCCAAATCATCCAAATCAATTTCCGGATCAATTTCTGACTCGTGCAGATATACCAAAAAATCATCAGAAATAGCATTTCTCCTTTGTCTTTGAGATTTTCTTAATGCAACTTCTTGAGGTACATCTATTGCAGGTTCATTGATTATGTTTTCATTATTAATAGTAGGATCATTAATTTGTTGTTCTTGTTGGTTGTTAGGCGGTACAACAACTTTAGAAGAAGTATAGGGTAAAGGAATTTGCACCCTAACTTCCCTAATTTCCAAATTACGTGGTTCTTCACTCCCATTAACTTCAGCATTCTTAATGAACCTAGCATTTCCAGTTTCAACAATTCTCGTACTATGGTTAGGACAATAAAATCTATAACCCTTTGATTTTTCTGGATAACCAATAAAGAAACCACTGATTGTTCGTGGATCCAGTTTCTTTTCTTGTGGATTATAAATTCTTACTTCTGTCGGGCAGCCCAAACATGCAGGTGCCTTAAACTAGGTTTTCTACCAGTCCAAAGTTCAAAAGGTATTTTTGGAACTGCCTTACTAGGAACCCTATTTAGTAAGTATACGGCAGTCTTTAAAGCATACATCCACAATTAAGCGGGTAAAGATGAATTACTTAACATACTCCAAACCATTAAAATTAATGTACGATTACGCCTTTCTGCCACACTATTTTGTTGTGGTGTGCCAGACATTGTGTATTGAGCACATATGCCACGCTTTTCGAGGAATTTAGCAAATAGACCAGGGTGTTGTCCAGTTTCATCATATCTTCCATAATACTCACCACCTCTATCTGACCTAATTATTTTCACCTTTCTGTCTAATTGCCTTTCAACCTCATTAATAAATACCTATAAGACATTTACTACTTGAGATTTTTCGTGCAACAAATAGACATAAAGATAACGTGAAAAGTCGTCAATAAAGGTGATAAAGTACTTTTCCTTACTGAAAGATGGAACATCAAAAGGACCACATATATCAGTGTGTATAATTTCAAGAAGCTGTGTGCTTCTTGTGGCTCCTTTCTTTGTGTGTTTTGTTTCTTTTCCTTTAATACAATCCACACAAATATTTAGGTCTGTAAAATCTAAATGTGAAAGGATTTCATTCTTAACTAATCTTTCCGGTCTTTCTTTAGATATGTGACCTAAACGTCTATGCCACAAGTAAGAAGAGTGTTCATTCACCAAACTACATTTGGTTCCAACATTATGATGCAGAGTTAAAAGAGTTTCAGCAAACAAATTATCAAGATTTAGTTTGTATAAACCATTACAAAGAATAACAGAACTAATGAGATGATTATGCTTAAACAAACCAAAACAGCCACTGCTGAAATTGAAAGAGTATCCAGTCTTGTCTAACTTAGACAAAGAAACTAAATTTCTGAAAACAGAAGGTACATAATAAGTTTCAAATAAGTCTAAGTGACGCCCAGTTTTTAAGATTAAACGATATGTCCCGATAGCTTGAACTGGAGCCTTCACTCTATTCCCCATGTACGCAAATCTTTCATTCTGATTTATGGTTCGGGTTGTAAGGAATACCAGCATCGAATTAGAAACATGAACAGTACAGCCAGAGTCAATCCACCAAGTATTATAAGGAACTTCAGTTAAATTTGATTCGAGACACGTAAAAGCACAAGGCTTACCTTTCTTCTCGAACCATGCCTTACGTTTCAGGCAGTCTTTCTGAAAATGTCCAGGTTTACCACAGAAACGACACTTATCATTCTTGTGTTCCTTCTTACGTACTTGATGAGAGGACTCACTAACATTAAGTTCCTCTGTTTACCCTTAACATGCTTCTTTCCCTTCTTTTTAGCTCCTTGATGGCTTACAAAGTTAATGGAGTGGGTTCCTTGATTATTTAGCCTTATTTCCTCCTGAACCAACATTCCGTGTAATTCATGCACATTCCATTTGTCTTTCATCGTATTATAGTTCATTTGGATAGGGCCATACTCAGACGGTAATGAGTTGATGATGAACTGCATATGGAAATTTTCATCTACTTCCATTCCCAGAGTCTTAAGTCTTGCTGCTATGTTTGTCATTTCTATGACATGCTCATACATGGTACGTGAACCATCAAATTTCATGGTGGTCAAAGTACCCATTACAATCCCAGCAAGAGACTTGTCAGCAGTTTGAGAGCGTTCTTCTACAAGTCTTAGAAGCTCTTTGGCACTTTCAGTGTTGGGAAGAGCAGACTTAATATTGCCCGCCATACTCATTCGCATGAACATTAGGCTTATTCTGTTACACCTGTCCCATTGCTTAAAATAAGACTTTTCTTCAGCAATGCTAGTTGCAGTACTAGCAACTAGCTTCTCAGTTTAGAGTGCAACATCAAGATCCAAAACTCTGAGATAGAATTTGATCTGTTCGCACCACTCTGAGAAGTTCAATCCGTTAAAAGCCGTAACAGAAGCAGAGTGCGAATGAAGAACAAGTGCTACAAATAGAATATGCTCATTCGTTAATGCTTTGAGTTATAAACTAAACATACTATCAGATTCAGAAATGGTTTTATATAGACTTTGAGTGTATCTTGATGTTCACTTTTGGGCAGAACCCCAAAATACTAACTTTAAAAATTATGATGCTTAATATAATTTAATATAATTTGATAATTTTTTAATGTATCAATTAGTAATATTTACTTTGTTGGATAAATAAACAAAACTAACGGCACATCTAAATTATCTATTTAATATTCCATAGTTATAAGAACAAATAATCAACCTTTGGGCAATTCATAAATGTCATATAACTATGAACTTCAATTTACTCAAAAGTATTATATCATTTATAAGCATCAAGATTAATGGGTAATTGAACATAAATTTACTATTATTGTAGAAATAATAATTCATAAAGATTCAATCGCTTTGGTGACTAGCGAATCATATATAATACTTCCAAATTAATTGCACTTGTATAACTTTAGATTACATGAATTCTTCTATTATGGATTCAGAAATCTTAGATTAATAGTGAAGTATTAAAATGTCTAATGCTTTCTGTAAGTATGATAATAACAGGATACAAAATTTTCTAAGACATAATGGATAAAGGTCTTAAACAATCGTGAGTCAATATAAAATATTGGTCATGCAGTATCAATTGAATGTCAAATTAAGTCATTAATTACTAAAGAAGGAGTGCATAACTTGAACCCATAAACAAATAATACAGCCATATAAACTAGGCTCAACTATAAAGATATCTCGTGCCACTATTCTTAAAAGAGTACACAATCATTAGTACCATAAAGGCCAAGGGAACTTTCAATACTGTTACACCGTATCCAGAGCTCAACATAATTCCTAAATCATATTTTAAGATAAGCCAAATTGTAGCGGAACGTAACTGGATCTACAAAGCAGATTAGACTAAATATTATCCTTAGTTTGGCGGTAGTTTTGAACTCTAAAATTTCAGGATCAGGGTTCATAAATTGAAAAAGAAAGTAATCTTTAACGAAATCATCAGTTCCTAAACCGTGTGCTGATACCACATGTAAGTATTCAATAATTTCAGGACCATGGAACTATATGATTTTCACATTCAAATACATTAATATTAATAGTAATTCAATCAAGAAAAACGTACCCAAATCCATGACGTCTTCTTGATGAATCTTGAGCGGAAGCAATTGATATTCTTCTTGAATTTATTCTTTGAAAATAGTTATTTTCTCTCTCTTTTTGTACTGTTCTTTTTCAAACTACCATAGATGGAGTAGGTTATTCTTTTAGTTTTTACAGGCAAGAGAGAGGGACCACCAGTTAAAACCCACTCTCCATCAATGTGGGTTATTGGAAGTTATATTAGAATAACTTCTCTATTTAACCAATAGGATTTTAGTAATATTTATTTTATCAAACCAATAAAAACTTAAGGCCACATCGGCCAAAACCAACAATTTCCACTTCTATTTTCCACTTTTCTGTTATTTATAGGTTCATCTCCCTCCATCAGATTGTTCTTAAAAGTTGAATATGTTGGTTCCTGCGTTCAAATAAATTAGGAGATACAAAACCTGCAGTAAATAATCTGTTAGTATAGGACGATCCCGAGCCCACAAGTTACTTGTGTCTCCTTAAGAAATCTAACCCCCACACGATGCCCAAGGTTCACGGGTTAATTCCTCCCAGGATGGAACGGGATAACAGTTCTACCGTAGCGGTACTTCAAACAGTTAGAACACGGCGAACACAAAGGAACGGAGCAAATCACACGACTCACTTAATATGCAGAAAAGGAGGGGATGCAGTGAGATATGCTTTCTGTCAGTGATTTTCTCTGCCCGAGTGTTCCTATCCTCTGCCCGAGGTTTCGTATCCTCTGTCCGAGGTTACGTTTCTATCAGTCCGAGTTTGAGTCTCTGTGGAGTCTCTATCTCAGAACTTCAGTCTACGTCTGTGTTCTATGTTGTCTGTCGTGATCAAGGACTGACAAATGATCAGTTTATATAGACATCCAAGGGCAGGTGAAGAGACACACCTGGTGATTAATGAGAAAACGTGGGAGACTTAATTGTCCACTAATGACTGACTTCAATGTGGAGCAATTAATCTACCACTAATGACTGACTTTAATATGGAGGAATTAATCTACCACTAATGACCGATATTAATGAGAAGACGTGGAGGGAATACGTGGAGGAACTAATCTGCTGATGTTGCTTCAGCTGCCCGGGTACTGAACTCACTTCAGCTGCCCGTTACACAAACGGAGCTGCCCGTTACACAAACGGATAAAATATTAATTAATTAATATTTTAGTTTTGTTGGTTCAAAAAGTTAAGTCAATCAATCATATCAATTGACTAAATCCGAATCCGAATCCGAAGCCGAAGCCGAGACGAGCGACGACAACGGCGTGAGACTTCCCTTCTTCTCAACCCTTTTAAGAGCTAAGAGAAGTGAATCTCTATTTAAACGCAACAAAATCCTTTTCCTCTACCAATGTGGGAGAAAGTGCATTTCCCTACAAAAGGAAACCTTTTCACCCATTTCCCATTCACATTCTTCCATTAAACCCAACAATCCCCCACATGAATGGGGAATGGCAGTATGGACACATGCATGACAGACTTGTGTGATTTGCAAGAAAGAATTAGTTGCATTTGGATAAGTAGGTTTCCCTTTGAACTTTCCGTAGTGAACATACATCGGATATACTCGATCAATCGGTAGATTTGATATCTTTGAACCGTCGAACTTTGGTGTATACCTAGACAACGTAAGTCACACAACTAACCCTTAACCGTCTTTGGTTCTCACTGTTGTATTCGTTTCAGCCTTGAACACCGCCTGGTTTCATAAGTGTTTAAAGAATTGGCCATACAGGATTCTCCTTGAAGCGGCTTCCACTTCACACTTACATAGGTGATTTCTAAACGTGTAATCCTATAGATATACACTGTTTGATAATTCCAATATCAAACTTAGATAATCATTAAAAAATGCCTCTAGCATTTTATCCTTAGTACTTGAACATTGTCTCATCACGAGAATGGACCGAATATTTAATTGACAATGTTGGACCGTCATACACAACTTTGTATTCTCCTTGAACCTAGTTCTTGGGATCTCCAGTCTCCTAGGTAGAGTTGCCGCCGTGATGACTTGTCCTTGGCCATAGTCTCATTCCCTTCTATGAACATTCAACCTCCTCTCTAGTTAGGCCTTTTGTAAGCGGATCTGCCACATTATCCCTTGACTTCACGTAGTCAATGGTGATAATTCCTCTAGAGAGTAGATCCTTAACGGTTTTATGCCTTCATCGTATGTGACGATTCTTACCGTTATACATGACATTCCTCGCTCTTCCTATAGCCGACTGACTATCACAATGTATACAAATTGGTGTCAACGGTTTAGGCCAGAACGGAATGTCTTCCAAAAAGTTCCGAAGCCATTCAGCTTCTTCACCGGCTTTATCTAAAGCTATGAATTCAGCTTCCATAGTAGAGCGGCCAATACATGTTTGCTTGGATGATTTCCAAGAAACCGCTCCTTCACCAAGTGCGAAAATATATCCACTTGTGGACTTAGAATCAGTTGTGCCGGTGATCCAATTGGCATCACAATATCCTTCAATGACTGCAGAATACTTGTTATAATGCAATGCAAAGTCTTGAGTGTATTTTAAATACCCCAAAACACGTTTCATTGCCATCCAATGGGTCTTGTTGGGATTACTCGCGTATCGACTTAGTTTACTTATAGCACAAGCTATATCTGGTCGAGTACAATTCATGACGTACATCAAACTTCCCAAAACACGTGCATAATCCCGTTGCGACGTGCTTTGACCTTTGTTCTTCTCAAGAGCAAGGTTTACATCAATAGGAGTCTTTGAAACTTTAAAATCCAAATATTTAAATTTTTCAAGAACACTATTGATGTAGTGAGTTTGAGACAACGCTAGACCTTGAGGAGTCCTATGGATCTTAACACCCAGAATTAAGTCCGCAACTCCTAAGTCTTTCATATCAAATTTTGCTAGTCAGCATGCGTTTTGTACCATTTACATTAGCAATGTCATTGCTCATTATCAACATGTCGTCCACATATAAGCAAACAATGACTACAAAATTAGGAGTGTTCTTAATGTAGACACATTTGTCACACTTGTTAATTTTAAAGCCATTTGACAACATTGTATGATCGAATTTTGCATGCCATTGTTTCGGTGCTTGTTTTAGTCCATAAAGCGACTTAACAAGTTTACACACCATCTTTTCTTTACCTGGAACCACGAACCCTTTAGGTTGTTCCATGTAAATTTCTTCCTCCAAATCCCCGTTTAAGAACGCTGTCTTAACGTCTATTTGATGGATTTCCAGACCATACACAGCGGCTGACGCTATTAACATCCGTATGGATGTTATTCTGGTTAACATCTTTAGCCATCTGGATGTTTTCCCCTATTTAACCATCTTTCAGCAAAATACTCTTTCGTTGACACGGAGACAAGACTTCAGGGCAAAAATTTGTAAGTGTTGGCTTTTAGGAAAGAAGTCAAGGGCAAGTGTTATCTTGCCAACACTTCAAGTTATATGGGGAGAATGAAGGAAGAGATGGGAAAGGGCAACTGTTGCCTTTTGTCAACCCTTACGGCCAAGGATGGCAAGTATTTCCTTTTGCCAACACTTCAGGGGCAAGTGATGGCAAACAGAGAGGGGTCAAAGGGAAAATCTTGGCCCCGTGCGAAAAGATTGACAGGGATATTCTGTCCAGAGTTTTTTCATTAAAGTTAGTGGGGGAATTTTTGTAAAACCCCGTGAAGCGCGGACAAAAAGGATAATTGTTGCCTATGGTGTCATATATTTGCAGAAAGCCCAAACACCATATGGATCTGGGAGATTTACAAAACTATGACATCAGAGTCCATGGTTGCCTTTCTGACCCCATTTAACATGGTTTAGCAGGAATGACCATCCACTGATAATATTTGGACGAAAATATCACTCAACACCTAATTAATGACACATGTTCTCCTAGCCTCACCTTCTAACTAAATTGCCTTGAAGTCTTGGAAAAGAAATACTTGTCATTGACCCCTTCCACCCGTGTCTAGCTAAATTGTCTTGAAATCCTGGCACCCTCGACTCCTACCCCAGTCTCCAACTATATTACTTTGAAATCTTGGTAAAATATGCAAAATTTGCGTTCGACTCCTTCACCCCCTTTCTCACAACTAAATTACCTCTCGATTGGTAAATAGGAAACATTTTTCCTCGACTTCTTCACATCTTCTCCTATCTAAATTGCCTTGGAGTCTTGGCAAAACAACACTTTTCAAGCTTGAGGTCATTTACTTAAAACCATAGGAAATAAGGACAAATCCTCAAAACTAGTGGGCACAAAGTGATTTTTTTTTTTTTTTTGCATGGAACACATTAAATACAAAAAATTTCATGCAGTTGCCTCCATAAGCACTGGTCTTACCAATTTGCCCCCACTTTTAAATATTTTAAGTAAATGCCCTCCACATCATCCCTCACTATGCGAAATAACTATTTTGTCCCTGCCTAAACCCAATTCACATTTTCTCTTTCCTCCTTCCTTTCCTTTTCTCCATCCTCCTTCATTTCCTTCTTTCTTCTTTGTGTCCTAGAGAGATTTTAGAAATCTGTAAAAAATTTATTTATTTTATTATTTTTCTTTAATTTGTGTTATAATGCAATTTTTATTTTGCCTAATCTTTTATTTATATTTATTTTTTTCTGTATTTCTTTTTGGTATTTATTATCTATACACTTATCTGTAAGTTTATCCATTTTGATTGATGATCGTTGCATTAAATTTGACGTTCTTGTAAATTTTTTTACTTTTTATGCTTGATTAAGATGATTTTAAGGTTCTTATTGGCAATAGCAATTAGATATTGTTGTTGCTCATTGCATAGAGCTTAAAGTCTTGGTTATTGCCATTAATGCAGAGACTTTCTCTGCAAGTAACCTCTATTGCACAGAGATTAAAATATTGGCTATTGCCAAGACTTGAAGAGACTTTCTCTGCATGTTGCCTATTGCATAGAGCTTAAAGTCTTGGCTATTGCCAATACTTACAGAGAGTTTGCATGCAGGTTGCCTATTACACCAGATTGTAAAGTATTGATAACTGTCAATATTTTCAAAGACTTTCCCTATAAGTTGCCTCCTTCCACCCGACCTTAAAGTGTAGACTATTGCCAAAAGTTGCAGAGAATTTGGTAACATCATTTAGGTGGTGTTACCATCGATAAAAGAAGTTGATTTCTTGATTTGTCCAGTGATAAGTTGACCTTTAATGATGATGTTTATAACTTTCGAATCTTGTTTTTATTTTTCTTGTGTTGGATTTCACTTTGATTTCCTAGTTAAGGCGCCCATTGCATCAGAGCTTGAACTCTTGGCAATAACCAAGACTTGCGGAGACTTTCTCGCAAATTACCCAATGCAACAAGGCTTGAAGTCTTGGCAATTGCCAAGAAATCTGTGCAAGGTGCCCATTGGACCAGAGCTTGAACTCTTGGAAATAGCCAAGACTTGAAGAGACTTTCTCTGCAAATTACCCACTGCAACAGGGCTTGAAGTCTTGGCAATTACCAAGAAGTCTGTGCAAGGTGCCCATTGCATCAGAGCTTGAACTCTTGGCAATAGTCAAGACTTTCACAGACTTTCTCTGCAAATTGGTCACTACAGCGGGGTTGAAGTCTTGGAAATTACCAAGAAGTCTTTGCAAGATGCCCATTGCACCAGAGCTTAAACTTTTGGCAATAGCCAAGATTTACAGAGACTTTCTTTTGCAAGTTGGCCACTACAATAAAGCTTGAAGTCTTAACAATTGCCAAGGAAGTCTGTGTAAGGTGCCATTGCAGTAGAGCTTAAACTCTTTGCATAGCCAAGACTTACGGAGACAAGTTGCCCATTGCATCAAGGCATAAAGTTTTCGCAATTGCATAGAAGTCTGTGCAAGGTGCCCATTGCCAAGAAGTCTGTATAAGATACCTATTTTCATAGATTTTCTACAAGGTTATCCAAATGAATGTAAGAGAATAGGAATTTGAAGGAATCTAATCTTGAATCTTCGATTCAATGGAGGAATCTGTAAAAGTTGTAGATTTTTAAGGTCTAGAGATTGTTTGAATGGAGAAAGGAAGGGGAGGATAGTGTGGGTCTTTTTATTAGTTGTGAGGGGTATTTTCGTTCGGAATAAGTTTCATTAAACTAATGGATGACAGTTTTACTAAACCACTGTTATTTAGGGTATTTTGGCAAGCCATTGCTTCCCGTGTAATATTTTTGCAATTCAGCCCATTAAATAAGTCCAAAAAATTTCACCGCATGCCCTCCATAAGGAGTGGTTTCGCAAAAATGCCCGCGCTAAGTAATGTTTTAGCAAAATATCATTTTTAGCCTGGAGCCAAGGCTTCAAGGAAAAAATCTTATAAGTCTTGGCAATTGCCAATACTTCAAGGGCAAGTACTGTTTTTCCAATACTTCAAGTTATATGGCGAGAATGCAGGGAAAGACTGGAAGGGTCAAGTCTTGACAATTCCAAGTCTTGCAACCAAGTGCGGTAAATGTTGCCTTTTCCCAACACTTTAAGGGTAAGTGTTGACAAATAGAGAGGGGTCAAAGGCAAATCTTGGCAAGCCTTTTCCAAGCCTTACGACCAAGTGCGGCAAGTATTACCTTTTGCCAACACTTGAAGGGATAAGTATTGAAAAGCAGAGAGGTATAAAGGCAAGTCTTGGCACCGACCTAAAAACTTGAAGGGGTGTTTCTATCCGGATTTTTTTTCATTAAATCTTAATGGAGGCATTTTTGCAAAATCCCTACTAGCGCGAGCGAAAAGGCAAACCATTGCTTATGGTGTCATATTTTTGCAAACAGGCCAAATAAGCCTTTCTAGGAATTGGGAGAATTACATAATTATGACAACGACGGCAATGGATTGCTTAACTGTCACTATTTAAAATGGTTTGCAAGAATGGTTTCCGCTAACTTTAAGTAAGTGTTATCCCCATGGTATCACTTGACCTCTTATCTCTTTCAACATTCTCCCAGATAACTTGAAGTGCTGCTCCGCTAATGGAAATACCCTAACAAAATCTTATATTGACGCCCGAACCCCGCCATCCCTTTAAGTAAGTGATGCCTTGATGCAGGGTAAAATCAAGCAGAAGCAACAAGTAGCGGAAGAAAAAAGGTAAACACAAGAACAAGAAATTAAGGGATGGGGAAGAACAGAAATGGAAGAAAGAACGGATAAACGATTCAAAACATGAATTGAATATCTAAGAGAGGAAAGAAACTTGAACCTATTCAAGGATTCATACTAGGATGACATCCACGTGGTTCCAAGCCAAGAGATACATTGAAGCTTCTAGCTTCTCAAGAAGGTCTTGCCTCTCTCAATTCTCCTAATTCTCTATTCAAAATAAACTAATTATCTAATGACCTAAGTGTAGTATTTATAGAGGTTCTACACTTCTAAATAAAGTCTAAAATAACCCCACAAGTTGGGTGTAATAACAAAGACCACGTAGGGTCAAGCTAGTAAATAATACTAGGCTAATATTAGAAGTATCGTCTTGGTTTTACTGCAAGGTAGGCGGAGCGCCTAGAACTTGGGCGGAGCGCCTCGAAAAGTGGACATTGGAGTAGGCTGGGCAGAGCGCCCACCTTGGAGGCAGAGCGCCTGGCTTCCTCTTGCTCTGGGCGGAGTGCCTAGGGTCCTGGGCGAAGCACCTGGGCCTGGGTGCTCTCAACACTTCTTCAAACTTCCCCCAAAGCTCTTGGCTTCCCATCCTTTGCATCCTCCAATCCCAGATCTTTATGGAAAGTGCCTTAGGCTCGATTTGCCCTGTATTATGCCTCCCAGGTAGTACTTGACCTTTTATCTCTTTCAACATTCTTCTAGATAACTTGAAGTGTTGTCCCGCTCTCCAAGATAACTTGAAGTGTTGCCTCGACAACACTTGCCTATTTAATCTCTTCACAGGTAGCACTTGCCCTTTATATTTCTCGAAGTGGCATGGCAGCACTTGTCAAGTTATAACTTGAAGTGTTGTCCGCGTGGACAGCCCTTGTCAATTTATAACTTGAAGTGCTGCCCCCGAGGCTATTTTTCTAAATCGTTCTTAAATGAGAATAAAAAACCATAACCAGGGATAAGGAGGTACATGTGGTAAAAAATTATGCTTGTTCTTGAAGAAGTAAAACTTATCTACCATAAGGGGTGGTTTGAATGTTTGACCCTGCTATTTAAAATCTTTAAAAATAAAGTTTATTTCATATTTGATAGAAGTTGTAGTTTTGCCTATTAAGCAGAAGATTTGAATGTTTCATAAGTTACATACATTGAAGATAGTATAGTATTAATGTGTTGTTTGTTGAACAGATTTTTAATAAATTAAAATTTATGCTCAATGGGCAATAAGTTAAAATTTATGCCCACCACCTTTCAGTTCGTTGCAAAGCCACCCTTAACCTTTCTGTCTCCTCCACCTCAGCTACTAAGATGATTCCACCAGTTTCGTGGAAGAACAACGGATCGATGTATTGGTTAGACTAGTTCGATTAGGTGGATGAGATTGATATACTCTAGATTTGAATATTCCGTAGTGTATTTGGTGATTTTCATTTATATTTGGTGTTTAAATCTAGTGTTTTTCATTCAGATTAAATGTTTTCTTCTTCTTCTTCTTCTTCTTCTTCTTTTACTATATCTACATTGTATCTACAGTACATCTAATGTAGTGATGTACTACATCTATTCTATCATCACATTTTTTTCTTTCTTCTTCTTATTATTTTTGTTATATCTATAGTGTATGTAGTATATCAAAATTTTATCATACATGTGTGTAACTATTTCTCAAGTATATAAATAAATTGTTGATTCGATTTATAAATACATTGTAACTTTACGCAACACTTTGTATCTATGTGTATTATTGTGTTGTTTCTTATATTTTTATTTTTAATTCTTTTTAACATATGTTGATCTCCACTATATCAAACATGCATAAATATATACAAAAGATAGATTTTTGTTAATCAATTGTATCTCCACAGTATCAAAAGTGTATCTTCTTCTACTTCTTCATTTTTTTTGTGTATTAAATGAGTATCAACTCATACAAAAAATTAATTATTGCGTGATATATCTTTTAGTTTATCAAATGCTTATCTTCTTTCTTTTTTTTTTTTTTTTTTTTTTGCCTCTATGTATCAATTTTTAGAATAAAAAAACAAAAATTTTCAGCGATTAGTTACCAAGTACCAACGATAGATCGACAGTGGTAGCATGGGGCAACATGGGAAGTGGGATGGAAAATAAGAGTTGGGGATTTTCCTTGTTTTATTTATTTGTGTAGAAAAATTATTTTTATATTTTGTAATAGGTATTTGTTTCGATCATATTTCACCTTCTCCCCGGAAAAAGTCCCACCACCTTGCACAGCAAACTTTTGTCGGAATGGTCACCAGCACTTAACCAACTTGTAGGATAGATCCACCACCATCACTGAATTTAAAAAATAAAAAAAATAAACAAAAAAAAAACAAAAAGAGAAAGAAGGAATTAAGCTACCAAGATTTAACCTTACATATCCGATACTTCGACCTAAGTATAGCGTTTAGGAGTATGTATAATTTAAGTTATTGATCTTATAACTTTCCTCTATCATATATACTACTCGTTGATCATTCTTTTTCTCAAGCAATTAAATTTTTGGGATTTTTACGTTGCGAAATACCCAATTCATGAAAATTACAATTGGCCCTTATTTTCAGATCTTACCCGACATGTCATCCCCTCCATTTTTTTTAATTTTTTTATTCACTCATAACACCCCCTTTTTAAAAGAAACAAAAAACCCTAGCCCCCTTTTTTTCTCTTCTCCTTCCCTCCTTCCACTACCCCCACCGCCTCCCCACCGCTTCAGCCACGGACTCATATTCAGACCACTCCTCCAAGCCACCGCCGTCGTCACTGTTACGCTGCCACCGTCGTTGTTTTTTCTTTTTCTTCTCTTTTTTTTTTTTTTATTTTTTTGAATAACAATGTTGATTTTTCGATGAAAATTCCGGTCAAAACTCCGGTGGGGGTTTATTTATCATGTTTCTTCTTCTTTTTTCACTTTTTCATAAAAAATCGGTGAGATCTACTAGTCTTTTCGTTAAAAAATTTTCTAGTGTTTTTCTTGTAGAAAAATTATATAAATCTTGTATATTTATTAAGCTTTTGTGTAAAAGCTATCCAAAACACTGTATAAATTTTATTTACGAGTTTATATAATTTTTTATATTTTATACAAGTTTATACACTTCTGTAAACGTGTATAAAGTTGTATAAATCAGTATATGTGTGTATATATAATAAATAAATATAGTTTATACACTTATGTAAATGTGCATAAAGTTGTATAACTATGTATACACATGTATGAATAATAAATAAATATGTATAAATTTTAAAATTTGTGCACTATTGTGGATGTTTGTATAAAATATAAGCTTTTTGTGTATATTTTTTTTATATTCTTTCTTGCATACGCATATTTTCTATGTATATATATATGTATAATATTTTTTTTATAGATTTGTATGTATAAAATTATTTAAAAAAATACTAATTTAATTAAAACTAGCAATAATAAAGCTTCGATGAAATAAAAAAAGCAATCCCAACGAGAATCCAACGATTTTCAGTTTTTCAGCCACCATCAGCTTGCGGTGGCATGGTTGGGGGGGGGGGGGGGGAGGTAGTGGCACCTAGGATTTTTTTTTTATTTTGAGGGAGAGCAAAAAAGAGGGGTGCTATGTCATGTAAGAAAAAAATATGGCCTTCATTTATAAATTTATTGCTTTGAGATGCTATTTCTGAAAAAAAAATCCTAAATTCTTTGATCTCAATTTTTTTTTTTTACAAATTCTCTACCAATACTCACCTAAATAGGCTCTGCTTCTAAACACAACTTGGCAATAACAATGTTCACAAATTCGATACTCAATTTACGCAAACGATATTGATTTTAGAAAAAACTGTTTCGCAAAAACTCGCTCATTGGAAGTTTTCATTATCCTATATGAATAATTAACTGGTGGATAAAAATAAGGAGATGAGAAGCGAGGAGAGAGAGAGAGAAAAAAGAAGCAGCAAGAAGTGAGGGTCCAAATGAGATTGGAGGGAAGAGTGGAAAGGAAGAAAAAGGATGAGGGTTGGGGGTGGGGGGAGGTTCTGGTGGAGTTTAATATAAAAAATAAATTTAATTAGTAGTATTTAATAATTATAAATCTTTAAATGTAAAATTTTTTATTTTAGTTACACGTGTAAAAAAAATTAATGAAAATTTATGTGTCGCACTTTAATTCACTTATGATACACATCATCGACAAAAGGTGTTTAATTGGTCACTAAAAAAGTTTAGGTGTCTCAATGATTATTGGTGTCAACTTAAAGGGATTATCTATGTATTTCACCTTTTGTAAACCACCTTTTTAAGAAAAGTTTGGCAGTTGAAAGTTGAAACACAGATTTTGGGCATTTGTACAAACTAGAATTTTCGATGCTAATATTTATAATAGAGTTTATGGTTTGTACACGCAAGTGTAATGATTTTTACACATGCCAACTTAATGTTCCATAGTAGATAATCTCTTTGAAGCCATAATTGATTTTTTTTAGGGAAATTTACGTCACATAAACACCTCTTAAGTTTATAAACAAAAACTAAACACATTAATTTTTTATTATCCAGCATAAACATAATCTAAATTTAGTAAACTTTTCATAGCCAGACTTTTTGGGAAACATAGAGAGGTGTTCATGCCTATATTTTAGGATCCATACTCGCACATATCAAAATGAATATTCAAACCGGTATTTCATCCTAATAATCATCTGTAATAATTATCATCTTTAATAATTATTGTAGTAATTATCTCCTAAATTAAGGTTCAATTAAAGAGATAGTCATTATCGCCTAAACAAAAGCAACTAGGACTCCCACTTAACCGTTATTAAAGAAATGGACATCCACCCTTCCGTATTCCACTTTGTCCTGCAAAACACAACTGAACTTGATATAATTTTCTTCTGCAAAAATATATTTGCTGCACATGGTAAGTTCATTTTTAAGGAGACTAAATATTAATAATATTGTTGTTGCATTTTTAATGTGTATCTGTTATTTTTAACAGTGTTAGATGAAGTTTAAAAGGTCATCTCCATTGTCGTCGAGTAAGCTCACTGTTAGAGGGCGGAAGTTTCACCCCTCTTTGTTTCGGCGTTTAGACCACGATGATGATTTCGTCGAAGACATCTCAATTAACTATTTTGTTGATCATAAAGGCCATGACACCCCTTCGGTTGTCACACCCAGTCGAGTGACTAGGTCACAATCAAAAACAAAATCACAATATTGCTTGGGAGCCAAATTATCAAACAGTCAAATGAAAAACAATAAAAGGCGGCGCAATATTGGAAATGGAAAGAAGGTAGTTGTCGATGATGATGTTTCACCGGTGAAGAGAAAAAAAGGGGAAGCTGTTGAAGTGGAGTCTTCTACGGATGCCTCTGACAATGACCTGGTTGTAATGAAAAAAAAGAAATTTTCTGTGGGGACATCCTCAGTGAATTGGAGGAACAAAATTATGAAAAGGAAAGGGAAAGTCGGTAGATCAGTTAAGAAGAACGTCCCTTTACCTGTTGTCAAGGTATTTTTTTAATCTTTCTTGCACGTGCATATTATATAAGTTGTTTTACTTTTCAAGATATTATATAGCTTATGGTTATTAATCCCTATACTATTTATCGTATATGCTATGAATATACAGATATTATCTATGAAAATATTCATATGAATACACAGATTATATGTGTGAAATATTCACAGATATCCATCACTTTTTTGTTGCACATGTTATGAATACACAGATTATATGTATGCAATATGCACACATTTTTTTGTAAGTTTTGTTTTGCTTGATGAAATAGATGTCTTTTATTATGATTTGAGCTGAAATTAAGGAATTTTTCAGGTAACCTATTAAGGATTGCATATTTAATTATGTTGGTATACTGTAATGCAGATTTGAAATTTTTACATCCCTCCTGATGAGCATCGCAGCCACCGGATTACAACGCATACAGAAGACAATGTTGTCATTACGCTTAAGGCAAAGCTTAACGATAGGTTGTTGGAACGATTTAGACAAACTTGTTTCGGGCATTTTCTCGACATGCCCCAAATTCTAACATGTAACAAATTGTTGGATGTCCTGCTTCTGCGAGAGGTATCTCCACCATCAGACAATGCTCTATGGTTTAATTTTTACGGAAAAAAACTTAGGTTTGGACTATTTGAATTTGGGTTGATAACTGGTCTTAATTGCGTAGGAGACCATCTTAAGGACTACAGTTCCAAGGTGCCAAATCGGCTTGTTCAGTTATATTTTGGAGGGTCTAAGAAGGTAACCAAATCTGATTTAATTAAATGTTTTGAGGAACAGATGTGGCAGTCCGATGACGATGCTATTAAGCTTGCTGCTCTCTATTTTATTCACACCTTTCTATTCTCCACGAAGAACGACAAAAATCGTGACACCAAAATTCCTTTAGGTGATTTTAATTTGGTAGAGTGTGGTGAATGGCTAACATTCCCATGAGGTGCTAAGGTGTTCCATATAACAAGAAAATCATTGCATGATAAGCTTAGAAAGGATAGGAAGTGTTATCGCTTTGCTGGGATGCCGTACGCGCTTCAGGCATGGTTTTATGAGAGCCGTCCCACCGTTCACAATAAAATTGCTGACCGTGTAGCAGACAAATCTCCACGCATCCTTAACTGGCAAGTTAACAATATCCCCTATTTTGAGGAGCTGCAAAACGGATTATTTAGCCTGAAGCATGACTAGGTATGAATTACTTTTTTCTCTATGTATTTTTTAGATTATTATGTTGTACTGTCATTTTACTTAATGGTCGTGTTTCTTTTCCAGATCATCTTCAAACAAATTGTACCGACTGATCAAGAAACGGCGACAATGCAATTGCCACAGTTCAAGGATGTAGATGTTGAACTGCGTGAGGTGTCCAAACAGCCAGGCGTTGACAATCAACCATCACCTCCATTGAGGTCATGTAACGCTGATGGAGCACATGGTCAGTACAATCCGTACCCGCAGCCTGATGTTCTAATGTTGTTTGACCAACAAATAGCGTTGAAAAAGGACATTGCCGACCTGAAGTTGCACATGACGTCCTGTTTAGAAAAAATTTTCTTTAAACTTGAAGACATTTCCAAGTTTCATCGAAAAGGAGATGCATCTCCAGGGGTAGGTTCTTGTAACCATCATTGTAATCAAATCGACCTTATTTATTTGTTTATCCATATAACATTTTTTATTATAGCACGCTGGAGGAGAAGGCGCTAGGCAGCGGAGGGAGAATGATTTTTTTGAACGTGGATACTCAGGTGTAAATTGTATAATAGTTTTTCCATATATATTATAGTTTCTGAAAATAGGAAGTATTTTTACTTATTTTTGAATTGGTTCCCGGATAAATAAATTCTAAAACCATTCCTAGTTGGCACACCCGAAGGCCAACAAACTAGAAAGGATGCTTTTGGAGGTACTAATCATGATCTTGCTGGATATCGTCCTGCAGGTAATGACACTAGCTATAAGTACCTCAAGTATTTTTGGAATATTCATTTGTGGACATTGTATGTTGCCTGCATATTTAGTTGCTTTTTTTTTATCATGGCTATAGGCTTAGCTGTACATGCACGACCAATGACAGATGAACACTTGGATACCATCCTTGGTGAGCAGAAAAATGTCCTGTTTTTTTTTTCTTCTTAATTTTAGAATTGATCCCATGTCATTAATAGAATGAAATTTTTTTAATTCAAAACTGACGCACCCGAAGGTCAAGCAACCAGGGAGGATGGTTTGGGAGCTACAAAGCAAGGTCTTGCTGGAGGAAACACAAGAGGTAACGACATACTTGGAGATTAGTTGGGATTAAACTTCAAAGGGAACGACTCTAGCTATAAATATATTTTAAGTATTTTTAGTATATTCAGTTGTGGACTTTGCATATTCAAGTAAATATACCTTGAATATTTTCAGTACATTCATCTGTGGACTTTGCATATTCAAGTAAATATACCTCGAGTATTTTCAGAATATTCACTTTTGGATTTTGCATATTCAAGTAAATATACCTTGAATATTTTCAGAATATTCATTCGTGGACTTTGCATATTCAAGGTTATATTCATTCTTTTATCATGGTTATAGGCCCAGCTGAAGATGAAAAAGAGAGGACAGATGAACAATTGGAAACCATCAATCGTGAGCAGACAAAGACTCTGTCAGGTAAATAGTATTATATTAAAAAGTAATTTAACATAGGATTTCCCAATAAATGTTTCCAGGTACCTTCAAAGCGAGTCTTAATAATGTTGCTAATACAGACGTATTCACAGATGGATTCAATCCTATGGATATGTTTGCATTTGATGATTTACCGTGCACGGCTGAAATTTCTGCCAAGTTGGGCTCAGCCCGTCCAGTTACTGGTTGTGCGGAAATCGCACGAGAGAAAGACGCTATCCCAATTATTGATGTTGATTCGGGCTTTGATGATGACTTCATCAACCTAACTGAATCCCAGTGGCAAACTGTGGAAATTAATGCAGTCCAAAAAGTGAAGTTGGGAAATCAGGAGCAACAAAAGGTGCCAGCAAGCAACGTTGAAATTATACAGGTTGATGCGACGCATCAGGAGCAGAGAAAAGACATACCAACATTGAACTTGCATCATGAGGTCCCCGCTGAACAGAATCTGGTACAAAAGGTGGTTCCTCATGCTGGTGCCCGAATAAGAAAGCCCGCAAAATACAACAGGTCTCCATTCACTAATGATTTTGGATCGGTAGACAGTAGTTCAAAACTGGGCAAGAGACGCATTTTAAGTTTGCATCATCCTTTTGTGAGCGAGATAGGTCAGGAGATTGATTACCAGCTTGTATGTAAGTTTTCACCATGGATTGATTTCAAAGCTTGTCCACGTTCCAAGTAAGTAAACAATATTACCTCTTTTATATTTTTTTAAACACTTTTTCTTGGTGTGTATGTGTTCACAAAAAATAGTGGTTACATGTTCTCAACTATAGGCCCAAAGTTTTACCAAGTACAGTATGAGTGCTTCTTACACTTAGAATATGTTTTTTGAGACTTTGCGGGCTTTTTTTTACATTGTTATCTGAAACTCAATTGTTGCCTAACCGTCCAGGAAAAGAGCATATCCGCCAGAGTTTAATAACTTGGATGAGGAATTTGATTTTGGTGTGTATGTGGTTCGCAAGAAAGATTGGTTCCATGTTCTTAACTATGGGACCAAAGCTTTATCAACTACGGTATGAATGATGCTTACACTTGTTTTAAAATATCCTATTAATATTATCAAGTTTAATGCACATACAATAACACTGACATATTCATACTAATATGCAATTTCAAGTATATTATCCTAATCGATATAAGTAGATTCAGACTAGTTTGTTCTCCTTTATGTGAATTGTAACCTGTCCACCCTGACTATTTCTTACCTTGTGGCAGCACCTGGATGTGCTCTTTTATTACTTCCGTAAGATGTGCAAGTACGATGCTGAGGTGGTTCCTAGAATCACAACTACGGACTGCCTGTTTGATTCCAAAATCCGGAATATCTACAATGAATACATTGCGCATAACAAACACTTGGGTGTTGTAGATTCTGCTTCTATGATTACAGATTATATCTGTGGTCGTCAGCTGCGATGCAATACTTCTTGGATATTTGTAGATGAAATCCTATTCCCTGTAATGGTTGTGGAAGCATGGCATTGGATATTGGTCAGGATGTCTTTCAAGGATCGGGTGATTTACGTTTATGACTCTTTCAAAAACCAACCAGAATACAATAAGCAAGTTATTCAGGCCGTGGACCAGTATGCGACTATGATTCTACTATTCCTCAGCTCGACAGGTTTCTACTCCAAAAGGAAGGAACTTTTCTGCAATGGGTCGCCTTATGTAGATAAAGCTCTTTCTGAACCATTCCTCTTGGAGTTTGTTACAGAGCCACCTTCATCCAGTACTTTGTAAGCAACAACCACTGGTTGTACAGTTGTTTTAATCATCTGGTTGTTATAATTATTTTTTGGTTGGTTTCAGCGATTACACTCTGTTTGCTGCTGCATTTGCTGAGTATTACATCAAGCATCAACGTCTGCCCCATTCAGATGAAGACCTGTCCGGCTTACGTGGTCGCTATGCCGCTTTGCTGTGGGACTATGGGTCTATGAAACAAATTCAAGCTGCTCATAGCGACTGTGATTAGTCTCTAATGCTTAATATTTCAGTTTCATTTTTCAGTACTTTCCGCGTCATTAGGAGTTCTTTTTGTGTTGTCTTTTTGGATGTTTTTTTATCCGGTACGATGTTGTTTTGGATTATTTAAGATATTCAATCAAGTTCTCTTTGTTTTAAGTTTTAACGCTCTTTAAATTATTCAATAATTCAGTTTAGTTAATTCATCTGTGGACTTTGCATATTCAAGTAAATATACCTCGAGTATTTTCAGAATATTTACTTTTGGACTTTGCATATTCAAGTAAATATACCTTGAATATTTTCAGAATATTCATTCGTGGACTTTGCATATCCGATACGATGTTGTTTTGGATTATTTAATATATTCAATCAAGTTCTCTTTGTTTTAAGTTTTAAGGCTCTTTAAATTATTCAATAATTCAGTTTAGTTAATTAACGCACGATTCAGGTTGAAAGTTTGTCTACTCCTCCTTCCCCGAGGCATAGATGTAAATGATCACATAACAATCTCAGTTTTTTTCCAACAGTACTTGTTTTTCTTCCCTTTCTTGCGCTCTCCTCTAATTTGACAAAGTATTATAGCATCTAATTCAATTAGAGGTGGATAATGGCTGCACGAACTTGGGAATAGATCAAAGCGTACCTCCAATGATAGTTACTACATGTAGCTTTTTTGGTCACTAAGGGGTCGTTATACATTGTAGGATTGCCTAACCTCAACTTGTTATGGCAGGGTCAAAAAGGCTTCTATTTTGCTACTACTAAATTACTTATACTTCCTAGTCATAAAGGCTTCTATTTTGCTAGAGCTAAAATTACTTATACTTCCTAATTAACACATGACAAACACAATTTGTACTAAACTATGCGTGAAAGGGGAAGGGGGGTTTCAAAATTGAGATACTCAGTTAGTACTTTTATTTTACATTGAATACCTTATGCATATCTTATACATACTATTCATAATCTATAATTGCCAAAGAAAACTTGTAACTTTTTTTTTTTTTTTGGGTTGAAGTTAGACCAAACAATTTTTTATCAATAGTTTGTCCAGGACTCCATGAGTTACTCCAGGAAATGGTTATAATTATAGAGTAAAATAGTTTGCTGTACAAAAGAACATTAGAAATTAGAAGATATTCTCCCCAAATAGACAAGTGCAAGATAAAAGTTTTTACCACTAAACAAGCAGCCGAAAATCTAGTAGTCCAACAAAAATAATAGCATACAAGTGATCAAATGAACAAGATAACATATACTAACAATGATTGCAACTCGCAGGCAGCCATCATAATAGCGAACAGACAATAATGATGCTACGCAACAGGTCATAACTTCATCAATCTCAAGTTTTACTTCCTCAAATTGATTTGGTATTTGAATATCAGCACGCATACATATTTTACTGAAAATACGCATTCTATCAAAACATCATCACTTCAAAATAAAAAGCAATTGCACATGAGATTAATTTTTTTTATTCCAAGATTAAAAGATTTAAGCCGAGCATCACAGATTCATAGTCTAATATCTAAACAAACTAAAATAAGGAAGGACAAAAGAAATCTAGAACTCTAGAAGTCGACCAAATCAGGCTCTAATTGGAGGATTAGTGCAAGTCTTCCTGTTATGACCTTGATGCCCACATTGTGCACATGTAATTCTTGACCTCTTGAATGGTATTTCCCATGAGGACTTGATCCTTTTAGTCTTTCGTCTCCCGGCTCTTCTCTTAAACACTGGGGGCAGCACATCCTCTGTAGCAACATCATCCGGAACATCCCAAAAATTTTCATCTTGAATGGGATAAACAGGAACCTCATATGTTTTCACAAGGAATTTTTGTGAATAGTAGTCTGAACAAAAATCTACCGGTTTTATCTTAATATAATCCAGGGCAGCAATAGCGTGTGTACATGGAAGCTCATCAACTTGAAACTTTTGGCATGTGCAAGTTTTACCATGAAGGCACACGATATGTCGATTGTCACCGTCCTGCACCGCGAACAAGAATTCCGTAGAAGGAGTGACCTGCACAATACAATACAACAGTGATACAAGGGGAATATTAAACACCACTTTAAAAGAGGCATGAATATTTTGTTCCTCCAAGACTAATACACAAATGGTTTACTGTAGGACAATATTTGTTCTTACTGTCATATTTCTCGAAGCAGCAATATTGTCATTCAACATGTCCTGGAATTTTGCACCCAACGGTGTAAATGTCTCGAATGCAGATTGCCTACTTCTAGCAATCCAAACCTGGAACATATCTGTCATATATACCATCAGTGCCAGAATAGGAAGCTCTCTTGCTTGTCTATTTGCTGCATTTACAGACTCAGCTATATTCGAAGTCATAAAAAAGCTTCTTTTAGCAACTGCGTGCACTATGGACCACCTATGATACCCAATATCCTTCAAATAATTTTTAACTCTACTGTCAATATTTTCTACATTCTTCATTCACTTATCAAACTCCTCAACAGTATAAGCCATTGCAAGAGCAAAAAATACACGCTTCAATTGTTTCTGGCTCTTCTTGAACCTCACTTTTATGCTATTCCACAAATGGAATATGCATACACAATGAGTTATTTCTGGGTACACAGTTGTACTTGCATTCCGTATGCTTTCATGGCGGTCTGACACTACACACATACCATTTCGTATCCCATATGCCTCCCTGAAGCATCTGAAAAACCATTCCCACGAATCATCATTCTCGGAGTCAACGATAGCATATGCTAGCGGCAGTATATTACCTGCATATTATAGATCACAGCTAAATTCCATAAATATTCAGTTGTATAACTAAAATATGCAATAAATATTTGACAAAGTATTTTTTATTGATTCACAATATTTAGTACACATATTTTATTTTTAAAAAAGGATCACATATATGCACAGTAATATTCAATATATATGCATTGTCATTATGTAGCAATTAACTTGAACTTACCCGCAGCATTTAACGTGCACGCGGTGAGCATTGTCCCCATACATGTCGCCTTTAGAAAACTACCATCCACAACCACAACAGGCCTGCAACACTTCCATCCATTTATAAATGAAGCCAAAGCGACAAAAACAAACTCGAATGATCCATCATCTGATTTTTGAAGTTTTGTAAAAGACCCCGGGTTTGCTTTATTCAACATATATAAATAGCTTGGGATCTTCCCATACGACTGGATTGGGTCACCCCTCAGCAAGTTAATTGTCCTCTCCTTAGACCTCCACGCTTTCATGTAGTTCAACTGCACACCATATTCCTTTTGAATATCTCTGATTATGTCCTTTGGTGTGTAAACAGTTTTTGGGTCTGTAAACTTCCCCTTTATTAATCTCCCAATCATGTCTGTTGTTGCGCGTCGCTGAGAAACAAGTCTCTCTTCTATTGGGCAACTGTGCTCATCATTGAATTTCCTAATCACAAACACACTTGAACCATTCAAGCTAGAAGCTCTCATCATCCAAGGGCATTCACTGTTGATGCACTCCAATGAGTACCTAGCAATATTTAATATGCAAAGTTTTGATATACACGAATTGAAAGGAAAAAACTAAATAATATTGTGCAGTTGCACATACTAGTTATACATGATGCATATTTCATACCTGGTAGATGAAGAACGTTCAACCCGATATTCAAACCTTTTTCTTAGCGCATAATTCTTCATTACACTTTGTAGCGTTTCTTTGTCATTGTAAACCTGGTCCTCTGCAATCTTATCATGTAATGGATTGCTAATAACACCAATTTCATCAATTGGGGTCCCTTCATATTCCTCACCTTCGCCCATGGTTATCATATCAACCACCTCAGGAATGTCTATTTCGACATTATTCCCATGCCCCCCAAAATCATCCATATCCACAAATGCAGAGTTTTTTCCCTGATTAATATCAACAATTTTCTCGTCCTTTGTGATACAAAGTGGATACTGACTGATATCTTGGCTTGTTCTTTTCATCTCTACATAAAGACGAACACCCATGTCGTTTTTTATCGAAATTGGTTGGTATCCGTCTTTCAACAAATATTTGATATCCAAGTTATACTTGGACATATCAACGATGAGATGCTCACCAACTTCTCTAACAAAAACAGCATAAGAACAGTCGCAATCAAGTAGCAATCCATCAACCTTGTAATTGATGAATTTATATTCATCAACCCATTCACCATCATATTGAACCAAAACCTTTATCTTTTCCATCTAAAACTGCAATTTAAGAATCGTTTATATATTTTGTAAAATATATGAAGCGCCAAAAAATAGATTAACAAGTAATGGATATACTTACCTTCTTGTTCGAGTTTGAGACCAACAATTTAGCGGGAAAATCTTAGAATAAGCTGAAAATATTCACCATTAGAAAGACTCCAATTATGTTGTTGTTGGATGGAGTCCTGTAACTTATATAGTACTTAATGTAGGTTGAAGTGATGTTTCAAATCCCATTATTGGCGCACGGGATGTTCCAGATCCCATTATTGGCGCACGAATGTTGTTCCAAATCCCATGAGTTACGCTTTCTGTTACAAAGCATATGGAGGAGTGATTTGTTGCTAGTTTTAAGGGATGTGATCTGATCTTAAATGCATTATCATTAAGTTGGCTGATCTTTTATGGTTATCAGATGTGTATCTTGTATTATGGCTATTTGAATGTTAAGGGCCTCTAGTATAAGGCTAGTTACGTTTTTTTCCCTTTTTTTTATACCTTTAGAAAGAGTACTAGCACAGAGTCTTGCACCAATGGAGTATTTATTTTCAAAATTGCAAATTCCATATTTAAAAAGGGTTACTTGTAAATGTTATTTGAGTAATCTTTTTAATATAACTATTTTTTTTAGTGACATTGTATTGAACTTAAACTCTTTATTATATCCCAATTTGTATTATAAAAAGGTAAAATATTGAATCATGGTCCAAATGCCACATCCATATAGAATATGAAGTAGTATATAAACTTTAGAAGCGTATCTAAGCTACCGTTTGGACATAAAATTTGGGAGCTTTTTTTCAAGTATTATTTCAGATACTCATTTGTTTGTCTATAAGTTGTAAACGTTGAACTTGAGAAATTTTAAAATTTTAATTAGTTTTTGGGAGATTTTGGAAAATCACTCACAAAACTTTAAATTTTTTTCTCAAGTGAAATGTATGTCCAACACAACTTCAAGTTTCAAAAATTATTTTTCAACTCAATTTCAAAAATTCAATTTTTCAAGTTTCAACCAAATCTATGTCCAAAGGCTAGCTAAGTCATTCACCGGTTATTTTCCCAATATAGCTATGTTGCACCTGGTGCATCCTTGTAAGACACTAGAGGGAGAGAGGTGGTGAATAGTATCCTTACCCGATTTTCGAATTCCAAAAACTTGCTCTTAACTTGATCTCCTAACTCACAAAGAACCAGGTTCTTTGCTAGTTTCACCTATCTCTGAAACTTAAACTAAATGCGAAATATAAAGAACACAGAGATTTACGTGGAAAAATTCTTACTCAAGGGATAAATAACCACGACCCAATATTCTTGGGATTTAAACTTTCCACTAAAGGAAAACCGAACAAGTTTTAGATTACAACGCAACGCAATCAAGGACACTCTTAGTACCTAGAATCTTTCAAGCTTCACTATAACGTGTAAGGTTGAAACTACCTCATCAAAAATAATTTTTTCTTTCTGTTTCTAAACAAGCTAATATGGTTACAACTCGATAGCCTTTAACAAAAACTAGACACAACAGACTAAGCCTATGAAATTCCAACTCTGTCAGGTTCTGTTTCCTTGCTTCTACTCTTGCACACAATAGCTCTCACGAATAACTATTCTCGATTTGCTCTGTTGAGAATTCTTGAGTGCGTGAAATATTCTGGCCAAAACAACTTTTATTTATACTGTTATTGAAATCCTTCTATGACTTGGATTGGAACTCCTTTTATAATCTGGAATCCGTTTCTAATAAGATTTGACAACTTTTTCTTATAAGAAACCTAAGTTGTTTTGCATATGCCTTCAATCCTTTTCATATAAGGAAACTCTTTTTTAATCAGCACCGCTTCTAAGTTCTTCCTTCTTCAACCAGGATTAAGACACCGACTTCAGCTGCTCATATTTCCTTCTTCGTCTTGAACTCGAACAACAACTTGAACGGCTTCATCGTTACCTTCTACTATGAACCTTTTCATTGTCCACTCAGCACAAGGTCCTTTGTCATTCATCAAAATCATACTTCAACAAATTTTTCCTTTTTGATGATAACAAATAATGTTGTCTCACCGAGGGTATTAGCCCAAGAACCTGTATATATAACCACTACACCAAACAATGAATCAGGGTAATAGCAGTTATGCGAATTGGATCACAAATATAAACTAATCTAAACAACAACTAACTTCCTCCTTTTGGTATCATCGAAAAGTTCACAATGTATGAACCTGCTCAACTTAAATTAAGTCAAGTTGACTAGTGCTATAAGTAGCTAGCCAACCTTTCAAGTCAGGAACCTGCTTCAGACAGTAAACACGAGCAAATAGCAAAAAAGGACATTTTAACTAAATATGTGCCAAACCGACTTAAAAAATCCAAATAAACATCTAAAATATTACAATCTAAAGTTAATTAATTGTCTTAAAACAGGCCAAATTAAGAACCAACTAGGGGATATGAGGAAGGGATTCACATATGGGATTCATCGGAAATGTTAAAGTCAGCGAGCATCTTGGCAAGAAGAGCAGAATTCTCTTGTCTCTCACGCTCCAGCTCAGCATCAAGCATTGTATTCTCAGCAGTCAACCATGTCAGCTCATCTGTCTGTCTATCAAGCTGTCTCCTATAAAACTCCACCCTTCTATCTGCACGAGCACCTTGTCTCTCTTCAGCCTCCTCATCTGGATGTACTGGTTCATCAGCAGGTTCACCATCTAGCACATAGTCACAGGACTTCAAGATATTCCTCCAAAACACATCATTGTGATCAGGTTCTGTCCACTTTGCTTGAGACACCTTAAAGAACTCAAACACTTTGCCCAACAGAAACCCATAGACCAAGGCATGCTTACCCAACCCTATATCAGCCACCCTACTTATATGCTTTATCATTAAGTCAGGGAGATTTATACGAATCTCTCTATCCTGCAAGTCTATATTGGCCAGATCAAGAAAGTTGGCCTCACTACACCTTTCTGACCTCTGCAGCAGGTTTTTCAGCACAAATTGAAACAACAGCTGATATAAGGGTTACATGGTCTTCGTTGTCACTTGTTTAGCCCTTGCCAGTCTAGGTCTCCCTGCAAATTTTCTAGACACCTCCAAAGCAGACACAGCATCACCTTTTGTTGGCCATGAGTTCCTCAGATACTAACTGTAGCCTTAAGATGGAACAACTAAAATCGATCCAAGTTCATCACAGTTGAACTGGATTATCAGCCCTTTCACAATAGTGGTTATAATCCCCTCACTCACAGTACAGTTTGTCTAAAATTCCAAAACCTCATGTTCATATAGCTTTCTTGTGTTATCCTTAAACAGGTTCAACCAACCCTGAGCACTCAGCTTGTCTCCCAGTTGAATCATACCTTCCAGCTCAAGGTCAGTAAGAATTTTACACTTCACCAGGGGTAACCTCCTAAAGTACTCCACTCTTCTTCTCTTTTCTTCTTTGTCACCCTCAATTACCAATTTCAACTTTGTTTTCCTACGGACCTCAGGCTCATCAACAGCTTTTCTCTACTGTAACTTAACTGTACCTCGAGTAGCAGGTCTCCTCCCAACGGTACCAGCTCTCTTAATGCATTCACCACCATCATCATCATGGTGCCTAGAACTTCCTATTCTAGAGCTACCTACACGCTCTCCTCTCTTCACAAGTCTTCTATTCTTCACGAGTCTCCTATTCTTCACAGATTTTACCAGAATATCAATTTCAGGTCTTTTCTCTGCCTTTCTCTTAGACTCGCACACAGCCATGACTTCTGTTTCAGCCGAACTCTCAATTTCATGAAGAGTATGGTTTGCCTTCTCATCCTCAGGCACAACCATGTTCAAAGGCTCCATGTAACCTACACTCTTTTCTTTTATCCTACTCATAGTCATCAATTTCCCTTAAGTCCGCGTCATTGCTAGCCACAGTGTCAGAGAGTGAACGATGTTCTTTCTAAGGTTCCTTGGCATGTTCAGTAGACTTCTTTTTTTCTCTCTCTTGTCTACCATACACATTATCTAGAGGAACTATCAAAGGAATAAGTTCCTCGGCTGGTTCCTCAATCGCCTTCTCAACTAAAGTTTCCTCTGCATGATCAGATCTTTCCTTTCCATCTAACACTACTACCCGTGTCTCGAAATATTTTTGTTTAGTTGTCCTTTTACGCTGTAATAATGGCGAAAATTTTTCAAAATTTTTTAGTCTCATTTTACATCCGGACTTGGTCCCAAGTGTTAGAAAATAATGTGTCATAGTTTTGCGCCGTTATAATGGCGAAATTTTGGGACTCTTTTGTGTTGAGTTTGTATCCAAGTCAAGTTCATATTTTGAAATTAATTTATCAAGATTTTACGCCGTCATAATGGCCAACTTTAGAAATCAATTTTGCATCTAATTTGTGTAATATTTTGTGTCGTCCTAATTGCCAGATTTTGTAAATACTCTAAAGATTCTTTCTCGAATTAGATCAAAGAATTTGTTTCAAACAAAAAAACAAAAAAAAAACAAAAAAATTTGTCTCCGTTTTTTTGTTGTCGTAATGTCCGATTTTGGAGTCACCTTTCGGATAAGAAAAATAGTTTGTTTCATAATATGTTCTTAAGTTCGGTTTCGAATCTCCGGTTGAGTCTTTATTTTCAAAAAATAAAAATATTTATTTTAGGGTCCCGCTTTATTTTTTTTATTTAAGGTCAAGTCAGGGTACAGTTGATGAATTGCAATTACCTGAATGGTATTTGCGTCAATCCTCGTGGAATAATCTGACTCCGCTATAATGCCGAGTCTCATTATTTTCACCGTCCGGGTGTACCCGCCCAATGTGTCAGTTTGTATATATTATTTTTTGACTCGTGCATCATGTCAAGCATTTTATTTTGAGTTCGTCTTGTATCGTTTGTCTAAATTACGTTTGTTGAGTCATAAAAAATTAGAAAGAAAAAACAATAATAATCATCCGAGTTCGTCTTTGTGTTGATTACGTGCCAGTTACAGTGTTGTTATAATTTTGATCAAGGCACATAAGCAATCTTTCAGGGATACGATCGGTACACTCGGCTTACGCCGTTAACTGTTTCGGGATGACGCATAACAACCTTAGGCTGCAATCTGTGATTCATTTTGTGCTAACCTGATTTGTTTGACAAATTTGGGGTTGGAGATTTGGTACAGAATTCTGGCATCGACACATCTGTACATAACTAAATCAAAGGGACCTGTGACTTCACCCGTAGCCATGCCATCTGATGGAGAGAGATCCGAGACCGGTGCCCAGGAACTTTTGGCACTGGAAAATGAGAGATTGACTGGGGAGGTTAATGCTCTGAGAAAACTCGTGGCCGATATGCATCACGCACTGACCACAGGACGGACACCTCCTCCTATTCCAACCAACCTAGATGGGGCTGTGCCGACAGAGGTACAACGAGCACCAGGCACATCTACGGTAGTTGAGGATCCCACTTATCCTACTGGTCTTGTCCTTGTCCGTGGCGTAACAAATGAAACTGGAGTGCATCCTCATGCACCACCTCCACTAGAGAGACAGTATGGCCCACCTCCAGCACAAGTGCCAGTTTTTCAGGGCCCAGCTAGGCCAGTCACGGCCAGGTGCAATAGTGACCCACATGATCAGGTTGGGGACCAACACTATGATCCGCCCCATGAATCCAATTTCCGGCAAAGTGGTCCATACAATCAGGGTTTCCATCACGAATCTCAAGTTGAGCTCGATCGGTTGGGAAAACTGGACGAGAGCGAGGTTTTGCACAAAGTGAAGGATTTAGAACAAGCTGTGAGAATTATGCAGGGATATGGAGATCATTTCAACACTTCTTTCAAGGATCTTTGCCCTTTCCCTTAATTGCAGTTTCCAGACAGGTTCATAGTTCCCAAGTTCGAGCCATACCTCGGGCAGGGAGATCCAAGAGTTCATATGAAAACCTACTGCAACAAAATGAGAGGGGTCAGAAAAGACAAGCTATTGATAGCACTTTTCCGAAAGCTTGGGGGTGCAGCTGCTGAATGGTTCATGAGGCAGGATGTAACTAAATGGTTCGCATTTGATGACATGGCGCAGGCATTCTATGACCAGTACAAGTACCACATTGAAGTTTTTTCAGATCGATCCTCTCTGGATGCGATAAAAAAGAAAACAAGTGAAAGCTTTAGGGAGTATGCCCTCAGATGGCGCGAGCAGGCCGCTCGAGTGAGCCCTGCAATCCCTGATGAAGACATGGTTCGTTTATTCATCGAAACTCAGGACGAAGAGTTTTATGGTGCATTGATCTCTGCCAGGGGAAAGCCGTTTAACGAGGTTGTCAAAATAGGCGAAATGATTGAGAAGGGAGTTAAAACTGGCAAGATTATGAGCCAGACAACATTAAGGGGAACCAAACAAGTGGTACAGGCCCAGTCAGGAGCCTTAGGGAGGAAGAATCGAGATGATGTGGCCATGGTAGGTTCGGGTTCACAAAAAGGGAGCGAGAAAAGATACTATCAAACCCACTCATACCAAGCTCCACAAATACGTCCTCTACAACTCTACAACTCTACCACCCTCCAAAAAGTCCACAATACTCCACTCTTCCACCACAATACTCAGTCCATCTAGCACAGCCATATGCTCCAGCACCTTTCTATCCGCAATGGCGTGAACCTGCCCCACAACCTACATATCCCACTCACCAAGCTCCACATAATCATTTTTAAGCTCTATCAAATCTTCCTTACCAGCCAGAGGGGCCTCCTATTTTTCGTCCAAGTGCTTATCATCAGAAGCTGCGAAAGGAAGAAAAGAACAGGTTCACGCCAATTGGAGAATCTTACTCCAGCCTTTTCCAAAAGCTGAAGGACTTGAATATGCTGAAGCCAATCGCTGGAAATATCCTCCCAATGCCGAAGGTAGACCATACTCGTTAATGTGCTTACCACTCAAACATGTCAGGGCACGACACAAATGATTGTCGTAGTCTCAAGAAGGCGATCCAAGCTCTGATAGATAATGGTCAGATCCAAGTCGAGGGCGCAGATCTGCCAGATATCAACCAGAACTCATTACCCATTCATGATGATGTGTATATGGTGGGAATGGTATGTGGAGATGATTTGAGAGCTGAATCTGCAATGCCAATAGTACCTATTGGTGATGTGTCAATTAGGGCTAACCAAATGCTTGTGACAGTGAATTGTGTTCCTGAAATTGTGCTTGGGGTAGTAGATAGAGTAAAGGGTGATGAAATGAAGAAGACGAGCGTGTCTCTCGAGAAGCCAATTCCAAATCTTACTCGGTCATTCATCAATCCTAAAGAAGTAAAGTCCACCCTGATGGGACTTGGAGAAAATAAGGAAAAGAATGAGAAATTGCCAGATTCAGGGAATTTCTTTGGTATCAGCATGGTACATCTTGGTGAAGGGCTCAACAATGCCTAACACAGGAAAACTAGCCCTGTCTTGCAATTGAATGACTGTGAAATATTGTAGCTTGTTTTGCTAATCTTTCTATGTACTTGGTTATTTAAGGGTTGTAATCCAAGTGCATTATTTTGCTTGTTTTGATGTTCAAACCCATCTATCTTTAATTCAATGAAAAGCGGGATCCTTTTCTCGTCTCAATATTATGTCTCTTATTTTCCTTTTTTATCTTGTTTTCTTAGTATTCTGTTTTATGTTTTGTCGGCCTTAATAACATGACGTGCGTACGGGGTCTACTTCTAGATCTAAACACGCGGTCCGACATATTGTCTCAATGAACCATCAGAATTGTGAGGAAAATGGAGCGAAATAAGTTGAGAATGAATCAGTAGTCATCGGATGAGGGTTAAAATCGTACACGGTCGCTTCGACCGAATTTGAAATACCAATTTTAGAAATATCGTTGAAGCAGAAGCTGAGGACACGTGTAGAACAATCCAGGTCAATTGATTGAATCATTACTTGTGCGAGGTATTCTCGGGTTGGGATGACGAACGGCTTTCATTTCTTCTACCCAAACACTATATGCTTTGTCAACCCTTTTATTATTTTCTTTGGCCTACCCTCCCTTGGAATCAATTTGATGTGACTAAAGAAAAGAAAAAAAAAGAAAAAAAATCATCAAAAGAAAACAGAACAAAATATACCTCAGCGGTAGAGCTACTGATGCAGCCCGAACACGTGCTGATCAAGTGTTCGATCCACCGAGGAGACCGATGACAAGAAGCCAAGCCAAGCTGCTGCACGATGTGCATGTTCACTTAGCCTGGCCGAAGGAAAACAATTGCTCCGAAGCTGAGTGGCCGAGCTCAAGAATCGAAGGCATTATCTTCAGATTTGAGCCCGAAGGCAAAGTGACCGAGGACAATGAGCTCGAAGACAATTGAGCGTCCGAAGGCAACAAGTGTGTTCGAGTAGACAATCGAGAACCGAAGCCAAGGCTTACCGAAGTCAAAGTCTGCCGAACACAATTTAATTCAGCCCTGCGTGGCTTATTTCTATTGGTCACCTGTGACCCTTTTACTAGTTTACCCTTAGTATTTCCTATATAAACCTTGTTTCCTTTCATTGTAGATACCTAGTTTTTGAATATTGATGAATTGAATGAAAGTGCCGAGCACATTTCTTCTTGTCTCCGTCGTGAGCAAAATCCCGGTGAGGGCTTTTATGGACTTGTGGCTTTCGGTTAATCCGATTGAACATTCCTCTTTGATCATTCAGTTTGCAAGAGGCATGTTCTCTTGAGGATTGTTGCATAGTTTAGGTGATTCTTGTATCCCTTCGATCGAGCTTTGAGACAGGTTCCTCACTGTTCTTTCGAAAGAAGCAAGTTTTGTCTTGCTTCTATCTTTTATCTTTCTTGTTTATCTTCCGCGTTTGTGCTTAGCAATTCCTTCGGGTTTGCATTGCACCATCTTGGTATCAGAGCACGGCTTGAGTTTGTTCTTACAACCTCAATCCTGTTCATTATCTTCGTGCGTTTTTGTGTCTTTGTTTCCTTTTCGTGTTCTTGATTTGGTTTTGTTTCTGTTGGTGTTGTTATTTTACAAAAAAAAAAAAAAAAAAAAAAAAAGTGTTAAAAAGAAAATTCAAAAATTGTGTTTGATTGTTGGTTGTTTGGGAAAAACAACCATTGATTCTTGTTCACCATCGAGTTCTGAATCCAACGAGTACCCGACGAACCAATTTCGTGACTAGGGTTTTTTGGTGAATTTTTGGACTGTTTTGAGCTTTAATGGTGACTGAAAACTCGAACCCCACTGTGTTTGGAAGAAACCGGTGAAGATTGGTGGTTCTTGAGTAATTTGGGTTTGTTTGTTGCTTAAAAATCAAAGTTCTGAGTTTAAATCGTAGTCCGTACGCCGGAAACTTGTTACAAAATCGTAACAGTGTACGACTCGAACGAGCTGGTTCTTAGCTCGAAGAACTTGAACTGAATTCCTCCGATGTTGTTGAAACCGGAGTCGATAAAGCAACCCAGATCTGTTGAATTTCGTGGTCAGTGAACCGAAGTTGTTGTGTCCATACGCCGGAGCAAAGGTCACTGTTCCATTGAAGAAGAAAGGGGTTAAAATTTTAACATCAAAACCCCAGGTGAAAATTGTCGGCTGAAAAAGGAAAGTGGATAAGGTAAAACCCTATCCGTACCAAGGAGGGACCACTCTTGTACGGATAGGAGTGGGTGTGATCGAAAAAGATTCCAAAAGGGAATCAAAGGGTAGATTCCCCTAGGTTCTCACTTTCTTTCGTGTCAAATTCTAGTTGGTGGATCTTTTGAGTAATTGTCCTACTCAAGGTCGTACTAACTCTTTTAAAGCTGATAGGAATTCGTGCGAAGGGGTGACCGAAGTCCAAACTTTCGTAGAAATTCTTTTGACTCCCCGAGCTCAGTTAAAAGCGTCCGTTCCATCGAGTCGAACATCACTTCACTCTTCCCGAAGAGGCAGTGACTATTGTCGAACTTGAAGGATCTTAGAGGACCGATCAATCAGACGAGCCACTATTAACAAGTCCTTGAGTGATCAAAAACCGAACCCATAAATTGAGTGGACCCGAGTGCCACCCATCAAAGGTGAGGGAGTGTGTGAGGTGATTTCTAACCCTAACATTTGTTTGATCTTTGACTTGTGCAGGTACCATGGCTGGAAACGATGGCAAAAGCATTGAGAAGCCCGAGTTGTCGTTAGCCGATCTCATGGCTGCGATACAAGGCATCAGTGCCGAAGTAAGAGGAGTGAGTGCTCGAGTAGCTAACCTCGAGCAGGGAAGTGCGTCCGTGGCCAAAAATGGTTCCGGCGCTGGAACGAGCAAATCCACTCTGATGAAACCTGAGCTGTATGCTGAGCTTATTCGACAACATCAGTTGACGAGTGAAGCAATTCGAAGAGAACTTAACTTGGGCAATCCCCAAGCTGGAAATCAAAACTTGGGCAATCCCCAAGCTGGAGGTCAAAACTTGGGCAGTCCCCGAGGAGAGAGGTTACCACTTCCAAGGGCCCGAAGAGACCTTGGTGCTGTAACCGAAGAGATTGATGAAGAGGAATTTCCCGAGGACGAATATGAGCGTGAGCCGCCATTCGCTCAACGAAGGCAAGCTCACGGAGGTCGTGGAAATTTCCGAGGTCGAGGCCAAGGCGCAAATGTTGAAAGAAATATTGAGCGTGAGGCTAATGATCGAGATGATGAGTACCCCGAACAGGCTCATGCTGTTCGAGACTCAAACTTGAACAGTGTCAAGATCACTATTCCACCCTTTAAAGGAACTAGTGATCCCGATGAGTATCTTGAATGGAAGCTTAAAATGGAGCGCATCTTCGAAACCAATGAGATGACCGATGAGAGAAAAGCTGCCCATGCCATTGCTTCGTTCGAAGCCTATGCATCAACATGGTGGGAATCTGACAAGAGGCATAGACGAAGGAATGACTATCCCGAAGTCAGTACTTGGCCACAATTGAGAAGAGCAATGGATGCTAAGTATTTGAGTGCCAAATACAGGCAGACTCAAATGCAAAAGCTCTATGAGTTAAAGCAAGGGTCCAAGTCAGTCCAAGAGTACCACGATGAGTTCGAAAAGGTTCGATTGAATCTTGATCTGGTCGAAGACGAAGAGCAAGCCATTATCAGATTCAAAAATGGCTTGGCTAGGGATGTGTCATCTCAGTTGAGACTCCACGTGTACCACACGTTGGAAGGTTTGTTTGATGCTGCCACCGAAGCTGAAAAATTGGTGAAGGACGACAAGGCAAACCGGTATCGAGGAGTCACTACTTCTACTCCTTTGAACCGAAGTAAAGAATGGAAGAGTCCAAACCAAGCAAGTGCTAACACTGTTCGAGATTCGAAGAGACCCTTCGAAAGAGGTGTGACCGGTAACCAACCAAGAGAAGTGGGAGGTAAAGTGCAACTAAACTCTCCAAGTGCTTCAAATATTCAGTGTCACAAATGCAAAGGTTATGGTCACATGGCAAAAGAGTGTCCAACTCGCAAGGTTATGCTTCTGCTCGAAGATGGAACCGTCCATGAGCAAGCGAGTGACACCGAGGAGGAAATTATCGAGGAGACTGATCGAGCTGAAGTTGATGATGATCATGAGGCTGCCGAAGCTGATCATCCGGAAATGTTTCTTGTGGTTCGAAGGAATTTGAGCTGCATGACTCTTGAAGAAGAGGACAACCAAAGAGAAACCTCTTTCATGCCCGATGTCGAGTGAGGGGAAAGGTGTGTTCGATGATCATTGATTCCGGTAGTTGTGCCAATGTAGTGAGCCAAACTTTGGTTTCACAAATGGGATTACCTACGATGAAGCATCCCCACCCTTACAAGTTACAATGGCTGAATGAGTGTGGAGAATTGAGAGTTGTCAAACAAGTGTGGATCAAGTTCAAAATCGGAGAGTATCAAGATGAAATGATATTCGATGTGGTTCCGATGCAAGCTTGTCATTTGCTATTGGGTCGACCATGGCAGTATGACCGAACAGCTATTCACAATGGCAGATCCAACACTTACACTGTGAAGCTTGATGGGAAGAGTTTCGTACTCAAACCCTTGTCTCCAAAACAAGTCACCGAGGACTATAAACGGATGAAAGAATTGAAAGAAGCGGCCAAAGCTAAGCTTCCGATGGGAGCAAAATTGGGGCCCGAAGAGACAAACTCACCGACCGAAGTGAAAGGAATTTGTGCAATCATGCAACCCGGTGAGATCTTACGAGGCAACGACCACGGTCAGATGATGATTTGCCTCGTGCACAAGGGTATCTTTCTAAACTCTAATGATGATTTTTCTAATGATAACCCTTTGCCTTTGTTTGTTCGTAAAGTTTTGCAGGACTTCGAGGACATGTTTCCCGAGGAAATGCCAGGTGGATTACCTCCGTTGAGAGGAATCGAGCACCACATTGACTTCGTGCCAGGGTCTCAAATCCCTAACAAACCTGCATACCGGTGTAATCCCGAAGACACCAAAGAGCTCCAACGGCAGGTTGATGAATTGCTGAACAAGGGCCTCGTTCGAGAGAGCTTGAGTCCTTGCGCCGTTCCAGTTATCCTTGTCCCGAAGAAGGATGGAACATGGCGAATGTGTGTTGACTGTCGAGCAGTCAACAAAATAACGGTAAAGTATCGTCATCCTATTCCTCGATTAGATGACATGCTAGATGAGTTAAGTGGTTCTTCATGCTTTTCGAAGATAGACCTCAGGTCCGGTTACCACCAGATCCGAATGAAACCCGGGGATGAGTGGAAAACCGCATTCAAGACCAAATTCGGTCTATATGAATGGTTGGTGATGCCTTTTGGCTTATCCAATGCACCGAGCACATTCATGCGACTGATGAACCATGTGCTCAAACCGTTCATAAATAAGTTTGTTGTCGTTTATTTCGATGACATACTTGTTTATAGCAGAACCGTGGATGAACATGTCGAACACCTAAGGCAAGTGCTCGAAAAGCTTCGAGAAGAGAAGTTGTATGCCAACTTCAAGAAATGCGCCTTCGGTGTCGATCGTGTAGTCTTTCTTGGATTTGTTGTCAGTGCTAATGGTGTCGAAGTCGACGAATCAAAAGTCGAAGCCATCAAAGATTGGCCAACTCCAACCTCGGTATCACAAGTTCGTAGCTTCTATGGCTTAGCTAGCTTTTACCGAAGGTTTGTTCGTGACTTTAGCACCGTGGCAGCTCCTTTAACCGAGCTGGTGAAGAAAGACAATCCATTTGTGTGGGGAGAGTCCCAAGAGATGGCTTTCCAAGAGTTGAAACGGAGGCTTTGTTCTACCCCGTTGTTGCAACTCCCTGACTTCGGCAAAGCATTCGAAGTCGAGTGTGATGCGTCTGGAGTTGGGATCGGAGGAGTGCTGATGCAAGATTCGAAGCCGATCGCTTACTTTAGCGAAAAGCTTAAGGGTGCAACCTTGAACTACTCTACGTACGACAAGGAATTGTATGCCCTCGTTCGAGCACTCGCCCATTGGCAGCATTATTTGTGGCCTCGAGAATTTGTGATCAAAAGCGATCATGAGTCCTTGAAGCATCTCCGAGGTCAGGAAAAATTGAATCGAAGACATGCCAAGTGGGTTGAATTTATTGAAAGCTTTCCCTATGTAATTCATTACAAAAAGGGAAAAGATAATGTTGTGGCCGATGCGCTATCAAGGAAATTTGCCTTAGCGACCACTCTCGCCTCTAGGCTCATGGGATTCGAAAGCATCAAGTCGATGTACGAGGACGATCCCAAGCTGAAATGTGTTCGAGACGCAATCTTGAGTGGCCGAAAGGTTGAGAAATATCAGTGGCATGATGGCTACCTCTTCAAAAATGGGAGGGTTTGTGTGCCAGTGTCATCGTGGAGAGAGCTCTTGGTTCGAGAAGCTCACTCAGGTGGACTGATGGGACACTTCGGTGTCGATAAAACTCTTGGTATCTTGACCGAGCAGTTCCATTGGCCCAAAATGCGACGAGATGTGGAAAAGCTTTGCAACGCTTGTCTCGTTTGCAAGAAAGCAAAATCGAAGTCCAACCCTCATGGTTTGTACACCCCGTTGCCTGTGCCTGATCGACCTTGGGTTGATATATCCATGGACTTTGTCTTGGGGTTACCGAGGTCGGGGGGAGGACATGATAGCATCTTCGTTGTGGTTGACCGTTTTTCAAAAATGGCTCACTTTATTCCTTGCAAAAGGTGTGATGATGCACAGCATGTAGCTACATTGTTTGTTTCTAACGTGTTAAAATTGCATGGTGTACCTCGTACTATTGTGAGTGATCGAGACTCGAAGTTCTTGAGTCATTTTTGGAAATGTTTGTGGGGTGCCCTCGGCACCAAGCTACTATTCTCGACGTCTCACCATCCTCAGACTGATGGACAGACCGAGGTAGTTAACCGAACCTTGGGATCGTTGCTTCGGGCAATGACCAAAGGGAAGGTTGGAAACTGGGCTGATCGTTTGCCCATGATGGAGTTTGCATACAATCGAACGGTGCATCGAATGATCAACATGACCCCGTTTGAATGTGTATATGGCTTTAATCCTTTGATTCCACTTGATTTAACCCCATTGCCTCGAGATTCTGTTCTTGATTTTGAAGGTACTCGACGAGCAGCTGCCTTGATCGAATTGCATGCAAAGGTGAAGAAGAACCTCGAGGAGGCCTATGCAAAGGTTGCCTTAAAGAAAAACAAGGGGCGTAAAAAGTTGGAATTAAAGAAGGGAGATTGGGTTTGGGTTCACTTCCGAAAGGAACGCTTCCCGAATCAAAGGAAAGGAAAGTTGGCTCCTCGAGGGGATGGTCCATTTCAAGTGTTGACCAAGATCAACAACAATGCTTACGTGATCGACCTCCCTGGTGAGTATAACGTGTCCAACACCTTCAATGTTGCTGACTTAGTTCCTTGTGTTGTAGGTCCGACTTCGGAGGACGAGGAGGGCTTGATTTCGAGGACGAAATCTTCTCAAGAAGGGGAGGATGATGCAGCCCGAACACGTGCTGATCAAGTGTTCGATCCACCGAGGAGACCGATGACAAGAAGCCAAGCCAAGCTGATGCACGATGTGCATGTTCACTTAGCCTGGCCGAAGGAAAACAATTGCTCCGAAGCTGAGTGGCCGAGCTCAAGAATCGAAGGCATTATCTTCAGATTTGAGCCCGAAGGCAAAGTGACCGAGGACAATGAGCTCGAAGACAATTGAGCGTCCGAAGGCAACAAGTGTGTTCGAGCAGACAATCGAGAACCGAAGCCAAGGCTTACCGAAGTCAAAGTCTGCCGAACACAATTTAATTCAGCCCTGCGTGGCTTATTTCTATTGGTCACCTGTGACCCTTTTACTAGTTTACCCTTAGTATTTCCTATATAAACCTTGTTTCCTTTCATTGTAGATACCTAGTTTTTGAATATTGATGAATTGAATGAAAGTGCCGAGCACATTTCTTCTTGTCTCCGTCGTGAGCAAAACCCCGGTGAGGGCTTTTATGGACTTGTGGCTTTCGGTTAATCCGATTGAACATTCCTCTTTGATCATTCAGTTTGCAAGAGGCATGTTCTCTTGAGGATTGTTGCATAGTTTAGGTGATTCTTGTATCCCTTCGATCGAGCTTTGAGACAGGTTCCTCACTGTTCTTTCGAAAGAAGCAAGTTTTGTCTTGCTTCTATCTTTTATCTTTCTTGTTTATCTTCCGCGTTTGTGCTTAGCAATTCCTTCGGGTTTGCATTGCACCAGCTACGTCTGACCTGATTCCTCTCAAAATGATACGTAGGCAACCATTCGGGTGCGGTCATAACAGGGAAAAGTTCATTTTTCCTCTATTCCTCGTTGACGCAAAAGCTTGCCTCCAAGTTTGCGGCCAATGTCAAAGAAAGTCAAATCCCCAATGTATGCTAAACTGGGGCAGAAGTTTTTTTTATTTTATTTTTAAAAAAATAAAATAAAATAAAAACAAACTTCTATGTTTTGTACCATCTATTCATATGTTTCATGAGATATCAGTCTCGAAATCGAGGAAGAAACTCAAAGCGCCCCAGTTTAGATAAACTGGGGCAGAAGTTTAAGTTTATTTTTAAAAGAAAAGGAGAAAGTTCCTTTTGCTTTCTTTGTGTTCATCTCGGGGGGAAAGTCTCAATATCCCTTATGTTTGCATATCAAAAAATTCAAAAGATAATTGAAAAATTGAGGCCTCAGTTAGTTATTATCTTAAAAGAAATGATTCCAATGGTTGTAATATTTTACCAAGTCATTTCATGAAATGCTTTCATACCGCTTTTCAAACTTTAAAAAAAAAAAAAAAAAAAAAAGAGAAATAATCCCCAATTTGCCTAAACTGGGGGAAACAAGTTTGTTTTATTTTCAAAAGCGGTGATTTCATAGTTTGTGATATTCATCTGATCGTCTCATGAGATGTTTCTGAGCTTTTATATTGAACCGCTTTCTTCATAGTCTAACCAAATCCAATGTTATAGTCCAAATAAAGACCCTTATGACCGATCATTGAGAATGTCAAGCCGAGTAGGGTATCAAGGGATAAGTTCTACGTTGTAAAGTCGCATTCTTATAAGCCGACAATCGCACTTGGGAGCTGGGAGCATCAAGGTCATTAAAGGGGAAATTCTCTGGGGAATCAAGATAAAGACCAAAATTGAAGAAAGAAAGGAAAGACGGGGTCGATCAGCAAGGAAAGATCGGAGGTCGATTGGGAAAGAGCGAAAAAAATAAAATGACAAAAAAAAAATAAAAAAAATGAGGTCTTGTCGGTGAAAACCTGAAAGGGCGCTGCAAGACAACGGCGAGTTAAAAGAACAAAGAGAGAGGCTAGTCGGTGAAAACCCAAAAGGGGACTACTACTCGAATGAGGGTTGTTAGATTTACCATCAAGCAAGATTCGGAAAATGGGAGCAAAGTGAAGGATAGTTTATGTGAGCGGATTAAGAGTTGATTCCAAAATACATGTCATGTTAATAAGGTCGTCATCTTTTCAGTCCTTTACCTCTCCCGTAAGGGATGTCATTTTTTCATTTTTTAGTTGGAAGCTTTTTCGTTTCCATCATTTTGTCTTACTTCAGTTCGTTTCATTTTCTCCAACATCAAACGAGCAAAGAAAGTCTTGCAAAGCTTGTTACAGTTTTATAGTTGTACTAAAGCAAGTCAGGACCAACCTTGATAATTGGAGCCCAATGTTGCACATCAGCACAAAGAATGACACGCCAAGGAGTGTACCATAAAAGAGATCATCAAAGGATATACAGATTTCAAGGTGCAGTTAAAATTTCAAGTCAAAGCCCACCCAAGTGGCAGTTTCTACTTTCAAGATCAAAGCCCGTCAAAGCGGCAATTTCGAGTTTAAAGCGAAAGCCCGTCAAAGCGGCAATTTCTACTTTCAAGTCAAAGCCCGTCAAAGTGGCAATTTTATTCAAGTCAGAGCCCGTCAAAGCGGCAATTTCGAGTTTAAAGTCAAAGCCCGTCAAAGCGACAATTTCTACTTTCAAGCCAAAGCCATTCAAAGCGACAATTTTACTTTCAAGCCAAAGCCCGTCAAAGCGGCAATTTTAACCTTCAAGTCAAAGCCCATCAAAGCGGTAATTTCAATTTTCAAGCCAAAGCCCGTCAAAGCGGCAATTTTAACATTCAAGTCAAAGCCCGTCAAAGCGGCAATTTCAATTTTCAAGCCAAAGCCTGTCAAAGTGGCAATTTCAACTTTCAAGTCAAAAGCCCGTCAAAGCAACAATTTCAACAATCAAGTCAAAAGCCCGTCAAAGCGGCAATTTCAACATCAAGTCAAAAGCCCGTCAAAGCGAAAATTTCATTCAAGTCAAAGCCCGTCAAAGCGGCAATTTCATTCAAGTCAAAGCCCGTCAAAGCGGCAATTTCAACATTCAAGTCAAAGCCCGTCAAAGCGGCAATTTCAATTTTCAAGTCAAAGTCCGTCAAAGTGGCAATTTCATTCAGTCAAGCCCGTCAAAGCGGCAATTTCAATTTTCAAGTCAAGCCCGTCAAAGTGGCAATTTCAAAGTCCGTCAAAGCGGCAATTTCAAAGCCCGTCAAAGCGGCAATTTCAGCATTCAAGTCAAAGCCCGTCAAAGCGGCAATTTCAATTTTCAAGTCAAGCCCATCAAAGCGGCAAGTTCAATTTTCAAATCAAAGCCCGTCAAGGCGGCAATTCAAGCATTCAATTCAAAGCGACAATTTCAAGTTTTCAAGACCCACTGGATTAGTTGGAGCTTCAGACCAGTTCATCAGCTTGTGGAGAATGAGAGAGTAATTTAAAGAAGTCGAGGCACCCACATGGAGAATGAGGGAGCAGTTGTAAAGAAGTCGAGGTGCCCACCTGGAGAATGAGGGAGTAGTCTTAAAAGGTCGAGGCACCCACCTGGAGAATGAGGGAGTAGTTGTAAAGAAGTCCAGACGCCCACCTGAAGAACGAGGGAATACATTTGAATAAGTCAAGGTGCCTACTCGAAGAAGGGAATTCATTTCAAGAAACTCTAGGAGCCCACCTGAAGAATGAGAGAATTTAGTTTTAAGAAGTTTAGGCGTCCACCTGAAGAATGAGGAAATATATTTCAAGAAGATCAAGTAACCAAGACCCACCCGAAACCAAAGTGGTGGTTTACTTTTCAACAAATGAGGGAAGCGACAACCAAAGGCTCACCTCGGGAAGCATGAAGAAGTTGGCTTAGGAATTGTAATTTTACATTTCAAATATTGTATTTTCATTTTTCCTTTGTAAAGCAGTGACCACCAGCCAGCTAGCCAGCAACCAGCGAGAGTGACCAGCAGCAACAGTCCTAGTAAGTCTAGAGAGAGTCTCAAGTCAGTCCGGGTAAGTTTAGAAATGTCGAGTCAGTCCTAGCATGTCTCAAAGTGTCTAGAGTTAGTCTTGTTAGGTATAGAAGTGTCTAGTGTAAGTCCCTGTGAGTCTAGAAGAGTCCAATATTTGTCTAAATGCAGTAGTCCCAACTATCGCACATGAGAAACTACACTGACCTGATTCCTTAGTCCGGGGATATGTAGGTAGCCTTGTTCTTGGTTAGAACCGAAAATTCAACGTACGGTCACCGTTTTGCATGCTCTTGGCTAGAACCAAAAAGCCAAAATTAGTTGTGATTATATCTTTGCCCAAAAACTCTTCGATGTTCTCGACCAAAGAGAGACAGCTGTAATCACCTAATTTTGGCACAGAAATTCAATTTTTTACCAAAATGTTGTGTTTATTTTGTAGTGATCATTACTCATTTTTCTTAGATATTCACATTTCATTTTATCTAATTTTAGTTAATTAATAAAAAGAAAAATTACCCTCATATAACAAAAAGCAGATCTGAGAAGATGGTCTAGACTACAAAGGTGGAGAGCAAAAGAATATTTTTAGTTTTAGTCAAAGATGGAGGCTGGTTAAGAGATTTTGCTAACAGGTCATTTGATTTAATTGTTGAATGTTGTTGCTGGTAGTTTGTTGCGCCTATTTGCTGAGTCTTGGATTTAGCTGGTGTTCCACTTTGCTTTGCTAGGAGATTGCACTTCTTGAGGTAAATTTGCTAGACATTATATATATATATATATATATATATATATATATATACTTATCCATGGAATGATATGTAAGCAGCTTGCTTCAAGACCCATTAAAGTTTGTATTGGTTGACATGTCTACATTTATATATGCAAACCTGTTTGTTAATTCTTGAGAAAGAATTAGAGTTACAAAGCTCGTAATTACGTTTTTTTCTTGTTGTGTACTTTAAGCATATGAATAGTTGGGCAAATTGTAGGTTTATAAATTAACACAATCTAGTAAATTAATTAGCTCAATATTATTAAATTATGAAAGCGTTTACAAGAGTGAAAGGTGGGTAATTTATTTAAACTCAATTGAGAAAGTTATAGAATGGAAACATGAAAAGGGTAAAAAGTGATTTAAGATGAAAAGGGTAACAAGTGATTTAAGATGAAAAGGGTAATAAGTGATTTAAAAGGGCTATGAGCATATGTTCTGTCACTAAAAAATTGAAAACTGCTATACTTTAATTTAACAAAACAAATGACAGTGACCACGATTAGGCAAGTTTAGGTCGAAACAAGTTTAACGTCAAGATTAGGCAATATTAATAGGTCGAAACAAGTTTAAACTAAGGATCAAATGTTCATATGAAACTCAAATTAAGTTAGAAGACTTCGTCCGAGCAAAGTGCTTGTGTGATTATATCTGACTGAGTTGTCATCAATGAACGGACGATTTTAACATTCAAAAATTAAGTTAAGTGCAACAAAGGTCCAATGTTTACACGAAATTCATTTACACCAAGATTCGAATGGACAACGTGTCCACGGTTAATCTTTGGTAGAGTTTTCGTCAATGAACAAGTGACTTTCATCCAAATCAAAGCGTAACAAATAATAATTTGGAAATTAAACAAACAAACAATAATTCACAAACCCGGAGAGCGTCAATAAAGCAACTGTGCTTGCACAGGACTCGAGGGTGCCTAACACCTTCCCGAGAGTCAACCGAGATCCTTACCTGGAACTCTGACGCAGACCATTAAACGAGTCATAGGTGTTCTAGGTACACCACTTTGGTGACTTGACACACCTTTAACTTGTCAAGTGGCGACTCTGAAAATCTCTTAAATATTTGTGTACCTTTGAACCCGTCACAGAGCCTTCTAAACTAAATAAGTTTTATCTTTTTTAAGTTAAAAAGGGTCGTGACAGAAAGCAAAGTTTATTGCAAGGAAGTCCTACATATTACTATTAGGATTCCAGGTAGGTAAAGGTTTCCTATGCCCTAGGACATTTTTACCTCTATTATGATTTTCATGCAACCAGTTCAAAGCTTCTGAATATTTGTTCTATTTAGTGAGCCTGGTAAGTTCATAGTTAGCCTTATCAACCTTTTCTTAAAGAACTCGGTTCTTTTCAGTTTCTTGATGCGGAACTTTATTTTTCTTTTTAAGCTCAGTTTTAAGGTTGATTTGAGCCTCACTAACTACTTGTTTACAGAGACTTCTTTCAATTTAAGATTCTCAAGTTCGAGTTTAAAAACTTTCTTTTGCTCATCAAGCACATGTTCCTTTATCTGGTTTTCAAGTTCAAAGGTTAAGACTTTATGTTTTAGTTGAAAAACTTAAGCATCACTAGATGCAGATTCTATTTCCAATTCAATTTTAGCTTCATTCACTTTTCATTTTTAATTTTAAAATAAAATCAGACACAATTGAGATCAGTTGGTCTTTCTCAGAATTGTTCCTTCTCAGCCTTTAAACTTTCAATACCTTCTATTAAAGTTAGTGCAAGCATATTTAGCTCTCTTAAGGAACAAGCAGGAAGTTTTGTTTTTAAGTCATCGAGACTTACCTCATGCAGGTCATCAGTGGGAGCTTCGTCACCAAAAGCCATCAGTGCAAATGGAGAGTCATCATCAGATTCTTCTTCTTCTTCCGAGTCAGTGTCGCTTTCAGATACTCCCCACTCCGGTCTCCGTAAGAAAAACTTCATTATTTTTTTTTTTGGTTCTCCACTGTAGATAGTGTCCAAAGTGTCTCATAGTTCCTTTACAATTAAGCATCTTGGAATTCGCTTATACACATTAAATCCTAAACCACAATGAAGTATTTTCATAGCTTCAGCATTCATATGAAGTAATTTAAAATCAACTTGATTCAATTCTTCTATAGGCTTTTGGACCTTGTTCCCAGACTCATCAATTTTTGTGGGAACCATAGGACCACTCGTCGTAATTTTCCATAGTTGATAGTTCCTTGCCTGCATGAAGGTTTCCATCCTAAATTTCGGATACTTGTAGTGTTGACTATTGAACTGAGGAGGTTTGTTGATGTGATGTCCTTCGGTTTTGATCAGTGGTGCACTCATGATTCATATCCTCAAGATGTTAATCTTTATATGAGAGAACCCACTCTGATACCACTTGTTCCACCTAGTGCACCCTTGTAAGACACTATGGAGGTGAATAGTGTTCTTACTCGATTTTCGAATTCTAAAAACTTGCTCTTAACTTGATTACCCAACGATCATAAAGAACCAGGTTCCTGGCAAGTTTCACCTATCTCTGAAACTTAAACTAAATACGGAATATAAAGAACACAGAGATTTTTACGTGGAAAAATCCTTGCTCAAGGGATCAAAAACAACGGCCCAACATTCTAGGGCTTTAAACTTTCCACCAAAGGAAAACCGAGCAAGTTTTAGATTACAACGTAATGCAATCAAAGAAATAACACTCTTAGTACCTAGAACCTTCCAAGCTTCACTATAGCTTGTAAGGTTGAAACTACCCCCATCAAAAGTAATTTTTTTCTCTTTGATTCTAAACAAGCTAATATGATTACAGCTCGATAGCCTATAACAGGAACTAGACACAGCAGACTAAGCCTATGAAACTCCAACTTCGTCGGGTTCGGCTGCCTTGCTTCTATTCTTGCACACAATAGCTCTCACGAATAACTGCTCTCGATTTGCTCTATTGAGAATTCTTGAGTGCGTGAAATATTCTAGCCAAAACAACTAGTATTTATAGAGTTCTTGAAATCCTTCTACGACTTGGCTTGGAACTCTTTTTATAATCTAGAATCCGTTTATAATAAGGTTTGGCAATTTTTTCTTATATGAAACCTAAGTTTTTTTGCCTATGTCTTCAATCCTTTTCTGATAAGGAAACACTTCTTTAATCATCACCGCTTCAAAGTTCTTACTTCTTCAACCAGGATTAAGACACCGACTTCAGCTGCTTCTATTTCCTTCTTCGTCTTGAACTCGAACAACAACTTGAACTGCTTCGTCGTTACCTTCTACTGTGAACCTTTTCATTGTCCACTCAGCACCATGTCTTTTATCATTCATCAAAACCATACTTCAACCGGATAAAATGGTTGCAAATTTTGGGATGATTTACATAAATAGAACATTTCTGGCGTCCCGTCTCAAATAAATTCTCGTTAAGAAAACTCTTATATATTTAGACCCCATAAGAAATTTTCTGGCAATCGCTGGATCTATCAATTAGAAAGACTCGGCGACTGTCAAAAGGAGACTTTTCGCATAAACCTCTGGCCGTCACCAACTTTTTTTTTTTTACGGGGTCTTAAATTGTAAAATTTTCCTTATAGGGTCAAAATTGTAACAACAACGCCACATCTATGACTATTTCACGCCCAAACATGCAAATTTTTGGTGTGGTAGGCCTAATATGTTGGGGTGAAAATTGTAGGTTTGTTGCATAGTCAATTCACTGAAGGGCGAGTACACTAAACAACACAAAGGCAAAACACCGACCCTTCGAACTTGATTGGTTCAATCATAGTGACACCAATTGAAATAAACCAATGGCCAAAAAAGGTTGACTTTTTGTGAAAAAAACTCCAACAAGATTGGTCACGGGCTACTTGGAATTTTGCTAAAGAAAGATGACACTAAAATTTTGGCATATTGTTTTAACAGCTCCACCATGTCAACCCATATTTTGTCCCTCCTTAAAAAACACAATTCAAGTCACTTTCCAAATAATAACCACCCCTCATAGGACCTCCAAAGTATTATCATTTGGGGACTAACAAAATAAAAAAGTCAACTCTATATAGAAACAAAATTAACCTGACTTTGAAGCAAACCACCACTTTTGGATTCGTATGGGGTTGACCATACACATAATTTTTTTTTATTAATTGATTTGATGGTTGAAACCTTGTCTATGAAGTTAGTCACAATGCTATTATCATATTATTATTTACTTAAAATCAACCTAATTACCGCGTTAATCTTATAAAAGAATGCCTTAGTAGATTTCTTTTAATCGTTAAGCTAAAGACTAGATACAAAAATTAAAATGTTAAGCTTGATTGAAGTATAGACATCTCTATGATTTACATCAAGCCACATCTTGACCCTCGTGTGTATGGTTAGGATGGGAGAACACTCATCTATGAATCTAGAATCTTATCTACACAATTCTTCAGTACGCTATTGACAATAGATTAGGTAAATTATAAGATAGAAAATTATGTGAGCTAGCTAAAGAAACTATATTCATTTATTTTTGTGACTCCTTCATCTTGGGTTTTAAAAATAACAAATTCTACTTTTTTCTCATTGGTCGCTTGAAAGGGGAGTAGTGTAGAGTAGGTTTTTTCCAATAGATCTTTCTTTTTTTTTTTCCTTTTTTCTTTTTAGTATAATTCAAATGGTATCCGAAATTACCGACTGACTAATCCAGAATGCATTGGGCTTATTAAACAAGGAAGTTTTACTTAAAGAGGTTTCTGCAATTTCTGATTAAGATCGGGAGGATCTCATTCATTCTACCACACCCATTTATATCAATATTATCATGTGATTCCATGAGGAATATATATGTATACATATCTTTGAGGGAAAAAATAGAGAGGAAGGGAGAGAGCAATAGGAACACACTTGTGAGTGGGTGAAGGAAGGAACAAAGATATAGCCAAGTGCTCATCTAGGATTGGTTGATTCTCAACAATTTTTGTAGCCAAGATATGGATTATATTCTAATCAAAGATTAAAAGAAGAATGAATTTTGACCCCTCCACTTCACATTGTGTTGGACTACAAAAAGGTTAAATGAATGGAATTGCAAACGTACGCGTATGCAAATGCCCATTTGTGTGATAACATTTTTGTTCATAAAATAGTAAAAATTATCAAACCTGTTTTATGCTGTTTCTAAAATACCCCAATTCATGAAAAGAAAATAAACAAAAAAAAATATCTATATAGTGTTTGTTCTATTGGCTGCTTTGTAGATTATCTTGAGTAATCATTTTATCTTATTTCAAGCTGTTCTCCATTCCATGTGTAACTTTGTTAGAACTTGTACTTTATCCTTTTCGATATATCTAGTTCTTGATCCTCTTCTTTTTCTTCATTATCTTATTTTAATGCCCAATTAGGGTAGAGTGCAATGTATTGGGAGCAAAGTTGCCCTGTTTACCATTAAATGGGATAACAAAGAGAAAATAAATAAAAAGGGGATCACCATTCGTGGGGAATATATATAGGTATGAAATATGGATTTAAATTATCCACATTAAAAATGTGATGAGCTTTTTTTCAATCATCAGTGTAATGTAAGCCGCTAGATTATCAATCAATATTACTAAATAAAGTTACAAGTAATTAACTTTTTAATGATCTCATTGTATAAGCATTTTTTACATTGTTAGTACGTAGAATTTAATCTGATACATATACACACGCTCACCACTAGCTCACATTGTAAAGTCTCATCTATTCATGTCAAGGGTAACTTACAGATGTTATCATCCAACTTCTTGTTACACAAAAACATAAGACTAATTTTGTAATGAAAAAGTAATAGAGAACTGTTAAATTTGATCTTGGAAAATACCAAGTAGTCTGCCAGACAAAGAGAGAAGTGTGACAATTAATGAAAATGTGTAAGCCATTTCCTATTCATACTGCTTTTGATTAAAAAACAATTGAACCTCTGCATTAGATTCTGGGGCACTAAAACCTAGTTCTGCTATAATTGGAATTCCATTATGGAGTACTCTGATCTAACCTCAATTATTGTCATATAAGTTAATCTTATAACATTAGTACTTGGTAGTTGGTATTCAACTGCCCTTGAAGAGAACCTTCCTTAAATGGATATAAAGGAATATAAGAGTATAAGACCAATATTTTGTTCAATTTAAGTATTACAAGAGCATCTTTTCAAATCCTTCTTTAGTGGTTGACTCTTGTTCACATATATACCAAACAGAAGTCATGGTTCAGGTGAGCTAGGTCCACATTTATTCAAAGGATGCTATAGTAGGAGTGCAGGACAAACATACAAGATAGAAAGATTAGAGAATTCATGATTAAATTTTAACAATTCAGTATCTTCAATAATAAGTTGTGAGACTTCAACTACAATGCCAAAGTTTTCTATTAATTTAAAGTTTTGAAATATCTTTTTTATACCACACAGATCAAGTGGTTAAAAAAAACAAAGAAGGATTATTAGATTAGGATTTCTGCAAGAAATACCATTTGAGAGAAAGATTGATGACGTACTAACAAAATTCTTAGTGTTGTTAAAAATTGCATATAGAAATTCAAACTTTCAGGACAAATTCACATAACTGCGTTATACGTGTCACGTATTTGGATTGGTCAGATTGACTAAAAGTTACAAGAGAATGAGATGATGACATATTATTAACTTGAAGGAAGTTCAGCACTCTTTAATAATATAATCTTGTGTTAGAATTAGTATATCTTTATTAAATTACACATTCGAATTGAAAATATTCCAGATAGCGTAAATGTTGACACTTAGAAAATAAACAAGTGTATATAGAAAAAAAAATAGAACTCACAGATTCTGCATACCTTATCCTTTTAAATTATATACATACACATAAAGCATCCAACTACCAATAATATAGCTTTATAACTTAGTAGTAGAGCTATAACAGAAAGGCAAACACAAACAAAGAATCAAGAACTTCCCCCTTCATCTGCTCCACTTTCTTTCACCTTTTCCTCAATTTCTTAAAACTCCTTTGTTAGTTGTTACCAACTGCATATAATTATATCACTGGCTAGTGTGTAATAATAGTGAAATGCTAATGCATGAAAAGGAGTTCAAGTCTTCATGGTCTTATGAAGATGAACTAATACAGGAACTTCTTGATAATGAATCACCAATTTTTTTAGCCCCTCAAGATTCAACTTCAACTAGCTGCCCTTCTTCAAGTGATAATTTACTTGCAACAATGAGCTTCATTTCTGCAGTTTCCTCAGGAGCAAACATTGATGATATTGAAAGTGGTTTGTCAATGACAAGTTATGGCATCCAACCTCATGATGTTTCAAGTGACAGGTACGTTTGAACTTCCTCTTCATGTTTCTCAGACAATTTTAAGTAACATACACGGACTAACGTGTTAAAAATACTAACCTTATATAAGGTACTTATACATATAAATATTTTTGCAATAAACATTACTAATTGGTATCTAGTAAAATATGGTTATCAGTGCATATAACTTAAATATTTTTGCGGCTAGTTAGCCTTATTTTATTCTTTTTGTCCTGCAGAAGGTTAGGGTTGGAAAGAGGCTTGAACTTGATGATGAGTAAGCAGGAGGATCATGACGCAAAATATACTTTGAGAATAAAGACTGGTAATGCAATTGCTGATGATGGTTATAAGTGGAGAAAATATGGCCAGAAATCCATTAAGAATAGCCCATATCCGAGGTATCCACATATGTTTTTGCTTCATTTTCTTGTTCTATGTTCTATCCTGAAACAACATTATAGAATTGTCTGTCCAAGTCATTGCATTTGGCAGTAGAAAAAAGATACAATTATAATAATGGTATCTTATAGGTCCAACCTTACTCTTAAAGGGAAAATCCTCAAAACAATTAGCAAAAGCTGCTATCAACCATTTGAACTATTTAGAGGAAGAAATAATTTAATCCTAATCTTATGTCAGCAAATTATATGACTTTTCAACAAGCAGCCACTTTTGTAACTAATATATGTCATCTAAATACGTTTTAAAAACACTGCTTTTAATGTACTTATTACTCAATCCATCCTAGAAAAAAATGTCTAAGAGTGATCTAAAGTACGAGTGTCTAACACATTCTTTTAGTTTTTAAATTTTTTGAAACACACGACACATAAAAATATTGTAGATAAGTTCTTACCGTTATAAATATTTTGAAATTACTTAAATTAAGACATTTGAATTGAATTGTGTTATTCTATTTGGGACGGAATTTATTAATGCTTGTTATTGATTTGTTGACAACAGGAGCTACTACAAATGCACAAATCCAAGGTGTGGAGCTAAAAAGCAAGTGGAGAGGTCCAGTGATGACCCAGACACTTTCATAATCACTTATGAAGGCCTTCATCTACATTTTGCTTATCCATTTCTCGCTCTTGATCCACCTCAATTTGTTGATCAGCCCAATAAGAAGCCCAAATTGACTAATTCAAAAGCCCAGAACTGCGAATCTGAAAATGCAAGTGAGGTTGATGAAAGCCCAAAATGTGACAATACAAGCTTAGCTGGAGACTTTGAACAAGAATTGGGCTTTGAAAGAATGGGCTCCCATGGGTTACTTGAAGATATGGTGCCATTATTGGTTAGAAACCCATCAATGAAGCCCACAAGCTCCTATTCTTCATCATCCTCTTATTCATCCCCACCAACTTCTCCTTCATTTTCTTGGTCAAATAATTAGTTTTTCTAGCAGATGATTGTATGTATGACAGTATATTTTGTCGTAGTAAAGTTGTTATGAGATGTTTTAGCAAAAATAATTGTGGGTCAAACCTTGTAAAGATATTGTTAAATGTGAAAGAAATGCCCTATTTTCGCTTGCATTATCTGTCTGGCTTTCACAAGACTGTCTTGTCTCGTTCAAAGCACATTAACATTTTCACAGCATGCCAAGTGTCAACACACACCTAGGTTAGGGAAGTCCTCACATTGTTACAATGTTCTAGTTGTACATGTTTCTTTCAAATGTCACAAAGGCAAGGGGCAACATGCCAACACATTTAGCGCAACCTAGCCACATTCAAGGACTTGTCTACGGGTGTGACAGACATAAAAAAGTTCATCTAGATGAAGTTAAATTTATACATCAAAAATTAAAATGATATACTTCAGCACCATTTTTTAACTTTGACCCCATTAAAAGTATTTAGATATAACCATGCCCTAAGAACTTCGACGCACTTCCAACCCGATCGCCAGGACTTCAGTTCAAACATTTCTTGGCAAGCTTTAGTGGATTGCCATGTATAGCTAAAAATTCAGCATCTGCTCCACTAGTACTGAAATTTAAATATTAGCGACCGCCGGGGCCACTCGACGAAAATTTAAGTGAAATATAAAGCAACCTTTCCAATGATCCTTGGCTGAATTACACAAATAGGTAAAAAAAGACTACTATTGAGAGATTGAACGGTTTAAAACTGGTCATTGAAAATTAAAATTGAGTACTTTTACATTTAATGAAGCTGAAAGTACAAAAATACCCTAACTAATAGAACACTTTTTGTAATTATAAAAATGTCACCATACTTTTTTGAAGCCATAATTACAAAAATATCATCGCACCTTTTTGAAACCGTAATTACAAAAATATTGGCTTCCTACAAAGTAGAAAACAATGTCAATCAGTCATTATTCATGTAGTGAACCAAAAATCATATCTATTTTGTGAATAAATGAGGCCAAATCGTCATCGTTTCAATCATATACAAAAATTAAAGCAAAAGTAACATAAGACTAATCCGACATTATTTGTTCATAATGTGTGCATACTATGAATATTATGCAAATGAATAAGTCCAAATAGTCATCACTTTCCTTATATATACAAAAATCCAAAAAAAAAAAAAATAACATAAAGCCAATCTGGCATCATTTATTTATAATTTTAGCAAAATAGTATGTAAATTTCGCAAGCAAAGTACAAATTATCCTCACTTCCATTCATCCACAAATATATAAGACATTCCAAATACATTTATTTATAATTGAGTCAAAATACTATGTTCATTTTTTATAAATAAATGTCCAAATTGTCATCACTTCGCTCATATACAAAAATCCAAAGGAAAACATAACATAAGGTCAATCCAGCATCATTTATTCGTAATGCGAGTCAAATATTATGAATATTTTACAAATAATTAAAGTCAAATCGTCTTCATTTCTATTCCATTTATAACCAAACAACAACAACAACATACCCAGTGATACTCCACAAGTGGGGATATAGGGAGGGTGAGATGTACGCAGACCTTACCCCGCAGCCCCATTAAGGTGGAGAGGCTATTTTCGATAGACCCTCGGCTCGAAAAATATTTTGAAAATATGATTAAAAACAGACAAAGTAAGAAACACTATGATAACTCAAATACTCACATAAAAACTATAACAACCAGTGCAAACATAAGACACCAATAGTGTTAAAGACGCAGAACAAGATAAACTACTATGCATAAGAATAGTAAAGCTAGTACATCAACAATCATTTGCCTACCACTTAATCTTCTACCCTAAACCGCGACATCCACACTTTTCTATCATAAGAGCCACGTCCTCGGTGATCTGGATGTGAGCCATATCCTGTCTAATCACCTCGCTCCAATTCTTATTTGGTTTACCTCTACCTCTTTGTAGACCCAACACAGTCAGTTTCTTGCACCTCCTCGCTAGGGCATCTGTGTTTCTTCTTTTCATATGGCCGAACCATCACAACCTCACTTCTCACATTTTGTCCACCACTGAGGCTGCTCCCACCTTGTCACGAATGGTTTCATTCCTAATCTTTTCCATCATCGCATTTTACAACCAAATAAACTTCCTTTTAAATAAAATGAACACTCATCCACCGCCTCCACCGTCCTCCACCGCTGGTAATTTGTTGTTCATATTCAAAACCAAAAAAGCCAAAGGGTTTGGATGAGGTTGCAAAGGAAGGTTCAATTAAGTTGGGGTACTCGTTGTCTTTCATATGTGGTACTGTTTGAATAAATGGTTATCAGTTGTGAATGAGAAACAGATTGTGGTAACCACCATCCTCTGCTGCCGACGAGCACTGGCGTAATTTGACGCTTTAATTCTGCTTTTAATTACCAAAGTAGCAGCAATGACATGTTCTACTTTAACCACCTATTATGTGAGTTGTTGATGGTTACAGCAGCGGATCTCGCGGGAAGTATGGGAGGTGCCGAAAAGCCACCAGATCTCGACCGTCCACCTCCATGTCGGTGATGGAATTATTATTGGTTATGTCACCATCGGCGACGGTGGCAGAAACGAGCAAAAAGGGTAAAGATGAAAACATCTTTAAAAGCACTAAAAAATTTAGTATTGGGTACCAAATTGCTCAATTCCTACAAAAGAAATGATAATCCATCAAGTTATGATCCCTAGAAGTTTTTGCATGAAATAGACAAATATGACGATGTTGTTAGCTTTTTGATCCCATAAAAAATGTCTTGCAAAATTGCCCCATCAGGAAAAATTGTTGGCGACTACCAGACACTTGCTAATTGAAAGATCTAGCGATCGCCACGAACTTTCTTACTGGGGTCAAATATAAAAAACTTTTTATTATGAGGACCAACTATATGGCTGATCGCCAGAAGTATCCTATTTCTGCAAATCACCCAAAATTAATCCCTCAATGGATCTCATTACAAAATTGTGGCCAATCTTGCAACCACATAACCACAAAAACCTCAATGACCAAACTACCCTTATCACCTCCCAGCCAAACCCCCTCTTAACAAGGTCAAATCCGTAACTTCACAAAGTAACAAAAGGCGGTTCTTTTTCTCTTTCACGTAAACTTCTCTGATTCTGCAATTTCTTCGATACTTAATTATAGCTCCCTATTCCTATAACCAAAAAATATATAAAAAGATCCTATTATTCTGTTAAAATTTTCCATTATATTAATTTTTTTTTTTGTCATTTTATCAGTTATTAAATTTTTCATGTTGTTAAAAAAATGATACTTTCACGTATCAGTCGTTCTGTTTATAAATCTTCCCGTAAGGTAAGCGCGTGGGTGCGTGAATTATTTTGTTTAACATTTTGTTAATGAATTTGCTTTTTGTTTTTTTTGGTTAAATTTTGAATTTTGTTTTTTTTTGCTAATTTTTGGATTTTTTTAATTTAGGGAGTTGTTTATGGTGGTGTACGGTCGGCGGTGTTGGATGACGTGGCGGCGGCGCGTGGCGCGTTCATTACACGCGCGGATGGTGGAGAGTTGGTGTTAGTGAGGAATTATATGACGGAGATTGGTGGTGGTGGAAAGAAAGGGTTTTTATCGGAGCTCGGTTCGATACGGAGGTTTTTTTGTAGTGAAGGGCCAAAGAGAAGAAGTGAGAATAAATTTGATTGAAATATTTGAGATTTTTTAAAGAAAGTTTAGTTTTTTGTTTGTCGGATTTAAGTTTCGTGCACTTTCAGTATAATATATATTTTCGACTATCAGGTCATATTTATCTGTTGTTGTAGGTAACCGATCTCAAATATGTTCTTGATAGTGGAAACGAATGTATATACTGACAGTGCACAGAACTTAAACTTTTGGTTGCTAATGCTTATTTGTTTGAAATGTGGTTTTTTTGTGTAGATTATGAGAACTATTATCCAAAGAATAGAAGGGAAGTTCCTAAAGGGAATAATCAAAAGGCGGAGTCGGGCAAAGGTATGGTATTGTGTTATTTATATTAATGTATGGATTATTTCAAGTGTGAGTGAAGCTATTGAAGAAATGGGATTCAATTGAATTCTCTTCATTGAAACATTACACTATGCAAATAGAGTGAAACAACCTGTCTTTTTGGTATATTTGCATTGTTGAATCCCCTTGAGATAAGGCTAGTTTGTGTAAAGTAGCAAAGGGGATTCATAAATTGCTTTAGATCATCAGCTCAAATCCCACATATTGTGTTATTTATGTGTATTCCTAAATGTATGATGGCGTAAATGCATGGATTATTTCTAGTGTGAGTGAAGTTTTATTTATGTAATGTATAAAGCAACAAATGCACCTTGATATTAGTTGAAGTCTACTATATGAAGCTATTGAAGAAAGGAGGTTTAGTTGAATCCCTTTTGTTGAAAAATTACACTACGCAAATAGAGCAAAAAATGAATCTTTTTGGTATGTTTGCATTGTTGAATCCCCTTGATAGGCAAAATTTAGTGAAGTGGTAAAGGGGATTTCAAAATTGCTCTAGATCATTAGTTCACATACCGTGTATGGCATTCCTAGTTTTTTTTCAATTCCTTGTGTAATTTCCTGGTTCTGCCACTGCCTATGCCCATTCTGCTTTATTTGACATGTCTAATTCTTCTAATACTGTACATTGCGTATTGATGGTAGAAATATGCTTGTTTAAATTTTGGACTCCGTTAATATGGAGATGTACTTTGTGTAAGAAATTGGTTTTAGAGCTATGTGCAAAACTACTGAGAGATCAATGTTCATCACCTGTTTATTGTTTCATTTCTGGATTGTGTATAGTAAAATTTCAAGCTTTTATTTTGTTGCAGAGGAAGGTGCAGGTGAGCAAGGAAATGCTCAGGAGAACTTCATGAACAAATATCAAAATTTACTAACACCCTTGTTATTTATTGGGTTTATTCTGTCATCTATCCTCTTGACTCCTCGAGAGCAGCAGGAGGTTAGTGCTTCAGCTTCTTTCTGCCGCCCCCCCCCCCCCCAAATTAGTTTTTCCCTGGCAGAGGATGAGTTTTGTTCCTTTGGCCTAATAGAGGGTTAGCTCGATATAGAATCTTAAAATTTTCAATATATATGTGAAGACCAATTTTACCACTACAAACAAACACGCAGTGGGCCACTTATGAGTGAATTAGTCACTTGAATAGAGGATTAAAATGTAGGACAGCAGTAGTACTTCTTTACCTTTCCCTGATTTAAAAATGTTGTCCTTTGCCTTTTCAGGCAATAGAGATTTGCAGTTATAATTTTCACTCAATGGTGTGATTCTTTGTTTAGTTTGATGAACTCATAATGGAAAAATATCATCAGATAAGCACAACTTTCTAAGTTGAATCATTAACAGAAGAAACTGCTTGTAGATACTATAGTAGAAAAGGTCAGATTGATTTAGCTCTCTCCTGAAGAGTTTGTTCTTTTTGGAAGTTGGCTCTGTGATAAAATACTATTTATGCCACTACTGCTTTTTGATAGGTTGTATCGTGTGCTTGTATTGGCAGTTAAAGTCCCATGGGAATAATGTTTGAGAAAATGGTTTGCTCAAGCATTTTTTGTTCTACCGATTTGACGGAGATTGATAGCCTTTTTCTCATATAATACTTTATTTTGGTCTAACCTTTTAAAAAACTGTTTTTCAGCCGATATGTATTATTTTTTCTCCTGTTATTCAACAAAGATGAAGTTGTATACTGGTAATGGAGGACTTGTTCATGTTTTCCTATGTATATGGACATTATGGTAATTTAAAGACTCAGGTTCTTACAGGATACTTAGGCTTTGTGTTCCTAGTTCTTTCCTTCGACTTTGCTAAATGTTTAAGTAATTACTGGTGAGTAAAGCAGGTTCTCATATCATAAAGGGGCAGTTCTTTTATTTTCCATGATTAGCTGTCTTCAGTAACTTGCTTCTCTTTCTTCTCTCAGTTACTTTTTAAATGTATTTTTTCAGATTAGCTTCCAAGAGTTCAAAAACAAGCTGCTTGAAGCTGGTCTTGTTGAGAAAGTAGTTGTTGCTAATAAATCTGTGGCCAAGGTTTATGTGAGGAGTTCTGCACCTGGTCCTATTCAAATTGGTGACGACACTGTTCAAGGTCCTGCTACTGGTAGAAATGGTAGAAGCACGGGTCAATACAAATATTTTTTTAACATTGGGAGTGTTGAGTCATTTGAGGAGAAGCTTGAAGAAGCACAGGAGGCATTAGGAATAGATCCTCATAATTATGTTCCTGTTACATATGTTGATGAGTTGAATTGGTTCCAAGAATTGATGAGGTTTGGTCCAACAGTGTTGCTTCTTGCTGTCCTTTATTTTATGGGACGGAGAGTGCAGGGTGGAATAGGTGTTGGAGGCCCTGGTGGTAAAGGTGGTCGCGGAATATTTAACATTGGTAAAGCACATTTCACGAAGATGGATAAAAATGCCAAGAATAAGGTGAGTATTGGAGCCCGTTTGTCGATGAATGTTTTTTCACTTTTTCCAAAAGAATTTGAGAAACCTGATTGACCATGAAAAACTGTCATTTTTAGGAAATTTTTTCGAAAACAGTATTTGAAAAACCAAAAAGTGCTTTGACTACTCTTTCAAGTTTTTTAAAAAAACCAATTTTCTTCTCTCACAAAACTTCAACTTTTTTTGAGTAAAATTCATGTCCAAACACAACTTCAACGTCCAAATACAATTTTTCAACTCAACTCCAAAACACTTTTCAAAAATTTTTTGGTATCTATGGCCAAACGGCCACTTAGTTTCTACCCATGCATTACTTTCTAACTTGGGTGCAGATTCAGAAGTATTTGTAGTGCTTCAAAACCTGTATCTGTAAATGTTTCATGCCATTTTCTTTCATGGTTAATTCTTGGAAAATATGTTGACATGTTATTGGTGCAGGTCTACTTCAAAGATGTGGCTGGATGTGACGAGGCAAAGCAAGAAATCATGGAGTTTGTCCACTTCCTTAAAAACCCCAAGAAATATGAGCAGTTAGGAGCCAAAATTCCCAAGGGTGCTCTTCTAGTGGGTCCTCCTGGGACTGGCAAGACACTCCTAGCCAAAGCTACAGCAGGAGAGTCTGGTGTACCTTTCCTCTCTATTTCTGGGTCAGAGTTTATGGAGATGTTTGTTGGTGTAGGACCAGCAAGAGTTAGAAGCTTATTTCAGGAGGCAAGACAGTGTGCACCTAGCATAATTTTCATTGATGAGATTGATGCCATTGGTCGAGCAAGAGGGCGGGGTGGCTTTTCTGGAGGACATGATGAACGTGAAAGCACTTTAAATCAGCTGCTTGTTGAAATGGATGGATTTGCAACCACATCAGGTGTGGTTATACTTGCTGGCACAAATCGACCTGATATATTGGACAAAGCCTTGTTGAGACCAGGCCGATTTGATCGTCAAATTACCATAGACAAACCAGACATAAAAGGCCGTGATCAGATATTCCAGATCTATTTGAGCAAGTTGAAACTTGACCACGAGGCAGCATTTTATTCACAAAGGCTTGCTGCTCTAACGCCAGGATTTGCCGGAGCTGACATTGCAAATGTTTGTAATGAAGCTGCTTTAATTGCCGCGAGGAATGAGAGTACAATAATTACAATGCAACATTTTGAGGCAGCAATAGACAGGGTAATTGGAGGTCTTGAGAAGAAGAATAAGGTATCCAATCCTCAGAATCTCCCTTCCAATATCTACTTTGCATGTTATATGTCATTACTGAATAGCACAGTTCCCACTCTTTTGACATATCATAGAATGCTCCTTGTTCTACATCTTGGTTATGGAATGCCTTGTTCAGCTCGAGATGTTTCTAGAAACATGTAATAAGGGCATTTATTAGAAGAGATTTCATCGGTTTCTTTTTTTTTTTTTTTTTGGGGGGGGGGGGGGGGGGGGGAGTGGGCGCAGCGGAAGGTTGAGTAGGATATTATATAGTCTTCAACAGGCTTTAACTGATTAAGACTTTAGAATTTCTCTATCTTTGTGCAGTAGGTAGGTATATCTTTTATTTCATTCCCTCGGGAGGAGTAATGAATTCTCAATAAAGTATTTAACCTGATAAAAAAAGATAGTATAGTTGGATGAGAAACCTGTGGTCAAGTAAGTGCAAACATTCTTCTGAAGGCCAGGCTTGAAACTTCTTGTAGCATGTGGAAACTTTAGATTATAGGTGGCAAAGACCCAATAGATCCGTTCAATGTTGTAAGAATAGCCTCTTTTATCGCAAAGTCCAATAGAGTCAGCTGCCACTGGAGTGACAATTTGGTGACTATCCTATCGGCCAAAACTGAAAGATATGAAGGCAATTAGTTTAAGAATGCTTTTGGGAGGGTTAAGTTGGACTTGATGTGGCTTAGTGGTCAATAAGTGGATGAAACCTTGGAGACCAGTGTTCAAATTACAGTGGAGACAAAAAACACTAGGTAAATTAGTTGTTTATGCCTAAGCCTTGGTGGGTAGAGTTACCCGATACCTGTGCTGATGGTATATAGCAGGTACTCTGGTAATAGTCGAGGTGCGCAGGCTGGCATGGACACCATTGTCGTTAAAGAAAAAATGGTTTGAAGTGTGGTGCCTTTGATCCTTTGCTGCTACAACCAGGGTTCATAAAGTTTTTTGGGAAAATTTCCTTATCAAAAAAAAAAAAAAAAGTTTTTTGGGAAAATTTGGTTCTGGGTATTGAGCACCCTGTATTTATGTAAGAAGTAACATATGGAGCATATTTGCAGAGTAGCTCTTGGTAGATGCCACTTCAACACCATTGTAACTGCTTCTCGGGTTCTGGTTGACTTGTGATAGTATGAAGCCAACTTGGCATCGAGAGGGTAGGTGGGGAAAGCAAAGGTTGACCTTTTCATGCATACTGGTCCTTTTTGTTTCTATCTTTCTTCTGTCTTTTTACTCCTATTAAAAGAAAAAGGAGTTGGGTGAGATGCCCATTTTTTGGCAAGTGTTCAATGGTTTAGTGTAAGAAATTGCTGGTCCAGCTTTAGGTTGTGTTTGCGAGTTTTTAGCATTAATAAATTCTTTTGTTTTGAATGACGTTACATCCTGAAGCTTCCTTTGTGTTTTCTGCAGGTCATAAGCAAGCTAGAAAGGCGGACAGTGGCCTACCATGAATCTGGTCATGCTGTCGCTGGTTGGTTCTTGGAACATGCAGAGCCATTACTAAAAGTGACAATTGTTCCTCGTGGTACTGCAGCCTTGGGATTTGCTCAGTATGTTCCTAATGAAAATCTTTTAATGACTAAGGAGCAGCTATTTGATGTTACGTGCATGACTCTTGGTGGCCGAGCTGCTGAGCAGGTGATTACATCTAACAGAAAATGTTTATCTTCCTTTCTCATAGTAGACACTAAGAGTTGTTAACTTGAAACTCTTTTTACCACTTGGGCAGTCAGAGGCCTCATATGTGGTTCAATAATGATAGTTTGTATTCCTGAAGCCAACTTTTTGGTACAGGCCAGAATCCCTATTATGCACCACAGATACTCTGTTTTGCGAGCGTGTTCTTATTTCTGTAGTCTAAGCTAAATCCATTTAGTAATATGATTAGGTATTGAGTTACAGCGTTAACATCATTTGAACTCGATATCATGCACAAATGGTGAAGACCCCCTGAGACTTCCTCACCAGTTTCTGATAATCTGTCGTCAGCTACACTTGTTATTCTTTTTCCTTTTTTTTTTCCTTAAATAAGGTTAGCCAGTAGAAGGTGAATATCTTATGACCTAAACTATGTCAGGGTCCACAGCCTGCTTAATTATTTCTTGGGGCTGAAAGTTATGCAACACATCTACAGGCATATTAAAGAAAGTAGCTTCATGCCAAAGGCCTAACTTTTGCAATGAGTTTGTTTTTATATTATCTGCTTTCGAACCTCAAATAGAAAAATCTCAACAGTAGCTGAGGTTACAATGGCTCTGATTTGGATGGATTCTTCTACGATAAATTCCTTGTTAGTTTATTGTCTCAGATGATTTAATTACTGGTGTACTTGAATCATTTTGTTTGCTACTATATGTTAATCAGCAGCTTTAGTTTTCAACCATTTTAGCAGCTTGCCTTTTCTTACATTTGTTCAACTAAATAAGGTTTCTGAGAATATAGTGGTTTGTATTTTATTTATTGACTAGGTTTTGATTGGGAAGATTTCGACTGGTGCCCAAAATGATTTGGAGAAAGTCACTAAAATGACATATGCACAAGTTGCAGTCTATGGTTTCAGTGACAAGGTTGGTCTTCTTTCTTTCCCACAAAGAGAAGATGGATTTGAGATGTCAAAGCCTTACAGTAACAAGACAGCAGCAATTATCGACAGTGAAGTTAGAGAATGGGTCTCCAAGGCATATGAACGCACCGTGCAACTTATAGAGGAGCACAAAGAACATGTGGCTCAGATTGCAGAGTTACTACTTGAAAAAGAGGTCCTCCATCAAGAAGATCTTGTTCGGGTATTGGGTGAAAGACCATTCAAGAGTCTTGAGCCCACGAACTACGATAGATTCAAGCAAGGATTTGAAGAAGAGAACAAAGAAACTAAAGATGAGCCCGAAAGTAAGACTATAGAAGATAATGGATCATCGCCCATCGGACCTGTGGTTATCCCAGTATAGTTGTGGGGGTGGTGCTTTGTAAATGAGAATGCAGTGTTGTGCCTGTCTGGTATTTACTTTTATGAGAAATTTGTAGAAGAGAAAAAAGAAAATGGCCAACAGAGAGAAGTCAGGTATTTCAGATTGTGCACCCCATGCTATCATTTGTGAGAAAGAAAAAGAGCAAAAATGAGGTGAAAAAAATACTGTAATCTAATTGTATTAGGTCTGTAAGGGGCTGTTCTCTTTGATGTGTTGTATCAAGTGCAGTAGCAATTGCAAGTCTATGCTATTTCCAACAGCAGTAAATGAAAATAAGTAGTGATTTGTGTTGGACAAGAAGAAGATTAACTCTCAACGAAATTAACTAGTGATTTATATCGTCTCTCCTTTACCAGATTTTATCCGGTAGCATTCAATTTGGTAGTAGTAAAATGACTAGTTATGCTTGAGCTGTTAACACCTAAGGACAAAGAGGAATCAAGATTTGGATAAGATGATTCAGTAGTACTTGGGGAGGGGAAAGCAGGAGGATATAGTCATTGGCTCTAGCGGAGTCAGGAATTTTGCCAAGAATATTTTGTATTTGATATATATGTATAGAAATTAACATTTAACTAACATACACAGTCTGAATTTTCCACGAAGAGTGAATATTGCACTTAAATGATTTTGTCTTGTCTTTTCTTCAGTGGGAGTGGGAGTGGGAGTGTGGGACAATGCGATTGAAAACTGAAAAGGGACAATCCATTTGTTGTGATGTTGATGCAAGACTTGATCATTGGAAGCTAAAATGTGCAGAGAGCTTTGTCTTCGTCCTGGAATTGAACATGTAGTAATTTGTTTGGTACTACTCTTCGTGTGGCTAACCGTTGATTGGCGGTTAATTAATCTGAAAATTCATATTATACTTGTCCACTAATGTGATATGTCATAAGTGTCCAGATTTTTACATCGTCTTAGTTGGGTGGTTACACTTGAATTTTTGCTTTTCATTTCACATCATGTCTCCTCTATTTTGGTTTCTACTTTAATGGGTTGATGCAACTCTTCACTATTTCACATGCATACTTCTCTTTTCTTTGGATGTCCCTCTCCACTTTGGCAACTTTAGGTGTAGTGACCTAGCTAGTAGGAAAGGGCGGAGCTATGTCATCTAAATGGTGTTCAATTGAATCCTTTTCGTCAGCATATTATAGGTTGAGAATAAGATAAAAACAAAATATTGTGTTTATATATAAAATTATTGAATCGCCTTACGGAAAACTTATTTCGAAATAACAAGAGTACATATTACTGCATGTTTGTGAATTCCCTTGTTAGAGTTCCCGATTCACTTCGGAAGTGTATTACCTTCGAATGCTAGCAAGATGGGTGGGCTGGTTTTTTGTTACTCATTTGCTCTAGTTGCACACTTCAAGTAGTCTGCAATATGAAAGAAAAGCCCCTTTGTGATAATTTAGACCTGTATAATTAACGAATATACGTATATCCTAAAAGTACTGGTACTGATTTACAGATGGACAAGCCATTTCATCGAACATTTTGATCAAAGTTTTGTCCGATATGTAAGCTACACTTATAGAGGATAAGGTACTCTTGGCCATAAGTGTGACTTAAACTAAACCAGATTTCTCTCCTATGTTGGACTATATGGATTTTTATAACCAAGAAAATCTTATTTGTCATTAGCGCACATTTCAAAACTCATGTATGTCATTTACCTCTTTTTATTTGAATATCCGACTTTTATTAAAAAGGCAAAGTTCAAATTTGTGATATACGGATAATCCACACATCAAATTTTGTATTTTTATCACTGGATCAAATTTTGTACTCATTACATCGAAAAGAGGTGTGTCATTTTGTGGGTGGGGAACTAGTTAGAAGTTGAACATATGGTGTAGCTAATTCCAAGTCAGGATTTTATTAAGAAAAGTGGGCCTTTCATATGTGGCAAAGTCTGCAAGTACAGTCATAATCTGCCTTGCACATTAGTGGCAAACAAAAACTCTATTAAATCAGTGAGAATGCATGACATATAAAAGATAAAAGATATTACCATCTTTTTTCTTTTAGACTCTTGCCTCACTTAATGCAGATAATCAGCAGATTCTATGGTTCTTGTAGCTCTGCACTTTAGGTTTCTTTTTCCTCTCCATTTATATGCCCTTTATATGTAATAATTAGTAATGTTCTTTTAAAAATGTTGCAACTATTGCATCAGATAAGCACTACAATGGCCCCTGGCAATTTGAGGTGAAATTTGATAAGTACTGATTCACAAGATTTAGACATGAATGGCTGTCCTAAATTTATGTCAACTATAATGCTTTGTCTTTTCACTTACTATTTGGATTGGACTCCCTACTAGTGGCACCATAGAATCAGCTTTAAAGCATTGACACCAAAAGTGTGGCCTAACGGCCAAAGAAGTGGGTGAGAATTATAGAAGATTAAGGTCCATAATTTTCAATACAAAGTAATCAGATTACTTTAACCTTGAAGAATAAGTTACCCGATATCTACTAGTGAAAGTTAATAAATACCCGATTAAATAATCAAAGTATTCATAAGCTGATTTGAACACCATCACGCCTTAATGCATTAGACAAACATTCTTGCTTTTTGAGCATAAAGCAAAGTCATGAAAAAGCACCTAAATGACTTCCTACTTGGAAAGCAGTAAAGAAGATAATACTTCCCAAAATTTTCCAAATTAAAAAGCAAAAAATGCATTACCAATCATTGGTTGTGTTACCTTTGATTTGTGTTGTATCATTAACTACTAGTCTTTCCTTCCCAAAAAGCTTACAAAATGAACAAGGGTGTCTCCAATTCCATTAATGTGTAGCTTGTTAGAAAATTTGTTAATAGATTATTTTAGTAGCCCTTTTGCTGTCTTTATCAGGGTTTTCCTTTAAAGTAGATTGCTAATCTTAGTTATTATAGAAGCATTTTCAAGTTGCAACCAGAAAAGCAGGCATAAGTTATGGATTTGGTTGTATATTTTCAGAACAATACCACGAAGAACAATACTATCATTCAGTCCAACCAAAAGTTAAAAGAGATAATGCTAAAAAACTCCCCTAAACTATCTCTCATTTTAAAGTTTCCTACTTAAACTATGGAGCGGTTACGTTACCCTCTGAACTAACATATTTCGTATCTAAAACCCCCGTGTAGTGTCAAGCAAATGGAGAGTGACTTTACTCTCTTTTTAGAGCATCCATGTGTCATTTTGACATCTACAAAGTAGATGTTCTTATTTCTTATTAGGTGTTTTTCTTTTTATAAATTAATTAGTTCTTTCTTTTTATTTCCTTCAAAACTAAGGGTGTTTTTTTTATCATTATCTCAAAATTAAAATGAAAAAAGAGTGACTTGTATAGTATTTCTTTTTCCTGATGTTGGGCACAAGCAAATGTCTTAATCCATCTAAAAATCGTGTAACCCGTTTTCTGAATTTCTTTTGGTTTTTAAAATCAACTAAGTTCCTTTCTGAACATTAATTTGTAGTTGGATATCAGACAAGCATAGTCCTCTCCATATAACGGCTTGGTACATCCAAGATGAAGCGCTCTAGCAACTATAATCATATATCTCTGTAACAATGTATCCTTTATAAAGGATTTCACTATAATGATTGAGTGTTTTTTGAAACTGACTTTACTATGTTTTATTGTATGTTCTCTATTGAAGCATCTCGACATAATAGCCAACAAATGTTTGAACTAACAATATTTATAGAGTGTTTTAACTGTATTGGAGAGTTTTATGTAATCGGTCAGTTTTATAAATTCGATCAGCCTGACTGAGACGGATTTTGCATTTTAGTCGCCACAAAAATTATGTCGTTGAGAAATGAACACCATAAAAGAAAATATAGATTGATCCAAAAGTTTAAGTTAACAGGCGCAAATTATACGTGCAAAACTTAAATACTTTTAAATTACTCCTATTGTTTACTATATCTTGGAAAACATTATTGGTCATGTCCTGCCAAATATGTATCTAAGGAACACAGCTAACAATAATGTGAACATTTGAGAACTTTAGAATTTGACCTCATGTTTATCAAGATTGTAGCACTATAGCTAGGAATGCAAACATAATTTTACATGAGATTAGACAAGTCAAAGAATCATATGACAACAGGCTACAAGCTTTAGTCTACCCCACGAGAGCAGAGACCATTTAGATGTGATATTCACGTTCTCTCTTGGACAATGATATATGATACTCCTTCTCTTCCAATATCTTGGTTTGACAGGGCACATATATAGTTTAAGAAAATAAGGAAAACTTTTAAATCATGTAGTTTAAAATGAAAAGAGTGTGTAATATTGGCCAGTGTCTTTAAATCTTGTGATCCAAAACAGATCTTAAATTTAAAAAGTTATCATAAAAAGAAAGAGACACTCATTTTGGTACAAACAAAAAAAGAAAGGTAGACGCTTATTTTGAGAGGGAGGGAGTATATTCTTTAAGTGATTGGTGGTAAAAAAAAAAAAATCAATTTCATTTGATAAAATTGACTTTCTTCAGATATAATTTAGACGTGTTGCAATTTCATGTGAAATGGGTAGAGAGTTCACTACAAATGAAACAATTATAAAATGACTAAAGTCCTTCTAACTAGAATTAATCAAAACGTGAATAGTTGATTCTTAATTAATCAAATGTTAGTAAGACTTGGGAAATGGAATAAGGATCCCCGTAGCTGTAGCAATCGTAGGAAGCAGAGAATATCGATGAATTGCTATTAAATAAATTAAAGCAAACAATTAGGAGAATCAATTATGATAACCTTTGATTTAAATGTGTCATAATCAGAGCCAACCAGGTAGTGTGAATAGTTCAAGGAGAAGAAGATTTCAAGTGAAAGAGTTAAAAGAGCTACTTTTTCAAAAAAGAGTTTTTAACACAATATACAAAGCTGCGTCCCTATATTATAAAAAAAAGATAAATTACAACACATATAAATTTATGAAAGTTTTTTACCAAATATAAAGATACTTTAATTACTTTTAAAAAATAGCGACATTTTTAATCTTTGTTACAAAAAATAGAAAAATACAAAAAGTAAAATAAAATTCCTAACCCTAATATCTCTTTTATCTTCTCTCTCCCTCCCTCACAAACAACCATTAGACCTATCTCGGCCCCCTTTCCTTTCTCCATCCACAACCTTGCCACAACTAGTGCTGAATTGCCATAACCATCTCCGGTGATGGCAGCATTGTTTCTCTGAAGAGGATGACAAAGTTTCTGCTACTGCTGGTTTGCTTTGCTAGCGAAAGATGCTATCGTTGCTTCATTTCACTGGCGACTGTGAGCTATGGTGCATCAGTTTCTTCTTCTTCTTCTTCTTCGGTAGTTCGTCTTCTCCGGTGTTTCGCTTTCTCCGGCATTCTGTTATCTCCCGTCGTTTGTTGCTTCTTTTTTGCTGGTGGTTTACCCTTTGTTGCGAAAATGTATGACACTTGTATGGTGATCGTGCGACGACTGGATGACACTTGTATGTCATATGTTTTCCAACAGAGATCTGGTCTTACTGCATTTTTTTAGTGGTGCTTTCATCTCTTTATAATTGTATGGTGACAATATGTTACTAATTCAATTTTGCAGAACTATACGGTAGGTGTATATGAGCACTGTGGCATTTGTATCGGCATTGTATGACATTTGTCGGTCTTATATGGCATATGTATGGAAGTTGTATGGAAAAAAGATCTGCTTGTATCTCTTTTGTTTATCTTGTTTATATATATTTGTACAATTTTCTTCTTCTTCCCATTTTTTTTCTTGTTATGGTGGTTATGGTACTTTTTGTGGTGGTTTGAAGGTGGAAGGACTGTATGCGCATTGTTTTTACCATTATATGCACGTTGTATAAATCATGGAAAAACACATAGCATACGAGTTTAAACAATTTTTTTTTTTTTTTTTTGTAAAAAAAAATCTTGAAAAAAATATATGCTGACCGGAATCTAGACTGGGTGAAGGGCGCGGAAGGGGTTGGCGGCGGCGGGGGCAGTGTAGAAAAAGAAAGGGGATCTAGAGTTTGTTTCCCTCTTTTATGTATATTTGTTATTTTTTGATAAAAAATATTGCTATTTTTGAAACTCTAATAATATAGCTATTTTTATGTAAGAAGGAATGGTACTTTGTATAATTATGTAATTAATAAAAATATTATGCAAATTATAAGATATAGGAATGTTTTTTCTAGCACATTTCACACCAATCAAGACAAATCAGAAAAGGGAAAGCAAAGTCACTGAAACCCCAACTTCTCAATCTCACCCCCACCACAACTACCCTCCCCCAAAATCGTCGCGGTTTCCTCATCCAACCGTCTTCCGCCGCTATGCTAGTCACACGATGAGACCACCGCGCTCATCGACGCGTATAGTGAAAAATGGTACTTCCCTCGCCGTTCTCCGATGCATGATTCTGTAGTGGCGACACCTGTTCTCTTCTTCTTTAACACCCTCCCCCCTTCCCCCGGCGACAAACCCCTGCAAAAACCTCAATTGTTTCTTCTCCAGTTACCGACTCAATAACCGAGTCATTACCGCCATCTAATCAAGAACCGTTTGTGGTGGCGCCACCTCTTATGACGGAACAAGTGGTTATAAAATCAGAGGCGATTGTAAAATAAGAACCAGAGGATACAACAGTAATAGCCGGAAGCAGTAACAACAACGACAGAGACACAACGTCGGTACCAGAGGTTCCGGTGGTGGTAAAATAGTCGAGCTGGCCAGGAGGCAATGTGTATAGGCTGGCTGCCACCCTATATTATGTGCTTGTATCTTAACTGATACAATTTGCAATACTTTTAGGTCACTCTGTCTAATGAGTTACAGTGGGGAATCATTTTTTTTTTTTTGCTACTCATTTTAAATATTACGAATGTCTGATTTATTTTTTTAAGGAACAAAGATTTTGCTTTAGATTTCTGTGTATTCTCTATGATTTTGGTTAATTCAGAAACAGTGAGAAACAATATACAAACAGGATGAAACAATACTGAAACAGTCTAGAAATAATTAGATACAATGCAAAAACAGTTAGATACGGTGCAGAACAGTGCAAATACAATGAGATACTACGAGACACGAGGTGGTTGGTAGTTGAGATACAACGAGATACGAGATGGTTGGTAGTTGAGATACGACGAGATACGAGGTGGTTGAGAGAGAAGGACGAAAAGTGAAATGAGGGGAAATAGGAGGAAGAATGTAAGGTTTTGCTATGTTATGCTATTTTTTTTTTGTTGTGTTTTGTAATTAACTTTTTCTTTCCACTATATTGGATAATTTTGCTAAAATATTACTATATTTTGTAAATAACTTCTCAAAAAGTATATTTTTTTGTAAAAATTCCTTTAAAAAAGGGATTTTTACTCTCTATACCCATGAAATTTAAAGTATTTACAAGTCATACCCATTAAAAATTACACTGCCCATAAAACTAAAAGTATTTACCCAACCTATCCATTTATTATTGTATACCTTTGTTATGCCTTATAGGTGTATACCTTTAAACTAAGGTAAAGGCTGGAGGGCCATTTATTACTGTATATTTTTGTTATACCTTATATATGTATACCTTTATGGTATACTGCATAAACTATGGTATACAAGTCTGGATGGGTAGAGTGAGTCAATAGTTTAATGGGTAGGTCAGGTAATATTTGAAAGTAGTGGGTAGTGGATGTAATTATTTTAGGTCTTGTGGGTATTTTTGTAAGTGTCCCATAAAAAAACCACTACCTAGCATTTAAAAGCCCATTTTTTTCTTTTAAATGTATAACTAGTCAATATTTGGAATGTCAATTAACTCAAATTTGCATTATGTGGGGATCATTAAAGAAGAAAACGCTAATAGAATACTTTCATAATTATCAGAGCTGGATAAAGAGATTTCATCCATCTATCATATTTTTTGGTGGTCTCGATTAGAGGTGTGCAAAACCGGTAACGATAGTCGAACCACTACCAATAAGCATAACAGTATATTGGTTCAGTAATGAAATTGATTTCTAATACCGATAAGATATCTGTACGGTAACAGTTTCTATATATCTTTACCGTTACCGTACCGTACCGATAACAGATAAGATATTTTATTATAATTTTTATATATTTTATTTATTATTAATATATTAAGCCTTTTAAATATTAATTTAAAACTTTAATTCATAAGTTAACTATTATTGTTATTGATGGTTATTAGCCACTTATTACAATTTAATTATTGAATAAATGTTTCTGCTTCCTACGCATCTTACTCTTGGATAAATGTTTCTGCTCTTTATTGGCAATGAGTGCACTTCTGAGCGTCAAATGGGCTGTTATGTTCGCTTTTAGATGGAAGATGTTCCGCTTTATTGTATGTTTATCATGTAAGAGCTCTTTTGTTGCTGTCATAATCTTAAGGAAAAAGCGTACTTCACCAAGCATCGCTGATGAGAAGAGGTTTCTATGATGAGCTCAATGAGAAGAGGCAGACTTCAATGAGAAGTGGTTTCTATGATGAGCTCAAGCTCACAAAATTCACCAAGCATCGCTGATGTTTTATGTTGCGAATAGCAATCTGGAAATGCAATGCTCTTACTAACTAAATAACTAATAGAGCCACAACTTTTTTCTTTTCTGCTAAGAAGAGAACCACATTTTACTCTCATATATTAGTGTCAAGAGGGAATATGCCCCAGTACTTATTTGATGAAATAGTTAACTTTTCATCTGTCTGCACAATTGACCTTTTCAAACATTACAACAACATCGAGTTATCATTCATGTGCATTTGTTAATATTCAATTAGAGTGCACCTTTTCTTTAAAAATAACTTGGAGAAATTCTTATAATGAAAAAATGTTACCTATTGACAACCAACTATCGAGAATTCATGTATTACTTTGGTGTACTGGTTACCGAACCGTTAACTATCATACGGTTAAAAACTGATATGATAACTAATAGCTTATTGGTACGGTATTGATTTTACATAATTATAATATATCGTTACCGATAAGCTAAAATCCGAACAGTACCACCCCATGAATACTCCTAGTCTCGATATACTACTCGAGTTTATATCAAATATCAATGGTTATTTACAATACTTAGGAGGAAATAATCTCCTATGACTAGATAAATAGAAATCAACCGTCCAAGGATTTTTTTGTATTTTTTGATTTCTTGCATTATTTTTATTAATTTTTTTATAAAAATGGTCATATCACTAAAAATATTAATTGTAATATGACATAAAAACGATCTATCCAATATTTAGCATATCGTGTATCACATTTAGTACTATCATGATACCAACACATTTCTTATTCGTTAGTCCTTAATGTGTTTTTTTTTTCGGGTCCCTTTCAAAAGGCTTGAATTATTTGCTTATAGATCGTTAGTAGAGTGACATAAAATGTCATCTAATGAAAAACTATTGTCACAAAGGACTATCGCAACTATACTTGAAAAGACGCACATATTTAGTAGTGGATCCAGCATTTGAACCTTATATATGCGTTCTAAATTTTCGAATAACAATCTCAAGTGTAAGTAATTGAGTTCTCGACTTGATTTTTTTTTACAGATTTAGTAATTTTTTAGCACAAATACACAGTCTGTGCTAATTAAACCTACTGGGTTCCGCCGAACCCGTAGTCTACCTTCTGCATCCGCCACTGCACATATCCCACTTTTATTTTTGATAGTTATTGCATAAATAAAAATGAGAGTTACAAGAAATAATGTGAAATTAATCAACAAATCCAGGAAAATAAATTTTCTTTTGGACTTAAACATTGATCTAATTGAACTATGAAGAACAGAAAACAACACATACAAAATTTCAATAGGTACATACTAAAACCTCCTACTCTAAGTTATTTGTGTTAGAGATGAAAGACCTGTTTGAAAGTGAAATGTCATAATATTCTTCTACAATAAATCTTTCAAAGGTTTCGAAAGAACCTAATGAAGAAGTCAGATGAAGAAAGGGTAGAGGAAAAATTGCACAATTAGAAAATGGAACTCTAAATGCATGAAGGCAATAGAACAAAATCAAATGATTAAAGAAAGTGCATCGCAAGATCCTCAGGTAGTAAATAATAGGGTTTTTTACACACATATATACAATTTTCACCCGATATTACAAAAAAATAGCAATATTTTATTATTTACAACACATATCAATAATTTTGTAGCACATTTCACAATAATAAGACCCTACACCCCACTTCCTAAAAACCCTAAACACTTTTTCTACTTCCCCAAACAAACCACCGCCACCCCCTTTCCTTCTCTCAAATCCAAACATACGAAGCAAGGCACCGATGAGAACAGAGAAGCTGTGCCCCACCACCCCAGCACCATCACCCCCACCACTGGTTACCAACAACCTGTTACCAGAAAACGTTGCTACCAGAAACCCCGGTCTGATCCGATGTATTTCCGGCGAGACAAGCAACACCTTTAGTCCAGCAATCACCGTAGACCTATTGTCGTCGTCGTTGTTACTCCGGCGAACGTGACAGAGAGCTTGAAGAAGCTTAGAAGAGTAGATCTATTGTTCGAAATAAGTTCTCCATCTGGTTGTTGAATCGCCGTCGTCCAGGCTTGTAAATTTGGCGGCGGCGTCGGTGCTATCATCACCGAGCTTTCTTCCCTTTTTACTCCGATTTAAAGATTTTATGTCATGATTTCATGATGATTTGGGCCATTTGATACTCATCTTTTCGATCTCTGGGATCTGATCGGACTTCGCCGGAGTAATTAGAAGTAGCGATCGCCGACAAGAATTGTTTCTGTTTTTGTTCCGTTTCTGCTAATGTTTCTTTAGTTTCTATTTCATTTCTATTCATGGTTGTTCAGATTTATTCGGTTTCTATTCATGTTTCTTCAGATTTGTTCTGTTTCTATTCCTGTTTGTATAGATTTGTTATAGTAGTTTAATAAATTTGAACTCTTATTTTTTATTGCTCACGACTGATTACACTGCTCATTGGAGCTTAACCTCTATTTCAAAAGTAAATAAAACCTAGTCACTTTATATTTATTATTGAAACGGTCTGATACAGTTTGAAATGGCATTGAAACAATATGATATGGTTTGAAACATCGTTGCAACATTGAAATAGTTTTTGCAACAGTTTGATACATCTGAAACGATGTTGAAACAGTATGATACGGTCTGAAACGACATTGAAACAATCTGAAACAACTGTTGAAACAGTCCGATATGGTCTGAAACGGGAGTTGATACAGTTTAAAACAGTATGATATAGTCTGAAACAGAGTTGATACAGTCTGAAACGAGACTTGATACAGTTTAGAACAGTCTGAAAACAGAGGTGATACAGTCTGAAACGGAGTTGATACATTCTGAAACGGAAGTTGATACAGTTTAAAACATTCTGATATAGTCTGAAACGGAGTTGATACAGTATGAAACGGGAGTTGATAAACTTTAAAACAGTCTGAAATGGAATTGAAATACTATGATATAGTCTGAAACGGAGTTGATATAGTTTAAAAGTGAATTTGCGGGAAATGGTGGAAGGAAAAGTGAAATTGGGAGAAATAGGAGGAGTAAAAGTGAAATTGGGGGAAATGGTGGGAGGAAAAGTGAAATATGGGGAAATGGGAGGAACAAAAGTAATAGTGGGGGAAATAGGAAGAACAATGTAAGGCTTTGATATGTTATGAGAAAATATTGCTATGTCGTTGTTATATTTGTAATTAACTTGTGTTTTCCTCTATATAGGGTAATTTTGCTAAAATGTTGCAATGTTTGGTAATTAAGTTCTAAAAATTGTATTTTTATGTAAAAATCTCTAAATAATATTAGTCAGTTCTTTCAAATTATATTTGTTTCAAAATATTTATTATTTTAAAATAAAATAAAAAAACATTAATTAGTTTTTATTTCAAATAACTGTTAATGCTTCAATTAGTAGAATATTAATTTAGTAAGACGTCTGAAAGAATATTTGGACAATTATTTTTATGATTAAGATTATTAAAATATCCAATTTAAGGGATTCACAAATCTAAGGACGTGAAAAGTAGTACTTCTCCTGTACCGATCAATTCGAACTTCTCATCCATAGTAAAAGCGAAAGTGTTTTTATGACCAACCAATTCTGCTTAGATTCGTCAGACCTATTCGCTGCGAATTATGATTATTTTATATATGGAGTTTTTTTTTTTTTTTTTTTTAATTTTGTTATCCGGTATTTTTTTAATATCCAATTCTAGAAAAACGCTCTTTACCATAATTTTTTTTATTTTCGGAAATCGAATCTAAAATTTTTAATTAAAAATGGAGAGATATCCCACCATAACACTTGGTGGTTATACAAGAAGTTTTCAATATCAAATGGTTAAAAAAAATCTCACCTAACTTTTGTCGTGACATTCAAGATGCTTTGCATTATTCTCCAAGTTCTTTTGTCCCTTCATATAATTGGTGGGTCTTCTTACATTGTACCTTGCATTCCCCAAAGGAAGGAGCATCTACTGTTCCGAAAGCCACATGAAAAGCAAAAAGTTGTCAAGGACACGACAAAAAGCCAATATACACTCGGATCGTTTGGCAAAGAGATAAGTTATACATGGATTAATAATATATTGATTAATAATATAAAATTATTATTAAGTTTTTGATTCACTGCATTAAATTCCGGATATACTATGTATTAACTTAAATTAGTGTTTGGTACAAACATGTATAAACTTTAGTTTACAATTATACTTTTAGAGAAAATAAATTTTAGCAGAAAAGTATTTGTGGGCCAGGATATTTTTATCCTTTCAAACTTTTTATTTGAGAAGGTTCAAGTTGAATTATTTTTAAATACATAAAAAATGTCATTCTTTTTGACGACAGATTAAAAATAAATAAGTCTCACATAAAGTGAGATATGATATTTTAGCTGGAAATGTTTGGTTCACTTTTGTAAAGAAGTGAAGGGTCTGTTTCTAGCTTCTTGATGATCAAAAAAACCAATAAATCATAGCCCTTGGCTTTAACTTTGGTATACAGCTAGATCTCACAAGCTGGAAAACAGTTCAAATCTCCAACCCCACTCTTTTCCTATATATAACTTCTATTTCTCTTTGAAAACAATGAGCTATAAAATTCACCTTATTGAACACCTCCATATTCAAACAAAAGATAGAGAAATGAAAAACTTGTGTTGCGCACTTGTACTCAGCAAAAATGCTTACTCGATTTGATGGGTGAACACATTTATAAGAAGTGGCAGATCTAGCTGTTCGGCAACGTGAACCCTTTATTTTTTTCAAGGCTAAATTATAAGTACAAATATACAAACATAGTAGCAGGTTTACAATAAAATAACAACATAGAATAGCAATAATTTCTTAACATTATATATACAAGTTATTTAAAAAAAAAATATTTACTCAATAAAATTGAAGATACACCCCTGCACCAAAATCACGCATAATTATAGACATGTTTTTTCATCTGTTCCTACTTTTTTGGGATTACAACTACCCAATTACTAATTCTATTGTATGTTTTTTGTATGTCTATCGTATGGTGTATGTGTATAGTATGTATATTGTATGGCTATTTTATGTGTACAGTATGTATATTGTATGACTATTATATGTGTATTGTATGGCTATTGTTTTTTACGTATACCTATTTTCAATTTTTAATAGATGATTTTGAGGGGAGAGAGAAAATGGGTCTTAAATGTAAAAAGATTTAAAACTATCTAAACATGATTTGGGTGCATAAATATAGGATTAGATTTATCTTTTTTTTTTTTTAAATTATATATTTTTTTTAAATACATTCTGCTATTTTTTGTAGCAAACAACAAAAATATTGCTATTTTTTTGTAAGTTTTGAAAATATTTATATATTTTGTAATAAAAGTACATAAAGTTATACTTTGTGTAATTTTACCTTTTTTTCAAATACTATAGATTCAATCTAGCTTTAATTGTTGAATTCATGTTAAAATTTTGGTCCCGCCTCTATAATGTAAAATTCAAAGAAAAGAAATGAATTTTACTTCTTTAATTTGTTAATTTGAAACATGCATGTGATATACGGATCCCATTTAAAAACTGCTAGGATTATTTTCATGACTACTGTTCCCATGTCAAGAAATATCCTTCTTAACACCACATAGAATCAAAATCTCCTCTGAATATTATTAAAGAATATATTTATTATGGCCAGAGATGTTGATCAAGTCCATGTTGTTCTGAATAAGACTTAAGACATTTGAATTATATATCACCCAATATTGGGTCTACATATTAATTATAGTAATAGTTTTGTTATATATGTCTGTATAAAGGGCACTTAAATGATCAACCTTATAAATTTTCTATGTTTTGGCTAGTCGCGTTATAACTCGAAACCAATTCCAGCAATGATATACTTTGGTAAGCAAATAGTAATGTTGAACTTTTCATAGCGCGCAACTTTTGACTTAGGGATATTAACTTTAAAGAGGAAGAACAAATCTTCGAACTCATCAATCGCCTCTACCTACCTTTGTGGGATGTCGTATTGTGAACAAATAATTATCGAAAGGTATGAGCACAAGAGCACGACATTATTGTTGTTGATCAATGTGAATCATCCAAGTCAAAGGTTTTTTAACTCACTTGTTAGTGGAAGCAGTTCTAGGATTTTAATTGAATATGTGGTTCAGAATGAACTTGATGTTATGATTATATTATACTTCTCTCCTACTATGATATGGCATATATGTTAGCAGGTATTATTCTTAGTTGTAGGGTTACACTTTCTAGTGCTGCTTTTCTGGTTGGACATCTTGTCTCCCCTATTGTGGCTTCTACTTCCCTTAGATTAATGCAAACTTCTCTCAATTGACCCTCTCTACTGTGGCAACTTTAGAAGTGGTAACCTAGCCAGAAGGATAGGCACACAATTATACCAATTTTGCACCCATCATACAAAATAAAAGTGAGTGCAGTATTCTGAACCCAATTATATTAGTTGAGGTACCCCGTTTGCATGTCTGCAACATGAAAAAGTGTTTTTCCAAGGTACGGACTCCCAAATATGTAAATAGAAGGTTTAATTTACAAAGATGTATACTCTAGACCAAATAAAGTAGCTGGGTGCAAGGTCAAAGCACATCTCAATCTCTTCAGTTATACTGAATACATTATTGTTAACTGAATACGTTGTTGTTGGCCACACAAGTTATCATACCGGTGTACAAATTTTCTCCTATTACTTAGCTGTAGAGGATAAGGTTCTTTTGGATGCCATGAGTTTGGCTCAATGTGAGGGCCAGATTATTAGTTTCTCTGCGGTATGCACTATAGTCTCATATAAGACGACTTAAGGAGGCTTCTTGGCTTACTTGTTTTACATATATAGAAGATGTGGGATCATGATAAGTGTTCAGTAGAATTCAGTAATTTGTAATTATAATTATAATTACCAGTCTTATATTGTGTTAAGAAAATCCACTTAATATATATAGAAGAATTTATTCAAAATTCACTAATTCAGTAATAAAAAATATTATGGTTCAAAAGCTATAAAGTTAAAAAGGTTAGATCATTTTTGGACGTGGGATTGGGGACGTGTGTCCTTTTCGTACACTTGGACACTTGGTATAGCTAATGCCATGTCAAAATATTATAAAAATAGAACCTTTCAGATGTGGAAATATCTCTTCGTACAGTAATCATATCTGCCTTGCACATTAGTTAGTGGCTACAAAAACTCTTTTAATTAGTGAGGATGCATGGCATATAAAAAAGAATTTACTTTTATGTACATCACGTAAAAGATGATTACAAATAATTGTTATTTACCTGAAAGATAACAGAGAAAACTTATTACAACTAGTTAAATTATTGTATCGACAATATAATGATTACAAATAATTGTTATTTACCTGAAAGATAACAGAGAAAACTTATTACAACTAGTTAAATTATTGTATCGACAATATATAAATTATTTATGATGGTTGTATATAAGTCAAATTCTATAAAAATGTACATTTATTCAATCGAAAAACAAAAGCTTGTATCTTTCAAGTGATTAATTAAAGATAGAAACAGGACCATAGAGTCTTAATTAAAGATAGAAACAGGACCATAATCTAAACTCTATGGAGACGCTTGATATGATGTATTGCTTAGTTAATACATGTATTAACATTTTCTACAATTTTATTCACTGTTTCTTAGTTTTTTTAGGTTGGGATAACTAATACATGTATTAATTAATACACCAATTCAAGTACTGTTTAATACCTAGCTCATCATGGTATTAGTAATACCATGTTTATTAATATATGGATAAACAATAAAATGACAAAAATACCCACCTTCAAACCCCTTGTTTTTAATACGAAAAAAGGCGAAAAATACCCCCCTCTACTTTCGAGTATTGTTTTGGCCTAAACCCCATCCATGTATTCGGTTAAAAATGCCCCCTCCCGTTAGTGTTTAGGTTGCATATACCCTCACACTAACGGGATACACACCTGTCACACATAAATACATACGTGGCACACATAATCCACAAAATTAAATCGAAAATCCTCCCCCCTTTTAATTTCACCCGATTCAATACCCGACCCACCCTTTTAACCCCCGACCTGCCTCATATTTCCTCAAATAAAACCCACCCCAACCATCAGAACCCCTTCATTTCTCCCCATTATTTCGTGAAAAACAAAGAGACAAAGAAGATAAAATATTTTTCGTGAAAACCTAAGGAAAATCGCTAAGATAACAAAAGGTTTTTTTTTTTTTTTTTTTTTTTTTTTTTTTTTTTTTTTTTTTTTTTTTGCTTTGATTAACTTGCTTTTGTTACTTTAACTTATAGTTTCTGTCCATTATATATTTTATAGTTTTGTTGATTTTATGATTTTGTCGATTTTAGTGTTTGTGAGTCTCAGTCGATTGCCTTTTTTTACTTTGATTATTTATTGTTTACTTATACCTAGGGTTTTGTTTGTTTGCTTGAAATCGACATATGACTACTTAGAAAATGATTTTATATGATAGGATTTCCGATTGCATGTGTTATTAGTTTGTGGTCCTTTAAATTCATTGTCAGGGTTTGAATATTTTGTTCCGATTGCATGCTATTTTGTTCCCTTAATTTAGGACCAATTTTGTTGTTGTGGTCCTTTGTGTTGTTCTACAATATCCGATATAAAGGGGTTATAACATTATTTTGGCTACATAATTTTCTTGTCCCTTGTGGTTCCACTTTTGTTTTTTAATCTTATACATTCTTATATGTTAGTTTAACCATGGGGTTATTGTTCCATTTATTGTTCTTTATTGATAGTAGTCCCCTATGACCACTAATATCATAACCTTCATTTATTATTATTTTTTTCTTCTTGTACAGTAATAGGGATTATTTTTTGACTTTTTTTGTCCCGCCTTTGTAGGTAACCATGGTTAATATTGACCTCTTATTCAATCATAGTGGTAGTTGGATTTATGAACCTCATGTTCTTTATAAGAAGGAGTTGGTGCACTATTGGAGAGGTTATGATTCTGATCTCCTATCTTATATAGATATAATAAATGAGTACACCAATCTGTTAGGATATGTTGGGCTTCAACAGTTAATTGTGGGTTCTCCATCTGGGAAATATTATGAAATAGAAGGGGATGATGAGATTAGAAAGTTGCTATCTTTTGTTTCTGAAGAGTACCATGTCATTAACTTATATGTTGTTGATGAATGTGACTTGCCTGTACATGTTAACAATATTGTACTTAATAGTGAGGATTTTTTCCCACTAGGGACTGAAGTAGGTACTAATTGTAGTGAGGGTGAGAGTGAACCTGAGTGTGACATTCTAGAATATGATCGTGAACAGTTAGATAGAATTTCCACCCAAAAGAAAAGGACCATTACTGAAGGTCTGCATGACTACAAAGACATGTACCTGGGTATGTCCTTTCTTGACATACCTGATACTAAAAAATTCGTTAAACTGTATGCTCTAGCTAATAAGGTACAGTTAAAAGTCATTAAAAGTGATAGAAAGAGGCTGGCTTATAAATGTGATGATGCAAATTGTTCATTCAAAGTTCAAATTTCTAGTGATGGTAGTACTGCAGGGGTGAGAATAAAAACTCTAACCCTGAGCATGATTGTAGTACAATTTATGATAACATTAGTGTTGCTTACACTACTATAACTCACTATTTCAAGAGGAGGTTACAAGATACTCCAAAATTTAAGGTTAGTGAAAGGAGGACAGGCCTTAAAGCTGCTTTTGAGTTGAATAGTAATGAGGGTAAGTGTAATAGGGCCAAAACAAATGCTGCTGGAAACTCTATAAGGGAGTTTTATAGATGGGTACAAGAAAATTGAGGCTTATGCTAATGAACTAAGGGAATTCAACCCAGGCAGTGATATTGTAGTTAATTTATCTAAGGATGCACTAGCTGAAGGAAAAAGAAAATTCCTTAGGATGTACATCTGTTTCATGCACTAAAGATGAGTTTTAAGGAAGGTTTGAGACCATTCATAGGTTTAGATGAGACTTTTCTTAAGGGTAAGGTGAAGGGACAAATATTAGTTGTTGTTGGTCAAGATTGCATGAACAGTTTCTACCTATTAGCTTCGGCATTTGTGGACAAAGAAACCAAGAGGACCTAGGAGTGGTTCTTGGGTTTGTTGCAGAATTCATTGGAGCTACAGAATGGAGAAGGAATTATCTTCATGTCTGACATGCAGAAGGTAATGCTTAATTCAATTTCAGAATATTAATTTATACTTTTAACTCTTTATTATGTTATATTGACTTTTATTTTTCATATATAGGGTTTACAAGTTGCAATTATTAATGTTCTTTCTGAAGCACATCACAGGTTTTGTGTGAGACATATGGAAGCAAACTGGTGTAAGAGATGAAAGTCAAGTGAACTACTGAAAGAGCTTCTGTGGTTGAGTGCATGGAGCAGATATGAGGAAGACTTTCATGATCAGTTGAAGCTGTTGAAACATGCTGATGAATCTGCTGCCTCTGATTTGATGAATTATCCTCCAAAAAGTTGGTGCAGATCATATTTTGACACTGTATGCAAGAGTCAATCTGTTGACAACAACTTCACAAAGAGTTTCAATGCCTGGATACTTGAATCAAGGTACAAGCCCATTATTCAGATGTTAGAAGACATTAGGATCAAAGTGATGAACCTGTTAAGAGAGAAAGAAGAATCAACCATGAAATGGCCAACTGACATCAGTCCTAAAATCAAGAAGCTTTATGATGAGTACATAAAGATTGGCCAAGCTTGTAGGGTTGAAAATAATAGAGACAATGGATATGAGGTGTCTGAAGGAGATGACAGGCACACTGTCAATTTGAAGACCAAGAAGTGCACTTGTAGGACATGGGATCTTACTGGGATTCCCTGTCCACATGCAATGATAGCACTCTTGCACAAGAAGATCAACCCTTTGACTCAAATTCATTGGGTTCATACTAAGAAAGCATTCTTGTTAACTTACAAGCATAAATTGCAACCTGTCAAGGGTGAAAAATTCTGGAAGATTCGCCCTGAACAAGAAATGGAGCCAGCAGGACTTGTGAATCATGCTGGAAGACCTAGGGTCAAGAGGATTAGAGAGAAGGATGAGGCAATACATAGGAAAGCATGGTAGGCATTACAAGAAAAGGTAGAGTTTTGACATGTAGTAACTGTGGAGAACAAAATCACAATGCTAGGGGTTGTGAGAAGGTAAATTATTACTTGTAATAATTTTAGTTTTATTGGGTAAGTTACTAATACTACAATTTTTTCTATGTCACAGCCAAGAAACATAAACAATGGCCAAGGAAGCAAGTCAAGGAAGAGGGGTCTAGTAGATGAAGAGGAGAGACAACCTTAAACTGAGGAAGAGATTAACTTATCAGCCCCACAATGTACTCAAGACAATCAAGGAAGCCAAGAAAGTTCCTATATGTTCATGCCTATTCCTGGCTTTCAATTTTAAGCCACTCCAGATGGATACCAATCTGATGAACCTGATCAAGGGCCTGATCCAATGCCAAAGGTGATTTCTGAAAGAAAAACAAGACTTCAGAAGAGGCAAAAACAACATATGCCAACTGGAAGAAGGAAAATAGGATTTAGAGGTGACCATAATGGTGTAAGTGATCCATCCAACCTTCCAGTGGCACCACGAAACTTAACTTGGAATGGGAGAGCTGCTATTAGTACAAACCAGCTGGAAGTGCAAGCTCAAAAAAAGATGCAGAAGTTGAAGCCAAGAAGGGGAGAATATCAGTTTGAGTAGTGCTTGCTTGCTGAAGTTCTAGAAATGCTTCGTTTTTGTTTGTCTATTTGGTGATGTTGTTACTAGACTAAGACAGTACTTTGAACACTTCTTATTTCTGTTTCTGTGATGCAAAATAATATGGCCGTCACATTATTACTTGAGTTGTATAAGTTTTTGGGGTTATAGTGTGACAGCCATTTATCTATTTAAATGTAAAGTAGTACTACAATTATGCTGAAATTCAAGTTTAGGTGCCTGAATTTTAAGTATTTGGTTTGTTATGTTGTTTGCACAAGTTTAGGTGTGAATGTATTGACATTTGGTTTGTTATGTTGTTTGCATAAGTTTAAGTACTGGTTTAGATCTTGTTGTTTAAGTATTGGTTTTGGTTTTGGTTTTGGTTTGCACGTTTGAACAGGTTTTATGTTTGGTTTGGACTGCAATTTGAAGTCCTATTGTGCAGCAAATGAGTTCAATTTGTACAGTTTAATTATCACTATTGGACTGCACATTTAACATGTTTAATGTTGTTTGGTATGGACCGCAATTTTCAGTCCTATTGTGCTGCAAATTGCCATATAATTTGCACTGTTTAATGACCATCATTGGGACTTCAATTGTCGTTCATAGTACTACTGAAACAACTGGAAATCACCATTCAAGCAGCAAATCAAAATATGAAGATCAACAAAAAAACAGTTCATAGTATTACTAAAACATGAAGATCCAACCGAATTTACTAATACAAAACAAAATAAGGAAGTTCTTTCTAACTTAACACTTTCTCTAACTAGAAACAGGATATAATTAGTTCATCAATAGTGCAAAAACATATCCAAGAACAAGGCAACATGAAATCAAAATGAAAATTTTCATCTTCATCACCATTTCTTCAAGTTTTCTTGATTTATGCATTTCCTTCTTGTTTATTTCCTCCAAGACATCCACTTTTTCCTTCAAGATGTCTCTTTCAATGTTAACCGCATCCAACAACTTATTCACAGTTTCTAATTGAAGCTTCAAATTGCTTATTATGAACATTGCTCTATCCGAAAATTCTTCATCAAGCCACTCCCAATATCTATAAGAATTTGTCTATCAAAATAAAATTAGTTTAGTATATTAAGTTAACATTATAACTAAATTGAATTTATAAGTAAACATTAAATAAAATTACATCACTTACTTTAGGTTTGGCACACTTATAAAATCTACTTCCCGGGTTAAATTTTGTGTGTGCGTGAAGAGGCTTGCATTTTCACCGCGGTGGCACTTTCTCTTCGATGAAATACTTATTTCAGACATTATAAAATCAAAAACTAAGGAGATGGAGTAGTAATACAAGCTGGAGCATAAAAGTAAGAACCCTAATCTTTAATAAGGGGTTCTGATGGTTGGGGTGGGTTTTATTTAAGGGAATATGGGGCGGGTCGCGGGTTAAAAGGGTGGGTCGGATATTGTCGGGTGAATTAAAAGGGGGAGGGTTTTTGATTTAATTTTGTAGATTATGTGTGCCACATATGTATTTATGTGTGCCAGTGTATATCCCGTTAGTATGAGGGATATATGCAACCCAAACACTAACGGGAGGGGTATTTTTAACCGAATACATGGATGGGGTTAGGCCAAAACAATACTCGAAAGTAGAATGGTATTTTTGACCTTTTTTCATTTTTAATACATGAATAAGAATTCAAGGGTACAATTAGAAACAAACTTTATACACTTTTAAACCAAACACAAGTTTAAGTTATACAACGTTTATCCCAGTTTTAATACAATGAACCAAACACATGACTAAAAACGATTCATGCATTATTAATCCCTGCATTACTAATCTCTGCATTACTAATTCATGTATTGTTAATCCATGTATAACTCATTTCTCTACCAAACGACCCTTATGAGTTCAATATCTAAGGTTTTTGGCACTATGTATTGTACTTTAAAACTCATGGGTATTGATTATATAAATTTTAAGTGAGGTTTTACATATATGTTTATAATTTTCATCAAATCATTGAACCCGAATCCAAAGACTACAGTCATCTCTACTTGAAGTAAACGATATCTTTTTTTCTTGGAACTTGCCTTACTTAATGCAGATAATAAGCAGATTTTATGGTTCTAAAAGCTCTACACATTAGGTTCCTTTTGTTGATATTACCTTTTCAGTTTTTGGTAATAACGTATAATGCCTTGACAAAATATTTTTTTTGTCTGCACTCTTTTTTATCAATGAATGTACATTTTTCCTAGCCATTATAGATTGTTACCCATTCCCATATTTACTGCTCGTAACAACTGATTTAATTTTGTAACAATTATAATAATGTCATAACTTCAATATTTTCCTTCAAACAATTAGACTTGTAGGCCTATAAAAGTTTGTCTTTCTCCAACAAAAATAAGACACACACGAAAAATATTTTCTCCTCTTGTTCTATAGCTTCAAGTTTTTGGTTAATTGTTTCTGCAAGTTTCAAACTTCTAGGCACGAGTTCACGTGTGCGGGAAAAAACCTTTGAGGAGCGATCGGTTGTGGACGATCTGCACCGGATCGAACTCACTTTCAAGGCAGTGGCTTTGCAATTTCATAGTTGTGATGATAAGTTGTTCATGTCTTGAATTTATAATTCTCTGTTAAGTTTTTCTTCAATATTGTACGTTTGTTCCTACAATTTGAAAGCGAATTCATTTATACAATATTGACTGATAGCAGTAACTTTGAATAAAACTCTTACTGGTTTGTCAAAATATGAATCTTTAAATGGAACCAATTATAAAAGATGGTCACCAAAGTTGTTGATTTTCTTTGAACAATTAGAAGTAGATTATATGTTGTTTGATGAATCTCCTGTTGATGCTGCAGGTATTACCATTGGCACACTCACAAATTCTATTGCTACTATTCTTGCTACTGGTAGTACTGCAACTACTAATATTGCTACTACCAGTCTTCTATTGTTGTTACTGATGCTGCTAAAAAGAAGTTTGAAAAGTATAATAAATCTATTAGGGGGTACCTACTGAACCACATGTATAACCATTTGTTTTATTTGTTTTTTAATTATAAATATGCTAAGGATATGAGATACTTTAGAGAAAAAGAATGGTGCTGATGACATAGGAAAAAAAATATGTTGTTGGTAAGTGGATTAAGTTTCAGATGGTTGACGATAAGCCAATCATGGTGCAAGTTCATGAGTATGAGAATCTGACAGCTGATGGGCATGAAGATATGTGAAATTCTTCAAGCTAATGTTATGCTTGAGAACTTTCCTTATTCATGGAGTGACTACAGGAACCAGTTGCAACATAAGAAGAAGAATTTGAATCTCCATGAGTTGATCAATCACATTAGAACTGAGGAGGCTAACCGTCTTAAGGATGCAGAGGCAACCTGTCTAAAAGATAAGATGGATTCTCTTACTCTTAATACTTCAAAAGCTGACCTTGAGAAATATGCCGGTACTTTTATGAAAGACGGTTCAAAGGCAAACTGGAGAAGAGTTAAGGGAAGAAACAAAATTCCTTCAACAAGTCCGAGAGAAAAATCCATAAGCCAAAGCAGGGGAGACCTTGTTTTGTTTGTGGGAAAGTTGGTCACAAGGCTTTCCAATGCACTTAAAGACAAGGACAAACTTCGAAGCAATGAGCTCCTGCCCAAGCACATCTTGCTGAAGGAAGTGAACATTATTGTTGCTGTGGTTGTGGAAGCTAATTTGTTGGCTAACTGGGTGCTGGACACAGGTGCTTCAAGACACCGATGCGTAAAAAAAGAGCTCTTCCATGACTTTGAGGAGTCGATCGATGGTGAGTGTGTCTACATGGGTAACTCCACTACAGTTGGAGTTCTTGGTAAAGGGAAAGTTTTACTTAAATTGACTTATGGAAAAACCTTAGCCTTGAACAATGTTCTCTATGTACCCTCACTTTGTAGAAACTTAGTTTCTGGAGCACTTCTCAACAAAGTTGGCCTTAACCTTATTTTTGAATCTGAAAAAAATCATAATTACACATGGAGGAGAGTTTGTTGGGAAGGGGTGCCTCAGTGGAGGTTTATTTGTATTGAACATTGTTCAAGAGATTATCAATAATGGAAGTACTTCAAATTCTGATTATAATGTTTAGTCTATTGATTTGTGGCATGTAGGCTAGGGCATGTTAATATTGCTTCTATTAAAAGACCTAGAAATATGCAAGTAGTTCGTACTTTAAGTGTTGGAAAAATTTCTAAGTGCCAGATTTTGTGTAGAAGCTAAACATGCCAAAAAGCCTTTTAAGTCTATTACTAGAAGAAAAATTGAGTTGCTTGAAGTAGTACATCCAGACCAGTAAAGATGAAACGAAGTACTATATTACGTTTGTTGATGACTTTTCTTGATATACTAAGGTATATCTTCTTAATTCGAAGGATGAGGCTGAAAGAAAGTTCTTGATATACAAAGCAGAAGTGGAAAATCAATTAAATAGAAAAAATCAAGAGGCTTAGATCCGACAGAGGTGGTGAGTATAGTACTAATTCTTTACAAGATTTTTGTGAGAAAAATGGAATTATTCATGAGGTTAGTACTCCCTATACTCCCCAACAAAATGGTGTAGCTAAGCAGAAAAATAGAATCTTTAAGGAGATGATGAATGCTATGCTTTCAGATTTGGGTTATCTGACGATAAGTTGGGGGGAGGGAACTGTTCTGTCTGCTTGTTACATTCTAAACATGACCCCTCATAAAAAATTGGGTAAGACTCCATATGAGTTGTGGAAAGGATTTGCCCCTAACTTAAAATTCTTGAAAGTGTGGGGGTGTTTGGCTAAAGTTGGTTTGCCTGATTTCAAACAGGTAAATGTGGTATCAAATACTTTTGATGATATTTTTATTGGTTATGCTCAAAACAGTGTTGCTTATAGATTTATGTATTTAAATGATTATTCTAGTTGTGAATCTAGAGATGCAGAATTTTTTTAGCATGTGCCTAGTGATAAAGCTTCTTCATCTTCTATGCATGTCAGTCTTGATTGCGCACCTTCTTCTAGTAGTGTTACTAATAAGTATGAAAATGAGCCAAGAAAAAGAAAAAGGCATAGAGTTGAGTCTAGCTTTGGTTGTGATTTTATCACTTCTTTCTAGCTGAGGATGAGTATAGTATTGATGTTATAAATGAAGAACTAGTGTTTATCTATTTAATAAAGGAAGATCCTAAGACCTATACTGAGGCAATGAGGTCAATAGATGCTGATTTTTAGAAATAGGCCATTAAGAGTGAATAGGGCTCTATAGTTTCTAATCATACTTGAGACTTGTCTGATTTTCCTAGAGGTTGTAAGCCCATAACTAGCAAGTAGATCTTTAAGAAGAAATTGAGACATGAAAGTACAATTGAAAAATATAACGCTAGACTTATGATTAGGGGTTTCAACCAAAAGAAAGACATTGATTTCTTTGATACTTATTCTCCAGTGACTAAAATTGCAACCATTAGAACTCTAATTACCTTAGCTGTTATTCATAGCTTAGTGGTACACCATATGGATGTCAAATCAGCTTTTCTGAATGGTGATTTAGAGGAAGAGATCTATATGACTCAACCTCAGGGGTTTGTGGTCCCAGATCAGTGAATAAGGTATGAAAACTTCAGAAGTTTTTGTATGGCCTAAAAGACGCGCCTAAGCAGTGGTATGAAAAGTTCAATGGCACATCAGTGGGCAATGGTTTTGTTGTGAATACATCTGATGCTTGTGTTTATTCCAAGATGGTAGGATCAGATTGTGTGATAATATGCATGTATGTGGATGGCATGCTAATATTTGGCCTTAATGTGGATGTTATTAATGAGAGAAAGAAGTTTCTATCTTCTAAATTTGAAACGAAAGACCTTGAAGAGGTAGATCACTACAAGAAAATCTTGTTTTTAAGTTGGATTTTTCAACGGATAGTGTTAGCTACGGGATATTATTGACTGAATAGCAACAAAATTAGTCATTAAGACACAAAAAAACCTATTTAGCGACAGAATTAGGTATTTTAGCATCCCAAATATGTCGTTCCTATTTCCAGATATCATGTTGAAGAGGCAGATGCGATTTTAGAGATTAAAATCAAAAGAACTACTAATGGTATTTTTTTGAGTCAGTTTCATTATGTTGAGAAAATATTGAAATGGTTTGATTATTTTGATATAACTCTTGTTAGAACTCTCGATGATCCTAACATGCATTTGAAAATGAATAAAGGTTTTGGTCTTTTCCCAACTGAATATGCTAGAATAATTGGTAGTCATATTTCTCATGAATTATACTCGGCATGATATAGCTTATGTTGTGAGCAGATTAAGTCAGTATACTCATAATCCAAATAGTGAATATTAGAATGTTCTTCGTTATTTGTTAAAGTACTTGAGAGATACTATGGATTGGTGTTTACATTTTAATAAATTTCCTGTAGTATTTTAAGATTTTGTGATGCAAAATGGGTAACTAATAATGATGAAGTGAGTTCTACTAGTGGTTATGTTTTCACCTTGGGTGGAGGTGCTATTTCGTGAAAGTCCTCTAAGTAGACTTGTTTAGCACGTTCTACCATGGAAACTAAATTTATTGCTCTTGAGTTAGCACGGCAAGAAGCTGAGTGATTGAGAAATCTTTTGGCAAACGTACCATTGTGGGGTAGACGAGTTGCACTAATTTCAATGCATTGTGATTCATAGTTAGCAATTGGGGTTTTTTTTGCACTAGGTGCACCTATTCAGGACACTAGAAGAGGGGAGAGGGGTTGAATAGTGTCCTCCAATTTTTCTAAAAAACTTTGCTTGACTTTGCAAGAACCTAGTTCTTTCCCAATTTCTTCTCCCAGTTCAACAAATTACAACAAAGAAATTGAAACTAAAACACAGGTGTTTTTACGTAGAAAACTCCTTGTTTAAGGGAGAAAAACTACGACCCAAGCTCTGGGTTTCTGTAAACAACTTTATTAACATAACTAACAAGTTTTAGGTTACAGACTCTATAACAAGTTTTACAAGTTTTTCCTCACAAGAATCATCTAATACAAATGCTTCTAAAATAAGCAAATAGGCAATAGTTTACAATAAGTTCAACACGACTACACTATCTAAGAACCTTCGACAAAACTGGATCAGCACTGGGTTCTTCGATAGTTGTCTACTTCGTCCACTCACACACGATCAACAAGATTTCCTGTTAATGCTCTCAACTCTCGTAGTGAATGAATCGCTGCGACACGCCTCAATGACTTGTTTATATATGATGTAGAAAGAGAAAATCTCCTAAGATACACTCTTTATTTAACTCTACTTCGCGTTCATAATGTATATAGGATCACAAGCCATAATATCTCTGACTAGGACTATTAGTATGTACTTGCTAAGCCTTTCCTAGTCCTGCATGGATTTGGAATCCATAATCTTTTCGATCAGTAGTGCCTTCTCATACAGACTAGGTCCTTGAACAGTTGTCCATCTTCAAAACTTAATCATTATATAACAAATTCTCTCTTTTTTTATGATGACAAACAAATGTTGCCGAGTATCTTATACAATCAATACGAAGACAAAAATAAAATAAGAAACAACTGAAAGAAAATTAAGACAGACGAGTTAGGTCACAAACACCCCAACATTTCATTTTTTCCTCTTTTGGCATCATCGAAAAGATCCTAAGTACCTGTAGGAACAAGTTAATGCAATCCAATCTATAGCCAAAGGCTACAAGTTAACTAAGCAGACCCAACTATATATTCAAGGGCCCAACAGGAATGCATGTAAGCACAAAAGAACATGTAATAGAAACAAGCAGTATAAAACCAAATCATCCAGGGTTCACACAAGCAGAACCTAATTAAGTACATGCCATAAAAATAGCATCACCAATAAAAAACAAAAAAGAAATCTTAAGGACCTAGACAAGGAATTGGGAGGACAGGTTCTAGGACTGAAGTTTGAAGTGTTTGACATGTGCAACAATGTTCTTTGAGTTTCCACTGCGCTCCACTACAAGCTCTGCTTGATGCTTGTTGCACTCGATGGTCAAATGATCAATTTCTTGACCCTTCAGCTTCAGCTCTCTCTCGAGTTCCTCATTCTCAGGCTGTAGTTCCTCCACTCGCTGCTTAAATTCCTTCATCTTCTCCCCATCTTCATAGTCTCCACTTCCTTCAGCTTCATCATCCTGCTCAAATTTGACCCTTACTGGATGTTTTGATGCCATCTTTTCCTTGAAGAAATCACATATTTTCATGATATTCATCCCAAACAGTTCATTATGTGTGGGCTTCTTCCCACCTTCCAGAGGAACTCCAAAGTGCTAAAAATCTGCTGTAAAAGGTAAGAGTGAACCAAGGAATGTGACTTCTTGGTCTTTGCAACCTTTCTAAAATGCCTAATAATCAGCCTAGGTAGGTTTATCATCACACAACTATCCAACAGTCCATGTAAGCCAGATACAGTACACATGCTTCACTATTTCTCTCACCTCGTGGCAATAGGACCCTATGCACAAACTCGAACAACAGTTGATGGCTGGGCTCATTTTCCTTCTTCAGCTCCTTTCTTGCCTTTTTCAGTCTATGATTCCTAGCGAATTTTCTTGTCACCTCAATAGACAGGACTCCATCAGTCCTCTAGGGCCTTTCCAATTTCTTGTTGCTGCAGTAGCCAGCACCAGGTACCCCCATCATCACTTCTAGTTCAATTCGCCCAAACTCAATTTCCACACTTTTCACAGTGGAGTACACTCTCCTTCCCACAACGCTGCAGTTTATACAGAATTCCCTAACTTCTTCCAAAAACAAACATCTCTTGTCATTTGAAAACAGCCTAGTCCAACCTTGAATGTCCAGCTTCTCAACTTACCTCTTCATTCGAACTTCCTCTATGTCAGACAATATACTCCAGGAAGCATAGGCTTGTTAGCAAAGAACTCACCCCTATCAATCTCATCTTTCCTTTTGTGAGGCGAGCTTTCACCTGAATCAGAATCATCAGGGTCCTCAAACTTTTCAACAAGTTCTTTACTTCCTCCTACATGAAGTCCTCCTCTAGGGAAGGAGTAGGTTCTTTGGCTGCCTTTTCGGCTCTCTTCTTTGCAGCAAATTTCTCCAGCTTCTCCTCTTATTGTTTCAGAGCAGACCTTGTGGTTAGCTTTCTACCTTCTCTTACCACCACAGGTTGTTCTTCCCCCTCAGATTCTGAAACATCATCCTCATTTCCTTTCTCATCACTACTTTCTTCTATAAGCCCCAATGTTTGCACTGTTTTTCCTCCTTTCACTAACTTTCACTTCTTCGCTCTCACAAGCTTTTCCACCACATGTTTCTTTTCACTAACAAACACTACGTCATCCTCATCAGAATTTTATTCCTCCTTAGCACCAAACTTTCTTTTACTTTTTTTTCTCTCAGACACCTCGACTTTCTGTGTCTCAGGCTCCTCCTTTAGGTTTTCATGTTCAGATTCAGTCCAATCAATTCCTACGTCTTCGGTTGTCTCAGGAACTGATTAGGAACTAAGGTAGAACCATGTTCTTTCTCAGCTCCTTTGACTCCTTCAGCAGGTCCTTTCTCTACTTCAACTTCTCTTTCCCAGTCTTAGAAGGAAAAGTCTCCGAACTAGGTTCATCAACTGGGCCTCCTTGAGAACCAACAGACTCACCCACTTTGGCATATTCTACTGCAACTTTAACAGATTCTACAGGTATAACCTTCCCTCTCTCTTCTACACAACCACAATCCCCACCAGTCACAAATTCTACTGGTTCATCTAACCCAGCCACCAACTTTTCAGCAGCAACTTTCTTAGAGCTCAATACTATACTGAACTAGATTTTTTGGAATCAGGTGTTACATTTTTAGTAATCTTGTCAGACTCGTTTGGTACTTCTAAAGCACTAGCCGTTTGTGACACAGGTTCCTCAGACTCTGATTTTGCGATTTTCCTTTTTACCCGAATCTGCTTCTTGGTAAAGCTTTGGGCCAGGCTTGCAGCACTTATATTGGGTTTCTCAGTGATTTTAAGAAGAATTTGGACTTGGAAGACTTGGTAGGGGATGCAGAGGATTTCTGTGGTTGAGACGTAGTTGAATCTTGAACGACTTAGGAACAGAGAAGAGAATTTGGTATGTGATTAGGGTTTTCGAATTAGAGAATTAGAGTGCAAGAAAGAAAAAGGAAGCGTTTTGATTTTGAAGGAGAAACAATGATCAAAATCAGAAAAGGTTAGCAACTTTTAAAGCTTTGGGAACCGGAAAAAGTAATGATATCACCGTTTTGACTTTTAGGGTAATGATGACTCCTAAATCAAGTGGGAAAGTTTTAAAATTTAAAACATGTAATCGAATAGGATAATGACTAATTTTTAGGGCGGTTACACATGGAATTATTGGCAATGCATATATGACAATTAAATTTAAACACATAGTTAATGGTTCCTTCTTCCAAACAAAATTTAAACACATGTATTCAGATTAATGTGTATCAAGAAATGGTTCCTTCTTTCTTCCAAAATTCCTTACTTGTGCCTAACATATCCTTAACTGAGATTACATTAGATAAAATTACAGGTATACACTTAGTCAAACATGCGTACTATTTACAGTATAAAATTTAGAATGGACTATACTAACAAAATTCAAACAAATGACTTTAAGATATTTTACTAGCCAATCATTGAGAGAATCAGATCCTGGGTCATCCGTGTATTTTGTTCATCCCCAACTCCTACATGTTTCTCTCAAACTGCACCCTGTTCAATACTTTGGTGAAGATGTCAGCAATTTAATCCTCAGTCCTGCAAGAATTCATACTAATTAGGTATTTTTCAATATTATCTCTAAGAAAATGATGTCTAATGTCAATATTCTTGGTTCTCTTATGTTGGACTGGGTTCATGGCAATCTTGTGTTGTCGCAGAAAATAGGCACATGTCTTTTTTTAATTCCAAAGTCTTCAAGTTGTTGTTTGATCCACAGCAATTGAGAGCAACAAGAAGCAGCAACAACATATTCAGCTTCAACTATGGAGAGGGTCACTGAGTTTTATTTCTTTGTAGCCCAAGAAACCAGACAAGGACCTAAGAAGTGTGTCATCCCTAAAGTGCTATTTCTATCTACCAAATGACTAGTATAGTCAGCATCTGCAAATCCAATCAACTCAAATGTACCTCCCATGGGGTACCACAAGCATAGGTCTTCAGTTATTTTTAGATACCTCAAGAATCTCTTAACAGCAGATAAGTGAGACTCCTTAGGCTTTGACTGAAATCTAGAACATAATCCCATACTGTAGACAATATTTGGACGACTGGATGTAAGATAGATGAGAGAACCAATGATTCATCTATACTTAGCTTCGTGGGTGGAAGGACCAGTTTCTTCCAAGTTCTGCTTTATTCCAGGAGAAATTGGGAGTATTCATTTTTTTAGCTCCTTCCATATCAAACTTCTTCAATAGTTCCCTGGTGTACTTTTGCTTATGGATCATGGTTCCTTCTTGAGTTTATTTGATCTGCAAACCCAAAAAGAAGTTCAGCTCACCCTTCATACTCATCTCGAACTCACTTCCCATCAATTCATTAAATTCCTTACACAGGTTCTCATCAGTGGCACCAAAAATGATGTTATCAACATAAACTTGAACTATAAACAAGGACTTGGCCTTGTTTCTCAGAAACAAGGTGTTGTCTATCTTTCCTCTTGTGAAATTATTTTTGAGTAAGAACCCAGACAACCTTTCATACCAAGCTTTAGGCGTCTACTTTAATCCATTTAGTGCTTTGTCAAGTTTATACACATAATCAGGGAACTCACTGCTCACAAAATCAGGTGGTTGAATGACATACACCTCTTCATTAAGATAACCATTTACGAATGCATTTTTAACATCCATCTGATACAGTGTAAATTTCTTGTAAGTAGCAAAGGCAATCAACATCCTTATGGTTTTCATTCTAGCAACAGGTGCAAAAGTCTCATCATAGTCAATTCCTTCCTCCTAACTGTATCCTTGAACAACCAACCTGACTTTGTTTCTTATGAATATACCATGCTCATTCAGCTTGTTTCTGAATATCAACTTGGTCCTAATGATAGATCTATTTTTTGATCTAGGAACCAACTGCCATACCTTGCTTCTCTCAAATTGGTGTAATTCCTCTTGCATGGCGATTACCCAATCAGGGTCCTCTAATGCTTCATTCACATTCTTTGGTTCCATAACTGAGAGAAACACAAAGAATGTACAGAAGCTCTTCAAAGCAGATCTTGTCATAATGTTTGTGTTCAACTCAGACTGAACATTCTCCAAAGGATGAGAACTTTGATGCTTCCACGATTTAAGTTGTATCTGTTGTGAAGGACCTGTTTCAAAACCTTGGGAAGGACCATCATCTTCATCATTTTTATCTTCTTGATCTGATGTTCGCCTTATCACATTAACTCCTTATTCCCCCTGAGTTGAAGTCCCCTATTCACCTTGATATTCTTCTTTCTCTTCTGAGTTCTCTGAGTCTTCAGCAGGTTCTTCTCGAGCAATCATCATTTGCTCCTTTAGTAGTCACCATGTCTGATTCATAAGATACCATATGAACACTTTCTTCCACATATTGTGTTCTCTTATTGAACACTTTATTGGCTTTGCTTTGCATAGAGTATCCCAGAAACACAGCTTCATCACTTCATGCATCGAATTTTCCTAGAGGTTCTTTGCCATTGTAGTGAAAAAAACATTTTCACCCAAAAGGTCTTAGGTATGCAATGTTTGATTCCTTCCTATGAGTAGCTCATAAGGAGTTTTGTCAAGGATTTCTCTGATGGAGCATCTATTCAACAGGTAGCAAGCTGTGTTTACAGCTTCAGCCAAGAAATTCTTTGTTAATCCACTAGACAACAATTGTTCTTGCCATATCCTCCGAAGACCTGTTCTTCCTTTCAACTACCCCATTTTGCTGTGGGATTTTTGGTGCAGAGAAATTATGATCAACACCATGCTTGAAGCAGAATTAAGCAAAATTGGCATTTTCAAATTCACTACCGTGGTAAGATCTGATACTCACAAGTTCAAAATTCAACTTCTTCTGCACTATACATGCCAAATCCTTGAAGTTGTCAAATGGCTCATCTTTTGTAGCAAGGAACAGGGTCCATATGTATCTTGAATAGTTATCAACTATCACTAGCACGAATGTCCTTCATCCTCTGCTCCTCACTCTTATTAGGCCACACAGTTCCATATGCACTAACTTAAGTGGTTTAGAGTACTAACCACTTTCTTCGACTTGAATGATGACCTCATATCCTTCCCCCTGACACAAACATCACATACTTTTATATCCTCGAACTTCTTGGTTGGTAGACCACTAACCAGGTCCTTGGATGCCAGCTTGTTCAACTGTAACAAGCTTGTATGTCCCAATCATTTGTGCCATAACTGTGAACCACTTTCCTGAACATTCAAACAAGTCAAGTTGTTTTTTCGAAGAGATCCTAATGAAGCCTTTTGTACATTGTTCACCCATTTCCCTCCCATAACAACTTTCCCACTCTATAGGCTTTTCACAATGCATCATACAAAAGAAAAACTAACTTCATTTCATCTGTCACACAGTTGAGAGATGCTCAGTAGGTCGTGCCTCAATCCATCTATACAATAGACATTTTTAACAGCATGATCAAATGATCTCACAACTTTTCCAATGCCAATGATAAAACCACTTTTGCCTCGTCCAAATGTCATACTACCCCCTTGAAATACTGCGAGTGAGTGAAAATTTCTTCTATCTCATGTCCTTTGCTTGAAAAACCGCTATCAAGAATCCAGTTTGGGTTGTTCACTCCCATTTTAGTCTGGAAAATAAATTAGGGGTTAGTTTTAGGAACCCAGACAAGCTTGGGTCCCTTCTTATGAGAAAATTGATGAATCAAATCCTTTTTAGCCCAACCAGGTAAAGCAAATTTCATATTTTTTTATCACTACCTTTTTTACAGCCATGTAACTCTCTTTATAGTGTCCAGTATTACCACAGAATGTGCAAAGCATATTATAAGGGAGTCCTACGTATTTTCTTTTAGGATTATAAGAAGGAAGTGGATTCTTGTAACCTAAGCCATGCCTTTGTTCTTATTTTCCAACACCCAATTCATGATCTCAGAGCACGTGTTCCATTTAGTAAATCTAGTGAGTTCATAATTAGCCTTTTCAAACTTTTTTTGAAGAACCGATTTTCTCAGTTTACTAATACAAAACTTCATTTTTCTTTTTGAGTTCAGCTTCAAGATTAGTTTGAGCCTCACTAATCACTTGCCACTAACCTTTTTTATTCTTGTGAACTCAAGTTCAAGAGCTGAAGTTTTTGTTTTAAGAGCAAGAACATGTCCATTGCATGCAACATTGTTTTCTTCTAGTTCAGCATTAACTTCCTCCAGATTCTTACACTTAGATTTAAGTTCAGACACAACCATATATAGTTGGTCCTTTTCAGCCTTTAACTTCTCATATCCTTCAATTAAAGTGATAGTGACCAATGAAATATTCTTTGGAGAATATGTGTGATGTTTTTCCTTTAGGTCAGAAAGACTTACCTCAGCTGTGTGTGCAGACTCCTCTTCATCAGTAGCCATAAGAGCAAAATTCCGTCTTTCTAGGATCTTCCTTATACAGTTCCTTCAATTTTGCCCAGATCTCTTTTGCAGTGTTGCATCCAGTAACACGAGCAAGCATTTTTTCATCCAGTTCATACTTAATAGCGAACACTGCCTTGACATTTGCTTGAAGCCAGTCCAGATCATGTGAATCAAGTTCCTCAACTAGCTTTGGAGCCAGGGATCCATTTGAGCTCCTTTTTAAAGGGATATGAGGTCCTTACTTCACGATCGCCCAAAGCCTATAGTCAGTGGCTTGAGGAAACTCTTTAATTTTTTCTTCCACTGCACGTAGTTGGTACTGCCAAAGGTGACTCATCCTTTGGTCCTTTTTCTACATCGGACTCACTGTCAGAAGGTCCTAAAGTAGCAATAAATGCTTCATTTCTCTTTTTCCTTTCTGCTCAAAATTTTGGTGGACGTTTTGCCTTCTTCTTCTCCTTGTCCTTCTCCTTCTCCTTCGATGCTATATTTTTCAGCCATTCAATCTCCCATAGAAGACAATCCTTGATTGTGTGATCCATCTTGAAATACTTAAAACATCCTGAGTAGTCGGGACTGTCAATAATGTTCTTTTTAGCAGAGTTGTCCTTCGTGTTCTTCTTGAAAGCTTTGAACTTTTCAAGATTCAAGCTTTTTCTGAGAGCACCCACCATGGTCATCTTTACTTTATGAAAATCATGGGCAACTTCTTCAGTAGCTTTTAATGCCAAGCTCTTTTCCTTCTTGGCTACTGACTTGATTCTAGATTCCTTCATTATCTCAACTGTGAATCAGTTCCTTCAATTTTATTGAACTCAGGGGTTTGAAATCAATGAAGGCAGTAACCTTTGCCTCATAGAATTCAGGAAGTGTCCTAAGAACGTTTTCTGCTATATTCTTCTCAGGAAGGTCTTTAGCCAAGGGGTAAATTTCATTTGTAATGATGGTTAACCTGGTCATTATATCTTGAGTTGTCTAATTTTCATCCATAGTGGAGAGTTCAAATTGCCTGTTGAGCATCATTCTTTTTGAGTCCTTGACTTAACTTGTTCCTTCATGTGCAACTTCCAATGCATGCCATATTTCCTTTACAGTCTTGTATGCAGAAACTTGATTAAACTCATCAGGGTCAAGTCCATAAATAACAAGCCTCTTGGCTTTGTGGTTCTTCTCAATCATCTTATAGTCAACTTCATTTACTCAAGACTTATCTGTAGGCTCAATTAGTTGAGGAGCTCTTTGTCCAACAGTCTTGGTTGAACAAATGGACCCTCAAAGACGATCAGCCATAGCTGAGAGTTTTCAGCACAGATAAAATTCTCCATTCTGCCTTTCCACCAAGCATAGTATTGTACGTCTGTTGAATTGTGAAGGCCTGAGCAGTGACTGTCCTTCAGTGATAGTTGGTGGACACTCATGATTAGATCCTTCTCTAGGTGTTAACCTAACAATGAGAAGACCTGCACAGATACCACTTGTTGCACTAGGTGCACCTATTCTGAAGAACTTTGCTCGACTTTGCAAGAACCTAGTTCTTGTCTAGTTTCTTCTCCCAGTTCAACAAAGCCACAAAAATAGAAACTAAACCACATGAGTTTTTATGTGGAAAACTCCTTCCTCAAGGGAGAAAACCCACGACCCAAGCTCTGGGATTTTGTAAACAACTTCACAAATACAACGAGCAAGTTTTAGGTAACAGACACTATAACCAAGGGGATACACTCTAGACCCTACAACTTACAAAGCTACACTTAGCTTTTACAAGTTCTCACAAGAATCACCTAATACAATGCTTCTAGAATAAGCAAATAGATAACAATTTATAATAAGTTTAACATGACTACACTATCTAAGAACCTTCAAGAAAACTGGATCAGCAGTGTGTTCTTCAATAGTTGTATGCTTCATCCACTCACACACGATCAACAAGATTGCTTTTTAATGCTCTCAACTCTCATAGTGAATGAATCACTGTGGGGCACCTCAATAACTTTTTTATATAGGGTGTAGAAAACTCTAGCAGTTTACAACTAAGAATCTTCTCAATTATGGAAAGAGAAGATTTCCTAAGATACACTCCTTATTTAACTCTGCTTCTTATTCATACTGTATAGAGGCGGCCAAGGAACAATCTCTTTTGTTGACTGGGACTATTAATTTGTACTCGCTAAGCCTTTTCTAGTCCTGCATGAATTTTTAATCCATCATCTTTTCGATCAATAGTGCATTTTCATACGGATCAGGTCCTTTGTTTGTCCATCTTCAAAACTTAATCATCACTCAACAATATTGCTAAGAATACTTTGTACAATGGGAAGAAAAGGCACATTCGCATTAGACATCATTTGATTAAACAATGGTTGAAATATGGTGTTATCTCCCTGGATTTTATTAGATCCAAAAGAAACTTAGAAGATCCTTTAACCAAGGGATTGGCAAGGAAAATGATCCTTGAAACGTCGAGGGGGTAGGGCTGAAGCCCATGGATTGAAGTAGTATGATGGATACCCATTTGTGGTCAAATAAAGCTATATGAGTCTTCAATATGCACTACGTTATCCCTATGGTGTGTGGTAGTGCAGTATTAGATTGAGCTTTATGTTCTTAATGGTTCTATAGTTGTAATGTAGTCTATATGGAGATAGACCTGATGGCATCATCGAAATAAGTAAGGTTAAGCTCTCTGTGCTCTTAATAATTCCATAGTCTTTTATAGTGGTCTATGTTGAAGATAGACTTGATAGGATTACCTACGTGAGTGTAAATATATGGTCGCCTTTTATGAAAAACTTCCCCGGCGCCCAGCTCAGCTGGAGAGGCCTAGCCTAATCTGAGAAGTGCTAATTCGGTTCGGGGTTGTCTTTATAGAGCGTTCATGAGATCCGAGGTATGTGCATGACCATTGTAGCACTATGTGAATATCTCGGAGCTTGCAATTAAGGATATGCTATGTATTATGGGGGTCTCAACTGCTGGCCATTTAGTTCAACAATAATTCACTTTATGGACATTAATTAGTTGTTGCCTCACTTCACTACGTGGCAATTCAAATCAAAAGATATTGATGCTTAAGTACATAAATATTCTTCTTTTGCCCAAAAATATTTGTATTCTTTGCGTTTGCATTAGTGAGGGACTGTTGATATTACCTTTTCATTTATTGGTAATAACGTGTAATGCTTAGTTAAAATGTTTCTTTTGTTTGCATTCATTTTTACCAATGAATGTACATCTTTCCTGGCCATTACAGATTATTACATATCCCCATATTTACTGCTCATAATAGTTGATTTAATTTTGTTACAATAATAATTAATGTCATAATTTCAGTATTTTTCTTTAAACAATCAGAGTTGTAGGCCTATAAAAGATTGTCTAACTCCAAAGAATAAGACACACACAAAAAATAATTCCTTCCTTTTGATTTATAGCTTCAAGTTTTGGGATAATTATTCCTGCAAGTTCCAAACTTCTGGCCATGAGTGCACGTGTTCAGGGGTATTGTGAAATCCTAGGGGGAGTGACCGGCTGTTATCGATTTGCAGCGGAGTCCGGCCGAATTCGCTTTCAAGGCAGTGACTTTGTCATTATACAATTGTGACGATAAGCTGTTCATGTCTTGAATTTACAATTCTCTGTTAAGTTTTTCTTAAATATTGTATTGTTGTTCCTGCACCTTTTTCTTCTTCTTCATCTATACGCCCTTTATGTGTTACGATAAACAAGTTCTTTTTACTTCATCTATACGCCCTTTATGTGTTACGATAAACAAGTTCTTTTTACAAAAGTTGGAGCCACTGTATCAGATATAAGCACTACAAATTGGATTTACTTATAATTATGAATAAAATAGTCTGTCTATCCAATCACGTGGTAAGTAGAATAGTATTGTTTCAATCACTATAGAAAAAACTTTAAATTAGCTCCGGAACTTTTCCGACGCTAAACGCCCCACTTCGTTGCTAAACAAGTTTTCTATCTCTAATTCTGTTACTAAACACGTTTTATATCGCTAGTGTAACGTTGTCTTATTTCGTCGATAATATTCCTATAACTAACAACGTACAATACAGAGTCCAAAAGTCAAACTATTTTTTTAGTAGTGAATTAAAGAACGAACTAGTTTAAAAATGCTTGAAAATTTTGGTTTGAGAACATTAAAACAAATAAGAATGCTTGAAGATTTACTTGTAATAGGCTTTTAATTATCTCACAATGTAAAAAAAGTTTATACCTATAGATGCATATCAGTTGAACTCTTTTCGAAAGAGTGAATAAGGATGATGGAAGTATAAGGTATATGATGCACAAGCTGGATTAGATATGGATCGCTGCCTAAATGTGTTGCAGTAAATTGTAACCAAACAAAATGATGTGTCTTTTCACCTACTATCTGGACAAGACTTTTCTATCATTATATATTTTGAGCATAAGAGCAGTAATTAAAAAGGCCCCAAGTGACTTCCTACTTGGAACGCAGCAAAAAAGAAATTAAATACTTGTCCAAACTTCAAAAAATAATCCATTCCTAACATATGGTTGTGCATCTATACGTGGTGACCTGCACTGTATATATAGTTAACTAAATAATAGTCTTCTTAAAAGCTATAAAATAATAGTATTTGATAATGAAGCAGGTTCTCTTACACATTTTACCAATTAAGCTGGCGTGCACAGAATTTCTTAATAAAACAACAGTTAATGGACTAATTCAATAAAATAATCCTATTGTGTTGTCTTTATCAGGGCTTTTTGTTAAAGTGAATTACCAATTTTAGTAAATGTTGAATTTGACAAGCACTTGAAATAAAGAAACAAGCATAAGCTACTAACTGCTGTATGTTTACTGAACAATACCATAAACTACATTACCATCGGTCAAAACCAAAAGGAAAAGGAGAGAAAAGAGAGACTCATACATAAACTGTTTGGCTTTTATAGCCATGTTGTGCAATTAGGAAATGTCTTAAAATAAAATTCATCTAACCCCTTTTAACTCATTAGTTTTAATAGTCATATTAGTTACTTTATGTACTTTAGCTGGAACTCATAACTTTCTATACCCAGTGAGGATTTTTTTAAAAACGGGAAAAACAATCCCTCCTCTACTGGACTTGGATGTATCCTAATAATGTATCAAAAAACAGAGGCGAAGTCATATTTTAAAGTTTTGGGATTCATAATTCTAGCCTTTTAATGTCAGGGGTTCTAAATTAATAGTTAATGCATATCTTTTCAAGACAAATATACATAATTTGACCAAAATATCGGGATTCGGTAACCCTGATCTAGTATGCTATAGCTCCGCCACTGCCAAAGAACCATCAAGGGTGTGATGGGTTGGATTTTATTCACGCGTGAGTTCCAACCCTGAAAATAATGGATCAAAACCCTGATATGAAAGAGCGCTTCTCATTTTAATGGATCTCACGGTCAAAACTCTAATTATTCAGATAAGTGGTATCGGATAGCAGATGGCTGTACCAAAAAGAAAATTATGCTCCAAAAGAAGAAGGAAAAAAAAAAAAACAAAGTGCGGATCTATAGAAACTTACACATATTTAGGTGAGATTTTAAATTGGTAAAAGCAATGAATGCATGATATATGTTTTTATATATGTTACGCAGATAAGATAAATAAAAAAAATATTTCATCTTTAACAATTTTTAAATGTGGAGGAACTTAACAATTTAATACAAAGACTGAACGTCTAGATAAGTCCAGAAATGTCTTATGGTGCTTATGTGCAGGGATCTTAATGTGACAATGATTCATGTTATCGTACGTGGATCGTAGAAACTATTTTAAAATTATTATTTACTATATCTATATCTTGGAAGTGCATTATTGGTTTCATGTCGTGCCAACATTAACGCATCTAAGGCATTACAACCTACAATTATCAGGAACATTGGAACCTTATAATTTGACCTTATCCATTTTTTTTACCATTGATGTTCAATGGAGTGTTTATTTACCCGACTAATTTAAATTACACCTAATAGATCTTGAAGGTAAAATTTTCCTCATCAAGAGTGTATTTATTTCCAAATCTCGAACTCCGTATTTTTAATTAAAGTTGGAGAATCCCGGGCATCCCACTACATTCTTAATAGTATGACTCATGTTTATCAGCTTCTTACATTATTGGCCTTCTTACTTAATTGCTAATAATAGTTTTAATATGTGTATATAATGGAGTAATAATTACATAAGATCAGGACAAGTCAAAGAATCATATGAAAAATGCCATAAGCCTTAGCGCACACACGAGAACTGTGATGTGAACACGTATGTTCTCATTGGATAATGATATGATTAATGATTCTTTAGAAGTTTGGAGAAAAATTAAGAATATATAGCGATCAATCCCATTAAATAAATGTGATATTTTTTCTTCATTTTTGATGATTTAAAAATTCATATGAAATTGGGTAGAAGGTCACGCAAAAGAAACAAATTTAAATAGATTAAAGCCCTTAACTAAATTAATTAAAATGCTAGTAATTGATTCTTAATGAATCAAATTGTACGTAATTAATTGATAGGAATTAGGATCCTCGTTGCCGTAGCTTTCGTAGAAAACCAGACTTCAAACACAGGAAGAAACCACGAATTATTATTACTATTAAATAACATTTGGTTACAATATGTGTCTCAATCACAGCCAGCCAACTGGTGTTAATAATTGAGGGGTAATAAGACTTCAAGTGAAAGAGTTAAAGAGCTGATCAAAGGAGCCATTACTTATGTCCCATTTGTTCTAATTAATTATGTTTATGAATGTGATCTATTTAAATATCTCAATTCGTTAAGTGTTATTTATTTTTATTTCAAAATCACTTATTTGCTTTGATAAATCCGAATTATTCCGATTTGTATAAAGTTGAAAGATCCTTAATGCATTCACTTAAAATAGTTTTGTGGATTTCACAACCTTATACAACTTTTTTGTTTATTTTTGGTGCATAATCACCACCATCAATTATCTCTATATAGCTATGCACCATCACACAACCACCACCATCAACGTGCACTCCTTACCACCGACCACCTTCAGTCTGCCACTATTTATCCTTCTTAACCAAACGGGCTTAGAAACCCATATGCTTGTTAACGTCTTTGTGTCAATTCCGTTTTGATATTTCCCTCTTCATTTTCTTATTATATTTGGCAAGTTTGGAGGAGATATTTAGTGAAGACTAAATTAAGGGTCTATATCTACTCTTCTTTTCACGGGAATTTTTTATACTTTTTATCATAGAGTTGGAACGCTATAGGTTCCAATTATTGTGCTTGTTTATTAAACAAATCATGAATTTTTATTGTCATTTAACGCTTCGTCATTTTCAATAGGCAATGGCGGCACAGACTCTAGATCTCTTTATATACCACCCAAATGGGGAGAAACATACTTAGTGTTGTCATCCATCACATTTTGTACTGTCATCGTATTAAGACATTTCTCATAGTTTTTGTTTACTTTCTAGAAAGGTTCAAAGTACATCTCTTATTTACTATTAATTCAAATATCTCTATGTATCGTCTGAAATGGTCCGGTGTGAACCTCCTTATATATATTTTTAAGTCAAGACTATAGAGTTACTAAGTTTAATCATACGACCCTATTTTGTTGAGAATTTTTAAGTATGTCAAATTATGTCATGTGTAAAGACCGTATATCATCATAATAATAAGACGGGAATACATTGTGTAACATGATGGCTTCTTATTTGTCGTTGCCAACTGAGGTAGGAACATTACATTGTGTAGATGAAACGAGAAATGCAAATTATAATGTGAAATCAGCAATTTCTAAAGAATGACTTTTCTAATTTGTTCATGAACTTTCTTCTCCTTGATCCAATAGACAATAAAGACTTAAATAGTGCACAATAAGGGTTGGTATGTGTTATAATACTAGTTTTTAGCACGCGCAATGCGCGTGTGTCTCATCTATGGGTATAAATTTTAAATATTAATGTCTCAAATTATAAACCAAAAATCCTAAAAAGTAACTTGAAAGAGATAATGTTAATCAGATTTTTTAAGACAATACGATAAGGAACCTGCCAATAGAAGTTATCAAATTTGTTATTATAATTTTGATAGGAAGGTTATGCAATTGCTTTAGAGCTAGACTGGCTTATATTTAGATTATTCTCAGGAGTATTTCCATTTTTTTTATACATATATGTACCTTTTGCACAAACGACTGGAAAAGAACAATTTAAATATTAGACACTGCATAATTACGTGACCCAACTACTCTACAAATTAATACATAACATAGCTATAAAAATCCAAATATAACTTAAATTAAAGTAACATTTTGAAAAATAATATTTGGATTAATCCTAAAGACGAAATTAGTTAAAGAATGTCATGTTAAGAACAAATACGATGAAAACGACTAAAGTGAAGTATAAGTGACTAAAACATAAAAGACTACAAACAGCAAGGTCAGGTTATCTCTGTAGATGGAATGAGCAAAGGAAAACAAACAGCTCATATATAAAAGGTTAATAGTAATATATTTTTACCTGGTCAAAATGGAGGTTCTTGCTTGGCGCAATTGATTGATAGATGCGAAGAAAAAACTCGGCTATTTCAATCCTTGTCATCCACAAGTCCATAGCATATAGCTGTTAAAAATTTAGACAAAAATGCAACAACCAATAAGATTAACAATATAAATGAAATTCAAGAACAACAATTTAAGATTAAATAAAAAAAACTCAGACCTTCAAATGTAATAGTATATTCACGTAACCTAATTAACGGGGAACTTTGAATGTCCATATAAAGGACTTTTCCTTTAAATTACCTCAGTTCAAGATTCAATTTAAAAAGGCGGAAGTTTTTTTTTTTTAACCGAATTTTGGGAAAAGAATAAAGAAACGTTGAAAGGACTTGGCCTATGATCGAGCAAGATGACATTTACCCAACATATAACCCCATTAATTATTTAATTTCAGTCCGTTCACATTTTGGATGTTTCTATTTAGCATTAAGTACGATGACATAATTCACATATTGTGTATTTGCTGTGTATTTGCTTTCTTAATACCTTTAATTGTACAATTTATGCAACTTATAAGTCTTTTCATTGCTCACACATTAAGATCACATGGTTTTACAACTTTAATGCTTTAAAGAATACAATATTCATAGTAAGGGAAGACACGTAAAAGACATGAGTTTTTCGGCCAATAAGCATTTAGTGAATCATATTTGTAATTTGGATATTTTATCGGTTAGCTTTTCTAGAAATTAATATCTTCTCATTTTTGGAAAATTACTTTTTTATGATTTTTGATGCGTGTATATGGATCTGACATCTAATATGAGTACGTTGCAACTGATTAAATTCTTTAAGTTTGCAAGAGTGATAAATTTCTTTTTAATTTCGCATTTTTCTGATTTTTCATCTTCGATCTATAAAATGTATGTTACGGCTTTGTACAGAATTCTTATTGGATTACTGGTTGACTAAAGGCAATAAATTCATTTTCAAACACGTGCGTCGCACGTGTATCTCTACTAATAAATAAAAATAAATTGACATGATATAATAACAAAACAAAAAAGAGTTGAACAAAAGACATGAACATGTTTGAATCTATAAAAATAAAAATAATTATTCAAGAAATAAGGGATCGGAACATACGTCAGTTTGCCAAATACGCCCGTTATTAATCGGTTAACATCCCATTTATTGTATTTTTCTATCATTCATTGATAACAAAGTGGTAGAGAAAAATTTGCTTGTCACAAAATAAAATTTAAAGATGCGAAGAATTTCAAGTATTGTAATCCACAAAAGAACTCATAGCAAGCCAACCTACAAGATATATAGAAAAAAATTTACCTTCTTTTGCAATGGTGCTTAGCGAATATGAAAAGAGCAGCAAGATGACAATTTCCACTGGATAATGATATCGAGAAGAGAAAGAATAAAATGGAGTAACAAAATAACGCGATTTGAGATTTCATTCTGCATAGTTTTATTATACTATATATATATATATATATATATATATATATATATATATATATATATATATATATATATATATATATATATATATATATCAACAAAGTATGTGAAAGGTTATACATGGAACTTATTAATAACGGAAGTTTAAAAGTAGCAAAACATTAAAAACTTAAATATGAAAAGTTTAGCATTATAAATAATAAATAATGGAGTAATTAAGATAGAATGTATCATGGGGGACGAATTCCTGGAAGGTGAGAACCAAGAAGGCATAAATTGATTTTTTTTTTTTAAAAAAAGATCTAACAATATTTAAATGGTAAAATGGTTATTCATTTCTTGCTTTAGGAGATTCATGTTTTTATATCACAATAAAACATGAGTCCTTATTAAAGGATGACATCATTAAAAGGTAAATTAATTTTTAGTGCAAAATTATAGATAATAGTATTTGGTTGAAGGGCAAAAATGTCGTTTACTTTTTGCTATAAGATTGACACTTTTAGAATAGTATATGATATGATGATATGATACTTCTATTTACTATATTTATTGGTGATGAAGTGTGCATGTATCTTTCTCATTTTTGTGTAATATGTAATGTAATGTAATCTTTTATTAACTTCTATTTACTATTTTTACTTTTATTGCTGCAGGGGTAAAATGGTCTTTTACATTTTACTTTTGGGTTTGGCTCTTTTATATTAGTATGATATGCACCTCCTACGGACACTAGAAAGGGGTTGAATAGTGTCCACCGATTTTTCGATTCAAGAATTCGATTCTCCTGAGTCAAGAACAAGTTGCAACCTAACCACCACAACACACGCCAATCACACTCACAAGGAACGCAATGATTTTACGTGGAAAACTCCTTGCTCAAGGGAGAAAAACCACGACCCACACTCTGGGATTTTGAAACACAATCCACTAACAACACGAGCAAGTTTCTGATTACAAGACTCTGTAACCAAGGGGCTACACTCTAGACCCTAATCATTAAACAAAGCTAAACTCTAGCTTTACAAAGTAATCTCTCAAAAGTTCACCTACTATACGTGCTTCTACAATAAATCGCACAAAGCAAGACAACTTACAATTCATGAACCTAGATAGAATATCTAGACTCAAACTATTTAGCTATACCAGTTGTCTTCTTCAGTTATCTCACGTAGAAAGCTGCTTGATCGCCTTTGTATGCTCTCAACTCTCTGTTTGTGAATAACTGATTTCAGCTGTATCAACTACTTGTATTTACATGGGCTTTACAACCCTAGTTGAGTCTCACAAAGAATCCTTGTAATTATGGTAAGACAAGATTCCTTGTAACTCTTTTCCTTGTTGGAGTTCAACTCTTATTCGTACTTCAAAGACACAGCCTGGGCACCGCCTCTTTTAGTCTGACTAGGATGCATATTTATTCACGCGCCACTACTCCTAGTTCCGCAGGGATTTGCAACCCTCAGATCTTTTCGACCAGTCGTGCCCTTCTTTTCAAGGACTAGTTTCTTCTCCGAAACCACTGAGCCTTTCTTGTTTGTCATTCTTCAAAACCAATGCTCAACAGTATGTCTTCTCTATTTTGTATTTTCAATGGGTGTATTGTAGAATGATTTTTCTTATGTCCATTTATATTATAGTAAACCCTACAAAAACTTCAATGGGTACTTAAACCTCCTCCTTTAGTATATATTTTCAGCTAAATTGAACAGTTTGAAAGTGAAATCTCATATTCTTCCGATAAATAATTCCTTGATTTTTTTTCTTTCTAAAAATGAAGTAAAGAAGCTAGAAGGGAAAAAGCACAAAATAAAATGCAATAACTAAAATAAAATAATATATGCATGTAAGGCAAGAAGCTAAGATACTCAATACGACAAGGTGGACAGACTAATAAAGTCCTCTCTATCTCCAATGTATTTGTAAAAGGTTCAAGCTAATCACGAAGAATTACAATTTAATCTCAAAGGCGAGAGGCTGATATATTTACAATTACGTTCATGAACGAATATAAGTCGTACATAAAATCATACACATTTTTTAAAGACACTGATTTATAATAGCGTGATAAAACTTCAACCGACAGCTAAGCTTGGTTCTGCGACACTTCCAAACTAACATCCGTTTCAACACCTAAGGTCGATGCTTCAATCAAGAATCTTTAAAGATGCTATCGTCCATTTGTACATTTGTGGATTTCATATTGTACCTTCCATTTCCCAACTCCAGGGGGAGGACCATCTCCATACCAAAGGCGAACTAGAAAATAAAAAAGGACTTATAAGAGAAGATTGCCAACTCAAACATTACTCTAAAGAACACTTTCTTTTAACATCTTAGCTGGAAAGTTTTGGTACACATTTAAAATAAAGTGAATGGTCTGCTTTAGCTTCTAGATGATCAAAACAAAAACGAAAAAAAACCAATCAATATGAACCCATGGCTTTAATTTGGTGTACAGCTAGATCTCACAAGTTGGAAGACAGTTCAAGTCTCACACCCAAAATAATACCAACCCCACTTTTTTTCTATATATACCTAATTCCTCCCTTTGAAACAATGAGCTCATAAGTTTCACCTTCCTTATTAAACACCTCCATATTCAAACAAACGATAGGGAAATGAAAAAGGTTGTTGTACACTTTGTACTTGGAAATGCATTCTGAGATTTGATGGATGAACAAGTTGTAAGGTTCAAAGAACTTAAGTTTGGCTTTTTTTATTTGAAGCATGTGATGATCATGAGAATACATCTTACATAACTTTTTGGATCCTTTTTTTGGTTCAAAAAGAGATAAATGGACAAGACTAACCCCCAAATCATTGTCAAGATTTTTTTGTTATGATCCGTGCACTAGTGAAAAGATTTTAGTCGCACAATCAGGCTGAATTGTATCGATTACAAAACGTAACTCTTTATAAGAAGTTTGATATCATATGACAATATGGAAACCTACTATAGCCAATTAAATTGTATCTACACAGTTAGTATATACATATACTTAAGCTCCAAATAATATCTTGTCTACACGATAGTCGAACGCCATTACCTGTGTAATTAAGAGACTGTATGGCACTAATTAACTGAAATTGAAATCAGCTTCTAAGTTTTGAATATCACAAAGAAGTTTTGGGTGGCGTTTTCGGATACAAAAACAGTTGATCTGTATTCTTTGTTTAACTTTTGTTTGGTTCTTTTGTTTGGTTCTTTTGTTTTCTCGAGAAAATGTACGTTTTCAATATAGTTTTAGAAGAATTAATTCATTCGAAGAATTAAATAATCTTTTGATGTGTTTGTTTTCTGGAAAGCGATTATTTTTCATTTTAGAAAAAACATGTAGTATGTTGTAGAATCAATTCTCTCCGGCAAATCATTGTCCACCATAGTTACTCGTATTAAGTGTTTAGACTAAATCAATTAAGTTAATCATAGTAGTTAAAAGTTGAGTGAAAAGTCATACCACTTGGTCAAGTCCTAGAGTTAATAACGATATTGTTTGAAATATCTTAAAATCACGTCGAATTTAATTTGTAGGATTAAGATCACTGCCTAATCTTGTGCGAAGCACATGATCTGTCCACTTTAATGCAATTTCTTTCATTTATTTTTTGTTATATTATTGAACTTAATTAGTTACATGAATTTTAAAGTGGAGCAAGGCCTTAACCCATGCAGGGGCGGATGTAGTATAACAAATGCGGTTCACGTGAACCCATGGTCTATCCATAAAATTAGGTATTTTATTTATGTTTTTAAAAAATATGTCTAATATGATGTTCAGAAATTCATGCTTTAAAAGATTAAATAGTTCACTTAATCAAACGATGGTCCACTTACACTCAAGAGTAGGAATTGATCCCATTTAAATATCTTTTAATAATTTTTTTCCTCCATATATCATCGTGTAAAATTATATTTAACCTATATACATGATATAATTTTTAATAAAGGTTGTTTATCGATTATTTTTGGGACGCTATAAATTGGTTTCTAACAATAGTAAACCTATCCTCTTAAAATTATGTATCCGTCTTTAATCCATGCATAATTTCTTTTTGTAAATCGTACAGGTACTATGTGTGTACGATATGTTTCTGTAACATGTATCAGTTGTAAGTTGTAACATGTTGCTTTGTCTACTTCTTGAAAAATCCTACTCCTAACTGTGTCTGTGACCATATATTTTTAGGACTATGAGCAAAACATGTGACCAGAACTCTCTAGATTGTTGCATTTCAATAGGTCAGAATAATCTTCAGTTTTATGAAGTACTAATTTAATGCCTCTAACCTGTCTAGAAGCTTGTCTTTGGATCACTGTATTGATGACAACCTAAAATTAGTTCATGTGCTCATCCAAAAACTTGTTGCTCCCAAACGCACACGCAAGTATACGCAGTCGACAAATAATAAAGTGATAAATCGAGTATCGTTCCCACGAGGACTATTCAGACTGAATTCTAGCAAACAATTTATATATACTATTCAGGGATCTTTTTTCAATAGTGAGGATTTATTAACTAAAGAACAGTGATTAAATAGTAAAAGTGAATTCAAGCAATGGAGCAAAACTTGGTTGTTATCAGTAATACGGAGACGATCCAGGGTCAGAGTTACGAACAATCCAGTTGAGTTTTCCAATTGATTCCACTTCTTAAATCCCGGGTTACTAACTAACAGATTACATGTACCCGTGAAAACCTTTCAGTTCTTCACGGTCTATGCAGGCTACTCCAATCCCTATATGTCTATGGGTTGAATCACGTGCACGCATTAACGAATTCTGTAATTAGTTAAACTAGGCGAGCAAGTATATGTCTATCCTACTCACAAATTGGTTCCCCGATGCCCGGGTTCACAAACTAGTCCTATTCTTTCTTATTACGTAATTAAATCCCCTCTTTCGAGTTCAATCTAAAAACCATAGATAATGCGTAATAATCGGGCCCTGACAATTACACAAGTGAAATCAAGAAAGAATAAGCAACCCGTTATGGGATTCAATTAATGGAAATCAATCTTCAAACAATCAACCTTCATGTAATACTCTAACCCTAGAACGATAGATTTAGCCACGCATACTCATAATAACAACACAAGGAATTGATGAAATAATGAAATAATGATGTAATAGATTAATGAAAGGAAGAAAAACCCTTGTTCTTGATGTTATGAGCTCTCCAATTTGCTCCAAGGTCTGAACTCCTTTCAAAAACTAAGTAAAAGACTATTTATAGAGTTTACAAACACCTAGTAATAAGTTAGACCCAATCCTAGACGAAATAGGAAGTGAAAAACCGCACACGGGGCGCTATAACAGGCACCCCGCGCCTCGGAACGCGCTGGGACAACCAGTAACGTCAGATTTTGGGCGCTTTTGGGGGCGCCCCACGTGGGTTATAGCGCTGGGGCACTGGGCGCTATAACTGGCGCCCCACGTGCCCCATAGCGCCCAGCCAAACTGCTCCTTCCTTGCTCCGAAATCTCGCTCGTGTCGTGCTCTCGTGTGCTCAATCCAATCCTCAATCATCCTTCAATCAATTCTTGATAAATCAAGCTCCTTAAAGCTCCAAATATACCGCGTAACAACCTACACACGCACAACATAAACTCAGTGTAAAACCACATTCACAAACTATAAAACGAGTGCAAAACAAGCTCAAATATGCGGAAATATTAAGGAAATATAGGCATAAAATGCCAAACATCACCACCCCACACTTGAACCCTTGCTCGCCCTCGAGTAAGTCACATCTCACTTCCCCAACCTAGGTAAAACATGTCTGCCTATGACTATGGTTGATACCGACCATTGAACCAATGCACACATGACTACTATGGATCCACAACATGCCAACAAATTTACCAAACTCAAAAATATGAGAACAACCACCCCAAAATAGCTCAAATGCACAAACTCAACTTAATGCAACCATGCTCCCACAAAATCACACCTATCTACTCAACCAAGAAGCCACCAACTTCACCTATTTCATGCAAACCATGTGCCCTTACCAATATGAAGCAAAAGAGTGTCCCCCAAATATCACACACAACAATGAATATCAAGAATAGAATGGGGACAATAGCATAGAAAGAATTCACTCACTCTCATGAAAGTCTCACATGTCACACACAATGTACCATAGGCTTGCACGTAGTGTAGGACTCCACTAATGTAAGCTCACTCCAATCGGGATTAACTAGGACTTTAGAAAGGTCGTAATGTAGGCTAAGGGGCGGGTAGGATACATATGGTAATAGTGACTACCTCCCTAAGCACTTTAATACATCACATTCAAATTAAGCATCAATCTCCTCAAGCCACCCAACCAACACTTTTACACATACACCTTCTCACAAGTAGCATATTTCTATTAAACACACACTAGCAAGGAATGGATATCTTTTTCTCTTTATTTCTTTTTCACAATTCTTTTCTTTTCTTTTCAACTTTGCTATTTTTTTTTTCTCATTATCTTCCAACCTTGCCAATGCTTTTCACTACTTCACAATTTTACCATTATTCTCCTTCATTAGCTCCACTCAAAAACCTCCCAACATCCAACCACAACTCCAACATAACACACAATATCACTAAAGTGCTTAAGGAGTAAAGGGCCAAAAGAGACAATTTAGAACAAATGGGTAGGCTCGGGGTGTGGGTGCCAACAAAAAGGGTCAAAGAAATCACAACAACAATTTTTTTTCCAAGGTATATATGTAAGGGTAGGCAAATCAAAAGACGGCCTTGTATCATTTCCCGACTAGAGCGAACCTAGGATTTCGCTTTGCACACACACGGGGCAAGTTCTAGACATTAATATGCAAAAATGGAGCAACAAGAATATGCCTCACACACACATTGCACACGATCCACACAAAAAGGTTCCATCAACAACTCTCAACTAAGCATCTAGAATGCAACTTATGGAAAATTAAGCACTAATGCACAAAGGTTAACAATCAAGTCAAGCAAGTGGACTCAAGCATCTCAAGGGGGTCGTTCCATGTTTTCTAGGCATGCATCTCAATTTAAAACCCAAGGACACCACAAATAGCACATGTCACGCCCCTTTTTTAACACAAAACTACTAAAATAAATAGAAATTGTGTATTTAAAGGCTGTGACGGGTGTTACAAAAGGTACACAATTATTTTAGAGAAACTCGGAGTCGCCACTTGACATAGTTTAAGGTGTGCCAAGTCACCAAAGGGTACCTTGGAACACCTCTGACTCGTCTAATGGTCTGCGTTAGAGATTCGGGTAAGGTTCTCAGTTGACTCTCGGGAAGGTATTAGGCACCCTCGAGTCCTGTGCCGAGCACAGTTGCTTTATTGTCGCAATTTTAATTTATTAAAATATGGTTGTTATCTTTTGCCGCTGATTTGAATTTATACTTTGATTAAGAAAATTAAAAAGCGTCATTCCTATCCAACCTCACAGAGGACTGGCTAAATTTGCACTTTGATTCAGATAAAATTTTAAAGCGTTATTCATATCCAACCTCACAGAGGACTGGATGAATTTACGCTTTGATTCGAGGTAAATAAATAAATAAATAAATAAATAAATAAATAGATAAGTAAAACGTATTACAGCGTTTCCCAACCTCTCAAAGGACTTGTTCGTTTTTAAAAGAATTTAATTAACCTAAAAAAAATTAATTTAGAATTGATTTAACTCAATTTTAGTTTTCTTTTAGCCTAATAAGTAGATTACAAATCATACTTATAATATTGCCTAATTGGATTTGAAAACCATATTTTATCATAAGATTCATCATTGACTTCTCTCAATTTAATTTGGCTCATTTCAATTTGATTTTTTTTTTTGCCTAATAAATAGATCACAAATCATACTTATTGATGCCTAATCGAGTGAGTCTTTAATCCTATTAGTTTGCCTAATTGTATTAATTTTCTTTAGTAGTCATTGTTTTGCTATCCAATTAATCAACTTTTTAACTCTTACTAATGCCATATTCTTTAACGGATTAACCAAGCTGATTTGCACTTTTTTTTTAATATTGTCGAATGAAGTTTCTGAACTTCTCCCAAATGGGTTTTGCACTTTGAAGTCCTAAGATTGACTAAGCTTTCAGTTTTGTCTCTTTCATACAAGTTAAACATGTTTTTCAAAAGCCTTTGCTTACTTATACAAAATAAAGCTCAAACATGGGCTACACAGCCACATGCCATTATTTAAAATTTTAAAATATGAGATGGCAAAAATTAAACATACGTCCAAGCTTGACTTTTCTTTCTTTCTTTACTCATGGCAAAAGATGTGAGCTTTTTGCAAAAGGAACAAAGTACATATGAAATCCAAGAGTGGCCAACTTAAAATAGCAATAGATAATAAAGAGAAAACAAGCACGAGTAAAAAAAATTCATTGGACCTCAAACAAAATTTCTTACATGTTCAGGCCTTAAGATAGGCTCAAGTTTATACAAGATAAGCAAGAAGTGGAAGATTTACCTAGCGAGTAAATTCCTTAGCACAACAGCAAGATGAAACACCACGAACAAGCCAACCACAGCAACAACCCAGACTCCATAAAAGACCTCACTTGTGCCGAAGATTTCAAGCCAAAAAGCAAATGAAAACAAAGCCAACTAGAACTAAACGAGACAGCCACTAAACAGCCCTTTATGACCTCTTTTTAACTCCTAAAAACTAGTAGATTTATACCCCAAAAGAACCTCGGTATATAGACTTTTGGTTCTAAATCTCTTATTCAAAAAACTTACTATTTTTCTCAAGTATTTTTGCTCTCAATTTCAGCCTTGTTCCAGATCTGATTGCTGTGTTAAAATGAGAGCAAAAGCTCTATTATATAGCCAAAAGTTGAGTGGAAAGTTGCCTTAAAGGTACATGGCCCATGCCCCCCCACTTGAGTGCTTTTAGTCTCATTTTTCAGCAAGTACAACAGCTATAAAAGGACACTATTTCAGCAACTCTTGGCTGTCCAAAAGCTGAAATTGTGCAAGAAAAATGTCCTTTAAAAGGACACCCAAACACTCATTATATTGACTAAAGGACTAGGACAAACTAAACACCCTAAATCAGCCCAAAACTAACTAAAACTAAACTAGAGAGCAACCAAATTCTAACTAAAACTAGAACAAGTTCAATTGGATTTCATAAAGTCCAACTATCAATCAATTCAAGCCAACAAACCAAACTAAGCTACAAATCTAAACAAAATCCCAAACCTTAATTTATAGACTAAACCAAAAGAAACTTAATTCAAAAATAAGCACAAATGAACTAAATTAGTATTTTGATTCATTAACATGGAAATTCCGAGACAAGGCAAACTAAACATTGATTTAAACTTCTCCAATTTGAATGAATAAACAAAACTAATAACCTATCAATGTGTACGAGTACAAAGCTATGATTTGTATGTTAGCAACTAAACCATTTCATAGCCAAAATTACTACTTTTTTATAATTAAACATGATCTAACAAAATAAAGACTAATTATGTCTAACCCGATGAGTCAAGATATAGCCGAAGCTGCAGTGACGCCCTCGCCGTTGCTGCCTCGCATCCACTGTTACAATGCTCACTGCCTCGTCTCCTCCAAAAACATCATCATCACGGCCTCGAAACCCCGCTGCCTCGCTACTGTCCATACGCCAAAATAGAAAAAATCAACAGCCCTTATATCACACCAAGAACAGCCCCCTACATCACTTCATCCCCGTTCAATAACCAGAAAAAGCCCCGCCATCCCCCAGTCTCGGCATCTCCAAACAAACAACCACGCAGCCCCGTCATCAACATCATCAATGAAACTGCCTCCCATCACTCGTTACTGGTACACAATAGGCAGCCCACTGCCTCCCCTCGTCTCCTCCACAGCCTCAACTAAATTGAAACAAACCTTCTCCAAACAAAACCTCCACAACTTCCAAACAACAACATCAAACAGAAACAGAAAAATGAATAAGAAAGGGAAGAAAAGAACAGAAGAACAGAAACGGAAAAACGAAAAAAAAGAAAAATAAAAATCAGAAACGGGTGCAAAGGGGAAACGGGGTTTTTTGGGAAAAAGGGTAAGAAAGATGATGAGAGGAGTGAGAGTAAGAAGAAGAAACAAAAACTTACCCGATTTGAAGTTTGGCCGAATTTCAAAGTCCGATCTACGCAAATTGAACCACCTTTTGAGAAAACTAATAGCGGAAATGGAAAGAGGGGGCCGAGATCTTTAAGATGGTGTATTTTGGTATTTTTCCGGCCACCGGAGGTGGTGGCCGGCGGCGGCTGAGTGGCGGAACTGCGGCGGCGTTTGGCGGGGCAGTGGAGGGTTAGTGGTGGTGTGGAATTTTCATTGGTGGTGGAAGAATTTGGACATAGTTTCCCCTAGCCATTGAGGCTAAGGGGTGGAATGGTGTAAATGAGGTGGATATAGAAAATATATACTCACAAGGGTGGATGAATTATGGCCATTGGATTGCAAATGATCCAAGGGTGGAGATCAATCCAAAGTTGGACGGGCCAAGGAAAAATGGGCTGATTGGGTTGAGCAATTGGGCCACATTATTTTGCACTCATGGCCACTAGCAAGCCTATATTTATTAAAACTAACACAATTAACTACAACAAAACTACATAAATTTATAACATTATCAAAATTAAACATAGAGCCACATAACAAGTAATTTTTGGCAATTTTTCATATTTTCTAACCTAATTAATGACAATTTTAATAAAAATAAAGACTAAAATTTAGGAAAATTCTAAGAGTTTAACACAGCTCATATACGCAATTTTCGCTGAATTCGTGCCAAAATTAGGTGATTACAGCTGTCCCTCTTTGTTCGGGAACACGAAGAGTTTTCGGACAAAGAAGTAATCGACAAACTAATTTTGGCTTTTCGGTTCTAACCGAGAGCATGCTTTCCAAAATGGTGACCGTACCTTGAATTTCGGTTCTAACCGAGAACAAAGTTACCTACATATCCCCGGACTAAGGAATCAGGTCAGTGTAGTTCCTCACGTGCGGTAGCTGGGACTACCGCATTCAAACAGACACTAGACTCACTAAGACAACACTAGACAACTAGACTACTAAGACAGCACTAGACACTCTAGACTAACTAGGACAAATTAGAGACTCTTCTAGACACACTTGGGGCTGATACTAGACACTCTAGACTACCAAGAGGCTGTCGTTGCTGAGCACTGGTCGCTTGCTGGTGGTCGTGGCTTTTACAAAGAAAAATGGAATTACAACATTGAAAAATGTAAAAGTTACAATTCCTAGACTGCTCTTCATGCTTTCCAAGCTGATGAACTGGTCTGAAGCTCCCACTAATCAAGTGGTTTTTGAAAACTTGAAATTGCCGCTCGGGCGGGCTTTAACTTGAATGTTGAAATCGCCGCTTTGACGGGCTTGACTTGAATGTTAAAATTGCTGAAAGTTGAAATTGCCGCTTGGGCGGGCTTTAACTTCAAAATTGAAATTGCTGCTTTGACCGGCTTTGACTGAAATGCTGAAAATGCCGCTTTGATGGGTTTTGACTTGAAGCTGGGGATGGTTGCTAATCTTTGAGCGGGACAAACTTGAAAAGGAAGTGGTTGCTATCTTCTAACGGAACTGACTCGAAAAGGAAATGGGGCTATCTTTTAGCGGGACTGACTCGAAAAGAAAATGGGTGCTATCTTTTAGCGGGACTGACACGAAAAGGAAATGGGTGCTATCTTTTAGCGAAACTGACTCAAAAAGGAAATGGTTGCTATCTTTTAGCAGAAATTGACTCGGAAAGGAAATGGGCGCTATCTTTTAGCGAAACTGACACGGAAATGAAATAACGCAATCTTTGAGCGAAACTGACTCGGAAAGGAAATGATCGCTATCTTTTAGCGGAAACTGACTTTAAAAGGAAACTGACGCTATCTTTGAGCGGGACTGACTCGAAAAGGAAATGGGTGCTATCTTTTAGCGGGACTGACACGAAAAGGAAATGGGTGCTATCTTTTAGCGAAACTGACATGGAAAAGAAATAACGCTATCTTTGAGCGAAACTGACTCGGAAAGGAAATGAGTGCTATCTTTTAGCGAAACTGACATGGAAAGGAAATGACGCTATCTTTGAGCGAAACTGACTCGGAAAGGAAATGATCGCTATCTTTTAGCGGAAACTGACTTTAAAAGGAAACTGACGCTATCTTTGAGCGAAACTGACTCGAAAAGGAAATGGGCTTTCTTTTAGCCAGAATTGACTTGAAAAGGAAATAACTGACGCTATCTTTTAGCGAGACTGACTCGAGAAGGAAACTGACGCTATCTTTGAGCGGAACTGACTTGAAAAGGAAATGACTGACGCTATCTTTTAGCGAGACTGACTCGAAAAGGAAACTGACGCTATCTTTGAGCAAAGACTGACTTGAAAAGGAAACTGACGCTTTTTCTTGGGGGAGTATGTTATTGTGGTTGACATCTTCCGGGTGAGTTATGTCCTCTCTGTTCACCCGCTCATGATTAGCCCATGTCTGGAAGCTGTGCAGTCCACACGTTTTTCACATGTGGCTTTGACTTGAAAGCTGCAAACTCTAACCCATTATCTTAATGGGGTCTTGTCTGGAGATTTGAAAACCTTAGCCATTTTTCAAAGATGGGATTTTGTCTGAAACTCAGAACAAATGCTCCCGATTCATGTGATCCTTGATCTTGCTGACAATGTAGCAAATATCACAATGGCTTTCTTCATCATGACTACACAGACCCTGAATCATGTCCTCGCAAAATAAACTTGGGGTTCTTGTTTAAACAATATCTTGATATTGTCGATGTATTTTTGATCCACCCCAAAGTCCACCAATGCCAAATAGTTTCTCCCAATCTTTAGTCACTCCTTGGTAGAAACAGCATGTCGTTCCATGGTGACTTTCCTGGTACAATCTTGGTGTGTCATTCTCATACGAGGTGCGGCACGAGCTTCCATTGCTCATTGGTTCCCGAACAATGATCTGGTACAACTGAGAAACCTGTAAACAAGCTTTACAAAACTTTCTTTGCTCGTTTCAATAATATCAAAGGAAGAGGAGTGAAGAAAAAAAGTAAAGACAAATTGAAGAAATTCCAAGAGGAGACATCGAACGAAAGATGTCTCTGAAAGATAGAAAGAAAAATTATTTAGGGTGAAACGACGAGCTCAATGAACATGACATACATCTTGGAATAAAGTCTTAACCTTTTCAACACGATCTATCCTTGATTTTACCTCAGTTCGACAATATAGTGGCAATTGCTTGCTTGGTCCGATCATGATGAGAAACCGGACATCCCTCATTCGACTAGTGGTGCCCTTTCGGGTTTTCACCAACTAGCCTCTCTCTTTGTTCTTTTTCCTCACAATGGTCTATGGCGCCCTTTCAGGTTTTGACCAACATGATTCATTTTCTTCTCTTCTTTTTTTTCCTTTTTTTTTTTGTTCATTTGTTTCCATTTTTTTTCTTTTATTTCCATTCGACCTCTTATCCCCTTTTTCGGTCGATCTCATCTTTCTCTTCTTTCTTCTTGAGCCAATCTGCCATCCCTTATTTTGACTTCTCACAGAAGTTTCTGTCCTAATGATAATTGTACTCCCATCTCTTGACTGCGATGATCAAAATAAACTTCGACTTCCCAAGCAGACTCATATTTTGATTGTACATCAATACGCTACATTCTCAAAGATCGGTCAAAAAGGTCTTTATTTGGACCATAGTATGGGATTTGGTTAGGCTAGGAAGAAAATTATTTAGCATCAAAACTCAGAAACATCTCATGAGACGGCTAGATGATCATTACAAATTTTGAAATCACCGCTTTTGAAAAATAAACCCTCTTTTCTTTTCTTTTTTCTTTTTTCCTCCCAGTTTAAGCAAATTGGGGGATTTCCCTTTTTATTCTCTCTTTTTTTTTTTTAAGGGTTTTCTTTTGCTCTTTGTTTTAAAAAGCGGTATGAAAGCATCTCATGAAATGACTTGGTGAATAATACAAACCTTGGAATCATTTTCTTCTAAGATAACATTAAACTTTAGCCTCAGTTTAGTGAAAATTGAGGAATTTCTTTTGAATTTTTCTCTGATATGAAAAAATGAGGGATATTGAGAGTTGCCCCCCGAGATGAACACAAAGAAAGCAAAAGGAATATTGGATTTCTTGCTTTTCTTTAAAAAACTTCTACGGAGCACTTTGAGTTTCTTCCCCGACTTCGAAACTGGTATGCTAAACATCTCATGAAACATGTGAATGAATGTAACAAAAATAGAAGTTTGTTTTTATTTTATTTTATTTATGAAATAAAATAAAAACAAACTTCTGCCCCAGTTTAGCATAAAATGAGGATCTAAATTTCTTTTGATGTTGGTCGCAAACTTGGAGGCAAGTTTTGCGTCAATAAAAGAAAACAGGGAAAGAGGAATTTTCTCCTGTTGCGACCGCACCGAAATGGTTGCCTACGTATCCTTTTAAGAGGAATCAGGTCAGACGTAGCTCTAGCAACTTAATGCTAGCTTTTGTGTTGTTGTTTTTGTTGTTTTCTGATTTTCTTTTTTTTTTCTTTTTTTTTCTTTCACTGGTATAATAACATTTATTTCAAAAGAGGGTAGCCGAAAGGAAAAATACACAAAGCTCAAAGACTATTAAATTGGTAAAATATTTGGGTAGTAGAAACGAAAGCCGTTCGTCATCCCGACCCGAGAATGCCTCGCACAGATATACAACAAAATAAGTCGACCTAAAGTCACAAGTAGAGACGGGACTTAATCACTCGGTATCCTTGGTTTTCGCTCCAACAGTGATCTTGAAAATTACACTTGAAACTTCCGACCAAATGGTTATGCACCATTTTCAACTCTTTGCATAATTCCTTTATCACAGTCATCCTCACCGTCCAGTTAGTTCTTAGGCCTGATATTAGACCATGTGTTTTAGATCAAGACGCAAATTCCGCACATATGTCATGTTACTAAAGCTGACAAGAATAAAACTTCCAAAAACTAAAAAGATAAAAACAAGGAACAGAAAAGACAAAATATTTGAGACAAGGAGTGGATCTCGCTTTTTATTGAATTAAAGACATGAGGGTTTGAACATCAAAATAAGCAAAATAATGCACTTGGATTACAACCCTGAAATAACCAAGTGCACAGAAAGTTCGACAAAAATAAGTTGACAAGTGCTTCTCAATTGTTCATTTTCATATCATGTCCAATGCACTGCTCTCATGCCCTGTCGAAGCCGTCATTAGATTGTACCATGTTGTTTCCACTGGCGTGCTTCAAACTTGACAACATCTTCTTCTTTGCTTCATTTTCTTGAAATACCATCAGGGTAGACATGTCTTCTTTGGAAAAAATGAATGACTGTGTAAGACAGTGAATTGGCTCAACGACTACATCTTGCATTGTTGCATGGACAGTTGATCTATTTGGCCTATCGATCGATACAACAATAGATGAGTCATGGCGTCTGATGTTTTTGGAAGGACCAACTGCAACAATCTGCTTGGCGCCATTCCTTTTCATGTCTTCTTCTATGCATACCATCCCTACCATGTGTACATTGTTTTGAACATCATGAGCTGGTAAAGGATTCTGATTCACATTCTGTGTTTCATCCCCCACGACTTTTATCTGATTGTTGTCTATCATTACCTGGATTGCCCTTTTAAGTTCCCAGCAGGATTCCGTGTCATGTCCAGGTGCTCCAGAATGAAACGCACAATGGCATGAATGATCAACTCTTCCATTAGGGTTCACTTTTCCCGGGATTAGTTTCAACAGATTGGTTGTTGCAACTTTTCAAACAAATTAGTGTAAGTTTCCCCCAATGGGGTGAACTTAGTCTCTCCCCTCCGTCGCAACTTTTTATGACTTGTGCTTGGACAGGAACACGGATTCTTTCGCTTTTGGTTGGGAAAGTCAGGCGAAGCTTGGAAATGGTTGTGTGGGGTGTTATATGTGGCTTGTGGAGTTGGTGCGCGCCATTGCGGATAGGAAAATATCGGAGCATGTGGATGCGCTCTATGGAGTGGAGGAGCGGAGTAATTTGGATTATCTGGGGAGTAATGCTGCTGATGATGCTTTTGTGGAGTTCGGGAGTATGACAGAGGTTGTTTAAATTCTCTCTTGTTCCACTTTCTGGGATCCCGTTTCTTTTCTGTTTCATTGCGAAGACTCTCTGACCTAACTCGAACAGTGAATTGTGGAGCGGAGGCCGATGGTGGAGCAAATGGAGGTGGTGGTGCCATAGGACACATTGTGGAGGATCCTGCCACTTTTGCGGCACTGTTGTAGTAAGGAAAGTCGGGAGAATATTGAGGGTCCTCAACTGTAGTAGGCAGACAATGTGTTTGATGCACGATGGTCGGTGCAACTCCCGAGAGATTAGATGGCACGGGAGGAGGTGCATGTCCCATGGTAATAGCATGATACCGTTCAACCACCAACTCTTTCATATTTTTGGCCTCTTTTGTAAACCTCTCATTCTGCTCAAACACCAACTTTTTCAGATTCTTGACTTCTTCAGTCAACCTCTCATTCAGCTCAATCAAATGCTCGTAATCTTCGAACTCAGAATTCCCACCTTCAGACGTCATGATCATGGGTCCCATTGGTCTTGTTCTGTACGTGTGATATGATGCCAGGATTTCCTTTCAAGTTACCGCAGAATCCCAAACACTATGACAAACAGATCGGGTTAGCACAAAAATGCACACTAGCAAACCTAAGGTTGTTATGCGTCATCCCGAAAAGGTTCACGGCATAAGTCGCGTATACCTATTGTATTCCCCAAAATATGTTGCGTTAGACAAAATCATGACGCAAATCAAAGTGACACGTAATTCTGAACAAGGACAACTTGGATTTTCTTTTTCCTTTTTCTTTACCTTTTTTTTTTGGACTCAACAAACGTAATTTAGACAAACGACACGAGACAGACTCAAAATAAATTGCTTGACATGATGCACGAGTCAAAAGATATATACAAAACTAAACATGATAATGGGTGGGTCCACCCAGACGGTGAAAATAAGGAGACTCGACATTTGAGCGGAGTCAGATTATTCCACGAGGATTGACGCAAATACAACTTAGCTAATTGCGATTTATCGTCTGCACCCTCACTTGACCTTAGACAAAACAAAAGAAAGCAGACCCTAAACAGCAACAATTTTTTTCTCTTTTGTTTTGTTTTTTTTTTTAATGAAAAATCAAGACTTAACCGAAGATACGAACATAACTTAAGAACGGATTATGAATCAAACCATTTTTTTTATCCGAAAAGTGACTCCAAAATCGGACATTACGACAATGCAAAGATGAGCATAAAAACTTGATTTTTGAAACAAACTCTTCGATTTGATTTGAAAATGAATCTTAGAGTATTTACAAAATCTGGCCATTATGACGACACAAAGACACAAAATATTACACGAATTAGATGCAAAATTGGTTTACAAAAATTGGCCATTATGACGGCATAAAACCCCGATAAATTACTTTTCAAAAATACGGACTTGACTTGGACACAGACTCAAAGGCAAAAAGGGTCCCAAAATTTTGTCATTATAGCGGCGCAAAACTATAACGGCGCAAAACTATGACAAATTATTTTCTAACACTTGAAACCAAACTCGGACACAAAAAAAATTCGCCAATATAATGGCGTAAAATGACAACTAAAGATTTTTTGAGACACAGGACTAAACCCCCGGTGATCGGTCAGCATAACAACCCTCTTCTACAACAAATGCAATACATAAGATGCCAATAATGTGTCTTTTCGGGACACGGGCCCATCTTGACACAAAGGGGTCAGCCTAGACAAATGCAATACCGGTGTACTGCACCTCATTAAATCAAATATGATGCAGATAATTGGGCCTAAAGGTTTAACTCTAGGTGACACAACTGACTCAGTGTCTAGACTGGCTGAAAAAACCCGGTGGACAAACCGGGCGGAAAGCGCATCAGGGCCATCCGGAGACAGTGTGTCCGGCCTAAAACCCCGTCACGCCTTCCTCCTAAATCATTGGCAATTTAGTAAGAAGTCCCAGATGCCACAAGCAATCTGGTAAGTGCATGTGTGTGTGTGTTTCAGAGACTCAGAGGGTTGCGGAGGAAGACAGTTTATATAAAGTTCAATAATATCAAAGCAGTAACATTCAACTTTTCATGTGATAACGGCAAGAATATAACAACCAAATATTTAATAAATTAAAATATGCGACAATCTTATCAAAGCCGGAGATTCTAGTTTTCACTAATCTCCCCAGCGGAGTCGCCAAGCTGTCACGCCCCTTTTTCAACACAAAACTACTAAAATAAATAGAAATTGTGTATTTAAAGGCTGTGACGGGTGTTACAAAAGGTACACAATTATTTTAGAGAAACTCGGAGTCGCCACTTGACATAGTTTAAGGTGTGCCAAGTCACCAAAGGGTACCTTGGAACACCTCTGACTCGTCTAATGGTCTGCGTTAGAGATTCGGGTAAGGTTCTCAGTTGACTCTCGGGAAGGTATTAGGCACCCTCGAGTCCTGTGCCGAGCACAGTTGCTTTATTGTCGCAATTTTAATTTATTAAAATATGGTTGTTATCTTTTGCCGCTGATTTGAATTTATACTTTGATTAAGAAAATTAAAAAGCGTCATTCCTATCCAACCTCACAGAGGACTGGCTAAATTTGCACTTTGATTCAGATAAAATTTTAAAGCGTTATTCATATCCAACCTCACAGAGGACTGGATGAATTTACGCTTTGATTCGAGGTAAATAAATAAATAAATAAATAAATAAATAAATAGATAAGTAAAACGTATTACAGCGTTTCCCAACCTCTCAAAGGACTTGTTCGTTTTTAAAAGAATTTAATTAACCTAAAAAAAATTAATTTAGAATTGATTTAACTCAATTTTAGTTTTCTTTTAGCCTAATAAGTAGATTACAAATCATACTTATAATATTGCCTAATTGGATTTGAAAACCATATTTTATCATAAGATTCATCATTGACTTCTCTCAATTTAATTTGGCTCATTTCAATTTGATTTTTTTTTTTGCCTAATAAATAGATCACAAATCATACTTATTGATGCCTAATCGAGTGAGTCTTTAATCCTATTAGTTTGCCTAATTGTATTAATTTTCTTTAGTAGTCATTGTTTTGCTATCCAATTAATCAACTTTTTAACTCTTACTAATGCCATATTCTTTAACGGATTAACCAAGCTGATTTGCACTTTTTTTTTAATATTGTCGAATGAAGTTTCTGAACTTCTCCCAAATGGGTTTTGCACTTTGAAGTCCTAAGATTGACTAAGCTTTCAGTTTTGTCTCTTTCATACAAGTTAAACATGTTTTTCAAAAGCCTTTGCTTACTTATACAAAATAAAGCTCAAACATGGGCTACACAGCCACATGCCATTATTTAAAATTTTAAAATATGAGATGGCAAAAATTAAACATACGTCCAAGCTTGACTTTTCTTTCTTTCTTTACTCATGGCAAAAGATGTGAGCTTTTTGCAAAAGGAACAAAGTACATATGAAATCCAAGAGTGGCCAACTTAAAATAGCAATAGATAATAAAGAGAAAACAAGCACGAGTAAAAAAAATTCATTGGACCTCAAACAAAATTTCTTACATGTTCAGGCCTTAAGATAGGCTCAAGTTTATACAAGATAAGCAAGAAGTGGAAGATTTACCTAGCGAGTAAATTCCTTAGCACAACAGCAAGATGAAACACCACGAACAAGCCAACCACAGCAACAACCCAGACTCCATAAAAGACCTCACTTGTGCCGAAGATTTCAAGCCAAAAAGCAAATGAAAACAAAGCCAACTAGAACTAAACGAGACAGCCACTAAACAGCCCTTTATGACCTCTTTTTAACTCCTAAAAACTAGTAGATTTATACCCCAAAAGAACCTCGGTATATAGACTTTTGGTTCTAAATCTCTTATTCAAAAAACTTACTATTTTTCTCAAGTATTTTTGCTCTCAATTTCAGCCTTGTTCCAGATCTGATTGCTGTGTTAAAATGAGAGCAAAAGCTCTATTATATAGCCAAAAGTTGAGTGGAAAGTTGCCTTAAAGGTACATGGCCCATGCCCCCCCACTTGAGTGCTTTTAGTCTCATTTTTCAGCAAGTACAACAGCTATAAAAGGACACTATTTCAGCAACTCTTGGCTGTCCAAAAGCTGAAATTGTGCAAGAAAAATGTCCTTTAAAAGGACACCCAAACACTCATTATATTGACTAAAGGACTAGGACAAACTAAACACCCTAAATCAGCCCAAAACTAACTAAAACTAAACTAGAGAGCAACCAAATTCTAACTAAAACTAGAACAAGTTCAATTGGATTTCATAAAGTCCAACTATCAATCAATTCAAGCCAACAAACCAAACTAAGCTACAAATCTAAACAAAATCCCAAACCTTAATTTATAGACTAAACCAAAAGAAACTTAATTCAAAAATAAGCACAAATGAACTAAATTAGTATTTTGATTCATTAACATGGAAATTCCGAGACAAGGCAAACTAAACATTGATTTAAACTTCTCCAATTTGAATGAATAAACAAAACTAATAACCTATCAATGTGTACGAGTACAAAGCTATGATTTGTATGTTAGCAACTAAACCATTTCATAGCCAAAATTACTACTTTTTTATAATTAAACATGATCTAACAAAATAAAGACTAATTATGTCTAACCCGATGAGTCAAGATATAGCCGAAGCTGCAGTGACGCCCTCGCCGTTGCTGCCTCGCATCCACTGTTACAATGCTCACTGCCTCGTCTCCTCCAAAAACATCATCATCACGGCCTCGAAACCCCGCTGCCTCGCTACTGTCCATACGCCAAAATAGAAAAAATCAACAGCCCTTATATCACACCAAGAACAGCCCCCTACATCACTTCATCCCCGTTCAATAACCAGAAAAAGCCCCGCCATCCCCCAGTCTCGGCATCTCCAAACAAACAACCACGCAGCCCCGTCATCAACATCATCAATGAAACTGCCTCCCATCACTCGTTACTGGTACACAATAGGCAGCCCACTGCCTCCCCTCGTCTCCTCCACAGCCTCAACTAAATTGAAACAAACCTTCTCCAAACAAAACCTCCACAACTTCCAAACAACAACATCAAACAGAAACAGAAAAATGAATAAGAAAGGGAAGAAAAGAACAGAAGAACAGAAACGGAAAAACGAAAAAAAAGAAAAATAAAAATCAGAAACGGGTGCAAAGGGGAAACGGGGTTTTTTGGGAAAAAGGGTAAGAAAGATGATGAGAGGAGTGAGAGTAAGAAGAAGAAACAAAAACTTACCCGATTTGAAGTTTGGCCGAATTTCAAAGTCCGATCTACGCAAATTGAACCACCTTTTGAGAAAACTAATAGCGGAAATGGAAAGAGGGGGCCGAGATCTTTAAGATGGTGTATTTTGGTATTTTTCCGGCCACCGGAGGTGGTGGCCGGCGGCGGCTGAGTGGCGGAACTGCGGCGGCGTTCGGCGGGGCAGTGGAGGGTTAGTGGTGGTGTGGAATTTTCATTGGTGGTGGAAGAATTTGGACATAGTTTCCCCTAGCCATTGAGGCTAAGGGGTGGAATGGTGTAAATGAGGTGGATATAGAAAATATATACTCACAAGGGTGGATGAATTATGGCCATTGGATTGCAAATGATCCAAGGGTGGAGATCAATCCAAAGTTGGACGGGCCAAGGAAAAATGGGCTGATTGGGTTGAGCAATTGGGCCACATTATTTTGCACTCATGGCCACTAGCAAGCCTATATTTATTAAAACTAACACAATTAACTACAACAAAACTACATAAATTTATAACATTATCAAAATTAAACATAGAGCCACATAACAAGTAATTTTTGGCAATTTTTCATATTTTCTAACCTAATTAATGACAATTTTAATAAAAATAAAGACTAAAATTTAGGAAAATTCTAAGAGTTTAACACAGCTCATATACGCAATTTTCGCTGAATTCGTGCCAAAATTAGGTGATTACAGCACATGCAATCAATTCAAGTACATCGGTATCAAACAAATCAAAGGCACCTAGCATTCCACCTATTCCTTCGTCTAGGATCATCTACAACTAACTATCCTAATCCTAAAAATAAAAACTACCCGGTTCAAAGGCCTCCCCGTGGAAAAGAACCGAGGCCCTAAGAAAAACCACGGGGTGGATGCCATGTACCACTAATAAAACTAAAAGGAAAATCTTTTTGCAATTTTTCATTGGTTTTCTAATTTTTTTTCCATGTATTAAAGCAAGAAACAAATAAAAATAAAGTCAAGTGACAAAAGAAAAATCCTATGGTACATGCATCCCTAACCTCAAAAATAAATAAAGGGTAGTTCCCCACCCCACACTTAAACTAAGCACTGTCCTCAGTGCTAAAAATAAGCAAGCGCAAGGTAAAGAAAACTTCTCTGAAGATTCTAGTCCTTGGTGCTAGCATCCTCCAAGCTTCCATATAGTATGAGGTACTCAGACTTCCCTCATCAGGTCATCAACATTAGGCAAGGGTGAGGACACCCCACACTTAGCCTCGACATTATATGAACCTGCAATCCAAGAAAAAACAACAACTACGTGACACTATAAATAAAATAATACAACTACAAACTCGGGTTGCCTCCCGAGAAGCGCCTTAGTTAACGTCGTGGCACGACGACACTTTTAGCTCACTTCCAGCCTTTATGTCTTCTCTTCTTACGCCGAACTTTTACTTTCTTCCCTTCTTTTAGAGAACCCATCTTCAACTTCACATGTGGTTTACTTCCATCTTCTTGTTTGACACATTCAATCATAGAGCACTCTTCCACCTTAGCTATGTGCTCCTTCTCATCATAAACCTTGAAAGTAACCTTTTCTCCATGCGCTCTAACAGTCATCTCACCTAGCTCCATGTCAATAATTGCCTTCGAGGTGACTAAGAATGGCCTCCCCAAAATGATTGGAGCTTCTCGGTCCTCTTCATAATCTAGGACTACAAAATCAGCAGAGAATATAAACTTACCAACTTTTAGCAACACATCCTCCAACTTACCATCAGGGTGAGTGAGAGATCCATCTGCCATCTTAAGAGTAACTGAAGAGGGCTTGATTGCTCCTAGCCCTAACCTTTTGCAAACAGACAGAGGCATGAGATTTATGCTCGCACCCAAATCACACAAGGCTCCAGTGATATTATGCCCTCCAATGGTACAAGGAATAGTAAACCTCCCAGGATCTTGAAGTTTTGGAGGTAGCTTACTCAAGATTGTGCTACACTCCTCAACTAAATCAACTGTATCTATCTCTTGAGGCTTTTTCTTCTTCACTAAAATTTCTTTTAAGAACTTCACAAAGGATGGCATCAATTCAAACACATCAGTCAAAGGAATATTAACTTGAAGTTCTTTCAACATACTCACAAATTTTTTATACTGGGCCAGATCCTTCGATGGTAATAGTCTCTGCGGGAATGGTGGAGGTGGCAAAGGTGCCTCATTTCTCTCTTCTTTCTTCTTTACCTTCTCCACTTTTTCAACTTTTTCTATTTCAGCTCTCTCTTCAGACTTGGCCATCAGCTCTCCACCTTCAATTAAGGTCACTGCAAGACATTGTTCAGGCTCTTTTTTAACAGTGCTTCTTTCTCCCACCAACTGTCCCAACTGGTGCTCCAAGTTCTTTTGAGCATTGGCAAGATTATGTATGGCTTGTGCATGGGCTGCAGTGTCAGCTATCATTCTCTGCTGGCCTGCCATTATTTGCTTTAGCATATCTTCAACTGAACTGCTAACCTGCTGTGGTGGAGCTGGAAGTGGGTGGTAATTATTCGGGGCTCTCGTATTGCTTTGATAATACCCACTACCAAACTGGTTTTGACTCTGCAGCCTGTTTTGATTACCCACGTGATAAACTGACTCTGGATTAGAAGAGCAAACCTCTGTAGCATGGTCTTGACCACAAACCTCACAAAAGCTCTGGAGTTGTTGCACTGGAGCCACTGGTTGCTGAGTCTTTTGCAGAGCTAACTTGCTAATTTGATTGGAAATAGCATCCATCCTTGCCCTTAGCTCTGAAACTGCATCTAACTGAAGCACCCCTGCAGGTTTCTGCGTAATAGCTCTACCATCTCCCTGCCAATCAGGATTGCTCTGCGAAAACTTGTCAAGTAAATCATAAATCTGATCAAAATTTAAGGCCAGTACTTGGCCTCCAGCAGCAGCATCAACCACGATCTTAGTGTGTTGGTTCAGCCCCTCAACAAAAGTATGTGCCACAACCTCATTGGATTGGTTGTGGTGTGGACAATCTCGCAATAAAGCTTTGAATCGCTCCCAGGCTGAATACAAGGATTCTCCTTCTAACTGTCTGAAGGACATAATTTCGCTCCTCAGCCGGGCTGTCTTGGCAGACGGATAAAATTTAGCCAAGAACTTCTTAGCCAAATCCTCCCAAGTAGTGATAGACCCAGACTTTTCAGCCTTTAACCACTTCTTTGCTGCCCCAATCAGTGAAAACGGGAACAACGTCAAGCGAACATAATCAGTAGGAACACCCGCTGGTGTATAAGTATCACTGATCTCCAGAAAGTTCTGAATGTGTTGTTGCGGATCCTCATGAAGTAATCCACCATATTGTCCAGTCACATGCAGCAACTGAATCATGCCGGACTTAATCTCAAATCCCCCGGTGATAGCGGGCTTAACTATGCTCGATGCTACTCCCTCCAGGCTGGGGAGAGCAACATCTCGCACAGCTAAAGCTTGGTCTTCTGCCATTCCTGTAGGTAAAGATCAAGCAGGACCTAATACCTGAACAGCACAAAACTCAAAACAAAAATTAAACCTGAATAGTAAGTAATAAACTGTTCAAAAAGAAATCAGTCAATAATTAGTCCCCGGCAACGGCGCCAAAAACTTGTTGCTCCCAAACGCACACGCAAGTATACGCGGTCGACAAGTAATAAAGTGATAAATCGAGTATCGTTCCCACGAGGACTATTCAGACTGAATTCTAGCAAACAATTTATATAAACTATTCAGGGATCTTTTTCCAATAGTGAGGATTTATTAACTAAAGAACAGTGATTAAATAGTAAAAGTGAATTCAAGCAATGGAGCAAAACTTGGTTGTTATCAGTAATACGGAGACGATCCAGGGTCAGAGTTACGAACAATCCAGTTGAGTTTTCCAATTGATTCCACTTCTTAAATCCCGAGTTACTAACTAACAGATTACATGTACTCGTGAAAACCTTTCAGTTCTTCATGGTCTATGCAGGCTACTCCAATCCCTATATGTCTATGGGTTGAATCACGTGCACGCATTAACGAATTCTGTAATTAGTTAAACTAGGCGAGCAAGTATATGTCTATCCTACTCACAAATTGGTTCCCCGATGCCCGGGTTCACAAACTAGTCCTATTCTTTCTTATTACGTAATTAAATCCCCTCTTTCGAGTTCAATCTAAAAACCATAGATAATGCGTAATAATCGGGCCCTGACAATTACACAAGTGAAATCAAGAAAGAATAAGCAACCCGTTATGGGATTCAATTAATGGAAATCAATCTTCAAACAATCAACCTTCATGTAATACTCTAACCCTAGAACGATAGATTTAGCCACGCATACTCATAATAACAACACAAGGAATTGATGAAATAATGAAATAATGATGTAATAGATTAATGAAAGGAAGAAAAACCCTTGTTCTTGATGTTATGAGCTCTCCAATTTGCTCCAAGGTCTGAACTCCTTTCAAAAACTAAGTAAAAGACTATTTATAGAGTTTACAAACACCTAGTAATAAGTTAGACCCAATCCTAGACGAAATAGGAAGTGAAAAACCGCACACGGGGCGCTATAACAGGCACCCCGCGCCTCGGAACGCGCTGGGACAACCAGTAACGTCAGATTTTGGGCGCTTTTGGGGGCGCCCCACGTGGGTTATAGCGCTGGGGCACTGGGCGCTATAACTGGCGCCCCACGTGCCCCATAGCGCCCAGCCAAACTGCTCCTTCCTTACTCCGAAATCTCGCTCGTGTCGTGCTCTCGTGTGCTCAATCCAATCCTCAATCATCCTTCAATCAATTCTTGATAAATCAAGCTCCTTAAAGCTCCAAATATACCGCGTAACAACCTACACACGCACAACATAAACTCAGTGTAAAACCACATTCACAAACTATAAAACGAGTGCAAAACAAGCTCAAATATGCGAAAATATTAAGGAAATATAGGCATAAAATGCCAAACATCACTCATCAAGAAAACGGTGTTAAATTCAGGGGTCTTAAGATATTTTACCTTCATATTTTGAAATACCGCCAAATCGACAACCTTGTGATATGACATACGAAGTATATAATTAGGCGATTGAATTTCTTTTTTTAATTAAAAATAGGAATTCAACTATAAATATAACTCGAGTAGAGAACATGTGTTAGTGCTCATTGCTATCAATATTGTTGTTCACAATCACCTTCATCAAACTAAAAACCCCTACTCTACTTTATACCAACCAAAAATTTGTATGGAAGAGGACTTGATTGTCCAAAGGGAACTAATTAATTGATCCTAAAATATTAGGCAGGACCAACTATCATGTGTTATAACATCTTGAAACCTTAAGCATGGTAACATCATTCTCAATATGATCTTCAGTTATTCCAACCCTTTATTTTGGAAAGTTGTGGTGGGGATGAAAAAGTATATTTGATGCATTGTGATAACATATAGTGACGATTGAGTACAAATATATTTTAAAAAGATTCTCAACATATATTTGACTCGAGTAGAGGACAAAGAATGTTCTCGCTTGTACTGTTATCAGTAATGTAAATTTACCTTCATCAAACTTACCTAGAAATACCTGCTCAACAATATACCAACCAAAAGTATCTATAGTCCAAAAGGAACTAATTAATTTGATCCTAAAATATTAGGCAGGACCAGCTATCATTTATTATAACATGATCATGAAGCATATTTAAGCAAAATAATTTGATTTTTAGATATTCCAACCCTTTCTGTTTTGAAAATTTTGGGGTGGGGAGGAGAAATTATTATATGATGCATTGTGATAATATGTAATGTCGATTGAGTGCATATATATATATATATATATATATATATATATATATATATATATATATATATATATATATATTATGTATATAACTCGAGCAGAAAATAGTGAATGTTTTTGCACTTGCAGCACTACCAATAAATTGTGAATCCACCTTCATCAAAGTATACTTGACTAGAAACACCTACTCTACTTTATGCCAACCAAAAATACCTATGGAAGAGCACTTGATTGTTTAAAAGGAAGTTTGATACTAGAATATCGAACATGGACCAACTAGCATGTGTGTTATAACGTCTTGAACGAGCTAACTATCTAAAGTTAATATCATTCTCAATTTGATTTTCAGATATTCTATCCTTTACTCATGTATTAAAAAAATTGAAGTGGGGAGGAGAAATTATCATTTGTAGTCTACCTACCACAATTTGCAGAGAAGAAGAGGATCTAATTTCATCTCACTGATAGAATGAGAATTATTAGGACGAATATTCTTTGAATAAAAGTATCACACTTTATAAAAATTTATTTGCAATATCTAAAATGAATAGAGATCACAGATGGAATATCATGTACAATGGCTCTACGAGTACCCTAACAACCACACACAAGGCTTTTTATTAAATTGCCCAAACCTACAATATTTTATTGATTTATCATTTCGTATCTGATACTCCCTTCGGTCCATTTTATTTGATCACTTTCCTTTTTTAAAAGTCAAATAATGTAAACTTTGACCAATATTTTGAGATATATTTCTTCACCATATTAATATGACAAGAATTGCAACTTGTAGTACTTTTTGTGTAGTTTTTTAATATCTAAATTATAATTTTAAAATATTGACTAAATCTAGTTCAATTTGAATCCGAAAATTGGTCAATTTGACTCTCGAAAAGTAAAAAACATCAAATAAAATGGATCAGATGGAATATTAATATTTAAATTTCAGTTAATTCGAATTTCCATTGCGTAAGGTTTATTGAAGGAGAAAGCAATGCATACCATATTTTTTTTCATTTTTAAAACTCAAGCAGGAAACCTATGATTAAGGGCAGGGGCCTCGAACCCTTAGTGGTGCTCAAAGTCTTCAATCATTATTGGAGTATATCTTTGATATTTCGCCCCCTCAAATTCTTGATAATTTCCAGAAACTTGCTAAAATACATTACGCAATATAGATAGTTGAGTGGTCAATTAGTCTCATACTTAATTTAGAGATTAATTATTGTACTTATACCTAGGTCCAAGGTGACATGTACCGATTTAATCAAGTTTAATCTTCTAAGCAAGGAACCTTGACTTTGGCACTTCTAACGCGCATAGTCTTTACAGAATCAACATTTCTCTTGAAGAAAAATTCACAACAAAGGCGAAGAGATCATTTACATTTACATAACAAATTTATTTTTGTTTATTGACATTGTAAGTATTTTTACATGTTCGATGTAATTTTAATTGTCTCAAGTAAGTGTTCCATTTCTTGTTTAAGTTGTTAGCCAAATACTAATGTAGACAAGAATAAGTAATTTAAAATACAATATACTTATTTGTTGGTGGAAGTTCAAATTAATTTCTTTAACTTTTACATTTTTTATAGTATCCAAATCATAAATTTTTATTTAAAATAATTACAAAACATCTTTCACGTTCCTCAAATAGAATAATGTAATCTAAAATTGGATAGATTGAGACCAGAGAAAATTACTCTAACAATATAATCGTCAACTTTCAACCAATAAAACGTGTTTTTTTTCTGGTAAACAATAAATAATTAACATTTACCTCCAAACCTTTACACCTTAAGCACCAAAGTTCAAGTATCAATACTCCGAACTTAGGGCTCCGACAAACAAAAACACTAGTTACAATTTTGCTGAATGGAACTTCTATAGCCAAGTGCTCTTTTTGAGCTTTATAACATTTCTATTTTTTTTATAGTATCTTTCCTTGTCTGTGTTATGACAAAACTGGTATCCACTGTTGTTCCCCTATATATCTTCTAATTGCTTGCCTTCTAAGTAGGAGTGAACATAAGGCGGTTTGGTTTGGTTTTATTATTAATCAAACCAAACCAAATATATCAGTTTTTCAAATCTATAAACCAAATCAAACCAAATAAATTCGATTTTTTCGATCTCGAATTTTTCGGTTTTCTCGATTTTTTTGGTTTTATTTTTTTATTTTTTCGATTTTTATTATATAAAGTCTCTACAAAAAATATGCAAGCGTTGCTTTCAAATATTTCCTACAACCAACTATTGATGTATGATATTTATAGAGATTTAGACATCAAGAATAATTACATATACATCTTAATAAGACAATGAAAAACAATGTACGTAAATTAGAAAACGAAAAATGGAGAGACACGATATAAATGAGTTGAATTAGTTTTATTTTTTCCCCTTAATCAACCGTGTAGTATGTTGCTAGTGTGATTATATTTAGATGATAATTTAGTGATATTGATTCTTGATAATATATAGAAGATAATTACTTAAGTGTTAATTAAGAGGAATAATGTAATTGATCATCCATTTCCTTAAAAATAGGCACATCTAATGCTTAAAGATTTCATCAAATCAATGACTAGAAAATATGGAGTATAATTAATTTAAGTTTATACAGTATAATAAAAAGTGTATCTGTTTATTTATTGTTTAATGCTCACTTGAGTGCTATGCCATATAAAATTTCCATAAAATCATATATAAAGAAGTTTGTAATGAAAATATTTATCTATAAATATTTAAAAATAATATTTATAAAATATCGGTTCGATTTGGGTTTGGTTTGGTTTTTTTTTTTTTTGGTAAAACCAAACCAAACCAAATACTCCCTCTGTCCCATTTTGTTTGTCATAGTTACTATTTCGAAAGTCAAACTTCTTAAATTTGACTGTAGATTAGGATATAAAATCTTTAACTTTTCTTAAATAAAATTTACATATTTGAAAACTACATGAAAAGTACTATAAGTCACAATAAATTACAACTCAAAATATTTAAAAAAAAAAAATATATATATATATATATATATATATATATATATATATAAAGATTACGGTCAAAGATAAACTCGTTTGACCCTCGAAATCCGAACTACGACAAACAAAGTGGGATGGAGGGAGTATGTAGGTTTTTATTTTTTCAAAACTAAACCAAATCAAACCAAACCACGAGTTGATTTTTTTATTCGGTTTGGTTTATGGTTTGGTTTGATTTATACACCCCTACTTCCAAGTATGATATTTCACAGCACCCCAGATGGCACTCATCACCTCCCTCTTGAATTGATTCCAATATTTGCAATTTATCATTGCATAGTCTACATCACCTCCCTTTTCTGAACCTGGAGAAGTGTCCACTAACCAACTGCATCTTTAAGTTCATTGATCCATCTGCATTCTACAAATATGTGTTGGTGAGTTTCTAGCATGCTATCATCACATAAATAACAACTTGTATCTTCAATGCGCATATCTATAGCCAAAAGTCTATCCTGCATAAGAGAGGTATTTTGTTTGCACAACTTTAATTCTATTGGTGATTTTATCTACAAGTTGCTGACATTCCATTTTGCTCCACTTCTTCGAAGAAAGTGGCAGCTCCAAATACCTTATAGGAAAACCCCCTTCAGTAAACCCTATAATTGCAAGCAGTTGACATTGTACTGTTGCATCCACACCTGTCATGAAGATATTGGACTTGTCTAGGTTAGCAACAAGTCCAGTAGTTACACTAAAGTGTGTTATTACCTCCATCACCCTTGACACTGATGCTTTATCTCCTTTGCAGAAAATCATAAGATCATCAGCAAAGGTAAGATGACTAAGTTTTGTTGTCTTACACAGGGGTGAAATTTGAAATCAGGCAGGTCCCCCATCTTCTTCAGAACTCTTGTTAGATATTCCATCACTATAACAAACAACAAAGGGGATACTGGATCACCCTGCCTTAACCCCCTTCTCCCCTTAAAGTATCTAATCCTTTCATATTTTCCTTTATTGAGAATCTTATAGAGGTTACACATGCCATTACAAGCTGCACAAATTTCAGTAGGAATCCAAGTCCTCTAAGTGCTTCTTCCAGGAAATCTCAGATGACCATGTCATATGCTTTTCTTAGATCAATCTTCATTAGGCATCTTGGTGAGGTTTTCCTGTTGTAGTGCCTCAGTAAGTCATGAAAAATAAGGATAATGTGTATCAGTGATCTCCCTTCTACAAATGTTGCCTGATTCTCACCAATTATACTTGGTAATATTTCTTGTAGTCTTGAGCATAGAACTTTAGAAATACACTTATACAACATATTACAATAGGTGATAGGCCTAAATTGGCTTGCATACTCTTGTGCCTACATTTTTGGGATTACTGCAATCATTGTAGCATTAATCTGTTTAAGTATCGTCCCATTCAATAAGAACTCCAGCACTGCACTTGTGATATCTTTGCCAATGATTTCCCATGTTGCTTTATAAAAGCCACTACCATAGTCATCTGGACCAGGACTTTTGTTGATGTCAATGCTAAACATTGCCTTTTTTAATTTAACTTCAGTGTATGGCTGCAGCAGTTTTACATGTGCTCCACTATTAACAGAGGGTCATTCTTTAAAAAACTAAGAATTGCCTTTACTCTCTGACCTCCAGTATTTCCCAAAAGCTGCTGGTAATATGTCACCATGATTTGCGCTATTTCATTTGGATCATTTTCATCTCTGCATTGTCATTCCTGAGCTGTGTGATTGCTTACTGAATTTTCCTTTGTTTTAGCACTAAGAAAAAGTGTATCGTGTTATTATCCCCTAGCCTAATCCAAGTGGCTTTACTTCTTTGTTGCAGAAATATTTTAGCTAAATAAGATTATTGTTTAAACTTCTATGTTTTCTCCCTTTCTTCTGCTTGGAAGGTATGATTCAGTGGATCATGTTGCAACTGCTTGTGAACTCTTGAATAATGTTTCCCTATCATCATCTGCTTCAGTGATTAGATTCCTAAAATGCTGAGAGTTCAACTTCTTCAAACTATGTTTCAGTATCTTGAGTCTTCTCACAATACTGAACATTTTGCATCCCTCTATGTGAGTCTCCCAAGCTGTGGTTACCTCCTTCAGGGAGACATGCTGCTTTACATCTTGGCATTTGAGAGATCCACTCATTCTTCACAAGGGCTCAATCTATCTTAGAGAACACTATATTTCCTTCCTGTTTATCATTCCGTGTATACCTACCGCCAAATTGAGGTACTTTATTCAGATTACTTCTGTCCACACATTCTTGAAAGTCAGCTATTTGAGCTACTGAAACTGGGTTGCCTCCAATTATGTCATCTATGTTCAAGCCAGAGTTAAAATTACCAATACTAGACATGGTGATATACACCCCCTATTAAAGTTTATCAACTCACTCCACAAATTTTTTCTTTCTTCCTTTGTGTTAAATGCATACACAAAATTAAGTAAGAATATTTTTTAGATTTTCACAGTATAATAACCAGGCCTCCATGTGATCCAAATCCTACCATTGTAATGTTCCACCAAATTTATGATGTAACCACCAATCATTTTATTTGGTATCTCTGAGATTTTATCTATTTTTATTTTTGTATCAAGAAGATCAATCAACCCTACATTTTGAAAGCTGCAAAAGAGTTTTACCTTCTTTTGCTTATTGGGCCATTAAGACCCCTTGTGTTCCAACTAAGAAGACTAACCATGGCCTGAAGGGGGGTAATGAAGGCCCTCCCCATGCTCGACTTGACTTCCTTATGACAAATTGCTAGTCCTAGTATCATTCTTAACCAACTGACTGATGAATTTGCTACATTAATTCCTTATTGTCTTGGAATAATGCTTTTGCCTATCTTGCTTGGGCTAGTAGGACTTTTCCATCCTGTGTTTGGCATGGAACTTGCATTTCCTTGAGTCATAAGATTACCCCTGTAGCTGGCTTAGTTGTAGCCTCTTTCCCTTCTCTTTACACAGGTTGTGTTATACCAATGCCCATATTTACCCCAGTAATCACAAAGTGTTGGCTTCCAGTCATACATCACCTTCTTCTCAACCACTACCCCCTTTTTATTCCTAAATAGGACATTGTCATGCAACTTAGCCCCATCTCCACTTTAACTACTAACCTTGCAAAATTTAATCTTATTTTCTTCTAAGTATTTTGATCCACCATTAGAGGTTTCCCAACTAGACTTTCTATTTTGCTTCGCCCCTTAGCACTCCAATACTTGAAGTCCAACCCAAGAACTTTACTCAAAGTGGCACTATATATAACTACTCCCAAGTGAATTCTATATCTGGTGACCATGCTTTTACAATAAAAGGTTTGTTTTCGAAGTGATAAATTCCCTCCTTCAATGGCTTCATTCTTTCCTGCTTCAGACTCAAACCTAACTAGCACTATTCCATTTTTTAGCATTGCAACTGTTTTTATCCCATGTTTATACCATAATCTCTATATATACCCATACAACACAGTAAATGGAAGGTGAGATTCTAGGACATAACATACTACTGTAGATTTTCAATATTCAATTTTACTACTAATATCGTCCAATTTAATACTAGTGATAGATTGCTCACCAGTGATTATAGGTTGCACATACTCTAATTTGAATCCAACATTAGATAACTTCGAGATTTCAAAATTATTCCAGATCTAGTTAGGAGGAGCTGATTTTGCCACTTTCTATTGTTCGAGTTGCTCGACTTCATCTGTCCATGATTATTTAATGCAACTTTGTTTGCTACATCTAATTTCTGAAGCTTCAATCATTTCTTCCCATTTCTTGAATGTCGAATTGCTCTTCTTAGTTGAGGTTCCTTTTTCTTTCATTGCTTCCTTGAAAGTTGGCGAGTTACCCTGCCCAATTTGAGTTGAATTGTAATCAGTTTTTGCCTCCCTTGTTTGTTTGGTTATTCCTTCGACCTCTACCTAGTGTTGTTTTTTGAGCCATTAATGTCTTTTGTGAGGAAATTCTAACTCTCTTTTCCATGGATGGCGCACGTTAAACTAACGTGCACCGAAAGAGAAAGGAAAGTAGTTTCAATATATAATTAAAAAAAGAACATAGATAATATCTCATTTGTCTAAATTTTAATGAATAAAATCATTTGATACATATATTAGCGAAAAGTAGTCATCATAATATGTCAAGTAAAATAAAGAAGTAGATAGGGTATATAACAAACAGAGGCGGATGTACATGGTGGAGGGCGGTTCACGTGAACCCATGGTCCCTCTACCAAATCAGTTATATTATGTGTATATTTTTTAAAATATGTCTAATATAGTATTCGGGAATCCATGCTCTAAAATCTTTAATGGTTCACTTGGTCAAGTTTCGGTTCACTTTACTCGAGAGCAAGGATCAATTCTCACTTAAATATTTCTTTAATATCTTTTTACCCCTTCTATTACTAATTAGAGCGGTCCAGCTTGTTTATTATTTTTTTAATAAAAGTGGCAAATTGACATTTTTTAACACTCTATCAATGATGTTCAAAACTTAATATAGCACCATATAAATTGATAAATGATCTATATACACAATAAAATTTTTCGTTCAGATGCTGTTTGCCGACCATTCTTGGGACACGATAGCTCTGCACGAGTAGTGGTGAACCCACTCTCTTGAAATCCTAGATCCGCCTCTGATAACAAAGAGAGGATTAAGTTGCGATGTTCAAGGAACATAGTCCACAATGTACAATAGAGAGGCAAAAAGCACCACCAAGGATTGTGGTAGGATAGATAGGATCCCTCTATTCTTAACTAGAGGTATCAGGTTTGAGCCTTGTCAATGGAAAAAATCCTACTAGGGAGTGCTATGAGCCTTACGCGGTGCGAATCCAGATTAATCGGAACTCCAATAAAAATACAGGACATCGGGTGGGAACAGGACAAAAAAATGTAGTAAGTGGAGAGAAAATAGGGGAAATGTCCCCATAAGACTTAATAGAAGGATAGGGATTCAGCTTCCGCTTCTGGGAGATCAAACGGAGCTCGATGGACAAGACCAAGTCAAAGGGTAATTAGTTTAAGTGAGAGTTGAAGTGAATTATTTAAAAACTTGTGGGTATAATTAAAAGTTTTCATATTTACGAAAACACCCCACTTATCAAAAAAAAATCAAATTTCTCATTTTCTCCATTCCCACCCACTTTTACACTCTCTTTCCTTATTCTATCATTTCAAATTTTATTTCTCTCTCTCTCTCTCTTCTCTCTTTCTTCCTCTTTTCTCTTCTGCCTTTTCATTCTTTCTTCTAAATTTCTTTTCAAATTTTATTTTATCATCATCTATATTATTTTTCTTTCTTTTTTTTTCGTATCCATTTTGTTTCTTCTTCATCCCCGTTTTATCCTTTTTCATTTTTTTAATTCTAGTCATTTTATACATCTTTTCAGATGTGTAAATATATTTTCTATATGTTTATACACTTTTGAAGATATTTTCACGGTTGAAAAAATTGTGCACACATCTCGCCAGATATGTACACATATAATAATATGTGTACACATATAATATGTGTACACATATTATCTCGTCATATGTGTACACATATGACGAGATGTGTAACACTTTTATCATATATATGTGTACACATATTATAATATGTGTACACATATTATATGTGCATATGCACACATCAGTCGAGATGTGTACACATATTGCTATATGTGTACACATCTCGACTGATGTGTACACATCTTTTTTATTAGAGTGGTGTAGGATGGTGGGTGGTGATGGTGGGTGGTGATGGAGAGTGGTAGAAGGTGATGGTTGTTGGTGGAAGGTAATAGAAGGTGGTAGTGGGAGTGGAAGGTGGTAGAAGGTGGCGGTGAGTGGTGGAGGGTCATGGTGGAATGGTGGATGGGCGGGGTGGGGGTGGGGGCGGATGGGGGCTAAGGGGTTGATGGGGTGGGTGATGAGAGGTGGAGGCTTTGTATAAATAAAAAAAATTTGGGGCGCTTTTAAAATGTTAGTCATTAGTACTAATTTTAAAAGTCTCTCTCTCTCTCATTTTTCAAGACTTGAGTCTCTTATAACTAATAAAAGACTTGGGGTCCTTCTCACCAAAAATCCTTAGTAAGTGTGACTATGTCGAGTGAAATAAAGAAGTAGATGGAGCATATAACAAAGAGAGGACTAATTTGCAACGTTCAAGGAAAACAGTCCACAAAGTACAATGGAGAGGCAACAAGGAATATTATGAAATAAAATACAGATAAAGAAAAACGAGTGTTTATAAAAACAACTAATAAATCAAAAGTCTCTTGTCTAAAAAAATTAAACGAAAAGTCGAAGAAACTTAAAGGCAGTTTCTTTATTTAAAATAATCAGTTACTTCTATTTTTAAAATTGAGAAAAGACACCATCGTTCGCCTATATAAACCCATCAAATGCTACTCATTTTCCTCCCCCCTCTTCCTTCTCTTCTTTCAAATACTACACAAAACACTTTTTTACTATACAAAAAAGAGTCTTGTGATCATTCTCATTTTGATTCTTGGTACGTTTTTCTATCCTGGTTTCCTTTCTTTTTTCTTTTTGGGATGAAAAATATGAGTTTACAGATTCTTTTTGACACTAAAATATGTTCAGTTTGATGTTTATATTGCTCTTTCCGGACCCTCTGTGAATGCGAGATATGTTAGTGCATTGGACTGTCTTTTTATTTTTTGTTAAAATGATTCTAATTGGGATAAAAGAATGATTTCTATTTGAATCTCTTTAGTTATTTTGATGCATTTTGCACTAAAATATGTTCAGTTTGATGTTTATATTGAAAGGTGAAAGTTAAATGTTTTTGTCCCCGTGGTCCGGACTCTGCATGAACGCCGGATGCGTTGTCCGTCGTAGTGTCCTTTTTGCTGGACTAAACTACTGTTGGTTAAAATGATTCATATTAGTGATCAAAGAAGGAACTTGTCTTGAATTTGATTAGTTATTTTGATGCATTTTGCAGCAAAGTATGTTCATTTTGATGTTTATGTTGGAGGGTGGAAGTTAAGTTTTTTAAATCATTTAACTAGTTTTCGTTAAAATGATTTATTATTGTGATAAAAGAATGATCTTTTTTTTGAATTCGTTTAGTTACTTTGATGCTTTTTGCACTAAAGTAATGTTCATTTTGAAGTTTATGTTTGAGGGTGGAAGTTGATTTTTTGACCATTTAACTAGTTTTGTTAGAATGATATATATTGTGATAATAGAATGATTTTTTCTTGTTAAAATGAATTATATTGGCTAATAGAATGATCTTTTCTTGTTATATTGGTTATAATGAATAATATTGTGATAAAGGAATGATCTATTTGGAACTTTTTTTGTATTTATTTGTGCTGATTCATGGATGTAACAGTTTTGATGTTTGTGTTGAAGTTATTTTTTTGATCCACTAAACTACTTTATGTTAAAATGGGTATATGTTGTGATAAAAGAATGATCTTTTCCTGAACCTATTTAGTACTGTATTTATTATGTGCTGAATGCTGATTATGAATGTATTTTATGTTGGGAAAATGATTGTGTTAGTTAATAAAAAGTACATTAGCTTTTTTTTCAGTATTGTTCTAATGAGTTCTGCAATTGAAGAAAGGTTTCATTTTTTCTATTTGAAGAAGAATTTTTTTGCGAATTCTGAGGAAGCAAACCTCAAGGGTCCACTTTATTTTTTGTCTTTACATAAAAAAAGTAGGTTATGTAATTGTGGCTTTGTTTTTATTAGAACTTAAAATTGTATTGTTATCCTCTGTAGTGGGGACAAATAGGATGTTAGCCCCTTTCTTTTGCTTGTAATAATCATATGTTGACTTGAGATGCTGTTTAGAACTCAATAATTGGGAAGCCACTATGAAGAAGTGTTGTAGATTGAGACTTAGATTGAATTTCTTAATTGATTTTGGTGTGTTTAGATTGTCTTTTTCCACTATTCTTACGTATTTCACTTCTTTACTCAAGTTCTTTTAGGCCAAAATGGAATATGGACATGTTCAGAGGTCAAAGTATGACTGTCTTCTATTTGGTATGTTATCTTTTTCTACAGAATGATTTTGTCAAAATTTCGTGTTTCATCGTTTATTTCGAATTGTGATGAGTGATGAAACACTTGGTGTTTACAGATTTAGATGATACTCTATATCCCCTTAGTACTGGTCTAGCAGCTAGTGTTGGCAAGAACATTCAAGGTATATTGATCTGTTTGTCAAATCTTTAAAGACCAAATGCCCTTTTCAAATGGTTATCTGGTGCCTAATTTAGGAGCAAATGTGCTTTTGCAGATTATATGGTTGAAAAGCTTGGTATAGAACAGAGCAAAATTGCTGAGTTGGGTAATTTACTTTACAAGAATTATGGGACTACAATGGCTGGCCTTAGGGTAAAGCTTTCTTGATCCTTTTATTACATTAACTGTCTATCATCAAACTAAGTTTTATGATGAACTTAACTTATGAGATAACTCATTTGTTTTCCGCAGGCAATTGGTTATGATTTCGACTATGATGAGTACCATAGGTGAGTCTTTGTGGCTCGGGTGTGCACTATTTTGATTTTAAACTTACCTTTGTTTAGGTCATTGAACTTAATTTGCCAATTTGTTTTTGTAGTTTTGTCCATGGAAGGTTACCTTATGAAAATTTGAGGCCTGACCCTGTTCTGAGAAGTCTTTTGCTGAGCGTACCGATTCGCAAAGTTGTAAGTCCATAGTCACTTTATGAGTGTTATCAGTTTCTTGCATACAAAGTGGTTGATATGAGCCATTTTTAAATGCTCTTTCCTTTTCTTGGTAATAGATCTTCACAAATGCTGATAAGGTCCATGCTCTCAAAGTTCTGAGTAAGCTTGGCTTAGAAGACTGTTTTGAGGGGATTTTATGTTTTGAGACTCTGAATCCAATTCATAAGAGCACTGCATCCGATGATGAAGACGACATTGAGTTTGTAGGCTCAGCCACATCCTCTAACACTGCTGCTAATGGCTCTGAGATCTTCGACATTGTTGGACATTTTTCTCAACCTAAGGCTGGATCAGTATTGCCAAAGACACCAATTGTTTGCAAACCTTCAGAAGTTGCCATTGAACGGGCTTTAAAAATAGCCAACATTAATCCACACAGAACTGTAAGACTAACTGTGTAACTACTTGAATCCTACTTCAAGATTCATTGCTATCTCTATGTACTCATTTGGAAATTTTCTATCTTACAGCTTTTCTTTGAAGATAGTGTCCGTAACATTCAAGCGGGAAAACGTGTTGGTCTTGATACAGTATTGGTTAGTTGCTGTACTCACCTCTTATTCTAAGCAGAACTTTTACACACGAAGGGTGGTCGGTTGAATACCCTTCGGCGGAAAATTATGTTGTTTATTAGGTCAAATATTATTTTTACACAGAATTAGTGAAATATTTGTTACCTCTTATTTTGTTCTCTTGCTAATGTTATGTTGTTTCTGTTATTTTCAGGTTGGAAAATCTCAAAGAGTTGTAGGAGCAGATTATGCATTAGAAAGCATCCACAATATCAGGGAAGCATTACCTGAACTTTGGGAAGTTGATAGGGTGGCTGAAGTTAACTACTCAGGTGTTGCTGTGGAGACATCTGTGACAGCTTAGACCATCAATATATTATCATTGCTTATTGCTGCTGTGGGGATAAAAATCATATGAGATTATGAGAGATCCAAATTTCCTGTCAATTGTTGATTAATATGATGTAGATGTTTTGTTGTCATTATCAATTAATTAGTCTACTACTTTCTTCCAATTACTAGTGATCCACAAATCTTGTAAATAAACTCCCTTCTGTCTCCTTCTGTTCCTCCATTCTATTATTAGGCTATCCTTTCTATGATTATATAATAAAGTTGAATTGTTATTCTAAAGGACAAAGTTTGCATCTTTTCCAGCTTATTATGATTGGACTATCAACAATACTACAACAACTATGCCTAAAATCCAAAAACAATTCTCACTGAGACCATGTTAAAAGTTTGAATTGTGACTGCCCCTAGAGCTTAGTTCAAGTGGCAAAGGTTGAGGAACTTGTCAAACCTCCGCCAGCGAACTAAGCATCGTATTTAAGTTGAGAATGGTAAAGGGATAAGGGGTAAGGGGCAGGGGCATCATTTCTGAGTTTTAAACACTACGGTTTGTCTAAATGATTTGCCCATATAGATTTCTCGGTCGTAAAAGAATTCTATATTGCGAGGATTCATCATAATGGTTAGTTTTGTGTTAATTGAAACCTATTGCAACTCTCCATGATTCGGACTTGGGACCGGCAATATAAACAAGCTCACACAAGCGGAGTTCAATAATGATTTGATAGAAGTTGTTTAGTATCCAAATGACTCCAGGAGATTGGTTTAAAGATCATTATTTATCCTAACATGATAGACATAATTCGTACTCTGATCTCACTTCAATCCTTGCGTAACGCATCAAACATGATTCACATGGCAAGGATATTCATATTAATACGTTGATTGCAGATACCTGATGAATATGATTAAGATGTATCAATCTAGCATCAGTTCAATAATGCTAGGAAATTTTGTTTTTGAGTTGTGACCATGACATATTTTTGTACGTATATATAGCTGTAAGGGGGTACAGATGATGTCATTAGTGCCTGCCATTTCCATGTGAAGCCAAAGTTATATGATTAAGAACTATATATATGATGGAATGAGGCCATTGGATTAGGACTTGGTAAATTCGTGGAAGAAAGGATTTCTCTGGATTATAAAACTATTGTAAATTCAGTTTGTAAAGATGCTTTCACTTTCAACCTAGACAAGAGTGTTGGTTCATTCAGTAAGATGCCTTCACTTTCAACTAGTAGGTTGAGATAGTGCAACTACAACATTATTTTATTTTATACTTGAAAGACAATGTCTCTTGAAATACATTTCATTTTCCCATCACCTTTAATATAGTAATAACCTAAGCGATTATTCATCATTTTATTTAAATGGTAGCATCTAAATAGGAGTAATGATTACTATGGAGGCAAATGGTAACAACATTCATCTCCTCATTTTGCACACCATTCTTTAGAGACTTGAACATAGATAAATCAACGACTTGCCATTATCTCATGAAAGAAACTTATGTATTAATGTCAAGCTAATTGAGATCGACTAAGTTATTAAAATCTCTGACGACAAGATATTTGGGTGGTTCTTGAGCTTCAACTTTTACTTTATGAGCAATGGACACATTTTGGCCAAGAAGACGTGGGCTATTGCTTACCACTGTAGGCAGAAATCGACACCAGTAGCTCACCGAAAATTGGGAAATTTTGATGCGTAGCTCTTTGGACGCACTCAAAGAGTTTTATCCACCGTTTCGAAATTTATTGAGAAATAGCCAAAAATTCACGCGCACACTTACGCTCCATTAGTGTTGGAAAAACATCCCAGACTAGTCTCATAACAAAATACTGAGGCTTTAAACAAAACTTGTTCAAAGCCCAAGTATTTTGTTATGGGACTTTATATATAAAGCTTCAGTCCCATAACAAAATGTTGTATTTTGTTATGGGACTGAAGCTTTATACAAAGTCTCATAACAAAATAAACTTGTTCAAAGCCCCAGTATTTATACTGGGACTTGTCCGGAGGTGGCTATTTCTCAGCGAATTTTTTTTTTTACGGCTACAAATCAAGTAGCGCGCGCCAAACAGGCCCCTATGCGAAATTTTTACCCAAAAATTTTCACCGGGTGCTCTCCATAAGGAGTGATTTTGCAAGATTGTCCTCCTTTAACAATATTTTAGCAAAACACCCTTATATTGGCACGGAACCAAGACTTCAAGGCACAAATTTGTAAGTGTTGGCACGGGGCCAAGACTTCAAGGACAACTGTTGTCTTGTCAATGCTTCAAGTTATATGGCGAGAATGTAGGAAGAGATTGAAAAGGGCAAGTCTTGGTCTTTTGCCAACACTTACGACCAAGTGCTAGCAAGGCTGGCAAGTATTGTTTTTTGCCAACACTTGAAGGGGCAAGTGTTGGAAAATAGAGAGGGGTCAAAGGCAAGTCTTGGCCATTTGCCAACACTTACGACCAAGTGCTGGCAAGTGTTTCTTGAAGCGGTAAGTGTTGGCAAATAGAGAGGGGTCAAAGGCACGTCTTGGACCCGTGTCAAGAGATTGACAGGGGTGTTTCCGTCCAAAGTTTTTCATTAAACTTAACAGGGACATTTTGCAAAATCACTGTTAGAGTGGGCAAAAAGGTAAACCATTGCTTATGGTGTGTATATTTCTGCAAGCAAATTCACTGTGCTTATGGTCGAGGCCTTTTGCCAAGACTTACGACCAAGTGCTAGCAAGTATTGTCTTTTGTCAACACTTGAAGGGATAAGTGTTGAAAAACAGAGAGGGGTTAAAGGCAAGTCTTGATCCCAACCCAAAAGTTTGACAGGGGCAATTCTGTCAAGATTTTTTCATTGAACTTAATGGAGGCATTTTTGAAAACCACTGTTAGCGCGGACAAAAGGCAAACAATTGCTTATGGTGTCATATTTCTGCATATCGGCCCACTCCAAGGAGCTGCTATTTATGGATTAGCCAGTATTTATACTGTATTTAACATTTAGCCACAATATAATTGGGGCGAACTTCAAAACTTGGCGTCCTAAAGTTTTGAATTGAAAAAATAAGCTTCTAGATACAAACTGAATTTCAGAACATAGTATTCTGAAGTTAAATTTTTCAATTCAAAATTTCACGTCTCTATATCCTCAAGTTCAATTTTAGCTAAAAACATTAGGCCAGAGTGTCCTGAAGCTAAGTGTTCAGTTTAAAACTTCAGGACACCAAATTCTAAAATTAGCACTTATTTTAAATTGTTGCTAAATATTATATACACTATAAATACTCGCTAGTTCCTAAATAGTGGGTGTAAGATTGGATAGTGGCGCACTTTCCCCCACTTTTAGGTATGCTATTATAATTTCAATCACTTTTGGGTGCACCTTTGTAAAGGCTTGCCGCTTGCCTATCTATAGACCATTGTGGTTTAAATTCAAGCCAGATTAAATCAACTTTAAGACCATAATTGAAATATACTATATTATACTCTTTTTTTTTTTTTTTAATTTGCTCAACTTCAAACTGAAGGTTTGAAATTGATTTGAACTTGAGCCAACGCCACACTTTTGGTACAGATTTGGCTCATTTTCAGATGAAAAAAATTTTAAGTTGAGTGAACTTCAAACCATGGACATTAAGTTGAATACATAAATACAACCCTATTGATTTGAAAGTGAATGACTATACTTGCAAACAATATTTAAATGTCACTAAAAACGAGATCGGCAGGGAGGCCGTCCATGGCGCCACAATTAATGTTTTGGCCCCCATAAAAAAAGCCTTCCAATTTTGATCCCCCCATTAGGAAAAGTTCCTGGTGACTGTCAGAGGAAAACTTCTGGTAATCGCCAGATCCTACTGCTAGTAATATCTGGAGATATGCATGAGCTTTTCTTATAGGGACCATAATTGTAAGAATTTTCTTACAAGAGTCAAATTTGTGACGAGACATTAGAAGAGTCTTATTTCTGTAAATAGAATGGGGAAAGTGCACAAAAGGCCACTTTTGCCACTGGTCTTTGGGCACAGGCCACTAATACCAAAATATTTAGTTTGTGGCCACTTTTGCTTAAAGAGATAGAACTTCAATCCGGAGTCCAGAGGCCGGATTGAAGTTCAGTCCTTAAAGATTGAACTTCAATCCAAGGCCATATGGACTGAAGTTCAGTCCCGTCCTTAAGATGGAACTCAGTCCAGGGCCATATGGACTGAAGTTCAATCCTTAAATATGGAACTTCAGTCCATGGCCCATAGCCATATGGACTGAAGTTCAGTCCTTAAAGATGGAACTTCAGTCCAGGGGCCGTATGGACTGAACTTCAGTCAATTATCAGAACTTAAGTCAATATTTATTTAGTAAAGGCCCAAAAATGGCCTCTAGTTTAAGTCCAAAAAAAATAGTGGCCTCAAACCAAATACCAGTGTTAAAAGTGACTGTTGGGCGAAATTCTTACTAGAATGGGCCATTTCTATAGAAACGGAAAATTTCATACCTACAGAATTAGGCTCCTGATTTCAAAATATATCAATACTATACCACAATCATGAATAGCAATAAATTTTGTACACATTATATGCAACCTCCAATAAATTAACAAAATTAGGAATTTGGGAGATTTTTTCTTTGTTCTTATCTTCTCTTTCACACAAATCCTAACTGGTGTACCCATCCCATCCACCAATCGATGTCGACCATCGCTGCTCCAAATCGCTAGAGGTTCTATGAAAAATCATATGATTTTGTCCGACACTTTTTTCCTTTCACTAGAGTTTTCTTCTTTGCGAAAATTCTCTCACGTGACTTGCATAACATCATACACAAATATGTACAAATTATAATACACACGAAAAAAAACATGCACATACATATACTATACACATACTTATTCCACCACCATTATATGAATACAAAGACATACACAAGTTTATACTATATATATATATATATATAGTATAAACTTGTGTATGTCTTTGTATTCATATAATGGTGGTGGAATAAGTATGTGTATAGTATATGTATGTGCATGTTTTTTTTCGTGTGTATTATAATTTGTACATATTTATATATATATATATATATATATATATATATATAACAAATGTACACTAAAACATACATTTAATCTACCACAATAGCAACCACTAGGAAACCACCATAATCATCACTCATTCCTCCATAGCAATATAAAAATTAATTTTCTACCCAAAAGAAGCAACAAGAGGAAGAAGTGAGTTTTGCTCCAAATCTGCCTAGATATATTTTGCTAAAGCTATTTACCCCGTGCAAGACCACCACTCCATTAGAACAATGCAACACCCATTTCCAAGCAAACAGAAAAAAGAAGTTGAACTACAAGAAAGACTCTATGGTGAAACTGCGAGAGAATGAAAGACAAATGAGGGGGGCAATATTGGTGGCCATAGTTACGACGACGACTAGTTTTGGAGTTGGGGAGGGACTGACCACTAGACTCGGGGCATAGAGAATCGAGTGGTTGGATTTTTCGAGGACGCGAATTAAGTTAGGAGATCAGAAGGGATAACAAAATTTGGAGCCTAAAACCAAAGATACTCTATATATTCTTCATGTTGCTATACTTTTAGAAAGTATTGTTAGGTATCATCAACAACAACAACATACCCAGTGTTATTCAACATGTGGAGCATCGAGAGGATAAAATGTACTGATCTTACCCCTCAAAATAGAAAGGTTGTTTTTGGTAGATTTTTGCCTAAGAGAAATATTTTTAAAAACATTTTTAAAAAGAAGGTATTGTTCGATTTTGTAATTGTATAAAATTGTCAATATAAAGTGTAATTAGAGTCCCCAAATCTTGTGTAAAATCATTTTAAGAAAAAGGGAGGTTGGATGCTAAGGTGTTTTGGTAAACATTTAGAGCAAGCTTGCCAAAAGTGCTTATTATTCACAAAAAGCACTAATTTTAGATAATGAAGGTGTTTGGCCTAGCTTTTGGTATAAAATAAGCGCTTCTGAGCAAAAGCAAAAGCTTTTTCTTAGCTTTTAAGCAGCAACTGAAAAAAAAAATAGCTTCTCTAGAAAATAAATACTTTTGATTTTTAAGGACAAGAATAAACATGTAAAATACAAATAACTAATAAAATTAATTCTCACATTATTTGGCCAAATACAAAGTATTATTCTTCTAAAGCATTTTTTCAGAAGCACTTCTGAAAATAAGCTGATTGTGTAAGCTTTGCCAAATAGGCTCTTAGCCCAACGATCCTATTAACGAGTCACTAGCTTACATAAAATTTTAACTGATATACTGTCAAATTATAGTATAGAAAGGTGTCGATCCCACAAAGATTGATTTATCTATCCTACATAAGTTTCTTGATTTACTATTTGAGAAAATAAAAAAGAGTCGAGCATTGAGTTTAATTATTTTAAAATACATAAAAAGAAAAATAGAAAAAATATGTTTTTCTTTTCTTTCACAAATATGATAAAAGTTATTGGGATCCTGACTTTACTTGATATTTCTTATTATAAATAGATTTATGTATTCTTCAATTTATATTTCTCAGGAATGTATAAAAGCTTTCTTCGAATCGGTAGGGCAACGAGGGAAAGGTCGAGGTCGACGTCGTGGGCCGGGTCGACCTAAAAAAATTCCACTAGAAATAATCGGTAGCTCAGTAAGTACTAGACCAGCTGAAGCTACGCCAGAGCAGGTAGCTCAACATAAGGAACCAACCAAATCTAATATAATGTCAACTAAGCTACCAAACCGGGGATTGAGCTCAGGTGGACCAAAAGGAGCAGTGAAAAGTCTCCAACTGACCGACTCTCCTTAAAATGAGCAGCTAAGTCACAACTCGATGCCACATTCTGAAGCTAAAGCTGAAGAAGTGGAGGAGATAAGAAATGGTGCACCCAAATTTGGGGGAGAAGCTAAGCTGAAAGCGCCATAGACAAGCCTATTCGCAGGTAATCGTCTATCCGAAAATGTTACGGCCCTATCTTACATAGATCTAATAGATGAGAAACCAGTTGTTAAGCTAGAACAATCAGCAATTGAATTAAATGAAAACATGCTTTAATATTGTATATGATTGGTGAACCACCGGGTTACAATGCTATGAAGAGTTATATAAGTAGGAATTGGTCTAATGTTGCTGAACTAAATCTATTCTGGCATGATGAAGGCTACTATGTTGAGAGGTTCCATGGCTAGATTGACCTTCAAGAGGTCCTCTATGGTAGCCCCTATAGCATAAACAACATGCCCATGATACTGAGCACGCCCAACTACGCTCTATAAAAGGGACTAAGCGGTCGCGACAAATATAGCTCGGTACTTAAAGTCCTGAGGTTGAATCCCACAGAGAACACGACTCCTAGCAGTTAATCTAGCTAAATTATCTGCTCAACCAACTTCCTGTTAGAATGATGCTGAAGAAACTAGGGTTGTAGAGAGAAAATTAGAGAGGCAGTTGAGTTCTCAGTCTTTTCCAGAAGAGAATGAATGAATTAATTAATTGAGAAATTACAAGTGGGCTCCCTATTTATATATGGGCCCATAATTACAAACCCACTTGGGCTAAAAGAGAAATAACAACTACTACACTAATCTGTACTAATGGACTACACTATACAATACAAAAATCTACTTAGTTACAATTATACAATTATGGATCCGGTGGCCTATCCTGGGCCTCAACACCCCCCTCAAGTTGGAGGATGGATACAACCCCAACTTGGGTAAAAAGGATCTGTGAAGAGCACCTCCCAAAGGCTTTGTCATCATGTATGCGAACTGCTGACCAGTGGGAACATGGAATAAATGCACAAGCCCATCAATAAGCTTCCTACGCACAAAATGGCAATCCACCTCGACGTGTTTGGTACGCTCGTGGAAGACTGGATTACGGGCAATGTGAAGGGCAGCCTGACTGTCGCAATAGACTTTAATAGGAGTAAGACCAGTGAAAGAAAAATCACCAAGCAGGCGTATCAACCAAGTCCATTCAGCAACAACCCTACTTAAAGCCCGGTACTCAGCCTCAGTTGAAGATAAAGAAACAACGTTGTTTCTTGGCCTTCCAAGTAATGGGAGAACCACCAAGAAATATGAAGAAACCAGTGACTGATCTGTGATTGTCTGGGCAAGCAGCCCAGTAACTATCAGAGTAAGCATGAATTGAAAGATCTGAAGCATTGTTGAAGAACAAACCATGGTCAGAAGTCCCCTTCAAGTATCTGAGAACATGTAAAGCAGAGGCCATATGAAGAAGTCGTGGAGCTTTGAGGAACTGACTGAGGTGTTGAAAAACAAACCCCAAATCAGGCCTAGTGTGAACCAAGTAATTCAACTTTCCCACCAGGCTTCTATAAACCTCAGGATTTGGCAGGATATTACCTACATCTGCTATCAGTTTAACATTTAACTCAAGAGGAGTTGAGACAGGGGTGCAGCTGGAGCAATTAAATTCAGCCAACAGATCAGTTATAAACTTCTTCTGAGATAAATGGAGGCCATCAGACACAACAACCACCTCAATACCAAAGAAATAGTTAAGAAACCCCAAGTCCATGATCTTGAATTGATCATCAAGAAAAGACTTGAGAGAATGAATTTTAGAAGAGTCATTTCCTGTTAGAATGATGTCATCTACATAGACTGCCAAAATCACCAAGGAGTCACCAACATGTCTAGCGAAAACAGAGTAGTCATTGAGTGAGGAATTGTAACCTCTGGACTGTAGGGCCTGATTAAGCTTACTATACCATTGCCTGGATGCTTGCTTCAACCCATCGAGACTTTTCTGGAGTTTACAAGCAAACTGAAGAGAGGATCATGAAATGGAGGGGGGAAACATCAATTGACAAACCAGTGGGAATTTTCATGTACACTTCCTCGGATAAATCCCCATAGAGGAAGGCATTGTTCACATCCAATTGGAATAGGGGCCAATTGGATTTGACAGCCACAACTATCAAACACTTAACAGTATGCATCTTAACTACAAGAGAGAAAGTTTCTGAGTAATCAACCCCTTGAATCTGAATGTCACCTCTCACTACAAGCCTTACTTTTTATCTTTTAATAGAATCATCAGCTCTATATTTAACCTTATAGACCCATTTGTACCCTATAGGTCTCTCACCGGAGGGCAAGGGGACTATGGACCAAGTATTGTTGGCCTCTAAGGCCTGAAACTCTTTGGTCATTGCCTCCTGCCAAGCATGTACAGAGGCTGCCTCCTAGTAAGTTTGAGGCTCAAAAGCTATAGGTGTAGAAGGACAAACAACAATGTTGCAAGCAGACCTGGAGCAGGTAGGTAAAGCAGATATAATCTTGTAAATAAGCAGGTGCAGTAGTGTGTCTAGAAGATTTTCTTGGAGCAGATAGTGGAGCAGAAGAGGGCACAAAATTGGGAATGACTGGAGGAGGAGTAGGAACTGGAGGACGACTAGAAGTAAGAGGCGCTGAAGTAGGACCATCTCCCAAGGAAATGAGATCAGATGGAGAGGGAATAGGAAAAACAGAGGCTGGAGAATTATGCATGTGAAAGGGGAAAGTGGACTCATGAAAAACAATATCTCTAGAGATAAAGGAAAGGGTAGTCTGCAGGTTTAGCGATTTGTATCCCTTCTGAGCAAAGGGATATCCTAAGAAAACACAAGGAACAACTCTTGGTTGTAACTTGTCTCTGTGTGGTTTAGGGGTGGTGGCATAGCATAGGCACCCAAACACTCTACGGTGATCATAAGAAGGGGAACACCAAACAGTTTCTCATAAGGAGACAAATTATTCAGAAGTGGAGTGGAAAATCTATTGATAAGGTATGTTGCTGTAAGGACACAATTACCCCCAAAATCCGACAGGCAGTGAGGACTAAGGGTGGCTAACGGTCCGGTTTTGACCGGACCGGACCGGAACCGGGCCGGAAACCGGCTCGGACCGGTCCGGACCGGTTGAAACCGGACCGTTGGCCACTAACGGCCCCCGATCCCGGTACCGAACCGGTGGGTCGAAAAAAAACCGGTAGGACCGGATAAATTTGGGACCGGAACCGGCCCGGACCGGACCGGAACCGGCCGGACCGGACCGGTCAAAAAAATAAAAAATAAAAAAGAAAAATCTGCCCGTTTCTAGCCGTTGGGCAACGGCTATTTTGACCTCCTAGCCGTTGTCCAACGGCCAAATACACCCCATAACCACCCCTAACTATTTTTTTCTATAAATACCCCATTATTTCATCATATTTTTCACACAAATCTTCCAATTCTCTCTAATTCTCTCAAATTTTCTACAATATTGCTATTGTTCTACTTTGGCTATTTGTTAAAAATTTATAATTTGGCTACTTTATCAAGTTCTATTTGGAGTTTCTATCAAAGTTATATTGTGCTACTTGGTGAAGTTTATAAATATCAAGTATTGGGTTAATTGGAGGCGCTACGTGGTTGAAAATATCAATTTGGCTATTTTTGCAATTTTCCGATTATCAAGTATTCAACTAATTAATTGAAGTGGATGCTCAAGTTTCAACTTCACCTCAATTATACGGTTATATTTGGTTGGTCGTTCCTACTTCTACTCTTTTATTATTTTTTTGTCATATATATTTATTTTATTTGCTATTATTATGTCTCAACGAGGTTCAATTGGAACTAGTAGTGGGGGGCGGGCACGTGGTCGTAGGGGAAATAGGGGTAAAGAAATTGCTGGTAGTTCTAGTCGGAATACCCACCACATAGATGATTCTCAACATTATCATAATATTAGCGCTGATAATATACTTGATCACGAAATGTTAGAAACACGATATGGGAATCAAAGCGGGGGTAATTTAGAAGAAACACCTGAATTTCAAGCTAGTCCACCCGAAGTTCAGTCAGACTTGCCTCCTGAACCTCCTACTAGAAGTAGAATACCGGCTAAACGTAAGGATAGATCTGATGTGTGGGATTTTGCATCAAAGAATGTTGAAGCGCAGACGGCCTCCTGCGGGCTTTGTGATAAGGTGTGGGTTTTTAGAACTGGGGGTAATGAGGGTGGGACGGGTAAACTTAGGAAGCACTTACAAAATAAACATCCTAAAGAATGGGCAACGCGGGCGGGTGGTATATATTTAGGGACCGAACATGGGGGAGTAGCGCATGATTCTTCTTCGGGTATCCAAGCAAGAATTAACCATTTAACAGGAGGGCTTCTTACTTATGATAAACAAAAGGATAGGGAAGAAATTGCTAAACTAGTTGCCCTCGAGGGTTTACCTTATAGTTTTCCTTCTTCTACTGGTTTTGTTCGTTATGTTCAGGCTGTATATAATCCCTCTTTTAGAGGTTTTCCAAGAACTACTGTTAAAAATGATATTATTAAATTTAAGAACGAATATCAGGATTATTTGCGATATATGTTTGATAACTTTGACACTAGAGTATGTCTTACTACGGATATGGGTCGTTCTACTAATGGATGTGATTATATTACTGTGACTTGTCATTGGATAGATCCTGATTGGGTTTTTCAAAAACGTATTATTGCTTATAAAATTGTTGATGAACCACACACGGGAAATTATATTTGTAACAAAGTTTCTTCAATTTGTCGTACGTACTGTTTGTCTAACAAAGTTTTTAGTATTACGGTAGATAATGCTACAAACAACACAGACGCACTTAGGAACTTGATACCTATTTTGAACCCTCCTTTTCCTGAATTTTTTCATGTTAGGTGTGCATGTCATATTTACAACTTAGTAGTCAGAGATGGTCTTGTCTTGTTTAACGACATTATCAAAAAGGTGCAGATAGCTATTACTTATATTTTTAGAAATAAAAACCAAGAAAGAAGACGAGAATGGGAAAGAAAATGTGTAGAATTAGGAATGCCAGTTAGGAGAGTCCCAAAGGAAGTTTGTACTAGATGGAACACTTTATATGAGGCATTGAATGTTGCTTATGAATATAGACTGCCTATTTCTCAAATGTATAATAAACATTTTATGGAAATCTATCACCTTAAAGATGAGGATTGGCAAGTTGTTCAACATCTTCTTCAGTTTTTACATAAATTTTATCAAGCTACTTTAGAATTTTCCGGTCAATATTATCCAACTACTCCTACCATGTTATATTATATAGCTGGAATATCGGAATTATTGAAAATGTATAAACAATATGCAGTTTACTTACCGGCTGTACGGTTAATGATTGAAAAGTTTAGAAAATAATTTTTTCCAATTCCTCCTCTTTTTTACATTGCTTCTGTGTTGCATCCTGCTTTTAAAATTAAGTTAACTGAACGACTTGTTAGAGAAGTATATGCAAATTTAGAAATTACTCCAGATGAAATTGCTACTAATGGGTATCCAAGTGTAGACGAGGCTGTTGCTAAAGTTTATGCAGATACCGTGGCTGTTTTTTGCAAAGTATAGAGCTTGGGCAGACACTGCAGAGCCAACGGAACCAATACTATCCACCGGGCAAAGTTCTTCACAGGCAGGAGCAGGAATGCGCACTTTTGGGGGACTTGACGAAAAGTTGCTTTCAGAACAGGACGAGTACGGAGAGGAATACAGCGAGTTCCAAGTGTATTTAATTCAATATCCAAAGAAACTTAACAACTTTGGAACTGCGAATTTGTTGGATTATTGGAAGAATCAAGAATCGCAATTTCCAATTCTTGCAAAAATGGCCCGGGATATATTAACAATTCAAGCTTCATCAGTTGCATCGGAAAGCGCTTTCAGCCAAGGAAGATTTCAAATTGGAGATCACAGATATTCGTTGAGAGATGAGGCAATGGAGACAGGAGTTTTATTCAGGGATTGGATAAGAGCAGAGCGAAGAAACTTTGGTCTACCAGAACTTACTAAGGAAAGGGGCAGAGCATATATCGATCAAATTTTGAGCGACGGAACAAGTGAAGGGAGTCAAACCGGCAATGAAGAAGAAGAAGAAGACGAAGAACCAGAAGGAGATGATGAACAAGATCAACAACGGCCTGTTCCAAAAGAAAAGCCTACAAGTGTCCTCAAGAAACTAGCTAATATGTTTAAAAGAATGTAATATTCTAAATAAGAATTTTGAATTTACAAGTTTTTGTTTAGATGTAATTTGCACTTCTTATATCTTAAACAATTCAATAAAATTGCTCCAAGTCTTGGAATTCAATCACAATTCACAACTATTGTCTTCATACTATTTATTTTTAATTTATAGTTTGCGCAAAAAATACTACAATTAATTACTAGTTTGTAAATTAGTTCAAATATTGAATTTTGAACTTAAAGAATTAATTCAAAAATTTGAATTTACTAAAATTAATTCAAAGTTTTAAACTTTGAATATTGAACATAACAAATTAATTCAAAACTACAAGTTCAAATTATAAAAAAAAACTACAAGTTTTTTTATTCTAAGTTTAAACTTTAATATATACAAGTAAAAACTAAATAATATTTTGTTGTAATATTTTTCAAAGTTTCCATCACTTTAGATAAAACTCAATGGAAAAACAAAAAAAACAAAAAAAAAAAAAAAAAAACTTATTTGGGCCGAACTGCCGGACCGGACCGGACCGGACCGGACCGGCATTTTGGCCCAACGGCTCTCTTTCAAATATAGCCGTTGGCCAACGGCCAAAAACGGCTATATTTGCCTATCACCCCTCCCCCCTAAACGCCCCCCATAACCCCCCCAACCTATTTTTATCTATATATACACTATTATTTCATCATTATATCACACAATTTACTATTTTCTATCAATTTATCTCTCAAATTACTCTCAAAGGCTATTTTCTAAATTTCTTCCAAAATCCAAACAATTATAATGGCTGAAAATCAAGCTCCCGCTGCTCCCGCTGCTCCTGAACGAAGACGTCGTTCTATAGTGTGGGAACTTGTTACGAAAGATACTGAATCTCAGAAAGCTAAATGTAACATCTGTAACAAAGAGTGGCAAGTTTACACTGGACCCAACAATGGAGGGACGGGAAAGTTTAGGCAACACTTAAAAAAAAACACAGAACCGAATGAGATATAATAAATGGCTTTATTCCGCGTGATTGAAAATTTGAAGAGATGGCTAAGGGAATATCTATTTCAATTATGTATTTTCGAATTTCTAGTTTATTTAGCATCTTTGTAATTTTTCGATTTCTAGTTTGTTTTGTCATTTCAATTATCTATTTCTCATTCAATAAACGTTTGTTTTGTTTCATAAACTTTACACTGATAAAATAACAAACTAGAAGACGTCGTTCAATTATTTATTTCTCATTCAATAAACTTTACATTAATAAATTTTAAAATATAATTTACATAATTATTTTGTTAATTTGTTTCATTAAAAAATATAATTTACCTAATTATCACAAATGATGTTTAAATAAATTGTTAAGTTTTTCAAATTTTATTTTTATTTGCCTAAAAAAAAAAAAAAAAAAAACAAAAAAACCGTTAACCGGCCGGACCGGACCGGTACCGACCGGCCTAACGGTCGCCGGACCCGGTTCCGATCCGGCTCCAATATTTAAAACCGGCATACACCGGACCGGTAGACCGGATTTCCACCGGTTTTAATTTTTTTTGGCCCGGTTCCGGACCGGAACCGGACTCCGGTACCGGTTCCGGACCGGACCGGACCGATAGCCACCCCTAGTGAGGACTGAAAGAGAAAAGCCCTAGAGGTCTCTAGGAGATGTTTGTGCTTCCTTTCCACCACACCATTTTGTTGAGGGGTGTGGGGACAAGAAGTTTGATGAATGATCCCCATGTCTGCAAAGTAAGACATGGTTGCATTGGACCCTTCCAACTCAAGTGCATTGTCACTTCTGATAGTCTGGACAGTGCACTTAAACTGAGTTTGGACCATAGAAATGAAAGACTTAAGCAAAGAAAAAGCATTGATCTTGGGTCCCATTAAGTGGGTCCAAGTTTTCCTGGTATGGTCATCTACAATTGTGAGCAAATATCTACATTTTGTGATAGTAAGAGTGTGGTAAGGCCCCCAAGTATCAACATGAATTAGTTGAAAAAGGGGAGTGAGTTTTGATGTTGCTATCAGAAAAAGGTAGTCTAGTTTGCCTAGCTTGAGGACAAACACTGCATTGACATAGTTGTTTAGGTGATAAGGATGAAACAATAGAAGAAACAGACTTCATTTTATGAAAAGGCATATGCCCCAGTCTATGATGCCAAAGAAGATCCAGTTTATTTATATCACAAACATGATTACAAGTTGGACTATGTTTATTTATATCACAAGAGACAATAGAAGATGAATGATCAGGTGAAGTGCTATTTATGTATGGTGATAAGTCATCAGACCTCAGAAATTTGTAGAGCCCACTGTCCTGCTTACCAAGAACCGGTGGCTTCCTCATAGAAGGGCCCTGAATGATGCATGAATTAGGTGTAAAATGAATTGTACATTTCAATTGTAAAATCAATTTATGTACAGAGATTAAGTCGTATTGGAAAGAAGGTAAGAACAACACATTGTGCAGAGTGATAGAGGGTGCAAGATAAAGACTACCAGTGGATGTGACTTTCACCTTGTACCCATTTGGTAAAGTGACTAGGAATGTAATGGGAAGGGGTTTTATATCATGTAAAAAACTAATGTCTGAGGTCATGTGGTCACTAGCTCCAGAGTCTATTATCCAACAAGATTGTTTAACCCTAGACAACAAACAGACATTTGAAGTAATGGGAGATAAATCCTTACCAGCGAAGTTGGCAGAAACCAAATGTTCATTTTGAGAAGGATGAGCTGTCAGCTGGAATTGCTGAAGAAGACTGATGAGCTAATTGTATTGATATCTGGTAATAGCATGTGCCACAGATTGGCCTGGTTCATAGCCTGATTGGGATGAAGAGCACTCAGAGTTATTGAGCTGACCTGCTGCATATGCAGCTCCCTTCTTATTTCTGGACATCTTATGATCAGGAGGATAACCATTCTTTTTGTAGCAGTGTCCTTCATCATGGCCAATGATTCCACAGTGATTACAAGGAGTAACTTTCTTCTTCTTTCAGCAATTATCAATATGATGACCAGGTATTTTGCAAAACTGACAAATAACATATTGTCTATTATAGTTGCCCATTTGATTTGGTGGCCTCTGATTATCAAAGTTGATCTTCTGAGAGTAAGACCTTTGAGTATAGTTCTGATTAGAAGTCCCAGCACTAAATGAGGCAGACTCTGGTAGCAACTGTGGTCCAGACTGCATATGCCTTTGTTGCTTATCAGAAATTAGGATGGTATATGCTGTCCCCACACTTGGAAGAGGGGACATCATAAGAATATTTCTTCGTACCCCAATGTAGGTCTTATTGAGACCCATGAGAAACTGATACAACTTCCGCATATCCATTTCCTTTTGAAATTTTGTCTTAGCACCACAAGTACAGTTTATAGAGTGTCCTGAAGAGACCAAGCTAAGCTCATCCCAGATTGACTTAATTTTGGTAAAATAACTTGCTATGTCCAGGGACCTTTGGGATGCAAAAGCTAATTGTCCCTTTAATTCTAAAATCTTGACACCATTGACACCCCCAAATCTTTCAATGTCCTTCCAAACTTTTCTTGCAGAATTGCATACCATAACACTATCAGCAATTTCCTTATTCATAGAATTGAGTATCCATGAGGTTATTATATCATTACATCTCTCCCATTGGCTAACTAATGGAGAACCAGTGGGAGGCTTCAAACATTCACCATTGATAAAAGCAAGTTTGTTTCTCCCAGATAAAGCCATGAAGATATTTCTCCTCCATCCATTGTATCCAGTACCATTAAACAGACTCGAGACAAGTTGAATTCCAGGAATATCATAATTGTGCACATACATAGGATCAGATACATCTAGTATAGGTATGTTTCTCTCAGATACTATAGCAGTACTAGTGGAAGAATAAGCATCAGTTGTACGAGCCATAATGTTGAAACCCTAATTTTTGAACTGAACACGAAACCCTAATTACTCAGGTAAAATAGCAATAGGAAGAAGCTTAATCGACCAGAGGAATTGAGAATAAATCAAACTAATTACACCGTAGAAAATATCTCAGGTATGAAGATAATGCCAAAAAAAGTCGTCGTCGTTGCCACAATTGAACCGAAAAATGTCGTAAGAGTCAAAGTACCTCAATTAGAGAAACGCCAATACCGTCTGCACACAGTGGAGAATACCAAGAGTTCATGACGATTCCGAGCAAAATCGACGAAGAAAAAACCCTAAATTCAAGTATAAAATATCCCGATTCCGGTGAAAACTCGGCGGTTCACGGTGGGGTTAATATCGGAGGAAAGAGAGGATCGTGAATTAACCGATTTCCTGCTCTAATACCATGTTAAGTTTTATAGATTGAGAGAAAAGGATGCGGAAGAAACTAGGGTTGTAGAGAGAAAATTAGAGAGGCGGTTGAGTTCTCGGTCTTTTCCAGAAGAGAATGAATGAATTAATTGAGAAATTACATGTGGGCTCCCTATGTATGTATGGGCCCATAATTACAAACCCAGCTGTGCTAAAAGAGAAATAACAACTACTACACTAATCTGTACTAATGGACTACACTATACAATACAAAATTCTACTTAGTTACAATTATACAAATATGGATCTGGTGGCCTATCCTGGACCTCAACAAAACATGCATTAATTAACTTTGTTCAAGATAATCATAAAATAATGTATTTCAAATGACTATAGGCTTGTCTTGTTTGTGAAACTCCACTAATGTAAACTTGCACTAATCATAGAATCTTTTAGGACTTTTTGTTGACTTGTAATGTAGGCTAAGTGCTTTGGTAAATTTTATATATATTTCTTTTTTAGGGATGGCATTCCCTGCCTATATTTCTGCGGCTTGTAAATTTAATGAAAAAAAAAGAGATCGAGAAAAGAGCTGCTCGTCTTGTCCTATCTATGCTCACTACCTCATTGTCTGACAAGCAGCTTCCATCATCTTTCTCTTTCAGAAGAGCCTACTTTCGCCCATGGTTCGCATCGCTATCGTGCTTGGTCCGTTCGCTACTCTCTTTTCAGCCTATATATATATATATATATGTATATATATATATATATATATATATATATATATATACATATATATATATATATATATATATATATATATATATATATATATATATATATATATATATTCTAAAATATATTTCTCGATATTTCATATTCAAAATGTCTTTCATACATGTAGATATGGGAGTACAATCATCGACAGTTTTCTTTCTTTTTCTTTTCATTTTTTTTATATTACTCCCTCCGTTCATATTTATGTGTTATAGTTTCACTCACCACAAAGTTTAAGAAATAAAAGAAGGCTTTTAAAACTTGTGGTCTAAAATAAAACATAGATGTGCGTGTGCTTGTAAATCATTTCAATGATAGCAAAGTAATAATTTTAAAATTAAATTCTTACCAAATTTAGAATGCTACCATTTTTTTTTTTGAATGACTAATAAGGAAATGCTGCCACATAAATTGGAACAGAAGGAATATTATTTTTGGAAGCTTTCTCAGGTGAAATTTGCTGCAACAATAGCACTTTAAGTAGGTTTTAAATATATATATGTATATATATATATATATATATATATATATATATATATATATATATATATATATATATATATATATATATATACACACACACACACACACTCTCTCTCTCTCTCTCTCTCTCTCTCTCTCTCTCTCTCTCTCTCTCTCTCTCTCTCTCTCTCTCTCTCTCTCTCTCTCTCTCTCTCTCTCTCTCTAGATGCGAGGAGCCCATGCCAGCACGGGCCCAATTTCATGATGTATCTTTTTAATATGAAAAAATTGTACTCTACTCGTTTAATTTTATGCGTCATAGTTTGAATTGGCCAGAGTTTAAGAAATAAATAAAAATGTGTGGTCTAAAATAAATCATAAATACTTGTGTGTTTGTAAATTATTTTATTAATGACAAATTTGTAATTTTGAAGTTAAATCATTTCCAATCTAGAAAGCTGCCAATCTTTTCTAAACATACTAATATTCAAATACTGCTACATAAATTGGAATAGAGAGAGTACTCATTATTGATTTTTGTTTATTTCATTGCTATCTCTTTTACTTTAAGACAAATACATAATACAAATTCTTCTATGATCACAATTTTTTCATAACCTTTTAAATATATAAGTTCAAACTTAAAACTCATCTTATCATTGAAACATATTTTACTTAGTTATCCTGAATTCTCTTTGGGCATAATAGAATACTATGTGCCTTTAGAAATTATTTAAAAACTCAAAAATTGATTGTTATAATTTTTATTTTAATATTAAAAACAAACAAGTTAACATTTTTTTGAAAGAAAAAAAAGGTCGCAAGAGAGCACATGTGCCTAGAAGTAGGTGACACTGGCATTCTTCAGAAATTTTAAAAACATGTCTCACTGTCATGAGGTATCACTATTTTAAGCTTTGTGGTACTGAAAAAAAGAACTCAACTTTGCTATATTTACCAAAGAATATAAGTGCATTTATTGTCATAAACATATAAAAGGAGGGCTAAATGGCACTTCGAAGAAGATGTACAACAGATAGGGGTGTCAACGGTACAGTTCGGTCGGTTATTTTTAAAAAAATTATATTGTACTTATTTTCGGTTACTCAACGACATATAACCAAAATTAGACATTTTGAAACCATCCCAATCATATTGGTTTTTTCGGTATCGATACGGTTCGATTAATTTTTGGGTATTTTATTTTAAAGTGTCATCTGCGTAATTCATTATATAAGAAATAACAACACTCAATATAAAATACAAGTAAAGTCATAATAACTTATTTGCTCTTAGTGTATAAGCCTTAATTTGTCAGTTTCTTTTCCATCACCTTTTTCACTGTTGAGGGTAAAAGCAGTTATAGATTTTTGATTCTTCTTTCTTTCGTAAGGATTTTTTTTTTTTTTTTTTGCAGCAATCCATATTGCCTCACATGCCTGAAAGTGTCATTTCTTCCCAAAGAGGCAAGTTCTCTTTTACAATAATTACATGTAGCTTTAGGTGGTACACTTCCTTCTACTCTAGTGAAATGATGCCAAACTTCAGACCCTTTATCACTAATTTTGTTTTGAGGGACTTTTGAATTGGTTCTTTTACGCTTTTGAGGTGATCGAGAAGGTATACCTGCTTTTGAGTTTATTGTAATTATACATTATCTTGAGAACTCTGACTCCTATACATAGCATTAGATTGCTCCATTGATACAACCTATTAAAACAAATAAAAATTAAAAGTTATAGTAACTTTAAGAAATAAGTAAATTCTCGAAATAAAATTACCTAATTGAAAACACAATTGTGTAATGCATATTAACTAATAGAGATTAAGATAATTAAAGCAACATTTAATTATGTTTAACTCTTTTCTATTAACTATATAATATTTTTATATTTTATTGATATGGTATTTCCTCTAGACAAAAAAAAAACTGTAGCACCCGATATTAATAATTGTTCTCCAGTCATAATCTCTTCTATAATCCTTATACTGGTTGAAGAATAAAAAATTAAAAAATAGTATTCAAAAGGGAAAAAAATAACCAAAATAGAATAAAAAAAGATCAACAATTCAATATAGAGTACAAACATCACAAAAAATAATTTTATTATGCGAGTGAAATTTAAATGGAGAAGTCATTGAATTCAACGTAATTATATCTAACTCTCAAGTGTAATGAAATAAAATAAGAAAAGGAAAAAGTAAGAAAGTCTTGCCTTCTTTGCTGCAGATGCCGTTTTGCTCAGATAGGGTAGAGACTTTGACTAATTCAAATAATTACAATAAAATACTTTATTTTAATTATGAAAAAGTAGGTTTAATATTATGTGTAAGGTCTACCACAAAGTTTAAGACCCAATTTCAAGGTCGAAATGTTATATCTTTAAATTATATATATATATATATATATATATATATATATATATATATATATATATATATATATATATGTTATAATTCGGTTCGGTATTTTTTCAAAAAAAAAAAAAATCACCCTAATTTTTCGGTACGGTTGTAAATTTATATAAAAACCTGCAATCTTACCTAGAAAAACCTAATAATCGGTTCGGTTCGGTTCGGTTCGGTTCGGTTCGGTTCGATTCGGTCAGTTTTTTAAACTTTGTGGACCTCCCTAACAGCAGAATCTACAATGTAAATTTAGCAGGGCTCATATGTTAGCACGTGGAACCTGCAAAAAGTAGTTTAAGGATAAATTGGTCAGACGTTAAAAAAGTTTAAACGGTGGCTACAGTAATACACTTTGTGAACCAATGGAGTTGCTCTATTTTTTAATACAATTACAAAAACGCCCTCCTTGACCCAATTCTCTTGACCCAATTCTAATCCGGATGCAGCTCTTTTGGAAACCGGAGGCAGGACACTTCTCCACGTTTATATAGTAGTACTAATATATCATTTTTCTTCTTAAATTTCTGCAATATATAAGTAGAGTATATAAGTATTATTTGTACAGAGAAGGGATTTGTTCCAATAATAATAATAATAATAATAATAATAATAATAAAAAGTTAAATTTATTATTATCATTTTTATCTCAGGCTCAAATACGGACAATAGAGATTTATTTTAGAGACGGGAGTGTTTAGCTATATAGGATTTGAGGAAAGCCTAATTCATTTTCTAAATTAATTCAGTTTAGAATTTCGCCTCAATAAATAGAATATGATAAGTTCTAGTAATTTTTAACATTTTACATGATTAAATTGCACTGATTAAAAAGAATCTTTCAGTACTTTAGTGCTAAATTTTATACAAAGATGATATGGCAAAAAGAGATCAAAAGTAAAAATATTTCTCTAGAAAAGATTTTAAAATATCAATATTTTTATTCTTTACTTATTTTTAGTTGGCCTGCTTTAGCTGTGTCCTGACTTAGAGGAAGATGTCAGTTTTAAGTTACTGCTACTTTATTGGGGGATGTAATTCATGCATTTCAAACGGTTGTAATATGTAATATGCATCACTATATTATATTATATATGTGTCATTGATTAACAACTAATCTGACTAGAAACAAAGATTACTTCTAGCATATGATTCTTTATGAAAAAGGCAGTACAAAAAAAAAATTAAAAAAAAAAATCTTTAAATCTACTACCCCAAAAAGATACATTTAAATATTACTAGAAAGGAAATACACAAAACTCCCCCACACTTGAAAATTTACATTGGCCCAATGTAAAACTTAAACTGGGGGTCACCAAGTTTACTCCTTCGTGTTGTCTGCAATCTGCATTGCCACAGTCCTCAATGTCATTGCTACTAGCACTTTCACCTGTCACATGTCCTGCTTGTTCAGTAGTCGTATTAGCATCCCCACCCACTAAAAATGCAGCATCACTAATTTCGTGTTTTGAGTTCCACTGCATTCCTATGTCAAAATCAAAAACACCAAGTGGATGTGTCATTGTTGATTGTAGAACTCCATGAAAATACTGCTCGTCATTCATAAAAATAAATGTACTCGGTTGCATCTGGGATCTGTTGTCCATGTTGACTGAAAATACATATCTTGAATAGGGAAAGGGGAACATACAGTAGGTATCTTTCACATATCCTGCATTGTATCATATTTCCAATAAAACGCAGTACAGTGGCTTGAAAATCACGGATTTCCTCACAAATCTGTTGTTGATGGAAGAATAAGAGTATCAATTTTTTCTTCAACCCTTTGAAAATGTGTCGCAAATACTGGAAGTTCATGTTGTTGTTATCTCCTCCATTAAGTAAAAATATTTTCAAGTTCAGTTTTAACACATGGCCACAATTGATTAAGAGAAGCTATTCCGATATCCGATGGATGAAGAAATTCATGTCCAGGAGGCATGCCAAAAATCGTGATCAGCTTGGTGATGGTAGAGCCATGGTAGAAAGATTTTATTGCTTTTTTTTCAATAATCTTTTATATTATCACAAGTAAAGATTTAAGTACAACGAAAAGGTGTAAACGATTACACCTAGGGCAGTTGACAAACAAAAAACGTATGTACAATATCCCGCGTGGACAAATTCTACCAAAAAAATGGATAGAACCACCTACCTCTGTCCGAAGAACTAGAACACTACTCAGTAATTGCTTTTCCCCGCCGAATCTCCTCTAAGCAGTCTTGCTCTGATATGATGAATAATGTCTTGACGCCACTTTGCGCTGCTAAAGCCTCATTCAAGACTTTGCTTCTCCAAATAACTTTTCACTCTTAACCTAATTTGTGTTTTGCAACTCTAATGTAATGGAAGGGGTTATTTAACGTGCAAACCCCCTCTACTCCACCATTATTTTTTTTATTTAACTTAAATACCAAATAATAAGGGTAATAGCTAATTGGTCCTATAATTGCTCCTAATTATACCCCTAACCCTTCTTCCAACTCATGATTTATATAAGTAATTTTTCCTATAATGATAATTAAAATAAATGTACCGAAACTAACGGAATAACTAGGAAAAATAATACTTGTAAATTATCGGGTCATTACATTCTCCCCCACTTAAACTCTCGCTCCTCCTCGAACGATACTTGAAGTCCACCAAGAGGACTATAATCGAACGACTCTCAATAACACACTTAAATAATCTAGGCCCCCATACAACTGCATATGAGGCGATAGAATAAATACATAAGCAAATTTCAACTAGCAAGTGTCATGATACATACTTTTTGTCTCAAACAAGTTCAGATATTTCTCTCGCATACTCGCCTCAATCTCCCAAATAGCCTCATCTTGTGGACGATTTTTCCATTGCACCTTTACCAAAGGAATTTCTTTTGATCTCAATTTGCGAATATCCCTCTCAACTATAGCAACCAAAACCTCCTCATAAGTTAGATCCTCATCCAACTTAATTGTATTCGCCTCAATAATTTGAGTAGGATCACGAACACACTTCTGAAGCATAGAAACATGAAAAACTGGATGAATCAGCATCGAATCGGGTAAGGCAAGCTTATAAGCAACGTTACCAATACACTGAATAATCTCAAACGGGCCAATAAAACGAGGGCTCAATTTTCCTTTCTTCCCAAATCTCATCACACCTCGCATCGGTGACACTTTTAAGTAAACCAAATCACCCTCCATAAACACCAAGTCCCGGGTCCTCCCGTTTACATATGATATCTGCCTACTCTGAGCAGTCCGCAAGCGATCCTGAATAATCTGAACTCTATCTAAAGTCTGCTGTACATAATTTGGACCCAAAGCAATCATCTCACCTGACTCAAACCATCCCACTGGAGAGCGACACCTACGCCCGTACAAAGCCTCAAACGGTGCCATTTGAATAAAAGACTGGTAACTATTATTATAAGTGAATTCTGCTAGGGGTAAATGGTCATCCCAATGACCACCAAAGTCCAGCGCACAAGCTCTCAACATATTCTCTAATATCAGAATAGTCCGCTCAGACTGGACATCCGCCTGTGGGTGAAATGCAGTACTAAGCTTAACCTTAGTCCCTAACTCTCGCTGAAATGACTGCCAAAACTGTGCTGTGAATTGAGAGCCTCTATCAGAAATAATAGAAAGTGGAGTACCATGCAATCGGATAATATGCTTAATAAAAATCTGAGCCAACTTCTTTATTGAATATGTAGTCTTCACTGCAATAAAGTGAGCAGACTTGGTAAGTCTATCAACCACCACCCAAACCGAGTCATGTTGTCTCAAGTCCTAGGCAAACCAAAAATAAAGTCCATAGTAATCATCTCCCACTTCCACTCGGGAATAGGTAACGCCTGGGATAAACCTGCGGGTCTTCTATGCTTGTACTTGACCTGCTGACAGTTTGAGCATCGAGACACGTGCTCAACAACATCCTTCTTCATTCCCTTCCACCAGTATAACTCACGAAGGTCATGATACACCTTAGTGGCACCGGGATGAATGGAATATCGCGAGCTGTGTACCTCATCCAGTACCAACCGCCTCAAGTCATCAACATTAGGAACACACAAAGGACCGTTGAGACGAAGGACACCATCATTACCAACTGTAAACTCTGACGCTCCCTCACTTAGGGCCGTATCTCACAACTCTAGCAAATAAAGATCCTCATACTGCCTCTCCTTGATCTGATTGGCAAGAGAGGACTGGGTCATCATACAAGCAAACACCCTGTCAGGCGCTGGGTTGAATACTCTAACCCTCTGGTTAGTCAAAGACTGCAAATCAATCGCCGAGGGCCTCAAATCAGCATCTAAATATGCAAGACTACCCATAGACTTCCGGCTCAATGTATCAGCTACAACATTGGCCTTTCTTGGGTGATAACGAATGGTAAGATCATAATCCTTGATCAACTCGAGCCATCTACACTGCCTGCCATTTAAATCCTTCTAATTAAATAGGTGTTGTAAGCTCTTGTGATCAGTGAAAATCTCACAAGGCTCACCATAAAGATAGTGCCTCCAGAGTTTCGAAGCAAACACAACCGCTGCCAACTCTAAGTAATGGGTGGGGTAGTTCTTCTCACTCACCTTCAGCTGCCTCGATGCATGTGCAATCATCCTACTATTTTGCATTAAGACACACCTCAAACCGATACGAGAAGCATCACAATATACTACAAACCCACTTGAACCAGTATGAAAAGTCAATACTGGAGCAGTAGTCAATAAGGATCTTCTTAAAGCCCCCCTCACACTCCTCTGACCATCGAAACTGCACAACTTTCTGAGTCAAACGGGTCAGCGGAGCTGCAGTAGAAGAAAACCCATGAACAAATCGTTGGTAGTACCCTGCCAAGCTAAGGAAACTACGTATCTCTGTCGGAGAAGTAGGTCGTGGCCAATTCTGAACTGCCTCAATTTTCTTTGGATCAAATTTAATGCCTTCACTAGACACAATGTGACCCAAGAATGCCACAGAATCTAACCAGAATTCACATTTAGAGAACTTGGCATACAACTTCTGATCCCAAAGTGTCTGCATAACAGCTCTCAAGTGCTCCTCATGCTCTGCTCGACTACGGGAATAAATCAAGATATCATCAATAAAGACAATGAAAAATAAGTCCAAGTAAGTCTTGAACACCCGGTTCATCAAATCCATAAAAGTTGCCGGGGCATTTGTAAGCCCAAATGACATAACCAGAAACTCATAGTGACCATAACAAGTCCGGAAGGCCATCTTTGGGATACCAATCTCACGAATCTTCAACTGATGATAACTAGATCTCAAGTCAATCTTAGAAAAAAATTTAGCTCTCTGCAGCTGATCAAACAAATCATCAATACGAGGCAACGGATATCGTCACCTTGTTCAGCTGCCTATAGTCAATACACATCCGCATCGAGCCATCTTTCATCTTAACAAATAATACTGGAGCTCTTCAAGGTGAAACATTGGGTCTGATAAATCCCTTACAAAGTAAATCCTGCAACTGCTCCTTTAATTCTCTCAGCTCGACAGGAGCCATACGATAAGGAGGAATAGAGATAGGCTGCGTACCCGGAACAATATTTATGCCAAATTCAATATCTCTATCAGGAGGAACACCCAGTAAATCCTCTGGAAACACATCAGCAAACTCACAAACAATAGGAATAGAATCAATAGATGGGGACTCAATGCTGGTGTCCTGGATCAATGCCAGATAGGCTAAACACCCTTTTCCTAACATCTGTCTAGCCTTTATGAAAGAGATAACCTTACTCGAAGGTGCAAGATAAGAACTGTGCCGCTCAACCGAGGGTGAACCTGGAATAGAAAGCCGGACTGTCTTGGCATGACAATCAAGAGTCGCCTAACAAGATGCCAACCAATCCATACCCATGATCACATCATAGTCAACCATGTCAAGAACTAATAAATCAACAACAGTTTGTTGACCCTGAATAGAAACTACACAACCTGGATATACTCAATCTACCATAATAGACTCTTCAACCGGTGTCGAAACACAAAAGGGATCATTAATAAGCATATAATCAACATTGAAACCCGCAGCAAAATATGGCGATACATAGGAATAAGTGGAATCCAGATCGACAAGCAAATAAGCATCACGACCACATATAGAAATCATACATGTGACCACAGCATTAGATGCCACCGCATCCTGCCTAGCTGGGAGAGCATAAATTTGATCCCTAGTCTGAGCCTGAGGGTGAACACCACCTGAATATCCACTGTCTGATCGACCACCACCAGAATAACCACTACCTGGGTGAAAACCGCTATAATAACCACAACCTGAATGACCACCACTAGAAGAACCACGACCTGAATAACCACGGCCTCAATAACCACCACTAGAATGACCACCAATTGGATAACTGCCACCTCCGTGCCCATGACCTCTGCCTGGCTGTGGAGGACCCCTAGAGGCCAAAGGAGCTGTAGAAATACCAGGAGCACGGGTCAATGCCTGCGACTGAGGAGCTGGATGACTAATAGCCTGATGAAGTCTAGGACAATCCCTCTTAAAATGTCCAATCTCCTTACAATGATGACAATTAATACCAGGACGATATGGCTGGGCCTGATAAGGCATCTAGAAATGACCCTGCTGTATATGAGGAGCATACTGAATTTGCCCCTGATGAGTCATAGATGCGACCTGAGATCCCTGTGATGTAGAATAAACCTGCCTATCCGAGAATCTGCCGTGGGAACCTTTGCCTCCAGAATAATTACCTGAACCACGGGACTTCTTACTGTCCCGCTCTTCTCTATCCTGAATACGGTATCCCTCAATCCTCCTGGCTGTCTCAACTGCCTGCTCAAACAAAATCCCAGAACCCACATCACGTGCCATACGATCTTTCAAAGGAGGGGAAAGACCCTCAATAAACCTCTTCACCTGTTCTGCCGTGGTGGGAATCAATATAGCCCCACATTGAGATAACTTTGTGAAACGAATATAGTACTGAGTAACTTTCATGTCTCCCTGGCGAAGTTCTTGAACTGTCTGCGATTCTCATCTTTCAAGGTCATAGGCAAGAATACCTCATAGAACTTATGCACGAACTCTGTCCAAGTAAACTTGGGTAACCCAGCTTACCTGCCTGCAATAAAATATTTCCACCAAGCCTTAGCATGCCCTCTGAGCTGAATTGTCGTATATTCCACTCCATGTTCCTGAAGAAAACCCAATGTAGATAGCATCTCCTCACAACTCTCAATAAAGTCAAGTGGATCTGCAGAAGCATCTGTCCCATAAAAAACATACGGTTTCAACCTCTTAAACTGGTGAAGTCTACCTGTGTCAATACTCTAACCTGTAGTCTAAGGCGTCCCACCAATTATAAAAACATCTTGATCATGAAGACCCGTAGCAGCCTGAGTCTCTGGAGTATGTATAACCGGAGTCTGGATACCAACCCTAGCCTGATCTCGGGAAGTAGCTGGATCAACTGGTACACCCTGAGGGTACTGAGCCTTAAGAAATCCCAATATCTGCACCAAAGTGTCCTGAAGAACCGGGGTGGCTATAAATCCCCATCAATAGGAATTGGACATCCCTGAGCGTCCGGTACAACTAGCGGATCAACTGGTGGATCCTCTGGTACTGGATCATCATCCATAGCATCCTCCCCTACAGCATGATTGGCCCTAGCCCTAGGTTGGGCGGCTGTCTGAGTATGAGCTCCACGACTACCCCTACCATGTCCTTTACCTCGGCCTCTGCCACCACCTCTACCACCCCCTCTCGGGGCAACCTGCACCGGTAGTACTACCTCAGGTGCCTGTGCTCCTGCTTCTGCGTCCGGCGCATTCACCCCTTGTTGTGATGAAGAAGCACAAGTGATCACCATCTGCGAATTAGACAGTGGAATAAGTTAGCCTTTGACCTGAAATCTATATGGCTAAAACAGAAGAACGAAAGAACGGAAATTTTCACTAAATGCCACATAGCCCCTCGTAGATAAGTACAGACGTCTCCGTGCCGATCAACAAGACTCTACTAGACATTGTTCATGACTTATCAGGACACTAGACCTGGGCTCTAATACCAATTGTCACGACCCATAATCCTGGATAGTCATGAGGGCACCCGAACTAACCCTATCGGGCGAACCCACTCGCTACATTAATGATTAATCTCAATAATATTAAATAAAAATATAATAAAATTCAAACTGTGATTTTTATTACTGAAATACACGGAATATCCCACAACACAAATGAAAGGTCTAGTCCTCTACCATAACCATGAACATCTATAAGATAAATACCGAATAAAATATCCAAATGTCTGAAACAATAAATAACAGGAATGAAAATAATGGAAAGGTGTGCTACCACAGAATGAGGATGGTTGGTTCACCGCTGATCAATAGGAAAAGCTTCAACTCTGGCCACGGATCTCGCTGATGCTCGGAACCGTATCTGCCAAAACAGATAATAAGAAAACAATTAAAAAAATAACGTAAGTCAAGAGGACTTAGTAGGTGGATAGACTAGTTCCTATGAAAGACAGGAAATTAGTCTAAGCAATACATTAACAGAATAGAGGTGGGAGAAAAAAGAAACATATTATAATTCGCTATTTAAATAGTTCATCCAATCACACCATTCAACATTAATAAATCTCATTCAAGAACCAACAGTTAAACTCAATAAACCAGCAGAATATGTGGGCTAACTCCGAAAAGATTTGATAGTGGACCAACTCCGAGGCTATCCAATGTACCAACTCTAAAATAGATAGTGGACCAACTCCGAGGCTATCAAATGGACAAACTCCGAAATATTATCAATTGGACCAACTCTGACATATCAAAGTAATCATAAATTTCCATGTCAAATATGCACATAACTTGCAATACTTTAAACAACAACTAGGAGTAAACACAATCCAGGAAAACAACACATATTCCAAGTAAAGATTTAAACACAACGAAAGGTGTAAACGATTACACCTAGAGCAGTTGACATACCAAAAACGTATGTACAATATCCCGCGTGGACAAATTCCACCAAAAAACGGATAGAACCACCTATCTCTGTCCGAAGAACCAGAATACTATTTAGTAATTGCTTTTCCCCGACGAATCTCCTCTAAACAGTCTTGCTCTGATATGATGAATAATGTCTTGACGCCACTTTGCGCTGCTAAAGCCTCATTCAAGCCTTTGCTTCTCCAAATAAGTTTTCACTCTTAACCTAATTTGTGTTTTGCAACTCTAATGTAATGGAAGGGGTTATTTAATGTGCAAACCCCCTCTACTCCACTATTATTATTATTTTTATTTAACTTAATATCAAATAATAAGGGTAATAGCTAATTGGTCCTATAATTGCTCCTAATTATTATATCCCTAACCTTTCTTCCAACCCATGATTTATATAAGTAATTTTTCCTATAATGATAATTAAAATAAATGTACCCAAACTAACGGAATAACTAGGAAAAATAATATTTCTAAATTATCGGGTCATTACAATGAGCTTTATATCATTTTTTTTTTTTGGAGAAATCACGGGGTAATATATTTGGACCTAGACACATAAAAATTTTCCGAATGAAAGAAAATATTTTCTTATTCTTAAATCTCATATATGTTTGATTACTTTCTTATTCTCCACTATTTTTTTAATTAACTCCATGAGACAACTAATTTAGAGAAAAAGTGGTCAGTGTCCGCATATTAAAAATGGGCGACATACAAGAAAGCCTTGCACTAAAAGTTAATCAAGTTCCATGAAGGTGGAACTAACAGTCTAACACCATTTAGCGCAGTTGGCCAACCATATTATTAGCGCAGTTGGCCAACCATATTATGAGTCTGCACTTATAGTTTCAATTGTATCTTTCAGAATTATTGAAAATACATGCTGAAATTTCATTGTATTCCCCCATATATCATTGTATTACTTGATACTCCCTTGTATGTATTTATCTTCATTTAGCAGGATAATTATTACTTAGTCCATGAAAGCAGCTAGTTGGCAAATAAAGATATGAAGTCTACATCGTTTAGAGAAAGTACAGAAATATAAAAAAACAAATTCATATTAATAGACACATTTAAAGAAAGTTCATAAAATTAATAAAAGAAAAATAAATGAACATATATACATGTAAAAGAAGACTAACAGCTTTGGTCGCATATACGATGATTGTCATTCACTGAAGATATGTCGGACATACCACCTTCACAATTGAAATATTTTGTTTCTTTAAAAAAGAAAGAAAGAAAGAAAGAAAGACAGACGAAACCTGAAGATGCATGAAGGTAAAATGGGATAAATATTTTAGTGGGGAAAGAAAGCAATCATGATATTACCCCAAGAAATGCCTGATCACTTCTAAAAACCAAATCCCCCTACTTCTTTGCTATGGCGTGTTCTTTGTCATCCTCTTTCGATAAAATGTACACTTGTCAAATTCTCATTCCACTGTTAATATTAGGTACTTAGAGAACAGCGAAGAATGACTATTCAGATTCCATCTTTAACTATGCATATATGAATTAGGTATATACTAGTGAATAGGCCCGCGTTTGCGCGGGTGTTTAAGAAAATTAAAATACGACTTAATAATTATTTTATTATTTTCATAATAAGAAACTACTAATATTTACTCTTTGATAAATTTTATTCTCTATAATCTGAAAATTATTCACCCTATATTTATTTCGCAGAGTTGACTGTTTTCTATTAAAGTATACGCTATGCTATCTCTATATTAATGCATAGGGGTGTTCATAAAAAACTGAAAACTCGAACGGAAGGAAAAAAACCAACAGCTTTTTGGTTTGATTTTTAGTTTTAAGAAATCGACAAATTATGATTTAACTTTAAATAAAAATAACCGAAATAAAGGGAACCAAACTGACTCTCTCTCTCAATAAATGCATTTTTTTGTCATGTGAAAGACTTTTTCTATGAATTTGCTAGTGCTGCCTTTTAACTTAAAGACTTTTCCTATGATGCTAGTTGCAGCCTATTAGTAACTTAATTACTTTTCCACACCCTGGTGTGGAAGTGGTGGCACAAATTATTCTTTTACGGCAAGTCGTAAAATAAATATAGGGTGAAAAGTTATAAGGTCATCTTAAGAGAAGCAAATATATAATATAGTTTCTTCTGATTGGAGTTTCTGTAGAATGGACCAGCTCTAGCCAGTGGCGGTACCGAAAAAGATTTTGATAATATCATTTTATCAATCACTTTTAAATTGTTTAGATGAAGAACAGAAAGATCTTGAAATGGGTTCTAATGTGAGATTGTTTAGTTTACTCTTTTAAATTATGATGGAAGATTTCCAACTTTTAACATATACATCAACTATGATTGTGCAATGTCAAGTTACTTTAAAAAACTAATAAAAAATTTATAAATATCGAATTGATGAAGTTTTTACTAATTAGATTTGGTTTGATTTAAGATTTGAAAAATCGACTTAATTGATTTGATTTATTTATTTTTTTTTGGCAAAAAACGGATCAAATCGAGTCGAGAACACTCCTATTTATACCCATGAAAGCATGGAACCTTCAACTTTCCGTTATACCTATGCTCTTTTTCAATCTCATGATCAAGCGATAATAAGATTTGAATCATAATGTAAAATATTTGCTTATCTATACAACTATATTTAAACAATTTATCAAAAGATATATGTTCAAATGAATGATGAAATATTAATTAATTATTGGCTTAGACCAAAAAACAAAGAAAAGCTATTGGCATTGGTGAATGAAAGGTAACAGTATAGAAGAAAAAATGAAAGTTCTTATGATAAATAGCAAGGTAACTCTATTTGATATATTTTCGAAATTCACAAAAGATTATAGTTATAATAAACTCTACAATACACTCTCAATTAGAATGAATTAATATTAAACGTATTTATTCATTCTCCACAATATATAAGTGCTTTACTTTAATTTTTCTCGAGCATTTAATAATTCTGGCTCAGTCATTCCTTTGAAACTAATCCTTATCTTACTTATTACCTTATTCGATTCTATTCGGTCATAACCGATTCAAGAACTTTCTTTTGTATATCCTATAATAAAATCTCCAAGTTGATGTTCTTACTTGGATATATTGTACGTGCTACTCGATTTATGTTCTTAATTTCTTACTCATCCGACATGGCATAAATCAGCAAATTAAACCTGTACTCATGAATAGTAAGGTTTAAAAACTGTGCAATTCATTAAGTGAAAGATGCTAACCAAAAAGTACATAAAAATTAAAAAAAATTATCTCTGCGAAAGAACCATAGAGGTAACCCACCACATTACCACCTTCATTCAATTGTAGTCCTACATCGAAAAATTCAGCTTCACGGTACATCTGTAAAGCTATTTGAATTCATATAAGGAATACATAATTGTAAGCCCAATGAAGGTGAAGGAGACATTTTTAAGGAAGGAGATTCTGACTTCTGTGAGTCAAATCCCCATTGTTCGTCTAATTTTTTGTGTAAAATTCTCATTCTTCTCCTCTTAATTAAGTTTGACAACATCCTAAAAAAATCTATTTTCTTAATTAGCTCCTCCTACCTTTCCAACACACATCAGTTTCTCTATAAACAAAAAAGATATAAATGAGAGAGAAAATACAGGAGTGAGACCATATAGGCACACCACGAAAATCCAAAACACGTAAAATCATTACCAAAAGATGATATTCAAAGAATTGTCAAAATTATTCTCATAAAACACATTCATATAGCAGCTAACGCTATTAGATATTTGATGAAAATGAAAAGAGAAGTGAAGTTTTCTTGAATTGTTTGAATCGTTCTGAAAACTAAAACTCATCCGTAAGTGCTTTCCCTTGAAATGGTGGCAGTGTGAGTTATTGTAAATGTGCTTGTGAGTACGTCCTCCATGTTGGGAGAGGTATCTATTAGGACTGCTGGGTTTATATAGAAGATCAGCAAACCGATTTGTATTGTCACTTATTTTTCAGAATTTATTTTGCCATCAATTGGCTATTACGTGGGGATTAAATATGTGACGTTAAAGTTAATTAAGTTATGGGTTTAATGAGAAAATGAACGTGGGTGTAGATGAAGGAAGAAAATCAATACAATTAACACCCATTGATGATGATTGTAGGGAAACGGGAAAAAGGCTCAAATTTTTTAACAGTTTTTTAATTGTCTTCAAATAAGAATTAAGAAGTGTGGATTTTCAGGAGGTAAAAACAAGGCGTACATTTCTTTACATTTTGAAGTGAATGGTGGCTTTAGAAGTATGTCACATCACTTGCCTATAGTTCTCAATTAGTATAAATATAAATAAATTTGATCGGACCATTCATTATAACTTCTCAAATTCTTTACTTAAGAATCACATCTAAATGCATGCATCATAAAGAGGTCATTGGAGGATGTTGTTTAATTAATATTTTATGTTACAATTAAAAATAATTCTAAAAAAATCTCGGCCAATGAAAACTCGCCATGTAGCAAACCTTCTTTTATATGTGGTGTCACATCTGAATCCACTGCGCCAGCTGCGTAGGATTGACTATACCAGGAATGTGGGTCCCATCATTCCTCATCAAACTAGCTACTTCAACGTAACTCTGGTTTTGGCTCGGCTCCATCTTCGGCTCGGCTTCTTTTCTTTTGTTTACTGGAACAGCTTTGGCTCTAGCCGGGTCAAACTTTTGACCCATTAAAGTTCCTTTTGTTAAAAATTCATAAGCCATGTACCAGGCTAAAACTGGATTAGGCATTTGATGAGAACTCGACTCGGCTTGTTTATTAAATGGCGTGGCTTTTGAAGAGGAATAATAAAAAGGCGTGTCTCGATCTTGGCCGTAAGGTTAAGTTCTATAGAGTGGCTGTAAGACCAGCTATGCTGTATGGGGCTGAGTGGTAGCCAGTCAAAAACATTCACGTCTAGAAAATGCAAGTAGCTGAAATGAGGATGCTTTGATGGATATGTAGGCATAATAAGAAAGATAAGATTAGGAATGAAGTTATTCGGGACAAGGTGGGAGTGCCTCAATGGTGGACAAGATGCGAGAAGCGAGGCTGCGATAGTTTAGGCATGTGAAGAGGAGGAACACAGATGTCCTAGTGAGGAGGTGTAAGAGGTTGATAATATTGGGTATATAGAGAGGTAGAGGTAGACTGAAGAAGAATTGAGATGACGTTATTAGACAGGACATGGGTCACCTCCAGATGACATGACTCTAAATAAGAAAATATAGAGGTCGAATATTTGGGTAGAAAGATAGATAGCAGATGAATGATTTCTGTCATATTATATATGTTATTTCTATATTATTCTCCGTCGTTACTGTTGGTGTTTTTTGTTTACGTTGGGTAGTCTTTAGTTTATTTCAGCACTTCCTTTACCATGATACTGCATCTTTTTTTTTTGTTTCAACCATGTTTTCTCAAATATTTTTCTTTAGCCGATGGTCTACCGGAAACAGGCTCTCTATCTTGGTGGGGGTATGGTCTGCATAAATCTTACGCTCCCTGGATCCTACTTGTGGGATATCACTGTTATGTTGTTGAGGAAAAATCCATGTCTTTATCATGAGTTTCACTGGCTATTTTTCAAAAACTTTTTGTGTGCCTATTTCTTATTAACTTTGCAAACGCGGGATTTTCATCGATTAGCACTAAAAGGTGGCTATTTGTCAAAAAATTCTCTAAAACCCCCCGTGCCCAAAAACCCCATGAGTAAGTTGATAAGGTGATTGGTCACAAAATCTGACAAATGGATAAGAAAATGCACACAAAATTGTCCCAACTAACCAATTAGTATATCACAAAATAATAAACTTTTAAATATCACCTTCTCTTAATTCACATACTATAGTGTTGATTCTTGAATGGACTAAAATCTTTTCTTGCTATAAAAATGGCTACTTTGACACGTGTATCTCCTTTTCAATGCCATAATAAATTAAGTTTGGCAAATCATAATAACACTAATAGACTTATTAAAGAGTTCTCCTCACATTTTGTTACATTTCCAAAGAAAAACAAAAACTTTAGTAGATTCTCAGTATTTGCTATGGCTGATTTGAACACAAGTACTGTCCTTGTTACTGGTGCTGGTGGCAGAACTGGTAAAATTTCCTTTTTTCCTTTGTGGGCTTTCTTGATTTTTATTCACTTATTCATAGAATCCCTATACTTCACGAGTTCGAGCCATGGAAATTCTTGCATCCGGTAGGCTGTGCACATCACAATCCTTAGGGTGAGGTCCTTCCCTGGACCTTCATGATCGGGGATGCTTTGTGCACTGGGCTGCCTCTACTAGAGATCAGTGGCTAGGCTGCTGAAACAAAATACCTATTTATGTATAATCTATATCTATTCCATGTATAATAAGTGTGTAATTTATGTATCCTGGCTAGGCCGGTTATTTCTGTAAAGTTCCCTAGGTTTTTTCATTTGAAAGTAGGAAGGATTTTCGATAATTTAATATGCAATCTTGATTTTCAGAATTTTAATAGTTGTATCATGTATGCATAGTAATGCTGTAACCACTGCTATTTTGTAGCAATGGTTACCTTAATTAAGTGTAAAGATTAGTTCTTTGGGGTGCTAATTCTGGTTGATTGAGTTTTATGATTTTGGCTTTTTGTGGAAGTAAGGCTAACGGGTTATGTGGGATTGATGCATTGGAGTTTGTGTAACTTTCCACAAAAGTCTGGCGGAGAAGGGTAGAGGAGTCGGCCCATTATCTACCAAGTTTTGAACTGTGTGCCACCAGCCTTGGGCATTTCGCTGTGAAAAAATTGTACGAGCGTGATCACAATGAGACCTAGCTAAGCGACATGATGATCACACAATTGTATTCTTTGGTAGATAATTGCTAAGTGGAGATTAGGTGATGCATATTTTACTAGAAGATATTGCTCTGATCTTTCTATTATTCCCCTTCAAAAAGAAGACACAAAAGAAGATATAGGAGCCCAAAGCAATGAGATTCATTTTCGTGTTAAAGTCCTATTACAATAATATGTAAAGTGTTGTCATTGCTTCTCAACCTATTGATGAGGCTCTTGATAGCTTTCGAGAATCTACTTTTGCTATATTGTACTACTATTTGTTTGTTCTTAGAAGTTAGGATCACCCATCAGCTAAGGTGAAAATGGTCATTGACACATAGCTTGTATGTTCTAGCACCAAATTTAGTTGGTGTATTGTTTTTCTTTATCATCACATTTCCATTCGCTGTTTAACAAATAAACACGTGACTGAACTTGAAAATTTCTAAGAGCTTTCACACAATGACCTAGAGGGCTCTCGTTGAAGATATTCAACCTGAGTATTCCAAAGCAACAACTTTTCGTGGAATTTTGCCTTTCTTTGGCTAGGTGTAAAGTATGATGTAAAGTAAGCTATTCTGATCAAACAATTGCAATGCTTTTTCGTTGATGAGTTGTGTATACTGTAGGATCAATTGTTTATAAGAAGTTGAAAGAGAGGTCAGAGAACTATACAGCTAGAGGATTGGTTAGAACAGAGGAAAGCAAACAAAAAATTGGTGGTGCAGATGATGTTTATATTGGTGATATCAGGAACACTGAGAGTATTGTTCCTGCAATACAAGGTATCGATGCTCTCGTAATTCTTACAAGTGCTGTGCCAAAAATGAAACCCGGGTTTGATCCAACTCAAGGTGGAAGGCCTGAATTCTATTTTGAGGATGGGGCAAATCCTGAACAGGTATATCAAGCAGTGGCTACTTATTATCTCAGGTGTTTTGCCGTCTTTGGCTCACACAACGAATATTGACTATGTGCATTTATAGGTAGATTGGATTGGCCAAAAGAACCAAATAGATGCTGGTAAGGAATCATCTTTGGCATCTTTTGTATTGGATGTACTATGCTCTCTGCTAATCTAAAATATACATTTTGCATCTTCCAGCTAAAGCTGCTGGCGTGAAGCAAATTGTGCTAGTTGGGTCAATGGGAGGGACAAATCCTAACCACCCCTTAAACAGTATTGGGAACGGGAATATATTGGTTCGTTCCTCGACTCTTTTCGTTTATGAATACTTTTTCCCTTCATTTCTTTTACCATTTTGGTGTGAGATGACTTCAAATGGAGAAACATGGTCAACGGTGGTTCAATTAACCGACCTCAACTTGGGATTGAAGTGTAGTTGTGTATCTCTTGCCATTTTGAGGGCCATCTCACCTGACCTTACCTTGACATAGTTACAACATTATGGTCTGCATCCATAGGTTTACCTATTCCATTTAAGATGTGATAACTCATTTAGATGCTAAATTAGTCCTCTACCTATAAAAAAAAGATGCTAAATTAGTCCTCTACTTGCGTCTTAGGAGGGTACTACTATTTCTTGGTTATGCTTATGGCAAAAAAAGTAGCTTCAAGGGCATTCAATAATTTAATGCTGGCAGGTTTTAATCAATGGCTGCTTAATTAGTTTCTCACCTCTTTACTTTTGACCTGATTTCTTTTGTGGAATTTGTTTTTCATTCAAAAGTTCTGGTAAACTAACTTGTATGAAGGTTACAGGTATGGAAGAGAAAGGCTGAGCAATATTTGGCTGATTCTGGTATTCCGTACACAATCATAAGGTTTGTTAAATATTTGTATCAATGTCTGTTTGAGACTATAGAAACGGAAAACACGCTGAATATTCGGTTTTTAAATCCAAAGATCCTCCTAGCAGATGATTTTAATTCCTGATATCTAAACCTTGTTAAGTGATCCTTAAGTTAAAGCACTATCATACTAATATGGGAGTCTTATAGAAGATCCCAACCTGGAGGATTTTTATTTTGATTGGATTTGTAGCAAATTGCCATAGCCTAGCAAATTAGATTTCTAAAGTATGTTGTCAAAAAGAGTTGAATATAACTAAATAAGATGTTGGACAAAATAGGGTATGAACTATGAAGTAGTTTGGAAACATTCAGTTAAACCAAAACACAGAGGATCAGTGGGGGATAAGAAGCAGACAGGAACAAGAACCTTAACTGTAAGGGAAATCCCAATGGAGATCACATAATTCGGCCATCTCAATATTAGATCTAGTAAATCATAATCATTATAAAAATAATTAAGACTTCGGTTGCATAAATACAAAGGTGGTATAATGGCACTATGTTCGATCATCGTTTCATTTCTCTTCTTTGTTCAGGGCTGGAGGATTACAAGATAAAGACGGTGGTATAAGGGAGCTACTCGTTGGAAAGGACGATGAACTTCTTCAGACGGAAACAAGAACTATCGCCAGGGCTGATGTTGCAGAAGTCTGCATTCAGGTAGACTACGCAATGGTTTCTGGTTTTTGAAAATTCTGTCTAGGCATCTTGCTCCAACGCTTCATGCCCGAAGCTCGCTTGGGGGAGTGTTGCTCTCTGTTTGCTCATCTTTTAAGACTAAAATATTCGCTACATTTTTGTGTTGACAGGCATTGCAGTATGAGGAAGCAAAATTTAAGGCATTTGATCTGGCCTCTAAACCCGAGGGAACTGGCACACCGACCACTGATTTCAAGGCTCTCTTCGCACAAATCAGTTCTCGTTTTTGATGTATTGCTCGCGTGGACTGCGTCTAAATTTCATCACTCTATTCTGTGTCCAAACGGGAGCCTAAACACTTGAAGTTAGATAGGCATTTGAGTATGGTTGTATCACCGACCCCATGGCACGTTCATGAGCCTCTGTAGGTTTATTGGGGTCTTTCTGATGCTTGGAAGGCAATAAACTCTATGCATTTTTTGAAGTAGTGCAAGGGAACACAACTATATAATTATTACTTGCTCCCATAATCCCATTACATGGTTTTCCAAGTATTATTTCAACTTTAAAGTTATCATTATATGCCTACTTAATGGTAATCAAACTTATCTAATGGATTTGGCCATAGTTTTGAAGTCCGCATGTAAATAATAATACCCATGGAAAACAAAATCAATTCTTTTTCATCGACTAGATACATAAATATCGTATCAATACATCCTGCTATTTCCTTTTTAAATCCATCAATGTTTTGAATCGTCTTTTTTCGGGAAAAATCTATAAAACCTTTTCCGGACTCTATTTATTGTTAATCTTGTGGCAGGATTGGTGGGAACTTTTGTTTGGCATGGCTACTATCAGAGGCGGAGTGTTCGGGATTCTAGTCCTTTTGAGTTATAAATTAATAATTTATACACATTAAATAAGTTTCTTAAGACAAATGCAGAATTTAAGGACAAGAATAGATATGTAAAAAAAAATAGGAAACAACTTATATGCATATCTTTTTTTCGTAATTTGACGTTAAAAAAATAATTTATATATATTTGTTAAATACAAATAAGTAACAAAAGCACTTCTTACATTATTTGGCCAAACACAAACGGCTAATCTTACAAAGCACTTTTTTCAAAACGACTTTGCTCAAAAGCACTTCTTAAATTAAGCCGATTTTGACAGTTTAGCCAAACATGCTCTTAGTTGACTGAACCTTCAGCCCCGCTCTAGCTCTAGCTCCGCCCTGACTACAATTCTAAATAGAGATGTAATGCGAAATAGACAAATGAGAGAATAAAGAAGAAACATACAATTATAAAGTAGTCATTGTATATGCACACTCAATTAGAAGAATTACATGATTGAAACAAATAACACTATTGTATTTAAAGAAGAAATACATAATGAAGGTAAAATATGTTACAATTACACCTTTCTACAACAGTCATGGCATATGCTACCGTGAGACATTTCTATAACAATCATATTATACAAGGATAAGTTAATATTGGGATAAATTAATATTATGGGATTCTTGGTTTTGATTTATCCATCAAAATTATTCAATAATACTGATTTGAATTTGCAAACCAAATACAGGATAAAATTATTCAATTTTTTATACCAGAATTAATTAATCTTATACCATTATTAAACGACCTCATAGTTGCAACAACACCAACATGCCTAATGAGCAGATTTAATCGGAGTTCTCATAGGATTTAGTGTTAGTGCTCGTATGATCGCATCTAGAGCTATATAATAAAATCATCAGCTTTCATATCAACTGCATTGGCAATGGCATTTTGCTGCTGCCGGAAGATAAGCAGGTCTATAATTCATACTCTAATAAACAACAGGCATTTTAGCCATAGTACAAGAAAAAAAACTGCTGTCCCAGACATACGTAAATTGAACAAAAACATTTCACATTTGATTCGAACTGTTCGATTAAACGATGCCCGAACATTATTCGATACGTTAATGTATCGAAACACAGTTACTTGGAACTCAATGATCACTGGCTATGTTAAAAACCGTCAAATTGTTAAAGCACGTAACCTGTTTGATGAAATGCCTGAGAGAGATAAAGACGTTGTATCGTGGAACTTAATAATTTCTGGTTACTTATCCTGTCGATACTACGAGCAAGCTCGTAACGTGTTTGATGAAATGCCTGAGAGAGATAGAGATTTTGTTACTTGGAATACGATGATCAGTGGGTATGCTAAAGCTGGGAGAATGGGGGAAGCGTTGCAGCTGTTTGATGAAATGCCTGTGAAAAATGTTGTGTCGTGGAATGCGGTGATTTCGGGGTTCTGTTGTAATGGAGATGTGAAAGCTGGTGTTGAATATTTTAAGAAGATGCCTGAGAGGGATTCAGCTTCTCTTGGCGCGCTTTTATCTGGTTTGATCAAGAATGAGGAGTTAGATGAGGCCGAAAATGTTCTGAATGCATTCGGAGAAGGAAGTGATGGTGATGATTTGGTTTATGCTTATAACACTTTGATTGCTGGATATGGCCAGAAAGGAAGGGTCGATGATGCTAGACGCCTTTTTGATAAGATGACGGAGAGAAATGTGGTATCGTGGAATTCCATGATCATGGGTTATATCAAAGCAGGAGACGTTGGTTCTGCCAGACAACTTTTTGATCAGATGACGGAGAGGGATACGTTTTCGTGGAACACGATGATTAGTGGATATGTTCATGCCTCAAATATGGATGAAGCATCGAACCTGTTTTCTAAAATGCCGAAGCCTGATGTATTATCGTGGAATTCAATAATCTCTGGATATGCGCAGGCGGGGAAGTTGGAATTGGCGCGTGATTATTTCGTAAGGATGCCCCAGAAGAATCGAATTTCGTGGAATTCCATGATCTCTGCCTGTGAAAGAAATGCTGACTATGAAGGAGCGATAAAGGTTTTCAGGGAGATGCAACAGGCAGGAGAGAAACCTGATAGACACACACTCTCCTCACTTTTAAGTGTTTGTGCTGAATCTGTGGCTTTGTTTCTGGGTATGCAGATTCATCAGTTGGTGGCAAAGACTGTTATACCGGATATACCTTTAAACAATTCCTTAATAACCATGTATGCAAGATGTGGGGGGATACTGGAAGCGAGGACAATTTTTGATAAGATGAAGTTTCAAAAAGACGTAATCTCATGGAATGCAATGGTCGGAGGATATGCATCTCATGGTTTTGCATTTGAAGCCCTTGAGCTTTTTGAATTAATGAAGCGCTTTAAGGTGAGGCCAACTCACATCACATTCATTTCAGTTTTAAATGCTTGTGCTCATGCTGGTTTAGTGGAACAAGGTCGTTTATATTTTAAATCTATGGAATCTGAATTTGGCATCAAACCTGAGGTTGAACATTTTGCCTCCCTTGTGGATATTGTTGGTCGACATGGACAGCTTGAGGAGGCCATGGAAGTGATTAACAATATGCCAGTGGAACCAGACAATGCTGTCTGGGGTGCACTGTTAGGTGCTTGTAGGGTGCACAACAATATTGAGCTGGCACGAATAGCAGCTGAAGTGCTAATGCGCCTGGAACCAGAGAGTTCAGGCCCTTATGTGCTACTATATAACATGTATGCCGATGCTGGAAGGTGGGATGATGCAAATGAAATCAGAATGTTGATGGAAACAAACAACATAAGGAAGGAGGCCGCTTATAGCAGGGTGGGCTCACGTTCATCATAGTTCATTTCTCAAATTGTAAATTTTGTTGCCACAAAGAATTTGGAAGGAGTTGGCTGATTTGGGGTCTAACATTAAAAGGAAAATATCAGGTGCAGTATCCTGCTGAGCGTTTGTGGCATTCCTTGCTATGACTAATGATGCAACGATGCTGTTAAGCCCTATTGATGTTTGGGAGCATTTGTTTGTGCAGTACAAGTGGTTGAGTTCAAAGAAGAGCATAGTGAACAAGAGTGGGGCATAAGCTTGTTTCATGAAGAAACGCTACGAAAACAGGTATGGACTCTTACTGATGGCATCACATGATCACTGGGTTGCTTGTCCCTTATTCTTCTCACTCTTTTATCTTCAGGAATTAGTGGTATCTTCTTCACTCACTCTTTGCTTCTCACAACTATATGTTAATGAGCTAGCTTATTTTGAATTTTGTAAACAATATGTTCAATTTGTTGACATTATCTTGTTTTTCCTTCATATTTGTGATCCATGTCAAAAAGAAATAATTATTCTTGGGAATGTCACTTTTTGCTAAGGAGCTTAGTTTAATTTGGATGTTATTTATTTGACTTTGGATAATTTTGGTTATGCTGAGCTGCCGAGTGTGGTTGGTCTTGCCTAAGAAAGACAGTTAGATGCAAAGAACAGTTTGGATTATGTTTAACCAAGACTACCTTTTGGTTCTATTAAAAGATGGAAACACCAAAACTTCTTCACGAAAGGCAACCATGAACTGCTTTGCACTTTATATAACTAACAGGGTTACAAGATTTACCATTGTTGTTCATTGGTTTTTGTCCCTAATGAGGTATTTAGTTCATTTAATTGTCATGAAACAACTCAAATGAAAGAAAAAGTTAAAAGGAATGAATGAGAAGAAGGAAGAAACACTAGAACGGTACACCGTAAAAAAATTGAGCTTCATAAAGAATTGCTACTGGTCTGAGGTTTCACCTTTCCATATGAAATTAAAAATGGCAGGATATTTTAGTAGTTAATCCAATTAATTTGAGTGTCAGATTGTCTGAATCTGTTAGTTTACTAGAAGCCAAAATATATGTTCAATGGAAGATATGTATAGATGCGCCGGTTGCCTATGAGTTACGAGTATTTGTAGTGTGAGATAAATGTATGTGCAACGGAATATATGTATACATGCACTGCTTGCCTCTGAATTACGAGTCTTTGAAGTGTAGGATAAGTAAAATGACATATATGTTGCATTAGTTCCAAAAAAGAGATCCATGAATGATGCAAGTTTTTGTATTCTGGCACATATCATTGCTTTACTCCCTGCCACTAGTCATCTGTATTTAAACCATAGGCATTGCTTTTTGTTTATGTAGGATCGTCATTTTCATTTCTCTTATTTGTTCAGAGCTGGGGGATATTACAAGATAAAGAAGGTGGTATAAGGGAACTATTTGCTGGAAAGGATGATGAACTTCTTCAAACGGAAACAAAGATCGATCGCTAGGGCTGATGTGGCGGAAGTCTGCATTCAGGTAAACTTCACATTGGTTTCTGGTCTTTGTAAATTCTGTATAGATATTTTTCTTTAACGGTCACTCTCCAGAGCTTTGCTCTATGTTTGCTCTTCGTGTAAGACTAAATGTTGAAGCATTTTTGTGTTGATGGCATTGCAGTATTAGGAAGCAAAATTTAAGGCATTTGATCTGGCCTCAAAACCTGGGGGAACTGGCATACCTACCTACGAATTCAAGGATCTATTTGCACAAATTGCTACTCGTTTCCTCATCTACTGCTCACTAGGAGTGTCTAGGACTACGTCCAAAATTCCACTCTATTCTGCCAATTATTTCTCTAAAAGGAGCGTATCAACAAAAGTTGATAGGTGTCCGAGTATGATTGTATTGCGCCTTCCTGTGCAGCAGCTAACCTAACTAACACCATCGCACGCTCAGTGATGACTTGCCAACAGGTTTTGTGGGAACATCTTATTATATAACTTTTCGCCAACCCCATCGCACGTTCAGTGCCCTCTTGTATATTTTTCTTGATCTTTCTGATGCTTGGAAGGCAATAGACTCAATAAGCACATGCAAGAGGACACAACTATATTGTTATTACTTGCTATCATTGCTTGATTCATCAAGTAATGTTTCAACCTTATGATTATCATTGTATTCCCCCTTGATGGTAATCAAACATATTTGATGAATTAAGGACATGACTTTCAAGTCGTATGTATATGGTTTCCAAGGAAAACATTTTGGAAAATCAAACTCATTTAAGTCTCTGTTTGTTGGAATAGCAGGGAAGTTAGCTTCAGGACCAAAGGAAAAATAGGATAGAGTGTAAAGTAGCATAGAATGTAAAGTTGTATTATTTATTCTGGCTATTTGTAATAAGGTACTGAAGTAGTTGTACGAAAATAGTAAGTCTCTAGTTAATGGACTGGGCCAAGGCCCATCATATATATACTTGTATTCCTTTCTGGACAAGGAATAAGAAATCATTTTGGACTTCCGCATTCTATTTCCTATGAGATTCTCTCTCTAGAAACTTGTCAAATATACGGAATCTTACTCTGATTCTCTAATCCAACATGGTATCAGAGCAGAGATCCATGTAGATCGAGTCCTCCCACACCGACCGGTGTTACCCGTGATTTTTTTTTGATCAGTTTTGTGGTGGTTGACGACGGTTCTGTTTCCGTTTTGAGTTTTCCGGCGAGACTTTGAATTTTTTTTCGGCGAGATATCTCTGTATATCGGTGGAGATTCATATGTTCCTAACAATTTTATTGGGCGATTTCAAATCTGTTGACGTTCCTTTGATCTAGGGTTTTCTTTCAACTCGATCTAGGGTTTCTAATCGCGGCTGCCGCTCTCATTATCGTCGTTCTCTTAAGTTCGGTAACATTGTTTTTCTTCCCTCAACGATTTCAGTTGCTATTACTTTGAAGGTGTTAGGATTTCTGCAAATTGTGCATCACTTACGTGTGAGATATTGCTCAGATTTTTTTTGTTTACTGTCGATATTCTGGTAATCTGATTAATAATCTGCAATGGTAAACCCTAGCACTCACTCCTCCATATCTAACACTAGCTTTGTCCCTGACTCTTCGAGTCCTTTATACATACATTCATCGGACATACCTGGCACTTCTTTAGTCAGTGTGCCATTTAGTGGATCAGGATATGGAGGTTGGAAAAGGAGCATGACAGTTACACTATCTGCTAAGAATAAGATTGCCTTTGTTGATGGAAGTTGCCCTAGGCCTTCTGATGACTCTCCGCAGCTTAGACAATGGGATAGATGCAACAATATGGTAATTTCCTGGTTGATAAGCTCTCTAACACCAGAGATTGCAGAGAGTGTCCAGTACTCAGAAACTGCTGAGAGTATATGGAAGCAGTTGGAAAATAGATATGGTGTAGTTAGTGGAACCAAGGTGTTTGAGCTTAAGAAGGAATTGGCCTTTACTCAGCAGGGTTGCTCAGATATTGCTTGCTATTTTAACAAGCTCAAGAAACTATGGGATGAGTTGACAAGTCTGAGAAGTCAACACTCTAACAAGTGCACTTGTGCTGTCAAAGAAGATCTGAAAAGGGAGGCTGAGGAGGATAAGGTCTACCAATTTCTCATGGGGTTAAATGATACCTACATAAATGTGAGGAGCAACCTGCTTATGATGAATCCCCTGCCTTCACTTGATAATGTGTACAACATTCTCCTTCAGGATGAGTCTCAAAGGCAGTTGCAGTCTACCCCACATATTAACTCCCAATCAGCTTCTTTTAGTGCAAGCTCAAACAACCAGAGAAGACAGAATAATCAGAGAGGAAGATATGATCAGAACAAGAAGGTTTCTTACAATCAGAAGATAAGTTTTGATCAGAACAAAGACAGCCTTTTCTGCAGATATTGTAAGAACTATGGGCATCTCATTGATCAATGCCGCAAGCTGAAGGACAAAGAAAACAATGGGAATTTCACTGATCCAAAATACTCCAAGCCCAAGAAGGTAGCTGCTAATGTGATGACAGAAAATCAGAACTATCTTGATGAGGCTGAGTCACAAGTTCATGGTCTCACTACACAACAGTATTCTCAGTTGGTGCAGCTTCTCCAACAAAGTCAGCTAGCTGATCCATCCCTCCAATCAGCTATGGACTCTCACTCTGGACTCATGGCTTCTGCAAATTTTGTAGGTATACTTCTCTCTGATGATAAAGTACCTAGGTCTAGCTCTTGCATGTTGACTCAGTCCACTACCATTACCTGGATAATTGACTCAGGGGCATCAGATCACATGACCCCTAATAAGCAAATATTGTCCAACATCACTCCCCTATCTGTGCCTTTACTTGTTTCTCTTCCTAATGGGTACAAAGTAAGAGTGACTTGCAAAGGCTCCATTCATTTAGGTCCTAATCTTTTCCTTCATGATGTGCTATATATTCCTTCTTTTCAGCACCATCTTATATCTGTGCATAAGCTTTTACAGCATTTGAACTGTACTGTCCAGTTTACAAGCACCTCATGCTGGTTACAGGGCCCTTCTCTGAAGACGCCTCTGGAACTTGGTAAATTGGAAGCTGGACTCTACAAGTTCACCTGGCAATCATCCTCAGTCCCTAACTCTCTCCACTCTGATTCTTGCAGCTCCTCTACTTTTCAATTTCCACATGTAAATAGTCACAGTACATGTAATAATGCTGCTATGAATAAATCAGACTTGCTTTGGCACCAAAGACTTGCACATGTTCCTTTTAGTAATATGAAGCATATACATGTTTTGTCTTCATCCTTGTCTGCTAGACAGTCATTTCCTTGTTCCATTTGTCAAATGGCTAGACAGACTAGGATGCCCTTTCCAGAGAGTTCGACTCACTCCACTAAGCCCTTTCAACTTATTCACATAGACACTTGGGGACCCTATCACACTCCCACTTATTCTGGCTCTAGGTATTTCCTCACAATTGTTGATGATTATTCAAGGGCTACATGGACCCATTTAATGGGATCCAAAAGCAATGCCTTCTCCTTAATCAAGGCATTTGTGGCCATGGTTAGAACTCAATTCTCCACCTCTGTTCAAACCATAAGGTCAGATAATGCCTTAGAGATTGGTGGTAGTACATCAGCTATTCTTTTCTTTTCAGAAAATGGAATCATCCACCAAACTAGTTGTTCTCACACTCCACAACAAAATGGAGTTGTGGAAAGAAAGCATAGAACTTTACTTGAGTCTTGCAGGGCCTTACTTTTTCAGTCTAAAGTTCCCCTTAAATTTTGGGGAGACTGTCTCTTAACAGCCACTTACTTGGTTAATAGGCTGCCTTCAAAAGTTCTTCACAACAAGTCTCCCTTTGAAGTCCTCTATGGCAGACCTCCCTCCTATTCACATTTAAGGACTTTTGGATGCTTGTGTTTTGCTACAGTACCTATACCTCACAGAGATAAACTCAGACCAAGAGCCCATCCATGTATATTCATTGGTTACCCTTTTGCCAAAAAGGCTTACAAGCTGTACAATCTTACCACCAAGCAGGTTTTTACATCCAGGGATGTAGTGTTTCATGAAGATCACTTTCCCTTTGCATCTTCTGATTCCTCTGTCTCCATTCCCTCTGTTCCTCTAACTTCTTGTCTTTCTGATGATTCATATCCTAACTTCACTTCACATACCTCTCCACATCCTTTGGCTCCCTCATCTCCAGCGCAGATTCACCCTACTTCAGCCCCTGTATCTTCACCAGCTTCATTCTCCCCTCCATCTGCTCCTCTTTCTTCCCCCTCTCCCCCACCACTACTCAGAAAATCTTCTAGACAACATAACCTTCCCCATTACTTAAAGGATTATGTTCATCTACTTCTCCCACCTGCCTCTATGACTGCCTCAATTTCTCAACATGCTTTAGTTGAACCTACTACTTTCTCACAGGCTGCCCTCTTTCCTGCATGGCAAGAGGCCATGAGAAAGGAGTTTGAGGCTCTAGCCACTAACCACACTTGGGACATTGTTGAGTTGCCCAAAGGGAAGAAACCAATTGGTTGCAAATGGGTTTATAAGGTTAAGTATAGGGCTGATGGGAGTGTAGAAAGATACAAGGCTAGATTGGTTATCCGGGGTGATACTCAGGTGGAAGGAGTAGACTTTACTGAAACTTTTTCCCCGGTTGTGAAATTCACCACTGTGAAATGTTTAGTTGCTGTAGCTGTTAAACAAAATTGGCCTCTTTTTCAGTTAGATGTTAATAATGCTTTCTTACATGGGGACCTAGATGAAGAAGTTTACATGAAAGTGCCACCTGGTTTACTTGTTTCTTCTTCTTCTTCTTCTAGTCCTTTGGTTTGCAAATTACGAAAGTCTCTTTATGGCTTAAGGCAAGCCTCTCGACAATGGTATGCCAAACTCTCTCAGGCCTTGTATTCCAAAGGTTTTTCTCACTCTATGAATGATTACTCACTGTTTATTAAGGGTTCTACAGGTTCTTTGGTTATCTTGGCTGTGTATGTGGATGACATCATACTCACGGGGGATGATCTTGAGGAACTGGCTTCTTTGAAAACTTTTCTGGACAACCAATTTCGTATCAAGGACTTAGGTTCTCTCCATTACTTTCTGGGTATTCAGGTATCCTATCTTGCTGATGGTGTTCTCCTTACCCAACAGAAGTTTCTCACTGATTTGCTCCAAGAATTTCACTGCCTTGATGTCACACCTGTGGTGAATCCTTTGGAGCCGCATGTTAAGCTCTCAGTTGCTGTTGGTGATGCCTTTCCTCACCCTGACAAGTACAGATGCCTGATTGGCAAATTATTATATCTTACTCATACGAGGCCGGACATAGCTTATGCTGTCCAACATCTTAGTCAGTTCATGCATACTCCTCGTGTTCCCCACATGGATGCTGCTTTGCGTATATTGAGGTATCTTAAAGGTACCATGGAGTTTGGGCTGTTTTACTCCAACTCCTCGGACTTTACCCTCCATGCTTATTCTGACAGTGATTGGGGTGCCTGCCCTGATACTCGGAGGTCGGTTACTGGATTCTGTGTTCTCTTGGGTGATAGCCTCATCAGTTGGAAATCCAAGAAACAACCTATTGTTTCTTTGTCCTCTGCCGAGGCTGAATACAGGGCATTGAGCAAACTGGTGGCTGAACTTACATGGTTGTCTCGGTTGCTTTCAGATATTGGTGTTCCCTATTCTCTGCCTGTTTCCGTGTTTTGTGATAGTCAGTCCGCTATCTACATTGCAAAGAATCCGGTATTTCATGAGCGCACAAAGCATATCGAAATCGATTGTCACTTTGTGCGCACCAAATTGCTCTCCGGACTCATCCATTTGTATCATGTCCCTACTTCTAGACAGTTGGCTGATTTTCTCACTAAGCCGCTTCCTGGTGTGCTTCATCATAGTATTCTCCACAAGTTGAAGGTGTCCTCCCCCTCCAACTTGAGGGGGGGTGTTGGAATAGCAGGGAAGTTAGCTTCAGGACCAAAGGAAAAATAGGATAGAGTGTAAAGTAGCATAGAATGTAAAGTTGTATTATTTATTCTGGCTATTTGTAATAAGGTACTGAAGTAGTTGTACGAAAATAGTAAGTCTCTAGTTAATGGACTGGGCCAAGGCCCATCATATATATACTTGTATTCCTTTCTGGACAAGGAATAAGAAATCATTTTGGACTTCCGCATTCTATTTCCTATGAGATTCTCTCTCTAGAAACTTGTCAAATATACGGAATCTTACTCTGATTCTCTAATCCAACACTGTTATTTGAAGATTATCTATGTCAACTTATATGAACTTTTGAATGTGCTCTTGTGCTAGTGCTTTTAGTCCTCCAGTTAATTAGAAGAGGTGCCCTTGACCTTATAACTCATGGCCAAACGCATTAAGTCTTTGTTGTGACTATATGTCGGCTGTCTCCACTACTTGCATTTATACGAGTCTTGTAACCCTAGTTGAGTCCTACAGGGAATCCTCTTAATTTTGGTAAGTTAGGATTTGTAGTAACTCTTTTCCATGTTGAAGTCTAACTCTTGTTCACACTTCGAAGACACAGCCTGGGCATCACCTCTCTTAGTCTGACTAGGATATGTATACAACCACGCGCCACTACTCCTAGTTCCACAGGGATTTGCAACCCGTAATCTTTTCGATCAAGCGTGCCCTTCAATTCAAGGACTAGGTTCTTTGCACGAACCTTGGCGTCCTTCCTGTTTGTCATGCTTCAAAACCAGCTCTCAACAAATTCCCCCTTTTTTATGATGACAAACAAATGTTGCCCAAGAACCTGAATAGACATAAACCAAAAACAAAAAACAAAAGTAACAGAACAATGAAGACAGATGAGTTAGGTCACAAACACCCCAACATTCCTTCTTCCCCCTTTTGGCATCATCGAAAAGATTCAAAAACCTGCAGGAACATGTCAGTTTAATCCAGTCTAAAGCACAAGGCAACTCATCAGTGACAAGAACACAGGCATACCAAAATAAGGGTCCAACAAAGAACCCAATTACTTAAGCAGAAACCAGTCATAAACATAAGAAATTTAAAATCATCATCCAGATTGTGACATCAGCACAACCCTGTTAATAGTTACACAACCAAATTTTAATTGTCTTAAACAACCATAACATGCAATCACAGGAGAATGAGAAGGGGTAGATATCAGGTAGAGGTAGGGGGACAGGACTGGAAGAATCAAAGCTGAAGGTTGAAGTGTTTGACAAGCGCCTCAAGTTGCTTCGTATTTTTGGCCCTCTCCATCACTAGCTCGGCCTCATACTTGTGGCAGTCTATCTTCAAACGATCAATCTCTTGATCCTTCACCTTCAACTGTCTGTGGAGCTCTGCATTTTCAGCATTAACCTCAAGGACAATTGTCTCCAGCTCCTTCACAGCATCAATGGCCTCATCAGGTCCATATTCTTCACTGTCCTCTGCTTGCTCTTGCTTTACCTGCATTGGCCTTTTGGAAGCTCTGCTTTCTTTGAAGAAGTCGCAATTTTTAAGCCCATTATGCCCAAACATCTGATGAATGGTTGGCTTCTTCCCAGCTTCTAAAGGAACCCCAAAATGCTCAAGCACCTGCTGGAGGATGTAAGAGTGCACAAGAGAATGTGGCTTCTGGTCTGTATCAGCAATCCTCTTTATGTGCCTAATTATCAGCCCAGGCAAGTTAATCTTTACCCCCCTATCCAGCAGATCCATATATGTCAGGTCCAAAGCACTAGCCTCGCAGTTCCTCTCTCCTTTAGGCAGAACGAACCTGTGCACAAATTCAAACAACAACTGATGTGCAGGTTCCATCTCATTCTTCTCTACCTTTCTCTCCTTCCTCAGTTTGGGTTTCCCTGAAAATTTCCTGACAACATCTAGAGGAGTGACTCCATCTGTTCTTTTTGGCCATTTCAGTTTAACATACCTGCAATAACCTTCAGCCGGTATGTCCAGAATCACTCCAAGCTCAGTTCTCCCAAACTCTATCTCTACTCCTCTTACAGTGGTAAACACTCTCCTGGCTGTTACCCTGCAATTAGTGTAGAATTCTCTGACCTCATTCACAAACAACTTCCTGTCCTTATTAGAAAACAGTCCAAGCCAACCCTGATCACCTATCATCCTCAATAATGGCCTCATATGGAACTCCTTTTCATCATGCAGAATGCTGCCTGGCAACACCTGATGTCTAGAGAAAAAGGCTTCCCTATCCACTTCTTCTTCATTTCCTCTTCTTCTTTTCTTATTCTCCACCTCACTATCTGTGTCAGAGTCACTTGGTTCTACATAGCTCCCAGCCTCACTCTCCTCCTCTGCTTCACCAGCTCTCCTTTCTTTTTCTTCCCTCTTCTTTGCCTCTCTGTCTCTTACATTGGTCACTGTCTTTCCTAATTTCTCAACTTTCTCCAGCTGCTGCTTTAATGTAGACCTGGTGCCAACTCTTCTGACAACAGGCTCACTAGCCAACTTGTCATCAGCTTCTTCACTAGCTTCATCAACCAGTCTTGTCTTCAGCACTAGCTTTCCACCTTTCATTAACCTTCTTCTTTTCTCAGGCTCCACTAGGTTTTCTTTCACAAACACCACTTCCTCTTCTTCTTCCTCAACAGCTTATTTTTCATCCTCTTTACCAAACTTCCTTTTTCTTTTTGGTTCTTCAACTTTCCTGGCTATCTCTTCTCGTTCTAAAACAACTTCCTTGTTCCCTTCCTCCTCAGAATCTATCCAATTAAAATCTGCATCATCAGCCCCAGTAGGATTTGGACAAACAACAGGCTTTTGACCCAAATCCCCTGAGGCTTCAGCAATAGCAAGTCCACCACCCGCCGGACTTTCAGGCACAGATTCTTTCACACATTCAACAGTTCCACTCACTTCCTTACTTGGCTCTAATGCATCTTCCCTCAGGATTTCAACATTATCTTGTTCCTTAAACTGTTCTTCTATTCTTTCTGCGATATTCAACTTATCTCCAGACTCACCAACTACAGGACCCAGCACATCTTCCCTAAGTTCATTCTTTTTACTATCTTGTTCCCCCTCACATGAGTTCCCCCTATCTATTCTGTCTTTTTCCTCATCACCCATTATCTTGTCTAGTTCAGTAACTAGGGTTTCAGTTTCTACAATTCCAGGGCTGTTTATATCAACAGAACCGACAGGCGTAGATGAAATAGGTTCAGGGATTACCTCATGTGGCGATAGTGATGAACTTTGTGCAGTGGGTGTCGAGAGAACAGCTCTTGACCTCATCTTCTTTACCAGTTTCTTGTCCCTCCTTTTGAAGAAATTTGGTGCGAGCCCTTGCGATTCTTTGAGCAAGAGTGGATGGAGGTGGTCTTTCAGACATCTTGAAGGATTTATGAGAGATTTCTGAGATCTCTAAAGAATTTTCTGTTTTTAGGGTTTGAGAGAATTTTGGTGTTTAGCGGAAGAAGTGGGTGAATTGTGAAGGATTGAAAGAGTGTTGTTGAAGTGGAAGGGTTTCGGTGATTTGACACTGTCTAGGGAAGGCAAGAAGTAATGAGTAGAATAGAAAATCAGCTTTTTGAACTTTTTTAGAACCGGGAAGAGTTAAAGATTTGACGGTTATGAACTTTAATTAAAGAACATTTTTTAAGGAGTGGGGTCCAAGCAATTCAAATAGAGGTCTATCCTAAAAAAAATGTGTTCCTACAATTTAGGATGGTTATGAGAACCTGGAGGCTCTCCCATGACACACGTATGATTTACAATTTTAACTTTAGTTGTGATTTCTATTATACAGAGTAGTGTGAATGTACCTGGACACGATTCCTCATGTTTTAACTGGTTCCTTCTCAGAACTTAGTAGGTTCTTCATGGGATCACATTATTTGTACCTGGTGCTCAAGACAACTGAACGAGTGTACTTATTCAAGTACAAGATTAGACTAGACAGTAATGACAAGTTTCTAGCAGACACATTGAATACTTAACTAGCCAATCACAAAGGGATTACCTGCTGGGTCATCCGTGTATTTTTTGGTCATCCCTAACTCCAACATGTTCCTCTCGAACTGTACCTTGTTCAAAGCTTTGGTAAATATGTCAGCAATTTGATCTTCAGTCCTGCATGAATTCATAGTAATCAGACCCTTTTCCACATTATCTCTCAGAAAATGATGTCTAATATCAATGTGCTTAGTTCTTTTATGTTGGACTGGGTTCTTGGCAATGTTCACTGCACTGGTATTGTCACAGAAAATTGGCACTGCCCCACACTTGATACCAAAGTCTTCCAGTTGTTGCTTGATCCATAGCAGTTGTGAACAGCATGAAGCAGCTGCCACATACTCAGCTTCAGCCGTTGATAAGGCAACTGAGTTTTGTTTCTTTGTAGCCCATGACACCAAACAAGGACCTAGGAAATGTGCCATTCCTGAAGTGCTTTTCCTGTCCACCAAATGACCTGCATAATCTGCATCAGCAAAACCAATGAGTTCAAAAGTTCCTCCTCTGGGATACCAAAGGTATAAATCCTGAGTCCCTTTCAAGTATCTCAGGATTCTCTTCACAGCTGTCAAGTGTGATTCCTTAGGCTTTGACTGAAATCTGGCACACAGTCCTACGCTGTATACTATGTCAGGTCGGCTTGCTGTGAGATAAAGAAGTGAGCCAATGATTCCTCTATATTTCGTCTCATTTGTCGAAGGACCGAGTTCATCCATATCCAGCTTTGTTCCAGGTGCAATAGGGGTAGTCATCTCCTTTGCTCCTTCCATATCAAATTTCTTCAGCAATTCCTTGACATATTTTTGCTGGTGAATCATAGTTCCTTCCGGTGTCTGCTTTATCTGCAACCCAAGGAAGAAATTCAATTCACCCATCATGCTCATTTCAAACTCACTTCCCATCAAGTCGGCAAAACCTTTGCTCAGCTCCTCATCAGTTGCTCCAAAGATGATATCATCGACATACACCTGAACCACCAGTAGATCTTTTCCTTTCTTCTTGAGAAATAGTGTGTTGTCAATTTTACACCTTGAAAAATCATTTTTCATCAGGAAACCTGAGAGTCTTTCATACCAGGCTCTAGGAGCTTGCTTCAAACCATATAAAGCCTTGTCCAGTTTGTAAACATGATCAGGAAATTCATTGCTCACAAAACCTGGAGGCTGTACCACATAAACTTCCTCATTCAGGTAGCCATTTAGAAAGGCACTCTTTACATCCATCTGATACAGTGTGAATTCCATGTATGTGGCAAAAGCAATCAGCATCCTAATAGCTTCCATCCTTGCAACTGGTGCAAAGGTTTCATCATAATCTATTCCTTCTTCCTGACTGTACCCTTGAACAACCAGCCTTGCCTTGTTTCTTGTAACTATGCCATGTTCATCCAACTTATTTCTGAACACCCATTTTGTTCCAATTATGGACCTGTCCTTCGGCTTGGGAACTAGGTGCCACACCTTGCTTCTTTCAAATTGATGAAGTTCCTCCTGCATAGCCAGAATCCAGTCTGGATCTTCAAGAGCTTCTTTTATATTCTTTGGTTCCAAAGATGAGAGGAAGGCAAAGAATGCACAGAAGTTCTTCAATGCTGACCTGGTCATAATTCCTGTGTCCAGTTCAGATAGGACATTCTCCAAGGGGTGAGAACTTTGATGTTTCCATGGCTTGATCTGAATCTGACTGGAAGGACCTGCAGCATTGTCTTGGGCCAATTCTTCTTGACTTTCTGGATTGTCAGCTTCATCAGAAGTTCCCCCTGTCAGGTTGACTCCTTCATCTGATGTGACTGGATTCTCTTTTTCGTCTGAGTCTTCCAGTTCATCTATGTTTTCTTCTCTCCTTAAGCCAATCACTTGATCATCTGCATCAGTTTCTTCCATTTTCTTATCTGATTCATCAAATACAACATGCATACTTTCTTCTACTACTTGTGTTCTTCTGTTGAGCACCTTGTATGCCTTACTTTGAGTAGAATATCCCAAAATATTGCCTCATCACTCCTAGCATCAAACTTTCCCAAGGGTTCCTTGCCATTGTTGTGAATGAAGCATTTACAACCAAAAGGCCTTAGATGAGCAATATTTGGCTTTCTACCTCTGAGTAGTTCATATGGAGTTTTGTCAAGAATTGCTCTGACGGAACACCTGTTCAACAAGTAACATGCAGTGTTTACAGCTTCAGCCCAAAAGTTTCTTGCTAGTCCACTTGATAGCAACATAGTTCTAGCCATATCCTCCAACGACCTGTTCTTCCTCTCGACCACCCCGTTTTGTTGGGGAGTTCTTGGTGCATAGAAGTTGTGATCTATGCTGTTCCTAGCACAATACTCAGAAAATTTTGAGTTTTCAAACTCAGTTCCATGATCAGATCTAATGCTGATGAGTTCAAGACTTAGTTTTTTCTGAACTACACCAGCCCAGTCTTTAAAACTCTCAAAGGCTTCATCCTTAGAGACCAAGAACAAGGTCCATGTATACCTTGAGTAGTCGTCAACAATTACGAGCACAAACCTCTTTCCTCCTCTGCTCCTAACTCTCATAGGTCCACACAGATCCATATGTACCAGCTCCAGTGGCTTTGTTGTGCTGACCACTTTCTTTGATTTGAACGACGTTCTCACATGCTTTCCCTTTACACAGGCATCACACATTTTTATGTTTTCAAATTTCTTGCTTGGCAATCCGCGAACCAGTTCCTTCGAGGCCAGCTTATTTAACTGAGAGAGGCTTGCATGACCCAGTCTTTTGTGCCACAGCTGAGAGTCACTTTCTTGCACGTTCAAGCATGTCAAATTGTTTTCAGGTAAGGACTTCAGTGATGCCTTGTATACATTGTTCACCCTTTTTCCTTCCATCACTACTTCTCCACTCTGTAGGTTCTTTACGATGCATCCTACATATGAGAAGCTCACTTCGTTTCCTCTGTCACACAGTTGGGAGATACTTAGTAAATTGTGTCTAAGACCATCCACACAGTAAACATTTTCAATTGCATGCTCCAGAGATCTCCCAATCTTTCCAATGCCTACTATCTGACCACTTTTTCCTCCTCCGAAGGCCACACTGCCTCCTTGAAATGCTGCGAGTGAGAGAAAGTTTCTTCTATCTCCTGTCATGTGCCTAGAACAACCGCTATCAAGAATCCAGCTTGAGTTGTTCTCCCTCACTCCAGCCTGCAAGACAAATTAGAGGTTAACCTTAGGAACCCAGACAAGCTTGGGTCCCTTCTTATGAGAGAATGGATAAATCAGATCTTGTTTGGCCCATTTGGGTAAAACACATCTTTTATTTTTGGCCTTTGCCTTGCTGATGTTAACACACTTTTGTTTAACATGACCAGTTTCACCACAAAAAGTGCATAACATGTTACAATGTAGACCTACGTATTTGTTTTTAGGATTATATGGAGGCAGGGGCTTCTTGAATCCTAATCCTTGTTTTCCTTTGTTTTGATTTTCAAAAACCCAATTCATTGCCTCAGAAGATTTATTCCATTTTGTCAGTCTGGTAAGTTCAAGTTTTGAGTTTTCAACCTTTTGATTTAAAATCCTGTTTTTTTCAATTTCCTGATACAGAATTTTATTGGCTCTTTTCAGCTCGTCTTCCAGAAAGGTTTGAATTTCACTCATAACTTGCTTACCATTCTTACTCTCTCTTAACTGATTACATTCCAATTCAAGCTCAGTAATCTTAGAGTTTGACACAAGAGTCTGCCCTTTCAAGATGGCATTTGTTTCTTCAAGTTCAATATTCTGTTCCAGGAGACTCTTGTGCTTAGTTCTAAGATTACTCAGTTCTTCAGTTAATTTATCTTTTTCAAGCTTTTCTTTTTCATATCCTTCAATCAAGGTGGCTGTGATTAGAATTAAATTTTCAGAAGAGTATGTATGTAAAGTTTCCTTTAGATCAGACAAGCATACCTCTGCTGAACAGCCAGCTTCCTCTCCATCAGTTGCCATGAGAGCAGAGTCCTTTTTGGTGTTGTCAGCTATGTACAACTCCTTCAGTTTCTTCCATATTTCCTTGGCAGATTTACATTCCAGTATCCGTGCAAGCACATCATCAGTAAGTCCTTTTCTTAGATACCCCTCAGCCTTGGAGTTTGCTTGTAACCAGTCTAGATCTTGAGGATCTAGTTCTTCCACTTTCTTTGGCACCAGGACTCCGTTTACTGCTCTCTTCACAGGAACATGAGGTCCTCTTTTCACAATCAGCCACAGGCTGTAATCAGTTGCCTGCATGTAATTTTTCATCTGCTTCTTCCAATGATTGTAATGAGTCCCATTGAACACTGGTGGCTTTGATGGATCTCTTCCTCCTCTGAATTCTCGAGGATCTTCTTCATCAGAACTAACGTCTGTCATACCTGCTAGTGCTAGTGGTGAGTCATCCTCAGCCTCCTTTTCATGATCAGACTCACTATCAGTTGGTCCCCATGTGGCATAAAAAGCTTCCTTCCTTTTCCTTCGTTCTGCTCTAAAGTTTGGGGGCCGTCTTGACTTCTTTCTGTCTGCATCATATTCCTTTGTGGTTTCCTTTTCCTTTTCCTTAGCAGCTCTGTTCTTCATCCACTCTATTTCCCACATCGGGCAATCCATGACAGCATGATCCTTCTTGAAGCATTTGAAGCATCCAGAGTAGTCAGGACTGTCAACTATATTCTTCCTGCTAGAGCTCTCCTTGTTTCCTCGTTTGAATCCTTTAAACCTTCCCAGATTGAGTTTTTGTCTTAAGGCACTTACCATTGCAGCTTCCACTGATTGAAGATCAACATATTCATCAGTTTCCTCTGTTGCTTCCAGCGCAAGGGTCTTTTCCTTCTTTGCTGCTGGTTTAGCCTTTGAGTCCTTCATCATCTCATGAGTCTTCAAACTTCCAACCAGTTCTTCAAGCTTGATGGATTTCAAAGGTTTGGATTCAATGATGGCAGTCATCTTTGGTTCCCATGCTTCAGGCAACACATTCAGGATTTTGTCGACCATCTCTATTTCAGGCAATTCCATCTCCAAGGATCTCATTTCATTTGTGATCATGGTCAACCTGGTCATCATATCCTGAATCGACTCCTTCTCGCCCATAGTAAACAACTCAAATTGTCTCTTCAACATTCTCCTTTTTTAGTCCTTTACTTCTGTGGTTCCTTCATGTGCAACATGTAAAGCATCCCATATTTCCTTAGCCGTCTTATATGATGATACTCGATTGAACTCTTCCGGACCAAGACCACATATGGCTAAACGCTTGGCCTTGTGATTCTTTTCGATCATCTTATAATCCGTCTCATCAAACTCTTCTTTCATCTTAGGTTCTTTTGTGGCAGTGGTTCCTTCACCAACTATTTTGGTGGGAATCAGATTTCCTTCAGAGACTATCAGCCAGAGTTGATAGTCTTCAGCACATATGTAATTCTCCATCCTATTCTTCCACCATGCGTAGTATTGCCCATTAAATTGTGGAGGCCTCAGAACCGACTGTCCTTCAGTAATAGTAGGCGGTGCACTCATTCTGATCCTTCTCAAGGTGTTAGCCTTACAAGAGAAGACCTGCTCTGATACCACTTGTTATAACTTATGCACCTCCTAAAGGCACTAGAAGGGGGGGTTGAATAGTGTCTTCCGATTTTCGTTACAAGAACCTTGTGCTTCAACTGTAGAACATGGTTCTTCATTCTCTTTTGCTTCTGCCTTCTGATTTGAAAACACAACACCACACACACCAAGAACACAAGGACTTTACGTGGAAAACTCCTTGCTCAAGGGAGAAAAACCACGACCAACTCTCTGGGATTTTAGAACTGAATCCACTAACACAAGAGCAACGTTTTTTATTACAAACTCTGTAACCAAGGGGCTACACTCTAGACCCTAATCACTAATCAAAGCTACACTCTAGCTTTTCTAGTAATCACAAAGAATTCACCTAATACATATGCTTCTAAGATAAGCTAATAGGTAAAACAATGAACGCTCGTCACAATGACAACTTACAACTCGATGAACCTAGACAAGAGATCTAGACTCAAATACTCTGCATGCACATTAGTTGTCTTCTCCAGTTTACTCACGTAGACAGTTGTCAGATCGCCTTTGTATGCTCTCAACTCTCTATATATGAATAATACCTTTCGGCTGTCTCCACTACTTGCATTTATACGAGTCTTGTAACCCTAGTTGAGTCCTACAGGGAATCCTCTTAATTTTGGTAAGTTAGGATTCGTAGTAACTCTTTTCCATGTTGAAGTCTAACTCTTGTTCACACTTCGAAGACACAGCCTGGGCACCGCCTCTCTTAGTCTGACTAGGATATGTATACAACCACGCGCCACTACTCCTAGTTCCACAGGGATTTGCAACCCGTAATCTTTTCGATCAAGCGTGCCCTTCAATTCAAGGACTAGGTTCTTTGCACGAACCTTGGCGTCCTTCCTGTTTGTCATGCTTCAAAACCAGCTCTCAACACTATATGTACGAGCTTAAAAAAATATGAAGATAGTTCAATGGCAATTGTCTTATTTATATCTACAATGATTTCATTAGGTTTCTATACTAAAAGTCAGCATTATGAGCTCCACAAACATTTTAAATTTTAGTTGTATAGTTGGCATGATCTTTTTACCAACAAACCATGATACTACTAACCTTATTTTATGTTGGCTGTCAAAGAACTAGTAATTATATATCTCCATTTGGGGAACGCTTCCTATCCAATCTCATAACAACTCATAATTTAATTACAAGGTTAAACAAATCCTATTTAACTCACTGAAGAAATTAGCTGTATGACCAATGGTTTGATTATCTCATTATGCTTGTAAACAAGTCATCTAACCAAGTTGTCTATATGACCTTAATAAACATCTACATTTTTGTTTAAATTGTAGTCTGGTTTTGATGGAGAACCATGATCTACGTGCTCCTTTCTTTATGCTATGGGTGCTTATGCACGACAAGGAAGGGATATATCTTTTTGAACCAATAGGTTTTATCAGAAGTTCGTCCACCTACAAGTCTGTCTGTCCTTATCCTTGACTTCACATTATCAATTCGCCCTCCAATAGGGTGTTATATACACCCGTTGCCTTACTACTCACTGTTTTTGTTAATGTTTATCTTGCAATAGTACAATGAAATCTTCCTACGAATTTATATTTGTCACATCGCAAGTTCATGATACGTATTGTCTGCTTTGACCAACATACCACTTGGACTTTTCTCTAGAGACCACGCCACATTCAACTTTAAAATGCATATATTATGTGAAGTTGTGCTCTGTCGTAAGGCTATGCAATGGCAACATCGATCTCATTGGCTGCAGGTGAGTGGATAAACAACTCTCCCCTTATTCAAAGGAAAAAGAAGTGTGTCGGTATAGGCCTATTCCTTGAATAAAATTACATGACCAATTGCTCAAGTGTTAGTATTATAATTGCTCAAGTGTTAGTATTATAGTAATTTATAAAGTACATAACTTCTGTTGTTGCGTTATTTCCCAGATCAGTGCTTCAATTCATTTCTAATTGGTCCAAGAAATATTAATCTATGAGAACATATTGGCAAGCACCATGTCTTTGTCAGTGGCGTTTCAGCCGTTATTTGTTCTAATTAACATATACTTTACAATATAATATTGTCTTTCATGATTTTGACTATAATTTTAAGAATAAGTCCAGTCAAAGCCAACAGAAAACCATTGTGGTCCTTGTGCATAAGCACTTCAGCCTTGGCCTATGAGGTTTGCTCTTTTGTCTTTTGAAATCAATTCTTTATCAGCCCATTTGCAAGTCGTACTAAAGATGTACACTAGCAGGCACCAAGCTTAATTAATCTGTGATGAGAGACGAACATAGAGCCAGTTCTGCGGATTTAATTCATTGTTTTTTATTCAAACTTTATATATGTATGCACAGAAAAAGAAAAAGATAACATATAAGTGTTACCTAAGTTAGAGGTTTTGATTTTATTTTTTATAGATATATAAGACGTATTTCACTTAGATTCAAGGGTACGATCTAACAAACTTCGCTCAAAAATTAAATTTTGAACACTCTTAATGAAATTCTTGAATTTCTCGTAGGAGCAGTGATAGTACGTGTATCTCGAGTTAATGCATCCTCAGCACTCTTGAAAGAGCTCTCTTCACAATGAATTATGGGCTAAATAGTACTATATTTGTAAGAATCGTTGAATAAGCTTTCCTATCTGCCCCTTAGCTAAACATCACGATTCTCCAAATTTTTTATCAATTCAACTTAAAATATTTCCCAGCATGTCACAAAGTAAGCATTCAGAGGAACAGGTCCCTACAAATATATAAATGCAATTTGTTAAGGAGTCCCTCAGGCTTGCAAATCATGAAACTTTTTGCTCTCATTTTACAAGTTCTTCTAGGTTGAAAAAAGTAGTAAAGGGACCACTCCTACTTGCCTTTCAGAAGCTGCCATGAAAGCACCATTTGCAACAACCTCCATTCTGAGGGTGATATTTTAGACTGTAATATTTTACACTATGAGTGTAACTTTTACTAGGTTAACTATATATAAATGTGTATTAAAGGAATTTTCCGATAATTACCTTATACGTGATATGATTGTATAAGAGTTTTAGGCTACGAGTGCATAAAACTTAAATTTGTTTGAGAAATCTTTTTTTCATTAGGCAAATATTGTGCACTTGCTGTATGACGGATTGACCGGTTAATATTTTATAAATCAATCAATCAACTATATCTCAGTTCATAGTTTCAAGCGAGCTACGTCCCAATCCATAGTTTCGTCGACTATTCCACTAAACTATACCACCCTACTTGGACTCATTTAGTTCCAACAGTTAATGCATCATAAAATGGAGAAATTCAACAGATATAAAGATTATTCTCTTTCAAATCATGGAAAGGCAAATGGAGAAGAGCTCCAAGTATATTAACCAACTTTCAAATGTTAGAATATATACTGTTTTAAGTTCACAAAATCCCTGAATACATATCTGCAGCAATGGACTGTCAGCTAGCTGTTCAACATAGAATTTCCTAGCTTTACACACAGATAATCATCACCAAGAACATGTACCATAGGCCTCATATTGCCTAATTAGCAGTTGGTTATGGAGGCGGTAAGCTGCAGCTTTTATCCCGGTCCATGTGTAGATATAAAAAGAAACTATACAAAAACATCAAGTCTTACATACTGTATTGCTGCATTTGATCTGCAATTTGTGGACGGACTTGGATTTCAAAGATGAAGTATGTTGTCAAGTTTCTTAAACAGGTTTCCAACAAGATAAGGCGTAAATTGTTCGTCCTTTCCACCCGAGCAATATCCACTTGCTATCTTCATCAATTACAAAGTCCCTATGGTATCCTAACTTCACCTTTTCTACTGCCTTATTCATGAACTCACGTTCAAAAGGGATCTGAGTAAACCTTGCACCTATGATACGGGCTTGCCACTGCTTGTATGTCTCCGGCCTTTCAACTCTTTCCCACCCCTCACAAGCTATGACATTCAGTGCTTCCCTACCAAAGACCTCTCTCTCAATTAATCCTCTTTCTGGAATCTCACGGGGAACAACAGTTTCAAGCATATCAAAAAGTGATGAAAAGTGGAATAAGGCTTCACGAAATCGTGTGACAAAAAATGGGGCACTATAGGCCCCATTGATATTACCATGGATGAAGATATCTGGATTGATCTTCCTTATGAGGTTGAGAACAACAGTTCTTGAACTGTCAACTACCACAGTCTCATCATGCAGGTTCTTAAAGCGAAACAAGCAGTTGACAACAAGAAATTCATCCTTGTCGAGCGTTAGATCCTCAATTCTGATGCTCTCCCATTTCTTTGCTATTGCATGGTACTCGAACGGAACATTAAAGGACTGAGCATAATCAGCCAAACGGCGACCTGTTTCCTCGATCCGTTCTGCTGGCCTGAAGCCCGGTTGGGGAAAGTCTATACCAGTAATGCGCACCTTTGGCGGCCCACCTTCTCTTATTGCAAGACGTTGGAAGAATGTAGGCCATTGGTAGCCATAGAGGATGCCAAAATCGATGACATGAATCCTTGTTGCATTCTCTGCCTTTATCTGGATTGTCTTGTTTGAAGCAAAACTTGAGATCTTCCTGAATGGGCACGATGCAAGATACAAATGGTGGGCCTTCAAAAGATCAGCTGCAGATGTTCGTTTATTGATAAGGGCTTTATAGATCTGGCTACCAGTACCAGCCAAGCGCGCCTCAAGACCATCTGCAAAGCAATGAGCCAATCTTTGGTTTCCATCTCCAAAGGGGGATGAATGCTGTCTGATCTGTTTCAACAGTTCATTTGCACTCCTGGAATCATCCGCAGCAACAGCTTGTGCACAACTTATCAAGAGCGTTCTTAAATCTATGACTTCCTTCTTCATGCCCTGTTTCTTCCCGCGGGCCTTTCCTCCTGCTGGTCCTTTTGATTTCTGCACTGTGGATTTGCTTTTAGCATTCCTCAGATCCTGTCGATATGCTTCCAGTACTTCCTCTCCCTTCCCCATGCTATGCAGCAGGACTCTATCAAACTCCTCAGACCGAACAATTGATTCTGCAAAAACCGCTGCCTGTTTGCTACTTCTTTCTTCTTCGATATACTTATCATCCCTTTGAGGATTTTTCCTCCCTCTCGCCTCAGTTGGTGAAGTCTCTCCCTCATCCTTTTTCTCCACCTGAGCCACCACATCACCACTTTCCCCTTGAGGCTCCAGAGGTGGCAAGTCATTAATATACACATTGTTCAACAAAGTTTTATCAGTAGGGAGGAACTTACTTGCTTCTTCAACTCCTTTCCTAAAGTTCCAAACAGATTGGCTCTCGTTATATATATCAGGGATACGAAAATGACTAATAGGAGAGTCTACGAACCCATCTACAAAATTATTCCCGCTATTCGATGAGCACACTGAAGAGTAAGAAGTATTATGAACTGGAAAGCCATCGGCATAAGAGGAATTGTAGTCGGTGGAAATGTTAACCGCCCTTGAATCAAACAAGTAACCACTACTGTCACTAGTATAACTAGACGAATTGTATAGACTTCCAGAGCAGTAGTCATCAGGACTCTCGTTGTTCTGTTCATTAACCCGTTGTTGCTCAGGTGAAGGTGGATACTTCTTGCCAAGGGCCTCATAAAATGACTTTTCTTTCACTTGAAGTTCCAACGATTCCTGAAGCATGTCCGTCTTGTCCTCCATGTCTTCTTCCATAAGCATTCGATTTATATAGCTCAAAACTGCATCGGAGAAATCAATATCTTCACCGAAGTCATCCTCAGCGCCAAGATCAGATGTCGGTCCTACATTACTCGGTAAATGGTATGTCGGTCCTACATTACTCGGTAAATGGTCACTGTTTACATATCCAACAGCACCAAAATTGCGTTGTACAAAGCTATTTTCAAGTACTCTAGGACCATAGTGTAGTTTTTGATCTGAATAAATAAGTTCAAATCTTGGTCCATTAATCATCTTCTCATCCGAACAAATAGGTAACGATTCGTTCCCTAATCGAAAATCATTAAAAGAACTCGAATTCCCATTAAACCTAGGATCCATTTTCAACCAAATTGGTAAACTTCTTTAACCAAACATCAAATGTCAATGATGCCAAATGGAATTTGCAGCCATGTATACACAATATCTGTGACAACCATAAACAAATTTAAGCTCAAAATTGGAACAAATACAAGTAATATCTCTCAGAGAATAACAAAAAGACTGAAACTTTAACAACCCCCTATAATCAAGAAACCAAACAGCAAATACTGCAATTACTACAAGATTGAAGTTTCATTATTTTTTGTAATGATGCTAGATTGCGCTCACCTCGACTATTCCACTAGGAACCTACTACCTCCCACCAACACAGGTACCGAGTAACTCTGTCTGCCAGACGGATGGATGGTTATCAGCTAGTGTTCCAAATTACCTACAAGTTTCTTCTGGCATACTTTAATGAAGGATTAGCAAAAACTTGTATAAGTTTACTAATTCACAAATTTTATAATTAACCATAGTCAATGACTTAAGCATAAAATCTAGCTCAATTATGAAGTGCTTAAATTAAAAATGAAGAGAACCCCATGTAAAGGAAACACAGACTAAGTTAAATATAATGATAAAAGGGCATACCTTAAAGAGAGAAAATGAGAGGTGGACTGGAGAAGAAAGGTGCTGAGAAAAGTATTTGTATTTGTAAGATTCTTGTAGAAATAGTTGGAGTTGCAACCGTTGAAAGTGGTAACCGGTAATAGCTAGTCATCCTAGTCACCTCCGAACGAGGCTATTTGGTTTTATGCATAAAGGCGGATATAATATTTTAGTATTTTTTATGTAAAAGTACCAGATTTAGAGGTTAATTACCAAACATAGCAACATTTTAGTAAAATTACCCTATATAGAGGAAAACACAAAATAATTACAAACATAGCAAAAATATAGCTATATTTTTCCATAACATACCAAACTCTTGCATTATTCCTTATAACTATCACTTTTGCTCCTCCCATTTCCCCCAATTTTACTTTTCCTCCCACCATTTCCCTCCAATTTTACTTTTACTCCTCTCATTTTACCCAATTTTACTTTTTCTTATCCATCCCCAATGTATCTCGTTGAATATCACTATTTCTGCACCGTATCAACTATTTATGCACCGTATCTAACTGTTTTGTGCACTGTTTCAACTGTTTTTGCAGCACCGTATCTAACTGTTTCTGCACCGTTTCAACTATTTCTGCAGCACCGTATCTAACTGTTTCTGCACCGTTTCAACTGTTTCAGACCGTATCATAGTGTTTCAATGTCATTTCAGACTGTATCAGACTGTTTTAAACTGTATCACCTCTGTTTTAAAAATATAGCTATATTTTTCCATAACATACCAAACTCTTGCATTATTCCTTATAACTATCACTTTTGCTCCTCCCATTTCCCCCAATTTTACTTTTCCTCCCACCATTTCCCTCCAATTTTACTTTTACTCCTCTCATTTTACCCAATTTTACTTTTTCTTATCCATCCCCAATGTATCTCGTTGAATATCACTATTTCTGCACCGTATCAACTATTTATGCACCGTATCTAACTGTTTTGTGCACTGTTTCAACTGTTTTTGCAGCACCGTATCTAACTGTTTCTGCACCGTTTCAACTATTTCTGCAGCACCGTATCTAACTGTTTCTGCACCGTTTCAACTGTTTCAGACCGTATCATAGTGTTTCAATGTCATTTCAGACTGTATCAGACTGTTTTAAACTGTATCACCTCTGTTTTCAGACTGTATCAGTCGGTTTGAAACTGTATCAAGTACTATTTCAGACTGTATCAACTCCATTTCAGACTGTATCATACTGTTTTGAACTGTATCAAGTCCCGTTTTAGACCGTATCAGACTGTTTCTACAACTATTTCAGATTGTTTCGATATCGTCTCAGACCGTATCATACTGTTTCAACGTCGTTTCAGATTGTATCATACTGTTTCAAAGTCGTTGCGGATTGTATCATATTGTTTCAACAGTTGTTTTACAATATTTTATTGTATCATATTGTTTCAGCTCAGTGTCAAACTGTTTCAACACCGTTTCAAGTTGTTTCAGCACCGTTTCAACATCGTTTCAAGTTGTTTCAGCACCGTTTCAACATTGTTTCAAGTTGTTTAAGCACCGTTCAGGTCTAAAAAATTCTTACGCATAATAAACACATAGAAGAACAATAATACAGTTTATTGAAATTAAAGAAAGTTGATCACATTACACAAACATCAAGAATAACAATGAACTAATAAAAATACAGACGGTATGATAAAATCTGTTCACCGCTCCCAATATCTCAAAATCTGTAATAATCTGACATTCATCATTGCTACCAATAAAAAGAAAAAAAAAATCTAGACTACGGCAGTTGAGGGCAGCGCCGTCGGTGGATTTCCTATCGGAAAATCTATCAGTGATTGTTCCCTTCTCCTCGTTTTTGTTGCTTGTTGTGTTCGCTGATAAATATTTGCTTTATTTTCGCTGGATTTAATGAAATTTGGCTCCCTTTTCTGTTGAAAACGAGACTGGAGAGGGAGAGAGGTGTGATCCGCCGGCTTGATTGGTGGATGAGAGCGGTGGCGTGCCGTTTTTGGCGGTGGGGGTGGTTGTGACATATATGGACTGAAACAAAGCAAAGGGGGAAGAGAGGTAGAGGTATCCCTCTGTTTCTGTGACGTGTCCCTCCGTCCCCACCGATGGTGACGTGTATTTGGATATGTGTATTTGCCTCTGAGAGAAGAAATGAGGTGCGGCCGGTTGTTTAGAAGGGGGTGGAAAAAGTACTTTAGGATTTTTAGGATAGTGAGGGTGTAAGTGTAGTTATCAAAAATAAAATGTGCTAAAAAAATATTGTTATATCTGGTAATTTTAAAAATATTGCTATTTTTGTGTAATTAGGGGTGTATATTTGTATATATGTGTAAAAAATCCTATATTTTAAAGGGAGACTTGCAAAAATACACACAAAACCTAAAATAATTACATCTACTACCTACTACTTTCAAATATTACCTGACCTACCCACCAAGTTATTTACCCATTCTACCCGCCAGACTTGTATACCATAGTTTATGCAGTATATCATAAAGATATACACATATAAGGTATAACAAAGATATACAGTAATAAATGGCCCTCCGGATGTTTATACTATAATTTATGCAACATACTTTAAAGGTATACACCTATAAGACATAACAAAGGTATACAATAATAAATGGGTAGGTTGGGCAAATACTTTTAGTTTTATGGGTAGTGTAATTTTTAATGGGTATGACTTATCAATACTTTAAATTTCATGTGTATAGAGTGTAAAAATCCCTATATTAAATTTATGATCATAATTTTCTTGTTTAATAAGTTATTATAATAGATTATTATTGCATGTTAAGTGACATTTTAATACATATATAAAATTTTGGTCAAAATTATTGAATTCCGTCGAAATCAGTGAAAAAATGATAACCGATAATAGCTAGTCATCCTAGTCTACCTTTCCAAACAAAGGCTCGGTGGTCTTATTCATGTAGGTGGAATTATTTTTGTTTCATGACTTATGAATAGATTATTCTCACATATTTGAGTGATACTTTTAATACAAATACAAGATCTCGATCAAAGTTTTTGAGTTATGACCAATTAGTAATTAAGATTGTACTCCACCTTGCAACTACGCATGCAATCAATCAAGAATTAGAAGTGCTCCTTTCTTTTTTAAATTTTGTGTAGTTCAAACTTTGCTACCTAAAATGAAACGGAGAAAGTATTAATTTTGTTTATGTTTATGTTAATTTTGTAGGTACTCCGTGGGAGAAGTATTTACCCTTTTGAATCCCGAATAGTTAAAATAGGGAAACAAAAAGAAATGTCAGCACCTTTTCCCAACTAATTTAACTTACGTTGGAATAGGATGCATGTGGGCAGTGACTAGGCTCCACATATATACAACTTGTGTTTGTCTCAAACTTTTGTGCCTCGTAGGTTTTGACTCTCTACCCTTTTCGTATCACGTTGTGTGTTTTGGACGTGTCTTCTTGTATTCTATTTTTGGTAAAACTTTGTTACTTGTGAGACTAAATTTACTTGATTAACTATAAGATTGATTTGTCCGATCATGATATGCGATAAAAATGTCCTGTAAGCAAAAGAGCGTTATAAGTTTTAAGTATTGCGATGATAAGTATTTCTTCCAGTCTAATTTATGTGACAAAATTTAAATATTCATGTAAAATAAAGTTACTTTAAAATTTTGCAATCATAAAGTATTTCAACAAATACTATATTTGTGTGGCTATAAAAACTTTCATATTAAAGATAAAATGAGAAGTTAGAAGAAATGTCTGCCTATGTACACATTTTGATTGAGTTTGTTGCCACTTCGCAAAGGAACATGAGGACTATGTCAAGAAATACACCTAATCAAATGAGACAACAACATATTCAGTATTTTTTTACAAGTGGTGTCTGAGGAGGGTGAGATGTACGTAGATCTTACCCCCATCAGAGTAGAGAGGCTGTTTCTGTTAGACCATCGGCTAAAGAAAAATTTTGAAAACATGTATTGAAAAGAGTAAACAAGCTGCAAATCATGGTAAAGCAAATACTGACAAAAAGTAAAGATAATCGAAGTGAGAAATATAGCAATATAGGCGAAGGATACAATAGAAATAGTACACACGTATAAATTAGATTGACGCCAATATAATAGAAATGTCTCGACTTAATCTATCTGTCTACTGTAATCTTCGACCTCCGCACTTTTCTATCTAAGATCATATTATTGGTGATCTGAAGGTGAGCCACATTCTGTTTAGTCACCTCACCCCGTTGAAATGAGAGAGGTTACAAAATTCGTAAGTTGTTTAAAACTTTAGTCTCTAAATATGCGACAACATTTCAAGGCATCAATACCCTATCTTGTAGGATCGGAAAGTACTGGCAAATTATTCTTTATGGAAAAGGGAGAGAGATAATAGGTTTGTAAATAAATAATGATTTTACTTATAATGAATCATTAGCAAAAATAAATTTCGCCAAAAGTTCTACATTAATTGAAGTGGTTTTGGACATTTTTATAAACTCCTTCCCTTGCTTATTTCCTCAAAAATGACAAAACATATATGGGATTTCATAATAATCATACTATGTCCTTTCCCTTTCTACTGTGTTCTTTCTAGCTAGGAAGAATATGATAATTCTTATCCTAAATTTAATAAGAGATGCCACTCAATTGTGAAGTCAGTGGACCTTTTACTATAACTTCTCTTCGATTTTCTCTGCACCATATTTAAGGAAGCCCTTTGAGCTATGACTTGCCTAAAAGGGATGACTCATATTATATAACGGAAAACGGTTTGATCTCTTTACAAACTTTGTCTATATTAGTGTTATTTGATTTTATAATCAATCCGATTTTTATGACCCGGCCAAGAAAAATCTTTGAGTGATTAACCAGAAGAATCTGATTCAAGTGATCAACCATATTTTATAATCCTTATATCAACTTCCTATAAAGACTAAAGAGAGAAAAATACTACTACCTCTCAAAGACCGGAAGATGCGTCATATTCGAAAAATTAGATCAATGGCTGAAGTAATCACCTTATGTGAAGCTTAAACCATAAAACTAATGTTTAGACCACTCAATCTATTAAATTTTATAATAAGTAGTTAATTTCTAAATACAATGCCACAAAAGTGAATATTTGGTGTAAACATTGCCCGCGAAGCCTACATGCAATCATTGTCTGACTACTATTGAAGTTTTGAACTTGAAAATTGAACTTCACGATACATTGGCTAGAAATGTAAATAGCAGACCTTAGAGTAGCTACCTGGTGTCATTTCCGCAATATAACCACATGCATGACAATAAAAGAAAATGTAAAATTTTCACCCACAGGCCACTTTTGTCACTGGTATTTAGTGTGAAGCCACTTTTTTTATTGGTCTTACATGACAGACCACTTTTTGGAACTTCAATCTTTGTGTGCTGAAGTTCAAACCTTGTAGGTTGAACTTCATGCCTAAATTATGAAGTTTCAACTTCAATATGTAAGGGCTGAATTTTACGTATAGATGCGTAAACTTCAACCCTTGTGGGCTGAAGTTGAACTTCAACCCTTGTGGGCTGAAGTTGAACTTCAATCCTTGTGGGCTGAACTTGTGTGAAGTTCAACCCAAAAGAATTGAAGTTCCAAAAAGTGGCTTCTCATATAAAACCTATAAAAAAGTGACCTCAAACCAAAGACTACTGCCAAAAGTGGCCTTTGGTGCACTTCACCCTAAAAAAAATTCACCGCATGCCCTCCATAATTAGTGGTTTTGCAAAATTTCCCGCGCTAAGAAATGTTTTAGCAAAATGCCCTTATTTAGTCCGGAGTCAAGACTTCAAGGCAAAAATTTTGTAAGTCTTGGCAATTAGCTATACTTCAAGGGCAAGTGATGTTTTGTCAATACTTCAAGTTATATGGCGAGAATGCAGGGAAGACTGGAAGGGGCAAGTCTTGGCAATTGCCAAGTCTTACGACGAAGTGCGGCAATTGCCAAGTCTTACGACGAAGTGCGGCAAGTGTTGCCTTTTGTCAATACTTATCGTTCAAGTGTTGGTAAATCGAGCAGGGGTCAAAGGCAAGTCTTGCCTTTTGTCAAGACTTACGGCCAAGTGCGGCAAGTATTGCCTTTTGTCAATACTTGAAGGGATAAGTGTTGAAAAGCGGAGAAATATAAAGGCAAATCTTGGCCTTGACCTAAAAACTTGACAGGGGTATTTCTGTCCGAATTTTTTTAAATAAATCTTAACGGGGACATTTTTGCAAACCAACTGTTAGTGCGGGCAAAAAGGCAAACCATTGTTTCCCTGTCATATTTTCGCAAATCAGCCCTTGACCGTTGACTGGAAAAATTGACACCAGCAAAGGCCTTCTATTTAAGGATTAGCTAGTGTTTACCATGTATTAAATATTTTGCCACCACTTAAAATAGGGTCGAACTTTGGTATCCTAAAGTTTTTGGAACAGAAAAACTAAACTCCATAACAGTTTGAACTTCAGGACATGGTGTCCTTAAATTTAGCTTTCAATAAAAAACTTTTGGGCACAATGTCCTACAGTTCTTCCCTATTTTAACATATGGCTAAATATTAAATATATGGTAATTACTGACTAATTCCTAAATAGCAGTCATAAAACAGGCTGGTGCACGTCACCCCCAAAAAATTTCATGTGCTGCCCTCCATAAGCGCTGGTCTTACCAATTTGCACCCACTTTCACATGTTTTAAATAAATGTCATCCACATCATCCCTCACTATGTGAAAGGACTATTTTATCACTGGCTAAACCTGATTCACATTCAACGATTTCCTTCTCTCTTTCCTCATTCCTTTCCTTCTTACTTCTTTGTGTCCTGGAAATTTAGGAAATCTGTAAAAGTTATATTTATTTATTCTTTTTCTTTAATTTGTGTTATAATGTAATTTTTATTCTGCCTAATCCTTTATTTGTATTTATTTTTTTCTGTATTTCTTTTTGGTAATTATTATTTATATACTTATCAGTAAGTTTTTTTCATTTTGATTGATTCGAATTAAGTTTGACGTTCATATGAATTTTTATTTTTTATTTTTTATGCTTGATTAAGATGATTTTAAGGTTCTTAAATTGGCAATAGCAATTAGATTTTGTTGTTGCTCATTGCACAGAGCTTAAAGTCTTGACTATTGCCATTAATTGCAGAGACTTTCTCTGCAAGTAGCCTTTATTGCGTAGAGTTTAAAGTCTTGGCTATTGCCATTAGTTGCAAAAACTTTCTCTGCAAGTAGCCTTTATTGCACAGAGATTAAGCTCTTGGTTATTGCCAAGACTTGAAGAGACTTTCTCTACAAGTTGCTTATTGCATAGAACTTAAAGTCTTGGCTATTGCCAATACTTGCAGAGACTTCGTCTGCAGGCTGCCTATTGCACCAGATTGTAAAGTATTGGCAATTGCCAATACTTTCAGAGACTTCCCATGCAAGTTGCCCCCTTTCACCCGACCTTAAAGTGTTGGCTATTGCCAAAAGTTGCAGAGAATTTGGTAACATCACTTGGGTGGTGTTACCATTGATAAAAGAAGTTGGTTTCTCGATTTGTCCAGTGATAAGTTGACTCTTAATGATGATGTTCGCAACTTTAATTCAATCTTGTTTTTATTTTTCTTGTGTTAGATTCCACTTTAATTTCCTAGTTAAGGTGTCCATTGCACCAGAGCTTGAACTTTTTGCAATAGCCAAGACTTGCAAAGACTTTCTCTTGAATTACCCAATGCAACAAGGCTTGAAGTCTTGACAATTGCCAAGAAGTCTGTGCAAGGTGCCCATGACACCAGAGCTTGAACTCTTGGTAATAGCCAAGACTTGAAGAGACTTTCTCTGCAAAATTACCCACTGCAATAGGGCTTGAAGTCTTGGCAATTGCCAAGAAGTCTGTGCAAGGTGGCCATTGCACCAAAGCTTGAACTCTTGGCAATAGCCAAGACTTGAAGAGACTTTCTCTGCAAATTACACACTGCAACAGGGCTTGAAGTCTTGGCAATTGCCAAGAAGTCTGTGCAAGGTGCCCATTGCACCAGAGCTTGAACTCTTGGCAATAGCCAAGAATTACAGAGCCTTTCTCTGCAAATTGGCCACTACAACAGGGCTTGAAGTCTTGGCAATTGCCAGAAAGTCTTTGTAAGATGCCCATTGTACCAGATCTTAAACTCTTGGCAATAGGCAAGACCTGCAGAGACTTTCTCTACAAGTTGGCCACTACAATAGGGCTTGAAGTCTTGGCAATTGGCAGGAATTCTGTGTAAGGTGTCATTGCACCAGAGCTTAAACTCTTGGTTTAGCAAATACTTGCAGAGACAAGTTGCACATTACAACAGGGCTTAAAGTTTTCGCAATTGCCAAGAAGTCTGTGCAAGGTGCCCATTGCCAAGAGGTCTTGTGGATATTTGTCTGTATTATCCGGAAAAAAGGTGTCTGTATCATCCTTTTAACGGTCAATTGAAATATGCCAGCACTTTGACCATTGATTTATGCAAGCGTGCAATGCTTTTAAGGAGAATGAGAAAATCTGTAAAAGTTACGAGTTTTTAAGGTTTGTAGATAGCGTGAATGGAGAAAATAATGGGGAAGGACAATCGGGGTTTTTTTATTAGTTTTTAGGGGTATGTTTGTCCGGAAAATATTTTATTAAACTAATGGAGGACATTTATGCTGAACCACTGTTAGCAAGGGCATTTTTGCAAACCAATGGCTCATGTGTCATATTTCTGCAAATCAACCAATTGGTGAAAATTTCGTAAGGAAGCCACTTTTCCCCTACCATTTAATTTCAAGCCACTTTATAAATACCATTTAGTTTTAGCCACTTTTTCAAACTTCAAATCTTGGGGCTGGACTTCAAATATGAAGTTCAACTTCACGCCTTCATGTCTGAAGTTTAGGCATAGAAGATATGAAGTTAGAACTTGAAAGTCTTAAGTTGAACTTTTGAAGTTCAGCCTCCAAGGTCTGAAATTCAAAAAGTGGCTAAAAGCTAAAAAAAATTTAAAAGGTAATTTCAACCGTAAGGCGAGCGAAAAAATGACTATTTCGGCACAAGTGGGGAAGGAACCGGCCTTATGGGGGTTGTAAGTCAAAAGGTTGACTTACATATATAGATAAAAATGATGGGATTTTTACACATATATACAAATATACTCCCTAAATTACAAAAAAAAAAAAAGAAAAAAAAAAGAAAAAAAGAATAGCAATATTTTACAAATTACAACACATATCAATTTTTTTTAGCACATTTCACAATAAATAAGATAAATCACATTTTTCCAAACAAACCCTAACTTCAAACCCTTACCCCCAAAATCCTTCCCCTACCCCCATACCCCAAAAACACATGCCTCCCCTTAACCCCCGCCATTTTCAACCCATTTCCACCGTGACACCACCCTAGAATTACGTACGATAATACAATCACCACCGCGATCCTTAGTATTATGGATACCACAACTTCATCACCATCTCTCCTAGTTTCGAATCTCCCTAATCACAACGATACGAATGCAACACTTAATTTCACGGGGAAATTTTTATTTTAAAAATGAAGAAATTGATTCAACGATTATCGTGTGTTGCTGATTCCTCCTCCAACTACTCTTTACTCCGTTCCGAATCCCGGTCTGCGTCATCACGTCTATGTAGGCTCCACTCATTCCGAACAGGAAAGTTCAGATCCAGTGCCAGAGTATTCGAAGAGTACCTTCTTGTTTACGTGCTGGAGTAATTAAAATTGGTATCTGGGATGGCCAAATGCTGGAATTGATGGAGCGAGCATTGACAATACCTTATCTTATAGTGGAGATGTTCCGAGAAGAGCTTTGAACAATGTGGATACGCCTAAAAGGCCTGAAGTTCGTCTCCAAGTTTTCTTGTGTTGGTCTGTTTGATGAGAATGGAAAGAGTTGAGAGGAGTTTGAGAGACATTTTGGTATTTTCAGGAATGATGGAATTAAGGCTTATGACATTATGACTGCAGTAAAAATCTCTCATGTACTCTCTAGGCCGGTGAATTAATACTTCTTAGGTGTGATAATTGCATCATAATATAGTTATTCATATACCAGTAAAGATGCATCTCTTTTATTGATATCAAGCTATCATTATTATACTGACACTTTTTAGATTTTGAAATAAACCTTCTCCTTGATGTTTTATTATTTCCGGGGTTGATGTCGTATTATTTTTCCATTTGATTATGCATTTTTTCTGTTTGTTCTTCTGTCTGTTCACTGGAACGATGTTGAAACAATCTGATCTGTTGAAACAGCCTGATACAGTTGAAACGGTGTTAAAACATTATGATACAGTCTGAAACATCATTGAAACAATCTGAAACAGCGGTTGAAACAGTCTGATACAGTCTAAAACGGCATTGAAACAATATGATACAGTCTGAAACGATGTTGAAACAATCTGAAACAGTTGTTGAAACAGTCTAATACAGTCTAAAACGATGTTGAAACAATATGATATTGACTGAAACAACGTTGAAATAATCTGAAACAGTCTGATACAGTATGAAATGGCGTTGAAACTGTATGTTACAGTCTGAAACAACTAGTGAAAAGGTCCGAAACAAAATGTAAAAAATAATGTGAAACAACGCAAAAAAAATGAAATTATTCTATAAATAGTGAGAAACAACGCACAAACGGGATGAAACAAATGTTAAAACAGTCTAAAAACAGCTAGATACAGTCTAGAAATAGTTAGATACGGTGCAAAACAACCTGAAACGATGCTGAAACAGCATAGATACAATGAGATACAGTCTGATATGGAGCAAAAATAGTGTAGATACAGTGAGATACAGCGCTGAAACAGCTAGTGAAAAAGTCTGAAACAAAATGTAAAAAATAATGTGAAACAACGCAAAAAATGTGAAATATTTTAGAAACAGTGAGAAACAATGGACAAACGGGATGAAACAAATGCTAAAACAGTCTTGAAACAGCTAGATACAGTCTAGAAATAATTAGACATAGTGCAGAACAATACAGATACATTGAGATATGTAACGATACAACGAGATACAAGGTGGTTGGTAGTTGAGAAACATCGAGATACAGTAAGGATGAGATAAGGAAAAGTGAAATTGGGGGAAATGGAAGGAGTAAATGTAAAATTAGGGAAAATTATGGGAGGAAAAATGGAATTGGGGGAAATGAGAGGAGCAAAAGTGATATTGGGGGAAGTGGGAGGAAGAATGTAAGGGTTTGCTATGTTATAGGAAAATGTTGCTATGTTTTTGCTATGTTTTGTAATTAACTTTTCCTTTCCTCTATAATGGGTAATTTTGCTAAAATATTGCTGTGTTTTGTAAATAACTTCTAAACCTTGTACTTTTATGTAAAAAATCCAAAAATGATCCTGGTGTTGAAGTTCTCAGCGCTTTAAAGATTGTCTTTAAAAATTGAGCACTTTTCGTAATTACAAAAATGTCATCACACCTTTTTGAAGTTGTAACTACAAAAATGTCACCACACTTTTTAAATTTAATGAAGTCGTAATTACAAAAATTTCACTGCACCCCTTACATAACTTATATTTAGTGGAGCCGTAATTACAAAAATGACACTGCTCTCTACAAAGGAGAAAACAGATCAACTTGTCTGTATTTATTCATATAATAAACAAAAATTAATGTCCATTTTGTAAATAAATGAGGTCAAATCTCACTTCACACAACCAAAAAACGTCACTTCAAGTGTTGATTTGTAAAAATAATGACAGTTGATCGTACTTATCCATACAATGAGCAGAATACTAGGTATAGAGAGACACACACACACATAAAATCAAGATAATTTGACTGCATTTATTCATAAGTGGGCCAAAATACTGCGTCTATTATATAAATAAATGAGACCAAATCGTCATCACTTTACTAATATACAAATATCCAAAAGAAATCATAATATAAGTGTGCGGGTAAAAATACGTCATCTATGATTACGGGGATACGAGTCCAGCTGGTGAAGATTAGACTTAATGTACAAGTCACCAGGCGCAGAGGATACACACCTGCTCCTATGCCACAGTCTCTCAGCAGGCACGGGCCCTAAGATCTAAGGCATACATCCCGACCCTAGTTAGGGCTAGTATATACCACCACCTTGAGCAAACATGCCCACAACCTTATTAGTCTTTGTATTTTACCATAATTAGGATTGAGTAAAATGATAGATATAAATATCGTTCCTACCATTGTATTGTACAATCAAGCGATTCTTACAGAATCTGATTATTCTCAAGGAATACACTTACTTTTCTGCTCAATTATTTATTCTTCAGCTTTATTTACTTTTTCTTGTACTTTATCGTATTGCTTGTGACCCTACTAAAAATTTAATTATTTAACCTTTATAACTAATTTTAGGCATAAACAGTTTGGCGCCCACCGTGGGGCCCAGACAATTGTAGGTTTTTGTGAAGGAAAAGCACGATCATGTCGAACAGCAACGATGATGTCCTAAAGAACACTGCTGATGCGGTTGACGTGTCTACAAAAGATCCTAGTGATCCTAACGGACAGCCAAAAGACACTCCTCGCAATCTGATCTCTATAGGCAGTGAGGATGACCAATCGCACGGGAGCAACTCAGGACTCAAGGACTTCCTCGCTGATCTCCTCAAAACTCAGGCAGAGTGAGCTGAGTAAAACTCGGCCAACTTGGCCGAAAGCATGGCTTAAAAGTTGGGAGCAATCTTTGCTGGTTTGTTCCATAGGCCAGCGTCACTACGAGGACCCTCGCTCGTGAACGATTCACCGACCTCCGTTCCCGGATTGATATGGAGACCGCTCCAGGAAGCTCTATAGCGGCCATCAATCAAGGTATTGAGGGAACACCTATTATTCAGGACATCCTGAAAGAGCTGAAAGTCGTCCACGATCGGGTCGGTAACATGCCGGTTGCTCCAACTCAAATTAGCATCATATATGAGCAAAAGTTCTTCAAACACGCATTCAAAGTGAGAGATGCACGGGTTCGTGTACCCAAGCACTTCACCTACCGGATAACCTTAAGTACGACGGAACTACCGATTCAGACGAGCATATGCTGCCTATTACATGGTCATCAAGAGTAACGAGATCACTGAAGAAGAAACTCACATGCTATAGTGAAGAGGTTTGGCTCAACCTTGATCAAAGGTGCCCTCGCATGGTACACTCAGCTACCATTAGGGTCAATTGAATCATTTACTCTTATGCAGGATCTCTTCAAGAAAGCACATTTCAGAGCCTGCAAGCGGGAGAAATGCATGGAGGATACCTTCGAGATCCACCATCGTGATAGAGACCTGCTGAAAGATTACTTAGAAAGATTCTAGATAGAGCGTATGGAGCTTCCTCCAGTTCTTGACAATATTGTCATGGTAGCTTTCAATAAAAGCTTGAACTCCAGTGGTTCGCTAGCTACTCAAGAGTTGCAGTGGAGTCTTATTCAACACCCGGTGACAACATGGGATGCTCTACACCAGTGGTATAACGAGAAACTCTATCTAGAACCTGAACCATCCTTGGAGTCTGGCAATGATGCGCGGAGAAGCGAGTAGTTAGCCCTATTCTGGAATCGAAAGGCAGCTGAAGAAGCACTAGAGGAATGGTTCGGAATCAAACAGATCATGGGAAGACATTAAAAAAGTAGAACAACCCTGTAGGAATAGGATATCAGAAGAAAGCTTCAGAGAAACGTAACTTCAAAGATTTTGGGCTGCGGGTGAGCGCGGTAGAGCTAGTCACCAATCACTTTTTGGAAACTAGGCTCCAGAGCACACTGGCCACCTACCATCAAGAGCGGGACTGGGAAGAATTCGGTGGCTTACTACAACTTTCATCGAAGTAACGGCTATAGTACGATCGACTACAAAGTTCTGATGCTTGAGATTGCACATCTGTTGAAAAAGGGACATCTCAAATATTTGGTCGAGGAGGGAGCGAAGTGGTCCAGGACGTCCAATTCTAAGGACGAACAAAGTATCAACAATTTTCATTACACCGGGGTTGACGGAGCTGTGAAGACGGTAATGGGGGGGCCACCTATCAGATCGATCGTATTCAGATCGGAAGGCCGGGGGACCCCCCGTAAAAAGGCTTTGATTATAACAATCAAGGTATCTGACTCTCAGATCAGACAAGCTCTGGTCGATCCAGGGAGTGGAGTTAACATTGCTCGATGAGAGGTAGTGCGAAAAAATGGGCCTTCAATACCGGATAACCTCAAGTCTCTTCAAAATGAGCAGCTTTAACAGCACATATGATAAGCCTATCGGAGAAATAGTTCTGCCAATTTTTTTGCCAGACATGATGATCATAACACATTTTTAGGTAATGGCTTGTGATCTCTCATATAATGTCATCTTGGGAAGACCCTGGATACATGAAATAAAAGGCGTACCCTCAACACTTCATCAAGTCCTTAGATACCCAACCCCATTCAGAATTAGTGAAGTACGAGGTGAGTAGTCCTTACTAAGCTTGACCAGCAGCCCGGTCCAGTCCGGGACCGGCTTTTTTTTGTTGGTTTCGGTCCGGTCGCTGGGGGAGGAAGTGACCGGATGAAACCGGCCAATCCGGTCCGGTCAACTCCGTTTGAAAATAGTTAAGTCGGGACGGAACCGGCACCGGCTACCATTATGCCTGTTGGTTCCGGCCCAGACCGATCTGGTCCGGCCGATTTTTATTTTGTTTTAGGAAAATACAATGAAAATTAAAATAGGAGAGCTATAAAAAAATTATTAATGTAAAGTAAACACTAAACAAACGTTGAGATTGGAAAAGAAAGACACACAATTTATTGAAAATTCGAAAAATATATAATTGAAAAAACAAACTAGAAAATTGAAAATTATATAGATATTTCCTTAACCATTTTTTCAACGTCGCAGATAAACACCCCCCTCTCGAGCACACCATTCGGTATTATGTTGTGTTTTTATGTGCACCCTATACTTTATCGTCCCACCACCACCTGGGTAAAGGTTCTACTGTCTCTCACAAAGGCTATATGTAGCTTTTCCACTTTCAGTATCTTTACTAATAAATTCCCACACTTTAGATCTACCTCGTCATTCCTCACGTTGAGTCTCACTAGGATCAATGCATTGATTTTCAGCCATTATGATTTTTTGGTAGAAATTTAGAAAATAACCTTTGAAAGTAATTTTGGAGAGAAATTGATGAATTGTAATATAATTGATGAAATAATAGGGTATATATAGATTTAAAAAAAATAGGTTGGGGGGGTATATGGAGCGTTAAGGGGGTGGGAGGCAAATATAGCCGTTTTTGGCCACTGGCCAACGACTATAGTTCAAATGGGCGGATCTGAATACTGGCCCCGGTTCTAGCTCGACCTGGCCTGGTCTTTCATTTCAAGTTATGGATAATTTTTTAGATTTTGAAAATATAACAACAAATTATTACTAACTTTTTTTTATATATATTTGGAATGTTTAGCTTATTTCAATGTTCAAACTTAGATTTAAAAAAAAAAATCATATATTTTCAAACTTTGAATTAGTTTCAAAGTTTGAAATTAGATTCAAACCTTGAATTAATTTGATAAGTTCAAACTTTGATTTCATTTGATAATTTCAAACTTTGAATTAATTTTATAATTTCAAACTTTGAATTAATTTAAAACTAGTAAATTAGTTGTAATATTTTTGCGCAAAGAATAAATTAAAAAAAACTAAGAAGACAAGAATTGTGATGGAATTCCAAGACTTGGAGCAATTTTATTGATAAACATAAGTAGTGCAAAGTACAAACTACATAGTCAAACTTTCAAACTTGCAACTTCAAAAAACAAATTTAGAAAATTACATCCATTTAAATATATTGGCTAATTTTTTTAGGATAGCCGTAGGTTTTTCTTTAGAAACTGGTGGTTTTTGTTCTGGTTCATCTTCTTTGCCTTCTTCTTCTTCTTCTTCTTCTTCTTCTTCTCCTCGTCCTCCTCCTTCTTTTTCTTCTTCTTTGGCAGTTTGACTCCCTTCGCTTGTTCCGTCGCTTAAGATTTGATCCATATGTCGCTTGTCTTTTTTCTTATTAATTTCTAGTATTGCAAAGTTTCTTCGCTCGACTCTGATCCAATCTCTGAATAAACTGTTGTCTCCATTGACTCTTCCTTCAACGAATATCTGTGATCTCCAATTTATAATCTTCTTTAGCTAAAAGCTCTTTCCGAGGCAGCTGATGAAGCTTGAATTTTTGATATATCCCAGTCCATTTTTGCAAGAATTGGAAATTGCGATTCTTGAATCTTCCAGTAATCTAGCAAGTCATGACTTCCAAAATTTTTAAGTTTCTTTGGATATTGAATTAAATAAACTTATAACTCGTTGTATTCCTCCCCGTACTCGTCCTATTCTTCTAGCAACTTTTCATCAAGTTTGCCAAAAGTGCTCATCCCCGCGTACCTTTTTCCCGTTTGAGAAGAGATTCCAATAAACTAAGGATATTTACCGTAATTCTTTAGGATGTTTACTTTGTAAGTGCGTCCTAATTTTACCCGTTCCACCTTCATTACCCCAGTTTTAAAAGACCAAACATGTTTACAAAGCCCACATACAACAATTTGTTCTGCAACATTCTTTTCCGAAAATTTCCACACCTAAAATCTATCTTTACGTTTAGCCGGTTCTCTAGTAGGAGCTACGTGAGGCTAATCAGACTGAACTTCAGGTGAACTAGCTTGGAATTCACTAGGTGGTGTTTCTTCTAAATTAACTCCTTGGGTGTTATGAATGTCGTATCGTGCTTCTAACATTTCATGATCAAGTATATTATTAGCGCTAACATCATGATAATAGTGAGAATCATCTATTTGGGTGAACTAACTATAACCACCAGCAATTTCTTTACCCTTATTTCCCCGATGACCACGTGCCCGCTCCTACCACTAGTTCAAATTGAACCTCTTTCAGACATAATTATAGCAAATTAAAAATAAATATATGATAAAAAATTATAAAAGAGTAGGAAGTAGGTACGACCAACAAAATCTAACCGTATAATTGAGGTGAAGTTGAAACTTGATCCTTCACTCCAATTAATTAGTTGAATACCTGATAATCGAAAACTTCAACAAATAGCCAAATTAATATTTCAACCATGCAGTGCCTCCAGTTTACCCAATACTTGAAAATTTAGAACTTCACCAAATAGTCAAATATAACTTTGATAGAAACTTCAATTGAAACTTGATAAAGTAGCCAAATTATTAAATTTTAACAAATAGTCAAAGTAGTAAATTAGCAATATTGTAGAGATTTTGAGAGAATTAGAGAGTATTGGATGATTTGTGTGAAAATTATGATGAAATAATGCGGTATTTATAGGAATAAAATAGTTGGGGTGGTAGAGGGGGCTAAAATGGTCGTTTTTGGCCGTTGGACAATGACTAAGGGGTCAAAAAAGTCGTTGCCAACGGCTAGTTAACGACTGAAAAATCTGGAAAGTTATTTTTTTTTACCGGTCCGAGCCGATTTTAGTCGATTTTTAATCCAGTTCATCCGGTCGAAAACCTATGGGTCGTCTCGTGGCCGGGTCTAGAAATTTGTTAAGCAAATCGGTCTGGTTTTGATCGGATCCGAGCTAGTTTGGCTCGGATCCGATCAAAACTGGACCGATAGACACCCTTAGTCCTTACTCGTAGAAGATCAAGAACCTGATGCAGGCATTACTCCACGACAGAAAGCAGAAATAAATGTGGTTTGAAGAGAGACACTATAGGATACGTCCATTAAGCGGAGGGCCAGAGCAGAAGCAGTGAAACTCAGAGAACGGGTCTCCACGATGAGTAATTCGGTTCCCCGAGCCGTGGAGCTGTAGTATCAACTCTCCGAAGTACTGCTGAAGCTTGAAGACCCTAAATAGCCAATACTCTGTTGTCAAGCACTGGTAGGGGTAAAGTTGAACCTTATAAGACCTCCAATAATAACCGAGCCCGTCCGAGGGGAGCGTCTATTGCTATACGTCATAATTTCAGAAGTAGCATAGAATGTGGTTCTCACACGAGAGAACGACGAAACACAACTTCCCGTACGATATGCTAGTAAGGCTCTCTTAGGAGTGGAAGCACATCTTCCATTGCCAGACCAGCTGGAGGTAACGGTGGTGATGGCTACCCAGGAGTTCCAATCGTATTTTCTGAATCATACGATCATTGTAGTCCCTCATGTCCCATTACAGACCATTCTGTCTAAATCTAGGCTCTCAAGGAAGTTAACAGAATGGGCCGTATAATTGGGAGAATATGACATTATTTATCAGCCGCGCACGATCATCAAATCACAATACGTGGCAGACTTTGCTGTAGATTTCAGCACGGATTTGATGACAAAACCTGAAAATGCAATGAAGGACATAGAAGAGATCGGCCCCGAAGAATTGGTAATCCACACGGATATAGTCTTTATCAATGAAGGAGGTGGCATCGACCTACTGATAAAATCACCAACCAGGAAGAATTTTCGCTAGGCTGCAAGATGCCCGTTATCTACGCACATTGAGGCAGAATATGAAGCTGTAATTCTAGCCCTAGAATTAGCTTACATATTGGGGTCCAGGGAGATCAATCTCTATAGCGTCTCCCAACTGGTGGTTAATTAGATAAACGGAGTCTGCACAATTAAAAACATCTGTGAGCCGGAACGTTTAGCCAAGGCCATCTTTGGAAAATTTCCTTCAGTAGAAGTTTATTCATAGAGAGTATAATACAGAGGCCGATATGCCAGCTAGTTTAGCGGCCGATGCAGATATAAGTACAGGCAGCCCAGAGACGTTGATTTAGCTAACTCATGTGGACCTAATGAACCTTGAAGTTCCCAGCACAGGGCCCATCTTGAAGTAGCGTCGTGCACTGATCGAATACTTGGACAAGGGAACACTCCCTAAAGGCAAGGAAGAAAGCAGACAAATGCGAAGGCAGGCAGCTCAGTACTATCGGATCAATGGAGAGCTATATCATCGAACGATTAGTAGTCCACAGGCCATGACCCAGGTCCTGTACCAGCCAACGAAAGATCTTTAGAAAGAACTTTAAAGCCTCTCGGAGGCCAACCCTTCGCCAAGCACGGGGCAACGCTGCCTGAAAGATAACGCTTCCAAGAGCACATAAGGGACTACCATCACTTGGCTTAAGATTACTATTCTTGAAAGGTCAGTTAGGCCATTATACTCGAGACATGTATTTTCTCCTTTTCTTGTTCTTTTCTTTATTATATTTTTTAAGGGGCTCTTAGCCCCGTCATTTTTTGTTAAAGTTTACTAAACTTCTATCGACCTAGCGCCCCCCTTTATTCAATAAAACTACTATTTTACTTAGACAGTTTTATAATCAGATCCATCTACGATCCAACTATTCATAGCCCCGTCAAATTTGAGTTGAAGTAATACACTCACTTTTCATTACAAAAGTAGATTAAACTACTCGCTTAAACCTAGAGCACTTCTAGTAAAGCCACTAGGCATTATCGAAAGTTTAAATCGTTAATTCAACACTTGCTCCAATTAGTTTATGGGGACGCCCGCCCGCATCATGCCATTAAAGACTTAAGCACTCGAGTGGACAAGTATAGTCATTCTAGCTTTAATGCAAAAATGACCTTTTGCATACAACGGGATAAAGACGTCCCCTTGAGGTCATAGGCCTTGCCCTAAGCAAAGTTTTCTACACCATACGTGTCTAAGCCATCATTTACTGGTGCATAAAACAGCATCCAACAAGCGTACACCCGTCTTTAAAAGACAAATGCCCAGAAAGGAACCTAAACAATGTTGCTTGACTACATTACAAGTAACTACACAAGTAAACAAAAAGTATTGATAAACGTCTGTTTCATTAATATCAAAGGCCTGTAGGCTTACAATATACAATCAAGTTCTTTTGAATGCAGTACTATTCATTGTAAGTGTTCTTAAGAAAGCTAAAAGCCTCAAAAGGCTAAAACTGCAAGTTCTTTTGAATTTAGCACGACCAAAATCCTTCATCTGGATTGTAGCTCCTACTCAGTGAGCATTCCAGGGTATTTCCTGGCATCCAGAAGGAAAAATTTTGCATACACCTCGGCAATAATTGAAACTCCCATCATGAGATATGTCGGCCCAAACATTCTTCAGTACGCGACCAGTGTTACCACCAATGCCCGTGCATGAATTACTGTATATCCTGACTAAAGGACTTCGGAAGCATATGAGCACGGGCAAACCCTTCTCTCATCATGATGAAGGAGCTTGAATGTTCGCTTCAACCTCTACTAGTCAAACGGGAGTGCACAACCCCGACGATCTTCAAGCACAATCGGGAGCTCATTAAAGAGGAATGGATTTGAGCTGGGAACCTACGCAAGAGAGGAGTTCTTTCCTAGGCAGTCTACAGCCAGCGGCCGAAGAAACATCACAATAGCAATCCAGCTGAATCAGCCGAACAAGGAGACAATCCCGAGCCACAAGTAGATTTAGAGCTTGGAGACTCCCTAATCTGTTGATGGTGTAAGGCTGAATCCCCTTGCCAACCAAGAAAAGAAGCTAAGCTGTGAATCGTTAACCCATAGCCGTAAAAAAGACACCAATATGTTGAACCCATCCCGGAAGAGAAGCCTCATGACAGCTGAAAGGGCTAAACGACCTGGCCCTGCATGACTTGAGAAATATCGCAGCAAAGGCTGCGTTAGGAAACGAGCACACCGTAATCAGTACACGTCCCATAAAGAAGACATTTCGGAGAACGTCACTAGTATCCTGATTAAACTTCATGACTCGGGGGGCTTCATTCATCCTGTTTTGGATGGAGGAACAAAGAGAGATAACTATGGAAGTTTTACAGCTCTCAGTTTTCTCAAACACCATCCATTCCAATGAAGAAGTTGCTCTGGGAATATCAAACTAGGATCAAAGACAAATATTTTTCTAAGAAATGGAATTATTCTCTCTTAAGGAATTTTCAAGGAAGCCAATATGTTTTTTCTGAAAGAGTTTGTGGTTTGCATCTATATGAAGCCCATTTTATATGCCGAATGAGATAAAGTTGGACCACGAAATGGTCAATGAAATTATAGCATGGAGATAAGCAACTCGACGCAGTAAAAAGAAATTATAGGAAAGGTACATAGAATCGACAACAGCCAATCAAGTGAAGACGCGTGGGATTCCAGAAGAAATTAGGCGTCTATCTCGGTCAAAGAAACTGCAAGTTTCAAGGAGTTAGTGAGATGAGTTAGTGAGATATCCACTTCTCTTTTGCATACTTCTTTTACTTCATGACTGCTTACGTCAGCACTCAGCAAGTGGGAGGGGGGATTGACTATGTCGGGTAAAAATACGCCACTGAAGATTATGGAAATACGAGTCCAGCTGGAGAAGACTAGACTTAATCTACAAGTCATCGGGTGCAGAGAATATACGCCTACTCCCAAGCCACGACCTCTCAGCAGGCACGGGCCCAGTGACGTAAGGCATTACATCCCACCGCCTTAGGGTTAGTATATACCACCACCTTGAGAAAACATGCCCACGACCTAGTAGTCTTTGTATTTTACCATAATTAGGACTAGGTAAACTGATAACTATAAATATCCCTCCTTCAATTGTATTTTACAATCAAGCTATTCTCACAAAATCCAACTATTCTCAAGGAATACAACAACTTATTTTTCTGATCAATTATTTATTCTTCAGCTTTATTTACTTTTCCTTGTATTTTACCATATTGCTTAAGACCCTCTACAAATTTAATTATTTAGTCTTTAAGACAAATTTGAGGTATAAACAATAAGGCCAACATGTCATCATTTATTCATATAGTGAGTTAAAATACTCATCTATTTTGTAAATAAATAAGGTCAAATTATTATCACTTCCATAAATTCAAGTCTAAAATAGAAAATTCATCGTAGTTCTATTGTTTTCCCATTTTTGGATGAGAACGTAGTAGGTTCGGCATAATCAGATAACATGAACATTTTTAATCCACAACCCTCAACTCTATATCGTAGTTGCTGCTACATTTATGATGTAAATTTGTCGTTTAAAAGTAAGTGTATGGAGGAAAAACGAAAGTGACGAAAATTCCTTTTCAAGCCCCTCAATTTAAAATCCTTCTTTCTTATTTTATTCAGAACTTTCCATGCACACTCCACATAACTCAAAGCACTAAGGAATATTATTAGTTTCTCTTTCATTCAGTACCGATTCTCACATATTTTTGTTTGTAGGATTTAATATGGAATGAGGTAATTATGACAGGAGTGCTCTAGAGAGATAAATTATGACAGGAGTAGTTTCCATGTATTGTGGAAAAGTGCTCTAAAATTCACTACGATGAAAAAAGTGATAAAAAATTCAATACCAGGTACTGAAGTACTCAATTCGGACAAGAAATTCAAGTCAGAAGGCAATTCCAATTGCCCAATTTATTTGAACCTCAGGTCTATCTACTGCACGTTGAATATTTTATTGCGAACTTGTACCTTTTACCAATGCACATATGCAGTAGGTTATGCAGCTCTCAAACAAGTTTCACATAACATGGGGTATTTACATAAACAAACCTAACATCTAAATTATACAAAATACTGATATTAAAAAACTTTACAAAACATAACAATATTATTTTACCTTAAATATATAAATTCCAACAAAACATTAAAATTAGAGGTTTTACCCTCAAAGTGCTACAGTCATTCATGTGCCGCCCATTTCTAGTCGACCGCAAGTCGCTGAATTTTATTTTTTAAAATTTTGTTTATGCATAAACATACAAAAAATACACTTTCATGCTTGAAAAATATGGATTTGATCTTAGAAAATACAAAACCATACATAAAAACTAGAATATATAAATATATACATATATACACCGCACATACAAGACATACAAAGAATTTATGGAGATTTAAAAATTAGATACGTAAAAGACATAGGTGAGCACATACATTTAACACGCACATACATATACATACTAGTATATAAACAAATATACTAAAATAGGTACACAAAAATATTTGGGCAAACATACACTTGAAATACAAATACACATACAACGAATATACAAAGATATACAAGTAGCCATTCAAAAGATAATAATGTACGTAGGTTGACACCCAATTTCGTCCCGGTGTTTAATTAATGACTAATTATTTAAATGAGAATCAATTATTAAAATAAATTTGAACTAAAATTAATTAATTAAAATTATTTCAAGCGAATTAATTAATTTCAAAAGAAAAGGCCAAGTGTGCAATGTGCGACCTAAGTTTCAGCCTACCCTGTGCAACCCCCTCTCAATTACTCATATAATCCTAAATTGGGGACAAAATCGCTCCTTCATTTTAATTCCGGCTAATTTACGCAAAGATATACATATGTATACATTTCCTTTTCACTTCAGAAAGCCCATCAGCTCAATCCCCAAATTCCTTTCCCATTTTCCCCTTACCTGCGATAGACCCGAGCCCTAACCCGCGACCCGATTCCTAAATCCCAGGGGGGAAGTGCACGAAAGACCACTTTTGCCACTGGTCTTTGGGCACAGGCTACTAATATCAAAATATTTAGTTTGTGGGCACTTTCGCTTAAAAGATAGAACTTCAGTCCAGAGACTGGATTGAAGTTCAGTCCTTAAAGATTGAACTTCAGTCCAGGGCCATATGGATCGAAGTTCACTCCTTAAAGGCAGAACTTTAGTCCAGGGCCATGTTGACTGAAGTTCAGTCCTTAAAGAGTGAACTTCAGTCCAGGGCCATATGGATTGAAGTTCAATCCTTAAAGATAGAACTTCAGTCCAGGACCATGTTGACTAAGTTCAGTCCAGTCTTTAAAGATGGAACTTCAGTCCAGGGCCATATGGACTGAAGTTCAATCCTTAAAGATGGAACTTCAGTCGAGGGCCATATGGACTGAAGTTCATCCTTAAAGATGGAACTTCAGTCCAACGGCCGCTGGACTGAACTTCAGTCAATGAACAGAACTTAAGTAAATGTTTATTTACTAAAGACTAAAAAACGGCCTCTAGTGTAAGACCAAAGAAAATAGTGGCCTCAAACTAAATACCGGTGTTAAAAGTGGTCGCTGGGCGAAATGTTTACCAAATCCCAACCCGCGGCCTCATCCTAAAAACCTGATTACCCTAAATGCTTCATCCAAACGCAGTCTTCTTCTCCGTACAGGTGATGTGCTGGACGAATAACACTATTCCATGCACATATTCTCGAAGTTTCATTAAAAATCAGAGATGGAATTCCTCCAAGACCCCAACAGACACTTTTCTTAAAGGATAAGTGTTAAAAGTTGTACGATCTGGAGGAGATTTTCAATTTTCTCCCTTATCCTATATGAGAAATGTCCATTTTGGGGCAATTTTGAATTTTTGAGCTCCAAATCAGAAAACCCTACCCTACTACTATATATTGGTAAATCTTTCTCATTTTAAAGGGAGTTCAGTTCATGTTTTAGCCAAGAAAATCAGAAAAGGCAGCATACACACTTTAAAACATTTTTCTTTAGTTTTTTTTAGTTCAGAAATCAGTGTCACTATTATTGTTGTTTCGGATTTGTGTCGTCGCTTTGCTTTTCAAGTCGTCAACTTCATTTGGTTCGCTTAGTCGAGTCGTACATTTCTTCAGATTTCAAGCCCTTTTTCACTGCACCTAGCAAGGTAATGACCTCACTTTAATTTATTTCTTGCTTTCGATCTGCATTTAGTTAAGTTTATTAGTTGATTAGTGTATAAACCTGTTTTGAATGGTTAAGTTTGCCCTTATTAATATGTGACTTTACTTGCTGAAATTGATTGTCTTTGGTTCTGTTAGAAGTCTATTGGGTTGACTTGTTTGCGCTTGATGCATTTCATCGCTAGAAGTAGTTGATAGTCCCTATTGTTGAAGTATGATTTTCATTGTTTGATCTGTTTTGGTTTTGAGTTTTGAAAGGAGGGTGCTAGAGTTGTTTCTGTTCTGTGAGCTGATAAAGTTTGTATTGGTGGCTGTCTGGCTGTCTTATAAGTAGGGGGTAGTGCTTTGGTATGAAGGAGTATGTCCGTGATGCAGTTAGTGAGGTGATGAAGTTTGGTCAGTTTGTTTTGGCTGAAGTGTGAAGATGTTAAGGGTGGTTCAAGTCGTTAAGAGGCTGGTGCAGGCTGTATGAATGGTGTATGCAGCTTGTTAGAAAGTTTTTCAGGTGCATAGAGAGTTCTGATGGTGTTGAGTTATGTTTCTAGTTTGTGTGAAAGGAGTAGGGTTCAGGGTTATGTCTGGTATTGTTCTTTTAAAGCAGGGAAGTTAGGTTTGGCCTTGGTTGTTTAGAGGTAGAAGTGTTGCAGGTAGTTGAGTGTTGTGTTAGAGTTCTTGGGTGTAGACTGTGTTTTCTAGGCTTGAACTAATGAGATGATTAATGATTAAGCTGATTCTGGTTTTATTTGTGAGATAGAGTTTTCAGAAGCTGAGAGTTCTAGTGAGTTGCTGCAAGTCTTTAGAAGGTGAAAGAAGCTTGTAGCCAGGAATATAGGATGTTTCTGGATTTGTTAGGGATCTGAGGGAGTGTAGTTTGGCTAGCGAGAGTGTGCAGATGGTCGCTTGTGTGTGCAGGTTGTTGCAGAAGTGGGGAGGGCTATTTCTAATTCCTTGCTTGTTTTACAAGTTCAGGGAGTGTATTGGTGGTTTGAGGGGTGTAGTCCTAGTAAGGTTTCTTGATAGTTGCAGTTTGTTTGATTGGTTCAGGAGTGGAAAATCTAGTTCCTGTTTGTTTGAATGAGTTGGAATAGTGCATGCAGGTGTTAGTAGTTTGTGTAAGTTTGGAGAGAGTTTGTGGTTCTATGAGTTCAGGGTTGTGATTTGGTTTTCTCTAAGGTGTTTGTAGGTGGTGAAGGGGTTTGTTTTCTGGTTCAGTTTGATCAGGGGATTTGTTCAGGTGGAAGGAGTAATGTTCAGGGAGTTTAGCAGGGCATTAGTTGTTTTATGCAGAGCTGATATGTGAGGTATTGCATGCAGTGAGTTTCAGATAGGAGTTAGAAAGTGTTCAGGAGGAACAGGGGTGGTTGTTCAGTATAAGTAGTTAGGTTTCAAGGCTGGTGTGTTAAGTTATTATCTCTCGTTCAAAGCCTTTATCTCATTTTGTAGTTTGATTATTTTTGTTGAAAAGGAATGATGAAAAGGGAAATCTGTTTCAGTTCATCTAAAATACTTGATGTAAAACTTGTTGATCCTTTAATTCACTTACTGATTTTTGTGTGTAGTTTAGATTGACATGTTATAGTTCTTAAAATTTATATCTTTCAGCATGTTGTCTTCCTATCTTTCATTCATGAGGAAATTACTATTTTAGTCGTCGTTTGTTTGTACAGAGTAGCCTAGAATATGTTCCGTCGTTTTCCTTGTGATGTTGTTAGCTAATACGAAACTTAATTCAAGCAGAGTTTCCATCTTTATCTAATTTTTGTGTGTTGGCTTTAGCTTAACTTATGATCTGTTATCCCTCTTTGATAAAAAAAAAATACTTTCTTTCAAGCTCTTCAGGTGATTGTTTGTCATCGTGAAAATCTTTCTGCTCAACATATGGGACTTTATTTGATGTCTACGACAAAAGTTTTGTTGGTTTTTGGGCATGTGTGACAAAATACATGTATCTGTAGTTTCATTTAACTATAATATTCCTCTTTCAAAATTAGTTACTAATCTTTTATCTCCCTATTTTTCTTTGCATGATCCACTCCTTGGGACGAGTTTGAGTTGCTAAACTCACAAATTGGGATGACATGCATTTGGGAAGTTATTTGATCCGCTCCGCTTTTTCGGGACTTGATATCCCCGAAAATGTAAAAGAAAAGGAAAAAAATGGAAACCTTGTGAAATACAGGGCTTGTATTAAGCTTGCTATCCAGGTTCTGCCTTCTAAACTCCTTCTCTCCCTTCCCTTTTAGAAAACATGTTTTAGGATCCCGTAAATCGGATTAGGACTTTGCATGTTAGAAGCTTGGTAGGATAGTCGCTTTATTAAATTATTATCTTATCACATGTTTAGAAATGTTTATACAATTGCTTATCCCGTTTCTTCGGGACGTGCCAATTAATTTAAGGTATTGAGAACCGTTTGCCAAATAATAAGTGCAAATTAAAAACTCAATTAAATTTGTATCTCTATTTTATCATTATTTATATTTAAATTATTTATTAGTCAATTTACTTATTTTATTAAATATTCAATTACTTATTTAATTATTTATAATTTATATTTATTTATTATCTATTTATTTATTTATTATTTACTTTTTATTTATTTATCCTATATTTTCCTAAAATCTCTAAGTTATTATTTTATCAAAAATTCGTGAAAACCGCCGGATTAACCGCTTTTAGTGGATTTTCGAAAGTGCTCTTTTAATAAAAAGACCTTCTTTTAAAAATAAAAGAACCACTTACCTAAGAATCTCTGAAACTTATTTTCCTTTTAAAAAAAAAGGAAGAAATGCACTCATTAATTAACTCTTGGTTCCTAATAATCCTTAAATTAGGTGGCAACTCCAAAGAAAGCACTTTGGAGTCCCATATTGTTGAAAATAATTCTCGATGGATACTTGTGTGCATTTTTTTGGGAGGGTTCAACAATGTATACACCAACACATAACATACACGGAAATACAAAGTTATATACACATACAAAAAAAGGGGGAGGGGAAGTAGATCGGCGGCGGCAGCTCCAGTAGCCGCCACCGTAGCACAACCAAGAAGCAGCATCACCAGATCAATAGCAGCAACAACGAGGGAGGTAGAGCATAGCTATGCAACAGTACCTCTAAGCTGTTAGGTGGGCAGAGAGAGAGAGAGAGAGAGAGAGAGAGAGAGATTAGGGTTAGGGCTTTTTCAAAGTGTGCTTAACTGTTAGGGTAAGTTGCTTGGGGAAGAGGCTAACGAGAGAAGAAGCTTTCGCGAGAGAATTTTTGCATTTCATATGAATTTATGACACGATCGGGAATCCGGCTAGGCCGTGCGGGCACCCGACATCCTCTCCTAGACCTGCCGGGTGAACCCTTACCAATTAAATTAGGAAAATAAATATAATTCAATTCATAAATAAAAACAAGACTTAGAAAAAAACACTGACATACTGATACCTCTAAGCTGTACAAAAGAAATTACAGCTAACTACCCAGCATACTAGGTTTAGAGCTATCCAGACTAGACATCGAAGTGTACGAAAGAAGACAGATACCTCCTGAAGGGAGCAAAATACAACTGAAATAATAAACAAAAAATTGGTGGCCATCCGGAATAAAAGCTGGCTCACACTGACAGCTGAAGTTGTCTTTGCTCCTGAACAATGTGGTGAACTTGATCCTGGAGTGAACCTGCCGAAACGAAATAGATAGACAAGAAACAAACAACAAACAAGGGTGAGTCAAAAGGACTCAATAAGTGGGACAGACTAGCCACCTCAAAGAATTGGATAGCTAGCCAGGGAGAAGAAAAACAAATAAACCAAATTCCTCTTATTTAAATTATAAAAAGGCAGAGCCAGATAATAACTGGAAACACGTATGGGATCATAAACTCATAAACAACCAGGGACATAAGATAGACATAACGTATAGGTTTTTAAGTATCCCGAACATAATACTGTCACGACGTGCAACCCATTCCACATGTTCATACTGTTGGGGCGTGCAACCCGATTCATATATTTATACTATCGCGGCGTGCAACCCGATCCATATATTCATATTGTTGCGGCGTGCAACCCGACCCTTATATTCATATTGTCGCGGTGTGCAACCCGATCCATATAACTAAAGCATATAAACCAATTAAGGATACTAAATAGCCCGAAACATATAGGCAAACTGAAATATGTCCACAATATGGTATACATGCCGCATACACAAACACAGCACCATAGTCACACACTAGTAAGTATGTGGTGCTATGAGATGGGATGAATGCATTATGATGCAATGCAGTCACATGTGCCTGATACCTTCACTGGCTCGGGACTCTCATCGATTACCGGGAAGTGTATGCAATAATGACCCTTCACCGGCTCGGGACTCTCATCGATTACCAGGAAGTATATGCAATAATGATCCTTCACCAGCTCAGGCCTCTCATCGATTACCGGGAAGTATAAGCAATAATGACCCTTCACTGGTACGGGACTCTCATCGCCAACCGGGAAGTATATGAAATAATGACCCTTCACTGGTGCGGGACTCTCACCGTCAACCGGGAAGTATATGCAATAATGACCCTTCACCGGCTCGGGACTCTCATCGATTACCGGGAAGTATATGCAATAATGACCCTTCACCGGTACGGGACTCTTATCGCCAATCGGGAAGTATATGCAATGATGATCCTTCACCGGCTCGGGGCTCTCATCGATTACCGGGAAGTATAAGCAATAATGACCCTTCACTGGTACGAGACTCTTCATCGCCAACCGGGAAGTATATGAAATAATGACCCTTTACTGGTGCGGGACTCTCACCGTTAACCGGGAAGTATATGCAATAATGACCCTTCACCGGCTCGGGACTCTCATCGATTACCGGGAAGTATATGCAATAATGACCCTTCATTGATGCGGGACTCTCATCGCCAACCGGGAAGTATATGCAATGATGACCCTTCACCGGCTCGGGGCTCTCATCGATACCGGGAAGTATATGCAATGCTCAAAACCAGAGTGCAATGCTCATATGCTCAATGCAATACCAACAACAGGGCATAACATATAATATACAATGCAAATTCAAACCTAAGGTGTAATGAGTACGCCTATCGGCAGCTACACACGTAAGGCCACGTGGTAGAAAATCCACGAGGCCAGGTGCCTCCAAAGAAATAGATATAAACACTTACCTCTTCCAAAAGTTAGTACGGCTAATCAAAAACCGCTTTATCCTTTGGTTTCCTTGCCACACGATCCCACTCTATTCAATGAGCAGGAAAATATATCAATTTAGGCTAAAGGCTTCATTCCTCACATCTTAGGGCAATCCGGTTAGGAACCTGATACCCTATTCGCATACGCAATATGCAGGCCAGACCTATGTACAGAGTTTAAGGTCACATAACCAAACTCCAAATAAATTACATTTATATGTTGCCTATAACTCACTGAGTATAAATATATAATAAATTCCATTATCGGGGTCCATTTGACCATTTAAACTATTAATTGAACTTATTAAAATGATGGATAATATCCCAATTGTTACCGTAAAAATATATTCAAACACACGTTATAAACTCAAATAATATATTAGGATCATTACCTGAATGTTTCCGAGTGAAAATTCTACTTTTTTCGACCCCTTTTCTCATTTTCTGGCATTTTTCTACATTTCTCTCTGCCACGTTTTCTCTCTGTTTCTGTTCATTTTGCTTATGTTTCTATATACCGCTAACACCTAACACCGCCTAACTTTTCATCCTTTTCTTTCTTTTTACTTTTTGTCCTTTTCTCTTTTTCTTTTATTATTTTTTTTTCACGACGAAAATTAAAACGGTACTCCGCGATATTCGAAATAATTCCAACTTTTGCATACCAGTTATACAAAATATATATAGCATACTCGCAAAGGCGGATCTCAAATCGGGTTCCCAAAACTCAAGATGCGAATTTCAATAGAAAAAAGTCAAATTATTTAACTTTCGGCATTTTAGCGGAAACTAGCCAAACGACATCGAAATTCACTTTCGAAAGTTCACAAAAGTCACAAATAAGCACACGAACCTAACGGCGCTTTCGGATTTCGTATTGGAGCTCATTCGCCAAAACCGAGCTCGAAAATATCTTTTTAATATTTATCGACAATAAAAACTGAAACCTTTTTCCGATGCCTACCAAACGAGGTTTGATTTAGCTCAAATTTTACAGATAAGTTTTAATGGACCGCACGAATATTTTAAAATTATCGTCACGCCAATCGAAGTCCTATCTTCCGAAACGACTAACCGAGGTCGTTTCAATTTATCACATAATGATGTAGCATACAATATGTAAAAATAGAGCTAACTAACTCTACCACTAACAACAACAACAACATACCCAGTTTATCCCATTAGTGGGGTCTGAGGAGGGTGAGATGTACACAAACCTTACTCCCACCAAGGTGGAGAGGGTGTTTCCGATAGACCCTCGGCTAGAGAAAATATGTGGAAAATAATTTTTAAAATCAAGACAGAAATATCCTGCTAAAGATAATGATAAAACTATATAAGCATATCCAAAATCAACAGAACTAGATATAAAGGGAAGGACTACAATGATCCTATCGTAGTAGTTAACTAGCTAACTAACTAAGCTGACTCAACATGATTAAATAATTAACTCCTAACTTACTTCTAATCTTTACCTAACAAGCTCCAGCTCAACACTCCTTCTCAAATTGATGGTTTGAAAACGTTCTTATACCCCATCTGGGACATCAAATAATCATATTGAGGTTTACTATGATTTTGGTTAACGGATCAGCTAACTGTTCTTTGGTAGAAACATGGTAGGTTCTGACTATTCCCTGTATTAATTTTCTCTTAAAAAATAACAATCACTGTCTATATATTTAGTCCTTTCATGAAATATAAGATTAGCTGCAATTGGGAGAGCAGCTTTGCTATCACAGTAAAGGCTCACTGGTTGATACACATTTACTCCTAGTTCTTTGAGGAGTCCCACAAGTCAAATGATTTCTGCTAAAGTTGAAGCCATGCTTTTAAACTCAGCTTCTTCTAAGCTTCTAGCAATTGTCTCATGCTTCTTAGATTTCTAGGAAATGAGAGCTTCTCCAAACTTGACTGAATAACCAGTCATTGATCTTCTAGTTTGAGGACAACCTGCCCCGTCTGAGTCACAATAAGCAACTAACTTTCTGATCTATTAAATGGCATTAGCAGCCCCAATCCAGGAGAATTCATCAAGTGTTTGACTACCATAAGGGATGCCTCTTAGTGTGACTGTTTAGGCTTATTCATGAGCTAGCTGAGAAAAGAAATGTAAAAGCAATATCAATTCTTGTCATGGTGAGATATAGCAGTCTTCCCACTAGTCTTTGATATTTTCTTGCATCCTTGAGTTTTTCATCCATAGCTCCACGAGAACCATGTTAAGACTTATTATGCTTTCTCATTTGCTTCCTTATAAACTTATCAAAATTCTACTGTTGTGTGTTTGGTGCTAGCATTAAGAGGAGCTGGAGGGTTTTGCTCCACCTTACCCCATCTCAGAGACAAGTTCTAAAGTATACTTTCTTTGACTCATGTCAATGCCTTTCTTTGACCTTGCAAACTCTATGCCAAGAAAGAACTTGAGCTCACCTAAGTATTTCATCTTGAACTTGAGCATAAGGTCATTTCTTATCTTAAAGATTAACTCTAGATTGCTTTCTATTACAAGTAAATCATCAACATATACCATAACTATGATAAGCTCATTTAACTTTCCTTATGAAGAAAGAGTAGTCATAGTGGCTCTATGATAATCCAAGTAGTAGAAGAGCTTGAGTTAATTTCATATTCCAATGTCTAAGAGCCTGGCCGAGGGTCTATCGAAAACAGCCTCTCCACCTTGGTGGGATATCATTGGAGTATCACTGGGTTTGTTGTTGTTGTATTGTCTAGGAGCCTGCTTGAGGCCATAGAGAGATTTTTAAAGTCTACATACTTTTCCTTCATGACTGCCAAATCCTTGAGGCACCTCCATGTAGACTTCGTCAACTAGATCACCTTGCAAGAATACATAGTGGACATCCATTTGATAGATGTACCACTGTTTGGCTGCTGCAAAAGCTACCACGGACCTCACTGTGACCATCTTTGCTGCAGGAGATAAGGTCTCAGTATAGTCCAGCCCCTCGTGTTGACTATAGCCCTTAGTTACTAGTTTGGCCTTGTACCTTTCAACCTATCCATTAGCCTTATTCTTAACCTTAAAGACCCACTTGCACCCAATAGGATACTTAGGTATGATTATCCTCTAGGGCTGCAATTTCTATTTGCATAGCTTCAATCCACTCTCATCCTGAGCTGCTTCTTTAAAACTTTTAGGTTCAACTATAGTAAGAGGACAATGCATCTCCAAATAAGGATGAAATAACACTGTAGATGACATAATTAGATACATGTTATTTGCAAGAAGGGTTGCCCTTCCCTTGAACTACAAAGTCTTGCATCCATATAGGAGTTTTGGTGGTTCTAGATGAGTTTCTTAGAGGTTCAAAGGTAGTAGAGGAAGGCATAGAGACAGAATGTTAATGCAAGATTATTTGTTGTTTCGGGAATTGTAGGACTATAAGGCTCATGTATAGTGGGTGTTGGTTCTTGAGTAGGTGAATTCTGGTCTGGGATTGATGGTGACTGATCATAGGTAGGTGGTACTGTATTTGATGTGGGACTGGTGTGGATATCTTCTGTGAATGTAAGTACAAGAAACAATGTAGAAGTGGTAGATGTAGCATGTCTAAAAGGAAAAACATCCTACTTGAAGACTACATCTCTACTCACTAGAAACTCTTAGTGCGTAGAGAGTAAAGCTTGTAGCTCTTTTGTTTATGAGAATAGCCTAAGAACACTGCAGGACTTGTCGTTGAAGCAAATTTGTCACTTCTCGTGACATCTGTGACATATGCTAGACAACTAAATACTCTTATATGATCTAAGGAGATAGTTTGATGAGTAAGGACTTCAATAGGAGCTTTTCCTTTTAGTGGCATACTACCTTGAAATTTAATTGCTCTACAAACTACTAAATATATATATGTGTCTCTCGACTACACCATTCTGCTGAGGTGTATAAGTGCAGGGACTTTGATGAATAACTCATAGATCATGCACTAGTTCTGTTACATGAGAATTGAAAAACTCACATCCCTTGTCAGTTATGAGACATTTCACAGTGAAAGCATACACATTTTTAACCATGAGAAAGAAATATTTCAGTACAACTACTACCTCAGACTTGGTAGTTAGTAGATAGGGCCATGTATACATGAAATGATCATCCACTAGTGTTAGAAATTATTTCTTGCCATCATGAATTGGAACGCTATAAGGTCCCCAAACATCACCGTGTATAATATCAAAACAAGAATTAGACATTATCTTGCTAAGAAGAAATAACAGACTTATTTGCTTAGCCAAAAGACATATTGTACAGTGATTATTCTCACACTCAGATTTTACATTCTCAAATGATCTTATTTTCTTTAGAGTCTCAAAATAAACATGTCCTAGGCTTCTATGCCAAATAGACACATTTATATATCTGACCTTGGTATGCTAGCTTACAATGACTGAGATTTATCTGCACTTTTTCTTATCTATTGTGCTTCAAGGCTATTGTTGTGAGTTAAATACATATAGCCCATTTTCATGCTTATCAATCCCCTTCATCTTTCCACTGAAGAGGTCCTGAAAAATACAAAAGATCTGGGTAAAACTAAATTGAGCATCCCAAGTACCTTATTAGCATTGAAACTGATAACAAGTTGTATTTGAACTCAGGGAGATACAACACATTACTGATTGGTAGAATACATAGATGACCTCTTGAAGTTGTACCCAATTCCCATATAGATACTTCAACTTACCTAGTGATCAACTAGACATCTCTAGTTGGAAAATATATGTCTCTTGGGCACTTCAGTATGATGTGGCAAAGTGCATGACTTTTGTTTAAATGTGTGCGTGTGGGCCTCCAAAATTATGCTTATTTTATAAACTTGTTTTTTTATCAATTAAAAAAGGAAAAGCAACAAACTCAGTTAACACTTAAATACACAGTACCACCGTCCAGCCCGTCCCACCATCCATTGGGACCGGAGATAAAAATTATCCTTCTTTTTCCCAAAGAACATAATAGTCATTAAATTCCTCTTGCTAAACACAATTTCAACTTATACCTCTTTATTTATCAAAAAATTTGGAAATAAAAGACCAAATTTTCATATAATATCTAATTTCACAACTCAATAAACAAACATGGGTGAAATGGATGAGTTTGTAAATAGTGTTAAGAAACTGCAAAGGAGCGAGATTGTTGAATCTTTCTGCTCAATTTTGTGTTTTGAATTGTTCTTTAGTTGTGGTTAGATGCTTAAGTGAAACGACCTCGGTCAGTCGTTTCGGAAGTTAGGACTCCGATTGGCGTGCCACTAATTTTAAAATATTCGCAAGGTCTATTAGGACTTGTCTGTAAAAATTTGAGCTAAATCAGACCTCGTTTGGTAGGCATCGGAAGAAGGTTTCAGTTTTTATTATCAATAAATATTAAAAAGAGATTTTTGAGCTCGGTTTGGGCGGATGAGCTCCGATTCAAAATCCGAAAGCACCGTTAGGTTCGTATGATTATTTGTGAATTTTACGATTTTTCGAAAGTGAATTTCGATATTCTTCGGCTAGTTCCGCAAAAATGCCGAAAGTTAAATAATTTGACCTTTTTCATTTAAATTCGCATCTTGAGTTTCGGGAATCCCATTTGAGATCCGTCTTCGCGAGTATGTTACATATATTTTGTATAGCTTACTTGAAAAATTTGGGATCATTTCGACTTCTCTAGGGTTCCATTTTAATTTTAATCGTCGTAGCGAATTTATTATAAAAAAAAAAAAAAAAAAAAAAAAAAAAAAAAAAGAGAAAAAGTTAAAGTGATTGTCGGTCAGCTAAGGGGATTAAATCCCTTAGCTTGCTAGCAAGTAGCAATACATACAGAAACATTCGAAACAACGCAGAAAGGAGAAATTAGAATAGAGAGAGGGGAAAAAGGGAAAAAGGAGTAGAAAATAGTGGAATTTCTACCCCAAATCTTCAGGTAATGATGCTAACTCATTATCTTAGCTTATTACGTGTGTTTGAATATATTTTTACGGTAAAAATAAGGATATTATACATCACCCTATTGGCGTAAATTGATAGTTTAACGGGTCAATTGGACCCCGATGATGGAAATGATTATATATTCGTACTCAGTGAGTTATGGACAACATATAAATGTAATTTATTTAGGGTTTGGTTATGGTACTTTGAACCCTGTATATAGGCCTGGTCTGCGTATTGCGTATGCGAATAGGGTATCAGGTTCCTAACTGGATTGCCCTAAAACATAAGGAATGAAGCCTTTAGCTTTATCTGATATAATTTTTCTGCGTATTGAATAGAAAGGGATCATTTGGCAACTAATACAAAGGAAAAGTCAGCGGTTGAGTAACAGGACTACCTTCTGGGATACGGTAAGTGATTATATCCATTTCTATGGAGGCACCTGGCCTCGTGGATTTTCTACCACGTGTTCCTTACGTGTGTAGCTGCCGATAGGCGTACTCATTACGCCTTAGCTTTGGATTTACATTCTATATTATATATTATGTCCTGTTATTGATATTGCATTGGGAATCTGAGTATTTTACTTTGGCTTGGAGTTGGCATCTGCTTCCCGGCTGTCGATGAGAATCCTGTGCCGGTGAAGGGTTATTATTGCATCACATTGTATTCATATGCATTACATTGCATATCATACTGAGTGCAGGAGTATTCCGCCTCAGCTTTACATTTTATCGGGTGCAGGAGTATTCCGCCCCAGGAGAGTGCAGGAGTATTCCGCCTCTGGTTTATATTATATCGGGTGCAGGAGTATTCCGCCCCAGGAGCAGGAGTATTCCGCTCCAGTTGGTTAGCAGATTGGATTCCCCTCGAATGCAGGAGTATTCCGCTTCGGGCTGGGATTATGGGCACATGTGACCCTTTGCATCTCATGTCATTTCATCTCATTTCATTTTATTTCATTCATCCCATTCCATTTCATTTCGTTCTATGGAGTAGATTTTTTGTACATGAATACTGTTCTGCTTATATGTGCATTGTTTTTTTTGTTGATTGTTGTCTGGTTCTGTTTCCCTTACTAGCGTATCTATTTTTCGAGGTTGCTAGTTTGTTCACACTTATTGAGTCCTCATGACTCACCCCCCCTATTTGTTCTTGTGTTTTCCTTCGTTCGGCAGATTCTGCTCCAGGACCCAGCCAGTCGCGCCGTGATTGAGGAGTAGTACGTTCTCAGCTGTCTACGGTGAGCCATCCTGTTCATTGCGGCCACCCACTACAGATATTACAGTTTTTCTTACTTTTGCTCCGTTCGGGAGATGTGTATATCTTTTGGCCTTCTTAGATGTCTGATCTGGAAACCTTTAAACTTGTGTATTCTGGGTAGTTAGTTGTTTTGTCTAGACAGTTTGTATATATGTCTATCCTTGAGAGTTATTTTATGTTGTTAAGGTCATGTTTAATTTCATTTTCAAGGTAATTGTGTGCCGTTTTTATCGATTCAGTCAATAGGGTTCGCCCGACAGGTTTAGGGGAGGTGGTCGGGTGCCCGCACGGCCTAACCGAGAATTTGGGTCGTGTCAGTTGGTATCAGAGCGAGGTTTAGAGTCTTTCCAGATCATGACAGTGTCTAATAGAGTCTCGCTGATCGGGCGGAGACGTCCGTACCTATCTACGAGAGGCTATGATGGCATTTAGGCAGTTTCCCTTCTTTTTTTTCCCGTCGTGCGTGAGTCTTCTTATCTGAAGTTGAATATTTTAATTTTCCGCAGTATGGTGAGAACGCGCGCGAATGTTCGGCGAGAGGCGGAGGAGCCAGCGGTCACCCCTATGCCTGCTGCTCCGCGAGGTCGCGGTGTTGGCCGCGGTAGAGGTCGTGGTCGAGGCAGAGGTAGAGTTGCCCAGGCCGCGAGGATGGTGGATCGTGTTAATCCTGTTGTAGAGGTTCCGATAGTGCCAGCTTTTGCCGGGCAGGGGGAGCAGGGCTTATTCGTTCCCCCCGCACTTCATGACGCTTTTATGAGATTCTTAGCGACACAGATGCCCCAGGGACCTCCTATTCCTCAGGCTGCCGTAGATGCTCATATTACTCAGGCTGCTGTGGATGCTCCTATTCCTCAGACTGTCGTAGATGCTCCTATTCCTCAGGCAGCGGTAGATATTGGTTCTCAGGTTCAGGAAGCCCCCATTCCAGCTCCACAGGTAGCCCCAGCAGTTCATGTTCTAGGTGGTTATGTTCCAGAGGTAGCGGGTGTTATACCTCCAGTTGTTCAGGATGGTCAGCCAGTCCAGGTAGCAGGTCAGGTTGATGATCCGGCAAGGTTGCATTATTTTACCCGACTTAATCCTCCGAAGTTCTCTGGTCAGAAATCAGATAAGCTTAAGCCTCGTGAGTTTCTTGATCAATGTCAGCGTATCTTAGAGGCCCTTGGATATCTTGAGCAGTATGGAGCTGATTATACTGCTTTCCAGCTTGAGGGTCCAGCTTTAGCTTGGTGGACCGCGCTCCAATCAGCTAGGCAGGGCTTACCTAAGCTGACCTGGAGTGAGTTTTCTCATCGATTCATGGAGAAGTTTTTCCCTCGTAGTCAGCAGGATGAGAAGAGGAGACAGTTTGAGAGGATTGGACAGGGTAACCTGTCAGTCACGGAGTACGAGCTTTTATTTTCAGAGATGTCCAGCTATGCTCCAGATCTTGTGCAGGAGCCCTCTGAGAGGGTCAGACGTTTTATTGATGGGCTTTCTCCTCATTTGCGGTCCCAGATGGCTCGTGAGATTGAGGCTGGTACTCTATTTGATGTTGCTGTTGATATTGCCAGGAGGTATGAGGCCTATCATAGATTGGAGATGGAGGAGTTAGAGCGGGAGCGTAAGAGATCTCGTGGTCCAGGGCATTCTAGTACCTCGTATGGAGGTAGGAGTTATCAGCAGCAGAGTAGGCCTCCTGTCAGACCAGCTCAGTTTCCAGCGCGTGGTTCTCAGAACGCGCCTACTTCTTCTCAGGGTCAGTTTTGGTTTCGCCCGCGAGATCAGTCTCAGTTTGATCAGCGTAGATTTGCTCCAGGGTGCTTTATCTGTCAGGATCCAGGGCATCATAAGAAGGATTGCCCTTATCTCCTTCAGCAGGGTAGTAGCCGCCCTTTCCCTCGCCTTCCAGCGCCTATGCAGCAGCAGCCTCAGGGTGCCCCTCCAGGGTCTCAGCCAGCTAGAGGTGCACCACCACCCGGTAGAGGTCGTGGACGTGGTCCTAGTGGTCCCTCTAGAGGTGGTCGTCAGGGTAGCGGCTCAGCTCAGCCGCAGAGACAGCTATATGCACTGCCGGCTAGGCAGGATGCCGAGGCATCACCAGCTGTTGTGACAGGTATTTTATCTGTTTGTGGTCGAGATGCATATTCTTTGGTGGATCCAGGATCTACATATTCATATGTATCTCCTTATTTTGCTTCGGGTTTTCATGTTGATTATATGTGTATTCGTGATCCATTCTGTGTTTCTACTCCTATTGGAGACATTATCATCGTGGATCGAGTTTATCCAGCTTGTACCATATCTTTTGGGGGTCGTGAGACACTAGTAGATCTTCTAATCCTAGATATGGTTGATTTTGATGTTATTATTGGCATGGATTGGTTGGCGTCTTGTCATGCCACATTAGATTGTCATGCCAAGTCTCTTCAGTTGTCTTTTCCTTGTTCAGCACCAGTGGTGTGGCAGGGTTCTTATTTGCCACCCAGGGGACATGTTATTTCTTTCCTGAAGGCAAAACGGATGATGGATAAAGGGTGTTTAGCATATCTTGCCATGGTTCGAGATACCACTGTGGAGATTCCATCTCTTGATTCTATTCCTGTCGTTAGGGAGTTCCCTGATGTGTTTCCAGATGATTTGCCAGGACTTCCTCCTGATCGAGAGATCGAGTTTGGCATTGATACAGTGCCAGGGACTCAGCCTATTTCTATCCCTCCTTATCGTATGGCCCCATCAGAGTTGAAGGAGCTGAAGGAGCAGTTGCAAGATTTGCTTGATAAGGGGTTCATCAGGCCGAGTATTTCTCCGTGGGGTGCTCCTGTTCTATTCGTGAAAAATAAAGACGGGACTATGCGAATGTGTATTGATTATCGTCAGCTAAATAAGGTCACCATCAAGAATAAGTATCCCTTGCCTCGCATTGATGATTTGTTTGATCAGTTGCAGGGTGCCAAGTTCTTTTCGAAGATCGATCTGCGATCTGGTTATCATCAGCTAAAGATTCTTGAGTCAGATATCTCGAAGTCTGCTTTTAGGACTCGTTACGGCCATTATGAGTTCCTAGTTATGTCTTTTGGGCTGACTAATGCCCCTGCAGCCTTTATGGATCTCATGAACCGGGTGTTTAAGGCATTCCTGGATTCCTTTGTCATTATCTTCATTGATGATATTCTTATTTATTCTCGTAGCCGCGAGGAGCATGATTATCATCTGAGGGTGGTTCTTCAGACCCTCCGTGATCGTAAGTTGTATGCCAAGTTCTCGAAATGTGAGTTTTGGCTTGATTCTGTAGCATTTTTGGGTCACGTAGTATCAAGTGAAGGTATCAAGGTTGATCCGAAGAAGATTGAAGCAGTGCAGAAATGGCCTCGTCCTACCACTCCTACGGAGATTCGCAGCTTCCTTGGATTGGCAGGTTATTATCGGAGGTTTGTGGAAAAGTTCTCTACTATTGCAGCTCCCCTGACTCGCTTGACGCAGAAGGCGGTTCAGTTTCGATGGTCCGATGAGTGTGAGGCCAGCTTCCAGAAGCTTAAGGCCTTATTGACTTCAGCTCCAGTGTTATCCCTTCCTTCGGGTACCGGTGGATTTGTAGTTTATTGTGATGCATCTCGTGTGGGCCTTGGTTGTGTTCTTATGCAGCACGGGAAGGTAATTTCTTATGCTTCCAGACAGTTGAAGCCGAATGAGAAGAATTATCCGACTCATGATTTAGAATTGGCAGCTGTGGTCTTTGCTTTGAAGATATGGAGGCATTACCTTTATGGCGAGCCTTGTAAGGTGTATACGGATCATAAGAGTCTGCAGTATCTTCTCTCTCAGAAAGATCTTAACGGCCGACAGCGGAGATGGCTTGAATTGATTAAAGATTATGATCTCACTATCCATTATCATCCTGGGAAGGCGAACGTGGTAGCAGATGCTTTGAGCAGGAAGTCAATGGGCAGCATGGCTTTTCTTTATGCTGATATGAGACCATTGGCTCGAGAATTGCAGTCCCTTGGCGACTTTGGCGTGAGATTTCTTCTTCCAGACTCCAGTAGAGTCTTAGCGTGTATTGCAGCGCAGTCTTCCTTAGTCAGTCAGATTAAGGGAAGACAGTTCGAGGATCCTCATCTGCAGGAGTTGCGTGGTCGTGTCCTAAGTGGAGGAGTTCCCTCCTTCGAGCTTGATTCAGATGAAATTCTTCGGTTTAATGGTCGACTCTGTGTTCCTGATGTTGGGGATTTGAGGCAGTCAGTGCTCAGTGAAGCTCATAGCTCGCGTTATTCTATTCATCCTGGTATCACAAAAATGTATCAGGACCTCCGAGAGCTATACTGGTGGAAGGGGATGAAGAGAGATGTATTTGATTATGTATCTCGTTGCTTGAACTGTCAGCAGGTTAAGTTCGAGCACCGGAGACCAGCAGGGCTAGCTCAGGCATTGCCCATTCCCGAGTGGAAGTGGGAGCACATTACGATGGATTTTATAGTTGGTCTGCCAAAGACCCTGCGGCGCCATGATTCAGTCTGGGTCATTGTCGACCGACTGACTAAATCAGCTCATTTTATCCCTGTAAAGACTACTGATTCAGCTCAGAGACTGGCTCGGATTTTCATTGAGCAGGTGGTTAGATTGCACGGTACTCCTGTATCTATTGTCTCAGATCGTGGTTCCCAGTTTACTTCTCAGTTCTGGCAATCTTTTCAGAGAGAGTTGGGGACCCAGGTGCAGCCTAGTACATCATTTCATCCTCAGACTGACGGTCAGTCCGAGCGGGTTATTCAAGTTCTGGAGGACATGTTGAGAGCTTGTGCACTTGACTTCGGGGGTTATTGGGATGATCATTTGGCATTAGCAGAGTTCTCTTATAATAATAGCTACCAGTCTTCTATTCAGATGGCTCCATTTGAGGCCTTATACGGTCGTCGATGTCGTTCTCCTATTGGCTGGTTTGAGTCTCGAGATGTCGAGGTGATGAGTTCAGATATGGTTCGTCAGACTCTTGAGGTTGTTCGTGTTATTCAGGATCGTTTACGGACCGCCCAGAGCAGGCAGATTTCATATTCGAACCGGAGGAGCCGAGAGTTAGAGTTCGAGGTCGGGGACATGGTATTTCTGAAAGTGTCACCGATGCGAGGTGTAAAGAGATTTGGCAGGAAAGGAAAGCTTAGTCCCAGGTTCATTGGCCCTTTCCGTATCGAGAAGCGTATTGGTAAGGTAGCTTATCGGCTCGACTTGCCAGCTTCTATGCCAGTTCACCCAGTTTTCCATGTATCGATGCTTCGAAAGTGTATCCGAGATCCTTTCGAAGTGATCGAATTAGACCCTGCTCAGCTAGATGTGAATCTGGCTTACGAGGAGTTCCCAGTTGCTATAGTAGCGCGTGATATCCGGAAGCTTCGTTCGAAGCAGATTCCGATGGTTCGAGTGCGATGGAATAATCGTCCTCGTGAGGAGGACACTTGGGAGCTTGAGTCCAGTATGCGTGAGAGGTATCCTTACCTCTTCGACGATTCAGGTTCGAACTTGATCTTTAAAGCCTAAAAGTTCTAATCCTTGTATATGATTTTGGTTTCGTAATAAATGTCATTGAAAATTTGTGTAAGCATTTGTATTAGAGGTGTGAAATCTATTTTAGACTCTTGCTCGTTCGAGGACGAACGAGAGTCTAAGTGGAGGAGAATGAAACGACCTCGGTCAGTCGTTTCGGAAGTTAGGACTCCGATTGGCGTGCCACTAATTTTAAAATATTCGCAAGGTCTATTAGGACTTGTCTGTAAAAATTTGAGCTAAATCAGACCTCGTTTGGTAGGCATCGGAAGAAGGTTTCAGTTTTTATTATCAATAAATGTTAAAAAGAGATTTTTGAGCTCGGTTTGGGCGGATGAGCTCCGATTCAAAATCCGAAAGCACCGTTAGGTTCGTATGATTATTTGTGAATTTTACGATTTTTCGAAAGTGAATTTCGATATTCTTCGGCTAGTTCCGCAAAAATGCCGAAAGTTAAATAATTTGACCTTTTTCATTTAAATTCGCATCTTGAGTTTCGGGAATCCCATTTGAGATCCGTCTTCGCGAGTATGTTACATATATTTTGTATAGCTTACTTGAAAAATTTGGGATCATTTCGACTTCTCTAGGGTTCCATTTTAATTTTAATCGTCGTAGCGAATTTATTATAAAAAAAGAAAAAAAAAAAGAAAAAAAAAAAAGAGAAAAAGTTAAAGTGATTGTCGGTCAGCTAAGGGGATTAAATCCCTTAGCTTGCTAGCAAGTAGCAATACATACAGAAACATTCGAAACAACGCAGAAAGGAGAAATTAGAATAGAGAGAGGGGAAAAAGGGAAAAAGGAGTAGAAAATAGTGGAATTTCTACCCCAAATCTTCAGGTAATGATGCTAACTCATTATCTTAGCTTATTACGTGTGTTTGAATATATTTTTACGGTAAAAATAAGGATATTATACATCACCCTATTGGCGTAAATTGATAGTTTAACGGGTCAATTGGACCCCGATGATGGAAATGATTATATATTCGTACTCAGTGAGTTATGGACAACATATAAATGTAATTTATTTAGGGTTTGGTTATGGTACTTTGAACCCTGTATATAGGCCTGGTCTGCGTATTGCGTATGCGAATAGGGTATCAGGTTCCTAACTGGATTGCCCTAAAACATAAGGAATGAAGCCTTTAGCTTTATCTGATATAATTTTTCTGCGTATTGAATAGAAAGGGATCATTTGGCAACTAATACAAAGGAAAAGTCAGCGGTTGAGTAACAGGACTACCTTCTGGGATACGGTAAGTGATTATATCCATTTCTATGGAGGCACCTGGCCTCGTGGATTTTCTACCACGTGTTCCTTACGTGTGTAGCTGCCGATAGGCGTACTCATTACGCCTTAGCTTTGGATTTACATTCTATATTATATATTATGTCCTGTTATTGATATTGCATTGGGAATCTGAGTATTTTACTTTGGCTTGGAGTTGGCATCTGCTTCCCGGCTGTCGATGAGAATCCTGTGCCGGTGAAGGGTTATTATTGCATCACATTGTATTCATATGCATTACATTGCATATCATACTGAGTGCAGGAGTATTCCGCCTCAGCTTTACATTTTATCGGGTGCAGGAGTATTCCGCCCCAGGAGAGTGCAGGAGTATTCCGCCTCTGGTTTATATTATATCGGGTGCAGGAGTATTCCGCCCCAGGAGCAGGAGTATTCCGCTCCAGTTGGTTAGCAGATTGGATTCCCCTCGAATGCAGGAGTATTCCGCTTCGGGCTGGGATTATGGGCACATGTGACCCTTTGCATCTCATGTCATTTCATCTCATTTCATTTTATTTCATTCATCCCATTCCATTTCATTTCGTTCTATGGAGTAGATTTTTTGTACATGAATACTGTTCTGCTTATATGTGCATTGTTTTTTTTGTTGATTGTTGTCTGGTTCTGTTTCCCTTACTAGCGTATCTATTTTTCGAGGTTGCTAGTTTGTTCACACTTATTGAGTCCTCATGACTCACCCCCCCTATTTGTTCTTGTGTTTTCCTTCGTTCGGCAGATTCTGCTCCAGGACCCAGCCAGTCGCGCCGTGATTGAGGAGTAGTACGTTCTCAGCTGTCTACGGTGAGCCATCATGTTCATTGCGGCCACCCACTACAGATATTACAGTTTTTCTTACTTTTGCTCCGTTCGGGAGATGTGTATATCTTTTGGCCTTCTTAGATGTCTGATCTGGAAACCTTTAAACTTGTGTATTCTGGGTAGTTAGTTGTTTTGTCTAGACAGTTTGTATATATGTCTATCCTTGAGAGTTATTTTATGTTGTTAAGGTCATGTTTAATTTCATTTTCAAGGTAATTATGTGCCGTTTTTATCGATTCAGTCAATAGGGTTCGCCCGACAGGTTTAGGGGAGGTGGTCGGGTGCCCGCACGGCCTAATCGAGAATTTGGGTCGTGTCATTAAGGGTGTTGATAAGGATTCATAGATATGAAGTTGTTTTTGCATAGCTTTCGATTAATTAACAATACTCTGATTTTCTTCTAGAATGTGCACTTCTAATGAACGTTTTTATAAAATTTGGAATGTCTTTTTATTGGAAATATGTTTGCTGTATAAGTGAAAATTGTTTTCAGCGTGAGGTTGCAAGTTTCGAGAGGGGAAATTATTGATTTTTAGGTGGCTATGAAGGATTTGGAGGTGGGTTTGCTCCAATCTGGTGATTTATTAATGGAGAAGAGATGGATGATTCGATGATAGGCTTTTTTAGATGATGTCATGGAGAAATGGAAGAGTGAATTCGAGGAAGAAAATGGAGGAGATGGAGGGGAAAGAGTGGCAGGTGGCGAGGAAGATGGGTGGTGGGGGGGGGGGGTTGCAACGAAGAAGATGAAGTTTGGAGAAGATGATTTGATTTAAATTTTAGTTTAAATATTTTTCTTGTTTAATTATAAGCATGCGATTTTCTTCAACAAAATTTACACTAGGCACAATTTGATTTGTTAAATTTCCACGTCATTCGCAAGTGATACTCACGCGTAAGATCTGGTTGGTGCTAGTGTCCAAGAGACACACCTATGTCGACTATATGTGTCAAGTTGATCACTGGATAAGTTGAGATATCTATATGGGAATTGAGTACAATTTGAAGAGGCTATCTATGTATTCTGCCTTACTGATTTCATGTCCATGAAATGCAAATGAGCTGGCTATATGGTTGACTTTTGCTTGTGACCATATGGGTAAATATACCTTTCCATCATTTTTCTTAGCTATAGACTTGATGTTAAAGAGTAAGCTAAGATCTTTTACTATATGGTTTGAATCACCTGTTAGTAATTTATAACGGTAACAGGGACAAGAATCGTGTACCTGTTAACACCACAGCGGAAGTTGAATTTATCACCAAAAAATTGCCCCAAGTCTACTTTGAATCACTAGTAAATAAAGTATAATTTCCACCAACTAAATGCCCTACTCTTGGGTCTTTTAGGAACAGAATAAGTAGAGAGATTGTTCTGAAGTTCTTAAGAAAAGAACGTTGCTTTTTTCGTCTTATATGCAGAGTAGAAGCAACTGAGAGAAAAAAGAGAAACTCTCCCACTTCTGCACGTTCACTTATTGGAGGAAGTATAGGGGATATGGTAACTCCTTTTAACAACAATCTCTTATCTCTCCTAACCGGGTTGGGTCAACCCACTTGGAGCGACCCGCGACCCATATTTCTATGTCTCCCACTTCACTCATAGTGGGAGGGATCCACGACACATGAAAAAATCATACAACCAAATAGTTCATGCGACTTTGAGCATTAATAAGAGCTATGCCTATTAAGTGTACAAAAGCTCCATGTTGAAATCCAATCACATATGGAAAATATTCACTACTAACATGAGGATCTTATTACTCGCAATACCCAGACATTATTCGCTACCCCAATAGCTACTTATCTGATCCCTCAACCTCGATTGAGGCAAACTCGAGTTCCTATGTAACTTAATATTACAATTACACTTGAAACCCTCATGGTAAATGTAATGGTCGACCTGTTAATACAAGTTAAGTTATAAATTATTTTAATTGTCTTCCCTTTCTACTCGAATCTATTCATTCCAAATCAGCTACTTTCCTAGACATACACCGCATTGCCGAATCACTCATGAGTATTAGTAACATGGTAAAGTAGCAACACATACTGGTACTTCAAGAGACATTAAAAAGGTCAAAGGGTATTCCTATGGAAAATCACATTGATTTTTCTTAGGGTCTCAAACAATTAAGAAGCATAGATCCATTCTTCTATTACCCTGTTGGTCGATTAGCACACGTGGTATGAAACACGTGTTACGGTGCTCTTTCCTAATTCGGCGTGTGTGTCTCATTCTAAAATATATAAACACCATACAGTTCTTGGCCTAGACACTTCTAAATATCTAACCCGAGTTTTTCTTCAAACAATCCTCAATTCCAATCTTCTGAAAAACTCACAGCTGGCTTGTGAAACAAGTTATATAGGATGTATGAATCCATAAATCTGAACTCTAGTCAAGACCGACTATTATAGTTAAAATACGCATGACCTTATACTATTAAGGTTCAATTCGGTCTCATCTTTGCACGTTCCTCGACGTTAGAGGCGATCACTCGTATGAGAGAGCCGATCTCGTGACTTGTTTGGGACATTTAACAAAAACAAATTTCATCACATATATATAACATAAATAGTAATATATTGATAGGCATAACATTCAAATTTTTTTACAACACATAAATTTAGTCATATCCTACGCAAACTGACGAGGCCAAAGTGTATAGGATTTTCCTGCTCGTGCTTTGTCAAATTATAGTATAGTTTAAGATATCGTCCCACAGAGATTGGGAAATCTATGCTACAGACTTTGAATATTCCAACTACTATTTGAGAGAATCAAATTGATGAAAAGTGAATTTTTTGAACTTTTAAATAACTTTAACTAAAACAAAATAACTTGTGGAAGATTTTCAATTTAAAAAGAGTTGGGAATCATTGAATTCACTTGATAATATTTATAATAAAAATCTCAATTTTGACATATATTTCTCTAAAGAATAATTGCTTATTTCTAATTCAATTATATTTTGCTCACAAGAAAATAATCAATTAATAACACTCCGTGAGGTTATGCAAATTAATTGAGTTATAACAAGTGACAGTTAAACCGAAATATTTTTCTTGCCTGAATTGTGCCAAAAAGTAGTGAAAACTTCGTGAGAATATTTTTACTAAAAATCAATAATCTTGCCTACAACAATTCCTCCGTGAGAATTAAAACTGAGGCAAGCAAGACTACGGACTTGAAATGGTAGATTACTAAAATTTACTTTCACTCTACTTATTTTATTCATCAGTTACCACATATCAATTTTGCTCCGTGAGAATTACAAAATTAATACGATAATAACCGTGAGATAAAATATGTAGGAGTGATAATAAAGAATAATAAAACTAACATTCCCGCACAGTGTAAAATGTGAAATAGATAATTTCAGGCCAAGATTAAAACTGAGATAAGTATTATAAATATATCAAGCTTCATCAACTATCCCAACAAAAGAAATTACTCCATTATGGAGTAATTTAACAAAAGAAAAGATTTATATTATTGACAATATTGCCAATATTTCTAGAAAATATGGAACTTACAAGAAGAGAAAGAAAATAAAGACCAAAGCTTTTAAGAAAGTAGAATAGCTATTCTCTCACTTGATATATAACTAAGGGAGAGTTGTCCTCTATTTATAGAAGAATACTTCTTCATTAAGTCTTGAAATGCCAATTGATGAAGATGTGTAGCAAGTTCCTTGCATAATGACATAGATACGTAGAGTCTTGAAAAAGGCCATGTGATGAATATGTTTAGAAAGTCCTTGCATAATGATAGTCTTCCATTGCTCCTTTATTTGCTTTAATTCCACATTCTTTTATTAAATGTGTAATTTCATATTACCAAAATGTATAATAAGGAGCAAATATTGTAGCCAAGATATGTAACAACTTTCTTGCATAGTGAGGAAGACATGTCATGGACTTCTTCTTGCACACGTAAAACTCTTCTTCCTTTGTTATTTACTTTATTCATAATATATTTCTCTTTCCAAGTATTCTTTTTCTCTGCAAGATTTGTTAGAAAATATAGGAGAATTGAATATATTTATTCATGCTTTTATTTAAAATATATATTTTTATATAAGAAAATACACGAATAAATTATATTCATCACAAACCTAGAGCCATAACATATTTTTCAAATAGGTCTCTGGGTATTGCCTTTGTAAAAGGATCTGCTACCATTTTCAGCGTAGGTATGCATTGTATTGGAACTTCACCACTTACAACTATTTTTCTCAAGTACTTATACCTGGTGTCAATGTGTTTGGTCTTTTCATGATGCTTAGAATCTTTTACAAAATCAAAAGCCGTCTGACTATCACAATATGAAATTATCGATCCTTGAGGATTCTTTGCAATATCTAGATGCTCAAAGAATCTCTTCAACCAAACAGCTTCTTGTACTGCATATGTATAAGCTACGAACTCAGCTTCCATAGTCGAAAGAGCAATCAAGTTTGCTTCTTACTTTTCCATTAAACGGCTCCACCATTAAGTAAGAAAGCATATCCAGATGTTGACTTTCGTTCATCCAAGTCAGGTGCCCAATCGATATCTGTATAACCTCTCAACATCAGATCAGATCCACCATAGTATAGTGAATAGTCTATAGTCCCCTTCAGGTATCGAAATATCCTCTTCACTGCTTTCCAATGATCTCTTCCAGGATTGGATTGATACGTGCTAACTAGACCTACGACATAACAAATATCAGGGTGAGTACACAATATAGCGTACATCAAGCTCCCGATAACACTTGAGTATGGAACTCGAGACATTTCTTGCTTTTCTCTTTGAGTCTGTGTACACATTTCAATGCATAAAGGTTCATCTTTCCCTATAAGAGTATCCATGGGTTTGCAGTCACTCACTCGAAAGGTTCCAGAATTTTCTTTATTTATGTTTCTTGAGACAGACTCGATAACTTCTTGGAACAGTTTCTTTGGATCTTAACTCCAAGGATATAGTTTGCTTCACCCATATCTTTCATGTCAAATGACCTTGAAAGTCATGACTTGATAATCTTTAGATACTCTAAATTATTTTCAAGCATCAATATATCATCCACGTAAAGAGAAAGAATTACAAACATATTATTGGACCTTTTAACATAAATGCAATGGTCTTCATCAAACATAGTAAAATCATATGTGATCATTTCTTTATGAAATCTCAAGTACCATTGCCTTGAAGACAACTTTAGATCATTAATAGATTTTTTCAATTTACAGACCTTATTTTCTAGGCCCTTAACGATGAAACCTACATGTTGTTCCATGTAGATCTCCTCGTTCAGTTCTCTATTGAGAAAAACTATCTTTACGTCAATTTGGTGTAATTTTAGATCCAAACGCGCAACAATAGCTAAAAGTAAGCGAATTGAGGTAACTTCACAACTGGCGAAAAAGTATTCTCATAACCAATTTCTGCTTGCCGAGCAAAGCCTTTTGCTACCAGTCGTGCCTTGTATCTTTCTATTGATCCATCCGCTTTACGTTTAATTTTTAGAACCCATTTGTTCTTAATTGCTTTACACTCAGGCGGAAGATCAACTAAGTCCTAGACTTTATTGGTTCTCATGCACTCTAACTCTTCTTTCATTGCTTTCATCAGTTCATTCTTTTCAGGGCTCGATAAAGCCTCAACAACAGAATTTGGCTCATTCATTTCTGATGCCGATACTAGGAAAACATAATCCTCAATGGCATAAGTACGTTTACTCACGCCTTTCCTGGTACTCTTTCTTAGTTGAGACTCAAATTCACAAGAAGGATTTTGCATTGAAAAGCTCCCACTCGGATCAGCACCATACTTTTGATCAATTAGATCATTAAATGTGTCAAAAAACAATTGCTGACCATCTGAGTTCAACATTTCATAAAGAGGCTCTTCATTCTTTACTTCACCCTTCTTAGAAAAATTATTTTCTGAAAATATGACATCTCGTGATTCAATTTCAGTAACTCTTCCATCCTCCAATTCACCAATAAACATATACCCTTTGGAGTGTTCTGAGTATCTTATAAAGATACATTTCTTGCCTTTTGGACCCAGTTTACCAAACTTGTTAAAAGAATATTTTATAAATGTAGCATAACCCCAAGGTCATAAATGGCCGGTCCATAGCTCATAATGATTGGAAGGAACTGACTTAGAAGGCACTCTAATCAATATATAGGCTGCAGTTAATAATTCATCTCCCCAAAAAGATATAGGTAAATTAGCTTGCACCATCATGGACCTTGTCATGTCCAATAGAGTTCTATTTCTCCTTTCTGCTATACCATTTTGCTGAGGTGTATAAGGAATAGTTAATTGTCTGGTGATTCCTTTTCCGCTACACAATTCATTAAATTGTCTTGATAGATATTCATGCCCTCTATCAGTTCTTAGAGTTTTATACTCGCGTCTAATTGATTCTCAACTTCATTCATGTATTGTTTGAGTGCTTCGGATTTATGAGAAATCAAATAAACATAACCAAAACGCGTGAAATCATCAACAAACGTTATGAAATACAAGGCACTGATCTTGCCTTCACGTTCATTGGACCACAGATATCTGAATGGATTAATTGCAATGGAAAGTCGGCTCTTTTAGCCTTCTCAAAAGGTTTATGTGTAATCTTTCCGAAAATACATTGTTCACAAGTTGGCATTTCAATTTTCAAGAAAGAACGCAAGTGTCCGTCCTTAGCCTATTTATTCATTCGATCTTGCCCAATGTGACCTAATCTAGCATACCATGTAATAATATCAATATCTCTATTACTAGAAGAACATGTCGTAATACAATGGTCCACATAATAGTCATAAGTACAAGGATTACAACTTAACATAAAGAAACCATCATAAAGATGTCCAGAACTATAAAAGACATTGTATAGAGTAACTCTCACAACATTACGACTAAAGTTCAAACATAAACAAAAATTAAGAAGAATAGACACAGATATTAAGTTCTGTCGAATTTCTGGAGCATATAGGATGTCATGCAACCTCAAAGTACGGTCACCACACAAGTCAATCCTGCAAGTGCCAAGACCTTTGACTTCAACTTTCACGTTTTTTCCTACATATATCCACCTTGATCCAGATGGAACTCGACGGTACTCTACAAACGCTTCTCGATCACATGTCACATGGTCGGTGGCCCCTAAGTCTATAATCCACACAGGATAAGATTCAGTTAATAAAACTGAGCTAGAAACAAATGTAGCACTTAGAGATGCATTTTAAAATGCTACCTTTTTTGGATTAGTGCATTCACGAGCAAACTCGGTACTTGGCAGTTGTAGCATTTCATCTTTCTCTTGTCTTTCTTCATAAAGAATCATTTTTCCTTCTTGGAGTTTGATTTGTTTCTTTTCTTTGAGCGTCCCTCACCAGTCTCCTTGCCCTTTTCGTCTTTCTTCCCATCATTTTTGCGCTTGAATCCTGAAGCCTATTTACAACTTGATTCTGCCATATAGGCAGTGGATATAGCTTTCGCAGCACTAAGCCGTTCATCTTCAAGCTCGACATGGCTGGCAACATCAGCAAAAGTTTTGGTGTTGTCATTGTGGGTCAAGTTTACTTTCAGATGTTCCTAATTATTGGGAAGAGACTAGATCACTGCCTGATCTGCTGCTCATTAGAGAGAATATGACATGCACTTTTAAGTTGAGGTATCATATTTGATATCACCCTAAGGTGTTTTTTGACACTGTGGTCATGACGCTTCTTATAAGTGTCAAATTTGACAGTCAGCTGTCTAAGGCGGGTCACAATAGTACCGCATAATTCCACGTGCAGTAGAATCTTTCCTTTTTAGTGCATTGTAAGCTTGGAGATCTCTTTTGTGCTAGGCAGTGTTACCCTTTTCTAGGTGAACTAAAACATGGTTAATACTTTCTAGAGCATCTTGCTCTTCCAGTACATACCACAATCAGACTCCAGATGTCGTAATTTTCACAGTTTAGTTTCTCGCCTTTGTTTACGTCAGCAATGATACTTTTTGATATCATATCTATTCAATGAGACATTTAAGCAGGTTTTACCCATCAATATTTTACTTTAATTAATTTATGCATGCATTCACACTCAATCAAACTAATTTCCATAAATGACTTCACATTTAGTGTAAATCAAAAGGTCACTAAGTTTTTGGTCATCATCTACAATCTAAACGTTTCATCAAAAATGAGAAAATAATTTCTTAGTATGAATATTATTTCAATGACTTCATAATTTCATATATTGAAAAAGAAATTCACAATTCAAATTACAAGTATTAAGGAGACGACTCTCCCACTCGGGTTCAAATTTATGAGCATACACCCAAAAAGGTTCACTTGGCCAAACCTCGTGATAAATATCAGTTAAAATACTACCCAAAGTTTTCCAAGGGAAACTACTAAAATTGCTAAAGCTTCCCAATCATAAATTTCAATTTCGTCAATAGAATTAGCTAGTGCATCTTGTGTAAATGAAAAAGTTCAATTTGTTCAGCCAATGAAGCCCTAATCGCTCTGAATTTCTTGTCTTGTTCCCTTCGTGTAGCCCTTTCATCCCTTAGTAGATTTTGCATCGTCTTGGGGACATCATTCCTTATGACTTCATGTCCTCAGGAATATGTCATACATCGACGTATTCTTCTACGTTGTCTTCTTGCTCGATTTTGGGAACTCCCGCTTGAAGTACTTTGAGCCCTGTCCAGCCATGTCCGAAATAGGAACAACGAAACATTGAGGATGGACACACCATTCAATGTGACAACATATGTCATACCTTGTAGAAGATATATTAATAATGGGATTAGGGCTAAACATTTTTTAGGAAAGTGAAAAAAAATGAATAAGGTCTAAATATTCTGGTAATCATGTTCAACCATCCAATTGTAGACCAGACCAGTATTTAGTTTGATCATTTTCTCTAAGTGCAGATTAAATATCGAAAAAAACATACTGTAACACTTTTAGACCGTAATGGACTTCAACCTGGTTGTCTATCTTTTGACTCTCAAAACGTGTGTATAATGGCTGAGTTAAATTGATAAAATATGAAAAATTAGTTATGAGTACAGAGTTGAACATGGACATTTAAATTATTCTTATCCCCGACCTAGATTTCAGCACACATTAAAAGAACATTACAAAAATTATACACACTTGAAATCTAAAGAGTTTGGAAGAAAAAATTGTCATACCAACCCACAATGAAATTTTATTTTGAAAACTCTTAGTGATATCAAGTATTTCGCTGGACCATTAAGCATCACAAACAATGATCAAATATTTGTCTCATTTTCTTTATAGTTTGCACATACTGTTAACAAACTCGAAAGCTTTTTTTTTCATAGTAACAGAACGCAATACCGGACTAACAAATTATGGTAGCAATCTGTTAACGAACAATACCTCATAACCACTTCCTGATCTTAAAATAATCAACATGATAGTTATCTAGGGTTCTATTAACAAAGTATTTTTCATGGAAGCAACTAACGACTGGGATAATCAACGCATACTCTTAATACCAATGTTAGTAATTTACAACGGTAACAAGAACAAGAATCGTGTACCTGTTAACACCACAACAGAAGTTGAATTTACCACCGAGAAATTGCCCCAAGTCTACTTTGAATCACTAGAAAATAAAGTTTAATTACCACCAACTAAATGCCCTACTTTTGGGTCTTTTAGGAAGAGAATAAGTAGAGAGATTATTCTGAAATTCTAAAAAAAGAACGTTATTTTTCTATATGCAGAGTAGAAGCAGTTGAGAGAAAAAAGAAAAACTACTCACTTCTGCATGTTCACTTATTGGAGGAAGTATAGGGGATATGGTAACTCCTTTTAACCACAATCTCTTATCTCTCCTAATCGGGTCAGGTTAGCCCAGTTAGAGCGACCCACAACCCATATTCCTACATCTCCAATATCAACTACCCATTTCATAGCTTTCATACTAGCTATAAGATTGTCTGACATATTTGCATCCATAGCTGTTGTGGTATTATCACTTTCCTTATTAAGTATTTGCATAATCTGCATATATTGCTCATGACTAAGTTAAGGTGTGTTGATACTAATTTAGATATATCCCTCACTATGTTGTTGAGCATGACTAGCTAACTGAGGTATATAGTCACTCCCACTAGAGCCATAGTCTGCAAAGTTTGTCGGGCCTCCACTAACAAACTTCTTCATCCCTTGTTTATAACAATCATCTCTGGAGTGGCCCCGAACAACACAATGATCACACTATGCATTGATCCTTTTTTCTTTGAAATTATTTCTAGAATTAGACTTTTAATCAGACTAAGAGTTTTCTAAACTACCAAAATTATAGTGCCCTCCTGTAGAGAACTTGTTCCAAGTGTGAAAGTTCTGGCCTGAAATATTGTTATTGTATGAGTTTATGGTGTTTTTACTAGTGAATAATGTTGTTACTTCATCTATTTCAGTAGCTTTAGCTGGAGATCTCTGGGTCTATTCAAATATGATATGCCTAATTGACATTAGGAACCGGAGACATCATCATAATTTAACTTCTTGACTGGTAATAGGACCCATTCAATCCCATAAGAAACTGTAGGATTCTTTGGTACTCAAAATGTTCAGGATATCCCTTTGATTCAGGGCAAGCACAACCTGGAATGGGCATGAGAGCATCAAACTCATCCACAGATCTTATTTTAGAGAAATAAGTTAAAATAAATGAGGTTCCTTATGACAATGTGGCTATCTCCTTAAGCAGATAGAAGATTCTAGAGCCATCAACTTTGTCAAACCTTTCCTTCAAATCATTCTGCGCTTTATGTGCATTTTATTTGTACACAATACTGTAAGCTGACCTTGACTTACATAAATCATGATCCATGATAGAACTATAATATTATATTTCTACCACAAGTCATGTACTTCAACATCAAAGTTTTCCTTTAGACATTTACCAGTAACAAAACCTAATTTGCTTTTGCCTAGTAGTCTAATTCTCATAGATCTACTTCACATGACATAACTTTCAGATCCAGTCAATTGAATAGAAATGAGAGAACTACTTGGAGTATCACATGCTTGAAGAAATAGAGGATGATGATGATGATCGATTATAGTGATTCCTGAAGTTGTTGAAGCTGTTGGTGCACTGGTACTTGTTGAGGCATTTGCAATAGCCATTGTTCACAAATCCCAAGCTTTAAGCCTTGGAAAATTGATGGGAAAGTATTGGAAAATTAAAGAGAAAATCTCTGTAGATTTTACTATTTTAGGAATGATCTCTATGAACTTAAGATGATTAACTCACAGTTTTAGCTACTCGATTCTCTACTGACAAGGATCAGTTACAACTCTGATACCATGTTCAAGGTGTGCTTAAATGTTAGGCTAAGTTACTTGAGGAGGAGCTTAATGTGAAAAGAGGCTTTAGAGAGAGAACTTTTACGTTTCATATGAATTTATCACTATCACATAATGATGTAACATATATACAATGTGTATACATAGAGCTAAACAATAAAAAATAGTGCAGAAATAATCAGAAACAGTGCAGAAATTGTGCCGAAAGATGCAAATCAGTGTAGAAACCCAGAAACAGTGTAGAATAAGTAGAAAAAATGCAGCAAATAGTGTTGAAATTGTTCAGAAATTATGCAAAAACTGTGCTGTAAAATACAGAAATAGTAGAGAAACGCAGAAATAATGTGGAAACATTGAAGAAATACTGCAAAAATGCAAAAACATAAACAATTAGATACAATACGTAAATAGTGACGGTACAACAAAATATATAGATAATAACCAGATCTGACCGGAAGACATAAAAAATGACCAAAAAATACCTACTAGATAAAGAGAAAGAAAGAGAATGAAAAAAAATGAAAATAAAGATGCGGACAAAAAAGAAAGAAAGAAAAAGAATGGAAAAGAAAAAGGAAATAAAGTAAAGTAAGAAAGATAAAAGAAACTGAAATGGATGGTTTAATATGGGGAATCAGGGTATGGGAGGTGATGGAGGAGGATGAGAGAGTACGATAACAAAAAGGTGACATGGTAGTCGAAATTAGGTGTTGGCCGAAACTTTGAAGCTAGATCCATGTCGATTCCACATGAATTTGGAAAAAGTAGTAGCAAAAATGAAAAGAGGGTATAGAGAAGAATCCAAAAATGTATTCTTTTGTTTTCTGGAGGCGGTCCAATGGGGGAGCAGCTACGACAGATATTTTCCGGCGTGGGTGGAGAAGCAGTAGTGAGAGGAAGAGAAAAGGAGAAGAAAAAAGTGGTTAAGATTGTTTCTTTTTTACTATGTTTTGTAATTAAGTCCATATTTTCTTTGTATTTTATAATTATACCAAAATGTCTTCATATTTTATAAAAAAGATTTTCAATAATTTTATGTAATTTTTTCATAAATATATCGTCAATACATAATAGAAATTAAATGCAATCTAGATGGTATATGACGAAGGATCGAGAAATTGGATATTATAAACTTTTAGTCATGCCTACGACATTATTGATAGCAAAAGCACATATACTAGCAACTCTTATTTGTGCAAAATATAATAATAATGATGTAACTAAGCTCCCGTTTGGACATAGTTGTTGGAGAGATTTTTTCTGAGAGTTTTTGGGCAAAAAGTGTTTGTTTATGTTTTTTGAGCAAAACTTGTCCCAAAAACTCCCAAAAATTCAAAAAAGTGGCCTTGAGCTGTTTTTAAGCCAAAAACTAATATTTACACATCAAATTTCATTTTCATAAGAGCTCAAAGGCTCTTTTGAGCCAAAAATTTATTCCCAAAAAGTATATTCAAACACTTTTTCATTTTCATATCAAACTTCACAGAAAAAGTGTTTCCCAAAAATTATTTGGGAATCTATGTCCAAACGCTAGCTAAATGAGGCAAAAATGACACCCTATAACATTGTTGTTGCTAGCATACATAGAGTACTCTGATCATGGCCTGTTTGACTATTGACTCATTGTTTCATTTCCAAGTTAAGCGACAATCTAGAGATATGCCGAGAAGTAGGTGAGCTACATCTCTACATAAATAATAGAGTAGTATTGTTAAAAGTCTTGTTTTTAATAGAAAACGATAAATACTTTTCTATCAAATACAATTTATTCTCATGACTTGAACTCGAAAAACTGACGTGAATGGTAAAATACTTACCATCCTACCATAATGGATAGTTATACTTGAGCAACTACCCCTACTCTGACGCCATACAATTTACTAAAGAAGGAAAAACAAGAAGTAAAAAGTCAATGTATTAGTTGCAGAGTAAGGTGGGTTAGGTACAACCATAATATAAAATGTGCAACAAATCCATTGAATGGTCTGAATTGAGTTAGTTAGATGACATGTGTTTGTGTCAAACAGAAGCAGTTTAGTTGTTTAAGTTTAATTTGTAAGTTATCTTTTGAAAGGAGCTAAATGAAAAGGATGATTCATTTTTTTTCTAGTCGAATGAGGTTTGCCTTGTTGGTAGACTACATCCATCACAAACTGAAGGTTCAGGTTCTACGTAGAATAAGTGGAAACATTAAAAACTCTTACCTAATATTCCTTCTGTCCCATTTTATTTGTCATACTTTCCTTATTAATCTGTCCCAAAAAGATTGTCATATTTTTAAATTTGGAAAAAATTCAACTTCAAACTTACTTTTTGACTCATTTATAGCCACACAAATATTTATGACTCATTTTAGACCACAAGTTTCAAAAATCTTTCTTTCTTTATTAAACTTTGTGCCAAGTCAAACTACGAACAAATAAAATGGGACGGAGGGAATAGATAGGGTTAATAAAAGAAAAAAAATCGTTGATTCTCTTTGAGGCATTAACGTTATGGATTAGGAATTCGTGAAGGAGCAAGTCATGGAGCTAAAAACGTGTCTACATGATCACAACCTGACAACCCATACGTCAAACATTTAACTGAGTAAAAAAATCTTGATTTAATAGGATGATTGGATCTTTCTATTCTTTAATGAATCTATTTGGCACCAATTCGAATTTTAACCAAGCTGTCAAAATCAGCTTATTTTGAGAAGTAATTTTTATTAAAAGTGCTTTTAAGCAATTTGTGTTTGGCCAAATTTTAAATAAGTGTTTTTGTTATTAATTTTCTTTGGCCAATATTTGAAAAATTATCAAATTACAAATATGGATATTAACTTGATTAAATATGAAAGTTTGATATGAGTAATCTTGTCCCAAATAATAAAAAACACTTATTTTTTCAATAAGCAATTTTTTTCAACTTCTTCCCTACAGCAGAAAAATAGGTTTTGTTGTCACTCAAAACACTTATTTTTTCTTAGAAGCTTGGCCAAACACCTTAAAATTTTAAAATAAACACTTTTTGAACAAAATAAACACTTTTGGCTCCCCACAAGCTTGGCCAAACAGTCTCTTAGTCGACTACAAGTTTTGGATATCGGGTGGCTAATCTTGGGCCTAAGAAAGTGGATATTATTTTCTATATAATTTATCAACATAATCAGCAAAGTTTAATTCAAAATAGTAAAGAAATAATGGGAAATGCACATGACCGACATATTTCATGTTATAGAAACCAATTTTGTTCATACTTCATGAAACAAGTCGACATGTTCCATTGACATCCAGCCTCAATGTGATCATCTTAATCCAACTTTTAATTTTGCCATTCAAAAAGATTATATGTTTTTCGTGTTTATATTAAGTTAAATAATTTAATTTTTAGAGTCATAAATTAAAACAAGAGATCCATGCTAATGCATCTTAATTTAATGTGAACTTATTAAATATTATAAATCTCGGTAATTGTTTTTATGTCGATACCACACACTCTCTTTATTGGTGAATATCAAACTTAAAATGTGAATGATATAAAGTGAGAGATATGAAGGTATTCACTCTATTTCCGAGAAAATGTAAATATGAATTTTGTTTTACTACCTGAATCGCATAGAAGATACACAATAATTTGCTTAATACGACAGAATACTTTTAGACCATTTCAAAGTATTAATTCTCATCCAAAAGTAAGTGCATAACATGTTTGAGGTTTTATTGATACTTTTATCAAACACATCAAAATTTCCAAAATAAAAGAGTTACTTATTGCATAACAATTTTAAATCCAGAAACATACATTTCTTTAATAGAAAAGCTAAATCCGAAAATACTTCTCCCTAAATCAAACAAAAGAATCAAATCTAAATCCAAAATGACATAATTCCTTGAAAAGTAAATCTAATATATCTTTTAACTTTAGAAATGACTTCCAATTACACCTATTTTTTTTTCTCGACTTAAACTCTAGATTTCATAGTCAACCACCAAGCGATTCCCTTATATTTGCTTTCTTTATAATTGTTACTTAACTCAATAATTCAAAAATTAAGTTAGTTGCATAATCAACTTGTCTAGAGAATTTTTAACATTCTATTTCAAATTTAGTAAGAAAAGGAAATTAAAATATTAAGTAGTTGGTAAGAGAATAAAACATAGAAAATGTAGGAAAAATAGGAACAAATACAAAAAGATAATGGAGTCGTCATTGATATGCAATACTTTAACATCAACACGAATTCACGAATTAGAATGATTCAAACGCCAAAGCATAACTAATATAAATCTCCTAGGTAGTGTTAATGTGATGCTAAAAAAGTTATGTTTTTTTTTGTAATTCTATTAGTAACAATTTTATAGAGTGTGGAGTGCTTCTAGATGATTGACCTTTTCTTTTTTTATTAAAGAGAAATTCTAATGTTTTAGTGTCTTAGTTAAGAGATAATCAAATCTAGTCGATTATTGCTAGGCAAGAGAATCAAAAAATTAGATTAGTCCATTTTCTTGAGAATATAATGACAACAACAACATCCTATAAGTGAGGTATGAAGGGTGGGGTGTACTTAAACTTGACGCATACATTTTGTGAATTCGAAAAGTTGCTTCCGATAGATCCTCGACTCAAGAAAAAATATTTTGATAATATGTTTAGAAATGCAAGAGTATGATACTTTTTTATGGTAAGTTTGTTGGTTACTGATTCACTTTAATAAAATGTTTTGATTTGAGTTAAAAATATACAAAAGGGCAAAAGGAAAACGAAAAGACGAGAGTGATAAGGAAAATAGAAAGTTACAAAAGGTGAAGAGCATAGAAAACAACCAAACTATAGTTAGCTTCGCCGGCAAAGTAAAGCAATCAAAACAAAATCTCCTTACGAATCAATCAACCAATCCTTGACTTTATACTCTCTTGCAAGCCACATTAACACCCCCCCCCCCCACAAAATACCTCCTAAAAAACTAAACTTTCCAGCATTCTTGATTTTCCGGCGAGATGGCCGGAGAACAACCGGAGATCCAAATAAAGGTCCATTCAAAAAAGGGAGTTAATTCAATTCACCCAGTAGTAGAGCCAACAAATACAACAAGACCACCTGTTATTTATAGAGAAATAAAGCATTTCAAGAAATGGTTTCCATGGTTAATACCATCATTTGTTATAATCAATGTGGTTACTTTTTTAGTGACCATGTTTGTTAATAATTGCCCCCACAACTCTGTTTCTTGTATTGCTGGTTTCTTGGGCAGGTTCTCTTTTCAGCCTTTCAGTGAAAATCCTCTTCTTGGTCCTTCTTCTAACACGTATGTATCACTTTCTCATGCCTTTTTTATTGCTTGTTTAAGTTGTTATTTAGACACCCAAGGGTGTGGTCTAGTGGTCGATGGAGTGAGATGACAACCGTGACGTTCAAATCCTAGTGGAAACAAAAAATATTAGGTCTTCCTATCTATCTATCCAAGCCTTGGTGGTTAGAGTTAGTTGATAACTGCTGGCCTTGGTGGGTGGTAGCTGGTATCCGGTGGAATTAGTCAAGGTGTGCGTAAGGTGGCCCAGACACCACTGTTACAAAATAAAGTTGTTTTTCAATGTATTTGTTTGTGAAAGTTGTTAGCTTTGTGGTGTACTTATGCTCTTTTTCTTTAAGAGTTACTCGGTACCTGTATTGGTGAGTGGTAGTAGGTATCTGGTGGAATAGTCGTTCAAGTTGGCCTGGACACCATCATTGTTAAAAAACGATAAGAGAAGAAATGATAAGCCCCCATGTGGAGTCCTAAAAGGGATGGATGAGTTGTTGAGGCTTAGGAGATATTGTTATCCCTCTTTTTTTGCTCCTATAAGTTGATATTCAATGTATTTGTTTGTGAACTTCATTAGCTTTATGGTGTACTCATGTTCCTCTCTTAAAGAGTATCGATACTATGTTGGTGAGAGGTAGCGCCGCGGGTACACAATGGAATTGTCGAGGTGTGCACCAGACACCACTGTTATGATAAAAAAGAAGAAGAAAGAGAAGTGCCAGTGTGGAGTCGCAAATAGGGATGAATGAGTGATTAAGGTTTAGGAGAAAAGCCTTTCCAGGTTTGAGTTAGTGGACAGGTTTATTAGCACCTCTACTTGTTGGCTGTATCAGGTTGCCTGGTGAATTAGTGGAGGGACAGCATGACCTAAGGGAGAGAACCGCCAGGGGGCAGGAATTTCATTAAGGGGATTTAAAAAATGCTTTCTTGTGTCCAGGAGATCAACAATTTATATATATGCACATACAAAAGATATTTCACTCCTATACACAGTATAACACTTTCGATAAACGTGGCTACACCACTTCTCAGGGGAACGTGGGGAAGCGTCAATCACAAGTTGAAGTTTTTGATATTTATTAATCTCCCTTTGAGCCTTGAAGCTATTAGAGGGATCAGTGGTCGAGATTAAGTTGTTTGAATTAGCTTGATTAAGATGAGGTAATAGTCTTCCATAAAATAAGATGAGGTACTAGTCAATTTTATTAAAGGTGTGCCCTTTTTAATCAACTATCCTAGAGCCAGCTACACACTATAATGTGTGTTATTTTGATGAGCTTATGTGGTTATGTAGAGAAGGGGTGCGTGGGTGGGGGGTTGTGTATCATCACCTAGCTAGCTTTTGAGGTGTACTGGGAAAGAGGATTTTATTGGGTCAGATTGACTTAAGCATGGGGGAGGTGCAGAAAGTAAGCTGCATCGGATGCTCTTCAGTCTTGCCTCCAATGCTGTATCTGATATCTCTTTAGGCATTCTTTTTGTTCCTCTCTTTGTGAGGATCCACACCAAGTGAAAGGTGAAACATCTTCTGCAATTTTGCACTTCCAAGTAGCTTTCTAAGGATGGATCATGGAACATTGGAACTATCAGCAAGGTTCCACTTTTGGTGACAGGAGTTGTTTTGGCTTGGCAATTTTGGAGATTTCTTTGAGTTGATTGCTACGCTTGTTGCTGAAGATGGAAACTAGGATTCTTATAAGTTGTTTTTGTTTTTTCAACTTGAACTGATGAGGAACATTCTACAGCATGAGACTTTAACGGGTTTATGCTAAAGTTTTACTGAAGATGAAATATTGCAAATTTGCAATCAACATGCTGATTTTGTTTTCTGAAAAGAGAATAAACAAAAGATTTCTTGTTGAATCAACAAATAATAGACTCCTTATATCTGTGTTTAACCACATCAAGTAAGGAATTTATAGACTACAGATGATGAGAGCAAGTTTCAGATATCCCCAAGGGAAAGCTTGAGTTATCAAGGCATAGGAGTTAGTAACACATAGGGAAGTTATGACTTATGTTACATCATATTGGGTAGTTGGTGGTATAACTTAATATATGATAATGAAGATACTTTATGCAATTGAGCAAAGTTTTCTGGTTGACATAAGTCTAGTTCTGCATTCCTCAGCCTTCTTATTCTTTATCTCATAGAATCTAGTGGCTTCCTATACTGTTATTTATCTTTCTATGAAGTGACATAAGCAATTTAATTAGGACTTTTTATATAGGTTGCTCAAGTCAGTTCGTCATGTCTGTGTTTATAGTTCTATATATAAACTTATTTGTTTGTTTGACTAGCTTTCTGACGACAACAATAATAACTTCAGTTGAATTCACAAACTAGTTGTGTAGGATATATGAATCCTCTATCTCCATTTTACTCTATTGGGCCCATTTCATTCCACTACTCATTAATTTGACTTTTAGGACAAATCAGGGGCTCTAAAACGAGAGATACTTTAAATTCACACCCATCCCTACATTGTTACGCAATCTCTAACCAAACTAAAAAGCTCATGTCAAGCACCTGACCTATTGTAAGTGAGTCAATAGCAATTAATCCTTAGCAAACCTAATTGTTCTTGACGGCATGTGATCCTTTGCTTCCACTGTGTTTTGTTCTTTGCTAAAACCACATGGATTCAAAAGATCATAAGTCTTTTGAAGGAATTTACCTTCAGGTGATTATAGGTCTAACTCATCCTATATTAATACATTCAAATTATTCTATCATCATCGTGCCACGTATGAGTCGGTACATTTGACTAGTTATACACTTCGATATTTGATCGCGAGATTACTGAACCATGTTGATCTTTTACTGCATTGAGGTTTTTGAATGAGTTTGTGGCTTTTTTTTTTTTTTTTTTTTGCTTTTCTAGGCTAGTCAATTATTATTATTATTATTATTAATATTATTTATTTATTTATTTTATTATTATTATTATTTTTTTTTTGAGGTAAGCTACATTGGAACAGACAAACATCAAAATTACGTTTTAAAGCTGTTTATCTTTTCCTTTTTGTTTAGCCTAGAGAAGATGGGTGCTTTAGATGTGAATAAGGTGGTCCACGAACATCAAGGGTGGCGCCTTATTACTTGCATGTGGTTGCATGGTGGAGTTTTTCATTTACTGGCCAATATGCTGAGTCTTTTAGTGATTGGCATTCGGCTGGAGAGAGAATTCGGATTTGGTATGTTATACTCCTGCAAATATTCAGAGCTCCTAACTGCATTTTGCATTTGCATTTTGCTCTACTTTGCTCCTATCAAAGATCTTTTAAACTGCTATTTTGTTGCAGATTCATAATTAGATGTTTTCATTTCCTGAAAGTACTACTATTCCAGAAGCAAAGACTTAGTTGCTACGACTTTCATTCATTTGTTAGTCACTAGACTTATAAGCTCATGGCTTTTAGCTGCTATTAGATTTTGAGAAAGCAGAATCTAAGACCTGCTTATCAGTAAAACAGATTTAATAGTTTTCTTGGTTTTAGTAGAATGATATCTTATTTTCAGTCCTCAATTATGGTGGAGTGCAGTATATGTATACACACACACACACACACATATTTATTGTATATTCATTTTTTAAATAAAATGTTTATATAGTCTGAGCCGAATGCAGTGAAGAGCTAGATTCACCTTTGGTTCTCAACTTAATCTTAGCTTGTGTGGAGAATGCAACCCCTAAGCTGTTATTCAGAAGTAGTGGACTACTCTTTGCTTATTTTTCTTTGTTGTGTTTCGTAGTACGCATTGGCCTGCTTTACATCATTGCCGGACTTGGTGGCAGCTTGTTCTCAGCTCTATTTATTAAGTCAAATATATCTGTTGGTGCTTCTGGTGCACTTTTTGGATTGCTGGGAAGCATGCTCTCTGAGCTGATAATTAATTGGACTATATATGCCAATAAGGTATTTCTCAAACAGTCCTTATCACAACTGCCATTAATGGTGATGACTTGATTGAGCACCAATCATCTTACAAAACCTTGTCTGACTCCTTGTTTTCCTCTTTTCTGCAGTTTGCAGTTTTAGTGACCCTTGTGGTCATCATTGTTATAAATCTGGCTGTTGGAATTCTCCCACATGTTGACAACTTTGCTCACCTTGGAGGATTTATGTCTGGCTTTCTTCTTGGTTTCGTATTTCTGATCCGGCCCCAGTTTGGTTGGGTCAGCCAGAAATATGCATCCAGTGCATATTCTTCAGCAACGGCTAAACCTAAATTCAAGGTTTATCAGTTGGTCCTATGGGTTATTTCTCTTATCCTTCTGATAAGTGGGTAAGTCTCTTCAGTGCACCTTGTTTTTTGGCATGTTTTAATTTGTTGCAGAAAAAGTGCCAAAAAGGACTTTTCCTTTTTGTGTTTCTTTATTTGGTGGTGGGGTATTACAATATGCTGTTCTATTATTCACGCAAGTCACTCTTTTATATCATGTTTATTGTCTAGTTCACCAGCCTCTTTTGACATTTTTATATCTTTTATTTGCTTCCGCTCCTGTTTGAAAAAGTAAAGAAAAAAAGAAGAAGAAGAGAATACGAAGAATGTCGTTCCTATTAAAGTTTCCTCTGTTGGTGCTGGTCATTTGTGCTATACGGTAGAAATGAATTATATTGTGAACCCAATTAGTGCTATCATGGTTCAGAGGTTGAGTACCAAAGTTCTATATTAGAGTCCTGACCTGATTCTATTAGCCCAGTAAGCTAGCAGGTTGTAGGACTATCCATTTATTTTTTGGGAGGGAAGGAAGTTTTGGTAGTTGGTAGGAGGAGCACGTCTCTCTATGTTAATTTTGGGCATATGCCTTCAAATCTTTATAAACTAAGCTGTTTCCATTTTACTTATCAAAAATTATAGTATTTAAGTAACTTGTTGCCCCATGGGCTTTGATCTAATGGTAAGAGTGCAACTTGTGATGTGTGCGTCAAATGCCCGTCACACGTTCATACCCTGCTGCAAACAAAAGCCTGGCATTTAAGCGTAGAAGATTAGAGGGGTGGGCCCGTTATTCCCGAGTTCCGAATTGTGGCCCTCGGATGTTTCTCAGTTAACAGTTCCAGGAGTCAGGACTTGATTGATAGTTGTTACACTACTTCTAGTCAATGGATCACGACTTAGAGAAGCACTTATTTGTTGCCAAGCAACTGCAGACAACACCATGTGCCTAGCTTGCAAAATATAAGTGGCATGTTATTTAGTTTGTAGGAAGTAGGTTCCATTACTCTAGTCTAGTGTTGTCAATCACTTCATGGTTCCATCTCCATGGTTTTGACAATTATAGCCTTTAAACTAGAAGCTTGGGACATATTTGACCATCTTGTATGAGGTTTGCAAAATGTGTAATTTAGGTCGGCAGACACCAAGAATTTGAATAAAACATGTCATGTTGCAGTTCATTAGCGGCAAAACTTAAGGTGGTTAAATAATATGTACCCAGATAAAGAAGTTGATTTAACTTGGTTATGTTTGTTTTTGAAAGCCTTAGTTTTTAGCCATACAACTGGGCAAATAAACAATATTCTCCTTGATGTAGGTTTACCGCTGGCTTGGTCATGCTTCTCCATGGAGTAGATTTAAATGATCATTGTTCTTGGTGCCATTATATGAGTTGTGTACCTACTTCAAGGTGGAGTTGCAACACAGAGCCTGTTTCCTGTATGGTAAGTAGTTCATCAATTTCTCATTCCGTGAATCTGAATAAAGCTCCTTCACTAGCGTAACATAAACAATCATTTTCCAGTTCCACTGCTACAGAACTTAGGTTAGACGACTGGAAATTTTCCATAGCAATGTAAAGCTGCACACACTACTTTCTATAAAAACATCTTCTTGACAACATTTTAAGGGCGTGTTAATCTCTTAAGACGTTATAACAATTAAACGAAGAGGTTGGTGCTTCTGAAAGCAAGTATAGCATTAAGACCGAAGTTGGATGACTTATGCTGATTTTTTAGTTAAGCGTTAAGACTGGTGTTGTATCATTTGGCTGACTTGAACCGGATTTTGTTCTTGCAGTCTGAGCAAACAGGTAACCAGCTTACATTGTCATGCTCCAACAGCAACAAGACCAGATCATATTCTTTATCGAATCCAAGTACGTCTCAGATCCAGGGGCTGTGTAGTCAGCTTTGCCGTTGATCAGCCATCACTTACAATTTATTTGTAAATTGATGTCATTGCGCAGCACACTTATTGCTGCAGCATATACATGTCTTACTGACTATACATTCAACTGTTTTGTAATGGACATCATTCTTATATAGTAAAAAGTTATACACATCTCAGTGATAACAAGTGCCTCTAATTTGCACCAGTGCTATGATTAAATGCTAAGAGCTAAGCATATAATGTGCCCACGACGTACACCACGAGTTCAATCCCTGGTTTACGGGATGGTAGGGGGTGGGCTTCATCATCCATCAAGTTTCAACCATTAGTTGCAGTAATAAAAAGACACATATAGTTAACATGGGAAATGTTTAAAAATGATAGTTAAATAGTAAACCGAGTGTTTCATCAGATATGGAGGGGATACCAAACACACTATGAATTTATGCAGTATTATAAGATCAGCTATAGTAAGAGAAACAATTTTACTTAATAAAACAAATTAGAAAAAAGAAGCATGTTGGTTACTTGAAATGGCATGAGATTGTAGGAGGAAGACTCCATAAAAAGATTCTTGTGTATCATTTGTGATAAAACTATGAACGAGAACTACTGATCTAACCGTATTGAAAAGCATACTAAGAAATAACATGAAAAAATAACAATATTAAGAAACAAGGTCTAAATATGAAGAAGTGGTACTTCAACCACATGATCTCATCTCAGCAGAGATTTAAGACATAGAGGCCTTATAAGTAGTAAATTTGTTTAGTGGAAGAGTCTTTTTTTTTTCTTTTTTGAGAATGGTAACATATATAAATCACTGCACAAAGGCCATTTACAAAGAGACCAAAATAAAATACTTTGAGACCATATAGAGTACCAAAAACTTCTAAGAAAGTATTTATATCATCTACAACTTCCTCTTTACACCAAAAAAGGAATAGACTTAAAGAGTTCATCTTGATCTTTTGCACAGAATTTCTTTTATCTTCAAAACATCTTTGATTTCTTTCTTTCCACATAGACCACTATATGCAACCAGGGACAATTTTCCATCTTCTTTTTTTAGTAGCATCTCCCTTGAAACTGTTCCAACACTTGAGTACTTCTGTAGGTGACTCGGGCATTGTCCAACATATTCCTTTTATATTAATAAATAGTTTTCACAATTGGTCAGTCACTACACACTGAAGAAAAAGATGGTTTATTGTCTTTGCTTCATTCCCACAAAGATGGCACCTAGAACACAACTGTATTCCCTTTTTTTTTTTAAAGGTTATCTTAAGTCAAGACTGCCCCTCTACGTACCAACCACACAAAGCAATTAATTTTGTAAGGGATCTTTACTCTCCAAATATGTTTCCAAGGCCATTGGACTAATTGAATAGACTGATTATAGCTCAAATATGCAGCCTTAACAGAGAATTTGCCTTTTTTTGCCCATTCCACCAAAGTCTATCGAAATTCCTCTCCAGACCCTTGAAACACTCCAGAACATTGAAAAATTCAGTCATTCTATAGATTTCCCAGTCATAAAGATGTCTCCTGAATGTCAGATTCCATCTTTGAGAAGACCAAGCTCATGAATATAAGCTTCTTGCTGCTGGTTAAGCACATAAATATCAGGGAAAAGAATTTTGAAATGTGCTTGCCCTAACCATTTATCATTCCAAAAAGATACCCTTCTGTCATCCCCACTTTAATTGTGACATTGTTGTAAAAATGGGGCCAACAATTTTTGATTGACCTCCATAAACTGACTCTGTAAGTTGATGAAATACCTATAATAGTCCAGTTCCCCTCCTCACCATACTTCTCATGTATAACATGTTCTATAGAGCTTGAGGTTCATTAGTATATCTCCACAACAACTTCATCAAGAGACTATTGTTCTAATTCTTTATATTCTTGACCCCTAAACCACCTTCCCTCTTAGTCTTGATTACAGTCTTCCAATTTACCAAATTAAATCCATTCTTTTCTTTCTTGCCATGCCACAAAAATTTTCTTCTCAAAGCATCCAGCTTGTTGATGATATTGATCGGCGCAGGGTACAAAGATATCATGTACGTTGGTAATGCATCAAAAACATTGTTAATAAGGACCAATCTGCCTCCCATAGATAAGAACTGACTGTTCCACCTAGACAATCTCTTTTCACACTTCTCCAGAATCTCATTCCAAATTAATTTTGACTTGCTCCTGGCAGCTAAGGGCATTCCTAAATAGGTGGTAGGTAATTGATCTACCACACTGTTGAACCCTCCCAAAAATGCACACAAGTATGCATCGGGATTGGACTTCAACAAAATGGGACTCCAAAGGGTTTTCTTTGGAGTCGACACCTAATTTAAGGATTATTAGGAACCTAAGCTAATTAAAGAGGGCAATTTTATTCCTTATTTAAAAAAAATTATTAAAATCAGAGATTCTTAGGTAAGTGGATCTATTAAATTCGATAGAAGGTCCCTATCGGGAGCACTTTCGAAAATCTGCTAAATACGGTTAATCCGGCGGTTTTCACGAATTTGTTAAGGATAATAAGTATATAAAGCTAATTTTATATAAGGATAATAGGAATAATATAACATTTTAGTTATGCTGATAAATAAATGACCAAATTTAAGATTAATTAAGTGAATAATTAAATAATGATCGATTGGTTAATTAATTAAATAAATAAAGGCTAAATGAAATTGGATAAATAAATGAAATAAACTAAGTAAATAATTAGATAATAATAAAATATTAATTAATTAATTAATTAGATAAATGAATAAACAAATAAATAACTTAATTAAATAAATGAATACTTATTAAATAAAGGAGTAAATGAATAATAATTGATCAATTAAATAAATAAATGATTAATTGAAATTAAATAAATTAGATTAAGTAAATAAATAAATAAATAATGGATAAAATTTGATTGATTAACTAAATAAATAAATTAGATTAAATAAATAAATAATTGAATATTAATATAATCAATAAATAAATAATTCAAATGCAAATTATGACGAATGTACGATTTTAATCGAATTTTATTTGCACTCATTAATTGACAAATGATTCTAAATATCCATCAATTAATTGGCGATTCGCAAAGAAATGATACAAAGCATTCATATAAAACAATTTAAGTAATTTACAATAATTATTCATAATTCAAATATCATTTCTATCCTACAGGGCTCCTAATCCGGTCTATGGGAAAGTCCTATACAACATGCATTTTCTAAGGGAGCGGGAAAGGATGGAGTTTAGAAGATAGAACCCCGAATCACAAAATCAATCATTGAGCCTTGGACTTTGTGATTTTCATTTTTTCTTTCTTTTACATTTTCGGGGATATCAAGTCCCGAAAATACGGAGCGGATCAAATAACTCCAAATGCATGCCATCTCAGTTTGTGAGTTTACCAACTGCTTAGAGGCAGTGAACAAAGGCAAGGTTAGAGGAATAATGACTCGAACAAGCGACGGTGATGAATATTAAGAGACTACGATGTATCTCGGAAACCAGATTCCAACCTCCGCTATATTTACTCAATGGTATATATATTCAAAGAAAAACAGTAAACATACTAAAGTTTATGCGCTGCCGTTTTTTAAGTCTTTTTCTCCCCTCCTGAAAAATTGACAAAAATGAAGGTTAAATACCTGAATAGCAAGGGTTTTTTTTATTCCACAAATTCCAGAATTACCCTTGCCCTTTTGACCAATCTTCTTGTGAGATAAGGGTATAAAGTGTCCATTCTTCAAGATTGTACACTTCGGATCCTTATCTTCAAGAAAAGATCCGTTAGGCATAGGAAACGAACGAATCAGATCAACTCAGATTTGAAATCAACGGACCAGATTAAAACGCGTACTTTGTACCAAAAAGGAAGTTCAGGACGTGAGGGGGGACCAGTGTTCTTGGACAGATTCAAGGTTTTGGGGGGAAATTGAAAGGGAATCGGGTCGGGTTCAGGGAGTTAGGGTAAGGAATTGGGATTAACGGGTCAAGGGAGATGAAATTGGGGCTGATGGTTTAGACATGTATGTGTGTGTGTGTTATATGTATTGTTTGCGGAAATAGGCTACCCTTTAGGTTTAAAACGAAATTAACCCTTTTTATTTAAACTATTTAAACATAATTATTACACGAATGAGCTGGATTTTAAGAGATATATAATGTAATTTAGCCTTTTCTCTACAAATTTAAATTGATTACCTTTGAACTTCAATTAATTAATTTAAAAATTTTAATAATTGAGTTTTGTTTTAATAATTTAGACATTAATTAAATTTCGGGACAAAATTGGGTGTCAACAGCTGCCCCTCTTTACTCGGAAAAGGATGAAAGAGTTTTTAGGGTAGAGAAGTTGACGAGAAACCAATTTTGTCCCGATAAAACCAAGACTTTTGATTTTTCAAGGACTAAAAGGCGAGGTTTACGAATATGGCCGAACTCCGGTTTCCGAGTTGCCTACATATCTCGGGCTGAAAGAGAATCAGGCCATACGTAGTTCAATGACACTTAGACACGAAAACTCGCACGATTGACAGAAAACAACGCATGAATAGGGAAGAATTCAAACTGTCATCCTAATCCGAAGCAAAAGATTAGGATAGAATTTGCTTGTTCGAGTGCGATTCTTCAGATCCTCGTTGACGAGTCTAGCTCATATCAACGATTGCCCCTGTTCACTGCTAAGAAAAAGTTCCACGTCATGCTCCAAATGCTGTTGCGGTGCTGCTAAAGTCCTGTAATAAACTCGACAAACGGCAAGCGAGCAACTGCTAATAAAGCCTGATAATCAAAAGTAAAGAATGATCAAATATTGATGATACAAATTTGCAAGTGCGGGTTGCGATATCATTGATAAGTTGTCTTCCAATCAACTGGCGAAGCAATAAAGCAAGTGCGAAGGCATAATGCAAAGCATTTCCCACAATCTTGACAAATCAACTGGCAAGCCGATCGGGCACGAAGCAAGGAGGGTCTTGGGGTTGATTTTCAAACAAATCAACTGGCGAACCGGTCCGGCACGAAGCAAGGAGGGTCTCGGGGCTGACCTGTTAACCTGAAAAGTAAAACAAGACGTAATACAAAGCAAATGCGAAGGCATAATTTAAAGCAAGTGCAAAGCAATTTGAACAATCTTGACAAATCAACTGGCAAGCCGGTCGGGCACGCAACAAGGAGAGTCTTGGGGTTGATTGTCGACAAATCAGCTGGCAATCTGGTCCGGCACAAAGCAAGGAGGGTCTCGGGGCTGACCTCTTAACCTGTTAAGCTAAAAGTAAAGCGGTTCATAATATAAAGCAAGTGCAAATTCATAATTGAAAGCAAGTTCAAGGCAATTTGAACATCTTGACAAATCAACTGGCAAGCCGGTCGGGCACGCAGCAAGGAGGGTCTTGGGGTTGATTGTCCACAAATCAGCTGGTGATCCGATCCGGCACAAAGCAATGAGGGTCTCAGGGCTGACCTGTTAACCTGTTAAACTAAAATTAAAGCAAGTCATAATATAAAGCAAGTGCAAAGGCATAATTGAAAGCAAGTGCAAAGCAATTTAGCGTGAAATGTAAAGCAATGCAAAAGCGATTTAGCGAATCAACAGGCGTGAAAGTCCAACAAGAGAGAAGCCCCGCCTGGTGGTCAACCTGAAAAACGTAAAGCAAGGCATCAATTTTAAAGCAAGTGCGACAACATAATTTAAAGCAAGTGCAAAGAAAAGCAGTTGGGGAATGTAGAGCAATGCAAGAGCCATTTGGCGAATCAATAGGCGAGATAGTCCAACAAAGGGAATCCTCGTAGCCGATGGTCAACCTGAAAGAGTAAAGCAAGGCGTTAATTTTAAAGCAAGTGCGAAGACATGATTCAAAGCAAGTGCAAAGCAAAGTAATGTGGAAATGTAGTCGGTGCGATAGCCATTGATAAATCAATTGGCGAGACAATCCTGCAAGGATGGCCTTGTGCGGATTATCACCTAAAACAAAAAGATGCCCTATTCGGCTTAGTTTTGAAAACACAAAACGAGCTTCGGCTTTGTCGCCTATTAGGAATGAAAGTCATAGAGGTAGAAATGCCGCCTGTTCGGCAATAACTCATGACAAAGCATAATGCTTTAAGTCATGAAAAGGGCAATGCGACGTAATTTACAAGGCAACTTTGGATGCGTGTTCAAATAATTGTTCATCCATAGTGTGAATGATCCTTTCAGTTCAAGCTTTCCCGTTCCTGCTCTCAAAGGGTGTCTGATTTGTGCTGATTCATCTTGAACTTGGTGCTGCTGCTTTTGCTCCCTCGTTCTTCTTTAGACTCGGGCTTGCAAATTGTACTCAGAGACTTGACTTTTGAGCTCAATATTGTATAATATTTTAAGATATAGGCAAAGTAAAGTAATTTGATAAAATATTAAAATAATAATCATTGATATGCAACCAAAAGTTATAATGCATTTAAAAACTTCTGCTTTAACTCAAACTCATGACATATCTTGAAACAAACTGAACGTCCTTTGTCTTTGCAACTTGTGCTAATCTTGAATACTTTTAGAACTTTGCGACTTCATCCTTTGATAAGTTTTGACACCCAATTTTTTCCCGAAATTTTTAATTAGCGTCTAATTATTTTTAAAATAAGGTCAATTTTTAGGATAAATTAAGTTCATAATTTTAACGGAAAAAGGGTCATAATTGTTTTTTCGCTATAAGTCCCGGCCTATTTTACGCAATTCGCATTTACAATTTTCGCAGCCCAATTCTAAAAGCACTAACCCTCACCCCCTATAAAAACTAAAACCCTAGCCTCCTAACCCATTTTATTCATCACCATCTTCCTTACACAAAAATCAGATCTACCATTTTTTTTACACGTTACAAACAAGAGATACACCACCAGAAAAACCCCATCTCTCTCTTTTATCTTCTTCCTGAAAAACACACACATAGATTCGAATGGTGATAGAATCCCAGAAATCAGAAACAGATCGAGAACATAAAAGAACAAGGGAATCAGGTTTAGACGATGTGCTCAATGGCCAAACCACCACTATCATCGACATCGACGGTGGAGTTTTAGCCGGAGACCCTATTTTCCCTCTTTGTTTTGTTTGAGCAAATTCTAAAATTGAAAAGGGCCTTTGTCGATGTTTCTCGGTGACTAGAAATCATCCCGCTGCCGGTGATGTATTTTTCTATTATGACTTGGTTTGTTATCTGAGATTTTTAAAGGGAAAGAAATGGGAATGAAGGTGGGCTAGCAGTGGCGCCGTGACCTTCGCCGGATTTACGCCGGAAAATCTCACCGACAGTCGCTCCTCCGTCTTCTCCTTTCTTTTGTCGATCTGCTCGCGAGACCCACTTCACTACAGGAATTTTCCATCGGCGACTGCATCGTTTATCGGAAAGCCCGTTACCGTGGTGACCTGGACCACTGTTGTTGTTCTCATTGGTGCTGCGAGTTTCTTGTGGTTCGACTCTGTTACCCGTTTATGTCGTGAATCTATTCACGTTTTTCTGGGTTCAATCGTTACCCTTTCGATTCTCTCGTTCACAGTTTGATTATTTGATTGGTGTTCGACTTTTGATTTGGTTTAACTGGTCCTTGTGTATATTGTTTCTCTGTTGCTGCTATGGTTGTTTGCTGCAGATCTGATTCATGACTGGGTCTTCCGTTTGCCTTGCACATTTCACTGGTTCCACTGAATCTTTTAGGAAATATTGTTTGACCCATCACTTGGTCTCTGTTATGATCAGTGGATTTTGAACATATATCGCGTAACTGATATCGAATTGATACTACACTGGTCAATGAAAATAATCAAATAATTGATTTGAGGCTTATGGACTGATATTGAATTGATACTGCACCGGCCAATGAAAAAATACATATACACGTATTGAGGCCTCGGGATTGATTTGAACATGATACTACACTTGAACAGTCCCGTCCCCGTGTCCCTAAAGCAAATAGGCGATGATGAATGTATGCACTTTAACGCAAAGCAAGTTGAATAGAGTAACAGAATTGGTACTTGGCATGGCAACACGACCGGCCGGCGTGTTTGCAACCGTACCAACATCCCGAGCCTCTACATGACGCGCCATACAAGCCTGAGCCTAAATTTTGCAAAAACAAACCCCCTTTACTATTATTATTATTATTATTACTATGATTATTATTACTTTATTACTTTATTATTAGTATTTTATTTTTATTAATTATTACACTTTATTATCATACTAATCCAGTTTAATTCCTTTTTTTTTGCGAGGTACATCTTGGCACGAACAACTTGGGAACGCGTTTGGCTAACTAACAAATGGGGATAGTCCATTGCATTGGAGTCGTTTGGGCTTGAATTCAAACTCAAGCAGTCAAGACATAAGACCTTAGAAAATTTAGAAAAATTCAAGGCTCCCGCGAGTTGATCAATAATCTCGGGTTCTATCTTTAACTTTGCATTCATTTCCTTAGATATTTATGTAAATAAATTGTGTAAATTATTTTATTTATCAATAATATTTGATTGTTTGTATATTTCTTTACTTTATGTTCATTGCCTTTTATTTTGAAGTCGTTATTTAATTTATTGCAAACTGGGGCCCTTTAGCAAAAAATGCGTGCAAATTAAATATTTTTCATAAACAAGTTTTATTTCAATTAATTATTTTAGATAAATTTTCTAGAAAAGCATATTTTGCAACTGTTTTGAAAAACTGTCGGATTAACCGTTTTTTAACGAAATCTCGGAAGTGCCTTAAAAACCTTCTTCCGAAATTAATAAAACCTCTTACCTTTAGAATCTCTGAAAGAAAGACCGTCTTTTTCCTAAAACGGAGTTTTGCACGCATTTGCTAATTTGATTCCCTGTTTTCCTTAAATTCGGTGGCGACTCCAAAAACTCCAAAAGAGTTAGTCCATCCTGTCGATATTCCGGAATTTATCATTTTCGGGGTAATTTTTGGGGTTCAACAGCATGGCGACTCCGCTGGGGAGCAATAAAGGTTTTGACCATAAAGGTTTCCAATTATTTGCAACTAGCATGCCTAATTTATTTGCTTTATTATATATGTTTGTTTGGTTTATTATGGAAAGCATGTATTATATTTTATTTGTGCATAGTTCGCATTCCGTTCATATTTCCTCCCTCGTGGAGCCTGTCAATTCTCTTTCACCTCCTCGATTTCATCACGGGGCACCCGTTTGACGGGTAGTTATGCAGGAAGGGAATTGCCCTTACTTCACTCTTTGAAACTTCTTTCGTGTCACCAAAAGTTAGTTCGGGATATTGAGATTGCCTGGTTTTATCATGGCCAGTTCTACTGCGTTGTGATGCCAGGTCTATCCCGCATAGGTCGAGTCAGCCTCAACCGTTAGCCCACTCTTAGAAGGAGATTAGGTCATGCATGCATATACGCCTTAGTTGGGACCCGGTCCTTGGTACCGTTTCCAGGAATTAAGAAACCGCTCTTTTGTTGACGGGTTATTGAATCCCAACAACACTGCATATTATGTGATCGTGTGGATATTATAACGAATCCCAAACCATTTGCCATGTCAAATTTGAGAAGTTTACAATTATGTCGGTTTATTTATATCTCAGATGTTGCATTGACAAACGGCTTGCGTCGTTATAATAACCACATGTGCGTGCAACTTGGCGATTAGGCCTACCTCTGGCACAGAGAGGCACTTTACAGGGTAGGAATCATTTGCACATGAATTTACGTTCAACTACTTGTGATTGTCACATGTTAATTGCCTGCCTTGCTTTATTTGCTCAAAATGCGTTAAATACTAGGTGTTGCTTGCTTGTATGCAATCATGTGAATGACATGCAAACTATCTTAGTTACCCTTTGAGAGGTTTCTTTTGTTTTGTTTATTTCTCTAGCAAATGTTGGATTTGTGAAGTGGATGACCATTCACCGCGCAAGGGATTCGAGATTTGATTGATGGTAGACGCTCTAGCTCGCGAACGATGCACCACCAGAAGCTAATGGCATTGTTTGAAAGAACTTGGTGATTGAACTTAGTAGCATTATTTTTAATTTTTAATTCGGATTGAGGCCCTGAATTGCATTGTACTTTAAAGCTTATGTTAATCTGAATCAACTCATTTTGAATTTATGAAAGTTGAAATAAAATGCATATCATTCTTATTATATTATTTACGCTTGCATTTGTTTCCATTTCAAAATTAAAATTTATAAATCTGCCAACGCTTTGCTTGTGACGTATGGCAAAGCAACTGAACAAATTGAAAGCGATACACTGGAAAGTTATTGCCTGCGCTCTTTGGATATCGCAATACTGTTAGAACTTCAGCTGGGGCAGCTTTTATTTGTTGGTATATGACGTTGAAGCAGTGATGCAGAACTACGCACGGTCTGATTCCCAAGGAGGGATACGTAGGCTCTCCCATCGGGCTCGACCCTTTGGCATTTAAATTTTCATTTTCCCCCAAGAAGGACAACTGGGGCAATTTTTGCCAAATGAGTTGGAGATGCGAAAGATAATAACTGGGGCAGAATTTTGCAAGAAGCAGCATTGGTTATAAGAGGCAGAATCGGCAAGAATTCTGAAATTGGTTAAGCAAACAGTGAAAAGTCTAAGACAAAGGACCTTCAGTTTGTTTTAAAATATGTTACAATTTTAAGTCAAGGCAAAAAATTTCAAAATGCATGACTTCATTTGCATGCTTGCTTTGCTTACTATGTTGCATTAAATTAATTTACCTTTGCCTCTATTTTTTTCAAAAAAACTCCTATGCTATTAAGTTCATGAGCCGAGTTTCTGAACATGATGCGCAAATACAAGTCCGAGGAAGGCAAGGAAACAGCAGTAGCAGCAGCAACAAGATCAAGATCAAGCCAGCACAAATCAAATGCTTCTCCCTTTCTCCCTAAATCTAACAAGTTTTCTTTGAGCGCAGGAACATGAAAGCTTGCAATGAAAGGATCATTCGCACTATGGATGAATAATTTATGGAACACGCATTCGAAGTTGCCTTGCAGATTCGCATTGCCTTTTTCATGACTTAAAGCGTTATGCTTTGCCATGAGTTATTGCCGAACAGGCGGCATTTCTACTTCTATGATTTTCATTCCCAAATAAGCAATGAAGCCGAGGCATGCGTTATGTTTTCAAATCACGCCAAAATAAGCATTGCCTTATTTTGTTTCAATTGACAATCCACTCAAGGCCATCATTGCCCGATTGTCTCGCCAATTGATTTATCAAATGGCTATTGCATAGATTAGATTTCTACACTGCTTTGCTTTGCACTTGCTTTAAATTCTGCCTTTATATTTGCTTTAAATTAATGCCTTGCTTTACTTTTTCAGGTAAACCATCAGTTTCTCGGAGATTACTCGCCTTGTCGCATATGCAGTGCAAATCTATTTCTTTCTTTTTCATTATAGTCTTTGCTTTATTATTCACTCGTTTTCCAACGCATTTACTTTAAATTTGCAAGAATTGAATATCAGATTCAATATGAACTGAAGGGAGCATTTAATACTTTGCATCACTATCAATACAAGCAACACGACCCAGTTTTGCTTATTTGTTTTGTATTATCTTGCCTTAATTAATCCAATTTGCAACTTTGTTTTGCAGGCTGCTATCAAATTTAGGCTCGTTCACCTTATATTGAACGTTTTGGGCTCGTTCGCCTTATAATTGAACGTTTTAGGCTCATTCGCCTTATAATTGAATGTTTTGGGCTCGTTCGCCTTATAAATGAACGTTATGTTACCTGCGTAGGATATAGATTAGCCAAGTCGACTTGAGATATTATGTCTCGTTAGTCAACTTATCTTATGAAAGCCTTGCACTTTACGATTCGTTCTCGCTTTACTTATTGTCTTGTTTTACTGTTTCAGAATAAGGATCAGCTTAGAGGTTCTCCGGGCGGAGTACCTTGTCAGTTGATCGAAGGAAGAACTTATCGATGATACCACAACCCGCATTTACAATTTTATCACTTTATCTGTTTCTTATTTCAATTATTACAGTTTATTAGCAGTTGCACACTTACCGCTTGTTGAGATTATTACAGGATTTTTAGCAGCACCGCAGCAGCGTTTGGAGCATAACATGGAGCTTTTCTTAGCAATGAACTGGGGCAATCGTTGATATGAGCTAGACTCGTCAACGAAGACCTGAAGAATCGCACCCGCATAAGTCATCCACCTTAGAGGTAAGTCCCTTGTTAACCCTGAGTCTGAGGTTTGAGATTAAAGACAAGATGGCTCGGTTATCGAGGTGCAATGGAAGCTATGTCCGTGTAAACTCCTCTTTATGGGTGTGTCGTCGACCATATTTTCATAACTTGGGTGATTACAAGCCTCTTTTCCCGCGCTTGAGTAGTCGTTACTATCTCGTCTTTGATTTTCAAATCGCGTCGAACTATATATGGCCTGATTCTCTTTCAGCCCGAGATATGTAGGCAACTCGGAAACCGGAGCTCGGCCATGTCCATAAGCCTCGCATTTTGATCCTAGGAATCAGAGTCTTGGCTTTACCGTGACAAAATTGGCTTTCATGTCAACTTTCTTTACCGTGAAAACTCTTTCATCCTTTTTGGGTAAAGAGGGGCAGCTGTTGACACCCAATTTTGTCCCAGAATTTTCAATTAGCGTCTAATTATTTTTAAAATAAGGTCAATTTTTAGGATAAATTAAGTTCATAATTTTAACGGAAAAAGGGTCATAATTGTTTTTCGCTTTAAGTCCCGACCTATTTTACACAATTCGCATTTACAATTTTCATAGCCCAATTCTAAAAGCCCTAACCCTCACCCCTATAAAAACTAAAACCCTAGCCTCCTAACCCATTTTATTCATCACCATCTTCCTTACACAAAAATCAGATCTACCTTTTTTTTTTACACACTACAAACAAGAGATACACCACCAGAAAAACCCCATCTCTCCCTTTTATCTTCTTCCTGAAAAACCCACACATAGATTCGAACGGGGATACAATCCCAGAAATCAGAAACAGATCGAGAACATATAAGAACAAGGGAATCGGGTTTAGACGATGTGCTCAATGGCCAAACCACCACTATCATCGACATCGACGGTGGAGTTTTAGCCGGAGACCCTATTTTCCCTCTTTGTTTTATTTGAGCGAATTCTAAAATTGAAAAAGGCCTTTGTCGATGTTTCCCGGCGACTGGAAATCATCCCGCTGCCGGTGATGTATTTTCCTATTATGACTTGGTTTGTTATCTGAGATTTTTAAAGGGAGAGAAATGGGAATGAAGGTGGGGTAGCAGTGGCGCCGTGACCTTCGCCGGATTTACGCCGGAAAATCTCACCGACAGTCGCTCCTCCGTCTTCTCCTTTCTTTTGTCGATCTGCTCGCGAGACCCACTTCACTACAGGAATTTTCCATCGACGACGGCACCGTTTATCGGAAAGCCCGTTACCGTGGAGACCTGGACCACTGTTGTTGTTCTCATTGGTGCTGCGAGTTTCTTGTGGTTCGAATCTGTTACCCGTTCATGTCGTGAATCTATTCACGTTTTTCTGGGTTCAATCGTTACCCTTTTGATTCTCTCGTTCACAGTTTGATTATTTGATTGGTGTTCGACTTTTGATTTGGTTTGACTGGTCCTTGTGTATATTGTTTCTCTGTTGCTGCTATGGTTGTTTGCTGCAGATCTGATTCATGACTAGGTCTTCCGTTTGCCTTGCACATTTCACTGGTTCCATTGAATCTTTTAGGAAATATTGTTCGACCCATCACTTGGTCTCTGTTATGATCAGTGGATTTTGAACATATATCGCGTAACTGATATTGTATTGATACTACACTGGTCAATGAAAATAATCAAATAATTGATTTGAGGCTTATGGACTGATATTGAATTGATACTGCACCGGCCAATGAAAAAATACATATATACGTATTGAGGCCTCGGGATTGATTTGAACATGATACTACACTTGAACAGTCCCGTCTCTGTGTCCCTAAAGCAAATAGGCGATGATGAATGTATGCACTTTAACGCAAAGCAAGTTGAATAGAGTAACGGAATTGGTACTTGGCATGGCAACACGACCGACCGGCGTGTTTGCAACCATACCAACATCCTGAGCCTATACATGACGCGCCATACAAACCTGAGCCTAAATTTTGCAAAAACAAACCCCCTTTACTATTATTATTATTTTTATTACTACTATTATATATTATTATTATTACTATGATTATTATTACTTTATTACTTTATTATTAGTATTTTATTTTCATTAATTTTTACACTTTATTATCGTACTAATTCAGTTTAATTCCTTTTTTTTTTGCGAGGTACATTTTGGCACGAACAACTTGGGAACGCGTTTGGCTAACTTACAAATGGGGATAGTCCATTGTATTGGAGTCGTTTGGGCTTGAATTCGAACTCAAGCAGTCAAGACATAAGACCTTAAGAAATTTAGAAAAATTCAAGGCTCCCGCGAGTTGATCAATATCTCGGGTTCTATCTTTAACTTTGCATTCCTTTCCTTAGATATTTATGTAAATAAAATATGTAAATTATTTTATTTATCAATAATATTTGATTGTTTGTATATTGCTTTACTTTATATTCATTGCCTTTTATTTTGAAGTCGTTATTTAATTTATTGCAAACTGGGGCCATTTAGCAAAAAATGCGTGCAAATTAAATATTTTTCTTAAATAAGTTTTATTTCAATTAATTATTTTAGATAAATTTTCTAGAAAAGCATATTTTACAAATATTTTGGAAACCTGTCGGACTAACCGTGTTTTAACGGAATCTCGGAAGTGCCTTAAAAACCTTCTTCCGAAATTAACAAAACCTCTTACCTTTAGAATCTCTGAAAGAAAGACCGTCTTTTTCCTAAACCGGAGTTTTGCACGCATTTGCTAATTTGGTTCCCTGTTTTCCTTAAATTGGGTGGCGACTCCAAAAACTCCAAAAGAGTTAGTCAATCCTGTCGATATTCCGGAATTTATCCTTTTCGGGGTAATTTTTGGGATTCAACAATAAGCACTACCTATTTTGCAAAAATCTGTCCCAGTTATAATCTTTATTCTTTCGAACTCTCTTTTGCAAAATTTGCCCCAGTTTCTGTCTTCCATATCTTCAATTCGTCTTGCAAATTTTGCCCCAGTTGTTTGCTTTAGGGGAAACTAAAAATTTTAATATTATGGAGTCGAGCCCGTTAAGAGCGCCTACGTATCCCTCCACGGGAATCAGACTGTGCGTAGTTCTGCTTACATAAAGATTTTTGGGAAAGTATGGCAATCTAAGTACGAAACCGCATCCGAATTGGAAAACATATACATCTGCCTAGATGCATAGTTCGGAATTACATCATAAAAGATAATTAAGCCTAAAGTGTTACAATATCTTGACCGAATCCGATGGGGATTGCCTATTTATCCTGTTGCCATTTTAGGAATCAGGTCAGAAGTAGTTCAAGCTTACATAAAAGAGGAAATGGGGATTCTTATGCTAGTGTAACCGAGCTCTATATGAGTTGTTTACGTATCCCAGCCCTGGGAATCAGGTTACCCGTAGTTCGCATTACATCAAAGATTATATTCGAACCAATGCTAACTTGTGATTGCTTCAGACATAGTATCTCTTTGACCACATCTGCGTTGACTACCTTTGGCCAAACTTGATCATAAATATCTGTCAGGATTAGTGTTCTTCCACATAAAGACATTGCCAACTTGGTGCAAATTTTCTCGTTGCTTCTTCTTAATTAGGAAAGAGCTTCTTCAACACCAATTGCCTCGGTTTGAAGTAAACTATTCAAATCTTCTCTTCGCACATTCAACATCTTTCAACTTATCTTCTTGAATAGTTTCCCAAATAAAGGACTTCCATTTGTATAGATAAACTGCTTCGGCTTCAATTGCCGGCAAATAAAGCTGCCCCAGTTTGAAGTTCTAACGGTAATGTAATATCCAAAGAGTGCAAAAAGTAACTTTCTAGTGCATCATCCTTAAATTGTTCAGTTGTTTCGTTATAGGCCACAAGCCAAGTTTAAGCAGATTTTGTTAATTTTAATTTGAAACAGTAGTAAGTATATTAATCAGAAGCAAATAATAAAGCACATAAATAATTAAAGTATAGCAAAATAATAAGGTAGGAATGCAGTGCATTTTTTTTATTCAAAACCTAATTTAGGGAGGTATACAACATAAAAGTAAAGATGCAGGATTTAAAAGAGTTATTTGAAAGACATAAACATAAACAAAGTGAAAAACACAGTTCAGGTCCTCAAGCTGACTGTGATGCCAAAACAAAAATAGTGAGTTCATTCATCATGTCTCTTTTGGACCACAAGTCCAATTAGCCATCACATCACTTGGTTCAGCATTCTGCACATGTGGCTCTTTCTCAGAATCTTCAATAGTTGCACTACATTTCAATCCATCATTCATGAATATGTTGCCAACACCTTCAATCAAATTCTGCATGGCCATTTCTGGTGCTTGGAAAAATGACTGGTTCAACGGTAAAAGAGGCTGTGGTATGACACTAGTCGGCTTCTTCTCAGACTCAGCCTTTTCCATCTTTCCTTCAGCGGGGTTGCCACCTAGGCCAAAAGTTCCCTCATTCTTTGGCAATAGAGTTAGTGCTTGCTTAGGTACCTTAGAAGCAATATTATCAACCTTTACATCATCAATAGAGACTATGGTGCCTTTCAGATTTGGCTCTTCCTCAAGAGAAATCATATTCACTGCATTGTTGCCATGATTGGGAAGAGGATTATCATGCACATTTGGCTGAGTGCCGGTGAGTTGAATGGTGCCTGCTTTGATTAAACCCTCGACCTTGTCTTTGAAAGTATAACATCTCTCAATATCATGGTCGGCTGCCCCTGAATGATAAGCACAACGCTTATTTGCATCATACCATTTTGGAGGTGGGTTTGGAGTGTTATCACGGATAGGCTGCACAACTCCCCCATTTCTTAATCTCTCAAAAAGCTGGCCATATGACTCGGCTAGGGGAGTATAGGTTTTGGTTGCTCTCCTTTCGTAATTCTGATTAAACCTTTGTACATTGGGACGAACAGGAGGACGAGGCTGGTAATTCTGGGGTGCTTGAAAATTTGGCTGACAAGGGTATTGATTAGGTGCGTGTGCTCTAGGTTGGTAGTAATTTGCTTGTGCATTGTACACCGGATAAGGAACAGGTGGCATCTGGTAGTGCTTGGGGTAGTTTGGGTAATAGGTGTTTTGGTAGGTGGGGAAGGTAGACGGATTGCCAAAATCCAACTTTCCAGCCGGTCGACGCTCGATGTCTCCCACAACATCTCCCACTTCTTCTTTCTTCTTCTTGTTAAAACCATTACCCGACCCAGACTGGATTGCCTTACTTGTAGCTTGCAAAGCAGCCAAATTTATGATCCTACCATATTTCAAACCAGCTTTATACATCTCCCCAGTTTTCACTAGATTGGCAAAAGTAGAGTTAGTCATGGATGCCATTCGATCATAGTAGAATTCATCCAATATCTCAATGAAATGTCCCACAAACTCTTCCTCACTCATGGGAGGCTTAACTTTGGCAGCCTTACTCCTCCAACGTACCGCGTATTCCCTAAAGATCTCGGTCGACTTCTTCCTAAACCTTGCAATAGCCAACCGATCTAATGGTATTTCAGCATGGAAACCAAAACGCTCCATGAAGTCGTGAGCCATACTTCTCCAGTTAATCCATTTTGAGGGATCCTGCTCGGAGTACCAGTCTAAAGCCTCGCCTTCAAGACTATGAATGAATGATTTCATACGGAGCTCTTCATTCTTCCCAACTCCCAAGGTTTCACAGTACCTTCTCAAATGGGCTCGGGGGTTGCCTTTGCCATCAAACTTAACAAAATTTGGTACTTTGTGCCCTTCTGGGTAGTCAATTCCAGGATGAACACACAAATCTTCATATTCTAGACTTTCCTTGCCCTTGACTATTGATGATTTGCTAAGAGCACTCATCACCTAACCTTGTACCTTTTTCTCCAAATCCTCACCTACATCGACTGCTTTTTCGGCTCTCCTAACACCATTTTGAAACTTCACATAAGGTGGATTGGTGTAATCATCAATTTGCACAATAGGAGCATCTTGCCCGCCAGATACCGCCACTTGAACTAATGGTGCGGATGAATTTTCAGTATAAGCATGCGGGATAGGTTCATTTTGGTAATTGGAGGTTTGGTATGGATATGGAGTGTGTGTTTGATAAAAATTATTGGCAGGGTGCGGGGTGTATGGTGGGTATTGTTGATGTGATGGGTAGATGGGTGGTCGGTTGATTGTTTGGCTAGATTGAGTGTTATTTGGAGGTGGAGCTTGGACAAGTGGCAAATTGCTTTGGTGGACTGGTGCTTTTAGAGAATTGTGGGTGTTCAAAGGTGTGTTCAAATTAGCGACCCCATCAATTGAGTTCAGAGGTTGCCCCAGAGATTGCCCCATTTGACCCAGAGAGTGGGATGCATCGGGCCCACGCAGCGGCGTGTTTTTAGGAGTTTGCCCTTTTACCGCAGCCAGTTCATCTTTTAACATCTGTAGTTCCTTAGCCATTTCAAGAATCAGTTCGTCTTGAGCAATAATGACATTTCCTCTTGAAGATTCAGGAGTTGCAAGATTTTTCTCGGTATTGCGAGGTTCATCATCTATTCCAGTCATTGTCAGTTGTGGAAATGTGTACCAGTATGCAGATTGGTCCTTTGCCCTTGTGTAATAGGAGTGATCAGCCAGCTTAAATCAGCACAAATCAAACCTCTTTTTGGAGGGATAAACAAAACAAAAGAAAAAGTTCAAAAATAACCATGTTAGTTTGCATGTCATTGGCAAAATTGCACACAAACCACGTAGCGTGCATCACATAGCGCTTTGCATTTTAAACAAGTTTGACATGTGGCAATCACAATTAGTTGAGCGTAAATGAAAATGCGAACGCGTCCTACCCTGTAAGGTAACTCTTTGTGCTAGAGGTAAGTCTAATCGCGCAAATAAGTGGTAACGAAAAATAGTTCATGCCGGTTTTGAGCAATTCAGATTCAGAGTAAGCAATAAATAATAAGAATAATTGATAACAATCAGCTCTCCGCCTCGACACTGCAATTCCGTTATCCCAACTAACTTCCAAAAGTTGGTGTCAACTCGAAATTCTAACACAGCTCATGCTCTCCACATCATCTGCAGCAAATTTCTAAACCCAAATGCCTAAAACCTGAAACAAACCTCTATCCCTTTTGCAAACATCAACACTCCTCCAAGCACAACTCCCAATTATTTTACAACATCCAGGGGTGAAACTTCCAAGTGCCTTCACAATGCCAGAATGCAAATTATAAAAGGTTCCAATTGACCTTTTACAAATAAAACCTCACTGGTCCTTGGCTTTAGTCAAGCCTCTCAGCTTCCTAGGTTTTGCAAGGCTCACAGACCTTGTTCATAGGGCTCCTCCCTGGTCCTCGACTTTAATCAAGCCTCTCAATTTCCTAGGTAGCCAAGACCGCACTGGTCTTCAAGGAGGGACCCCATTGGTCGTTTATAGACATAAGGGCTTCACTCTCCTAGTATGCGACAAGCATACTTCATTCCATAAGAATTTGCAGCTGGTTAGTCAACATGGGCCTGCACACACGCAAAGCCATTCAGGAGAGGGACCCCACTGATCTTTTAAGGACACTAGGGGCTTCGCCTCTTAGATCTCACTACACCAAGCCATTTCAAAAACACAAACCAACCAAATCTGCCTAACTTTCCCTGGACTAAAATTCTGTCTTGTTCACAAAATTCTGCTCTATGATGTCAAATTCTCCATGGACTGCTACGACCACATAGATTCTGCTAAATTCTTCCATTTTCTAAACTAAAAGACAACATATGAGACAAATTCTAAATCTGTTTTTGCTCAAAAAATGGTTAGGATTGATGATTCGTCATCACATAGCACATAATATACATTGTCGTTGGGTTGTAAAAATCCGTTGACGTAAGGGCGGTTTCCTAACTATGGAGGCGGTACCAAGGACCGGGTCCAGACTAAGGTGTAAATGCATGCATGCTCCTAAAGCTCCTTCTAAGAGTGGGTTAATGGTTGAAGCTAACAGGTGAGTGGCAGGCGGCTTCGTGGTCGAATTACTCCCACGACAATCCGCCGGTACACCAACTCGTCAAAGGGTTCTTTAGTGGAAGAAAGTGCGGGTGCGTATGCACACACCTCATGGATATTTGAGTGAGAATGCAAGAGGTTCCCAGGAGTGGGGAAAATATGAACAGAATGCCAGTTTATATATGTGCACAAGTAAGGGTGTAATGACATTCTTTCGTGACACACAACAATCAATTAGATTAATCTAAGCATGCTTGCAAATAAACAATAGATATAATAATGCTAGTTTCAACAATTATTAAATAAGCTACGCATACTAATATCGGCATACAACTCAAACAATACGAACAAACAAACAAACTCGTGAAAGCCTTATGCTTAGAACCATTTGCTAATCCTCAGCGGAGTCGCCACGCTGTTGAACCCTCCAAAAAAAATACACACAAGTATGCATCGGGATTGGACTTCAACAAAATGGGACTCCAAAGGGTTTTCTTTGGAGTCGCCACCTAATTTAAGGATTATTAGGAACCTAAGCTAATTAAAGAGTGCAATTTTATTCCTTATTTAAAAGAAAATTATTAAAATCAAAGATTCGTAGGTAAGTGGTTCTATTAAATTCGATAGAAGGTCCCTAGCGGGAGCACTTTCGAAAATCCGCTAAATGCGGTTAATCCGGCGGTTTTCACGAATTTGTTAAGGATAATAAGTATATAAAGCTAATTTTATATAAGGATAATAGGAATAATATCACATTTTAGTTATGCTGATAAATAAATGACCAAATTTAAGATTAATTAAGTGGATAATTAAATAATGATCGATTGGTTAATTAATTAAATAAATAAAGGCTAAATGAAATTGGATAAATAAATGAAATAAACTAAGTAAATAATTAGATAATAATAAAATATTAATTAATTAAATAGATAAATGAATAAACAAATAAATAACTTAATTAAATAAATGAATACTTATTAAATTAATATTAAATAAAGGAGTAAATGAATAATAATTGATTAAATAAATAAATAAATATTTAATTGATTAATTAAATAAATGATTAATTGATATTAAATAAATTAGATTAAGTAAATAAATAAATTAATAATGGATTAAAATTTAATTGATTAACTAAATAAATAAACAACTGAATATTAATATAATCAATAAATAAATAATTCAAATGCAAATTATGATGAAGGTACGATTTTAATCGAATTTTATTTGCACTCATTAATTGACAAATGATTCTAAATATCCATCAATTAATTGGCGATTTGCAAAGAAATGATACAAAGCATTCATATAAAACAATTTAAGTAATTTACAATAATTATTCATAATTCAAATATCATTTCTATCCTACAGGGCTCCTAATCCGGTCTATGGGGAAGTCCTATACAACATGCATTTTCTAAGGGAACGGGGAAGGATGGAGTTTAGAAGATAGAACCCAGAAGCGCAAACTCAATCATTGAGCCTTGGACTTTGTGATTTTTATTTTTTCTTTCTTTTACATTTTCGGGGATATCAAGTCACGAAAATGCAGAGCGGATCAAATAACTCCAAATGCATGCCATCCCAGTTTGTGAGTTTACCAACTGCTTAGAGGCAGTGAACAAAGGCAAGGTTAGAGGAATAATGACTCGAACAAGCGACGGCGATGAAGATTTTAAGAGACTATGATGTATCTCGGAAACCAGATTCCAACCTCCGCTATATTTACTCAATGGTATATTCAAAGAAAAACAGTAAAAATACTAAAGTTTATGCTGCTGCCGTTTTTAAGTCTTTTTCTCCCCTCCTGAAAAATTGACAAAAATGAAGGTTAAATACCTGAATAGCTAGGGTTTTCTTTATTCCCCAAGTTCCAGAATTCCCCTTGCCCTTTTGACCAATCTTCTTGTGAGATAAGGGTATAAAGTGTCCATTCTTCAAGATTGTACACTTCGGATCCTTATCTTCAAGAAAAGATCCGTTAGGCATAGGAAACGAACGAATCGGATCAACTCGGATTTGAAATCAACAGACCAGATTAAAACGCGTACTTTGTACCAAAAAGGAAGTTCAGGCCGTGGAGGGGGGACCAGTGTTCTTGGACAGATTCAAGGTTTTGGGGGAAAATTGAAAGGGAATCGGGTCGGGTTCAGGGAGTTAGGGTAAGGAATTGGGATTAACGGGTCAAGGGAGATGAAATTGGGGCTCATGGTTTAGACATGTATGTGTGTGTGTGTGTGTGTGTGTTATATGTATCGTTTGCGGAAATAGGCTGCCCTTTAGGCTTAAAACGAAATTAACCCTTTTTATTTAAACTATTTGAACATAATTATTACACGAATGAGCGGATTTTAAGAGATATATAATGTAATTTAGCCTTTTCTCTACAAATTTAAATTGATTACATTTGAACTTCAATTAATTAATTTTAAAATTTTAATAATTGAGTTTTGTTTTAATAATTTAGACATTAATTAAATTTCGGGACGAAATTGGGTGTCAACATACACCACCCAAAATGTCAGCCAAATCAAGAATTTCTAGTACTTCATTGACTGGATAAATCACACTTTACCTTCAGTTCACACGAAGTCCTAAAGAAGCTTTAAAGATCACCAAAATAATTCTCAGGTACCTCAATTGTTCCTCATCTGCATCACACAAAATTAAAGTATCATCTGCATACATGAGATGAGTTATTTCTATGTATGTATCTTCTCTGTTTGTCACTTGATAACCCCTGATCCACCCTTTCGAGTTTGCCTCCCTTAGCATGCTATTTAGCCCTTCCATAACTAATAAGAAAAGGAACGGGGATAAGGGATCACTTTGCCTCAAACCTTGAAGGAAGGAAAGAATCATTCAGGATTTCCATTAATCAAAACTGAAAATTTTACTGTTGATACACAAAATTTGATCCAATTGATCCATTTATTCCAAAACCCATGCTTTATAGTATCTTCAACATAAAGTTCCAATTGACATAATCATATGCTTTTTCTATGTCTAGCTTGCATAATACCTCTGTGCTTTTGATTTCAGCCTGGAATCCACACAATTTGCCACTAACACTGCATCCATTATTTTGTCTTCCTTTAATAAAAGCCATTTGATGTCTATCCACCAACTTAGAGATAACCTTCTTTAATCTTTCGGTCAGGACTTTGGCAATGATTTTGTAGATGCTACCAATTAAGCTTATTGGTCTGAAGTCCTTCAGTTCATTTGCTTTATTCTTTTTTAGATTAAAGTAATGTAGGTCGCGTTGAAGCTCCTTTCAAACATCTCCTCATTATGAAAATTGTGAACATCTGCCATCACTATCACCCTTCAGTATCTCCCAACAGTGAATGAAAAAACCCATATTAAACCCATTAGGACCAGGGGCCTTCTCAAGTGCACATTGTTTGGTTGAAGAGTATATCTCCCTCTCAATGAATGCTCTTTCCAGCTCTATCTTTTCATCAAGACTAATCCTGGGGCCCTGTGGAATAGAAAATGAAGGTCTCCGTTCTTCACTTTCTTTGTACAAATTTTTATAAAAATCCATAATATGCTTTTTGATCTCCTCCAAATCCTTCTATTCTTTCATCATGTACGATCAAGTGGTCAATGAAGTTGTACATTCTGTGTGCATTTGCTATCTTATGAAAGAATGTAGGGCTTTTATCCTCTTTTTCTAGCCATAAGGCTCTCAATCTCCACCTCCAAGCTGTTTCCTCATGAACAACAAGTTGTTCAAACTCCCTATTTAAGTTGATTTTCTGTAGAAGTTTTGCTTATGAAAGGCTCCTATGTTCCTGAACCTCCTCTAAGTTTTTTATTGTTTCCAGGATCCTCCTTTTCTGAGAAGCTAGACTGTCAAGTTCTTGAGAGTTCCACTCCTTCAATTTCCCCCTTCAAAGCCTTCAATTTACATGCCAATATATAATCAGGTCTTCACATATCTGCAAAACTGTCCCATCAACCCCTTACTCTCTCTAAAAAGTTTTCTGTGTCCAACCACCAAGATTCAAATTTGAAATAAGATTTGTTGGAGTCCCATTGCCCACATTGCAACATTATAGGTTTTAGTCTGAAGTAACTCTAGGAAGAAGAGATTGTTTAATGTTCTTGAAGTACTCATCCTACCCAAAAGACAACAAAAACTTGTCAAGCCTTGACGCCGTTGAATGTAATATTCCTTTTGACCAAGTGTACTTGTCTCTTTGCAATTATAAGTCCACTAGCTGCATATCTTCTATGAACTCAGAAAAATCTTTCATTATTTTGGTAATTCTGTTGCAATTTTTCTTCTCTGAAGGATATCTCACTGTGTTAAAATCCCCATAAATCATACACTTATGTGAACATAAACCCCTCGATGCCCCTAATTCCTTCCACAATTCCTCATTTTCTACTCTGCCAGTTGACACATACACCCCTGTGATATAGCAAGTAAAGTCGTACCTCCTATTTTTGAAGCAACATGTAATGGATAAACATCCAGTAGTTAAAATTTCCCCTTCCCAATCTCTCCCATCCGATATGAACATAATGTCTCCCCTGGTTTTACTAGCCTCTAAACAAGCATGTTGCGCACATCTATTTCTCCATAATTGTTTGGCAATTGCAGATACATCACCCTCTAACTTTGTCTCTTGAAAGCAGCAGAAATCTGCTTTCCAATTGGCTAAGAAGCTTCTGATGCATGTCCTTTTACTCCTTCTGTGTAATCCCCTCACATTCCAAGTAAAGAATTTTAACTTCATTGATCAATTATTGTAATCCCCTTCCCCTTTACTCTGACACCCTTGCTTTTGAATTTAACTCCAATGTCTTGAAGCCCTTTTAGCTCATTATGACCCTTCTATCTCGATGGTGTAGTAGCTTCTCGCATAGCTTCCTCCCTTAACACTTTTCTTCTACTGTCTATCTTCATATATAGTTTGTAAGCTTTTTGTTCACATCTTATGAATCCAGCACCAAATTCTTTCTCAATTTTATGACATAAAGATGTACCCAAATAGAAGGATCAGATTCCCCCTCCTCAAATTCCCCCAGAATTTCCATGTTTAGAGATGCGGTTTCATCTACTTCTTGACCCCAAGCCTCTCTGTTATTGTTTTCAATTAGTTGCATGCTCTCAATTTCTGCAATTTTTCTATTTTCTAAAGGCCATCCTTCAATTATTGACATGTTGTCATCATCTCCATTTTCCACCTCTTCTAAATCTCTTGTTTCCATAGTCACTGGTGTGTTTCGTTGTCTGAGTACGATGAAATTTTCTTGAGGAGAAAACTTCACAGTTTTTATTTCTGATAAAATTGGCCCCATCAAAGAGTCAACATATGCTTTAACTTGGGTAAGAATTTTAGTGAAATTTTTTGGGCTTGAAGGTGTAACTGGGCCCTTTTTATTTAAGTTAGAATGCAAAGGAGATGAGCTCAAACCTTTATAGACTACTTCTAATATTTCCTTCTCACGTGAGTCACTTAAAATTGCACGTGACTTAGCCACACCCAATACACCCTTTTCTTTTATATTCGGAGCTCCATTCAAATCCATGGGTTTTAGACCACATCTTTTAAAGCAATAGAGGCCCCATATGTCAAAACCCTAACCCCACAAACTGACCCCATATTTAAAATTGGTACAGTTGTTGATGTACTTCCCTGCTGCACCATTCTGACACCTACTCGTTTCTTCTCAATCACGTCATCGTCCTTCCCTAACTCCCCTTCCTTCCCCATTAACTTTGTCTTCTCCGGTGCCATTTCGATGACGACAAAAGTTGGAATCTCACACCATAAAGGTATCTTATACTGAATACCCTCATCTACAATAACCACAAATCTGGGAACCTCTTCTCCATCCCTTTTCACTTTGATTCTTGCCCACTTCATGTGATTTCTCAATGTAGTCTCTTCCTCAGCTTCTAGCCAACCTCCACAAAAATCTCCGACTTCTTTGAGGATGTTATGAGTCCATAGGTTTAAAGGTAACCCAAAATTCTTACCCAAACCCAAGATCTTTCTTTCTTCTCTGACCAGCATATTACAGTTGGTTTCCACCATTGAAGTTGTAACTTCTTTGTTTTCCAGCTCCATTCACCAGCCAACACGTGTTCTGCCATTTTAACCGTTGGGAATTCGAACAGAAAATGGTAGTCTATCATCTCGTAAACATTGAAACCAAAAGAGTCTTTCCATGTATTTAAACTCGATCTACGAACATTTGGCAAAGTTGGCATCTCCTTTTCTGCCCCTGAAAACGACCCACAATACATCTGCCAAGCATGTGTTTGTCTGCCTTACTATTGCCATCCGAGATTATAATTTTGTTCTTGTCTGATTTGTCAATCTTCAAAGACTTTTTCCTTGAATTCCATTTAATACTTCTGCCAGCTTCTGTATATAGTTTATCTTCAATAGTATAGGATGATGAATGAATGAATGTCTGTCTCTATGGAACTCTAACATTAATGAACTTTTGTATCTTCTGCTCAATTCCATTCCTTTCCACCCAACATTAAATGAGATTTCTAGAATAATAATACAAGCCCTTTTCTCCCCTTACACTGCAAATATACTGATAAAGCGGCCATATTGATTATACTTTAATGCACATAAATAAGTATGCATTTGCTCAAACATCTTCCATCTTTTTATGACCGGACCTTGTTCCTTGGTTGCCATATTTAAGAAAGACACTATCCATTGCATGACTTTGAAGCTAAAAGTCACCCTTCTCCATATGATTTCTGCCCCCTTCAACACATTCAAACCACGTCTCATGCTTAGGTTCTGTTCTTCAAATATCATAAGATTTAAACCCAATTGTGAATTAAATAATATTGTTCTCCATGAATCTCAAACTGAATGATTAATTTATAACCAAACTGAGAAGAGCAAAATAGAGAGGAAGAAAAAAAAAACAAACTAAATGAACTGATCTGAATGATCACTACAATTTTAAGGATCAGCTGGAGCTATCCTAAGTTCCAAAAAGGAAGCTACCTCGGGTAAAGAGAGCATTTTTAAACTGTAAAGGAGAGCCTCATCGTTCCGACCATTCTTGTATTAAAAAAATAAAGAAGAATTTACTGAGGCTGTGGAAGAGTCATTAAGTCATGGAAACTAGCTAATTTAAGGATATATATTGTTTCTCCCAAGTTTTCAACCAACTTATTTGGTATTTAAATGTAGTTTTTCTCAACTTCCAATAAATAAATCATATTTACTTTACACCATTAACATTCTCAAACCATTAGTTGAGGGACCACCAAAAGTTATGATAGAGCGGTAACTACTCCTCTATTCTTAACCTACAAAGAGTTAGCAGTTTATTGACTTGAATTCAAATTATTCTAGTTTTGAATTGGATACAGGGGTGGATTTGCCCTCTTAAAACGCGGTTCACGTGTACGCATAGTTCTCCGATGAGATTAGATATATTCTGTACAATTTTTTTTAATATGTCTAATATAATTTCTGGGAACCCATACTGTAAAAGTATAAATGGTGCACTTGGTCAAGCGATGATTCACTTATAATTAGAAGTAGTGATCGATCAATATTTAACTGCCCTTAAATATGATTTTCCTCAATATATCATCATATAAAATTATATTTTACCTATATACATGCTAAAAATTTTGGACGAAAGTTGTTCGCCTACTACTTTTGGGATGCGATAACTCCACCCGTAACAGTAGCGAACTCATTCTCGTGGAATTTTAGATCCACCTCTGATTGGATATCAAACACGGCTTAAAATAAAATAAAAATACAACCATTTGATATAAGGGCATTGTAGTGAAAACACAATAGACCCCCATATCTCATACAAACAAACATTTCCTCAATCCAAATCCCCTCAATTTTTTTACCAACAGATGACCTCTACAGCTACCACAACCACCAATTTGTAGCTCACTTTCCCCCACTAATGGCGGTTCGCGCCATGAACACCTGCGTTATTTTCCGTTCCGCCGCAACGCCACCGCCGCCTCCGCCACTCATCATCTCCCGTCTCCGTCAAATCACTACCACCACAACCTCATCGCGAACTAGAAAACGTTCAAATTTACATTCATTTCTCCGTTATCCTCTCAGCAGCAGCAATGTTCGAAGCTATTCAGTTCATAATCTGGTTGAAATGGTTATGGAGGAACTTGCTTCTATACGTACACGTGGCGCTACCAGAGTTCGTGCTACTAGCAAGTACCTTCTCCTCATTTTATTATACTCTCGTTCATTCTAGTTTCTTTACAGTAATGGTCCATGAAATTGTTGTTATTTGTAAGAGTTTAAGTTATATACACAATCAGTGTGAAGAAATTTTTACACTATAATGTCACATTTTGTAGTATGAGTTTAAGTATTGTACACTGTCAGTGTACATGATATCATTTGAGTTGACCTGATAGTGTAAAAGTTTCTTTATAGTGACGGTCTATGAAATTGTTGTTATTTGTAAGAGTTTAAGTTATATACACAATCAGCGTGAAGAAATTTTTACACTATAATGTCACATTTTGTAGTATGAGTTTAAGTATTGTACACTGTCAGTGTACATGATATCATTTGAGTTGACCTGATAGTGTAAAAGTTTCTTTATAGTGACGGTCTATGAAATTGTTGTTATTTGTAAGAGTTTAAGTTATATGTACCGTCGGCGTAAAGAAATTTGTACGCTATCATGTCAAATTTTGTACTATGAGTTTAAGTACTGTACACTGCTAGTGCACGATTTTTTACACCATCAGGTTATTAAGTAAATATTTATAGCTAACCATTCATAACAAGTGGGATTAGGTAGGTTACTTATTAAAATAGGTAAATTGCACTTGATAGTGTAAAACTTGTAAGCCCGGTCAGTGCACATACTTTAAAATTTTTGTAAGATTGTTGTTTATTCTACTTTAATGTTTCCAAAGTTTTTGTTGAATTGTTGTTTGTTAGAGATAATTGCACTTTTGCTTATTGAAAATTCTCAATTTGGTCCTTGTGATGAATAACTAAGTACATTTAACCTTTAATTAACTAAAGAGTTTAAGTTACATATATGCTCTCTCGAGTAAAGATTTTTTGCATTATTAGGTCGCACTTGCTGTAGCAGGTAACTTGACTTACTTTCAATATTAAAATCCAAATTCCTGGAGGCTTGCCTGGAGATATCTGTTAGGTGACAATAGTGTAAATATATCTTTATGTTGATACTGTATATAACTTAAACTCGTATGAAAAATTTGTGTTTTGTTTATGCCTTTACATGATAAATATGTTACATCTAGACTACTTTTTGAGCATATTACTCAAAAATATGGATCAACAGTACAAACTTAACATCATACATGAGTAATTAAATGGTGTAATGGTTAATCATTACAAGCAAAGGGATGAAAAGTGCACATTTCAATTAATTGAAGGTTAAAATGTGCTTATTTGAGGTCTAAAAGCACAAATTTCCCCTGCCTTCTTTTTTTTGTATGCAAGTGTAAAATCAGGAATGATTAATGTAGAATTTTTTATAGGTTGGAATTAGCAACCACGGGAGAGCTTCTTGAGGTGAAAAAGGGGACACTACAAAAAGGGCTATTGCTGGAGTTCAAGAAGGATTCTGAAAGGGTGTTACTAGCAGTTGCCACTAGACCTGATGGCAAAAAGAATTGGATGGTCTCAGATCAGGTACTAATAAATAATTATTGTGGTCATCTTAATAGATTACCTGGTATTGTGTCCTGGCTGGAGGTAGCAGGTATCCGGTGGAATAGTCGGGGTGCGCGCAAGCTTTCCCGTACACCACTGTCATTAAAATGACAAACTAATGTGACCGTTTTAATAGATTACTGGGCTTTTACTGCTTAGGGGTTGCTGCACGTTTAGTTTATTTCTTGATATTTTATAATGCAGAATGGGATTTCAACCTCCATCAAGCCACAACAAGTAACTTTTATTGTTCCTGGTGTTGAAAAGTTTGAGCCTACAGAAATATCAGAATTTGTTCAGAAAGCTCATGATAACTTGGTTGGTTCTCTCTTCCTGTTTAAATGAATTTTGAAAATGCTTCTCGATAAAGAGACATTTTAGTTTTGTACGACTGAATTTTTGAGTGCCTACTGATAGGATCCAGCACTGCTTGAATTCGCATGGAATGAACTTCTTGAGAAAAATAAACCAGTAACAGTTCAGGAGCTGGCTGAGGTATTCTATCTGGAATTTATTATATCGACAATCATTGTTCTTTTAGTGAACTTTGTTCTTTCTACCAGATGATTTTTGGTAGTGCGGAGCCTCTTGAGAGCTATTGTGCCCACCTGTTGTTATCAAGAGATGAGGTGTACTTCTCAGTTCTGGAGTCAAAAAGTCTATACTCTTTATACGGACCTCGGACCGCTGCCCAGGTATAATATAATCTTCCCTAGGTTAATCCTTCTTTAAGAATGCATCATCTGTTTTCATTTGGTCTGATATGGTTGGACATCTTCTGGGTTTCTATTTGCTGTTTCCTTTTCCATCTCTGTTTTCTACATCATTTTCTCTTTTATGGGCCTTTTCCATTCTTTTATCTGTTATTTGTGTCTGAAGTTGTTCTAGGATTGAAGAGCCCAGAGAGGTTTCTTTTGATTTATATGAATAGAATTATCTTTGAAACCTGATAGATTCAGTCAGCCTATATGCCCATATGTTAGTTGACAGAGAATAAGGATAAAGTGATATGTTAGTTGGCACAGAGGGAGTAAGTTATTTCTAATGTGTTAAGTATGAGGGAGATGTAATGATATGATATGTATTTGCGAAACTGCAATAATATGCATCTCAAATGATAGACAACTTTGAATGCGTAAGAGCAATAAAACAAGCTTTGTTGTAGATAGGGAATTTGCTGATTTTCTGGGAAAATCCAAAAGGAAATATGAGTAGAGAGAGAGAGAGCAGAATGGTGAAAGTAAAAGGAAGCCATGGCAGTGACGCTTTGGGTTATTATTACTGAAAGTCTGAAAGTAGAGAAAAGGATGGAGGCCTTTGGATTTATTGCAGCAATGGAATCGTTTCTAAAGAGCAGTTCCTCCCATTTTTATAGAATACCCGTCATGCTTGGAGTAAATAGTAAATAGTACAATTTTGTAAAAGCTATTTATGACTCAAAAATACAGGCATTTGTGGGTTCAATGCAAAAATTGTTATGGGTTAAATTATAAGAAAATTTTGAAATCATTATTTTTGTTGAGTGAAGATAGAAGAGTACCAAGTTTATTTCTCTTTCGAGGTGGTAGTTTTTGTTTATCAACGGAAGAATGAAAAAAAGAAAGAAGAGATTGGGGGAGGGAAATTCTGTTTAAGACTGATTTCTTATCTTTATTTATTCCTGAGTTAATCCTCCTTTTACTCAAAAGCACTCTCATTATACACGTGCGTCTTATGAACTATTTCAACTCAACGCCACCTATGAGTAAATAATTAGAGCGTTTAAAACACTTGTATTGATCTGGTTGAAGTGTCTGGTAGAAAATCCGTGGAGTTGGGGAGTCGGTAACAGAAGTCAGTGAAAGTATGAGTGTTTAGTTTCCTATTCAGCAATTTTGCAAGTTAAGATATAAAGGTCTTTGCCTCAGTGCTCTGGTCTAGTGATAAGAGCGTAATTTGTAATCTGTGCATAGGTGCATGTCACGAGTTCTCGGACCCTATTGCAGACAAAAGAGGGCGGGTATTTATGTGGAGAAGGGTAGAGGGGCAGTCCATTATCCACGTGGAGAAAGGTAGAGGGGCAGTCCATTATCCACCGAGTTTCGAAGGGTGCGCTAGTTGGCACACAGAGATTTCTCAGTTAAAGAAGTGAAGATATAAAGCCTTTTATCCTTTTAGAAACCTGATTAGCATGATGCCATATCAAATAATTCCAAGTAGGTTGATACTGATTATTCTTTCATAGAACGAAGTTCTTTAGTAGAGTTATGAAGAGGTATGCTAATACATGAACTCCCACCATTTATTTATTTTTTGATAAATTACAACTCCCACCTGTGTGCAAACTAATTAGAGAGGAAGTAAAGTGGTAGCAACCTAGCATTATAATAAGAAAGTATTAAATCACAACAAAGTTAAAATTTAGAAATTTGCTCTCTTTCATTGTCTTATTTATTAGCTTAAACCATATGTTTATGTTGAACTTCAAATTATTACCATAAGATCATATAGTGGATATTTTGGTGTATAAATGAAGAGAACTTGAAAATTGAACAACTTTTTCTTAATTATAACACAATTTTGACTGATAAAAAAAAAATAAAAATTATAACACAATTTTGATAGAAGGTAATTAAAGCAAACTCTATGATGAAAGGTCATCAAGTCTTTTCATGTTTTTCCTGATACTTTAACATTAATGTCTTTTGATATTTTAATGTATGTGTACTTAGTGTTTGGGTATGACTGATGAAATATTTTAATTCTTCTTGATACTACCATGCGCAAGGCACATTAATGGGGACTAGTATGTGTACTCCTCCCATAAATTTGCATAATCTTGTGGGAAATTTCTGAAGACTTGCGTTCAAAAGTTCCCATCTTTCTTCGTTGCTTCGCGGCATTTTCTCTTTCATCTTGTTATATAAATGCCTCATTTTGCTTTACTGACTTCCATTTATGTAACTGCTTGACCTGAAAAAATTAGGTGGATGAACTTTTGCGAAGGAAGCTTGCTAAAGAGGCTGCGGAGAAGGAATTTGAGGAAGTTGTACAGTTACTGAGATCTGCTAAACAAATGCCATCTCAGGACAAACCCCCAAGAACTTCATGGAAGAGTGAAGAGAAAATTCGGCAAAAGATTGAGTCTCTCGAAGCATTTGCCATTGATGCTTGTAAAAATGATGATCAAAAGAAAACAGCTGGGATGGTAATTCACTACCATCGGATATTGGAATAATAGTCTCTTGAATTTAGATAACAGTAACAATAGCAATCTTGGTTACTGTAGACACCTCTGTTTTTACTGCTATCTCAAGGCCTAGTGCTGCTTTCCTGTTGAGTTGCTAGATTATACACATTTTTCATCATACAAAAGAAGAGGAACTAACAGACAAAACCATATCATGCTGTTTGTCTTCCTCTCTTTTAGATTTTGAAGGCCATGGGACTGGCGAAGACCTCATCTGCAGCGGTGAATCTTCTCATAGATATTGGATATTTTCCTGTACATGTAAATCTTGATTTGATAAAGTTAAGCCTCCCGACAGATCATGGAGACGAGATTTTGTCGGTTGCAGAGAGTGTTTTGTCAGCATCAACAGACCTTGATGAGGTATGGTTGCTATTTAAGCTTTCTACTTATGATATCAACGTATGTATCTATAGCTCTTCCATCTGAGACTATACTATTTTGTCCTTGGACTTGGGTTTTAGAAAATGACTCAGACCAATTTTAGATCCTGGCTATTTTTCAAATCAATGTTAGTTCAAGACTTATTATAAGTACTTATACAGGGATACATGGAGTTTAGGGAAAGCACTTTTTGAAGTTTACTTTGTTTTGGGGTTGAATTCGTCATTTGGAACTCTAACTTTTCACTTTATTGATCACAGAAAAGGAAAAAAAAAACATTGCTACTTAACTGCACTGACATCAAACAAATAGACTGAGTTATGACACTCTGCCAAATTTTGTTATAGTCCTTAGAAGTCTTTTGTTAGGGTCTTCCTAGAAGTGGTCTATAGAATATTTAGACAAACAGCAGATACCTAGACCCCCTCTTTCTACCATGAACTTAGGGGAAGAGTCATCCTTATGTCTTATTTTCTAAGGACCAGCGTCTGCCTTTCTGAATCACTTATGGGGATCTCTACTCAACAAAATGACTTTTAGGGATCTGAATCACCAGGAAAAGCAGGGATGGGGGAAACAGAAGCTGTTGGGATAGGTGGAATGTGTCAGCAGCAATTCATAATGATTTGCTGTTATAAACATGCAGAATTTAGTGTAGCTTCCTCCAAATCTATCTTTCTCTGGGTGTCTACCAAAAGCATTTCATACAATTCCAGGTTCAGTATGAATTGCTGCTGACACATTCCATAAACTTTTTTGGCGTAAAAGGAAATTTCCGTGTGTATAGATAAATATGACAATCTGTTCAACAAAATTAGTTCAGCTGCTGCTCACTGATAGCATCCGATACCATCTTGGTGTGATATCAACAAAATATTTCGGGTTTATCCAAAAATCAAGTTCTTCTAGCAAACTTGTTAAGTTCTTTTTGAGTTTGACGACTAGCTTCAGAGGAGCAGTTATACATGGAGCAAATGGAGAATTATTAGAAAACAATTTCTCTTTGATTTGTATCTGTACTGATATGTCAACAGCTTAGTCATTCATACTGATCAAAAAGTGTTATGTACAGACACACGAACACAGCTCACAGAGAGAGAGCGAGAGAGAGAGAGAGAGAGAGAGGTAGAGAGAGAGAGAGACCATTAGCTTTACTCATGCGCCCGTGAAACTCCTCCTATGGCTTTGAAGAAGGAATTGATAGCCTGGCCTACATATTCTGACATTATCATGCCAGATAAGCCGTAGCTCACAATTGCATAACTATATTCAGATTGAGGGAGAACTAGTCTGACTGGAACTCGATGTTTGTGCCTATCAGTGCAAATATTTTGGATTTGCCGAGGATCCTTTGGTTTGTCTGGAATCACAACTGAGATGTTCATTGTCTAAATAATTATGAAGCACTTATTAATTTCTAAACTCGTTCATGTCTATTTCTTATCATCTAATAAATCATTGGTTTGCTTTTATCTTGGTGTTTAGGCTGATAGAGTAGACCTGACTCACCTGAAGGTTTACGCGATTGATGTTGATGAGGCCGATGAGGTACTGTATACATTGTAGTTTCATGATTTTTTTTTTGGTGCTTTGACTTTGTGTTGAAGGTCTAAATTTCTATTTTCTGAAATATAATTCTCAAAAATCCTAAAGCATGAGTTATTGCAGCTTGATGACGCACTGAGTGCAACAAGGCTGCAGGATGGCCGGATTAAAATTTGGATACATGTTGCAGATCCTACTAGTTTAGTTCAGCCTGGAAGCATAATAGACAAGTATACCGTATGCCTATACTATTGGTTTCAGTGATAACCTTGTTAGGTGTTAATTTTAATATATTGCTTTCTTTGCAGAGATGCAAGAAGAAGAGGAACTTCAATATTCTTGCCTACTGCAACATATCCAATGTTTCCTGAAAGGTTGGCCATGGAAGGCATGAGTCTGAAGCAAGGAAAGCTGTGTAATGCTGTTACTGTGTCAGTTGTGTTGCGTGCTGATGGCAGGTTAGCTTTTAGTGAGGATTGTGCCAAGAATTGTGTTGTCTGAGATGCCATAAACACTGGAGTCTACGAATTTGCAGCTTTTAGAATTGGTTCCTAATTTACTGCTTATCTATTGGGTGTACTATTGAGAAGTTTCTTGATTATCCATTTTGAGGTTACTGTTCGGTTCTGGTTTAATCTTATGTAGAAGAATGAATTTTTTCATCTCTCATTTGTTTATCTCATTTTTAGACTTGTCATCTCTCAATTGTTTGTCTCATTTTTTGATTTGGATTTTATAAAGCTTTAAGAGATGAACATTTTGGAGGAAATCATTGACCTCATGGATTTGGCAGCATTGCAGAATACTCTGTGGAGAACTCAATCATCAAACCAACATATATGTTGACATATGAGAGTGCAACAGAGCTCCTTCATCTGAACCTGGAAGAAGAGATTGAACTGAAAATTCTTTCCGAAGCTGCTGCACTCCGGTTAAGATGGCGTCAAGAACAAGTAATTGCACCTTAATTTGCCAAACTTCAGCCCTAGGGCTTTGGTGTATAGTGATAAGAGCTCAGCTTGTGATGAGTGGGTTAGGCGCACATCACAGGTTCAAACCCTGCCATAGACAAGCGCCTGGTATTTAAGTGGAGAAGGGTAGAGGGGCGGCCATTATCCACTGAGTTTCGAACCATGCGCTATTGGCCCTCAGGGATTTCTGTTATCAGAAAGAATTGCCAAACTTCAATCCGCTTTTCTTTGAATAGTTCTTTGACTGTTAATGGAAATCAAGAACAGATTTCATGTTTCTTCACTGGTCTCTGGTAGAAATATTTTCCCCATCTACATACTCCCTCCGTCCCATTTTATGTGGTGAGGTTTGACTTGCCACAAACTTTAAAGAAAGGAAAAAGAACTTTTGAAATTTGTGGTGTAAAACAAGCCATAGAAATTTGTATGGCTAAAAATCACTCCATTAAGGGTAAAATGAGAAGTTCAAAGTTGAATTGTTTCTAAACATAGAAAGGTGACATTCCTTCTGGACTTGATTAAAAAAAGGTGACATTCCTTTTGGGACAAACTACAGCAGAAAGTGTGCCACATAAATTGGAACAAAGTGAATATATGTATAGGCCCTAATATACACAGTTGCTTGTATATTATCAGGCCCATGTTTGATTTTGCATATGCTGCTGTCAGATACTTGCTCATGTACTTCAATACTTGTGGGAGGTATCTGGCCCTCAAGTGTATTTGAAATGTGTTTGAGCTTTTCTGAAATTTATGTTCGGCCTATTAGACAAGCTTCTCTATTTGAAGCTTCTGAAATTTAAAAATGGTGCTTTAGGGTCTTGTTACAGATAGTATTTTTATTAACCACCATTTTGTCTTGATAGTACAATTTAGTACTTCTGCATGACACTATTATCCTTTGTCAATTCTATGTTTTGATAGGATTGTCTATTGTCGTGCTCAACATATTCTGATTCTTAAGAACCTTAAATTGACAAATAATGCTTTTGCAGGGTGCTATTGACACGGCCACCTTAGAAACACGAATTAAGGTGACTAATCCAGATGATCCAGAACCATCAATCAAGCTGTATGTTGAAAACCAGGCTGATGCAGCTATGAGGCTTGTTTCTGAGATGATGATACTCTGTGGGGAAGTTGTAGCCACTTATGGTTCTCATAACAACATTCCTTTACCATACAGAGGACAGCCTCAATCAGATATCGACAGATCTGCATTTGCACATCTTCCTGAGGGACCCGTCAGGAGTGCCGCTCTTGTTCGAATTATGCGTGCAGCTGTAATGGATTTCAGGAATCCTATACGCCACGGGGTGTTGGGCCTTCCAGGCTATGTTCAGTTTACCTCTCCTATTCGAAGATACATGGATCTTACAGCCCATTATCAGGTGAGCTTTCAAACTTCAAACTACTATCGCTGCTAAGATTTTTGCAGTTGTGCTAAATGAAATTGTTTTGAATTATCTATTATACATAGGACACTCTTGAATTTGCAAGTTCGCACATCCTATGTGTCTAATGCATGAATTGTCATTTACACTATAATCGAGCTCGGGTAGAGACCCCATATACAGTTTGTTTTCATGCTAGTGTCAGTGAATTGATTCTGCAACTTGCAGCAATGGGCCTAAGTGACATGTACATGATTAAAATGGCAACAAAGTTCTGTCAGGTTGATGTTCATTTTGTTGTATATATAGATAAAAGCCTTCCTTAGAGGTGATTCTCCTCCCTTCTCGGCTGGGGAGCTGGAAGGCATTGCATCTTCAGTAAACATGACAACCAGAGTAGTAAGGAGGCTATCCAGCAGCAGTCTTCGTTATTGGATATTGGAATATTTGAGAAGGCAACCTAAAGGAAAACGGTATCGTGCTCTGGTCCTTAAGTTCATCAAAGACCGAATAGCTGCAATACTGTTGACAGGGGTAAGAAATTATAATTGCTTCAGAACTATGCTGAATACCAAAACTGCAACTATTGGTGTCTCACTCATTTAGCATGTGAGAAGTGTTCGAAATATGGCCTATAATTGCTAGAGGACTCAAGTTTAACACAAATGCTGTTGGCTGTTTCTTGATTGCTGCTAGGGCAACCCTTTTCTTTCTCCAAATTGTTTCCTACTTTTTAGTCAAGCTTTTGAAATTTTATCAAACATATGGGATATAAGAATCCATGTTTTACCCTTATAGAAAATGACGTATGCCTAATGATCTTCCTCACATCCAACTTATGAGGAATTAGGGCAAGATAGAGTCTTGCTATGTGTATGCATCTGAATTTGATGAATTACTCTAAGCCTTTCCAAGAATCATATTATGTCATTTAGGATTTGTATAGCCAGCTTGATATTTTTCAAAGGATTGCAGCAAGTATATTTTGAGAGGTAATATATGAGTTAAAAGTGTCCTGTATTTTCCTTTCTCAAAATAAAAAAAGTGTCCTGTATTTTGTATGGGATCATTAAAACACTGAGGCAACATGAGTGCTGTTTATAAATGCAAGTCAACAGAGATTATGATTAACTACTGCTCGTTTTCACAAAAGTTCATGCTTTTCATGTTGAACTCTAGCAGATATTGACTTAATGCATGCCAGATTTGGGGCTTGAAAATGTTATGACACTTGGAAAGCTTAGGGCAAGCTTTATAACTTTAACCGTATGTCGCAAGATGAATATGAAGAGTGGAGTCAATTTATCTTTTCTCTCTCTCTCTCTCTCTCTCTCTCACACACACACACACACACACACACAAAGGCACAGTCACCAGTAAAGTATTGGCAAAGGTTTTTCCCATGGTTCCTCAGGTTTAGTGGTCTCAGGTGGTTACTCTATTGCACTCTGCTGGTGCTATAACCAATACATAACCTTTTGCAGATTGGAGTTCAAGCTTCTTCATGGGTATCCGTTGGTGTACAAATTGGTGATGAAGTAGAAGTGCAAGTTGAAGAGGCTCATCCCCGTGATGACGTTCTCTCTCTTAAGGAGGTTAAGGTGGTATAGGATATATGTTAGCAGAGAACGGAGAGCTTATGATGGAAACAAGCTTCCCTATCATTTTGTTACAACACTTAACGCAATATTCCTTGTGCATGTGTACAGATGACTTCTCTTATGTGGACTTTCAGAGAGTTTCCAACGTTGGTATAGATACATAATTATAACCAGTCTCAACTTGGGAAGCTCTTGTAGTGATTCTGTATCTCACATCGCTGACCAGGAAAGCTCTTAAATATAAATCTTGGAGATGCAACCACACAAGGCCAATGACACGTTTCTTGGTGTTGTCTTCATCGGAGTTTTGTAGTTCTGATCATATAGATGAAAGCAGGATTTGAACATGAGGCATCTAAGGTGTTGAGGTTTGACTGAGCAGTACAGATTTTGGTCAAATATGTACAAGTTTTCAGTCAGTCTCTTTTTGTCTCGCATAATCAAGAAGTTCAGTGATAGTCAATTCTTCAGAGTATAGGTTGCTAATTAGTTTGGTCTCTGCCTACAAGTACATGTGGAGATGACTGAAATTTCAATGTATCAATTGTTGTTTTCTTGTTATACATGAAATATAAGCAGAGGATGCCAAAGGAAGAGAGGGAAAAGGTATAGGTTTGTATGTAAATGCATTAACGTTCAATTTTGTCCTACAGTATCATATCCTTTCATTCCATCTACGGTATGTAGTAGCATCAATAACCACTACAATACATACGTCTTAAGAGCATTTTGCTTAGACGAGAGTCATTATTCACTCGATTATGTTTGTACTACTTGGATATCATTACGCATGGTGCTTCGTATATCCTTTTTCAACCTTTTGTTCCTTATAATTGTTGAAGTAATTTAAAAGTTAAATTATAAAGTGTCCATGATTTTGTAGTATTCATAATTGCAATATAGGGGTGAGCTGAAGTATACCGTTTGTGTTTTCTATGCTTTATCAACTTACATTAGAAAAGAATGACATGCACGAATATCTTAACGTCAAAGTTAAAATAAACAATAGGAAAAATAGACTAGATGAAATTTCACACTTTTGATAAATTTTCTTGTATCCCTTGATTGACAACACATAGAACTCTATGCCCAAATGAGAGGGAAAAGAAGGACAACATAGATGAGTAATTGTGCTAACTTTCTGGATGAAATGATTAGTTCACCATTGAGAAGATTATTAACAAAAAGAAAAGAATATTGTAGTATTTCTCAGAGCGACAAATTAAACAAGAACTTGACGAGCAATTTTGGCCAACTTAAAAATGGATCTTTTAAACAAGAACTTCATGAGGAAAAAAAAAAAAAGAAAAAGAGGAGGAATCTTTTGAACAAGAAACAAAAGAAAAAAGACCTTTCAATTCCTATCATGTTTTTACTTCAAATAGCTTAACATTTGCATGTTTAATGAATAAGATGGTGACCATTCCACCTAAATACTAGATGGAAACAACGATCCAACTAAAATTTATCCATTTTTCAAGCACCTCTCTATTTCTAGTCCCCACCTTCATGTTGTGTGCAGGTTATGTTCACAAATTTGAGGACCCCTTCGAGAAAAAAAACAAGGACATAATTCTCTTTAATGTGAAAGACAAAATGTGACTAGTTTTTACGTGAAAATGAAATGCTTTACTTACTAAGATATGGATCATTTAATTTTCGTATCTGTGCAATTTTCTGTCTCCTTTTTTGAAGGTTCTCTCACATGTTCTTGATTCAGTTTTTCCTGTTATTGCCATGCAACTTTGTTTCCTTCTCGATATATTTCTCTCTTTCTCCCCACCTCCCCCCCCCCTCCCCCCCAAAAAAAAAATCACCCCCGACCTTTAGGAAATAATCATGTGTCTTATTCTAGAGTAATTTTCCTAAGTTGATTTTGGTAGTCAAAATTAATAAATTTTATTATCAAAAGGAAAATTTGCAAATTTTCCAAAGATAGTCATTCTTAAACGGTCAACTCTAGAATAAATGTACAATTCATTACCACCCTCAATATTTAAATTCTGAAAAAGACCAAGTGGAATCTCGAGTACAGTCCATAATTTTTCTTAGTGATCACATTTACCCTAATTAATTGTATACTAACCAAATTAATATAACATGTTCTGCAAGGAATGTATATATGATTACTTTAGATTATCAAATTTTCTAAATGATTGGCAGGATTATTAAATTAAATGTCAGGTAGCTGCATTCAATAAGATGTCTGGAACAAGATATCGAAGTACTGTTTCTGTGATCCCTTTTATTTTTTATGTTCATCTTAATTTTTCTGTATCTGGTTGAATACTCTGTCCATGTTATGATCAGAATTCAAATTCACTTTAATTAGGTTTTACTTTTCTTTGCAGACATTTGCTTTTCTCTACTAATCAAATCAAATCTCGCAAGGATATCAATCAAGACAGCGGATTGAAATCAACCCTACTCAACGGCTCCTTGATGAAAGACTATAAAAGGACTGCTCAAGACTCAACACAAACTATGCTTTCTATTTACTGTCTACACAATTCTCTACCTTTTACTTATAGCCATCACTGTATACTTGAGAGTTTACGAGTGTTCAAAAGAAAAGAAAGAGAAGATCAAGGTAGAGGTAATAGTAGTGTCAAGGTGAAGTTTGTCTGTTTAGCTATAAATCAGGCTTGGTTGTTGTTGGTGAGCGCAAATCCAAAATCAACGAGGGAATAGGTAGGGGTGAACGATAAACTACACGGTGTAATTTGAATTAACAAGAGCTAGAAGAGATACCCTCCCTTGTAATCCAAGGGGACTGGATTAGAAACCACATTGATTCTAAACTAGTATAAAATCATTTGTGTCAAAGCTTTACTTTGTGCAATTTCTTTACGCATTAATTATTGTTATTTCTCTCAATAGTGAACTGCCTAATCACCTAAGTCGACTAATAAAGATTAAAAAGAACAATTCACCCCCTTTTGTACTTTCAATTGGTCTCACAATCTTATTTTGTTTTTCCTACAACAAGTGAGAAAAGATCGTGTCTTCACATGTTGTCAACAGAGCTCTGCTACAAGAGGGAACTTTTTCCACTAGACCACCTTACTTCAATAGTAAACATTATGGTCATTAGAAGATTCGTATGGAAACATACATCAAATCGGTTGACTATAAGGTCTGGCGTGTAATCAAGAAGGAACCCTATGACTTGCCTTCCTCAAATCCTTCAAAAAAGGTTGAAAGCGACACATCTGTCGCTCCTATTGCTATGGACACGGACAACTATACTGACGAGCATCAGGAGATTATTCAACTGAATTACAAAGCTGTCAATATTCTCTATAATGCTATTAGTGATGAAGAGTATGAAAAAAATTAAGCAGTTAAACTGTAAAAGAAATATGGGATAAAGTGGAAGTTACATATGAAGGAACAAACAAAGTGAAGAAAACTAGAATAAACCTTCTTGTTTATGAGTATGCACCAGATGAAAGAGGGAGAATCTGTGGAAGAAATTTCTGCTAGATTTAGCAAGATTCTTGGTGAACTAAAGGCCCTTGGAAAAGTCCACACAAATGGAGAACAAGTCAGGAAGATTCTCATGAGCCTTCCCACCATATGGAAGCCAAAGGCGATCAATATCGAAAGTAGTGACTTCAATAAATTGTCCTATGATGAACTGCATGGTGATCTAATTGATTTTGAGAAAACTAATCTCAAAAGAAATGTTCAAGAGGACAAGAAGAAAATTGTGGCGTTCAACACTTCCACTGAGGAAGTCGACTGTGAATACCTTGAGGAGGATGAGTTTCAAGAGGAACTTGCCATGATGTCTAAAAATATTAGCAACCTTATGAACAGAAGAAGGCAGTTCAGGAAAGGCAGATCTCAGTTCAGGAAAGGCAACCAAAACAACAAAAATGAAGGAAGAAGCTATGAATGTGGAAAGCTTGGGCACATTGCAACCAACTGTCCTGTAGCCAAGAAAAAGCAGATCAAAGGTAAAAACAGATCTTATGCATCCTGGAGCGATGAGGAAGAATATGAAAAGGATCAAGAAGAAAATGCAAACATCTGTTTTATGGCTACCAGTAGTTCAAGTGAACGAGGCATGACTTCTAATGACCCTAGTGAGGTACGTTGTAAATTTTGTATAAAAAAATTCTAGAAACCAAACCTTTATGAAGTACTAGATGAAATGGAAAAGCTTCTAATAAAAGTAAAAGATCTAACCAAAGAGAATGAGGACCTTATCAAAGAAAATGAGGACTGGAAACTTAAAATGGAAGTAGTTGAAATTGAAAGAGACTTTCTTCAAGAGGAAGTACAACAACTAAATCTTCAGCTAAATGGACTGAGAAAGTCAACTAGTCATAGTTCTGTTAGATCAAACAGATCTTCCTTTCATAATAAAGGTAAAAGATCTGGTTATAACACTTCATCAAGTTCTTCTAGCATCAATAAGAAGAATTTACCTTCTTGCTATTACTGCGCTAAACCTGATCATAAAAAAAATAAGTGCAAAATCAGAAGAGACAACCCAGATAAATGGGTTTGGAGACCCAAAGTCAACTCTGAAGCTAGCACCTCAAAAACTTACCCCCTAGGACCCAAACAAGCTTGAGTACCAAAAAATCTGTAAATACATTATTTTGCATGGACACCACGAACGTGCGCACAGAAAAGGAAAATGGTTCCTAGATAGTAGATTTTCCAGAGACATGACGGGTGACAAACAACTATTCCAATCAGTCATCAAAATTTATGGAGGATCTGTTAAGTTCGGAGGAGATGCAAGAGGAAAAAATATTGGCATAGGGATAAAGATAAAGATAATCTTCCTCAGTCCATCATGTGAAATTAAATAGGCTTTCCTGGTAGATGGTCTAAAACATATCCTATTGAGCATTAGGCAACTCTGTGACGGTGGATACAAAGTCGAGTTTTAATCTTCTAGATGTATAATCCACGACACCAAATATAAGGTTGTTCTCTCGGGTATAAGGGAGAACAAAATCTACGTTCTTAACAATGAAGGCTATTCTAATTGTAAGCATTTTATGTTTAGCATTTATCTCTAATGATCCATGGACATGGCATAGAAATCTTTGTCATGCTAGCATGTATTTAATTGAAAGCGAGATCTAGTTATAAGTCTTCCTAAACTGATTTTTTCAAAAAATCATATTTGTGATGCATATCAACTTGGAAAGCAAACTAGATCTTTTTTTAAATTAAAAGACATTGTCACTACCTCTAAACCTCTTGAACTACTGTACATGGATCTATTTGGTTCCACAAGGACAACTAGTATTGGTGGTAAAAAATATGCTTTTGTTATTGTTGATGACTACTCACATTATACTTGGGTAATTTTCTTATCTCATAAAGATAAAGCACTAAAAAACTTTGAAGTATTTTACAAAAGAGTACAGAGAGAAAAAGGCTACTAGATCTCAACCATCCGAAGTGATCATGGTGGATAATTTGAGAGAAAAATGTCTAAAGAGTTCTGCAATGATCAAGGATACACTCATAGCTTCTCCTCCAAGAACTCCTCAGCAGAATGGAGTTGTTGAGAGAAAAAATAGAACTCTCCAAGACATGGCAAGAACTATGTTGATTGAGCACTCTCTCCCAAATCACTTCATCGCTGAAGCGGTAAGTACAACATGTCATATTTTAAATAGATGTCTAATTCGGCCCATTCTAAAGAAAACTCCTTATGAGTTATGGAAGGAAAACGTCCTAATATCAACTAATTTCATCTATTTGGATGAAAATACTTCATAAATAACAATGGAAAAGATAACCTTGGTAAATTTGATCCTAGAAGTAACGAAGAAATTTTTCTAGGATACTTCAACACTAGTAGATCGTACAAAGTCTTTAACAAAAGAACTTTATGTGTTGAAGAAACTATGCATGTAGTTTTTTATGACTCTTGACAAAATGTTGAGAAAGGTGTTGTAACAGGTGATGAAGAAGAAGCTCAACCTCAAAAAATTGAAGGTCAATGCCATGATCAACCAGCTGAAAAGACCTCCACTGATCCACAGCTGACTGTCGAGGACAGAACAACCTAGTCAACTGTAGAACAGGAAGTTGTGGTTCTAAATGAGTGGAAAAGTGAACCGGAATATCCTCAGAAATTCATCATTGGAGATCCACGTGATGGTATGAAAACCAGAAGGTCCTTTAAATCTATCTCGCAGATTGAATCTAAAAGAATTTATTAGGCCCTTCAAAGATGAATTTTGGGTTCTTGCCATGAAAGAAGAACTGGAACAATTTGAAAAGAATCAGGTTTGGAAACTTGTTCCAAGACCCAAAGGTACTTCCATAATCAGAACAAAGTGGGTCTTCCACAACAAGCTCAACGAAGAAGGTAAGGTGGTAAGAAATAAAGCTCGTCTAGTCGCTCAAGGTTACTCCCAAACTGAGGGAGTCGACTACGATGAGACTTTTGCTCTTGTGGTCGGGTTAGAATCCATTAGCATGTTATTAGGTTATGCGTGCTATAAAAATTTCAAGCTTTATCAGATGGACGTAAAAGTGCCTTCTTAAATGGTTTCATTAAAGATGAAGTTTATGTCAAGCAGCCACCAGGTTTTGAAAATAGAAAATTTCCTCACCACGTGTTTAAATTATCTAAACCCTGTATGGTCTCAAGCAAGCTCCTAGAGCTAGGTATGAGAGACTAAGCTCTTTCTTTACTAAGCATGGTTTTTCCCGAGGAGTAAGTGATACAACTTTATTCATCAAATATACGCCAACAGAAAACTTAATTCTTTAAATCTATGTAGATGATATTATCTTTGGCAGCACTAATCAATCTATGTGCAAAGAATTTGAAGCCTTAATGCAGGGAAAATTAGAAATGATCATGATGGGAGAGCTAACCTTTTACCTTGGCCTTCAAATCAAGCAAACCGAGAAGGGAATATTCATTTGTCAATCCAAATACACTAAGGAACTGATAGCCAAGTTTGGTATGAGTTCATCAAATTCTGCACACACTCTCATGAGTCTAGCCATTAGTCTTGTTGCAGACGAAAAAGGAACGAATATAGATACCTCACTATATAGAGGCATAATTGATTCTCTTCTTTACTTATTAGCTAGTCCATCGGATATAATGTTTTATGTATGCAGATGTGCCAGGTTCCAATCGGCTTCTAAAGTCTCTCATTTGGTGGCAGTCAAGAGAATCATTTGATACCCTGTTGGAACTATATCATATAGGTTGTAGTACCCTCGTACTGACCATTTTGATCTTATATACTTCTCTGATGCATATTATGCATGTGATAGAGTTGATCGCAAAAGTACCAGTGAAGCAAGTTTCTTTCTTGAAAAGTCACATGTGTCTTGGCACAATAAGAAATAAGAATATACTGCACTTTCTACATCTGAATCTGAGTACATTGCCCTAGGGCATTGTTGCACTCAACTCTTGTGGATGTCCTCTTAACTATCAGACTATGACTTGCACTTTAAGCCTATTTCGTTATTATGTGACAACACTAGTGCTATAAATCTTGCATATAATCCTGTTGATAATCCTAGAACAAAGCATATTGATATTAGCTATCATTTTATTAGAGATCATATTCAATTAGAAGATATTGACATTGCATTTGTGAGCACTGATTTCCAACTAGCTGACATCTTCACAAAGTCATTGCTTAAGGAACGTTTTTGCAACCTAAGGGAATCTCTTGGCATTATCTCTGATCCAAATTGTTAAAACTCACTTTTTAAATTCATCATATTGTACATCTAGTATAAACATAGCAATTATTAGATCAATAAGTTTTGTGCATAATTTTAGCATGTGTTAAATTCCATAAATATAATATGTTCTTTCCTTCTATGTGTCATGCATTACTTCGTGAAATAAAATTAGTACAGTTGTTACCTTCTCCTTTTGTGTTGGCACACTTGGTAAGTATTGCATGTAGTACCATAATATTCCTTAAATATATGGCTATTAACTGTTTTGGTCTTTTGCACAACTCAACTGTCAAATCCCATTTATCATTGGAAAGACAAAAAGTACCTTTTCCCGCTTCCCAGTGTCATTATTCCTCGCCTGTGCAGATGCAACCCTTCAACTAATTAGACACTCCGATTCAACTCTCAAGAAAACCCATTCCACTACTTCACTCTTTTACTTTCCTTCACCTCTACTCTATATCTCCCACCATCTCCTTCTCTCTAACATCATCATGGGAAAAGCAAAGAAGCAACCCGCCAACACAAGAAAAAGCCCTCATCTAAAATACCTTGTCCATCATCCTCTGTGCACATCGATTCTGATCTCTCTGAAATTACCTTTACCTTTCCAAAGAAATCGATAGAAAAACCAAATCTCACCAAAAGCAAAGAAAAACACCCCTTGGAACAGGATGAAGTTGAATATGTCAAACGTTGTAAAATTGATTCTCCATAATTTGACAAAATTTTCGATTTTGGGACCCCTCCCATGTCGACAAATTTCATTCTCTGAAAGACAAACCCTCATGGTCGTGTTGTCGACTTGGATGCTATGGAAGACCTAAATTGTAAGATCAAAACTTTCTTTACTTTTCAAGGCTGGATTAATGTTTTCTTTATGTATCCTGAAGAAGCCTGTGAAGATCTGGTAAGTTTGTTCTATGCTAATCTCTGTCCATCTGGTAATGATTGTGTGGAAATGGTGGTTCATGGTACTCGCATTGTGGTGAATCCAACCACTCTAAGATGCATCCTTGACTGTAAGTTTTCTAGTTTCTTTGAGTTTTCAAAGTTGGATGGCCCTTTAAGTGTGAGGTAAATTTCAAACAAGCAAAAATATATGTGAGTGAAAATTAGTTGATATTCCTGAAGGACATCAACTAGGTCCAAATGATTTGTCATTTGAATGTCGTGTTATTGCTCATATTGTTGGTACTATCTTGTTCCCTCGCATTGGCTCTCTTAGTATCCTGTTTCAACGAGACACCCTTCTTGTTTATTGTCTGGTTACTAAAAGAAAGTTAAATCTCTGTACTTGGATTGTGAACTACATGCTTGAAAGCTCATTTGATATGGCCTCTCTCCCCTATGGTATGCTTATTATGCAAATCTTGAAATTCTATAAAGTAAATTTGTCTGGTTGCAAATTGGTCACTGTAAATGGTTGTTACAACTCTCGTGGTTTTGCTTTATTAGGTTACATTCGTATGGAAGGGACAAGGGTTAAAAAGGGAACCCAAAATGCCCCTAAGGGGACTATTGGGAACAACTCTGTTCCAAACGATGTGGCCGGTCCCTCAAATCCACCTGGTCTTGGTAACTCTGAAGATTTTACAAAATTGCTTAAGGAAGTTGATAAACTTAAAGATCTTCTATTGAGTGTCCAGTACAAATAAGACCAGTTGTCTGCTGCCATTGCTGAAGTTGAACTTGACACTGGGTGAAACTCGTTGAAAATTGAAAACGCAGTCAGGGATTCAGCAGCAGACATTCGTCAGGTACAAGAGCGAATAGATGCAGCATTAGGGGATATTCAGGGAAGGATCAACACTCTCTTTACGGACGTGCAAGGGAAGTTGGACAGCATGACTGACAATATGGTCACCACCCTGACATACTTTCTCGCTTCTCGTTAATATTACTAACAGAATTTAGCTTTTATTTTTTGGTCTGTAATTAAATTGCTAGTTTAACCTTGCTCCCTATTTGCTGATGACAAAGGGAGAAAAAACTGTAGGTTTTTTTTTACTATAAACCTATAATGTTGTATGCAGGAAAACAGGGGGAGTAACTTGGATAAAGTTAACTCTCTAACTTATACTCATGTGTATATAAGTATTATGTAGGGAAACAGGGGGATTAGACTTGGATAAAGTTAACTCTCAAAATAAACATCATGTCTATATAAGTATTATGCAGGGAAAAACGGGGTGTCGACTACATCCACTATTGTTCAAACATAAGTAAGCATGAGGAGTCAGCTTGAATGTGTTGGCTCTACAAAGATACACTTTTTCTTGCAGGACCACGAGCAATTGCCAAAGAAGTCGACTATGTCAAGCAGGGAAGTTTCTTTGATCATCCTTCTCTCTCTCTCTCTCTCTCTCTCTCTCTCTCTCTCTCTCTCTCTCTCTCATTTTGTCATCATCAAAAAAGGAGAGATTGTTAAAGTCATTTTGATTATGATTAAACTACACTAAGTAATTTCTATGTGACAGGGTACGTGACAGAAGGTGGCTAAACTAAAATAAGGAGTCAAAGTTGTACGGAAAGAAATCTTGAAGGATGAAAGGAAGATTAAACTTGTCAAAGTTCAAAGATACCAGAGTTCAGCAAAAAAAGATTCTCGAGCCAATCAAGGGGAGCTAACTAAGGAAGGATATTAACTGAAGATCTTGGAAATAAATGCTACTAGAGCTAGCGGCTTAAATGGGAACAGAAACAGCGTGAACACTCGCTCTAGCTCGTCCTTATTCTCAAATGATTTTATTAAGAATCTTTTGGGGATACAATCTCTTGGGTCAGCTCTTGCAATAAGGAATATTGCAAGCACTCACAAGAAAAGGAATACTCAGATTACGAATCAAACCAAATCAAATCTCGCAAGAACATCAATCAAGACAGTGGATTGAAATCAACCATACTCAACGACACCTTGATGAAATACTATAAAAAGACTGCTCAAGACTAAGGGTGTCTATTGACCCGGTCCGGTCCGGTCCCGGTTCGGCTTGTCCGGTCCGGTGTTTTGTTGTGAAAAAAAATCCGACACCGGCCCGGTTCCGGTCCGGTGCACCGGTGCAATTGCACCAATGCCGGATCGGAACCGGAACCGGCAGCCGGATATTGTACCGGTCGCGGTCCGGTTTGATCCGGTTCGGTTCGGTTCGTTAATTATTTTTTTTTTGTTTAAAATTAAATTTTTTAATTTTTAAAATACTAAAATATAAATAAACAACACAAAACACATATATTATTCAACAATACACACATTACATTATGTTGGAAAATGAAAATGCATAATTAGAAAATAAAAACATGAAAATAGACTAGAAATTAGAAAAATACATAAATTTTCAAGTTCATCGACTCAACACTGACTCAAGTCACTCAACTCAATCATCAGTCATCAGTCATCACGTGGTTGCAGATATTTGCCACCAGCACGAGCTGCCCATTCGGGGTCATGATGGTTTTCCAAGTGGGTCTTAAACCTCATTGTCCCTCCAGTATTTGTTCCATCTTCCCAATTCCAAACTTTCTGACAAAGAGTACATTGAGCTTTGCCGGTATCATTATTTTTTGTGATAAATTCCCAAACTTCGGATCGTTTAGTTCTTTTTGGAGCAGCAGACGGACCTACGTTAGTAGCACCTTGAACTTGATTTGCATTATTTGCATTTGCAGCCATGTTGATAGAAAATTTAATAAAATAGCTTTTTTTTTTAAGAGAAATGAATAGAAAATATTGAATTGTTATTAATTTGATGAAATATGGGAGTATTTATAGGCAAAATAGGTAGGGGAGGGTTGTAGGGGCGTTTATGGGTGTGGGGGTGGGAAAAATAGCCGTTTATGGCCGTTGCCAACGGCTATTTTTCAAAATGGAGCGGATTTGGACATAAATTTGAAGTGGGCCGGTCCGGTCCGGTTCCGGTCCGGTCCGGTCCGGCCCGGTTTTGTCGGTTTCTTTATTTTTTTTTTGTTTTTTGTTTTTTGGTTATTTGTTTTGTTTAAATTTTAGTTTTATTTAATAACTTTTATATAATACTAGTAATCTAGTATTAAAATATTTAAGTAATGTAGTATTTTAGTATTATAAAAGTATAATTGAGTAGTTTTTTTTATAAAACTTAGTAATCTAGTATAACTTAATAACTTGTTATTTTTCAAACTTAATACTAAGTTAGTAGTATAATAGTATTTAGTATTTTAGTATTTTAGTTTTTAGTATTTAGTATTTAGTTTTTAGTTTTTAGTATTTTAGTATTTAGTATTTTAGTATTTAGTATTTTAGTATTGAATTGCAAAGAGGAAACTTAATAGCAAAGGACACTTGAGAATATAACAAAGGATTTACTTAATAGCAAGGCGTAACGCATTTTATTGAATAATGGATAATGGTTGATTTTTTGCAAAGTACATAGATATTAAATTGCAAAAACTACATATTAATAAAAAAACTTCTCATTTTCTGAATAATTTCGTCTGGCACCTCTGGAGGAATCGGTGGCAAAGAGTCATCTTGTTCATATTCAGTTTCATTGTCCAAACTTCCATCGCCTGATAAAATTTCTGATGATGCTTCTGAATCGGCTACTTTATCTTCTGCAAATCCAAAATTTCTTCGCTCCGATCTAATCCAATCTCTGAATAATACGGCCGTCTCCATTGCTTCTTCCTTCAATGAATGTCTATGATCTCCAATTTGTAATCTTTCTTGGCTAAACGCGCTTTCTGAAGCAACAGATGATGCTTGAATAGTTAGAATATCCCGCGCCATTTTTGCTAAAACTGGAAACTGTGCTTGTTGATCCTTCCAAAATGGCAGTAGTTGATCGCTTCCAAAATACTCAATTTCCTTGCAACCATGAAGTAAATAAACATCCAGCTCGTTGAACCCTCCGCTGCTACTCGACTGCCTGCTAGAAAGCCTTTGATTAAGGCTGGAAAAACTTCCCAATCCGGTTGCAGGTCTTTTGGGAGCCTGCGTTGAACTTGATCCAGCTCCACTTGGAACACTTGGAACAACATTATCAGCTGCACTCCTATACCTTTCATAAATCCGTTGGCAATCTACAATTACCTGCGCACAAACTGTTTCTACACTTGGTGTTTCTTCATCAGTAATTTTCAAATTCCGATAAATTTCTCTAATGAGCATTTCCGTATTAAAACGTTTAAAACATGGATGTAATACAGATGCAATGTAATAAAGTGGTGGAATCGGAAAAAAATATTTTTTAAATTTTTCAAGCATTGCTTCTACCGCAACTTCATAACCAGGCACTACTCTATAATCGTTAAGTAATTCTGCTATTCCAGCTATAAAATACAACATGGTAGTGATTGTAGGATAATATTGACCGGAAAATTCTTTAGTAGCATAAAAAAACTTTGCTAAAAATTGAAGAAGACGCTCAACATCTTGCCAATCTGTTTCTTCTAGGTGATACACATCAGCTACTTTGCGATTAAAATAATTAGTAATAGGCACTCGTAAAATGTAAGCAACATTCAAAGAGTCATATACAGTGTTCCACCTAGTTGAAACTTCCTTTGGAACTTTTCTAGGAGCTATACCTTCTTTCAGACAATCTACTTGAAAGTCCCTCCATCTATCCGGTTTTTTAGATTTAAAAATATAACTAATTGCGAGTTTAACCTTCATAATAGTAGGATCAAATAACTTAAGTCCATCTTTTACAACTAAATTATATATATGACATGCACATCTAACATGAAACAATTCTTCAAAAGGGGGATGCAATGCGGGTATTAACTTACTAATAGCATAATCATTGTTACTTGCATTATCAAGAGTTATACTTAAAACTTTATCACTAAGATAATACGCCTTACAAATATCCGAAACTTCTCCCTTAATAAAATTTCCCGTGTGTGGTTCATCGACAGCAGAATATGCTAAAATTCTTTTTTGCATTACCCAATTAAGATCTATCCAATGACAAGTAACTGTTAAATACTCATACCCATTTACACCACGACCCAAATCAGAAGTAAGACAAACTCTACAATCAAAGTGATAAAATATATATCGTAAATATTGTCTATATTCATTTTTAAATTTTATAATATCAGTTCTAACCGTAGTTTTTGGAAAACCTTGAAAAGATGGATTATATACGGTTTGAATATAACGAATAAAACCTTGACAAGAAGCAAATGTAAAAGGTAAGCACTCTACCGCAATCATTTTTGCCATTTGTTCCCTATCTTTCTTTTTATCATAATGCAAAAGCCCCCACGTCACTGGGTTAATTTCCTGTTGGATTCCACTACCTTGCGATGGAGCCATTCTATTCCCTGAACGAGGGCCACCCGCCCTTGCTTCCCATTTTTCCTTATGATGGTTTTCTAAGTGTGTTCTCAACTTTCCCGTCCCACTATTATGGCTGCCGGTTTTAAATTCCCAAACTTTTTTACAAATATTACATTTAGCTTTCTGAGCCGGAATATCTTTAGTCATAAATAGCCACACATCCGATCTTTCGGGTCGTGCATATCGTTCTCTATTAGGAGGCATAGGTGGTAATTCAGTTTCTTCATGTTGTTCGCCTTGAAATTGACTAGTGGGTGTTTCATCTAAATTAGCCCCTTCGGTAAACTCTTCATATTGTGTCTCTAACATATCATTATCTAGTGGTGCACCAACATTTATATCATGCAAAAATTGCGAGTCATCTTCCTGAGTAAAATCATCTAGAAGAGAAGGAGCGCTAGAAGTACCAACTGGTCTTTTACCTAAAGCACGACTACGTCTATCATCCCCCCCCCCCCCCCCCCCGGTTAGAAGCACTTGATCTACGACCGCTACCCGTACGCCCAGTAATTGATCTCCAAATTCCAGACATTTTTTATAATTACTAAAATATGCTTCAAACAAATTACTAAAATATGCTACAAACAATAATATTGCACAAAAATAAAATAGATAATAAAAAGTAAGAACGAGTTTACTTGATATCGTGAACTTAGAATGTAGAACTTAGGAAGTGAAAATTGAAACTTGACCGGAACCGCACCGAACAATATTTCCACTTTACTCCAAATATTTTTTTAGTATGCAATTTAGCAAATAGCCTTTTGTAGAAATAAGAGAGATTGATAGAGATTTAGAGAGAATATTAGAGAAATTGTGAATAAATTGATGAAAAATGATGGTATTTATAGAAAAAATAGATAGGGGGGGTATGGGGGCGCCCTAGGGGGGTGGGGGGGCCAAAATAGCCGTTTTTGGCCGTTGGGGCAACGGCCAAAAGTGAAATAGCCGTTGCCCAACGGCTAGTTTTGGCTAAGCCCATCAGTCATCCGGTCCGGTCCGGTTCCGGTCCATTTTGGTCCGGTTCGTCCGGTCCATTTTGGACGTGCCGGATCGAAACCGGGTCGATTTTTTTTTTTTTATATTTGGCCCGTTTTGAGCCGGTCCGGACCGGTTTCCGGTCCGGTCCGGTTCGGCCCGGCCCAAACCGGGCTATTAGACAGCCTTACTCAAGACTCAACACAAACTACGCTTTCTATTTACTGTCTACACCATTTTCTAGCTTTTACTTATAGCCATCACTGTATACTTGAGAGTTTACGAGTATTCAAAAGAAAAGAAAGAGAAGATCAAGGTAGAGGTAATAGTGGTGTCAAGGTGAAGTTTGTCTAATTAGCTATAAATCAGGCTTGGTCATTGTTGGTGAGTGCAAATCCAAAACCAATAAGGGAGTCGTTAGTGGTAAACGATAAACCACGCGGTGTAATTTGAATTTACAAGAGCTAGAAGAGATACCCTCCCTTGTGACCCAAGGGAACTGGATTAGGAACCATATTGGTTCTGAACCAGTATAAAATCACCTGTGTCAAAGCTTTATTTTTTGCATTTACTTTACGTGTTAATTATTGTTATTTCTATCAATAGTCAACTGCATAATCACCTAAGTCGATTAATAAAGATTAAAAGAACAATTCACCCCTTGTACTTTCACATACACCTACCGAAATTTTAACATAGAACTAGTATAGGTTCTCATCCTCGAGTCAGGAACTCGCTTTCAATCTCTAAGAGCTGATTCCATGACATCTTATCTTATGATCTTTATAGCTAGCATGTAGTGAGAATAGTTCCGTAGACATGGGAAAAGAGTTTTAAGCAAAAAGAGCTTGTTAAAATGTGCAAGCACCTCTTTGATTACTTGTGCAGACATCCCACTTGATCATCCAATATATGCAATACATAATCATATAATAAATTGAACTAATTCAAGTCATCTTGGACATTGAAGCAGATTGAAGTTTGAAGCTTAATGAAGAAGAAGCAATAAGAACTGATCTAGGGTATGAGAGAATAGGAGAGAATGAGTAAAGAAAATGTTATTCATTGTATTGAATTAACAAAAGGATACATTGGGGGTATATTTACAGAATCAGAACTGATCAATCATGGAATAAGCATGAGCTGACGTGATATAATCTTCTAACTAATTTTCAAACTGTGTAAAATTACTAAACTGCCCCTCAGGTTTATTTTTTCAGTGCATCTGCTTCAACATAAATAATAAATTTGTAATACCTTCGAGAGATGTGGTCATGAGATGTATATATTGATTTTTTCACCATTAACGAGAGATTTGAAGCTCGAACTATGTGAATGCAGAATGAGATTAGATCTTCCTCCTATAATAGGGTTCCGCGGTACGAATCTGAATTAGTATAGGTAGCAAGTTGCATATATTATGGTTACACTAAAAAAATAAAAAATCTTCGTAACTCTCATATCTGATCTGATGTTCTTTTCTTTGGAATTGAATGTCATGTAAATGACTTTCAGACCACTTGGTCATTTCTTAAATCAAATTTAAAGACTCAAGTTGACTAGTCTTTATAAAAGTGTGTGTACCATCCGTATTGTTATTAGTGGATAAGTCTAAGGTAATTGAAGCATATGAAGCGGTGTTTTCACTTTCTATTTTTAGTGTTCGTCTTCCTTGTATCTGCGTCAGTAAAGTGAAGAAAATAACAAGTTCTCAGCTAGCCACCATAAATTCAGCTGACAATAGTACTGATATATCAAGAGAAGAGAAAGGGCACCGCGAGAAGCAGAGCGACTAATAAATTTTGGTCAGCACAAAGGGGTTGGTTCATAGTTCACATGTCTACACGTGTACATACACACTAGGATTGGCTGGTTTTGAGGGGTGGGGCAGGATCGGAAGAGTGAGGGTTTTATGTATTGAAAAAATATCTACACTATTAAGTCAATAATTACAAGTAAATCTTTATGATAATAAATAACCATTGATAGCATGATAAAAAATATTACTAAGCTTATGCATCGTACATGCACATTAGAACATGTTGGAGTAAAAAATTCTCACAAGAAATTCACAAAAACTAAAAGAATATGATACATTTGAGATTCAAATATATAGCTTGAAGTAATTTTTCGGTCACGTTTACTACTATTCTATGAGTCAATTATGTCGAAGAGATTCAATAATTAACATGTAAAGATAATTCATTTTTACTATATTTGCACTGTATAACTTTTTGACAAAGGAAATACAGTAAACCACTTCAATACATGTACATCTGTCCCTTCATGGGGAGTAGGGTTTGAGGGGGAGGGGTGTGTTGGGAAGATTTACAGATGATCGTCTTAATGGCAGCTACCTAAGGTGGGGTTAGCTAGGGAAGCTTGGTGACAAATTCACATGCATTGCCATGAGGGTCATGACTCATGAGCTTCTAAGATTTTGAGGGTTGGTGACAAAATTTGGTTTTAGACCCTTTTTCTGCTGATTTGGCAGATTTCCTAGATTTGGTTGGTCATGGGCGCCACTTTGTCCCCTTTCTTTTCACTTCTTCAAATAATTTTCCTCTCACCAAGGGGTTCAATCGATGTACACAAGAAAAAAAAGTTAATTTTTTTACTTTGAATGTAATTTCCTGAGGGACTTAGATAAACCTTATTTGCCCCCTAACTTCGTCTCTACTTGTGCACTTAACAGGATATTTTTAATTTCACTTGTAAAGGAATTACTAGTTGGTGCAGCTTCTTCTCTTTTTTTTTTCTTTTTTTTTTTCTTTTTCTTCCTTGTGTTTCTCCCTCATCATATACTTGTTTGAATTACAAGAAAGATATAGTAACTTCTTTTTTAAGTAAACGTTACAGTGTTTTGCACAACCATGATTATTAGAGAAGTGCAAGTACTATGCTAATAGACGTGACAATACCGCATTATTTTGGTGCATATATTTACTCCATTTAGTAACATTTGCCACTGTTCTAAGTTGCATTAAACCATGCCGTTGGCCAAATTGATAAACCCCAAAAGAAATCACAATGAATTTGTGCATGGTTGCATACGAATTAAAGCGTACGCAGAAAATGGTAGCAATAATTTAATAATGAAACAAAAACAAAAGGAGAAAAGACGGCAATAAGTGAAGGCACATGGGAGGTTGGATTTTGCAGATGTAGCAGTATATGTAGTTTGAAAAAGAAGAAAAACAAGTAGAAGCTAACTAATGAATTATTCGATTCACATGTACCTTTGGCATTCTCCTTCTTTGCCATATCCACGCACACAGCCTCTCGTTTCTTCTTCGATGTGACAAAGAGTAGATTTTATCACAGAAAAAGATTTACTCACCCTCAAATATTTATGAAAAACTAATATATTAAATGCGAGAAACCAGTCAATTACATAAATGTTCATCACTTAGAAATGATTAAGCTATATAGATTCTCACTATAATGTGTGACTCCATCTTAACTCAAACCACTTGTTTAAATTTTCAATTTCCCCATTAATTAAGGACCCGTTTGTATTCGTCAACAATAAAATGTCTTCTTGCTAAATGGAATAGCTCAAAGTCTCAAATGTTCAGAAATTATTTCTCAAGCTTTGCCTTCTCTTCCATTTTGTTGTTATTCTATTCAACGCTTAACTAAAATAATATATGTTCCCACAAAATACATGGGTAATAATTCCTTTTCAAGTCTTCTATCATAGTCCAAAAATAAACTTGTCTGTTCCTATCCATTTATGGTGCTTGTATGATATAGAAACATCATAAACATCAAATAATGTCATATCTCACATGGTTTCTGTTATATGCATGACTCAACATACCTCCTCGGATACCTCAGATTGGTATTCCGATTATTGGATTCAACTTTTACAAGCCGCCAAAAAAAAGAAAAAAAGAACATCCATGGGAGTTGAAGACCTACATATAGTTTAATGTTTCAGAAGTTTGCTAATATCGAATTTTCCACGAGCTCAACAGTGATTATGGAGAAATACCACAATTGAGGAACTGGACCAAAAAAAAAAAAAAAAAATTGTACAAAAGATCTACACTAAATCAATTTATTAATACTATGTCCTTGTGAATAAAATTGTATTTCTTGAGATTATTAATGAATAGGTTTGTATATCCTAAAAATTGATTCCAGGTATTACAATAAAATTTATATTTAGTTGAGCCTTATGCGACCGTTTATATCTTGATTCGATTGATTGATAAGCAGCTTTACGTTAACAGGAGATCGATTTAGTGAATATTCTGCCGAGGTTGATATGCAAATTATAGATTCGATGACACAAACGATAATGAACTCGACAATACACAGAATAACAAACTTGGCTCGAAGATAAAGATATGATCGAATAAACGAAGATAAGTGGCAAGTTTATCGATTACGATAGTGCAACTACTTGACTGCAAACAATTGATTCTTACTGATTCCGAACAAATAAATTACGAGCAAGGCAGATAGGTATTGATTTATCGAACACGTATTTAGTTACCAATTGACTTCGTATCGAGCAGGTGAGTTAAACTAGAATTCGACGAAAGATATTGCGATAGAATTACGATGACAATAATGATAAATGAGCAGGATAATACGAATCAAATGATGATATACTTAGTTGAAACGATGACATTATCACTTAGAAATCGAGCAATGATCTTGTTTAGTAAGTATTACGATCAAAACAGTGGTAAACAATCAACAAGATCAACGATGACAAATGAACACGTCAAACAATTGAAACAACAAGTAAATAATTGAACAAATAGCGAATAAATAAACGAAAGCGGTAAAATTTATTCTATTGATTGATCGAAGGCTTGTGCTCCGTTGAAAGAGAAGAATCATCCTTCCAGAGTTTGAACCAAGCAGCGATTGCACAAATACACTAATTATAATAGTGGTGGTGTAATGACGGTGTGAATGATAACAATGATAGTGATATAGCAGTAAAGTAAAAAAGGGAGTTGCTTTGTTCAATAAAACGTAAGTGTACAAATGGAGAAATAAGGAACTATTTATAGGGGAGAGATGCTGAGTGCCCAACCCCTAATAAAATTCCACTTCCACACGTTTCTTCATCAGCACAATTGTCCACGTTCAATAAACTCCGCTGAATACGGTCCGACAAAAGTAGGGTAAGATCAACCATCCTTATCTGATACAACAATTGTCTTTAAAGTCTTCCGATCACGATTCAGTTGAATCGATCAAATTCTATCGATCAACGCTATCTTCCTCTGATCTCGTTTTATGTTGTCTTCGATATTCGCTCTCATCTTGCCACGTTGTTGACTGCATGTCACATATGTGATCGGAAAAAATTCGACCAATACGAGGTTTTCCACTTTAACCGGTCTTACATTCCATTAAATATATGAGCGGATATGAATTAGCAAGCAATTTTTGGAGTTAAACAATGAATTGTAAATATTCTGAGCTTGAAAAGAAGATAAAGTCCCTCACAATTGATTTAAAAAATAAACTAAAGGATAATAGTGAAAATGATTGGACTTTAGCAACTAATGCCATTGAGTGGTCAAAATAAATGATAAGGTGGAATTGTAAAGATATCTAAGCAGTTGCTACTTGTTAATACTTGGTTTAGTTTCCATCGAATCTAATTAACCATGCATATGCAAATATCTTAAACAACTTGCTAATATTACATAGTCAAGCAACAAAAGCAAAAAAATGTAGTGAAACCTTTCATTTGTCATGCATGTGCGGCCTTCATTTCAAAGATACTTATAGATCAATCCTAAGTTTGAGAATCGAAACATCAAATTCCTTTTGATGTGAACTCGAACATCGATTCCTTAAATATAATTCACGGTTACAAGATTTACAGAAAAAAAAAAATTCTAAATGACACTTATTTGATAATAAATGTTAAAACGTTGTAATCAAATAAAAATAACTTCCTCCATCACAATTTATAATGTTTGAATTGATATGAAATTTATAGTGAAAGAAAGACAAGTATAATTGGGAATTTAGAGGTATCATGATATTTGTATAGAAAAAATACAAACATGTCATTGAGGATAAAATAAAAAATATAAAGTCAAGTTAATTAGAATATTAACCTTTGAGATTCCTTTTATGATGTACTAATGAAAAAATGATATCACTAAACTGAAACATAAAATTTGCATGACATCATACATCTTAACAGTGTCATAGAAAATACAAAGTGTACTGAAATATTCAAGGACTTCTTCTAACCATAACAATCAAGAAGCTCAAGGTTCTTCAATCTTCAAGTTTTGCCATAGATTTAAGCATGAATCATTATGAAGTTCATTATTTCATTCCCATGCGCCAATAGATAGGTCCCTTCATCTATCACATGCATACTAATAGCACGATATGTCCTTTTTTTAATTTTTCATTGATGTTTGGTACTTGTTATGGAGCTCAAATAATAGTTCAGATTTCCATCAAAAATCTCAATTTAAGGATAATACTCCGCTTACTAAATACTACTCCATTCTTCTAGGGCTCGACCCCCGAAACCGTTGGTTAAATGGGTACTTACCATCCCGTCCATCACAACCTAGTATTTGATAAAAGATTATCCCATCCGTTTTTATTTATGTATCCAACCTAGACAATATCTTTTTTTTTTTTTTTTTTTGAATCTTATGATTTAAATATCTGTGCAACATATTGAAAATATACATACACTCTTTAAATCTTGATGTTTTAAACATGACTTGTTATTTTACAAAAGAGCAACTTTAAAAATAAAATGAAATACGGGAAATAAAATTATTAAATATAAAAATATAATATTCTTTTTCAAATCGATTAAAAAGGGAAGTAAGATAAAAACTATAGAGTAAATAAATTAATAGTAAACAAATAAATAGATCGAGCATTAATTATAGGCCCTGCCCTTGTGACTTCACTTCTAATCCTCTAAGGCCTCTTCAACACTCAATAAGTACCCCCTCACTTTCCTCCCGCTCTTCATTCACCTCCAAATCCTATTTTCTCACTTCCCTCTTTTTTCTTTCTTTCTCTATAGTTTTCACACTTTATACTCAAAGAGTAGTGAGTGTGAAAAGAAAATGGCTGTAACAAATATGATGTTTTCCATTACTACTTGTATTCTTCTCTGTTTTCTCACTGCCGTTAATGCAAGAATTCCGGGTGTTTACACTGGTGGCCCTTGGGAGAGTGCCCATGCTACCTTTTATGGTGGCTCTGATGCCTCTGGCACTATGGGTATCTACCATTTCTCCTCCTCTCTCTATATCTATATGTGTGTCTATGTGTGTGCGTGCATTTAGGGGCAGAGTTAGCTACATGCTTGAAGTTCGGCTAAACCTAGTAACTTTTGACACAAACATTACATATACATAAAGTTTACTAGATATGTTCAACTAATAAATTTCAAGTAACTCAAATAGGCAATGAATTTAGTAGTGTTCTGAACTCACAAACTTTAAGTCTTGGTTCCGCAGATTTCTGATAGTGATTTGACCGCTTTTCATCTTAATTGTCGTTTTAGTAACAACTAACAAACTCTCAGGTTAGTCGTTATAGTAAATTAAGTTTGAGCTAATTTTTTTCAATTTTCACCTTTATTATTAAATAGGTTAAAAGTGATTAGTCGTACTCACTATTTAATAGTACTAGCATTTACTCCCTCCGTCCCAAATTAGTTGTCGCTTTAGGAAGAATGGTGTGTCCCAAATTAGTCGACACTTTAGGATTTCAAGACAAAAATTGTTAGTCTTTTCCAACTATACCCTTAATAATTAAAAAAATTCTCAACAAAATTTAATAGTCAAACATTAAATAGAGGTAACATAGTAAAACACACACTCTATTTAATGATTTTCTTAATGGGCGTGAAGAAGCTAAAGGCGACAACTAATTTGGGACGGAGGGAGTAATAGTCAAGAAATTAATAAAGACAATTTTTTTATTAGACCTTGTTGTACTTAATATTTTTAAATGGACGTATTAATACTTCAAATGACACTTAAAATGAGACGAAGTAGTATAAAATGGTGGGTGCAGCAATACAGTACAGACAATTAAAGTTCTAAGCCTATGTGTAGTACTAAAATTTTTGGTCCAGTTCCATTTTTATACTATTCCATTTCTCAATATACAAAATTCTTTTAATTACAGGTGGAGCTTGTGGCTATGGGAATTTATACAGCCAAGGTTACGGAGTTAACAATGCAGCATTAAGCACAGCACTATTTAACAATGGGCTAAGTTGTGGAGCTTGCTTTGAAATAATATGTGTTAATGATGGGAAATGGTGTCTTCCTGGTAACCCATCAATTTTTGTCACTGCTACAAATTTTTGTCCACCAAATTATGCTTTACCAAATGATAATGGTGGATGGTGTAATCCACCTCGTCCACATTTCGACTTAGCTATGCCAATGTTTCTCAAAATTGGTCAGTATCGTGCTGGTATTGTTCCCGTCAGTTATCGCAGGTGAGTTCTATTTTTGCTAGTACTGTTTTTTAATGCTTTATGGTGTTGTTGTTTTGGACTTGATTTGCCTAACTACTCTTTTTGGGTTTAGACCAATACGTGATGTCCTTTTGTCATGCTAAACTTGGTTGTTTCAATAGGGATAATTTTTGTCTTTTATTAGCTATTATGGAAAGAGATTTGATGTGTGACGAGTTTAACCTAACTCTATAGATGCAAAATACGGTTATACATGTAAAAGATCATTAAAGCTGCAACAAATGCTAATTGATAACTTTAAAAGTACGATAGATTCAGTATTAAAGATTCTTAAAGATAGAACATGTCGAGCTACAGCGAGTATTTCAACATATCCCTAATCTCATCGTATTAATATTTCGGCTGCCCCAACTATATTGTTACTCATTATTGTTTTTTATGTGGTAACATTAGGGACACCAACAAGAGTTGTAGGGTAGCATTAACTTGTGACAACTTCTCTAACATGTTGAGGGTTAGTTTTTACTAGTACTATTGAATTAGGGTTTGGTCCCCTACCAAGAAAGTAAATAAATTATGAAGACGCGTTTTTTGGTACATTGTGTAGTAAGGGAATGTTAAAGTTGGAGTTTTGAGGTGATTTTGAGGGTAACAAGGGAAATGTTTCATTTATAACTGTAACCATAATGAAATTGGGATTTGTTCCTGCTTCGAATTCAGGGATTGGAAACATGGCTCACATAATCCCACGTACTTGTTGGCCCCACCATCCATGCACCCATTTTACCTGAAATACCGGTCAACCTAGTCTTTATAATTACTACTACCCAACATTTCTCTTTCATTATTAAAGTTTTTTTTTTTTTTTTTTTGCGTGCACTTTCCCATTCATTATATTTACTTGTTATCGAAATTTATTACATTAGTTCGATTAAGTTAAATTTATAATGAGTAAATAGAAAAATACTTTATTTTCTATTATGATGTTTCTCATTCTACATATAATTCAAGATGTCTATTGAGAAATCTTTATTACTCCATTCGTTCTACTTTATATGTTATAGTTTGACTTAGCGCAAAGTTTAAGAAATAAAGAAAACTTTTAAAATTTGTGGTGTAAAATAAGACAAAAATATTTGTGTGGTTGTAAATCATTTCAGTAATGGCAAAACTGTAAATTTGAAGTTAAATTGTTACCAAATTTAGAATGTTGTCATTTTTTTTAGAACAGACGAATAAGAAAATATTGTCACATAAATTGGAACGGATAGAGTATTTCATTAGTGATATGGTCATCACTACATTTCTGAATTACTCCCACTATTTTAATTTATGTGTGAGTATGAGAATTAAAATTGGACAAGTAATGAAACATACATGCATTGTCTAATTTTTTCACAATAACTTTGACTTTATATATCTTGAAAAGATTGTCATAGCCTGAAACGGTCTCAATATTTTAGAAACTAATTTACACTTCATGATTGACACAATCTATTTAGCTGTCCTTGGTTACAATGACAAACTATTTAACTACTTTTTCTTTACTATTTACAGGGTACCATGCAGAAAAAAAGGAGGTATCCGATTCACAATAAATGGATTCCGTTACTTCAACTTACTTTTGGTAACAAACGTTGCTGGTGCTGGTGACATCCAAAAGGTTCTCATCAAAGGCACAAACACACAGTGGATAGCAATGAGTCGTAACTGGGGTCAAAATTGGCAAACTAATTCTGCACTTGTTGGCCAGGCCTTGTCCATTAGGGTTAAAGCTAGTGATCATCGTAGTGTCACTTCTTATAACATCGCACCACCTAATTGGCAGTTTGGACAGACATTTGAGGGCAAGAACTTTAAGGTTTAGATCCAATATATTCATATTGACCTGAACCGAAAACAAAATTACTTACTAGTTATGTTGTTTGAATTTTTCAAAAATATCGTCTAGCACGCGTCGGACCCTTCAATAGTATTGTTTTTAGAGGATCTGATATGAGTGTGACTGTATCTTTGAGGAGGTCGAGCAACTTAGCTTACTAGTACAAGTTATACATCAAAAATTGATGAAACAAAAAATCTTATGATTTTTCCTTAGACTTCAGTGTTTCTCTTTTTTATTGGGAAATTTTGAAGTTTGAGGGGAATGGTATCTTTTCTTTTTCTTTTTTACTTTTTATCAACTTTATGGGGAATTGGTTTTTTTGACTTTAGTGTCTTTTTTTTACCTTTTGTTATGAAGTGGTGTAATGGTAAAAGTGATAAAGTTAGAGAGATTGAAGTGGCTGCAAAAGGATCCTAAAAATAGGGTAACCATGTAGCCCGCAGCTCTTATTTGCATGTTACTATTAGTGATGTGTAATGGACATCATATGTTTCCTTTGGATACGAATATATATATGATATTACTTTCTATGTCAAATATTGTTATCGTTCTAATTCATCTCTTTGTGATTGTTTATAAAAATATGATATTCTCCAACACTAATACAATCCATTAACATGAAAATACGACAAAAATTTGTTTGTCATTTACAGAGAAGAGTCAAAACTAAGAAATATCATTACCGACAGCGAAAAAAGAGAAATTTTATCGGTCTGTTGCTTTTATTTTTTATTACAATTTGAAATTTGAAATTTTAAATACAATAATAATTACACCTTAATTTCAAACAAACTCAAGCCGAGATTAAATTCTCTTAATCATATTGTCCATTTAAACTTGTTTTAGGTGACAACTGAATGTTTGAATTAAAAACTTTAATCAAATAGATTACTTAACAATGAATAAAACTACCATATAGTATACCTTTACTAGTTGCAGTTGAATCAAAGATGGATGAGAGTGGGGGGATGTACTGAAACTCTGAAGATTTTCTGTTCAGTTTTGTCCCTTAATTAATTTGATCATGACTTCACCGTTTCACGCAGCTATTTTAAGTACGACTAAAGATACTGATATTAATATAAATGTCCTTCTTCTATACCATTTTTGGTATTTAATGACTGGTACGAATCTGTTGGATGTCTTGTTTTGCTGAATTCAGCATTTTCCTATTATTTGTCAATCTCTTTTAACATACTTTGTCCTAATTTATGTGGCACCATTTCTTTTTTTATTTATCCCAAAAATAATGTCGCATTTCCTTATTTGACAGGTATTTAATGCACCATCTCTGTTTTACCTTTTTGGACCCTACATACTAAAATAATAAAAATTGGGCTGCCTCCCAACAAACGCTTGATTTAACGTCGCGGCACGACTCTTTTTGTATATTTCTTTTTCTATTTTTTTTAATTATTTTTTTCATTTACATACAAGGCTCGGGTTGTCTCCCGAGAAGCGTCTTAGTTAACGTCATGGCACGACGATACTTTTAAGCTCACTTCCAGCATTTATGTCTCCTCTTCTTACGACGAACTTTTGCTTTCTTCCTGCCTTTAGGAGGAACTTTATTCAACCTCTCAGATGATATGCCATTGTCAACTTGTTCTACCTTCAACCGCCTCTTCCGATTTCCTTTCAGAGTCTTGACTAACACATTCTATCAAAAACACTCCTCAAACTTAGCCTTGTGATCCTTTTCGTTATAAACCTTGAAAGTAACCTTTTCTACATACGCTCTCACTATCATCTCCCAAAGTTTCATGTCAATAATTGCCTTCGACGTGATTAAGAATGGTCTTCCCAAAATTATTGGAGCTTTTTGGTCCTCTTCATAGTCTAGAATAATAAAATAAGCAGAGAACATCAACTTCCCAACTTTAATCAACACATCCTCTACCTTACCATATATCGAGACAAGTGAGTGATCTATCTGCCATCTTAACAGTAACCGAAGTAGGCCTGACTTCTCCTAAGCCTAGCCTTTTACCAACACATAGTGGCATGAGATTTATGCTGGCCCACAGATCACACAGTGCACCAGAAATATTATGACCACAAATAGTGCAAGAAATAGTAAACCTCCCAGGATCTTGAAGTTTTGGAGGTAATTTACTCAGGATTGTACTACACTCCTCCGTCAACTCGATTGTATCAATCTCTTGTGGCTTTCTCTTCTTAACTAGAATCTCTTTCAGGAACTTCATAAACGATGGCATCAATTTGAACACATCAGTTAAAGGAATGTTAACTTGAAGCTCTTTCATCATACTCACAAATTTATGAAATTGAGCCATATCATTTGATGGTTAAAGTCTCTATGGGAATGGTGGGGGCGGTAGAGGTGCCTCCTTTTTCTCTTCTTTCTTCTTTACTTTCTCTACTTTTTCTACTTCCACGACTTTTAATTGCTCCTTCTCCTCAGTTTTGTCCATCAACTCTTCACCCTTAACTAGAGTTATAGCAAGACAGTGTTCAACTCCCTTTAGATTTGGATTCGATTCAACATTACCAGGAAGTGCTCCATGTAGTCTAGAACTTTGAGCGCTCACTATCTGCCCCAATTGGCGTTCCAGATCTTTTTGGGCATTAGCGAGATCTTTTATGGCATGTGAATGGGCTGCATTGTCAGCTATAATTTTCTACTGGCCTGCCAACATCTGCTTTATCAAATCTTCAACTGAACTGGTTGGCTGCTGTGGTTGAGCCTGAGGTTGTGAAATTTGATAATTATTCTGAGATATCATATTACCTTGAGTAGTCTGGTTATCACCCCAAGAGAAATTTGGATGATTTCGCCAATTAGGATTGTAGCTATTACCAAACTGGTTCGATTCTGTCCCTGAGGCCTATTTTGATTTCCCACGTAATAAACTGACTCTGGATTGGAGGGTCAAACATCAGTAGCATGATCTTGTCCACATACCTCACAAAAAATTTGGGACTGCTGCACTTGTTGAACTGATTGCACTTGTTGCTGAGTTGGTGGCTAGCTTGCTGATTTAATCAGCTATGGCATCCATTTTTGCATTCAATGCTGAAACCGCATCCAATTAAATTACTCCAGTAGCTTTTTGACTTGGAGCTCTACTATCACCCTGCCAGTCAGGATTGCTATGAGAAAATTTATCCAGCAATTCATAAATCTCATTAAAATTCAAGGCCAAGACTTGGCCTCCAGCAGCAGCATCCACCACGATCTTGGTATGTGCCAACACCTCATTAGACTGGTTGTGGTGCGGGCAATCTCTCAACAATGACTTGAATCTCTCCCAGGCTGAATACAAGGATTTCCCGTCTTTTTGTCTAAAAGATATAATCTCACTCCTTATTCTAGCGGTTTTGGCAGATGGATAGAATTTAGCCAAAAATTTCTTAGCTACGGCATCCCAAGTAGTGATAGACCCAGGCTTTTCAGCCTTTAACCACTTCTTTGCTGCCCCGATCAATGAAAAGGGAAAGAGCATCTATCGAACATAATCAGTTGAGACGCTTGCTGGTGTGTATGGGTCACTAATCTCCAAGAAATTCTGGATATGTTGTTGTGGATCCTCATGTAGTAATCCAGCATTTTGTCCAGTCGCATGGAGCAGTTGTATCATGCGGACTTAATCTCAAAGTGTCCAGTAATTTCAGGCTTAACAATGCTCGAGGCTACTCCCTCCAGACTGGAAAGAGCAACATCTCGCACAGCTAAAGCTCGATCTTCTGCCATTCCTACAGGTAAGTAGGGGTGGTCATTCGGAATTTCGGTTCGGGTTCGGTTTTTATAAATTTGGAATTTCAGTTTTTGGTACCTAAATGTCGATACCAAATACCAAACCAAAATTTATTCGGTTCGGAATTATGTAATTAGGTTCGGTTTTTTCGGTACGGTTTCGGTTTTATAATTCGGTTTTTATTTCAATTTTATGTCGTTCTATTAATAGCACTTTTGCAAAACCAAATTTTGTAGTAAGTGGCACTGGCGAAGTGCCACTGTACCAACTCTTACTGTTGTTCAACCTTAATAAGCTTTCAACGTGCTTTTAAGGACCACAACCCACAATATGATAGCAAGAAAAAGAAACAATGTTCAATAATATTATTAACTCTGTCAATTAGAAATTTATAAGCGTATCAATTTCTGGTATCTACTTATAACATTTTATTGAAGAGTATGGCAGGCCAAGGTCGTAATATTTTAATACAATCCTGCCTTCAAACAAAGTGATTTCTACAATTAGAATTAATTATATCACAAAGTATTTATTCATCTGGTTATAATACAGATAGTGAACTTACAAAAAGAACTACAAGAAGTTACAACTTAACCTTTTCAATGCAGAATAAGGAAGAAAGAAGTGTGAATAAAGTATATTTGCTATTTGGGCTAAGAAAGAATTGGACTTGGGTTTGGTTTAGTAATTAGAATTGTATTATGTATATATTTTAAATATATACACTATAAAAAATTTGGAATTTTGGTATTTCGGAATTTGACACCTCAAAACCGAATTCCGAAATACCGAATTTTTACACCGAATAGAGTTCCGAAAATCCGAAATTCCGAAAGCGAAAAACCAAATTAATTTGGTTCGGTTCGGTTTTTCGGTTTTCGGAATTTATGCCCGCCCCTACAGGTAAAGATTAAGAGAAACGTAATACCTGAAACAACACAAGAAACTCAAAACAAAAATTAAACCTGCATAGAAAATAATAAATTGTCTAAAAAGAAAACAGTCAATTATTTAGTCCCCGCCAACGGCGCCCCAAACGCACACGCAAGTATACGTGGTCGACAAGTAATAAAGTGATAAGTTGAGTATCGTTCCCACGAGGAGTAGTGTTAGTGACTGTATTCTAGCAAACAATTTGTTAAAAACTATTCAGGGATCTTTTTCGATGATGGTTTGTAATTTACTAACTAAACAAACAATAATTAAAAGCAAGATATTGAAGTCAAGTAATCTAAAGCAAATTATGGGTTGTTATCAATAAAAGAGAAACGGTCTAGAGTCAGAGCTGCAAACAATCCAGTTGAGTTTTCCAGTTGATTCTACTTCTCGATTTCCTAGATTGCTAACTAACAGGTTAATTATATTCGTGAAAACCTGTCGATTCTTCACGAGTCTATGCAAGCTACTCTAACGCCTATATTTCTATGGAATTAAATCACATGCATGCATTAAAGAACTCTGTATTTAGCTAAGCAAGGCGAATAGGTATATGGCTATTCTACTTGCAAATCGATTCCTGATGCCCAGGTTCACAATCAAGCCATATTCTTTCTTATTTGCAATCACAAGTTCCCTCTGTCGAGTTCAACTTATAAACCGTAGATAACGTTCAATTTTCAAGCCTCAATAACCAAACAATTAGACTCAAGAAAGAATAAACAATCTGTAATGGTTAATTAATAAGTAGAAATCAACTTTCAAACATCAATCTTCATGTATTTGCTCTAATCCTAGAACGATATATTTAGCTACGCATATTCATAATAACAACAGAAGAATTCATGGAAGAAATATGAAAGATTGTAATAGATTAAGTAAAGAAATTAAACCCTTGAGTTAATGTGTGAAGAACTCAATTCTCCAAAATCTTACCTCCCTCCAAAATAACGAAATACTAAGATTTTATAGTGTTTACAAAGTGCTAGGATAAGCTAAACCAAAGCCTAATATAGTTGGGAAACTTGTGTTTCGTCAGCCTCAAAGCTTTCGTGGAAGCCCCTCTTCCAGTATAGCTCCCAACTCCAAAGCTATCTCTGAACCTTTGCTCCCATAATAGCTTCCAACTCTTCAGGGCTTTCTTGGAAGCCTTGCCTTCAGTATAGCTTCCAATGTATCCATTAACTCCAATTTGATTGTTCTTGTCTCGAATTCATCCGCACCATTCCTAAAATTACAAATACGATAAGTGAGCACAAGAAACACAATTATCACATATAACGAGCACATAAAGTACCAAAATATGAGAAAATATTAAGGTAAAATAGGAAAATATCGTCAAACAACAATTCACATCCTAAAATTTAATAAGTCTTAGGTTCCATAAGTTGTAGCATGAGTTTTGGGGAAAAATTGAGACGGTCCTTATATAAGCTCTGCTAAGAAAGTTATTCTTATTTCCAAATTGGAACACAAATCCTACTAACTACAATGATGATTAAAACTAGTCAACAATATTAATGATGAATACGCAAAGAAATTCAATAATTTTCATATTTTTTAACAACAAATATAAATCGGCAACAACATTTTGTATTTTCGGCAACAATTCCATAACTAGTTGCTGCAACAGCGTGCAACAACTTTATTGTCATTGCCAAAAGTACTTTTGGCAACAATATTTAATATACGGCAACAAATTTTCTCCTTTAGTGTATGGCAGCCCGATATACAAAATATTCTGTATTCATGCAAGGTCTCGAGAAAAGCCGCACCCAAAAAAATGTGATGTACGTAGCCTAGCATGGTGCAAGTATCAATGTAATTTACACGACTTGAACCCGTAATGCTAATACTGACTTAAAATCTTGGATTGACCTACATCATAACTAGGAGGTAAGCTTCAAGAGCTCCTTCCAAACCATACAAATTATTTTATCTATACACTAAATTTAAGATAAAACATAATTGAACACTACCAACACCACAAAGAGGATGTAGTAGGATGGATAAGATCCATTCATCCTTAAAAAGAAGTCTTGCCATAAGAATAGAGAATGTTATAATCTAAGCACCTCCTATGGATACTAGAAAGGGGGATTGAATAGTGTCTATCATTTTTTCTTTGAGAAAACCAGATTCTTAGCGTCAAGAACCTTGTTCTGGACTCAACGGTTTTCCACTGCAAACACCTCAATACACACAAATAGCAAACTCAAGAAACACGATGTTTTTACGTGGAAAACTCCTCGCTCAAGGGAGAAAAACCACGACCCACACTCTGGATTTTCGAACCAATCTACTAACACAAAGAGCAAGTTTTAGATTACAAAACTCTGTAACTAAGGGGCTACACTCTAGACCCTAACCACTCAACAAAGCTAAACTCTAGTTTTCAAAGTAATCTCACAAAGGTTCACCTAATACAGTTGCTTCTAAAGTAAGCATATTGGTAAAACAATGATAGTACCAATTAAGACAACTTATAAACCAAGAACCTAGACAGAATATCTAGATTTAACTAAATAGCCTTCGACAGTTGTCTTCTCCAGTTAAGTCACTTTGAAAGTTGTTGGATCGCCTATGTATGCTCTCAACTCTCTGTCTGTGAATAACTGAGTTTCGGCTGCATCAACTACTGGCTTTTATATGGGCTTCATAACCCTAGTTGAGTTTTACAAGGAAACTTTTTAGTTATAGCAAGACTAGATTTCATGTGAATCTTTCCTTGTTTAGTTCTAACTCTTATTCGTACTTCGAAGACACAGCCACGGCACAACCTCTTTTAGCTGACTAGGATGCATACTTGTTCACGCGTCACTCTTCCTAGTTCGGCATGGATTTACAACCCTCAATCTTTTCGATCAATCGTGCCCTTCTTCCCAAGGACCAGGTCCTCCTTCAGAACCACTGGATCCTTCGTTTGTAATTCTTCAAAACATTTATCTCAACAAAGAACTTTCTAATAGGAAGCTCTTTCCTCATGAATCTAATTAAATTTTTTGAATTAATTGGATTAGTGAGTTTAGGATATACCAATAAACAACGGAGCTATCCTAACATGTGTTACTTTATTCGAATCAATATAACTGATCTTTCATCCAACAAAAAGCCAAGATGAACCCACTGCATTTGAGCCTTTAGAGTTTCGACCCATTGTAGGGCTGAGAGTACATGTGATTTCATTGAACAACCAAGAATTGAACATATTTCTAGAATCCATGTTCATAGTTTCTCCAACATGTACTATATGTGGTTGTCATTTGTCACTAATCACATAATAGAGGTGACTACATTCATTTCATAGATGAATATGTGGAGAGTATATATTCATGGACCAGTTAAGAATCAGTACATTCATCCAGCTGGTGAAGCTCTCCTGATACTAGTCATCAATTATTGAAAACTATTATGCCCTGCATCTCATTTTGTTGATGTTCGGGTAATCAGCTTCACATAAAAATGGATAGAAAGAGATATTACTTACTACAAATGACATTGAAATTTCACTTTAAAATGTTTATGAGTCAATTAATTCGGTTATTTATATATAATGAAATCAAACTTTTAATATGCATGTTACTTACTAGGAGTTTGATTCAATTCTTGGTATCAAACTTCTTTGTCCTTTAATAATGATTATGAAACAAAATGTTTCATCTTTCAGTTGAAAAAATTGTATTATTGAATCTACAGCAGAAAATAGAGAAACGTGGAATTATAAAAAGAATAATATGATACTTGATTTGCAATGTAACATGTATAGTTATAATCTGGCTGCGAGATAAGAAACCTAGATAATTAACTCGCCCTGCTTTGGCAAACAAATTTAGAAGCTCTTTCATCATCTTGTTTTCCAGAATTTACAACTATCCTAGTACTCAAAAACAGTAGGCAACTTGTGAAGCTTCCTATAGTTGTGAAATCAAACAAATTGAAGTTAATTGTAGGTGAACTCCATTAACCTTTGACGTATCAGTTATTACCTTCGTACCTAGCAGCAGCAACAACAACAAATGAAGAAAATTACACTACAAAACTTTGTAACTATCCTTAATGAAGGGTTGAAACACCTTTTCTATTAACTATCTGATATTTGAGATTTACTGATCCGATTAATTTAAATTCGCATCGTGTAAGACTCATTAAAAAGAAAAACTCTCCTTACCATGAATTTCTCAATTTCAAGAGATCTCTAGTTAAAGATGAAAGTATCTCACCATTAATTCATCAAACCACATCTCCATGGGTAGTAAACGTTAATTGACCACGTTAGCATGAGAAGTTATTCTATTATCTTATCTTTCAAGTTTACAAGAAAGAACATATTCCACAGGGTGCAGTCTTACCCAAATTTTAAACAAGAAAAATAGAAAAATATATCACCAAAGGCCATAGGTAATTAGGGGTAAGCAACATTTTCATGATTTTTCTAGCTTGCCATTGTTGTCCCAAATTAAGAATAGCCAACTTAATGGTGAGAATAAGGGGAAGGTACATTTATTTTGATGCCTTTGTCTTCTTCACAAATTGATACAATTGTCTGTTCTTTTTTGTTATATTCCACACTTTAACATTCATCTTGGCCTTATGGATTTTATTCCCCAAGGATAATATTCCATTTTTACCTATATTGGAAGGATAAAACCACAAATTGTATAGACAGAAACAAAAAATATGAGGTTAGTAGAAATGCGTTCTACTAGTACAAAGGATAGAAAGCCTTCCGATTGGAGCAAGCATTGATGCCTATTCCTTTTGTCGTAGGTAAAAAAAAATAGGTTCTTTAAAGATATTTGTCACATTGAGATGAGGAAAGAAAAATCTAGGCTTTTTAGCTACTACTTTTTTAAAAAGATTTATCAAAATGAATTTAACTTGTCTATTGCAAATATAAAGGAATTTTACACTATCATATCTCATTTATCAGTTGTAACACATAATATGTCATATTTTAGGATTACAAATTTTATTTTTGAAAAATTACATATAAATATCTTTTAAATGACTGAATAGATAAAAATATGTACACTGTCAGAGTATATTAAAATTTTATAAATATATACGGATAGGTCATATAGGGACATATACCTTATCTTTTTCACCTTTTAAGCTTTTCGGTACGAGAAAAGATGAACTAGGAAAGAAAATACTTGAAATATTTCTAAGTACTCAGGACCACTTGACAGTCCCTAATATTTTTCATGGCAATGAAAGTTCCAATTTTTTTAGTCAACGGGTTGAATATTCTTGAGTTTTTATAATCTATTTCTTAAAGATGAATTGATAGCACCATAAGCATCATTATGCAATTCAAGATGAATTTTGTACCCTAAAAATTTTGTGATATGCTTTTCGTTCCTTTTCGGAATATTCTCTATCATGATCTTGTATTTTGTAACAATTGCAGTCCACCAAAAAATAAATAAATAAAATAGAAGAAGTTATGAGTTGACGTTTACCATGCATCTTATGACTTAATTAAAGACTGGTGCAAGTAATAACGCGAAAGATTTGGGATGCTTTATTGCTTTAAGATTAGATTCGCGATATACTACTATCAAATTGTCTCTAATAACTACTATATTGGTGATGCATAAAAATTTTATTCCTCAATAGTCCTTCGTTTGCATTTACTACTAGTTTTAATAGCAATAAGGATATTCTCACGTAAACTAACTTCCATAATAATTTGAATTTTTTATACTATGTACTCTTGAAATCCAAAGTATTTATCTACCATACCCATTAAAAGTTACACTATTCATGGAATTAAAAATAATTACCTAACCTACCCATTTATATATTTTTGTGTTATACTTTACTGGTGTAGACGTTTATGGTATAAAGGTATACAAGTCTGGATGGGTAGAACATGTAAATAGTTTATGGCTAGGGCTCGTAAATATGAAACTTATAGGTATGGGTGGGTAAATATTTTAATTTTTATGGGTATTTTCGTAAATCTCCCAATAATTTCGCAAATACTATATCCAGTATGGAGTTAAAGGAGAAAAAAAAGACTTTTGAGACTTGTAACAAAAAATAAGTCAATGATAATTGTGAGGTTATAAATTATTTTATTAAGTGTAAGATATTAATTTTGAAGTTAATTTGTTTTCAAATTCATAAAATTGTCATCATAATTTGTTTTCAAATTCATAAAATTTTGAAGCTAATTTGTTTATAATTATTGACTATTTTTCTTTAAGTGCTGCGAAAACTGGCTGGTCACCAAAATTACCCTAATACATGGCCTAAATCATGTGGGGTTTTTGCGCATATCTTTGCAAAAAATTCACTACAGGTACCCATTATCCTTGGTTATGGTATTTTATCTTCGCTTCAAAATAGTTTAGCAAAATGACCTCGTGAAGCAACACTTCACGTTATAAATTGACAAGTGCTATCTCGGGGCAGCACTTGGAGCACTTGTCAACTTATATTTGAAGTGCTGGCCCCTGAGGTAGCACTTGTCAATTTTATAACTTAAAGTGTTGCCCATGTGGTAGCACTTACCTAAACTTAGTGGAGATCATTCTTGCAAACTATTTTAAGCAAGGTCGGTTAGGCAAACCATTGCATAAGGTGTCATAGTTGTGTAATTCTCCCCTATCTTTGGTAATTCACAAAAGTAAAAATTTCGTTTGGAGGCCACTTTTGCCACTGCTATTTTGTTTAGGTATCTTTTTTTCTTGGTTGTACAAAAGCAGCCATCTTTTGGAACTTCAATCCTTATGGGTTAAATTTTTTACCAGAAGTTATGAAGTTCAACTTGAACCCACAAGGGTTGAAGTTTACGCATTCTATGCCTAAAAGCTGTTGAACTTCAAAACTTCATACATGAAGTTCAACCCACAAGGTCTAAATTTTAGCCCACAAGGGTTGAAGTTACAAAAAGTTTCTAAAAACTAAATATTTTTAAAAAATAGCTCCAACTATAAAGGCGAGCCAAAAAATGGCTATTCGTGCACTTTTCCCTTTACAAAACTATGACACCATCGACTGTGGTTTGCCTTATTGATCCTGTTTAAGTAGTTTTTTCAAGAATGACTAATGCTAACTTTAATGAATAAATTCCGAACGGAAATACCCCTACAAAATCTTATAATGATGCTCGCATCCCGCCATCTCTTCCTTGTAAGTGTTGCGTCTTAAGCAGCACTTGACAATACTTGACTTTGACCCCCCCTTACATAGGCGACACTCGCCCTTTAATCTCCTCACATTCTCCCAAAAAATTTGAAGTGTTACTTGGACAAGACTTGTCCCTTTAATCTCCTCCCATATTCTCGCAGGCAACACTTGCCCTCTGATATTTCTCAAAAAAGTGGTATTTGTCGATTTATAAATTGAAATATTATATTCAAGGTCATTTTGCTAAATCATTCTTAAATAGGGATAAAAGGACATAACAAAAAATAAAGGGTTCACGTGGTGAAATGTTTTGCATATCTTTTGGATTGAATAGGATTTAGTTGGGCTTTGTAATGCGTTAAGCCCCTTAAGACAACACTGACTAATTTGTCAAATGTAACCTGATTAAACAAGTTCTGTGCATATACACTTGCTATTTAAGAAAAAAATGTTTATAATAGTACTATTAGTGTATTTTAACTTATTGTACAGTTAACGTGTCTTGTTTAATCTCATATACTATAATGGTTACATATTATTGTCTTTTAACTAACAAAATGTATATAAGTTAAACTCAATAAAAATTAATACTTTCAATGGAATAATATCATTATCAAATGAATGAGTGCAGTGACTTACTAGAAAAGAAGGAAATACAAAATACACAAGCAAATGTAGTGAAAAGGGAAACAACCCCCTATTTTAAAAAAAAAAAAAAAAAAAAATCACTTAGCTATATGACTGTTGAAACCAAAAAAACAGCTTGTGATTATGGATTGGAATTTCGGCTGGCACTTGATGTGGAGTCATCCTCCATTTCATTCTTATTCCAAACTCGTTTTCTTTCCCTTTCGATAGCTATACTCAAAACATCAACAAGATTGATAAATTACATCCATGGAAAATGAATAGAACACTAAGGTTTATTATCATATACAAATATAGTTTTCTTCTTTGTAATATTGACCTATATTTTGAGACTATGAGCTAACCTTGAGCTAAGCTGCTCGGATGTTCTTGATTTTTATATTTGATATAAACATATGGTCTTGTTGCAGCTCTACATGGATTTATTAAATTTAAGAAACCTATAAATCACAATTAAGTCGGTCATTATAACCTAAAGTACATAAGTTAGTCACAAAAATAAAATATCAAAGGGTGTGGCAACCGTCAATGAAGCGGGTGAGAATTAAAGTTCAAATTTCACCGAAAACGAAAAATAAATTAAGCAATTCTTTTCATCTGACTAAACCCTCTTGTCAGTGAATGGTAAAATATATTTGGTGGAATAATCAATATGACCAGACGATTAACCCAAAAAAAAAAAAAAAAAAAAAGTACATAGATATAAAATCAAGAGAATTTGGAGCTCAACTAAATTTACCATGAATGCATCTGTGTATATATATATCTTTGATTCCTTCTGCTTCCACCAGCAAGACCTCCAGTACCCCTTTTGTCATATTTCTTCTCCGTTTCTCTTTCTTCCACACATATTATGAGCCAGTTTGGGTGGGTTTATTTTAAACAGCTTATAAGTTAAAAGTGACTTATTATAGAAAATCCTAACTTCTCACTTTTGGTTTTTTTAAGTATATAAGGGCTTATAAGTTCATAAATTTTTGAGTTACTAAATATTTACTAATTGACTTATAAGGTTATAAGCCACTTTTAAACTCACTCAAACGAGCTCCATGTGTGTCTCGGTGCATTTTTTTTTTTTTTTTTAATTTTTGCATTGATTTTGCAGGTTGATAAGAAATAAGTAGATGCAGAAAGTACCAAAAAAATATAAAAAGAGGAATCATGCATATGGTATTGTCTTACTAGGAAGATTACAATAGCTTATAAGTAAAGAAATGCTGCAAGCTAGCTTACTTCACGATGAGACTAACAAAATTATTAATTATTTCGAGTTGCAAAAAAAGATATTAATCTTTGTGTATAGCTTAAGCAGGTTACGTAAAACTTGACCAGTTGGTTTGCTCATTGTCTTATAACAGAATTAATAGAACGAGTCTTTTATTATTAGTACTGATTAATTTTATTATTGGAATGTCAAACCTATGACTATCTTCAACACGTGATCCAAGAAAATAAGTAAAATACATTAGTATTAGTATTAGTTTAGTAGTACATTCAAAACATGTCCAGGGAAGTGAGTATTCATCAAATGTACTATTTTGCAAATAGAAGGGCAAGAAAACTCTATGAAAAGATGGTGGTTATCTCTTCTTCCAAGAGCGTCATATTTTTTCTACTAGCAGCAATCCAATTAGTTTCGCACATGAAAAAAACATTAAAATTTTCATTTTTTGAAACTAATACTTTTAATGTTATTTAACTACACTTAATATTATGAATCTGCACTCCCTAAGTTCAATAAATCTGTTGAATTTTACAAACCATAAAGAAGTTCCCCTTTGCACTATAATTAGCTCAGCACCAATCAAGAGTTCCCTAAAATGTTTAAGAGTTCGAACAAAGTTTGGACTGACTAATTAATAGACCGTCTTGTAGCTCCGATTCAAAATAATCAGTGAATAAATTCATAGTAGGAGGAATCATGACCATTCTAGTTACAATAATATTGATTATTTTGTTGTATGTTAAGACAAAAAATTTCATCTCCTATAGAAAGTTTAGTTAGAAGCCATCCTAATTAAATCACTTCTCTTTAGAAATTCAATCCCCCAAAGCTCCTTTTCTAACTTTTTGCTGTCACTATTCATGGGATACCCCACCTACAAGGAAATTATACATTTATACATAATCTTTTTAGACAAAATCTAACCAAAATATCAATTTTTTATATTATCTTAATGTTAGTATTTAGGTTTGAAGAACCATTATTTCACCACTTTCTTTCCCCGTCTTTGATATCTTCAACCACTCCTTTAAGACCTTTTGAAGAATTAGTCTTAATTATTATGTTACTTCCAAAATGAGAAAAACAGTTGACATTTTTAGACAACTTTACAAGTTGATACATAGATTTTGACCAAATCAACGCTAAAGTCAGTTTTCTCTGCTATTCTTTAAAAAAAAGGTAGGGAGACCAATCCACCATAAAGAATACTTTAAAAAAAAAAAAAAACAAAGAAGATAAAGGTAGAAGATGTGTAGTGGTTGTCTAGGGGAATAGTGAATGCTGAAGGTTAAACTATTAGGTAGTGAAATTTTTTTTACCTATTTGTGTATATAAGTTAAATTATCATCTTCTTCTTTGTATGTGCATGCTAAATCCAATACGTCCCGTACATTTGTAAATACAACTCATTATTCACTTCATGTAGTAATACCAATTATATACTTTTCATTAACACAGGCTGCAAAAAATTGGGCAGGTTTATATCATTTTAAGATAGTGCTATAAATCTTAATTGTAAGAAAAATGATCTAACAGTTCAAAATATTTAATGCATTTTAACTTGTTGCAGCAGCTTAATATGTCTTATTTTCCATGTATTACTAATTTCATCTTTAAGGTACTGCCAGGGGCGGACTTACATTGGTGGTAGCGAGTGCCACAGCACCCGCTAACTTCGACGGAAACTGTGTATATATTGGTACATACATATGGAAATAGTACAAATATTTAAACTGGCACCCACAGTAACAAAAGCTCCTGGAGTGCCAGTGGTAAGGGTTCCTGATTCCTCTCAATGTGGCACCCAATATCTTGAAATTCTGGATCCGCCCCTGGGTACTGCCGAAATTTCCTTTTACGCAATGCATAGATCAAGTTGCAACTTATTGTAGGTATTTACATCAAAACTCTGCTCTTCAAAAGCAACAATATTCTTGCTTGCAAATCATTATACATCTCATGAATCCTCATTTCAATCATCCAACAAAGCAAAAAAGAAAAAGAACTGTACATCTTGTCTAATAAATTGGTACACTTAAACGCCAGAAGTTCCTGAAAATTGGATGTTAGTAATGGCACGCCAATAATTGTATTTCTGTCTCAGATAGAACGAAGCGAGGCAGAAGGTCTAGGATATCTTGCTACACGAGGGGTCTCTTCTGAACTGCTTCTGCATGACCTGTTGAGCTCACCGCTTGATTGACTGCTAAGCCGATTCAACTGATGATCCTTGTTAGTATCATTTTTCACTGTATCCTTGGACTCCTGAAGTTGTTCTAGAGCTGTTACTACCTCATCCATCGTTGGTCTTGACTTTGGGTCCATTGTTAGGCATTGAACAGCGAGGTTCGCTACCTTAAGGGCACGAGTGAGTGAATATTGTCCCTCAAGACGGGAATCAAGAACACGGAAAACTCTACGTTTGCTTGTTAAGTAAGGTCTTGACCACTCGACAAGACTGTGCTCCCCCATTGGCCGATTTTTGTCTATTGCTTTCTTACCAGATAGAATTTCCAGGAGAACAACTCCGAAGCTGTATACATCACTCTTGGCAGTAAGATGACCTACCAAATAAGAGAAACATATGGAGGTCAGAACTAGATTAGCCTTGTATTTTGACAAGTATTGATACAGTTCTACTTAATATACATGGCAATCATACTTAACAACGAGACCATGATATTTTCTATGTGCAATAACGAGGATAGGCAAAATATAACTATGGTCTATGGTCCATTTAATTCAAAACTAAAATCCTCACATCTTAATGATCGCTCGTCAATTCAGATGAATCCTAAATTCAGATGGCATTTACAGGTCGAGACAAGTTGATGAGAATATAACACGACATTCATCCAATGCAACTTGACACCACCACCAAAAGGAAGTCTACAAAATAATCTCAACATGGATAACAAACCTGTGGATAGATACTCTGGAGCAGCATATCCATAAGTTCCCATAACCCTTGTAGAGACATGGCTTTTGTCACCAGTAGGGCCATCCCTGGCCAACCCAAAATCAGAAAGCTTGGCATTGTATTTCTGTAGATGTGACGAGAAAAATGGTGTGCATCAAACCACCATTCACTAACAGCAGAAGCATCAATGTACCCAAGGTCAAAGAGAACAAAAGTGAGATATAATTACCGAGTCAAGCAGGATATTAGATGTCTTGAAGTCCCTGTATATAACTTGTGTTTCAGCATTGTGAAGAAATGCAAGACCCCTTGCAGCACCAAGGGCAACTTTCATACGGAGGCTCCAAGAAAGTGCTTCAAAGTATGAACCCCCTGATTCAAGGAAAACTCATGAATATAGGATCTAACAAGCCAGTGAGGTGAATCATAATAACCAAACAACTGGCAACATAAGAGAGAGATTCAAAACTTACTCCTGAATAGATGATTCTCCATGCTACCCTTAGACATAAACTCATAGACTAGAAGCCTGTGATCATCCTCTAAGCAATAACCAATTAATTTTACAAGATTCGGATGGCGTAGTTGACCAAGATAATTTATCTCAGCCTGCAATTTTATAAGTTCAAGAACATAAACACATTGAGCTACAATGCTTGCAAAATTCAGCTATCATAATTTATAAATTCATACTGTAAACTGAATGCAATTTAAGAAATCTCTACTAACTAATAATAAATTTATTGATCACATTATTTACCCCAATTTTCTACCAGATTCCATGCAAAGTTGGTAAGAAATATGTATCCTTTTTACAACGAAGCATGCAGATAGGCAACACAATAATATTCCAAAATCACATGCATTGACTCGTATATAACAAACTTCAGGAGTGTATAATGGATACTGCAGGAAAAAGAAATTCTAAGATCATGTTTTAAATCCAAGTGGCATAATAGCACTCACCACCCATTCCCGGTGCCCCTGCAGACCTTCTTGATTTAACTTCTTCACAGCTATCACAATGCCAGCGCCGGGCTTAGATGCTACAAGAGTAAGCTCATCAACCCACCCCTTGAAAACAGAACCAAAACCTCCTTCTCCAAGAACACTGTCAGGACGGAAGTTTCTAGTGGCTGATCGGAGTTCATTGAAAGTATAGCTCCTCAAGTTGGATGACTGCAAGATCTCACCTTCACTCCGGGGAGTTGGGGGTACGGAACCTGATGACATTTTGCTATTCGAATTACTAGTCTCAGTACCATTTCCACTGACATTTCTAGAACCAACCCCTGAAAGAATCCATGTACATATTGCATTCAAATGACAATAAGATCAAGATACGAATACGCATCCAAGAGCCAATTATTACTATCTTAGCAGCCAAATTAAGAGGAATATGGATAATAATGACCAAGTCAAAAGGGCATTCTTCTGTTTTTATTTCACTTTTTTTGTCTTTCTTCTTCCTCTTCTATTTTCTCCTTTTTTTCTTGAAGCAAACAAAGCATTTAATTCATCTAGAGCCATAACTAACCAAATTGAACTATATGTAACAAGTAAAGGGAACAAACAGAAGAACAAAATAACAATGCCAAAACCAAGCCAGGGAAAGTAAAGACTGTTAAAAGGGCAGTTTGGTGCACGAAGCATCCCGCGATCACACGGGGTCCGTGAAAGTAAAGACTGTTACATAATCAAATTGTGAAAGAAAATACCTATCCCAGTAAAAATTGTAGTCTCAGCCTTGATTTGGTTGCTCATACAAATCCCCATTAGACCAAAACAACTCAAAAAGATTCAAACTTTATACCTCCACAGCCCAAAAAAACTCAAAAAGATTCAAACTTTATACCTCAACAAGCCAAAAGACAAATGACCATTAAGTACCAACTTCAAGTAAAAGTGCAGCTCGGTGCACAAAGCATCTCGCAATCACTACATAACAAAAACTTCAACACAAAACCACACAAGATTACTTAACTTAGATCTAATATGAACTAACAAATGGTCCCTTTTTGAGTGTATTTCTGAACAGCAAAATGGTTATTTATAAAGAGAAGTAGTGGGAAAAGACAATGAAAGTTGCAAACTTTGTTTACTGAACTTCTTGGGTTGTAATCATTTTACAATTTGTTGGCTTTGAACCAAATTTATGTAAAGGATTAATTTAAAGGTTTCTTGATTCTTTATTGGATTTCCTTGAAGAAGCCTTTCTTGGACCCTTTTGCTAAAAGCTATAGAAGGTTGACTTAGTCTACTAGTAGGAAGTGTAGGACCAACAAACAAAAAAATATTGGCGAAATTTTTACTATTCCATCCGTCTCAATTTATGTAGAGTTAGTTGATTGAGCACGTAGTTATTTGTGCGGCGGAAAATTATTTGATAATGTAAATTATAGAAAAACATCTTTTTTTTTGGACCGACTAAAAAATAAAATGCGTCATGTAAACTAGGTGGAAGGGAGTACTAAAGTAGCTTTTATTAGTTGATCAGAAAATTAGTTATCAAGCAATTATTCAGCTGAAATTGATTTCAACATTAGTTAAGAGTTAGTATGACTTATGGTTGCTTAGCTGTTGGATTTTCTTCAGTGATTCTTTTTTCTCTTTTTTCTTTTGATGTAACGGAGTTAGTTCAAGTAAAAGGGTCCTTAACTAAAAGATCATAAATTTCATTTTTGACATTGCAAACTTTAGTTAAGTTCTCGATAATGATTAATCATATTATTACGATAGATTGTGATGAACTCAAAATATAAATTTAGTGAAATCATCTTTAAGATTTTGAATATTGAACTTAAAATATTTTTTAAAATATTCAAATTTTGTATTTGTATTTTAACGGATTTTTACATATATATTTTTTTGTTTCGTACTAATGTTTGAATGAACTTGGTACTTAAGTGATGCATGCCATATTATTATGCCATGATTATTAAAGTGTCTTTTGCTAGCTTCCAGAACTTTTAAAATCAAAATGTGTCCTTTCTTTTGAGGTCTTGATAATTTAATTATCAGAGCCTCTAGAGATCCACAGTTTTAAGGTTAAAGTTGTACTGTATTTGTAAATTATCGATAATGAATTAAAAAGTGTCATTTTATAAAAGTGAAGACTGTCTTATTAAGGAATCGTTTGTCTGCATTGTCTTTCATATAATGGAACTTATCAAATCAAGAAACAGTTTCATAAGCATTTGATACCCTCAGAGGGAAAACAACAATATAGAAACTGCACCTAGGCACTAATACAGTATTATAGTATATACAGAGTAAGCATTTTTTATTTCCATTTCCATTTTAACACGTAAATCTGTCTCCAATCTGATATGTCTAAATTGTTCTCTTTCAACTAAGAAAAGTATAAATACCTGTCAAGTTCATCCTTATTAACATTTCACATAAAAAAATAAAAAATTTAAAGACTTGAATTTTAATAGTTTACGAATGACATGGACTCGGCCACCCTTACTGTTAGAGATGGGGTACATTACAACAAACGTATCCAAAAAGGAACTGGAAGTCTCGTATTTATCACGAGTTGAAGAATCTCAAAATAACCGTATCATCAAATTAAAAGTAAAATTACGGTATTATGAACTTAATAATTACTTGAATAGCAATAAGAGCAAACAACTTAACTGGACTTCATGAGCTTTGCTAGTCAAGATGTCTATTCATAAGACTTAGCCTCTTGGAAAATATTTTATCTTTAGAAAGCGAGTTTATCCCATTTATTTACACTAGTTACAAATTTTGGCAACACTTTGGAAGACGATGCTTCACTAATGGACTGATAGAGTATAGCTTTAAGGCAAGGAAACGGAAGTAGACAAATAGCCTATTTTGGGTGCACCATTTAAATTTTAGCAAATTTCCAATATTATTTAATTTTAGCCACTGACATGAAATCCTTTAATGATAAACTTCATACCTTGTTGAAGTTAAGTACTGAAGGTCTGGAATTTAAATTCAAATCTGAAGGTTTGAAGATGGGCATATTAATGGATAAACATCAAACCTGGCATAACAACTTCAAACCTGGTTTGAAGTTAAAAGCATAGTCAGCTTTCAGCTTCAAACCTTCATGTTTGAAGTTCAAACTTTCAAGATTGAAGTTCGGCATAGTAACTTCCAACTTCAAATCATAGCAACTTCCAACTTCAAATATTCCTTCAAATCTAGAGATAGCAAGGTTTGAAGTTAGAAAATATGCAGCTCGGGCATAATGGGGGTGGGGGGAGGCAAAGACCCGAAATAGGCAATTTTTTTTTTTAAAAAAAAGTTACTGGATAAAACCTAAATAAGGATGGCACTTATTTAGGATGATGTAAGATATGGTTTGGTCCTCCTTACTTTGTATTGTCCTTATTGAGGCATTTTACTTTTTATAATTTATAAAATTGGTCACTAGGCACACTTTCTAGCTGACTCTTCATTTTAAAAGAAATGAGGATGGCAAAACTGGATGCTGGACTAAATTTTACCAAAGTATTTTGGGAAAAGTGCATGAAAGGCCACTTTTTCCACTGGTCTTTTGGCACATGCCACTAATACCAAAATATTTAGTTTGTGGCCACTTTTCTTAAAAGATAGAACTTCAGCCCAAAGGCCGGACTGAAGTTCAGTCCTTAAAGATTGAACTTCAGTCCAGGGCCATATGGATTGAAGTTCACTCCTTAAAGACAGAACTTCAGTCCAGGGCCATGTTGACTGAAGTTCAGTCCTTAAAGATTGAACTTCAGTCCAAGGCTATATGGATTGAAGTTCAATCCTTAAAGATAGAACTTCAGTCCAGGGCCATGTTGACTGAAGTTCAGTCCAGTCCTTAAAGATGGAACTTCAGTCCAGGGTCATATGGACTGAAGTTCAATCCTTAAAGATGGAACTTAAGTCCAGGGCCATATGGATTGAAGTTCAGTCCTTAATGATGGAACTTCAATCCAAGGACCGTATGGACTGAACTTCAGTCAATGATCAGAACTTAAGTCAATGTTTATTTAGTAAAAGCCCAAAAGTGGCCTCTAGTGTAAGACCAAAGAAAATAGTGGCCTCAAACCAAATACCGGTGTTAAAAGTGGCCGTTGGACGAAATTTTTACTAAGTATTTTAGGTAGATTTGCATAAATAAGACACTTCCCGCAAGTTATTGTGTGAAATATATTTATTTGGCGTTTTTGTCACAGTTTTGGTCCCGATAAAAAAGTATTAAATTTTTTGCCCCTGTAAAGAAAATATTCTTGGCACCTCTTGCTAATAGAAAGATCTGGCGATTACCAAAAATTTTTTATGAGAGTAAAAATATAAGACTTTTCTTATGAGGATCAAAACTATGATGAGGCGCTAGAAGTGTCCTATTTCCCTATCACAATTTTGGCCTCGTAAGAATACTCTTGTAGTTTTAGCTCCCGTCAAGTTAAACTCCTAGTTATCACCAGATCCTACTAGAAGTATGACATGCGTCTCGCCAAGAGTTCCCCTATGGTGACTTATAGCGATTGTCAGGAGTTTTTTCCTAACAAGGATTAAAAATTTAAGAGTTGTTTTACAAAGACAAAGTGTGAGGACGCACTTAGATCTGTCTAGATTGCACAAATATTTGGTTGTTACAATGCTATGTAAGACATAGCCAATTTTGGTAAAGCTTTACAAGATACAACCACTTTTACAGAGTAAGACTCAGTAACTAAAGTTGGACTCCATTCAAGCCAAATGCCAATTCTCAAATCTAAAGTTTTTATTTTTGACTGAATTACCCAACTTCAGCTCTTTTGATTTGATATGGGCAAAAAATTCATGAACTTATTGGAGTAGAGGGGCCGGAATAACATGATGAGACCAAGTACAAGTGTCTATTTGACTATTCTGCCAATTTTAAAAAGATGTTGCGCGTTTAAACAATAATGTTGAGAAAATAGGCTTCCATGCCAAAGTTTTCACATCTTATCCAGGTATGAATATGAGATCAATATTTAGCACGTATAGGATAAAAATGTGCATGGTCTTGAGTGATTAAACACAGTAAATATTTGTTTATTTAAAAAAAGGAACATATTTTTATTTTATACCCACCACCTAAACGACTATCTTGCCCATGGATTTAAGTCTATGTTTTACTTCTTCAATTTCGATCTTACCTTTTTCTGTTTTGGTTCTGCAATCAATCCTAATCTTTTCTCTTCAGCATGAAACTCTTTTTCATTTCGAAATCTAATTTTGTACTATTTTGAAATTTAATTTTTTGATTTTGTATTTTCAGGTTTTGTGTTTCGTTTATGATTTTGATGTTCTTTCGTGTATCTTATTAATAATGGTTAAATCTAACTTTAAATTGGATTGTATGTAGGATGAAAGCACAGTAATAATTGATTAATTAGGAAGATGAACATCTAGTATGAAGTACGATTGGATCAAGGAAATTATGTTGTTAAGTTAGATATGGTTATTATTTACAAGTATATCTACTATATTGTATGGTGGCTAATCGATGATATTAGCTATTAGATTCAAATGGTATATTTTTTCGATTATGTTGTTGAAGCAGTGAAATTATAAGTAAAAAGTTGTTTTTATGTATTGTGAATTTATCAGCACAATTTACACAACTATATAATGTTAGAGACTACTTTACGTAAAAACAACAATACTATGAGACTTTTCAAAACTAGCAGTATTTCTTTTCTAAAATATAGCAAATAGACATAAACTTAGAAAAAATCCTAGATTCCCTTTCTACCCTTGGCACCTCCCACCCAGCCCCCATCATTTCCAGAACCATCCTTCGTGGTCATCGCCTCTTGGCCACCATCGTCGGCCGTCAGCCACTGGTCGCCAGCCGTTTTTTTTTAATTTTTTTTTTTACAATTATATATTTGTATGTCAGGTATTTCTTCACCGTATCTACAGTGATTCACTAGAAATAACAAAACCCACAATCATAAACACCATAAAAAAAAATGAAGAATGAGATGAAAAAGAAGAACAATACACACAGTTTTGTTGCGCATTTAATATAGTTGAGATACATTGTACATACAATCGATACACAAAATATACAAAAGAAATAATCAAATATACACTCAAATACACATGACATATAATTTTGATATACTGTGAAACTTTACAGTTATGGAGAAACACATGGCATACAATTGACATTCAGTCATCATACAATCGCTAAATAGTCGCCATATATTCGTTATACAATATCAAAGCAGAGGAGAATCACTAGGAAAAAAAGAACGTAGCATCTTGCGAACTCATATTTTTCCACATTAATCAATGAATTTTGAATTTGGGATTTAAAGACTAATCATGATTTTTTTTTAAATTGCTTATCCTGACATTGAAAGGCCTAATAAACTATGTTTTATTTATAAGATGTGAAAGCACCATCGTTTTAAAACCTTGTGTAGCCCTGTCAAAAGAAATAATTTTTCTCTTTCTAAATTTTAGAACGTACGGGGATTCAGTTGGAGAAGTATAAGTAATTTAGAGCAAAGCCAATGTTCTGAAAAAAATAATGGGGACTTCAAAATTAGCAACTCATTTGATCCACCCAGCCTGCCTAGATTTTAATAAGTCAAACATGAGCTAGAATAGTGGTTGTGCCAACTACGTCCAACTTATCTTGATCTGGTAGAACTTCATTCACATCAAGTATGATGCATAGTTAGCGTGCTTGCAATAACTCTCCTAATTCGACAGTGTTTTAGGTTTGTTCAGAAGAAGAAGGTGGAACTAATTAGTTCTAATAAGGATATTGCAGATCCTACATATGCTTAAGAGCAAATGAGATAACAAAGAAAACACTAGTTGCCTGGAATAAAATGTGTCTACCAAAGTTTGCAAGTGGTTACAATCTGATCAATCTAAAGCCAAGGAACATGGCTGCAATTGTTAAAATATGTTGGGACATAGCTAGAAATAATGTAAAGCTGTGGATTATATGGGTATATACCTACTCATGCTAGTGACTTCAGTAAAATACCACACATTGCCTTCTCTATTACTTGAATTTTTATTGTGCTATATCGATGAAATATGTGCACTGATCATGGTTTAGTGGTATATTGCAGGATAATAAAACTGAGGAAGAGAATAGGATGAAAACAAGTCAAATTATCAAGTTGCATGAACTGTCTACAACTATGGTCATCGTGATCGCGTGACTACCGTCGCTACCGCGTAAAAGTTGTTGACACCTAATTTTGTCCCAGAATTTTTGAATCAAAGTCGAAATATTTTAAACAAGACTAATTTTAAAAATGAAAAGCTAATATTCAAGTTGTGCTCGAGTAAAGGTTGAAGTGGATTTCCTTGGAGATTTTCGTCAACGAATTCAAATTAATGAGTTGGATGAGGAAATTGAAAGTTTAAAATCTAAGTAGATCAAGATCTGCTATGATTACAAACCTAAATATTGCAAATAATGTTGTTCTCAAGGTCATGATGAAGCGAGTCGTTACAATCGTCATCCAGAGTTGGCACCTACCTATTAGGGAGAAGCAAACTGGTAGTGATGTTAACGTACCAAATCGTCAAGTTGGTACAAGACAAAACTAGGTTAGGGTATAATGATGTTTGGCAATATTTGGCTATTTTACTTTAATATCTTCTCACATTTTGGTACTTTATGCGCTTGTTATATGTGATAATTGTGTTTCTTATGCTCACTTATCGTATTTGTGATTTAGGAATGGTGCGGATGAATTCGAGACAATAACAATCAAATTAAAGTTAATGGACACATTGGAAGCTATGGTGGAAGCAAGGCTTCCAAGAAAGCGTTGAAGAGTTGGAAGCTATACTAGGAGCAACAAGTTTTTAGCGCCGTTGCCGGGGACTAATTAATTGACTGTTTTCTTTTTAAACGATTCGTTATTTTCTATTCAGGTTTAATTTTTGTTTTGATTTTCTTGTGCTATTTCAGGTATTAGGTTTCTCTTAATCCTTACCTGTGGGAATGGAAGAAGAACGAGCTTTAACTGTGCGAGATGTTGCTCTTCCCATTCTAGAGGGAGTAGCCTCGAGCATAGTTAAACCTGAAATTACTGGACACTTTGAGATTAAGTCCGACATGATACAACTGCTACATGCGACTGAACAATATGCTGGATTATTGCACGACGATCCACAACAACATATCCAGAATTTCTTGGAGATTAGTGACACATACACACCAGTAGGGGTCTCAAATGATTATATTCGATTGATACTCTTTCCATTTTCATTGATTGGGGCAGCAAAGAAATGGTTAAAGGCTGAAAATCCTGGATCTATCACTACTTGGGATGCTTTAGCTAAGAAATTTTTGGCTAAATTCTATCCATATGCCAAAACAGCTAGAATAAGGAGTGAGATTATGTCTTTTAGACAACGAGATGGAGAATCCTTGTATTCAGCTTGGGAGAGATTCAAGTCATTGTTAAGAGATTGCCCGCACCATAACCAGTCTAATAAGGTGTTGGCCCACACTTTTTTTGAAGGCTTGAATGCTCATACCAATATCGTCGTGGATGCTGCAGCTGGAGGCCAAGTATTGGCCTTGAATTTTAACCAGATTTATGAATTGCTGGATAAATTTTCTCAGAGCAATCCTGACTGGCAGGGCGATGGTAGAGCCCCAACTCAAAAAACTGGTGGAGTACTTCAATTGGATGCAGTTTCAGCATTGAATGCAAAGATGGATGCGATAGCTAACCAAATTAGCAAGCTAGCATTGCCACCAACTCAGCAACAAGTGCAGCAGTTTCAAAGTTTTTGTGAGGTATGTGGACAAGATCATGCTACTGATGTTTGCCCCTCCAATCCAGAGTCAGTTTATTACGTGGAGAATCAAAATAGATCTCAGGGACAGAATCAGAACAAGCTTAGTAATAACTACAATCCTAATTCACGAAATCATCCTAGCTTCTCTTGGAGTGATAACCAGGCTGCACAAGGTAATACGAGATCTCAGAATAACTACCAGAATTCACATCCTCAGGCTCAACCACATCAGTCCAACAGTTCAATTGAAAATTTGATAAAGCAAATGTTAGCAGGCCAGCAGAGAATTATAGCTGACAATACAGCTCAGGCACATGCCATAGAAGATCTTACTACTGCTCAAAAAGACCTTGAACGCCAAATGAGGCAGTTAGCTGGAGCCCAAAAATTCTAGACCACATGGAGCACTTCCTGGTAATGTTGAATCGAATCCAAATCTAAAGGGAGTTGAGCACTGTCTTGCTATAACACTAGTTAAGGGTGAAGAGTTGATGACCAAAACTAAGGAGAAGGAGCAACTTAAAGCAGCGGAAGTAGAAAAAGTGGAGAAAGTAAAGAATAAAGAAGAAAAAAAAGAGGCACCTCTACCGCCCCCACGATTCCCACAGAGACTTCAACCATCAAAGGATATGGCTCAATTTCAAAAATTTGTGAGTATGATGAAAGAGCTTCAGGTTAACATTCCTTTGACTGATGTGTTTGAACTGATGCCGTCATTTGTGAAGTTCCTAAAAGAGATTCTAGTTAAGAAGAGAAAGCAACAAGAGATTGATATAATCGAGTTGACGGAAGAGTGTAGTACAATCCTGAGTAAATTACCTCCAAAACTTCAAGATCCTAGGAGGTTTACTATTCCTTGCACTATTGGTGGTCATAATATTTCTGGTGCACTGTGTGATCTGGGGACCAGCATAAATCTCATGCCTCTGTCTGTCTATAAAAGGTTAGGCCTAGGAGAAATCAAACCTACTTCAGTTACTCTTAAGATAACAGATGGATCACTCATTTGTCCCTATGGTAAGGTGGAGGATGTGTTGACTAAAGTTGGGAAGTTTACGTTCTCTGCTAATTTTATTATTCTAGACTATGAAGAGGACCAAGAAGCTCCAATAATTCTGGAAAGACCATTCCTAATCACCTCGAATGAAATTATCGACATGGAACTTGGGGAGATGACTGTGAAAGCACATGGAGAAAAGGGTTACTTTCAAGGTTTATAACGAAAAGGATCACAAGGCTAAGTTTGTGGAGTGTTCCTTGATAGAATGTGTTAGTCAAGACTCTGAGAGTAAATTGAAAGAGGTGTTTGAGTGGAATGTAGAACAAAGTGACCACGACACCATAATTTACAAGTTGAAGGAAAATTCACCTCAAGGAAGGAAGAAGGCAAAAGTTCGTCATATGAAGAGGAGATGTAAATGCTGGAAGTGAGCTTAAAAGTATCGTCGTGCCACGACGTTAACTAAGGCGCTTGTTGGGAGGCAACCCAATTTTTATCGTTTTCGTCATTTTTATTTATGTAGTATTACGTAGTTTTCTCGTCATTTTGTAGGGCTCGAAAAATTCGGAAAGGGGATTATATTCTGGAAATAGGGGCAGAGACACTTAGGCGTGGAGTGACGAAATTCAAACAGGAAGTATTGCTTTTAGGGACTGGTTAACTATCTACCCAAAGTGTCGCTTGAAGAATCGCATCGGGAGAGCTGAATACTTGGAAAAATTTTGGAAAAATTTGAGGGAGTGCTACCAGCAATGTCCCACTGGAAGAAAAGCTTTGGCAACACAGTAAGTTCAAAAAATGATACAGCAATCCACAGGCGTCGCTTCACATAACGCTTTCAGCCAAAAACTGGACAGAGCTACCAGCAGAGCGTCGCTTCCAGCGTCGCAGTGAGCTTCCAACAGCTCAAGGCGATCACAGAGCGTCTCCTTCCTCAGAGCTTCCAGCTGCATAAAAGTTGAGTTCAAAGCGACGCTCTCACAGTCGCAGCTAGCTAGGCAGTGAACTCCATACGTTTAAGGCGATTGCAAGGCGTCGCTTCCTCTATCGCAGGTAAGTTCAAAAATATTTTGCGGGTCGACCCGGTCTTGACCCGTTGACCCGCAAATATCAAAACATAAACACACATATCTTTCCCTCCTCCACTGCCTGTAACGAAACAAAACATAGAAGAAAATTTTTACTAAGGCAATTACACAACACTTCACCTATTCAAATCTTTCGATCCATCTTCTTCATTACCTAACAACTGCTCAGGTACGTCGCCCTCACTTTTGCTCTCTCTCGCTGCCGGTCCAAAGTGTAACAGCCCCGTCTCCTCTTCCCTATGCAATAAATATTTTTGTGCTGAATTATTTTCAAAAGAATCCTTGTCGGGGTAGTTATAAACATTGAATCCTTGATGGTATGTCTGGTATGCTGTAAAGCTATCTCCCATAAAATTTGGGAGGGTTGTCTCTTTCCAAATGCTTATGAAATCTGCACATAAAGTTTATGCACAAAACCTGTTTGCTAAAATGCCTCAATGACTAAAAAATTGATTTTTTGTGAATTCTTGAGTAGAAAAATTACATATAGGCATAAATTGAACATTGTGATGCTCTTCGAGGTTAAAATTGGTCGCTCTTGAGCTAAACTTGACATGACTATGAGTTAAAGTGTGTCATCGCCATTATCGCATACTAGTCGTTTCCAAGTCCCGGCCTTTTGAATCCCTCTTGCTGCCCCATTGCTTTTTTGTGTTAGTTTTAGAATAGTTAGTTCGTATTACTTGCTTTATAGTATAGTTAGGATTATGTGTGGGGTCGTTATGACACCCGTTGATTCTTGTATGTGTAGCTACTTGTCTCGAAGGTTTAGGTAATGTTAAGCTCAAGTGTGGTGTGCGCACACACCAAATGCCTTAAAATGACGACATGTCGGGGGAAGTCTGAGTACCCCTTGCTCTACAGACGCTTGATGGATTAGTAATGGAGATGGTGTCACTGCTAGCACCAAAGGCTAGGTTGGTTAAGCCTTCAGGGAAGTTCTTTTTACTCTTGCTCTTTATTTTTGTTCGCACTGAGGACAGTGCTTGATTTTAAGTGTGGGGTGGGGGAATCCCTAGTTTTGAGGTTATGGATGATTGTACCCTTTAGGAATTTAATTTTAGCAATTTTTATTTTTGTCACTTGACTTATTTTTTAATTGTTTCTTGTGTTAATATATAAAAAATGAAAAAAAAAATTAGAAAACTAATGAAAAATTTCAAAAAGATTTTATTTTTAGTTTTAGTTAGTGGTATAGTCATCCTCCCCATGGTTTTTCTTATGGCCTCGGTTCTTTTCCATGAGTATACCTTTGAACCGGGTAATTTTTATTTTTAGGAGTAGTTTAGTAGTAGTAGTTAGTAGAATAGTTTAGGAAATTTGATAGAATGCTAGGTGCCTTTGGTTTGTTTGATCCGGTGGATTTAGACCTGAGCATTTACTATGTGTGAATCCCTTTTGATTTTAAAATTGTGACGCATGCCTAGAAAAATTTGAATGACCTTTTTGAGACGCTTAGGTTCAACTACTTGACTCTTTTGTGAACTATTGTGCCTTAGTGCTTAAATTTTCAAAATTGCGCCTTATTTGCTTGAACCAAGAGTTGGAATGAAACCGTCTTTAGTGAACTATGTGCCATGTGTGATGTGAGTTATCTTTTCTTATGTTCCGTGCCGCATATTGATGTCTAGAACTTGCCCCATGTGTGTTCAAAGCGAAATCCTAGGTTTTCTCTAGTCGGGAGATGATACAGGCGTTACTTTGATAAGCCATTTTAGCCTTGATTAGCCTACCCTTTGATATTATCCTTCTTAAGCCCTCTTGAGCCTATTGACTCTTTTGTTGGCACCCACATTTCAAGCCTTGTCCCTTTTGTTCTTAATTATCTTTCTTTTGAATCCGTACTGCTTAGAGCACTTTAATTGAAATAGTTGATTGTTTGTGGAGTTGTGGTTGGAGAAATTTGGAGGGTTTTGAGTGGAACCGATGAAAGAAAATAATATGGTGCATTTTGAAAAGAAAAAAGAGAGAATCATTGGCAAGGTTGAGAAAAATATTGGAAAAAAAAAATGAAATGAAAAAGAGAAAAATAAAGAAAACAAAAGAAAGAAAAAAAATCTCAATCCTTGCTAGTGTTGTGCAAAAGTAAAGTTGCAAATTGCTTAAATTTGAGAGAATATTCCTTATGTATGTTTGGGTAGTTGTTTGGTTGGATTTGAGAAGAATGGCAAAAATAAAAATTAAAGTGATGTATTAAAGTGCTTAGGGAGGTAGTCACTATTTTATCCATATTTATCCTACCCGTACTTTAGCCTACATTACAACCCGTAAAGTCCTAGTTAATACCGATTGGAGCGAGCTTACATTAGTGGATTCCTACACTACGGGCAAATCTATGGTACGTTGTGTGTGGCACGTGAACTTCTTTTTAGAGAGCGAGTGAATTCTTCCTATATTATGTCCCTCATTTGTTCTTGATATATATTCTTTGTGTGATATTTGGGACGCTCTCTTGATTTGGTGAGGGCACATGGTTTGCGCGAGATAGGTGGAGTTTTGACTTCTTGGTTGAGTGAATGGGTGTGATTTTGTGAAAGCTTGGTTTCATTGAGTCGGTTTTTTAGATTGAGATGTCTTGAGTGGGTTGTTCTAGTGTTCTGTAATGTGATGAATTTTTGGCATGTTGAGGGCCACATGGTATGTATATGCACTTGTCTAATGGTCGGTATCAACCATAATCATAGGTAGACCTGTTCTATTGAGTGTTGGGATCTAGTTGGGAATTTGGTTTTTGATGATTGCTCGAGGGTGAGCAAAGGTCTAAGTGTGGGGTGGTGATGTTTGGCAATATTTGCCTATTTTACCTTAATATCTTCTCACATTTTGGTGTTTATGCGCCCGTTATATGTGATAATTGTATTTCTTGTGCTAACTTATCGTATTTGTGATTTTAGCAATGGTGCGGATGAATTCGAGACAATAACAATCAAATTAGAGTTAATGGACACATTGAAAGCTATGGTGGAAGCAAGACTTCCAAGAAAGCCCTGAAGAGTTGGAAGCTATACTGGGAGCAACATATAACAAGTGGGAAAGTTGTTGGTGATCCAGCAAACGTAAAAGATAAAAAAAATAATAATCAAGGCAAAGGTGGTAGAAGGGCTAATCCTAATCGTGGTCCAAACTCTTGATTGTGAGTGGTAAGAAGGGTGATGTACCCAGCGCCTAAGGAAACTGATCGTGTTGTGGATCAAAACAGAGTTGATGATAGTAATATTCTCATAAAAAAAACTCTTTTGATGTATTGGTTGATAATGAGGCAATGGATGATGATGTTGAGAAAAATGTTACTGATGCGGATGTTGATATAGGGGGCAAATCACATCACAGGTTGCGAGGAAAATTCATTGAAGCCTGCGTGTTTGGATGTTGATAAAAAGGCAGCCCAAGATATTGCATTGGAGCAGCAGATTGACACAAAATCAAAAGGTTCTAAGCATGATGGAAAGCATATATGATCAAGATAGAGAACCTTTAGTTATACCTCACCAAGTTTGAATTGCAGGGTCTTTTTACATATTTCATTTCATCGCTTGTAAAAAGAAGTGTGGATTGCATAATTCCACTTTCTTTCTAGCCTTTATATTTTTATATTATCTTAGTATTATCATATGTAATATCATCATAGAGTGTGTTACAAACTCTGTGGTGATCATAAAATAATTGGTGTTTGCGAGTTCTTATTTTTTGCATTCGTACTAGACGCGAGGTTTTCCCCTCGATATGATGATGTAAGGTATGGTTTGGCCCTCCTTACTTTATGTTGTCCTCTTGAAACCCTTGTTATAAACTTGATGAACATTGGATCTTGATTAATTATTATTGATCATTTGAGGCTAAAGACTATTGGGGATTGTTAGGGAATTAACAAACACGACTTCGGGTACCATTGGACAGCAAAAACAAGTGAAAAATTGCTGAAATGTTGGGTGCTAAAACCAAGAACACATCATTGAAAAGTTGCAGGAAAACCCAGTGGGCGGAGCGCCTATACACAGAGGCGGACCGTCTCAGTTTTGGTGAAGTCTCTGGACTTTCATTAGGCGGAGCGCTTGTCAACAGGGGTGGACCGCCTACTTTCCACTGCAGTGCATTAGGCAGACTGCTTGTTCTGAAAGGGTGGGCCTACTTCTGGGAAGTTGTCCGAGTAGTTTAATTCTTAGGTTTTCGTATTTCTTTTTATTGCCTTGATTCTGGCTAGTTCTATTAAAGTAACATTCCTACTTGATTAGTACTAGTTATTTGAGCCTTTAGGATAATCGTGCTTAGTGGAGAGTAGAACTCAAAGAAGACTCATAAAGCCATTTGTTTCAAGTCTGCACTTAAAGAGCCTAGCATCCATCGAGTCCCATTAACTCCACTAGTCCCAAAGAGTGCTTGACTTGTGGATTGTTTCGTTGTTTATTAGGAACATGGTTCAACTACATGAATACTTTGGTTCAAGCTTGAGTGATAAATTTTCTACCACTAGATGAGTGTATCCGAGTGACATTCAAGTGAGAGGTGTGTGAGGTTATTTCACTAGTCGTTTGCTTGTTTTGTAGGTACCATGGACGGTGAAGGTGATGATACCGTTAAGAGTACCTTGGCTACTATAATGGACAATTTGGAAGGCATGAGTTTGAGACTTGAAAGTCTCGAAAGAAGGACCCCGAGTGTCCAACTTGAAGCTGGTGAAGGCACAAGTGAAGACTCAACCGTGAAACCCAAACAATTTTCCGAAATGGTTAAGCAACAAAGGCTAAAGGATGATCTCTCTCGTATGGAGCGTGTATTGGGCATTACCCAATAAGTAGGCATTCCCCATAACTTGGGCAATCCCCAAGAAGATGTTCCACTCCCTAGACCCCTTAGGAATGTTGCACCTATTGAGCATGTTGATGTAGCTCTAGAAGGGGAGGAACCCGGACTTGGAGATGATGACAATGACTTTTATTCTCCCTATCCGAATAGGAGAGCAATGAATGGAGGATGAGAAGTGAATAGGGCTAGAGCTCACGGTCGAGGACCTCAAATGGGGTATAGTGGGAGGAATGTGAGAAGGGATTATGATGCTTTTAGTGTTTATTTTTTGAGGCAACCGAAGCGTTACCGAGGTGTCGTGACAACAATAATCTCAATAGTATAAAGATCACTATCACTACATTCAAAGGGTGTAGTGATTCGGTCAAGTATCTTGAGTGGAAAGTGTTGATGGAGAGAATCTTTGACACCAATGAAATGACCGATGAGAGGAAAGACACATATGCTATCTCTTCCTTTAAATCCTTTGCTTCCACTTGGTGGGAATCGGTCAATAGGTCAACAAGAAGGAACCCTTTGCCCGTAAACCTTACTTGGGAAGAATTGAAACGTGTGATAAATGAAAATATGTGACTCCCAAGTATCGTCAAGAATAACTCAAATGGCTTTATGAGTTTAAGCAAGGTTACAAAACGGTTGAAGAGTACTACAATGAGTTTGAGCAAATGTGTATGGATTTGGACATGGATGCGGAGGAAGATGATTAAGTCGTCATTCGATTCAAGAATGGCTTGAACCGTGAGGTAGCCTCTCAATTGAGGTTTCAACGGTATGATTCTCCTCATGAACTATTTGAAGCCGTAGTTGATTCCGATCAATGGCTCAAGGAAGAAAAGTCCACCCGCTATAGGAGTACTACTTCTACTCCCGTGAGTCGATCAAAGGATTGGAAGAGCCCAAACACAAGTAGAGCAAGTGCAAGTCAAGATGTGAATAAGACTTATGAGAACCAACACCAAATATGGGAGTTAATTCTAAAACTCAATTGAACACTCCTACTTCTTCTTCTATTCAATGCCATAAGTGTAAGGGGTATGGTCATTTTGCTAGAGATTGTCCTACTCGAAAGACCATGGTTTCTATGGATGATGGGTTGGTGTATGAACAAGAGAGTGAGCCCGAGAATGAGGAGAGTGATGTAGTTGTTTGTGAAGAGGCTACAGCGGAAGGAGATGATCCTAACTTGTTCTTAGTAGATAGAAGGAGTTTGAGTACTATATTCATTGAGGAGGAGATAAAAAAATGAGCAAAGAGAGAACCTTTTTCATGCTAGATGTCGTGTGATGGGGCAAGTGTGCTCAATGATTATAGTTTCGGGGTTTTGCAAACATAGTGAGCCAAACATTGGTCTCTCAATTGAAATTGCGCACTTTAAAGCATCCACATCCATACCGTTTACAATGGTTGAGTGAGTGTGGATAGTTGAAATTGGTGGAAGCAAGTCTCGATCGAGTTTAACATTGGAAACTATCGAGATAAGGTCATGTCTGATGTGGTTCCGATGCAAGCTTGTCATCTCTTGTTTGGTAGGCCTTGGCAATATGACAGATGTGTGGTACATGATGGCCGAACCAACTCCTACACGGTCAAGCAAGAAGGAAAGAAATATGTGCTAAAGCCTTTGACACCAGGGCAAGTAAGAGAGGACTATAAATGCATGAGGGAGTTGAAAGAAGCGGCTAAAGCTAGTATCCTATGGTGCTTGAGCCCGAAGCCAACAATCTTATTGTCATGACATTGCAAGTTGAAAGTAAGAGTCATTCTACTCCAAATAAAGACAATCTTGAGTCTCATTCCATTGTACTTGAACATGAGAGACAAAAGAAACAGAGCAGTGAGGGAGTGACCGGTGATAATCCATGAGGGAAAAATGGAAAGGATGTGAGGAGTGATGTGAGAGGATTGTCACCAAAAACTACATTTGACCTCGAGGAAAAAATACGGGAAAAGAGAGGTGAGAAAAGAAAAATTGAGAGAAAGAGCACCTATGGTTCTAACTATTCTTCATCTTCTACTTTTTCTTATTTTAGCTCTTGTATAGGTACCTTTGAAGACAAGTCATTTGTGCCTCAACCATGTGCTTTGAAGGAAAGACAAGAGGATGCAAATCTTCAATGTGAGCTTCATGAAGGAGGAGTTAAACATGACACTTCAAGTGATGTGAGCGCTCAAAGAAGTAACTCAAATGTAAGTGTTTCTTCATCTTCTCATGAACATACTAGTTTCTTATCTTGTGATGACTCAATGCTAGTTGGTACTCCCTCCGTTATATTTTATGTGTCATAGTTTGACTCTGCAAGAAATTTAAGAATTAAAGGAAGACTTTTGAAACTTGTGGTCTAAATTGAGACGTAGATGTTTGTGTGGTTGTAAATCATTTCATTAATGGGAAAACTGTAATTTTGAAGTTAACTTGCTACTAAATTTAGAATGCTTTCATTCTTTCTGGAACAGATTAAAAAGGAAATGTTGCCATATAAATTGGAATGGAGGGAGTACTTGTGATGGATTTAGTGAATATGCCACTAGTGAAGAGTCTAGTAGTCAACTTGTGTGTGCTTGTATGTTACTAGTTGAGAGAAATGCTAAGCAACATCAAAATATGAGCTCATTGTTCAATGAACCTCTCTCTAGTGTAGATGTGATAGTTGACCTTGATTGTGACCTTTGCTATGACACACTACCAATTTTTTAAAAAGGGGAAGATGAAGTAGTTGATCATACCCTTGTTGATATGCTTCTCTTTGGTGGACGTATGTTTTATGGTAAGGATGGTAGTGACCTTGAGGAGTCCAAATTGCATGAGTTGGACAAGGTTGTCTATGATGACTCCTCAAGTGTGGGTGATGAAGCTAGTCTTGATACCTTGCCTTTGTTTGATCGTGAAATCAAAATGCAAACTTTTACTAATACATTGTTTGAATGAATCTTCATTGGTGGTAGTGAATTGTATCGGACTAGGGTTGATACTAAGGTAGAACCTCCATGGTGCATAGGATGCGACTCCTTAGGCAACTCATTGTTTGAGACCTTGAGTGAGGTGAATGACTCTTCGAGTGATCCTACTTTTTGTTATTGGGGTTATGATAAAGAAGAAGCCATTATCAATACCTTCCTTGAGAGTTTGCCTTATGAGAAGGGTTGTTTAATTGATGAATTTGGAGGTGAAAAAGAACCTCTTGGTATGAGTAAGTATGCTCTAAAGAATGGGAGTGGATTAATTGATGCTAGTTGTAGGTTGAGCTATTTGACTTACTCCATCCCACATGTTGATCACACTTTGAGAATGGTTTGGTGTGTTGATCGTGAGCTTAAGTATCAAAGGGATTTTGATAGTTTGATCTTGCATTTTCCATGTTACAATGATTTATTTGTTCATTCTCGTGTTGAGTGCCTATCTATGTTAAGCCAAGTACTTGTTGTTTCAATCATTCCACATGGTATGGACAATCTCTTCATGTCGTGCACGATTCATTTATACAAACTATAAAATGAGTCTTTTTTAACAAAATATAAACTTATCGGTCAAATTTTATTTTCAAACAAAATTGAATCAAAATTTGGAATCCCAAATTCTACCATTTGGAGAATTTGAGATTTGAAATAATAATTGGATCATAATTTGAAATTTTATGCAAATTTCATACACAAATACTGATTCGAAGTCAATATTTGAAATATTGCTCCGAAATCTTATGGACAAATGCTAAATGATGGTTGATAGACTGGAACACAATAATCCAGCTTAAATCTTTATGGACCTGATGTTGGTTATGATGATGACCAAGCAAAGATGGAGATGAGACCTCCAATAGCCATCCAACTAGAACCAAAAAGATCTAATTCACTGGAGATCACACCGGTTCCTCAATCACAACCAACCTACCTTACTCACCGACCAAGACCCACGTGGAAGGGCAAAGTTGCTATAACAACAAATAAAATTTTGGAGAAAGTTGGGAAGAGAAAGACGGCTTTAAGGGCAAGAAAGGATAGTCATAATAACTTTCAGTGATTATGAGGTTGTGAAATTATACTAGACTCATGACTGATACTAGCTTCTTTTTTGTTTCTCTTTTGATCTAACCATCAGTGGTTGATATAGTTAGTAGGCTATGGATATTTAATTTTTAACTTTATTTTAGGTTGGTTAAGCACCCGATGGTTAAGTGTAATGTAATAGTATCTATGCTTTTGAATTTAATTGCTATTAATACTATGTTTTTGGCTTAGTTTATTTATTTGTGTTTAGTAATGTATAAATTGTTGATTCTATTCTACTTTAGGCTTGGTGAAACAAATGTATTTTTTCACTCATGCTTAATGCCTGGATGATGGTCATATCTGACCCTCACATATAGATTGAGGGTATATGTGTACCATATTTCACCAATTATGATCTAAAAGATTAGAATCTGTAGCAAAATAGTATGAAATTAATCAATAAAATTAACCAACACTGATCATTGTTACACCATCAAAATGGTACAAATTTTGCAGCAAAATAGTAACACAAAAACAAGAACTACAACTCAAAACAATGGGATCGTCTAATTAACAAACTTAAACTGGACAATAAATACTGACCACAACACTAAATACTCTATTATTTCATCACATAATCTACCACAAGTCCTGCAATGCAACGCCACAACATAAGATCATTATTCGTTGTTTGAACACCCTTGCCTTCAACTGTTCAATCCATCCATCGTCCATTGAAATGCCATGTTTAGCCAATTCCTTCTTCAACATATCATTTTCCTTCTTTAAATTGCAGATTAGATTTGTAACTCGAGGAGATAACTCATCATCATCCTATTCTCATAATTCACATTTATATTCCTGCTCAAAATAAACAATTCATACCTAGTTAGAGTAGCTTAAAAACCTCACTACATCATAAGTAAATTAAACTTACATTTGGCTTAGAACATTCAGATAATCATCTTCCAGCATTTGATGGAGTCCAAGCCGTGAAATGTCTCGCAACGATGCTACAATGACAGTTGCTCCCCGACCCATAAGACACGCTGTTGAACCCCCAAAAAATTTAAATCCGAAGGGCTAAATTCAGGAATATCGACAGGATGGACTAACTCTTTTGGAGTTTTTGGAGTCGCTACCCAATTTAAGGAAAACAGGGAACCAAATAAGCAAATGCGTGCAAAACTCCATTTTTTGGAAAAAGGCAGTCTTTCAGAGATTCTAAACCGACATCTGAGATATAAATAAACTGACATAATTGTCAACTTATCAAATTTGACATGGCAAATGGTTTGAGATTCGTTATAATATCCACACGATCACATAATATGCAGTGTCGCTGGGATTTAATAACCCGTCAACAAAAGGACGGTTTCTTAATTTCTGGAAACGGTACCAAGGACCGGGTCCAAACTAAGGTGTATATGCATGCATATCCTAAAATCTTCTTCTAAGAGTGGTCTAACGATTGAGGGTGACTCGACCTATGCAGGATAGACCTGGCCTCACAACGCAGTAGAACTGGCCATGACAAAACCAGGCAACATCAATATCCCGAACTAACTTTTGGTGACACGAAAGAAGTTTCAAAGAGTGAGGTAAGGGCAATGCCCTTCCTGCGTAACTACCCGTCAAGCGGGTGCCCCGTGATGAAATCGAGGAGGTGAAAGAGAATTGACAGGCTCCATGAGGGAGGAAATATGAACGGAATGCGGACTATGCACAAATAAAATATAATACATGCTTTCTAGAACAAACCAAACATACAGATATAATAAAGCAAATAAATTAGGTATGCTAGTTGCAAATAATTGGAAATCTTTATGGTCAAAACCTTTATTGCTCCCCAGCGGAGTCGCCATGCTGTTGAACCCCCAAAAAATTAACCCCGAAGGGCTAAATTCAGGAATATCGACAGGATGGACTAACTCTTTTGTAGTTTTTGGAGTCGCCACCCAATTTAAGGAAAACAGGGAACCAAATAAGCAAATGTGTTCAAAACTCCGTTTTTTGGAAAAATGAAGTCTTTAAGAGATTCTAAGTTTTTAAGGCACTTTCGAAATTCCGTTAGTAACGGTTAATCCGACAGATTTTCAAATTATTTGCAAGTGCTATTTATGCGCTTTCCTAAAAATAATTAATTGAACCATTAATTAATTCAACTAATTAAATTTAGGAAGTTTTCAAAAGATTTGCAATTTATTTAAAAGCTTTAAATATTTTAAAAATAAAAGCGCATTTTCTTTGAAAAGGAGCGATTTGATCGTCCTAATTTCTTTGCCAACTCATATATGATAGCGCATAAATGGCACTTGCTTAATTTCAACTTTAAAACCCGAGTTTCTCATCATAGGATGGAACCTAGGTTTGAAGTCGCTTTTTGCAAAGTCGTTTCGGGACATTTAGAAGTTAATTAAAACTTCTTTATTACTTTTGACCTTTTTTTTTAAAAAAAAAAGAAACTACTTCGTATAAATAAGATAGAAGCCTTTTCTTATAGTCATTTATTAATCGTGGTTTTTTTTTTTTTTTGAAAATTTATGAAATTTTGCCCTCATTTGCTTAAATGGCATGATTTACAATAAATTAAATAACGACTTCAAAATAAAAGATAATGACATAAAGTGAATCAAATAACTCAAACAAATTATATATATATTAGTAAACAAAATATTTCTGCAAAGTTTACATAAACATTCTAAAGGGAAAAGAAGGATAGGAGTTGAAAGATAAAGACCCGGGAATTTGACAAACTCGCGGGAGCCTTGAATTTTCTAAAATTTCTAAAGCTTTTGGACTCGAATTTGATATGCAAGTGGCCCCAATGCACTCCAAGCCAAGCCAATCCAATATGAGCTATCCCAATCGTGAGTTTTAGCCGAACTCATCCCAAAGTGAGTGTTCATGTAAAAGAAATAAGAGAGATAGAGAATTAGTAACATACAAAGAACTGAAACAGAACTATAACTAAAAGGTAGAATCACATGTCAATTACTTTAATAGCACAGCCCACATAAATGCTTACTTTATGGAATTAAGAACAACTACTTAAAATGCCATTCACACATTCTACTAATGCACTGTCTGTATCCCAACAATGATACTTATATTATGAAGCCTCAAAAAATGTGATCTTGAAATTAAAGCAAACTAAACATGAAATTGAAACAGAGGCAAGTAATGATTGTATGTAATTGTTGCTGAAGGATAAAAATGTATAGTCCGAGAAACTATCAACAATCCAAGGGCTGTTTCTTTCTTTCTTTAACTTATTTAACTTAAAGGAATAATCATTAATGACTTAATAAAGATGCTTAACAAGTTAAGCTCAAGCTTTAGATAAACCAACGGCTACACAGACTACCTTGATAGGAGCAGAGACATGAACACAACACAGTTAGGTTAAGCTTAATACATTATCAATAAAATCCAGTTTCAATGACGCCTCGATGAACTGGAAAACCTGAAGCTATCACTAGCCAAAGATCATTTCAATCATACCTGAAACTAACAAAAAATGAAACTCATTCCTGCTTTCCCCAAAGACTGAAACTGTTGCATAAACATGAGAAGATCTTCCCAGAACCCCAGCATACCACATAATCAAGAGGCCTGAAGCAAACCCCTTTTAACCAAACCAGGACCAGACTAGAAAACTACCTCACATGCACCTGCAAACAAACAACTCTGCAATTCCACCCTCCCAAAGACTGCAACATCACTCTCACCTCCAAAAGAACCACTTAAGCATCCTTGCTGCTACTGGAACCCTTCTTAACAACCCTCACAGACCAACTCCTAGACACTCTTCACCCTCACAGCCTATAGACAAACAAGACTTCTAACAACAACCTGCACACTACTTGCAGGTCCTTGGAAATGACCTGGATAAAGCCCTAACAGCCTCTGCTACCCATCCCCTGAACCACTACACCACCTGCACACAAATCAAAACCCACAAACCTGCATACCTTGAAACTGCATATACACCTTTGAACTCACCTGGAAACACCTTACACCCACACGAACACACTTCTGCATACATGCTCATACACCTGCACCCTCCACACGCACATACACCTACCATTCAACTGCCCTACAACACCTAAACAAACTCTATGCACTAAAGCAAACAAAACCAACCACTGTAACCACCTGACCCCCTCTTGAAACAACACCAGCTCCTACTACACCCTACAAACTACTTCTCAAACTCCTGGACACCCCACATCCACTAGACCACCTCTAGACCCTCATAGATGCCCTGCCTCCCTTACACTCTTAAACAAACCAGACAAATCAAGGAAAATCTCCGGAAACATCCTTCTCTAGTTCAAACAACAAGATCAAAAATAACTCACTAGGCTAATCCATGTCCAGCAACAGAGTAAACCAATGCTACTCGAGAAAAGGGAAGCAAAAGGAAACAAGAGAAAATTTGCTAAAGACTTAAACTTTATCTTCAACCATTGCTGTAATAACGTTAGGATAGTAATATTAATCCTTTATCCAACAGTAGATACTCTATACAAATTCATCTTCCTATATTCATACTTCAAATGCTAAAACAAACCAAGAAAATAAGCTGAAATTGCAAGCATCACACATGAGCCAATACAGGCAACTGAAATGTAAAGAAAGAAAGAAGTTATTACCTGCTTTGGCGCAGTGAATCGGGGCGATGAATCTGAAGGAAGCGACTCAAACAAGCGACTCGAGAAAGAGAGAAAACTTAAACAAAGTCGACGACTTGAGTAGCGATGCGATAATACACAAAACCACACAAACGATACCAGAACAGTAGCATTAAAGATGAAAGTAAAGCTCCAAAATAACGAAAACTTGTGTATTTTATGTTCTTCTTCTTTTTTTCATTTTTATCTCTAGTCTTTCTATATCCTTTCTGCCGCTCTTTTCACTATCCACGGCGCCCCCTATCTTCCCCTAGCTTTCAGATTTATAAGGGAATGAATTAGGGCTCTCGGATTTAATGAAATCCCTAAAACGACCTCCAACTGTCCTATTTGGATAAGGTTTTCGTACCATTTATGAGCTGGAGGGGGGAGGGGGACCAGATGATATGGAGTGATTTACTTTTAAAATTTTGGGGGGAAATTCGGGTTCTTTTAGATCGACGGGTGTTAGGGATTAGGGGATTAGGGTCACGGGTAAAACGGGTTTGGGAATTGGCTGAAAAATAGGTATGTTGATTAGAGAGTATGGGATATAACATGAGTTTTGCATAGATAAGTCAGTTTCGTAGATTGAGAACGAAATTAGCCTCGCTTTTAGGACTAAATAAATGAAGGAATTGCATGAGCAGGCATTGCGATTTTGGCACTTTTATTTAAAATATATTCATTCGTTTTCAATTTTAAAATTAGCCTTAATTTAAAATAATTAGCCATTAATTAGAAATTTTGGGACAAAATTAGGTGTCAACAGCTGCCCCTCTTTACCCGAAAAGGATGAAAGAGTTTTCAGGGTAAAGATGTTGACAGGTAGCCAATTTTGTCACGATAAAGCCAAGGACTTTGATTCCAAGGATCAAAGTGCGAGGCTTATGGACATGGCCGAACTCCGGTTTTCGAGTTGCCTACATATCACGGGCTGAAAGAGAATCGGGCCATTTATAGTTCGACGACACTTAGATACGAAGACTCACACGATTGACAGAAAAGACGCACGAATAGAAAAGAAACCTGATGTTTGGCATTTTATGCCTATATTTCCTTAATATTTCCTCACGTTTTAGTACCTTATTCGCTCGTTTTATGGTTTATGAATGTGGTTTTACACTAATTTTATATCGTGTGTATGTAGGTTGTTATGAAGTGCAATTGGAGCTTTAAAGAGCATGATCGAGCAAGAAAAGATTGGATTTTGATTGAGAATAGGATCGAGCACACGAAGGCACAACACGAAGCGAGCAAAGGAGCAAGAAAACACGAAAACACCCTGGCGCTACAGGGGGCGCGCCGCGCCAGCCAAAGCGCCCAGCTTCTGACGCGTTTGGCTGCGCGCCACGCCCCAAAAGCGTGATGGTTTCGACGCTACTGGTTGTCTGGGCGCGTTCCGAGGCGCGGGGCGCCCGTTATAGCGCCCCGTGTGCGGTTTTTCACTTCCTATTTCGTCTAGGATTGGGTCTAACTTATTACTAGGTGTTTGTAAACTCTATAAATAGTCTTTTACTTAGTTTTTGAAAGGAGTTCAGACTTTGGAGCAATTTGGAGAGCTCATAACATCAAGAACAAGGGATTTTCTTCCTTCCATTAATCTATTTCATCATTATTTCATTATTTCATCAAATCTTTGTGTTGTTATTATGAGTATGCGTAGCTAAACCTATCGTTCTAGGGTTAGAGTATTTCATGAAAGTTGATGTTTGAAGATTGATTTCCATTAATTGAATCCCATTACAGGTTACTTATTCTTTCTTGATTTCACTTGTGTAATTGTCAGGGCCCGATTATTACGCATTGTCTATGGTTTTTAGATTGAACTCGAAAGAGGGAATTTAATTACGTAATAAGAAAGAATAGGACTAGTTTGTGAACCCGGGCATCGGGGAACCAATTTGTGAGTAGGATAGACATATACTTGCTCGCCTAGTTTAACTAATTACAGAATTCGTTAATGCGTGCACGTGATTTAACCCATAGACATATAGGGATTGGAGTAGCCTGCATAGACCGTGAAGAATCGAAAGGTTTTCACGGGTACATTTAATCTGTTAGTTAGTAACCTGGGATTTAAGAAGTGGAATCAATTGGAAAACTCAACTGGATTGTTCGTAACTCTGACCCTGGACCGCCTCCTTATTACTGATAACAACCAAGTTTTGCTCCATTGTTTGAATCCGCTTTTACCATTTAAATTACTGTTCTTTAGTTAACAAAATCCTCACTATTGGAAAAAGATCCCTGAATAGTTTAAATAAATTGTTTGCTAGAACTCAGTCTGCATAGTCCTCGTGGGAACGATACTCGATTTATCACTTTATTACTTGTCGACCATGTATACTTGCGTGTGCGTTGGGAGCAACAAGTTTTTGGCACCGTTGCCGGGGACTAATTATTGACTGATTTCTTTTTGAACAGTTTATTACTTGCTATTCAGGTTTAATTTTTGTTTTGAGTTTTGTGTTGTTTCAGGTATTAGGTCCTGGTTGATCTTTACCTACAGGAATGGCAGAAGAACAAGCTTTAGCTGTGCGAGATGTTGCTCTCCCCAGCCTGGAGGGAGTAGCATCGAGCATAATTAAGCCCGCTATCACTGGGGGCTTTGAGATTAAGTCCGGCATGATTCAGTTGCTGCATGTGACTGGACAATATGGTGGATTACTTCATGAGGATCCGCAGCAACACATTCAGAACTTTCTGGAGATCAGTGATACTTATACACCAGCGGGTGTTCCTACTGATTATGTTCGCTTGACGTTGTTCCCGTTTTCACTGATTGGGGCAGCAAGGAAGTGGTTCTTGGCTAAGAAGTTCTTGGCTAAATTTTATCCATCTGCCAAGACAGCTCGGCTGAGGAGCGAAATTATGTCCTTCAGACAGTTAGAAGGAGAATCCTTGTATTCAGCTTGGGAGCGATTCAAAGCTCTATTGAGGGATTGTCCACACCACAACCAATCCAATGAGGTTGTTGCACACACTTTTGTTGAGGGGCTGAACCAACACACTAAGATCGTGGTTGATGCTGCTGCTGGAGGCCAAGTACTGGCCTTAAATTTTGATCAAATTTATGAATTGCTGGATAAGTTTTCGCAGAGCAATCCTGATTGGCAGGGAGATGGTAGAGCTATTACGCAGAAACCTGCAGGGGTACTTCAGTTAGATGCAGTTTCAGAGCTAAGGGCGAGGATGGATGCTATTTCCAATCAAATTAGCAAGTTAGCTCTGCCAAAGGCTCAGCAACCAGTGGCTCCAGTGCAACAACTCCAGAGCTTTTGTGAGGTTTGTGGTCAAGACCATGCTACAGAGGTTTGCTCCTCTAATCCAGAGTCAGTTTATTACGTGGGTAATCAAAACAGGCTGCAGGGTCAAAATCAGTTTGGTAATGGTTATTATCAAGGTAATACGAGAGCCCCGAATAATTACCACCCACTTCCACCTCCACCACAGCAGGTTAGCTATTCAGTTGAAGAGATGTTAAAGCAGTTGATGGCGGGCCAGCAGAGAATGATAGCTGACACTGCAGCCCATGCAGTGGCCATACAAGATATTGCCAATGCTTACAAGAACCTGGAGCACCAGTTGGGGCAGTTGGTGGGAGCAATAAGCACTGTTAAAAAAGAGCCTGAACAATGTCTTGCAGTGACTTTAATTGAAGGTGGAGAGCTGATGGCCAAGTTCGAGGAGAGAGCTGAAATAGAAAAAGTTGAAAAAGTGGAGAAGGTAAAGAAGAAAGAAGAGAGAAAGGAGGCACCTCTGCCACCTCCATCATTCCCGCAGAGACTATTACCATCGAAGGATCTGGCCCAGTATCAAAAATTTGATGCCAGTATCAAAAATTTGGCCCAGTATCAAAAATTTGTGAGTATGTTGAAAGAACTTCAAGTTAATATTTCTTTGACTGATGTGTTTGAATTGATGCCATCCTTTGTGAAGTTCTTAAAAGAAATTGTAGTCAAGAAGAAAAAGCCTCAAGAGATAGATACAGTTGAGTTAGTTGAGGAGTGTAGCACAATCTTGAGCAAGCTACCTCCAAAACTTCAAGATCTTGGGAGGTTTACTATTCCTTGCACCATTGGAGAGCATAATATCACTGGAGCCTTGTGTGATTTGGGGGCGAGCATAAATCTCATGCCTTTGTCTGTTTGCAAAAGGTTAGGGCTAGGAGCAATCAAGCCCTCTTCAGTTACTCTTAAGATGGCGGATGGATCTCTCACTCACCCTGATGGTAAGTTGGAGGATGTGTTACTAAAAGTCGGTAAGTTTACATTCTCTGCTGATTTTGTAGTCCTAGATTGTGAAGAGGACCGAGAAGCTCCAATCATTTTGGGGAGACCATTCTTAGTCACCTCGAATGCAATTATTGACATGGAGCTGGGTGAGATGACTGTTAGAGCGCATGGAGAAAAGGTTACTTTCAAGGTTTATAATGAGAAGGAGCACATAGCTAAGGTGGAAGAGTGCTCTATGATTGAATGTGTCAAACAAGAAGATGGAAGTAAACCACATGTGAAGTTGAAGATGGGTTCTCTAAAAGAAGGGAAGGAAGCAAAAGTTCGGCGTAAGAAGAGAAGACATAAAGGCTGGAAGTGAGCTAAAAGTGTCGTCGTGCCACGACGTTAACTAAGGCGCTTCTCGGGAGGCAACCCGAGCTTGTACTTGTATTATTTTATTTATAGCGTCACGTAGTTTTTGTTTTTCCTTGGATTGCAGGTTCATGTAATGTCGAGGTTAAGTGTGGGGTATCCTCACCCTTGCCTACTATTGATGACCTGATGAGGAAAGTCTGAGTACCTCATACTATATGGAAGCTTGGAGGATGCTAGCACCAAGGACTAGAATCTTCAGGGAAGTTTTCTCTACCTTGCACTTTCTTATTTTTAGCGCTGAGGACAGTGCTTAGTTTAAGTGTGGGGTGGGGGAACTACCATTTTATTTATTTTTGAGGTTAGGGATGCATGTACCATAGGATGTTTGTTTTGTCACTTGACTTTATTTTGATTTATTTCTTGCTTTAATATATGGAAAAAAAATTAGAAAACCAATGAAAAATTCCAAAAAGATTTTCCTTTTAGTTTTATTAGTGGTACATGTCATCCGCCCCGTGGTTTTTCTGATGGCCTCGGTTCTTTTCCACGGGGAGGCCTTTGAACCGGGTAGTTTTTATTTTTAGGATTAGAGTAGTTAGTTATAGGTGGCCCTAGACGAAAGGAATAGGTGGAATGCTAGGTGCCTTTGATTTGTTTGATACCGGTGGACTTGGACTTGATTGCATGTACTATTTGTGGTGTCCTTGAGTTTTAATTTTGATGCATGCCTAGGAAAAACATGGAACGACCCCCTTGAGATGCTTGAGTCCGCTTGCTTGAATTGATTGTGAACCTTTGTGCATGAGTGCTTAATTTTCCACAAGTTACAGTCTAGATGCTTGATTGAGAGTTGTTGATGGAATCTTTTTGTGTGGATCGTGTGCAATGTGTGTGTGAGGCATGTTCTTGTTTACTCCATGTTGCATATTAATGTCTAGAACTTGCCCCGTGCAAAGCGAAATCCTAGGTTTGCTCTAGTTGGGAAATGATACAAGGCCTTCTTTTGATTTGCCTATCCTTACATATATACCTTGGAAAAAAATGGTTGTTGTGATTTCTTTGACCCTTTTTGTTGGTACCCACGCCCCGAGCCTACCCATTTGTTCTAAATTGACTCTTTTGGCCCTTTACTCCTTAAGCACTTTATTGATATTGTGTTGTTATTTTGGAGTTGTGGTTGGATTTTGGGAGGTTTTTGAGTGGAGCTAATGAAGGGGAATCATTGTTAAAACTGTGAAGTAGTGAAAAGCATTGGCAAGGTTGGAAGATAATGAAATTGAAAAAGAAAAAAAAAAGAGCAAAGAAAAGAAAAAGTTGTGGAAAAAGAAATTAAAAGAGAAAAAGATGTCCATTCCTTGCTAGTGTGTGCTTAAAAGAAAAATGCTACTTGTTGAGAAGGTGTGTGTGTGAAAGTTGTTGATTGGGTGGCTTGGTGAGACTTGTGCTTAATTAATTGTGATTTATTAAAGTGCTTAGGGAGGTAGTCACTATTACCATATGTATCCTACCCGCCCCTTAGCCTACATTACGACCTTTCTAAAGTCCTAGTTAATCCCGATTGGAGTGAGCTTACATTAGTGGAGTCCTACACTACGGGCAAGCCTATGGTACATTGTGTGTGACATGTGAGCTTTTCATGAGAGTGAGTGAATTCTTTCTATGCTATTGTCCCCATTCTATTCTTGATATTCATGGTTGTGTGTGATATTTGGGGGACACTCTTTTGCTTCATATTGGTGAGGGCACGTGGTTTGCATGAAATAGGTGAAGTTGATGGCTTCTTGGTTGAGTAGATAGGTGTGATTTTGTGGGAGAATGGTTGCATTAAGTTGAGTTTATGCATTTGAGCTATTTTGGGGTGGTTGTTCTCATATTTTTGGTTTTGGTAAACTGTTGGCATGTTTGTGGATCCATAGTAGTCATGTGTGCATTGGTTCAATGGTCGGTATCAACCATAGTCATAGGCAGACCTGTTTTACCTAGGTTGGAAGTTATTTGTGATTGCTCGAGGACGAGCAAAGGTTCGAGTGTGGGGTGGTGATGTTTGGCATTTTATGCCTATATTTCCTTAATATTTCCTCACGTTTTAGTACCTTATTCGCTCGTTTTAAGGTTTATGAATGTGGTTTTACACTAATTTTATGTCGTGTGTATGTAGGTTGTTATGAAGTACAATTGGAGCTTTAAGGAGCATGATCGAGCAAGAAAAGACTGGATTTTGATTGAGAATAGGATCGAGCACACGAAGGCACAACACGAAGCGAGCAAAGGAGCAAGAAAACACGAAAATACCCTGGCGCTACAGGGGGCGCGCTGCGCCAGCCAAAGCGCCCAGCTTCTAGCGCGTTTGGCTGCGCGCCACGCCCTAAAAGCGTGATGGTTTCGACGCTACTGGTTATCTGGGCGCGTTCCGAGGCGCGGGGCGCCCGTTATAGTGCCCCGTGTGCGGTTTTTCACTTCCTATTTCGTCTAGGATTGGGTCTAACTTATTACTAGGTGTTTGTAAATTCTATAAATTGTCTTTTACTTAGTTTTTGAAAGGAGTTCAGACTTTGGAGCAATTTGGAGAGCTCATAACATCAAGAACAAGGGTTTTTCTTTCTTCCATTAATCTATTTCATCATTATTTCATCAAATCTTTGTGTTGTTATTATGAGTATGCGTAGCTAAACCTGTCGTTCTAGGGTTAGAGTATTTCATGAAAGTTGATGTTTGAAGATTGATTTCCATTAATTGAATCCCATTACGGGTTACTTATTCTTTCTTGATTTCACTTGTGTAATTGTCAGGGCCCGATTATTACGCATTATCTATGGTTTTTAGATTGAACTCGAAAGAGGGAATTTAATTACGTAATAAGAAAGAATAGGACTAGTTTGTGAACCCGGGCATCGGGGAACCAATTTGTGAGTAGGATAGACATATACTTGCTCGCCTAGTTTAACTAATTACAGAATTCGTTAATGCGTGCACGTGATTTAACCCATAGACATATAGGGATTGGAGTAGCCTGCATAGACTGTGAAGAATCGAAAGGTTTTCATGGGTACATTTAATCTGTTAGTTAGTAACCCGGGATTTAAGAAGTGGAATCAATTGGAAAACTCAACTGGATTGTTCGTAACTCTGACCCTGGACCGCCTCCTTATTACTGATAACAACCAAGTTTTGCTCCATTGTTTGAATCCGCTTTTACCATTTAAATTACTGTTCTTTAGTTAACAAAATCCTCACTATTGGAAAAAGATCCCTGAATAGTTTAAATAAATTGTTTGCTAGAACTCAGTCTGCATAGTCCTCGTGGGAACGATACTCGATTTATCACTTTATTACTTGTCGACAACGTATATTTGCGTGTGCGTTGGGAGCAACAAAACCAAATTGACACCCTAATCCGAAATGAAAGATTAGGATAGACTTGCTTGTTCGAGTGCGATTCTTCAGATCCTCGTCGACGAATCTAGCTCATGTCAACGACTGCCCCAATTCACTGCTAAGAAAGAGTTCCACGTTATGCTCCAAATGCTGCTGCGTTGCTGCTAATATTTGAATAAACTTGACAAACGGTAAGCCAGTAACTGCAAATAAAGCTTAATAAATGAAGTAATAAAGGAATAATGACAATAAAACTTGTAGATGCTGGTTGCAATATTAATGATAAGCTTGTCTCCAATCGACTAATGGAGAAATCTGGCTTTGTGAGGCAAGCTGACTTCGGGGCCGTTGGTAGACTGAAGATAAAGCAATAAAAGCTTCAATTAATAGGAACGTAAAGTGAACTTTAAACTCTAAATAATGAGGATAAAAATGCCGGATTTTCGGCAATAACCATGATAAAGCCTACAGCTTTAAATCATGAAGAGGCAATTTGAAAATAATATTGGATTGCACTCCAACCAAAAGTAAGAATACGTCCGAAGTATTCACATTATCCTGCATGTCTTAACAAACTTATTAGCAACATAAGGTCATTAAAATAGGTATAAGCAAATGTAAACGCCTCAGGAGGCTTTCAAAAATATAATTAAGAGAGCGACAAATATTGAAGCGCCTATCGAGGTGACAAAATTATGCCATAGAGGCATTCAAATAATTAACACCTCCGCAGTGATACAAATACGCTTATCGAAAGCGTGAACACCTAAAGACGCTTACCGAAAGCGTGAAACATAAAGACGCTTACCGGAAGCGTGAAATATAAAGACGCTTATCGAAAGCGTAAACACATAAAGACGCTTACCGGAAGCGTGAAATATAAAGACGCTTATCGAAAGCGTAAACACATAAAGACGCTTACCAGAAGCGTGAAATATAAAGACGCTTATCGAAAGCGTAAACACATAAAGACGCTTACCGGAAGTGTAAACACATAAATACGACTTATCGAAAGCGTAAACACATAAAGGCGCTTACCGGAAGCGTGAAATATAAAGACGCTTATCGAAAGCGTAAACATAAAGACGCTTACCGGAAGCGTGAAATATAAAAGACGCTTATCGAAAGCGTGAAATATAAAAGACGCTTATCGAAAGCGTAAACATAAAGACGCTTACCGGAAGCGTGAAATATAAAAGACGCTTATCGAAAGCGTAAATATAAAGACGCTTACCGGAAGCGTGAAACATAAAAGACGCTTATCGAAAGAGTAAACACATAAATGCGCTTACCGGAAGCGTGAACACATAAAGACGCTTACCGGAAGCATGAAAAACAAAGACGCTTACCGGAAGCGTGAACACATAAATACGTTATACTCTTTAAACTCTTCCGCGGAGGAATGGTCTTGACTACAAAATAAAGTGAGCCCCCAGGATTGGCAATATCTGTAAATCATAAAAAAATGAAACTTTAGTAAGCGCTCTCATAAAACGAATGAGAAATGATACGGATATGTTTAACAATTTGCAACAATATAGGAAATAGAAATGTCGCCTTTCGGCAATGACTCATGATTGAGTCTCTCGTTTTCTACAGTAGGCTTCTTAACAATAATGCCTTCGATTGTTTACGATAGACTTGATGTTGATACTTGTAAAATAAATGGTAGAATAGCCTGCAAAATAGAGTTTTCATTAAATTCATATAGACAGGAAAATGTCAAAGATAAAGGAGATATAAAGTGAGAGTTTAAGCTGTCTGGTTTATATTTGGTGAAGCCATGAATAGTTGAGTGTTATCCTTGAGAAAAATAGAGTTAATGCTTAATTCCTGCAAAGTGTAAAGTAAAGTTGTCAATAAAGTAATAAAGTTTTTATTTTGCAAGGGCAGAATTAGAGGGAAAAATAAAGTCGTTTCGCGCATGCGATGAATCAGATAACGCTTCCAATCTCGGTCGGTTATCTTGGCAACATTGTTCAATGTGTATGACAAATACTCTACGAGGAATTGATAGTTGCTAGCTTCCTCATCTTTTTGCTTTGAAAATTCCTGCTCTCAAAGAAAAATCCTTAGTTTTGGGATGGAGGGGGGAGCGTTTAATTCATGCTGACTCGAGCCTTCCTTCTTCAACCGCTTCCTTCTTCTCCCTTTGTCTAGATTTGCGATCCGTCTTTTGAGACTTCGCCAACCTATCTTTGTCGAGCAATACGGCTTTTCGCACAATCTGCCCCAGTTATGATCTTTCAAATCTTTAACTTTGCCTTGCAAAATTTGCCCCAGTTGCTATCTTCCATATTTCGAATTCACCTTGCAAAATTTTGCCCCAGTTGCTTACTAGTGGGAAAACTGAAAACTTTAATATTATAGAGTTGAGCCCGAAGAGAGCGCCTACATATCCCAACATGGGAATCAGACTGTGCGTAGTTCTGCTTACATAAAGATTTGGGGAATATGGCAATCTAAGTGCGAGGCCGAATCCGAATTAGAATGCCTACACATCTGACCTGATGCGTAGTTCGGAATTACATCATCAAAGATAAACAAGCCTTAAAGCATTACAAAATATGATCGAATCCGATGTGGATTGCTTACTTATCCTGTTTCCATTCCAGGAATCAGACCAAAAGTAGTTCAAAATTACATAAAAGAGGAAATAGAGGATTCCTATGCTAGTGTAACCGAGCTCTATGTGAGTTGCTTACGTATCCCGCCTTGGGGATCAGGTTACGCATGGTTCGCATTACAATAAAAATTACATGGAAATGAGAAAAAATATATTTTCTTGAGGCAAAATTATAAAGTTTTAACCAGCATGATTCAGGGCCTCAATCTTAATCAAAGTTTTGCACAGTTCTTTTGGTTCACAACCAAGTCTCATGCGTTGGTTCACTCAGCTGGATTGTATTGTCTTCAATCAAATCTTGGATCTTATGTTTAAGAAGGACACATTCCTCAGTGTCGTGCTTGGAAAATTCTGCATGGTAAGCATAATATTTGGCTCCATCAACACATTCTGGGGGAGGGTCAAACGTACCATCTCCTGCTAAAGGATTTAGCACTTCCATATCCTTTAATCTTTCATACTATTGAGCTTGTGGTTCACCTAAAGAAGTGAACTTTCGGCGCTGTCTCTTTTCATATTTGGGACGAGACCCTGCTGGCATAGACTGACGGGCTACCGGTAACTGGTGTTGTTGAGGGTAATTGTATGCTTGCGGTTGTGAATAAGGCGGATAAGCGGGTATTCCAGATTGATGGTAATCAAGTTGGGCATTATAGACTGGATATGGCGCGGGTGGAATTTGATGTTGACTTGGATAAGTTGGTATGGTGTGCTTTGATAAATAGGTTGGTTTGGTGAGTTTCTGAAGGTTGGCTTCTTGTTTGGCCTTTGGTCGATATCAGCCATATCAATACCAACTTCATCTTCCCTCTTTTTCTTCTCAAAATTGCCCATACCAGTCTGGATGGCTTGCGTAGTTGCCTTCATTACAGCAACACTTACAATTCGCCCTGTCTTAACCCCTTCTTCAACCATCTCTCCCATCACAAGAAGTTCAGAATAGGGTTTACCCATCATAGGGAGCAAGTGCATGTAATAAGAATCATCTTGGGCTCGGATGAAGTATTTTACCATATCTTCCTCAGTCATTGGTGGTTGAACCCTTGCAGCCTGTTCACGCCATCTCAATGCCTATTCCCTAAAGGTTTCTGTTGGTTTCTTCTTCATATTGGACAAGGTTATAAGGTCAGGAGCCATCTTGACATTGTACTCAAACTGCTTTGTAAAATCATTGGCTATGTCATCAAACTCACGCCACTTGCTTATATCCTGTCTTGCAAACCATTCAGCAGCAATACATTCCAGACTATGACTGAAGAAGGCCATCAGAAGTTCCTCTTTACCACCTGCAACCCTCATTCGGTTGAGATATTTGGTCAAATGAACAAATGGGTCACTATGACAATCATACATATCAAATTTTGGCACCTTAAACCCGGGAGGAAGAGTAACGTCAGGGTATAGATAAATATTGCGGTAGGAGATGCTTTGACGTCCTCTAGACACTTGCAAATCCTTAATGGATTGCTACATGATTTTCATCGTTTGGATTATTTCCTATTGCTCAACTGTCTTTCCTTGCTTTTCTACAGTTATGGGCACTTCACTTTGTGGCACATAGTTAGTGAAATCCATGTTCTTACCATTGGGGTTATGCTCATAGAATTGGGTTTTGGGATATCCTTGTCTTGGATCATTGACATTTTGAGGAGCAACAGCCATAACAATGGGTGCTTTGGATTGTGAAGGATGAGGAATATCTTTGGCAGGTAAATATTGATAGTGAGGCAAGTTGTTGTGGTTAATGAATGCATTTGGGATGTTGTTAACTGGTGCAAGCATATGAATGACACTGGAATTTAAAGGCGTGTTCGGATTGGCAGTTTCAACACTGGAGTTTAGAGTTGATAGCACGGGTGGCGCGTTTTGGTGGCTCGACCCTTTCATTCTTTCTAGTTCAGCTTGCATACACTCAATCTGCTTAGCCATTCTAGCAATTTTTTCATCAGGAACAACAACTGCTTGCTCATTAGAAGATGCAGGGATACCAGTCTGATTATCAGTCATCGCTTGCTTCACTTTAGATTAGACACTTAACCAACTCAGGAGTCAACACGAATCAAACTCTCTCTTTTGGGGAATAATCAAACAAAAGAAAAATTCAAAAGGTAAACTATGTTAGTTTGTGTGTCATTAACAACATTGAATACAATCACGTAGCGCGCGTCATGTAGCGCTTTGCATTTTAAACAAGTTTGACATATGGCAATCACAATTAGTTGAGCGTAAATGAAAATGTGAACGCGTCCTACCCTGTAAGGTACCTCTTTTGTGCTAGAGGTAGGCCTAATCGTCAAGTTGCACGCACATGTAGTTATTATAACGACACAAGCCGTTTGTCAATACAACATCTGAGATATAAATAAACCGACATAATTGTCAACTTCTCAAATTTGACATGGCAAATGGTTTGAGATTCGTTATAATATCCACACGATCACATAATATGCAGTGTCGTTTGGATTTAATAACCCGTCAACAAAAGGACGGTTTCTTAATTCCTGGAAACGGTACCAAGGACCGGGTCCAAACTAAGGTGTATATGCATGCATATCCTAAAATCTCCTTCTAAGAGTGGGCTAACGGTTGAGGCTGATTCGACCTATGCAGGATAGACCTGGCCTCACAACGCAGTAGAACTGGCCATGACAAAACCAGGCAACATCAATATCCCGAACTAACTTTTAGTGACACGAAAGAAGTTTCAAAGAGTGAGGTAAGGGCAATGCCCTTCCTGCGTAACTACCCGTCAAGCGGGTGCCCCGTGATGAAATCGAGGAGGTGAAAGAGAATTGACAGGCTCCATGAGGGAGGAAATATGAACGGAATGCGGACTATGCACAAATAAAATATAATACATGCTTTCTAGAACAAACCAAACATACAGATATAATAAAACAAATAAATTAGGTATGCTAGTTGCAAATAATTGGAAACCTTTATTGCTCCCGAGCGGAGTCGCCATGCTGTTGAACCGCCAAAAAATTAACCCCGAAGGGCTAAATTCAGGAATATCGACAGGATGGACTAACTCTTTTGGAGTTTTTGGAGTCGCCACCCAATTTAAGGAAAACAGGGAACCAAATAAGCAAATGTGTGCAGAACTCCATTTTTTGGAAAAATGCAGTCTTTAAGAGATTCTAAGTAAGAGGCTTTGTTAATTTCGAAAGAAGGTTTTTAAGGCACTTCGAAATTCCGTTAATAACAGTTAATCCGACAGGTTTTCAAATTATTTGCAAGTGCTATTTATGCGCTTTCCTAAAAATAATTAATTGAACCATTAATTAATTCAACTAATTAAATTTAGGAAGTTTTCAAAGATTTGCAATTTATTTAAAAGCTTTAAATATTTTAAAAATAAAAGCGCATTTTCTTTGAAAAGGAGCGATTTGATCGTCCTAATTTCTTTGCCAACTCATATAAGATAGCGCATAAATGACACTTGCTTAATTTCAACTTTAAAACCCGAGTTTCTCATCATAGGATGGAACCTAGGTTTGAAGTCGCTTTTTGCAAAGTCGTTTCGGGACATTTAGAAGTTAATTAAAACTTCTTTATAACTTTAGACTTTTTTTTTTTAAAAAAAAGAAACTACTTCGTATCAATAAGATAGAAGCCTTTTCTTATAGTCATTTATTAATCGTGATTTTTTTTTTTTTTTGAAAATTTATGAAATTTTGCCCGCATTTGCTTAAATGGCCCGATTTACAATAAATTAAATAACGACTTCAAAATAAAAGATTATGACATAAAGTGAATCAAATAACTCAAACAAATATATATATATATTAGTAAACAAAATATTTCTACAAAGTTTACATAAACATTCTAAAGGGAAAAGAAGGATAGGAGTTGAAAGATAAAAACCCGGAAATTTGACAGACTCGCGGGAGCCTTGAATTTTCTAAAATTTCTAAAGCTTTTGGACTCGAATTTGATATGCAAGCGGCCCCAATGCACTCCAAGCCAAGCCAATCCAATATGAGCCATCCCAATCGTGAGTTTTAGCCGAACTCATCCCAAAGTGAGTGTTCATGTAAAATAAATAAGAGAGATAGAGAATTAGTAACATACAAAGAACTGAAACGGAACTATAACTAAAAGGTAGAATCACATGTCAATTGCTTTAATAGCACATACCACATAAATGCTTACTTTATGGAATTAAGAACAACTACTTAAAATGCCATTCACACATTCTACTAATGCACTGTCTGTATCCCAACAATGATATTTATATTATGAAGCCTCAAAAAACGTGATCTTGAAATTAAAGCAAACTAAACATGAAATTGAAACAGAGGCAAGTAATGATTGTATGTAATTGTTGCTGAAGGATAAAAATGTATAGTCCGAGAAACTATCAACAATCCAAGGGCTGTTTCTTTCTTTCTTTAACTTATTTAACTTGTGTTGAGTGCCTATCTATGTTAGCCAAGTACTTGTTGTTTCCCTTGGGAACATGACCTTTTTCATTGTTATTGATTCTTGGCGATACCATAATAGTGTATTTTCCACACCACTAACACTAACCTACATGTGTAGTATGAGGTTTTTTGTTTGCTTATAGGTCCTAATCTCCATGCTAAGGCAAGGAAAAACTTGGAAGAAGCCTATGTCAAAGTGACGTTCAAGATGGATAAAGGATGTGATGGTGCCGTGGTGGATGATGTCTTGATTTCGAGGACGAAATACCTACGAGAAGGGGAGGATGATGCGGGGCAAATCAAGCTAAGACGCCAACTCTCAAAGACCAAGCTTGAAGGATGCAAGCAAGAGGAGACCAAGAGCTTGGGAGAAGAGTTGAAGGCACATCTCATAGATTTGACGAAGGGTGAAGCATTCAAGGCCAAGGGAGAGCATCATAAGGCCAAGGAGGAGCGCACCAAGGCAGCCTAGGAAGAGGCGGACCGCCCACAGCTTTAGGCGGACAGCCTACTCAAGATCCAACTCTTTGGATCTCAAGGAGGCGGACCGCCCATTAACAGAGGCAGACCGCCCATTAACAGAGGCGTACCGCCTGTTGACGCCCAATTTTACCCCGATTTTAAGTTAATATTAAATAATAAAGTATATTTGATTAAAAGATGTGCCAAAAAAGGGCAATTTTATAAATTTTAAATAGTCAAATTGATAATTTTGTGTAAAAAAGGCCAAAATCGCAAAAACACAACCTCATAACCGACCCACCCTTGCAAACCCCTTTTAAAACAAAATACTTAAGATAAAATCCCTAATCAGTTCCTCACCCACGACCCTTTTTTCCCAAATTCGACCCGTTTTTCTCTTCAACCCGCGAAACCAATCCAACCCGATCCAATGTCTTCTTCTCCGTACGACTGATGTGCTGGGCGAATAGCACTATTCCAGGTGTATATTCTCGAAGCTCCACTAAGACCCAGCTGTGCTAAATCTGAAGCGTTCATTTTGAATTCAATCCGTCCTGAGTCGTTGATCCTTTTCCTTAGATATAAGGACGAGAGGGGCTCTGATTTGACCCTCTCACCCTTATCTCATGAGGGGGAGGATCAAAAAAGGAAGGGCAATTCGGGTTTTTGGAGCCCAAGGTAAACCCTAAAATTTTGCTATATATTTAGCATTTTTGTAAGGTTAAGGGGTTCTGATCTTTACATATAAAAAAACGGCAGTATAAAAATATTTGAGAGTTCAACTTTTCTTTCAAAAATATACAAATAGGGTTCTGTTTCTCCTGGTTTTGTTCCTGGTGCTTAGCTGTTATTATCGCTACACCGTTGTCGTCGTCTTCAAAGTTCGGGTCGATAACTTCATTTTCTTTGCCTTAGTCGCTGCTCGAAAACAGGTGAGGTTTTACTGTTCTCCTTGCTTCTTTGTGCTAATATTCTGCTTCAAATGTGATAAGTGAATACGGTTAAATTTTTATAAGTTTGTGACTTCCTTTTATCTGAATATGAACCTGCAGTTTGTTAAGGTTGAGTCTTTGTTTAAACTTGACAAAGAATGCTTCTTTAAGTTTAAAATCAACAACTTTATGTATGCTTGAAACTGATTAGCTTAAAATCTAGTTCCTTCAGTTTTGAGTTGATAAATTGGCATAAAAACTACTTGTTAAGTTCTTTGGTGCATAAAGTCGATTCCTTGTGTATGAAAGGTTTGAGTCTGGAGTTCAGTCATCCCTAGCTATAGTTAGTTTAGAGTTCAAGTGTTCCTAGATTGATAAAACTAAATAAGCCTATCCCTCAGTGTCTTCAAGTTTCCCCTTAAACCTGTTTTTGCTTTAGAGTACTGGCTGGAATTTTCTAAAAGTGATGAATGAAGTTCCTTTTTAATCCTTTCTGGGCTGTCCAGTTCCTTTGTTCAAGTTTGGTGTATGTATTGAAGCTTGCCTGGTTTCCTTTCCAAGTTATCTGTGTGTGAGAGTGTTTCTGCAGTTTGGTTCCCTGGAATTTGTGAGATGCAGATCTGTGTGTGCTTGATGTGTGTGTCTAGTTGTTCTGTGAGCTAAGAGGGTCTGAGCAGTGAATGGAGTATCTTTCTTGTTTCTGGTTAGACTAGAGTAGTTGCAGAGGGTGCAACAGGGAGCTTCAGGAGGAGTATGTAGGAAGTAGAATTTTAGGTGTTGCCTCTTGTTTTTGTAGGAAGTTGAGGGGTTCTTGTGTCTGAGTGCTGCAGTTCCCTTGGAAGTTGTTTCAAGCAGTTCAGGAGCTGAGTGAGGGAGTTGTCAGTGAGTTGAGAAAGAGCTGAGGTTGTGTGCTGGTGGTTCTGTAAGCTGAGGGAGTGTATGTATTGCTACAGTTTGTTGGAGGCAGTTTTCAGTTGCTGCAGGCTTTGTAGAGGTGCTTTGGTGAGTTGAGGGAGTCAGGTGGTTGCAAGTAGTAGGGTTCCAGGTGCATGATCTTTGAATGGAGCCTAGGAGTGGTAGTCTGTCTTGTAAGGGGTTTCAGAAAGGGTTTTGGTTTGCAGGATCTTTAGAGAAGTGTGCTGATAAGCTTAGAGTTGTTTGGAGGTGGTGTAAGCTGTAGGTGGTTTAGGTCTTTCTTGTGAGAATGAGGGAGCCTTGTGGAGTTTGCTGGCTGCCTAAGAATTGTGATAGATGGTGTTTAGTTTGAAAGAGGTTCTGTTTATTAATTATAGCAAGGGCATGTGGTAGTTTTGTTTTAGAGGGTTTTTCTTTTGAATCAAGTCTAGCCTCAGTTCTAGGTTCATAAGCTCTTGATTTCATCTGTTTTAGAGTGTCTGCTGTCAGTCAAATTTCAAGCTTCAGAAATTAGTCTAGGTCTGTTCTTATTCCTTTGGAGTTATAGTTCCCTGAACTGTTTTTTTTTTTCTGCATTCTTTAAGAGCTGAATACTCTATCTTAAGTTCAATCTTTGGTCAGTTTTGTATGAGTGCTTTCAAAGATCTTGAAAATGAAACCCGGGCCCTATTGTATGAGTTGGTGCAGGGTGTGCATAGAGGTAGTTCTGAGTTGTTTCTGGGTCTGGTTAGTTTCAGGTAGGCTATAGAGGCTTCAGGTGCCTGGGACTGGAGTGCTTAGTTCATGTGATGTTCTTTATTTGTGTGTGTGTGGGGGATCTGTAGGAGTGTGAGGGTTTAGGTCAGGTTGGTGTTCTTGGAGATTGAGAGGTGGTTTGCAGTATAGTGGAGAGTCCAGGATGAGGGGTATGCAGGTGGAGGCATGTCTTTTAAAGCTGTTTGAGGGAGTATTCAGATTCCTATCTATGTTGTAGTTCTTTGATTGCCAGGTTCCTATAAGTTCAAGGGCCAGGGGCTTGTTCTCTGTTGTCGGTGCCCTGGTTGTGTGCATGTGATGTTTCTTCTGGTATTGTCTGGAGGTTGAAGGGATGTCAATCTGGTTGTATTAGTCATTATTGAAGCTCACCTTCGTATCTCTTCTCTTACTGCTTACTGTTAAGTTATGTTTAGGAGGTCTTTTGGAAGTAATTTTAAATTCTTAGTTAATGTCTTAATTTCAAGGTAACATGTGCATTTTCCTTTATGTGAGCTACGTTCCAGAATACTAAATATAATCACTCTGGGATTGATGTATCTAATGTGTTCTTCGTAAATCATGTCTGGAATACGTCTTTTATGTTTAATTTCTTGATAAATTAGGACTACTCTGTTCATTTGCTTATTAAATTTCTATCCGTAAACCTATTTTCTTCGAACTGTTATATGGTTCTAGCACATATACTAATTCATTATCTTTATCTATTTTGCATGAAAATCTTGGGAACGAGTTTGAGTTGCTAAAACTCACCAATTGGGATGGCTCATTGGTTTGGGAATTGCATTGGGGTCGAGTCCGGGCCCAAGCACTCAAGAAGCGAAGATTAGAGAAGAAATTTTAAAATGCTTTGTTGAGCCGCTTAATGTAACTTAGGCTCATGGGCATAATGTAAAAAAAAAAAAAAAAAAAAAAGAAAGAGAGAGTAGTCACTCAGTCCGCAATCTCCGGGTTCTACCTTCTAAACTCCCGCTTTCTCGTTCCCCTTAGAAAGCATGTTTTAGGAAGCCCTGAAACCGGACTAGGATTTGCATGTTAGAAACTTGGTAGGATAGTCGCTTTATTGAATTGTTAACTTATTGCATGTTTAGAATGATTATATAATTGCTTATCTCCTTTTTTTGGGACTCGCCAATTAGTTTGAGTTAATAATAATCTAAGGATAATTATCGAGTACAAAAGAAATTAAAATTTAATTAAATTATACATCCCATCTATTATCTATATTTACGTATCCATCTATTAAATAGTTATCATCTATCTATTCATTTATTCATTAATCCGATTAATTATGCGATATTTATTTATTAATTAATTTATTTAATTTATTTAATTTAAATAATCATTTATTTATTTATTTATTTCAGTTAATCATTTATTTATTCCTTTAATAATAATTATTTATTCATTTATTTATTTAATTAATTAATTATTATCAATTTATTCTTTATTTAATTAAATTGATATAAAATGTTAATTTATTTAATTAAGTTATTTATTTATTTATCCATTTACTTAGGCGATCAACTAATCAATTACTTATATAATTGTTTACTTAGAGTTTTTTTATTTATATTATATGTCTATCCTATTTATTTAATCAACCATGTTGTAATTCATCCATTTATCTAATTTTAAGATTTCATCATCTATTTATCTAAGTATCAGCGTAATCTAAACCCTTATCTTGTTTACATTCTCCTTAGTTAAAATTAATTCTATTATCCTTAACAAATTCGTGAAAACCGCCGGATTAACCGCATTTAGCGGATTTTCGAAAGTGCTCCCGCAAGGGACCTTCTTTCGAATTTAATAGAACCACTTACTCGGAATCTCTGATTTTAATTTAATTTTATTTAATTAAAAAATGAATTGCACTCATTAGTTAACCTTAGGTTCCTAATAATCCTTAAATTAGGTGGCGACTCCAAAGAAACTCTTTGGAGTCCCATTTTGTTGAAATCAAATCCCGGTGCATACTTGTGTGCATTTTTTGGGAGGGCTCAACAGCGTGGCGACTCCGCTGGGGATTAGCAAATGGTTCTAACCAAAAGGCTTTCATGAATTTGTTTGATTGTATTGTTTGAAATCGTATGTTGATACTAGTATGTGTAGCTTATTTCGTTATTGTGTTTGTATGTTGAAACTAGTATGAGTATATCTATTGTTTATTTGCAACCATGCCTAGTTAATTTAGTTGATTGTTTGTACATCACAAAAAGCATGTCATCACACTTTATGTGCGCACATATTAAACTGGCATTCCGTTCATATTTCCCCCACTCCTGGGAGCTTCTTCATGGTTACTTATATCCGCGAGGTGTATGCATATACACCCGCAATTCACAAAAAACCCTTTGAGAAAGAGTGCGCGTACCTGCGGGGTGAGCGGATAGTTTTACTACCGCGTGACCGCTTGCCACTCAAAACAGCCTTTTGTCTAGTGGACCCACTCTAGAGTTTCCATTAGGAACATGCATGCATAAACCATAGTTTGGACCCGGTCCTTGGTACCGCCTCCATAGTTAGGAAACCCGCCCTTTTTCGTTGACGGGTTTTAACACCCAACAACGGTGCATATTATGTGTTTATATGATAACGAAACTCACAGTCCAAACCAAGTTTTGCAATGAATGGGGTTTAGAACATTTTGTCATTGGCTTTGTAGGTCAAAAGATGTCAGAATTCAAGAATGTCCAAATGGTTGTTAAGGTTCCTGAGAAATTGAAAGAATGGTAGAGGAACATGAAACAAGATGACAAACGAGAGGCAGGATGGGTTGAGAAGAAGTTGGGGAACTTGATCCATTTGTTGGAGATTTCATCTGATCGCTACTTGATTCAGGCACTCTTGCCTTTCTGGAGCTATTCGAGGGCCGTTTTTCGATTTAAGGATTTTGAGCTTACACCGACCTTAGAGGAAATGGCCGACCTTACCGGGCTGCCTTTGAAGGGTCGGGAGATGATCATTCCAAAGAAACAAGGAGGGAGGCATTTCTTAGATGATTTGGGGTTATATAACAACAAGAAGTTGGGATGCTTTGCAAATGAATGAGTTTCTTTAGACTATCTTTATGAGAGGTTTGCACTTGGGGACAGTCCCGCTGTCCATATTCGGGAATTTGCTTGTTCTTTGGATACCTGGAAGAAAAGGCGTTTCACCGCCTTTGTCATTTCCTTCTTTGGAACTCTGATCTTTCCGCGGGAAGAAGGGAAGATTAGCACCAGCATTGGTTCAGTGGTCCGTATTTTGTTTGAAGGGATTGATAACAAAGAAGTCACTGTGGTCCCGATGATTCTGGCAGAAATGCTTAGAGCTCTAACTAACTGCAGAAAAAAGGGCAAGAGGTATTTTGAGGGCTCAAATCTACTTCTTCAACTATGGGCCATGGAACACCTTTTTAATCGAAAACCCATGGTGGACATAGTCTTATGTGGGGGCAACCCAATCAGAAGCTATCAAGAACGGGTACTTGAAAAGTTTGTTGCACCAGTGGGCCTTAATGATTGGTTTCGATACTTAGCCGAGCTTGAAGAAGACCATATTTTGTGGAAAGTGTGGTGGCTTGCAATCAAGGAGGGCGTTTATCTTAGATCTAAGGAGAAGTATTACATCGAGCTCATCAGGTTGACGGGCCTTCATCACTATGCGCCTTTAAGAGTCCTTCGTCAGTTTGGGATAGAACAAGTCATACCCCTCACGGCATATACGAGATCCTATGAAATTGAATTTGGCAAGGAAGTAAAAGTTCCAAGGGTCGGAGAAATTTTCAAAGATTGGGATAGAATGATGAACCAACGCGCTAGTTTTCATCCGGCAGGCCGGACTCCTGAATACTATGCCTGGATAAAGGAAGACATTGCCATCACTCCTAGTCCAGCAGGAAAAGAAGGTTTAGAAGATGTAGATATGACATATGGGATGAAGGTCAAGCTTAGATCCATCACTTTTACTCCTTATGAGTGGAGCTTCATGGAAGAAGTTGTAGAGACTGTGAAACGAGCCAAGATTGATCCAAACCAAGCTGGCACTTCAGCTTCAGCACTTCCTTCAGTTTGATGCAGTTTAGATATAGCAGTTATTTAAATTTTCAAATGTTGTACTCAGACTATGTCTTTAATTTATGTATTTACTTTCTAGCACTTTTCATTCTCCATGTAATGATGATGATGTACTGAAAGCAAGTTATTATCAATGAAAGACTATTATTATTATTATTATTGTCGTTGGCGCTTACTCTAAAATCGATTATTGCAAAACAGGTGTGGACTACTTTTCGTTATCATTTATTTGCGCGATTAGGCTTACCTCTAGCACAAAGAGGCACCCTACAGGGTAGGACGCGTCCGCATTTTATTTTACGCACATTATTTGTGATTGCCACATGCCTAATTTATCGCCCGTTTAAAATGCAAAAGCGCTACGTGACGCGCACTATGTGATTACGTGCAAATTTTACCAACAACATGCAAACTAACACAGTTACCTTTTGAATTTTTCTTTTGTTTTGTTTATTCTCGAACAGAGGTTTGATTTGTGCTGATTGAGATGATCCAAAGACTTTTCTCTGCACATTGATATACACTTCAGAATTCGACAAAATGTCTGGTAGCGATGATCAGCCTCCCGTTCTCAATGATAAGACTCTCGAAACTCCCGGATCTTCGAGGGGAAACATCCTCCTTGCTCAGGATGACCTTATTTTGAATCTGACCAAACAGATACAGATGCTGAGCGATGAGCTAGCAACCATTAAAGGGAAAGCCCCTCAAAACGTAACTTTAAATGCCAACATGTTCACAATATACCCACAGACCAAAACAACTCACTTAATCAGACACCACCACCATTAAATCGCCCACAAGTTAGTCAAAATACCCCGCCCGCTCAGCAAAATACCCAACCTGCTGGTTATCCTTCATATTATCCATATCCTAATGACCCCACTCCTCCTCACTACCAATATTTGCCGGCTAAAGACACTCCCCGTCCTCCACAATCTCAAGCGCCCATTCCTATAGCTGTAGCTCCTCCAAACGCCAATGATCCAAGACAGGGATACCCCGAGGCGTTATATTATGAGCATGACCCTAATGGCAAGAATGTGGACTTCGTAGACTATCAGCCACAGAATGAAATGCCTACAACTGTGGAAAAACAGGGAAAAACAAGCGAACAAGAGGAGATAATCCAAGCAATGAAAGTCATGCAACAATCTATTAAGGACTTGCAGGTGACTAAGAAACGCCAAAGCACTTCATACCGCAGTCTTTATCTATTCTCGGACATTACTCCTCCTCCCGGGTTTAAAGTGCCGAAGTTTGACATGTATGATGGTCATGGTGACCCATTTTCTCATTTAACCAAGTACCTCAACAGAATGAGGGTGGCGGGAGGCAAAGAAGAACTTCTGATGGCTTACTTTAGCCATAGTCTGGAAGGTATTGCTGCTGAATGGTTTGCCAGACAAGACATAAGCAAATGGCACGAGTTCGATGATATAGCTGGTGATTTCACAAAGCAGTTTGAATACAATGTGGCGATGGTCCCTGACCTCATAACCTTGGCCAATTTGAAGAAGAAACCTGATGTTTGGCATTTTATGCCTATATTTCCTTAATATTTCCTCACGTTTTAGTACCTTATTCGCTTGTTTTGTAGCTTGTGAATGTGGTTTTACACTGATTTTATGTCGTGTGTATGTAGGTTGTTATGCAATGTAATTGGAGCTTTTAAGAGCTTGATTGAGCAAGAAAAGATTTGATTTTGATTGAGGATTGGGTCGAGCACACGAAGGCACGACACGAGCGAGCAAAGGAGCGAGAAAACACGAAAAATGGCCTTGCGCTGCAGGGGGCGCGCCGCGCAGCCCATAGCGCGCCACCTCCTGCGCGTTTCCTTGCGCGCCGCAGGGCCAAAGCACGAAGGCTGGGAGCGGGTTCTGGTTGTCCTCACGCGATTGGGGGCGCGGGGCGCCCGTTATGGCGCCCCTGGAGCGAATTTTGACTTCCTATTTCGTCTAGGCTTGGGTCTAACTTATTACTAGGTGTTTGTAAACACTATAAATACTCTTTTACTTAGTTTTTCATAGGAGTTCAGACTTTGGAGCAAATTTGAGAGCTCATAACATCAAGACAAGGGTTTTTCTTCCTTCCATTAATCTATTACATCATTATTTCATTATTACATCAATTCCTTGTGTTGTTATTATGAGTATGCGTAGCTAAATATATCGTTCTAGGGTTAGAGTATTTCATGAAGGTTGATGTTTGAAGATTGATTTCCATTAATTGAATCCCATTACGGGTTACTTATTCTTTCTTGATTTCACTTGTGTAATTGTCAGGGCCCGATTATTACGCATTATCTATGGTTTTTAGATTGAACTCGAAAGAGGGAATTTAATTACGTAATAAGAAAGAATAGGACTAGTTTGTGAACCCGGGCATCGGGGAACCAATTTGTGAGTAGGATAGACATATACTTGCTCGCCTAGTTTAACTAATTACAGAATTCGTTAATGCGTGCACGTGATTCAACCCATAGACATATAGGGATTGGAGTAGCCTGCATAGACCGTGAAGAACTGAAAGGTTTTCACGGGTACATGTAATCTGTTAGTTAGTAACCCGGGATTTAAGAAGTGGAATCAATTGGACAACTCAACTGGATTGTTCGTAACTCTGACCCTGGATCGTCTCCGTATTACTGATAACAACCAAGTCTTGCTCCATTGTTTGAATTCACTTCTACCATTTAATTACTGTTCTTTAGTTAATAAACTCATCATTATTGGAAAAAGATCCCTGAATAGTTTAAATAAATTGTTTGCTAGAACTCAGTCTGCATAGTCCTCGTGGGAACGATACTCATCTTATCACTTTATTACTTGGCGACCACGTATACTTGCGTGTGCGTTTGGGAGCAACAAGTTTTTGGCGCCGTTGCCGGGGACTAATTTTTGACTGATTTCTTTTTGAACAGTTTATTAATTTCTATTCAGGTTTAATTTTTGTTTTGAGTTTTCTGCTGTTTCAGGTATTAGGTCCTGCTTGATCTTTACCTACAGGAATGGCAGAAGAACGAGCTTTAGCTGTGCGAGATGTCGCTCTCCCCAGCCTGGATGGAGTAGCTTCAAGCATAGTTAAGCCAAGAATTACTGGGAACTTTGAGATTAAGTCCGGTATGATACAACTGTTACATACGACTGGACAATTTGGTGGATTGCTTCATGAAGATCCGCAACAACATATCCAGAATTTCTTGGAGATCAGTGATACTTATACACCAACGGGAGTTCCTATTGATTATGTTCGCCTGACATTGTTCCCGTTTTCACTGATTGGGGCAGCGAAGAGGTGGTTAAAGGCTGAAAAGTCTGGGTCTATCACCACTTGGAATGATTTGGCTAAGAAGTTCTTGGCTAAGTTTTATCCATCTGCCAAGACAGCCCGGGTGAGGAGTGAAATTATGTCCTTCAGACAGTTAGAAGGAGAATCTTTATATTCAGCCTGGGAGCGGTTCAAAGCTTTACTGAGAGATTGTCCACACCACAACCAATCCAATGAGGTTCTTGCACATACTTTTGTTGAGGGGTTGACTGCACATACTAAGATTGTGGTAGATGCTGCTGCTGGAGGTCAAGTACTGGCCTTAAATTTTGACCGGATCTATGAGTTGCTAGATAACTTTTCGCAGAGCAACCCTGATTGGCAGGGAGATGGTAGAGCTACTACGCAGAAAGCTGCAGGGGTACTTCAGTTAGATGCAGTTTCAGAGCTACGGGCTAGGATGGATGCTATTTCCAATCAAATTAGCAAGCTAGCTCTATCGAAGACTCAGCAAGCAGTGGCTCATGTGCAACAACTCCAGAGTTTTTGTGAGGTTTGTGGTCAAGATCATGCTACAGAGGTTTGCCCTTCTAATCCAGAGTCAGTTTATTACGTAGGTAATCAAAACAGGATGCAGGGTCAAAATCAGTTTGGTAATGGTTATTATCAAGGCAATATGAGAGCCCCGAATAATTACCACCCACTTCCAGCTCCACCACAGCAGGTTAGCAATTCAGTTGAGGAGATGCTAAAGCAGATAATGGCGGGACAGCAGAGAATGATAGCTGACACTGCAGCCCATGCACAGGCCATACAAGATCTTGCCAGTGCTCACAAGAACTTGGAGCACCAGTTGGGGCAGTTGGTGGGAGAAATAAGCACTGTGAAGAAAGAGCCTGAACAATGTCTTGCAGTGACTTTAATTGGAGGTGGAGAGCTGATGGCCAAGCCTGAGGAGAAAGCTGAAATTGAAAAAATTGAAAAAGTGGAGAAGGTAAAGAAGAAAGAAGAGATAAAGGAGGCACCTAGGCCACCTCCACCATTCCCGCAGAGGCTTATACAGTCAAAGGATTTAGCCCAGTATCAAAAATTTGTGAGTATGCTGAAAGAACTTCATGTTAATATTCCTTTGACTGATGTGTTTGAATTGATGCCATCCTTTGTGAAGTTTTTAAAAGAGATTTTAGTCAAGAAGAAAAAGCTTCAAGAAATAGATTCAGTTGAGTTAGTTGAGGAGTGTAGCACAATCTTGAGCAAGCTACCTCCAAAACTTCAAGATCCTGGGAAGTTTACTATTCCTTGTACCATTGAAGGGCATAGTATCACTGGTGCCTTGTGTGATTTGGGTGCAAGCATAAATCTCATGCCTCTGTCTGTTTGCAAAAGGTTAGGGCTAGGAGAAATCAAGCCCTCTTCAGTTACTCTCAAGATGGCGGATGGATCACTCACTCACCCTGAGGGTAAGTTGGAGGATGTGTTGATAAAAGTTGGTAAATTTACATTCTCTGCTGATTTTGTAGTCCTAGATTATGAAGAGGACCGAGAAGCTCCAATTATTTTGGGGAGACCATTCTTGGTCACCTCGAAGGCAATTATTGACATGGAGCTGGGTGAGATGACTGTTAGAGCGCATGGTGAAAAGGTTACTTTCAAGGTGTATAATGAGAAGGAGCACATAGCTAAAATTGAAGAGTGCTCTATGATTGAATGTGTTAGTCAAGAACATGGAAGTACACCAGATGTGAAGTTGAAAGGGGGGTCTCTCAAAGAAAGGAAAAAGGCAAAGGTTCGGCGTAAGAAGAGAAGACGTAAATACTGGAAGTGAGCTAAAAGTGTCGTCGTGCCACGACGTTAACTAAGGCGCTTCTCGGGAGGCAACCCGAGGTTGTACTTGTATTATTTTATTTATAGTGTCACGTAGTTTTTGTTTTCCTTGGATTGCAGGTTCATGTAATATCGAGGCTAAGTGTGGGGTGTCCTCACCCTTGCATAATGTTGATAGCCTGTTGGGGGAAGTCTGAGTACCTCATGAAGCTTGGAGGATGCTAGCACCAAGGACTAGAGTCTTCAGGGAAGTTTTCTTTACCCTTGCACTTTCTTATTTTTAGCACTGAGGACATTGCTTAGTTTAAGTGTGGGGTGGGGGAACTCTCCCTTATTTTTGAGGTTATGGATGCATGTACCGTTAGGATTTTTCTTTTGTCACTTGACTTTGTTTTGATTTGTTTCTTGCTTTAATATAAGAAAAAATTGAAAAAATTAGAAAACCAATGAAAAATTCCAAAAAGATTTTCTTTTTAGTCTTTATTAGTGGTACATGTCATCCACCCCGTGGTTTTTCTTATGGCCTCGGTTCTTTTCCACGGGTAGACCTTTGAACCGGGTAGTTTTTATTTTTAGGATTAGAATAATTAGTTGTAGATGACCCTAGGCTAAGGAAAAAGGTAGAATGCTAGGTGCCTTTGATTTGTTTGATACCGGTGGACTTGGACTTGATTGCATGGGCTATTTGTGGTGTCCTTGAGTTTTAATTTTGATGCATGCCTAGAGAAAAATTGGAACAACCCCCTTGAGATGCTTGAGTCCGCTTGCTTGACTTGATTGTTAATCTTTGTGCATGAGTGCTTAAATTTCCACAAGTTGCATTCTAGATGTTTGATTGAGAGTTGTTGATGGAATCTTTTTGTGTGGATCATGTGCAATGTGTGTTGTGAGGCATGTTCTTATTTACTCCATGTTGCATATTAATGTCTAGAACTTGCCCCGTGTGTGTGCAAAGCGAAATTCTAGGTTTGCTCTAGTTGGGAGATGATACAAGGCCTTCTTTTTGTTAGCCTACCCTTACATATATACCTTGAAAAATTGTTGTTGTGGTTTGAATTGACCCTTTTTGTTGGCACCCACACCCCGAGCCTACCCATTTGTTCTTAATTGGCTCTTTTGGCCCTTACTCCTTAAGCACTTTATTGATATTGTGTAGATGATTGGAGATGTGGTTGGATGTTGGGAGGTTTTTGAGTGGAGCTAATGAAGGGGAATAATGGTAAAATTGTGAAGTAGTGAAAAGCATTGGCAAGGTTGGAAGATAATGAGAAAAAAATAGCAAAGTTGAAAAGAAAAGAAAAAATTGTGGAAAAGAAAGAAAAAAAGAGAAAGATGTCCATTCCTTGCTAGTGTGTGCTTAAAAAGAAAAATGCTACATGTTGGGAAGGTGTATGTGTAGAAGTTGTTGATTTGGGTGGTTTGATGAGATTTGTGCTTAATTTAATTGTGATGTATTAAAGTGCTTAGGGAGGTAGTCACTATTACCATATGTATCCTACCCGCCTCTTAGCCTACATTACGACCTTTCTAAAGTCCTAGTTAATCCCGATTGGAGTGAGCTTACATTAGTGGAGTCCTACACTACGGGCAAGCCTATGGTACATTGTGTGTGACATGTGAGCTTTTCATGAGAGTGAGTGAATTCTTTCTATGCTATTGTCCCCATTCTATTCTTGATATTCATGGTTGTGTGTGATATTTGGGGGACACTCTTTTGCTTCATATTGGTGAGGGCACGTGGTTTGCATGAAATAGGTGAAGTTGATGGCTTCTTGGTTGAGTAGATAGGTGTGATTTTGTGGGAGCATGGTTGCATTAAGTTGAGTTGTGCATTTGAGCTATTTTGGGGTGGTTGTTCTCATATTTTTGGTTTTGGTAAATTGTTGGCATGTTTGTGGATCCATAGTAGTCATGTGTGCATTGGTTCAATGGTCGGTATCAACCATAGTCATAGGCAGACCTGTTTTACCTAGGTTGGAAGTTATTTGTGATTGCTCGAGGGCGAGCAAAGGTTCAAGTGTGGGGTGGTGATGTTTGGCATTTTATGCCTATATTTCCTTAATATTTCCTCACGTTTTAGTACCTTATTCGCTTGTTTTGTAGCTTGTGAATGTGGTTTTACACTGATTTTATGTCGTGTGTATGTAGGTTGTTATGCAATGTAATTGGAGCTTTTAAGAGCTTGATTGAGCAAGAAAAGATTTGATTTTGATTGAGGATTGGGTCGAGCACACGAAGGCACGACACGAGCGAGCAAAGGAGCGAGAAAACACGAAAAATGGCCTTGCGCTGCAGGGGGCGCGCCGCGCAGCCCATAGCGCGCCACCTCCTGCGCGTTTCCTTGCGCGCCGCAGGGCCAAAGCACGAAGGCTGGGAGCGGGTTCTGGTTGTCCTCACGCGATTGGGGGCGCGGGGCGCCCGTTATGGCGCCCCTGGAGCGAATTTTGACTTCCTATTTCGTCTAGGCTTGGGTCTAACTTATTACTAGGTGTTTGTAAACACTATAAATACTCTTTTACTTAGTTTTTCATAGGAGTTCAGACTTTGGAGCAAATTTGAGAGCTCATAACATCAAGACAAGGGTTTTTCTTCCTTCCATTAATCTATTACATCATTATTTCATTATTACATCAATTCCTTGTGTTGTTATTATGAGTATGCGTAGCTAAATATATCGTTCTAGGGTTAGAGTATTTCATGAAGGTTGATGTTTGAAGATTGATTTCCATTAATTGAATCCCATTACGGGTTACTTATTCTTTCTTGATTTCACTTGTGTAATTGTCAGGGCCCGATTATTACGCATTATCTATGGTTTTTAGATTGAACTCGAAAGAGGGAATTTAATTACGTAATAAGAAAGAATAGGACTAGTTTGTGAACCCGGGCATCGGGGAACCAATTTGTGAGTAGGATAGACATATACTTGCTCGCCTAGTTTAACTAATTACAGAATTCGTTAATGCGTGCACGTGATTCAACCCATAGACATATAGGGATTGGAGTAGCCTGCATAGACCGTGAAGAACTGAAAGGTTTTCACGGGTACATGTAATCTGTTAGTTAGTAACCCGGGATTTAAGAAGTGGAATCAATTGGACAACTCAACTGGATTGTTCGTAACTCTGACCCTGGATCGTCTCCGTATTACTGATAACAACCAAGTCTTGCTCCATTGTTTGAATTCACTTCTACCATTTAATTACTGTTCTTTAGTTAATAAACTCATCATTATTGGAAAAAGATCCCTGAATAGTTTAAATAAATTGTTTGCTAGAACTCAGTCTGCATAGTCCTCGTGGGAACGATACTCATCTTATCACTTTATTACTTGGCGACCACGTATACTTGCGTGTGCGTTTGGGAGCAACAAAACCAACCGAAACTTTTAGGGAATACGCCTTGAGGTGGCGTGAACAGGCTGCACGGGTGCAACCCCCGATGACTGAGAGGGATATGGTGAAGTACTTTATTCGTGCTCAAGACGACTCCTATTACATGCATATGCTTCCTATGATGGGTGCACCTTATGCTGAACTTCTCACAATGAGGGAGATGGTGGAAGAAGGTATCAAATCCGGTCGGATTGTGAGCTTTGCTGAGATGAAGTCAAGTGCTTAAAATGCTCAATCAAGCCCGAACAATTCTAGAAGAAGAGAGAAGAGAGAAGAAGTCACAGCTGTTGCCACAGACATTGACTGCCGCCCGGCTAGGAGGTTGAACTTTGATAATCCACCAGCCTACCCTACTTACCAAAACGCCCCTCCTCATTACCCAAACGCACCTCCTCATTACCCAAATATTCCTTCTCCTTACCCAAATGCACCACCCCCAAATTACCCTAGTCACTATCAAATTCCTCCCGCTCCATATCCTGTCTATCAAGCACAACCCAGTTATTATCCACCACGAGCACCAGCACCACAACAATACCCTCCTCGTCAACAAAATTACCAACCCCGTGCTCCTGTCCGTCCAAATATGCAAGGACCTAACCAAAGCTATGAGAGGAGAGCACCCAAAACCTATACTCCTATAGCTGAATCTTATGGTCAATTGTTTCAAAGACTAAGAAGCGCCGGAGTTGTGCAGCCTGTTCCTGACAATACTCCAAATCCTCCTCCAAGGTGGTATGATGTTAATAAACATTGTGTTTATCACTCTGGGGCTGCGGGCCATGATGTGGAGAGGTGTTATGCCTTCAAGGATAGAGTTGAAGCTTTGATCAAATCAGGCACTATCCAGCTTACTGGGACTCAACCAAATGTGCAAGATAATCCTCTTCCCACCTATGGAAACAATGTTGTCAATGTCATTTCCCTTGATGAGGGGTTTGATTTGAAAGGGACCATTATTCCCGTTAGCAATGTGAGGGTTGCTAACGAGGCCAAAGTATCTGTGCAAGTTAGAGCTCCCATTCTGGTGCAAGCGGGTATCCCAAGGCCAACTGTCACCGTCATGCTTGCCTCACCCCTTCAATATGATAGCAAGAGGGTTCCTTGGAACTATTCTGAAGTGCCTATCGGAAGTGAAAAGGTAACTGTTGCTGTTGCTACTGCACAAGGCATGACCAGATCTGGTAGATTCTATACGCCTGAGAAGTTGGGTCAAAGCCTTGGAGAAAAAGAGGGCATTGTAAGAAGAATGACTGACACCGAGGCTGAGGACTTCTGGAGGAAAATGCAGTCAAAGAAATACTCTATTCTGGAGCATTTAAAGAATACTCCTTCCCGGATATCCATCATGGCTTTGCTGATGAGCTCTGAAACACATAGAAATGCATTGCTGAAAGTGCTCAAAGAAGCAGAGGTCCCTGCTGAGACCACGGGTGAGAGCTTGGCCATCTTGGTTGGCCAAATCATAGAACCTCACAAGGTGTCCTTCAAAGAGGAGCTTCTACCCGAGGGTCTTGGACACAACAAAGCCTTGCATATTGTTGTCAAATGTAGGGATAAATTTGTTGGACGGGTACTGATCGACGGTGGTTCCGGGCTCAATATATGTCCGTTGGCAACTCTGAAGGAGCTTGGAATTGACGCTGGCAAAATTAGACAGAGCAATGTGAAAGCAAGGGCTTTTGATGGGGCTCAAAGGTGCACCTTAGGGGAGGTTGATCTTGATCTGCAGATAGGTCCTGTGAACTTCTCTGTGGAGTTTCAAGTGTTTGACATCCCGTCTACCTATAATATGCTGTTATGAAGACCTTGGATTCACATGGCCGGAGCCGTCCCTTCCACTTTGCATCAAAGTATGAAATTCATATGGAATAATGAAGAAGTAGTGGTTAAGAGCGAGGGAAACAGCCCCATGCATGCTAGCACCACGATTCCTATGGTGGACAACGCCACAGAGCTTGATGGAACTACTTTTCACACGGTTGAGCTAATGAATGTGACCCGAGCATCTAATGATGATTCGAAGAGAGGTACCCTACCCAGAGTCCCCAAGATGATTGCTGTGGAAATGTTGAAAAATAGTTTCAAACCTGGTTCGGGATTGGGAGCAAATCTGAACGGCATTACTGAACCCATCTGTTTGCCCAAGAATCTGGGTACTTTTGGCTTGGGTTACTGTCCTACCAAAAAGGAGATTGAAAAGGCCAAAAGGAAACCAGCCATTGTTATGCCAGAACCTCTTCCTTCCTTATACCAGTCATTTGTCAAGGCACCGAAAGTCATTATATCGGATCTGATTGAAGGAGTTGGTAATTTGTTCAGAGTGATGATTTGGAATGCGATGTTATTATTGAAGACTATGCTGAGGAATCACCTGTGCAGAATGTTGAGGCAAAGGACCTGATGGCCAATTGGACCTGTGTCCCAGTGGAAGAGACTTGGTGAATGAACTCACTAGTTTATTTTGGCATCACAGTCAGATTGAGGCCCTGAACTGTGTTTCGCCTTTGGTTTATGTTTATGTCTTTTCAAAATAATCTGTTTACATTCTACATGTTTTACTCTAATGTATGCCTCCCTAAACTAGACTTTTGAAACAAATAAAATGCATTGCATTCCCCCTACTATTATTTTGATATGCTTTAATTATTTACTTTATTTTACGCTTTTGATTAATATTTGTTTCTGTTTCAGCTTTCCACTTAACAAAACTGCCGAAACTTTGCTTGTGACATCTAATGAAACAACTGAACAAGTTGGTACTGATGCATTGAGTATTGGGGAATTTGATGAAGATTTTGTTCCTGATGAAATAACAAGAGAAGTGGATCAATTTGAGAACAAACCAAAGCCTAACTTGGAAGAAACCGAGTCGATCAACTTGGGGACTTCAGAAGATGTTAGAGAAACCAGAATCAGTGTTCATTTGACCTCGGAAGAAAGAAGAGCTTATATCGAACTATTGAATGAGTATCGAGACATCTTTGCCTGGTCTTATGAGGATATGCCCAGTTTGAGTACCGATCTTGTCACTCACAAGTTGCCAACTGATCCATCATTTCCGCCTGTTAAGCAAAAGAAGAGAAACTTCAAAACTTTCAGAAGCAAACAAATATTGGAAGAAGTGCAAAAACAATTGACCGCTAAGGTAATTTGATCTCTCAAATATCCCACTTGGTTAGCAAATATTGTGCCGGTGCCCAAGAAGGACGGAAAGGTTAGAGTTTGTGTTGATTATTGTGATCTCAACAAAGCAAGTCCAAAGGATGATTTTCCATTGCCAAATATTCATATCCTTATTGATAGCTGCGCAAAACATGAGCTTCAGTCTTTTGTCGATTGTTTTGCTGGTTATCATCAGATCCTAATGGATGAAGATGATGCTGAAAAGACCGCTTTCATCACGCCTTGGGGTGTGTTTTGTTATAGAGTTATGCCTTTCGGCTTGAAGAATGCCGGGGCAACATATATGAGAGCGATGACAACTCTTTTCCATGATATGATTCACAAAGAGATTGAAGTCTATGTAGATGATGTTGTTATCAAGTCAAAGAAGAAAAAAGAGCATTTGACCGATTTGAGAAAGTTCTTCAACCGCCTTCGGCGGTATAACTTGAAGCTTAATCCTGCAAAATGTGTATTTGGCGTTCCCGCCGGTAAGATGTTGGGTTTCATTGTAAGCCGGAGGGGTATAGAATTGGATCCGTCTAAAATCAAGACTATCCAAGACTTGCCTCCTCCAAAGAGCCGGAAGGATGTGATGAGCTTTCTTGGCCGCTTGAACTACATAAGCCGCTTCATTGCACAATGCACGGTTATTTGTGAACCAATAATCAAGTTGTTGAAGAAAGATGCTGTTATTGAGTGGACGGAAGATTGTCAAAAGGCTTTTGATAGGATCAAGGAGTATCTATCTAATCCGCCTGTGTTAGTTCCTCCTGAACCTGGAAGACCATTGATCTTATATTTGTTTGTCTCGGAAAATGCATTTGGATGTGTCTTGGGGCAACATGACAAGACCGGGAAGAAAGAACAAGCCATTTATTATCTAAGCAAGAAGTTCACCCCTTATGAAGCCAGGTACACTCTCTTGGAGCGAACTTGTTGCGCCTTGACTTGGACTGCACAAAGGTTAAGGCACTATCTTTCATCATATACAACTTATCTTATCTCGAGGATGGATCCTTTGAAGTACATCTTCCAAAAGCCGATGCCCACGGGAAAATTAGCAAAATGGCAGATTCTGTTAAGTGAATTTGACATAGTTTATGTCACCCAAAAGGCGGTAAAGGCACAAGCATTGGCGGATCATTTAGCTGAAAATCCTGTTGATGACAACTATGAACCATTGAGAACTTACTTTCCCGATGAAGAGGTCTTGTTTCTGGGTGAAGACATCTCTTCTGAATATGATGGTTGGCGTCTTTTCTTTGACGGAGCAGCAAATTTCAAAGGTGTTGGTATTGGAGCTGTCTTAATTTCTTAAACGGGTCAGCATTATCCTGTTTCGGCCAAGCTCAGATTTCCATGCACTAACAATATGGCTGAATATGAAGCATGCATTTTGGGTCTTCGATTGGCAGTTGATATGAATATTCAACAACTTTTAGTGATTGGGGATTCCGACTTGCTGATTCACCAAGTACAGGGCGAATGGAACACTAAGAATGCAAAGATTCTTCCTTATTTGCGTTGTGTCAAGGAATTGTGCAAAAGATTTGCAAAGATTGAGTTCAAGCATGTTCCAAGACTTCAAAATGAGTTTGCCGATGCTTTGGCAACTTTATCTTCTATGATCCAACATCCTGACAAGAATTATATTGATCCTATCGAAATTGAATTGCACGATAGGCCAGCTTATTGTTTTCAAGTTGAGGAAGAGCGAGATGGCCATCCTTGGTATTTTGATATCAAGAATTATCTCAAGGTTGGGAGTTATCCTGAAAATGCAACAAGTGTCCAAAGGAAGAGCATTCGGAGGTTAGAAAATCAATTCTTTCTAAGCGGTGAAATCCTATATAGGAGGACCCCAGACTTAGGACTCTTAAGATGTGTTGATGCAGTTGAAGCAAATAAATTGCTTACGGAAGTGCATGCGGGAGTTTGTGGGCCGCATATGAATGGTTTTGTATTGGCAAAGAAGATCTTGAGAGCCGGTTATTTTTGGCTAACTATGGAAACTGATTGTGTTCAGTTTGTGCGGAAATGCCATCAATGTCAAATTCACGGAGATATGATCAAAAGACCTCCTTCCGAACTTCATGCAATGAGTTCTCCCTGGCCTTTTGTTGCTTGGGGAATGGATGTTATTGGTCCTATTGAACCGACCGCTTCAAATGGACATCGCTTTATTTTAGTGGCTATTGATTACTTCACCAAGTGGGTGGAAGCAACTTCTCACAAGTCTGTAACCAAGAAAGTGGTGTCAGATTTCGTGCGCAACAATATCATTTGTAGATTCGGAGTTCCTGAATCCATCATCACTGATAATGGTGCAAACTTGAATAGTGATTTGATGAGAGCGACTTGTGAGAGTTTCAAGATTACTCATCGCAACTCTACTGCATACCGTCCTCAAATGAATGGAGCTGTTGAGGCGGCAAATAAGAACATCAAGTGTATTCTTCGCAAGATGATTGATAATTATAGAGATTGGCATGAAAAGTTGCCATTTGCACTTCTTGGGTACCGCACCACCACTAGAACTTCAACTGGGGCAACTCCCTATCTTTTGGTGTATGGCACAGAAGCAGTCTTACCCGCGGAGGTAGAAATCCCTTCCTTGAGAATCATTCAAGAAGCTAACTTGGAAAATGCTGAATGGGTGAAGATCAGATGTGAACAGTTGATGCTTATTGATGAGAAAAGAATGAATGCAATTTGTCACGGGCAACTTTATCAAAATCGCATGATCAAGTCTTTTGGCAAGAAAGTGAGAGTGAGAGACTTTAAACCGGGACAATTGGTGTTAAAGAAGATCTTTCCTAATCAAGAAGAAGCAAGGAGTAAATTTGCACCAAATTGGCAGGGTCCATATGTGGTTCATGGGGTTTTATCCGGAGGAGCACTGATTCTGGTCGAAATGGATGGTCAAGTTTGGCCAAAAGCAATCAACGCAGATGCTGTCAAAAGATACTATGTTTGAGGCAATCGCAAGTTAGCATGGTTTTGAATGTAATCTTTGATGTAATACGAACTACGCGTGACCTTAATCCCAAGGTGGGATACGTAGTAACTCACATAGAGTTTGGTTGCATTGATATAAGAATTTTCCCTATTTCCTCTTTTATGTAAGTTTGAACTACTTCTTACCTGATTCCTGGAATGGCAACAGGATAACTAGGCAATCCCCGTCGGATTCGGTCAAAATATTGTAACACTTTAGGTTTGTTTATCTTTTATGATGTAATGCCGAACTATGCATCTGGGCAGATGCGTGGATTTTCCAATTCGGATACGGCTTCGTACTTAGATTGCCATACTTTCCCAAAAATCTTTATGTAAGCAGAACTACGCACGGTCTGATTCCCGTGGAGGGATACGTAGGCGCTCTTAACAGGCTCGACTCTATAATATTAAAATTTTCAGTCTCCCTTAAGGCAAGCAACTGGGGCAATTTTGCAAGATAATTTGAAGATTTGAAAGATATCAACTGGGGCAAATTTTGTAAAATGAGTTGAAGATTTGGAAGTTCATAACTGGGGCAGATCTTTGCAAGAATTGGTTTGCTTATCAAAGGATGAAGCGGCAAAGTTCTAAAAGTATTCAAGATTAGCACAAGTTGCAATACAAAGGACGTTCAGTTTGTTTCGGGATATGTCATGAGTTTGAGTTAAAGCAAGAATTTTAAATGCATTATAAACTTTTCATTTGCATATCAATGATTGCTTGCTTACTATTTTATCAAATTATTTTATTTTGCCTCTATATTAAGATGAGTTATACTATTGAGTTCATAAACCAAGTTTCCGAGGATGGTTTTCAAATCCCAAGTCTCACGAAGAAGAGAAAGCGATAGCAGTGAATTCAAGATGAATCAGCACAAATCAAACACCCCTCCCCAAAACTAACAAATTTTTCTTTGAGAGCAGGAACCGGAAATCTGGCAATGGGAGGATCATTCGCACTATGGATGAACAATCTATTGAACGCACATTCAAAGAATTGAACATCAGATTCAATATGAACTGAAGAGAGCATTCAAAACTTTACACCACTATCCATGCAAGAAACACCAATCAAGTTGACAATGCAAATGATTTGGCTTGACATCTAAGCATTACATTGGATTATTGCCGAAAAGGCGGCGCTTTTCTTTTCTCGAATCTTAACATTGTTATAGAATTTACCTCGCGATATTGATAGACAAGTCGGCTGAAACACTGCTTTCGGATTGTTTCGCGATGTCGGTTGTCTTACAATATTGGCATTTATTGATGGTTTAAGACAAGTCGGCTGAAGTACCATTTTCGGAATGTTTCACAATGTCGGTTGTCTTGCAATATTTGCATTTATTGATAGTTTAAGACAAGTCGGCTGGAACACCATTTTCGGAGTGTTTCGCGATGTCGGTTGTCTCGCAATATTGGCATTTTATATTTAAAATAGATTGATAGTTTAAGACAAGTCGGCTGGAACACCATTTTCGGAGTGTTTCGCGATGTCGGTTGTCTCGCAATATTGGCATATTATATTTAAAATAGATTGATAGTTTAAGACAAGTCGGCTGAAGCACCATTTTCGGAGTGTTTCGCGATGTCGGTTGTCTCGCAATATTGGCATTTTATATTTAAAATAGATTGATAGTTTAAGACAAGTCGGCTGAAGCACCATTTTCGGAGTGTTTCGCGATGTCGGTTGTCTCGCAATATTGGCATTTTATATTTAAAATAGATTGATAGTTTAAGACAAGTCGGCTGAAGCACCATTTTCGGAGTGTTTCGCGATGTCGGTTGTCTTGCAATATTTGCATTTATTGATAGTTTAAGACAAGTCGGCTGAAGCACCATTTTCGGAGTGTTTCGCGATGTCGGTTGTCTTGCAATATTTGTATTTATTGATAGTTTAAAACAAGTCGGCTGGAACACCGCTTTCGGAGTGTTTCGCGATGTTCGGTTGTCTTGCAATATTAGCATTTATTGATAGTTTAAAGACAAGTCGGCTGGAACACCGCTTTCGGAGTGTTTCGCGATGTCGGTTGTCTTGCAATATTGGCATGATTATATTTGAAGTGCATGATTCGACTTGAGACATCATGTCTCATTAGTTAGCTTATCTTATGAAAGCCTTGCATTTTACGATTCATTTTCGCTTTACTTATTGTCTTACTTTACTGTTTCAGAATAATGATCAGCCTAGAGGTTCTCCGGGCGGAGCATCTCGTCAGTTGGTCGAAGGAAGAACTTGTTGATAGCATCACAACCAGCATTTACAATTTATATTATCATTTTTATTTACTTCCTTATTCCAAGATTATCAAAGTTTGTTAGCAGTTGCTCGCTTACTGTTTGTTAAGTCTTTACAGAATTTTAGCGGCATCGCAGCAGAATTTGGAGCATAACGTGGAACCCTTTCTTAGCAGTGAACTGGGGCAATTGTTGATATGAGCTAGACTCGTCAACAAGGATCTGAAGAATCGCACTCGAACAAGCAAGTTTTACCTAATCTTTCATTTTAGATTAGGCGTCAGTTTGAATTCTTTCCTATTCGTGCGTCCTTTCTTTTATCAATCGTGCGAGTTTCTTATCTAAGTGTCGTCGAACTACATATGGCCTGATTCTCTTTCAGCTCGAGATATGTAGGCAACTCATAAACCGGAGTTCGGCCATATCCATAACCCTCGCACTTTGGTCCATGGAATCAGAAGTCCTTGGCTTTATCGCGTCAAAATTGGCTTTATGTCAACTTCTTTACCCTGAAAACTCTCTCATCCTTTTCCGGGTAAAGAGGGGCAGTTGACGCCCAATCTTTTCCCGATTTTAAGTTAATATTAAATAATAAAGTTTATTTGATCAAAAGATGTGCCAAAAAAGGGCAATTTTATAAATTTTAAATAGTCAAATTGATAATTTTGTGTAAAAAAGGCCAAAATCGCAAAACACAACCTCATATCCGACCCACCCTGCAAACTCCTTTTAAAACAAAATACTTAAGATAAAATCCCTAATCAGTTCCTCACCCGCGACCCTTTTTTCCCAAATTCGACCCGTTTTTCTCTTCAACCCGCGAAACCAATCCAACCCGATCCAATGTCTTCTTCTCCGTACGGCTGATGTGCTGGGCGAATAGCACTATTCCAGGCGTATATTCTCGAAGCTCCACTAAGACCCAGCTGTGCTAAATCTGAAGCGTTCATTTCGAATTCAATCCGTCCTGAGTCGTTGATCCTTTTCCTTAGAGATAAGGACGAGAGGGGCTCTGATTTGACCCTCTCACCCTTATCTCATGAGGGGGAGAATCAAAAAAGGAAGGGCAATTCGGATTTTTGGAGCCCAAGGTAAATCCTAAAATTTTGCTATATATTTAGCATTTTTGTAAGGTTAATGGGTTCTGATCTTTACATATAAAAAAACTACAGTATAAAAATATTTGAGAGTTCAACTTTTCTTTCAAAAATATACAAATAGGGTTCTGTTTCTCCTGGTGCTTAGTTGTTATTATCGCTACACCGTTGTCGTCGTCTTCAAAGTTCGGGTCGATAACTTCATTTTCTTTGCCTTAGTCGCTGCTCGAAAACAGGTGAGGTTTTACTGTTCTCCTTGCTTCTTTGTGCTAATATTCTGCTTGAAATGTGATAAGTGAATACGGTTAAATTTTTATAAGTTTGTGACTTCCTTTCATCTGAATATGAACCTGCAGTTTGTTAAGGTTGATTCTTTGTTTAAACTTGACAAAGAATGCTTCTTTAAGTTTAAAATCAACAACTTTATGTATGCTTGAAACTGATTAGCTTAAAATCTGGTTCCTTCAGTTTTGAGTTGATAAATTGGCATAAAAACTACTTGTTAAGTTCTTTGCTACATAAAGTCAATTCCTTGTGTATGAAAGGTTTGAGTTTGGAGTTCAGTCATCCCTAGCTATAGTTAGTTTAGAGTTCAAGTGTTCCTAGATTGATAAAACTAAATAAGCCTATCCCTTGGTGCCTTCATGTTTCCCCTTAAACCTGTTTTTGCTTTAGAGTACTGGCTAGAATTTTCTAAAAGTGATGAATGAAGTTCCTTTTTAATCCTTTCTGGGCTGTCCAGTTCCTTGGTTCAAGTTTGGTGTATGTATTGAAGCTTGCCTGGTTTCCTTTCCAAGTTATCTGTGTGTGAGAGTGTTTCTGCAGTTTGGTTCCCTGGAATTTGTGAGATGCAGATCTGTGTGTGCTTGATGTGTGTGTCTAGTTGTTCTGTGAGCTAAGAGGGGCTGAGCAGTGAATGGAGTATCTTTCTTGTTTCTGGTTAGACTAGAGTAGTTGCAGAGGGTGCAACAGGGAGCTTCAGGAGGAGTATGTAGGAAGTAGAATTTTAGGTGTTGCCTCTTGTTTTTGTAGGAAGTTGAGGGGTTCTTGTGTCTAAGTGCTGCAGTTCCCTTGGAAGTTGTTTCAAGCAGTTCAGGAGCTGAGTGAGGGAGTTGTCAGTGAGTTGAGAAAGAGCTGAGGTTGTGTGCTGGTGGTTCTGTAAGCTGAGGGAGTGTATGTATTGCTACAGTTTGTTGGAGGCAGTTTTCAGTTGCTGCAGGCTTTGTAGAGGTGCTTTGGTGAGTTGAGGGAGTCAGGTGGTTGCAAGTAGTGGGGTTCCAGGTGCTTGATCTTTGAATGGAGCCTAGGAGTGGTAGTCTGTCTTGTAAGGGGTTTCAGAAAGGGTTTTGGTTTGCAGGATCTTTAGAGAAGTGTGCTGATAAGCTTAGAGTTGTTTGGAGGTGGTGTAAGCTGTAGGTGGTTTAGGTCTTTCTTGTGAGAATGAGGGAGCCTTGTGGAGTTTGCTGGCTGCCTAAGAGCTGTGATAGATGGTGTTTAGTTTGAAAGAAGTTCTGTTTATTAATTATAGCAAGGGCATGTGGTAGTTTTGTTTTAGAGGGTTTTTCTTTTGAATCAAGTCTAGCCTCAGTTCTAGGTTCATAAGCTCTTGATTTCATCTGTTTTAGAGTGTCTGCTGTCAGTCAAATTTCAAGCTTCAGAAATTAGTCTAGGTCTGTTCTTATTCCTTTGCAGTTATAGTTCCCTGAACTATTTTTTTTTCTGCATTCTTTAAGAGCTGAATCCTCTATCTTAAGTTCAATCCTTTGTTAGTTTTGTATGAGTGCTTTCAATGATCTTGAAAATGAAACCCGGGCCCTATTGTATGAGTTGGTGCAGGGTGTGCATAGAGGCAGTTCTGAGTTGTTTCTGGGTCTGGTTAGTTTCAGGTAGGCTATAGAGGCTTCAGGTGCCTGGGACTGGAGTGCTTAGTTCATGTGATGTTCTTTATTTGTGTGTGTGTGGGGGATCTGTAGGAGTGTGAGGGTTTAGGTCAGGTTGGTGTTCTTGGAGATTGAGAGGTGGTTTGCAGTATAGTGGAGAGTCCAGGAGGAGGGGTATGCAGGTGGAGGCATGTCTTTTAAAGCTGTTTGAGGGAGTATTCAGATTCCTATCTATGTTGTAGTTCTTTGATTGCCGGGTTCCTATAAGTTCAAGGGTCAGGGGCTTGTTCTCTGTTGTCGGTGCCCTGGTTGTGTGCATGTGATGTTTCTTCTGGTATTGTCTGGAGGTTGAAGGGATGTCAATCTGGTTGTGTTAGTCATTATTGAAGCTCACCCTCGTTTCTCTTCTCTTACTGCTTACTGTTAAGTTATGTTTAGGAGGTCCTTTGGAAGTAATTTTAAATGCTTAGTTAATGTCTTAATTTCAAGGTAACATGTGCATTTTCCTTTATGTGAGCTACGTTCCAGAATACTAAATATAATCACTCTGGGATTGATGTATCTAATGTGTTCTTCATAAATCATGTCTGGAATACGTCTTTTATGTTTAATTTCTTGATAAATTAGGACTACTCTGTTCATTTGCTTATTAAATTTCTATCCGTAAACCTATTTTCTTCCAACTGTTATATGGTTCTCGCACATATACTAATTCATAATCTTTATCTATTTTGCATGAAAATCTTGGGAACGAGTTTGAGTTGCTAAAACTCACCAATTGGGATGGCTCATTGGTTTGGGAATTGCATTGGGGTCGAGTCCGGGCCCAAGCACTCAAGAAGCGAAGATTAGAGAAGAAATTTTAAAATGCTTTGTTGAGCCGCTTAATGTAACTAGGCTCATGGGCATAATGTAAAAAAAAAAAAAAAAAAAAAAAAAAAAAGAGAGAGTAGTCACTCAGTCCGCAATCTCCGGGTTCTACCTTCTAAACTCCCGCTTTCTCGTTCCCCTTAGAAAGCATGTTTTAGGAAGCCCTGAAACCGGACTAGGATTTGCATGTTAGAAACTTGGTAGGATAGTCGCTTTATTGAATTGTTAACTTATTGCATGTTTAGAATGATTATATAATTGCTTATCCCCTTTTTTTGGGACTCGCCAATTAGTTTGAGTTAATAGTAATCTACGGATAATTATCGAGTACAAAAAAAATTAAAATTGAATTAAATTATACATCCCATCTATTATCTATATTTACGTATCCATCTATTAAATAGTTATCATCTATCTATTCATTTATTCATTAATCCGATTAATTATGCGATATTTATTTATTAATTTATTTAATTAATTTTATTTATTTATTTAATCATTTATTTATTTATTTATTTCAGTTAATCATTTATTTATTCCTTTAATAATAATTATTTCTTTATTTATTCATTTATTTATTTAATTAATTAATTATTATCAATTTATTCTTTATTTAATTAAATTGATATAAAATGTTAATTTATTTAATTAAGTTATTTATTTATTTATTTATCCATTTACTTAGGCGATCAACTTATCAATTACTTATATAATTATTTACTTAGAGTTTTTTTATTTATATTATATGTCTATCCTATTTATTTAATCAACTAGTTAATCAACCATGTTGTCATTCATCCATTTATCTAATCTTAAGATTTCATCATCTATTTATCTAAGTATCGGCGTAATCTAAATCCTTATCTTGTTTATATTCTCCTTAGTTAAAATTAATTCTATTATCCTTAACAAATTCGTGAAAACCGCCGGATTAACCGCATTTAGAGGATTTTTGAAAGTGCTCCCGCAAGGCACCTTCTTTCGAATTTAATAGAACCACTTACTCGGAATCTCTGATTTTAATTTAATTTTATTTAATTAAAAAATGAATTGCACTCATTAGTTAACCTTAGGTTCCTAATAATCCTTAAATTAGGTGGCGACTCCAAAGAAACCCTTTGGAGTCCCATTTTGTTGAAATCAAATCCCGGTGCATACTTGTGTGTATTTTTTGGGAGGGTTCAACACCGCCCGCTTCCCATTGATACTCAGCATACTAGTAAAGAGGCGTGCCACCTAGTGTCCATGGGCGGAATGCCCACTTCTGCTTTTGCTTGATGGGAATTTTACTTATTTTGCTATGTAATTCCTACTTTAGCCCTACGTGGCTTATGTCTTTCGAACCCACTTTGGGGATACTTTAGACCTTTTATTATGTTTAAAGGGCACGTATAAAAGGACCTCTTAAGCTTTTATTTTAATTAGTTAGCTTTTGAATATTGAAGAACAAGTTTGAGATATGATCTCTTGAATGAATGAAACCCTTACTTTTGGCTTAAATCAATTGGTAGAACTAATCGAACCTCATTCCGAACCCGACCGAACCCTTTGCAAGAACCAAGTTTCTCTTGAGGACCGTTAATATAGCATAGGTGATTCTTGACATTGATTCGAGGGTGTATCGAGACTAGTTCATTGATACTACCTTGAAGGATAGTTCAAGCCTCGTCTTGTTTCTATCTAGATTTCTCGCTTCCGTACTTTACCCGTATCATGTAGTCAATCTCAAAAAACCTAGCAGTCGAAACAAATAAAGAACCCTGGTTTGAATCTCAAGCTGCAAATTTTTTTTTCTTATCCCGTTTGGACATGATTTGGAATTTGGGATTTAAGATTTGAAATTTGGAAAGTTGAAATTTTGTATCGACATTGAATTTGAACTTCTTAAATTTCTTAAATTGTATCTTTTTCTTCAAAAACATGAAAACCCCTCAATTTTTTTGAAAACTATCAAAACTTCCCTAAAACTTATATAATCTTACCAAATGAACAAATCATAATTCATAAATAAGATATCGGATTATCCTAAAGCACCACATTAAAAAATTGCATATCTCAATAATCCTTTTATAGATTGATTATTACATGTTATTACAAACTTTCAAATATACATAATTTTTCAAAGATCCACTCTAAAAAAATCAACAATAGTAGCATTTAGCTATTCTTTAATATAATCATTCCACATGGTATGGACAATCTCTTCATGTCGTGCACGATTCATTTATACAAACTATAAGATGAGTCTTTTTAACAAAATATAAACTTATCGGTCAAATTTTATGTTTAAACAAAATTGAATCAAAATTTGGATCCCAAATTCTACCATTTGGAGAATTTGAGATTTGAAATAATAATTGGATCATAATTTGAAATTTTATGCAAATTTCATATACAAATACTGATTTGAAGTCAATATTTGAAATATTGCTCCGAAATCTTATGGACAAACGCTAAATGATGGTTGTTAGACTGGAACACAACAATCCAGCTTAAATCTTTATGGACCTGATGTTGGTTATGATGATGACCTTAAACTTAGGTCAACGGTGGTTTCAAAGACACAAGCAAAGATGGAGATGAGACCCTCAATAGCCATCCAACTAGAACCAAAAAGATCTAATTCACTGGAGATTACACCGGTTCCTCAATCAAAACCAACCTACCTTACTCACCGACCAAGACCCACGTGGAAGGGCAAAGTTGCTATGACAACAAATAAAATTTTGGAGAAAGTTAGGAAGAGAAAGACGGCTTTAAGGGCAAGAAATGGTAGTTATAATGATTTTCAGTGATTATGAGGTTGTGAAATTATACTAGACTTATGACTGATACTAGCTTCTTTTTTTGTTTCTCTTTTGATATAACCATTCAGTGGTTGATATAGTTAGTAGGTTATGGATATTTAATTTTTAACTTTATTTTAGGTTGGTTAAGCACCCGATGGTTAAGTGTAATGTAATAGTATCTATGCTTTTGAATTTAATTGCGATTAATACTATGTTTTTGGCTTAGTTTATTTATTTGTGTTTAGTAATATATGAATTGTGGATTCTATTCTACTTTAGGCCTGATGTAACAAATGTATTTTTTTCACTCATGCTTAATGCCTGGATGGTCATATCTGACCCTCACGTATAGATTGAGGGTATATGTGTACCATATTTCACCAATTTTGATCTAAAAGATGAGAATCTGTAGCAAAATAGTATGAAATTAATCAATAAAATTATCCAACACTGATCATTGTTACACCATCAAAATGATACAAATTTTGCAGCAAAATAGTAACACAAAAACAAGAACTTCAACTCAAAACAATGTGATCATCTAATTAACAAATTTAAACTGGACAATAAATACTGACCACAACACTAAATACTCTATTATTTCATCACATAAGCTACCACAAGTCCGGCAATGCAACACCACAATATAAGATCATTATTCGTTGTTTGAACACCCTTGCCTTCAACTGTTCAATCCCTCCATCATCCATTGAAATGCCATGTTTAGCCAACTCCTTCTTCAACATATCATTTTCCTTCTTTAAATTGCAGATTAGATTTGTAACTCGAGGAGACAACTCATCATCATCCTATTCTAATAATTCACATTTATATTTCTGCTCAAAATAAACAATTCATACCTAGTTAGAGTAGCTTAAAAACTGCATTACATCATAAGTAAATTGAACTTACATTTGGCTTAGAACATTTAGATAATCATCTTCCAGCATTTGATGGAGTCCAAGCCGTAAAATGTCTCGCAACGATGCTACAATGACAGTTGCTCCCCGACCCATAAAACACGCTTGAATACTGACTCATTTTTTAATTGGAACCCTAAGCCAGAGTTGAACTCTACAAAGAAATTAATGGAGAAATCTCAAACTTAGGAGGACAAATGATAGACTGAAGTTTAAACGGAAGCTAGTCCCCTTTCGCAAACCATATGGCAATTTTTGCCCTTTCCATAAAAATAATTTGAATTCTCCTAGTTCCAAAAGTTAGATGATTAGTTAGACAATTACATTAAATATATGATCGCTCGTACGAAACTTATCAATTAACTCAACATGTTATGACACGAGTGCATCAATGCACCACTAGTCATTTTTTACAGGCTAGGTCCGCTGATGGTTAGAAGCCCTATTATGTCACATTCCAAGATAAGTTTAATTTACTACAAATGTGTTTTATATAGTTCAAGTAGAATCAGACCTACTGCAAAAAAATAAAATAGTTTCTTTCATGGTTGGAGGGCCTAATTTACAATGCAATGAGGAAATCTCATGTCCTTCAATGGGGAGAGGGTCAGAAATTGCCAAGGCTATGGTTAAGAGAGCTGGCATGATTTCTCCCACATCTTAAAAATATTGTTTTGTTTCTTTTGAGAGGAGAAGGAAAGAAAGGGTAATGTGGGGGACCTGCCATATAATTTACTTGCAGATCCCCATAAGATGTGCAGGCTTTCTTCTCCTTTCCTTGTACTGTATTTTCAACAGTAATAATAATTTCTCCAATTGGAAAGGACTTGGTGGGCTGATATGCTATTGCATTGTCATTTGTGTGTCCATCTTTTCTTTCTCCCTTCTGTCACTAATACAGCATACAACACATGCTACTGTTGGACGACTAGTTTTGACGTGCTTCTCTTGGCCTCATTTGAACATACAAAATTTTTATTTTATTTTTGAGTGTGATAGATATATTAAACTGATTAATTTAGATTATATCAAAGAAAATTATTAAAATATCAAGGGTTCTTTGTCGAGAGTTTTTCATTTACAGGGATTTGAATCCGAAATCTCTAATTGCATGACCTCAGCCATACTTGATACTTCACACTCCTTCGTGGGCATGTACAAAATTACTGGAGTTATCGATTGTGGGTGCGTATCTAGTTGATTAATCAAACAATTACAACAATATATATACTATTAGACAATTATGTTATCCTTTTTCATTAAATTACTCAAAAAACTAGAAATTCAAGTAATTATTGAACACGTTAGTTTGTCGAAATACTTTCCAAAGTGAACTGTTCAAGGGCCACCCTTGATAACCAATAGCCAAAGAGTGACATCACAATACGAAATCCAAATTGGTGGAAACCAGAGAGTACAAAGCTTCACAGAATTTTCCTAATAACTTGTGTATAACTATTAAATAAACTTACGTGTTGAATGGTGCAGATCATACAAAAATTTATTCCAAACTAAAAAAAAAATGGCTAGAAAAATGACCCTATTATTAATTGTTAAAATTTACATTTAAAAGGAGAGATACATCATGTAATGATAAGCTTTACGCTAACAATCAACCAAGTGTAATTCTTCTTTTTTAGTCGAGTTTGAAATTGGCAACATGAAAATATACTCGCACAAGCACAATTGTTGTCATTGAAGTACATTAAAAAAGTGAATACATTTATCCTTATGTATAGTACTAGTAAGAGCTTTTTTTTCTTCCCTTTTTGAGGGAGATATAATATAATGAACTGTATATATACAATTCATGGACCCCATGACTTTTGTTTGGGCTCATTGGTTTACTAGGAAGGGGTAAAGTGAGTTGCATAGTTGATGATAGAGTATGAAGAGATGCTTCAATTCCTACCACAAAGCTCTTCTCTTTTCCTTTTCAGAGAGAGGGGGGGCTACAACTGACAGTGTACAGAGAGATTAGGAGGAGGATCTCCCTCAATTTTACAATTGCTTTGACTTGTCTACATCCATTTTTTCCCTTTCCCAAATACCCACACTCCCTTTCCTATCGTCAAATGTCATAAACACCAAGATGCTATGCTAGTAACATATGAGTTTTCTTTACTAATTACACTACAGTAATATTCGTCCTGTTAGCTTATATTGATTATCGATATGTATTTATATAAAATTAATGTCGTACCGATAAATTTTGGATATATTAATATCGATTCTTAATGGTTTGGTAGCTAACGATTCTGACAAAGGGCGATCGAGATAATTAAGCAATTTCCAATACGTTAAAAGTATTTTGACCTTTCTTTTTGCTAACTAAAATGTGAAAAGGGCAACGGGATGTGAATATGGAGGAAAAGTAAGGGTGAAAGAAGAAAAGGAAAAATTAGTTGTAGTGGAACTGTAAAGGGGGTGTACTTTGGGTGTAATGAGAAAAGGGTAGGGAGTAATAGGACAGTAGATGGATGGGGTTGGGAGAAAAGAGATGTAACGTATCACTGACAAATCACATAGGAAGAGAAGGGCAGCAGTCAAGTCCTGTCCCTTTCACCCTTCGTCTCCTTGTGCCGTGAAACCCGGACTACAGTCCCTCTCACTCTCTCCCCACCATTCCCCACACCTCCCTCTCTTGTTAATTCCTACCACCCACCCAGCACCCTAGGTGCTTGGATATAAATTATCGAGATAAAGTAAAGTTTAGAGTATGCATTCTGTCGAGTTGAGGTGTTAAAATGAAAAATTTGTAAGTTTGATTGTCGGGATGATAAATGGGTGCAAGAGCCAGTTAGACTATTTCGACTTTTATATTTACAAATTACAATAACAATATCATACTCAGTGTGAGTCCATAATAGGGTTTTGGAAGAATAAAATATACGTAAACCTTATTCATTGAACAGTAAATAGATTATTTTCGATAGATTCTCGATAATTTTTATAGTTTAATCGTACGATAGTTTCAATTAGGATTTTGGCAGAATTTATGAAATCTATTAAGTGAATAATAACGGTGTAAATCTTAATTAATCTATAAAAAAAGTAACAAATACTAAAGAGTTATATGCAATAATAACACAAATCAATTACACTTATAAATAAAAAAAAAGGAATTACTATTGAAATCTATAAAGTTTGAATGATGATAAAAAGAAAAAATATCTTTTTAATCATGAGGTACCTAATTTCACTAGCTAGATATATAACTCATTAAAAGGAAGTTATTCTCGAATAATAATATTAAGTAGTTGACAATGTAATTAAAAAAATAAGGAACAACATCACAGTTTGGATTCAATTCCATTAGTTTTTAACCTTCTTTGTTATTACGTGCCTTTCAGTAAGCTACACCAAAATTCTATAAGATTATATTTTTTATTAGTGTTCGTGCATCATACGAGTACTAAACTAGTGATTCATTAAAAGGAAGTTATTTTTCGCGTAACCTTTATTTATTTTTTACTTTTTACTTTGGCAGAATACATGTTTTACCCACTGATCTTTGACTCAAATCCCGCTGACACACTTATTCTTCACGGGCGACCTTTGACACACTAAAGTTTTAAAAAGTGTAACTATTACACACTAATTTGATCAAACCTCATTAAATAAAAAACAGTGTAAACACGCGCCCCACCAATACCCGACCCGACAATTTTTTAACGTTTTAAATCCCTACCCAATTAATAAACCGACCCGACCCGTTATTTTAACTTACCCCTAATTAAACTTACACCCAATTTATCTTCCACCCACATAAAACAAACCCGAATAAAATCAAAAAACCAAGAACCCTAAAATTCACCTGTGGCGATTCACATAAATTAGACGAAGGAGGAAACTTTCAATGTAGCAATGATAAGAATTCACAAAATTTGCCATTCTTTTTGAAACCCTAAAGTTAGAAATTTAGTGCACAATTATTAGATATAAGTGTTCAAAAGAGAAAAGGAAAACATATAAAGGAAAATATAGCAAAATTTGGACAAGAATTTTGCAAAAGCTCAAATTTTGGTAATGTAAATGTGTAAAATCGAGTTTGGTTTGATTTGGGGAAGAAGAAGACCCAATTTATTAAAAATTGGGAAAAAATCGTTAAATTAAAGTGTTTGGACCGTTAAATATAGCTGAGGTGAGATTTTATGAAGGGTTCACGCGCTTACGCCTGTTGTTGCACACTCTCGTGACTCTGGGTCAAATTAGTGTGTAAGAGTTACACTTTTTAAAACTTTAGTGTGTCAAAAATCGCCCGTGAAGATTAAGTGTGTCAGCGGGATTTGAGTCAAAGATCAGTGGGTAAAACATGTATTCTGCCTTTTACTTTTCTCAAATCTGAAACTTTCTATCAGAAATAAAGATCACGTTCATCCACTACATTGCTTGGCTGTTAAAAAGCAAAACTTATTTTTCATATTTATTTGTTGTTAAATAATATTTTTATTCCCCTTGAGGAAATATTCCAAAATAAATACCTTGTCTTCTTTTTGGAAATATTTCCCCTCTGGTCCCAAGGCTAGTTGTCATTTCAATCCTCGGAAGTCCCGTTGCTAATGATGACCAGAGATAGATAATACAAAGATCCTATTGTCTCATTCTTTCTTATCCCCAAATCTTCCAACTATTTTTCTCTCATGTACTTGGTCATTAAATTAAAAAAAAGTACCAATAAATTCCTATATGTACCTTGTTTTTTTTTAATAATTGAGCAATTTTATTAGTTACTCCTATATACTCATAGTTACCTTTTTAAATTTTTTAATAATACTTTGAAATTTCTTTAACAAAAATTTTATTTTGCATTTATGATTAATTATTTTTTATTGAGTTGTGTCAGTGGATATATATACTCCATCCGTTCCAAATAAATATTATATAGTCCATTAAAAAAATGACATAATTCTAAGCCTCCGTTTGTTTATAGTTTTTGCGAATATTTTTTGGGAAAAAAACTGTTTGTTTATGCTATTTCATCAAAACTTCTCCCAAAAAGTCCCAAAAACTCAAAAAGTGATCAAAGACTATTTTTGGGCAGTTTTTGAAAAATTTGAAAAACTACTCACAGAACTTCAACTATTTTTCTAGTAAATTCTATGTCCAAATACAACTTCAAGTTCCAAAAATTATTTTCAACTCAACTCCACAAACTCAAATTCCTAAATTTCAGTCAAATCTATGTCCAAACGCTAGCTAAATATCAAACAAATTCTATGCTACTACTAGTAATATGCAAAGAAAATGGGCAGTCAGAGTAGGTCTTTGATACACCAAATTCAGTTTATATAGTATTGAGCTAGATATATAGGAGTTGATATTGTTAAGAAGGCACTTGTATCAAGGTGAAACTGTGATATATAAACTCTTTTCCCAGTGTGCTAAAGGATCTGTAGGGTTAAAGGGGTGGCAGTAAATAGAGTAGTCACTTCGAGTAGGAAACAGGTTTATCAGAAAATAGTTAAAAAGAACATTAAAAAAGGTGATGAAGAAAACCCAACACAGTTTTCCATTCTCAAAAAGTAAAGATGAAAATAGATAGTAGTAGAAAAAAAATATTAAAATTTATAAAAGAATTTTCAATCTAAGACTTGATGATGATAGTTTCAAAGAACTAGGCAGATGCTAAATATACTACTCCTACTACTGTATTTTCTGATTCTTACCCCACCCCCTACACCTCCCGTTGTTTAAAGTTTTTTCCCTTAAGTTCAATTAATTTATGAATTTGTCCAGTTCTAATAAAGCAAGATTCTTGAAGATCAGAAACAAGAAATACAGTCTAAAATTAATAGACTAGTTCAATTCTGACCCCATTTTCTGCACTAAGGCCACTCTATCTTCTGCATCATGTTTAGATATCACTTTATTTAATTTTCTATAGTTTATTTCTAATTATACAATTTCACAATGACCAAACTTAGATATATCTAAAAAATGACCGAGCAATTTCAATTTAGATAAAAGAAATGATCCGACAGAAATCTCCTAATATACTTGTTAAATCTCTTAAGAAAGTTTGATCTTAACGACATTTCACATGGTTACTACTACAACAAATTCTAAAAGTCGACGTACTATGATACTTTCTGTTTTGTCGAGCATAATAGATCCACGAAGAGGCGAGGGAGTGCTACTCGCCCAAGGAAGTTTCTAGCGGTTCAATTCAATTAGGTGAAAACTGTCTCAGATGCCCCTTCCTCTATTCAATCAAATAATGACGTTAAAACAAAACAATGTTAGTATTATGGAACTAGTTATTCTTACCAGCGAATCAGACATCACCACATAAAATGAGATGAAGGTAGTACTACGAAGCTACTTCAATACAACATAATATCGTTTTTTCCGTTGTTTTCCTCAAAAATTAAAATCTATCTTACTGTAAATTTTACTACTCCTCCTGTTCAAGTTTATATGCATTACTATTTTCTTGACAACTTTCTAAATGTAGGAAACAAATCTTCTTAACTTCTTATTTTATTCATAATAATAAATTATATCACAAACAACTTTTTCATTTCAATAAGATAAGGTCCGCTTACATATCACATTTTCAGAAAACAGAAGAGTTGTTTTTACACATTTGAAACTTTATTACTCGGAAAAGTGAAGAATACATAATAGTGCGTGTGTGTAGAAATAACCTTTCTGGTAAAGACACCATTGCCCGTCTTCGTCATCAAATTCCCTTAAACACGTCACCCCACCCCCACCCCACCCCTCCCCCCCATACCATAGGCCATATTTCTCTCTTATAACCTACACCTTCTTCCTTTTTTCTTTCATCTTCTCTCCCTTTCTTTCCAAACAACACATCCTCTTCACTTTTGTTCTAGTCACTGCTTGCACAAATTATTCCGCGTTCATATTTTTTTATTTTTCGTAATACTTTGCTTGAAAAAATATTTAAAAGATCAAATGGGATGCAAGAACTGGGGTTCTTAACTGTTTTCTTGTAAGTCTTTTGTTATGTTTTTGTTGTTGATATTGAAAAAGTTTGTATTTTTTTTTATCATGGTTGTATTTTTTTTTATCATGGTTGGTCTTGGTTTTGTGAAATATGCTTAAAGTTGTATGCTTTTTCTTTTCACTGAATTGTGTTTTCTTGTTCTTGCATTTGCATTTATAGTTGCTATATATGTGGTGAAGATAAAGAAAAGATCTTTTTCCCCGAGCTTTGGTCTAGTGGTAAGAGATGAACTTATGATGTGTTTGGTTAAGCCCACTAATATGTGGTGAGGATAAAGATTATCTTTTTCTTCTTGATTTTGGTCTAGTGGTAAGAGTTGAACTTATGATGTGTTGGTTAAGTGCGTGTCATAGCTGAAATCACGGTAATGTAGTGGAAAAAAGGTAAATGAAGTGGGTTCATTATCTACCGAGTTTCAAATTGTCTGACAATGGCCCTTAGGGGTTTCCAAGTGGTTACAAAAAAGAAAGAATTTATCTTTTTAACCGAGTTTTGGTCTAGCAGTATGAGTTGAGCTTGTGATATGTGTGGTTAGTTGGTAACTAAGTGGAAAGGGAAGTGGAGCGGGTTCATTATCAATCGAGTTTCAAACTGTATATGAACCTATCCTTTTTTCTATAGCTGTCTCTGCATTTGCATTACTTCAAATCCAACTGCTTCTGATTTCCAAACAAGGAAAATCTTGAAATCTCTTCTGGGTTCTAACTAAGATCTTACTAAGAATTGTTTGTATGTTGTTTGTTTGACATTACTAGTATATCTACGTAGATATACATTTCTGGATGTACTGCTCCCCTTTAATTTTTGTTAGTTTGCATCTTAGCATTGAAGATCTAGGTAAGTGAATTTCAGGAATTAGCCTCAGGGTTGCATAGTATGATGTGCAGTTAATATATTTGGACATTAGAATTTCAGTACTTCTTTAAAAGGTTATTTCAATTGAGCTGAATGAACATGAGTTCATTCCTAGTTAATCTAGGAATAAGCTAAGGGTGTTGTTTAATTGTATCAACAAGTTCAGCCTGAGTTCCTTAATAGCATAATGAACTTTGAGGATCACATACTACTATTTCATTTAGGGAGAAGACTTATAATATAGTACCTATTTATGTACTCCTTAATCTGGATGATATGTAATCCCAAATTTGTACTTTAATACGGTCAATGACCCCTCTTAAATGTTGTAAGGGTGCAAGATTGGAATTTATTTGATTTTTAATGATCTTTGCTGTCTTATTAAGTATGCTGGCCATTGTTGTTGATATTGCCTCACATAATCTCCTAATGTAGTATGCTTCTATCAATCTCCACTTTGGTGCACATGTCTTCAACTTTTCTTTCTTTGTGTACTAATAGTTTTCTTTCTTTTATCTATTTCTCTGGAACCTTTGCCTTTCATATATAGCTAGTCTAGTCTCCATTTATTGAAAGATTTGAATTTTGAATGGTCTCAAAACCAATGTAAATTTTTCGATTGTCTTATCCATATCAGGTTAATGCTCTTTTAATTCTACCTGTTCAACAAAAATGTTCTTTTCTTTGTAGTGATGCAAATTCAATACTGTATCCTTTTTAATTTCGATCAAACATGAGTAGCGGATATGTCAGACTAAGAATAACACAACTTCAAGATACCTCCAAATTATGCAGTTTGCTATTATTCGGCTTGCAGCGCGTATGCAATTACATTCTTGTTTAGGAAAAGTCTTGGGTGAGGAAACATTGCATGATTTTTTCTAGTTTAAATGTTGTATGATCCTTTGTTCTGTGATAGAACTTGGCTTCAAGTGCTATAATTACGGTCCTTATGAGGTAATTAGTAATTAATGGGTTCTATGCTATGCTAGTTACTACTTGAAGGTGATGCAGTTGCATGTAACAAACCATGACCCGATCAATAAATGTGCTTTAGATATGGTTCTGATATTTTAACTTTTAGTATTGCAAGTAAATGGTGTTAAATATTGTGCCAGGTAAATTATGAGGAGTTTGGGACCATGGAAACTGGTGTTTACACCTGGAAATGAGGGAGAGGCAGCGTTGGCGATCTGAAGAGGATGCTTTGTTGCGTGCTTATGTGAGACAGTATGGACCAAAAGAATGGCACCTTGTATCACAGCGTATGAACACGCCCCTCAACAGAGACGCTAAGTCTTGTTTAGAAAGGTGGAAAAACTACCTCAAACCAGGCATTAAGAAAGGATCACTCACTGAAGACGAGCAGCGTCTTGTTATCCAACTACAGGCTAAACACGGGAACAAATGGAAGAAAATAGCAGCTGAAGTACCAGGTCGAACTGCTAAAAGATTGGGGAAGTGGTGGGAAGTATTCAAAGAGAAGCAACAGAGGGAGCATAAAGAAAACAATAAAGTTGTTGATCCGGTAGACGAGGGAAAATACGACCACATTCTGGAGACCTTCGCAGAAAAGATTGTGAAAGAACGTAGTGTTCCAGGATTACTTATGGCTACTTCTAATGGAGGTTACCTCCATGCTGATGCACCGGCTCCTTCACCACAAGCTCTTCTTCCTCCATGGCTTTCCAATTCCACTGCCGCTTCAACTGTCAGATCACCGTCTCCATCTGTGACCTTGAGTCTCTCCCCCTCAACGGTGCCCCCTACGCCTACTCCTGGCATTCCATGGTTACAAACCGATAGAGGACCTGAAAATGCACCCATTGTCTTGAGCAGTTTTCCTCATCATGGAATTGCGCCTCCTTGTGGAGAAAATCCATTTGTTACTGAACTTGTGGAGTGCTGTAAAGAACTGGACGAAGGGCATCGTGCTTGGGCTGCACATAAAAAGGAAGCAGCTTGGAGATTAAGGAGAGTAGAATTGCAGCTGGAATCAGAGAAAGCGTGCAAAGTTAGGGAGAAGATGGAGGAAATTGAAGCAAAAATGAAAGCTCTGAGAGAAGAGCAGAAGGCAAGTCTAGACAGGATTGAAGCAGAATACAAGGAACAACTAGCAGGCCTGCGGAGGGATGCAGAAGCAAAGGAGCAGAAATTGGCGGAGCAATGGGCTTCCAAACACTTGCGTCTTGCTAAGTTTCTTGAGCAGATGGGTTGCCAATCAAGACTAGCAGAACCTAATGGTGGGCGCTAATTATAGCAAGACATTAGCTAAGCCAATAGTTCTTTCGTGTCTCCTGGCTACCTAAGATGGTTCATTCATACTGCTACGACTTTTCTTACTGTAAACATTTTGTTTTATCTCCTATTTGGTTAAACTGTGTCTTTAGGTCTACATGATAATTCTATAGTCTGCAACTTGTATTTCTAGGATTTCTTGCAACTTTGCGACAGCATAATGACCTGTATCTTTTACTAGTAAAATGTTGCTATTGCTCGACCAACAATCTCGTGTAGTTTTGTTAAACTTTGATGGGAAATAGAGGAAAAACAAATAGGGGAAAGGTAAGCACGCGTTTCTTAACGCAATGCTAGAGTAATATGATAGAACAGCAGGTTGAGGCTTCTTTGCAGAACTTCTTGTTGAAATATAGATTTTTGAATCCCTTAGACATAAGAAAAAATGCATGCATAAATTCAAAAGGGACATTTTTGGATTGTTTTGAATTTACTCCTAAGTATTCGTCACCACTTTGCATGGTGGAATGGAAAGCAAGGGTTTTGGATGTTGTATATTACTTCTATAAAACAAACTAACAGGCCCACTATGTTTCCAGCAGCTTGCATATTGCCCCTTGACTGGTTAGAGAAGCTTTCTTCAGCTTTTGTCTCCAAAAAATGTTATCAAGATGTCAAAAATGACCTTATTGTTTGTGTTACTAGAATACATATAAATGACATAGCCTTTGATTACATGAACTCTGTGCGAAAGTATAAAGTTTGAGTTTAGTTTGAAGCAGTTGAAGTTGATGGCTACTGTTGGCAATATTTCATATAAAAGGTTAATTATTTACAAATGGCTTCACCTAATGAAGTCACTGAATGCATGTACATTCCTTGGTTCTACTAGAAATAATAGTAAATTCTTTGCACAAATAGAAAGATAATAATTCAAAGTGAGAGATGACAAATAGTTGCATGCATTAAACTGATTTTCTATATCAGGACGAACATTTAACCCCTAAAGCTAACATGGGTACAAGACTAAGTGAAGCATTCTTGTCTATGTTTTTTTTCTTTTTGCCTTTTAAGGGACAGCATCAAAGAGGTCAAAAGTTTGTGACATTACTACTGGATTCTACTGGTTTCTACACAACGCATTTTGAACAAAACAGAAACATCTTTATTTTGAAATTCAATTGATTCAACTAAAATTTTTTGATTATATAAGAAATAAAAACCAAAAATAAATGCAAACACAAACTACATAATTCTTTTAGACCATGTCCAATACATAATTAAGGGTGTGCATGGAGAAACTATGTGAAACTCCATTACCCAACTTATTATTTTTTGACTAGCTTACAATAACCTCTTCTTAACCTTCCTGTTCCTCGCCAGAAATTTCCTCATAATGCCTGATCTTAGCCTTCTGATTATCAAATCTCTCTTGTTTTCAAAACATTTTGATGCTTATCATTTGAATGAACCTTCTTGAATTTAGGAACCTTATTTTTCTGTTGATTACCCGAGTTCATTAGGTTGTTCCATGAATCAGCAAGAAACTTCTCAACCTCATATTTTTCTCTTGGTGTCACTTTGCTCTTAATAGGCCCTTCTGATGTAGCAACCTATGGTTTAACAAAATAATAGTATTATTACAAGACTAAATAGAAACAACACATTTTTATATAACTTTTTTAGTCTAAAAGTTCAAGTTATATATACATGTTTAGTATATAAAATTTTACACAATCAAGCTCATATTTTGCTCTTGGTGTCAATTTGCTTTTAATAATAGGTTCTTCTGATGTACCAATCTATGGTTTAACACATTAATAATACTGAAAAGGGTCAAAAATATCCCTAACCGATTGAAAAAGGTTTTACAATACCTTTACCATTAACTTTTTGGGCCAGAAATACCCTCAACATTTTACTTAAGCTCAAAGTTACCCAAAAAACTAATAGACTTTTTAAAAAAAGAAAAAATAATTAAAAATAAAATAGTAGGGCATTTCAAAACCATTACCAATAGTTTAGGAGAAGTTTTGGCCCTTTTCCATTTAAAAATTATTCATAAATTTTAAAAATTAGCTCTTAACATATTATTTGTTTAAAATACATTTTTCATAAAAGATATTTACAACTTACAAATGTATACACACAATATAAAATAAAATAAAGAGTACAACTAAGTACATATATAATGTATGCAATACTAACGATCATAAAAACTAATTGATGATTTTCTAAGAGTATATATAGTTAATATTTTTATTATGATTGCTAGATATTATACATCAATTATATATGTGTTTAAGTTGTACTCTACTTTTTTCAATAGGTTAGGAGTATTTTTGACCCTTTTCCGATAATAATATTATAAGACTAAAATAAAAATAATATATATAAAGAATTGTTTACCATATCAAGTAACCTTTAATTATCTGTTGTGGGGACTTATGTGTTCATATCCTTTGGTGATCTGATGGTGTACAATTATTTTTACATTGACTGGTTATATAATATAGCTTACCATAAACTCACCTGGTCTTTATATTTGCCATCCATGTTCATGAGGTTGCTCCATGCATCAGCAAGAAACTTGCTAACCTCACTAGGTGTTAACTTGTTTTCAACAGGCACTTCATAGTTACATTGTTCCTCATTGTTGCTTTTCAGTTTCTTTGCTCCAAACTCCTTCTCTGAGGTTGAAGATCCTTCTAATTTTCTTTTGTTGGATCGTTTTTCACGAACCCCAACCTTAATTTAATAAGATAATATTGTAAGAATATTAATACAATTATATATCCAACAATTTGTATATGTACACAATCTAACAAAACTTACCGTAGACAGTCTTAATTCATTGGTTTTTGGATCAACTTCTACCTTCAAATTCTCGAAACCTTGGAGTATATGTCTTCTTACATCACCAACAGATCGAGACTCCTTACTTTTGTTCACATGATAGTAAAACTGTAATCCAAGAATATTTGTCTCAAGGTTATGTATAATGTACAATACGTTACCAATTAAGTAGAGTCACAAGCTTGATCTTGTTGATTCATTAATTCCCATTTTAATTTCTTGATTTATCATTTTGTTTAGAAATTCTATATATGGTCTATAGGATGAAGAACTAGCTCGAGCATTTTAAAAACAAAAACAAAAAGGTATAATATATGATATGTGACAATATTAGAGCAAGTTTGAAATAAAATAAAATAAAATAAAACTTTGTTACCGTATCACGTTTTCCACTTGGACGTATTCTGAATTCAGCTACCCATTCTTGCAGCATATCATAGAATTTGTGATTAAGTCCATAGAGATCAGCTGGTTCTACTCCATTCTATTATTTGAGTACAAATAACAAAATATTAGAATTACCTATATGTTTTGTCTCATTAATTATGATACTGGTTCATATTTTTATTGAATTTTATAACACAAAAACGATCTTATAAATACTAGTATGTAGCTAAATGTACTAACCTTATTGAGATTTATGGTGTAAAGGTTAGCTTCACCTTTAGAAGGTACAATTACAAAGCTAACAAGAGCATAACCTATGACTTTGGCATTAACTAGCCTTCTCTTCCTCTCAGCCAGTTGTTGGAGAAGTTTTGCAACACCACTCTGCAAAATAGAACAAGGAAAAATGTCATAATAAGACCATTCTGAAAAGAAATGACAAATTTATAGATCGCATTATTAAGATTATTTTGTTAGATTATTTATTAGAGTCTTGTATTTTGTATTAGTATTGGAATTAATACTTTATATCCAGCCAACTTATAAGTACCGCCATTAATATTATACATCCTTTAGCGAAGCCACATAAAAAAGCAAAAAGAATCCCTAGCTACTAACTAAAATAGGTCTAAAATTTATCACTGTTTGGTTAAATAGAAATGAAAATCGCAGTTTTTTTAGATTTGATATGCTGAGATGTAACAATAAGTAATCAAAATTGGAGAAACAAAACCATTTTTTTTTTTTTCAAAAAAACATGATTCTTTCGTGAACCATGTTGCTAACCTAAAATACACAACTCAATTTCCCTTATGCTATCTTTTTAAAAATTACTAGTATAAGAGAACAACTCCAAATTCCACCAAGTATAGAGAAATGCCAAAATTTCTCCCGATAAGAGAATTAAGGCAGCTAACAATTTTAATTGTTGGTACACAAGAAGTAAAGCATAACTATAACAGTAAAGCTATGCAAAAGATAACCAAAAAAGGGAACAAGAACAAATAAATTAAATAGAAAGAAAAAGCAAAAAAGTTTAGTAATTTTACTGTTACAACACCGTTGAGCGGGAAACTTGATATTGGAATGGTTCCTACCGTCATTGTTCTGATTTTGTTTTGCTCTTGCTGTGAACAATCCATCAAAAAGAATTTAAAAAATTAGTAGAGAAATGAAGGAAGAAAAATTATCACATTTGCATCAATTGTGTAATTTTTGACTTATTTAAGTTTTATAATCGTAGTTAATTTATCGAATTTCTCAAGTTTTATCTACAAGTGATTACAAAGAAGTGGCATTCGGTTATATGCAAACTTTTCTCCAAAACATCAATCAAGAAAGCCCTTTTCTTTTTACCAAATGCATCATATAAAAAATTTAACTACTGAAAGAGTAATCTAAGATAACAACATACCACTATTTGAATAATATTAAGAGGCCTATAGGGAATAATATCACGGCAAGAATTCATTTCATTTGAAGAATCCATTGATATATGAAGATGCTAGAATTTCTCTATAAGCAAAATAAACTAGAAAAATTTACTCAAACAGAGAAACTCAAACAATGTGTGTTTTGAGAGATGAAATATAGAGGTGTTTATATAGGCAACAAATTTGACAGGAGAAGGTATCATTGAACATAGATGAGATTGCAATTATGACAAGTAGTTATGTTGGTGTTATCTATTTTGGAAAGAAGATAATATCTTTGACCAACATTCGGACAATTTTGATCAAAATCTGGCTAAATTTTTATTGCTTGAAGTGAAGTAAATTTATTATTAGATTCTTCGTAATTTTTCTGTTGATGAGGCTCTTGCTAATAGGAGTACCATGTAACTACTGTCACTAAGATTATCAATTGAATTTTGCAAGTGTGACTCTGCACTCAGCTTCACAAAACTACATCGTGTCTCAGTGGCACGGCGTCACCCGTACTATTAAAATTATAGTTTGCGAGCTATCTCAATATCGACAAAGTCGCAAATACATACACTTGACATATAGATAATGTATACTAAGATCTGAGTTTGATTTTTTTAAAAGTGGTGTTATAATTTTTGTTATATTTCTAGAGATTTAATTTTATTATAGCCACAAAGCATATGTAGTTTGTTATAAATTAAGTACATAGTTTTTATTTTGACTAAGATCTAGTAAACTTTTATATAAGTTATTCATAGCTTACATATTAGATGCCAAAGCTTAAATTAGTTGCCAATTAAAACATCCATAGATTCATAGTTCCACTACATATTTTCTCTTTAAGATTAAACTAGTAGAACCAACAAAAATAATAACTTGAAAAAATAATTTGATTTGTAGGAGTATTTCAATTATAGGTAAAAATTTAACTAGTCAATATTTTGAGCTTTTTAGGACTGGGCTTAAATGCAAGCGATTACTAATCAAGATTAGCAACATATTAGTTAAATTATTAAGTAATAATATAGTTGGAATATGAAAATTAAGACGAGCCCAACATTCACACATTCGTTATCAAACATGGATGATTCTCTTTCCAATTAAATAGTCACGCCTGAGTTAAAATGTGTTCACCATTTTTTTTCTTCTGTTTCTTAGAATATTAAAAGTGGTCGTTTACATTGTTCAATTAAAGATATTAGCACGTTCATATGTTAGTTTGATTAAGTTCCAGCACATCATGTATATATTGATATATTATTAGCTAGGTCACAGAACTTCAAATTAAATCATCAGATATTAGTAAGGTATATGCTATACTGGCTAACAAAATTTCGTTATATCAATAGAATTAAACTTTGGCCTGATACAATAAAATTTTTTTGTTATTTTAGGCTAATTGATTTTTCCCACCTTATTTTCTTATACTGTAGTTAGATATGCAATCTTGTAGTTAGGGATATGGGCATTTGGTCGGAAGAATACCCTATAATGACATTATGTTATACGAATCCTCTTCGCCGGAAGAATACCATATAATGACATTATGTTAGGTTAAATACATTGCAGTTAAGGATATTTGGTCGGTTTGATTCGATATTTTAGTTTTGATTTGTAAAAGCGAAAATCGAAGACGAACTAAAATGGCTCGATTTTTATTTTTATTTTTTAAAAATTCAATTAGATATTTTATTATCGATTTTTCTATTTCGAAAGTTACAAGGACAAGTTTATAGCTCCGCAAAGCTTCTCATTCTTTTGTATACCAATAATATTGCGACGTATAGGATATATAATTATAATTTATTTTAGAGAAAATCACCCTCTATGTCAATTTAGGGATTTGTTTTTAGAAAAATAGCAATATTTTTACACTTTTCCATACAGAGCAATACCTTTTCAAATGCTAGCAAACATAGCATATCAAACAAAACCCTAATCCTAACATTCTCATCACTCCTCTCTCTCTTCTATCCCATCTCTTCCCCTTCCCCGCCGTCGCCGGCAACGGCCCCTACCCTCATCCCTGTCGTCTTTCTCTCTTCCCCGCCCGATCCCGTCGTCTTCCTCCCTTCCCCACCCCGATCCCCGTCATGTGCTGCTGATAGTTTTTTGACATGGAGGGTGCTCCGGCAGTGCCGGATCTGCTAGCAAAGCAGATCCAGTGTTTTTCGGTGAAGATCCGCCGGCGGCGATGCTTTGGTACCTTTTTTTTTTTTTTTTTTTTTGCATTTTCCGGTGGGACACGGGGGAGTTACAGGTTGGTGGTGTATGTTTGGTGTTATTAACGGCAAAGAGATTATATATAATGTGTATACCCCACGTATGTCCGGTGTATACATTGGGTATACACTTTACATACAAAACGTAAACCATATGTGTGTTTTGTTGGCTCTCCTGTGGTGGATGGTGGTTTTTGGTGGTTGTGGAGGCAAAAAACCGTATGCAAGGTGATTCCCAATGTATGTCACAGGACATACACTGGTATACACCTTATATACAATAGGTATAAGCATATGCTTTTGCTCATTCATTGTATATCCTGTGTATGACATATTCATACACTAGCTATACACATAATATACATGTTCATACACTGAAAATACATAAGACAAACAAAAAAATACACAAAATAAAAATAAAAATAGAACTTTCAGGTGATTTGACGGCGGCGGCAGCCACTGGCCGCCGGATGGGAGGCGGCAGCAGTGATGGGGATGGTGGTTGGGGGTGGTAGAAGTAAGATCTAGGGCTTTTTAGCACATTTTTATGCATTTTTGTTATGTTTTGAAAAAAATATTGCTATGTTTTAAAAATGGGAAAATATTGACATTTTAGTTTAAGAAAGAGTGTTAGTTTGTATAATTTTGTGAATTGCCTTTTATTTTATGAGTTTTTAAAAGATACGTTATATTGGAATGACATATGTTATTTATATCATCTCTAATGAAAAATGTTTGAGATGCAACCCATGACTGAGGTTACTAGTTACGTCCGGCGACCCACTATTAGGACTTCCCACTGTGTAATTTGTATTCATGGCTGAATCAAAAACCATGGTTATGGTAACCAAGCTCATCAATAGTCTTAGCGTTTCTATTTTAATTAACATGAAATTAGAATTGGTCTGAATAACTACTGGATATAGTAAGAAATTCTTGCTTAGCTCTTGCAAGATTTTGGTATTTAAATGAAACTCTTTTAAAGTGAGGACAAAACAAGTTGAACATGTAGAAAATTTATATTTTATTTATCTCAAGAGACAATGACAGGTCGTTCCTTAAAAAATAAAGGCCACGTCCCTTTTCAATCTGTACTACTTAACGAGCTCCTCAACGAGCTATTATGTGAGACCTATCACTCTATTTTTTGGCTCTACTATTAGATGCTTCATCAAGGATACAATACAACATATTCAAGGATGCTTTTCAAGATTATTTCTCATGGTTTTAATCAAATTCTTAGCTACTATATATTTTATTAGTTTTTTATACATATTATTCTTAAGTAGTGTGGTGATTCATGTAAAGCATATTATCCAAGTGCTAAATTTGCCTCAATTGGTGGTATTAGCATTGTACGATGCTCAACCCAATGTGGTGAATGCAATGCTTGGGTATTTTGCTATAGTACCACTACTTAGGCATTATTTAATCTTAGCAAGTTTAAATTTCATTCATGATGTAAAGACTGAATTTATTATTTTTATTTATTTATTATTAATAAAATTAGCCGCTAAGCTATAAGCTTACTTGTATTTTGCTTTAAAAAAAAATCTGTACTGCTCATATTTAGTTCAACTAGTGTAATCGCCTAATTTTGGTACCAAATTGATAATTGCTCGAAGTTGTTGCATTAAATTCCGTAGGATGACTTTTCCCAACTTTTATCTATCTTATTTGTTAATTAACTAGGAGAAAAAAACTCTCAACTACCCCTGTTAAAAAAAAAAAAAATCAGATCTGAGAGTAAGAAATAGCAAAAAATATCAGACAAAAAAAAAGAGCAAAGAGAATAGCAAGAAAAATGGTTTGTCTAGGTTATTACTTCAAAGGGTGTGTCATTTGTGGCTGTTGTTGCTGCTGGTTTACTTGGCTGCTGGAGTGGGCTTTAGTTTCGCTTTGTTGAAAGTTTACCTACACTAGGTAAGTTTTCATGTTCATGTTCATTTATGCAAATTGTAGCCCTGTTTAGGCCATATTAGTTCATAAAATAGTGATTTAAGCCCAAGATTAGTTGTTTATGTATGCTGAATTTTATGATGAAAGTTTAAGTTAAATTGCTATTGTGTACCACTGTTTTAAAACTGAAATTTTGCGCAAATAACACCACTACATAACCTGGTACAGATCTGAAACTTGAGCGAAAATAGTGACTGATTGTGCAAATGTGTTTTAAAACAAACTAAAGTGTGTTATTTGCACTTTATTTTCTTTTGTAAAATATGCTCCAATTAAGTATATGAGTTAATTTATGTAAGTTTTTTTTACAATGAAATAAAAGGAAAAAATAGATAAATTAGGCAAAAGAAATTGGATTTATAACAAAAAACTTGACAATGGTCAGATCTTGAAATAAATAGACAAAAAGGGATTTCTGGTACAATCCACCTTAAGAAAATAAGACTGGCGTGCAAGTTTCATAAATGGGCTAAGATTTTTGCAAGTCCAACTCAAATTAATTTCAGCCTTTAAGTTTAAGGCCACAATAAACCAAGTGGACCGAAAGTTTTGCGAATCTAGCTCAATTAATTTCAATCATTTAACCTTTAGGCCCCAATAGTATTTAAATGTAAATTTAGTAACTTCTTTCTGGTTATGATAAACAAAAATTAAAACTCAGTTGAAGGAAAAATGAGTAAACTAAGGGACATTGATATCTCAGTCAAATAAAAATTGATTCAAGTGTAGCTTATTTAAGTCTGATGATCTCGAATGAGTGAAGTGTCTGCGCGACCATATCCGGTTTAAATAAATTATACTTCGTAAATATTGAATAAGCGAATTGAATAAATAGTGAAGCAACATATAATTTATTTGATCCAACAATCAAGCTGGAATCATAAATTCGAGCTTAAGAAAAAAATCAAATTTAGACTCAAATCAAGGTTGATAAGTTTTCGAACGGGTGAAGTGCCTGCACGAAAATATTCGGCCGAGTCACCGAAACAAAATATAATAAAAATGAAAATAATAAATCAAAGCGTAGCAAAGAAAATAAATAAAAACGAGTACAATAAAATATTCCATGTATCCGGAATGCGTCACTAAAAGCAACTGTGCTTGGCACATGACTCGAGGGTACCTAATTCCTTCCCCAGAGTCAACTGAGATCTTTACCTGGAACTCTGACGCATACTACTAACAAGTCATAGGTGTTCTAAGGTACCTCTTTGGGTGACTTGGCACACCTTAAACTTATCAAGTGGCGACTCCGAATTAAAATAAATAATTTGTACCTTGAAACACCGTCACTTCCTTAAATGGGAATCCTAACTCGGGATAGCGCCAAATAATCACAAAAATCCCATAAGCGCTTCCTAAACCCGAAACGCCCGTCCATAAGCGGGCACGCGAAAAAAAAGGTGTGACAGCCTGGACGACTCCGCTGGGGATAAAACAGTGAAACTGAGAATCTCAGGCTTTAACAATTTGACGTCTTTCGACTTTTGAAAATTTGTTCTTATGTTGCCTTGATAAGTTAAATGTTACTGCTTTGGTATTGTTGAATTGCATATATACACAACTGTCTTCTCTCGTACATCTCTAAGTCTTCTGGAACACTGCACACATGCACGCCAGTTTCGCTTCGGCGTCTAGAATTTTTGTCATGTCTCAGGACACAAAAAGTTAACCCTTATTAGGAGGAGGTGCATTGGGTCAGGCCGTTAGATGAAGTCGACCGGTACCCCCGAGGCATTTCCAAATGGCTGGAAGACTAGAACATGAACCCATTAAGTCACATACAGTTAAACCTGCGGTCAATTTAAGCCGAATTATTTGCATGACATTGGACTTAGTGAGGTGCGGTACATGAGTATCGCACTTGTCTAGGCTTACCCTTTAGAGTCTAGATGGGTCCCACACCCCAGAAAGACATAAATAGTGGCATCTTCTGTATTGCATTTAGGAAGGCTGTTATGCTGACCGTTTATCGAGGGAAAGCGGATTAGTTTGAAAAAAAGAAAAAAAAAAGAGGAGACATTTTGTTAAGAGGGGCAATTCAGATTTTCAAAATATTAGCATGTTTTCCCCGTTGTCGGCAAATATTTTAAAGTCAATTTTACGTCGTTGTAATGGCCAATTTTGTGAGGAAAAAAAAAAAAAAACAGCGTCAATAGTCAAATTTTGGTGTCGTTGTCATGTCAATTTTTTTTCAATGAAAATCCAAATAGAGTCGTCTTATTTTGTAAAACATGGACAAGCTTTTGTTTCCATTTGTCTAGGCTAGTCAATCATATAAATATTTTGTGTGAGCGGTTTGTCTATTTTAGTATTGTTTCACTAATTTTGTCCAAAGTTTTCTCGGTCCTAATTCTTCATTTTTAACAAAAATAGGTATCATGGCTGCATCATCATTAAGAGGAAGTTTCCTGAGGGTTCTACTCCGCCGCCTATTAAGATGGTCGATAAATGTCCACCATTGTTGAGGGATTGGTGGTACAAGCTGAACGAAAAGCAAAAATCGGTTAAGAATGCGAGAATGGGAGAAATGTCACATCTTCTTAACCCTAAGTTTGCCCCGCGCCGGGAACTAGTAAATGCTTTGATTCAGTATTGGGAACCGAGTCAAAATACCTTTGTTTTTTTTGTGATGTTGAGATGACTCCTACTTTAAAAGAGATCTCGGGTTTGACTAATGTAGTGTTTAGGGCAAAGAAGTGCATAGCACCCCGCTTTGTGAGGGTCGAAGAGTTCCTACAGTACATGAGTCTGCTCTCTAACACACAGTTATTGAGTTTGGCCTCAGGTTGGGTTAGTCTGGAGTATCTTTATGCTCTCTATGGGCGGGGCGATGGTTACATAAAGCATCTGTTGGAATTCATCACTGGGTTTAGTTATGTTAACTGGGATCGCTTTATGGGAAGAGCCTTCATGATTTATTCTTAGTCTTATGGTCTTTCCGATGGGAAATGGACAGATCTCTATCCATATCTCTTGGGTCGTGAAAGCTCTATTTGGGGGAGTTCCAAATTCTACTGTTGTGCCAATGATCTTGGGTAGCATTTATCATGCTTTGACCCGATGCAAAGAGAAAGGGGCCCGATTTTTCGAGAGTTGCAACTTGTTGTTACAAGTATGGTTTATTGAGTATTTGTTTGGGCGTTCTGACCTTACTCCACTACCTGATGGGTCTAAATGCAATTTAAACACCCATTACTATCGTACTCGACATCTTGATCTACCTGAGAGTTTTGATGAGTGGGCACAGTACTTAAGCGAGCTCACTTTGGAGAATATCCGGTGGCAGGTTAGCTGGTACCCCTCGAAAGAGCGAATATATGGTAGTATGAACCGTCCTTTTCTAGTATTGATGGGTCATAAGGGAGTTGAGCCTTATTGCCCTACGCGGGTGCTCCGACAGCTTGGGTGCGTTCAGGGTGTCTCTAGGGTAGAGGCCGTAGGAGAGTATGCCTTTGAGCATATTATTGGTGAGTTTCCCAAGCACACTCAGTGGTTTTCCATTTGGGATAATATGAGACCTTTGACCTCCAGAACAATGATTGTGGACCGATTCAGAGGCGAGGTCATTCCTGAGTATGTTTTCTGGTACGGTCGGCAGCCTGCTTTGGTAGCTATGCCAGCGAGAACAGTTAAGGGACCGTATGATGAGGCACTCAGGATCGACATAAAGATAGAGATGCATATGGTAGAGACTGAGGAGAGATATGCGGGTTTGGTCTACCGTCTTCGCTCAGAGAGGGATGCCGCTCGAGCTACTCTGGTTGAGAGTGAGGGTTTCGCGCATCAGCACCTAGACACAGTCAAACGACTCCGTGTTTTGCACTCTGAGGCATTGACAGAGCGAGATGTCGACAGGGAAATTTTGGTGGAGAGCAGGAGAAGAGAGGATCATCACCGTCAGGATGCCATAGATGCTCGAGCTCAACATCACAGGGCATTGGAGTAGGGAGAGCAGCTCAGAGAGCTATCACAGGACCGATTTTGGGACATACAGGTTGCAGGATAGACTATCAGTGTAGCTTATCAGAAGGTTTATGACTCTGCTATGTATGTTGCACAGGATATCGTTGACTATAGGAGGCTGCCCGCTTAGGACATACTTCCACATGTGCTTCCCTTCGTCACCAGAGTTGCAGCAGATTTGGGTGGATTGTGTTCTACCTTAATGGGAGGCCCACCAGTAGAGCCCGAGGAGCCACTAGAGGAAGATCTCGACGAGCCATTTGAGTCAGATCCAGAGGAGGCAGCTGAGGCAGAGCCCATATCACCTTAGCAGATATATATCAGGCTGAGATGATGCAACTCATTGCTTTTTTGTCATTAATTTATTATCTTGGACATGTTGAAGCTTTTCATTATGTATAGGTCTTTCTATTTCGAACAGTTGTTTAGTTTGTTTGCTTTAAGTTGTAGGAGTACTACTATTGCCCCATGTTGTCGGCGGGCTTATTATTTTGATATTGTGTTGTTTCGGCATTTATGAAAGGGAAATCAGAAAATCCAAAATTGTGTCTCTTTATTATCTTAAATGCTTTTTTTCTTTTTCTTTTTTCAATTTGATTTTTGGACCCCTCTTACATTTGAAAAAATATATGATATGAAAAAAAAAGGAGAGAGAGAAAAAAGAAAGGAAAAAGGGAAGGACAAAAATTCATGTTATATGTTATCTTGTTGCACTAACCTGTTTGGTTTACTAGCTTGAGCAACTGTCGTGCTGGCCCCACATTCCTACTCCACCAGAATCAAGAGATCACTGCCTGTTCCAGAAGTAGTTGAAGCTCCTCTTCAGGAAAGCACTCAAACAACGATGGTTGAGGAAATTGAGAATACTGAGCTGGTTCGCTTAGCTGAGCAACATGCCAAGATGGCCGAGGACTTTGCAACTATGAAAGAAATGATGACGCAGCTAGTTCGTAACTTAGCAGCAGTTCAGGCACCCCCTGTTCCGCCAGGTGCTGCTGGTTTCATGGAAAATACTCAGCCACCAGGGCAAGGGCAATCCATAGTGGCAGGAGACCCCCGTTACCCTCCGGGATTTGGTCCACATCTAGCAACTGACAATGCAGCCGGACCTTCTACTGTACAATCTAGGGCACACTTCCCACAACATGGCCAACCCCAGGTTCCTGCCATAGCATTCGCCGTTCCTGCAGGACACACTTTGCAAAGATCGAACAGTGACCCACAGTTAAGGGCCCATGATGAACAATTTGACCAAGCTCAAGGTAATGTCTTCCACAAAACTGAGTCGTATGATCAGGGACACCACCTAGAATCACATGTTTATATCGATAGGTTGGGAAAAATAGAAGATAATGATTTTGCTCAGAAATTGAAAAGCTTGGAGCAAACTGTGAAGAGCATACAGGGGCACGGTGGTAAAGCTAATGTTTCATATAATCACATGTGTTTGTTCCCTCATGTGTCTTTACTTGAAGGTTTCGTCGTGCCTAAATTTGATCTGTACACCATGCAAGGTGATCCGAGGATCCACCTAAAGGTTTACTGTAACGAGATGAGAGGTGATGGTAAGGATGAATTGCTAATGGCGTACTTTGCTGACAGTCTAGGAGGACCGGCAACATAATGGTTCATCCTACAGGACGTCTCGAAATGGGCTACTTTTGATGATATGGCTAATGCTTTCCTAGATCACTTCGAGTTCAACATTGAGGCTGCTCCAGATCGTGCTTCTTTGAAGACAAATACAAAGAAGCCTAGTGAAAGTTTCAGGGAATATGCTTATAGATGGCGCGAGAAGGCAGCGCGTGTGAGCCCTTTGATACCCGATGATAAAATGGTCGAAGAGTTCATTGAGGTGCTTGATGAGACCTACTACCAAGAAATGGCCTCCGCCATAGGGAAATAATTCAGTCAAGCAGTGAGAATTGGGGAGATGATTGAGAGAGGAATCAAGGCAGGCAAGATTGTCAGCCAAACAAGTTTGAGAGCCACTACCCAAGCATTGCAATCAGGGTCAGGTACTTTTGGGAAGAAGAAAGAGAAAAAAGATGAAGTGGCAATGGTTGGTCCTGGACCGAGAAGAAATGACAGAAGATACAATTACCGTCCAGGGTATATTCAGACATCCCCTCCACAACATTTCTATCCACCTCATGGCCAACAATTTTCCATGTCGCGGTTATCATTCCCTGTCAATGCAACATCTTATTCTCAGCCGCTATCTGGTCCACAATGGCGTGCACCCCCGCCCCGGTTCATTATAACAACCAACAAGCACATGCTCAATTCCCAACTTAGCAGGAGATGCCTTATCGTCCACGGGGTCCACCAGGTTTTCGTCCAAACATGCAGCAAAGGAACATGCATTAAGAACAGAAGCAATTCACCCCACTGTGTGAAACTTACACCAGCTTGTTTGAAAAACTGCAACAAGCTAACTTGCTAAAACCAATCCCAGGAAACATGAATCCGACAGGGAAGGTGGATTATTCTCGTCACTGTGCATTCCATCCTGGGGTGCCTGGACAAGACACAGAGCAATGTTGGCATCTGAAAAGAGCAATCCAAGCAATGATAGATAACAATCAGATAAAGGTTGTGGGAGACGAGACTCAAAATGTGAACTAGAATCTTTTGCCAACTCATAATGTTCAGAATGACACACATACAGTTGGGATGGTATGCACAAAGGAAGATTTGAAAAGGAAAGCTGCCAAACAGATTGTGGCGGTCGATACCTTTTCAGATATTAAATGCCAAGAGCCGTTCATTGTTTAATCGGCCGCAAGTCCAAATGCATCTGTTATCAACAAAATAAAGCAAGATGTGGCTGTTGAACCAAGTTTTACAATCCCAGCTGCAAAGCCTAAAAACGTTCAGCCTGATGGGCTAGTGTTTATCGTGCAAGGAGCACCAAGTCAGAAGGCTCCGGTCATTGAGGTTAAGGCAAAGCTGTGTGAACCAGTCATCATCACAAAGACAAAACAACTCCCTGTTACAAGTACAATGGTTGTTCCCTGGAACTACAACAAAACAATCATGTCTTACCAAGGGAAAGAGATTATGGAGATCGCTGCTGATGTTAATGGTCTGACTCCTTCTGGAAGATGTTTCACTCCGGAAGAATTGGGAAAGACAAAACCTGGTCATGAGGACCAAAGACCAATCAAAGAACTAGTGTCAGAGAAAGAAGTTGAGGAATTCCTAAAGAAGATGAGAACGATGGATTACTCTATCGTCGAGCAGTTCAGGAAGACTCCAGCTCAGATATCACTCTTGTCTTTGCTGATAAACTCTGAAGCACACCTCCACACACTACTGAAGATACTAAATGAAGCTTATATTCCTGAACAAACAATCGTGGCTAATCTGGAAGCATTTGCAGGCAGATATTTGAGATGAACCGCATGACATTCACTGATGAAGAGTTACCCAAAGAAGGAACTGGTCATAACCGGGCTCTTCATGTGTCAGTCAAATATGAAAACTCTTATGTCTCACGTGTTTTAATAGATGGCGGTGCAGGTTTGAACATCTGCCCTCTCACCATATTGAAGAGCTTGAAGGTGAATACCAGCAGGATCAGAGCAAGCTCATCCTCTGTTCGTGCTTTTGACGGAGGAGTTCAAGAATCTTTGGGTATCATTGATCCTGAGTTGACCATTGGCCCTGCAACATTCACCATTGAATTCCGAGTCTTTGAAGCTGATGCATCTTACAATCTATTATTGGGCCGACCGTGGATCCACATGGCATGTACTGTACCTTCTACAGTCCATCAGGTGGTTAAGCTCACTTGGGACAATCAAGCCGTCGTGGTTTTTGGAGAGGATGACTCGCAGTTCAACAATAGTCTGGATGTACCAGCCCTCATGGTCGTCACCACTCGTCCAACCATTATGTATCAAACCTCTGATGTGGCGTATGTGGAAAAAGTGACAGAAAGAAAACCCATACCCGTCCCAAAAGTGTCGGATACGGCTATCATGATAGCCTTTGAAATGCTGAAACATGGTTTCCAATTTGGGAAAGGTCTGGGAACGTCACTGCAGGGCAGGGTGAATCCAGTAGAGCCAATTGGCATTCAAGGCACTTGGGGGCTAGGCTTCAAACCAAAAGCAGCTGATCGCAAGCAATCAAGAAAGAAGAAGTCCGAAGTTTGGTCCCTCCCGAAGCCAATTCCCTGTCTTGCCCAGTCTTTTGTAGGCTATGTTATGAAGCAGAAGATCATTGAACAGATGTCAACATAGTGAAAGACAGTCAAGATGCGCCATTTGATTTGGGTGGCAGTTTTGAAATTTGTATGGTTCACCTGGGCGAAGGCTCCAGCAATGCCTCAAAGCCTCAATGCGCCAAAAGCAAGGCTCCAACAATGCCTTAATACGCCAAAAGCAGCAGTTGTTTTGCAGTTTCTTTTGAATACACTTGAATATTATAAGGGTTGTATGCCAAGTGTATTATTTTGCTCACCTTCTTTATTGTAATTCAAACCCTTTTTTTATTAATGAAAGGCCTGAGAGCTGAATTTTGCCTAAATCTCTATCTATCGTCCTAATTTTATTCTTATTTTGTTTATCTGTAGTGATGTATCTGATGGTCTTGATATCAAGACATCTGCAAGAAACTTACCATCCATCCAGCATCTGCAAATTGATCTTGATTCCATAACCATAGTTGAGGTTGAAAATGAGGAAGAACACAGTGACGAGTTTGTTAATGAGATCGAATATGATGAGGACGAGGCTAATTTTGAAATAAGTTTAGAAGTGGAATGATACGAGGAAAAGCCTAAACCCAATCTGGCCGATACAGAAGATGTTAACCTTGGGAGCCCTGACGATGTGAGGGAAACCAAGATAAGCATGTATGCTCATCTCGAGGTTAATAGTGATATCTTACAAGTGCTTTTTGAATACCAGGATGTTTTTTCCTGGTCATATGATGAAATGGCGGGTTTGAGCTCAGATCTGATAGTCCACAAATTGCCGATCCAACCTGAATTCCCTCTTTTCAGGCAAGTACAACGCAAATTCAAAACTGACATGATTAAGAAAATCCACGATGAAATCATGAAACAGGTCGATGCGAAAGTCATTCAACCAGTCCAGTACACCACTTGGGTTGCAAATGTTGTGTCGGTTCCCAAGAAAGATGGGAAAATAAGGATATATGTCGACTATCGCGATCTGGACAAGGCAAGTCCCAAAGACAACTTCCCATTGTCTAACATTCACACTCTCATTGACAAATGTGCAAAACATGAGATACAGTCCTTTGTTGATTGCTATGCTGGGTATCACTAAATCCAGATGGATGAAGATAAGCATACAAGACATCGTTTACTACACCCTGGGGGATATTCTGTTATAGAGTGATGCCGTTTGTATTGAAAAATGCTGGGGCAACCTATGTGAGGGCTATAACTGATATCTTCCATGATATGATGCATAAAGAAATAGAAGTGTATGTGGATGACGTGATTGTCAAGTCCAGAACTGCTAAAGATCACGTGAGGGACCTTAAAAAGTTTTTCGAAAGGCTCCGTAGGTATAACTTGAAGCTGAATCCAGCCAAATGCGCATTTGGTGTGCCCGTTGGAAAGTTGTTGGGCTTCATCGTTAGCAGGAGAGGTATTGAACTGGATCCCGCAAAGATCAAAGCAATACAAGAATTACCTCCACCTCGGACCAGGAAGGTACCATCATCACTGATAACGCAGCAAACCTAAACAGTCATCTGATGAAGGAAGTGTGTGAAATATTCAAGATCGCACACCGAAATTCTACACCCTACCGAGCAAAGGAAAATGGTGCGGTTGAAGTAGCAAACAAGAATATTAAGAAAATCCTTAGGAAAATGATACAGGGATCTCGTGATTGGCATGAGAAGCTGCCTTTTGCCTTGCTCGGCTACAGCACAACTATGCGCACTTCCATAGGTACGACCCCATATTTATTGGTGTACGGAACTTAAGCGGTCATACGAGCCATAGTTGAAATATCATCACTCAGAACCATTGTAGAAGCAGAAATTGAGGATACAGAATGGGTCAAAACCAGGCTAGAACAATTATCATTTATTGATGAGAAGAGGCTCAACGAGGTTTGTCGCGACCAACTTTATCAACAAAGAATGGTGCGTGCATACAACAAGAAAGTTCGCCACTGCGATTTGAAAAAAGGACAATTGGTTTTGAAGTGAATCTTTCCTCATCAGGAAGAAGCTAAAGAGAAATTTTCTCCGAATTGGCAAGGACCATACCTGATAAAGAAAGTGTTGCGAAATGGTGCCTTGTACTTGACAGATCCAGAAGGAAGGACCACCGAGATGCCAATAGATGCGGATACAGTCAAGAGATACTACATATGAGCTTCAGACCAACTTTATTTTGTTAGGAACCCAAAGCATTGTACTCTTCGTTGGCCTTTTGAACCCTATACTTCCTGTTGTAAACTCTGTTTGGGTATCAATGAAATGAAATTGAAAAACATCAAAACAAAATTGGCATTAAGTTGTCAGAGCTACGTCTTGACCTGATTCCTCTCAAAAGGATACGTAGGCAGTCATTCAGGTGCGGTCATAACATGAAAGAGTTCCTTTCTTTCATGTCTCACATTGACGTAAAACCTTGCCTCCAAGTTTGTGGCCAGTAAAAAAGAAATGCAGAGCCCCAGTTTATACTAAACTGCGGCAGATTTTTTTTTTTAATGTTTATTTCTACTTTCCAAAATAATCCCAGGGGTTAGGTCATCCGCCTGATGCATCTTGAAGGACGTTTATGCCCTATCAAGGAGAAACCCAGACGCTTCAGTTTATTCTAAACTGGGGCAGATATTTTTTTTTTAATTTTTAAAGGAGAATGTTTCCAAAGATGGCAAATTTCACGCAGTCACCTCATGATGCGTTATGAATGTTATTTGATTCATAAAAAAAAAAAAGTGATGCTGTCTTACCGGTGAAAACCTAAAAAGGCGCCGTAAGACAATGGAGAGGCAAAAGATTAAAGAGAGAGGCTAACCGGCGAAAACCCAAAAGGGCGCTGCTAACCGACCTGAGAGTCACCTCAACTATGATTGGTTATGGGCTAGTATCCGCATTGAAACAATTCTTGACAAACAAGAAGCGCTAGTCGGACGGGATCATTCAAGATACATGTCATGATCATCAGGGCCGCCAGTATGTTGCCGGATAAGTTCCCCTTTTCAGAAAGACGTTTCTTGTCCGAACGACTTTTGCTCCAATTTTTTTCTGTTCTTTTTGTTTTATTCCACTTCACCATTATTTCCTTGCCCTTTCGGCACTAACCTAACATGAGCAATGAAAGAAATTCTCAAAACTCTGTCTCTACAGGATTTGCAGTTTATTTTCAGCAATCGGAGCACTCCCTCATAACGGAGCATTTATCTTTCAGCAATCGAGGCACTCCCCTCACAATGGAGCATTTATCTTTCAGCAATTGGAGCACTCCATCACAACGGAGCAATTATCTTTCAGTAATCGAGACACTCCTCTCACAACGGAGCATTTATCTTTTAGAAATCGGGGCACTCCCCTCACAATGGGACAATTTCTTAAAGCAATTGGAGCACTCCCTCACAATGGAGCATTTATCTTTCAGCAATCGAGGCACTCTCCTCACAACGGAGCATTTATATTTCAGCAATCGAGGCACTCCCCTCACAACTGAGCATTTATCTTTCAGCAATCGGGGCACTTCCCTCACAACGAGACAATTTATTTTCAGCAATTGGAGCACTCCCTCACAATGGAGCATTTATCTTTCAGTAATTGGAGCACTCCATCACAACAGAGCATTTATTCTTCAGCAATCGAGGCACTCTCCTCACAACGGAGCATTTATCTTTCAGCAATCGGGGCACTCCCTTCACAACGAGACAATTTATTTTCAGCAACTGGAGCTCTCCTTCACAATGGAGCAGCTTCCTTTCAGCAATCGAGGCACACCCCTCACACAAAATCAGTCTACTTTCAGCAACTGGGTTCATTCTCGACAATGAAGCAATTCATCTTTAGCGGATCAATCCTGGAAGAACAAACCTGCGCTTAAGCTCAAGCAAGCCGCCCTTAGAAAATGGCCGAATTCTATATTGTAATTTTGTTTCTCTTGTAAAATGTTGTAGAAAAGCAAGCAACACCCAGCAACAACTAGCAACAAGCGACCAACAGCAGCAACTCTAGTATGTCTAGTAGTGTCTTGTGTTAGTCCTAGTGTAGGTAGAAGCGTCTAGTATCAATCATAGTGAGTCCAAGTGTTTGGTATAAGTATAGCTTAGCTTAGAAGTGTCCATGTTGTAAGTCTACGAAGCGGTAGTCCCAGTTACCGCATATGAGGAACTATACTGACCTGATTTTTTAGTCCGAGGATATGTAGGACCTTTGTAGCCAGGGTACGGTCACCATTTTCCAAGTTCCAGTGTCGGCTAGAACCAAAAGCCAAAATTATTTTTCGATTACGTCTTTGCCCGAAAACACTTCGCGTTCTTGATCAAAGAGGGGCATCTGTAATCACCTAATTTTGGTACCAAATTGATAATTGCTCGAAGTTGTTGCGTTAAATTCCGTAGGATGACTTTTTCCAATTTTTATCTAGCTTGTTTGTTAATTAACTAGAAGAAAAAAGCTCTCAACTACCCCTGTTAAAAAAAATATAGATCTGAAAGTAAGAAATAGAAAAAAATATCATATTAAAAAAAAGGGCGAACAGAATAGCAAGAAAAATAGTTTGAGACTCGGTTATTACTTCAAAGGGAGAGCCATTTGTGGCTGTTGTTGCTGCTGGTTTACTTGGCTGCTGGAGTGGCTTTAGTTTCGCTTTGTTGAAAGTTTACCTACACTAGGTAAGTTTTCATGTTCATGTTCATTTATGAAAATTGTAGCCCTGTTTAGCTATATTAATGCATAAAATAGTGATTTAAGCCCAAGATTAGTTGTTTATGTTTGCTGAATTTTATGATGAAAGTTTAAGTTAAATTGCTATTATGTACCACTATTTTAAAACTGAAATTTTTGCGCAAATGACACCATTACATAACCTTTGTACAGATCTGAAACTTGAGCGAAAATAGTGACTAATTGTGCAAATGTGTTTTGAAACAAACTAAAGTACGTTATTTGCACTTTTTTTGGTAAAATATGCTCCAATTAAGTATATGAGTTAATTTATGTAAGTTATTTTTTACAATGAAATAAAAGAAAAAAATAGATAAATTAGGCAAAAGAAATTGGATTTATAAAAAAAAACTTGGCAATGGTCAGATCTTGAAACAAATAGACAAAAAGGGACTTCTGGTGCAATCCACCTTAGGAAAATAAGACTGGCGTGCAAGTTTCATAAATGGGCTAAGAGTTTTGCAAGTTCAGCTCAAATTAATTTCAGCCTTAAGTTTAAGGCCACAATAAACCAAGTGGACCGAAAATTTTTCGAATCTAGCTCAATTAATTTCAGTCATTTAACCTTCAGGCCCAATAGTATTTAAATGTAAATTGAGTAACTTTTTTTTGGTTATGATAAACAAAAATTAAAACTCAGGTGAAGGATAAATGAGTAAGCTAAGGGACATTGATATCTTAGTCAAATAAAAATTGATTCAAGTGTAGCTTATTTAAGTCGGATGATCTCGAATGGGTGAAGTATCTGTGCGACCATATCGATTTAAATAAATTATACTTTGTAAATATTGAATGAGCGAATTGAAAAAATAGTGAAGCAACATATAATTTATTTCATCCCACAATCAAGCTAAAATCATAAATTAGAGCTTAATAAAAAAAATCAAATTTAGACTCAAATCAAGGTTGATAAGGTTTCGAACGGGTGAAGTGCCTGCGCGAAAATATTCGGCCGAGTCACCGAAACAAAATATAATAAAAATAAAAATAATAAATCAAAGCGTAGCAAAGGAAATAAATAAAGGTGAGTACAATAAAATATTCCATATAGCTGGAATGCGTCAATAAAAGCAACTGTGCCAGGACTCGAGGGTGCCTAATCCCTTCCCGAGAGTCAGCCGAGATCCTTACCCGGAACTCTGACGCAGGACACTAACAAGTCATAGGTATTCCAAAGTACCTCTTTGGGTGACTTGGCACACCTTAAACTTGTCAAGTGACGACTCCGAATTAAAATAAACAATTCGTACCTTGAAACACCGTCACTTCCTTAAATGGGAACCCTAAATCGGGATAACGCCAAATAATCACAGAAATTTCATAAGCGCTTCCTAAACCCGAAATGCCCTTCCACAAGCGGGCGCGCGAAAAAAAAAAAGGGTGTGACAACTAGTGGCGGTAGGCCTTTGCAAGGTCAGTAATAAAATTCGAAATTAATGTTATTAGGTAGCCCTTGAAACAGTCTTTCAATCTTGGTTGAGTAAGGTTTGCGTATATCTCACCTACGTCTGGCATAGAGCTGAGCCGGCTCGGTCCGGCTCGATTTTCTTTTAGCTCGGCTCGACTCAGTATTATTTAAAGTTTGGCTCGGCTCGGCTCGGTTAAAGTTCGGCTCGACTCGATTAGCTTGATTTATCGTGTAACTTTTTCTTTAAAATATAATTTTTATTTATTAGGGTCAATTACCAAATGAATTAAAAGTTCACGTGATATTTAATATTTCATTGCAATAGTTAGCAATTAATAAACTAGTACTTCTATCCTTATTTATGCTTATGATCAAAAGGAAAATTAAAATATTATTTTTTATGTTATTAAGTATGGGGACACAAAAAAATTCGGTTCAACTTCAACTAATTAGGCTCGGTCAATCTCTAGCAAATCTCTGTTGAGCTCTGCTCGATCTCGGCTCGGCCCGATATGGTATATAGCTTGGTTCGGCTCCGCTCGGTTAGGCTCGGCTCGCTCGCTCGATGCCCAGGCCTAATCTCACCTTCCCCATACCCACTTGCGGGATAATACTAGGTATATGTTGTTGTTGTTGGGTTAGCCCTTTTTTTTTCTTTTGTTCATTTACCTGAGCTTACTCCTTAGACGTCCATTATATTATTGAATATATTTTATTTTTAAAAACTTTTTGTTATTTCAATCAAAATGTTATTGTTCCTTTTTTTTCATTGGAAATGTTTTTTTTTTTTTTTTGCGCTATTTAGCTCAAAATGTCACTCAATCCGAAAAGTAATATATTCAGTCACTTTAAAATGACATGGTACATGACTTTTAAGCCGACAAATAGAAAATAATATTCTCGATCCGGATTAATCAAGAACCTCATAGTTGACCTAACGTCTTTTATTACTAAATAAATTTCCGCTAATTTATTTATACTCGGAGTTTCAGTTGCAACATTGCAAATTCTAAGAAACTTTCATGTTCAAGTATTCTAAGCAATTTGGCAGCGAAGATTTTTAGCTACTTGTAAAAATTGGTAATATTATAATTAGAAACCCTAAAAGTGGCTACTTGATTGTCGTAAGGCCCCAGGCTATATTGTCAACTTATAACTCTAAAATTTGCTGCCTAATAGTAAGTTGTGGAAAATGGCTACTTTTAGAATTAAGTGGCTACTTGATTATCAATCTATTCATAAACTTGGCTATGTTTTCAAGTTATAACCCTAAAAATAGTTATAAAAATTGGCTATCTAACAACTAACGTCTAAAAGTATGTATGTAGGACAACCCGAAGCACCTCTCTCTTCACATCTATATATTGGTGCTAATACTAATACCAATCGTAAAATTTTCACCCACATGCCACTTTTATCACTAGTATTTAGTTTGAAACCACTTTTTTTATTGGTCTTACATGAGAGACTACTTTTTGGAACAATCTTTGTGGGCTGAAGTTCAAACCTTGTGGATTGAACTTCATGCCTAAATTATGAAGTTTCAACTTCAATCTCTAAGGGCTGAACTTTTAGGTATAGATGCGTAAACTTCAACTCTTGTGGGCTGAAGTTGAACTTCAATCCTTGTGGGCTGAACTATGTAAAGTTCAACCCAAAAGAATTGAAGTTCCAAAAAGTGGCCTCTTATGTAAAACCAATAAAAAAGTGGCCTCAAACCAAAGACCACTGCTCTTTTGGTGCACTTCGCCCATACCAATCTTATCTACTCTTTATTCAACTTTAATTTTATTGATTTTTGATGTTTATTTTCGACAATGCTAATCTATGTGTTCTATGTTAGACTTCTTTTTTCCTTCGACTTTGCTTGAATGCTATTCGGAGGTAGTTGACAACTTGACTCTTTTGGGATCCAAATATAACACAAGGACATGTTAAATGGTGAAGTATTATTTAGACTCTTCATAACATTATTTCGGGTGAAGGACCGGAATTTATTCTTAACTGATGATGTTAGGCTAAAATTATTTTACTACCTCCATCCCAATTTATATAACGGTGTTTAAATTTGCACGGAGTTTAAGAAATAGAGGTTTATCTTGTAAAGTTTCAAATTTATCTTTGAAAAAGAAAGAAAGAGAAGATCAAAGTAATTAAAAAGTTGTCGGTAGCTTTTAAAGTAAGTAGGACTCAACAAAATTAAAATAGAGATAGTGCATTAAATAGCTGCTAAATAAGAAAGTGTGACATTCTTTTTGGGACAGACTAAAAACAAAATAGTGACACATAATTGGCACAGATGGAATATTTTGTTTCGCTCCTTACTTTAATATGTTCTAGTATATTTTTAATATTAAAAGTACCATTTGATTAAATTGTATATTTTGACATGCAAGAATGAATATTGATTAACACAAATGATTATAGCTAAAATGGATGAAAATGTGACTTTCAAGTCTAAGTAAAACCTTGAGCTTCAAATAAATCCTATTTTGGAGGGAGTGAAGATTGTGAATCGCGGCTAAAGTTTAGGTTTTTGGTCTGAAAATTGAAGAAGGTTTCGTGCCACTTGAGTAGTACCAAAAAAATTGAAGCAACCTTGAATTTGTGTATCATACGAGTACCGTAAGAAGGAATGGAGTTTATGCATAGGATTATAGAAAAAAATCAGCTCATTTAGGACGAATATGCAAGCACCATGCGATTGAATTTCATAGAAAGTTCTGAAGTCAGGATTCTTGTCGAGGTTGAATTTCATAGAACAACCTCCTAATTGGCCGATCAACAGAGTGTGTTGAAGAATTTTTGCAAGAATTGCATAAATTGTCAATGGTCTAAAGACTAATGGAGTAGTATAAGAATTTGAAGTATTTAAATAAAATGCCTCTCAATATGAACATTCCGACTAAGAAGTCAGTTCTTGAGACTACTAAGGTTTTTAGCACCTTGAGATGTGATGATCTAGAATATGAATTCATGACATAAGGGGTGTCCTTGAATGAACAAAAAGTCGGGATAGCTTGCAAAAACATAATGAAAAACCTTTAAAAAATGAGATACTTTAAATCTGAGAGAAATCGATCAAAGAGGTCAGATTATAATTAAATTATGGAAGTAAATAAAAGGAGATTTTTTTTGTTGCACGCTTGCAGCATAGATGTCACTGAAGACAACGAGGAATAAAACTTATTCAAGTTGATTTGTCAATTAGTCCTAGAACGGCTAAAAATTAAAGAATGATTTGCTTGTTAGTAGTATTCTTTCAAAAGAGCTGGGTGTTTTACAAGAATATTGATGGTTAAGATAAACTGAGAAATTACACAGACAAGATAGTTCATTAAGTGAAAAGTTTATATAATGATAATTAAGGATCTAGAACCAATTAGTAAGTTCAAGATTATGAATACTGATAAAGCATTTAAATTCGAGTTACTGCATGAGATTACACATTTTGAGGAACATGAGAAATCGTTCATTAGGGATGAAATATTTAAGATACTACATACCATAGACCAATTGAAATTGAACGGATTTACAAGATCAATTACGAAATAATTGAAGAAGTAGATTACTCTAAGACAAGCTTATTTAGAATTATAAGTAATAGGAAAAAATATATTGGTAAAATATTTCAGAATATGGAGAAAGCCAAATGAACATTGACCCTTGTTGAAGAGAAGTTGAAGCAGACTAAAAATGCATGATTCTGTTGATGCTATATATTTAGTGAATTAATGCAAATCTAAGATGGCTGAGTTCAACAAGACTTAATATTACTCATGATATGATCAAGTTTGAATTTGTTGAAATCAAACCAAGATTAATCCTAAAGTGTTTTTGAGTAGTTACTAGTTTATTTTATTTAGAGCCGTCAATATGGGCTTGGCCCGAATGGCCGGGCCCACCAAGCCCGTGATTTGATGGGGTTGAGCTATGATTCTATTAGCTTTTTAGCCCGGCCACACAAGCAGTGGCGTAGCCAGGATTCTCGTCGAGGTTGTTCAAACTTTAAAAGAGTAAATAATTTTTTCTTCGAAGAATGGGAACACTGATATTTCTATCAAGCTACGTAATATTTAGCTAAACCATAAAAGTACATGCAATAAAATTATTACTTTATAAATCAAACTAACATAAAAGAACTTAACACAAGAAATTCTACTTTTAATAGCATAATTCAAATATATATTGTCACAATCGTACACGACTATCTTTTATCTTTTGGAATGTTTTTACAATAGACTCATTAGAAATAGTACGAAATACTTTTCTTTCGACATAAGACACTATACAACCGTCTAAAAGTTCATCATCCATTTGATTTCGCAAGTCATTCTTGATAAACTTCATTGCTGAAAAAGCTCTTTCAACGGTGGCAGTGACAACTGGAAGAAGCAAAGCAAGTTTTACTAAGCGAAATACAAGAGGATAAGTAAAGTGCTTCTTTGTCTGAACTAGTGTTCTTGAAAGTTCCCCAATTCCACCTAAGTTGTAGAAATTCTTCTCAATATCACTATCACGAACATCCGCGATGTAATTATGAAGCTGACTCTCAAGTACACCCATGCTAAAATCATCAAAGTCATCAGGATATAGTTCAGCCATTCTCAATATCTTCCTAATGTCAAAACTAGAAAATGAATCAACTGGATTCAAGCAAGCTACTCCTTGAAGCAAATCACTTGTCACCTCATTGAAACACTCATTAAGTTCTTGAAGCTGCCAATCGATAATATTATGAAACACTTCCATACTGTAATGATGTAAAATAGTATGATCATGTTCAACAGTTTTACGGCGTGATCTTCCAGAGTTAACATAGAGCTCATCAAAATTAGGAACTAGAATTAATTTAAATTAAAAAGTTGGACTCACAAATACATAGACGCACTGATAAAGTCTAAAGGCAATACAAATTCTAGTTTTGACATCATCTTTTCAGTAACGATTGCATGTTTTAACTTGATATATGAGTCATGATATGTCGAAAGCAGAAACATCGTGTAAATATAAGTATACTTTAATTCTTTCTTTTGTTCTAAACATCGTGCAATATTGCCCTAGGATTTGCTATAGTGGCAAGATTGCAACATTTTAGGTGTAGTTAGAATAAAATTTTAAGTTGCTCAAAATACTATAAAACTAAGAATACTTGTAGTTCTCTTTATCATTCGTTTTTAGAAAAAAATCTATTTTAGGAAAAGTTTTTTTATCATTCTTATTATCTTCATTATTATTTTGTTTCTCAAAACCCGACAAAACCGAACCAAACCGACAATAATCAAACCGATGGATATAACTTTTATTTGGTTTGGTTTGGTTTTAACAATTTAAAAACCGATTATATTGGTTTGGTTATGGTTTTAACAAAAAACCAACCAAACCAAACCGTGAACACCCCTAGTTGGAACAGCAAAGAAAAGGCTTAAAGAGTTAAGAGAAGATGGATGGAATTCACTTATTGCAAAGGTAGAGGCATTTTGTCTTGAACTTTTTGGACTAAATATGAGTTGGTTTCTTAAATGAACTTAAAAGTTAGTAAAAAAGGTAAAATTTAATAAGCAATATTTAACCTACTGCAAAATTGATTGAAAATGTATAAAATACTTAAATTACATTATAAAAAATTATTAATTTAATATATATAGTTTATCGGTTCGGTTTGGTTATTTCTTCGGTTATTTTTTATGAAAACCAAACCAAACCAAATAATGTTGGTTTTTAAAATTTGAAAACCAAACCAAACCATATCCAAGAACGTATCGGTTATTTTAGTCGGTTTGGTTTGGTTTTCGGTTTGGATTGGTTTTTAACCAAACCGTGAACACCCCTAGTTCCAACAAGTACCATAGCATTTGCAATATCCTGCTCATTTTTTTGTAGTGATGCATTGAGATAATTTGTGATTCCCAAGCGACCTTTCATCAAATGTAACAAGAATACAACTCCAAATTTTTTACAATCTCTAAGATATCCCGATGCCTTAGCTCTTTCCTCTGAAGTTTTCTTGTTAACAAGAGTGTCAAGTACTTCAATAATAGTGCCAAAAGAAGCAATAAAGTTTGCAAAGGACTTGTAGTGAGATCCCCAACGAGTATCACAGCTATAGCAAGACCGAGTTCTTGATTCAAGCCTCTACCTGTTTCAAGTTCTCCCATATCTAATGCATTTCGAAGCTTTTCTTTTTGAGATTCTCGAAACTCATCCATACGTTTATAAGAATTTTCAAACAAATTCAAAATACTCAAATCAATAGTACAAGTTCTCCCACTTGGACACACTTTTTAGAAACCGCAACAAGGGTAAGTTGAAGTGCGCAAAACAATGAATAGAATGAGCCGATCTATTTTCTTGTCTAATCAACATTTTAAGACCATTGATATTACCTTGTATATTGCTTGCCCCATCATAACATTGCCTACGTACATAAGATAAACTTAATGAATGATGAGCAAGTATGTCGACAGTTATTTTATTTAGAGATGCTGCACTAGTATTTTGGACATGAACAAGTCCAATGAACGCTTCCATCACAAATCTATTTTTATCAACATAGCATAGAACAATAGCCATTTGCTCTATACGTGAAACGTCAAAAGATTCATCAACCAATAGAGAAAATTAATCACCACCTAGATCTTCTATTATAGCTTTAATGATTTCTATCTTACATGCAGTCATAATTTCTTTTTGAATGTCTGGAGAAATCATCTTATTATTTTGATGAGAATTTTCTAACACAAAAGGTCTGATCTTTTCATATCTATCTTTGTACCATGAAAGAACTTCAATAAGATTTCCCCTATTTAATGATGATGCACTTTTATAATGACCCCAAAAATGCCAATCCCTGATTCAAAAACAGTCTGGCCACATCAATTGAAGCATTTAGGCTAATCAAATATTCCTTCTTAACTTGGTCGGATTGTTTGGCAAAAGCAACATCGATCGATTGTTGTTGACACATTAAAGCTTCACAATTACTCTTTTCTTGATTGTGAACACTATTAGGTCCACCAACATAGTTTCTTATCTTTCTATGCCAATTCTTAAATCCTTTAGCCGAAAATACATCACCTCCACCTTGATGTGTAATTTCACTTTTAAATAAATAACAAGGCAAGCAATATGCTGCATCTGTACTAACACTATACTCCAACCAATCACGATACTCATCAAACCATTCAGAAACAAAACGACGCTTAGCTCCAGAAAAGTCAGATTAAGGGAATTCATGATTCCGAGGTTGACAAGGATCTTTTTGAAGGTATGCCCTCTTTATTTCATCACGATGATAATCCAAAATTGGAGTTCGTTCAGCTGGATCAGCCTTTAGAGCATTTATATCAGTTTCTTGTCCCTGAGAAGAATGTGATGGTATATTTGAGTGACCTACATTTTCTTCTTGGTTATGTTGATTTTGAGGCTCCACACTTTTTTTTTTTTTGGAACTTTACTAAAGTATTTCCTCAAGTCCATTGACGCTTTAAACTGGAATAATAACAATCAAAGGCATTGAGTTATTACAAGTAAAAAAAAAATGCAATCTAATGTACCAATGATTTTTGGTGGAATAGGTTGACAGCTCCCTAAACTTGACGGCAAAAGTCACTTAGCTACCTTAACTGAGGCTTGTACCATTTGGCTACCTGGACCTCTTCAACTTTGTGCTAGTTGAGCACAATTTGACTATTCAGTAGACAAAAAGAAGAGTGTTGACTTCACGCGCAATGACATGGCGAAAGCATCAAATAAATGAAAGCCACGGGGCTTTCTACTACAACTACTAAAAAGCTCTTTAAAAAAGAAAAAGAAAATGAAAATAGAAGATTTTTTCCCCTCCCCTTGTTACCCGCGGCCCCTCCACCCCACCTTTCATCATCTTCCCCGCACGACCACACCCTTCACCCCCCCCCCTTTCTAAAGCTAAAACTATATGGCATGGAACAAATCTCAAATCATTAATTTGCTTGACTTCGTTGATGCACTGGTTTTTGTTTTCTGTGGCGCGTTAATTGAGAAAATATGAATATGAAGATATTCTTTGTACATATGTGAAAAAATTGAAGGTTTAAAGAGACCATCAAATAATAAGACATTGGACTGCCTTTAGCTTGTCATAACAGTGACAGAGTAAGAAATCAGTAGACCGCCTTTATTTTGTCAAAATAGAATACACCCATCAGTCGTCTTCTCCCTTTTCTTCTTTGCCATTGCTGATGCCACAAGTTTTCTCAAGTAATTTTTCTTTTTCCTTTTTGATTCATCAATTTCAAGTGCATTTTGATTTCTTATTCACCAGCTCATTTTTTTCTCTGTGTATTGATATAAATGGAAGGTCGGTGTAGCAGAACATGCCTCCTTTTTTATTGAACTCTCATGTGTAATTTCATTACGTTTGCTTCTTTTTGGACAATCTAAAAATGGATTAAGTCTAGTTTACGTTTTTGGTTCTGAATTGAGAAAGAGATCAGTAAAAAATGTGGCTGCAGCGGCTAGTGGTGGCGGTAGTGGCGGAGTAATGTTAGTAACGGTGGTGTTCTTCTTTCATTAAAGAAATTGAAAAATAATGGAAAAGAGGTTCATGCTCAATATTTGATCTATAAATACTTCTAATAATAAATTAAAAAGAAAGGAAAATAATGATGGTGGCAATGGTGGAGGAACAGCGGTGATGAAAATGGGTTTAATGGTGGTGATAATTATTTTGGAAAATATTATTTTGATTGAAAAAAATGAAAAAAGAAAGAATCAAATTTTGCACCTCCCACGCGCTCAATTTTATTGAAATACACGATCTGCGCCACGTAAGCATTTTGTGCTCAAATGTTACAAATCTAAATGAGTAGAGGTAGCTAATAGGTACATGGAAGGGTTGAAGGAGCTAAGTGACTTTTTGTGTCAAGTTTAAGTATCTGTCAACTTATTCCGCCATGATTTTTTTATTTTATTTTAACACTATTTTTGCGAATAAAAAAGAGATAGTAATAGTAACACATAAACAAATGCATAAACAACAATATAAATATTATTTAATATAATTTAATTCATACCCACATTCTCAACCAACAAAGCCCCACATATACAAAAGCTATTAATTAAAACAAGACAATACAAAGATTATGTATTAATTTGCTAGCACAAAAAAAAAAAAAAGATTAGAAATAGTACCTTTTAAGAAATAGGCAGCAAAAAGGATTGTGTTAAAACACCAACTATGGAGTAAGGAGATTGGGGATTTGGCTTTGTGAAAGAAGTTTCTTTATTTTTTTTGGGTTTCGTTTCAGAGGGCTACGCTAGCTTTTGCTTTGTTATGCGAAAAAATCAATTGTGTAGGTATGAGGTGGGCCATATGTTTAGTTGGCAAACTCAAGTTATTTTTTAGAAGATGTGGGCCAAGAAATTCTAATGGGACAATTACATTGAGAGACACCCCACTCATGAAAATTACCAAAAAAGACCCCTATTTTGCTACCTTACCCAACATAGCACCCCCTCTTTTTTTTAAAAAAAAAATTTCTTTCACTTTATAGCACCCCCTATTTAAAGAAAAAAAATCCTAGCCCCCATTTTTTCTCTCTTCTCCTTCTCTCCTTCCCATTTTTCTCTCTTCTCTTCCCCATTAAACCTAACAGCGCCGCCCCCCCACCCTCCCACCACTGCCCACCATCATCCCATCTCCTCCAAGCCACTGACGCCGTCGCCGCCGTGGTCACCACCACCACCACCGTCGCTGCTTCTTTTTTTTTTTTTTTTTTTTTTTTTTTTTTTGCTTTTTGAATAACAATATTGATTTTCGTTGTATATTCCGATCAAAACTCCGGTGAGGAGTTTATTTATCAATTTTCTTCTTTTTCTTCACTTTTTTCATAAAAATTCGTTGTGATCTACTAGTTTTTTCTTAAAACTTTTGCTTAATGTTTAGATCTAGTATTTTTCTTGTATAAAACTGTATAGATCTTGGATTTTTGTAAAGCTTTTGTGTAAAATCTGCTTGGGGCACTGTTTAAAATTATTTTTGTGAGTTTATACACTTTTATACATTTTTATACAAGTTTATACAATTCTGTAAACGTGTATAAAAATATATAAATCTGTATATGTACGTATTGACAGTGTATAAAACACATTCTATGCATTGTAAAATTGTATAAAGCTGTATATGCGTGTATGAACAATGAATAAAATTGTATAAATTTCAGATTTGTGCACTTTTTATGGATGTTTTGTATAAAACTTATATTTTTTGTGTATATTTTTGTATTTTCCTTCTTGCATACACATTTTTCTATGTATTTACATGTATAATTTATTATTTTGATACATTTAGGTGTATAAAATTATCAAATAATAATTATTTAAATAAATCCACAAATAAAATAAGCAAATCCGGAGAGATCCGGTGAATTTTTCATTTTTCGGCCACCGGCCACCGCCGGCAGCAGTGGCAGCTCGGTTTCTGGTGGGGGGCAGTGGTGGGGAGGGTGAGGGAATGGCTCCTAAGTTTTTTAGTTTAAATGGGTGCTATGTTATGTAATTTTGAAAATAAGGGGTGCTATGTTGTGTAATGTAAAAATAAAGGGGTGCTATGGATGAAATGTGGCCCCTCATTTGTAATTTTGTGTTGTAGGCTGCCTAATTTTGAAAATTCCCCAATTTTAATTTGTGGAATAGGCCCGCTACACAACAGTCCAGAATTAGTGGAAGTGGAATAGGCCCGCCACACAACAGTCCAGAATTAGTGGAAGCAAAAAAATATATAAAGCTTTGCTTCAGCAGAGATTCGAACCCACGCCCTTGAACATTTCCCACAGAGCTAACGCCAGTTGAACTACCTTACCATTTGTGTTCAAATTGTTCATTGGTAAATATATATCTGTTATATTATAATACTTGACCTATATACACAACATAATTTTCCGGCGAAGGTTGTTCGCCTGACCAACCTTAGCACCACCTAACTCCGCCCCTGCACACAAGCCTATGGTCTGAAGGCTTGACTAAGATCGGGTTGGGCTGGTCCGTTGGCTTAATTAAATAAAATAATTAATAAATATTTAAAGAAGTTTCAACCTAAAAATAAAACTAAAATAGACCCAAACTCAAACTCAAAGTCAAAGACTTCAGCTAGCGTACTCATTGGCTCATCACCAATACTATTCATGCAAATCGAGTTAACAAAGTATTCAGTTTCTAACCCTAATATTGAATTCTTAGTTTAAAAATTGAAAGTTGCGGCTAATTTTCTTCTTGTTTTCGCCTAACATAGAGCTTACAACAGGTGAGACTTAATGATTTTGACAACTTTTTATGGTCTTATTTAGTGATTGGTTATTGCCAGAAGGTTTAAATCTTATATAATATTGATATTTTATTATTTCCTTCTTCCGTTAATGTATCTTCATTGTTGTGGAGAGTTGATGTATCTTCATTGTTGTGGAGTACTTTTTGTCTGTTATTTTGAGAAATAATTATATTATGAAAAACAAGAAATTAAGTTATAATTATGAAGTCCTATTATCAAGTTAATTTACATATATGAGTTCGGGTTAATTTTATGAGTATGACTTCTTATTAATTATTTATTATGAAATAATATAATTTCATCGCATTGAGTTGAATGAGATATAAAGATTCTTTTAGTTTATTTTTTTTAAGTACTAGTTTATGATCTTGTAAAAGAAGCACACTAGATTTTTTTTTTATTTTCTTCAAGAAAAATTATCATAATAAGTCAAGCGACATTTACTAGTATTCAGTTTTCAAAATTAAAATGATAGTAATGTCTACGATACTTCAAGTATAAAAGGTTATCAAAAATTCAAAATTAAAATTTATATTATTTTTTTAAAATTAAATAATGGTGCACTGGCCCCGCCCAACCCTCAGCTTTGCAGCCTGCATAGGGTTGAGTTGGGCTAATATTCTAGCGGCCAATGTAAATTGTGGGTCTGCCTGGCCTGACCCATCAAATTGCAAAGACATCGTGGGCTGAGCCAACCCATATTAACAACACTAGTTTAATTCATGTTTAGTTGGATTTTTAATTAAAAGTCATATTAGAAAATATTTTCTAAGTTAAGTTAAATTATGTTATTTTTGCTATTATAAATAATGAGTGTTGCTACCATAATTTTCTAAGGTTGTGAGGCTACAATATAGTGAGATTAATGAGTACAAAAGTGGTTGCTCAAAACACCATCTCTCTTTCGTTTGATTAATTTTTTTTTAAAAAGTATTTGAGTTGCTTCAGTATACTATAAACATATTTTTCTGAATAGAAAAAATGTTCAACTTAAACCCTGCACTTCACGGACTAGTGCGAATCTATTCTCGTCAATAGTTGAGGCTAGATCTATCATTGTGGGAGAAGCTTCCAAACAAACGAGTGGTTTATAACTTTATTTAAAGGTAATACGCGAATTTATCCTTGACTAAATGGTCCAAATTCACCAAGAAATCAAAAGAAACTTCCATTGAGATCATAGAAGAAGATAAACTTTCTCAAAACAGATGAGAAGATACTCAAGAGGTTTTGACCACGAGAGACGAGATACTTATTTATTAAATGTCTAATATTAGAATATGAAGACACCTTAACTATCGTGCAACTTTGCATAGATTGAATTGATGAGGTAGAAAATACAAATCTCACACGTTATATATTTGTTTATCCCGCAAGATCGTTTGGTTAATTAATTTTACTATTTAAAATGATATGTTTCCTTAACACTATTACACAACCTTTCATGTAATTTTACTTGCAACTTGAATTATATATCCAAAATGGCCGGACCATAATTATGTGGAATGAATCTTTTTGTGACATCTTATGTTTACGTAACTATAAAATAACAATTGGTATACGAATCAATAAGATTCCACCAAAAAAGCTTCGATTCTCCCTCTCCTCTCTCTAACCTTATCCCCCTTCAAAGCCTATTCCCTTCTTCTTTTCACCATTAATGGATATAGATCCCATTAATGTTCAACCACCGGATCTTAACTCCATTCCCCCTGAACCTCCTGATAGCTTGTGCCAGGAAAAAGCCTCACAAATTGATTCAAAGCCTACCTATTCCGAAAAGCTACTAAATAACCCTACTATACCTATCCCTTCTACTTCCCCAATTCTGTGTAATGCACTCACTGATATTTCCATGCAAAAACTCCCAATAACACAAGAAAGCTTAACTGACCACATCTCCTTCTCAGTGGAAGAAAAGCAACGAATCTACTCACCTTGGGTAAATTCAGTAATTATTAAATTACTAGGGAAAAGATTACACCATCAGTATCTCTATGAGAAATTAAAGACTCAATGGAAGCTTGCAGAAAATTTTCCTCTAATCGACTTGGGGGAAGATTTTTACGTGGCAAAGTTTAACAAATCTGAGAGCTTGCAAAAAGTTTTGACTGAAGGACCATGGTTCGTTAATGGATTTTTCCTCTCAGTCAGGTGTTGGGAACCAAACTTTGTAGCCACTGAAATAAAACTATTATCTACTGCTATTTGGATTAGATTACCAAACCTTCCTACGGAATTTTTTGATGAAGGAGTCTTAAAAAAAATTGGTAGCAATCTTGGAAAGCTACTAAAACTAGATTTCAAAACTTCATCTGCTTTAAGAGCAAGGTATGCTCGTTTGTGTATCGAAGTGCAGGTGGATGTCCCGGTTAAAAGCTATATTTATGTAGATAATCACAAACAAAGGGTTGTCTACGAAGGTGATAATATCCTGTGCAAGATTTGGGGTCGGTTAAGCCATCTTGATGTTAATTGCCCTTACTCCTCCCAAATATCTCCTACCAATGTTTCTAATCTGCCAAACCCCATAAATTCGACACCACAAAAACTCAAAACACAGGAGGGAGAATTAGAGTGGCAAACAGTCACATTTCCAAAAAAAAAAAAAAAAAATTTTAAATTCTAAAATTATTAGTAACTCTATATCATCATCTAAATTTTCTATTCTTCCATCAGTGAACATGCAAGATCAAGATCATCCCTCAGGTACGTTTACTAACCCTATTACTTCTCGTTTTAATGCTAAGCCTAAACTAAAACAAGTTTATCGCGTGAATAACTCTTTAAACAAGTTTAATGCCCTAAATCTTGTTGAGGAAAATGCTAAAATATTAATTAATGAATCTAGCCTAGGTCCACCAGTCAAAGGCATGCAAATTCCGGAGAAAACAATGCTTAGTCGAAATGAGTATTTTGACTCGAGTTGCCAGGCCATTTGTGATGTGGCCATGCATTCAAACCCTACTCCCACTCCCACGTCTACAACTAACTCTCCCTTATTTCACCTGGTGACATCCCTCCCCATGATTATACCCTGCCAAATCCTGAACATTGCTCTAAAGATACACCGCCCATCTTACCCAATTATTCTCAAAAAATTGATTTGGCTGACAACTCCTCAAAAATCTTGGTTTCGTCTTGCACATCCTCTAAAAATACGAGAAATGTTACCCACTCTAACACGCAACCTTGTATGCAACCCCTTCCCTCCTCATCTATATCTTCCCCTACCCCAACTATTATAGCTCCTAATTCTAATAATGAGACTACCCGCATCAAGAAAGAAAGTAAGAATTGCTTCTCGTCCACAGTCTCTAAACATGAACAACAACAACATTGTTCCACCTCCAGTCCCCATGAATCCTCCTCTTATTTTCACAGTGCCTCCTACTCAAAATCAAATTCCACAATCATGGATAGAATCCACTCTTTGGGGACAAGAAATAATGGTACCAATTACGATATTCGGGCTACAAGCTTTTGTGCTAATCCAGGATCCCTCGTACCTAGCACTAGTTGTGAGCGAAGGCATGCACATGACCATGCAAAATTATATGAATAGTACGTGGCCACACCTAATGAATATGCAACAGCCGGATTTCCCTCTGATCGACCTTCCATTTTTTCCTCCTCGTGTGGCACCACCTCAAGTTCCAATCTTCAATCCTTGGGACTTAGGTCATCATCAGAATTTTCAGGCTCCCATAATGATAAACCAACAAATGATGAATCAACAGGAGGTATTCCCTCAACAACCTCCCCCCATGCAGGTGAATGTTCCCCCTCCTCCAGCTCCCCCTCCCTCTCCAGAGCACCATCCCAATCCACCCGTACTAGAAGAAAACAGGATGGAGGAGCAAGATCAAATCGTCCTAAGAGGGAGGGAGAGTCACACGGAATTTCTAAACCTAAAAGAAATAACAATTCATCTATTCAAAGAAAGGTTAGACAGGAAAGTGATATTTACGAGTCATCCATTGCTTTACAAATGTTCACTAGATGTGAGAGCTCCTGCGAACAAGATTGCAGGGAAATATGCTGTAGTGTTAAATCCAACACTAAAAAATGATCCTGATTTGAATGTGGATGTGAATGTAAACCCTAACCCTAACATGAATAGACAACTAAACATAATAGTTTGGAATGTTCGTGGGGCTAACAATCCTGATTTTCAGAGACATTTTGATGTTCTCCTAGAAATATATAGGCCAGTCTTAGTTGCTCTTCTTGAAACAAAGATGGAAGATCACCATGATCTTGGGGCTCGTTTTAATTTTACTGACTATGCTGAAGTACCAAGTGTTGGTCGCTCTGGAGGAATTGTGGTTCTTTGGAAAAATGATTTCATCACTGTCTCTGATGTTCACATTAATGGTAATGAAGTTCATGCTATGCTTAAGGTAAACCATCCTCCTTTCTCTATTCCATGGTTGTTTTCAACAGTGTATGCTAGTACTTATTGCAATACTCGTTATTTTCTTTGGAATGCCTTAGCTACAATTTATGAAACATATAAAGGACCTTGGCTAATTAGTGGTGACTTTAATCAAGTCTTGAATCAAAAAGAAAAATTTGGTGGTAGGCCTCTCAATGTTAAAAATGCAAACAGTTTTAGGAAAATGATTAATTATTGTAAATTAATAGACCTTGGCTTTAAAGGACCAAAGTACACTTGGTCGAATCATAGTAAAAATAGTAGTGGTCTTATAATGGAACGTCTAAATAGATGTTTAGCAAATGATGATTGGATTACTCTATTTAGACATGCTTCTATTGTTCATTTACCTAAAACCTATTCGGATCACCATCCTATTCTTATTAGTTTGAACAATAAATCTCTTTGTTCCTCTAATAAACCGTTTAGGATAGAATCCATGTGGATGTCTCACCCTGATTTTCCTAACATAATCCATAATGCTTGGAACAATAGGGATTTCCATGAAGCCTCTAAAATTTTTGAAGATGATGTAACTTCATGGAATAAAACAGTGTTTGGCAATATTTTCAAAACTAAGAAAAATTTATTAGCTAGGTTAAATGGTCTTCAATCGTCTGTCCATTATCCCACCAGTGTCTTCCTTCAAAACCTAGAAAAAAAAAACTCCTTCTTGATCTTAATATCCTTCTCAGAATGAGGAAGAGTTTTGGCGAAGGTTGTTCGCCTGACCAACCTTAGCACCACCCAACTCCGCCCCTGCACACAAGCCTATGGTCTAACAAAAATTTTTCATGTTACTACTTTAAATAGACGAAAGCATAATTCCATTACTCACTTTCAAGATGTAAACGGTTCCATTATTATGAACCAAGTAGATATTAAGAATCATGTCTTAGACTATTTTAAGGATCTATTTGCAACTAACCATGACAATAGCTCCTTAGCACCTAATAGTCAAAATAATAGTTGGTATAATCAAACTGACCTTACTAGCCTTGATAGACCACTATTAGATGATGAAATTACCAAGGCTATCTTCTCCTTTAAACCTTTTAAAGCCCCTGGTCCGGATGGTCTTCATCCTTTCTTTTTTCAAAATTATTGGCATATTATTGGTAACTCGGTTAAAAACTTTTGCCACCATGTTTTTGCCACTAGTACTAGGCCTGAATTTTCAAATTCTACTTATATTTGCCTCATTCCAAAATTTAAGAATGCAGTGCATCTCAAGAATTTCAGGCCTATAGGTCTTTGCAATACAATCTATAAAATTATCACCAAAATTATTGCAAATCGGATTAAGCCCTTCCTTGACATCCTCATTAGCCCTTGCCAAGCTAGTTTCCTTAGGAATAGAAGAGCATCTGATAATGCTATCATTATTCAAGAGATTATGCATAGGTTTGGGAAAAAGAAGGGTGCTAAAGGGGAAATGCTTATTAAGATTGATTTAGAGAAAGCATTTGATAGAATTGAGTGGTCTTTTATCCGCTCAATGTTACTCTTCTTTAAATTTCCTCCTAATATATCTAGACTAATTTTATCCTGTGTTTCCACCTCTACTATGTGTATTTTAGTTAATGGTTCTAAAACTCACTTCTTTAAACCCTCTAGAGGAATTAGACAAGGGGACCCTATGTCCCCTTATATCTTCATCCTATGCCTTGAACTTTTATCTATTTACATTAACCATAAGGTCGAATACTGTTTATTGAATCCTATTAAGCTTTCCACCAAAGGTCCTTACCTCTCCCATCTCCTTTTTGCCGACGACCTAACTTTTATGGCCAAAGCAAATGAGTTATCCTCCTACTATATTAAGTCTGCTTTAGATTTATTCTGTAAATTTTCTGGAGAAAAAATTAATATCACTAAATCTAGAGTTATTTTCTCCAATAATACTGACTCCTCACTTAAAGATCATCTAAGCTCCATCTTAAATATTAAGATTGCGAAATCTTTTGGTAAATACCCTGACTTTCCTATTCTTAATCATAAACCCAGAGCTAATGACTATCAATTTCTATTAGATAATTTCCAGTCAAAGCTTTCGAATTGGAAATCAAATTTCCTTTATACTGCAGGTAGGGCAACTCTTATTAAGTCTACTTTAAATGCTCTTCCTAATCACATTATGCAGTATCATCTTGTTCCTTCTAAAGTCCTAAAGTTAATGGATAAAATCCAGAGAAATTTCCTTTGGGGGTCTACCAAGACCAAAAAAAAGCTCCATATGGTGTCTTGGGATAATGTTACAAAACCAAAGCATTTAGGGGGCCTTGCCATTACTAAAGCTAAAGCCAAGAACATTGCTATTCTTACAGGCTTGACCTGGAGATTTCTTACCCAACCAAATACTCTTTGGGTGATGTCTATTAGTAACAAATATAGGGATAAATCAGCCTCTAAAACAAACTCCTTCATTTGGAACAATATTAAGAAGGGTTGGAAAACTTGTGAGGAAAACTCTCATTGGATTATTGGTAATGGGAAGTTTACTAATTTCTGGCATCACTCCTGGCTTCCTTGTAGAACTCCCATAAGACACCTCATAGAGGGCCCCCTCACCCTAGAAGAATCAAATATGAAGGTTGCAGATATTTGTCACACAAATTCTCTTGACTTGACTAAGCTCTCCTTCTAGTTTCCTTCTAGCATTCTAGACTTGATCCTCCACTCTCCCCAGCTTGTAAATCAAGAAGTGGACTGTCCTATTTGGAAACCTACCAGTAATGGTCTTTTCACCCTAAAGTCAGCTTATCCCTTAGAAAAAAGAACCTCTTTCAATGATAAGGACTTTGCTTGGATTTGGAAAATTGACACTCTAAACAAAATCAAGCGCTTCCTTTGGCTTTGTCTGCATAACCGTCTTCCTTCGAGACAGTACTTATTTAAAATTGGTATGAATATAGATCCTATCTGTGTTATTTGTAAAACCGAAGAGGAAACCCTATTTCACATTTTTGTGAAATGCCCTAATGCTAAACGATTTTGACAACCGTGCTCGATAGACCTTAATATCAAGACTCCTCGAACTGGTTAAATGACATTAGGAAGTCCTCTCACTGTTTAAACTCAAAGTTTTTAATTGGGATGATTTCCTAGCTTTTGAGCTATGGAATCTTTGGACTCTCCGGAACCATAACAATATTAACAATTTGAGTAATATATTATTAAATAGCCATGTTACCTCTATTTTGTTAGAATATAAATTCCTCACTTCAAAAGAACCTAGGAAAGTATCCCACAATTCTATCAAGGTGCAGTGGCATCCTCCTAAATTTAATACTATGAAACTCAATATTGATGGTGCTTATAAACCTCAAAGTTTTAAAGCTAGTATTGGAGGGGTATTTCGAGATAAGGATGGTAATTGGGTACTAGGCTTCCACAAAGTTGTAAATGGCCTCACCTCTACTCATGTGGAGCTTCTTGCCCTACATCATGGTCTTACTCTAGCAATCGATCATAATTTTATAGATTTGGAAATAGAAACAGACTCAACAGAATTAATTTATCTTCTAGAAAATCCAAGCTCTAACTTATCTTTTTTTCGAACTGTTTCGCAATGTAGGTCAATGATGGACCTCCTGCAGATGCCAATAATTAGGCATACTTTCAGGCAAGGAAACAAGGTTGCGCACCTAATGGCGCAAGGAGCTCCTGATCAGTCCAAAACCTATTCCATCTATCACTACACAGTGCCACCAATTTTTGTTCATAAAGCTTTGTTGGAAGATCGTGTGGGCACTCAATCTACTATTCAAATATCGGATAGCTCTTTCAGTTGTTTATCTAAGTTAGGAAATATTAATGTATTAAATGCTTTGTCTATTTCGAACCTCAGTTGTAATCAAGCGGCGAACTTACTTAATAGCCGCTTAAACTCTTTATGTAAACCCCCTAATTTTCTATCTATGTATTTTCGTGCTTTATCAAAAAAAAAAAAAAACTATAAAATTAACAAAATATATCATATGAAAGTTATCTAAATGAATATGTACATGTGAAATATAAACGTAATCTGATTAACTAAATACAAAACAAAGATTACACAAAAGACATTATAATTGTCATTTTATAAATACAGTAACAGTGTTGCTTAACGAAAATTGTGCCGATTCCTAATGGAAATTGACTCTTCCCTGGAGCCGATTATGGCCACCCCTCACCAACTTATTATTCAGGTATCATTAACTTTGAAATTGTGATTCTTATTTTGTTTTATAATGGCGGTGTCGGGCTAGCTTACCCGCAACTCGACTAATTTTATACCTGTCACCTCCCAACCTCCCACCAGCTTAGTTTTCTGTATATGAATTCACAAAACATAATGGACAATGATGCAACTAAAAGATAGTCGGTGCACAAAGCATTCCGTATTTACATAGGGTCCAAGAAAGGGGCCGCATCCTGTCATGTACGCAGTCTATTCAGATGCAAGCATCCATGTGTCCATGGCTCGAACCCGTGACTTATAGGTTACAGAAAGACAATTTACCAGTTGCTTCAAGGCTCCCCTTCAACTCAACTAGTTTAAGTTAAATTGTTTATGTTGTAAAGGACATTGGAGTTGTTTACATCCTGTTTGAGTAAAGTTGGAGAAAACAAGTATTTGAAGTTGAAATTGAAAAAAGTATTTGAAAGTTAATATTGTGCTTATGAATTTCAAAATATAAAGCTGAAATTTTGCGAGTGATTTCACTAGAAATAGTCCTCAAACAGTTAGCCTATATTGTATGGTTATGAAAGTCATGCGATCTCTGAGTTCATGGATTATTGAATTCTGAGAAGTGGGTAGGAGCTAAAAGGAGAGTATTGCCGCTAGAGCTTTCGTCTAGTGGTAAGTGCAACTTGTGATGTCAGATTAGCTGTACATCATAGGTTTGAACTCTGCTGCTAAAATATGCCTGATATTTGAGTGGAGAATGATAGAGGGACTACCCATTATCTACCGACTTTCGAATCATACTTGAGGTGCTCTCATAGATTTCTCAGTTATAAGAAAATAATAAATATTGTAATGAACTAGAACTTTACCAACAATATTTTTGGGACAATTTTGTGAATTTTCATTAATGAAACAACAACTTGTTATTACAATGAAGCAAACTGTTAAGAAATAAGGAAAATGCGATGCTAACATAGAGACTACCATGATCAAGCTAGAAGAAATAGGGAGTTTGAGAGAAGAAGAGGAAGAAGAGAAAGACAAAGACAAAGAACAGGAGGAGAAAGAGATACGGAAGCAGAGAGAAAATAGGAAGCAATATCTTTTTCTGAATATCCTTTTCTTGTCGTGGCTTATCTAAATATATAGATGGACTAAATTCCCACATCGACTTGGAAAGGCTCTGCAAGACTAGCTCATATGACTTCTACCAACCCACATGCTGCCTAACTAACTCGGGTCATAACAAATATATAAATAAAGAAAAGGAGAGTATTTAAAATTTGTGGGATTCAATGTTGTGAAGAGTGATATAAATGCTAAGGCAAAGTGGAGTCCCAGACCTGATTTTTTGACAAAGGGAATGATTATGCAACATAAAGGTTATTTTTGTAGATAAGGTAATCAACTCTATTATCTTATTAAGAAAAGGTAACGAATTTTATCGAGAAAGGGCACAAAATTGCTCGTATAAAAGGAGTATACCAAAGAATCAAAGAAAACCTTACAGAAAAGTGCCAGGTAATTATGGTATTGTATGTTCATTAGTAATTACAATGTAGGACCTAAGAGGAGTGGTTAATGTTTGGGAAAAAGGAAAATCAGACGACTATTGATTAGTGGTAGGATTCTAATGACTGGTAATATAGTGTTATTTAGATAATAGAAGCATATTTAGTATTTCATGACCTGAAAGTGTAGAGACAAGTAAGATTTTGGTTGGTGAAGTGAAGGTTGTCAGGCTCCATTGGCACTATTATAATCTGATGGAGTAATGTTATAGTTAGTTTTAAAACTGATCTTTTAGGGCCAAGAATTATGACCTTGTTGAGGTTTTCCCCCACTTTCCTCTTTCATGCTGTTATTTAGTCTTGTCTGTCAAAATATCACTAATTAGAAAGCAAAAGATCATTACTTTGGCATCTTAACGACTAGCCAGAAGAGATCTATTATGATCATTTAAGGGGCCTTAACCCGATTCAAGTGAATTTTATGAAATTACCAGACAAAATATTCCTTGCTGTTGTAACGTTGATAAAACTTAAATAGGCCAGGGACCAACCGAATTAAAGATAGCTTATAGATCTTGGATATGCTTACTTTAGTTCTCTATAAAGCTTCTGCCAGTATGTTGTACCTTGGGCCTGTACCATCCCCCTCGATATTTGTGAAACCAACATGAGTCCTTTTGTCAAGTTATAAAATACTACAACTAAAGCACCCAAGAATCTGGAAATTGTGATTCTCTGTTCAAATGCTTGGGATTGAGGCATAGTTGTTGGTTTAGTTCTTTTAAAATGATTTGGAGGTGTAGTTGTTGCTGCTGCTGATTTTTTTAACTCTAAAGGTCTGTGCATTTTATACTCAGTTTCATTTTCATAAAATGGAGCTTGATTTGGGTAGGGAGCTTAAGATGTTTTAATATGACGTGCTTTATGATAGTAGTTTTGGAAGGAAATAATGAAGTAACAGATGAAAAGTTCAAAGTAGTAAGTAAAGCAAATGAAGTGTGAGGAGCTCTTTACTCCTTACTCTATATGTGTGTTTTTTGTGTGTACATAGACACAGGTATACACACACGCACATCTACCATATCTGTTATAGGTTCAAAATGAGGGGTTTGGAAATGCATCTTGACCTGTATTCCCTTTTTCTACTGTCAGAGGCTTGAGAACCTTGGAGTTCCTGCAGAGATTTTGGAGCAGCAAAAGCCTGGTTTATTTGTTTATGTGAAGAATAATACGTCTCAAATTGGAGAACTTGTCTCTGCTCTTTTGCCTTCTAATGAAGATGCAATGGAGGCTATTACGGGGATACATTCTAAGTCCTCAGGCATCTCATTCGTTAAAGAATTATTCCAAGAAAGTATGATCTGGATACAATGTTTGATGTTTGAAGGCGAACCAAGAAGAGCACTAGAGCACCTCGCAAACACTGGTCAGCATGGTGTTTGTGGGGCTGTTTGGGGGAATGATGATATAGCGTACCGTTGCCGTACATGTGAGCATGATCCAACATGTGCAATATGTGTTCCATGTTTCCAAAATGGAAACCACAAGGACCACAACTACTCTATCTTATATAACAGTAGTGGCTGCTGTGATTGTGGAGATGTAACCGCTTGGAAACTTGAGGGATTCTGTTCCAAGCATAAAGGTGTTGAGCAGATACAACCTCTTCCGGAAGAGTTTGCTATTTCATTGGGTCCTGTTCTTGATTTCGTACTGTCTTGTTGGAGGAAAAATCTCCTATCTGCAGAAAGCATCTCTGAGCAAAGTCCAAGACTAAATAGTCATGCAACTCAGCTTAAAAGGATCACAGATGAGTTGACATCAGCTGTGGTGGAGATGCTCTTGGATTTCTGTAAGAATAGTGAAAGTTTGCTTATTTTTATCTCTAGGAGAGTACTCTCTTCAGAAGGTTTATTAGATGTTCTGGTGAGGGCAGAGAGGTTCATGATCAGTCGTGATATTATCAGGAAGCTCCATGAATTGCTGGTGAAATTGCTGGGTGAGCCTCAATTTAAAAATGAGTTTGCCAAAGTATTTCTGAGCTATTACCCAACTGTTGTGAATGAAGCAATAAAGAAAAGCAATGATACAGTCGTCCGAAAATATCCACTTCTCTCAACATTCTCTGTGCAGATATTTACGGTGCCTACTTTGACCCCATATCTTGTGAAGGAGATGAATCTTTTGGCTATGCTGCTGGACTGTTTAGGGGACATACTTGTATCTTGTGCAGGAGAAAATGGCAAATTGAAGGTATTGTTAGTTCACTTGATTTCAACCATGAGTAATGATATTGGATAATTATATAGGTTTTACTACACCAAATTATGAAATAAGAATATTGGTCATGTTTAATTATTGTAGCTTGTCCTAGAAACCCTCCTTTTTTTTTCTTTCACGTATGTAAAAATGTCTTCTTCTGTAACACAAGGTACTCAACAGGTCGGGTGTAGTTCTTGGATGGAAATAAATACATGATACCTTTTGTCAAATCTAGTATGGTAAGTCTGGTCTATTCACTGACTTTTCGTATGAAAATATACAGCTTATGTACAATCAATGGAAACATATGCGTACATAATTTCTTTATTTTATGCTATACGAATACAAGAATTACCTGGGCATAGAATGCTTCTTAATTTAGATATTTTAGAAGCTTTCAGAGTAATTGGTGGGTTATACATATGTGTGTGCTAAGGAAGTTCTTTAGATTTTGTTCTTCCCTTGAAGTTCTTGCTCGTATAAAGTATTTGACAATTTTTAATAACGAAAGGTCTTAGCCTCTAGTATTTTCTTTGTTTCTGGGGGCTTTACGGCTTTCGTGAATATATAGGCTTATAGCTAAATCTGCAACTAGTTTGTTCCGGAACGACTGAACTATCTTGTTTGATTTTCTGCTTTGTTTAACCAACTTATGGTATCTTAGCAGTTGACTTAAAAAATAGTACCATTGTCTTGCTTGATGAAGTCGTTGAACTTACTTATAGGTCACTAAATTGGAAAATTTGTATGAAACTACTCTTCATGTGGTTGAAGACATTCGTTTTGTTATGGGTCATTCTGATGTACTCAGATATGTGACTCTTGATCGGAGAGATGTAGTCGGGACGTGGATGAAGCTGTTGACTTTTGTACAAGGAATGGACCCTCAAAAGAGAGAAACTGACATTCATGTGGAAGAGGAGAATGACAATAGGCATTTGCCTTATGATTTAGGTCATACAATTGCAAAGGTTCATTCTCTATTGGTGGGTGGTGCATTCTCTGTTAGTACCGCTGAAGATGCTGATGATGCTTTGTTTGACACGCATATACAAGATTTTGAAGACCAAGATAGCCAAAGACATGCAAAAGTTGGAAGGCTATCACAGAAAAGTTCGGTTAGTAGTGTTACCAGAAGGAGTCCATTGGAACATACATCCAAGAATCCTGAATTAAAATCTGATAGTTTTCTGGTACCGTCACCTGTTCTATGGTTGACATTTGAGTGCCTGAGGGCCATTGCAAATTGGTTGGGAGTGGATAACACATCAGGACCTCTCCTTAACATGTTATCTCTGAAAACAAGCTCTAATTCTGTAAACAATTTCTTAGTGCTGAAAAGAACACTTTCAAAGTTTAGAAGGGGCAAGCAACTTATTAGATGTCATGGTACTTCAAATGGCATTAGGCTCTCAAGTTCAACTGAAGGTTCCAATAAGCACTACTCTTATCTGTTACCGATTCGTGGTACGTTGGATTGTGGACAAAATTTGGCCCAAGAAGCAGCCGACTTTGGTGGTGTTGATGACAGTATGCTTGAAGAAGATTATGCCCTAGGGTCTGAAGCTCTCCAGGTGCTAAGTTTGTCTGATTGGCCTGATATAGCATATAAAGTCAGTTTGCAGGATATATCACTTCATATTCCACTGCATCGATTACTTTCTATGGTTTTACAGAGGGCACTCAGACAATGTTATGGTGAAAGTGCGCTAGCTGGCAGCTGTTCCAATTCGTCATCTGCTATCTATCATGAATTTTTTGGGCAAATATTGGGAGGCTGCCACCCACTTGGATTTTCTGCCTTCATTATGGAGCATGCTCTCCAAATAAAGGTATTTTGTGCGCAGGTGCATGCTGGAATGTGGTGTCGGAATGTTGATGCTGCCAAATTATCCTGTGAGTGGTATCGCTCTGCTCGTTGGTATGTAGATTAATCTTTATGCAACCTTATTTGGGCCTTGGGACTTGTAGTTCCTTTTAAGTGCTAATTTACTTGAGATAGTGTTCACAAATCGCTCATATAGCTTAAAGTCTTTCTTCTCTTTTACTTTCTGTGTAGGTCTGTGCAGGCTCTAGAGCTTGATCTATTTTTGCTCCAGTGCTGTGCTGCACTAGGCCCAACCGATCAATATGTTAGTAGGATTTTAGAACGTTTTGAGCTGTCAGATTACCTATCTATGAATCTCGAACGCTCCAATGAGTATGTAACTTATCTTTTATCTGTCTTCTTTGAGTTTCATTATCCATTTACTTGTTTTCTTACTCGTCAAGCATAAAGCAACTTTTTCTTTAATTTTTGATGGTGTAATTCTACGGGATACCCAGATCACTTAAATTTTGATTCACCAATTTGCAAATGTCGTAAAGGATGATATCTTATGATTTGTACTTAGCTAAGCAAAAGCAGTACCCTCTCATTAGTACTGATGCTGTCATTAGTTAATCATAGATCTGTGTGTGTATCTATATTATTTTTTATCAGCATTGCCAGATGCATATGCATTCAGCAATAGCTATTTTCTTATAATAAGATTCATTTCTTAGAAACAAATGCATATTGGATACATATTGAGGATTCTGAATTATAGTAGATTGCATAAATGACTCTTTTAAATTCATTAGTTATGCATACATGGTCTAGTCACATTTAACTTTTCGAACATCTTTTGATGCACTATTACTTTGTGTGTGTGCCTGTCTGTTAGTTCTAAATCCACATAGTAGATGGCGACATGGTGTGTGAGGCTTTGACGATTGCTGTCCATTTTTTTTTTTGAGAAGGTAATAAGTTTTATATATAATAGATAAACAATTCAACACAAAGGCTGTGTTGAATCCATAGTTACAGTGTTCAGAAGCATGATTACAAAAAATAAAAAAATATATATCCTAGATCATCTTACATGAATCTAATACTAGTCACAGAAATACTAAAACATCAGTTAATGACTCAGTGTCATTTATGAGCTCTTCTTTTCCCCAAAAACAAAACGTTAAAAGACAATTCATCTTGATTTTTTGTACTTGGCAGCTTGCATTTTCAAAGCATCTTGAATTCCTTTCTTTCCAAACAGTCCACCATATACAAGCAGGGACAATGCTCCATCTATTTCTTCTTCCATCTCTATTCCAGCAGGCCAAACTTCATATGTCTTCCCAGGCATTGACCATACTATTCCTCTCATGTTAATGAATATGCTCCAAACTCCATATAGTCTTTTATTGTAATCAATATAATCAAAAAGTTGCAAAATAAAGGATTGGTATATCCCTAAACTCCTTCAAACTAAGAGGGGACATGCTCCCCCCTTGACATTTTTAATTCTGTATGTACCAGTATTTTGCGAACTTTTCTTCCAAAGAGTACTCCTAATAACAAAATGACAATTGAAGATCATAAGGCCTCTCAGCCCTTAAAAGGATGTAACATTTGTCGTCTTTCTACCATGAATATTGTGAACTTTCAAACAAGTCTATCTAGTGATCCCAAATGATCAACTTAAAACAGTGGGTCCCTTTTCTACTTCTTGTTAAAAGAGGTGAGAAAATTCTAATCCAACCCCTTATAAAAAAAATTCTAGTCCGACCCCTTCCTCTAAATCCGTTTCGTATTGTCACGAAGAAATTTCCTCTAAAGGCCACATTTGCTCGTGTTTTCTTGCACATAATCCGATTCTTGTTCCTCAATCATCCTTAGTGACCGAGGCTTAAAGGTGTTAATTAGTTCATTTTCCATCTCATCTTGTGAACCCCCCCCCACCCAACACCCCACCTCCTACTATCTGTCTACCATTTCACTTCTTTATCTCTTTCATGTATGCAGAGATCCTAGGCTGTAGCTTGTTACTTCCTTTTTTCCTTAAACTTGTAAGCCTTCTTTCCTTTCATCCTTGGTTTCACTTATCCCTCCATGTTCAGTTTCTTTGTTAGGCTTTTCTCTAACACCTTCTATGCATCTCTTTTCTTCTTCCTGTTATTATTCTCCTTAGCATCTTTCTCCTTCTCTCTGTAGCTTCCATTACTGCAGAATCAGCGGTTCGTGAAAGCTCAACTTCATGCGGGTTCCGTCGGGAATGAATTGCGTATTCACATGAACTTTTGTTTAGAGGGTTTAGGATTGGTTTTTGGCTACAGTTTCTGTTTTTTTGTTCTTCTTTTTCGTCTAATCTGCTAGACTTTTCTTTTCCAGCTCTCTTATCTGCACTATGCGGTTGGTGTTTCATTTAATGTAGCAGCTTGAGACCCCATCATATTCAAACTTTTGCGCATCCACCCCTCGTCCGGCCTTTCCTTTTTATTCCAACACATACAGATTGTGGTAAAGGCTAGTTTAAATCAACTTCTACTCGACTTTTTGCCAGATTAGATCTTGTCTTCTCAGTTGCTGGTAGAGTTAATTGGTTCTAACTTCTTTAGAGCCTCCAATCTTCGTATGGGCCATCTAAGACCTGGTAATAAAGCCAGATTACTCCCATGGATGTCTCCTCCTCCGAATGAAATCTGGGGTCCATTTTGGTGGTAGTGCTACCGTTCTTGGTTCATGTAACGAAATCTATGTGAATCGCGTCAACCTTGGGCTTCCCTTAGAACTTACCTACCAACGGAGCCCGGAGTCTTTTAGCAAAGTTGCTATAGTACTCTTTCTCTTGGAAGAAGACTGCCAACTTCCCCATGTATGTATGTCTCTGTTTCCTTCCTTGAGAGGGAGATGGTGGTGTCGAAAAGAAGATAAGAAAATAGGTTTGTTCCAGGACGGGTGGCAAAGATTGGTTTGGTCGGAGGGTGGGTTAGTAGATGGATGGATGGGTTGGGTAGAAGGTTGTTGTTTTGACCTTTGGTTGTGGGCCTAGGGTCATCCATTGGCAGAAAAGGGGCACTTGTACGTAAGTGTTTCTGCGGTAGCACAACAATGAAACTTTTACTAGTTCTAACACCACGAGTTTGTTTGCAAAAATAAAATTGCACATGTCCTTTAACATATATGTTAAGAATTAGGAAACTATCAATACGGCGAGAGCTCATTCCTTATATAACAGGAAAATTTTCAAATCCCTTGTGTAAATAGGAATAGGAATTAGTAGGAATTACTTTTCTTTCCTTTTTCGGATTAGTTGTATAGTTTCCTTTTTCTATTCAGGATTACTTGTAAATACTTTGTAAACCCGATATGCTTGAGGGAATAATCAAGCAATTTATCTGTATCTCTCTCTCCTTTTCTGATTTTTTACATAGTATTAGTGTCTCTAAGATCTTATTAGAGACTCAATTAGCTTACACGACAGGCAGGTGGTGTTGACAAATGTGTGCCGGCCGCCTAGGCCAATGTTTTCTTCTTTTCTACTTCCTTCCAGTGTCTAGTGTACAATTCCTCACTCTGGCAATTAGTGTTGCTCGTCTCTAAGATCGTTCAAGCACCATTTTTTTTGTGACCGACGGTGCTATTTTCTGCGCAACTACAGCGCTCTAATCTTGAATTTGTTGTCATTATTCTACCAACTAAATGTATGATCAAAGCCTTTTCTGTTGCCCAAAAAAAAAAAAAAAAGAGATTAGATAAAGCAACTCTGACCATCTCAGAGCCAAGGGTTCAGCTACTCCAAGAAAAAAATATTCTCTCTCTTGTCTGAAAGTTTCTTCACTTTCTCTATTCCAGACCCTGTATAAAAAGGGTTGTTTCCTTATATAAAAAAAAAGCCTCTTCATCTTCATCCTACCACACTAAACCAAATAGAGTTTCTTCTTCTTTTTATTCCCATAAAATAAAATTATGGTTCATACCTATAGAGTTGGAATCCTGCCTTTCTCATATGAAAGGGACTGGACACCTCATTCTATTACCCTGGCTGGAGCTAATTATGAAGACCATCTTCACTGGCAGATTGCGAAGCAACAATACTCATCCTCATCTACAACTTGTATAGCTCAATCTGGTACGCAAAGTTTACAATAGTGACTTAATGCCTACTCCCACGATATCCTTACTTTGGTCGAGCACTCATCAGATGATGTTGATCTCTCTATTGCTCTTCAAAAAGGTCGTTAACTTGAATGATAAGTTAGCATATATTCTTACAAAATCACTTCGTGGCTCAAAGTTGAGTATATTTGTGTCAAGTTAGGAGCATATCATATATACGATCCAACTTGAGGGAGTCTTAAGAATTATGAAGTATTATATGGCAAGAGCTCATTGCTTGTACATATAGGAAAGCTTTAGCATCCCTATAGCTGTGTAAATAGGGCTAGAGATTAGTAGGTATTACGACATTACATTCTGGAAAAATCAAACTTCCATCGAAGAGAAGCAAATGAAAGGCTTCTTTCCATTTTAGGATTACTGTCATATTTTCCTTTCCTTTTTAGGTTTACCTGTAAACACTATATAAAACCCAACGTACTTGAGTGAATAATGAAGCAAATCATTCCCATATCTCTTCTTTCTCATTCTTTACAGTACACTTACTATTCTTGCACAGATTGTTCTTGGCATTATTTGTTATGAGAAGCCATTGGAAATAGTGGGAGAGATATAAAATTGCTTTCGATAACTGTGAGTCTACATTAGGATTTTTCGTGAGCCCGTACTTGTTTGTCGTAGTTATGGATGAGCTAACCTTTAAATTTGACAAGATTAGAATAACATCAAACAAAGACTGCAACTAGCACACATAGAGGATATAATTAGAATGGGTTGTTTGAGATGATTTGTTCATGTTTTGCATAAATATTTAGATGCAATGATGCAGCAATCTTTAGGTGCACAAAATGTAACAAAAAAGGATGAGATAGACCTAAAATCACATAGAGGGAAGTAGTTCAATATCTTTGATCATTTTGACTTACTAAGAACATGATATATTCTAAAGCAATGACATATAGGCAAATTACACTTGCATTAGGTTTGGTATTTTGTCCGAATTCTTTAAATTTTTTGTTGCAGACTGGTATGCATATATCTGTGTAGGTATACTAGTTTTAGAGAACTCCCAATTCACCTTAAAAGATAAGTTAATATATACTGTCTTTATAATAAAGAATAAATTAATTAAGTAACTTGTATTTTTATGAGATGCCATGAATAGAGCGGTGTGGATGCAGATGAATCATATAGCTGACCACAACTAATCGAAAAAGAGGTCAAGTTGATTAAATGATATGTTTTTTGGAATTGTTAGTTTCATGAGAACTGAGATATTAACGTGTATCCTATTTCATGGCGGTGCTGTCAGCAGCAATTCTGGATATTTGAAGCTAGAGAATAGAAAAGAAGATTGTACAGTAGCTAGGTGTATACTGATGTCTATGCTATGTCTCATCCTTTGGTATACATGTAAATAGATATACCTCGAAATGGTCATTATATGCCATGATTTTGGCCACTCCTTCAAAGATAGGGAATTTAAGATCCTTTATTGCACCTTCAGTCGATCACTGTGAGTTAGAAGGAACTTGCTAAAGAAGAACAAGCTGAATTTGAGTTGTCTGAGATTCGTTGGTTGCCGTTTACTTTCTTTGAGTTGATTGATTAATCCTGCACTGACTATAATGATGTGTGCTAATAAGCTTGTGGTTAGATGCCCTTGAGATCTTGTTCATTTGAATTTCTTATTTTACTGAAACCTTTTTGTTTAAGTTCAGGATGATTTTACATGATACTTTTTAATCTCCAAGTTCTGTTGCTCGAGTATTTAACTGCCTTTTATTTCTTCTATTTTAACACTTTACGCAGGTATGAGCCGACTATAGTTCAAGAGATGCTTACTCTTATCATACAAATAGTGAAAGAACGACAGTTTTGTGGGCTAACCCCCAGTGAATGTTTGCAAAGGGAGTTGGTATATAAACTATCTATTGGTGATGCTACACATAGCGAGTTGGTGAAGTCTCTGCCCCGTGACCTGTCCAAGCTTGATAGACTTCAGGAAGTTTTAGATAGGATAGCAGTGTATTCAAATCCTTCTGTCAAGAATCAGGTTTGTCTGTGACATTTTGACCATTCTTTAACGTTCATACATTGCCGAGGGAAATCCATCTGACCAGTTTTGCTGTCTTATAATCCTAATGTCCTATCTATTCCAGGGTATGTATAAACTGCGGAAATCCTATTGGAAGGAGCTCGATTTATACCACCCTCGTTGGAGCTCAAAGGAGTTGCAACTTGCTGAAGAGAGATATATGCAGTTCTGTAATGTATCAGCATTGACCAATCAGCTTCCAAAATGGACCAAGATTTATCAACCTCTTGGTGGAATAGCTCAAATTGCTACTTGCAGGACAGTACTCCAAATAGTCCGTGCTGTTGTATTTTATGCAGTTTTCTCTGATAAATCAACCACTTCACGTGCTCCAGATGGTGTACTGTTCACAGCATTGCATTTGCTGGGTCTTGCATTGGATGTTTGTTATGTGCATAGGCGATCTGGTGATTGTAGTTGCTATGAGGATGATGTCATTCCAATTTTAGCACTAGCTTGTGAAGAATTATCGTTGAGTAAATATGGTGATCAGAGCTTGTTGTCTCTTCTAGTTTTGTTGATGAGGAAATATAGAAAAGAAAACGACTTTGTGGAAGCAGGACTTTTCAACCTATCTTCTTTGATTGGAAGTCTATTGAAACAATTTGCTGAGCTTCAACCTGAATGCAAGATAAAACTGCAAGAACTTGCACCTGAGGTGGTCAATCAACTATCGCAATATGTTTCAACTGGTGATACTAACAGCTCCAAATATGATTCAGACCGTAATAAGCGCAAGGCTAAAGCTCGAGAGAGACAAGCTGCTATAATGGTGAGAAAATATTAAGGACCTTTTGTCGTTAACATGATTATAATTGTTAGGGTAAATAATGTAGTTTATTTCTCCTTATCTGGCAAAAGCTTTTGGATGAGGCTGATTGCACAATTTGACATGGTAGAGTAAGCAGAGATCTTGTGTTAAGTTTTAATGTTTTCACTTTCAACTTTTCTGGTAATCATTCTGTATGGTTCCTCAACTTTCTTTTTTTGGCTTTGGTTCTTTCTTTTTTTTTTTTTTTTTGGGGAGGGGGGGGGGGGGGGGGGGGTGTTAGGGGGATGTTGCACATCAGAAGAGGTTTTGAAAATCAAATACTACGATAGTCCGATTTTATATGGCGGGATTTGACTTGGCATGGAGTTTAAGAAAGAAAAAAGGAATTTTGAAACTTGTGGTCTAAAATAAGCCATAGAAAGGTAAATTATTTTACTTATAGAAATGTGACATTTTTTTTGAGACAGACTATAAAGGAACATGTGCCACATAAATCGGGAAAGAGGGAGTATTAGTAATTAAATTCCTCAGCCTGTTATCTAGTTGCATTACATTTTGACTTGTCTTTTCAATTAATTATGTTTCTATTCTCATTTCGATTCTTTTGAGTTCATCCTTGTCCCTTAGAATACCTTTTAGTCCCACTCGCATATAACATTAAAATGCTACATATCTCAGGCTTGTGAATCTTTCTAATATCCAACTCACTTAGGGATAACCTCCTTTTATGGTGAACCGAGCAATTTCAGATTGCGCCAGTAGCAATTATATGGGTCATTTGGAGAGAAAGAAATAGGAGAGCTTTCGAGGGCATATAGATCGATTTTGTACAGTTGCCGAGTAACATCTTATCCCTTATTCCTTTTTGGTGCACCAATGAGGTTTCTTTAAGTGTAGAAGATTGGGTGTCTTTCATAGTAAACCATATCATTTGTAGGGTTTCTACTCTTTGGTGTACTTGTATACGAGCATGTATTTTCGCCCAAACGTTATTAAAAATTCCGTTTGCTTTATGTATAAAAATTATAGCAAATGATCTCCTCCATTTATGAGTTTTTGCGGCTCTTCTTTTGTTCTGAAAGTTGAGTTTTTCATTAGGAGTTTTCTTTGTCTCTGCTCTTTGAAGGGCTTAACATCAATCATTATTACTTTTGAGAAGAGTTTTGACTCATTGAAGTTCAGACTGGTGAATGATGTGCAAGGAGGGCAAGGCAATGCAATAGATGAATAGAATTATGACCTAATTTACTTAATTGTGCTTCAACATTCATAAGCTTTTCATGATATTGTTCTTTCCTATAAGAAAAAGAACTACATGGTTCTTTATTATAAGGGTCATTCATTAATGCTTAAGCCAATGTGCATGTGACTAGATGCTATTTCAGGCATTAGATACCCTCTAGGATAAATAGCATTCTCTGCCTGTAATCTTGAGCATCTCCCAAGTGCTTATGTCTAGAATGAAACCATGTAAAAACTTCCTTGTCACAGTGTGAACTGTGAAGTATGGTTTTGAAATGAAGGTAGACAGCCAAAATTAGAGAAGAAGCATCCACTGTTAAGAATTCTTCCAATAATTCCGAGCCTTGTTGGATTCAAAGATGGTGCTGTACGAGTACAACTGGTATATACTCCTACAAAGATACTGATATATTTTATATCATATGGATTGAACTGCATCGACCCCATAAAGAAAGCTGTGACATCCTAAAAAGATGTCATCATTATCTTTAATTTCAGTCCAAAGTTGAAGACAGCCTTGCTGTAGCCTATGTAATCAAAATTATAGATAGAGAAATTCCATTCTTGCAATATATACTGATATCATGTAGATCGGCATATCATTGATCTTCCAACGGGCATGTGTGCTACCTGTAGTTGGATTTAGTGTTGTTCGTGTTTCCACTGTGCGATGTTGCCATATTTTATAGTTTAGGACCTTTAGGTAGTTTCTGGCCGTTTTAATTTGAAATCATTGTAGGACCAGTTTAACTTTGTTCTTCTATTCTAATTTGACACTAAAGTCAGATTCTGGTTTCAATAGATCACTTTCACATGTAATCCATGTCGAATTTGCAGGAGAAGATGAGGGTGCAGCAAGCCAATTTTTTAAACAGCATTGATTCCCCTGTAGATGTTGATTTGGATGATTCTAAACTTGGTAAAGAAAGTAGTGATTCAGATGTTAGACATAATTCTGAAGAGGCTACTCCAGTTATTTGCTCTCTTTGCCATGATCCAAATTCTAAAAGTCCTCTATCATACCTGATTCTCCTTCAGGTATGTACTTTTTGTTTATGTCACTTTGTTGCGTTTGGATATCTCTGCTGATTTTATTTCAGTAATTGTACTTGGTGAATCTATTTAAAGTTAATCTTATTTTATCTTGGCACATGAAATAAGAAATCCAGACTTCTGACTTTCACCAATAGAGGGCCTCCTTCATTGGAACAAACTAGCAATTCCGGGAAAGAACCACCATCTTGTGCCAAAAGAATGACAAATAACTCATCTCAACAGAGCATTTTACCAAGCAGTCCAGAAGTGATTTCATCTTCTCAATACGCAAAATCAATTCAAAATGCAATAAATATGTTCGCTTTGGAAGGGAAGCTTAAGGAAGTAAAAGCATTTCTTAAATATGTTATGGCAAGATTCCCAGTAGTGGAGGACATTCAACTGCATTGCACGTCAAGCATTGTCAATAAAGAGGAAGATGCTTCCCTTGAGATGCTAGAAGAACAAATATACTCGTCGGTTCAGGAAAAAATGGACGTCAATTCATGGCAATGGGATCTTCGAAGAAATGATAAGAAACTTTTTGCAGGGGGAGTTGGTGGGAGTGTTGGGTCACTTTTGCTTGGGAAGTACATTGCTGCTCTTGCAGGAGAAAATCGTGATGGTCCTTCTGCAACTGAACCTGCGCACAAAAAAAAATTAGAATCAAAGATGCTGTTCACAGCATATGATGGGTTTGGTCCCTCCAATTGTGATGGAATTTATCTTTCATCGTGTGGACACGCTGTGCATCAGGGATGTCTTGATCGCTATTTATCGTCATTAAAGGAAAGGTAACTCTTTCTAACCATTCCTTTTTTAACTCTTTCTTTAAGATTGTGAGAAAGCACGGGAAGAAAATATTATTTCTTATTATTCAAAATAATATTTACACGGAGCCCTATTTATAATAACTATAGTACATTATACACTACATACGTTTTCCCAATGTGGGACAGAAACGACAACCCTACTTATACACAACTTAGACTTTCTAAACTTTCCCTCAAGCTGGTGCATACAAGTTATATGTACCGAGCTTGTTACAAATATAATCAATACGTGGACCAGTAAGGGACTTAGTGAAAATATCTGCAAACTGATCATATGACTTCACAAATTTTGTAACAATGTCTCCCGAAAGTATCTTCTCTCTGACATAGTGACAGTCAATCTCAATGTGCTTAGTCCTCTCATGGAACACTGGATTTGACGCAATATGAAGAGCAGCTTGATTATCACACACAAGTTTCATATGATTGAACTCTCTGAGCAACTGCTTGATCTAAATTAGTTCGCGTAGCTACAACCATTGCACGATATTCTGCTTCTGCACTAGATCGGGCAACCACATTTTGTTTCTTGCTTTTCCAGGACATCAAATTACTGTCTACAAGAACACAGTAACCAAACGTAGAACGTCTATCATAGGGACATTCTGCCAATCAACATCTGTATATCCAACAATTCGTTCTTGGCCTCGATTCTCGAAGAGCAATCCTTTGCCTGGAGATGATTTAATATACCGAAGAATGCGAACAACTGCATCCAGTGACTATCACACGGAGAGTCCATAAATTGACTTACCACACTCACAGGAAAGGAAATGTTAGGTCGAGTCACCGTGAGGTAGTTTAACTTACCAGCCAACCGCCTGTATCTCGCAGGATCAATAAGAGGCTCCCCTTGTCCTGGCATAAGCTTAGCATTAGGATCCAACTTAGCATTAGGATCCATAGGAGTATCAACAGGGCTACACTCTTTTCATTCCTGTCTCTTCAAGAATGTCTAAGGCATACTTTTTTTGTGATATAACATTACCTGACTTAGACTGAGCAACCTCAATACCCAGAAAGTATTTCAACCTGTCTAGATCCTTAAATCTGGAAGTGCCTAAAGAGATGCTGCTTCAATCTAGTGATATCATTATGATTATTGCCGGTGATAACAATATCATCAACATATACCACTAAATAAATGCATAGATTTGGAGCAGAATGTCGATAAAAGACAGAGTAATCAGCTTTACTACGAGTCATGCCAAATTTTTGAACAGCTGTACGAGTCATGCCAAACCAGGCTCGAGGAGACTGTTTTAAACCATAGAGTGACCGATGCAATCGACATACAAGACCACGAGACTCTCCTGGAGCAACAAAACTAGGTGATTGCTCCATATAAACCTCTTCCTTAAAATCACCATGGAGAAAAACATTCTTAATATCCAGCTGATAGAGAGGTCAATGACATACAGCCGCCATGGATAGAAAAAGACGGACGGATGCTATTTTAGCAACCGGAGAGAAAGTGTCACTGTTTCAGATAATAAAGGCCTTGTGATTCACGCCCTGCACCAATCATCCGTCCTGTACTGCGGTCCTGTATAACAACAACATCATTAAAAAATGTTATGGAACAATTAAGGGTACGAGAAACAATTGGCAGATAGAAGATTAAAGGGACAACCAAGAACATAAAGAACAGGCTTTAGAGTTAAAGAGGATATGGGACTAGCTTGTCCAACTCCTATGACTTTTGCTTGTGAACTATTTGCTAAGGTGACAGTGGGAAGGGATTGTGAATAAACAATGTTAGATAAAAGAAAGTTATTACCAGAAATATGGTCAGCAGCACCTGAGTCAATGACCCATGCTCCAAAGAGTACTAGATTGTGAGACACAAAGCAACCTGATTACCAGTTTGAGCGACAGAAGCTATTTGAGATAATGTCTACTTACTTTCTTGATACCGAAGAAATTCATTATATTCCTCTTCAGATAACTTAACACCTTGATTATTATTAGTCTAAGCAACATGAGCATTCTGCTTTACGTAAAGTATCATTACGTAAAGTATAGCATGACTCACGGATGAGTCCAATCCTGCCACAGTAACTGTACTTGGGTCGAACTCGCCCAGAACGACCTCCACCTCGATTCCTAGTAGAACCTCCACCTCAATTTCCCATATTATTAGATGTCTGATTCCCCATTGTCTGAGGTGTTCGATTCTGCCGAGTCTATGAAGCTAGAACAGAAGAATCAGTCGGTGATGAAACCATTGTGTGACTAGGTGGCGTAGCAAGTCGAAGTAATCGAGAGATTAGATCATCTACTGTAGGGACCGTAGGACTAGCCAAAATCTGGTCACGTACTGAATCTAGGTCACTTGGAAGTCCAACTAGTGTAAGAACAAGAAACATCTTCTGTCGTTGCTCCTGTTGTTTGTCCACACTAGCAGTGACAGGCATCGGCATCGGCTTCTCAAATTCTTCCTATTACTGCTTGTACCTGTCCTAAATAAGTTGACGTATCCCGTTCTTGTTTCTTCAAGTTAGTCATCCGAGAAATCATATCATAAAAACGAGAGATGTCATTAGTATATAGAGTGCGAGCCTTTTCCCAAACTAAATAGCATGTCTGGAATGGACGGAACAAGGATATTAACTTAGGATCAATATATCGCCATAAGAGACTTGTACAACTGAGCATCAAGCTTATCCCATATTGCCTTAGCTTTATCATCACCGTCACTAACTTTTTTGGTTAAGTGATCTTGAACACCTTAACCTTTGCACCATAACTCAACAGAGGAAGCCCAAGCTAAATAGTTTGAACTTCCAAGAAGTAGTTCAGAAGTAATCAAAAGATTTGAATTTCCAACTCCAGAGTTTTTGGGACCAAAAGCATCAAATCCAAGAGACATGATTGTATAGAAAGGATTTCTAACAAAAAAATTAGCAAACAACCACAAAATAGAGCAGAGAATATCCGAAACAATGATTAAATAAGCAAAAAGAAGTAGAAAAATCGTAACAATAGCTGTAGACACCGGAATAATCACTCTAGATGCCGGAAAGTTGTCGGAATCTGATGAAAATTAGATGGGTCTAGTCGGAACTTGTAGACGAGCAGCAGAGAAAACAGATCCGCGTGAAAAGAACTGCCGGAAAAGGGTTCACGCGCCGGCGCGTGTACCTACTCGCTCGCCGGAACCCTAGGTTCTGTTGGCGCGTGGAGGCGCGTGACAAGATTCTGCCAGAGGTTCTTTTTGGGATTTGGTTGCCGGAGAACAGCGGACCTTATGGTAGTGTCGGTGTTTGCACAACACTGCCAGAAAAGGAGGTTACCGGTAACAGCCACCGAATCTGCACGGTGGTTAAATTCCCAGATGTTCTCGGCAATAATTTTCTCACTGTTGCTTTGATACCATGTGAGAAAGCACGAGAAGAAAATATTATTTCTTATTATTCAAAATAGTATTTACAAGGAGCCCTATTTATAGCTATCATACATTATATACTACATACGTTTTCCCAATGTGAGACGAGAACGACAATCCTACTTATACACAACTTAGACTTTCTAACACTACAATTGTCTAATTTAGTAAATACGAATTGAATTACTTTTAATCTTTTGTTATCGAGTCTTCTTTTTTAATTTGGCTCTCTTGAGTTACTTTTTCACTTCGTCTAGGATTGCTTTTCTTTTTATGCCCTTATCTTGATTTTTCTTTAATCCAGTATGTCATTCTCAGTTACATAGTTTGTGCATTAGAGTTTCTAAATGTAAATGTAATATTATGTTCTATAATTGGCCTGCTAGTCCTATATAGTAAGTTCAAAGAACTAACTAGCTCATCCCTCTTGTGTAGATATACCAGAAGAATGGTTTTTGAAGGAGATCATGTTGTAGATCCAGATAAGGTACAAACTTACCGCTCTTACCTTTTGCTATGATGGTTCTAAATTATTTTGCTGATTTTCTTATCTTCAGGGCGAGTTCCTCTGTCCTGAATGCCGTGGACTTGCCAACTCAGTCCTGCCAGCATTGCCTGTAGTTTCTCGAAGGTTGACACCCATTGGTCCATCAGATGCTGCTGGCCATTCACACACCTCAAGTGGAGCTCTAAATACAATTCATTTTCAAAAAGCCTTATTTCTTCTAAAAAGTGCTGCTGATGCTGGTGGAAGTAGAGAGATTCTCCAAAGACTTCCACTTCAGCAGTTTGGGCGGATGAGAGTAGATATTGAACCTGTGTATCGTGTATTGTGTGGAATGTACTTTCCAGACGTGGATAAGATTTCAGAATCTGGTAGACTTAGTCACTCTCTTATTCTGTATGACACTCTTAAGTACTCACTTGTATCAACTGAAATTGCTGCTCGATCTGGAAAGACATCATTAGCTCCAAACTATAGTCTTGGTGCATTGTACAAAAAACTCCAGTCGTCGAATGGTTTTATATTAGCTTTGTTACTAAGTATTGCACAAAGCATGCGAACAAAGGACTCACTTACTGTCCTATTGAGGTTGAAAGGCATTCAGCTATTTGCAGAGTCTATATGCTCCGGTACTTTTGCAGATAAAATTCCAGATCCATCTGTTGGAGGTATGTGGCAGCTCCATAGATTTACTTCCTAAGTTTCATTTACATTGTTAAAAAGAAGATGAGATCATGGAAAGATTTGCTTTGCAGGTATTATGCAGGTCATCTTAGAATATGCTGAAACTAAAGATCAGTATCCTGACATCCAATTTTGGAGATGGTCCTCAGATCCAATTCTTACACATGACGCTTTTTCTTCATTAATGTGGATAATATATTGCCTTCCATGTCCAATGATGTCATGTGAAGATGCCTTCTTGTCTCTTGTTCAGCTTTTTTATGTTGTCGCTGTCACTCAGGTCAGTCAACTTCATCCTTTGATTCTAATATGTAGTTGGTATTAGTGTTTTGAAAAGTGTGAGGCAAGATATTTACCTAACACTAGACGAGACGTAAGCCCTGAGACGTGAGGCATAAAGCCCCATCATATTTAATTTTTTTTTTTTTTTTTTTTTTTTTGATATGGTAAAGTTTATAAATGTATAACCAGCAACAAGAGTGTGCTTAGTAAGCAAATTACAAGCTTCTGTTAACTATAACAGAGAGTGTAAGGAATTGAAAAAATCAAACATGGCCTCAACATCCTGAGAAACATCTATATCGCCCATGTAATCCCAAAAAAGAAAGCAAAATGATACATTTGAGCTTAAGACAGTATATTCTCCTTTTTGTCTTCAAAAATTCTAGCATTTCTTTCTCTCCATATTGTCCACCAGATCGCTGCGGGGATAGCATTCCGTAATTTCCTACGGATACCTCTAAGACCCCTATAATTCCATGCTTGTAGAAGATCTAGAACAGCTCGAGACATAGTCCATTTGAGAGCCAACAGGCTGAAAATCATGTTCCATAAACCAGCAGGGATCCTACAGTGCAAAAATATAATGTTGTGTAAAATAATAAAATAAGCATAAAAATCACAAGAAAAGTAAAATAACACAACTGAGAAATTCAAGAAAATTATAACATTACTGTAAAAGGTATATATGTATATAAACATGCTAACGTGTGAACTAACATTACAAATGAAAGCATAAAATGAGAAAACAAATTGCAAAAACTCATTATAGCATATATATATAACATATTTCTGAGGAAAAAAAAAGCATCTAAACTAGATTGATACCAAAAAAATATCCAAAATCCTAAACTAAGAAAAGAATAAAGAGGGAACAAAGAAAAACCGGAAGAAATAGACTTACAAATGCATCTTGATGTATTGGTGAAGCGCCTCATTTAAATCAGTTCGAATCCTAGTAGCGTACATAGTTGTGCTTTTTGAGTACTTTAGCCTTTATCTGTACAAAAAGGCATTAACCAACACTTGCACAAAGAAGAAACCAGCAATCGTGCAGCAAAGCAAGCGTTGGAGGACAAAATCTTTGCCGTTTGCACTTTCAAGACAGAACCAAAGAGTACATACAAAGAGAAATGATAACGAAATAAGGGTTGACAATTAATAACGGCATTTTACTTTTGAGTTCTTTTAGTATAATAATTTACAATGAGTTAATGTTTGAGTACTCAAGTATTGAAAAGAAAAACTTAAAAACCAAATTTGGCTATAATTTGGAAAGTTCTCTGGGCTTAGCCAAAATGAACGGTCAGAAGGTTGGGACTTACGCCACCCGGTATTCGCTCACGTCTCGCCAAGGGACTCGCCTGGAAAACACCTTTGAAAAAATTTGTAGAGATTATATGTCTTTGTGCTACAGTGACTCCACGGTGGTGAAGAAAAGTACATTGTCTTTTCTGCAGGCTGTAATCACCTATTGGAAGAAGTGTCAAAGCAGTTTGCCAGAGTTAAGATGCAATGATTGTCTAGTTACCGACATCTACAAAGTAATTGGAGAACATGGAGTTGCTCACCAATATTTTGATTTCTACTTTATAGAAACTTCTTATGATATCAAAGATGCAATTCGTAGTCTGACTTTTCCTTACTTAAGAAGATGTGTGTTGTTGTGGAGATTGATTAATTCTTATAGAGTGCTGCCATTTAGTGATGGGACTAACTTATCAGATGGATTAGATTCAAGCAATGTACTAGAGTGTGACGAGAATATTGCGGACGAGCTCATTCAGATTGAAAAGTTGGAGAATATATTAAAAATTCCCTCACTTGATAATGTTTTTAATGATGTTACTATTCGTCTCACGGTTCAAAAATGGCTAAGTCATTTATGCAAGCACTTTGAAACTTGTGGTCTAAAGGGTGTTTTGTATTCCAGTCCTGCAACCCCATTTAAGATGATGCTTTTACCTCATCTTTATCAGGACCTTTTGCAGAGGTTAGTTGTAAATATACATAGAGAGAGTATTAGATTGGTATTCTATTTTTGTATAGGCGAGCTAAAACTTTGGATATTTTGATGGTACCTTCAGGTATATCAAACAGAATTGCCCAGATTGCGGAGCAATTCAGAAGGATCCTGCATTGTGCTTGTTTTGTGGTAAACTGTGCTCGCCAAACCAGAAAACATGCTGCAGGTTCAAAATATACTTGAATTGCAACTTTGTTTAACCTTCATATTGTCCTTAAAATTGCGCCAACACATTTGATTGAACGCTAGGGAAAGTGGGTGTCAAACTCATGTAATGGCATGTGGAGCTGGTACTGGGGTGTTCCTGTTGATCAGAGTAAGTGTTGTCTCTTTATTTATTTATGCCGCTCGACCTTTTTGATATGCAAAATGTTATTTTGGGACACTTGCTTAATTAAATTTTTATTGTACACTGTAGAAAACCACAATATTGCTTCAAAGATTTGCTCGTCAGGCACCGTGGCCTTCACTGTATTTGGATGCATTTGGAGAAGAGGTAAATTAATGATTACATTTAGCTACCGTATAAGAGCTTCAGAGCAACTAAGGGTGTTGGCTTGACAAGTTTCTCTCTTTATTTTCATTTTCTGAGGGATTGATGAAAAAGAATGTATTTTAGGAGAAGTTCCGAACTAGTTACTTTTTCTTCTAAAAAATGGGGAGCAGCGATGGAGCTGTTTATTAATAAGATCACCTCTTCAAATACATGTTCTAGAAAGTTCCTTGATGCTATTTTTTCTCTACCATATTGTTCTATTTCTCTCTTTTCGCCCTGCTGCCTTCTTAAATTAGAACGGCTAATTTGGGGAAGCAATCTAGGCTCTTGTCCAGCATGTACACATTCAAATTGGATCTTACACACTTGCTCTCCCATTCTTGCAGGATATTGATATGCAAAGAGGAAAGCCATTGTACCTAAATGAGGAACGTTATGCTGCCTTGGCTCATATGGTAAGGAAATAAACTGTTGTGTCTATTTCTGTAAATTAGTCGCTTAGACACGTCCTACCTTTTCACTTCAGCGAACGCTTAGAGCACTTTCCATAGATTAGAGAGCTTAGACATGTTCTATGTTTTACTATGTTTAGACATCTACAAAATACCAAAAATTAAGCAGGTATTCTGGTTATTTTTGGAAGAAAATTCATGTTTTTTTAACCTTCTCAGTTCTCACGAGTCTAAATGATCTCATTTATGTCACACCAGTATGTTGTCAACATTCAAGATGGATTTACATGATGCCTCAAACATTCATCCAACTATCTATGTAGTGTGTGATGTCCCTTTTTATCCCAAGGGCCAGGAGAACAAATGAAGCAAAAGGGAACTCTCAAGTCTCCACAATAAATTTTCCATCCCTTTAAAATTCTTTCTATTTATGGTTCTTAATTTAGTGTTCCATGTTGCGTTGCTCCGAAGTATCTCTTACTGAGAAATCAGAGTAAAGAGGGAGAAGAAGAATTGGGAATTGCTTGACTTGATTATTCCCTCAAGCTTTGGGGTTTAAATAACATTTACAGAGTTCTAAATAAGGAAAGAAATCAAAGGAAATAATTACATAATATACAAATCTCCTAACTTCCTATTATAAGGTATTCTAGAATATATTCTTATATTTACATACTATAGGATCTTTTCCATATTTAACACTCCCCCTCAAGGTGGAGCGTACATGGTGTAAGCTCCTAGCTTGCCATAAATATAATCAATTCTAGCTCCTCTAAGTGATTTCGTGAAGACATCTGCGAGTTGGTCCTTTGAGTTGACAAATCTTGTAACAATGCAGCCAGACTCAATCTTCTCTCGAATGAAGTGACAATCTATTTCAATGTGCTTCGTTCTTTCATGAAAAACTGGATTTGATGCAATGTGAAGTGCAGACTGATTGTCACAAATCAAATACATTGGTTCGACACCTCCAATCTTCAACTCTTGAAGGAGTTGTCTTAGCCAAAGAAGTTCGCAAGTAGCCAATGCCATAGCTCGATATTCTGCTTCTGCACTTGATCTAGCCACCACATCTTGCTTTTTACTTTTCCAAGAAATTATATTGCCTCCCATTAGAACACAATATCCTGAAGTGGACCGTCTATCAAAAGGCGATCCTGCCCAATCTGCATCTGAATACCCAACAATGTGTGCATGTCCCTTGTCTTCATACAGTAAACCTTGTCCTGGAGAGCCTTTGATATATCTTAGGATGCGAATTACTGCATTCCAATGACTATCACAAGGTGATTGGAGAAACTGACTAACCACACTAACAGGGAATGAAATATCAGGTCGCGTGATTGTAAGATAGTTGAGTTTTCCAACCAGTCTTCGATATCTACTTGGATCCTTCAAAGGCTCCCCCTGTCCGGGAACCAGTTTAGTATTTGGATCCATAGGAGTGTCCACAGGTTTGCAGTTCAACATACCAGCATCCTCCAAAATGTCTAAGGCATATTTCCTCTGCGAAACAGAAATGCCATTGCTAGACTGTGCCACCTCAATGCCGAGAAAATATTTCAGCTTGCCTAAATCCTTAGTCTGGAAGTGGCTTGAAAGATGTTGCTTAAGTAGAGAAATACCTTCATGGTCATTACCTGTGATAACAATATCATCAACATAAACAATCAGAAAGATACGTTTGCCATGAGGTGAATGCCTATAGAAGACCGAATGATCAGATTGTGTTCGGATCATTCCAAATTGTTGGACAACAGTTCGAAATCGTCCAAGCCATGCTCTAGGAGACTGCTTCAGACCATAGAGGGACCGACGAAGTCTACAAACTAGTCCAGACTCCCCCTGAGCAACAAACCCTGGTGGTTGCTCCATATAGACTTCCTCAGCAAGTTCCCCATGAAGGAATGCGTTTTTAATGTCCAACTGAAAGAGGGGCCAATGATTCATTGCTGCCATAGAGAGAAGAAGACGAACAGAGGCCATCTTAGCAACAGGTGAAAAAGTATCATAATAGTCAATTCCATATACCTGGGTATACCCTTTTGCAACCAGTCTCGCTTTGAGACGATCAACTGCTCCGTCTGGACCTACCTTAACCGTAAACACCCAATGACAACCAACTGTGGTTTTCCCTTTGGGTAAGGGAACTATCTCCCAAGTACCATTATCATGCAAGGCAGTCATTTCTTCAACCATAGCCTGACGCCGACGCCAACCTGGGTGAGCCAGCGCTTCTGCCACAGTCTTTGGGACTTTTACTGTGGATAAGTTAGTAATAAAAGCATGATATGAAGGTGACAAACGATGATAACTCAAGTAGGTATAAGTAGGATTTTGATTAGCAGTAGTGCGAGTACCTTTGCGAAGGGCAATGGGGAGAGGTATAAGTAGGATTTTGATTAGCAGTAGTGCGAGTACCTTTGCGAAGGGCAATGGGGAGATCATCTGATGATTGCTCGACCGAAGCATGAGGCATTGTTGGAGCAGACAATGAGTCATCGAGTGGATTTTGTATACCTGTATCAAGGTCCGAAGCAATAATAGGATTACCAGGCTGAGACATAGGTCGAGGTCGTCTGGAGTAGACCTGTATGGGTGAAGGCAAAGAAGGAGGTGGAAATGTTGGAATCGGGAGAACGGTGGAAACAGCCTTTTGATTTAATGGGTCAGGAGGGAAGTATGGGGAGGTCTCAAAAAAGGTAACATCTGCTGAGATTAAGTACCTATTTGTAGAAGGATCAAAGTATTTGTAACCTTTCTGTACACGAGAATACCCTAAAAACACACATTTGACAGCCTTTTGTTGGAGTTTGTCTTTTCCAGGGGTAAGATTATGGACGAAGCAGGTACAACCAAAAACTTGTGAAAGAAGTGGGAACAAAGTTTGGTCTGGATAAAGGACAGAGTGTGGACTCTAGTTCTGCAAGACAGAAGAAGGCATACGATTGATTAAATAACATGCAGTGATAACAGCATCACCCCAAAAACGTAAAGGAACATTATTGTGAATTAGTAGTGTTCGAGTCGTTTCAATAAGGTGTCTGTTCTTTCGTTCGGCCACACCATTTTGTTGAGGAGTATGTGCGCAAGAAGACAAGTGCAACATACCCTGTGAGGACATAAAAGAAGAAAAAGAGGAAGAAAAATATTCTCGAGCATTATCACTGATTAATTTCTTTATAGAAACACCAAATTGGGTACGAATTTCAACACAAAAATTCTGAAAGATAGAGAACAATTCTGATCTATTTTTCATTAAAAATAACCACGTACACCGAGAATAGTCATCAATAAATGTAACAAAATACTGAAATCCTAATGAAGAACTGACACGACTTGGACCCCATATATCCGAGTGAACAACTTCAAACATAAAGGTAGCCCTATTATTGATACGCTTTGGGAACGAAGCACGAGTATGTTTCCCAAGTTGACACGACTCACATTCTAATAAAGGTAAACTAGAAAGACTTGGAACCATCTTCCGTAATTTGGAAAGACTTGGATGTCCCAATTGACTATGAAGTAAGCTTGAGGAAGCAGCGGAAGTGAAGGCAACTGGTGTTCTCGGAGTTGATAGCTGGTACAATCCATGTGACTCATGACCTTTTCCAATCATCTGTCCCGTACTCCGGTCCTGAATAAATACAGAATCAGCAACAAAGGTAACAGAACAGTTGAGGTGTTTGGTTAATTTACTAATGGATACAAGATTATAAGGACATTCGGGTGCAAAAAGAACTGAAGTTAAAGGTAAAGAAGGTAAAAGATGAGCTGTAGCTACTCCTTTAACAACAGTTTTTGATCCATTAGCTAAGGTAACAGTAGAAAAGCTAGATGGAGGATTAAGGGCAGAAAGAAGATTTTTGTTACCAGAAATATGGTCAGAGGACCAGAATCAAGAATCCATGATCCAAATGGTGAAGATTGTGCGACATAGGCAAAGGAGTTACCAGGCTGTACTGTGCAAACTGTAGATGAAGATGATGACCGCTGTTTTGAAGCCTGGTACTGAAGATATTCACTGTAATCTGCTCCAGTCAAGGTGATCGAGTGAGGTGATCTATCCTTAACATCTGGTAAAGGTAGGATACCATCCCCACTGTGAGTCAGATTAATTGCAGGGCGAGGGTGATTATTATTATTATTATTGCGTGGGGGCATACCATTTAGAACCCAACAATCATCTCTTGTATGTCCCCCCTTATTACAGTGTGAGCAATATTTGAAGCTCTTTCCCTTTCCATTTCTGGATCCACTTGGAAACTTGTTAGTTTGAATAGCCATGATAGAAGTATCAAATAAATTTACCTCCGGTGTAGATGTGATGCGCATTAACCTCGCAGACACTTCTTCCAAGGTAGGAACAGAAGGACTAGTGAGAATTTGGTCTCGAACTGAAGTGAGATCAGATCGCAATCCGATCAATGCCAACACCATAAAAAACCTGTCTCTTTGTTTCTCCTGATCATCCAACTTGTCCGTCAAAGGCATAAAAGAATTAAATTGATCTTTTAAGGATTCTACCTGACCCAAATAACTCGATATATCCTGCTGATTTTGCTGCAAGTGAAACATATCAGACACTACCTTGTAAATAAGTTGTATGTCATTTGTATACAAGGTTTTGGCTTTGTTCCAAACTTTACAATATGTCTTACAAGACTGAAACAAGTTTAATAACTTAGGATCAAGTGAATTCCACAGAAGACTACATAATTGTGCGTCGATTTTAACCCAAGTTGGCCTCTCAGATGATGCAATGTCAGTAGAATTTTTGATCAAGTGATCATCATAACCTTGACCTATAAATCATAGTTCTACCGAAGCAGCCCACGAAGTGTAATTACCACTATCATCTAACTTTACAGTAGTAATTACGGGCGAAGGAGGGGAAGAGAAAATTGGCTTCCCAACACTCTGACTTTCAATTGTCTTTTCAGCCATTCCTCCTCTTTTTCTTTTTTAAAGTAGAGTAATAGACAACCATCAGTGAACAAAAGAATCTGTAGTAAAAACAGAGTAGAGAACCAGCAGCAGAAATAGAGGTAAAAAGACATAGAAAGAAATAGAATTTTGCAGACTTTAGGGTTTTGCAAACTTTAGGGCTGAAGAGCCTTATGGCTCTGATACCATGAGAAATCAGAGTAAAGAGGGAGAAGAAGAATTGGGAATTGCTTGACTTGATTATTCCCTCAAGCTTTGGGGTTTAAATAACATTTACAGAGTTCTAAATAAGGAAAGAAATCAAAGGAAATAATTACATAATATACAAATCTCCTAACTTCCTATTATAAGGGATTCTAGAATATATTCTTATATTTACATACTATAGGATCTTTTCCATATTTAACACTTACTATGACTTCTTTCCCATTCCTCAAATATATGTCCTCTTATCTATTAAGGAATTAAACTTTTATTGTTTCTTCTGAATGAACGAAACCATTGGATTTTGCTTCTGTGTCGGGCATCAAATCTCAACTATCATTTTTTAAGGTTGTATGGTTGTTGAATTTTTTCTCATATCAAATTCTAGGTGGCTTCTCATGGATTAGATCGAAGTTCAAAGGTGGTTCATCGGACTACTGACACGTTTTTCATTTAGTTTTGGCATTCTGTGATGAAGGTCTGAAAGTTCAATAATAATTGTGAATTATGTTATTTGTTTTTTCTTGATTACCTATGTTTTTTCTTTTTTGTTTGTCGATCTCCCAACACTTGCAGATTTGACGTGAATTCGTTAATGATGACTACTGATGTCCCCTGGTTCGTTGTTGTGAGTAGGATGCATGGAGTCGTCTGTTAGTGTAGTCTCTTGCTGTCTATGTACAGATTATTGAGGTTAGTGTGTACTTCACCTCCCTCCCCCCTCTTCCTTCCTGGTCGTATTTTCGTCTCAGCTGTTCTGCACTATAAATAGAAGTAGTGTTATTTGCTTGTTTCATTAGCAAGGCTCATCAGGCAGTGTTAGTGTGATTGTTTCATCATCAGGATCTCCTAATGTTCACTTGTAGTACTTCAAATATTTAAAAAAAACCTGACCTATTGAGTTCCTGAAGCTCCAACTCTGCACCGAATATCAGATGGATCCTCAAAATATCTATAAAAGTGTAGCTCTAAGGTGTATTAGCTTACATGGGTAGAATGGGCGTGGTGTTGGGGATTTCTGCTAAAAATAATTTGAAAGGTGTCAGACCACCTTATTGTAAATTTCTTGCAAATAGATATATTTGTCATCCTTTATTGCTAATAAAAGATTACATGTGATTCTACTGTGTAAGGGTATGTGACATTTTCCAAGTTGGTGCTCCTATAGGTCTTGTAATCGAGGGGTGCAATAACAGGCTAATACAGTAATGTATCCATAGATTTTAATTTTTTGTCCAACTCTGTTTACAATACTATAGTAGGAGCAATCTATAGAAGCTGTACAAGACTTGCATTGAGATGTCTTACAAGAATATAGAGTGATTACATAAAATTTGATGGATGCAATGTCATGCCTTTGGGCTACTATTATTAATGCGTGCTAATGCACACCTCTCTTTTTATCTTTTGAGATTCTTTTGATTTTCCTACTTGACTGTAACTTTCAGGTATAGCACCACTGCTGTTTGTTTTTCTGTGTTCCTTTTTCACAGGACAATATACCTCGTCGTATGAGGTCTTGAGATGCTAATTTATCATGCATCGCTTCCTTATCTTAATTAATTAAAATTTTCATGCGACAGGATTAGGATTTTCCCACCGGAATAGAGTATCTAATTTGTGACAATGACTCTGTGATGGAGGTAAAGGTGGAGTGGCTGGTTATTGGCAACTCGGCGTACAGAAATTGTGAATGGATATGGTGCTTCATAATATGATATTGCATTGGTCTCCTTCAACTGTATATTCATGTCTAGGCAGTGATACAGATAGTTACTTCTATTTCCTCATTTCTAATTTCAATGGTGAAGGGATCTGTGTATATATACTTTACTCTGCCATCAACCTCCTAAATTTATACACCTTGTTGGTACAGATGCTTTTTAAAATATCAATATTTTTTGCTTCGATTTATCAGCTTAACCATTGGATATCTGGGATTTTGTGTGCACTCAGAATAATAGGCTTCAGAACAAAAACTATGGATCTATTGTACAAGTGCGTAGAATTGAAGTATTAGAAAACAAGTTTGATCAGGTTTCAGAAGTTTGGGGAATGCTAAGCAGAATATGTAATCAAAGAACCTTTGAATCTTAATATTTCATATGTTCCGCTTTATGTAACATCATTCCGAGTATCTAGATCAAACTAAGGGTGACTAACGGTCTGGTCCGGAACCGGGCTAAAAAAATTTCAAAATCGGAATAAAACTGGCCTACCGGTCCGGTCTCATCCGGTCTTAAAAATTGGAGCCGGATCGGGACGGGGACCGGGGCGACCGTTAAGCCAGTCGGTCCGGACCGGTCCGGTTTAACGGTTTTTTTTATTTTTTTAAGTTTTTTTTTCTTTTTTTCTTTTTTTCTTTAGGACAAAAAAACTTGAAAATTGAATTTTTTTTAATTATTACACCATTTGTAATAATTATATAAATTATATTTGTTAATAAAAATAAACAATTATGTAAATTATATTTTTAAATTTAGCAATGTAAAGTAAATAAAGAAACACTAAACAAACGTTGATTGGAAAAGGAATACACACAATTTATTGAAAATTCGGGAAATACATAATTGAAATGACAAAAACAAACTAGAAATTGAAAATTACAAAGATACTAAATAAACTAGAAATTCGAAAATACATAATTGAAATGAGATAGAAAATTTCTTCACCATTTTTTCAATTATTACGCAGATATATGCCCCCACCCGACGACTCCATTCGTAATTATGTTGTTTTTTTAAGTGTTGTATAAGTTTATGGGTTCCACCCACTAAGCTCCAATCTCTTTCACAAATTCTACATTTAGCTTTGTGATATTCTCTATTACATTCCATAAATTCCCAAATTTCAGAGCCACATCTTCGTTCAGGACGTTGTGGAGCAGCAGGAACAGCCGGATTAGCGGGATTAGCGGGAGCTTGATTTCCAGCCATTATAATATATAATTGTTTGGACTTCTTTGGAAGAAATTTAGAAAATAGCCTTTGAAAGTAATTTGAGAGATAAATTGATCGAATGTGCTAAATTGTGTGATATAATGATGAAATAATAGGGTATATATAGATAAAAATATGTGGGGAGGGGGTATGGGGGCGTTTAGGGGGAGGGGGTGATAGGTAAATATAGCCATTTTTTTGCCGTTGGCCAACGGCTATATTTGAAAGAGAGTCGTTGGCCCAAACTGCCGGTCCGGTGTGGTCCGGTTTCGGCCCGGTCCGGTCCGGCAGTCGAAATATTTTTTTTTTGAATTGTTAATATATCCCGGGCCATTTTTGAAAGAATTGGAAAGTGCGATTCTTGATTCTTCCAATAATCCAACAAATGATGAGTTCCAAAGTTGTTGAGTTTCTTTGGATATTGAATTAAATACACTTGGAACTCGCTGTATTCTTCCCCGTACTCGTCCTGTTCTGAAAGCAACTTTTCATCAAGTCCCCCAAAAGTGCTCATCCCCGCTTGTGAAGAACTTTGCCCGGTGGATAGTATTGGTTCCGTTGGTGTAGCAGTGTCTGCCCAAGCTCTATACTTTGCAAAAACAACCGCGGTATCTGCATAAACTATAGCAATAGCCTCGTCTACACTTGGATACTTGTTAGTAGCAATTTCAGTAGGAGTAATTTCTAAATTTGCATATATTTCTCTAACAAGTTGTTCAGTTAACTTAATTTTAAAAGCAGGATGCAACACAGAAGCAATGTAAAAAAAGAGGAGGAATTGGAAAAAAATATTTTCTAAATTTTTCAATCATTCTCTCTACAGCCGGTTTGTAAATTTCATATTGCTTATATAATTTCAATAATTCCGATATTCCAGCTATATAATATAACATGGTAGGAGTAGTTGGATAATATTGACCGAAAAATTCTAAAGTAGCTTGATAAAATTTTTGTAAAAACTGAATAAGATGTTGAACAAGTTGTCAATCCTCATCTTTAACGTGATAGATTTCCATAAAATGTTTATTATACATTTGAGAAATATGCACTCTATAGTCATAAGCGACAGTCAATGCATCATATAAAGTGTTCCACCTAGTACAAACTTCCTTTGGGACTCTCCTAACTGGCATTCCTAATTTTGTACATTTTCTTTCCCGTTCTCTTCTTCTTTCTTGGTTTTTATTTCTAAAAATATAAGTAATAGCTATTTGCTCCTTTGTGATAATGTCGTTAAACAAGTCAAGACCATCTTTTACTACTAAGTTGTAAATATGACATGCACACCTAACATGAAAAAATTCAGCAAAAGGGGGGTTCAAAATAGGTATCAAGTTCCTAAGTGCATCTATGTTGTTTGTAGCATTATCTACCGTAATACTAAAAACTTTGTTAGTTAAATAGTACGTACGTACGACAAATTGATGAAAATTTATTACAAATATAATTTCCCGTGTGTGGTTTATCAACAATTTTATAAGCAATAATACGTTTTTGAAATACCCAATCAGGATCTATCCAATGAACAGTAACAGTAATATAAACATCCATTAGTAGAACGACCCAAATCCGTAGTAAGACATACTCTAGTGTCAAAGTTATCAAACATATATTGCAAATAATCCTAATATTCGTTCTTAAATTTAATAATATCATTTTTAACAGTAGTTCTTGGAAAACCTTTAAAAGAGGGATTATATATAGACTGAACAAAACCAGTAGAAGAAGGAAAACTATAAGGTAAACACTCGAGGGCAACTAGTTTAGCAATAGCTTCCCTATCCTTTTGTTTATCATAAGTAAGAAGTCCTCCTGTTGTTTGGTTAATTCTTGTTTGGGTACCCGAAGATTCATCGTGCGCTACTCCCCCATATTCGGTTCCTAAATATATACCACCTGCTCGCATTGACCATTCTTTAGGATGTTTCTTTTGTAAGTGGGCCCTAAGTTTACCCGTTCCACCCTCATTACCCCCAGTTTTAAAAACCCATACCTTTTCACAAATCCCACATGTGGCCCTCTGCGCATCAACATTCTTTGTTGTAAATTCCCACACATCAGATCTTTCCTTACGTTTAGCCGGTATTCTAGTATGAGGTACAGGAGGCAAGTCAGACTGAACTTCGGGTGGACTAGCTTGAAATTCAGGTGTTTCTTCTAAATTAACCCCGCTTTGATTCCCATATCGTGTTTCTAACATTTCGTGATCAAGTATATTATCAGCGCTAACATTATGATAATATTGACAATCATCTATGTGGGTGAACTGACTAGAACTACCAACAATTTCTTTACCCATATTTCCCCTACGACCACGTGCCCGCCCCCACCACTAGTTCCAATTGAACCTCTTTGAGACATAATAATATCAAATAAAATAAATATATATGATAAAAAATATTATAAAAGAGTAGAAGTAGGAACTACCAACCAAATATCACCGTATAATTGAGGTGAAGTTGAAACTTGAGCCTCCACTTCAATTAATTAGTTGAATACTTGATAATCGAAAAATTGTAAAAACAGCCAAATTGATATTTCAACCAAGTAGCGCCTCCAATTGACTCAATACTTGATATTTGTAAGCTTCAGCAAATAGCCAAATATAACTTTGATAGCAACTCCAAATAGAACTTGATAAAGTAGCCAAATTATAAATTTTTAACAAATAGCCAAAGTAGAATAATAGCAATATTGTAGAAAATTTGAGAGAATTGAAAGATTTGTGTGAAAAATATGATGAAATAATGGGGTATTTATAGAAAAAAAATAGTTAGAGGTTGTTATGGGGTGGTAGAGGGGTCAAAATGACCGTTTTTGGCCGTTGGACAACGGCTAGGGGGTCAAAAGAGCCGGTGCCAACGGCTAGAAAAATCTGAATTTTCCTTCTTTTTTTTTTTGGAACGGTCCGGTTCCGGTCCAATTTTATACCGGTCCATCCGGTTTTTCTGGGCCAAACCATTTCGGCACCGGGGCTCGGAGCCCGTTAGGGACTAACTGTCTGGTCTCAACCGGTCCGAGCCTGTTTCCGGCCCGAATCCAGCCCGGTCCGATTTCAACCGGACCGTTAGTCACCCTTAGATGAAACCACCTAATTTTTTGTCTGAGTTTGACATAGAAATCAACTAGTTTGAAATAAAAAAATTTACATATCTAAAAACTATACAAAAAAGTATCGTTAATCACAACATTAAACAAATTAGTTGTAAAAAAAGTACAGATCTTTTCGTTCTTCAAATATTAATTATGTTACATAAAGTGGGTCAGGGCTAACAAACGGCGAACTGATTGTCTATAATGCTATCAGAATTACTTTTCAAGAACCCAACAATGTCTTAAGAACTCTATTGTTTAAATCTAATATTTTTCAAACTTGCCCCTCAATCTATCATACATATCAATTGAAAAAAAGAATCTAAATCCACAAGATTAACTTCTCTAGCCTACTACCAGCAGTCAGCTCCTTGTATTCAAGTCACTTACAATGCTGTGATATGGCATCAAGGGAAGAATTTGCTGCTAAAATGAGTAATGACCATTACATGATAAACTATCTTAGAAACATTTTTTGGTGATCAAAATCAGATGCAACCAAATGAGTTGAGAAAATTTGGCCGTCTTGGTGTGAACAATGCGATAACAGGTAACTAGACAAATTCTTCTTAGATAAATATTTCAATGTGAAACTTTTCAAAGACTTATTTCAAGCAGTTCTGTACAAATCAATTTGCAACTTGAGGAATCGTTCAAGAAATCAGCTATTAAATCTATGTATAACGAATAGTCAATAACCTGCACTTAATTGATGCAGGATGAAAATATTTTTGTACACCTAGCAAAATTGTATCTGGAAGATCGTACCCTCTGGCGTTTCATGTGGTTAGACTGCTTCTGGACTTCCATTTCTCTTGGGATTTAGCAGCCACTCTTAGAAATTGCAAGTGTTCATCACTTGATCCACATTCTACTCATCAACCCAAAAAAAAAAAGATCCAAATGTTAAATACGATATCCATGAAATATATAATATTTCATTATACTGGTAGCATCCCATAGTTTAAAAGATGTAGATCTAATGAATAAGTAACTCGGATTTTTTTTCTGAAGATACTCAAGCCGACAAGAAAGTGTGTAAAAACATGGCAGCAAAATGTGGTCGTCACATATCAGAAAACTCTGTTAGTGCTGACCAATAGAGAGGATCTGGAAATAAAAAGTGAAGGCACATCCAACAAAGTAAACAAAGAATAGCTAAAAGTGATTTCGTATTTATTCTACTAGATGGTGAATGATACTTGATACTTGAATGTATTCACAAAAATGCAATTAGATGCTCGTCTTTCTTGTCACTCCAAGCTTTGGTTTTAGATAATATCACCAAAAGCTGTTACTTAGTAATTAATGCAACTTGTCAAGTGAACTATAATATTGGAGATGAAATGCTTTTAGCATATAGAAATTGTTGTGACAAAGATATCAATTTCAAGAAAGTGTTACTTTTTGTCCCTTTTTCCTTTTCCCTTAATTTGCACACGTATAGGACAATGTGTAGGCTGGTTCCTATCCAGATTATCTTCACTGCTCCCTATCTGGTTGTCTATCTCTTAGTTACTTGGGACTGCTTTGCTTTGCCCACAAAAACTTGATATCAAAGCCTAGCCATTTTTTAAAATGCTTTGAAACATTCCCATCAAAATTTGTCCCGATAACACCCATCAAGTTTTGATAGCGGTGGTGTCCGGGGCCAGCTTACGCGCACCTCGACTAATTCCACCGAATACCTGCAACCTCCCACTAGCAACAACAACAGGTACCATGTAACTCTATCCACCAAGGCTTGGATAGATGGGAAGATGAATGGTATACTGCTTTCTCATTTTTGGTGCAAAGAAAGTTTTGTAAATGATGGGGATCCCATAATAGATATAATGCAGTCCCTGTAAGTAGAGCAGAAATATGTATTAGTTTTTTTTCTTCTTCTTTCTTTTACCCTAATTATGCCTTTTTGGCATCTTGTAATTAAGATCCTTAGCACATTTTTGTGCTAATGATTAATATATATATATATATATACACAAATATTACCATTTTCAAAAAAAAAAAAAAAAAGACCTAGTGTTTTTTGCCTCCGCTGGGATTTGAACCTGAGACCTCAGGTTATCGACCCGATACCACCCATCAAGTTATCGACCCAGAAAAGGTAGTTATCCATAAGAAGAGTTTGAATAACTACCATATATTACTTAACCACACGGTTAACTTGCACTCTCTGGTGAATGCTAGAGCACGCCAAGATACAGCAGAAATCACATTAGAGGATGAGTAAATTGGCATCAACACAACCACAGAAGACAGAACATCAAGCGCTTAGGCAACACGTCGTGTCTGTAGCTATTTATATGCCTACCTATTCTCAAGCACATGAAATCCATATCGATATCCAAGTCTTACCCAATCCACTGTCTTAGAAGACATTTTTTAACCTAAATAAGATTATTTTGGACACACTAAAATGTTATAGAGAATTATTTGTTTGGGAAAGCATGATATTCAACACATTACAGGGCATGGAAAAAGAGAGACAGCTACTATGACAATAAGTTTATTCTACCCCAGCCCCCTAACTCCCTCCTCATCCAAAAACAAGGGGGAAAAAGAGATTAAAAAAAGAAAAGAAAAGATGGAACTTACTGTAGCCTTCTCTACTGCATGTGATATCTCGTTATCAGTTGAATCACTGAATCCATTACTTGTATCATGCTTCTTCTCGTTGTTGAACGCAAACTCAAGCTGCTTCTCCACAGACTTGAAGATGGATGTTCGTTTAGACCTTAATCGATAGGGAGGAGAGGCATTAAATGGTTGACTATTGAATAGCCCAATACCATTGGAAAAATTTCTTGGAAGACCTTCATTATGCATGCCAGATTTTTCGGAGCTGTCAATTCTGTTCACCTCACATGCGTCAGTAGGTTTGTCCTTGCAGATATCTCCACCTGTCTTCCCCATTTTATTAATTAGCGTGGAAAAGTTACCTTGAGTCTTTCTCTTTCTTAATATGGAAGGCGTATTTGGAAAGCTTCTAGCAGCATATTTCAGTACAGATTCAGGAGTTTGTGCATAAAGGCTACTGCCCTTTGTACTAGGCGGAGTGAAGAAACTGTTTGATGACGGGCTTGGGCTTGCGTCAGATTCACATTGATCCCAGCAGATATTTAAAAGATTTGAATCCAGTGGACTACGACTTTCCAAACTTGGTGGTTCATAGTATAACGTACCATATGTCGGGATTTCACAAGGAAATGGTGCTTCAATTACATTTAGTTGATCTACTGCACTATTTATTCTCCGCCCATCATACCTCTTTTCTGATTCTGTACTTGGTTTTATATGTTGAATAGCATCTATTTCTGGAGACTGAGCATCCCACCTGGCGACTTCCGAGTCAGTGGACTCAGTTTGAGGACCACCAGTTGAAGCACTGATTTCTGCAACCTGCAATCTCGCATTATAGTGATTCTTCCCACCATTTTCAATTTTACACGTATCTGTAATTCCTGATGAAACAGCCGCTTCTGATCTTTTATTTGAGCCAAGCAGAAACTCTTCAGCTTTAGCTGTTCCATCAGTGTTCCTGCAACCATTTTGAAGGCCCTCCCCAGTAGCAGGCGGAAGGTTACCGGTAGCTAAATAAAAGTCTAACTTCTTCCTCAAAGAGCTATTCCAATGATTCTTGATTGCATTATCAGTCCTGTAAAATTAAGGTCCGGGAATAAGCAAAATTGCAATTAAGAGAGGTAGGGTACTATGGATTGAGGCGTCCTTTTTTGTAAATTCCTATATAGGCTACAATTGCAGACATACAAAACGTTGTTTATAATGGCCTAGTGGTGGAAAAGTGTATCTTTAACTTCAGTACATTAAATTTTTAGTACAAAGGAACGTAGATGAACATATCTCTAATCCATAGTCGAAGTAACTATTCATATGATACGAGACACAGAAAATTTTATAGAATGGCTTCGATATGAAAGCCATTGAGATCTCTTTTCTCTTTATTCTAAAGAATGAAAGAAAGAAAATGCTATTAACTTCTCTCCTTAGGTCACTACTATTGTTGACCCTGGTCCCTCGCTAAGGAGATTCAAATATTTATGATGAAATGATTACCTTCCAGGCAGGACCTTAGCAATTTCAGCCCACTTGTTACCATGAATCCGATGAGCATCCATGAGTGCCCGTTCCTCCTCCAGTGTCCAAGCATCTTTTTTTATAGTGGGATCCAAATGATTGTGCCACCTGATCGAATTTAACCAATACAATCAACAAACTTTAAAACAAATGAAGATGAGCGCCTAAAACTGAACATCAAAAGAAAGAATTCACTGCGACTTTCAGAGAACAGTTCACGTAAAAACAAGGTACTCGTATTGGGAGCAGAATAGATAGACAAGCATTGCTGAAGCTATAGCAAGTACAGCTATCAACAGAAGAAAAGTAGGTTATAAATAAGCAGATCAACTCTCACAAGGTGGGTAAGAAATCAGCAGCATATGGAAAGCAAAGTTGGTGACAAGACTAATCGACCTTCACAATACAAAAGTTGAATCAGCAGAATCCTACCAAAGAGAACGCGCAAACTAATTCTGATCCTACCTCTCACGACATTGCTTTCCTATTCGACCAGGCAACGATCTAGCTATGACAGACCATTTCGTAGGCCCATACTTAGCGACCAGTTCAATAATCTTTTCATCCTCCTGTTAACAAATTCACCAGCAATTGTCGAAAAGCATCAGAAATCATCAAGGGAGTCCACGCACAATTTAGATTATCAGATTAATGCAGAGGGAAACTAAAGCAGGAAGTAAACAAACCTCCCGATTCCAGGGTCCTTTAACAAGTTCTGGATTGAGAACCTTCTGCCATCGATGCAGGCATTGCACTTCTGATCTATCCGGGAAGAACTCAGCTGCATGTGAATCGATAATTAAATATTTTGACTAAAATCATAGTTTTGTTTCTGTGGGTTCAGTATGTTACCCCATGAATCCAATGACAGGCTATCATACATGAGATGATAGCCCCGTAGTGACATACAAAATTGCTCGAAAAAATAAGACTGTTCATAAAAGTTAAAGGTCTGCCCTGTGACAAAACAAGGCTAAAATTTCCTGCTACCAACTACTAAAGTAAGTTTCGAAGATTAATATTGAAAAACTTAGATATTTACCAGCCTCCAGTATCCAGATTCAAAATTGTATATCAAGTTACGGACACAGCTACATCAAGGCTAAACCAGGAACTTGAAAAGAAAAGCCCGAGGAATAAGAGGATGACTGGAATGATATCTAAATTGCAGAACAAATGCCAAAATAGAGCCTAGACTTAAGCAGATATAAGTAATAACATGCATGAATATGTTAACTTGGCATGTCATCAAAGATGCACTAAGAACGTTCAAACAGACGGACCCAGATAGCACCCATACAACATTGAGCAAAACTGATATGGTAGTATATTCATGACTAAGACCACAGCAATGATCAAGTGCATTGTCTGTCATCATCATATAAGTCCTATAGCAATATTTCCATATCATACACCTATTCAGTTCAAAGAATCTGGCCAAGTTGCTATGTCAAGGTGAGACAACTTGACTTCTTGAAGGTAACAGCTGTTCTTTGCCATAAGATGTTCAATTCATAAAAGCAAACACTGGCAGCACAATATTCTCCAATTTGTAATTGCTACCAAAGAGACTAACAAAGAAAGATACCTATTTTCTTCCAACATTTCCCTCTGTAAGCTGCAACAGCCCTCCTCAAAGTATCATCCTGTGGAAAGGGAGATTTTATCTAATCAATATATAATTCTGAGAAGCAAAACCAAAGCTGAACTAGTCACTTTAAGGAGAAGGAGCAATTACAAATATTTTCCAGTTGGTGTCTACTAACAGTGATAGATGAGGGTTGTAGAAGCATCAACAGTTCACATGCACAACTCATAACACCAAAAGCAAAATTTCCCGTAGTTCTACCAGCAATAAACCGGTAGTATCCACTATTGAAAACTTGAATTTTTTGTAAAATCAAGATAACCATAAAACTTAGGCTTTTAGGCTACAAGCCATTAAAATATCTTGCAGAAGAGACCATTTATGACGTATGAAAAAATCTATTCACCTCCTCAGGAGTCCAACCACCCTTTGCTCGTCTAATTGGACCAGTGGTTCTCCTGCAAAATTCACACAAAATAAGCCGAAAGTATTAATTTTCAATTTCCATTCAGAACTCGAGAATTGGCTCAAAATACATAATACCATCGAATCCCCATTGTGTGTAATTCGTTTCAAGTGATTGCCAGTTTGCTTTGTGTTGGGCGCAATGGATAGTAGAAGGCTAAAACGACTTAGCTACTTAAAAATATAGTTAACCAGGACATTTTCAGCACTAGTTCTTCTTCATAATAAGCTTGAAGGTACGGCGATGCTATTTTGCAATTGAGTCACTTTCTTATGTCTTGAAAAAGTATTCCACTAATCCACTCTTATTCACAATAATCAACTATGTCCCCATTGCAAATCCATTGGGGTTCAGCTATATGAATTCTCTGCATCCACTCACTCTATTCAAGTTTAGAATTTAGATGATTCATCATGGTTTAACTAGTCCTTCAACCTACCACAACGTTCCTCTTTTATCCATGCTTGGGACCAACTATGCTTTACAGGCTCACAGGACCAAATTGTTTCCAATCTTAATCACAGACATTTTAAATAAAGCAAGAAAATAATAATTAACCAGTATACACCACCATTCACAGATTACTACCACTATATAGAGAAGCCAACGCCCAAAAAAACTGCACCTGTGAGTTGGTGACGTAGGAGTTGGGCTAGAAACTGCGGGCGACCTTAAAGTAACACTACCACTATTTTCAGAAACCGAAGAGCTCGAAGCAACAGCTGATTGCTTATTCTCAGTACAGCAGTCTTCTACTTTCAATTCATCCATTTTCCTCATACCATAACCTTCACAAATCCAATTCAACATCAAAATCAATCGAAAAATCAGCATACCAATAAAAACATTCTAACAGTTTCAAAAAAACAGCAATCCAGCTAATTATAACTCCTAAAAGTCCTAATAATGAACCACATAAGTAACTTTTTAACACAATTACTAGAAATATAAACAACCTCAGATCAAATAAACTCATATTCATATTAATTTTTATAACGATGATGTCCGGCCTAGCTTGTGGACACCTTGACTAATTCCACTATTCGTGCTACTTCCCACTAGTACATGTACCTGGTAACTCTGTCCACCAAGATTCAAACTTCATATCACAAACATTAACCCATCAAAACTAACCAAAACAAACTAAGTATAACTCTTAAAATCCTAGTAATAATGAACCATTTAAGTAACTTTATAACAGAATTGCTACAAATATAAACAACCCTTGATCCCATAACCCATATCCCTGACGGTGTTGTACAGGCCAGGTTACACGACTAACTCCACCAAGTACCTGCTCCCTCCGACCAACACAGGTGCCGGGTAATTTTGTCCACCAAGATCCAAACTTCATATCCCAAACGTTAACCATATCAAAGAATTAACCAAAGCCCAATTCAAATGAACCAAAATCAAGTTGAATGAGACTAATTAAAAGCTAAATTGGCAATAAAATCCAAACTTTATATACCAAACATTAACACATCAAAAAACAACCTAAAACCCAATACAAATTAACCAAAAATAAGTTAAAGTTGCTCGACTAATTCCACCAAGTACCTGCTACCTCCTGCTATACACCAAGATCCAAACTTTATATCCCAAACGTTAACCTTATCCAAAAATAACCAAAACCCAATTCAAATGAACAAAATCAAGTACAATAAGATCAAAATAAAAGCTAAATTGATCACATAGTAGCAAAAAGATGAATAAAAATCAAAACTTTAATGAAAATTACAAGAATTTAACAGTAAACAAACCTATTAAAGCATAAATTTTTCAAAATTCAGCTAATTCACATACCCTTTTGAACCTAGTGAGAGAAAATATTGGTTGCCCGTTGAATGACCAAAAAAAAAAAGTAAAAGTCTTTTTATATTATTAAAAAACTTTTTTGTATATAACGAATATATGCAATAAACGGTGTCGTTTTATATGGTATGTTAGGAGACAAAAGTTTGAAACATCAAACGGCACACTCTGAGGGATTATTTATTTGATGTTTACTCTTCCCGGGTAATATTTGGACCGTTGGATTTGGAATGAGTGGTCAAGATTTAATTGGATTGTGTGTTAATTGTTGATGGATGATCTTACGGTTGTGATTTAATATGGTGGATTAGATAAAATTTGACAAGCGTCGAGTATTTATGTCAAATCAATTGATGTGCGGATGTATTTATATAAAGACGTAATTAGTACTAGTATTTTTGATAGATCATCGTATGGATGGGATTTAATATGGTGGATTAGATTAAATCTCTAAGGCATCAACTGTTTATGTCAAATCAATTGACGTTCGGATATGATTATATATGGATGTTTTACATGTAATTGTATTTATATGGATGCTCAGGTCATTAAATTAGTTAACCAAATAAACATTGTGTAATTTGATATAAATATCGAATATGAGTAAATTACCGACTATGAGCAGATTTAAAATGTTAACAATGTCAACATTCACTATCTTCCATTTGTTTTTAGTTGTTAACATTCATTATTTTCTTCTCGGGCAATTGAATAGCTGGAGTAAATATGCACAGTTGAACACAATTTTGAGATATTTATTTTTAGTTGTTAACATTCACTATTTTCTACTCATACAGTTGAACAATTGAAGTAAATATGCACACTTGAACACAATTTTAAAGTATTTGTTTTTAATAGGATTATATTCCCTATGTTCTTTTGAACTTGTTCAGTATAATAGAAATAGATTTTCCTATTACTTGTCCAATTTAGTATAATAGAAATAGATTTTCCTATTACTTGTCCAATTTAACAAATCAAGAGATAAACAAATCAAGAGATAATTTTCTTTTCCGATTTTTCCATTAGCATTTTACCAAACTGATTGAAGTATTAGTAGTCAACTTTAGATTTCCAACACAGAGATTACTTGCCATTAATAAGGATAATAATTTAATAAATCAAACACTTATTTAATGCTCCTTAAAGGGGAGTGCGAAATACATAATGCACAAGCAATGACGAAAGGAGGGGTAACTAATCTGATAAAAACATCAGAGATGCAAAACATAACTTGATACCAAAACCATGTGAATTCCAATTAGTTTAAGCTTCATGTAAAGACAAGATAGAAGAAAATTCAGGTAAAGATGTTCCTTTCACTGTAAAACAATTCCCTAACGAAGTTGTCTTAGTCCACTTGGTCATCCATCTCCAATCATGTTAGGCTAATTTATCCAAGAAGACCTACACTACCTTTTTTTCGTAACGGCGGCATTCGAACCACCTGTACGCCTTACCTATTTCATCGGGTAATCACCCTACCTTCCACAAACACATGTATCGGATAACTCTGACCAGCTAAAACAAATAGAAAAATATCACCTAACGGCTAACGTCTAAACCCTGTTCTTCCGTGGGTTTCATCTCAGTTCATTGGACACTATGCGACGCCACTAGGTGCTGTAAAATATGTATATAAATGTACATAGTAATCCATCAAAGTGAAAATGAACTTTACTTGTTAAGGGCATCCAGGAGAGTAGCTAACAGGAAGGATCAAGAGGATCTCTCTGTGAACTGTTTCAGTAAATTCCTTTCAGAGCAAGTAGATACCACATTACTCTCACAAGGACAGCAAGAAAAAGAATGCAATTTAAATGGCAACTGCCCTTCAATTAATATAGTCACAATAGTAAACTCAAGTTCCTAAGATTTCATTTAACCCCAGACATTCCTGGATTTGTAAAGCAAAAGAACATTTTACTAATATATCTACCTAGTAAATGGGTGAAAATTAAAAAATAAAGGCTATGTCAGGAACTTCTGCTCCTTTTCCTTGTAAAGAAACTTTCAAAAGAAAATACTTCAGGTAACGGATGGCATGCAAATCGTTGAAGCAACTTAATCTTGTGTGGCTGCACCTTGGTTAAGTTCTGCGAACCTCATACCGACACGCAACGAGTGCTTCAAGAACTTCTCAGCGCATCGCCTAACACAGATCTCCTCTTGTTTGCTTAAAACTTTGCGTCTGAAAGAGTCTACGCAGTCGGTGAAACATCTTTCCACAAGGGAATTATACATTCTCAAGCTGCAGTTGTTTAAAACAGGAGACAATGTTTTAGAGTTGTAATACTGTAATCATGAAGCGAATTAATAAGTGAATTATGCCATAATAAGACCCTTTACCCAATTTCATTACTTCAATTATGTAGCTACTAGTCTACTACAATCTTTAGTCTTACAATCATCATGGTGTATAATTAATTTGTCAAGTTAACAAGATTACTAGAACAGGCAACAACATGTGCATGGAACACTGGAACAGAATCAATAAAAATAAGGGGATCAACAACTGAAAGTTGCAAATCTCAAAACAGGTATGGACAATTGTATGATGAGAACCAACTAAAGATTTTCTTCCTCACACGGAGAACATTTTTGACATTTTCTTTTGCCATATAAACTATATCACATGCAAAGCATAAAAACATGTTCTACAAGAATTCAGATAGATTCCCATATGTTTTCATTTATTTTTATTTTTTAAATACCCTAAAATGATTTACTAAAGGGACCAATAGAGTGTTGAAAGACAGCCTTACAGAAGATATTTGGACCCCTTTGAGCAATACTATATTTTAGGGGCTGTTGAGGAGAGCTTTCATGTTGCGCTTCTCCAAGGAAGTGCATTTATAGAAATTCCTTTGACACTGGCAAAGTGGCATCTCGAACGTAACACTTCTTTAAAGTGCAGGGCAGTCATCCTCACCATCCCAAGGTGAGCTAAAGCAATCTTCAGTACTCAAATACTAGGAAAACCTAGTTCCAGATTCAAACAAGATCCAAAGAATACAAGCCTGTGAAGCCTTCTATACGGCTATACCAACAATTCTCAAGAGTTTTAAGATTTGAGGACCTAAACTAGAGGTTCATCCTGCAAAGTTACATCGCAAGCCAACCATCGCATTTGCATTTAAGTATTGAACCTAGACTTGCATTGCCACTTACACCACTTCCATTATAAATAACATGATTCCCTTGACGAGTTTATAATTATGAAGCCCCACTGCCCTACTCTTATCATTAATTTCCTCTTCCTCCCTTTCAGGGCATATTTTGCTATTTCCTAGCTTCATCACCAATATCATCCAGTTAGTTTTTTTTTTTTTTTTTTTTCCGTTAAGGAATATCATCCAGTTAGCTTATGAAGACTTCTTGGCAACTGCATGCCTATGTCGTACATCAAACATATAACTTCAACTAAGCACTAATCTACGGATAATCAGCCTAGCTTATCTCATGCCCGTAGGCTACAGCACAACCTGGCTTAACACATGCCAGGTAGACTTCACCATTAACTAGCTCATTACTACACCGATAAGACTTTCCAAGTCACACTTATATATTCAACACATCTTGCCAAGTTCCGATAGAGGAAAGAAACATGAGACAATCTCTGTCCTATTATAACGTTATAGGATAATACCGAGTGGGAGGCACCTAGGGCTTTGGTTCAATGGTAAAGGTGTTCAGAGCAGGAAATTTGGCAGGAATTGATAAGTTTAGGGCTGGACCATTACCAACCAAGATTTGAAGCTGAAACGGGGAACTCTCGGTTAAAATAGAGCGATATGTTGAGTGGGAGAAATATCAAAGCAGGTCAAGGAACAGAAGAAAATGAGAACAACCCCCTGGTTATAGTTTCTTCAGAGCTTTAGAAGTTCTTAATTTCTTCTCCTTGTTAAGAAATAAGAATGCATGGGTTTGAAGCAGATCCTTCGGATTAATATAAGGTACTGACTTGTAATTCTTCTAAGCTGGGCTAATTGCAAGCCATTGAATTCTGCTTTACAGCATTCAAAGTTTCAAAGTTGTTTTCTGCTGGCAAAGCAAACATGGAAGTAATGCCACTTGAAAATCCAAGAAACTATGAGGAGTTGATACACCATGAACAAACAAACGTGTCCTCTCTCTAACAACTTAACTTTTTGAGAAGGTGGTTCACATATTTTGACACCCCAACTTGTTTGTGATTGACGCTTAATTGTTGGTTCACATAGTTTGACATTGCATCAGACAGGCAAAACAGGTTTTTCAACAAAATTCCAGCTCAAACTAACATTTTCCTTCTAAAATTAATACTACACTCAATGAAAGAAACAAATGGATTCTTTTATTTTTTGGCAAGTAAAACGAAGCAAAAGGGATTCTTTCAGCAATCAAACTAGTAACATAATTTCTTAAACCACTTTTTGGGGTACTTAACCTGTACTCTGCTATTCTACACCACGTTAAAGAAACTAGTTCGTCTTACAAGCAAAGATAATCAAGAATATGACATCACCAGCAACACACAATTAAACCAATTTTAGCATTCCTTATTCCAATGTAAAAGTAAACTCTTTGAAAGGTAAAAAAAAGCTTCTTTTAATATTTTTTTGAAAGTATAGGAAGAAAAATGTTTTCTTTCAGCAATCAAACCAGTAAAGATAAACTTTTTAACAACCGAGAAATCCATGAGGGCCAACGCGCCCGGTTTGAAACTCAGCGATAATGTACCCGCCCCTTTACCCTTCCCACTTAAATATTTTGTCCATGGCTATCCGAAGCCGGCGATGTGCCAAACCCACCATAACAAGCTAAACTCTTACCTATGCTCTTTTATACCATATTAAAGATATTTTCTTCCTCTTTACAATATCAACTCACCAAAAAAAAAAAAAAACATCAATAGCAGCAAACAAAGAAAACCCATTTTTAGAATTCCTTTTTTTCAGTGTACTTCAAACAATTTGGAGCAACTTCTAAAGTTGTCTCTGTTTGGCCAATACGTCACGGGTTCGAGCCGTGAAAACAGATACTCGGCGATGTATATCACACCCTTGGTGCGGGTCTTCTGCGGAACCCGCGTGAAAACAGGATGCTTTAAAACATGTATATTAAAGAATAGGGAAAATCAAGAACCTGTCACGTATTTGGAGTTGATCAACCATAGCAGCCATTCTAAGTTTATCTTCTTCAGGAAGTGAATCCAAATCACTTACCATGTTCTTGTCCATTTTTTTAACTTCTTGATTTGGCCAAAATATGCAAATTTGCTACTAAAAGGGCTAAAATATAACAATGCAGCAGTATTTTAACATGGTATTTCTTTCAAATATAACAATGCAGCAGTATAGTGTTATAGTGAGTGACTTGCGAAATTGGTTAGCACGATAAAGTTTGTTTTAGACCCTTGAGCTTTCTGAAATTACAATTTCCCCCATTTCTTTACTCTTTTTTTTTCTTTTTTCTATCTTTTGATATAATTATCTCGGGTTAACTATCTGGTATCACTGAGCCAATTAATTTAAATTTATATTATGTTTGATTCATTTAAAGGGAAAGGGTAGCTTCCTAGTAGAAGTTTCTTAATTTTCAGGCTTAATCGTGACAAAAATAATTTTCATTTTTATAGTACCTTCAAAGTTTTAGTTTTTTGTCAACTTGATTTTTATTGATTTTTTTTAAAGACAAATTATTACAAAACAGAAATGGATTTGATGTTCTTTTCCATGGTTCAATTATCGGAGATTTTTTGGTTTGAACTTCTTTTGAACTTTTAATTGATTGCTTCAAATCTTTAGTAAAAATAATATGCTAATTGAGTGCCTCAAAGTCGTATTTTTTACCGTTTAATATAGTGGTAAGATGGATGAGACCCCTCCATCCTTAATTAGAGATTTCATGTTTGAGCAGTGGAATGAAAATTTCTATTAAGGAGTATTTCTCCTTTAACAGGTCCTACACTATATGAATCCAGATTAGTTGGACCCAATGTAAGAACTGAATGGAAAATATAGAGAAATCACATTAAGTAGAAATTATTTATCATATTCTTGTTGATATTTACAACTTATATTAAGTATTTAACTTCTAAATCTAAAAGAATTGTTTGTAGGTTTGATAAAGAAATGAGTACAAGTTAGAAACTTTCTAGCTAACACGTCGTTCTAACACTTCTACCGCTCATAAGAATGCTATTTAACTTTTAGTCTCAATTTTCAAAAGTTTCTGGTGAGTAACAAGTATACCTGTCAATCGGGCCGGGCTAGCCCAAGACCGGACTGGACCGGTTCATATAAACGGTCTTGGGCTAGGAGGAAGCGGGCTGTGAACCGAGCTGGACTTAAGAAAAAGACCGATTAGACCGGACCGATAAAAAACCGATCTTTAGCCCACCGATAGACCGGACCGGACCGGTTTGGGTGCTTAGATTAATGTGTTTTGGAGTAATATGTAAGGTTCACTTTTAATTTGTGATCTGATTTTGTTTGAATGAGCTACAAGATAGGAACAGCTTGTGAAGGACGAGGAGGACCTAGTGTATGGAATACTGTCACGCACAAGCACCCATGCAACATTGATAAACTTATCATTCTAAACTAGCCCAATGTTTATCATCAATAAACTCCCTCAAAATTTTCCTTTTTACCATATATATGTTTCTTATGACGACAAAGGACAAAATTTTGCCACAGAATATTTATAAATTTTTTATGGCAAGGAAGCTAGCAAAAATATTAAGATGCATTATTCTATATCAATAACATGATCAGACTATTTAAGAGTAGTAATTCTCAAAGGAATTACTCAATGCTTGATTACTTATCTGAATGGGTCTTCCTAAGCTTGATCATATGACCTTTTTAGCACTTTAAAATTGTCCATGAATATCTCTGGCATCTCGTATTATTTTTACTTAGAAGATATAAAATATTACGATTGAATGGCATGATTGTAATAGTCTAATTATATGAAGGAAACATTTGCAAAAGTGGCTAGGGCCGGTGCAAATATTTGAAAAACTCGGACCGGATCGGATCGGATCGGACCGATAGTTAATGAGCTAGGACCGAGCCGGGTTTAAAATTTTTGAAGAAAAAGACCGGTTCGGACCGAACCGGTAACTGCCTAGACCAGACCGTACCGTACCGATACCGGAACCGGTGAGCCGATCTTTAACGGGCCGATCCGGGCGGGTCTCAGCCTGACACATATAGTAACAAGCTCCGCCAGGATTTGCAGTGAGTTCCTGGTGACTCTCCAAGAGTTTTGGCAATTTCTGGCGACTTGGGGACAAAATATTAAATAGTCTCTTATGGGAGTCAAAATTGAGAGTGCCAAGAGACCTATTTCTGTTAATCTCCCAAATTTATGAAATAAAAATTTTGTTACCGTAACTCTTATAGAAATTAATCAGAACAGTGTCATAGAGCCAACAAAATTAAAAAAAGATCATTGCTATTTACAAAAGACAAGTTGCTCCAACTGAACAAGTAAACATCTAGCTCGAAAAGTAAGGCTTGGTGTTGAGATTTCATCAAAACATATGTAGTTCCTCCCTGTTCAAACACATCAAAAAACACAACCAAGGATTATTCTCCAGATATTTTTGTTGAACTTTATCAACTCACGAAAACTCCAACTTTCATATGCATTTCTAAATGTTTGAGGCATGCATGACATATACATAGAAACATATTTTCTTTCTTTTCTCATCGAATCTTTTTAACCTTTTTCCCTAATACATTTTTATTAACTTGATCTGAAACCAGTTATCTTCCTCGATTTCTCATGAGATTGCCTCATGACACCGTAAAACAGTTTTCTCTTAGCACATCAACTGATAATTTAGTGTGACTTTCGGAAACCCAATGATAGAAACAGAAAGAGGACACTAAGACGAATCTTGGAATGTAATGTTTGCGCCATTCAAACGGCAGTCGATGGTGGCCCATCGATGGTCAACAATGGTTCCGACAACGGAGCCACGGTGGGAGAAAGAGGAGACTGGAAGATGAGTTTTCTAGATGAGAAAGTGTGAAGAAGAAAATATCAAATGATTATAGAAAAGTGCTTAAGGGGTAGAAGAAACTATCTGTAAGAATGCTAATAAATTCAAGACAATAAAAAAAGTGCTCAGCAAAACCATGCCTAAAATGGCTCAATTCACATAAAAAGTGAAAAAAAAAAAAACTCTCTCCCCCACCCAAAATTTTCACCGGGTGCCCTCCATAAGGAGTGGTGTGCAAGTTTGCCCCTGTTTAATAATATTTTAGCAAAATACACTTATTTTGGTACGGAGCCAAGACTTTAAGGCATAAATTTGTAAGTGTTGACTTTTAGGCAAGAGGTCAAGGGCCAGTATTGTCTTGCTTACACTTCAAGTTATATGGGGCAGAAAGAGATTGGATGGGGTACGTGTTGCCTTTTGCCAACACTTCAGGGGCACATATTGGCAAATAGAGAGGAGTAAAAAAAGGACAAATCTTGGCCCGTGCCAAGAGATCGACATAAATATTTGGATTTTTTACCTTAGATGAACATTTGTCGAAAATATTTTCTATTTATAAACACTTTCTTTAGTTTTTTACTTTCTGTAGCCATTTATTTTTAAATTTTTTTTATTGATATTAGTTTTTTGAATATTTCTGTTAAATAAATGTAATTAATATTATTCCGATAATTGTGGCTTTTTTTACGTGTGTAAATGCAGTTAATTCCATTTATTAACCGAATGGAAAACGTTTCGTCTGATACATTATGTATCCCTATTTTCTAGATAAATTGATTAGCTTAATTAACTCGTTACGTGCGTAAATCTAGGCGTGTTGATTGTTCAGTTACGCTTTTCAATATTAATCACTAATATTACTTTATTTCTCACGCAAACGGTTTGTTTCTCAACTTTTCAAATGCTCTGTGGTAATCTTTCTTTTTCTGTATTTAAATGTAGTGGGATGCAGCATCCTTCATCAATTTTCTGAACCGTTCTTTTAATCTAAATTAGTTCTTATATTTACTTTTCTTAGAAACATCTGAAATGAGGAAGTGGCGTCGATCTGGGGACAAGTTTCATGTTACGAACAGTCCCGATGAAGAAATGCTTGTTGAATCTCAACCTGTTAATCATTCTTCTTCGCATGCATCCATTATTCCATCACGAATAACTCGGTCACAGGCTGCATGCAAACAAAAACTGAAGGTTGCTGGGAAGAGATCTCGAGTTGTTCAAGATGAGGTTGAATTTGTTGATGTTGAATGCGATCAAAATATTGTGCAAAAGAAGGGAAGGAGAAGGGGCAATGTTCTTAATATGGACTTAGAAGTTGATACAAAGTCTGATTGTGGTTTGAAGGTAATAGTTAAAACTTGATTGGTATTTTTGTTTAAATATGTGTAGTTATAATTATTAATTTAGGTGTAATTTGTTATTAGTTTATATGTATTTTTCATCTAAACAGTATTTTTTATTATGATTATGTTTCATGCCTTCTTTAGTGCAATGTTCCAGTTATTATATATTAGTGTTAATATTGTGTAAATTTTATCATGCATGTTAGTTGTATATGTGTTATTTCAGTTTTCTTTAGTGAATCTGGTTGTATTTATATTCATATGATGGTTTTGTTTAATTAAATATGTTGTTAATTTATTAGTTTTATTTTGTTTTTTTTTTTTTTTTGTTCTTTGTTTTCTGTAGCTTGGACTTATTACTTGTATACATATTATGAATTTAATATTAGTTTTTTGATAAGTTGAGTATGCTTACTTTTTAGTTTTAATATTAGTAAATATTGCTGCAGATATTATATATTCATGGTAATATTAGTTAATTATGATCATGCATGGTAGTTGTTTCTGTTTTATTTCAGTAAAAATAAAGTTTGGTGTTTTCTTATTTATATTTCAGTTTTATTTCTTAGATATGTTGTTAATATTATTAGTAATATTTTTGTTATTTATGTTAGTCTTTGTATTTCTCAGATATGGGACTTTTTTACACCTAAAGAGAAATATGGTAATCGACCAATTAATGTTCATTGCAATAAAGAGATCAGCTCTGAGTTAAAGCAAAGACTGACTGGTGTGTTATATGACAAGTTTAAGGCTACGTGCTTTGGAAATTTTCTTGATATGCCTGCCTTTCATGTGCAAAATCAGGTTCTGGTTGGTTTGTTGCTTAGACAAGTTGTAGGTCCTACTTCGGATGCGTTGTATTTTGTAGTAAACAATCAGAGACTTAAATTTGGTATGAAAGAGTTTGCATTGGTTACTGGTTTGAGATGTGTTGGTGATCATCTTAAGAATTATAGAAGTATTGAAAAAAATCGTATTGTTGTCAAGTATTTTGCTGGAGTTGATAAGGTTAGGAAATCTGCTTTAGATGAGTGTTTTAAAAATAAAATGTGGGATAATGACGAAGATGCTATCAAAATTGCTGCGTTGTATGTTTTAAATACATTTCTTTTTTCTACTAAAAATAGTGAAACAACTCCTCATTACATAGATGCAGAGCACTTTGATATTATTGAATCGGGTGAATGGGAAAGTTATCCGTGGGGATATAAAATCTTTTATGCAACTATTGATTCATTGCACAACAAGGTGTGTGTTTGGAAATCTTCATATAGGTTTGCAGGGATGCCGTATGCGCTGCTTGTTTGGTTTTTTGAATGTTGCCCCACAGTTAATGGCATTATAGCAAATCGTGTTGCTAATAAGGTTCCGTGGATTCTGAATTGGGAAGTTACTCGTCACCTTGGATATAATGAAGTGCAAAAGGATTTTTTTTCTTTGACAGGTTCCAAGGTAATGATATTGTGTTTTTTAATTATTGGATATTGTATATATATTTGTTATTTATTTTTATTGTTGGTGTTTTAACTGATACCATTGTTGTATTATTATATTTTGAATATGCAGATGGTTGTTGATAATATCACAGCTACTGACATAGAGGTTGAATCATTGATGTTACCTGAACATGAAGAAACAGATACTAATGAAGATTCTGATTCACAATGTGATCGTGATATTCCAGATACTAATGCTGAGGCGAGGATTGATTCTGATTCTTCTGTGTTTCCTAGGAATTATGATATTATCAAAGAACTGGATATTTTTAAAAAAAAACCAGGTTGAGTTGAAGGAGTTTATTCAGGCAAATACGGTTGCAGTTGATGGTGTCAAAGATTTTATGGTTTCTATGGCCGAGCGAGTGTTCAAAGAGCTTGAGGTTATGTCAAAGAAGATTGCTGGAAATGTTCGGGAGGAGGTACAATGTTATATTTTGTTATTATTGTTCATATTTTTTTATTATTATTGGTGTTAATTTTTTTCTGTTTATATCTATAATTAGGAAGTAGGTAGGGACCGTATGTTTAGTTTTGGTGGATTTGGATCAGACAATGAAGTTGGTCGGGATGAAGTTAATAATGTTCGTGTTGGAAGTACGTCTATTGGTACAGTTTCGGACACCTATTTTATTGTGTTTTCTTTCAGTTGTTATTATGTGTTTTGTAAGAGATATATTTTAATAATTGAGGATGTAATGATCTTTAAGCATTTTGCATTTAATATATGTATTGTTATTTTTTTTACAGTTGCAGGAACTTCTGGGGGTAGTAGTGATACTCTATTGTGTCTGTCACCTATTGTTGATGGAAGAGATGGAGGTGATAATGTTATGAGTTGTGAAGCAAATGCTATTGGTATGGTGTGATAAATTTTTTTATTATTAATATTTTTAGTATTGTATTTGCTTCTGTTTATTATTATCATGTCTTTTTTATGTTTGATCGTGTTTTATGTATGTTGTTACGTAGTACCTCGAAAACTGGATTTTGGACAATTTGGAAGTCAGGAAGGGGATGGAGATGCATTTCCTCCTTTGTGCTCTCAGGATTTTAATATCATTGATAGGAGTGTTGAGAAGAAGATCCAGGAATCTGCCGAACGGAAAGTGGTGCTTGAAGGGTCTTCATTGGTTCCAGGTAGTTGAAATTTTTGTTTATGTTTTTATTAATGATTGTTGTTATGATTGAAGGATATTAATATTTTGTTGTTTTTATAGGCAATGTTGATGTAAATATGGATTCTCAACAGAGGAAGGGATGTGCGAGTGAGGACTCAATGTCTACTCAGGACTTAAATATTATTGATATGAGCGTACAAAAAAGGCTTGAGGAATCTGCCAAGCGTAAAGCTTTAACTGGTCTGTCTAAATATATAATGTATTTAATATTTTGTTTATATTTATAAATATTGCAATGTTTGAATCTCCTTTTAATTCTATCTTTTGTTTTGATTCAGTCAATGTTGACCTGCGTCATGATACAGAACAGATATCGGCAAGTGATGGTGAAGTGCATGAAGGAACTTGTGGTAATGGTTTAAGTGCTGTTACAAAAGTTATTGGTTTGACATTGTTTTTTTAATATTAATCTTTTCAATATTTATCAGTTTTGTCTGGTCTTTTTTTTTTTTTGTTTTTGAATAGTTTGTTATGAGGAGATGTGTGATATTCGGCATATTATTCATAATCCTTAGTTTGTTGTTAATGTTTTGTTCTTTTTGGTAGTTTAAGCTGTAGTAATATTTTTCTTTATTTGTGTTTCATTAGAAATTGTTACCCCTACTTTTGCAAATATTGTTCCACAAAGTGTTGATGGAGGAGATATTGAATCAATCAGCTTAGAGGATTTGAAAATAATAGACGAAATTGTTGAGGGGAGTTATTGAATTAGCTGTACGCAATCCTAATGCTGTGTCATCACAAGTGCTGAAATGTGAGTTTATTTTATTTATTGTTGTCTTGTCTGTGGGTAGTTGCATTATTTATTTAAGTTTGTATATGAATATTTTGTATGTGGTTTTTTTAGCAACTGTCGATGTTGGTAATGTGGATGGTCGACGAGGTTTTCCGAACTTTAGGATATTTAACACTCAGGAGGAGGAAGAAATATATGGAAGGAATGATCCTCCTTCTGGAGAGGGCAGTAATAGTGTAATTGCAGGTGAAGTGCAGGATGTCGCACCCGCTGATATGGGTAGGAACATGTATTCAGTAGTATCAATTTATATGTTTTGTATGTTACATATGCATTTTCTTCTTGTATTTGATTGTTTGTGTTTTTATTTGTTTTCTAATTTAGGTTTGGTTATTTTGAATGATAATAGCAAGGAATCTGCTTGTATTAATCTTGCCAATGTCGTCCAACCAATTAATGTTGGTAAACAAGTGTCTGAAGGTGTTGATGCAGGTAAGTTTTAGCACTGAAATTTATGTAATTTTGGCAAGATTTGTAATAATATAAGTAGTATGTCTAATATATTGTTGTAGTTTAATTCTTTTAGTATGATTTTGTCTCTTTGTTATATGTATCTGAGTATTGTAGTGATTTTGTTTTTGTAGGTCGCGTTTATGGCCAAGTGTTGAATAGTAGTAGTGATGTAGAGCTAACTAGGTTGCTTAATGATATTGATGAGTTTTCGGAGAAGGATCTTGAAATTGCTGATCCCAGTGTTACACATGATGATAAGTGCAAGCAGGGTATTTCTTCAAAGCAAAAATTACGTAGTAGGAGAATGGTTAGGTTTCAGAGGTCGCCCTTGGTGTATAGTTATGTGCAATCTGGTAACAGATTCAAGACTGTTTCTTCCTCTGGATTTGCATTGAAGCACCCATTCATTAGCAAACCATGGTGCCGAGTTGATTCGAATTTGTTGGGAAGCTTTTCTTTGTGGATTAAGGATCGGTTGATGAAGAATAGGTATCATTTTGTTCTGCATATTTGTGTTTGGATTTGATATTAATTGTTTTTGGTTAGAAATTAACTGTGTTTTTTGATCAATCCACAGGGATCCTCCATACCATTATATTGCGAATATACTCCGGCCAAAATTTGATTTTGGTGTGTGCCTGGTATCATCTAAAGAGTGGTTTCATTATTTGTATTCTGCTGATAACCCTCTTTTGGAAACGGTACGTAGGTTAAATTTATATTGCTCAATATAATTATTATTTAATTTTTTTTGTTCTAATATTTCTTTTTTTTTTTTGCTAGCATATTGATGTTATTCTCTACTACCTGAGGAAAAAAGCCAAATTTGATTCCTGTGTTCAAGGTCGTTTCACAACTACTGACTGTTTGTTTGACTCAACCATAAGAGATATTTACAAGTGCTTCAAGAAGAACAATAATTCTTTATCTCTTGCTGGTGATAAGCATATCATATTTGATTACATGAAGGGCTTATCGATTAGGTGCAATACTCCGTGGCAGATGGTTGATGATGTTTTTCTGTCGATTAAGGTGTTTGATGATTGGCACTGGATTTTGGGTAGGCTGTCTTTTAAGAAAAGAGTGTTGTATGTGTATGATCAGAAGTTAGACAACTACTACTATGATGATGAAGTGATACGCGCTGTTGAGTCGTATGCCATTTTGATCCCTTTGTTCTTGTCTGCGATGGGATTTTATGACAGCAGGGACGATTTAAATCATACAGAATATGTTTTTGGTGAAAAGCCATTGACTGAAAAGTGGGATGTATTGCATGTGTATGACATGACTGGCGTGCGGAAATCGTAAGTGCTTGATTCTGTTTGTAAGTTGATGTTTTCAGTATATTGTTTATTAATTTGTTTTTGTTTTTGATGATTCAGGGACTATGGTGTTTTTGCGCTTACTTTTGCTGAGATGTTTATGCATGGACGTGGTATGCCTGCTGCTGGCTGTAATATTAGACGATATAGGAAGAGATTTGGTGCGCTTTTGTGGGATTATGGAGTCAAGAAGCAGGAGGCCAATATGCAAAGTGATGCTGAAGACTAGTTGTAACTGTTTTTCTGTTTTTTATGAACTACATCTTAATGTAATTTTGTTTCAACTTTTTATGTTGACTTAGCTTAGGTATAACCTGAATATTATGTTAATATTGTGTATTTGGCTTTTGGTAATTGTAGTTTATGTTTCTTAATATGTGTGTGTTAATGGTTCGACTGTTTCAATTGATATCTGTCTTTCCATTATGTTTCAGTTGTAATTGTGTTATTAATTTCTTTACATATTTATGTTTAATATTGTTTTATATGTTTATGTTAATATGTAAAGTTATACATGTGTTTATTTTAATATGGAATGTTATTGCATTAACTTTTGAACTTTTGAAATTTATCTTCTAGTAGATTAATGTTGGCTAATTATATTTTTTTGGTTGTGAATGTATCTATTTGTTATTCAAATTGCTTCAATATATGTATTGTGTGTTATATATAGAATATTTGCTTATCTCATGTGTTCCAATCTTTTATTTTTTTAGCTTTACATATTCACTTTGTACAGTATGTTTGTACTTTGTAAGTACTTATTTATTTTTGGGTATTACAAAAATTGGTATTATTGAAGCTCTGATTTTAATATATTGATTGTTATGTATCTTATGCTTAGATATCTTTTGTTGTTTTTTGAATATTTTTATATCAGTAGCTTCTGGATATTTTTACATTCAATTTAGACATTTTTTGTAAATATCTGAATATAAATATGAGCAGAACATTCATGTTTTTGATGCATATTTATAGGGCAATTAAATAGCATTTGATTTGAAATACTTCATAGGCAGGTTATAAATGAAACAGTAAGTTCAGATTATATTAATATATTTGGTGATCAAACTGTATAATAGCATTCTGACATTTACTTGAAATCACTTTTGCAGTAGAACATATATCATTCTGAAGTGTTTCATACAAGATCTAATTAACTATTGGAGGGTTGCGACATGTCTTTCTATTATGTCCTTCTTTCCCACAGCGGCTACAGGCAAGTTTGCACTTAATCTCCCATGGTGCTTTAATCCTTCTTTTCTTTGGTCTTCCAGCTTTTGTTCGCCCCTTTGGTGGGAGCAATTCTTCATTTATTATTTCGTCTGGAATTGTCCAAGAGCTTTGATCTTGCATGGGATAAACTGGTTCCTCATATGTGTTAACTAAGTTTTTCTTTGTGCAAATCTCTGAGCAGAATGTATATGGATCAATATTGTTGTATCTCAGAACAGCTTGTGCGTGTGGGCAAGGGATTTCATCCAATTAGAATCGCCTACAGGTACAGGTCTTATAACGAAGGCATATAACCTGCCTTTTTGCACCATCATGTACCTCATACATGTTTTCATTTGATGGGATTACCTAGGCATTAGCAGAATAATATGTAATCAGGCAATAATATTTTAGCAAACAGAATATTAGTGTTAATGAACTGAATTCATTCCATACCGTCATCCTTCGAGAAGCTTCCATACTTGACTTGAACAGACTTTGATTTTTGTTTGTTAGCACTTTAAAAGTGCCCATTGCCTTTTTTTTTGTTTTCCCAATTCCATTTCCTTACAATATCTCTCATTGCATCTAGCAGTTCCATAATAGGCAGAGACCGTGCGTCTTTAATTCTGCCATTTATAGATTCTGCTATGTTGCTTGTCATCATTTCTGCTCTATTTGCTTCTGCGTATGCCCGGGACCACTTTTGATATCCAATATCCGAGAGATATTTCTTTACTCTTTTATCAATTTTCTCTATCTCTTTCATATAGTGCTCAAATTCCTTCATGGTGTAGGCTTTTGCTAAGTTAAAAAATATTTCTCCTATTTCTTTGTGGCTGATCTTATAATTTTTTTTTACATTGTTCCAAAGATGATATACACATATGCAGTGAGGTACCTCTGGATAGATTATTGAACATGCGCGTGAAATACTTGCACATCTGTCAGATACTAAGCACATACCTATTCGGACTCCATATGTGTACCTGAAGCACTCAAAAAACCATTCCCAGGATTTGTCGTTTTCTGAGTCAACGACTGAATATGCCAGCGGAACAATGCTTCCTGTATTTTCATTTGTTTGTTAATTTTTGTTTTTAGTTAGGGAAAGCAAATATTCTTCTAAAGTTATTTTACATATATTCATCTGCTATACAAAATAGTGAAATATTACCTTCTCCATCCTGAGTTGAAGCTGCAATCAATGTGCCACCATGAACATCTGATATAAAGCAGGCATCTACAACAACAATTGGCCTGCAGTATTTCCAGCTCTGTATGGATGCATTCAATGATATGTAGACGTATTTGAATCGATTGTCTGATGTTTTTTGCAGCTTTGTGATTGTACCTGGATTTGTTGTTCTAAGCATATACAGATTACTTGGTAACAAATTATATGATTTGGATGGATTTCCTCTCAACAGTTCAAGTGCACATTCCTTTGATCTCCAGGCTTTCATATAGTTTAGTTCTAGTCCGTAATCATTCCTAATATCTTGTATTATATTATTTGGTGTGTAAGTTCTTTTTGGATCCTTGAACTTCTCTTTAATAATTTCTCTTATTGTACTGTAGCTTGCATGTCTCTCTGAAAGCAGCCTATCTTCTTCTGGACAAGTATGTGTGTTTTTAAATTCTCGTATTTTAAAGATGCCTGATCCACCTATACTTGATGACCGCATGATCCATTCACATTGTGTTCCAGTGCACAACAAAGCGTACCTGCAACATGCAGTTTTCAGATATGTGTTCTTGACATTAATTTATAATGACCAGTACTCTTCTGCAATATATATTGTAGTTATAGATATTTTCCGATATTAGACTATCTCTTTTTCTTAATATATCTGTAAGTGTAAATGATGTACCTTGTAGTAGATGATCTTTCAACTCTGTACTTGAAATTCTGGTTTAGTGCCAGGTTCTTCATCACACTTACAAGTGTTTTTTTGTCCTTATATAATTGCCCAGCCGCAATATTGTAGTTGTTGTTGTCGGTTATGATACATGCGGATTCCAAAGAGGTGCCATCATAATTATGCATTTCAGGATCCATCACCTCTTCATTATTCTGGTACAAATTTAGGGAGGATACCTGCAGTTCATTGCAATTGTTTGTTATCTGAGTATTGTTAGTTGTAGTTTCTGCACAGACAATTGCACCAGGTTGATTCTGCATTGTTACACATAAAGGATACTGTGTAACATCTGTTGTTGTTTTTCTTAGATCAATGTAGAAATTCAGACTCATATCGTTGTACACAACCATTGGCTTCAACCCATCTTTCAACTTGTACTTGATCTCTATTGATCCGATTATGCCAAATTTTTCAATCATATTTTTGATTGAACTAACTAACTTTTCGTATGTGCAGTCTATAGGAACAACAATACCATCCATATTACAATCTTCGTAGTTGTAGTTGTTGTTCCATATTCCATTGAATTGTATCAGAAGATGTACGTTATCCATTTTTGTATGCTTGCTGATTGGTATTGCAGTTCGATTAGAGACTCAATATATGTTACTTGTGCCGTATATATAGGGGTAGTGTGTGGCTGTAGTTAGGAATCTAGGATAGTAGTTGTTGTGTACGTGTATTCCCCATATTCCTAATTTTTTGGGACAGATACAATGTTAGTTTCTTGATATTTAATGTTTTACGGATTTATTAATGAATATCATTATTTTTGTAATAATACATATTTTAATTATTTTGTTATTAATATTGGCTACAAATAGTTGTGGCCATTTTCTAGTAAATATTCTGTGTAGGATGGCTGTTTGTGTAATGAGCCCTAAATATTTCTGTCCAGATTTTTTATTAAACAAAATCCTGTTATCCATACTCCTTGGTATCTCATCCAACATTGCGACATAGAAGCCCAATATTGTAATCATAACAAAACTGAAACGTAAAATTTTCACTTACAAGCCATTTTTATTACTGGTATTTAGTTTGAAGCCACTTCTTTTATTGGTATTATATGAGAGGTCGTTTTTTGGAACTTCAATCTTTGTGGGCTGAAGTTCAAACTTTGTGGGTTGAACTTCATGCCTAAATTATGAAGTTTCAACTTCAATCTGTAAGGGCTGAACTTTTAGGTATAGATGCGTAAACTTCAACCCTTGTGAGCTGAAGTAGAACTTGAATCCATGTGGTGGCTGAAGTTGAACTTCAATCCTTGTGGGCTGAATTTCAACCCAAAAAAATTGAAGTTTCAAAAAGTGGCATCTCATGTAAAACCAATAAAAAAAGTAGCCTCAAATCAAAGACCACTACCAAAAATGTCCTTTGGTGCACTTCGCCCTAACAAAACGGGCTAAGTGCACGAAAGGCCACTTTTGCCACTGGTCTTTGGGCACATGCCACTAATACCAAAATATTTAGTTTGTGGCCACTTTTGCTTAAAGAGATAGAACTTCAGTCCAGAGGCCGGATTGAAGTTCAGTCCTTAAAGATTGAACTTCAATCCACGCCCATATGGACTGAAGTTCAGTCCATAGCCATACCATGGACTGAAGTTCAGTCCATGGCCATATGGACTGAAAGTTCAGTCCTTAAGAGATGGAACTTCAGTCCAGGGGCCGTATGGACTGAACTTCAGTCAACTATCATAACTTAAGTCAACATTTATTTAGTAAAGACCCAAAAGTGGCCTCTAGTGTAAGACCAAAGAAAATAGTGGCCTCAAACTAAATACCAGTGTTAAAAGTGGCTGCTGGGCGAAATTTTTACTAACAAAACCCAAAGCTTAAAGAATCCAAAACAACAGCTTTAACAGGTGGGCCAGTCGAACAAATACAACAGTTAGAATTCAAAACACTAAACCGCCATTTGAAAATTTGAACTACAGCTTTCATCTCTCTCACACACTGTTCACAAAGGGGAAAAACAGTTACGAATTTTAGAGTCTGATCCACAAGCTAAGGTTCGTTAATTCTTTTAGTCCATTTTTAGTTTTAATTTTTGTGAACAAATGTTATCTTAAAAAACTAAATTTTGGTCATATTTCTGCTAAATTTGATTCCTTTTTGATAACTGAGAAATCTTTGAGGTTAGTGAGGCACGGTTTAAAACTCGCCTGCCCCTCTACCTTCTCCATTTAAATACCAGGCTTTTGTCTGTGACAAGACTCAAACTTGTCTGGTGTCTCACATTACAAGTTGAGCTCTTACCACTAGAACATAGCGCTAGGGGCGTGTACAACACATATTTTTATCTCTATAGTTTAGCTAGTTTTAGTAAATTATTTGCCTATTTTAAGGTCAGTGATCCATTATTACTATAGATAGGTACCTCTAATTATTAGATTTGAAGGAATTACACCGTCAGTGAGTAAAACAATGGACTAAATGGAGTACTTTTATATTCATAAATCACAATTCTGCCTTCCGCGCTGGGGTTCGAACCCCGCCACAGACAAAAATCTGGTGTTTAAGTGAAGAAGGGTGAAGAGGCAAGTCCATTATTTACCGAGTTTCAAACTGTGCACCACTAGCCTTTGGGATTTCTCGGTTATAAAAAAAGCACGATTCTTCATAGGATTGGGGAATGTTTTGGTTTGATATAGTTTATTTAGATGGATAAGTACTTAATTCTTCCTTTAGGGCTTTGATATGCGTTCGAACCCCAGCACAGACAAAAGCATGCTGTTTAAATTGAGATGGATAAAGAGGCAGGTCCAGTATTCACCGAGTTTCAGACTGTGCACCACTGGCCCTCGGGATTTCTCGTTTATAAAAACACATGATTGTTCATATAATTGGGGAGCTTTTTGGTTGAATATAGTTAAATTAAAATCCTCACTTTCTGGTAGGTCATTAAACTGATAATTTTCTGACTTTTTTATGAATTCACAGTTTTGTGTAGCTAGGTATATTTCACACCAGAAAAGTCGAATATATGTATAGGTGATACCGGCTGGAAGACTAGTGCTTAATAGAAGAGTCTTAGTATATTAGAGAACCCCTAGTGTTAGAATAGTCCTTAATTGTGTTTGTGTACTATTGAAACACTATGGACCGAAACATCACATTTATGATATTGAGGTTTCATGCAACTGACCTTAGCTAGCTTGTGCTTGAGGTGTGGTTGTTATTGTTACTGCCTATTGAAAAAATCAGTACTTTGTTTAATGAGACTAGATTTTAGAATGCTAATGTTATCTAGTATTGATGTTAACAGGATTTGTTGTCCCTGTGATTTATATGCAAATGGATCATCTTGTGGACACAAAAGTTAGAGTAGTTGTTAGAGTTCGCCCATTTCTTCCTCAAGAAATCAACTCTAGAGATGGAAAACCGATATCCTGTGTCTCTGTGCTCAACTCAGAAAATGAGCCTTCTGATGAAGTCACAGTTCATATAAAAGATTACGAGACTAGGTAAGCATTTCCTCCCTTGTTGACATGCTTTAAGACTCAATTTGTTTTAGTATTATAGAATATCATCTTGGCACTATTTTATCCGGGGGACCTTTTTATTTTTGGCTGTAGTCGTAATGAATGCTACAAACTGGATGCTTTTTTTGGTCAAGAAGACAACAATGTAAGCCAAATATTTGGCAAAGAAGTTAATCCTTTGATCCCTGGGATATTACATGGTTGTAATGTCACAATATTTGCTTATGGCGCTACTGGGAGCGGCAAAACTTACACCATGCAGGTATGTTCTTATTTGTTAGCATAATGCACAACTTGCTCAATTACTCTTGCAATTGGACTAGGTCTTATAATATGCATATGGGTGTTGGAGCCATGCACAAGCTTATCCCCATGTTTGCAGACATATGGTCCTAATCTAGAATCTTCCGTTAGGACCTGTTTGAGGATATGTATGTAAAATTATATTTCCCTTCCTAATTTTTGGATGTACACGTGAAGTTTGTTGTGCAATTACCTTGATGCTGATGTAGGGAACTGAAAACCTCCCTGGTTTAATGCCACTTGCAATGTCTGCTATTCTCTCGAAGAGTCAGTGGAAAAGTACCATAGCAATATCATACTATGAAATATACATGGATAGGTGCTATGATCTACTTGAACTTAAGGAGAAGGAAATTGCCATATTGGATGACAAAGATGGGCAGATCCATCTCAAAGGACTTGCACGAGTTACAATCAGTTCGATGTCAGAGTTTCAGGAGGCATTTTCTTCCGCAATCGAGAGGAGAAAAGTTGCACAAACAGGTGTTAATGATGTTTCTAGCAGGAGCCATGCTGTGCTCACGGTTTATGTCTCTACTCCCAGCTGTGATGATACTGGAAATGTCAATACTGGAAAGCTGAACCTTATTGATTTGGCAGGTTTTAACACTACTAAATTTTACCATGAATTATTTTAATGAATATTGAACAGAAAAGTAACGCAGACATGTATATCAAATGTCATTGAATTAGGAAATGAAGACAATAGAAGAACTTGCAACATTGGGATTCGTCTACGAGAGAGTGCTAAGATCAACCAATCCTTGTTTGCCCTGTCAAATGTGATATACGCACTGAACAACAATCAACTGCGAATACCTTATAGAGAAAGTAAATTGACAAGGGTATTGCAAGACTCTCTTGGAGGAACAAGCCGTGCTTTGATGATCGCTTGCTTGGTACGATGTCAGATATATCATCTTTTACCTTTGAGCGCCACAAATGCAACACTATTCTGAACTGTAAACTATTTTCTCCTCTTTGTCCATAGAACCCTGGAGAGTATCAAGAATCTCTTCATACAGTTAGTTTGGCAGCCAGGTCAAGACGCATATCCAATTTAGTTTCCTCAGCACAAAAAGGAGATACTCCAAAGGTTAAAGTTGACATGGAGGCAAAGCTTCGCGCATGGCTAGAATCTAAAGGCAAGACAAAAAGTGCTCAAATTACTGGGCCATTTGATTCTCCATTTACCGGCAAAACTCCAAATTCCATATGCTCTACCAAAAAACTTGGTTCGATTCAAAGCTCTTCAAAACAGAAATTTTTAAGTCTTCATGGTGCTTCAAGCTTAAAAAAGAGGTAAGAGATTTCTGTATGATCTTTCTGTATATACCAGTCTTTGATTTTGATGATTGGTTAACTTTGTTTTACAGGGACCCAGATGGTGCTTGTAGAAATCTATTTAATAGTGGACATCGATCAACCTTGGTAGAGGTAAACAAAAACAAAATCAGAACTATACATTTTACCTAGCTTGTTGTGCATTTATGATGCAGCACATTGCTGCTCCTTGCAGTATTCTTCTTTTTAAATGGAATAAAATCTACTGAGTAATTTGATTCACGGGAGGTCCTTTGTCATTTCCTACATAACTGCTGTATATGTAACTCCATTTCTGTGAAACTTAAACTATCTTATTTCCTCGTTTCTTGGGATTACCCTACTCGATTTAATGTAATGGCTGATAGCTTAAATTGGTCTCGAAGGAAATAGCTTCTAAACTTTGGTCATTGTTATCACAATTTTTGTTGTGGAAGAATTTAAGTTCATTGATAAATCATTTTAAGTTGGATTTCTACATTAATGTGCAAATGCAGGCTCAGGACCTTGCTAATGGTGGACAAAGAGAAGAGAAGACTTTGGAGGTTTTTGCTGAAAGGGCAGTGCCTGAATCTAATGCACCGTTGCATGGTACTACACCATTATAATAACTGTATATCAGTTTTTGCAATCTGCTTCTTGTATTCTTCATTCATTCTACGTAGGAGACTCATATAAGCTACAAGCATGTGAGAATGTTTTCAACTTTATATGTGCCAAAGCCAGTTTCTTCTCCTCCGTCTATTCAGAGAGTAGTATAGCTATTTTGTTTGCGTCAACTCCTATTAAGGTACAACCACGATATTATCTATGTCGCAAAGTTAGTTCCACACTTCTCTATTTATTTTCCCACAGAGAGTTGCAGTATAGATATCTTGTACAGATTTATAAGCAACCAATAACAAACCCTAATTTATGAGCAAACATCCTCCTATTGTGTCTAACATTTGATATGTTCTATCATACCCAGTGTTTGGTGCTCTTAAATGATCTCACTTATAAATATATGATTGCACATCCCTTTGTATGACTTACTATCATCTAATTCTCATTTTCTAAACTTGCTCCTTTTTCTTGTCGAGTTTCTGTTCATAGATCGCACAATCTTAGTGGCCGATTTCACCAAGATCTTACTAAGTCGACCGTGCTGAAGTTCTTCCCCCTCTTTCAAGCAATTTAGTGGTCATTACAAGATCAGCTTTCCTTCCACCATAAAAAATTAGTCCTGAAGAATGATGGTGTCGGTCTTACTCATCTCTTAAGCCATGCACCAATCATTTCGTTTCTTTTATCACATAGAACAGAGAGGCATTCTTATTACTATTTCATCATCTACTTGAGATATAGGTTTGGTCATTCTCTTTCCCCTAAATATTATTACTGTGTTGACTCTACTGTGAACTCAAGCTTAGAATCTCTCAACACATTTAGAGTTAGTATCTAATTTTTTCATTTATAGATGTAACTGAATTGGAGTTTCTTTATTCTCTAATGGTCCTATTTACAGATAATTGGACAAAAACTGGATATTGTCACCTGTTTCAATATAAATACTACTCCATTTATCTTGTTTACAGAGTCAAGTAAATTTTGTAAAATCTTTTCTGTTTGGTCTTGCGTAGATGAACAAACTAGTGCGGAGGAGAAATCAAATGCTGATGATTGTTTCAGCTCCCACAAGACATGTGAGGTTACCCCTAGGAAGGTCCTCTCTCCCATCAGCTCCAACGTAAACAGTGAGAACGTGACCTCAAGGGATCATGTACATCTTTTCTGTGATCCGCAGACTCCAGTGTCATCCTTTGATTTAAACAGTTTTGGCGAAAATCTCCCAGCATTAGGAACACCACTTGATAAGTTCAGTGCACGAAGTTCTAACGTAAAGGTGTGCAGGAACTTCTTTGTATTTATTTTCTGATTGATTAGCACTTCTGGCCATAATTATTTCATTTGTGGTGTATACAGAACTCTCTAGTCCAGGGGTACATTGAATTATTGAACACAGCCAGGAAGTAAGTATTGTTCTTCATCTTTATTTCCTTATAATTGTTCTGTTTATTCTTTATGGAGACTTGACTTTATTTTGTACTACACGGTGTTAGGGAGGAACTCATGGAGATAAAGGTATGTTGTTGGTCTCCTCACATGATTCTAAGATTTTCATCACTTCAACTAGCTCTGATTTCTGACTTCGTTTTCTCACAATATCCAGGGAATTGGACAAAAGTTGGCTGAATATATTATTGAACTAAGGGAAACAAGCCCAATGAAATCAGTAAGAAACTCTTCCTAAGGTTTATGATGTTACATAATTCTTGGTTTGTGGCTGCATGACACTAAACTTACTTACCTGGTTCGTGCAGCTAGACGACTTGGAGAAGATTGGATTATCATCAAAGCAGGTACTATCTGTAATTCCTCTTTAGCCTTTCTTACTTTCCTTATAAATGTATATCTATAGAATAATTGTGAAATAGAGAGTGATGAGTTAGTGTCTGCCTACACCCTCTCTAGGTACATAACTTGTTCAGGTGGACTGCAAGAGGAATGCTGGGATGAATCTGGTTTTCTTGCAACTTCTTGTTGTTTTAGGATTATGCAGGAGAAGGACTATCTATTCTGGCTAGAACTTACTTTAGGTTGTGTTGTACTAAGTTATACTTGGATAGAGGGAGAAAGAAGTAGCTCTGCTTTCATAATCCTTTGCTGTATGTACCCCATCAAGTTACTACTCTTCAGTCTATGTTGTACCAATTCTAACCATTGATATGTAGAAATTTTAGCACTTTCAGTCATAGTTGCTTTAACCCCCAGTTTTGTCCACACTTTCAGTCATATATGCATGTTTTTGAGTTGCTTTAACCCCTAGTTTTGTCCAAGTTATGTTAGGTTTAAACTAAAAAGTAAACTTAAAACTGCAGGAATATTTTTCCTTTAGAAAAGTTGCTTACCTCACACAAAATTTACTGTAGTAATGAATCAAGTTTTGGAAATGAGTTGGAATAATTGCAACAAGTTTTTTCAATTAGTTGAACCACAACCACCTCCAAACATTAGGTTAAAATACCAGATGCAGAGATGCTTAGCATGTTACAAACACCACATACTACTACTTGTATACACAAAAACACAAATAACAAGAGAGCCCAAACCATAGTTTAGACTCCATCACTATTTCTTATTACAACAGAAGGAAAACACACATAATTTCCCCTGTTAAGACAGGACTATAAACTAGACACTTTTAAAGACTAGTTATTTTTTCTTAGCCATAAGAGGCTACATCATCTCTGATCTGTTAAATATCTGTTTTCTTCACTTAGAACAAGTGCAGGGGTCACACTTGCAGTCAGATCCACATTTGCAACCATTCTCAGCTGGGGATTCACCCATCTCCATGGATCCAAAGCTTGTCTTCTCAGGTCCCACCCCAAGAATCAAAGTCTCAGTTGTGGTGCTCTCTGTGTAGCTGAAATCTGGGTACATCTTGCATCTGCAATACAAAATCCCCACCACATAAGGAAAGAAGAGGAAAAAAAACCCTTGTTAACCAAAAAACCCCCTTATAACTCACATCAATTTAGCAAGAGAACAGTAAACACAAGAAGTTAGCTAACACCATAAGTGTAAAGGGATCACAAACCCACAAAACTCTAACCAAAATTCCATTCTTACCCACATAGGAAAATATTAAAAGCTACATGCATGCATCTTCCAAAAGGGAAGAAACTAAGGAAAAAAAGGATAAAAGTTCCTTAATAACCACAGAACTCACATCAAAACAAGGAAGATACCAAACAGGAAAAAAAAAAAAAAAAGGACAACCTGTTCATCACTCCATAATTTCCTATAAAAAACAATCTTGCAAGAAAATTACCCAACATAAAGAAAAAACTTATCCAAATAGTAAAAAATGTCAATCTTGTAAACAACCCCACAATTTCCCAAAAAAAAATCCAAATTTTTCCTATAAAGGACAATCATGCATGTATTTTATCGGATCGGATGGACGAAATCCCTCCACCCTCAAACAAAAGGTACCGCGTTCAAAACCTTAAAATGAAAAAAGTTCCTAATAGTCTACTTTAATGAACTCTATGTATCACGAATTATAATTAGTCGAATCAGCAAATACTAGATACAAAAAACTACACAAAAAAGACATCATGCATGTAGCTTCCAAAATAATAACACCTCGATAACAATTTAACTTTACGAAATAATTAAAACAAATCTCTAAGGTTCATTTTAAGTCAAAAGTTTCAAAAAAATTCTTTATAAACTCCGTGTCCAATCAACCACCTTCACATAAATTACAATATAACTAAGGAAAAAAATAATTACCCTCCACAGCCGTTGCCGCACTTGCAGCCAGATCCACAACCACAGTTTCCACCACAGCAAGACATGTTTGTGATTAAAAAGAGAGACTGATAATAATAATAATTCAAGAAACGAAAGTGTATTTGATTGATGTAGAAGATGAACCATGAGTGTCCATTTATAGTGTAACGAAGGGAAATGGAATGATGGTATCGACCGTACACGTGGCAAGATCCTAATGTAACATCAATCCTTGTAAGTCGGTCCATTCATGATCATAATATCTTCCACGTATGTGTCGTTTTCTATTATCAAAATCTGTTCCCTATTATTACTCCTATTATGCATGTTAAGAGACTTTAGTATGTTCTAGACATGTACATCTTCCTTAAATGAGTCATTTCATTCATAAAATAAGGATCTTTTAAGTTTGGTGTTCAGAATTCAAGCAATTTAAATTAGAAAGTTCTAAATTTATAAGTTGTATATATTAAATATAATTTTCAAAGAAATATACATTGTTTGACCAAAGTTACGGGATTCGACTGAATTCCCGTCCGGTATGCTAGCTCCGCCTCTAGGGCCGGCCAACCCCTAAAGCAGGTGAAGCTACCGCTTTAGGCCCCGTATTTGTGAGGGCCCCGTTTTTTGTTATCCATAATAAGTTATACTACCTCCGTTTTTTAATAAATATTTATTTTTCTTGTCAAAATAAATGTCACTTTAGAAAATCAATACAAATTTATTTATTTTTTTCTATTCTTACTCATGCAATTAAAGATAGAAATGAATAATTATAGTCGACCATTAAAATTGAGAGTCACGCACTGATGGATGTGTTTAAAATTATTGTTTCGGTCGACTATAAGTTTTAAATGGGAACCTCGTAAGTTGGATGGTCGGCATGGCAAACTCGTGCAACTTGAAGTGTCGGATAGGCTATTCCGCCTTCAATTTATACGAACTTATTTGACATGACACAATGTTTAACAAATAAATGAAGATTTTTAAAATTTGTGGTCTAAACTAAACAAATGGTATTTGTGTAGATATAAATCATTTTGTTAGGGCACAGTGGTAAATTTGGGGTTAAGTTGTTTCCAAGTTTAGAAATCGCTAGGTCATTCTTTAGGAACGGACTAAAAAAAATAGGTTCACATAAACGGGAATGAAGACTAGTATTTAATATTTTCTTAATGGACGTGAAAAAAAGTAAAATAGACACTTATAATGGGATTGAGGTAGTATGTAATAGAAAAAAATCGTCTATCTGGAGTAAAAAACTAAGGTACGCGGGACCTTTCCTATTCATTGCGGGTTGGTTATTTGTCAGCATCGGTTTAGCTTACGATGTGTTTGGAAGCCCTCGGCCAAACGAGTATAGTTACATAAAAATTTTAAATCCTATCTAAGAATCTAACATCAACAATCTCTCAAGAGAGATTAAATGGATTAATATATTATCAATTGCGAAATACTTACTTGAAAAAATTGATTATAAAAAGTTTATTAATAACCTTGCATCTCAACAAGCTAAAAAGAAATATTATATATATATATATATATATATATATATATATATATATATATATATATATATATATATATATATATATATATATATATATATATATATATATATATATAATATTTTTTTTTTTTTTAAAAAAAAAAAAATTTAGGGCCTCCCGTTAAAATTTGGTTTTAGGTCACAAAATTCGTCGGGCCGCCCATGTCCGCCTCTTATCTTTTAGTCGACTTACTAGTAATGTCGAGATTAATAATAATGGAACTTGTCTATCCAACAATTTATAACAAATCTTTATACATTAAAAACTTCAAAAGAGCACGATCAATCTAATATTGCATTAGTTATACGTTATTTTTTGTCTTATACAACTTGACCAAACACATGTTATCCTATGTAGTACTCTATCTATTAATTGCTGAAATACCATAACCAAATAAACCTTAAGCTATTTATAAGCATGTCATTCTTTTTGGAGCGCTCCAATAAATAATTAGCATACGATCGAATGGGAGTATACAAGAAGGTATACTCATAGACGAATTACTATAACTTAAACGAAAGCTAATAATATTAATATAGCTTAATTTAGTTATTCCCATTATTTTGTTATTTCAAATATAAGATAGTAAAATTTAAGTTAAGGTACTATAATTATGTCTATATTAATATATTGGTAATGCTGGAATTTTGGATTGAAATTTTCCGTAAAATCTCTAGCTAAATGACTTCTAAAAAATGTCTTTACAGTATGATCTTTTTTGTTTCGGTAGATAAAGACGCTACTCTCTCCATTCCAATGCATGTAAAGGCGGTACTTTATTGAAACACAAAATTTTAAAAATTAAAAAAAAATAAACTTATAGTTTAGAACACATCTTAAAAATTTATGTGGCTGTAAATTAATTCATAAAATTAAATTTTCACTTAATATAAAAAAGTGCTTCCTTCGTAAGTTTTTTTTGGTTGATAATGCATAGAAAAGACAGGATTATAATAGAGAAACTTTTAAAAAATAAAGATGATTATTTGTGATTGAAGTGTTGTTTATGGCTTAAAAGTCAAAGTGAAAGGGACATATCATAATATCTTCACTTACGACAGACCCCAAAAGTTTTTGCACCTTTTTTCATGCAGCAAACTTTACTAATACTACTGTATATAACATGTTTAGTAAAGTTTATATGATTTTAAAGTCAATAATGATTAATTAGTTATAACCATTCTTTTGCATGTGATGTCAAATAAAAACCTAAAATTGCGTCCCCAATTACTTTTGTGTTACTTAAATAAAACTAATTAAGACTGAATGGTCAAATTGTCATTAAACTATCGAAAAAAAGCCAGATTATTCAAAGTACTTCTTTTTTTATTAAAAAAATTACGGTGATATTAGAGAGAATGAAAAATGATGGTAATTAATGAAAATTGAATTCACACGAGTATATTTGTTTTCTTCTTGCTATGATTGGTTTGTTGGTTCCCACGCAGTTCATGAGAAGATAAGATGAGGATGAAAAGTTTATGATTCCATTTCTACTTTTCTATTCTTGGATATAAATGCTCTCTATTATTTTAGTTTTCCTCAATTATTGGTCATGAAGAATAATCGTAAAACTTTCACAATGTCAAGTTTCGATCAATCTTGTGCCCTCAACTTTCTCCAAGAAAATTGAAACCAATATTACGGTAGACAACAAGACTAGAAAGATATTGATTATTGAAGGACAACAAGAACACATAATTCTAGGATTTTAATCCATATTCATATACGCTTAACGATACACTTATAAGTACAATATGTAGTGAAAGAAATCTTTTAAAAAATGATGAAACAAAGGCTAAAAATGCTGGGGAAACAAATAGAAATCTAATCTAATTGTAGCAGTTTAAGTTAAAGTAAGAATATTATTAACTGATAATGCATGTATGAAAAATGAATTTGTTGCTACATTAATTTGATGTAATTCTAGTACTTAACTTTTTTGAAACCCAAATTACTCCATCGATAGTGACTTCGTACCTACCCCAACATTGAAATGGCAATCATGTGTTGGAACAAATTGTGGGCACGCATGTAGCATTTGTTTCAGCTGTCATTCTTATCAGAGATTTAAGATGGTATTTTAATTAACTCACACTATTTTTGAACTTGAATTCCCAAGTGTTAAAAAGTATCAGGGATAGTTCTACATTGTATTCCCGTTGTTTTGGTATACTTATATGACAATTTGGTGTTACGAATCAAAATTTCAAAAATCAAAAATCAAAAGTTTGAAAATTTCTTGAAAACGCTTCAAACTTGAATCGAAGCTTGTTGTTGCTCGTTTGAGGTTGAAAACCATTGGAAATTGGTTAGAATAGTTGAATACACCATTGTGTATCATTGAATTTGAGTAACAGGTTGAAGAATTGGAAAATTTGCTGTAAAAATGGGCAAAACCCGTTGTTGAGAGTGCAGGAACAGCCAAGGCGGGCGCCCCAAGTGCAGGGCGGACCTCCTCAGAGAAGTTCAACTCTCTGAACTTTAGGGCGGAATGCCCTTGAGACAGGGTGGAGCGCTTCCCTCTGTTTTGGGGTTCGGGTAGTTGATTTCTTAGGCTTTCACTTGTTCTTTGCCTCTGGGCTTCCTGGTTAGTATTTCTAGGGTAATTGGCTACTCGAAAGACACTAGCTCTTGAGCATAATAGGACATTCGTGAGTAGAGGAGATTAGAATTAAAAGAAGAGTCGTAGAACTTTCTTTGGCCTCAAGTGCGCACTTTAAATAGTCGTCCATTCATAGAGTCCCATTAACTCCACTGTGAACCAATACTTGGACATGCTAGTTGTGATCAACGTAGTTTCTAAGAGATTAAGGCCTTGTCCTTGAGTGATAATATATCGAGTGATACATGCGGGGGAGTGAATTTTTGAGGTTCTTTTCTCTTATTGTTGCAACTATGTCGGATTATGATTCTGGAGATTATGACTCATGTGGGGATGATGGAGACTATGGTTCCTATGATGATGTTGATGGAGATTACTATGATGACTCGGGAAACCATGGCTTCTATGATGATGAAGCGTGTTACTATGATGATCATGAGACTAATGAAGACTATGAAGCTTGTGAAGACGAATGTGATGACTCTTATGCTTCTAGTCAAGAAATCGAAGATAGTAATGCTTCAAGGTTTGAGTTCCTACTTACTCTTCTTGTGATGAATTTGAATATGAAAATAGTGACATAGGAAATGTTGATGAAGATTGTTATAGCGATTATTCATGTGCATCTTCTTCTCCTTCTGTTGCTCATTATAAACAAGATGGTAGTAAAGGTCCTTCCATTAGTGTGGGAGGTGGTTGTTCCATGGGAAAGAAGAAGCTTGCATCTTCTAGCTATGCTAAGCGACCTAATGCTTCTAATTCCCATGTGAAGGTGGTTTGAAAAATGGTGTTGCTCTTGCTACGAAATTCTTGTATTGCTTTATCAATGCCGTGAGGGGTATGGGTAGTTGTAGTAGGAGTAATGCTATTGCCAATGGAACCAAGGCAAGAGCTTTTTATGAGTTCCATGGCGAGGTTCTTTCCTCAACTTTCAACAACACTTCTAATGTTGGAAGAGTGACGGAAAGTGGAAGTGACTCTAGCAATGTTGCTAGGAGATGAGGGATAAGGGAGACCCAAGTTAATGGTGGTGCTACTCTAGGGCATTCAAGTTCTTACTTGGATGCAAATCTACAAAACTTGGGTAGGCGAAGCACCCCTTTAGTTGATAGGCAAATGATACCATGCCATGTTCTAGAGCATCCTTATGTGTATAATGGTGTGCGAGTTTCTAAGGAGGCTCGAGTGCTCATATCTCATAGGAGTTATAAGGGTTATGTGTGGTGTGGTGTGTATAACATGCAACACTTTGATGTTTGGTTAGGTGAGCCATGGTTGCACAACAAAGAGTTGCAATATAGTGCTAAGAGGGATGCATATCTTGTGGGCACGAACCAAAAAGGTTCATGAGCTTGCACCTTACGGAACAAGGGGAAAGTTGTCTACTACTGTGTATTCTTGGGCTATGTAAAAGAGCAAAGAGCGAGAACTTCATTCCATGGTTAAAAATGAGCAATAGAGGAGTCCTATAAACACAAAAAATAGTGGGACTAGTGCAAGAAAAGAGTTGGCAAGCGTCAACAAGGTGAACCAAGAAACCACAAGTTTCAAAGCCAAGTGGTTCACCAACACAGAAGAAGGAGACATCAAGTGATGAGTCTCCAAGTCCTAGATTCCGGGTTGATGTAAAAAGTCCGGCTACTCCGGCTATGGGCATTCTTGGGCCTCGTCCCAACTCGCCCGAATATGAGAGACAAAAGATTGAGAGGAATAAGGGAGCGACCGGTGACAACTCTCGAGTGGAAAATGGAGAGGTTGTGATGATTGATTTGAGTGGGTTGTCACCACTCGAATCTACACCTGATCTTGAAGAAAAAATGAGGGAAAAGAGAGAGGGAAAAAGAATCATTGAGAATGAGGGCACCCCTTATTCTAACCTTAACCCTTTATTTTTTTCTTCTACTTGTTTGAATTCTTGTGTAGGAATTCTTGGAGGCAAAATGATGGAGCCTCAATCATGTTCCGAAGTGGAAAGACAAGGTGAAAAAGATTCCAAATGTGAGCTACAAGGTGGAGGAACTACCCATGATACTTCAAATGCATTAAGTGAGCAAGATGGCAACTCAAATGTAAGTGTTAGTTCTTCTTTCCTTAAGCATGCTACTTCCTTGTCTTGTAAAATGGTTTGTGAAAATTCAACACTAATTGGTGATTTGTATGACTACAATGTATTTGCAACTAGTGTAGAGTCGGTTGGTCAACTTGTGTGTGAATGCGAACCATTAGTTGAGAGGGTTGATAAGCCACATCATTATGTGAGCTAGGTTTTCATTGAACCTCTCTTTAGTGAAGATATTATGGTTGACCGTGCTTGTGAACCTTGTTATGACATACCACCTATATTTGATAAAGGTGAAGATGAGTTAAGTGAATAACCTATTATTTCCTTTGATTGCTTACTTGATAGTGGTGGTCTCTTGTGTCGTAGTAAGGATGGTTGTGACCTTGAGGAGTCTCTAGTGTATGAGATGGATCAAATTGTGTTCGATGACTTCTCAAGTATAGATGTTGTCTCTAGTTTGAATACTTCACTTTTGTTTGCTAGTGAACTTGAAAAATGTGCCTATACTAATCCTTTGTATGAGGGCATCTTCAATGGTGGTGGTGATTTGTATCAAACTAGAGTAGAGTGTGAGTTTGAACCTCCATGGATTGGAAAGCTTAACTTTATTGACAATCCATTGTTTGATTGTGATGGTGTATCTTCTAGTAGTCCTAATCTTACTTGTGTGGAATATAATGATGAAGAAGCTATGACAAGGACCTTCCTTGGTAACTTGTCTAGTGAGGAGGATTGTCTTGGAGGCAAAAGTAAAGGTGAAGAGGTACCTCTTGGTGTGTGTAAGAGTGCTCTTAAGAAGGGGAGTGGAGTATTTAATGTTAGTTGTCGATTGAACTATTTTGCCTACTCCATCCCATATGTTGATCACACCTTGAGTGTTGAACATGCCAAAGCCAATGTGTCACATTGTGATGATATTGATTTGAAGGCTTGGTGTGTTGATAGTAAGCTTAGGGGTCAAAGGAAAATTAATTACTATATCTTGCATGTTCCATATTCTATTGATTTCTTTGCTTATTCTTGTGTTGGATGCGCGTTCTTTTTTAGTCAAGTACTTGTTGTTTCCTTGGGAAACATAAGCTTTTTAGTTGTTATTGATACTTGGTTCTATCATAAAAGTGTGTTTTCCACACTTTTGGTACTAACCTACTCTTGTAGTGGGAAACTTTGTTTGTGTCTATTTTTGAATGTAGGCTTTGGTTGTTTGATTTCGAGGACGAAATCTTCTCAAGAAGGGGAGGATGATGCGGGACAAATCGGGCCAAGACACCAACCATCAAGAGTCAAGCTTGAGAGCACAAAGAAGACAAGTCAAGGGCTCCGGAGGAGGGTTCGAGAGTGATTTGAAGCCGCATGCTACCACTGGTGTGGAGGGTGGAGCACCCCAAGACATATGTGGAGCACTCCAAGAAGAAGATGGAGCACCCCAGGAAGAGGCGGAGCGCTTCACAAGGTGGGCGGGCCGCCTATCCTTCAAAGTCCGCCCACCCTTCAAAGCTATCAAAAAAACAGCTAAGTGTCAAGAACCACACTCTCTGGAGTTTGTGGGGGCGGAGCGCCCTAAGCTTGAGGCGGGCGCCCCACTGTGTCCAGGATGGGCGCCCTGCAGGGAGGGTGGAGCGCCTCTCCTGTTGCAAGCCATCCGAGATTTTAAGTGTTTTGGCGTGTAATTCCTACTTTAGCATTTAGTGGCCTTTATTGTTTTAGCCCGCTTTGGGGGGTATTTAGGACCTTCCATAATATGTAAAGGAAGACTATAAATGTCTTCCATTTCATTAGTTAGCAAACCTTGAATATTAGAATAATGAATCATTTGAGTGAATCTCAATGAAGAACCCGTGAGCGGGTTGATTTTACTTGGTGGAATCCAAGTTTAACATCAAATATCTTTGATCATTCTATTTGCAAGAGCCGGGTGCCTCTTGAGGGTAGTTGCGTAGTATAGGTGATTCTTGACATTCACCAGGGGTGTATCGAGACAAGTTCCTCGGTGCTACTTAGATAATCGTTTCAAGTTTCGTCTTGCTTATTATCTCGATATCTTGTTAGATATCACTTTATCTTGTTTTTGCTTCCGCATATTTCGTATCGTTTTTATTTGCTTCCGCTCATTTTTACCTTGCATCAGATTGCCATCTTAGTCTTCGCGTGTGTATCTTCTACTGTTATCGGTCTATTTTGGATATGTTTAGTTTTATCTTTCTCTAACATGATATTGTTGTCTTGATTTTCTAAAGTATTTTCTTAATATTTTTATTTTTCTAGTTGAAGGTCTATCAGAAACAACATCTCTATCTTGGTGAGGATAAGGTCTACCTATATCTCAGCCTCCCCATACTTCATTTGTAAGATAAACTGGGTATGCTGTTGTTGTTGGCCAGGGTGTAATACAGGACAACAAAGTAACAAATTCCATAAATATGTGTAGGCCTATTATCGTTCGCGCAAGATGTTTTTCTTTAGTATAAACAATCATATCATATATCGGCAATGAACATATCTTAAAGTAAGCAAAACTAGATTCGGGGCTCAACTTTGGCAATCAACAAAAGTTGAGGAAAAAAAAAAACAAAGTTCATGAGCACTGACGCATATATATGCGACTTCATTTCATATATTTAATTCTTGCGTGAAAATGACAATTTCTAAAATCGATAATATGCTCTCGTATGGACATGGGATCTTCTCTCATTCGAGAAGTAAATTTAGAAAATATTAATCAAATTGAACAGTTCGTCGAGCTCTAGCTATGACAAAGGAACAACGAGAAGGTACCATTTTGAACTGATTTTATTATAGAACAACTCATTATGTTTGTATCGAAAGTAATGTTAACATTTCGGTTTTTCTGAGATGCTCAATCCAAATCTCAGATATATCTATATTCACAGCATGCAGTCGCATAGAAGAATTGAATTCACGCTGAATTAATGGAATATTAATTCATGATGATAATTTTGTGACTACTAATCATATTGATTTTTTTCCCTTCATGGGTAAGGTAATTCCCGTTTAGCATGTTTATTTTTATTAAAAAATGACAAATTCAGAGACACATGAAGTCAACTTTAATCTTTCTTTCCTCTATTTGGATATAATAGCGTTGTTCAAAAGTTTAGAATAATTTAAGTGGCTAGAAAGAGCTCAATATTCCGTACGCAAGTAGTGTAGGAGCAAATATCTATCATTCAAAAGCATGAAGGACAAAGACAACTCTCTCCTCTAAGGTCCACAAAAAGACTTCTTCCTTTGAGATGAAAAAAATGAAGAATTTGTTTGGTTAATTAATAGGACAACAGTTTCCTGGAATACTATTGTTGAGATTATTTTATTACATATTTAATTTTTTGTTTTGAAAAAAGTTATGTTGAGATTATTTATATCACAATAGTGGTATTATTTGTATACCACAATATATAACATAGGATTAGCCAATCTCAAAATAAAATAATGACATGACAAGTATATTGTTTTCCGCAAAATTCTTTAAGAATATCAAAGTTAAAATTACAAATAAAAATTTATTCGAGTTTCATCATTAAAGGCAAGCATAATCTCTCTGTTATAGTTTATGTGAACTTTTTCGTTTTCGAGAGTCAAACTGTATGAATTTTGACCAATATTTGAAGTTGCATTCTTTTATCATATTGATATGAGAAAAGTTGCAACTTGTATTACTTTTCGTATAGTTTTTATATTTAAATTTTTACTTTAAAATATTATCTACTTCAATTTAGTTTAAAAAATTAATCATATTGACTCTCGAAAAGCGAAAAGATTCACATAAATAGAAACGTATGGAGAATTTTATATTTTTTTTGGTAACTAAACAATTTTATTATCAAAGTGGAAGTATTTACAGCTTAAGAATAGAAAAAGAATCAACTAGTTGGATAGACCCAACACCCACTAAGACGATATCACATTATAGATCATCATCACTCACCTATGTACTAAACAGGATAGCAATTTAGCCTAGTCAAGAAACTATGTAGGTTCAGCTTCATACTACCTCTAAAATGCACTTCTTATATGATACTTCTAACTAAAACTTCTGTAGATCTCCTCTTACTTTCGAAGACAACCTTATTCATCTCTTGCCACATATAATAGATGCAACTAGTATTACAAATTGTTACTCTTGATGCACCTCCTTAAGACACTAGAAGGGGGGGGGGGGGGAGGGTTGAATAGTGTCCTCTAATTTTTGTTACAAGAACTTAGTTCTCCTGGCATAGAACCTAGTTCTCTGAATATCTCTTCTTCTGCCTGGAACACTAAACCATACAAAATCACACACAAGAACACAAGGATTTTTACGTGGAAAAACTCCTTGATCAAGGGAGAAAAAAACCACGACCCACACTCTGGGATTTTAGAACTGAATCCACTAACACAAGAGCAATGTTTCTGATTACAAACTCTGTAACCAAGGGGCTACACTCTAGACCCTGATCACTACTCAAAGCTAAACTCTAGCTTCTTAGTAATTACACAAAGGTTCACCTAATACTTGCGCTTCTAAATAAGCCAATAGGTAAAACTATGAATGCTCTAACTAAAGACAAATTGCAACCTGACGAACCTAGACAGAATATCTAGACTCGATACACTGCATGCACTCAAGTTGTCTTCTCCAGTTTTCACATAGAAAGATGCTAGACCGCCTTTGTATACTCTCAACTTTCCGTATGTGAATAACTCGTTTCGGCTGCCTCTACTACTTGCATATATATGTGGGTCTGGAAACCCTAGTAGAGTTCTACGAGGAATCCTTTTAATTAAGGCAAATCAGGATTCCCAGTAACTCCTTTCCTTGTTGAAGTCCAACTCCTTTTCACACTTCGCAGACACAGCCTGGACACAGCTTCTTTTAGTCTGACTAGGATGCATGTTCAATCTCGCGCCACTACTCCTAGTTTAGCAGGGATTCGCAACCCGTAATCTTTTCGATCACCTGTGCCCTTCATACTAAGGACTAGGTCCTCAGTGGGAACCTCTGAGTCCTTCTCGTTTGTCATGCTTCAAAACCAGCTCTCAACAAATTCCCCCTTTTTGATGATGACAAACAAATGTTGCCCAAGAACCTGAGTAGACACAAATACCAGCAAACAACAAAAGATAACAAGTAGAAAAGAAACAGATGATGAATTAGGTCACAAACACTCCAACATTTCCTTCTTCCCCCTTTTGGCATCATCGAAAAGATTTGAATTCCTGCACGAACTTGTCAGTGAAACTCAGTCTAAAGCACAAGGCAACAAGTCAGTAATAATAGCACACATAAGCAACAATAAGGGCCCAATCAAAACCAATGACTGAAGCATGAACCATTCATAAGCATAAGAAAATTTAAAATCATCATCCAGGTTGTGTTATCAGCACAACCCCAATATTAAGTACACAACAGAATAAATTGTCTTAAACATCCAACCACATGTGATCAGGAAAACATAAGAGGGGGTAGACAACAGGTAGAGAGAGAGGTTAGAGCAGAATAGGATAGGATAGGAGGATTCAAAGCTGAACGTTGAAGTGTTTGACAAGTGCCTCCAGTTGCTTCGTATTTTTGGCCCTTTCCATCAACAACTCGGCCTCATACTTGTGGCAATCTATTTTCAAACGATCAAGTTCTTGATCCTTCAACAGCTGTCTGTGGAGCTCTGTGTTCTCTTCATTTACCTTAAGGACATGCGTCTCCAGCTCCTTCACAGCATCAATGGCCTCTTTAGGTCCATAATTCTCACTCTCCTCCTCCTGCTCTTGCTTGGCCTGCATTGGTCTCTTTGAAGCTCTGCTTTCTCTGAAGAAGTCGCAATTTTTCAACACATTAATCCCAAACATTTGGTGAATGGTTGGCTTCTTCCCAGCTTCTAAAGGGACCCCAAAGTGCTCTAGTACCTGCTGAATGATGTAGGAATGTACAAGGGAGTGTGGCTTCTGCTCTGTGTCAGCAATTCTTTTGATGTGTCTAATTATCAGCCCAGGCAAATTAATCTTCACCCCCTGTCCAGCAGATCCATGTATGTCAGGTCCAAAGCACTGGCCTCGCAGTTCCTTTCTCCTCTTGGTAGAAGAAACCTGTGCACAAACTCAAACAACAATTGATGTGCAGGTTCCATTTCCTTCTTGTCTACCTTCCTCTCCTTTTTCTTTTTAGTTCTTCAGCCACCCTGGGAGTTTCTTTTGATTCAGTCTTTTCCAACACTGTATCCTTCTTTCCTTCTTCCTCAGAATCTGTCCAATCTATATGTGCATCATCAGCCTCAGTGGAATTTGGGCAAACAACAGACTCTTGCACCAAATTCTCTGAGGCTTCAACAGATTCAAGTCCTCTAACAGCTGGACTTTCTGGCACATATTTTCCCTATCTTTCTCAACCCTATCATCCTCCTTGAATTTTTCTATTACCTTTTCTGCAACATTCAAGCTTTCACCAGACTCAACTACCACAGGCACATGTAAGCCTTTCCTAAGTTCATCTCCTACATAGTCAAGCTCTGCCTCACATGAGTTCCCCCTATCTATTTGTTCAACATGCTCAACACCTATTATTTTTTCTAACCCTGTCACTAGGGTTTCAGTTTCTGCCATTCCAGGGCTGTTCATATCTACTGAGACAACAGGTGTAGATAAGATAGGAGCGGAGATTACCTCATGTAGTGGTTGTGATGAACTTTGTGCAATGGGTGTTGTGGAGGTCGTCTTTAATCTCAACTTCTTTACCAGCTTCTTGTCCCCTTTTTGAAGAAATTTTGCCCGAGCCTTTGCAATCCTTTGGGCAAGTGTGGATGGTGGTGGTTTTTCAGACATCTTGACACGTTTTTTATGAGTTTCCACAGAGATAGAAGAATTTTCTGGTTTTAGGATTTTGAGAGAGAATTTTGATTTTAAGAGGAAGGCGTGGGTGAATGGTAAAGGGTTGGGAAAATATGGTTAAGAGGGAAGGGGTTTCGGTGATTTGACAATGTCTAGGGAAGGCAAGGTAGTAATGATAAAAAGGAGAAAAAACAACTTTTTGAAATTTTTGAAAACCGGGAAGAGTTAAGAGTTTTGACGGTTATGGACTTAATTGATATATCCCCTTTTTTAAGTAGTGGGGTCCAAAATATCAATTAAAATTCTACCCAGAAAAGGAATGTGTTCCTATAATTTTGGACAGTTATAAGAACATGGAGGATCTCTCTTGACACACGTGTGATTGATAATTTAATTCAGTTATGACTTTTATCATGTAGGGTAATGTGAGTGTACCTGGACATGATTCTTCATGCTTTGACTGATTCCTTCTTAGTACATAGTACGTTCTTCATGGGATCACATTATTCTTACCTGGTGCTAAAACTGAACAAGTGTACTAATAAAAGTACCATGTTAGACTGAATATTAAAGACAAAATTAAGATATAGACAATCGAATACTTTACTAACCAATCATGAGGATTTCCATGCTGGATCATCCGTGTATTTTGGTCATCCCTAATTCCAACCTGTTCCTCTCAAACTGTACCTTGTTCAAAGCTTTTGTAAATATGTCAGCAATTTGATCCTCAGTCCTGTAAGAGTTCATAGTGATTAGACATTTTTCCACATTATCTCTCAGGAAGTGGTGTCTAATATCAATGTGCTTGGTTCTTTTATGTTGGACTAGGTTCTTGGCAATGTTCACTACACTAGTATTGTCACAGAAAATTGGCACAGCACCACACTTGATGCCGAAATCCTCCAATTGTTGTTTGATCCACAGCAATTGAGAACAGCATAATGCAGCTGCCACATACTCGGCTTCAGCAGTTGATAAGGCAACCGAGTTTTGCTTCTTTGTGGCCCAAGAGATCAAACAAGGACTCAGAAAGTGTGCCATTCCTGAGGTGTTTTTCCTGTCCACCAAGTGACCTGCATAGTCTGCATAAGCAAAACCAATTAGTTCAAAAGTACCTCCTCTTGGGTACCAGAGACAGAGGTCCTGAGTTCCTTTCAAGTATCTCAGGATCCTCTTCACAGCTGTCAAATGTGACTCCCTGGGTTTGGACTGAAATCTAGCACACAGTCCTACACTGTATACAATGTCAGGTCGACTAGCTGTGAGATAAAGGAATGATCCTATGATTCCTCTATATTTTGTCTCGTCTGTTGAAGTACCGAGTTCATCCATATCCAGCTTTGTCCCAGGTGCAATGGGAGTAGTCATTTCTTTTGCACCTTTCATATCAAACTTCTTCAGTAATTCCTTGACATACTTCTGCTGGTGAATCATAGTTCCTTCAGGCATTTGCTTTATTTGCAATCCAAGGAAGAAATTTAGTTCTCCCATCATGCTCATCTCAAATTCACTTCCCATCAGATCAGCAAAGCTTTTGCACAGCCCCTCATCAGTGGCTCCAAAAATAATATCATCGACATACACTTGAACCACCAATAAGTCCTTTCCTTTCTTTTTGAGAAATAGTGTGTTGTCAATCTCTCCTCTTGAAAACCCATTCTTCAATAGAAATCCTGAGAGTCTTTCATACCAAGCTCTAGGGGCTTGCTTCAGTCCATAAAGAGCCTTGTCCAGTTTGTAAACATGATCAGGGAATTCATTATTCACAAAGCCTGGTGACTGTATAACATAAACTTCTTCATTCAGGTATCCATTCAAAAAGGCACTCTTCACATCCATCTGATATAGTTTGAACTCCATGTATGTAGCAAAAGCAATTAGCATTCTGATAGCCTCCATCCTTGCCACAGGTGCAAAGGTCTCATCGTAGTCAATCCCTTCTTCCTGACTATAGCCTTGCACTACTAATCTTGCTTTGTTTCTTGTCATTATACCATGTTCATCTAGTTTGTTCCTGAATACCCATTTGGTTCCAATTATTGATCTGTCCTTCGGCCTAGGAACTAGATGCCACACCTTGGTTCTTTCAAACTGATGTAATTCCTCCTGCATAGCTAGAATCCAATCTGGGTCTTCTAGAGCCTCTTTTACGTTCTTTGGTTCCAGGGATGAGAGAAATGCAAAGAAGGCACATAAATTCTTCAAGGTTGACCTGGTCATGATTCCTGTATCTAGTTCTGATAGGACATTCTCCAAAGGGTGAGATCTTTGGTGTTTCCATGGCCTGATTTTGATATGACTGGAAGAACATGCATTATCATCCTGGTGAGTTTCTTCTTGACTTGCTGGATCAACAGCTTCATCCGAAGTTCCCCCTGACAGATTTACCCCTTGTTCCAATGCACTTGGACCTTCTCCTGATGTCTCATTGTCTTCAGAGTCCTCCAGTTCATTCACACCTTCCTCCCTGCTGAGCCCAATTTCTTGATCATCTGTCTCGCGTTCCTCCAGTGCCCTGTCTGATTCATCAAAGACCACATGCATACTTTCTTCCACTGTCTGTGTCCTTTTATTAAACACTTTGTATGCCTTGCTTTGGGTCGAATAGCCAAGAAATATTGCCTCGTCACTCCTAGCATCGAACTTTCCCAGGGGTTCTTTTCCATTGTTGTGAACAAAACATTTGCACCCAAAAGGTCTTAGATGAGCAATGTTTGGCTTTCTACCCCTGAGTAACTCATATGGGATCTTGTCAAGAATTGCTCTGACTGAACATCTGTTTAGAAAGTAGCATGCAGTATTTATAGCCTCAGCCCAAAAATTTCTTGCAAGACCACTTGATAATAGCATAGTTCTGGTCATGTCTTCCAGAGATCTGTTCTTCCTCTCCACCACTCCATTTTTTTGGGGAGTTCTTGGAGCGGAGAAGTTATGATCTATGTTGTTCTTTGCACAATATTCAGAGAATTTTGAGTTTTCAAACTCAGTTCCATGATCAAATCTGATGCTAATGAGTTCAAGACTTAGCCTCTTCTGAACTACACCAGCCCAGTCTTTAAAGTTGTCAAAAGCTTCATCTTTAGTTGCCAAGAACAGAGTCCATGTGTATCGAGAGTAGTCATCAACAATCACAAACATGAATCTCTTTCCTCCTCTACTTCTGACACTCATAGGGCCACACAGATCCATATGCAACAGTTCCAGTGGTTTTGATGTGCTTACCACCTTCTTGGACTTAAAGGATGATCTCACATGCTTTCCCTTCACACACGCATCACACATCTTAATGTTTTCAAGTCTCTTACTCGGCAATCCACGAACCAGCTCCTTTGATACAAGCTTGTTCAGTTGTGAGAGACTTGCGTGTCCCATTCTTTTGTGCCACAGCTGAGAGTCACTCTCTTGTACATTTAGACATGTTAGGTTGTTTTCAGGTAATGACTTCAGCGATGCTTTGTATACATTGTTCACTCTTTTTCCTTCCATTACAATTTCTCCACTCTGTAGATTCTTCACAATGCATCCTACAGATGTGAACTTCACTTCATTTCCTCTGTCACATAGTTAGGAGATACTCAACAGATTGTGTCTAAGGCCATCAACACAGTAAACATTCTCAATGGCATGATCTAGAGTTCTCCCAATCTTTCCAATTCCAACTATTTGACCGCTTTTTCCTCCTCCGAAGGCCACACTGCCTCCTTGAAATGCTGCGAGTGAGAGGAAGTTTCTCCTATCTCCTGTCATGTGCCTCGAACAACCACTATCAAGAATCCAGCTTGGGTTGTTCTCCCTCACTCCAGCCTGCAGGACAAATTAGGGGTTAGCCTTAAGAACCCAGACAAGCTTGGGTCCCTTCTTACTAGAAAATGGATAAATCAGGTCCTGTCTAGCCCATTTAGGTAAAATACTTCTTTTGTTTTTTGCCTTTGCCTTGCTTACATGTATGCATTTTTGTTTGATATGACCTGTTTCACCACAAAAAGTACATAGCATGTTGCAGGGTAACCCTACGTACTTGCTTTTAGGGTTATATGGAGGCAGTGGTTTCTTGAATCCTAATCCTTGTTTTCCTCTGTTTTGATTCTCAAGAACCCAGTTCATTGCCTCTGATGATTTGTTCCACTTAGTTAACTTGGTAAGCTCAAATTTTTCTTTTTCAACTTTTTGACTTAGGACCTTGTTCTTCTCAGTTTCCTGATATAGAATTTCATTTGCTCTTTTTAATTCATTTTCCAAAAAGGTTTGAACTTCACTTATTATTTGCTTACCATTTGCACTTTCTTTTAACTGATTGCATTCCAGTTCAAGATCAGTGATTTTAGAGTTTGACACCAGAGTCTGTCCTTTCAAAATGGCATTGACTTCTTCTAGTTCAATGTTCTGTTCTAGGAGACTCTTGTGCTTAGTTCTAAGATTACTTAATTCTTCAGCTAGTTTATCCTTTTCAAGCTTCTCCTTTTCATAACCCTCAATCGAGGTAGCAGTGATTAAGATCAGATTCTCAGAAGAGTATGTATGCAAGGTTTCTTTCAGTTCAGATAGACATACCTCTGCAGAGTGAACATCTTCAGTTCCATCTGTTGCCATGAGAGCTGAGTCCTTCTTTTGAACATCATCTGAGTACACCTCTTTCAGCCTTTCCCAGACTTCCTTGGCCGACTTACACTCAGAAATTTTAGCCAGCACATCATAGGTAAGTCCTCTTTTCAGGTACCATTCGGCTTTGGAGTTTGCCTGAAGCCAGTCAAGGTCTTGGGGATCCAGTTCTTCCACCTTCTTTGGCACTAGGACACCATTTGCAGCCCTCTTCACAGGGACATGAGGTCCTCTTTTCACAATTAGCCAAAGACTATAGTCTGCGGCCTGCAAGAAGGTCTTCATCTGTTTCTTCCAGTTCCTGTAGTGAGTTCCGTTAAACACAGGGAGTTTAGACGGATCTCTTCCTCCTCTCAACTCTCGAAGATCTTCTTCATCGGAACTACTTTCTGACATACCCATTAGTGCCAGTGGCGAGTCATCTCCAAAATCCTTTTCATGGTCAGATTCACTGTCAGTAGGTCCCCAAGTAGCATAGAATGCCTCCTTTTTCTTTCTTCTTTCTGCTATGAAGTTTGGAGGTCGTCGCGACTTCCTTTTGTCTTTATCAGCTTCCCTTGGTGTCTCCTTCTCCCTTTCCTTGGATGCTCTATTTTTCATCCATTCTATTTCCCACATAGGACAATCTACTACATCATGATCCTTTTTGAAAGATTTGAAGCACCCTGAGTAGTCAGGACTGTCAACTATGTTCTTTCTGCTAGAACCCTCCTTTCCACCTCTCTTGAATCCCTTGAACCTTCCCAGATTTAGCTTCTGTCTTAAGTCACTCACCATTGCCGCTTCAACTGATTGAAGATCAACATACTCATCAGTTTCTTCAGTTGCTTCAAGTGCAAGGGTCTTGTCCTTCTTTACAGATGACTTAGCCTTTGAGTCCTTCATCATCTCATGAGTCTTCAAGCTTCCAACTAGTTCTTCAAGTTTAATTGATCTTAGAGGTTTGGATTCAATGATGGCAGTCATCTTGGGTTCCCATGCTTCAGGCAGCACATTCAGGACTTTATCGACCATCTCTATTTCAGGCAATTCCATATCCAGGGATCTCATTTCATTAGTGATTACAGTCAACCTTGTCATCATGTCCTGAATCGACTCTTTCTCACCCATGGTGAAAAGTTCAAATTGCCTTTTCAGCATTCTTCGTTTGGAATCCTTCACTTCTGTGGTTCCTTCATGCGCGACCTGCAACGCATCCCATATTTCCTTTGCAGTCTTATAAGATGATACACGATTGAACTCTTCAGGACCAAGACCACAAATGACCAGTCTTTTGGCTTTGTGATTTTTTTTCAATCATCTTATAGTCCGTTTCATTGAACTCTTCTTTTGGTTTAGGTTCTTGCTTAGCAACATCTCCTTCACCTACTACTTTGGTGGGAATTAGATTTCCTTCAGAGACTATCAGCCAGAGTTGATAATCTTCAGCACATATGTAGTTCTCCATCTTGCTTTTCCACCAAGCATAGTATTGCCCGTTGAACTGTGGAGGCCTCTGAACTGACTGACCTTCAGTGATGGTAGGTGGTGCACTCATTTTGATCCTTCTTAAGGTGTTAACCTCTTACAAGAAGACCTGCTCTGATACCACTTGTTACTCTTGATGCACCTCCTTAAGACACTAGAGGGGGGGAGGGGTTGAATAGTGTCCTCCGATTTTTGTTACAAGAACTTAGTTCTCCTGGCGTAGAACCTAGTTCTCTGAATATCTCTTCTTCTGCCTGGAACACTAAACCATACAAAATCACACACAAGAACACAAGGATTTTTACGTGGAAAAACTCCTTGCTCAAGGGAGAAAAAAACCACGACCCACACTCTGGGATTTTAGAACTGAATCCACTAACACAAGAGCAATATTTCTGATTACAAACTCTGTAACCAAGGGGCTACACTCTAGACCCTGATCACTACTTAAAGCTAAACTCTAGCTTCTTAGTAATTACACAAAGGTTCACCTAATACATGCGCTTCTAAATAAGCCAATAGGTAAAACTATGAATGCTCTAACTAAAGACAACTTGCAACCTGACGAACCTAGACAGAATATCTAGACTCGATACACTGCATGCACTCAAGTTTTCTTCTCCAGTTTTCACGTAGAAAGATGCTAGATCGCCTTTGTATACTCTCAACTTTCCGTATGTGAATAACTCGTTTCGGCTGTCTCTACTACTTGCATATATATATGTGGGTCTGGAAACCCTAGTAGAGTTCTACGAGGAATCCTTTTAATTAAGGCAAATCAGGATTCCCAGTAACTTCTTTCCTTGTTGAAGTCCAACTCCTTTTCACACTTCGCAGACACAGCCTGGACACAGTTTCTTTTAGTCTAACTAGGATGCATGTTCAATCATGCGCCACTATTCCTAGTTCCGCAGGGATTCGCAACCCGTAATCTTTTCGATCACCTGTGCCCTTCATACTAAGGACTAGGTCCTCAGTGGGAACCTCTGAGTCTTTCTCGTTTGTCATGCTTCAAAACCAGCTCTCAACACAAATAAGCTTTACCAACCCCACCTTTGGAAATACCCCTAACATCCAATGGTAGATTTTCTTGACGAGAAGTGGTGCAAGTTCTATAGTTCCTCATCAATAGAATATATTTTATATTATACAACTTAAATCTCATTTTTCATTTAATCAACCAGACGTCTATCTCCATAATGATTATGATCATTTAATTCTTATCTTATAGTTACCATACATATTCAAACCAAACCACTTGTTAAAAATCTGAATGGTATCGGCAAAGCATCATAAAAAGAACGGCTCTCCTTATTTTAGTTTCGTATCTATACCATATATGGACGAACTCATCATTGTAAAGTGAATGTAAAGCACTATTACAACGTCAATTTTTCTTTGGCAATGGAAGGTGCAAATTTAGATAAAAATATATTTTTTTAATTAAGGAAAAACTTCATATAAATAATTGAAGCTGTCCTGCATGCATGAAAAAGAAAGCAAAAGAGCAAAAAAAAAAAAAAAAAAAAAAAAGAGGGGAAGAGCATGGGCTGATGTGCAAGGGTCCTACATTTTCAACTTTTGAAACAGGGCAAGTGACCTTTCTTTATGCAACATCAAATCAAACAAAGTGTGTGACGAGATAATTGAAATTAGGATAATTATAATAAATTTGAAAAAGTCCGGAAATTTGAGATTTCTTCGCTCTTAATTTAAGTTTTGAATTTATTTTTTAAAAATAAAAAATCATTTGATAGGAAGTGTTTTACGTCTTTATAATTTGTTTGCCGGAAATTCACTTTAGGCGAATGATAGGCCAAAGAAAAAAAGAACATAAAAGGCTGTGCATGTGTGGCTTCTAATTTCACCTTTTTTATGGATATAAATGGTGGGGTAAGAATGAACTTGCAACGTCGCTGTGGATGTCGAATCAATTTAACATGGCCTACATAAGTGAAATCACCTTTCCGCTTTTGCCTTTTCTTGAATCATTTTGTCAATTCAGTATAACCACTTGAATTATTGTTTCTTAATTAGTAGTTTAGTACTACACTTTCTTTGATACCATCTTTACATGGTTTCAATGTAGTACCAACGAGTACTTCCGAAACATGTGAAAATCTGAAGTGTGTACTTCATTAGTTAGTGGAATTCATAACACAAATAACTTTTCAAGCCAAAATACCACTTCTTAAGGAAAAGTGCGTCTGTTTGAAGACTTTAACCTTTTAGGCTACTTCATTTGGTCACGTCTTAGCTAAAGAATAAAGGAGATTATGCTGCTACCATTCTTTTAGGCAAAAGGTCAGTTTGGCCTTGGGGGTTGGGTGGAGGGTGGGGGGGAGTCTGGTATTTCTTTGTAGTTTAAATTGAGAAGCTGGACTGAAAGGAGATGGACCATCATGCATTGATTTAGTGGTAAGAGCGCAATCTAATACGTGGGTTTTCTCAACTCGCAGGTTCCAACCTTTCTACATAAAGTATGATATTTAAGTGAAAAATGATAGAAAAGCGAGCATGTTATCTACCGTGTTTTTAACATAGAGAGGTTTTGAGCTAAATTATAAGGAGGTGAAAGCAATAAAAAGGTAGGATAATAGTATAAAATATGCTTTGTTCTTTGTCATTTCTTGTGTGCTACTTACGTGCCATATTTAGCACACAATCGTTTCATTGATTGGAAAAGCGAAGAAACTAACAATGGTGGAGAATTGAAGAAAAAAAAAAAAGTGGATATAAAGCTGAGGGGTCGTTCTTCTTCGAAAAGTGATCGAATCAAGAAGATAAGAGGGACCTATATATATTGAATACCTGTTTCAACTAGAGTTAATCATGTACAGACAATTGAAAACTTCTAAATGCATCATTATACTAAATTCAATCAATGTCATTATTGTTGGTGTTAAAAGATATTCCATCAACATTTTGACAACATTATACACATCAATAAACTGGGAAATTAGATTTATTGATGCTTTAGAACGGGAAAATATAATCATGTTGGTTTGCTAGGCGAAGCTTTTTACAAGTCCCAACTTTTATTGTACAAAAATATCACAACAATATTGTACTTCCCCAACCTTCTGTACAGTCTCAAAATTTTGTCAACAAAAATATGTTCTCAAGATTGTTTAATTTCCTATGCTTGCTAGAGCACTTAGACCAGACTACTTACATTTTTAATGTAATGCAATGTATACAAAGGCTCATCCAAGATCTAGGGACAGTTGTTCTGAATGAGTGTGATTATCATATGTATATAATTTAATTTTTTTTTTTTTTTTGCGTATGTACACATAGTTCGAGTCAAAAGCAATTAGTTCAGTTGAACCCGACTGAACTTTCCCTAGATTCCTCCTCCGTTTATATGTGCATTGGAACAGATGTGTCAAGTAGTGTAAGTAGGCTGAATATCTGAAAATCAAATGAGAATCAGCTCTTCTAAAAGATCATCCAGAATGAGATCTTCTAGCTCCAGTCCAACACACACTGCATCAACTTGAAGGTTCATCCAAGTATCGTCTTTTGCTAGATCACGGCTCACAGCATCATCGATTGGTTGATCCATCTTGAGTTCAGATTCGAGACACGAATTTATATCAGTCCAGACCTCATCAAGGACATGGTAACCAACAGGCATCGTTTGGATATGAGAACGACACGTTAACGACTTTGGCCAATAGGAACATGATCTCTCATAAATTTGTAACAAGACCTCATTGATTAAATCAAACAAAAGCAGTTGATCACACGACATACCATCACAAATGTCCAGTTCCTCAAATACTGAAGGATTCACTGGATGATCAGCAGAATGCCATTTTCCTAGAAACTGATGATTTCCACTGAAACCAGATAGTTCTAGTACATCTTTTACATAATTGAATTCGGCTTTATATCTTTGATCAACCTGAATTTGCAAATGATCAATTCTGTTCAGTTCACTGCCTGAAAATCCTTGTTTATCGGTATTTACTGCATCCTCCTTTACACCTGTAGAAATTTAGTCAACTCCTGTCAGTTAGCCAATGAAACTATTTAGTATAACATGAAGATGCATACATAATTTGTATGACTTAAAATATTTTGGAATGTCTGGCCTTTCATGCTTGACAGCAGGAGTTAAAATAAATTTGGAGTGTGTCCATGTTTATATGAATTAACAAATCATAAACGTGTAAGCTTATTTTGAGAAGGTACTAAACATATAGCAAAGTTGAGAGAAAGGCTTTCTCATGGATAATGTATTGCTTTTATAATGCAATTCAGATGCCAAAAGACAATGCAGGCAGGCTAGTAGTAGAGATAAACTTGCATACGCATCTGATTGCATAGAAAAAATGGAAAATATAGAGAACTCAGTAGATATTTCCCCGAATAAGATACCTGTAGCAGCCAACAGCCTAGCTGCGCCAGAAGTAGCATTCTGAAAAATCATATCAGGCAGAGGAATAGGAAGTGATTTATCTGATTTTGAATTAAGAGATGAAGTGGCTCCAATGATGTTTTCAACTGAGGAAGAGCTATCATCTGTCTTTAAGCCACCGAAATCATCAAAAGCCTCGTTGACGTCAAGAAAAATTGTACTCTTGGAGTCCGAATAGTAACCCTCTTCCTTTTGGTTTTCTGAACCTAAAGGGATATCCTGGGACTTCTGTTCACTAGACTTGGTAATTCCGACATTTAAGTTGTTGCTTGATGCAGCTCTAGATAGTGTACTTGAGTAACCTGGTTCAGGAGAGTCTTCAAGTTTGAAAGAAGGGTAATACCTGAGATCAGGCATAGAAAGAATCCTCTCTAGGCCTCTAGGGCTACTTCTAGCTGGTGAAGGTGATCTGGATGCTCTAAAACCCGACCTATCGAAAACATGTTTTTCTTCCCTATAGAAACAGGAGTCAAGTAACCGATTATATCTGTCTAATGATTCATTGACAGATGATGTTCTCCTAAAGAATTTCATTTCATTCTTGTTAAATGGAGAACTGCAATGAGTACAAGTACTCCCTGGGAAGTATTTGACATGTCCATCTGCTGTTTGTTCCTCAACCATATTGGACGATCCACGACCATGTGGAACCTTATGAAGGAAAGCATCCATGATAATTCGCCTATCCTTTCTACTCTCCTTAAGTGCATGCCTTATTTTTCTCCGTAGATTCTTAAAACGATTGAGGATGAGTTTACTTTCATGATGTTTCTTTTCTGCACGAGGTGGACGTTGAGAGACATTATCAAATGATTCAAGTCTTGTCAGCATATGTTTTCCAACATCATCATCGCTACTCAAATCCGTTGATGTCACTGAATGGCTATTCAACTGTTCTACAGGATCAAATCCAGCAGAACCAGACACTTCACTGCAAACTTGTGACTCACTTTCCCCCTTTGCATAATACCCACATTCTGGCTTGTCCTTATGATTCCTTGACCTCCCAGCTCTTCTTCCCCGTGAGCCACGAGAAGGAAATGAAACCGACTTGAGAAAGTCAAACCTTGATTTGGATGCCCGAGTATTATGCAGCTGATTCAGTGAAGATGAGTCCTTTCTCATGTTTTCTGATTCAATGAGCTCACATGTGTTGGTGGTGTTGATAGCACGCTTGCGAGTCTTTTTTGATGGAGGGTCTAATAAACTAGCAACAGTATAATTCTCCTTGTAAGAACACTCCAAAGTCTTGTCATTTAAAGGAACTTCAAGAGAAGATTGTAGATCTGCAGGGTCTAGATGATGAATAGAATTTGTTCGTTCGAGCTGTATAGGACACGATGAACTTCTGCGGTGCCTACCCTTTCTCTTAGCCGTCTCATCAGTAATTAAAGATCTTATCCTAGATATCATTGAACTTTTGGACACTGGAGTAGGTTCTATAGTTTTTGCTACAATCTGAAATGTTAAGAGTGGATGACATAGTCAGTTAGTGTACAATTATGTACATATTGTAGCAAGAAAATACAATAACTCTTCTCATGTTTTAGCAAACTTACAGGAGAATTCACTGCTTTGCCTTCCACTCTTTCTTTCTCACCAGAATCAGTGGTAGTTGTATTATCCCCTGGATCTTCAACCACTGGAAAAGAGAAAAATTCTTAAAGCCACACTATTTTCACTATCTGTTCTAAGTGCCTATCTCAATACAAGCAAGGAGATAAAAATAATGCAGCATGCAACATACAACTTCACAATCATAGGCTAAAAAACATCTCAATCCAACAACTCGACCTATAATAGTTTGTACACAAACCACTTCTCCGTTTCTCGGGCATGCTTTTAGTAGTAAAGACAATTAACTGAGCATCTGATATGACATAGTTAAGCAATTACTGAACATATTATAGCAGCAGAAAATTGTCTTATGAAATACTGATTTGTAATCTTTTTTCTTTACATTATCTCACCAGCAACTTGCTTTCCACCACCCTGCCTTTTGTGTGGGAGGTTCTTCCGGACTTGATTCCATCGACTGTGATTCAAATTATGAAGTATCCCCCACATGCATCCCGGAGGATTTTCTGGACTAATACTAGGATCTTGGTGCTGCAAGCGCTTTCCCATGCGTTATGGTGAAATCTTGCTTACAACCTATATACAACAACAATTGTGACTCAGTTTCAAACAAGTTGAGGTCGACTATAGGAATCCTTACTAACCATGTTATTCTATTTAAACTCATCCATGACAATAAAAAGTACTAGAAATTCTCTAAATTCTAATTACGTATAAATCTCTGAGAGGTTAAACACCTTTTAGAAAACATACGACCTAAAGTATAAGCGATAACATGATCAGATAAGCAAGATTAACGCGGACAATAACAATTATGGATTATAAATATTGGAAAGAGGAGAAATTGAAAAAAAAAAAAAAAAAGAATTCATCCAATACCAATAACTACATTAAAGGGTAAAATGGCACAAGATTCATTAAAACACCTTCATTTTCTTGAAACCTCCTTCAAGTTACATATAATAAGATCTACAAAATGAACTTCAAGTTCAGATTTCATAGTCCGTAGTGTATCTCAAAATGTACATAGCTAAATAACAATCAGCTGATTCAAGATAGACGCAACAATGATTTTGTCAAGGCAGAAAAATGCATCAAAATAAATCTTTATTGTGATTTGTGACACGAAAATTTTGTATCTAGGTAACTATTTTGACATGCATGCAATAAGAATATAAGATAAACACATGCACACACTTGAACATCGTAGACGAATCCAACATACATGTAGTGTGGATGCACGTACACACATTGGTACCAACTATAAAAGAAAAGTTGACAAATTTTTTAAAAGTGAATGCATATAAATATATTTAATAATTGGTGTACCAGCTGCTTTTAAATCCTGAATTCGTCTATGACATTATATTCTTGATCCACATACTCATAGTACTACCTTAGTAAACAAGGAAGCTTCACAGACATGGTAGAAAGGTTGAGATTTGCAGAGGAAATCAAAAGAGAAAGTGAAGGAAATGGATGGAAGAGAAATGGAGACAAAGTCATTTCTTCTTCTTTACTTTTGGCGCCATTTATCCGCCAACCGTTTTCCGTTTCTTTCTCAAGTCTATTTTTTCATGTGAGCTTTTCTTACCCTTTTTTTTTATTTTATTTTAAAATTAACCATATGGTGGAATCATAGACTAATATCCACATAGTATAAGGCTCATTAAGAGGCAAAAATCGTCTATATTCTCAAGTGAAAGGTGAAGTTCGAACATAAGAAATTTGATTAAGGATGAGGAATTCATCTAAAACACTACATGTTCTGGCCTTTTGGTGGCAACATTTCCAAACTCTTGTTATTGGTTTGGTGGACTTATTTTGCTTCTATTTTTGTTCAACTCATTTACTAATTTCGAATCCACTAATTATATACTCTATTATGGATTCACTATTTTTAATTCATGTTTGCATTCTGATATCCATTTACATCATATATGACTAGATATTCACCTTTAATGAAGGGATTCTCCTTAGAAAAAATTATGTTGCATGTCTATTTAGACATATTATAAAATATAAAGATATTTTAAGTATTTTACCAAACATAACAATATTTTTTTAAAAATATTACCAAATAAACAAAGATAACAAAATATTGCTAGAACCCTAATTCTCCTTCTATCTCTTCACTCCTGTCGCCAGCAAACATGTTCCGTCGTCGTCCCCTACCTTCTTTGGTGTCAGATATGTTCTCTATCACCGTCTACTTCTGATTCTCGATGCCATCTGCTTCTAATTCTCGACGACCTACTATTCTCCGGCAACTCTTAGACAAAGCAGAGTTAAGGTTTGCTGCATCTCCGGCATCTACTTCTCCATCTGGTCGCCGGTGTTGTTGCTTCTGGTTTTTGTTTTTTTGTTTTTTTAGTTTCTCTTGTGGCTACGACGATTATGATGTATTTTTTGTGGTTGTTGATTGTAGGGGGTATTTATACGAGGTGTATACCTATTGTATTTCTTGTGTATGTCCTGTGTATACAATGTATATACAGCCGACATACAAGCTACATGAACTTTACATACACCAAATGTATACGAACATATATTTGTATATTCATTGTATATATAGAGTGCATGCATGATGTATTAAACGTACATACAATGAAAATACATCAGACATACAAAGTATATACAAATAACATACGAGAATATATATATATATATATATATATATATATATATATATATTCTCCGCCGATCAGCTTCGGCCGGCGCTGACGGAGACAGAAGGGAAGTTATTGGTGCTGGCTGGGAGGTTGGCAGGGTGTTGGAGAAGGGAGTTCTAAAGTTTTTCCTACTCTTTTATAAATATTTACTAAATTATTTTTTTTTAAAAAAAGTATTGCAACATTTTAAAAATAATGTAATGTTGCTATATTTGTGTAAAGTGAGATATTTGTTTGTGTTGGGTAAGAAGCTCATTCTTTCTTTTTCTTGAATGGTCTTGTAGATCACAAACATTTATTTGGTGGAGATTTACTGAATTATGATACTTGAGCGCACATGTTTAGTTTTTGACTTCCATTAAAAAGTTCAACTTTTAGCTATATTGCCTGAACTTGGAGGTATTTACTGGCAGTTTGTAGGGACATTTGGTCAAAAGGGACACTCAAGAGTGTAAATAGGTAAAAGGGACAAAGTCTTAATTAATGTAGTAGAAGAGACACATCTAATTAAGGCTCTTAAACATAACTTTTCTCTACTCCCCTTCACCCTAAAGTTTTATTTCTTACACTTTGGTCCTCACGTATATAAAAAAATAAAATTTGCCAAATGAGGGAAATATTTTTCACTCCGTTTATTCCCTCCTCTCTCTCTCTCTCTCTCTCTCGCGACCTGAAAACACCATAGCTGCTGCGCATCTGCTTTCTTCAATCTCCATTCGTTTTCGCTATTATTCTTGCATTCCAACTCTCCCAAACGAAAAATATTGTCAGATCTAAACCCTTTTCGGTTAATTAGGTATTATTGATTCTAATTGAAAAAATAATTTCGGGAAAATACGCTGCAATTCTTTGAATAACAATTTCTGATTGCATTACTTTTAATTGGTTTGCTTGACGTTGAAATGCTTTGAATAATGTTTACCTGTTGGCCATTACTTGAAATTGGAAAGCTTTTCGTTGAAATTGTTTGAATAACGTTGGGCATTATTGGTTTGGTGGACTTATTTTGCTTCTATTTTTGTTCAACTCATTTACTAATTTCGAATCCACTAATTATATACTCTATTATGGATTCACTATTTTTAATTCATGTTTGCATTCTGATATCCATTTACATCATATATGACTAGATATTCACCTTTAATGAAGGGATTCTCCTTAGAAAAAATTATGTTGCATGTCTATTTAGACATATTATAAAATATAAAGATATTTTAAGTATTTTACCAAACATAACAATATTTTTTTAAAAATATTACCAAATAAACAAAGATAACAAAATATTGCTAGAACCCTAATTCTCCTTCTATCTCTTCACTCCTGTCGCCAGCAAACATGTTCCGTCGTCGTCCCCTACCTTCTTTGGTGTCAGATATGTTCTCTATCACCGTCTACTTCTGATTCTCGATGATCTTCTTTTCTCCAGCCACTGCTACATACTCAAAATTATTGTCAGATATGTTCTCTGTCACCATCTGCTTCTAATTCTCGACGACCTACTATTCTCCGGCAACTCTTAGACAAAGCAGAGTTAAGGTTTGGTGCATCTCTGGCATCTACTTCTCCATCTGGTCGCCGGTGTTGTTGCTTCCGGTTTTTGTTTTTTTGTTTTTTTAGTTTCTCTTGTGGCTACGGCGATTATGGTGTATTTTTTGTGGTTGTTGATTGTAGGGGTATTTATACGAGGTGTATACCTATTGTATTTCTTGTGTATGTCCTGTGTATACAATGTATATACAACCGATATACAAGCTACATGAACTTTACATACACCAAATGTATACGAACATATAGTTGTATATTCATTGTATATATAGAGTGCATGCATGATGTATTAAACGTACATACAATGAAAATATATCAGACATACAAAGTATATACAAATAACATACGAGAATATATATATATATATATATATATTCTCCGCCGATCAGCTTCGGCCGGCGCTGACGGAGACAGAAGGGAAGTTATTGGTGCTGGCTGGGAGGTTGGCAGGGTGTTGGAGAAGGGAGTTCTAAAGTTTTTCCTACTCTTTTATAAATATTTACTAAATTATTTTTTTAAAAAAAAGTATTGCAACATTTTAAAAATAATGTAATGTTGCTATATTTGTGTAAAGTGAGATATTTGTTTGTGTTGGGTAAGAAGCTCATTCTTTCTTTTTCTTGAATGGTCTTGTAGATCACAAACATTTATTTGGTGGAGATTTACTGAATTATGATACTTGAGCGCACATGTTTAGTTTTTGACTTCCATTAAAAAGTTCAACTTTTAGCTATATTGCCTGAACTTGGAGGTATTTACTGGCAGTTTGTAGGGACATTTGGTCAAAAGGGACACTCAAGAGTGTAAATAGGTAAAAGGGAAAAAGTCTTAATTAATGTAGTAGAAGAGACACATCTAATTAAGGCTCTTAAACATAACTTTTCTCTACTCCCCTTCACCCTAAAGTTTTATTTCTTACACTTTGGTCCTCACGTATATAAAAAAATAAAATTTGCCAAATGAGGGAAATATTTTTCACTCCGTTTATTCCCTCTCTCTCTCTCTCTCTCTCTCTCTCTCTCTCTCTCTCTCTCTCTCTCTCTCTCTCTCTCTCTCTCTCTCGCGACCTGAAAACACCATAGCTGCTGCGCATCTGCTTTCTTCAATCTCCATTCGTTTTCGCTATTATTCTTGCATTCCAACTCTCCCAAACAAAAAATATTGTCAGATCTAAACCCTTTTCGGTTAATTAGGTATTATTGATTCTAATTGAAAAAATAATTTGGGGAAAATACGCTGCAATTCTTTGAATAACAATTTCTGGTTGGCATTACTTTTAATTGGTTTGCTTTACGTTGAAATGCTTTGAATAATGTTTACCTGTTGGCCATTACTTGAAATTGGAAAGCTTTTCGTTGAAATTGTTTGAATAACGTTGGGCATTACTTCAAACTGGAAAGCTTGACAAGTCTCATATCTCCTGTAAGTGTAAATCTCCGTCTTGCTAATCTCTACTATTCTAATTTTTGTAAAAACACTTTTAAACAGTATGTTGTTGTTTTGAAACATCTTACCGTGACGATCGCAACATTATAAAGATTGTTCTACAAATACTCGTACAACGTAGTCACAATTATGGAACATTGTATTAGATGCTCAGGATAATCCTTTTGATGTTCCTATTGTGCTAGTCAGAGTTACGGAACCTAATTTTGGTTGCCCGAATAATCTTACAGCATGTTCAGTAAATGCTATTCATAATGTTGGAACATTTTTGTAAATGGTCGGAACTGATGTATCGATGTTTCACATCGGTATGCTTGTATTCTTAAACATCCTTGGGCATGTTCGGATCTGTTTTTCGATGTTCCAGTATCCTTTGCTAGCTAGACCACATTTGATGAATGTTTATCCTACCTTGCAGATATAGTTAAAGTAATGGGGGACAATATACTATTAGGAGTTGATTTTCTCGGTGAATGGGTTGGGCGTTCGAAATGCTATGCTTGGATTCCTAAGGTGAAAGAGACAAGACCTATCTTTGTGAGTAGGAATGTTACATATGATGAACTTGTCAACAAAATCATACGCAGTTGGGGGGTAAGTGATGATCCTGGGGATCTTTGCATTTCATATATGCTGAGTGTTGCCGCAAAGCAAAAGATTGCTCCATCTAAAATTAGGACTGATGATGATGTTCAGCTTTATATGGCTGATGTAGACCCAGCTGGGGCTAGTCCAACACTAAGGGTTAGTGTGATTCCAAGGCCTGAAGGAATTTCAAGTTCAAATGAACAAGATATGAATGTTGAGATGGATGAAGATGAATTAAAACAAGTTGGAGAGGCAGACGAAGAAGGTGAAGAAGGTGGAGAAGTAGTTGGTAATCCTTCAGAAAGAGCACCATCACAGAGAAGCCGCAAAGATTTTTTTTGGAAAAGACGGCACAGGTTTTGTAAATGGTATGACTTTCAAGAACAAGCGAGAATTAGTGATGAAGTTGAGGCTTGCTGCAGTGAGGAAGCCTTTTTCTTTCAAAGCTGTGAAGAATACAAAAAAGTTGTTTTATGTCCGATGTGTTGATGCAAATTGCAAGTGGTGGCTTGGAGCATTGAGGTATCATAGTAGTGATACATTTTATATTACAATCTACAATGGCGAGCACACATGCGATGTGCAGCACCATCAAAGCCACCATACACATGCCACAGCTGATGTTGTTGGTGAATAGATGAAAGATAGGTATATTGAGGGGAAAGGATTAACACCAAAAGACATCAGAATTGCATTTTTACAGAGAATTAGGATGCAACATTAGTTATTGGAAAAGTTTGAAGGGATGTGAGATTGCAAAGGCAATAGCAAGAGGGACACATGAACACATTTATGAAATTTTAGAGGCATACAGTTATATGGTAAGGTCCCAAAATATTGGAAGCAAGACAGCTTTGCAGCTTGATAGTTGTGGGAGGTTTAAGTATTTTTTTTATATCTTACAGATCTTAGATTAGGAGTTTTTTTTATATGAGGAAAGTCCTTGCTATTGATGGGACTCATTTGTCAGGCAAGTACGGCGGTGTGTTGTTGTCTGCCGTTGCCCAGGACACAGAGAAACACATATTCCAATTACTTTCTGCGTTGTGGACAAAGAATGTGATGCTTCTTATGATTTTTTTTTCGAACAATTGGTTGACATAGCCCAGTACAATGATGAGTTGAGCGTCATTTCAGACAGGCATAAAAGCATAGCAAAATCAGTTGCCAAGTGGTTTCCCCAAGCTCACTACGGAGTTTGCACGAGGCACCTTGCTGAAAATATCCGTACAAAGTTTCAATTTGGAGACCACCTGGGGTCCTATTACTTGGCAGCAGATGCATATCGTGTGGAGGATTTCAGAATGCACTTTAAGCAAATCGAAGACAACGATCCAAGGGTTGCCAGATATCTTCAAGATGATGCGGGGTTCCATAAATGGAGCAGATGATTTTTCCCTGGGCACAGGTACACGACTATGAAGATTCATACCAAATGTTCTGAACGTTGCGTTGGAATGTTCTATGTTTACATGGCAATTAAGCCGAGAACATTCTAATTGACGTTCAAAATAGTACCAATGATGTGTATGATGTAATTATTGATGTTCTGATCGCATGCTTAATGTTCGCACTTGGATTAGACGTATTTAGCATTAAGGTCTTTGTTTTTTTGTTACGATTTCAGATTTGTAGTGATGACCTCGAACATTGCTGAGTCCACAAATGCAATGCTGAGGGATGAAAGAGAATATCCTATTGTTGCCCTATTAAATCATATCAATCGTACATTTGGCGAAAAATTCCATGTGAGAGCTACGGAGTTCCTCAAGGTTTCAACTATATGTGTCCCTTCAATTGAAGGAAAAAGAAGATTCAACTTGGAGGAAGGGGGTAAGCTCGCAATTAGTCGAAAAGGTACGTATGGTTTCACCATCATCAGTCCAGGCCAGGGAGCAGAAGTTGATTTACTCAACAGAACTTGTACGTGCAAAGAGTATTAAATTGACTTAATGCCCTGTAAACATGCTATGGCAACTATCAGAATGCTGCGTTCAGAAGACTATGGAGCGTGCGTCTATGACTTCACTTCTGCATATTACAAGTTAGAGTCATATATGCTTGCCTATGCAGAACCGATCAATGTTGTTCCACCGGAAGAATTTTGGAATGTTCCTCCTGAGCTGCTTGAGAGACGAATATTGCCTCCTTTCATCGACGTGGGTAAGGGTAGACGAAGGAAAAAGCGGATACCATCAGTTGGTGAATTATTTTCAAGTAGGAGAAACAAATGTAGCATCTGCAAAAGGTCAGGCCACAAAAGAACTACTTGCCCAAAACGAGTGGATAGTGGACAATCCTCCCAAACTCAAAGTATAGCTTTTTGAATTTTAATCTTGACAATTTTATATATTTTTATATTTGAACGTTTAACTTATGTTTTGAGCATTTATCAATGGCGTTCCAAATTCCTATTATTTTTGTAGTATATAATTCAAATTGATCATTATACATATGTTCTAATACTGCAAACGGGATGTTCAGTGTAATGCAATTGTCATGTTGATTCAAGCGAAGGGTTGCCTTGTGCAATTAAAAGGTGTGAAAGCATCCCTCAAAACCTGCATACGAAAAAAGGCATTAATTAATCCAGATACATCACCTAGAGAGTAGTGAACGTCTTTTCAATGTTCATATCACACCTTTTGGTGTTTTTTATGTTAAATTCATCTATAAATACATACATTTCCTTGTTCCTCCATACACATACTTATCCTCCTACTTGAATTATCAAAATTTCTTCATAGACAACAAACACAAATGAAAAATAACCAAAACGAAGTTGTCGCTAATGGCCACTATGCCCCAGCCGAACCTGACCATAATGAATATTATGGAAACATCGTCTCGGATATTGCTGGTATACAAACTGACATCACTACAATCAACCATGTTGTGGACCGCTTATCTGTTGATGTATGGAGTATAAGGCAAGTGTTAATTCAGCGCTCGGAGCGTATTGAAAGAATGCTTTTGGGACTCCTTCTCCAACAAGGGATGAATCCGGAGCAGTTTGTTACTCCTCCAAATTCTCCCAATGCTGACAACTAGAACTTTTATTTAAGCATTATATCTAGTACTTTTATCTAAGCATTATATCTAGTACTTTTGTCTAAGCATTATGTCAAGTACTTTTGTATATGTATTTTGTTTCCTTAAGTATGAATGAAAATTATCAGATTATGTGTTATGTTGATAATACTTCCACTACATAAGTGAACACCTAAACTTCATCAGCAACTTGAAACATTCTAACACACGTTCCAAGCACCGTATGAAGATGTTTGACATCGTTATTAACGTAAAATGCTAGCATATATTTTAACAACATCCATCTAAAATGCATCAGCAAGTTGAAACATCCTAACAAAAGTTCAGAGCACTGTATGAAGATGTTTGACATAGCAGTAGGAGTATGGCCTTAAAATTGTTATTAACACAAACATGCAAAAGCCTCACTATTTGTACAACAACACAACACTATTTGACGAAAAAATCAACAAAAAGCAGAGATTTTTACGAGAATTTCAGTCCAGAACCAGAAAGAAGACGTAAAAACCTTAGCTTTATCAAAATAGCCAAATAGCAAAAAAATAAATTCCGATTCACTTGAAAACATCAATATAGTACAAAATTTACCTTTAGATTTTACCGGAGAACATTATGTAGATGGCCGACGACGAAATAGAAGACTCGAGAAGAAGACTTGAGAAGTGTGTAAGAGAAGAAAGGGGCGGGTGTTCGATGTTTGAAATGATGGAATTGATAAGACTGATCAGCCGCATTTTTAATTAAAACTTCACTTTTGGGGTTGTCATAATTGCCATTAAGGCCCCACCTTTTTTTTTGGTTCCAAATTCCACGCGCGTCCGATTTTTGTATAAAATAGAGCCCGGGGCGGGGGTACATTTCATTTTTGAGATATTAGAACGTTCTTTCGAACGTGCCAAATATAATTATCAATTAGGTAGTTCGTTTAAAATGAAACGTGTTTGCTAAAAAAATAAAAGGTATTTTTTTCACGTTCAGAACATAATAAACGATGTTTGAACCCTAAATCTAACCCTGAACCCCAAAACCTAACCCTAACCCTAACCCCAAACCCCAAACCTCAAACCGCAAAAATTCCTAACATTTAGAGAACATCCAATCTCCTGTTCTGAACCTTGTGCGGAACGTTCTCGAACGTCGTAAGTCTGTTCTGGATCTTCATACTGACGTTTTTTTTTTGTACCGTTGAGGATTAGTTGAGAAATACTAATATAAGGATCATTTGAAATGCATAAACAATGATTTAGTAGTTTATTAAGTTTCCAAAACATGCTATGTGTTAGTAAACCAAAATATATGTCGTTAATTATACCAAAATGTAATTATTAAGTTATTTGGATAAGGAGTGTATGGTTGATTCTAGCTCAATAAACAATTTTAATCATTAAGAAGTGTATTCTAACGAATTGTAGCATAGATTAGACGTTATATCACTAGATAGACACATTAATAATATATTTGAACAAATATACAATTTCATTCACAAATTACAGACATTCTTCGTGTATCTACAACAACTAAGACTTCAAATCATACAAGTATTGATTGTGATACATCATTTATGTGTATTTAAGGTGACTACTCAATAGTATGTCTATTGGAAGTGTTTACTCATAAAAGTTCTACTAGAGTATACTCATTTATATCTATTGAAAGCGATTACTTAGTTATATCAAATGAAACAATTACTAAGTTATTGAGTATTTTATTAGATGTTGTTCTAACTAATGGATAATCTATATAATGATGATTTAACCTTAAATATAAAGACTTATTAATCTTGTCATGTTATATAGTTTCTTATTACAATCATATTAAAGGTTGGAATACTACATATTAAATTAGGCACCTACTATGAACTGAACATACAAACCAACGTTCGTGACATAAATTAGATATTTTTTGCATCAATCTTTGAAAATTTATGTATATTCAAAGAGATTACTCAATAGTATGTGTATTTAAGGTGACTACTCAATAGTATGTCTATTGGAAGTGTTTACTCATAAAAGTTCTACTAGAGTATACTCATTTATATCTATTGAAAGCGATTACTTAGTTATATCAAATGAAATAATTACTAAGTTATTGAGTATTTCATTAGATGTTGTTCTAACTAATGGATAATCTATATAATGATGATTTAACCTTAAATATAAAGACTTATTAATCTTGTCATGTTATATAGTTTCTTATTACAATCATATTAAAGGTTGGAACACTACATGTTAAATTAGGCACCTACTATGAACTGAACATACAAACCCACGTTCATGACGTAAATTAGATATTTTTTGCATCAATATTTGGAAATTTTTTGGTGTTTGTAGTACTAATACAACGGATACATTTGTTTAGAGATAATAGAACAATCTCTTCTACGTGCCAAACATGGTTTTCTAATGCTAAAAAAAGTGGAGCAACCCATTTTAAATACGTGGAACGACCTGCTCCACAACTTACATTAATCCAACCCATTCTATTAACCCGCTCCGGACGGAATTATTACCTTATAACAGGTGGAATAACCCCAACCATTCAATTAATTAGGTCTTTTTACCCCATCATTGAAATATAAGTTATCCCTACCCCTCTACATCGTCTTCTTCTTAACTCAACCATGTCTCAAGGATCAACTTGTTCTCGCAGCTCCTCTCAAAATCGTCGATGTTGGCGTGGCTTACCTGCGATACAATTCACGGCGGGCACACAGTCGAATGCTGGATGAAAATTTTGCAAGTGTCCCAGCAAGGGTATTAGCAATTGTGGATTTTGAGAATGGTGTTACGAGGAGTATCCCCAGCCTACTACATTGGTTTAAAATAAGTTGAAAATTTCACTTGATGAAGTTTGTGAAGAAAGGGCCAACTTGGTGAAGGAAGTTGACAAATTAGGGGCTTGTAATACTACAAATTTATTGAAGATCAGTAAGTTAGAGGCTAAATTGCAACGGTGGAAGATGTATTTCTTATTGTCTTGGGCAGTTTTTTTTTTTTTTTTTGGTTTCATAGTAGCTAGGTTTATTTGATACCAATTGTTGTTCATCGAGTACTACTAAGATTTATATATTTGAACGTTTAAGTTAATGTTTCGAGCATTTATCAATGGCGTTCCAAAAGTCTATTAGTTTTGTAGTATATAATTCAAATTGATCATCATATGGATGTTCTAATACTGCAAACGGGATGTTCAGTATAATGCAAAACAACATTCATAAATATTCAAAACATGCTAAATTGTACTGAAAATTAAAGGACAACACTTCAAAACACGACATTCAAAACAAATAGAAAATCTTCTTAAATGACTAGACTTGAAAGGAGATTATTTCTTTATTTCACATGTGTGCCGCTGGAGGCCGTGGTGGTGAAGGGTAGTTTTGGGGGTCAATCTCGAGTGAAGCTTGAATACCACGAAGCATACGCTTAATAAGATTCATATCCTCACGGAATTCATCGAATATAGTCCTTAATCGCGTCAGTTGATCCTCCACATTTCCTATATATACTACAATCTGATCAACATGTGAGATCATATCTGCGATATCTTCACGAACATGATCGATTTCAGTGAACCTACTAGTACTTGGAACTCCACTATCATGTTCTGGTGCTCTTGGGTGCCTTACTATGCGAGACATTGTTGTTGTTTCGCCTTGTTGTTGTTGTTGTTGTTGTGCAGACATTTAACATTTATAGAAACCAGGCTTGGTGCCTTTTCGGTTGCATATGTGATGATTTGAAGAGGTGCTTATTCACATTGAATGGTTGGGGTTAGTACATGTGTTTTAATTGTGACCAGGGGTTCCTAATCCCTCCCGCGGAAGTCAGAACATCTTCATGGCGATACGAATCATCATATACTCGTTCCATTAGTCTATTGGTTTTTGACGTTTATAATTCAAATCGATCTTCATGTTTGAAAATTATTTATACCCTTCCAGTAGTCTATTAGTATTTTTTAAACTACTCATCATAATACACTTAACGGCTATCTCCTTCAATTCAAATCTGAAGCAAAGCAACGAATGCGTCACTTCAAAAAATTAAAAAAATACATAACGGCTAGTGTTGGATACAACACACTTAAGTCGGGTACCTCTTTTTCTCCTATAAATACTCGATCAAACCATTCAAAAAACTCTATACCACTACAACCTATAATCTTCAGCCAATATATATATATATATATATATATATATATATATATATATATATATATATATATATATATATATAATACAAAATGGTTCGCCGACCTTCCTCCTCAATAGTTGCTACTACTGCAAGAACAGGAGCAACCAAAACAAGAGCGTCCACGTCAAGAGTAGCAAAAACGACAAAGGGAGCAACCTTGAAACAAGAAGGAAGAGGTGAAGCCAAGCAAAAAGAAGGAAGAACGGGAAGAGGGTCAACCAAGTAAAACGAAAGAAGAATGGGAAGAGGTGAAGCCAAGCAAAACGAAGGAAGAACGGGAAGAGGGTCAGCCAAGCAAACAGAAGGAAGAAAGGGAAGAGGATCAACCAAGCAAAAAGAAGGAAAAACGGGAAGAGGATCAACCAAGCTAAGAGGAGGAAGAAAAATTCGAAACACTTCGGCAGAACAACAAGAACGTGCAAATGATATTTTGGAACAACTTCGTGCTGAAGTTTGGGGTTGGAAGTTCAAATTTGAGGAATTCTTCGAATACTACAATAGGGACGTCAAAAAGATGTTGAAAGAAATAAAGAGGATAAAGACCATGCTCCAGATAGCAACCTTGAAACAAGAAAGGATTGCATCGCGTTGAAGTGAAAACGCATATTTTAGGTTTCTGACCTGGATGTTAATATGACTGTTTATTAAGTAATGTCTTAAATGCTAATATAATTAGCATACTTTTGTAAAGCGCTGAATCTTTGAACAACCAAGAATATTTTTGCCTGGTTCTTGATTATCAATGTATAAACTTTAATGTTCAGAACATCTGTTGTTGTTTCCCTATTTACTAGTTATTGAACATCAAATATCCATTAAGTTAAAGACTATTTGAACGTACAACATAATGTTCCGAAAATAACTAATGTTGTTCCAATAGTCTATAATCTTTAATATTTTTAAGTCAATCTTATCATCATACAGATGTTCTAATAATGTAAACTCGATGTTCAGTATAATGCAAAACAATAGTCATCATTTGCCATATATATCATCAAAAAATGGGTAATCATCCATATATTACACCCATCAAAAACAAAAACATAATTATCCAAATTTTACAACCCATACTAAGGGACTAATTTGCCATGGAATATGTCCACAGCAAATTGAACAAGACAGTCTTCCATCACATTGTCACACAGCAATTCCATCGGGGTGTTGGTCAACAAATGTTCGAGGAACATGATGGCATACACTCCACATGCAGTACCAGTCAAATTCGTTGGAAGGCCTTCAATGCGCTCATACGGCCACATTTCCATAGATTGGATTTCAGGAGGGAGGTGGTTGAATTTCCCCGACTGCCGGATGTATATTGGGAACATGTACATTACTGGCCCCATTATTGAATCAAAGCGGTCTTCATTGTACAACCCAATGTTGCAGTTGTAGACATCGATCCTTGCCTCCTCTAAATGAACGACACATGTAAAATAATGCGTACTTTCAATGTTATACACGACAAAGAGTCTTTTCACACCATTCCACTTCCTTCCACCCGGATATGGAGACTTACCTCTGGCATAATCAAGGAATGTATCCTCAAACTTATATTCTGCTAGGTATTTGTCAAGGCTGACATCAAACCTCTTCGCTTCCTCTTCAGCCGCATTGTATCGTACGCACAGGTTGGTCAAGAATGAAAGATCGATGATAAGATCAGAGCTATCATAATGCCAGGGGTAAGCCTTACGCCTCACACGCATCAAGGCCAAGTGCTCATCCATAAACTGCAGAATAAAACAAATTAGAAGTTGTGAATAAAACTATACCGACACGTACTATTTTATGTTTGGACCAGCCAGTCGAATGCTCAGCGAACATAGGACCATCAGGTTCCGAACGGAGTAAAAAATGTTCGTTCTTCGATAAAAACCAAATACTAACAAAACAATAGAAGTAAAGAGATGCACTTACACTATCCCACATCCACTCTTTCACGTCCAGGAAGTCCAGAAAATCCAAGTAATTGAACTCGTGACACAGGAAGGCAGTCTTTTGTTCCTTCTTCTCCTCCAAGAAAGCGCCAAATACAGCTTTCTTGTGAATGTTGAGTGCCTTGTACAGTGTCACTGGCAATCTCTATTGGAGCCTGACTTGAGCTCTCTCTCTAAATTTCCAAAAAAAAAATAAAAATGTTTGAAAAAATCTCTAGATTTAATAGAAGAACGTCCCTTTTATGTTCAACGATTCTAATTGGATGTTTTACTAACCTTGCCATTCTGGCAGCAGTCATTTTCTTCTTTCCTCGGTTCTTCTTTGCCTGGAGCATCCTGGACAACAAAATATGCCTCTTTGGTCGCTGCTGCTACTTCTCCTTCTTTGAAGCTACAAAATTAGCAAGGGACAGCTGGATCACATCAAGCTTCTGATCCAGTCCCTGTCGCTATTGAAGGCAGTCGTGGCATTTGCAACTGCAGACACTAGGCTGCACATTCTCATGGTCTCTCCTCCTAGAGCTTTCTCCAACTTCGAACAAACCCCTACCACTAAAAAGACCACCAGTAAAACGACCAGCCCTACCACCAATCTCATCACCAACTTGTGTTTCACATCTACCAACACCTCCACTAACAAATTCTTCACCAACTTGTCCTTCATCAATTACCTCTCTTGGAGGGGTCCTGGGGCAATTCCTAAAAACTGTCACTCGATCACCACCAACTATCGAGCTAGCCCCCTCCAACATAACAACAAGCTGATCAATTACCTCATCGCCCCCATCAACAAACGGCTCAATATTCTGGAAGGTATCATCTTCCCTCTCTGCATCGATAGGGTCAATGAAAGGGTGCACCACCTACATACCATAAATATTTGTTAAGAATACAATGTATAAGAGAAATAAACCTTAATATCACAAAGAGTGTTCAGAACATCATTATTACTGTTCGACATTTAACACCAGTAAAAATGGAACATCATATCTGTCGTGATCGAACATATGAAAAGACGTTCTTAACATTAACAACAATGATTATAACGACATTGTAGATATTCCAACATTTAGAAAATTGTAGGTAAAGTACTTACAGGCTTTGCAACATTCTCAAACAGCCTTCGGGGGTCTCTTTCATTCTTTTCGGTGATCCACCTGTGCATCCTTGGCATGGTCCTCTCCTTGGGAAAATCCCTGGGACGAAGCGCAGGTATTGCTTCAAATACCCAACCCACAAATGCCCAAGGAAACCCATAGAGATTGTAATTTGGCCCGTCCTTAGCCTTGCTAGCTGCACGATCAGCCATGGGCTTCATCAGGTACTCAATAGTCAGCTCGAAGCTTTTCCGCCCCCAAGGATACTTTACAAATTCATTTGGAAGATATGCAAGGCAGACCAGTAATTCCTCAATACCAGCTTTTTTGTCCTTGGCGCACAATATTGAGTGAACAAACCAAGCCATGGCAAGCCCAAACTTGTACCGTTCAGGAACTTCCTCATTTTCTATCAAACTCAGCAACTGGAAAGCAGTAACTGCCTTGCTTTCCCATCCTCCCATTCCGTTGAAATATAATCCGACATCTCCCTGCCCCTCTCTTTCATCGCAGCCTCCCATTGGACACTTGGATAGGCTTGGCATCTCAGCTTTGTCATCAAAGCAAACTCTTGGAGGCCAAAACGAACAGGCACTCCATTGAAATTGAACCAAGCTTCTTTTTCTTTATTGCACAAAAATCTTCTTAGCAGAATATTATGCACCAACTTGGTTGGAAATGATGGCTCCTCCGGCAAGTCCAAGAAATGGCCATAGATACTGTTTTTGAACTTGTCATACAAACCACTTGTACACAGCACAATCCTGAACTCATGCATTCGTCCAATAAGCGACGAGCGGACAGTTATCTTGGATTGAAAATGCTCATGATCATCCAAGTAAGTCTTCAGCACCATTGGTGGAATGACACTGGTAACGTACTCAGGCTGCACAATGTTTTGAAATTTGTTAGTTTAAGGAATCACCACGGTAGCAAGAACATAATATCAGATGCATGAAACATCCCTTGAGATGTTCCAAGGAACTTCAAGAAAATACTTTGAACATTTGTAAGGTTGATCTGATCATGCACGCGAGTGTTCTCAAATCATATAAAAAAATATTGAACATTCTACTGTAAAGTGAAGAACAACTTTATGTATGTTCTAGACAACAACTATACCTCTCTAGGTGGCTCTGCAGAATCAGCTCCCACGCCGTCTACGAACTTCATCCGACCTTCTCTTTCGCATCTCTCAACCTCTTCTTCTTCCCTACCATTCCTACCTCCTTCACTAGCTTGAACATCTACAACCTCTATAACTTCTTGTACATCGTCTACTTCTTCAACATTTGCAACTACTGCAAATTCTCTTGCAAGATTATTTACCAGCCTTCCCACCTCCTCTTCTTCTGCCATATTTAAAAGGCTCTCTTTTTGGTTTCCCTCGTCATCCCACTCATCATCACCAAACAACGCTTCTATTTCTTCTGATAGATTACCATCGCCGGCTCCCTCACAGCTTCTAGTGGCCCTACATTTACATTATAGTCTAGGGAACCCTCCTCTTCATACTCCAATATAATTCTCCTCTTCCTAGGAGGCTGTTTACTAGGAGGAGTAGTCTCCTTCCTCTTAATTCCCCCCGTATAAACCATTGTAGCTGCAAATCACAAGTATATTCATTAATTAAAGATGTACAAACAAGCAATATGGGTGTGTGAAACATAATATACATATGTTTTATCAAACCCTAATTTTTAAAAAGGAAATTTAATTCAAGTAAAGTCATCATTAAACATTATCATCCTCTCGCACGGTCGGAGCACTGTCTCAAATGTTCCAGAACTTTAAACATGCACGCACAAACATAAACATGCAAAATCTAGACTATATGTACAACATTTTTTCAACCTTTAGCATATTTATTTTATAAAACCCTAATTTATTTTAACAAAAATCATCTAAAATGCATCACCAATTTCAAACATCCTATCACACGTTTAGAACACAGTCTCACGATGTTTGACACTGCGAAGGAGTATGCTCTTAACATGGTAATATAACATAAACATGCAAAAACTTCACTAGTTGTACAACATTCTTTCAACCTTTAGCATATTTATTTTATAAAACACTAATTTATTTTAACAAAAATCATCTAAAATGCATCACCAACTTCAAACATCCTATCACACGTTTAGAACACTGTCTCACGATGTTTGACTCTGCGAAGGAGTATGCTCTTAACATGGTAATATAACATAAACATGCAAAAACTTCACTATTTGTACAAGAACATAGCACTATTTGACGAAAAAATCAACAAAAACAAAGATTTTCACAAGAACTTTCTTCCAGTACAGTAAAAAGGCGTAAAAATCATAGTTTTTTCAAAATAGCAAAAAATAAACCCCGATTCACTTGAAAAATATTAATATTGTTCAAAATTTACCTTTTGATGTTACCGAAGAAATGTATATGGTCGGCGACGATGATGTTTAGAAAATTGCGTAGAAGACTGTAGAAGAGACGAGTTGAGAAGTGTGTAAGAGAAGAATTTGGGGTTCGATGTTTTAAATGATTGCACTATGTCCGTTCGGTTCATTTCCCACCTTTTGATTAAAAGTTTTTGAGATTGCTAATTCAGTCCAAAAAGTTTTTAGTAAAGGCCCGCAAGTTTTGTTGTTTCTAATCTAGCCCATGTTTTAATGTTAAACGCGCGCGTTTTGTTACGCTCCACGCGCGTAAACATAATGATCCTAAAAATTTCTACGAAAGCTTGTCTACTGGGGCTTAAACATAAATATTGGCGGCTTCCAAGATCAATTTGCAAATATTTTTGTTAGTTTGGTCCACAACCACAATGATCCTAAAAATTTGACCCTGTAACCAATTTGCATCACGCTAAATGTAGCCAGTATTTAATTTTTTTTAGACTAGTAGTCAGATCCAAGAAACAAAAAAAATCTCAATATTTTATATCTAGATTTTTTCACTAAAATTTTTAAAGTCCAAATATAAAATACAGGGATTTGCTAAATATAAAGTCCCAATATAAAATACTTGGACTTTGAAACTTTTAATTCTAAAGTCCAAGTATAAAATATAGAGACTTTGCTAAATGTGAAGTCCCAGTAAAAAATAATTGGAATTTGAAAATTTCATGTCAAAAGACGAAGTATAAAATACTGTGGCTAGTCTTAAAAAAAGTAATTATTTTTTAAATCTGGCTACTTTTCAAAAAGTTTATGATTATTAGCTGATTCTCTTTAAGTGTTGCGAAAATTTGATGGAATTTTCAAAACGAGCTCTTCAAAGTGAGAAAATTACAAATGAGGGGCCATTTTTCATTCATAGCAATCTCTAATTTTAAAATTACATAATATAGCACCTCCTTTGAGCTCTCACTCAAAAAAAATAATCCTATGTGCCATTCCTCCACCCTCCCTTGCCACTGACATGTCGCCGGCAACCCAGCCACCAACGGTGCTGCCGCCGGCCAAGTGCGGGAAAATTGAAAATTCAGAGGATCTCCACGGATTGCTTATTTTATTGGTGGTTTTGTTTAAATAATTATTTTTTGATAATTTTATACACATAAATCTATCAAAAACATAATAAATTATACATGTAAATATATAGAAAAATGTGTATCAAGAAGAAAAATACAAAAATATACAAAAAAAATAGAAATTTTACACAAACATCCATAAATAGTGCACAAATCTGAAATTTATACAACTTTGTTCATTGTTCATACACGCGAATACAACTTTATAAAAATTTATAAAAGTGCATAAAATATGTTTATTCACTGTATATACACAAATATATTGGTTTATATTTTTATATAAACTTGTATAAAAATGTATAAACTCGCAAAAATAATTTCATATAGTGTTTCGAGCAGCTTTTACACAGTACCTTAACAAATATCCAAGATTTATATAGTTTTGTACAAGAAAAATACTAGATCTAAACATTATAAAAAAATTTTAACAAAAAACTAGTAGATCTCACCGGATTTTTATGAAAAAGGTGAAAAAAGAAGAAGAAACATGATAAACAAACCCCTCATCGGAGTTTTGACCGCAATATACAACGAAAAATCGACATTGATATTCAAAAAAAGAAGAAGAAGAAGAAGAAGAAGAAGAAGAAGAAGAAGAAGAAGAAGAAGAAGAAGAATAAGAAACAGCGGCGGCGTAGTAGAACGTGACGGTAACGGCGACTTGGAGAAGAGGGAATGAAGGTGAGGCAGTGGTGGAAGAGGTGTAGGAGGGGGCGGCGGCAGTGATATTGTAAGTGGGAAGAGAAGAGAGGAAAAGTGGGATGGCGGAAAAAAGAAGAGAGGAAAATGGGGGCTAGGGTTTTTCTTTCCTTTAAATAGGGGGTGTTATGAGTGAAAGAAAAAAATAAATAAAAAAAAAATAAAAAGGGAGGGGATGCTAGGTTGGGTAAAGTAGTAAAATATGGATTTTTTTTTGGGTAACTTTCATGAGTTAGGTGACTCTCCATATAATTGTCCCATATCTGATTAGCCCATTGATCGCAAACAATGATGAAGTTTTTGCGTAATATAGATAGATCTAGCATTGTTGTTAGTATCTTGACTCCCCTGAGAAAATTCTTATCATAACAGTGGAAAAAAAATTGTTGGCAACAGCCATAAAAAAATTTTGGACGATCGTCAGGTTCTTGCTAGTAAAAATATCTAGCGATCATTCGAAACACTCTTGGGAGGGCCAAATACGAAGGCCGAGTCCGTGACAAGGTATCAGAAGTGTCTTATTTATGTAATCACCCATAAACGATTGCTCGTATTCTGTATCCATTGTAGAAAATTTAGCCCCTTAGCCTGTTTGCACTGCGCTAAATGAATACTAGTCAGCGATGCAAAACTGTTTGAAGACTAGCCACATCCGGACAAGTCCTAGTAGAAAATGCTTGGATCACTTAAACATTAGTCCCAGTATAAAATACTGGGACTTTGAACATTAGTGTTTATGTTCAAAGTCCCAGTATAAAATACTGGGACTAGTGTTTATGTTCAAAGTCCCAGTAAAGTCCCATTATAAAATGCTGATACTTTGAACATGTTAGTTTAAAGTCCCAGTATAAAATATTGAGATCAGTCTGGGGTGTTTGCCAATACTAATGGAGTGTAAGTGTGCGTTCGGATCTGTGGTTATTCTTCAATTAATTTTAAAATGGTGGATAATCCTCACTTAACGAGTCCAAAAATCGCTACGCATCAAAATACATATTTTTTTGTTGCAAAATAGCCAAAGTTGAGTTACTATTGTAGTTTTAATTTCCATATGAAAATTCTTTCAATTTTTGCCCCATTAGAAAAAAAAATTCAGCAACTGTTGGAGGAAGCTTCTGGAAATTGCCAGATCCCACTGCTAGTAATATTTTGTATGCAAGGAGCTTTTCTTATGGGGCTAAAGTTGTAAGACTTTCCCTATATTGGTCAAATATGTAACAGGGCGCTAGAAATATCCCATATCTGTAAATCACCCCATTGTAGTCGTAAAATTTTCGCGTAGGGGCCTGTTTGGCGCGCGCTAATTGATTCGTGGCCATCAAAAACTAATTCGTTGAGAAATAGTCACCTCCGGACAAGTCCCAATATTTGTTTGTTCAAAGTTCCAATATAAAATACTGGGATCATTTAAATACTAGTCCCAGTATAAAATACTGGGTCTTTGAGCATATTAGTTAAAAGTTCCAGTATAAAATATTGATGCTTATAAAGCTCCATGTACATGAATCCAAGTATAAAATAATAGGAATTTGAACATATTAGTTCAAAGTCCCAGTATAAAATACTAAAACTAGTCTGGAGTGTTTGCCAACACTAATGGAGTGTAAGTGTGCGCGCGGATCTTTGACTATTCTTCAATTAATTTTGAAACGGTGGATAAAACTCACTGAGCGCGTCCAAACATAGCTATGCATCAAAATTTCACATTGTAGTCAAATGTAAATTAGCCCACAACGCAACTTTGTAGTGAAATTCTGATGCGTAGGCATTTTTGGACACGCTCAATAAATTTTATCCACTGTTTCAAAATTAATCGAGAAATAGCAAAAAATTCACGCGCACACTTACGCTCCATTAGCGTTGGAAAACACCCCAGACTAGTCTCGGTATTTTATACTGGGAATTTGAACAAGTTTTGTTCAAAGCCCCATTATTTTGTTAAGGGATAAAGCCTCATAACAAAAACTGTCGCTTTGTTATAAGACTTTATCCCATAACAAAATAATGGGATTTATCCCATAACAAAGACCTCATTTCTATTATTTTATTATAGGACTGAAGTTTTATATATAAAGTCCCGTAACCAAATAATGGGGCCTTGAACTAACATATTTAAAGGTCCCATTATTTTGTTATGAGACTTTATATATAAAGCTTCAGTCCCACAATAAAATACTGGGGCTTTGAACAAAACTTGTTCAAAGCTCCCGTATTTTATACTGGGGTTAGTTTACTTAAACTTTATATAAAGTCCCATAATAAAATACTGGGGCTTTCAACAAAAGCCCAGTATTTTATATTGGGACTTGTCCGGAGGTGCCTATTTCTCAGCAAATTTATTTTTGACGGCTACAAATCAATTAGCGAGCGCCAAACAGACCTAAGCAAAAATTTTACCAATTTTGTATCACCTTTTGATGTTTCCTGCATTCATTGCAAATGAGATCTTTAAAAATTTAATTTCCTGAGATTTTTCTTCAGTCTTTATAGTACCTACGTTCCAAAATGGTTGTCATAGTTTCCTTGTTAGTCCGTTTAAAAAAGAATGGTACAATTTTAAATTTGGAAATATTTTTTGGTTGAAACTACTACTTTACTCTTAATGAAATTCTTTATAACCACATATTTATGTATGACTTATTTTGAACCACAAGTTTCAAAAGTCTTACCACATTTCTTAAATTCCGCTTCAAGTCAAACTATGACAACCATTTTGAAACGAATGGAGTATAATTTTCTGCGTTGGTTATAGAGTAGAAGATAAGTTTAAGAGGTATTTGTGCGTGATGAATGCTTTTATAATCTAGAACAAGAATAGTGTTAAAGAATTTCCTTTTAGGGACCACAATGATGCCATCTTGAAAACTTCATCATTTTTTAGAGAAACATCGTATTACTATAAATGATACTTTATTCACCTCAATGTGTATAACAAATCACTAAACGCATAAAAAACTTTTACCTAAACAAGCCATTGAAAAACGGAGTAAAACCTTATGTCCAAGAAGTCAACTACTTAAAAGTTCTAAAACTAGGAAGATGAAAGAGTATGAATTTAAAGACACGTCTTTATTTTGTTTAACTTTCTTTCTCTTAAATGTTGAGTAAATAAATTATATTTCCCCCTTTATGTATACTCCTATTAATTAGTAAGCTACAAGACCATCTTACTGAGATATTTATTTTCAATAAAATGCCCTAATTTTTGAAAAGCCTCAAGTGCTTGCATGACACATATATTTCCATGTTTTGGGTCACAATTTCATTAATTTTGTTCCATCCACTGCTTATTATCACAAAAATAGAAAGTCAAAGAACTTAATGACAAAGGCATGTCTAGTGGTTTCCACTATTGAATATTTGAATGTCATCTTCAACTAACTTACATATTGAAGACCAGTATGAAATTGGTTTATAGATTTCTTGGCAGTGAAATATAACCATTTACGTACAAATTTGTGCTTCTTTTTCTGCTTTTTTTCTTTTCCCTTGTTCATCGCCCCAGCTATCGGGTAAGTGGAGCGTCTAATTTTAGATATCTATTGAAAGAGTGGTGTGAATAAGGTATAGTTCAACACGATAACTTCTGAATTTTATTTCCTAATTGACCAAAACAAATCATAAAAAACTTTTCAACTCACTTGATCGCATAGTTAACATGGAAACGGAAAATTATGACGTTTATAAGTTCAAAATTCGACCCTACTAAATTCAAAATTTGACCTTACTATCCCCAAGGGAAATGATTCTATCTTTGTTTCTGTGATTCATATTGAGCTGTCCAAAGACTTCTCTTTTGACTGTCCCTATTGAATGTTAAGCCTAGTACCGTCGCACTCGTAGTGGGAGAATTAGCTAGTATCAGAGAAACAATTGTTGCACTCTTGCGACAGTGATTTTCTTATCATAATTGTGGTTTTTCAATTAGTATCGTGTGATGGGAGAGAGATATATGAATTAATATAAGTAACTATTTATTGATATTTTAAGGATTCTAAAAAAGATTTGAGTCTGGTACGTAAACGAGTTATTAAGCTAAACCAAATTTTTTTTCTTTTTTTTTTAATCTTTTGTTGATCATCGATCTGTACACACTTCTAAGGATTCGTTTGAGAAAGATGGAGAAGGGTGAGGCGGCGCAAACTAATCGCCTAGGTTTCATCTTGAGTAAGTGGAAGGACAAAATGATTGTTGTGTTGTCTAATATTGACTTATGCTGATTCAGCAGCGCTCTTCCACGTGTCATGATCTTAGCTAATCACTTATCCAAGTCAGCTGCTATCTCCCTCGTCCAAAATGCAATGTATTAGTATAGTTGTAATACTTAGGTGTATAGTATCTATTGGCTATATATTATACAACTAGGATTAGATATTTTTGTGTTGAGTCAGCACAGTTAGTTAGGCTGTTACTCAGCTGTGTATATACATAGTAGCGTGTACAGGAAGCAGTTCAGTTGAAATGGAATCAATTTGATGTTTTCTCAATTCTCTCTCAAAATGCAATTCCAATTTCTTTATGGTATCAGAGCAAGTGGTTCAATTTGATCCAATTCTCTTCTTTGATTCCACTTCGAAATGTTTTAGGAAAATTCTAGAAGTTTCTGCACACTTCTAGTTCAAAATTTTTACACAAAATCTACAGATTTTTGTAGAATCATTACAAATTCATAAATTTTCTTCATCGCCATGGCTGTAATTGATACTAACCATGCATACTATACTCATCCTTCTGATTCACCATCAATGGGACTAGTAACACCTGTTTTTGATGGAACTGGGTATGGATCATATAAGAAGTCAGTACTTGTTGTCTTATCAACTAAAAACAAGTTAGGGTTTATTGACAATACCTTGCCAAAGCCTGGGGATGATGATCCACACCTCAAGTTTTGGATTCGATGTAACGATATGGTATTTGCTTGGCTGATCAATTCCCTGTCAAAAGAGATCAAATTCGGTGTCATTCACTCTAAATCTACGAGGATTTTATGGAAACAACTTGAAGATAGGTATGGGCAATCTAACCTCGCTCAATCTTATGAATTACAGAAAGAATTAATTGATACTGTACAAGGATCTAACAATATAGCAACTTACTTTAATAAGATGAAGGCTGTGTGGGATGAAATTGAGTTATTTCATGCTAGATCAGTATGTAGTTGTATTGACCGTGTTTGTGTGCTGCTGAGAAGAATACTGCATTAGAAGTTAAGCAAAAGTTAGTGAAATTTCTTATGGAGCTCAACGAATCATACACTGCATGTAGAGGGAATATAATGATGATGAACCCTCCCCTAAGCATTGACAGGGCTTATTACTTATTACTTCAAGAAGAAAGACATAGAAATGTTCAAGTCATGGAAAATCATCAAAGTGATACAAGCTTTTTTGCTGCACCAGGAGGTAGATATCCCCAGTATTCAGGGTCTGGTAATAACTCTTCAGAATCAGGCAGTTATCCAAATAAATATTCTTCTTCTGGATCTGGAAATAAAATGAATCAGGGACAAGCTAGATTAGGAAGTTATCCAAATATCGACTCCTCAAACAAGGGACAATCTAAGACTAGGTGGTGTAACTATTGTAGGAAGACTGGGCACACCATAGACTATTGCCTCAAACTTAAAAGAAACCAGTCAAACAACAACAATCATGGAAAAGTGCAGAATGCAGTGCAGGGTAATGCAGCAAGTTCTCAGGACAGTTTTGAGCAGACATATCATGAAAATGCAGCAGGAAATTTAGGTTTCAGTCAGAATCAGATTTCCCAGTTAATGGATCTTTTCTAGCAGATTCAAATTGGTCAACAGGCTACTTCTGGTTCTAATGTTGATGCTACTGCTAATTGTGCTGGTATCTCCTTAACTAATTCATATACTTTACCTAAACACTTTAAGAAACATACTTGGATACGGGATACAGGTGCTTCTAAGCACATGTCTTTTGAAAGCACCATCATGTTCAACATTACTAGTCTTCCTGCCCCCTGTCAATATCAATATGCCAAATTCTCAACAAAGTTAAAGTGACTTATGCTGGAAAAGTCACTATACACCCAGAGTTAACTCTTGACAAAGTTCTTCTAGTACCTTCTTTTAGGTTTAATCTCCTATCAGTCCAGAAATTATGTCATCAGTTTCAAATAACTCTTACTTTCTCTGCCTCTTCATGTTCTTTCCAGGGCCTTTCTTTGAGGAGGCCTCTGGATCTTGGTGAATCTCAGGCTGGACTATATCTCTTCCATTCACAACATTTCTTACTTGAAACCCTGTACAAAAATAAAATTGTATCAGTTTCAGTTCCTACTGTTTCTCATGTTTCATCAAATATATCTGCTGCTACTTCCTGTAGAAAGATTTGGCATATCAGACTGGGACACATGCCTTTTTCTAGTATGAAACACATTACTTCTTTACCTAATGATGCAGTGTGCACTGATGACTTTCCTTGTAGTATTTGTCCTTTAGCAAGGCAACACAACTTACCTTTTCCTACTAGCAGTACTACCACATCTCACATATTTGAATTGATTCACATAGACACATGGGGACCATACAAAGTTCCTACTCATGATGGTTTCAGATATTTTCTCACCATAGTTGATGATTACAGTAGAGGAACCTGGACATATTTACTCAGCACCAAAGGCAGTGCTTTCAATGTTTTACAATCTTTTATTTCAATGGTGGAAAGGCAATTTGAAGTGAAAATTAAGAAAGTGAGGTCTGATAATGCTCTTGAGTTGGATTCCAGCATTGCTGCTATTGCCTATTTTGCTACAAAAGGGATCATCCACCAAACAAGTTTTGTTTCCACTCCTCAACAGAATGGTGTTGTGGAGAGGAAACACAAGCACCTTTTGGAAACCTGCAGAGCTATTCTTTTTCAATCTAAAGTTCCCATTTGTTATTGGGGTGAGTGCTTGTTGACAACCACATTTCTTATTAACAGATTTTCCATTAAATTGCTTGGATATAAAACACCCTATTGTTGACACCCAATTTTGTCCCTCCTTTTTCTAAAATTGGCCATAATTCAACTTAAGGGTGAATGTGACTATTTGTACAAAATGTGCATTAGAAATCACGCATTTATGTGCGTTATCCTCTATTTATATATTATATACTTAAGTGTGGCTATATTATATAACTTTTGCATTATTTAGGCTATTTGTCAAAATTGTGACTATTTGTGAAATTAGTACATTCATAATATTAGTAGCTATATTATATAATTACGTCATTTAGGCTACATGTCAAGTTTATTTTAATTTGTGATTATTTGCGTAAATTAGTAATTATTTGTGATTATATATATTTAAATAATTTAATTTGAGTTTATTTAATATTTATTTGTGCATTTTATAATATATGTATATCTATATTTTATTTTTACACCTTTAAGTTAAATATTGGCCAATTGAAGTGTCCAAATTTCTTTTTATTATTAATTCTTCCATATTTCAAAATTACTACCCAAAATTCTTTATTTATCTTTATTTATTTACATTTACTCTGAACCAAGCCAAATTTCCTAACCAAATACATCCTTATTATTTGAATTTTTAAATCTCAAATCTTCTTCCTAATTCTACCTTGAATCTAGACCAAATAATAGTCTAGATACGTCTTCCCGTCAAAGTTCATCCCCCCAAATCTTCTCCTAAATATATCCTGATCTTATTCTTAAAAATTCCCCAATGTCCCTATCCCACTTTTAGTACCAAGTTCATTTCCCAAATCTAATCCCCAATTTTTTTCCAATCTCCCTAAATCTCTCCCTTGATTCACTCCCATTCACAATCTCCCTAATTCCTCTTCTTCCTAATTTTAGATCACCTTTTCCCCACTTTCAAGTCTACATACATTATTGAGGAAAATCATTCAAATCCCCCTCAAATCATTCCCCTTAATCTTATCCATCAAATCCCTCCCATTAAGCCTAAATTCCCCAATCACCTCCTATTTTCCTTAACCACTCTTTTTCAAAAATACTATAAATACACCTACTTCTCACATTCATTCATCACTTACTCTCATCTTCTCCTACACACATCTTCTAACATATTGATTCATCATCACTTGCAATTACATCTTCTATACATATTCCAACATTCTCACTTCTCACAACTTAACCACATAATTCTCTACACTTCTTTTATCCTTTCACACACCACTCTATTTTTTATTATTTTATTGGGAGCCACATTAAAGATTTGTCCAGAAGCTCGTATTGACAAAAGTTATCCATTCATTGGAAGGTAACTTGTATTGAATTTTTCTTAGTATTTTGTGCCAACGTTGCAGGTACAACTACAACTATATATAAGTTACTGCTATGTAATGTGAATATTTGGTTAAGCAGGGGCCACCTTCTACCATCTATTTTTTTGTTGTGTGTTGAAATGAGCGAAATCATAAGACATGTTGAGAATGTGAAGTGCTACTTGAAAACTGAAATGTTTTGCATGAATCTGGAAATCTGAGTTTTACTTAGTTAATGCATGACATGTTTTTTTTTTTTTTTTTAAGATTAAATTAGTGCAGGGAGTTGGCTTATTTCTGCAAAATTGAGTATTCTGAAAATTTAACAGTAGTATGAAGGCTTTGCATCTTTATTACAACTTAGTTGTTTTAATTTGGAGGCCTACTTTTAAAGCTTTTAAAAAATATTTTGCTTACATGATATTATTTGACTTGTGTGATTTGCATGACCGTACTCTTTATGTGACGACTAGAAGAGTCTAGATTGGGGCATTAACACAATTAGAGAGTCTAGACATTTTACATTTATATTAGTAGTCTCAATGGCCTCCGCGACATTAAGTGGGACGCTAGTAAACCTTTAGGACGCTTAAAATATTAGCTAGCGCTTTAGTTAAAAACTTAAAGAGGGTATGGGGGTTAAAGGGAATTAAGCCCCTCGGAAATGATTGAAATTACCCGAGCTACATTTGATAGTGGATTCTGAAACTATCGTCCCTTCCAAAAGCCGGGTTCTGATCCGAATAGGATAACTAAACCTAGGATCATTTATTCAAACGTTTAATTAGTTATTTATTATTTTGTGGCTATTTGTGTAACACAACTATTATTTTAAATTATTTATGCAAATATATTAAATTACCTATTTTACTTTGCATCTTATATCTCCTTTGTTTATTTATTTAGTTTCTATCCTTTTTTATAAGCAATATAGTAAACCCAATATAAAAATCGGCCGGGAACCACACTTAGTGGAACCTAGGAGGTGCCTAACCCCTTCCTTCTAGGTTATTTCAAACACTTACCCGAATCTCTGACTCGTAGACCAACCCGGAGTTATTTCTTTAATTTGAATTAGAAATACTTTTAGGTGACCTAATACACCTTAGGAAATATATTAGGTGGCGACTCCAAAACTCTAACTCCAAACGAGTTCGCCCAGTCAAATCCGAAACCCGACTCGCCTCGAGTTGAGTCCAAAATCGGGTGTGACACCTATGAGATACTATTCCACAAACCGCCAGACTACTCCATCCTTAAATGTTTTGGTTGTTTGTGCTTTGCCTCTACACTTTCTCAACACAGAGGCAAGCTTGATTCTAGAGCTGTGCCTTTTGTGTTTCTTGGATACCCTCATGGGAAGAAAGGTTATAAACTATTGAACCTTCACACTAAGGAATTGTTTATGTCCAGAAATGTTGTCTTTCATGAGTCTACCTTTCCATTCTCTACTTCTAAGGACCATGGTATTACTCTTCTCTTAATACTTCTACTCCTTATATAGACTCTTCATATTTTTCTGCACCTCCTACTGTGCCTACATCTACACCTCCTACTCCACCTACACCTCTTAATCCATCTACACCTTCTGTCCCACCTCCTGCTATGGAACAAGCTTTGTGCAGATCCCTCAGAGAAACTAAAGCACCAACTTATCTTAGTGATTTTATCTGTGGTGCCCTTCACCTTGTTGATGTGTTTGCTAACCGTTTCCTATCTTCTATCTCTCCCCTTAGTCTCTCATTTCATGCCTTATCTGCACCTAATAAAAGTCTACTGAGTACTCTCCTTTCTATCTAAGAAACTACCTCTTATTCTCAGGCTGCCATGCACCCTGGTTGGTAGGATGCCATGGACAAAGAACTAGAGGCCCTGAAGGCAAATGACACTTGGGAAGTTGTCCCATTGCCTATTGGGAAGAAAGCTATTCCCTCTAAGTGGGTTTACCGAGTGAAACTCAAGTGTGATGGTAGTGTTGAACGACTAAAGACCAGGCTGGTTATTCGAGGGGATACCCAAAGAGAGGGTATTGACTTCACTGAGACATTCTCTCCGGTGGTCAAAATGACCACCATCAGATGTCTGCTTGCTATAGCTGTGAAGAAGAACTGGGGATTGTTTCAGTTGGACGTTAATAATGTGTTTCTACATGGGGATTTACACGAAGAAGTGTACATGAAGTTCCCAGCAGGGTTGGTCCCTCCTGCTCCTAATATGGTTTGTCGCCTAAAAAAGTCTCTTTATGGTTTACGTCAGCTCCTAATATGGTTTGTCGCCTAAAAAAGTCTCTTTATGGTTTACGTCAAGCGTCTTGGCAGTGGTATGCCCGCTTGACTACAGCTCTCAATTTTAAGGGGTGTACACACTCGCTTAACGATTACTCTCTTTTTTACAAGAAAATTGGTGACTATATTTCGTTGGTGGCTGTTTATGTCGACGACATACTACTCACAGGCAACAATCCACTTGAACTCAATGACCTGAAAATATTCTTAGATGCAGAATTTAAAATTAAAGATATGGGGCACTTATATTATTTCTTGGGAATGGAGGTGTTTCGCGAGCCTCAGGGACTAATTCTAAGCCAACGTGAGTTCATCCTTGAGCTTCTCACAGAGTTTGATTGTATTGGGCTTTCTCCTACCACTTCTCCTTTGGACCCTTCTTGCAAGCTTCAGTCTGGTGTTGGACCCCCTGTTTCTGATCCTTCCTTTTATCGCAGGCTTCTTGGCAAAATTAATTTTCTATCCCACATCCATCTAGATCTCAGTTTTACCGTCCAGTATCTCAGTCAGTATATGCAGGACCCTCGTGAGTCTCATTTGTTGGCTGCTCATCACTGCTTACGCTATTTGCTCCAAGATCCAGGTCTTGGGCTCTTCATGAATGCATATTCATTCTTTGATCTTCTGGCTTTCTATGATTCAAATTGGGGGTCGCGCCTTGACTCCCGTCGTTCCATCAGTGGTTTTTTTTCAGTCTTGGGGGTTGTCCCATCTCTTGGAAGTCCAAGAAATAACCATCAGTCTCTTTATCTTCCGCTGAGGCGGAGTACCGTTCCATGCACAGTGTTGTCACAGAAATCACTTGGTTGGTTCGTCTCCTTGACGATCTCTCTGTTCTTCCTTCGCTTCCCATCGCCGTTCACTCCGATAGTCAGGCAGCACTCCACATTGCCAAAAACCCTATTTTCCACGAACGAACGAAGCATGTTGAGCTCGATTGTCACTTCGTGCGTCAACAATATCAGTCAGAGTTTATTTCCTTGTCTTTTGTTCCATCACACCGTAAACTCACCGACATCTTCACTAAACCATTGTCTGGTCCTTTGCACCATGATCTTCTAGGCAAGTTGGGTGTTCTTTCATGTCTCTCCAACGTGAGGGGGGTGTTGATGATCGATCTGTAAATACTCCTAAGGATTCATTTGAGAAAGATGGAGAAGGGTGAGGCGGCGCAAACTAATCGCCTAGGGTTTCATCTTGGGTAAGTAGAAGGACAAAATGACTGTTGTGTTGTCTAATGTTGATTTATGCTGATTCAACACCGCTCTTCCACATGTCATGATCTTAGCTAATCACTTATCCAAGTCAGTTGCTGTCTCCATCGTCCACAATGCAATGTATTAGTATAGTTGTAATATTTAGGTGTATAGTATCTATTGGCTATATATTGTAGATATTTTTGTGCTGAGTCAGCACAGTTAGTTAGGCAGTTACTCAGTGTATATACATAGTAGCGTATACAGGAAGCAGTTCAGTTGAAATGGAATCAATTTGATGTTTTCTTAATTCTCTCTCAAAATGCAATTCCAATTTCTTCATCTTTTAATGCTGTTCGGACTCCATATTATCTAATTAACTTGAAGTATTTGCAAACCTCAAAATAGACATACTATTATCTTATCTCTTTCTTGAACGTCAATTCACATTTAACTAACACTTTACTAATTGGAGTTGTATGAATTAAATAAATATATATAAATACTTTTTAAGTTGTTTAAAATATCAAATACTTGAATAATTTCAGTTGTCAAAACGATAAATTTGAGTCTATCTGAGGAAGCATATCAAACAGTTTTCTTTCTTATCTAGCATTTTTTCTGCCTCTAACTGTTTCTCTCTATTTTCTCTCATTGCTTGATTCCACCATTTATGCCGTCATCAAAAGTGGTGCAAAAAAATTATATGAGGATTTCAAAAAGAGTACTAAAAATATTATACATGATTTGAACTAATGATGTATCTAAGGCAAATTTTGAACCTCTTTTACCACGTTACTAGAGTTTTACCTCTTTCGGAGGGGAGGGCGGAATTCTAAAGTATAAATATTATTCACAAATGTTTTATTATTATTTTTACACAGTATAATTTTTAACAAAGAGAATTCATATGAACTCCTCCTTACACCTTCCTCAACCCCTATCTGCCATAGCTCTTTTACGAAATATATTTTCTCATTTCATATCAATTATTAGCAATCATTTGTTATTGCAAGTTACATCTGAGACCAATTATTATTCTTATTGCGGAAACCAAAGAAAAGTCAGACGTACAAAGCAGTGTGTTTTGCCCAAACAGCTCTTCCTCCTCAACTTGTCAAATAGGTCAACTCTTATACTTATATTTACAAAAAAAAAAAAAAAAAAAAAAAAAAAAAAACCAGCATAAAAAGAAGAAGAAGCTCCATCTGAGAATTAATATCATATTTAATGCTATGCACGCTCTAACAGGAGAAGCGCTGGAAACTTAAGTGTATTCAATGAAATAATAAAAAAGAGAAAAGCAAAATAAATAAAAGAAGAATATAAAGGGAGGTGTGAACATATATATTCCCTCTTTATGAATTTTCGTTACGTTTGCTCCTCATTAAGAAATTGCAAGAATTTTGTGGAAAAGAACTCAGTTCTTATATATATACTCCCTCCGTCCCATTTTAGTTGACGCATTTAGCTTTTTCATGTTTATTTCAAAAATTATTAAATATGGTATATATTTTACTACATTATTCTTGTTTAATATTTGACTATTAACTTTTTTGTAGAATTTTTTTAATTATTAAGGGTATAATTTGAAAGAATTCACAAAAAAAAAAATTGAAATTATAAAGTGTCAACTAATTTGATACAAATAATTATTGCTACAGTGTCAACTAATTTAACTTAAGCGCCACACTCTTAGATAGTTCATTTACTGGGTTATGGCAAATATATAGTACTCCATCTTTTTCATTTTATGCATTATAGTTTGAATCGGTACAAAGTTTAAAAAGATTTTTTTTTTAAAATTTGTGATGTTAAATAAATTATAAATATCTGTGTGGTTATAAATTATTTTATAAGGTTGAATATTAAATTTGAAGTATTTTTAAATCTAGAAAGCTGTCTTTTTTTTAAAAAACAAATTAATAAAAAATGCCGCCACACAAACTGAAACGGAAAGAATATGAATTCACGCAAAAAAATCATCTTCTGCACTTAACATGCTACGGTAATTACTGAATTAGTACTCCACTATGATAACAAAAAAAAAAAAAAAACAAACAAACACTGCAAAAATGAAATAAGACAAAAAGTCAAAAGTAATTAATAGTAGGATAAAGGAGAAATCATCTCTTCACTTAACTACGGCCTAATCTGTTTGTTGGAAAACATCCATAATGCGATGTCTTTAAGGAAAATCCAATCCAATCTTTATTACAAAGCAAAAGAAAATTGAAAAAGCAGATTACAGTAATCTGATCTTACGTTTCTAGCGGTGGATGTTCATTTAATAATTTGTTGAACTTGAGTTATTATTTTTTTCCTTTTTTGCCAAGAGATAGGATGCTAATAATTGCAGATAATAACAAATATGGTGAATGCTAGCTTAGAGACCAAGATGATAATTGACAGCTACAATCCTTATGTCCTTTTGTTGTGACTTGTGAGGGATGTAGTTGACCATAAGGCTATCTTGTTAGTAATAGTTTGCTTTTTCATTAAAAATCCATAATCACAAAAATATTAAACAAAACCACATCTTAGTATACCCTTTTTCATGTAGTAATATTCATCTGTAGTCTCGGAGTGACATATATATGTATTACCTCCAAATTAAGGATTTTGTCTCATTGTTAACAAGACTTTATACATTTACGGGTCGTTTGGTTGAGATAGAGTTTATGCGGGTATTAACAATGTACGTATTAGTAATGCGGGTATTAGCAATGTGTGTATTAGTAATGTGTGTATTAATACTGCGGGTATTAGCAATGCAGGTATTAATAATGTGGGTATTAGTAATGTAGGTATTAGCTATGCATATATTATAACGTAGGGATTATTTCTTGAATCACTAATATATTACAAATTAATATACAATGTTATAATTTAAAATATTTAGTTATTCCTTAAATATAATTTAAAAATATTCTTACTATTATGAGGGTTAATTTTGTCACTTTAAATTTTAATACCTGCATTGCTAATACACACATTACTTATTCCACATTCTACCCCGCATAAAATAATATATAGATTCCCTCATAACTTATGCGGAATATACAAAAGCGCAACCAAATGTAGTACTAATTTTATACCAAATATTAAAATCTCTCCAAACTAACCAAATATGGTACTAGAATCCAAATAATGACACCTTTATCCCAATAGATACTTAGGACAATATTTGAGTTGTTTTCTTCTATATGATGGAGTGACTTCTTAGGATAAATGTTGTAGATAACAATGTAATGAATGCTAAAGTCAGAAGATGTTGAGTGTTGTTGTATATGTCAAAGGAAAACTAAAATAATTAAACTAGTTCAATTCACTGATGATGTCTCGTGTTATAATTGATATGAAACTAAAAACAGTATTTGTTACAACAAGAACTAACTTCACAAGTGGAGTTTGGAAAAAGTAAGATATATGTACTCAGACCTTATAACACTTACTCGATTGAAATAGAAAGACCGTTTCGAAGATCCAATAGAAATATCCGTTGAAAAAGAAAAAATAAAAACAAAACACCAAGAGAGAACCGTTTTCTCCATTTTTTTTCTTTTTGATAAAAGAAAAATACAAAATTACCACGAGCAGATATTCATATCTTGTTACTCAGTTCTCTTTTAATTTACGATTCTGTTCATTTTTGAAACGTTCAAAAACACTTGAAAGCCATTTTATTAATAAACATTACTCGAGATTTTTTATAATTTTTAGTAATTCAAGTGAAAGAATTTAAACAACGGAAAAAGGCCAAATATACCCCTGTACTATCAACTATTGTTTCAGCCTAACCCCCATCCATGTATTCGGTTATATATACCCCTCCCGTTAATGTTTGGGTTCCATATACCCCTCACACTAACGGGATATATACGTGGCACCGCTATTTTCTTACGTGGCAAACATGTTACACAAAATTAATTCAAAATCCCAAACCCCCCTTTAATTTTACCCGATTCCATAACCCGCCCCACCCTTTTTAACCCGCGACCCCTTATTCCCTCATTTAATTACCCACCCCAACCATCAGAACCCCATTTTAAAGATTAGAGTTCTTACACTTATGCTCAAACGTGTATTTCATCCAAGAGAAAGTGTTTGATTTCCTTAGTGTTTGATCTTATAATGTCTGAAACAAGTATTTCATCCAAGAGAAAGTGTCATTGCGGTGAAAATGCAAGCCTCTTCACGTCACACACACAATTTAACCCGGGAAGGAGATTTTATAAGTGTGCCAAACCTAAAGTAAGTGATGTATTATTTAATGCTTACTTATAAATTAAATTGAGTTATAATGTTAAGTTGATATATGAAACTATTTTTTTTTTTTTTGATAGACAAATTCTTGTGGTTATTGGGAGTGGCTTGATGAAGAATTTTCGGATAGAGCAATGTTCGTGATAAGCAACTTGAAGCTTCAATTAGAAACTATGGATAAGTCATTGGATGCGGTTAAGATTGAAAGAGACAACTTGAAGGAAAAAGTGGATGTCTTGGAGGAAATAAACAAGAAGGAATTGCACAAATCAAGAAAACTTGAAGAAATGGTGTTGAAGATGAAAATCTTCATCTTGATTTCATGTTGCCTTGTTATTGGATATGTTTCTGCACTATTGATGAACTAATTGTATCCAATTTTTAGCTAGAAGAAGTTTTAGAAAGAAGTTCCTTGTTGGATCTTAATGTTTTTAGGGTGAACTGCTTTTGTTGTTGTATTAGTATTTCGGTTTGAACTTCTTTATTTTGGTATGGTATTAGTAATTCGGTTTGATTGAACTGCTATGATCTAGTTGGAATAGTAGTACTATGAACTGCAATTGAAGTCCACAGATTGTGAATAAGCAGTGCAAATTTCTTCATTTGCAGCAAAGTATACAGTCCATAACAAACAACATCAGCAGTGTTAAATGTGTCGTCCAACTGTTAAATTGAACTCGTTTGTTGCACAATAGGACTGAAAATTGCAGACCAAAGCAAACCTTAAACCTGCTCAAACTTGCAAACCAAATCAAATACTTAAACTAGAAGATCTTAACCTGTTTAAAATGCATACCAAAACCAGTACTTAAAAACATAGAAAAAATTGCAAACATAACAAACCAAATACTTAATAATCAGGCACCTAAATTATATTAAAGCATAATTGTAGCATAATTGTTGGCTATACATTCAAATAGATAAATGACTGTCACATTATAACCCCAAAAACTTATACACCTCAAGTAATAATGTGACAGCCATACCATTTTGCATCACTGAAATTGGATCTAAACCTGATCAAAGTACTGTCTTAAGTGCAGTAACATCACCATCAAACAGACAAACAAAAAAAGAAAGAACTGCAGCAACCAAGCACTACTCAAACTGATATTGACCCCTTCTTGGTTTCAACTTCTGCATCTTTTTTTGAGCTTGTACTTCCAGCTGGTTTGTACTAATAGCAGCTCTCCCATTCCAAGTTAAGTTTGTTGGTGCCACTGGAAGGTTTGATGGATCACTTACACCATTGTGGTCACCTTTGAATCCTATTTTTCTTCTTCCAGTTGGCACCTGTTGTTTTTGCCTCTTCTGAAGTCTAGTTTTTCTTTCAGATATTACCTTTGGCATTGGCTCAGGCCCTTGGTCAGGTTCATCCGGAGTGGCCTGAAATTGAAGTCCAGGAGTAGGCATGAACACATAGGAACTTTCTTGGCTTCCTGGACTGTCTTCAGTCCATTGTGGGGCTGATAAGTTAATCTCTTCCTCAGTTTGAGGGTGCCCCTCCTCTTCATCTACTAGACCCCTCTTCCTTGACTTACTTCCTTCTCCATTGTTTCTGTTTCTTGGCTGTAACATAGACAAAATTATAACATTAGTAAATTACACAAAAAAACTTAAAACAGATTTTTACAAGTAACAGTTTACCTTCTCACAAGTCCTAGCATTGTGATCTTGTTCTCCACAGTTACTACATGTCATAACTCTACCTTTTCTTGTAACTGCCCACCCTGCTTGCCTATGTATTTCCTCATCCTTCTCTCTAACTCTCTTGACCCTAGGTCTTCCAGCTTGATTCACAAGTCCTGGTGGCTCCATTTCTTGTTCAGGTTGAATCTTCCAGAATTTCTCACCCCTGACAGGTTGCAATTTATGCTTGTAAGTTAACAAGAATGCTTCCTTGGTATGAACCTAATGAATTTGAGTTAGAGGGTTGATCTTCTTGTGCAAGAGTGCTTTAATTGCATGTGGACAGGGAATCCCAGTAAGATCCCATGTCCTGCAAGTGCACTTCTTGGTCTTCAAATTGACAGTGTGCCTGTCATCTCCTTCAGACACCTCATATCCATTGTCTCCATTACTTTCAACCCTACAAGCTTGGCCAATCTTCATGTACTCATCATAAAGCTTCTTGCTTTTAGGACTGATGTCAGTTGGCCATTTCATGGCTGATTCTTCTTTCTCTCTTAACAGGTTCATCACTTTGATCCTAATGTCTTCTAACATCTGTATAATGGGCTTGTACCTTGCATCAAGTATCCAGGCATTGAAACTCTCTGTGAAGTTGTTGTCAACTGATTGACTCTTGCATACAGTGTCAAAGTATGATCTGCACCAACTTTTTGGAGGATAATTCAGCAAATCAGATGCAGCAGATTCATCAGCTTGTTTCAACAACTTCAACTGATCATGGAAGTCTTCCTCATAGCTGCTCCATGCACTCCACCACAGAAGCTTTTTCAATAGTTCACTTGTCTTCCATCTCTTACACCAGTTTGCTTCTATATGCCTCACACAAAACCTGTGATGTGCTTCAGGCAAAACATTACCAATTGCAACTTGTAAACCCTATATATGAAAAATAAAAGTCAGAATAACATAATAAACACTTAAAAGTACAAATTAATATTCTGAATTTAAGTGGAGGATTACCTTCTGCATGTCAGACATGAAGGTAATTCCTTCTCCATTCTGCAGCTCTAATGAAATCTGCAACAAACCCAAGAACCACTCCCAGGTCCTCTTGGTTTCTTTGTCCACAACTGCCCAAGCTAATGGGTAGAAACTGTTCATGCAGTCTTGACCAACAGCAACTAATATTTGTCCCTTCACCTTGCCCTTAAGAAAAGTCCCATCTAAGCCTATGAATGGTCTCAAACCTTCCTTAAAACCCATCTTTAATGCATGGAAACAGATGTACATTCTAAGGAATCTTCTTTTTCCTTCAGCTAGTGCATCCTTAGACAAATTAACTACAATATCACTGCCTGGGTTTGATTCCCTTAGTTCATTAGCATAAGCCTCAATTTTCTTGTACCCATCTACAAAACTCCCTTCTAGACTTTCCAACACCATTTTTTTGGCCCTCTTGCACTTACCCTCACTACTGTTCAACTCAAAAGCAGCTTTAAGGTCTGTCCTCATTTCCCTAACCTTAAATTTTGGAGTACCTTGTAACCTTCTCTTAAAATAGTGAGCTATGGTAATGTAATCCACACTAGTATTATCATAAGCTGTACCACAATCATGATCAGAGTGTAGAGTTTTTATTCTCACACCTGGTGTACCACCATCACCAGAAATATGAACTTTGAATGAACAATCATCATCACCACATTTATAAGTCAGCCTCTTTCTATCACTTTTAATGACCTTTAACTGTTTTTTATTAGCTAGAGCATACAGTTTAATAAATTTTCTAGCATCTGGTATGTCAAAAAAGGACATACCCAGGTACATGTCTTTGTAGTCATGCAGACCTTCAGCAATGTTCCTTTTCTTTTGGGTGGAAATTCTATCTAACTGTTCATGATCATATTCTGGAATGTCAAGCTCAGGTTCACTCTCACCCTCACTACAATCAGTACCTACTTCAGTCTCTAGTGGGAAAAATTCCTCACTGTTAACTACAATATTGTTAACAAGCACAGGCAATTCACATTCTTCAACAGCATATAAGTTAATGACATGGTACTGTTCAGAAACAAAAGATAGCAACTTCCTAATCCCATCATCCCCTTCTATTTCATAGAATTTCCCAGAAGGAGAACCCACAAGTAACTGTTGGATCCCATCATATCCTAACAAATTTTGATACTCATTTACTATATCTATATAAGATAGGAGATCAGAATCATAACCTTTCCAATAGTACACCAACTCCTTCTTATAAAGAACATGAGGTTCATAAATCCAGCTACCACTATGATTGAATAAGAGGTCAATGTTAACCATGGTTACCTACAAAGATGGGACAAAAAAAAGTCAAAAACTGTACACGAAGGAAAAATAACATTAACCTCATGTTATGATATTAGTGGCCATAGGGGACCACTATCAATAAAGAACAACAAAAAGAATAATAATCATGGGTTCAATAAAAAAACTGGAACAATGTCCAACATTATCATGCATAAACTAGTGTTATAATAATGTATAAGATTAGGCTGCCCAATTTTATAACCCTTTTATGTCAGATACTGTTTACCCAAACAAAACTAAGGGAACAAAGCTGGTCCTAAATTAAGGGACCACAACAAAAAAACTGGTCCTAAATTAAGGGACCAAAATACTGTATACCCAAACCCTAACAATAAATTTTAAGGGACCACAAACTAATAATACATGCAATCGAAAACCCTATCATATAAAATCATTTTCAAGGTAGGCATATGTCGATTTCAAGCAAACAAACAGAAACTCGACTGACACTCACAAACACTAAACTCAACAAAAACCTAAACTAGACAAAACCCTAAAACATATCATCGACAGAAACAATAAGTTAAATTAACAAAAGCAAGATAATCAAAGCAAAAAAAAAAAAAAAACAGAAATACCTTTTGTTATCTTCTCGATTTTCCTTAGGATTTTCACGAAATATATTTCATCTTCTTTGCCTCTTTGTTTTTAACGAAATAATGGGGGAAATGAAAGGGTTCTGATGGTTGGGGTGGGTAATTAAATGAGGGAATAAGGGGTCGCGGGTTAAAAAGGGTGGGGCGGGTTATGGAATCGGGTAAAATTAAAGGGGGGTTCGGGATTTTGAATTAATTTTGTGTAACATGTTTGCCACGTAAGAAAATAGCGGTGCCACGTATATATCCCGTTAGTGTGAGGGGTATATGGAACCCAAACATTAACGGGAGGGGTATATATAACCGAATACATGGATGGGGGTTAGGCTGAAACAATAGTTGATAGTACACGGGTATATTTGGCCTTTTTTGCTAAAATCTTGTGTAGTCAAAATAATTTTTCAATCACAAGATTCTCAACTTCTAGAATAACCTTATAAGTCAAAATAGTTTCTTATGTTTAAACATATTTAAAATAAATTGAGGGAACCATAAATAGGAGTAGCAATATTAGCTATGATTGGACATGCCAAACATTCAGCCAGCTGGATTTATCTCTTGCAAAACATGGCAACCAAAATTATTTCTCACTTTTATTTTTCTCTTGACACCATAATCTCTTAGTTATCATGCGACTTTTCTTTTTTACTGCAATATATAATTTCAATCTAACTTTGACCTCATATAATATTCTCAAGTTGCCCCATTTGACATTTCAAAATCAAAGTACATATACTATAGTTTTACCTTAGCCTTAACTCCTAAAACTCCCCAACCCCCCCCCCCACCCCCACCACCCCCCTCCAAATAAAACCACCTGACTTCTCACCCACCGCCCAAAGCAAAAACAAAAACAAAAAAGAATCAAACAAAAACGTTATAGAATTAAATGTCAACGCCCCACCCAATAACCAAAGAATAAATATAATTTTAAAAATAGAAAAGTAAATTAGTGAACTGCCCACCCAAAACCGAATATCAAATCATAAAATATAAAAATCCAAAATTAAAATATTATTCTTTACTTTTTCAGTTATAATATCAAAAGTCAACTCTTTCTCTTTCCTCTCTTTTTCTTCTCCATTTATAAATCCTCATGCCTTTACACTTCCTTTGAACTTTCAAAACACTTGTTTTTCTCTCATTTTCAAGATCATATATGTACTCGTTCCGTCCCATTTTAGTTGTCGCTATTCAGAAAAGTTCAATCTTTTAGGTTCTTTCTTTCATTCTCAACATCATATATGAATCTTTAATGATCTTTTATGCATAGAATTCTAATATTTTTCATTATTTGTTGATTAAAGTTTGTTGGTATTTTTCAAAATGGGAAATGGAGTTAGAAAACTGAATGTTTGTTTTGCATGTGATGTTGGAGAAATATCAAAAAGACATCATGATATTACTGCTATGAACTTAACTGATCCACTTGATGAAGGTTTGGGCCATTCTTTTTGTTACATCAGGCCCGAACAGTATTCGAAAACGGGCCTGTTTTACGACGATTCATCATCTTCATCAGCAACCACGACTATTTCATCGAGTACCTCTAGCAGTTGTCAGACGACAGCTTTTCGTACTATTTCAGGTGCCTCGATATCTGCTAACACCTCAACACCTTTGTCAACGGCTATCGTTGACTTTTCGAGTTACAATAATCATTACAACTGTCATGTTGATAAGGCTTCAGCTTTTGAGAGTTCCCAGTTTTTCTCATCCATCCCTCTTCAGCCAATCCCGAGGGGTTCATTTTCTGCCGTCCACTCGGGCCCGATACCGGCCCGTGTATCGAATACGGGCCTATGCTCGGGCCCAGTGGAGCGGGGATTCATGTCGGGCCCGATTGAACGTAGCTTCACTTCGGGCCCGTTGGAGAACCAGTATGATCATATTCAGAGGTACAAGCCTAATAAGTCCAAGAAATGGGGTTTGATCAGGAGGTTAAAGAAGGTGTTGTCTAGTCCTTTTACGGGGTTTAAAGAAATGAATTTGGTTGCTGAAAAGAACATCAATGAAGCTGTTAATTTGAATCATGGTAGTGTTGGAAATGGTGGTAATTTGAGTAGTGAAACTAGTATGGCTGATGATGTTGATGATGAGGGAAATGAATCATTTAGAGGTCAAAATGTGCAATGGGCTCAAGGTAAAGCAGGGGAAGACAGAGTACATGTAGTGATTTCTGAGGAACATGGATTGGTTTTTGTTGGGATTTATGATGGATTTAATGGTCCTGATGCTACTGATTTTCTATTGAACAATCTTTACTCAAATGTGTACAAAGAGCTTAAGGGATTGTTATGGAATGATAAGTTAGAAACTCCCAAGAATTCGATGAGTAACGAGACTACTGTTCCATTGAGAAACTCAAGTTTTAAGGTGGAAACATTTGTTCAAAATCAAGAATTGAACAATTTGGGATCACTGGATGGGGTTGACCATAGTGATGTGTTGAAGGCTTTATCTGAAGGGTTAAGGAAGACTGAAGCGTCGTATTTGGAGATTGCTGATATGATGGTTAACGAGAATCCTGAATTGGCCTTAATGGGATCTTGTGTTTTGGTTATGTTGCTTAAAGATCAAGATGTTTACTTGATGAATGTTGGTGATAGCCGAGCTGTTTTAGCTCAAAATCCTGAATCTGATTTTTCTTCGGTTAGCAAGTTGAGACGGATAAATGAGGATAGTTTAAATAGCATCGATGCACTCTATCGTGCTGAATCTGATCGAAAACATAGTCTAGTTCCTTGTCAACTCACTGTGGATCATAGCACATCTATTAAAGAGGTATAAAATCATAGGAAACATTTGAATTTACATAAGCAATTGTACAGAATGTTTGCATTTTTTTCTGTTTCATGTACTTATGTTGTGCTTGTCTTGTGAATGTATTGCAGGAAGTTCTTAGGATTAGAAGTGAGCATCCGGATGATGCTTCTGCGATTAAGAACGACAGAGTGAAAGGTTCCTTGAAGGTTACCCGAGCTTTTGGGGCAGGATATCTCAAACAGGTATTAATCTTGATCCTTAACTCTTTGCATCATTGATCAAATTGTTACTCTAATTGCAACCTAAAGAAAAAATTGAGCCATATGCTTAATATGAGCATGTTGAATGACGAACCTTTCTTTAGTTATTGATTCACACCAGTATTGTTCTTTGATCATCCGAGTAGTCCTCATTGACAGTTCGAACATTGAAATCTTTAGAGCATTCTTACTAGTTAGCTTGTATTTTACCTGAACTTAGTGCTGATTGCCTGAATTTTTTCAAGATTGATTTTAGCCTTGTGTTGATTAAATTTCCACTACTGTGAATTTACAGCCCAAATGGAATAATGCACTTCTTGAGATGTTCAGAATTGACTACATTGGAAATTCACCTTACATCAACTGTTTACCATCACTTTACCACCACACACTTGGTTCAAGAGACAGATTTTTGATCTTGTCATCTGATGGGCTATACCAATACTTCACCAATGAAGAAGCGATCTCAGAAGTTGAGACATTTATGTCTATATTCCCCGAGGGAGATCCTGCACAACATCTCGTCGAAGAGGTGTTATTCAGAGCTGCTAAAAAAGCTGGTAACTACAAACACTCACAATCTTTGCTTATGTTAGTAGCTAACTACTAATTTCTCATAGCAATCGTTCTAAAAACAACTTCGGTTTGGATTTGCAGGATTGAACTTTCATGAGTTGCTCGATATACCTCAAGGAGATCGTAGGAAGTACCATGATGATGTTTCGATTATTATTTTATCCTTCGAAGGAAGGATATGGAGATCATCGATGTAAATCAACTAGACATAGGAATTTTGAGAATATTATACAAAAAAGAAAAAAGTACATAGAAAAATCGAGCTAATTTTGCTTTCAATCCTTGTTTACCAAATTTTAGCAGTAGTGTTTATAGTATATACAGTTTAGGCTGCTCGATAAGATAGCGCGAGGCTGAGGTATCTTGTTCCAGAGATTGTAAAAAGTTGCCAATAAACTTGCAACCCCTGCCTCTTTTTACAATTCAAATGTCATTAGAACATGATGAATTTTGTTACTTCAAGTGATAATTCCTTTGTTTTTATTCCATACTTATTTTGTAGTTTCAACTATTCAAGTTTGATGCTTTGTACTGAACAGTTTTAAGTAAAAAACAGGTTAGAATAATGCTTGTGGAATCAGAATAATGGCATAATGCTAAATGCAATTGAAGTGACCAAGAGAGCAAAAGTTGAAGTTGAAAATCTTGTGGATTTTTTTTTGTTTCTCGTATCCATAAGTTGAGTTCTTCATAAACTTCAAATAAGCAATAGATAGTTGTTGGAAAGTTGACTAGTGATTTTATTCACCATTTCAAACTGCTGCCTTATTTTCTTTTGCTCTTTATTTCATCATGACATGTATGATTCTAGTTGACCAAGTAATTGTATATCTAAAACTGTTCAAGTTTCTTTATCACTTATCATCATCTGGTTAGTTTGGGAGCAATTTTCAATTTGAATAAATGTGCAAGGAAAATGCCCCAGGGCTTTGGTTTAATAGTAAAGGTAGTACAACGCGGGATGTATAGCAGACACATCGTACGTCACAAGTTCGATTCCCGTAAAGAAGGATATAGAGGTGAGTTCATTGTCCACCAAAAGTTTCGTGACTGTAACAATAATTTTTTTAGCTATCAAAATAAAAATAGTTGTGGAATGTTTTTGAATTATCTTCAACATTTCAGAATTCACCGCAACTTAGTGTAATTCAAATGTCTCAAAAAATGTTGCTGGTAGGATTAATTACTCTTTTTTTTTTTTTCAAGAATCCAATAGTACTCTCCACTTAAAGAAACTTTCAAAACTAATCCTCTTCCATGAAATGGAGATAGTCATTAGTCAATTATGCTCATCATTTGCCATAAACCCTCTAACGCGTCTTCTTGTTAAATGTTAATTTAATCCATTCTTGAGTTGAAAAGAGAAACTCCCCAAAAAAAGAAAAAGAAAAATTGGCAAAGTAGACATTAAAGTCATACTTGTGACCTATGAAATATTCACAAAAGGAGCTAGCATATTTGGTCTACTTACGTTAGTAAACTGCTATTATAGTACTATATAGTGTTGTATGGAGCATGACTTATTAAAAAAACTACAACCAAGAAAGAAACAAACGAAAAGGAAATAGTTGACCAAAAGGTAACAGACAAAAAGCTTGCATTAAGGTTGTTTTTCAAGCATTGATTAGATGGTTTTGTTAGATGATGATGTAATTAGAAACAAATAAATAGACCATATTTAGACGGTGCGATTGGATGATTCTGGTTCAAATTTTCAAAATAAAATAATTTAGGTAAAGAACAGTTTACTCCTTAGTGAACAGACGTAAGGTCAATGAGTTTAGAATTTGGAATGATTCTACAAAATGTGTAATTACATCTCAATTCCAAACAAGTCTTGTTATTGAGCGTGTCCACATTCGAAATGGTAGGATTAGTGGCCTTCGAAATCGGACAATTAAACAACAACCATAAAGCAGCTATACCTCAGTCCGAAGCAAGCTGAAGTCGACTATAATATTCTCATTGGATGATTAGACAATAAAAACAAATCAATCTAGAGAGGATTAAAAAAAGGAAAAAAAAGGAAGGAAGTTGGGTAGGTTTTGAATCAATAAATATATGAAAACGTTTCACTAATAAAATTAAATACATGAACATGTTGGCAGAAAGTCAGCTTCTTAAAAGCTAAAAAAATATTTGACAGTTAGCTTTGTGGTTTAGGTATCTCTAAAATCTCGTGACCTTATTAATGACTTACTATGAGTTTTAAAATATTAAAGAAAAGGTGAAAATAAATGTTCAAAGTACAGAGGAGTTGGTTTTGATTTTTTGACTATCACCATCAGTCATCACTCATTACCCACTGAAAAATACTATTGATAAATTAATGCTGATGGTTCTTTCACCTAAAAAGAGCAAAACATTTTTAAAAATAAGTCTACTTTTAAATTTTTGATAATTGGTTCCCAATTTCTGGTGGATGGGTGAGAAAATTACAATTTTTGACTGTATCCAACGTTGAAGTCAGTAGTCAAATGATAAATCCTAGAATAAAAATGATTAATCCGAAAAAAGGGACTTGAAACTTCAGAAATTTTAATCCAAGAAATCATACCATCTTGGGGATTTTTTTTTCCTTTTAAGTTCCTATGTACTCGTTCCGTTCCATTTATGTGAGAGAATATGATCGGTCGCTCAAGTTAAAAGAATGATTTTTGAAACAAATAATTAAAATTTATATAGTTGTGAACCATCTCATTAAATACAGTTGTGTATTGGGTAGAAATCACATCGCCTCGGTGCAACGACTCAAACCACGAGACAATCAAAGTTTCACCGAAAACAACTTCTCGAGGTGATAGTTTTTATCTCTACATCGGGTAAGATCTAGCCAAGTATAAAGTCAGAACTCGGAAAGATTGAAGAATGACGACCCCTCGAGAGATTGTATTGCCTCGGCAAAACAACCACGTCTAACCATAACCGTCGCCGTTGTATGACTGTTGCTCGAGCATTAAAAGTAGAGGCCGTTAGCTGGCAATGAATGAATACAGAGTAATTACCATTGAATACAATTGTAATCTTCTCGTTCCTATCAACTATAAATAGGACCCTTTTATAAACAAGAGGACATCTAGAAATACAATACTTGACTTGTATTATTAAGCTTTGTCTCGTTTTATCAACTCGTTTATTTCTTGTATCATTTATTCCATTGAGTATTTGTCTCGTTTAAATTCAATCTTAGTTGGATCATAACTTTGATACAAGCAAATTATCAATCAACCCCAAAATAAATTCGATTTGTTGTCCTATCCTGATTTAGGCCAACACAAATTGGCACCCTCTATGGGGAATTGGTAATAACGTTTATTCCAAAGTCGAATCTTTTCCAGATCTTAGCAAGATGTCGATTATCTCAGCATCACAAAAATATGTGAACATCATAACCGGCGGCATAGAAGTAAACGGTGTTAATCTCTCCTCGGTAAGAAAGTCTGCGAAATTCTCAACCGATACGGAAAAAAGAACTCAAATTGAAGGAAGTAACAATGAAATCATTTTTTACGAAAGGGATCGCTACGATATGATGACCTCTCATCACGATGCTCTGGTTATCTCCTTGAGGATCAACACCTCGGACATAAAATGAGTCCTAATAGACCCTGGGAGTTCTGTGAATATCATCAATCATAGAGCCATTGAGCAAATGTTGTTAAAGGACCTCATCGTTCCAAAAACAACCATTTTAGCAGGGTTCAACAACTCTGTAGAAAGAACCCTAGGAGAAATCACTCTTGTAACCACCGCCAAGGGGGTTGACAAGAAAACAACCTTTCAAGTAATGAGTAAAGATAGGGCTTACAACGTCATCCTTGGAAGACCTTGGATTCATGAAATGGAATGGAGGTCGTACCATCAACCCTCCACCAAGTGATTAAGTTTCCTACCCCTTAGGGAATCCGTGCAATCCGAAGTGACCAACTAACAGCTCAGAAATGCTCTCAGTCACCTTACCCAATCGGACACTTGAAGTCACAACAAAGCGGCTCGGAGCCCCCTAAAAAGAAGAGCTCGATCCAAGAAGTAGCTCATCTAAAGCAGGAAGAGAGGATCCCAACTTTCATTCAAGAACCTCGAAAGCAAAATGCCGAGGACTCAATGGTGGAAGAGCTAGAATCTCATGCCCTGTCAGAAGAATTTCCGGATAGAAAAATATTCGTGGGCTCGGAGCTGGACGCTGAGTCTAAGAAAGCTCTCATCGAGTTATTAAAAGCCAACAATGATTGCTTTGCCTTGTCTCACGCAGACATGATGGGGATCGATTCTGAAATCATGACACACCAGTTGAATGTCGATCCCAACCACCACCTGGTGAAACAAAAGAAAAGACCCTAGGTTGAAGTAAAGAAGCAAGCGATCCAAGACGAGACCAAGATGTTCCTCGACAATGGATTCATAAGGTAAGTCAAATACCCAGACTGGCTTGCTAATGAGATAGTGGTACTCAAGAAAAATTCCAAGTGGAGAATGTGTGTCGACCTACCCTTTGCCATAAAGATTCCTACCCTTTGCCCCGAATAGATAAGTTAATAGACTCTACGGCTGGACACAAATTCTTAACCTTTTTGGATCCATACTCGGGGTACAATTAGATCTTGATGGACCCCACTGACGAAAAGAAAACTTCCTTTATTACAGATGAAGGAACCTATTGTTACAAGGTGATGCCCTTCGGGCTTAAAAATGCCGGAGCCACTTATCAAAGGCTGGTATGCCAAATGTTTAAGGAGTACATCGAGAAAACAATGGAATCATATATCGATGATATGTTAGTGAAGTCTGTCCGATTTGAAGATCATTTGAAACAACTAAAGGAGGCCTTTGCAATCTTGAGACAGTATTGCATGAAACTTAACCCCGAAAAGTATGCTTTTGTGATTAGCTCAGGTAAATTTCTGGGATTTATTGTCTCGGAGAGAGGTATCGAGGCAAATCTCGATAAGATCAAAGCTTTACAAGAGATCCCCGAGGAACTGTCGATCCCGAAGGAAGTCCAACGCTTAACTGACCGATTAGCCGTCCTGAGTCGATTTATTTCAAGGTCATCCGAGCGGTGCCACAGGTTCTTTTCCGTCTTAAAAAAGAACACTTCCTTTGAATGGACTCCCGAGTGCATGGAGGCACTGAGAGAGTTAAAATATTATTTGGTCAATACCCCATTGTTGGCCAAACCAAAAGATGGTGAGACGTTATATGCTTGGCCGTCTCCGAAGTATCAGTCAGCGCACTTCTAGTTCGAGAGGAAAAAGGAAAGCAACAACTAATATACTATGTAAGCATAGCTCTCTGAGACTGAAACAAGGTACCCCCATTTAGAAAAATTAGCACTTGCATTAGTCATTGCTGCATGAAAGTTGCGCCCTTATTTCCAATGCCACCCAATAGCAGTAGTAACAACCTTTCTTTTGAGAAATATATTACATAAACCATAATTGTCGGGGAGGTTATCTAGGTGAGCGGTCGAGCTGAGTGAGTATGACATTGTATACCAACCTCACATAGCCATAAAGTCTCAAGTGTTACCTGACTTTGTAGCTGACTTTAGTGCTAAACTACTTCTTGAGGCAGAAAAAGAGAATCTAGTTTTAAAAGGTCCCACCCATGGGGTATGGAAGCTTTACACAGATGGGGCAGCTAATTCCAATGGCTCGGGCTCGGAATAGTGCTCATAGCTCCCATAGGAGAAAAGCTAAGGAATTCGATGAAATTCGAGAGGCTAACCAATAACGAAGCTGAGTACGAGACTGCCATAGCGGGATTAAAACTGGCCAAAGAAATGGAAGTTGAGAATATAGAGCTAAGGTGTGACGAGCAATTAGTGAAAATCAAGTCCTTGGTGGATATTCAGCTCGGGAGCCTAGAATGAAACAACTCGTGGTAAGAATGCAACAAGCACCCGACGCCTTTCAAGAATGGAAGGTCATGCAAATACCATGAGAAAAAAACGTCGAGGCCGATGCCTTGGCAAACTTGACCTCGGCAGTTGAAACAGATGACTCGGGGACTGACGCCACAGTGAGGATCTTCACATCAGCAATGGGAAAGATGAAGCTGGAAGTAAATTTGGTAAATCAACATTGGGATTCGAAGTTCATCTCTTACCTGGAGTCGGGGATCCTGCCACCAGACTAAAAATAGGCGGCAAAATTCAGGAAGCAAGTGGTCCCATTCACAATAATATATGGACAACTGTACAAAAGCTTTGTTGCGGCCCGATGGCCAAATGTCTAGGCCCAGTGGAATACGAATATGTGATGAAAGAAGTGTATGAAGGAACGTGTGGTAATCATTTTGGAGCTAGAGCCCTCGTGCGAAAGCTTCTCCGAGCTGGCTACTATTGGCCCGAAATGAGTGAGCAGGCGAGAACATTTGTTAGGAATTGCGAGAAGTCTCAACGACATGCCTCCATGATTCATCAGCAGGCCGAGCCCTTGCACTCAATGGTCTCACCGTGGCCCTTTATGAAATGAGGAATGGATATCGTAGGACCCTTCCCCAAAGCGAATGGTAGTGTTAAATACATCCTCGTGCTTACTGATTATTTTTTCAAATGGATCAAAGCAGGAGCTTTTTCCAAAGTCAGGCAAAAGGAAGTCATCGACTTCATATGGAAAACATCATATGCCGATTTGGAGTCCCGAGTGAGATTACTTGTGATAACGGCACACAATTCGTTGGCTCGGAGCTCACCGCTTTCTTTGGAAAATGGGGAATCAAAAGGGTGGCTTCAACACCTTATCACCCCAGTGCCAATGGAAAAGCTGAGTCCTCAAATAGAATAATTGTTGACAATCTTAAGAAGAGGATGAAAAAAGCAAAAGACTTATGGCCTGATGAGTTACTAGAAGTATTATGGGCAACAAGGACCACAGAGAAGAATAGCACTGGCAAACCCTATTTTCTCTTGTTTACAGGGTAGATTCGCTAATTTCTATTGAGGTTGGTGAACCAAGTCTTCGCTATGCTCATTCATCCGAGGCGTCAAATCAAGAAGCTATGCGAGAGGAATTGGATTTACTCGAAGGACGAAGTGAGATGGCCTTAGTACGATTGACGGCTAAAAAATGGCAATCGAGGCCTACTTGAACAAAAAGGCTAAGTTGAGAGAATTCAAGGTTGGCGACTCTGTCTTGAGGGCTTGAAATCAAACAGCCAAAGAGAAGAACGCGGGGAAATTAGCCGCCAATTGGGAAGGCCCCTACCGAGCGAAAGCAATCGCAGGGAAATGAACCTACCAACTGGAAAACCTCGAGGGGAAGCAAGAACCATTAACTTGGAACTTAACCAATTTAAAGAAATATTACTTCTAACATCAACGAGGTATCACTCCGAAGTCGATAGTGCTCGAGTCCTCATCCTTTACACTCAACCACTTGAGGGATGGGGGTGCAAGGAGATGAGATCAGTCTGCAAACGACTCATTGTTCGAGTACTTTGAAAAATAACTCGGTCTCCGGGAGTTGGGCTCGGGGACTTTACTCGAGGACCTCAAATCAAGGAGATCACCCGAGGTCTAGCTAAACCTACACTAGCGACTGTCCCCATAGGAATACACTTGATTACTCATGTTTATTGCCTCAAATGGCTTTTGTAAAATCTGCCTAAGTACAACTAGGCTTTATATAAGCTAGCTCGATTTTCATCAATGGAAAAGCCGGCTTGATTTTCATCAATGGAATAAAAATTGATTCATCATCTTTTATCCATTAAAGACTTTTTTAAGCCTCAACTCGAGGACAAGACGTCATCCTAAGTTAGCTTCATAATATACTTAAAGTCTTCCAAGAAAATAAAAACTCGAAAGATATCGAAACGATTGACATTCAATATTTATAAGGCTCGAAGGTCAGAATAATTACAAAAATGGCCCAAAGGCCCAAAACAAAACAACGAGCTATCACCCACTAAGCCTTGCTATCACTACGCAAAGTTTCCTCTTCAGACGAGCTCTCACTGCTCGAAGGAAGCTGATCTAAAAACTTTTGAGCCGTAGCAAGGGTCTTCAATTTGGTCTGGATGATTGCCCTATTTCTGTCAACTTTGGCTTGGGTAGCTCTCAAGTCTAGCTTGGCCTTAAACTTAGACTTTAGCTCAGAAGAGGAGGCTGATTTTCTGCCCTGAAGGGTCTTCATTTCAGCTTTAAGAACCTCATTCTTAGCCCCAATCTTTTTCATCTTCGAGGTAAGCAGCGAAGATCTCTCCTCAAATTGCTCGGTTAGCATTTTAAACGCTGCATCAGCTTGCTTTTGAAGCTCAGCTCGATGATTCTCTTCTTAGGACCACTTCTCGTCCCTAAGATTGGCAACTTCTCCACGAGCCTAAGAGAGTTCAGCGCTCGACTGCTCAACCTCTTTCTGATCTCGGTCCAATTTGGCTTCCGAGTCAAGGAGTTGCTTTTCAAGATAAGAAACACGAGCTTTGAGCACGTTCCTCCTTCGATCCCACTCGTCCCCAACCTGCTTGAGGTATGCTGCTCGTTTGGCTTCGATCTCAGTCGCTTTCATAGCATAGACGTAGCCCTACAACAACAAAAAAAGGAAATCAGATGCAGACAAAAGCAATTAAAATCAAAAAAGCAACAAAACAAACAAAAACTTTACATGAATCGCGCGTTGAGCTGAATAAGCTATCAAATCATCCGAGGGCACATTCTTGAGTCGCTCGTTTTCTATAGGCCCGAGCAGGCCCTTGCAACTGATGGCGGTTCCCATGTCATCGTCCAGCAAGCAGACACCAACCGGAACTGGGATTCTTCTAATTCCTTAGGGAAGGGTTGTCTTAGCTCGAGTTGAATCGACAGTCGCCCTCTTTACAGACGAATACGCCTCGACAGGCTTGGCCCCGCTAGACTCAAGCTCCTCACGAAACTTATCTACAACTTGACTCTGTTCCTTAATGGCCACCACCTCAAACTCACCTCGAACACAGACATCATCTGGCTCGTTTATTAGTCTTCATCGAGGGACTTCAGGCAATTCAACCCGAGGGATTTTAGCCTTGGTTGGCTTCTTCGGCATATCTCCTTTCCTTGAATCTGAAAAGAGGAAAAAGTGTCATTCAAAGGAAAAATTTGTCTGACGCCAAAAGTTCTGGAGGAAAACAAGAAGATATATGAAGGATAATCGAGGATACCTCTCGGGGCCTGCTTAAGAACCTGAACAGACTCTTCCGAAGACCGCAAACTGGCCTCGACATCCGGGACCTCGGCGACACCCTCCCGTCGCCCCTGCTTCTTCTTTGTTTTTACTTCTCTTTCTTGTCTCCCCCCTCTCCGCCTCAGCAGGCAACTCATTAAAATCTGAAAAACAAGAAGAGTAAGACCTAAAAGAGAACGCACTAAGAAAAGGGAGAATCGAATTTAGAAGCACACTAACCAAGTCGTTTTCCCGACCAGCGGTTCTCCTCTCGAGCAGCCAAAGCCATCCAATCCCTCTCCAGCCTCCCCTCGGCACTAATAATGGCTTGAACTTAAGCCTCTCGGTCCTTGGGATGATTGATTGTAAGCAGTCTAGATAAAAGTATAACGAGGAATTAGTTCCCTTGCACTTATTGGAATCAAGTAAAAAACAAGACCAGAAGAAAACTTACGTGTCATGTTCCACACCTCGGAGAATCCAGGCCTGACAGAGAGAGAAGAAGTGGGAAGAAGAACAAACCAATTACACCACTTGTGATCCTCGATGTCATCGTTCTTGGTGATAATGGAGAACCGGGCCAGCTTGTTTAGCTGCACAATGCCATCTTTGTGCAAAGAGGGAGAAAACAATGAATTCAAGTGGTCGTACCCAAACGTGACCCCGACTTTACGGCTAAGGTAGTTGAGGCACTGAATGACCCTCCTAAAGCCGGAGCCTAACTGAGCCAAACAAACCATGTGACCTAGAGAAAGTATCTACTATGGGGTGAAGGGGGGAGTAAAACCTATAAAAAACGGGTAGGTATAAGCAAAAGATTGCCCCAGAATACTGTCACACGTGTGATGCTCGGGGGCAGGAATCGAAATTGGAACCTCGGGGCCCCTGTTACAATCCTCACGGATCAAGGTTACATGTTCTTCCGAGGCAAGGCTCGAAGAAAACTAAACGGGGAGGTTCATTTTCCTCCTGATATCCGAGGTTGTTTGCCCTCTCATCCTGAAATCTTTGCTAGAATCAAACCTCTTTGGAATAACCCATCATGGTTTGAGTTCCCCAAGATAAACCTTCTTCTTTTTCTTATTCAGAGGCGAGGTCTCAGCCACCTCGTTGTCATCATTATCGTCAACGGTTTCTCCAGTCGCCGCCTCATCATCACCAATAGAAGGTTCTTGACTGGCGACACTATGGCTATCATCCAATGGGAAGAAGTGGCCGATGGAGGAGAATTTATCAAATCATCGGTTAATGCCAAAGTATCAACATCAACAACATTTCACGATGAGGAGAAGAAGACATGGTGGAAATTTTTAGAATGAAAAGGAAGGCTGGAAAAAAGAAAGAACAATTCAAGGGAAGGTTATGAAATAGTGAGGATAATGACAAAAAAGTGACCAATTTATAGTAGGATGCAAGTGGATTGAAACACTATCATGGAGTTTACATAGGGAAGGTAAAATGAAGAGTTGTGGCCGTTCAAAATAAGGCCAGGTGTATGGGATGCGACATTGAAGAGACAGTTGCTTTTTCAAATCTCCTGGCCGATAACGCTACGTCACTCTCCCGCCTAATTCAAATTCCACCCCTTGAAAAATTCCGACAATTGCCCAAGGGGTGGGGGACTATCTGTGTTAGGTAGAAACCACATCGCCTCGGTGCAACAACTCAAACCACAAGACAATCAAAGTTTCACCGAGAACACCTTCTCCAGGTGATAGTTTTCATCTCTACATCGGGTAAGATCTAGCTAATTATAAAGTCAGAACTCAGAAAGATTGAAGAATGACGACCCCTCGAGAGATTGTATTGCCTCGGCAAAACAACCACGTCTAACCATAACCGTCGACCGTTGTATGACTTTTGCTCGGGCATTAAAAGGAGAGACCGTTAGCTGGCAATGAATGAATATAGAGTAATTACCATTGAATGCAATTGTAATCTTCTCGTTCTTATCAACTAATTATAAATAAGAGGACATCTAGAAATACAATACTTGACTTATATTCTTAAGCTTTATCTCATTTTATCATCTCGTTTATTTCTTGCCTCGCTATTCCATTGATCATTTGTCTTGTTTAAATTCAATCTTAGTTCGATCATAACTTTGATACAAGCAAATTATCAATTAACCCTAAAATAAATTCGATTTGTTGTCCAATCCCGATTTAGGCCAATACAAATTGTATAAAAATTGTCATTCTTTTTAAGCTGATTAAAAAAAAGTGTGTCACGTAAATTGAGACACAAAGTACTAATTTGTCAATCTTTAATATGATGGTAAATTTCTCTTGATGTTAATTTTTGATAATAAAACTTCGAAAAAGACGGTTACAAGGCACTTCCATTATTATATATCTTGGGTAATAAAAGATTTTTTACAAGGGAATTATATTTACATATATCACGTACTCCCGCTTCATTTCATATGACAAGTTGGACACAAGGGTTAAAGAACTCTGGTGTGAAATCTAAGAATATATTCTTCAAAATTCTTTTCTAAATATGTATCATATAAAAAGTATTTTAAGTCCTCAAAATAAAGCAAAAAATATTTAGGAAATGTATAATCAAAGAAGAACTCACCTTAATTTGACTCCTCAAATAATATGTTACCACATAAATTCAGAACAGAATGAGTAATTGTTTTCTTTAGGCGATAATCATTTTGTGATCCCTATTTTACCTTAAAATCAACTCTCCCTATAGCTTTATATATTTATCGTCCCAAATTTATTCTATTAGTCATCGATTCTCAACCAAGTTCTAAATGACACGAGATGTAAAGATAACCAAATGAGACTACTAAAATAAAATCTTCCAAATCTTTTTAGTCTTAATCAAATGAAGTTGGTAAGTCTGATTCCCTTAAAATTGGATATGTCCAATATGAAAATGAATTCTTTTAATCGAACCATACGCGTTAACTTCCTACTTTCTACATTTGTACCAACTGACTTGCTATATTGGGTTATCTTGAATTTGTCTTAATTGCAATTTGCAAAGTCAGATTATATTCTTGGATGCACACAGATATTTTTGGGTTTAGAAAACTCGTATGTGCACGTTGCAATTGCAAATTCAAGGTCTGCTTGAACCATTTCCACGTCAAAGGCTTGGGTTGAAACTGAGACCGAGTTACCGCTAGAATGGTGATTAAGTAAACGCTATTCACCGAAAATTATATTGTTATGTATATAAGTTAAATATAATTTTCTATACCTATATATTAAATCTTGAATACATTTATTGAAATTTCTAATTTCACCATTGGATTGAAAAGTGACGTTAACATGTATATGAGGCCAAATATGTTTATAAGGACATAGACGTTTGGTTGAAATGGACTCACAATTTTAAATCAAGAGGTACAATGCATTATATATTGTACTTGTTTCAGCAAAGTGGTTATATTGTTTGCTACTACTTGTATTTTTTAAAATTTATGCCGAAGAAAACTGCTTATTTTTTAATTTTAGATTAGGGACTATCTTTGGCCTAAAACTAACATATATATGTAGTATATCCCAAATAAAATCCTATAGTAATAAACATCTTACCATGTTACTTATAATACCAAATACAATGCTTTTTGTTTTGCATAACCGTGTAATCAGCCTCTCATAGTCCTCTCATTGACTATAAGAAAATGGATAGTTCTTTGGTGGAAGTTTTTGTAGAGAGAAAATAGTTACTCAATCAACGTCCCAATGCCAACTTAGTTGGAAATGACTAGATAAATGTTCTATATCTATTTTGCTTTGTTCATTTAGTACCCCCCCTACTATCAAATAAGACAACTAATTGAGTTAAAATTGTATCTATTTTACATTTATTCATTTAGTATTCACATCATTCATCTTAACTAGACCATTTCTAATAGTGGTCAATATATTGCCAATGACATTTTCATGCTCAAAATTAATTAGAATCATCTATGTTTTATAAAGAGAAGAGATTCAAGTACACTTTCACCTTTGACGTGTAAAATATGTACAATTCAAAATCATCAGCAGAGTAAAGTCAAAATGGGGTTCCTTTTACTTTTCTAACGAGTCTGTCAAATTCATCCTAGAAAACCTCATTCGAATATTTCCACATTTTTGCATCAAATAAACCTTCGATCTAATTTTCCCATTTTTTGAATGTTTGAAAACCTGTTTTGTTTATCTCAAGAGTTCAATGTTGAAACCAATATTCGTAAATAAACTATAGTTCACCTTCCGTGAAAGTTATCAACAAAAATATACTTGTTTGCTGAATTGTGACAATCTCATTCACCTTTTAATAATAAATGACCGTGAGAATTAAACTCAGCGCTAGCTCTAATATCACGTTGAATTTGTAGCAATCTTACAACTACAACAAATGTTGAATTACTCCCCCCCCCCCCCCCCCCTCCGCGCGCACAAATGAACGTGGGAACTGGGATTATACATTTCAAAAATGCTTTCTTCAAACCAAAAGAAGAAATTTTAATATTTATGAACTATTATTAACACAACCTAAATTGTTAGAAACTGGTTCTGATAAAGAATTCCTTTCACCACACTCTCACTGACATGGTATACCAATTCCCCCCTAAAATTACAAAATTTTATCCTAAACTGCATGCCAAAAGTATGAAGGTTTGATGGTGCCTCAAGAACATCGCGCTTGCAAATTGGCCTATTGGGATCCTGTAGGTACAGCCAGAATACTGGTGCAGCATATCTACACTTTTTCTTGAGTTCTCCTGGAGTATGTTGCTACCATATAAATCTCTGTACACCAGTCTCATGGACCCAAGAAAATGGCCGGAACAAGAACATATACATGGTGAAAATATTAATGGCAACATAGAGGGCACCCATCAGAAGCCAACTTCTGTCATCATCGACATGAGAATGGAGGATCAAGAAAAAGAATGGAATGGTATAGTATCTGAACTCTATAAGTGGAGCAGGAATCAGTGTTGCAGCGGTAGCTAGAAAATATACCAGTACCCATGTCTTCCTCTGACTTTTAGCTGCAAATAAAGGGGAAAAAGAAAATATGTTTAACAGAAGCGAAAGCTACAAACAAACTTTGTTTCTTATGGTCGTCTATTGGATAAACCCCAGGAGTTAGGGATGTACAGAAGGAAAAATAATTGTAGCATAAAATAGGTTGGATACTGACCCAAGATACTGAAGATGGATATCCATGCATAAACATAGAGTGGAACTAGAAGGTACTTCATCGACCAATGAAAATTGATTACTTTTCTCCAGAGATAAAAGGGATAGTGTCGATTGTCAGCAACGAGATAAGGATGGGCAATGCTGCAATCATCAATATATTGTGTCAAAAATATATTACCCTTTTCTGCCAAACTATTTCCCTTTATTTTTTTAAGGGAACCAACTAATAGCTTTCAAAGCAGAATCAGTAAAAGGAAATAATGCATACACCCACAATCTGTATGAAATGAACATCCATAAATCTTTGCTTTCAATAAAGAAGGCTGGAAAGAAACAACTTCATGAAATGATGTTACAATTTGGAATCGCAGAACAAGAGAGAGAGAAGAGAGTAATATAAGGATAGTAGAAGTGAACTTAGAAATTAAAAAAAAAAAATCAACCATCTAACCTGAAAAAGTGCACTGAAAGGAATCCAACAACTAACGCCATACACGACTGAAAGAAAAGGACCAGCTTATTTTTCTTCCAGAAGGACTGGGCCAGCGCTGCAGCATGGCCAATTCCGAAGTGCACAGGAATCATAAACAAGGCAGAAACCAAGCTAAAATACATCAATTGTGCAAAATGTGGAGAAACTGTATGAGCCTCTTTTGCACCTGGAAAGCACAAGGGTGGGTAAAGAACGAGCATGCACGCACGATTAACAAATAGAAGAGAGTCAAGAGACCATAACGAAATAAGAAATGAAAGTTGAGAGAGAGAGAGAGAGAGAGAGTTGGTACCGAGCACAATACTCCCGTTCCAACGAACAAAAGTAATGAAAGCGACCATAATTAAGAAGTAAGGCCAAAAAGATGCCACAAGCTCCCACTTAAATTGCCACAGCCTTGAGATAATCTCACGCACCTCATGAGAGAAATCTGAAAAGGAAACTAATATCATATACAGCACATGTAACATAAACAATAGTTATTATAAACCAGCATATACACAAGGAGCCAAAAAGCCCAAAAGAGATTGCATGCTTGTACCATACCATCTGGTCATAGCTTATATGTCTGTACCAAGCATAAACACAAAGGACAGAAGTTGTTGTTAATGCACTCATGAAACATGCTAGCCACTATGGTTACATTAAATGGGTGCTTCAAACATAAGAAGCAAGTTTTCCACATAAGACAAGGAAGTCCTTCAATTTATCTACTTTGTTTTTTTATCATCCTAATAGATCCCGACCAATCAACTTGTTGAATACTAAACCTGATATACTATGAAAAGTAAAGAAGAAGTAAATTCTGAAAGTGACAAGAATGAAAAACATACTACCCAAAAAAAAATGAAAAATGAAAAAAAAAAAAGAGAGATCTGAAAATATAAAGTAACTATTTGAAGTAACAAGAGTTCCACACACACCCCCCCCCCCAACTCCCCCCACCCCTCTTTCCCATTTCCCCACTCCAGAGTCAGGTGTTCTAACAGTTAAAAAAGATCATTTTTTTCAAAAGCACAAGCAGAGGTCTACTTTCTTTACATAGGACGCCGGAAGGAGTGGACTATTTGCTCCCTTTTATCCTCACATAGTTACCAGATCACAACAGATAAAAATCTTCATAATCAGGTAAGAAAGTAAAGTATTGGATATTTCACATCATAAAGAAAGACTGAGAGCATGTAGAATTGATCTTGATGTATTTCACATTAGTGTTTGATTGCAACTATTTGGTTTGAATCACTAAATAGACATTACTTATCAGAAAGAATATCACAGGATAGAAACAAAGATCAGTCAATGCTATATAAGAAAAAACTCAAAACATGATGAGATGAGAGATAACCTGAGATAGGCGCTGCTGAAGCAATTGTTTGGTGGATAGCAGAGCTATGTGCTGATGCATGCTTAGGATTTCTACGGTTTCTCAATTTAGAGCCTGCTCTGACATCTTGATTCGAGACTGCGGAAACATCTGTACCTTGTGATGGACTAGAATCAGTCAATATAACATTATCCTTCTTCTGTGTTAGAGTATAATCTAAAACCCCTGAGCATGCTATGAAAAGGACCCAGATAATATTTGTTTGACGTATCATCACAGCCATAGCTCCAACCTTCAGATAAATGAATACAGGGTTAACTATTCCCATTAGAAAAATGCATCGCCAAATCCAATATTTGATCATCAAACCGAAATAGAAAAGACGGAACTCGACAAATCTTATCATAAACTTGAAAGATTAAAAGGGGAATGAGTTGACTTCGTACCAAGGAACTCAACAAATAACTCTTCTTGAGACTCAAAAGATATGACGCAAGTACAGCAGTTAGTGATGCTACATCTGTGTAATAAAGAAAACTGAAGAACCAGTGAAGGGGATACAACGCTAGGACAACCGTCCGAAGAGTTACTTTTCTGTCATTAAGAGTAGGCCTTAGGTGGGTAAGTATGTTGTAAACCAGAACGCTGCAAAATACAGCCAATACACCATTGGTAGAGCGTAGGATGGAAGAGGAACAAGCATCTGAAAACGAAGCACCTACTTTCGCAGCAAATAGCCCTGGAAACAAAGAAGCAACATGGGCAAGTGAAATAATGTACCTGCAAAAAGTGTTAATTATGTGCATCAAATTCTTATTACTTAGTTAACTCTAAAGTGATTTTTTCAACTGACTTATGGATCAAGGACAAGACACATATTATGTAATATCAGCTAGCTCTATCCTTTTATCTATATCATTTCCTGTTATTTTTTTGATAAACTATATCATTTCCTGTTATAAATGTTCTCTTTTTCTCCTAATGATAAAAATTGGGTTGGATTAGCCATAACGGCGACAAACTTGAGAGAGTTCCATGTATCATCAGATGATGCATTTTATAGTGTTTAGCCGAGATCTACCCACTATTAATGAACGTCATTGCGCCAAAGATCTTGTCCTAGACCCTCCGTTGGTCCAAACCATTTTTATTGTCTTAGTTTGACATATCATATTGGTTAAAATCTACAGTGGAATTTCCTAGTGTTAACATTTGTTAGGATTTCCATTATAAGAGTATTAAGTGTCTGGATTTGAGATATATAGAGCACATCCACAAAAGTGCATTTACATTGTGATTTACTACTTAGTTGAGCGCTTCGGTCTCAAACAAGTAGGGATATCTACTGTGGGATTTCCTGGTGTTAACACTAGTTTAGGAGTTCCATTATAAGAGCATTAAGTGTTTGGTTTTGAGATACATAAAGCGCATCCACAAAAGAGTCATTTAAATGGTGTGCTTACAGTAAATTATTCTACTACTTAGTCGAGTGCCTCAGTCAAAACAAGTTGGGGTGAGCTACATGAATCTCAAATAAGTTGGGACCAGCTATATTCTCTCTCCCCCCTCCCCCCCCCCCACCCCCCCCCCCCAATTTCGGGAGGAACGTTTCCACATTTCCCCTCCAGCATAATGCGAACCTTAGACCTAACAGTGGATCGTGGAGGTGCTCAACCACTTGAGCAAGCCTAACTTGCCGGGAGCGGCTATCTGAATCCTCACTAACCATGTTACTCTATTTAAACTCATCTCATGTCAATATTATGCAAATACATATAAAAAAATACTACGAATCCAAACACGAAGCGATAAAGCACGGGACAACACTTACAACCCAGGAGGAGTGGTAATCATGGGATCCCAACTTCTGAAATTTCCTTTACAATACTGTTGTGCTTGAGGTATATGAAATATCTCATCCTACAAAACACCAAACAAAGTTATTTATTCAAGAACTGGTAATTAAAACTATATGCATTCATAAAAAAGAACAAATTTTGATAAAAGAAAAGGGAAATAATTACCATGTAAGGTTGAGGAACAATGTGACTGACAAGAATGGAAATTGCTACTACCCATGTACTTACAATCACCAAAACTGCAAATTTTCCCATTTTTGGAACAACCCACCAAATCTTTTTTTCCTTTTCTTGTGTTCCTTCTTCTTCTTTCCTCCAAAGTTGGGATCTTTCAGCATAAAATGGGGTTTTGCTGATTCAAAAATTGGGATACACAGATGAATTCGTTCCTCTCAAATCTCTCCTTTGCTCTCCAAAGTTCTATGTAAGTGTGAAGCTACCCCTAATGTTTCGAATAATGATAAAAGTACCTTCTATTAAGTTTTTCCCCTTAGGATAACTCTTATTAGCCGAGAGTTAGTATAGTACCGATAGACGAACCTACCACTAACGATAAGCATAATGATATCAGTGTAATGTTATATTGATTTGGTAATGGCAATGATTTCTAGTATCGATAAGATATCGATACGGTAACAGTATGTATATATCTTTATCGTTACCGTACCGATAACCAATAAGACATCTTTTATATATTTTATTTTATTTAATATTAATATATCAACGATTTTAAAATTTAATTTAGTACAACATTAACTAATAGGTCAAACTTCAACTAGTATTGCTATTAATAGTCATTATTCTTTATGAGGCCTGACTCATTTTATACGTTTGATTTTGCTTCTAGGCTTCCACCTTCGGGCCATCAGACTCTTTAGTCTTTTCTTTTTCTATTTTTATCATTTTGACATAATTCTTTAATTTTAGTTCACTATACTTTAGGGTTAAGATTTGTCCAAGTAGACAATATAAATGGATCTTTGTGCTTTAGTATGAGCTTGTACATTTTATTATTACGTACTAGTTGGTGGTTTCTTTGAAACCTCCTATGCATCGGTACACCAATACGATTACTTCGGTGCTACAAGTAACACCGGTTACCAAACCGTTAGCTATCGAACCGTTAAGATATGATAACCAATATACTGATAGCTTACCAGTACGGTATTAATTTTTCATAATTACATACCGTTAACGGATATACCGCTATCGATAAGCTAAAATCCGAACCGTACTGACCCATGAACAACCCTAGCCGAGAGTCTATCAGAAATAGCTTTTCTATTTTGGCGTGGGTAACTTTTGCGTACATCTTACCCTGCCCCATATCCCATTTGTGAGATAACGCTAATATGTTATTGTTCTTTGTTCTTTAGAATAACTAGTATACGACCAACTTGCATCCGTCCTCTCGAAGCCTAGACAGATAAAGTACGGGTTTAGATAAATGTAAAGAACTTACCTTACAATTTTTTAATGCTACTAGGATTTGAATTCTTGACATGTGATTTTTTGTGATTATCAGTCACTTTATTGACGGTTATGTCTCACTTTTACATGTAATACACCTTTTATAATTTTTAGTTAGGGATATATATACTTTATTTAATCCACATGGCTTTGTGTATAGTTTCTTAATATGTTTAAATTACGAAGTTTTTGTCGAAATAAACACTTCTAGCGTTGCTGGTATACTTTTGATTTCTTAAGAAAAATCTAACAAAAATGATCCCATCAAAAAAGTTACAAGCGACGGTCATAGGGAAGCTCCTAGCGATCACCTGGTCTTTCCTAATAGAAAGATTTGACGATCGTCACTAACTTGCTTGCATGGACCATTTTTGTAAGACTTTACTTACGAAGGTCAAATTTTTGACGGGCACCAGAAGGTGTCTTATTTCTGTAAATCACCCTAAAATTCCTCTCGAAAAAGCTAATCCATTATTAATAGGGGTTTTTTTGGGGAAAATTTCATATCTAACCAAATATATTGCATGGCCCTACATTCAAATAGTCATTGAACATCTTCACATATGCTAGCCAAAATTTACCCAATATAAATATGTCTAAGTTGATTCTATCTAAAAAGTAGTTAAGAAAAGGAGAAAATTAAGGAGCTCAACTCCCACCCAATAAGGAGAAAATTATGGAGCCCTATTCCATCCAAATAATCATCTTCTTGCTCGATTTTTCCATTTTTTTGACGCGTATATATATTTAGTTTCACCAAAATTATTTGTAATCATTAAATAGATAAACATCAAATATGCATTTAAATTGTTATTATATTTACACAATATGCAATAGTAGTTGGAAAAAATTATATACACTTAAGATCTCCAAATATTTAATATTATGTATAAAATATTCTATTGATATGAGTGTGATATATTATACATATTTATGATATTTATTTAAATATATAATATATTGATATTATTATACATAAAATATTTTGTTGATAGAAGTGCAATATATTCTGCATATTTATGAGATATTATTTCAATAGATAATACATTGGTAATATTATACTTAAGATATTTTATTAATACAAGTGAAAATATATTTTGCATATTCTACATATTCTCCATATTCTATTGATATGAGTGATATATTCTGCATATTTATGACTTCATGAATACATTTTATTGATACCAGAAAAAATATATTGCATATACACCAAAGAAACATCAAGCGTACATATCTCATATATATTGTCATCTCCATGCATAGAAAATTTAAACCTCAAAATATACAACATATAAGTACTGTTAAAAATGCATCTGAATATATACATTAAGTATATCTAAAAATTATACAAATATAAATTTAATATAAATTATATTAACACCAAAATACAAATATTCATTGAATATGCAAAGATACTATTTCGAACAATTAGTCCAATACATCTATGATATACATAGAAAATGCAAAGATACTATTTCTTCCCAAAACAAATCAAACAAATGATCAACACAAATAGTGCTGTGCAAAGTAGAGCTTTTTCGCATCATTTGTAAGACCAAAAACTTCCGTGAAGAGTTCAATAAAAGTTTCCATGCTGGTCTGCCAACTATGAATTATCTTGACATGGTTCACCATCTCTTGGCTTGAAGAAGGAACTGGTTCTTTCTGAGCAATCCCATGCCCTTTAGACTTTTGGGCCTGAATGCAAGCAACCTTGAGGACACGAGGAACTGCATTGAGTGTTTTAAAAGAAGAAAGAGTTTTCTCTGGTGATGAACGCATTATCTGAAGTAGGCTCTTTGCAAGATGATTAGTGACCCCAGGATGACAAGCGATCGGGTGATGTGGGTAAAGGGGAGATAAATGAGTTATCATACCGTGAAGGCATGTGCCAATTTACTCTACTAATTAAGATATGTTAAATGGGTTCTAATGAAGATATGTTAAATGGGTCCTAAAAACGTGGAGTAGATTTAGTTAAAGTCTTAAATGGGTCCTAAAAACGTGGAGTAGATTTAGTTAAAGTCTTTTTTAAAAATGGCTATAAAAGTGGAATACCAAGGGTTAAAGGTCTATAAACCATAAATTTCAATAAATGTGTCTATTTTATTTAAATAACACTAATAAATGTCTATACACTGTAAAATTTCATTTTTTTTACCTTATGTACCTATTAGACCTAATTTAAATACCTGGTCGACCCACCTTTAAAATTTATACCCATCCAATCAAAAGTTATTACCCGTGTACCCATCCTACAACTTTAGATCTATTCTTGCTTTTACCCTTTTTTAAGTTCTAGCAAAAGACCATTGATGTCAATCTCTCTCTCTTTCTCCTTTACTACTACCTCCATAATCACCATGGCTTTCTCATTTTTTTCCACTCCAGTTGTCACTTTTTCCTCTCACGTTCTAGCACTTCTTTTGAAGTTTCAATTACTTCTTGAGGTTTTCAAACTCATTTTGAGATTTAAAAAAAAAATTAAATCTGTAAACATTAGAGGAATTATCAGTTCTTATGTATGAAATTGAATAGTATGATTGTTCATATGAGATTTAAACACTAAAGACTTCGGCTGCTTCACTTGGTGGAAGAAATTGAAGATCCAGAATTATTATACTTTAAGCTTTTGAATCTAGTATTTCAACACGAAGTTTTATTGATTGCTTTAGAATGGGTGCAATAAAATATTATCTCTAATAACTTAGAGAAGTTCATACTAAAATTTAGTCATATTTCGAGCTGATTGAAGGTGTTTGGGATTGGATTTTAAATGATCCACCATAGTTGAGCTTGAAATTAGAATATGAAATTTATTTGAAGATTTATTATTCCATTCAGAGTGAGTATTGAGAAACATATTGTTAGTATCTTTACAAATTTCATAAGGATATATGATTGCAATTAAAGTACATGTATTGTTTCATAAACAATATACTGTAAATGTACCTCTCTAACTTAAGCATGTGGAATTTTGGATAGAAGTATACCATAAAGATATATAGTAAAAAAGAGAGTATACCATAAAGGTATACACTGCCACACCTAATTTATGCCGCTAATTTTAGATAGAAGTATACCATAAGGTATAAAAGAGAGTATACTATAAATGTATATAATGTAATTGTACTCCCTAATTTATGTGTGGTATTTTGGATAGAAGTATACCATAAAGATATACAGTGGAAAAGAGAGCATACTATAAAGGTATACAATGTAAATGTACCTCCTTAATTTACGCATGTGAAATTTTTGATAGAAGTATACTAGAAAGATATACATTAAAAAAGAAAAGTATATCATAAAGATATACAATATAACTATACCACCACTTCACCTAATTTATTCCACTAATTTTGGATAGAAATATATCATAAAGGTATACATTGGAAAAGAGAGCATACTATAAAAGTATACAATGTAAATGTACTTTCCCCCCAATCTATATATGTGGAATTTTGAATATTAGTATACCATAAAAGTATATAGTAAAAAAAGAGTAAACCATAATTAAATTATATATTATAATAGTATATTGTTATAATTTATTACAATAATATACTGCTATATATAGAGTTTACTACACGTGTACTGTATACTTTTGAGCTGAAAATTAAAAAAGAATTACTTGCAAAAAGTGTATATAGCAACAATATACTTCAATTATATATTGTTTTGGTATATAGTTTACCATTTCTATACTTCAACTATATATTGTAATAGTATATTACTATAGTATACAGTTTACTACTTATATGGTTCAATTGTATATTGTAATAATATGCTGCTATAGTATACAACTCACTACTTTTATCATTTCATATAGAAAAGAAAAAAAATTATATATTAGTTGCTTTTATTCTTTGGTCTATTGAAAAAAAATTAAAAAATTGAAAGGAGCAAAAGGATGAAGAAATAAATAGTGGAGAAACATAAAGAAATAAAAGAAGTATTTTAAAAAAATGAATAGTTTGAGAAAATGAGGAAAAAAGAAAGAAAAAATACAAATATATACTAAATAAGTTATTTTTAATCATGATATAGAAAAACAAAAGGAAAAGAAAAAAAAGAGATTAAAAGAAAGAAGAAAGCAAAAAAATTATATACTATGTCAATTATTTCGGTCATTAGTATACTATGTCAATTAATTTTCTATCATATAAAATAAAAAGGAAAAAAGAAGTGTTAAGAAAGCTACTATGATAATTATATTTTATTACTAATTTCGAAGAAAAATAGAAGAAGAAAGGCGGAATACATTGGCAGCCCCCTAAAGTTGACAGTATTTTCCTCCCAGCCCCCTTTACTATGCCTCTTCCCATCTGGCTACCTAAACACACTATATTTTGTGCCACCTTAGCACAGCCCGCTTACTTGGCATCTGTCGTGTTTTTCACTTGCTGGAGACGCGTGAGAGAGTAAAAAAGCGTGCTGATGGGTAATATTTCAACGGTAATATTTCAATTACTCCCTCTTTAATATACAACACCCACTTAATTTATAACCCCAACCTTATTTCTTCTTCTTTATTTCTTCTTCTCTCTTCTTTGTTTTCCTCCATAGCCATTGTAGACCCAAACTCTTACAAAAAAATTGCGATGGTAAATGTATGTCATTGTGGCCATAATGCGAAGATGAGAACCTCATGGACTCAAGCAAATCCGGACGTAGGTTCTATGGGTGCAAATTCGGTCCAACCGGATGCAATTACTTTCGTTGGTATGATGATGAAATACCACAACAAGCTAGTAGGGTTATTTGGGGTCTCTTGAACAAAGTCAAGCAACTTGAAGAAGAAAGGGATCGAAGAAGAAATGGTCGTACGAAGTTCATTGTAATATTCATTTGTATCATTTGTTGTACTTTGAATAGGTGCTTTTGATTGTCGTTATCTATCAATATTTTGGCAACAATGTTCTTTGATTTTGTTGTTTAATTAGTAGATGTATGGTGTTAATGTATGAAGAATGATCATTTGTTGTGTATTTCGGCTTTTTAATATGAATCATTCAACGTTTAATTCCCACTCAATATGTCACAACCTCACATATATATCACATAGTAGCTGAAAACAAAATAATGCCATAAATTTGATTTGGTAGATTTGAAGACATAAAAGTTCATAGCAACACAAGACTGTTACAATGTGATATAGTTCAACAGGCAGATTTCAAGAACCAAAAGAACAACAAAATATCACAAAAGTCTAAGTAAAGATTCAGCTCCCATAGTAGTTCATTTGGCAGAGCATATTAGGTACAATGTCATAATAGTTCAATGGCAGATTACAAGACAAAAAACTTAGACAAATTACAATTACACTCCAGATTTTGCTGGAAATTGGACTGAGCTTTTGAAGATGGTCCAGCAGTTCCTATTTGTTTTCTACGCTCAGAAGTTATTCTTTGAAGCTGCCCAGTAGTGACTGCCTTTTTTTTCCTTGCCATTTCAGTCCATGTGGTTGATAGCCAAAGTCCAGATTTTTCCCAACTGCACTCCTTTTTCTTATGCCACCATCTACCACCTTTTCAGATCTTGTTCCAGGCTGAAACATTAAGGCTCATTAAGCTACTGTATTGCAACATTAAGCACTAACAAAAAAATGTGGAAGTAGGACTTACATTAGGGATTGTTCTTGATGTTGTTGGGTCAATGTATATACCATATCCAGTGGCACTTCCTCTTCCTCTTTTTGAAGCATTCAACCCTCCTCTAACAGTTGTTTCCTCTCTCTCTCTTTCTCTCTTCTAACTGGAATGCAAGGACCCTTTCCACCATCTGCTGCACCCCTTCTTCTTCCTCCTAGTGATGTGCCATTGCCCCTTCCACCTACTGCTGCACCCTTGCCTCTATGAGCTACTGATCCACCCCTACCTCCTACATAACTTGCTTGACTACTTGCACCTTGTTGGCCACCTACTGCTGCACCCATTTCTCTACCACCTAATGTAGAACAACCTCCTACAGAACTTGCTTGGCTTGAATTCCCCTGTCCAGTTCTAGGTACAGTTGTACCCTACCCACTGATCCACCCCTTCCCCTGTCACCCACTAATCCACCCCTTCCCTTGCCACCTATTGTTGCTCCTTGTTGACTGGACTGTCCTCCTCTAGAACTCTATTCAAACAAGACACATAACATGTAAGTATACAAAGTAGATTTCCAAGACAAAAAGAACAAAAGAAAGAAAAAGAATTCAATACCTTTGCAGGACAAGCAGACTTGTTATGCCCTGGTTGATGGCATATTGAACAGGTCATCTTAACTCCCTTTTTGGACCACTTGCCATACTTCTTCTTAGGTTCATCCCTATCCTTCCTTCTACACCTCTTAGGTCTTCCAGGCATTACTTTGGGTGCAGGTGGTTCAATTGGGGGGTTCTTAAAATCAGGCCACATTTGCATACTTGGAATTGGTTGAATGTAATAATTGTAAGCCTCTAGAAACTTGTCCTTTTTATACCAATCTTCCACATAATGTTCAGGTTCAAGACCAATGTGATACAAAGCACACACTGCATGTTGACAAGGAATCCCTCTCAATTCCCAAAGCCTACAAGAGCATGTTCTGCTCCTTATGTTTACAGTGTGAGTAAACACCTCCCCATTTTTTTTATAGGTTCATCAACCTCAAACCCTACATCTCCATTCCATTTAACATCACACTCTTGGGCTTTTTCCTTATTCTCATCTAATGTTAACCTTGCCATTGGTGTTATATCAGAAATCCAAGTTTCAGAAAAGTTTCTCATGTCTACATGCCTACTCATCATTTTGTGTCTAATTTCTTCAAACATGCTAATCACAGACTTATGTCTAGCACCCAAAATCCAAGAATTGAAAGTTTCACACATATTATTTTCTACAACATCACACTTAGAAAATTCTTTAAACAATGCCCTACACCAAAATTCTTTACGATAACATAATAAAGACTCACAAATTTCATCACCAAGCAGATCCAAAGCATCAAACTCATCCTGCAGCAAGACTTCAAATGATGCCTTTGCACATCTCTAGAATTGTATCCTCCTTTCTTCCCCTCTGAAGTTCTTTGCCCAGTTGGACCAGACGTGTCTTGCACACATTCTCTGTTCACACTGAGGTAGCAGCTCCCTGATGCTTGGAACAAGTCCCTACAAAAAAGATGAACAATGCAGTTAAAAAATCAAACTTTAACAAAGAAATACATAATTCAAGTAATGAACTAAAACAATTAGTACCTTCTGCATGTCTGACATTACTGTTAATCGTTCTCCATTGCCAAGCTCCAAGTCTTCAATAAGATGGGTAATAAACCAAGTCCAAGACTGTTTTGTCTCTTGGTCAACAAGAGCCCAAGCTATGAGATACATTTGATTGTTCCCATTTTTGCTAACAGCCACTAACAGTTCACCTTTACAAGCACCTTTCAAGAAGCACCCATCAAAACCAATTATCCTCCTACAACCTCCTAGCCAACCCTTCTTCATTGCATCAAAACAGACATAGAAATAATGGAAGAGATTCTTTCCTGGAACTGTTTCTCTATCTGTTTTGATCCAAACAGAGCTACCAGGATTTGTCTGTTTAATCATTTCAGCATAATCACATAGCCTTGAGAACTCCAGCTTCCAATCACCCATAAAATTTTGAAGAATCTTACACTTAGCCCTATAACAGACTGTTCTGCCCACATATAAGCCTAACTTCTTTCTGCTTCTTCTTGTATCTCATGAATTTTGATTTTTGGTTGAGAAACAATCCTATCCTTAAATTTATCAGCAATGAAGTTTGAGTTGCACATCTTGTTGTGGTTAAACTTTGAACATTTATGGACAGGGTGGTAGTTCTTGACAATAAAGTCACCAGAATCCCTAGCAAGACTAGCAAATAACAACCACTTACAGTTTTTCCCACCTCTACATTTCACTCTAATTCTGTGCTTATCATTTGGTCTCAACTTAACCTTCCTTTTATTTTGAATGGCATAGTCAGTCACTGCCTTCCTAAATTCAATAGCATTTTAAAAAACTATTCCTAGTTCAAATACACTTACCTTGCATTTAGGATCATACCTCACTTTGTTGCTCCTCCTTCTAGCAGGTAAATCTGCCCCAACTTCAGCATATGGATCTAATTCTTCCCTACTATCATCACTCCAACAGTCATCACTATCCAAATATTCCTCATCTCCACCTAATTTACCAGCATACCTTGCAGCTTTGTCCCTCCCAATATCCTCAAACCCTTTATCTATCCCACCTTCCCCTACAACAACTTCTTCTAAAGGAGCAGCTTTCTTTTTATTTTTTTAACAGGTTTAGCAGCTAACTTATCTCTCCTACTTTCCCTAAATCCCCTTAATTCATCATCAATGTCTGATCCATCCTCTGGAGGAATAGCATCTCCATCAGATTCACTACTCTCAAAATCTGAAAGTTCCCCCCCTAAGTCACTCTCATCAGAACCTTCCCTCTCTAAGTCACTCCTAGCAGCACCTCCCCCTTCTAAGTCACTCTCAGCAGCCCCTTCACCCACTAAGTCTTCCCCTTCTAGGGTTTCCTCATTTACAGCTAGTGTATTTATATTGGAAGGCTCATTCGTTGTTGAAGTGGACCCAACTGTGGGCCCAAAGACATTAAAGGAGCTATTTTCCCCAACTGTGGGGTCAGGAGGCTTAAAGGAATCATTTTCAATACCTGTGGGCCCAGGAAGTAGAGGAACATGTCCCCCATCAACAGGTTCAGCCAAAGAAACAATATGTTGAATATACAACTCAAAAATATCACCATGTTTTAAAGGTCTAATTAAATCCAACAATTGCATGTCAGTTTTAATTTGCACAAATTTGCAACTAGTCGGGTCAAAGCTAAAGAATGGACCCACTTCATCATACCCCATTTCATTAGCATAGTGGAGGAGTTCGAATAAGGAAAAGTGGTCTTTATCGATAAAGAAACCCCTGACTTCACTCTCCCCTACATATTTTGGGACAGGTTCTTCAATAAACACACCCCCATGGTGAATATGAGTCACTATTATTTCCTCCATTAATAAATTAACAGAAGAAAACAACCAGAAGCTTACAAATCGTCACATGCAACCAGAAACCCTAAATTTGTACCAAATTTCAAAATTACTTAAAAGTAACAATTGATGTCTCAAATAAGATTTATATGTAACTAATCTTCTTTTTTTATCCACCAATTTAGAAGATTCAACGAGAATCGCATAACGAAAAAGAATTCTTCAACATACCGTAAATACGAACCACGAATGATGGAACAAGTTCCTCGCATCCAAAGATGACATCTTAGAGCAACATTGATTCCATTTTTGATTCAAATCGGTGGAAAATTTGAAGAGCAAGGATCGGGTTAAAGTTTGGGGGAGATGATCGGGTTTGGGAATTTGGGGAAAAGTGAATTTTGGGAGAGTAGAAATTAGGTTAAACGTAAAATGAAAGGTAATAAAATTTAACCTTGGGCCCTTTTGACGTGGAAATGACGAGGAATTTTTTGATTGGGTATTATTTACACGTCAGTGGCGACTGTTTTCACGCTCTTAAATTTTTAAGCCAAGTAAGAGGGCTGTGCTAAGGTGGCACAATATATAGTGTGTTTAGGTAGCCAGATGGGAAGAGGCATAGTAAAGGGGGCTGGGAGAAAAATGCTGTCAACTTTAGGGGGCTGCCAATGTATTCCGCCAAGAAGAAAAGATACACAAAATAAAAAGAGAAAGATAAGAACAGAAAGAACGAAAAGAAACATAACCTAACTAGAAAGGGGTAAGTGCACGAAAGGCCACTTTTGTCACTGGTCTTTGGGCACATGCTATTGATATCAAAACATTTAGTTTGTGGCCACTTTCGCTTAACAGATATAACTTCAGTCCAGGGCCGGATTGAAGTTCAGTCCTTAAAGATGGAACTTCAGCCCAGGGCCATATGGACTGAAGTTCAGTCCTTAAAGATGGAACTTCAGCCCAGGGACCGTATGGACTGAACTTCAGTCAATGATAAGAACTTAAGTCAATGTTTATTTAGTAAAGGCCCAAAAGTGGCCTCTAGTGTAAGACCAACGAAAATAGTGGCCTCAAACCAATTACCAGTGTTAAAACTGGCCTTTGAGGTAAGTGCACGAAAGGCCACTTTTGCCACTGGTTTTTTGGCACAGTCTATTTAGTTTGTGGCCACTTTCTCTTAACAGATAGAACTTCAGTCCAGGGCCCGAATTGAAGTTCAATCCTTAAAGATAGAACTTCAGTCCAGGGCCATATGGACTGAAGTTCAGTCCTTAAAGATGGAACTTCAGTCCAGGGCCATATGGACTGAAGTTCAGTCAATGATCAGAACTTAAGTGAATGCTTATTTAGTAAAGGCCCAAAAGTGACCTCTAGTGTAAGACCAACGAAAATAGTGGCCTCAAACTAAATACCACTGTTAAAACTGGCATCTGAGCGAAATTTTTACAAAGAGAACAACTCATGGGCTTCATTAAGCAAACGGATCCAAAATTGGTATGCCAAGTAAATAGTAAAGAAGTGGGTATGGACGGATAAATTATTTAGTATCAGTGGGTAGTTTTGTAAAAAATTAAACGACAAACTATAAAAAAAAATACATGCAATTGTAGAAAATTCTAGGAAAATTTACAAAACTAAGACATCTCTGGCATCACGTCACAGTTTTGACCCCTTTAAAAAACTTTTTTATTTTTAGCCCCCGTCTGGAAATTTACTGGAGATCGCCAGTTCTTACTAGTTGTAGGACTTGGGAGTCGGGAAGGCGAAAAATGGAAGAGCTTTCTTATTGAGGACAAAAGTGTTACTGCAGTGCCATTCTGTCCAGTCGTGAATATTGAGAGAACATGAGATCATGATGGAACGAGATAACTCGTAAGGTGATTTGATAGCGTAAAAAAATGAGATCTTTGTAGTTACTGAAAATGAATTGGCACATTCATGATGCCTCTTTATGATAATTTCTTTGTATTTTCCTTCCTCTTCTTGTGTTTGATTTCTTGATTCATCTCTCGGAACATTGATAGGGAGTGTTTGCAACTACCAAACTGTAAGTTAAATCTCTGTAAAAAAATTATTTACTAACCTTTAACCATTTTATCAAAAAGTTGAGTCCATGACTATAAATTTTTTACCAAAAAAATAATAATGGTACAAAGGTTAGTAGGTTAGAAGGAGAGATCATTAGAAAGTAGGCGAAAAAGGAAAAAGGTGAAAGGAAATGAAATGAAAGGAAAAGACAAGTTTACTATGTACTCAAGACTGCAACAACTTCCTGCACTATGACTCTATCACAAAAACGGTTAATAAAAATGGCTTACTGGTAACGCAAACAAAAAACATCCCCATACTCTACTACTACTGATGTTCGTGGTTTAGCCGAGAATACTTCTAATCAAATAGGTATTACTCTTACTGCTAGTGGTTCTGTTAATGGTGCACCTCCTGGAGCACGTGATAATACTGGTCGTTCTGCTGATAACAATGGCGCTCATGATAATACTTCTAATCAAATATGTATTACTTTACTGCTGAATCTGATCCTCCTGATTTAGAGAATGGTTCAATGATGGATGACCCTTTTAAAGAAGCTAAAGAAGTCGAGTCACATATTTTATGTTTTGACGCTGACTTTGATCACTTGGGGGTTCATTTTCTCACCGGTGCTTCAGCTTGCATAATAATTGTCGGAAGGTGAATTGTCAGGACAGGCCTCTTGACATGTCAAAATGAGGCTATTTTCAAGATTGTGTTCATGATCGCCTCATTTCTTCTGTATTGTGGAGCAATATGGAATTATATGACACGTGTATGGTCAATTCGACCATTGTTGAAGGGGATAATCTATCGGCTTGAAGTCATTAATAGAACATTTGTAGCCGGTCGTGGTGCTCATACCGTCATAACAATATGATAGCCCTGTTAAGCGTGCTAAAATCTGAAAAATATCGCTTACAAGTGGTGCTGTCTACTGTGGATACTCTCATATTGTATGCTATTGTTGCAACATTTTCCGTGTTTGTTGTTGTTTCACAACTACACGGATGTCACCAGCCTGCTCCACCACCTCACCAACCTGCTTCAGTACCATGATTCATTCATTAGGAAGTAATGATTTTTTGCAATACCTTCTAAGAGTTAGCTCTTTGTTGAGCTGCTGATTATGATATTCTTCTATGTAGTTTACTAATTTGTTTAGGTGACTTGAAGAAATACTACACTTGTTGGCCTATGATCCTTTTAATCTTGCAATGCTACAATTATTTATTATTAGTTATATTTATTTATATTAATAGGATTTTTCTCAATGAATAAAATATTAGTCATTTATTTCAATACATTACATTGGTTTTGGTTGCAAAAGATCTTATAGACATATCCTCCATGAGTTTAATTTAATTCTAAAATACTTTAAAAGGGAAAAAAACTTAAATAACCTTGGAAAGAATATATATATACTATGTTACCAATGTCATGACTATAGAATCAATTATCTGAATTAATCGTGTCTATTTATTCGTATTATAAATATTCAAAAAATAATTAACAAAATTAATTTATAAATTTTCACTTCAACGAATTAAAAAAATGAACTCGAGTTAAAATATAGATGAATATTATAATAGAAGTATGATATTTTATTAATTTTGGCTTTGGGCCTCCCATATTATTGAATCACCCTGCTTAGTTGGCCATCGGGTAGCTAGTTCTAGCCATGACGTTTACCCATTTTATGATCATGATAAATATGTTAGTGCTCATTCTCTATGTTTTGCTTCATCTTTCTTGACTTTGACTCAACGCTTGCTAAACAAGTGAGTCCCTTCTCTTTATTTTCTTTAAAAAATTCAGCTACCCGTTTATGTGGTCAAGTAGTGCTGTCAATATAGGCTGCCTAGCCAGCCTATGGAGGCTCTGCAATTTGGCAGTTCGGATTAGGTCGGCCCACAATTTATATGGTCCATTCAAACATTAGCCCAGCCCTATGTGGGCCACAATTGGACTGGGCCAGCACACAATTATTTAATTTTATTTTTAAATTCTTTAAATAATATGAATTTTTATTTTGAATTGTTGATAACCTTCTGTACTTGAAGAACACCAAACGTTGCTCTCTTTTCAGTTTATAAAACTCAACAATATTAGTAAAGGTACTAAAGAAATTATAGGATCAACAATAAAGAAGGTACTAAAGAAGTTAAAATCACGAACTAACAATGTTATCAAAGAAAAAAATACAAACTTTAATCTCTCAACCACTACCTAATTTTAAACTCATTTTAATTGTCAAGCATAATCTAATTTCAAAAGCACTTGAAGCAACTTAAGATATCACAATTATTCCCCACACAAGATAATAAGAAAAAAAAAATACAAACTTTGATCAATTCACTACATACATTTGATATTCTATTACCAAATAACATCAAAACAAAATATAAAAAGGTACCACTAGTGTAAGTTTTGCCAGAATGAATGGTACTGGTGTCTGATTAGCCAAGCAGTACAATATTTAAGTTTTTGACTTTGAGTTGGGTCTATTTTTGTTATATTTTTAGGTCAAACATTTTTGTAGTATTTATAAATTATTTTATTTAATTAAGCACATGAGCTAGAACAACTCGGCCTCAGTCAAGCCTCACGGGGCGTGGGCTTGGGTGGGCCGGGTTAAAAAGCCAATGTATTTTAAGGGCTAATAGAATCATGGGATTTCCACGTAAATAGCCCACAATATTTCATATTAACAAGTCATTTAGCACCAACATAATATAGCCACAATATTTATATTTAAAATTTAATTTATAATTAAAATATCAAATATAATAGATTGATATTTTGTATATATACCTTCTATACACATATATATATTTGTCCTATATTTTTTAAATATTTATATCATCAAATTATATTTAATAAATATGCTAGGAAAAGAAAGAAAGGACAAAATATGGTTACAAAAAGTGTATAAGGGTTGGGAATGGTTATGTGGGGTAAAAATCTCTAGAATCATAGCCCAGCCTTATCAAATTATGGTTTAGACTGGGTCAGTCCACCGCACCAAGCCCATATCGGCATCTCTTTAATTTGAGAGAGTGTGTGTGTTGTTGACACCCAATTTTATCCCGAAATTTTCAATTAACGTCTAATTAAGGTCAATTTTCAAATAAAAGTTAGTTCGTGATTTTAAAAAGAAAATGGTCAAAATCGTTATTTGCTTTAAATCTTGCCCAATTATGCAACATATTCTCAAACCCAATTTTATGGATTTATTCGGGCTTTTTGCAGAACGCCATAAGCAATGGTTTGCCTTTTTGCTCCCGCTTAACAGGATTTTGCAAAAATACTTCCGTTAAGTTTAATGAAATTTTTTTGGACGGAAATACATTTGTCAATTTCTTGACACGGGGCCAAGACTTGCCCTTGACTCCTCTCTGTTTGCCAACACTTGCCCCTTGTAGTAAAGGCAACACTTGCCCCTTCCAATCTCTTCTTGCATTCTCCCCATATAATAACTTGAAGTGTTGGCAAGACAACACTTGCCCATGAAGTTTTGGCCCCGTGCCAACACTTGCAAATTTGTTCCTTAAACTCTTGGTCCCGAGCCAATATAACAGTATATATTTTACTAAACTATTGTTAAACAGCGGCAATCTTGCAAAATCATTTCTAATAATGGAGAGCATCCGGTGAAATTTTTTAGATTTGTTCAAACATTTGTATGGTAATCTAAAGAACAACAATGACTCCGCGATTTAATTGTGATACATTTACTGTTGTCTACTCGTGTATTCTCTACTCCTCATTAATGATGTGAAACAATTTAGAAAAGTTAAAAAGATCATAAATCAATTGGGACTAGGAGATATCACTATTTGTCCGGATATAATTTTGCATTTAACCAATCGATGTCTGAAAAACTATTAGCCTAACCGATTCGAATTCACATCTCGACTAGTCAATTAATGGAAAACACTCGCTACCAACCATGAGCTTCTCCAACTTCCATCAGAGGCATCTATAAGAATCTCGTTCATCTGACTAGTAGCTGCATTTCGAGTTAAAATCTCAAATGGTCACTCAATTTGGGAAATTAACCAACAAAATCACTTTTGTTTTGATTGGTCCCAAAAATGTCACTCAACTTAAGAAAAATATCTCCAAAAGTAATTTTTGCCGGTTTTTGCACCGTCGCCCACCGAAAATCTGACGTGGCTTTATAAAATATTTTTATATAACCGTATGTCCCACTTTCTTTGCCATGTAGGACTTTTTTAATAGTTACTAGTTACTGACAAGTGCAATGCACGTGTATTCTTAATAACTAGTACAAAAATTATAATATTTACTAATAAACGTGCATATTTGCTAGTAAATTAAAAAAAATAATATAAATTTAAAGTATTTATATATCAAATTATTTACAATTGATATTTTTTATTTTCTCAATACATAATCATACTAATTAAACATTACTATTGTACGAAGGCCAATAATTAATATTTGAACAATTTTAGTCATGCAAATTTTACAATATCAAGTATTTAGCTTGATATCAATACATTTTTTTGGTTTTTATTTTTTTTATGCTAATGGCAAACTGTTATTATGCACTAGGAATTAGGAGTACAATAAATAATTATTTGGCGTTCGAACTTGATATATTATAAACTTTGCATGATTATAATCGTTCAAATATTAATTACTGGCATTCGTACAATAGTAATGGGAGTATGATTATGTATTAAGATAATAAAAAATATCGAACAGAAAGGATTCGATATATCAGTACTTTAAATTTATATTTTTTCCTTTAATTTACTAGCAACGATACACGCTTATTACACAATATTCATAATTTTTGTACTAGTTATTAGGAATATACGTGCATTGCACTTGTCATAAAACTAGTAAGTAACTATTAAAAAAGTTCTATATGGCAAAGAAAGTGGTACCTACGATTATATAAAACTATTTTAAAAAGCCACATTAGATTTTTGATGGGTGACGGTGCAAAAACTGACAAGAATTACTTTTGGAGATATTTTATCTAAGTTGAGTGACCTTTTTGGGACCAACCAAAGCAAAGTGACTTTAGTGGTTAATTTCTCGAAGTTGAGTGACCATTTAAGATATTAACTCCCGCATTTCTAATTAGCTGTATGTCCTAATTGAATCAAGCGCGAGAGCACTTCATAGTCGTATGTCCTAATATAAATATATAATCAAGGTTGCGAGTCCATTAATTATGATAATTAAAATAACTGTAACATAAATTTTCTTAGACAACTTGTAGAAAACATCATTAAGTAAAAATCAATTTCATTTGACTAAAAATTCTGTTCTAACCTTTTGGATAGTATACATACAAATTTGACCTTTTTCCGAAAATTAATAACGGCCTTTGAAATGGAAAATTATTTCTCTAAGGCTAAGAAAAATAAAAGGAAGTATGTACAAATAATCGAAAAACAAGGCGAAAGGATCGAGTCATTAGTGTACAATGCGTGTCTATCGGTTTTCTGTTCTTATGTTCTTATATCTCCCATTTCCTACTCACGTAGAGCCTATTGTGAAACTTTACTATACGTAATACATCACATTTTCTCTGTCTATTTCAATTCCTAAACTTTTAAAAGGAAAGCAAAGGTAAGAATGATTATTTATCCTTTTTTTTATTGGCATGCATTTACGTGTTTATGTTCATGTTATTAAGTTTTTGATTTTCTGGTGTACGGTTATGGAATTAGAATTAAGTTGGATCAAGTTATAGTAGGAATATATAGGCAACGTAAATAGTTTCGGTCTATTTTAGGCCTTTTCTTTTTCATAAGTATAGTGGACACTCAGCTCGTACACAACTTGACTATTCTACTGTATGTTATTTCTCATTTTGCATGTTTATTTTGTTGTGATAGTATTAGTGTCTTGGTCGTTTATACCGACTTTTTAACGAATTCAAATTCAGCTCGCGTAGTAGTATAAGCATGTGTGCATGAGCCGATCATTATCAAAGAAAGGAAAAAGAAAGAAAGAAACAATGAAAGGGCAACATGATTGTATGCATTCGGGCGAAATTGAATATTTTAGGTTCATTTGGAAACAAGGTGAAAATGTAAAATGTATTGCAAAATATGATGTGAAGGATGAATGATTGAGTTATATTTGGGATTATCTGCACCTTCTTGTAAAATAACTAATGTCATAAGTTCCAAAATCAAGCATTTCAGTTTTATTTGTTTTCCAAAAAATAAGTGGTATCTTTATTTCTAAGTGACTAGAAATAAACTAGCTCATTGTTTTCCTTCCATGTCTTTTATGTACTATTGAACTATGCAAAACAGACAAGGAGATCTAAGGAAACTTGAAAAGCTTAATTGTTGCATATTTGAATTCTAAACCTGATTTAGAGTTAATTAGAGTAACATATTTATTTCATATTCTTTCTGAAATGTGTTTGTTGGAATTTCATTACACTACACTTGCCAATGTGTGTATCTTTTATTTACTAAGCTGCGGATTGTAAAAGGTTTAAAATTCATGTGTTATCGGTCTTGTTTTTCATTTGTTAATAATTTCTTTTACTTGTTTAAAAGTTCTAGAAAATGGCTGAAGTTGAGGACATTCAACCACTTGTTTGTGACAATGGAACTGGAATGGTCAAGGTAATGAATTAGCTTCCAGTTGTTAGCAGTTTCTTTTTGTTTCCTCATCAATCCTAGTTTAGGCTATTTACACTATTTGATATTCCATTATTGAGTGGTATCTTTATTTCTTGCAGGCTGGGTTTGCTGGAGATGATGCACCAAGGGCTGTTTTTCCTAGCATAGTTGGTCGTCCTCGTCACACTGGAGTGATGGTTGGCATGGGACAAAAGGATGCATATGTTGGGGATGAAGCTCAGTCGAAACGTGGTATTCTTACACTCAAGTATCCTATTGAACATGGTATTGTGAGTAACTGGGATGACATGGAAAAAATTTGGCATCATACATTCTACAATGAACTTCGAGTTGCTCCAGAAGAACATCCTGTGTTGCTCACTGAAGCACCTCTCAACCCAAAGGCCAATCGTGAGAAAATGACTCAGATAATGTTTGAGACATTCAATGCTCCTGCCATGTATGTTGCAATTCAAGCTGTTCTGTCTTTGTATGCTAGTGGACGTACAACTGGTAAGACATTTACTATCTTTCATTTGACTGTTAATTGTGTGCTTTGTGTCTGTACTAAATAAATCCACACAAGCAGTTCTAGTCAATGATGCAAACATAGTATCATGATAAATCTGAAGTCAAGATGTGATATGCTTTTTCAATAATAAATTTTAATGACTTCTGTGGTAGAGTGATCCGAATTCTCATGAATGTTGATGGGAGATGTTGGAAAATATGTGAAGAATCTTTTGCTAGATTTTTGTTGAACTTTGTCTGGACTTCCATAACCGAATTTGTGGAGAACCAACACTAATAGACTATAACTAAGGCATTCCAAGTGATCTTATTGAGTGTACCGGGAAAAAATTGGTGAATTGGTGGCAATGATTGTGATTTTTCCAATGGCTTAGATGGTAAACATGAAGTGAATTATAGTCCAATATGAGTCACGTTCTTGAGAATTTATGATGTTTCTTGCAGGTATTGTCCTGGATTCTGGAGATGGTGTCAGCCACACTGTTCCAATTTATGAAGGTTATGCACTTCCTCATGCCATCCTACGTCTCGATCTTGCTGGTCGTGACCTCACGGAGTACATGGCAAAAATTCTCACTGAACGTGGATACTCCTTCACTACCAGTGCTGAGAAGGAAATTGTGAGGGACATGAAGGAAAAACTGGCATACCTTGCACTTGATTTTGAGCAGGAACTGGAGACGTCCAAGACTAGCTCCTCTGTTGAGAAAAACTATGAACTGCCTGATGGCCAAGTGATTACTATTGGAAATGAGCGTTTCCGATGTCCTGAAGTTCTTTATCAGCCTTCCTTGATTGGAATGGAAGCTGCTGGAATTCATGAGACAACTTACAATTCTATTATGAAGTGTGACGTCGATATTAGAAAGGATCTCTACGGGAACATTGTACTCAGTGGTGGGTCAACTATGTTTCCTGGCATTGCTGACAGAATGAGCAAGGAGATCACAGCATTAGCACCAAGCAGCATGAAAATTAAAGTGGTTGCTCCCCCTGAGAGGAAGTATAGTGTCTGGATAGGAGGTTCCATTTTGGCATCCCTCAGTACCTTCCAGCAGGTTAGCATTTTCCTTCATTGTGTGTGTGTGTGTTTCTTTGCAGTGATAACAGTGATGTCTTGGCCAACTTGAGCACTACCAGATACATGCTATCTTTCACCAACACAAGTACTAGATAACTTTGCCACCACCCACCATATCTTAAGCAGATAGAAAGAAATCACCTAGTTTTTGTCCCTGCTGGATCCGCTATTATCATACATTTGTTCTTGTTTTCAACTAATTGACACATTTATCTTTATGTTGATGACGATAACCAACTTATCGCTCTTTGGAATGTAGATGTGGATTGCTAAGACAGAGTATGATGAGTCTGGCCCCTCCATTGTGCATAGGAAGTGCTTCTAATCAGAACAAATTATAAAGGCAGTTGAATTTGGTTCAAGACTTGAGTTTGTGATGGCGATGACCCTCTTCTTCTGGTTTGATATCTGGACAGCAATCTTTTAGGGAGTTATTGATACTCGGAGTTTTTCTTTAGTCATTTACTTTTTATCAATTGTATCAAAAGATCATATCGTCTTTCTATATTTGTTCTTTCTTTCTAATACCATTTCTAGAGGACCATGTAATAAAATTTTCAGCTGAATGGAACTGTTAAATGCGTATGTATAACAATGAACAAATCACAATTCTAGAGCATCATCAAATGTTAATATGTGATGGACCTTATTTTTATTATGTCTGTTGCATTCTATTATTGCTCAGTTGAATTATTGCTACACCTATTGCAAAAATTCAAGGTATAGGGAGTCCATTGCAGCACACAAAAGTTCTCCCCTTTATTAGCTTGGGCTAAGATTCAGTACGTCACAATATAACATAAGTCATACACTCATACAAATCTCACAATAGTTAAGACACTCAAACTCTTAAATTCAAAAAGATCTAGGAGCAACAGTAGATGAATGAAGATCATCTACTTTACAAGTAGAACGATATTTTAGTGCCCATTCCACAAATGGGGATGGTTTGTGACATCAAGCAAAATCTGACCAATATTTGGATATTGATGAGGCTAGAAACTAACTAAAAGCCGAGGCATGAAATCCCCACTTTTTTGTTTTTTCTTCTGATAAGTAATAGTAGTAATATATTAGAAAAACCAGCATAAAGTAGATGCTGGTTGGAATAAACGATCCAATTACAAACAATGCGGATTACTAAAGAAAATCTAACACGGCGTCTACATCATCAACATTGATTCTAGCCATGTTACACCAAACAGGGAGTAGACTGGTTCATTCCTTTTAGAAGACCTTTTAATGATTGGGAGCTTGATGAATATTCTTCTTTGATCCTTCTACTCCAAAATGCTCCTCCACTGATTGAAAAACCAGACTGCTTGAAATGGATTCCTCATTCCTCCCTTCTCTGTTAGAAGTTGCTATTCCCTTTTTACAGCCACCACACCTCATACCACTTCGTGTCCATGGAAAGTAATTTGGAAAAGTAAAGTTCCATACAAAATCAAATGCTTTTCATGGATAGTAGCGAAAGGCAAGTGCTTAACCATTGACAACTTACAAAAGAGAGGTCTTTCTTTATGCAACCGTTGCTCTCTTTCCGAGGAAGATGAAGAAAATGTTTACCATCTTTTTCTCCACTGTAAATTGTTCCGAGAAATGTGGAACTTTTTCCTTAACCTTATGGGTGTGAATTGGTGTATGCCACATTCTACTATGGAATTGTTACTAGCTTGGAGAAGGGAAGGGATGACAAAACACTTGGAATATGGTACTCTATCCCAGCAGTTGTTTAGTGGGTTCTTTTGGAAAGAAAGAAATACTAGGATTTTTGAGAACAAAAATGATAACCTTGTAAAGCTTAAAAACAATTGTATAATTTTGCTTAGCTATTAGTCCAATATGTACTCAGCTAGTTTGTTAGAAGCTGAAGTCATGGTAGATTTTCTTAGTCATATTCACAATTTGTGAGCGCAACTTCTTTTGGATGTACCTGTAACTGACTTTTTCTTTTTGCTTGTTTACATCAATAAAATTATTTATTTTACCGATTAAAAAAAAAAAAAAAGAGCAACGAGAGACACTTCTGCTCAACACTTTTGAGGTTAAGAAGAAAGCATCTTTTCCATTAAGATTGAGACTTTGATACATACTACATAGTTGAGCATTTTGAAAGATGAGATGCGGCAGTTAAACTTCATGAATGTTACTTGAGAGTTTCCATAGTTTATTCCTCGCGAGAATGAACCTTGATGTGCGAGCTGTAATAAGATCATGATGAATGAGTATAAACACAGCGGAAGCAATTCCAGGATCAAGAACTCACATGTAATCTAGACAAACTAGCAGGCTATTAAATTTTACATAAACATAAAATGAAATACCTCTTGAAGCGTGACTTCAACCTTGAAACGGATCTTCAATCACGAGCAAGATCATCTACGGGTCGTCCTCCAATTCCATGATCTTCTGTCGTGTGCCCGAACAATACCAGACTAATAATCACCTGGGTGGAACAAGTGTTTGAGAGAGAGAAAAACTATTTAGGATTTTTGTGTGTCTTTTCTTTTGGCCAAGAATCCTCCTTATATAGTTTTAGGGTAAAACCCTTTTCCAAAACTATCTAGGATTCTTTTCCACCAAGAAACCCCTCTCCTAGTCCTAATTGAATTCGGTCACAACATGGACCACATAATTAATTAATGAGGCTTCCAATTATGAAATTAATCATCTTTCTCTAGAATTAACCTTTCCATAATAAATTACAAATTATTTCCACTAGAAATTCGTAATTGCACTCCTCAGTTGAATTTCGAATTCTTCCATCAAATCTTATTTAACTCTCCACATTAAGATTACGGAGACTAATCAATAATATCAAATTACTGACAATTTAATATATTGACTAAATAAATATCCTTTAGACTTCCGCTTAACTTATTTCATGTGCCGGATACAAAATCCACTAACCATATTTATACATAGAAACTTATAAGCTTTCATAAAGGGGTGTCATCAATCTCTATAACGAGACATAGATTCTATCAACTAGCTATTACTTCGCAAATGCATATTATCATTGTCCAACTTATCAGGAATTATTTGACTCAAATATCCTGGATCTCACCTATTGATAAATCAAGACAATGAATAATATATACCACTAATAATAGCTATATCAAGATTAATAGTATAAGCACATTTGATGAGCTAGAGAGTTTGCTTTATATAGTCAGTATAAAAACACTTATCTCAACTTGGTCTGTTCAATACACACAAAGCATACTAGCACAAGAAGTTGGAACTATGCCGTTCCCATAATCAAGATAAATTATATATAATCTTGTACTACAATTATACTGATGGTTTTGTCCAATTTCCATCTTAGATTGTGAACATCACTTTATTATTTGTAAGAACCGATGATTTAATCTTCCGTGCATAAGCTTGACTCTACACACTAAATCAACTACTATATAAATAATAGGATACATATGACACAATTGATCTAAATAAATAATAATTCATTATCTTTAGTAAATGAATAATCAATTGTTAAACTAGGAATAATCTAACTAAAATCGCATGGTTATTAGTATATCCCAACACATGAAGTAGCAAATTAATGGATGTTGTTATGGACACTGACCTTTATAATTTGAACCAAACCAGAATAAAACATAATAAGAACCGAGAACACAAAACACTACCTGCGAACCATGACTAGGTTGCATCCCTTCTCTTTTAACAGACCCCTCAGCAGGCTTTGCCGATCCCTTTGTGTCACCCTACCAAATGAATCAGTTGCTCCCAAAGCAAAACAAACAAAAAAATTGGAAATCACACCAGAAACAACATATACACTGGCATAGATCGGGGGGAAACAAATTGCAGAAGAAACGCTGGAGGTCAGTTCCACAGTGTATTTGGTGAACCATAAGGGTAGAAAGAAATGGAAGATGCTTTGAAAACAAGGAAAGTCCTATCCAAAAGACCAAGTCCAATTGTGTTATGCTTTTATACTTTTGGTGCAAGAAAAGTTATGTAGAAGAAACTGATGCACTTTTAGACTTATTATAATCCTTGTAGTCACGATCAGAGAGCCTTTTTGTATTTCTGATTTTGCTCAAGGAGCTTGTATATATGGTGGCCAACATTGCCTTAATGTTGATGAATATACTTTTAACCTTTCAAAAAAAAAAGATGAAGACGCAGTTATCGGAAAAAACTAATCAAACATACATTAACATAGAGAACAGGTTCATTAACAATCTTTTTTATTTTTGATAACTGAGAAATTCGAGAAGCCAGTGGGAACAATTCAAAACCTAGTGGTTAATGGGTCCTGGGCCCACCTCTCCACCTTTCTCCACTAAAATACAAAGCAAAACTTTTGTCTATAGCAACGTCCGAACCTGTGACCTTTTGTCACAAATATAACTCTTACCACGAAAACAGGTCATTAACAAATTGAAAATGTGGACTCTTGTTCTTGTAGTTTCCAAGAAGGAAAGTTGTCAATCACACATCCCCGTTTAAATAAGGCAAAACAACAGATAAAGATTTCTATATCAGCAGAAAGCAGCATTTGTAAATCATAACTCAACAAACAAGAGCACCAATCCAATACCAAACTAACTTGTAGTCCCCTTCATGTATGATTAAATCCATTCCACTCTACTCGACATCCTTTTTTTAATAATCAAACGTCCAAGGGTGCGACTCATAATTTAGTGTATAAATGGGCGGGCCTCTATACTCTCTTCACTTAAATACCTGGTTTTACCCTGTTGCAAGGCTCATGCACCTAATCCACACATCGGAAGAAGCTGAGCTCTTTATCATTAGACCAGGAGCAAACAACATATTCATTAAAGATCAAAATTCTTTTATTTTTGGATAATTTTGTCATCCGAGATAATTCCACTAGGTACCTGCTACCTCCTACCAACATTCGTTGGAATTTAGTAATTCTGATACTATATTCGACGTGTTACATTCCATTAGTTGATAAAATCATCTTCTAAAACAACTTATAATACTTTCAACAGTAGAAAAAGTGATATAACTCACAATTCATAACCATAAAATGCAACGAAATTGATAAAACAATTCAACAGGTACCTGCTACCTCCCACAAATACACATACTGTTTTCTTGCATTTATTAGGATTTAGTAGTTCTAATACTCAATTCAACGTGTTACATTCCATTACTCGATAAATTAGTCCTTTAAGACGACTAATAATACCTCTAACACAAGTAAAACTAATATAAATCATAATTCATAACAAAAAAAGCGCAACGAAACAGCGATAATGAATTAGAAAAAGGGGAACGTGGCTAGTCGTGTATATAAGATTTTATGTAAGTAGTGTTACTGTATTACCATCTTTATACTTGAAAGCTTACCATGATTATGTGATTAATAAAGTTATAATATATGTAGTACTTTTCCCAGTGCCATTTAGATTGTAGCCATTTTTTAAAAATTATTTAATTTTTAGCTATTTTTCAATCTTTAGTCCGTGGGGGCCGAACTTCATACCTTCAGCCCCAAGGTTTGAAGTTTAGACATTGAAATTAAGCTTCATACTTGAAGATTTGAAGTTGAAATTCATACTTGAAAGTTTGAAGTTCAGCCCACAAGGTCTGAAGTTCAAACCCAAGGTATGAAGTTCAAAAAGTGACTAAAGATTTAATAGTTTTTAAAAAGTAGCTTAAATTGTAAAGGCGAGCAAAAAAGGGGCCATTTCTGCACTTACCCCATAAAATTGGACAACTGGGACATAAAATTCCAAAAAGTTTCACCCGTGCCCTCCATAGGAATTGGTTTTGCAAGATTGCCTCCGTTTAACAATATTTTAGCAAAATACCCTTATGTTGACATAGGGCCTAGACTTCAAGGCATAAATTTATAAGTATTGGCACGAGGCCAAAACTTCAAGGGCAAGTGTTATCTTGCCAATACTTCAAGTTATATGGCGAGAATGCAGGAAGAGATTTGAAAGTCAAGTTTTGCCTTTTGCCAACACTTACGACCAAGTGCTGGCAAGTTTTGCGTTTTGCCAACACTTCAAGGTGCAAATATTGGCAAATAGAGAGGGGTCAAAGGTAAATCATAGCCCCATGCCAAGATAATAAAATGGGTGTTTCCATTCAATTTCTTTTATAAACTTCATGGGGTATTTTCGCAAAACTCTGTCAAGCACAGAAAAAAGGCAAACAATTGTTTATGGTGTCATATTTTTGCAATGTCAAACATATCAAGAAAATCTAAATTAGGCCCATTGGATAGAAATTATGGTAAAAATTTCGTTCAGAGACCAGTTTTACCACTGGTCTTTGCTTTGAGGTAACTTTTTTAGTAAAAATTTAGTCACGCAGCCAGTTTTGACCACGTTAAATGAATACTAGCCAGCAATACAAAACTGTTTGAAGACTAGCCAGCTCCGGACAAATCACAGTATAAATACTGGGGCTTTGAACAAGTTTTGTTCAAAGCCCCAGTACTTATACTGGGAAGCTGAAGTAAACTAATCCCAGTATAAAATACTGGGGCTTTGAACAAGTTTTGTTCAAGGCCCCAGCATTTTGTTATGGGACTTTGTATAAAGCTTCAGTCCCATAACAAAATGCTGGGGTTGTGAACAAAACTTGTTCAAAGCTCCAGTATTGTTATGGGGCTGAAGCTTTATATATAAAGTCCCATAACCCCATAACAAAATGCTGGGGCTGTGAACAAAACTTGTTCTTGTTCACAGCCCCAGCATTTTGTTATGGGACTGAAACTTTATATATAAAGTCCCATAACAAAATACTTGGGTTTTGAACAAGTTTTGTTCAAAGCCCCAGTATTTTGTTATGGGACTAGTCTGGGGTGTTTTTCCAACGCTAATGGAGCTTAAGTGTGCGCGCGAATTTTTGGCTATTCTTCAATGAATTTTGAAACGGTGGATAGTCCCCATTGAGCGCGTCCAAAAATGGCTAGTGATCAAAATTTCCCACTTTTTTATTGGTTTTGCATGAGAGACCACTTTTTGGAACTTCAGCCCATAAGGGTTGAAATTTACGCATCTATGCCTAAAAGTTCAGCCCTTGCGGGTTCAAATCAAACTTTATACCTTAGGCATGAAGTTTAACCCACAGGGATTGAACTTCAGCCCACAAGAATTGAAGATCTAAAAAGTGGTCTGTCATATAAAACCGCTAAAAAAAATGACCTCAAACCTAAGACCACCGGCAAAAGTAGCTATTCATCCACTTTACCCGAAATTGTGGGTCTGTAGGAGCATTAATTTGTCAATCCAAACCTCAATGTGGATCAGTTGCTTACAAGTGATCTAGACCGTCAATCCAATGAATTTTCAAAACTAGGCACCCCTCAACACAAAATTACAAATGAGAGGCCACATTTCATCCATAGCACCCCTTTATTTTTACATTACACAACATATCACCCCCTTATTTTCAAAATTACACAACATAGCACCCATTTAAACTAAAACCCTAGGAACCACTCCCTCACCCTCCCCCACCACTGCCCCACCACCAGAAATAGGCCTGCCGCCGCTGCCGCCGCCGGCCGGCGGTGGCTGGTGGCCGGAAAACCAAAAAATTCACCGGATTTGTTTTATACACTGTTAATGCGTACATATACAGATTTATACATTTTTATACACGTTTACAAAATTGTATAAACTTGTATAAAAATGTATAAAAGTGTATAAACTCGCAAAACTGACTTTAAACAGTACTTCAGGCAGCTTTTATACAAAAGCTTAACAAACATCCCAGATCTATACAGTTTTATACAAGAAAAACACTAGATCTAAACATTAAATTCACTTTTATCATAAAAATTCACTTTTTTTTCTTCACTTTTATCACAATGCATAGAATGTGTTTTATACACTGTTAATGCGTACATATACAGATTTATACATTTTTATACACGTTTACAGAATTGTATAAACTTGTATAAAAATATATAAAAGTGTATAAACTCGCAAAACTGACTTTAAACAGTTCTTCATGCAGCTTTTATACAAAAGCTTAACAAACATCCCAAATCTATACAGTTTTATACAAGAAAAACACTAGATCTAAACATTAAACAAAAGTTTTAATAAAAAACTAGTAGATCTCAATGAATTTTTATGATAAAAGTGAAGAAAAAAAAGAAACTCGATAAATAAACTCCTCACCGGAGTTTGGATCGGATTATACAACGAAAATCAACATTGATATTCAAAAAGCAAAAAAAAAAAAAAAACGAAAAGAAGAAGAAGAAGAAGAAGCTGCGGCGGCTGTGGTGGTGGTGACGACCTCGGCGACGGCGACAACGGTGGTTTGGAGGAGAGGGGATGATGGTGGGGCAGTGGTGGAAGAGTGGGGGGGGGGGGGGGCGGCGGCGTTAGGGTTTATGGGGGAAGAGAAGAGAGAAAAATGTGAAGGAGAGAAGGAGAAGAGAGGGAAAATGGGGGGCTAGGGTTTTTTTTCTTTATAAAGGGGGTGCTATGGAGTGAAAGAAAAAATTAAAAAAAGGGAGGGGGTGCTATGTCATGTAAGGTAGCAAAATAGGGGTCTTTTTTGGTAATTTTCATGAGTGGGGTGTCTCTTAATGTAATTGTCCCAAAATATTATCGTAACAAAATAGTGATAAAAGAAAAATTTAAGCACCCAAACACGTTACTTTTTCTCAACTTGGAACTTTATACCATCTTGGAACTTTAAATGTCAAGTTTCTAGTTTCTTGAAACAGCACACGAAAACCTGGCTATTTCTTAACTCAACTTTATAGTTGTATGCTATAAATTATGCTTTTAGGATACAAATTGAATTTGTAATTTTAGGCAACAGACAATCCCTTGTATCAAGATTTTAGGCTTAATTAATATCAATATAAGCATTATTAGGCCGTTTAATTGATAGGTAAATAATAAATGATCAATCGATAAAGAATAATGAGCAAACGATGATAATTGTAAAGCTAAAACAAGAGTAAAGCAAGTGAAAGATGAATCTTATAAATAAGGCTTATGAAGTGCTTCAATCTTGATAGCAATCCAGCCAAGAGCAATGCTAATGATAATGATGGCTGTAGCGGTGACTGAAGAGAGCACAAGTAAATAGAGCAACAATATAATTGTATGTCTAGAGTAGCTAAGGGATAAAAATGAGCTACAGAGGAAGGGGCTATATATAGGCAAAGAGTCTTAGATTAGGTAAAATTCGCACTCTCCCACGTCTCTCCATGATCAGATCATGCCGTTAAGATGTGATAAAAATGGTCCCGAAGATAGCGAGATCTTTTGGGATGAGGCTCTTATCTGCTTGAGTTTCCGTTCGTTTTCTTCCGATGTTATGAGTGTCCGACTTCTTTTTAAAGAAGTCAGCTTCGTCATGTGACCAATGTCCAGCATTCATGTCGTTTGAGGACTTGTTGTGTCCACTTTTTCCTCCATCAGTGCCATGTTACTGGATACTTGGCTGCAATATGTTGAATCTAATTTTTACCAATATAAAAAGTCACCCACTTCCAGGGTGAATTGCCGGATAAACTCAGAAAGTGTAAACTTTTAAGCGAGAAAGAGACAAGATCGCGTCTACACCATGCATTTTGAAAAGTTACATGTCACTTCAACATTCCATCGTCTCCATGTGCGTGCTTGTGATCGATCGAGATTCCTAACTAGTTACCGAAATCATTATGACTTATTCGACTATAAAAGGCTATGCTTGGCTTCTTAATTCCTCACACTTTCAAAATTCTAGCTATCAAAATCTCTTAAAACTTCTTAGAGAAAATTTCACTTTATCACCGCCATGTTTTACATCGAAATTTTGTCAAAATTTTTGGCAAAATAGATAAAAAGCCCCCCTAAAATTATCGCGAAATGCCAAATACAACCTTGAATTTTGTGAGGGTCCTATTACGCATATGAACACATTTCAAAACGAATTAATACCCTCTTTTTGCTTCAGGCTGCAAAGAGAGTGTATTACACTCTCATTAGGAGAGTGAGATGAGCTATTTTCATAGATTTTTTTTTTCATTTTGTTTTTTTCTTTATCTTTTCTAACTCTTAATTTGTTATCTTTGTCTTATACACATCACCCCATAACAGATATATCTGGTCATTGAAAAATATGTCCGGCCACCACAAAATTAACTATAACTATAATTTTGTTTTTTTTTCTTTCTCTTCATTCCCTTTCTTCTTCTTCTTCTTCTTCTTCTTCTTCTTCTTCTTCTTCTTCTTCTTCTGATTCTTCTGATTCTTCTGATTCTGATCTTCCTATAAATTTAACACATATCAAGAAATTGTCCTATACACTTAACACACAAGTTTTTCTAATAATCACAAGTTTAACAACTTGTTAATTAATAACCTTAACAAGGCCATAGAGATAATAAAAGAATGAATCATCTCCCGAAAGAACCAAATAATGCAACAGTCCCATCTTAAGCAAGAATCAATTAACGAAACATTGAGTTGCTTGGTGGCGTCACTGCCACCCCAACCCTTTTTGTCCTCTTTTTTATTAGTAGTAGTTAAGAAGAATAGAAAAATAGGGGACCATCAACGATGTAGTTTCTGGATTGAATCCGGCGACGGTGGTTGTTTCTCCACAGCCCGTCTGAGGAAGATATATCATGGTTCGATTCCGGCCTACTCATCCCGTCGTCGATTTATCCTCATCACAACAGCAATAGTCCAAGTTTCGCCATCACAAAGTGGGGAATGTAGACAACAAGCGAGAGTGGGGTGGTGGACGGTTATCTGGATTGCTCTAGTACTGGTGTTAAAAACAAGGAAGAGAAAGCAAAAATAAAAAAATTAAAATATAAAAATATATAAATTAGTCATATGAAAAATGAAAGAACATTGTTTTTTCTTTAACAGACACGTGTCAAGCTAAGAATGGTGCATGTAAAGTATTTACTTTCTTTGTTATAGCTGGGGCTAACCGAGTAATAGGGTATTAATTCATTTTGAAATGTGTTCAAGGGGTGATCGGACCCCCGTAAAGTTAAAGGTTGTAACGGGCATTTCGTGACAACTTTAGAGGGCATTTTATGTATTTTGCCAAATTTTTTTGTGAAACCCCGATCTCCCAATAGCATCCGAGAATTATGTCACCCTAGTAAACAAAAGGTAACACTTTCAATTTACCCACCACTATCGCTGCTATTGCTCCACCACGGGCTGTAATAGAAGTGGAATGGCCGTCAAAACCTAAAGCCAAGAAGCAGAATTCAAAGGGTTTTGGCGCGGAGAAGGTATTCCATGAGATTGTGCCTATGAATTTGTGAACTAAATAGGACTATAAAGTTAGTGCCTAGACAAAGGGCCACAAAGGAAAGATATTAAACATTGTCGTGACTGATGTTATATGCATCGTTAAGTCGAAGCACCTCTCCTAAATTTAAAAAGATTTTGGATAGGGGGATGAGATAGAGGTTATGTGCCCGGAGCCTGGCTCCAACCTTGCAGACCATGTGAAGGGTTACTCTGCAGTACTGACTTATTCATTCACGATCAGCTTCACTATTTCTGTCGACCCCATTATTGAGACAATATGTCGCGCATACGGCGTGTGCATTGGCGAGATTTTTTCGTGGTGGAAATTTTCCGAAATTTGATGAATGGAACCTAGCAAACTTTTTCTATCAATATGCTACACCTCTACGCCCCCAAAATATACAAGGCGAGCGATTTTACTTTAAAAAGTGTGGGAGGAAAAGGCTGATCTCGAAGAATGATGATGAACTTCGAAATTGGGATTAGAGCTGCATGCTCATCCCCACTCAACAACTGACATCCCCTGGAAGCTCACTACTTCCGAAAAAAATGTAACACCAAATGTAAGTAATTGCAACATTTCTTTGATTTTTCCCTTACTGTCTTCGATTTCTCACCATCAATATCGTTCATATCCAATAGAGTTCATATCAATCTGATCACTGATATTGATGGGTGGGTAAGTTAGTATCTAGCAAAAACAAACAACAAATAGAAGACTTGGAAGTATATTTCATTCTACCAAACATGGAAGGCAAAGGATCATGGTTAGACGAACACAACTCACTTTATAAATGATTTTCTACTATGGATTTTAAATCATAACTCCATCTTCTTTGTAGGCATCACTTTTGATATTACAGGGGACTTAGGGTCCAAAAATAAGACAACAACGAGGTTAAATGAACTTAACACAATTCACTAAAGATGAGATGTCCTAAATTTTTAAATGAGCCTATCAGGTCTTTCCATCCCTCATCGGCATCCGAGTCCATTTGTAAACTGGCTCGGCTGCCTTTGTTCTAAAGCTTCGTGAGTAATACATGAGCCATGTAATGTTGCAGTTATTTGGAGTGGCAGTGTTTTCCATGTCTTTGAGGGCATAAGCTCATTTACCTGTGATCTATTAGATTTCGTAGGGACCTTTCTAATTCAATGCTAGCTTGTTGCGTTGACTTTCTTTGTGCTTTTTGATACTTTCCTAAGGACTATATCCCCTATTTCAAATGAATGCAAGCCCCTCTTTCTATTATAGTATTGCTCCACTCGTAGCTTTTGAACAGCCAACTGTACAGTTGCAAGCTCTCAGTGTTCGTCCGTGAGATCAAGTCTGATTCATAGGGCTTCATTGTTAGATTCTTCATCGGCATACATCCTGCATAAACTAGGTTCGCCTATCTCGACTGGTTCATGGCTTCCATACCATATACCAATAAAAAAAGGGTTTCCTCGGTGCTTGGCTTAGGTGTAGTTCGGTATGCCTATAGTACTCCTGGTAATTCCTTTAGCTACTTGCCTTTGGTTTCTTCCAGCCGTTTATTTAAGAAATCTATGAGCATCTTATTTAAAGACTCCGCCTACCCATTCACTATTTGGTGATATGCTGACGAGGTTATACTTTTGATTTTCCATTCTTTCATGAACTTTGTGATCTTCGTCACTATGAGTGAGGCCCGTTATCATAGGTAATCTCGATGGGGACTCTGAACCAGCATCATATATTTCTCTATATGAATTAAACCACCTATTTCTCTCTTATCTTCGCGTAAGATGCCACTTGTAACCATTTAATGAAATTGGCAATTAACATATGCAAGAACTTGACACCTCCGGGTGCCTTGGACAACACCCTTATGATATCCATTCCCCACATCATGAAAGGCCATGGAGCTGTTACTGAATACAATTGCTCCGCCGACTGATGCATCATGTAAGCAAACCACTGGCACCTTTTTGCTCTGTTTAACTAATCTATCCCCGTCTCTTTCCATCTGAGGAAAATAATAACCTGCTCTAATCACCTTATAGGCTAAAGCCCTTCATCCCGAGTGATTTCCACAATGCCTTCATGGATCTCCCTTAACACATAATCGGCCCGAGACAGGCCTACGCATTTGGCTAGCGGTCCACTGAACATCCTTCCGTATAATTCTCTGTAGATCAAGCAAAACCAGGCTACTTGTACCCTCAATCTTCTGCTCGTTTTTTTTTTTGTCATCGGGAAGTGCCTTTTTTTCGAGGTAATCTACTAGTAGATTGCGCCAGTCCTAAATAAAAGCCGGTGTGTTGACTTATTGATATCCAAGGGCTGAATGCGTCAGCTGTACTACTATATTTGGGTTATCATGGCTCATATCTGTGACTGCAGCTAAACTGGCCAATGCATATTCTTTCGTGTTCTTTTTTCTTGGTACTTGTGCGATCTCCCACTTCTAGAACTGTTTTAAGAGTGCCTCTACTCTAGCTAAATACCTTTCCATACATGCATCATTTACTGCGAACACTGTTGAACCCTAAAAAATTACCCCGAAAAGGATAAATTCCAGAATATCGACAGGATGGACGAACTCTTTTGGAGTTTTTGGAGTCGCCACCCAATTTAAGAAAAACAGGGAACCAAATTAACAAACGCGTGCAAAAACTTCGTTTTTATAAAAAAAACGGTCTTTCTTTCAGAGATTCTAAAGGTAAGAGGTTTTATTAATTTTGGAAGAAGGTTTTTAAGGCACTTCCGAAATTTCGTAAAATACGGTTAATCCGACAGGTTTCTAAAATATTTGCAAAATATGCTTTTCTAGAAAATTTATCTAAATAATTAATTGAAATAAAACTTGTTTATGAAAAATATTTTAATTTGCACGCATTTTGCTAATTGGCCTCAGTTTGCAATAAATTAAATAACGACTTCAAAAATAAAAGGCAACGAACATAAAGTGAAGCAATATACAAACAATCAAATATTATTGATAAATAAATATTCTACACATTTATTTGAATAATATCTCTAAGGAAAGAAAGGCAATGTTTAAAGATAAAACCCGAGAAATGATCAACTCGCGGGAGCCTTGGATTTTCTAAAATTTCTAAATCTTATTCTTGAATGCTCGAGTCTGAATTCAATCCAAACGACTCCAATGCAACGGACTATCCCCATTTTGTAAATTAGCCAAAAAACGTTCCCGAGTTGTTCGTGCCAAGATGTACCTCGTAATAAAACGGGAATTAAACTGGATTAGTACGATAATAATATGTAATAATTAATAAAATAAAATAACAATAATAATAATAATAATATTAATAATAATAATAATAATAATAATAATAATAATAATAATAATAATAATAAAAGGGGGGTTTGTTTTGCAAAATTTAGGCTCAGGTTTGTATGGCGCGTCGAATAGAGGCTCGGGATTTGGTACGGTTGCAAACACGGAGCCCGGGCTGTGTTGTCATGCCAAAGCACCAAACCCACTACTCTATTCAACTTGCTTTGCATTAAAGTGCATTCATCATCGCCTTTTTGCTTTAGGGACACGGGAACGGGACAGTTCAAGTGTAGTATCATGTTCAAAATCCGTCAATTTATTGTCCGTCAATTCCTTGTGTAGGCCTCAATACGTATATACGTATTTTTTCATTTGCCAGGCGTAGTATCGAGTTCAAATCAGTAAATAATGTCCAAAGGACTTAGTGTAAACAACGACATTCAATTCGGATCAAATGTCAAGCCACATCAGGAATCCATAACACACAGTAAGGGAATTAACGTGGGCCCAACCGTCACGACCCTTTTTTTAACTCAAAAAAGAAAATACTAAAACTTATTTAGTTTAAAAGGTCCGTGACTAGGTGTTTAAGGTACACAATTATTAAGAGATTTTCGGAGTCGCCACTTGACAAGTTAAAGGTGTGTCAAATCACCAAAGTGGTGTACCTAGAACACCTGTGACTCGTAAATGGTCTGCATCAGAGTTCCGGGTAAGGATCTCGGTTGACTCGCGGGAAGGTGTTAGGCACCCTCGAGTCCTGTGCCAAGCACAGTTACTTTCATTGACGCGTTTCGACTCTTTGAAATTGTTTTGTCATATTTGCCTTGATTTGTTACGCTTCGATTTATTATTAATTTTGTCCGTTCAAATGGAAACTCAAAATCAAGATATGATCGCGCGAGCACTTCACCCGTTCGAAATCTTCCGACTTAAAATCAGTTAAATCGCGCAGGCACTTCACCCGTTCAAAATCTCCCGACTTAAATGAGTTCCATAAGAAATTATTAATGATATGTTAAATTAAACTAAATTGTCGATTTGCTTAAAACTTAAATTAAATATGAAACGGTAACCTTTATTTAGAGAAAGCATGAGTAGGCTTGAAATGAATAGATAGCCTATGTACCTTATGACATACAAGAACAACCTTTCACTAAACAATTGTAAATTAAATAAATAAAAGGTTACAACTTTAAATTAAGTGTTACGTTGCCTAATTTCATGTTATACGACCCAAATAACAAATGCTCAAAGAGTCTTCGTGTTATGAGTTTGCATAGCTGCCCCCATTTTACTTACATTTCAGATCTATCCATATTTTGCACAAGTTACTAGAATTTGTTCTCAGGTCTGATTTTTGTAATCATTAATTAAGTCCTAGTTTGCCTATTCAAATTGCAGGTTTCTTTTTTTAATTGAACAGCCTCAAAGATTCACGTGCACAAGTTTATGGTTCTTTTCTTATCTCAAATATCCCAATAATTAACAGGCTTGCAAAACTTAAACGTGTAAAAATACAAACTTTTAATGGGCCTTAAGCAGGCTACTTTTGAATCATTTCTATGGTTAAAAAAAAAATACATACAAGGTTAGGAAATTACCTAGTGGCTGAAAATCCAAGGGCAACTGCCAAGATGGCTACTAGTTAAAAAAGCCCAATTGAACAAGCATCAACAACAGCAGCCAACAACCTCGAGATAGTTTGCTCTCCCTTCTCTCTAACATTCCCTTCTATCTCTAGTCTACCTCCACACCCAAGAAATGGATCTCGACAAAATTGAACAAAATGCAAGTGTAAACCTCATCCCTCCGAAGCCTCCAGATCTTAGTCTACAACCTGAGAATCCCCATAATGATCCCAAACCAACCTATTACGACAAGTTAGTAAAAACCACTAATACTTCAAATCCTAATACGCACAACCCCACTACCATCACCATAATAAACCCAAACCTAGTTACAAATACACAAAGATGTCCAATAAATGAAGATGGCTTAAATGATAGCATATCTTTTACCCAGGAAGAAAAGCAAAGGATTTATGCACCTTGGTTAAACTCGGTCATAATCAAGCTACTTAGAAAAAGAATTCATCACCAATATCTTGATGATAAACTTAAACACATGTGGAAACTTTCAGAAGATTTTCCACTAATCGATTTAGGTGATGACTACTATATTGCTAAATTCAATAAACATGAAAGTTTGCACAAAGTGCTCACGGAAGGACCATGGTTTGTCAATGGATTCTTCTTAACTATTCGTTGTTGGGAACCAAATTTTGTTGCATCTGAAGTGAAACCCTTAACTACAGCGATTTGGATTCGACTTCCAAACCTGCCTACGGAATTTTTCGATGAAGGAGTGCTAAGGAAAATAGGTAATAACCTGGGCAAGCTGCTTAAAATCGACTTCAAAACTTCTACAGCGCTTAGAGCCAGGTATGCAAGAATGTGTATTGAAGTTCCATTAGATATTCCAGTTAAAGCCACCATTTTCCTTGAACATCACAAGCAAAATGTGGTATACGAAGGCGATTCTCTCCTGTGTAAAAATTGTGGTCGTCTGAGCCATCTTCATACCTCATGCCCATACACTCTACCAAACGACCAACCCTCTACTTCCCTAAATCCTAATATCAACCTTCAACAAAAATTAAAAGCTAAAGAAGGGTCTTCTGAATGGCAAACTGTCTCCTTCCCAAAAAAGAAAAAAAATACAACACAATCGTCCAAACTACTCAAATTCACCAGATAATACTACTTATTCCAAACAAGGATCCCCATCAAATGCAGCCAAATCTGGTAAGTACTCAGGTATGTCTTCAAACTTATCTTTTTACAAAGAAAAACCTAAAAATTCTTTAAACCCTAAACCTAATTCGGCTGCTATCAAATCTATTAATAATAATTATTATTATAATACTAATAAATTCAATTCTCTATCCTCTATTACTCCTGACCTTACTGCACAATATGTTAGCAATGACATGCAAATTGATATTTCCCATGCACCCCCTTTGTCCCCCATTACTGATCACTCTCTCAAAATTTCAACTCGTGAAGACATACAAACACTGAAAATCCCAATGCACTCGTTGACCCTTCACGCTGATGTCACTAAATTGCCCACTCACGTGGACCCTCAGCATAACAATAAACCATACGATACAAAAACAAAAAGGAAACGGGAGGAGAATGCTAGAACAACTCGCAGCAAGAGGGAGGGAGAGTCAAATGGAGTTTGTAAACCTAAAGGAAATAGCTATCATGTTATTCAAGGAAAAGGTAGACAAAAAGGTAATTTTCACTGGTCATCCCTCCCTTTACAAATGCTCACTGGATGTGAGAGCACCTGCCAATCGACTTGTGGGGAAATACGCAGTGGTATTGAACCCAAGTCTTCGAACTGAATCCGAAATGGATATGTTATTTGATGAAAACCCTAGCCCTAATAATATGGTTATAATGAATAGACAACTAAATATTATAGTATGGAATGTTAGAGGATCAAACAATGCAAATTTTAACAGACACTTTGAGGTTCTGCTTGACATTCACAAACCAGTAATGGTTGCACTCCTTGAAACAAAACTGGATGATCATCATGACCTGCGTGTTAGATTTGATTTTACTGATTATGCTGAAGTTCCTGCTGTTGGGCGCTCTGGGGGAATTGTGTTGCTATGGAAAACTGATGCTGTAACGGTTACAAATGTTAACATTACTGGTAATGAAATCCATGCCATGATCAAGGTAAACAATTCTCCTAATCAAATTCCTTGGCTGTTCTCTACTATTTATGCAAGTACTTCTCCTGTTAATCGTCGTAAATTATGGTATGATCTAGTTTCTGTATCTGATAATTATAAAGGTCCCTGGCTCATTGGTGGAGATTTTAACCAAATCTTATTTCAACATGATAAACTTGGGGGTCGACCTTTGTTACCTAGAAATGCTAATAGTTTTTGGAATTGCATTAACTATTGTAAACTTGTGGATTTGGGTTTTAAAGGCCCTAGATATACTTGGTCTAATCATAGCCAGACAAGAGATAAGCTTATTATGGAAAGATTAGATAGATGTTTAGCAAATAATGACTGGATCTCCTTGTTTAAAGATGCATCTATAATTCACTTACCTAAAACCTACTCTGATCACCACCCTATTCTTAGCCTCAATAAGAAGCCTTCTAATGGTAGGAAACCCTTCAGACTCGAAACTATGTGGACTTCACATCCCGATTTTCGTAACATTGTTAATTCTGTCTGGAGGAACAACTCATTTTTTAAGCCTCTAAAACATTTGAGGAGGAAGTTACTACTTGGAATAAAAATGTTTTTGGTATTATATTTAAAGAAAAAAGGATTCTCTTGGCCAGGATTAATGGTATTCAATCTTCTCCAAACTTTCCCACGAGTTACTTTCTCCAAACTTTGGAGAAAAAACTGGTAACTGACTACAACAACCTCTTAAAGAATGAAGAAGAATTCTGGAGGCTAAAGTCTAGAATCAAATTGCTGAATCAAGGGGATGCCAACACAAAATTTTTCCAAATTACAACATTAAACCGTAGAAGGAAAAATAAAATTACTCACTTCCAGGATGATCAAGGAAACACTATCTTTGACCATGCTGCTATAGTAAATCATGTTACTACCTACTTTGCTAATCTATTTCATACAAGTCAGATATCAAGTAAATCCACTCCCCTTATGACGGAGTCTACCTGGTTCAATAAAATAGACCTCTCAAATCTTGATCGTCCATTAGCTGATAATGAGATCACCCAGGCGGTATTCTCCTTCCACCCCTATAAGGCGCCTGGTCCCGATGGGCTACATCCATTTTTCTTTCAAAAATACTGGGATATTATTGGCCCCTCAGTCAAAAGTTTCTGTCACCAAGTCTTCTCCACTCATACCATCCCTCAGTATGCAAACTCTACATATCTTTGCCTAATCCCAAAGTTCAAGAATGTGGTCAACCTTAAAAACTTCAGACCCATTGGCTTATGTAATACTATTTATAAAATCATTACCAAGATAATCTCCAACCGTATTAAACCTTACTTGGATATTTTAATAAGTCCCTGTCAAGCTAGTTTCCTTAAGAATCGTAGAGCTTCTGACAATACTATCATAATCCAGGAAATCTTAAATAAATTCTCTCATATGAAAGGGGCGAAAGGTGAAATGTTAATTAAAATAGACCTTGAGAAAGCTTTTGATCGACTTGAATGGTCATTTATTCGTACCATGTTAGCCTTCTTTAAATTTCCTCCAAAAATTTCAAAGCTTATCCTTTCATGTGTCTCCTCTTCTTCCATATCAATCCTGGTCAATGGCACTAAGACTCCTTCTTTTTACCCAACAAGGGGAATACGTCAAGGGGACCCCATGTCTCCTTACATTTTTATTCTTTGTCTTGAACTTCTTACAGTTTACATTAACCATAAGGTAGACCTCAACTTGTGGAATCCGATAAAATTATCACCACAAGGTCCTGAAATTTCACACCTCCTATTTGCGGACGACCTAACTTTCATGTCAAAGGCTAATCATCGGTCAATCTCTGCCATTAGAGAAACTTTAGACCTTTTCTGTAACCTTTCAGGAGAGAAAGTGAATACCGCCAAATCTAAAATAATTTTCTCTCCCAATACCTCTCCTCATGTTGCCAGGCATATATGAGACATGCTTGATATTAGCATTAGCAAATCATTTGGGAAATATCTTGGTTTTCCTATGCTTAACTCAAAACCAAGACACAAAGATTACCAATTTCTCATTGATAATCTCCAGACTAAACTCTCCACTTGGAAAACAAACTTTCTCAACATGGCTGGTAGAACTACTCTTGTAAAATCCACTCTTAATACTATTCCAAATCATATAATGTAATATCACTTTCTTCCTATCAAGACTCTGAAGACAATAGACAAAATCCAGAGGAATTTTCTTTGGGGATCCAATCCAACTAAAAAGAAGCTTCATCTCATTTCTTGGGATACTATTACAAAACCAAAACACCTGGGTGGATTATCTATTGTTAAAGCTAAAACAAAAAACTTAGCTTTGTTAACAAGCCTAGCTTGGCGATGTTTTTCCTCATCGTCATCCCTATGGGCTAGGGTTATTATTAATAAATACGTTTCAAATCGCGTAACACAGTCCAAATCTTTTATCTGGCAAAATATTTCTACAGTCTGGCCGTTCTGCAACGACCACTCTCACTGGATTGTGGGGAATGGGAAATCCGTATCGTTCTGGAATCAATCTTGGCTTCCTACCAGAACCCCTATCAGATCCCTTATCAGTGGGCCACTTACAAGATCAGAGATTAATCTTAAAGTTGCAGATATAATCTCTAACCCGAGCCAGTTATCATTTGACCTCCCTGATGGGATCACTACAGACTTAAATCACCTTTTAACTAACACTCAACACTCGGATATAGACTATCCTATATGGAGTCTTAATAGTAATGGGCTCTTTACAATCAAATCAACGTATAATACTATTGAGCCTCATACCCCCATCACCCGGGATTTTGGTTGGATATGGTCTATTAATACTCTTAATAAAATCAAATATTTCCTGTGGCAATGCCTACACAACAAACTCCCTACCCGCGCTTACTTACATAAAATTGGCATAAACATTGATGCAACATGTCCTGGTTGTAAGCAACACAACGAAAACCCCTATCACATATTCGTGGGTTGCCCTCTTGCGAAACAATTTTGGGATAGTTGCGCTATCAGAATGAACCTTCATATCTGTACAGATTGGCTGACAAAATTAAGAGATCTTTCCCCAAGCCTCAACTCCACTTATTATGGCTGGCTCGAATTCTTATCTTTTGCCCTTTGGAACCTATGGCTCAACCGTAATAATAATAATATAAACAATTTGGATAAATCATTAAAATATGATCAAGTTCACTCTAAAACTCTTGAATTTATCCTCCTCACCAAAAAAGACATCAGAAATAATCGCCAACTTAACATCACAATATCATGGTTTCCTCCTCCACGTGGTATCTTTAAGCTTAACATAGACGGAGCTTTCTCAAAAATACATAATAGAGCCAGTGTCGGTGGTGTTTTTCGTAATTCAAATGGTGATTGGATTCTTGGCTTCCATAAAAAAGTTCTAGGCCAAAACCATTTGCATGTCGAATTGTTAGCTTTATTCCATGGGCTAACCCTAGCAATTAAGCAAAATCTAACACCATTAGAAGTAGAATCAGACTCCTCTGACCTTCTAAGATTAATAGAGAAACCAACCCCAACTTATGCTTCTCTTATTTTAACATGCAGGTCAATGATGACCCAACTGAACGTGCAAACATTCAAGCATAGCTACCGGCAAGGGAATAGAGTGGCTCACCTCATGGCAAAAGGAGCTCCCCATCAGTCTGCAAACTTTTCTAGTCATTATGCACTACCTCCAGTTTTTGTCCAGCATTGCTTGTTGGAAGATAGAGAGGGAAATGCTGCTGTTGTTAGATCTTCGGAAAATAATTGTGTTATGTTGTCTACCTTAGGGAACCTGAATGCGCTTCGTGTCATTTCTACCTCCCGCAATGTTTGTTGTAATAATAATAGCAATACGGCTCCATGTACTAGTCGTATTAACGCTCTTGTTTCTGTTATGTAACTGTTTTAATATAATGTCATGTTTCTACCAAAAAAAAAAAACAACAGCAGCCAACCTCAACGAAAGCTTCTAGCACAACTACTCCATTTCATTTCGTTCCAGGCACCCATTCTAAGACCTCCCGTTATTTTCCCAAGAACACTTTCATTTTTCTCTCTTTCTTTCTAAACAAAACTCCCTATTTTCAGATCTTCTTCTCTGTTTTTTTTTAGAGAGAAGTAAAAATATATTTTTTCAGATCCTTGTAGTTGAGAGTTTTTAGGGTATTTGAAAATGTGTCCTAAATGAGAACAAAGACTCTCTTTATAAAGCTGAAAATTTCAGCCATCACTTTCTCTTCCAATATCCCAAAAATTAAATGCCCTACTAGAAGCCAAAACAAACATGCTAACAATTTAATGCAAAGTCACAAAAGGGAGGAGTGTGTAAGAGTTAAAGGACAAAGTCACATGTGACTATGTCTACTTTTTCAGAAAAAGAAAAATAATGCAAATTACCCTTTTAATGTAAAGGTCTCACCAACCCCAAAAGAAAGACTCAAACCATTCCTCATTTGTGCATCCTCCTTGTCTCATTATTTGACCATTTTAATTCTCTTTTTTTTTTCAAATCTTTTCTTTTCATATTTTTATTATCTCTTTTCAAAATTTTAAATTTTTTTTTTTAAAAGTTTTATGGGGTTTTTCCAACCTTAACTAAACATGACTAATGAATAACTAAACTATCATGACTAAACTAACACAATTATGTATTTTTACACAAATAAGCTAACACAAACTTAAGGTTTTTAATCTTACATTTAGACAAAATCAACTACACAATCCCAGGCCAAAAATCATGCCGAGCAGCACACGAACAAAGTAAAAGCCGAACAAATTTCATGGACAAAGCCAAATAAAATTAGCACCAGTTCATTATATGCTTGAACAATACCACATTAGCATAATCTATGAAACTTAGGCTCTCCAAAACATGAATTCACATTATTACTACTAAACTTGTACTTCTTTTTTTTATAACTAACATCTAGATAAAGTGTTAAAACACTAATTAATAAAGAAAGAAAATGATCAAAGTCCAGACATTAAAACAGCATGCACCAACCAGTGGTTTTGCTAACAACAAACTGTTATAGCAGCACCCTCGCCTCCTTGGACTGCCTCGGCACCTCCATAGCATAATCAACCAAAGCCAAAAAAATGCAACCTCACCCATAACATCACATCCTCTCCCAACGTTGGACAAAGCAGCCACCACACCTCCCAGAATATCGTCATCACAGCCCAATTCTCACGATGCCATCACAGAAAAAGAAAAGAAAAGAAAGTAAGAAAAAGAAAGGAGAAAACAGAAACGAACGGAGAGGGAAACGGGAATAAGGGGACGGGAGAGGGTAAAGGGAGAGAAAGAAATTGGAAATATAACAAATAAGGTAAAGAAACTCACCGGAGTTGAAGTTTGACCGAGTTTTGAAGCCGATCTACAAAAATCGGCCATGATTTTAAAGAAACCAAGTTGAGAAATGGAATGAGGAGGCCGAAACGAGTCGAGTGGTATATTTTTTGTATTTTCTGGCCACCGGAGGCGGTGGTCCGGCGACGGCTGGACGGCGGAGCCATGGTGGAGCAGGCGGCGACTGGTTTTCTCCGGTGGGAAAGGAAATTTGGGCAGAGCTTGGCTAAGTCTCAATGGACTTGTAAGGGAATGAAGAAAAAATGAGTAAAATTATAAGTTATATAGTCAAAATGAGAAGGGAGGAGAGCCCTTGGATCTAGAACATCTCAACGGTTGAGATTGATTTTCATTTGGGCGGGTCAGGGGTGAGTTGGGCTGAGCATTGGGCTGGAACGAATTTATAAGTAGCCACTAAAATGTAAACTATTTAAAAATATATACATTTTATTACAATTAAAACCACACAAATTGTAATATTATCACAATCAGAATATAAAATCATAATTAAACACATAACAAGTATTTTTTATTAATTTTTATATCTTTTTTTTATTAGTTAATCAAACCTAGCTAAAATGAAGGATAAAATCTAGGACAATTAAGCAAATATCCTACAAAATTGGCACGGGTATTTCAAGCAAATTTACATTTTCGTGCCAAAATTAGGTGATTACAGCTGCCCCTCTTTGTTCGAGAACATGAAGAGTTTTCGGACAAAGAAGTAATCAACAGCTAATTTTGACCTTTTGGTTCTAGCCGAGAGCATGCAAAATAGTGACTGTACCTTGAATTTCGGTTCTAACCGAGAACAAGGTTACCTACATATGCTCGGACTAAGGAATCAGGTCAGTGTAGTTCCTCACGTGCGATAGCTGAGACTATCGCATGCAAACAAACAAACACTAGACTCTCCTAGACTAACACTAAGCACTTTCTAGACATACACAGACTAACTCTAGACACTCTCAGAACTAACTGGGACTGACTCGATGCTCCTAGACTTACCCGGACTGACACAAGACACTTTTGACAAACTAGAGTTGTTGCTGCTGGTCACTGTCGCTGGTTGCTGGCTAACTGGCTGGTGATCACTGCTTTACAAAGGAAAAATGAAAATACAACATTTGAAATGTAAAATTACAATTCCTAAGCTAACTTCTTCATGCTTCCCAAGCTGATAAACTGGTCCGAAGCTCCCACTACCAAAGTGGTCTTGAAAACTTGAAATTGCCGCTCGGGCGGGCTTTGACTTGAATGAAATTGCCGCTTTGACGGGCTTTGACTTGAAAGTTGAAATTACCGCTTTGACGGGCTTTGATTTGAATGCTGAAATTGCCGCTTTGACGGGCTTTGAACTGAATGAAATTGCCGCTTTGACGGGCTTTGACTTTAATGAAATTGCCGTTTTGACTGGCTTTGACTTGAAAGTTGAAATTGCCGCTTTGACGGACTTTGACTTGAAAGCTGAAATTGCCGCTTTGACGGGCTTTGACTGAATGCTGAAATTGCCGCTTTGACGGGCTTGACTTGAAAGTTGAAATTGCCGCTTTGGCGGGCTTTGACTTGAAGGATAAAACTGGAACCACCACTCTGGTAGGTCTTGCTTTTGCTGAAAATTAAAACCATCACTCTGATGGGTCTTGCTTCTTTACAGAAATGGATTCCCTCGTTCTTCAGGTGGGCGCCTAGCCTTCTTCAAATGTATTCCCTCATTCTTTAGGTGGTTGCTTCGACTTTCCAAATTACTCCCTCATTCTCCAGGTGGGTGCCTTGACTTTCTCTAAACTGCTCCCTCATTCTCCAGGTGGGTGCCTCGACTTTCCAAATTACTCCCTCATTCTCCAGGTGGGTGCCTCGACTTTCTCTAAACTACTCCCTCATTCTCCAGGTGGGTGCCTCGACTTCTCTAAACTACTCCCTCATTCTCCAGGTGGGTGCCTCGACTTTCCAAATTTCTCCCTCATTCTCCAGGTGGGTGCCTCGACTTTCTCTAAACTACTCCCTCATTCTCCAGGTGGGTGCCTCGACTTTCTCTAAACTACTCCCTCATTCTCCAGGCGGGTGCCTCGACTTTCTCTAAACATACTCCCTCATTCTCCAGGTGGGTACCTCGACTTCTCTAAACTGCTCCCTCATTCTCCAGGTTGGTGCCTCGACTTTCCAAATTACTCCCTCATTCTCCAGGTGGGTGCCTCGACTTTCTCTAAACTACTCCCTCATTCTCCAGGTGGGTGCCTCGACTTTCTCGAAACTACTCCCTCAATCTCCAGATGGGTGCCTTGACTTCTCAAAAATTACTCCCTCATTCTCTAGGTGGGTGCCTCGACTTTCTCTAAACTACTCCCTCATTCTCCAGGTGGGTGCCTCAGCTTCTCAAAAATTACTCCCTCATTCTCCAGGTGGGTGCCTCGACTTTCTCTAAACTACACCCTCATTCTCCAGGTGGGTGCCTCAGCTTCTCAAACTACTCCCTCATTCTCCACAGGCTGATGAACTGATCTGAAGCTCCAACTAATCCAGTGGATCTTTGAAACTTGAAATTGCCGCTCGGGCGGGCCTTGACTTGAAGTATGAAATTACCGCTCTGACGGGTTTTGACTTGAAAGTTGAAATTTCCGCTTTGACGGACTTTGACTTGAAAATTGAAATTGCCGCTCGGGCGGGCTTTGAAATTGCCGCTTTGACGGGCTTGACTTGAAAATTGAAATTGCCGCTCTGACGGGCTTTGACTGCTGAAAACTTGTAATTGCTGCTGGGGCAGGCTTTGATTTGAAACTGCATCTTGAAATCTGCATGTCCTTTGATGATCTCCTTTATGGTACACTCCTTGGTGTGGCATACTTTGTGCCGATGTGGAACATTGGGCTCCAATTATCAAGGTTGGTCCTGACTTGCTCTAGTACAACTATGAAACTATAACAAGTTTTGCAAAACTTTCTTTGCTCGTTTGATGTTGGAGAAACTGAAACGAACTGAAGTAAGACAAAATGATGGAAACGACAAATCTTCCAACCCAAAGATAAAAAAATGATGACGTCCCTTACGGGAGAGGTAAAGGACTGAAGAGATGACGATCTTTTTAACGTGACATGTATTTTGGAATCAAGTCTTAATCCGCTCACATAGTCCATCCATGACTGTGTACCCAGCTTTCCCAATCTTGTTTGATGGCAAATCTAACGACCCTCATTCGACTAGCAGTGCCCTTTCGGGTTTTCACCGACTAGCTTCTCTCTTTGTTCTTTTAACTCACCGTTGTCTTGCAGCGCCCTTTCAGGTTTTCACCGACAAGACTTCACTTTTTTCTTTTTTCCTTTTTTTTTTCATTTTTGTCATTTTTCGCTCTTTCCCAATCGACCTCCAATCTTTCCTTGCTGCTCGACCCCGTCTTTCTTTTCTTCCTTCAATTTTGGCCTTTATCTTGATTCCTCGGAGAATTTCTCCTTTAATGACATTGGTGCTCCCAGCTCCCAAATGCGATTGTCGGCTTATAAGAATGCGACTTTACAGCGTGGAACTTATCCCTTGATACCCTACTCGGCTTGACATTCTCAATGATCGGTCAGAAGGGTCTTTATTTGGACTGTAACATTGGATTTGGTTAGGCTATGAAGAAAAGAATTCAGCATAAAAACTCAGCAACATCTCATGAGACGACTAGAATGAGCATCACAAGATTCGAAATCACCGCTTTTGAAAAATAAACCAAACCTTTCCCCAGTTTAGGCAAACTGGGGATTCCTTCTTTTCTTTTTTCTTTTTTCTTTTTTTTTCTTTGTTTTGAAGAGCGGTATGAAAGCATCTCATGAAACGACTTGGTAAAATATTACAACCTTTGGAATCATTTCTTTTAAAATAATAACTAACTGAGACCCCAATTTATTGAAAAACTGAGGAATTATCTTTTGAATTTTCTGATATGCAAACATAGGGGATATTGAGACTTTCCCTCGAGATGAAAACAAAGAAAGCAAAAGGAATTGACTTTCTCCCTTTCTTTTTTTTTTTTAAAAAATAAACTAAACTTCCGCCCCAGTTTAGGATAAACTGGGCGCTTTGAGTTTCTTCCTCGGTTCCGAGACTGATATCTCATGAAACATATGAATAGATGGTACAAAAACATAGAAGTTTGTTTTTATTTTTTTTTATTTTTTTTTAAAAATAAAATAAAAACAAACTTCTACCCCAGTTTAGCATTCATTGGGGATTTGAATTTCTTTTGACAATGGCCGCAAACTTGGAGGCAAGCTTTTGCGTCAACGAGGAATAGGGGAAAAATGCACTTTCTCCTATTATGACCGCACCCGAATGGTTGCCTACGTATCCTTTTGAGAGGAATCAGGTCAGACGTAGCTCTACCACTGAGGTAGATTTTTGTTGTTTTTTGTTTCAAATATTTTTTTCTTCCTTGTTTTTTTTTTTTTTCCATTTTTTCCAATTTCAATCACATTGATTCCAAAGGAAGGTAGCCAAAGAAAAATACTCAAGGCTCAAAGGGCTAGAAAATTGGTATTGTGTTTGGGTAGCAGAAACGAAAACCGTTCGTCATCCCGACCCGAGAATGCCTCGCACAAATAATGATTCAAAGAATTGATCTAGACTTATCCACGCGTGTCATCGACTTCTACTTTACTGATGGTACTCCAAACTGGTATTTCAACTTCAGTCGAAGCGACCGTGCACGATCTTGAACTTCTCACCCATCTCCCTTATCGGATAACTACAGATTAATTTCCAACTTATTTCGCTCCCTCTTTTGTCTCTCGTTACTACTCAGATAGCTCACAATGTCCGACCACGTGTTTAGATCAAGACATAAATTCCGCACGCATTTCATGTTATTAAGGCCGACAAAACATAAGACAGAATACTAAGAAAACAAGTCCGAGAAAGAAAATAAGAGAAATAATGTCGAGACGAGAGAAAGATCTCGCTTTTCATTGAATTAAAGATAGAAGGGTTTGAACATCAAAATAAGCAAAATAATGTACTTGGGTTACAACCCTTAAATAACCAAGTACACAGAAAGATTAGCAAAACAAGCTATAACATTTCACAGTCACTCAATTGCAAGTCAGGGCCAGTTTTCTGCTTTTCATGCGTTCTTGAGCCCTTCACAAGGATGCACCTGAATCTGGCAATTTCTTCCTCTTTTCCTTATTTTATACGTCCCATCAAGGTGGACTTCACTTCTTTAGGGCTGACGAATGACCGGGTAAGATATGGAATTGGCTTCTCAAGAGACATGTTCGTCTTCTTCATTTCATCACCTCTTACTCTGTCTGCCACCCCTGGCACAATTTCAGGAACACCGTTCACTGTCACTAGCATTTTGTCGGCCTCAATTGACACATCATCAACAGATACTATCGGCATTGTAGATTCAGCTCTCACCATATGCACATCATCATGGACCGACAAAGAGTTCTGGTTGATTTCTGGGGCATCTGAGCCCTCGACTTGGACCTGACCATTATCTATCAAGACCTGAATTGCCCTTTTGAGATAGTGGCAATCTTCTATGTCATGCCCAGGTGCGCCCGAATGGTAAGCACATCGGCGAGAATAATCAACCTTTCCTGTGGGATGCATATTCCCATAGATCGGCCTCAACATATCCAAAACCTGTAACTTCTCGAAGACACTATTATAAGATTCCCCGATCGGTGTGAGATTTTTCTTTTTCTCTTCTCGCGCCTTCTTGTATTCGGGTCTTGGGATGAAAGCAGAAGGTCTCCTTGATCGATATGGAAATTCTGGTGGAGTCCAATATTGATTATGTGGAGCTTGGTAAGTGTGGTATGTAGACTGTGAGGCTGGCGCGGTCCATTGCGGATATGCAAATTTTGGAGCATATGGTCGCGCTTTTTGGAGCGGAGGAATAGAGTGTTTTGTATCTTGTAAAGGGTAGTGTTGCGAATGATGCTTCTGTGAGGCTCGAGGGCGTGAGTGGAGCCGTTTGTACCGTTCCTCACCCCTCCTCCATGGACCTCGTTCTCTTTCATCTTTCTTCCCAAGACTCTCCGTCCTAACTAAGCCTGTGAATGGTGGAACAAAGACCAGGGGTGAAGCACATGTCTGTTTGGGCGGAGGTGGTGGTTCCGGAGGACACACTGGGGAGGTTATTATAACATCTGTTGTGCTATAGTAAGGAGAGTCGGGAGAATACTGTGGGTCCTCAGCTGTAGGGCCTTGCGCCTGATGTAAGACAGTCGAGGCATGCCCTAGAAGACTAACTGGCACGGTGGAACAAGCTTGTCCCGTGTTCATGGCGATACACATATCAGCCACCAATTGTTTCAGATTTTTGACCTCTTCAGTCAACCTCTTGTTTTCCAGCATCAGAAGTTCATGGACGCCGATATCAGAATTTCCCTTATCAAACGACATGGGAACGGGTTCCTTTGATCCTGTTGTGTATGTGTGGAATGATGCCAGAATTCCGTACCAAATCTCCAAATTCCAAAGCTAGTTAGCAAACAAACCGGGTTAGCACAAAAGAAGCACATATTGCAAGCCTAAGGTTGTTATGCGTCATCCCGAAACAGTTGACGGCGTAAGCCGAGTGTACCGGTCGTATCCCCAAAAGATTACAACGTGCCTTGAGCAAAATCAGAACAAAATTGTAACTGGCACGTAATTTAAAACAAAGACGAGCTTGGAGTTTTTTTTTTTTTTTTCGAATATCCCTTACATCAAAGTAATAGACAAATTTAAACTACAATACTAGACCGACTCAATAGACAAGTTTTTTTTTTTCAATTTTCTTTCATTTGTTTGATTTTTTTCAAAAAATTCCTTTCTCACTCAACAAACATGATTTTAACAATGTAACTAGATCGACTCAAAATAATATTTAACGCGACCCACGAGCCAAAAGACATAAGCTGACAGACATGATAATGGGCGAGTCCACCCAGACTGTGAAAATAACGAGACTCGACATTTGAGTATAGTCAGACTATTACGCGAGGAACAAAGCAAAATACAGTTCAAGTAATCGTAATTGATTGTCCTTACCCTAACTTGACCTTAACAAAACAAAATAAAGTGGGTTTTCAAAAAATTTTATTTTATTTTATTTTTAATGAAAAATTAAAACTCAATCCGAGATTCAAACTGAAATTAAGAACGAATTATGAAAACAGAACCCTTTTTTTTTTTCAATCTAATTTTTTATTTTCAATCCCAAAATCGGACATTACGACATCGTTAAGATGGGGCACAACTGATTTTTGAAACAAACTCTTCGATATAATTTGAAAATGAATCTTAGAGTATTTACAAAATCTGACCATTATGACGACACGATAACTACATCGACACAAAACGTTATACTAATTAACCACACAATTGGTTCCAAAATTTTTTCCATTTCGACGGCACAAAACCCGAAAAATTAATTTCAAAATATGAACTTGACTCGGATACAAACTCAACACAAAAGAGTCCCAAAATTTCACCATTATAACGGCGCAAAACTATGACACATTAATTTCTAACACTTGGGACCCAGGCCGAACATAAAATGAGACTAAAAAAATTTGAAAAATTTTCGCCATTATAACGGCGTAAAAGGACAGCTAAACAAAATATTTCGAGACACAGGACTAAACCCAATTTTTCAATCATTTTCACTTTTTTTTTTCTTTTTTTTTTTCAAAATTTGGCTCTCGTCCCTCGGTGATCGGTCAGCGTAACAACCCTTAGACTAGAACAAATGCAACACATTATATGCTCATGATGTGTCTTTTGGGGACGCGGGCCCCATCCTGACACGAGTGAGTCAGCCTAGACAAGTGCGGTACCGGTGTACCGCACCTCACTAAGTCTAATGACATGCAGATAATCGGCCTAGGCAAAAGCACATGTTCAACTCTAGGTGACTCATTGGGTTTATGATCTAGTGGTTCAGCAATTTGGAAGTGCCTCGGGGGTACCGGTCGACAACGTCTAACGGCCTAACCCAACGCACCTCCTCCTAAGAAGGGTTAACTTTTTATGTCCTGAGACACGACAGAAATTCCAGACGCCGAAGCGAAACTGGCGTGCATGTGTGCAGTGTTCCAGAAGACTCAGAGGTGTATGAGAGAAGACAGTTGTGTATATACAGTTCAATTATATCAAAGCAGTAACACTCAAGGCAACATACACAAACAATATTCAAAAGCCGAAAGCGACAAATTTTAACGCCTGAGACTCTCAGTTTTCACTTTCCTCCCCAGCAGAGTCGCTAAGCTGTCACGACCCTTTTTTTAACTTAAAGAAAAACTTATTGTTTTAAAAGGTCTGTGACGATATTCATAGGTACACTAATAATTAAGAGATTTTCGGAGTCGCCACTTGACAAGTTAAAGGTGTGCCAAGCCACCAAAGTGGTGTACCTAGAACACCTATGACTCGTAAATAGTTTGCGTCAGAGTTCCGGATAAGGAGCTCAGTTGACTCGCGGGAAGGTGTTAGGCACCCTCGAGTCCTGTGCCAAGCACAGTTGCTTTATTTGACGCAATCGACTCTTTGAATTTGTTTGTTATATATTGCCTTGATTTTACTACGCTTTTATTTGTTACTAAATTTCCGTTCAACAAATGAAACTCAAATCGAATGTAATCGCGCGAGAACTTTACTCGTTCGAAATCCTTCGACCTAAATCAATTAAATCGCACAGGCACTTCACCCGTTCGAAATCTCTTGACTTAAATGAGTTCCAAATGGATAATTGAGTTAATTAATTTTGCGTACAACCTATTAGTCGTGTTGAATTAATTTAAAGTACGAAGTCAGTTTCTCGTTTTACTCTTTTATTTAAACTACCAACGTTAACTTCTCATTTTAATTTCCAAATGTCTATGTGATAATTTGCCTAACATGTAAAAATTTCGTCATTTATTTATTTCAAGAAGACTTGCTACAAGTTCTTTAAAGAAACTTTATCAGATTTGCTACAAGTTTTTTAAAGAAACGATATCACCTGAGGTTTTGCTTACTGCCAACGTTTCAAACTTTAAAACCAAATTTGCATTAGATGTCTCAGTTTGCATTACTCATTTTAGACCTGTCCCTTTACACAATTTAACATTTTCAGATCTGACCATTTTTCTTGAAACAATTTCAGATCCAACCACACATTTAATGTTTGTCTTATTTTTACACTAAGTAAATGCCCTTTCAAACCTGACTATTTTCTTTGAACCTGGCTGATATTTTTTTAAAAAAAAAAATAAACTTGTAAAACTATCCAAAACCTTGCTTGACTTACAACAGCTATTAGCATCACTTGGCTCAAACTTTTTAAACTTCTAGTATTTCATAGCAATCCTTCAGTCAACATACATTATACAAACATAAAGGTTACAAGATGTTTTCATTCAGATTTTCACAAGCATACCAGATTAAATAAGATTTAGGAAGATTTACCTAATAAAGATTTCTTCCAACAGAACAGCAGGGAAAAAAAACTGAACAATCTAGATAGCCACTCCTCTAAGCCAACATGTAAACCAGCCAGCAAAACCAAAGCTTAACGCACCAAAAGTAACAACAGGCAGCAACAAGAACTGGCCACAACACTAAACCCAAAGACAAAACCAGACACCCTTTTAAACCTTTATGTTTTTACCTTGTACTCTCAAGTGTTTTCACTCTTTTTTTCTTAATATTTCAACTCTTACTCACTCTTTTCTTCTCTTACTTTTGCTCCCTCGGATCTGAAATTTTAACAAGTGTTGCAGGAGTATTTTTTTTTCCAGATCCTCTCTCTCGTTTTCGTCTGTCCCCCTGTATAATGGACTAAAGGTCTCCTTTTAAAGGAGAAGATATAGCTGTTGGGACAGCTCCTTCATGATACATTAACCAAGGCAATTAATACCTATTTGCCATTTTTATGTCAAGACTTCACCAACCAAAAAAGAGGTCTGAAACATACCTCTTTTGTGCTACATTTTGCTTTCCAGAAAAGGTACAATGAAGCACATGGTCTGTAAAAGCTCCCTTACTTTTCAGCTAGCAGTTGTACTCCCCTTTGACCCTCTTAATTCCCTTTCAAATTTCAGCTTTCAAACTAAAGTTCCAAACTCAAATTCACTTATTTTGATCCAAGACTAACTAAAACAGAAAAGTTAACCAAAACTACAGCCACTTAAATTAATCATCTTGAGCTAAATAAAGCAAGAAGAAACTTCACCCTTTAGGCCAAACCAAATCAACTCCTAAACTGACAATAATGTCTGCATTCATCTTCACTACCTCACAAACCACACACTCACACAAGTTTCCTACTTACAAAATCTAGAAAACAAAAATTTCTTCCATGACTAAACAAACAAAGTGCCAATCACCATCATAAGCTGACATACACATCAATTTACACACTAAGCACTAGTTAACGATGAATTCACCAATTCATATTACTATAAACTACTAGCTCATATGATTTTTAACAAGACTAGACTAAAACATTCACTAAAACTCAATAGGGGCAGATTTGTGCTCGAATGAGCAGGGCTACGATAGCAAATAGGTAAACTGAACATCAAACACCAATTTTATATACTAAGCAACATACATATACAGCCACAGAGCTTTATGCTTGAAACAAAGACACTAAAACATGTTGAACTCTAAAGGAATTCATATAGATTGAATGACATTCTCCTAAGATTACGATACGAATCAAATACTAAAGCACGATTCATAAACTGAAGTTACAAGTTAAAATAAAGATAAGATGTTACAGTTTAGTCGTCACAGCACCAGGAACTCATCACCTTCACTGTCAAAGCTGAAGCTTTACAATCCAACACCACAACGTCGCCATGGCTTCACCATCAATTATCCCCGCTTCCTCTCCATTTCCACTGCCTCGCTTCCATCACAGTAGCGACGCCTCAGGCTTAACACTGCCTCGGCTTTGCTATCGACACCCCTGCTGCCTCGCAAACTCGGATCAACTTTAAACACCATCACAGACCACCCAAGCTAAATGCAAAGCCAAACTACAATATTTTACAATCAAATTCACACCTCCAATCAGCCTTTAAGACGCGCCACCACTGCCTCGTCGATGCTAAAACATCATGGAAAAAAACCGAATCGAAACAACCTGATACCATCACCTACGCTACAAACAATCACCTCATAGTCACAACTCCACCAAACAAACACCAACCCCGCCGTTTAACACCCGTTCGAACAGACCCAGTTCGTACGTCAAACCACCCGACCCATCGCCTTCTTCTTCTTCTAACTGGAACGATCCCATTTGGGGTTGTTTTAGCTAGAAGAAGAAAAGAAACAGAAAGAGGAGAGATAAAATAATGTGTAGCCATGTAAAATCACCCAAGAAAAATGAAGAAACTCACCGAAAAGTTTTTTTGGCCGTGTTTCAAACCTCGATTCACGCTGATTCTTTGAAATTTTTAGGAAACCGAGGCTAGGTCGAGGAAGAGGAGCTCGAGGCGATTACGGGGATGTAAAATTTGGCCTGAGACGAGTGATCGTCGCCGCCGCCGGTGGTGGCCCGTGGCGGAGTCCGGCGAGTTCAACATTGGCCTGAGCTCTTTATTTTTGTTCTGAGGAATTTGGAAATTATGACTAAAATGGAAAATTTTTCTTTTAAACAAAGGTCTGGGCCGGGTCGGATGGTATTGGGCCATCGAATCACTATGTATTGGGCTAGCTTTCTTGAATTATGTTTTAACACTAGGCTAATTTGCATTAATAACTAGACTACACCAATTGTAATTTTGAATTAATTACCCAAGTAATTTGCACACAAAATTTGTAAGATGAATCAATTAGCACATAAAGTCAATTAAACATTACTCACAATTGAATCCTTTCTTTTCTTTTTGGAAGTTTCTAACATTTTACAACCTAACTAATTAACTAAAAATAACTAAATAAAACGGTAACCTAGCATAATCCACATAATATTTAACACGACTATTTTACATAATTTTTGTATTTTTTGTGCCAAAATTAGGTGATTACACCAACAGTGTTCAACAGATCCAAGCAAAATTGATAGCAACAAGTGTATTGATAAAAAATTATAGCCCAATACAGTAGGGATCCGATCCACAATCGAATGGAACAAAGCAAACCCATACAAACCAACGAATCCAATACAAACAAACGAACAAATGCGACTAGTATATAGCCTTTTCCGGCGAGACAGAACTCATAGCCACCGGAATTTCAAATCAAATCAGTAGGAGCAAACGAACACGAGACCAACATGGGTTTTTCCAGTCAACTTCCGGTGAACGGAAAACAGAAATCCAGTGACTAAAACACGATGCCAAAATGGAGAGAAGAGGAGGAGCAACGCCAACAACGTCGCTACCACTCCCCAATCCCTTTTTAAGTTTTGAATCACAGCAGCCAAGCCAAAAGAACCCATAACGAGTTCGCCGGAGCAATAGTTTTCCGGCTGAAGTCAGATACCAGCGATGATTTTCCCACTTTCCCCGATCTCCCTTAATCAGATCTATGTGCGCGTGTGTATTTTCTGTTTTTCTTGTGTATATAGGGGATGACGAGGTTAAAGAAAAAGGAGAGGTGTATGTTGTGTGTATGTATCTTTGGTGTGAAGAAGAAAAAGTGGAGGGAGAGTACCGTATGGTGTGTTGCGGCTGATCTTCTCTTTTTTATGGGTGTAGGGTTTTTTGTAAGGAGATGAAGATGAATAAGAAAATGAGGGGTAAGTGGGCCGGGTTTTGAGGTTGTTTTGATTGGGAAAAAATAGAAACGATTTTGTGCATTTGTGTGTGTATATATGGGCTTTTCAGAAACGATCCTAAATTGAAATTCACGAACAAATTTAGCTCTTTAATTAAATTAAACAAATAATTATATAGTACACTGCAAATGAAAGGATGACTTGCAATTTTGGTCATTTTCCTTTAAAATTAGCTATTTACTTGCAATTTTCAAAATTTAACTTAATTTTAAAATAATTATACATTTAATTAATATCCGGGACAAAATTGGGTGTCAACAGATGTCCCTCTTTACCCGGAAAAGGATGAAAGAGTTTTCAGGGTAAAGAAGTTGACGAGAAACCAATTTTGTCAAGACAAAGCCAAGTACTTTGATTCCAAGGACCAAAGCGCGAGGCTTATGGACATGGCCGAACTTCGGTTTTCGAGTTGCCTACATATCTCGGGCTGAAAGAGAATCAGGCCATATGTAGTTCGACGCGACTTGAAAATCAAAGACGAGATAGTAGCGACTATTCAAGAGCGGGAAAAGAGGCTTGTAATCACCCAAGTTATGAAAATGTGGTCGACGACACACCCATAAAGAGGGGTTTACACGGACATAGCTTCCACTGCACCTCGATAACTGAGCCATCTTGTCTTCAATCTCAAACCTCAGACTCGGGGTTAACAAGAGACTTACCTCTAGGGCGGATGGCTTATGCGGGTGTGATTCTTCAGGTCTTCATTGACGAGTCTAGCTCATATCAACGATTGCCCTGGTTCATTGCTAAGCAAAGCTCCATGTTCCAAACGCTGCTGTGGTGCTGCTAAAAATCCTGTAATAATCTCAACAAGCGGTAAGCGTGCAACGTCTAATAAACTGTAATAATTGGCATAAGAAATAGATAAAGTGATAAAATTGTAAATGCGGGTTGTTGTATCATCGATAATTCCTCCTTCGATCAACTGACAAAGTACTCCACCCGGAGAACCTCTAAGCTGATCCTTATTCTGAAACAGTAAAGCAAGCCAATAAGTAAAGCCAGAACGAATTGTAAAATACAAGGCTTTCATAAGATAAGTTGACTAACGAGACATAATATCTCAAGTCGACTTGGCTAATCTATATCCTACGCAGGTAACATAACGTTCATTTATAAGGCGAACGAGCCCAAACATTCAATTATAAGGCGAATGAGCCTAAAATGTTCAATTATAAGGCGAACGAGCCCAAACGTTCAATTATAAGGCGAACGAGCCTAAAACGTTCGATTATAAGGTGAACGAGCCTAAAACGTTCGATTATAAGGTGAACGAGCCTAAATTTGATAGCAGCCTGCAAAACAAAGTTTCAAATTGGATTAATTAAGGCAAGATGATGCAAAACAAATAAGCAAAACTGGGTCATGTTGCTTGAATTAATAGTGCTGCAAAGCGTTGAATGCCTTCAGTTGTTATTGAATCCGATGTTCAATTTCTGCAAATTTAAAGTGAATGCGTTAGAAAACGAGTGAATAATAATAAAGCAAAGGCTATAATGGAAAAGAAAGAAATGGATTTGCTCTGCATATGCGGCAAGGCGAATAATCTTTGAGAAATTGATGGTTGACGGTAGGAACAATAACAAAAGAGCCTTCGATTGCCTAAGATAGGCTTCATGAAAATGCCTCCAATTGCTTATGGTAGGCTTCAAATGATAACAATGTCTTTGCTTGCTCACGATAAACTTGATAATAAGACCTCTGATTGCTTACGGTAGGATCAACAACAAAAGAGCTTTCAATTGCTTATGATATGCTTCAAAATAATGCCTCCAATTGCTTATGGTAGGCTTCAATGCTAATGAAGTCTTCGCTTGCTCACGATAGACTTAATAATAAAACCCCCCGATTGCTTACGGTAGGATCAATAACAAAAGAGCCTTCAATTGCTTATGATAGGCTTCAGAATAAGGCCTCCAATTGCTTATGGTAGGCTTCAATGCTAATGAAGTCTTCGCTTGCTCACGATAGACTTGATAATAAGACCCCCCGATTGCTTACGGTAGGATCAATAATAAACGAGCCTTCAATTGCTTATGATAGGCTTCAGAATAAGGCCTCCAATTGCTTATGGTAGGCTTCAATGCTAATGAAGTCTTCGCTTGCTCACGATAGATGATGAGAATCAAAAATGCGGAAAGTAAAAAGATAAGAACGAGACGTAACTCGATCTCTAATCCCAAGTAGCAACGGAGAACTTGTTCCGTTACACCCCGAGAGAAGGACAAGAACACCTACGCTATGCAACTACCCTCGAGCTAACGCGAGCACGCAAGTAGAATGGTCGGAGAGGAAGAGTATTCATCTAGATCCGCTAGAAGAACTACAAGTCCAAAATCAAAGGGTTGCATTCAATACCAAGAGCAATGCTCATGTTCAATGTTTAACATTCATTCATCATCAATAATAATCTAAGTGTAAAATAAGCTAGGCTTGGATATTTATAGTGTTTCCCAAGCTTACACAAAGACTTAATTACCCTTACTAATAAGGTTCATCAAATAAGCCACGTAGGGCAAAATAGTAAAAGAAACATAAGTTCAGCAGCTAGGAGGGGCGCCTGGGGCTGGGAGGGGCGCCTGGATCATGCTGAAGCTAGGCTGGGCGCCTGGAGCTAGGCTGGGCACCTGGAGCTAGGCTGGGCGCCTGGCTTGGCCTTCAGCTAGGCTGGGCACCTGAAGCTAGGCGGGGCGCCTGGCTTGGCCTTCAGCTAGGCTGGGCGCCTAGCTAGGTGAGGCGCCTGGTGCTATGCTGGGCCTTAGGCAGTGAGCTCCCTAGGCGGGGCGCCTGGGGTAGGCGGGGCGCCTAGCTCTGCTGGGCTCTCTTCTTCCTTAGCCGTGAGGCCTAGTTTGAGCACCCGGAATGGCTTCCAATCGCTTCCTTCTTCAAGGCCCTTCCTCACCAAGTGTATATGTACTCCTTGGATCTCCTTAGCTTGACTACGTGTGAATGGTCTTGTGGCGGTTTGGGTCTCATCATCCTCCCCTTCTTGAGAAGATTTCGTCCTCGAAATTGAGGCATCATCACCCACGACCGCATCATCACCTACATCCAAAGGAACCAAGTCACAAACATTAAAAGTATTAGAAACTTGATACTCACTTGGCAAGTCGACCACATAGGCGTTGTTGTTTATCTTTGAAAGCACTTGGAATGGGCCATCGCCACGGGGTGCTAACTTCCCTTTTCTAAGGTTTGGAAACCTTTCTTTCCGGAAGTGCACCCACACATAGTCACCCTTCTTGAGTTCCACCTTCTTGCGTCCTTTGTTTTTCTTGGAAGCAACCTTAGCATAGGCTTCCTCCAAATTCTTCTTCGCCTTTGCATGGAGTTCCATCATTGCCTTCGCTCTAGCTTTACCTTCAAAATTAACAACCATTTCCCTTGGCAAAGGGGTTAGATCAAGGGGAATCAAGGGGTTAAAACCATAAACACACTCGAATGGAGTCATGCCAATCATTCTATGCACGGTTCGATTGTAGGCAAACTCCATAAGAGGTAAACGATCAATCCAAGTCCCGGCCTTACCCCGGGTCATGGCTCTAAGAAGAGCACCCAAGGTTCGGTTTACCACTTCTGTTTGCCCATCGGTTTGTGGGTGGTGGGACGTGGAGAACAAGAGCTTGGTGCCTAAAGCACCCCATAAACTTCGCCAAAAATGGCTTAGGAACTTAGTGTCCCTATCACTCACTATAGTTTGAGGCACACCATGTAGCTTCAAAACATTTTCAACAAACAAGGAAGCTACATGTTGGGCATCATCGCATTTCTTGCATGGAATGAAATGAGCCATCTTTGAGAACCTATCCACAACAACAAAAATGCTATCATGGCCCCCCCTAGTCCTAGGTAATCCCATCACAAAATCCATTGAGATATCCAACCAAGGACTAGTAGGTACGGGGAGAGGGGTATACAACCCATGGGGAAGGGCTTTGGATTTAGCACGCTTGCACTCAAGGCAATTGTTGCAAAACTTTTCCACTTGCACCCCCATCTTTGGCCAATGAAATTGTTCCTTAAGAATAGCCAAAGTCTTTCTTGTGCCAAAATGTCCCATGAGTCCCCCGCAATGTGCCTCTTGCACAAGCAACTCCCTCCAAGAGGACTCCGGAATGCACACTCTACCATTTTTGAAGATATAACCATTAACCCATTGGTATTTTTCAACTCTCTCCCCCTTCTCTAGAGCGTCATGGACACTCTTTAGCTTTGGGTCATGAGCATACATCAATTTAATGCTCTCAAAACCCATGAGCTTGGAGGTGAGAGTGGTGGCTAGAGCAAATTTTCTCGAAAGCGCATCCGCCACAACATTGTCCTTCCCTTTCTTATATTGAATCACATAGGGAAAGGACTCAATGAATTCAACCCACTTGGCATGTCTCTTATTGAGCTTCTCTTGGCCTCTCAAATGCTTGAGTGACTCATGGTCACTCTTGATTACAAACTCACGAGGCCAAAGATAGTGTTGCCAATGGGCAAGGGCTCTCACAAGGGCATACAACTCCTTGTCATATGTCGAATAATTCAAGGAGGCCCCTTTCAACTTCTCACTAAATTAGGCGATGGGTTTGCTATCTTGCATTAATACACCACCAATTCCCACCCCCGAGGCATCACACTCAACCTCAAATGCCTTTCCGAAGTCGGGCAATTGCAATAGAGGGGCGGTACTCAACCTACTTTTCAATTCATGGAAGGCCTTCTCTTGAGGCTCTCCCCAAACAAACGGTTGGTCTTTCTTCACCAATTCGGTGAGTGGAGCGGCAATGGAGCTAAAGTCCCTCACAAATCGCCTATAAAAGCTTGCGAGACCATGAAAGCTCCTCACTTGAGTCACGGTAGTAGGAGTAGGCCAATCACGTATGGCCTCTACCTTAGACTCATCCACCTCCACTCCTTGGGCACTCACAACAAACCCAAGGAAGACCACCTTCTCAACACCAAAGGCACACTTTTTAAAATTAGCATAGAGCTTTTCGGCTCTAAACTTCTCAAGCACTAGCCTAAGGTGTTCAACATGGTCGTCTATTGATTTGCTATAGATCAATATATCGTCAAAATAGACGACCACAAACTTGTTGATGAACGGCTTTAGAACATGGTTCATTAGCCTCATGAAAGTGCTAGGTGCATTGGAGAGCCCAAAGGGCATCACCAACCATTCATAGAGACCAAATTTGGTCTTGAATGCGGTTTTCCACTCATCACCGGGTTTCATCCGGATTTGATGGTAGCCGGACCTAAGGTCAATTTTGCTAAACACACATGAACCGCTCAATTCATCTAACATATCATCAAGTCGGGGAATAGGATGACGGTACTTTACCGTTATTTTGTTCACGGCCCGACAATCAACACACATTCTCCAAGTGCCGTCCTTTTTGGGAACAAGGATCACGGGCACGGCACAAGGACTCAAGCTTTCCCTTACCAAACCTTTAGTGAGCAATTCATCAACTTGCTTTTGCAATTCCCTTGTATCCTCCGGATTGCTCCTATAGGCCGGTTTGTTTGGGATTTGGGATCCCGGGACAAAATCTATTTGATGCTCAATGCCCCTCAAAGGAGGCAATCCATCCGGCATTTCATCCGGGAACATGTCACCAAAATCCTTCAAAACATTCTCAAACACACTAGGCAAAGGGTTAGAAGAAAAATCACAATTAGAGTTAAGGATCATACCTTTGTGCACTAGGCATAGGAGAAACTTGGTGCCATCATTACCTTTCAAGAGTTCGCCCGGTTGCATCATGGCACACATGCTACCGGTAGATGAAGTAGGTGGGATTGCCACCATGCTTTTGGACAAAGGGCTAGTCTCAATGAGTGACTTAGCCTTTGCCACCTCCCTCAACTCCTTCATTTTCTTGTAGTCATCACTCACTTGCTTAGGAGTGAGAGGTTTTAGCACAAATCTCTTCCCTTCATGTTTGACCGTGTAAGTGTTGACACGACCATCATGCACCACTTGCCTATCGAATTGCCATGGCCTCCCTAAGAGTAGGTGGCATGCTTGCATAGGCACAACGTCAAACAAATGCTCATCAACATAACTACCCATTCTAAACTTGATCATGGCTTGTTTCATCACATTAAGCTCTCCACATTCACTAAGCCATTGTAACCGGTAAGGTTTAGGATGCTTCATGGTAGTTAACTTCAATTGAGCCACTAGTGATTGACTCACTACATTTGCACAACTTCCGGAATCAATTATCATAGAGCAAACAACATCTTTGACCCGACACCTAGCATGGAAAAGATTTTCCCTTTGCAATGTTTCACTATCTTCCACAATCATAGCTCCTAGGCTCCTTCTCACAACCAAGAAAGTATGAGGATCATCCTCCTCCACCGTGTCATCAAGCAAATCATTCTCCTCTACTCCTTCATCTCCCTCTACTCCCTCTACTCCCTCATCTTCCGATTCACTCTCTTTCTCATATGCATCATTGCCAACAACAATCATGGTCCTCTTTGTAGGACATTCCCTAGCAAAGTGACCATAGCCCTTGCACTTGTGGCATTGTATCGAAGAAGAAGTAGGAGCATGTAGTTGAGTTTTAGAGTTACCTCCCACATTAGGTGTGTTCTTCTCAAATGGCTTTTTCACATCCTTGGTAGCATTTGCACCACTTGTTCCACTTGCATTTGGGAACCTTGCATTTGTAGTAGGAGGCTTCCAATCCTTTGGTTTGCTTGTTGGAGTAGGAGTGCTACTCTTGTAGCGAAGGGATTTCTCCTCCTTGAGCCATTTCTCGGCCTCAACCGCATCTTCACATAGCTTGTAATGATCATCATATTTGTGGAACTTCAATTGTGAAGCTATGTCTCGGTTCAAGCCCCCTTTGAATCGGATCATGGCCGTCTCATTGTCTTCATCATCTAAGTCAAGGATCATTCAGATTTGCTCAAATTCATTGAAGTATTCTCCAACCGATTTGTAACCTTGCTTCAAATCATATAGACGCCTTTGTTGTTCAACCCGGTATTGATTAGTCAAGTACTTCTCATCCATCACACGGATCAACTCTTCCCAAGTAAGATTAATAGCCATACCCGTCCTTCTTCTATTTCTCTTCACCGACTCCCACCAAGTAGAAGCAAAAGATTCAAAGGAGGATATTGCATACTTGGTTTTCTTCACATCGGGCATATCATTGGTGTCAAAGATACGCTCCATAGCCAATTTCCAACCAATGTACTCCACCGGGTCACTACTTCCTTTGAAAGAAGGAATAGTGAGCTTTACACTATTGAGGTTGTTGTTGTTGTCACGACCCTCTTGGAATGGCTTCGGTTGGCCTCCATGGTGATCATCATAAGCAACATAGTCCCTTCTAACATTCCTCCCTCCATATCCTAAGGGTGGCCCTCGACCTCGGCCTCTACCCCGATCCACATTTCGACCCCAATTCATAGCTCGCCTTGGTTGAAAGTGATCATCAAACCCATACACATCATCACCATAATCAACTTCCTCCCCTTCTTGAGCCTCAACAACTTGCTCAAGAGGTTGCACATTTCGGACGGGTCTTGGTAGTGGAAAATTTCTTGGAGGATTATCCAAGATACGGGGAATGCCCGTTCGTTCAATTCTCTCTCGGTCCTCCTTTACCCGTTGTTGATTGAGCAATTCAACAACTTGCTCCGGGGTAAAAGTAGGACTACTTGAGCCTTCACCGGTCTCAATTTGGACACTCGGGGTCCCCTTTTCAATTGGGACACTCGGGGTCCCATGTTCACCTTGAGTACTCGAGGCTCCCTTTTCAAGAGAATCAATCCTTTGGTTCATGAGGTCCATCTTGGCAAGAAGATTAGCCAAGGCCTCCTTAATGAAATCTTGACCTTCGTTGGCCATTGTACCTACAAAGAAAAGAAACAAGAGTTAGTTAAAACACCTCACTCGCTCCCTCACTTGTGTTCACTCGGATCACTCTTTTGGGTGGCGGTGGATATTTCACTCAACTTGTAGTTCCAAAGCTTCACGTAGATGATTAGCAACTCCTCAACTCAACTAAACTATTCACGAGTCACGCACACTCCGGGGTGAGTGGAGTTAATGGGACTCAATGAACGCTAGGCACTTTGAAGTGAAGGACTTGAGTTAAAAGATTCTACGCTTTTCCTTAGAAGTCTACTCTCCTTGCTAGGCACGAATCACTTAAGAGCAATCAAAGGGTTAGCACTATTCAAGTAGATCGGTTACTCAAATTAGTACTAACTAGATGTTATGTTATCAAACAAAGGGAAATGCCTACGAAAATCTACCCGAAACAATACCTTCAGCACTCAGGAGGGGCGCCTGAAACTCAGGTGGGGCGCCTAGCCTGTGCTGTATTCCAGGCGGGGCGCCTGGGTCTAGGCGGGGCGCCTGAGACTTAGGCAGTAGCCAAGTCAGGCGGGGCGCCTGGCTTAGGCGGGGCGCCTGGCCTGAAGCCTTTCCCAACTCGTTCCAAACTCGTTTCAAGTCGATTTTCAAGCCTCAAATCCGATGTTTTCAACTTGTTTTCACAATCCAAAGATACCCAAAGTTGTTTTTGATCTTCCTTAACAAAACCCAATCAAATTTTCAATCAAACAATCAATCAAATCAGGATTCAATCTCAAGAACTCAAGAACACAAGGGTTTAACAAAAGGGTTTCAACAAGGATTGTGATTCATCAAAGTAGGTGTTATACTTGTTCAAATCCCACAAAATTGGTACCGAATTGTTTGTATTTCAATGAAGATCAATCCCCAATAACAAGTTTTCAATCAAACATCAATCCAACCCAAGAATCAAGCCAAAATTCATCAAGAACAAGTTCTTCAAGGGTTTAAGGGGTTTTGGGGTTTCAATTTTTCAAACTTCACCAATTCCAACAATTTTGGTATCCAAGTAACGGGAATTCAATAACGATCAAGAATCCACAACACCCATATCACCAATCATCCAAATCAACAAGTTACACCAAATTTTTGTATTTTTCAATTTTTCAATTTTTTTTGCAATTTTCTCCTTTCTAATAACTTCAACAACAAGAAAAACTAAAAGAAGATACTAGGCACGAAGAATCAAGGGTCGGGGGTTTGTAGAAACAAAACCCGAGCCTTGCTCTGATACCAAACTGATGAGAATCAAAAATGCGGAAAGTAAAAAGATAAGAACGAGACGTAACTCGATCTCTAATCCCAAGTAGCAACGGAGAACTTGTTCCGTTACACCCCGAGAGAAGGACAAGAACACCTACGCTATGCAACTACCCTCGAGCTAACGCGAGCACGCAAGTAGAATGGTCGGAGAGGAAGAGTATTCATCTAGATCCGCTAGAAGAACTACAAGTCCAAAATCAAAGGGTTGCATTCAATACCAAGAGCAATGCTCATGTTCAATGTTTAACATTCATTCATCATCAATAATAATCTAAGTGTAAAATAAGCTAGGCTTGGATATTTATAGTGTTTCCCAAGCTTACACAAAGACTTAATTACCCTTACTAATAAGGTTCATCAAATAAGCCACGTAGGGCAAAATAGTAAAAGAAACATAAGTTCAGCAGCTAGGAGGGGCGCCTGGGGCTGGGAGGGGCGCCTGGATCATGCTGAAGCTAGGCTGGGCGCCTTGCTTGGCCTTCAGCTAGGCTGGGCGCCTAGCCAGGTGAGGCGCCTGGTGCTATGCTGGGCCTTAGGCAGTGAGCTCCCTAGGCGGGGCGCCTGGGGTAGGCGGGGCGCCTAGCTCTGCTGGGCTCTCTTCTTCCTTAGCCGTGAGGCCTAGTTTGAGCACCCGGAATGGCTTCCAATCGCTTCCTTCTTCAAGGCCCTTCCTCACCAAGTGTATATGTACTCCTTGGATCTCCTTAGCTTGACTACGTGTGAATGGTCTTGTGGCGGTTTGGGTCTCATCAATAGACTTGATAATAAAACCCCCGATTGCTTACGGTAGGCATGACGTAATTTGTAAGTGCAAGCTGCAATATCTTTGATAAATTGTCTTCCCATCCACATGCGAAGTAATAAAGCAAATGCAAAGGCATAGAGTTAAGCATTTTCAACAATCTTGAAAAATCAACTGGCAAGCCGGTCGGGCATGAAGCAAGGAGGGTCTTGGGGTTGATTGTCGAACAAATCAGCTGGCGAATCGGTCCGGCACGAAGCAAGGAGGGTCTCGGGACTGACCTGTTAACCTGCTAAGCTAAAAGTAAAGCGGTTCATAATATAAAGCAAGTGCAAAGTCATAATTGAAAGCAAGTGCAAGGTAATTTAGTGTGAAATGTAAAGCAATGCTAAAGCAATTTAGCGAATCAACAGGCGTGAAAGTCCAATCAAGAGAGAAGCCCCGCCTGGTGGTCAACCTAAAAAATGTAAAGTAAGGCATCAATTTTAAAGCAAGTGCGAAGGCATGATTCAAAGTAAGTGCAAAGAAAAGCAGTGCGGGAATGTAGAGCGATGCAAGAGCCATTTGGCGAATCAATAGGCGAGATAGTCCAACAAAGGGAATCCTCGTAGCCGATGGTCAATTTTGCCAGGCAACTTTGGATGTGTGTTCAAATAATTGTTCATCCATAGTGAGTGATCTTTTCATTGTAAGCTTTCATGTTCCTGCTCTCAAAGAAAAATTTGTTAGCTTTGGGGAGGGAGGAGGAAGAGTTTGATTTGTGCAGACTTCATCCTGATCTTGCTGCTTCTGCTGCTTCCTTGTCTTCATTGGACTTGGATTTGCAAATTGCTTTCAGAAACTTGGCTCATGAACTCAAATAGCATAGACTTTGAAAACTAGAGGCAAGATAAAATATTTTAATGCGGATGCAAATGAAGTCAAAGATGCATTTTGAAAATTTTGTCTTGACTTAAAATTGTAATGTATTTTAAAACAAACTGAACGTCCTTTGGCTTAGATTTTGCACCATTTGCTTAACCAATTACAGAATTCTTGTCAACTCATCCTTAATAACCAACGCCGCCTCTTGCAAAATTCTGCCCCAGTTATTATCTTGCGCATCTCTAACTCGTTTTGCAAAAATTGCCCCAGTTGTCCTTCTTGGGGGAAAATAATAATTTAGATGCTAAAGGGTCGAGCCCGATGAGGGAGCCTACGTATCCCTCCTTGGGAATCAGACCGTGCGTAGTTCTGCACCACTGCTTCAATGCCATATACCAACAAACAAAAGCGCCCCAGTTGAAGTTCTAACAGATAGTGCGATATCCAAAGAGCGCAGACAATAACTTTCAGTGCATCACTTTAAATTGTTCAGTTGTTTTGCCATACGTTACAAGCAAAGCTTTGGCAGGTTTATCAATTTTAATTTTAAAATGGAAACAAATGCGAGCGTAAATAATATAATAAGAATGCGATACATTTTATTTCGACTTTCATACATTCAAAACGAGTTGATTCAGATTAACATAAGCTTTATAGGTACAATGCAATCCAGGGCCTCAATCTGAATTAAAATTGAAAATAATGCTACTAAGTTCAATTGCCAAGTTCTTTCAAACAATGCCGTTAGCTTCTGGTGCTGCATAATTCACGAGCTAGAGCATCTACCATCAATCAGATCTCGAATCCTTTGCGTGGTGAATGGTCAGCCACTTCACAAATCCAACATTTGCTAGAGAAATAAACAAAACAAAAGAAACCTTTCAAAGGGTAACTAAGATAGTTTGCATGTCATTCATAGGATTGCATACAAGCAAGCAACACCTAGTATTTAACGCATTTTGAGCAAATAAAGCAAGGCAAGCAATTAACATGTGACAATCACAAGTATTTAACACAGCTCATGCTCTCCACAGAATCTGCACAAAATTCTAAACCCAAATGCCTAAAACCCGAAACAATCCTCCATAGCTTTTGCAAACATCCACACTCCTCCAATCACAACTCCCAATTGTTTTACAACATCCAGGGAGAAATTTCCAACTGCCTCCACAATACCAGACTGCAAATCACGAAAGGCACCAATTGGCCTTTCAAAATAAAACCTCACTGGTCCTCAGCTTTAATCAAGCCTCTCAGTTTCCTAGGCAGCCAAGACCGCACTGGTCTTCAAGGAGGGACCCCACTTGTCATTCAAAGACACAGGGGCTTCGCTCTCCTAGTACTCGACAAGCATACTTCAATTTTTTATAAAGTTGCAGCTGGATAATCAACATAGGCCTGCACACACGCAAAGCCATTCACGAGAGGGACCCCATTGATCCTTTTAAAGACACCAGGGGCTTCGCCTCTTAGATCCCACTACACCAGGTGTATATGCATGCATGACCTAATCTCTTTCTAAGAGTGGGCTAACGGTTGAGGCTAAATCGACCTATGCGGGATAGACCTGGCCTCACAACGCAGTAGAACTGGCCATGACAAAACCAGGCAATCTCAATATCCCGAACTAACTTTTGGTAACACGAAAGAAGTTTCAAAGAGTGAGGTAAGGGCAATGCCCTTCCTGCATAACTACCCGTCAAGCGGGTACCCCATGATGAAATCGAGGAGGTGAAAGAGAATTGATAAGCTCCATGAGGGAGGAAATATGAACGGAATGCAGATTATGCACAAATTAATACAATACAGGCTTTATAAGGCAAACCAAACAAACAGATATAAAAAAGCAAATAAATTAGGCATGCTAGTTGCAAACAATTGGAAACCTTTATGGTCAAAACCTTTATTGGTCCCCAGCAGAGTCGCCATGCTGTTGAACCCCAAAAAATTACCCCGAAAAGAATAAATTCTGGAATATTGACAGGATGGACTAAATCTTTTGGAGTTTTTGGAGTCGCCACCCAATTTAAGGAAAACAGAGAACCAAATTAACAAACGCGTGCAAAAACTCCGTTTTATAAAAAAAAACGGTCTTTCTTTCAGAGATTCTAAAGGTAAGATGTTTTATTAATTTCGGAAGAAGGTTTTTAAGGCACTTCCGAAATTCCGTAAAATACGGTTAATCCGACAGGTTTCCAAAATATTTGCAAAATATGCTTTTCTAGAAAATTTATCTAAATAATTAATTGAAATAAAACTTGTTTATGAAAAATATTTTAATTTGCACGCATTTTGGTAATTGGCCTCAGTTTGGAATAAATTAAATAACGACTTCAAAAATAAAAGGCAACGAACATAAAGTGAAGCAATATACAAACAATCAAATATTATTGATAAATAAATATTCTACACATTTATTTGCATAAATATCTCTAAGGAAAGAAAGGCAAAGTTTAAAGATAAAACCCGAGAAATGATCAACTCGCGGGAGCCTTGGATTTTCTAAAATTTCTAAGTCTTATTCCTGAATGCTTGAGTCCGAATTCAATCCAAACGACTCCAATGCAACGGACTATCCCCATTTTGTAAATTAGCCAAAAAGCATTCCCGAGTTGTTCGTGCCAAGATGTACCTCGCAATAAAATGGGAATTAAACTGGATTAGTACGATAATAATGTGTAATAATTAATAAAATAAAATAACAATAATAAAGTAATAATAATAATAATAATAATAATATATAATAATAATAGTAATAATAATAATAATAATAATAATGGAATATATAATAATAATAGAATATATAATAATAATAATAATAATAATAATAATAATAATAATAATAATAATAATAAAAGGGAGGTTTGTTTTGCAAAATTTAGGCTCAGGTTTGTATGGCGCGTCGAATAGAGGCTCGAGATTTGGTACGGTTGCAAACACGGAGCCCGGGCCGTGTTGCCATGCCAAAGCACCAAACCCACTACTCTATTCAACTTGCTTTGCATTAAAGTGCATTCATCATCGCCTTTTTGCTTTAGGGACACGGGAACGGGACGGTTCAAGTGTAGTATCATGTTCAAAATCCGTCAATTTATTGTCCGTCAATTCCTTGTGTAGGCCTCAATACGTATATACGTATTTTTTCATCGGCCAGGCGTAGTATCGAGTTCAAATCAGTAAATAATGTCCAAAGGACTTAGTGTAAACAACGGCATTCAATTCGGATCAAATGTCAAGCGACATCAGGAATCCACAACACACAGTAAAGGAATTAACGTGGGCCCAACTGTGTTCAACAGATCCAAGCAAAATTGATAGCAACAAGTGTATTGATAAAAAATTATAGCCCAATACAGTAGGGATCCGACCCACAATCGAATGGAACAAAGCAAACCCATACAAACCAACGAATCCAGTACAAACAAACGAACAAATGCGACCAGTATATAGCCTTTTCCGGCGAGACAGAACTTATAGCCACCGGAATTTCAAATCAAATCAATAGGAGCAAACGAACACGGGACCAACATGAGTTTTTCCAGTCAATTTCCGGTGAACGAAAAACAGAAATCCAGTGACTAAAAGAAACACGATGCCAAAATGGAGAGAAGAGGAGGAGCAACGCCAACAGCGTCGCTACCACTCCCCAATCATTTTTTCAGTTTTGAATCACAACAGCCAAGCCAAAAGAACCTATAACGAGTTCGCTGGAGCAATAGTTTTCCGGCTAAAGTCAGATACCAGCGATGATTTTCCCACTTTCCCCGATCTCCCCTAATCAGATCTATTTGCGCGTGTGTATTTTCTGTTTTTCTTGTGTATATAGGGTTTGACGAGGTTAAAGAAAAAGGAGAGGTGTATGTTGTGTGTATGTATCTTTGGTGTGAAGAAGAAAAAGTGGAGGGAGAGTACCGTATGGTGTGTTGCGGCTGATCTTCTCTTTTTTATGGGTGTATGGTTTTTTGTAAGGAGATGAAGATGAATAAGAAAATGAGGGGTAAGTGGGCCGGGTTTTGAGGTTGTTTTGATTGGGAAAAAATAGAAACGATTTTGTGCATTTGTGTGTGTATATATGGGCTTTTCAGAAACGATCCTAAATTGAAATTCACGAACAAATTTAGCTCTTTAATTAAATTAAACAAATAATTATATAGTACACTGCAAATGAAAGGATGACTTGCAATTTTGGTCATTTTCCTTTAAAATTAGCTATTTACTTGCAATTTTCAAAATTTAACTTAAATTTAAAATAATTATACATTTAATTAAAATTCGGGACAAAATTGGGTGTCAACAAACACCTCTTTTGCCTGATTTACCACCAGTTGCAAGTTGCTTTTGAGATTGAATTCTCTTGTCCCTAAAGCGTAGGCCAACTCGAGGCCTTTGATGACAGCCTCATACTCTGCCTCATTGTTTGTGACAAATTGGCAACTTATTACTTTTTATTTATTAGAATGAGTGATCATCACAAGGCCTAGTGTAGGTCCCTTGACATTTGACACCCCATCTATATAGATCATCCAGACTCCAAGTGCCACGCCTCCCATAGCTTGTAGTTCTTCTTCGACTTTAGGCAGCATGTCAGTATTGAAGTCAGTAATAAATTCTGCAAGAACTTGAGATTTTAGGATCATATGCGGCTGATAGATGATGTCATACTCATTAAGCTTGGCGGCGCACTTTGTTAGGTGTCCTGAGAGCTTAAGTTTGTGCAAAATGATCTTTAGCGGGCGACACGAAGATTATCGCGAGGCTTTGAAAATATGGGCATAGCTTGCGAGCGGCTGTGACCAGAGCCAAGACGAGCTTCTCCAATATCTGATAGCGAGTATCATCATCTTATAGGGAAGGGTGGTGTGGTATATGGAATATTGCACTCCTTTCTCCTAGTGTGCAAGTACGACACTTATGGCTACTTCAGATACCGCCTATATAAAAAGAGTCGTTCCCCTTCATGTGACTTGGCATGTAGCGGCGGGTTTGACATATATTCCTTCAAATCCTCAACCGTCTATCAACATTGATATGTCAATTGGAAGCTCTTATGTTTCTTTAGGATGTTAAAGAATTGATGGAAATGTTCGGAGGATTGGGAGATGAACCTTTTTAGTGTGGCTATTTGCCCGTTGATTTTTTCACCTTTACCTCACTTTTTGGAACTTCTAATATCCCTTTGATTACTTTTATCTTAACACGGTTGTTGAACCCAATTTTGTACCTCCATTTTTCGTAATTTAGCTATATTTGATTAAAATTTATAATAGTAATTTTTCAAAAAAAAACTGCATTAGATAACATGCATTTACGTATGTAATATTATTATTAATCCCCTATTTATATAATATTTATTTAATTATGATTATAATTACGCAATTACATTCATTTAGGCTATTTTTCAAATTTCGTATATTATTTTATGCAATTTAATGCATTACGATATTATTTAATAATTACTTTTGAATTTTTTTATCTAATTAGTATTATTTGTGGTCGTCTATATTAATTAAATATATTTATTTATAATTATCTACATAATTATTTACAAATTCCTTATTTTATACTTATTATTTGTATTTATAAGTATTTTGATTAAATATTAGCTATTTTGCTATTTTACAATTTCATTTCCACTACATTCAGTCCACGTCATTGCCTTTTGTCCACGTGTACGCCACCTAAGCTCCACCTAAGCTTACACCTCACTAAATACACTCCTAGTACAAGTATACACACGTTTAGCTTAAAGTACACACACATTAAGCATGTGTACAACTCACTCCAGCGTATGGTACAACCCCTTAAAGCACCCACTTATCCACTTCATCACATATGCTACTAATACACACACACGCGCGCGCCTACGTGGCACAATCTCAGCCTTCCATCTCACAGATCCAACGGCCCAAAATAAATCTCCCCATTTGATATTTTACAACACCCCTCACCACTTAAAACCCTAAAAACATATTTCTCCTATTCCCTTCCCCTAAACCAGCCGTCGCCTTCGTCCTCTCTCCTCCTTTCCCGAATTCCCATCCAGATTCAACCCAAAACTCCACCATATCTCCGCGTCTCCTCCGCCATCGAATCCTCCATCTCCGCTCGTCTCCTCTCTCTCTTCCTTATCGTTTTCACACGGGAAAGAGGGAACAAATCCCCCTTCTCCCTCTCTTTCCATGGAAACCGAAAAGGAAGAGGTAGAAGTTGGCAAATCTCATCAAATCCACGCTGATTTAGCACGTTCAAGGCAAGCTATCCATGATTCGAATTTGAAAGATTGAAAATTAAACATAAATGAATCGAGTCAATCTTGACCCGACCCGGCGCTGAAAATGGGTAACCTCTTTCCTTTTCTCTTGTTTATTCTGATTCTGTGAAATCTCATGATAGCATGTGTAATTTCATATTATGAGCATGCCTAAACAAAAATGATTTCTTGTGGCTATTTTCAATTACTTGCAGAATCTAAAATTACTTGCAAATTGTATAGGAAACTTGATACTACTATAATTATTCCATGTTATTAGTCTCTACAAAATCATGTCGTAATTTTAGTTTTTTAACTTGCGAGCCATAAGTGGCTAACTGTTTGGATTGTTTGAGTTGATTTGGCATCATTTGTTAGCATTAACCATGCCTTGTTATTAAATCTGTCTGCCTAAGTTTTAAGAAAGAAATCAGTCTCTCTAATGGGAATGATCAGGCCTATTTATGAAATTATGTAGGTTATAGTATCTTCCTGATTTCATGGGATTGATCCTTGATGTCCTGAAATCAAGATGTTGATTTCCTTTCCTTTGTTATTGAGAATTTGAAGCTCAAAGCAGCCTATATAAACAGAACATCTTTACACTTTTAGGGACACCTCTAGGCACTGGAATACACAGCAGAATACTGCACTACTCTCTGTTTCTCCTTCTCTGCACTTTACACTCTCACACACAGAACCTGGATCTTGAATACACCTAACACATCTCTTCTCCTCTCTTTTTCTGGAAATATTCCTACGCCTCATCTATCCTCTCTACACACTGAACCAGACAGACCTTCTAGCTTTTCCTAACCTTCAGTTCCTCTCTTCTATACACTGAGATACTGGACGAGCTGATATACACCTGGATACACCTCTGGATACAGCCCCTCACCCTCAGACACCTTCAGCACACTTTCTCTACTTCCTACTAAACTGAAAACTCACATCTTCTCCCTCCTTTGAGAACACATTGTACTCGCGCCTTATTTCTCTTAATTCTTGTCATTGAAGTCCTTCTCTTCGCCTGCTAATAAACAGAGGCAAAGCCTGCTTATACTTGCTACTGTGTGCTGCTTGAAACTCATGTTAGCTTCTTTGCTTTCTATTGTTTCAAAGTTCTGAAGGTATGCATCTTAAAACTGATTGAATGGGCCTGCAGTATTTTGTCAAGGCACTCTGTTGGTTAAATAAAGTGTCGTTGAGTGTGTATGTCATTGTGTGGGCTGCTTTAGGCCACTACTAATTCTTTTGCAGGGACTTGAGTAAATTAGGGATAGCCAAAAGAGCTATACCCTTTATTAGTTATCCTTGCAGGTATTCAAATAATCCAGAGATAGCCTGAAAGCCATGCTTTTGTTCTTGGTATATCATGCAGGCTTGTGAAGTTTGGAAAAATTCATATTTGATTCAAGAGAACCTGTGAAGTAAAGGGACCAAGGCTCTAGTTTATTTCCATCTCTATGTTGCTTATTAGTATTACTGTTTTTAACTAAATTTGTGAGCATTTACTAAGAAAATATATTTGTTAAGATCCACTTGTTTGTATAAGCACCATAAGGTGCAATCTGGTTGATTAGGACAAGTATTGTACGTATAAGTTGATGCTCTGTGAAATAGCGATACACTTTATTTTTATATGTTAAAAGGCTAAAATTGTAAGGCAGGTGTAGTAGTCCGTTTCTGCAATTTTTTATATGATAATGTAGTAGGTCTAAAGCTTAATTTGAAACTAAAGAGTAGACTGTTTCTGCAAATTTTAGCTTCAATTAATAAGTTTCTGCAAATAATTGAAAGTGCAACTTTGTTTTAAAAACTGGCCTATTTCCGCAATGGCTAAACTGCAGAATGTTTTAAAACAAAGGCTGTTTTTTTCAATCCTAAAATTCTGGATCTGTTTTGAAATCTACACTCAATTCGTTAATTTCTCCAAGTTAATTAATAGCTTGCGGGGGATTTAGGACTTTGGAGGTCAAGTCTTATAAAATTACATTATTTTCACTTTAAAAGTTGTAAGGTAATCCCTCAAATCTATATTGTTTGCCTGTAAGTATTTTGATAAATATCATATTTATTTACTTAATTATACATATATGTACGCCTATATTAGAATTGATGCCTATTATTTGTTAAGTACTTTCTAAATGTCACATATGCCATTTCTACTCTCTAGTTAATTGTATACTTATTTTATCTATCACCATTTGCTTGCAACATTACTAATATTTTCAAAATATACTATATTTATTTATTTTTGTGCTTATTCTAGATAAATTATTTTAAACGTGACCTCACACTAAAGTCGCCACCGAAGTTAAAGGTACGTGACCATTAATGTCACAATACCATCCTTTAGTGGCGCACATTTTTACTATATATTTCCTCCTTGTCCCATCATCTAAAAGTTGACTATGTTAAGATGAAAATGTTGGTTGATTAAGTTCAATTTTGTGATTAGAGGCTGTATGTGCAATATGACTAAAATTTAGAGCTACCTCTAGAAAATGTTGTATTGTTGCACTAAGTAAATTTGTTTCAGTGAGCCTAAGTATGAATATTTGCGGTAATGTCATGTAGTTGAGACTCTATTCAGATTTTGGTCACTTCTTTAATAATTAGACGACCTTGATCTTTACCTGTATTGAAATCTACCCTGCTTGATTTACTTTAATTTATATGCGCCTATATTTGCTTATATTTTGCCGAATTACACACTTAAACCCAATGTAGAAATCGACCGGGAACCACGTTTAGTGGAACTTAGGAGGTGCATAACCCCTTCCTTCTAGGTTAACTTGAACACTTACCTGAATCTCTAGTTAGCGAGACCAACCCGGAGTTATCTATTAAAACTAGTTAGAAATATTTAGGTGACCTAATACGCCTAGTTAAATAATTTATTAGGTGGCGACTCCAAAACTCAACTCAAACGAGTTACCCAAGTTGTAAACCACTTTATTATTTAAAGTGGGGTGCGACAGAATGGCGACTCCACTGGGGATTAAATGTTCTAACCATCACAATTTTTTATATTGAGTTTATTATTGTTTTTTTGTATTCAATACTAACTTTTTTTCCTTTGCAGGTGGGTAACCTTTTATATTTTGTAATTTTTTTAATAATCTGATATTTAGTATGTTATTGAATTATTTGTTGTATTTCGTTCATATTCCTCCACTCCTGGAAAATTGACACTTACACACACACAAGCGATTACGTGGATCTCACGGTCGTTTCACTCTAAAAAAACCCTTTAGGAGGAACGGTTAGAATCTAGTTGGTCCATGGTACAACCAACAATTCTAAACATTCCCACCCCTTGGTTGTCCACCTTGGGGAACCATGTCCTTGTCTAGATTAGCCAACTCTTAATGAAGTCTCTTTTTAGGGACCATGCATCATGTCATGATTAGGAGATTTTGACTTCGGCTCATGTCTAAGTCTATTAGTTCACCATATTTGAACGAACCAAACAGGTTGGACTCTCCAACCCTAAGGGACGTTTAAATATGTTATGTGTGCATCTAGTTAAAGTTGAACGTGTCTAATGTAGACTATTTATTCTCAAAAGTGTGGATCATCTAATTATTTATATTTGTTGGAGGATGCCACAAGTCGAAAATTTGGAAGATCAAATAAAACAGATTTTAAATTGATCCTTTTTTTTTTTGTTTAACAAAGTCAACTATTTATTTCTATAAATGGAAATTGTTGTAGAAATCAATTATTTATTTCTATTTACGTATGAATTTTTTTTACATTCCTACAAAACCAGTTATTTTATAACATTATTTTTGGGTTATGAACGAAATTAATTTTTCTATTTTTGAAAACCAAATCATAGACTTTAAATTAATTTCTTCTACTTTTAATGTAGCAAGATCAATTATTATTCCTATTTACTTAAAAATGTTATTCCACATTTATACAACAAAATTATTTTTCTGTTAACTTTGGATTATGAGAACAAATGGGATGACGCATGATACACGTTCAATTTTAAATATCATACTCAAACTTAGGAAGACTTAACATCCTTGGCATGTTAAACTCCATTAGCCAACCTCGTCCAAATGATGCCTATCATGCATCTTATATGTGTGGTTGTCTTGTTAGGCCTATCTCTGGCACATGAGAGGTCCCTTGCATTATAAGGAGTGATATATTTTGCATTTGATAATTATTACATCGACACTAACTTATTGTTTTTGTGTTTAAGTTTTACTCCCACTCTTGAGGTTGACCTGTGCATTCTGGCCGAGCATCAGTACCGGACGAGAACTAAGGGACCAGTTACAACTCCTCCCCCTTCACAAACTAGAAGAAGAGGAAAGCGAAACATCATGTCTGATTTGAATAATGCTGCTCTTGGTGATGATAACCTTGGGAATAATGGGACACCCCACAAACCTGCTTTGGTTGGGTATGATGAACATGTTGCTACTTTAGAGCAAAGAATTAAAGAACTCGAAGAGAAACTGACAATGGCCAGTTTACCCGTTGGTAACTCCGCCCATTCAAGAGAAATCAGTCGATCCAAGTGGGTCAGCCCGCCCTGATAGAAAGGACCCTATGCGCCCAACTGATCCCCCTGTTGTTTACCAAACAACACAACCAGCTCCTTACCAAACAGCACCATCTGCTACCTACCAAAGCGCACCAACCGCCACATATCAAGCACCACCTCCCTATCAAGCACCACCTCCTACATACCCTACTTACCCAAACACAAGCCTACCTCACACCAACACTGCATATCCACAGGCTTACAATCCCATGTTCATTGCCGAGACCAAACAACTCACTTCACCCAAGACCATGACAACTATGAATGGGCGGAGGATGAGACCAATGATGATGGGACGAAAGAGAAAGTTCGTAAGCTAGAGGCAGCCTTTAAGAAGTTTGAGACTTGTGCATCTATCCTACTTTGAAATTGCCAGACGGATACAAGATACCAAAGTTTGACCTGTTCAATGGAATTGGAGACCCTATGGCACATCTGAGAACATATTGCGACAAGTTGATTGGAGCAGGGGAAGATGAGAAAGTACGAGTGAAGCTGTTCAGTCGAAGCTTGACCGGAGAGGCTTTGAGTTGGTTCTCTAAGCAGAAGCCTGGCACATGGCTCGGCTGGGAAGACATGACAGCAGATTTCGTAGAACGATTTGGGTACAACACTGAAATGGTACCAGATCGTTTCTACCTGGAAAAGTTGAAAAAGAAATCCACAGAGACGTTTAGAGAATATGCTACGAGGTGGAGAGCAGAAGCTGCCAAGGTGCAACCCGCTATGGATGAAAGGGAAATAGTGAATATATTCATCCGCATTCAAGAGGATGTCTATTACGATAAGCTGCTGCATATGAAAAATCAAAAGTTTGCTGATGTAGTGTTGATGGGAGATGACGTAGAAGAAGGGCTGAAAAGTGGTAAGATTATTAGCCTAGCTGCACTACAAGCTACTAATAAGGCCATCCAGTCTGGAAATATGAGCCTTTCCAAAAAGAAGAAAGATGAAGTCTCTTTTGCGGCAACCGTTCAAGACCCTGCTTTCAATCACTATTATCAAACACCGCCACCATTCTATCCCTACCATCACATACCACCTGAATATTCTGTTTACAATACTCAGGCCACTCGACCCATATTCCACACTCCAGCACCAAATCGTCCACCATACCAGCCAAACGCTCAACCCAACTACCGAAATGCACCATCATACCCCCCTAGGCCTCGCCCTGAGGCAAACCAAAGACCCAAAAGGAACTACACTCCACTAGCCGAATCTCGCACTCATTTGTTTGAGAGATTGAAAGCTGCCGGGCTTATCGTCCCGATACCTCAAAAGATGCTAGACAACCCTTCACCTAACTTTGATTACAGTAAAAGGTGTGCATATCACTCAGGTGGACCGGGGCATGAGACGGAGAGATTTTTTGCACTAAGAGACAAGATTCAAGACCTAATAGATGAAAAAGCCATTAATTTGAAGGCGCCAAATGTGCACAAAAACCCACTGCCCAATCATGGGGATGGGAAGGTGAATATGATCGACTTCAGCAAAGAAAGCAGTCTGGAAGGCACGATCATAAAAGCAAAAACAGTGGTTGCTGAATACAAGTTTGGCCTGGGGTACATCTTGGTTTGCAAAGGAAAAAGTACTACAAAAGATACAAGAGGTTGTCATTCACTAGAGCAGTTTGTTCCAACTCTGAAACAAGCATCCATTTTTCAAGCTACATGAAAACTCTCGAGGGAGAAAGACTTGTCGAAGGTGTTCACGGTATAGAAGATGAGCTGACCGGTCTAAAGGAACTATTCATGGAAGAATATGATGCAGCTCCTGGAAAGCATACTGAAGCCTTGAACATCTAGAAAGCTGAAGCTGAACAACTGAATCTACAGCACATTCCGAGCATGCCGAGAACCTTAGTGGAGCTGGGGCATTAGTTATTTTCTTAAATAAAACACGACTCCGAGTCGTTAGCTTTTATTCTCTTTGTTTTTCAACTTTGTTGCATCGTTGTTTCCTTTCGAAGACTTTTTCTCAAGTCCAATAATAAAATCATTTCCATTTTTATTTTAAGTATGCATCATTCACTATCAGCAAAATTATTTTAATTCCATTGAATCTGCGACTGTGATGTGAGAAGCAGTCCAAAACGACGAGTACAAGCCAGACTATGGTGATTTGACAGAAGACATTCAAGGAACTTCGTAGTTAATCGTGGAAATCTTATAGCAGACAACTGAGACAAGAACATATTGAGGAAGATGACTTACAATCCAAGGTGAAACAGTAGAAATACATATAAGGAGCAGAATTAGACAATCCCAAACGGACTAAAAGCATACTCAAGCAATTGACACTCATAGATAGCGAAGTATGAATACAACGAGCAATAGAATGACAAAGGCATTTACCAAAAGTTGGAGCAAGAGAGTTTATCCTAAAGTGGAATTCTCTAAATCGAGACAAAATTAGCATGATCCTTTACTCAGATGCAATCAAGAGATACTACATATCGAGCAACATCTATTTTTATTGGATTTGAACTACGTAGCGACCTGATTCCCAAAAGGGGATACGTAGGCAGCCTACCCAAGGCACGGTCACATCATAAGAGAATTTTATTGGATACTGGGGCAGAGTTTTTTGAGTTTTCCTCAAAAAATTCAAAGAGTACATTACAACATACTGGGGCAGAATTTTTGAGGGACCTCAAAAATTCAAGGAAAATACAAGCAGCACACTGGGGCAGAAATTTTGAGCTTCCCTCAAAATTTCATGATGAAAGATCTTCGAACAGCAAATGGATATAGAGGAGATTATATCCAAACAACACATCGCAATCTATGATTCAATGAAATAAATTCATATCACTCTTTAAACATTATCTTTCTCAAAACACATGCATATCCTTTTTTGTTCTCCCTTTTTGCCCACAGCTCGACTAAGGTTGATGCTCGAAAAGAGAGATATTACAAGGAGGTCATGCAAGATGCAGCAGCAGAGTGCAGTACAACGAATGTGCAAGTCAACCTCCACCCAAAAACTCATGAACTTTCTTTGATTGCAGGTTTACACTGGTACCGAGTATACCTAACAACCATGGCAAAGCAACATTCATTAATCTGACAAGCATAGAATCCATGTCGGTGGATATATAAGGTTCGCGTCTATGGACATGACATCAATTTGACAAGAATAGGATCCATGTCAGTGGATGTATAAGGTCTGCATCGGTGGACATGACAAGCATAGGATCCATGTCGGTGGATATATAGGGTCCGCGTCTGTGGATATGACATCAATTTGAAAAGCATAAGATCCGCATCGGTGGATATATAAGGTCCGCGTCTGTGGACATGACATCAATTTGACAAGAATAGGATCCATGTCGGTGGATGTATAAGGTCTGCATCGGTGGACATGACAAGCATAAGATCCATGTCGATGGATATATAGGGTCCGTGTCTGTGGATATGACATCAATTTGACAAGCATAAGATCCGCATCGGTGGATATATAAGGTCCGCGTCTGTGGACATGACATCAATTTGACAAGCGTAGGATCCGCATCGGTGGATATATAAGGTCCGCGTCTGTGGACACAACATCATTTTGACAAGCATAGATCCATGTCAGTGGATATATAGGGTCCGCGACTGTGGACACGACATAAATTTGAGAAGCACAGGATCCATGTCGGTGGATATATAGGGTCCGCATCTGTGGACATGACATTAATTTGAGGAAGCATATTTGGTCTGCATCGGTGGACACATTCAACAATGAAAATGATCTAGGGCTCGCGTTTGTGTACATGACAACAATGACAACATGGTAGGGTCCGCGATTGTGGGCATAATTCAACAGTTTGAAAGCAAAACAACATTCGTGTTTGTGAACATGAAGACAATGAAAAGCATAGGATCCATGTCGGTGGATATATAGGGTCCGTGTCTGTGGACATGGCATCATTTGATTAGCATAGACTCCAAGTCGGTGGATATATAGGGTCCGCAGCGGTGGACATGATATCAATTTGAGAGGCATAGAATCCATGTCAGTGGATACATAGGGTCTGCATCGGTGGACATGACATCCATAGAATCTGCGTCGGTGGATATATATAAGGTCCGTATTTGTGGAACAGCAATTGAAGGTATAGGGTCCGCATTTGTGGGCATAGTTCAGCAATCTGAAGCAGAGTAAGAATCTGCGATTGTGGATGATAGGGTCCGCGTTTGTGGGCAGTTCAACACAGGATCCGTGCCTGTGGATACAGTTCAACATTGAAAGCACCTTAAGTATCGAAGAGACATATGATCTGTGTTACTGGATGGAAAGTTTGGAGTCCATGTTTGTGGACGAGATGTCAATCAAACAAACATAAGGTACGCGTTTGTGGGCGTAACCAACAATTTAAGGAAGCATATTTGGTCTGCATCGGTGGACACATTCAACAATGAAAATGATATAGGGTCCATGTCGGTGGATATATAGGGTCCGCATCGGTGGACATGATATCATTTGAAGGAGCATAGAATCTGCGTCGGCAGATATATAAGGTTTGCACTGGTGAACATGACAACAATTTGCAATAGAGCAAAGTCCGCATTGTTGGGCATACTATCGGAAAGATATTTGGATGAAACATCAATCAAATAAGTATCAGACAAAACAACCCCTCGGCTCAACAGGGAAGTTTACTTTACTTTACTTTACTTTATCTTTACATCTATTGCATTTATCATGATTTTGCTGCAGGGTACGCCCCGATTTCTCGACAAATTCCTGTGCCATACTCTCACGCCTGCTCCCAAACATCACGGCCAACCATGCAACCTCAAAATCTCTAACACATACAAAGCAAAGCATAACACTATAGATATTGTCTTTTGCTACACCCGCAAGCTACCTATCTTGCCAAGTTCCATGCTACAATTCCATACTCGCACCAGTGGTCTACCTAATCCTTCCTTGTCGATTGGGTGTCAGTTTCGTATTCCCTCTTATTTGTATCCATCTGCGCCAATCGTGCGTATTTCCGTGCTTAATCATGCACGTCTGCTTGAATCGTGTGCATTCATAAAACTCGCTCCCCCAAATATTTCCTAGCTCAGTCAAGGTAATACTGAAGGTGAGATTATTCATTTATCGAGATGAAATGGAAACTATGTCCGTGTAAACTCCTCTTTATGGGTGTGTCGTGCACCACATTTTCATAACTAGGATGATTATAAGCATCTTTTCCCATGCTCGATTTATCGATGTTATTTCATCTCCAACAATACCTTTGCTTCATTCATCATTTATCCCGCCAAAAGGCAAAACATACAAGAATCTAAACTTTACATACTTGGATAAGTTTAGTCTTTACATCCAAAATCGTGTGTCATAAACATCTTACGCAGGCAACATGCCATTCTAGAACTACACACGGCCTGATTCTCGTGACACCCGAGATATGTAGGCAACTCAGAGACCGGGGTTCGGCCAAAAACACCCCAAAAACCCCCATTCTTCCCCTTTCAATCTTTTTGCCTACCAGTCGTGACAAAATTGGTTATTCCGTCAACTATCTTTGCCCGAAGACTCTTTCATCATCCCCAGGCAAAGAGGGGCAGCTGTTGACACCCAATTTTGTCCCTCCATTTTTCGTAATTTGGCTGTATTTGATTAAAATTTATAATAGTAATTTTTCAAACAAAACTGCATTAGATAACATGCATTTACGTATGTAATATTATTATTAATCCCCTATTTATATAACATTTATTTAATTATGATTATAATTACGCAATTACATTTATTTAAGCTATTTTTCAAATTTCGTATATTATTTTATGCAATTTAATGCATTACGATATTATTTAATAATTACTTTTGAATTTTTTTATCTAATTAGTATTATTTGTGGTCGTCCATATTAATTAAATACATTTATTTATAATTATCTACATAATTATTTACAAATTCCTTATATTATACTTATTATTTGTATTTATAAGTATTTTGATTAAATATTAGCCATTTTTCTATTTTACAATTTCATTTCCACTACATTCAGTCCACGTCATTGCCTTTTGTCCACGTGTACGCCACCTAAGCTCCACCTAAGCTTACACCTCACTAAATACACTCCTAGTACAAGTATACACATGTTTAGCTTAAAGTACACACACATTAAGCATGTGTACAACTCACTCCAGCGTATGGTACAACCCCTTAAAGCACCCACTTATCCACTTCATCACATATGCTACTAATACACACGCGCGCGCGCGCCTACATGGCACAATCTCAGCCTTCCATCTCACAGATCCAACGGCCCAAAATAAATCTCCCCATTTGATATTTTACAACACCCCTCACCACTTAAAACCCTAAAAACATATTTATCCTATTCCCTTCCCCTAAACCAGCCGTCGCCTTCGTCCTCTCTCCCCCTTTCCCCAATTCCCATCCAGATTCAACCCAAAACTCCACCATATCTCCGCATCTCCTCCGCCATCGAATCCTCCATCTCCGCTCGTCTCCTCTCTCTCTTCCTTATCGTTTTCACACGGGAAAGAGGGAACAAATCCCCCTTCTCCCTCTCTTTCCATGGAAACCGAAAAGGAAGAGGTAGAAGTTGACAAATCTCGTCAAATCCACGCTGATTTAGCACGTTCAAGGCAAGCTATCCATGATTCGAATTTGAAAGATTGAGAATTAAACATAAATAAATCGGGTCAATCTTGACCCGACCCGGCGCTGAAAATGGGTAACCTCTTTCCTTTTCTCTTGTTTATTCTGATTCTGTGAAATCTCATGATAGCATGTGTAATTTCATATTATGAGCATGCCTAAACAAAAATGATTTCTTGTGGCTATTTTCAATTACTTGCAGAATCTAAAATTACTTGCAAATTGTATAGGAAACTTGATACTACTATAATTATTCCATGTTATTAGTCTCTACAAAATCATGTCGTAATTTTAATTTTTTAACTTGCGAGCCATAAGTGGCTAACTGTTTGGATTGTTTGAGTTGATTTGGCATCATTTGTTAGCATTAACCATGCCTTGTTATTGAATCTGTCTGCCTAAGTTTTAAGAAAGAAATCAGTCTCTCTAATGGGAATGATCAGGCCTATTTATGAAATTATGTAGGTTATAGTATCTTCCTGATTTCATGGGATTGATCCTTGATGTCCTGAAATCAAGATGTTGATTTCCTTTCCTTTGTTATTGAGAATTTGAAACTCAAAGCAGCCTATATAAACAGAACATCTTTACACTTTTAGGGACACCTCTAGGCACTGGAATACACAGCAGAATACTGCACTACTCTCTGTTTCTCCTTCTCTGCACTTTACACTCTCACACACAGAACCTGGATCTTGAATACACCTAACACATCTCTTCTCCTCTCTTTTTCTGGAAATATTCCTACGCCTCATCTATCCTCTCTACACACCGAACCAGACAGACCTTCTAGCTTTTCCTAACCTTCAGTTCCTCTCTTCTATACACTGAGATACTGGACGAGCTGATATACACCTGGATACACCTCTGGATACAGCCCCTCAAACTCAGACACCTTCAGCACACTTTCTCTACTTCCTACTAAACTGAAAACTCACATCTTCTCCCTCCTTTGAGAACACATTGTACTCGCGCCTTATTTCTCTTAATTCTTGTCATTGAAGTCCTTCTCTTCGCCTGCTAATAAACAGAGGCAAAGCCTGCTTATACTTGCTATTGTGTGCTGCTTGAAACTCATGTTAGCTTCTTTGCTTTCTATTGTTTCAAAGTTCTGAAGGTATGCATCTTAAAACTGATTGAATGGGCCTGCAGTATTTTGTCAAGGCACTCTGTTGGTTAAATAAAGTGTCGTTGAGTGTGTATGTCATTGTGTGGGCTGCTTTAGGCCACTACTAATTCTTTTGCAGGGACTTGAGTAAATTAGGGATAGCCAAAAGTGCTATACCCTTTATTAGTTATCTTTGCAGGTATTCAAATAATCCAGAGATAGCCTGAAAGCCATGCTTTTGTTCTGGGTATATCATGCAGACTTGTGAAGTTTTGAAAAATTCATATTTGATTCAAGAGAACCTGTGAAGTAAAGGGACCAAGGCCCTAGTTTATTTCCATCTCTATGTTGCTTATTAGTATTACTGTTTTTAACTAAATTTGTGAGCATTTACTAAGAAAATATATTTGTTAAGATCCACTTGTTTGTATAAGCACCATAAGGTGCAATCTGGTTGATTAGGACAAGTATTGTACGTATAAGTTGATGCTTTGTGAAATAGCGATACACTTTATTTTTATATGTTAAAAGGCTAAAATTGTAAGGCAGGTGTAGTAGTCCGTTTCTGCAATTTTTTATATGATAATGTAGTAGGTCTAAAGCTTAATTTGAAACTAAAGAGTAGACTGTTTCTGCAAATTTTAGCTTCAATTAATAAGTTTCTGCAAATAATTGAAAGTGCAACTTTGTTTTAAAAACTGGCCTATTTCCGCAATGGCTAAACTGCAGAATGTTTTACAACAAAGGCTGTTTTTTTCAATCCTAAAATTCTGGATCTGTTTTGAAATCTACACTCAATTCGTTAATTTCTCCAAGTTAATTAATAGCTTGCGGGGGATTTAGGACTTTGGAGGTCAAGTCTTATAAAATTACATTATTTTCACTTTAAAAGTTGTAAGGTAATCCCTCAAATCTATATTGTTTGCCTGTAAGTATTTTGATAAATATCATATTTATTTACTTAATTATACATATATGTACGCCTATATTAGAATTGATGCCTATTATTTGTTAAGTACTTTCTAAATGTCACATATGCCATTTCTACTCTCTAGTTAATTGTATACTTATTTTATCTATCACCATTTGCTTGCAACATTACTAATATTTTCAAAATATACTATATTTATTTATTTTTGTGCTTATTCTAGATAAATTATTTTAAACGTGACCTCACACTAAAGTCGCCACCGAAGTTAAAGGTACGTGACCATTAATGTCACAATACCATCCTTTAGTGGCGCACATTTTTACTATATATTTCCTCCTTGTCCCATCATCTAAAAGTTGACTATGTTAAGATGAAAATGTTGGTTGATTAAGTTCAATTTTGTGATTAGAGGCTGTATGTGCAATATGACTAAAATTTAGAGCTACCTCTAGAAAATGTTGTATTGTTGCACTAAGTAAATTTGTTTCAGTGAGCCTAAGTATGAATATTTGCGGTAATGTCATGTAGTTGAGACTCTATTCAGATTTTGGTCACTTCTTTAATAATTAGACGACCTTGATCTTTACCTGTATTGAAATCTACCCTGCTTGATTTACTTTAATTTATATGCGCCTATATTTGCTTATATTTTGCCGAATTACACACTTAAACCCAATGTAGAAATCGACCGGGAACCACGTTTAGTGGAACTTAGGAGGTGCATAACCCCTTCCTTCTAGGTTAACTTGAACACTTACCTGAATCTCTAGTTAGCGAGACCAACCCGGAGTTATCTATTAAAATTAGTTAGAAATATTTAGGTGACCTAATACGCCTAGTTAAATAATTTATTAGGTGGCGACTCCAAAACTCAACTCAAACGAGTTACCCAAGTTGTAAACCACTTTATTATTTAAAGTGGGGTGCGACAACGGTTAGCTTCGATCCCTCAGTTTGAAAAGATAAGCCCGAGAAACATCCCCGACGACACTCCGAATGCACATTTTTCGGGATTAAGTTTCATTTCAAACTTGTCCATTATTTCAACTGCTATTTCAAGATACTTTATGTGATTCTTTGCGCACTCTGACTTTACCAGCATCTTATCAGTGTACACTTCCATTATCTTCCCAATCTAATCCTGGAACATTAGGTTGACAAGCTGCTGATAGGTGTCCCAGATATTTTTTTAATCCGAATGGCATTACCCGATAGTAAAAATTCCCTCAGCCGATGATAAACCACGTCTTCTCTTGACCGTCAAGATCCATGGGGATCTAATTATACCCTGAATAAGCATATAGGAAACTAAGCATCTCGTGCCCTAACGTAGATTCTATGAGTTGATCAATGTTCGTCAAGGGGAAGGAATCTTTTGGACACGTCTTGTTCAGGTTATGAAGTCTATGCACATTCTCCACTTTTCGTTCTTCTTTGGAACCACTACCATGTTAGAGAGCCAATTTGGATAATAGACAGCCCGTATAGATCCATTGTTTAGTAATGTTTCCACTTCCTCGTGGATTGATTGATTCTTTTTTAGACTAATCAATAATCTATTTTGTTTTTTCGCTTTAAAGGTTAGGTCCACAATTAGCTTATGTGTGATCACTTGGGTGGAAATTCCAGTATATCCGTATGTGTCCAAGAAAAGGTAGCCGTCCGAGAACAAATGAGGCTGGTGAATTCGACTCGGGCTTCGACTACTAATTTTGAACACATATAAAACTTCAACAGTATTTTCATCGAAAATTAACAACTACATATAATCTACGGTAGCTTTAAAGACCTTTTCTTCGTCCAGGTCGCAAATGACATCAAGTGTTTCATATGGGTCTGTCTCTTCCGGCTCTTTGGGTTCAATAGATATATCAGCCACTAAATGTGGTCCTAATTTCCTCAGCTAATTTTTAGTTTCTACCTTGGCCGCATGCGCGATAATGGTAAGTAGCAGCTCATTGACAATCTTTGTTCTCCCCGAATTTCTGTTACACCCCACTGGGTCTGATACATAATATATGGGTGGAGTGTTGAGGGTACCTCTCCCATCTCGTGTACCCACGTCCTCCCCATGGTGGAATTATATGAGATGTAACATGCCATGACTTAAAACAATGTTAGCTTGGTCATTTCTGGCGCAAGGACCGGTAAGACGATCTCGCCGACCTACGTCTCATTAGAGTTGTTGAAGCTAGTCAGTGTGTAGAAGTTCGGGACTATCTGGTCCAATCTCATCTGATAATGTTCACGACACTCCCAATATCTATGAGCATGTATTTTACTTGTGAATCATCGAAGCTTAGGGTGATGGCAAGGGCATTATGGTGCAAAAAAGGAGACCCTTTGTGTCACTTTTATCAAACAACATCATATCGATATGTGGCCTATTCTTTTCTTCTTTGTGAGCTCCACTATATACCATGCTGACTAACTTTTGAACTTCTTATAATGACAGGAGTTGTCCTCTCTCTCTACCTTCACGACGTACACCTTCTTCCCCTTTTCAGACATCAGCCATTTGAGGTGTCCCTCATTAAGAAATTGTGCTACTTCTAGCATGAGAGCTCTGCAATTGATGGTTTCATGACTATTGCCACTGTCAAATTCACATTAAGCTAATGAGTCATTCTAGTCTAGATTATTCCTTATATCTGGGGGCCAATGGACCTGCTGTCCTAACCTTTTGAAATAATCCCTTACTAATTCCACTGGAAAACTTTTGAATCATCGAGGCTCAGGTCCTCCCCTAGGTTATAATGGGTCTTCATCTTCTTGAGAACCTTTTTTTTAGGCGTCATCATGCCTAACCACAGATCCTGATGCATATGGATGATATCCACTTCTACTTTTGTTCTGTGGTTGTTGGACTTGTCATGTTTTGATAAATCACACAACTCGTGCTCTCGGCTCTCTCGAACGATCTAATCGAATCAGTTTCGACCCTAAGTTTATGGTTATACTGATGGTGTAGCTCGTTCCATGTCTTGGCCAGGTGCTTCTGTAAACCTCTTAGCAGCTCTCGTGTGGCTGTCGAACCCTTGGGATACTTCAGACTCTTAATGAAAGACAATGTTGCGATATTATCTAGCACCAGTGGGAGAGTCATACGTTCTTTCTGGAACTTTTCCATTTATTCTTTCAACAACTAGTTTTTCTCTCGCTTAATCTCAAAAGCATCCTCCATTCTTTTCTCCTGCATTTAGGCACCAGAATGCATTTTCACGAACTGGTCATGCATCTGGGTGAATGACTCGATGGACCCTTCGGATAGCTGAGTGTACCATGTCAAAGCATATTTGGTTAAGGTAGAGCCAAAATTTTCACCAGTACTAACTAGATTTCCTCATTTGTCAAGTCGTTGCTCTTGACTGATATGACGTAAACATCCACGTGATCACACAGGTTAGTGGTGCCATTATACTTGGGTATGTTGAGCAGGAAAAATTGCTTTAGAACTAAGAGCGGTGCGACACTTGGTTTTTAGGGTTGTTGGGCGAACTTGTCCTTGTCGACCTTCTTCAGCACATGTGAGCCCCTCTGTATTTGATCTGTTCGTTTGCTTTGTTCCTTCAGCTGGCGGAGTATATCTTCCTCGAAAGAGGACCTTGTGTTACTTGGACGGTTGTGGTGTTAGAACTTCTTGGAATTGCGTTGAGGTTTACTGCCGTGCAACAAATCCCGTTGGCCTTGATCGTCACATGTATTCTGGCAGCGGCGCTATTTTCCTGAGGGCTTCCTCCAGGTACTTGGACAACATGTCAATCATTAGCATTGATTGTTGCTGTTACACCTTGATGAGTTTCTCGAACGCCCTCTCGAACATGTCTTTAGATTTACTTATGCTTATCCTTTGAGTAGGGTCTTGCTCCTGAGACTTCGACTTAGAGTCGGTTTAGTCGTCATCCACCTCCAGATTTACTGCATCCACGACTTGATTAGCTTCTTTTCCGTTGAAGTCCCTGGCCGCCTCGACTGCTGCCAAGGCAACAACATGTGGTAGTCTGTCGTTGTCTTGCAACATGGCTGGATTCATTTTTTAGAATAACCAGGAATTATGTGGGCCCCACTATGGGCACCAAACTGTTTATAACTCAAACTTTCTCAATAGGTAAAACAATAATGGAATATCGAAGAAAACAAGTAAAATACTTGTTTGCTTGAGTATTGAAGAAAGAAGTAGGAATCTAGTTGAATCTCAATGTAGGGAAACAACAGAGAGTATGTAGTATTTATAGGTCAAACTTTGCCCCAATTCTAGTCCTTACACAACACTTTTATGTGAGGCCTTTGGCTCATTACTAGAGGCGGTTTACTGATTTCACTCTAGACAGGAGTAGAACTAACCCTAAGGCAGCTAGCAATAGAAGTAAGTGTATCAGTTCTGCGCCGTGCCTTTCGAGTGGTCGTATCTGAAGGAGGTAACATATCCTCTAGCGCCCATTGCCTCTTTGGACTTATCTTACTTGGGCCAACTGACCTTTTATTTCCATAATTACGGGTGGGTAGAACCAATGTGGCGATAGAGAGAAAGAAAGATTAGAGAAATTAATATGTATGCAACTAACAAAAAGATACTACTATATATTAGGTCAACAAGTGAATCAAGATAAGTACTTCGTGAGATGAATAATAGGAGCAGGAATATAGGATTCTCTAAGGCCTTTGAAACTAGTTCAACTAATGCTTGAATTGGGCATAACAATCATATCGTTAGAGTCAAAATCATGACTCTAGATTCGTTTACTAAGTTATAAGTCATTTGCACTGCATTAATTGCTGTGTTTATTTAATTTCTTTATCCAACATTTCAGAGGTTGCTCACGTACTCATTTTACTTGGATCATGCTGAGAGCATAACCACGTAAACCAAATGGTGTGATATGCCAGATAAGATTTCTACACATCTAATCAGAAATTTCGATCCTTGAGATTAATATAATAGATAAGCTCTTAATATGAAGCATTTATTCCTACAAGTTGATCTTTCATTCCACTTGTTCAATACACATTGACCATATTAGTTTGGAAGCTTTCACTTAACTTTGTTCTGTTCGTCAAAGTTTTTGAGAGTGGGTTGTGGAGCTTTTTTTTTTTTTTTTTTTTGGGGGGGGGGGGGGGGGTCATGGAGGGTGCTTAGTGAAAGTGTGGCATTGACTTTATTTATTACTAGCTTCAACTTTTTCCCTTTTTGAGCAATGGCCAACACTTAATGGAAACATAGCCTAGAAGGACTTTAGATCATTCCTTCACCTTGGATACCTTAACCCATGATTCATCAAGTCAAACTGTCTTACTTTTAACAGAAGATATTTTTCTTTTAGATGGAATGTGAAAAACAAAATAAAAAATGTTTGACATGAAGAAGCAGTATTAACATCTAAACGGAAGACTATGGGACCACACGTTGTACATACATCCTTTGTTTCTCTATCCTATCGCATATGCATTGTCTATTTCCTAAGAAGAGTTAATATATACTTTCCTTCTATCTTGGATAATAGCAAGTACTTTTCTGAGACATCTTTATTAAAAAAAACCCAAATAAGTTCCTTTTCCATTTTAACATTTCTGAGCTTTGTGTTTAATCCATGGCCTGTTAACATATTTTCTCTTAATGATCAATATATAGATGCTTCTTCATTTGCGAAACACGGTTAATATGATCTTCATCCTTAGGAGTCGTCTGGTACGCCGCGTTAAAAATTAATATCTACATAGAATCCAACATTAAATTAGTACTTTTTTTGGTTCCTTCCTTGTCCCATGCATAAAATTCCACATTAGCTATACCATGTTTGATAGCCTTTTACCTTGTTGGCATTAATAATACCTGCATTAATTATGCAGAAAGTATTATTTTGTACGGGATAGAAGGTGGAATAATAATGCGGGTATTAGCAATACATATATTAAAATTTTATAATGACAAAATTAACTCTCATAATAGCTGAATTACAACTATTTAATGAGTAAAAAATATATTAAATTATATATTATATATGATATGCCACTGAATGTCTGAATGTACTAGTGTGTGTGTGTGTGTGTGTATATATATATATTGTTTTCTGACCAACAAAGTTTAATGTTTGTTCATTTTTATAAAATTTTACTCTTACACATAAATTTTTAACCATAAAAAGGTAAAATCTTGGTGAATGATTAATTGTATAGAGGTTCGAATATTCATTGTTCATGTCAACTCACTAACTTATAAGCTCAAGTTTACTAATGGAAATGAGACAATAAATTGTATTGGGTAAAATCCATCGTCACCAAAGTTGATGACTCAGCATCCACATAGGCCGGCACACAAACGACACGTGGCAGCGAGTGGATATGAAGGCAAAGGATAAGACCGAAGATAAACAGTTGCAACGGACAGATGAACAGTCACTACGGCCAGAAAAGTCGCAGCCCATCAATCAAGGCAATTCAAAGTAGGAACCTTATCCACAAACAACACAACTGCTCGTCTGAGGGATTACAACTGCTTGTGAACGGGCACATAGGCTGTCTATATATTGTAATTTAAGTCACTAGCATACAATCTAATGCTTCTCTGAAATCTACGCCTGTATTCTAAACAATTTACTAGCATTCAATACTTTACCTCCAGCAAACATTTATTACTATTGCTTATCGAAAGATCTTCTCTACTGTTTCATTAACTGAATCTCTAAACAAGTACGAGGAAAGGAATTTAATCAAGTCTGAACGGCCTGAGCACGGTTCCTTCTTTGTCTGATTATTTATTCATTATATCGCATTAATTGTCTCTTTACTTTTCTGCATTTATTACAGGCATTTATATTTACTTCATTAAGAGCATTTTAATCTCGATTATTGACCGTGACCCCGCTTTACAAATTTAATTGTGAATTAACCTGATAAAACTAAATTACGGTTGAACAATTTGGCGACCACAGTGGGAGCCGGTTAATAACGTCCGTAGGTTAAAATCGCTCGTCGTATTTTGTTTGTCTATTCGTTTTTCCTTCGATCGCTGGTTCTCCTCGTTTTTTCTTTGTTGAAATGGCAGATAACAACTCGCACAACAACGCCCTTATTGAAGAGCAACAGGATCTCAGCGCTGCGGAGCAGATAAACCAGAATCCGGCCGAAGATGGGCAGCAAGATGTTCCCCTTGCAGACGACGACGTGATCCCCATCGCGGAGGACGAGAACGTGCTTCCAGCGGAACAGGAGAACGAGCACAGCCAGCAAGGCAGCAGAAATAGTCGCAACCCTAGCCGAGTGAATGTTGATCAGGAAGCCGGAGGATCTAGAAGACCCAATGGCCCCAGGAATTCGAGGAACTCTCAGGATGCTATCCTCGAATTCATACGACAGCAGGCCGAGATCAACAGGCAGATGCGGGAAGCTATCGACGGCCTACGAGGACAGAACACGCCAAACACGAGAGATCCACCCGTGGGGCGTCCAAGGGATGCTTCACCATCTCGTGCCTCGAGGCGAGCAGAAAATCAGAATGCGGGTTCAGCGGTGCCAACTGAGATGAGCGAAGTCATGGAGGCTCTCACCAAGCAGTTCAAGGAGAGTCAAGAGGCTTTGCAACGCTCCCTTCACGAGAGGATCGACCAGATCCCAGGCGCACCACCCACCCTGAAGAAGGTTGACGTTCAGCGGTATTCTCAAAGGCCTTGGAAGAAGGAAGCAGCACCAAAGGCCATCCCCAAGACATTCAAAATGCCAAACATACCAAGATATCGGGGAACAACTGACCCCAATGATCACTTGATGATGTTTAGCAACTTCATAAAAGCAAGCGACCTGACCGATGAGGAAATCGAGTCGGTGCAATTAAAGAAATTCGTGGAAACATTGGCGGATGGAGCTCTACGATGGTATTCCATGCTGCCACCAAATTCAATAGGATCTTTTGCCGAAATGGCGGAGTTATTCGTCAAAGCACACACAGGCGCCCAGAAGACGGAGACAAGAGTTGAAGATATCTTCGAAATCAAGCAGCTGCCTGGGGAGTCTCTTCGAAAGTATGTAGATCGCTTTCAGCGAGAGCGTATGCTGCTACCCAAGGTTCCAGATCGGTGGGCAGCAATTGCATTCACTAACAGCTTGGACGTCAAGAGCTCCGAGGCGACCAGACGACTGTACGAGTCCCTGCGAGAATATCCTGCGGCCAACTGGTCGGACGTCTACAACCGCTACAATTCCAAGGTACGTATAGATGAAGATAAATTAATTGGCACAGGTACTCGAGGACGGAGCCAAACACGCACCAGCGGCGCTGGAGGGAAGATCGAGACGGACAGGCCAGACGCACGGCACGAGCCGTACCCTAGCCGATCACGCAACAACTCCAACGGGCGCGGTCGCAACAACAGAGGCCTGGCGAGGAGCACTGATTCTGCCTCAACCTCTAGTGGAATCCCTACCCTGCCCGTCTTCAGCATCGGAGCAGTCGAGCTTGTAGCAGTTCTCGAGAGGATGAGCGACAAGGTCAAATGGCCCAAGGATATGAAGGGTGACCCCAGCACACGCAACAAGAACTTGTGGTGCGAGTTCCATCGCGATCACGGCCACACAACAGATGACTGCAAGGCTCTAAGGTATGAAGTTGCTAACTTGTTGAAACAGGGCTATCTCAAGGAGTACTTGACAGAAAAAGGGAAGCAGACTCACGCGAAGGCCCAGCAAAACAAGTCAGGACCTCCCCGAGTGTCCTCTCCAAAAATGACGGTCAACGTTATCTCGGGCGGAATTGAGGTTGACGCAGTCACATATTCAGCAAAGAAGTATGCTAAAGTCTCTATTACGAAGACCAAGCGACCACGACTTGAGGATGTGATGACTTTTGAAGAAGCAGATGCAGATGGCTTACAGTTTCCCCACATGGACGCTTTGGTGATAACGCTACGAGTGGAAGAGTTCGACGTCAAGAGGGTGCTCGTTGATCCAGGAAGCTCAGCAAACATCATATTATCTCGGGTCGTGCAGCAGTTGAAATTATACGATGGGATTGTACCAATTTCTCGCGTTCTCTCAGGATTCAACAACTCCAGTGAGAAAACGTTGGGAGAAATTACGCTGACAACCCTGGTCGAAGGTGTCATGAGACGGACAACGTTTCATGTTATTGATGGAGACATGGCCTACAACATAATACTTGGGAGGCCATGGATACACGACATGCAGGCAGTCCCGTCAACCTATCACCAAGTGATGAAATTCCCTTCAGAGTGGGGAATACGAGAAGTTCGAGGAGAGCAACGTTGTGCTAGAGATTGCTACTCAGTAGCAGTCAAGCTCCCCGAGGAAGCCAAATAGCAATTAATGAATCCGGGATTGGAATCCAGCAGCGCAACTTCAGACTACCAAATCCCGGAATTCATATCAAAGTTGGATGCACGAGAAGAATATGCGCCAACCATTGAAGCCCTTGAACCAGAAGAACTTTTCGACAACATGCCTGAAAGGAAGGTGTACTTGGGAGCAGAGTTAAATAAGGATTTACGGAGAGACATCTTGCATTTCCTCAAAGGACGGCACGCCACCTTTGCGTGGTCGCATGAGGACATGACGGGGATCTCCCCGAAGATTATCTCTCACAAGTTGAATGTGGATCCATACTTCCGCCCGGTGAAACAAAAGAAACGCCAGCAAGGAGCATTCAGGAACCAAATCATAAACGATGAAGTTGACCGCTTGCTCAAGATCGGCTCTGTCCGAGAAGTCAAATATCCTGATTGGTTGGCCAACGTGGTCGTAGTGGCCAAGAAGAATGGCAAGTGGAGGGTTTGCATCGACTTCACTGATCTGAACAAAGCCTGCCCGAAAGATTCTTATCCGCTACCTCAAATTGACCAACTGATCGACGCAACGGCCGGGCATGAGGTGCTTACATTCCTTGACGCATATTCAGGCTACAATCAAATCCTGATGAATCCCGACGACCAGGAGAAGACCTCTTTCATTACTTGCCGAGGTACGTATTGCTACAAGGTAATGCCTTTTGGACTTAAAAATGCGGGTGCAACCTACCAACGGTTAGTCAACCGGATGTTTCACGATCAAATTGGCAAAACCATGGAAGTTTACATCGACGACATGCTGATCAAATCCAAGCGAGCAGAGGACCACTTAGCTCATTTGGAGGAGGCCTTTCGGATCCTCGATCAATATAACATGAAGCTCAACCCGGAGAAGTGCGCGTTTGGAGTGGGTTCAGGGAAGTTCCTTGGTTTCATCGTCTCCCAACGAGGAATCGAGGTAAACCCTGCCCAGATAAAAGCAATAGAAGCCATCCCCAACGTACTTCACAACAGAAAAGATGTGATGCGGCTAACCGGGAGAGTAGCGGCGCTGAGGAGATTCATCTCCCGCTCGTCTGATCGGTGCAAAAGCTTCTTCGACGTGCTGAAACAAAACAAAGAGTTCGAGTGGACCCCCGAATGTCAGCAAGCACTTAAGGACTTGAAGCGGTACTTGTCGAGCCCGCCCTTACTTTCAACACCACAACCAGGCGAACAGCTATTACTCTACCTGGCCGTATCCGAGTCAGCGGTAAGTGCAGTCTTGGTGCGAGAAGACAAGGGTAAGCAACTACCAATTTATTACATCAGTAAATCTCTATTAGATGCTGAAACACGCTATCAACCTTCGGAAAAACTGGCACTAGCATTGGTAATCGCTGCCCGCAAATTAAGACCCTACTTCCAAAGTCATTCAATAGCTGTAGTCACTACTTTCCCCCTACGTAATATCTTGCATAAACCTGAATTTTCGGGCAGACTAGTAAAATGGGCAGTAGAATTAAGTGAATTTGACATATCTTATCAACCCCGAGTAGCAATAAAATCTCAAGCTTTGGCAGATTTTATCGCAGATTTTAGCGCCACCATGTACCCTGATGCTCAGCGTGAGGCGGTTCTCTTCGCCGGATCCGAGCCGGGGACTTGGACCTTGCACACTGATGGATCCTCGAGCGTGAAAGGGTCAGGACTGGGTTTAGTCCTCACCACTCCCTCGGGTGAAACCATCAGGCAGGCTATAAAATGTCCTTTTCTTACTAACAATGAGGCCGAGTATGAGGCCGTAATTGCAGGATTGAAACTAGCTCGAGATTATGGGGCAGACAGGATTCACCTTAAAAGTGATTCCGCCCTGGTCATCAACCAGATAAATGGAGGCTTCGTTGCAAGAGAATCTCGTATGCAGAGGTACCTTGCCCGAGTCACTGGTTTACTGGCACAACTCAGCAATTGGGAAGCTACGCAGATCCCGCGGGAGGAGAATCATGAAGCCGATGCCTTGGCCAATTTGGGCTCAGTCGCAGAAATTGGAGCAGCAGGTTCAGTGGCCGTGGCTCATCTCTTATGCACAACAATCGATAAGGACGCGATGGAGGTCAACACAACCAGCCTAACTTGGGATTGGAGGAATGAGATAATCAACTATATATTGCATGGAACCTTGCCATCAGACGTTAAGGCCGCTCGAAAATTGAGGATAAAGGCTGCCAGATATACAATTATAGATGGCACCCTCTATCGAAAGACTTTTGCAGGCCCACTCGCTAAATGCCTAGGCCCCAGCCAAACAGAGTATGTGATGAGAGAAGTTCATGAGGGGTGCTGTGGAAATCACTTGGGAGGAAAGGCGCTTGCGCGGAAACTCATACGAGCAGGTTATTATTGGGACAAGATGGAGAAAGATACCAACGAGTTTGTCAAAAAATGCGATAAGTGCCAAAGGTTTGCGCATCTCCTCCATCAACCGGCGGAGCCCTTGTATTCGATCATTTCCCCGTGGCCGTTTATGAAATGGGGGATGGACATCGTTGGGCCACTACCAACTGCGCCGAGGGGGGTACGTTTCTTGTTAATAATTACTGACTACTTTACAAAGTGGGTTGAGGCCGCAGCGTATTCGAAGATACGTCAAACGGAAGTAATTGATTTCCTGTGGCGTTATGTCATTTGTCGGTTTGGAGCACCCAAAGAAATTGTTATGGACAACGGCCCCCAGTTCGTTGGTCAGAAGGTCACGAAGTTCCTTGAAGATCTGCATATTAAAAGGATTACTTCCTCCCCGTATCACCCAGTGGCAAACGGGCAGGCGGAATCAACCAACAAAATAATAGTGGATTCGCTCAAGAAGCGCCTCGAGCAGGCCAAAGGATGTTGGGTGGAAGAACTCCCCGGGGTCCTTTGGGCATATAGAACAACCACGAAAATGAGCACCGGGGAGACACCTTACTCGTTAGTGTATGGCTCCGATGCATTAATCCCAGTCGAGATTGGCGAGCCAAGTCTCAGATATGCCCATGCAACCGTAGAATCTAATTCAATCAACCTCTCTGAGGAGTTGGATTTTCTGGAAGAACGCAGAGAGTTAGCATTAATACGAGTGGTGGCTCAGAAAGAAAGGATAGAGCAATATTACAATCGGGGACTGAGGCTACGCAACTTCGAAGTCGGGGACTTTGTATTGCGTAGAGTCTCCCAGAGTACGCAAGAGGTGAACGCCGGCAAACTTGGTCCAAACTGGGAGGGTCCCTACAAGGTGGTTGCATCAGCTGGTAAAGGTTCATACCGTTTGGCACGACCAGATGGATCGCTTTTACCCAGCAGTTGGAACGTGGCTCACTTGAAAAAGTACCACTTCTAAGTGGTACAGGGGTTAGTATTTCTATCCATTTTTACATTGCTTACATGCCTTCGTTTTCTTTTTCAGTTGTTCTATTTTCTTATCTTTGTCTAAATGGTACTAACGGTCTTCGGAAGGCCAGATCCGTTTAGCTCAACTGGTAGAGCTCGAAGTCTTCATGCTTCGCGGCTGTGGGTTCAAATCCCGCAACGGACACACTCCTCTTTTGGTTATATGTGTTCTCAGACTCAGCGCTTTACCCATTGTCTTTTCATGTTTGAAATTACGAAATTTCAACATGAAAACAGGGGGGTGGCGAGGGCCCCAGTAGGCCAAAATCCCGGCTAACACAGGTGATCTTCGAGCAGAGCAAGGTCATTCGTCGAGAGCACGGCTAAGCAAAATCAAGTAAGTTCAATAGAACTATTTTACTTGAGCTATATTGTCTTCTACATCTTTGCGGCCAGCACCCGCCTGAGTCCAACAAATTTACGACCAAAATAATCCTACATTCTGGTCATTAGGTTGCTTGCCCTTTTTCAATAGAAATAACGGGGAAGTCTCAACCAAACCAAATCAAATTTTTTTTCCGTTTCCCTGCGAAAACTCTCAACTATCAAATATGATAAGCAAAGTTTATCGCAAAACCGTCTTACACGGTCGAATTTCAGTCAGCCTGAACGAGCCCAGAAGGGCCTGGCTTCGGTTATCCTAACTAGAAATAACTTAACCTGGCCACGGTCAGATTTTATTTCAAAAACATCTGCGCAGATTAAACTAAAAAGGGAACTCGGACACTAAGGTTTGAAACATAACCTTGACCTCTGAAAACCCCACTAAGCAACAATCAACATTCATGTGAGTAAGACTTGAAAGACTAAAAATGGTCGTCAAGCCTCAACCGGACAAACGAAAGAAGGGAAATAGCCACAAACATACATTCATCAAGTTAACAAATGTTCAAAAGTTAACAAACATCCAACAAATTAACAGAGGGGCGAGACAAATATCAATCGTCATGTTGACCAGGGTCCCGACCTGATGCACTAGCTCCATCAGTCGGATCCCCGCCTAAGTCTTCATCTTCTTCATCTTCGTTGTCCTCACTACCCTCATCATCCCCTTCAACTCCATCGTCATCAGTTCCCACGTCCATGCCCAGGCCTTGCTAGACACTGATGATAGCTGCAATAGTCTGATCGAGGACTAAATCAACATTAATCTGGCCGCGCTGCATTTGGATGAGCAATTTCTTTTTGGCCTCCAGAGCTTCTAACTTGGATTCGATCGTATAACGATCTCGCAAGTTAGCCAAATCCTTCATCAGTAACTCTTGAACCTTTGCAGACTCCGCAACCCGACGTCTAGCCTCTTGCAGTTCTCCTCGAGCAGCCTGGGATTCAGCCTCAGCTTTGTTCATATTCCTCAGCATCAGGTCAGAAGCGTCGCGGATACTTGCCAAAGTAATCTCCTTCATATTGAGCTCATGGGCAAGTTGGGAGATCTGACGGCCCTGCTCGTCCATCTTTGCTTTTAGATCTTCAAAGGACAATACAAACCTGTCCTTCTCATCTAAAAGACGGTCCTTCTCCTCGAGGAGCGCGCCTATCTTGTCGCTGGCTTCAGCGTTGGATTTCTCCAACCTTTCTATCTTATCCTCGAAGAAGTCGCACTTCCCCTCCAGCACCCGCTTCTCCCCGATCAGAACCTTCTTCTCCTCTTCCAAGGCATGATTTGCCTGGAGAACCTCCAAAAGATCTTTTTTCAAGCCAAGAACTTGGTCTTGGTTGTTCAACCTGGAGCGAAGCATGAGCTCGGTAGCCATCATACTCGCCTGGCAACAAGTAAAAACATGTGGATAGTCAGGACTAAGGGTTTTGTGACAAATATAAGGAAAGTGAAGGAAGAAGACATTACCCGAGCAGTATCCTCAGCAATCGCATAAGCCAACTGCTCATCGTTCATGCTGCGCATGTTCCACTCTTCACGAGGGCCGATCAGGTTGGACGTTACCTTGACTAAGTGGCCAGGCTTCGTCAAAAAATCCGTGTCTGGGGGGATGATGAAGTCACATTCCCTCATGCACGGCCTGGGCTCTCTCGCCTGCTCCGAGGGGTAGTCAGGGCCAAATTTATGGCGAATACCTTTAACAGAGTACGCACCAATCGTACCTCCCAAAGATACTCGCCTGGTGAGCCTAGTCCGGGAAACTTCAACGTCACCTGACTCGCCGAGGCCCAGGGTGTCGCACTCCTGTAAATAAACTGGCGCTACCCCATCAGCAGCCAAGTTTATCATGTCTTTGTAGTAGAAGACCTGGGGTTCAGCCTCCCCCCCAGCCTTCTTCCCACCGTCAATCTCCTCGCCTGTCTCACCTTTCTCCTCACCTTCCTTCTCCCCCTTCTCCTCGTCACCTTCCATCATCGGCTCCTTGCCTGGACGCCTACTGCTAGCCTGCTCAGGCTCGCCTTGTTGACTCCGAGCCCGTTCAGGCTCGCTTGGCTCTGAAGCCTCAGGAAAAAATGCAAAACTCCCTTGCATTCTTTCCTCCCCCATTTCTTCGGCTCTCTCCTCCTCCCCGTCACCAACTCGGGGACTTGGCTCAAAGGCATAAGAGGAAGTCTCTGCAGCTCTCCTCTTATCACTCCGAAGATACGCTCTCCTCCTCTGATTCAAGCCCTCATCAGGGACCTCTGAATCTGACAAAACAACCACCACGGGCTCAGCTGATTCAGGGGCAGCCGCCGAACTCTTTATACTTTCTTGCCCAGACTTGGGAGTTTCGGCAGCCCCCACGGTGGCCTCAACTGTCTTCTCAGAAGACTGAGGGGTCTTGCGAGCCGTCCTTTTCTTCTTCTTAGGCTTACTCTTTTCAGAGTCTGTTTGTTTTCTCTTCAGGCTCGCAAGAATCTCCTCGCCGCCCTCTCTAGCTTTAATAGCCGCAGCAGTTTGAAGGATAGCGGCCGCCTCCTCGTTGACATCGGCCACGGGGTCGACAACCACCTCCTCGGGAGGAGGAGCAGGAAAGTAACTACCACCAGTACCCAAACCTGAAAGTAGAAGCTTATTGATGTCATAACAAATTCTTCATAAGTCAAGAAAGAGATGCGAGTAGGGATCCTACCATGGGTGCTGGGGTTAGACAAGTGCTTCAAGGAAGCATAGTGAGGCCATTGCCTCTGCTCGTGGGTGAACACCGTCAAAATTGGTTCGACCCAGGCAGACAATTCCTCCTCAGTAATCAGGCCATCATAAGGAATCTTGTCAGCTAACCAACAAAGAACAGAAATTAGAAACTGCAGAATACATAATTCAAAGAATATCCAACACAAGTACTCGGGGACTTACGAGTCTTGTTCCAGGCCTCGCGGAGGTTAGTTTTGTCGCCGCGAGTGAGGAGTCTGGACTGCACGTAAACGTACCGGTGCATCCAACCCCTATCCCCTGAGTCTTCGGACTTGCTCACTATAGCCTTTCTCCCCCTCATGCGGGCGTTTATGTACCCATCCCTGGCAACCTGAAGGCTATACAGAGCAATGAAATGTTTGAACTCAAAATCCTGCTCGGTCTCATCGGCGAACCACTGCAGCAGGGTAACAATCCTATAAACACTAGGGCATAATTGCCCCGGGCAGATCAGGTAGTATTTACAAATATCTTCTATGACGGGATGCAGCGGGAACGTATAGCCTATCGTAAATGGGTATGTAGATATAGCCGTCCAACCAGGCCTCACCGAAGTAATATTTTCTGTTGGGAGAGGGCAAGAAATCATAAGGTCATCATCCCACCCGCAATCAGCCCTAACCTTAGGCAGAAGGTCAGGGGTGATTGAACTCTTGAAACGGCTTGAAGGCCATGACCTTATGTTGCCGTAATGACTAGACGAGTTAACTGAACAGTCGTTCTCAAGATTCCCCCAAATTTTTGGAATCACGTCGGCAACAGAAGTTGGAGAACTCGTAGGTTGTCCAGCTGCTGCCGAAGAAGAACTAGCTGCAGCGTCCATATTCAGAACCCTCTTAGCTTTTGGAGACATTTTTAAAGCGGATTTGTTACGTTTTGAGTTCTTGATGGAAAGTGGTGTAAAGCTCTGAAAGTTAGTATGAAATTTGAAGCAAAGTAAAGGACCTTCAGCTGGAAAAAATTATATTTATAGGGTTCGCAAAACCTACACGTGGCAAACATCCGCATAAAAGGTGAATCGATCCAGCCGTTAAAGGAAATAATGAGATAAAAGTCGGAATGACGGTTTTCTTTTATCTCGGGACGTGCAAGACATGAGTAGGCACAGTTCAATCATCACGCCTGCAATCTCGGAACGCGCAACAGTCACTTCTTCAGGGAAAAGTGGAACGGAATAGACAGCTTGCACGTCTTGTATCCGACAGAGCATTTAATGCGTACACTAAAAGGACGCCAATCAGTCAAAACTTTTGAGGAAACATTTAATACTCGTACTAGAGGGATAACGACCAGTCCAACAAGCAGAACCTTGTGAAAACTCGTGCTTACTATGAAAGAAGAAATCAAAAAAGTTCATTCCCACTCGTAGTTGGTTCTCCACTCCTCGACCAGATCCTCTGCCCGAGAAGTGCGGGGACTATCTGTATTGGGTAAAATCCATCGTCACCAAAGTTGATGACTCAGCATCCACATAGGCCGGCACACAAACGACACGTGGCAGCGAGTGGATATGAAGGCAAAGGATAAGACCGAAGATAAACAGTTGCAACGGACAGATGAACAGTCACTACGGCCAGAAAAGTCGCAGCCCATCAATCAAGGCAATTCAAAGTAGGAACCTTATCCACAAACAACACAACTGCTCGTCTGAGGGATTACAACTGCTTGTGAACGGGCACATAGGCTGTCTATATATTGTAATTTAAGTCACTAGCATACAATCTAATGCTTCTCTGAAATCTACGCCTGTATTCTAAACAATTTACTAGCATTCAATACTTTACCTCCAGCAAACATTTATTACTATTGCTTATCGAAAGATCTTCTCTACTGTTTCATTAACTGAATCTCTAAACAAGTACGAGGAAAGGAATTTAATCAAGTCTGAACGGCCTGAGCACGGTTCCTTCTTTGTCTGATTATTTATTCATTATATCGCATTAATTGTCTCGTTACTTTTCCGCATTTATTACAGGCATTTATATTTACTTCATTAAGAGCATTTTAATCTCGATTATTGACCGTGACCCCGCTTTACAAATTTAATTGTGAATTAACCTGATAAAACTAAATTACGGTTGAACAAATATGAAATACTAATATCATGTAAAGAATCGTAGAATAAAAATTTGAATGATAATCGTTAAGATACTATATACTAGATTCTAGAGGGGGGTCTCCTTAGTGCTGTCATTATTAATCATCAAGGACAAAGGGTCAATATGCTTTAAATGACTGGAAGAACAAATAGATTCATCTTAATTTCAAAGTTTGAACAATTTGCAGATTGTATTCAGTACATTCTATATATGTTTTAAAAATTGATTTGCTAAACGAGTATATGTCCCTCCTCATTTGTCCATCTCACCCGTGCATGTTGTGACTAATTATGAACTTAGAATTCTACGTAATTCAAAGTACGAGCAGTATTAACTTGCCAAGCCAACCGGCTGAATGTTACTCCAATCTTGATACGGAATTTAAGAAAGAAAATAAACACTTTTACATTTGTGATATTAAATATAACACGCATAATGCCATATTTGTATGGCTAGAAGAACTTTTCATCAAAGATAAATGGCAAATTTATGTTAATTTCTTTCTAAATATAAAAATATATCATTATTTTTTAACATATTAATAATAAAATTGTGTCATATAAACTGAATGAACGAAGTAAGTAAAAAGGATTTAAGTTTTGTATACTATTAGTTTTTTTTTGGACACTATATTAGGTCATCCAAAAAATATTAACATTTAATTTTCAATAAAAAGTGAAATTTATAATCTTAAAAATAAGATATATTAACAAATAAAAGATAACCTCATAGCTACATAGAAAAGTATGCCTATTTTACGGTTGAGAAGATGCACTCAGGGGTCGTTTGGTTTGGCTTTGCTTTTATGCGGGTATTAACTATTAATGCGGGTATTAGTAATGTGGGCATTAATAATGTGTGTATTAATAATGTGGGTATTGATAATGCGGGTATTAGTTATGTGGGGTTTAATAATATAGGTATTAGCCACGCATATATTATAACGTAGGGATTATTTGTTGAATCACTGATGAATTACAAATTAACAAAAAATATTATTATTTAAAATATTTATTTATTCCTTAAATAAAATTTTAAAATATCCTTATTATTACGGGGGTTAATTTTATCATTTTAAATTTTAATACCTGCATTATTAATACCCACATTATTAAACCACCTTCTACCCCGCATAAAATAATACATAGATTCCCGCATTAATAATGCGGGTATTAATAATGCGGAATATATAAAAACGCAACCAAACGTTGCACTAATTTTATGCGGGTATTAAATTTTCACAGAAAATCAACCAAACACTGCGCTAAATTAACGCAGAGTTTTGCGCGGCTATTAATGTTTAATGAGGGGAACCAAACGACCCCTTAGAGCTTGTTTGGCCAAGCTTCTGGAGAGCCAAAAGTGCTTATTTTAAAACTTTGTGGTGTTTGGTCAAGTTTCTAAGGAAAAATAAGTACTTTTGAGTGGCATCAGAAGCTGTTTTTCTGCTATTGCGAAGAAGCTGAAAAAAGTAGTTTGTTGAAAAAATAAGTGCTTTTGATTATTTGGGACAAAAATACCCATATCAAACTTTCATATTTAATCAAGTTAATATTATTATATATCCATTTTCATAATTTGGTAATTTTTTCAAATATTGGGCAAATACAAATTAATAACAAAAACACTTCTCTAAAATTTGGCCAAACATATATTGGTTATCTCGCAAAGCACTTTTGATAAAAAAAAATACTTCTCAAAATAAGCTGATTTTAACAGCTTGGTCAAACAGGCTCTTATATGCCTAGAGCATGCAATTTTCTATGCCATTTTTTGTGGCTAAACTTTATAATCACACGATTGGAGCTACCCAGAGCGACTCTAAAGACAAACTATAGCCAGAAATATCTCACATTAACTCTTGTTGTATACCATCTATATAGCTCTTTTTTGTTTTTCTTTATTCTTTTTGGGTTGACTATTTCCAGAGTTAATTACTTCTCCTTCAATAGCTGTCAGACGAAATATCATCATCATGCATGCCCGCATGGTAGTCTCACTAGCCTTCAACTTAAAATATTCGGTAGTGGTTAAAATAAAAGTTTAATATTCTTTTTGTCCAAATTTATGTGATATTATTCTTTTTTTAATCGGTCTAAAAAAATGCCACTTTTTTATTAGACCACAAATATTAAAAGTATTATTTCTTTCTTAAATTCCGTATCAAGTCAAATATAGTCACATAAAAAGTATTGTGAACTCTCTTGATCCTTGTTCCATTTTATCTGTGTCTCGTCCAATATATACAAAATAAATGGCGATTATATAATGGGAGAAGACTTGAAAAAAAATTACTCCATACATTGTATGTGCATTATATTGCAGTTAAACTCAACTAGCTATTGACAACCATCACCAAAAACGGTAGCACATTATGAATTTTGAATTAATTACTTCATTCGTTACATTTTTTATCACGCTCTTTCATTGTTAGTTTATTTAAAAAAAGATGACCCTTTTTTTATATGAAATAACCTAACTTTATACTTTCTATTTTATTTTTAACCTCATATTTTTTTATATTCACCCAAATTTCATGTCATGTTCCGGCAAAATTTTTTCCTTAAATTCAGAGATTGCTGCATACATCGAAACATATGGAGTATATCATACTGTGTAAGAATATTAGTATTACAAAACACCCTTGAGAACACAGTACGGGTTTGTATTTCCCAGAAAAAATCATTGGAAATTATCTGTTTTAAAAGCTACAGGGAAGGATCCATCATGAAGGATGTTTGCCCTTCTTGGTAAACACAAGTACTTGAAACAACATGCATCATAAAGAAAGAAACCACCAGCAAATATATCTTTTGACACTCACAAGTTTTTGAAATAACATGCAACACGTTTAAACCTACTTCACTTAGAAAACTTGAAACAAAATAATGGAAAGAGAAAAGGGTAATGAGCCTGTATAATTTTGGGAATCTTTTCTTTCTCTGAAACAGCAAAACACCTTGATTACAAAAGTAGATAGGTGCAATGCAATAAAGTTATATGTCTATGTCTACCTCTTTATAGTTTCTTGGTCTGTACTTCACCCCCTCATACATCTCTTTTGCGAACTTTAGTCTCAAAAAAGTTAACATCATAAGTGAAAATCAATATATCAGAATTCAAAATTAAATCAAAATTCGATGTCTTATATACTATAATAAACTTTTCTTCTCTATCAATAAATAACTAAAAAAAAAAAAGCAAGATATACCATATTGTCTATTGATGAGTATATCTAGTAAACGATAACATAAAATTTTTAAGTAACTAGAGATTAATTTTGTACAAAATAAAGGACCATAACTCTCACCTCCTCTAGCAATTACTAGTAGTAAATATTGTTTCTTGACAGTTTGAGGTCAATATCTTGTAATCCGTATAATTCTTATGCTTCTTTGTTGTGAAGCTTTTCTTTTAATACCACTTGGTCTCTTAGGTGCAGGTGGACATGTTGTCACGACTGGAATTTTTGATTCCAAAGAAGTTGGAGTCTTGAATCCGTCATCATCATCTTCTGGTACCACTTCTTCAAATCTTCTCACAACCAATCTTTCTTGATTTTCAGGTTTTTCACTAGGAGAACTTTTAACGAGGTCATCTTTTAAATGATCTTGTACAATATTTCTACTCCCTTCAGGATCTTGGTGCAATATAACTGTTTTATTGATAACCCCATGATGATCTTGTGCAATATCTTGACACTCTTTAGGATCTTGATGCAATATAACTTCTTTCTTGATATAATCATCTTTTTGATGCTTTTTTGCAATATCTTGACGCCCTTTAGGTTCTTGATGCAATATTGCTGTTTTCTTGATATCAACATCTTGTTGATGATTTGTTGCAACATCTTGACACCCTTTTGGATCTTCTAAAGTGGCTAATGGTTGAGAATCACTAGACTTGATAATCTCTTTGGAATTTGATGTATCCATAATGAAAGACCAAATCTTGAACAAGAAAGGGTCGTGGGGAGCTTATAGGAGAGAGAGGAAAAGAGAGAAAAAGTGAAAGAATTAAAATAGGGGTTTCTGTTAATATATAAGAAGAAGAATAGGAATAGTAGTTCCATTAGAATTAGGAAGAGGAAGAAGAATCGGACTACTAATAAATATCAAAGTCATGATCTCTTTTTGTTCTTTGAGGTTCCAAGGATTTCGTTTCACAAGTTGGAAGAGGAAAGGGAAAAGTGGAAAAAAAAGAAGCCTTATTACATTAAGGTATGTTTGAAGTTTATTGAAGGATCCAATGCACACAAACTCTCACAAAATTCTTCTTTTTCTTCTCTCTTTCAGTGTCCTTAAAGGATCCTAACATCATCATTATTTACTAGGGTAGGCCATAAATAAGTTAGTAATCGTAGGAGTTATATTTTTTTCTGTTCTTTTTTTAAACAAATTAATGAGTTCGACCTTAAAATTCTTAATACTGAAATAATTAACTTTAAAATTATGCTTTAAATCTAATACACCTGGCAAACATCCAATCTATGTGATATACTTTAAATTACTAGAGTCAAAATTTTTTCTTCAATACTGAAATTACTTTTAAATATTTTAAGCGATTAATTATTGTGATATTAGTGTTTATATAGCTTTTATATATATAAAATTTTAAATTATATGGCCAAATAATAATTTTAAATTCGAACAGTATCACATAAATTGGGACAAAACAAATTTTATAGATGTGTTGTTTTGCGAAAACACTTGAATTCAGCAAAAACCGTTGTCTAACAGCTGCATGCGTCACTGACTCACTGTTGTGATGAGAGACGGGTAGCTTTCCTTTCGTTTTCTGCTTTGTTACGCACTTTGATGCAACCAGCCACGTGAATTTTGCTACGCCGGGGACCAACCCCATCTTTTTCAATGTGTAAGAGTGTCTTTTTAGTTTTCAACTTCCCATAATATTATATACTTCCTTCATCCCAAAATAGTTGCCGTAGTTCAGATTTCGAAAGCTAAATAAATTTATTTTGACCGTAAATTTAAACATATATATAATTTTTAAATTTTTTATAATGATATTTATATATTTAGAAACTACATAAAAAGTACTATAAGTCACAAGAATTAATAATTCAAAATATTTAAAAGACATATGAAAATATTATGGTCAAAGTTAAACTCGTTTGACTCTCGAAATCCGAACTATGCCAACCATTTTTTAAACGGATGGAGTATATATCTACCAATTAATTTCTCATGTAAACTGATACATTTTGCTTCCAATTTTCTTTCTGAAAGTAAAAAAGAAATGTATTCTTTAAACACCCGTCAAGAAGAAAGGCTACATAGCTTATAAAAATGTTTTACAGCACAATAAAATGATACTGATTTGAGCTAAAAGAGTGTTCCTTGGAAATATTTCTAAAATGGCAACGTACATACTACTCATTCACTAGTTATTCACCATAAATTTATTTTTGAATTATGTAATGAGTTATTTCTATCTATAACGTCATTTTTTAGTAATAATCTTTAGTCCACTTTATGGTGGTATTAATGGGGTTCATGAGTTACAAAGTAACTTTTCATTGCAATATATATTTGATCTTTATGGGTATTAACTAGTACCTAGCTGTTATTTTGGGATTGAAACACAGACGTACGAGGCTATGAGCTACTTTCTTTTCCTTAAAGATCAGGTAATATAAGTTGAGTCTTGGTTCATCCTTCCTGGGTAGAGTTTTCGACTCATAAGCGGAGCTAATATTTGAATTTTTTGGATCTTAAATTATAAAACAATATAATTTCAAGTGCTAATAACTGGCTTCAAAATTTAATATATATATATATATATATATATATATATATATATATATATATATATATATATATATATATATATATATATATATATATTAAAGAGTTTTAGCTAAAACTATTGGATTCAGCATTTTGGGTTAACCATATATTACACTTACCTTTTGCCCCAAGGTCGTGCAGAGAAGTACCTGATAGGCTCGCTCAAGTAAGCGTAACCATTATGGATGACTTCATTTTTTTAAGGACATCTACAAGTTAAGTAAGTATATAACCATTAAGGAGGACCGACATTTTTACAATGTCTATAGGTCAACTTGTGGGCATCTCTGTTGAGTAAGCTGAATTAGAAGTTAAGTGAGATAGTAAACTGATCAAGGGTAGTTTAGTCATTTTGTAAATTTCGGAAATTAGTTAGTTAGTTAGGGTTTGAAAGTTAGTTGGAACTATAGGTTTGAAAGTTAGTTGGAACTATCTACTTAAGGAGCTATGTTGCATCTCTTTCATTTTACATCAATATATAATGAATTACATTATCCTCTCATTATCTCTGCTTCCTTATCAATAAACTGCTTCTATACAAACAATATCATGGTATCAGAGCTTGGCCAGGTTGGTTAATCTGGTTCTAAAATCAAAATCAATACTTGTGGTCTTCATATTTTTCTATTCACTTTTTTTGTTCTGTTCTTCTTCATTCAAGAACTTATTGTTTAAACTGTATAATCCTGAAAATGGTTGATCAAGTTAACCGTGGAAGGGCACAACCACAAAATAATCAAGCTATAGATCATCAATTGTATTTGCACTCTTCTGATGTAAGTGGAATTATCTTAATCTCTATTCAACTTTTTGGATCTGAAAACTACTCTGTGTGGAGTAGATCTATGAGAATAGCCTTGTTGAGGAGAATCAAGTTAGGGCTAGTAGATGGTACATGTAAGAAAGAAATGTATGAACAAAATATGTGGACACGGTAAGAGAGGTGCAATGACATAGTTCTTTCTTGGCCTATGAACTACTCCCTCCGTTTCAGAATGGGTGAACCTTTTCGCTTTTCGAGAGTCAAACTGAATGAACTTTGACCAACAATTTAAGATGTTTTTTCTCATCATATTGATATGGAAAGAGTTGCATGTTATGGTACTTTTCATATAGTTTTTGAATATGCAAATTTTTATTTAAAAATATTAATTTAATATAGTCTATTTTAGATTCAAAGATTAGTCAAATTGACTTTCAAAAAGTGAAAAGATTCATCCTTTTTGAAACGGAGGTAGTATGTTTCTAGTAGCTTACTTCGAGGAATAGGGTATGCTACAAATGCACAAGCTGTGTGGGAAGATTTAAGTGAAAGATTTAATGAAGTGAATAATTCAAGAACACTTAATCTACATAAAGAAATTTTCTGTTTAACTGATGGGACCAATTTAGTGTATGTTTACTATTCAAAGTTAAAAGATCTATGGGATAAATTTGAGGCTCTAGTACCTTCTCCAGGTTGTGATTGTGAAAACTCCAAGGATTTTATGTTGTACTTATGAAGACAAAACTAGCTGGATTAATTCTTAATGGGACTAAATAATTTCTATCTTGAAACTAAGAGTCAAATTCTGATAAGTCCTTTGCCTAATATTAATCAGGCTTACAATATAATTGTAAGTGATTAAAGTCAAAGAAGGATTGTGAATAATCCAGATGTGTTAGGGGTTGCACCAGTTCTGGCAATATAGATCCTCTGGCCATGTACGCTAACAACAGGGTTGGAGGTAACCCTAGGTTCAAGAAGAATGTGAATAACATGTACTGTGACCTTTGCAAGATAAAAAGGCATAATAGAGAGGGGCGCCAGAAAGAAATTGGCTATCCTCCTAGTTATAGGGCAAAAAGAAAGAGAGATAATCTTGGATCCACTGCGTACAATGTAGTAAGTGATAACGTAGGTGGACAAGGGGGTTCTTAGTTTTCTCAACATCAAGTATGATCAACGCAACATTCTGCTCAAGATTTTAGTAATAGCACTATGGGTTAGCTGAAGTCATGCACTTTTTCACTAGGACAATATGAGTAGATTTTACAGATGTTGAACAACTATTGTCACGACCCAACTTAGGGCTGCGACGGATGACCAACACTAATTGTCGATCATCGCTAAACCTACTAATAATCTATGAATTATAGAGATGAGCTGGTAACCTTGTTATGAATACATACATATTTACTGAAAACATAAAGTCTGGAAAGATGACAAGGCTACGCTAATATGCATAACATACTGACTGCACCACACAGGGACATATCTACAGGCCTCTAAGAGTGCTGAACTGAATATACAAAGGACGAGACAAGGCCCCGCCATGCCCAAATTGACTGACTGTACACATACCAAAAGATAAGTAACTCCGGGAGTAAGCGGAGTGACTCCAAGCCGATAGATGGCCTACGTGGTCCAAGCATTTATCTATCTGCACCAGCGCGGCATGAAACATAGCGCCCCAGAAAAGGATGTGAGTATGATACGTACCAAGTATGTAAGGCATGAACATATAATATATCATAGCTGAATGAAACTGTAAGGCTGGAATATAAATATGTAAATATGAGCTGGAGCGTAGCAATATAGCTGGAAATCTGAAGAACGTACTAAACATGATCTGAATATAAACTGAAATCTAGCTGAATCTGGAATTGAAGACTAAGCTGAACTATACTGATAAATAACTGTAATATGACTGATAACTGGTAACTCGAAACTGGAACTGATAACTGTCAACTGATCCTGACTCTAAGAACTGGTGGCTGATAACTGATAACTGGTACTGAGCTAAAACTGAACTGTTATCTGAACTGGTACCTGTCTGGTGTTATGGGCTATATCCCCCCAAATCAGGTAACTGAACATCTGAACTAGTACCTGTCTGGTGTTATGGGCTGTATCCCCCCAAATCAGGTAACTGAAAACCTGGACTAGCCTCATATATAATCATGCAGTGCATACTATATACGCATATATAACAAACCTGGTGGGTGTTATGGGCTATATCCCCCCCAACCAGTAATATCTAGTCTTTCTGGTCAGAGTATGTGAATGACACCCAGTCACACTAGGTGTTTCAACTCCTGCCTGAACCAGAGGGGTTGTATCCCCCAGACGGGTAGTATCACACGCGACCGGACTGTGTGTCCAATGTCCAGCCTCTATGGGGGACTCCAAATCACACATAGCATGATCACAATATAAGAATAAGCATGTATGAGGCATAACATATATGGAAACAATAGATATGGACTCAAAGGAATGATAAAAAACACTCAGAATTGAATTATAGACACAACCTAGAACTCAGAATTTGTCCAACTCTTTGAATTTCTATAAAATTTTTGGCAGAGTTTCCCCTGAAACTGGATGATCCGCAAAAACAGAACCAGTACTATACTATACACGGGAATGGATACCCGGATAAACTGATAACATAAACATGTTAAACGGATAACAAGATGAGACAACTGGATGACATAACAAATCCGCAGATAGAATGTCTGGACAGCACCACTGTCTTGACTTTCAACCTAATTTTCAGGGTGTAGATCAAAGTTATAGACTTCATAGTTTTCATGAAAGTTTTAGATATATGTCTTAGGATTCTGGGGATTCTTAAAGAATCTAAATATCAATTTTGTACAAGGAGTTATGATCAATATACTAACAACTGTCCAAAGATGAAAATAATTTTCCAGATTTTAAAACGTTTTCACCTTGGATTTTAGTATCAAATTAAGTATATACAAGGTTTCCTTGGTACCATACAAGTTTCTCAGAAGAAATACTAAGTTTAGAACTAAGAAAATCTTCGAAAGCTAAAAGATACATGCCTTTCCAAAAGAAAGGTTTAGTCTTACATACCTTTGATGTTTCTTGCTTCTAAACCTTGTTTCCCTTGAATTCAACAGCTTCTAAAGCTTAAATAAGATATAACATAGAATTTAGGTACTTTACTTAGCCATGAAGTAACTCTAAAACTCAAACTATAAATGAAATTGAAGGTAGCATAACGTTACCTTAATCGCGTAGAGCGTTTTGACGCAATTTGTCTTCAATTTCGAGTTAAGATTGATGTCAATTCCTAAAAACCATATTAATGACTTCAATACATAAGAACACACTGCTTCTATCATGAATTTTCTGGAAATAACGAAAATGATGATATTTTTTCCTTTTATACTTGAAACATTTCAGTTTTAGTCCTCTTTTGCGCTTATGTCCCTTTTTCTGGCCTGACTTCTGACGCCCATATCTTTTTATCCAAATATTTTATGAACAAACCGTCAAAATTATTGGAAACTACACTCCAAGACCTTCAATTTGGTATATTATATGTCTTCAAAAGACCTCATATAACACACAGAATTAATTGTTGAAAAAACTTCATTACAAGGCAATTCCTTAGTCGGTTTTTCCGCAACCTAAATCCAATTTTTCCAAAACTTTATATTTAATATATAAATATCATATATGGTCATATTATGACTTTAAACTCACTTAAATCATTCTTAACATATCATTAGAATGATATACGTCACTTTAGACATACGGGGTGTAACAACTATGCACCAACCTTTTCAGCAAATATAACAGGTACCAACATTGCTTTGTTAGTCACTAATAATCTGCAAGAATGGATTATAGACACTGGAGCCACAAACCATATCGTGTGTGATTGCGTTTATTAGATCAGTCCACTATAGTTAAAAACGTCAATCCAAAATGAGTGTTCTTACCTAATGGTGATGTGTCACATATTACACATACCGGTGCAAGTTCAATTTCTAAAAAAAGCACTTTAGATAATGTGTTTCATATACCACAATCAAAATATAACTTTTTGTCAGTGTCAAAGATCACAAAGAAACTGGGATGCTCAGTCACCTTTTGTGCTAATTTTTGTATGTTTCAGGATCTCTACACTGGAAAGGTGAAGGAGATTGGTAATGAGAAGAATGAACTATATCTGCTGGTAAAGAATGCTCCTGAGAAAAGTGAAGAAGTCAGCCTTACTATGAGTCATCTAGATAAAATAGACATTAATGTGTGGCATAAAAAATTAGGACATGTGTTCTCTGGTGTACTTAGAAGACTGTTTTCTATTAAACCTGAAAGTGTAACTAGTACTATAGCCAAATGTGTTATGTGTCCCTGTGTAAAGCAAGTAAGACATCTTTTTCCTTCTAGTGGTATCAAAAGTGTGCACTGTTTTGAATTGCTTCATGCTGATGTCTGGGGGCCTTATAAGGTTCCAACTGTGGATGGTTACAAGTATTTCTTAACTCTTGTGGATGATATGATCAGAATCACTTGGGTATACTTGTTGAAAATAAAGTCAGATGTAGGTGTGGCTCCTCAATAGCTTTTTAACTATGTCAAAAACCAATTTGATAGAAATGTCAAGATTATTAGAACTAATAATAGCTGAATTATTGAATTTAGTATGTAATGATATGTTTAAAAAACTGGGCATGGTTTATCAAAGATCTCGTGCCTACACTACATAGAAAAATGGAGTTGCTTAGAGGAAGCATAGACATATACTAGAAGTAACAAGAGCCGTGAGGTTTCAAGGAAACATTCCCATTAGGTTTTGGGGTCAGTGCATCTTAGTTGCAGTACATGTGATCAACAGAATGCCTACATCTGTGTTGGATATTTTGTCTCCTTATGAGAAGTTATATAGCAAGAAGCCATCACTACAACATCTCAGGGTTCTAGGGTGCCTTTGTTATGCTAAAATAGTGCAAGAGACAGACAAAGTAAAGTCTAGAAGCAAAGAAGTTGTGCATATAGGGTATTTAGACACACATAAGGGGTATCTCTTATATGACATGGAGAATAAAAAGTTCTTTTCCCACTAAGATGTATCCTTCAGAGAGGATATTGAATTACATGATGACATAGTGCAAGCTGGACAAGAAGTGGAGTTGGATTTTAATATAGAAAACCAAGCTGGTGAAGCTGATAACCCTATTGCCCAGCAGGAAGAGGGTCAAAATGAAGCTGAAGAGGAAGCTTCACCTGCTGAGTAACCACAAATTCATGAAAATGTACCTCCTATACAAGAAAACAGAACCAGATCAAAAAGACATACCAATCCTCCAGTATGGATGAAGCACTTAATCTTCACCAAAACCAACCTTATGCCTTAGATAAATACTTATCATATGATGATATTTCTCCTAAATACCAAACCTACCTAACAGCTTTCTCCTCTACAACTAGACCTTCATTTTATTTTGGGGCTGCTAAAGATCCAAAGTGGATAAAGGTAATGAAATCTGAGATAAAAGCAATAAAAAAATCACACTTGGGAAATAGTTACACTACCTAAAGGAAAGAAGCCTATAGGGTGTAAGTGGATCTACAAAATCAAGTATAAAGCTTCTGGTGAAATAGAAAGGTTCAAGGCAAGTCTGGTTGCAAAAGGATATAGTCAAATGAGGGTATTGGCTATCAAGAGACCTTTTGATACAAACCGGATTGACGCTCATGACATTGGCGGATTTAGACTTAACATCAAAAGTTTGGAGTGTTTCAAAAGAGCTTTGAAGCCAAGAATCAAGGCAAAAGATGACCAAAGTGAACAAGTGAAGCAGCTGGGACAAATACTGAAAACTGTAGAGCCTGTTTCCAAGCTCACTGCATCAGTCACAGGATCTATTCATGCGCAAGGCTGAGAAACTGTTCAGAGCGATCGCGAAGCTACAGATTAGAGCAGCTGAAAAATTATGACAAAAAAGATGTTCTTCGCGATCGCGTGACCATAGCCGCGATCGCGAAGCATTGGCTGCTCGATGGATGCGAACACGTGGACTTGGGCGCGACAACGCAGTGACGACAGTCAGGAACCTATTTTTAGTTTGATGACTTTGTGGCAGCCCACTTTAGGGGTAATTAAGGCAATGCTACGCCATTATTAGTAGATACTATATAAGCTTCCTTATCTCATTATTCTAGGGTAGTTTTTGGATGATAATTATTGAGAGTAAACATTGGCTAAGTATGTTGCTTGAGCACTTTTCTTCCCTGATTTGCAATTGAATTCCAATTTAATTGAGGATCAAATAGTGTAGGTTCATTTGATTGTTGTTTTAAGGGGGTGATTAGGCCTCACCTCCTAATTTATTTTCTTAATTCCAAATCAATTCCAAATGGGTCTTACTTTTATCTCCTTGATTTCTTGTTATTTTACCATTTCATAGTTATATCATATCACCTTTTCTCTATAGCCAAGATGGTGACAGTGAGGATAATGCTTTTCATATCAGCGGCAAAATAATGGCACATAAATCAAATGGATATTTATAATGCCTTTTTTCAAGGGGATTTGTTTGATGAGATCTATATAGATCTGCCGCAAGGATTCAAAAGCCAGGGAAGAATCAAGTATGTAGGCTCATCAAATCCTTGTATGGACTTAAGCAGTAACCAAGACAATGGAATGCAAAATTAACAGAAGCATTACTAAAGTTTGAGTTTATTCAGAGTCAATTAGATCACTCATTTTTTATCAGGAAGACCACTAGTGGAATTCCAGTTGTCTTAGTGTATGTTGATGATATGTTAATTACTGATGATAATCTAAAACTGATTGAAGAGACTAAGTGTGCTCTGCAGCAAACATTTAAGATGAAATATCTATGAGAACTGATTTACTTTCTGGGGATGAGTTTGCTAGATCACATAAGAGTATTCTGATGCATAAAAAAAGTATGTATTTGAGCTGATCTTAGAAGCTGGTCCAAGTGGTGCAAGACCTACAGCTACTCCTATTGATCTTAACACAAAGCTCACTACTAAGGGGTATGATAGTTTTGTGAAAAGAAAAATAATTAGAGCTGACAATGATAGACTACTAGCTAATCTAGCAGTTTACCAAAGAATTATAGGCAAGCTATTGTATCTGACTGTTACAAGACCAGACATTGCTTATAGTGTTCAAACACTAAGTCAGTTTCTTCAAGAACCTAAGCAATCTCACTTGGATTCAGTCTTAAGAGTTGTTAATTATATCCAGAGTCAGCTAGGACAAGGAGTTCTATTATCCAGCAATGCTTTACTCTTAGTGACTACCTTCTGTAATGCTGATTGGGTAGTATGTCCCTTTTCTAGAAGATCTATCATATGTTTCTTAGTAAAACTAGGAAAATCTCTAGTGTCCTGGAAGTCCAAGGAGCAGACAACCATATCCAGAAATTCAGCTGAAGTAGAATACATGAGTTTGGCTTTAATAACTGCTAAATTAACTTGGCTAGTGGGATTGATAAGGGAAATTGGAGTAGAATTTGAATCTCCAATTAAGGTGTTCAGTGACAGTAAAGCTACTATGCAGATTGCAACTAAACCAGTCTTTAATGAGAGGACAAAACACAAAGAAATTGACTTCCATTTTATACGAGAGAAGATACAAAAAGGACTGACTCAAACTGAACATATTTCTACCAAGAGCCAGCTAGCTGATTTGTTAACTAAGGATCTAAACAGAGTTCAACATACTCACTTAATGTCTAAACTAGAACTTCTTAACATCTTTGCCTCACCTAGCTTGAGGGGGAGTGTTGAGTAAGCTGAATTAGGAGTTAAGTGAGGTAGTTAAAACATGGGTAGTTTAGTGACACGACTCGAAATTCGGTTAGGTCGTGCGGGCACCCGACATCCTCCCCTAGACCCGTCGAGCGAACCCTTACCAATTAAATTAGAAAAATAAATATAACAATTCATAGATAAGGACAACAGAAATTACTGACATACTGATATCTCTAAGCTGTACAAAAGAAATAAAACAAAATACAGACATACTGATATCTCTAAGCTGTACAAAAGAAATTACAGCTGACTACCCAACATATTAGGTTTACGGCTATCTAGACTAGACATCTAAGAGTACAAAAGAAGACAAATACCTTCTGAAGGGAGCAAAATGCAACTGAAATGATAACCAATAAACTGGTGGCCATCCGGTTAGGAACCTGATACCCTATTCGCATACGCAATACGCAGGCCAGGCCTATCTACAGGGTTTAAGGTCACATAACTAAACCCTAAATAAATTACATTTATAAGTTGCCCATAACTCACTGAGTACAAATATATAATTAATTCCATTATCGGGGTCCATTTGACCCTTTAAACTATTAATTGAACTTATTAAAATGATGTATAATATTCAATATTTTACCGTCAAAATATATTTAAACACACGTAATAAAATCAAATAATATATTAAGATCAGTACCTGAATGTTTCAGGGTAAAAATTCTATCTTTCTCCGGCTCTTTTCTCATTTTCTGGCATTTTTTTCCTTCTCCGTGTTCTCCTTCGCACGAGGGTTCACAATTACCATGAAGGAGTTAACAAAAATACTTTTGCATCCTAGACCGACGCACGATCAGAAAAGAATGAAGTGAAACTTCCTAAATGCCATCATAGCCCCTCGTAGATAAGTACGGACGTCTATGTACCCATCAGCGAGACTCTACTAGACACTGTCTTAGTCTGGATAGACCCTAAACCGGGCTCTGATACCAACTGACACGACCCGAAATCCGGTTAGGTCATGCGGGTACCTGACATCCTCTCCTACACCCGTCGGGCGAACCCTTACCAATTAAATTAGGAAAATAAATATAACAATTCATAGATAAGGACAAGACTTAAAACAAAAATACAGACATATTGATACCTCTAAGCTGTACAAAAGAAATTACAGCTGACTACCCAACATACTAGGTTTAGGGCTATCCAGACTAGACATCTAAGAGTACAAAAGAAGACAGATACCTCCTGAAGGGAGCAAAATGCAACTGAAATGATAACCAATAAACTGGTGGCCATCCGGAATAAAAGCTGGTTCACCGTGACAGCTGAAGTCGTCTTCGCTCCTTCACCACGTGGCGAACTCAATCCTGGAGCGAACCTGCCGAAACGAAATAGTTAGACAAGAAACAAACAAGGGTGAGTTGAATGGACTCAATAAGTGGGCAGACTAGCCACCTCAAAGAATAGGATGGCTAGCCAGGGAGAAAAGAAACAGATAAACCAAATTCCTCTTATTTAAATTATGAATAGGCAGAGCCAGATAATAACTAGAAACACGTATGGAATCACAAACTCATCAACAACCAGGAACGTAAGATAGCCAGAACATATAGGTATCCCGAACACATCAACAATCAGAAATACATCCTGTTGCGGCATGAACCCGATCCATATATTCATCCTAGTTGCGGCGTGCAACCTGATCCATATATTCATACTGTCGCGGCGTGCAACCCGATCTATATATTTCTGGCTCGTATTCTGGGTTGCGGGGATCGGGTTGCACGCCGCAACGCTTTTATTCTGGATGGCCACCAGTTTATTGGTTATCATTTCAGTTGCATTTTGCTCCCTTCAGGAGGTATCTGTATTCTTTTGTACTCTTAGATGTCTAGTCTGGATAGCCCTAAACCTAGTATGTTGGGTAGTCAGCTGTAATTTCTTTTATACAGCTTAGAGGTATCAGTATGTCTGTGTTTTTGTTTTAAGTCTTGTCCTTATCTATGAATTGTTATTTTTATTTTCCTAATTTAATTGGCAAGGGTTCGTCCGACGAGTCTAGGGGAGGATGTCAGGTGCCCGCACGACCTAACCGGCTTTTGGGTCATGTAATTTAGTCATTTAGTAAGTTTCGGAAATTAGTTAGTTAGGATTTGAAAGTTAGTTGGAACTACCTTCTTAAGGAGCTATTTTGTATCTTTTTCATTTTACATCAATATAATATGAATTACATTCTCCACTCTTTCATTCTTCTTCCTCATTAATAAACTGCTTCTATACAAACGATATCAATCTCATTTGTTTCATAGAATATCTACTATATCCCAACGTATAGTAAATTTCCCTTATTTTCAAGGACATTTTTTTTCTTTTTTACCGTGCAATACTCTCTATCCACCTTTTATCTATGACTTCAGGCCGGGACGATGGCGTAAAGCAGAAAATTGGAGGAATATTAATCACAGTGGATATTAATGATACCAAACTGTGATTTCAAGTCAGTTATGTTATTAGAAAATTGGAGGAATAAACATATTTTAAAAGAGAACAAGTAGAGTCTATGTAAATTAAGGAAGAAAAAACTTATAAGAATGCCTCGGTACATTTCAAAACATGCTAAATGTAGGAGTACTCAAAGAGTTGAAATTGATGAAGTCCTCTAATTTTCAACATAATTGATGTTGTTAAGATAAATAACACGTCAAAGAAATGAAATTTCTGAGCACGCTTATTAACCTCCTTGTGCAATAGTGATATATCTAACTGTGATTATCATATATCTACATATCTCGACTTGGACATACTTTATTGAAAGTTAATTTGATTCATGATGCATATGATAATATCAAAGCTAAATAAAATTATCATGTAATGACAGTATATACGATATCAGCATTTTATATACTTCAAGGTACAACACTCTCTATGTGTATATCAAAGTAGATTTGGTTAGACTATCTATTTAATTCGTACTTACTTGAGTAAACTAGTTTAATTCGCTTAAAGTTATGACTTTGCTCCTCAAAGTTTGTGCTGTTAATGATAGTACTTGGTGTAAAGTGGTTAGCTATTATGGTCCTAAATACCTTCAAGTCATTAATAGTGTATTTAGAAAAAGTACCCCAAATGTACTTAAATTAAATTGTAAATCAATTTTAAAGAGAAAAATGACGAACTGACAAATTACTTCACAATCAGCTGGGTGTGTACCTTTTATATGCTTATTACGTTTTCTCATTATTCATGGGAAGATTAATTTGTTTTGAGCCAGAAACTTTTTATAATTCAGGCCTCCTTATTGAACTCGTAGAATTGAACAGAAACTGCCTCAACAGAAAATATGTTTGAACTGGAAATTGAACATATTAAATAGAAATGAATGCATAAAATGCTTGATTTTTAACTGCAACATCCTTTATAATTCATCTTATTTGGCATCTGCTATCCCTGTATGATCCCCTTTCTTTTAAATTATCACGTATTCGAAATGGTCTAACTAATTTGAATTTATAAGGGCTGGCTCGAACTAGAGGTATAGTGATGAATTCTCAACCATCTCATCGCATCGATTGATGGTACTTATATGATCTCCCTTTTTCTTAAAAATTAAAGGACTAAAAGAAATTACATATACCTTTGAATCGTGCATGTTACCCACCAGTCTTAGCTGTCATTAAAAAATTTCACCTACTGTGAAAATGAGAGAAAACGTGTACCTAATTTGCACATAATTAACGATAAGGAAGATCTGTTTCGGGCTTTCTGTTATGAGTAGGGTTTACTCTTCTAATTTTTTTTTTCGCTTATGGTGGTTACTCTTTTTTTTTTTCCCCAATGACGAAGACATAACCTAGAGAATAACCTAAATAGCCGTTTTTCCAACTGATTAAAATAGGGACACTTACAAAAATACCCACAAAACTTAAAATAATTACAGCCACTACCCACTACTTTCAAATATTACCCGCCATACCCACTAAATTATTTACCCACTCTACCCACCCAGACTTGTATACCATAGTTTATGCAATATACCATAAAGGTATATATATACCTATAAGGCATAACAAAGGTATACAGTAATAAATGTCCCTCCAGACTTGTATACCATAATTTATGCAGTATACTTTAAAGGTATACACCTATAAGGCATAACAAAGGTATACAATAATAAATGGATAGGTTGGATAAATACTTTTAGTTTTATGGGTAGTATAATTTGTAATAGGTATGGCTTGTAAGTACTTTAAATTTTATGGGTATAGAGTGTAAAAATCCCATTAAAATACTAAGGGCGATTTGCACATATAGGTACTTTTGCATACTCTAAGTTTTGTCCTCATTTTCAAAATTTTGTGCAAGAATATATGGCCTCAATTTCACGTTTTGACCGATCTGTGAACAATCTTATTATGTGTTTTGTCGGATACATCGAAAGTTCATTTATTCATAAGTTCTGAATGATTACTATTAAAATCTTATAAAAAATATAAATTTGATGTCCAGTCAAACATTGTCCATAAACTAGGACTGAAAGTACTATTTATACATAATCCCTTTTCCGACTTAAGAAAGAAACGATGACTTCAGACATATTCTCTCCATTTAAAAAGAGATGGCTCAATTTCCTTATCAATACATCTCAAAAATAATAACACAATTGTAAATTTACAAATAATTTAACTTTAAACTTCTTATTATACTTTAATGAGATGATGTATAGCAAGACAAATATTTATGATTTATTTTAGACCAACAAATTTTAAAATTTATCATTTTTGAAACAGAGGGATTGATATAAAATAAACTTTTTAATCCACAAACAAAAACATACGCAATGGTAAGTGAGGATTGCTCAGATGGTAATTTATCATTTTTGGAACAGAGGGATTGATATAAAATAAACTTTTTAATCCACAAACAAAAACATACGCAATGGTAAGTGAGGATTGCTCAGATGGTAAGCATCCTTCACCTATATTCAAGAAGTTGTGGGTTCGAGTCACCACATGAGCAAAAAGTGGGAGGGCCACTATTTGTTTCGAGAGAGGGGAAGGGATGGAGTTTAAAAAAATAATTAGTATAAAAAAAAAAAAAAACATACCCAATGGGATTGCATAGGTACTTGGTAGGATTTGGATGAAGTGTCTAATTAGACCAGAATTAAACAGTCACTAATCACTTAAAATAAGCTTTTCAAATTAAATTCTAAGGAGTAATTTAAGCATGAAAAGTTTCTTATAAAATAGAAAGAAAGAAAAAACTTTGCCCTTAAATAGCTTTCATTTCATCCGTATACTTTATGATGTTTTTGAAATAAAAGCATAGGATTCTGCCGTGAAATGGAACAGGTTATGATTTGGTAGACCTTCCCAAATTACTTCTTGAGAGTTAGTAGGCATCAATATCTCATTTATTTAGAAGAGACAAATGTTTACTAAACTTAGCACGAGAACGATAGAATCACGATAAGTCAAGCTCGGGTACAAAAAGGGTAGGGGGCCGGCAAATGGAGCACAATGGGTTTCATCATCAAATAATTAAAGCACCTGCATACACGCTCATATTCTTTTTTTTTTCTTTCTCTGCTTAAGAAGACATATAATATAAACTAAGTATTACTGAGAGTGATCCTTTTCCTCAAAGCTTGAGTTGAAGAATCATTAATATAACAGTCATATACAAAAAGAGGCGGTGAAATAAAACGTAATAGGTCTGTAGCAGCATTGTTGTTACAACCATATTTAGATAGAATGTCTGCCACCGTATTGGCTTCTCTGAAGATGTGTTGCACAGGAGGCCCTCCAAGTTCATCAAGTAAAATCCTGCATTTCGTAAGAATATGTGAATACTTATCATTTACTCCATTGAGCATAGAGCATACTACCTGGGAGTCAGATTCGATCTGCAAGGATATGATGTTAGTTTCCGAGCCAGTTCTAAATCATAAAGTAATGCAAGGAGTTTCGCTTTGATAATAGAGGTAGAAGTGAGGTGTTTGGAAAAACCAATTATCCAATTACCTGTATTATTTCTAAATACACCTCCTATACCACTTTTTCTAGTGATATTATCGTAAGCACCGTCAACATTTAACTTAATCACATCATCAGGAAGCTTTTGCCACTTGACTGAAATTATGGTGGTTTGAGGAGTTGAGGTTACACCATTTGTAAGGAAAAGGAGTTTGGAAGCTTTCCTGATGATATGGTTGATTGAGACGAAATTTGTGGTACGATTAAAAATATTTTCGTTTCTATTGATCCATATGTTCCAAAGGAGGAATGGAATGAGAATGTTAGTGGGAAATAAGATGCTCATCACCATGATGGAGCTGGTGTTGGTTATTGAGCAAGCTTTCTTGACAGCTAGGCTAAAATTATGCGCATCAAGATGAATGTTAAGGGTGGTCCAAATATGGGTAACATGAGTGCACTCAATAAAGAGATGCTGGAGACTCTCAACAGAAGCAGAACAACGAGTACAATTACTAGTCGGCTTAATATGTCTGTTAAAAAGAATCTCTCCTATAGGGAGCTTATTACCATAGAGAAGCCAAAGAAAATACTTAATCATGTTTAGAGTGCAGGCAAACCACACCCAATTACTATTAAGATGATCCGCAATATCAAAGATATTTTCACAAAGGGAAAGATATAGTGCATATGCTGATTTGATAGTAAAAATTCTATCAGCACAAATTCCTAAAAAGGTTTATTAGTATAATAGTTGCAATCACCAACAAAGGTGCTATGGATTTGGTGCGTAATGTCTGGAGGTAAGAAAAATGAGATGCTAGTAAACGACCGAGAATTATTTTGGAATATATTAGATAGAGACGTTTTGTCCTCCAACCTATTCAAAGGACCCTGAGTAAGGGTTCAAAGATTGGTACTTCCAGAGATTCAGTTGTCGAACCAATGGTTGATAGACTCCCAGTACCAATATTCCACGTAGTTCCAGCTTTAGATAAGAAGTCTGCCTTGCAAACACTATTGAAATTTACCAATAGTTTATCAGTATTGAAATTTACAACTCTAAAGAAGTCGTTTGGTTGATGGTTTATTTATACAATATAACATTAAATCATTAATTGCTAATAATCTAAAGTCGTTTGGTTGATGGTTTAATTTTAGCTTTTAACAGGTGCTTATTCTTTAATCTTTTTGTAATTTTATTCTCATCTTTGTATTTATGTTGTGTTTGTTCATTGTCTAAGTTTCCATTAAAGACCTAATATGTATGTTAGATTAAAAAAAAAAAGGATAAATTACACTCTGTATCATTGTAGGAATTTTTTTTAACACATCGAGACATTTTCCTAATTTACCAAACTTAGCAATATTTTGGACATATGCTATCAAACATTGCAAAAAATACGAAAATTTGCTATTGAATCCTAATTCTCCTTCCCTATCTTCTCTCTCCCCTTTCCTAAACCTTTCTTCAATGTGTTGTCAGCCTCACAACCATTCTTTCCTCCGTCATTGTCCTCTCCCCCCGACCCCAACCGTCACCGTCCCTCCCTCCCCTCTCCCCAAACTAATCATTGTTGCCCTTTCCCCGGCGAGCTTTCTTTTCAATTTCTTTTCGGAGGGCAGATCTGGTCCCCTCAGTCGTCCTCCATCAGAGACGAATCTGGTCTCCATGGTGGACAGATCTGGTCGCCAGCAGGCTGGTGCTTCTGTTTCCTTTGTTTTTTTTAGTTTCTCGAGTGGCGACGAGGCTGGGACAGATCTAGTCGTCGATGGGCTAGCGCTTCTGTTTCACTTCATTTGGTGGCGACAACGGATCTACGACAGCTATGGTGTACTTTTGGTCTAGGTTCTTCTTTCTCATGACAGTAGTCACTTGTTGCATCATTAGAATGTCATATATACTTAAAAATAATTAATTTAGTATTATCCATGAATTTACTTACACAACCGTAAAATTAAATGGTGGTATAGTAGATACTCAAGAAAAACAAGAAATAACACATATCTTGACCAATTCAAGGTGAAAAATTAGAATTGTTTCCTCAGCAAAATTGGGATAAAGTTGAGCCAAAAAATCTTGATTCAATATAATTCTGGGCAACTCAACATTTGAGTATTCACAACTTCTGCAGAAACATAGGAATAACCCAAAAGTAAACTCCTTCCGCATCAACCTTAAACTAATCCCTCAATGGACATCATTATAGATTAATGACATGGTTTATTGAACATCGAGAAATATGAAAATATACAAATAAGTCAGCAACTGAATCAACTCTAGTTAAGAATCTGAAAGAAACAAAACAGCCAGCAACTGAATGAACTCTAGCAAATGAAAAATTAGTACTTCCTTCACAAAATTAAATTTGTCATTTGATACCAAAAGAACAAAAAGTTTGTAATTATTATTAGTACAAGAAAATTGTAAAGGATGCAATTTTTAAACGTTGGCGCAAACACAATCTGCAAATATTATACTCCATAACACATGAAAATTGAAAAGGAAAATAATTTCTAAACGTCACCAACACATTCTTCAATATGTTATTTGGCACATGAAAAATCCCTTCGTTTCAACATCATACCAAAAAAATGAATAAAGAATCTGCACTACTAATCATACAAGAAAATTGTAAAAAACATTGTACAATTTTTCCTCCAATATGTTATGTTAAGATTGCACTAATGACGATAACGGTTCAACAAGGGCGAATAATGCAAAGGATAGATTTCTCGACAAGTTGGGCAATTGTCTTTCCTAGATAGCCATGGCAAGAGACACCTTGCATGAAAGGAGTGCGAACAATAAGTTGTAATAATCACTTCATTCTCCACCTCGTCTTTAAACTCTTCATGACAAACCGCGGAAGTTTCATCTATGAGATCTTTAAGACTAATGGTTGAATCACTTCGACAGCAAGATCTCTGAGCTGATGGCTGGACTTCAACAAAACTTCGTGGTACATCCGCCGATATAGGTGGTTTGGTTGGACAAGTTCCACCTTCACCCGTATATTTCCTTAAATTCTTTATGTACTCGAGGACATCTCCAGAGTATCCATTATACGGATCATTCCAGCAATCAGTACTACTCACACCATACGTGGTAACTTCCTCCTTTTCCTCATCCCAGTCCCTCTTAAAACAATTACAGGACCGTGCCCTCGGAGGCAACCATTGGAAATCCTTCGGCAAGACACTAAAGTCAATTTTGGTAAAATCAAGAAACCGAATGTGGGAGATTTCAAGGGCAATCACGTACGTAGGTCGTGGTGGCGACTGCATGGTATAGTGAAACTTAGTGAAAAGGTAAGAAGAGATGTGTTCCCCCAAGTGTTTATAGTTTCGGGTAGAAATTGAAGAGTCGCAAATACAAGCATTGAACCTAATGATGCATCCTTGTTCAATAACTTTGACAAATCAAAGGGAATAACCATGCAGACGAAATTACAACCAACTCTCTTGGCACAAGTGAAAGTACAAGAGGGGGTGAATTGCAATTTTTCTAACGATGCAGTTGACTTAAGCAGAGTATATATATATTTATAAAGTTAAGCAAACTGTAAAAGGTAAGGGAAGAAAGAAGACAAAGGAATTTTATACTGGTTCAGAACCAAACGGTTCCTAATCCAGTCCCCTTGGTCACAAGGGAGTATCTCTCTTATCAAGGCTCTTAGTAACAATGGGTACAAAGATGGTTTATCGTTCACCACAAACGTCTCTATCACATATGGTTTTTACCACTCGATTACCACCAACGTGTTGTTTGGTTTATAGCTCACCAAACCAACTTCAGTTGACACTACTATTATCTCTACAAGTAACTCTCCTTCTTTTCATTTCTAACACTGATACACTCACTTGTTACAGTATCTGTGCAAAGTAAAAGTATGGAGAAGAGTTGACAGTAAGATAGAAGCGTAAGTCATAGAACGAGTTCTTCTGGAATATATAGGCTTGTGAAGAGGCAGCACATGATCTTGGAATATATAGGAGGTATTGTCGTTGTTCAAAACATAGATATTATTTTCTCTTGAGCCAGAGAGAACAACTTTACCTTTGTTGTCATGAATAATGCATCTGCTCGATTCAAATTTTACCTTGAACCCTCCATCACATAGTTGACTTATGCTGAGAAGATTGTGTTTGAGTCCTTCTACTAGAAATGCATCTTTTTTGTCACATGAGAAGTTCAATGAGATGATTCCTATTCCAATGATCTTTCCTTTAGCATCACCTCCAAAACGTACAGAGCCTCCATCAAAGTTTGTGACCGATTTGAAAAGCTGTTTGTCACCAGTCATGTGATGGGAGCATCCACTGTCTAAAAACCATTTGCTCAGTTTCGCTCTTTTCTTGTGGAGTCCCTGCAATATGATAGTTTTAAACAGTTTTAGGTACCCAAGCTTGCTTGGGTCCTTGGGGGTTAGTGTTAGAAGTGCCAGCCTCGTTTTTAGCTTTTGGCCTCCAAACCCATCTTTCAGGATTCTTCTTATAGCATTTCCTTTGAACATGACCAATCTCACCACAATGAAAACATATAGGTAGATTTTGAGATTTAGAACTGGAAGAAGTAGGTGTAATGGATCTAGCAGATTTATAGAAATTGTAAGATCTATCAGAGTGATAACTTGTGGCCTTCGAAGTCTGTTTAGTTTAATTCTAAGTTGTTCCATTTCCTCTTTTAGAAACTCATTTTCAGTTTCCACTACTTCTAGTTTCATTTCCCATTCTTCCTTTTCTTTAGTCAGCTTTTTATTACCTTGAGAGCTTTCTCAAGTTCATCAAGAGCTTCATCAAGGTTTTTAGAGTTTTCAGTGCAAAGATTACAACATACCTCATTTGTGTCAGCCATGAAACATATGTTTGCTGCATCTTCAGATTCAGTGTCGGCTGCTTCATCTTCACTCCAGGTTGCATACGATCTGTTCTTACCTTTCCTTTTTGCTTCTGGGCAGTTGTTGGCGATGTGTCCTTGTTTTCCGCATTCATAGCAACATCCTTCAGCTTTATAGTTAGTTTGTTCCTTTTTGAAAGGAACCTTACCTTTGTGAAACTATCTTCTCCTGTTAAGAAGGCCATTTATGTTTCTGGACATCATAGCAAGCTGTTCCTGTATGTCATCTTCTTCGGCTTCATGTCCATAGTCGACTTCTTCAGTGATGGTGCTGAAAGCTACTGCCTTTTTCTTTTCTTCTTGAGTGTTGCGATTCAGATGAGTTTTCTCAAAAGCAATCAAGTCACCTCTGAGTTCGTTATAAGTGAGTTTGTTAAGGTCACTGCTTTCAATATTAATTACTTTTGGTTGCCAGGATGTTGGAAGGCTTCTTAGAATCTTCCCGATTTGCTGACCGCTTGTGTAGATCATTCCAAGAGCTTTGAGTTCTCCAATAATCTTGCTGAACCTAGCAAACATATCTTCAGCAGATTCTCCTTCTTTCATTTGAAATAGCTCATATTCATAGACTAGGAGATTTATTCTTGTTTCCTTGACTTTGCTGGTACCTTCATATGTAACCTCCAATTTGTTCTATATCTCTTTCGCAGTGTCACAACTAGAAATCTTTTCCCATTCCTCACCACTTATAGCATTGTAGAGAATATTCAGAGCTTTGTAATTCAGTTGAATTACTTCCCTTTGTTCATCAGTATAGTCATCCATATCAAGGGGATCCGAAGCTTCAGTTGTCTCATCTTCCTTCTTAGTAGTGGCAATTGTTGGAATGGTGTAGGGACCTTTCTTAATGACGCGCCAGACCTTCAACTCGACTGACTTGACATAGGTTTCCATGCGGATCTTCCAGTGACTGTAATGTTTCCCATTGAAGTAGGGAGGCCGAGTGGCAGAAGTTTCCTCTTGCAATAGGGCACCATTAACAACGTGTGCAGACATGATCTTTACTCACTTGCTGTAAGGCAAAACAAATAAAATGTGAGACCAAGCCCTGATACCAATTGAAAGTACAAGAGGGGGGTGATTTGTAATTTTTCTAACGATGCAGTTGACTTAAGCAGTTAATAGTCGACTAAGCAGAGTATATATATATTTATAAAGTTAAGCAAACTGTAAAAGGTAAGGGAAGAAAGAAGACAAAGGAATTTTATACTGGTTCAGAACCAAATGGTTCCTAATCCAGTCCCCTTGGGTGACAAGGGACTATCTCTCTTATCAAGGCTCTTAGTAACAATGGGTACAAAGATGGTTTATCGTTCTCCACAAATTCATGTGCTCTTGGATCTTTCACAGGTTCCATGTGCTCTTGTTCTTCTTCATCTTCAAAATATGGGAGAAAATCGTATGTCCTTTCTTCTTGAGCTTCCCAATTCCATGCCGCTTCTTCATCAAATTCAACATCGCGACTCACCACCACTTTTCCATTTATTGGGTTGTACAACTTGTACCCTTTTGAGGTTGTGTCATAGCCAACGAACACATGCTTGACACTTCGATCATCAAGTTTGGCTCTCCCTTGTTGTGGCACATGGGCATAGGCTATGCTCCCAAAAATTCTCAAGTGTTTAACACATGGCTTTCTTCCGCTCCATGCTTCTTGAGGAGTTTGATCTTTCATATTCTTTGTGGGAGACCTGTTACTCAAATAAATAGCACAAGAAATAGCCTCGGCCCAAAATTTCTTGGGCATATTTTTAGCTTTCAACATACATCTAGCCATGTTAAGAATGGTTCTATTTTTTCTCTCTGTGCAACTCCATTTTGTTGCGGTGAATAAGGTACCGTTAGAGGGCGACGAATTCCATGAGATTCACAAAATTCATTAAATTCTCTCGATGTAAATTCGCCTCCTCTATCGAACCTTAAAGCTTTTATTTCAAAGCCACTCTCCTTTTCCACTAATGCTTTAAAAATTTTAAATGCACCAAATACTTCTGATTTTTGCTTCAAAAAATAAACTCAGGTCTTTCTACTAAAGTCATCAATAAAGAGTAAGAAATATTTACTCTTACCAAAAGAAGGTGGAGTGATTGGTCCACACACATCCGTATGAACAAGTTGGAGTGTCTTGGTTGCTCTTGATGTGGCCTCCTTTGGAAAACTCCTCCTTGCATGTTTGCCAAGAAGGCATGCTTCACAGAACTGATTGGGATGATTTATTAAAGGCATCCCGTGCACCATATTCTTTTCTCCCATTGATTTGAGCGAATCAAAATTCAAGTGCCCAAATCTCATGTGCCAACACCATGATTCTTCTTTCACATTTGCATTCAAACACTTTGCTTCCATTGTTTTAAGATTCAAAGAAAACAATCTATTCTTTGACATATGAACTTTAGCAATTAGATTGCCACTTGAATCTCTAAGCCAAAGATTCATATCTTTCATATGAATGTCATATCCCTTTTCAAGAAATTGGCCCAAGCTCAGAATATTATTTTTTAACTTTGGCACATAGTAAACATCTTTGATCAATTTGTGACTACCATCTTTAAAGGAGATAAGAATCGTACATATCCCTTCAATTTGGATCTTTGAAGTATCACCAAAGGAAACATTGCCTTTCACCCTTTTATTGAGCTCCACAAACTTGTCTTTGTATCCGCACATGTGGTTGCTCGCTCCATTATCCAGATACCACGAACTATAGTCATCTTTATCTTCTTGCTTGAGTGCTAGCAATAATGTTGACTCTTCATCTTCCTTGTTGTCGTCAACAAGGTTGGCCTTCTCTTCAACATTGCTACGACATTCCCAGGAATAATGGCCAAATTTATGAAAATTATAGCACTCGACTTTAGATTTATCATACCTCTTTTTATTTTTTTCTTGATGGTAGCCACGTCCTCTTCCACCTCCTGGACCACGACCTCTATATGTTTGGTGATTTTTCTCTTCATTATTGGAGTTTCTATCATTGCTTCTTCCTCTTCCACGACCACCACCGCGTCCTCTGCCTCGTCCAGGGCCTCGATAGCTCTTATCACATCCATCATCCTTCAATGATGCCTTGGTTTTAAGGAGTTGCTCCAACGGCTCCTCTTGCCTCCTTTTGATCTTTTCTTCGTGGGCTTGCAAAGAACCTTCCAGTTGCTCCACCGTCATAGAGTCTAAATCTTTAGACTCCTCAATAGCACACACCACAAAATCAAATTTAGGTATTATGGAGCGAAGGATCTTTTCTACCACACGGACATCTTCAATTTTCTCTCCATACCTTTTCAATTGGTTCACAACAGCCCGCACTCTTGAACCATAATCCGAAATGGATTCGTATTCCTTCATTTTTAAAGCTTCAAAATCAGCCCTTAGAGATTGAAGCTTCACCTTCTTCACTTTGTCAACTCCTTGGAGAGATGTTTGTAAAATCTTCCAAGCTTCTTTTGATGTGGTTGCATCTGCCACCTTCTCAGACATGGTATCATCCAAACATTGATGGATAAGAGAGAGGGCGTGTTGATCCTTCTTCCTTAATTTTGCCGAAGCATCCTTCTCATTTTGAGGCAAAGTTTCCTCACTGTCGGGTTCTTCAAATCCTTCTTCTACAATCTTCCACACATCTTGAGAGCCAAGTATGGCTTTCATCCTTATACACCATTTTTGGTAGTTCTCTTATGTAAGACGAGGAAATTGGAAAGCAAGTAGGTCATTGCCATTATTTGCCATGGCTCTGATACCACTATGTTAGGAAAAGAGAACAATATAGAAGAAAGGCTGTATACTAAACAAAGAAGAAGAGGAATGGAAGAACACTTTGTATTTTGGGAGAACAATATAGAAGGTTGATGCAAATGGAAATACAAGGGGGGCTATTTATAGGTGCTAATGGAGATTATAGAACCATTCTAGATAGACCTTATTACCTAGAGAACACAAAAGATAATTCTAGAGTTTCTACAAGATAAGATTTATCTCCTAGGAATTTGAGCATTCTAGACTTTACATATACTAGATCATCAAAGACAATTCTAGACTAACAAGTTCAAGAACAAGGTACAAGCACCTAGTAGTATCTAGAGAATTCTAAATTATTATTATTATTATTATTATTATTATTATTATTATTATTATTATTATTATTATTATTATTATTATTATTATTATTAACACAAAAAATCTATAGGGGAGCTTTGTTATACCAAATCTTCCACCAGGGCCATGAGATAGTGTTGCAAGAGTTCAATAACTTGTATCAAGACTTTATAGAGAAAATTTCACTTGAGTTGTGCTTCCACTTAATAAAATCGTTCTTTTGATGGTCCAAGACAATAGTACCAAGAGAATGCAACAGAGAGCAAGATGGTTCAATTTCCCAATCATTTAAGTTTCTTCTAAGAACTAAATTCCATCTCTGAGCACTAAAAAAATAAGCTATTGGGGCATTATGAAGTGAGGAGATACTGTGAATGTTCGGAAAAAGGTCTTTCAAAGGAGTGTGACCTATCCAAGCATCTTCCCAGAACTTGATCTTTCTGCCGCACCCAACTTGTAAAACTACATTTCTTACAAATTTGCACCAATATGATTGTATGTGTTTCCAAACACCAAAACCATGAGGAGCATCCGAGGCTTTGGTGTGCCAAGGACTATACAGAGAGTACTTGTCAACTAAAAGTCTTCTCTAGAGAGCATTTTCCTCCTTGCTGAACCTCCAATGCCATTTTGTCGGAAGACTTTCATTGTGACACTTAAGATTTTTTATGCCAAGCCCTCCACATCTTTTATCCATGATGACAGTTTTCCAATTCACAAGACAAAAGGATTTTGATTGTCTATTTCCATTCCAAAGAAACTCTCTTCTCAATTTATCCATTCGTTTTATACTGAAGTTGGGGCAGGAAACAAAGGCATGGTGTAAGTTGGAAGAGCATCAAGGACACTATTGATTAGAGTAACTCTTCCTCCCAATGAGAGGTATTGTCGCTTCCAATTAGACAGCTTTTTCTCCATCCTTTCCAAGATCTCATTCCAAATAGCAATAGATTTTCGTTTTCCCCCCAATGGAAATCCCAAGTATTTTGTGGGAAAAGAACCAATGTCGCACTGTTAGATGCTAGCAAGTCTGTGAATGTTAGGAACATTGTTGACAGGGAAGATGGAGCTTTTTGCAAAATTTATGTGAAGACCCGAGACCGCCTCAAAAACAGTTATGATCAATTTTAAGAGTAGTAATTGATGTTCCTCTGCTTCACATAAAACCAAGATGTCATCTGCATATAGAATATGAGAAATGCATAAGCCTTCTGAGCCCCTTGGACTTGCATAAAAACCTGCAATCCAATTTTCCTGAACAACACTATAGAGCATCTTGCTGAGCCCCTCCATTACAAGAATAAAGAGGAAATGAGAGAGGGGATCTCTTTGCCTCAGTCATCTTTGAGAAGAAAAGAACCCATGAGGTGTGGAATTAATAAGAACAGAGAACTTCACTGAAGAGATACAAAAGCTAATCCAATTTATCCACTTTTTACTAAAGCCCATTTGTCTCAATAAATCCAACGGGAACCTCCAATTGACATGGTCAAAAGCCTTCTCAATATCTAATTTGCAAATAACTCCGGGCATTGCATATTTAATCCTGGAATCCAAACATTCATTAGCGATCAAAGCAGCATCTGTAATGTTTCTGTCACTAAGAAAAGCCATCTGTGAAGTGTTGACTAGTTTGTGAAGCACCGACTTAAGCCTATCTACAAGAGCTTTGACAATGATTTTGTAGAAACTGCCTATCAAACTAATAGGCCTGTAGTCCTTTAGTTCTCTTGTGCTTCTCTTCTTTGGAATCAATGCAATATAAGTGGAATTCAAGCTTCTCTCAAAATACTCAAGATTATGAAAATGGTTGATTGCACGCATGAAGTCACCTTTGATGGTCGACCAACAATGTTTGTAGAAACCCATAGAGAAACCATCTGGGCCCGGTGCTTTATCACCGTCACAATTCTTAATAACCCCAGGAATCTCCTCTTCTTGAAAAGGTCGTTGCAGCCAATCAGATTCCTCCCCAGAGATACGGGGCGCATCCACATATATCCAGCTCGGTCTCCAATTCTCATTTTCTTTATACAAAGATTCGTAGAAAGAGAGAATTTCATTAGCTATTGCAGTCTTATCTTCTGTGAGGTTGCCATTAATTTCCAGTTTGTCAATTTGATTGAATCTCCTGTGAGCATTGGCTATTTTGTGGAAAAAACCAGTGTTGTTGACCCCTTGCTTCAACCAAAGGCGTCTGGATTTTTGACTCCATGAGATCTCTTCCAATTTTATGATCTCTGCCAACTCCATTTGATAAGTTTCCCTGGAGATTTAAAGATCATCTGAGGGAGGAGAATCTTCAGCTTCACAATTCAATTCCAAAATCCTATTGAGAATTAAGGATTTTCTACTCTCCAAGTGTCCAAAAGAAGACTTATTCCACTCCTTTAGTTTCAGTTTTAACAATTTTAGCTTCTTTGCGAAAATGAAGTCTGGACGGCCAAAAATATTAAAGGAATTCCACCAGTCCTTTACCATATCATCAAATCCCTCATGTTCTAACCACATGTTCTCGAACTTAAAATATGATGGAGTTCGAGATCATTGTCCACAATCAAGAATGAGAGGAGAATGATCAGAAAAGATGCGAGGAAGGACTGATTGTTTGATGGAGCTAAAGAGCTCATCCCATTCAAGAGAATAGAGAAATCTATCAATTCTTGAGAAAGAATTATTTTTCGACCAAGTGAATTTTTCCCCAAATAAAGAGGGATCAATCAAGTCCAAGTCTTCAATAAAAGCTAGAGATATCCAGCATTCCTCGACGATAATTGGAGTTGTGCCTTCTTTCATAAGGAAATCTTGCAGTATTGAAGTCTCTGCAAATAACCCATGGTCCCTCTGACATGCCACGAGCTGCTGCAAGTTCCAGCCACAAAGAAAGTCTATCTATTCTTCTGGAAGAAGCATAAACACCAGAGATATTCCATGTAAACTCAGAATTCAGTGTGGACAGGTTCAAAGAAATGGAGTTCAGACCTTGCAAAATAATTTTTCCTTCCCATAATCTTTCGTCCCGGAGAATAATGATACCTTGAGCTTCTAATATAGACTTTTCTCAACAAACTCAACATGAGAAATATATCCTCTCTATCCTTCAGTATTTTCCACACTATCAATCAATCATTTACGCCTCAATCCCATCTAGCCGGATCGATTATACGAATCCTCTATGTTCATTCTGCTCTATTCAAGTCATTTAATGCTATCTAATCCATCTATTGAATGCTTGGCCGAGCACATCCCAATTCGTAAAAGTTAGATTTTGTTTTTTGACAGTGGTGCAAGCTTAGCCCAGCTTGCACGCACCTCAATTGTTCCACAAGGTACATGTTACTTCCCACTAGCACAAGTACCAAGGGTAACTTTATTCAAGTCATTTTAACACGATCTAATCCTCGTAACTTATACTTAGCTGAGCACGTCCTAATTCTTACTAAAGTTAGATAATTTTTCATGACGATGGTCTTTAGCCCTGCATTGCTGCACCTCGACCATTCACCATGTACGTGCTACCTCCCACCAACACAAGTATAAGGTAACTTAGTCCACCAAGACACATTAAATTTATTATCATTTTTACTCTACCCATCAAATTACTCCAACTTATCACAACTCTCTTCCTTTATCCGAGTTTCGAACCGGATATACATTTGCATCATAAAAAACCAAAGCAACCACTTAGCAAATACATGTAAACTAAAAGGGCTAACAAATGAAAAATAGAAACGCCTAATACATGTAAATAAGCAAAGTTGTCACTTTTACCGAAGAACTTATTAAAGTTTAGAATTTTAAATGATGGTGCTGTTCTAGTCAGCTTCAAAGTTTTAACCTGATATTGCTGTTTTACCAACTTCGTAGAATATTAAGCATGCAAAGCATATTAGCAAACTGAACTTCCAATATTTTAGTCCAGAACAAAGTTTTCAAAATAATACACAATATTTTAGTGAAATTTAAATAGGATGGTGACAGAATTTAGAAATTGGGTAAATGTTATTTGCAAACTGAACTTTCAATTCTAGGGGGTTAAAAGTGTTAACTTACATACCAAATTATAATAAATTCAAGTTTTTCCATATGGGAAGTCTCATGTTAACAAAGCAGAGAAACACAATATTCATGCTCTTATTAGCAAATCAAACTAGGCCCGTTTCGGTAAGCTTAAAAAACTACTTTAAAATATATGTGTATCTTTAAGTAAAAAATGGGTGTATGAAAACTAAAAAAATAAATTCCTTATAAGCACTTTTATACTTAAAAAAAGTCAAAACTATGAAGTTAGGATTTCATAACTTCTTAAAATTTACTTCTAACCAAATATATATCATGACCCTACATTCAAATAGCCATAGAACATCTTGCACAATGGCTAGCCAAAAATTACCCTATATAAATAAGTTTAAACAAAAAAATTTCCTTAAATATTGAAAGTAAAACTGATTTCGTTCCCTAAAAATAGAAAACTGATTCGTTCCTAAAGATAGCAAACTACTAATATTGTTCCTTAACATTAGCAAAGTGATTTCCTTTCTAAAAATTAGAAAAACACATGCATTTAAGAAATTAACATTAGATTTTGAAGAATTTGAGCCGAATCAAATCTCTTCTTACTTGGAATTTAATTGCATACCGATATGTATTTCATTTTATAATATTCATACATTATTCAACTATTCTTTTCCACATAAATTTTTTATTAATTTTATTATTCACGTGATATTTAATTTGTATTCATAAGGTATTCAATTTTTTATTCTATAGTATTCATAGTTTATTCAAACGATAACTAGTGTTTATTCATACAATATTCACGTTTTATTCGTACATTAGAAAAAGGATCGTTGTATGCATATTTTATACCTCATGAAATTGATACCAGTAAAAATATATTACATATATACCAAAGAAACATCAAGTGTATATATCTGATATAATAAATATATGCATAATATATATCTCATATATATGCCATCTCCATGCTTAGAAAATTAAAACCTACAATATACAATATATAAGTAATGTTAAAAGTGCATCTGATATATACATTAATAAGTGTTGCGTTTAACCGTTGCGTTTTTGGGTTTAAAATTCCAATAGAAAGTTAGAGAAATTGAAGTAGATGGAAAGGCTGATGTATTTGTGATTATTTAGTGTTTTGAAATTTTTTAACTTTTGGTTTACTGCTATAATTGACATATTAACTTAAAATTAAGAGATAAATGATTGTGTAGAATAATTAGATAATATCAGATAATAATTAATAGATATGCACAAATGAAAGTTGTTAATCCCAACAATCCCACGAAAATAGGCATTTATTTAGGTAAGTGATCAGTTTATTGTAATGGCTAAAAAAAGTGAAACACATAAGGCTAAAGGTCTATATACCATAAATTAGGAACAATGTATCTATTTTATGTTAAAGACACTTCTAAATGTCTATACTATGTAAAAATTCCTTAAAATAAGCATACACAAGCGGGGCCTATGTCCAACTTCTCTTTAAGTTATTAAAGAAGTGTCACTAATCTCTTGCTTCTTTTATTTCTTTCTTTCTTTTTGCGAAGGAAACAATTAAAACATACTTCCTCTGTTTCAAAATAGATGTCATGTTTCGGATTTCGAGAGTCAAACGAGTTCATTTTGACCATGAATTTGAACATATAATTTTTAAATTTTTTCAAACGATATTTATATATTTGGAAACTACATAAAAAGTACTATAAATCACAATACTTAATAATTCAAAATATTTAAAAGACATATGAAAATATTACAGTCAAAGATAAACTCGTTTGACTCTCGATATCCGAAACATATCATCCATTGTGGAACGGATGGAGTAACAAATGCTTAGCAAATGAGTTACAATAAAAAAAATTATTGAACAACAAATCGATTGATGTGCAAGTTACAATTACAATAAACGGCAAATAGCAGAAATCGGGGTACGACGCCTAAATGGGTTACAAACCGAACTAAAACACAACAATGGGATGTACTTTTTTTGACCAAAAATAGGCAGGTTGCACCTAAAATCGACGAACTATACTTACAAATTAACCAAGACGAATCGATCAATACCTTTTTATTAATAAAAGGCAACCAACAAAATTAACATATTTTGTAGTGTCAAAAATAAAAAAAATTGTTATGATTGTGCTAATGACGTTGACGATCCAAAACGGGCGAATAATGCAAAGGATAGACTGCTCGACAAGTTGGGCATGTGTTTTTCTTGGATAACCATGGCAACAGACAGCTTGCATGGAAGGGGTGCGTACAATAAGTTGTAATAATCACTTCATTCTCCTCGTCTGTAAACTCTTCATGACAAACAGCGCAAGTATCATCTGTTAAATCTTTGATGTTATTGTCTGGACACCAAGATCTTGGAGATGGCTTGACTTCGACAAAACCTCGTGCTACATCCAACGAGATTGGTGGTTTGGTTGGACAAATCCCACCTTCGCCAGTATATGTCCTTAAAATTTTTATATACTCAAGGACATCACCAGGGTATCGATAATATGGATCATTCAAGCAACCAATAATAGTCACAACCCCCTTGTCTTTATCGAGCCAGTCCTTTTTAAATCGACAATAAAACGGGATAGAGGGAGGAACATTGTTGAGTTTGATATCATCAACAAAGCGAAGATGAGATATTTCAAGTGCAATTACATAAGTTGGTCGTGGTGGTGGCTGCAAGAAAGCTTGGGAATATTGAAACTGAGTGAAAAGATAAGAAGAGATATTGTCCCCCAAGTGTTTAATAGTTTCTGGTTTAAATTGAAGAGTCGCAGATACAAGCATTGTACCTAATGATGAATCTTTGTTTAGTAGTTTTGATAGATCAAAGGGAATGACTGTACGACAACTCTTCTCCCCAAGTGCGTTGCAGTAATTAGAATAATTAAAAGGTTCAATCTTCTTCACGTATGTATGACTACGAATTAGACACACACATAAGCCTTCAGAATCTGAGATTTGATTCCTTGTTAGTTTCTCGTTCCATAAGAAAAGTCGCACTGCAGTGCAGGCAGCATCTTCTCTGATCTTCTCCATTGGAATAATACAAGAATTTAATGAAATTTGGTGTCTCTGATTCTGATATTTGAATCCATAAATAGTTGCACGGCAGTACACGTTTGGGAGGACATACTTTTTAGAGTTCTAAGTTATATACTTGCGAGTGTAGTACTAAGTTTTAAGTCATATAGCTTAAATACTAAGCCAATTATCAGAATCCTATTATGATTGGTATTTCTGAAAAGCTAAATAATATTGACTGTACATAAATTGACACATAAACTTGTACATAATTAATAAGCCGGTCCTTCTAGTGTCAATTTTTTAATTTTAACACCTCTAACTCAATGGAAGTATATACATATTCAACACTTGACCTGGCCCGTGTGGTTGCCTGTTAAGTCCCAATTGCTGTTAAGGGAATTTCCACTATAAAAGAGAAGAGTATTACAAAGATCCCAATTGCAACCCCTGTGTAAGTTCAAGTGTTTCCTAAACCTATAAGAACAATGAGTTTATTCCTAAACCTAGAACAACAATGAGTTTTTAAACATAGAGGACAAAGGCAATGAATATCTTAAAATTACAAGGAAATATCCAAGACGACAACAGTATATATATATACTTAGCTTAAAGATGACGTCAGTAATCCAATTCCTACTATGATTATGAAGTTTAGTAACATAGAATATGTATATTGACACCTAAATTTACACCAGATTAACCATTCACGTGCTATCATAAATATGTCCCGTGTGCCAGTTCGGAGTTTAAGGCACTAGAGGACATCAAGTATAATGAGAAGCTTGTGGTGGTCTAATGGACACACTCTACACTGCTGAAGTGTATAATGGTTTGCTGGTCATTAAATCCAAGACTTAGTTTGTTTTCATCCCATACATTGTAGTTTGTTTCCAGCCTATATTTAGTGTTAGCGAGTGGTATGTTAGTATGTTATTTTGGTATTTAGTATGCATGTTTAACACAATAGCATGTCATAAAATGCACCACGTTTTGTTACTCTTTTCTTTTTCCTTCTAAAAGAAAGAACTTGAATACAAATCTTTTTTGGCAGAATAGGCAAATGGACACCCATACTTGTATAAAATTATATTCCCGACCCCTCAACTCCACGAGTTTTCATCTAGACACCTAAACATATCTGCAACCCTTATTTTCAACCCTTCAAACCGTTGACCGAGCTTATATGGCATTGATAAGGCTGAGTTGGACAACATGTTTGTATAGCACACGCATAAAGAGAGTCAATGGTGGATTTTGATATTTCACAGAAAGCTAGAAGCAGAAAAATAAATAGAAAACAAAAAACATAAAAATAAATGAAAAAACATCTAATTCACCACCCTTATCTTCAACTTCACCACCCCGACCCCCAATTTATCTTCTCCCCATTTTCGATTCCCATCCGCCACTGCATCGTCTTCCACCACCGTCATCGCCACTCCCCTTAACTTTCATAGTTATATTTGCCAGCCCTTTCTTTCCTCATATCCCATTCTCTTGTCTTTCTTCCACCACCATATCCGTTGCCATTCCTCTTCTTTCCACCACCACTTCCATAACAATAGGTTACTCACTTTCAATTTCTCCCTATCAGTCCCCTTTTTTATACCTGCTCCACATTTTCTTCTCAATCTTACCATGCTCCCCTCTCTTCACATTGGATCTAATTAGTGAAACAAAAATCTCATAAAACTGAAACAAAAAAAGAAGAAAAAATCAAGGCTTCAACTCGTGGTCATGGCTACTAATTCTTCAACTTACACCACTTATACTTCTAATCGTTATGGACTTAGAAAAATACCAATTTCTTCGACCCATATTCTCCTAGAAATCTCAAGAATTATCAAAGGAAGTTTCTCTCAATTTCATGCGGATAGGACTTTCAACTCTTCAAGAACTAATTTCAACCCCAGACTATTATTTGTTACAAAAAGATGAATATTTTTTTAGGGGGGGGGGGGGAGGGGGGAGGGGGCGTCAAAATAATGGCGGTGGGTTATAGTGATGATGATATGAAGTTGGATAGTTTGGGGAGTTTGTGGAATATTGAAAGAAATTTAAGAAATTTTTAGATGATGTTGAAAAATAAATGGTTATGTGTTAAATTAAAATATGACATGTAGGATGATGTGTCGTCCATATCAGCATGTCTGAACAACACGCATGATTGAGGTGTTTAAATCATATGATCTGATCCAGTTGGAGTGTCTATGTGAGAATCCATAGAGTAGAAGGGTCGGGAATAGAATTTCTTACAAGTTCAAATGTCAATTTGCCTATTCTTCCATCTTCTTTTGACCCTAGCCACTTCCTTACTATCACAAATATTTTGTTTTCAGTAATGTTCTCTAATTTTATCTCTAATATCAAAATTAGCTTTTTTTTCTCGGCGCATTATAGCGGTGCTAGCTATCGTACGTCCACCGAAAAATGCCCAGAGGCAGACCATGAAATAGCGCAAAGAAAGGGAAGAATAAAGTAAAAGTATAACACAGCCATGGCAAAGCATCAACAAGGCAGCAAAAATATAGTGACCAAAACACGATGTGAAGAGGGGGAAATTGAAAAGGAACAGTGGCCGGAATTAAGCAAGTATGCGACGAAATCGCCGGTGCCAATAATGAGTACGGGGAGCTCTAGTACCAGCTCGCCGGAAAAAATGAATACTGAATTTCTCAATCGAAGCAAAAATCAATCGAACTCTAACGGAATCACGATGGTGACCACAGGAGCTAAGACCCTATCTAAGACAACAGCTAAGACCAGCATGGCTGCAGTGTTACTTGCACCATCTGGAGCAGAGGGACAACAGCAGATGCAGAATAAGATGGAAGAAATTGAACAGAAAATAAAGGAACAAACACTAAATGTTCATGAAACAGTTTCACAAAAGTATAACAAATGGACAAACCTGTTCACATAGAACAAACTTGCTAAAAGAGGTATGACCTTAAGTTTTGTAGAGCCTAGTGTCTGTGAGGGGGAAAAATAGTTGAACTTCAAAAAGATGATGTTGAAAGGGAAACTAAGAAGTGGAAACAAGCACTGGTGATGTATGTAGTCTGAACTGAACCAACAATTGGGGCACTAGAGAGATACATAGCATAACAATGGAACTACATAACTAAACCAAGAGTATATTATCATAACGAGAGCTACTTCTTGGTGAAATGTAATAACATAGAAGATAGGGATGAAATCTTATGTTCGGGTCCATACATGATGAACAATAGGCCTATCATGATGAAAGTGTGGACTCCTCCATTTGATTTTACCTTAGAGATCCTGCAGACTATTCCAATTTGGGTTAAGTATCATAACTCACCATTGAATTGCTGGACAATGGAGTCACTAAGATGGATCAGTAGTGTATTAGGTACACCTCTACATGCTGACACATGTACTACTAATGTGGAGAGGATTTCTTATGCAAGGGTGCTAATTGAAATGGATGTATCTAGGACACTGCCCAAAACAGTTAAAATACAAGATCCTAATGGCAGAATCTTTGAGCAACCTACTGAATATGAATGGAATCCTAAATTTTGTAACACTTGTGTGCAATGTGGACACACTTGCAATGTTGCAGAAGCTCCAAGAGAGAGGGAACACAGACAACAAAGGCCACAAGCAGGAAGAGTGCAACAAGTGAACAAAGAGGCACAGTGGCAACCAAGAGGGAAACCTTCTGAGTTGATAAAGACCAATAATCAACAGGGATGACAGGACCAAGGTAATTTGATACCAGCTGGAACTTTACAAGCTCCACCTAACCAAGAAGCACAAGGGAGAGGCTGGACACCTAACCAAGAAACACAAAACCAATGGCTCCAGAACCTGTTCAGCAAGGAAATAACTTTAATGTGCTGAGAGAAGGTGATGCTTTACCAGGCAAGAGTGATGAAATGGCAAAATAGGAGAAAAGTGAGGAGTAGAGAAGGAGCCAGACCCTATAATACGCAAAACAAGATGAAGATTATCACATGGAATGTGAGGGGGTTTAATAAAGCATATAAGCAAAAAGATGCAATAGTTTTTTTGAAAGAATAAAGTAGATATCATAGCTATATTAGAATATAGAGTTAAAGAAAGGAAAGCCAAACACATAATAAAGAAGCTTGGGAGACAGTGGAGCTGGGTGGAGAACTATCATCATAGTGTTAGAAGAAGAATTTGGGTCCTATGGAACCCTGCAGCAGTACACTTTAATGTGATATGTAGTGTCAGTCAATACATATATGGGATGACAGAGATGATCAGAACAGGAGTGAGAGTGGCATTCACAACAATATATGGGCTGCACACAGTGGAGGATAGGAAGACACTTTGGGAAGATCTAGAACTGATTCAGAATAGTACTACAGAAGCCTGGTTAGCAATGGGAGATTTCAATGCAGTATTACACCCAGAGGACAGGCAAAATGGAACACCCATTCAAGAAATAGAGGTGAGAGATTTTAGAAATTTTTTGAATAACACAGGTGCAGCAGAGCTAAAGACTGTAGGTAGGGAGTTTACATGGACCAATGGCACAATAGTGAGCATAATTGATAGGACATTAACAAATGCCAAATTGTTGCTTGAGTACGCTCAGTCAGAAGCTCTAATTATGCCCTCAGGATTCTCAAATCATTCATCACTATGTGTAGAGATAGCAAAGGATAATACAAAGAAGAGTAAGCCATTTAGGTTCCTGAATTGCCTAGCAGACCATCAGGACTTCATCCAGGTGGTTCAGGATACTTGGTCCTGTAACACCCAGGCACAAGGAATGAAAGCAATTTGGTATAAACTGAAGCAGGTGAAGCAAGGGTTAAAGAGCCTAAAATCAAGAATTTTAGAATTTCAAGGCAAAAATAGAGGCAACAAGGAGAGCTGACTTAATTGCAAGAGCAAATCAAAACAGCAGGTGATCAGAGAATTAACCAGCAAGAAGAAAAGAAGCTGAAGGAGCAACTAGAAAAGTGGCTCACTATTGAAGAGAGCATTGTGAGACAAATATCTAAGGTGCAATGGCTGACATTGCATATTTCCATGCATGTATGAAGAACAGAGTTGGCTTGAACACTAACAACAGTCTTGATGGATGAGATGGATACTTTGATTAGAGATCAGAAGGGGATTGAGGCAGAAATACTGGGATTTTATAAAGAGCTCTTGGTAATGCAGCTAGTACAACCAGCTATTAACAGGGAAGTGATGAAGAATGGTAGAGTATTACAAAGGCAGCATCAGCTTCAGCTAATAGAACCTATTAGTGTGGAGGAGGTATGGGAAGCACTTAAAGACATCAATGACTTGAAATCCCCAAGCTGTGGTAGGTTTAATGCCTACTTCTTCAAGAAGGCATGGAGTATCATAGGAGAGGAAGTCGCAGAGGCAATACAAGGGTATTTCACAAGCAATGTCATGACTAAGTATATCAACTGCACTATTGTTACTCTAATACCCAAAGTGAAGAACCCAAGCAGAGTTTTTGAGTTTAGACCTATATCATGTTGCACCCTTTTATACAAAATAATTTCAAAAATACTGACAAAAAGAATGTAAAGAGTGATGGACTTGATAGTGGATAATAACCAAGTTGCATTTGTTCCTGGCAGGATGATAGGAGATAATATTATAATGAGTCATGAATTGGTTAAAGGCTATGGAAGAGAAAGCATATCTCCAAGATGTATGATGAAAATAGACATGAGAAAGGTATATGATTCAGTGGAATGGCCATTTCTACAGCAAGTTCTTGTGGAATTGATATTTCCTGAGGTATTTGTCAAGTGGATTATGCAATGCATAAGCACTGTATCCTACTCAGTGATAGTGAATGGGAACCTAACAAAGCCATTTGATGCAAGAAAGGGACTTAGACAAGGAGACCCTCTTTCCCCTTTCCTTTTTTGTCCTAGTAATGGAATACTTTACTAGGTTGCTTAAGGCCCTAGGGGATAACCCAGACTTCAACTACCATCCAAGATGTCAGAAGGTGAAACTAATTCAGATAAGCTTTGTTCATGATGACATGCTGGTGTTCTGCAGGGGAGATATTATATCTATGCAGATGCTGTTGAACCTGTTTCATAAATTCTCAATATGCTATGGACTGAAGGCTAACCAAGAACAGAGATGCATTTACTTTGGAGGTATGAAAGAGGAAGAACAGGAGGAATGCACTCAAGCGCTAGTCTTCACAAGAGGAATGCTACCAATCATATACTTAGGAGTACCTTTAAGCTCAAAGAGACTGTCTGTAATGTAGTGTCAGCCTTTGCTGGACAAGATGTTAGGAATGATACAGCCATGGACCTCTAAATTTCTATCCTATGCATGAAGAATCCAATTGATAAAAAGTGTGCTATTCACCATTCAAGTGTTTTGGTCTCAAGTGTTTGTGCTGCCAAAAAAGGTAATCATTATGGTAGAAGTAGTGTGTAGAAGGTTCCTGTGGACAGGCAATAGTGAAATGTCCAAAAAGGTACTTATAGCATGGGACAGACTCTGTTATCCCAAAGTAGCAGGAGGCTTGAACATTCATGACATTCAGAACTAGAACAAAGCAGCAATATGTAAGAACCTATAGAACCTGTGTAAACATAAAGAGAAGATGTGGGTGTTTTGGATTCATACTTACTACGGGAAATATAGAGTCCGGGGAGCAAGAACAGAGAGAGCATCATAGGTAGTGCAGAAAGTGTTGAAAGCTAACCAATACTTCCAGCAGGCAGGTTACTGAACAAGATGTGATGAGCATGGAGAAATTCACTATAAAATACATCTACTTAAAGCTGCAAGGAGAGTATCAGAAGGTGGAATGGAAGAAGCTTACCTGCAATAACTTAGGGCATCCCAAGTGGGTGTTCATTTTATACTTAGCATTGAGCAGGAGACTGCAAACAAAAGACAGGATTGGCAGATGGACACCAAACATTGATCTTCAGTGTGTGCTATGTCAGAACCTGGATGAAAGCATGCATCATTTATTCCTTGAATGTAGGTTCTCAAAGTTGATATGGAGTAAGTTGCTGCAATGGCTGACCATTTACAGACAACCACTCAGCTGGACACAGGAAATTGAATGGGCTATCGGGAATTGCAAAGGCAAAGCTGCGAGAGCACAAGTTTACAGGATGTTAGTAGCTGCATGAGTGTACTATATATGGCAAGAAAGGAACGGGATAATCTTTCAGAATAGACAAAGAGATCAACCAAGCTTGGTTAAGCAAATCATTCAAGAAGTAGTCTGTAGAGGACACAGACAGAAGAAGTTAAGAAAAGAGCTCGAGTTATTAAAATTTTATCCTGAGCTATATCTTGGTTAGGTATTTGGCAAGTACTGTAATTAGTGCATGTAGTTAAGCCATATTGGTCCTTTTAGGACAATGATGGTTAAGATAGGTAAGAAGACTATTTTTTAATACTACTCGGTAGTTTTGAATGAATAAATATTTACTTATCAATATATATATATATATATATATATATATATATATATATATATATATATATATATATAGTTTCCACCTATCACATCATGTTTGATGAGTTTTTCCCCAATATTATACGCCTTTGTTTCCATCTATGACTTCACTTTTGATCATTTTGAGCTTGAAAGTAACCTGTGATTTTTGAAGGGACACTACTAGAAAAATATTATTTTGCGATATTGGTTGGAGAAGAAATTCCTTAGCTAAATGGGGTATAAAGAGAGAATTTTGTCGTCAAGCTGTTACCGCCATTCGCCTCGTCGTTGACACGCCAGCGACAGTATACTGTCGCCAAACAAAAAATTACCTCGCGTGTCAGAAAGCGTTTGGCGAGAGTATTCCGTCGCCAAATGCACAAAAAGCTGGCGTGTCAGATAGTATTTGGCGAGGGAATACCCTAGCCAAACAAAATAATTTTCAAAATTTTATTTCAGTTGGCGACGGAATTCACTCGCTAACTATATATATTAATCCTACTAAACAAAAACGTCGGAGTTTAGCTCTCGACCCCCTCTTAAGATCATGGCTTTTAACTATAGATCCTATATCATCAGGGTCAATATGAAAACCAATATCTTCAACTTCCTTAGAGACATTGTAATCACTTGGTTGCATGCCTGCAAATGCAAAAAATATAAATTTAAAGAACATATCAAGAGATAATTAGATAGAAAAAAGAAAATGAAATTCAACTTGTATAAACTGAAATGCAGCCTTGGAAACAAGAATTGATACTCTCTTTTTCTCCTGTAACACATAAAAAAGAAGGCTTAGCCACGTTTAAGCCGGTTTTACCAAATGAGATGTGTATGCAAAACTTAAAATTAAAAGATACTACTATCAAGTCAAACAGTTCTTTTCTCCTACTAATTTTAAGACAACATAAAATGGGTATAGAAAATCTAAATACATCCCAACTCAAACCAATCACGATATTGCTGCAAATTCAAATACATCCACAATTCAGTCAAATCAAATCACCTTCATAAATTAGGACGGAGAATTATTTTTCCAGAAAAGAAATTACCAAGTGAAACTGCTTCACGAAAGAAGTAACAAACGAAAATATGAAGGCATTCAAACCAAGTAGACATTTAACTATTTTACTAAATTAAATATCCAAAAATAAAAATAAATAAATAATTTAATTTAATAAACTGAAATTAAAATTTACCTTCAAGAATTAGTTGCCGGTGACCGGAAAACTTGTAAAAACATAAAAAATAAAAATTTGTTAAATTCAGTACAAAAAATTAGGTAACGAACGGGGATTGGGCAAAATGAAATTAAGGTGAATGGGGAAATTGCTTTTGTTATTTGGGAGGGGAAATTGCTTTTGTTATTTGGGGTGTTGCTGCCGTAGAGGGAGTGGTTCTTGTAGTAGGGGTGGAGGGAGGGAGGGAGGGGATTTGTTAACAGGGAGGGGAAAATGTGTATATAGTAGGCAGAAAGTGATATGTATTATTTTGTTAGGCATGGAGATGGAATTCTGTCTCCAATCAATAGCCAGCACCTGACATCTTTTTAACTTTTTGACTGGAGAAGGAATTTCGTCGCCAGTTTTTTTAATTTAATTTTTTTAATTATTTTCTACGGTAAAACACAGATTGGAGAGAGAACTCGCTCGCCAAGTGGTTGGCGAGTGAGTTCCCTCACCAGCCATTCTGTAGCTTTTTATTATTTTTCTAGTAGTGGGATTGGAGATGTACTTTTAATTTTCACCACCTTTAACAAAAAAATATCCGAAAAGAGAAAGGAAACATTAGTTTGAGAAATCCCAAGCAAATATAAATCACCAAAAGATAAAATTGTTGGGGTTGAAGTGTGGTAGCGTGAATTAAAAATAGGGAAAGAAGATAAAAAGGCAACTTTGGCTTTTACACTTTGTCCCTCATCGGTAAAGACAACTATTTTGTTGGGTATAAATATAAGGTTACTTCCTTTAGCTCTTAAAAGGAGCTAAGAGGAAAGGGCCTGGCGCCGTCGTCGTCATCGCTCGGCTTGGCTTCGGCTTCGGCTTCAGAAATTGATATGATTGACTGACTTAATTTTTTGGACCAACAAATATAAAATATTACTCCCTCCGTTTCAAAAAGGATGAACCTTTGCGGAGTACGAGGGTCAAATTGACTAATTTTCAATGCGAATTTGCACATCAAATTTTTTAACTTTTTAAAATAAAATTTATATATTTAGAAACTACATGAAAAATACTATAAGTCACAATAGTTAACAATTCAAAATAGTTAAAAAATATTTGTAAGACATGTGGTCAAACATAATCTTGTTTGACCCTTCAAATAGTAATAGGTTCATCCTTTTTGAAACAGAGGGAGTAATATTTTATGTAACTATTTTCGTAACGGTAATTTGTCTTTAATAAAATTCCCGCGTTCGGATTCGTCAATTGATATGATTGATTGACTTAATTTTTTGGGCCAACAAATATAAAATATTAATATTTTATGTAATTGTTTTTGTAACGATAATTTGTCTTTAATAAAATTCCCGCGTAATCTAGAAACGGCCACCTGAAGGGCTGCTTTTCATGAATAGTCACTTGCAATGTGAACATCCACCCACCTGAAGGGTTGTATTTCTTGAATAGCTACTTGCAGTGTGAACAACCACCTTCACACACTTTCATCCAGAATTTCGCTGGCTATAAATAGATAGTCATTCCTTCAAAAGTTTTCACTTTTAAATTTTCTCATATATCTCCTCTTCTTTCTGCATCATTTCAAAGTAAGTCAGTCGTGTGATTTGCACCATTATTTTTAGTTCTCTGATAACTCAGTGGTTTGAAGTGCCGCTACCGCTAAACTGAACGTTCCGTTCTATCCTGGGAAGAATTTATCCGTGAACCTTGGGCAACAGTGAGGGGATAAGATTCTTTAAGGATGCACAAGAAATTTGTGGGCTCTGGACATATAATTCTGTATGTATCTGTTCATCTATTTTTCTGTTTTAGTCACTTAAGAAATCAGTTTTCTAACAAGCTTAAAGAATCTTATTTATACTTTCTGTTCTGATTTTCTTAGTGACTATGGAGACTAAAACCTTTGTGGTTTTCTACTCCTAACATTACTGTTAGTTGGAGATTAAAAATATGTGTGATTTTTCTACTCCTAATCAATTTGATGAATAATCTCTTCACTATGCTATTTAAATCAGTTTGAAGAATAATCTCTTTACTGTGATGTTTAAATCAGTTTGAGGAATAATCTCTTTACTATATTGTTTAAATTAGTTTGAAGAATATCTCCTCACTGTGTTGTTAAGTTTGGGTTGAAGATTTAAATACTTCACCATTTACTGAATCTGTCTATTTTATTTTGAAAGAAATGACAACGAATAATATTGCAAATAATACAGCAGTTGCTGCTAATGTGGGGGCAAGTTCAATCCATCCTCCAGCAGGGCCAGTTGTGGTGCCAACACCGGCAGAAAAACCTGGGAAATTTTCTAGGATTGATTTCAAGAGTTGGCAACAAAAAATATTCTTTTACCTGACTACTTTGAGTCTGCAAAAGTTCATCAAAAAAGAAGTTCCTGTATTACCAGATGGAACTCCGGACAATGAACGTTTTCTCGTTACCGAGGCATTGGAAAATGATTTGTACAATGTTTATAGCAACATTGATACGTCCAAAGAGTTGTGGAATGCTCTTGAAAAGAAGTACAAAATTGAGGATGCCGGGCTGAAGAAGTTTGTGGCTGCCAAGTTTTTGGACTACAAAATGGTGGATGGTAAATTTGTTGTGTCCCAAGTCCAAAAACTTTAAGTGATCATTCATGATCTCCTTGCTGAAGGTATAATCCAAATTAATGCTTTTGTTAGAGGTATTAATTGTGTTGTTATTAACAACTTGTACATTAAAGGTTTGAATATCAATGAAGCATTTCAAATAGCTGCAATCATTGAAACGCTGCCTCCACTTTGGAAGGAATTCAAGAGTTACTTGAGACATAAGCGCAAGGAGATGTCGTTTGAAGATTTGATTGTCGGCTTAAGGATTGAAGAGGATAACAAGTCTGCTGAAAAGAAGGCTCGTGGAAGTTCAACAATTGAGGGAGCAAATATTGTTGAGCATACTCCAAAACAAAATAAGAGAAAGAGGTATTCCGGAAAGAAGAATTACCCTGACAAGAAAAAGTTCAAGGGTAACTGCTACAACTGTGGCAAGGCCGGACATAAGTCCTCTGATTGTCGTGCCCCAAGGAAGGACAAGGATAAGGACATGAAAAAGGAGAAGCTTTAAGACAAAATGGTTGAGAGAGCGTAATTTCCCAAGGAGTTCAAGACATTGATCTATGTGTAGTGATTTCCGAATGTAACTTGGTTGGAAATCCAAAAGAATGGTGGATCAATTCTGGTGCCACCCACCATGTCTGTGCTGTTAAAGAAGCTTTTGCCTCCTATGCTCTCATTGGAACGGATGAAACGATTTTTATGGGAAATTCTGCAATTGCCAAGATTGAAAGATATGGAAAAGTCTTTCTTAAGATGACTTCTGGCAAGGTGGTGACTCTAAACAACGTCCTTCATGGTCCTGAAATTAGGAAGAACTTAGTCTCTACTACACTTCTCGTCAAGAACGGGTTTAAGCATGTTTTTGTTTCTGATAAAGTTATATTAACTAAGAATAATCTGTTTGTAGGAAAAGGTTACCTAAATGAGGGCCTTTTCAAGCTGAATGTAATTGCCGTTGACAATATGAATAAAATTTCCGCTTCTTTTTATTTGCTTGAGTCAAACAATTTATGTCATTCTCGGTTGAGACATGTCAATTTTAAAACCTTGCGTAAAATGATCAATTTGGAAGTATTGCCTAAATTTGAATGTGGAAAATCAAAATATCAAATATGCATTGAGTCTAAGTATGTCGAATATCCTTACAAATCAGTTGAAAGGAATTCTGAACCCTTAGACTTAATTCATATGGATATTTGTAACAAGAAGTCAATACTATCTCGCGGTGGAAAGAAGTATTTCATAATTTTTATTGATGATAGCACTAGTTACTGCTTTGTTTATTTACTTAGTAGTAAAGACGATGTACTTGCCGCATTCAAGCAATACAAAAATGAAATTAAAACGCAACTTAACAAAAATATCAAAATGATAAGAGGTGATAGGGGCGGTGAATACGAATCTCCTTTTGAAGAAATATATTTGGAATATGGCATTATTCACCAAACATCTGCCCCGTACTCGCCTCAATCTAATGGGATTACGAAAAGAAAGAATAGAACTTTAAAGGAGATGATGAATGTCTTATTGATAAGTTCGGGTTTACCCCAGAACTTGTGGGAGAAGTTATTCTTACAGCTAATCAAATACTCAATCGAGTGCCCCATAGCAAAACAATATCCATTCATGAACAATGGAAATGAAAGAAACCCAACTTGAATTATTTCAAAATGTGTGGGTGTTTAGCAAAAGTGCAGGTTCCTAAACCCAAAAGGGTTAAGATAGAACCAAAAATAGTTGATTGCACTTTCATAGGATATGCTACAAATAGTAGAGCATATCATTTTCTGGTTTGTAAACCAGAAAATCCTGACATTCATGTTAATACGGTAATGGAATCAGATAATGCTGAATTCTTTGAAAATATATATCCGTATAAAAAGGATCATGAATCGTTTGGTGAGAAATCTAAACGACCTCGGGAAGGAACTAACGAGGGTACATCAAATGAAGAAGAGCTAAGATGCAACAAGCGTTAACGGACATCTACTTTATTTGGAGATGACTTTGTGACGTTCTTATTGGAAAATGAGCCTCGAACATTTAAAGAAGTCATGTCTTCTTCAGAATAACCATTTTGGAAAGAGGCAGTCAATAGTGCAATAGAATCTATTTTGAGCAACCATACTTGGGACTTGGTTAATCTTCCTCCTGGGAATAAACCGTTAGGTTCTAAGTGGATTTTCAAAAAGAAAATGAAAGCTGATTGCACTATTAACAAGTATAAGTAAAGACTAGTTGTCAAAGGGTATAGACAAAAAGTATGTCTTGACTATTTCGACACATACTCGCCGGTAACAAGGATTACATCCATACAGGTGTTAATCGCTTTAGCCCCTGTGTATGGTCTTGAAATCCATCAGATGAATGTTAAAACAAATCTCTTAAATGGAGAGTTAGAGGAAGAAATCTATATGGAACAACTCGAAGGGTTTTTGGTTCTTGGAAAAGAAAAGAAGGTTTGTAGACTTGTTAAGTTTCTTTATGGACTTAAACAAGCACCTAAGTAATGGCATGCAAAATTTGACTTACAATGTTGTCAAATGATTTTGCGATTAATGAGTATGATAAATGTGTTTACATTAAAAACACTCCAAAATAAATAGTCATTGTTTGCCTTTATGTGGATAATATGATGATAATGAGTAATGACATTGCCAATATAAATGCTACAAAGCGCATGTTGACTAGCAAATTTGATATGAAAGACTTAGGAGTTGCTGATGTAATCTTGGGTATACAAATACATAAAAGTCCTGATGATTTGGCTCTATCTGAATCTCATTACATCAAATCAGTACTTGACAAGTTCAAGTATTTGGACTTCAAAGTTTCAAAAATTCCAATAGACGTAACTCTTGCTCTTAAGAAGAACAAAGGTAAAAGTACTTCTCAACTGGATTATGCACTTGTGTTAGGATTTTTAATGTATATAATGAATTGCACTCGACCAGATATAGCCTGTGCTATAAGTAAATTGAGTCGATACACACACAATCCAGACCAAACTCATTTGATGGCAATGAAACGAGTTTTGGAATATTTGCAATATACCCAAGACTTTGCTTTGCATTATACTAAGTACCCTGCAGTTATTGAGTTATATAGTGATGCAAACTTGATCACCGGTTCAATTAAGTCTAAATCCACAAGTGAATACATTTTCACAATTGGTGGAGGAGCTGTGTCTTGGAAGTCGTCCAAACAGACATTAATTGCCAGCTCCACAATGAAAGCTGAATTTGTAGCTTTAGACAAAGCCGGTGAGGAACCTGAATGGCTTTGGAATTTCTTGGAAGATATTCCATTTTGGCCAAAGTTGTTGACACCAATCTGTATAAATGTGATAGTCAATCGGCTATATGAAGGGCTAGGAATGTCATGTATAATGGTAAAAATCTTCATATACGATGAAGACATAAAACCGTTAGACAACTGATTTTTGGGGGAATTATGACAATTGACTATGCAAGGTCAAAAGAAAATGTGTCGGATCCGCTTACAAAAGGCCTAACTAGAGAGGCAGTAGAATGGTCATCAAAGGGAATGGGACTATGGTCGAGGACTAGTGACTCATGGCGATAACTCTACCTAGAAGACTAGAGATTCCAAGATCTAGGTTCAAGGAGCTCAAATAAAGTTATGAGTGACAGTTCAACATTGTCAAACTAAATTTATTTTGGTCCATTCTCATGATGAGACAATGTTCAATACCAAGGATGAAGCGCCATTGCTTTTTAATGATTATCTAAGTTTGATATGAGAATTATCAAACAATATACATATACGAGATTACACGTTTAGAAATCACCTATGTAAGTGTGAAGTGGAAGCTGCTTCAAGGAGAATTCTGCAAGGCCAATTCTCTATGCACTTATTAAACCAGGCAGTGTTCATGGCTGAAACGAACAAAACAATGAGAACCAAAAAAAATGGATAAGGATTAATTGTGTGACATATATTGTCTAGATATACACTAAAGCTCAATGATTCAAAGATATCAAATCTACCGATTGACCGAGTATATCCGATACATGTTCACTACAGAAAGTTCAAAGAGAAACCTACTTATCCCGATGCAATTAGTTCTTAGTTGTGAATCACAGAAATTTTTTCATACATGTTTCCATCATTCCCCATTCATGTGGGGGATTGTTGGGGTTGAAGTGTGTTAGTGTGAATGGAAAATGGGGGAAGAAGATGAAAAGGCAACTTTGGCTTTTGCACTTTGTCCCTCATCGGTTAAAGACAACTATTTTGTTGAGTATAAATATAAGGTTACTTCCTTCAGCTCTTAAAAGGAGCTAAGAGGAAGGGGCCTCGCATCGTCGTCGCTCGTTCGGCTCGGCTTTGGATTTGGAATTTGGATTCGGAATTTGAATTTTGATTTGGTCAATTGATATGATTGATTGACTTAAATTTTTGGACCAACAAAATTAGATTATTTATTAAATATTAACGGTATTTTGTCTTTAATAAAATTTCCGCATATTCTAGAAATGGCCACCTGAAGGGCTGCTTTTCATGAATAGTCACTTGCAATGAGAACAACCACCCACCTGAAGGGTTGCATTTCGTGAATAGACACTTGTAATGTGAACAACCACCTTCACACCCTTTCATCCAGAATTTTGTTGGCTATAAATAGATAGTCATTCCTTCAGAATTTTTCACTATGAACTTTTCTGATATATCTCCTCTTCTTTCTGCATCATTACTTTCAAAACAAAGTAAGTCAGTCGTGTGATTTGCACCATTATTTTGAGTTCGCCAATAACTTAGTGGTTTGAAGTGCCGCTACCGCTAAGTTGAACGTTCCGTTCTATCCTGGGAAGAATTTATCCGTAAACCTTGGGCAACAGTGAGAAGATAAGATTCTTTAAGGACGCACAAGAAATTTGTGGCCTCTGGACATATAATTCTGCATATTTCTGTTCATCTATTTTTCTGTTTTAGTCACTTAAGAAATAAGTTTTTTAACAAAATTTGATACAATAAAAACAAAATTTATGAAGAGTAGGAATTTTATCTAAGTGCTCAATTAGAGAAACTGCATACAAATGGAATGAACTATAACAAGATATTCGTTCTAAACAATAAATCGATCACTTTATATGTTACAATAAACTAGCAGAAATTGGGGTCTGTCGCCTAAATGGGTTAAAAAAACCAAAACACAACAGTGGGATGTACTAAATTTTGAACCCAGAAAAAAAGGGTAGTTTACACCTAAAATAGATGAACTAAAGAGTAAAGGAGACGGACCGGCCAATACCTTTCTTATCATGATAGGCAACCAACAAAATTACTACATACTATCTTATAGTGTCATAAATCTTTATTTGCTATGATATTGTGCTAATCACATTGGCGGCGAGACAAAACAGGCGAATAATGCAAAGGATAGACTGCTCTACAAGTTGGGCATGTGTTTTTCTTGGATAGCCATGTCAGCAGGCACATTGCATGGAAGGGGTGCGAACAATAAGTAGTAATAATCACTTCATTCTCCTTGTCTTGAAACTCTTCATGACAAACAACGCAAGTTTCATCCGTTAAATCTTTGTCTGGATTCGGACACCAAGAACTCCGAGAACAACGAGATGGCTGGACTTCGACAATACCTCGTGGTACATCTGCCGAGATAGGTGGTTTAGTTGGACAAAGCCCACCTTCACCAGTGTACATCCTTAAAATGGTGATATATTGGAGGACGTCACTAGAATATCCATTATATGAATCATTCAACCAATCAATAATACTCACAATAGGCTCCTCCCCCTCGTTCCATTCTTGATTATATGGATCATTCAACCAATCAATAATACTCGCAACACGGTCCTCTTTCAAGTCCCAATCAATTTCAAATCGACGATAAAACGGGACAGGAGGAGGTAATCCTGCTAAATTCAGCGTAACATTGTTAAGATGATCAATATGATCAGTAAAATCAAGAAAGCGAATGTGGGATATTTCAAGTGCAATTACGTAAGTAGGTCGTGGTGGTGGCTGCAAAAAGGCTTGAGAATATTCAAATTGAGTGAAAAGGTAAGAAGAGATGTCGTCCCCTAATTGTTTGATAGTGTCTGGTAAAAATTGAAGTGTCGCAGATACAAGCATTAAACCTAATGACTTGTCTTTGTTTAGTAGCTTTGATAAATCAAAGGGGATGACTGTATACAAAATCTGCTCCTTAATTTGGTTGGGGTAATCAAAATTCCAAGTTTGAAGCTTTTTCATGTACGTACTTCGAATTTGACACATGCATAAACCTTCGGAATCTGATATTTGATTCCTTGTTAGTTTCTCGTTCCATAAGAAGAGTCGCACTGCGGTGCAGTTAGCTTCTTCTCTGATTTTCAACATTGGAATAACACAAGGATTTAACGAGATTCAACCAAGTTTACGTCCTCCAGAAGAAAAGAATTCCACTATATATAAACGAGAAGAAGATTACAAAGTTCCGAATTGCAATCCTCTATTAATTAAGTCCAAGTGTTTTTAACCTACAACGACAATGAGTTTTCAAACACATATATAGGACAATGGGTTTTCCAGAACTAAATAGGAAATAACCAACATACAAACAATAGTATTTTACATAGGTAGCTTAAAGTGACGACGTCAGTTATCGATTCCTACTAGATTATGTAGTTACTAATCCTATATAGAATAGGTATATTGACTCCAAAACTCACCAGATTTTAAAGTTAACCCCTCTAGTTTTGTTTCTTCATTCTAACGCTCCAACTCAACGAAATGCAAATATTATACTTTCCTCCCTTATTTTTATTTTATGGTAACAAGTACTAATATTTACTTATCCTTTTAAATGATGAAATATTTATAATATTCCAAAATTGTAGAAATGGCATTTTATTGTCTTCATGCCACCTTTCGTCCCTTCCTTTCAAAAATAGTCTGGCATATTAGAGAGAAAGCCAAAGCTGATATCTCAGCTACAACACCTGCCGGTCCTGCCCTGTTATAACTTCATAGTTACATTTCGTAATACAAGAACGTATGAAAAGGAAAGAAAATCAAATGAAAACGAGTAAAGAGTGTCATATACGAGTAAAACATACATTTAACATACAAGTACTCGAGATAGAACAACCAATTCATTAGAAAGACTTATTGGTTTCGTGAGAAGACATTTGAACCTAGACACTCCAACATTAATTTAATTTTTTTTCCAAAATTAATAGCACTACAAATATTATTAATTAGTTGAATCTTATGGCTTGAACTCCTTGCTAGAACAGTACACTATCCTTTAGTACTAATTAGTTAAAATGCGTGGCCAAAAATAGAGTAAACTCAAAGTTTGCAGGAATGTAGGTACTACTTAGGAATTTCTCGAATATGGAAGAAATCATTGTGCACAATATTATCATAATTACTATATGTATCTTTACAATTGAAACTTTCTATCAACTTTCTTTGAGTTGTACATTAGAAAATTTTCATTGCTTTCAAGTTCAATAATTATATTACGCTCACATTCAAATGTAGAGAATTTATATAGTACTTTCTATTTATATGTATATTTGCATAATATTGACATGAAATGAGTTTAATGAGTAACAGGGTCAGTCATAATTCATATAGTTGAAACTCAACTACTTTGGTATTGATGCACAGTAGAAGTAGTTGTGTATTACCTACATTTTTTACCACTAAGGGGTATGATTGGATGTTTGGAATTTCTCCACTCTTAACTAAAGGTCTCCGTTCGAGCCTATAGAATGAAGACCATCTTGATAGCCACCACCCCACCCCAACCAAAAGGATATTTTCGTTGAAACTTTTCGAGGTGACTGTTGCTCCCAACGCACACGCAAGTATACGCGGTCGACAAGTAATAAAGTACTCCCTCGTCCCAATTTATGTGGCGGTGTTTGACTTGGCACGGAGTTTAAGAAATAGAAGTTGACTTTGTAAATGTTCAAATTTACCCTTGAAAAAGTAAGAGAGAGAAGATTGTAGTAATCAAAAAGTTGTTTGTGGCTTTTAAAAGAAGTAGGACCCAATAGGGGTAAAATAGAGATAGTACATTAAATAGTTGACAAATAAGGAAATGTGACATTCTTTTTGGGACAGACCAAAAAGGAAAGTGTGACACATAAATTGGGACAGATGGAGTAATAAATCGAGTATCGTTCCCACGAGGACTAAGCAGACTAATACTTAACAAACAATTTCTAACAAACTACTCAGGGATCTTTTTTTTTTATGGTAAGAGTTTTTATAACTAAATCGCAGTAATTAAAGTGCTAGAAGTGTGGTCAAGTAACAGAGCAAATTCTAAGTTGTTATCAATAAAGGATGACGGTCCCGGGTCAGAGTTACGAACAATCCAGTTGAGTTTTCCAGTTGATTCTACTTTTTCATTTCCTAGATTGCTAACTACAGGTTAATTGTACCCGTGAAAACCTTTCGATTCTTCACGGTCTATGCAGGCTACTCCAATCCCTATATGTCTATGAGTTGAATCACGTGCACGCATTAACGAATTTTGTAATGAGTTAAACTAGGCGAGCAAGTATATGTCTATCCTACTCACAAATTGGTTCCCCGATGCCCGGGTTCACAATCAAGCCCTATTCTTTCTTATTGCGTTCATAAATTCCCTCTTTCGAGTTCAATCTAAAAACCATGGATAGTGTTCAATTATCAGGCCTCAATAATCAAACAATTATGATCAAGAAAGAATAAACAATCCGTAATGGTAAATCAATATATAGAAATCAACTTTCAAACATCAACCTTCATGTATTTACTCTAACCCTAGAACGAACAAACTATAGAATTAAGGAGAAGAATAAGAGAAAAAGAGAAAGAACTTGTTAGAAGACATCTAGGGCTCCTCCCCTCTCCTCCAAAACTTGCTCCAAAGTCTGAACTCCTATCAAAAACTAAGTAAAAGAGTATTTATAGGGTTTACAAAGGCCTGGTAATAAGTTAGACCTAAGCCTAAACGAAATAGGAAGTCAAAATTTACTCCAGGGGCGCCCCGCGCCCACGACCGCGCCTAGACAACCAGTAGCCGTCGAAGCCTGCACGCTTTTGGGGCGCGGCGCGTTGGGAATCGCGCCAGGCAGTGGGGCGCGTTGGGGGGCGCGCCACGTGCCCTACAGCGCCAGGCCAAATTCCTGTTTCCTTGCTTCGCAGCTCGCTTCGTGTCGTGCCTTCGTGTGTTCAATCCAATCCTCAATCAAAATCCAATCTTTTCTTGCTCGATCATGCTCTTTAAAGCTCCAATTGCACTGCATAACAACCTGCATACACACGACATAAAATTAGTGCAAAACCACATTCATAAACTATAAAACGGGCGAATAAAGTACTCAAACGTGAGGAAATATTAAGGAATTGGCATAAAATGCCAAACATCAGTGACGCCATGTAATAATATTGGAGGATTAACTTTAGCCACATAATTAAGCTATAATCATGTTAATAAACTTTATAAAATAGGAGTATGTAAATTATTCATTGCGATTTATAGACCTGTCCATTCATCAAATTTATAAAAAAAAAAATGTAAAACATCGTGGTACAAAGTGTGGGTTTAAGACATTGAAAGCTATATTAAGCTAATAATATTATTGCCCATGTAACTACCAACATTTTTGTTCCCATAGTTATAGACTATAGTCATAGACTTATAGTACATGAGCTATTTCAAAAAGCTTTCATAAACTTTTTTATTGCACGATCCCTCCAAATTCTCCATATCCTAGCCACATCATACAAAACAAAATTAAACTAACAAATAATTGACGATTGGCAAGAAATAGAAAGAATGTGAGAAAAGTCTTTGAAGACAACACGAATAAATAAATCTGCAAATGCAAACACATTATTAGAACCTAAATGCCAACGTGAGGAGATGTAATAAGAATTATGGAAATTGACATTTCGTTAGCCGTTCCTTTTCCCTCTTTACAATCCAGCCAATTACCAAAAAAACAATCACAAAAGTCTTTCTTTCCTTATTTTTCTCTCTTCCACTTCTCTGTCTCTCTCTCTCCTTCCTCTGCCAAATTCCTTAGAGAACAAACAAGAGCTAAACAAGAAAAAAAGAAGAGGAAAGGCAAACCAAGTTTCTCTTTAATGCAATTTTTCATTTGATATTCCACTGATTTCTTTTTCTTCTTGGCAATGTGCTACAATGGACCGCAGGACGCTAACGATGAACTGGGATGGTCTTGGAGAAGATGATGATGACGACAGCTTCTTTGAGTCTCGTGACCGGCTTTCCTCGGTCATTCCCCTTGACTTGGCATCTTCAGGATCAGATGATGATGATGAGGAATTCGAGGACAGCCGGCTGTCCTTTGTTTCAACTGTTTCGTCAGCCTCCATCAAGAAATTCAAAGGGGTTGAGATTGAGGCAGTTTCTGATTCTTTTACCAGCATGGACTATGGAATGTGGATGGCCGAACCTGGGGATATCAAGGAACGTCGCAAGCGCCTCCTGCAAGGCATGGGGTTGTCCAGCAATAAGGACCTCCTCACGCTCAAAAGCGCCAAAATTGTCCGAGCCATTTCAAGAAAAGTTGAGATACGTAAAGATTCGAAACCACCAAAGCCTGATTCTTCTCCTGCAAAAGAATTAAATCAAGAACAGCAGCCTTCAGCTTCACAGCCAATTGTGCTGACCAGGTCGAGATCAGATGGTGATATACAATATTTTTCTGTAAATACAAAGAAAAGGAAAGAAGAGCTAATTGGTGACATCTCTAAGCAACGTCTCACCAGGACATTTTCAGGTGTTTTGGCACCAAGCATAGGAATACGCCAAGTAGCTGGTTCTGTTAGAATGAAGCCCAAAAAGAGCAGAAACGGGTTGTCATTGCCAAATAGCAGTGATAATATGCCATCCACATTGTCCAATGGGTCTGCTGATGTGGGATTTGCATCATTCTTCTTGATAAAGAATTTGGACACCGGAAAGGAGTTCATTGTCAAAGAGTCCAATGAACAAGGAATGTGGAATAAGCTAAGCGACCTTCAGACAGGGAAGCAGCTTACCATGGATGAATTTGAGAAATATGTGGGATATTCTCCTGTTGTCAAGGAATTGATGCGACGGGTAAATGGTTCAAGAAATCATGATGATGAGAGGAAACTAAACGCAAATTCATATCTCAGTAAGAGCTTCAGAAATAGCAAGAGAAGAGGAGTTGCTCTTTTGAAGAACATAAAAGGAGTAGCACATAGCATGAGTGGAAAAATTATTGATAAAGAACGAGAGCAACCTGCGCCTGAGGAACAGCAGAAACCAAATAAGAACTCCTCCAAATGGACTAAAGTCCGCCAGCATGGGAAGTCCTATAAGGAATTAACAGCTTTGCACTTGTGTCAGGAAATCCATGCTCATGAGGGTTCTATATGGACCATAAAATTTAGCTCGGATGCACACTATCTAGCAACTGCAGGAGAAGATACGCTAATTCACATATGGGAAGTGCAAGAATGTGAAGTTACGAATGACCTACACACAATTGGAGGTACACCTGTTCATCCCATGGCAGGTACTGCAAGTACCTCACCCACTCATCCGATGGCTGGCTCTGTCAGTACCTCCCCTATTCATCCAATTACCAGGACCAATTCAGACCGGCCTCCTCTGTCAGAGACTGCACATATGCTATCGGAAAGAAGAAAGAAGGGGAAGGTCTCCCATAAGAAAAAGCTCAACTCAATTCCAGAGTATGTTAATGTACCAGAAACTGTTTTTGCCCTTTCGGAGAAACCAGTATGCACTCTTAAAGGTCACCAGGATGATGTCTTGGACTTGTCTTGGTCAAGATCTCAGGTCAGTCTCCTCCACTTCCATTTCTCAGCTAATTAAACATGACATGAACTCATAGCAGGGATATATCAAACTTTCCATTCATTAACTCACCCATAATTCATGTTTACTGCAAGCAAAGCGTCTAATATCTACAAGCACTTTTACAACATACATAACATGCAATGTGAAACTTGGATGCAGCTGCTTCTTTCATCTTCGATAGACAAGACTGTTAGGCTATGGGACGTTGAAACTCAGAGTTGCTTAAAAATGTTTGCACACAATGACTATGGTGAGATGCCAAATTACATAATAGTTAGTCAATATATCGACTTAAAAATGATGATGTGTACACCTCACTTGCATCTGATGAGTTTATGGTTTGGCAGTAACTTGCATACAGGTCAATCCAATGGATGATGACTACTTCATCAGTGGTTCTCTGGATGCAAAGGTCCGGATTTGGAACATACCTGATCGGAAAGTTGTAGATTGGACAGATCTTCATGAAATGGTCACTGCTACTTGCTTCACCCCAGATGGCCAGGTAAATATATGTCTATTTACTGGTAATTGTATTGGAGCATGCACGGTTAAGTTCACTCTAAACTAAAACCGACTCCAAGTGCCTAGCATAGTTTTTCAAACTAACATGAACTTCTGATGTTGAATGCTCCTTGTTAGAGTAGTTGTGCCATTAGAGAACGCCTTCAAGCCGAATCAGCTAAAGATATATACACACAATACACACACACAAACACTGCACATGTAACATAACATGGAGGTAAGGAATTTGGAGAAAAAGAAGAGATAACCCAACGAAAAAACAAACAAGAGAAACAAAGTATAATCTTGGGTATTCCAATAATTCTCGAGGGAAAATTTGAGCAATATCAGTGAAATTCTTTATTTTTTTGTTCTATTCTTGAAGGGTGCTTTAATAGGCTCACATAAAGGCAGCTGTCGTGTGTACACTACCTCTGGTAAGTAATGCATCACATACCATCTTTATTAATATGATAATATACAGCTGCTGATTTCCAATCTGTTTTCATTATTCAGAATGCAAACTGGAACAAAAAGAGAACATTGAAATTCAACCCAAAAAAAATTCTCAACTCAAAAAAGTCACTGGTTTCCAGGTATTTCTCTTTTCTAGAGCTACCTACCTTTTAGATGTAACAGCCTTCTTGTTCTCTAGATCTATTGCAAGCTGAACTCCTTTACTTCCAGTTTGCCCCATGGAATCCAGCAGAAGTGCTTATAACTTCAGCTGATTCTCGTATCAGAATATTTGACGGGTCCGAGATGATCTATAAGTTCAGAGGTATTTATCTCTAAAATACGCTTTCGGATAGTTCAAACAACATCGATGTGTTCTCTAAACCAAGGTTCTATTTTGTGGTAGCATCAGGTTTTCGAAATACAAGCAGCCAAATTGCAGCTTCTTTCAGTTCAGACGGGAAATATGTCATAAGTGCAAGTGAAGACTCTCATGTCTACATCTGGAAGAGAGAAGAACCTAAGACCACCACCAGCGTTAAACGTAAAACTTCAATCTCTGTTCAGGCTCACGAGCGCTTTCCATGTAAAGATGTTTCTGTTGCCATCCCATGGCCAGGTAGTATAAAGAATGAGCCACCACTTGTAGAGCTGCACTCAAAAAGGCATTCAAAACGTTTCCTCCCACCCCAGCACCCCACTGTTGGCTCTCCTACCAGAGAAAACATTGGAAATAGTAAAAGGCATTTGCCACCACTACCCAACAAAAACAATGCATTAGAGAGAGATCCCAGCTATCGAGAAGAAGAAGACTCAGCTCAACTCTCTCGGACAGATTCCAGTGTTGGTCCCAGTGAATCATTTGTATCAGGTTCTTCATCAGCTAGGTATGGTGATTCACCTTCTATATCTGCGTCCAGCAGCTCGCGATCACACTCTTGGTCCTCCTCTTGGACTCAGGATGGTGGGAACAGCAATGGCAGCAACACTGTCCAAGCAACAGCATGGGGCATGGTAATTGTGACAGCAAGTTTGGGAGGTGAGATCAGGGTCTACCAAAATTTCGGACTACCTCTAAAAGCTAGTCGTCAGACCAATCTTTTTAGAGACCTGACATAAACAATTCTGCCATTGAGACAACAAAGTGAGACCTATATACTGTTCTTGGGCTTGAAAGTTTCTTCTTCAATACTTATTAGTTGTTTTAAGACCAAATTCAAGCTCAAGTTACATTGAAAAAGGCAAAAAGCCATCGGCTTCCCAGTGCTGATATGTAAAATGAGTAAACAGGTAACTTTTTCCTATTGTCACCTTTTAGATTAGAAAGACCGATTAGAGATCACAGTGTTTAATGTTCCAAGAAATTGAGCATTTTAACTTGCATTGTGCAAAGCTTGCATTTTTTACCATAGCATTGTGCAAAACGTTGTTTTTTCTTTAACAAATTTGTCAGTTTAGTAGTTACAAATCGCAGATACACGATTTAAGAACAGATCAATCAAGAATCAATCAACTATATTCAATCCCATAGTAGTTGGGGTCAACTATATGAATCACTATACTACTTTTAGCTAGTTGTCAACCTACCGCACCATCATCCTTTATCGGGCTTGGGACCAAATACATTTGCTAAACTCGATTAGACAGAGTTAAAAAGAATCTTATGGCATCTCCTAAAGGATCCCACAAGATAATGCACTCATGAAAATATATCTTTTCTAGTTGCTCCAGGACTTTGGTCTAGAGGTAAGAGTGCAACATGTTATGTGTTGGTTAGGCGCATGTTTCGGCTTCGAACACTTAGCAAACAAAAGCCTAGTATTTAAATAGAAAATGATAGAGGGCGGACCCATTATCTACGGAGTTTTGAACGATTTACCGAAAACGACAATAACTAGAGATGTTCAGTGATAAGTGAATCAAAGCTTTATTTTAATAACGACAATTGAAGTGAAAATAAACTTATAAGTGAAAATACTGAGAAAATATGTACTGAAGATAATGCAATATAACCCAAAAAATAGCAAAGTAAAGGGCTTTACCCATTTTCACAGACTGATTAATTCTCGAAATTTTGTTACTGTTGCTGCTCCTGCAGTCGAAAATGAATGGTGCAATGGTTTCATTGAGATGATTCATCCTTATTCAAAATATTTCACCTAGTGTCCCCAAAATTGACCGACTCTGAGACTTTGTCCCGTTTAACTGGTTTTAGCAAAACGACATTCGCTTGGTCAAGGCATTAGGCAATACTTCAAGTTTTAAATTTGCAGTTGTTCACTCTTAGGAAGAAGATAAGTAGCAAGTGTTAATACAGGAAAAAATTTAAAGGGACGAGTGCTGTCCAAACAATACTTTGAGTCTGTTTGGGTTAACAGAATTTTAGTGAAGTAGTTTTTAAGCACCAAAGTGTTGGTGCATTTTATAAATATAAAAAGTTACTTTAGATAGAATTCCTAAAACTGAAAATAAATTGTTGATGTGTTTGGTTAAAAGAAGTACTAATAGACATTTTTTCTCTTAAAATGACTTCCACACCCTTGAAATTGGTACCAGTATAAAGAAGATGTATGTTAAATTTTTAAGTCTAATACAAAAGAAAAAACAAGAGAAGAATTGTATAGCATAACAAATTGAAATGTCAGGATTAAGAATTAAGATAGAATCATAAATTATAATAGATGAATTTGTTTCACACGGTGAAGTGAATATTTTGATTATAAATTGTGCTCCATAAATTAAACTTCTCTTGCAATCACACGAAATAATTAGCATATTGTTGAGAGCTGGTTTTGAAGTATGACAAACAGGAAGGACACTGAGGTTCATGGAAGAACCTAGTCCTTGAGTTGAAGGGCACGCTTGATCGAAAAGATTACGGGTTGCAAATCCCTGTGGAACTAGGAGTAGAGGCGCGTGGTTGAAGACATATCCTAGTCAGACTAAAAGAGGTGGTGTCCAGGCTGTGTCTTTGAAGTGTGAACAAGAGTTATACCTCAACATGGAAAAGAGTTACTGCGAATCTTCAAATACCATAATTAAAGAGGATTCCCAGTAGGACTCAACTAGGGTTGCAAAACTCGTATAAAAGCAAGTAGAAGACATAGCCGAAGTCGTTTTTCGAGAGAGAGAGTTCAGAACATATAAAGGCGATCTGAAGAACTGTCTACGTAGGAAAACTGAAGAAGACAACTGATTTGCATGCAAAGTATTTGAGTCTAGAATTCTTGTCTAGATCTATCGAGTTGTAAGTTGTCTTGGTTGCAAGTATTCATTGTTTTGTCTATTAGCTTATCTCAGAAGCATATGTATTAGGCAAACTACTTTGTGATTACTAGGAAAGCTAGAGTTTAGCTTTATTTAGTGATTAGGGTCTAGAGTGTAGCCCCTTGGTTACAGAGTTTGTAATCAGAAACGTTGCTCTTGTGTTAGTGGATTCGGTGTTAAAATCCCAGAGTGTGGGTCGTGGTTTTTCTCCCTTGAGCAAGGAGTTTTCCACGTAAAAATCCTTGTGTCTTTTGATAAGTGTTTGGAGGTGTGTTCTAAGGTAGAAGGCTGCATAACAACGAACTGAAGAACCCTGTTCTACTACTGAAGAACAAGGTTCTAGCAACGAAAATCGGAGGACACTATTCAACCCCCCCTTCTAGTGTCCCTAGGAGGTGCATAAAGTATAACAAGTGGTATCAGAGCAGGTCTTCTCTTGTAAGGCTAACACCTTGAGAAGGATCAAAATGAGTGCACCACCTACTATTACTGAAGGACAGTCGGTTCTGAGGCCTCCACAGTTCAATGGGCAATACTACGCATGGTGGAAGAATAGGATGAAAAATTATATATGTGCTGAAGACTATCAACTCTGGCTGATAGTCTCAGAAGGAAATCTGATTCCCACCAAAATAGTCGGTGAAGGAACCACGGCTACAAAAGAACCCAAACTGAAAGAAGAGTTCGATGAGACGGATTATAAGATGATAGAAAAGAATCACAAGGCCAAGCGGTTGGTCATATGTGGTCTTGGTCCAGAAGAGTTCAATCGAGTATCATCGTACAAGACTGCTAAGGAGATATGGGATGCCTTGCAGGTTGCACACGAAGGAACCACAGAAGTAAAAGACTCAAAAAGAAGAATGCTGAAAAGGCAATTTGAATTGTTTACAATGGGTGAAAGGGAGTCAATTCAGGATATGATGACCAGATTGACCATGATCACAAACGAAATGAGATCGTTGGAGATGGTATTACCTGAAGTAGAGATGGTTGACAAAATTCTAAATGTGCTGCCTGAAGCATGGGAACCAAAAATGACAGCCATCATTGAATCAAAGCCCTTGAAATCCATTAAGCTTGAAGAACTGGTTGGAAGTCTGAAGACGCATGAGATGATGAAAGACTCAAAGGCTAAACCTGTAGCAAAGAAGGACAAGACCCTTGCACTGGAAGCAACGGAAGAAACTGATGACTATGTTGATCTTCAATCAGTGGAAGCTGCAATGGTAAGTGCGTTAAGACAAAAACTCAATCTGGGAAGGTTTAAAGGGTTCAAACGAGGAAACAAGGAGAGCTCTAGTAGGAAGAACATAGTTGACAGTCCTGACTACTCTGGGTGCTTCAAATGCTTCAAGAAAGACCATGCTGTCATGGACTGCCCGATGTGGGAAATAGAATGGAAGAAGAACAGAGCTGCTAAGGAAAAGGAGAAGGAAACCACTAAGGAATATGATACAGACAAAAGGAAGACAAGACGGCCCCCAAACTTCAGAGCAGAGAGAAGGAAAAAGAAGGAAGCTTTCTATGCCACATGGGGACCAACTGATAGTGAGTCTGATCATGAAAAAGAAGCTGATGATGACTCACCACTAGCACTAGCAGGTATGACAGATGTCAGCTGTGATGAAGAAGATCCTCGAGAATGTAGAGGAGGAAGAGATCCATCAAAACCACCAGTGTTCAATGGGACTCATTACAATCACTGGAAGAAGCAGATGAAAAATTATCTACAGGCAACTGATTACAGCTTGTGGCTGATTGTGAAAAGAGGACCTCATGTTCCGGTGAAGAGAGCTGTACATGGTGTCCTAGTGCCAAAGAAAGTGGAAGAACTAGACCCTCAAGATCTGGATTGGTTACAAGCAAACTCCAAGGCTGTGGAGTATCTAAGAAGAGGACTCACTGAGGATGTGCATATACGGATACTGGAGTGCAAATCTGCCAAGGAAATATGGAGGAAACTGAAGGAATTGTACATTGCTGACAACATCAAAAAGGACTCTGCTCTTATGGCAACTGATGGAGAGGAAACAGGAAATTCAGCTGAGGTATGTCTATCTGATCTAAAAGAAACTTTACATACATATTCTCCTGAAAATTTAATTCTAATCACAGCCACCCTGATTGAAGGGTATGAAAAAGAAAGACTTGAAAAGGATAACTTAACTGAAGAACTGAGTAATCTTAGAACTAAACACAAGAGTCTCCTAGAACAGAATATTGAACTTGAAGAAACTAATGCTATCTTGAAAGGGCAGACTCTTGTGTCAAACTCTAAAATTACTGAGCTTGAATTGGAATGTAATCAGTTGAGGGAGAGTAAGAATGGTAAGCAAGTTATGAGTGAAATTCAAACCTTTCTGGAAAATGAATTGAAAAGGACAAATGAGATTTTGTATCAAGAAATTGAGAAAAACAGAATGTTAAATCAAAAGGTTGAAAACTCAAAACTTGAACTCACCAGACTTACAAAATGGAATAAATCTTCAGAGGCAATGAATTGGATCTTTGAAAATCAAAACAAAGGAAAACAAGGTTTAGGATTCAAGAAGCCCCTGCCCTCATATAATCCTAAAAGCAAGTATGTAGGATTATCTTGCAACATGTTATGCACTTTTTGTGGTAAAACTGGTCATACGAAACAAGAGTGTATTAATATTGTCAAGGCAAGAGTCAAAAATAAGAAATGTGTTTTACCCAAATGGGCCAAACAAGATTTGATTTATCCATTCTCTCATAAGAAGGGACCCAAGCTTGTCTGGGTTCCTAAGGCTAACCTCTGATTGTCTTGCAGGCTGGAGTGAGGGAGAACAACTCAAGCTGGATTCTTGATAGCGGTTGTTCCAGGCACATGACAGGAGATAGAAGAAATTTTCTCTCACTCGCAGCATTCCAAGGAGGCAGTGTTGCCTTCGGAGGAGGAAAAAGTGGTCAGATAGTAGGCATTGGGAAGATTGGGAGATCTCTGGAACATGCAATTGAAAATGTTTATTGTGTGGATGGTCTTAGACACAATTTACTAAGCATCTCTCAACTATGTGACAGAGGAAACGAAGTGAGCTTCTCCTCTTTAGGGTGCATCGTGAAGAACCTACAGAGTGGAGAAGCGGTGATGGAAGGAAAAAGAGTGAACAACGTGTACAAGGCATCACTGAAGTCCTTACCTGAAAACAATCTGACATGCTTGAATGTGCAAGACAGTGACTCTCAGCTGTGGCACAAAAGACTGGGCCATGCAAGTCTCACTCAATTAAACAAGCTGGCCTCAAAGGAACTAGTTCGTGGATTGCCAAGAAAGAAGTTTGAAAATATAAAAGTGTGCGATGCCTGTGTAAAGGGAAAGCATGTAAAAACGTCATTCAAGTCAAAGAAAGTGGTCAGCACATCTAAGCCACTGGAGCTGGTACATATGGATTTGTGTGTACCTATGAGAGTAAAAAGCAGAGGAGGAAAGAGGTTTGTGTTCGTGATTGTTGACGACTACTCAAGGTATACATGGACCTTGTTCTTGGCCTCTAAGGATGAAGCTTTTGAGAACTTTAAAGACTGGGCTGGTGTGGTTCAGAAAAGGCTAAGTCTTGAACTCATCAGTATTCGATCAGATCATGGAACTGAGTTTGAAAACTCAAATTTTCTGAGTACTGTGCAGGGAACAACATAGATCACAATTTTTCTGCACCAAGAACTCCCCAACAAAACGGGGTGGTTGAGAGGAAGAACAGGTCGTTGGAGGATATGGCTAGAACCATGCTGCTGTCAAGTGGACTAGCAAGAAACTTCTGGGCTGAAGCTGTAAACACTGCATGTTACCTGCTAAATAGGTGTTCCATCAGAGCCATTCTTGACAAAACTCCATATGAGTTACTCAGAGGTAGAAAGCCAAGCATTGCCCACCTAAGGCCTTTTGGGTGCAAATGCTTTGTTCACAACAATGGCAAGGAACCCTTGGGAAAGTTTGATGCTAGGAGTGATGAAGCAATATTCCTGGGATACTCCACTCAAAGTAAGGCATACAAGGTACTCAACAGAAGGACACAAGTAGTAGAAGAAAGTATGCATGTTGTGTTCGATGAATCGGATAAGGAAATAGGAGAAGATGATGCAGATGATCAGGTGATTGGCTTAAGAAGAGAAGAAAGCATAGATGAACTGGAGGACTCGGATGAAAAGGAGAATAAAGTCATGTCAGATGAAGGAGTCAACCTGACAGGGGGAACTTCTGATGAAGCTGAAGATCAAGAAAGTCAAGAAGAATCTACTCAAGACGATGCTGCAGGTTCTTCTAATCAGATCCAAATCAAGCCATGGAAACATCAAAGTTCTCACCCTTTGGAGAACGTTCTATCTGAACTGGATACAGGAATTATGACTAGGTCAGCATTAAAGAACTTCTGTGCATTCTTTGCTTTCCTCTCAGCCTTGGAACCAAAAAATGTCAAAGAAGCTCTAGAAGATCCAAATTGGATTATAGCTATGCAGGAGGAACTTCATCAATTTGAAAGAAGCAAGGTGTGGCACCTAGTTCCTAAGCCAAAGGACAGATCCATAATTGAAACTAAATGGGTGTTCAGAAATAAGCTGGATGAACATGGCATAGTTACAAGAAACAAGGCAAGGTTGGTTGTTCAGGGCTACAGTCAAGAAGAAGGAATAGATTATGATGAAACCTTTGCACCAGTGGCACGAATGGAAGCCATTAGAATGCTGATTGCTTTTGCTACATACATGGAATTCACACTGTATCAGATGGATGTGAAGAGTGCCTTCTTGAATGGGTACCTGAATGAAGAAGTTTATGTAGTACAGTCTCCAGGTTTTGTGAACAATGAATTCCCTGATCATGTGTACAAACTGGACAAGGCTCTGTATGGTTTGAAGCAAGCTCCTAGAGCCTGGTATGAAAGACTCTCAGGATTCTTGATGAAAAATGGCTTTTCAAGAGGTAAAATTGACAACACACTATTTCTCAAGAAGCAAGGAAAGGATCTACTGGTCGTTCAAGTGTATGTCGATGATATCATCTTTGGAGCCACTGATGAGGAGCTGAGCAAAGGTTTTGCTGACCTGATGGGAAGTGAGTTTGAAATGAGCATGATGGGTGAATTGAATTTCTTCCTTGGGTTGCAGATAAAGCAGACGCCGGAAGGAACTATGATACACCAGCAAAAATATGTCAAGGAATTGTTGAAGAAGTTTAACATGGAAGGAGCTAAGGAGATGACTACTCCTATTGCTTCTGGAACAAAGCTCGATATGGATGAACTTGGTCCTTCGACAAATGAGACCAAGTATAGAGGAATCATTGGCTCACTTCTTTATCTCACAGCAAGTCGACCTGACATAGTCTACAGCGTAGGACTGTGTGCCAGATTTCAGTCAAAACCTAAGGAATCACACTTGACAGCTGTGAAGAGAATTCTGAGATACTTGAAAGGGACTCAGGATCTATGCCTTTGGTATCCCAGAGGTGGAACTTTTGAACTAATTGGTTTTGCTGATGCAGATTATGCAGGTCATTTGGTTGATAGGAAAAGCACTTCGGGGATGGCACACTTTTTAGGTCCTTGCTTGGTGTCATGGGCTACAAAGAAACAAAACTCTGTTGCCTTGTCAACTGCTGAAGCTGAGTATGTGGCAGCTGCTTCATGCTGCTCACAATTGCTATGGATCAAGCAGCAACTGGAGGATTTTGGAATCAAGTGTGGGGCAGTGCCAATCTTCTGTGACAACACTAGTGCTGTGAACATTGCCAAGAACCCAGTTCAACACAAAAGGACCAAACACATTGATATTAGACATCATTTTCTGAGAGACAATGTAGAAAAGGGTCTAATCACTATGAATTCATGCAGGACTGAAGACCAAATTGCTGACATATTTACCAAAGCTTTGAACAAGGTGCAGTTCGAGAGGAACAGGTTGGAGTTAGGGATGACCAAAATACACGGATGACCCAGCAGGTAATCCCCTGGTGATTGGCTAGTTTAGTAGTACAAGTGTCTGTTAGGAATTTGTCATTACTATCTGGACTAAATCTGTACTTGAGTAAGTACACTCGTTTTTAGTGTTTTGAGCATTAGGTACAAATAATGTGATCCCATGAAGAACCTACTGTGTACTGAGGAGGAACCAGTCTTAACGTGAGGAATCTTGTCCAGGTACAGTAAACCTACTCTATTTGTTAGTTGTCACAACTGAAATTAAAATTGTTTATTGTACGTGCATCATGGGAGATTCTCCATAGTCTCATAACTGTCCAAAATTATAGGAACACATTCCTTTTTAGGATAGAACTCCTTTTAAATTGCTTGGACCCCACTTCTTGAAAAGGGTATATTTAAATTAAGTTCATAACCGTCAAATCTCTTAACTTCTCCCGGTTCTCAAAAAGTTCAAAAAGCTGCCATTCTTTATACTCATTATTTTTTTGCCTTCCCTAGACATTGTCACTTCACCAAAACCCTCTCTCTTTCTACAGCACTTCTTCAATCTCTCATGATCTCATCCACCTCTTCCAATTGAACATCAAAATTCTCTCAAGCCCTAAAATAGATAAACCGTCAACAAACTCAGAAATCTTTACAAAATTCTTCAATATATCTGAAAGACCACCTCCATCCACTCTTGCTGAAAGAATTGCTAGGGCTCGCCTAAAATTTCTCAAAAAGGGGGACAAGAAACTGGTCAAGAAGTTAAAATCAAGAGCCGTTCCTTCAACACCCACTACTCAAAGTTCATCTCAACCGTTACCAGAGGTAATTTCTGATCCTACTCCATCTACACCTGTTGGTTCAGTTGATATAGCCAGTCCTGGCATTGTAGAAACTGAAACCCTAGTTGCTGAATTAGATAAAATAGTAGATGTTGAGCAGAGGGACAACATAGATAGGGGGAACCCACGTGAGGAGGAACAAGAAACTAAAGAGAATGAACCTAGAGAAGATGTGCAGGATGTTGCAGACGGTGTGTCTAGAGGCGAGTTAAATATAGCCGAAAAAATAGAAGAACAGTTGAGGGAACTAGATAATGATGAATCTCTGGGAAAAGATGTTGGTGAGTCAAGTAAAGATGTGAGTGGAACAGGGGTGTGTTTAGAGGATTCTGTGCCTAAAGGTCCGGAGTATGTTGGACCTGCTACTGCTGAAGCTTCTGGGGGTGTGAGACAAGAGCCAGTTGCTTGTCAAAACCCCACTGGAGCTGAGGATGCAGATTTTAGCTGGACAGAATCTGATGAGGAAGGGAACAAGGAAGTTGTTGTTGAAAAGCAAGAGGGTGACAAGAAAGAAGAAAAATCAAGAAGAAAAAGAAAGTTTGGGGCAGAGGATGAGAAGTTAACTGGTGAGGAAGAAGAAGATGAGGTGGTGTTTGTAAAAGAAAATAGAATAGAGCCTGAAAAAAGAAGAAGGTTGGTGAGAGATGGTAAGCCTGTGTTGAAAACTAGGTTGGTAGATGAAGATAGTGAAGAAGGAGGTGATAAAGAGGCTAGGGAGCCTGTTGTTAGAAGAATGGGTACTAGGTCTGCTTTGAAGACACAGATGGAGAAGGTTGAAAAGCTGGGAAGGACAATAACTAATGTGAAGATAAGGGAAGAAGAGAAGAAGAAAGAAGAAGAGGAGAAGGGTGCCAGGGAAGAAGAGCAGGAGAGTGAGGCTGGGAGTTATGTGGAACCCAGTGATTCTGACACTGACAGTGAGATTGAGAGTAAGAAGAAAAGAAAAGAAGTGGATAGGGAAGCCTTTTTCTCTAAACATCAGGTGCTGCCAGGCAGCATTCTGGATGATAAAAAAGAGTTTCATATGAAACCCTTGTTGAGGATGATAGGAAACTAGGGTTGGCTGAGTGTGTTTGTCAACAAAGACAGGAAGCTGTTTGTGGATGAAGTCAGGGAGTTTTATACAAATTGCAGGGTGGTAGCCAGGAGGGTGTTTACCACTGTGAAAGGAGTGGAAATTGAGTTTGGGAGACCTGAATTGGGAGAAATTCTGGATGTACCTGCTGAAGGGTATTGCATGTATGTCAAGCTAAAATGGCCAAAGAGAACAGATAGAGTTACTCCCTTAGATGTTGTGAGAAAGTTCTCAGGGAAACCCAGATTGAGGAAGGAGAGGAAGGTTGAGAAGAAGGAGATGGAGCCTGCACATCAGCTGTTGTTTGAGTTTGTGCATAGGTTTCTTCTACCTAGGGGAGAAAGGAATTGTGAGGCTAGTGCTCTTGACCTGACATATATGGATCTGATGGACAGAGAGGTGAAAATTAATTTGCCTGGGCTCATTATTAGGCACATTAAGAGAATTTGTGATACTGATCAGAAGCCACACTCTCTTGTGCACTCTTACATCATCCATCAGATTCTTGAGAGTTTTGGAGTGCCCTTAGAAGCAGGAAAGAAGCCTACCATCCATCAGAAGTTTGGGGTTAATGTGCTGAGAAACTGTGACTTCTTTCAAGAAAGCAGGGTCTCCAAAAGGCCAATGCAGGTCAAGCAGGAGGAGTCAGAGGACAGTGAAGAGTTTGGACCTGATGAGGCCATTGGTGCTGTGCAGGAACTGGAGAAAATGGTTCTTGAAGTTAATGAAGAAAATGCTGAACTGCACAGGCAGTTGAAGGTGAAGGATCAAGAAATTGATCGCTTGAAGATTGATTGCCACAAGTATGAGGCCGAGCTGGTGATGGAGAGGGCCAAAAATACGAAACAACTTGAGGCACTCGTTAAGCACTTCAACCTTCAGCTGTGATTCTTCCAGTCCTGTCCTCCTATCTTTCTCTTTTCCTACCCCACCTGATCTTTACTCATCCCTATTCTCCCTTGATTGCATGATTTGGATATTTAAGACAATTTCTATTTTTGTTGTGTAACTAAATAGAGTGGTGCTGCTGTCACCCTCTGGATGTTGATTTTAAATTTCTTATGTTTGCGACTGTTTTTTTGTTTCAGTACCTGGTTCCTTGTTGGGCCCTTATTTTGATATACCTATGTTCTTGACACTGATGAGTTGCCTTGTGCTCTAGACTAGATTAATCTGACAGGTTCCTGCAGGTCTTTGAATCTTTTCGATGATGCCAAAAGGGGGAAGAAAGGTGTTGGGGTGTTTGTGACCTAACTCATCTGTTTTTATTGTTCTGTTAGTTTTGTTTTTTCGTGGTTTATGTCTATTCAGGTTCTTGAGCAATATTTGTTTGTCATCATTAAAAAGGGGGAATTTGTTGAGAGCTGGTTTTGAAGTATGACAAACAGGAAGGACACTGAGGTTCATGGAAGAACCTAGTCCTTGAGTTGAAGGGCACGCTTGATCGAAAAGATTACGGGTTGCAAATCCCTGTGGAACTAGGAGTAGAGGCGCGTGGTTGAAGACATATCCTAGTCAGACTAAAAGAGGTGGTGTCCAGGCTGTGTCTTTGAAGTGTGAACAAGAGTTATACCTCAACATGGAAAAGAGTTACTGCGAATCTTCAAATACCATAATTAAAGAGGATTCCCAGTAGGACTCAACTAGGGTTGCAAAACTCGTATAAAAGCAAGTAGAAGACATAGCCGAAGTCGTTTTTCGAGAGAGAGAGTTCAGAACATATAAAGGCGATCTGAAGAACTGTCTACGTAGGAAAACTGAAGAAGACAACTGATTTGCATGCAAAGTATTTGAGTCTAGAATTCTTGTCTAGATCTATCGAGTTGTAAGTTGTCTTGGTTGCAAGTATTCATTGTTTTGTCTATTAGCTTATCTCAGAAGCATATGTATTAGGCAAACTACTTTGTGATTACTAGGAAAGCTAGAGTTTAGCTTTATTTAGTGATTAGGGTCTAGAGTGTAGCCCCTTGGTTACAGAGTTTGTAATCAGAAACGTTGCTATTGTGTTAGTGGATTCGATGTTAAAATCCCAGAGTGTGGGTCGTGGTTTTTCTCCCTTGAGCAAGGAGTTTTCCACGTAAAAATCCTTGTGTCTTTTGATAAGTGTTTGGAGGTGTGTTCTAAGGAAGAAGGCTGCATAACAACGAACTGAAGAACCCTGTTCTACTACTGAAGAACAAGGTTCTAGCAACGAAAATCGGAGGACACTATTCAACCTCCCCCTTCTAGTGTCCCGAGGAGGTGCATAAAGTATAACACATATCAATATTACATATACTTTATGAAATCAATGTTGTTAACAATCTTGTACTCCTTCCATCCTAAATGAACACAAGCCATATCAAACGCAGAGCAAATGAGAAATGAAAAGAAACAATGGTAGGAAAGATGAAGGGTAAGTTGTATAATTTAGTAAGTGTTAATTTATTTATTGCAACAAAGTTTATTGAGTATTTACTTTCTAGCTAGTTCGTGCTTTGAGAATGTACATGATGTGATATCGAAATCATTAACCAATTTTAATGAGAATTTAACATGTGCATAGAGTATGTTTTCATAAAATTTAGGTAGAATACATAAGACTCCCTAAACTTGACACTTTTTATCAGTTCCACACTAAATTATACGTACTCCCAATTATCACTTGAACTCAAAAATTTGGAGTTAAATATTCCCTCAAAATTGCACATTCACTATCGTGTTATCACTTGCCCTCCACGTTGGAATAAAAGCTGATGTGGCTGTTCACATTGACAATTATATAGCTATTTCATTACTGATACCATATCATTAAAGGAAAAAAATATTAAAAAAATAAGTATCCAATAAAATTTTAAAGAAAAATATAAGCCTTATTTTATGTCTCACCACGAACCACTCCTACTCCAATTCCAAAACCAGTACTCATATTTGCAGAAAACTTCAAGTCTTGTTCTTTAATCTATATCTCTTTCACAATATTTTTACCATTTGACAATTCATACAATAATATAGAAAATTTAACTACGCTATTATTAATCTTTGTCTCATGCATAAACCCAAGAACATTTACTTCACCCAGAATTAGGCCACGTCACTTTTCATTTCTACACTTGTTTTCCATAGATGGTTTTTAGCTCATTTTTGGGACATGTCATTCCCACACTTACAATTGCTTATGCATTCATATATCACCCATTTCATATTTTATTGACATTAAATCTGGAGAATTCACGTGATTTTAAGCGGAAAACATAGAGTTTTGGATGCAAAAAGAGATAAAGAATGACAATTGTCCAGAAGTTCTCAATGAATCCTAAACCCTTATGTACAAAGTACATTCATCTTCACTTTCATGAAGACAAATGAGAAGGAGACTAAGATAATCACATTAACAAATCATAGTGAAAAATGATAAAAAGAAAAAATTCTAAAGGTTAAGCTCAACCAAATAGAAGCTCTCTATTTTAATGGAGTAAAGAGAGTGAGAATACATAGTAAGAAGAGGAACAGTTTGGCTATTGGATTAGGTCAAAATATTTATTAAAAAAAAGTGGTTAATTTCCCATTTTTTACGTTCACAATATCTGAGGTGGACTTTATATGAGCTTTCACGCGCTCAACTTTGATTGAGTCCACTTGTTGTGCCAGATGGCTTCTTGAGGGAGGAATTTAACACCGAATTTTTGAGTTCAGGAGGGTAATTGAGACTATGTATAGTTTAGGTGTGCAACTGATAAAAAGTGTCATATTTAGTGATTTTTAGATGTCCTGTCTTAAATTTAATATGATCTATAAATATGAAATAAAGAACCTAAGGTATACTTAACTCAATTTTGAATCAATCAAAAGGAGAATCGAATCAATCTAAAGTAGCATTCTCTTCATTCCATTATATAAAAGTTTCTAAATTATGATTGTAAATTTAGGCATGACTTTTTCAATTTTTTGAAAATAAAAATTATATAAAATTATATGAAAAGTATTACACGTTATAATAATTTATAGTTTAAAATATTTTTAAATTTTCTAAGAAAAACATGATTAAAAAAACTACCTTATAAACTCTCGAGGAATAATTGTGTCATATAAATTGGAAGGGATAGGAGTTACATATTTTAGAAGCTATTGCACCAACGCATGTGTGTCATTTTGCTCTTCCTATCTACATGAAATGTTATAGCATGGGTGGGCTAATACTTTCGGATTTATAAAGAGAGAGTCTCCCACTTCTTTCCTCCTCTCCCCTCCCCCCACTCAAACTCTACTTCATCATCTTAATTAACCTTCCTTGATCAATGAATCCTATTACTGAAAATCCTATTATTGAGAATCCTATAATCAACCCCAAAATCCCACCTAAACCACTGGATCCTAGTACCAATGACAATAAATTCCTAGACACTACTAAGGAAACCTACCAAGAAAAGCTATTACAAAGTCCAAATAAACACATTTTCTTACCATTAACATTTCGGTACAACAACAACCACATATCTTATTCCACAAATGAGGTTTTGGAAGGATGAGATGTACACAAATCTAACATCCACAAAGGTGGAAAGACGGTTTAAATCTTGAGTCCATTATCTAAATGGTCACTCAACTATTGGAAATAAATCAAGAAAGTCACTCTTCTTTGTAATGTTCCCAAATGGTCACTCAACTTTGGATAATTAACTCAAATGGTCATTCTCATGTGAAAAGTTGCTATCTCGATGATACATGCTGACTTGGAATTTTTTTTAAATTAATTTAAAATATAAAGAAATTTAAATCTCACTGTCCCCACCCATTTAATATAATTATTTGACCCATATCCGATCAAATAACTTAATGGGTCAACTACTAAAATAATTAGTTCAACTTTAATCCTAAGATACTATACGATGTTTCCCTCCTCATCTTCTTTTTAGGGTTCTATATGGAGAACCAAAATTTTACCTTACAATTGATTTCTTCCCCAATAAAATCATTGCAATTAAACTAAAATTTTCATAAAATACCATAAACTCATAACATAATACATGACAATGGTACTGGATATGACTACAACAACGATTACTTATCTTTTACTCATCATGAATGGTACTGACATGAATTAAATATTTGGTGTAAGTAGCATGAGTAATAACTGGAGAGAATGATTTTCTGGTTTACCAATTGATGACTAATATTTCAATAAATTACTTTATTTTCTTCTTTAGCTTAATAAATTACTTTTTTTTTCTTCTTTTAGTTTGTAGGGAGTAAATTACTAACAATTATAATTTATTAATAATTTACTAACTTACTAGCATTTTTTAGGAGTTAGTTTTTAGGAGTAACTTACTAACAGTTACTAGCCCACTAACAGTTTTTAGGAGTAACTTACTTTATTTTCTTCTTGTAGTTTCTAGGAGTAACAAACTAAAAGTTAGTATGACACTTTTATATAAGGTGTTGTGTTTTGTTAATATTATTAATATTGTTAACATACTTTTCTGCGTTCTATCATTAGAAGACTCAAGAATCTTGAATGGAAAGTTGAAGTTTTCTTATGTATTATGTTATGACTTTATGGTATTTTATGAAAATTTTAGTTTAATTGCAATAGTTTTATTGGGGAAGAATTTGATTGAAAGTAAAATTTTTGTTCTCCCTATAAAACTCTAAAAAGAAGAGGATTAGGGAAACATCTTATAGTATCTTAGGATTAAAGTTGCACTGGCTTTTTTAATAGTTGACCCATTAAGTTATTTGGGTTGGGTATGGGTCAAATAATTATGTTAAATGGGTGGAGACAGTGTGATTTAAATTTCTTTGTATTTTAATTTGTTTTTTTTTAAAAAAGTCCACGTCAGCATTTATCATCGTAGATAGCAACTTTTCAGGTTAGAATGACCATTTGAGTTAATTATCAAAAGCTAAGTGACCATTTAGGAACATTACAAAGAAGAGTGACTTTCTTGGTTTATTTTCAATAATTGAGTGACCATTTAGGTAATGGACTCTTTAAATCTTAGTAGAACAATTTAAATATAATGTTGGCACTAATCATTACAAATTATTTTTGCAAAAACAACCACAACATTCAAAAACTACTTTGAAGTCGACACTATTTATTGCTCAACTTTTTTGAAAATTTGAATTGTGGCAAAAGCGCGGTAAACCTGACTGAAAGCAGTAGAAGCTTATAGTTCAAACTTCAAACAAAGATGAATTCTCCGATCACTTACCCATCCATCGACGATAAGGATTTAGACGACGCCGCATTATGGGCGGTTATCGACTCTGCTGCCGCTGCCGCCTCCTCCACCGCCGTTTCCAAGTACCGCAAACCTCTAGTTCACAAAAACTCTCCGATTGTACCTTTTCCTATCGCAAGTCCTTCTCCTCAACAATCTAATAAAACTTCTAGAAACTTCCATAACAATCATGACGGAGGAGAAGTACTTAATCACCATCCGCAAAAAATCTCCAGGCTAGGGAATGATATGAGTCCTGAAATGGCGGTAGTCAAGCACGTGCAACGCACGCCGTCTGTGACTCATTATTCGTCGCCGGAGACGAGGAAGTTTAATAGTCCGGTTGGCTCGCAATGTTCGCCGGTGACTGGGATGAGTCAGGAACATAGCTTGAGTGGTAGATTTCCAACTGTTTCTCTGTTTAAGGAGTATCAAAATGCAGCCATGGCGGTAAATTATTTAATTTTCGCTTTATTTTTGTTATCAAATTTGTTCAGTTCGTATGTATCATTGTCGTGGATCCGAAATTAAGCATGAAAAATTTGCTTTTGCTATATTACCTGTTGTAATGTGAGAATAATAAAATTGATAGTGCATAATAGCCTCTTTCTATAAAATATTGGCGTGAACGAGGTGTATATGGAGTAACATGATCTGTGAGGATTCGTATCGACTGCAACTTGTTTGAGATTGAGGAATGGCTTGTTGTTGTTGTTGTTGTTGTTGTTGTTCTTGTTGTTGTTGTTGTGTAATTGCCTCTTTCTCAATGTAGTTAGTTATAGGTAGTAACATTGCTTTCCATGGCGGAGTCGTACTGCTTAGTGCTTATATGAATAGCTTAGCAAATTTCAAAATATAGATGTATTCAAATTGCTTTATCTGATGTCGTCGATCTGTAATTCAGTATGAATTTGCTATATTACCTGTTGTTATATGAGAATAATTTAAGTGTGATTTTCACCGTAAAGGAAATGCACGAAGTATCCTGCGATAATGTAAGGTCGGGGTAGGGGTGCACCCCAGAGGGCGTGAATGGGGATGCTTTGTGCATCGGGATGCCCTTTCGCCATGAAAGTTGATAATGCATTAATTGCCTCTTTCTACAAAATGTTGGGATGAACTGAGTAACATGATCAATGAAGATTCATATAGCTCAGTCAACTTGTTTGAGACTGAGGCGTAGTCGGGCTGTTGTTGTTGTTGTATAATAGCCTCTTTCTCAGAGTAGTAAGTTTTAAGTCGTAAGTTTGCTTTCTATTCACGGAGCTATTACAATACACTTGAAGAGAAAGTTTTGTTAGCGTTTCTAGCTTCTTGTTTATGATCCTTGTCTTCACCTATTTTGCATTTAGGATACAGAGTAAGGTGTATTCTATTCATACAGTTATAAGGTTTTGTTCCATTTTTCGGATAATTTCATGTTCTGGTGATAGACTAGTCTTATTTTCTCATTAACATTGTGCTTCTTTTGGTATCATATGAAATGTTCTCTCTCGTTCTCGATGGTCTTGTCATATCAATTTCACTTTAGTTTTATCATATTTGTTTGAATTCATATGAATCATAGTTTGGAAAATTTTTGGAGATATAGATGTATCCAATTTGCTTAAAAACTGCACAGCTAGAATTATGGCATGACATGTAAAAATTTGGTAGTGGATAATAGTCCCTTTCTCAATGTAGTTCTATGTAGTAACTTTGCTTTCTGTTAGTTCTATGTAGTTCTTTGAGTTTTTACAATGCACTAGAAGAGTAAGCCTCGTAGCGTCTCTCTCTTCTCCTTTATGATCCTCGTCTTCACCTATTTGCATTTATGACACTAGTAACTAGTATGCTACAGTTCTATTTATAAGGTTTCATTCCCATATTTCCATATTCATTTTCTTGGTGAGAGACTTGTCTTATTTCCTTATTGAACATTATACTTCTTGTGGTATCTGCAGAAATGCATCTCTTGTTCTCTGTAACTTTGTGATATCAAATTTTATTAATGGTAATGGAAGTACTTCAGCCTCTTAAACGATATTGGCGTTTAACCATAATTTAAGGAAATATCAATCAAGAGAAACTATAGAGAATTACAAGGAATTGATGAGGAATCAGCATTTAGTACTTAAGTTGGATCAGTAAATCATCGTGCGAAGAATCTTTGAATTCCTAGGCAGAACGTGACCATCTCCTAAAATCCGAGCAATGAATGATCACACTCGGAGCAATATATGCACCTTAACTAAAATATCTTGTTAAAAATCACCTTCAAAGTAAGTAGATTGCATGTCCATTTCTATTAACATCTATCAGCAACTACTGCTGTTGTCTTGTTATAAATTTGTATTTAGGAGTATACGTAAATGTGATTTCGTCAGGGCTTAAAGCAATTGACCATCTTACAGATTCTGGAGAAAAGTGACTACACTATGATTTCTGGAAGTCCCTTCATTAAAAAAGCTGGTTAGTCTTCAAGCTTGGGTCATTCATTGGTTCCTTCAGCTCTCAGCTAAATTGTACTGCATAAACAGCATTATTTTTGCGCAGGTTGGAGGAAGATATCCTTTTACTTCAATCTATCATATGAAATTAAAGACAAGACCATTGAATTTGATGAGGACCGTAATGTCCTGCGTGCTGAATTTATAGTTCGAGCGTACATGCAGTATGTTCTTTGGTTCACCCACTATTCCTATTCAAACCTGTTGCTTTGCTGGATTCTTTTCATATTTTTCATTTTGCCCTTCTTTGTTTGTTCCTAGGGGTGGTAGGTTCTCAGATGGATAGGGTTCATGTGAGCGGCGGGAGAAGAGATTTCTAAAACCAAATCATGACATTCCCAGTACAGCGGAAACCAGAGCCAAAAATAAAGCATGCCAGGTACATAAGTCTCATTTAACTAGTTCTCATGCTTGCTCACTGCTCCTCTTTTTTCTTCTTGTAGATCATCCTCACTGCTTATTCTGTAGGTGGAGAAATTTCAATAATGACTTATAGGCTTTATTGTCGTCAATTGCGTGCAAATGCATCTTGCATTTTGTTTTGGGTGAATTAATTGTTCTTGTGAGTAGGGTCTCTGGTGTTGTTTCTTCCACGTATGGAGCATAGATCAGCTAGAGTAATAAAACTGCTTTGAGACTTATATCAGTTCTTTGGATCCTCGCTATGCTAATAAGGCCTAAAATGGCAACTTTGAGTCCTGATCTAGCTAGAACTTAGTGGTACACAGGACAGAGCCTAAAGGTGCATAGATCAGCTAGAATAATAAGGTGCATAGCTCAGATAGATTAATAAGCTTATTTGGGGCTCGTTTCAGTTTCTTATTACTCCCTCCGTCCCAATTTATGTGGCACCATTTCCTTTTTTGTTTGTCCCAAAATAAGTGGCACCTTTCCTTATTTGACAACTATTTAATGTATCATCTCTATTTTACCATTGTTGGGCCCTACATACTTTTAAACCTACCAACAACTTTTTTATTACTCAAATCTTCTCTCTCTTACTTTTTCAAGGGTAAAATTGATATTTAACAAGGTCAACCTCTATTTTCTTAAACTCCGTGTCCGGTCAAATGGCGCCACATAAATTGGGACGGAGGGAGTATTTCTTTTGGGCCCTCATGATGCTACCAAGGCCTAACATTGTCACTTTGAGTCCTGATCTAGCCACAATTTTGTGGCACACTGGATATGCATAGAGCCTAAAACTTACGGCTGTTTGTGTCTTTCTTAGCTTCCCTCTTTGTGTTTGTTAGAAATGCAAATGGATTTACATATATTCTGGTTTTCCAATGCGCTGCTGCTTTAAGTCACTTAAATTTAACTTGCTAACCGGAGCACTAGATTCAGGTTGTGATGCAGCTGGGCTATCAAGGATTGGGCCCGGGGCTATCAAGGATTGGGCCCGCATCATAAGGAGCCGCCCGTAGTGGGGTCCACCCCCTGGAGGAGTTGCGTTGCTCGGGGTGGTCATGGTGGTGTCAGGGACGGACCTCGATTTGGGGCTCTGATACCAAACTTTAAGAGAGGCACTGCAACCATTTCTACCAAAAGCCATAGCTGATGGTAGAGGCGCAACGCAACTCTTATATCGCCGGATCAACCCCAAATCGAGGTCCGTCCCTGACACCACCATGACCACCTCGAGCAACGCAACTCCTCCAGGGGGTGGACCCCACTACGGGCGGCTCCTTATGATGCGGGCCCAATCCTTGATAGCCCGGGGCCCAATCCTTGATAGCCCGGCTGCATCATCCCCCCTTTCTTTAAAGCAAGTTCGTCCCCGAACTTCGCATGGTGTAGCCAGGAATCGAACCCGGGTTGGCTCTGATACCAACTGATGCAATGGAAAATACGCGGAATGCAACGCTGCAGGAAAAGCAAGTAGGCGGACCGCCTACATTTTGAGGCGGACCGCCTCCCTCTGATAAGCTCTCTGGAATTCTCTGGGCGGACCGCCCACCTGTGGAGGCGGAGCGCCTCTTTCTGGAGCGTGCCCGGATTGTAGTTTTTCGTAGGTTTTCGCTTCTTGTTGGCTTGTATCCCTTCCGGCTAGTACTTTTCAAGTAACACTCCTACTTTACTAGTACTAGTTCATTGAGCGTATAGGGTTCTCGTGCTTAGAGGAGAGTAGACCTCAAAGAAGACTCGTAGTTTGATTTTGCTTCAAGTGCGCACCTAAATAGCCTAGCGTTCATCGAGTCCCATCAATTCCACTCTTCCCGAAGAGTATTTGGTTCTTGTGAACTTGGTTGGTTATCGAGGAGGTTGTTCAACTACGAGGAAGCCATTGAATCAAGTTTGAGTGATAAATCCCCCACCACTAAACGAGTGATCCGAGTGACATTCAAAAAGTGAGGGAGTGAGTGAGGTTTTTACTCTAACTTCTTTCTTGTCTTTGATTGATATAGGTACATGGCCGGAGACGTATACGATACCATTGAGGTCCCGGTAAGCACTTTGGTCAACCTCTTGGCCGAGGTGAGATCCATAAGCTCGAGGTTTGATCGCCTCAAAGAGGAATGGACCTCGAGTGTCCAAAATGGTACCGAAGGAGGTACTAGTAATCAAGTGTTGGGCAATCCCCAACCGTTGGGCAATCCCCAACAAGTGGGCATTCCCCACAACTTGGGCATTCCCCAAGGAGAAAGTGAGCACGGCGATGAGCTTAAAATGACACTTGTGGTACGGAAGAGTTTGGGTGCCATGAGTCTTGAAGAGCCGGAGCATGTGCAAAGGGAGAATCTCTTCCATGCTAGGTGTCGTGTGATGGGGCAAGTGTGCTCAATGATCATCGATTCGGGAAGTTGCGCTAACATAGTAAGTGAGACTTTGATTTCCCAATTGCAATTGCCTACTAGAACACATCCACATCCCTACCGGTTGCAATGGTTGAGTGAGTGTGGAGAGTTGAGGGTGGTGAAGCAAGCTTTGGTTGAGTTTGGCATTGGAAATTACCGAGATAAGGTAATGTTCGATGTAGTACCTATGCAAGCTTGCCACCTCTTGTTTGGAAGGCCATGGCAATATGATCGGAGCGTAGTACATGATGGTAGGACCAACTCTTACACGGTCTTGCACGGTTCTAGGAAGTATGTACTCAAGCCCTTGACGCCAAAGCAAGTAAGTAATGACTATAGGATTATGAGGGAGTTAAGGGAAGCGGCTAAAGCCAAGTCACCCATGGTACTTGAGCCCGGAACCAACAATCTTATGGTCATGCCCTTGCAAGTGGAGGGTGAAGCATCACCCGGACCTACAATTGGCCTTGAGCGAGAAATGAAAGAAGTGAGGGGAGAGGAAATTTTGAGTGAGAGTGAGGACACCCTTTGTTCTAACCATGATTTATCTTCTTCTCCTTCTATTTGTTTTGGCTTATGTGTAGGTACTCTTGGAGGCGAGCTAGTGGAGCCTCAACCGGATGGTAAGAAAGAAAGACAAGAGAATGGAGCTCTACATTGTGAGTTTCATGAAGGAGGACTTGAACAAGACACTTCAAGCGATGTGAGTACTCACGGGAGCTACTCAAAAGTAAGTGTTTCTTCACCTTCTTATGAACATAATCCTTACTTGTCTTGTGAAGACTCAATGCTAGTTGGTGCTTGTAATGCATTTGATGAAATTACAACTAGTGTAGAGTCGATTGGTCAACTTGTGTTTGCTTGTGAACCAATAATAGAGAGGAATGAGAAGCCGCATCATGATGTGAGCCCGGAATTCAAAGGACCTCTCTTTATTGAAAATGTGGTAGTTGACTTTACTTGTGACCCTTGTTATGACACCCCACCCGTATTTGACAAAGGGGAAGATGAGTTATGTGACTCTACCCTTATTGAAATAATTGATTTTGGTGGATTTGTGTGTCGTAGTAAGGATGATAGTGACCTTGAGGAGTCCAAATTGCATGAATTGGACAAGGTTGTCTATGATGACTCCTCAAGTGTGGAAGATGAACCTAGTTTTGATACTATGCCTTTGCTTGACCATGAAATTGAGGTGCATGCTTTTACAAATCCTATGTTTGAGAGCATCCTTATTTGTGGTGTTGAGTTGTATCGATCTAGGGTTGAGAGAGAGTTGGAACCTCCGTGGTGTGAGGGATTTGATCCCATAGACAACTCTTTGTTTGAAACTTCGAGTGAGGAAGATGGTTCTTCTAGTGCCCCTACCCTTGTTGGTTTGGGTTATGATGATGAAGAGACCATTACTAATACCTTCCTTGAAAGTTTACCTTGTGAGGAGGGTTGTCTTGAGGATGAGATTAGAGGTGAGGAGGAATCTCTTAGTGTGAGTATGAGGGCTTTTAAGAAGGGGAGTGGGGTATTTGACGCTAATTGTGAATTGCACTACATTGCCTATTCCCTCCCATATGTTAACCACACTTTGAGAATTGAGCATGCCAAAACCATTGCGCCACATTTTGAAAATATTGCCTTGAAGGTTTGGTATGATAATCATGAGCTTAGGGGTCGTAGGAACTTTGATTGCTTGATCGTGAATGTTCTATGTCCTAATGATTCCCTTGCTTGTTATGATTGTGAGTGCTTAACACTATGGAGCCAAGGGCTTGTTGTTCCCTTTGGGAACATGAGCTTCTTGATTGGTATTGATACTTGGCTCTATAACAAGAGCGAATTTTCCACCGTGCTTGCACTCACTCTTATTGGACCTACCTACTCGTGTAGTGGAAGGTCTTGGTGTGCTAATCTTGAACTTAGGGATTGTAGGGATTTTGATAGCTTAATCTTGCATGTGTCGTGCCCTATTGATCTCTTTGTTTCTTCTGGTGTTGGGAGCACTTCGTTGTTGAACCAAGTACTTGCTAGTTCCTTCGGGAACATGAGCTTCTTTGTTGCCATTGATACTTGGTTATACCATAAGAGTGTGTTTTCCCACACTTTTGTGCACTAACCTACTCGTGTAGTAGGAACCTTTTGCTTTTGTTTGTCTTTGCATGTAGGCGTTGATGGATTGATTTCGAGGACGAAATCTTTTTAAGAAGGGGAGAATGATGCAGTGCAAATCGAGCTAAGAAGTCAGTCAACGAGTGCCAAGCTTGAAGGATGCAAAGGACGGGAAAGCCGAGAGCTTTGGGAGCGATCCGGAGAAGCAACAAGCGGAGAAGCTCTCAGGCGCACCTCCCAGGGATTCAGGCGGTCCGCCCAAACCCCTAGGCGGTCCGCCCAAGGCGCTCCGCCCACCCAACTGGGCGCTCCGCCTCCCCCCCACTGGGCTGCCCAAGACACGCCAAAGCTGAGGCGCTCCGCCCCCTTTTGGGCGCTCCGCCCACCCACGCTGAAGACTAGACTTTTGGTTGTGAACTTCATATTTTGCCCTTAAGTGGCTTGTAACATATTTCCACTAGAGAGAGGTTCTTTGAATTCCGGGCTCACATCATGATGCGGCTTCTCATTCCTCTCTATTATTGGTTCACAAGCAAACACAAGTTGACCAATCGACTCTACACTAGTTGTAATTTCATCAAATGCATTACAAGCACCAACTAGCATTGAGTCTTCACAAGACAAGTAAGGATTATGTTCATAAGAAGGTGAAGAAACACTTACTTTTGAGTAGCTCCCGTGAGTACTCACATCGCTTGAAGTGTCTTGTTCAAGTCCTCCTTCATGAAACTCACAATGTAGAGCTCCATTCTCTTGTCTTTCTTTCTTACCATCCGGTTGAGGCTCCACTAGCTCGCCTCCAAGAGTACCTACACATAAGCCAAAACAAATAGAAGGAGAAGAAGATAAATCATGGTTAGAACAAAGGGTGTCCTCACTCTCACTCAAAATTTCCTCTCCCCTCACTTCTTTCATTTCTCGCTCAAGGCCAATTGTAGGTCCGGTTGATGCTTCACCCTCCACTTGCAAGGGCATGACCATAAGATTGTTGGTTCCGGGCTCAAGTACCATGGGTGACTTGGCTTTAGCCGCTTCCCTTAACTCCCTCATAATCCTATAGTCATTACTTACTTGCTTTGGCGTCAAGGGCTTGAGTACATACTTCCTAGAACCGTGCAAGACCGTGTAAGAGTTGGTCCTACCATCATGTACTACGCTCCGATCATATTGCCATGGCCTTCCAAACAAGAGGTGGCAAGCTTGCATAGGTACTACATCGAACATTACCTTATCTCGGTAATTTCCAATGCCAAACTCAACCAAAGCTTGCTTCACCACCCTCAACTCTCCACACTCACTCAACCATTGCAACCGGTAGGGATGTGGATGTGTTCTAGTAGGCAATTGCAATTGGGAAATCAAAGTCTCACTTACTATGTTAGCGCAACTTCCCGAATCGATGATCATTGAGCACACTTGCCCCATCACACGACACCTAGCATGGAAGAGATTCTCCCTTTGCACATGCTCCGGCTCTTCAAGACTCATGGCACCCAAACTCTTCCGTACCACAAGTGTCATTTTAAGCTCATCGCCGTGCTCACTTTCTCCTTGGGGAATGCCCAAGTTGTGGGGAATGCCCACTTGTTGGGGATTGCCCAACGGTTGGGGATTGCCCAACACTTGATTACTAGTACCTCCTTCGGTACCATTTTGGACACTCGAGGTCCATTCCTCTTTGAGGCGATCAAACCTCGAGCTTATGGATCTCACCTCGGCCAAGAGGTTGACCAAAGTGCTTACCGGGACCTCAATGGTATCGTATACGTCTCCGGCCATGTACCTATATCAATCAAAGACAAGAAAGAAGTTAGAGTAAAAACCTCACTCACTCCCTCACTTTTTGAATGTCACTCGGATCACTCGTTTAGTGGTGGGGGATTTATCACTCAAACTTGATTCAATGGCTTCCTCGTAGTTGAACAACCTCCTCGATAACCAACCAAGTTCACAAGAACCAAATACTCTTCGGGAAGAGTGGAATTGATGGGACTCGATGAACGCTAGGCTATTTAGGTGCGCACTTGAAGCAAAATCAAACTACGAGTCTTCTTTGAGGTCTACTCTCCTCTAAGCACGAGAACCCTATACGCTCAATGAACTAGTACTAGTAAAGTAGGAGTGTTACTTGAAAAGTACTAGCCGGAAGGGATACAAGCCAACAAGAAGCGAAAACCTACGAAAAACTACAATCCGGGCACGCTCCAGAAAGAGGCGCTCCGCCTCCACAGGTGGGCGGTCCGCCCAGAGAATTCCAGAGAGCTTATCAGAGGGAGGCGGTCCGCCTCAAAATGTAGGCGGTCCGCCTACTTGCTTTTCCTGCAGCGTTGCACTCCGCGTTTTTGATCTTTTAGCACCCAAATTTTCAATCAAAACACATTGTTTTTCCAATCTAATGGTACCCAAAGGTGTATAGGATGATTACAAACAAACCCCAATAGTTTTTAACCCCAATCAAACAACAAACAATCGATTTCGATTCTTGAAGCCAAGTTTTCAAGGGTTTTGAAAATTTTGAGATTTGATTCTTCAAATTTTCGAATCACAACACCAAATCAAGATATTTTGGTACCAAAAGAACGGGAATCAAACATATTTCAAACCCCAATGATTTTCAATGTTTGGGGGTTTGAATCCAACAAGTTTTAGTCAATTTGTGAAATTTCAACTTTTGGGTTTGATTTTTTCACAAATTTGATTTTCAACTCCAAAACGTGTTTTGTTGGTACCCAATTGTCGAGAATACATAAACAAACAATCCCCGATAATCAAAACCAACAAAATCGTTACAACCAACGATTTCTAGCAATTTTTTTTTTTGTGATTTTCAAGTTTTTGAATTTTTTTGTTTTTCTTCAAATTGCCCAAGACACGCCAAAGCTGAGGCGCTCCGCCCCCTTTTGGGCGCTCCGCCCACCCACGCTGAAGACTAGACTTTTGGTTGTGAACTTCCTATTTTGCCCTTAAGTGGCTTGTATGTTTTAACTAGGCCTAAGGGCTTTCTAGTCATTTCACCTTAGCCTTAGGAAGTTCTATAAATAGGACACTTAGCCATTTCATTCATTACACAACCTTGAATATTGAAGAAACTTGAGCAATGCTCTCATTGAACCCTTGTTGGGAACTTGAATTCAATTGGTGGAATCCAATTTGAACTTCATCCATCTTTGATCATTCTATTTGCAAGAGCCGGGTGCCTCTTGAGGATAGTTGCATAGTATAGGTGATCCTTGACTTCACCCGGGGTGTATCGAGACGAGTTCCTCGGTGCTACTTAGGTAAACGTTCAAGCCTCGTCTTGCTCTTTATCTCGATATCTTCATCGATATCGCCTATCTTGTTTTTAGCTTCCGCATTTTCATATTGTTTCTAGCTTCCGCTCATTTTTCCCTGCATCAGTTGGTATCAGAGCCAACCCGGGTTCGATTCCTGGCTACACCATGCGAAGTTCGGGGACGAACTTGCTTTAAAGAAAGGGGGGATGATGCAGCTGGGCTATCAAGGATTGGGCCCGGGGCTATCAAGGATTGGGCCCGCATCATAAGGAGCCGCCCGTAGTGGGGTCCACCCCCTGGAGGAGTTGCGTTGCTCGGGGTGGTCATGGTGGTGTCAGGGACGGACCTCGATTTGGGGATGATGCAGCTGGGCTATCAAGGATTGGGCCCGGGGCTATCAAGGATTGGGCCCGCATCATAAGGAGCCGCCCGTAGTGGGGTCCACCCCCTGGAGGAGTTGCGTTGCTCGGGGTGGTCATGGTGGTGTCAGGGACGGACCTCGATTTGGGGCTCTGATACCAAACTTTAAGAGAGGCACTGCAACCATTTCTACCAAAAGCCATAGCTGATGGTAGAGGCGCAACGCAACTCTTATATCGCCGGATCAACCCCAAATCGAGGTCCGTCCCTGACACCACCATGACCACCTCGAGCAACGCAACTCCTCCAGGGGGTGGACCCCACTACGGGCGGCTCCTTATGATGCGGGCCCAATCCTTGATAGCCCGGGGCCCAATCCTTGATAGCCCGGCTGCATCAGGTTGTCTCCACTGTGTGGCTCTTTTCTCTGTAGTTCATCCTAACTATGAAATTCTTGCAAAACCTTTATCTTACTCTGAGCATTATTCCAATATCAAGCTTTAGAAGAACTAAACATGCCTCATGAGTGACAGTATGTCCCTATAGGATCACACACTTATCCGTTCCCTATGTGTAAGTGGAACAATCATCTATACTTAAACCGGTAGGATGACACGAAGTAGTGCATGATATGATGAATAATACAGAAGCATCTTTTATTTCTTTTATCAGTGTTCTTTTCCACAATTACACAGGCATTCTGCATATTTAAAGTGCATGGTGCGTGGCATACTTCCCTTGTTCTTGTTCTAGCCAGTCATATCTATTACTATTCACTTTCTGTTTGTACCATTACTTCCTCTTAATTATCATCATTTGTGTACTATTGTAATTTAGGTTTGTTAAGCAACTCAATGAGTTCAAAAATTTACAGGACTTGCTTGGAATTGGAGAATATCGACCTGGTGTGAGCCAGAGTAGTGCTCATCGGTAGAACAATCAAAACGTAATCCACAATGTGCTGTATACCTGAGTCATTTGCCTTTTCCAAAGATATAACTCATCACAAGTCTCATCTAACAAAATGTTCACTCAAAGCCCAAACTTGAAGCTGGGATGTATGAAAAACCATGGTGAAACAACCATATAAAGTTGTATGTACTATAGTACACCCATAGTGTACTTTAAAGCCAATATTCCTGTACTTTGACTTGTAGTAATATTTTTTTTTCCACCTTATTCTCTCCTTGACATGACACCAACTTTTGATCTTGCTACCCCGTGTACAATAATACACTGGGCAACGGTATGGGCTGTTAAATTCTACGTACATTGCTTTATTTTCCAAGTTTGATAATTGTGATAAACGACATTTCTGTTTGGCAATTTATACAGGAAATTGACTGTTAGCTTGTCTTCATCATATGCTAGCAGACATCTTTTCCATACCTTCTTCACCTTTTGACCAAAAATGTCACTTTTTGTTTCTTTAGTGGGAATGCTATAATGGGCACAGGAGCTATGGCACTGCTGCAGAAATAATATTTTTTCTGACACACCGACACTAGCTCTTGTTAAATTAGTAAGTATATTTCTGAGTTTTGTGTATAATATTGAGATGGTGATGAACTGGTGATGCTTCTATTAATGCCCTCCGTTGACATCGCCGTTCTTGAAGAATGTAATCTATGACCCATTTGAATATTTTTTATAATATGTGGTGTCCGATTGGTTTGTAAGCACTTCGGCTATTTTATGGGATACCTACTATCTTCTATACCTTATAGGTATGGACTACTTTGTCCATCAAATTTTTAAATGATGTTAATAAATCACCTAGTGTTGTTTAGCTCGTCCCACTTGAATTGGTAATATGTTATATTCATATGACATTTTAATGAATACTTTTAAGGTAGGGCTAACTGCGAGTGTAAATGTTGGTTGGTGTGTTTTAATTAATTGCCATTGTGAGTATTATTAGTACTGTCATTTAAATTTTGATTGATAAAATGAGGCAATTCTTCTGTTTAAAGCCAAATGTTTTGGGTAAAAGGTTTCAATAATGTTTTAGTGACTGTTGCACAGCATTTTTAGTTACAGCTCTCCTTTTCCTTTCTCTATTTATAATATGATTGGCAATTATTTTCTTGGATGCTTTTCTTTGAGACATTGGCCTCATATATACTATATGCAAAGATACGATTAAAACCACTACGTTGTTTTTTATTTACCCTTTTCCGTTTATCAGTGGCTAACCTTAGACCATATATAACAAGAATAAATATTAAGTTTTGCTTTAGTAACTTTGTTAACTTTGTCTATGTGAGTTTAGCAAAGCTTAACTAGTTTTAAATTCGAATAGAAAAGAAAGATTGCAATACTTTGACAGCAATGTAAAGATTTTCTAATTATGACCATCCTATTTGCTTTAACTTTAATAACAACTCAGCGTTCAACCGAGAAGTTTTAACAAGGGAAAGGATCGGAAATGCAACTAACGTAGCATCTATAATTATAAGGGGAATTTACCCTCCATGCCTACAAAAATAAATTATTTACGTGTTTGTGCCCAAAAAAAATTAGTTTACATGGAATACCCATGCACCTCATTTTTATTTACAAAAATGCCCATCTGGCCTGTTTTATTTACACTATGTGCCCACCTGCCCAATTTTAACTGTATACTATTTGCATTATATTGTATATCTTTTTAGTATACCAAATTAAGTATACTTTTTTTATGGATTTGAGAATATGTAACAAGTATACCATGAGAGTATATTGTATACTAGATAGGTATACAGAAGGACTTGAGAGTATAGTGTAACAAGTATACCATATGAGTATACTGTATACTAGATAGGTATACAAAAGGATGGTATACAGTGTAAATAAGTTTGTGGGTAAAAATGTAATGGGTATGGAGATGTAAATAAGTAGGGTTTGATGGGCATTTTTGTAAATTCCCCTAATTATAAAGCCTAACTATATTGCACCAACTAGGGGTGTCAACGGTTCGGTCCGGTCGATTTTTTCATGAAATTTAACCATACCAATTTTTCGATTACTCTATTGTGCATAACCAAAATAAAACTTTTCAAAACCGTCCCATTCATGTCGATTTTTCTTCGGTTTTGGTTCGGTTAATTTTCGGTAAATTTTTTTGAACTCTACGGTAGAGTCGTACCATTATTAGAATGTGCAATTTTTATGTAATATATCTATAAATTTAATATAACTCATAAATATGATTTAAGATAATATTTGAATAAATAATGACTCTTAAATGGTCGTAACTAATATTTAAGTACTAGACATATTTTCGTTCTCCAGTATCAAGCTACAAGTGATTGTCACTCTCTATTAAGTAGGCAACAGAACACGATACCATATACATGAATTTGATAAAATTTATTTATAAGGCAATTAATCAAAAGAACATTATTCTATAGTGATACTATAAAATCAATGAAGCAAAGACAAAAGAATTCTAATAACATGAGTTGACAGAGATTGATTAAACATAACTCAAGAACTAGAATAATAAAAGATTAAGTATAAGAGAAACTTAAACGAGTAGAAAAATATTTGATATCTTGGTCACTTAATAGCTTGATATATGCTCAAGTTTATTAGTCGTACCAATTGATTTAGTTTCAACAGGATTATATGAGTGCGGATGAGTTTGGTAGTTTGTACTTTCGGTGCTAATTAGTATATATAATGTTGTGTTTCCATCACCTCAACGTCGAAGACCTCGACTAAAAATGTTTACTTATATCTATTTTTAGACTTAACACATAAAATATATATATATATATATATATATATATATATATATATATATATATATATATATATATATATATATATATATATATATATATATATATATATATATATATATATTGTGTGTGTAATGGGTTCAGTTCGGTAAATTTTTGGCTTTTGCCGGCTTTTCGAAAATCATTGACACCCCTAGCACCAACCGTGGTAGAGAGAGATTGGTATTTTGATGCATTATAAATGTTCTTTTAGTTATATAATTTTTCATAAGAGATTATTAAATAAAACATGCAATCGGTAAATATAACGCAAAAATCTTTACTCCCTCTGGTCCATTTTATTTGATTGGTTTCACTTTTCGAGAGTCAAGTTGATCAATTTTTGGAGTCAAATTGAACTAGATTTAGTCAATATATTAAAATTATAATTTAGATACTAAAAAACTACACGAAAAGTACTGCAAGTTGCAATTCTTGTCATATTAATATGGTGAAAAAATATATATCAATATTGGTCAAAGTTTACATTGTTTGACTTGTAAAAAAGAAAAGTGATCAAATAAAATGGACCGGAGGGAGTATAAAGAGATTATTTTATTTAAACTGTAATTGGTCATTTGAGATTATTTACTCATGTGGCCCTCGGACCCATGAGACAGCGTGCGAAGGTTGAAGGCCAAGGCACTTTTTTTCCCGAAGATACTATTAATAGTTCCCAGTTCCAGCACACTCTTATAATTCTTGTGCTTACACTTTTCTTTTTCTTGTCAATGGAAATGAGACTAATATACCTGTGGAGATGACATTTCATTCTCTTTTTCAAGTGACCTCACTCTCACTATTAAAGCCACAGTCTCTCTAAATCACTAGTCAAAGAAAGCTATGGCTCAACAGGTACTCCTTTATCCTTTACATTTTCTTATTTTATGTTTGGAGTCGTCTTAAAAAGTTAGTGAGAATTTATATAACGTCCTTAACTTGTTTGAAACCGAGGCATAGTTATTGTTGTTTATGTTTGAGTTGTCTTCTTGTTTGTTGAACAACTAGTTTAAGTCCGTGAGGATTTATATATAACTTACCTTAACGTGTTTGGGTCTGAGGCATAGTAATTGTTGTTCATGTTTGAGCTGTTTATTGACTATGTTTTAACTTGTATATTTGCATCTTCTACTTTTGAAGTTACATTTTGTTTTGGAAATTTATTGAAAGTGAATTTGGTAAAATAATGAAAGTGAAATTTGATAATGCAGGAAGAAGGGTGGCCACTTGGGCTGCAACCATTGAATGTGAGAGTCAGAAATCGTGAATTTAATGGATCACTTTCCTTTAATACTTTGATCACTGGTTCTCATTCATCTTCCACTGATTCTTCTTCAGATCTTGATACTGAGGTTTGTAAAGTTCATATGAATGAATTTTGCTCATAATTAAGAATATTTTCTACTTCCAAAAATAGAAAAAGAGAAATGAAAATGCTTGTCCAGGGAAGAAAAACAAATATAGTAACCTTGAAGAGAGTGGATGATTGAGGATAATCAATAATGGAGCAAAGAGGAAGATATGTTAAAGCTCCATTGCCTTATTTTTTTTCTTTTTAATTTGATTAATCATCTAATTGCTTAAAATTCGATAACTTAGACTAATTTAAATTCGCATCAAACTGGCTCACTAGAAGTGTTTCCTAACAAAAATACAATATATCCAAACCATTCACATTACTTGGTGGTGGTGCCTGTTTTCTTTCTTTTATGCATGGAGCTATCTTCATGTCATCTTGCAATATGTTTTCTTCTGTCACTATGGGGTCAATGTCTTGTCAAAAGTTAGCGGAAGCACTTTACTCTGTTCACATGGCATTCCAATTATTATGTTTCTCATTGTGACTCAATTTAGGAAAAAGGTCTTCTAATTGTTTAAAGACGAAAATACATCTTTCTTTTATTTAATCTTAACTACTATATGAATTGCACAATCAAGTGTAATAAACCACTAGATCAATATATATTTCAATTTTTTTTTACAATTAGGTGCACTAAACTCCTATTATGCACGAGATTCAAGAAAGGATTAGACCATGTCGAATATATCATGCTCAATTTTATCAAATATAACGGTGACTTTTTTATTATACAGTGACAACTTTTACTATTGCTGACTTCCCTTTGAAAAGTCATGATCCACAATTGATTAAAAACTTCTTTTCTTTGGTTGTTGCAGTCTACAGCTTCTTTCTTCCATGAGAAGAGCATAACTCTAGGGAGCCTCATTGGAATTACAAGCATTCTTGAGCTATCAAGAAGATCAACAAGGAGAAGAACAACAGTGGAACCCATAAGGGATAACAAGAAGAGTACAAACAAATCAAGAGTTTGGTTATTTTCCCTTTGCACTAAACTAAGTACTGATGCAGTGACAATGAACAATTCTACACCATCATTAGGCCATTTTCTTGAAGCAGAAAGAAGAGCTGCTGCCACTATTTATAGAAGAAGTACTCAGAGCCCGAATAATGCTTATGGACCTGATGATTTCAATCATTTATCAGATTCAAATATGAACAATAATTCATTGTTCATTGGTGGCCAAATTGCTCCTCCTCATGAGTCAAACAAGGGGTTATTTGAACAAGATGAAAATGGTCATCGAAGTCCTTTGATTTTCTCATGCTTATGTGGACACTTAGTTCATTGAATGGTTTCAATCATTTTCTTAATGCTGTGAATTTTCATTGTATTCGTATTTAACATTTGATATCCGGAACTCAGTGACACAATCAAATTACACTTTCCAACATAATTCTTTATTTTCAAAGCTCGATTTCGAAACCTCTAATTAAAGGTCTATTACATTACTTAGGGGTCGTTCGGTTTGGGGTTCCTTTTACGCGGGTATAAACTATTAATGCGGGTATTAATAATGTGAGTATTAATAATATGTGTATTAATAATGTAGGTATTGATAATGCGGGTATTAGTTATGTAGAGTTTAATAATGTGGGTATTATATTATAATGTAGGGATTATCAGTTTCAATCAATAATATATTACAAATTAACAAAAAATATTATTATTTAAAATATTTATTTACTCCTTAAATAAAATCTAGAAATATCCTTATTATTATGAGGGTTATTTTTGTCATTTTAAATTTTAATACCTGCATTATTAATACCCACATTATTAATACCACCTTCTACCCCGCATAAAATAATACATAGATTCCCGCATTAATAATGCGGGTATTAATAATGCGGAATATACGAAAACGCAACCAAACGTTGCACTAATTTTATGCGGGTATTAAAATTCCACAAAAACCAACCGAACGCTGCGCTAAATTAACGCTGAGTTTTGTGCGGGTATTAATCTTTAATGCGCCAAACCAAACGACCCCTTAGTGTAGTATTCCCTCTGTCCCAATTTATGTGTCACACTTTCCTTTTTGGTCTGTCTCAAAAAAAATGTCACATTTTCTTATTTGTCAACTATTTAATGCACTATCTCTATTTTACCTCTATTGGGCCCTACTTACTTTAAAAGCCACAAACAACTTTTTTATTACTACAATCTTTTCTCTCCTACTTTTTCAAGGGTAAATTTGAACATTTACAAAGTCAACTTTTATTTCTTAAACCAAGTCAAACACCGCCACATAAATTGGGACGGAGGGAGTATCATATTTGATGTCTCCTTGATATGGAACATTTGGTTTCTTGATCAGTGATTATTTATTTGATCCACGAGGGGGTGGTGATTCCTTGATTCTTGAGCATTTTGTCATTGTCATTGGAAGTACTATCTTAAATTTGTATTGTACTTCTCGGTTCTTACATCACTTGTTTCCCGTTCAACATTAAAGAAGATCACGTTACCAAGTTTCAAAATTGTAATGCATGTGTACTTTTTTGGTTCTGACTACCACGAAACACACGAGGATTTTATATTAAGAACATCACAAAAGGATGAATCCACTGTATTCTACTCCCTCCGTCCCAAATTAGTTGACGCTAGATTCATTTGTTCTAAATTAGTTGACGTTTTAGGATTTCAAGACATTTTTTCCTCATTATTTTCAAGTATACCCTTAATTATTAAAGGTATTTTCAAAAAAATTTAATAGTCATATATTAAATAGGGGTAACATATAGTAAAATGTATACTCTATTTATAATTTTTTTTTAATGAGCATGTAAAAGCTGAAAGTAACAGCTAAAATGGGACGGAAGGAGTAATCCTATTGACTAAAAACCTTAATAAATGTATGGTTTCATTATAAGTACAGTAATACTCTATGTTTGACTTTTAGCCTCCGTTTGGACATAGTTTTTGGGATCCCAAATCCCAAATTCCCAACCAATTTTTGGGAGTTTTTGGGAAACCCCCTCACAAACTTCAAATTTTTTTCCAAGTAAAATGTATGTACAAACAAAATTTTAACTTCCCAAATTCCAAATCCCAAATCTCAAATCATGTCCAAATGGGAGCTTAGAATTACATGTACACAACTAATTTTAATAGGAATGGAACGTTTGTTTCAACACAACACAAATATTGTGAAAATCTTTATACTAATATGTGCGCGCATGATAAAATATAGTCTTAATTATTTAGGAGTAGTGTTTAAGCTCATTTTTAAGTGAGTTCCAAGTTAAATTGACCTTATATTTTATATCATACTCCCTCCGTCCCAATTTATGTGGCACCATTTCCTTTTTTTTTTTGTCCCAAAATAAATGGCACATTTCCTTATTTGACAAATATTTAATGTATCATCTCTATTTTATCTTTGTTGGGCCCTACATACTTTTAAACCTACCAACAACTTTTTTATTAATCAAATCTTCTCTTTTACTTTTTCAAGGGTAAAATTGATACTTAACGAGAACAAACCTCTATTTTCTTAAACTCTGTACCCGATCAAATGGTGTCACGTAAATTGGGACGGAGGGAGTATATTGCACTTGCGGGTAAACCAAACCATGCTTCTATATGAAAAAATACTAAGCAACTCTCCTCTTTTACCTGGGAATAGGACCGTAATATAAGTGAGCTCACACAAGCTTACTTGAGAAGAATATAAATGAAAACATGGTCAGTGAGAACCCATATAGACGATCCCAAACAACTGAGACGTAGTCTTAATATTTGTTTCAGAGAACAAAGAAGTCTGATGACATTCTCTTAAAGATGGAATACTACAAAATGTTCTTCATACTACAAGTTGTATGCTGCTAATAGGCAGCAGCTTCATAATCTAACCCCATTAAATTGTAAAGGGGTAGTAGAGCTGCCATTGAAACAGCTCAAAAAGTATTCCTCATTAAGAACCACCCCCCCCCCCCCCCCCAAAACTATACGTATCGATATACATATATATATGTAAAGTAGACAGGAAACAGGACTCTTCAATAGATTTAGACTGTCATTAGTCCAAATCTCTGATTGAGCAGAGATATCAGGGAATACACGAATAGATAATATCGTCAAATTGGACCTGATTCTTAAGGCTTAGCAAACACTTCAATGCATTCAGCACTTATTCTGCCTGAACTGCGCCCACCCAACTTCCCAAATGAGGCTAAGGGTGACAAAACTCTAAAGCTGCTGCTGCTGCTGGTGCTGCACCCTTCAGTTATATTGAAGGATGTTCTTGATTTTCTTGGCCTCGAGGGACTCATTTGCGCTTCATAGTTGTCTGTCTTATTCTGGACCACAACTAAATGAGTAATACCACTCCGGCAAAATGGGCATACAGGAACCTTCTCACTGTTACTTGCAGGATTGGGTTTATTGTGGCAGCACAAGGCCAGAGTGCAATGAGCACACATCTGATGGCCACACTTTTGAATCTCAATTGTGCAGGCCTGCTCAAAGCAGATGCAACATAGCTCAAAATCGCTGCCCTGTTTGGAAACAAAAAATAAATGATTTGTTAAAAGCAGATTCATAGTAAAAGGTCGAACAAAATTTAATTACTAGAGCTCCATTTTCTTCATTTGCTGAATTCTAGGAGTTGTGATTAAATCAGACGAGAAATTGATGCAAGACAAAAGCCAACCACCAAGTCAATCGCATGCAAAATTCATACTTGGTCTTTCTGTTTTTGAAAATGGAAATATTATATGGATTAATAAACAAGGGCTGTAGAATAAAAGCAGTCCATTAGCACTTATTCAACTACCACAATGCAGATTGTCTTTCACATTACAAAAAAAGGAAAGGAAAATGAAACGATTTTATCTCCTCTGTGAATGTCTACACATTTTAACGAGATATTTTTCCAAGCCACTAGCTTCATACGTTCTTTAGAGGCATCTTATATCATTCTAGGAAGTATTGCATCTAAGAAACAAAGTTATAACCCTATACATGCACCATTCCCCATGGGAAACTTCTTAGTGTACCTTCTTGGGCATAATGTACAAACATCTGACATATTAAAGTATGTTTTAAGTCCAGGTAAACAATTCAGCAGCCAATGCCGAAGTAGTTCCAATTGTTTATTTCATATTTTATATTGGACCTGAGATATTACCTCAAAGTCTTCACTTTCAAGGCCAGAATCACAATGCAAAGGTGACGTATGTGAAACAGCTGTCTTTTTCATTATCAACTTCTCTCTGTCTTTGTTGGCCTCAATAAGAGCATTTTCTAGTAAAGCTTTTGCCTCAGCATCAAGCTCTGTAATGAACTTCAAAGGCGATGGCCAGGTCAAAGGCTCTGGAGATGATGGATTTAAGAGAGCAGCGCATGCTTCATGCTTGTACTTCATAGCAACTATGTAAGCTATCTGTCTGTAAAGGTCCCATTTACAACTGATTAGTTTCACATCAGAAGATGGATTACATGCAAGGAGTTGAATAATACTACAAACAGAACGGATAAAAATTTGGAACAATGACATGGCAGTTAAAGGAAAGGCATAAAGCAGTTTTCTACAATGACAGATTTTGTCAGTCTAGACTCTAGGGGTTACTAATGGTCTCAGTATATGTAAAGTTGAACCCAATTTTTCCTTACTTCCATCTTGTTTTCAGCTGAACCTCGAAAAAACTTCAGAGAAAGCTTCAACGTGGAAATTGGAAGTTTTAAGGGGAACTACTTTGTGGTGGCTGTGTATTCTGATTTCTTATCACCATCTGTCATTATCATTATTTTAAAAAAGAGCACGATAGAGATGCAAAATGTAAAACTCAACCACGGGAATTTACATTGCAATGACATTATATTCTGCATATGTCCATCTTCATAAATAGAATAATAGAGATCGAGAATGTAAAATAATCAACAAGTAAAAAAGACACTTGCATTGCACACATGGTTACCGCAGAAATCCACATTACTCGAAAAGGTGCGCAATGGTTATAACCAATAACTCGAGGAAAGTGCATATGGGCTCACCCAGAAGTATCTCTCTGAAGTCGATCTGCACCCCAAGCAAGTAACTCCCGAACAGAGTCCAAAGAACCTCCTCGAGCTGCCAAATGAAGTGGTGTACTTCCTGGACGGCTGCAAAATGTTTCATATCAGTTTGACAGTCAACATATAGCAAACCTAAGCTAAAAATCACTCTGCTGAGTTGTAATACCCATAGCTGCCACTAGATGCACAAACAAGAGCCTCGTTGCTTAGAAGAATCCGGACACATGCTGGCCTACCATGACGTGCTGCTAAGTGCAATGGGGTTGCACCACTTCCATCTCTTATGTTCACAAATCTCGCAAATCCCCTGCACTCCAATCCAAACAATAGAGTTAACAAATTTCCATTTTCGATGAATATGGTAACACCACGGATACTCGAATACATGAAGCCCTCTGTAAGGCTAACATAGATGACAAAAAGGGGACTCCAAGAGAGAGATGAAAAACAACTCCTGTCCTTAGAAGTAAATCTCACTACACTAGACTTGGACACTTGACATGGAAAGTAGAGGCAACCAGAGTCAAACGAACTGGAAATTTACCAAGATTGAGCAACAGCCGAATGAGCGGATGTAAGGATCGATTGTAGGCAGTTGGAGTGGCCATGGTAAGCAGCATAATGCAAACAGGTTCTTCCATTGAGTGAATCAAACGTCAAAATCTAAAAAGACATGAAGAATAAACCAATTAACTGCACACCTCAATCAGTCTCAGAAACTATAATACGAAATTCAGAAGAGATTCACATACATTAGCACCTCGCTCAATTAGCCTCTCCACGCAGGGCAAATTACCATGCATAGCAGCTAACATTAGTGGGGTCTGAAAATATCCACAATTAAACAAATCAAAAAAGAAAAAACAAAAGTCAAATGCTAAAAAAGGACATTCTTGCAATCAAGTGAAGCTTCTCATAATTGGTGCGTATAATTGGCAAAATACACTAGAACACAATCACTACAACTACTACCACATACCTGTTTATGGCGATTCAAGATGTCTGGATTAACGCCACGATCCAAGAGCATAGACAACACCTACACATAATTTTTTTTTTTTTTTAAAAAAAAGGTATCATCAAGATCAAGTAACTCAACTTAAAATATACTAAGTGTCGATGTGCAGTGACATACAGTTCGAAATTCATGGAACCCCCCATCCCCTCTACCCTTCTCCACTTAAAAGCTAGGCTTACGTGAGCAAAAGGGGGTTCGAACATGTGACATGCGCTTGATCCACACATCACAAATTGCATTCTTACCACAAGACCACACATCGGGGCTAAAGATCACACTTTTCTCAAGAAAATGTAACACCAAGAAGCAAGAAAAAAAACACTCAAAATGACTTATCAAATATCAAGAACCATTAACAACCCACCTCAAAAAATGCTAACAAGAAAGTAAAGACTTCATTTTTCTAAAACACGAGTAATTTTGATGGCCAATGACACACAAGTTTGACGATAATGAAACAATCCCTCTAACCTTCTTCACTTAAAACCAGGCTTATGTCTGCAAAAGGGGTTCAAACTTATGATATGCGCTTGATCCACACGTTACAAGTTAGGCTCTTACCACTACAGCAAAGTCTGGGGGCTAAAGATCACATCTTTTAAAGAAAATGCAAAACCAAGAAGCAAAATTATAAAAAATGCAAAATAACTTATCAAAGATCAAGAACCATTAACACCTCACCTCAAAAGAACACTAAAAAGAACCAAAAATCACATTTTTAAAAAATAAAATGCAGAACCAACAAGCAAAATGGGATAAAATCATGAAATAGCTTATCAATGATCAAGAATCATAAACACCCCACCTCAAAAAAAGGCTAAAAAGAAGCAAAGATCACATTTTGTTTTCAAGAAAATTCAAAACCAAGAAGCAACAACAACGACAACATAACCAGTATGATCCACAAGTTGGGTCTGAGGAGGGTGAGGCGTACGCAGACCTTACTAATACCTCGAGCGAGGAGGCTGTTTCCAAAAGACCTCGACTCATCAAAGATAAAGAACCATTAACACCCCACCTCAGAAAGTACTAACAAGAAACCAATGATCACATTATTTCAAGAAAATGAAAAACCAACCTCGATCTGACCATTAACAGCAGCTAAATGCAATGCAGTGAGCTTCCCATGAACACTAATAGTATGAAAAACCACATTTGGTTCTTCATTTATTATATCTTCAATTCTTTTAAGCTCGCCATTTTGTACTGCACTTAACAATTCATGCTCATGATGGGGTTGTCCACAGCTCAATTTCTGCCCCATAACTTAGCTCAATGCTTGCATTGAAAGAAAAGTTGTGCCCCGCGTAGTTATCACGCGCCACCCACCACGGTGGAGGGGCACGGTGGTGTTGTGGTGGTGCTTTGTTGGGAGTCAAAATAATATGCAAGTGTAATAATACGGAGATAATAAAGGTGAAAAGATGTAACCTCGGAGTTTGTTCCTGCCCGATAAGAGATCGGGCAGGTGACCATTTGTGTTTGGTGGATTTTCGGGCAGTTGTCAGAAAAAACTTTTTTTTTTTTTTTTTTTTTTTTTTTGACTTTGTTGGACTTTGGTTTTGGTTTTACACTTTTATGGATTGAATAGTACAAGGTATATTTCGGTTCAACTTTTTATGGAAAAGGCTTAGTTTTAATTTTTTCTATCATTAAAATTAGGGTCATTTTCATGATTATATAATGCTAGAAGTTAAATTATATACAAAATTAGCAATACTATTCCATTTCAATATATAGCTATATTTTCTTATAACATAGCAAAACTGCGTAAAAGGTAAAAGAAAAAAAAAAAATCCTAGATCCCCTCCTACTTTCATGTCACACTCATTCCCTACCATCTATTGTCGGTGTCGCCAGCCGCCATCGTTAGCGATTTTTCTTTTTTACTTTTTTTAATTCCATTTATCCATTTTGTTATGAAATATAGTCCCACATATGAAAAATTAATGTTGGGATATTTTTGTTTGTCATTAGGTCAAAAATCAAATCAAATACACAAATGCATCCAGCATCATCCATCTATATATCCTGAATTCAAGTGAACCTTTAAGGTACATATTGTCACTTTGACTTTTTGGTTCGTTAACTTTGAAGCTTACTATATAAATGTGAGTTAATTTTGTTGGTGGTCATCCAACTTAGTGTTTATTTCAGCAAAGTCACTCATTTTTGATTTATCACTTTAAAGTAACTCAGCTTTGCCCACATCATATAAAAGTCATCTTGATAGGAAAAAAAGGAGATAAGCCGGCCTCGAAATAATGACATGGCATATGTTTCCATTATTTTAATGATATTTTATACCACTACAGCTTTTATTATGCCACTACAGCTTTCTATGAAGGGCATAAATATGAAGAAAAGAATTACTGTCTTATTTTGTGACAAATGCTGGGAAACTCTAGGATAGTTAAGAACAGAGAGATGTAACGTATGGAGAATTTCTTTTGATTTTTTTGTCGTACAGATACAGTCTTAAATGACACATTACATTGTGTCTTTCTTTTGCTTAAACTATTGCTATAAGTTGTTTTTGCTCTATGAACACCTTATGATTATAATTCATTAGTAAACTAAGTTTGTAGTTTAACTTTGAAAGACAATACGTTGAAAGATTATAATAGAGTACTTATTAAAATGGCTAATTCAATAGATTCTATATCTTAGGTGGCATAATAAAAGCTGATGTGGCATAAAATACAGTATTTAAAATTATAGAAACATATGCCATGTCATTTTTGCGGTGGGCTTGTGTTCTTTTTTCTGGTCAGGATGATTTTTATGTGATGTGGGCAAAGTTGAGTTACTTTAAAGTGATAAATCATAGCTGAGTGACTTTGATGAAATAGACATTAAGTTGGATGTTACCAACAAAATTAACCCAATCAAAATTTTGGAACCGCATCTCCAAATTATGAAGCTCATGATCTAAGCTTATACTCCCTCCGGTTCATATTATTTAATTTTTTAGGTATTTTTACGCATATTATATCACCTTTTTAACATTAATTAGCAATATAATTGACTATATTAGCCTTATTCAAGCTATTATTACTTGTCATTGGGTTTAAAATCATTTATTAGCAAGGGATGACATTGTAAAATTGTGTTTTGATTTCCGAAAATATCAAATATTGTGAACCAAAAAAATTAGGCTAAAAAATCAAATAAAATGGACCGGAGGGAGTACTACTTTAAAAGACCTCTTATGAATCAACCAATTAGTTTGAGGTTATGTAAGTTCGTTTAACACTCATAACCCTGCTCATTTATTTGGTTTGGTAATTAGTTAAAAAAAATTAAAAAAAAAATGAAGAAGTTGTCCCCTTTAGATTTGTTGTCTTCTATTTCAATTTACAATTTTATTATTTACTCTATCGTTATTATAAATTTTGTTTCCCAAAATACTAGTATTAAGAAAATACCATATATGGTGGTTTAGATGATTTCCCTGAAATATGAGACATTCAGAAAATGACTACTAGGTCTGATTGTATTATAATGTAGCTTCTCATTTCTCTTTTCCTACTTTTGCAAGTTAGTGCAAAAATAACTTTTACTGCTAATATAGTAAAATATCGTTACCGAAAATGCATGTTATATAAAGAGGTATGATTTTATTATAACATAATATTATTATCGTATGAACTACCAAAAATATGATGGCCTCTCATTCTTCTTTTCCTACTTTTGCAAGTTACTTATTCTTCATTTTCATTCTCGAAGAATAATTATAGTTCTAAGCTCATGTCGTAAGGAATTAAGAATACTCAAATTTCTACGTACAGCTACTACAATAAGGAAACTAGAGACTAACTATTATGTGGAGATAAAGCTGATTCATGGTTCGTGTCTTTGACGCCATGATCCTCGTTGATTCTGGAATCAGGATAACACTCGCACACTAGTCCTTCATTACAGCAAGGTTTACAAGGAAAAAATCCTATACAGTCTTCATCTTTATAGCACATTGGTTCGAATTCGTCGGCACTCACATCTTTAAAACATAAAAGATCTGCAAATACAGTAAACAAGATAAAAAAATTGATTAAGCGACAAACGTGTAACTTTAACCATTAGAGTTTTGGATAACATTGAGAATAAGAAATCTTTGTTGAAGTGTGTTGTAGTGTGGGAATGTGTCCCACATCAGTGGAAAAGAGAAGGTCCTTTGAGCTAGCTTTTGGGGTGTGAGTTAGGTCCAAACTTATGTGGGCGTCCGTGTGTGTGTGGGTGCCCGTGTGATGGGCGCTCCAGTTTATTGTGTCCGGGTGTGTGTGCGTTCGGTGCCCGATTTTATCAATCTTAGTGGAAAAAAAAATAAGGAAAAATGAATGAGTGGGGATAGGAAAGAATGTGTCACATACCTATTGCGATAATTAAAAATGTCACTGTAAAAACCAACTTTAAAGATGCTCTCTCCATATCTGAAATGCTTATATATATGACTTTTGTACCATTGAATACATTTATAGATATTTATAGATAGTTCCTAGACAAAAACCTTAGTATTTATGATAAACTTCGGTTCATAACTCCTTTTACTATTCCAAATTAATGTAACTCCTTTCTCCCTTTCGTTCACTGAATTTAGATCCTAATAACCAAATGCTTTTTTTTTTTTTTTTTCATCCAATAACCAAATGCTTTCACTTTCTTTTTTCCTCGACATCAACAAATCAACTTTCTCTTCATCACATTTAATTCTCTTGTTACACTTCCTCCGGCTCATTTTATTTGTCCCACTTATTTTTACAGATCCCTTAAAAAAATATTAATGAGGAGGTATTTTTGACTATTTTATTCACCATATTATCTCTTTAATAAATATTAACTTTTGTTTCTACTTTTAAGATCAATTAATACTATGGGCAAAATCGGAAGAAGATAGTTAATTTTGCTTTGAACTCCTAAATGGACTAATAATTTGAGACAACTATTTATAATAAGGAGTACAAATAAACCGAAACGGAGGGAGTATAATTTTTTAATTTTAGAAAGGAACAATTATTGCACTGAATTGGTTAAAAATATAATGTTCCCTCTCATCTAAAAGATTTGTCGTTACATAGCAATATATGCACATTATCAATATACGTAGTATATTATATTATTATAAAAATGAGAATCTCCTAATATAATGTCAGATTACTGATATACCCAATAAATTATTTTAATTACTAAATTACCCCAGTCAGTTATTTTACTTGCACATATAATTTAATTATTTTATTATTTTTAACATAAATCACTAAATGCCCGAATCAATTCGCTGGTTATTGAAACCGTATAGAAACATTGCATCACTAACTCTTGGAATGTTCGTCCTTTCAATTGCACCGTTGTTGCAATTAATGTATGTGAATATTCTCTAGCTCTATCTTTACTAATTTTAAAATCTTGAGTTGAGAAAAAAATTTACCAATTCATACTATTCCATCTCCAACATACAATATCTGTGTGTACTGGTAACTCCCTACTAACTTTTCATCAGAGCTTTGTTAATTTCTATATCTTTATTTTTTTTATCTCTTTTGATAAAATTCGGGCGCTCTTCACCCGGATACAACAAACTCAGGCGCAACAACTCGACTGAGGAGGAAAAGAATAAGAACATAGGAATGCATAGACCATCGAAGCAGCAGCCTCACCGGACCCAATATGGAGGGAAAGAGAAAGAGAGAGAGAAAAGACATATTATGGTTACCCATACTTTTTTTATTTTGCTATTGTTTGTTTAAAAAAGCTATTATATATGTATATTTTACAAAGTATGAAAAATGTTTCTTTATTTTGTAAATATAAAATCCCTAAAGTTATATCTGGTGTAATTCTATCTTTAAATTATGGGTTTTTTCTTATGGAAAGTTTGTATCACTGAGTCGCGTACCTTTCCATTAATTTAATTTTGAAATAACACCACCAAAAGAGTTAGCTTGTAGAAGGGGTGCTATAAGGAGATGTTAGCATAACGATTTTGATTAAAAGAGTTCTTAGTTTTTGCTTTGACTTCTGTATATTTATACATTTAGGGGTCGTTCGGTTGACAACATTATATATTAATATTTGTATAAAACTTAGCGTTAATTTAGCGCAGCGTTCTGTTGGTTTTTGTAAAATTTTAATACCCGCATAAAATTAATGCAACGTTTGGTTGCGTTTTTGTGTATTCCGCATTATTAATACCCGCATTATTAATGCGAGAATCTATGTATTATTTTATGCGGGGTAGAAGGTGGTATTAATAATGTGGGTATTAATAATGCAGGTATTAAAATTTAAAATGACAAAATTAACCCTCATAATAATAAGGATATTTTAAAATTTTATTTAAGGAGTAAATAAATATTTTAAATTATAATATTTTTTGTTAATTTGTAATATATCAGTGATTCAACAAATAATCTCTACGTTATAATATATGCGTGGCTAATACCCACATTATTAAACCCCACATAACTGATACCCACATTACCAATACTCACATTATTAATACACACATTATTAATACCCACATTACTAATACCCGCATTAATAGTTAATACCCGCGTAAAACCCAAGCCAAACCGAACGACTCCTTAGGGTTCGTTTGGTTGGCTATGTATTAAAATAATACCAGCACAAAATCAAGCACTAAGTTAGTACCATGTTTGGTTAGTTTGGAGAGATTTTAATGTTTGGTATTAAATTAGTACCACGTTTGGTTGCGCTTTTGTATATTCCGCATAGCTAATACCCGCATAAGTTATGAGGAAATCTATGTATTATTTTATGCGGGGTAGAAGGTGGAATAAGTAATGTGTATATTAGCAATACAGGTATTAAAATTTAAAATGACAAAATTAACCCTCATAATAGTAAGGATATTTTTAAATTATATTTAAGAATAACTAAATATTTTAAATTATAACATTGTATATATTTTGTAATATATTAGTGATTAAATAATCCATACGTTATAATATATGTATAGCTAATACCTACATACTAATACCCACATTACTAATACCCGCATTACTAATACCCGTATTATTAATACACCTATTACTAATACCCGCATTATTAATACGTACATTATTAATACCCGCATAAACTCTATCTCAATCAAACGAGCCGTTAGTTATGAAATATAGTCCGACTGCTGGAAAATGAGTCATGGGATACTTTTGTTTGTTAGTAGGTCAATAATCAAATCAAACACACAAATTCATGCAACATTATCCATCTCCATGTCCTGAATCCAAGTGAACCTTTCAAGGTACATATTTGTCACTCTGACTTTTTGGATTGATTAAACTCGAAACTTAGGCATCTCCTATACAGCTTCATGGTCTAAGCTTACAAGTACTGCTTTAGAAGGCCTCTTATGAATCCGCCAATTAATTTGAGGGCAGAAATCTTTATTGGTTCTACCTCCTATTTTTTATAAAGAGAATGAATTTTTCTTGAAGGATCAGAAAAAAATGGGTCCGGATCTCCTGTGGGAATGATTTGGAAGATTTAAAACCAAAAATAGTGGTATTTGCTAGCAACAACATAATGGAGGCAGTCACTCAATATAAATTGATCCGAAATCTGATTCAAATCCAATATAGTACCTATGGGTACATAAGAAATATATTGAATCGTTTTTTTTTAATGAATAGATCCGATCGCAACTACAAATATGGAATTCAAAGGGATCAGATAGGAAAGGATACTCTGAATTATAGAACTATAATGAAATATATGATAACACTCATAGACTAACCCTGCTCATTTATTTAGTTTCGTCCTTTAAAAAAAAAAAAAGGTAAGAAGTTGTCACCTTTAGATTTACCAACTTTCATTTCAATTTTCGTTTTATTTATTTACTCTGTGGTTATTACAGATTATATGCTTAACCGCATATGTATTATGAAAATTTTACGAAAAATTCTATTAATAATATGCCATATATGGTGGTTTCCTGAAATATGAGAGTTAACCGTTAAATTTTGAAATATACAAGATATTTTTACATTTTGACGTTACATTATGATGTGTAGAGTTATAAAACTAATAAGTGTGTTAAACCATTTGTATTGGGTGAAATCCATCGTCACCAAAGTTGATGACTTGGCATCCACATAGGACGGCACACAAACGACACGTGGCTGTGGATGGATATGAAGGCAGTGGATAAGATCGAAGATAAACAGTTACAACGGACAGATGAACAGTCACTACGGCCAGAAAAGTCGCAGCCCATCAATCAAGACAATTCAAAGTAGGAACCTTATCCACAAGCAACACAACTGCTCGTCCAAGGAGTTACAACTGCTTGCGAACGGGCACATAAGCTGCCTATATATTGTAATTTAGGTCACAAGCATACAATCTAATGCTTCTCTGAAATCTATACTTGTATTCAAAAATATTTACTAGCATTCAATACTTTATCTCCAGCGAACATTTATTACTATTGCTGATCGAAAGATCTTCTCTACTGTTTCATTAACTGAATCTCAAAAAGAGTACGAGGAAAGGAATTTAATCAAGTCTGAACGGCCTGAGCACGGTTCCTTTTTCGTTTGATTATTTATTTATTATATCGCATTAATTGCCTCTTTACTCTTCCGCATTTATTACTGTCATTTATATTTACTTCATTAAAGGCGTTTTAATCTCGATTATTGACCGTGACCCCGCTCTACAAATTAAATTGTAAATTAACCTGATAAAACGAAACTACGGTTAAACAATTTGGCGACCACAGTGGGAGCCGGTCAATAACGTCCGTAGGTTAAAATCGCTCGTCGTATTTTATTGTCTATTCGTTTTTCCTTCGATCGCTGGTTCTCCCCGTTTTCTCTTTGTTGAAATGGCAGATAACAACTCGCACAACAACGTTCTTATTGAAGAGCAACAAGACCTCAACGCTGCGGAGCAGATAAACCAGAATCTGGCCGGAGACGGGCAGCAAGATGTTCCCCTTGCAGACGACGACGTGATCCCCATTGCAGAGGACGAGAACGTGCTTCCAGCGGAACAGGAGAACGAGCACAGCCAGCAAGGCAGCAGAAATAGTCGCAACCCTAGCCGAGTGAATGTCGATCAGGAAGCTGGAGGATCTAGAAGACCCAATGGCCCAAGGAATTCGAGGAACTCTCAGGATGCTATCCTCGAATTCATACGGCAGCAGGCCGAGATCAACAGGCAGATACGGGAAGCTATCGACAGCCTGCGAGGACAGAACATGCCAAACACGGGAAATCCACCCATGGGACGTCCGAGGGATGCTTCACCATCTCGTGCTTCGAGGCGGGCAGAGAATCAGAATGCGGGTTCAGCGGTGCCGACTGAGATGAGCGAAGTCATGGAGGCTCTCACCAAGCAGTTCAAGGAGAGTCAGGAGGCTTTGCAACGCTCCCTTCACGAGAGGATCGACCAGATCCCAGGCGCACCACCCACTCTGAAGAAAGTTGACGTTCAGCGGTATACTCAAAGGCCTTGGAAGAAAGAAGCAGCACCAAAGGCCATCCCCAAGACATTCAAAATGCCAAACATACCAAGATATCGGGGAACAACTGACCCCAATGATCACTTGATGATGTTTAGCAACTTCATAAAAGCAAGTGACCTGACCGATGAGGAAATTGAGTCGGTGCAATTAAAGAAATTCGTGGAAACATTGGCGGACGGAGCTCTACGGTGGTATTCCATGCTGCCACCAAATTCAATAGGATCTTTTGCCGAGATGGCGGAGTTATTCGTCAAAGCGCACACAGGCGCCCAGAAGACAGAGACAAGAGTTGAAGATATCTTTGAAATCAAGCAGCTGCCTGGGGAGTCCCTCCGAAAGTATGTAGATCGCTTTCAGCGAGAGCGTATGTTGCTACCCAAGGTTCCAGATCGATGGGCAGCAATTGCATTCACTAACAGCTTGGACGTCAAGAGCTCCGAGGCGACCAGACGGCTGTACGAATCCCTGCGAGAATATCCTGCGGCAAGCTGGTCGGATGTCTACAACCGCTACAATTCCAAGGTACGTATAGACGAAGATAAATTAATTGGCACAGGTACCCGAGGACGGAGCCAAACACGCACCAACGGCGCTGGGGGGAAGATCGAGACGGACAGGCCAGACGCACGGCACGAGCCGTACCCCAGCCGATCACGCAACAACTCCAACGGACGCGGTCGCAACAACAGAGGCCTGGCGAGGAACACTGATTCTGCCTCAACCTCTAGTGGGATCCCAACCCTGCCCGTCTTCAGCATCGGGGCAGTCGAGCTTGTAGCAGTTCTCGAGGAGATGAGCGAAAAGGTCAAATGGCCCAAGGATATGAAGGGTGACCCCAGCAAACGCAACAAGAACTTGTGGTGCGAGTTCCATCGCGATCACGGCCACACAACGGATGACTGCAAGGCTCTAAGGTATGAAGTTGCTAACTTGTTGAAACAGGGCTATCTCAAGGAGTACTTGACAGAAAAAGGGAAGCAGACTCATGCGAAGGCCCAGCAAAACAAGTCAGGACCTCCCCGAGTATCTTCTCCAAAAATGACGGTCAACGTCATCTCTGGCGGAATTGAGGTTGACGCAGTCACATACTCAGCAAAGAAGTATGCTAAAGTCTCTATTACGAAGACCAAGCGACCGCGACTTGAGGATGTGATGACTTTTGAAGAAGCAGATGCAGATGGCTTGCAGTTCCCTCACATGGACGCTTTGGTGATAACGCTACGAGTGGAAGAGTTCGACGTCAAGAGGGTGCTCGTTGATCCAGGAAGCTCAGCAAACATCATATTATCTCGAGTCGTGCAGCAGTTGAAATTATACTATGGGATTGTACCAATTTCTCGCGTTCTCTCAGGATTCAACAACTCCAGTGAGAAAACGTTGGGAGAAATTACGCTGACGACCTTGGTCGAAGGTGTCATGAGACGGACAACGTTTCATGTCATTGATGGAGACATGGCCTACAACATAATCCTTGGGAGGCCATGGATACACGACATGCAGGCAGTTCCGTCAACCTATCACCAAGTGATGAAATTCCCTTCAGAGTGGGGAATACGGGAAGTTCGAGGAGAGCAGCGTTGCGCTAGAGATTGCTACTCAGTCGCAGTCAAGCTCCCCGAGGAAGCAAAATAGCAATTAGCGAATTCGGGATTGGAATCAGGCAGCGGAACTTCAGACTACCAAATCCCGGAATTCATATCAAAATTAGATGCACGAGAAGAGTACGCGCCAACCATTGAAGCTCTGGAACCAGAAGAACTTTTCGACAACATGCCTGAAAGGAAGGTGTACTTGGGAGCAGAGCTGAACGAAGATTTACGGAAAGACATCTTGCATTTCCTCAAGGGACGGCACGCCACCTTTGCGTGGTCGCACGAGGACATGACTGGGATCTCCCCGAAGATTATCTCTCACAAGTTGAATGTGGATCCATACTTCCGCCCGGTAAAGCAAAAGAGACGCCAGCAAGGAGCATTCAGGAACCAAATCATAAACGATGAAGTTGACCGCTTGCTCAAAATTGGCTCTGTCCGAGAAGTCAAATATCCCGATTGGTTGGCCAACGTGGTCGTAGTGGCGAAGAAGAGCGGCAAGTGGAGGGTTTGCATCGACTTCACTGATCTGAACAAAGCCTGCCCGAAAGATTCTTATCCGCTACCTCAAATTGACCAACTAATCGACGCAACAGCCGGGCATGAGGTGCTTACATTCCTTGACGCGTACTCAGGCTACAACCAAATCCTGATGAATCCCGACGACCAGGAGAAGACCTCTTTCATTACTTGCCGAGGTACGTATTGCTACAAAGTAATGCCTTTTGGACTTAAAAATGCAGGTGCAACCTACCAACGGTTAGTCAATCAGATGTTTCACGATCACATTGGCAAAACCATGGAGGTTTACATCGACGACATGCTGATCAAATCCAAGCGAGCAGAGGACCACTTAGCTCATTTGGAGGAAGCCTTTCGGATCCTTGATCAATATAACATGAAGCTCAACCTGGAGAAGTGCGCGTTTGGAGTGGGTTCAGGGAAGTTCCTTGGTTTCATCGTCTCCCAACGAGGGATCGAGGTAAACCCTGCCCAGATAAAAGCAATAGAAGCTATCCCCGACGTACTTCACAACAGAAAAGATGTGATGCGGCTAACCGGGAGAGTAGCGGCGCTGAGGAGATTCATCTCCCGCTCATCTGATCGGTGCAAAAGCTTCTTCGACGTGCTGAAACAAAACAAAGAGTTTGAGTGGACCCCCGAATGTCAGCAAGCACTTAAGGACTTGAAGCGGTACTTGTCGAGCCCACCTTTACTTTCAACGCCACAACCAGGTGAACAGCTATTACTCTACCTGGCCGTATCTGAGTCAGCGGTAAGTGCAGTCTTGGTGCGAGAAGACAAAGGTAAGCAACTACCAATTTATTACATCAGTAAATCTCTATTAGATGCTGAAACACGCTATCAACCTTTGGAAAAGCTGGCACTAGCATTGGTAATCGCTGCCCGCAAATTAAGACCTTATTTCCAAAGTCATTCAATAGCTGTAGTTACTACTTTCCCCCTACGTAATATCTTGCACAAGCCTGAATTTTCGGGCAGACTAGTAAAATGGGCAGTAGAATTAAGTGAATTTGACATATCTTATCAACCCCGAGTAGCAATAAAATCTCAAGCTCTGGCAGATTTTATCGCAGATTTTAGCGCCACCATGTACCCTGATGCTCAGCGTGAGGCGATTCTCTTCGCCGGATCCGAGCCGGGGACTTGGACCTTGCACACTGATGGATCCTCGAGCGTGAAAGGGTCGGGGCTGGGTTTAGTCCTCACCACTCCCTCGGGTGAAACCATCAGGCAGGCTATAAAATGTCCTTTTGTTACTAACAATGAGGCCGAGTATGAGGCCGTAATTGCAGGATTGAAACTAGCTCGAGATTATGGGGCAGACAGGATTCACCTCAAAAGTGATTCCGCCCTGGTCATCAACCAGATAAATGGAGGTTTCGTTGCAAGAGAATCTCGTATGCAGAGGTATCTTGCCCGAGTCACTGGTTTACTGGCACAATTCAGCAATTAGGAAGCTACGCAGATCCCGCGGGAGGAGAATCATGAAGCCGATGCCTTGGCCAATTTGGGTTCAGTCGCAGAAATTGGAGCGGCAGGTTCAATGGCCGTAGCTCATCTCCTGTGCACAACAATCGATAGGGACGCGATGGAGGTCAACACGACCAGCCTAACTTGGGATTGGAGGAATGAGATAATCAACTATATATTGCATGGAACCGTGCCATCAGACGTTAAGGCCGCTCGAAAATTGAGGATAAAGGCCGCCAGATATACAATTATAGATGGCACCCTCTATCGAAAGACTTTTGCAGGTCCACTCGCTAAATGCCTAGGCCCCAGCCAAACAGAGTATGTGATGAGAGAAGTTCATGAGGGGTGCTGTGGAAATCACTTGGGAGGAAAGGCGCTTGCGCGGAAACTCATACGAGCAGGTTATTATTGGGACAAGATGGAGAAAGATACCAACGAGTTTGTCAAAAAATGCGATAAGTGCCAAAGGTTCGCGCATCTCCTCCATCAACCGGCGGAGCCCTTGCATTCGATCATTTCCCCGTGGCCGTTTATGAAGTGGGGGATGGACATCGTTGGACTACTACCAACTGCGCCTAGGGGGGTGCGTTTCTTGTTAATAATTACTGATTATTTTACAAAGTGGGTTGAGGCCGCAACATATTCAAAGATACGTCAAACGGAAGTAATTGATTTCCTGTGGCGTTATGTCATTTGTCGGTTTGGAGCACCCAAAGAAATTGTTATGGACAACGGCCCCCAGTTCGTTGGTCAGAAGGTCACGAAGTTCCTTGAGGATCTGCATATTAAAAGGATTACTTCCTCCCCATATCACCCAGTGGCAAACGGGCAGGCGGAATCAACCAACAAAATAATAGTGGATTCACTCAAGAAGCGCCTCGAGCAAGCCAAAGGATGTTGGGTGGAAGAACTCCCCGGGGTTCTTTGGGCATATAGAACAACCACGAAAATGAGCACCGGGGAGACACCTTACTCCTTAGTGTATGGTTCCGATGCATTAATCCCAGTCGAAATTGGCGAGCCAAGTCTAAGATATGCCCATGCAACCGTAGAATCTAATTCAGTCAACCTCTCCGAGGAATTGGATTTTCTGGAAGAACGCAGGGAGTTAGCATTGGTACGAGTAGTGGCTCAGAAAGAAAGGATAGAGCAATATTACAATCGGGGACTGAGGCTACGCAACTTCGAAGTCGGGGACTTTGTATTGCGTAGAGTCTCCCAGAGCACGCAAGAGGTGAACGCCGGCAAACTTGGTCCAAACTGGGAGGGTCCATACAAGGTGGTTGCATCAGCTGGTAAAGGTTCATACCGTTTGGCACGACTAGATGGATCGCTTCTACCCAGCAGTTGGAACGTGGCTCACTTGAAAAAGTACCACTTCTAAGTGGTACAGGGGTTAGTGTTTCTATCCGTTTTTTACATTGCTTACATGCCTTCGTTTTCTTTTTAAGTTGCTCTGTTTCCTTATCTTTGTCTAAATGGTACTAACGGTCTTCGAAAGGCCAGATCCGTTTAGCTCAACTGGTAGAGCTCGAAGTCTTCGTGCTTCGCGGCTGTGGGTTCAAATCCCGCAACGGACACACTCCTCTTTTGGTTATATGTGTTCTCAGACTCAGCGCTTTACCCATTGTCTTTTCATGTCTGAAATTACGAAATTTCAACATAAAAACAGGGGGGTGGCGGGGGCCCCAGTAGGCCAAAATCCCGGCTAACACAGGTGATCTTCGAGCAGAGCAAGGTCATTCGTTGAAAGCACGGCTAAGCAAAATCAAGTAAGTTCAATAGAACTATTTTACTTGGGCTATATTGTCTTCTAACATCTTTGCGGCCAGCACCCGCCTAAGTCTAACAACTTTACGACCAGAGAATCTTGTATTTTGATTTACGACCAAAACAATCCTACATTCTGGTCATTGGGTTGCTTGCCCTTTTTCAATAGAAATAACGGGGAAGTCTCAACCAAACCAAATCAAATTTTTTTCCTATTTCCCTGCGAAAACTTTCAACTATCAAATATGATAAGCAAAGTTTATCGCAAAACCGTCTTACACGGTCGGATTTCAGTCAGCCTGAACGACCCAATTTCGTTCAGCCCAGAAGGACCTGGCTTCAGTTATCCTAACTAAGGATAACTTAACCTGGCCGCGATCAGATTTTATTTCAAAACGTCTGCGCAGATTAAACCAAAAAGGGGACTCAGACACTAAGGTTTGAAACATAACCTTGACCTCTGAAAACTCCACTAAGCAACAATCAACATTCATATGAATGAGACTTGAAAGACTAAAAATGGACGTCAAGCCTCGACCAGACAGACAAAAGAAGGAAATAGCCGAAAATATACATTCATAAAATTAACAAATATTCAAAGTTAACAACATCCAACAAATTAACAGAGGGACGAGACAAATATCAATCGTCATGTTGACCAGGATCCCGACCTGATGCACTAGCTCCATCAGTCGGATCCCCGCCTAAGTCTTCATCTTCTTCATCTTCGTTGTCCTCGCTACCCTCATCATCCCCTTCAACTCCATCGTCATCAGCTCCCACTTCCATGCCCAGGACTTGCTTGACAGTGATGATGGCTGCAATGGTCTGATCGAGGACTAAATCAACATTAATCTGGCCGCGCTGCATTTGGATGAGCAATTTCTTTTTGGCCTCCAGAGCTTCTAACTTGGATTCGATCGTGTAACGATCTCGCAAGTTAGCCAAATCCTTCGTCAGTAGCTCTTGAACCTTTGCAGACTCCGCAACCTGATTTCTAGCCTCTTGCAGTTCTCCTCGAGCAGCCTGGGATTCAGCCTCAGCTTTGTTCATATTCCTCAGCATCAGGTCAGAAGCGTCGCGGATACTTGCCAAAGTAATCTCCTTCATATTGAGCTCATGGGCAAGTTGGGAGATCTGACGGCCTTGCTCATCCATCTTTGCTTTTAGATCTTCAAAGGACAATACAAACCTGTCCTTCTCATCTAAAAGACGGTCCTTTTCCTCGAGGAGCGCGCTTATCTTGTCGCTGGCTTCAGCGTTGGATTTCTCCAACCTTTCTATCTTATCCTCGAAGAAGTCGCGCCTCCCCTCCAGCACCCGCTTCTCCCCGATCAGAACCTTTTTCTCCTCTTCCAAGGCATGATTTGCCTGGAGAACCTCCAAAAGATCTTTTTTCAAGCCAAGGACTTGGTCTTGGTTGTTCAACCTGGAGCGAAGCATGAGCTCGGTAGCCATCATACTCGCCTGGCAACAAGTAGAAACACGTAGATAGTCAGGACTAAGGATCTTTCTTGACAGATATAAGGAAAGTGAGGGAAGAAAACATTACCCGAGCAGTATCCTCAGCGATCGCATAAGCCAACTGCTCATCGTTCATGCTGCGCATGTTCCACTCTTCACGAGGGCCGATCAGGTTGGACGTTACCTTGACTAAGTGGCCAGGCTTCGTCAAAAAATCCGTGTCTGGGGGGATGATGAAGTCACACTCCCTCATGCACGGCCTAGGCTCTCTCGCCTGCTCTGAAGGGTAGTCGGGGCCAAATTTATGGCGGATACCTTTAACAGAGTACGCACCAATCGTACCTCCCAAAGATACTCGCCTGGTGAGCCTAGTCCGAGAGACTTCAATGTCACCTGACTCGCCGAGGCCTAGGGTGTCGCACTCCTGTAAATAAACTGGCGCCACCCCGTCAGCAGCCAAGTTTATCATATCTTTATAATAGAAGACCTGGGGCTCAGCCTCCCCCCAGCCTTCTTCCCACCGTCAACCTCCTCACCTGTCTCACCTTTCTCTTCACCTTCCTTCTCGCCCTTCTCCTCGCCATCTTCCGTCATCGGCTCCTTGCCTGGACGCCTATTGCTAGCCTTCTCAGGCTCACTTTGTTGGCTTCGAGCCCGTTCAGGCTCGCTCGGCTCTGAAGCCTCAGGAAAAAATGCAAAACTCCCTTGCATTCTTTCCTCCCCCATTTCTTCAGCTTTCTCCTCCTCCCCGTCACCAACTCGGGGACTTTGCTCGAAGGCATAAGAGGAAGTTTCTGCAGCTCTCCTCTTGTCACTCCGAAGATATGCCCTCCTCCTCTGATTCAAGCCCTCATCAGGGACCTCTGAATCTGACAGGACAACCACCACGGGCTTAGCTGATTCAGGGGCAGCCGCCGAACTCTTTATACTTTCTTGCCCAGACTTGGGAGTTTCGGTAGCACCTACGGTGGCCTCAACTGTCTTCTCAGAAGACTGAGGGGTCTTGCGAGCTGTCCTTTTCTTCTTCTTAGGCTTACTCTTTTCAGAGTCTGTTTGTTTTCTCTTTAGGCTCGCAAGAACCTCCTCGCCACCCTCTCTAGCTTTAATAGCCGCAGCAGTTTGAAGGATAGCAGCCGCCTCCTCGTTGACCTCGGCCACAGGATCGACAACCACTTCCTCGGGAGGAGGGGCAGGAAAGTAACTACCGCCAGTACCCAGACCTGAAATTAGAAGCGTATTTATGTCATAATAAGTTCTGCATAAGTCAAGAGAGGGATGCAAGTAGGGATCCTACCGTGGGTGCTGGGGTTAGACAAATGCTTCAAAGAAGCATAGTGGGGCCATTGCCTCTGCTCGTGGGTGAACTCCGTCAAAATTGGTTCAACCCAGGCAGACAATTCCTCCTCAGTAATCAGGCCATCATAAGGAATCTTGTCAGCTAACCAACAAAGAATAGAAATTAGAAACTGCAGAATACATAATCCAAAGAATATTCAACACAAATACTCGGGGACTTACGAGTCTTGTTCCAGGCCTCGCGGAGGTTAGTTTTGTCGCCGCGTGTGAGGAGTATGGACTGCACGTAAACGTACCGGTGCATCCAACCCCTATCCCCTGAGTCATCAGACTTGCTCACTAGAGCCTTTCTCCCCCTCATGCGGGCATTTATATACCCGTCCCTGGCAATCTGAAGACTGTACAGAGCGATGAAATGTTTAAACTCAAAATCTTGCTCGGTCTCGTCGGCGAACCATTGCAGCAGGGTGACGATCCTATAAACGCTAGGACACAACTGCCCCGGGCAGATCAAATAGTATTTACAGATATCTTCTATGACAGGGTGCAGCGGGAACGTGTAGCCTATCGTGAATGGGTATGTAGATATAGCCGTCCATCCAGGCCTCACTGAAGTAATATTTTCCGTTGGGAGGGGGCAAGAAATCATAAGGTCATCGTCCCACCCGCAATCTGTCCTAACCCTAGGCAGAAGGTCAGGAGTGATTGAACTCTTGAAACGACTTGAAGGCCATGACCTTATGTTACCGTAATGGCTAAACGAGCTGACTGAACAGTCGTTCTCAAGATTTCCCCAAATTTTTGGAATCACGTCGGCGACTGAGGTTGGAGAACTCGTAGGTTGTCCAGCCGCTGCCGAGGAAGAACTAGCTGCAGCATCCATATTCAGAACCCTCTTAGCTTTTGGAGACATTTTTAAAGTGAATTTGTCACGCTTTGAGTTTTTGACTGGAAAATGATTTAAGGCTCAGAAGGATAGTATGAAATTTGAAGCAAAGTAAAAGACTTTCAGCTGGGAAAAATTATATTTTGGGTTCGCGGAACCTGCACGTGGCGAACATCCGCGCAAAAGATGAATCGATCTAGCCGTTGAAGAAAATAATGAGATAAAAGTCGGAATGACGGTTTTTTCATCTTGGGACGTGCAAGACGTGAGTAGGCGCAGTTCAATCATCACGCCTGCAGTCTCGGAACATGCAACAGTCACTTCTTCAGGGAAAAGTGGAGCGGAATGGACAGCTTGCACATCTTGTCTCTAACAGAGCATTTAATGCGTACACTAAAAGGACGCCAATCAGTCAAAACTTTTGAGGAAATATTTAATACTTGTACTAAAGGGATAACGACCAGTCCAACGAACAGAACCCAGTAGAAACTCGCGCTTACTATGAAAGGAGAGATCAAAAAGTTCATTCCCACTCGTAGTTGGTTCTCCACTCCTCGACCAGATCCTCTGCCCGAGAAGTGCGGGGACTATCTGTATTGGGTGAAATCCATCGTCACCAAAGTTGATGACTTGGCATCCACATAGGACGGCACACAAACGAGACGTGGCTGCGGATGGATATGAAGGCAGTGGATAAGATCGAAGATAAACAGTTACAACGGACAGATGAACAGTCACTACGGCCAGAAAAGTCGCAGCCCATCAATCAAGACAATTCAAAGTAGGAACCTTATCCACAAGCAACACAACTGCTCGTCCAAGGAGTTACAACTGCTTGCGAACGGGCACATAAGCTGCCTATATATTGTAATTTAGGTCACAAGCATACAATCTAATGCTTCTCTGAAATCTATACTTGTATTCAAAAATATTTACTAGCATTCAATACTTTATCTCCAGCGAACATTTATTACTATTGCTGATCGAAAGATCTTCTCTACTGTTTCATTAACTGAATCTCAAAAAGAGTACGAGGAAAGGAATTTAATCAAGTCTGAACGGCCTGAGCACGGTTCCTTTTTCGTTTGATTATTTATTTATTATATCGCATTAATTGCCTCTTTACTCTTCCGCATTTATTACTGTCATTTATATTTACTTCATTAAAGGCGTTTTAATCTCGATTATTGACCGTGACCCCGCTCTACAAATTAAATTGTAAATTAACCTGATAAAACGAAATTACGGTTAAACACCATTGAAATAGCTTTTCTTAGATTTATTAAATAATTTAGATTAAAAGATCGACTTTTATTAGAGGCTTGACATTATATTTTTCTCCGTGTTTACGGTATTATAGTTGCTTAGTTTTCCAATTATAATACTCCTAGAAGAGAAACATATGTATAAATGTCCCTTTTTGAGAGAATTTTCACTTGTTAAAAGAATTATACCAAAAAGCTAAGTGGCAAGCATTTGTTCGTCACTTTAGTAGTTTAGTGTAGGTATTTTTTTCTTCTTTAAATCTAGTAATTCTTTAACACTTTCTCGTTTAGTCAAAATAATACAGCTTCAAAGGGAATCTTTCTAATGGAAGAAACCAAAGGTTGGCATGAGGGCTGCTTCAAGTCGATTGGATCCTCATGCAATAACAAAATCTAATGAAATCGAGAAAAGTACAATGATGTCGAAAGTTTGTCCCTTAGATAAGCGATAATCTTATATTCATATTTGACAATCGAAGCATATCTTAAATCGCAGTCATACAGTCTAACTTCATCATAATAATGTTATTTATCTAAAGATTTTGATTTAAAAAATATCATCATAAAGAACATATAATACAATAAAACATAAAAAAATCAATGCAAATTAAAATTAACTAGACTTTTAATATAGTAAAATGCCGTTATAGAAAATGACTGTTATATAAAGTGGTCTGATTGCATTATAATGTATAGTACAATTATCATATTAACAAACCAAAATTACAGTGGCGTCTCATTTCTCTTTTCCTACTTCAGCAAGTTACTTTTTCTTCATTTCATTCTCGAAGAATAATTATTGTTCTAAGCTAATGTGGTAAGGAATTAGGAGTACTCAAATTTCTACAACTACTACAATAAGGAAATTGGAGACTAATAATTAAGTGGAGATAAAGCTGAATCATGGTTCATGTTTATGACACCATGATCCTCGTTGGTTTCGGAATCTGGATAACAATCGCATGCGAATCCTTCATTACACCAAGGTTTACAGGGAACGATCCCTCCACCGTCTTCATCCGTTGAGTTCTGATTTTGAAGAATGACAAACGTAAAGGACTCAGAGGTTCTCACGACGAACCTAGTCCTTGAAATAAAGGGCACGATTGATCGAAAAGAAGTGCGGGTTGCAAATCCCTGCAGAACTAGGAATAGTGGCGCGTGAATGAATATGCATCCTAGTCAGACTAAAAGAGGCGGTGCTCAGGCTGTGTCTTCGAAGTATAAAAAGGAGTTGGACTTCAACAAGGAAAAGAACTACTAGCCTGACTTGCCATAATTAAAAGGATTACTTGTAGGACTCAACTAGGGTTTCAAGACCCGTATAAATACAAGTAGTTGAGACAGTCGTAAAGTAGTTATTCACAAACAGAGAGTTGAGAGCATATAAAGGCAATCTAGCATCTTTCTACGTGAGTAAACTGGAGAAGACAACTGAAGTGCGTGCAGTGTATTGAGTCTACATATTCTGTCTAGGTTCATTGAGTTGTAAGTTGTCTTAGTTTGAGCATTCATAGTTTTTACCTATTGGCTTATTGCAGAAGCATATGTATTAGGTGAACTATTGTGTAATTACTTGAAAAGCTAGAGTTTAGCTTTGTGTGGTGATTAGGTCTAGAGTGTAGCCTCTTGGTTACATAGTTTGTAATCAGAAACTTTGCTCTTGTGTTAGTAGATTCAGTTCTAAAATCCCAGAGTGCGGGTCGTGGTTTTTCTCCCTTGAGCAAGGAGTTTTCCACATAAAATTCCTTGTATTTTCCGGGTGTGTAGTGTGGCGTATTGCAGTGGTTGAAACAGTATAAGTGTGAAGGTAGAACCAGGTTCTATATTCAGAAGAACAAGGTTCTTGAAATGAAAATCGGTAGACACTATTCAACCCCCTCTTCTAGTGTCTTTGGGAGGTGCATAGATTATAACAAGCGGTATCAGAGCAGGTCTTCTCGTAAGAGGTTAACACCTTGAGAAGGATCAGAATCATGAGTGCACCACCTACCATCACTGAAGGACAGTCAGTTCAGAGGCCCCCACAGTTTAATGGACAATACTATGCGTGGTGGAAAGAACAGAATGGAGAATTACATATGTGCCGAAGACTATCAACTCTGGCTGATAGTTTCTGAAGGAAACCTGATCCCCACTGAAATAGTTGGTGAAGGAGCCTCTGCTAAGCAAGAACCTAAACTGAAAGAGGAGTTCAACGAGACGGATTATAAGATGATTGAAAAGAATCACAAAGCCAAACGTCTGGTCATATGTGGTCTTGATCCTGAGGAGTTCAATAGAGTTTCATCTTATAAGACGACTAAGGAAACATGGGATGCTTTGCAGGTTGCGCATGAAGGAACCACAGAAGTGAAGGACTCAAAAAGGAGAATGCTGAAGAGACAATTTGAACTATTCACCATGGGTGAGAAAGAATCAATTCAGGATATGATGACCAGGTTGACCATCATTACTAATGAGATGAGATCTCTGGATATGGAATTGCCTGAAATAGAGATGGTTGATAAAATCCTGAATGTGCTTCCTGAAGCATGGGAACCAAAGATGACAGCCATCATTAAATCCAAACCTCTGAGATCCATCAAACTTGAAGAACTGGTTGGAAGCGTGAAAACTCATGAGATGATGAAGGACTCAAAAGCTAAACCAGCTGTAAAGAAGGACAAGGCCCTTATGCTTGAAACAACTGAGGAAACTGATGAATATGTTGATCTTCAATCAGTTGAAGCAGCAATGGTAAGTGCCCTAAGACAAAAGCTTAATCTGGGAAGGTTCAAGGGATTCAAAAGAAGTGGCAAGGAGAATTCTGGCAGGAAAAACATAGTTGACAGCCCTGATTATTCAGGATGCTTTAAGTGCTTCAAAAAGGATCATTCTGTCGTGGATTGTCCTATGTGGAAAATAGAATGGATGAAAAATAGAGCATCCAAGGAAAATGAGAAGGAGACGCCAAAGGAAAATGACAAAGATAAGAAGAATTTAAGACGACCTCCAACATTCAGAGCAGAAAGGAGAAAGAAGAAGGAAGCCTTCTATGCTACATGGGGACCAACTGATAGTGAATCCGATCATGAAAAGGATTCTGAAGATGATCCGCCACTGGCACTAATGGGTATGTCAGACATCAGTTTTGATGAAGAAGACCCTCGAGAGTTTAGGGGAGAAAGAGATCTATCAAGACCATTTGTGTTCAACGGGACTCATTACAAGAACTGGAAGAAACAGATGAAGACTTTCTTGCAAGCAGCAGACTATAGTTTGTGGCTGATTGTGAAGAGAGGACCTCATGTTCCTGTAAAGAGAGCTGCAAATGGAGTCTTAGCGCCAAAGAAGGTAGAAGAACTAGATCCTCAAGATCTAGATTGGTTACAGGCAAACTCCAAAGCTGAATGGTATCTGAAGAGATGACTCACCTACGATGTGCTTGCTACGATACTTGAATGCAAGTCTGCCAAGGAAATCTGGGAAAGACAGAAGGAGGCGTACACAGATGACAATCGAAAGAAGGACTCTGCTCTCATGGCAACTGATGGAACTGAAGATGCTCATTCAGCAGCGGTATGTTTATCTGAACTTAAGGAAACTTTACATACATACTCTTCTAAAAACTTGATCTTGATCACTGCCACCTTAATTGAGGGTTATGAAAAGGAGAAACTTGAAAAGGATAAATTAACTGAAGAACTAAGTAGTCTTAGAACCAAGCATAAGAGTTTCCTAGAACAGAACATTGAACTTGAAGAAGTCAATGCTATCTTGAAAGGGCAAACTCTGGTGTCAAACTCTAAGATCACTGAACTAGAATTGGAATGCAATCAGTTAAGAGAAAGTGCAAATGGTAAGCAAGTAATAAGTGAAGTTCAAACCTTTCTGAAAAATGAACTGAAAAGAGCCAATGAAATTCTGTATCAGGAAACTGAGAAGAACAAGATTTTAAGTCAAAAGGTTGAAAAATCAAAATTTGAGCTTACTAGATTGACTAAATGGAATAAATCATCAGAGGCAATGAATTGGGTTCTTGAAAATCAAAACAATGGGAAACAAGGATTAGGATTTAAGAAACCACTGCCTCCATATAACCCAAAGAGCAAGTATGTGGCGTTACCTTGCAACATGTTATGTACCTTTTGTGGTGAAACTGGACGTGTCAAATAAAAGTGCATAAACATCAGCAAGGCAAAGGCTAAGAACAAAAGAAGTGTTCTACCTAAATGGGCTAGACAGGATTTGATTTATCCATTCTCTAGTAAGAAGGGACCCAAGCTTGTCTGGGTTCCTAAGGCTAACCTCTAATTTGTTTTGCAGGCTGGAGTGAGGGAGAACAACCCAAGCTGGATTCTTGATAGTGGTTGTTCAAGGCACATGACAAGAGATAGAAGAAACTTTCTCTCACTCGCAGCATTTTAAGGAGGCAGTGTGGCCTTCGGAGGAGGAAAAAGTGGTCAAATAGTAGGAATTGGAAAGATTGGGAGAACTTTTGTCATGCAAGTGAGAATGTTTATTCTGTTGATGGTCTCAGACACAATCTGCTGAGCATCTCCCAACTATGTGACAGAGGTAACGAAGTGAGTTTCTCGTCTGTAGGATGTATTGTGAAGAACCTACAGAGTGGAGAAATTGTTATGAAAGGAAAGAGGGTGAATAATGTATACAAAGCATCGCTGAAGTCACTACCTGAAAATAACCTGACATGCTTGAATGTACAAGAAAGTGACTCTCAGCTGTGGCACAAAAGAATGGGTCATGCAAGTCTCTCACAACTGAATAAGCTTGTATTGAAGGATCTGGTTCGTGGATTGCTAAGCAAGAGATTTGAAAACATAAATATGTTTGATGCGTGTGTAAAGGGAAAGCATGTGAAATCATCCTTTAAATCCAAGAAGGTGGTAAGTACATCAAAGCCACTGGAACTGTTGCATATGGATCTGCGTGGACCTATGAGAGTTAGGAGTAGAGGAGGAAAGAGATTCGTGTTCGTGATTGTTGATGACTACTCTAGGTACACATGGACCCTATTCTTGGCAACTAAAGATGAAGCTTTTGACAGCTTTAAAGACTGGGCTGGTGCAGTTCAGAAAAGGTTAAGCCTTAAACTCATCAGCGTCAGATCTGATCATGGAAATGAGTTTAAGAACTCAAATTTTTCTGAGTATTGTTCAAAGAACAACATAGATCATAACTTCTCCGCCCCAAGAACTCCCCAACAAAATGGGGTGGTTGAGAGGAAGAACATGTCTCTGGAGGATATGGCCTGGACTATGCTACTGTCAAGTGGGCTTGCAAAAAACTTTTGGGCTGAAGCTATAAATACTGCATGCTACTTGCTGAATAGATGTTCCATCAGAGCAATTCTTGACAAGACCTCATATGAGCTACTTAGAGGTAGAAAACCAAATATTGCTCACCTAAGACCCTTTGGTTTCAAATATTTTGTTCACAACAATGGCGAGGAACCCTTGGGAAAGTTCGATGCTATGAGTGATGAGGCAATATTTCTTGGTTATTCTACTCAAAGCAAAGCATACAAGGTGTTTAACAAAAGAACACAAACAGTAGAAGAAAGTATGCATGTTGTATTTGATGAATCAGATAAGGCACTGGAGGAGAGTGAGACAGAAGATCAAGTGATTGGCCTAAGTAGGGAAAAAGGTGTAAATGAACTTGAAGACTCAGAAGACAAGGAGACATCAGGTGAAAATCGAAGCACACCAGAACAAGGAGTCAACTTGACAGGGGGAACCTCTGATGAAGCTGATGATCAAGCAAGTCAGGAAGAACCCCTCCAGGATAACGCTGCAGGTTCTTCCGGTCATATTCAACTCAGGCCATGGAAACATCAAAGATCTCACCCTTTGGAGAATGTCCTATCGGAATTGGATACAGGAATCATGACCAGGTCAGCCTTGAAGAACTTCTGTGCTTTCTTTGTGTTCCTCTCATCTCTGGAACCAAAGAACATAAAAGAAGCTCTAGAAGACACATACTGGATTCTAGCCATGCAGGAGGAACTACATCAATTCGAAAGAAGCAAAGTGTGGCATCTAGTTCCCAAGCCAAAGGACAGATCAATAATTGGAACAAAATGGGTATTCAGGAACAAACTGGATGAGCATGGTATAGTGACGAGAAACAAAGCGAGATTAGTAGTCCAAGGTTATAGTCAGGAAGAAGGAATAGACTATGATGAAACCTTTGCACCAGTTGTAAGGATGGAGGCCATCAGGATGCTAATTGCCTTCGCTACATATATGGAGTTTACACTATACCAAATGGATGTAAAAAGTGCTTTCTTAAACGGCTACCTGAATGAAGAAGTCTATGTGATACAGCCACCAGGGTTTGTGAACAATGAATTCCCTGATCATGTTTACAAACTGGACAAGGCTCTCTATGGATTGAAGCAAGCCCCTAGAGCCTGGTATGAAAGACTCTCAGGATTTCTACTGAAGAATGGTTTCTCAAGAGAAAAGATTGACAACACATTATTCCTCAAAAAGAAAGGAAAAGATTTATTGGTGGTTCTAGTGTATGTCGATGATATCATCTTTGGAGCCACTGATGAGGGGCTATGCAAAGGATTTGCTGATCTGATGGGAAGTGAATTTGAAATGAGCATGATGGGCGAACCAAATTTCTTGCTTGGGTTGCAGATAAAGCAAATGTCTAAAGGAACTATGATTCACCAGCAAAAATATGTCAAGGAACTACTGAAAAAATTTGACATGGAAGGAGGAGAAGAAATGACTACTCCGATTGCACCTGGGACGAAGCTGGATTTGGATGAACTAGGTCCTTCGACAAATGAGACAAAATATAGAGGAATCATAGGTTCACTTCTTTATCTCACAGCCAGTCGACCTGACATCGTATACAGTGTAGGACTGTGTGCTAGATTTCAGTCAAAGCCCAAGGAGTCACATTTGATAGCTGTGAAGAGGATCCTGAGATACTTGAAAGGAACTCAGGACCTTTGTCTTTGGTACCCAAGAGGAGGTACTTTTGAACTAATTGGTTTTGCTGATGCAGATTATACAGGTCATTTGGTGGATAGGAAAAGTACTTCAGGAATGGCACATTTTCTAGGTCCTTGTTTGGTCTCTTGGGCTACAAAGAAGCAAAACTCAGTTGCTTTATCTACTGCTGAAGCTGAGTATGTGGCAGCTGCATCATGTTGTTCACAATTGCTGTGGATCAAACAACAACTGGAGGAGTTTGGTATCAAGTGTGGAGCAGTGCCAATTTTCTGTGATAACACTAGTGCAGTAAATATTGCCAAGAACCCAGTCCAACATAAAAGAACCAAGCACATTGATATTAGACACCATTTCCTGAGAGATAATATGGAAAATGATCTGATTACTATGAATTCGTGCAGGACTGAAGATCAAATTGCTGACATATTTACCAAAGCATTGAACAAGGTACAGTTTGAGAGGAACGGATTGGAATTAGGGATGACCAAAATACACGGATGACCCAGCAGGTTATCCATTTATGATTGGTTAGTTAAGTATTCAATTGTTCATGTTTGAATTCTGTCATTAATGTCCAGTCTAACCCTGTACTTGAATAAGTACACTTGTTCAGTCTTTGAGCACAGGTGAGAATAATGTGATCCCATGAAGAACCTACTATGTACTAAGAAGGAACCAACTAAAGCATGAGGAATCATGTCCAGGTACATTCACACTACCCTGCATGATAGAAGTCATAACTGAAATTGAATTTTCAATTATACGTGTGTCAAGGGAGATGCTCCATGTTCTTATAACTGTCCTAAATTATAGGAACACATTCTTATTTTGGATAGAATTCTATTTGACTTGTTTGGACCCCACTACTTAAAAAGGGTATATTAAATGAGTCCATAACCATCAAATCTTTAACTCTTCCCGATTTTCAAAAATTTCAAAAAGCTGCTTCTCTACTTTACATCATTATTTCTTTGTCTTCCCTAGAAGTTGTCTAATCACCAGAACCCTTCCCCTTTTTTGTCGATACACTCAGAATCCCTCTCAATCCAACTACTTCTCCCCCTTCACACCAAAGTTCTCTCTCAAAACCTAAAATAGAAAATTTTCTTGAAATCTCAGTGACAATCCATTAAAGTCTTCACCATGTCTGCAAAACCACCCTCATCAACTCTCGCACAAAGAATCGCTAGGGCCCGCACAAAATTTCTTCAAAAAGGTGACAAGAAATTGGTTAAGAAGATGAGGTCAAGAGCAGTACCTACTCCGCCCATTGCACAAAGTTCATCACAATCACCGTCTGAGGTAATCCCTGATCCTATTTCATCTACTCCTGTTGGTTTAGTAGATATAAAAAGCCCTGGTACTACAGACACTGAAACCCTAGTAACATGACTAGACAAAATTATAGGAATTGAGCATGATGACAGAATAGATAAGGGGAACCCATGTGAAATAGAGCAAGATAGTGGACAGGATGAACTTAGGGAAGATTTACATGTGCCTTTGGTTGAAAAGACTGGTGTAGAGTTGGATATAGCAGAAAGAGTGAAAGAACAACTTAGGGAACAAGATCTTGTTGAATCCCTTAGAGAAAGTGAAATGGAACCCTATAAAAATGTCGGGAGTACTGAGAAGAAAGAGGAAGAATTTGTGCCAAAAGGTCCAGTAGGTGGAGGACTTGGTCTTGCTGAAGCCTCAAAGGATTTGTGTCAAGAGCCTGTTGCTTGTCCAAATTCCACTAAGGCTGATGATGCAGACTTAAACTGGACAGATTCTGAAGAAGAAGAGAATGAGGAGATTGTTTTAGAAAAAGTTGAAAAGGAAGAGGTTACTAAGAAAGCAGAAGAATCAAAAAGAAAGAGAAAGTTTGGTGAAGAGGATGAGAGAATGGCAGGTGAGGAAGAAGAAGAGGAGGTTGTGTTTTTCAAAGAAAACAAAGTAGAGCCTGAAAAAAAGGAGGAGACTGGTGAAAGGAGGAAAGCCAGTATTGAATACAAAATTGGTTGATGAAGCTAGTGGGGATAGTGATGACAAGACTGTTGATGAGCTTGTTGCCAGGAGGGTTGACACTAGGTCTGCATTAAAGCAACAGCTGGAGAAGGTTGGTAAATTGGAAAGAACAATGACAAATGTAAGAGATAAAGAGGCAAAGAAAAGGGAAGAAGAAGAAAGGAAAGTTGAGGAAGTACAGGATGAGAGTGATGAGGCTGGAAGTTATGCAGAGCCAAGTGACTCATATACAGATAGTGAAGCTGAGAATTGAAAAAGAAGGAGAGGTAGTGAAGAAGAAGCTGACAGGGTGGCCTTCTTCTCAAAGCATCAGGTGTTGCCTGGCAGCATCTTGCATGATAAGAAGGAATTTCACATGAAGCCACTGCTGAGAATGATTGCTAACCAGGGTTGGCTGGGTTTGTTTGCCAACAAAGAGAGAAAGTTGTTTGTTGATGAGATCATAGAATTCTACACCAACTGCAGAGTTAATGCCAGGAGAGTGTTCACCACAGTGAAGGGAATTGAGATAGAGTTTGGGAGACCTGAGCTTGGAGTGATTCTTGACATACCCGCTGAAGGTTATTACATGTATATAAAATTGAAATGGCCAAAGAGGACTGATGGAGTGACTCCTCTGGATGTAGTCAAGAAGTTCTCAGGAAAACCCAAACTAAGAAAGGAGAGGAAGGTTGATAAAAAGGAGATGGAACATGCACACCAGTTGCTGTTTGAGTTTGTGCACAGGTTCCTTCTGCCTAGAGGTGAGAGGAACTGTGAAGCTAGTGCTTTGGACCTGACATACATGGACCTGCTGGACAGGGGGTAAAAATCAATTTACATGGGCTGATAATCAGACATATAAAGAGGATTGCTGACACAGATCAAAATCCACATTCCCTTGTGCATTCCTACATCCTCCAGCAGGTACTTGAACATTTTGGGGTTCCCCTGGAAGCTGGGAAGAAGCCGACCATTCATCAAATATTTGGGCACAATGTGCTTAAAAATTATGACTTCTTCAAGGAAAGCAGAGCTTCTAAGAAACCAATGCAAGCCAAGCAAAAGCTAGCTGAGGAAAGTGAGGACTATGGACCTGAAGAGGCCATTGATGCTGTGAAGGAGCTGGAGACTCATGTTGTTGAGGTGAATACAGAAAATGCAGAGCTCCACAGACTGCTGAAGTTGAAGGATCAAGAAATTGATCGTTTGAAGATAGACTGTCACAAGTATGAGGCCGAGCTAGTGATGGAAAGGGCCAAGAATACGAAGCAACTTGAGGCACTTGTCAAACACTTCAACATTCAGCTTTGAGTCCTCCTGTCCTATCCTCCTATTCCTCTTTCTGCCTGTTGTCTATTTCTTCCAATTCTCTCCTGTTGCATGTGATGGTTGTTTAAAATAATTTATTTTTCAGTTGTGCACTTATTGATGGGGATGTGTTGATATCACACCCTGGATAATGCTTTTAATCTTCTTATGTTTGTGAATGTTTCCTTTTAAGTATTTGGTTCTTGATTGGGCCCTTATTTCTGCTTGTGTGTGCTCTTATTACTGACTTGTTGCCTTGTGCTTTAGACTGGATAGTATTGACAGGTTCATGCAGGTATTTGAATCTTTTCGATGATGCCAAAAAGGGGAAGAAGGAAATGTTGGGATGTTTGTGACCTCATTCATCTGTTTCGTTTTTTCTTGAACTTGTTACTTTTGTTTCTGTGCTTTTTGGGTTTTGTCTATTCAGGTTCTTGGGAAACATTTGTTTGTCATCATCAAAAAGGGGGAATTTTTTGAGTGCTGGTTTTGAAGAATGACAAACGTAAAGGACTCAGAGGTTCTCACGACGAACCTAGTCCTTGAAATGAAGGGCACTATTGATCGAAAAGAAGTGCGGGTTTCAAATCCCTGCAGAACTAGGAGTAGTGGAACGTGAATGAATATGCATCCTAGTCAGACTAAAAGAGGCGGTGCCCAGGCTTTGTCTTCGAAGTATAAAAAAGAGTTGGACTTCAACAAGGAAAAGAACTATTAGGAATCCTGACTTGCCATAATTAAAAGGATTCCTTGTAGGACTCAACTAGGGTTTCAAGACCCGTATAAATACAAGTAGTTGAGACAGTCGTAAAGTAGTTATTCACAAACAGAGAGTTGAGAGCATACAAAGGCGATCTAGCATCTTTCTACGTGAGTAAACTGTAGAAGACAACTGAAGTGCGTGCAGTGTATTGAGTCTAGATATTATGTCTAGGTTCATTGAGTTGTAAGTTGTCTTAGTTTGAGCATTCATAGTTTTTACCTATTGGCTTATTGCAGAAGCATATGTATTAGGTGAATTATTTTGTAATTACTTGAAAAGCTAGAGTTTAGCTTTGTGTGGTGATTAGGGTCTATAGTGTAGCCCCTTGGCTACAGAGTTTGTAATCGGAAACTTTGCTCTTGTGTTAGTGGATTCAGTTCTAAAATCCCAGAGTGTGGGTCGTGGTTTTTCTCCCTTGAGCAAGGAGTTTTCCACATAAAATTCCTTGTGTTTTCTGGGTGTGTAGTGTGGCGTGTTGCAGTGGTTGAAACAATATAAGTGTGAAGGTAGAACCAGGTTCTACATTCAGAAAAACCAGGTTCTTGAAACGAAAATCGGTAGACACTATTCAACCCACCCCTCTTCTAGTGTCTTTGGGAGGTGCATAGATTATAACATCATCTTTTTGGCATACTGCATAGTACGCTCCTACGTCTTTAAAACATAAAATATCTGTAAACGCAGTAAACAAGATAAAAAAATTAATTCAATGGCAAACATGTATATTTTACCAATACAGTTTCGGATCACATTGAGAACAAAAAACCTTAGTAGAGAAAAAAAAAGAGGAAAATGAGCGCGTGAGATAGGAAAGAAAATGTCACACATCTATTGCAATAATTAAAAATGTCATTGTGAAAACCAACTTCAAGTATGCATTCTGTCGTGGGGTGGTTTTTGACAACCAAAACCTGCCGAGGTTTGCCCCGTGCGGCGGCAACGCACCCTTGCGAAGCCAGCCTTCCCAACGCTTTGTTTATATAATAGGATCATTTGATTTTGTTTTAGTACTTAACACAAAGATAGGCAACAAGATAAGTAAAGTAGGAACACAACGATATACAGGAAACCAATTCCCAACCTTTATATTAACCCAAAAATACAAAGGAACGGCTAACCTTGGCCAAACGTCTCCTTCCCTAAGGAGGACGTTTATTCTATGTGTTTCTATACTACATTTCTGTCTCTCTATGTTTACAATGAATAAAACAACTAATATATACAAATGGGGCAGCCAAAAGGCTTTACAAATAGGATTGGGACGAATTAACACTTGGCAGCCCACTCAGGCCACGTTCTCGGCCATGTCAGCCACGTTTGGCCTATGTTTCAGCGTCCAACCGGTCGGCCATGTGCCCTGCACATGCGGCTACTGCTCAGCCTTCGTCCAGCCGACTCAGCTCATCTCGTCTAGCCGGTTCTGCCCATGTCATCAACCGATCCGTCCCAACTTTGGCCAAGTGCCATGAGCCAACACTTAGCCAAGCCAATGCTTGTCTTGGCATCACAACACCATGTCATGACACCCCATTGCCCACAACGTCGTTTTCCCACTGCCTCGTTCGTTTGCCACCCGACAACCGAAGTCGTTCAATCATTGCTCATACTTAGACAACCACAAGGCACTAAGCTGCCTAGCCATCGTGTCATCAACGTTAGACAATCATCCCATACATGTTCTTGATCTCACCAAGCACATTAAGCCCGCACTTGTCCAACCATTCGTCAATCATGTTGTATTGCACCTGTTTTTGCCCATGGCCGAGCCAACATGCCCAAACTCGTGCCATGGCCGAATCCCACAAAACCAAGGGTCTACCAAACCACCCGTACCACCTGAATTCGACGCCCCCGTCGAACAGATTCAACAACACCCCCACAAAATACAAAGAAAATTGCAATTCAAGCCATAACGCCGCCCTTAAGTGCAGCGCCTTTGCTTGTCTTTTGCCCGTTTCCCTTTGCACATTTTGAGTTGTTGCAGCGCTATTGTTAACCCTCACTAAGCCGTTCACCACAAACAGCCCACATGTGTCCGCCACTTGCAAAGAAATCAAAAGCCAACAACCTTGAGTCTTGTGTTAAATTTGTTCCAAATGCAGCCCCAAATTGTGCACAACAAATTCAACACGTTTCTCCCATTTTTTCATCTTGTCAACTTCATTTTTACAAGTCCAACACGTTGCCATGCTCAAACATTGAGAAACCAAAATGATTTTTCCCGAAATCAGCCCACTTTTGACAGAAAAATCACGTTTACTTGTTTCGCCATTTCCAAGTACTAGACGACCTCCCATTGAATCAAAGCCATCCCGAGCCCTCTCTTGATGTCTTGATCAGTCCGTTACAGACACCAAACGAACCTGCTCGCTCTGATACCAGTTGTCACGGGGGTGGTTTTTGACAACCAAAACCTGCCGAGGTTTGCCCCATGCGGAGGCAACGCACCCTTGCGAAGCCCAGCCTTCCCAACGCTTTGTTTATATTATAGGATCATTTGATTTCGTTTTAGTACTTAACACAAAGATAGGCAACAAGAAAAGTAAAGTAGGAACACAACGATATACGGGAAACCAATTCCCAACCTTTATATTAACCCGAAAATATAAAGGAACGGCCAACCTTGGCCAAACGTCTCCTTTCCTAAGGAGGATGTTTATTCTATGTGTTTCTATGCTACATTTTTGTCTCTCTATGTTTACAATGAATAAAACAACTAATATATACAAAGGGGCAGCCAAAAGGCTTTACAAATGGGATTGGGACGAATTAACACTTGGCAGCCCACTCAGGCCACGTTCTCGGCCATGTCGGCCACGTTTGGCCCATGTTTTAGCGTCCAACCGGCTGGTCATGTGCCCTGCACATGCGGCCACTGCTCAGCCATCGTCCAGCCGACTCAGCTCATCTCGTCTAGCCGGTTCTGCCCATGTCATCAACCAATCCGTCCCAACTTTGGCCAAGTGTCATGCACCAACACTTAGCCAAGTCAATGCTTGCCTTGGCATCACAACACCATGTCATGACACCCCGTTGCCCACAACATCGTTTGCCTGTTGCCTTGTTCGTTTGCCACCCGACAACCGAAGTCGTTCAATCATTGCCCACACTTAGACAACCACAAAGCACTAAGCTGCCTAGCCGTCGTGTCATCAACGTTAGACAATCAGCCCACACATGTTCTTGATCCCACCAAGCACATTAAGCCCGTACTTGTCCAACCGTTCGTCAATCATATTGTATTGCACCCGTTTTTGCCAATAGCCGAGCCAACATGCCCAAACTCGTGCCGAGGCCGAATCCCACAAAACCAAGGGTCTAACACATTCTCCATATCTAAAATGCTTATACTTGCCTTTTCACTGTTGAATACATTTATAAATAGTCCCTAGAGAAAAACCTCATTATTTATGATTAACTACGGTTAAATTCTCCTTTTAGTACTCCAAAATCCAAATTAATGTAACTGTCTTTTCCCTTTCGTTCACTAAATTTTAGGTACTGCTGGTACAACTAATTAACGCTTTCACTGGCTTTCATTCTTAGACATGAACATATCAACTTTCCCTTCTTCACATTTAATTCTCTTGTTATCCAATGTTTTATTTTTATAACGGTTACTGCACTGAATAATTTATTAATATAATATAGTGTTCTCCCCATCTTAAAATTTTGTTGTTACATAGCAATATATATAAATATTATCAATATACACTGTGATATTCTGAAAGCATACTTCATATTTTCTCCACCAAGACATTTTATATGTTTCGTACTAGTATTGCTTACCTCGAGAACAAATTGCTTTGACGTTTTCAATCAATTGTGTCCATTCACTTTTCCTAATCCTTCTTATTTGTGTTTATACTCGATAACGATGAAACCAAATTCTACTTTTGGTATTTGAATTTTATTGATGATCATGCGTAGATGTTTTTTCTTGCCTATTAAGCCTTACGCGTCTTAGACTCCTAAATCAATGGCCATAGTCTTAGGAAAAGGAGATTCCTTTTTCTTTTTCTAGTCAACATGTCATAATTAAAGTAAAGATGAGGCAAAATTATTATGTAATTAAATATGAGTTTAAGTTATATATATGCAAGATTAGTGTAAGCAATTTTTTTTTTTTTTTAAAAATAGAGGTTATTCAAAGAATATTTACTGGTAAACCTTTATAAATATTGCAATTTATAATCGTGACAATAAGACATGTTAGCTGCTATAATATATAAATATGACATTATAATATAATTAATATTTAAACTGACAATGTATATATAACTTAAACTCTTCGAAGATATACTCTCAATGCAGATTTGTTGGACCTTCAATATCATTTAACTTGTGAAAGCACATTGTTACAAGTTTTATCAAATTGTCAATTAATGCTTATTAAAAATTGGATTTTTTAAATAAAAATACAAGTTTTAAAATTTAATTACCAAATATAGCAACATTTTAGCAAAATAAATCTATATAGAGGAAAATACAAGTTAATTAAAAATATAGCAAAAACATAGCAATATTTTCCCATAACATACCAAACCCTTACATTCTTCCTCCTATTTACTCCACTATCACTTTTGCTCCTCCCATTTCTCCCTATTTCACTTTTCCTCCCACAATTTCCCTCAATTTTACTTTTATTCCTATCATTTCCGCCAATTTCACTTTTCCTCATCCCATCCTCGATGTATGTCGTTGTATCTCACCGTATCCTAACCGATTCTGCATCATTTCAATTATTTCTGCAGCACCGTATCTAACTGTTTCTGCACCGTTTCAACTGTTTCTGCAGCACCGTATCTGTTGATGTTGCAGCTGTTCATTTTGCTGCACCGTCCAAATCCAAGCTTTGTCAAACATAGATTGAGTTGTTTGGCAAAAAGTCTTCCAAGTTTGGCAGCAAATTTGACATTATCTTTTATGCTTAGATAAGTGATGATGTCATGGACAACGTTTTAGCTCTATAAATAGAGGGTTCCTTTCTCAATTGGAGATCATCCAGTTTTCAGAGAGTATTAGAGAGACACAGTGTAAGAGAGAATACACAGTGTAGGAAAATACTCTGTGAGGAAAAATAGAGAGTGTGAGCGGTTTTATAGTAAGGTGAAAAATCAAAAGAGGAATATTTTTTTTGTGAGTGTGTAGTGGTATTTACTACACGGTGTAAAAGTCCTTGCTGTGAAATTATTTGCTCCTCTCGGGCCGTGGTTTTTCCCTTAGTTCAGAAGGGTTTTCCACGTAAAAATCTTGGTGTCCTTGTTATATTTTTTTATTCTCGTTGATTACCGTATTTTCAGCACTCCGTTAATATTGTTGCTATTATACCGTGAATAATATTTCTGTGTGGGGATTAATTTTCCCAACAAGTGGTATCAGAGCACAGGTGTTGTTCATTTACAGAAATATTGTTCACGGCAGGCGGTACTATACTCGGTGAAAATATGTCAGGAGTAAAGTACGAGTTAGCAAAATTTAATGGAGAGGGCGGTTTCTCAATGTGGCAGAGAAGGATGAAGGATCTGCTCATCCAACAAGGATTACAGAAGGCACTGGATGGAGAGAAGCCTGGACCTATGAAGCTCGAGGTTTGAGCGGAGATGGATGAAAAGGCGGCTAGTGCAATTAGGTTGCACTTATCAGATGATGTGGTCAATAACATCACTGATGAAGACACTGCGTGTGGAATATGGACAAGGTTGGAGAGTCTATATATGTCGAAGACGCTGACAAATAAATTATACCTGAAGAAGCAGTTATATGCCCTACAAATGGGTGAAGGTATGAATTTTTTGTCACATCTTAATGAGTTTAATGGACTAATCACGCAGCTGGCCAACCTCGGAGTACGGATCGAGGAAGAAGATAAAGCCATCTTGCTCCTGAACTCGTTGCCATCCTCGTATGATAATTTGGCAACGACCATCCTGCACGGTAAAACTGCTATTGAGTTGAATGATGTCACATCGGCTATTCTACTCAATGAGAACATGAGAAAGAAGCCTGACGGTCATGGACAGGCTCTCAGCACAGAAGGTAGAGGCAGGGGTTCGAGCAACTATGGTAGATCCGGAGGTTGGGGAAAGTCCAGGAACCGGTCCACAACATCAGGTGGAAATTGCTACAATTGCGATCAACCGGGTCACTTTAAAAGGAACTGCCCAAATCTTAAAAAGGGCAAAGGCGGATACGGTGGCCAAAATAATGAAGCTAACACAACCGCCATGATGCAATATGATGGCGCAGATGCTCTTCTCATCGTAAATGAGAATGAGGAATGTATGCATTTGGCAGGTCAAGAGTCGAAATGGGTGGTTGACACAGCAACATCTTACCACATCACACCGGTAAGAAATTTATTTTGCAGATATATAGCAGGTGATTTCGGCGTAGTGAGGATGGGTAACACGAGTTACTCGAAGGTTGTGGGGATCGGTGATGTGTGCATCAAGACAAATATGTGATGCACCTTAATTTTAAAGAACGTGCGGCATGTACCTGATTTGCGGAAGAACTTGATCTCGGGGATTGCTTTGAACCGAGATGGGTACGAGAATCACTTTGCAAATCAAAGGTGGAGACTCACCAAGGGATCATTGGTGATTGCAGAAGGAGATGCTCGTGACATGTTATACAAGACAAATGCAGAAATTTGTCCAGGTGAAGAAAGCAAGATAGCTGATGTTGCCGAGCAGGGGGAGCAACCTGATGAGATTATTGATCAGGGGGAGCAAGACGCTCTCAAGGTGGTTCAAACGGACAAGTTCGAGTTATGCAAGGAACTTGTCAGCATGAGCTCTATCTGAGAGATTGGAAATGCCTCCTTCAAATGCTTGGTTTTGGAGGGGGAGATTGTTGATGTTGCAGCTGTTCATTTTGCTGCACCGTCCAAATCCAAGCTTTGTCAAACATAGATTGAGTTGTTTGGCAAAAAGTCTTCCAAGTTTGGTAGCAAATTTGACATTATCTTTTATGCTTAGGTAAGTGATGATGTCATGGACAACGTTTTAGCTCTATAAATAGAGGGTTCCTTTCTCAGTTGGAGATCATCCAGTTTTCAGAGAGTATTAGAGAGACACAGTGTAAGAGAGAATACACAGTGTAGGAAAATACTTTGTGAGGAAAAATAGAGAGTGTGAGCGGTTTTATAGTAAGGTGAAAAATCAAAAGAAGAATATTTTTTTTGTGAGTGTGTAGTGGTATTTACTACACGGTGTAAAAGTCCTTGCTATAGTGAAATTATTTGCTCCTCTCGGGCCGTGGTTTTTCCCTTAGTTCAGAAGGGTTTTCCACGTAAAAATCTTGGTGTCCTTGTTATATTTTTTTTATTCTCGTTGATTACCGCATTTTCAGAACTCCATTAATATTGTTGCTATTATACCGTGAATAATATTTCTGTGTGGGGATTAATTTTCCCGACAATATCTACCTGTTTCTGCACCGTTTCAACTATTTCTGCAGCACCGTATCTCAACTGTTTCTGCACCGTTTCAACTGTTTTTGCAGCACCGTATCTAACTATTTCTGCACCGTTTCAACTGTTTCTACAGCACCGTATCTCAACTGTTTCTGCACCGTTTCAACTGTTTCTACAGCATCGTATCTAACTGTTTCTGCACCGTTTCAACTGTTTCTGCAGCACCGTATCTAACTATTATCGCACCGTTTCAACTGTTTCTGCAGCACTGTATCTAACAGTTTCTGCACCGTATCTAACTGTATCTACGCTGTTTCAGCACTGTTTCAGATTATTTCAACACCGTATCTAACTATTTCTCGATTGTATCATCCCGTTTGTGCATTATTTTTTATATTAAATCGCACGTGCCACCTATATAAAAGCACACTAATTGTGCAATCCATGGCGATATTAATTTGCAGATATTGTGTAGGTGTGCCTTTCTTGAAAATAACATAAGAATACAATACTATTCAATATAAAAAATAAAAAACACAACAGACAAAAGAAAGGTAAAAGCCAAAAGTACCTCTCTTTCTACTAAGTTTATAGTAAGTTTTATGCTAAAGAATATCAAAGGGAGAGGCACTCCTTGTTCACCCTTTCAGATCAAAAAAGTTTCGAAAATCTCTGGAGACGGAGAAATATAGTTTCGCAAGTTTATAGATTCTTCTGCTAATTTTTTGGCTTTCAACTCGGTTACCTTTCACCATTAAAATCTCCAGTGAATTTTTTCAGCAACTTCTTGTTGTATTTCTTAATCCTTTTATTATTTTTGTGACATTTAATCTTACCGTTTCATTCTGTTATTCAAGTCCCCCGGCAATGTCGCCGGTAAAACTGAACTCTACGCCTCGTTGCCCGAAAATGCGGAGTTTTTGATGGATACTGTTCTCCGGTACCCGGAGATTATGTACGAACATAAACACATAATAGTTGAAATGAAAAAGGAAACTATTACGTCGGCGCCAACGACGGCGGACGACGAAGGTGGGGAGGAGTTTCACGGTTATGGATTACGCATTTTTATTTAATTATGTGGATTTTTGAGGAAATGAAATGGATTGTTTTGTTGATGAAAGGTAATGAAAAATGAAATGTGCTATTAAAAATACAGCTATGCCTTGTAATTTGTGGAATATTGCTATTTTTTGTAATTAAGGATGAAAATTTGTATATTTGTGTAAAAAACTCTTAAAATTTTACCTAGAATAATTGTGTTTACTCTGCGCATAGCCAACTATATTGTATTAACAATAACATTGAAGTAGCTTACAATGCTAATCACTAATTCACTATCAATCTCGGAAAAGTTTGCGTCTGTGGTTACGTAAGGTGGACATCTTTTGCCGCATAGAATAGCTACGTAGGGTTGGGTTAAAGGAACATATATCTATTATTGGTTCTCTGGATATTGTTCATTTCTTTTCATCAGAATCATTTCTAACTTTATATCTTGGCTGATACAATTGATTTGGCTGAGTAATGACGTATAAGATGAACATAAATTGGGCTTCTTGGGACAATATTATGTGGTTAATATCAACGATAGAGAAAGAAAGTGTGTAACTTATATACGTTAATGGTGTCATAATAATGAAAATTCTTCACACGAATATATGAGTAAATTAAACTAAATAAAAAGGAATTTTTTGGTATACGCACAAACATACATGATGCATCCCATGCAACAGGTAAAGGGTTAAAGTACACGCAGGGGGGTAATTTGCCTTTGTGCGTACCTACAGATTGATCTCGTCTTGAGTTTACAAGTACGACCTTATCTTGAGTAAAACTTTCGCACAGAGATCAGTTTTAACACTAGTATTTGGTTTGAGGCCACTATTTTCGTTGGTCTTACACTAGAGGTTATTTTTGGGTCTTTACTAAATAAACATTGATTTAAGTTTTGATCATTGACTGAAGTTCAGTCCATACGGCCCTTGGACTGAAGTTCCATCTTTAAGGACTGAACTTCAGTCAACATGATCATGGACTGAAGTTCTATCTTTAAGGATTGAACTTCAATACGGCCCTTTTACTGAAGTTCTATCTGTTAAGCAAAAGTGGTCACAAACTAAATATTTTGATATTAGTGACCTGTGTCGAAAGACCAGAAGCAAAAGTGGCATTTCGTGCACTTACCCCTTATCTTGAGGTGGAAACGAAAGTAGGTAGCCATTGTAAGGGTTACTATTTACAGTTCAGCCACTATTTTCAATCGATTTACTTTTTCTATGTAAATACTCCATTTAAACTTTCTTTAGGATTGATATAAAAATAGGTACAAACTTCAGGATTCTGAAGTTTAGTTTTTCTGTTCAAAATTTCAAGACACGGAATCCTTAACTTTTTCAGTTTGTTCAAAACTTCAACACATTGTTTTTCAAATATAAAACTTTAGGTTACGTTCTTAAGTTCAGTTTGCAAAAAACTTCAAGAAACTGTGGACTGAGCTTTGTTTTTTAGCTAAATTTCTGAGGATTGTGTTCTTAAGTTCAGTAGTAGCTATTGGTGTACTTACCCCTTCTTTAAAGTTGTGGCTAAATTTGTAAAGTCATTGTAAGTGTTGGCTAATTCATGAATAGCATCCCTAAGAGTTGCTATTGGTGCACTTTACTATGTTGGCCCAATATGGTGTACTCTGTAAAAATTTCGTCACGTAGCCTGTTTTGACCGTGTTAAATGAATACTAGCCAGCGATGCAAAACTGTTTGAAGACTAGCCACCTCCGGACAAATCCCAGTACTTATATTGGGAAGCTTCAGTGAACTAACCCCAGTATAAAATAGAGAAAAAATATATATATAACCAAAAACACATTTAGCCTTACTTTCAGATAGACATTAGGACTATTGCACAAAGGCTAGCCAATATTTACCATATAGAAATATGTCTAGGCAGTGTTTGTTCCTTAAAAATAGCATGAATGACTTTGACTATATAACAGATTAAGGTAAGTTTGAGAATCCTAATATTAATAGTATTCCTTTTTTTTTTCCTATTATGTATCCACTCATCCCTGATTATTAGGCAAAAGATATTCATCCTATTTCACTTTAATTTTCGTGTGCATATATTTGTAACTCTGTGATATTCTTTGTAAAAAAGAACAATTTGTCGTTTCTCTATTCTTAAACAAAAGACGTTTAAAAAGATAAATTTTAATCAATATTGCTGGCATATTGTTTAAATATCATTCAACATATTTTTAATTGGAACTTTACTTCCGTGCATATCGTTTTTTTTTAGTTTGTTTATTGTCCAAGTATTGGCTACAATGCCCTTGTGATATTCGATATACAGAATACACATACAATATGCACATATATTATGATTTATATTCAATACCACTCCAATATGCATCCAATATCCTCTAATTAACTCGCTTGTAAATATATTACAATAATGCATATGTAGTATGAATTAGACAAAATATGCATCCAACATGCATAATGTATGCATATTGGTAATTTATGCACCTCATATGCATGCCATACTAATTAGAGTCGGACTTATTTTTGTTTATTCTAAAATATGCCTACATTACATATATTCTTGTTGTAGGATTTTGACGTTAGATTAGGAGAAAATCATGTAATTAAAGATTGTGTTAAGATATTTATGATGTATCCAAATTAATTAGAAAGATAAACTCCATAAAATCAGTTATGACCCATCATCTCCCCTTAAAAATAGGCATTTAAGGTGGTGGGTGTTTTATCAAACTGGATGGCTATAAAAAGTGGTAGATATATGGGTAAATGTCTATAAATCATAATAAAGGAAGAATGTGTTTATTTTTTGTTTATGACCCTTGTGAATGTCTATGCCACGTAATTTTCTCTATAAAATACTGGGGCTTTAAACAAGTTTTGTTCAAAGTCCAAGTATTTTGTTATAGGACTTTGTATAAAGCTTCAGTCCCATCAAAGTCCCATAACAAAATGCTGGGGCTGTGAACAAGTTGTTCACAACCCCAGCATTTTGTTATGGGACTGAAGATTTATATATAAAGTCCCATAACAAAATAATGGAATTTATTCCTTTGATGGGACTTTTGTTATGGATAAATCCCATTATTGTGTTGTGGGAATTATTTTGTTATGTGATAAAGTCCCATAACAAAATAATGGGACCTTTGAACTAATATAGTTCAAAGGTCCCATTATTTTGTTAGTTCAAAGGTCCTATTATTTTGTTATGGATTATTTTGTTATGGGACTTCTTCAGTTCCATAACAAAATACTTGGGCTTTAAACCCAGTATTTTGTTATGGGACTAGTCTGGGGTGTTTTTCCAACGCTAATGGAGCTTAAGTATGCGAGCGAATTTTTGGCTAGTCTTCAATGAATTTTGAAACGGTGGATAGTCCCCAATGAGCGAGTCCAAAAATGACTATTGATCAAAATTACACAAACTCTCAATCCTAAACTGGACCAGTTTATCGTTACGTCTTCAGCCCTTTTTTGTTCCTAAAATCGTCATAATTTTTTTTGGAAAAGTTACGCCACATAATTATTGGAAAAGAATAATTACTATTTTTATCCACTTTTTGTTCTTTCCATAACCATTTTTCCTTTGGATAGAAAAAGTTATGGACAACTAAAAGTAAATATTTGTTGATGAGCGGATATTTATGTAAACTTTCTTCTTTTGTTTTTTTAAAACCCCATACCATTCCTCTTTCTCGAAACAAATAGTGGTCCTTTCACTTATTGCTTTTATGGTGACTCGAATCCACAACCTTTTGAATGCAACTGAAGGGTGCATACTATATGAGCAACTCTTACTTGTCAAAAAATTTGTCATAATTCATTCATAACATTGGGATATTTAAAATAAGGCAATTTACATAACTATACAAATCAATTTTTTTTTTTTATATAAAAATGTCAATACTATCACATTTAAAATATAGCAATATATTTTTTCAATACATAGCAAATACATATAAAAATGGTGATAAAATCGTAGCTCCCCTTCCAACACTATCTTGTGACCCCAACCGCCGCCCCCCACGACTACCTCCGCCAGTTGCCACCGGTTGCAGGAAAAATTTTGTTAATATTTTTTCGTGTTAATTTTTGTATGTGTAGTGTATGTACGGTGTGTGCATGTGCATATATAAGCCATACACATCGTATATAATGAATAAACAAACATACATTTACGTATTAGTATACCTAGTGTATGTCCGGTGACATGCATGGGGTATACGTATGACATACACATTCTTTGCCTCCAAACCGCCACCAAAATCCACAAAACACACGCCCTAGAAACCGTAGCAGTCACTGGAAAAACAAAAGAAAAAAAAAGAAGAATCTAGAGCATAAAGAACGAGCAGCGCTTATGTTTCAAGGGACATCTCCTTGCGCTTATGTTTCAAGTAATTCTTAAAAATCCTTTCATAATGGAGGCAAATTTTCAATCATAATCGCAACTTGAAACGCCTCATTAATCACCAAACTTTCAAAGAAAAGTTTGTAAGCAACAATATAATTAATACTCTTAATATAAGTATTAATCAGGATCATACCTTCAACAAGGAGATCATGAATTATGAGTTGAAGTTCTTGGACTTGGGACACAACAGATTTGTTATCCACCATCTTATAATCCAGAAATTTGGCAGCCACAAAATTTTTAAGTCCATCGTCTTCAGTCTTATATTTCTTTTCCAGTGCATTCCGCAGTTCCTTTGACGTTTCAACGTTACTATAAACGTTGTACAAGTCATCTTCCAAGCCACTTAGAATATAATTCTTGCATAGGAAGTCAGAACGCTTTCATGCCTCAATAACAAGGAAGTGCTCGTTGTCAGGTGTTCCATCAGGCAGGATCAGAGCATCCTCTTTATAAACCTTTGCAGGCTTAGAGTGGCCAGATAAAAGAACATCTTTTGTTGCCATCTCTTAAAGTCAACACCAGAAAATTTTCCCGACTTTTTCGCTGGTGGCATAGCCGTTGCAGGTGCGGCAGCACGGCTAGACCCTGCAACACCAGAAACTGTGGCAGCAGTAGCACTCAGAACATGGACGGTTTGTTCCACTCCGTATGTCTTCTCTGTGAAAATGACGCAAGCAGAAACCACAATCAACAACCGGTAAAGTATTTAAATCTTCAAATGGAACACAAACAAACTGTTTAAACAGTGAAGTGTTTAATCTTCAAATCTGAATAACAGTCGGAGTAGAAAATAGGAGTAGAAAACCACGAAGGCTTTAGTCTCTAGAAATAAATTAATTAACAGCAAATATGAGTAGAAAACTTCGAAGGTTTTAGTCTCCTTAATCAGTGTCCTCAAACAAAATATTATTTAAATGCAGAAAATAAATAATAGTAGATTCCTTAAGCTTGTTATGCCCGCGTTCAAAAATATCAGAAAATGCAAAAACAGAAATGCATACACAATATATATTGGACAATCCCGAGCCCATAAGTTTCTTGTGTCTACTTGAGGAATCTAATCCCCTCACTGTTGCCCAAGGTCAACTTGTTAATTCCTCCTATGATGGAACGTGATTGCAGTTCTACGGTAGTAGCACTTCAAACTGTAGAACTCGGCGAACTCAAAGAATCGGAGCAAATCACACGACACTTACTGTTTGTATTAGAGTAATGCAGAAGAAAGGGAGGAGACAATCGGAAAATTTCTTGAGGAAAAAAATTGTAGAAGGGCACGTATTTATAGCCAAAGGATAGGCTGGAATGAAAAGACACAACCTTTCAAATGTGGTTGTTACAGAAACGAGCACACTAATGGTTGGCTTTAAAAATGTAACAGGAAATTAAAAAATGGAAGAGAAATCAGATTACCGTTACAAAAATGGAATACCGAATATTAATAAAATATTAATATTATTTAATACATTTTGTTTTTGTTAGTACAAAAAATTAAGTTAATCAATCATATCAATTGACCAAATCCAATTTCGAATTTTGAAGCCGAAGCATATCGATTGACCAAATCCGAAACCAAGACGAACGAGCGACAACGATGGGGCGAGGCTCCCCTTCTTATCAACCCTTTTAAGAGTTAGAAGAAGTACTTCTCTATTTAAACCCAACAAAAGTCTTTTCCTCTACCAATGTGGGAGAAAATGTATTTCCTTTATAAAAGGAACCTTTTCACCTTTCCACTCATTTTCTATTCACACTCTTCACATTTCAAAAACCCCAACAAGTTCTTTAATTATTATATCTTTAATTTTATTAAGCTCACTATTTTGTACTGCACATAATGATTCATGCTCACAATGGGGTTGCCCACAAATCAATTTCTGCCCCATTACTAGCTCAGTGCTAGCATTGATAGTAAGGTTGTGCCCCGCGTATATGTCACACGCGACCCACCACGGTGGAGGGGCACGGTGGTGTTTTGGTGGTGATAGGAGTGAGTTATTGTGGAAGTGTAACAAGAGGTAGATAATAAAGGTAAAACTATGAGCCCGTTTGGGTGGGCTTAAAAGTGTGAAAATTTCGTCCAAAAGCCACTTTTAACACCGGTATTTGGTTTGAGACCACTATTTTTTTTGTCTTACACTAGAGGCCACTTTTGGGTCTTTATTAAATAAACATTGACGTAAGTTCTGATCATTGACTGAAGTTCAGTCCATACGGCCCCTGGACTGAAGTTCCATCTTTGAGGACTGAACTTCAGTCCATATGGCCCTGGATTGAAGTTCCATCCTTAAGGATTGAACTTCAGTCCATATGGCCCTGGACTGAAGTTCCATCTTTAAGGACTGGACTGAACTTCAGTCAACATGGCCCTGGATTGAAGTTCTATCTTTAAGCATTGAACTTCAATTCATATGGCCTGGACTGAAGTTCAATCTTTATGGATTGAACTTCAGTCAACATGGCCCTGGACTGAAGTTCTGTCTTTAAGGATTGAACTTCAATCCATATGGTCCTGGACTGAAGTTCAATCTTTAAGGACTGAACTTCAATCCGGCCCCTAGACTGAAGTTCTATCTTTTAAGCGAAAGTGGCCACAAACTAAATATTTTAGTATTAGTGGCTTGTGCCCAAAGACCAGTGGCAAAAGTGGCATTTCGTGCACTTTCCCCCTTAAAAGTGGCTTATAAGCTTATAAGTCCATTAATATATATTTGGTAACTTATAAAGTTTTTGCTTTATAAGTCATAAGTGACTTAAAAGCCACATTTTGAGTCTAACTTCTCTTTTAAGTCACTTTTTCACTTATATGACACTTAAAATAAGCTACTTATAAGCCCACCCAAACAGGCTCTTAAACTATTTTGGACTTATAAGCCATAAGTGACTTAAAAATCACTTTTGACTTATAAGCCACTAAAATAAGCTGAGCAGGCTCAATGTAACCTTGGAGTTTGTTTCTGCCCGGTAAAAGATCGAGTAGGTGCACCTTTGTGTTTGGTGGATTTTCGAGCATTTTTTAGAGAAACTTTATTTTTTATTTTGACTTTTTGGACTTTAGTTTTACTAGACTGAATAGTACAAAGTATATTCTGGTTCAATATTGAATACACAACTTTAAATTTTTGTATCATTTAATTTAGAATTATTTACATAATTATGTAATGCTAAAATCTTAATTATACAAAAATAGCAATGATTATTTTTATTTAAAATATAGCAATATTTTTTTACAACATAGCAAATACACATAAAGAAAAAATTACCGTATGTGTGGAATTACACAAAAATAGAAATGATTGTTTTATTTTAAAATATAGCAATATTTGTCACTCTCACTTTTTGGTTCATTAAACTCGAAGCTCACTAATCTAAGGACTCGTTTGTTCCTAAAAAAGATTTGCTATTTTTCAAAAAAAATTGAAAAGTATATTTGTCCATGAAATAGTTTTTGAAAAATCAAAAAGTGGTTTAGAGCACTTTTTCAAGTTTTTCATAAAAAGTTTTTCCCCTCTCACAAAACTCTACTTTTTTTCAAGTAAAATGTATGTCCAAACACAACTTCAACTTCCAAATACTATTTTTCAACTCAACTTCAAAAACTATTTTTCAAATATTTTTTCAAATCTATGGCCAAATAGCCACTAAGTGTTAAATTTTGGAACCGCATCTCCAAATTATATAGCTTCATGGTTTAAGCTTATACTACTTTAGAAGGCCTCATATGAATCGGCCAATTAATTCGAGGCCATGTAATCCGTTTAACACTCATTGTAACCCGCTCATTTATTTGGTTTCGTACTTGTAAAAAAGGAAGAAGGAATATGTTGTCCCCTTTAGATTTACTATCTTCTATTGAAATAGCTTTTATATACTCTTATGTCGCTTTTTTGTTTGAAGTTAGCAGTGATGTTTCTTTGAATAACAAAAGATAATCATACGATGAAGAAGAAAGAAGAGGAAAGGTCAGTCAAACTTCGGACATATCAAAGTATTGTTTGATTTGTTCTAGGTTGACTGATTCAAGGTGAAATGGGCCAAGTCTTCAATAAAAATAATTGGGCCTCAATGTTAAATTGGGTCATTGAGTTACTGGACTGATTTAATATTTTACACAACAAATAACTCATTGGCCCATTGGCCCAAACATGAAGAACAAACATACTACTTTGTCAGCATTGTATAGAATAGTTAGATATTTTTTATTGTTGAAAGGAATCTTGTATTGATAATTCTAGAAATAGTGACTAGGCAGATTGTTAGAGTTTGTTAGAGGTTAGATGTGTAATTACATGTTGATGGTAGCTTTGTATAAATACTGGATATAATTTATGAAATAAGATAGAAGAAAATTTCCCATAATTTGTTCCATTTCCACATGGTATCAGAGCAATAAAGGCTCTTCAGCGTCTGTCAAAATTTTCTTTAGTCTTCTTTTTCACTAAGCTCCAATGGCTACTTCACAAACAAATCCTAATCCATCAGAACTTCCTGTTACTGTCACTGCTGATGAATCTTCTACCAAGACCGTAACAGTCATTGATTCCAGTCATCCACTCTATCTTCATGCATTTGATTATCCTAGAATGACTCTTGTCAACTCTTCTTTTGATGGAAGAGGCTATGGAGGTTGAAGAAGATCTGTTCTCATTGCACTCTCTGCCCAAAACAAACTTGGGTTCATTGATGGTACCTGTGTTGCACCAAAAGGTGATTCAAATGAGTATAAATCATGGAATAAGTGCAATGATAGGGTGCTTGCTTGGCTTCTTAACTCCCTCTCTAAGATAATATATGATAGTATGATTTATTCTAAAACAGCTAAGGACCTTTAGATAGATCTGGAGGTGAGATTTGGACAGTCTAATGATGCCAAACTCTACCACCTCCAGAAAGAACTTAATAATTTATTCCAGGGACCCCATAGTGTTTCATCTTATTTTACTAGAATAAAAAAGATATGAGATGAACTTGATGCTTTAAATACTCATGTCAATATCTTTTGTACATGTGATTGTGGTGGAAAATAAAAGGTCACTAAATCTATTCAGGATGAGAGGCTCATCCAATTTCTGATGGGATTAAATGACACTTATGCTTCTGTTAAGAGCAGTGTCTTAATGATGTCACCCTTACCCAGTGTTGGTCAGGCTTATTCCCTCATCATTCAAGATAAGGGAAGTTTATGTTAGTCCTCAATATCCTACTGATTGAAGTTCATTTTTGGTAACTAATCAATTCCCTAACAAGAAATCTGGTACTGATTATAGGAAAAGATTCTTATGAAGGGAAGACTAATGCTCTAATCTGTTCTTACTTAAGAAACCTGTTCACTCTGTTGACAAATGCTACAGGATCATTGGATTACCTCCTACTTTTAAATTTACCAAATCTAAAGAGGGAAACTATGCACAGAGCAATGTTGTGCATTCAGGAGGGGATACCAGCTCTGTTTCTCTCTATTCTGAGACTGGTGCAACTTCTCAGACTCCTCTGAGCAAAGAACAACTCAACCAGCTTGCCCAGTTGATCATTCAGGCCCAGGTTGTTCCCACAGAAACAGTTGCAGCGGCATCTGCTGGTATATCATCTGACACACCTAGTTGTATCTCCTGTTTTACTCACCTTAGTTTCAATTCTTGGATTTTGGGCTCAGGAGCTTCTGAGCATATGAATTATGATCAAAGTTTGTTATCTGATATTGTTCAATTACCTAAACATGTCATTGTTAATCTACCTAACTCCAATAAGATCATTGTGACTCATGTAGGCATTGCCTCTATATTACCTGATCTGACTATAGAACATGTTCTTTATGTCCCTAGTTTCAAATTTAATTTAATATCCATTCGAAAGCTTTGCTCACAGCTTCATTGTTCACTGATCTTCTCTTCTTCACATTTGTCTTTTGCAGGCCCCTTCAATGAAGAGGCCTCAAGTTCTTGGTAAATCTAGAGATGGCCTATGCCTTTTGCATTCTCAAGTTTCAAGTCCAGCTTCCTATCTACTTCCTAGCAAAATAATCCCATCTGCTGATGATGTATTTCAGTCTAGTTCAACTTTAGAAGTTCCTAGTGTTTGTAATAAAGATAGTACACTTTCTACTGATGTACTTCATTCTATTATTAGTTCAGTTTTTGCTTCTAAAGCTATGAGCTTAGAATCAGATGTAATCTTATGGCACACTGGACTGGGCTATTTGCCTTTTCAAGCAATGAAAAATTGGCTTTCATTTCCACTTTGCTCTAAGGCTCTTTTACCATTTCCTTGTCAAATTTGTCCTCTTGCTAGACAATCTAAATTGCCTTTTACTTCTAGTGACATTTCTACATCTCAGATTTTTGAGTTAATACACATTGATGTTTGGGGGCCTTATTCAGCTGTGACATACAATGGATATAAGTACTTTCTGGCTATAGTAGATGACTATAGCAGAGGTACTTGGACTTTTCTTTTATCTGCCAAAGGGAATGCATTCTCAGCCTTAAAGAATTTTTAGCAATGGTTGATAGACAATTTGGTTTGAAGGTGAAGAAAATAAGATCTGATAATGCCCTTGAACTAGGTTTCAGTCTCATCCATTCTGAATTTTTTTCCTCAAGAGGCATTCAGCATCAAACATCATGTGTTTACACACCCCAGCAGAATGGGGTGGTAGAAAGAAAATACAGACATGTGTTGGAAACCTGTAGAGCTCTTCTATTTCAGTCCAAGGTTCCAATTGAGTATTGGAATGAGTGCCTCCTGACTACTATTTTTGATCAATAGATTTCCATCCAGAGTCTTAAAGAATAAGACTCCTTATGAATTACTGTTTGGCAAGCCACCTACATACTCTTTTTTGAAGTGCTTTGGTTGTCTGTGTTATGTTTCTACCAAATCTGTGCATAGGAACAAATTAGAACCTAGGGCAACACCTTGTATATTTTTGGGACATCCTTTTGGAAAGAAGGGCTATAAGGTGTTGAACTTGGAGACCAAACAGATTTCAATCTCAAGGGATGTCATTTTTCATGAGAGTATCTAACCTTTTGCCACCAAGACACACTCACCGTCTCCTGTTTTTCCTACTCAACCTATCCTTTTAGGTTTTGACTATCCTATCCACACTACAGCATCATCTCCTATATTTTTTCCTCATTCTCCTTCTTCCTATACATCTGCACCATCATCCAGTTCCTCGCCCAAGCCTATGACTACACCATCTCATTCCCCACTGCTTTATTCTCCTATAAGACTCTCCATGCCACAAACCAACTCTCCAATAACCCCATCCCTTGCCTCTATCACCACTCAACAACTTCCTCTCCCTAGAAAATCATCCAGACCTCACAATCCCCCTTCCTACCTCCAAGATTTTGTCTGCAATTCTGTTGTATTAACTGATTTGCATAACTCTTGCTTTCTCACCCCTGCCACTCCCTCAGCCTTCTCATTTGTTGCTCTGACCATTCCCAACCAGCAGCTCATTCACTCTATCAGTTCTATTACAGAACCTCTTAGCTATGCTCAGGTTTCTTCCCATCCAGGCTGGGTAAGGGCTATGGATCAAGAACTGGAAGCCTTGGCCTCTAACCAGACCTGGATATTGTTGACATTCCACCAAGAAGAAGGACTTTGCCTTGTAAATAGGTTTACCAGGTCAAGCACAAATCTGATGGCAGTATTGAAAAGTTGAAGGCACGTTTGGTTGTTAGGGGAGACATCCAAAAGGAGGGGATTGATTTCACTGAAACCTTTTCCCCAGTTGTCAAGATGACAAAAATTAGATGTCTCATGGTCATTGCTATCAAGAAAGGCTGGGACATCTCTCAGTTAGATGTAAACAATGCCATTTTACATGGAGACCTCCAAGAGGAAGTCTATATGAAATCTCCAGCATGTTTCATTTCTCCTAATCCTACACAGGTTTGCAAACTCAAGAAATCTCTATATGGCCTAAAGCAGGCCTCAAGGCAATGGTTTGCCAAACTCACAGCAGCCTTGACTTTCAAAGGCTTTTCATCTTCTCGAAATGATTACTCATTGTTTTTTTAAAAAGACTGGTGCTACTGTTACTATTGTTGCAGTATATGTGGATGACATTTTGTTGACAGGAGACAACTCTGAGGAGATCTCTAATCTAAAGCTATTTTTGGACAAGGAATTTAAAATTAAAGATCTTGGGGATCTTCACTATTTTCTTGGCCTAGAAATTCTCCGAGAACAACAAGGTTTTATAGTTTGCCAGCGCAAATACACTCTAGAATTAATACAAGAATTTGAATGTGCTCATTTACCTTCTGTTTCTTCTCCTTTGGATCCTTCCAAGAAACTCAGTGTTGATTCAGGGGTTCTTCTCTCAGATCCGACCATTTATCGGCGCCTCCTTGGTAAATTAAACTACTTTGACTAATACTCGTCCCGATCTCTCCTTCGCTGTTCACCATTTGAGTTAATATATGGCATCTCTTCGTCTTCCTCATTTTGATGTTGCTCTTTGTGTCCTTCGATATCTCCGCTCAAATCCTCACAGGGACTCCTTTTGTCCTCTTCTATTTCATTTGAATTGCTTGCTTATTGCGATGCCGAATGGGCCTGTGTTGATTCCAGACGCTCCATTGGTGGGTTTTTATCAGTCTTTGAGGCTTCCCTATTTCCTGAAAATCAAAGAAACAGCTTTCAGTTTCTTTATCATCCGCTGAAGCAGAATATAGATCTATGAGATGTGTGGTTGCGGAACTTACCTAGTTATCACGATTGCTCACTGATTTATCTGTCACTTCATCGCTTTCGATTCCCGTATACTCTAATAGTCAATCGGCAATAAAGCCCTTTCAGGGCCTGCTCACACTCGGATTCTCGGCAAGTTGAGCATCGGATCCCTCTCCTCCAACTTGGGGGGGGGGGGGTCTTAGCTTTGATGTTTCTTCGAATAACAAAAGAAAATCAAACGATGAAGAAGAAAGAAGTGGAAAGGTCAGTCAAACTTCGGACATATCAACGTGTTGTTTGATGTGTTCTAGGTTGACTAATTCAAGGTGGAATGGGCCAAGTCTTCAGTAAAATGAATTGGGCCTCAGTGTTAAATTGGGTCATTGAGTTACTGGACTGATTTAATATTTTACACAACAAATAACTCATTGGCCCATTGGCCCAAACACGAAGAACAAGCATACTACTTTGTTAGCATTGTATAGAATAGTTAGATATTTTTATTGTTGAAAGGAATCTTGTATCGATAATTCTAGAAATAGTGACTAGGTAGGTTGTTAGAGTTTGTTAGAGGTTAGATGTGTAATTACATGATGATGGTAGCTTTGTATAAATACTGGACATAATTTATGAAATAAGATAGAATAAAATTTCCCATAATTTGTTCCATTTCCACAAGTTTGTATTATAGATTGGTTTTACAACATGATTTTCCTAAGTGAATCAAATGCAAACAGTTTAAGCAATGAAATGTATGTGGATAGAGCATTATAGATCACTTTCTAAATAAATTTAAGAGGGTTCTTTGATTTTTCAAATTATTTTAGATTAAACGCTTGACTTTTATTAGAGACTTGACTTTTTTCTCTGTGTTTACACTGTTGTATTTGTTTAGTTTTCCGATTGTAATAAGAGAAACATATAAATGTTCTTTTTGTGAGAAAATTTTCACTTGTTAAAAGAAAAACACCAAAAAGCTGGGCGGCAAACATTTGTTCGTCACTTTAGTCAGGTATTTTTTCTTCGTTAAATCTAATACTCTTAACTCTTTAACGACTTCTTCGTTTAGACAAAATAATACAGCTTGAAAGAAAATCTTTCTTATTAAAGAAATCAAAGGTTGGCACGAGGGCTGCTTCAAGTCGATTGGCAGTGGCGTAGCCAGAAATCTTAGTAAGCTAAGGGTGTTTAAGATTTGAACTAGTAAATAGTAGTAAAATAAATTCGATTAGTGGCTTCATTGCTATTTGGCTCAACCAAGCGCTTCTGAAGATAATCTGTTTTCCTAAAATCACTATTTATTGCTCGATCATTACGAGCGTTACGATTCATTCGATTGACAGGTCCAATCATTCATAGCCTCTCGAGCATAACCCATATCCATGCAGAGATTGATGATTGAGGATCTATACAGAATTTTATGAAATATTTTAAAGAGAAGCTGAGATGATTTATACTAGCTTGGTTAGGTCACTTGAACGATTTCAATAATCTGTATCCAGCAGTAAAAAATTTGTGTATTTCACCTTTTTAGTCATGTAGCTTTTAAAATCCGCAGATTACTATATAATTGAAATACTCGTTGAACGATCGAATGAGTTGAGATTTGTACAACAATAGATCGCACAAGTAAATTGAAAGAAGTATCGGTCTACCAATTGTATATTTTGGGCTTTAATTATTTTTCGATTTAATTTAGGGAAAATTTTCAAAACTAGGCACCCCACAACACAAAATTACAAATGAGGGGCCACATTTCATCCATAGCACCCCTTTATTTTTACATTACACAACATAGCACCCCTTATTTCAAAATTACATAACATAGCACCCATTTAAACTAAAAACCCCTGAGCCACTCCCTCACCCTCCCCCACCACTGCCCCGCCGCCATAAACTGAGCCGCCATCGCTGTCGCCGCCGGCCGGCAGTGGCAGGTGGCCGGAAAACCAAAAATTCACCGGATTTGCTTATTTTATTTGTAGATTTGTTTAAATAATTATTTTTTGATAATTTTATAGACCTAAATCTTTCAAAATAATAAATTATACATGTAAATACATAGAAAATTGTGGATGCAAAAAGAAAAATACAAAAATATACAGAAAAACATAAATTTTGTACAAAACATCCATAAAAAGTGCACAAATCTGAAATTTATACAATTTTATTCATTATTCACACACGCATATACAACTTTATACAAATTTTAAAATACATAGAATGTGTTTTATACACTGTCAATACGTACTTATACATTTTTATACATGTTTACAGAATTGTATAAACTTGTATAAAAATATATAAAAGTGTATAAGCTCACAAATCTAACTTTAAACAGTGCTTCGGGCAGCTTGTACACAAAATCTTAACAAACATCCCAGATCTATACAATTTTATACAAGAAAAATACTAGATCTAAACATTAAACAAAAGTTTTAATAAAAAACTAGTAGATCTCAATGAATTTTTATGATAAAAGTGAAGAAAAAGAAGAAACTTGATAAATAAATTCCTCACCGAAGTTTGGATCGCAATACAAGACGAAAATCAACATTGCTATTCAAAAAACAAAAAATAAAAAAAAACGAAAAGAAGAAGAAGAAGAAGCGGCGGCGGTGGTGGTGGTGGTCACCATGGCGGGGACGTCGTTAGTGGCTTGGAGGGGAGGGGAGGGGAGGGGATGACGGTGGGGTAGTGGTGGAAGGGTTAGGGGAGGGTGGCGGCTGCATTAGGGTTAATGGGGAAGAGAAGAGAGAAAATGGGAAGGAGAGAAGGAGAAGAGGGGAAAAAAATGGAGGCTAGGGTTTTTTTTCTTTAAATAGGGTGCTATGGAGTGAAAGAAAAAAAATAAAAAAAGTATGGGGGTGCTAGGTCGGGTAAAGAAGGAAAATAGGGGTCTTTTTTGGTAATTTTCATAAGTGAGGTTGTTGACACCCAATTTCGTCCCGAAATTTTAATTAATTAAATAAAAATTAATTATTAAAATTAAAATTCATTAAAGTAAATTAATTAAATAAAAATCAATTATTAAAATTAAAATTCATTAAAGTAAATTAATAAATTTTAGAAGAAAAGGGTTAAATTACATTGTTTACATTAAAATCCAGTTTATAAATGCAATTAGTTTAACTAAAAGTAAAAGGGGCTAAATGTGCAATCTCCCATCCAATTAGCCTACCTGTGCAAACCATATAACACACATTACATACACACAACACATTACACACACGTGCATATCCCCTCCATTGCCAATTCAGTTTTTCCCCAACCCGATTCCTATTTCTCACGACCCGATTCCCCCCCCCCCCTCCCAAAACCCCACGTCAGTCCAAGGATCTGTACTCAACTGGTCCCCCTCTAGATGCCATATCATCATCTCCGTTCCATAGCCGTTGTTTCAATCATCATCGTCCATTTTGAAGGCAAGTGAATCGGATCGTCGATTCATCGATTCAGCTGGCATTTCATTGAGAATAAGAGTCAAAATTGTACCATCCTCTGAAAAAAGACAATTTGGACCCTTATTTCTCTAATGAAATGTCAATTTTAGGCCGGGTTTTTTCTCCAAAATCTCGAATAAGGAGAGGTACCTGAAACCCTAAGAGCTGCAGGTATATATTGTTATTCTCTTGTTCTTTTCAGGGGGTTCATTTTTTTAGGGAGGAGGAGGCAGAGCATATTTTGATCTTTGAAAATACATATATCGTTACTGTTTTCGGTTTCTGTTTGGGGATTCAAACATCACTTTCGGGCTTGTGTTGTCGCTTCAATCTTTAACTCGTCGCCTTGTTCTCGACCTTGTTTTAGTCATCGCTTGTTTGAGTCGTGTTTTCTTCATATCGTCGCTTCAGTTCCTGCTCCGCAAAAGGTAAACTTTGCCTCGATTTTATTTTATGTTGAATGTAATCCGATAAAATGCTATACATACACTGGTGACGATTTAAACTTTTAACTATTCCTGAGTGTCGAGATTTATTAGCATAAACTGATTTTGTTAGCTTTAAAATGATGAAAGAGCTTTGGTTCTTGTTGGTGAGTTCATTAGGGAGATGTCCTTGGTTGCTTTTCTGGTTGTCTAGGAGTAAAGGAAGTAGGGTAAGCTGCTTCTCTGATATTGCTTGGTTTCTAAAGTAGGTCTGTGGTATGTAAGGGTGTTATGGTTGGCTTTTCAGGGATTCTTGGGGTCTGGTTTGTCTTGCATAGAGGGAGTTAGATAGTCTGGCTTGTTTCTGGCTGTTGAGAGATGAGTGTAGAAGGCAGAGGTCTGGTTTGTAGTAGTCTGTTCTGATTTTGATTGTGCAGCTGTGAGGGAATAGAGGATGCAGGTGGAATGTGAGTGTATGCTGGTTGTTTAGTTTGTTTTGGTAAGTTTGAGGGATGCTGTCTCATTAATTTGTTTCTTCTTGTCAGATGTTCAAGATGGTGTGTTCTTGTTCTTGGTTGCCTAGGAATATTGAGGATGTAAATCAGGTTGGTGTTCCTAGGGGTTGAATAGGTGGTTATATGTGAGGGCTGTTCTCAGGTTGTCCAAGGTTGTGTATGCTGGTGGTTCTGTGAGATTAGGGAGCAGGGTGTGTGTGTGAGTTGTTTGTGAGGTTGTCTTTATTGATCAGGGAGTTAGGAGTTTAGTTTTCAGGTATAAGATGAGAGCATGGAATGTTTGTTGTGGTTTTAGGCAGATTGTAGGTGTGTGTGTTCAGTTTATAGGCTTGGAGTATGTAGGTAATGTGAGTTGCTTCAGTTTCTTGGTGTGGGATCCAGAGCAGTCAGTTCAGGGGCTGCTAGAAGTGCTTGTCCCCTGGTGGTGTTTGGTTTCTGCCTGATATAGTGTAGTTTAGGATTGAAGAGTGTGTGAATGCTGAGAGGTATGGCTAGTAAGAGTAGTTGTTTAGCTGCTCACTGTCTTCCATGAAAACTTGTTGCATTTTTTCTTAGTTTATGAAAGTGGTCTTTAATTTTAAGAAGTTCAGCATGTATGTTAAAGCCAAACTCTGGTTCATCTATTCTTAAAAGTTAAAAGCTTCAATCTTTCTTAATAATTTGGTTGCTTGGTTAATGCTAATGGGAATAACTTCGCTGCCTGTTATATTCTTTTGGTTTCCTTGATATTTATGGTTATATTGCAGTCTTGGAAGGAAGCCATGCCTATGTTATGGATAGTACAACTGTTAGAAGTAACTTTTGCTTAATTTAGATGTTTGGCATGTTAAATCAAATCTTGTTTAAGCTAAGGCATGATTAGTTCATATTTGGTTTATTGATTTGCTTACATTTTCAAATAATGTGTTGTCCGAAGACTTGGTCTTTCATATGGGAACTTTTCAGTTCAGTTCATTTAGCCAATTGGCTATACACATTGCACCTTTTCGGCTCGCTTTCTTTCTTATTCACTTGATGAGAATTGTCATAAACATGTATGTCCTTACTTTTGCTGCTGCCTGTTTGCTAGAGGAACGAGTAGATGAGTTTTTTTTTTTTTTAAAAAAATAATGTCTGTACCTGCCTTTTCTTTTAGCATGGAAAGCTCTATGGTTACCTTTTTTTGTGTAACCTTTATCTCTTGTTAAGTGTGTTCCTCTAGGAGGTGTCTTCTAATTAAGGATTAATATTGTCTGAAGCTTTAGTTATGTTTTTCAGAGTTGAATTGCTCCCTCTAATTTAATGTAGATTAATCCTCTTTGAACGAGTTAGTTATTTTGTTTTGTTACCATTGGACCTTAGTGTTTTTGAACGCTTGAATTTTTCTATATTGGTTAGGAAAATGTTTGCTCTGGGTGTTTTGGCTGTGCCTTTGTTTTGTCTCGCCATCATTAACTTTCGAGCTCTGTTTCGCTTTCTTTTATAACAGATATTAATCCTTATCTCCTTCTTTTCTTTGCATAAACCACTTGGGACGAGTTGGTGTTAAAACTCACAAACGGGGACGGTATGCATTCGAAGTTACTTGAACCGCTCCGCATTTTCGGAACTTGATATCCCCGAAAATGTAAGAAACGAAAAATGAAAATCACAAAGTCTAAGGCTCAATGATGAGTTTGCACTTCTGGGTTCTATCTTCTAAACTCCATCTTTCCCCGCTCCCTTAGAAAATGCATGTTGTATAGGACTTTCCCATAAACCGGATTAGGAGCTCTGTAAGATAGAAATGATATTTGAATTTTGAATAATTATTGTAAATTACTTAAATTATTTTTATATGAATGCTTTGTATCATTTCTTTGCGAATCGCCAATTAATTTATGGATGTTTAGAATCATTTGTCAATTAATGAGTGCAAATAAAATTCGACTAAAATCTTACCATCGTCATAATTCGCATTTGAATTGCTTCTTTACTTATTATATTAAATATTCAATTATTTATTTATCTAATCTAATTTATTTATTTAGTTAATCAATTAAATTTTAATTATTTATTTATTTATTTACTTAATCTAATTTATTTAATTTCAATTAATCAATTAAATATTTATTTATTTAATCAATTATTATTTATTTACTCCTTTATTTAATTAAAATTGATAAGTATTCATTTATTTAATTAAGTTATTGATTGCTTATTTATTTATCTATTTATTCAATCAATTAATTAATCCTTTATTATTATCCAATTATTTATCTATTTTATTTTATTTAATTATCTAACTTCATTTAACCTTTACTTGTTCTATTAATTTGATCATTATTTCATTATCCATTTAATTAATCTTAAATTGGGTCATTTATTTATCTAAATATCGGCATAATTAAAATCTTATCTTATTTAACTGGCATATAAACTGGCATTCCGTTCATACTTCCCTTACTCCTGGGAACTTCTTGCATTCTCACTTAAATATCCGCGAGGTATATGCATATGTACCCGCAATTTTTTCCACTAAAGAACCCTTTGACGAGTTGGTGTACCGGCGGATTGTCGTGGGAGTTATTCGACCACGAAGCCGCCTGCCACTCACCTGTTAGCCTCAACCGTTAGTCCACTCTTAGAAGGAGATTTTAGGACATGCATGCATATACACCTTAGTCTGGACCCGGTCCTTTGTACCGCCTCCATAGTTAGGAAACTGCCCTTATGTCAATGGGTTCTTGAAACCCAACGACAATGCATATTATGTGCTATGTGATAACGAATCCTCAGTCCTAACCATGTTTTGAGCAAAATCAGATTTGGAATTTTGTCTCCTATGTTGCCTTTTAGGTCAGAAAAGGGAAGAATTTAGCGGAATTGAGATCATAGACAGAATTGCAGTCTGGGGAAAGTTAGGCAGATTTGATTGGTTTGTGTTTTGGAGATGGTATGGTGTAGTGAGATCTATGAGGCGAAGCCCCTTGTGTCTTTAAAAGATCAGTGGGATCCCTCTCATGAATGACTTTGCGTGTGTGTAGGCTCATGTTGACTAACCAGCTGCAAATTCTTATGGAATGAAGTATGCGTGTTGCATACTAGGAGAGTGAAGCCCCTATGTCTATAAACGACCAATGGGGTCCCTCCTTGAAGGCCAGTGCGGTCTTGACTACCTAGGAAACTGAGAGGTTTGATTAAAGCCGAGGACCAGTGAGGAGCCCTATAAACAAGATCTGTGAGCCATGCAAAACCTAGGAAGCTGAGAGGCTTGTCTAAAGCCGAGGACCAGTGAGGTTTTATTTTGAAAGGCCAATTGGCGCCTTTCACGATTTGTAGTCTGGTATTGTGAAGGCAGTTGGAAATCTCACCCTTGGATGTTGTGAAATAATTGGGAGTTGTGCTTGGAGGAGCGTTGATGTTTGCAAAAGGTATAGAGGTTTGTTTCAGGTTTTAGGCATTTGGGTTTAGAAATTTGGTGCAGATGTTGTGGAGAGCATGAGCTGCGGTAGAATTTCGAGTTGACCCCAGCTTTTTGGAAGTTAGTTGGGATAATAGAATTGCATTGTCGAGACGGCGAGCTGATTATTATCAATTATTGTTATATTTATTGCTGACTCTAAATCTGAATTGCTCAAAACTGGCATGAACTATTTTTCGTTACCACTTGTTTGCGCGTCTTAGGCCCACCTCTGGCAAAGAGGCACCTTACAGGGTAGGAAACGTTTGCATTTTCATTTATGCTCAACTACTTGTGTTTGCCACATGTCAACTTATTTAAAATGCAAAGCGCTACGCGATGCGCGCTACGTGGTTTGTGTGCAATTTTGCCAATGACATGCAAACTAACATGGCTACTTTTGAACTTTTCCCTTTTGTTTTGTTTATCCCCCATTCAGAGGTTTGATTTGTACTGATTTAAGCTGGCTGATCACTCCTATTACACAAGGGCAAAGGACCATTCTACATACTGGTACACATTCCACAACTGACAATGACTGGAATAGATGATGAACCTCGCAATACCGAGAAAAATCCTGCAACTCCTGAATCATCAAGAGGAAATGTCATTATTGCTCAAGACGATCTGATTCTTGAAATGGCTAAAGAACTACAGATGCTAAAAGATGAACTGACTGTGGTAAGAGGGCAAACTCCTAAAAACACGCCGCTGCGTGGGCCCGATGCATCCCACTCTCTGGGTCAAATGGGGCAATCTCTGGGGCAATCTCTGAACTCAATTGACGGGGTCGCCAATATGAACACACCTTTGAACACCCACAATTCTCTAAAAGCACCAGTCCACCAAAGCAGCTTGCCACTTGTCCAAGCTCCACCTCCAAATAACGCTCAATCTAGCCAAACAATTAACCGACCACCCATCTACCCATCACATCAACAACACCCATCCTACACCCCGCACCCTGCCAATACTTATTATCAGACAAACACTCCATATCCATACCAAACCTCCACTTACTAAAATGAACCCATCCTGCAAGCTTATACTGAAAATCCATCCGCACCATTAGTCAAAGTGGCGGTATCTGGCGGGCAAGATGTTCCTATTGTGCAAATTGATGATTACACCAATCCTCCTTATGTGAAGTTTCAAAATGGTGTTAGAAGAGCCAAAAAAACAGTCGATGGGGGTGAAGATTTGGAGAAAAAGGTACAAGGTTGGGTGATGAGTGCTCTTAGCAAAGCCTCAAAAGGCAAGGACAAGGAAAGTTTAGAATATGAAGACTTGTGTGTTCATCCTGGGATTGAATACCCAGAAGGGTACAAAGTACCAAAATTTGTTAAGTTTGATGGCAAAGGCAACCCCCGAGCCCTTTTGAGAAGGTATTGTGAAACCTTGGGAGTGGGAAAGAATGAAGAGCTCCGTATGAAATTATTCATTCATAGTCTTGAAGGCGAAGCTTTAGACTGGTACTCCGAGCAGGATCCCACAAAATGGATTACTTGGAGGAGTATGGCTTACGACTCCATGGAGCATTTTAGTTTCTACGCTGAAATACCATTAGATCGGTTGGCTATTGCAAGGTTTAAGAAGAAGACGACCGAGACTTTTAGAGAATACGCGGTACGTTGGAGGAGTGAGACTGCCAAAGTTAAGCCTCCCATGAGTGAGGAAGAGTTCGTGGGACATTTCATCGAGACATTGGATGAATTCTACTATGATCGAATGGTATCCATGACTAACTCTACTTTTGCCAATCTAGTGAAAACGGGGAAAATGTATGAAGCTGGTTTGAAATCTGTTAGGATAAAAAATTTGGCCACTTTGCAAGCTGCAAGTAAGGCAATCCAGTCTGGGTCTAGTAATGGCTTTAACAAAAAGAAGAAAGAGGAAGTGGGAGCTGTTGTGGGAGACATCGAGCATCGACCGGCTGGAAAGTTGAATTTTGACAATTCGTCTGCTTTTCCCACCTACCAAAGCCCATACTACCCAAATTACCCCACTCACTACTAGATGCCACCTGTTCCTTATCTGGTTTATAATGCACAAGCAAATTACTACCAGCCTAGAGCACATGCACCTAATCAATACCCTCGTCAGCCAAATTTTCAAGCACCCCAAAATTACCAGCCTCGTCCTCCTGTTCGTCCCAATGTGCAAGGGTTTAATCAGAATTACGAAAGGAGAGCAACCAAAACCTATACTCCTATAGCTGAGTCATATGGCCAGCTTTTTGAGAGATTAAGGAAAGCAGGAGTTGTGCAGCCTATCCCTGATAACACCCCAAACCCTCGTCCAAATTGGTATGATGCGAATAAGCACTGTGCTTATCACTCAGGAGCAGCCGGCTATGATATTGAGAGATGTTATACTTTCAAAGACAAGGTCGAGGGTCTAATCAAAGCAGGCACCATTCAACTCACCGGCACTCAGCCAAATGTGCATGATAATCCTTTTCCCAATCATGGTAACAATGCAGTTAATATGATTTCTCTTGAGGAAGAGCCAAATCTGAAGGGCACCATAGTCTCTATTTATGATGTAAAGGTTGATAATATTTCTTCTAAGGTACCTAAGCAAGCACTAACTCTGTTGCCAAAGAATGAGGGAACTTTTGGCCTAGGTGGCAACCCCGCTGAAGGAAAGATGGAAAAGGCTGAGTCTGAGAAAGGGCCGACGAGTGTCATACCACAGTCTCTTTTACCATTGAACCAGTCATTTGTCCAGGCACCGGAAATGGCCCTGCAGAATTTGATTGAAGGTATTGGCAGCCTATTCTTGAATGATGGATTGAAATGCAGTGCAACTATTGAAGATTTTGAGAAAGAGTCACATGTGTAGAATGCTGAAACAAGTGATGTGATGGCTAATTGGACTTGTGGTCCAAAAGAGACATGATGAATGAACTCGTTATTTTTGTTTTGGCATCACAGTCAGCTTGAGGCCCTGAACTGTGTTTTGCACTTTGTTTATGTTATGACTATGTCTTTCAAATAACTCTTTTAAATCCTGCATGTTTACTTTTATGTTGTATGCCTCCCTAAATTAGGTTTTGAATAAACAAATGCACTGTATTCCTACCTTATTATTTTGCTATACTTTAATTATTCATGGGCTTTATTATTTGCTTTTGATTAATATACTTACTATTGTTTCAAATTAAAAATAACAAAACCTGCTTGAACTTGGCTTGTGACTTATAACGAAACAACTGAACAATTTAAGGATGATGCATTGAAAAGTTACTCTTGCACTCTCTGGATATTACATTACCGTTAGAACTTCAAACTGGGGCAGCTTTATTTGCCAACAATTAGAGCCGAAGCGTTTTATCTATACAAATGGAAGACCTTTACTTGAAAAACCATTCAAGAAGATGAGTTGGAAGATGTTGAATGCACAAAGAGAAGATTTGAATAGTTTACTCCAAACCGGGGCAATTGGTGTTGAAGAATCTCTTTCCTAACTAAGAAGAAGCAATGGGAAAATTTGTGCCAAGTTGGCAATGTCATTATGTGGAAGAACACTAATCCTGGCAGATATTTATAATAAAGTTTGGCCAAAGGTAATCAACGCAGATGCCGTCAAAGATACTATGTCTGAAGCAACCGCAAGTTAGCATTGGTTTGGATGTAATCTTTGATGTAATGCGAACTACGCGTAACCTGATTCCCGAGGCGGGATACGTAGGCAACTCATATAGAGTTTGGTTGCACTAGCACAGGAATCCCCTATTTCCTCTTTTATGTATTTTTGAACTACTTCTGACCTGATTCCTGGAATGGCAACAGGATAAGTAGGCAATCCCCTTCGGATTCGGTCAAAATATTGTAACACTTTAGGCTTGTTTATTTTTTATGATATAATTCCGAGCTATGCATCTGGGCAGATGTGTATGTTTTCCAATTCGGATGCGATTTCGTATTTAGATTGCCATACTTCCCAAAAAATCTTTATGTAAGCAGAACTACGCACAGTCTGGTTCCCGTGAAGGGATACGTAGGCGCTCTTAATGGGCTCGACTCTATAATATTAAAATTTTCAGTCTCCCCTAAGGCAAGCAACTGGGGCAAATTTGCAAGATGATTTGAAGATTTGAAAGATAGCAACTTGGGCAAATTTTGCAAGATGAATTGAAGATATGGAAGATAGAAACTGGGGCAAATTTTGCAAAAAGAGTTCGAAGGCATAAAGATTATAACTGGGGTAGATTTTTGCAAAATTGGTATTACTTATCAAAGGATGAGGTGACAGAGTTTTAAAGTATTCAAGATTAGCACGAGTTGCAAACACAAAGGACGTTCAGTTTGTTTCGAGATATGTCATGAGTTTGAGTTAAAGCAGGAATTTTAAATGCATTATAAACTTTTCATTTGCATATAAGTGATTACTTGCTTACTATTTTATCAAATTACTTATCTTTGCCTCTATCTTGAAATATTATTCAATTTCGAGTTCATAAGTCAAGTCTCTGAGTATAATTTGCAAGCCCAAGTCTAAAGAAGAACGAGGGAGCAATGGCAGCGAGTTCAAGATGAATCAGCACAAATCAAACGCCCCTACCCAAAACTAACAAAATTTTCTTTGAGAGCAGGAACGAGAAAGCTTGCAATGAGAGGATCATTTGCACTATGGATGAACAATTTATTGAACGCGCATCCAAAGTTGCCTTGCAAATTGCGTCGCATTGCCATTTTCATGACTTAAAGCATTATGCTCTGTCATGAGTTATCGCCGAACAGGCGGCATTTCCACCTCTATGACTTTCATTCCTTATAGGTGACAAAGTCGAGGCTTGTTTTGTGTTTTTAAAACTAAGCCAAATAGGGCATCGCTTTATTTCGGATGATAATCCGCACAAGGCCATCCTTGCCGGATTGTCTCGCCAATTGATTTATCAATGGCTATCGCACCGACGACATTCCCGCACTACTTTTCTTTGCACTTGCTTTGAATTATGTCTTCGCACTTGCTTTAAAATTAACGCCTTGCTTTACTCTTTCAGGTTGACCATCGGCTATGAAGATCCCCTTTGTTGGACTATCTCACCTATTGATTCGCCAAATGGCTCTTGCATTGCTCTACATTCCCGCATTGCTTTTCTTTGCACTTGCTTTAAATTATTTCGTCGAACTTGCTTTAAATTATGCCTTCGCATTTTCTTTGTATTACGTCTTGTTTTACTTTTCAGATTAACAGGTCAGTCCCGAGACCCTCCTTGCTTCGTGCCGGACCGGTTCGCCAGCTGATTTGTAGACAATCAATTTCAAGACCCTCCTTGCTGCGTGCCCGACCGGCTTGCCAGTTGATTTGTCAAGATGTTCAAATTGGTTTGCACTTGCTTTCAATTATGACCTTGCACTTGCTTTATATTATGAACCGCTTTACTTTTAGCTTAACAGGTTAACAGGTCAGCCCCGAGACCCTCCTTGCTTCGTGCCGGACCGGTTCGCCAGCTGATTTGTAGACAATCAACTCCAAGACCCTCCTTGCTGCGTGCCCGACCGGCTTGCTAGTTGATTCGTCAAGATATTTAAATTGCCTTGCACTTGCTTTCAATTGTGACTTTGCACTTGCTTTATATTATGAACCGCTTTACTTTTAGCTTAACAGGTTAACAGGTCAGCCCCGAGGCCCTCCTTGCTTCGTGCCGGACCGGTTCGCCAGCTGATTTGTTTGAAAATCAACCCCAAGACCCTCCTTGCGTCACGCCCGACCGGCTTGCCAGTTGATTTGTTAAGATTGTTGAAAATGCTTTGCATTATGCCTTCGCACTTGCTTTATTGCTTTGCCAGTTGTTTGGAAGACAACTTATCAATGATATCGCAACCCGCACTTGCAAATTTGTATCATCAATATTTGATCATTCTTTACTTTGGATTATCATGCTTTATTAGCAGTTGCTCGCTTACTGTTTGTCGAGTTTATTACAGGACTTTAGCAGCACCGCAGCAGCATTTGGAGCATAACGTGGAACTTTTTCTTAGCAGTGAACTGGGGCAATCGTTGATATGAGCTAGACTCGTCAACAAGGATCTGAAGAATCGCACTCGAACAAGCAAATTCTATCCTAATCTTTTTCTTCGGATTAGGACGTCATGTTTAAATTCTTCCCTATTCGTGCGTTCTTTCCTATCAATCGTGCGAGTTTTCGTATCTAAGTGTCATTGAACTACATATGGCCTGATTCTCTTTCAGCTCGAGATATGTAGGCAACTCGGAAACCGGAGTTCGGCCATGTCCATAAGCCTCACATTTCGGTCCTTGGAATCGAGGTCTTAGCTTTACCGTGACGAAATTGGTTTTCACGTCAACTTTCTTTACCCTGAAAACTCTTTCATCCTTTTCGGGTAAAGAGGGGCAGTTGTTGACACCCAATTTTCACCCGAAATTTTAATTAATTAAATAAAAATCAATTATTAAAATTAAAATTCATTAAATTAAATTAATAAATTTTAGAAGAAAAGGGTTAAATTACATTGTTTACTTTAAAATCCAGCTTATAAATGCAATTAGTTTAACTAAAAGTAAAAGGGGCTAAATGTGCAATCCCCCATCCAATTAGCCTACCTGTGCAAACCATATAACACACATTACATACACACAACACATAACACACACGCGCATATCCCCTCCATTCCCAATTCAATTTTTCCCCAACCCGATTCCCATTTCTCACGACCCGATTTCCCCCCTCCCCCAAAACCCCACGTCAGTCCAAGGATCTGTACTCAATTGGTCCCCCTCTAGATGCCATATCATCATCTCCGTACCATAGCCGTTGTTTCAACCATCATCGTCCATTTTGAAGGCAAGTGAATCGGATCGTCGATTCATCTATTCAGCTGGCATTTCATTGAGAATAAGAGTCAAAATTGTACCATCCTATGAAAAAAGACAATTTGGACCCTTATTTCTCAAATGAAATGTCAATTTTAGGCCGGGTTTTTTCCAAAATCTCGAATAAGGAGAGGTACCTGAAACCCTAAGAGCTGCAGGTATATATTGTTATTCTCTTGTTCTTTTCGGGGGTTCATTTTTTTAGGGAGGATGAGGCAGAGCATATTTTGATCTTTGAAAATACATATATCGTTACTGTTTTCGGTTTCTGTTTGGGGATTCAAACATCACTTTCGAGCTTGTGTTGTTGCTTCAATCTTTAAGTCGTCGCCTTGTTCTCGACCTTGTTTTAGTCGTCACTTGTTTGAGTCGTGTTTTCTTCATATCGTCGCTTCAGTTCCTGCTCCGCAAAAGGTAAACTTTGCATCGATTTTATTTTATGTTGAATGTAGTCCGATAAAATGCTATACATACACTGGTGACGATTTAAACTTTAGCCTATTCCTGAGTGTCGAGATTTATTAGCATATACTGATTTTGTTAGCTTTAAAATGATGAAGGAGCTTTGGTTCTTGTTGGTGAGTTCATTAGGGATATGTCCTTGATTGCTTTTCTGGTTGTCTAGGAGTAAAGGAAGTAGGGTAAGCTGCTTCTCTGATATTGCTTGGCTTCTAAAGTAGGTCTGGAGTATGTAAGGGTGTTATGGTTGGCTTTTCAGGGATTCTTGGGGTCTGGTTTGTCTTGCATAGAGGGAGTTAGATAGTCTGACTTGTTTCTGGCTGTTGAGAGATGAGTGTAGAAGGCAGAGGTCTGGTTTGTAGTAGTCTGTTCTGATTTTGATTGTGCTGCTGTGAGGGTATAGAGGATGCAGGTGGAATGTGAGTGTATGCTGGTTGTTTAGTTTGTTTTGGTAAGTTTGAGGGATGCTGTCTCTTTGTTTCTTCTTGTCAGATGGATGTTCAAGATGGTGTGTTCTTGTTCTTGGTTGCCTAGGAATATTGAGGATGTAAGTCAGGTTGGTGTTCCTAGGGGTTGAATAGGTGGTTATATGTGAGGGCTGTTCTCAGGTTGTCCAAGGTTATGTATGCTGGTGGTTCTGTGAGATTAGGGAGCAGTGTGTGTGTGTGAGTTGTTTGTGAGGTTGTCTCTATTGATCAGGGAGTTAGGAGTTTAGTTTTCAGGTATAAGATGAGAGCATGGAATGTTTGTTGTGGTTTTAGGCAGATTGTAGGTGTGTGTGTTCAGTTTATAGGCTTGGAGTATGTAGGTAATGTGAGTTGCTTCAGTTTCTTGGTGTGGGATCCAGAGCAGTCAGTTCAGGGGCTGCTAGAAGTGCTTGTCCCCTGGTGGTGTTTGGTTTTTTCCTGATATAGTGTAGTTTAGGATTGAAGAGTGTGTGAATGCTGAGAGGTATGGCTAGTAAGAGTAGTTGTTTAGCTGCTCACTGTCTTCCATGAAAACATGTTGCATTTTTGCTTAGTTTATGAAAGTGGTCTTTAATTTTAAGAAGTTCAGCATGTATGTTAAAGCCAAACTCTGGTTCATCTATTCTTACAAGTTAAAAGCTTCAATCTTTCTTAATAATTTGGTTGCTTGGTTAATGCTAATAGGAATAACTTCGCTGCCTGTTATATTCTTTTGGTTTGCTTGACATTTATGGTTATATTGCAGCCTTGGAAGGAAGCCATGCCTATGTTATGGATAGTACAACTGTTAGAAGTAACTTTGGCTTAATTTAGATGCTTGGCATGTTAAATCAAATCTTGTTCAAGCTAAGGCATAATTAGTTCATATTTGGTTTATTGATTTGCTTACATTTTCAAATAATGTGTTGTCCGAAGACTTGGTCTTTCATATGGGAACTTTTCTGTTCAGTTCATTTAGCCAATTGGCTATACACATTGCGCCTTTTCGGCTCGCTTTCTTTCTTATTCAGTTGATGAGAATTGTCATAAACATGCATGTCCTTACTTTTGATGCTGCCTGTTTGCTAGAGGAACGAGTAGATGAGTTTTTATTTTTTTATTTTTATTTATTTATTTTTTTTAAAATAATGTATGGACCTGCCTTTTCTTTTAGCATGGAAAGCTCTATGGTTACCTTTTTTTGTGTAACCTTTATCTCTTGTTAAGTGTATTCTTCTAGGAGGTGTCTTCTAATTAAGGATTAATATTGTCTGAAGCTTTAGTTATGTTTTTCAGAGTTGAATTGCTCCCTCTAATTTAATGTAGATTAATCCTCTTTGAACGAGTTAGTTATTTTGTTTTGTTACCATTGGACCTTAGTGTTTTTGAACGCTTGAATTTTTCTATATTGGTTAGGAAAATGTTTGCTCTGGGTGTTTTGGCTGTGCCTTTATTTTGTCTCGCCATCAATAACTTTCGAGCTCTATTTTGCTTTCTTTTAAAACAGATATTAATCCTTATCTCCTTCTTTTCTTTGCATAAACCACTTGGGACGAGTTGGAGTTAAAACTCACAAACGGGGACGGCATGCATTCGAAGTTACTTGAACCGCTCCGCATTTTTGGGACTTGATATCCCCGAAAATGTAAGAAACGAAAAATGAAAATCACAAAGTCTAAGGCTCAATGATGAGTTTGCACTTCCGGGTTCTATCTTCTAAACCCCATCTTTCCCCGCTCCTTTAGAAAATGCATGTTGTATAGGACTTTCCCATAAACCGGATTAGGAGCTCTGTAAGATAGAAATGATATTTGAATTTTGAATAATTATTGTAAATTACTTAAATTATTTTTATATGAATGCTTTGTATCATTTCTTTGCGAATCGCCAATTAATTTATGGATGTTTAGAATCATTTGTCAATTAATGAGTGCAAATAAAATTCGACTAAAATCTTACCATCGTCATAATTCGCATTTGAATTGCTTCTTTACTTATTATATTAAATATTCAATTATTTATTTATCTAATCTAATTTATTTATTTAGTTAATAAATTAAATTTTAATCATTTATTTATTTACTTAATCTAATTTATTTAATTTCAATTAATCAATTAAATATTTATTTATTTAATCAATTATTATTTATTTACTCCTTTATTTAATTAAAATTGATAAGTATTCATATATTTAATTAAGTTATTGATTGCTTATTTATTTATCTATTTATTCAATCAATTAATTAATCCTTTATTATTATCCAATTATTTATCTATTTTATTTTATTTAATTATCTAACTTCATTTAACCTTTACTTGTTCTATTAATTTGATCATTATTTCATTATCCATTCAATTAATCTTAAATTGGGTCATTTATTTATCTAAATATCGGTATAATTAAAATTTTATCTTATTTATATTATTCCTATTATCCTTATATAAAATTAGCTTTATATACTTATTATCCTTAACAAATTCGTGAAAACCGCCGGATTAACCGCATTTAGCGGATTTTTGAAAGTACTCCCGCTAGGGACCTTCTTTCGAATTTAATAGAACCACTTACCTAGAATCTCTGATTTTAATTTAATTTCCTTTAAATAAAGAATAAATTGCACTCTTTAGTTAACTTAGGTTCCTAATAATCCTTAAATTAGGTGGCGACACCAAAGAAACCCTTTGGAATCCCATTTTGTTGAAATATACCCGAAACCTGTCTTTTCTTAAAGAAAAGGTAATTTTCGAGAGGGTTCAACAGGGGTGTCTCCATGTAATTGTCTCTTTAATTTATTGTTAGCGCTTCCGACAAAATCTAAAAGTGCACATCTTTATTTAAATGGTTACATCCAAAGTGTTGTATTTTCAACCCAAAAAAAAAAAAAGTAATTTATTGCTAGTTTAAAGTAATAAATTCTTATATTATATAAGAAAAAAATAGAGAAAAATTGATAAAGAATAGATAAAACTACTAACACTACTACTAATAAATGGTAAAATGTACATTTAATGCATTTAATAAGAGAATGGATACAGCGCACGTGGTATATTATATCATTTCAAACTAGAGTAGCAGAAGTACTTGCTGTCCTAAAGTTGTTCAGCCTTTGTTATATATTCATATTAAACAAATTTTTTGACGAAGATTGATTGTTTAATTGATCATCCTTTCTAGGCGGTAGCTCCACCCCTGTCGATTAAATCCCCATACACTAACAAAATCTAATGAAATCGAGAAAAGTACAATAATGATGTCGAAAGTTGGTACCTCTTAGATAAACGATGATCTTAAATCGCAGTCATACAGTCTAACAAATTCATAATAATGTTATTTATCCTAAAATTTGGTTTAATATGATATCGTCATAGAAAATATATAATACAACAAAACATGAAAACAGTCCAAGGTTAAATGATTATATAAAAGAGGTATGGTTTTATTGTAGTATAATACTATTGTCATATGAACGAACCACCAATATTACAATGACTTCTAATTTCTCTTTTCCTACTTCTCAAGTTACTCTTTCTTCATTTTCATTGTTGAAGAATAATTATTGTTTTAAGCTCGTGTAGTAAGGAATTAAGAATACTCTTATTTCTACGGCTACTACGATAAGCAAACTGTAGACTAATTATTCAGTGGAGATAAAGCTGAATCGTGGTTCATGTCTATGACACCATGATCCTCGTTGGTTCCAGAATCTGGATAACAATCGCAAAGTAGTCCTTCATTACAATAAGGTTTACAAAGAACAATCCCTCTACAGTCTTCATCTCTTTGGCACTCTGGATGGTAAGCTTTCACATCATTAAAACATAAATGAGAGTAAACACAATAAACAAGACAAAAAAATTAATTCAGTAAAAAACGTGCAACTTTTATGAGTAGAATTTTGGATTATAGTAGTAGAGAAAGAAAAAAGAGGAGAAAATGAGCGAGTGAAATAGAAAAGAAAGTGTCACACACCTATTGTGATAATTAAAAATGTCATTGTAAAAATCAACTTCAAGTGTGTTTTCTCCATATCTAAAATGCTTATACCTTTACTAATGAATAATTTTATAGATATAGTCCCTAGATAAACACCTCATTATTATGATAAACTACGGTTAAATTCTCCTTTTACTATTCCAAGTTAATGCAACTCCCTTTTCCCTTTGGTTCACTGAATTTTAGGTACTACTACTAATTAAAGCTTTCACTGGCATTCATTCTTAGATATGAACATATCAACTTTCCCTTCTGCACGTTTAATTCTCTTGTTATACAATATTTTATTTTAGCAAGGAACGATTACTGCACTGAATTGTTTAAAATTTAAAAATATAATGTTTTCTCCCGTCTTAAAGTACATAACAAATTAAAATATGCACATTATCAATATACATTGTATGTTTTAAAACTATATCTATATGCACATTATAGACTAGTGATATTCTCAAAACATACTTCATATTTTCTCCACCAAGACATTTTATACGTTTCGTACTAGTATTGCTTACCTCGAGAACGAATTGCTTTGACGTTATCAATCAATTGTGTCCATTTACTTTTCCTAATCCTGTTTATTTGTGTTTATACTCGATAACGATGAAACCAAATTCTACTTTTGGTATTTGAATTTTATTGATGATCATGCGTTGATGTTTTTTCTTGCCTGTTAAGCCTTACGCGTCTTAGACTCCTAAATCAATGGCCATAGTCTTAGGAAAAGGAGATTCCTTTTTCTTTTTCTAGTCAACAAGTCATAATTAGAGCAAAGATGAGGCAAAATCAATAGGTGATGAGTTCAATACTTATCTTTCTAATGAATATCGTTAGAAACAAATCTACTGTTAAAAACAGTAGAAAAGAGGAATACGATATGCCACAACATTCGGATTTACTTAATAAATGGACTATTCCTAAGGTCAACCTAAGTTAATATATCAACTTGGAACCTTTGAAAAACTGGGTTTGAAACAGGTAGTTAAAACCACTGAAGAGACTATCACAATTGATAGTGATCATGCTACTTTTAATTTATTGTCTGAGCATGATTTAATGCCATACATGCATACTCATAGATTTATTCATATTGGATTAATTCAAGTTGCTTTTAAGCCTTTAACTCTGAGAGGTTTACCTGAAAGTTTCATAGCTGCTCTCAGGGATGGTAGAAATCATAACTGGAAGAAGTCCCTTATAGGGATCGTTCAATCAAGTTTGGCCTTTGGCCCAGTATATTTTAATGCTTATCCGAATTTACAGCTATCATTGTCGGATGAAAATGCTTTAAAAGCTTTAGTTTTAAATGTTAAATTACATGGTTATGATTATATGCCTAATACGGAAGTTATATGTATTTGTTACAGGATTTATTACAAGCCATTATATACCCTAAATCCTATGTGTAAAATTATGGATTTAATGAAACTATTTTAATAGAAACTAATTTTGGTAAGACTAAAGTCTCTACCAGAAGACCTATCAAGTGGGATGAGATAGATTTCCCCAAAGAGTGGGTCATGGAGGAAGCAGCCACGCCAAAAGATTTTAAAAATACAGATTTGACTGGAATTTAGCAAAGTCCAGAAGGTAATGTAAAGATCAAATTTGGATCTAACGATGTTATGAACAGGATGGATATGAGATCTGAGGGATCTAGTCTTCAAAGTTTGTCTAGATCTAATTCTTTATATCATTCTCATATTTCTCCAATTGATTATATTGTTCAAACTCCTTCTAGAGCTTCTACTTCTCAGATAAGGGAGGAAGCCCCTAGGTATCATACTTTAAAAATTGATAAAAATAATATTGTCACTCCTGTTGCTCCTATAAGAGAACAACAGATTGACGATGCGGATATAACTGCATCTGAAATGGATTTTGGTGAAAATATTAATGGATTTTACATCCACAATTGATTTTAGTCGGGGATCACCCGCAAGAAAGAAAATATCTGAGGATTTTTATAAACCCAGATGGGAACGTTTTAGAAGATGGTTTTTCAAAATTTTTAATAGAACTGAACAAAATGATTTTCAAGAGGAATTTTATAAAGATCTTGAGAAAGTCAACAAAATTATATCTTTTATCCCATGGTTTATGGGAAAATATGTGGCAAATTATATTGCTGTTTTGGAAAGACAATTCGAGTTGTTAAATGGTAAAATCATTGACGCTGTATTACCTCCACAACAACCTTTTAAAATAAAGAAGGAGGGAAAAATGATGGATTTTGCAGCTTTTTCTGCGATGATAGAGGATAATACCTTACAAGTTATTGTTAAACATATTAATATTATGTTAAAACAGCATAACTATACTAATATTTATGTTCATATATTGGGTGAGCATATTATATCTTTACATGATAAGGTAGATAAACTATGTTCTATAATAAGCAGTAATACTGCTAGCACATCAGGAAAAGAAAATTTGGAAAAAGCCACCTCGAGTAGCCATTCCAACTATTCAGCCTCCTCCTGATGTTGAAGATTTTAAATTAAAACCTGATGCATATAATATCGAAAAGTTTTTAAATGAGAAATTTAAAGAGTTATCACTAAAGCCTCTAATTAATACGGAGGAAAGTGATAATGCATTTTCTGAAAATGAAGTTTTTGAAGGTGATTTTCCAAAACTAACTTATGATCAAATTAATAAATTGAAGTCTTCTTATAGTTCGAAATTTGCTGATAAACCAAGGCAAAGGATGTTTTACTATCCTAGGCCTACTCCTCAGGATGTTCTATTCGAAGAGCAGGATGATATGTATGCTCCGAATAGTTTCAGCGGTAAGCAGATATATGAATGGAATATTGATGGCCTTACCAATAGGCAAATGTATGTAGTTATACATAGAATGATGATGTATAGCACGATTTGCAAGACTAATGGTAATAGTGATAAAACTGTTGCCAATATGATTATCTCAGGTTTTACTGGTCAATTAAAAGGGTGGTGGGATAATTATCTCACTGTTGACCAGCGAAATGAAATTTTAAATGCAGTTAAAAGTGAACCAGGAACTTCTACAGCTGATAATACTAATGCTGTTTATTTTTTGGTTGTTAATATAATTGAATACTTTTCAGGAAGATGGTCTGATAATAGTGAGACTATTCGAACCCTCTTACAGAATATGAGATGTAAGACTTTAACTTCATTTAGACTTTATAAAGATACATTTCTTTGTAGAGTCATGGAGTTACCAGAGTGTAATAGCACTCATTGGAAATCTAAATTTATAGATGGACTTCCTCACCTCTTTGCAGAAAGAGTTAAAAAAGTTCTTAGGCAAGGAGGAGTCAATATTAATTATGATGACCATACTTATGGAATTTTGGTTGGAATATGTATCCAAGAAGGGTTGGCGTTATGTAATGAAATCAAGCTTAATCAGGAGCTTAAACGCCATCGTCTTAATGAAAGACAACAGTTGGGTGAATTTTGTGGTCAATTCGGCATGGATGATCCACGAACCCGAACCAAATCAAAGTCTCATAAGCTTCATAGAAGCAAGACTGGTAAGAAACATGATTACCAGGAATGGAGACAAAGATATTCGGAGAGACGCACAGAAAAGCGTGCTAGGAGAAAAAAGGCTTTTAAAGAGCGAAAGGATGACATTAAAGCCAAAGCCAAGAATCCACTAAATTGTTGGAAATGTGGAAGGCTTGGTCATCGATATAAAGACTGCAAGGTCAAAGAGAGAATCAAAGCTCTTAATATAGATGAAGATCTGAAAGATTCTTTGTGTAAGATTTTATTAAATTCTGAGCCAGAAAAATCAGATCCTGATAAAGATATTCTTACAAAGGAAGAGATTAATAAGGTCTTCCAGGATGAAAGTGATATTATTACAAGTTCTGAGGATGAATGCGATCCATGCAAAACTGGACAACCTTGCAATTATGAGGAGAATGATGAATTTTTTAATTTATTTGCCCAATTTTAAATTAATACATTGGATTATGATAATCTAATAGATTTGTTAAAGATGGTGCAGGACCCCGATGATCGATCTAAACTTATAGATCAAATCAAAAGGAATTTTGAGCAGAAGGAATCTGAAGGTCTAAAAAAGGATTTCTATGCCCCTATGGATAATACTCCATACACCATGAAGCAAGTAAAGAGACTTCTAGATCAAAGAAAAATGAGTCATAGTAGTTCTCCTACTACGTCTCAGGATTTGGAGAAAGAGGTTTATAACCTCAAAAAAGAGATTTATAATCTCAAGAAAGAAAATAGGATATTAGATCAAAGGATTTCTAGAATTGAAGGAAAAGGTAAAGAAAAGGATGAAACCACTACCCCTTCAGAATATTTGGAATTATGCAAAAAGGAGATAGATTCTTTATTGCATAAAGGTCTTATTCGATCTTCAAAGTCTCCATGGTCTTGTACAACCTTTTATGTTAATAAGCATGCTGAACAAGAAAGGGGAGTCCCGAGGTTAGTTATAAACTATAAACCTTTGAATAAGGTTTTGAAATGGATTAGATATCCTATTCCTAATAAGAAGGATTTATTGGATATGCTACATAATACTATTATATTTTCTAAATTTGATTTGAAATCAGGATACTGGCAGATTCAAATAGCTGAAGCTGACAGATATAAAACTGCTTTTAATGTCCCAATAGGGCAGTTCGAATGGAATGTAATGCCGTTTGGATTAAAAAATGCTCCTTCTGAATTTCAGAAAATCATGAATGATATATTCATTCCTTACAGCAACTTTATTATCGTTTATACTGACGATATATTAGTATTTTCAAACACTATTGAGATGCACTTTAAATATCTTGAATTATTCAAGAAAATTATCATACAAAATGGTTTGGTTATATCTAAACCAAAAATATTTTTATTCCAGACAAAGGTGAGATTCTTTGGCCATAATATTGAGAAAGGTAAGATTATACCTATCAATAGAAGTATTGAATTTGCTTCAAAATTTCCTGACATCATAACAGATAAGACTTAATTGCAAAGATTTCTAGGGAGTCTGAATTATATTGCTCCATTTTATGAGAATCTTGCTAAAGATACAGCTATTTTATATGATAGATTAAAGAAGATTCTGAAGCCGTGGACTGAGGCTCATACCAAAACAGTCTAGAAAATCAAGGAAAGAGTAAAAAATCTTCCTTGTCTCACATTGGCTAATCCTACTTGGCCAAATATAATAGAAACTGATGCATCTGATATTGGGTATGGAGGTATTTTAAAGCAATACTCTCCAGAAGATAAGATTGAATATCTGGTTCAATTCCATTCTGGTAAATGGAATAATAGCCAGAAAAATTATGCAACTATAGCAAAAGAAATTCTTGCTATAGTAAAATGTGTTTTAAAATTTCAAGGTGATTTATATAACCAAAAGTTTATTATAAAGACTGATTGCCAATCAGCTAAATTTATGTTTAATAAAGATTGTAAACATGATGTTTCTAAACAAATGTTCGCAAGATGGCAGGCATTATTGGCCCCATTTGATTTTGAAATACAATATAAAAAAGGAGAAGATAATAGTCTTCCTGATTTTTTAACTAGAGAATATTTAGCTAGTTAATGATTATATTCATTATTTTATTGTGCAGGTTATTTAGAATGTGTAAACGAGATAATATGCTCTATTATTGTCCCTACTGCCAAAATCAACTCTTACCCAGGCAGATGCATGCATTATATTGGGATTTGCGTGTGACGCAGAATAGATTGAAAAAATTGGTGGATGAATCTAAAGATTTGTTATTATACGCCAATTACTTTAATAAAGATGAAACAGATCATATTGCTAGTATCTTGCAAAGAGCTATGGCCAGAATGAAAGAAATTACGGCGGATATTATAGGAATCCGTAATGTGTTGGAAAATTATCCGATATATTTAGCCTAACAAATTGATGCTCCATTATATGCAGGATATGCATTTGGCCCGAGGTAACCCGACCTCTAATAGAGGAAGGGGAAACAGAGGAAGAGGCACTGGTAGAGGTGCTGTAATAGCCGAAATGGGTAAACAGAGGCTTATAGCCGAGGATCTGACAGGATCGTCGTCATCAAATGATAAAAGTGATGATACTGTTTCATATCTTCAGTACCAACAATTCCTTGAATAGAAAAATTCACAAAGGAAACAAAAGGAAGATATGCCTGAATCATACTCTTCTGTTATACTAGAAGATGATAATGAAAATATCCAGTCTTATATGAAGACAGATTACAAGGAGTTAATATTATTCCTTGAAAACAGAGACCTTCAGTGGAAGAATGAGCCATGGAAGTTAATGGCAAGATATTTGAATAATGCGTCATACGCAAGCAGTACTTATAAGTACAGAGCTCACTATGAGATGATACTCTCAACTACTGAATCATGCGAAATATTGCACTTTTATCCAGCCAATACAAGGAAAGTTTATAACTTTTCTAAGATTATAATTAAACGGATTATATCAGCAGAAGAATGGGGTTTAAGCACCTTAACTGAAAAGAGTTATACTCATCCGGAAGGGAAGGTTCCAGTAAAATATAATTACTGGGATTATGTTGAAAGCTTTTATAAAGCTTTGTTATATGAAAATGATAATAAGAAACACTCTTGGTTTATAAAGATATGCTCAGATGTTTATAGACAGAGTAATATACCAAATTGATTTTCTCAGTGGTGGATCACCTATGGTCCTACCGTCAAGATATTGCCGGAACCACTACTCAGTTTATATACTGACTGGTTGGAAGTATCTCCAAAAATCCAAGAACTACAAAAAAGTAATACTCTCATTGAAGGAAGTTCTTATATGAATTTCTTTATTGAATATTCAATTCCATGGATAATGAAATGGAATGTCGAAGTGGATTATACTCCACATAATATTCCTGCTTTATACAGGACCTTTTATACAAGGTTTTGGAAGAAAATGCTCCAAAATACGGCTGATGGAAGTATCCAATGACAGGACACGATTAATAAGATAAAACAATCACTGGAAGAATATAATCAGGCGGACCATATGAAGCAAACCAATATCTCAAGTCCTTATCAACATATTATTCATAAAATTAAGATGAAGAAGGGACTAATGACAAAAGAAGAAATTTTAACTTCTTATTTTGAAGAGGTTAAATTTCTATGCCCCTATGGATAATACTCCATACACCATGAAGGAAGTAAAGAGACTTCTAGATCAAAGAAAAATGAGTCATAGTAGTTCTCCTACTACGTCTCAGGATTTGGAGAAAGAGGTTTATAACCTCAAAAAAGAGATTTATAATCTCAAGAAAGAAAATAGGATATTAGATCAAAGGATTTCTAGAATTGAAGGAAAAGGTAAAGAAAAGGATGAAACCACTACCCCTTCTAATTTTGAAAATCTTGATAATAATTTTAGCGATATGAATGAAGAGTTTTTAACTACCCTAGAAGTATTTACTTCTCAAAAGTTTTTCAAAAAAATTACTCTTCTTATTGATTATAATTTCAAAAGAGATTTTATAGCTCTTGTTGATAGTGGAGCAGATTTAAATTGTGTTCAAGAAGGACTAATTCCTTCGCAATATTTTCATAAAACTACTCATAGTTTAAGATCTGCTAATGGTGAGAAAATGCAGATTGAATACAAGTTGCCAAAAGCTTCTATTTGTACTAGTAAGGTATGTATACCTCAAAGTTTTGTTTTAATAAAGAACATGTCTAACCAAGTTATACTTGGAACACCATTTTTACAAAAGATATTCCCTATTATTCGAATTGATAAAAATGGAATAATAGGAACTTTTAAGGAAAAACCCATTATATTCCAATTTATAACTGAGCCTATTACCAGGGTTTTAAACCAGTTGAAAGATATGTTAGCTAATAAAAGTCAGCATATCAATTTTCTTAAGCAAGAAATTTATATTTTGAATATTGATGAGATTTTGAAAAATCCCAAATTAAAAGAGAATATTTATTTTATAATAAACCAGTTTTCATTACAGATCTGCAGCGATCATCCTAATGCTTTTTGGAACAGGAAAAAGCATGTGGTCACACTTCCCTATGAGGAAGACTTTTCTGAAACTAATGGTATACCTACTAAGGCAAGACCTTGCCAGATGAATTCAGAATATTTGGAATTATGCAAAAAAGAGATAGATTCTTTATTGCATAAAGGTCTTATTCGATCTTCAAAGTCTCCATGGTCTTGTACAACCTTTTATGTTAATAAGCATGCTGAACAAGAAAGGGGAGTCCCGAGGTTAGTTATAAACTATAAACCTTTGAATAAGGTTTTGAAATGGATTAGATATCCTATTCATAATAAGAAGGATTTATTGGATAGGCTACATAATGCTATTATATTTTCTAAATTTGATTTGAAATCAGGATACTGGCAGATTCAAATAGCTGAAGCTGACAGATATAAAACTGCTTTTAATGTCCCAATAGGGCAGTTCGAATGGAATGTAATGCCGTTTGGATTAAAAAATGCTCCTTCCGAATTTCAGAAAATCATGAATGATATATTCATTCCTTACAGCAATTTTATTATCGTTTATATTGACGATATATTAGTATTTTCAAACACTATTGAGATGCACTTTAAACATCTTGAATTATTCAAGAAAATTATCATACAAAATGGTTTGGTTATATCTAAACCAAAAATGTTTTTATTCCAGACAAAGGTGAGATTCCTTGGCCATAATATTGAGAAAGGTAAGATTATACCTATCAATAGAAGTATTGAATTTGCTTCAAAATTTCCTGACATCATAACAGATAAGACTCAATTGCAAAGATTTCTAGGGAGTCTGAATTATATTGCTCCATTTTATGAGAATCTTGCTAAAGATACAGCTAAATTAGAGGTTATTCAAATATTTACCAGTAAACCTTTATAAATATTGTGATTTATAATCTTGACAATAAAATATGTTAGCTGCTATAATATATAAATATGATATTATAATATAATTAATATTTAAAGTAACAATATATATAATTTAAACTCTTTGAAGATATATAGCATGTTTGGCATTGCTTCTCCAAAGCCAAAAGTGCTTTTTTTCAACAAAAGTACTTTTTTTTAAGAATTTTGAGGTGTTTGGCAACTTAAAAAAATTACTTTTATGTAGAAGCAAAAGCAGTTTTTCTGCTGTTGGGGAGAAGCTACAAATATCTGCTTCTTCCAAGAAGCAGAAGCAGTTTATTAATTTTTTCAAGACATAAATATCCTTACCAAGAATTCATATTTACCATATTATTCCTTATAAATTAACCATATCTCTCTCAAAATACAATTATATTTTTTTTTCCTATTTTTTTCTACTACGTACTTTTACGAATCTTCTTCCTCTAGGACTAATTTTTATTTCTAGGTATTACTATCAAACGTATATAGGATGTCCTACTCTTTAAATCATCTTTTAAAAGCAAGTGATTACTAGAAATTCCTAATTCCGCTATCACTTTGATTTAACTATATTTATGTTGTTCAATAGCTTAAATTTATATCTTTTACGTTATGTTTTACATTTAATTAAATAAATTTTCTAATTAAAGTCTTTTATGATAAATATTCTAAATTATTTTTTTATTTTTATTAATCCAAATGTAAAATGAACTTGGATGTCCTTTTCGTAATTTGATACTGAAAAGTACTTTTCGTAACGATTAACCAAACACAAATTATTTATCAAAAGTACTTCTCCAATGAGTTGTCCAAACACAAACTGCTTATTAGCCAAAAGTACTTATTTAAAAAGTACTTATGTCAAAAGTACTTCTCAAAATAAACAGTTTTTGGCAGCAATCCCAAACAGACTAATACTCTCAATGCAGATTTTTTGGACCATCAATATCATTTAACTTGTGAAAGCATACTGTTACAAGTTTTATCAAATTGTCAATTAATGCTTATTAAAAATTTACCTAGAATAATTGTGTTTACTCTGCGTAGGACTGGAAAGTCATTGTAATTTTTATTGGTAGATTAGTGAAAATTTTCCTTCACGAACGAATTTTATTTTTAACTTAAATTGCTTTGTAAGTGTTAACACTCAATTTTGTCTCTCCGTTTTCACAATTTGGCTACATTTAATTAAAAAATATAATATTTATTTTCAAATAAAATTGAGTTATATAGCATGCATTTACATGCGTAATACTATTATTAATCCTCTATATATATTATACTTACTTAATTGTGACTATATTTACGTAATTGCATTATTTAGACTATTTCTAAAATACACATATTCTACGCGTGACTATTTTTATTTAATTACTAATATTTGAGCCCATTTATATTAATATGTACTGAATTATATTTATCTATTACTACTTTTTATGAAAAAATTAGTTTGTTATTGCCATTTTCTAATTAAGCATCAGTCAGAATTAACTATCGGTTCCAGATAGTTCATTCCTCATTTCCGAGCAATATCACCAAATCATCTCTCTCGTGATCTGGATGCAATTTTTCCAAGAATCACGTCAACTTTTCCTTTTTAATTGATCAATAAGATATACGTTTTCCTTTTTGTTTTAGTGTTCTTTATTTTGTTTTGCTTTGGTTTCCATCTTTTAGCAAGATACAATATCCCGCTGGCCTATTTAATGAGATTTTTTACCATTCTTAGTATTCTTCCTATAAAGCTCTCCCTTTACAGTAAGCTTTCCCACGAATCACTATATATCAAGAACCAAGAAAAAAGTTGGTTAATTTCTTTATTTTTATACTTATTAGTATTTCACATGACTTAAGCTATCATCTCTTTGTTATGGGATTCTTTTTTATCCTATTAAGCTTCCTTCCCATATAATTATTAAACAAGATCCCACAATTATGCTATTCATAATTCCTACCTTTTTCAACACTCCATTCCGCCACTATAAATTCAATTCATATTACTCACAAAAAGGGGACCTCTTTCTTACATATCAAGGCTTAATATTAGTTCTTTACAACTATACTCCTGATAATTAAAAAAATTCTCAAAAAAAATTAATGTTGAAACATTAAATAGGGATAAGATAGTAAAATAAACACCCTATTTAATATCTTTCTTAATGAGCGTGAAAAAATCTAAAGCGACAACTAAAATGGGACGGAGGGAGTATTAGCCTTCTTTGTTTGGCTGTCAAGGTAAAATAACCTTTTGAATCATTCTGCCCTCAACTTTTGCTATTTCCTTTGCTACTTGCTTTCAAAGGTTAGTTCCTGAACTATTAAATATTTTGTTGCTATGTGTTCGGGCATGTCGAGTTGGGTATATTCTGCTTGTTTCTTGCTTGCTAATTAATGATGAAATACTTTTTTTCACATGTTACTGCATAGGCTCCTCTTTGGTGTCACTGACTTTTATCTTGCAGGGAAAAGTTCTTAAACAAAGTACAAGTTTTGGTACTAACCAGAATCTTGCAGGGCTGCTATATACTGAAAATTCATATTAAAACTAGACTATTTTTGCAATTTAATTTTCTCGAAAATTGCACAAGTTTTGCAGCAGGTCCAAAATTGAAATTGAAATTGAAATTGAAGATGAAGTGCTTTTTGCAAATTTTATGTTCTGAAAACTGTAGGTTCACGAAATTATTTTTCCAAAGGTCGAAAGTGAAGTAAAGGCTAAAAACGAAAATCTATAAAACTGGTCCATTTGCACAAATGTTTAAATCTGCAGAATAGGATGTTTATGCAAGTTTGAAGTCTGAACACGTTTTAAGAGAATCTTAATTATTTTTATAAATTTCTCTAAGTTGATTAATAACTTGCGAGGGATATGGACTTTTGAGATCAAGTCTTAAAATTATACTATTTTTTTGTATAGAATTTGTAAGTTAGTCTTTTAATTCTATTTATTGTATTACATTTATATTTCTTAAATGTCATATTCATTACTTAATAAGTATCTACCATTATTTGCTTACTAAATTATATAGTAATATTTTTTAAATTGGTATCTATCTCCTACTTAATTTATATATGTCATTACATTAATATTTGCTCAACATGTTGTGTGTTTAATTAGGTATAACTTTATGTGTAAATAAATATTTTTAAATATATTCTCTTTACTTTAAGCAAAATTATTTTAAACGCGACCTCACACTAAAGTCGCCACCAAAATTAACGGTACATGACCATCAATATCACAATACCATCCTTTAGTGGCGCACAATTTTTTATACTAAATATTTTATCCATTTATTTAATTGTTAATTTTAAGTTAATTTTTAAATATTTAGGGCTATATCCAAAATATGACTGAAGTTAGGATTATTTATACTTGTCACTTTCCGCGTAGAATAGTTGATTTGCAGAATTTTCAGAAATAACCATAAAATATAGGATAATTACGAATATAGTCATATTTGAGGAATTAGACAATCTTATGTTGAAATTGCAGATTTAGCCTTTAATTATTAGCATGCCTTTATAGTTTGCAGCCCCTTTGAGTTCACTTTTATTCCGTTTGTGCACCATGACCTACTTTGTATAATCTATTTAACTTTGTCCCTTTCATCTAAATTACATTTGACTTAAATCCAATTAGAAATCGTCCTGGAACCACATTTAGTGAAACTTAGGAGGTGCCAAACCCCTTCCTTCCAGATTATTTCGAACACTTACCCGAAACTCTGATTAGTAGACCAACTAGAGTTATTCCTTTGAATTTAATTAGACATAAATAGATGACCTAATACGTTAAGGAAATTTATTAGATGGAGTTATTTCAAAACTTTAACTAAAACGAGTTACCCAAGTCGGAAACCACTTTTAAGTGGGGTGCGACAGTAAGTGACCTAATTGTTTAAATGTTTTTCAGATTGATGGTGCACATAAGTTTAAAGCCAACTATATTGTATTAACAATAACATTGAAGTAGCTTCCAATGCTTATCACTATCAGTGTCGGAAAGTTTGCGTCTGTGGTTACATAAGGTGGACATCTTTTGCCGCATAGAATAGCTTAGTAGGGTTGGGTTAAAGGAACATATAGTGCATATCTATTATTGGTTCTCTGGATATTGTTCATTTCTTTTCATCAGAATCATTTCTGACTTTATATCTTGGCTGATACAATTGATTTGGCTAAATAATGACGTATAAGATGAACATAAATTGGGCTTTTTGGAACAATATTATGTGGTTAATATCAACGATAGAGAAAGAAAGTGTACGTTAATGGTGTCATAACACTGAAAATTCTTCACACAAATATATGAGTAAATTAAACTAAATAAAAAGAAAGTTTTTGGTATACGCACAAACATACATGATGCATTCCAATGCAACAGGGTTGTGCGTACCTGCAGATTGATCTCGTCTTGAGTTTACAAGTACGACCTTATCTTGAGGTGGAAATGAAAGTAGGTAGCCATTGTAAGGGTTGCTATATACAGTTCAGCCACAATTTTCAATCGATTTACTTTTTCTATGGTAAATAATCTATATAAAATTTCTTTAGGATTGATATAAAAATAGGTACAAACTTCAAGATCCTGAAGTTCAGTTTTTCAGTTCAAAATTTAAAAGACACGAAATCCTTAACTTTTTCAGTTTTTTAAAAACTTTAAAACATTGTTTTTCAGTTATAAAACTTTAGGTTACGTTCTTAAGTTCAGTTTGCAAAAAACTTCAAGAAACTGTGTACTGAGCTTTGTTTTTTAGCTAAATTTCTGAGGATTGTGTTCTTAAGTTCAGTAGTAGCTATTGGTGCACTTACCCCTTCTTTTAAGTTGTGGCTAAATCTGTAGACCTTGCAAGTGTTGGCTAATTCAGGAATAGCATCCCTAAGAGTGGCTATTGGTGCACTTTCCGATGTGGCCCAATATGGTAGACACTCCAGGGAAATTTTGATGCGTAGCCATTTTTGGACGCACTCAAAGAGTTTTATCCACCGTTTCAAAATTCATTGAGAAATAGCCAAAAATTTGCGCGCACACCTACGCTCCATTACCGTTGGAAAAACACTCCAGACTAGTCCCATAACAAAATACTTGGGTTTTGAACCAAGTATTTTGTTATGGGACTGAAGCTTTATACAAAGTCCCATAACAAAATGATCCCATAACAAAATAATGGGGGACCTTGAACAAATCCTATTATTTTGTTATAACAAAATAATGGGATTTATCCCATAACAAAGGTCCCATCAAGGGATAAATCCCATTATTTTGTTATAAGATTTTATATATAAAGCTTGTTAAAAGCCCCAGCATTTTGTTATGGGACTGAAGCTTTATACAAAGTCCCATAGTAAAATAATGGGGCTTTGAACAAAACTTGTTCAAAGCCTCAGTATTTTATACTGTGGTTAGTTTACTGAAGCTTCCCAGTATAAATACTGGGGCATTGAACAAATTATTTCTCAGCGAATTTATTTTTGACTGCTACAAATCAATTAGCGCGTGCCAAACAGGCCCCTACGCGAAATTTTTACTACTCTCCATCCTAAACTTGACCAGTATCGCTTAGGTCTTCGGCCCTTTTTGTTCCTAAAATCGTCATTTTTTTAAAAAACTCCACCCTCTTCCCCTCTCTTGAAACAAATAGTGGCCCTTCCACTTATTGCTTTTATGGTGACTCGAACCCACAACCTCTTGAATGTAAGTGAAGGGTGCATATCATATGAGCAACCCTTGTCAAAAAAAATCATCATAATTCATTTGTAACATTGGAATATTTTTTTTGTAACTAATCATTTCATTACCAAAGCATTAAGCTCATAAGTACAAATATAAACAGGGATAGACAAATAGCCCTACTCCCTATTGCAGCAGTTACTCATACTACTACTTTGACTATTCCTAGACAGGATAAAAGTTTAGTTGTTCTAGTCCTCTACTAACTCTAGCTCGCGTACTCCCCCTGCAGTGTATATCCCGAATGACTTGTTTTATTATTTGAACTGTGCTTTTCTTCTTCTACTGGAATACCCTAAAGTTCTCTCATGCCAAATGTTGTAGATTGCCTCGGTCAACATCCTTCTGTAAAGCTCCGCTTCAACACTCTTGCCTTTTCCTTTTGTTGTTGCCCACGGAGTTCTTCCTGCCACATTCCAACGTGCTTCTAAATACCAATCCATTTTAGTAGGTTCCCCCGGATATCACGCGAGTAATCACACCAAAAGAATAGATGGTCATGGTTCTCATTCTGCTTTTCACATAAGGGGCATAGTGGATCAATGTTGATGCCCCAATTCAGAATTCTGTCTTTGGTACTTAATCTACCATGGATGACCAATAACATAATAAATTGCCTTGTTTCTAAACTAAAGTTGTTGCAAATTATTTTCCTCCATACTACTTTGGTAAAGTTCCCTCTCATATTCAAGAATACATTCTTGATTGAGTATGTGCTCATTCCCCTCATATCTTTTTCAGTGTAGCCTGCCTCTTGTAGGTAACTTTGAGCGCTAAATACCTTCTGCAGCATCCATGAGGCTGTATTTGGCTTGACACTCCAGACTTCTTTCTTTTTGATGTAGTATGAGTGTACCCATTGAACCCATAACTTTTCTTCCTTCTTGCTTAAGGCCCATAACAGCTTCCCTATCGCAGCTCTATTCCACAGCTTTATGTCTAAAAGATTCAGTCCCCCAGCACTTCTAGGGTAGCACAGTGTCTCCCAAGCTATAAGAGCTTTCCTTGAGAGGTCAGTCGATCCAGTCCATAGGAATCTTCTGCATATTCTTTCAATCATGTGGATCACCTTCGAGAGTAGCATGAAGATCTAGAACCAGAAAGTTTTGATTCACTCCTAATCAGTTGCACCCTCCCCCCATAACATAAGAATTTGTTGTCCAAGCAGTAATTCTATTGAGCATTTTGTCAAGCAAGAGTTGGCATTGGGTGATAGTTAGCTTTTTGGAGCTAAGTGGGACCCCAAGGTATTTGAAGGGTAGTTCTCTTTTTACAAAGCCAAGATTATCCAGAATCTCTTGCTGAGTGCTAGTAGGAACACCCCCAAAATAAATGGAGCTTTTGTCTTGATTTGCTTGCAGTCCAGACACCTCAGAAAACTCTTTAAATCATTCAAACAACTATCTTACAGAGATGGATCACCTCTGCTGAACAGTAGCAAATTATCAGCAAAACTGAGTTGTATAATCTTCAATTTCTCACATCTTGGGTGAAGTTAAAATCTGTGGTCTTGTGCAGTCTCTTGAGAATCCTAGTCAGGTATTCCATAGCAAGTACAAAGAGGAAGGATGGGAGAGGTTCCCCTTGCCTCAAACCTTTCCTCGCAGGGAAAGGAGCAGTTAAACTACCGTTGACTAAGATTGAGTATATCACAGTATTCACACATCTCATTGTCCACCTCACAAATTTATCAGGAAAGTTCAAGCCAATTAACACTTGTTCTAGGAAGCACCATTCACTAAGTCGTAAGCCTTCTTCATGTCAATCTTTAACAAACATCTAAGTGACACTCCTTTTCTGGTATACCCTTTTACTAGTTCATGGCTCAATATTGGGATATTTAAAATAGGACAATTTACATAACTATACATACCAAATTTTTTTTTTAACACAAAAATGTCAATACTATCACATTTTTATTGATATTTTTAAAACATAACTAACATCTTTTTTCAATACATATCAAATACATATAAAAAGGGTGATAAAAGCGTAGATCCCCTTCCTACACTATCTTATCACCCCCCAGCCGCCGCCCCTACGACTACCTCTGCTAGCCGTCTCCCCCCACGACTACCTCCACCAGCCGCCGCTGGTTGCAGGAAAATTTTTGTTAATGTTTTTTCGTGTAATTTTTTATATGGGTAGTGCATGTACAGTGTGTGAATGTGCATACATAGACCATACACATCATATATAATGAACAAACAAACATTCATTTATGTATTGTATATAAAGTGTATATCTAGTGTATGTCCAGTGACATACATAGAGTATATGCATGGCATACACATTCTTTGCCTCCAAACCACCACCAAAATCCACAAAAAAACACGCCCTAGCCACCGTAGCAGTCACCAAAAAAATAAAATAAAAAATAATTAAAGAAAAAAAAAAAGAATCTGGAGAGTTAAGAACGAGCAGCGATAGCGAGCAGACAAAGAGTAGCCACAGTGTTGCTATGTGTTGGGACTATAACGGTGAAACAACACTGTCACCGCCGGCGACAGCAGTAGAGACTGGGAATGGTGACAGAGCAACCATAAGGCATCGCCGACGACCGCAACAGCGAGAGAAATCATATTAGACGGAGGAAATAAAGTTGTCGTCGGCGGAGACGGGTGGTGCCAGTGACCACAAGTGGCGTGACGGTGCCGGGAGAGAGATCAGAGATAAGTGAGGGAAGCAAAATTAGGGTTTTACCTATTGTTGCTATGTTTGGTAGCATTTTAGAAAATGTTGTCATGTTTAAAAAAATAAAAAAATATTGGTATGTTTTTTTAAAAAAGTCCCTACAATGACATTAGGTGTAATATTTCCTTTAAAAAACTATGATAGAAAGTAATTGGTTGCCTTTTTTACCCCCATAACAGTAATTTAGCAAATAATAAACACACTGATTGATTTAATGAATAAATTTTGAATGAAAATACCATAGGATCTTAAACTCCTCTTGCTTAGGCAATACTAGCCTTTGTACCTTTTCCACATTATCCCAAATAATTTGAAGTGTTGCATAGGCAGCACTTACTATTGAAATTCTTGCCTAAGCAATACTTGTCGTTGACCAATTCTTGCCGAGGCAACACTTTTCCATACCTCTTTCCACGTTCTTTGAGATAAAACCATCTTAAATAAGAACAATTCTCAGAACTAGACAATTTTGGGGACATTGGGTTAAATCTTTCGGGTAATATTAACGTAAAACACTGAAAAATAGCTAGTTTATAAGCCGGTCAAAGAAAAACAACCATCACTTAAATTTTTTTAAAAATATAGCCTTAGCTTAAACAAAACACGAAAGACCTCATTTAGAATTTGGATTTTGAAGTCTATAAATTTTTCCATGTTTCTTGAATATGGCTATTCTTCTAAAAGAATTCAAATGTTGATTATTTCTTATTCCGCCTAATTCAACATTAACATAGAAGAAATTAAAGACAATGATGGTAAGTTTACAATGAATTTTTTTTTTTTGTACATCCAAGTTGTAACTTTTTTCGTATCTTCTTTTTTCAAGCGAAATGAAATGCGAACTTTTTAAAAATAGCACTCCAAACAAAGAAAATTATAAATAAGGGGTCATATTTTTTGCTTACATACATAGCACATACTTTATATTTTAAATTTATGCACTCCTTCAAAATAAAATACCTTAGCTTCCACTTCCCTCCTTCCCCTGCCAATAACTCGCTGGCAGACACCTTCTTCACCCCGGCGTCGTTATATTTTTTTATTGAAGTTATTTTTGTTGATTTTATCTAATATCATTGCCTTAGACAAGTTTATAACTTTATACAAAAATCTTCCCAAAATATTACTATACATGAATATATATAGATAAATGCGTAGGCAAGGAGGAAAATACCAAAATATACAAAAAAAAAAAAAACTGAAACTTCATATAAACATTCATAATACTGCAGAAATTTGAAAATTTATACAAACTTTATTCATTGTATATACACACTTATACACGTTTATAAAAGTATATAAACTTGTGTAAACTAGCGGTGGGTTGCTATTTTGCGTAATTCCTGTCATCTTGGGTAAGAATCGAAAATAAGGACCATTTTCGGTAACTTTTGTGTTTTTCTTATCTCATGGTGTAAAAATCACGTTTTATAAATAAATCTTGTAAAAATTTCGCCAAAGGGCAACTTTTTACCATGACATTCAAATTTTAACCGCTTTTTGAACTTCAGACCTTCTGTGCTGAACTTCAACCCTTTAGGCATAAAAAGTTTGAACATCATACCTAAAGGTTTGAAGTTCAGCCCCTAATATCCGAAGTTCATAAAGTGAGTAAAAACTGAACAATTTTAAAAAACGGCTTCAACATTAATGGCGGGGCAAAAAATAGTTATTTCTACACTTCTCTCATAAATCTTGCTGTAAAAGTTTAAACCCAAACTGTAAAAGGTTGTAGTAGGTACAATCTAAAGACCTATTGATAAACTTTGTTCATTATAAGTTGCAACAATGGAAGTGATCGAAACAATATACATGATGAATTGCCAAAGTTACCACAATATGACAAAAAGATGATTATTAGATGACATGAAATAAATAATAAAAAATTTCACTGGTTGTACTCGCATATTACTGGTTATGGTTTTTTGTTCTCGCTCAAGAATGGTTTAGAAAAATGGCCTCGGATGGAACATTAATTGAAAAGTGCACCTCTTCGAAAAATATAAAAGGCAAGTGATGTCTGCGTAGAGATTAAAGGGGCAAGTACTTCCGAGGAAACACTTCAAGTTATCTACGAGAATGTGAAAAGAGATAAAAGGGCAAGTCTTGTCTGTGAAATTGGGGGTCAAAGTCTAGCATTGTCAATTACTGCCTAAGAGGCAAAACTTACGAGAAAGGGAGGGCGGGGCAACACTTCAAGTTATCTGGGAGAATGTGGAAAGAGATAAAAGGTCAAGTACTTGAGAGCGAGATGCGGGCATCAATATAAGATTTTATAGGAGTATTTCCATCTGGAATTTATTCATTAAAGTTAGCGGATGTCATTCTTGCAAAACTAGTTTAAGTGGGGGCAATAAGGCAAACCACTGCCTATGGTGTCATAGTTTTGTAAATTTCCCAATAAATAAAGGAATTTTTTCAGTAAAGTAGGGGTGGGCATAAAATCCGAAAACCGAAAAACCGAACCTAACAGAACCAAACTAATTTGATTTTTCGGTTTCAGTATTTCGGTAATTCGGTACTTAATTCGGTATAAAATTTCGGTATTTCGATTTTGGAGTGCCAAATTTCGGAATACCGAAATTTTGAATTTTTTTGTATATATATATTTAAAATATACAATTCTTAATTCCTTAACCCAAACCCAATTGCCAAATACACGATTCTCCTTAGCCCAATTCCCAAATTTTATCACTATCAGTCTTTGCCGCCTAGAGTACAATTGTAGACTACATAATGTAGAGATGATGAACACAACTACTTTTTTTCTTTGTTATAACTCATTATTAACATTGGCTTCTATACGTTGAGCTTGTCATTGCTCACTGTTTAGTATTCCTTCTTATGAAATTTTCTAGAGCATAAGTACCTGGAACTTTATAAAGTACTTTACGTATTATAACGTCTAGATCTAAGTGTATCTTTGATACAAGCAACAACTTTGGAGGTTTAATGAATAAAGTTTTACTTTTATTGTCTCATGCATTAATGTTAAAACTTTGCTCCCAATGCTGTATTCCACTTGCGTCTTGATTTGTCTCAAAGTAAAAGTCAAAATTTATTCTTTAAACTTGCAGTTTGAACTAGAAATCCCAGTGTTGAAAGAATTCTCTTTCCTTGACTTTTCTAGAACATCTTATTAATATTAGTTTTACGAAAGAAAGTCCTTTTATAATGATAGTAACTAATGAATTTCTTGCTTTAGCAATCTGCTGGTGCAGTTTTTTCAATGCGTTGTTGTTTAATTTCGTGAAAATGCTATTGTTTTTTATTGGAATGAAATGAATTGAATGATATAAAATTGAAATAAAAACCGAATTATAAAATCGAAACCGTACCGAAATAACCGAACCGAATTATAAAAAACCGAACCGAATAAATTTTGGTTTGGTATTTGGTATCAATATTTAAGTACCGAAATTTCGAATTTAAAAAAATCGAATCCGAACCGAATTCCGAACGCCCACCCCTACAGTAAAGTACACTTTTGAGAAGTTATTTACAAAACATAGCAATATTTTAGCAAAATTACCCATTATATAAGAAATGAAAAAATTAATTACAAAACATAACAAAAAAATAGCATACCATACCATACCATAGCAAAACTTACATTCTTCCTCCCATTTCTCCCAGTTTCACTTTTCTTCCTTCCCCCTAACCACCTCGTATCTCGATATCTCGGTGTATCTCAACTACCAACCATCTCATATCTCGTTGTGTGTCGATGTATCTCGCTATATCTCAACAACCAGCCACCTCGTATCTCGATGTATCTGAATTTACACCGGTAATCCAACCACATCGTATCTCGTTGTACCCCAGCTTACACCAGAAACCAACCACCTTGTAACTCGATGTACCTCAACTTATACCAGAAATCAACCAACTCGTATCTCGCTGTATCTGTACTATTTTTGGGTTCTTGCATTGCTTCTGTTTATGCCTAAAATCGGTCGCCTATGTTAAAAAATTAATTAAGAGTGAGTTCACAAGCAATACAGTAAATACGATGGAAAAGTAAGTAAATAAAAGAGAGAAATAACGAGCAAGAAAAGTAAAGTAGTCTTATTCCTTGAGAATAGTCAGATGCTGTGGTGAATCGCTATGTTGTACAATATAATGTAAGGAGGGGTATTTATAGTAGTGGATACCCAGTCCTAATTAAGGTAAAATACAAAGACTAATAAGGCTATGGGCCTATAACTCAAGGCGGTGGTATATACAAAACCCTAACTAGGAGACTGTAACCCTAAGACGGCAGGATGTATGCCCTTCGTTCTATGCCCATACCGCTTGAACGGTCGTAACTAGTAGAACAACGTGTATTCTTTGTGCCCGATGACTTTTAAGATAACCCTAGTCTCGCCAGTTAGACTCGTATCCCCATAATAGTAGGTCGCGTATTTTTGCCCATATAGTCAGTCCCCCACTTGCTGAGTGCTGACGGAAGCAGTCAGGAAGTGAAAGCGGCGTACAAAAAAGATGTGAAAAGATATCTCACTGACTTCTTGAGACTCGCAGACTCGTTGACCAAGAATGATGCTGCTTTCTTCGAGAACTCCACTTGTTTTCATCTGATTGGTTGATACTGATTCCATGCACCTTTCCAAGAATTGCTATTAACTGCTCCGAATCATATCATATATCATCCTTATCTTTTTTCTGCCTATAAATATGGACTTCGTGACAACACAAAGATAACAAACTCTTCTTCAGAAAATACTTCTCTTCTTCAACAATTTTTATAACAGTGAGAAACTTCTTTTTCTTAAAAAATATTTGCCTTTTATCCTGCTTTGATATTCCCAGAAAATCTTCTTTGTTCCGAACGGATGATGCATGAGGGAAATATAGGAGGAAACTCATCTGCAGTTACCTTCCTTTCTTTCTTCATCCTCAGAGGAACGAATGAAGTCCCCCGAGTCATGAAGTTTAACCGGGATTCTAATAACGTCCTCTGGGATATCTTCATTATGTCTTGTGCACTGATTACGGTTCGATCATCTTCTAACACAGCAGTTGCTATGATATTTCTCTTGTCATACGTGGTCAGGACGCTTAGCCCTTTTAGCTGTGATGCGGCTTCTCCGCCAGGATTTTTCTAGTGCTTAGGTCACCATTTTTGACTGAGTAAGTTTGAAGCATACTTGTCTGACTCTGTTCCATGGCGGGCAAGAGGATACAACTTTATGTTGTCAGGTGATTAAGGTGTCACTGAGCTATGGATCCCCTCGTGATTCATGACTTCGCCTTGGTTATCTGCTTCAGCTGAACCGCTATTGCAATGCTTCATCGGCTGTCAACTGTGGGATACCCGAGGGAAAAGGCTCCCTTGTGGTAGGTTCCCAGCTCAAGCCTCTCCATCCCCGCCGAGCTCTGAATGTACTTGAAGATCTGCGGGGCTGTATACTCTGGTTTGACCAGTTGAGGTTGACTCGGGAGGTCAAGTTCTCTTTCTAAGCTCTGGAGTGAGTCTTCAAGTTTTTTCTTCGAGTTCAGTAGGCAAGATAGAGGAGAACTTCGGACTGCTTACGGCTTATAGCTACAATCCAGATGAAGGATTTTCAGCCATGTTAATCCCGAGGAGCTCTTTGTTTTTATTCTTCCTTTTTTTTTTTTTATAACAATTGTTATAAACAAATGTTGTATTCAGGTTGAACTAATTGTATATTATGAGCTTACGGGCTGTTCGTTATTAATGAAACGGTCGTTCATCAATAATTTTGTATGTACTTGTGTAATTACATGTGGTGTAATGTGTAGTCAAGCAGTTCTGGGCTAATGTCTTCAAGAGATGGGTGTGTGCACTGAAGACCGCTTCATTTGCGTCAATAGGTGACGGCTTAAGTTGAGCCCACAATGGGATGATTTTAGCCAGTGTGGAAATGGGTGCTTTTGCGTCCGACTTCGATCGTCTCTGCTTAGTGACTCGAGTATTTAAGACTTTCTGGCACTATGCGAACAAACGTCCCAGTCGGTATGTAGGTGTAGTTGTTGAATTAACGAGTTCAAAGTACGAATATGCCTGGTAAGGGTGACTAACGGCCCGGTCCGGTCCGAAACCGGGCAAAAAAAATTCCAAACCGGCTAAAAACCGGCCTACCGGTCCGGTCTCATCCGGTTAAAAAAATTGGAGCCGGATCGGGACCGGGACCGGCGACCGTTAAGCCGGTCGGTCCGGTCCGGTTTAACGGTTTTTTTATTTTTTATTTTTAATTTTTTTTAGGCAAATAAAGTTGAAAATTGAAAAACTTAACAATTTATGTAAATACCATTTGTGATAATTATGTAAATTATATTTTTAAATTTATTAATGTAAAGTAAATAAATAAATACTAAACAAACGTTGATTGAAAAAGAAATACACATAATTTATTGAAAATTCGGGAAATACATAATTGAAATGACAAAACAAACTAGAAATTGAAAAATTACAAAGATACTAAATAAACTAGAAATTCAAAAATACATAATTGAAATGACATAGATATTCCCTTAGCCATCTCTTCAAATTTTCAATCACGCGGAATAAAGCCATTTATTCTATCTCATTCGGTCTTGTGACGTTTTTCTAAGTGTTGCCTACACTTTCACTTCCCTCCATTGTAGTTGCCACTTGCCAGTGCAAATTTGCCACTCTTTGTTACATTTAGCTTTCTGAGTTTCAGTATCTTTCATAATAAGTTGCCACACTATAGAACGACGTCTTCGTTCCGCAATTCTTGTTTCACTAGGACCGGGAGCAACGGGAGCTTGATTTTCAGCCATTATAATTGTTTGGATTTTGGAAGAAATTTAGAAAATAGCCTTTGAGAGTAATTTGAGAGATAAACTGACAGAAAGTGCTAAATTGTGTGATATAATGATGAAATAATAGGATATATATAGATAAAAATAGGTTTTTTTTGGGGGGGGGGGGGGAGGGTATGAGGGCGTTTAGGGGGGGGGGGGGATGATAGGCAAATATAGCCGTTTCTTACCGTTGGCCAACGACTATATTTGAAAGAGAGCCGTTGCCCCAAACTGTCGGTCCGGCAGTCGGCCAAATATTTTTTTTTTTGTTTTTCCTTTGTGTTTTATTTAAAGTGGTGGATAATTTGAAAAATATTACAACAAAATATTATCAAGTTTTTACTTGTACATATGTTTGGAATGTTTAGTTTATTTCAATGTTTAAAGTTTAAACTTAGAATTAAAAAACTTGTAGTATTTTTTTAAACTTTGAATTTTGAAGTATTGAAATTTTTGAAGTGATAATTCAAAGTTCAAACTTTTGAATTAATTTGTTAAGTTCAAAATTCAAAGTTTGAATTAATTTTAGAAAAATCGAATTTGAACTAATTTACAAACTAGTAATTAATTGTAGTATTTTTGCCCAAACTATAAATTAAAAATAAAAAGTATGAAGACAATAGTTGTGATTGAATTCCAAGACTTGGAGCAATTTTATTGAATTGTTTAAGACACAAGTAGTGCAACACATACTACAATAGCTAAACTTTCAAACTTGTAGTTTCAAAAATTCTTATTTAGAAAATTACATTCTTTTAAACATATTAGCTAGTTTCTTGAGGATAGTTGTAGGCTTTTCTTTAGGAACTGGCCGTTGTTGTTCTTGTTCATCATCTCCTTCTGGTTCTTCTTCTTCTTCATTGCCAGTTTGACTCCCTTCACTTGTTCCATCGCTCAAAATTTGATCGAGATATGCTTTGCCTTTTTGCTTAGTAAGTTCTGGTAGACCAAAGTTTCTTCGCTCTGCTCTGATCCAATCCCTGAATAAAACTCCTGTCTCCATTGCCTCCTCCTTCAACGAATATCTGTGATCTCCAATTTGAAATCTTCCTTGGCTAAAAGCGCTTTCCGATGCAACTGATGAATCTTGAATTGTTAATATCCTGGGCCATTTTTGAAAGAATTGAAAATTGCGATTCTTGATTCTTCCAATAATCCAACAAATGATGAGTTCCAAAGTTGTTAAGTTTCTTTGGATATTGAATTAAATACACTTGGAACTCGCTGTGTTCCTCCCCATACTCGTCCTGTTCCGAAAGCAACTTTTCATCAAGTCCCTCAAAAGTGCTCATCCCGGCCTGTGAAGAACTTTGCCCGGTGGATTGTATTGGTTCCGTTTGTGTAGCAGTGTCTACCCAAGCTCTATACTTTGCAAAAACAGCCACGGTATCTGCATGAACTTTAGCAATAGCCTCTTCTACACTTGGATACTGTTGCTCCCAAACGCACACGCAAGTATACGTGGTCGACAAGTAATAAAGTGATAAATCGAGTATCGTTCCCACGAGGACTATTCAGACTGAATCTTAGCAAACAATTTCTTAGAAACTATTCAGGGATCTTTTCCAATGGTTGCGATTTTACTAACTAAATGCAATAATTAAAACAATTAACTGAATTCAAGTAATAGAGCAATTTATGGGTTGTTATCAATAATGGAGAAACGGTCCAGGGTCAGAGTTACAAACAATCCAGTTGAGTTTTCCAGTTGATTCTACTTCTTGATTTCCTAGATTGCTAACTAACAGGTTAATTGTACCCGTGAAAACCTTTCGATTCTTCACGGTCTATGCAGGCTACTCCAATCCCTATATGTCTATGGGTTGAATCACGTGCACGCATTAACGATCCTGTAATGGGTTAAACTAGGCAAGCAAGTATATGTCTATCCTACCCGCGAATTGGTTCCCCGATGCCCGGGTTCACAAACTAGTTCTATTCTTTCTTATTTGCGTTCATAAATTCCCTCTGTCGAGTTCAATCTAAGAACCGTAGATAGTGTTCAATTATACGGCCGTTATAATCAAACAATTATGATCAAGAAAGAATAAACAATCCGTAATGGTAAATCAATAGGAAGAAATCAACTTTCAAACATCAACCTTCATGTATTTACTCTAACCCTAGAACGAACAAACTATAGAATTAAAGAGAAGAATGAGAGAAAGAGAGAAAGAACTTGTGTAGAAGACATCTAGGGCTCCTCCCCTCTCCTCCAAAACTTGCTCCAAAGTCTCCACTCCCCTGAAAAACTAAGTAAAAGAGTATTTATAGAGTTTACAAATACCTAGTAATAAGTTAGACCCAATCCTAGACGAAATAGGACATCAAAATTCGCTCCAGGGGCGCCATAGCGGGCGCCCCGCGCCCCCAATCGCGTGACAATGGACAGAGGACGCCCTAGGCTGTACGCCTTGGCCATGCGGCGCGCGCCCCATCGCGCCTAGCACTGCGCGCTATGAGTGGCGCGGCGCATGGGCTGCAGCGCCAGGCTATTTTTCTGTTTCGTTTCTCCTTTTCTCGTTTCGTGTTGTGCCCTCGTGTGCTCGATCCAATCCTCAATCAAAATCAAATCTTTTCTTGCTCAATCATGCTCCTAAAACCTCCAAATACACTGCGTAACAACCGACACACGCACGACATAAAATCAGTGTAAAACCACAGTCACAAGCTATAAAACAAGCGAATAAGGTACTAAAACGTGAGGAAATATTAAGGAAATATAGGCATAAAACGTCAAACATCACCACCCCACACTTGAACCTTTGCTCGTCCTCGAGCAATCACAAATAACTTCCAACCTAGGTAAAACAGGTCTGCCTATGACTATGGTTGATACCGACCATTGAACCAATGCGCACATGACTACCATGGTTCCACAACATGCCAACAATTTACCAAAACCAAAAATATGAGAACAACCACCCCAAAATAGCTCAAATGCACAAACTCAACTCAATGCAACCATGCTCCCACAAAATTACACCTATCTACTCAATCGAAAGCCATCAACTTTACCTACTTCATGCAAACCCCGTGCCCTCACCAAAATGAAGCAAGAGAGAGTGTCCCCCAAGTATCACACACAACCATGAATATCACAAATAGAATGGGGACAATAGCATAGAAAGAATTCACTCTCTCTCATGAAAAGCTCACATATCACACACAACGTACCATAGGCTTGCCCGTAGTGTAGGACTCCACTAATGTAGGCTCACTCCAATCGGGATTAACTAGGACTTTAGAAAGGTCGTAATGCAGGCTAAGGGGCGGGTAGGATACATATGGGTAATAGTGACTACCTCCCTAAGCACTTTAATACATCACACTTAAAATTAAGCATCAATCTCATCAAGCCACCCAATCAACACTTCTACACATACACCTTCTCCCAAGTAGCATTTTTCTATTAAGCACACACTAGCAAGGAATGGATATCTTTTTCTCTTTTTTATTTCTTTTTCCATAATTTTTTCTTTCTTTTCAACTTTGCTATTTTTTTTCTCATTATCTTCCAACCTTGCCAATGCTTTTCACTACTTCACAATTTTCACAAGTATTCCCCTTTATTAGTTCCACTCAAGAACCTCCCAACATCCAACCACAACTCCAATCATCTACACAATATCAATAAAGTGCTTAAGGAGTAAAGGGCCAAAAGAGTCAATTTGGAACAAATGGGTAGGCTCGGGGTGTGGGTGCCAATAGAAAGGGTCAAAGAAATCACAACAACAATTTTTTCAAGGTATATATATAAGGGTAGGCAAGTAAAAGAAGGCCTTGTATCATTTCCCAACTAGAGCGAACCTAGGATTTCGCTTTGCACACACACGGGGCAAGTTCTAGACATTAATATGCAACATGGAGTAAACAAGAATATGCCTCACACACACATCGCACATGGTCCACACAAAAAGGTTCCATCAACAACTCTCACTCAAGCATCTAGAATGCAACTTGTGGAAATTTAAGCACTAATGCACAAAGGTTCACAACAAAATCAAGCAAGTGGACTCAAGCATCTCAAGGGGGTCGTTCCAATTTTTCCTAGGCATGCATCACAATTAAAACCCAAGGACACCACAAATAGCACATGCAATCAATTCAAGTCCACCGGTATCAAACAATTCAAAGGCACCTAGCATTCTACTTTTTTCCTACGTCTAGGGTCATCTACAACTAACTATCCTAATCCTAATAAAAACAAAAACTACCCGGTTCAAAGGTCTCCCCGTGGAAAAGAACCGAGGCCATAAGAAAAACCACGGGGTGGATGACATGTACCACTAATAAAACTAAAAAGAAAATCTTTTTGGAATTTTTCATTTGTTTTCTAATTTTTTTTTCATATATTAAAGCAAGAAACAAATAAAAATAAAGTCAAGTGACAAACGAAAAATCCTATGGTACATGCATTACTAACCTCCAAAATAGATAAAGGGTAGTTCCCCCACCCCACACTTAAACTAAGCACTGTCCTCAGTGCTAAAAATAAGAAAGCGCAAGGTAAAGAAAACTTCCCTGAAGATTCTAGTCCTTGGTGCTAGCATCCTCCAAGCTTCCATATAGTATGAGGTACTCAGACTTCCCTCATCAGGTCATCAACATTAGGCAAGGGTGAGGACACCCCACACTTAGCCTCGACATTATATGAACCTGCAATCCAAAGAATCACCCAAAGTAATATACAACCATAAAAATAATAATAAAAATAAATAAAAGTAAAGCAAACAAATTGGATTGCCTCCCAAGAAGCGCCTTAGTTAACGTCGTGGCACGACGAAGACAACTTCATCACTTTTGTCTCCACCTTGAACTAATGAATTGAATCCCCAATTTTGCCTCAAGTTTACAACTATGGTATTGGGGTGGTGGCAAAAATACAACAGGACCAAGTAAACAATACCGCATTTTGCACTTCTTAGCCTTTAAATGAGGGATGTCGTTTTGTCTCCTCGGCATCACAAACTCTAAAATATAGGCACCTTGTTCCTCCTCCTTTTGTTTCTTCATAGGCTCGGGTGGCTCAATTTTCATGTCACCATCCAAACACAATGTTGAAAAATGATTGGAATGAGGTCCAATGCGCTTCAATTCTAAAGTTGCATTACTTTTGACACCCTCACTTGCACAAACACTAGAGTCCTCACCTATGATGTTTTCTATTTCCTCACTTGACTCTAATGTAATTTTTTCAACCTTAGCATCATCAACTAATATTTGGTCGAGTGGTAGGAATTCTACTTTTTGCTCCTCAAATTGGCTTCTAAGCTCTTCTATCTCAATTATACTAAGCACGACAACTGATAATTGGGCTTCAGACACCTCAACCATATCACTCAAATTCTCCTCCAAGTCGTGAATAGTCAAGCCAAATTCGTCGATCTCTTGCCCGAGCACAACCCTTTCTTCCATAAATTGCCTCGTCATATTTGTAAGTTCACTCCTGAAATCCCCATAAGCTTCTAAGAGTTTGGCTTGCTCCATTAGCCAAGTTTCGCTAACAACCTGCACTTTATCGCTCCTGTCAAGCTCACAAACATCATTAGAATCATCACAAAAATTATTGGGGGAAGGAGAATGACACTTAGGACAATCATTCCACCGACCACCACACAATTTACAAAAATTCCAATCAAAGGTGGTAGAAAATTCACATAACCAATCTCGCAGGGTTGAAAGAGTTTGACAATTTTCCCAAAAGTGATGTCCTCCACAAAGTAGACAAGAATCAACATTCAACCCACTTTCATTAAAAGATGCCATGTAAACTAATAATACAATAATAAACTAAAAATAAAATAAAAAAAATTTAAACCTGAATAGAAAATAATAATTTGTTCAAAAAGAAATCAGTCAATTTAGTCCCCGGCAACGGCGCCAAAAACTTGTTGCTCCCAAACGCACACGCAAGTATACGTGGTCGACAAGTAATAAAGTGATAAATCGAGTATCGTTCCCACGAGGACTATTCAGACTGAATCTTAGCAAACAATTTCTTAGAAACTATTCAGGGATCTTTTCCAATGGTTGCGATTTTACTAACTAAATGCAATAATTAAAACAATTAACTGAATTCAAGTAATAGAGCAATTTATGGGTTGTTATCAATAATGGAGAAACGGTCCAGGGTCAGAGTTACAAACAATCCAGTTGAGTTTTCCAGTTGATTCTACTTCTTGATTTCCTAGATTGCTAACTAACAGGTTAATTGTACCCGTGAAAACCTTTCGATTCTTCACGGTCTATGCAGGCTACTCCAATCCCTATATGTCTATGGGTTGAATCACGTGCACGCATTAACGATCCTGTAATGGGTTAAACTAGGCAAGCAAGTATATGTCTATCCTACCCGCGAATTGGTTCCCCGATGCCCGGGTTCACAAACTAGTTCTATTCTTTCTTATTTGCGTTCATAAATTCCCTCTGTCGAGTTCAATCTAAGAACCGTAGATAGTGTTCAATTATACGGCCGTTATAATCAAACAATTATGATCAAGAAAGAATAAACAATCCGTAATGGTAAATCAATAGGAAGAAATCAACTTTCAAACATCAACCTTCATGTATTTACTCTAACCCTAGAACGAACAAACTATAGAATTAAAGAGAAGAATGAGAGAAAGAGAGAAAGAACTTGTGTAGAAGACATCTAGGGCTCCTCCCCTCTCCTCCAAAACTTGCTCCAAAGTCTCCACTCCCCTGAAAAACTAAGTAAAAGAGTATTTATAGAGTTTACAAACACCTAGTAATAAGTTAGACCCAATCCTAGACGAAATAGGACATCAAAATTCGCTCCAGGGGCGCCATAGCGGGCGCCCCGCGCCCCCAATCGCGTGACAATGGACAGAGGACGCCCTAGGCTGCACGCCTTGGCCATGCGGTGCGCGCCCCATCGCGCCTAGCACTGCGCGCTATGAGTGGCGCGGCGCATGGGCTGCAGCGCCAGGCTATTTTTCTGTTTCGTTTCTCCTTTTCTCGTTTCGTGTTGTGCCCTCGTGTGCTCGATCCAATCCTCAATCAAAATCAAATCTTTTCTTGCTCAATCATGCTCCTAAAACCTCCAAATACACTGCGTAACAACCGACACACGCACGACATAAAATCAGTGTAAAACCACAGTCACAAGCTATAAAACAAGCGAATAAGGTACTAAAACGTGAGGAAATATTAAGGAAATATAGGCATAAAACGCCAAACATCAGATACCCATTAGTAGCAATTTCAATAGGAGTAATTTCTAAATTTTCATATATTTCTCTAACAAGTCGTTCAGTTAACTTAATTTTAAAAGCAAGATGCAACACAGAAACAATGTAAAAAAGAGGAGGAATTGAAAAAAAATATTTTCTAAATTTTTTAATCATTCTCTCTACAGCCGGTTTGTAAATTGCATATTGCTTATATAATTTCAATAATTCCGATATTCCAGCTATATAATATAACATGGTAGGAGTAGTTGGATAGTATTGACCGGAAAATTCTAAAGTAGCGTGATAAAATTTTTGTAAAAACTGAAGAAGATGTTGAACAAGTTGTCAATCCTCATCTTTAAGGTGATAGATTTCTATAAAATGTTTATTATACATTTGAGAAATAGGCACTCTATATTCAAAAGCAACATTCAATGCATCATATAAGTGTTCCACCTAGTACAAACTTCCTTTGGGACTCTCCTAATTGGCATTCCTAATTCTACACATTTTCTTTCCCATTCTCGTCTTCTTTTTTGATTTTTATTTCTAAAAATATAAGTAATAGCTATTTGCAACTTTTTGATAATGTCGTTAAACAAGTCAAGACTATCTTTTACTACTAAGTTGTAAATATGACATGCACACCTAACATGAAAAAATTCCGCAAAAGGGGGGTTCAAAATAGGTATCGAGTTCTTAAGTGCGTCTGTGTTGTTTGTAGCATTATCTACTGTAATACTAAAAACTTTGTTAGTTAAACAGTACGTACGACAAATTGATAAAATTTTATTACAAATATAATTTCCCGTGTGTGGTTTATCAACAACTTTATAAGCAATAATACGTTTTTGAAATACCCAATCAGGATCTATCCTGTTAACAATAACAGTAATATAATCACATCCATTAGTAGAACGACCCATATCCGTAGTAAGACATACTCTAGTGTCAAAGTTATCAAACATATATCGCAAATAATCCTGATATTCGTTCTTAAATTTAATAATATCATTTTTAACAGTAGTTCTTGGAAAACTTTTAAAAGAGGGATTATATATAGACTGAACATAACGAACAAAATCAGTAGAAGAAGGAAAACTATAAGGTAAACCCTCGAGGGCAACTAGTTTAGCAATAGCTTCCCTATCCTTTTTTTTTTAATCATAAGTAAGAAGCCCTCCCGTTGTTTGGTTAATTTTTGTTTGGGTACCCGAAGATTCATCATGCGCTACTCCCCCATGTTCGGTCCCTAAATATATACCACCCGCCCACATTGACCATTCTTTAGGATTTTTTTTTTGTAAGTGGGCCCTAAGTTTACCCGTCCCATCCCCATTACCCAGTTTTAAAAATCCACACTTTTTCACAAATACCACATATGGTCGTCTGCGATTCAACATTCTTTTTTGCAAATTCCCACACCTCAGATCTTTCCTTACGTTTAACCGGTATCCTAGTAGGAGGTACAGGAGGCACGTCAGACTGAACTTCGGGTGGACTAGCTTGAAATTCAGGTGTTTCTTCTAAATTAACCCCGCTTTGATTCCCATATCGTGTATCTAACATTTCGTGATCAAGTATATTATCAGCGCTAACATTATGATAATATTGAGAATCATCTATGTGGGTTAACTGACTAGAACTACCAGCAATTTCTTTACCCCTATTTCTCCTACGACCACGTGCCCGCCCCCACCACTAGTTCCAATTGAACCTCTTTGAGATATAATAATAGCAAACAAAATAAATATATGACAAAAAAATTATAAAAGAGTAGAAGTAGGAACGACCAACCAAATATAACCGTATAATTGAGGTGAAGTTGAAACTTGAGCCTCCACTTCAATTAATTAGTTGAATAATTGATAATCGAAAAATTGCAAAAATAGCCAAATTGATATTTCAACCAAGTAGCGCCTCCAATTGACCCAATACTTGATATTTGTAAACTTCACAAAATAGCTAACTTTGATAGCAACTCCAATTAGAACTTGATAAAGTAGCCAAATTATAAACTTTTAACAAATAGCCAAAGTAGAATAATAGCAATATTTTAGAAAATTTGAGAGAATTAGAGAGAATTGGAAGATTTGTATGAAAAATATGATGAAATAATGGGGGTATTTATAGGAAAAAAATAGTTAGGGGTGGTTATGGGATAGTAGAGGGGTCAAAATGGCCGTTGGATGACGGCTAGGGGGTCAAAAGAGCCGTTGCCAACGACTAGTTAATGGCTGAAAGTTTGGTTTTTTTTTTTTGGGGCCGGTCCGGTCCGGTCCGGTCAGACTCGGTCCGACCGGTTCTGGGCCATTTTTTATACCGGTCCATCCGGTTTTTTCCCCTGCACCGTTTCGGAACCGGGCTCGGAGCCCGTTAAGGGGTTAATGGTCCGGTCTCAACCGGTCCGAGCAAGTCCGAGCCGGTTTCCGGCCCGACTAAAAGATTAGTTTTATTGATAGAGGGGTGCTAGGCCTGAAATATTGTGGGCGAAAACCCGTATCATGATTCATGAGTATGAAATTACTAAGATCAAAGTTAAAAAGTACTCAATATAAAAATAAATACTTTTTTTTAATAACAAAAGTGAAAGATACTTGATCCACGCTCAATCCACTCACCGCAAAGGATGATGGAGCGGTCGTCAAAGATAATAGTACCTTACGTATTAGTCGGGGTCAATTTCCACAGGGAGCTAGCAAGATAATCTATTAGTCTTAGGTTGAATAGTTATGGGTCCTAAGCATTGTTCGTAATGTTCCTAATGATTAAAGGTGAAAGTATTTACTACAACTAAATTGATTAATTAATGTAAAAACAACTAAATAATGATTATGGGGTAAACTATGGGAATGAGCGAGGGGTTTATCCATTCCAACATGGTTCTCTTAGCAAAATACATATATTAATCTCACAATTCTCATAGGTAACATTAATGGTTCTCTTAGCTAAATACTTCATCAAGCCCTCTCGGGTCAATAATGAAGTGCTAGAAATCTTAGTCCAAACACCCGAGCGGGGTTGACCTATTTAGGTCGACCCCTTTAGATGGGGTAGGTTGCAACCAATGTAACCCAAATTCTCCCTAGTCTCCATTAACCTACGCCTTCAACCCCTTTCGGGTGGTAAAAGCAAAGTAGGGTTAGGTTCAAGAACGGCCGTGCCTTAAACCTTAGTTAAGAAAGTGCGATGGAGAGCTAGATTTATGTTAACCAATTAATTTTATAAGATTAAATACAAGATTTAAGCTAAGATAATTATGTCTTCATGAATAAATCCCTAGTATGAGTTTAGCTACTCATACTAGGGTCTAACACAAACATATTGTAAGATGAAATGACAAGAATCATGTAAGAAAAAAAGTTATCCTTACAAAGATTCAAGTAGAAACTATCCTTTCAACTTCAAGAATATTCAAAAGATTTAAAGTGATATTCTAGGCTAAAAAAGTCTGTTTTCTCGAAGGAATAACAGCCTATTTATAGGTATGGGTTTCAAAAATGAGCTAATATTTACAAAAATGCAATTTTCACTACTTTTACACCAGGTCGCCTCTTGTTAGGCGAGCCGCACATTTGGTTGCTGGCTCGCAGCTTTCACTTTTCTAACTCGCATTTTCTTGTGCGGTGCAGATTAGGCGGACCACCCTTCTGTTTACGGCTAAGTCCTCAATGTCGCAGGTTTTCTCAACTCTCTGTATAAACCGACGATGTCGCCTCTTGTTCTGCTGGGCCGTCTGATGTATTCCACATAAATATCAGCGGGCTGCCCTTTTGAGTTGCTGGCTACTATGAACTTCCCTTCTTTTGGTGGATGGCCGGCCTCTCTAGCCTCTTGTTTGGCGAGACCCCCTTTCCACTGCTGCCTTGTTTTCATGTTCCTCACTTTTGTTATCGAAAGCGCACTTGTATTTGCTCTTTTGTTCATTTTCTTCGGCTTTGCATGTTAATTCTCTTAAAAACTTGAAACGTGAAGATTAACATAAGATTCATTCGAATAACATCAGAAAAACGGCTAAAAGCTAGTCGGAATGAGTTAAAATTAAGTATAAAATACCAACATATCAACTCCCCCAAACTTAAGCTTTTGCTTGCCCTCAAGCAACATTAAGAATTCAGCTCATGTTTCATTTTCTTAGCACTGGGATTAACTCCACAAAGGGAATGGAGCAGAAGAGGAGTTCATGACTTTGGTTGATACTAACACTTAATTTCACACATGAGAATCCAGCCAATCAATCCACAAGATCCATAGTCACAACTATATCGACTAAAGCTTCTAGTGGGGACTAGAGCATGCATAACACAATTGCTTTCTCAACTTAACTAAGGTTTTCTTGGTTGCGCCTTCAAGTCTCAAGTACGTTAATGCTCTCACCACGAAGAATGGATCCCTATCTCTCAATATAATTCAAACACAAGGGACCCTCAAAATTTAAACTCTCACTCTCAAAATGAATGCAAGTTAAGCACATACAATGTCATAGGCTTGGCCTTGGTATCACTTGGCATTTCCTTTCATGTCAATCTATGGAGAATCAAATAGGGCTTCTAAGATTGTAATGTAGGCTTTTGGATAAAGGTAGGGTATAATTTGGATAAAGAGTGACTAAATTCCCTCCTTGGGCACTATATCATCTTTGCAAACTTTTCACTTTGAGCTTTCTTTTCATATTTTAGCTCTTATTCCCATTTTCATTCTTGATCTTTGCTTTTGTGGTTCTTATTCTTGTACTTGCTTCTCTTTCTATTTTTGTCTTTTTGATTTATCTTTTGCTATTTTTGTACTTTTCTTGATTTTCTTCTTTCCTTTTTTGCAACTTTTCTTTATACATTCATCTTCCTTTTCTAAGTGCCATATAGCTTTCATTTATTTGTTCCTCTCCTCCAAACTTATACTTTAGTCTAAGTTGAATGTTTTTCAATGCCTCTAGGAGGTAGGGCCAAGAGAAGGGTTAGTGCTTGGAATTGGCTTGGCTAATAATATGGCTATCAAAAAGAAAGGATATTAAGGCTCAGAGTTGGCTACCGGAGGATTAATTTTATTTGGTGGCTTGAAAGGCTCAAACAGGTCAAAGAAATGCCTATTATCATATTCAACCATCAAAGTAACACTTCATTCATTTTCAAGGACACACAAGCCAAGTTCTAACATACATATGCAATTAACAAGCTTTTGAATGTGAACTCACCTCACTAGCATACGGGACAAGAGACAAGAATATCAACTTTCCAACACTCAAGGTAAGGATCTAACCTATACTACACATGCATAAAGTCATCACAAGAACCTAAAGGTTATAGGTGCGACTCTCAATAAACAATCCGCAAACTTTCTCATGTGTGCTCCTAATGTCTTGGTATAAAACAAGTCATGAAACAAGGATGACACTTCTATGATTAGAGTCCTAAAAAGTGCCCGGATCAAAAAAATTGCATTCTTGGAAAAACAACCGAGTCAAAGAAAACCAAGAAGGTTATTTACTAAGTTAGAACTATTTATACAAGTGGTATTTACAATGGATGGTTGTTTTCAGGCTCAAGTAAAAATGAGTTTTACAAGGGTTGCCTACGTATCGCAACAAGTGTGAATCAGAGGAAAGAAGGTAACATCCCAAGCGTAGTTCACGGGAGTACCTTTTGAGCATTTTTTCTTTTTGGGATTTTCAATGTTTTTGAGCATATTATATATATATATATATATATATATATATATATGGTATTAACAATAACTACGCAACTACATTAAAAATTTAAAAACATAATATAAGACAAGAATATAAACAACATCACATGATTATATACATCACAAAACACATCCTAAATTAAACATAAACATCCATGTCAACATAAACATAAACATAAACAAAACATAAAGATAGTTTGGGACATATCACACTAAAAGTAATACTTCATTTGCATGTGAAATTCATGGAGTGGAATGTAATGGAATAGAACACTTGGGAAATTCAAACAATTCACAGGATGCACAAGAAAAGGCGGGTCGCAGAACAAGGGGCGGGCACGCAAACATGAAGAGGCAGCCCGCAGAAGCAAGTGCTGAGAAGCACCGGCAGGTTGCCAATCAAGTGCGAGGCTTTTTCTCAAGCCGCAGAAAAAAATTTCTTTCTGTTGGAGTCGGCGGCTCGCACTTGTAAGCGAAAGCTCGCCTACTCACTCCGCCCTTTCATCTGCGAGACGCACTTTGGCTTAGGCGACTCACACAATTTTTTACCACAGGGGTCGGCGAATCACACATTTTCTTGCAATGGACAAGCTTAGCTCGCCTATTTTTCGAGCTCACTGCTTGCACCGGCGGCCTCGCACTTTCTTGTGCAGGCATGCCTAGTGTAGTCCACACTTTATTGTGCAGCACCATGCCTGCCGAGTCCTTGGCCTAATTTTTCTACAATGCACAGGTTCCAAGTTATTCCATTCCTCACTTCCCTTTTACACCCCCAAACACACTCCTAAGTGGTCTTTTCAACTTCTCACATCTCTTACATTTTTTCTCAAGAAGGAGACCACGACTTCAACCAAAATTCATGAAAAGTCAACCATGTTTTGTACAAAGTTCAAAGCTTTTTAAAGATCTCAAGACAAAACAAGGTACATTCATGGTGTCATCGAAGTTCAAGTTTTGGTTATTTTTACTTTCACTCTCTTCTTCTTCTTCTTCTTCTTCTTCTTCTTCTTCACTTAAGAGCAAAGTTAACCCACAACTACACACTCTAGGATTTCAATTTCATGAAATGAAAATTTAGAAAAAAAATCCTAAAATCAACATGGAAAACAAGTTAATCAACCACACCCCACCCCCAACATGAAGTTTTTAACTATCCCACATGCAAAATCAGAAAATTAGAACGAGGGGTCGTATTTCTTACAAGATTTATGAAGAACTTCGAATCGGGTCTAGGGATTAGCAGTGGGTTGGTGAAATCAAGTGCGTGTGTTGTGATTTTGGAGTGTCGTTTGCAGTGGTGGTGGATCGGAACAGTAAATTCCAGTGGTTGGTGGTTGTGCTTTCTCGGTTGAGGTGAAAAGTAAAAGAAAACTTACCTTGGGGCCTTATATAGTCGGGTAAAAACCCATCAGGCCCATGAAAGAGGCGGTTCACACTTCATTCGACGGGTCGCCGAAATGAAGGCGAGTATGACTTAAGTCCTCAAATTTTGCACCAGTAGGTCTGGCCTGCCGACTGTTCCGCAGAGTCTGATGGGCGGCTCGCCTAATTAGAGGCTGAATCGTCCTTCACTCCGCAGAAAAAATTTGCTCACTGCATGTACCGGCGGCCCGCATGTCCTTTGGTTGGGTCGCCCTTTTGCTTTCGCACTTTAATCGACGATCCTTTCCCTCTCTTCAACTTTTCTCACTTTTCATCCCTTGCTATTCCCTGCATCAACACCACTCCAACCAAGATCAAATGCATTCATGACAGAACTTCACATGAAATTTTTACACTAACTACATGCTTAAGACTAAAATTATAAAAAGTAAAACTTGGATTGCCTCCCAAGAAGTGCTTGATTTAACGTCGCGGTACGACAGTGTTACCTCATCCTTCAGGAAATTTCCTCTGAAGATACTGCCGATAGTCTCTCATCCGGGAAAGAATCATTGATCTCAAGGGTTTTATTTGGGCGACCCTCCTCCTCCAAACGGGATAAGTGGTCCGCCACTTGATTCTCGGTTCCCTTTTTATCAAGTACCTCATGATCAAATTCTTGCAACAATAGAACCCATCTAATCAACCTTGCTTTTGAATCCTTCTTGGCTATCAGTATCAGATTGCGGAATGATCGGTATACACAATGACCTTAGATCTAATCAAGTAAGGTCGAAATTTCTCAAAGCCAAAGACAATGGCTAACAACTCCTTCTCCGTCACCATGTAATTTTGTTGAGCTCCATTCATGGTCTTGCTAGCATAATAGATAGGGTGAAACATCTTCTCAACCCTTTGGCCAAGCACGACTCCCAATGCAACATCGCTAGCATCACATATGAGCTCAAATGGAAGATCCCATCTTGGACTCACTATTACCGGTGCGGTAGTCAATCTCAATTTGACTTCTTCAAAGGCCTTCAAACATGCTTAATTGAATTCAAACTTAGCATCTTTTACCAACCACTTGCATGATAGGTTAATAATCTTGGAGAAATCTTTGATGAAGTGGTGATAAAATCCCACATGTCCCCAGAAGCTTCGCACTCCTTTGACAGTTGTGGGAGGTGGAAGTTTGGAGATGACTTCAATCTTTGCATGATCTACTTCGATTCCCTTCTTTGACACCTCTCTAAGACTTTCTCCAAATTAGAAAAACAATCTTCAAAAGATTCACCTACTACGGAGAAATCATCTATGAACACCTCTAAGAACTTCTCCATCATGCCATTGAAGAGTGCAAGCACACACCTTTGAAAAGTGGCCGGGGCATTGCAAAGTTCAGAAGGCATTTTGCGGAATGCAAAAGTGCTATAAGGACATGTAAAGGTTGTCTTATCTTGATCATTTGCTTCAATTGAGATTTGATTGTACCCCGAGTATCCATCAAGAAAACAATAATAAGCTCGGCCTGCCAAACAATCAAGCATTTGGTCAATGAAGGGTAGGGGAAAATGATCTTTTCTTGTTGCATTGTTGAGCTTACGGTAGTCCATGCATACTCGCCAACCGGTTACGGTTTGATTTGGTATAGCTTCACCTTTTTCATTATGAACTATTGTCATCCCTCCTTTTTTGGGCACACATTGAACGGGTGAGACCCATTCACTATCGGAGAGTGGAACAATCACCCCTGCATCAAAGTGGTCTCCTTTTTGACCACGTCTTGCGTTGGAGGGTTCAACCTCCTTTGATGTTCCACCGTTGGCTTACATCCTTCTTCAAGGAGAATCTTGTGAGTGCATACTCCCGGGTCAATTACTCTTATGTCCGCAAGAGGCCACCTAATTGCTTTAATTCTTCTTTTCACCACTCCAACTAATTGATCTTCTTGTTGTTTGGTTAAGTGGGAAGAGATGATTATGGGAAGAATAGAGTTTTGGTCTAGGAAAGTGTATCTCAAGTGGCTTGGGAGTACCTTGAGTTCACGTTGTGGAGGTTCATCAATGGAGGGCTTTGTGGAAGGAATTGTTTAGTTTTCAAGGTCAAGAGAAAGCTTTTTGGGAACATAGGGTTTAGTGCCAAGTCATTCCAATGCTTTCACACATTCGGCAACTCTCTCTTTACTATTAATATCTATGTTCCAAATCACCGCGACCAATTCATCCGCTTGACTCATTAGAACACTCTCTTTTTCCACAAGTGCTTTCACAACCATGTCCACATAAGAACAAATGGCTTCCTTCTCCATAGGTTGTCTCAATGTTTTGCATATATGAATCACAACTTTCTCACCATTGAAACAGAACGTAAGTTCCCCCTTCTCCACATCACAAAGTGCTCTCCCGGTTGCTAAAAATGGACGCGCAAGAATAATGGGGACATCAAAATCCACAAGATCACAAAATCCACCGGGAATATAAACTTCTCCACCTTTACTAGAACATTGGTGACAAATCCAATTGGTTGCTTCTTGGATCGGTCGGCCATTTGCAAATTCATATTGGTAGCTTTGGGAATTTCCTTGGTAGTCAACGTCTTGTAGACTGCGTATGGCATCAAATTGATGCTAGCTGCAAGATCACATAGAGCTTTAGGGAAATGCTTCCCTCCAATTGTGCATGGAACCGTGAAGGCTCCGAGGTCCTCCATCTTCCTTGCCATATGCTTTGAGACAATTGAACTATATTGATGAGTCACCTTGCTTGGCTCATAGTCCTCATAATTTTTCTTGGTCACAAGATCTTTCACAAGCTTTGCAACATTTGACATTTGGCTCAATGTGTCAATCAAAGAGAGGTTGATGGATGTTGATGCTATCTTATCCTAAATTTTCTTGGCTTGAGATGCTTGTTTTTGTTTCATACTCTTTTATGGGAAAGGAAGTGAAATTTTGGGTATTGAGCATGGACTAGGAGGGCTTTTTTTGGGTGGTGGAGTTTTTTTTGGTTTGGCTTTTTGAGAGGTAGTGACTTCAGGGGATTGTTCTTGAGGGATTGCCTCATTATCAACTTCATTTCTTGAAATCTCTACTTCCACATCATTTTCCTTGTCTTGGTATAACTCATCCTCCTTGTTTTGCTCTCCCTTTTGTATTTCTACTTCATCCACATCTCCTTTTGATTTGGGATCTTTCCATATTTTTTCACTCCTTGTCATAATTGCCATTACATGATCTTTCTCGTTCCTCTTAAGATTTACCACCGTGTCACTTGGTAGTGCTCCTTGAATCACTTGATGAGAGAGAGTGCTCATATGAAATTCAAGAGCTATGATGGAAGTACTATGAGCATTGACCGTTTGCTTAATCTCCTTGATATCACCGATATAACTTTCTTGATTTTTGAGGACTTCTCCCAGCATTTCCTCCAATTTTGATTGACTTCTTCCTTCATTCTCACCTTGCTTGTAAGGAGCTCTTGGTGCATAGCTTTGAGAAGCACCAACTCCCCCTTCCACCTTGATTGTTGCTCCAATTTTGTCTTCCTTGATCTTGTCTCCATTGGCCTTATTGATATGGCCTTTGATAACCACCTTGTTGATAAGCCACAAAATTGGCTTCTTCTTCATTTTGGACATTGAAACATTGCTTGGGAAAACACTCCTCTTACCTTCTTTGAAGAAGGGTTAGAGGTGGACCTCCGGGGTTGACATACCCAATTGGGGCCACTTGATGGCCCGCATTTGTAACTTGAAGATTTTCTACCTTGCTTGCATTTTTCTCCTTTTCTTCCTTGGAACCTCTAAGGAGCTCAATGTTGGTCATGATTCGAGCCATTTGTTTGACTTGATCTTCAAATCTTTTCATCATCATTTGGCTCATTACTCCTTCACTATTTGGATTTTGAGCTCTTGATTGCCAATCTTTACATTGTTTGGCAACTTTGTTGAGAATTTCGTTAACCTCTTGAAAAGTATGGTCCATAATAGCACCTCCACATAAGTTGTTCATGGCCGTTTGGTTGTTCTTGTTGAGTCCTTGGTAGAAACATTGCAAAAGCATATCATCTTCAAATCCATGAGTTGGATAATGTAGCAAAACCTCTAGAAAAGCTTCTCATGCCTCATTCAATGAAATCTTGCTTGAAAATATACACCTTGTCTCTCATTGATGCTTGCTTGCCTTTAGGCAAGAGCTTTACCAAAAATCCCAAGTATAAATTGAATTCTTTGGTAGCTTGTTCAACCATGCCTTGGCCTTCCCCGATAGAGAATAGGGAAAGATTGTTAGGCGCAAAGACTCTTCCGTACAATGTGCCGACTTATAAAGGTAACACGTTTGCACAAAATTCCTCAAATATTCCGTTGGATCATCTTGTTTTCCTCCACAAAAAAGTATATTTTAATCAAGTCCATTAAGAATCACTTGTGGGGGTATTTAAAGTCATATTCCCACGAATTGGTGGTGGCACAATGGTACTTGCAAAAGTTTCTAAGTCTACTTCTTCCTCTGAATCTTCCAATTCTTGAAGATGTTGATTATCATTTCGACCACCCTTTGCATTCCTTTGGTTTCGATTGTCAGTGCGAACATTTACCCGATTGGCGTTGGCTCTCCTATTAGCTTGAGCACTACGGCCTCCTCGGTTTGCACCTCGGCCTCCTCTATTAGTATTGCTGCCTCTTCGGTTTGCATTGCCCACAAAACCATCATTGTTACCAACTCAAACTCCCTCATTGGCTTGGCCATTTCCAAGAGGAATTGCATCATTTCGGGATGCATTTTCTACTTGAGGTTCTTTATTTTATTCAAAGGCACCATAGATTCCATAACTCTCCTCACTAAGAGAAGTATCATCATATTCATCTTCGGACTCATCATAATAATCATTCAGGGCAATTGGAGCATTTGGAAATAGAACTCCCTCATTGGCATGATTGTAGAGGGGGTTTCTCATAGCTCCATCTGGATTCCTTCTCATACTTTAATTCACCTACACACGGTAAAGCAAAGCATGAGGTAAAATGTAGGAACAACTAACAAGACTAGAACACGAAATATTCAACCTAACAAATGTATCGTAGCTCCCCGGCAACGTCACCAAAATTTGATCCACGCTCAATCCACTCACCTCAAAGGGTGATGGGGCGGTCGTCAAAGATAATAGTACCCAATGTATGAGTCGGGGTCGATTTCCACAGGGAGCTAGCAAGATAATCTATAAGTCTTAGGTTGAATAGTTACGGGTCCTAAGCATTGTTCGTAATGTTCCTAATGATTAAATGTAAAAGTGTTAACTACAACTAAATTGATTAATTAATATAAAAACATCTAAATAATGATTATGGGGTAAACTATGGGAATAAGCTAGGGATTTATCCATTCCAACATGGTTCTCTTAGCTAAATACTTATATTAATCTCACAAATCTCATAGGTAACATTAATGGTCAGACCTCTAAAGCATTCCTCAAAACCCTCTCGGGATAGGGAGGAGTTTACTTCATTAAGCCCTCTCGGGTCAATAATGAAGCGCTAGAAACCCTATTCCAAAGACCCGAGTGGAGTTGACCTATTTAGGTCGACCCCTTTAGATGAGCTAGGTCGCAACTAATGTAACTCAAATTATTGCTAGTCTCCATTAACCTACGCCTTCAACCCCTTTCTAGTGATAAAAGCAAAGTAGGGTTAGGTTCAAGTACGGCCGTACCTTAAACCCTAGTTAAGAAAGTGCGATGGAGAGCTAGATTTATGTTAAATCATTAATTTTATAAGATTAAATACAAGACTTAAGCTAAGATAATCATGTCTTCATGAATAAACCCCTAGTATGAGTTTAGCTACTCATACTAGGGTCTAACACACACATATTGTAAGATGAAATGGCAAGAATCATGTAAGAAATTAGATTAAAGAAAGTAATCCTTACAAATATTCAAGTAGAAACTCTTCTTTCAACTCCAAGAATATTTAAAAGCTTTAAAGTGATATTCTAGGCTAAAATAAGTCCGTTTTCTCGGAGGCATAATAGCCTTATTACATGCATGGATTTAAAAAATAAGCTAATATTTATGAAAATGCTATTTTCACTGCTTTTACGCCAGGCCGCCTCTCGTTAGGCGAGCCGCCCATTTGGTTGCTGGCTCACAGCTTTCACTTTGCTAACTCGCATTTTCATGTGCGGTGCAGGTTAGGTGGACCGCCCTTCTGTTTGCGGCCAACTCCTCAATATCGCAGGTTTTCTCAACTCTCTGTGTCAACCGGTGATGTCGCCTCTCGTTCTGCTGGGCCGTCAGATGTATTCCGCCTAAATATCGACATGCTGCCTTTTTGAGTTGCTGGCTGCTGTGAACTTTATTTCTTTTGGTGGATGGCTGGCCTCTCTAGCTATTTTTTTGGAAAAGCGCCCTTTCTGCTGCTGCTTTTTTTTTTTTTCATGTTCCTCACTTTTGTTAGCCAAAGCGCATTTGTATTTGCTCTTTTGTACATTTTCTTCGGCTTTGTATGTAAATTCTCTTTAAAACCTGAAATATGAAGATTAACATAAGATTCATTTAAATAACATCACAAAAGGGTCTAAAAGCTAGTCAAAATGAGTTACAATTAAGCACAAAATACCAACATATCAATATTTTATGCTCGATCCTCAGAAGGTTCGGGGGCATGTACTTGGGCTTCCCTGCTTGAGGGTGCTGAGCCTAGAGATGTTACCTTTGGGCCACTGACGACCCGATGGTATAACTCCATGCTAAACAAACAATAACGAACGACTTGCTTACGCAGCTGTCTGCTTTCTGATTTGTCTTCGAAGAGGATTCCTTTGTTTAGGTAGTTGATCAACGCGTGGCGCTGCCCTGTAATGGATCCTGTGTCTGGACCTTCAAGGTTCATCAGGTCCATGGGGGTTAACTCAACCACTATCTTCTGGTTGTATGAACCATCAGACGCTTCACCATCGCTTGAGCTTTCTTTCCGATAGAAAAACTCCCAAGCTTGTTAAGAGTGCTTTCATTCTCTCCCACCGATCCGGCGTTGATGTGTTGGTAATTTGCGTATATTTGTAACTCTTTTAGACTAGACTTCATGTCCTAAAAGCTTTATTATTTGAGTAAATCTTATATTTATCTCTATGTTTCAGGGTATCAAAGAGAATTATGTACAAAGCCAAAAGAATGAAGAAAAGAGCGAAAACAAGTGCACTTTGGCTACATTTTGAAGAACAGGGAGAAAGGGCACCTGCTTGATCGGTGACACGCCGAATCACCGGCTGAAGGAGAATCGAGTTCAAGAGCTCATCAAGTTCCAGCAAAGCAAAGAGGCGGACCGCCGATAGATCTGTTAAGTACATTCTGCGACACTGTAGAAGGAGATGTTATCCCGCCGACCTTCACATTCGATTTGTAAGGTTAATGTTACATTCGAGGCACGACCATTAATGTTACCCATACGATTTGTAAGGTTAAAACAAGAGTTTAATTAAAGGAATCTTGTCGGAATGAGTAAATCCCTAGCTCATTATCCATATTTGCATCTATTTTAAAGTGTTGAGTTATTTGTATGCTTTTAGTGTTAATCATTAGTTGTAGTTGTAGTTAATTCTATTTCTATCAATTTATACTTAGGAATAGATGAACAATTCTTGGAACTCGTTACTATTCAATCTAAGACTAATAGATTGCAAGCTAGCTCCATAAGGTATACTACTATCTTTGACGATCGCCCCATACCTTTATAAGTGAGTGGATTGAGCGTGGATCAGGCATGCAGATGCCTTCCATGGGAAAAAACTTCTTTTACTCGATCACGCCCAACTACGCCCTATAAAAGGGACTAAGTGGTCGCGGCAAATATAGCTCGGTATTTAAAGTCCTGAGGTCGAATCCCACAGAGAACACGACTCCTAGCAGTCAATCTAGCTAAATTACCTACCCTATCAACTTCAAGAGTATATCTTTGGTTTGGTTTGTGCTACAAACTACTTAACAAAAAAGTAACAAGTATAGAAAGATAGATTTGATTCAAGAGATGGAAAGCCTAGGATTGATTTCCCCAACTCCTAACTTGTGCTATCAATTTTCTCTAACTCTTCTTATTGAACAAGTGCTACAAGTTTACTACCCACTTCCGTTAAGTAATCATAACTTTCATTAGTTAACTATTCCAATTAACTAATGAAGATAGGAGGACTACACTTATGGTTCACAGTAAGGATCAATATTCTTAATTCACCGTTTTGACAACCTAAGTAATGCCTTTGTTTTAGGTTGAAATACTGCTATGTGTTTAACCCTAACTCATGAATCTATTTCTAGTAATCACAAGAATAAAGGGAACAATTAATTGGGGATCCTACCAATTAATAGCAAACAATTCGTAAACAATATAGATAGAAAGAATTAACAAGGTTCATTAATAACACAAAAATTATCATCACACAAGTATATGGAATGGGTCAATCAACCCTAGAATGGGTGATTTAGCCACTCATAGTCATGTTCTAAGACAAGAAATAACTAAAATCATACAAAACCACAAGAATATGGATGGATGTATGGATGGATGAAGTATAGCCTTGAATCTTGATCTTCTCTCTTGCCTCCTTTTGATGTTAGGTAGGTCAAAAGTTCTATTTTGGGACGTGTTTTAGGGCTTTTATACCGTTCCTATAGACCCACACAAGTCGGGAATCCAAAATAAAGTCGAATTGAGAATGTCAGGATTTTAAGCCTACGGCGCCGCACAGTGCATTGCGCAATGCGGTGCCGTAGGCAAATTTCTGCAGGATTTCAAAATCTTAAGTTCTCTGAGTATTCCCCCTATTGCGGCGCACTCTGCAACGCCTAATGCGGCGCAACAGCGTTAAATTACTGCTTCTCCAATTTTTTCTTTGTTCTTCCTCCACGCCTTAGTTCTCGGTCAAGTCTCGGGCTTCTACTCAGACTTCAAACCCTTGTTTTCACTAAACTTTGCTCCACGAACGCTTCATATCATCAACATAATTCCTACAACGTGAAACACACCAAATAAGAGCAATTCTTTTCAAACTACCAACAAATATCACAAGTCGAAGCATGAGCACGAGGCAAAAAATAGAAATTATTGCAATATCTAGCCTCGTATCAGCTGCTAGCTGGGAGCTGCTGAGACCTCCCTGGCCCCCAGTATGTAGGCTAAGTCAAGAGCTTGAATTATGGCTTCCTACTTTACTTCGTCGCTTTGAGCTTTTGCCGTCTTGCGGGAGACCATCCCAGTGGGTGCCCGGACCTGTAGATCGAGGTTGGCTTCTTCCCCTTTGAGATCTACGTCCATGCTGATCTCCCAACGCCCAGGCTCGATCGTTTCTTCGCTCCTGATTGACTCCTTCATCCTTGGCTTAAGTTTCTCCACGAAGTTTGAGGTAAAACCTTACAGTTCCTGTGACTTGATGGCCATTTGGGGTTGGTAAATAACGTCATAATATCCCAGTTTCTTAGCCCATTCTGCCATCTTCTCTGAGAGTCCGGTTAAGACAATATGGTCCGTATCAGTGTAAAGGAGACTATGCTGACCGTATGGTCAAGAAAATACAAGCGCAGTTCTCCTGGGTCGCTATGATCACAGCCGCGATAAACTGAAAGAGTAAAGGCAAAAAAACCTGTCTTGGCGCGAAGGTTTTTTGCTGGTGTACTTCACGGGAAATTGCCTCCCGTTCTCTTCTTGTACAAGGACTGCATTCCATGCTATTTCTGAGATCGAGATATATAGTAACAGATGCTCACTAGCTTTGGCTCGGTTATCACTTGAAGCTGTAGGAGATGTATCTTTGCCTGTTTCACTATTAGGTAACTCTGTATCAGCCATAGGGGTCCTTCTTGTCTCTGCAACACCTCAAAGAGCTGACATACCAATTATGTCGCTTTGGGGACTAGCTGATCCATCACCGCCAATTGATCACATAGTTCGCTGATCTCTTCTCTGACTTCTCGTTTCATAGCCTCGAACTCGATGGAATCCTCTTCGGTCATGTTTGCTTTGGCTACTGGCCGATCACTAAGATCCCCGCTATAAGTAGGATAATATTCTCCTAGTGTAGACTGCTCACCCCGTAAGTCATTAATCCCGTGACAAGTCGGGTATCTGAAGATTTGATGGAGCATTGAAAGTATACCTTTAACACTATGTATCCAAGGCTATCCCAGGATACATCGTAAGACAGGTTGATATTCAGCATCTGAAAGGGAGTAATGCTCGTCACGATCGATATATGGACTGGTAAAGCTAGTTCCCCGACAGGTTCTTTTCGACAGCCATTGAAGCTGAATATGTTCCAAGGACTTGATGTTACTAGGCAGCGTTGACGTGTATTCTGCAACATCTTCATCTGAATAATATTCACGCTACTCTACAGATCGATCAGAGCTCACTATATGCGAAGGTTGGACACGTCTACGGAAACGACGAGGTCGCTCTGGTGCTCTTCTTCTTCCTCCAGGCTGAACGGGATTGGACTGAGCAATTCTGTAGTCCCCCAGGCTGTGGCTGGTTCCAGAGCTATGAAGATTATATTGACAGTTCTCAAGTTTTCATAATGTCATGGTCCTTCTTTAATCAAGTCTTTGAGCAGTCATTCTTTCAATAGATGCTCGATTTCGATCATCAGGGTCTTGTAATTGATTGTTACATGGCCACCGCTGCGATTAAAATCACAATAGGGCATTGTGTGTCTCCCTGTTGCTCCTTTTATAGTAGGCGACCATCGAACCCTTGGACCTAGCTTTCCAAAGTGATTGGCAACTAATTTCATAATATTGACTCGCAAACCAAAATGTCTTAAGCTATGGGACTCCATCCATCTTTCTTGGGATCCGGATCCCTGGGAACTACTCTGCTTTGGTGTACGAACCGGTGCATCGCTTGCTTTGTAAGCATGCTTGTCAAATTTTTGCTCATCCACCGTGGTAACTTGGGGTAGAGCACCAGGCACATTCCCAATCCGATCGTGGATGACCTTCATCTATTTTATAAGGTCCTGAATAACAGAGCTCCCTTAAGGTCTTGATTGTTGATTGTTGATGATCCTTCAGGGGTTGCATCAATGTTTAGCCTGCGGTTAGGGACGGATGCTGGTGAATGGTTCGTGGGCGCTGGTCTTCTCGGGGTGCTCGCCTCTGAGATAATCCAGCAAACATCGCTTCTAACTTCTGAGATATCCCTTCGACCATGTTGCTCGAGTTCCGCTCTACTTTTTCAGACACAATGTTAAGGAGATTAACAAGAAAACCTATGAATTTAGTATTACCTTCCGGCGGTTGGTCGCCTTCCCCATCGCTTGCAACATGGATTGGCTCCTGGAAAGGGTCTTTTGGTTGATCAACGCGATCCTTAGGCTGTATGTTGGGATTACTGGGCTCCTTCACTGATTCATCTAATGCGTCTGTAATGTTCTTCGGAATGTTGCTACTATCATCAAACATGATTACGCCTTTTCCTTCGTAGAATACCTAAGGTGGGTGCCAAATTGTTTATGCCTAAAATCGATACATTCCTTGCTCTCAACAGCCAATATAAATTATCGTTAATCACAACAATCTAAATAAATGCAAAAATTGAAAATTACCTAATCATTAGGACAAGAAATAAGGCGAAGAAGAATAGGAAAAGCACCAGTATCAAGTACAGCTTTAACGCCCTCATCAAATCCACAAGCTAAGCTACCTAAAGCAGCAACGAACTGAATAATCAATGAATAATTGAGCTACACATCATCACTGGCACATGCAGAACTAGTCGTCGATGCTGCCATTGCCGCGGCTGGGAGGATGGAGGTGACGTAAGAACCACACCAAGTTTGAGAAACGGAAGGTTCTTCATACGGTTACAGATGGTTTATTTTTTAGGTCACGTAGAGCTTTGAGTTTTGTATCGGTTGAAGAAGAGTTGAGCTTTCCGATTAGATCTTTGCTGCGGTGCAAATGATGCTTAAGTCGGCACTGTTTCACCTCGTCGGTCTGCTGAGTTGGAAGTGACGGAGCTGGAGAAGTATGAAGAAGCTGGATAAGAAAGCTAATCGTGCCTCCGTTCCAGTACCGAAGGTGAATGAAGTGGAATTAAGACGGAGGAATTAGGAGGAGCAAGTGGCGTCATCGAAGAAGGTGAGGGAGGCGCAGCGAAAGCAGAGGTCGAAGACATGGAGTTTCGGTGGCTTTGATTTTGAGTTTCCCCTTTTCTGATTGCCTTGGTTGTTGTAAAATGTACTAGGAAAAATATTGTTATGTATTGTAATTTTTATAATATTGCTATTTTTTATAATATAAGGGTGTAAGTTTGTATATATGTGTAAAAAAATACATAATAAATAATAATTGAATGATTAAAAAAAAGAAATAGTGTGAAAATTTAACCACACGAGATTGGCTTAATTAGTGATACACCTCTACTTCTGACCAGCAGGTCAAAACTGAAGTCAACGAAATTAACATCAGAGAGACTAAAATCAACGGTAGATTCTGTGTAGCTATCTACTCCCTCCATTCCACTTTATGTGTCATAGTTTGACTCAACACATAGTTTAAAAAATAAAGGAAGACTTTTGAAATTTGTGGTCTCTAAAATAAGACGTAGATGTTTGTGTGGTTGTAAATCATTTCATTAATGGTAAAACAGTAATTCTGAAGTTAATTTATTACCAAATTTAAAACGCTGCCATTCTTTTTGGAACAAACTAATAAGAATATACTGTCATATAAATTAGAACGTCGGGAGTACTAGATAGTATAAATGAATAACCACTTTAAGAAGATTGTAAAAGGAGAACTTCAAAGAGAGGAAATATCTCTTTAGCCTGTAGCCTCCTAACTATGTCCTTTGCTTACTTTTGCAGATAAACAAAGGTGTAATTTTTTTATTAATGAAATAGGCATGAATGTCATGGTAGGTTTACATATTTATTACTCCATCTGTTTCAGAATTGATGAACCTTTTCGCTTTTCGATAGTCAAACTGGATGAACTTTGACCAACAATTTAAGATGATTTTTTTCATCATATTGATATGCGAAGAGTTGCATGTTATAGTACTTTTCGTATAGTTTTTGAATATGCAAATTTTTATTTGAAAATATTAATTTAATATAGTTTAATTTAGGTTCAAAGATTAGTCAAATTGACTTTCAAAAAGTGAAAATGTTCATCCTTTTTGAAACGGAGGGAGTAATATAGATTGGAAACATAATTTGAAATTTAAAGGTTCAAGATTCTGGTCTTTTTAAACTGCAAAGTTCTAATTGTCAATTTGTAAATATAATATGAATTTTTTTAAGTAAATGTGAAATTTAATTTTAAATTATAGGTCCCAGCGAACCCCTTGCAAGACACTAAGCTCCTCCTATTAGGGGCCTGACTTTGGAACTTGGCATGGCACATCGGTATCAATGATTTGGCACGATGGCCTTGCTATTAACCTAAATGCAGGTGGCAGCATGCATGATCAAGATGGGCAACGTTGTTTGTTGGCTTAGACATGACTGTTGGGACATGGCAAAGTGAGGGCAAAGTGAAAGCACGCCATGGCATGGCATGGGTGCCAAGCAGCTAGACAAAGCCAAGGCATGAAGGCCAAGGCAAGACGACTAAGGCATTGACAAAGGCATGGCGCATGGCCCTTCAGCAAGGCATGCGCGCATGAGAGGGAAAAATGGGCAATGGCATGGCATTGGTGATAGGCGCACGTAGGCAGCGCCAAGGCCAAGCGTTGGGTGCATTTTGATTGTCAAGGGCGCGCAGACACGGCCATGAGCACAGGCGCGTGCGCGCAGACGTGCGGCGCAAATGCATAGGTGTGGCATTGAGCTGAGCGCCAAGAAAAATGCGGGACATGGGCTGAACGAGGGCAAGTGCTGCTGAACGTGGGGAAACATGTGCAAATCATGCCCCTTTCCCCTTGTAACTGCCTAAGGCAACCCCTTTTATATATAATTATTATTTTCAGTCATTTGTAAGAAAGAGAAGAAGTGGGAATACTTAGAAACAAACGTGAGGGTTTGTAAAAAGTGATTCCAAGTAGAAAAGCCATTGAACGATTTGTGTTCTTGGCTTAGGACGAGGACGAAGACGAAGTCGATCCTTTGTATTTGAGTTGCTATATAAATATAAATGTTGGGAAGTTTTTCCCGTAGTTGCTTGTGTTCTTGTTTATTTTTTGCTGTCTAAAGTTATCTTAGTCAAGGAATGAAATTTAGTTAAGTATTGAACGTTGATGGAATCAAGTGGGACTTGACTGCCTAATAGATGCAAACTTCCGTAGATTTGTATGCTAAAAATCGCCCCCTGTGACTAGGGGTGCCCGTGGTACGGTACGGTACGTTATTTCACATTTCGGTTCGGTAATTTCGGTTTTCGGTTTTTAAAAATGTCATACCATTACCATACCAAACTAATTCGGTATGGTTCGGTATTTTCATGTTCGATTTCGGTAATTTCAGTACGGTAAGTCGGTAACCGTAGTTTGTTCAACTTCGACTTACATATAATAGATATATATGTTGCAAAGAAATATGAAAGGAACTAAGAAACTTCATCTGACAATTAACAATAAACCATCACAGTACATCAGCGCAAAATATAAAAATACCACAAAACATGTAGCAAAGCTCCAACGTACAAATAACACTAGCCGAAATCTAATTAAACCAACTTTACTACACAAGCTTACACAAAAAATTTCATTATTAAAATTTTAATTCTACTTATGATAATCTAATATATTTTTTACACACAAAACAACAAGCTTTTGAGTTTTGACGGTGCTTGAAAGACAACTCTCTAGTAAAGAATTAAAGTAGATTTGATGGTATTGATACTATTTTATTTATAAATATTTATAAATTTTAATAAAATATATAATCATATAACAAGTTTTAGATATTCTATTTAGAATTTTATTAGCTCATATTTAGATTAATTAAGCTATTATGATTTTTATAAATATAATATATATAATTTGTATATGTAATTAAGTATTTCGGTATTTTCGGTATATTTCGGTATTTTCTTTATAGATACCGAATACCGTACCAAATACCAAAATTTTTAAAATTTCATACCAAATACCGTACCAAATACCAAAATACCGTTACCAAAGTAAAAAAAAATTCGATTCGGTACGGTAATTCGGTATTTACAATACTATGGGCAGCCCTACCTGTGACGCCTCCAATGTATGTGCGTGCTGGTAAAAATCATAGTCGAGGTGAACAGGTGCATCTCCCATCGTACGTTATTAAAACACACGCACAAAGAAAAAGACATTTCGCGATGCACCAATGTCTTATCTCCCAACGTGTGCATGGGAAACAGATAAGGGAATCATAGTGGCTTAATAAGACAAAGAACTTTGCAACTAAAATAAGAATGAAGAGAAACTAAAGTGCTGATTTACGTAAGCATTCCATTCCATGCAAATCATGCAATTGTTCAACTCTTCTTTGATTTAACAAGTCAAACTTACGTAACCACTAACCACTTATATATCAGAAAGCATATTACCAGTTGGTAATGGATTGACCACACAATTGAATGACTTACATATTATTGAGGAGGTTCAATTATTTATTGTACGTTTCCAGACACAACATATAAATTATCATTGAGAAAACGACAAACTAAAGCACTACCACAAGATCTTGTGGAGTATGCACTAGGAGTACTCTCGACATTGTTGGGGGCAGAAATTGTCCTATTAGGGCAATTTATAATATTGTGAATGTTATATATTGTATTTCCAATTTCATCAATTTAATAGGAATTTAATAATATAATGTCAGAAATCACTTACTCTCTCTGTTTCAAAATAGATGAATTTATTTCCTTTTTAGTCTGTTTCAAAAAGAATGATTTTTTTAAAAAAAATTAGAAATAAACTTTCACTTTTACTTTTAATGAAATGATTTATAGCCACACAAACATCTATGACTTATTTTAGATTATAAGTTTCAAAAGTATCTCCTTCTTTATTAAACTCCGTACAAAGTCAAATAAGTTCATCATTTTTTAAACGGATGAAGTATATCCATAAATGCCAGGGACTAACTAATTTCCGAAGACTTAATTACACAATGTTATTCTCCTTGGACTTATCGTATTTACTTGAACCATTTCTGCACTACTCGATGACTGACGTCTCAATTCAAAAAGTGTGGAACAGGGGAATTAATGGAGTATATGAGACAATAATTGATACAGGAGTAAAGTTTTACAATAATAGATACATTTCCCATATAATCAATTTTTTATGTTATGTGAAATTATATATATTCTCTATAACTGTACATCAATCATCATATTAGTTGAAAATATTCGGACAAACAATATTATTATAGAAAAATTTTATTATATCAATGATATTATATACTCTTATATACTAATTGGCCGCGCTAAAGAAATTTTGTGGTTATTGTTATTACTATTGTTAGGTACTATATTAGGAAAGATGTGGATATACCTGAAAAGAAAAATCCACGGACAGTAACAAAAAATAGACAAGTTGCGGAAAATGTTAAGTGCTACATATATCATGTGGTGGTCAAGTCTCCCTTTAGAAGATGAAAAAGATGTTACATAGGATGCTACGTACTTACTTTTCAAATGGTGTTTTTGGTAGACCTCCCTAGCACAACTAGGGGCCCAGCCCGCGCAAGAGGAAAAAAGAGAGAGGGCATCCAATTTTAAGTTAATGGAGAAAGAAAATTTTACCCTAGTGTGGTACATTTTACCTAGTCTCAAATTTTAAGTATTAGTAATACTGAAGATTGTTTGGCTAAGCTTCTAATTTAGAACCGATAAAACTTTCTTGGGGGTAATTTGCCGCGTCTGGCCATGCAAAATTTTCACTTAAAAATAATATTGGAAAACTTGTTTGGCCGTGGTAACTTGTGAGTCTTTTTGGAGATTTTATGAAAATGATTAGATTCGGAAAAATCAAAAAGTGGTTTTGGCCGCCTTACAAATTTTGTTTAAAAAAAATCACTAATAAAACAATAACTTTTTTTTAAAAAGTAAAATACATGTCAAAACACAACTTCAACTTCTAAATACAAGTATTCAACTTAACTTCAACAACTCTTAGCTTTATCAAATTTTTTTGAAACTTATGGCCAAACGCCTATTTAAAATATAATTTAAAATTATGTGACTATTTCATCTAAAAGATTAATATATTAGAGAGAGCAAATTATTATTTACTCAAATTGTTATCTTCAACACACCCCTCGATCACATGTGGGTTTGATTTTAACAATGAAACTCGAACTCATTATCACTCATGACTGCGATGATAATGTGTTAGAATTTTGTGATTATTTCATCTAAAATTTTAATTGTTAGATGAACACACACTTTTATAATTGTTATACATAATTAATTTAGATCTCTAATAATATGAACATTTACACCGAATAATTTACAAGTACAATAATACTAGTATATCCACGCCAGAGAGCCAAGATGGAATCAAGACACAAATCCCTCCACCTAAATTGACTAGCACTTAATATGCTACACTGGGATTTTTTTGGCCCACCCGCTATGTGATATTCATATTGGAGTTTGATTAATTCAAATTTGTGTCAGGAAGCTCCATATTGGGGTAAAACATTCCCTACCGAAGACGACTTTATTTTTAGGATTCAAACCCGAGACTTTTAATTGAGAATGGTGTACTTACCACTCCATCATAATCTTTAATGATACATTGGGGGTTTCAAAAGGGATGAGTTGATATGATCCTAACTAGGATTGGGGCAATAACAATAAAATAAAATGATAGAAGCAAGACCCAATTTGAATTGATTTGGAATTAAGGAAACAAATTAGGAGGGGATGCCTAATCACCCCCTTAAGACAACAATAAAAAAGAACCTATACTAATTAGTCCTCAATTGAATTAACATTTAATTGCAAATCAAGGAAAGAGAGTGCTCAAGCAACATGCTTAGCCAATGTTTACTCACATCATTCATCATCAAAGTCTAACTCATGAATAATCCCCTCAATTAGTCTATTTATAATAGTTACTGTACAAACAAGGAATTGACTAAAAAGCCCTTAATTGCTGATTCTGCCAAGCTGCCCAAACGTCCTTCATCGCGATCGCACATTGAGTGTCGCGATCGCGCCTTGTAAGCTGACGCTTCTTCACGATCGCGTCTTATGTGTCGCGATCGCGCCTTGTGGGCTGACGCTTCTTCGCGATTGCGTGGAGTGTCTCGCGATCGCGCAATGGAGTAGATTTCTTCTGCGCGATCGCGCCTGTTTCTTCACGATCGCGTAGACACAGCTTCCAGTGAGCTCTCATTTGCTTGTTTGGCCAGTCTCTTGGCTTGATTCTTGGCTTCCAAGCCCTTTTGAAGCATTCCAAGCTCCGGATGTTGAGCGTGAATCTTCCATAGCTTTCAGTACTCATTCGGATCGCATCATTCCCTTATTGTTTAAAGAAATTCGTCCTCGAATTTGTACCTTGCAAAATCATGATGCGAATGAGTACCAACTCAATAACTTTCCAAGCACTACACAATAAAGAGAGTGGAGCAAGACTCACATACTCATGCTCAAAGTGCACACTCTTATGATATAACCAAGTATCAAGATCAAACATAAAGAATATTTTTCCAATCCGAACATCAAAAACTTGGCTATAAGAGCAACAATAAGAAAGCTCATTTACAAAACAATCTTCATTTTTAGACTCATTCAACTCATGTCAAGCCTCCATTGACAATTTATCACTCTTAACATTGGAGGCTCTAGCAAAATCCACTTGAAATGTATGCTCAAGACTAAGAATAGAGAAAGTAAAGAAATTGACACTAAAACTAGTATCTATTACTTTACCACTACAATCACTAGTGCCTGCCTCCTTCTTTAAGGAGCAATCTTTACCTTTGGAGGGCTTCCAAACATTGGAAAAGCTTTCAACAAACATCTTGGGAGAAAGCTTGCTAACACCCACACAATTATCACTCTCAAGCAAGTCACAAGAATCATTTTGAGCAAATAATGGATTGTTAAAACTAAAATCACCTTCCAACACTTCATCTTGCTCATTTTCAACAAACAATGGATTTTCAAATAGTTTAAACCTTGACACAAACCACCATCACAATCAAGAGTTCTATCAAATGCTATCATCTGAAGATCAAGCAACTCATTGGCACATTTTTCAAACAAAGGTGGTGTGTTATAACACATTATCTTTTCACAAGTGTGCCCAACTAGTGCATGCTCACAACTTTCACTTTGACTATTAGCAATGCAAGATAAAGAATCATTAATTTTGCAAAAAGTAAAGTTACCAACCATACTCAAGTCTCTATCAAGTTCACCTAAGGAAGTACAAGAGTTAGGATTAGTTTTGTTACCTTGTAGCATACCTAAAGATTCTTCTTTACCTTGGCTTTTCAAATTTAAGCTCACTTGTTCATTTGGAGACTTCATATTGGTCTCTTATTTTTCTTCCAACCATGGAACCACTTCCAAAGAAGGTTTCCCAATTTTAGCTTCTTCAAGAGTACCTTCAAGAGACACAAAAAAACTATAGAACAAGAAATGTTAGAATTGTTAGAATAAGAAAAATCTTCACCCTCACTCTTTTGTTTTCCCTCTTTCTTTTCTCTCATTTTATTTTCAAACTCTTCTCTCTTTTCTTGGGACAACTCACTCACTTCACTCAACTCAAGCTCATTTTTCCTCTCTTGAGTTGTCATTTGTCACTCCCTTACTCCTCTCAATCTTTTCTCTCTCAAGTTCATTTGAATTAGGATATGTGCCAAGAATCCCTTTGGAAGGATTAGGGGTACTCTTGACCTCATATTTCAAATTTTCTCCTTGAGAATCTTCATCCAACCTTTTCTTCACCCCTTTTACCTTTGTCTTTTTTCCCTTTTCTAGCATTCCAAAATAAAATTCTTTGACTTGGAAATTCTTTGACTTTCATTGGAGGAGTGGCGCCAAGATATAACTTTTAGTCCCGTAAAGTGAGAGCATGCTTTCCAAACTTCTATCAATACTTTGCATTTCTAGTAAGCTTCCATGGTTTTCCCAACAACAAGTGACAACCTTTTATAGGCATCACATCACATAGTACTTCATCATGATAATCACAAATTTTGAACTTTACCCACACTTGTTGTGTAATGACCACAAACCCATCTCCATTCAATCAAGGCCACCTATAGGGGAAGAGATGACTACAAGTTTCCAACTTTAATTGCTCAACCAAGAAACACTTGCAACATTAGTATGACTCTTATAAACAATAATCATAGCACAAGTAAGCCCTGCAACCTTACAAATTGCGTGGAAGAAGTTCTTTCTTTTTACCAAAAATTGTTTCATCACACTCATGGTTGTCTACAAAATGATTCCGTTTAAACATAGTAAACAAATCATTGTTAGTCCAAGACAAATCACTTGTAGTACATGTAGCACCTTTTCCCACTCTAGGCCTCAAGTTGCCTTTCACATAAGAATTAGAGACATTAAACCTTTTAGCACAATTAGAAGATGTAGACTCTCTTTTTCTCATGGAGTAATCACCACTTCTCCTCAAACCGATAGAAAGACCACTACTACTCTCTCGTTTATTTTTAGGAACACAAAGAGAAAATGCAAATGAACAATCTCTATAATAAGCTTCATCATCAATTCTCTCTATGTCACTATCTACATTTTCATGTTCATCACAAGAAGATTAAGTAGGAACATTGTACCTTGAAGCGTCACTATCATCATCTCCAAGACTAGAAGCATGGGAGTTTTCATGGTCACGTTCATCCTCATAAGCCTCATAGCCTCTACGAGCTTCATGATCACCATAGTGACTCGCTTCATCTTCATAAGAGCCATAGTTCCCCGAATCATCATAGTAACTCCCACTATCATTATAGGAACCATAGTCTCCACAATCATCGTAGCAATCCCCATCATCTCCATAGGAGTCATAACCTCCGCAATCATCATCCGAGGACATAATTGCAACAATAATAACAAAAGGACCTCACAAATTCACTCCCTCATGTGTATCACTCGATATATGTTCACTCACTTTTCTTTACACTCGTGTATATACTCAAGGTCAATGACTTCTGTGACCATACTCTAATGTTCTCACCACTCTTGCCTTTTACCTCTCGTTGGCAAAGTCATGTTGCTTTGCGTACTCAATTTCGATTTGAAAATCGAACTCAATCCAATTCGGGATGGGAAGGTATTGTTGTGACAAGAAATGGACAATTAAAGCTAACGAACGAAATTTAGAAAAAGTCAAAGAAAGGAAAGAAAGAAAGACTTGAATCGAATTGGCACGAAACGAATTTGGATTTGGATGAAATTTTGTATGTGATCTAGAAACTCATTGTGATATGAAAGGGGTTTGGGTGATTTGAACTGTTTTGGGGATGTTCCGAGCAATCTGTAAAGTGGCTGATTTTTTGTTCAGCGCTATCGTGACAGTAGGCGAGCAATCGCGAAGAGGAACTATTAACCCTGCGCTGTCATTTCGCGATCGCGAAGAGCAATAATAAATAATCCTGCACGATCCTGACACTTCTCGCGTGATCGTGAAGAGCAAATTCTAGGTCTGATGCAGATCTTGAAACCCGAGTTTCTAAAAATCTTCTTCACTTGAATCTTCACAAACCAACTTGTTTTTGCTCTAAATTTGAGATATAAGCTCCTTATATGTTCGTGAATAAACCCCAATGATAAATTCTTCAAGAACAACACCCTAATTGCAAAAACCCCAAATCTTTGTTGAAGAACCCTAGATTTTGATTCTTCAAATTAACACCTCAAATATTATTTATTGTCCATTTCCTTCGATAATCAGCTTCTAGAATCACCAAGCAAAAATTGGTAACAAATATTTCATTCAAAGGAAACCTAAACTTATGACTCAATTTTTGGATTTTTTTGATTTTTTTGTGATTTTTCAGATTTGATAAACAAAATTGGTTAGTGATTGTAAGAACAAATACTAAACCAGCTCTGATACCAAATGATATGATCCTAACTAGGATTAGGACAATAACAAGAAAATAAAATAAAATAAGCAAGACCCAATTTGAATTGATTTGGAATTAAGGAAACAAATTAGGAGGTGAGGCATAATCACCCCTTTAAGACAACAATAAAAAAGAACCTATATTAATTAATCCTTGATTGAATTAACTTTCAATTGCAAACCAAGGAAAGAGAGTGCTCAAGCAACACACTTAGCCAATGTTTATTCACATTATTTATCGTGAAAGTCTAACTCATGAATAATCCCTCAATTAGCATATTTATAGTAGTACTATACAAATAAGGAATGGACTAAAAAGCCCTTAATTGCTGATTCTGCCAAGCTACCCAAACGTCCTTCATCGCGATCGCACCTTGACTGTCACGATCGTGCCTCGTAAGCTGACGCTTCTTCGCAATCGCGCCTTGTGTGTTGCGATCACACCTTGTAGGCTGACACTTCTTCGCGATCGCGTGGAGTGTCTCGCGATCGCGCAATGGAGTAGATTTCCTCTGCACGATCGCGCCTGTTTCTTCGCAATCGCGTAGACACAGCTTCTGGTGAGCTCTCATTTGCCTGTTTGGCCAGTCTCTTGGCTTTATTCTTGGCTTCCAAGCCCTTTTGAAGCATTCCAAGCTTCGGATGTCGAGCGTGAATCCTCCATGGCTTTGAGTACTCATCCGGATCGCATCATGAGTAAAAGTATTTGGGAAGATAGAACCGATGATAGGCGTCTAATCCTTATTGGCCTATGGCCTTAAGTCGATCAGATAATGCATAATTTTTATTTTTTGTGTAATCACACACACGAAGCTAAGTGTCACAGGGGCAGTTTTAAACACCCAAACCTGTCGAGGTTGGCCCCGTACGGCAGTCAAGCAGCCCGCCCGCAAGGCTTCAACCGTTCCAAAAAATAGGCAAAATATAAAATAGGCAATAACGTTTGGTTTGTTGGGGCAAAATATTGAAGTATTATTTAGTAAAGATCAAGTACAAATCTGAAACATAAACGGAATAATCAAACAAGATAATATTTACGGGAACCAATCCCAACCTTTATATTATTCACAAAAATATAAAGGAAAGCCACCAAGGACAAATCACTTTCTTCCCTAAGAAAACTAATAAAATCTATCTAAGTATTAAAATGATAATAAAACAACTTATATACAATGGGAAAATCAGCCATAAGGCTTTACAAAGGAATATAGATGTTTTGCACACTTGGCAGGCCACCTGCCCACGTTTTAGGCCAAATCGGCCACGTTCTGTCCATGTCTTAGGCGCTGAACTGCTTGTCACGCGCAAGGTACATGCGCCCAAGGCTGTGGCTTTGTCCAGCCGGTTCAGCTCATGTCATTAAGCCAACATTGCCCAATTTCTGCCCATGTGTCTCACACTTAGCCAAATGCTATGCACCACACTTAGTCATTCCATTAGTTGCCTTAGTATCAAGATACCAAGTCTTTACACCCCATTGCCACAAAGTCGTTTATCCCGCCTAGCTTACTTGCCACCCGACAAGCTGCTCGATTTTCATATTAACACACACAAGACACTAGGCTGCCTAGCCATTATGCCACCAAATATTTGTCAATTAGCTCACTTGTGTCTTGATTTCATCAAGTCACATTCATCCCGCACTTGTACAAACGATAAGCCAACATATTGATTTTCACCCGCATTTCGCCATAACTAGGAGCGACATCCTAAATTGTCGTCATAGCTGTGCCGCCCATAAACCGACCTGTCTAATGGGCTAACACTAAGTCACTAGACTATTTGTGTAATACTCATCCATTTTGTTGTATGTTGCTAATTTTTAGTTTTATTTATGCATTCTGATTTCATTCTACTTTTGTATTAATCCATTTCAGAATTTTTTTTAAGCGAATATCACTAAGCTCAAGGCCTAGTGACAAATTTTATTAATACTAGAAACAAAATCCAAGTCTTTACATGAAATGAAAATAAAGTAAAAAGCAACAATTTGGGTTGAGCATTAAGAAATGCTAATACCACCAATATGGAGTCATGTTTTTCAACCACAATGCATTTAACAACCAAGGTGCTAGCTAATACTGAAACTATGTAAACATATGCATAACAATTTGGTTGTGAAACCCAAAATGAGAAGGCCTCCGTTGCATCAAATACAATTAATAGAACATGGCCAACTGGTAGATGAATGGTGGCACACCGATGCTCCACCTCCTGGTTTACCCGTTCCACGACACTTCTTGGTACAAATTGTATATCACTTTGCAATTGCCAAACGAATAGGCAAATGATGAAGAATCTGTCTACTTCATGAAGTAATAGTACCTGCATATTCTTTGAACTTGTAAAAACAAATGTAAGGCAATAAACTATTGTAGAACCAATGCATAGAAGAAGAAACACAAAGTCACATCTTCCAATAGTACCCAGGACGTTCAAGCTTAATGTAAGTCGACTGGACCCCCTTGGGGAATAAGCATCTCCTCCTGGGGAATTCAACAAGACTAGGAAGCAAAAGCATCAAGTAGATAGCCTGCACCAAATTGAAACCAAAGAGCGAAAAAATTCCCCCTGTTTGGCGCAATGAAGCCCGTGCCGCATGCCAACCGCGCTCAACAAAACTGAGCCTTCTGTTTCTCCGGCGCTTTAGGCAGTGTGGCACGCTAGCCTTGGCGCCTATAGAACTTGCGTTGTATACAATAGGCAAGCTGAAACAACGAGAAGCACCCTTTCTGATTATTGCTTGCCAATGAAAAATGGTACACCACAGCTGTAAAAAGCATCTCCTCCAGTACGTTGTCCATTTAGAACAATGGAAATAATCATAAGATGTAGCAAAGAACTTGTACAACCTCTTGCAACACTTGTTATAAGCGCCACCAACCACGCCAAAACGCTGCACTTGAAGTTGGTGTAATTGTGAGAAATTCACTTCTGTGTGGAACGAAATGACCCTTGACCAAGGGTGTAACACATCTTTGAAATTGTGTAACCTGAAGAAGATGTGAGTTAAGCTGAAATTATAGCAAAAAAGTGACGCCAACACCGTGTACAACCTGCACAAAAAGCAAACATTGTTAGTTAAAAATGTGACCCCTTCCTTCTTACAACCTTGTAGCTCCATTCTTCACAATCTTGGGACGATACGTGGGGATTTGATCTTTATCCCAATTCAAAATTGTCCTACCAATCGCATTCAACTCCAAAAAACTATGGAACTCTTGATCATCAACCTCAAACGCCAAGTTTGCCATATGATCCGCCAACTTATTTCCTTCACGAAATACATGAACAAAGCTGAATGTCCCCCTCCCTTTCATGGCTACAATATCCTCAACAACCTTAGCTATGGACCAAACTACCTCCCACGTCCCTTCTACAATATTTTTGAGGAGTAAAGAATCTGTTTCAATAGTGATAGGCTGTGTGAAATTGTCCAGGCAATACTTCATTGCCTCTTTGATCGCCACTGCTTCCGCATGAACATTCGTGCCTTCCCTTATAATTTTTGCCTTTGCAAACAACAAATCCCCTTCCTCATTGCGCACACAAAATCCATATGAACTCTGCCCAGGATTGCCACGACTAACACCATCCGTATTACACTTTAAACTGCCCAACGAAGGGCTGCTCCAATGCACTTTTATGTACCTGAATTTTGGACAAAACTCTTCTAGGAATTTAACCATCATTGGCCATTCATTAGGAGATGAAAACATACCTGGATATCTCACCAACAAGAACTTGTGAAGATTCCAATTGATTGCATGAACAACCCGTTGGAACGAAACCTTCCCACCATGAGCTACAGTGTTGCGTCTTTTCCATAATTCCCACACGACAAAGGCAGGCAGCGGTTAGCACATAAGCCTCAACCAAGGACGCTTCCTAAATCGCCACTATCTATTTATAACTTGACGAAACCTCCAGTCCTGAATTACAAACCCTACTGCATTGGCATAGTACGACCACACATTTTTAGCAAACGAGCTTGTGATAAACAAATGATCACGAGTTTCTTTTCGTGGGTGCATACAACACCAACAACGCGATGGAACATTGAACCCAATTCGCTTCAATTCATCATCAAGAGGCAGCTTGCATTTCCAAGCGGGCCAAAGTACAAATGAAATTTTAAAAGGAACTCCTTTCAACCACATCATTTTATACTCATCTTTCACCTTCGCTTTACCTCTAACATAATTATAGGCGATGCTCACAGTGAATTGACCATTCGAAGTCAGCTCCCACGATGCAAAATCTCTCCTTTGCGTAATGTTACCCGGCTGAATAGTATCAAGAACATGCTTCGCTAAGTCATGTGGTAAGGCTTCAAAAAGTAATTGCTGGTTCCAACCTGTTGAGTTGAAAAAATCCTTCACAACATTTAATTCCTCCCTTATGTAGAACCTGCGAGGTACAACAAAATATAAAGCCCCAACACGTGACCAATTATCATACCAAAAGTGTGAAGACCCTTGCCTAACATGCCAAATAATCTCATGATCTACCATCTCCCTGACTTGCATCATCTTTTTCCAAATAGGAGAACCATCAGTATACGGCACAATAGAGTAATGCATTTTTTTGCAATACTTATTAGCCATAAAAGTACCCCAAAGAGAAGTTTTAGTCTTAAAGTTCCACCACAATTTAGCAAATGGAGCACTTGAAACATCATATAAAGATTTAAATCCCACACCTCCTTCACCTGTTGGCTTACACAAAGTGTCCCAAGAGGCCCAATGCCTCCTTGAATGCTCTTCAGAATTATTCCAAAAGAAATTAGCAAAAATCCTATGAAGTTGATCAATAACACTAACCAGAGGATTAACTGCAGACAAAAGATGTATAGGCATACTTTGAAGAACATGCATAATCAAAACAGCCCTACCTCCATAAGACAACATTTTTTACTTCCAAGATTGCAACTTCTGCCTAATCTTTGTAACAAGACCATCAAACAACACCTTATTTCTTCTTTTGTGTGTAACCGGACACCCTAAGTAAGTAAAAAGAAAGGTACCTCTTGGAATTTGAGTAATATGCTCCACCCTATCAACAATCTCCTGCTCCACCCTGTGATACAAATAAACAGCACTCTTCTCTTTGTTGATCTTCTGGCCACTGGCACCCTCATCGGCATCCAACACCCCCATAATCAGCCTCAGGGAGGTAGTATCTGCTGACGAAAATAGAATAGTATCATCTACATATGCTAAGTGATTGATATGAGGACTCCACTTAGGCATAGCAAATCCTTTGAACATAGCATTCTCATGTAACATTCAGGGCCCTGGACAACACCTCAGCTGAAATAATGAATAGAGTAGGAGACAAAGGATCCCCTTGCTTCAAGCCCCTGGAAGAAATAAAGAAACCATGCGGCTGACCATTAAAAAGAATTGAGTACCAATTGTTAGACAAGAGCCTCTAAACCATATTAATGCATCTCTCACCAAATCCCATCTTCCTAAGAACTTTTGACAAGAACAACCAGGACACACGATCATAGGCCTCCATCATATCAAATTTGATGACAACATTGGCATCTTTGGCTCTTTTCCTAATATCATGAATGATCTCCTGAGCCAGCAGCACATTCTCAACAATACTTCTTTCCCTAACAAAACCAGCCTGTATAGGAGATATCAAATTAGGTAATAAATCAACTAACCTGTCATGCAAGACCCTGGAATCACTTTGTTTGAGAAATTACTCTAACTAATAGGCCGGAGATCAGAGAAAGTAGAAACATTAGGCTTCTTAGGGAGGAGAACTAAATTTGTATGAGATACAAATCTAGGAATATCATGTCTCACAAAGAAGGCCTGCACCATACTAGTAAGATCAGCAGCAATAACATCCCAGCACACTTGATAAAACCTCCCTGTAAAGCTATCAGGGCCTGAAGCACTGTCACCATTCAGGACAAATACTGTATTCTTCACCTCTTCCATGGAAGGAATTTCCTCAATAGCAAGATTCTGATCAGCAGTAACCATTTCAGGAACACGAAGAAGCAAATCAAAATTCAATTCCTGGCCATCATTTGCAAATTGTTGTTGAAAAAACTCCACAGCTTCAGCAGCCACATCATCTTCAGCATTAAGCCAATTTTCAAGCATATCCTGGATTCTATGAATTTTAAGCCTCTTTCTCCTGCCCTGTACCTGAGCATGAAAGAACTTAGTGTTTCTACCACCATCTTTGAATCACTGGAAACCTGCTTTTTAATTCCATAATTCCTCTTCTAAATGCAGCACTTTTTTCAGTTCAGCTTCAGCTTTCTTCAATTGCTCCATGTGATATGCATCAGGGGATTGTTCAAGCTTAAGCTCATGCTCATGAGCTTTAATAATATCTTTCAAAGAAGCAATTTTCTGAAAAATATTGCCAAAAGTAGATTTGTTCCATCTTAATAAGGCCTGCTTCACTTTCTTCAATTTTCTGTGAAAAATAATAAAAGGATCCCCTACACAATCACACATCCAATTATCCTTCACAACTTGCAAGAAGGATTCATTTTCAGTCCAGAAATTCAAAATTTTGAAGGATTTAATAATAGTAGAAGAATCAGTCGAACACTTTATCAACAAAGGAGAATGATCAGATCCAGTCCGGGCAAGGTGTTTAATGTCAATCTTAAGGAAGAAATCCATGAACTTCTGATTAGCAAAACATCTATCAATCCTCTTCAAGATAAACTGATTTTCAATCCTCCCATTCCACCAAGTGTAAATAGTACCTATATATCCTAAGTCAGTAATCCCACAAGCAGCTATGGTAGCAGCAAAATCATCCACCTCTTGAGATAATACTGGAAGACCACCATACTTTTCTTCTTCAGAAAGAATAACATTGAAGTCATCTCCAATAATCCACGGCTTAACCATAGTAGATGCTAAGAATTGCAAAGAATCCCACAGCTCCATTCTTTCAATTCTATCACACTTAGCATAAACCAAGGTAAGAAAAAAATTCTGAGCCTATACAATATGATGCAATTTCAAAGTAAGTTGTTGCTCTTGATCATCCACTACTGTCGTAGCATAATCTTTCCTAATAAAAGCTCAAATTTTACCATTGACATTAGTAAAGGACCAATGCATATCCAGTCGCATACCATAATATTGAACTCTACAGGGCTCCTGAAAAGGCTCAAGTAACCCTATAAAATCAAAATGATGATGTCTATGCAAAGTGTTTAACCTAGTAAACGCTTCCTGCGTATTAACTGATCGAATATTCCAAATCAAAACTTTATTCATCATTAAACTTTTGATTTAGAACTCCGGATTGGTTGTATCCTGGAAATTGGCCCAGGCTCTTTCTTATTACGTCTAACTCCTTTCTTTGGTGCATATCTAGGTGAAAAATCACCTTCCCTGGCCATTTGTTGGAAATTGTGAGCTGTGGATTCCTCCTCTTCATCATCAAAACCAGTCGCATCTCCCACATCATTTTGTAACACAATCTGTTTACTTGGAGTATGACGTTGCTGCCTCCTCAAAATACCTTTGCTATCACTAAACTCTAAAGAATTAAACAACTCCTTTTCATCTTCGGTGAAATCATCCTTCGATAAGCTCCCAGGTTGCTCCAAATTAGAATTAGTGTTGACAAGGTTTAGCTGAGAAGGAACAGATTGGTCTGATGTGTTTAAAGGGACAAGAGTTCCAATGGATATAGGAGCAGGATTAAAGGATCAACAGTAGGCTTTATGTGGGTCGATGTGTGGTTTGTGATGAGTTTCTTTAAAGTGTCAAGTGGTATTAAATCTGAAAAAGGAGAAAAAGATGTTCCCACAGCTTTATTCAACAATAATTGTGCCTCTGCATTAATTAGCTCCAATCTCCTAGCTTTATTACTCGTATTAAACGCAGTCCCTGACATTCTATGAGAAGCATTTAAATCCTCCTTTCCCATAATGGATTCTACTCCCACACGTTGAAGAGGCTCTCTCTTACCTTTAATACCCGCTGAAGCCATAACATCCTCATTAAAGTGCAACGCAGCATTAAAGTCTGCTGCACAATCACGCACACCCTCAGCTTTAATACCTGAAGCATTCACACCAGAACCTGATCCAATTTGACGCAATAACTCTATGCCCTCAGCTGCAAAGGCCATTGAATTTCCTGAAGCATTAAAATTGGACTGCATTAAATGCAATCCCCCAGCTTGAAAACCTTTTTTGACTGCTGAAACATTAACTTCCTGGTACTTTTGTTGCGCATTAAAATATGAAATACGATGACCCTCAGTTGCACCTTTTTGTCCCAACAAATTCAACCCTTCAGCTTTAATGCTTGGTGAATTACTTGAAGCACTAAACTCAGCCGTATTGAAACCATCAGGAACAATAATAACACCATGATTTTAAACCAAATCTGTGTCTAAAGGACCCCCCCAGCTTTAATACGCTCACCACCAGTTTTAACTACACTACGCGTTCCCACAAAATCTTTGTCTGTAACGTCAGTAGCCCTAGCTTTAATGCAACCCTCAACAACATTCACACCACCATAATGAACTACACATCGAGTTGCAGCTGGAAGAAAATCCTCGTTTTGAAGACCTTGCACCTTGACTGCCTCATCAATAATTATAACACCTCTAGATCGAAGCAAATCTTTGTCCAAAATCCCAGCTCCTCCAGATTTAATACGAGAATCAATTGTCCCATTGTCTTGCTTCTTTTCTTTCACTTTTTCAATTGTGTGAGCTCCCAACTTGTCGACAACTTGTAAAACATCATCATCTTGAACTTGTAACGCTGCAAAAGCATTAGAATTTCGTTGAAACACTTGTGCACGCTCATCTTGATTCTGAATAGCCACTCCCTTCTTTTTGTTAACAACCTGCCACTCACGAGTAGGATTGCTTCTTCTAACTTCTTGATGCCTAATCTGCTTGCCTTCAACAGTGTCATTAGCTTTAGTATTGCTAGGGCCTGGATCCCCAACAATTTTCCCAGTCTTCAGAACCCTTGAAACTGGTTGTGCGACTGGTTGGTCATCCTGCTTTCCACGTTGCTCATTCCTCGCCTCATATAAGTCCGGGTGTAACACACGACACTCCTCATTGTCATGCCCTTGTAAACAATATGAAGAGCAATATTTTGGCAAGTAGAAACAATTTGAATACACTTTGAATGTTTCTTTCCTGATTCTTCATCAACTTCAACTATGTCGATCTCATGCGGCAAATCACCAAGTAAATCAATTTCTACCTTCACTCGTGCGCAACTTGGACGTGTATGATTTAGAGTCGCTGCATCCAAGTGCAATGGTTTACCCACTGCCAAAGCTAAGGAAAACACGCACTCCTTGACAAAAAAATTAGGGGACAAGTTAGGGAAGGAAATCCACCCTATGGCAACCGAGGTTTCTTTCCTAGAATCACACCATGGATCCCATTTCAATGTTCTCATAAAAAAAGAGCTTCTACCAATATTGAGCCAGTGTCCTTTGAAAAGTAGATTCACATAATCTTCAAACAACGAACACCTAATCAATATGCTACGATAATCCAAAGACCCTATAACGCAATGCCCTTTAATCTCACCTTGTGTTGGGATAACTTTACGTAAATCATTCAACTCCGGAGAACCATACGTAAACTTGCCAATGATGCCGTTAATGAGCTTGGTTGACGCGATGGATTGTTGAACTTCTTTTTTGTTCCATAACATTGTGGGTCTGCCATTGATTTTTTGTGGGTGATGAACGGGTAAGGTGGGGGCTGCAGTAGCTGGGTTAATAGTATTTTGAGTTGGTGGAACAACCATGGCTGCATAGGATGCTGTGGAGGGGATTGGGGGAGTCTGAGCAACCCCAGTGAGGGGCTGCCCAGTGGCCTGATCGGCCATGGGAGTTGCAAAGAAGAAGCTGCGAGCTGATCGCCTAGAAGTCACCTATGGGATCGCCTCCTCTAGAGAGAAAAAGACATTTTTTTCGCATTTCAGGAATTTTAACTTTCAATGTTGGGTGAATTATTTTTTATTTTATTCTTAATAATATTTATTCTTAGAGGCTAGGGTTGCACAGTTTTAATTCATGACGTTGCTTTGAGGTTGGGATTGCACGATTTTAAGACGCGCCATTAGGATTTGAGAGATACTTCCTTATATACTTAATGTCTAGTGACGTACTATACCATTTTTGGTGGAACAAAGTAAATATGTGACATGTTATACACAGGTTTAATTTAATTTAATTTAATTTCATACACAGTTAAACGAAGACATGTAAAATGAAACGGGAGAATACATTTTATATGTAGCGAGTAGTAGTTTTTAAAAGCGCACCTATAGTGAGTTTTGTCTGGTTGTGTTGGTAAGCCGCCGTAGTCTTTACCTCGGTTCTCGCAAAAAGTCCACCAACACAAAGATTCCTGTCCTTGATTCCTAGCTTCTCCTTCACGATTTCTTATTTCAAGAGAATGTATATACAGTACTGTACAGTACTGCTGGCAGACTTTGATGTATAACAGAGTGGGAATATTTCTTTTTTTCTTCAAATGCATGTGATTAAGGTTCAGTGTATGACTTAAGATTCTATATTATAGGTGTAATTAAGATGGTTAACGATAGAGGTACTCCCTCCTTACTAAATTGAGTATCTTAATTTGATTTGGCATATAATTTAAAATATATAGGGAGATTTTTCAATTGTGTGGTTCTAAATGAAAGATGTGTATAGTATACTAAAATGTCCTTTGAATTTGTAGTTTTAAATCTGTCAGGTAGGATGTTTGAATTGTCATCTTACTAAATATATAAAAAAAAAATATTCATTTTAGAACAAACCACAAAAAAAAGTAAAATACTTAATTTGATACTGAGGGAGGAAAAAGGTTTGCTAGGACAAGCATTTCATTTTTGATCAAGCGATTATTGAGTATTCGTGAAAACTGAAATAGTCTATTTTCTTTTCACTATCATCTAAGAAAGTTGATGTATCCAAGAAGAGATCTCTTGAAAGTACTTCCCCTTAATAACTAAAGCGTTTAACTTTATACAGTAGCGGGTCGTTTGGTTGAGATAGAGTTGATGCGAATATTAACAATGTACGTATTATTAATGCGGGTATTAGCAATGTGTGTATTAGTGATGTCTGTATTAATAATGCGGGTATTCGTAATACGGGTATTAATAATGTGGGTATTAGTAATGTAGATATTAGTTATGCATATATTATAACGTAGTGATTATTTCTTGAATCACTAATATATTACAAATTAAATTAATATACAATGTTATAATTTAAAATATTTAGTTATTCCTTAAATATAATTTAAAAATATCCTTACTATTATGAGGGTTAATTTTTTCATTTTAAATTTTAATACCTGCATTGCTAATACACACATTACTTATTCCACCTTCTACCCAGCATAAAATAATACATAGATTCCCTCATAACTTATGTGGGTATTAGTTATACGGAATATACAAAAGCGCAACCAAACGTGGTACTAATTTTATACCAAACATTAAAATCTCTCCTAACTAACCTAACATGGTACTAACTTAGTGCTGGATTTTGTGCTGGTATTATTTTAATACATAGCCAATCAAACGACTCCTAACCACATAAAAAGTTTTACAGTATAAATCACCCTAAGGGGTCGTTCGGTTTGGGCTTCTTTTTACGCGGGTATTAACTATTAATGCGGGTATTAATAATGTTGGTATTAATAATGTGTGTATTAGTAATGTAGGTATTGATAATGCGGGTATTAGTTATGTGGGGTTTAATAATGTGGGTATTATATTATAACGTAGGGATTATTTGTTGAATCAATGATATATTACAAATTAACAAAAAATATTATTAGTTAAAATATTTATTTACTCCTTAAATAAAATTAGAAATATCCTTATTATTATGAGGGTTAATTTTGTCATTTTAAATTTTAATACCTGCATTATTAATACCCACATTATTAATACCACCTTCTACCCCGCATAAAATAATACATAAATTCCCGCATTAATAATGCGGGTATTAATAATGCGGAATATACAAAAACACAACCAAACGTTGCACTAATTTTATGTGGGTATTAAAATTTCACAAAAACCAACCGAACGTTGCGCTAAATTAACGCTGAGTTTTATACGTGTATTAATATTTAGTACTGTAAACCGAACGACCACTAAGAGATAAAAAAAAACACAGAGAGAGAGAGAGAGAAGTGATAGGTAAACATTGTCAAGATTTACTAAAGTTTAGACATTATTTCCTTTAACTTCACTTATTATTATTATTATTATTATTATTATTATTATTATTATTATTGTTAATTATTAGGTTGCCTAGACCTTATTTTCGAGATATATATGTGAAATATATTTGAACTCATAACTTTAAAGATACAATTATTCCATTGCTAAGAAATATAAAAGTCATAAGTTAAAATTATGAAATCGCCTCTACTTCAATAATTAATTACTACAACAATGTTTCAGCTTAATAAGCGTCCTTGCCTCTTTGCCCAACGTCCCAAACCCAGTCAAAAGAAACGAGAAACTGTTAAAGTATCAAAGTGAGAGAACATTCCCAAGAAAAGTCGGGAAGTTAGTATATAACCAAAACATTCTTTTTGGACAAAACAACCAAAAAATACTGGAAAGTAATATAGTCACATGCTAAAATTAACTTACAAAAACTGGCAAAAACATGGGATGTTAGTCTTTTCCTCTACAAAATAACTATTGTTATTTCACTCAAATTATGTCAAAAGCCAAAAGCGGAATCTACAATAGATCATTCTCTAGTTTTTCTGTTAGGCTAGTATAAGATATGGTCTGTAAAACATGACTGATCAGAAGACCATATTTTCTTACATTTGTCAGAAGCATGAACAAAACAAGTTCGTTAGAATCAAGAAATGGAAGGAAACAGTTAGAACTACTGTTCTATTCTTCATAGAATTTTGTGTACAAATCAGAACAAGAAAAATTTGCATTGTTCAACGTTGTCACGTTTCTTTCAGTATTCTTTTGTTCTCTTTGACTGCTCTGATGATCTCATGACTCATCTTTATTTTAAATTTTTGCGTGATTCTTGGGGGTAAATTGGGAACAGAAATCAAGAATTCTTCTTAATGTAGTAGTCTAGTAGTACTAGCATATAGTGAACTAATAGAAGATCACTAGGATATTGCGGGACAGTATGCTTCCAACCTTAAGTAAAAATCTTTATCAATTCGAGTCTTGAAATGTAGAAATTTCTAATAGCGATATCACATTCTTCTTAAAGGGCAAATTTTTTGGTAGGAAAGAGGTTTAAAACTTTTATTAAAGAATCTATGCGGTTTGAATTTGAATTAATTAGAGTAATGAAATTTTCATATACATTCCACTTGATTAAACAAAAGAAAACTAAGCACATTATATTTATATTCTATAAAAGAGTTTAAATTTGATGCATAAATAATATAAAAATACTTTTAAAAAAAAAATCTCATTTATAATAATATTGTCACAAACATTATGTAGTCGATGACCAATAAATCTATAGTATAACAACTTATATACGGTAAAACAAATCTTTACTTTTGTATCCAACTTAAGTCCAATGGAATAGAAGGATTTTGTGTGTATGGAATTGGGTGGGCATATTTTCGAGTCTTTTAACGACATTGTCCCCATTCTTATATCACAGTTTGTCTTACCCTCTTTGACTCTCTGTACTCAGCTTCTCATCATTGCTTCTTTACCTATTATGACAATTATTATTATGGAATCATTACTCAAACCCAAGAATCTTCTGTTGCTCTCTTACTCATTATATTGGACCATGGTCTAACATAGTATGATCGAGTCATATTGCATCGGAAGCACAAACACAAGTTTCTTCGGATATGGCATTATCATCTTCTAGGTAGATTTTATCAGTATCCCTAGAACTGGAAAGGAGAGAATATACCTTTGATGATGTGGATTCGACAGAACCTAATAGATTTGACTCAATTAATATATATGTAAATTAAAACTTGGATATAATTAGTACTTGTAATGTCCAAGAGTCCAATATTCATAATTTTCAAATCTCAGATTCGTCTCTACAACTAGACAACGGAGATAACTAGGATTTTCTTTTGGTACAGGAATATCACATAAACTAGATTCATGTTATAAGAGAAAAGTGAAGATATAATGGATATGATCTAGGTAACATTTACGAAAGTGAGTCATAAAGTTCTTTTTTTTTTTTTTTTTTTTTTTGGGTAAAGGTAAAAAAAGATGTAAAACAAAGCGATTATTTATTAAAAGTTCGCCCAATTGTAATAAATATGTGGTTTATTCACATGACTTAAAACATGTCAAATTTCTAATTGGATTTTTAAGTTTTATACAGTGAAGATATAAAAACATTCATCATCATCAGTATTCTGATAAGGGCTTAAATTGAAAACTACTAATTTTGGTGAATGTATAGGAGAGATATTACACTCATTTTCAATGTTTGAGGTCGTCTTAGTTCTTTCATTTTCTTTACAATTCATAGCTTGCGCAAAGAGAAGATGAAGATTCTTTACCGGTCCAAACCAATCTTTGATTTTCTTAGTAAAAGAACATCTAATTTTAAATGAATGTTCCAATATTTTTCCTAGCTGCCACACACTCAAATTGAAATATTTTCGATTTGAAAAATGAGGCACGTGGATGAGATTAGGAGGCATTAATTTATAATGAAATCTCTAAAATAACTATTATGCATGTTCATATCAATTCTCTAGTGTAGCTGGCCTGGCTGGAAGCAACTGAATCTCTAGAAAGTTGCTTCTTAGAAATCTTTTTTCCTTTCCATTTCAGCTCATATTCTACACTTCCATTAAAGAATATTATTGAAATCCCAGAATAACATGAAGTGACCAACACTAATCAACCAGAAGTATATATAAGCATAATTATCATGAAGTGGAAAAGCTTAGACAGACGCGTTTTGGCACAGTACTCATGTGTACTGGCCTATAAGCAAATAATTTTACAAATAATTATATATGGATATTAAAGAACATTTAGTTCCTTAAAAAACAATTTTGAAGCAGCACAAACGTAAACCATTAACCATAGTTCTAGGCAGATGATCAATCTTGAGAAAACGTTGAGGCCTTCAAATAGACAACCAAAGTGGATGAACTCAAAGCTATTAAAGTTCAAGATACTTGGTAAATACCGCAGTCTAACAACATTTCAAACATGACATTTTCTTAATCCATTTATACATTCGAACGATTCATACTAATCACTTTTTAAATTTCAATGCTAGAGATAAGCAGCTAGAGATATGCATTCATCAATATGGCTAACACAGTAAAGTCTTCAAGAGCTTCATTTTTGGACAAATATGGAGTTCTTTAATTGTCATTAAAGTATTATTGTATGAATGCGAAAGAAGGAAGAAACATTAGCCATTGACGGATATAAGTGTAGACTGGTTAACAATATTCACAATCAAAATTGAAGAATGGAATCCAAATAATGAAATTCCATCAACATTTCATACATGAAGATGATATTCCATTAGAAATGTTAGCATTATATATATGATCACTTTTACGATCATTACATTACACCTAGAGCCAATTACTTTGAAAATTATATTAGACCATCTTATCTAAATAAAAGCTACTACAAAGAACTAAAAAGTACACTCAACCTCCAAACATGTTCTAATAACATTCAACCTTAGCAAACTACAAATAAATCTAAACAACAACACTTGAAATGAAAAAGAAAAAAAAAAATCTACCAATTCTAGGGTTTTCGTTCGACTTCTTAATTATAATGCATTACTAGTGGAAGAAGAGCTAAAACTAGCAGAAAGATCACTCCAGGCACTAGCATTAGTATTCCAATTTTCATTTCCTGGAATTCCCAATAACTGCCTTGACAAAGCTGATTGATCTTGATTATTATTATTATTATGATCTTCCATCTTCACTGAAGCCATTTGATTTAACATTGATGTCGAAATTTTCGGCCTCATTTGATGACTTGTAGTACTCTCACCAAGAAATTGTACACCCTCAACACCTCCTTGAAAAGGAAAAATACTCGAATTAGGCGGATTAGTTGGATCAAATCCGCCTAAGAAATTAGGGAATTGATGAGTCATATGTTGTTGTTGCTGCTGCTGCTGTTGCTGTTGTTGTTGTTGTTGTAATATTCGCCAGTGTTCAACATTTGTGGTTGATAAAAGAGATGCAACTCCACTTCCTCCTCCGAGTAAATTACTATTACTCATGAATAGACTTTCACCGGTACCACTTGTCGAAAAATTCAAGTTCATGTTATTACTCGGAGTGAATTGATCATGACTAAGTTGACCCAAAGGTGACATGAAACGTAGAGGTGGAAATTGAGGAGTCATAAGACCTAATAAACTAGCTGTTGATGTTGATGTTGGACCAGAAAAACTATTACTATGTGATGAAATTGTACTTGTTGAACCAGAATTAGTTGTAGCTTGACGACCATCAGTACTAGTACTAGAAGCTGGAGATTTTGAGCTATTATTATTACTGCTGTTGTTGCTTTTGCTGCTGCTTCTTTTGTTCCTCCGACAACCGCCACCCACGGGTACACTTCTCAGAGCACCACCTCTAGTCCAATACCTGAAAAATATGGAGAGGAGTATTCTTAGTCAATATATCAACTGCTAACTTTGACTTACATAAAATGGTTAAAATTCTATAGTAACATGTACCTGGTCTAGTACACGCATCATATTTAATTAAAATTTTCTCCTTTTCCCTAAGGAATAAAATCATACATGTTTTTTCACATTAATTTATTGATAGTACTTGAATGGAGTAAATTCATGCAGTTGTGATGAATCTAGCTTATTTATTCAACTGTACCTTCTACAAGTCTTGCAAAAGTGTCGAGGTTGCGAGAGGCTATAGTTGTTGAAGTAGCAAAACTTGGTGTTTGATGATTCACATCTAGGGCATTTTAGGGCTGTCTCAGGCATAGGTATGTTAGCTAACCGGGCTCGATCAGCCATCGAGCCCGGTCTGATAGAACCTGCACCACCAACGCCATGGGGTTGCAGTGGTGGTGGAAGTGGTAGTGCCGGTGGTGCTGCAGATTGAGATGGTGTTGATGTGATCAACTGATGATTTGTGATACTTCCACCAGCTTGCTGAAAAGAAGGGGGGACAAATGAGATATCAAGTAGTATATCCTAGAAATTTAAAGATGAAAAAAGAAGGAAGAATTTTTTTTCACAAATAAAGGTGAGAGGAATATTATCTTTTTATGAATTAATCACTTTTTTGGTAAAGAAACCATGGATATAGAAGCATCATAAAATGAAGGGGAAAAAAACCATACCTGTTGCCAGTTGGCTGGATCAAGATAAGCTGGAATTGAGGAAAAAACCATAGTTAGTTTCTTAAATGAGCTTTAAAATTCTCTTTTGTAAAAGTTAGATGGGGTTTTTTGGAAGGGGATATTGTTAGTGGAGAATCACATCAACTAGAAGGTGGAGAAAGGATAGTACTAGTATTCTTCTTGCTAAAAGAAAGAGAAAGAAAGCAAAGCAAGGAAAGATAAAGAAAAGAGAGAATATGAGAATAATGGAGCTAAAAATAAAGTGAAGAGCTTTACGTTAGTAGCATATATATACCTAACAACTTGGGTCCTAGTATGTTCTTATTACTCTTGTGTCCATTTTTGTTTTTTACTTTTTAGGAGTTCGAGAGAATGGTAATATCTTTACTTTCTTAATCTTTAAGCTTCTTTTTAAATTAAACTTCTTGATCAGTAGCAGGACCCCCTCCCCCTCCCCCCACCTTAGTACCTGATTCATATATACAAGAACAAGATGTGGTGGCTGTCATATCTGGCATGTTGCATGCATGGAAAAGTAGTGATAGTTTATATATAGTAGGATATTTGGAACATGATATAGTGAGAGAGTTTGCCCAACAGTTTATAATGTTAACTAAGATTCACTTTCTGGTCTTTTACATATTTAGGAACTTAGCAAATTAAGCCAGCTTCATAACATGGTTACATGAATTTGACAAAGTATAGCTAGATACATACTTAAAACTGTAAAAATTTACTTTAGTATATTAACTAATTCCATCATGTGAAAGCACAGATGCTCCGCTAAAGATGTGTGAGAGGTTGATACTGATGGTCTACGAAGAGGTGGAGAAAGACGATGGAAGGTTAGATAGTACTCGTGCAATTTTAAAGTGTGTGTGTATATATATGTTATTTTATTCTTTGTCTTTATTGTTAGTGATGTTTTGTGTTTAATTCAGTTATCTTTAAATTTTATGTCGATATTTTCTTTGCGGTAGTATTCTCATCGTGCATTTTTTTTCTATCATGTTTTCATTTACTTTTAGCTGAGAGTTCATCGTAAACAGCCTCTCCATTTTGGTAGAGGTAAAGTCTGCATATATCTTACCCTCCTCATCCATACTTATGGAATATCATTACGTATGATGTTGTTATATTCACTAATCTTTAATTTGATGCATAGATTACCAAAGACTATATCATAAAAGTATTGTAACGAGCTTAACCTAAGGGCGAAGCTATCGCTGATGGAATTGGTAATTTACCTCCCTTGAGAGGAGACTTATATTGTGTATCTTGAACACCCTTAGTAAAGTTTATGGTCGCCATTGCTTACCCATGCGCAAAGTGTTTTTTGAGTAATATAATGTGTATAGGGGAAGAGCAATGGTGGAACCAGAAATTCTTAACAAGGGAAACATTCAAGAAAATTGCATGAGAGTCACACCTACAAATATTTGAATATGCAACCAACAACTTTTGAACTTGCTACTGTTTAAAGTTTCCACGGTGTCAAATGGGATTAAAAAATCTCTATATACAAAAAGTATGTCTACCTTATTTATACAATATAATTTTTAGATGAAGGGGATTCAAACTTATACACCGCCACTGGGAGAAGAGTAGTGAGTGTTTGTATATATACCATATCCAACCTTCCTTTTGTAATTTATGTAAGATAAATCTTTTAAAGCTAGAACCCGTAACTTACTACACATCAAATGAGCAATTTTACTATTTACATGAATAATACTTCCACAGTAAACATAGTGTCAGTTAAGACTACACATCAAATGAGCAATTTTACTATTTACATGAATAATACATTCCACAGTAAACATAGTGTCAGTTAAGAAAGAAAAATAAAACGAGGCCAAAAATAATAAATTAAACAAAAAGTCCCAAGACAAACATTCTCAGGTCTGCTACCTCGACCCCTCCCCCACCCCCACCCTGACCCATCTTTAGGTGGGTGAGGGGGGGCAACTACTGTGCATGGCAGCATATAAAATTGTAGGCTTTACCTACCAATGGATATAAAAAATTAAAAAGGGAAAAACAGTTAAATGATTTAAGTAGCAATGGTACAGAGTGCAACATAACCCCACAAGGGGCAACTCACATTCTAATAAAGTGAATAGGGAATCCGACATTCTGATAGGTAAGTGTAACATATGCATATAATTCAAAGATCTCTAGGGCTAAGCAACTTAGCAGAGTGGTAAAGAGAACAGTACAGTTTCAGAAACTTCTTTTAAGAAGATATATCAGGTAGAAAAACTAAAATCTTGAGTTCTTGTTTTATGAATTTTTGAATGGTCTTTTACTCTTCCTACGAGTTTACTTTTCTTAAACCAAAAAAAACAAAAAAAAATGTTCTTCTGCTTTTGCATCTCATTACATGAAATCGTTCTTCACCAAAAAAATGTCTCTGACTTGTATATATAACCTTTAAACCAAAAAAATAATTATTAATAAAGAGACAAAAGAAGTATAATTATCAAAGAGTTTATGTTCAACGTAACATGCTAATGCTATAAACATGTGTTTATACCATCAGGTCATTGAAAAACAAAGGTACGTAAGTGTAGCTATATATATGCAATAATAAAATGTTAAGATTCTAAGAAAGGTAAGGACTTTGGCCTTTTTTCAGGGTAAATTTTTCTACAAATTGTTACATTATGACACTTAGTTAAATATATTATAGATAAACAAGTACACAAAATTATTTACAGGCAAACTGATTAAAGTGCAGCTAAGGAGTTCGATCTCGCATCAACTGAGAGGTTAGATAGGATGCAACCACTGCATCACCATGACTCTTTAGTGCAAGCAGTGTCATACTTCATATTTGTAGCAATATATTGTAGATTTTTATTTAATTATATATATATATATATATATATCCGGTAAAAAATTTCGATGAAGCAGTGACCCATGACCCCCTTTCCCCTAAGGTAATTTCGCCCCTGGAAAAACCTACATAAAAAATGAGAATTGTAATTTTTAAAATAAGGCAAGTTGGTTACTACAATAAAATTTAAATTACATATTATTAGGACACTTATATATCTTAATGTGACATGAAAAATAATTAAATCACAGAAGTAGGATATTTCAAGCCCTCATTAAAAAATTATTTAATTTTTAACCCCATCCCTAAATTTCAGAGCACTTCTCTAGCAGACCGTCAGAAATTTAATCCAAATAATTATTGGCATAATGCTATAAGAGGCTAAAAGTTTAACAATCCTTCCACCAGGGCTAAAAATTGGAATTTTTACATAAAAGTACAAGTTTTAGCACTTAATTACCATACATAACAACATTTTAGCAAAATAATCCTAAATAGAGAAAAACACAAGCTAATTACAAATATAGCATTTTATGTCAAAAAATATTGCTACTTTTATTTATTTCTTTATTTTGGTACAGTTTGGGGGCGTTTTTGTAATTTTTACAAAATTTGTGCCTAATATATTATTTTTTCCTTATTTTCTCAGTTTCACCGTTTTTCCAATTGTTTCAGCGTTGTTTCTACTCTTCTGCCTTTGTATCATCCCTGTATCTCAACCGTTTCTCCCTACTTTTTCTCTCCCATTTTCTTCCCCACTTTCTCCACTATCATATCTGTTTGTGAAGCATTTCGTAACTGATTTTCAGTGTTTAAATTTCGAGTTTTTTTTCATTTTTTAGGGTTTGATTTTTTAGGGTTTCATTTCAATGTCTAATTCTAGTTCGTCTTCTAGTTCTAGGGAACTTAGGAGTAAAACGAAACATGATACAAATGTAAATAAAATTGGGTCGAAATCAGTTTTAAAGGTAAAAGTTACTATTTTTAAGCCAAAAGAAACCCCGGAACAATTGAAGCGTGTGACGCGGTCGTCTGCCTCTCCTGCTACGGGTAAAGGTAAAGCTAAACTTTTGGCTGATGATGATGATGATTTTGAAGAAGATGCTCGACCGTTGAAGAAAAGTCGGATTGCTGTGTTAGCTGATGTGGCATTACAGGTAATTTTGTTTCTATTTCTGTTTTGTGTATCAAATTATTAATTTGTTGTTTCTTGCTGTATTTTTTGTAAGTTAGTGTTTCTTCAGTGTATTCATTGTTTCTGTAGTTTTTTTTTTTTTGTTTCTGCTGTGTGTTTTAGTGTTTCTGTATGTTATTATTACTGTTTCTGTAGTCTTTTCCTTGTGTGTTTAGTGCATTTAGTATTTCTTTAGTGTATTTATTGTTTCTTTAGCATATTTACTGTATCTGTGCCTTTTACTGTTTGTTGTAGTGTTTGTACTACTTTGGTAGTGATGCAGCTCAAAGTGCTGATCAAGGACCCGATGACAATCAACCGAGGAGATCTCCACCGAAGGCAATGACTGATCTACCGGGGAGACGAATCACTCGAAGCCAAGCTAAGCTGCTCCATGACATGCACGTACAGCTGACCATGATGGGAAGTAGCATGTGTTCGGAGAGGGAATTGCAAGGTGTTGAAACCAAGGGCCACATCTTCAAAATTGAGCCCGAGGACAAGGTTACCGAACAGCAGCTCTTGGCCCCGGGCAGCATAGAGCCGAACACAACAACATGTGTTCGATGCTAAGTCAGCGCCCGATGAGGTGTGTGTTCGAGCAGATAATCGAAAATCGAAGCCAAGGCTGACCGAAGTCAAAAGCTGCCGAACACATTTTAGTTCAGCCCTGCGTGGCTTATTTCTATTGGTCAACTGTGACCTAATTACTAGTTTACCCTTAGTATTCCCTATATAAACACTGTTTCCTTTCATTGTAAGGAGCTAGTTTTTGAACATTGAATATTAATGAAAGTGCCGAGCACATTTCTTGTCTCCGTCGTGAGCAAAACCCTGTGAGGGATTTATGGACTTGTGGCTTTCGGTTAATCCGATTGAACATTCCTCTTTGATCATTCAGTTTGCAAGAGGCATGTTCTCTTGAGGATTGTTGCATAGTGTAGGTGATTCTTGTATCCCTTTCGATCGAGCTTTGAGACGGGTTCCTCACTGTTCTTTCGAAAGAAGCAAGTTTTGTCTTGCTTCTATCTTTTATCTTTTCTTGTTATCTTCCGCGTTTGTGCTTAGCAACTCCTTCGGGTTTGCATTGCACCATCTTGGTATCAGAGCACGGTTTGGGCTTGTTTCTACAACCCCAAATCCTGTTCACGTTATCTTTAATTTCGTGCGTATTTGTCTCTGTTTTCCTTTTCGAATTCTGATTTGATTTTTGTTACTGTTGGTGTTATTATTTACAAAAAAAAAAAAAAAAAAAAAAAAGTGTTAAAAGAAAATTCAAAAATTGTGTTTGATTGTTGGTTGTTTGGGAAAAACAATCTTGGATTCTTGTTCACCATCGAGTTCTGATTCCAACGAATACTCGACGTACTGATTTCGTGACTAGGGTTTCTTGGTGAATTTTTGGACTGTTTTGAGCTTTAATGGTGACTGAACTCGAACCCCACTGTGTTTGGAAGAAACCGGTGAAGATTGGTGGTTCTTGAGTGATTTGGGTTTGTTTGTTGCTCAAAAATCGAAGCTCTGAGTTTAAATCGATGTCCGTACGCCGGAAACTTGTTACAAATCGTAACAGTGTACGACTCGAACGAGCTGGATATTAGCTCGAAGAACTTCATTTGATTTCCTCCGTTGTTGTTTGGAACCGGAGTCGAAAGAGCAACTCAGATCTGTGAATTTCGTGGTCAGTGAACCGAAGACGTTGTGTCCGTACGCCGGAGCAAGGTCACTGTTCCATTGAAGAAGAAAGGGGTTGAAATTTTAAACATCAAAACCCCAGGTGAAATTTGTCGGCTGAAAAGGGAAAGTGGATAAGGTAAAACCCTATCCGTACCAAGGAGGGACTACTTTTGTACGGACAGGAGTGGGTGTGATCGAAAAAGATTCCAAAAGGGAATCAAAGGGTAGATTCTCCTAGGTTCTCACTTTCTTTCGTGTCAAATTCTAGTTGGTGGATCTTTTGAGTAATTGTCCTACTCAAGGTCGTACTAACTCTTTTAAGCTGATAGGAACTCGTGCGAAGGGGTGACCGAAGTCCAAATTTTCGTAGAAATTCTCTTGACTCCCCGAGCTCAGTTAAAAAAAAAAACGTCCGATCCATCGAGTCGAACATCACTTCACTCTTCCCGAAGAGGCAGTGACTATTGTCGAACTTGAAGGATCTTAGAGGACCGATCAATCAGACGAGCCACTGTTAACAAGTCCTTGAGTGATCAAAAACCGAACCCATAAATTGAGTGGACCCGAGTGCCACCCATCAAAGGTGAGGGAGTGTGTGAGGTGATTCCTAACCCTAACATTTGTTTGATCTTTGACTTGTGCAGGAACCATGGCTGGAAACGATGGCAAAAGCATTGAAAAGTCTGAATTGTCGTTAGCCGATCTCATGGCTGCGATACAAGGCATCAGTGCCGAAGTAAGAGGAGTGAGTGCTCGAGTAGCTAACCTCGAGCAGGGAAACGCGTCCGTGGCCATGAATGGGTCCGGCGTGGGAACGAGCCAATCCACTCCGATGAAGCCTGAGCTGTATGCTGAGCTTGTACGACAACATCAGTTGACAAGTGAAGCAATTCGAAGAGAACTTAACTTGGGCAATCCCCAAGCTTCTTATCAAAACTTGGGCATTCCCCGAGGAGAAAGAATACCACCTCCAGTGGCCCGAAGAGATCTTAGAGCTGTTGCCGAGGAGGTTGGTGAAGAGGAATTTCCCGAGGACGAATATGAGCGAGAGCCGCCATTCGCTCAACGAAGGCAAGCTCCCCGAGGACGTGGAAATTTCCGAGGTCGAGGTCGAGGCGCAAATGTTGAAAGAAATATTGGGCGTGAGGCTGATGATCGAGAAGATGAGTTTCCCGAGCAGGCTAGAGCTGTTCGAGACTCAAACTTGAACAGTGTCAAGATCACTATTCCACCCTTTAAAGGAACTAGTGATCCCGACGAGTATCTTGAATGGAAGCTTAAAATGGAGCGCATCTTTGAAACAAATGAGATGACCGATGAGAGAAAAGCTGCCCATGCCATTGCTTCGTTCGAAGCTTATGCATCAACATGGTGGGAATCTGACAAGAGGCATAGAAGAAGAAATGACTATCCAGTAGTCAATACATGGCCACAGTTGGTGAGAGCGATGGATGGTAAGTACTTGAGTGCCAAATACAGGCAGACTCAAATGCAAAAACTCTATGAGTTAAAGCAAGGGTCTAAGTCCGTCCAAGAGTACCACGATGAGTTTGAAAAGGTTCGATTGAATCTTGATCTGGTCGAAGACGAAGAGCAAGCCATTATCAGATTTAAAAATGGCTTGGCTAGGGATGTGTCATCTCAGTTGAGACTCCACGTGTACCACACGTTGGAAGATCTGTTCGATGCTGCCACCGAAGCTGAAAAATTGGTGAAGGACGATAAGGCAAACCGGTATCGAGGAGTCACTACTTCTACTCCTTTGAACCGAGGTAAAGAATGGAAGAGTCCAAACCAAACAAGTGCTAACGCTGTTCGAGATTCGAAGAGACCCTTCGAAAGGGGTGTGACCGTTAACCAACCAAGAGAAGTGGGAGGTAAAGTTCAACTCAACTCTCCTAGTGCTTCAAATATTCAGTGTCACAAATGCAAAGGTTATGGTCACATGGCAAAAGAGTGTCCAACTCGCAAGGTTATGCTTCTGCTCGAAGATGGAACCGTCCATGAGCAAGCGAGTGACACCGAGGAGGAAATTATCGAGGAGACTGATCGAGCTGAAGTTGATGATGATCATGAGGCTGCCGAAGCTGATCATCCGGAAATGTTTCTTGTGGTTCGAAGGAATTTGAGCTGCATGACTCTTGAAGAAGAGGACAACCAAAGAGAAAACCTCTTTCATGCCCGATGTCGAGTGAGGGGAAAGGTGTGTTCGATGATCATTGATTCCGGTAGTTGTGCCAATGTAGTGAGCAAAACTTTGGTTTCACAAATGGGATTACCTACGATGAAGCATCCCCACCCTTACAAGTTACAATGGCTGAATGAGTGTGGAGAATTGAGAGTTGTCAAACAAGTGTGGATCAAGTTCAAAATCGGAGAGTATCAAGATGAAATGATATTCGATGTGGTTCCGATGCAAGCTTGTCATTTGCTATTGGGTCGACCATGGCAGTATGACCGAACAGCTGTTCACAATGGCAGATCCAACACTTACACTGTGAAGCTTGACGGGAAGAGTTTCATGCTCAAACCCTTGTCTCCAAAACAAGTCACCGAGGACTATAAACGAATGAAAGAATTGAAAGAAGCGGCCAAAGCTAAGCTTCCGATGGGAGCAAAATTGGGGCCCGAAGAGATAAACTCACCGACCGAAGTGAAAGGAATTTGTGCAATCATGCAACCCGGTGAGATCTTACGAGGCAACGACCACGGTCAGATGATGATTTGCCTCGTGCACAAGGGTATCTTTCTAAACTCTAATGATGATTTTTCTAATGATAACCCTTTGCCTTTGTTTGTTCAAAAAGTTTTGCAGGACTTCGAGGACATATTTCCTGAGGAAATGCCAGGTGGATTACCTCCATTGAGAGGAATCGAGCACCAAATTGACTTCGTACCAGGGTCTCAAATCCCTAACAAACCTGCATACCGGTGTAATCCCGAAGACACCAAAGAGCTCCAACGGCAGGTTGATGAATTGCTGAACAAGGGCCTCGTTCGTGAGAGCTTGAGTCCTTGCGCCGTTCCTGTTATCCTTGTCCCGAAGAAGGATGGAACATGGCGAATGTGTGTTGACTGTCGAGCAGTCAACAAAATAACGGTAAAGTATCGTCATCATATCCCTCGATTAGATGACATGCTAGATGAGTTAAGTGGTTCTTCATGCTTTTCGAAGATAGACCTCAGGTCCGGTTACCATCAGATCCAAATGAAACCCGGGGACGAGTGGAAAACTGCATTCAAGACCAAATTCGGTCTCTATGAATGGCTGGTGATGCCTTTTGGCTTATCCAATGCACCGAGCACATTCATGCGACTGATGAACCATGTGCTCAAACCGTTCATAAATAAGTTTGTTGTCGTTTATTTCGATGACATACTTGTTTATAGCAGAACCGTGGATGAACATGTCGACCACCTAAGGCAAGTACTTGAAAAGCTTCGAGAAGAGAAGTTGTATGCCAACTTCAAGAAATGCGCCTTTGGTGTCGATCGTGTAGTCTTTCTTGGATTTGTTGTCAGTGCTAATGGTGTCGAAGTCGACGAATCAAAAGTCGAAGCCATCAAAGATTGGCCAACTCCAACCTCGGTATCACAAGTTCGTAGCTTCCATGGCTTAGCTAGCTTTTACCGAAGGTTTGTTCGTGACTTTAGCACCGTGGCAGCTCCTTTAACCGAGCTGGTGAAGAAAGACAATCCATTTGTGTGGGGAGAGTCCCAAGAGAGGGCTTTCCAAGAGTTGAAGCGGAGGCTTTGTTCTGCCCCGTTGTTGCAACTCCCTGACTTCGGCAAAGCATTCGAAGTCGAGTGTGATGCGTCTGGAGTTGGGATCGGAGGAGTGCTGATGCAAGACTCGAAGCCGATCGCTTACTTTAGCGAAAAGCTTAAGGGTGCAACTTTGAATTACTCTACGTATGACAAAGAGTTGTATGCCCTCGTCCGAGCACTCGCCCATTGGCAGCATTATTTGTGGCCTCGAGAGTTTGTGATCAAAAGTGATCATGAGTCTTTGAAACATCTCCGAGGTCAGGAGAAATTAAATCGAAGACATGCCAAGTGGGTTGAATTCATTGAAAGCTTTCCCTATGTAATTCATTACAAAAAGGGAAAAGATAATGTTGTGGCCGATGCGCTATCAAGGAAATTTGCCTTAGCGACCACTCTCGCCTCTAGGCTCATGGGATTCGAAAGCATCAAGTCGATGTACGAGGACGATCCCAAGCTGAAATGTGTTCGAGACGCAATCTTGAGTGGCCGAAAGGTTGAGAAATATCAGTGGCATGATGGCTACCTCTTCAAAAATGGGAGGGTTTGTGTGCCAGTGTCATCGTGGAGAGAGCTCTTGGTTCGAGAAGCTCACTCAGCTGGACTGATGGGACACTTCGGTGTCGATAAAACTCTTGGAATCTTGACCGAGCAGTTCCATTGGCCCAAAATGCGACGAGATGTGGAAAAGCTTTGCAACGCTTGTCTCGTTTGCAAGAAAGCAAAATCGAAGTCCAACTCTCATGGTTTGTACACCCCGTTGCCTGTGCCTGATCGACCTTGGGTTGATATATCCATGGACTTTGTCTTGGGGTTACCGAGGTCGGGGGGAGGACATGATAGCATCTTCGTTGTGGTTGACCGTTTTTCAAAAATGGCTCACTTTATTCCTTGCAAAAAGTGTGATGATGCACAGCATGTAGCTACATTGTTTGTTTCTAACGTGTTAAAATTGCATGGTGTACCTCGTACTATTGTGAGTGATCGAGACTCGAAGTTCTTGAGTCATTTTTGGAAGTGTCTATGGGGTGCCCTCGGCACCAAACTACTCTTCTCGACGTCTCACCATCCACAGACTGATGGACAGACCGAGGTAGTTAACCGAACCTTGGGATCTTTGCTTCGGGCAATGACCAAAGGGAAGGGTAGAAACTGGGCTGATCGTTTGCCCATGATGGAGTTTGCATACAATCTAACGGTGCATAGAATGATCAACATGACCCCGTTTGAATGTGTGTATGGCTTTAATCCTTTGATTCCACTTGATTTAACCCCATTGCCTCGAGATTCTGTTCTTGATTTTGAAGGTACTCAACGAGCAGCTGCTTTGATCGAGTTGCATGCAAAGGTGAAGAAGAACCTCGAGGACGCTTATGCAAAGGTTGCCTTGAAGAAAAACAAGGGGCGTAAAAAGCTGGAATTAAAGAAGGGAGATTGGGTTTGGGTTCACTTCCGAAAGGAACGTTTCCCGAACCTAAGGAAAGGGAAGTTGGCTCCTCGAGGGGATGGTCCATTTCAAGTCCTGAGCAAAATAAACAACAATGCTTATGTTATCGACCTCCCAGGTGAGTATACCGTGTCCAACACTTTCAATGTTGCTGATTTAGCTCCTTGTGCTGTAGGTCCAGTATCGGAGATAGAGGATGACTCGATTTCGAGGACGAAATCCTCTCAAGAAGGGGAGGATGATGCAGCTCAAAGTGCTGATCAAGGACCCGATGACAATCAACCGAGGAGATCTCCACCGAAGGCAATGACTGATCTACCGGGGAGACGAATCACTCGAAGCCAAGCTAAGCTGCTCCATGACATGCACGTACAGCTGACCATGATGGGAAGTAGCATGTGTTCGGAGAGGGAATTGCAAGGTGTTGAAACCAAGGGCCACATCTTCAAAATTGAGCCCGAGGACAAGGTTACCGAACAGCAGCTCTTGGCCCCGGGCAGCATAGAGCCGAACACAACAACATGTGTTCGATGCTAAGTCAGCGCCCGATGAGGTGTGTGTTCGAGCAGATAATCGAAAATCGAAGCCAAGGCTGACCGAAGTCAAAAGCTGCCGAACACATTTTAGTTCAGCCCTGCGTGGCTTATTTCTATTGGTCAACTGTGACCTAATTACTAGTTTACCCTTAGTATTCCCTATATAAACACTGTTTCCTTTCATTGTAAGGAGCTAGTTTTTGAACATTGAATATTAATGAAAGTGCCGAGCACATTTCTTGTCTCCGTCGTGAGCAAAACCCTGTGAGGGATTTATGGACTTGTGGCTTTCGGTTAATCCGATTGAACATTCCTCTTTGATCATTCAGTTTGCAAGAGGCATGTTCTCTTGAGGATTGTTGCATAGTGTAGGTGATTCTTGTATCCCTTTCGATCGAGCTTTGAGACGGGTTCCTCACTGTTCTTTCGAAAGAAGCAAGTTTTGTCTTGCTTCTATCTTTTATCTTTTCTTGTTATCTTCCGCGTTTGTGCTTAGCAACTCCTTCGGGTTTGCATTGCACCAGGTAGGCTTTTCATTGTTCTTTAGCATATATTATTGTATCTGTGTCTTTTACTGTTTCTGAATTGCATTTTACTGTGGCTGTAGTTTATTTATTGTTGTTGTAGCTTTTTTTACTGGTTCGGTAGGCTTTTCGTTGTTCCTGTATCTGTTTCTTTTACTGTTTTGAATTTCATTTTCCTGTTGCTGTAGTTTATTTACTGTTGCTATTTTTTTTGTACTGGTTCTGTATGTTTTTTCAGTGTTTCTGTCTTTTCTTGTTTGTTGATTGTATCATTGTATGTTACTTTTGCTTACTGTGTGATGTAGTATTTTTTATTGTGTCTCTGTATTTTCTTGTTTCTGCATTGATTTTTAATGTTTCTGTATTGTACTTACTGTTTTTTAACTGAGTTTGTTTTTTCCTTTATAGGCTTTATCGTTTTATATACCCCAGGATTTTAATTGGAAAGAGTTTCATCTACGTCTTATTACGGATGGTGATATTGGAACGCATTTGAAGGATGTGTTAAGCCCTGTGCAGTTGGGAATGTTCAAAAAGACCTGTTTTGGTTATTTGTTACAGTTAGAATATTTGCCCGTTCAGAATCAGTTGCTTCGGTATTTGCTGGTGCGTGAGATTGCGTCCTCCATGCCTTGTACGTTTGAGGTTTATGTGAATGGTTCACGTTTGCAATTTGGGTTGCGTGAGTTTGCAGTAGTGTCTGGTTTAAAGTGCTCTGGGGATACTCTAAGTTCTCTTGATACGAGTTGTCCAAATCGGTTGATGAGTAGTTACTTCTCGACTGTGGAGAAGGTGTCTCATGTAGATATTAAGAATGCTTTTATTCAACGGAAGTGGATTGGTGATGAGGATGCAGTTAAGATTGCAGTTCTGTATGTTATTGTGAATTTTGTGATGTCGGTATCTGATGTTCAAACTGTATCTAAGAAATACTTTGATTTGGTTGAGTCTGGTCTTTACAATGACTATCCATAGGGTATTGATTCGTTCAAAGAATTGTTTGATAGTATTCACAAGAAGGTTAAAACTACTAGTACATATTTTCGGGTGGTAGGTTTGCCTTCTGCATTGCAAGTATGGTTTTATGAGTGTTGGACAAACATTCCATCAGTAGCTATGCGCGTTAGGAGTCGAAGTCCTCGTATCTTGAACTGGAAAGTGACGAGTAATCTTTCAAAGTATAAGACAATTTGTAAGATTTTAGAGGACCCAGTCAACAAGGTATACTTTCATTGTTTTGTATCTGTTTTCATTTCTATTGTATCTGTTTCATTCTTCATGCTTCTATTTTGCATATTTTTGTATCTGTTTTCATTGATTTGTATACTGTTATGTATGGTGCAGCCTGTTTTTCGGCCTATGCAGCCAACTGTTGCTGAGTTGGCCAGATTGGAGTTGATGGATGATACGGTCGCACCTGTTGCGGATGTTATGCAAGATTCTAGTGAGGATGATATTTTTCTCCGCCATGTAGGGTCTCGTCCCTCCTCTTCTGCCGCTTTTGTCCACATTCCTTCTGAAACTGCTGTAAAGAAAGAACAATCAAATTTGTCCAAACCTGCGCCGGTGTTTGAAAATGATGCTAAGATTGACATATTGACTCGCTCAGTTGAGAAGGTATGTTTAGTTTTTAATATTGAGTCATTCAGTCGCTTGAATGTTTGTGATACTGTTTTTTGGCACATTCTGATACAGTTTTTGTTTTTTGTTTCAGCTTAGCAATGACTTGGAGTTATTAAAGGGTCATGTAAGGATTATTTGTGTTTATGTATTTTTACTTTGTTTAAACAGTTAGAATTATTGTCATACTGTTTTGCCTTTGTTTCTTTTGAAGGTTGATGATCAGTTTAATAATGTCAAGGAATTCTTTGGTGAGGAGCTTAGAAAAGTTGTTGATGCAATTAAGCTACTTGCGCAAGGACAAGTATTAATTGTTGAAGAAACTGTTTACTGTTTCTTGTCGATGTAATGTTCGTTTCAATTACCTTTTTTTTTTTTTTTATACAGGGTACTCAAAGTGGTGCAGATAATCGTCAAGGTTCACCACGGACACCACCTGCTAGTGGTGATACAGAGAAGCTCAATTCTGATGATGTTGATGCTACAGAAAAGTTTCAATCCGATGTTGGTGATACAGACAGTTTAAATGTTGATACGGCTAATGTTACGGTATGTATCTTATTTCATTTATGTTGAAACAACTAGATACTTTCAGATACAAACAGCTACAGATAGTTTCAAATAGAAACAGTTTAACAAGCCAATGAATTTGTACATCTACTGTTTCTTATTTTTATGAATAATTTTTCGTTTTGTTTTTTTAGCCATGTGCTACTGGTGGAGTGACTAATGTAGCAAGCAGCAGCGGAAAAGATTTTACTGTGTTGTCTGCTGATGGTGGTGTCAGTCATGTTGAAAGAGTTCTTATTAGAAAATGTGTTCCAATGGCTGCAACAGTTTCAACCAAGGTTCCTTTGACCCCTTCATTGCAATTCCCAAACTTCGACCTTGGTTTGGATTTCAGCCAAGATTTTCTAAAGACTCCTAAACCTGATGAGGTGCGCGTTTGCCCTTTTTTTCTCTCTTTTTTAAGCCTTTTGTTTCTCCCTTGTTTGTAAACTATATCATATCTTTGTACATTGTTTGTGACATTAATTTTTTTTTTTTGTATTAGTTTATTAAAGGTTATTCTGTTGATGGTGCTTCATTTTCTAAGAAAGATATTCCCGGACCTTCTTTTACATCAGATGATTTCTTTGATAATTGGACGGACGAGCAGTTTGCGGAGATGGACCGTAACATTGCCGACACCATTAAGAATGTAAAGAAACAATTTGAAATCAACCCTGTTGCTGGAGAACCCGGTGCCACTGTTTCTGAAGCAGCCACTGATACTGTTGAAGCAGATGCTGCTGCTGCTGTTGCTGAAGATGCTTCTGATACTGTTGTTGCAGAGCATGGTTCTAGGGTTGCTGAAATGCCTGCTGATACTGTTGCTGCAGATCCTAGTTCCAGTGTTGCTGAAGATACTTCTGATACTGTTGCTGCAGAGCATGGTGCTAGGGTTGCTGAAATGCCTCATGATACTGTTGCTGATGAAGAGCCCATTGAGCACGATGCTGATGATTCTGATATTATGTTGGTTAGTGACCGTGAGAACAAGGATGTGAGCCAACGTGCGCATACTAGTACACCATCACAGGCGTTGGTAAGGGTGAAGCGTCCTGGTAAATATGATGTTTCACCTTTTCTGCGTGAGTTTGCTTCTGGTGCTAGTGCCAATTATGTTTCGCCTAAACCTTTGATGTTGCAAAGGCATCCATTTTGTGTTGCCGTCACAGAGGATGTTGATGAAGAATTATTAAATAGGTTTGTATCATTTGTTGATGATCTTGCTAAGCGGAAAAAAGGAAGGTTTGTTCCTCTTCAATGCTTGTTTATTGTATCATTTATCATGTTGATATTGTTTTTTAATTCATGTTTGTTTTGTTTTTTGTTTTTAGGATTTGTGCCTATTCCAAAACTGACAATATACTTCCATATGAGTTTCAATTCGGAGTCGAAACTGTGTCAACTCGGATGTGGTTCTATATTCTGTTGCATGGTGGTCATGCATTGCAAGATTCAGTAAGTTTATTTTGTTTTTCTTCTTAGTCTGTTTGTGTTTTGTATCTTTACTGTATCTTTTCTGTTTCTTCTACTGTGTGAGGGTGTGTTTCTGTTTCTTTTATATTTGTGTGTGTGCGTATGCCCCTGTACTATTTCTTTTTCTCTCTTGGTGTATCTGTAACTGTAATTTTATTTGTTTCTTCATTGTTTCTATAATGTATCATCTATTTATATCATTAATATTTTTTTTTGAATGTTACAGCATGTTAATGTTGTTTTCTACTACTTGCGTAAGCAAGGAAAGTATCGACCGAAGACCGAATTATCCTTCACTACTACTGACTGTTGGTTTAAAACGATGATCGAGATTGTCTATGAGAAGTATGTGAATAGTGGCAAGGATGTTTCAGTGCTGTCTGATGTTGATTCTGTTGCTGGCTACATTAGAGGCTGCAAGATCCCTGGAAATGTCCCTTGGGTAGAGGTTGACTATGTTCTGCTCCCGATTAATATAAAGACTCTCTGTCATTGGGTGTTGGGTGTTGTATCATTCAAGGATAGGTCCATTGGGATATACGATTCAATGAGTGGTGGGGGTGCTCGTCATAATGCAGCTGTTGTTGAAGTTGTTGAAAAGATTGCTTAGTTGTTGCCACGGTATCTTGTACTAACCGAATTTTACCAGTCAAGGCCCGACATTGATATTCTTACGAGTGAAGCATATGCTGATGCAGATCTAGATGATCCTTTTGGATTTTTCTTTGTTCCAGACCTTCCGCAACAGAGTTATGATTCCCTGTATGTTTCTTTTCCCTTTCTTTTCCCTGTATGTGAATCACATCTGTGACAGAATTACTAACTTTATGTATTGTTATTTTTTTGTCACTGTTTCAGGGATTGTGGAATGTTTATCATGGCGTATGCGGAGTACTTTATTTCTTCGACTGATATCACAAGTGTGCCTGACTTTGATATAGGTCTTTACTGTGGCCGTCTTGCAACGCTGCTTTGGGATTATGGCAAAAGGAAGATTGATTTAGATGTAGTGAGCGCATGTGAAAATCCAGGGCGTCTTGCTAAGAGAAAAGGCGCCATAAAGCGTCATTTACGAGTTGCCAATCCCAACTATTAGTTCTGTTTCTTTTGTGATGTTTCTATGTTTTGTTTCAAGGACTAACCGTTTCTACTTTAGTATGTTGTTTGTTCTGGATGTTGTTTGTTGTACTCACTATTTATGTAATGACTGTTTCGGAAGGTTTATATTTTACAGCAATTGTCTTTTATTTTTGTCCCTTTTTGAAGTGTGAAACAGTTTCATACAATTATTAACTGTATCAGATAGCTAAGTTGACATAGAAACAGTTGAAATTATCTTCACTACCTCAGCAACCACTTGTGAAACTGTATCACTTCTAACTAGTCAGATTCAATAACAAAGAAACAGTTAAACATAACTATGAAACAGTTTGACACAATTATTAACTGTATCAGATAGCTAAATTGACACAGAAACAGTTGAAATTATCTTGACTACCTCAGCAACCACTTGTGAAACTGTATCACTTTTAACCATTCAGATCCAATTTGGAAAAAAAAAAGTAAAACATAAAGGTAAAACAGTTTCATACAGTCGTGAAACAGTTTCATACAGTCATGAAACAGTCTGCTACAGACAGCTAAATGTATTAAAAGTTGGGAAATATCTTGAAACAATCACGCAACAATTCTCAAACTGTATCACTTCTAACACTTCAAATTCAATGACAAAGAAAGAACTAAAAAAAGTTCTATTTGGGCTTCGGAGGATGTGTGCAAGTTTTTCTGTTGTGTCCTTCGCGACCACAATTTGCACATGTAATCTCGTCCTTTTTTCATGTACTTCCCACTGTGGTTTGTATCTAGTCGTTTTTGGCCTTCCTGGTGGCCGTCTAGCAACTGGCGGGAGTAGTTCAATTTCTGAAACAAATGCTGGAATCTCCCATCTGCTTTCATCTGGTATCGGATTAACATGGAACTCGTATGTCTTTACCAGGGACTTTGTTGAGTAGTAGTTACAGCTTTAATCTTCTTCTTCCAGGCCTTTGTACTTTAGAATATCCAAAGCATGCACACAGGGCAGTTCTTCCATTTAAAATTTTCCACAACAGCATGTCCGTTCATTCAGATTAACAATGAATTTTTTTTTCACCATCATAGATAGCTGCTTCATTTCCTGTTGAATGTATCTACAACACACAGGATGATACATTTTTGAAACAGAAAATACAAGGAAGATACTGGATGAAAGAACTTAGATACAGTGGAAATGAAACAGTTTCTATAATACCTTTAGTTGCATAGCTCTGCTTCTGTATCCATCTAGTATTTTGTTGTACTTGAATCCAAGAGGTGTGAATGTCTCATGTGCTTTCTTTCTGTTATCATCAGTCCAAGTCCCAATCAGTGAGCGCATGTACTCCATAAATGCGACTACAGGCATATCACGCGCATCCCTGTTGACTGCATTCAAGAATTCTGCAATGTTTGATGTCATTGTAAACCCCCTATTTACTGTTGAATGCGCCCTTGACCATTTCTGGTATCCAGCGTTTAGCAAGTATGCTTTGATACGTTTATCCATTTTTTCCACACTGTTCATGTATGTGTCAAATTCCTGTATGGTGTATGCCTTTGCCATACTGAAGAATGTTTCATGGAGCTTGTCTTCACATTTCTTGAACTTAGTCTTGAGGTTGTTCCACAAGTGTCATATGCATGCATAGTGTGGGACCTGAGGATATATGATTGTAGTAGCCTTAATTATGCTGTCATTACGATCTGACACAACGCACATGTTTTCTCTCTCACCGTAAGCATATTTGAACTTTTCAAAGAACCATTGCCATGAGGCATCGTTCTCTGAATCAACAATTGCATACGCAAGCGGCAATATGCTACCTATGGACAGAAACAGTAAGATAAATATTTGAAACAGTGTCACACAAGTAGAAATTGAAACAGTCTGATTCAAATAGAAAGCTTAAAGTCCTCAAAGAAACTGATAGCAAAAATCTGTAAATATTTTGATACAAAGTGAAACAGTCTGATACAGATAAAACATGATTTAACATAGAGAAATAGATGGCTTTAAAAAGTCTGTAGCAGAGTTCAAACGGTTTGATACAAAGCTGATACAAAAATTGAAGCAGTCTGATACAAATAAACCATGTGTCTGAAAAAGCCTGATACAAAAGCTGGAAATAGTTTGATACAAAAGTGAAACAGTCTGATACAGATAAAAGATGATGACACAGATAATATATGGTCTTAAAAATCTTAATACCAAATGTTCAAACAGTCTGATACAAAGCTGAAACAGTATGAAACAAATGAGAGATGCTGAAACATTATGATACAAACAGTTGAAACAGTATGATAGAGTAGGTACCGTTAGAAATCGATTTACCTGCTGCATCTAATGTACTTTCCGCTAGGAATGTTCCTTTGTGCGCTGCTTTTAGGAAGCTACCATCAACGACTACGATTGGTTTGCAATGTTGAAATCCCTTTATTGAAGCATTCAAAGCAACAAAAGCGTACTTGAACAAATGGTCCTCACTTGCATGCAAAGCAACAACTGACCCTGGGTTTCTTTGCTCTAACATATAAAGGTAACTTGGCAGCTTCTTGTAAGATTCAGTTGGGTCTCCTCGTATCATTGCAATGGCCATTTCTTTTGCTCTCCAAGCCTTCATATAATCTATGTGTATACCATAACACCTCTGCATTTCGTCCATTATCTCTTTAGGCTTGTAGGTCGACTTTGGGTCATCAACCCTGTCCTTGACAATCATACCAATCATTCGTGATGTAAGCTGCGCTTGCCCATAAACTCTTTCTTTGTATGGACATGTGTGTTCATTGGTGAATTCTCTAACTTTGAACAAACTTGATGAATTCAAGCTTGAGGCCCTAAATTTCCATTTGCAATTTTCACCTTTGCATATCAGGCAGTAGTTGCAGATACAGTATGATGCAGAAAAATGTTACATGATACAGAGAGCTACAGAAATTAAGTAACAGATACAAAATTGTACAGTATGATACAAATACGATTTACTTAATTTCTAACAGCCATGTATGATATAATCAGAGATGGTAGAGTTATAGATCAGATACAATGTGATACATAATTCACACATTGTATCTGACATATAAATTGTTATTGCTTGAAACAAAATACACATTTCAGATACAATATACAAATTGTTTGTTCATGAAACAAACTCACATAGTGTGGTACAAAATATAAACTATAAAAATTCATATAGACAAAAGACACATAGCAGATACACTGATATCAAGAATATTTCTTAGAGTACTTATGATACAGTTACACAGAAACAGATACAATGATACAATGTGAAATAAATTGATACAAAACAAAAATATTGAGATTTAATACCTTGTTGCGCTTGATCTCTCAACCTTAAACTGAACCTTTTCTCTTATTGCAAATCGTTTCATGGCCATTACTACAGTGTTTTTGTTAACGTAGACTTGGCCCTCTAGTATCTCATTTTGCAAGCTATTGGTAATTACTGCAACTTCTTCTACCTCGTGCTCATCACAAGTTCCTTTAATTAGTAGTTCTACCGTTTCAGCACTACTGATAAGCGTATCATCAATGTTCGTGTCTATAGTGCAACTGTTTCTGTCAGTATCAACACAGTCTCCCACTGTATCACGACTCCTTATGCTTTGTCTATCACTCCAGAACCCTTGATCCTCAACAATATCTTTCAGTATGATACAAAGTGGATAGATTTCTATTTCTTTTTTCTCTATATTCAATCCTGTATACACTAAAACACCCATGTCATTGTGTATTTCTAAACCCGGACTTTTTTCCATTACATTATACTTTATTTTAACAATTTTTCTCGTCAGATCAATGTTCAGTTGCTTCGAACCTGTATCACGAAGCATTTGAAAGTTTGAATCTGAATTTATCGCGATTGCATCAACAACAAAATCAATATAATTGTCGAATTTATCCCATCTTCCACTATGTTTTAGTAGAATTTGTATTTGTGTCATATCTATTGAAAAGTTTCGATTTTGATCTGTTTAAATTGTACAGCACTCGTAACAGCAACCAGAAACAGAGGCGAAATACAGGATATACGGATGCGAAACAGAGGAGAAACAGCCGCGACACAGAGCAGAAACAGACGCGACATAGTGGAGAAACGGTAGCAGCTTTGTAGAATTTTTGATCGAAAAGAGAGTACGCTGTGTAGAAACAAATAGAAACAGAAAAGATACGATTTTGAGTAGTTGCAGATTTGTTATTGGAGGCAGAGTGAATTAGAAAACTGTAAGGAGCTAGAGAGAGAAAAAATATAGAGAAAGGAATAAGGGTTTCAGTTCTGTAAATAGAGTTGGAATAAACTATTTATACATTGCCATTTTGCTAGGAAAAATATTGCCATGTATTGTAATTAGAAAAATATTGCTATTTTTATGTAATTAAGGGTGAAAATTTGTATATTTGTGTAAAAACCCCCTAAAAATTTAACCTTGGTGCGCGCTAGGGATACTTGGCAAGAAATTTTGGAAATTCTTTATGTTATGAATATATTTAGAGTCATATACATAACCATGCAAACTAACATTTAATTTTCCATAAAACTAGCAATACCATAACAATATTTTTTTTTCAAAACATAATAAATACATATAAAGAATAGGAAAAACCTAGATCCCCCTCCTACCCCACTGCCACTTCAACTATTGTATATATACTTGTATGTCTAGTGTATTTTATTATATGTATAATGATAAATTAGATATTCAATTATACAACTGAACTGTATATCACTTGTATGTTCATTGTATGTACAGTGTATCACCGCACATACAATGAAAATACCATCCTCCTACCTTCAAACCACCACCAGAGTACCATAGGCACTATAACCATCATAAAGAAAGAGAAAAAAATAAGAAAGAGAAGAAGAACTATATATATATATATATATATTCCCAATTTAGGTGGAGTTTTGTATTTCATCATATAAGAATAAGAGAGGGTATAGTCTGACCTCTGGAATGTACAACACAAAGGATAAATAGCTATCCTTTAAAAAAGAGGGGAATGGAGGAGAACCTGCCCAGCCACTCAACTAACTAAGCAAAAAACCATTAACTAACAAAAAAGTTGGCCTTATCATACTTTATTCTAATACTCGGCAGTTGGCTCTTATCAAGCTGATATCTACTTGTAGCTTCTTTTGATAGTTGTTGGACATTGAAATCTAATTTGCCTTCCTCCATCCTAGCAGCTTGTTTTGCTGACCAGTCTGCAACTTGGTTAGCCTCTCTATAGCAGTGATTAATTTACACATTAGCTCCATCAAAAATTCTGTTAGTGTCCTCTATGATCTTGTTTAAGGTGTAATTGGTTGCCTTCCTTTTCATAAGCATATTCACAACCAACAAAGAGTCAATTTCAAGGTTGAAATTAGTTGATATGATCCTAACCATGAAAACGAAAAATAACAAGAAATTAAACAAGATAACAAGCAAGACCCACTTTGATTAGGAAAGGATTAAAGAAGCAAATTAGGGGGTGAATCCTAATCACCCCCTTAATTGTCCAATAAAGAGAACCCTAACTTTTTGATCCTCAATTAAAGTGATGTTCAATTTCAAATCAAGGAAGAGATGCTCAAGCAACAAGCTTATCCAATATTTACTCACACAATTAATCATCAAAAGTCTAACCCTAATAAAATGAGGCTAAGAGGGCTTAAATACTAGTTTCTAAAAATGACATAGCATTGCCTTAATTGCCCCTAAAGTGGACTGAAACAAAAGTCATTAACTTGAAGTGAGCTTCTGATCATCGTCTCAGCGTTATCGCGACAGAATGGGTGCGATCGCGATGACCAAGCCAGCAGTGCTTCGCGAACGCACCAAAGGCCATGCATCCGGGAAGGGAAGCTTCCTCAGCCTTTCTCGTCTATGGACTCGCGATTGCGCTGCTCAGTGGTTTGTCCTTGCGCGATCGCACTGAGTTGATTATGGAGTTGAGGAAATAAGCTTGTAAACAGGCCCTGCAGCCTCCAATATTTGCCCCAGCAATTCCAGCTTTGAGAATGCAGCTTGCAACTCTTGCAACTCCCTCGCTTGGCTTCTTGTGAACGGTTTACTTGCAAGTCGGATTGCATCATTTTCCCCTTCTTGATATAAATTCGTCCATGAATTCGTTTGATCATTGACCATGAAAGGGGTCAATTCGCACATATTAAAAGTGTTGTGCACTTGATAATCACTCGATAAATCAACCTTGTATGCATTGTCATTGAGGCGTTCAAGGATTTAAAACGGACCATCACCTCTTGGCATCAACTTGCTTGTTCTCTTTTGTGGGGAAATCTATCTTTCCAAAAGTGAACCCAAATCCAATCTCCCAATTCAAAGTTCATCTTTTTTCTCCCTAGTTGGCTTTTTTTGACAACTTCTTGATTCTTCTTCTCAAGTTGTTTCCTCACTTGTTCATGAAGCTTCTTCATTTCTTGAGCTCTTGTCTTGGCATCTAATCTTACAATCACATCTTGAGATTAATGGGTGAGATCCAAGGGGGTTAGGGGGTTAAAACCATACACAACTTCAAAAGGAGTCATAAAAGTAGAAGTATGCATGGTCCTATTGTATACAAATTCAATGAAAGGCAAATGATCTTCCCAAGAAGCAAATTTTTCTTTAACCAAGGCCCTAAGCGTGGTTCCTAAGGTCCTTTGACAACATCAATTTAGCCATTGGTTTGGGGTGGCAAGAAGTAGAGAACAACAACATAGTGTCAAGCCTTCCCCACAATTCCTTCCAAAAGTGGCTAAGGAATTTGGAATCCCTATCACTAACAATAGTTTTCGGGATTGCATGTAATTTAAGTACATGCTCAACAAACAAGTTAGCAACATGAGATGCATCATCACTTTTATGACAAGGAATGAAATGTGTTATTTTGGAAAACCTATAAACTACCACAAAGATGCTATCTTTTCCTCTTTTGGTCCTAGGCAAGCCAAGCACAAAATCTATACAAATATCAAGCAAATGACCTAAAGGAACGGGAAGGGGTGAGTACAAACCATGTGGAAGTAGTTTCGACTTAGCTTGCCTACACTTCAAAAATTTGCCACACACCCTCACAACATCCACCTTCATCCTAGGCCAATAAAATTGCTCCTTAAGGATCTCAATGGTCTTTCCCACTCCAAAATATCCCATTAAACCTCCATTATGCGGCTCCTTCACAAAAAACTCCCTCCAAGAGGAGTTAGGCACACACAACTTTCTATTTCTAAACAAGAACCACTCAAACTTGTGGAACCTCTTCTTCTCCGCATCATCATTTGATCCCTCCTCTTCATACAATCTAGTGACCCTTATTCCCCTTTCCTCCAACTCACAAGTAGCATAAAGCTCTCCAAAATTCGGATCGTTGGCATACATCTCTTTCATGCTTTCAAAACCCATGAGCTTGGACCCCAAAGTATTCATCAACACTTGTTTTCTTGATTGAAGCAAAAACTTCCTTGACAAGGTATCCGCCACTACATTCTCTTTTTCCTTTTTTGTAATGGATGACATAAAGAAAGGTTTCAAGGAATTCCACCCATTTGGCATATCTCACATTCAACTTCTCTTGGGATTTGAGGTATTTCAAAGATTAGTGGTCGGTTCTAATGACTGACTCTTTAGACCAAAAATAATATTGCCGAGCCAAAGTCCTCACCAAGACACACAATTCTTCGTCATAAGTGGAGTATTTAGTAGTTGCCCCCTTAAGCTTCTCACTAAAATAGACAATGGATTTTTTATCTTGCATCAACACGGCTCCAATTCCTACTCCACTCGCATCACACTCAACTTCAAAAGTTTTATCAAAATTGGGTAATTGAAGAAGAGGTGTAGAGCTAAGCACTTATTTCAATTTTGCAAAAGCCTCTTCTTGCTCTTTCCCCCACACAAACGCCTTATCCTTCCTTATCACTTCGGTCAACGGTGCGGCTATGGTACTAATTCTCCTCACAAACCTCCTATAAAAGTTAGCCAACCCATGGAAACTTCTCACATCACTAATATTGTTAGGAGTGTCCCAATCCCTAATGGTCTCCATTTTAGCCTCATCAACTTCCACACCGTTTTCACTAACCATAAAATCATGAAACACGACTTTATCAACATAAAAGGAGCACTTTTTTAAGTTAGCAAATAATTGCTCCTTTATTAAGACGTCAAACACTTATTTCAAATGATAGCATGTTCATCAATGTATTTGCTATAGATAAGAATGTCATCAAAGTACATTACAACAAATTTCCCAATGAAAGTTTTTAGCACATGATTCATCAACCTCATGAAGGTTGAAGGAGCATTGGACAAGCCAAAAGGTATGACAAGCCACTCGTAAAGACCAAAGTTGGTCTTAAAGGTCATCTTCCACTCATCACCTGGTTTCATCTAGATTTAGTGGTAGCCACTTCTCAAGTCAATTTCAGAAAACACACAAGAACCACACAACTCATCAAGCATAATATCTAACCTAGGGATAGGATGACGATACTTTACCTTTATCTTGTTGATGGCTTTACAATCCACACACATGCGCCAAGTCCCATCTTTCTTTGGCACTAGGATGACTGGGACCACACATGGGCTCAAGCTTACTTGCACAAGTCCTCTTTCAAGAAACTCCTCCACTTGCCTGTGGAGTTCTTTAGTGGCCTCCAGGTTGCTTCTATAGGCAGCCTTGTTGGGCAATTGTGAATCCGGAACAAGGTCAATTTGGTGCTCAATGCCTCTTAGTGGTGGCAATCCACTAGGCAACTCCTCGGGGAAGATGTCTTCATAACCTTGCAAGAGAAAAAAAATAGAACTAGGCAAAGAAGTGGTTAGTTCATTAGTAAGCAAAACATGGTCTTTGTGTAGGTGGAGAATCATGGGAATCCCCTCCTTCAAATCATTCAAACACTCTTTTTTTGACAGAAACATACTCACTCGGTCTTTTGTTTCCTCACTCTTTTGTGTAGTAACTCTCACTCTTTTTCCAAAATCAACTCCCTCTTTCTTTTTTCTTCTCTCTTTTCAACTTCAACTCCCTCATCTTTCTATATCCTTTACTTACTTGAGCCGGAGTCAATAGATTAATAATATACTTCCGACCTTCCAATTCTAAAACATACTTGTTAGTCTTGCCATCATGCTTTGCTAAGAGATCATATTGCCAAGGTCTACCAACCAAAATGTGACAAGCTTGCATGGGAACTACGTCAAATAAGAGCTCACATTGTAGTTTCCCACTTTGAATTTGATCAAAGCTTGCTTGTTCATCTTTAATTCCCCACATTCATTCAACCATTGTAGCTTGTAGGATTGTGGACGTTTCCTAGTGGGAAGCTTGAGTTTTTCAATCAAAGTGGTACTTTCCACATTGACACAACTCCCACTATAAATGATAAGAGAATAAATGGTTCCTTGGACCTTATAATAAGCATGAAATAAGTTATCCCTTTGATCTGAATCCTCCTTCACTTGCACCACCATTATCCTCCTTACAACAAGAGAAACGACGTTATCATCCTCATATTGCTCACCTTCTCCTCTTCCCCCATCAAAGTCATCATCATAAGGAAAATCTCTATATACCTCCTCTACATCACTATCACCCGTTTGATAACCAGCATCGCCCAAAGCAACAATGGCTCTCCAATTTGGATAATTCCTCATCATATGTCCTCGGCCACTGTATTTATAATATTGAATGTTTAACAAACTTTTGAATTTAGCTTTGTTACCTCCCACTTTTGGCTCCTCCTTAGGTTTGGCTTTGTTAAATTGGCCCTTGAACTCTCGCTTCGGCTCATTTGCTTTGTCCCATGGTGAATAGGTCTTCACATTGTCCCTTCCTTTGCTCCAATTGGAAGATATGCCCTTGGACTTGTATGACTTGTCCAATTTGAGCCCTCTCTCCACTTTAAGCGCCACTTGAAAAGCATCATACAAGGAATCAAATTGGTGAAATTCCATGGGAGAAGAGATTTCTCTATTCAAGCCTCCACAAAACCTTGGAATGAGTAATCAGTCCCCATCTTGAATATTAGCCCTTATCCTTGTCTTTTTCAAACTCATCAGAGTATTCCGAGACCTCTTTGCTTCCTTGCCTCAAGTTGTAGAACTTCTTGAGAAATTCTTCATTATAGTTCGTGGGCAAGAATCGATCTTCCATCATTGCTTTCATTGCTATATATCTACCCTTCGCAAGTAGCCTATGAGTCTCCCTTTGCCTATGTTTGGATTCCCACAAAGTAAAAACATAGCCTTCAAATTGAGTAATGGCATATTTGACTTTTATTACTTCTTGCACATTGTTGGTTTGGAATATTCTTTCTATTTTGACAACCCATTCTAGATAATCTTCGGGATCACTACCTTCTTGGAAAGTAGGAAGATTGATCTTGATGGTACTCAATCCCTGATTCTCATCATAATGCCTTCGATTTCCACCATGACCACCGTAGTCATAGTAGTCCTCTTCACGGTTCGCTCTCCCTTGGTAATCTCTCCCAAATCGACCATATCAACCCCTATGTCCCCCTTGTCGTGCTTCCCCCGGGTAGAGATATGGATCAACATCATAGTCATCAAGTGCATGGTAAGATTCTTCATCATATTGACGACCATTTTGTAGACGCACCATACCTTCATGTCTTGGAGGTTCATTTCTTGGAGGTTCATGCCTTGGAGGATCATGAATAAAATCCTTTGCTTGTGGAGTGTCATTCGGAGAGTAGGTGTCTTTGGCTATCATATGAGAATTGCGGTCATTAGCTCGAGAAAGCCTACTATAACCATCACCACGCACCCCCTCGGTTGGAGGTGTCTCCACCACTTTCTTTCCCGTTTCTTGGAGCCTAGAATACATCCAAGCGGGCCATCATTTCATGAATTAAGGTATTGGTCTCCATGTTCACTTCAACTTCCTTTTGAGCCATAGTACCTACAAACAAGCAAAACAAATACGGTTAGTAGAAAGAGTCCTCGCGAATTCACTCCCTAAGTGTTTATACTCTATTTTATTTACGCTCAATGATTGGCTTTTACTCGCTCGAATATTTTCACCACACTTGCCTTTTACCTCTCTTGGAAAATTCAAGTTGCTCTTCGCACTCAAGTCCGATTTAACAATCAAACTCAATCCAATTCGGGATGGAATGGAGTTGTTATAGCAAAGAACGGACAATTAAAGCTAACGGATGGGAATTAGAAAAAGTCAATGAGATGAAAAGAGAAAAGCTCGAATCGAATTGGCATGAAACGAATTCGAATTTGAATGAAATTTTGTTTATGATCTAGAAACTCACTGTATGTGAAGATGAGAATGGGGTTTGGGTGATTGGGAACTTTTTAGGGGTTGTTTCAAGCAAACTGTCTGAGAAAACTGTTTTTCCGAAAATTGATATTCCATGCGATCGCGTTAGCTAGGACGTGATCGCGATGCAGGAGCTCTCAGTTACGCATGATCACATGAGACAGGACGCGACTCCGTAGAGCGATAATTCCGTGCTATTGAGCTGGCGGGCGCGCGATCACGTGAGTTCCTAGAGATTATGCAGAACCCATATTCCAGCAATCTTCTTCACTTGAATCTTTACAAATCAGCTTGTTTTTGCTCCAAATTTGAGAAATATGCTCCTTGTTAGTCCGCGAACAAACCCAAATATTTGATTCTTCAAAAAACAACACTCAAAATGCAAAAGCCCCAAATCAATTGTTGATGAACTTAAAAAATCCTAGATTTTGATTCTTCCAATTGATTCCCCAATCGTTGTTTGTTGTTCAATTCCTTCAAGATTCAGCTTCTAGAATCAACTACCAACAATTGGTAACAAATATTTCATCCAAAAGAACCCTAAATCTATGACTCAATTTTTGGAATTTTTGATTTTTTGATTTTTGATTTTTTTTTTTTTGTGATTTTTTTCAGATTTTGATAAACAAAAACCTAGGTAATATTTGTAGGAATAAACACTAATCCAAGCTCTGATACCAAATGATATGATTCTAACTATGAAAAAAATAACAAAAAATTAAACAAGATAATAAGCAAGACCCGCTCTGATTAGGAAAGGACTAAAGAAGCAAATTAGGGTGATTAATTGTCCAATACAGTGAACCCTAACTATTTGATCCTCAGTTGAAGTGATGTTCAATTGCAAATCAAGGAAGAGATGCTCAAGCAACAAGCTAAACCAAAGTTTACTCACACATTTAATCATCAAAAGTTTAACCCTAACAACTGAGGCTAAGAGGGCTTAAATACTAGTTTCTAAGAATGGCATAACATTGCCTTAATTTCCCCTAAAGTGGGCTGAAAAAAAGTTATTAACTTGAAGTGGGCTTCTGATCATCGTCTCAGTGCTATCGCGACAGAATGGGCACGATCGCGATGACCAAGCTGTTCGCGAACGCGCCAAAGGCCACGCGTCCGCGAAAGGAAATTTCCTTAGGCTTTCTCGTCTACCTGCGCGATTGCATCTGTGGATTCACGATCACTCTGCTCAGTGATTTTTCCTTGCGCGATCGCGTCTGTGGACTCGCGATCGAGCTTACTTGATTATGGAGTTGAAGCAATAAGCTTGTAAACAGGCCCTGCAGGGTCCAATATTTGCCCCAGCAGTTCCAGCTTTGAGAATGCTGCTTGCAACTCTTGTAACTCCCTCGCTTTAATTGTTGTGAATAGTTTACTTGCGAGTCAGGTTGCATCATTAGTGTACCCTTTCCTATACACCAACTTCGTCCAAACTTTGCTGCAATAGGATCTGCATGATTGTTGTTTTTACTCTTAATTAGGAATGAGAAGGCCATTTTCAAATCTCCCTTGTCATCTCTTAACGTGCCTTCAATGCCTGCTTTGCCTGTTTCTTCAACGAAACCTCCATCAGTGTTCAACTTGCAGTGTCATGCTTCTGGTTGGTGCCAATAAACTATAATGATTTTCGGAATTTGATGGATCTTCATTAATGCATATGTAAGTTGATTGCAATGCCATGGTAACTTGCAATTAGGATAGAGTTTGGCTACATCTGTTGCAACTATCCAACAAATTTCCTACTTCATCTTGAAGTAGTTGAACTTCTTTAGCTTGCCATACTTGCACGAGCATCTCTCCTTCCAAATAATCAAACAAGTAATAATAGGAGTAATGTGAAGAATCGGATTATGAGCATCATTAATAGGTTTCATTTTCCACCAAGTATTAATAAAATAACTAATAGAGTTATGTTGACAATTCAACCTAATGGGAAACCAATAAGGTTCCAAATGTAACTAGTGAAGAAAGAAGTGAAGGGACCTCTCAAGTCTTTAAAGAATAAAAGGGGACACAAATTTCTTTTCCATTTTCTTTTATTGCTTGTGTGTCATTAGAGAGTTGATTAACCAAAGCAAGGACCAATCAGCAATTATTAAAACTTCCAAAACAAAACAAGTGGGCTCAGAAATTTCACCGTGGGACACACACGTCAAACATATATATACTCCCTCTCTCTCCGCCTGACACACTTTTTCATTTCCCAATTCTCTCATCAAAGCTTCTCAACTTCTCTCTCTTGTAAAATTCAAAAACGGTACTGTTCATCATCGGATTTCGTCGTGTTTTCTCCTTTTCCGTCAAATTTCTGGTGGTTCAAGTTGGATTGTTGCATATTTCCATTCATCAAGTTAAAATAGGTACTTTTTCATCTTTTTTAAAGCAAAAACAAGAATATGGTCCGTCTGAAAACCCTTGTTTCATTTTTCTCGTTTGAGTTCATTTTTCTGAGTTTGTGTACAGATTTTCTGGTGCACGTTCGTTTGAAAACCCAGAATACACTGGAAAAAAATTGTGTCGTCGGTTCCCACGAAAAAATTATGTGTAAACATATTTGCAAATGTGTAAACAAAAGATGACTGTATATTTGAAAAAATGGGCATAGATCTGCAAGATCTGTACACATATTCTTGATGTGTGTACATAAAAGAAGTTAAAAAAAGGGTTTATTAATTTTACACATATTCTAAATGTGTACACATAAGGTTATATGTGTGCACATATAATTTTATGTGTACACATATTCTTGACGTGTGAACACAAGTTAAAAATGCACTACTATTTTTACACATATTCTTGATGTGTACACATATTGTTATATGTGTACACATATTGTTGTATGTGTACATATATAACAATGTATCTGCACCTTTCCATGTGTAATTCTATTAGATGTTGTTTTCATTTAACCTAACTATGTTATTCCTTTTATTTGCTATGTAGATACAATGGTTAGCACACATCGTGGGGAGGCTAGTGGTATCAGTAGGGGTGGCAAGAGGAAGGCTGATGGAAGAAGCGAGACGTTTGAAAATCCTAGCAAAAGAACTAGAACTACCAGTGGTAAAGCACGATCAAATGAGGCCCAATCAGAGAGCCAAGCTAGCATAGATATATGTGCACCTGTAGATGTTAATCAAATCGTTGAAGAAGTTAATAAACAAGCGGCACTCATAGATAGTGGATCAAAAAATGAGGGCTCTGCAACTCAGGTAGGTGAAAATAAGGAGGGCGATGTAGAATGCAATAAGGAAGAGAAGAATGCAGTGGAGAAGGAAAGTGATAGAGTTACTGGTGATAGAAAAGAAGAGGCTGGTGATAGAGAAGAAGAGGCTGGTGAAAAAGTTATTAGTGAGGTTATTGAAAAAGAAGGTGATGCTAGTGGAAGGGATGGAGTAGAAGAAGGAGCTGTTAGTGGAAGAGATGGAGTAGAAGAAGGAGCGGTTAGTGGAAGGGATGTAGTAGAAGAAGGAGCTGCTAGTGGAAGGGATGGAGTATAAAAAGATGTTGTTGTTGGTGTTAGTGGAAGGGAAGAAGAAGTAGAAGGTGTTGGTAGTGTTAGTGGAAGGGAAGAAGAAGTAGATGTTGTTGTCAGTGTTGGTAGAAGGGAAGATCAAGTAGAAGGTATTAGTGTTAGTGGAAGGGAACAAGTAGAAGAACAAGAACGTGGAAGACAACAAGAAAGTGGTGAAAGTGGAGAACGTGTTGGTACTGCTTGTGGAGTACAAGAAGAAGGTGGAGAACTTGTTGGTACTGCTGCCGGAGAAAAAGAAAAATTGGCAAAACGTGCTGCCTTGAGAAATTGGAGGTCGTTGTTGAGAAAGATAATACAGGATGATGACAATGCTGAGAAGGAGTTGGATAATGCTGAGAAGGATGCTGAGAACTTGGATAACATTGATGATGATGATGAGGAGGCGGTTGAAGAAGAAAGTGTTGGTGCAAAATCAGTAGAGGCAGCCCCAGAAGTGGTATGTGTTTATGTGAAAACATATTAATAACGTGTACACACAGATATTTCGTGTACACATAAGATATATGTGTACACATATAAATTATAAGTACACATTATTTATATGTGTGAACATAAAACTTATGTGTACACAAAGAAATTATGTTTGAAAAAGACTAACTGATCAGTATATCTTAATCATTTGCAGGTTGAGGAGGACACAATGACTTTCCATCCTGATATGAATCTCAGGACCTTTATGGAGTAACATGGAGAGTTCACCGTGGCCAAGGTCACACAAAGATCCTCCCTTTCCGGGGATATGAAGAAATTTCGAGAGGCTTTGACTAATCTGGATGTGTTGGATGATTTTAAAAGTTCAGTGTTTGGGCACTTGTTGGGTTTGAGCGATAAAGCAATTTTTCCTCCAAAACTAGTCCATAGGCTCCGATTGCGGACCATAACATGCAAGAAGGCAAAGGAGGTATGGGTCAAATTTAATAACCTTCCTGCTCGTTTTGGACTAAAGGAATTTGCATTAATGACGGGATTGTCCTGCCATGATTACCCTAGTGATGTTTTTCTGGATGATGTGAAAGTGAAGGGGCAACAGATGTGGGACACGTTAATCGAAGAGAATGGAGGGAAAAAGGTTGTTTCTAGAAGTGAGCTATTGAGAGTGATCAGTGAAGGTGATCTAGATGCCAGGATGAAGTTTCTTCTTTCCCTTGCTTGGTTTGCGCACTCAATCTTATGTTCGAAGGATGCGCGCACAAGTGTTGATCCTTTATTTGTAATGTTGGCTCATAGGCCTACCACATTCTTTGCCAAGTATCCTTGGGGGAGAAAAAGCTTTGAGATGACAATTCAGAGCCTAGTCAAGCCAATGTCTGTTGAAATGAAAGGATACAACCTGTATGGCTTCCCATGGGAATTTGTTGCATGGGCATATGAAGCCATTCCATCCCTTCGGCACCCGGAATTTGATGACAAACCCACAGAACCAAGGATGATAAGATGGATCCCTACCAAGCAGGAGAGGGAATGTGATCACATCCTTCGCCATGTTGATAACTCGGTTAGTGATTTTTCAGTTATCTTCCATTTGGTGTTTACACATATACACATAGTTCTTTATGTGTACACATAACTTATATGTGTACACAGAACTTTGATGTGTACACACAAGTAAAATGTAAGAATATATTACACACAGGTCTTTATGCGTACACATAACATATATGAGTACACATATAAGTTTTATGTGTACACATAACCTTTATGTGTACACGTATTATATTATTTCCTGATTTTTTTTTCTTTTCTAATACAACTTTTTTTATGGGGTTAGAGGTGGTGAGCCCATTCCTTGTGCCTACTCCAAGGGAGAAGAGAAAGGTGTTCATGAAAAATTTGTTGCTGTTTGTGGATGAGGAGGATGAGTTGATCGATCAATTGACAGAAAGACTTAAAGGTGCACAAAATTTGAGGCTGGGGGATGTTGTTGGTGGTGGCAGAGCACTTGCAATTGTTGGTGTTAATGCAGAGGTTGTTCCAAAGCATGTTGATACAAGAACGGATGATGTTCCAGAGCATAGTCATAGGAGAATGGATATTGTACCAGAGCAAAGCGATAGAAGAATAGAGTTTGGTCGAGAGGCAAGTGGTGATGGAGGAGGAGATGTTGGTGATAATTTTGTTGGAGATATACTTGTTGGCATGAGTGCTGACTTTATTGGTGCGAGAGTTAGAGAGAATGTTGACTGTAGTGGTGGTGGTGGTCGTAGGCTGTTTGAACAATCTGGTGGATATGGAGGTGAGGCTGGTGAGAGCACCTCTAGAAGACAAGGATGTATCAGATGCTCATTATGTGAAGCATGTAAGGAGGAAAAGGAAAATGAAGTGAAATTGTTGAAAGATTTGAAGGAATCTGCGGAATTCCTAAAAAGGTGTGCTGAGGAGAAGCCCAAGAGGACTGTGTACCCTTCTAGGGCTCAGATGTCTCCATTCGTAGCATCATTGAAGAAGGCGAGGGCAGCGAAGGCGAGGGCTGCGAAGGCGACAAGGGCTAGGGGAACCAGGGCAAGGGCTGCAGATGTTCAAGAGCAAGAGAGGCTGCCTGTTGATCTTTATAGGCCAGTTGATCCAGCTAAGGAGGCTGTTTTTAATGCATACATGAAGGAGAAAAACAAGAAAAAACGTCTTTTTCTGGGTCGCGAGTACAACTACCTCGACTTCCAAGATGTAATCCGCATGAAGAAGTGAATGGAGAGTCAGGTACACTTCTCTCTATCTATGTACATTTTTTAGTGTACACGTATGATTTATGTGTACACATATTATTTATGTATAGCCATATTCTGGTATTTATACACATCAAGAATATGTGTACACAACAAGATTATGTGTACACATCAAAATTATGGGTACACGTAAATCATACGTGTACGCATAAATAATCAGCTTGTGATTGTTCTTTATTTTAAATACCATCTTACATGCTTATATTCATTTTTGTTTTATTTTTCCATTATCATACAGCATGTTGATGAAATTTTAAACTTGATGCGGATAAGGCATAAGGAATTCCACAGACACTACAACATGACGGATGTCATCTTGGACATGAACTTCTGCACTAAATTGACTGCAGCGCACCAAGCTTTTATAAAGGATGCTGAAGAATTTGGGATTTCATTTGATGAATGTATGAAGATGAAGAACTGTGAGGAAGGTCTCCTAGATTATGCTATTGGAAAGCTGCCTTACCCTGGAGGACGCAAGTGGGATGGTGCCAAGAGGATATTTACTGTCGTTAACATTGATAAAAGGCATTATCTCACATGTGTCTTCTTACTTGAGCAGGGAAAGATTGAGCTTTATGACTGCAACATGGGAGTTTATAGTGAAGATGCATTAGCTCCATATGTCTTGCCCATTACGATTATGTTCCCAAAGTTCTTGCGTGATTGTGGTAAATTCAAACATTTACCAGAAGCCATCTTGAATGCAGACTTGTGGGCTTATGAACGAGTGAAGAATCTTCCAAGGAACGAAATAGCTACTGCGTGTGGGGGGGTATTCGCTTATGTTCATGGAGAATCTCCTGACAGACACCCCAATGATCTTGCTGCATGATAGTTCAATGGAAGATATGAGAAAGAAGTGGGCTGTAGACATATTCTATGAGGAAATGGAGCCGTGAAGGTGTTGGATGAACTACTTTGGATGGTCTGTATGGATAATCTTAATCTTTTTATTTCTGTTGGTCTGTACGGATGATAATCTTAATCTTTTTTTTGTTATTTTAGTTTTTGATGTTGTGGATGTGTTGAAATGACTTGCCTATTTCCTCCTATCTTTCAAACTTATATAATATGTGTACACATATAACATATGTGTACACATAAGTTATACGTGTAGGAAATTACTTTCTAAATCTGCACAAGTATTTTCTACACATCGAAATTATGTGTACACGTAAAAAATATGTGTAGGTAATTACTAGTGTAATTTACTCAAGTCCATAATACACGTCAAACATATGTGTACACGTAATAAATATGTGTGGATAATTACTAAGTCCATCATACACGTCAAAAATATGTGTACACGTAAACAATATGTGTAGGTAATTACTTGTGTGCGGACGGTTATCATTGATAAAAAGCGGATAATAAAACTAGAACAGTTATAAAAATAGCCGAATAGTCAAAAATGAACCGTCCATAACACATAAAGATGAAAGGACGCAATCCTTCACATCCTTGCTCTATAAATAGTCAAAAATACAATCTCATAATCACACAAGCAAAAACTATTCCAGTCTCTATAGCAAAAACAGCAAAGAAATCATGGCAAGACGTCCTATTATAAAGATGGAAGACTTGAAGAAAGATCTTGATGAAATGAAAGAAGCCCTAATTGAAGCAAGAGACCGCCAACTTATGGATATAAGGAGGATTAAAAGGATCTTCGAACTACTCCTAGCACCTTTGGGCAAGTCCTTGAAGGACATCTACTACACTCCAACCAACTCTCCACCTCGCTCCGGCATTGAAAATTAGAATCTATAATGTTAAGTTCCCTTTTTATTGTGAAATCCGAGTTATGTCTTAATTTTAGTATTTGTGAAGTCTATGATTATATGTATTTGAATAAATCTTAAAGTATTTGTATTTGAGAAGTCTATGATTATCATGTTTCTATGTTTATAATGATTGAATGTACTCACACATAACTTTACGTGTACACATGCAGTTTATATGTGTACACATACTGTCATATTGATTCTCAAATATCCCAAATCTTGGTTGTTTGAGTGCCAACAATGGTGAATCCATGCTCCTACATTAAAAAGGAAGTTATTTGAGTGTCCATACGAGTTCTCATGCATTCCCTACAATTGGAGCATTAGAATCTAAGGATTTGGCCTTATCATTAGTCAGTAGTTGTCATATTGATTCTCAAATATCCCAAATCTTGGTTGTTTGAGTGCCAACAATGGTGAATCCATGCTCCTACATTAAAATGGAAGTTATTTGAGTGTCCATATGAGTTCTCATGCATTCCCTACAATTGGAGCATTAGAATCTAAGGATTTGGCCTTATCATTAGTCAGTAGTTGTCATATTGATTCTCAAATATCCCAAATCTTGGTTGTTTGAGTGCCAACAATGGTGAATCCATGCTCCTACATTAAAATGGAAGTTATTTGAGTGTCCATACGAGTTCTCATGCATTCCCTACAATTGGAGCATTAGAATCTAAGGATTTGGCCTTATCATTAGTCAGTAGTTGTCAATTTGATTCTCAAATATCCCAAATCTTGGTTGTTTGAGTGCCAACAATGGTGAATCCATGCTTCTACATTAAAATGGATGTTATTTGAGTGTCCATACGAGTTCTCATGCATTCCTTACTATACTTTTGGCTGTTGATAATGATTGAATGTACCCACACATAATAATTACGTGTACACATATAATATTATGTGTACACATATTATTATATGTGTACACGTATATAATATGTGTACACATATAATAATATGTGTACACATAATTAATATGTGTAAAGGACTTTGAATTTTTTTGTGTAATCTACCCACACATCAGCAGGATGTGTACACGTCAAACGAGATGTGTACACATATTATGTTATGTGTACACATAAGTTATATGTGCACAGTACATTAATTTGTTTAGTGTTTCTATCTATCATGTTATGATTTTGTTTGTTTGTTTTACGTTGAAGGATATAGAAAGTAAAGGTAATGTCTGCACAAAAGACATATTAAACAGAAAATAGATAACAAACAAATAGGAACTATAGGTTTACAAATGGTTACAAATACAAGAAATGAACATATATGGTTCAATGAAACAACACTGGGACCTCCGGAATCTATAACCCTCCGCTGGGGGCATGAGTGCTGACTTTATTGGCGCGAGAGTAAGAGAGAATGTTGACTGTAGTGGTGGTGGTGGTCGTAGGCTATTTGAACAATCTGGTGGATATGCAGGTGAGGCTGGTGAGAGAACCTCTAGAAGACAAGGATGTATCAGATGCTCATTATGTGAAGCATGTAAGGAGGAAAAGAAAAATGAAGTGAAATTGTTGAAAGATTTGAAGGAATCTGTGGAATTCCTAAAAAGGTGTGCTGAGGAGAAGCCCAAGAGGACTGTGTACCCTTCTAGGGCTCAGATGTCTCCATTCGTAGCATCATTGAAGAAGGCGAGGGCAGCGAAGGCGAGGGCTGCGAAAGCGACAAGGGCTAGGAGAACCAGGGCAAGGGCTGCAGATGTTCAAGAGCAAGAGAGGCTGCCTGTTGATCTTTATAGGCCAGTTGATCCAGCTAAGGAGGCTGTTTTTAATGCATACATGAAGGAGAAAAACAAGAAAAAACGTCTTTTTCTGGGTCGCGAGTACAACTACCTCGACTTCCAAGATGTAATCCGCATGAAGAAGTGAATGGAGAGTCAGGTACACTTCTCTCTATCTATGTACATTTTTTAGTGTACACGTATGATTTATGTGTACACATATTATTTATGTATAGCCATATTCTGGTATTTATACACATCAAGAATATGTGTACACAACAAGATTATGTGTACACATCAAAATTATGGGTACACGTAAATCATACGTGTACGCATAAATAATCAGCTTGTGATTGTTCTTTATTTTAAATACCATCTTACATGCTTATATTCATTTTTGTTTTATTTTTCCATTATCATACAGCATGTTGATGAAATTTTAAACTTGATGCGGATAAGGCATAAGGAATTCCACAGACACTACAACATGACGGATGTCATCTTGGACATGAACTTCTGCACTAAATTGACTGCAGCGCACCAAGCTTTTATAAAGGATGCTGAAGAATTTGGGATTTCATTTGATGAATGTATGAAGATGAAGAACTGTGAGGAAGGTCTCCTAGATTATGCTATTGGAAAGCTGCCTTACCCTGGAGGACGCAAGTGGGATGGTGCCAAGAGGATATTTACTGTCGTTAACATTGATAAAAGGCATTATCTCACATGTGTCTTCTTACTTGAGCAGGGAAAGATTGAGCTTTATGACTGCAACATGGGAGTTTATAGTGAAGATGCATTAGCTCCATATGTCTTGCCCATTACGATTATGTTCCCAAAGTTCTTGCGTGATTGTGGTAAATTCAAACATTTACCAGAAGCCATCTTGAATGCAGACTTGTGGGCTTATGAACGAGTGAAGAATCTTCCAAGGAACGAAATAGCTACTGCGTGTGGGGGGGTATTCGCTTATGTTCATGGAGAATCTCCTGACAGACACCCCAATGATCTTGCTGCATGATAGTTCAATGGAAGATATGAGAAAGAAGTGGGCTGTAGACATATTCTATGAGGAAATGGAGCCGTGAAGGTGTTGGATGAACTACTTTGGATGGTCTGTATGGATAATCTTAATCTTTTTATTTCTGTTGGTCTGTACGGATGATAATCTTAATCTTTTTTTTGTTATTTTAGTTTTTGATGTTGTGGATGTGTTGAAATGACTTGCCTATTTCCTCCTATCTTTCAAACTTATATAATATGTGTACACATATAACATATGTGTACACATAAGTTATACGTGTAGGAAATTACTTTCTAAATCTGCACAAGTATTTTCTACACATCGAAATTATGTGTACACGTAAAAAATATGTGTAGGTAATTACTAGTGTAATTTACTCAAGTCCATAATACACGTCAAACATATGTGTACACGTAATAAATATGTGTGGATAATTACTAAGTCCATCATACACGTCAAAAATATGTGTACACGTAAACAATATGTGTAGGTAATTACTTGTGTGCGGACGGTTATCATTGATAAAAAGCGGATAATAAAACTAGAACAGTTATAAAAATAGCCGAATAGTCAAAAATGAACCGTCCATAACACATAAAGATGAAAGGACGCAATCCTTCACATCCTTGCTCTATAAATAGTCAAAAATACAATCTCATAATCACACAAGCAAAAACTATTCCAGTCTCTATAGCAAAAACAGCAAAGAAATCATGGCAAGACGTCCTATTATAAAGATGGAAGACTTGAAGAAAGATCTTGATGAAATGAAAGAAGCCCTAATTGAAGCAAGAGACCGCCAACTTATGGATATAAGGAGGATTAAAAGGATCTTCGAACTACTCCTAGCACCTTTGGGCAAGTCCTTGAAGGACATCTACTACACTCCAACCAACTCTCCACCTCGCTCCGGCATTGAAAATTAGAATCTATAATGTTAAGTTCCCTTTTTATTATGAAATCCGAGTTATGTCTTAATTTTAGTATTTGTGAAGTCTATGATTATATGTATTTGAATAAATCTTAAAGTATTTGTATTTGTGAAGTCTATGATTATCATGTTTCTATGTTTATAATGATTGAATGTACTCACACATAACTTTATGTGTACACATAATGTCATATTGATTCTCAAATATCCCAAATCTTGGTTGTTTGAGTGCCAACAATGGTGAATCCATGCTCCTACATTAAAATGGAAGTTATTTGAGTGTCCATACGAGTTCTCATGCATTCCCTACAATTGGAGCATTAGAATCTATGGATTTGGCCTTATCATTAGTCAGTAGTTGTCATATTGATTCTCAAATATCCCAAATCTTGGTTGTTTGAGTGCCAACAATGGTGAATCCATGCTCCTACATTAAAATGGAAGTTATTTGAGTGTCCATACGAGTTCTCATGCATTCCTTACTATACTTTTGGCTGTTGATAATGATTGAATGTACCCACATATAATAATATGTGTACACATAATTAATATGTGTAAAGGACTTTGAATTTTTTTGTGTAATCTACCCACACATCGACAGGATGTGTACACGTCAAACGAGATGTGTACACATATTATGTTATGTGTACACATAAGTTATATGTGCACAATACATTAATTTGTTTAGTGTTTCTATCTATCATGTTATGATTTTGTTTATTTGTTTTACGTTGAAGGATATAGAAAGTAAAGGTAATGTCTGCACAAAAGACATATTAAACAGAAAATAGATAAAAAACAAATAGGAACTATAGGTTTACAAATGGTTACAAATACAAGAAATGAACATATATGGTTCTATGAAACAACACTGGGACCTCCGGAATCTACAACCCTCCGCTGGGGACATGTTGTTTTCTTATGGCCAAGTCTCTTGCATATGCCACATCTATTCTTCCTACTTGTGAATGCTTCACCCAAGGCATTCGCTTTGTCTTCCTTCTTCCTCGTGTCATTTTCATAAAAGGCGGCTTTATCTTCCTCTCATAAAGTTCTGGTGGTGCATTCCACAACTCCTCTGCAGTCATTGGATAGATTAAGCCGTCATACGCAAGAATGTATGCATTTGTAGAATAATACCCCGATGTATATTGGTATATCTCGTTCCCAAACTCAAACGCTCCTCCATATCGACATCTTAAGGCTGCCATAGCATGTGCACAGGGTAGTTCGTCCAAATCAAACCTCCGACAAGAACAAGTCCTTTGAATTAGATCGACACTAGCAACCTCATCCCCAGTACCGACATTGTAAACATCATTTCCAACTCAACAAACGTAAAGCTTGTTGCCCTCTGTGACATTTTTCCTTAGTATTTTTTCAATCGAAGGAACACATGGCTTTGAGTGTTGTAAGAACATGGTACGCCTATGATGAAACTTTTCAGAAAAATTCCTCAAAATTCCATTGAACATTGCAACAATGGGATATTCTCTTTCATCCTTTAGCATTGCGTTAATTAACTCAGCGATGTTTGAGGTCATCACTCCAAACCTACGCATATATAACTGATTCTTACAACGTGTAGATATGATTCTGCATTTATTTAAATGACTACACATAATATTATATGTGCACACATAATTAATATGTGTACACGTATTTAATATGTGCACATAAGTCTACATTTTAAAAATTGAACATACGGACACACATAATATTATATGTGTACACGTATGATTTATGTGTACACATATAATATTATGTGTACACATATACATTACGTGTACAAATATGGCTAATGTATTACATGACTACACATATAAAGGATGTGTACACATATGTTATATGTGTACACATAAGAGCAGTATGTGTACACATATTAAATATGTGTAGAAAGTATTACCTGCGGCCTGGAAAAAAGGCTCTGCTCCAGCGCTCAAACCCAACCTGCTCAAGATATGTGGCAACCCTTGGGCACAATGAACGAATTTGCTGGAAATGTTCCTCGAACTCAGTGGGCGTAAATGATTCGGCTGCTTTATAAAATAGGATACAAATTCACCACAATGAAGCTTTGCAAGAATGCTTTCAGCCAAGTGCCACTTGCAAACTCCATAATTAGCTTGTGGAAAATACTTCGAAACTGCTTTTGGGATGCTTGGATGCCTATCAGAAACAACACAGAACTCATCGGTACTTGGGAGTATACCGACCAAATTTTCAAAGAAGTAATCATAGGAGGCATCACATTCCACGTTTACAACACAAAATGCCACAGGAAAAGTATGCGTCTCCGAGTCTTGTGCCATGGCAGACAACAAAACTCCCCCATACTTCCCCGATAAATGAGTTCCGTCTATGACGATGACTTTCCTCATATGTGCAAAACCCGTTATCCATGCACCAAGAGCTACAAAAAAATACATAAACCTTTGGTTGTCATCAACCTTCAATGTTGTATGTGTACCCTCATTTGTCGTCCTGAGCATATAACGGTACGCATCCAATATCGCATAACTATGCTTCGGAGTCCCTCTTGTCAAAGCCTTTGCAATAACAGTCCCCATCCGGCACTTCCAATAACTAATGTTACAACCCAAATCCCTACGAACAACAGCTTTAACATCCTTTATTGATATACCTTTTCCTTTTCCCTCTTCATAACTACTTTTCAAGTATGAACCGATGAGTTCCGCAGAGGCGTGTGGGTGATTACTTGAAAGATGCTCTAACCCGCACGAATGCTTGTTCCTATACACAGTAATGATGAACCTATCACTGTCTACATACTTTATGGCCCGGATCCACCACTTGCAGCTTTAATGTACACATCTCACACAAAAAAAAAAAATTGTATTCTTCACTTTCTTGAAACAATAATGCTTCTTCACTGCAGCAAGTTGCAAGGCATTTATTAAGACGCGCTTGTTTTTGAAGGTTAAACCCTTATAAAAATCAGTTCCAGCGTCGTCTCCGTCCCTTTGAACGCTGCAACCTACTTCAGAACCTCCAACCATAACCGTATTGCTCTCAACTACAGGAGTCGGACTGAATATTTATTTTTCTTCTTGTTGTTGTTGTTGTTCTCCTTCTTCTTCTTCTTCTTCTAGTTCTACTTCTGCTCCTACTCCTCCACCTCCTTCGTGTGAAGCACAAACATTTTCTTCTTCTTCTCCTTGAGTTAGTGGAATTTCCGTATTCAACGGGTCTGGTAGATCCATGTCATCCCATCTACTAGCAGAACAATCATCACGCATCCCATCATTACGCACAGGTTGTTCATTTGAAACCTCTACAGACCTTTCAGCCAAACATACCCTTAAAGTAGGCCTATTTCCAGATTCGTCGACATCGGCAAGGTAAACAAGGAGATCCTCGTCGTTCTTTATTTTACAAGGATGACTCTTTTGCTTTGAACAGATGCTAAGCATGGATGTAATGCAAAGATCATTTGGATCATGACTTCCCACACATCTAGCAACGATCTTGTTAACCAGCTCAGAATACGTAACATCATTATTCAAAATAACTGGTACCGTCTCCCTTGTCATAGAAATCCACGTGAAACATTTTGAGGTCTCAACCTATTCACCAAGAAAATCAACTGCTAACAGTAGTACATCCATTTATGGTGCAAAAATACCTGGATGCATCAGAAATTGATATGCATTAGAAGCTGAAAACACAATTGAGATATTTTTCGCGTATAAAGCAAAAGATGTGTACACATATTTTTTTGACGTGTACACATACTTTGAATGTGAAGTAAGAAAAAGATGCTACGTCGTCTGATGTGTAAACGCATATGTTGATGTGTACACATATTTATTATGTGTACACGTCAATATAATATGTGTACACATACACGTATATTTGAAGTGTACGAACAAAAAGGATGCAACGTCAGCTGATGTGTACACATTATATATTATGTGTACACATAAGTTTTATGTGTACACATATATTTGATGTGCAGGGTGCATCTTAATATGAAGTGTACACATTCTTACATAAGTGTACACATATTATATATGTGTACACATAATCTTCGCATCCGTACACATCAGCTGCCCAGAATTTGCATTTTTCATAAAATGCAGAAACGAAACCCATAAATCACAAAACAAACTGCATTATACAGTGTACAGCACAGAACACTTACCAGAGCTCCTTTCAAGCGAAAAAGTCACAGATCTTCAAGAGGGGTTGAAATCGCGGAAAAGAATATTTGGAAAAAACTTTTCGATTTGAATTGGAATGGGTTTAAATCGGGTTTGAGATTAAGAAAAACTTAAAATACCCTTCAATGGAGCTGTTGATTTGAAGCAAAATTGAAAAAAAAAAAAAAAGGGGGGGGGGGGGGGTGGCGGGAACCAGCAGCGGCTGCTGCAAAAGAAATGAGAAAGGAAGAAGAAGAAGGGAGGAGAGAGAAAGGTAGGTTTTTTGCCTTTTTTGGATATTGAATTTTTATATATATGGAGAGCTCTTTTGCACTTAATGAAATTTTGGGGGCTGTTTTAATGAGACCATATATCTATCATTAAGTATGAATTAGAGGGGTGTCCCCCTCACCCAATTCTTTAGAACTTTGTCCCTTTTTTTTCTTTTGGGGACTTAAAAGTCCCCCTCACCCAAAGGACCCATGTAACTAGCAGCCTGCCCTTCAATAAAAACATGTTTAACAGTTTCATCGTTAGGGTTAGAGCAACAGTTACACTTCGAAACTATTTGCTTCCCAAACCTAATAATAACATCATCAAATGGAAGTTTTTCATTCCAAAGTCTCCAACATATAAATTAAATTTTAAAAGGGATACAAGAATGTCAAACCTTACTAATGAAAGGTTGCTTTAGCTTGCTCTTTTTAATAAGCTGCCAAGCAGTTTTGTTAGCATAGTTACCATTCTCTGTGAGGTCCCAAAAGATTTGATCTGATCTTTCGTGGTTACCAACTTCAATATTAGCTATATGTTGAACAAGATGATCAGGGAGGACTTCCTTGAGTTTGATGAAGTTCCAAGAGCCATTGAAGATGAACTCCTTCACCTGTAATTTGGCACTCTTTTCTAGTATTTGGCATCAACTTTTCTAAATGACCTTTGGTGGTCCAAATGTCATGCCATAAGCTACATGTACCAGCATTAATCTACCAAATATATGATTCTTTGCTTCTTTTCTAGCCTTTAACATATTTCTCCAAGCACTTGAGTCACCTGAAACGACAACTTTAGTAGCAGGATATGCTTTAGAGCGATATTTATTAACTAAAAACTATACCCACAAAGAAGATGTAGACCCACCATCTTTTCATATTAAGAATGAGGCAAATATCATGCATATATTTCGTGCTAATACCCCCTTCCTCAAGACACATAGCAGATAAAATATAAATTAGCAAAGATTATAAAATAATTTTGATTAAAACAACTTTACCTCTAAAAGAGAGCAATTTACCATTCCAACTATGGAATCTTTTAACAACCTTGTACCATACTGTAAAAAAAAAAAAAAAAAAAAAAAAAAAAAAAAAAAAAAAAAGAGTAAATAGAAGGAAAGCTCTTATCCATAAAACTAGTGCAATCCCTAATTTTATTATTCCTATCAGCACCAGTTTTGGGAGGAACTAAGAAATAACTCTTGTCTCTGTTAACCAATTGATTCGAGCTTCTCTCGTAGTTCTTAATTTTTTTCACGATGAGATTAATAGAGGTACTATTACCATTTGTAAAAATAACAATGTCATTTGCATAGGCCAAGTGGTTAATTTGAGGACCTCTTGGTGGCATTGAAAAATGAACAAAATTGTGATCAAGATAAAGATTATTGAGGGATTTGGAAAGAACTTCAGTAGCAAGAATAAAAATAGAAGGAGATAGAGGATCTCTCTATTTTAATCCTTGAGATGAAGTAAAGAAACCTTTCCTTGAACCATTGACAATAATTGAATGCCAGACTCCATAAATGAGGTAAATCGTGTCAATCCAACTTTCAGAGAAACCAAATTTTCTAAGAACTGAGGTGACAAAAAGCCAAGATATCTTGTCATAGGTTTTTGTCATGTCTAGTTTAATGACAACATTACCACCCTGATTTCTCTGAGAGATGTTATGAATAATTTCTTGAGCGAGAAGCACATTTTTTGTTGTTAATCTCTCTTTCACAAAGCCAGTTTGATTATTTGAAATAAGCCTTGGAAGGAGAGTGCTTAATCCCAGGAAAAGAATTTTGGAAACAATTTTATTAGTAAAATTTGGAAGACTGATGGTCCTTATCTTTGAAAAGGTAGGAGTATCTACTTTAGGAATTAAAACCAAACAAGTATGAGAACAAAATTTGTGAGTCTCCCTGACAAATGCAATGATATCCTTCTTGATAATATCCCAACAAACTTGAAAGAATGTCCCATTGTATCCATCAAGTCCAGTAGTACTATGAGCACTAAGACTAAAAACTGCTTATTTAATTTCATTTCATTAGGCATATAAGGAGTTATGATCTTCGTTTATAATCGTTGGAATGCAGTCCAAAATAGATGGGTTAAGAATAGATTTAGGTAGGTTGAATAGTTCTCAAAATATTTCAGCAACCTTAGCAATCTTTTCCTCATTACAAATCCATTTGCTCTTATGATTCTTTATTATATTGATTTGCAATTTCCTTCTTTTTTTCCTCAACAGGCAGTGGAAGTACTTGGTGTTACAGTCACCTTCTTCGAACCATCTAATTGTCTAATAAGAGAATTCTGAAGGCCTAACCATCTACTATATTCTGCGTGAGCTTTGTTGGATTCTTTTCTGGACAACTCTGAGTTTGTGTCGATGTCCAACTCTTCTAAATTGTGTATTTTTTTCTTCCCTTTTGATCACATTGTCATTAATATCTCCAATCTCTTCTCTAGACCAATGACTCAGTCTCCTACTAAGATTCTTTAATTTAGATTGAAGAATCCATATAGGGTTTCCATGAACTTGAGAACTCCAAACTTCTTCTACGACATTCATAAAACCTTCTTGTTTGGTCCAACAATTGAGAAATCTAAAATATTTGATATAACTTTCGTTGGTATCCGCGCACTTCATTAGAAGGGGTCTGTGGCCAAAGTCGGTTCTCACTAAGTGTCTGATAGAGGTGTTTTAGAATGCTTGATCCCAACTATCATTAATAAAAGCTCTGTCTAACCTTTTCCAGATTCTTTTATCAATACTTCTGTTACTGCACCAAGTATACTTTGGTCTAGTGAAGCCTATATCAGTCACACCACAATTACCCATATAATTTTGAAAATCCACACTTTATGCATACTGTGAGGCTTGCCTCCAAATTTTTCAGTAGGATCCGTAATGACATTAAAGTCACCAGCAATGCATCATGGCTCATCCACCACAATGTTATCTTGTTCAAGGTAATCCCACAAAATTCGTCTACCTGCAGCTTTACAACTAGCATAAACTACAATGACGAAGAGGTTTTGATTGTTAAACACCTTGTCCAACTTAATGGTAATAAGTTGATCTTCATTTGTAATAATATTTGTTTGGTTCATATTGTTCCAGAAACACCATATCTGCCCATTATTGTTAGCAATACAATTTTGAAGCCCAGACACTTTCTATAGCCTTCAATTTTGTCTTTGCTCACAAAAGGTTCAACTAATGCCACAAACCGAGATTTGTTTATAGTAATGAGATTCTTCAATCTATGTATGGCCTTTTTTGACCTTACCCCCATAATATTCTAGAAGATTGCACTAATCATAAGAACAATTAGGGGTGGTATCCTCCTTTTGTTGCCTTCTCACTGAAGGTATTTTTTCTCTTTGTCTCTTGGTGCTTTTTCTTATTTTGCTTCTACCTCTTCTGTCTTCATCAACTGGTGTTTCATTTGGTTGATCTTCCTTTTGTTGGTTTTCATTTGTATCCTCTTTTTCTCCTCCTTCTATATTGTCATAAAGGGATACTAATTTTTCTGCAGTATCATCACCAATTCTTTCTACTGGTGGTTTAGTAATTGAATCAAAGTCCACCACTAATTGAATACTTGGATGTTGTTTTATTTCAGTAGGAATGCTGGAAGAACTAGAGCTATAATTAATATCTCCTTTTTGGTAGTTCTTATCCTGGTTAATAGTGTGATAGCTATTAAATTCTGCATATTTACCATCATGCTGCTTTCCACTATCTGTAATGTTTTTGTTACACTCCAAATAGTTCTTGTGTTCTGCATTACTTTCCATAGGGTTGTTGTCACTTTTTGGTCTAGAGAGCATTATTTGACATGGTTCTGATTGCTCTCTTTTACCACAGAAATTGAATTCTCCCCAGATCTATCCTTCTCATTTGTAGCAAACTTATTCTTAATGCTTTGATAGGACTACAAAGGTTTAAACAACACTCTGGTATTTTTCTTTGGCATCTTTTTAACCTCCTCCTCCTCCTCCTACTCCTCCTCCTCCTCTTCTTCTTCTTCTTCTTCTTGTTACACATTGTTTCTACTATAGTAAAATTAGGAACTTCTCCATTATTTCTATTTTTCTCATTGATGTCTTCTCTGATTTGGTTTTGCTCCTTGTTACTTTCTTGATTGTGTTCTACAGTCTTATTTGCACTATCCTTAGCAGAGTTTTCAGCATTGTCACTATCTTCATTAGATCCTTTCTTCTCTTCCTCTCTAATGTCATTAGCTCTCTTCTTTGCCATAGCTCTACAGTTTGAATATTGTGTTCCAATTTTTTGCAAAATTCACAATATTTTGAGATCCCCTCGTACTCACGTTTTTTGACATAACCTTTTAATGGAGAATTTTCATCCTCCAACCCCACCCAAATAGAATCAGGTTGTGGCTTTAACAAGTCAATTTTCACGTGCACTTTGGCCTTGATAGGCCATGTTTTACAAGCAGTAGCAGCATCTAGAGCTAATAGTGTACCAATTAAGCTCAAAACTTGGTTAACAAATTGCCAAGTATGTAAATGGTAAGGAAGACCTGGTAGAAAAACCCATACTGGAACAATAGGGAGATCCACTTTCGGCTTGAAGTCGGGAGTCCATTTGTGCAACCACATTTGGTTCCCATCGATCTCAATAACCCTTCTGAACCAAACCAATTTGTAATCTTCATCATTTGTAAGTCAATAAAAATATTGTAGTTGTCGTAATCACCAATTTTTGTTTATCCTTTCATAGGAATTTGTTCTCTATAACTTGACCTAATTCTTTCAATTTGTGGTCTTGGTTTCAAGAATCTTCCAACAATTGTTTGCTTACACTCATCCGCCATTATCCCATTATATTCTTTAGCTTTGAAGATTGCAGCTGGCATCCCGTTGTGAGTAGAGTGTCTAGTGATTTTACATTTTCTCGTTCATGTCGAGGGGTTTTCGCAGATGAAGAAGCCATTGCCACTGTTGTAACATAACTAGTATTCTGAGAAATTCTGTCGTTAGTCTTGTTCGCCTCCTCTGGAGGAACATTTATATGTTCCGAACGCGTCCGATCGACGCCGCCCAAAGGCTCTATGTGGTGGAGCGTATTTACACTTTCTTAGTTTTTAATAGCTGTTGGAGAAAGTAAAGTTAGAGAGAGCAGAGATTTTTTGGATAGAGAAATACTATATCTACATATATACAAGCGAAATATAAGAGGTATAAAAGCCATGCAATTGATGCATGTGAAATAAAATTCAGATACAAGCGAAATGCAAATGACATATAATTTTCATGTACATTTGACATACAGTTGGCACGCAATTCGATAACATTCAGATCAGTAAAATTCTAATATGATCTAGATTTGAAACATCGTGGTAGAAAAACTAAAAAGAAAGAAGGGATGGAACACGAAGAAGATGACGAAAACGATCATCTTCGCTTCCTTGGCAATTCCATTTTCACGAACATCACCTACGATTCCAAATCCTCGCCGAAGATGATGATGAAGCAGGAAACATCACCTATGAGAAACAAATGGCGGAGAGAAAACAACCTCACCAAAGAACAAGGTAGCGCCGCCAAGAAACAAAGGTGAGGAAATATTTGTCTTACCGAGAAGACTGAATCTACTTCGCCGAAGAAGAATTTACCTTACCGGGGTTTCCTCACCATTGCCATGACAGATCTAGCACTTTCGTAAGCGGAAGTCATATGTCTGGAAGGGGAAAGGAGTGGCTAGAAAATTGGACGGTAAAAAAAGAGGGTAGGGGCTTCAGTTGGTAGGGTGAAGGAAAGAGAGAAGAGAGGGAAGAAGCTATTAAGGTTTATATAGTAATATTTTGTATTTTTTCTATGTTTTGTTAAACTTTTTTAAAATGTTGCTATGTTTAGTAAATGCAGGAAAAATATCTCTAAAAAAATACAATCTCTAGAATGACTCCATGTATATATTTAGTTCACAGTAAAAATTTCACGCTGGAACCTATTTTAGGTGTGCTATTTAGGGAATATATTTTTAGATGCTATATTGAACTTAAGAAGGTTTGAAGTTGGAAGGCGCCTATGCTTAACAATCATAGAACAAATATAGGTATATGACATATCAACATTAAATTAAAGGTGATGGGAATACTAATAATATATTACTATACAGGGGCGGCCTAAGCATAAGGCCACTAAGGCCATTGCTTTAGGCCCCCAATATAATAAAGGCCCCAAATTTTGATACCATTAAAAATATATATACATTATTATTTTACAATTATGTATGTATTACTCTTGAAATTTAATTTAGGCTGCTCAAAAGGATGAGCAAATTAGGATAAGTTTATATCTCCCTATTTAATACATTTAACTTCCTTTTGATTTTGATTTTTTGTCCACATAAATTCATATTTTCTTTGATTAAGACAATTTTATGTCAGCAATTTCAACACGATTTGTTAGTAAGATAGAAGAATGAAGTTTAAATAAAAATAAATATGAAGTTTAAATAAAGAATTGTAATAGATAAAAGTACATAAAAATTTTATCAAGCATATTTAAGGCCTCAAATAAAATTTCGCTTTAGGCCACCATTTTGGTTGGGCCGCCCCTGAGGCCCTGCTACTATATATATATAAAATAAATACCAATATAATATATCAAAATGAAAAGGAGTATTATATTAAGATTATGAAATATATGATATATTTGTAATTTAATAAGTGGTACCATATGTCAGTGGTACTCGCTGAAAATAAATTTTGTAGATTAGGTAGTTATGGAAAAATCGATGAATTTGGCTAGACGAGTCCCAACCTAGCTGCTAAAAATTATTAATTTTGCTACTTCTTAAATAGCGCACCTAAAATAGCTCTTTGTGCACTTCCCCCTTCTTTACACACTCTTATAAGAGTCCTGGTTGGAATATATAGTATAGATAAAGAAATTCTGCACAGTATTCATATGGCGTAAGTTTCTCCACAGTATTCATATGGCATAAGTTTCCGCACCGTATTGAATTTCGTACTCTTCACTTTTGACTTCGAACAGAAATTCTGGCTTAAGAGTACGTATTTTGTTTATGGGAATCTACTTTGTCATTCATCATAATATGTTGTTCTTTCTTTGTTTGTTTCTTGCGTCTGTGTATGCCTAAACTCCCTTTTTTGTTAAATTTTCAAGCTTTTGAATGATCCAATATTCAAAGACTAATTGCATGAGGGAACTTTTGCATGGTTGTTGCCGATCTTATCGTTTAAATATAATGTTTGTTTTGATTGTATTCAAATGCCATAGGATCAATGCCATAATTTATAAACGATTGTAAGTTGCATCGCTTTGGCGTTTTTTTCTTTCCCTAGATAGCTGACAACTTCAATTAGACCAACTCAGGTATGGATTAATGCTTATTGGTATCATTGTAACAAAACTAGTTTAGAGATGCTTTAGCCAATTACGAAAGAAATCCTCAAACTGACTAATGGGAAGCGCGTGCTCTAATTTTTGTGGTTTTGACCATTATAGCTTGTTTAGATGGTTGTTAGCACGGGCGCGTTGGAACGGTCGAGCTTGACTTCCATATGAATCCAATCCTAGGGCATTCCAATATCTGGGAGTCTGAAGACTACCTTTCCATAATAGGAAATTCTCTTGAATCTGCTGCTATTGAATAAGCTGTTCTATAGCTGTTCGGAAGGAGTAGTCAAATGCCTTAGTCAGAGTTCTTTCCACGGTTTACCCATCAGAAACAACTCGTTATACAGCGGCAGGCAACTACAAAATAAGAAACTGCAGCAATTGGAAGGTTTCTCGCTTTAGAAATCCCATTAGAATCCCTCTATGTAGGGCAACTCAGAGACATCGTAAAAGAAATCTCATCTTCATCTTCATCCCTCTCCTCATATGAAATAGGGTAAGATAGATTTTATTTTATCCCTTGCCTTGCTTTTTTGCTCGGCCACTCTCTGTTCTCAAGTAAGATTGTTACTTTAAGTATAATAATGTTTGTTTGATTATTATTGTATTCATGTTATCGTATTGTTAATGCGTCTTTACAAAACGAAAAAAAGTATCATTTTATGTAACTACGAATTTTGTGTGATCGTATGGTTACCTTATCTTTTCCTCTCTCCTTCTCCTTAATAATCTTGTTTTACACCTTTACCTTATATTTTCTTTAGCAACTCTACCCCTATCCTACTTTTTATTCATAATATTGTAAGTTCATTCTTCATATTGATATTTAATAGTGCGTGATATTATGAAATGTCGATTGTCGGGTACCAATACAATCTATCAATGCATTGTACTTACAAAAGTAATTCAGCACAATATGATATGATATATTACGAAACAATATGTAACAACCATCCAAACAAGGTCTTAGTGTTCATTACGTATCATTTGTTCATGCAAATTTACCATCAACATGAAGTATTTACATTAGTATATAATTCATACTGTATAATTCTCCACTGCTTATGAAGTCGGGACAACTATTTTGCCAGGATCTCTTATTTTAGTACTTGTTTGAATTTCAGCAAACAAAAGCAAATTCAAATAATGGAAAGCAAGAAAGACAGGGTGAAACTCAATGTTGGTGGCAGAATCTTTGAAACTACGGCCACAACCTTAGCAAGTGCAGGAAGGAATTCACTCTTTGGAGCCATGATTGATGACAATTGGAACCTGAATTCTGAAGCCACTGCGACTGAACACTTCATTGATAGAAATCCTGATTATTTTGCCGTCCTTCTTGACTTACTCAGAACAGGAGAGCTCTGTATTCCTCCAAACCTCAATGAAAGATTCCTATATAGAGAGGCATTGTATTATGGCATTCTAGATAACGTCAGGTCAGCTAAATGGGGTCCGTTTGATGGCAATAAGCTTCGGTTGGCGCAGTCCGTAATGGGATGGTCAACAGGAGACAATGAGGTCACTCGAGCCATTCGAGCTTGCCCTAATGGTTGGTGCTGTGTGGCTCATGGTAGAATGGTTAATGTCTACGATTGGATGCTAGAAGAGCACGAGAGAATCTATCTTGATTACGGTATGGTCAAGGATGTTTGTTGGGTTGATTCTGAAAATATTGTGATAAGCTCTGATGCAGAGCTTGCTAGTGGAGGCATGGGGTTATTTAGTGCAACCACAGGGAAGTTGAGGTATAATTTTCAAATTACAGATGAAAGCCAGTTGAATGGTTATAAAGCAGGTATACTAGGTGTTAGCTCAGATTACAAGTTGTTCTCCACTTATGAAAGCAACAGATGGAAATACGCGAGCGATAAAAAGCATGGGATTGGTGTTTGGGACCAAGTCACAGGAAAGCAAATAAATTTCTTCTCCATACCAACATATTCTACTAGTAGGCTGCAATGGTTACATAGTACCAACTGTTTGATGGTCGCTACAAGCAATGATGTCAAATTGGTGGATTTCAGGGAAAACAATGTCGTTTGGTCATGGTCTTCTGCTATGGAGGGTGGTGGTCCTTACAGGCACATAAAGTTTACGGATGTGATAGCGATAGAGGACCTTAGCTCCATTTGTGCAATAGATGCGCAAAGTTCGTTGGGGTTCAGTGATTTGAGGAGTACTACTGCTAAATTTGCAAACACGAAAAAAATTGAGACGCCATCGTCTATAGACAATCTTAGGCATGGTCGTCCCAATGGACCCCCCAAACTGGCATTTCATGAGGGGCAATTGTTCGTATCGCTGACCGATTGCATTTTAGTTTATAGTGGTTCTAACTGGGTTCGAACATCACAGCATCGACAGAGTCATGGTCACCCAATTTGTGATTTTTCAATTAGTGGTGATCGTCTTTTTGCTCTTCATAGAAATGAAGATGTTTTTGACGTATGGGAGCCTCTTAGTCCTCCAATTATATGATTCGGTTTTCTTCTCATACCTGTATTTCAATAGATTGTTAGAGTTTGTGGATCAAGAAATTAGAGATGATGGTTTCAAGACAGAACTAAATGGCAAACATCCTGTACTATGATCTTGAACACTGAATATTTAGAGATCAATGTGAAGACATTTCCAGTTTGTCCTTTTTTTTCTACTAGATAAATTTTCTCATTAGTTAATCCACCTTGAAATTCAGTTAATTGGTTTTTTTTCCCTCCTTTTGGGAGTAAGGAAAGTCCAACTGGCTTATCGATTCAAATTTCCGTTGAAGGATTACTAAGGTGACGAGAGTTTAAGCAAAAGTTCCTTTGCTATATGTTTGTTCATGTGAATCTTGTGAATTTTGGATTCAGGCTCTCATTATGAATTGGTTGATTGAAAAGCTCAGACAACAATAGGACATTTCATACAAATCTTTTTGATCCACTAGTTGGTAATTCTGGAAAAGGAGATAATATTAGTCTGCTTTGTAGTTTCGAAAGTAAAAGAAGATGACTTTTTGAAGCAAAATGAGAAAGTACACGACATTATGAAGAAAAAAGAGAAAGGTCTCACTCAAATTTGTAAATCCAACTTACAGCTTAAATCAAATTCAATTAAACTCTTTCGTATGTTAACTAGGGCCTTGGTTTAGTGTAAAATGCAATGCATGATGTGTGGTTTAGATACGCGCCACGGGTTTAAACCTTACTGCAAATAGAAACTTGGTATTTAAGTAGATAAGATCAAAAGTATATAGAGGCTAACCCAACATTTACTAGTTTAACCAATTTTCAATTGCTCTCGAGAATTTTTCGGTTATAAACGCATTACAGAATTTCTAAATTCAAAGGAAGTAGCTTAGGAGATCCTTATAAGTAGTTGAGAAATACCCCTTAGCCCGTACCAACCACTGGATTTCATGCATTGCCACTATTTTGGCGCACATGCATAGGTCGATTGCATCAAATTATTTTAGCCAATGGCAGGCCATTGTCAAAGCTTTTCAAACAAAGGGGAAAGTAAAATAACAAATTGCAACCACGAGTGCAACCAAGCAATCTATGAAGTAGGTGATATCAATGGAAGATCAAGATTCAAATCCCCACAAACACAAAACCATTAAGTAAGGTTTCATCATATACTTGAGCCTTAGTAGTGTTGAGTTATCCGGTAATTGTGCTGACGGGATATAGCACGTACACAATGAAATAGTTGAGGTGCATACAAGCTGGCCCAGAAACCATCATTATAAAGAAAATAAAAGGCAAACGTTGGTAAATATACACTAGCACATACCTCAAAGAAGACCAATCCTGCAGCTTTTTTTTTTTTTTTTTTGAGGTTGTTAATAATCCTGCAGCATTTTCCTACACGAACTTGGTCCATGTCAAGTTCTACTGATTTTTCTATAGCTTCAAGTCAGTTGTTTTAGTTTATTCAAAAAACTCAACTAACAACTGCAAAGCAGTAGCAGCCGTCTTGCGGACTCGAACGAATCTTCCATCATTTACATATGTTTACATCATAGAAACATAATCCACACGATAAGCACAACTCATGTGTATCAGTAAATGCATTTCCCTTAACAAAAATTATAACCATTTGTCAAAAAGAACAGAACTACTAGAGCATTATATCAACCTATTTGAATGTCGCACATGCAACAAAGATAAAACCAAGTCTTAAATTACATATAGGCTGTAATGGCATGAATGACTATGAATTCTCTAATGCTCAAATATTGTCCAACTTACCAATTAAGTTTTGGAGTTTAAATTCTTTTGGATGTGTCAATACCAGAGTTCCAGTTAAATCGTCTGCTGCCTCCAGAAGCGACATTGGGACTAGGTAGAAGACGAGTGTTTCGAGGAAGTTTGAGACACATTTTTACCCTCAAAGAGCTCATAACGGCGCATCAATTTTAAGACATAAGCATCATCATGCAGAGAGAAAGGAGTGCTGCCAAGTATCAACAAGAAAAGGCATGTCAAAATTTGGAAGAAAAAAAAATACAGTAATAAAATAAAAGCTAGTAAACAGAAAAGGGATGATAATTCATTTTGGCTATATAGCATGAACCAGAGAACCGTTTTACCAAGTAACAGATGCACTGACAATAGTTCAATCTATATCCATATCTTTTTTTATCTAATCTATTAACACTACTAAATTGAACTTGTTGTCTTTCATTTGTTTCCACCAGAAAAAGAGAGATGAAGGTAATACAACCTTTCTTATAAAATAGAGAAAAAGTTAGGATTAAGAGTCTTGTTAGTCCTATCAAATAAACATGGGATAAAAACATTTTGTAGGAGTCATAAAACTTGGGGGCAATATTTCCTGTTGAAAAGTCTAACAAGTTTCCTTAAATTGCATCTGCACATTTATTCAATGGATATTATAGAAATATTGAACAGAAAAAAGTAATTCTTGATGATGATGATGATGACGATATGCAAATCCTAACTATTGATGGTCGCTAAACCAAGAATTCGTGGACATGGGACAAGAATTTAACCGTACTACTTTTCATCTTGTTGTACTACTTTTCAACTTGAATTGTCCCTTAGTTGTGTCCACTTTCCTAAAAAGGAACACAATTGTATACACTTCTCCATATTTACATCTTTCTAATATCTCCTGAACAATGTTCAAATCCTTCAAAAGTCAACTTTACCTTCATTTTGGACCCACTTTCATCTAAATATCACAAAATGTTAAACTCTTACAGTATAATCTACTTCAAACCAAATGGGACAGCCAAATGGATAGGGAAAGAGTAGGTGATATTTTACTTAAATAGTCAAGATGGGGTGATTCATCCCCTTCCTCTTCCCATTATCATCTTTCTCAAGATTTGAACTCCTGTAGGTTTTGAAAATTTTAACTTGCAATTACAAGGACATAAGATTTGAAGATCCCAATAACAAAGACGCAAACTGAACTAAGTCGAGTACACAGTAGTATGATAAAAAGCTACTTGGTATCGTGGGATGAATCTCTTATCAGCAGTATGTCGATGATAATAAATTCTTACTGGATACAAAACTTTAATCAGAAAATGATATCGTTTCGCCTATGTATTAAGATGTTTCATACCTATTGAAGTCAAAGTGGACCAACTGCATATCCTCTGAGATCTCAATTTCAACCGTAGCATGGGGAGCAGTCTGTGTCAGTATGTCAAAGAGGAAGGAGCAAGAAAAGGTTAGTATCCATGTCAAAGAACTCTTTGATAATTTAAAGGGAAATTCCATGGACATTGGATGTTATATGCTCATATTTTGGAAACTAAAGAGTAGTTTTAGACAGGGTTGTATATATTTCCAATAATTATGGTGAACAGACTCTTCAATTGTCTTGACGCAACCATGTTGCACAAGTATTGACGGATGTGGTTATTTCAGACAGATCCTTCAATGTATACTTAAAACAAGCTAAACATTGGATATATCCATACAGATACTAAGTACCCATCTGCCTAATACAACCCCCAACGCATACCCAAGTTCATGAAACATAACCAACAGCTTTAGTGAACTGCAAGTGATGTGTCAAACAAATAGGGTTCTTCAGGTCCGAAAACTCCTGAGTTTCAACTTCAAACACTCACACATTGGGAGTCTAACTCATATCATTTGCAATAGCTCCACATGCTTGAAACATATTCAATACCAAAATGCATTTTACCTAAAACTGTTTGGATAATTATATATTTCAGAATTCCAGGTAAGTTTTGTAAATCTGACAAAGAGTTGGACAATTCAACACATTATTTTGAATGTTAAGAATCTAAATTAACAGTATGAAAAACACAAACTAATCCAACTGAACATAATAAAATTGCTCGCATACCTAACTGTTTGTCAAAGACTTAAAGGACCTTATCGTAGAATACTAATAAAACGAAAAAAGCAAATCAAAAGCTATAAGTTAAAATTGATTGCAAACATGAACTGTTAGTCAAAAACTTGAAGGAATTTATCGTACAATACTAATAACGCAAAAAGTAAATCAAAAGCAATGAGAAATTAAACAAAGTCTATGAAACAAATATTGCAGGAGATACAGTAATTTCAAATGAAAAGAAAGCTTTTAACCTGAACAAGTATAAATGGTAAAGAGAATCCTTGTGAAGGGCTACTTGCAGATTTGCGCGACTGTTCATTCCGCAGCTTAAGATTTTGTAGACTTGCAAGCTTTTCCCAATAGCGCAGAACGTAAAAGATCATGGCAATAACAGAGTAATTTGACATTCAGTTATGAGTTGGATGTAGAGTTTCTTCAATATTCATTTATAAAGCTTATGATAATATCAGGAAAAACATAGATATTGAACGTACTTGTTCTTCCAAGTCTTTCAGATATGCAGCTTTCTTTCCAATCTTAGCCATTAATTCTGCATGCAGCATCTGCAGAATACAGAACAATTGCAACTAAAGATGCATTTAACCCTATGAGAAATGTGGGAACCTAACGTAACGCAGGCCCACTTCTCAACGAGGTCACTGACATAAGCATTCTTATACATCTAGGATCAGTTACAGAGTACTTGTAGACAGCTATTGTGAGTAATGCAGTAATTGAAGCATCTGCCACAATTAGTGTTTCATCCTTTAACTACAAGCAACCACTTTCAAGCAGCCCAAACACAAGACCAGTGCATGACCAAAATGCTTACGCATACAGACAAAAATATCGAGAGAAGTAACGAATATGAAATTATGAATCATAAGCTACATCCTAACCTTAGTTTCCTCCATGTCCCTTGAATCTGAATTAGGAAGGCCCTTCCAGCGAATCTCCTTTCTATCTCTTTCGACAATGTCAAGGGCCATAAGGACATTGAGCGCATCATATACTCGTCTACGTGCATTCTTCTCATCTGACTGAAAAGGTTATAAGACGTTCTATCCAAATTATTCTCAACGGAGTAAGAAAGAATAGAAGTCTTGAGATCTACACTTAACCTCATTATGGGGAACTGAGAAGTTGCTTTCTGTTGCCTTAAACAAGGCTATGATTTCATCTGCTACCTATATATCAAAAATGATCATATATATGTCATATGCATACACTAGGAAAATATATAAGAATCAAGAGAAGTCAAACTAATTTACTTTCAGCTGCATGTTTTTAGTTAGATCTGACTTGCATACATTTTTAAATCTCCATGTGCATGGCAATGCAGTCTAAATCACAGCTGATACCAGTTATGGTGTCAGAAGAAATATTTAAGCAAGAGGATAAAAGGGAAGTTTTCACATTTGTGAGGATGAGTATAAACTATAGTTAAATTAAGTACCTATAATATCAGGGGTGTTACAAAGTTATACTTCTTATTTAAGATTCAATACCACCATTACTGTACAGAAAAAGCAATGTTTCGCATGGAATTACTATATGCCTGAAATATGTTCAGTATTGCAACATTTCATAGAACAAGCTCAGACATCTCGAACCTTCTTGAGGATATGATTACAAAATCCAGAACTAACAATGCACTAAATACTTTTCAAGAGATCTCCATATTCAACTTTCTTGTGCTAGTGGGAGGTAACAGTTACTTAATGAATTGTCGAGGTGCACACAAGTTGGCTAGACACCACCGTCAACAACAACAAAAACCCAGTATATTCCCACAACTGAGGTCTGGAGAGAGTGAGATGTACGCAGACCTTACCTCTACCTCGATTTGAGGCAGAGAGGCTGTTCTCGAAAGACCCTCGGCACAAGAAATGAAATGAAATGAAATGAAAAATGTCATACTGTCAAGCAGAATAAAGGATGAAAGTTACCTCACTGTATGTGGTCCGTCCCTTATCTTCCACCACCTTACAAACTGCAAAATTGGAAGTTGAAAGTAAAAGACTTGAAATCCTTATACAGAACAAAAGAAATACCAAAAAACTTTGTAAAATGTAAAACATTAATCCCTTATATTATCACTAACCCATTATACTATATTGTCTTAGACCTCCACCAACATTTTTTGAGCCTCTCTTCATCTTCTCTGTGCCACTTCTTTTCTCAATTTGAGAAAATATTTACGAGTTAGAACTTTTTTAAACGACTTCATAACAATATGAAAAAATAAAAGACAAAGGAAAGCATCAGTTAATTATGTCACCTAGTCTGACCACACTGAGTAACATGCAAAGTTTTATCGTCATAATCTGTTGCAGCCCGGGATGAACTCTCACCCTTGGAATATCTCTGATTGGATACGTGCAAAGTGTTTCCAGAGGTTTTATCATCCATCATCTACAACAACAACTACTACTACAACTACACCTCAGTCCCAAACAATTGGGGTCGGCCCGCTATATAGATGCTCACCAAATCATGTTACTTCGTTTAAACTCATCTCATGTCAATATTATGCATATACAAATAAGTTCATCTAAGCGAATAAATCTATAAGTTCTCATGTATCTATAAGTTCTCTACATTTTCTAAGCGTATAAAACTCTGACACGCTAAACCAGTCCTAGAAGCAAAGGACCTATCATAAAAGTTCTAATATGTCCTCAAATATATTCTAAACTAATAGGTATCATCCATCATCGACAAGGCAAATAACAACTCCTTTTGTCACAAAATAAACAAATACATGACAGCCCCTAAGTTAGTGCAACAATTCAATCACACAACTCCTTATCATGACGAGACAAAATAGTTATATATAGTCAACCCAACTGGCTTGGTAAATGATCTAAACCCTCATTCATCACCAAATTAAGTCCTAAATACAATTATTTGCAATTCAAAACAAGAAGTCCCTCTGCACAATAAATTTCTCTAACCCCTCATTCTTTTCTCCGGTTTCCCACCAATGTCCGATACCAACTTTGAGGCCCGACTAATAAGGATTCACATCGGGAACTCCCACTTTAATGCCAAATACGACTACACTCCTATGGCTCGAACCTGAGACGTATGGGCAAGGATGGAGGAGTACTTACTACCCGCACCACAACCTTTTTGGTGGTCTTTAATGTCATCTCAATCAAATACTAACGCTATCAAAGTTGTGAAACAGTAATGCATCACAAAATTACCGCACGCTACTAGTATTACCGCACAAGTGGGGTCTGGGAAGGGTGAAGTGTACGCAGACCTTACCCTACCTCAAGACCCTTGGATCAAGGAAAACAGTTTGAAACAAAGGAATGGAGATTACATAATCAAATTGCATAACTAAAGAAAAAACCCCAAAATAATTGATCAAATCTTTTTAGACTAGAGAATTACATAAACTAAACATTTGATTTTTGCGCACACAAAAAAAAAAAAAAAAAGTAAAAATACAAAGATTGGTCAAGAATGTAATTAAGTACAAGAGAATAAAGTGAAAGTTGAGATCAACAATATAGATGAAGCTAAAAGAGAAATTAGTTAGTACCAGAAAAATGTAGAGCGCTTGAGGAAAAAGGACTAGACAATTTTGTTCCCGCTATTTTCCCTAACTTATGAAAATCTTTTTATGTACATTTCTTGTTACATTGCTGCTTTTACAATTTTGACCCTCACTCCTCATTTTGGTCAATTCTTTTCTTTTTCTTTTTTTTTTTTTTTTGTCTGGGTTAGTCAATTCTATTTTAGGGGTAAATAAGTTTAGTCTTTGCGCAAGGCGTAACATATGGTTGTATACATCAAATTATCTATTTTGATGCAAAAGTTATTTGCACTCGATGTTTACATCAAACTTATGGATGTATGACTCATGTTTTACAAACTCACACATCATACACTCAACATCAAACTAACATGTCTTGCTTGCACGTGCATCTCAGTATAGGTCGATTTACGTATTTCAACTTTATACTTGATATTGAAAATTTGATATTTCATAGAATATGAGAAAAAAGAAAAAGACAGTCTTGACCCATTTGCATAGAATGCTCTAGGAAGATAAGAGAAAGAAAGCAAAAGCAGAATTTTTTTAAAGAGGAAAAGGGCAAGAGATGGTGAATTATATATTTTTTTTTCTTTTACTGTTTAGACTTAAATCATATTGATTGAAAATATAGGTGGATCCTAGTTTAAGACGTTGACTGAAATTTATCTTTAAAGGTAAAGTATCTTGAGCATAATATGGAAGATCAAATATTTCGACCTAACTAGTCCCTTTTATCTTTTCACAATGCATACCAAGTTACTCCCAACATACTAAATTATTTTCTTTTGAAAAGCACTTTTCTCAATGATACCGGCATCGCATAAGCCTGATCAGCCCAAAATGACACTGCCAAGTCCAAGACGAGCACGACCGTCGTTCAACATGCTAAAAAATTAAATAAAAGTAAAGAGGCAAACAAAATAAAAAGAGAAGTAAGATTTTCAAGAGGAAATATAATTTATTTACATTGTCTTGACCTGAAATTTTCAGCATCAAGGAGCTTTAGTACAAGTTTCTCTAGGCTTCTTGAGCCTGCTGATGGTTTGACAGCATCTGGACTACCATAAGCTATACAAGGATCTTTACCTACACCAGAAGTTCCCACACACCAAGCCCCGGGTGAAAACCGGCCAGAATATCTTTTCAAGATGTCCTTGTCAATTTTATCAAGAACCGGATCGTCTGTAGCAAATGTACGAGCAAATGGGACACCACTCTGGACCATGTCCTCAAAGTGTTCAAGTGTTAAATTTATAGGATACTGCTTCGGGGGATTGTCCCATTTGATGTAATGCAAGTGGTGGTTCACTGTTGTGTTCTGGTAGTCTTTGTGATTGCAGACAACAGTGTGGAAGTAGCCCTCGGAAGAATACAAGAAATTTGTGTAGTACATTAGAATAGTACGCGGGAGATTGTCCCAGCCCCAAATACAAAACTCAAGGAATGACCTTGAGAGCATCACCCATTCAGACCCTGGAAATGACATCAAAACAGTAAATGATTCTAATTACGGAAACAAAAGTTAAAAAGAAGAGCTAAAGTTTAGCATACTAAAGTACAGCATAGGTTAGATGACTTGAGAATGAATGATGATTGAAGGGACACATTCTACATGAGAATATGCTCAATATATGTTGAGGGAAAGCATAAAGTAGTGTCAATTAATTAGCTAATATTGGCCATGAATCTTCTATCTTACACAGCTTTTTGCTGTCACACTGTTTTGCTCAGAATTTCGGAAGGCATCAAGCAAGTCATTTCACTCATGATACATAAAATTCACTCCAAATTTGATTATAGGCACTTAAACGAAAACAGTTATATATCAGCTTAAAAGCAATCTACTCCTCAAGTCCAAATTCGCTTGGCCTGACGTTTACATGTGTTTTGCATGAGAAGGTAACAAGTCATCGAATCATGAAAAAAAAGGATGAAAAATGGCTAATTAAAAAGCAAATTCCAGTATTTCTCTGAAGGATAAGCATCCAATATCTATTAAAGAGCACAGGCCCATCCAGCTGTACTACTCAGTATAAGATCATTTCCAAGATCCTAACCAAGAGGCTGCTGGTAGTGTCATGGATGACTTGGTTGATAATTGTCCCTCTGCATTTGTCCCAGGAAGAGTTATCACAAATAATATCATTCTTAGTCATGAATTGGTCAAGGGGTATGGAAGGAAAGGACTCTCAGTGTATGATGAAGTTACACATGCAGAAGGCTTATGACTCCGTTGAATGGGTGTTCTTGCAGCAAATTCTTAATGGGATGGCATTTCCTGACATGTAAAATGGATTATGTGTGGTGTAAAGAGAGTGTCTTACTCTATATTAGTAATAAATGGGGAACCAGCAACACCCTTTGATGCTAGGAGAGAGCTAAGACAAGGGGACCCTCTGTCCCCGTTTCTACTTTTTTGATGAAGTAAGAAGTATCATTAAAAGGCATCAAGAAGATGCAAATAGAACATAGTACAAAAGAAGATGAAAAGTTAGCTCCATAAGCAACAGTAAAACTATGCTATGACCAGGGAGCTAACAAAATCCAAAAAGTTATACGGGCAATTTACAGGTGTTCAAAAGTGCCAACTAAAAAGACTAACTAGACATCTAGCTTTCAGAATGTGTGTTGGAGTTGAAATTCCATCAAAACATCTTCGGTTCCTCTATTCCAAAGATGCCAAAAGATAGTACCAGGAATCATTTTCCAGATTCTTTTGATGGCTTTATCAACTCCACAAAAACTCCAGCATTCATAAGCTTCTCTTTGATTGACTGAGGCATTACCCAACTCAGACCAAAAATAGAGCAAAAAAATACTTAAATAGGTGCCTGAAGACCTTGAGGTAAGTACCAGATTTCAACTTCCACCCCACATGTGCTAAAATGTAAATAAGTCTACTTGGGTTTGCTGAAGATATACTCTTGCTCTCCAGGGGTGACTTGACCTCAGTTTCACTGCTATATGAGTGTGAAACTGCTATATGAGTGTTTTCTTACTTTTTCCCAAGCTTCTGGATAAACAGTTAACAAGAACAAGAGTTCCATATACTTTGGTGGAGTGAGACTGGAGAAACACCACGTAATCTTTAATGCTTTGGGGTTCCCTAAAGGAGAATTGCCGGTTAGATACCTTGGAGTTCCCCTAAGTACCAAGAGGCTATCTCTGACACAATGCCAGCCACTACATGAAAGAATGGTGGGTAGGGACGCTTCCTGGACTTCCAAATTCCTCTATTACGCAGGGAGATTGCAGCTAATTAAGTGCATCTTCTTCTCCATTCAAACTTTTTGGGCTCATGTCTTAGTATCCTTAAAGATCATACATTTGATTGAAGGTATATGCAAGAGCTTTTTATGGACAGGAGGAAATGAAGTCACAAAGAAAGCATTGCTTGCATGGGAAAGAGTGTGCTATCCAAAGTCAGCTGGTGGTCTCAATGTCATTAACCAGCAGTGACCAACATTTCTGGAAATCTATGTAAGAAAAAGGACAAGTTGTGGATACAATGGTTCACACTTCACACCCATTAAATAAAACGGAAGCGGGTATGGGAAGTTTTCCCTAAGCAAGTATCTTCAGCGGTGAAGAAAAATTTGAAGACTAGAAAGAACTTTGAGGAAGCTGGATACACCTTTGAAGACCTGATCAACATGAACTCCCCCTCATTCAAAAATTTATATCAGAAAATGAGAGGGTCCTTCCAGAAAGTAAGTTGGTGTAGGTTAGTATGTAATAATCCTGGGTGCCCCAAGTGGATTTTCACAGTGGTAATGGTAGCACATGGAAGACTATATACTAAGAATCGACTACTCAAATGGGGAATGATGAATCAAGCAATGTGCCCCATGAGAGCTTGCAGATGAGACTGTAGCTCATTTATTTTTTGAATGATGCTACTCTGGTAGTTTGTGGACAAAAATACTCAGCTGGCAGGGAGTGCTTGGACAACCAATGGAGTGGATACTGGATGCAAGAGCTAAATGGAAAATTAAGTTTGCAAATGGAAAAAATGCAAAAGCAGTAATCTACAGGATGGCGATGGCTGCTTGTGTATACAATGTTTGGCAGGAGAGGAACACGTGAACTTTCAAGGCAAAAAGAGAAGTATTGAGGTTCTTAGCAGAATGATAATTCAGGACATCCATTGTCGTGGCCCTTGTAATAAGAAGCTGGCTCAACAACTAGACAAGCTAAACTTTTATCCCAAGTTATTTGTATGAAACTCTGAGGTAGTAGAACTGGTGAGAATGGAGCAGTGTAGATTCTAAAGTTGGGGTTGCATGTCCAAATTTAGGGGTTCTTTGGTTCTCATGTACAAGTTTTCCCTTTGGTAAATAAAAAGTTCATAATTACCACAAAAAGAAAACCAATTCCAACGTATAACAATAAAAACAATCTAGTCCCAGCACCCCCTCCACCTCACCGACCCCCAGAAGAAGGAGGTTCTATGTTTAAGTGATGTCAAAGTTATCATTGTCCAATGTCTGTTATGCTTAACACTGGATACTGGTAGGAAACAAGTTACTCTGCTTACACATGCTCTTAGAGCTTTGTTGAAGCTCAGAAAACATAGGTGAACGTCAGAAGAGCCCTAAGATCCCAGATATATCTCTCACCTACCACCCTAATCAGATGAAGCTACCTTTACAATCTTTCAATAGAAACTTATTACTAGCACAATTTTATTATGGTATTGAGCCATCTACCTTAAGAGAACTTATGAATAAGTGAGAACTAATCATTTTATTGTTCCCAGTTTCCTAATATAAAAACCAACCAATGACTGTCATTGAAGTAAAAAAGTAAATGAATCACTACAATGTAAAGCACACATAGACACGCATATATAGGTGCATCTGGAAAAGGAGGCTAAACTCGATCAGTACCCATGAACACCTTGAAAGAAGCAGGCATCGATCTTTTCTCCTTAGCCCAGAACACACCAGATTTCTTCAGATGATATAAACCAGGATCTATGATCACAGGCCTCGCCCTCGAAAACCTAGAAGTTGAAATAGGTGATTCAGAGTTACTCAACAGCAATTATCATACATAAGATCTTGCTGTCAGAAGAAAAATCCACTATGGAAAGAATGCTCACTCTTTATAACCAATATTACTTGAGTGCTCAAGAAAATTCAGATCCCTAGGCAAGTATGAGAAAATGTGTAGTATATCTGAAACAAACAGAAAAGAGATTAGACAAACAAAGACATTTGTAACATGCTGATAACTAGAAGGTGGAAACTGCAAAAATTTGACCACATCAAAATTAAACAATATGCAATGATCGTTTTTTGCTAAGACAAGAAAGAAGCTGGGGAAAAAATAGCAATAAGCAACCTTAGAAAGCAATAGAAACAATGGAAATGACCCGATGAAAACAGAATGAATCGTCTGGACTTTTTGGTTTCTCCACTATGTACTTAAAGGGAAACAGGATTGAATCTAATATAGTGAAAATGAGACAAATGAGCATTTAACCATACAAGTGGAAATGCAATGTGATTCTGCTGCATTTTCTAATAACTATTGAAATCATTCTATCTTGTGTACAGTATAACGTTCCTTGCATACACCTCTAGACATGAACCTCCAGAACACGCGGCTTTAGGAGACGTTATAGTCATTGTTTTAGCATATAAGTTAGGAGTCTTTTGGACATGATAAGGTGTGAATTTTCAAATTTGAGTATTTGAAGTTGAAGTTTAAAGACAGCTTGAAAGATGATTCCTTCAAAGGACTTTACTCTGGTGATAATAAGATTCTCATAACTGCAACTTTCAGGAATAATCAATAATCACATAATAAGACTATACAAACATGTGATATCGCTTTTTCAAAACTTTTCCTTAAAAGTGCATACGTTTACGTAATTAAAACCTTTCCTTAAAAGTGCAAACATTTACGTAGTTAATTTGATTATTACCACTACTCCTTTCCCGTGTTCCAGACAAACAGAAAGGAAAAAACAAAAGAAAACAACATTAGTACTAGCTTAAATAGAGAATAAACTCAATCAAGCTAAAATTTCAAACCTTCCCTTAAAAAGTGCAAATATTTACAAAATTAACTTCATTACTACTGTTACTCCTTTCCCATGTTGCAAACAAACGGAAAGGGAAAAAAAAAGATAACAACATTAGTTCAAGCTTAAAAAGATTATAAACTCAATCAAACTTAAGTAAGCTATTTCCGAACCACTTAACATCTCCTTACTCCTGCATTCACCAGATATAGCGCAGTGACTTCACACCAAGTCCAAACAACATCCTAAGTTCTAGAGTGAGCCAATCATATTAAGATTATGCTAGTTCATGTGCTGCTGAGAAGCAGCATTTGGATCAAATTCATTATCATCAGGGCTATATGAGATTTTTAAGTCAACCGCACAATGTATCACTATATCGACTACTCCATCTTGATAATGAATGTAGACAGTACAAATGCACATATTTCAACAAATTCTAACTATATATACAACTCAAGCCAAACAAACTTGGTATGATACTATGATTCAAAAAAAATTACATCTACTTATTACAATTCTAAAAAAACAAAACAAGCGTTTAAGTTCTAAGCACTAACTACGTACAATAAATTTACACTCAAGCAACTCATAAGGTAATTACAGGTAAATTTTCAATAAGCATTAATTGCTAACCTATTAAAAATAAAAACTATCCAACTATCACACATTAAAATTCACGGATAGCTATCAATGTAAAAGGATAGCGCGGTGCACAAAGCATCCCACATTCACGCAAGGCCCGTGGAAGGGCTGCACCCCAAGGATGTGATGTACGCAGCCTAATCTGATGCAAGCATCAGTGGCTATTACCACGTCTATCAATATATACAACTTAAATTCATTAAACGAAGGAAATGCATGGAGGAATCAAAGTACTAACCATCTTGAGTCATAAGGGGATAAATTTACACTCAAGCTACTCATAAGGCAATTATAAGTAAACTCTCCATAAGCATTAATTGCTAACCTAGTTAAAATGAAAACTAACCTACTATCACACATTAAAATTCACGGATAGCTATCAATGTAAAAGGGCAGCGTGGTGCACAGAGCATCGCGCGTTCACGCAGGGCCCGGCCCGCACCCCAAGGGGTGTGATATGCGCAGCTTAATCTAATGCAAGCATCGGTGGCTGTTTCCACGACTATCAATGTATATAACTTAAATGCATTAAACAAAGGGAAATGCATGGAGGAATGAAAGTACTAACCGTCTTGAGTCATAAGGGGATAATCAGAAGCACTAAGATTAATAAACCAATCCCAAGTCTTAGCCAACTTCAACAAAATAGCAATAGCATGTAACATAGAAGCTAACATAGTAGGACCTTTATAAGTAACAAGATCTGCTTTTCCAACAACCTTAACATTCCCAAATTCCCTAATAACAACCTCTGATTTAACATACTTAGCTAATTCTAATCTCTCATTATCATCAGCTTCTAAATCAAGATTCAATATATAATAATTCCTAGGATGATACACTGCTTGTAATAATCTTTTTATCTTAAAGCCATCATTTTTAGTACCAGAAATTAAGTAAGCCAATCTTGGTAAATTAGGCAAGATTTCAACTTGGGTTTTAAAAAGTTTTGATTTTGAATGTTGGGTTGATGATTTTGAGCTAATTGAGGAAGTGGGGTTAGTGAAAATTAGTGTTAAAATTAGTATTAAGATCAAGATTGTGAATAGAATAATGGGTGTTGTGTATTTTTTGTAATTAATGAATCTAATGTGACTTCTTTTCATAATGGTTTATGTTATTTTGTACTGGAAAATGATGAAATGGGATAGTTTTGACAAGTTTAGATTGAAGATTTTTGAAGGGGAAATGTTGCAGGTTTGAGGTTGGACAAGTAATATGGTGGTTTCCGGTTTGTTTAGGTGATAAATGGACTTGTTAACTGCCCATAATATTTTTGAAGTTTAATTGCTTTTTTTTTTTTTTTAATCGGTCCCACCAGGTATTCCGTATTCTATTGAAACCTGATTAATCTGTATTACTCCACATAAGACTCATTTTTTTTTAGAGAAGCGCTCCCTACTAGAATTTTTTCCATTCCATATTTAATTGTTAAACCAACTGTGAGCAAGCATATCTCACTTATTCTCAAATTAATTCTCTTAAGCAATAGGTTATGTATATTTCTATTTTAATTCATTCATAAATTAATGATGTTTTCTAACTTTAAAATAATTTAATTTCTCGTTTTATTTTTAAAGAGGAGCGTTTCCAATTGTATAAATGGTACATTTGAAAGTCACAAATTTTAAAGGTACTCTGTTCTTAACCAATATGTTTATATAAATAAAAACACACGTAGTTTTAAGTGTTGATAGCATAATAATCACGTAAATATCACAAAAAATAATGGTAAGTACTCATTTATCCATAATTATGAGTTTAAAAATGGAGTTGCCTTTGATAGGGAGCACCACTGATTTAAAAGGCGTTTGGGAGGCGAGGTGTGGGCTAGCGTCGAGACAGGGCGTAGAAAAAAATGCCCCAAGGCGACCTGCTCGGGCGAAGGTAACGAAAGGTGTTAGCCTCATGCAGTGGCGGATCCAGAATTTTTGTTAAGGGGTATCAAAGTATAAAAAGTCAGCATATAAAAAAATTAAAGGGACTCAACACATAGTATTTACACATACAAAAAAAAAATTTACCCATCCACACAGTATATTTTTTCTGCGAAGAGGTATCAATTGATATTCCTTCACTACAGGTAGATCTGCCCATGGCCCCATGGTTGGAGCGTAAGCGTGAGGCGAATCCGAGTGTATAGAAAACCTTTCAAATTAAAATAAAAAATACTAAATAAAAGTCTTTAATTCCCAAAAATTAACCTAGTAACTTTACAAAATTAATTAAAATATTATTTACTAACTTCTAAAATGTATTTATTCAAATTAGTGTCAAAATTTTATTTTGTTATTCACTTTTACACTCTAATTGTTATAAAGTTCGAAAAGGATGAGTAGCTTTCCATCTACAGTTAGTTCTCCTGGAATCCATTATTGAGTTGTTTCGATGCTTCTAAATCCCTAATTACTAGCCAAAAGAAATGAAAAGAATTTGATTGATTGCTTAAAGATTGAATTATCCATTTCGTTCCTAATAAAAAAGATTGATTTATTTATAATAAACTTTTATAGGAAACTTGCTAAGATAAAAAAAAGTTCTATATGTTTCTTTCCTATTATTTTTCTATAATTTAACATTTTTTTGGTGATTTTTTTATTTTTTTAATTATTTATTCTTATTATACTAATTTATAAAATATTAAAAAAATTCTTGGGGCTTTCGCCCCATATAATGAGCATCTTATCAGTAGTGTGAATAGACGTATATTTAAATTTGTAATTAGTAGATATGAATTGAGATTTTTATTTTATTTTTTAAATGTCTTGAGATGTGTAATTAGATATAAAAAGATACAATTAGATTTAATTAAGTTTTTGAATAGCAACATCAATTTTCTTTTAACTGTCTTGAGCCAAATATTAGCTACGCGACCATTTCCCAGACCCTCAAGTCTCAACAACCAAAGGGCCCTTAATTGTTTATTGTTTATTGAGGATCTGATTTCTGAATTGCAAGATATATATATAGTTGAATTTCTTCAGATGAAGGTGAAGCTTTTGGAAGAGTTCGGAACAACAATTAAGTCTATTGGGAGACTGATTACCATGGAATGACAATCCAAAAGATTCTAAGGAAGGAGCTTAGAATGTGGTATAATTTTAATAGATGATCACACTTCAAAATGGTACGAAAACATCAATTTATGTAATTCATTTCTTTTTTAATAGGCTATTGTTTATTATTCCTAAATTATGACTTATGTTCTAGTTTATATAATTCATTACTTTTTTAATTCATTCTTAAAAAAATGATAGTTTTATTTTCTTTCTTTTTTTCTTATAATGATCATGTATGGGCCTAAGTCAGTTTTAGGATTATAAATCGAATTTGAGTTCGAATATAAGCAAATCTTCGTATCAAAGTTAAATAAATACACGAAATAGACGTAAATGCGGAAGAATGACTTGATTTCAATATATAATTCTGAGTACAAATTTGGGCAGAGTTTCAGTATATATTTCTGGATGCCCGTTATACAAAATGAACTACTATTTATAGGTCTAAGAGCCTTGCCCACGTTCTCCACTATCAGTTGTGCTTTGACCCACGTTCTTGGCATTAATGGAGAGGGTTAGTGGGGTGAAGTAGTGGGCTGCAAAGCTGCTGGAACCGAGGCGATTCACAGAGGTGCATATATGTGACCTCGGTGAAGTGGCCTTGTTGTTCGCTTCAGGTAGACATCACCGAAGCTCAGCTTACGGCTCGCCTTCGGTGATGACCTCGGCGCCTGACTTCGGTGACCCACTTATTTGCTTCGGTCTCTGGCTTGTTGTCACGTGCTCGATTGCTGTCAACTTGCGTGACTGGGGCGAATTATCGCGAGTCGATTTTTACCCAATACAGATCATTTTATAACTTTAAATAATTTAATTTCTAGAACGGTAGATATATAGGACTACTGGTTATTCTATTTGAACATGAGAAGCTTTTATGATTATACAAAGGTTATTGTATATGTAAAATAAAAAAAAGTCTATATTTACTGTTTTTAGTCAAATAAGTTTTTTACATAAATTAAAATATAAGGAGAAAAGTGTTGTTAACATAAAAATTAAGTATCTATTATCAAAAGTTGTGGTGCAGTGGTAAGAACTCATCCATCCCTAACTAGGGGTCTCGAGTTTAACCCATCAAAATAGAGGCACATTTGGTAGGGAACACTTTATCCCCCTCCCTAGTGGACTTCACGACGTAAATTCGAATTAATCGGGTTATGAAGCAGGTATAGGACATCGGGCGGGAAACTAAAAATATAGGTAAATAAAAGAGTGTCTCTCTAATAGCTCAAATAGTTTAATAGATGATCATACTTCAATTTGGTAGCAGAGTGTCAATTTATGTATTAAAAAAAATTAATAAATGATCTTTATTCCAAATTAATTGACTTATATTCTAGTTTATGTAATTCATTTCTTTTTTAATTTATTCTTAAAAGAATAATCATTTTTTTTTGGAATGTCGTTTTATAACTTTGAAATAATTTAATTTCTGCAGAGCTGGACAGATAGTACTACTAGTTGTTCGATACGGACCTGAGAAATTTTTATGATCATACAAATATTATTTTATGTGAAAGATCACAAATTTCATAAATTTTTCTTTTTTATATAAACTTTGTTCTTGGTCAAATAAGTTTACTTAAATTAAAACTTATGGAGGAAAGTGTTGATGTCATAACAATTAAGTATATATTATCAAAAGTTGTTGTGGTGTAGTAAGAACTCATCCATCCTTATATAGGGGTATTGAGTTTAAGTTATGGGAACATAGTCACTTTTAGTAGGGAGCACTTTACCCCATATAGTAGGATTTCACAACATGAATCCGAATTAGTTAGATTCTGAAGCGGATACCGAACACCAGGCGGGAAACGAAAAATATAGGTAAATAAAAGTGTGTTTCTATTATATTTAATATATTTTGATAGATGATCACACTTCAATTTGGTATCAGAGCGTTAATTTATGTAATACATTTCTTTTTTAATAAATGATCTTACTTAATTCCAAATTAATTGGCTTATGTTTTATTTTATGTAATTCATTTCTTTTTTAATTCATTTTTAAAATAATATTCATTTTTTTTAAGGAACGATTGTTCCATAACTTTGAAATAATTTAATTTCTACAGAGGTGGATAGGCTACTAGTTGTTTTATATAGGCCTGAGAAGCTTCTATAGTTTTACAAATATTATGGTATGTTCAAGATCATAAATTTCAAAAGTCTTTCGTTTTTATATAGACTTTGTTCATAGTCAAACAAGTTTACATAAATAAAAATATACAGAGAAAAATGTGGATAGCATAACAAGTAAGTATATATTATCAAAAATATGGAGGAGTGGTAAAAATCTCCTATCCTTAACCAGGGGTCTCAAGTTTAATCCATGGTAACGGAGTCGCCCTGGTGGGGAGCATTTTACCTCTATATTGATACATTGTGTTGCTACAGTTAATAAATAGCCTTAGGGGCCATTTGTTTTTATTAAGATTAAGGCGTCTGAACCTGAATACACATCTAAATATTAAGATATGATATCCAGAACTGAATATTAACTAATTAAGACTGTTTGTTTTCAACATCTGAATCTGAATTACGCCAACTTCTATTTTTTTGCTTCTATTCTTCTCGAATAATATTTTGAAATGGATCTTGTTAAACTCCAAATTTGAAGATGAAAAATATGATTAGGAAAAGGATTCACGTTTGTAAATTCCAATTCTAAAATTTTCAGTAAAAGTTTTGAGGAATATTAGTACTTTTGGCTTTGGTAGTTGCAGAGAGAAACAGATGGGGTGAGAAGCCTATTACAAACCGTAAGAAATTATTTCCGAAAAAGAAGCTATATCACTTTTAAGAGTCTGTATGACATAAAGACATGATTAAAGATCTTATTTATTAAGAGTTAATAAGGTCTATTAAGAACTTTTCAAGAATAAAAAACAAATGCACTTAATGGGTAGTTATTTGAATTATTCAGATTCAGACCCCCATTAAGTGCAAACAAATGAGGCCTTAAAGTGATTCCAGATGACCTTAAGGAGACCCCGAACAGCACCATTCTCATGAATTTAGATTAGTCAGGTCCTGAAGCGAGTATCAAATATGATGTGAGAAACCAAAAATATAGGTAAATAAAAGTGTGTTTCTCTTATATCTATAAAATTTTGATAAATGATCACACTTCAATTTGGTACCAGAGCGGCAATTTTATGCAATTCATTTCTTTTTTAATAGTTAATCTTGCTTATTTCCAAATTAATTGGCTTATGTTCTAGTTTATGTAATTAATTTCCTTTTTAATTCTTTTTTAAAAGAATGGTCATTCTTTTTTCTTTTTTATAGGAATGATCGTTTTATAACTTTGAAATAATTTAATTTCTGCAAAGGTTGATAGATAGGACTACTAGTTGTTCTATCTGAACTAGAGAAACTTTTATGATCATACTAATATAGTGGCATGTTTAAGATCACAAACTTTAAAAGTCTTTCATATACTCTGTTCTTAGTCAAATAAGTTTACACAAATTTACACATACAGAGAAAAGTGTTGATGGCATAACAATTAAATATATACTATCAAAGGTTGGGGTGGAGTGGCAAGAACTCCTCCATCCTTAACGAGATGTCTCGAGTTTAAGCCATGAGAACGAAGTCACTTTTGCCAAGGAGTCTTTACCCTTTATAGTGGGACTTCACGGTGTGAATCCGGATTAGTTAGGTCTTCAAGCGGGTATGGAACATCGTGTGGAAAACAAAAAATATAGGTATATAAAGGTGTATTTCTCTAATAGTTTAAATATTTTAATAGATAATCACACTTAAATTTGGTATCAGAGCGTCAATTTGTGTAATTTTTTTAATAGATGATCTTACTTATTCCTAGATTAATTCACTTATACTCTAGTTTATGTAACTCATTTTTTTAAATTTATTTTAAAAGAATGATCATTTTTTTTCTAGGAAGGATCTTTTATAACTACTAAATAATTTATTTTTTAACAAAGGTGGATATATAGGACTACTAGTTATTCAATATAGAGTTGAGAAGCTTATGATCATACCAATGTCATGGTATGTGCAAGATCACTAAGTTCAAAAGTCTTTCTTTTTATATAGACTCTATTCTTAGTCAAATAAATTTACACTTATGGAGAAAAGTGTTGATGGCATAACAATCAAGTATATATTATCAAAGTTTGTGGTAGAGTAGTAAGAACTAATTAATTCTCAAATTGGTATCTTGAGTTTAAACCATGGGAACATAGTCACTTTGGTATGGAGCACATTACCTCATATAGTGGGACTTCAAGACATAAATTCGGATTAGTCGGTCCTGAAGCTGGAATCGAACACCAGGTGAGAAACCAAAAATACAGATAAATAAAAGTTGTTTCTCTTATATCTGAAATAATTTGATAGATAATCTTGCTTCAATTTGGTATCAGAGCATCAATTTTATGTAGTTCATTTCTTTTTAATAGATAATCTTACTTCTGCCCAAATTAATTGACTTATGTTCTAGTTTATTTAATTCATTTCCTTTATAATTTTTTTAAAAATAATAATCACTTTTTTTGGAATGATATTTTTTTAACTTCGAAATAATTTAATTTATGAAGAGGTGGATAGATAAGATTACTAGTTGTTCAATATGAACCAGCGAATCTTTTATGATCATACAAATGTTATGATATATATGTTTAAGATCACAAATTTTAATACTTTCTTTTTTATATAGACTCTGTTCTAAGTTAAATAACTTTACATAAATTATCACATACAGAGAAAAATTCTGATGGCGTAACAATTAAGTGTATATTATCAAATGTTGTGGTTGTGTAGTAAGATCTCATCTATCCTTAACTAGGAGTCTCTAGTTTAAGCCATGGGAATAGAGTCATCTTTGGTAGGGAGCACTTTACCCCCATATAGTGGGACTTCACGGGGGTGAATCAGGTCCTAAAGCAGGTATCGAGCATCAGGTGTAAAACCAAAATTACATATCAATAAAAGTGTGTGTGTCTAATAGTTTAAATATTTTAATAAATGATCACACTTCAATTTGGTACCAAAGTATAAATTTATGTAGTGTATTTCTTTTTTAATATATGATCTTACTTATTCCCAAATTAATTTACTTATGTTCTAATTTATGTAATACATTTCATTTTTAATTCAAATGATTTTTTTTTTTTTATTTTGGAAATGATCATTTGATAACTTTGAAATAATTTTATTTCTGAAGAAGTGGATAGATAGGACTACTAATTGATTGATCAAACAAATGTTATGGTCAAACAAATATTATGGTCAAACAAATATTATGGTATATTTGAAATCACAAATTTACGTAGACTATGCTCTTAGTCAGATAAGTTTATATAAATTAAAACAAATGGAGAAAACTGTTGTTGGCATAATAAATAAATGTATATTATGGCAAAGTACATAAAATAGCACATTAATTTATTCGAAAAATACAGTTACACACCTTAACTTTGTGGACGACCTATAATCACCCTTAACAATCGAAGTCTTAAAGGATTACATGACAAATGGAGTTCCTAAACTCGATTGGAGCCAAAAAAATATTGTAAACAAAAATTAATAAATGCACGTGTCAATTCTTAATAGGCAATTTCATAAGAAATTAAAGCACTAACAATCTTGAGTCATAAGGGGATAATCAGAAGCACTAAGATTAATAAACCAATCCCAAACTTTTAGACAGCTTCAACAAAATAGCAATAGCATGTAACATAGAAGCTAACATAGAAGAACATTTATAAGTAACAAGATCTGCTTTTCCAACAACCCTAACATTCCCAAAATCCCTAATAACAACCTCTGAGTAACATCCTTAGCCAACTCTAATCTCTCATTATCATCAGCTTCTAAATCAAGATTCAACATATAATAACTCCTATGATGATACACTGTTTGTAACAGTCTTTTTATCTTAAAGGCATCATTAATTTTAGTACCAATTTTTTTTTTTTTTGATAGAATGTATCAGAAATTAAGTATGCTAATTTTGGTAAACTAGGCGAGATTTCAACTGAGGTATTTAAAAATTTTAATTTTGAATGTGGGGTTGATGATTTTGGACTAGTTGAGGACGCGGGGTAAGCAAAAATTCGTGTAGAAATTAGTGTTAAAATCAAGATTGTGAACACTATAATGGGTGTTGAGTATTTTTTGTGGAATCTAATGTGATTTCTTTTCATCGAAAAATGATGAAAATGTCATAGTTTTTGTTAGTTTAGATTGGAAATTTGAAGGAGAAATGTTGCAGGTTTGAGGTTTGGACAAGTGATATGGGGTTTGTTGAGGTGAAATATACTTGGGGAGAAATGGACTTGTTACCTGTCAAATATATTTTTGGGGTTTATTTTTTATAGTACGGTCAGAAATTCTATGACTTACATATATTAATTCTCAAATTACCTTATTCTAGTTAATATACTTTTGTTTCTTTATTAGTTCATTCATAAAAGAATGGTGGATTTTAATTTTGAAATAATTAATTTATTAATTCATCTATACAAGAAGCTTTATGATCGTATAAACATTATTTTTGTATTTTTAAGATCACTTATTGTAGAAATATTTCTTATATAAATTATATTCTTAGTTAAATAAGTTCAGATAAATTAAAACATACGGAATAGTAAGTGTTGATGGTATATTAATTAAATAAATACCACAAAAATTAGTGGAGTAGTAACTACTCAAACCTTATCTGAAGTTTAAGCTATGAGAATAGTATTGCCTTTGGCAATGAGCACTTTACCCCTATAGCGGGACTGTCGGTGTAAGTCCGGATTAGTCAAGTGTTGAAGGGGATACAAGACACCGGGTGAAAAAAAAATTATCATCTCTAACAAATTAAACAATTTTAATAAAATGATAACACTTTAATTTGGTATTAGATGGTAGAGTAATGATTGCAAGTCTCGCCAACACCCATTATCAATAAAAACAAATTATTTGTTTGGCTCATCGTATGAAAGAAAATGTGTTGAAGTTAATGAGAAGTTTGTATAGTCGCACAAATGTCATAATATGTTTATGATCCAAATTTTAAAAATTGTCTTTCATATAGACGATTTTATAAGCCAGATAAGTTTACATAAATTAAAATATAATGAGTATTACGTGTTGATGGAATAATAACTAGGTAAATACTACTAAAGGTTTTGGTGGAGTGGTAAATACTCATCCATCTTTAATCAGGAGTCTCAATTTTAAGCCCAAGGAATGGAGTCGCCTTTGGTAGGGAGGACTTAATCCCTTAAAATGAGACTTTTCGACGTGAATCTGCATAAGTCAAGCCCCTAAAGCAGGTATCTAACGGTGGGTGGAAAATCAAAAATATAATTAAATAAAAGTGCATCTTCTATAACAGACCTAATATTTTGATAAGATGATAACACTTCAATTTGGTATCCGAGTGATAGAGTAATGATTTCAAGTCTCACCTACGAAATTATCAATAAGAATTTTTATTTTGAGCTCATATTGCATGTAAGAATACTTTACAATTACAAAATCAAGTTATAGTGCAATCAAGAAAGACTCTGCTTTACGTCTAACTAGCTAATTTACAATTACTCCAAAAAATCAAGAATACTCTGCTTTACTCTAACTATAGCTAATATAAGAACTCCAAAATATTAATAAATCTCGTTTCTTTCTGAATATTTATTATAGATACGGATTTGGATAGAGTAATGGAATATGAAATCTGTGGCTCTATTGACAATGATCTCGTGATGGTAAAAATTGAGGAGCCAAAAGTTGTTGATGCAGTAATGACCGAAGCTATTGAATTCCCAATAATTAATGGGGTTATTCATAATGATCTAGACACAAAGCGCAATATTGTTGACATAGTTGTGAGCGAAGCTAATGAATTCCCAACAATTAATGGGAATCTTGATTACGACGTACTAATGAAGGATGCACATGGGGGGGAATAATTTAATGGATATAGGCATAGATTCTACAATTAAGGAGATGTGCCAGTAGGAAAAAGATACACATTATGGGCTTTACTGACTTGTCCCTTGCTAGAAAGTAAAAGCATTATTTGAAAATGTGGTGAACGTTAAAGAAGGGAAAGGAACCCTCGATTTGAGCTATAGGAAAAATGTGGAAGTAGAAGTCAATGATCCAATGGAAGAGTAATATGAAAGTAGAGTTGTTTTATATTAATATGTACATTGCACAAACTGTAGCCCTTGATTTTGTTTGATCAATTTCTTCCATTACAATCGTTGTTTGGCTATTCTACAAAATATTTGTAATTTTGATACAATATTAACTTCCCATTTTTTTCCAAATAAATCTCCAAATTTCTCCAATAATAATAATAATAATCTATATCTATATATTATTAAAAGCAAGGTAGTGGTTAGGACAATTAACTAATTTGTAGTTAGGAAAGTAGTTATTAGTTGTTGGTTTTTAAATGATGGCTATACATATGGCTAAAACCGTATAACTTGTGCAGTTTTGTAATTTCAAATAATCCACGATGAAGTAGTTTTTATTTAATTTTTAATTTGAATTGCAATATAATTGTTGAATTTGAATGAGGCAGATCAATTTCTTCAACTCCCCTATGTGAAAACACACGTTCTTTTTAACTTCCCTACGTGCAAACACACGTTTGTTTATACTCCTTCCTTACAGAAATATTTATCCAAAATTATATATACCAAAGACAGTTTCAAAAGTTTGAAACTGATTTCATCTTCGCAAGTTCCAGAGTTTAATCCTATAATAATACTACCTACTGATTTCTCTTACAAAAGTATACTGTACGATTGAATCTTATTGACAGAACTTCTAATCTTTCTAAATCGATTTTAATGATATATCAGTAAAATTTGTTGCTCTTTCTATCTTAATAGCATTGTTTATTGATCAATATCATTACTTCCTGTTTCAATTTGTTTATTGATTGTGAATTCAAGTTTGATTTCGTTTCTTGCTAATTACTGCATGCAATGGATTGTCGGGAGCACAACAAGCATCTGTGTGGAGCTGTTTGGAGTTCTTTGGTAGACTTAGTGCTTACATGATTGTGATCATCTAATTACTTAGATCATGTCTGCTAAAGCCTGAAATTGCAGTGTTTGATATTTTTCAGTCTAGGCTTCGGATTTATCTCCAACATTATGTTATCTAATATATTTACTTTTATCGTTTTTATTTTTTTGGTCTGTGTTATTCTATTCAAACATGTTTCTTCTTTATGAACAACTTTGTTCTATTTCATGATCTTCAATTTTAACGTGGGTGAATGTAAAAGAAATCCAGCAAGTGCAGGGAGTGATGATATTATAAGGAACCTATGGGATATCTCAAATCTGTGGTTGATGGAATTAAATTGGATAGCAACATAAAGTCTATTAGAGATATTCTCTATGATTGCACAAATGCAGAACCCATTTTCGATAGAAAGTCGTTTTAAAAGATGAAAAGGTACGGATATTCCCTTTTAAATTACTCAGATATATGTGGTTGTAGATTTGCTATATGAAGTTACATCTTCTTCGCCACAAAGTTCTCTACACGAAAAGTACATCTCGGGGCTTTAAAATTGTTCTAAAATAGTGCACACCAGAATATTGAACTGTTATATTAGCCTTAATATACCTACGGGATATTTGCGTTTGATGGAATAAAAAATGATAGCATCCTTATCTCGATAAGAGATCTTCCTTTTTTGATGAATATTTTTCTGTGTTCAATGGTCATGACAACTAAAGCATGACTCGCTTCAATTGCTTTTTTATGCTATTGTGGTAAGGACGTCATTCTTGAACATAAAGGAAAGAAGATGTATATAAAAGACTACCATTTGTTTTTGTTGCTTGGTTTCACGAAATTTAGGTACAGTGCAAAAGTAAAAATTAAGTACTACCTTTAATATAATGGCAAAGTGCCAGCACCCTCTGTTTAGAAATATTTGAATAAGAGCATGCAAAACCAGCCTCCTTATTATTGAGAAGTGTCTAATTGGGAATAATTCATCCGGAAGTAATATATAAAATAACAACAGTCCCAATCCTACATCACATTTGAAACAAAGAAATCTCCAAGGAAAATTCATCTGCCTCTTATTCTGAAATTGTCAACTTTGAGCATGAACATGATAGGAATTTTATATAATTAAAACATTTTTGACATGATTAAGTTGTTGTTTTTGGTCATGTAGGTTGAACAGAATTTCACTTTGTGGGGTGCAAGAAGTACACAAAGAAGGTTGATAATGTCGAGAGGAAATCTTATTGCAAAAAATATGACTGTAATGATCCTTAAATTGTGCATAGGTCTGATTGTAATTTATGTTTACTTAAAAGTTAATTTATATGAAATATGTCACTTCATAGTTTTCAATCAAAAAGCCCATTCAGGTACGAATTTCACGCGCAAGTAGAGGATGATTCTAGCTTTATTGGATTGTTGCTTTGGGATCGTGAAGCAAAAAAAAAAAACTCATAAAAAAATTGCCTAACGAATTAAGACAAGGTTTAATACATATATGTTATTTCATATTAATTGTTTATGTGCATTTCATAACACTACTCATCCTAATTTTTGCTTATTCAGACTTCTGCTGCAGTTGATTTTTCCTATCAATTAGGGTTGGATTCCTTACTTGAACGAAAGGTGCATGTTCAAAGATTTGCTAAATAGTAGCAACATCATCAAATAGGATGAATTTTATAACGTTTTGAAGCTTTGTGATGATGAATATCTTATTAAGAAAGTCTATCATCATTCGGCCTGTGAAGATACATTCTTTGTAAGTACTAATACCCACAACATTTAACTTTTCTTTTCCCTTTCGGATGATATTCTTATTGTGCATAATTCTTGATGATGTTAATAGATAAATAATAGAAAAGCCGTAAGTGGAGTTAAAGATTCTACGGTAAGTTCGATACTCACTGATGATCTTCTAATTAATTATTTTGATGACATTTTCTGCTTGCAATGAATCCTTTTTTTTCCTCCCCTACTTTCATCTGGATGTGAAGGAAATACGGTAAATTGCACCAACTAAGACTAGATAAAATAATTTTCTAAGCCTGTAGAAAAGAGTATTCTTATAATATTGATTGCGTATTCTAAGAGTGGATTCAACAACCAAGCAACAATTAAACCACTCACTTAACAATAAACTAATTATTTAGACAAACACAACTATTTTCACTATTCATGATTGAAAATCTACCATTCAACTTTTTGATATTTATGTTTATTTATTTATTTTATCATACATACTTCTATATGAAATAATATCTTCATTTAATAGGATCCAAACTTTAATAATGAACAAACTCTGGATGGAGATAAAGTATCCATGGTGAGTTTGACTCAAAATTTTAAAGAGAAACCTTATGGAGGCTGACTTTTATAAAAATATTTATAATGATCAACTGTTTCCTATTTATATTTCTTATTTGAGGCTTCCTTTCTAACTGCAAAAATACATGTAGTCATCTCTCTGTAGTGTTTATATAGCATTTAAAGAAGTTCAAGAATTCAACTTTGGTAAAGTCCCAAATCAGTCTAAACATTTTGCAAAATCGTGCAGATATTTAGAGAAGTTCTACTGTTCTTTATTGTTATCACTCCTTTTGTTTTTTGGATGCTATATTTTTTGTGTTAGGTTGTCCATGTAGGCACCTAAGCGTTGTGCACATTTATTTTTCAATAGCATAGCTTCAGCATCGGTATATTATTTATAGGATTTTATAGCTTATAATGACATGATCTCTACTGCAAAGACCTCTGCCAAGAGAAGTACATTGAAAAGCAGATCCTGTGTAGTAGAGGTTGATGATGATCTCAATGAACAACTCTCAAGCAACAACATGAAACGAGTGGCTAAAATGGAGAAAAATAAGTATGGCAACATAGATTTTGGGAAAGTGAATGATCGATGAATGATGAAGATATATTTCCTGGATGCTTCACCTATCTTTCAACATAATCCTGTTATTCTACTTTTTGTTGCTTCAATTCTGTAAAAATACTTTAGAAGATTGTTACTGAATGGGAGTAGTAATTCTTGAAAATAGAGTCTGCGGCGGGAGCTGTTTGGAAAATCTATAGTATTGGATGATTTGTAGTTTTATCTGCATTTTACTTTAGGAGTTATATCTATGTGTTACTCTATTTTGCGATTAACTGCTTCTTTGCAATAATCCATAAGTTCACTTTCTACTAAACAAACATGTCAAAGTTGTTTAAGTTAATCATTATAAATAGAGTTATTTTAGTCTAGATTACACTGGCTAAGGTATGGTATGTACGACAATTTACTTATTCCTTTCAATCAGTATAAGTATTAAGCAGTACTAATTAGCAAGCGTTGATAAATGAACTATATTTCCTAATTATTGGAGAAAGTTTCAGTTATACTTCATGTCTTCATTAGGTACATATTTTTCTGGGAGATTCTTTAATTCTATGTGTGATTATGTTAATTTGTACTTCTCATATCATCAAATTCTAATATGATAGTTCGGCAAAAAAGGGCATGTAATGAATCATTAATTTATAATAAATTAGAAATGAAATGGATTATATTTACAATATATTTTTACAAATATAAATGCAGGATCAAATCCCAATCAAAGGCTCTTCCACTTATATTTAACATATCTTGGAGACACGACAAAAATAAAATAGAAGTTTATGTTTAAACTTTTTGCTGTTAGGTAAGGAATTTTACATGGGTATCTCCTTCAAATACAAAATACTCTTTGTGACATGTCAAGTTTATATTAATTGTTCTCTGCATGCACGTTTTCTGGCTCTTTTATTGGTTCGAGCTTTTGACAATTACGATGAATGAATAGTTGCGACTTCAGAATTAATAATGAAAATTCCACGCATTTGCCAGATACACTTTACTATGCTAAATTTGTTTTGAATTCCCCGTGCATCGCGTGGGTACTATACTAGTAATAATAATAATAAATGTAAGAAAATGTGTTGAAGTTAATGAGAAACTTTTATAGTCGTACAAATGTTATGGTATGTTTATGATCCAAACTTCAAAAGGCGTCCTTTATATATCAAATAAGTTCACATAAATTAAAAGATACGGAGTATTATGTGTTGATGTCGAAATAATTAGTTGAATAGTTCAAAAGGTTTTGATGGAATGGTAAGTATTGCCCCATCCTTAATCAGGAGTCTCGAGTTTAAGCCTTGGGAATGTAGTCGTCTTTGGTAGGGAACATCTTACCTCTTATAATGGACTTTCCAGCGTAAATCCGGATTAGTTGGACCCTAAAGCAGGTACTAGACACTAGATAAAAATCCAAAAGGAACAAATAAATAAGAGTGTCATCTCTAACTGCTTAAATTTTTTAATAAGATTATAACACTTTAATTTGGTATCAGAGCGATGGAGTAATGATTTCAAATCTCACATGCACCCAGTATCAATAAGAATTTCTATTTGTTTGGCTCATATTGCATTTGAGGGAATGTGTTGAAATTAATGACAAGCCTTTTTATAATCGTACAAATGTTATTTTATGTTTATGGTCCAAATTTCAAAACACGTCCTTAATATAGACTATGTCACTGTAAAATAAGTTCACATGTATTAAAATATAGGGAAATTTACGCCCCATGAACGTTGACCAAGAATAATTACTTTTTCTGTACACCTTTTCTTGTTTCTTTCTTTCCATATACATTTTATCATTTTTAAATATGTATTTAACATTTTAAACATTATTGATATATATTTAATATTTTAAATATATATTTAATATATTAATATTATTGATATTTAATATATTTAATATTATTGATATTTCATATTTTAAATATATATTGAATATATTAATCTTATTGATATTTAATATATTTAATATTTTAAATATTATTATGTTGATAGGATTCTATCATTAAGCCTAAAATCGTGCAACTACCATATTTAATGGTAATCTATTTTTTTTTTACCATTGTTTGTTCCTTTACTTAAGGGAGTTGAATATTATACTATTAAATATTAATATTAATATTAAGAAATATATTTAATATGTATTAAATTTTTGGATACAAAAAGTTATGGACACTTAAAAGTAATTATTTTTTGATGGGCGGATATATATGAAAAGAGCCCTAAAATATATGGGGTATTACGTGTTGATGACATAATATTGGATAAATTCTATCAAAGGTTCTGGTGGAATGATAAGTATTCATCCATTCTTAATCAGGAGCCTTGAGAATAAAATCGCCTTTGCTAGTGAGGACTTATAGTGAGACTTCTCGGCGTGAATCCAAATTAGTCGAGCCCTAAAGCAGGTATCAGACAGTAGGTGAAAAATCAAAAATATAATTAGATAAAAATGTGTCTTGTCTAACAGATTAAATATTGTAATAAGAAGATACACTTCAATATGATATCAGAGCGATAAAGTAATGATTTTAAGTTTTACATGCACCCATTATCACTAAGAATTTTTATTTTTGGCTCATATTGCATCTAAGCAAAATGTGGTGAAGTTAATGAGAAGCTTTTATAGTCGTACAAATGTTATGGGTATGCCTATGATTCATTTTTTTATATATAAATTATGTTGTTAGCCAAATACGTTCACATAAATTAAAAGATATAGAGTATTATGTGTTGATGTCAAAATAATTAAGTAATTACTGCTAAAAATTTTGGTGGAGTGGTATGTATTGCTCCATCCTTAATCAGGAGTCTCGAATTTAAGCCTTGGGAGTGGAATCGCATTTGTTGAGGAACACCTTACCTCCTATAGAGGAGTTTCCGGCGTAAATCCAAATTAATCAGGCCCTAAAGCTGGCATTAGACTTCAGGTGTAAACCCAAGAAAAAATAGTAAATAAGAGAGTATCATTTCTAACCGCTTAAATAGTTTAATAAGATGATAACACTTCAATTTGGTATCAGAGCGACAGAGTAATGATTTCAAGTATCACCTGCACCTAGTATGAATAAAAGTTTATGTTTGTTTGGCTCATACTACACGTGAGGAAACATGTTGAAATTAGGAGAAATTTTTATAATCGTACAAACATTATGGTATATTTATGATCCAAATTTCAAAAAATATCATTTATATTGGCTATATTATTTGTCAAATAAGTTCACATAAATTAAAATGTACGGGGGTATTACATGTTGATGACTTAATAATTAGGTAATAGTATCAAAAGTTGTGTTGGAGTGGTAAGTATTACTCCATCTTTAATCAGGAGTCTAAAGTTTAAGTCTTGGGAATAAAATCGTCTTTGATAGGGGGCGTTTTACCTCTTATTATAAAACTTCTCGACTTGAATTTAAATTTATGAGGCCTTAAAGCAAGTATCAAAAACCGGCTGAGAAACTAAAAAGTAAGTAATGAAAGTGCGTTATCTCTATCAGTTTAAATATTTTAATAAGATGATCACACTTTAATTTGATATCAGAATTTGACGAAGTAATTATTTCGAGTCTTATGTGCACCCATTATCCATAAGAATTTTTATGTGTGTGGCTTATATTACATGTGAGGAAATATGTTTAATAGTTAAGTATATAAAAGTATTCTTTCACTAACTGATTACGTCAAGTCACAACGAGGAGTTGGTAATCAAAATAGTCTTATTGTCAATTAAGAGTGTTTAGATTAGACATGATTCCTAGGCGGATTCGACATTTCAGCATAGAGGGTTCTAGTTCAGGTCACCACTTTTTTTTATTAACAGAGTTCGAAACTAATTATTTGTAGTTAGTAGTGAATTTTTAATAAAAGGGTTGAATTAAGCTCTCGAGTACGGATGAGTCATTTGCCTTTGCATGACATGCTGCATTGTTCAAACTAATTCCTTTACTCTCTTAAGTTTGATAGATTTTCGGAATTAATTTCACATACAGTAAGTAAGTTGTTTAATAAAACAACAAAATCAGACATTTGGTGTTACACTACATCAACTGAATTCTACATACTATAGCAATAGACACTAATTTTTTATCTAACAATCAAATCACAACTTTACCCATCAGTAGAAAAATCACAAAACGTCTCTATTGCGTTTGCCCAAAGAAGCCAAATTTAAATGGCCAGAGTAGAACTTTATTAATCTGACAAATTCTTTTCTTATAATCAATTTGTATCTAACATTTATTTGGCTAATTATATTTATGTCGTGTAGGATTCGTTAAAAACGAATCATTCTCTGCCTAAAATTTCTTGAGTTCAATGTATCTTGTTCATGTTGCTTGAAGCTTGTGGAGTTTGGAATGAAGCGAACTTCAAATTGCATTTGAACATTGCTAAACAGAACAACCTTCACACTAACAAACAGCTGCGATTTGAATCATTAGCCAGATAAATCTTGTTAAATTTACTCAAATTGCAATAGAGTATGCTAGCTACTACTTGTTTCTTTTTGTTGTGGTGCACAAACTGAAATTGTTTCTCTATTTTATCCAATGGTTGAATTAGTGATGAGCTTACTGTAGAGAGAATTTTTTCTGAAGTGACAAGTGAGCAGTTTCGATTAAAGGATCCACTTTTATGATACGTTGAGCAATTCCAAAGTTATAGAAATAATTTGTACAAGTTTCCTCCATATTTTAACGAAAATACATTAAATATCCTGATATAAAGTGTTTTTCCAAAATATAGATGTCTTACCTAGTGTGGGATTAATCCAAACCCCTATATAGGCATCACCAGTTTGAAAACCAAGAAAAGGTACATCATTATAAACTAGCTCTGCCAAAACTATATAGAAATAAACCTACAATTAGCATGTCACAAATTGCAAAATTCTTCTTCAAATAGTAGTCGTAGTGATTTGCAAACAATGTATGTATTCACTCACCTATCCCCTAGACTTTACAGTGTTGAAGTCTTTGACAATAACTATACTACATCAGAAATTAAGACCTCCATGGCCACAATCCACCCCCCTCCCCCCAAACCCCCCCCCCCCCCCACAAAAAAAAAAAAAAAAAGAGAGAGAGAGAGAGATGGACTCATACATAAAAGAATCTAATAAAGATCCACTAGATTCAGAATAATTAAGTATGTATTCCTATACATTTATCGACTGTAACAAGTTCAGCTGATCGAACCTGTCCTAGAACCGTCTTCAAACTAAAGAAGAAGCATCCGGCAAACCTTGCCGGAAATCATCATCAATATTCACGGACGTTGGCCGTCTAGTAGGACGTTTGATCGGAAGAGAAGCACGACAAACAGGACAACTAGAGTGAGAACATAACCACTTATCAATACAAGAAACATGGTACACATGTTTACATGTTTTCAATTGTCTAACTTCTTCTCCTTCATTAAACACCGTTAAACATACAGGACACTCGTTGCAAGATTCTTCTGAAACTTCTTTCTTGTACTTAATATTCAAAACCAAGTCCATATGTTGTGTAATAACTTGACTTTTTGATGCATCATAATTTTCCCTTGTGTTTTGTTGGAAAATACTTTGTGGACATTTTAAAGCATAAATGAACACGTATATAAGTATTGGTATGATTATGAGTATGACTAGAGAGAGAACTGCAAATAAAGGGGACATGTCGGAGCTCCGGGATGATGTTGCCGGAGGAGGGGGAGGGGGAGTTAGTGTGTGGTGGTGGAAGAATGGAGCATGACAATAGATAATTTATTTTGTTTTGTTTGGTTTTATCTAGACAAGTGTACATGCATTATAGGAAGTAGTAACATATTAATAATATTTTATTTGGATTTATTAAGATTAATTATTGAAGAGTAAAATATACGACAAAATAGTGTAACATCATATAGATGAGATATTAACATTTTCTTAGGTATCAAATGAGGAGTCGTACCATCAATTATTGACTCTCAAGTCTCAAATATTAATTTTCAATTGATAATTTGGTTAGGAGTTAGATAGACTTACTGATTTATGGCATTATTTAAAGGATCTAATTAGATGCACTGATAGAACAAAATAATTTTATTTTATGATCAGTTAGATGCACTGATAGAATAAAATAAATTTATTTTATCAATGCGATTCAAATTATCTTTTTAGGTTATAGTATCGGATTTACTCTTAAAAGAATTAGCACGGTATTTGTTATCATGGTTAACTTAATTTGAAGGGTAAAAAGCTCATGCGGTGTAGGTGCACCAAACAGTTTTTTTTTTTCAATAAAAAGTTCTAGCATACAATTATGATTTCCTTTTAAATGACTACTAATGATGACTATTAATAATGATGTTTTGATATTTAATATTTATTTATTGTTAGAACTAGAGTGTAGATTAAACTACAATTACCCCAGGACTTATCATATCAAATCATCAAGAATTAAAATAATAGATGCGGAAGCGTACCTGAATCCATAGCAACCGGTTTGATCCTTGAATCCCGTGGTTTTTGGTCTTCCAAATATGGACGGGGCCTTGCCTCTTTCACTGATGATGGGATATCAGTAAAATAAAACTTACGTCTGATTTGGGGACCATAACCCTTTTATAGTAGAATATAGTTTATGTGATTCTAGTTCAGCCATCATTAAACTAGAATTACATCCAGGTATCTACACATTAGCCCCATACTTTACGGATATTTTTACGCTAATTGACATACTAAACCACTTAATTACAAAAAATACCGATATTTTTAAATAATTACCCTATATACCAACACTTTTTTATATTTTACAAAATATACAATTTTTCATTTCCTTTCTTCCCTCTCTACCCAAAACCCTAACTTCTCTCTCTCTCTTTCTCTCTTCTCCTCCACCCACCCACCCCACCCTTCCGCCATCACCCCCTCCCCCGTGCCTCTGCTCCGCCGTCGCCGCCGCTGCGTGGCTCCACCACGGCGATTGGAGCAGATTTGCTCCTCTTTTTTCATCTTCTCCTCTTTTTTCTTTTTCTTTTTCATTTTGTACGTGTATATGTGTGTATTTTTATGTATACACATGTATTTTGTTAATACAAGTTCAGATCTGCTTCTCCTTCTTCTTTTTTGCATTTGAATATACACATTCAAATTCAGATCTGCAAGTGTATGTATCTGTATGTTCGTGTATATACATGTAATAATTTTCAGCGCACAAGTGTATGTACGTGTATATCACTGTATGAACGTGTATATCCGAACATCTATTTGTATTTTTTGTATGTATTTTTCTGTGTATGTCAAGTAATAAATGTCAAACACATAAATTTGTATGTTTCGTTTGTAGATCTGTAGATTCGTGTATGTATGTGTGTGTTTAGTGTATGTATAACACAATTTTTTTTGTGTATTACATGTATTTTTGTTTATATGTATTTTCCAACTTTAATTTTTAAAAAAATCAATGTTTATATGTGTATTTACGTGTATTTTATTTTTTAGATTTAAAAAAAAAACCCCGGTGGTGGATGGCGGCAGCCGGCGACGCCGCCGCCTAGGGTGGTAGCAGTGGGGGGGGGGGTAAGTAGGAAGAATGAGGAACCCTAATTTATTAGTTTTGTTGATTTTTGTATATAATGTGTAAAAAAATATTGGTATTTTTGTAAAATAGAATAATGTTGGTATTTTTTGTAATTTTGGTGTTAGGATTGTATATATTTATAAATGTCCCTACTTTACGAGGTGTCTAATTAGGCTCATTCAACTTTAAACCTATGTAGATCACTTTAATTGGGCCAACCTTTAATCTTTAATAATAGCAGTTAACATACAATTACTATCGATACATATGTATGTTAAGGGTGGCTAACGGCCCGGTCCGGTCCGGGACCGGTACTGAATTCCGACTCCGGTTCAGAACCGGGCCAAAAAAATTTGAAAACCGGGCTTTTACCGGCCTACCAGTCCGGTCCTATCCGGTTTAAAAAATTAGTGCCGGATCGGGACCGGTTCCGGCGACCGTTAAGCCGGTCGGTACCGGTCCGGTCCGGCCGGTTTAACGGTTATTTTTAATTTTTTTAGTTTTTTTTTAGGCAAATAAAGTTGAAAATTGAAAAACTTAACAATTTATGTAAATACCATTTGTAATAATTAGGTAAATTATATATTTTAATGAAACAAAATAATTATGTAAATTATATTTTGAAATTTATTAATGTGTGAATAAATAAACACTAAACAAACGTTAATTGGAAAAGAAATACATACAATTTATTGAAAATTCGGGAAATACATAATTCAAATGACAAAAACAAACTAGAAATATAAAATTACAAAGATACTAAATAAACTAGAAATTCGAATGTACATAATTGAAATGACATACAAAATTTCTTAACCATTTCTACAATTATTACGCAGATATATGCCCCCCACACGACGACTCTATTCGTAATTATGTTGTCTTTCTAAGTGTTGTATAAGTTGATTATAGGTTCCATCCACTAAGCTCCACTCTCTTGCACAAATTCTACATTTAGCTTTGTGATCTTCTCTATTATACTCCATAAATTTCCAAATTTCATAGCGACATCTTCGTTCAGGACGTTGTGGAGCAGCAGAAGCGGGATTAGCGGGAGCTTGATTTCCAGCCATTATAATTTATAATTTGTTTGGACTTTGGAAGAAATTTAGAAAATAGCCTTTGAGAGTAATTTGAGAGATAAATTGATAGAAAATGCTAAATTGTGTGATATAATAATGAAATAATAGGATATATATAGATAAAAATAGGTTGGGAGTATGGGGGGCGTTTAAGGGGGTGATAGGCAAATATAGCTATTTCTTGCCGTTGTCCAACGGCTATATTTGAAAGAGAGTCGTTGGCCAAAACTGCCGGTCCGGTCCGGCAGTTCGGGCCAAATATATATTTTTTTGTTTTTTTTTTTTTTTTTTTGTTTTTCCTTTGTGTTTAATTTAAAGTGGTGGATAATTTGAAAAATATTACAACAAAATATTATTAAGTTTTTACTTGTACATATGTTTGGAATGTTTAGTTTATTTCAATGTTTAAAATTTAAACTTAGAATTAAAAAAACTTGTAGTATTTTTTTATACTTTGAACTTTGAAGTAATGAAATTTTTGAAGTGATGATTCAAAGTTAAAACTTTTGAATTAATTTGTTAAGTTCAAAATTCAAACTTTGAATTAATTTTAGTAAATTCAAATTTGAACTAATTTACAAACTAGTAGTAATTAATTGTAGTATTTTTGCGCAACCTATAAATTTAAAATAAAAAGTATGAAGACAATAGTTGTTATTGAATTCCAAGACTTGGAGCAATTTTATTGAATTGTTTAACACATAAGTAGTGCAAACAATAGCTAAACTTCAAACTTGTAAATTCAAAATTCTTATTTAGAAAATTACATTCTTTTAAACATATTAGCTAGTTTCTTGAGGATAGTTGTAGGCTTTTCTTTAGGAACTGGTCGTTGTTGATCTTGTTCATCATCTCCTTCTGGTTCTTCGTCTTCTTCTTCTTCTTCTTCTTCTTCTTCTTCATTGCCGGTTTGACTCCCTTCACTTGTTCCATCGCTCAAAATTTGATCGAGATATGCTTTGCCTTTTTCCTTAGTAAGTTCTGGTAGACCAAAGTTTCTTCGCTCTGCTCTGATCCAATCCCTGAATAAAACTCCTGTCTCCATTGCCTCCTCCTTCAACGAATATATATGATCTCCAATTTGAAATCTTCCTTGGCTAAAAGCGCTTTCTGATGCAACTGATGAAGCTTGAATTGTTGATATATCCCGGGCCATTTTTGAAAGAATTGGAAGTTGCGATTCTTGATTCTTCCAATAATCCAACAAATTCTTAGTTCCAAAGTTATTAAGTTTCTTTGGATATTGAATTAAATACACTTGGAACTCGCTGTATTCATCCCCGTACTCGTCCTGTTCTGAAAGCAACTTTTCGTCAAGTCCCCCAAAAGTGCTCATCCCCGCATGTGAAGAACTTTGCCCGGTGGATTGTATTGGTTCCGTTGGTGTAGCAGTGTCTGCCCAAGCTCTATACTTTGCAAAAACAGCCACAGTATCTGCATAAACTTTAGCAATAGCCTCTTCTACACTTGGATACCCATTAGTAGCAATTTCAATAGGAGTAATTTCTAAATTTGCGTATACTTCTCTAACAAGTCGTTCAGTTAACTTAATTTTAAAAGCGGGATGCAACACAGAAGCAATGTAAAAAAGAGGAGGAATTGGAAAAAAATATTTTCTAAATTTTTCAATCATTCTCTCTACAGCCGGTTTGTAAACTTCATATTGCTTATACATTTTCGATAATTTCGATATTCCAGCTATATAATATAACATGGTAGGAGTAGTTGGATAATATTGACCGGAAAATTCTAAAGTAGCTTGATAAAAGTTTTGTAAAAACTGAAGAAAATATTGAACAAGTTGCCAATCCTCATCTTTAAAGTTATAGATTTCCATAAAATGTTTATTATATATTTGAGAAATAGGCACTCTATAGTCATAAGCGACAGTCAATGCATCATATAAAGTGTTCCACCTAGTACAAACTTCCTTTGGGACTCTCCTAATTGGCATTCCTAATTCTACACATTTTCTTTCCCATTCTCGTCTTCTTTCTTGGTTTTTATTTCTAAAAATATAAGTAATAGCTATCTGCACCTTTTTTATAATTTCGTTAAACAAGTCAAGACCATCTCTTACTACTAAGTTGTAAATATGACATGCACACCTAACATGAAAAAATTCAGCAAAAGGGGGGTTCAAAATAGATATCAAGTTCCTAAGTGCATATGTGTTGTTTGTAGCATTATCTACCGTAATACTAAAAACTTTGTTAGATAAAAAGTACGTACGACAAATTGATGAAACTTTATTACAAATATAATTTCCCGCGTGTGGTTCATCAACAACTTTATAAGCAATAATACATTTTTGAAATACCCAATCAGGATCTATCCAATGAATAGTAACAGTAATATAATCACATCCATTAGTAGAACGATCCATATCCGTAGTAAGACATACTCTAGTGTCAAAGTTATCAAACATATATCGCAAATAATCCTGATATTCGTTCTTAAATTTAATAATATCATTTTTAACAGTAGTTATTGGAGAATCATGAAAAGAGGGATTATATATAGACCGAACATAACGAACAAAACCAGTAGAAGAAGGAAAACTATAAGGTAAACCCTCGAGGTCAACTAGTTTACCAATAGCTTCCCTATCCTTTTGTTTATCATAAGTAAGAAGCCCTCCTGTTGTTTGGTTTTCTTGTTTGGGTACCCGAAGATTGATCATGCGCTACTCCCCCATGTTCGGTCCCTAAATATATACCACCCGCCCGCGTTGACCATTCTTTAGGATGTTTCTTTTGTAAGTGAGCCCTAAGTTTACCCGTCCCACCCTCATTACCCCCCAATTCTAAAAATCCACACCTTATCACAAATCCCACATGTGGCCGTCTGCGCTACAACATTCTTTGATGCAAATTCCCACACCTCAGATCTATCCTTACGTTTAGCCAGTATTCTAGTAGGAGGTTCAGGAGGCAAGTCAGACTGAACTTCGGGTGGACTAGCTTGAAATTCAGGTGTTTCTTCTAAATTAACCCCGCTTTGATTCCCATATCGTGTTTCTAATATTACGTGATCAAGTATATTATCAGCGCTAACATTATGATAATATTGAGAATCATCTATGTGGGTGAACTGACTAGAACTACCAGCAATTTCTTTACCCTTATTTCCCCTACGACCACGTGCCCGCCCCCATTACTAGTTCCAATTGAATCTCTTTGAGACATAATAATAGCAAATAAAATAAATATATATGACAAAAAATATTATAAAATAGTAGAAGTAGGAACGACCAACCAAATATAACCGTATAATTAAGGTGAAGTTGAAACTTGAGCCTCCACTTCAATTAATTAGTTGAATACTTGATAATCAAAAAATTGTAAAAATAGCCAAATTGATATTTCAACCACGTAGCGCCTCCAATTGACCCGATACTTGATATTTGTAAACTTCACCAAATAGCCAAATATAACTTTGATAGAAACTCCAAATAGAACTTGATAAAGTAGCCAAATTATAAATTTTTAACAAATAGCCAAAGTAGAATAATAGCAATATTGTAGAAAATTTGAGAGAATTGGAAGATTTGTGTGAAAAATAAGATGAAATAATGGGGTATTTATAGAAAAAAATAGTTAGGGTGGTTATGGGGTGGTAGAGGGGTCAAAATGGCCGTTTTTTGCCGTTGGACAACGGCTAGGGGGTCAAAAGAGCCGTTGCCAACGGCTAGAAAAAATAGATTTTTTCCTTTTTTTTTTTTTTTTTTGGACCGGTTCGGTCCGGTCGGTTCCGGTCCAATTTTATACCGGTTCATCCGGTTTTTTTTTTGGCGAGGTCGTTTCGAAACCGGCTACCGGAGGCCGTTAGGGACCAACGGTCCGGTCTCAATCGGTCCGGGCCAGTCCGAGCCAAATTAGAGCCGTGTCGCATAGGAACCAAATTAGATAGAAGGAACATATACTTCGATTACTTGACATATAGATTGAGAAATAACATATTCTTCAACCAAAAAAAAAAAAAAAGAGAAATAACATATTCTTATAAACATAAACGATTACCGCAAGTAATCAGCTGAATAAAATTTGAAGCTAATGAGAAACATCAGTTAATATAGCTAAAATTTCATTTTCAGTTTCCAAACGAGATTCACTTTTTTTTCCCCAAAAAAATGCGAAGTTACTAGTACAATACTATCAATAAAGTCGTGAGTGTGGGGGAAAACACAATAAATTGGGCTGGTGGAAAGTTTGTGGTAAAATTTACAGAACCTGGACACTTTTGTGCAATAAATTTCAGCATGTGTGCCCTCCTATCATTGTTAAGTCTTTTGGTTCCTACTTAAAAATAGTTTGGCAAAATGGTCTTGAAGTCTAACACTTCAAATTATGAATCGACAAGAGCATCCTTTTTAGAAAATATCAACGGGCTAGTATTGCCTGCAAGAATGTGGTAAGAGATTCAAGGGCAAGTGCTGCTCAGACAACACTTCAAGTTATCTAGGAGAATGAGAGAAGAGATTAAATGGCTAGTGTTGCCTATGCAAGAGGGGGTCAAAGTCAATTGTTGTTAGGTGATACCTATATTGCCTAAGAGGTAGCACTTATGAGAAAGGAAGAGCGGGATGCAAGCGTTATTATAAGATTTTGTAGGGGTATTTCTGTCTAAAATTGAGTTATTAAAGTTAACAAATGTCGTTCTTGCAAATAAACTTTAAACAGGGTCGATAAGGCAAATCACAACTCATAGTTTTGAAATTTACCCACTTTTGTGCCATTATCACAGTAGTGGCCTCCTCTAAAAAACTGTTTCAGTTTTACCTCATCGCTAGAACACAGGGAAACTCTTGGCGGATCGGAAGGTCAACCCCGAGGAATACCGTCAAAAGATTACCTATAAAGACTAAAAGATTGCTATGAGTTTTTCCATGTTCTGGTAATAGGGCTAGACTTCAAATACATTTTCCGCAGTGGTTAAAACATTAACGTGTCGTCCCGCCACTTGGCAGTGCCATTCGGCGCAAAATCTTGGAGTTCGTGGACCATATAAATGAAAACCAAGTGCACAAATAGCCTGGTTCCAAAGCATCACTTAAGGTGTAGTCACTTTTGGTAAAACTTAAATTTGCAAGGCGCAACCACTTTATTAAATTCAGTTACTGGGACTAAACTTAAGCTCACTTTCAGATTCATGAGAGTACTACGCTTGAAAAAAAATTAAAAATAGTTGCACCTTAAATGATACTGCGCTAATAGAATGTCCAGCAAAACTTTTGGTTTAATTGATCAGGATTATTTGGGTTATTTACAAAACAATGACTCCGGTGGTTTGTCTTTTTTATTCCATTTAAGATGGTTTAGCAAAAAATGACCTTTTGCTAATAATATTCGACAGAATTACCTATCAACTCCTCTTCCTCCATCTCCTAAGTAAATTGCCTTGAAGTTTTGGTAGAGCAATACTTACCATCGACCTTTTTTACCCGCGTCCAACTAAGTTGTCTTGAAGTCTTGGCAGGGCAATACTTACCATCGACCCCTTCTACCCGCGTCCAACTAAAATGCCTTGAAAACTTGGTAAATATGCAACCTTTGAAGTCTTGGAAAATAGACAACATTTGAAGTCTTGGCAGGCAAGCAATTGCCCTCCCCCCTCCCACGTCTCCAATTAATTGCCTTAGATTTTAGGCAAATAAGTAATACTTGCATTCGACTCCTTCACCTCCTATCCCAACGAAATTGCCTAGAAATCTTGGCGAATAGGCAATACTTGCCCTCGACTTCTTCACACCCTCGCGGAACTAAATTGTTTTGAAGTCTTGTCAGGACAAGCTGGAGGTCATTTATTTAAAACTATGAAAAATGAGGACAAACATTCAAAACTAGTCATAAATGGAGACATCGGGTGAAGTTTTCACGATTATTCCTCTTAGGCCCATCTAGTAATACAAAGATGCATACAATATGCTTTCGCAAGCAATTATCCATCAAAAAAACGTAAACCAAAAGGCACGTAAACATTCACATACGGTGAAGAAGAAACCACTAGCCACCAAAGTAAGGGACCATGTAACACTTGTAGCGGAGGAAGACCACCAGACTCGGAGACCAATTTAGAGTGGGTTCAATTGTTAAAACAAAACTCATCATATTTGGTTTAACTTTCAAGTACATATGCAAAAAATTATAATATTTTGAAGCTACGACTATAGATTATAGATTTGCCTCTGGGACGACTCCTCCAACAACCCTGTTAAACGCCGTTGTGGAGGAGCCCTAGTGTCCGCACGACAAAGGGGGCAATTCCGATGTGAATGAAGCCATGTATCGATACATGTCACATGAAAAATATGAGTGCATTTACATAGTACCCTAACCTCATCGCCTTCCATAAACTCACCCAAACATATAGAGCACATATCGTCTTTTGAATCTTTGTTGTACCTCGACAAAACAATCACTTGCACTATCGAATTGTCCTTGCTTGTGCCTGTGTTCGTGCTTGTGCTAGTAAACGTCTCTTGTTGATCGTTAGCACGAGAGCCATTTTCCCTTTGAGTTACAGGTAGAGTTACAGGAATCCATGTGCTTTGCTCTGATGAAGTATTCTTGCACCATTTCACTATTATACAATGCAAAGTAACAACTACAATGGCTCCGGCCATGACACCAAAAAGACCAACTAAAATAGGGTTGATTTCAAGACCTTTATGATGACGTTCTGCCATGATTGAAGGATGGTTTAATTAATAAGCTTTTGATTCTAGTATGAAAACCATAGCTGGCAGATTTGTAAGAAAGTCTAGTAAGGCTTGAGCTTATAGACTTTTATTTTTGTCGATATATAGAAGTTCTTAGTTGGAATTTTGTGATTTTTGTTGGTATTTGTATAGCGGTAGATGCACGTTCTAGTTTCCATATATATAGTATAAAAGTCAAAATCAAAGACTAATATTTTGGAACTAGATAAAAATTATTTGCGTTACTTAGTGCAGCTCATACAGTAACAACAACTTCATATAACTATAAAAAAAACAATTGTTTTGTTTATTGCTTGTATGGAACCTTTGAACATTGAAGTATCTCCTTACTAATTTTATATTGGAGATTTGGATAAGAGTTTGTGGATTGTATTAGAAGAATAATAAGAGAATAGAAAGAACACCCTTTTGCTGGTAATCTTTATCTATTTATGTGGCGTCTTTACACACAAAACGTGTTAAGATATATAGTGCTTATGACAATATTGTAAATGTGATTGGATTCATAATGCTAGTTAGGGATAGGTATGAAATCTTCATTCATCTTCTTTGATCTTAATGAAATACCCATCAATTCCATCTTCTGCAAGTGTTTGACCCAATATGGATAGTTATACAACAATGGTCCAGTATTCTGATCTAGATCCCTTAATAATTATGATATCATTGGACATTGATGAACTTTATCGGTTGTTAAAGAAAATTTTACATTAAACAGTTATGTAAAAATTCTTCAAACATGAACTATGCTAAGATTGTCAAAGGGGACCTTAACATTTAACGAAATATAATTGCAAACCAGATTACTTTGCTCGAAACCAAACTTTCTTATTCATTCTTTTCCTTTCATTTTATTCCTTCAAGATAATTAACTCCTAACTTTCAACCTTCTCAAAAAAGAAAAACAAACGAAGAATAATCAGTGTTTCAAAGTAGTTGAAAATAACCACATTTTTAAAATGCAGAAAGCAATTGAAAAATAGATGGTGGAAAAGGACAATGTTAAAACTGCCCTGAGTTTGAACTATATTCCTGAATAAAATCTTAGAGAAAAATTAGATCATACAGTAATTTCAATAAGCCTAAAGCAAAATTCTAGCAGCCCCTAATTTATCAAATAGTTGGTCCCTTAAGAAATCAATTTTTCTGTTTTCGGAGAAATGAGTATCTGTATAAATTATTTGTCAAGGATTTGAATTTCTTTTAGTTTAACATTTGAATTGTCATCCAAGGGCGTAACAAATAGGATAAATTAAGGATCATGAGGTAACTGAAATACCTTATAATTTATGTGCATATGTTGCAAACGATATCAAGTTTAAGGAAGTTTATTATGAAAAAAATATCATGTGTGGTGTCACTTGAATTAAACACATGTATGGTACTATTAGGAGTAACACCAATATCGCATAAATTTAAATATTACACTTACAAATTGCGGATAATTTAGAAGGGGTTTCTATGTATTCTCTTTTGTACTTTTGATATTAATGTAGAATTTTAGTGTACATGATAAGTGGAAAATTCCTGAGCCTTAGGTGTTATCCAGTGCAGGCCTTTTCCAGTTTACCTCACCAGAATCCAACAAATCTGCCTCTCCCCCTACTTGCAACACCAAAAACCTCAATCTCCGTAAAAACTTTTTTCTAGTATTCAATATTTACATCAAATTAATTAATATATATTTATATATATCTTTTTCTTATTTTATTATATTATTAATCCTTCCGGTCCATATTATTTGATGTTCCGGGTGTTATCACGGGTATTAAGAAAATCATCCTTTTAACATTAATTAGCAATGTAATTGACTATTTTAGCCGTTATTCAATCTATTATTACTTATCATTTTGTTTAAAATCATTTATTAACAAGGGGTGACATTGTAAAATTCCATCTTGATTTTCAAAAAGATCAAATATTATGAACCAAAAATAATTAGTTAAAACATCAAATAAAGTGGATAGAGTAAATCACTTTAACTGTAGTCTGTTGATATGCACAAAACTTACAGTTAAGAATATTCACAATCAAATCATACCAAGTTACCAACTAACCATAATAAGTGATTTAATGAAAACAAAATATATATTAACTAACTATACTTAAAAACATATATATTACTATTTATTAGTTAAGTGTAAACACTTTATATAAATAAATTTTTACTCTAATGTAATTTATATAAAAATACCGGGTACGATTAAGTATTTTTCTCATTAAACAACACCAACTTCCAAGCTCCTCCATAACTTCCACCATCCTCCATTTGGCTTCTCTCTCTATTCACAAAAATAACCATCTTTTTCTATCTCCATCTTTATCTAGCCTTTGTTCATATACATGACAAAATATCTTAACAAAGAAATCTAAAACATGAGAATGTTAAGGGCCATTGATTCATCTTCTTTATATGGTTTCTTAGTTGTTGCAGCTTATCCTAAAAGGTACTATTCTTCTAAATTCACTTCTAATTTAGTCCTTTTCTTAGGCCTTGGTTTCATTGATTGGTAAAAAAAAAATTTAAAAATTTGCATCTACCCCACCACTACTATTACACATACATCCACTAAATTCACACTCATATTATTTTTAAAAAATAAAAAGACTGAATTTTTATAGTATATAGTTTCCATAGCAGTGATAAAGATTCAATTTTTATTAGGAAAAAGGCTGTGCACTTTACATGGTTTGATTCTTGAAAAATATATAGGGATTTATTCATTTGTTGGATAATAATTAGGGATTGTGTGAAATCTTATTTTCCTTTTGCAAAATTAAAGAAAACATCTTTCTTTTTAATAACCGTAGTGTCCTAGCCAACTTGCGCAAACCTTGACTAGTTCCATGGGTACCCAGCATAGGACCTAGGCTTGTAGAATTTGCTGATATTTGATTTTTCCCATCTTGGTTTTGTCTAGGAGTGGCTATTTTATGAAAATTTTTAGTTCTTTTTATATAGATTTGTTGTTATAGGACTAGTATAGTTGATGTGTTTGTAAAGGTTAGGTCTTTTTTGTCAGATAGTAGTTGTCATTAGCAAGTGTTCAAATTCGCTAGGGAGAATTTTGTGAGATAGTGGATAGTTGTTTACTTTCAATGGAGAATCATCACCCTTCGACGCGCTTGTCCATGGATTCGAGTGCTTCTAGCTCACATGATGAATTAGACCTCGAGATGAATCGCCAAGTAGTCATAACTTGTCCACCTGATATTAACTTGCCCTTATCAGCTGAGCGTAGCCCTCCTCCGCAGCCATGGAACTCGGAACACTGTGATATTCTTGATGTTGGGCTAGGGACACAGGTATATGAGACTGAAAGTTCTCTTAGTGCGCCTAAGGTTGGGAGGAAATGTGCGAAACGCTTAGATAGTATTTGGGGTGCCTGGTTTTTCTTTAGCTTTTACTTTAGGCCTGTGTTGAATGAGAAATCCAAGGCAAAGATGGTGCGAGATAGTAATGGATATTCTGGTTTCGATAAGTCTGATCTCCAGCTTGATGTATTTATGGTTCAGCATGATATGGAGAATTTGTATATGTGGGTTTTCAAGGAAAGACCGGAGAATGCTCTTGGTAAGATGCAGCTCCGTAGTTACATGAACGGGCATTCTCGTCAAGGGGAGCGTCTGTTTCCCTTTAGTGTTGACAAGGGGTTCGTTCGATCTCATAGAATGCAGAGAAAGCACTACAGGGGCCTATCAAATCCTCAGTGTATTCATGGGATCGAGGTTGTTCCATCTCCCAATCTAATGGTTCTTGATGAAGACGACCGCAAAAGATGGATGGAACTCACTGGTAGGGAACTGAACTTCAGTATGCCACAGGAAGCAAGCGATTACAGTTCATGGAGAAACCTCCCCAACACTGAATTTGAGCTTGAGAGACCACTCCCGCCAATTAAGAGCAATCCTCATTCCAACTCAAAGAAACTGGCTAATGGATCAGGGCTTAATTTGTTGACTCAGCCATCAAATCATAGCAATGGGGATGCAATGGATCTTCTACCTGCCAATGGCAAAAGGAAAAAGGATTTCTTCCCTCACGGAAATGAAGATGAGTGTTTCCTGCAAGTAAATCCTCCTTCCTATCAAACTCCAGATCTTGAAGTACACCCAACTGAACCACATTGGTTACATGAATTTAGTGGGGTAATGAGGGATGCCTACTACGGGCCTGTTACAGCTGCAAAAAGCATATATGAAGATGAACAAGGTTATTTGATCATACTCAGTTTGCCATTTGTAGATCTTCAAAGGGTGAAAGTTTCTTGGCGGAACACGCTCACTCATGGGATAATAAAGGTTTCTTGTTTGAGCACGTCTCGGATGCCATTCATCAACAGACAAAACAGAACTTTCAAGCTCGACGAGTCATCCTCAGAACACTGTCCTCCAGGAGAGTTTGTTAGGGAAATTCCTCTGTCAACCAGAATTCCAGAAGATGCTAAAATTGAAGCATACTATGATGAATCAGGAACCGTGCTCGAGATGTTGGTGCCGAAACTATGTGAAGGGCCTGAAGAACATGAAGTTCGCGTCTGCCTCCGGCCTCACCTGAGTGGAAATGACCTCATGTTGACGTGAAAAAGTAGAGATGTAGGAGTGGTTATTGTTAGAGGGTGCTTCGTTTGTTTAGTTTTGATATAATTTGGTCTATGAACCTATATGATCTATATTCCATTTTCACTCACTAGATATTGTTGGTAGGTTTTGAGTCTAGCTCTAGCATCTGTTGCGAACAATATTTGTTATGAAATTTGATACCTTTGTTAGCAGTCATTCATACTTGATCATCCCTTAATCACATCCTTGTGTCCAAAATCATTAGGTGATTCTTTCCCACTTGTCTAAGTTTTGATGGGCGGAGTTATAAGCTGGTTGCCATTTTTGTATGAAAAAATTTCATTCTCATCGTTATCACACAATTCAGTTTATTAGTAAATTGAAGCACCTTATTTTAGAATTGCTTACAATGCTAGTCACACTTCATTATTTTAAGATTGGAAGAGGATGAGGATATACTAAGTTGTGTTATCCAGTGGTTTGTCATATTGGTATTCAAGAATGTGAAAAGAGAGGCGCATGACACCCACACGTAATCTATCCTTATAGAGATATACGTGGTTTGCTCTTGGGGAGTTATTAAGGTTGTCTTCTTTCCTAGCTTGTCTGATCTTTGCGTCTAGCTTATGTTAGATTTCTTGTAAGCCTACTTAGTGCGTCTTTGGACACTCTCTCTCTCTCTCTTTTTGTATGTACACTTTGTTGTCGGTAAAGGCGATTTTAGACAAACTCAGACCGCACCCACAACTCCTACCCTATGCTCCAACCCCATAATGATTGTGCGACAGTATATCTCGACTCTTAACGCATTCAAAAGTGTGTTCCCGTCGTCAAGAAGGCAGGTGAAAATTATCGGAAACTACCATTCAAATACCAGCAAAGACAGCAGATAAATTAGGTGCCAATGAAACAGTTGAGGTACATATACCTAGTTTGCAACTAGCATTCATAGAAACAAAGAGTACAAAGACTTAACAATCCCTAGATTGTATACTTGTATTCATAATATGATCGTTGAAGTAAAGATAGAAAACAGAAACAATATGAAGTATATCAACGTTGATATGTGGAGGAAAAGTTTGGATAGAATGATTGCTAAATACTCCGTAGAATACATGAGTGTTGTCCATGCAACACAAATGAAACTTAGTAGTACTTTGGAAAGCCAATCTTGCATAACTTAAGATTGGATGAAGATACGGTTAGGTGAGGCATATGGTGATTTTAATAATTTGTGGAACTTGAGTCAAAATTTGTTCGCGTCATCCACAACTTGCAAACGTTGTGGTCAAGGGTGGCAACTGTTATAAACAAACTTTTGTTTGTTCACTTTTGAAGCTTTCTTCTAAGATGAAGTAATTTACACTTTCAATATTTTCGTAGATGCTTTTCCACTGTCAAAAGGACAATCATACGTGTTGATTTCTAATTCCAACATTCTATTGAGAAAGTGGGATTACGATGTTTAGATCTGATACGCGTTCTTAAATAAGAGTCAAAACACATTGAACAGGCATATAAGCTCTCAATAGAAAACTGGCCTTTCAGATCAGCAATCGTCGTTGATCCCTTATACCAATTCAAGGGATAAGTAATACAATCCACGCTCCAATCAAAAAAATTGTGAACCAATAATAACCCATGCCAAGTAAACTTACCCCTAATCGTCTTCAGAAAAAGGAAAACGTTAAGCAAATCTACAAACCCCAAAAGACAAAAGAAAGCATGTTAATATATCAAGTTTGATATATTACACAAGGATGGTCTTAATAGTCCTGTAGTCACTCAGTTACTGCCATGAAAGACTACCCCAACCCAAAAGCTGTCCCCAAGAAAAATAACGCAAGTGGGTCATAGAAAGCAAATAGCACAGGGGGACAAATACGACATAGCTCAAAAAGACAAAGCTTTTAGCAAAATCAAAATTATATAATCCGAAAATTGATTGTACTTGCTTATAACAAGTCAAAATATGCAAAAGTATCGCCATTAACTAACAAAAGAGAAACCATAAAAAGATAGTTCTTGCAGATAAAAATAATAGATGAAACCAAAAACGGGAGAGGAACACCAATAGCTTAGTCGACCTCCTCAATCTTAGGACCAGCACCGCCGCCGCTAGGAGCTGGACCATCATCCTCCATGCCAGCACCACCCATGTCACCACCAGCACCTTGGTACATCTTGGCAATAATTGGATTGCAGATGCTTTCCAACTCCTTCATCTTGTCCTCAAACTCATCTGACTCAGCAAGCTGGTTGGCATCAAGCCACTGGATGGCTTGCTCAATGGCATCCTCGATCTTCTTCTTGTCTGCTTCAGGCAGCTTGGATGCAATCTTCTCATCCTTCACGGTGTTCCTCATGTTGTATGCATAGTTCTCCAAAGCATTCTTTGCCTCGACCTTCTTCTTGTGCTCTTCATCCTCAGACTTGTACTTCTCGGCTTCCTGAACCATCTTCTCAATTTCCTCCTTGGAGAGTCTGCCCTTGTCATTGGTGATGGTGATCTTGTTCTTTTGACCAGTGGTCTTGTCCTCAGCAGAAACATTCAAGATACCATTGGCATCAATGTCAAAGCACACTGTGATCTGAGGAACACCCCTGGGAGCAGGAGGAATACCAGAGAGCTCAAATTTACCAAGCATGTTGTTGTCCCTAGTCCTTGTTCTCTCACCTTCATAGACTTGGATCAACACACCAGGCTGGTTGTCTGAGTAGGTTGAGAAGACTTGCTCCTTCTTGGTTGGAATAGTGGTGTTTCTTGGAATCAACACAGTCATGACACCACCAGCTGTTTCAAGACCAAGGGAGAGAGGGGTAACATCCAACAGCAACAGGTCTTGCACCTTCTCATTACCTTCACCACTCAATATTGCAGCTTGTACAGCAGCACCATAGGCAACAGCTTCATCAGGGTTGATGCTCTTGCAGAGCTCCTTCCCATTGAAAAAGTCCTGGAGGAGTTGTTGAACCTTGGGAATTCTAGTGGAGCCACCAACAAGTACAACATCATGGACAGTGCTCTTGTCCATCTTAGCATCTCTCAAACACTTCTCAACTGGTTCCATACACTTCCTGAACAGATCCATGTTAAGCTCTTCAAATCTGGCACGGGTAATGGTAGAATAGAAATCAATACCCTCATAGAGAGAATCAATTTCAATGGTGGTCTGAGCAGTGGATGAAAGGGTCCTCTTCGCCCTCTCACAAGAAGTTCTCAACCTTCTAAGTGCCCTAGGGTTGCCAGTGATATCCTTTTTGTTCTTCCTCTTGAACTCCTGAACAAAGTGGTTGACCATCCTATTGTCGAAGTCCTCACCTCCAAGGTGAGTGTCTCCAGCAGTAGCCTTAACCTCAAAGATACCTTCCTCAATGGTGAGGAGAGATACATCAAAGGTACCACCACCAAGATCAAAAATCAACACATTCTTCTCACCAACACTGGTTGCTTTCTTGTCCAGACCATAAGCAATGGCAGCTGCTGTAGGCTCATTGATTATACGTAGCACATTCAGACCAGCAATAACACCAGCATCCTTAGTGGCCTGACGCTGGGAATCATTAAAGTAGGCTGGAACAGTAACCACAGCATTCTTAACTGTTGAACCAAGGAAAGCTTCAGCAATCTCCCTCATCTTAATGAGCACCATAGAAGAGATCTCCTCAGCTGCAAAAGTCTTCTCTTCACCCTTGTAGTTGACAGTAATCATTGGCTTATCACCAGGTCCAGGGGTGACCTTAAATGGCCACAACTTAATGTCACTCTGAACTGAAGCATCATTGAATCTCCTACCGATCAACCTTTTGGCATCTGCATTTACATAATTTTTGGTTAGCACAGAGAACATAAAAGTAGCCTTAGAATTGAACAAAATTATCGTTCTAAGCACCCAACTATTAATTGTTTGAGATTCCAAATTTCATAGCAAGTATTTACTAGAGAATAGAGTCATCCAATATTAACATTCTTGACCAATAAATGACCATCAGATTATGCATGTTCCAAAAAATCAGAGCAGCATCATTCACAGTACATACCTCACACTGTAACAAGTGTAAGGATCTAAACTCAGGATTTAAGCTAAATCTAAATTTAACTAAGACAAGGCTTTCCCTACAGCAGATCTAGATGCAGTAATAGACCAAAAAAACTAGACATGCAACAACATGTGTTCCTACAACATCAAAACAACAGCATACAGCAATTAATGATTATAATAAACTACATGATACTTATTAAAAAGTTCTTTTTATCTGAAACGTCTCACTAACAAAACAAAATTAATCTAGTCAGATTTAGCTCAAAAGCTAGTCAATTTAACTCTCTATAAGATCTGGAGTACACCATAAGATCTACAATAGCTAAGCTTACCTCATCCAAGTCAATAATCTAGATCTACCAGTAGACTACTCAAAGTAACAATACTTATAAACTTACTATGAAATTTGTAATTAATACTTTTCATCTACTCGATATCCAAATCCTAATTATAAACCAATAGATCTAGTTAATAGCCTTGATAAATATACATTATCACAATTTGTCAGAGATAGTAAATCAAATCGACTATCGATACATAAAAGCTTTAGTGATTACAATATACAACATGAATCTAGTAAACTAGTAACAATACTTTCAACTTGCTCAATATCGAAATCTTAACTAAAATCAGATCTACTATTACTAAAAACAAAGGCTAGATATTACTTTAGTATACATGAAACTGCAAGTCATTACACTAGTAGCCTCTAAATCGTCCTATGTAGCACTACATAGATCTACATAGTTAGCAGATTCTGAATCTAACTCCGATTTATCATTAAAAGCTACTTAAATTAGCAGATTCAAACAAATCAAAAAGCTATAAACAAAACATATACAGCAAAATAGATCGCATGTGCAAAACTTTTTAAAAACTTAGCAAAAACAGTGTTGATAGGGTTCATAGCGACTTGATAGGCTTTTATCATTAAAACTTACTTAGATTGACAGATTCAAGCAAATCGAGGCTAAAAACAAACAGTATACAACATAATAGATCACAAGTGCAAAAACTTACCGAAAACAGTGTTGATAGGGTTCATGGCGACTTGATTTTTAGCAGCATCACCAATAAGCCTTTCAGAATCAGTGAATCCAACATAACTGGGTGTAGTTCTGTTACCTTGATCATTAGCAATGATTTCAACACGGTCATGTTGCCATACACCTACACATGAATATGTTGTTCCTAGATCTATTCCTATTGCCGGTCCTTCTCCTTTTCCAGCCATGTTTTACTAAGAGTTGTTTAAAGTGGCGGCGGAAAAAGGGAGGGTTTGGAGAACTAGGGTTTGTAAGGAGGAGGAATGTGAAGAAAAGAGGAGGGTTTTATAGGTAGGGGGAATAGTTCTGGAATGTTCTGTTAACCTAAAAGAGGAGTTGGACTGCTGGCCAAATTTGACTTGGTGTTATAATTAGGTCCTCCAGTGATATTTGTGGTGGAAAAAGGAAAAGGATATTTGACATATTTTGTGCATGTTGAAAATTGTATAAAACGAAATAGTAATTAATGTTGATAGATCAAGAAGAAAGTTAAAATAAATTATTTCTATATTTAGAATAATAAGAAAATTATAAAATAAAAAGTGAGATTGTATTTCGAAACTCTAACTTTATAGTATCCTAACCAAATATCTGAACTTGTTCAAAACTCTATTATAAATAACGGTAGCCTGAGCTTAAATATAAGAAAAAATTATATTATGTGTCAGTTTAGTACTAATTTTTATCTTAAAAAATATAAAAACATTTTTCTCACTTTGTTCAACATGACAACATTTTTGAAAAAAATGCTACAAATCATAGAGAAAAAAAATTACTATGGAAACCCTAATTTTACTTATTATCTTCTCTCTCCTCTCTCTCTCTCTCTATCTCTCCTGCTGTCCAGCGAACTCTGCATTAGCGCCCTTCCCGCACCTTCTCCGGTATCCTTTTATTGTTCTTTGTCGTCGTCGCATCCCTTCCCCGCCCCTTCTCCAGCGTCTTCTTCTATTCTCCATCGTTGTCGCGTCCCTTCCCTACCCTTTCTCCGGTGTCCCCTTCTGTTCTCTGTCGCCCTCGAGCCACTTCTCCAACCCTTCTCTAACGTCCCATTTTACGGCGCCATTGTATGTCTGGTGTGGCCTTGCATCTAAGCCTGGACACCGAGCTAGCCAAGCCCGAGCCGAGACTAACCGAGCTTACTATACTATGGAGCCGAGCCGAGTGGAGCTTTATACCATACCGAGTTGATCCTAGAGTTTGACAATTTCATACTTTAAGCTTCTAAGATATAGAAAAATACATCATTGTGGGAAATGAGCTTTGATCGAGCCGAGCCGAGCCGAGCCCGAGCTGATCCTGAGCAAAGCTCAACCGAGCTTTGGTAGAGTTTGACAATTTCATGCTTTAAGCTTCTAAGATACAAAAAAATGCATCATTGTTGGAAATGAGCTTTGATCGAGCCGAGCTGAACATTGAATGAGGACGAGCCGAGTCGAATCTTTTTTTAAAACGAGCCGAGGCCGAGCTAAAATGCAACTGAGCTAAGCCGAGCTCCGAGCCTGCTCAGCTCTATGGCCTGAGTGATTGACCTACCTGTATCATTATATATATAATAGGTTATACAATAGATATATAATAGGTATACAGTACTTTACATACAATAATTCGATAAAATGTATGTAAGTTTATCCATTTTATATACAATGGATATGTCATATGTATGAATATACATACATTAAACATACAAAGTATATACAAATAACACACAACCAATTGCATTTATTTATGTGTAGTGTATCTACATTGTTTGTACATTATATTATTAGTATATACAATGAGGTAAACTACACATATAATAATATTTTTTTAAAAAAATAATAAATTCTCCAGCCAACAAAGGCCAATCTTTCATATTTGAGAATAAGAAAACTTTAAAATAAAAAACGAGATAGTGTTTCGAATTTTTAACTTCATATAATGTTAATCAAGATATATAAATATGTTCAATATCTTTCTTTTAAATTTATATAAGTAACTATAAATAGAGGCATTTAACTCATGTGACGTTGATATAGATAAAATGGACTAAATGCATTGTAAAAACATGCTAGTATAGGAAGAGCGTGCATTGATGATTTTTTTTAAAGTTAAAATTAGAAAACATAAACAAAAATGAAATAATAAAAAAAATGAAGAATTAGCCGAAAAATTTTGATGCGTAGTCATTTTTGGACGCACTCAAAGAGTTTTATCCGCCGTTTCAAAATTAATTGAGAAATAGCCAAAAATTCACGCGCACACTTACTCTCCATTAGCGTTGGAAAAACACCCCAAACTAATCTCATAACAAAATATTGGGGCTTTGTTATGGGACTGAAGCTTTATATATAAAGTCTCATAACAAAATAATGGGACCTTTGAACAAACAAACATATTCAAAGGTCTCATTATTTTGTTATGGGAAAGTCCATAACAAAATAATGGGATTTATCTCATAACAAAGGTCCCATCATAAGGATAAATTTTATTATTTTGTTATGGGACATTATATATAAAGCTTCAGCCCCTAAACAAAATAATGGGGCTTTGAACAAAACTTGTTCAAAGCCCCAGTATTTTATACTGGGGTTAGATTGTTAAAGCTTTATATAAAGTTCCAGTATAAATACTGGGACTTGTCCGGAGGTGACTATTTCTCAGCGAATTTATTTTTTACGGCTACAAATCAATTAGCACGCGCCAAACATGCTCCTCAATGCGAAATTTTTACGAATTAGCCTTTATCATTCTTGCCTTCAAACACCCTTACCCACACCCACCTAAAGACTTTTCTTTCCAATCTCCACCACAACCATCAACAATTCTATCATTATCTTTCACTTCTACCACCATTTATAAAACTAGAGGCAGATCCACTTTTATAGCCATAATTGTATAATGAACGATTTCTTATGCCATTTTATGTCTTTGTCTAGATGGAAAGATGAAAACCAATATAAGGGACTGGTTTGAAAATTTTGAAAGTATAATGATATGGTATTCAATGTGGATATCAATATATTTCCACATAGTGCGATCGAGTCACACGCAAGTGAGAGGGTTTATAATATGGGTACATGGATGAAAATTTGTGAAGTCAAGGATGAGACATAATCTCATACAACTACAAGTGTCTATTTGATTATTATGTAAGTAAGTACTATCATGCATGATCCTTTCATAAGTGAGCCAAAGGGGATATTTGCACGAATATGATGATTTTAGTGCATTATTTAAGTTTTGCTTGCCCAGAAAATTTGTGCAAAATTAATCCAATTTTCTAAGTCATGACTGACCAGCCAAAATTTTGCATAAGTTTAAAAAGATCCGCCAAAAGTACAATATCCACGACCATTGCCGAATTTCCAAAAGGAAAATTTACACAAAATGACTACTCTAATAGCTAAATTATAAAAAATACCGATATTTTTACTATATTTACAAAATATAACAATAATATAACAATAGTTTCTCATTTCTCCCAAAAACATAAACCCTTCTCTCTCTCTCTCTCTCTCTCTCTCTCTCTCTCTCTCCCTTCCTCCATCCATCCACCATCCACCCACCACTGTCCCATTCCCTCTCGCCGCCAATATTATTGCTATCTTCCCCTTCCCTCTTCCAACCACCGTCCCCCTCCCTCTCGCCACTGTCTCTGCTTCTCGCAGCGCTACTACCGCCGCAGTGCAGCGGCGCTGCTCCTCGCGGCGGCGCTGCTGCACTGCAGCAGTGCAACGCCTCGATCTATGTTTTTCCGGTAGTTTTCCGGTGGGTTTTCCCGATCTGGTCCTTTTTTTTCTTTTTTCCTTTTTGTATGTGTATATATGCGTATGTTTATGTATATATTTGTATTTTGTATATATAATTTCAGATCTACTTCTTTCTCTTCTTTTTTCTTTTTATTTTTTTGATTTTGTATGTGCATTTATTTGTATATACATGTATACGATTTTGTATTTATGTGTATGTATATGTTTGGGTGTATAAATACGTTAATTTTTTTGAATATCTAGTTATGTTTATTTATATATTGTTGTATATTTGCATATTTTGTACTTTCAAGTGTATGTTTGGTAACTTTTTGGTTATGCATTTTGTATAATTTTGTATATAGGAAGTAGTATTTATGTGTATGTCTTGTATTTTGTGGTTTAAATAATTTTATGTTTTGTATTTTTCTAGATTATGTATGTTTGTATTTTCATTTTGGGTATTTTGTGTGTTACAAGCTTTTTTCAGATTTTAAAAAAAAAATACGGCGGGCCGACGCTGTGACTGCTCAATGGGTGTGGGAGGGAGGAGTAAAACTTCATTTGTTGGGTTTTAATGGAGGTTGTATATACTATGTAAGAAAACTATCGCTATATTTTGTAAAATGAAATAATATCGCTATTTTTTATAAATTTACTATTAGGATTGTATATTTGTGTAAATCTCCCTTTCCAAAACTTGAGAGGAAATAAGCTTTACGCGATCTATTTGAACTTGTGATAATGTTGCTCACTACTTTTGAAGCGCCCGTCAAACCTTGAAAATTTGAGCTATCTCTAAACAAATTCCTTAAATAGCAAAAAAAATTAAACAAACAACACCAATTGTAAATCTGGTGAAATCTTTTGGAGGTTAAGCGTAGGAGAGAGCCCAAGTAAATGCAAAGAATTCCACTATGTGCCTCCATAGTGATCTGTTCGCCTCTGTTTAAGTAATATTTTAGCAAAATATACTTTTATGGCCCGAAACTAACACTTCAAGTTACCATTTTGCAAGCGCTACTTTTTAGGCAGTAGTGAAGTGGTTAGACAACACTTCAACTCATCTGGGAGAATGCAGGAAAAGATTGGAAGGTGATGCAGCCCGAACACGTGTTGATCAAGTGTTCAGTCCACCGAGGCCGATGACACGAAGCCAAGCCAAGCTACTGCACGATGTTCACATTCACTTGGCTTGGTCAAAGAAAAGCAACTACTCCGAAGCTGAGTGGCCGAGCTCAAGAACCGAATGCTTCATCTCTAAGCTTGAGCTCGAAGAAGGGAGTGACCGAACCCCAGCCGAACACTCAACATCGACGCCGAAGTGAAAGCAAGCAACCGAAGGAAGAGCGATCGATGTCAAGAATGAGCTGAGCTAAACAACAGAGCACTGAAGCCAAGAAGCTCGAGTGTTCGAATTCAAGTGTTCAGTTGAAGGAGTAACCGAACACTCATTATGCAGCCCTGCGTGGCTTACTCCTATTGGTCGCATGTGACCATTTACTGTTTTATCCCAAGCATAGTCTATATATACTCCTTTACATTTCACTTGTAGATATCTAGTTGTTGATGAATATTGATATAGCAGTGTCTTCGATGGAGCCCGAACCCCGACGTGGGATTTTAAAGAACTTGTGTCAATCGGTGTGAGTCGTTTGAACATTTTGTTCTTGGTCATTCAATTTGCAAGAAGTGTTGTCTTTCTTGAGGATTGTTGCTTAGTGTAGGTGATTTTTGTTTCCGATTTAATCGAGCCCGAGACTAGTTCCTCACCATTCTTTTGAATCGAAGCAAGATTTGTCTTGCTTCTATCTTGTTCTTGTTATTTTGCGCGTTCCCTTTTGTGTTTAGCTTAACCCTCGGATTTTCTTGCACCATCTTGGTATCAGAGCAAGGTTTGAGCTTGACCTCAAATCCTGTTCGTTTATCTCGTGCTTGTGTCTTTCAGTTTCAGTTTTCTTCCTTGTTGTTGATTGTTGTTACTGTAGTGTTGTTATTACCAAAAAAAAAAAAAAAAAAAAAACTTCAAAATTTTTGGTTGATTGTTGGTTGTTTGAATCAAACAATCATTGATTTGTGTTCACCACTATCCAAGGATCAATTTGAGTACCCAACGTACAATGTTTGTGACTAGGGTTTCTCAACATTATTTTGGACTGTTTTGGCGTGGTGGCTGTTCAAATCAAACCCCAGTGTGTTTTTGGTTGTTATTAATGAAGACTGGTGGTTCTTGTTTGTTCTTGGTTGTTTTGTGCATAAAATTTCGAAGTTATGTGATTTGAGCCTTGTCCGTACGCCGGAAACTTGTTACATTGTAACAGTGTACGGACGACGTTGAGCTTGTTCTTAGTTCAAAAGAATCTGGAACTGATTCCCTCCATTGATATTGTTACCGGAGTTAAAAAGCAACCCACAGGCTGTTGCAAATCAAGGTCAGTGAACGAAGTGAATTAGTCCATACACCGGAGTAAAGTTTCACAGTTCTATTGAAGAAGAAAGGGATAAAGTGTAAACATCAAAACCCCAGGTAAAAGGTTGTCGGCTAGAAAAGGGAAAATTGGATAAGGTAAAACCCTATCCGTACTAAGGAGGGGCCACTTTTGTCCGATACAAGAGTTGGTGTGTTTGAAAAGATTCCGAAGAGGAATCAAAGGGTAGGTTCTCCTAGGTTTTCACTTTTCTTGTGTTCGATAAATCTAGTTAGTGGATCTTTTGAGTAATTCTTCCTACTCGAGGTCGTACTAACTTATTTGAGCTTATAGGAACTCGTGCGTAGGGTGACCGAAGTCCAAATTTCGTAGAAAATTATTTGACTTCCAAGCGCAGAGTTAAAAAGCGCTCGTTACATCGAGTCAACATCAATTCACTCTTCCGAAGGAGACATTGTAACTTGTCAAATTCGAAGGAACTGAGAGAAGTTGATCAACCGAGGAAGCCATTGGCTGCAAGTTCTTGAGTGACTAAAACCGAACCCATAAATTGAGCGGACCCGAGTGCCATCCAATAAAGGTGATGGGGTGTGTGAGGTAATTTCTAACCTTAACATTTTTTTATTGGTCTTTTATTTGTGCAGGTACCATGGCTGGGAATGGAGGCGAAGGAAATGGCATTGAGAAGCCCGAGGTTTCGTTAGCCGATCTCATGGATGCGATATAAGGCATCAGTGCCAAGGTAAGAGGAGTGAGTGCTCGAGTAGCTAACATCGAGCAAGGGAGTGTGCCTGTGGCCATATCAGGGTCCGACACTGGAACTAGCAACTCTACTCCGATGAGACCTGAGCTATTTGCTGAGCTCGTTCGACAACATCAGTTGAAGAGCGAGGCTGTTCGAAAAGAAGTTTTGGGCAATCCCTAAACACAACAACAAATCTTGGGCAATCCCCAAGCTGGTTATCAACACTTGGGCAATCCCTTAGGGGATAGAATGCCACTTCCAATGGGCCGAAGACAGGCTGAGGTCGTTGATGAAGGGGTAGATGAAGGAGAATTTCCTGAAGTTGAACATGAGTATGAGCCACAAAGGCAGGCTCAACGAGGTCGTGGAAATTTCTGAGGCCGAGGCGCAAATGTTTATAAAAATATTGAGTGTGAGGCTGATGACTATGATGATGAGTATCCTGAACCAATATGAGGTGCTCGAGATTCAAACTTGAACAGTGTCAAGATCACTATTCCACCGTTCAGAGGAACTAGTGATCCGGACCAATATCTTGAGTGGAAGCTTAAATTGGAACGAATATTCGAAACCAATGAGATGACCGAGGAGAGAAAAGCTGCACATACAATTGCTTCGTTCGAGGCATATGCATCTACGTGGTGGGAGGCTGACAAAAAGGTGAGACGAAGGAATGCTTATCCCGAGGTCACCACATGGGCGCAGTTGAAGAGAGCAATGGATACTAAGTATGTGAATGCCATATATCAGCAGGAACAACTTCGAAAGCTCTTCGAGTTGAAACAAGGGACCAAATCAGTTAAAGAATATCATGATGAGTTCGAAAGAATTCGATTGGCTCTTGATATGGAGGAAGATGACGAGCAAGCCATCATTCGATTAAAAAATGGCTTGGCTCGAGATGTGTCATCTCAATTGAGGCTGCATGTGTATCAAACTTTGAAAGATGTGTCTCATGCTGCCATCGAAGCTGAGAAATGGATTAAGGATGAAAAGGCAAACCAGTACCGAGGAGTTACTACTTCGATTCCATTGGACCGAGATAAAGAATGGAAGAGTCCGAATCCAACAGCCAACACTGTTCGAGAATCGAAGAAACCCTTCGAAAGAGGTGTGACCGTTAACCAACCAAGAGAATTGGGAGGTAAAGTTCAACTTAATTCTCCTAGTGCTTCAAGTATTCAGTGTCATAAATGCAAAGGTTATGGTCACATGGCAAAAGAGTGCCCAACTCACAAAGTTATGCTTGTGCTCGACAATGGAGATGTTTGTGAGCAAGCGAGTGACACCGAGTCTGAAAATTTTGAGGAGACTGACCAAGCTGAAGATGATGATGGTCGTGAAGCTGCCGAAGCTGATCATCCGGAAATGTTTCTTGTGGTTCAAAGGAATTTGAGCTGCATGACTCTTGAAGAAAAGGACAACTAAAGATAGAATCTTTTCCATGCCCGTTGTCGAGTGAGGGGGAAAGTTTGTTCGATGATCATTGATTCGGGTAGTTGTGCAAATGTGGTGAGCCAAACCTTGGTTTCACAAATGGGACTACCTACCTTGAAACATCCCCATCCTTACAGATTACAATGGTTAAATGAGTGTGGAGAATTGAAGGTTGTCAAGCAGGTGTGGATCAAGTTCAAAGTTGGAGAATATCAAGATGAGATGATGTTTGATGTGGTACCGATGCAAGCTTGTCATATGCTATTGGGTCAACCATGGCAATATGATTGGTCGGTTATTCATAACGAACGATCCAACACTTACACTGCTAAGCTCGAAGGGAAGAGTTTCATACTCAAACCCTTGTCTCCGAAACAAGTCACCGAGGACTATAAACAAATGAAGGAGTTGAAAGAAGCGGCCAAAGCTAAGTCTCCAATTGGGACAAAATTTGTGACCAAAGACAACAACTCACCGCCAGAGGTAAGAAATATCTGTGCAATCATGCAACCGGGTGAGTATCTACGAGGCAACGACAATGATCAACTGATGATTTGCCTCGTGCACAAGGGTATCTTTCTAAACTCTAATGATGATTTTTCTAATGATAACCCTTTGCCTACTGCTGTACAAAGTGTTTTGCAGGACTTCAGAGACATGTTTTCCGAAGAAATGCCAGGTGGATTACCTCCGTTATGAGGAATCGAGCACAAAATTGACTTCGTACCGGGGTCTCAAATCCCCAACAAACCTGCATACCGGTGTAATCCCCAAGACACAAAGAGCTCCAAAGGCAGGTTGATGAATTGCTGAACAAGGGCCTTGTTCGAGAGAGCTTGAGTCCTTGCGTCGTTCCTGTTATCCTTGTCCCAAAGAAAGATGGAACATGGTGAATGTGTGTTGATTGCCGAGCAGTCAACAAAATTACGGTAAAGTATCGTGATCCTATCCCTCGATTAGATGATATGCTAGATGAGTTAAGTGGTTCTTCAAGCTTTTCAAAGATAGATCTCAGGTCCGGTTACCACCAAATCCGTATGAAACCCGAAGACGAGTGGAAAACCGCATTCAAGACCAAAATTAGTCTCTATGAATGGTTGGTGATGCCTTTTGGCCTATCCAACGCACCGAGCACATTCATGCGACTGATAAACCATGTGCTCAAGCCGTTCATAAATAAATTTGTTGTCGTTTACTTTGATGGCATACTTGTTTATAGTAAATCTGTGGATGAACATGTCGAACACCTAAGGCTAGTGCTTGATAAGCTTAGAGAAGAGAAGTTATATGCTAACTTCAAGAAATGTGCCTTTTGTGTCGAACGTGTAGTCTTTCTAGGATTTGTTGTGAGTGCTAATGGTGTTGAAGTCGACGAGTCAAAAGTCAAAGCCATCAAAGATTGGCCAACTCCAACCTCGGTATCTCAAGTGCGCAGCTTCCATGGCTTAGCTAGCTTCTATCGAAGGTTTGTGCGTGATTTTAGCACCGTGGCAGCTCCTTTAACCGAGCTGGTAAAGAAAGACCATCCATTTGTGTGGGGAGAGTCCCAAGAGAGGGCTTTCCAAGAGTTGAAACGGAGACTTTGCTTTGCCCCGTTGTTGCAACTCCCTGACTTCGGCAAAGCATTCGAGGTCGAGTGTGATGCATCCGGAGTTGGGATTGGAGAAGTGCTTATGCAAGAATCGAAGCCGATCGCTTACTTTAGCGAAAAGCTTAAGGGTGCAACCTTGAACTACTCCACGTATGACAAGGAGTTGTATGCCTTTGTTCGAGCACTCGGCCATTGGCAGCATTATTTATGGCCTCGAGAGTTTGTGATTAAAAGTGATAACGAATCTTTGAAGCATCTCTGCGGTCAGGAAAAACTGAATCGAAGGCATGCCAAATGGGTTGAATTTATTGAGAGTTTTCCCTATGTAATTCATTACAAAAAGGGAAAAGACAATATTTTGGCCGATGCACTATCAAGGATATTTGCCTTAGCAACCACTCTCGCCTCGAGGCTCATGGGATTGAAAGCATCAAGTCAATGTACGAAAGATGATCCCAAGCTGAAATGCGTCCGTGACGCAATCTTGAGTGGCCGAAGGGTTGAGAAATATCAGTAGCACGATGGCTACCTCTTCAAGAATGAGAGGGTTTGTGTACCAATGTCATTGTAGAGAGAGCTTTTGGTTCGAGAAGCTCACTCTGGAGGCTTGATGGGACACTTCGCTGTCGACAAAACTCTTGGTACCTTGACCGAGCAGTTCCATTGGCCCAAAATGCGAAGAGATGTGGAAAAGCTTTACAATGCTTGTATAGATTGCAAGAATGCTAAATCGAGGTCCAACCCTCATGGTTTGTATGCTCCGTTACCTGTTCCTAATCGATCGTGGGTTGATATATCCATGGTTTTTGTTATGGGGTTACCGAGGTCGGGGGGAGGACATGATAGCATCTTTGTCGTAGTCGACCGTTTTTCTAAAATGGCTCACTTTATTCCTTGCAAAAAGTGTGATGATGCACAACATGTAGCTACTTTGTTTATTTCTAATGTAGTAAAATTGTATGGTGTGCCTCGTACTATTTTGAGTGATCGAGACTCAAAATTCTTGAGTCATTTTTGGAAATGCTTATGGGGTGCCCTCGGCACCAAATTACTATTCTCGACATCTCACCATCCTCAGACTGATGGACAGACCGAGGTAGTCAACCGAACCTTAGGTTCTTTGCTTCGAGCAATGACTGAAGGAAAGTTCCGAAACTGGGCTGATCGTTTGCCCGTGATGAAATTTGCATACAATCAAACAATGCATCGAATGATTGGAATGACTCCGTTCGAATGTGTGCATGTTTTAATCCTTTGATTCCACTTGATTTAACCCCATTGCCTCGAGATTTTGTTATTGATTTTGAAGGTACTCGGCGAGCCACTGCCTTGATCGAGTTGCATGCAAAGGTGAAGAAGAACCTCGAGGAAGCTTATGCAAAAATTGCAACAAAGAAAAACAAGGGGCGCAAAAAGTTGGAATTGAAGAAGGGAGATTGGGTTTGGATTCACTTCCGAAAGGAACGCTTCCCGAACAAAAGGAAAGGAAAGTTGGCTCCTCGAGGGGATGGTCTATTTCAAGTGTTGAGCAAGATCAACAACAATACTTATGTGATCGACCTCCTTGGCGAGTATAACGTTTCCAACACCTTTAATGTTGCCGACTTAGTTCCTTGTGTTGTAGGTCAAACTTTGGAGGATGAAGGGGGCTCGATTTCTAGGACGAAATCTTCTCAAGAAGGGGAGGATGATGCAGCCCGAACACGTGCTGATCAAGTGTTCAAACCACCGAGGCCGATGACACGAAGCCAAGCCAAGCTGCTACACGATGTTCACATTCACTTGGCTTGGTCAAAGAAAAGCAACTACTCCGAAGCTGAGTGGCCGAGCTCAAGAATCGAAGGCTTCATCTATAAGCTTGAGCTCGAAGAAGAGAGTGACCGAACCCCAGCCGAACACTCAACATCGAAGCTGAAGTGAAAGAAAGCAACCGAAGGAAGAGAGATCGATGTCAAGATTGAGCTGAGCTAAACAACGGAGCACCGAAGTCAAGAAGCTCGAGCTCGAGTGTTCGAATTCAAGTGTTCGGTTGAAGGAGTAACCGAACACTCATTATGCAGCCCTGCGTGGCTTACTCCTATTGGTCGCTTGTGACCATTTATTGTTTTATCCCTATCATAGTCTATATATACTCCTTTACATTTCACTTGTAGGTATCTAGTTGTTGATGAATATTGATATAGCAGTTGCTATTTGAGTGTCTCCAATGGAGCTCGAACCCCGACGTGGGATTTTAAAGAACTCGTGTCAATCGGTGTGAGTCGTTTAAACATTTTGTTCTTGGTAATTCAATTTGCAAGAAGCGTTGTCTTTCTTGAGGATTGTTGCTTAGTATAGGTAATTTTTGTTTCCGATTTAATCGAGCCCGAGACTAGTTCCTCGCCGTTTTTTTGAATCGAAGCAAGATTTGTCTTGCTTCTATCTTGTTCTTGTTATTTTCCGCGTTCTCTTTTGTGTTTAGCTTAACCCTCGGGTTTGCTTGCACCAGAAGGGCAAGTGATGGTCGGAGACAAAACGCATTCTCCCTGATAACTTGAAGTGTTGCCTAACCACTCGACCTTTGAGAGAATGAGTGCGGCAGCAGTGATGGCCGGAGACACAACACAGTGGTGCCAGCGACAAGGTGGCCGACAACGGGTGGAGGAGAGGAGAGAGAGGAAGAGATTAGATTCTTTTATGTGTTAGAGAAAGGGAAAAATAGTTTATCTAGGGGCAATAAAGTGGAAATTGTTGTTGTGTTGTGTAATTGTTATAAAAATATCGTTATAATGTGTAATTTAGCTATTTAGATTGTCGTTTGGTATAGTTAATCCTATATTTTATATAGTTAATAGGATAAAATAGTTTGGTTAGTTCACTATCCTCTGTTAACAACTTCGAAACCAAATATTGAACTAAATACTATACTTGCCTAAATTCTATAACGTTAAATCGAAGTACCAAAATTGAAGTACCAAAATCGAAGAACCAAACTAATTTTGTTCGGTTCGGTATTCAATTTTTTCGATTATGTGCCCACCTTTACTTTTGTTATGAAGTTTGGTTCAATGTCTGACAAAAAAGCAATGGGTTGAACTAAATTTTAGTGGCTACCGTTGTAATCTTTTATAAAAAGTGGCTTCGCCCTAAATAAGGCTGGGTAAAACAGGCTGCTGTTAGAAAATTTACTTTATTTCATTGGGTATGTTTCAGCAGTAGTGTTTAACTTTTAGCGTTAGTTAAATAAAAGAACCATTACACTTTTAGTCCCTTTTATCAAATGGCCAGAGGAAATTTTAATGGCAAATCGCGAGTAATTCATTTAAAAAAATTGGTAGCACGGCCTACCAAATCGTCATAACAGGCTACAAATCACAAATGTAGCATTCTCTTTCGTCGGGGATAAAATTAGATAAAGGGTCCATTAGGGACACAACAACAAAATTTCACTTTTACTTTAGAGATTTCCACATAAATAGCCCTCAATATATCATATTAACAAGGGATAATTACACTAAAAACAAGCAAAAGACGAAAATTACCAAAAATGATCCATATTTTTGAATCTTACCCGAGCTGTCACCCTTTTCCCGAGATAGCAGTCGCCGCAAGTTTATACAATTTTATACAAATTTATACACATGTATAAAATTGTATAAATTTGTATAAGTGTGTATATGCGAGTGAATAAATCAGTATATTAAGGATATTTATATGAGTTTTTACTTTTTTGTGTATATTTTTGTATTTCTCTCATTGCTACGAATTTATCTATGTATATTCATGTATAATTTATTTTTTTGGGGGATATTTGTGTGTATAAACTTGTCCAAAGTAATGATTTAAACGCAATAAACAACTTAAATTCAGTAAAATACAAAAAAGTAACGACACCACTGACGGAAGAGAGTGTCTGCCGGCGACTTAGTGGCTGGGGAAGAGGAGATTTGGTTGCTAGGGTGTTTTTTATGAAGGAGTGCTAAAATTTATAATTTTAGGGGTGGGTGCTATGCATGAAAAAAAAATATGGCCTCTTGTTTGTAATTTTGGGTAGTGGGCTGCCTATTTTTGAAAATTTCCCTTTTGACAAGTAACTTAGCACTAACATAATCTAGTCACAATATTTATATTTAAAATTTAATTTATAATTAAAATATGACATATAATTAGATTGATATTTTTTATATATAATTTCTATACACATATATACACACATATATTTATTTTATATTTTTTAAATATTTATATTACCAAATTATATCTAATAATTATGCTTAAAAAAAAAGAGAATGACAAAATATAGTTACAAAAGTGGATAAGAGTTGAGAATCACAATAATCCCTTTCCTTTAATGGTAAGAACAAGGAGACCCGAATATATGTATGAGGATTCAAAAAGTATAGTGAGAGAAGCTCCCCCTTCTCTCTACCCTTTCCCCCTTCAATCACTTTACTTCATTTACTCCTCCACTATGTCTGCATCCCTCGATGCTACTCCCTCTACTACACTCCATCTAACACCTCCCAAACCTCCAGATCCAATTGATACTAACCAAGCATTGAATGCTAAGCCTACGTATTACGAAAAATTGGTTCAGGCCAATACCAAATCATGCCTTATTTCCTCCTTTTCACTCTTACATCCATCATCATCGACCACACATCCTTCCATGCAAAATCCACCAGTCGATGAAGAGGACTCTTTTGACCACATTTTTCTCTCACAAGCTGATCGGCAGAGAATTTACTCCCCTTGGGCAAATTCTGTAATAATAAAGTTACAAGGGAAAAGGTTGCATCATCAGTATTTATTTGAGAAGCTCAAGAAATTATGGAGTCTTATGGAAGATTTTCCATTAATAGACCTTGGTGAAGATTTTTATGTAGCTAAATTCAATAAACATGAAAGTCTACATAAAGTACTCACGGAAGGACCATGGTTTATAAATGGTTTCTTCCTATCTACTCGATGTTGGGAGCCAAATTTCGTTGCAACTGAAATTAAATTAATGTCCACTGCGATTTGGATACGCCTACCAAATTTGCCTACTGAATTTTTTGATGAAGGAATCCTGAAAAAAATTGGAAGTAGGATTGGAAAACTATTAAAAGTTGATTTCAAAACTTCAACGACATTACGAGCTAGATGCGCAAGGCTATGTGTTGAAGTCCCTCTGGATATTCCTCTCAAAAGCTATATCTACATTGAGCATCATAAGCAAAACATTACGTATGAAGCCGAAAAAATTCTTTGTACAAAATGTGGTCGTCTGAGTCATCTTCAAGAATTTTGTCCCTACAACCCTCTAAATTCTTCTACTGCATACCATGACCTTCTATACATCAACCTCAACAAAAATTCAAAACCAAAGAAGGGGAGCTCGAGTAGAAAACTGTGTCTTTCAACAAAAAGAAAAATTTGTCTACTAAAAAATCCAGTGAATTTGTGTATATCTCACCAACGGGGAAATCAAATTCCTTTGCTCCATCAAACCATGCAGCAGGTAATCAACCAGGTAAGTCCTTAAAACAAATTTATCAAAAGAAATCAAATACAATTAATAATTCTCTTAATAAGTTTGAAGTTTTGCATTTATGTAATTTAGATTTTGAGCTTCAAAATAATGATTACGAAAATAATAAAATAAATTTTTCAACTCTGCCATCAGTCAATGTTCCTTTGCGAAGTCCAAAATCCCCACCCCCCTTTTGATCGACGTGGCTTCCAATATGGAAATAGTTGAAGACGTTTCTCTAATATTGAAGCCAAATGCGGACAAACTAGCTACTACCAAAAATATTACTGACACTCCTCCTAATTCCTTACAACCACATCCTACTCTCACTATTACACATTCGAATTGTGAAATCCAAGCACCGCCCATTCCACCCAAACAACCTTCGAATAATGATTTCCCTTCTATTTCGAATCCTAATAGCTTACACATAGCTGACACCATTTCAATTCCTCACACGCAACCTACCACGCAAATAATCACAAATACCAACTCCTCTCACTCACTACCACTGCCTATATTTACTAATGGTGAAACTCACACTACAAACATCAAGAGCAATAGCTCGTCTTCAAATCAGAAAACTCCTAAAGGAACACTCACTCAACAAGAAAATAAAAATCATGAATCCTCAAAATCCCCCACCACCTCAAGAACAACAAGAACAACCTCTGATCTTCACTCTCCCTCCAGCTCAAAACCAAGTGCCTCAATCATGGCTGGAATCAACATTATGGGGACAAGCTCTCACGATCCCAATGGATCTAAATGGCCAACCTGCTCTTGTGGTGATATAAAATCCCCCACTACCTTGCTCTCATTGTCAGCGAGGGCATGCATATGACAATGAACAACTACATGTCCAACACATGGCCACACTTTCTCCAGGGATTGAACCAACATGCTCCTCCATTAGTGGATCTTCCATTCTTCCCACCAAGGGTCCTGCCACCACAAAGCCCTATCTTCATCCCCTGGGACTTAGCTGTGAATCAACCTCTATTCACATATGTGGAACTAAACGGGGTACATAATCACTTGAATATGCATGTGGCACCCCCTCCTCCAATTCAACCTCCCATGCAGGCTCCCATGCAAATGCAAATGGATGCTCCTCCACCAGTGCCACCAAACTCTCCTCGACACCATCCCAATCTACAAGAACAAGGAGAAGAGGAGAGAGACCCCTTGGACATACTCGCACCAAGAGTGAGGGAGAGTCACACGGAGTTTGTAAACCTAGGAGAAATAGCGATACTACTGTTCAAGGAGCGCATCGACAAAAAAGTTATTCTACAAGGTCATCAAGCCTTATACAAATGCTACCTAGATGTGAGGGCTCCAGCCAACAGGAGGGCAGAAAAATATGCAATTGTTCTCAATCCAACATTGAGAACTGACCTAGATCTGGACATGGACGTGAACCCAAACTTAAACCCTGATGTGTGGGCAAAATGCCACACATTACCTTCGATTTACTTGACTTTTGTTGTGCATTATTGATTAAATACGCGCACTTATCATGTTTTAGTTGCATATTACAGGATATTGAAGCTGTGGTGATGAATGGATGAAAACAAGTCAAAATAAGGCAATCTGTGAAGTTTCTGTTTCTGGCTGAAAAACAATGAATCGCGATCGCGCAAGAGTCTCACGCGATCGCGTAGAAGAGTGAAACAATTCATCGCGATCGCGCCAGAGTCTCACGCGATCGCGCAGAAGGAAAAAGAAGTGAAGCGCGATAGCGCTAGGAAGAACGCGATCGCGAAGATGCGCGTCTGGACTGCAGTGGACAGTGTTGTAATTTCACAGCAGCCTAAATGGGGAACATATATTCAGCCCTTGCACGACCTAGGGCTCATCTTTTGGCCATTTTTCCAATCTTGGAGCAAGGATCCATCAACAAGAACACCAAGAGGGTGAAGATTTGGAGCAACCTATTGAGAAATTCTCAACATTTAGTACTCCTTTCTTTACTTTCATGTTTTGTAGTGAATATATTTGGTGTTGTTGATGTTATTGAAGAATTGATTTTATGAATATATTTCATGGCTATTTATGTTATTAATTGATATGATTTGGACATGAATATATGAATGAGTCATGACTAGGAATTTATATTGTTGGGTTTTGATTATCTAGCTTCCATTGTTTTGATTGCTCGACTCTTGTGCTCGCGACACTTGAGTTGCCCGTCTACTTTGCTAATTAAAGACTCGGGAGAGATTAGTTAGCGTAGAATAGTGAAGCTAGCGAGGATTTGGGTTGATAGGCTATTTCATAGACTAACCCATCTAAAAGAAGTTACGCTCGGAAGAGGTCTTCTTTCCTCGGGTAATGGGTAGTGCTTTATAAGCTCAACCATGGCTTTGACGAGCGCCGTTGAGGTAAATCCCTTCTAGGCCGGAAGGATTCTAGGGATTACATTAGAACGACTCGGCCATAATATATAAACCCCGTGCTATAATTGTATCCTAGGCTCAAAATCTTGCTTTCCTTAGTTGCGAGAAGGCCATAGATCATATTTACTTGCTTTCCTAGTGTAGTTTGTAGTTGTTAATATCATTCCATCACCTCGTTATCCTAGTTTGGCTTTGTCAAATAGGTTTAGTTCCTCCACTACTTTGATCGCATCACTTTGTTCCTTGTGGATTCGACCCCGACTCCTAGTTGGGTAAATTGTATTGCGACGACCGTTCATATCTCTATTCGAGGTGTGTGTTGCGCGTTGTCAAAATTGATCACCCCCAAACTTAAACTATTGCTTGTCCTCAAGCAAAGCACACTTCAATGGACCTCAAGTTGCAATTCATCAATTCATGCATTTTTTTATTAAAGCCACAACAAGCCAAAACTCGATTCAAGTTCAACAACTAATGACATTGGTTGGTGCCAACAATTAAGCCAAACCATGTGAGCATCACTTTCATATACAAAACATCAAAGAAAGCAAACATGCCATGACACAAGACTTTCAAAGTTTGCCTCTTCGTCACACGAGTTCACCTCTTTACTTGCTCACTTCAATTGAAAAGTGAAACACAAGTCCTCAACTCAACTTCACAAGTGCCCTCACCACTCAAGAGAATATCCCAACCACAAAAATGCAATGATAACACAAATGGGATTGATGATAGGAAGAATTCGCTCACTCTCTCAAAAGAAGTTCATCATGCATACTAAGGATCCATAGGCTTGCCCTTCGTGTACCTCTCCACTAATGTAGGAATGCTTGACCCGAAATCAATTAGGACTTGTTAGGGTTGTAATGTAGGCTTTTGGTCAAAGGTGGGGTAAAATATGGGCAAATAGTGACTACACACCTCCTTGAGCACTACACCGTACAAAAATTAAGGCACACTTCATTTTTCTTACACTTACACCTTGCTAAATCGAGGATTATACATTAATCTTTCTCCTCTTTATTCATCAATTCTCTTTTTCTTCTTTTTCTTTCTTTTCTTTCACTTGCTTCTTTTTGTTTCTTTTCACTTTTTCACTCCTTTTTTTTTTTTTTTTTTTAATATTCAACTCACTTTTGTTGCTCTTTCTTTTCATTCATTCATTAACTTCCACACTTTCACCATAACTCGTGCCACCCCCAAACTTAGGCTTTTGCCTAAGTTGCAAGTCTTTCAATGCACTCAAGGAGGTAGGGCCAAAAGAGAGGGTTAGTGCTTCAAGCACTTAGAATTGGTCCGGGTTAATAATGTGGTTGCCAAAGAAAAGGATATTAAGCTCAAAGGGGTTGACTAAGGATATAATGCAAGGGTAGGCTTTTTAGATTACTTAGCGGGCCAAAGAAAGCCTAAAATTATTTTTCAAGTCAAGCATCACCCAGGATTTCGCCTCGAAGCACACTTAGGGCAAGTTCTAGATCAAGAAGCACACACATGAACACACCAAAATCTCACCACACATGGCACATGTAAAGCAAGGAAGACGAGTATATTCAAGTCCCAATCAAAGGCAATTAAGCATCCAAAGTTTACTCATAGCCTAATGAGAGCTAATTAGTGACATAAGAGCCAAAAGTTGAACTTAAAGATCATAGCACAATTTACCAACTAAATTTTCCTATTCATTTTTCAAAACAAGCTCACATGATAAGGATTAAATAATGGTGGAACCAAACATGCCAAAAGTTGCTAAGGGGAAAAAATCTACAACTAATCATCATTATTTACAACTAAATACTAAACTAGTACTAGAGATGCCCGGTTCAACACTTACTTCCTTGGAAAAGAACCATGGCAAAGAAAAACCAAGGAGGTTATTTCAAAAAATTTTGTGCAACATGGTATTTACAATGAAAATGGTTGTTCGGACCCAAATGGGGCTTTCGCACCCACATGGGATGCCTACGTATCACCCGGGAGTGAATCAGATAAAGAAAAGGTAGCATCCCAAGCGTAGTTCATGGGAGTACCATGTGTTTTTTTTTTTTGTTTTAAACTAAATAACTACTACTACATATGAACAAGCTATTAACACAATACTATAATAACTACTAGTACTAAGTATACACACGCTATCAACACAATAGTTATACTAATATTAAAGAAAATGATCATCCACAAAAATATTCACAATTTGCTCAAAAACAGGGGCACGATGAGAGAGATGTGTCATAATTATCAAGTACATGAGCAACAAACTAACTACACCCAGAACACAAGTGCACCCCCAAACTTAAATTATGCACTGTCCTCAGTGCAACTAACAATGAAATGCAAAGGGTGTAAGGAACTCCCTGACTAGTAGATCACTCCTCACTGTCAGTGTTGGGGTAGCGAAGCTCATCCCCGGACTCCTCATCTGAGCTGGAGGAGCGACAGAGTGAATTCAGCTTGCTCATCATCTTGTTGAGGAAGTTGCTTGTTCTTTTGCCAAAATTTTTCTGCTTCCTCTCCATTTTATCCAGTCGGACCTTAATCCGCTCTTGCTCAGCTGCTACCGCCTCCAATGATGGTGTGCTCAGAGGCCTGGAGGAAGAACCCTCTCCATGTGGGCCTGAAGGAAGCCCTGCTACTAGCTGTCTAATCTGGGTGTCTACAGAAGAAATTTGAGAGGAAATGTACCTCATGTTAGACGCTCCAGATGCAAGTGGTGGAACTGGAGTGTAAGAACTCCCTGGTGCAGTAGTAGTAGCAGGCGTGGAGAACTGCCCAAAAGTTGGGTCCTCGATATCAACCTGGGAAGGCATCTCAACTTTTCTCTTCTTGCTTTGTATTACTCCTCCCCGTCCTTTCTTCAGCAGTGGATAAATAGGTTTTTCAGGACTTACACTTTTGTCAGTAGGGCGTATCTCTACCCCGGCATCCATGCATAGTCGGTGAATCAAACTCGGGAAGAATAAACTCTTTGTTCTCTCTAGCACCACTTCATGAATTTCTTCAACAATGAGTTCACCAACATTGACTTTAAGCCCGTCAACCAGTGCCGCGACCAGGCGAGCTTTTTCAGGAGTGAGATCACTCTCATTGCTCGAAGGCATCACCCTAGTACACACAATGGATAGCCAAATGCGGGCCTCAGCTGTAAAGTCGGTAGATACAATTTTGTGGCCAAATGTGGACCAACCTGAGTGGTTGCCCCCTTGAAGCATATCTACCATCCACTGCATACCCCCTTCTGAAGCCCGAGCTTTGTACAGAGCATTGTCAACATTCTCGAGCCCGTACACCGCATTGATAGCAGCTGCATCAAATCTCACCACTTTGCCCCTCACAGTTGTCATCAACTCCCCACTAAAATCCGTCCGAGTGGCATTTGCATAAAACTCCCGCGCTATGGTAGCATTAGCCTTCTCAGGAGTCTCGGCAAAACAGATCCACCCGTTATTTTCTAGCTTTTGAAAGAATTCGGGGAGTTTTTCTTCCACTTTTTCCATATGTATCCCTCTTTCCTTGATGAAGCTCATGTCAAGGTCCCTCTTGAATTTTTCATAGCACGATCTGGATAAGAACTTCGTTCTGTCATATGCTGCTTCTTCTCCTCCGGTTGAGTTCCGTTGGTTGTTTCCTTCGGCCATTATAATGAAAAAGTACCTACAAAGATCAACATTGTTAAAACATAATTTGGGTACTTAATATATGCATTAATAAAGCTCAGGAGCCAAAGGTTGAAGTCAAAAAAATTCAGAGGTGGGCTGTGCAAGCTCACTGTTTCTGCCAGATTTTGCATCTCTGCGCGATCGCGCATCCAGGGGCGCGATCGCGCTAAGTTGTCTAGGAATTCCTTCGCTATCGCGATGTTTCTCGCGCGATCGCGAAGGGATGCCTGGACAACTCATCGCGATCGCGAAGCTAGTAACGCGATCGCGAGGTTGTCTTCTTCAGCAGGAGGAAGCAGACCTCGGATTACAGCACCCAGAATTTTTATGTTTTGAACATTATTTACCGTGCACAACCATAATTTAAACAAGCAAAACACGATTTTTGGCTTCAATTTGTCGGATCTAACACTAGGGTTTAGTTCAATTGAGCATTAACAACTAGTGACCTAACCCATTTCTTCACAAACAATTTGTCAATGAGGGTACATCAGACTTCTCCTATCTCTAATAAAAGCCCCTTGTTTGCTTATCGCTACAACCATTAATGGAACCTTACCTTGACAATGGAGATAAATTCAACCAAATTGAAGATGGAAATTGGGAACATACCTTGATAATGGAGTGGAGCACTTGAGCGTGTAGTAGAAGATGCAATGAAACACTTGGAATGCAAAAATGGGGGAGGGGAATTTGAGAGAATGGGGGTTTAGAAATTATGGTCCGTTTCTCTCTTGAAACTGCCTAATATCTGCCTGAAGTGTTGTTCTGCGCGATCGCGTGGTCAAAGACGAGATCGCGCCTTTCTAGCTAACCTACGCGATCGAGTGAGTCAAGGACACGATAGCGCGTGTCTGTCTCACAGTGAAGCGCGATTGCGTTGGTTGTGACGCGATCGCGATTAACAAATGTTTTTACAACTTCCAGTGAGCAGGATTTCAGTGAGGCGGTCCGCCCCAAACTTTAGGCGCTCCGCCTACTGGGATGCAGAATGCTCAGTTTCAGTAGGCGCTCCGCCTTCTCTCATTGAATTGTCCGCTCCACACCCTGTGCAATTCATTTTTTTCAATGTTTATGCCTTCAATCTTGCATCCTAACAACTACTACATGTGGGATTCATGTGAGATGATCAAAAACAACTACAAAAACTAGTCTAATCCTAACATGCAATCAAATAACAACCAAAATTTTAAAGGGATTCGGGTTGCCTCCCGAAAAGCGCTTTATTTAACGTCTTGGCTAGACGGTACCCATGGTGCTTTTCTCTCCACTTGGTGAAGGTGAATTTTCTCCCCAACATCGCTTCCTGCTTTTTGTTATGCTCTTTAGGCGGGGGCACACATTTCCAAGATCGCGAAGCCGGATTCTTCATTTTGCACTTCTTTGCTTTCAAGTGGGGAATGTCATTTTGCCTTCTTGGCGTGGCAAATTCAACAATGTACTCATTTTTCTCATCAACGCCAAAATTTTCCGAAGGTTCTTGTTCTTCCACTTCTATTGCTTCATCCACACATAGAGTTGAAAAGTGAAGTGAATGAGGTTCCAATTGTTTTAACATCAATGGAGCAACAAGCATGACATCCTCTTCTTCACATGTGTTAGAGTCTTCATCACAAGAGTTTTTCATTTCCACTCTAGACTCCAACACAAATTTCTTGTTCACGGCATCATCACCAAACATCTTGAAGATATGATCACTTTCACGAGTTCCCATGATTTGACTTGTGCTTTCTTCCACAAATTCGCTCATTTCTAGCATGTCATTCACTATTCCTTCATGTTGAGCCTTGGAGGCTTCAATCACTTCATGCACTAGAATGTTCAAGACACGAGCTTCAAGATCAAATTGGTTCACTCTTTGTCCTAGTTCTTCCCTTTCATGTTTGAGATCCCAACCTTCTACATTTAAGTCATGAAGGCATGCTTCATGGACTTTCATTTTTCGAGCTTGATCTCGGAGCCGAGCTCGGCTCACAATTTCTTCTTCATCCCAATTGTGCTTTTCTTCAATAATTCTTTCTTGATATTCAAGCACATCTTCAATGGAGGATTCTTCTTGGAACTCAACCTCATCTTCCATGTAAAACCTTTGTTGAGATTTGCCAACACCCTTAGCTTGTTGATCATTGAAAGTGTCAACCAATTGGCTCAATTGAGTCTCCAAGTTGTGAATTGCCAAGCCATTTTGACGGATCGTTTCGGAATTCTCACAATGGTTTTTAAGTATTTGCTCCATCAAGTGTTCCAATCTTTCATTTTCATTGCATTCATCTTGCGAAGTCGATAGGTCCATCTCTTCTTGGAACTTCTCTTGGATACCTTGCCACTCGGGTTCAAGCTCCATGCTCATGTTTGCATTTGCCCTATCAAACTCGTAAGAATCATTAGCATCATTATAAAAATCATTGGAAGAAGAATAAGGAATATTAGGACAACCGTCCCAATGGCCATTTTGACCCCCACACTCATGGCATATGTCCCACTCAAAGGGTTGAGAAGGTGCACACAACTCGCCCCCGGAAACAATTTGACAATCTTGCCAATGGTGAGGTCCGCCACAATAAGGACAAGGGTCACTCATGTATGGATTTTCAATATGGGACCAATTTTGGTTCCATGATGCCATTTCAAGATAGTTATCACTAATCTAAACTAACTAACTAATGCAAGTAAACACTACACGCAACAAATATTTACAATTTACAAAGAACATTACTATTATTCACAATTTTAACAAGAACAGTTCACAAAGTTTGGAACTAAGCCAACTAGCTCAACTCCTCAAACTACTCTAATACGCCAATTGTTCCCCGGCAACGGCGCCAATTTTGACAACGCGCAACACACACCTCGAATAGAGATATGAACGGTCGTCGCAATACAATTTACCCAACTAGGAGTCGGGGTCGAATCCACAAGGAACAAAGTGATGCGATCAAAGTAGTGGAGGAACTAAACCTATTTGACAAAGCCAACTAGGATAACGAGGTGATGGAATGATATTAACAACTACAAACTACACTAGGAAAGCAAGTAAATATGATCTATGGCCTTCTCGCAACTAAGGAAAGCAAGATTTTGAGCCTAGGATACAATTATAGCACGGGGTTTATATATTATGGCCGAGTCGTTCTAATGTAATCCCTAGAATCCTTCCGGCCTAGAAGGGATTTACCTCAACGGCGCTCGTCAAAGCCATGGTTGAGCTTATAAAGCACTACCCATTACCCGAGGAAAGAAGACCTCTTCCGAGCGTAACTTCTTTTAGATGGGTTAGTCTATGAAATAGCCTATCAACCCAAATCCTCGCTAGCTTCACTATTCTACGCTAACTAATCTCTCCCGAGTCTTTAATTAGCAAAGTAGACGGGCAACTCAAGTGTCGCGAGCACAAGAGTCGAGCAATCAAAACAATGGAAGCTAGATAATCAAAACCCAACAATATAAATTCCTAGTCATGACTCATTCATATATTCATGTCCAAATCATATCAATTAATAACATAAATAGCCATGAAATATATTCATAAAATCAATTCTTCAATAACATCAACAACACCAAATATATTCACTACAAAACATGAAAGTAAAGAAAGGAGTACTAAATGTTGAGAATTTCTCAATGGGTTGCTCCAAATCTTCACCCTCTTGGTGTTCTTGTTGATGGATCCTTGCTCCAAGATTGGAAAAATGGCCAAAAGATGAGCCCTAGGTCGTGCAAGGGCTGAATATATGTTCCCCATTTAGGCTGCTGTGAAATTACAACACTGTCCACTGCAGTCCAGACGCGCATCTTCGCGATCGCGTTCTTCCTAGCGCTATCGCGCTTCACTTCTTTTTCCTTCTGCGCGATCGCGTGAGACTCTGGCGCGATCGCGATGAATTGTTTCACTCTTCTACGCGATCGCGTGAGACTCTTGCGCAATCGCGATTCATTGTTTTTCAGCCAGAAACAGAAACTTCACAGATTGCCTTGTTTTGACTTGTTTTCATCCATTCATCACCACAGCTTCAATATCCTGTAATATGCAACTAAAACATGATAAGTGCGCGTATTTAATCAATAATGCACAACAAAAGTCAAGTAAATCGAAGGTAATGTGTGGCATTTTGCCCACACATCAAACCCTATTATGGATAAATAAATTAATATTATTATTTGGAATGTACGAGGTGCTAATAACTCTGACTTTCGCAGAAACTTTGATGCTCTCTTAGCTATTCATAAACCTTCAGTGGTGGCACTTCTTGAGACAAAAATGGAGGACCACTATGATCTTAGGGTTCGCTTTGATTTCTCTGATTATGCCGAAGTTCCTGCTGAAGGACGATCAGGTGGGGTTGTCTTACTTTGGAAAAAAGACTTGGTAAGTGTTAATGATATTCAAATCCGAGGTAATGAGGTGCATGCAATGTTAAAGGTAAATCACCCTCTTTTTCCTCACTCTTGGTTATTTTCATCAATTTATGCAAATACCTCGTATGCAAATAGACTCTCCTTATGGCATGACCTTGAAACTATTTACGATTCATATAAAGGTCCATGGTTAGTTGGGGGGGGGGGATTTCAATCAGATTTTGTCCCAAAATGACAAATGGGGGGGGGGGGGGGGTCGACCTATTAACAATAATCATGCAAGTCACTTTTGGTCCTGTATTAATTATTGTAATCTAGTTGATCTAGGTTTTAAAGGCCCTAAATATACTTGGTCGAACCATCATAAAATCAAGAGGGGCCTCATAATGGAACGACTAGATCGTTGCCTAGCTAATAATGATTGGATCACTATGTTTAAGGACTCCTCTATTGTCCACCTCCCTAAGACATATAGTGATCATAACCCTATTCTCATTAGTCTTAATAAAGTGTCTCAATTTAATCGCCAAAGACCTTTTAGACTTGAATATATGTGGACATCTCATCCTGATTTTATTAATGTTGTGAAACATGCATGGTTGGATAGAAATCTTCGAGATGCTACTAATTTTTTTTCAGATAACATAGTTCAATGGAACAAAAATATTTTTGGTAATATTTTTCGAAGCAAAAATAAAATCTTGGCACGACTAAACGGAATACAATCTTCCCCCCATTATGCCACTAGTATTTTTCTTCAAGACTTGGAATCTAAATTAGTCCTAGACTATAATAATATTTTAAGAAATGAGGAGGAATTTTGGAGACTCAAATCTAGAGTCGACTGGCTAAATTACGGGGACGCAAATACAAAATTCTTTCACGTCTCAACACTTAATCGTAGAAGGAGAAACCGTATTGTGTATTTTCATGACGAAAATGGACATCAAATTTTTAATCAAGAGGAAATTTCCAACCATGTAACAGATTATTTTGGTAAACTTTTTACTACCAACCATTTCTCTACTAATCTTAACCCTATAACTACTTCACCCTCATGGTTTTCGAAAACTGATCTTTCAAATTTGGATAAGCCATTAATGGATGAAAAATTACAAAGGCAATTTTCTCCTTTAAACCTTTTAAAGCACCAGGCCCCGATGGTTTCCATTCCTTCTTTTATCAACGTTATTGGAATATTGTTGGTCCTTCCGTTAAAGCTTTTTGTCATAAAGTCTTTAATGAATGTACAATTCCTAGTGATTGCAACTCTACCCTAATTTGTCTTATTCCTAAGATTGACAATGCTGTACACTTGAGGAACTTTAGACCTATTGGGCTATGCAACACAACATATAAAATTATTACTAAAATCATCTCTAATCGTATTAAGCCTTATCTAGATGATCTCATAAGCCCTTGTCAATCTAGTTTTATCAAAAATAGAAGAGCCTCTGACAATGTTATCATCATCCAGGAGCTTATTCAAAAATTTGCTCGAATGAAAGGTAGGAAGGGGGGAAATGATGGTTAAAATTGATTTGGAGAAGGCTTTCGATAGGATAGAATGATCTTTTATTCGTAGTGTGCTAGCCTTATTCAAATTTTCTCCTAAAATCTCAAAATTAATTTTATCTTGCATTTCGACTTCTAGCATTTCAATTTTAATCAATGGGAATAAAACTAACCGTTTTTCTCCTACTAGAGGAATTCGCCAAGGTGATCCTATGTCACCCTACCTCTTTATTCTATCTATAGAGCTTCTTTCTATTTACATAAATCATCTAGTTGATATGAACCTTTGGGACCCTATTACAATATCTCCTAAAGGCCCCAATCTCTCTCATCTTATCTTTGCCGATGACCTAACTTTAATGGCCAAGGTTAATAATAAATCTGCCCTAGCTATTAAGAACACATTGGATATGTTTGCAACTTATCAGGAGCTAAGATTAACACCATGAAATCTAAAATTATCTTCTCCAAAAATTTTGATCCCCATTAAGCTACTCTTTTAGGTTCTATCCTAGACTTAAAATTGGTCAGCATTTTGGAAAATACTTAGGGTTTCCAATCCTCAACCTCAAACCTAAGCATCAAGACTACCAATTCTTGATTGATAGTTTCAAATCCAGACTCTCCAACTGGAAAGTTAACCTTCTTAGTCTAGCTGGTAGGACCACTTTGGTTCTTTCAACACTCAATACTCTTCCAAATCACATCATGCAGCTTCATCAAATCCCTAGGAGAACACTGAAGACTTTTGATAGAATTCAAAACAATTTTATATGGGGCACGACTGATAATAATAGGAAGATGCACCTCCTATCATGGGATACCATTACCAAGCCAAAGTCTTTAGGAGGTCTATCTATTACTAAGGCTCATGTTAAAAACAATGCTCTCCTTATTAGCCTCTCATGGAGATTTCTTACATCCCCTCAGGCTCTTTGTTCCAGAATCTTAAGTGCTAAGTACATTCATGTTCGTCCCTCAAAAAATCAATCCTTTATTTGGAGCAACATTGCTAAAAACCTTCCTTTCTGCTATGAGAATACTCATTGGGTATTAGGGCAGGGTGCAAATACCCTATTATGGGAAAACTCTTGGCTCCTATTAAAAATTCCTTGCGTAGACTCATTAGTGGCCCCCTAACCAAACCTGAAACAAATACTAAAGTATGCGAGGTCTATAATAATAATAGGTGGGATTTTTCAAAGATTTCCTTTGAACTCCCAACTCGTATTAAAGATATTTTTCTCTCCACTCCTACTCCTAATGGAACCCCCAAGCAAGACTACCCTATCTGGAGACTTAACAACAATGGGATATTTTCCTTAAAGTCAACCTACAAAATTCTCTTAGGCCACACCCCTACTGATGATGACTTCAAGTGGGTGTGGGATATTAACACTCCTCGAAAAATCCAATTTCTTTTATGGCAATGCCAATATAATAGGCTGCCTTGCCGGTCGTATCTCCACAGGATAGGTATTAATATCGACCCTATATGTCCTATGTATAAGATTGAACCTGAATCCCTATTCCATAGTTTCGTGAATTGCACGATTGCTAAAACGTTTTGGACAAGTTGTGATGTGTCTCTCAATTTGAATATAACTTCTGAAAATTGGCTAAAGACTTTGAAAGAAAATTCTCCTACTATGACATCTCATTTTTACTCATGGCTAGAGTTTATATCCTTTGCTTTGTGGGGTCTATGGCTCAACCGAAATCACAACAATATTCATAACCTCTCCAACCACCTTAGCTATTCTAAAGTTCATAAAAATGTAACTAAATTTAAACTTCTTACTTCAAATAAGTCAACTTTTGCTACCAATAGGGACATTACGGTTAGATGGCACCCCCCCAATCCTAACTATTATAAGCTAAATATTGATGGCTCTTATAAACAAAACTCAAATAAAGCTAGCATAGAAGGAGTATTCAGAAATAGCCAAGGGGATTGGATCCTTGGCTTCCACTCATCCCTTCATGCTTTGAACCATGCTCATGCTGAGCTTTCAGCACTACTTTATGGATTATCCTTAGCTTTGGACCGGAATCTTATGCCATTAGACATAGAAACAGACTCCACTGAAGTCCTCACCTTGCTTGAGAATCCCACTCCCACTTATTTGCCTTTAATTATTCAATGCAGGTTGTTGCTAACGAAGCTGGAGAGGCCCCAAATCAGGCATAACTTTCGTCAAGGAAACAAAGTCGCTGATCTCTTGGCTAAGGGAGCTCCTGGGCAGTCCAAAGAAAATGTTCACTATCATTATGTTCTACCTCCACCTTTTGTTAATCAAGCTATGCTGGATGATCGTGAAGGCAAATTTGTTATTAAAAAATTATCGGATAGTACTATTAATTATCTTGCCGCTTTAGGAAATCTTAATGTCCTAAATGTTCCTCTTCCACCTAGAAGGAACCTATCTTTTGCTAGTAGGAATTTGTGTAATTAAAGTCATGTACTGCCTTAAAACAGTCGCATGAACTCTCTTTGTAACCCTTGGTAATTCATCAATATAAATATCATGTTATTATAAAAAAAAAAAAAAAAAACAAGGAGACCCGAAGAAGAACACTATAAATAGACAACCAGGCGGGAAAATTCAACACAAAAGTCCAAACTTGTGGTTATCTTTTCAAAAAATGGCCAAAGTAACAGAAAATACTTCATGCACCGGACTGCAGGTTTACTTATGGAACGAAAAGCTAACTCACAACCAAATCTCACAATCAGAAGCCCTATGCATTTTTGCTATCCAAAGCAAATTCATGAGAATTCAGCCCAATTCTTCGCCCGTTAGAGTTGGGGGCACGTATCGAGATTACATCGTTAAACCTTTTGATATAGTATCAAAATTAGTTTTTACAAAGATTGTTCATTAGTGTCTACATTGTTATCTGATACTTTTCAGTTTTTTTGCCACATTCTATCGAACACTTGGCGGGCGATATAAGCTCGTTACTTTTTAATCGATTTAACTATTCGAAAGCGTTGTTACCATTGTCTAGACCTACATTTTTTTTTTTGGCATTGAGATTTTACAGTTACGTTATATTGATTTTAGTGATGTTGATTCTGCTAGTGTTTCGGATAAGATGAAAAATCCTAGTTTTTATTACCCGGATCAGGCTCCGTGTTTTAGAAAATTTGAGATTGATTGGGATATGTATGAGGAATATTGGATCAGTACGAGTGGGGAAGATTGAATTAATGATCCGTCTCATTGTTATACTGATGATGTGATTTGTTATGTTAATCAGTTAAGGGAGTATGCTGGTGAAGGTGGAATTAGACCTGCGAAGGAACGTGCTGTTGAGGATGTACCGAAAGGGTTGGTGGAAGTGAAGCCTAATTGGAATGGCTGGTTTGATGATTTTATTGGTGAGATCTGTCCAGTTTGTCATGAAACATTTTAGGATTTGAAGGATGTTTATATTACTCCGTGTTTTCACGCCTTTCATATAAGGTGATTCATGAAGTGGTTATCCAGAGATAACAAGAGTTGCCCGACTTGTCGAGGTGTACACCCCTGGGATTGTGACGTGGAATATGGATCAGTTAGCATTAGACCACCATGTTTCACGAAGAATCATTAGGCCACGAAGGAGTTTGCATTTTTGTTGAATATGTACTGCATAGAAGGAATTTGATGTGTAGATAACATATTGGAGAATTCGTTGGCTAACATTCAAGAGTTGGATCCTTTTCGATTTTTTGTATATGTATTGCAGATTATGTTGGCAAATTTTACTTTAAAAAGTGCACCTTTTTCACTTTTTTCATATAATTATTGCCAGAACTGTACTCACATGATGAATACACACTTAAAGATCGCATCTGCTTTGACTTTTTTTATGATTGCTGCATTTTTTTCACACTTTTGGGATCAAATTGCATTTTTAATCTGAAAACGAAGGAAATTCTTTGGTTATCAGAATGCATCAATTAAATCTTTTAAAGTCGAAAGATGTTTGTCAAGGGTGCATGCTCTATTTTCTGCTTGTTGAAGTAATGTTTCTTGACTAGAAATCAGTCAAATAATGAATTTTCTCTACTTGTAAAACTGTAAGTATAGCATTGGCAGATAATGAGCAAATCGATAGTTTTGCACTTTTGCATCTTATATTATTAACAAATAAGCTTTGTCGTTAGCAGCATTTTGATCTGATCTCCGGCATATCCATATATGTCTGAAGTAAAGACTCTTGATTGTAGATCATAAAGTACACCCATTTGACAAACACATGGCTAAACTGTCAAGAGTATTGGAAACCTGTGCAAATGTAGTCATGATTCTCTTGTTCTTAACAGCTTGACGTAAATTACTATCAAATTATGGGCCTCCAACAACCTCTAGTTGTTGCTGCAGATTGGTTCTTCTCCAATTGTTTTTTGAGTTCATTCTTGACGCCTTTCTTTCCTATAATGCCATATTTTTAGTCATGTTATAGTTTTAAGACACTAGGTGCAATGTAGCTGCACTTTTGCAGTCGAAGGACTTTGCCAAGATCTGGAAGGAAAGGCCTTCATCATTTGGTCTAGATATGTCAATAAACTGGCTACAAAAAGGTTTAGTGTTTGTCTGATTGTTTCTGCATTCTTTTGTACCTTGAAAAGCTCAGGTTTTTTTACTCTATATCTTTCAATTACCTTTAACTCTATGCATATGTATGTCACTGATTGTATCTTCCAGATTACCTAATATACATTTGTTGGAACCTGTAACGGTTGAAGATCAGTATTGGGTAACTGGAAACTTCCATTATGAAGTAACTCTGCTTTTACACTTGCACAGCTTTTATTCTTTCATTTAGCAAATTGAATAGAATTTATTCAGTTAGGGCTGTTTTAGAAACTTGTTTGAGATTGAGGCACAGTTGATAGTTTGATAAGTGTTTAGCCAAATTGGCTTACTGTGCTTGAAGTGTTACTTTTTTTTTTTGGATCAGATGGTCTGAACTCTTTTTGCATTTTCTAATATTCTCTCAATGGAAATCCTAATGAGTAGTTCAAAGATTACTGCAATACTATTGCATATGTCCAAGTAATCATCTGGCCTTGATGAAGATACGATTTTACTACCTTATAGAATAACGGAAACCAATATATTCTGACTCTAATTCTGTGCAGTCAACCGGAGTTTATATGGCGGCTTCTCGTCTGGCAATTGCCACTCCACCTCCTGCCTGCCTACGTACTAAGTTGTGGCATTGGGTGGCTGTGAGCTTTTCTTAATTCCTTCTCTTTACTTCTTGTGTTTTGCCTGTCTAAATCTGACTAACGGAGCAAATGTAACACTCACAAAGAATAGTCTAACTCAACTTAGAAGGCTACTTTGCTAATTCTTTCAAATATTTGGTCACCTTAAAAGTAGTTTATAACTGCAAGCACAATTCTCATTAGGTTCCTCTTATACCACTAGTAGGAGTTATTTTGACCAAATTCATTTCTAAAACCATTTATTGTTCTAATAATCATTTTGTATGGGATAGGCATTTTGCTTGATGGACTTTTTGAAACAGGCATTGGTTCCACTGTTTCTGTGTAAAGGCAATAGAAATATAGCTGTCTCTGCACTTTCTGATGTCTTATAGGTCGGAAGTAACTATGACAATTCATTTCAGGGAAAATGTTGGACTTCTTGGATTGACTGGCTTTGGAAGTTAAAAGAGTTGTACAAATTTCTGCTGGTTTCATGATATTCTTTTCTATGCTAGGTTAGTATATCCACTCTTCTATCTAGGTATATTTTCCTCTGTTTTCTCAACGTATTCCCTTTCTATATATGGGATCATGTTGTATCCATGGTTTTTAAGACTGGACTACAAAATAATTTTGTGCTATATGCCGGGAAATTTGGGATAGTTTTTGCATTGATACCGTTCCCAATATATGGTGCACTATATTGTGTTCTGTTTGGCCTTGTAGATACGCTATTATTTTCAAACAACATCATTTCGTTTGTGATTTTCTCCAGATCCTAAGGCGGCTTCTCTTTTGCAGGCTCAGTTGGATTATCATTTCTTCAGTTCACAAACTTGAATTGTATGAGGAATCTCATATTAATAGGTCTTTCACTCTTTCTTGGGATATCAATTCCACAAATTTTCAATGAATATTGGTATCCATCCAGCTCGTCATGGTCTTGTTTGAACGCTAGTTGGGTGAGTACTATTTGAATCATGTGCAACGTCAATTATAGTAATACTGGAATTGTTTCTACTCATATCACTGTCAATGGATTAGATTCATGACTAGGTTAAGTCATCATGTAAGTTCAGAATAAGTAGCATCAGAATAAATGGAAGCAAGCGAGTTCTAATATGTTTGAAGATCTGAAAAGTGGTTTCCAAAGTCAGTGTTTCTTCTGCAGTTCAATGCATATGTTAACACAATATTCATATCGCGTCCAATGGTGGGACTAATAGTTGCTTTCTTTCTTGATAGCGCACAGGAAGTAAAGAAATCAAAGAAAGAGTGAGGTATGCCATGGTGGGTAAAGTTCAGAACTTTCAGAGGTGATAATCGAAGTGAGGAGTTCTATATGCTGCCATTCAATCTCAATCGTTTCTTTCCACCTACGTAGCAAGGGTGAAAACGAAAACTCTCAGAAAGCTTAGTTCTCTTTTGCAATTAAGTTAACAATATAGATCAAAGTACTCAGAATGGGTCTCAGGGGTCATTTACTTTACAGAAACATGATTACAAGCTAATTTTTGTAACCTGAATTTCTTCAATTTTTTTCTGGGCATTGGTTAGCTGGGGTCCCAGGTAGGTGTCTGTAGAGCTTACTGGTCAATGCTATACAGCCACTGCACCTTGTTGAATAAGGAAAAAAAGGTCTTCTGTTCACCTCTTCTTTTGAGCATGTTTTCATGATGGTTTTGTAGCAGCTACGAGAATGTAAAGAAAAATACTTTCTTCTGAAACATGCGACAAATTCTGACGCTCAACTACATGAATCTGCATGAATCTTTTCCTTTGAAGCTGGAAAAAGCAGAGAAGAATTTCTACCTCTTCCTGTTAGCTAAAAAACAGGTGTTAAAGAGAAACTGAAAATTTTCACATCATATTACCAAAAGTAATTTGGTCTACTCCATGATTTCAGACTTTGCTGTATATTCCTTCATTACTTCCTCTTTTCATAACTAAGTTCTAGTCAATATGAATTGAAGACCTTATTCACATCTCTAATTATTCGTGTCGAGTGCAAATTATACTGATTGCTTAAATCTTAGTAATAAGTATCTAAGACAGTATGAACCAGGAGGCGACCAATATGTAAAACAGCAAGTATTCTATATTTGCTAATTGGGACAAGGGCAGGGCAGCCCCGTGCACAAAGCACCTCCCATTCATGCAGGGTCCAGGGAAGGACTGAACCCCAAGGAGCGTGATGTACACAGCCTAGCGTGTTGGCTGTTTCCACATATTTGCTAATAGGCAAAGGCATAAATAACAGTACTTGTGACTGTCCTCACTGTATCTTGATTTCTATCATCAATTTTGATCTCTTGAACAAATAATAAGACAGAGTGAGGTTTCATTTTTTCAACAATGCAAGAACGCTTGCTTTCCTTGCTATGTCAAATGCAAGAGTGCATAGTTGAATAAACAAATGAAATTCCAAAAGGAAGAAGAAAACAAAAATCAAATCAGGGCATCCAACAACTCTGGTTGTTGCTGCAGATTGGTTCTTCTCCAATTGTTTGTTGAGTCCAATCTTGATGCCTTTCTTTCCTATAATGCCATATTATTAGTCATTTTATAATTTTTTCTTCTTGAGCAAGTATTATTAGTCATTTTATAGTTTTAAGATACTTGAAGAAGATGAAATGTAGCTGCACTTTTGCAATCAAATGACTTTGCCAAGACCTGGAAGGAAAGCCCTTCATCATTTGGTCCTTTCCTTCATCAATTAGTCTAGCTGTGTCAATAAATTGGCTACAAAAAGGTTTAGTCTTTGTCTGATTGGTTCTGCATTCTTTTGTACTTGAAAAGCTCAGCTTTCGAGTCTCTTATGTTGCAACTTGCAAAATGATTGGATAAACCTAGTCAGGGCAGGAACTAGCTATATTGGATGCGCAAGCTGAAGAGGAGTTTAGTTATTGCGGGACTTCCATGAATCCTCTTGCTGGTGCAGTTCTTTCTTCCTTTATGTCTACTTTGGGTCAGAACATCAATTCATGATCAGCAGCGAGAAGGAATTGGAGATCAATCAGCTATAACTGATGAGAGGTTCCTTTTATTCTTTTGCTCGTGTGGCTCTTGCTTTCTCACTGTCTATATTTCCTGTCAATATTCCATTTTGTGTCAAGGAGGGAGGAGGATTTGGGGATTCAATCAGATGTACCTGATGAGTTGATGCAGTATTTCTACTTGTTGAAGTTGATGTTTCTTGACTAGAAAGCAGTCAAATAATGAATTTGCTCTAGTTGTAAAACCTGTACATAGACCCTATTGGAAAATAATGAGCAAATCAGTAGGTTTCCATTTTTCGTATCTATATATCTTATATGAACAAATAAGCAACAAATAAGCTTTGTGATAAGCATCATTTTGATTTGCTTTCTGACATTATCCATTATATGTTTGAATACTGTTGATAGTAAAGCATAAAGTACATTATTCATATGAAGAAGACATGACCGAACTGTAAAGAGTATGGAAAAAACGTGCAAGTGTAGTTGTTATTTTTGTGTTCTAAATGGCTCGACATAAATTACTATCAAATCACTTGCCTCCAACATCTACATGTGGTTTATCGCAGTAGTTTGCACATCATTTTTTCTGCACTTGTTATTTGAGTTTATCCCTGAAGCCTTTCTTCCTTATAAATGCCATATTATTAGTCATCTTATAACAGGTTCAACATGTTATCCACATAAAGAAGATGCAGTAGGTGCACTATTGCAATGGCATGACTTTTCCAAGACCTGGTAGATAGAGTGTTCATCATTCCTTCTAGTGCTTTTCATGAAATTGGCCACCAAAAGGCTGAGTATTCGTCCCTTTGCATTCTTTTGTATCTTGAGAGTTCAGCTTTTCTACTCTATCGCTTTCGATTATGCAACTCTATATGTGTTTATTTCATTGATTGTATCATCCAGATTACCTACATTCATCTTGTTGGAAACTTTACTAGTGGAATATCTGTATTGATGTTGCTAACTAGAAATTTCAATTATGAAGAAACTTTGGTTTTACTTTACCTGATATATTTGGATAACTCACAGTCTCGACCCCCCTATAACTAACAGTTCAACTTGATTTTAACATTACACTACACTGTTAACTGTCCCAAAAATGTAGTGCTTGACTGCTTGGAAGATTTTTATGCTTGCTTCATGCTGGCCATTCTGCTTAGATTAGTTTAGGTATTTTCTTGTTCAAATCTAGAATTTGCTCCTTTAGTCAATCTTCGGATTTTTATTTCAGTTAATGAAGTGCTAAATAGACTTGGAACTTGTAGTGCTTTGGGAAGCTATCGACTTGGGACTTTTAGCATTGCTTAGACTACATATGCTGAATATTGAGATCGCGGTTTGTACGATCTGGAAATGGTTGAATGCCAGGGTATAAAACAGGAAAAAGTTGCACTATCCTTTTTCTTGTCAACACAAGTTTTTTCTTGTAACTTTAGTAAAGAAGTTACTAATAGTCTAGCCCCATTCGCACCAATCATCATAATTTCCTATTCATATGAATAATACAATGATGATCAAGATGCAAGTTGAATAAACTCTCTGGATGAGCCCATGAATCATGATCACAGATAAGCTTTGTGGTTAGCAACATTTTTTATTTGCTTTCTGACGTTATCCATTATATGTTTGGAGACTGCTGACAGTACAGGATAAAGTACATTACTCATATGACGAAGACATGACTGAACTATCAAGAGTATGGACAACTTGTGCCAATGTAGTTATTTTCTTGTTTTAAACAGCTGACATAAATTACTATCAAATCACTTGCCTCCAACATCTATTGGTTGTTTTTTGCTGTAATTTGCACATCCATTTTTCTGCACTTGTTATTTGAGTTCATTCCTGAAGCCTTTCTTTCCTATAATGCCATGTTAACAGTCTGCTTATAACAGGTTCAACATGTTAGACACTCTAAAAAGATGCATTGTAGATGCACTTTTGCAATAAAATGACTTCGCCAAGACCAGAAAGGAAAAGCCTTCATCAATTCGGTCTAGTGCTATCATGAAATTGGCTGTCAAAAGGCTCAGTATTCCTCCTAGTCTCTGCACTTTTCCACTCCATATAGCTTTCGATTATATCTTCCAGATTACTTACATTCATTTGTTGGGACCTTTAATGGTTGAATATCAGTATTAGTGTTGCTAAACAAGAAACTTCCACTATGAAGTGACTGTGCTTTTACTGTTCCTGCTATATTTGGAAACTGATGCTCTTGACCCTCTATAGCTTGGATATATCATTATACAATTTCTACATCCAGTGCTATACCTTTAAACTATCCCAAAAATGTAATGCTGGACTGCTCGGGAAGTTTTTTATGCAGTATAAAACAGAAAAAAATTGCACAGCTTATCCTTTTTGTTGTCGACACAAGTTTTTTCTTGTCTTTAACTTTAGTAACGAATTTACTAATAGCCTAGCTCCATTTCCTCCTATCATAATCTTCCTAATTATATGAATATTACAATGAATGATCAAGATGCAAGTTGAATAGACTCTCTGGATGAGTTCACAAATCATGATTGCAGATACTAAAGTTAATTTGGACCCTAGCTTTGCAGTTAATGCTATTGCATCTTTGCCATGATGTATTTGGCAGTACCAAAGTTACTTTTATTTTGTACCTGCATATGTAGACATTTGCATAAAGTTTTAGTTTGGACCTGCATATATGGATAGGTATTGTTTGGTTAACTTTCTCTCTTTGGGCATCTTTTATAGCAAGTATGTGATAAGTAAGTTGTGTGGTAATTATTACTTCTCCACCAAAGTAGCAGATTTTACTGCAATATTTTCAAAACAGAGTTGTAATTTGTAACTACTTTCTTTATATCCAAAGCAAAATCTTAAAAGGTTGTAAAGATGCTCCTGCATCGATTGAAATTCATTCTTTAGGGATGTGGAATTGAATGGTATCTGCATATAAGCAGTTGGGTTGTTGTTCTAATTTGCAATTCCATCATTAGTATTAGGAATATATGCACAATCTCAACAAGACACCGCAGCCATCTCTTCGTATCATACCTGCTGTTACCTTTTAAGAACGCATCATCTCTTAATATTCTCATTTACCATTCACATGATACAAAACACACACACTTACTCTGCCTCTACCACAAGCTCAGACTACTGAAAAGAAATTGCTTACATTTTTGCCTCCACAATCTGAAACTTTTTTTGGTTCCGTGCTCATCGATTATTTCATCAAGTATTTGTTGCCTACGACCAGTATAGATGCCAAGTTTCTATCCAACAAAGCTTGCAGATGAGAAGAAATCTCTTAACATTTTTAGTTCTTAAGCATCAAGCAGAGCCTCTCGTTTGCATACAAATCAAACTCATATAGTAGTGCATTCCTAAACGAGTAGTTTTATATCGTTGTCGCCTGTCAAGTAATTCTTTGGCCTATAGTTTCGACTCGAAAAATGATGGCTCACGTAGACAAGATGTGCAGTAATTCAGATGAGATAAAAAAGGAAGCTCTACTAATGTAATGAATAAAACTTTAATTGAGCAAGAGAAAAAGTTCGAGAAGCTTGAGAAAAATTTACCCCTATATACTTGATGTTGCTACCAAATTAACAGTAAGAGTCGCACACTAAAGTAAAATGACATCTTAGTTAACAATGATGAAGACATAAAGTTTTGTTTAAAGGATTCATGATTTGTATTTATTTACTCAGTTGGGGGGGAATTTGGTGAGACACATGATGCGAGTTGGGCTAACTCTTCTCTTCCCTTTTTACTTAAACATCCTGATCCCCTTAAAAGATGCAAATGAAGTAACAAACACACAAATGTAATGTACGGAACGTATGAAAGCATCCTATTATTCTCATGTACGATTTAATCTGTATTAGATTCCCTCAGTATAGGTAATAGCTAATCTGCCAGCTTAAATAAATATACTTAGTTGGACTTCTGTTAGCTTGGAAAGCTTGGAGTTTTGACTGATGACTGAGGAACGGATTCAAAGGACCTGTTCCTTTAAATTACTGAAGCAGAATAGATAATTCATGCAAAATCATTTAATTAAGATATTATTATTTATCCTAATACTGACGTGTATCTTGATAATTATGCAGGCCTAATCAGATACGAAAAGATTGCATAATCCTAAAGGATAAAGGATTCGGATTCAAGAAGGTAGAATCAAATTAGGATTCAAAGTCAAGGGAGCTTTGGAATTCTAATTCATTGGGACTTCTTGGCTGCTGGAAACTATAAAACGTGGATGCTATCAGCCATAGAAGATACACACAAATAGAGAGAGCATCGAGCAAAAGCTGAGAAGAATTATTAGCTTATTTGTGTAATCATTAGCTACAGTAGAACTAAGTAAGAACCTGTTCCTTAGATTGAGTCTTGTAAAAGTTCAAGTCTTAGTTCAATTGTAGTAAGCAAAAATCGAGTTGTAAACTGTGTAGTTCAAGTCGTGGACTTGACACAACTTCACTGATCGTGAGAAAGATCACTAAAGGATTAGAGTTAGTCCTAGGTTAGTAAGAGTGAGTCTTGTAACCAAGTGGGTCTTTTTACATAGTGAAGTTGAAATCCTACTTGAGAAGTAGGTCGTGGTTTTTTGATCCCGTGTCTAGGGGTTTTTCCACGCTAAAATCTGGTGTTCAATTACTTACAGTTTTTATTCCGCACATCGTAGAGTAAAGGAACACATTTTAAGGAACTGGTCCTTAAAACTGTAAAGTGGTGTATTCGTGGGAAATATCAATTGGTATCAGAGCGGGTTATCCTTGAAAAGGCTAACACCTAGGATTAGATGAGTACATCACGTGAGAACAGTGAGGGTCAGTCAATGGTTAGAGCACCTTACTTCAATGGAAAATACTATTCATGGTGGAAAGAGAGGATGCGTGATCACCTTCAGGCAGAGGATTACGAACTGTGGGACATAGTTACTGAAGGTCCCATGATCCCAATGAAGAAGGATGCTGATGGGAAGGATGTTCCCAAAACCAGGAAGGAGTGCAATGCCGAAGATATAAAGCAATGGGAAAAGAATGCTAAGGCAAGGAAGTGGCTGGTTGGTGGACTTAGTCCTGACGAATGCACAAGGATCAGAGGGTATGCCACTGCTAAGGAGATTTGGGATGCTCTACAAGTTGCACACGAAGGAACAAGTCAGGTAAAAAGGTCCAGAGGTACACTTCTTTATGCTGAATATGAAAGCTTTAAAATGAAAGAAGAAGAATCAATCTCTGAAATGTATACTAGATTTAATGCCATTGCCTCTGAACTTATCTCTTTGGGAAGGGTTTTAACTGTAGAAGACAGGGTAGAAAAGATTTTGACTAGGGTTCTTCCAGACTCATGGGAGATCAAAGCTTGTGCTATCATTGAAAGTAAAGATTTAACCACTTTATCCTTAGATGAGCTTATAGGTAATCTAAAGACTTATGAACTGAGGAAAAAGGTTAAAAACATAGGAGCACCAGTTAAAACTGAACCTAACCTAGCCCTGACTGCTGGTGATAAAATTATTGATGATAAGGAACTGGTCCTTATCGCTAAAAGTGTTCAGAAATATTTGAATAAGAAAAGGGAAATTAGTGGACAGGGTAGGTCTACTAACATGAAACAGGCTGGAGAATGCCACAAATGTGGAAGCTCGGAGCACTACATCAGCAAATGTCCAATCATGGAAGGAGAATGGAGGAAGAAATTCATTGATGAAAGGAAGAAGGCTAGGGAACAGGTCCATAGGAAAAGTGGAAATCCCAAAGCGCTGGTTGCAGGATGGCAAGACAGTGAAGATGAAATAACTGATGATTATCTGGATGAGGATCTTGCTCTAATGGCACTTGGAGATTCAGAAAATGAAGAGGATCCTGAGGTATTTGTTTCTAAACTTAAAGAAGATGTAAAAAGCATGTCTAGAGAAAAGTTGGTTAAAGTATTCCATATTGTGCTAAATGAATTTAAAACTCTGAGGGATGATAATCACCAACTGCATGATAAAGTTGACTGTTTAGAAATAGAATGCAAAGAGGAAATAATTAAAAATGATTTTCTGGAAAGGAAGATTAGCATGCTTGAGGAACATGTCCTCACACTTGAAACAACTGCTCAGGAATTAGAAAATGTTAAAACAGTTGTAAAAGGTAAAGGTATTGCTAATTCTCATCAGATCATTGCTGAAGAGAAACTGAAAAACACAGTTGATGAATTGTGTAAAAAAGATGAAAAGATAAGATCTTTAGAAGAAGACCTGGTTAAAACAAAAATGGAATTAAGAAAAACTGTAGAATGGAACAAGTCTTCAGAAGCACTAGAATGGTTGCAAGAAAATCATAGCAGTAACAGGAAAGGTATTGGATTCATGAAGGCACAAAGTTCATCCAAATGGGATCCAAAGAGTAAGTACTTATCATTTCCTGAAAACTGGCTATGTACTCACTGTGGGAACACTGGTCACCGGAAAGAAAATTGTCAATCTTTAAAAATGGCTGCCCAGAGGAACAGGTCCTATAAACCTGTTCGAAATCCTGTGAAACAGAAGAATAAGTCCTACAAACCTGTTCAACATTCTGTAAAAAGGAGAGATGTTCATACAAAGAAACCTTTACCATTTTGGGCTAAAAGAGATCTGATTCATCCTTTTTCAAAAGGAAAGGAACCCAAACTAGTTTGGGTTCTTAAAATTAACCCCTAGTTTTCTTTTGCAGGCTAGAGTGAAGGAGACAAACCACAAATGGTACATGGACAGTGGTTGCTCAAGACATATGACAGGGCATAAGGAACTGTTCCTTTCACTCTCAGCCTTCCAAGGAGGAAGTGTTTCCTTCGGTAATGGTAAGAAAGGGGAAATTATTGGAATTGGAAAGGTAGGTAAGTCTGACTCACACTGCATAGATAATGTATTTCTAGTAGATGGACTGAAGCATTGCTTATTGAGTATATCTCAATTATGTGACAAAGGTAATAATGTTAATTTTTCATCTACTGGATGCACTGTGACTAATCAAGCTTCTGGAGAGGTTATTTTGCAGGGAAACAGACATGGAAACATCTACAAAGTAGACTTGCTGACATTATCTGATGGAAACTTGAGCTGCTTAAGTGTGGAGCAAAATGATCCCCTCCTATGGCACAAAAGACTAGGACATGCTAGTCTTTCACAATTGAACAAACTTGTGTCAAAGGACTTGGTGATAGGTCTTCCTAACATCAGGTTTAATGATGAAAAGGTATGTGAAGCTTGTGCCAGGGGGAAGCAGGTAAAATCCTCCTTCAAATCGAAGAAACAGGTAAGTACCACTAAGCCTTTAGAACTGGTCCATATGGATTTATGTGGTCCAATGAGAACAATGAGTCGTGGAGGTAAGAAGTATGTAATGGTATTGGTGGATGATTACTCTAGATTTACATGGGCTATATTTCTTGCATCTAAAGAAGAAGCATTTAATGCATTTTCAATTTTTGCTAAGAAAGCTGAAAGAACACTAGACAGTCCTATTGTTGCCATTAGGTCAGATCATGGAACTGAATTTGAAAATCATATGTTTTTCAATTTTTGCAATGAAAATGGCATTAATCACAATTTTTCTTCACCTAGAACTCCACAACAAAATGGTGTAGTGGAAAGGAAAAATAGGACTCTAGAAGAAATGGCAAGAACTATGTTAATATCTGGAAATCTTCCACAAAACTTTTGGGCTGAGGCTATTAATACTGCATGCTATATAATAAATAGATGTATGACTAGGTCATTAATAGAAAAAACCCCATATGAGTTGCTTAAAGGAAGAAAACCAAACATCTCTCATCTTAGGGCTTTTGGTTGCAAGTGTTTTATACACAACAATGGGAAAGATGCCTTAGGAAAATTTGAACCTAGAAGTGATGAAGGAATCTTTGTTGGTTATTCTTCGAATAGTAAGGCATATAGGGTGTTTAACAAGAAAACTTTAAAAATTGAAGAAAGCATGCATGTAAAATTCGATGAAACTAACAGTCTCACTCAAGAACAGGTACAGGAGGATGAAGAAATTGGACTGCTGAAAGCCTATGAACTTGATTCACAAATGCAAGGGCTGGATATGAGAACTGAACTGCAAGGAACTGTTCCTCAGAACAGAACTGAGAACAGTGGCACAGATACAGGGGGAACAAATGCTGGTTCCACCTCACAAACTGGTAGTGCTACTCGATCAGGAACTGTTCCTCAGCAGAGGACTTCTGACAATGGATTGACACCCAAGCCTTACAAATATCAAGGGTCACATCCTGTGGATCAAATAATCTCAGACAAGAATGCAGGAATTCAAACTAGATCAGCAGTCAAAAATCACAATCTGTGTGCTTTTAGTGCTTTCCTATCTCTTGTTGAACCCAAAAATGTGAAAGAAGCACTGAAGGATGCAGACTGGATAAATGCTATGCAGGAGGAATTGAATCAATTTCAAAGAAGTCAAGTTTGGCATCTGGAACCCAAGCCAAGGAACAGGTCCATAATTGGAACAAAATGGGTTTTCAGAAACAAACTTGATGAGGATGGCATGGTAACGAGGAACAAGGCCAGACTGGTTGTTCAGGGATATAGTCAAGAGGAAGGCATCGACTATGATGAGACTTTTGCTCCAGTTGCAAGATTGGAAGCAATAAGACTTCTTATAGCCTTTGCTACATACATGGATTTTACTCTACATCAAATGGATGTTAAGAGTGCATTTCTGAATGGATACTTGAAAGAAGAAGTGTATGTCAAGCAACCTCCTGGTTTTGAAAGTGAACAGTTCCCTGAACATGTTTACAAGTTGGACAAGGCCTTGTATGGGCTCAAGCAGGCACCAAGAGCATGGTATGAAAGGCTATCAAAATTTCTACTCCAGCATGGATACAAGAGAGGTAAAACTGATAGTACTTTGTTCTTAAAAGAAAAAGGTAAGGATCTCTTAATTGTTCAAATCTATGTAGATGACATAATTTTTGGTGCTACTTGTGAAAATTTAAGTAAAGAATTTGCAAACTTGATGGGGAGTGAATTTGAGATGAGCATGATGGGTGAACTCAACTTCTTTTTGGGTTTACAAATTAAGCAAACCTCAAATGGAACTATGATCCATCAACAAAAGTATGTTAAGGAATTACTTAAAAGATTTGATATGGACAATGCTAAGGGAATTGACACACCTATTGCTACTGCCACAAAATTGGATCTTGATGAACATGGAATATCAGTTGATCAAAAATTGTATAGGGGTATGATAGGTTCCTTACTTTATCTAACTGCTAGTAGACCAGATATAGTGTTCAGTGTTGGTTTGTGTGCTAGATTCCAATCAGATCCTAAGGAATCTCATTTGAAAGCTGTTAAAAGAATCTTGAGGTATCTGAAAGGAACAGGTCCCTTGGGACTCTGGTATCCAAAAGGTGGTAATTTTAATCTTGTTGGATATACTGATGCTGACTATGCAGGTTTCCTTGTTGATAGAAAAAGCACCTCAGGTATGGCACATTTTCTTGGTGAGTGTTTGGTTTCTTGGGGAACTAAGAAACAAAATTCAGTGGCACTTTCTACTGCTGAGGCTGAATATGTGGCAGCTGCTTCATGTTGTTCACAGTTGTTATGGATCAAACAACAATTACAGGATTTTGGTGTTGATGTAGGAACTGTTCCTATCTATTGTGATAACACTAGTGCTATTAATATGACAAAAAATCCAGTGCATCACAAAAGGACTAAACACATTGACATAAGACATCATTTCCTAAGAGACAATTATGAAAAAGGTTTGATCACCATAGCATTTTGCCCAACTGAAAAGCAAATAGCTGATATTTTTACAAAAGCTCTAGGTAGAGATGATTTTGAAAGAAATAGATTGGAATTAGGGATGATTAAATTCACATAAAATCTTCAATGCTTTACTTCATAATTGGCTAGAAAATTGCTCTTAAAATGAATTTTATTCAAGTCATTATGAATTATTCAGTCCAGTCTCTATACTTAAATGTATACTCTCATGCTACATATATTATTTAGAGTTGCTAAAATTGAATGATGTTACCCTTATGCTCTTAGAATTTCAGATGATCAAAAATTGCAAATTGGAAGGACACTGAATTGTGGTGTTAAAAACAGGTATGTACTCGTAATTATTCAATTAATTTAGGAGTATAAAGGCTATAGGTAACTTGTGTTTAGGATAAAATCCCACTAAGTTTCCTACCCATATCCAAATTGCAAAAGAGTCCCATCGGAGGAACTGTTCCTATTCTGAAAAGGTGTCCTGCAGCCTAACGGCTCTTTTTCTCCGGGAGACTCCCAAGAGTCCTTAGCCGTTGCATGTTGTGCTGAGGTAAGCTGATCGTCTCCTACTCTAATTGCACTACTTAATTCACTCAATAAATACTCTTCTTCTCCTACATTATTCTTTTACCTTGTTCATCAATTGAATTAGCAAAATTTCAGAAAGAATTGTCAATTATCTTTTGATTAGAATTGCAAACATGTCTCTTTCTTCTGATAATTCTCCATCTGCACCCACTGTTGAACAACCACAAAATCTCAACCCTCCTTCACCCATGGAAATCATCGTCCCAAACCCTGAAGTTCCTGAACAAATCCCAGAAATACCTGAACCTGAGATTCAGGGGGAAGGATCAGTTCCCACGGCTGAATCCATTGCTGAGCAGGTTGAGGATCTCTCTCATGCTATGGTGTTGTATCAGTTTAAGGTAAACTACACTCACCCTTTGAATGTTGTTATTGATGAGGAAGAAGAGGGAGAGGGCTCTGAGGCTGCTCTTGAGGGGGAACTCATTAGGAGTTTGGAAGCACCTGTGCATGGGGGGTCAGGGTCTCCAGAGGTTGCTTTTAGAGCACCCATGGAAGATGTTATTGATGTTGAAGAGGCTATTAGTGATAGTGATAGGCCTTTGGTTGATTTGATAAATATTAGGAGTCTGAAAAGGAAATTGGCTAGAAAGGGACCCATTAATGATCATGAGACTGTTGAAATTGCTGCTAAATTGAAGAAGATAAGTGATAGTTATAAGCCCGGAAATAAGAAGAAAGTTGGAAGTTCCTTTAAGGCAAAAGGACCTGTTCCTTCTGCCTCAACCCCTGCATCTGGGGGTAGGAGGACAAGAAGTGCTGCTAAAGCTGCTGATGAACAACTGGCTGCTGCTTTGGAAAAGAGCAGAAAAGGGAAAGGAAAACAGGTAGTTGAGGAAGAAAAGGTGGAAGATAGTGATGATTTTGATTTGGCTGATTTTTCTGAGGATGATGAGATGGTAGAGGCTGAGGAGGTGGTGCCTCAGTCAAAGAAAAGAAAGGTTCCTGAGAGAAGGGTGACAAGAAGCTCAGTTAAAGCTGCTGAGAAAATTGCTAAGAGGACCAGGTCCTCTAAAAGAGTGGTGGTTTCTGAAGACTCTGCCAGTGACAGTGATGAGTTAGTTGCTGAGGCTGAGAGTGATAGTGATGCTGAAGAAAGTGAGACTGTGCACTGTGTTCATGATGACATGCTGACTAGAAAGGTGTTGAAAGGAAGGGTTATGACTGATGTTCAAGAAGAAGGAATGGTTTGGTTGCTGCAAAAGCTACATGCTCAGGGTTGGAGGGACATGGTCCTTAAGATCTCTGGTAGGTGTGCAAAGGGAATGGTGCAGGAATTCTATAAGAATTGTTCCATCCGAGGTGATCAAATCACTACATCTGTTAATGACAATGTCATCATTTTTGATACAAGGGAACTTGGTGAGTTGCTGGGGATCCCTGCCTCTGGGTATGCTAGTTATGTCAAGACTGTTTGGCCTGACTTGACAAACTTGCCTACTGATCTGGAGATCACTAGGAAGTTTGCTGAGAATGATGGTGAAGAAAAACCCAGGGCAGTGCAAAAGAGTGAGATGCATCCACAGCATCAGGTTTTATTTGAATTTGTGAACAAAGTTGTGATGCCAAGGCAGGAGAAAAGAGGAGTTGCCAGTTTCATGGACCTGGTCCTTATGGAACTGTTGGACACTGAAAAGCAGATCAATTGGCCCAGCTTTATGATCCACCTGATAAAAAGGGTGATTGCTGGGAAGAGAAAACACTCCCTGCCGTTTGGTTTCATTCTGACTGATATTTTTGCCAAGTTAAAGGTTCCCTTGGAAGGGGTTGTGAAAGCTACAAAGAAGGAGAAATTTGGGTGTGCTACCTTGATAAACTGTGACTTGCCGGTTCAGGCTGATCCTCCACAGGCTGGTGTTGGGAGGCAGCCTCTGAACAACAAAGTAAGGGCACTTAGGCAACAAGTTGCTATGCAGGCTGCTGAGATTGCAAGGTTGGAAGAAGAGAGGAATTACTGGAAGGCAGAGGCCTCAAAAGCAAAGGAGACCAATGAGGGAATGCTCAAGCAGATGTTTGATCTGCTTCACAAGTCTCAGGGAACTGGTCCTTCCACATCCTGACCACCTTAGCCCTAGCCTTTAGCCATCTTTTGTCTAGTGGGATCTAGCCTAGCCTAGTGCCTTAGCCTTTATTTTCTTCTTTAGTAGTTGGATAATTCTGTAGTACTTGCTTGTATCCCCTGATTTTAATATTTGGTTAAATGAATTGTCTTGGATGGCTAATATCATTGTTTTGCAGTTGCTTTATTTAATTTATGTTTGCACTTTGAGTTGCCTAAATGGCTATGGGCTGATTAAGTCTAACACTTGAGTTATATTTTGCTATGCAACCTTTTCAATGATGCCAAAAGGGGGAAGAGTAAGGCTGATTTTGCATGATTTTATACCTAATAAAAATTTGTTCCTTAATGATGAATTAATTCTCCACTGATTGATTGTCTTTTTGAGCTTACATTGTACTTCAGGACATTAAGGAGATGAAGCTATAAGTATGAATTTGTCATCATCAAAAAGGGGGAAATTGTTAGCTTGGAAAGCTTGGAGTTTTGACTGATGACTGAGGAACGGATTCAAAGGACCTGTTCCTTTGAATTACTGAAGCAGAATAGATAATTCATGCAAAATCATTTAATTAAGATATTATTATTTATCCTAATACTGACGTGTATCTTGATAATTATGCAGGCCTAATCAGATACGAAAAGATTGCATAATCCTAAAGGATAAAGGATTCGGATTCAAGAAGGTAGAATCAAATTAGGATTCAAAGTCAAGGGAGCTTTGGAATTCTAATTCATTGGGACTTCTTGGCTGCTGGAAACTATAAAACGTGGATGCTATCAGCCATAGAAGATACACACAAATAGAGAGAGCATCGAGCAAAAGCTGAGAAGAATTATTAGCTTATTTGTGTAATCATTAGCTACAGTAGAACTAAGTAAGAACCTGTTCCTTAGATTGAGTCTTGTAAAAGTTCAAGTCTTAGTTCAATTGTAGTAAGCAAAAATCGAGTTGTAAACTGTGTAGTTCAAGTCGTGGACTTGACACAACTTCACTGATCGTGAGAAAGATCACTAAAGGATTAGAGTTAGTCCTAGGTTAGTAAGAGTGAGTCTTGTAACCAAGTGGGTCTTTTTACATAGTGAAGTTGAAATCCTACTTGAGAAGTAGGTCGTGGTTTTTTGATCCCGTGTCTAGGGGTTTTTCCACGCTAAAATCTGGTGTTCAATTACTTACAGTTTTTATTCCGCACATCGTAGAGTAAAGGAACACATTTTAAGGAACTGGTCCTTAAAACTGTAAAGTGGTGTATTCGTGGGAAATATCAACTTCGTAATACACCTAATTGTTAGTACATTACATGTACCTTTTCCATATTCCCTCTTGTCCACTTTATTTGATTTGATAAGGTTCTAAAACAGATTAACAAAGTTGGTTAGCAACATTAATAAAAAGGATTATTAATCATATTAACATTTATCTCCCCTTATAGAAAAATATAGTGACGTAAATATGGGAAACACGATTAAAAGCTTCATGGATTTTGAAAAAAACAATATTTTTTCACTAAATAAAAAGGCTAGCAACTCAAATAACGTGGACTGGAATGAGTAATTATTTATTCATGGTTTTAATATATTATTACCACAATTTAGCACCTTTTTTCCGCACATCAATGTAGCACTTATGCAAAAATATATTTTTTCCGTCATTCTTGTGTGTCATTATCTCACTTTCCAAATTGAACTAGAGTAAAATGTGCGTTCTCCGTTTTCTCCACTTATGGACAGTAGTAAGTCTAATTAACTATGATATTTAAGTTGATTCCTTAAACATGATAGATAACAAAAAAAAGTGAAAACTTTGTTGTGGTGTTATCTAGATGCCATAATCAAAATCATGGAGCAGATAGAGAATTCTTCGACAATATTAATGACATAATTAACTTGAATGCATCGACATAGTAGTCTACTCTACTGTGCCTTAGCTTGCAGAAGAGGGAACAAATATGTCTTTTTTTTTTCTTTTTTTTTTGATACGAAAAGCAACATTACTTATATTACTGCAAAATAGTAGAAATAGTGTTGTTTGAAGTAGCATCAGGTGTGCTACTTCTGTCATTGTCTAGAAATCGCAAACATGATAAAGGTGGCATACAAAAATACATAGTAGCATTGGACATTTGACAGGAGGTCCCTTGCATTTCCATGGTGTTAGTCAAGATGTTCTTTTCTCCGGCCAGTTGGTCTGCTAGCTTATTACCTTCGCGGAAAATGTGCTGCAAACCCACCTCTCCTATCTCCCTTGCCAAGCACCTGCAAATTTTAAACATGTGTGAGTATAATTTGTTGGGATTATAATAATTATCCACGATTACCTGCGAATCTGTCTCCACAATTAGTGGAGTAATATCCCTACTTTTAGCAAGCTTTAGCCCTTCCATTAGAGCCATCAGTTCGCTATAAATAGCATTAGGTGAAGGAAAGATCTTAGTAAAACCCATGATCCAGTCACCAGCACTATTTCTGATAATTCCACCTGCTCCTCCTATCTTATTTTTGGGGTTAAAAGCCCCATCAATATTCATTTTGTAAATTCCTTGGTCAGGTGGAATCCATTTGATATGCCTCCTAGTTTTAGTAGTAGGAGTATTTAGCCTAGTTGGGTATCCCATAGTGACATACTCAATAGCTAGTTGTTTGACTGATTTGGCTGTGTTAGGTATTTGATGATGGTCGAAAAGAGTTGCATTTCTATTTTTCCAGATTAGCCAAGTAATAAGAGTCAGGATAGTATCTGAAGGGATGGTTAGAGACCCATATGTTATGGGGTATTTATTTGTGATACAAGCTTCTTTAAGCCATTGTATGAAGTTTTCAGTTGGCCTTTTAATACTGGGGAAGGATTCCCATAGTGAGTCTGAAGATGGGCAATGAATAAAAATGTGATCTATTGTTTCCTCTAAGTCCGGGCAAGACTTGCAGCTACTACAAAGTATAATCTTCCTTTTAGCCAGTTCCTTAGCTGTAGGAAGCCTATGAAGTCCTAGTAGCCATAGAAAACTCTTTATTTTAGGTAATGTTGCAGCCTTCCATATCCAATTATAGTTAAAAGTAGTAGTCGTTGGTAACTCATGTTTTATCGTATTAATATTTTTAATGGAAGCTGTAGTAAATTGGCCATTTGACGAGTGGTCCCATTGTATAGTTTCATTTGACGTTGGGTCTAGTTGAGTATTAGCAATGAGATTTATAACTGGCGGGGGAAGATCAAAAGTTAACTGGTTATAATCCCATGTTCCATTGGCGATAATGTCTTTTACTACTAGTGTATCAGCTCCCTCAGGGAGGGGTCCCTGAATTAGACTGCGCAGGCTATGATCATGATTTACCCACCGATCTTCCCATAATCTAGCCGTAGTACCAGAGCCAATATTCCATACTAGACCTTTAGAACAAACGATGTTCCCTTTTATTAAGCTTTTCCAAATGAAGGAATGGTTAGATTGGGGGTTTAATCAGACTAATGTTCTTATTAGTTCTATTGTATTTTCCTTGTAGAATTCTACTCCATAAGGATGTGGTATCTGTTCTGTGGCGCCAGGCAAGACCTGCTAACAGATTTTTATTCTTTTGAGCAGCCTTAGTAATGCCTAAACCACCTGCTCTCTTTTCTTGCGTGACATTGTCCCATTTTACTAAATGGATTTTCCTCTTTTCAGATGTGGTACCCCAGATAAAATTTCTGGTAGCTTGATCGATCCTATCTGTTATAGCTACTGGCAACATGTTATTTTTCATTATATAAGAAGGGATTGCTGAAAGTGTGGATTTGGCCAGGATGGTGCGACCTTCTAATGATAGCAGCGCCGTTTTCCAGCCTTTCAACCTATTGTGCATTTTATCCAGGAGGAACTGATAATCACGAATCCGAGGACTAGAATTGGTAATAGGGAACCCCAGATATTTCCCAAAAGAGGTGGCCTCTTTAATATTCAGGATATCTGTTACTGCATCTCTTATAGTACCTTTCGTGTTCTGGGAGAAAACAATACGACTTTTGGTGGCATTTATTTTCTGCCCTGATTGCGCCCCAAACCGGTTAAGCACTTGATGTATTTCATTCGCAGTATTAGGATCCGCTTCCCCAAATAGAACCAGGTCATCTGCAAACAAGAGATGTGAGATGGGTGGCCCAGATCTAGAAATTTTAGTTGGCTTCCATTTAGATTCATTTACTGCCGTATTAATCATTTTAGTGAGTTGTTCCATACATATTATGAATATGTATAGAGAGAGAGGGTCCCCCTGCCGTATTCCTCTTGAAGGACAGAAAAAAGGGGTAGGTCGGCCATTAACCAATATCGAGATTCTGGATGTGGAAATACACGACATGATAAGCGATATGAAAGGAGTAGGGAAACCCAGGGTTTCTAAAGAGCTTTTAACAAAAGACCATTCCAGTCTATCAAAAGCTTTTTCTAGATCTATTTTAATGATCATTTTGCCTTTCTTGCCTTTAAATTTCTTAAGGGATAGGACTGATTCTTGCACAATAATAGCGTTATCAACCGCTCTTCTTCCTGGGATGAAGCTTGCTTGATTTAGGCTGATAATATTGTCTAACAAAGGCCTTATACGGTTTACTACTATCTTAGAAATGGTTTTGTAGATAGTGTTACAAAGGCTTATCGGGCGATATTGGGTTATATACTCCGGGCTTTTGACCTTAGGGATGAGCGAAATATAAGTGTCATTTAAACCTTGGGGTAAGGTATGTCTATCAAATGTTTCCTTACACATATCAGTGACTGAGTATTTTGTAGCCTGCCAGTACTTCTGAAAAAATATTGGGTGGAGTCCATCTGGTCCTGGAGCTTTTAGAGGTTGGAAAGAGTTCACTGAGTTTGTAATTTCAGCTTCCCTTAAGGGTTGAATTAGCTTCTGTTGTGCCTCATTAGATAAAAAATGGGTCGAGGTAGTATTATAAGTGTATCTTAAGGTACTCTCATAATGATTTGTTTGGTATAATGTATGGAAAAAATCTACTATGAGGGAGTTAAGGTGACTTAAATCATGAATCCATTCACCCGCTCCGTTATCAAGACCAATAATACGATTTCGGCGGTGGCGCTGGATAGTAGAAAGATGATAGAATTTGGTATTGCGATCTCCATCCGTAAGCCACTGAACCCTTGATTTGAGTTTCCAAAATTCATCCTCTATCTTAAGGATGTGATTGTATTGATCTAGTAGGTTCTCTTCCAATTCTAAATGAAAATCCTTTTTAAAATATGGATCCATTTTCTGTAAGCCATTTATTCTAGCAATAATATTCCTTTTATTTTTAAAAATATTACCAAAATGGCTTTTACTCCAAGAGGTGGCATGTAAAATAAAGTCTTTTAAGGAATTATCATAAGTGTTATGGGCATGCCATGATGTATTGACAATATTAAGAAATTGTGGACTTGTCATCCACATTGTTTCAAATTTAAAATTTGAAGTAGGGCCAGAGTATACACGGTTCCAGTTTAAAAGTAATGGACAGTGGTCTGAGTGGATACGCGTAAGATGTTTAACGGAAGCGTATGGGAAGAGTTTTAGCCACTCATCTGTACCTAGAAATCTATCCAGCCTTTCATATATAACTGTGTATTTTTTCTTACGCTTATTCGTCCAAGTAAACCTAGATCCAGTAAAACCGAGGTCAATTAACCCAATATTGTCTATACACTTTAGAAAAGCTGAAATTCTATTGTAGTTAACTGGGTTACCTCCAAATTTTTCATTTGCACAAGTGACTTCGTTAAAGTCCCCACATATAAGCCAAGGTATAGGTCTAGCCATATTAATTTTGTTTAGGGTTTCCCACAATTCCAACCTAGTACGATAATCAGTACTTGCATGTATAATTGAAATACGAAAGGGTTCAAATTTACCTACCTCAGCTGTAACATGAATTTCCTGCGTAGAAGCTCTTTAAGCTCTTGTGACCCTTACCTCATTAGTTTTCCAGAATAGCACCATGCCACCCGCCATCCCATAGGCTGAAACTTCAACATAATCATCATATCCCAATTCACTCATCATGCCAGCATGAGTTAGTTTCTTAGTTTCCGTTAGGGCAAGAATAGCAGGTTTTGTCCAGTTTAGCATTTGTTTTAAGTTTTGTGTAAAGTGGCGACTACCTGCACCACGACAATTCCAGAATAACAAAGACATGATTGCTGCGTTAAAGTCCCGATCAATTTCTACACCATTCATTAGGCTGGTCAACCTAGTTATACAGTCATTCACAGGCTTCTGCCTGCGGTTCTCCAAAATCTCTGGTGGCGTCGTTGGAATGAGAAGAGCTACATACCTGAGCTGGTAGGGGTAGTACTTGATACATATTGTTGTTTTCACCACATCCCTTGGCCAATAAAGAAGAGATCTTTTGGCGGACGTTTCTGGCAAGAAGATGGTTTCCGCTACTTTGAGAGTTATCAAATCTGTTGTCACTCCCTGAAATTTTTCTGACTCTGCTGAGCGAAATTGTTTTATTATGTATTCCACTTCCCTCGCCCTTTCTAAGTCCGTCATATATGGTGGCTGATTTATATCTGGGACCACTTGGTCCATTTCGCTTGGACCCTGTGGAGAGCATGTCGATGAGTGCTTTTGTGGGGGTGTAATCCATGGCTGTATAGGTATCATAATCGGCGTCCCTTTGTCTAACTGGACTTGAAGTTCCAAGTTTAGTAACTCCTCCTCTGTAAGTGCATGTTGATCTACCAAATCTTGAAGCGTGGTTGTGAGTTTTTTTGCGAGATGATGTGCGAACTTGGCAAGATCTATTGTTGGTGTTACATTCTTCCCTTTGCGCACAGAAATCGATGTGGACGAACTCCCACTTTTAAATAATTTGACATGATTGTGAATGCCATTATTTCGCATAAAAAATAACTTTTGCGAATATATTACAGTACGTAAATAAGTTAAGAAGAAAAAACTTATGATAATTTGACACCTTAATTTTTTTTGGGGGTAATTATAATTTTATTAATCACCAAAATTGATCGTTACATACCACATATTGCTTAATCTCAGCAAAGCTGTCTTAATACTAATACTTTAACAAGGAATAACATTACCTGGCCTAACTAATACATCAACAAACACTAGTTAGAAAATAAACTGATCAAGCATTTGAGCTTTCTTCCCTGTGGCTCTTGAGCAACATACAACAACAATATTCTTAATTACACTATCAACTTCTCTCTCAATTTTCTAAAAAATCCTCATATTCCTTTCAATCCAGATTGCATGAATCACTTCTTCATATGTCATTCTGACAATAAGAGCTCATGGAGATTTCTCTTTTGCCTGTTTTACAACCCACTGCCTCTACTGTTCCCAGTTCTGAACTTGACAATTTTGCCATTGCAATCATGTACAATTCTGCTCCATAAAGCCTTGGCATAGCTGCACTCAACAAACAGATGGTTTCTTGTTTCATCACTGTTCTCACAGAAGCAGCACTGTTTTTCCACATTCATGCCCCAGTTTATTAGCCTATCTGCAGTTAGAGCCATCAATTTGGACTTTGGCCTGTGGGCCGACCCGACCTAGCCCTAAATTTGTTAGGGCTGGGCTAAGATTTTTCAAACCCAGTGAAGGCCGAGGCTTTTCAGCCCGACCCAAAATTGGCCCACTAGCCCGTGAGGCTTGACCGAGGCTGGGCCGGCTTTAAGATAAAATTAAAATAAATTATTTGATTCAAAATTACAAATATTTAAAGAAATAACAAGAAATTACAAAGTATGAGAGAATCTAAACCAACTACATTTCTGTTTTTATATGCAAATATTCCTTAAACTGCCCAACTACTTTACAAGACATAATATTACGACTCAAAAGTTAGATATGCTACATCAAAGAATCTTACAAATAGTATCTACAATAGGATATCACATCTCAACCTGCGATAATATATCAAAGAATCTTACAAATGTATTGTTGGATACTTTAATTATGAATATGAAACTTGGTTACTATATAATATTGGTATAACTTTTACTCCCTCTGTCCCAATTTATGTGTCACACTTTCCTTTTTCTGTCCCAAAAAGAATGTCACATTTCCTTATTTGTCAACTATTTAATGCATTATCTCTATTTTACCCCTATTGGGCCCTACTTACTTTAAAAGCCACAAACAACTTTTTGATTACTACAATCTTCTCTCTTACTTTTTCAAGGGTAAATTTGAACTTTTACAAAGTCAATTTCTATTTCTTAAACTCCGTGCCAAGTCAAATACCGCCACATAAATTGGGACGGAGGTAGTATGTTTTTTGTATTTTTAGTTAAAATTTTTGAGTAAAAAAGAACTATACAAAAAAAAAAATTAAAAAGTCGGCCGGCCCGACCCAGCCCGCGGCCATAGTAGGGCTGGGTTGGACTCATTATTTGGTGACCTGTCTAAATATCGGTCCGGCCCGCCCCAGCTTGTCCAATTCAAGACCCGCGAGACTTGGGTTGGGCTGGGTTGGGCCGACCCAAAGCTTTCCCTGAAGGCATAATCACATGATGAACTTTGCTTTAGGCCTTGCCTCATTTTTAAACATGATACATTTCCATTCTACCGTACCATGATCACCTAGCAGCTGATAGTATATTTGCCTAATTATGCTCTTGTTTGTTTTGAATCCTGCTTGTCCAGCAACATAATCTTTCCCTGCTCCTAGGATTTTCCTCACCATTCATGCTGCTTGATTAGGCACTTTGATACTTTCCAGGGCTTGGTTCTTTGTGTATTACTCATGGAATTACTTTATCCATAGCAATTTTGTTAAAAAGATAATTAATGACTTTGTATCTCAAAATTTAATAGAATGATATAAAAACAAAGTTATATCTTTTAGTTTAAGGCCTTCTGTTAATACCAGGGGCGGACCTACATGGTAGGGGTGGGTGCACCGGCACCCGCTGGCGTCAGAAAAAATTGTGCATATATATATGTATATATGACATAAAACGTGTATATATATTTAAATGTGCACCCAAAAGAACAAAAGCTAATTGGGTTCATTGGTAACACAGATGTTTAAAGTTGGCTCTTAAGCTAGAGACTTGGGTTCAAATCTGGCTCCTAAGCTAGAGACTTGGGTTCAAATCCCAGCTCCTACAATTTCCTTTTATACTCTTTTCTTCAATTTTATCTTGTACCCCCATTGAGTTGAAATCCTGGGTCCGCCTCTGATTAATACTTAGCTTTACGACACAAATTTTCTTGGCTGCCCCTGCCCATTCCCTCCAATCATCATAATCTTCCTAAAATGAATCATGGTTGCTGATATTAGAGTTAATTTGGACCTTCTTTGGTATATCAGTTAATGCTATTGCATTCATTGGCACGATGCATTTGGTAGTACCAATATATATGAGCATGTTTGGGTGAGCTTATTGATGTGTGGCTAAAATACCACACATTACATATTTGTACTTGAGCATCATGGTTGCTGATATTAGAGTTAATTTGGACCTTCTTTGGTATATCAGTTAATGCTATTGCATTCATTGGCACGATGCATTTGGTAGTACCAATATATATATGAGCATGTTTGGGTGAGCTTATTGATGTGTGGCTAAAATACCACACATTACATATTTGTACTTGAGCTATTGTTGTGTTAAATTGATGAAATAAGTGCATTTATCATGGTTTTGTTATATTTTGTCAAGTTGAATAAAAAGAAAAAAGCTGGCTATTCTGTCAAAAACACAGCAGAAAAGTGGTTATGCGTGAAACAGTGACTAAGTTGAGCAGTGCAAATATGGCTAGCGGGTCAATTTCAGTACCAGGGTGGCTATATGACGAAAAATCAGTCAGTTCTTTGTTTTAATCTAGGGATAATTTTGGGAAAAATATGGTAATTACTTGGGGACTACAAATAGATAGTTTTACCATAGTTTTAGACATCTTTTGGCCATTTTCCCAATCTTGGAGCAAGGATCCATCAACAAGAACACCAAGAGAGTGAAGATTTGGAGCAAACCATTGAGAAATTCTTAACCTTTAGTACTAATTTCCTTACTTTCATGCTTTGTATTGAACATATTTGGTGGTGTTGATGTTATTGAAGAATTGATTTTGTGAATATATTTTATGACTATTTGTATAATTAATTGGTATGATTTTGGACATGAATATATGAATGAATCATGACTAGGAATTTATATGGTTGGGTTTTGATTATCTAGCTTCCATTGTTTTGATTGCTTGACTCTTGTGCTCGCGACACTTGAGTTGCCCGTCTACTTTGCTAATTAAAGACTCGGGAGAGATTAGTTAGCGTAGAATAGTGAAGCTAGCGAGGATTTGGGTTGATAGGCTAGTTCATCTAAAAGAAGTTACGCTCGAAAGAGGTCTTCTTTCCTCGGGTAATGGGTAGTGCTTTATAAGCTCAACCATGACTTTGACGAGCGCCGTTGAGGTAAATCCCTTCTAGGCCGGAAGGATTCTAGGGATTACATTAGAATGACTCGGCCATAATATATAAATCCCGTGCTATAATTGTATCCTAGGCTCAAAAACTTGCTTTCCTTGGTTTCGAGAAGGCCATAGATCACATTTACTTGCTTTCCTTGTGTAGTTTGTAGTAGTTAATATCGTTCTATCACCTCGTTATCCTAATTTGACTTTGTCAAATAGGTTTAGTTCTTCCACTACTTTGATCACATCACTTTGTTCCTTGTGGATTCGACCCGACTCCTAGTTGGGTAAATTGTATTGCGATGACCGTTCATACCTCAAGCCGAGGTGTGTGTTGAGCGTTTGTCACTTATTATAAGTAACTTATAAGTCAAAAGCTATTTATAAACTATTTTTGAAATTTTTTTTAATTATTTTAGTGCTTATAAGTATGTTGCTTTTTAAGTTACCAAACATTCAAAAAAAATATATATGTGCTTTTAAGCTTACTCAAACATGCTCTATATCTGATTTGTATACAAACTTCAGTAGTCGAAACTCGACTCCGTGTCCAACTAATATGTAACTAGATTGTTGCAGGCGCGCGTGATAGTTAGTAAATTGGAAAAGTAGTTGTCATCCATGATACAGATCATTCCTTAATCTTTTGATTTATGTTGCTCGGATTCTCTTCAAAATTGTAATCGGATGTGCGTCGAATGCTCTAACTAATTTTATGCATTTTTGGAGGCTCTGAAACAGTTGCAGGATTTGCTGCAATTTATCCAAAACAGATATGTGGAACAAATTTCTTAACAATCAAGCAAATCCTAAAGGTTTTTAAGATGCTCCTGCATCGATTAAAATTCATTCTTTAGAGATGTTAATCAAATGGTATCTGCATATAAACAGTTCGGATTTTGTTCTAATTGCAATGCCATGAATAGTATTAGGAATATATGCACAATCTCAACAAGACACTACAGCCATCTCTTCGTATCATTCCAATTGCAACCTTTTAAGTTTTAAGTACGCATCATCTCTTAATATTCTCATTTACCATTCACATGATACAAACACACTCACACTCTTATCTCTCTACCAAAGCTTATACTAATGAAAAGAATTTATTGCTAGCATTTCTGTCTCCATGATCGGAATCATTTTTTTATGTGTGCATCAACTATTTCATCACGTATCTACTACCGACAAACAATATAGATACCAAGCGATTCTACCCAACAAAGCTTAGAAAATGAAAAGATATCCCTTTAACATTTTTAGTCTTCTTGAGCATCAAGCAGAGCCTCTCGTTTGCATACAAATCAAACTCATATAGTAGTGTATTCCTAAACAAGTAGTTTTATATCGTTATCGTCTGTCAAATAATTCTTTGGCCCCAATATAGTTTCGACTTGAAAAATGATGGCTCACGTAGACAAGATGTGCATTAATTCAGATGAAATGAAAAGGAAGCTCTACTAATGTAATGGATAAAACTTTAATTGAGCCAGAGAAAAGTTCGAGAAGCCACGTATTATCTATATGCTGCAAAAGCTATAAATGTTACGACAAGTGCACAATCTATAAGAAAAACAAATGACGAAGCAAAATAATCATACAATATTATGTGGATACAATATAATTTCCAACCAAAGAGGGAAGACAATTGAGTGGAGGTTAAATTCACTGTAAAATTCCTACATTTAATTCTTGGGGCCAGTGGTTCAAAACTTTCAATGTTGATAGTGCTAGATGTTTTATCCCATAACTCTGTAGAAGCGTTGAGGAAACTAGTAAACCATCCAAACAAGGTGCACGTGAGAATGAGAGTTAACTCCACAAGTAGAGTTATATGAGTTTTCATCTTTGTAAGCAACAATATTTGATAAACTTATATACACTATAGGTTGCTACAAACTAGCTAGCTAATTTAACAGTAAGAGTAAGATATTTATTGGAAATTGCATACTACTAGCTAATAATGAATACATAAAAGTAATTCGTTTGTGTGTGTGTACTCAATACTCACCATCTCACTTTCCAAATTGAACTAGAGTAAACTTTGCGTTCCGTTTTCTCCACTTATAGACAATATTAAGTCCATTAGTTTAACGATGATATTGTAGTTGATTCCTTAAACATGACAGAAAACAGAAAAAATGAAAACCTTGTTGTGGAGTTATCTAGATGCCATAATCCAAATCTTGGAGCAGACAGAATTCTTCGACAATTTTGATGACTTAACTTGAACGCATCGACACAATCGTCTACTCTACTGTGCCTTAGCTTGCAGAAAAGGGAATTAATATTTCACTTAAGTAATTTGACATGATTGTAAATGCCAAGAATATTTAGCGTGAAAATTAAATATATTAGAGTACCTAAATTATTATTACTACTCCTCCTTCCGTCTCAAATTATTTGTCCTCTTCACTTTTATACGCCCTTTAAGAAATCATTAATGAGGGATCATTGACTATTTTATCCTTATTTAATTTTTATTGGTATTTGAACAATTATAATATTAACCAAATAAGTGAGATTTTTGTGGTCTTCAAGACATTTACTACTATGGGTAAAATGGAAAAAATGAGAAATTTTACCTTAAAATCTTAATTGGACAAATATTTTAGGACTGCTATTTTTAAAAAGAATGACAAATAATTTGAGACGGAGGGAGTATTATATAAAGATGAGTCAGAGGAGCTTGGAGTCGTCCTCTTTGCGGACCCCAAGTAGCCACTTTCAGTGTTATCCTTTGAAGCTTAGCCACTTTAGGCATAACTTACTAACTATGTAGCCACTTTTTGAACTTTTAATTAGAATATAAACAAATTTTCAAAATAAGTACGAGATCACAACTTCAAAATGAGGCTAAAAAAAATTGAATATGAACTTTTAAAACTCTCTTGGAATTTGAACCTACACAAATGAATCTCTAATACAGTGTCATAAGTTTAAAACTAAAAAGTAAACTTCTATGAACATTACCCAAAAGTTTTAGAGAACTAGATGTGTTTAATTAGAGTCGCGCAACTTGATCGGCCATAATGAGAGCTCAGGTCCTCTCTGTGAGCTGTGTTGATTGTGTGTCCTTGATTGACTTAATGATTTATTAAATGTAACGTTTTCTATTGAGTCCTTTTTTTCGAATAGTAAGAATTTAAATTCGTCAGGAGAAAGACCTTTGTAATACCCTTTACGGACTAGACTGAGATTGCTATAAGAATTACATAATTCATTAATAATTAACATGAAAGTTTAAAAGCAAAAAAGAAAGAGTATTATAGAAAGTGAAAAAAAGATAAGAAATTCAATAAAAGGAAAATTTCATATCTAACCAAATATATACCATGGCCCTACAGTTAAATAGACATAAGTAATATACAACAAAGGCTAGCCAAAAATATGCTAACAAAATAGGTTTATGCATATCCCTTTTCCTAAAAATCCGCGTGCATTTGGTAACAATCACACCACAATTAAAGAATCCCAACAGACATCAGACATTTCTAAATGTCTATCTCATATAAATAGCTTTGACTTTAACAGATTAAAGTAAGTTTAAGAATTCTAAACGTGATAGCTATCATTTTTTTCCTATTATATATCCACTAATCCCTAATTATTAGGCAAATATTTATCATATTTCATCATCAATTCTTGTATACATATATCTGTATCGTGCGATATTCGTTAGAAAAGAACACACTATTTCCGTTTCTCCATTATTGAGCAATCAACTCGCGCATCAATAAAGGAATCAATAAAAAATTTGGAGAATCCCAACGGATACCAAAAATGTGAATATTTTTAGCATATATTTTTCTAATAGTTATTCATACATTATTAACCTTTTCGTTTTCCACAAAATATTCATTTTTAAAATATCTTTATATTAATTTTATTATTCATAAAGTATTCAAGTTCTATTCATAAGGTATTCATTATATATTCTTAGAGTATTCATATTTTATTCATGAAAATCATCTTTTATTCATAGAATATTCACGTTTTATTCAGACTAATTAAAAAAAGGATCATTGTATGCATAATTTATACCTCATAATATCTCACACACACACACACACATAATTTATGCATATGATATCATGATACCTACATATCCAATATATCAATTACTATTTTGATGCATACAGAGTTTTAACTTCAAATACACATCATGTCATACTGTTAAAATACACCAATAGACATTAAGTATTTATCTAATATTATCTAAATATATATCAGATTTAAATTGTATAAACATAAAAATTTTAAATCTATGAATCAATGACGTAATTTCACATAAAGAGAACCATTTATGTACTTCATGATATTTTGGTAACAAAAGATTGAAAAGAAACATAAATAAAAAGATTACTTTATCTTATATTAGATAAACAGCTCGAATAATTCGAACAAGAAGACATTCAAGCTCTAATAGATTTTGTGTTAAACGAAAGAATTGATAGTTTGGAAAAAGAAATTGTATTTAGAAAGAAAGACAAATAAATAGAAAACGAATTTGACTTCTAATGAATAACATTAAATATAGAAGATATCATTAATAGCTATGCATAAATGAAAGCTGCCAATCCAACAATCCCACGAAAATAGGCATTTATTTGGGCAAGTGATAGTTTATAGTAATGGCTAATAAAAGTTCAATACATAAGGCTAAAGGTCTATATACCATAAATTAGAAATAATGTACCTATTTTATGTTAAAGACACTTCTAAATATCTATACCATGTAAACATTCCTTCAATAAATTATCGGCTGAATTGCACAAATATGACACGGGAAGCAATAGTTTGCCAAATGCCCTCAATAACAGTGGTTTAGCAAAACTGCCCTCCATTAGTTTAGTGAAACTTATTCCGGACGAAAATATCCCTCACAACTAATAAAAAGACCCACACTATCCTCCCCTTCCTTTTCTCCATTCAAACAATCACTAAACTCTAAAAACCTACAACTTTTACAGATTCCTCCATTGAAACGAAGATTCAAGATTAGATTCCTTCAAATTCCTACTCTCTTACATTCATTTGGATAAAATCTATGAAACCGGGTATCTTATACAGACTTCTTGGCAATGGGCACCTTGCACAGACTTCTTGGCAATTGCCAAAACTTTAAGTCATGTTGCAATGGGCAACTTGTCTCTGCAAGTCTTGGCTATTGCCAAGACTTGAAGCCCTGTTGTAGTGGCCAATTCGTAGAGAAAATCTCTGCAAGTCTTGGCTATTGCCAAGAGTTCAAACTCTGGTGCAATGGGCACCTTGCACAGACTTCTTGGCAATTGCCAAGACTTCACGCCCTGTTGCAGTGGGTAATTTGCAGAGAAAGTCTCTTCAAGTATTGACTATTGCCAAGAGTTCAAGCTCTGGTGCAATGGGCACGTTGCACAAACTTCTTGGAAATTGCCAGGACTTCAAGCCTTGTTGCATAGGGTAATTTGCGAGAAAGTCTCCGCAATTTTTATTATTGCCAAGAGTTCAAGCTCTGATGTTATGGGCACCTTAACTAGGAAATAAAAGTGGAATCTAACACAAGAAAAATAAAAAACAAGATTGAATGAAAGTTACGAACATCGTCATTAAGGGTCAACTTATCACTGGACAAATCAAGAAACCAACTTCTTTTATCAATGGTAATACCACCCAAGTGATGTTACCAAATTTTCTGCAACTTTTGGCAATAGCCATCACTATAAGGTCGGGTGGAAGGAGGTAACTTGTAGGGGAAGTCTCTGAAAGTATTGGCAGTTGCCAATACTTTACGATCTGGTGCAATAGGCAACCTGCAGACAAAGTCTCTGCAAGTATCGGTAAGCTCTATGCAATAAGCAACTTGCAGAGAAAGTCTCTTCAAGTCTTGGCAATAGCCAAGACTTTAATCTCTATACAATAGAGGCTACTTGCAGAGAAAGTCTCTGCATTAATGGCAATAGCCAAGACTTTAAGCTCTGTGCAATGAGCAACAACAATATCTAATTGCTATTGCCAATAAGAACCTTAAAATCATCTTAATCAAGCATAAAAAGTAAAAAAAAAAAAAAACACAAGAACGTCAAATTTAATTCAACGATCATCAATCAAAATGGAAAAAACTTACCAAAAAGAAATACAGAAAAAAATAAATACAAATAAAGGATTAGGCAAAATAAGAATTACATTATAGTAGCACAAATTAAAGAAAATTAATACTCCCTCCATTTCAAAAAGGATGAACCTTTTCACTTTTTGAAAGTCGATTTGACTAATCTTTGAACCTAAATTAAACTATATTAAATTAATATTTTCGAATAAAAATTTGCATATTCAAAAACTATACAAAAAGTACTATAACATGCAACTCTTTGCATATCAATATGATGAAAAAAATTATCTTAAATTGTTGGTCAAAGTTCATTCAGTTTGACTCTCGAAAAGCGAAAATGTTCATCCATTCTGAAACAAAGGGAGTAAATAAATAAAACTTTTACAGATTTTCTAAATCTCTCTAGGACACAAAGAAGAAAAAAGGAAAGGAAGGAGGATGAAGAGAAGGAAAGGAATGAGGAAAGAGAGAAGGAGACTGTTCCATGTGAATTGGGTTTAGGCAGGGGCAAAATAGTCCTTTCGCATAGTGAGGGATGATGTGAAGGGAATTTACTTAAAATATCTAAAAGTGGGGGCAAATTGGTAAGACCAGTACTTATGAAAGGCACTGGGTGAAATTTTTTGTAAATTATCGGTGTATCGGGCCCGTGCTCTCGTAGGCCTTAAGTCACTAGTTAATTAAGAAGAGACACCTTACTAAGTATTTGCTAAGAACTCCAAATCAATGAAATAGTTGATTTGTTTGCCTGCTTCATTTTAATTTTAATAGAATTTGGTATTTTAACCTTCGTTACAGTTACTCCAATGGTGATTTATTGTCGTATCACAATCAGCACTCAGCAGTGGAGCTATAAGTTGAAGAAAGGAGATTTAATTGAATCTCATTCCTCAAGAAATTCACTATGCAAATAAAGCAAAAACTTTTTTTTTTTAAAATTATATATTTTTACTGTGAAAACCCGTGACATAAAATTCTACTAATTAAGTAGATAAGGTTGTTAAAAAAATACTCTATATTATAAGTGCAAACTCTATATACAACATTTCTAGTATTCTTTTGAATCTCTTGTATAACTTTTCTGGCTCTGCCAGCATTAACTAATTAACTGATTGCCAAAGGAAAAGTTAAATGAATACAAGGAATTGAAGGGTAAATTACGAAACTATGACACTTAAGGCGATGGTTTGCCTAATTGACCTTACTAAGTGTGGTTTAGCAAGAATGACCTTGCTTAACTTAAGTGGAACATTTCAGGACGAAACTACCCCTTAACAAATAATAAAAAGACCTGATTGTCTCTTTCCCTTCCTTTACAATTTTGCAGCTTATTTCCCCACAAAAAAGAAGCTTTTACAAAAGCTTCAAACCCTAAGAATCCAAAATTTCGAGAAAAAAGAAGATTCAAAGGTAATTTCTTCAATGTTTCATTAATTATACGTAGTTTTAAAACTAAATTTTGCATAATTACATCTTAAATTAGTAGAATTTGTTTAGCTTTCGTATACTAACAAATTAGCTATAGTGAGTTGTGAATTTTGATGATAATGATTGAAAACTACTGCTAGATACCCAACAATTAACGTCACATTGATTTTCAATTGCTGCAAAATATATATATAAAAATATATATATATATATTAGGTTGAATCTGTATTTGCTGCAGAATTTACGAATAGAAATTGCGATTACACTTATTTAGTTGCAACTGCGTTGCTTTTCCCTAAATTAACTTGAAATAACTTGTAGATGATATCTGTAAATTGTCAATAACAGAAAACGCTTTTTAAGATCTGTTCAATGGGAATTTGTTTCCAATGCACTCACTGCCTTGTGGGCAGCACTTGCAGCTGCGCTGCAAACAGTTGCTTGTAGATAAACTCTACATGTGTTGCCTAATATGCAGTACTTTTAATCGCATGGAGTGGTGCCTTGTAAGTGTTGCCCACATGGCAACAATTGGAGGTCTAGTTCAAAACAGCACATGTAGAGTAGCTCTACATATACTGCCTAATAGGCAGCAGTTTAGAACGCATAGTAGGTGCCTTTTAAGTGTTGCCTTGTGGACAACACTTGAAGGTTTGATGCAAAATAAAATGTTGAAAAATCTCTATATAGGCATCACTTTAGTTGTGTTGTTCATGCTGTAACTTGTCTACTAAATTGCCTTACAAATTGTGGCTGAAGGACAACACTTTGAGTAAAAAAGTGTAGACAAGTTGATGATACCGATCGTAAACTAGTGCCCGATAACCAACAATTAACGTTACATTGATTGTCAAGAACTGGATTTTTTTAAAATAATATTTTCATGTGTATTTGTTGTAAAATTTAGTGGTAGAATTGAGAGTATTCTTTTATGATTGGAATGGCAATACTTTGTCCTAAATTAACATGGAATAACTTGTAGATAATCTCTATGAATTTTGGTTGCAAGGGAACACTTTTTAAGCTCTGATGCAGGGGAAAATGTTCGCACTGCACTCACTTGCTTGTGAGCAACACTTGAAGTTGTGGTGCAACAAACATTTGATGAGAAATTCTATAGCTGAGGCCTAATTGGTAGCACTTCTTATCTCAGGAAGTTGTGTTGCCTTGTAAGTGGTGCCTTGTGGGCAGCAGTTAAAGGTTTGGTGCAAAACACCCTGTAGAGAAGTCTCAACATGTGTTGCCTAATAGGAAACACTTTACCTGTGGTGCAATCTCTACATACACTTGCCATAACTTGTAGTGAATTTTCCTACAAGTTTTCACTGAAGGCCAACACTTTAAGCATTGGTGTAGAGAAGTCTCTACAACTTGTTACCACTCGACCTCCACCGCCCATGCGTATCACTTAACAAAGGAATATTGATGCTTGCTTCTATCTAGTTAATCTATTCGTCAAACTCTAAACTCGTATTTCCATTTCATTGCGTGCAGCATTTGAATGTCAACAAATTGCATCTACATTGGGCCGAAAAAGAGTAACACTTCTACTCTGACAATAAGTAACACTTCTTCAACAAAAAGATACTTCACTATTAGCTTTGTAAACAAAGAATCTAATAACATTTAGACTCTTGATTTTATTGTTAAGTTGATTCTTGCTTTTGCTCGCAGGTAAATCCTATCAATGACATAAGATTTGCTGTCAAAGATGGACTTGATGAATTCACTGTAGACTTAATAAAAAGGTCATGTGACTGCTTGCAGTTTTAAACGAACGAGATACCATGCACCAACGCCATTGCAGCAATAGATAGAAGAAATTTGAACAAGTCGACTTATTGTGTACAATAGTTCATAAGAAGCACTTGAACACAAACTTATCAAGGAGAAATTCGCCCAGTATGAAGTGCTAGATCGTGGGACGTTCCACAAAGTATAAAGGAATTCATCAATACATCCATCAGCTACAAAATTCACTTCGGAAGGAGACAAACAAAAAGATATGTTTCAAGAGTAGGATTAGATGCTCGCGCTGTAAAAGATTATGACATAATAGAACGAGTTGTCTTTATACTCTAGTCCAACATCTTCATGCAAGAAGATACAGAAACATAGTTGTGACATGAATGTTCTTATGAACTTGCATTGAATTTGTTAACAAATACTTTTTCTTTTATTGTAGTCACAAATATTGTCATTCTCATTGTAGTTACATGAATACATTCAATCCACAAATTTAAATTTGATCCATGATTTGCATTGAAAACGTGGTAAATAAGCACCGGTTTTTCCATCAACCCTTTCACCCCCGCTGCACTTAAAATGCCTTGAACTATGGAAAAATAGACAACAATTATACCAACCTCATTCCACACCTTCGCTCAGACTAACTACCCTAAAGTGTTGTCCGGACGGCAGCACTTTAGGTTCAACTCCTTAAAATCTTCTTCTAATAATTGCCATGAACTGCTGCCAGGGAAGCACTTTTCCCTAGTGTGCAAGTGAGGTTTAAAAAAAATATAATTGCCTGGACACCACTTTTTTCCACCCGTCTCAATTTCTATTAGCTAGTAGCACTAAAGTGTTGACTCTCAAGTAGCACTTTTCATACCTTTTAACATACCCAATTCAAAACCAATAACCATAAAGTGTTGCCTAGGCAGCACTTATCCTCCAACATGTCACAAATTTTTCAACACAATGGCTTGAAAATAATGTCGCAGAAGCAGCACTTCCCGACCCTTACCACATAACTAAACCCCCTAGACAAATAGATTTAAGGTGAAGCCTCCTAGGCAGCATATTGTTTTCATCACGCCCTGATCTATCCCAGACAATAACTTTGGAGTATTGCCGCCCAGGCATCTCGTAGACATTAACAACTAATAAAATTATCCTTAAAAAGTAGCCTTGAGCTATTGCCTGGGGAATACTTTACCTGAACCCCTTATCACATAACAAGTCCCTCCACCCCAAACAAGATTAAAATCTAACTAAAATCAACTATATATAACACATGTAGTAACACTAAAAATATAATTACTAACATTAATATAGCATAACAAAATACAAATTTAAATGTAAATAAAAGAAGAAGAATATCACAAAATCTATTGTACTATTACAAAACTACATAGAATCAAAACATAAGTTTTTTCTAACTTTTCTGCCGTACAAAATGTCCTGATCTCAATATTAATACATGGTGTATCTGACACAACATCTTATGACTCACATAACAAACGGAACGACAATCATCATCCAATCCACATTTTTGCCTTTTCCTAGCAACGACACCCTCATAAATCACTGGTTGGTCTATAAAGTTTCCAGATCATCTATAGATTGCAATTCATAAGGTTCACTATCCATAACCTGAAAAAACAAACCACAACACTGAAACCACAGAAAAATAATAATAACAATAAAAAAGTAATGTAAAAAACATATAAAATGTATTACGACGCACCATAATGAAGTCAAACTAACAACTTTTCTCGTACAAGCAAAAAATGCATTATCAACATCACAAAAAGAAATAATAATAAAAAGGACAATAGCTATTACTAAACAGTAAGCAAAGCACATCCTGACAGGCAGTACTTTAACTACAAACAGAACTCATGCTTGAATGTTATGATGTCAACTGTTGCCCACAGGGCAACAATTTCTACAACAAAAGGAAAACACAAGACCCAATGGAACATATGCTCGAATCTCATGTCAATTGTTGGCCTATGAGCAACAGTTTCTACACTAAAAGGAAAATAAAGTGCAACACCAACACTTTGCTAAATGTTACATTAACTATCTAATTAATACCATTTATGCCAAGAGTAACAGCTTCTACAGGAAAAGAAAATAAAGTGCAACACCAACACTTCGCTAAAAATTACATAAACTACCTAATTAATATAATTTCATATAACATATTAAACAAATATTATCGATTAACAACAAAATTTAAACATCGGCGGAACCAAAAATTGGATTAATAATAAACATCAACAAAAGTAAAAAAAAAAACAAAACTAAAAGAAAAAAGAGAAAGAAACAAACCAAGATGTATAACCCTAATTCGTAAGAGAAAGGAAAGGGAGATAGAGAGAGAAGAGAAGGGGCGTCACATCAGAATTAAGGCTTATAGAACCCTAATTTGCAAGAGAAAGTGGGAGAGAGGGAGAGAAAAGAAGAGACATAATTAGGGAATTATAATGGTTAGGGGCAAAATAGTTTTTTCGCATGTTTAAAAATATGTAGGAGGCTATTTTGCTAAAGCATTTCTAAGTGGGACAAAAAGACATAACCAAGGATAAAGGGTACGTGGGGTGAAATTTTTTGGGAATTGAAACCCATGTTTCTTCTTAGGTTGAATGAATGGGGCTTTACAACTCAAAATGAAAAATAATACAATAAGTGGCAGTTGGTCTTTTATTGGTTTTATTTGTTCAATTTTCTATTATTAGGAGAATGACTTTGTTTTTTTGGGGTCAAATAGTGCCATCTTCACACCTTTTTAATTACTCTCTTATGCATATTTTAGAGCATTGTTATTTGTCAACAAATCCTCCAAGAGTTTTGGACGAAAACTCCTAATTTTTAATACACTTCGCTGTGTCAGACGATGTCCATTGTGTTTGGCCGTTTCTTTTGGATTTAATTAAAATTAGAAGTGACAACCCAAAGATGGAAAGAGGACAAAAAAAGAAAATAAAACGGGTATTTAAAAAAAAAAAAAAGTTGAGCAAATTTTGAAAGCTGTCATCGTCATTGATGTAATCATGTAATAGACAAATAAAAAATTGTCTCTTCTTTACTGCAACTTAATTCATATAATACGGTAAAAATGACTTTGTTTATTATGAGTTCATTTTGGTTGAACTGTACGTGTATAGGATTGTCATACAATTATATAGAGATCTAATGACAGATCGATATCAAAGTACAAACTTGTGAAAAAATGAGGAGTTTAATTAAATGACTCATAATAGTTAGACGACGATCCATTCTAATTAAGAAATGTTTTGAATATGAGAGGTTTACCAAAATATCCATCAAAATTATATTTACACACTTCTACCTATAAGTTTCATATTTACAAGCTCTACCCATAAACTATTACATGTTCTACGCATCTAGACTTGTATACTAGTATTATTTATGCAGTATATTTTAAAGGTATACATTCATATCTAGATTTGTATATTATTATTTATGTAGTATACCTTAAAGGTATACACACATAAAATATAACAAAGGTATACAATAATAAATGGGTAGGTTGGATAAATACTTTTAATTTTATGGGTAGTATAATTTTTAATGGTATGATTTATAACTACTTTAAATTTTATGGGTATATAGTGTAAAAAGTCTTTTGAATAAAAACCTAAGTAACTCATTGAGTTGAAATATAAAATACAATCTTTGACCAAAACAAAAAATATAGAATACAATCATAAAAGATAGCCAACAACTTATTATATGCACCATTTGGTCAGCCAACCAGTGCACATTATATTAAGCTTTAACTAAATGTAAAAAAGGAAAAAATTAGTTGATATTCGCAGCCAGGGTTGCTATTAAAGGATGATTTTCACGAATAATTGAGATTACTATCAACATATTTAATATCTAGTTCCATGTCATATATAAAGGCTAAAAGATATATTAAGAAGTGGCTGCTCATTTTGAGTTCAACTTTACACACTTCTATGTAAACTTTTGTTATACTATAAGTAACTTTCTAAAGAATACATGAATCAGTTATCCCCAAAAGATGTTAAACGATCTGTTAATTGTTAGTTGTTACGATTGATAAACTGTATTAATATGTAAAAGATGTTAACGTTATCACTGTATAATAGTAATTAAATAATCCAATTCCAACTCCAAGTGCATATACACCCTACTAACAATGTCTAGGTGACCTTGATTGGCATGATGTGTGACAAGATTATGGGTTATGATCTGTGATGAACCCCAATTAAAGATGATCTGAAGTTACCCTAATTTGACTAAAAGGTTTGATCTTTAAAATATTAATATCTACCCGATTTGAATCTTGATCTAGGAGCCATCTGAATATTGTACCTAAGTAATTTTTGTTGAGTTTAAGTTTCTTACTAAGTTTTGATAATGACAAAAGGATACATCACTAATAAATGACGTATATCGCAGGATTATCAAGAAAGATTCTGGTAAAAGATCTGAAATGGAAAGAAAGATATTCGGTCTTATTTAGGAAAAGTCAACTATGGAAGATTGGACTTCAAGCACGCTAATTCTCGGGGACTTGTCCCAAATCAGCTCTTACCTTATTCTTCAAAAAAATATTTATATATTTTTAAGAATCAAATCTCTTAGGTCAATCTCTCTATCCCTCAATTTACGATCAATCCAAACCTTGTATCAAGGAAAGACTCATCAGCTATTCTCCTTATTTCGTGCATATCAAATCAGCACATATCAATCAAGCAACGGGCAAGTCTGGCTGAACACTATATATTTGAGATCCACTGAAGGATGGCTCACGCTTCTATTTACAATCTACTTTCTCTCTAAGTCTTTTACTTGTTATATTCACTGTATTCTTGAGAGTCTACGAGTGATCGAAAGAAAAGAAAGAGAGTTCTTGTAGAGAGGTAATAGTTGTATCACACACGTTGGTCTGATTGTCTATAAATCAGGCAGCATCGTTGTTGGTGAGCGAGGAGTTAAAACCATCTGTGAAGGACATTTTTGGTTAACGACAAACCATAAGTGTATTCTTATCTTTAAAAGAGCTTAAACAGAGATAACTTCCCTTGTGACCCAAGGGGACTGGATTAGGAACCATTTGGTTCTGAACCAGTATAAATCACTGTGTCCATTGATTTTATATTACTATTTTTTATTCTGTAAAGTATTTTTGATTATCGCCTAAGTCGACTAATAGATCGATAAGTCAACTAAATCTATAAATCTGAACAATTCACCCCTCCCCCCCTCTTGTATTATCAATTGGTATCAGGGCTTGGTCTCACAATATTTTGTTTTGCCTTACAGTAAGTGAGAAAAGATCATGTCTTCACACGTTGTTAATGGGGCTCTTCTGCAAGAGGGAACTTCCGCCACCCGACCTCCTTACTTCAATGGTAAGCATTATAGTCATTGGAAGATTCGTATGGAAACATACATAAAAATCGGTTGACTATAAGGTCTGGCGTGTCATCAAGAAGGGACCCTATGATATTCCCACCACCAAACCAACAAAGAAGGAAGCAAATCCTCAAAATGTTCCGGGTGATCTTGATATGGACGACTATACTGACGAACAAAGATAGGTTATCCAACTGAACTACAAAGCTGTGAACATTCTCTACAATGCTATCAGTGGTGAAGAGTATGAAAAGATATCCAGCTGTGAAACTGCAAAAGAAATATGGGATAAGTTAGAAGTTACTTATGAAGGAACCAGCAAGGTTAAAGAAACCAGAATCAATCTCCTAGTATATGAGTATGAATTATTCCAAATGTAGGATGGAGAGTCTGTGGAAGATATGTTTGCCAGGTTCAGCAAAATCATTGGAGAACTCAAAGCCCTTGGAAAAATCTATACCAGTGGTGAACAAATAAGAAAATTTTTGAGAAGTCTCCCTATTACTTGGAAACCAAAGGTTATAAACATAGAAAGTGGAGATCTGAACAAGATTTCATATGATGAACTCAGAGGTGATTTGATTGCCTTTGAGAAAACTCATTTGAAACGCAACACTTAAGAAGAGAAAAAAAAAATTGTAGCTTTCAGCACAACAGTAGAGGAAGTCGACTATCATCAGGAAGTGGAAGAAGATGATATTCAAGAACATCTTGCTATGATGTCAAGAAACTTGAATGGCCTAGTCAACAGAAGAAGACAATTCATAAAAGGAAAGGTCCCATTTAAGAAAGACCAGTCTAATTACAAAAGTGAAGGACGATGCTATGAATGTAGTAAGCAGGGTCACATTGCAAACAACTGCCCCGATGCAAAAAGAAAAGGAAGGAACAGATCATATGCTGCTTGGAGTGATGAGGACGTAGCCGACACTGAGCAAGAAGAAGCAGCAAATATTTGCTTCATGGCCTCAGATAACTCTACTAGCAGTGGAATCCCTTAATAAAATTAAAAAGCTAAGTAAAGAGAAAGAGGAATGGGAAATAAAGTTAGAAGTTGTTGAAACTGAAAATGAATTTTTAAAGGAAGCAATGAATCAACTAAGGTTCAAACTAAATAGTTTTCGAAAATCTACTAGTCATAGCTCTGTCAGATCTAACAGTTTCTATAGATCCGCTAAATCGTCTATATCTACTTCATCTATCACCAAAACTCAAAGTATGAATGTATGTTATCATTGTGGAGAACCTGGACATGTTTTTAGAAGCTATCAAAAGAGAAATCCTGAAAAATGGATTTGGAGACCAAAAGTCAAAAGTGAGGCTAGCACCTCTGAAGCTAACCTGCAAGGACCCAAGCAAGCTTGGGTACCTAAAAACTCTTAAAATCTTTGTTCTGCAGAGACATCACAAAAAGGCTATGAAAATGGGAAAATGGTTTCTAGATAGTGGATGTTCCCGACATATCACTGGTGACAGACAACTATTCAAATCTGTAACAAGGATCGATGGAGGATCTGTGAAATTTGGAGGAGATGCTAAAGGAAAAATAGTTGGTATAGGTATCATCTCCTTAAGTCCTTCTTGTGATATTAAAGAAGCCGTTCTAGTTGATGGACTTAAACATAATCTTCTGAGTATCAGTCAACTACGCGATGGTGGGTACAAAGTAAAGTTTGAATCTAGCAGATGTATCATTCATGATAACAAAGGTAAAGTTGTTCTCTCTGGCTCTAGAGAAAATAATATTTATATTCTAAACAATGGAAAAGCCTCTTCAGGTAAGCATCTGTGCTTTGCATCCATTACAAATGATCCTTGGACATGACATAGAAAGTTAGGGCATGCTAGCATATTTTTAATTGAGAAACTTTCAAAGCATGATCTGGTTATTGGACTACCTAAACTAAATTTTTCAAAAGATCATATTTGTGATGCATGTCAGTTAGGAAAACAAACTAGAACCTCTTTCAAAGGAAAAGATATAGTCTCCACTTCAAAACGGCTTGAACTATTTCATATGGACTAATTTGGTCCAACCAGAACTACTAGCATAGGAGGTAAAAGATATGCTTTTTTTACAGCTGATGATAGTTCTCGCTTTACTTGGGTTATCTTTTTGTCTCATAAAGATGATGCATTTAAAAGTTTTGAAGTATTTTGCAAGAAGGTTCAAAGAGAAAAGGGTTACTTCATATCTACTATCAAAAGTGATCATGGAGGAGAATTTGAAAGTAAGATGTTCGAGGAATACTGCAATTCACAAGGGTTCACTCACAATTTCTCCTCACCTCGAAATCCTCAACAAAACGGAGTTGTAGAAAGAAATAATCGAACCCTCCAAGACATGGCAAGAACTATGTTAGTCGAACACTCCCTTCCAAATCAGTTCTGGGCTGAAGCTGTAAGTACTGCATGTCATATTTTAAACAGATGCTTTATCCGTCCCATACTTCAAAAGACTCCTTATGAACTCTGGAAAGGTAAACGCCCTAATATAAGCTATTTCCATCCATTTCGATGTAAATGTTTTATCCATAATAACGGAAAAGACAGTCTTGGCAAGTTTGACCCATGTAGTGATGAAGGTATATTTCTAGGATATTCCACCACTAGTGGGTCATATATAGTTTTTAACAAAAGGACATTATCTGTTGAAGAATCAATGCATGTGGTGTTTGATGACTCTTTGACCAGTGTCGAGAAAAGTAGTGATGCAAATGAAGAAGAGATCATCCCGACCCAGCTGAAGGATTCATAAAACTCAATGACTACTACTGAGCCTTCAAAGACGGAGTCACAAGAAGCTGAAGAGTCAACTCCTGTCTCAAACTCTTCTGAGTCGACTACACTTACAAATCTCAAAGAATTGGAAGTGGTAGTACCAAATGAATGGAGAAGTGATCCCGACTATCCTCAGAAATACATCAATGGAGATCCACGGGAAGGTATGAAAATAAGAAATTCCCATAAATCTAACCTTGCTTTTATCTCACAGATTGAGCCCAAGAAAATCAATGAATCACTTCAAGAAGAGCTTGATCAGTTTGAGAAAAATCAAGTGTGGAAGCTGGTTCCCTTGGTACTAAATGTGTCTTTCGAAACAAACTGAATGAAGAAGGTAAAGTGGTAAGAAACAAGGCTCGTCTAGTTGCTCAAGGATACTCTCAGACATAAGGAGTCGACTATGACAAGACATTTTCCCCTGTTTCCAAACTTGAATCTATTCGCATGCTTCTTGCCTATGCATCTTACAACAGGTTCAAATTGTTTCAAATAGATGTGAAAAGTGATTTTTTAAATGGTTTTATAAAAGTGGAAGTTTACGCTAAACAGCCTCCAGGTTTTGAAAATATTGAAACTCCTCATCATGTTTTCAAATTTTCAAAAGCACTTTATGGTCTCAAACAAGCTCCCAGAGCTTGGTATGAAAGACTAAGCTCATTTTTACTAAAACATGGTTTTTCAAGAGGAAAAAGTGACAAGAATCTTTTTATTAAAAAATCCTCGGTAGATATCTTAATCATACAAGTATATGTGGATGATATTATCTTTGGCAGCACTAACCCTGCCTTGTGCAAGAGTTTTGAAGCGTTAATGCAGGGAGAATTTGAGATGAGCATGATGGGGGAACTCACATTCTTCCTAGGACTTCAAATCAAACAGTGCAATTATGGCATCTTCGTTTGTCAATCTAAGTATACTAAGGAGCTAATCCTAAAGTATGGTATGAATGAAGCAAACCCTGCTAAAACTCCCATGAGCCCGAACACACATCTGGTAAGTGATAAAAAAGGTACAAGCGTCAATGCATCCCTTTATCGAGGTATGATCGGATCATTACTATACTTAACTGCTAGTCGACTAGACATCATGCTCTCAGTATGTAAGTGTGATCATTTTCAGTCAGCTCCTAAAGTATCTCACCTAACTGTTGTTAAGAGAATTCTCTGGTATCTTGTTGGAACTATGACCTATGGGCTATGGTATCCATGCACTAATTACTTTGATCTTATTGGATTCTTAGATGCTGATTACGCAGGTGATAGAGTAGACCGTAAAAGCACTAGTGGTGCAAGTTTCTTTGTTGGAAAATCTCTTGTTTCATGGCATAGCAAGAAACAAGATTGCACAACTCTATCTACCATTGAATCGGAATATGTTGCCTTGGGTCATTGTTGCACACAACTTCTTTGGATGGCCAGTCAACTGTCTGATTATGGTTTATTCTTTAAGCCTATTCCCATGTTATGTGATAATACTAGTGCTATTGAGTTGTCTTATAATCCTGTTGATCACCCTAGGACTAAACATATAGATGTTCGTTATCATTTTATTAGAGATCATATTCAAAATGGTGATGTTGACATAGCATTCGTTAGTACTGATTTCTAACTAGCTGATATTTTTACAAAACCTCTCTTGGAAGAAAGATTTTGTGCCTTACGAGATTTAGGAATTATTCCTGATCCTTGTTAGTATATTGCTCCCTTTACTTTAAAATCTTCCGCTTTAATTATTTGTATTGCTTGCCTTTTGTTAATTTAAATTATATCCATCTTAATTGTTAATTTCTATTTTTATGCATGTTGTGTTTCAATTTAAGATTCATCACACGTCATCGCACAGTTATTACTTCTCACAAGTTGCTTTGAGTTTGAAAGTATGTCAGGCGGCGTGGCATCAGTTTCCCATGCTCTGTACCGACTTTTCATATCACGTCTCTTCATCTCTGCACCCCTTCACTTCACACGAAACTATTCCTCTTCCTCTACCCCTTTTAAATCACTCTCCGACTTTACACTCTCCACATTCCACCCTTTTCCTTTCATCTTCCCCACTAAAATGGCTAGAAAAACATCATTCTCCGCTTGTCGCAGTCAACGCATAAAATCAAAACCACCCACAAACTCCACCATGCATGTTCAAGTAGAATCTGACCACTTAGAAGACACAATGTCGAACTATAGGACTCCTGTTGAAAACCCTAGCCCCTCCAAAAAATCTGGTAAAAGACCCATGCACAGTGATGATGTTGATTGTGTGAAATAACCCAAAAAGGAATTCTATCTCGCTGATTTAGACGATACTCTGGACTTCTGGGATGCTTCTGCTCATGCGAAACTTGATGCTATCAAAGACAAACCCTTAGCGCATGGGAGACTTGTTGATTTGGACGCTATGGAATCCCTAAATTGTGACCTCAAGCCTTTGTTTCGTGCTCAGGACTGGTCAAATTTCTTCTCTACTGACTCTGCTGGCATCCCTGAAGATCTGGTAAGACTCTTCTATGCAAACCTTCGACCATGTTTTTCTGAGGGTTTTGAGACCATGATTCTTAACACCATAATCGTTATTACCAAAGCTATTTTGTGTCGCATCTTGGGCTGTAAGTTTTCTGGCTACTCTGAATTTTTTAAAAATTCCTGGCCATCTGATTTTGAAGTATCGTTTGAACAAGCCAAAGCATGTCTATGTGAAAAGTCTGGCGAAGTCCCTGAAGGGCAACTTGGACCCTTAGATTTGTCTTTTGAAATTCGTGTTCTTGCTCACATTGTTGGCACCACTTTGTTACCCTGAACAGGTTCACTTAGTTCTCTATCTCAACGTGATACTTTAATTGTCTATTGCTTGATTACTAAGAAGAAATTAGACTTGGCTGCTTGGATTATTTAGTACATGCTTAAAAGTATTGTTGAATATGCATCTCTTCCCTATGGGTTAATAATTACTCGAATTCTGCACTTTTATCGTGTTAACATATTTCCCTGGAAAACTTGCTCTATGACTGCCTGCTACAATTCTCGCACTTTTTCCTCTATGGGTTATGTTCGTATTAAGGGTTTTGGGTTCGCAAGGAAAGTAAGAATGCTAAACCTGTTAGTGACCATGTTAGTCCCTCTAAATCTGCTATTCCTTGTGATGTAAATGAACCTCCTGAGAAATTTAAAGATGCCATTAGTGATCTTAATGACCTGCTGCTTAGCCTGCACTTCAAGAGTGAAAAAGCCTCCGAGGACCTCAATGAACTCAAACTTGATGTTGGTAGGTTCACTCTTAAGTTAGACACTGCTGTGACTGACTCTGCTGCTGCTATTAGACAGGTACATGCCAGGATTGATGCAGTCTCTACTGATGTTCAGGCTCGGATTGATGCTATGTCTAGAGATGTGCAAACTAAGCTGGACAGAATGACTGACAATGTTGTGAACACCTTAACATACTTCCTTGCCCCTCGCTAACTATTGTTTAACATTCTCTGTTTAATTATGTTGGGTCTGTAATATTTTGAATTGCTAAAATAGTTTATTTTTGTGCCTTTCTCCCCTATTCCTTTTTGCTGATGCCAAAGGGGGAGAAAAGACCTAAGCTTTTTATGTTATTATGGTTATGTAATTATGGTAATTATGGTTGCTCATACTCAGGGGGAGTCATCTAACCTATAGAAACTCTAGAGTCTCCTATTGTTTCTTGTTACTACAGGTTGCACATACTCAGTGGGAGCCGACTATCAAATACAATAGTCGACTATCTTGCAAACAGGGAAGTACTCACTCATATCCTCCTTTACTTTTTGTCATCATCAAAAATGGGGAGATTGTTGAGTTTAAGTTTCTTACTAAGTTTTGATAATGACAAAAGGATACATCACTAATAAATGACGTATATCGCAGGGCTATCAAGGAAGATTCTGGTAGAAGATCTGAAATGGAAAGAAGGTTATTCGGCCTTATTTAGGGAAAGTCAACTATGGAAGATTGGACTCCAAGTACGCTAATTCTCGGGGACTTGTCCCAAATCAACTCTTACCTTATTCTTCAAAAAGATATTTATATCTTTTTAAGAATCAATCTCTTGGGTCAATCTCTCTGTCCCTCAAATTATGATCAATCCAAACCTTCTATCAAGGAAGGACTCATCAGCGATTCTCCTTATTTCATGCATATCAAATCAGCAACATATCAATCAAGCAACGGGCAAGTCTGGCTGAAGACTATATATTTGGGATCCACTGAAGGATGGCTCACGCTTCTACTTACAGTCTACTTTCTCTCTAAGTCTTTTACTTGTTATATTCACTGTATTCTTGAGAGTCTACGAGTGATCGAAAGAAAAGAAATAGAGTTCTTGTAGAGAGGTAATAGTTGTGTCACAGAAGTTGGTCTGATTGTCTGTAAATCAGATAAGATCATTGTTGGTGAGCGAGGAGTTAAAACCATCAGTGAAGGATGTTTTTGGTTAACGACAAACCGTAAGTGTATTCTTATCTTTGAAAGAGCTTAAAGAGAGATAACATCCCTTGTGACCCAAGGGGACTGGATTAGGAACCATTTGGTTCTGAACTAGTATAAATCATTGTGTCCATTGATTTTATATTATTGTTCTTTATTCTGTAAAGTATTTTTGATTATCGCCTAAACCGCCTAATAGATCGATAAGTCAACTAAATCTATAAATCTGAACAATTCACCCCTCTTGTATTATCAATTTTTTGGTGCCATATGAATATTGTACTGCATAACATATTATAACATGTTTGTAATTAAGACTGTTCATCCCGATCAATGTACAGGTGTTAAAGAAAACAAAGGATTTTGGAAAGTGTACTTGTTAATTAATTCTTGAAGCATTATTTAGTGAAAATAAAATATACTGTAGATCCGAAATGAATGTAAATTAAGAGTGTGTCTAAATAAGCTGCAACCTGCAGAACGAGGTAAACAATATTCTAGGACTCTTTTCACCGACCATGTGTTGAGAGGCTCCAAAATTTAAAGGTTCCCTCATTGAAGGGGAAGGCATAAGAGCCTCACAAGTTTTGATGATGGTCTACATACATAATTTCTGATTGGCATATGTATCAAATCAACATAGTAAGTAATATTTTCATTTCATCATTCTTTTTGTAATTTGTTAGGAGTAATAACTCATTTCAAGTTTATATTGTAAGGAGATTCATTAGAAATTGATAATTTGGCTTGCTGTTTTCTTTTTGTTTAATTTAATTTGGACTTGAAACCTTCAATGTGAGCATGTTACCCTTGTCACGCACTAACAAATGCACTCCCTCCGTCCCAAATTAATTGACACTTTCAACTATTGCACGCCCATTAAGAAAATTACTAAATAGAATATTTATTTTCCTATGTTACTCTTATTTAATATATGACTATTAAATACTTTTTGAGAATATCATTAATAATTGAGGGTATAGTTGGAAATAATTGACAAAAATAGTCTTAAAATTCTTAAGCGTCAACTATTTTGGGACAAATAAATCTTGCTAAAACGTCTACTAATTTGGGACGGAGGAGTATATCGCAACAAAAGGAATAGAGGAAAGCTTAATTAACTTCACTTTATCTTATATTCTTTGTCCTTTCATTAAAGACGGTCTAAGTAGTTGAGATAATTAAAATGAATATTCCCCTTGGAAAAGGAACATATGCTTACATCTCAAGGGTTAAACATCTGAAATATTTAGTGCTACACTTTAGAAATATTTTAGTCTCTTTAATTTATTCCTTGAGAAATATTTTACTCTTTAACTTAAGTAAAAAGTTGGAGATCCAGATGTACGTGAGCGTGCGTGACAGTATAGCTTCTATAAATACTTCCGCTCAAGCCTAGATGGACTACTACTCCACTGCAGTAATTTGTCACCAACCTAAAATTTCAATACCATTCTCTATTCCAAAAACTAGTACGTACTAGGCCTGCTAACATAAACTCATCATCTTTTCCTCTTGTCATTTTACAACATATATATACACCAGTTTGAAGTTTGCAATTTCATCGTGCATGTCCATATAGCCATTTTGTGGCGTACAAAAAGTAGTCGTCTTGTCACTGGCAGTGGCAGGTGAATGTTCATATATCTAATACCCGCTTAGTGGCGTGCACTAAGTAGTCGTCTTGTTACTGGCAAGAAGTGACTATATATAGCCATTTAACAGGTGAATCTTCTAGCTAGCCATTTAGTGACACAGTGAGTTCTTTTAGATAGTTACGTCCTCATGGCAACTACCATGGTGGCGAAACGAGCTCGAGCCATGTGGTGGATGAGGCTACACTCCGCCATAAGAACTGCCATGGCATGCACCATAATAGGGTGTGTCACACTTTATAGTTCACCTTTTCTTGGTAAAATACTAGCATTTCCTTCATTTTCCTATGTTACAGCAATATTCATTGTGTCCGATGCCACTTTAGGCCATGCCTTAAGAGGATGTTGGCATGCATTTCTTGCAACACTTCAAGTCATGCCACTTTCCATATTAGGCCTATGGCTTCATGGCTATGTCACCACCGACGACTTTTCGCCCGAAGTAGCCGCCTTAATGATGGCGGTAAGCGCATTTTTGGTGGCGTTGCCGGAGAGTACAGACGTAATGTGTAAGAGAATTGCTTTTGGACAACTTGTTATAGTGTATGTTGATGTTGTTATTCATGGGGTTTATGCCAATTCTGCTGTCATGCACCCTCTTAGAATTGCTGCTAGTACTGGTCTTGGAGCTTTGGCTTCTATCTTAGCTTTGTTGCTGCCCTATCCATGGCTAGCTTATCATGAGGTATGTATGCATGAAATTCAATCTAGTAATCATCCTATTTTACGTGAATTTGACTGGACACAAAATAAAAAAAATTATTAAATTTGTGGTTTTAAATATATTATGATATTTATGTGGGCTTTGAATCATGTCATTTAAGATTACAATGGAATATAATATTTAGAGTTAAATTATCTCTTGACATAGAGAAATGCTATTTTAACTGATAAAAAGAAAGAACGTCACATAAAAATGAAACAAATAAGTATCAACTGGCTATAAAATCTTTTTCTTTGTGAAAACCAATAGATTGATTTTAGACAACAAGTATTAAATTGCATACCATTTTAAACTGCTAACTCTGATTTTAAACAAAATAATAATGTTAAAAGGTTGGTTGAAAAATGAAGATATTTAGTAAGTACTAGTAATTTTCAAGTAATAATATATATACACCTTGACCATTCAAATTGTTTTAATACTACTTAATAATTCGGTGTAACCGAGGTTTAATTGTAGCCGCTGAATAGTCAAGTTAAGCACTTGTTTAAACCGTAAATTTGTCATGTAGGTAAATTATTTAATTTGCTCAATGGTTTTAGTTTGTCTAGTAGTAATATATTTGTTTCTTAAGAAAACTCATAATTTTAAAACCAGAGGTGATATTCCAGTGTAGACTTGGTAAATCATGACACTAACGTAACCAATCAAGTAGAATTAATTTGGATACTCTAGGAAATTGACATTAGGCTTTTGGACAAACATTATATGCAAATATTAAAAAATATCATATGCAAACCTGCAGACTAATGTTTTGTTTTATAATTTTATCAATTCTTTCAACTTCAACTTAAAATAGAAAATTTGAAGTACAAAAGCTTGTTTGAAGAGATCATGTCATACGTATACATAATCCTTTTAAACTCAAGTTCTAAAATATTTTGTTGTCTCAACTTCAAGACAAATGTTTTCCAATTGGTGTAGCCTCGTTTGTACAGTATTTGAAGGTGAAACTTGTAAAAGAGTATTTGAAAGCTAATAGCGTTCAGATGAAATAATGAATTTCACGTGAAGAAAATACTAAAGTTGTGTGATTAAAATCATTACTTGAAATACTAATCAAATAAGATTTTTCAATATAATATTTCACCAGAGTTCGGTCCTTTGGAGAATCAATCAACTATATATATGGTGCAACATAAAAGGAAAAAAAAAAAAAAACTCATAACATGAAACTAACATTAAAATTCGTGATGTTCAACTTGACATGCACATTTCTGTTAGTTTGTGGTAGATAGAAGTGCCCTAAATCCCATGACAATAAAAATTGATTTGATTATTTGCTTGGTATATGGTTCTCTTCCATGTATGGTCCATAAATTTCACATAGATGTCTCCAGTCTGTTTGTACAAAAGTGTAAACATAGGGGAAGAGATGAGGCACATTAATTGTAGAAATACCCTTCTAACCATTTGGGAATAAGTACATGGGGTCCTTCCTTTCATATAGTTGTTACCTACTTCATTCAATGCTTTGACAATAGAAGATGCTTAACATCAATTGTGTTCTTATTTGTTATACTAAGTCACAAATAAATAAGGGAGGACCCTATAGTGTATTTCATTTTCACTTCATATGGCTCCTCGATGTCACAATTAAATAACTAAAGCAGGATCATAGTCTATTGATTTTCACTTCATACGGCTCCTCCAAACGCTCCTCCAAGTCACAAATAAATGAGTTAGGACGACCATATGTAGTCTCAGACCATATAGACATTAGTTTTAAGAGTAATTTTCCAAGTAAATGACAACAAAGAAAATCATGTTAATCACGTCTATAATTTAGAAATTTTCGAGGGTCAGTGATGCATGGTTTGAAACTTGGTGAATTATGGGCTAACCCCTCTGGCCTCTACCCTTCTCACTTAAATACCATACTTTTATCTATTGTAGGACTCGAACTTTGTAATCTGGTTATTAAACAAATAAGCAGTTCTCTAAGACCATATCGGAAAATATTAAGTGCACATCCTTTAGTGTTGCATATTTTAGATTAACAATATGAAAACTAACTGCTAATATTGTAATTGTCATTGCCAACAGGTGAGAAAACTATATCAGATTTATGCAGGAAATGCTTCAGAGAGGATAAATCTATATTTAAAAGCCATACATACTCAAGATGATCAGAAGGCTATGGAGCTAATATCTCAAACCAAGCCCTTAACTAAAACAGGAACTAAGCTTCTAGAGACTGTTAAATTCTTGGAGGTATGCTCAATTGGATCCTAAAAGCTCTCAGGACTTGAATTCATTTAGTTTCATCTGTTCTTGTTCGGATTAACTTCACGTATGATCACTAAGTTTTATCCACTACAACTGTAAGGTCACAGAGTTATTTTTATTACGTAAAAGTAACGTAACTGTACTCACTATAATGCTAAAGTCACCAAACTTTACCAACTATGATAGTAAACTCATCAAAACTTTATCCACTAGAACTAAAATAGGTAAAGTTCAATTAGTTTTACGCGACAAAAAAAAGGTTTGTAACTTTACTGTTACAGTGGTTAAGTTCAGTTACTACCTTGTGACAACAAAAAATAAATTAGTGACTTCACTGTTATACTTTAAAGTGCAGTGACCATATGTGAAATTAACCGTTGTTGTTCAGTAATCTAAATGACCCTCCTATATTTTGAGCAGGAAGGTTTGCAATGGGAGAAACCTTGGCTGAGATTCTTGAATCCCTATTTCACAGATCCAGGACATGGTTTGCAAAACTTGGAAGTTTCAATGAAAGGAATGGAAATGGCCTTAAATTCTTGCCCTTCTGTTCCCACTGGAATGATAGATGAAGAGCTTGTTAATGTCTCATATCATGTTCAAATGCTTCTTGGTCAAAAAATGGGACAAGATAGATGCTTTTTACCACATCATTCAGTGACAGCTCCTGAAATTACAGCATGGGATTTTATGAATGAGTCTTCTAGGCTGCCACATGAACCAATTTTAGCATCCAAACAAGATCAACCAGCACTTTTCTTCTTATCTTGTTTAAAAATGTGCACGAATGATTCCAACACAATAACTGAAGGCTCAACAGAATCAAAGGGAAGAAGCAACATCTCGTGCTACAAACGACTCTGCATCAATTGGAGTGTGGCAATGATCAATGAAAGAATGGTGGTATTCGGGTTTAAGTGTTCATTTTCGTTAGGCCTGGCCGTGCTACTTGGTCTTCTATTTAATACAGAAAATGGATATTGGGCAGGTCTTACCATAGCTCTCAGCTTTGTTACAGGAAAACAAGCAATTTTCACAGAAGCTAATGCTAGAGCACAAGGAACAGCTATAGGATCAGTCTATGGTGTACTTGGCTGTACTATTTTTCAAAAAGTCGCGCAAATAAGATTCTTATCACTCCTCCCTTGGATCATATTCACCACATTTCTAAGGCATAGTAGGATGTTTACTCAAGCTGGAGGAACGGCAGCAGTGATTGGTTCATTACTGATTCTGGGACGAAAAAGTTATGGTCCTCCTAGTGAATTTGCAATTTATAGACTCACTGAGGCCTTCATTGGACTAGCTTGTTTCGTCGTAGTTGAACTTCTTTTACAACCTACAAGTTCATATACTTTAGTCAAAAAGCATCTATATCTGATTCAAGGAACACTCAAAGAATGCACCAAGTACATGGTCATTGAATCAAGGCAAAAGGGGTTAATTGAGAATCAAAGGAAACTGAAATCTCAAGTCCATGATTTAGGAAAGTTCATTAAAGATGCAGGGTTGGAGCCTAGTTTCTGGTTTTCTCCTTTTCCTATCTCTTACTATCAGAAGGTCCAATATTCTTTCTCAAAAATGGCAGATATTCTGTTTTTCATGGCCCATGATATCGAATTCCTTTCACAAGTATTCAATAGCTATGCTCTTGATAGAAAAGAGCTCCAAGAATACATGAACAGGTTAGAGTGTCTCAAAGAAGCTCTAAACTCTTCAGTGAACTATTTTGAGAAAACCATTTCTACCAGATTGTTAAAAGCTTCTCCAAAACAACAAGAGCAAAAACTCTTGAATGATCTTGAAGAAGGGAATTCACCATGTTCAAGTGAGTGTGTCATTTCTTCTACAAGTGATGAGGAGATGGACAAGATTCTTAGTTCTTTCGATGAGCACTCAAAGGAGATTACTGATAAAGTGAGGGCTAATGAAGGAATAGAGCTTAGAGGGAAGATTGTTAGTTGTTTGTGTTCCTTAGGATTCTGCATGAGCCTTTTGGTGGGAGAAATAAGAGACATAAATAGAGGTATAAAAGATTTGGTGAGATGGGAAGATCCTTTAGGTGAACCTAATAGTTTATAGAAACAAGTTTGGTAACTTCAAAACTAAAAAAGCAATGCCCACAAAGCATAAAGCTTTAGATCTAAAGTAAAGGCTTTAGTATTTTGCATATCATCTATAGTTGGCTTTCTTTTTTCCTTCTCTCTCTAATTTCCTTTAAAATTCTAAAAGCAACATGTCATTTCGAATCTTCTCTACAGTAGAACCAACATGTTAGTAGCCTCTATTTTTTCTTAGAATCTTAGTAAGGTCTGTGGGAGAATAATAATCTTATAACGTTCTTGATGGTAATGGTCGAAAATAGTGCAGTACGTAAGGTAAGTACTAATCTTGATTAACATTGAAAGTTTCAAATATGTTGTTGACATTAGCATTTAATCGTTAGATGCAAGATGACATAACGGGAGAGCAATATGAAAGTGATGTAAATCACAGAGACATCACTAGACACCAATCTCCGTTGCATTTGATCTGAAACGCTTCTAAAACATTAAGCAACGGTAGAAAAAGGAAAAGATGCCTTGTTTACTCCATTTGTTTCGCCAAGTAATCTATGGACTAGAAGAAGTCAAGATACAAAATCAAGCTCAGTAGAAAATGTCTTGCCACATCAAAATTCATTCGTTTAACATATAGAGCTGCCAAAGGTAAATGAGAACATAACTATTGCTGCCGAAGCTAATTCTAAATAAACAACTAATTGCCTTCATATTTTGGGTCTGCCATCACATAATGGTAAGCAATCACCAGCACAAATATAAAGATACCAAGGAAGTTGGCGAAGAAGCCCAGGTCCTGGTCGTCAATCATCTGTAACATTCATGCACAAAAGAAGCGACATATCAGACAAATTGAGCACCATATTTTGTCGCTATACATGTGAACAATAACACTTTAAGAAAAGATAAGTGAAAAAAGAAGTATAGTCAATAGAGTGTGACCATCTGTTCTAAATTTACTTCATTCATACTAAAGTTTAAACATCATGGAGACTGGTTGAGTTCTTTTTCCCCTTTACCTACCCATTTGCATCTTACCGATCTAAATTCTTAACCTCTCCAAGCTTTAGCATCCATACTTACAAGTTTAATGCAGCCACACACGCCGAACAACACCTGTTTCTAACATTCTAGAAGACAAATTATACGGCTGGATCATTAGTCAGCCGAGAGGCAAGCTGTTCAACAGACTCTACCATGCGCAAAAGGCAACAGAAGAAAGAGCCAAATTGATGTATAGGCAGAATAAAAAACAACGGTAATAGAACAGAAGCACCAGCACACTAAGCACTCATTCCAACTCGAGAACAATAAGAAAGGAGGAGCCACGGATATCCATGACTGGATTAATGGACACTACTGACCAATGAGTGCCCCAAGCAGCAAATGTCAGAGACTTGCACAGCTGCAGTCAATGAACACATGCCAGCTCTTTCTTTTAGGTACATGACCGTATCTTCTCTTGTTCTTTAACTTCCTAAAACTCAATCCAACAGCAAAGGTTAAACTTAATCCTCTCTTCTCATGTTCGTGATTTTCTTTCCTTCCTCAAATGGAGTCGAAAACATCCTTTAGTGAAGTTGTTTTTACAGCTTGAAGAAACTAAAAGGTAATGAACAAGCTACACTAAAGGTGTTTCTGTCAATTTTTTTTATTGGTATTAAAGATGTTAGTATCACATTACAGATTCCTTCTCTTTCCCAATCAATCCTAAAACAATAACTTAATACTCACCCTCCGCCTCCCTCTTTTCGTTTGTTCTACGTGGACACATGGTCTCCGTTCTTATATCTTCATTTCTTTTAATCCAGAACTTTATGGGTTTGGAAAAAGTTCAGGGCCAATTCAGATGGGGAATTTAATCCTGCGTGATTAGTTTATAAGGGATTTAATTTATGAATTTCTAAATTATAAGCTTGAATCTATTCACCTGTTTGGACACATCTAAGAAGAATCAAATAGGAAATCAAACCAAAATCACACAGTTGAGTGTAGTCCTAAGTTAGGATCATTTCAAACGAAACATTGAAACGTGCTTTTTAAACAATTAACTTAAAAAAGGGCGAGTGAAAAAAGAATTGTGGTCAATACAGAGTGACTATCAGTTCTAAATCTAGTTCATTCCTCTTGAAGTTTAAACATCTTGAGACTATTGCCGAGTTTCTTTTCCTTTGACTACCTATTTTCACCTTACCCATCTAAAACTCTTAACTACTCCAACCAGCATTCATACTTAAAAAGTTTTACCCTGCCACGCACTCTAACTAACGCCTGTTTCTAACAATCAAGAGGACAACATATGTGACTAGATAATCAGTCAGTGAAGTTGTTCATCAGACTACCACAGGCAAAAGACAACAGAAGAATGAGCCAAATTGAGATAGGCAGAACAAATAACACGATGACAAAACAGAAACACCGAAACATTGAGCACTAATTTCAACTCAAGAACATTAAGAAAGTAAGAGACTAGAGATATCCATGACTAGATTAATGGAGTACCATCTACTGGCTAATGAGTGCCCAAGCAGCAAATGCCAGAGAGTTTGCAAAGCTGCAGTTAATGAACACATGCAAGCTCTTTCTTTTAGATAAATGACCTTATTCTCTTAACTTCTCCCCGTCCTTCCACTTCCTAAATTTCAATTCAACAGCAAGCTAGGAACATTTCAACGTAACATGAAAACGTGTCCTTTGAAATTAAAAATAAAAATTGAAATCCAATTTTGAGCTAAATTTCTCCATACCCATGGACCTATAAGGGATCGCACATGCTAAGGGAAACTTGGTTCATGCTAAAGCTACAGCAACAATTCGAGTGTCATCCCCACCCCAAACATATTCTGATACTTATATGTCATCATTCCTTATTGAATAAGGGAGCCGGTGATCAATAGATCACAATTCAAAAAGAAAACAATTCAAACTGCAAGAATCAATAGATCAAGCATTCATAGCACAAAATATCAAAATAATCATCCTAATTTTTTTTTTAAAAATAAATAAATCGACCAAAAAATCAGCTAAATAAATAAGCTTGGATAACATAGCATACACATTGGATTAGTTCAAATCAACCTAGAATAAATTTTTAAAAAATTGGATGAACTTTTAATAATAAATATTGAAATAAAAAAAGGATTCAAGGATCAGGAAAATGCAGTATATATGGAGAGATAAATAAAATATAATTCGATAATTAAAAATTATGGAAACTTACAGTGAGAATTTTGGGTGTAAAAATTGAAGATCTCTGATTTTGATTAAAATGATATTTTGGATCGGAGTTTGGGAGCTATTTAAACCCTAGCTAGTGTGTTTAGGTAATTAGACGGCGTCGTTTTAGTAAGAAGGGGAATTGAAAAAGAAAGTTTGTGTGGCTGCTGGGATTCGAGCCCAGGTCTCCACGGCCACAACGTGGAATTCTCACCACTAAACTACAGCCACTTGATGGTTTCCAATGTAAGAACTACGGTATAAATCTTATTCAGTTAACACGAATAGCATCTTTTTTTTTTCTTAGGGGATTGTTTATTGACATTTTTACGCTAATTGACATACTAAACCATTTAATTACAAAAAATACCGATATTTTTAAATAATTACCCTATATACCAACACTTTTTCACATTTTACAAAATATACAATTTTTCATTTCCTTTCTTCCCTCTCTACCCAAAACCCTATCTTCTTCCTCTCTCTTTTTCTCCTCTCCTCCACCCCACCCTCCCGCCGTCACCCCCTCCCCCGTGCCTCTGCTCCGCCGTCGCTTCCGCTGCGTGGCTCCACCACGGCGATTGGAGCAGATCTGCTCTTCTTTTTTCATCTTCTCCTTTTTTTTCTTTTTTCTTTTTTCATTTTGTACGTGTATATGTGTGTATTTTAATGTATACACATGTATTTTGTTAATACAAGTTCAGATCTTCTTCTTCTTCTTCTTCTTCTTCTTCTTCTTCTTTTTTGCATTTGAATATACACATTCAAATTCAGATATGCAAGTGTATGTATCTGTATGTTCGTGTATATACATGCAATAATTTTCAGCACACAAATGTATGTACGTGTATATCACTGTATGAACGTGTATATCCGAGCATCTATTTATATTTTTTGTATGTATTTTTGTGTGTATGTCAAGTAATAAATGTCAAACACATAAAATTTGTATGTTTCGTTTGTAGATCTGTAGATTCGTGTATGTATGTGTGTGTTTAGTGTATGTATAACATATTTTTTTTTGTGTATTTACATGTATTTTTATTTATATGTATTTTCCAACTTTAATTTCAAAAAGAAATCAATGTTTATATGTGTATTTATGTGTATTTCATTTTTTAGAATAAAAAAAAAAAAAAAACTGGTGGTGGATGGAGGCGGCCGGCGGTGACTAGGTGGTGCCGCCGCCTGGGGTGGTAGCAGTGGGGGGCAGTAGGAAGAAGGAGGAACCCTAATTTATTAGTTTTGTTGATTTTTGTATATAATGTGTAAAAAAATATTGGTATTTTTTAAAATGGAGTAATGTGGTATTTTTTGTTATTTTGGTGTTAGGATTGTATATATTTGTAAATCTCCCTTGTTTATTTAGAAGGGTAAGGGGTTATAATTTCAAGATTAACTTTGGGATTGTTTTGTCCCATGTTTGTAGGTTAAGGTGTGATATACCAGGATAATTCCAGGATTGCTCTCTCATATAACGTATGCAAATTATAATCCCAAAGATTAGAATCTGAGAAAATCTCACTCTTGTACCAAACTTCCTTTAGGGATCGTTTTGGCAGGATAGTAAGAATTATATTCCTGAAATTAATCTCTTGAATAATTAATCATATGTTTGGTTGGAGAGATAAGGTGGATATCCCAGAATACGAGATTATCTATCTCATATACTATATGAGATTACCAGAGGCGGATCTAAAGAGTTGGCTACACGTTGTCCAAGACTCCGTATTTATTTAAAAAATTTACTTAAAATATATAAATAATTTATTATGAACCCAGTAAGTAACTAGAGAAAAAAGACTTAAAGGGACTGCAAACAACAAATTTTGAATCCTGAAAATAATAATCAAGACAAAAAATATTGCCACAAAGAATATCTGATTTCAATATAGAATAACGTTACAATCTCTATTTCTCCTCTGATTCTTCACAAAAGAAATATAAGCAATATTTGAACTTAATTTAAAGCTTGATTCAAGGGCTTGGAAAGCTTGTTCTTGAATCGGTGTCTTGAATTTGAATTATCCGTCACGAACACTGATATGGTTTGTTACGAATGATGAATTCAGATTCTATACTACAAACAAAGAACTTTAGCTCGAACATGTTTGAATCTTGATTTGCTTTTGTTCTTGGACTTCGAACACTTTAAAAATTGTATGAGTTCGTCTTGAATTCTTGGTAGCTTGCAGAGAAATAATAGTTTTTGATCTACGAGCTCTTTATTGCTTTTTGTTATCAAAAATCATGTCCCCTTTTGAACTAGTGAATGCCTCTTTTTATAGTTGTAGGAAGTAGTTGTATTGTGATATGATTGACACACTTGGCGCAATTCTATTAGCCGTTGATTTGACTTGACATGTCACGTTTCTTGACATATGACATGATTTAATTGGCTCATATACTTGACTTGGAAGCCACGTCACTTGACACGTGGCGTGGGCCTCGACTTTGAGATGGACTAATAGCAATTTGAACTTTGGGCCAACTAAGTGGACCTATCATTTGTAACCCAATTAAATGGGTCGGTCCTATGTATTTATAATTAATTCAATTATGTTAGCTCAAAAAATTTATCTAGACTAATATATCTTGAATATATTATATAGTCCAAATTATTTTAGAGATTCTAAAATCCAATAAAATATCAAATGTTGACAAATGCCCCAGGTGCAAATTTGTCGAACCTCAAAGTCAGGATTTGAAGTATAATTGTGCATTAGCAATTTTAAGTCGTGGCTCGTGGAAGGAAAATTTCATTTCTATGCGAGTCCAAGAATTAATTCTGTCATTTTCTATATCATGGATGTAACGTGAATTTGATTAGCTTTACACTTGGTACCAGTGTAGAAGAAGCATGTAAGTAATACTTGTTTTCAGCTTAGATGGCCTTCTTTTGGTACCACTTTTGCAGGCTAAAGTTTAAAGGCTAAACTTTACATGGTTAATAGTCAAAAGTGGTCGTTAATGTAATCCCCATAGATGCGTTCTGATGCTATTTTTCAAGAAGTAATTCCATTAATACTTGTGCAGGGCAAAAGAAAATCCTTATCAATCCAGTGAACTATTTTTTTTCCTCGATTTCACATTTCCCAGCTAGCCGTTATACCTGAAGATAGGGATTTTTCAATCCATGTTTATAGCAAGTTGTAACAATATTTTAAGAAGAGCCAAACTTTTCAAATTTCCAATTAGAGTGTAACAAACTTCCTCAATTTCAGTGTTACAACCATATCAGGAATAAGACTTAGCACTTCTCGACATCTATAAAAGGGGCCATTTGATACAGTTCCTTCCATATTTATTTTCCAGAGAATATCTTTCAGTAAGTCAATGAGAAGAGAAAAGTCTTAACTTGTTCTTTTAAGAGTGATAAAAATTGTTCGAGAGATTGGTCCATGTTTGACTAGTGGAGCTTTTAGGAATCAAGGTAATATTATGGTCTTCTTCATTTTCATTATTGGATGCAGAGAGCTTCTTTTCTTTTCACATATGTTTTATACTTATTGCATATAGAGAACTTCTTTGCCCGTATAACATGTGTTTTAGATTTATCTCAAGAATATTGAAGTTAGGAACCATTTCCTTTGTCTCTTTGCACTTTTATGTGTAGAAAGAGAATGTAGATTTCATTTTTTTTTCCTTAAATTTCAAACTATGATGCAATCATACCCTTTTTATTCATGCTAATTTAGCTGTCCATCGTCAACATAATGACTAATCAACCTTCATTTGTTCTTGTAGTGTATACAATGGCGTACTTCAAGGATTACACTTCTCCCTCTTTCAAGCTCAAATATCTTATTATTGCAACAAAAGGCACCGACTTGGAGACCAAATTGTTGGTTCAGACACCTTGAGTGGGTCGTAATGCAGATAAATGGCCTCACTTGAGGAAAATACTATATATAGTTGATTGGATTTTCCAGTATAACCATAAATCAAATAAAGTTTCTAAAGTATGGTGCCTCGAGATGCCAAATCTCCGCTTACCAATATTGCAAGTGTTCTTCCATGTTGAGATCGACGTATGGTTCAAGGAAAATTGCACTGGGGAGACAATATAATATTTGAAGGAGAATATTATTTCATCCCGGGATATTGGGAATGGATTAAGGATATCCTTAGTAGATATGACCACAGCTTGAGAAATGCAAAGATATATGATGTTGTCTTCGATTCACTCTTTACTTATGACAAACCTCGAATATTGTACAAGCCTTTTGCGAGGCTTGGTGTCCACAACTAATATGTTGTTGATCTCACTCGGAGAATTATCTATATCTCTTTGGGATTTGCATATTCTTGGCGGTTTGCTGATCGGAGGTTTTCCTTATGAGGAAGTAATACCTGATGTTGTTGAACTTATAGATGTTGATGAAAAGAAGGAAAGATTTATTCCTCGGACATATGAATACTTTTTTGTTGCATTTCGTCATCTTCGAGAGGCAAATGAAATAATCCACAAGTTCCTTTTAGTGAATGGATATGATATTGGTGCAAGAAGAATATTAAGTATAACCCTACTCCAGAAAGAAAAGAAAAGAAAGCTCATTGTCTATCTTTGACGCATAATCCAACTGGAAAAATAGTAGAAGCAGTCCAATGGTCAAATACTGAAGAGGTGGAAAAGCACTTAAAGAGCGAGACTTATTTGGCAGCTTATTTATCATGTTGGTTATGTGCATTTGTATTTCCATCTGAAGAGGATGATTTTATTCGGCCTGGAACTTTCAAGATGGCAAGTATAATGGCAAGCGGATGAAAAATTAGCCTCGCGGTTCCTATTTTAGCAAGCATCTATAATGGTCTAAATAAAATTTCACATGCTTCACAGTTGGATGAAATCAAAGTTTGTTTTCCCATCCACTATGTGTACAGTTGGCTAGCTTATTATTTTAGGACTCATTATCCATTTCCTGTCCAAACATATAATGCTCCTATGGTCACATACTCTGGAGAAGGTGTTGCGAAGTATTTCAACAAACAAGAGGAAATGATGTGTATTCATCATGGGGAGAGGCGCTGTATGGAATGTCTTTATGCTTGACAGGCCTCATCCAACTCATTTTGTAGATGACAGTAGTGCGCCAGAGCTGGAATCCAATTACTTCATGAGCCTTCGTTTTAACTATGTTCCATTTTAGGAGTGGAGATAATTTTATTGTTGAACCATATAGCCCACACCGCTTCTGTCATCATTTTTGTTTTCAACAATGTATCCCTAGTTATTTAGACAAGGATCTGCGTGACACTCCACTTGATGAAGGGCTTAGATATTGGAGAATTTATATATCCCGCAACACTATGCCAAAGGCAACGTTTCCTTCGGCTGCATCTGCTATAAAGAAAATTCACTCTACTGATTATGCATCTTGGTGGGAGAAAGTGCACGCGAGTTTTCTCGAGGACAGTCTTGAAGCTTTAGTGGATATTTCTGGTCCGGATTTTATCACTTCTTTTGGAGGGTAAAACTCAAGACGTTGATACAACACCCCTTAAGATTGATAATGTAGTTGTTTCAAATTCTAAAGTGGTTGTGCAGCGTCAGAGGGAAAAGACTCAATCAACTAAAGTAATTGCAAAAAAGGTGGTGCATGTTTCAACAAGTAAAGCTGCAGAGAAGTGCCTCCAAGTTTCTTAATCTGGGAAACGAATTTCTCTAGATACAAACAGGAGTAGTAATGACGATCGCAATTGGAAACGAAAAAGGCATTCTGTTGATGTAAAAGTTGTTGAGGTTTAGAGTGTTGATAGTTCTTCTAGAACATTGATGGCCTCTAAAGAAAAGATAACAACGAGCTCTATATTTTTTTAAAACTATGATTATTAATCCTTTGCTAAATGACTTTACTAATCTTATTTTTTTAATAATATTCAAGCAGCCGCACAATCTTGAGCAAGTGATGGTATCGCTGAATGAGAAGCAAGTCAACGATGAATCTATTATGGGATCGGTGTCAAAAGCAAAATCTTCTTCGGCTACTTATTGTAAACAAAAGACATAATTTGTTCCCAAAGATAAAGGCTTAGCAAAGTCATCTCTTACTTTGAAGGACATCCCTGAAAAGATTCCTGTGCAGAATGAAGATGTGTCCATTTTTAGTGGAAGAGACTTTATCTTCAACTCTAAAAGATCATTCATCTCTGACCTTTGGAATCTTGTACTAATTTTCAAATACTTCGCTTGACTCAATTTTATCTCGCGAAAAGCAATTTACGCCAGCGCTTAAGGTAATGGAGAAAATGGGCATTGTAGATCTTTCTCCACTAAAGGGCCTGGTGAAATCTTTCTTTGAGTTGGCTGCTTCATATGACCAAGATCACTCTAACATGACTGACAAGAGGAGCGAGGAAGAGAAGTTAAAGCTGCTTTCTGATGCTAAGGAGCATCTCAATCATTCAAGTTAGAAGAAAGCGAGCAACTCGGGCGAGTTTCCTATAGTCAAGAAGAGGTGAAGAAGATTGAGGCAAGATTGGAGAAGCTTCAAAAATTAAAGGAGGAACATGAAGCTGCCATCAAAGCTGGCCAGAAGAAAACTGAAGAGATTCAAACCAAAATTCAAGTTGTTAAGGATGATATTTCTTCTTGTGATGATATAGATGTGTTAAATGCTGATGATCCATCCAATCTGGAAGAAAGAAGGGTTGCTTGAAGGCTAGCCGCGAAGAGTTACTAAATTACAAGATGTGCTCTGATTAGGTTGTAGCATTTTTTATTTCCTTTGTTTTATTGTGTTTGATTATAAATAAAATGTTCCTGGTTTTTTTGGCTTATATTATGTCCCTTTAGTTGTGTCTTTATTTTTAGTTTGCATTTTAGTAGCACAACACGCTTTATGACAAAATGTGCATCTTATTGTACGAACATTCAGATCATGAAAAAGTGTAACTTTTCTGAAACTATACTTTGAGCTCTAGAACATATCCAAAATACAGAATTAGACACTTTCAGAATCATTCCGGGTGCATATGTAAATTCAACTAGCAACTCTTCCATATTCGGATTTTCAATGGCTAAAATAGTCATAACTTGATGTATGTGCATCTGAATTGCAAGCCGCTTGAATTTATGAAAACTAGACCTCATAATTTAGAACATATCCGAAATTTAGAATGAAACTCCTTCAGGATAGTTCTAAATGATTTTTTTTTTGAAATCGACTCTGGATTCTGGTACGTTCAGATTTACATATATGTGCAGCCTAGCGAAATATTTATAACTTAATGCTGCATTTGAATTATGAGTCCCTTGAACTTCTGACAACTAGACTTCATGATTTACAATATATCCAAAATACATAATTAAAAACATTCATGATAGTTCAAAATGAATTATGAAAATGCAATTATATTCAGATTTCCAGCTTTGCTCAGCCTAGTTGAAATATTCATAACTTAATACTTCTGTGTCTGAATCACACACTGCTTGAATTCAAAATAACTAGACATTAGTATTCATAACATATCCAAATTTAAATATAAAAAAATTTCAAGATCATTCTAAGTGAAGTCTTGAAGTCAGCTTGCAATTCTTGTCCATCCAGACTTACAAATTTGCATAGCTTTTCCAAAATATTAATATCTTGATACAACAACCTCTGAATTGCAAGATATTTGAATTTCCTGAAACAAGCAGCCTCTGAATTGCAAAATATTTAAATTTTCTGAAACTAGACTTCAAGATGTATAAAATATCCAAATTTTGGATCTAAAAGCATTTAGGAATATCCTCGACATTTATTCAAAGTCAGCTATAAATATGTTATACTGATAGTTTCAGACTTGCGCGACTTTGCCAAAATATTCATATCTTGATGCAGCAGCCTCCGAATCACATGATATTTGAACTTCCTGAAACTAGACTTCAAGCTTTATAACATACCCAAAATTTGGAGCTAACCACATTAAAAAACGTCTCAGAAATATTTTGAAGTCAGTCATAAAATCTGTTTCCAGACATGGGCAGCTTCACCAAAATATTTGTATCTCGATGTAGCAACTTCTAAAATGCGTGAAATTTGTATTTCTTGAAACTAGACTTCAAGCTTTATGACATATCCAAAATTTAGAGCTAAACACATTTAGATATATCTCAGACAATATTTTGAAGTCGGTCCTAAAATATGTCATACTGATAGTTTCAGACGTGTGCAGCCTCCCTAAAATATTCATATCTTGACGTAGTAGCCTCTAAATTTCAAGAGATTTGAATTTTCTGATACTAGGGTTCAAGATGTATAACATATCAAAAATTTAGATCTAAAAAACGTTTAGGAACATCCCAGTCAATTATTTGAAGTCAACCATGAAATTTGTTATACTGATAGTTCCAAACCTGAGATGTCGCTCGCTGAGATGGTAGTTGAGGCTCCAACATTTCTGCTCCAAAACGAGAATTGAAATTTTTCTCGCTGAGATGGTCGTTGAGGCTTCAACAATTCTGCTCCAAAATTTCCTTCTTCCCTAGCATTGTTCTGCCAGTTCCGAGCGCTTGTCATAGAAAGTTCATATCTTGTGCTTGGGAAGTCTGAATCGTAAACCGTTTGAGGCACTGAAAACTAGACTACCATGGCAACAACATATGTGAAAATCATAATCAGATGGTTTCCCGATTTTCTCAAGAAAACTTCTGAATCTCGCCCGGTTGATGGCATGTTGGTTTTTGTAGCTTCGCATCTTTTCACCAAATAATTTGTAATTCGAGATAGAAGAATTAAAAAGACATGCCTTTTTTTTTTTGAAGATTCAAAAATCAAAGGAATCCAGCATATCCAGAATTTAGACTCAAAAACTTTTCAGGTTGGCTGAAATGAATTTCTAAAGTTGACTACGATGTTTGTCACGCCAACTTGACAGCAGTGCGCAGTCCTGCAGAAAAGTTCATATCTGGAGATAGGAGCGTTGAAATAGAAGCCATCTGCACCATCAAGAAGCTAACTTCTGAGGCTACAACATATATCGGAATCAGGCTCTGATTCCTTCCACATTTATACAATTCATATTTTAAAATTAGCTATGCAATTTTCACAACTTTAAATGTATCGATAAGAAAAAGTCATGTCATCGTGCCAACCAAAAGACTGTCGTATATTCGAAATCCGGCTTCAATGTCCTTCAGGATTGACATGAACTTCTTTTCTTCCTTTTTTTTAATGTTGACGACCTTTTCAATTGCGCTGACTTATAGTATTGCACGTTGTCGTTAAAAAAAGTTTCACACCTTGTACTTGGGAAGTTTGAATCACAAACAGTCCACGTCGTTAGAAATAGGATCAGAGGCCAACAACTTCAGGAAGTATCATGGACGAATCTTTTCCCGATTTTTGCAATTATCTGCTGAAGTCAGCTCTTCGTATTGATGTTCAAGATTGTCACAAACAGTCATGCCATGCCAAACCCCCTTTTATTTATGTGACCGAACTTGGAATGAATCTCTAAGCTGCCTACGTACCTTAATAAAGAGGATCAAGTCATTACGTAGTTCGGTATAAAGAATTTTTTTTGTGTCCTAATTTTTGCGTAGGCCACCTCTTTCAAAGTTTTCAACCTAGCGGGCTCTTTTTCCTTATTTAATTACTGTGCACACTTAAACTTTTTTGTGCCAGAAATGACTTGCCTTTTGCGCTCATGCGTCAAGGAGCATTGCTTTTCTTCATGGATAATATCTCTTCATGAACCTCTCATTGATAGGGCCAATTCGCTAGCCTTCTGGATCAACAAGTTTATAAGCACCTTTGTACAACATATGGTCCATCCCATTTGGCGAAGAATTATCCACCACTTTTATGAGTGTTAAAAATGGGCCTTTTCACAACAAGCACTTGATTACCTACTTGAAAAGATCGAAGACGAACCTTCTTGTAGCAAGATCGGGAGAGACGAGCTTGAAAACATTCAAGACTTTGTTGTGCTTCTAATCTTCTCTCATCAAGAGTCTCAAGTTCTGCAAGACGCAACTCAACACTTTCCTCATCCGTAAGTCCTTCTTGAATCGCGAGTCATAATGATGGGATCTGACGTTCAAGTGGGAGAACTTCTTCGACTCTATAAACGAGCGAATAAGGAGTATCTTGCATTGGTGTGTGATACATTGCCCTATATGCCCAGAGAAATTCCTCCATTCTGTCATGCCAATCTCTTTTTGACTTAGCGGTAGCCTTTTTCTACAAGTTGCACGTTTGTTAAATGCCTCAGCTAAACCATTTGCAGGAGCATAATACATAGAAGAGTGGTGTTGCTTAAAGCTAAATAGATCACAGATATTGGTCATTAATCTGTTATCAAATGACTTGCCATTATCCGTCAAAATATATCGAGGAATGCCAAAATGATAAAAAATATTGTCTCAAATGAAATTGGCCACATTTTCCTTCTTACTTCCTTAAGAATAACAGCTACGACCCATTTCGAGAAGTAATCAGTTGTAGCCAAAATGTACAGATGTCTGCTAGAAGACTTCGGCAGTAGTCCGACAACATCCAAACCCCAAGCATCAAAGGGCCAAGAGGCAACAGTTGGGTGCAATACTTCAGATGGTTTATGTATGAAATTAGTATGGAACTGGCAAGCTTTACACCTTCGAGCATAATCCAAACAATCTTTCACCATAGTCGGCCAATAATACCTCATTCTTTTTACATGAAAATGAAGCTTTGGTCCAGATTGATGTGCTCCACATACTTCAAAATGTGTTTCTTAAATTGCTAGGTAGATTCATCTGCCCCCAAACAGCGTATGAGTACTCCATCAAATGATCTTTGGTAGAGCGTATCTTTATAATAAAGAAAGCGAGAAGCCCAACGATGGATTTCGTCTTCCTTCGATGAGTTTCTGGAAGAATTCTATAACAAAGGTAATCAATAGTTGGTTATCTCCAGTCTTCAATTTCAACCTCAGAAACAGCAACAATATGATCTACTTTGCTCTCTTCATCTTCAAGTTCACTTAGTGGCGGTACAACCTATTTTTGGCAAACAATGACTTGTATTTGATCAGACAAAGTTAAATTAGAAGCCAAAGCTGCTAATACATCAGCTTTCTTATTTTATTTCCTCGGCACGTGTTGAATGGTTACATCTCCAAGCCAAATTATCGACTTTTGAGCATAATTATGATAAGGGAGTGTCGCCATCTTCTTAACTTCATAGGTACCCAAAAGTTGATTGACCACCAATTTGGAATCTCCAAACACTTGCAATTGTAGTTATTTCATATCAATAGCCATTTCAAGTCCGAGTATCAATATTTGATATTCAGCAACATTATTGGAGCAGCGTTGTTTCAAAGTGAATGAATATGGAAAAACCTCTCCATGAGAAGTAACAAATACTACACCAGCACAGGCTCCTTCACGATGTGCAGCATCGTTAAAATACATGTTCCAAGGAGGTTGAATCTCGATAACCATTGCATCCTCATCGGGTAGCTCATCAGATAATACCCAATCATCTGGAATAGAATGATTAGCTAGAAAGTCCGCCAATATTTGTTCTTTCATGGCTTTTTGAGGGATATACACAATTTCAAATAGTTGAAACTGAAGATACTGTTGAACCCTCCCAAAAAAATGCATACAAGTATGCATCGGGATTGGACTTCAACAAAATGGAACTCCAAAGGGTTTTCTTTGGAGTCGCCACCTAATTTAAGGATTATTAGGAACCTAAGTTAATTAAAGAGTGCAATTTTTATTCCTTATTTAAAAGAAAATTATTAAAATCAGAGATTCTTAGGTAAGTGGTTGTATTAAATTCGAAAGAAGGTCCCTTGCGGGAGCAATTTCGAAAATCCACTATAAGCGGTTAATTCGGCGGTTTTCACGAATTTGTTAAAGATAATAAGTATATAAAGCTAATTTTATATAAGGATAATAGGAATAATATAAATAAGATAAGATTTTAATTATGCCGATACTTAGATAAATAAATGACCCAATTTAAGATTAATTAAATGGATAATGAAATAACGATCAATTGGTTAATTAATAGAATAAGTAAAGATTAAATGAAGTTAGATAAATAAATAAAACAAACTAGATAAATAATTGGATAATAATAAATGATTAATTAATTGATTGAATAAATAGATAAATAAATAAGCAAATAAATAACTTAATTAAATAAATGAATACTTATAAATTTTAATTAAATAAAGGAGTAAATGAATAATAATTTATTAAATAAATAAATAAATAGTTCATTAATTAAATAAATGATTAATTAAATAAAATAGATTAAGTAAATAAATAAATAAATAAATAAAGGATTAAAATTTAATTGATTAACTAAATAAATAAATTAGATTAGATAAATAAATAATTTAATATTTAATATAATAAATAAAGAAGCAATTCAAATGCGAATTATGACGAGGTTACGATTTTTAGTCGAATTTGATTTTGCACTCATTAATTGACAAATGATTCTAAACATCCATAAATTAATTGGCGATTCGAAAAGAAATGATACAAAGCATTCAAATAAAAATAATTTAAATAATTTACAATAATTATTCACAATTCAAATATCATTTCTATCCTACAGGGCTCCTAATCCGGTCTATGGGAAAGTCCTATACAACATGCATTTTCTAAGGGAGCGGGGAAGGATAGAGTTTAGAAGATAGAACCCGGAAGCGCAAACTCAATCATTGAGCTTTGGACTTTGTGATTTTCATTTTTTCTTTCTTTTACATTTTCGGGGATATCAAGTCCCGAAAATGCAGAGAGGATCAAATAACTTCGAATGCATGTAGCCAAACCCAATTTGAGTTTTACCCCAACTCGATCCCGGGGAATTCATGCCAAAGAAAATAAAAGAGATAAAAATTAATATTATGTCCTTTTAGACCAGAGAACTAATTCAAAGACCAAGTCAGGGAAAATTATATTCATGCTTAATTAACAAAGATAAGTGGCAAAATAATAGTATTGAAATGGCTTTCTTAAGAAACAAATGAACAAAACTTTCTCCCATACTTATTGACAGATCAGGACAAAGAGATTTCAAGATGTAACACACTTTCTTTAGATACACCATTCAACTCCTTAATTTCCTTAAGTTACAAGGCAGTCAATGTTAAGTTAGATTTAGACAAAGAGCAGAGAGCCTCAACAATTCACATATGGTCATAAAAGCTACTACATTCTCACTAAATAACTTCTTGAGTAAGTTTGCAAAGAACTTCAATTGAATGAATATGCAGGCAAAAACAACCAAACATTTTAAGAAAGAGACTCAAATTTCATGTTTCTTAATAAGTCTCAGGGATGTAACCATACATTCATCTTGAAAACAAACATTCCGGGTACAAAAACAATACTAAACGATGATGGATAATACTTAACAAAGGGAAATAAACTGATAAGAATCAAAATGCGGAAACGAAAAGATAAAAGCGAGACGTAGCTCGTACGATAATCTCAAGTAGCAACGGAGAACTTGTTCAGTTACACCCCGAGAGAATGACAAGAACACCTACACTAAGCAACTACCCTCGAGCTAACGTGAGCACGCAAGTAGAATGATCGGGGGGATTGGAATTCATCTAGATCCGCTAGAGGAAGAACAAGTCCCATCAAGGTTTCATTCATTCAATCCAAGAGTTCAACTCTCAACACAAGTGTTTGTTCAATCATCAAAGTTAGCTAATGATTTAAAGAGGCTAAGTGAAGTATTTATAGGCTTCACTTAGGTCTAAATAAAAGGTCTAAAATACCCCCAAAGTGGGCTAAAACAAATAAGGCCACGCAGGGCTAAAGTTGGAAGTTCAAATAAAAGTCATTAAAAATCCCGCATGTGGGTCACAGGGGTAGGCGGTCCGCCTAGTAGGGGGAGGCGGCCGCCCAGCAGTCTTCAGCTCTCTGGATCTGAGGGAGGCGGTCCGCCTAGGCTGGGAGGCGGTCCGCCCTGAACCTTTCATGCCTCTGGATTTTGGGAGGCGCCCCGCCTCAGCTGGGAGGCGCTCCGCCTTGTTCTGGAGCCCCTTGGGATGTCTCATTTTGGGTCTCTTGGGCCTCTCCAAGTATCCTAGAGGGTCCTCCCTCCATGGTACACCAAAGCATGGTCTTCAAGTTGCTCTCGGGGCCTTCTTCCGTACCCTTCCATATCAAGTGAAGATGGGTATCTTGGATCAACTTGGCTTGACTCCGGGTGAAGGGTCTTGAGGGGGTTTGGGTCTTATCATCCTCCCCTTCTTGAGAGGATTTCGTCCTCGAAATCGAAGCATCATCCACAACCTCTTCATCATCATGCACGACCTCTTCATTACCTACATCCAAAGGAACCAAGTCACAAACATTGAAAGTATTAGAAACTTGATACTCACTTGGCAAGTCGACCACATAGGCATTGTTGTTTATCTTCGAGAGCACTTGGAATGGTCCATCTCCCCGGGGTGCCAACTTCCCTTTCCTTAGGTTTGGAAACCTTTCTTTCCGGAAGTGCACCCAAACATAGTCACCCTTCTTGAGTTCCACCTTCTTACGGCCTTTGTTTTTCTTGGAGGCAACCTTAGCATAAGTTTCCTCCAAGTTCTTCTTCGCCTTTGCATGGAGCTCAACCAAAGCCTTGGCTCTAGCTTTACCTTCAAAATTAACAACCATGTCCCTTGGCAAAGGGGTTAGATCAAGGGGAATCAAGGGGTTAAATCCATAAACACACTCGAATGGAGTCATGCCTATCATGCTATGCAATGTGCGATTGTAGGCAAACTCCATAAGAGGTAGACGATCAATCCAAGTCCCGGCCTTACCTCGAGTCATGGCTCTAAGAAGAGCTCCCAAGGTTCGGTTTACCACTTCCGTTTGCCCATCGGTTTGGGGGTGGTGGGACGTGGAGAACAAGAGCTTGGTGCCTAAAGCACCCCATAAACACCTCCAAAAATGACTTAGGAACTTAGTGTCCCTATCACTCACTATGGTTTGAGGCACACCATGCAACTTCAAAACATTTTCAATAAACAAAGTTGCCACATGTTGTGCATCATCACATTTCTTGCATGGAATGAAATGAGACATTTTGGAGAACCTATCCACAACAACATAAATGCTATCATGGCCCCCTCTAGTCCTTGGTAACCCCATCACAAAATCCATTGAGATATCCAACCACGGACTAGTAGGTACGGGGAGAGGGGTATACAACCCATGAGGGTGGGCTTTAGATTTGGCACGTTTGCAATCAAGGCAATTAGTGCAAAACTTCTCCACATGCACCCTCATCTTTGGCCAATAGAATTGTTCTTGAAGAATGGCCAAAGTCTTTCTTGTGCCAAAATGTCCCATGAGTCCCCCGCAATGTGCTTCATGCACAAGCAACTCTCTCCAAGAGGACTCCGGAATGCACACTCTACCATTTTTGAAGATATAACCATTAACCCATTGGTATTTATCAACTCTCTCCCCTTTCTCTAGAGTGTCATGGACACTCTTTAGCTTCGGGTCATGAGCATACATCAATTTAATGCTCTCAAAACCCATGAGCTTAGAGGTGAGAGTGGTGGCTAGAGCAAACTTTCTTGAAAGCGCATCCGCCACGACATTGTCTTTCCCTTTCTTGTATTGGATCACATAGGGAAAAGATTCAATGAATTCAACCCACTTGGCATGTCTCTTATTGAGCTTCTCTTGGCCTCTCAAATGCTTGAGTGACTCATGATCACTCTTGATTACAAACTCACGAGGCCAAAGATAGTGTTGCCAATGGGCAAGGGCTCTCACAAGGGCATACAACTCCTTGTCATATGTCGAATAATTCAAAGAGGCCCCTTTCAACTTCTCACTAAAGTAGGCGATGGGTTTCCTATCTTGCATTAAGACACCACCAATTCCCACCCCCGAGGCATCACACTCAACTTCAAATGCCTTCCCGAAGTCGGGCAATTGCAATAGCGGGGCGGTACTCAACCTACTTTTCAATGCATGGAAGGCCTTCTCTTGAGGCTCTCCCCAAACAAACGGTTGGTCTTTCTTCACCAATTCGGTGAGTGGAGCGGCAATGGAGCTAAAGTCTCTCACAAATCGCCTATAAAAGCTTGCGAGACCATGGAAGCTCCTCACTTGAGTCACGGTAGTAGGAGTAGGCCAATCACGTATGGCCTCTACCTTAGACTCATCCACCTCCACTCCTTGGGCACTCACAACAAACCCAAGAAAGACAACCTTATCCACACCAAAGGCACACTTTTTGAAATTAGCATAGAGCTTTTCGGCTCTCAAAGCATCAAGCACTTGCCTAAGGTGGTCAACATGTTCATCAATTGTCCTACTATAGATCAAGATATCATCAAAATAGACAACGACAAACTTGTTGATAAAAGACTTCAAAACATGATTCATGAGTCGCATGAAAGTGCTAGGTGCGTTGGATAGCCCGAAAGGCATAACCAACCATTCATAGAGACCAAATTTGGTCTTGAATGCGGTTTTCCATTCATCCCCGGGTTTCATCCGGATTTGATGGTAGCCGGACCTAAGGTCGATTTTGGAAAAGACACACGACACACTCAATTCATCCAACATATCATCAAGTCGTGGAATAGGGTGACGATACTTGATCGTTATCTTATTCACGGCTCGGCAATCTACGCACATTCTCCAAGTGCCGTCCTTCTTTGGAACAAGAATGACCGGAACGGCACAAGGACTCAAACTTTCCCTCACCAAGCCTTTTGAAAGCAAGTCATCAACTTGTTTTTGCAACTCCCTCGTATCCTCGGGATTGCTTCTATAAGCCGGCTTGTTTGGGATTTGAGAGCCCGGAATAAAATCGATTTGATGTTCAATACCCCTCAAGGGAGGTAAGCCATCGGGCATCTCATCCGGGAACATGTCCCCAAAGTTCTCCAACACATTTTTCAAAGCACTAGGCAAAGGACTAGGAGAAACATCATAATTAGAGTTAAGGATCATACCTTTGTGCACTAGGCATATGAGAAGCTTGTTGCCATCATTTCCTCTTAAGAGCTCACCCGGTTGCATCATGGCACAAATGCCTCCGGTAGATGATGTTGGTGGGATTGCCACCATACTTTTGGACAAAGGACTAGTCTCAATGATTGACTTAGCCTTTGCCACCTCTCTCAACTCCTTCATTCTCTTGTAGTCATCACTCACTTGCTTAGGAGTGAGAGGTTTAAGTACATATCTCTTCCCTTCATGTTTGACCGTGTAAGTATTGACACGACCGTCATGCACCACTTGCCTATCAAATTGCCAAGGCCTCCCTAAGAGTAGGTGGCATGCTTGCATGGGCACAACGTCAAACAAATGCTCATCTACATAACTCCCCATTTTGAATCGAATCATCACTTGCTTTACCACTTTAAGCTCCCCACATTCGCTTAGCCATTGTAGCCGGTAAGGTTTAGGATGCTTTATGGCCGTCAACTTCAATTGAGACACAAGTGATTGACTCACTACATTTGCACAACTTCCGGAATCAATTATCATAGAGCAAACGGCATCTTTGACCCGGCACTTAGCATGGAATAGATTTTCCCTTTGCAAGGTTTCACTATCTTCCACAACCATAACCCCTAGGCTCCTTCTCACAACTAAGAAAGTATGAAAATCCTCCTCTTCCCCCGTGTCATCAAGCAAATCATCCTCCTCTACCCCCTCATCTCCCTCTTCTTTCTCTACTCCCTCATCTTCCGATTCACTCTCTTTCTCATAGGCATCATTGCCAACAACAATCATGGTTCTCTTTGTAGGACATTCCCTAGCAAAGTGACCATACCCCTTGCACTTGTGGCATTGCATTGAAGAAGAAGTAGGAGCATTCAATTGAGTTTTAGAGTTACCTCCCACATTAGATGTGTTCTTCTCATACGGCTTTTTTACATCCTTGGTGGCATTTGCACCACTTGTTCCACTTGCACTTGGGAACCTTGCATTTGTGGTAGGAGGCTTCCAATCCTTCGGTTTGCTTGTTGGGGTAGTAGTGCTACTCTTGTAGCGAAAGGGTTTCTCCTCTTTGAGCCATTTCTCGGCCTCAACCGCGTCTTCACATAGCTTGTAATGATCATCATATTTGTGGAACTTCAATTGTGAAGCTATGTCTCGGTTCAAGCCCCCTTTGAAACGGATCACGGCCGTCTCATTGTCTTCATCATCCAAGTCTAGAGTCATCCGGACTTGTTCAAACTCATTGAAGTACTCCCCAACCGACTTGGAACCTTGTTTCAATTCATAGAGACGCTTTTGTTGGTCCACTCGGTATTGGTTAGTCAAGTACTTTTCATCCATCACACGGATCAACTCATCCCAAGTAAGATTAAGAACCATCCCCATCCTCCTTCTATTCCTCTTTACCGACTCCCACCATGTAGAAGCAAAGGACTCAAAGGTAGAGATAGCATACTTAGTCTTCTTCAATTCGGGCATGTCATTGGTGTCAAATATACGTTCCATGGACAACTTCCAATCAAGGTACTCCACCGGATCACTACTCCCTTTGAAAGGAGGAATAGTAATCTTCACACTATTAAGATTGTTGTTGTTGTCACGACCCCCACGGAATGGCTCCGGTTGGCCCCCATAGTGGTCTTCATTCGCACCATACTCCCTTCTCGCATTCCCTCCAACAAATCCCATAGGTGGCCCTCGACCTCGGCCCCTACCTCGATCCACATTACGACCCCAATTCATACCACGTCTCGGTTGAAAGTGGTCATCAAGCCCATACATATCATCACCATACTCGGCTTCCTCCCCTTCTTGAGCTTCATTGACTTGCTCAAGAGGTTGCACATTTCGGATGGGTCTTGGTAATGGGTTGTCTCTTGGGGGATTATCCAAGATACGGGGAATGCCCGTTCGTTCAATTCTCTCTCGATCTTCCTTTACCCGTTGTTGATTGAGAAGTTCAACAACTTGCACCGGGGTAAAGGTAGGGCTACTCGAGCCTTCACCGGCCTCAATTTGGACACTCGGGGTCCCCTTTTCAATTGGGACACTCGGGGTCCCTTGGTCTCCTTGGGTACTTGAGGCACCCTTTTCAAGTGACTCAATCCTTTGAGTCATGACATCCATCTTGGCAAGAAGGCTAGCCAAGGCCTCCTTGATGAAATCTTGATCCTCGTTGGCCATTGTACCTACAAAGAAAAGAAACAAGCGTTAGTTAAAACACCTCACTCGCTCCCTCACTTGTGTTCACTCGGATCACTCTTTTGGGTGGCGGTGGATATTTCACTCGACTTGTAATTCCAAAGCTTCCCGTAGATGACTAGCAATCCCTCTACTCAACCAAACTATTCACGAGTCAAGCACACTCCGGGGTGAGTGGAGTTAACGGGACTCGATAAACGCTAGGCACTTTGAAGTAAAAGGACTTGAGTCAAAAAGAAACTATGAATCTTCTTGGAATTCTAGTCTCCTTCCTAAGGCACGATGTTCCTAGTAGCTCGAAGTAATTAGTACTAATCAAGTAGGATTATACTCTAATAGTACCAATTAGAAGCAATGCAAACAACAAAACAAGGAATCCTAGAAGTTTCTACCCAATTCCCAAGTTTCAGGAAGTAGGCGCCCCGCCTCAGCTAGTGGGCGGTCCGCCCTGGGTTGAGTGCAGGTGAGAGGCGCTCCGCCTCAGAGAAAAATCCTGCAAGCTCACCAGTGGGAGGCGCTCCGCCTCTTTGTTAGGCGCTCCGCCTCCTGCTGTGTTCCAGCACAGTTCACTTCGCGTTTTGTTGATTTTTCACCCACAAATCCAACTATTCAAGCGTTGTTTTGGCAATTCAAAGGTACCCAAATGTTGTATTAGTCACAAAGATCAAACCCCAACAACTTTTATCAAACCCCAATCGAAAACAAACAATCCACCATGATCATCTTCTTCAAAGCAAGGGTTTCAAAATTTTCAAATTTTCAAAGGGTTTCAAATTCTCAACTCATGCAATACAACTCCAAATTGGGTGTTTAAGGTACCAAAAGAACGGGAAACACACAAGGATCAAACCCCAATATCAAGTCTCAATCCAATATCAATCCAACCCAAGAATCAATCAAAAGTCATCAAGAACAAGTTCATCAAGGGTTTTAAGGGGTTTTGGGGTTTTGATTTTCAATCTTCTCCAATCCAAGTGTTTTTGGTATCCAAACGACGGGGATTCAATCACGATCAAGAATCTATAACACCCATATCATGAATCACTCAAACCAACAAGTTACACCAAATTTTAGATTTTCAATTTTTCAATTTTTTTTTTGTAATTTTCTTCCTTTAATAACAACAAACAAGAAACTAAAGATAGGAATCGACCTAGGCACGAAGAATCAAGGGTCGGGGGTTTGTAGAAATAAAACCCGAGCCTTGCTCTGATACCAAGATGATAAGAATCAAAATGCGGAAACGAAAAGATAAAAGCGAGACGTAGCTCGTACGATAATCTCAAGTAGCAACGGAGAACTTGTTCCGTTACACCCCGAGAGAATGACAAGAACACCTACACTAAGCAACTACCCTCGAGCTAACGTGAGCACGCAAGTAGAATGATCGGGGGGGATTGGAATTCATCTAGATCCGCTAGAGGAAGAACAAGTCCCATCAAGGTTTCATTCATTCAATCCAAGAGTTCAACTCTCAACACAAGTGTTTGTTCAATCATCAAAGTTAGCTAATGATTTAAAGAGGCTAAGTGAAGTATTTATAGGCTTCACTTAGGTCTAAATAAAAGGTCTAAAATACCCCCAAAGTGGGCTAAAACAAATAAGGCCACGCAGGGCTAAAGTTGGAAGTTCAAATAAAAGTCATTAAAAATCCCGCATGTGGGTCACAGGGGTAGGCGGTCCGCCTAGTAGGGGGAGGCGGCCGCCCAGCAGTCTTCAGCTCTCTGGATCTGAGGGAGGCGGTCCGCCTAGGCTGGGAGGCGGTCCGCCCTGAACCTTTCATGCCTCTGGATTTTGGGAGGTGCCCCGCCTCAGCTGGGAGGCGCTCCGCCTTGTTCTGGAGCCCCTTGGGATGTCTCATTTTGGGTCTCTTGGGCCTCTCCAAGTATCCTAGAGGGTCCTCCCTCCATGGTACACCAAAGCATGGTCTTCAAGTTGCTCTCGGGGCCTTCTTCCGTACCCTTCCATATCAAGTGAAGATGGGTATCTTGGATCAACTTGGCTTGACTCCGGGTGAAGGGTCTTGAGGGGGTTTGGGTCTTATCATAAACCAGCTTAGATTAAGAGAGCAAAATGAAAGCTTTTACCACTTGACCACTTCCATGGTTAAACATATACATCTAGACTCGACCAATGACCCTTCAACAGCTGAACACAATACAGAGAGAAAGGCACACTATTTTTAAAATTGAACAGGGATCATTACATCACTCAGAATCTAAACTAAGCTACCTAGTTGATATCCTTTTACCAAGAAAACAAAGAACTAAGGCCTGCTCCTCCACTTTTTTTAACAGACAAGGAACTAGATTTCCTTTACCCAAAAAAACGACCTCCAGAACCTCTAGGCTAAACAAACTACAACCAGGACACACACCAGGATTCTTGAACCTTCACCCTGAACCAAAGATGATAATTAAAGCAGGGCCTAAACAGACTAGATTATAGACAATCCAAACTCGTAAATAAGAAAAATAAGAACAACACAAAGGCCTGGTATATATTTTAAATCCATGCATACCCTATTTAAGTTGAAATCTCACATAGCACCTAAGCCGACTCTCTGCATACGCTGCTTCTTTAACAGCCCTTCTCTGAACAACTTATGCCATTCTAGAAACTTATGCAAACTCACTAACATAGACGGAAGCTGCTAAGGGACATTCAACTTGCCCCACTGCCTAACACCCTCCCCTGAACTTTTCACCCCCAGGAAAGAATTTGCAAACACCCCAAATTCCTCACAACTACCTACATCTACCTTCACACAACACCAGGACAACCTGATCTCTAACAACACAAGCAGCTAACCTAAACAAACACCCCACACTCTTCTCACAAAACACCAGCAAACAAGCCTTTTACTTCAAGCAGCCTCCTAACAGGCTTAAACTGCACCTACAAACACCCTGAACAAACATAAACACCTGGAACATCCTCTTTGCACCACCCCAGCTCCTAAACCGCCTGCAGACTACCACAATTACTTCGAAACACCTGAAATCACTTCCTCCTAATTGCGGCACCTGCAGAAACCAGAAGCAAACCTCTTGAACCCCTGCTTCTCCTCACTAAAACTAGAGACTCCTAACACTTGCTTACCAACTCACAGAACTTTACTAACCTCCATAGGCTACTTCCAAACAATCTGCAACACTCATGCAAAAATCCCTCAACTCACAAACCCAAGAACTAAATTAAACAAAGCCTCCCCAACCCTGCATCAACTCATCAAGTATCAGGACTTGCAGACTCACAGAACACCCCTGCTATTCACCTTTCAAAGACCAGATCAAAGCCAGAGCTAAACTTTGCTTATACATGCAGGCCAACCTCTATTTTCTCACCACACACTCTCTGACTTCTACTACCTGAACAACACCTGACCAGACTTCAAAGCTCCTGAACTCCTCTAACAACCAAGAACAAAACCCTACCAGCTTCTCCTTAGCACAACTGCTGCACCAACTAGCTAAAATAACTGAACACCCCTGCACCTGAATCTCTTATTCTCACACCTGCACAAACACACCCACCAGCCTTTCTGCATTCTATCATCTAACACTTACATGAGCTGAGGAGTAAACAGGTTCCCTCCCCCATAGCAATAGCCTGAACTCTCCTTAGAATCCATAGCAAAACAGAATAAATTTACACCGAAATTATGCAACACCTTTAGGAAATGTTTACATTATGACAAACACTAAGCTCGAATATTTTGAATACGATACCATAGTTTAACTAAGGAAAGCTATTCATTTCAGTTTTTCTCTTTAAATACACACAGAAGCACCTTTCACACTAATTTGAGCAATCAAGAACATTAATAAAGTAAAGAAGAAGAAACTGAAAATCAAGAGATGAAAGGATCATTACCTTTTTGCGAGCAGCGTGCTGGGGCGCGGCTTCGAAGAACAACAACTCAAATAAGGTCGACGACTCGAATAGTGAAGCGATGACACAAGCAATGAAACGACAACCCAAGAGAAATGCCAGGAACCAACCAGAAAATAATAACACTATATATATTTTAAGAAACCTTCAACTGAGAAAAAAATGTATATGTATGTATATTGCTGCTGCCTTTTAAAAAATTAACCTCTTTGCCTCTCTATGTTCTAGCTCTCCCAACTCTAAAACTGGACCCAAAATAGACATTTCCTTGCATAGATTAGAATGGAAATTGCCCAATCCTTAAAGATTGTACAAGTTCCAACCTTATCTACAAGAATATGCCCGTTGAGGATGAATCGAAGGCTCGAATCGACCCGCACATGAACAAACGTCTAGGATTCGTCCAACTCATGCTCGTACGGAGAAGAAGACAAAACTTTTAGGTTGGGCGTCGGATTTGCACGCGTTTTGGCTGGGATTTGGAAAAGAATCGGGCGGGAGATTGGGGCTACAGAATAACGGGTTCGGGTAAGGGGAAATCTGATTAGGGAAATGCTTAGGCGTGTATGCATATATGTGTTGCAGAAAAAGGCCACATTTTAGGTTTAGGAACGAATATAGCCCCCCAATTAGGATTTAGTAATTAGACGATGAATTGCGTGGGTAGGCTTAAATTAAGTCTATGCTTTGTATATTTAGCCTTCATTTTGAATTTAATCAGTTGGCCTTTTTAATTGACTTTTTATTTAAAATAACAAAACTTTAATTAAACTTCTGGGACAAAATTAGGTGTCAACAGATACCACCTTGCAAGATGATCACTTAGGATAGGTTTAGACATAACAAACTTGAACGGATTTGCTCTTGATACAAGTCTCACAACATGATCTTGGAAGTAATGCTTCAACTTTTGAATTGGGAATACTAGTGCCAATCACAACTTATCAGTAGATGAGTACTTCAGCTCATTTTATGTCATCATCGTACTCAAGTAATAAAGGGAGTTCTCTTTTCTTTCATCATTTTGTTGAGCTAGTAGTGCTCCTACGAACCTCTGTTGTGCTGAAATATACAAAATCAATGGTTTTCTAGGTATAGGTGTTTCCAACACCGGAGGTTTCATCAAATAGGATTTTATGCTTTCAAAAGCATTTGTACAAGCCTGGTCCCATTTGGAACTCCTTTATTCATGAGGCATTTGAATGGTTGACATCTTCCTGCTAGGTTTGAAATGTATCTCCTCAGGTATGCCCACTTTCCTTGCAACCTTTTTAATCCATGTATATCTCTTGGGTCAGGCATTTTCAAAATAACATCCACTTTGGCTTGATCAATTTCGATCCCTCGTTGCCGAACAATGAAGCCAAGAAACTTTCCAACAGTTACTCCAAAGGCACATCTCAACGGATTCATCCTCAATTGATATCTCCGGAGCCGTTCAAAAACCATCCTTAAATCTTGCAAGTGATCCTCTTTTTTTCTTGATTTCACCACCAGTTTATCTACATAGCAATCCACATTTTTATGGAGCATATCATCAAAGATATTTTGCATAGCGTTTTGATAGGTGGCACCAGCATTTTTCAAGCCAAAAGGCATTACTCTGTAACAGTAAATACCTTTAGGAGTATGAAATGCAGTGAGTTCCTCATCCTTTAGCGACATACAAATTTGATTATATCTAGATGAACCATCTATGAAATAAATTTCTTCGTATCCAGTGGTTGCATCAATCATAAGCTCTGAATGGGGAGAGGAAATTTATCTTGAGGACAAGTGTTGTTCAGATCTCTAAAGTCAACACAAACTCGTAGTTGGCCATTCTTCTTCCTTACTAGGACAGTGCTTCAAATCCAGGTAGGATATTTAACTTCACAAATGAAACCATCTTCTATGAGTTTGTTAATTTTATTTTCAATTAACGGAACGCTGGGCCTGCTTAATAGGATGAGCACCTCGTTTCACTACAAATGATGAACTACTACTTTGGGATTCAAACCCGGTATCTCTTTGTAACTCTAAGAAAATACATTTTTGAACTTCTTAAGTAGCTCAATATATTGCTTTCTTCATCAATGGCCAGTAGCTCATTTACAAATATGGGTAACTGGGTTTTCAACATCACCAAGATTAACTTCAGTCAATGCATCCAGAGTTGCTTTCACTCCTTCTTTAAGTTTAGGCAGAGCATTTTCGGCATCCTCATTTTCTTGTGGATTATTATCATTGAACGATATATGAAAGCACATGGAGATATCCTCCTCCCTATTGCCCTTGACTATAGTAAAAGTATCTTGCTTTTCTTGTATGGAGATATGATATGAAGAGCCCACACTTTCCTCATCTTCATCATTTTTTTTGGTATGCACTATAGTATGAGTCTTCGCCTTTAGGACTTTTTCGCATGAAACCATAAGTCTTTTTGCTTGCATCATTCTGGAAGGAATCAAACTCAAGCCATCTTTGGACAAATCTTGAGCTCTAATAGTTGTGGGTACTTCTATTTTCCCACGATTTTTTTTGTGCTTGCATTTACTCTTTAAGGGTCCTAACCTATCAAAGACTGAAGTTCTTGGAGTTGGACTTGTAAGCCAATCAAATACATAAGGTCTCTTGTTAGATGTTGTAGAATCATCTTCAAAAGTAATATAGCTACTACTTGGCCTTTTAATCTCCAATAGATGATGTCGGAAGCAACGCTCTTTGATAAACTTTATCTTCTATATATCCTTCAGCTAAAACAATATTAATAGATCCTATTTAACCAAGGATGAAGGACTCGTTAACTCATTTATAAGAACCTTCCGAAAATGCCAATAGATAAAAGGTGCAGTTAAATTTTATGAGAAATTGTTAAAAGACATACACTTTGATCAGCGTTATCTCCGTTCTTTCAGCCAGCACACTATTACTCAACCTTTTTTAAATTTGATTGCTCCAATAGATGATGTCGGAAACAACGCTCTTTGATAAACTTTATCTTCTATATATCGTTCAGCTAAAATAATATTAATTGAGCCTTGATATATTTCTCTTCTCAAGGTTGATTGTTTTTTTCTAAAATATTCAAGTCTCGCCTTTTCGGTTTTAAATTGCACCAAATCTTCAGCCATCACGTACACGTATAAGTAATATTTATACATCAATAAATTGTGTTAGAGTTCAAATATTATAATTGCATATGGGAAGTAAAATTGTAAAATAATTCTAGATGAATATGTAACATATCATCACAGACTACCAAAAACATAGCAAAATGTATTTCTATTCTTGATTGAACCTTATTAATTAATGAAAGCGCAGCAAATAGTTAAATGGAGAATATAGCAGTAAAATTGTATATGAAAACAAATAGAGCGATTGAGAAGATAGAGAGTTCACCTATTTGAGTCACCGTATGAACAATGAGGTAGATGGCCTCCCACAATTGAACAAAAGAATAGAGTAATTGAATTGGTAATTTTTGATGGCATAAATATAAATTCATAATTTTGACCTATTTACAAAGATCACATCCCTTCATATTAATGAGTTCCAGTAGTTATTCGAAGGTCCAGAGTTGCGGAACACTGCATCTGGTCATTTCATTGTGCGTCTGGAGATTGTGGTTTCAATACGCTTGGTTATGGGAATTTGAAAAGTTAGATATTGATAAATAGAAACTAAAAGGTACTATACATGCATGTAAATTTAATGAAAAGACATTAATTCATGGAAGAGATAATGAATCACTCATTTTTTGTCCTACATGGGCAAAATGGTATTTTACATTTTACTTTTGAGATAGGCTCTTTTAGAATAGTTAGATAATATTAGACGGTGATTACCCAACGTTAAAAATCTGCAAAGATGGGCACAGATCTGCAAAGAGGTGTACACATATAAGAATATGTGTACACATACTTGAATATGCATACCCGATTTTACCGTTCTCTTTGTTCTTTTACCGCATTATTGTCTTGCAGCACCCTTTCAGGTTTTCACCGACAAGACTTTATTTTTATTTTTCTATTTTTTTTAAAATTATTTTCTTTTATTTTTTCGCTCTTTTCCCATTGATCTCCCATCTTTCCTTGCTTGCTGACCCCGTATTTCCTTTCTTTCTTCCATTTTCGGACTTTATCTGAATTCACCGGAGAATTTCTTCTTTAATGACACTGGTGCTCCCATCTCCTAAATGCGATTACCGACTCATAAAAATGGGACTTTAACGTGCAAAACGTCTCTCGTGATATCCTACTCAGCTTGACATTCTCAGTGATCGGTTCGAAGAGTCTTTGTTTGGATCGTAGCATGGGACTTGGTTAGGCTACGGAGAAAAGGTTTAGTATATTGATTCCAAGGGAAGGTAGGCCAAAAAAAAATATACTAGGCTCAAAGGACTGACAACGGATACAGTGTTTGATTAGCATAAATGAAAGGCGTTTGTCATCTCGACCCGAGAATGTCTTGCACAAATATATAACTAATCAACTTGCGATCCTAATGGTTCATTGAGATAAATGTTAGACCGTGTGTTTAGATTAAGTCGTGAATTCTACACACACGTCATGTTATTAAGGTCGATAAAGCACAAAAGAGAAAAACTAAGAAGACAAAATCAGGAAAGATAAAATACAGAAAGTTGAGACGAGAAGTCGATCTCACTTTTTATTGAATTAAAGATAAAAGGGTTGGAACAAACAAAACAAGAAAAATAATGCACTTGGATTAAAACTCTTAAATAATCAAGTGCCCAAAAAGATTAACAAAACCAGCCACATTGCTTCTCAGTTGATCAGTTGCAAGTCAGGCCAGTTTTTCTGAAAGGCCGGGTCAAGAACAAGATTGGGATGCTCTATTCCTTTCAATTTTTGTCGGCCTATTGGCAACTTGCTTTCAACAATTAATCAAAAATTCAAACCTTAATTAACTAACACAAACTCAATTAATGAACGAATAATTCACACAAAATTATGATAGGTAGTTAATTAACCAAATAAACATTAAACACATCAACAAATGTTATTTTATTTGTAGAACAATTTTTGGTATTTTTTCACTTGACATATATACTAATAAATATAGGAAAAAATATGCAAAATTCTAAGCCAATTAGCACAATATTTTGGATAATTATTAATTTGGTGCCAAAATTAGGTGATTACACACATAATATATTATGTGTACACATATATGTAGATGCGTACACATATTATTTAATGTGTTTAAAAAATGAGGATGCAACTTTATCTGATGTGTACACATATATGTGGATGTATACACATATTATTTGATGTGTACACATCTCTCATTATGTGTAATCATTTAACAAAAAATAAATGTCCAATGTTTACATGGAGGCTCACATATATTGGAAGATTCAAATGGACAACGTGTCCGCGGTTAATCTCCAATAGAATTCATGTCAATGAACGGACGAATTTTAAATAAAATTAAAATGTAACAAGTAACGAAATGTTCATATGAGACTCAATTAAGTTGGAAGATTTCGCACGAGCAAGGTGCTTGTGCAATTACATCTGATCGAGTTTTCATTTGCATAAACGGGCGATTGTAACTTAAGATTAAAGAGCAATAAAGGTATGATATTACATGAAACTCACACATATCGGAATTCAAACGGACAAAGTGTCTGTGGATAATTTTCGATAGAGTTTTCCATCAATGAACAAGAAACGTTTCAATAAAAAAAATTAAAGCGTAACAAATAAAGACAATAAAATAACGAACATAATTCACACAAGCCGAAGAGCGTCAATAAAGCAATTGTGCTTGACACAGGACTCGAGGGTGCCTTACGCCTTCCTGAGAGTCAACCGAGATCCTTACTCGGAACTCTGACGCAGACCATTTACGAGTCATAGGTGTTCCAAGGTACCTCTTAGTGACTTGGAACACCTTTAACTTGTCAAGTGGCGACTCCAAAAATCTCATAATTTTGTACCTTTAAAACACCTAAGTCACTGCTTTTTAGTAAATTTTAGGGCGTGACACCCACATGGAATGAGCTGATTTAGGAATATATATTCCGAATATATTTGTAAATTTGGAGATGAAAATAATGCTTGTGTTAAAAAGTAAAAGCAAAAAATAGGGTAGGGGTGGCTAGGTTCGAAAATTAGCGTGAGATGAGGGTTTTAATGGCCATGTGGCACTTTTAGAAACTTGTAGTATTTTTTGAAAATTAAAAATTAGAATAAATGGGTTCCGTTAGAAATCATGGCAATTTTGAGCCGAAAGTTATACATAATGGCATTTGTGAACCAAAAGTGTAACTGTAGTGGCATATTGATCCACGCTCGATCCACTCACTGCAAGGGATGTGGGGTGGTCGTCAAAAGTAATAGTACCCAACAAGAGTCGGGGTCGATTTTCATAGGGAGTTTAGCAAAGTAATCTATTAGGCTTAGGATGAATATTAACGGGTTCAAGAAATTGTCCGTGTATTTCTAAGTAATAAAGTGGAATTGTTTAACTAGGACTATAATTAATCATAAAGCAACTAGACAATTAAAATTGATGTAAACGATGAGAATGAGCTAGGGGTTTACCCAATCCAACTAGATTCTCATAACTAAATGGTTGCATTAACCCTACAAATCTCATGGGTAACACCAATGGTCGGACCTCTTATGTACTCCTCAAAACCCTCTCGGGATTGGGAGGATTTTCTTCACCAAGCCCGTTAAGGTCAATAATGAAGGGCTAGAAACCCTAGTCCAAAGACCCGATCGGGGATGACCTTTTTAGGTCGTCCCTTTTAGATGGGGTAGGTCACAACCAATGCAACCCAAATTCTCGCTAGTCTCCATTAACCTATGCCTTCAACCCCTTTCGGGTGACAAAGGCAAAGTAGGGTTAGGTTCAAGTACGATTGTGCCTTAAACCCTGGGTAAGAAAGTACAATAGAGAGCTATATTTATGTTAATCCATTGATTTTATAAGATTAAGTACAAGATTTAAGCTAAGATAATCAAGTTTTCATGAATAAACTCCTAGTATGAGTTTAGTTACTCATACTAGGGCCTAACACACACATAGTGTAAGATAGAATGGAAAGAATCATATACGAATTTAGATTAAAGAATATAATCCTTACAAAGATTCAAGTAAAAACCCTCCTTGTTCTCCAAGAATATTCAAAAAGCACAAAGTAATATTCTAAGCTGAAAAATGACCTATTTTCTCGGAGTCATAAGGTCCTATTTATAGGCATGAGTTTAAAAGTTATACTATAAATTATAAAAATACCATTTTGCATTGTTTTCCACCATACCACCGCCTAGGCGGCGAGCCGCCCAATTGGTTGAGGGCTCGCCGCCTTCATATTTTGCTAAGCATTCTTTTTCTTGTGCTATGAAGGTTCGGTGGGGCGCCATTCCAACTGTGATCGACTTCATGCTTTGCCGATTTCAGGACCTTTCTGTGAACGTCGTCGGGTGCGCCGTTCATTCTGCTGAGCCGCTGATTATGTTCAGCAATGCATTCGGCTGGTCGCCATTTATGTTGCTGATTTGCTGTGAACTCTCACTTCCCTTGGCGGATGGCTGACTTCTTGAGCCTTAGATTCGGCGAGGCGCCGCTCCAACTACTGCCCTATCTTCATGTTCTTAATTTTTTAGCCAAAGTGCACCTATATTTGCTCTTTTTCACATTTTCCTTCGGCTTTGTATCGAATTTTCATAATGACCTAAAAATGAAGAATAACATAAGATCAGTTCACATAACATTGCTAAAAAGGATAAAAGCTAGTTATAATGAGTTGCAATTAAGCACAAAATACCAACATATAAACTCTCCCAAACTTAAGTTTTGCTTGTCCTCAAGCAACATTAAGAACAACTCATGTTTCATTTTCTTTGCACCAGGATTGAGTTCAACAAGGGAATGGGACAAAAGAGAAGTTCATGACTTTGGTTGATACTAACACTTAATTTCACACATGAGAATCCAACCTATCAATCCACAAGCGCCGTAGTCACAACTATATCTACTAAAGCTTCTAGTGGGGACTAGAGCATGTGTAGCACAATTATTTTCTCAAGTCACCTAAGGCTTTCTTGGTTGTACCTTCAAGTCTCAAGTCCCTTAATGCTCTCACCACAAAGAATGGGTCCCTATCTCTTAATATAATGCAAACAAAAGAGACCCTCAATTTTAATCACTCATTTAAAAATTGAATGCAAGTTAAGCACATACAATGTCATACGTTGGCCTTAGTGTACATGTCATTTCCTTTTATGTCAATCAATGGATGATCAAAAAAGACTTCTAAGGTTGTAATGTAGGCTTTTGGATAAAGGTAGGGTATAATTTGGATAAAGAGTGACTAATTTCCCTCCTTGGGCACTACATCATCTTTGCAAACATTTCACATTGAGCTTTCTTTTCACATTTTAGCTCTTATTCCCATTTTTCATTCTTGATTTTTCTTTTGTGGCTCTTATTCTTTCACTTGCTTCTCTTTCTATTTTTTTTTACTTTTCAATTTGTCATTTGCTATTTTTTTTACTTTTCTTGATTTTCTCATTTCCTCTTTTGCAACTTTTCTTTATACAATCATCTTCCTTTTCGAAGAGTCACTTAGCTTTCATTTCTTTGTTCCCATCCCCAAAATTTAGACTTTTAGTCTAAGTTACACATCTTTCAATGCCTCAAGGAGGTAAGACCAAGATAAGGGTTAGTGCTATTTAAGCACTTAGAATTGGCTCGGGCTATTTACATAGCTATCAAAAGAAAGGATATTAAGGCTCAGAGTTGGCTAACGGAGGGTTAATTTTATTTGGTAGCTTGAAAGGCTCAAACGGGTCAAAGAAATGCCTATAATCATATCCAACCACTAAATTGATACTTTATTCATTTTCAAGGGCACACAAGCCAAGTTCTAACATTCATAGGCAATTAACAAGCTTTTAAATAAAAACTCACCTCACTAGCATACGGGATAGGAGACAAGAAACTCAACTTTCCAATACTTAAGGTAAGGATCTAGCCTATACTATACATTCATAAAGTCATCACAAGAACCTAAAGGTTACAGGTGCAACTCTCAACAAACAATCCATAAACTTTCTCATGTGTGCTCCTAATGTGTTGGTATCAAACAAGTCACAAAACAAGGATGACACTTCTATGATTAGAGTCCTAAAAAGTGCCCGGTTCAAAAGAATTGCATTCTTGAGAAAAAAACCGAGTCAAAGAAAACCAAGAAACTTATTTACATATTCAAGGCTATTCACAAACGTGGTATTTTCAATGGGTGGTTGTTTTGGGCCCAAGTAAAAATGAGTTTCATGAGAGTTGTTTATGTATCGCAACAAGTGCGAATTAGAGGAGAGAAGGCAACATCCCAAGTGTATTTCACGGAAGTACCTTTGGAATCTTTTTCTTATTATTGGGATTTTTCAAAAAATTTCAATTTGTTTAGGTTTGCATTTTTCAATGTTTTTGGATTTTTTTATATGATATTAACAAAAATTACACTATGAATTTTAAAACATAACTAAAGACAAGAACATAGATATAAATATCACAAAAACAACCTACATAAAACATCCTAAGTTAAACATCCATATCAACATAAAAACAAACATAAACATGAAAATAGTTTAGCACATATTCAAACAAAAGATAAGTTACTCCACCCCCAACATGAGAAGTTGCTATGTCCCAAAGCAAGTAAACACAATAACACAAAAGTTAAACAGGTAAGGGGTAAGAGTGCTCTCTAAAATGATCATGAAGATGGCGGTGGAGCTTTGTGCTCCTCAAGTTGAGTTGTTGGTGGTTCCTTCTCACTTGTTGGACTTTGGATTTTTCCCGTGGGAGCTGATGATGATGATGTTGCAGCAGGTTTAGTAGCCAATGCCTTTTTGTGTGCTTTTTCTAACTTCGCTAATTGTTCTCTCCTAGCCCTCTCTGCCTCTGCTGCTTGTGCATTCACTTTATTTCCTACTTCTTCCTTGCAGCTTTTTGTTCTTCTGTCTCACCATCTATCTCTACCTGTAATCCTTTGCTTGCCTTACTTGGTGCAGCTCTTTGGGTTGTTCCTTGATCAATCTTCAATTGCTTCAATGCTGTTCTTGTTCTCAAATCTGAGTGTTCCAATTTACCACTCTATCAGCTAACTCAGTCACCTTTGTGGTGTTGTCTATCACAGCCTTGGTGAGTTCTTTGATAGCAGTAATAATTAGTTTTAGAGCTCTTTCCAACTCCACAGATGGTCCTCTTAGAAGACTCACCTTGGTATCCAGGCCCACAATGCTGTCATTGATCTTTTTCAGTGATTTGGAAATGTTGAAGAGTTCAAATTGCTTGGCTGAGACTAACTCCATTGATGGAGGAGGAGCTGAAATTTTTCTAACTAGAGACTGCTTTCCCCCTTGAGGATTTGCAGCTGCTATTTCTTCCTTGTCCATCTTGACTCCTTGCTCTCTCTCCTTTACTTCATCATCTTGGATCCTTTTGAAATCCACAATATCCTTAGCCTCCTTTATGTAATCCATATCAAGCAACAGGGGTACATGACTCATTAGCTTAGTGAGCAGACATGGAAAACCATAGACAGTAGAGTTTTAATTAGCTTTGTTATCAATTCTGTCAAATATCACTTTCCCCACATCAATGTTGTAGTAGCTCATGATAGAGGCTATGAGGACTGCCTTCTTATTTGTTGTTCTTGTGGCATTCAGTAAAGGCAGGAATTTATTACTAATCACTATATTACAACCTTTGGCAATCAAGTTCAAGTCTTTCTTCCTAATTTGAAATCCTGGTTTGGTCTAGGTTGGTATAATCCCAGGAGCAGCAATGATGGCTGCCAGCCATAATCTCAGGCTTCCCTCTTCATCTATTCCCTACAACTTGTCTTTGCACTCGTATTCCCATTGATCAAGTGTTGGCAACCCGTCGACCTCATTGATCTCTTCATTACTGAGGAAGACTTCTACTCTTCTCACTTTCACCTTGAATGATTTCTCTTTTTCTTGTGAGAGATTTGAGTAGAATTCTTTCACCATTATTTCATTGTACTCATCAGAGGGTTCTAGCAAAAATTTCCACTTTCTTCTCTCAATCTCCTCATAGAACTCATCACCATATTTCTTTGCTCATTCACTCTGCACCTGCTTTTCTAGGTTAATTGTTCTTGGTACATGGAACATTGCTTCAGCAACTTCATTTTTGTTGAATCAGGGTTGAGGTTCTTTTGTGTTCTGTGGGGTTCTTTGTCAAAGTCTAGTTGTATTTGCACTCCCTCTTCTCCCCCGTCTTCTATATCAGATTCAGCCTCTTCCACTGTGTTTGAGGGTCCTTGGCCAGGGGTAGACTTTGGGTCTATAATGTTTTTCCCTTTTTTTCCGTTCTTTCATCTCTTGATCAGCTCTCACTTTGTTGGCCTCCATTTTATTTTTCATTTCAGCCTCCCTTTTTTGTTCCTTGGTGTGTGGCTTCTTTGTTCCATCTTTCTTATCTACTTTTTTCTTCATGATCGCCTGGACAACAACAGCTCAAAACATGTGTTAGTTAATAAATCACTACATTATCCTACTCTTAACTAAGCTAAGACTAAATGAAACTAACATATGAAGTTCATGGAATGGGATAGAACACTTCAAAAATTCAAACAGTTCATAAGGTGCAATTGAAAAGGTGGGCAGCAGCACAAGAGACGTGCTCACAGACATGAAGAGCGGCCCGCAAAAGCAAGTGCTGAGAAGCATCGACGGGTCGCCACATGAAGTGTGAGACGCTAGTTCATGCCGCAGAAAATTCCAACCTTCTGTGAGAGTCGGCGACCCACAACTGAAACTGAGGGTCCGCCTACTCCTTTCGCCCTTTATTTTGCGAGGTGCACTTTAACCTCGGCGACTCGCATAAATTTTGACAAAATAGATCGGCAAGTCGCCTTTTAACCTGCAATGGGCAAGCCTCACTCGCATAATTTGGGAGCTCACTGATGACACTGGCGGCCTCGCACTTTCTTTTACAAGCACACCGAGTGTCTTCCACACTTTATTGTACTACATGCTACCTCATCGACAGCTTGCCAAATCCTTGGTCGATTTTTCCTACAGTGCACAGATTCCAAGTGTTTTCCAATCTCACTTCCCTTACACCCCCAAACACACTTCTATGTGGTCTTTTCAACTTCTCACTTCTCTAAAACTTTCTCTCAAGAATGAGACCACAATTTCAACCAAAATTCATGAAAAGCTAACCAAGAATCAAACAAAGTTCAAACTTTTTCAATATCTCAAGCAAACAAGGTATGTTCATGGTGTCATTCAAGTTTAATTTTTGGTCTTTTTTACTTTCACTCTCTTCTTCTGCTCATTTCTTCATTTAAGAACAAAGCAAACCTAAAATAACACTCTTAGGATTCCAATTTCATGAAATAAAAATTAAGAACAAACCCTAAAACTACTATACATGGATAGCAAGTTAATCACCAATCCCCACTCCAACATGAAGTTCGAACTACCACAAACTTAAAAATACGAAATTGAAAAAGTAGGGGTGAAAATATTACCGAATCTGTGAGAAACGGGTCAAAAAATCGCGAGGGAGTAGTTGTGAATTAGTGTAGTAGAGTGCAATAGAGTGATTTGGAGTGTTGTGGAAGGTAGTGGGATGCTGGAATAGTGGGTTCCAGTTATCGGGGGTCGTGCAATTTTTTGTTGGGGTGATAAGTAAAAAGAAAACTTATCTTGGGGCCTTATATAGTCGGGTAAAAATCTGTCAGGACCATGAAAGTGGCGGCCCGAAGCTCATTCGGCGGGTCAACAAAGTCATTGTGTGGGGGACGTTTTGCTTTCATTGTGCGCATGAGTGGGTCAGGCAGCAGTATGGATCGCGGAGATGGAGTTGCGTCTCACCGAATGAACAGCTGAGTATTTCTCCATTCTGTGGAAAAATTTTCCTCTCTGCTTGCACCGACGACCTGCAATTCATTTGGTTGGGCCGCCCTTTTGCTTTCGCACTTCAGTCGGCGATCCTTTCCCACTTTTCAACTTCTTTAAAATTCTTCTACTTTCCATCCTTGGCATTTTTCCTGCACTAATACCACTTCAACCAAGATCAAATGCATTCATCACAGAACTTCACATGAGATTTTTACATTAACTACATTACTAAACTAAAAATGCTAAAAGTAAAACTTGGGCTGCCTCCCAAGAAGTGCTTGATTTAACGTCGCAGTACAACAGTGTTACCTCAACCTTCAAGGAGCCAAGAAATAGATGCAAGCGACCTTCTTAGGCGCGACTTCACATCCCAAGTAATGCTTTACTCTTTGACCATTCACTCAGAAAGTTTTAGAGCTTCCCTTCTCTTGCAACTCAACCCATCCATAAGGTGATGTTTCCACCACTTTGAAAGGTCCACTCCACTTTGATTTCAACTTTCTGGGGAATAGATGCAATCTTGAATTGAACAATAGCGCCATATCCCCCGCTTTGAATGCTCGATTCCATATCTTCTTGTCATGGATGATCTTCATCTTTTCCTTGTAGAGCTTTGACTTTTCAAAGGCAAGAAACCTCATTTCCTCAAGTTCATGTAGCTTCTCTACCCGGGAGTTGGAAGCTTCTTCCCAATTCATGTTGAGCTTTTTCAATGCCCAAAGAACTTTGTGCTCCAACTTCGGGGGAAGATGACAAGTTTTGCTAAAGACTAACCGGAACGGTGACATCCCAATAGGAGTCTTGTATGCCGTGCGATACGCCCATAAGGCATCATCAAACTTTTTCGACCAATCCGTCCGGTCAACATGGACCGACTTGGCTAGAATTTGCTTGATCTCTCGATTTGACACTTCCAGTTGGCCACTTGTTTGGGGATGATAGGGTGTAGCAACCCTGTATCTTACCCCATATTTCTATAACAAAGAGCTAAAGGCCTGATTGCAAAAATAGGTGCCCCCATCACTTATGATGGTGCGAGGGGTGCCAAATCTTGTGAAAATGCTTTTCTTGAGGAAGGCGGTGACACTTCTAGCTTCATTGTTCGGTAAGGCCATTGCCTCAACCCATTTAGACGCATAATCAACCGCCACAAGGATGTACTTCATACCATAAGAACTTGGAAAAGGACCCATGAAGTCAATTCCCCATACATCAAAGAGATCAACTTCCACAATGGGGTTATGGGGCATTTCATACCTTCTTGAGATTCCCCTCGTTCTTTGACATTGATCACAACTCTTTGTGTATTCATAAGACTCTTTGTACAAAGTAGGCCAAAAGAAACCGCATTCAAGTACCTTTGCCGCCGTTCTAACACCTCCATGATGTCCTCCATAAGGAGCGAAGTGACATCCTTCAAGAATAGCTCCTTGCTCGGCTTCAGCAACACACCTTTTTATCAATCCATCGACACGTACTTTGAAAAGAAAGGGATCATCCAAAATTATTATCGTGCATCTTTGATCAACTTCTTCTTTTGATTGAATGAGAAATCCTCCGGGATCTCTCCACATGCAACATAGTTGGCTAAATCCACATACCAAGGAGTTTCCTCCCAATATACTGCTAATAACCTCTTATCCGAGAAAGAATCATTGATCTCAAGGGTTTCTTTTGGGCGCACCTCCTCCTCCAAATAGGATAAGTGGTCTGCCACTTGATTTTTGGTTCTCTTTCTATCAAGTACCTCAAGATCAAATTCTTGTAACAAAAGTACTCATCTAATCAACCTTGCTTTTAAATCTTTATTGGCCATTATATATCGGATTGTGAAATGATCGGTATGCACAATGACCTTAGATCCAATCAATTAAGATCAAAAATTTTCAAAGCCAAATACAATGGCTAGAAACTCCTTCTCCGTCACTGTATAATTTTGTTGAGCTCCATTCATGGTCTTGCTAGCGTAATAGATAGGGTGAAACATCTTCTCAACCCTTTGGCCAAGCACGGCTCCTAATGCAACATCGCTAGTATCACACATAAGCTCAAACGGAAGATCCCATTTTGGACTCACTATTATCGGTGCAGTTGTCAATCTCAATTTGACCTCTTCAAAGGATTTCAAACATGCCTCATTGAATTCAAAATTAGCATTTTTTTTCCAACAACTTGCACAATGGGTTGACAATCTTGGAGAAATCTTTGATGAAGCGACGATAAAATCCCGCATATCTAAAGAAACTTCTCACTCATTTGACGGTTGTAGGAGGTGGGAGTTTTGAAATGACTTCAATCTTTGCATGATCTACTTCAATTCCTTTCTTAGACACCTTGTGCCCTAGAACAATTCCTTCTTGAACAATAAAGTGGCATTTCTCCCAATTAAGCACAAGTTTGGTTTCTTCACACCTCTCTAAGACTTTCTTCAAATTAGATAAACAATCTTCAAAAGAATCACCCACTATGGAGAAATCATCCATGAACACTTCTAAGAAATTTTCCACCATATCATGGAAGAGTGCAATCATGCACCTTTGAAAAGTAGCCGGGGTATTACAAAGTCCAAAAGACATTTTGCGGAACGTGAAAGTACTATAAGGACATGTGAAGGTTGTCTTATCTTGATCATTTTCTTCAATTGAGATTTGATTGTACCCCGAATATCCATCTAGAAAACAATAGTAAGCTCGGCCCGCCAAACGATCAAGCATTTGGTCAATGAAAGGTAGGGGAAGTGATCTTTTCTTGTTGCATTGTTGAGCTTACGGTAGTCATGCATACTCGCCAACCGGTCACGGTTCGAGTTGATATAGCTTCCCCTTTTTCATTGTGAACTACCGTCATCCCTCCCTTTTTGGGCACACATTGAACGGGTGAGACCCATTCACTATCGGAGAGTGGAACAATCACCCCGCATCCAACCATTTAATGATCTTCTTTTTGGAAACTTCTTGCATGGGAGGATTCAACCTCCTTTGATGTTCCACCGTTGGTTTACATCCTTCTTCAAGAAGAATCTTATGAGTGCATACTCCCAGGTCAATTCTTCTTATGTCCGCAAGAGTACACCCAATTGCTTTAATTCTCCTTCTCACCACTCCAACTAATTGATCTTCTTGTTCTTTGGTTAAGTGGGAAGAGATGATTATGGGAAGAATGGAGTTTTGGCCTAGGAAAGCATATCTCATGTGGCTTGGAAGTACCATGAGTTCAAGTTTCGGAGGTTCTTCAATTGAGGGCTTTGTGGGAGGAGTGGTTCAGTTTTCAAGATCAAGGGAAAGCTTTTTGGGAATATAGGGTTTAGTGCCAAGTCCTTCCAATACTTTCATACATTCGGCAACACTCTCTTCACTATCAATATCCATGTTCTAAATTATCGCGTCTAATTCACCTGCTTGACTCATTAGAACACTCACTTTTTCCACAAGTGCATCCATAACCATGTCCACATAAGAACAAGTGGCTTCCTCCTCCATAGGTTGTTTCAATGTTTTGCATATATGAAACACAACCTTCTCACCATTGAAACGAAATGTAAGTTCCCCTTCTTCACATCACAAAGTGCTCTCCCGGTAGCTAGAAATGGATGCCCAAGAATAATGGGGACATCAAAGTCCATCGGGCAATCAAGTATCACAAAATCCGTCGGGAATATAAATTTCTCCACCTTCACTAGAACATTGGTGACAACTCTAATTGGTTGCTTCATGGAGCGGTAAGCCATTTATAAATTCATATTTGTAGCCTCAGGAACTTCCTTGGTAGTCAAAGTCTTGTAAAACACAAACGACATCAAATTGATGCTTGCTCCAAGATCACATAGAGTTTTAAGGAAATGTGTCCCTCCAATTGTGCATGGAACCGTGAAGGCTCCGGAATCCTCCATCTTTCTTGCTATATGCTTTGAGACAACTGAACTACATTGATAAGTCACCTTGCTCGGCTTATAATCCTCATAATTCTTTTTGGTCACAAGATCTTTCACAAGCTTTGCAACATTTGGCATTTGGCTCAATGTATCAACTAAAGAGAGGTTGATGGATGTTGATGCTATCTTATCCAAAATTTTCTTAGCTTGAGATGCTTGTTTTTGTTTCATACTCTTTTGTGGGAAAGAAAGTGAAATTTTGGGGATGGAGCTTGGACTATGAAGGCTTTGTTTGGGTGGTGGAGTTTTCTTTGGTTTGGATTTTTAAAGTGTAGTGACTTCGGGGATTGGTTCCTTGAAATCTCTACTTCGACGTCATTTTCTTCATCTTGGTGTAACTCCTCCTCTTTGTTTTGCTCTTCTTTTTGCATTTCTACTTCATCCACATCTTCTTTGGATTTAGGATCTTCCCATATTTTTCCACTCCTTGTCATAATTGCTATCACATGATCTTTCTCATTCCTCTTAAGATTCATTACTATGTCACTTGGTAATGCTCCTTGAGGTCTTTGATTCACTTGGTGAGAATGGGTGTTCATTTGAGATTCAAGGGCCTTGATGGAACTGTTATGAGAATTTACCGTTTGCTTAATCTCCTTGATATCACCGGTGTAAATCTCTTGATTCTTGAGAACTTCTCCCATCATTTCTTCCAACTTTGATTGACTTCTTCGTTCATTCTCACCTTGCTTGTAAGGAACTCTTGGTGCAAAGTTTTAAGAAGCACCAACTCCTCTTCCACCTTGATTATTGTTCCGATTTTGTCTTCCTTGATCTTGCCTCCATTGGCCTTGTTGATAAGGCCTTTGATAACCACCTTATTGGTAAGCCACAAAGTTGGCTTCTTCCTCATTATGGACATTGAAATATTGTTCTAGGAAATACTCCTCTTGCCCTCTTTGAAGAAAGGTTAGAAGTTGGCCTCCAGGGTTGACATACCCAATTGGAGCCACTTGATGTCTGGTATTAGTAACTTGAAGATTTTCTGCCTTGTTCACATTTTTCTCCTTTTCTTCTTTGGCACCTCTAAGAGGCTCAATATTGGTGATGATTTTGAGCTATTTGTTCCGCTTGGTCTTCAAATATTTTCATCATCATTTGGTTCATTCCTCCTCCACCACTTGGGTTTTGAGCTTTTGATTGCTAATCTTGAGATTGTTTGGCACATTTGTTGAGAATTTTCTTGACATCTTGAAAAGTATGGTCCACGATAGCACCTCCACATAAGTTGTTCACGACCGATTAGCTATTCTTGTTGAGCTCTTAGTAGAAACACTGTAAGAGCATATCATCTTCAAAACCATGAGTTGAGTAATGTAGCAAAACCTCTTGGAAAGTTTCCCAAGCCTCATATAATGAATTGGTAGGATCTTGCTTGAACATATACACCTTATCTCTCATTGATGCTTGCTTGCCTTTGGGCAAGAATTTTGCCAATAATTGCTTCACAAGTTCCTCCCAAGTGTAAATTGAATTCTTTGGTAGCTTGTTCAACCATGCCTTGGCCTTGCTCGATAGAGAATAGGGAAAGACTCTTAGGCGCAAAGACTCTTCCGTACAATGTGCCGACTTGTAGAGATGACACATTTGCACAAAATTTCTCAAATGTTCCATTGGGTCATCATGCTTGCTTCCACTAAAATGTTCATTTTGATCAAGTACATGAAGAATCACTTGTAGGGTATTTAAAGTCACATTTCCACGAATTGGTGGTGGCACAATGGCACTTGCAAAAGTATCCAAATTTACTTTCTCCTCCGAATCTTCCAATTCATGAACATGTTGATTATCATTCTAACCACCCCTTGCATTCCTATAGTTTCTAATGTCATTACGAACATTCACCCGATTGGCATTGGCTCTCCTATTAGCTTAAGCACCATGGCCTCCTCGGTTTGCACCTCGGTCTCCTCTATTAACATTGTTGCCTCTTCGATTTGCATTGCCTGCAACACCATCATTGTTACCAACACGAACTCTCTTATTGGCTTGAGCATTGCCATGAAGATTTCCATCATTTTGGGCTTCATTTTCGACTTGAGGGTCTTCATTCTCCTCAAAGACACCATGAATTCCATAACTCTCCTTACTAGAGAAGTGTCATCATAATCTTTTTCGAACTTTTCATAATAATCATTTGGGGCAATTGGAGCATTTGGAAATGGAACTCCCTCACTAGCACAGTTGTAGAGGGGGTTTCTCATAGCTCTATCCGGATTCTTTCTTATACTTGAATTCACCTACACACGATAAAATAAAGCACAAGGTGAAATATAGGAACAATTAACAAGACTAGAACGCAAAATATTCAACCTAATAGATGTACCGTAGCTCCTCGGAAACGGCGCCAAAATTTTATCCACGCTCAATCCACTCACCGCAAGGGGTGTGGGGTGGTCGTCAAAAGTAATAGTACTCAACAATAGCCGGGGTCGATTTCCACAGGGAGCTTAGCGAAGTAATATATTAGACTTAGGATGAATATTAACGGGTTCAAGGAATTGTCCGTGTTCCTAAGTAATAAAGTGAAATTGTTTAACTACGACTATAACTAATCATAAAGCAACTAGACAATTAAAATTGATGTAAACGATGAGAATGAGCTAGGGGCTTACCCAATCCAACTAGATTCTCATAACTAAATGCTTGCATTAACCCTACAAATCTCATGGGTAACACCAATGGTCGGACCTCTAATGTACTCCTTAAAACCCTCTCGGGATAGGGAGGATTTTCTTCACCAAGCCTGTTAGGGTCAATAATGAAGGGTTAGAAACCCTAGTCCAAAGACCCGATCGGGGATGACCTTTTTAGGTCGTCCCCTTTAAATGGAGTAGGTCGCAACCAATGTAACTCAAATTCTCGCAAGTCTTTATTAACCTACGCCTTCAACCCCTTTCGGGTGACAAAGGCAAAGTAAGGTTAGGTTCAAGTGCGGCCGTGCCTTAAACCCTAGTTAAGAAAGTACGATGGAGAGCTAGATTTATGTTAACCCATTGATTTTATAAGATTGAGTACAAGATTTAAGCTAAGATAATCAAGTTTTCATGAATAAACAACTACTCATACTAGGGTCTAACACACACATAATATAAGATGGAATGGAAAGAATCATATAAGAATTTAGATTGAAGAATATAATCCTTAAAAAGATTCAAGTAGAAACCCTCCTTGTTCTCCAAGAATATTTAAAAAGCATAAAGTAATATTCTAAGCTGAAAAATGGTCTATTTTCTCGGAGTCATAAGATCCTATTTATAAGCATGTGTTTAAAAGCTATATTATTATTAATTATAAAATGCCATTTTTTTCTTGTTTTCCACCATACCACCGCCTAGTCGGCGAACCGCCCAATTGGTTGAGGGCTCGCCGCCTTTATATTTTGCTAAACATTCCTTTTCTTGTGCTATGCAGGTTCAACGGGGCGCCATTCAACTGCAGTCGACCATGCTTCACAGATTTCAGGATATTTCTGTGAACATCGGCGGGTGCGCCGTTCATTCTGTTGAGCCGCCGATAATGTTCAGCAATTCATTCGTCTCGTCGCCGTTTGTGTTGTTGATTGCTGTGAACTCTCCCTTTTCTTTGGCGGATGGCTGACCTCTTGAGCCTTAGATTTGGCGAGGTGCCGCTCCAACTGCTGCCCTGTCTTCATATTCTTCATTTTGTAGCCAAAGTGCACCTATATTTTTTCTTTTGTACATTTTTCTTCGGCTTTGTATCCAACTCTCATAATAACCTGAAATATAAAGAATAACATAAGATTCGTTCACATAACATCACTAAAAAGGATGAAAGCTAGTCGGAATGAGTTGCAATTAAGTACAAAATACCAACATATCACATATTATCACCATATTTTTAACGAGTGACATAATTAGACCTTTTTCGATAGTTTAGTGACAATTTTAGTCCTTCACCGTTTTATATGCACACACCAAAAAGCTACATTCGCCATTTAATTCTTTTTTCATAAGGAAACAATAGATACCTTATCGTTAAAGTCGATTCTATGTCCGCAAAATGTTAGTAATCACGAGTGTTATAGTTGATTGCTACTATTATTTTCTAATATTTGAACACTATAGAGAGGATAAGGGACAATGAATATGAATTTAATCCAGGCCATTAATTATCGTTTGTAATGACACATAGTGTCAAAGAGTCAACTGAAAAATAATAAGGGGAATTTTCAAAATTAGGCACCCCACAACACAAAATTACAAATGAGGGGCCACATTTCATCCATAGCACCCCTTTATTTTTACATTACACAACATATCACCCCCTTATTTTCAAAATTACATAACATAACACCCATTTAAACTAAAAATCCTAGGAGCCACTCCCTCACCCTCCCCCACCACTGCCCCGCCACCATAAACTGAGCCGCCACCGCAATAAAAAAATCCTTCTCAATTTTCATTATAACAACAATTATGAGTATATGTAAACCCCCCAAGAGAAATTTGCTTATTTTATTTGTGGATTTGTTTAAATAATTATTTTTTGATAATTTTATACACCTAAATCTTTCAAAATAATAAATTATACATGTAAATACATAGAAAATTATGGACGCAAGAAGAAAAATACAAAACTATACACAAAATATATAAATTTTATACAAAACATCCATAAAAAGTGCACAAATCTGGAATTTATACAATTTTATTCATTATTCATACACGCATATACAGCTTTATACAAATTTTATAATACATAGAATGTGTTTTATACACTGTCAATACGTGCTTATACAGATTTATACATTTTTATACACGTTTACAGAATTGTATAAACTTGTATAAAAATGTATAAACTCGCAAATCTGACTTTAAACAGTGCTTCGGGCAGCTTTTACACAAAAGCTTAACAAACATCCCAGATCTATACAGTTTTATACAAGAAAAACACTAGATCTAAACATTAAACAAAAGTTTTAATAAAAAACTAGATCTCAATGAATTTTTATGATAAAAGTGAAGAAAAAGAAGAAACTTGATAAATAAACTCCTCACCGGAGTTTGGATCGCAATACAAAGCGAAAATCAACATTGCTATTCAAAAAGCAAAAAATAAAATAAAAACGAAAAGAAGAAGAAGAAGAAGCAGCGGCGGTGGTGGTGGTGGTGGTGACCATGTCGACGACGTCGTCAGTGGCTTGGAGGGGAGGGGATGACGGTGGGGCAGTGGTGGAAGGGTTAGGAAGGGTGGCGGCTGCAATAGGGTTAATGGGGAAGAGAAGAGAGAAAATGGAAAGGAGAGAAGGAGAAGAGGGGAAAAAATGGGGGCTTGGGTTTTTTTTTCCTTTAAATAGGGGGTGCTATGGAGTGAAAGAAAAAAATAAAAAAAAGTAGGGGGGTGCTAGGTCTGGTAAAGAAGGAAAATAGAGGTCTTTTTTGATAATTTTCATAAGTGGGTGTCTCTCCATGTAATTGTCCCAAATAATAATGGACAAAAAATTAATGAAGGGATCCCACCCATAAACTTTCCATAGGTTGCCACCGTTAGCTAGCGTTTGAGTATAGATTTGGTCAATACTTGAAAATATAAGTTTTTAAAGTTGAGTTGAAAAATAATTTTTTGAAGTTGAAGTTGTAGTTGGACGTAAATTTTACTTGAAAAAAAAGTTAAAAAAAATTGTGTGAAAAATTTTGATTCTGGAAAAACTCCAAAAAAAAAAATGATTTTTTGAAGAAATCTTTTCAAAATGTTTAATAAAACTCATGCCCAAACATTATTTAAAAAATATTTGAAAAAATAATTCCAAATTTTATAAGCAAACAGGAGCTAACTTTTGTTTATGCTTAGGAGCTCACTGATTTTTGTTTCTTTGAAAACTTAAACAATAAGTAAGGTTGTGTATTTTTCTTTTGAATGAATCTAACCTACATAAGGGGTTTGAGGATAGCTCCACTTTGTGTGAGCTTCATCTTTTCACCACGTGATGAAGGATCAAATTCCACTTGTAATAAATAAATTATTAGATTTATCAGAACTAAATATCAAATTTGGTTAATTAAATATTGAACATAAAATAAACCACTCCACTAAACATTATTTAAATTAAAGAAAAAACAAAAAAGTAAGGAGGAAAATGTGCTTTATCATAAAAGTCTAGTCATTATATTCCGAGAAGTTTCATACATAATACTATCAGCTTATTCTTTTCCTAGTCATCAGCTAATCAGCAAATATCATTTTTTCTAAGCAAAATGGATTCATAATTTCAAGAACAAAGCAGCTTAAGTTGAATTTGAACCACCCCCATTTTCAGTTCATCAAAATTAAGGTACCCCTTTTGCTTATTCATGCTAATTATGATTGAGATTTGAGATATATATTTCAAGATTGTATCTTTTATTTCTCTACTTTGGTCTGGGTACATCTCACCCTCCCGAACTCCACCGGTGGGATATCACTGGTTATGTTGTTGTTGTTGTATTTCAAGATTGTATCTTTTGTTTTCAGTTTCTTGTTTTTAATAATATGTATACTCAAGTAGTTGAATCAATCCAAAACCCATCTGTTGATTTTTGATGTTTTACACTGTATAAATAGTCATTAGCATTTTAAACAAAATAGCCGACGACGGTATAATATATGTATAACCAATGTATGTTAGGTGTATACTTGTGTATATTATATGTATAATCCATGTATTACCGGCTAGCAGTGTTATCAAAAGCGAAAAGCCCAAAAAAGCGCTAAGGTCTGTTTTGGGCTTTAAGCTTAAAGGCAAAGGCAAATAAAGCGTGAGATGAAGAAAGTTGCAACAGAGGAATATATTAAAAAGATTATTTGTACACAGTGACTAATACTGTTAAGCATGAATTACAAATATATGGATAAAGAACTTGAAAAAAGATTAATATAAAGTAAAATATCAATTGTTTTATGTCGCCTCTTCACGATAAAGCGCCTATTAAGCGAGGCGAAGGGCTTAACATGTTTTGCGCCTCACTTTAGGGCTTAAGCGTGCCTTTGACAACAGTGCCACTAGGAATCGTAAACAATGAATTTGGCCAGACTACTTGTGTAAAGATCCCTTGTTTTAATAATTGAGAAATCCTCGAGGGTAGTGGCTCATGGTTTGCAACTTGGTGGATAATGGGTCCGCCAGTCAACCCTATGCAAACTCAAGCTCTTGAGTGAATGTATCTTCTCCCTTCAGTTATAGTATTTGATGTTTTTCTTTCTTTTTTGGCTAGGAAGTTTCCTGTTTTGGGTTGCTTGTTTCTTTTTTTTTTTAAAATAAATTAGAAGGAAGAATATCAGTGCTCCAGAAATGTCGTAGTAGTACACCTTTAGCTAAACAACATAATTGAACCATAGGAAGGTTAGTAACGCGGATATGGGACGACTGATTTCCCGGACAGTTTGTTTACGAGTTGTGTCCTAACATATTTTGACATATCTCTTGTCCCTTAGATGCAGCGTTTGATGTTGTTAGTTGAAAAGGTTATAGTTTTTGATGTTCTTTTTCTTCTTTCTTTTTCTATTGTTTGCACTTTCTTGGTTTTTGGTTTGCTTACTTTATTGATTCTTAAATGCTAAAATATCAATACTCAAGCACTTGAGCATATCATCTTTTCCATTCAGGCTTCAGTTATAGTGTTTGTTTGCTCCTTTTTTTTTGGATGTTTGTTTCCTTGTTTTGTATTGCTAACTTTATTGATTTTCAGATACAAGAACATCACAACTCAAGCACTTGTGTGAATATATCCCGCTCAATTATAGTATTTGATGCCTTTTTTTCCTCTGTGTTGGTATATTTCTTGTTTTGGCTGCTTTTTCTTTTTTGACTTTTAAGAAGGAAGGATATTAATGCTCCAACACTTGAGTATATCTCTCTTGCCCCTCCGTTAGTAGGAAAGGCGTTTTAATTGAATCCCCTTCATTCAAAAATTATACTGTGCAAATAGAATAAGAAAACATGGTGAGCTGTTGAATCCGTTTGAATAAGGGAAAGTTTTAATAAAGTGGCAAAGGAGGTTTAAATTTGTTTTCGGTCATAGGTTCAAATCCCAGGTGTGACACTTTTGAATCCCCTTGTATAAATTCCTGGCTCCACCACTGTCGCTTAGATGTAGTCTTTGATGCTCTTCATTGAAAAATTTAATAGCTTTATGCTCCTTATTTGTCCGCACTTTCTTGTTTCTCAATTGCTTGCTTTATTGATTCTTAGATGCTAGAGTAATCTCTTATTTTTTTTGATAACTGAGAAATACCCGAGGGCCAATGCCACTTCGAAATTTGGTGAATAATGAGATGCACTACCCCACTCCACTTAAATATCAAGTTTTTAGTATTCTCATATGCTAGAGTATCAATACTGAAGCACTTCAATACATCATCTTTTTTCTTCAGGTGTATGATTGATGCCCTCTTTTGTTGCGCAATATTTTATTTTTGGCTGCGGATTTTATTGATTCACAGATGCAAGATTATCAATATTGAAGCACTTGAATCCATATATCACTCCCCTTCTGCTACAGTGTTTAATGCTCCTTTTAATGCAATTTCTTCCGGTCCATAGCTTGCAACTATGCCTAGTTTGTTTTGGTCCTATTACACTTCTGGGAATTGAGCTCATCATGTTTTTGACCAAATCCTTTTTTTTCCTCTTTTACAGGTAATTTATCAGGTTCTTGCAATTTCTTCTGTCTAATCCAGTCATTTCTGGCAAAACCTGTAGCTGAGCAATGGGGAGTCAAAGTGAAGGAAAACTCAAATTTTGTATCGACAGAGGCGGCACTTTTACTGATGTCTATGCAGATATTCCTGGAAAATCTGAAGGCCGAGTCATGAAGTTGTTGTCAGTTGATCCTTCTAATTATGATGATGCTCCAGTTGAAGGAATAAGGAGGATTTTGGAGGAATATACTGGAAAGAAAATTCCCCGTAGTTCAAAGCTTCCTACTGATAAGATAGAATGGGTGAGGATGGGTACAACTGTGGCAACAAATGCATTGTTGGAGAGGAAAGGGGAGAGAATTGCACTTTGTGTCACTCGAGGATTCAGGGATTTGCTCCAAATTGGTAACCAGGCTCGTCCACATATATTTGACCTCACTGTATCAAAACCATCAAATCTTTATGAGGAGGTTGTAGAGGTTGATGAGAGAGTTGAGCTTGTTCATGATAAGGAGGAAGTAGATTCGGACTCTTCTGCATCAATTGTTCAAGGTGTTTCAGGCGAGCTTGTGAAGGTTGTAAAGCCACTCGATGAGGAATCTCTGAAGCCTTTGCTGAATACATTGCTGCAAAAGGGTATTAGTTGCTTGGCTGTGGTTTTGCTCCACTCTTATACTTACCCGCAGCATGAAATGCTCCTGGAAAAGTTAGCTCTTAGTTTGGGCTTCCGGCATGTATCTATATCATCTGCTTTGACTCCTATGGTTCGAGCTGTTCCTCGAGGATTTACAGCAAGTGTAGATGCATATTTGACTCCTGTTATTAAAGAATACCTGTCGGGTTTTATGTCCAAATTTGACGAAGGACTAGGGAAGTTGAATGTTTTGTTTATGCAGTCGGATGGAGGGCTTGCACCTGAACATAGATTTTCAGGCCACAAAGCAATTTTGTCAGGTCCTGCTGGTGGTGTAGTTGGTTACTCTCAGACACTCTTCGGGATTGAAACAGAGAAGGCCCTAATCGGTTTTGACATGGGTGGTACCTCTACTGATGTCAGCCGATATGCTGGTATCTATGAACAAGTTATAGAAACCCAGGTTGCTGGTGCAATAATTCAGGCACCTCAGCTCGATGTGAACACGGTCGCAGCTGGTGGTGGATCAAAGTTAAAATTTCAGTTTGGCTCTTTCCGGGTGGGACCGGATTCTGTGGGTGCACACCCTGGACCAGTTTGTTACCGGAAAGGAGGGCAACTGGCTGTTACAGATGCAAATCTTATCTTAGGATATGTCATTCCTGATTTTTTCCCATCTATTTTTGGTCCCAATGAGGACAAGCCATTAGACATTGATGCTACCAGGGAAAAGTTTGAAAAACTTGCAAGGCAAATCAATTCCTACAGAAAAAGCCAGGATTCATCTGCAAGGGACATGACGGTAGAGGAGATTGCACAAGGCTTTGTGAATGTTGCCAATGAGACAATGTGCCGTCCAATACGACAGTTGACAGAGATGAAGGGCCATGAAACTAGCAACCATGCTCTTGCTTGCTTCGGTGGTGCAGGTCCTCAACATGCCTGTGCTATTGCTAGATCACTTGGAATGAAGGAAGTTCTTATTCACAGGTTATGTGGTATCTTAAGTGCGTATGGTATGGGGTTAGCTGATGTGGTTGAAGAGGCACAAGAGCCTTATTCAGCTGTTTATGGCCCTGATTCTGTGATTGAAGCCTCTCGCAGAGAAACTATCTTGCTGAAGCAGGTGAAGCAAAAGCTGCAGGAGCAAGGGTTCAGAGAAGAAAGTATCACCAGCGAAACATACTTAAACTTAAGGTATGAGGGAACAGACACCGCAATCATGGTAAAGAGACCAATAAATGATGATGGGTCAGGAGGTGATTATGCTGCCGAATTTGTCAAGTTGTTCCAACGGGAATACGGATTTAAACTTCAAAACAGGAATATACTTATATGTGATGTTAGGGTCCGTGGTGTTGGAGTCACTAACATACTGAAGCCTCGAGCCTCAGGTTCTGCCCTCGGTGCGCCTAAAATTGAAAGTCACTACAAGGTATACTTTGGTAATGGATGGAATGACACGCCTTTGTTCAAGCTTGAAAATTTGGCATATGGGCATGTTATTCCTGGCCCAGCAATTATCATGAATGGCAATAGCACAGTCATTGTTGAACCCAATTGCAAGGCCATCATTACTAAATACGGCAACGTTAAAATAGAGATTGAGTCGACTTCTAACATTGCTAAAGTAGATGAAAAAGTTGCAGATGTTGTACAGCTTTCAATTTTCAACAACCGGTTTATGGGAATCGCTGAACAGATGGGGCGCACCTTGCAGAGGACTTCTATATCAACAAACATTAAAGAGAGGCTAGACTTTTCTTGCGCACTTTTTGGCCCTGATGGTGGGCTCGTGGCAAATGCACCCCATGTTCCTGTTCACTTGGGGGCTATGTCCAGCACAGTTCGATGGCAGCTGAAGTACTGGGGAGATAATCTAAATGAAGGAGATGTTTTAGTCACCAATCATCCTTCTGCTGGTGGTAGCCACCTACCTGATATAACTGTTATTACACCTGTTTTTAACAAAGGTAGATTGATATTCTTTGTGGCAAGTAGAGGGCATCATGCAGAAATTGGAGGTATTACTCCTGGAAGTATGCCACCCTTCTCAAAGTTCATATGGGAGGAGGGAGCAGCAATAAAAACGTTCAAGCTTGTTGAGAAGGGGATTTTTCAAGAGGAAGGAATTACCAAACTTCTTCGTTATCCCAGCTCTGATGAATCAACTCATAACATTCCAGGAACGCGCAGGCTTCAAGATAATTTATCTGACCTTCATGCACAAGTAGCTGCAAATCAGAGAGGAATTATTCTTATAAACGAGCTTATTGAGCAATATGGTCTGGAAACTGTTCAGGCATATATGAATTACGTGCAGGCTAATGCTGAAGAAGCAGTGAGAGAAATGCTTAAATCTGTTGCCGCTAGAGTTTCTTCTGAAGCAAAAAGGTCCGGAGAGGGAGACTTGGTGACTATAGAAGAGGAAGATTACATGGATGATGGGTCTACCATACACTTGAAGCTTACCATAGATTCTCGAAAGGGAGAAGCATTTTTTGATTTCTCTGGGACCAGCCCAGAAGTTTATGGTAATTGGAATGCCCCAGAAGCAGTGACAGCTGCTGCTGTCATTTACTGCGTACGCTGTTTGGTGAATGTTGATATTCCTCTTAATCAAGGTTGCTTGGCTCCTGTAAAGATTTATATTCCTCCCGGTTCATTTCTCTCTCCAAGTGACAAGTCTGCAGTGGTTGGTGGTAATGTTCTTACATCACAAAGGATAACTGATGTCGTTCTTACTGCATTCGAAGCTTGTGCTTGTTCACAGGGTTGCATGAACAATTTAACCTTTGGGGACAACACCTTTGGTTACTATGAAACAATTGGAGGTGGAAGTGGAGCTGGACCTACATGGGACGGGACGAGTGCAGTCCAGTGCCATATGACCAACACTCGTATGACAGATCCAGAGATCTTTGAGCAAAGGTACCCAGTTATTTTGCATAAGTTCGGAATAAGAGAGAATAGTGGAGGTGCTGGACAACATAAAGGAGGCGATGGCATTATCAGGGAGATAGAATTCAGGCGGCCAGTCATCGTGAGTATCCTATCAGAAAGGCGTGTCCATGCGCCAAGGGGGCTGATGGGTGGAAAAGATGGGGCTCGGGGTTCTAATTTCCTCATCACGAAAGATAAAAGGAAGGTGTATGTTGGTGGTAAAAACACTATTGAGGTGCAGGCTGGGGAAATACTTCAGATTCTGACCCCAGGAGGTGGTGGCTGGGGTTCAATATAATATGATTAATCCAGGCAAAAACTTCTACTGCTAATCTCAGGGATGCCATTTTGAAACATAGCAGTTACATTCCCTCCATCCCAACCAAACATTCACAAAAGGGAAAAAGGGATGACAATAATGAAGGGGAAATGAGGCCATGAACTTCCTATTTTTGTATGGTGCATGTAAGAATGCTTGATTCATGCCCTGTTTTAAAATGTGTGATTTCAAGAATTTCATGTTTTCACATCAATAATAATTACTGTGTCTGTCGATAGATTCTGCTTATAACTACTATTTGGTATGCCTATGTTTGCGACATGGGGAGAAAGTGTCCCTCTTGTTTCTTGTTTACGTCCAAGTGACCATGTGTTGAAGCAGAAGCTTAGAAGGCCCTTTCTTCTCCCTATAGGCTAAACATACGTGATATGCTTTTGGTTGAGGCATAGACCTGTATGGACTTGTTTAAAGGTCTCCACAAGTTCTGCCATACGTACAGAGTCTACAGACCCTATCAAAATTCAAACTCAAACAAGATACTATTACACTACTCTTACCAAATGATAATTACAGATGCACACTTCCAACTATATAAATTCTCGTTGAATCTTATAGGACTTGAAGATTAAACTTATATGTCTAACTCTACAACTCCAGCTATTTTAAAAATTACTCCATCTCTTTCAGTCTGTGCAGCAACATTTTCATTTTAATTCCACTCATTAAAAGATACTTCTAACATTTTTTAAACTTTTCTTGCTGGTAAGAAACTTCGATAGTCACACAAATATTATCAATGTATTATGAATATGACCACAGAATTTAAAATAAACTCCGTACCAAAGTCACTGGTTCAAGTCGTTGAAATAGCCTAGGTCATTGGATCAAGTTGTAGAAATAGCCACTGACACTTGCATCAAGGTAGATTTGTATATTACACTCTGTAAAGTACAGCCTTTTTCCGAACCTTTGCCTGTTTGGGATTGCTGCCAAAAACTGCTTATTTTGAGAAGTACTTTTGGCATAAGCACTTTTTAAATAAATACTTTTGGATAATAAGCAGTTAACGTTTGGACAACTCATTGGAGAAGTACTTTTGATAAATAATTTGTGTTTGGTTAATCGTTATGGAAAGTACTTTTCAGTGTCAAATTACGAAAATGACATCCAAATTCATTTTACATTTGGATTAATAAAAACAAAAAAATAATTTTGAATATTTATCATAAAAGATATTAATTAGAAAATTCATTTAGTTAAATAAAACATAACGTAAAAGATATAAATTTAAGCTATTGAACAACATAAAATATAGTTAAATCAAAGTGATAACGGAATTATGAATTTCTAGTAATCACTTGCTTTTAAAAGATAATTTAAAGAGTAGGACATCCAATACACGTTGATAGTAATACATAGAAATAAAAGTTAGTCCTAGAGGAAGAAAATTTGTAAAAATACGTAGTAGAAAAAAATAGGAGAAAGAAAAATATAATTGTATTTTGAGAGAGATGATTAATTTATAAGGAATAATATGGTAAATATGAATTCTTGGTAAGGATATTTCTGTCTTGAAAAATATTAATAAACTGCTTCTGCTTCTGCTTCTTATTTGTAGCTTCTCCCCAACATCAGAAAAACTGCTTCTGCTTCTACCTAAGTACTTTTTTTAGTTGCCAAACACCTCAAAATTCTATAAAAAAAATGTACTTTTGTTTAAAAAAGTACTTTTAGCTTTGGAGAAGCAATGCCAAACAGGCTACTTGTGAATGTAGAATGTTTTGTGCACCGGACTGCCTTTTTTTATGTTATAAAAAAAATAAAAGGAGTGTAAAAAGGTCAAATTAAAATGTTATAGAACGAGTACAGAAGAAGAAAGCTTATAAATAACCTCAACAAAATGGGTTCCCGCCCAAGTACAATGGCTTCAACTCAAATGGATTCCTCTGAAACCAAAAGCATCTCAGCAAAATCTGGTTATCAGCCAACTGTGAGTTATATTTCTTGCTTCATAGTAATCCCCGACGTCAGTGGCGCATGGTTCGAAACTCGATGAATCGTGGGCCCGGCCATATATAGTTCTTCACTGCAATTTTGACCTTTTCTTAATAATCGAAAAATCCTCAAGTACCAGCGGCTCATGTTTCGAAACTCGATGAAAAATGGGCCTGCCTTTTTACTATTATCCACTTAAATTGTGATCTTTTCTTGATAATTGAAAAATCCTTGAAGGGTAGTGGCTCGTGGTTCGAAACTTGATGAAAAATGTGCCTGCCCCTTTACATTTCTCCACCTAGAAATTCTCGAGCGCCAATGCTTCATGTTTTGAAACTCAGATTAATAATGGGCTCGACTCTTTACCTTTGTCCACTTAACGTTATTCTTTTTTTGTTTCATGACAAATAAACAGGTTTGTTTAAAAGATTGGTGGCTTATTAGGGTTGACGCAGATTCTCAAGGAAGAACCCTTGCTGTTGCTGGCCTCACTTCTAGAGAGTAAGCTCTTTTAACTGTGTCTTTCCTATTTTTGCTTGCAAACTTTTTATCTTTTCAATGTAGTATGATTGTTTAGATATTTGAGTTTTTGCTAGGTCACCTAATATTTGGGGGTGAATTTAGTTAACTAGACTACCTTTTACCTAATATACTTGACCCGATTGTGCCCATGGCGTTGGCCTAGTGGTAAGATCTCAACATGTGATGTGTGGGTTAGGCGTATGTAACGGGATTGAATTCCAACGCACACAAAAGCCTGGTATTTAAGTTGATAAGGGTAGAGGGGCCAGACCCATTATCCCTCAAGTTTCGAACCATGTACCATTGGCCTAAAGGTTTCTCGGTTATTTAGAATCGGCTGAGTAGTTTGAAGAGTAGAAAATGAATAGAAGAATGTCATTTTGAAATTTGGTTATCATTTACTTATCAATGTGGTTTACTGACTAAAGTACCTGCAGATAGCATAATTTGTTGAAAAATGTCGTATTCAAAAGCAGAAATGATGTTCAACCTGACTATTTGTAGTTTAAATTTGTCAAAATGGGAAATTTTTCAGCGTATTAAAGAAGTGGAATACTTGCGGACTGACTGAAAGAAGGAGGTCAAGCATTTTAGAATGCAGGATGTGGTTTTCTTTTGTTGGGGAAGCCGGACTTTTGTCAATCTTAATTACATTATTATATTAATTGAAACCCGACGAAGAAGTAGATTTTCCTTTGTTTATTGTTATTGAAGCATATTATTTAGTAAGTGGCGTTTTGAACTCACATCCTTGTTTTGAATCGTTTTACTACGTTTCTATAGGCATCAAGCACTACGAGTATTTCGCTCTGCGCCAATTCTCAAGGTATTTGATGTTTTTACTCTTGAGACCGTTGATGGGATATGCGTTGTCCTCAGAGGCTTCATAAACAAAACTCGTACAGTGGAAAATGGTTTTCCATCTGAGGTATGTTACAAGGGACTGCTTGCTCGTGAAAACTTTTTGTTGATTGCAAGGATTATGAATAGAATATTGGACAAAACAAAATAATATAATCCTCTTTTTTGGTACAATATAGTAGATGATATAGTTTCATGTTATCCAAGTGGTGGTATTGTTTGATAGGGCTACCTTCGAGATGAATGCTCTCTCTTATTGCAATATGAATCTGTGGTTTGTCTAGATTTTAAAAAGAAAAGGAATAAACTGATAGCCTAAAGAACATAGTTGGTACAGCTTTATGCTATCACAGCACGTTGATAATAAAACATAGAATTAATTACAAGAGTTTAGAAAGTATAGGACAAGATAGTTTTTTTATCGAAAGTAGTATGGACCAAGATAAAGAGAAAACAAGCTATTTCCGAGCATGACGCCAGTTTACTTTAAAAATTGTCCAAAGGGTCACATTGAAACCAAAAGAGAGGCAGCTCAATTGGAAAGCACCTCCGCCTTTAATCCTAAGGTTGTTAGTTCGAGTCACCTGTGGAGCAATTTACCAAATCAAAAGAATCAAGGTTAAGGGAAATCTTTTTAGATATCTCAATAAAGAGAAATTCAATAACCAACTCACTATTTCATGAGAAATCTCTGTGTTGTCTTGGTAAAACTTTGGAGAACCCAAAGAGACTCACTGTTCTTTTGTACATCTGAGGTTTTTGAAGGGGTCTTTAGTTTTCCAAATGAACTATTAGCTCAATACTTGAGACCATGAAGACTTAGATGGAGTACAAAATATTAAGGAACTGTATTGTCTAGCATAGAGGTGGTTATAAGCCAGATTCCTCAAGACTTAATGTAGATATTCATTTGATAAGTTGCATCTACGTATTAGGATTTTGAACTTTTTAGGGCATTTTGTACTTAAATAACACAGAAACTACTTGTTTGATTTCTGATAACCACTGCAGTTAGAACTAGCAAAAGGTACTTGAGTAGCTTATTCAATATAAATATAACAGGTATTGTTCTAGCATACATAACGAGGCTTCTCAATGCTAATCTCCTCTGCTGTTTTATTTAACTATGATCTATCAGAAGGCCTTTGTGGATGAGGTAGTAAATGAATTGGAAAGGAGCAGGACGCTCTATGCTAAATACTTTTCCGAAAAAATGCTGTAGCCTTGTGGTTTCTCTTGAAGGTCAAACAAGAACGAAGGGGCATGTTTAGAGAAGTAGCAAAGCTGAAATTCTTAGTTCATACTTATAATATTTGTTGTTTGAAGTACAGGTTAGATCAACTATTCTAGGGTGTCTATAAGGCCAATTATCAGAAACAAATGACATTGCTTGTAAACAAAATCAGTTTACTGTACAGAAATTCTTAAAATTTGTGAATGATGGTCAATGTCTCAATTGGTAACAATGTTACACCAATTGAGTTTCCTTATTGTCCCTCCCTTCTTCTGCAAAATGCCAGAAAAAGATGCAGTTTTTTACACTTTAAGGACAGAATTCAGGGATTTCTTTGTTTAACGTAATTTTAGCATGCATCATATGGTGACCGAAGCCATGCTGAAGTATTATGTTGGTGCTTGGTGATCCTTTGAATTCTTGACAGTGGCTCTTTTATTTGCAGGTGTTCAAACATTTTCTTTTTGGTTTTCCTCCTCAATGGGAGGCATTTAATCAGAGATGCTTAGGAAGAGATTCTGAAGGTAAGACTGCTGCTAGTGATGCCTTTGGTTTCAAAAAACCATCTTTGTGCTCAAAACACTAGCTGAACCTATTTGGATGTCTGAACTTAATCTTTTCTCGTGGTTTGCTTATACTTCTTCCCGCAACATGCAGAGGTTAAAGATTCAAACAATATAGACCAAAAGGATCACGTGGAGGCTACTGGTGAAGAAATACAGGAGCATGATGGGAGAAACGACTGCGAAGTGGAAGTCGATTTAAGGAGGGATGACCAGAGTGATGGAGAAGTTGCAAGTGAAGTTATTGTACGGAAGAAGACAAATAAAGGAACAAAATCATCCCAGAAGCCTAATTCTGCAAAGACTTCTACAAGCATTGAGACTACTGGTGATGAAATACAGGAGCATGATGGGACAAAGGACTACGAAGGGGAAGACCATTTGAGGAGGGACAAGCGGAATGATGGAGAAGTTGCAAGTGAAGTTATTGTAGGGAAGAAGACAAATAAAGCAACGAAATCATCCCACAAACGTAATTCTGCAAAGACTTCTACAAGCGTTGAGGCTGCTGGTGATGAAATACATGAGCATGATGGGAGAAAGGACTGCGAAGGGGAAGACCATTTGAGGAGGGACAATCGGAATGGTGGAGAAGTTGCAAGTGAAGTTATTGTAGGGAAGAAGACAAATAAAGCAACGAAATCCTCCCACAAGCCTAATTCTGCGAAGGCTTCTACAAGCGTTGAGGCTGCTGGTGATGAAATACATGAGCATGATGGGAGAAAGGACTGCGAAGGGGAAGACCATTTGAGGAGGGACAATCGGAATGGTGGAGAAGTTGCAAGTGAAGTTATTATAGGGAAGAAGACAAATAAAGCAACGAAATCCTCCCACAAGCCTAATTCTGCGAAGGCTTCTACAAGCATTGAGGCTGCTGGTGATGAAATACATGAGCATGATGGGAGAAAGGACTACGAAGGGGAAGACCATTTGAGGAGGGACAATCGGAATGGTGGAGAAGTTGCAAGTGAAGTTATTGTAGGGAAGAAGACAAATAAAGCAACGAAATCCTCCCACAAGCCTAATTCTGCGAAGGCTTCTGCAAGCATTGAGGCTACTGGTGATGAAATACAGGAGCATGATGGGAGAAAGGACTACGAAGGGGAAGACCATTTGAGGAGGGACAATCGGAATGATGGAGAAGTTATTGTAGGGAAGAAGACAAATAAAGCAACGAAATCATCCCACAAGCTTAATTCTGCAAAGATTTCTACAAGCATTGAAAAGAAGCGAACTGCAGATGATAGTAGAACACCTCACTTTAAAAGTGGAAGTGCATCTGCAAGAAACACGAGGAGAAAATTAGCATATGTCAGTAGGTTTTCGTAGAAAAGTTATCTTAATTACATAATGAGTTCTTTTTACATGAAAATACACTCAATTTACAGGTTTAATAGGGAGTTGACATTTTATAAGCAAGGTTATAATTTATATTTTAGTGGAAGCACAACAGATATGAGCCATTATAGCCCCATAATTCTTGCTATTTCTGGCTTATATTTTCACAACAAGCACTGCTAGTATGAGACTTCTAGGTAAGTTAATATGAGCTGCTATGGAGATTTAAACACACGTGAGGAAAGCTATCAAATGTAGTTTTTTGGTATCTGCTTGTGTGACACAATCCAAGCAATTACATCTTGTTTTCTGGGTTGGGAGTGGATCTCTAATCCGCAAAAGAGAGCTGATAATCCTGTCTTTTCTTGGCTGTTTTAGTGATCCTTTATTTCTGATTTTTTACAGTTTTGAGTTTGTGTTATCGAATAGTATGTCTTTTCTTGTTCCTCTGCTTTTATAATTGTTTTATGGTTTCATGAATTGAACAACTGATACCTGGTAATAGTGTGTACTATAGCTACCACCACTGCTTAACGTGTCCTATTGTACTTTTTGTACATCATTGGTAAAATCAAATTCCATCCTCAGAACAAACTTTTGGGTGTAAATTGCCTCTTTTTTTATAATGGTGGATATTCACATACCTACATTCAGATCCAGATCACCGAGGACATGACCCTAGATAGGAAGGAGTGGAGGTCGAGGATTAGGGTAGAATGTTAGGTAATGGTTGAGTGCCTTGATATAATATGCTATATAGACTAGCTCCATCTTAGGCTCCATATTTATATCTACTGTTTATTCTGTTTATTCTGAATGTGTTAGTTTCATTATCATCTTTAACATGCTATTTCCGTCTTGATTTCAAACAACTTGTTTTCAAACGTGTCTCCTAAAATGTTTTCTCTAGCCGAGGGTATATTGGAAACAACCTCTCCACTTTGATGGGGTAAGGTCTGTGTACATCTTATCTTACCCTCCCCAGACCCCACTGTGGGATTATAATGGGTATGTTGTTGTTGTATTCACATACCTACATTCTGCTAGACTATAGGATCTTTAAATCACATATTTCTGGCTGTATATTGGATATTTTTAAGTTGTTTATTTTCCTTTTCTTATTTAGGGAAGTCCTCAGAAAGAGAAAGAGGCAGATTCAGTTTTCTCTCCTGAATCTTCGAGTTTTAAAAGATCCAGATCAGGTACACTGGTCAGCCGGCTATTTGCTCAGCCTCTTCAATTTCTAGGGTTCGAAGAAAATTGTGTGTTTGTTCATGATTTTGTGTATATATAAGGTAAAATTTACCTGCATTTGGGTTTTGCAGGGAGATTGCTACTTCCGCCAATGGCATTTTGGCGTAATGAACGGGCAATCTATGATGCGGTTTGTCATCAACTTTTTTTATATAGCTTTATTGATCAGCCGTAAATCTAGAGGCATCTTTTAATATATCCCTAATGAAGCAATATTTTAAAACAGTAGATGTCATGAACAAGCAAAAATCTCTAGCATGATATTTTAGAGTAAAGTTTCGTCTTTCTCTGAAAATTCGTTTGCTTAAAACAAGAAATCATGACCTGAAGTGATGGAGTTCAAGTCCCAATGAGTTTAGTCCAAGGTATAAATACAATGCATATAGCAGCTAGAAAGAAGCAATTTCACAGTAGTGACTAAAGAAGCTGTGGATGTAACGTGCATTGAGACTTCTCAAATGCATGTTCTACAGTTTCAGAAGCACAGTAGGTCATCACTTCCATGTAAGCACCTACAAGAAGAGCCAAACAGAAAGCTTACAGAACATTTCCCTGTAGTCCCCCAGGACACTATGGGTACTCTAGGTAATTCCTCCATAAACCCAGGATTAGGAAATTTCAAAGCTTGAAAGATGAAAATCTGCTTCAAATTAGGCACAAAATCTACTCGCTGGGGATGGAAATACAAATGACATGAGATGCCTGTGGAAAAACGAATCTGTAGCACCAGTATAGTGATATCTCTCGAGTTTTTTCTGTAGTTGCCAGTTGATTAACGTTTTGAATGGTTAGGATCTCCTGGCAGGTGTATACTCGTTTGCTCTTATTAAGGATGTATATTTCTCATGTTTGGTTCATCTTCTTATAATTACCCTCGAATATGTTTCAGAATCGCGGTGTTACAGCAATTAAACAAGCTGACCTGGATCAGGATAATCTCTCTAGAGGTGCTATTGCAATTTCCTTATTTTAATTTGAGTAGTGTCATTTCAAGAAATTGCTCAAGTGAAGGAATGAAGAATTTCCTCTTCTAGTTTTCAGACCCAACAGTTACAAGTATAATAGACATTTCCTTACTATTTTTGCAGTAAGTAGTGCTTTCCGTGCCAGTTGCTTATGTAATCTAATGGATGTTTGTGTTCGGTAGTGAGTAGATCTGAACCATCAAGAAAGAGACGGCAACTCAGATGAGAGTTAAAGCTCCCATAGTCTAGTGGAATGTAAAGGTATGTGAGTAGTCACCATTAACACTTTGAATTAAACAATTTTTCAAATTAAAGGCAGAGTCTACATGATAATCTGTTTGGACAATGAGGGGATTGGAATGAATCTTGAAAGTTGTCACAGAGCAACTCTATCATAGTTAACCAGAAAGTAGAGTAATTTTCGTGCATTTTCTATACATGTTCTGTAGCTATGTTTTTTCTCTAAACGGATTCTTTCTTGCTTATGCTGATATAATTTGCTAATAAAAAATGGAGAGGGCAGCTGACAAGGGCAATGCTTTATGTGGTCTGCAGTTGGTTTCAAAGAATTCTTCTAATTATTACTGCAGAGCTCTCACAAAATGTCTTCCTAAGGATTGTTCTGAAGTATATAAATAAGATTTTGTTTCATATATGATGCTTAAAATTAAAATCAGATAAACTTATTAGGGAAAACTTTTTTCTTATTAGTATGCTAAGTAAAAAGCATCTGGAAATTTTCGGATTGTCTATTCAAAATCAAAATTGCGGCATTCTCACCGAACCACCTGCCTTTTCTATATAAGCTGCATAGTCATAACAGGTTTTCTCTAATGCCATATCCATTTATTTATTTGATCAGGAACTAAGGAGAAGGCATAAGCAACTGTGGCATTTCTACAAATTATGTAAAAGCTCTACCACCATACTTTTGGATCTTGTAGCAAATGGTAACAACAATGCAGAAAACAACTTCAACCTGCTTGATGCCACTGTTCTGTTTTTTGATTAGTTGGGTTATGGTGGGGTTGCTAATCTAGAATTTGCTGTTCTTTAATGCCATTTTCGATGCATATTCATTGGACAGACACCTTATCTTTCTGGTCATAGATCAGCCATCATCTACATTCTACAGACACCCATTCTCCAAAAGGTAAAAAGCATCTCTCCAAAAAGAAAACATGAAAGTTCTTTCCTCTCTTTTCATATTCACACTCGCTTTGTCCTACTCCCACTCAGTCTCCGACCTCACACCCTCTGATTCTGGCAAGAAGCTCACTGACACTCTCTCAAGCTACGACCTACGACCCTCTGATTCAACTGATTGACACTCTCAAGTTCCGGATATCCAACTATGTCTGCCTTAAATTTTATGGTTCATAGGTTTTACGTCCCGAATTTTCTACCTGATAATGGATGTTTCACTGTTTTTTTTACTCCATAAGTGACATCTTCACTTGCAACGAACACAGTGAAACATCCATTATCGGGTAGAAAAACCATGACGTAAAACCTATGGACCATAAAAGTTAAGGCAGACATAGTTGGATATCTGGAATTTGAGAGAGTGTCAATCAATTTCTTGCCGGAATCAGAGGGTGTGAGGTCGGAGACTGAGTGGGAGTAGGACAAAGCGAGTGTTAGTATGAAAAGAGAGGAAAGAACTTTCATGTTGTTTTCTTTTTTGGAGAGATGCTTTTTACTTTTTGGAGAATGTGGGTGTGTAGAATGTAGATGATGACTGAGCTGCGAACTTTGATGTTAAACTTCATGAACTCTATCAATGCAGTTAGTACACTTCTTTGAAAAAGAACATATGTTCAGTTTTTACTTTCATATTTTTTTAATCATTTACATGCGCAGTGTCGTTATATATAAAGTGTATCGAGCATGCAGTGTCATTAGCAAGTACTAACTTTTGTGAAATCAGTAAGTGGAAATATAGTTATTATATCTTCATTCAAATCCTTCCTTGCATTAATAAATTGTGTGAACTTGTGAAGACAACGGACACCGCAAAACAAGAAGCAAATAAATGACTGTAAAATGAGTAGGTTGCGAACCTGTTTTAAGAGTTCAGCTTCTTGTTATAAGTAATCTATTTTGAGCTAGGAATAAGGATTTCGAAGAGTATCATTGAATATTGCAAGTGCAAATTACATCTTCCTCAAAAAAATTTGCAAGTGCAAAGTGACGCTCAAAATTGCAAGTGAAGTGAAAGCTCGGCTGCAGGAGCTCCAAGATATAGTTAAAATTAGTAAGTAGGAACCGTGGTATCAAAGGGGTTTCGTGGTGTAGTTGGTTATCACGTCAGTCTAACACACTGAAGGTCTCCGGTTCGAGTCCGGGCGAAGCCATTTCTCCTTTTTTGCTTACAATTCTCGGAGGCATAAATACAACGATTTAGCTCTAAGCCAGCTTAACAGAAAGCTTTTTACTTTTGAGCTGGTAAATTTTTTCTTTAGATTAGATGTAAATTTCCTTACCTCGTAATTATTTTAATATAATAATTTCTTTAACAAGTACTATATCATTAAAGAAAAGTAACATGTACTAGTTCATTTTCACACCAAATCACATAAATTTATCATGTATTATAACACATATAGTTCATCTATTTGTTTAATATAAACACCCAATGCGAAGCTTAACTTAAATTTAATGATCGAAATTTGAATATTATATTTCGAACAAGTACGAGCAATCACTAAACTCAACAAACTTTAAGCTAGCATTCGGACATAGATTTGGTAGAAATTTGAGAATTTACAACAATATACTCAGTGGTATCCCACCAAGGTGGGGTCTGAGAAGGGTGAGATGTAGCTGACCTTACCTTCTCACCCTCAGCTAAATAACAGAAACTTGAGAATTTGAGTTGAAAAAGAATTTTTGAAATTTGAAGTTATGTTTGGACATAGTACATTTTACTTGAAAAAGAAAAAGTTAGAACTTTTTCCCAAAAACTCTTGGATTTCAGATTTGACCAAGTATTATATACAAACAAGTTTTTTCCCAAAAAAATATTCTAAAAAGTGACCCGAAAACTATAAACAAACAGGGGTGTATAGTTAAAAATGAAAACAAAGTTTGACGAGTAATTAGGTGATGTTTGGAAATATTAGCCTATTCTTCCTTAATATTTTTGCACATTTTGATACGTTATTTGCCCATTGCACGAAATAATTGTGATTGTTGCACTCACTTATTGTGTTTGTGATTTTAGGAATGATTTGGATGAATACAAGTGCAAACGGAGTGAAGATGGATAAAATCGAGCAAGAATTGATGAACGTAACTAATTGTGGAATTTGGCATTAGACGGAAAGCTATGGAGCAAGCTACGGATTTGTCATAGCTTCAGGCTTCCAAAAGCCATAAGCTATGCGACGCATGGCCTGCAGCTTCAGACTTCCAAAAGCCACAAGCCATGCGACGCATGGGCTGTGGCGCACGTCTTCCAGAAGCCATGAGACACGCGAGGCTTACCCTGTGGCTTTTAGTTCTGCGATCCCAACTTTTCCAACTTAGTTTAGGCTTTGGATTAACTCATGGGAAGACTTTGTAAACGCTATAAATAGTCATTAATGTCGTTTTTAGTAGGGAGTTGAATTTTGGAGCAAGTTTTGGAGTTCTTACACATTGAACCAAGGGTTTAATTACTTTACTTCATCTATTACAATCTCTCATATTTCTTCCATGAATTCTTGTGTTGTTATTATGAATATGAGTAGCTAAACATATCGCTCTAGGGTTAGAGCAATTACATAAAGGTTGATGTTTGAAAGTTGAATTTCGCCTATTAATTTACCATTACAGATTGTTTATTCTTTCTTGAGTCTAATTGTTTGGTTATTGAGGCCTGATAATTGAACACTATCTATGGTTTTCAAGTTGAACTCGAAAGAGGGAACTTGTAAATTCAAATAAGAAAGAATAGGGCTTAATTGTGAACCTGAGCATCAGGGAATCGATTTGCGGGTAGGATAGACATATACATATTTGCCATGCTTAGCTAAATACAGAGTTCTTTAATGTACGCATGTGATTTAACTCCATAGACATATAGGCGTTAAAGTAGCTTGCATAGACTCGTGAAGAATCGACAGGTTTTCACAAATATAATTAACCTGTTAGTTAGCAATTTAGGAAATCAAGAAGTAGAATCAACTGGAAAACTCAACTGGATTGTTCGTAGCTCTGACCATGGACCGTTTCTCTTTTAATAACAACCTATAATTTTCTCTATTACTTGACTTCAATTACTTGTTTTTAATTATTTCCTTTAGTTAATAAAAATCACAATCACTATTGAAAAAGATTCCTGAATAGTTTTTAGGAAATTGCTTGCTAGGGTTCAGTCTGAATAATAGTCCTCGTGGGAACGATACTCAATTTATCACTTTATTACTTGTCGACCACGTATACTTGCGTGTGTGTTTGGGAGCAACAAGTTTTTGGCGCCGTTGCCGGGGACTAAATAATTGATTGTTTTCTTTTTAGATAATTTGTTATTTTCTATTCAGGTTTAATTTTTGTTTTGAGTTTCTTGTGCTATTTCAGGTAATAGGCCTTGAATGCGAAATGAGAGAAAGGAAGAACCACTTGAACCTTTTGATCCTGAACTTGAAAGGACCTTACGGAGATTGAGGAAAGAAGCAAGAGACCGTGAAGCACTCGCACTTGTACTTGCTTCCTTACCTATTGGAATGGCAGAAGAACGAGCTTTAGCTGTGCAAGATGTTGCTCTTTCTAGTCTGGATGGAGTAGCTTCTAGCATTGTGAAGCCTGAAATTACTGGACACTTTGAGATGAAGCCCAGCATGATACAACTGCTGCATGTGACTGGGCAATTTGCTGGATTGCTGCACGAGGATCCACAACAACATAACCAGAATATCAAGAGAAGACGATGTTTACATGTCCTTACAGTACTTATGCATTTAGAAGGATGCCGTTTGGACTATGTAACGCGCCGGGAACCTTTCAGAGATGCATGATGGCTATTTTCACCGATATGGTGGAAAAATTTGTTGAGGTATTCATGGACGATTTCTCAGTCTTTGGAGATTCATTTGATGGCTGCTTGAAGAACTTAGATGTCGTGCTTAGCCACTGTGAAGAAACCAACTTGGTACTCAACTGGGAAAAATGTCATTTCATGGTTCGAGAAGGCATTGTACTTGGCCATAAGGTGTCGAAGCAAGGGATTGAGGTTGATGGAGCAAAGTTTGAAGCAGTTGAAAAGTTCCACCACCTATCTCTGTCAAAGGTGTGCGTAGTTTCTTGGGATATGCTGGGTTCTATAGGCGATTCATTAAGGACTTTTCGAAGATAGCTAATTCCATCTGTAAATTGTTAGAGAAGGACGCAAAGTTTGAATTCGATGATGCCTGTCTGAAGGCATTTGAAGAACTGAAAAAGAGGTTGCTGACTGCACTAATTATTATTACTCCTGATTGGTCCCTACCGTTTGAGTTGATGTGTGACGCGAGTGATACTGCTGTTGGGGCTGTTCTCGGGCAAAGAAAGGGTAGAATTTTTTACTCTATGTATTATGCAAGAAGGACTATTGATGCTCCCAATCCAATCACTCTACCACCGAGAAGGAGTTGCTAGCTGTTGTTTATGCTTTTGATAAGTTCCAATCTTCCTTGGTTGGCACTCGGGTTATCGTCTACACTGATCATGCTGCAATCCGGTATTTATTTGAGAAGAAAGATTCCAAGCCGTGACTGATTCGTTGGATTCTTCTACTCTAAGAGTTTGATGTGGAGATCCGAGATTGAAAAGGGACCGAGAATCAAGTGGTCGATCACTTGTCGAGGTTGGAAGATAGAAAACATGTAGATGAGGGGCCTGAGATAAATGAAGTTTTTCCAGACGAGCAACTTTTTTCTCTACAGGTAACTGAAGTGTCCTGGTATGCAGATATGGTGAACTTAATGGTGAGTAATATTTATCCACCTGAAGCTATAGCTGAACAGAGAAGGAGACTCCTCCATGAGAGTAGATTTTAGGTCAGGGATGAGTCATATTTGTATAAAATTGGCCCAGGCCAATTGGCGAAGAGATGTATTCCAAGTGAGGAAGTCGAATCTGTGTTGAAAAGTTGTCATTCATCTCCCTATGGTGGTCATCATAGTGGTGATAGGACAGCCGCGAAGGTACTTCAGTCGGGGTTCTTTTGGCCTACTTTATTCAAGGATGCTCATGCCTTTGTTAAAAAATGTGATCGATGCCAAAGAACTGGTAATATTTCGAGGCGCCACGAGATGCCCTTGAATAACATCCTGGAGATTGAGTTGTTCGATTGTTGGGGGATTGATTTCATGGGCCCATTTCTACCTTCTAATGGCAACAAATACATACTTGTAGCAGTCGACTATGTGTCAAAGTGGGTGGAAGCTGTTGCACTTCCAACCAATGATGCGAGTGTGGTAATCAAGTTCTTGATGAAAAATATTTGTACTCGCTTTGGGACACCACGGGCCATCATCAGTGATGAAGGTACGCATTTCTGCAATCGCTTGTTCAATAAACTTTTGGCCAAGTGTGGGGTGCGTCATAAGGTAGCTACTGCTTATCATCCTCAAACGAGTGGCCAAGTGGACGTGTCGAATAGGGAGATAAAGCAGATTCTTGAGAAAACTGTTAATACTTCAAGGAAGGATTGGTCTATGAAGCTCGACAACGCTCTTTGGGCTTATAGAACAGCTTTTAAAACACCTATTGGAACCTCTCCGTATAGGTTAGTTTACGGTAAGGCATGTCACTTGCCTGTCGAGTTAGAACATAAGGCGTATTGGGAAATTAAAAAGCTAAATTTGGATATGGAAGTGGCGGGTGAAAAGAGGATGCTTCAGTTGCATGAGCTAGATGAGTTCTATTTCCACGTGTATGAGAATGCAAAATTGTATAAGGAGCGGACAAAGAGATGGCATGACAAGCACATTGCGCATCTTCAACTTGACTCAGGCCAGTTGGTATTGTTGTTCAATTCTAGAATGAAACTATTTCCTGGAAAGCTGAAGTCTAGATCGTCGGGCCCCTTTGAAGTAGTTCGTGTTATGGCACATGAAACGGTCGAGTTAAGAGCCCCGGATTCCGAGAAGTCATTTTTAGTGAACGGGCAAAGAATTAAGCGCTATTGGGGAGGTTTGGTGGATCATCGTACCTCCGTTTCATTGCGAGAACCGTAAATTGTAACCGTCGTGCCACGACGTTAACTAAGGCGCTTCTCGGGAGGCAACCCGAGCTTTATATGTAAACGTAAAAAAAATAATAATAAAAAAAGAATAAAAATACAAAAAGAGTCGTGCCGCGACGTTAAATCAAGTGCTTGTTGGGAGGCAACCCAATTTTTATTGTTTTCGTCATTTTATTTCTTTAGTATTATGTAGTTTCTCGTTGTTTTTGCAGGGCTCGGGAGTTTCGGATGGTTCGCTAAGTTGAAGCATTACTTGGCTCATGGCGTGCATCAATTTCAGGATTCAGCAGAAAAGCTACCACAGAAGCGTCGCCTACGCCATGGCTTTGAGTGAATCAGTCAGTGAAGAATTGGAAAAGCTGTACGCAGGCGACGCTTAGCTCGCAGTTGTGCCAAAAATTTCAGAAGTAGGCAGATACGCCATAGCCAAGGCATCGCATGCTCCATGGCGATGAGGCAAAAACTTCAGAAAAATTTGAAAAGCCACGGCATACGCGTCGCTTCTTCCAGAGCTTGCCTAACACAGTGAGTGCAAAATTTTGAAACGCCATAAGCTGGCGTCGCTGGCCCCATAGCGTGACACCAACCAGTGAGGACAAAATTTTGCAATGCAATAAGCTGGCGTCGCGTACGCCATAGCGCGACTGCAAATAGATTACGCAAAATTTTGCACGCTATAGCCATGCGTCGCGACTCCTGTCGTGTGGAACAAACAGTGAGAGCAGAAACGTGATACGCTATATCCAGGCGTCGCATATGGTATAGCTTCCAGGTAAGTTCGAGAATTTAACGGGTCGACCCACTTTCGACCCGCGACCTAAAACACATAAAAACATAATTCCCTTTCCCTCTCCCACTTGGTTTAAACACAAAACAAAACAAAAGCTGAGGCAAACACCCCCCTGACTGCCCGTGATTCCTTTTCTCTGTTGAAAAAAAATTCCAATCGATCATCTCTCTTCTCTTCACGACTCTGGTAGGTTTCTCTCTCGCCACTGATGCTACAAACATCACAGTCCCCCTGCCCCTTAGTTTATAGTTTTGGTGGTAATGGTGAATTAGTTGTACCCTTGTCGGGTCTTGTTGAAACTGTGAACCCTTGATGGGTTATGATTGGTAGTTGTTAAAGTGATCTCCCATAAAAATTGGGAGGGTTGTTTCCCTCTAAATATTTTTGAAACCAAAGCTTAAAAACGATGAATACAAGGTGTTCGACATAATGCCACAATGAAGAAAAGCTTGTAACTTTGAGTAGCATAGTTCCACAAAGGCATGAATTGAATAAAGTGAGGTCCGAATGATTGAATTGCTTAATTTTGATGCTAATTTCGACTTGATCATGAGTTAATTGCGCCAAAGGGCAAGGTTGTGCAACATATGCACCGAGGCTTCAATGTATACCTTGCCTATTGCCTCAACTACCTTCTTTGATTCGTTCATGTTAAGTTAGTTGTTTTCATATCGTGTGAGTCGTTGTATTTAGTTAAAAACAAGTGTGGGGTTGTTCCTATACTCCGAGACGATTGTCGCTTATTTACTTGGGATTCTAAAATCCAACTTAGTGGTGCAGGTACTATGGTGAAAACAACGCAAAAGGCCTCTTCTTCTTCTAATGCACCGGCTGCCCAAATGCCAAAATTGGGGTAGCCTCGACTAGTAAAGAGAAAATGGGAAAAGCAAAGGCTAAAGTACCAAGTAAAGCAAACCAAGGGTTCCGAAAGAGGCAATCCCTATTCCAAGGCCCGGGGGAAAGACAAGGTTTGATCTTCTTTTTGTGAAAAAAGGGGAAAGCCAGACTTGGTACAAAAATGTGAAACTTTCGAGCTATATCCCGGAACAGGCTATAGATGAAAGGAAATTGATCCAAAAGTCTCGAGCAGTAAGAGAAGCAGTTCATGGGATGAAGTAGGATTCGGTATTTTTGAGTCCGGGGCATGCGAATCTTGATCTTGCGTCGAAATTCTATGCTAATTTGGACCCGAAAAAAGCACGGCGAGATGATGATATGGTACAGATTCGGGGATGTAAAGTGAAGCTGGATGCCACTGCCTTGTGCAATTTTTTAGGAGTGGATGATCATGATACTGAGGAGCTCCACGACTTCATTAAGAGGCCTGATTATAAGGCTATGCGAGACACACTCTGTGGCGCGGATTCTACACATCTGTGGGAACGCTTAGAGGAGATTGGAAGGGACAAGTGTATGTTGTTCTCACTATTCCAAAAGAAGGCTCGTGTCTGGATGAAGTTGATTAATGCTCGCATTCTACCATCTAGCCATTTTTCTAGTGTGACCAAGACACGAGCGTGCATGATCTACTTCTTCTTGGTGGGGAGACCGGTGAACATTCAGTATTACATGCTTAAATTGATGAGGAAGATACGCCTCAAAACGACGTTTCACCGGTTGTTTTTCTGTAACATTCTCACGCAGTATCTAGAGAAGGCGGGGGGTGCCTATTGATGCGATTGGTGATTTTATTGTCCCCGATATAGAGAAGAAGATTGATATTCCCGCAACTAAGGGTGTAGTTGCTAGCACCCCTGCCAAATTCACCGCGGATGAGTGGCGTGAGACAGACACCAACCTGTCAGCCCGCAAGTATTTGATGATAGAGTATTTAGCAAAGGCCACATGGATGGATATCCAGGAACTTGATCGGGCTGTTCCTTTGTTGGATTCGTCCAAGCGATTGTTGTGCATGACTCAGAAGGTCGTGATACCCCCTGAGGAAGATGAGAACACTGATTCTAAGATCGTAGATAAAGACAGGGGCAGTGATGATGATGAGAGTGGTGATGATTAAGAGGGTAGTGAAGAAGAAGAAGAGGAGGGGGAGGAGCGCACTCCACCACATAGGTCTGGAGGTTCTTCGAGAGCTCAGACAGTTGTCCCTACCACTACGCCTCTGGTGGCTGCTGATGTTGACACTCCCGGGCATACTAAGCGGGAGGATTATGATGACTAGGCCACTTGTCATGCAGGGAAGTTCCTTTACCTCTTGTACTTTATTATTTACCGCACTGAGGACATTGCTGAAGAAAGAAAAGAAAGAAAATAATCTCGATCCTTGTTAGTGTTGTGCAAAAGTAAAGTTGCAAATTGCTTAAATTGAGAGGGAATTTCTTGTGTATATTTGGGCGGTTGTTCGGTTGGATTTGAGAAGAATGGTGAAAATAAAAAAATTTAAATGATGTATTAAATTGCTTAGGGAGGTAGTCACTATTTATCCATATTTATCCTACATGTCCTTTAGCCTACAGTACAACCCGTAAAGTCCTAGTTAATCTTGATGGGAGTGAGCTTACATTAGTGGAGTCTTACACTACGGGCAAGCCTATGGTACGTTGTGTGTGGAACGTGAACTTCTTTTTGAGAGCGAGTAAATTATTTCTATATTATATCCCTCATTTACTCTTGAAATATATTATTTGTGTGATATTTGGGACGCTCTCTTGATTTTTGGTGAGGGCACATGATTTGCGCGAGATAGGTGAAGTTATTGACTTCTTAGTTGAGTGAATGGGTGCGATTTTGTGAAAGCTTGGTTTCATTGAGTCGGGTTTTGAGATTGAGATGTCTTGGGTTGGTCGTTCTAGTGTTTTAAAACTTGGTGAATTTTTGGCATGTTGTGGGTCAACTGGTATGTATTCATGCTCTTGTTTAATGGTCGGTATCAACCATAACCATAGGTAGACCTGTTCTATCAAGTGTTGGTTTAGTTGGGAAGTTGTTTTTGGTGATTGCTCGAGGGCGAGCAAAAGTCTAAGTGTGGGGTGGTGATTGGCAATATTAGCCTGTTCTACCTTAATATTTCCGCACATTTTGATACGTTATTCGCCTATTGCACGAAATAATTGTAATTGTTGCGCTCACTTATTGTGTTTGTGATTTTAGGAATGATTTGGATGAATACGAGTGCAAATGGAGTGAAGATGGATAAAATCGAGTAAGAATTGATGACCGTAGCTAATTGTGGGATATGGAATTAGACGAAAAGCTATGGAGCAAGCTACGGATTTGTCATAGCTTCAGGCTTCCAAAAGCCATAAGCCATGCGACGCATGGCCTGCAGCTTCAGACTTCCAAAAGCCACAAGCCATGCGACGCATGGGCTGTGGCGCACGACTTCCAGAAGCCATGAGACACACGAGACTTACCTTGTGGCTTTTAGTTCTGCGACCCCAACTTTTCCAACTTAGTTTAGGCTTTAGATTAACTCATGGGAAGACTATGTAAACACTATAAATAGTCATTAATGTCGTTTTTAGTAGGGAGTCGAATTTTGGAGCAAGTTTTGGAGTTTACACACTGAACCAAGGGTTTAATTCCTTTACTCATCTATTACACTCTCTCATATTTCTTCCATGAATTCTTGTACTGTTATTATGAATATGAGTAGCTAAACATATCGCTCTAGGATTAGAGCAATTACATGAAGGTTGATGTTGGAAAGTTGAATTCTGCCTATTAATTTACCATTACAGATTGTTTTATTCTTTTTTGAGCCTAATTGTTTGGTTATTGAGGCCTGATAATTGAACACTATCTATGGTTTACAAGATGAACTCGAAAGAGGGAACTTGTAAATGAAAATAAGAAAGAATAGGGCTTGATTGTGAACCTGGGCATCAGGGAATCGATTTGCGGGTAGGATAGACATATACCTATTCGCCCTGCTTAGCTAAATACAGAGTTCTTTAATGCACGCATGTGATTTAACTCCATAGACATATAGGCGTTAGAGTAGCTTGCATAGACTCGTGAAGAATCGACAGGTTTTCACGAATATAATTAACCTGTTAGTTAGCAATCTAGGAAATCGAGAAGTAGAATCAATTGGAAACTCAATTGGATTGTTCATAGCTCTGACCTTGGACCGTTTCTCTTTTATTGATAACAACCTATAATTTGATCTATTACTTGAATTCAATTACTTGTTTTTAATTATTTGCTTTAGTTAATAAAAATCACAATCACCATTGAAAAAGATCTCTGAATAGTTTTTAGGAAATTGCTTGCTAGGATTCAGTCTGAATAATAGTCCTCGTGGAAATGATACTCAACTTACACTTTATTACTTGTCGACCACGTATACTTGCGTCTGCGTTTGGAAGCAACATATATTATCCTTTTTTTTTACTCTTCCTAGTTCCTTTACATGGTCATGTGGGTAAAGAAAATTTATTTTGCAAATTCATGAAAACCAAAAAAAGTGTTAGCAAGGCCTAGATGCTGAGGCAAGCTCAATCGATCCTACTATAAATTCAAAACCAAGTTAAGGTCAAGTTTAGTCTAATTGAACTTACTCACTAAACTCTAAAGAAATCGAGTCAAGTCAATTCAAGCCAAAAAAAATTTCAAAACTAGTCGAACTAAAATGCAATCAAGTTGGGCGGGTTACTCGGGTATAGCCAAGGACCCCATGTTGGAATTTTATTTAAATATATTTATTATTAATTAGTAGAAGTGTTTTAAGTGAAAATGTGTCTTTTAAGTGAAAGGGTGTAACCCTTCATTCATTGGTTACTAATAGTTTTATTTAAATAAAACTTCAAACTAATTCAACTTGAATTTTTCCTACTCTTCTCCCTACCTTCTGTAAAATGTCTTATTCTCCTGAAGTCAAACATCAAGCTGAGAAATTCTTGCTTTTTTAGTAGAATTTCTTCAGTGTTTGCTCAGTGCAGTTATTCAAAGGCTTGTCATATCTACTAAAACTATTTGCGGTTGACCCATAGCAATCTCGTTGAAGAGAGGGTGTAAATATCGTCTTTAGTAAAGCGTTTCGTACGTGTTTCAAGCCTTCAATTCTTATTCTTCTATACAATGTTTTCCACACCCCCACAACATCAGTTAAATTCTTGTGCTCTTTCTTTACAGGTGGTCAAACAGTTCTAACTAGTGTTCCTCTTCACTGGGAGGGCTTTGATAACAAATGCTTAAGAAGAGAATCCGAGGTATTTAATAACAAATTCTTATGCGAGTACATTGATAACATTATGAGTTCTTTATACATGAAAGTACGCTTCCAATTTTACGTGTTTAATAGGGAGTTGGACACTTTATCCGAAAGCTTCTAAATTAATTACTACTAATATTTTTAGTCGAAACATGATTAGCCATGAGTCATTATATATAGTCTCATGATTCTTTGGTATTTTTAGTTGTTGTTTATTTTCCTCTGTTTACATAAGGAAGTCTTCAGAAAGGAAAAGAAATAGTGATACGACAAGGTTTGTCATCAACTTTTTGCATATACCTCCAGTTCAATTTACACTGATGAGGTTACTAAACTAATTGCGTAATCTCATTTGTTCTTTTTAGGAGATATATGTATCTCAAAGTTGCCTCATCTTTTTATACCTAATTCCCTCAAATATGTTTCAGGATCGGACTATTATTGCTTATCAGCCAGGTGACCCTGATCGCAATATTCGATCTAGAGGTGCTATATGATTTCTTTATGGCAGAATACATAGATGGCCTCTTGAAGTTGACCCCAATTCCCATGTAAATACCACAACTTTCCTAATAACTAACTAGACACCTCTTGTCGTCCTCAGTGTGTCTCGTAACCCCCTACTGCTGACATGGCAAATTAGATGTACTCACTCAAGTATGAGCACGTCTATTGTTTATGTTTATTTTTGTCTCTTTTTTTTAGATAAAATTATTTTACGTGGATCCCACATCACATTTTTCATTTCTTTTACCACACTATTTACATATTCTTCCCCAAAAATCCCACCACCTCCCACCACCACTGCCTTTTGCCGAAAAATCTACCACCTCTCAATCAATTTGTCAAACAAATCCATCACTACCAAAATCAAAACAAAAACAAGTATGGATCTGCATATTTCCACCCGAACTCTACCCTCGCCAAGGTGATTCATTGTTTTTTCCATGAAAGAGAAATAAAAGAAAGAATTATAAGCTACAAAATTTACATCAGTTAACCACAAACCCCGTCCAATTCCCATTATCCCTTTGACCAAAGTTATAGATTTCAGGAGAAACAATAATTTAAATTCTTGATATTATGCTTCCCTCATCATCTATACTACTCTTTGAGCATTCTTCATCTCAAATAATTAAAAAAAATTAGTCTCAAACTTCACAAATTTTCGATCAATACTTCCCCAAATGCAAAGATTCAAAAAAAAAAACTTGGCCAACTATAAGTCTTACAAACCCAGTAATCAATTTACTCAAACAATATTAATTTCAAAGAAACCAAAATATGTGCTCTTCAAACTCTTGAGTCCCATCAATGGTAGTTTTTGAATTTCTTGATGGAAAATGATTGGTGTATTTCAAAAGTTTTGTCCATGTGTCTTTGGATGATTTCTTGCATGGAAAAATTTATACAAATGGAAAACTCCTACATACACATGGCAAGAGAAAAACAAGTGTCTTTATGCATGGAAGCCTTTGAAAATGTGGCATTACACTTGGCATGAGCTAATCTAAGTGTTCTCATGCATGAAATGGCTCCTACACTTGGCATTCTTCTTCTACACTTGTCTAGCTAGTGTGAATCATTGCTAGCTATAAACAGCCTCATGATTAGCCAAGTTTGTCATCCGAAAATACAACACAAAATATTTTCTTATAGCATTCATCATTGCTAATGATTACCTTTGTCTATTTATCTCACTAATCATTAGTAGCATTATTTCTGTTATTGTTCCACTCTTTCAAATACATACTCGGATTGCTCCCTCAGTTCCTTTTATCACTCCGTAACTTACTGGGTTAACATAAATAATTTTGCTGATTCCTGAGGAAGGCTCGTTTTATCCTGGGAAAACATTCCAGACTGCTGGAATAGTTTCTTAGGACAGTGCCCAACACGACTCAGAGCACCTTATTACACAGAGACAATATAACTATATCATTTTATTATTTTAGTATTCAACAATAATTTCGTTATACATCGTATTATTATTATTATTGTTGTTATTATCACTATTATTGTTGTTGTTTTCCCCAATTGTTCCTACAATCTAAGAAACTACAGCAGGGAATAATACTGAAAAAAGTATTGTTGATATCATCAACGTCGGTGCTGCCCGCAGTACTTTTGGTGCGGTCGTTCCTCCATATGAGCGTAGTCATAATAGAGACAATACGAGGTATGCTAATAAGTCTCGAGGTTACACGTCCAATAACCCCAATTATAAGAAAGAGAAAGGCTATAATCCTAATTGTGGTAGAGCAGGTTACTATGTCCGAAAAAATATAATAATAGCAAGAAATGATAAAGAAAATAAAAATCCTCCCAAAGCTAATTTAGCTAAATGAGATGAAATTATTGCGGCTGTCATTTCTCAAGTGAACATTGTAGGCACTTTGAAAAAATGGATGGTAGACTCTGGGGCTACTCGGCACATATGTGCAAATCGAGAAGCATTTACCTCCTATACAAATATAGGTGATGATAATGAAGTATTCTACCTTGCAGACTCAAGAACTGCTAAAGTCCTGGGTAAGGGTAAAGTACTCCTGAAACTAACTTCAGGAAAAAAATTATCCCTTGTGGATGTGCTACATGTTCCTGATATAAGGACAAACCTGATTTCTGTAACCTTGTTATTAAAAGCTAGGGTTAAAGTGACATTTGAATCTGATAATATTCTAATGACCAAAAATAATAGTTTGGTCGGAAAGGGCTATTGTAACCAAAAACTCTTTGAACTTAATATTTCTAACGTCGTCTGCTTATATGGTTGAGTCTATTTCTTTGTGGCATGCTAGACTAGGACATGTTAATGTGTCATATATACAGAAAATGCATGCAATGGGTTTAATATCTGGTTTATAATCAAATAAAATTGATAAATGTGAAATATGTGCTGAAGCTAAAATTACTAGAAAATCGTGTTTTCCTGTAAATAGAGAGACTGAATTATTATCTTTAATCCACACTGATTTAGGTGATTTAAAACAGACCATGACTAGAGGTGGTAAAAGATATTATGTGACCTTTATTGATGATTTTTCTAAATATACTAAGTTATATTTGCTTAGAAATAAAGATGATGCATTTGATGCTTTTATTTCTTATAAATCTGAGGTTGAAAAGAAACTTAGTAGAAAAATCAAAAGAATTAGATCTGATAGAGGAGGTGAATATTTGGCCTTAAATTATTTTTGTGAAAAAGAAGGAATTATTTATTAAATAACTCCTGCATATTCACCTGAGTCTAATGGAGTAGCTGAAAGGAAAAATAGAACACTGAAAGAAATGATGAACTCCATGTTAATTAGTTCTAATGAACCTAATAATTTGTGGGGTGAAGCAATTTTAGCTGCTTGTCACCTACAAAATAGAATACCTCATAAAAGAATTGGCAAAACTCCCAATGAATTGTGGAAAGGTTATAAAACTAACCTGAAATATTTAAAAGTGTGGGGGTGTCTTGCCAAAGATTTGTTTCCTGAACCTAAAAAGAGGAAAATAGGTTCTAAAACTGCTGATTGCATGTTAATTAGATATGCTGAACATAGTGCTGCATATAGATTTCTTATTTTAAAAAGTGATGTGCTTGATTGCAACACCATTATTGAGACAAAGAATGTTGAGTTCTTTGAACATATTTTTCCACTGTCTGATAAAGTTTCTCATGCACCTATTGAAAGAAATAAAGGGAGTACCTCTGTTGAGGAACTGAGAAGGAGCAAAAGACCTAGAAAAGAATATTTTTCTTATGGAAATGATTTCCAAACTTTTATTGTTAATAATGAACCATTGAATTATTTTGAAGCTATTTCTGTAAGAATTTATGGACTTACACATACATATGTATCAATATAATTGTATGTTGACTGCTATCATTAAAGGTTGGCCCAATTAAAGTGATCTGCTAAAGTTTAAAGTTGAGGGGCCTAATTAAATACCTCATAAAGTATGTGTCTTATGTGTAGATACTCGGATGTATATTCTAATTAAATGATGGGCTTAATTAGAAATACATAAAGTGTGTGCAACTATAAATAGGGTTATGGTCCCCAAGCCAGACGTAGGGGTTTTCTTTTCTGATATCCCATCATTGGAAGAGTGATCGCCGCCCCACGTAATGGTTTGGAAGACCTAACCTCGATACGACAGGACTTCACTCATTCCTATAGATTCAGGTACGCTTCCGCATCTAGTACTTTAATTCTTGATGATTTGACATGATAGGTCCTGAGGTAATTGTAGTTTAATCTACAATTTAGTTCTCACAAGTGGTATCAGAGCCTATATCATATTAAATCATTGAGATGTTTTTTTTTTCTTCTTAAACTATGTTTGATGTTATAAGAAGAATAGTTGTAAAGAAAAAGGGTTCAGATTAGATGCTGTTTTTGGCACCGACATTTGAGAGTATTATGCCTTTGGTGTTTTGCTTGAGAAGCCAACAGAAAAGATCTTTTGGTATTTGGATAATCAAATAGTGTTTCTTTATAAATTCTGTTGCAAATAACAAAACCAGAGAAATATGTTCCGCCAGAAGAGTTGGCAAGTCTAATTTTGGCTCGACATCAAGCCTTCAGTTTAGATAATATACATTTTTTAGGGCCCACCAAACGTTTAGTTTGGCTTGGAAATTTGTATGTTCCAATTTGTTGAAATTAGATTTGAATATTGGTAAGGTTATATATATATATTTTGAGATGAATAAATTGAAGCTCGATGTCGCCAAAGTGACCTCTCTTGTGGAGATTTACTTGTCTTAAAATGTAAAAGGTTGTGTACGTGTAACTTATGTGAATATTGATCGGCCTAAAGGAAGGTCAATGTTTGACAGAATTGCAAGTGCATTCTTGTGGTAATAAATATGTGGTGATTATTTGGTTTTACGTGTGAATAATAAATCGGCCCAAAGGAAGATTTGCTATTCGACATGTTCTTTATTACCAGTGTTTGATTACTACGTCAAGATATCACTTACAAGTTAATATTTTATCCAAAGATGAAATATTAATGGAGTTTTCGGTATCTTAAGATGGGTTTACCTTTATTCAAATTTATTTTCAATTTGGTGTAAGTCTTATATGAGCTGTCATGTTATTTGTTGTTCTCTGATTTAGCTAAAATTACTCCTCAAAATATTTATGGCAACATCATCTCAGAGCCATGAATTATGACATTACATTAAGGGTTTATTCATTACCCCCTCTTACAGATAAGAGCACTTCTTATTAAAGGAGGGAGATAGAAAGATGGGAGAGATCAAAATGCATGTTTATGATCATCAAAGAAAGCTATTTCAAGAATGCTTAAGGGCAATATGTCTAACAAGATTGTGATAATTAACAAATTCATGACCAAATTAAAGAGGATTTTGTCAAGAATGAATAGATAGAAATTATACACCCTTGACAAATCAAATTTCAATAAGGTTCATAAAGTAAGAAAGTTGCAGTTACGGTAATAATATAAATAATTAACTAAGGAAGGTTGTTTCTTTAGTGGGGTTGCAAATTATTAGGATGTTCTTCTTAACTTTGTTTGTTATGTGATTTCATTCACTCAACACCAAGACACACATGGTGCAAAGATTTTGGGATAATACCTCACATCAGTGTGTCTATGCAAGGATAACTGAATTGTCAAAAGCCCAATGATGTTGAAAGACACATCTATGGTGGTGACGACAAGTCGGTCAAGGTTAGAGCTATTGAAACTCTTAGGTTATTGTTAAGAACTAGTTTATATTTGAATTTAAGTGAGAGTTATGTTGTTCCGTTTCTTTAGACGGAATTTGATTTTCATTTCAAGGTTGGACAAGTTTGGTTATTGTTGTTCATTTGATATGAAAAATATTGTCTCTCATAATTCAAAATTGATTGGTCCGAGTTCTTTATGAGGTTACAATAATCTAAAATTCATAATAAAATTATTTTATTTAAAGAATCCTTGCATGTTTACTAACCGGTGAGATTTAGCTTCGTTATGATACAATATATTAAGTCATATCTCTACATAGAGAAAAAGAGATTTGTATCCGACGACAGTCTCGACCCTGTTAATTTTATCCATTCTTTTTATATATATGCGTAAATCACATAAAAGGAAACAAATAAATCTTAAGATATTTGGAGCCAACAAGAAATTATACGTCTTAGAACTTTTACAGATTTGGTATTTCTTGACAGCTCTCTATAGTTTTTAGAATGATTAACTATATCTCATAATGTCCATTGATAACTTTGCAAGATATGGCTACCTTATTTAATTCATTAAAAAAAAAACCGCAACTTATTACTTAATAGAGTTCTGACTAAAGGCAACTGAAAAGATCTTTTACGTATTTTGAAAAAAGGATTGGTCTTGTTTAAAGTATTTACACGTTTAGGGATGTCCAGCTGAGGCAAGATCTTCTAGGCCAAAAGAAATGAAACTGGACAAAGAATCTTTCAGTTGCTATGTTGTTGGATACTCTGAAAAGTTCAGGGATTGCCAGTTTTAGGATCCTACAGCTAAGGCTTTTATGAGACGAATAATGTATAGTTCTTTGAGGATGTTGAGTTTGGGAGAAAGAAAGAATAAAAGACATTGTCTTGGAAAAATAATATGTTGATATTCCTCAGATTGCTATTGACTATGCTCATGAACAGTTTTCTATATCTGAAATAGCTCAAGAAGCAACTCCGGATCAAGACAATATCATTGAACTTCACGTTCAAAAGGTTATTCCCAAAGAACAAACTCTACAACCTCAAGAACCAATTCCATTAAAAAGATAAGAGAGAGAGAGAGAGAGAGAGAGAGAGAGAGAGAGAGAGAGATAGATAGATAGATAGATAGAGAGAGAGAGAGAGAGAGAGAGAGAGAGAGAGAGAGAGAGAGAGAGAGAGAGAGGAGAAGTGCAATTTAATATTGTGTTTCTCTAAGAACATACAGTTGGCATTGGAATGATGGAAGATAATTCAGTTAACTTCTGTCAAGCCATAAAAAGTTCTAACTCTCAAAGGTATAAGGATACCATGAATAAAGAGATGAAGCACATAAATGATAATGATGTACGAGACCTTGTCCAGTCGGCTAAAGGTGCGAAGCTCATTGGTTGAAATGGATATTTATAACCAAAAGGGATTCGAAAGGCAACATAGATAGGTATAAGGTACATCTTATCGCTACAAGCTTCACTAAGAAATAAGAAGACATCAATTATAAAGAGACATTCTCTTCGGTTTCATTGAAAGACTCTTTCAGGACTATAATGGCATTAATCAAACATTTTGATATTAAGCTACATAGATGGATACAATATTATTGTTCTCAATGGCTAGTTTGATGAACAAAGGTGCAACTAGAAAACTTTGTGCTTTAAAATGCAAAGTCAATGATTTTCATATTAAGGAAATTCATCTATGGATTTAAACAAGCATCTTATCAATGGTATCACAAATTTCATTAAGTTATTATCTTATTTAGTTTCGAGATAAATCTTGATTATTATTCTGTATACCACCAGGTCAGTGGGAGTAAGCATATTTCTATAGTTTTATATATCTATGACATATTTTTTGGTTCATACGATATAGGCTTGTTGCGTAAGACCAAGATACTTTTGATAAAGAATTTTGAGATAAAATATCTTGGTGATGCAAATTTTGAATAAGAATTCAGATATATCGAGATTTTCTCGAGGAACTTTTGGATTATAACAAAATCCTGTATTGAAAAGGTATTAAAAATTTGATATGCAATATTGTAAATTAGATGATACCCCTACTACTAAAGGAGAAAGGTTTAGTCTCAAATAGTGTTCTTAGGAATAATTTTAAACTAACGAAGTTCAAAGGATTTCTTATAGTTTAGCTATTAGAAGTCTAATGCATACTATGGTTTGTACGCATTCAAATGTTGTTTGCATTATTGGGATGTTAGGCATATATTGGAGTGCTTTTAAAATTAATAACTAAGGAGCAACCAAAAGTTCAAGTTGTATTTACAGAGAACAAATTGTTTTAAGCTCACATACTAGAAGTCGGAAAGGTTAAATTATTCAGATACCGACTTTACTAGATGCCAAGATAGTGCAGAGCCTATATTTGTATACTTGGTGGATGAGTTATATCAGGAAGAGTGTGCAGTTTACATTCATAGCTCATTTCACCAGTTTATGGTGCATTATAAGGCATTAAAGTTATGGAATATAATTGCAGAATCTTGTCACTGGGTTGCGAATTAAGGATAAAGTTGAAAGACACTAAGGTTATAATGTGACAATAAGTTGGAAGTCTCATATTCCAATAATAACAGGAGTTCGGTAAAGTCAAAGCACATTGACTTAAAGTTCCTGGTTGTTAAAGTTAGAGTTCAGAGTGGTCAGGTGTCTATAGAACATAATGTAACAAACTCCATATTGTGGATCCACATACTAATGGACTACCACCAAAGGCTTTTCATGAGCACAGTGCTCTAGAGGTGGCATGTCGGTCAAGGATATTCAGTTTCAATGAGAGTTTATAACCTTTCAATGTTCTTTGGTTAGACACACTTCAGTTTACGGTTTTAGGTTTATGGTTTCAGTTTAAGGATATCTTAAGGATATTTCTGCAGAAATAAAGTATTCGGTAAATTTTCCACTCTGACTTATTTTTAGGTTGGACCAGTTGGAAATAGGCACGTCTAGATCACATTACATGTAATTTTCACGCTACGCATCCATACTTGATCTATGTCATTTGGTTATGTTGGTATACGTGATCAAGGAAGGTTTAATTGCGATATAAATGCAGCGAAAGCCACCTTGGTTCTATGTTGACATGATTGATGGACGAGATTGTTTAGAGGTACTTCAGTTTATGATAGCAAATATTTGGAGCTCATAAGGTGATATACAATTATAAGGCTATGTGTATATATGTGTAGTCCAAGTGGGAGATTCTAAGAATTTATGGACTTACACATACATATGTATCAATAATAATTGTATGTTGACTGCTATCATTAAAGGTTGGCCCAATTAAAGTGATCTGCTAAAGTTTAAAGTTGAGGGGCCTAATTAAATACCTCATAAAGTATGTGTCTTATGTGTAGATACTCGGATGTATATTCTAATTAAATGATGGGCTTAATTAGAAATACATAAAGTGTGTGCAACTATAAATAGGGTTATGGTCCCCAAGCCAGACGTAGGGGTTTTCTTTTCTGATATCCCATCATTGGAAGAGTGATCGCCGCCCCACGTAATGGTTTGGAAGACCTAACCGCGATACGACAGGACTTCACTCATTCCTATAGATTCAGGTACGCTTCCGCATCTAGTACTTTAATTCTTGATGATTTGACATGATAGGTCCTGGGGTAATTGTAGTTTAATCTACAATTTAGTTCTCACAATTTCTTCTTCTGAAGCTGAATTTTGGAAAGAGGCAATTAAAGTTGAAATTGATTCTATTATAATAAAAAAAAATTTTACTTGGGTTTTGACTGATTTACCTCCTGTTGCAAAACCTATTGGTTGTAAATGAATTTTCAAAAAGAAATTTAATCCTGATGGTTCTATAGAAAAATATAAAGCTCGTTTAGTAGCAAAAGGATTTTCTCAAAAACGAAATATTGACTATTTTGATACATTTGCACCAGTAACTAGAATTTCTTCTATTAGACTTTTAATTGCCTTAGCCTCAGTTTACAAGCTTTTTATTCATCAAATGGATGTCAAAACAGCATTTTTAAATGGTGACTTAGAAGAAGAAATTTATATGGTTCAGCCCGAGGGATGTGTTGTTCCTGGGTAAGAAAATAAAGTTTGTAAATTAATTAAATCTCTTTATGGCCTTAAGCAAGCTCCTAAACAGTGGCATGAGAAATTTGATCAAGTCTTATTGGGAGACGGATTTTCTTCTGTTGAAGTGGATAAATGTGCTTATACTAAAGTGTTAAATGGTGATTTTGTGATAATTTATTTATTTGTTGATGACATGCTTATATTTGGTACAAGTTTAAATATTGTGCGGAGTACCAAACTATTTTTGTCATCTAACTTTGATATGAAAGATATAGGTGATGTGAGTATGATATTGGGAGTTAAAGTCATAAGAAGTGATGATGGTATTGTGTTGTCATAAGAACACTATGTTGAGAGACTTCTTAAGAAGTTTGATTGTTTTGAAGTGACACATGTGGCCACTGCTTATGACGCTAGCTCTCACTTGAAAAAGAATAAAGGTGATCTAGTTGCTCAGTCTAAATATGCTCAGATTATTGGGAGTCTGATGCATTTAATGAATTTTACAAGGCCTGATATAGCCTATGTTGTGTGTAGACTGAGTAGATATACTCATTATTCCAATCAAGAGCATTGGTCTGCATTAGTAAGACTGATGAAATATTTGAGAGGAACAATGAATTATGGTATCCTGTATAGTGGATTTCCCGCTGTATTAGAAGGATACAATGATGCTAACTGGATCTCTGATTCAAATGTGACAAAATCCACTAATGGCTACGTATTCACCATTGGTGGTGGTGCAATAGCATGGAGATCAGCCAAGCAAACTATAATTGCTAAATCTATAATGGAAGCAGAGTTTATAGCTCTGGAGTTGGCTAGTTCTGAGGCTGAGTGGCTAAGAAACTTCTTAGCTGATATCCTTTTAATAAAGGATGTGTTGCCTCCTGTGTCTATCCATTGTGATAGTAAAGCGGCAATTGATGTTGCCAAGAATAAATCATATAATGGAAAACGCAGACACATTCGTCTGAGACGCAAAGTTGTCAAGCAGCTGCTGAGAGATGGAATAATTTCCATTGATTATGTAAAGTCAGAAGTGAATTTGGCAGATCCTCTGACTAAACCTTTGGGAAGAAAATTAATTCTTCAAACCTCAAAAGAGATGGGGGTTAAGGCTAACGTGATTGTCAATAGAGATGGTAACCCAACCTATGTGATTGGAGATCCCATGAAGTAGGTTCATATGGGTAATAACAAGTCGATATTGACACTGAAGCACTTAAAAAATGAGAGTGCTTAACTGCTACTAATGGAGAGGTTGAGTTTTAACTCTTAATGAATTCATAGTCCTTATGCATGGTGTATTTAAAGCAGTGTACACTTGATGAATTCACCTATATGAGAGTAGGAGTGGAGCCGCTCCTATGATATTTTAGCCAAGTCTCTAGAGCTCTCATGAATACCAGGCACGCGCATGGCTTTTTTGCGCAAAATCGCGTTGAACAGCAAAATTGTGGGTCAAAATGTGACTGGTAGTACATCTGGCTTACAAAAAGAATTATTGGTTCATAGAAATATTATATTTCACCAGTAATTCTGTGAGTCAAATTTTATCGGTCTAAGTTTGGTTCATAGTCCAGAAGACACCAAACCTATTGCATTTAGACCGTGTAAATCCAGCAAGTCTTATCCTCCATATCTACCCCATTATTCTCTACTTCTTCTTTCTTCAAATCTTTTGAAATATATGGGGGACTGATGGAAAATGATTGGTGTATTTCAAAAGTTTTGTCCATGTCTCTTTGGATGATTTCTTGCATGGAAAAACTTATACAAATGGAAAACTCCTACATACACATGGCAAGAGAAAAACAAGTGTCTTTATGCATGGAAGCCTTTGAAAATGTGGCATTACACTTGGCATGAGCTAATCCAAGTGTCCTCATGCATGAAATGGCTCCTACACTTGGCATTCTTCTTCTACACTTGTCTAGCTAGTGTGAATCATTGCTAGCCATAAATAGCCTCATGATTAGCCAAGTTTGTCATCCGAAAATACAACACAAAAAATTTTCTTATAGCCTTCATCATTGCTAATGATTACCTTTGTCTATTTATCTCACTAATCATTGGTAGCATTATTTCTGTTATTGTTCCACTCTTTCAAATACATACTCGGATTGCTCCCTCAGTTCCTTTTATCACTCCGTGACTTACTGGGTTAACATAAATAATTTTGCTGGTTCCTGATCCTCTACTATAATAGAGGAAGGCTCGTTTTATCCTGGGGAAACATTCCAGACTGCTGGAATAGTTTCTTAGGACAGTGCCCAGCACGACTCAGAGCACCCTATTTACACAGAGACAATATAACTATATCCTTTTATTGTTTTAGTATTCAACAATAATTTCGTTATACATCGTATTATTATTATTGTTGTTATTATCACTATTATTGTTGTTGTTTTCCCCAATTGTTCCTACAATCTAAGAAACTACAGCAGGGATTAATACTGAAAAAAGTATTTCTGATATCATCAATGTCGATGCTGCCCGCAGTACTCCTGGTGCGGTCGTTCCTCCATATGAGCATAGTCATAATAGAGACAATACGAGGTATGTTAATAAGTCTCGAGGTTACACGCCCAATAACCCCAATTATAAGAAAGAGAAAGGCTATAATCCTAATTGTGGTAGAGCAGGTTACTATGTCCGAAAAAATAAAGTGGGGGGATGCGCAAGCAGTGAGGTCGAAATAAGGTGGAGGGGAGAGTGGATAAAGAATGATGGGGAGGGGGGTGCTGCTAGTGAGATTTAAAAATAGAAAAAGAAATTTATTAGTAGTATTTAATCATTGTAATTTTAAAATGTAGAATTTTTAATTTTACTTACACGTGTAAAAAAAATTCTTACGAAAAAGACACGTGTCGCTCTGTTATTCGCTCATTTGACACATCAGGAGAGAGTGTAACTCACGCATCTAACATAAGAGAAGTCTATGTTCAAGAGACACACTTGGAACAACAAGAGGTGACTAGTTGGTCACTAGAAAACTTACGGTGTTTACATGAAAATTGGGGTTGATTTCAAGGGGCATTTATGTATTCTGCCTTTCTTTATTTTGCTTAATATTATGACGTTTCATTTCAAGAATTACGCTAGAGTGAGGACTGAGAAGTGCAGATAAATTTCCCTTGCAGGTCGTTGAGGAGCGCCCTGGAGTTACCGCTGATCAGGCATACTTCAGGTTCAGGCGAGGAAATTAATTAAGTTGCAAATCTTATTGCTAGTCAAAGAAGAATATTAATATCAGCCACCATGCAGTCCCTCCTTTGTTTGTTTTATGCTAGCAGATAAAGTAGGAACTAGTTTCGCTATGACCATTTCGGAAATTACTTGTAATAACTTAATTGGCCAGTCTTGGAAACTTGAGTGCTATTATTGGCACTTCTAGGTTTAGTTTTAATGACTCTAATATTCATGGAGTTGATCCCAATGGGACATCCACCGATAATCTTTGTAAAGCTGTTTAGCTAGTATGAATAAATGTTTTTTAACCAAAAAAGAATGGCACTAACTCTCTTCTTAATTTCTGTTCAGGAGGCATAAGCAACGGTGGCATACTTATACATATATGTAAGTATTCAAAGACTCGTTGTATAGTATATCATTAGTGCAGCTCGTTATGATAGTACATCTTCAAATTGGACCATATATATCTTGGTCGCTGACACTGCTGGCAAGAGACATAAAATGAAATTGCTTTTAAATTAAACCAGGAAATTGCTTTTAGTACACCACGTTCACTTTCAAGTTTTTCACTTTTCTGAAAGCAAAACACACTTGGGAAATTTCTCTTCATTTAGAAGAAGGCTACTTATGTCGATAATTTCAAGTTGAGATTGCCAAATTGGACTCCCAATGAATGGTTTTTGATCATTTTCAGGGTTAGTGTTATCATGAAGTATCTCGAGAATGCTCACTATTTTTGAAATCAGTAACTGGAAATATATAACTATGTGCAATCAAATCCATTGTGTGAACTTGTAGCAATGGACTCGAGAAAGAAGTCCAAGCTGATTAAGGGGATATGAGAAAAAGTCCTACCTTTGAGCTTGGTTCTCATTGGGGTTATTTCCAACCAAGCGCCAAAGTAACTTAAAAGACATCAAAGATTTGTTAGCAAAGAGGTTTCGTGGTGTAGTTGGTTATCACGTCAGTCTAACACACTGAAGGTCTCCGGTTCGAGTCCGGGCGAAGCCACACATTTCTCTAATCTTTTTTGCTTACACTTCATCAGGAAAGAGGCTACGATTTTAACTCTAACCCAGCTCACAACAGAATGCTTTATAAGTTGATGAACATATGTATTCTTTAGATGCAAGTTTTCTTATCTCTCGTTTTCTTAATTTAATATAATAATCTCTTTAAAATGTATTATATGGAATCAATTAACGAAAAATAACGCGTCCTAGTTCTAGATTGAAATAAAGAAATTTTACCCATGCTTTTTTTTTTTTTTTTTTTTGCTAAAAAATGTCATCATGTTAATCAAATAGCTTAAAAATACTCCCCACACTAGTCTAGTGATACGATAATACCCTTCCTACTAAGTACTACCTCCGTTTCAAAATAGTTGTCATAGTTTCCTTATTAGTCCGTTCCAAAAAGAATGGCACAATTCTAAATTTGGAAACATTTTTGAGTTGAAACTACTACTTTACCCTTAATGAAATGATTTATAGCCACATATTTATGTATGGCTTATTTTGGACCACAAGTTTCAAAAGTCTTACCACATTTCTTAAACTCCGCTCCAAGTCAAACTATGACAACCATTTTGGAACGGAGGGAGTACTAACTAGTGACACAATAATACCCTTCCTACTAACGGTTACTCCAAAATAAGCGAAAAAGAGCAATTTTGCCCTTGAATCATTCAAAATAAAGCAATTATACCCTTCAACTAATGGAAATGGATCATTTTTGCCCTTGTTGTATTTAATTTTTTTTATTGTGTAAAAAATATAATATAATAGCAAAAATAAGAAAGTAAGTAGTATAAGTACTTCTTGCTCTAACATAGAAAATGAATTTTCTCTCCATTTAGAAGCTTGCTTATGATAGATAGTCTCAAGTTGAGATTGCCAAATTGAACTCCCAATGAATGACTTTTGATAATTTACCGGGATAGTGTAATCATAAAGTGTCTCGAGCATGCACACTATTTTTAAATCACTAATCCGTAGTAACATTAATCCATCGTGTTAGCTTCTGAAGACAATTAAGCCAACCATCAAACGAAAGAAATAGGACTCGAGTAAGAAGCCCGGGCTAACTAATCTTGTGCCAACATCCATGGAATTTGGGAGGATGGGAAAGGATTGTGATGAGGTGTTGGAGTTCCGGGTAGTAGTGTTCGTATTTCATAACATATACATCAAACTAGATTTGCCTTGTTCTCAATGAAACGGAAAGATAATTAAGATGTTCAAATATTTTATCTGGGGAGGACTTTCCTGGAAAGATTGAGTGTAAAGGCAGAGAATGGGGCTGAAAGTATACAACAAAAACTCAAATATAAAGAAGCAATAAGTGATAGCATGATTGTTGGTTTGGGAAGCAATTCCGTGTTTTAAGAGTTATTAAACCTCCTCTTATATGTGACTTATTTGAATACTAGCTAAGATTAAGGATTCTGGAGAGTCACATTCAATATTTGCAATTGCAAGCGTGGTTCAAAACTAGAAATACAGTCTTGGAGGATTTGAGAAAGAGTCTTAGAGTTTGGCGTAGCTTCTGGGGAGCCAAAAACACTTATTTTCCTCAAAAAGCACTTATTTTAAAAAAAATGGAATGTTTGGCCAAGCTACTAGAAAAAAATAAGTGCTTTTGGGTGGCAGCAGAAACTGTTTTTCTGCTGTGGGAAAGAAGCTGAAAAAAGTAGCTTCTTCCCAAAAGCAAAAGCAGAAGCTGTTTTTAATTTTTTTCATACCAAAAATATCCTTACAAAAAATTTATATATACTAAATTACCCCCTCTTAATAAAACCTAATATCTCTAGACTAATATAAATACTAAATTATTGTTTTTGCCTCCTTTCTTCGTCTGTTCCCACGTCTCTGCTAACCTTCGTTGACATCGTTGTATTTTCCTTTCTGTCAAGGACTCGAGGTACGCTGCACATGAAAGTATTCTTTCTTTATTTGTTTAGTTGTTTTGGTTTCTTATGCTTTTCTAGTATAGATTTGTTGAACCAAAACAAAAGTAGTCAACTTTATAGGAGTACAAATGTTATTATGCACTAAATAGGAGAATAGGACAAAGGCTGACACATACATTGAAGAAGCCAACAATGAAAAGTACTTCTTGTTAAATAATAAGAAAAGAGCTGCAGAGATCTGTATCTATATTATGTAGTAACACCACCCACACCCCACACCTATGCAGTTCCTGTTTACTTACCCGTATGCACATTTTAGTTTCTTGCTGGTTTACGAGTTAGCATTAGCGTTTCCCATTTGACACTTGAATACAAATTTGAACAAAGTTTTGACTTGGTCCAAGCTCAACCTACTTATTTTTCCCCAACGAATCTCAACATAGTAACGAGTTGTAGGCAAAACCGCTAGTTTAGTAAATGTAGTTTATCACTATTATGATGCAGTAGGATGATAAGTACATCAAAGTTCAACTTATATCTCTTTTCTTAATTTTATTTTACACAATATTAATTGGCTTAAAAACATAATTAATGTTTTGGTCTATTGTAGTGTTATTTATTTGTCCAAACAATTACCAGATTTATAACTTGTTCTTTGGTGTTTAATAATAATTTTTTATGGACCTCTTTCTATTATTCATTATATCTTTCTCGATGAATAAGGACAAGATGATGGGTAAGAAAGTGGCACAAGATAGCAATATTGAGAAAGCTAAATGGAATACAGAAACAACATAATTGTTCTTAAACTTATGCATAGAGGAAATTGTGGTGGGAAATCGTCCAGGAACTCACTTCAACAAGGTAGGATGGGCTAACCTGGTGCAAAAATTCAACGACAAGACTGAGAAAAAAATATGACAACTTAAAGCTGAAGAACAAATGGGATAATTTAAAATGTACATGGAAAGATTGGGATGCACTTGTTGGAAAGGAGACTGGTTTAGAATGGGATTGAGAAAAAGACAATTCAAGCGAGTGCTAAATAGTGGGATAGAAAAATAAAGGTATATAAAATTCTACTATTAATTTTCACTTAGAGATAGTTATTTTTTTATTATTTTTGGAAGATTAAATTTTATTGTTCTTTCATGATTATAGGAGAATCCAAATATTGAGAAATTTAGAGGAAAAGGTTTGCAGTGTCGAGATCAGATGGAGTATTGTTTTAGGAATGTTGTTGCTATGGGTGAGCATGCATGGGCACCATCATCTGGTGTGTTATCAGATAACATGCTTGGAAGTAAGTGGTTTTAATCTGAGCAACCATTCGACTTTGAAACACCTACAAGTAATAAGGAGGTTGTGTTTGATGACATAGAAAAAAATAAGGAAGAAGACTTGAATCATAAAAACCTGGCAGAACAAGAAGTAACTGAAACAAAAGGCACAAATGAGAGCGGTGATAAAATGAAAAAAAGAAAGGCATCGGCAATTACGACCGAAAAAGAAAAGAATAAAATCAATACAAGTTTGAGAATAACTGCTTCGATGGAAAAAATTGCAGAAGCTGTGCATTCCGCTCAATGAATGTGGAGTCAAGGGACACTTCACTCAATATTAAGAGTGTTATGGATGTTGTTCGTAAGTTGCCTGGAATGATTGTTGGTAGTGAGTTATGGTGGAAAGGAGCATGTTACTAACTAAGCAACCAATGAGAGAAATGTTTTTAGTGCAAGAAGACCCAGAGTTACAAGTGCAGTGGTTGGAAAAGATGTCTGAACTTCACAAGGACTAGAATTAATGATTCCATCTTATTTGATTTTCAGAAAATTACTTTAGCTAATCGAACTTGATATATTGTTCAGAACCTACTTTAGTTGTTCGACTTTTATATTCTTGCATTTATTTGATTTGGAAATTTAGTTTATTTTAATAACTAGATTGTTGTACATATATCTCTTATTAGTTTTGTAATTTTTTTAATAATCTCTTGTTTAACAGATATATCGTTGTTGACTGAAAATAATAAAGAAGATATAGATGAAGAAGTTCATATAAAAGATGATGATGCCTTGGATTTGGCAGTTATGGGGTAGCTCTTGCAACCGAGTATTATTTGAGGTTTTGTTTAAAGATTCCATGCAGAACTCCTCCTCATACAGGTTTTTATTTTATTAAAGAGGTTCTTGAAGGGCATGAAGCGTTGTTATGAGATGTTTAGAATGGAAAAATATGTGTTTCTTGATTTATGCAAAATATTAAACATACAATATGATTTAGAACCAACAAGAAATATGCGTGTGGGAGATAGTTGGTATGTTTTTAATGATGGTAGGACATGGAGTAGGGAATCGAATGATTCAAGAACGATTCCAACACTCTGGAGAAGCGGTTAGTAGACATTTTCATAAGTTTTACTAGCTTGTTTGTAATTGGCTATGGACATCATTAAACCAAAAGATCTGTCTTTTTCTGATGTTCACCCAAAATTAAGAGGCGACACCAGATACTGGCCATATTTTAAAAATTGCATTGGTGCGATAGATGGAACACATGTACCATGTATTGTTCCCTCTAAGGATCAAATAAAATATATTGGTAGAAAAGGCTTCACTTCTCAAAATATAATGGCAGTGTGCGATTGGGGCATGTGCTTCACATTTGTCTGGTCTGGATGGGAAGGAACAACACATGATGCTAGAATATTTGCTCAAGCAATTAGAAAGCAAACTCTTAATTTTCCTCATCATCCATCAGGTAAGTGAGACAATATGCTTGGTTCTCATCAGGTTAGTGAGACAATATGCTTGGTTCTCATTGAGGTTCAGTGTTGAAAGTCATGACTTCATGGCATAGTTCAAAAAGTAGTCATCTTATTTCCTTACTTTGTTCCTTGTAGTTCACTCACTTCAACACTTGTTTTGAAGGCTGTATAACATTATTTCCAACCAAGCTCCACAGTAAGTGCCTTTCAGCATGACCATCAAAGAAATCTTATATACTCCACCAAACAACCGCTTATATGCGTCTACTAAAGGTTCAGTACCTAACTGAAGGACACGGTATCAAAGAGGTTTCGTGGTGTAGTTGGTTATCACGTCAGTCTAACACACTGAAGGTCTCCGGTTCGAGTCCGGGCGAAGCCATTTCTTTTCTTTTGTTTTGTTTTTTTTTGCCACACTTCATCATCAGAAAGGAGACGCAGTGATTTTAGCTCTAAGCCAGCTCACAACAGAATACATTATAATTTGATTTGGTTAGTAAATGTTTTCTTTTGATGTAAGTTTCTTTATCTCATGTTATCTTAATTTATTAATATAATAATTTCTTGAAAAAGTATTACTCCATTTAGAACCAATTAATGAAAAATAACACGTCCTAGTTCTAGATTGAAATGGAGCAACTTTACCTACCATTTTATTTTATTTTTTGGTTAAAAAATGCCATTGCCGTTAATCAAAAAGCTTAAAAATACTCCCCACACTAGTCTAGTGGTACAAAAATACGCTTCCCACTAACGGTTACTCCAAAGCAAGCACAAAAAAAAAGAAAAAAACAACTTTGTCCTTGAATCATTTGAAATGAAGCAATTATATCCTTCAACTAATTGAAATGAAACAATTTTTCACTTGCCATATTCAATTTTTTTATTGTGTAAAAAAGTATAATAGCAAAAATAAGAAAGTAAGTAGTATAAGTACATCTTGCTCTAACATAAAAGATGATTATATGTGATCCAAGCTCGATACTATACCATGATTGGTGAGGGGCGGTCATCAAAAATACTCGATTTCCTATGGAAGCTAGCACGTAATCTAAAGTAGAGTGAATATTGATCGAGTTCTACGAGTTGTTCGAGTATTCCTTAGTAAAAGTAGTTTGTTTCATGCAAATAATTAAAACTAATAATCAATGACAATCACAATTGAACGTGTTTTGTAAACAATGAGATGAAGCTAGGGGTTTACTTATTTAAACAAGATTTCATAATATAGATACTAATCTACTATCACAATTTTTATGAGTTAATAGTTAATGATCGAACTTACGCATTTAACCCTCTAAAACGGTTTAGGTATAGAGAGGGTTTACCAAGCTAAGGTTGTTAGGGTTCAATAATGAGGCGCATAAAAACCTAGTTCCAAGATCCGAGTAAGAATAATCCTTGTTGGTTATTCTTTTTAAATGGGGTAGACTTGTAAGCCAATATAATCCAAATCCTCACTAGTTTCTATAAATCCACATCTTCAACCTTGTTATGGAGATGTAAGCAAAGTGAGGTTTTGATTAAGAGAGGCGTCACCTTAAACTCTTGATTATAAAAGCACTAAAACTAGAAAAAAATTCACCCATAAATTTTGTAAGATTAAATTCAGTATCCAAAGTAAATAAAATCAAATCATCATTGATAAACCCCTAATATGAGTTTAACTACTCATACTAGGTTTTAACGAGTAAGTAAAATGGAAAGAGATTGCAAGAGTTTTATAATGGATTAAAATTAAAGTAAAATATTCTTACAAAGATTATGTTAAAACTCTTGTTTACCTTCCAAGTTTACAAGAATATTCAAAAGTATGTAATGGAATTAGTGATATCTGCCTTGGAGGCCTAATGATCTATTTATAGTCTTGGATTTAAATGTAAAAAATTTATTTACAAATTCATTATGTTTTCAGCATTCCGCTGGTCATTCGGCTCCCGCCCTTTGTAATCGGCTGTCGCCGATGGCTTTTGTCTGACTCTCTCTTTTTCTTCCCCTTCAGCATCGGCGGCCGCCTATCAAGCGTCAGAGTTTACCGACTTCATCGCTTAATCTCTGGAGCTTACTGTAAGAACCAGCTGAATAGTTGATGATTCGGCGGTTCGCCCATGGATCGGCGGCTACCCATTCCAATCGGTGGCTCGCACAAGTCCTTTGTCTTCACCTCCTAAACTCTTTTTATGTACCGGATAAGTCTTCTCAATTTAGCCTCTGCATCGGTTAGGGCCGACTTCTATCTGCGACAGCCTTTTCTCCATTTCTTTAATTGTAACCAAACTTCTTGTATTTTATCAACTTTTTATTACATTTGGCTTTGTATCATTGAATATCAATTATTACTTGCAACATGGAGATTTACATAAGATGTTGCATATATCAACATTAAAAGATATTGAAAAGCTAGTCCAAAAGAGTTAGATATAAGCATAAAATACCAACACAATAACCCGCAACTTTCTTGTTTTCTAGGTTCCTTATGCATTAGATATAAGTTATTCTTTTTAGACATAAAATTATGTATGTTTTCTTACAAAATAATTTTAAAATTTATTTTCCTACATTAATAATTATGAATTAAATTGGCTAACTCTAAGATGGTATTGGATAAAGTCCACAATCGCTAAGTTGAGCAAGTTCTAAAGCATGTTTTTCTTTTTTCATTTTGCAATAAAAGGCATTCATCAAATCATAAAATGATTTCTATTATTGTACTTACCAAATTTTTGTAGTATATATTAAACACAAAATGGAGTATAAGCCTACGTCCTGCAGGTTTCTTACACAAATCCCGAGTTATATTAATCTGTATAATAGAAATCAAATCCAGATATACCTTATTAAGTTATAAAGTTTTACATTAATTTCTTGCGTAAATCATAAATTACAACAATTTGATATCAAATAGCTTAAGGTCATAATTGCTCTATTTCAAATAGTTCATCGGTAAATTTGTCTCTTTTTCGCTTGTTTTTTTAGCAACAGTTAGTGGGGAGGATATTTTGGCACTTGACTAGCGTGGCCGGTATATTGGAGCCCATTTGATTAATGACGAGGATAATTATTGAGCCAGAAATAAAACGAAGGGTAAAGTTACTCTACATTTAGAATTTTTTATTTTCAAACTAAATGAGCCCGAGCTTACAATGATCCTACGATATATCAAAAGGACCAATTAAATCTACTGAACCACAATTAAAATTAACATTTCTAGAGTGCGCGTGCGCGCGCACACTCACATGCACATATATATATACGTATAAATTTTTACCGCAGTAAAAAAAATTTACCATAACTTTTCAACTCGCCTATTATATTGATATTAGAGCCCAGTAATTCTGAGAAGATATATTTATGTTAAGAAGATATTATACTATACAATTAAGAATTTACCATAAAATTTTACTTCAATCTCAAAAGGATTTAATAAGAAACAGGAGGTTTGTTAAGGAATATAAATTTAAAATACGAACTTTCAAGATATTTTTAAGACTTACTAAAAGAAAACAAAGAGCTCGAGTTAGACAAATTTTAGAAAGTTATAAGTTTTACTAAAGAGAAGAAAGTACTTATTATAATTTTCACAAGAGTGAAATAACAATTTTTAAAGACATTATCTGCACTACCATTAGGATAAATTATAACTTCTATGTCCGAAGAAAAAACTATAATAAATAACATAGAAAAAATAAACAAAAATTTACCAGAATTATATAAAATATACGAAGTTACAAAAAACGAAAAGTTAATCGACGAGTTATCTATTCTAGAGTATCATTTGGTCAAAATTTGATAGAAAAATGTTGCTCCCAACACACACGCAAGTATACGTGGTCGACAAGTAATAAAGTGATAAGTAGAGTATCGTTCCCACGAGGACTATTCAGACTGAATTCTAGCAAATAATTTATATAAACTATTCAGGGATCTTTTTCCAATAGTGAGGATTTTATTAACTAAAGAACAGTAATTAAATGGTAGAAGTGAATTCAAACAATGGAGCAAAACTTGGTTGTTATCAGTAATAAGGAGACGGTCCAGGGTCAGAGTTACGAACAATCCAGTTGAGTTTTCCAATTGATTCCACTTCTTAAATCCCGTATTACTAACTAACAGAGTAAATGTACCCGTGAAAATCTTTCGATTCTTCACAGTCTATGCAGGCTACTTCAACCCCTATATGTCTATGGGTTGAATCACGTGCACGGATTAACGAATTCCATAATTAGTTAAACTAGACGAACAAGTATATGTCTATCCTACTCACAAATTAGTTTCCCGATGCCCGGGTTCACAAACTAGTCCTATTCTTTCTTATTACGTAATTAAATTCCCTCTTTCGAGTTCAATCTAAAAACCATATATAATGCGTAATAATCGGGCCCTGACAATTACACAAGTGAAATCAAGAAAGAATAAGCAATCCGTTATGGGATTCAATTAATGGAAATCAATCTTCAAACATCAACTTTCATGAAATATTCTAACCCTAGAACGATAAATTTAGCCACGCATACTCATAATAACAACACAAAGATTTGATGAAATAATGAAATAATGATGTAATAGATTAATGAAAGGAAGAAAAACCCTTGTTCAAGATGTTATGAGCTCTCCAATTGCTCCAAAGTCTGAACTCCTATCAAAAACTAAGTAAAGGAGTATTTATAGGGTTTACAAAGGCCTGGTAATAAGTTAGACCTAAGCTTAAACGAAATAGGAAGTCAAAATACGCTCCAGGGGCGCTATAGCTGGCGCCACGCGCCCCCGAACGCGCCTACACAAGCAGAACCCGTCAAATCTTGGGCGCTTTTGGGGCGTCCCGCGCCACTCAAAGCGCTAGGCATAAATTCCTGCTTCCTTCGTCTGCAGCTCGCGTCGCGTTGTGCCTTCGTATGTTCGATCCAATCCTCAATCCAAATCCAATCTTTTCTTGCTCGATCATGCTCTTTAAAGCTCCAATTGCACTTCATAACAACCTACAATCATACGACATAAAATCAGTGCAAACTCACATCCATCAACTAGAAAACGCGTGAATAAAGTACTCAAACGTGGGGAAATATTAAGGAAATATAGGCATAAAATGCCAAACATCACTACCCCACATTTGAACCTTTGCTCGCCCTCGAGCAAGTCACAACTAACTTCCCAACCTAGGTAAAACAGGTCTGCCTATGACTATGGTTGATACCGATCATCGAACAAATGCACACATGACTACTATGGATCCACAAACTTGCCAACAATTTAACAAACTCAAAAATATGAGAACAACCACCCCAAAATAGCTCAAATGCACAAACTAAACTCATTTCTACCATGCTCCCAAAACATCACACCTATCTACTCAACCAAGAAGCCATCAACTTCACCTATTCATGCAAACCATGTGCCCTCACCAACATGAAGCAAAAGAGTGTCCCCCAAATATCACACACAACAATAAATATCATGAATAGAATGGGGATAATAACAAACGAATTCACTCATTCTCATGAAAGTCTCACATGTCACACACAATGTACCATAGGCTTGCCCGTAGTGTAGGACTCCACTAATGTAAGCTCACTCCAATCGGGATTAACTAGGACTTTAAAAAGGTTGTAATGTAGGCTAAGGGGCTGGTAGGATATATATGGGTAATAGTGACTACCTCCCTAAGCACTTTAATACATCACAATTAATTTAAGCACAAATCTCATCAAAACCACCCAATCAACAACTTTCACATACACCTTCTCAACAAGTAGCAATTTTTCTTTTAAGCACACACACTAGCAAGGATGGATATTCTTCTCTCTTTATTTCTTTTTCCACAATTTTTTTTTCTTTTCTTTTCACTTTGCTTTTTTTTCCTCTTCAATTTCATTACTTTCCAACCTTTCCAATGCTCATAAACAACTACTACACAATTCATTCAAGTATTCCCCTTTATTGGTTCCACTCAACAACCTCCCAATATTCAACCACAACTCCGCAATAATATCACAATATCAACTAAAGTGCTTAAGGAGTAAAGGGCCAAAAGAGACAATTTCGAACAAATGGGTAGGCTCGGGGTGTGGGTGCCAACAAAAAGGGTCAAAGAAATCACAACTATTTTTTTCCAAGGTGTTTATGTAAGGGTAGGCAAATCAAAAGAAGGCCTTGTATCATTTCCCGACTAGAGCAAACCTAGGATTTCGCTTTGCACACACACAGGGCAAGTTCTAGACATCAATATGCAAACATGGAACAAACAAGAATATGCCTCACACATACATTGCACACGATCCACACAAAAAGGCTCCATCAACAACTCTCAATCAAGCATTTAGAGTGCAACTTGTGGAAAATTAAGCACTAATGCACAAAGGTTCACAACAAAACCAAACAAGTGGACTCAAGCATCTCAAGGGGGTCGTTCCATTTTTTCTCTAGGCATGCATCACAATTTAAAACCAAAGGACACCACAATAGCACATGCAACAAGTTCAAGTCCACCGGTATCAACTAAATCAAAGGCACCTAGCATTCTACCTATTTCTTTCGTCTAGGGTCACCTATACTAACTATCCTAATCCTAAAAAGAAAAAACTACCCGGTTCAATGGTCTCCCCGTGGAAAAGAACCGAGGCCATAAGAAAAACCACGGGGTGGATAACATGTACCACTAATAAAACTAAAAGAAAAATCTTTTTGAAATTTTTCATTGGTTTTCTAAAAAAAAATTTCCATATATTAAAGCAAGAAACAAATAAAAATAAAGTCAAGTGACAAAAGAAAATCCTACGATACATGCATCCCTAACCTCAAAAAATAAATAAAAGGGTAGTTCCCCACCCCACTCTTAAATTAAGCACTGTCCTCAGTGCTAAAAATAAGAAAGTGCAAGGGTAAAGAAAACTTCCCTGAAGACTCTAGTCCTTGGTGCTAGCATCGTCCAAGCTTCCATATAGTATAAGGTACTCAGACTTCCCTCATCAGGTCATCAATATTAGGCAAGGGTGAGGACACCCCACACTTAGCCTCGACATTACATGAACCTGCAATCCAAAGAAAAACAAAAACTACGTGAAACTATAAATAAGATAATACAAGTACAAACTTGGGTTGCCTCCTGAGAAGCGTCTTAGTTAACGTCGTGGCACGACGACACTTTTAGCTCACTTCCAGCATTTTTCTTTTCTCTTCTTACGCCGAACCTTTGCTTTCTTCCTTTCCTTGAGAGAACCCCTCTTCAACTTCACATGTGGTGTACTTTCATGTTCTTGTCTAACACATTCGATCATAGAGCACTCTTCAACCTTAGTTATGTGCTCCTTCTCAGTATACACCTTAAAAGTAACCTTTTCTCCATGCGCTCTAACAGTCATCTCACCCAGCTCCATGTCAATAATTGTCTTCGAGGTGACTAAGAATGGTCGCCCCAAAATGATTGGAGCTTCTCGGTCCTCTTCATAATCTAGGACTACAAAATCAGCAAAGAATGTAAACTTACCAACTTTTAGCAACACATCCTCCAACTTACCATCAGGGTGAGTGAGTGATCCATCCGCCATCTTAAGAGTTACTGAAGAGGGCTTGATTGCTCCTAGCCCTAACCTTTTGCAAATAGACAGAGGCATGAGATTTATGCTCGCACCCAAATCACACAAGACATCAGTGATATTATGCCCTCCAATGGTACAAGGAATAGTAAACCTCCCAGGATCTTGAAGTTTTGGAGGTAGCTTGCTCAAGATTGTGCTACACTGCTCAACTAACTCAACTGTATCTATCTCTTGAGGCTTTTTCTTCTTGACTAAAATCTCTATTAAGAACTACACAAATGATGGCATCAATTCAAACACATCAGTGAAAGAAATATTAACTTGAAGTTCTTTCAAAATACTCACAAATTTTTGATACTGGGCCAGATCCTTCGGTGGTATAAGTCTCTGCGGGAATGGTGGAGGCGGCAGAGGTGCCTCCTTTCTCTCTTCTTTCTTCTTTACCTTCTCCACTTTTTCAACTTTTTCTATTTCAGCTCTCTCCACGGACTTGGCCATCAGCTCTCCACCTTCAATTAAAGTCACTGCAAGACATTGTTCTGGCTCTTTTTTAACAGTGCTTATTTCTCCCACCAACTGCCCCAACTGGTGCTCCAGGTTCTTGTGAGCATTGGCAATATCTTGTATGGCCACTGCATGGGCTGCAGTGTCAGCTATCATTCTCTGCTGGCCCGCCATTATCTGCTTTAGCATATCTTCAACTGAACTGCTAACCTGCTGTGGTGGAGCTGAAAGTGGGTGGTAATTATTCGGAGCTCTCGTATTGCCTTGATAATAACCATTACCAAACTGATTTTGACCCTGCAGCCTGTTTTGATTACCCATGTAATAAACTGACTCTGGATTAGAGGAGCAAACCTCTGTAGCATGGTCTTGACCACAAACCTCACAAAAACTCTGGAGTTGTTGCACTGGAGCCACTGGTTACTGAGTCTTTGGCAGAGCTAACTTGCTAATTTGATTGGAAATATCATCCATCCTCGCCCTTAGCTCTGAAACTGCATCTAACTGAAGTACCCCCTGCAGATTTCTGCGTAATAGCTCTACCATCTCCCTGCCAATCAGGATTGCTCTGCAAAAACTTATCTAGTAAATCATAGATCTGGTCAAAATTTAAAGTTAATACTTGGCCTCCAGCAGCAGCATCTACCACGATCTTAGTATGCGCATTCAACCCCTCAACAAAAGTATGTGCAACAACCTCATTGGATTGGTTGTGGTGTGGACAATCTCTCAATAAAGCTTTAAATCGCTCCCAGGCTGAATACAAAGACTCTCCTTATATTTGTCTGAAGGACATAATTTCACTCCTCAGTCGGGCTGTCTTGGCAGATGGATAAAATTTAGCCAAGAACTTCTTAGCCAAATCCTCCCAAGTAGTGATAGACCCAGACTTTTCAGCCTTTAACCACTTCCTTGCTGCCCCAATCAGTGAAAACGGGAACAACGTCAAGCGAACATAATCAGTAGGAACCCCCACTGGCGTATAAGTATCACTGATCTCCAGAAAATTCTAAATGTGTTGCTGCGGATCTTCATGAAGTAATCCACCATATTGCCCAGTCACATGCAGCAACTGAATCATGCCGGACTTAATCTCAAAGTGACCGGTGATAGCGGGCTTAACTATGCTAGACGCTACCCCCTCCAGGCTGGGGAGAGCAACATCTCGCACAGCTAAAGCTAGTTCTGCTGCCATTCATGTAGGTAAAGATCAAGCAGGACCTAATACCTGAAACAACACAAAACTCAAAACAAAAATTAAACCTGAATAGAAAGTAATAAACTGTTCAAAAAGAAATCAGTCAATTGTGTAGTCCCCGGCAACGGCGCCAAAAACTTGTTGCTCCCAACGCACACGCAAGTATACGTGGTCGACAAGTAATAAAGTGATAAGTAGAGTATCGTTCCCACGAGGACTATTCAGACTGAATTCTAGCAAACAATTTATATAAACTATTCAGAGATCTTTTTCCAATAGTGAGGATTTTATTAACTAAAGAACAGTAATTAAATGGTAGAAGTGAATTCAAATAATGGAGCAAAACTTGGTTGTTATCAGTAATAAGGAGACGGTCCAGGGTCAGAGTTACGAACAATCCGGTTGAGTTTTCCGATTGATTCCACTTCTTAAATCCCGGATTACTAACTAACAGGGTAAATGTACCCATGAAAACGTTTCGATTCTTCACAGTCTATGCAGGTTACTTCGACCCCTATATGTCTACGGGTTGAATCACGTGCACGCATTAACGAAATCCGTAATTAGTTAAACTAGACGAACAAGTATATATCTATCCTACTCACAAATTGGTTCCCCGATGCCCGGGTTCACAAACTAGTCCTATTCTTTCTTATTACGTAATTAAATTCCCTCTTTCGAGTTCAATCTAAAAACCATAGATAATGCGTAATAATCGGGCCCTGACAATTACACAAGTGAAATCAAGAAAGAATAAGCAATCCGTTATGGGATTCAATTAATGGAAATCAATCTTCAAACATCAACTTTCATGAAATACTCTAACCCTAGAACGATAACTTTAGCCACGCATACTCATAATAACAACACAAAGATTTGATGAAATAATGAAATAATGATGTAATAGATTAATGGAAGGAAGAAAAACCCTTGTTCAAGATGTTATGAGCTCTCCAATTGCTCCAACGTCTGAACTCCTATCAAAAACTAAGTAAAAGAGTATTTATAGGGTTTACAAAGGCGTGATAATAAGTTAGACCTAAGGCTAAACGAAACAGGAAGTCAAAATACGCTCCAGGGGCGCTATAGCTGGCACCCTGCGCCCCCGAACGCGCCTATACAAGCAGAACCCGTCAAATCTTGGGCGCTTTTGGGGCGCCCCGCGCCACTCAAAGCTCCAGAAGGCTAGGCGCTTTTGGGGGCGCCCCGCGCCACTCAAAGCGCCAGGCATAAATTCCTGCTTCCTTCGTCTGCAGCTCGCGTCGCGTTGTGCCTTCGTATGTTCGATCCAATTCTCAATCCAAATCCAATCTTTTCTTGCTCGATCATGCTCTTTAAAGCTCCAATTGCACTTCATAACAACCTACAATCATACGACATAAAATCGGTGCAAAATCACATCCATCAACTAGAAAATGCGCGAATAAAGTACTCAAACGTGAGGAAATGTTAAGGAAATATTGGCATAAAATGCCATACATCAAAAAAACGGCTAAGAAATAGAATTGGTAGAAATAAATTAATAATAATAGATAATTAAATATTTATGAGAACACATCCCTTCACTAAATACTTACGATGTCTAAATCTACAAAGATACTACACTACAAAAGAACTCATAAAATCTAAATGAAAAAGAAGCGTTGTAATAAATTTTTTAGTCTATACAACTCATAAAGAATTAAAATCTACTCTTAATTGGGAATTGCACGCTATACTAAGAGATATTGTAAGCAGCGAAGAATATTTAAGTAATCTTGAACGCAAAATAAATCGTGTTCCCCTGGGATAGCACATGAACAGACCTGGCTACATAAAGAAATCAAAGAAATAAACAGAAAAATTAGAGAAACAGAATCAAATATTAGAGAAATACAAAAGAATTTAGATTTTTATTCAGAATTATTATATAGTGGAAGATACCATGGGAGTTGTTATAGTCAACTGTTAAAAACCTACGATTTACTCTACCATTTAAAGAGAGATTTATAGGTCCATCTAGCCTTACAACAGGACAGAATAAATATACATTGGGAATAACAGATTCTCAAAAATTTAAACGAAGTATTAGGATTGAAATAGAGTTAGTTAAAATAGAATTAATAGAGATAAAAAGAAGATTAAACTATTTAAGGACAACGTCAGTACCTCAAGAGACTATAAACATAATACTTGAAAGAAAATTAGAAAAAGAAAAGGAAATTAGAAAATTAAAACAATATTAACAACATTGAAAATCTAAAGAAATTAGAATATTTAGATTTACAGATCAGAACAGATAAAAGAAACATTGTATCTAAAAGAAACTCTACAATAAAGTGTAACTTTAGTCAAGTAGAACATATACTACATAGTGAAGACAAACAATATAATACTTTGATAGATCTAATAATTAATTTTGGAGAAATTTTTTAGAATTACACAGAAGCTTTAGAAAAGTGTATAGAAAATTTTGAAAAAGTACAAACTAAACAAAAGAAAAAACTAGATAGAATAGAGAAAAATTTAGATTTTCTAAAAGAACAAAATAACGAAATAGAAAGGAGAATACAAACCCTAAATAATAATCTTGAAAAAATACCAACAAAACAAGAAATAGAAAAGTTAACCAAACCAATATCTGAAAAATCCAAAGAAATAGAGATAAAAACAACTGAGTTAGTAGATAAAGCCACAAAACAAATAGACCTTTTGGAAAAGGATATTAAAAATGTTGTTGAAATTATAGAAAAAATTAAAGAAATTGCTCTTTCATGAGTATAGATCCTAGAGAGATTCCAATATATAAAAAGTATTAAAAATAGCAGAACAAATCCAACCATCAGAAGGTTTATCTGATTACACTCCTCAATCAAAGTCAGACCAGACAGTAATAAAACAAAATAATACTATCATTATTTTACTGAAACGACCTCGGTCAGTCGTTTCAGAAGTTAGAACTCCGATTAGCGTGTCGATAATTTTAAAATCTTCGTAAGGTCCATTGGGACTTATCTGTAAAATTTGAACTAAATTAGACCTCGTTTGGTAGGCATCGGAAGAAGGTTTCAGTTTTTATTGTCGATAAATATTAAAAAGAGATTTGCGAGCTCGGTTTTGGCGAATGAGCTCCGATTCGAAATCCGAAAGTGCCGTTAGATTCGTATGGTTATTTATGACTTTTTTGATTTTTCAAAAGTGAATTTCGAGGTTGTTCGGCTGGTTTCCGCTAAAATGCCGAAACTTAAATAATTTGACCTTTTTCTATTTAATTTTCATATTGAGTTTCGGGAGTCCGATTTGAGATCCGCCTTAGCAAGTGTGTTACTTATATTTTATATAGCTTTCTGGAAAAATTTGGAATTATTTCGAATATCGTAGGGTACCGTTTTAATTTTCGTCACGAAAAGAAAAGAAATTATAAAAGAAAAGAGAAAAGAAAAGAAAATAAAATAAAATAAAATAGAGGGAAAAAAATTAGAGCGGTAGTCCTTAGCTAAGACGCAGTAAGATGTACAAACAGATTCATGAACAGTATTTGAAAGAGAAAGAGAATGAAATGACGGGAGGAAGAGAAAAATGTCAGAAAATGAGAAAAGAGCCGGAAAAAGATATAATTTTTACTCTGAAACATTCAGGTAATGATCTTAATGCATTATTTTAGTTTATTACGTGTGTTTGAATATATTTTGACAGTAAAAATTGGGTTATTAGACATCGTTTTAATAAGTTCAACCGATAGTTTAAAGGGTCAATTGGACCCTGATAGTGGAATTGAGTACATATTCGTACTCAGTGAGTTATGGGCAACATATAAATGTAATTAATTTAGGGTTTGGTTATGTGACCTTAAACCCTCTACATAGGCCTGGTCTGCGTATCGCGTATGCGAATAGGGTATCAGGTTCCTAACTGGATTGCCCTAAGATGTGAGGAATGAAGTCTTTAGCCTAATTTGATAAATTTTTCTGCTTATTGAATAGAGTGAGATCGTTTGGCAATGAAACCAAAGGGTAAAGTGGTTGTTGATTCGCAATGCTAACTTTTGGAAGATGTAAGTATTTATATCCATTTCTTTAGAGGCACCTGGCCTCGTGGATTTTCTACCACGTGTTCCTTACGTGTGTAGCTGCCGATAGGCATACTCATTACGTCTTAGCTTTGGATTTACATTGTATATTATATGTTATGTCCTGTTGTTGGTATTGCATTGAGGATCTGAGCATTGTACTCCGGCTGTGAGTTGGCATCTACTTCCCGGCTGTCGATGAGAGTCCCGCGCCGGTGAAGGATTATTATTGCATCATATTGCATTCATATGCATTATATGTCATTCATATGCATTACATTGCATATCATATTGGGTGCAGGAGTATTCCGCCCCAGGAGCAGGAGGATTCCGCTCCATTGCACATATTGAGGGGTAGGAGGATTCCGTCCAAGGAGCAGGAAGATTCCGCTCCATTGCATCATATTGAGGGGTAAGAGGATTCCGCCCCAGGAGAAGGAGGATTCTGCTTCATTGCATCATATAGAGGGTAGGAGGATTCCGCTCTATTGCATCATATTGAGGGTAGGAGGATTCCGCCCAGGAGCAGGAGGATTCCGCTCCATTGCATCATATTGAGGGTAGGAGGATTCCGCCCTAGGAGCAGGGGGATTCCGCTCCATTGCATCATATTGAGGGTAGGAGGATTTCGCCCTGGAGTAGGAGGATTTCGCTCCATTCATTTGAAACATGTGACCCTTTGCATCATATTTCATTTCATACCATGGCGTAGACTTGTGGTACATAACTACTGTTCTGCTTATACGTACATTACTTATTTGTTGATATGTTTCTGGCTCGTATTCCTGATTGAGTTTATGGTTTCATACGTATTTCCGGTTATTATCTGGCTCTGCCTTTTTATAATTTAAATAAGAGAAATTTGGTTTATCTGTTTCTTCTCCCAGGCTAGCTATCCTATTCTTTGAGTAGCTAGTCTGCCCCACTTATCGAGTCCTTTTGACTCACCCTTGTTTGTTGTTTGTTTCTTGTTTATCTATTTCGTTTCGGCAGGTTCGCTCCAGGATTAAGTTCACCACGTTGTGAAGGAGCGAAGACGACTTCAGCTGTCAGGGTGAGCCAGCTTTTATTCCAGATGGCCACCAGTTTATTGTTTATTATTTCAGTTGCATTTTGCTTCCTTCAGGAGGTATTTGTCTTCTTTTGTACTCTTAGATGTCTAGTCTGGATAGTCCTAAACCTAGTATGTTGGGTAGTCAGCTGTAATTTCTTTTGTACAGCTTAGAGGTATCAGTATATCTGTATTTTTTTAGTCTTATCCTTATTTATGAATTGTTATATTTATTTTCCTAATTTAATTGGTAAGGGTTCGCCCGACGGGTCTAGGGAGGATGTCGAGTGCCCGCACGGCCTAACCGGATTCTGGGTCGTGTCATTTACTCTTAGAATTAAACCAAAAGTTAGATAAAATTATTAAAGAAAAGGAGGTTAGTATTAGTAAAGAACTTGTTTCGATTAACCAACAAATTGAAGACTTAATTAAAGAGTTCAAGAAGGTTGAATTGACCCCACCAAGTAAAAGACCAATTAGACAATCTAAATCATGGACCTTTTTCCAGGTAGGTCAAGAACAATGATGGAACCATCCTAACCAAGCATATCCGAAAAAATTTGGGTTCTAACTTCCTACAAAGACTATTAAGTAGAAATTCAGAGGTAGACCATCAATAATTAGACAAGGTAATAAATGTAGATAGAGTCATAGAGATACATAAATTTTTCAACAAAGTCAACTAAGACTACTTAATCCTAGAATGTTATATAATGTTGGAACTTTTTCAAGAGATGCCCAGCTATATAGACATTACAGAGAACAACAGGTGTCAGCGATAGAGCATATTAGAGCCATAAACCTTATAAATCCTGAATCAGTAAACCAAATAAAAAGGTCGAAAATGAATTTAATGCACTTAGGATTAATCGTCATAGGAATAAAAGGCTTAACCAGAAAAAATCTGGGAACAAAAGTATTAGTTGTAATATATGATAATAGATGGACAGACTCTAAAAAATCAACAATAGGTTTAACTGAAGCAGACATGACAAATAATGAGAGAATATTTTACTGTAGTCCTAATTTTATGATAACTTCGCGGAATTTGGAAAGCATATTAAAATAGGAATACAGACCAAGGAATATGAAGATATGACAAATGGAAATAACTTACTAGTATGTGTAGGATTTATTGGTAAATTAACATCTAGTAGTAGTACTAAATTTAGATTAAAAGAAGATGATGTAGTTGAGCTGATAGGAAATAGAGGTATTAGGCTATTAAAACCTGTTAAAATAGACCCTGAAGAATATACTGGATTAGAATGGAATCTAGAAAAAATCACAAAAAATGAGATATTTACACCTAATGCGTCATTAATGTATACAAACACAAAGGGACGGACATCAGTAAGATTCACTGATTATAATTATACTACACAAAAAGATTTAGACAATGAAACTGAAGAAACATAGTTTATGAATATAGAAGAAATAGGAGAAGATGATAATTTTGCGGTAGATATAGCAATACAATTAGCTAAGAAAAGTGCTATAGAACAACAAAATGTAACTTTTAAATGTAAAGGGTGTAAATTAGGAAATTTACATATAAAACAAGTTGAAAACCATTTTAAAGAATGTGAATTAAGAACATATTGTTGACACCCAATTTTGTCCCGAATTTTTTTTTCAAATTTAATAAATTACGGCAGTATTTTATAATTGAGGATAATTTTGTAAATTAAATATAATTGGTTAATTTCTGAGTAAAAGGGTCAAATTTTACAATACATAGCCTAATTTCTATCCTACCCGTGCAATCACCCGATTTTCTCATTTAAATCCTAAACTGAGGTCAAAATTGCTCCTTCATTTAAAATTTCAGCTTATTTATGCAAAGCCCATATCACACACACAACCCATCATTCACCAATATTCCTATTTCCTACTACACAAAAAAAACCCCAACCCATTATTCACCACCTCCCTCATTATATTCATCTTCCTACTAGACATTAAAAACCCTACACCCACTATCATAATAAAAACCCCAGCCGCGGCACCCCACTAGGCGAGGCTGATCTCCCTCACTAATCACTCCCTCACTAATCACTCTCCCTCATTGATTCTTCACCATTGCTCTCATCCTCTACAAATAACCATCAACACACACCCAAAAACCCATTTTGCACCTGCACACGCGAGCAGAAACAGTGAGGGACACCACCGCCGGCGACCTTTTATGTTTTGTCTATTTCAGTGATTCACTCAGATTGTTCTTATGTTTGACCGGTTGACCCGTTCAGTTTGTGGAAATTTTCTATGACTGGGATTGATTAACCTATGTTGCTGGACTGGCTTATGCATGTATTGGATTTTCTGAGTGCAGGGATTCATTTTGGGGTAAATTTTATCCATTATGGAACATTGGATTGATTTAGACAGATACTACGTGGCCGATGAAAATACACATGCACGTATTGAGGCCTACACAAGGAATTGACGGACAATAAATTGACGGATTTTGAACATGATACTACACTTGAACCGTCCCGTTCCCGTGTTCCTAAAGCAAAAGGCGATGATGAATGCACTTTAATGCAAAGCAAATTGAATAGAGTAGTGGGTTTGGTGCTTTGGCATGGCAACACGGCCCAGGCTCCGTATTTGCAACCGTACCAAATCCCGAGCCTCTATTCGACGCGCCATACAAACCTGAGCCTAAATTTTGCAAAAACAACCCCTTTATTATTATTATTATTATTATTATTATTATTATTATTATTATTATTATTATTATTATTATTATTATTAGTATTATTATTATTATTATTATATATTTTATTATTATTATTATTATTATTACTTTATTACTTTATTGTTATTTTAATTTATTAATTATTACACTTTATTATCGTACTAATTTAGTTTAAATTCCCATTTTATTGCGAGGTACATCTTGGCACGAGTAATTCGGGAACGCTTTTTTGGTTAATTTCCGTAGCATTGGAGTCGTTTGGATTGAATTTGGATTCGAGCATTCAAAATAAGACTTAGGAATTTTAGAAAATCCAAGGCTCCCGCAAGTTGATCATTTCCCGGGTTTTATCTTTAAACTTCGCATTACTTTCCTTGGATATTTATGCAAATAAATGTGTAAAATACTTTATTTATCAATAATATTTGATTGCTTGGTATATTGCTTTACTTTATATGTATTATCCTTTTATTTTTGAAGTCGTTATTTAATTTATTGCAAACTGGGGCAAATTAGCAAAATGCGTGCAAATTAAAATATTTTTCATAAACAAGTTTTATTTCGATTGATTATTTTAGATAAATTTTCTAGAAAAGCATATTTTGCAAATATTTTGGAAACCTGTCGAATTAACCGTATTTTACGGAATTTCGGAAGTGCCTTAAAAACCTTCTTCCGAAATTAATAAAACCTCTTACCTTTAGAATCTCTGAAAGAAAGACCGTCTTTTTTATAAAAATGGAGTTTTGCACGCATTTGTTAATTTGGTTCCCTGTTTTCCTTAAATTGGGTGGCGACTCCAAAACTCCAAAAGAGTTAGCCCATCCTGTTGATATTCCGGAATTTATCATTTTCGGGGTAATTTTTGGGGTTCAACAGCATGGCGACTCCGCTGGGGAGCAATAAAGGTTTTGACCATAAAGGTTTCCAATTGTTTGCAACTAGCATGCCTAATTTATTTGCTTTATTATATCTATTTGTTTGGTTTGCCTTATAAAGCATGCATTGTATTAATTTGTGCATAATCTGCGTTCCGTTCATATTTCCTCCCTCATGGAGCCTGTCAATTCTCTTTCACCTCCTCGATTTCATCACGGGGTACCCGCTTGACGGGTAGTTATGCAGGAAGGGCATTGCCCTTACCTCACTCTTTCAAACTTCTTTCGTATCACCAAAAGTTAGTTCGGGATATTGAGATTGCCTGGTTTTGTCATGGCCAGTTCTACTACGTTGTGAGGCCAGGTCTATCCCGCATAGGTCGATTCAGCCTCAACCGTTAGCCCACTCTTAGAAGGAAATTAGGTCATGCATGCATATACACCTTAGTTTGGGGGAAGGTTCGGCAGATTTGGTTGGTTTGTATTTTTGAGATGGCTTGGTGTAGTGAGATCTAAGAGGCGAAGCCCCTGGTGTCTTTAAAAGGATCGGTGGGGTCCCTCTCATGAATGGCTTTGCGTGTGTGCAGGCTTATGTTGATTATCCAGCTGCAACTTTGTAAAAATTGAAGTATGCTTGTCGCATACTAGGAGAGTGAAGCCCCTGTGTCTTTGAATGACAAGTGGGGTCCCTCTTTGAAGACCAGTGCGGTCTTGGCTGCCTAGGAAACTGAGAGGCTTGATTAAAGCCGAGGACCAGTGAGGAGCCTTATGAACAAGGTCTGTGCGCCTTGCAAAACCTAGGAAACTGAGAGGCTTGATCAAAACGGAGGACCAGTGAGGTTTTATTTTGAAAGGCCAATTGGCGCCTTTCGTGATTTGCAGTCTGGTATTGTGGAGGCAGTTGGAAATTTCTCCCTGGATGTGGTAAAGCAATTGGGAATCGTGTTTGGAGGAGTGTGGATGTTTGCAAAAGCTATGGAGGGCTGTTTCGGGTTTTAGGCATTTGGGTTTAGAATTTTGTGCAGATGCTGTGGAGAACATGAGCTGTGTTAAAATGTTAATTGCCTGTCTTGCTTTATTTTCTCAAAATGCGTCAAATACTAGGTGTTGCTTGCTTGTATGCAATCCTATGAATAACATGCAAACTATCTTAGTTACCCTTTGTGAGGTTTCTTTTGTTTTGTTTACTTCTCTATCAAATGTTGGATTTGTGAAGTGGCAGACCATCCACCATGCAAAGGTTTCGAGATATGATTGATGGTAGACGCTTTAGCTCGTGAACGGTGCAGTACCAGAAGCTAATGGCATTGCTTGAAAGAACTTGGCGATTGAACTTAGTAGCATTGTTTTCAATTTTAATTCAGATTGAGACCCTGAATTGCATTGTACTTTAAAGCTTATGTTATTCTGAATCAACTCATTTTGAATTTATGAAAGTTGAAATAAAATTCATCACATTCTTATTATGTTATTTACGCTTGCATTTGTTTCCATTGCAAAATTAAAATTGATAAACCTGTCAAAACTTTGCTTGTAACGTATGGCAAAACAACTGAACAATTTAAAGCGATGCACTGAAAGTTATTGTCTGCGCTCTTTGGATATCGCACTATCTGTTAGAACTTCAACTGGGGCAGCTTTATTTGATGGTATATGGCACTGAAGCAGTGGTGCAGAACTACGCACGGTCTGATTCCCAAGGAGGGATACGTAGGCTCTCCATCGGGCTCGACCCTTTAGCATTTAAGTTTTCACTTTCCCCCAAGAAGGACAACTGGGGAAAATTTTGCAAAATGAGTTAGAGATGCGCAAGATAATAACTGGGGCAGAATTTTGCAAGAAGCGGCGTTGGTTATTAAAGATGAGTTGGCAAGAATTTTGAAATCGGTTAAGCAAACAGTGCAAAGTCTAAGACAAAGGACGTTCAGTTTGTTTTAAAATATGTTACAAGTTTAAGTCAAGGCAAAAATTTTCAAAATGCATCTTTGACTTCATTTGCATGCTTATTTCACTCGCTATATTGCATTAAAATATTTTATCTTGCCTCTATTTTTCAAACTCTATGCTATTTGAGTTCATGAGCCAAGTTTCTGAAAGCAATTCGCAAATCCAAGTCCAATGAAGACGAGGAAGCAGCAGAAGCAGGAAGATCAGGATGAAGTCTGCACAAATCAAACGCTTCCCCTTCCCTCGTCAGAACTAACAATTTTTTTTGAGAGCAGGAACATGAAAGCTTGCATTGAAAAGATCATTCGCACTATGGATGAACAGTTTATAGAACGTGCATTCAAAGTTGCCTTGCAAATTGCGTCGCATTGCCCTTTTCATGACTTAAAGCATTATGCTTTGTCATGAGTTATTGCCGAACAGGCGGCATTTCTACCCCTATGACTTTCATTCCTAATAGGCGACAAAGCCGAGGCTTGTTTTGTGTTTTCAAAACTAAGCCAAATAGGGCATCGCTTTGTTTCAGGCTATAATCCGCACAAGGCCATCCTTGCCGGATTGTCTCGCCAATTGATTTATCAATGGCTATCGCACTGACTACATTTCCGCACTACTTTGCTTTACACTTATTTTGAATTACGCCTTCACACTTGCTTTAAAATTAACGCCTTGCTTTACTCTTTCAGGTTGACCATTGGCTACGAGGATCCCCTTTGTTGGACTATCTCGCCTATTGATTCGCCAAATGTCTCTTGCATTGCTCTACATTCCCACATTACTTTGCTTCGCACTTTCTTTGAATTATGTCTTCACACTTGCTTTGACATTAACGTCTTGTTTTACTTTTCAGGTTAACAGGTCAGTCCCGAGACCCTCCTTGCTTCGTGCCGGACCGGTTCGCCAGCTGATTTGTTCGACAATCAACCCCAAGACCCTCCTTGCTGTGTGCCCGACCGGCTTGCCAGTTGATTTGTCAAGATTGTCCAAATTGCTTTGCACTCGCTTTAAATTACGCCTTCGCATTTTCTTTGTATTACGTCTTGTTTTACTTTTCAGGTTAACAGGTCAGTCCCGAGACCCTCCTTGCTTTGTGCCGGACCGGTTCGCCAGCTGATTTGTTCGACAATCAACCCCAAGACCCTCCTTGCTTCATGCCCGACCGGCTTTCCAGTTGATTTGTCAAGATTGTTTAAAATGCCTTGCTCTATGCCTTCGCATTTGCTTTATTGGTTCGCCAGTGGATGGGAAGACAATTTATCAAAGATACAGCAGCTTGCACTTACAAATTACGTCATGCCTACCATAAGCAATTGGAGGCATTATTATGAAGCCTATCATAAGCAATTGAAGGCTCTTTTATTATTGATCCTACCGTAAGCAATCGGAGGGTCTTATCATCAAGTCTATCGTGAGCAAACAAAGACTTCATTAGCATTGAAGCCTACCATAAGCAATTGGAGGCCTTATTCTGAAGCCTATCATAAGCAATTGAAGGCTCTTTTATTATTGATCCTACCGTAAGCAATCGGAGGGTCTTATCATCAAGTCTATCGTGAGCAAGCGAAGACTTCATTAGCATTGAAGCCTACCATAAGCAATTGGAGGTCGTATTTTGAAGCCTATCATAAGCAATTGAAGGCTCTTTTATTATTGATCCTACCGTAAGCAATCGGAGGGTCTTATCATCAAGTCTATCGTGAGCAAGCGAAGACTTCATTAGCATTGAAGCCTACCATAAGCAATTGGAGGCCTTATTCTGAAGCCTATCATAAGCAATTGAAGGCTCTTTTACTATTGATCCTACCGTAAGCAATCGGAGGGTCTTATCATCAAGTCTATCGTGAGCAAGCGAAGACTTCATTAGCATTGAAGCCTACCATAAGCAATTGGAGGCCGTATTTTGAAGCCTATCATAAGCAATTGAAGGCTCTTTTATTATTGATCCTACCGTAAGCAATCGGAGGGTCTTATCATCAAGTCTATCGTGAGCAAGCGAAGACTTCATTAGCATTGAAGCCTACCATAAGCAATTGGAGGCCTTATTCTGAAGCCTATCATAAGCAATTGAAGGCTTTTTTACTATTGATCCTACCGTAAGCAATCGGAGGGTCTTATCATCAAGTCTATCGTGAGCAAGCGAAGACTTCATTAGCATTGAAGCCTACCATAAGCAATTGGAGGCCGTATTTTGAAGCCTATCATAAGCAATTGAAGGCTATTTTGTTATTGATCCTACCGTAAGCAATCGGAGGGTCTTATCATCAAGTCTATCGTGAGCAAGCGAAGACTTCATTAGCATTGAAGCCTACCATAAGCAATTGGAGGCCGTATTTTGAAGCCTATCATAAGCAATTGAAGGCTATTTTGTTATTGATCCTACCGTAAGCAATCGGAGGGTCTTATCATCAAGTCTATCGTGAGCAAGAGAAGACTTCATTAGTATTGAAGCCTACCATAAGCAATTGGAGGCCGTATTTTGAAGCCTATCATAAGCAATTGAAGGCTATTTTGTTATTGATCCTACCGTAAGCAATCGGAGGGTCTTACATCAAGTCTATCGTGAGCAAGCGAAGACTTCATTAGCATTGAAGCCTACCATAAGCAATTGGAGGCCGTATTTTGAAGCCTATCATAAGCAATTGAAGGCTATTTTGTTATTGATCCTACCGTAAGCAATCGGAGGGTCTTATCATCAAGTCTATCGTGAGCAAGCGAAGGCTTCATTAGCATTGAAGCCTACCATAAGCAATTGGAGGCATTATTCTGAAGCCTGTCATAAGCAATTGAAGGCTCTTTTGTTATTGATCCTACCGTAAGCAATCGGGGATTTATTATCAAGTCTATCGTGAGCAAGCGAAGACTTCATTAGCATTGAAGCCTACCATAAGCAATTGGAGGCCTTATTTTGAAGCCTAGCATAAGCAATTGAAGGCTCTTTTGTTATTGATCCTGCCGTAAACAATCGGAGGTTTTATTATCAAGTCTATCGTGAGCAAGCGAAGACTTCATTAGCATTCAAGTATACCATAAGCAATTGGAGACATTATTATGAAACCTATCATAGACAATCAAAGGACGCTATTGTTATGGAGCCCACTGTAGGCTCAATCATGATTTACGGCCGAAAGGCGGCATTTCTATCTCTTATAATTCTTGTAAATTTTAAACATATCTGTTTCATTTCTATTTCTCTTTAAGAGGGCACTTACTAAATTTCATTGTTGTGATTTGCACATATCGCTAAATTTGGAGAAGTACCTGCTTTAATGAGCTTTGTGTCTTTGCTTTACTTTAATCTTGTTTGTTTAGTTCGTCTTGTAGATAAGCATCTCGGGTTCTTCCACCCACAAATAGGATATCCCGGGTTCTTCCACCCACAAATAAGATATTCGGGTCATTCCACCCACAAATAGGATATTCGGGTCATTCCACCCACAAATAGAATATCTCGGGTCCTTCCACCCACAAATAGGATATGCAGGTTTCTTTCAAGTTGCATTGAGACACTGGATGCTTCAAGACCAGACGTTTCATTTGTTTTGTCAAGGGATTGAAGCACAATACAAGATTGCGTTGTAAACTGCCTCTTCATCAATTAAAGCATTATGCGTATCATCGTTTGTTGCCAAACAGGCGGCATTTTCTATCTTTATGATTCTTCTTTCAAAATAAACGTTATGTTGAGGCCTGCATAGATAGTTTAAGACAAGTCGGCTGAAACACCACTTTCGTAGTGTTTTTGCGATGTCGGTTGTCTTGCAATATTGGCATTTTATGTTTAAAGTAGATTGATAATCTAAGACAAGTCGGCTGAAACACCACTTTCGGAGTGTTTTCGCGATGTCGGTTGTCTTGCAATATTGGCATTTTATGTTTAAAGTAGATTGATTATCTAAGACAAGTCGGCTGAAACACCACTTTCGGAGTGTTTTCGCGATGTCGGTTGTCTTGCAATATTGGCATTTTATGTTTAAAGTAGATTGATAATCTAAGACAAGTCGGCTGGAGCACCACTTTCGGAGTGTTCCGCAATGTCGGTTGTCTTGCAATATTGGCATATTGTATTTGAAGTACATGATTCAACTTGAGATATTATGTCTCGTTAGTCAACTTATCTTATGAAAGCCTTGCATTTTACAATTCGTTCATGCTTTACTTATTGTCTTGCTTTACTGTTTCAGAATAAGGATCAACTTAGAGGTTCTCCGGGCGGAGTACTTTGTCAGTTGATCGAAGAAAGAACTTATCAATGATACAGCAACCCGCATTTACAGTTTTATCACTTTATCTATTTCTTATTCCAATTATTACAATTTATTAGCAGTTGCACGCTTACCGCTTGTTGAGATTATTGCAGGATTTTTAGCAGCACCGCAGCAGCGTTTGGAGCATAACGTGGAGCTTTTCTTAGCGACGAACCGGGGCAATCGTTGATATGAGCTAGACTCGTCAACAAAGACCTGAAAAATCGCACCCGCATAAGTCATCCACCCTAGAGGTAAGTCTCTTGTTAAACCTGAGTCTGAGGTTTGAGTTTGAAGACAAGATGGCTCGGTTATCAAGGTGCAGTGGAAGCTATGTCCGTGTAAATCCCTCTTTATGGGTGTGTCGTCGACCACATTTTCATAACTTGGGTGATTACAAGCCTCTTTTCCCGCGCTCGAGTAGTCGTTACTATCTCGTCTTTGATTTTCAAATCGCGTCGAACTACATATGGCCTGATTATCTTTCAGCCCGAGATATGTAGGCAACTCGGAAACCGAAGTTCGGCCATGCCCATAAGCCTCACATTTTGATCCCAGGAATCGAAGTCTTGGCTTTACCGTGACAAAATTTGGTTTCACGTCAACTTTCTTTACCCTGAAAACTCTTTCATCCTTTTCGGGTAAAGAGGGGCAGCTGTTGACACCTAATTTTGTCCCGAATTTTTTTTCAAATTTAATAAATTACGACAATATTTTATAATTGAGGATAATTTTGTAAATTAAATATAATTGGTTAATTTCTGAGTAAAAAGGTCAAATTTTGCAATACATAGCCTAATTTCTATCCTACCCGTGCAATCACCCGATTTTCTCATTTAAATCCTAAACTGAGGTCAAAATTGCTCCTTCATTTAAAATTCCAGCTTATTTATGCAAAGCCCATATCACACACACAACCCAACATTCACCAATATTCCTATTTCCTACTACACAAAAAAAAACCCCAACCCATTATTCACCACCTCCCTCATTATATTCATCTTCCTACTAGACATTAAAAACCCTACACCCATTATCATAATAAAAACCCCAGCCGCGGCACCCCACTAGGCGAGGCTGATCTCCCTCACTAATCACTCCCTCACTAATCACTCTCCCTCATTGATTCTTTACCATTGCTCTCATCCTTTACAAATAACCATCAACACACACCCAAAAACCCATTTTGCACCTGCACACGCGAGCAGAAACAGTGAGGGACACCACCGCCGGCGACCTTTTATGTTTTGTCTATTTCAGTGATTCACTCAGATTGTTCTTATGTTTGACCGGTTGACCCGTTCAGTTTGTGGAAATTTTCTATGACTGGGATTGATTAACCTATGTTGCTGGACTGGCTTATGCATGTATTGGATTTTCTGAGTGCAGGGATTCATTTTGGGGTAAATTTTGTCCATTATGGAACATTGGATTGATTTAGACAGATACTACGTGGCCGATGAAAATACACATGCACGTATTGAGGCCTACACAAGGAATTGACGGACAATATATTGACGGATTTTGAACATGATACTACACTTGAACCGTCCCGTTCCCGTGTTCCTAAAGCAAAAGGCGATGATGAATGCACTTTAATGCAAAGCAAATTGCATAGAGTAGTGGGTTTGGTGCTTTGGCATGGCAACACGGCCCAGGCTCCGTATTTGCAACCGTACCAAATCCCGAGCCTCTATTCGACGCGCCATACAAACCTGAGCCTAAATTTTGCAAAAACAACCCCTTTATTATTATTATTATTATTATTATTATTATTATTATTAGTATTATTATTATTATTATATATTTTATTATTATTATTATTATTATTATTACTTTATTACTTTATTGTTATTTTAATTTATTAATTATTACACTTTATTATCGTACTAATTTAGTTTAAATTCCCATTTTATTGCGAGGTACATCTTGGCACGAGTAATTCGGGAACGCTTTTTTGGCTAATTTCCGTTGCATTGGAGTCGTTTGGATTGAATTTGGATTCGAGCATTCAAAATAAGACTTAGGAATTTTAGAAAATCCAAGGCTCCCGCGAGTTGATTATTTCCCGGGTTTTATCTTTAAACTTCGCATTACTTTCCTTGGATATTTATGCAAATAAATGTGTAAAATACTTTATTTATCAATAATATTTGATTGCTTGGTATATTGCTTTACTTTATGTGCATTATCCTTTTATTTTTGAAGTCGTTATTTAATTTATTGCAAACTGGGGCAAATTAGCAAAATGCGTGCAAATTAAAATATTTTTCATAAACAAGTTTTATTTCGATTGATTATTTTAGATAAATTTTCTAGAAAAGTATATTTTGCAAATATTTTGGAAACCTGTCGGATTAACCGTATTTTACGGAATTTCGGAAGTGCCTTAAAAACCTTCTTCCGAAATTAATAAAACCTCTTACCTTTAGAATCTCTGAAAGAAAGACCGTCTTTTTTTATAAAAACGGAGTTTTGCACGCATTTGTTAATTTGGTTCCCTGTTTTCCTTAAATTGGGTGGCGACTCCAAAACTCCAAAAGAGTTAGCCCATCCTGTCGATATTCCAGAATTTATCATTTTCGGGGTAATTTTTGGGGTTCAACACATACAATATTGGATATAGAGAAGAGAGTAAAAAGATTAGAAGAACTTTTTGAAGAAACTCAAAAAATAGAAGTCGATAATAATCTAAATGTAGAAACGACAATAAGTCTAGAAGAATCTGTAGTTAGTTTTAAAGAATTAATGGAAGGAACGACTTCATCCGCCACAACAAAATCGGTAGGAAAGAGAATTCCAATAGAACAACCAATACAGTTACAAGGAGGAAATAAAGGAAAAATATTAAATATTGCAGCACATGATCCTCAAACATGGAATTCGGTAATAGATATATGGAAAGGAATAGTTATAGCAGATTACATAAAAAATCATCGGTCAGGTTTAGACACAGAAACAATGTATAAATATTTAGAAATATTCTTAGGGGAATCAACAAAAGGATTATGGGAACAATACAAGACAGAATTTCCAGAAGAATTCTAAGGTCTATTATCATTAGGTGCTAATCCTTATAATTTTATAAATAAAATACATAGTCTAATTATGGGAGAAGACCCTAACACTGGACATATAATTATACAGAGAAATGCTCTAATAAAATTAGAACAATTAAGTATAAGTAATTGGTTTCATATTAGAAAGTTTTTAAATGATTACTTTTATTATATGAGTATTAGTGGTAATACTTTTAATTAAGAACTAGGAAAGAAGTCATTTAATAAACTACCAGGTGCTTTAGGAAGAGAAATAGAAGATAGAAAGAATAAAAGAGAAGGAGTAATACAATACCCAACGTCTAAATGGCCAATTGGGCATAGAATTCAACATATAATGGAAATACTACAAGAAAAATGTACAAATTTACAAATACAAAAGCAATTAAAATAGAATGAAATGAATTTCCGTAAAAGCATGATCTATACAGCGCATAGTTATGATAAAAAGGAACATAAAATAAAGAAAAGACCATTTAGAGGGTATGAACATCATCCAAAAAGAAAGATCAAAAAATACTATCTAAGGAGGTGGAGAACTAAAAAACCATACTTGAATAAAGAAAGACGTGTAAGAAAATATAGAACAGATAGAAATTATAGAAATAAATTAGAAAGCTTTACTTGTGGAAGTATAGAACATCTAGCAAATACATGTCCTAAAAAGATGAATGATAAAGGTAGAAATTCTCAATTAATAGAAGAATTAAAAGAAAAATTAATAAATGTAGATGAATATATGTCTGATAATAAAAGCATAAATTCAGTAGTTAGTATAGAATTAGCAGAAAATGAGATAATAGATTCTTCCGACTCTGAGAATGAAGAATTTATAAATGAAATAGGAGTAGAAGATTTGCAGTTAGAGGAGTTACGCTTTAATACCTTTATGAATATCACAGACGATTGTAGAGATAGTTTCGAGAAAAATAAAGGATTAGATAGTAATCTGTGCTCTATATGTAAATGGTATCCAAGTAGAAATAAAAGAGCTAAATGTAGAATATGCTACTTAGAAGGGTGTATTAAGTGCATAGAACAAGTTTTAGCAATAGATTTATCAAAGAAATAGAACTAGATGATAGAGAAGCTGTTTACATGACAAATCTTAGAATATCAGCATTGAAAAATAGATTAAATGATGTAGAAAGAAGGATAGTCAAAATAGAAAGAAATAAAGAAAAACTACAAGATGTGCCAGAGACATCAGTAGAATATGAATTGATGAATAAAGACTATGATGTCTTAATTTGTAATGAGGATAAGAAATTTAGTACTATAAAAGTATTAGCAAGAATAAAAATAGAAGAAGTCAAGATAGAAACCTTAGCCTTAGTAGATACAGGATATACTAAATGTATAATTAATAAAAGGATAATACCAAATAAGTTGATAAAAACCTTAGAAAAATCAGAATTAGCTTTGCAAATGGACAGAACCCATAATGTTTACAATCATTATGTAGATAAAGCTTATATAAGTTTTATTAACACATGTTCTGATTTTCGTCCATTTTATAAACTAGACAAGATATGGGTAAGAGATTTAAACATAAATATAAATTTTATATTAGGATTGAGCCTTATTTTAAATAACAGCGGTAGTTGTCTAGTTACTAGAGACGGAATAACATTCTTTAAAAATCTCACTCATACGCCTGTCCAGACAGAAAAATATCCCACTCGAAGTAAACATATGATAAAGCATCATAGTTCGGCAGAGAAACATGGTGGACATATACAAGAAAATAAATTATGTTGTAAAAGTTGTAACAATCATAAAGACTGTGAAGAGAGTGACAACATGATAGAGGAAATAGAAGAAGAAATTCAGGAAGAAGGTATAGAAAAAGAATATACTTTGATAGAAGTAGATAAAGAATTTTATAACTTTAAAAAAGGAATAGAAAGGATAGGAATAATAAAAAAACAAGAAGATTTATAAAAAATAATAAGTATACTAGACGAGATAGAAATTATAGGAGAAAAAACTTTGAAGCATTGGGAAAATAATAAAATTGTTTGTAGGTTAGATATTATAAACCCCGATGTACCATTTTAACAGCAGCTATAGAAGCTACTAACTAAGATTTAGAAGACTCTAAAGTTCAAATAAAAGAATTATTAGATTTAAGAGTAATAAGGAGATCTATGTCAAGGCATAGGTCTGCTGCATTTATGGTAAGAAACCATAATAAAATAATCAGAGGAAAAGCAAAAATGGTAATTAATTATAAAAAACTCAATGATAATACTAGAATGGACGGCTATAAGTTACCAGATAAAGCAGAATTAGTAAATAGAATACAAGGCAAAAGAATTTTCAGTAAGTTCGATTGTAATTCGGGATACTGGCAAGTTAAGATGCATGAATATAGTATAGAGTGGACCGCATTTACATGTCCAGAAGGTCACTTTGAATGGTTAGTAATGCCTTTTGGACTAAAGACAGCCCCACCAATTTTTCAAAGGAAAATGGATAATATATTTGGAGAATATAATAACTTTGTTTTAGTATATGTAGATGACATACTAGTTTTCAGTAAAGATATGAAAGTACATTTAGGACACTTACAAGCAGTCTTCAATTTATTCCTTAAAAATGGAATAATAGTCAGTAAAAAGAAGATTGAATTGTGTAAAAGTTGTATTAATGTTTTAGGGGTTACTCTTGGAGACAGAATAAAATTACAGCCACGCATAGCTGAAAAGGCTCTAGAAATGCCAGACAAATTAGAAAATACTAAAGAGTTACAGAAATTCTTAGGATTAATTAATTACGCTAGAAATTTTATCAAAGATTTAGCTAAGATAGCAGGACTTTTATATGCTAAAACAGGGTCCAAAGGACAAAAATATTTTAACACCGAGAATATTAAGCTGGTATAAAATAAAAGAAAAAATAAAAAATATCCCAGACTTAAGTATGCCACTAGAAATTGATTATTTAATTATAGAAACGGATGGAAGTTTTGAAAGATAGGGAGCAGTTTTAAAAGCAAGACCTAACAAGTATAGTGGTAAGACTGAAGAAAAAATTTGTGCATATCAAAGTGGAAAATATAAAGAAAATGGTAACGTGAGTAGTATAGATGCTGAATCTTAGCAGTAATTTATGGCCTAAATAGTTTTAGACTATATATTTTAAACAAATCAGAAATATTAATAAGAATAGATTGTGAGGCTATAGTTAAATTTTATCAAAAAATCAATGAAAGGGGTAGTAGTAGAAGAAGGTGGTTAAACTTTCTAGACACAATATCTATATATAATAAAGTTATTTTTGAACATATTAAAGGAAAAGATAATATATAAGCTGATGAACTAAGTAAGTTAATATCAAACTTAGAAAATAACCAGTCTTGTTTAAATGTGTAGCAGACTATCGAAGAACAAGACCCTATGGCTACTGAAGCTAAAACATAGACAGACAAAGGAAAGGCAGAAAAAGCCTCCTACTCAGAGATATATTCGCAGGCTGTGCTAAAAAATGTTCATTTTAAGCCACAGTCCTCAGCATACATATCATTCATAGAAAGACTCACTTTTGGAAAACAACAATTGATTTGCTATCCAAAATCTAATATTTCTTTTAGACAAGAAGAACATACAATATTAGACAGACAACAAAAATGTCTGGTGGATAATTTATGGATATGTTATAACAAGACTCTTAGAGACATAAAATATTTTATAGCCTGCCTAAACGTAGTATATGAGTATTTTACTCAGAAAAATAAAGATAATAAGTTCCAGTTCTATGTAGTAGTACATGGAAAAACTACTAATATTTTTAGAACATGGAAAAAAGTCTTAGTAGCTATTAAGAATATAACTAAACCTCTTTACAAAGGGTTCAATACTTTTGCAGATGCCACAAACTATGCTAAGGATTATTTAGGTCCAAACTATTATGTTTCACAATTTCTAAAGCAATTCTAAAACCCAAATACCAGTCCTCAATACAAAATTTAAGATAATAAGTTTCAGTTCTATGTAGTGGTACATGGAAAAACTACTGGTATTTTCAGAACATGGTTATATATATATAGTGCGTGATTTAAATCTGATAGTAAATCTTTTTAAGTGTATGGTTGACTAATGAAAGAAAGTTGAGGAGTAATTATATATTATCCCTTTTTTAGTTTGCCACACCTAGTCCCTTCACATGGTCACCATACGGATAAAGAAAATCTATTTTGCAAACTCATAAAAATCAAAAGAATTTTAATCAAAGATTAAGCATTGAGCCAAGAGGAACCCATTCTAACACTATATCGAATTGATCCGAATTCAACTAAACTTTCAACGATCAAGTCAAATTAAATTCTAAATAAAATCAAGCTAAAATTCTTTTCAAAACGAGCCGAACTAAAATGCAACCGAGTTGGTCGGGTACTAAACTAGAGAAGAATTAGCTAAAAGACCCCTCAAAGTGTTGAATAAAAAGTTTAACCTTTCCATTTTTTTGACTTATTTTTGGAGAGAGAAAAACTTAAGTGGGTTTAAGTGGGGACCAAGGGCTGGATTAGTATTCTTAGAAACTTGTGGGTGCAAAACAATAATTCCTTAGGGTGCAAAACATAAAAAACTTGTGAACTCTTTTGAAATAAAAAAAAAAGTACCCGGGTAATTTAAAACATAACGGATACTACATCTACTCTATTTGGTTGATCATATACTACATTGTGTCGTTCCAATTTTCACTCTCAACTTCTCCTATTTTCTCTCTATCAACTGCCTGCACGACTTCATAACTGCTGTGAGTGTCCCGTTTGAGTTATTTAAAGGATCTCTGTGGGTTAAGCACATTATCGACGAAGAGCATAAACAGGTACGCACTCGATTTTGTTAGGGTTTTTATTTGAAATTTAACTCTGTATTTTCTTCGATTAATGGCTATTCTGCATCTTTACATCGAGATTTCGGGTAATGGGTTTTGTTATGTTACTAGTTTATACGCAATTTTCGATTTAGGATTTCGGTTTAATTTTTGGGGATTTTTCTTTAACTTTCGTATTAAAATGTGGTTTGTGTAGGTGTAATTTTTGGGGGGTTTTTTCTTTAACTTTCGTTGTAAAAATGTGTTTTGTTTAGGTGTTTAAATGCCTAGGGTAAAGCACGCCGTTCCGAAAGGAAAAGGTCCACGAACTTGGGAAGAGCGTAGAGCGGAGCTTCTAGAAAACAAGAGAGCTAAGGAAAAAAAATATACATACGCGTAGGTGGCCCATGCGTAAATCAGCGCAAGAAGCTTGGGTGTCTGCGAACATCCCCAAAGATTTTGTCAAATGTAAAAGAAGAAGGGTGGAGGAACATGATGATAGTGATGCCACATCCACCGATAAAGATGTTGGTGGTGGTCAAACAGAGGTGGGTGACAACTCAGAGTACCTGAGTTCAAAAGGAGCCTCTCCTGATACCTTTGATCAGATAGACAGATTTCAAGCTGAAGATGGAGTTGGTAGTAGTGCTGCTGCTGCAGCAAAAGAAAAGGAAAGACTGTTGTTATTGATGATGAAGAGCATGAGGATGATTCTGGGGAGGCAAGTAGGAAGAGCGCTGGTCCAGGGGATGGAGAGGAGGATCAGGCTGGTGCAAGGGATGATGGAGTTGATAAAGGGGTTGATAGGGATGATGCTAGTGCTGGGAAAAAAAAAGAGGGAGATAAGGAAGAAGGGGATGAAGATGATGAAGAGGATGTGCATCCTCTTGACAGATTGAGTATTCCAAAGAAGGTGATTGACATTGACGTCAGTACCTTTAGGTTCAAAACCTGGTTGTCAAGGTTTGAATCATTTAATGCAAAGATCTCTGTGAGATCTTCAGTGAAAAAGTTTTATGACTTCAAGACCAAGTTGGCAAAATTGGGGCTTGAAAAGATGTTTGGGAGATCAGTTTTTGGGGATTTCTTAAGCCTATCTGAGAGTTGGACCTTCAATGGTCAGCTGGTGCACAGTGCTTTTGAGGACTATTAGACAGTCCAAGAAAAAACATGAGATATGGTTCTTAATAGATGGTAAGCCAGTCTGTTTTGGCTTGAGGGAGTTTTACTTGATGACTGGCTTAAACTGTTGTCAAGAGCCAGATACCAAATTGAAGGCCAAGTTCTTGGCAAGTGGTGAAGGATTTCTAGAGAAGGTCTGTGGTGGTGAGGAAGTGAGGACAGAAAATCTGCTGTACTTGATGGTGTAGAGACAGTTCTCTAAGGAAGAGAAGCTAAAGTTGGCTCTTCTGTGGTTCCTCCATACTGTTCTGATGGCGAGGGACAAAACAAAAAATGTTGAGAAATGGTAGATCCAATGTGTGGATAACCTGGACTTTTTCAGCAAGTACCCCTGGGGTAGGCTTTGTTATGACTTGACAGTGGACTACCTCTACAATAAAGTGGATTTTGCGAAGACCCATCGACAACATGTAGAGGGAAAAATTGCCGGTTATGCACTGTTTCGATTCCCATGGGCCTTCCTTGTAAGTATTATTATTTTATTTTCCAGTTTTATTAAGAATGATTGTGTGAAAACTTAAGTAATGTGACTGTGGCATTCATGACAGGCATGGATATATGAGGTTGTGCCCTTGGTTGGCCGTAATGCTGGCAAATCTGAACAGTCCCCCTTGCCAATCCCAAGGATGCTGAGGTGGCAGCAGACAAGAAGAAATTTGGGAGATGTTGATGCAGGCCATCAAGGAGCTAGACAGGTATGTACCAATTCAATTTATTAATTATGTTATCATTTAATGATTAATTAGGTTATTAATTATTTTATCATTTGATGACAGGTTTTGCACCCTTTCTTGATCCCAACAGTGCAAGAAGTTGAGGGTTGCAAAAAATTTGTCTCTCCTCATGCTGATGAGGCCGAGGATCCTGCACTGAACAGGGTAAGGGCTATGCTGGAGGGGGTCACTGGCATTAAGTACATTGTGGAGGAGTATGCTGATGAAATGCACAAAACTGAAAGCCAGGAAGATAGGGGTGATGATGTTGATGATGGTGATGATGATGGTGCTGGTGATGGTGTTGATGGTGGTAGCAGGGGAACTTGCAGGCAATGTGGGCATGTGCAAGGTGTGCTGTCAAGAATGCTTGAGGTAAGTGAGGAGATTTTAAAGTTGTTGAAAGAGAAAAAGGTGAACAGTGAAAGGAAAACAAAGTCTAGGAACTTGATGAAGAGGAAGCTGTTCAAGCAAAGGAAGCTTGTGAAGAGAAAAAAGAAAGGTATCTATATTCATTTTAATGATAATTTGATTATTTTTGTCAGTTTCTAAGTATTTCCTTTTAGTTGTAGTGAATGAAGAGAATAATGATGAAGAGAAGGATGAAGATGTGAGAGAAAAAAATACGGCAGTCGATGAAGAAGAAGAGGTTTCCCATGATGCTCAAGATCATGGAGCAGATGAAGAGATGATTGCAGATGCTGCAGATGCAGAAGAAGCCAGAAATGAAGCTCAAGTTGATGGAGCAGATGAAGAGATGTCTGAAGAAGGAGACAATGCAGAGATTGTTGAAGAAGCCAGAAATGAAGAGATTGTTGAAGAAAATCGCGAGACACAAGCGGCATTGCAGGTGGATGAAGCTAATGTTGCTGTGAATGAAGTGCTTGCAAGTCTGAATGTTCAATTTCCTTCAGAGAATATTGGAGCAGATAATGTTTGACGGGTTCCAGTATTAATGATTGATTTCCTGGTTTTGTATAAGTTGAATGTTGAACTAGTAGTTGATGGTTAACTTTAAACTTATTAAGGTATATTCTATTGATGACAGTAGTTGACAGTAGTATATTCTATTATGGTTATCTCTGGTTAGTCATAGACAAGTGTATGGTGGCTGACCTTGTTTTTGGACATGAAGTGTGGGTTTATTAATGCAGGGTACTTGTTAGGAGAGAACTCATTTCATTCATTGTTCAATGTTTCAATTATGGTTTGCAACTAATAACATGTTTGTACTTATGTGCTCGCAACTCAAACAATAACGAAGATTTTATAACAAAAACAAAACAGTGCTTTCCCGACTACATTACAATATCGATGCTTTATACAAAAACAGCCAAATTATTGGCCTTAAGTTTATACAAAAATAGCCAAATGATTGGCCTTAAGTTTATACAAAAACGGCCAAACGATTGACCTTATGTTTACACTGCGTCAAAATAATAATACACATATCCGGATTAATTACAAAATTTACACAGTGTCAAAATAATACACATACTAAAAGAAGTGAACTAATAGGAGATCCATTTAAAAACGGAGCAGATAACACAACCAGCAACCATCGACTTAATCAAAATCTTCATTCGATGACTCTTCTGCTCAGCTTCTTCCCTCTTCATCTCAGCTTCTTTCAGCTTCATTTCACCTTCCCTTAGCATGATTTTCAGAAAATTATTCTGCTCTTCACATTCACTCAGTAGTTGTCTCAGTAAAACACAATTGTCTTCGGTATCCTTAAGCTTTCTAACCAAGATCCCAATCACACTCGATGCTGCTGCAGGCAGTGGTCCACCATCAAACCACCGAAAGTAGTCGCATCCACCATTTGACTGCATTATTTAACAAAACCCAAGAAAAAATCAGTACATTAACAATTAATCAAAAATAAAAACAGAACTATAATGTATGAGTAACACACTTTTGGAGTTTTACAACTCCAAAATCTGCGGCCAGGGTTTGTATTAGTGCGAGAGGTCCTCAGCTTCGTGCTTTTGCCGCAAAAACAGATATCGGCTTCCGCTGCTACGTTGGAGCTGGACGAATCTTGACTCATGATGTTCTTTGAGTTGTTTGATTTTTCGGCTGGTGAAAGCGAAGATTTTGAAGAATTGGGTGGGTTAGGTTTGATTTGTGAAATAGAAATTGTTTGGGGAATTGTTAAATCAGCTTTTATATATTTGGAGAATTGTTTTAAAATATTGAAATTAATGTTTAAGTGAGGCGGGAAATTGGGGGAAATTTGGGCTCCATTTTCCGCTCAAATTTTTTGACTTTTGCCTAAGCCACGTGACCTGGGGCGTGACGTGTTCCGTGTTTGGGCTCGGGGTTTGGGGATTTGGGGTTAGGGTTTAGGGTTAGGGTTAGCGATAATCGACATATAGTAATCGATAATCAACTTTGTATCTTGAAAATTAACATATGGAATTATTCTCGAATCCAAAAAGGGTAATACTGTATTTATTCATCGAAAAGCGTATAAATGATGTTATAAATGAACCGCACTAACTTAATACATGCTTATACTTAAGTTATGTAGTATTTATCTCATCATTCATGGTGTAATAAGATATATGAGTCGCAATACTAGGCATTGCTTACCAAGAATTGACGTAATAGGCTTATGTATTTGAAACGACTTCGGTCAGTCGTTTCGAAAGTTAGAACTCCGATTGGCGTGCCGATAATTTTAAAATATTCGTAAGGTCTATTAGGACCTGTCTGTAAAATTTGAGTTAAATCGGACCTCGTTTGGTAGGCATCGGAAGAAGGTTTCAGTTTTTATTGGCAATAAATATTAAAAAGAGATTTTCGAGTTCGGTTTTGCCAAATGAGCTCCGATTCGAAATCCGAAAGCGCCGTTAGGTTCGTATGATTATTTGTGATTTTTGTAAACTTTCGAAAGTGAATTCCGATATGGTTCGGCTAGTTCCGCAAAAATACCGAAAGTTAAATAATTTGACCTTTTTCCTTTAAATTCGCATCTTGAGTTTCGGGAGTCGGATTTGAGATCCGTCTTCGCGGGTATGTTACATATATTTTGTATAGCTTACTTGAAAAAGTTGGGATCATTTCGACTTCTCTAGGGTTCCATTTTAATTTTAATCGTCGTAGCGAATTTATATTAAAAAAAAAAAAAAAAAGGAAAAAGTCAAAGTTCAAGGTCGGTGGCCTAGGGGATTTAATCCCCTAGCAGATTGAATTCGACATGTACATCAGAAACATTTCAAAACGCACAGAGAAGGAAAAATTAGAAAAGATGGAGGAAAAAAGGGAAAACGGAGTAGAAAAATAGTGGAATTTCTACCCCAAATCTTCAGGTAATAATGCTAACTCATTATCTTAGCTTATTACGTGTGTTTGAATATATTTTTACGGTAAAAATAAGGATATTAGACATCGCCCTAATGGCGTAAATTGATAGTTTAAAGGGTCAATTGGACCCCGATGATGAAAATGATTATGTATTCATACTCAGTGAGTTATGGGCAACATATAAATATAATTTATTTAGGGTTTGGTTATGGGACTTTGAACCCTGTATATAGGTCTGGCCCGCGTATTGCGTATGCGAATAGAGTATCAGGTTCCTAACTGGATTGCCCTAAAACATAAGGAATGAAACCTATAGCTTTATCTGATATAATTTTTCTGCTTATTGAATAGAAAGAGATCGTTTGGCGGTTAATCCAAAGGAAAAAGCAGTGGTTGAGTAACAGGACTAGCTTTGGAATACGGTAAGTGTTTATATCCATTTCTTTGGAGGCACCTGGCCTCGTGGATTTTCTACCACGTATTCCTTACGTGTGTAGCTGCCGATAGGCGTACTCATTACGCCTTAGCTTTGGATTTATATTGTATATTATATGTCATGTCCTATTGTTGGTATTGCATTAAGGATTTGAGCATTGTACCCTGGCTGCGAGTTGGCATCTACTTCCCGGTTGTCGATGAGAGTCCCGCGCCGGTGAAGGGTTATTGTCACATTGCATTCATATGCATTACATTGCATATCATATTGAGGGCAGGAGTATTCCGCCCCAGGAGCAGGAGTATTCCGCTCCATTGTATCACATTGAGGGTAGGAGGATTCCGCCCCAAGAGCAGGAGTATTCCGCTCTTATGTCAGATATTGAGTGCAGGAGTATTCCGCCTCAGCTTTACATTATATCGGGTGCAGGAGTATTCCGCCCCAGGAGAGTGCAGGAGTATTCCGCCTCTGGTTTATATTATATCGGGTGCAGGAGTATTCCGCCCCAGGAGCAGGAGTATTCCGCTCCAGTTGGTTATCAGATTGGATTCCCCTCGAATGCAGGAGTATTCCGCTTCGGGCTGGGATTATGGGCACATGTGACCCTTTGCATTTTATTTCATTTCATCCCATTCCATTTCATTTCATACTTTTGAGTAGATTTTTTTGTACATGAATATTGTTCTGTTTATATGTGCATTGCTTATTTATTGATTGTTGTCTGCTTCCGTTTCCCTGACTAGCGTATCTATTCTTCGAGGTTGCTAGTTTGTTCACACTTATTGAGTCCTCATGACTCACCCCCCCTATTTGTCCTTGTGTTTTCTTTTCGTTCGGCAGATTCTGCTCCAGGACCCAGCCAGTCGCGCCGTGATTGAGGAGTAGTACGTTCTCAGCTGTCTACGGTGAGCCATCCTGTTCATTGCGGCCACCCACTTCAGATATTACAGTTCTCCTTACTTTTGCTCCCTTCGGGAGATGTGTATATCTTTTGGCCTTCTTAGATGTCTGATCTGGAAAACTTTAAAAAAATTATGTATTCTGGGTAGTTAGTTGTTTTGTCCAGACAGTTTGTATATATGTCTATCCTTGAGAGTTATTTTATGTTGTTAAGGTCATGTTTAATTTCATTTTCAAGGTAATTGGGTGCCGTTTTTATCGATTCAGTCAATAGGGTTCGCCCGACAGGTTTAGGGGAGGTGGTCGGGTGCCCGCACGGCCTAACCGAGAATTCGGGTCGTGTCAGTTGGTATCAGAGCGAGGTTTAGAGTCTTTCCAGATCATGACAGTGTCTAATAGAGTCTCGCTGATCGGGCGGAGACGTCCGTACCTATCTACGAGAGGCTATGATGGCATTTAGGCAGTTTCCCTTCTCTTTTCCCTGTCGTGCGTGAGTCTTCTTATCTGAAGTTAAACATTTTTAATTTTCCGCAGTATGGTGAGAACGCGCGCGAATGTTCGGCGAGAGGCGGAGGAGCCAGCGGTTACCCCTATGCCTGCTGCTCCGCGAGGTCGCGGTGTTGGCCGCGGTAGAGGTCGTTGTCGAGGCAGAGGTAGAGTTGCCCAGGCCGCGAGGATGGTGGATCGTGTTGATCCTGCTGTAGAGGTTCCGGTAGTGCCAGCTTTTGCCGGGCAGGGGGAGCAGGGCTTATTCGTTCCCCCCGCACTTCATGACGTTTTTATGAGATTCTTAGCGACGCAGATGCCCCAGGGACCTCATATTCCTCAGGTTGCGGTGGATGCTCCTATTCCTCAGGCTGTCGTAGATGCTCCTATTCCTCAGGCAGCGGTAGATATTGATTCTCAGGTTCAGGAAGCCCCCATTCCAGCTCCACAGGTAGCCCCAGCGGTTCATGTTCCAGGTTGTTATGTTCCAGAGGTAGCGGGTGTTGTACCTCCGGTTGTTCAGGCTAGTCAGCCAGTCCAGGTAGCAGGTCAAATTGATGATCCGGCAAGGTTGCACTATTTTACCCGACTTAATCCTCCGAAGTTCTCTGGTCAGAAATCAGATAAGCTTAAGCCTCGTGAGTTTCTTGATCAATGTCAGCGTATCTTAGAGGCCCTTGGATATCTTGAGCAGTATGGAGCTGATTATACTGCCTTCCAGCTTGAGGGTCCAGCTTTAGCTTGGTGGACCGCACTCCAATCAGCTAGGCAGGGCTTACCTAAGCTGACCTGGAGTGAGTTCTCTCATCGATTCATAGAGAAGTTTTTCCCTCGCAGTCAGCAGGATGAGAAGAGGAGACAGTTTGAGAGGATTGGACAGGGTAACCTGTCAGTCACGGAGTACGAGCTTTTATTTTCAGAGATGTCCAGCTATGCTCCAGATCTTGTGCAGGAGCCCTCTGAGAGGGTCAGACGTTTTATTGATGGGCTTTCTCCTCATTTGCGGTCCCAGATGGCTCGTGAGATTGAGGCTGGTACTCTATTTGATGTTGCTGTTGATATTGCCAGGAGATATGAGGCCTATCATAGATTGGAGATGGAGGAGTTAGAGCGGGAGAGTAAGAGATCTCGTGGTCCAGGGCATTCTAGTACCTCACATGGAGGTAGGAGTTATCAGCAGCAGAGTAGGCCTCCTGTCAGACCAGCTCAGTTTCCAGCGCGTGGTTCTCAGAACGCGCCTACTTCTTCTCAGGGTCAGTTTTGGTTTCGCCCGCGAGATCAGTCTCAGTTTGATCAGCGTAGATTTGCTCCAGGGTGCTTTATCTGTCAGGATCCAGGGCATCATAAGAAGGATTGCCCTTATCTCCTTCAGCAGAGTAGTAGCCGCCCTTTCCCTCGCCTTCCAGCGCCTATGCAGCAGCAGCCTCAGGGTGCCCCTCCAGGGTCTCAGCCAGCTAGAGGTGCACCACCACCCGGTAGAGGTCGTGGACGTGGTCCTAGTGGTCCCGCTAGAGGTGGTCGTCAGGGTAGCGGCTCAGCTCAGCCGCAGAGACAGCTATATGCACTGCCGGCCAGGCAGGATGCCGAGGCATCCCCAGCTGTTGTTACAGGTATTTTATCTGTTTGTGGTCGAGATGCATATTCCTTGGTGGATCCAGGATCTACATATTCATATGTATCTCCTTATTTTGCTTCGGGTTTTCATGTTGATTATATGTGTCTTCGTGATCCATTCTGTGTTTCTACTCCTATTGGAGACATTATCATCGTGGATCGAGTTTATCCAGCTTGTACCATATCTTTTGGGGGTCGTGAGACACTGGTAGATCTTCTAATCCTAGATATGGTTGATTTTGATGTCATTATTGGCATGGATTGGTTGGCGTCGTGTCATGCCACATTAGATTGTCATGCCAAGTCTCTTCAGTTGTCTTTTCCTTGTTCAGCACCGGTAGTGTGGCAGGGTTCTTATTTGCCACCCAGGGGACATGTTATTTCTTTCCTGAAGGCAAAACGGATGATGGATAAAGGGTGTTCAGCGTATCTTGCCATGGTTCGAGATACCACTGTGGAGATTCCATCTCTTGATTCTATTCCTGTCGTTAGGGAGTTCCCTGATGTGTTTCCAGATGATTTGCCAGGGCTTCCTCCTGATCGAGAGATCGAGTTTAGCATTGATACAGTACCAGGGACTCAGCCTATTTCTATCCCTCCTTATCGTATGGCCCCATCAGAGTTGAAGGAGCTGAAGGAGCAGTTGCAAGATTTGCTTGATAAGGGGTTCATCAGGCCGAGTATTTCTCCGTGGGGTGCTCCTGTTCTATTCGTGAAAAAGAAAGATGGGACTATGCGGATGTGTATTGATTATCGTCAGCTAAATAAGGTCACCATCAAGAATAAGTATCCCTTGCCTCGCATTGATGATTTGTTTGATCAGTTGCAGGGTGCCAAGTTCTTTTCTAAGATCGATCTGCGATCTGGTTATCATCAGCTAAAGATTCGTGAATCAGATATCTCGAAGTCTGCTTTTAGGACTCGTTACGGCCATTATGAGTTCCTAGTTATGTCCTTTGGGCTGACTAATGCCCCTGCAGCTTTTATGGATCTCATGAACCGGGTGTTTAAGCCATTCCTTGATTCCTTTGTCATTATCTTCATTGATGATATTCTTATTTATTCTCGTAGCCGCGAGGAGCATGATTATCATCTGAAGGTGGTTCTTCAGACCCTCCGTGATCATAAGTTGTATGCCAAGTTCTCGAAATGTGAGTTTTGGCTTGATTCTGTAGCATTTTTGGGTCACGTGGTATCTAGTGAAGGTATCAAGGTTGATCCGAAGAAGATTGAAGCAGTGCAGAAATGGCCTCGTCCTACCACTCCTACGGAGATTCGCAGCTTCCTTGGATTGGCAGGTTATTATCGGAGGTTTGTGGAAAAGTTCTCTACTATTGCAGCTCCCCTAACTCGCTTGACGCAGAAGGCGGTTCAGTTTCGATGGTCCGATGAGTGTGAGGCCAGCTTCCAGAAGCTTAAGGCCTTATTGACTTCAGCTCCAGTGTTATCCCTTCCTTCGGGTACCGGTGGATTTGTAGTTTATTGTGATGCATCTCGTGTGGGCCTTGGTTGTGTTCTTATGCAGCACGGGAAGGTAATTGCTTATGCTTCCAGACAGTTGAAGCCGAATGAGAAGAATTATCCGACTCACGATTTAGAATTGGCAGCTGTGGTCTTTGCTTTGAAGATATGGAGGCATTACCTTTATGGCGAGCCTTGTGAGGTGTATACAGATCATAAGAGTCTGCAGTATCTTCTCTCTCAGAAAGATCTTAACGGCCGACAGCGGAGATGGCTTGAATTGATTAAAGATTATGATCTCACTATTCATTATCATCCTGGGAGGGCGAACGTGGTAGCAGATGCTTTGAGCAGGAAGTCCATGGGCAGCATGGCTTTTCTTTATGCTGACATGAGACCATTGGCCCGAGAATTGCAGTCCCTTGGCGACTTTGGCGTGAGATTTCTTCTTCCAGACTCCAGTAGAGTCTTAGCGTGTATTGCAGTGCAGTCTTGCTTAGTCAGTCAGATTAAGGGAAGACAGTTCGAGGATCCTCATCTGCAGGAGTTGCGTGGTCGTGTCCTAAGTGGAGGAGTTCCCTCCTTCGAGCTTGATTCAGATAGAATTCTTCGGTTTAATGGTCGACTCTGTGTTCCTGATGTTGGGGATTTGAGGCAGTCAGTGCTCAGTGAAGCTCATAGCTCGCGTTATTCCATTCATCCTGGTATTACAAAAATGTATCAGGACCTCCGAGAGCTATACTGGTGGAAGGGAATGAAGAAAGATGTATTTGATTATGTATCTCGTTGCTTGAACTGTCAGCAGGTTAAGTTCGAGCACCGGAGACCAGCAGGGTTAGCTCAGGCATTGCCCATTCCCGAGTGGAAGTGGGAGCACATCACGATGGATTTTATAGTTGGTCTGCCAAAGACCCTGCGGCGCCATGATTCAGTCTGGGTCATTGTCGACCGACTGACTAAATCAGCTCACTTTATCCCTGTCAAGACTACTGATTCAGCTCAGAGACTGGCTCGGATTTTCATTGAGCAGGTGGTTAGATTGCATGGTACTCCTGTATCCATTGTCTCAGATCGTGGTTCCCAGTTTACTTCTCAGTTCTGGCAGTCTTTTCAGAGAGAGTTGGGGACTCAGGTGCAGCTTAGTACAGCATTTCATCCTCAGACTGACGGTCAGTCCGAGCGGGTTATTCAAGTTCTGGAGGACATGTTGAGAGCTTGTGCACTTGACTTCGGGGGTTATTGGGATGATCATTTGGCATTAGCGGAGTTCTCTTACAATAATAGCTATCAGTCTTCTATTCAGATGGCTCCATTTGAGGCCTTATACGGTCGTCGATGTCGTTCTCCTATTGGCTGGTTTGAGTCTCGAGATGTCGAGGTGATGAGTTCAGATATGGTTCGTCAGACTCTTGAGGTTGTTCGTGTTATTCAGGATCGTTTACGGACTGCCCAGAGTAGGCAGATTTCATATTCGAACCGGAGGAGCCGAGAGTTAGAGTTCGAGGTCGGGGACATGGTATTTTTGAAAGTGTCACCGATGCGAGGTGTAAAGAGGTTTGGTAGGAAAGGAAAGCTTAGTCCCAGGTTCATTGGCCCTTTCTGTATCGAGAAGCGTATTGGTAAGGTAGCTTATCGGCTCGACCTGCCAGCTTCTATGCCAGTTCACCCAGTTTTCCATGTATCGATGCTTCGAAAGTGTATCCGAGATCCTTCCGAAGTGATCGAATTAGACCCTGCTCAGCTAGATGTGAATCTGGCTTACGAGGAGTTCCCAGTTGCTATAGTAGCGCGTGATATCCGGAAGCTTCGTTCGAAGCAGATTCCGATGGTTCGAGTGCGATGGAATAATCGTCCACACGAGGAGGACACTTGGGAGCTTGAGTCCAGTATGCATGAGAGGTATCCTTACCTCTCCGACGATTCAGGTTCGAACTTGGTCTTTAAAGCCTAAAAGTTCTAATCATTATATATGATTTTGGTTTCGTAGTAAATGTAATTAAAAATTCCTGTAAGCATTCTTATTAGAGGTATGAAATCTATTTTAGACTCTTGCTCGTTCGAGGACGAACGAGAGTTTAAGTGGAGGAGAATGAAACGACTTCGGTCAGTCGTTTCGAAAGTTAGAACTCCGATTGGCGTGCCGATAATTTTAAAATATTCGTAAGGTCTATTAGGACCTGTCTGTAAAATTTGAGTTAAATCGGACCTCGTTTGGTAGGCATCGGAAGAAGGTTTCAGTTTTTATTGGCAATAAATATTAAAAAGAGATTTTCGAGTTCGGTTTTGCCAAATGAGCTCCGATTCGAAATCCGAAAGCGCCGTTAGGTTCGTATGATTATTTGTGATTTTTGTAAACTTTCGAAAGTGAATTCCGATATGGTTCGGCTAGTTCCGCAAAAATACCGAAAGTTAAATAATTTGACCTTTTTCCTTTAAATTCGCATCTTGAGTTTCGGGAGTCGGATTTGAGATCCGTCTTCGCAGGTATGTTACATATATTTTGTATAGCTTACTTGAAAAAGTTGGGATCATTTCGACTTCTCTAGGGTTCCATTTTAATTTTAATCGTCGTAGCGAATTTATATTAAAAAAAAAAAAAAAAAAGGAAAAAGTCAAAGTTCAAGGTCGGTGGCCTAGGGGATTTAATCCCCTAGCAGATTGAATTCGACATGTACATCAGAAACATTTCAAAACGCACAGAGAAGGAAAAATTAGAAAAGATGGAGGAAAAAAGGGAAAACGGAGTAGAAAAATAGTGGAATTTCTACCCCAAATCTTCAGGTAATAATGCTAACTCATTATCTTAGCTTATTACGTGTGTTTGAATATATTTTTACGGTAAAAATAAGGATATTAGACATCGCCCTAATGGCGTAAATTGATAGTTTAAAGGGTCAATTGGACCCCGATGATGAAAATGATTATGTATTCATACTCAGTGAGTTATGGGCAACATATAAATATAATTTATTTAGGGTTTGGTTATGGGACTTTGAACCCTGTATATAGGTCTGGCCCGCGTATTGCGTATGCGAATAGAGTATCAGGTTCCTAACTGGATTGCCCTAAAACATAAGGAATGAAACCTATAGCTTTATCTGATATAATTTTTCTGCTTATTGAATAGAAAGAGATCGTTTGGCGGTTAATCCAAAGGAAAAAGCAGTGGTTGAGTAACAGGACTAGCTTTGGAATACGGTAAGTGTTTATATCCATTTCTTTGGAGGCACCTGGCCTCGTGGATTTTCTACCACGTATTCCTTACGTGTGTAGCTGCCGATAGGCGTACTCATTACGCCTTAGCTTTGGATTTATATTGTATATTATATGTCATGTCCTATTGTTGGTATTGCATTAAGGATTTGAGCATTGTACCCTGGCTGCGAGTTGGCATCTACTTCCCGGTTGTCGATGAGAGTCCCGCGCCGGTGAAGGGTTATTGTCACATTGCATTCATATGCATTACATTGCATATCATATTGAGGGCAGGAGTATTCCGCCCCAGGAGCAGGAGTATTCCGCTCCATTGTATCACATTGAGGGTAGGAGGATTCCGCCCCAAGAGCAGGAGTATTCCGCTCTTATGTCAGATATTGAGTGCAGGAGTATTCCGCCTCAGCTTTACATTATATCGGGTGCAGGAGTATTCCGCCCCAGGAGAGTGCAGGAGTATTCCGCCTCTGGTTTATATTATATCGGGTGCAGGAGTATTCCGCCCCAGGAGCAGGAGTATTCCGCTCCAGTTGGTTATCAGATTGGATTCCCCTCGAATGCAGGAGTATTCCGCTTCGGGCTGGGATTATGGGCACATGTGACCCTTTGCATTTTATTTCATTTCATCCCATTCCATTTCATTTCATACTTTTGAGTAGATTTTTTTGTACATGAATATTGTTCTGTTTATATGTGCATTGCTTATTTATTGATTGTTGTCTGCTTCCGTTTCCCTGACTAGCGTATCTATTCTTCGAGGTTGCTAGTTTGTTCACACTTATTGAGTCCTCATGACTCACCCCCCCTATTTGTCCTTGTGTTTTCTTTTCGTTCGGCAGATTCTGCTCCAGGACCCAGCCAGTCGCGCCGTGATTGAGGAGTAGTACGTTCTCAGCTGTCTACGGTGAGCCATCCTGTTCATTGCGGCCACCCACTTCAGATATTACAGTTCTCCTTACTTTTGCTCCCTTCGGGAGATGTGTATATCTTTTGGCCTTCTTAGATGTCTGATCTGGAAAACTTTAAAAAAATTATGTATTCTGGGTAGTTAGTTGTTTTGTCCAGACAGTTTGTATATATGTCTATCCTTGAGAGTTATTTTATGTTGTTAAGGTCATGTTTAATTTCATTTTCAAGGTAATTGGGTGCCGTTTTTATCGATTCAGTCAATAGGGTTCGCCCGACAGGTTTAGGGGAGGTGGTCGGGTGCCCGCACGGCCTAACCGAGAATTCGGGTCGTGTCAGTATTGACGAGTTACACCCTTGTAGGCATCAATGAGTTGTTATAATGTATTAAAGTGGTCTATATGTTTAATGGGCACATTATACCATCACTTATGGTGTAACAAGACATATGAGTCGTAACACTAAGGCATTGCTTAACAAGAATAGACATAGTAGGCTTATATATACATGAGCTTTACCCTTTTAGGCATCAATATGTTGTTTTAATGTATCAATGTAAGTTATAACACTCAAATGGGTTCCATATACCAACACATGAGTTGTAACAACACCCATTAGTCGTAACACTAAGGCATTGCTTAACAAGAATAGACATAGTAGGCTTATATATACATGAGATTTTCCCTTTTAGGTATCAATATGTTGTTTTAATGTATCAATATGAGCTATAATACTCAAATGGGGTCCATATACCAACACATGAGTTGTAACAACACATATTAGTCATGATTTTTTTTGATTTTATGTGAAATTACACTAGGTCGATAATCAACCCTTTCGTGGTTGAGTTGGTTAATAGTTGATTACCTTTGTCCTATGTGCAGTCGATTAGTTGATTTGGTTAATAGTCGATTACCTTTGTCCAGTCAAGTCCCGACTTTTTATTTTTCTGATACGTTTCCCTTTTTCAGAAAATTCTCTCATTACTTAAATATTTTTCGTATTACTTAATATTTATTTTATTAACATTTTTCAGTAAATTTCACTTTTTCTATTAATTAAATATTATCGTAATTTATTATTTTACTTTTATCTTTTTCTATTTATATTTTTGTTTTTTATCATTTTCTGATTATTTCCATTTTTGCGAACCTATCTATCGATTTATCTACTTGGTGTTGGTTGATTATACACCAAAATGGAGTATGGTCTGTTCATCAAGAATACGCAAAAAAAAAAAAAAAAAAAAAAGGGGGAGCGGGAAATTGAACGAGAAATTAAATGAACAATCAGATATAATAATAATAATAATAATACCCAGGGGACTTTTCATTTATAATAATTTTAAAGAAAAGAGCAATCATAATGAAAACTCTTTTTTTTTTTTACATTTAAAAATTAAAAAAGAAAAAAACTAATTATTACGAGGGGAGGGGGGAGGGGTGATGTAGTTGTCCAGATCCCCCCCTGCTCGTTCCATGAGCACCCTCAACATCCTAGAAGTACGGCGGATGTTCATCTCCTGCCTCCTACGATCATCACACAGGAGGCGGATAAGCCTGTCTATGTCAGCACGAATCAGCAGCACCTCTGGGTCGTTGTTCCTGAGAGTGAGAATTCCTCCATTGCCATTCTTGTTGTTGTTGTTTCTGGTGGCACTTCCACTTCTACTTGTAGTGCCTGGAGCTCTTGCCATTATAAGATGAGAGTGATTCTTGAGTTGTGTTGTGGATTGGTGGATCTAATGCCTCTATTTATAGGCTCCAAATCGATGCAACCTTTGGTGTTCCTAGAAAAGTCTCATCGTTTCAAGTGGCAATTATGAACAACCACTTCGTTTAACCCAATTCCGGCTGCTTTCAATGACGGGGCGCACACGTGTATTAAATGCGTTCAATCACTTTATCAACTGCATTTGGTCAATTAATCTACGTTATTTTTTTTTTCAATAATCAACCCATATAGTGTCTATTAATCGAAAATGTAAATACTCAACTGGTTGTAAACAGGGTCTCTTGTAAACATGTCCAGCATTTGGTGAACTCAAATAATAGTCATTTTTATAAAAGACAATTAAAATAGAAATAAAATACATTAACGAAATTATTACCATCAGTTCAAATTGTTCCAACAAATAACACAGTACCAAATTAGGACAACCACATCTAACACTACTTAAACACACCAAATTATCACAACTTAAGCTAATACACCAAATCAGAATTGCAAGGTTGATTATCAACCTCGTATCAAAGCAGGACAGGTTGTCCTCTTATGGCCACTTCTCTTGCAGTTTGAACATCTATTTTGCCTCTTCCTTGAGAAAAAAGTTTCACCAACTGAGGGAAAACGATTAATTCTCCTTCTACCCTTTTTGGAATCGACCATCGGCGGAAGAATTCTTCTATAAACTACCTCTGGAGGAACCATCTATTCTTGCTTCGGTGGCATTGGATAAACATTTTCTTTATTCTTACACATGTAAGTCTGAAGCCTATAAAATGGACAAGTGTAATGGTACGCGCTAGCACCATATTCATCTCCATACCTTATCCTTAACACTGCAAACGCATGCTTGCATGGTATCTTGTCCAGGTCAAACTCCCGGCATATACACGTTCTGAAATGAAGATTGACAGTGTGGGATAGGCCATCTCCAACCACAGTGTACTTCACTACTTCCACGTTCCCGCCTGCATGATAAGCAATCAATTTGTTTCCTTCAAAGCATATTCTGATTCAATTTTGTTTCAGCACTGGGCACCAAAATGGTGTTGTGTTTCTTCATCTCCTCACGCCTCTCAATGAACTTGTCAGTAAACTTGCAAGTAATAGCATTGCACAGTCCCAGGATGGGGTATTCTCTCTCGTCCTTGAACATTGCGTTGAGGGACTCGGAAAGGTTTGTGGTCATTACATCGTACCTGTTTCCTGGAAAATATGCTCTCGTCCACCTATGGAAGCCCACTTCATCCTTAAGACAAGCAGCTGCAGCAGGGCATTTTGATGCGAGCTGGTTAAAAGCATCGCCGAACACTTCAAAATGGTACGCCTTCGCAGCGGTGTAATAATCCTTCAAAAATGATCCACACTTGAACCTTACGCGCATGTTCTCAGCAAGGTGCTTGGTGCAACAGCCATGAGATGCTAAGGTATACACCCTTCTAATCCCATTTGCTATGGCCTTGGTGCGATCGGAAATTATGCACAGGTCCGGTGTATTGGGGACTACGTGAGCCAGCTGTTCAAAAAAGAATTGCCATGAGCTATCGCACTCCTTGTCTACCACACAGAAAGCCAATGGATAAATGTGGTTCTCCGTGTCCTGCGCGACAGCCGTCAACAAAACACCGCCGTAGGTGGACGATAAATGTGTCCCATCGACTGATATCACCTTCCTCATATATGTAAATCCTCTAACCCAAGCTCCGTAAGCTACAAAAAAATACTTGAACCTCCCCTGTTCATCAACCCTTAACCCAGTCTTGCTGCCAGGATTTAGGCTTTCCAACACAAAACTGTACGCATCTAAAATTGTGTAACTGTGCTCCGGACTGCCCCTAACTAAAGCCTTTGCAATTTTTCTTCCTTTCCAGCACTTCCAATAACTTACCTTACTATTCAGTTGTTGATCCAAAGCGCTCTTGATATCTTTTGTCGTCAACCCTTTGCCTTCAATAAACCTGTCCTTGAAATATTTTCCGATGACATCCGCTGGAGCATGTGGATGATGGCTTGGTAGATGTTGCACCCCACAGGTGTGCTCTTTAAAGTATTTGGTGATCACAAACCTGTTGGAATTAACATACTTCATGGCGCGCACCATCCACCTGCAGCGCGCTTTTACACACGCCACGACATACAGGGATTTAGTACTCTTCTTTGTTTTGAATGTGAATGGCTTCTTCATTGAACCCATCTTCAAAGCCACAACCAGGCTCTTCTTGGTATCGAAGGTTTTTCCAGTATGAAAACCTGTGTAATCATCAACCACGTCACCCAAGTTGCTGCCTTGAGTGGGAGCAGATTCGGCAACATAGTTGCTCCCATTTACAGCGGGTTCTCCAACCTCTGGATCTTCAATAGCATTTTCTTCTTCACTATCCATATCACCAGCAGTATCACCAACTCCAGCATCACTGCCATAATCACCCGTACTCTCATTGAATAGTGGTGGTCGTGGTGGTCTTGCAGAATCAGCTGCAGCATTAGTGGCAGCATTTGAGCCTGCTTGAGAGCTCTCGCCAACAAATATCTTTAAAATAGGCCTGCTACCATTATTTCCAACATCGAGCATATAGATATGCAAATCATTATCATTCCTTATAAAAGAAGGAGCCACCTTACCCCTCGTAGGAGCAGCACTAAAAACATAGCTAATTGAAACCTCGCTGCGATGGCACGTTAAGTTGCCGCGTTCGATTAATTGGTCAATTAACTGATCGTAGGTATATTCCAAATTTAATGCAATAGGGATTGTTGTCTTTGTCCTAGATTGCCAATTCCAGCATTTTGGGGTCTCAATCCATTCACCCATAAAGTCAGCACCTACTACTACGAAACCCCCCATCTACTTCAACAAAGTCGATGATCAACCAAATGTGGTCGATGAAATAATGCAGTAGTTCTGCAACAATGGCGAACGAATAAAAAACAGCTTGAACTTCTTACCAGTTGAAGAAATGAAAGGATGTATGTGCAAAGACGGAAGCCCAGACTAATTCATCTTAGATTTTCATCCACATTAATCGCATCGAGACGTTACAGCCGCAACAAGAAATTTCAAGAAAAACGGGTTCCAAAAGATAAAACAGTTATAGATCGAGATGAAGCAGTTCTTGATGAGTGAAATGGAGCAAAAAACGAAGCTCAAATAGCCATTGAAGGCGCAGGTGGTTCTGGGCGGGAAAGCTTGGAGGGAAGAAGAAGGCAACTGGGGGTCTAGGGGTTTTGGTGGGAAGATTTAATTAGTTTTTTGCTATTTTACGTAAATAATAATTGTTTATATAGTAGACCAAAGTGTAGTTTTTGTAACTTGGGGGCTGGGGGTTTGAGACTAGAGAATTTGGGTAAGATCATTAGTATTAAATGGTCATTAAACAATTAAAGGGTTATACACCCAATTTTTAAGACTTGAGGGTTATTCCCTCTATTTCCTTCATTGCAGATGTCTTTTAGCCAAGTCACCCACTAAACTATATCCAAGGACCCACACAAAAAAAGAAAAAAAATGTATTTGACTAATCCAGCCGTTACCCAACTCATTCCAATTCAGATGGTGTCGGCTCTCTTTTCATCCTTTTAACACACTTTTCTCTCCACCTTCCACCCACCCTCCCCCCTTCAAATCCAATCCTCAGATCCGATTGAATCAATCGGATCCGGGTCAAAAATGTCAGCATCAAGGCGGCTCCGAGATCTGCAAGCCCAGCCCGGCAACAAGATCTGTGTAGATTGTAACCAAAAGAATCCTCAATGGGCTTCAGTATCGTACGGAATATTTATGTGTTTAGAATGTTCTGGAAAACACCGTGGCCTTGGGGTCCACATATCATTTGTCCGATCCGTTACTATGGATTCATGGTCCGAGATCCAGATCCGCAAAATGGAATTGGGCGGTAATGAAACTTTTAATAAATTCATTTCTGAATATGGGATCACTAAACAGACTGATATTGTTACTAAATATAATACAAAAGCTGCCTCGATATATCGCGATCGGATTCAAACCCTAGCTGAAGGTAAACCCTGGCGGGACCCACCTGTTGTTAAAGAAGTGTTAACGGGAGGTCCGAATACTAGTAAAAGTCGGCCCGCGGTGAGTCGGGGTGGGAGTGGGAGTGGTGGGGGGTGGGATAGTTGGGATAATGATGATAATGGGAATAGTAATATGAGGAGAAATCAGACAGTTGGGGATTTTAGGAGTGGTGGGGGTAATGGAGGTAGTGGAGGTGGAGGAGCGGCTACTAGGTCGAGATCGAGTGCGGATATTACCAAGGAACAGTATGAGGCGTCTGCGGCGAATAAGGATAATTTTTTTGCGAGGAAAATGGCGGAGAATGAGTCGAGGCCGGATGGATTACCGCCATCTCAAGGAGGGAAGTATGTTGGTTTTGGATCAAGTCCTGCACCAATGCCACCTAGGAATAATAGTAATCAACAAGGGGATGTTCTTTCTGCTGTTACTCAGGTGAAAAAACGTGCCCCTTTTGCTTTACATTTTTATGTGATGTGATTTGATTGAACGAAACTTTAATATGTATTGAACTGATATAATAATAGAACTACTTTTTACCTTATCAAAAAAAAATGTTAGTAGAACAATTATACCTTAGTCCTAAACAGGTTGGGGTCGGATGTATGAATCCACGATGACCATGACTCTATTTTATAGTACATCTCATGCCAATGTTAGTGAAAATGTGAATAAGAAGTACGAGATGTGTTCATATATTCTAAGTGTATGAATCTCTGAAAGACTAAAGTACTAAACAACTCCTTGAAAGCTTAGGACCTAGCATAAAGTGTTATCATGTCTAGCACATATTTTCATTAATAGGTATTGTCCCACAAGGGCGGATCTAGGTATAGTGAAGGGGTGTCATTGAAACCCATTCGTCGAAATATAATGCTATGCAAATAGCGTAAAAGTGAATTCTTTTGGTTATACACACACTATTGAACCCCCTTACCTCCTTGGCACAACAAAATATGCTAGTGTAGCGGTGAAGAGGGTTCAAACATTGATTTAGGTCACAAGTTCAAATCCCAAGTGTGACATGCTCCCCTTTCGTTAATTTGTGGCTCCGCCGTAATGCCTTTATATAGATCTTTTTCTTATTTTTCAGATATAGTTGAAAAATAATCTGATAGAAACATCATAAAAGTAAAAAATGTTACATAATGAATTTGAATGTGAAATTTGAATAAAATTTTCTAGCATTGTAAGATATTCCAAAATGGAAGTGTCATGTAGTTGGAAAGGAGGAAGTACTATATTTCTCATGAATTGATTGTACCTGTTCTGTTGTGCTGTTATAAATTTACTTACTGATTGCTGATGGAGTTGCTTCTTGGTATGTGTAGGGATTTGGTAGGTTATCTATGATAGCTGCCTCTGCAGCACAGTCAGCGGCAACTGTGGTTCAAGTGGGGACAAAGGAGTTGACTTCTAAGGTATTTTGATTTGACATCTGGATTTAAAATTAATGGTCCTGCAATGATGTTCTACTTTAGATACATTTCTCTTAAATACTCGATGGAGATCTCTACTTCTTAAGGCATGCTTTTAAAACTCATCTTTTTCAAGTATATTTACTAGGTAATGTTCTGAAAGTGTAATGAAGTATACTGGGCCACTAGAAGTGTGATGTCCTCTTCCCAGTTACTTGCTTTTTATCACTTATTTCTTTTGTAGGTTGAGGACTAAAACTTTATTTTACATGCTAGTGCTCTGTGATGAATGACCAAAATTCTAATGTGGATAAGAATTCATTTTCAGGTGAAAGGCTATAAAAATGTGTCAAATTTATATACAGAGATGTTTCTGTTTAAACCTAAAATCACATATCATAGTGTAGTACCAAGTAGCAAGTGCTTAGATTGTATCCTTGGTGTTCGAATCTGTTAATTTTTTAGGAAATCTATAAGTATGAAAGGTAGAATTTGTTTGTGTTTCCGCGGAGCAAATGCTTACTGCTTGTTAATTATTCAAGTGTTAGTATTCTTATGTTTAATTTTTTTAATTCTTTAGTATACTTATGTTTAAATGGATAGCTGGTTTTGTCAATATTTTATTCATCGCCCTTTCTAGGATGCTCATTAGCTGGTAACTCACCACTTCATGAGTTTTAGGTTCTGTATATTTTATTGTCTTTTTGACATCCTTTTGATCCATCTAAGCATATCTGATATTCTAAGGCTAGTTCATTTAGTTGATTGATCCTCAGCCGAGTTTAGTGTTATGCTTTAGTCTCTGAGGTTGTGATCAATAATCTTATATGGAAGTGAATATTGGACCTCCTATAAGGCTAGCATATCCACAAGATGAGTATCATAGAAGGTGCATACTAAGGTGCAGGTGCAATCATACAAGATTAGAAATGATCACGTCAGATGAGAGGTCAGGCAACAAGCTAAGTTGCTCGGACACCGGTGCGGGTGCGGATCTAGAGGTCGGATTTTTCGAGATCTAAATTCTAAGATTCAGGGATACGGATCATATTACGGATACGGGTGCGGGAATTCGGCTAAAAATAATTCAAGAAAGAAAATATAGAGTTATAATCCGATCCTACACTTTTTGTTAGCCTTAAGAAATTTTTTGCCTTTTGATTTCCTATTGAGATATTGTCGGAAGACATTATTAGAGGTAAATTCTTCAAAATTACCCTAGCTTTGGTTCCTACTTCGGAATCAAATTGTATCTTGTCTAGTTTTTCGTCGCCTGTTGTAACAGCCCATACCCGCTAGTGATACTGTCCGTTTTGTGCCTAGGCCCGCACGGCTTTAAAACGCGTCACTAGGGTCTAAGGCCAGTTAACTTATATACCCAGCATCTCTCCTGTGTTATGTCGATGTGGGACACTTAACCCTTAGCTGGGGTGTTACACACACCCCCTCTTATGGACTCAGCGTCCTCGCTGAGGTTTGCCCCGCGTACCGGGATTCGCCTAGACTCACCGCGGAGGTTTTCCCCGCATACCGGGATTCGCCTAGACTCAGCCCTGAACTTTGACCCACATCGACAAGGCTGACACGGAGTGGCTCTGATACCATCTGTAACGGCCCATACCCGCTAGTGATACTGTCCGCTTTGGGCCTAGGCCCGCACGGCTTTAAAACGCGTCACTAGGGTCTAAGGCCAGTTAACTTATATACCCAGCATCTCTCCTGTGTTATGTCGATGTGAGACTCTTAACCCTTAGCTGGGGTGTTACACCTGTGGTAAAAGTACCCAAAAGAGTTTGACCATATCCGGTACGTATCTCACGCCCACACTTATGCTAGTGTCGCGGGTGCGGCACCAAAAGTACCGTGTCGGAGCAACTTAGGCAACAAGGATATAATGATGAAGGTGGCTCGTGACAGTTTGCCTATGTCCTAAAATAAACCTCCAGATGCACCGGTCTATTTGTAAATTGGTGGTGCTAACAGGGAACAAGATAACCTAAAGTCACATGTAAATGTTGTACTATCTCTGGGCATTAATATGGATGAACACGATGAATTTATAGGCCGCATACATTATGGTGTTATTATTGTTAACTTACATTAAATCCAATGTTTTTCGTGTTCATAGAACGGAGAGATGGTTGGCATCTCTGGTGACAGGGATAGGGGAACAACTTTGGGCTTTACCTGTTACCGAACACATCCGGTTAATGCTACCCAATTTGGTGGATCTTACACAACTTTAGAACAGATAAAAAAATCAAATCTAATATTTTTCAGGAATCTTTTTAGCTTGGTCAGAGATTGGTACGAGTGGGCCTAAAAAGAGAAAAATAGATGTAGATGTATAGGCAACGCCAACCAGTTTGGAATTAAGGCATGGTTAATTGATTGATAGCCAAGTGAAACACACATTTAATTTCACTTTAGAATGTGGACATTCAACATTTGGCATCCTTTATATTAAGATATTGATAGCCAACTAGAACCTCTTGATTATAATGGAAAGGTCCCGTGAATTTTGGGGTTGTAGCACACTGAAATATGCAGAAGCTTAAATCACATTCAGTTTCTTGAATTGCAGATAATGATAACTTTCTTGCATGACATGAAATTTCAGAGAATTGGACAGACGTCACATAAATGAGACTCAACATTCTTGTAGGTATAATGTTATTTTCACATATCCTGATCTGAAATTAAAAAAGAAAAAATAATAGTAAATAACTATAAAACTGAAAAAGCTTCGTACTCCATCAAATGCATAATTACAGAATCACAAGCTAAAGATTCAAGAAGTTCTATGTACTTGAAAGATTATCGAAGCCTCTAAATAGTTCCTACTACTATCACCGAGTAACATTAGCCACATTTGAATGTCTGCATTTAGGTAGTGAAAGCTTCTATCTCTCTACAATTTGGTAACATCTTTTTACGGCAGTTGAAGATTGAATTCAAATACCCACATTTCAATTTATATAACATTTTCTATCTTGGGACATTTAAAATTTTTGACATTATTATTAGCTAAGTTACTCGGACTATTCAAAATTGCCACCGTACCCGTGTCGGATAGGATCCGTGTTGGATAGGACACGAGATTCACACCGGATGTGGTCAAATAAAAATGGATACTTTGACCAAAATCCATCGAAAATTGAAATTTTTTTTTTTGACAAATAGACTCTCAAGATAGACATTGGAAATGAGATACCTTCAAAATTATGCAGAAATTTATAGTCTTTTGTCTCTTTTTCATCTTTTGTCGACATTCTCAAATTTTTGATTTTATGTTTTGAGGGTAATTTGTGGGAAGACGACTTAATAGAGAAAAGCAGAGATATTGGGGAAGAGGACTTCTCTAGGAAGAATCGAAATTAATGATTATGACTTTATTTTTAGAATTTTGAAAATTTTTAGACAGATCCCGCACCCGTATCCGTGTGCGGATCCATACCCCCGAATATCTAAATTTAGATTTTTCCGAATCCGACTTCTAGATCCGTACCGTGTCGGATACCCGTACCCGAGTCCGAGTAACTTAGATTATTAGTAAAATATCATGTGCATTTTTCAGGACTTGGTAGGAATTTAAACTCATTAGACTGTTTCAAATTTTTTGTTTCTCTTTCCTTGTGCCTACCTCCTTCCTCCCTATATGCTTTTTCTTTATGGTGAAGTGAAAGACCTTGTGCTCCCACAAGTTTTAAACATTAGAAGTGCAATTCATTGTCTCTTAAAAGTTCTGTTATATACTTTAAGCAAAGCAATATAGAAGCAGAAAAAAGCTGTAAACTAGTTGGTAAAGTAAAACAATTCTTGGTTTTTTTTTTTTTTTTTTTTTTTGGTATATATTAAAGTAGAAAATTGGGTCAAATATCAGACACGTGCGTGATGGGGTAATGTTAGAGTTGAGCATGCCACATATGTAATCCCGCCTTTCTTTTAAATTGGGTGGGGGTTGGGAGGAACAGGAAACTATAGTTCTTCATGTGGTCAAGGTGGTGTTTTGCTGGTATATCAGGATAGGGAAAATTTAATTGATATTCATTTGATTTTCAAAGGTTTTGATGGAAAGTTTCGCTGGCCTTTTAGTGGATTATTGCAAATGTAGGGCTGTTGGGGCCACATAGAAGATTTTGTTGTCATTAAATTATAAAAAATGGGTAAAGCATGGAGAAACATGCTTGAAGTTTTATCTACGGGTCACCAAGGGTGTGACCTAGTGGTAAATGAAGTGACTTAAAACCATGAGGTCTCAAGTTTTAACCCTGGTGGAGGCAAAAAGAGTAGTTGATTTCATCCCATTTGTCCAAGTCTTGGTGGTTAGATTAACTCAGTACCTGTGCTGGTAGGAGGTAGCAGGTACCGTGTAGATTTAATCGAGGTGTGTAAGCTAACCCTAACACCACAGCTATTCTAAGGGGCTGTTCAAGGGATGTGAACTGGAGCGCAGAACATGAGATAAGCCTTTGAGGTACTGTGTTATATAAAAACCAATTAAGCAACTAAAGCTTCAACCCCGCAAAGAATCCCCATATAAGCTCCTTTTGCTGCTACAAATACAATAGTTGGCGAGCTTTTATATCTTCAAGGATTACCAAAAGACTGCTTCCACAGAAAATAATTTTAAAAATATAGAGAAAAGATTTAAAAGCTGCTCATGTAGCACCTTAGACCTAATGAAGGTTAGCTATCTATATGTGTACTTCCATTGTAGGTTTGTATTTGGGTTCAAAGCCCTGCATATATAACTATTCTTTTAAAACGCTTCATTCACTGTCTTATATTTTTGAAGTGTAATTACTGTAATTATTTCTATAACCTCTATTTTATTTTTTGGAACCAAATCAGAACAAGATTGAATAATATAAACTGAGTTGATGCTGAGCAAAATTTATTGCGAAATATCCTATTAACTTGCTATTAAACCTTCCAGTCATTTGAGCCCCGAAAATTTATCCCGACATTCAATGGGCATGAGAGTTACCATTGAATGAATCAATTGGCTATGTTCATCTAAGCTGGCAGTACCTCTGAAGTAGTTTAGGTGCTTGTTTAAAGCCTGTTCTTCAGTTATATCCAGTTTCCTCGTTTTCTTTTTTATTGTTTAATCTATCATGTAGTCTACTTTTCATCTCTGCTATGGCTTTTGTTTTGATAAAAGAAGTAATAAAGTTAAATGATAGTTGAGATGCTTGTGTAATCCTACTCTTACAGGTGAAAGAAGGTGGATATGATACCAAGGTTAATGAAACAGTCAATGTTGTCACGGCGAAAACAACTGAGATTGGACAAAAGAGTTGGGGCATCATGAAAGGAGTCTTGGCTTTGGCATCGCAGAAGGTTGAGGAATATACCAAGGACAATCCAACCTGGCAGAATGATAGTTGGCAACGAGGTGAAAATGAAAAGAATGGCTATTATCAGGAGTTTAATCAGGATACTAAAGGATGGAATAATACTTCTGGAGGAACCCAGTCCTCTGGGAAGCATTTTAATTCTGTCAGCTCTGGATCGTGGGATGACTGGGACAGTAAAGACACTAACAAAGTAAATTCTACAAAGGGGGCAACATCCAGCAACAACGATGACTGGGCTGGATGGGATGATGGTCAGGATGATGGATTTGGTAATCACTACCAAAGTGCGCCCGATAATAAACATGCTGTTCATGCTGGAAAATCGGATTCCAAGTGGACTGATGGAGGTTTTCTCTGACGGCAGTTCGTGTTAAAACTTCACCAAGTGGGGTTTTTTTTTCTCTTCCAGATTTATTTTCCTCCATATGATTTGTTGGAAAGGATTTGTATGTCTGAACATAGTTAATATTTGTACCATTGCCAGCAGGGTGGGTTAATTGCTCTCCTGTAAAAGAAGAAAGAGCTAAGTAAACAGACTTAAACTGTTGTTAAGTACCATTATTTGGGACTAAACATTTTTAGGTTACATTTGGACTTGTAAAGACCATAGTTGTATTTCTATTTTATACTTGTTTTTGTCCTCTAAATCGGACCTTTTTTTTACTAGACATGTCCATTTCTATGTTGCATTTTGGACATATATATCTTTTTGCATAAAAAAATATGGCCAAATACATCGCTAGTCCCTTGAACTATGGGTGTCAAACGGGTATACGGGTCTGGGTTCGGGTTGTAAAATTGTAACCCCGCAGGTTCCGGGTACGGGTTGAAATTACGGGTTCTTAACGGGTCCGGGTTTTGGGTAGGAAAAAAAAACTTGCGGGTTCGGGTCTTAGCGGGTACGGGTACGAGTTCGGGTCTTAACAAATCGGGTTTGAGTCTGGGTTTTATTTTATTTAATAATATTATTTTAAATACTTAAAAAAAGATGAATGATAGGAAAAATTAAAAGACTTACTTTTATTTAAAATACTTGAACTATTAAATTCTTAAACATTAAACTTCTAAATTTGAAAAGTGCAACATCAAAACTAGATAATGAAAATTCAAATTACAAATTTAAATATGCCTATTTCTTTGTGTAATTTCTTCCATGTCATTTCCCTCATGCTCCGGTGTAGGTGCCATTTGTCTTCCTTGGCTAAATGCACTTTCTGATACGACTGTTGAAACTGGTACAACTAAAATATTGTATGTAGTGAATTAAGTAATTATATTTTCTAATAATATACGCCCAATAATTACTTTGTCCGACTCCAAGTAGCTTATTTTCTGAGGTATATATCGAAGTTAATAGTTGAAGTTCTATACCATATTTGAGTAATATATATTCAACTTGTTGATTTATTATGGAATATCAAGTTTCTTTTGTAATTAAATAGCTAAACTTGTTTCTCTTTAACATATTTCATTAGTAACAATATGAATACAAAACGAATTAAACCATGAGTGGAAAACTTGTGTATACCTTTCTCTACACATACAAGTTTTATTACTCAATTTATTTTGACGGATATGGATACAGGTATATCCAGTAATACCCCATAATTTTGACGGGTCTTAACGGATACGGGTATTCGTTAAGGAAAAAAAAACCCGTTCGGATAGGGGTATTTTAAGGGGTTTACGGGTCCGGGTCCGAATTTTTGCGGGTCCGGATGGGGTCGGGTTTTAATAAGTCCGGGTCCAGGTTTTGACGGGTAGACCCCTACCCGTTTGACACCCATACCTTGAACTTGACAGTATATTTCATTTAGACACTCCAACTAAGGTCTTTTTTAGATGAACACTTGAACTTTTTTTATAAGTATCCATTTAAACACTTTCCACCCAATGTATTGAAAAACACATGCGAGTCTTATGTGGATAAGTGACCCATTTATATTCTGCCACATGTTATAATTGGACACATCATATAATAGACAATATATTCGGATGATGAATTAATGACTTGACCCGCTTCAAAAGTTGACCTTACATCCTAATAAGGGTTACCCACTTCCCTAAAACTCTCATAATTCAACCAATCTGTCGGAGCTTGACAATCAAAACCTTGCAATTCTTCTTCCTCTCAAATCGACTCTACTAAGAAATCCTAACGAAGTCTTTATATCATCAATCAAACCTACTTCTTACAGGCCTATAAATGAGTCACTTCCACGTAAGACTTGTGTTCAAATACGCGCATAGATTTTTCAACAGAGTGGGTGGAAAGTGTCTAGATGGACACTCTTGAAAAAGGTTCAAGTGCTCAACTGAAAAGGGTCTTAGTTGGAGTGTCTAAGTAGAATATAGTGTCAAGTTCAACGGGCTGGCGATGTATTTGGCCAAAAAATATCTACCTAAATTTACTTCTATATATAATGACAATATAAAATTTTAATTCTTTTTGCACTATCAATGGCGTTTAATTGGTAGCAACTTACATGTTTGCCAGATTATCAAGTTACAGATGTATATTCACTGATAGTTGCTTTTCAAATATTATGATACCATATAAAAGTTGAAACAGTTTTCATTTCCATATTTGAAAAGAAGTATTATATGTCTCCAGACTACATGTATGTGTTACTAAGTATATGGAGTAAGATTGTGGAGATATTTTATGGATACAGAATAATAGATACTACAAACGAATAATACTCTCTTTATAGAAATGTTATGTTATAATAAGAAAACAAGAAGTAAGGAAACTTATAAGTAAACAAAATATTTAGCAACTCGCAAATTAAAAATCTGTCTGTTGATTCACATACGTAGAGAAGTGTAGCGAGCAAAAAGAAGAAATGGCTTCGCCCGGACTCGAACCGGAGACCTTCAGTGTGTTAGACTGACGTGATAACCAACTACACCACGAAACCTCTGTGATACCATGCTTCCTACTTTCTGAATTTAACTATATCTTGAAGCTCCTGCAGTCGAGGTTTCACTTCACTTGCAATTTTGAGCGTCAATTTGCACTTGCAATTTTTTTTGAGGAAGATGTAATTTGCACTTGCAATATTCAAAGCTACTCTTCGAAATCCTTATTCCTAGCTCAAATTAGATTACTTATAATAAGAAGCTGAACTCTTAAAACAGGTTTACAACCTACTTATCTTGCACTCGTTTATTTGCTTCTTGTTTTGTGGTGTTCGTTGTCTTCACAAGTTCACACAATTTATTATGGGGAATTTTCAAAACTAGGCAGCTCACAACACAAATTACAAGTCCCGAAAAGTTTCATACATGTAGTAATAATTTTTTATTTTCGGTCTTTTCGTTTGTGAATTTTTTTTTTCTTAATTATTAGTATCATACATCATGTATGTTATTTATCCTTGGGACTTTTTTAATGAAGTTGTGATGACAGATGAACTCCTAATTTTGAATCAAACAAAAGGTACATGTATGTGTAGTTAAAAATTATATACATCAATTAAATTTTCATATATGAACAATGATTAAGTATTTCTATTATAAATAACTATTTTTTTTTTTGTAGGAGTACATCATGAAGTTGACAATGATCTACGTGTCATGATAATAAGACATATATTGATCGAATTTGTGTGCAACTTCTACAAAAGACTAATTTCAATAGACAATAATTTCTTGATATGTGTGCAGCTATGAAGAGAAAAAGGCTGCCGTTTATTAAAAGAAGAGCAGAAACTTTAAGATACAAATCATGTTCAACAGTTGCCAACATTACACATACTTAAATTTAAATTATATGTTGTTGAAATATCAATAGAAAGAAAATTGTCACACCGAATTTGGCATTAGAAAAATGCATACCTTAAGTCGTTCAAACATTACTAAGTTGATGTATCATCAACTAATGTTTCTATTTTGCCCTTCGACAATATGTCAATAACTTATTTATGAGGACCATTATACTTTTTTTTTTTTTGCTTAAATCAGTGTTCCAAAATATGTTGTGAGCTGGCTTAGAGCTAAAATCGTAGCCTCTCTTTCCTGATGAAGTGTAAGCAAAAAATATTAGAGAAAGGTATGGCTTCGCCCGGACTCGAACCGGAGACCTTCAGTGTGTTAGACTGACGTGATAACCAACTACACCACGAAACCTTATTGCTATCATCTGTTCAGTTATTCTATTTATCAATGTTATGACTTGCTGTTTCCTTCTTCCAAAGTTGATTAATCCGGCTAGTTAAGAAGTAAACAATTTTTGCTTTAACTACGACTCCCCTTCTTTTGGTAAATGAAAAGAAATTTTATTAATAAATGCAACTATTACAGCTCAATCGAAGAAAAGAGCTAATCTAAAGTTGGACATATTCGTATCTTAGTAAACAAAATGTATGTGAGCTACTCGGTTTCACCCTAGTACAATTCAATCTAAGTAAACGTGATAAACGTATGTTAGATGATATTGTGAAATCCTCCCTCTTAAACTAGAATTTGAGGTTGACTTAAAGAGTATGGAAAATGAGGTACGTATCAATAATTTTAGTAGTCTTCACAGAGCTGAGCTAACTCTAAATATGATGTGTTACAGAAATTTAAAGTCTAACTCGTTTTACAAATTATAGTACTATTTTGTCTAATATTTTATTTCCTTTTCTTTTTAATTTTTGGTAATTATTTTTGTCAAAATGTAAATTAATTTGATAGTGTTGGTATTTTTTCATATATTTTTTCTACTTGACAAGCAGAGCACTTTATTAAAGTCTAATTTGGCTGAAGTGTTGAAGATTAGACATGTAAAATCAGCCCAACATGCCACATAATTTTTAAAAATTATTTGTTGAGAGGTCAGTAGCAGTATTGATTTCTCTTTTATACCATATAATTCATATTACGCTAAATATTTTTCCTTTTAATTTGAATCAACGTTGAACTTTTCATGAACTCATCAAAATTTGAGATAGTTTAGCATATATTATATTAGATATAAATGGTACTATCGTGGAATTTTAAAGAATTAAAATTGAACTTTTAATTTCACATAAGTATACGATGGATTCAATAATAAGAACCTTAATGTTGATTGCTGAACCTAGGGGTGTTCATAGGTTGTTTGGGTCGGTTTTCTTCTAAAAAATAACCAAATCAATTGATTCGGGTTTTTCAAATACTTAAACCACAACCAAACTAATTAAGTCAGTTTTTCACTTGTTCGGATTTTGTCGATTTTGTCGGTTATGTCGGTTATTTTGGTTATTTCGGTTTGCTCGGTTTTTTGTCGATTTTTTTCTCTCTCTAAATTTGTGACATACACTTCTAAGGATCAAACACATTTCGAGCGACTATATTCTACCATTATACACCCAATTTAAGTAGGAATTTTTACACAAATATACAAATTTTCACCCTTAATTACAAAAAACTAGCAATATTTTTCTAATTACAAAGCATAGCAATATTTTTCCTAGCAAAATAGACAAGTATAAATACTTATTTTCCATTTCACAACCATCAAAATACAAAGAGGACCAATCAGAAAAATGAAAAAAAAACACCGCCAGTGCACCCATCACCGTCGTTCTCTGCCCCTCCACAACAAAATCTGCCATCGTTTCTCCATTTTTGGCAACAACTACACACTAGATATTCAGAAAAAAAGTCTCACAGAAACAAAACGTCGTCCTCGTCGAACCAGTTTTGTCTTCGTCGAACCAGTTCCACCATCGTCGAACCATCGTGGTTGGAGTAAACAAAGCAATAACAGAAAATGATCCCGCCGTTACGACCCACCGCCGACAATAACTTCCACGCGACGACAATAAAACTTTGATTCAACAATAAGAGGGAGGCGGCGACAGCTATTCCTCCGGCTCTTTGATTCAATAAGTTCTAACACTTTCCCACATAATCGAATTTTTGTTGCTTCTGCTTCGGTGCAAATGACGACATAGGATGAGGATGAAAAGGCATACGGTGGTGATGATCCAAATGGAGTGACGAGGAATCAACTTTTGATTGAAATTAACCCAACTTAGATCTGCTTTTTTTCCCTTTATGTATGTAACATAAATATGTTGGTTTCCTTTGAATTAGGAATATTTTGTTTTTTAAACAGTAATATAGTGAAACGATATTGAAACACTATAATACAGTCTGAAACAGAGTTGATACAAATCTAAAACAGTGTTGAAATAGTATGATACAGTCTGAAACGACATTGAAACAGTATGATACAGTCTGAAATAGAGTTGAAATAGTCTGAAACGGTATTGAAACAGTGTAATACAGCCTGAAGCGGTGATGCGAGAAACAATTGAGATACGGTGCTGCAGAAACAGTTGAAACGGTGCAGAAACAGTTGAGATACGGTGCTGCAGAAACAGTTGAAACGGTGCAGAAACAGTTGAGATACGGTGAGATACAACGAGATACATCGAGGATGGGATAAGGAAAAGTGAAATTGGGGGAAATGATAGGAGTAAAAGTGAAGTTGGGGGAAATAGTGGGAGAAAAAGTAAAATAGGGAGAAATGAGAGGAACAAAAGTGATAGTGGGGGAAATAGGAGGAAGAATGTAAGGGTTTGGTATGTTATGGGAAAATATTGCTATGTTTTTGCTATATTTGTAATTAACTTGTATTTTCCTTTATATAGGGTTATTTTGCTAAAATATTGCTATGTTTGATAATTAAGCTCTAAAACTTGTACTTTTATGTAAAAAATCCATTTAAGTACTCTCTAGAAAAGAATAAACTTTAGATGTAATCAAGTTACATATGTAACTTCATCCAAAAATAGTATGATATTATAACCATTTCATTAACTTAATCAAACTTCTTACAACAATTTTTTGGTGTTTGGAAAATTGAATAGATATCATTTGCCAAGATATCTTGATGATATTGACCAACAATGAAAGACTGCAAGAAAAGTTATGTTTAACATATAATAGATTGCTCGACTTATCAAAATAAAGACTAGAATGTAAACTAGAATACAAAATGCAGAAACTATAAAAGCGAGGAACTATACTAAAATTCAAGAGCGCAAAATAAATAAATAAATTAAAATATGGTATAAATTCTAATAATTTTACATAAAAATATACATAATTGCATGTGTGATTATAAGTTTTAAGTAAGTATTTATCTAATCAGTTTGGTTCAGTTATTTTTTTTTTACTTAAAACTAAAATTAAAAAAATTTTCAGTTTTTGAAATTAAAAACCAAAATCAAATCAAACCTAAGAAATACCGGTTTGGTTCGATTTTTGGTTTCCGGTGAATACCCTTAGTTGAACCGTTAAATCTAAATTTTAGATTGATACTTTCGTGTGTGAACGATGGGGGCTATCGAGTAAAATATTATTTTTAAGATAAGGCTTTATCCGTATTGTCCGTTTGCCATCTCTATTGAAATTGTTAATTTTCAACAAATTATCATGTGACCCTTGACGAAATATACAGGCTTATATAGTTGCCTTAATTCCCCTTATATATGCATGTTAAGGCACACACACCATATGAATGTATTTAATTAGGTTACCTACTTAAAAATAAAGTAAAACTGGTATAATCTAGGTGGTGGATGATAGAGTTTAGGTAACTTGTGACTAGTCTACTAATTAGCCTGACCTTGCATGTGCATGGTGCCAGATCTGTAATATGATTGATCAGAATTCAATTGCTTGCTTTTAAGATAGGATAGCTAGGGATATATATATATATATATATATATATATATTAAAAAAAAAAATCTAATAATGAATAAGATATTTTTTGTTGAAAAATAATTTAGATCATTTATACAGATGCAAGCCTTTTGCCATTACTTTTACTCTAGCTAACAAATAGACATAAAATTTATGACCATCTCCTACCATCACCCTTGTGCTTAATTAACCCACGTGATATGCTATACATTCACATGCTAGCAAAATTTATTTCTAAGCTAACCACAAAAGGAAAAAAATACATAAATCTTTAGAAATATTTGGTTCAAAATTAAGAAAACTATACATGACGATTCACCCACAAAATATAATTGACGAAAAGGTATGATTTGCTAAGTGTGTGGTGATTAAATTCTTCGAATGGCAGCTGATTAAAGGTCAATCTATGGTTGAACTCGAGCCGACCCAAATAGAGCGATTAAAAAATTTATCTTCAAGCTTTACCTTATTATGATCGCTCAAAATAATAATAATTAGGAGGTCTTCCATTTATTTGGAGGTGCTGACCGCATTATAACAAAGAGTGAACCCTCCAATTTAATAGCTTAAACACCTCATCTCACTTACGAAGAAGTAGTTAGAGACATGCTTCTCTTTAGTGACACACATTCTATGTCACACCAAAACGAACAAAATACATCAAAACAATGGAATAACTTTTCTAAATTGTGCACTAATTAAATTGATATTGATATTATTATGATCGAGGAGAAAGGAGATGTAGATGTAAAGGTGGAGAAATAACTATTAGTTTCCTTTAATTTTTTCCCACTAAGAAAGTGAAAATGAGAGAAATAAAAACCGGAGAAATCCAATATTTTCTTCCAAATCATCTTTATTCACTTTGTTTTCTCTTCCAACTCTAAGAAAGAATTGGATGTAAATGATGAATATGCAATAAGCCAATTACATAGTCGAATCAATTAAAAGTTTTTCTTCAAATTCTTCCTTAGCTTGGCTGATGGTCCATAAAAAGAGAAAACACTTATTCACATAGTGGCCCTTTGGCCATAAATTTGAAAAAAAGAGTTTTTGAAGTTGAATTGAAAAATGGTATTTGGAAGTTGAAGTTGTGTTTGGACATATATTTCATTTGAAAAAAAGGTAGAGTTTTGTGAGAGGAGAAAAAACTTTTTTTTGAAAAAATTTGAAAAAGTGCTCTAAACCACTTTTTGGTTTTTCAAAAACTGTTTTCCAAAAAAAATTGAAAAAGTCACAAGATTTCATGGACAAATATATTTTTTAAAAACTTTTTGAAAAAAACCAAAACAATCTAGTAAAAACATGGCATGGATTTGACATGATACTAGTACTGATATCAAACAATAGTTAATTAATTGCACATTTTTACTTCATTTTATCATTTAGATGTCCGAAATTAATATAATGTAGTTTGATATAAACAATGCTGATGGTAAAATTTTCAGTAAAGAAATCAAATGTGGAAGACTTCAAACTGAAACCTACTAACCTAAGAAGCAAACAGGAAACAAACGTGACATATTAAATGTATTGCCAGTTGAAGAGTTGGAAAAAATCCAATCTCCAATTAATAGAACTCAACTGTACTTGCGAACTCAATTGAAAAAACCATGAACATACGAATTTGAAGTTATCGTTTAGCTATTTTGACTTTTAGCCATTATTGGGGCAAGTACTTGGTCGTCCGTGAATGTTTTAGGGGAATAAGGACTGAGTGAATAGGAGTTGCAATCATGAGAACAACAGCAAACAAACTCTCTTAATATTCACCAATTAGTCAACATTTTCGTCATTAAGCCATCAATACGTTGTTCAAACGCCCAATATAACCTGTTACTGGAAAACCACAGAGATTGTGTTCAAACTTAAACGAAATACGTTTAGGTTATTTCTTTCCATCTATCTATATACATCTTGGTAGAAGGGGAGCAACTGATAAAATTGCGTATGTTATCCGGTAATTACATAGATGAGAGGTAGCAGACGCCATGTAGAGTTATTGAGGTATCAGCAAGCTGGACCACAGCCATAAAGGTGTTAGAGTTTATGCCCTGAATTTCTAACCTATTAGAACTCTTTTCTTGAAAAGGATAAGAAAGAGTTCTAAATAGAATAAATATATTTTTATACCTATTCTTTACTTAGAGAAGAAGTAATAGACAACTATAAATAGAGGATTTTCTTTTCACAATAATACCACCGAATTTCCACAATGTAGTCATTGAAATAATTTTCATTAGGGGAGACTTCTACTCCTAAATGTAGGCCAATTGGTCAAACCTCCATGTTATTTCGATCCCAACAAAAGGAAGAAACCTTCCAAGTTTCAATAGTTTCCTTATTGAGTGCGAGATTTTGGTTGCATTTAAGTTTTTCCTCAACTTGTAATTTCATACATGTTCACACGATCTCATCAGTTGTAAGGACCACTTTGTCTTGGATCCATGGTGTCGATTTTTCCTTAACATTTGGGAAACGTACATAACCCAATACATCTTATCTTGATGTCACAATAATGAGACTCAGTATTAGAGATTACCAGCTCCATCCCCACCAACAGTAATACATATTTATTAATCCACCAAATCTTACAAAATCAGTACTATATCTACTCACTACTCGAGATTTTCACCACTCAAATCTTACAACAATGATGGGAAATGTGGGCTGCTAATGAGAACATTTCAAAATATATACAAATTGGATCAAATGAGTACAACAACATTACAACATATACTAAATGTGATCCTACAAATGGAGTCTAAGAATGTTGGAGTGTGCGCAGACCTTACCCCTATGTTGTACGAGAAAAATAGATCTAAGATATGTAAAGATTAGATATATGAGGCTATCTTGGTTATAAGGTTGGGCAAGGTGATACAGAGTGTAAAAGTCTCTTGATTAAACGTATTCATAGTATGAGCCCATCTATGCATGTCTTTCTCAATTATTGTAGAGACCTAAAGTTGTATAATTCATTTATTCAACATTTTTACATAGAACATACGTTTGCCCATGCATGCATGTTTCATAACCAGAGGTGGACCTAGCGTGTAAATGGCAGGTGCACCGGCACTCGTTGACGTCGGCAATTTATATATATATATATATATAAACAATCGGATATATATAGTACTTGGCACCCTCAATTAATTAGCAAATTTAATAGTGACCCGACATCCTCAAATGCTGGATCCGCCTCTGTTCATTATTACGCTTATAAAAGTAATTATTATTACGCCTTGAGCCTGAATTTTGTTTAAAAGGTATCGAGCAGAGTGAAACTTCATCTTGTGCTAAAATGAAGATATATATATATGCAAGGTAGAAATAAATGAGAACTTTACTATTGTATTTAAGACACTATATTGATATGAATATGAAGGGACACTGTTGATGGTGGGCCGGCGGCATTGATGAGATGTTCAACATAAATGCAAGGCAAAATAATATACAATATATCATCTATATATTTTGGTCAGACGAAAGTAACAACTACTCAAACTCGACTATTAATTAACTAATGATATTTGAGGAAAGTATGTCTTGTGATGACAAGTGAGCTCTCGTAATTTTATTAAGTATAGGCTTGATTGCATGTAAGAGACGATATGATTGGATTACTTGAACGTGCAAGCATATAAAATAAAATACCAAGAAATCAATATGGTTGGATTACTTAAAATTACATGATTGCAATCTGAAAACCTCTACCAACACTGCAAAAACCATTAGATTATATGAAGATACCATCACAAAAGATATCAAAGTCTTGGATATGTCAAGTGCGATATCGATGTACAAGCATATAATAAAATACCAAGAAATCAATATGGTTGGATTACGAATGATTATAATCTCTGAACCTCTATCAACACTGCAAAATCATTGGATTATGAAGAAACCACATCACAAATGATATCGAAGTCTTGGATTATGTCAAGTGAGAATAAAATACCAAGGAAACCATATGGTTGGATTACTTAAGATTACAAATGATTATAATCTCTAAACCTCTATCAACACTGCAAAACCATTGGATTATGAAGATACCACATCACAAATCATATCGAAGTCTTGGATTATGTCAAGTGAGATGTGCAAGCATATAAATAAAATACTACGAAATCAATATGGTTGGATTACGTAAAATCGAAAATGATTGTAATATGAGAACCTCTATCAACACTGTAAAAACCATTACATTATGAAGATACCATATCACAAAAGATATCAAAGTCTTAGATTATGTCAAGGAGATTTGAATGAAATAGAGTCAAATCTCGTTATAGTAGCAACGTTTTGTTTGGAAATTTTATGACTACTATATCGATGTGCTGTTATATATGTATACTGACATTTTGATGTTTACATCTCATTTGGCCGCTATAAATAAACAGTACGCAAAAAATGATTTTTTCTGTACTTTTTATGTTATAAACGAAAATAAAATACTTGTTAACTTTATAATCTCAATAAATTTAATATTTCATTTATTAAAAATTAAATATTTAATATGTTATTATTATTAATAAATTCATGATTAGTTATACCATACCGACAAAGAATTAAAGTCTATGCATTTAAAATTATTTGAAAGTTTAAAACTCCAAACTTGACGTAAGAATTCGACAATTATAGGTTGTTTCGTAAATTTTAGTCTCTTAATGACAGTATAAAGAGGTTATATGTATATATTTTTCTTACAAAATATTATTTCAAAATATTTGACTATGACTAGTATAAAGAGGAGGTAATTTTACTAAAGTGTACAACCATAATGAAAGCAATCGTTATTTTAAGTAGAATATTCTTGTTATATAAATGTAAAAAATAATATGAAAATTTGAGTGATTATTTTAACGAAATTTGACTATATATCACAAATACCAAATAACGCTATCACCAAGTATTTTTAGTGTGTACTAATATTTGAACTATGGTCATCCTTGTTATCACCTATTTTGTCGACCACTAGGTCACCACAAGCTTTTTTTTTTTTTTTTTTTTTTTTTTGGGTCAACCTAAAAACGGAATACAGTTGAAATTTTGGTGAAGCTAATTACAGGAGTCACCGACTTATAGACAATAAATGTGTCTTGTTCTACACCGAATCCATCACCAAGAATTCCTATACCTCATTTATTTATATATACGTACTGCATGTATATTCGAATATTTCTTCTATAAAACCACAATTTTCAAAATACCAGCCTTATCTCTCTTCATTGAAACCGTCATCATTGTCTTTTTGCCTAGTCTTCAAATCTTGTCTTATATATTGAGCCATATTATTTTCTCCTTTCTCAGTTTATAACATCACAATTTAGAGTCTTGCGTCTTCTTAATCCTTTCTCTTGAAAGAAAAAAAAGAAAGAAACTTATTAGTCATATAATTTGTTTGAAACATTTTTTTTTCTTTCGAAAGAAGATGTTTAGGTTGATAACGGGTAGACCAGGGCCAAGTGGATTTGGATCAGCTTCCACTGCTGAGCAAGTTACTCAAGACATAGATGGCTCTAATCTCACTGCCATAGTTACAGGTAATATGACCTCTAAATTGTCAGTGATACATTCGGACCTCTCTATAACATCAATTCACCATAACAACCAACTTATCGTCGAACCTTACTTTTTATGTTACATTATATTACATATTATCTATCACCTAAATATAGCAGCAAATAAATGTCCAAACAAACGATACAATTATAGAAAAGTCTATATAAGTAGACAGTGCACAAAATTTAGTACTACTACTCTAATTAACTTGTTATAGCATCATATTTATTAGGTTACCATATGGAGTATTGTTTTTTATAGAACTTTATCTGTAATTACAGTAACTTGATACGTAAGCATGTTTTACAATGTCCTAAAACACTTTTAGCAATGAATATCGAATACCAGATTGTTAAATGGAAAAAAGAAAATAAAATACATGATGGATAAGAAGAAATCTAAAGTGAGTGATGGGTTCTCCTTTCTTTTTTTCGATCCCAACATATGGTCGGAAGAAATCTAATGTAAGTGATTGTTTTTAGTTTGACTCTTTGTTTATGTGAACTTGGATCTCAGCAGTCTTTTGTCTAAACAAAGATTTTATAAGGTGCTGACTCTTTCTCATGCAATTTAGGTGGTTATACATCACATTAATTTGCATTAATACTATAAGCTAACGCATAGTTACTGAACTGTCTATATGTACCGGTTATGGCAATTCAAAACCAATTTTATTAAATAACTGAGTGTCACTTTGTTATTAGTGTAACATCATAGAACACTTTTTGTCAATTTTAATGTAACTAAATTGTACCTACTATAATACGTAGTAATGTCATAAATGGAATGCAGAGTGGAATTCTGAACATTTTAAGCAGACTATCCAAATTCTCTTTGTTCTGTATAGGAGAATTAGCAATCTGATGTTCATGCTAATGCCTTGTACTTCATACTTCTAAATATGCTTCTAGCAAGAGATTTGAGGATTGATGTAATTAACAAGTGAAGGACAACTACTAATGAGGCACATAAACATTCAACTAATATTGATTATGAATGGGACCTTAAGGAAAGAAAGATTTACACTTAGCAACAAATGATTAATGGACAGAAAAATGAAGAAATGTAAGATAAAGTAAACATTGCAGATTTATTAGCAAACATGCTGTCATGTGGTTAATTGGGTTTTTTTTATATACAAATTTGCTTTTGTTAAGTCCCCACATTGATTAAGAGAAAAGATTTTAGTTTTTTCATATAATCTTGGACAACCATCACCTCATGACCTAACTTTTAAGGTTGGGTTAGGCGCAACGTTCGTTCTGTTTACAGCTTTTTGGTAATTTTCAAGTAAATTTTTATTAACGATAACACTTTGTGAATACAGGAGGAGCAAGTGGCATTGGTCTAGAGACAGCAAGAGTATTAGCTTCGAGGAATGTTCATGTCATTATAGCAGCAAGAAATTTGGAAGCTGCAAATGAAGCAAAGCAGAGTATTTTGAAGGAAAATAAATCTGCTCGCGTCGATATTCAGAAACTTGATCTCAACTCAATTAGATCTGTTAAAACATTTGCAGATAATTTCAAAGAACTTAACCTTCCTCTCAACATCTTAATGTAATTGCTCTCTTTGTGTTTCTTTAGTATGCATTTAAATTGAGTTTTATGACAAAGTATAGTATGTTTGTCTAATGAGAATATGCATACCAGAAACAATGCAGGTATCATGTTTTGTCCATTTCAGCTTTCAGAAGATGGCATAGAGATGCAATTTGCGACCAATCATCTAGGTACATATTGTGCTACTCAAACTACACATTTTTGGATGAAATCCACTCTTGGACATAGCTGACTTAGAGCTCGTTTGGCTTAGCTGATTAAAGTTGCTGATAAGCATTTAGTGTTGAAAATTGTTGTATCGTATTGATTTTATAAACAGGCAATTGAGTTGTGCCTTTTGATGTGCTTCGACTAACTTACAAGAACATTTGCTTTATCAAATGCGTATAGGCTGATTGGACCATCTTATAAGCTTATCCAAATTCTCAAACCTCTAACATTTTTCTTTGTTTTTCAGGTCACTTCTACTTGACTAATCTTTTACTTGACAAAATGAAGGAAACAGCAAAAACTACAGGTATTCAGGGTAGGATTGTGAACTTGTCATCAGTAGCTCATCTTTGCCCTTATAAAGAAGGAATAAGATTTCACAAAATCAATGACAAGAGCAGGTATACTACAATCTAGATACACTAGTATGTACTCCATTAGAACTAAACTGTGACAACTCATTCTAATTACCACCAAACTATTGTTTATTTGAACCAGTTATCAAGACAAATTTGCATATGGGCAGTCCAAACTAGCCAACATATTACATGCCAATGAACTTGCTCGCCGCTTGCAGGTAGTTCACTAAAATTTTGCTTGTTGCGAGCTATCAGCAGTCTTATTATAGTGTGAATTATCATATCCAAACGATTAAACCATTAAAGATTAGACACTTGTTATTTTATAGTAGTCTTCAACAAGTTCCTTCACTTGCTAGTGGTGAAGTACGTGAGCTTTTTTTACTAAAGGTCGTGTGAGACTCGAATTCAGAAAGTTGTAGTATGTTCAATATCACGTTAAATTGTGTAACGCCTAATAGACATGTATCTTTGCTATATATGACAGTTTATACCTGGATCATCAAAATCCATTTGTTACAAAAAATATAATGAACTACATAATGAAGAACTTCAACTTAAATTTCATAGATGCTCAGAATACTTAGAAGTGTAATATTCTCCTGAAATGCAGGAAGAGGGAGCAAATATCACTGTCAACTCTGTGCATCCAGGTCTAATAATGACAAACCTCATGAGGCATTCTGCTCTTTTGATGAGTATGTATTTTATATGTATTTACCTCTCACAAAAAGTAGCTTAAAGACACTATATTTCATGAGCTTTACTTGGATTTTTCTTTTACAGGAATCTTAAGGGCTTTCACTTGTTTCTTGTGGAAGAATGTCCCTCAGGTACATGAAATTTATCTTCACAAGAATTTAAATCGTCTGGATTTAAGTTAGATATACTAATATGACAGTTTTTGTTATGATTTAAGTGGCGACAAGAAGTTATTATCATTTTTACAAAGTTACTAATTAATACTTACACGTATCAGTGCATAAAACTTAAACTCCTCTATTTTACAGGGAGCAGCTACAACATGCTATGTTGCACTCCATCCAAGTCTGAAGGGGGTCACCGGGAAGTACTTCCTTGACTGCAATGAGTACAAGCCAAGCAAGCTAGCACGAGACGAAGCATTAGCAAGGAACCTTTGGGATTTCAGCAACAACTTGGTTAATGCAACTTTAAAGACTTGATAAGTTGAACGCAGTTCTTGAGGAAACCTTGACTAAAATTAATTATTTAATTCTTATTTTGTGAGGAATTGTTAAAGGAGTTTGTTGAGTTAAGCTTGTCTAGTTCTGCTTCCAATCTATGAGGCCTTGTCTTTATGTCTTTAGGCCTATGTTTAAAATTTGATAATAGAGTTTGTTGAATGAATGGGTGTAGGGACTTGTAGAAGTTCTTTTTGTGTTCTTCTGGTTATCACCTACTGAAAATCTGCAATGTCTACAATATCTAATGTTACAGTAGGCAAATTTAAATGATGTGATTAACATATCATAATTAACAAAGATACTTGTGTTAACTTTGCAGCTGAAAAATCTTAAGATAATTTAAGACCAGCACCCCATATATTGTACAAGTAAATAGAATTTGACACATCTTCTAATCAAGAGAATATAATATTCCTAGTATTCCCCTGGTAACCTAAAATTAACAGTATAATAAGTGACATTTTTTTTATTTATGAATTATGGTGCTCCTCATTTTCTTTTTCTGGACCAGTGAGAAGGGGAGAAAATTTTAAAGAAACATTTTAAAAAATTATCTGTTAGTATTATACTAGAATCTTTCTACGATTCAACAACTTATATATATAAAAGAAAGGTTCATTTCCGTTCTATTTACACAATATAATATTTGGACGAAGGTGGTTCAACTGAACTCTATGCATCTACCTATTCCCCCTTGGATCACATCACAAAACATATTCAAAAGATTTGGGGGGAACCATTAGTGGTGGGTACTAGTGTATTATTTTGTCTCATTCTCTGTCCTTTCTGTATTTGTTTAGTCATATACATATACTAAGTGCAATTATTTCTTCAATATCATTAATTATATTATATATATCTTCTTTAATATAGTCACTGATTCACTCTTTAAATCTTCAAATCTTGAACCATATTGGTTTCTGCTTTCCCAGTTTGTAACATTACATGTTAGAGAGTCTCTCTTTTTTACTTTGTTTTATTAACTGTGTACTTATATTTGTAGAAACTAGAGAATTAGTTTAGTTCAAAGATGTGGAGGTCCATAACAGGTAAACCAGGTCCTAATGGATTTGGATCAACTTCTACTGCTGAGCAAGTTACTCATGGCATTGATGGCTCCAATCTTACTGCCATTATCACAGGTTCATTTTTTCATATTTAGTCCCATTAATTCATAGTAGACTGATATTAAATCTGCTACCATGTTGTTTTTATTTAAACATTTGATAAATATCCGAAACTCACTTGTCCGATTAATTAAGAATTGCTCTAGACTCTCTACTAAAAAGTTCTTCGTTTTCACGCTTGAATTTGATACCTCTGGTTAAGGATAGAAGCATACCAACTATTCAACCATAGTTTAGGATATATTATATATATGGATAATGGATTTTAGATCCGTGGCTAATACAGATTAGCAGACATGACATTCTGTAGTTAGTTCGGTCTTTTGAATATATATTTTCAAGTTACTATTTTTCATGATAACATATTATGACTACAGGAGGTGCAAGTGGCATAGGTTTAGAGACTGCAAGAGTTTTAGCTTTGAGGAATGTCCATGTTATTATTGCAGCAAGAAATATGGAGGCTGCAAATGAAGCAAAGCAGAGTATTCTAAAGGAAAATAAAGTTGCTCAAGTCGATATTCAGAAACTTGATCTCAGTTCAATTAGATCTGTCAAAGCATTTGCTGATAATTTCAAAGCACTTAACCTTCCTCTCAACATCTTAATGTAATTTCTCTCCGTATTTATCCAATGTGCTTTTTGAATGAATTTTACGGAAGTATGTTACTAATGAGAATTTGCATATCAGAAACAATGCAGGTATTATGTTCTGTCCATTTCAGCTTTCAGAAGATGGCATAGAGATGCAATTCGCCACGAATCATCTAGGTATACACTAACTCAGTATACACAATTTGGTATAAAACGTTCTAATGGACACGACTGGTTTAGTCCTCAAAACCTCTATTTTTATTTATTTTTTCGGTTTTCAGGTCACTTCTACTTGACTAACCTTCTTCTAGACAAAATGAAGGAAACAACAAAAGCTACTGGTATTCAGGGTAGGATTGTGAACTTGTCATCATTAGCCCACCTTTTTCCTTATAAAGAAGGAATAAAATTTCAGAATATCAATGACAAGAGCAGGTATACTACAATGTAGTTACACTAGTATGTTCATATAGTACTAAACTGTGACTAATATCTTATTTTCCACCACACAATTGCTTCTTTGAACCAGTTATCACGACAAATATGCATATGGGCAATCCAAATTAGCCAACATATTACATGCCAATGAGCTTTCTCGTCGTTTGCAGGTATTTCACTAAATGTTACTACTAGCTTATTGGGAGCTATCAGTAGTCTTGTTATTGTGTGAACTGTCTCGACTAAAATTTAAGCTGTTAGAGATCAGGCAATCTTATTATTTTATATCCATTTTCAACTTGTCCTTTCAAATGCTAGTGTTCAAGCACATGAAATTTTTTAACGATTGGTTGTGGTTTGACTCGAACTTAGAGTATTTGTCTCTTTTAATATCATGTTGAATTTTGCAACAAAAATAATATTGTACTTACTATAAGCACCTGTTTCATCAATTCCACTTGCTTAAAATACTAAGTGAATTTATATAGTTAAAGAAGTGCATTCTTCTCCTCATATGCAGGAAGAGGGAGCAAATATTACTGTCAACTCGGTGCATCCAGGTTTAATCTTGACAAATCTCATGAGACATAATGCCCTGGTGATGAGTATGTATTCTTTATTAACCTCTCACATAAGATTTGCTTGATCAGGACATGTTGATTTGTGAATATCTGATTATGATCGAGTGTGATCAGATATGATTTGTTGATTATGATAAGATCAGCTTTGATAAGTTGTTTAAGTTATTTTAGGAAAATAGGTTAGGCTTAAATCATCACTTGATTCTGGGATCTCCAAGATTTAAGAGATTAGCTTCCTAGTTTGTTTTCTTAACAGGACATTCTTTTTTCACAATATTTACTTGGATTTTCTTTGACAGGAACCTTAAAGGTTTTCACTGGTTTCCTGTGGAAGAGTGTCCCTCAGGTAAATGATTTAAATCCTGGAAAGGGTTTTAACCTTTGCTACAGTAACTTCACTTCATTACTGCATTTAAATCTTTATAACTAGCACATCAGCAGGAAAATAAATGAGGAATATGGTGAACTGGTTAATGTCTTCAACTAAAAGTATAGATTGCTCATATTAATTGTATTCCCTCTTCTGCTAATCTTTCTATTTTTCCCTCTCCACTTAGTTGCCTCAAAATTACCCTGTAGAACTATATTACAAATATGTAGAGGATTATATAATTCAGAGAAAGCATAATCTACAGACTCTTCTACCTAAGCGACTGCTATGTTAAACTTATCTGGATAGTGCAGGTTGGCCTGAACAACACTGTTAATGAAAAAAAGTATTTCCGGACATTTATATGGAACTTTAATGCCACTTAATAAGAAACTTTTTTTTTTAGCAAAATAAAGGATTAATGTCACATCTTTAGAAAATAAATTATTATTCGTCTGTCATTAGATTTTCAGGAGGAAAATACTGATTGGTATTGACAATGATTCTATTTTATAGGGGGCAGCCACAACATGCTATGTTGCACTCCATCAAAGTCTGAAGGGGGTCACTGGAAAGTTCTTCCAGGACTGCAATGAGTACGAGCCAAGCAAGCTAGCACAAGACGATGCTTTAGGGCAGAACCTTTGGGATTTAAGTGACAACTTGGTTAATGCAGCTCTGAAGTCTTGATAGGTTAACTGCAGTTTATGAGAAAGTATTGTTTCATTCATATTTTGGAAATTGTTATAGAAGTTTGTTGGTTTAAGCTTGCTTTCTGAGGCCTTGTCTCTATGTCTTTAAGGCCCATATTGGAAATTTTGATCAAGTGTTCTTTTATGTTCTTTTCGCTGTCTCTATTAGTCACTGTAAATGCTCTGCAATGTCTACTATGTCCAAGTTTTACAGTAGGAAAAAGAACAAATGATGTGATTAGCCTATTTTAGCAATAGAGAAAGGCTTTGGTAGAGCCAAATTTCCAAGTGGGAGATGTAATTATCTTTTACAACTCGTGCTGATTGGGGTTTGTCGCATAAATCCACGTTTTAAAGAATGATTCAGAGTATTTTTTTCAAAATGTAGTGGTTAAATTAGTCCTCTTATGTGATGTTTGTTTTTTTTTCAAAAGGATAACCAATGGATGAGGTATCTATCATGAGGACAAATGGACTGTGATTGCAATGTGTTCAAGAAAAGGGACGATTAATGAGAAAAGTTGGTTATAGTTTGCATTAATGAGAGAAAATTGTGAAACGTCGATTAACATTTTGATCACAGCCAATTATGCCTTATAAAAGGACTAAGCAGTAACTTGGTTTTACAGTTCTGGGATCGAATTACACAGGGAGCAACGTTAGTTTGTAACCTTATTTTCACCAAGTTTTGTTCAAAAAATTTCGGCGATGATTTATAATGATAATTGTGTGAGAACTATAACTAAATAACAATTAACTAAAAAAAAGTACTAAAATGGTTAGAAGAGATTTCAAGAATAAAAGACCTAGGCATATCCGCATGACTTCCCCACTATCGGAGTGATGTACCGAACATTATGTATTCAATCTCACTTGACTATTCCTAATGATCGTGGGCTCCTAGTTTATCGATAGTATTTTCTAATAACAAGCAATAACTAGCCTGAGTTACTTTTCTAACTTAACACAAGATGATAAGATGGACAATTCACGTAACCACAATAAAGATTCGTTGTTCCCGAACTCAGCCTGCTCTTCTTCCCTAAATAAATTTTTATTTGGGTTAAAATATCACTATTCAACTGGAATTATTTGGGTTAAAATATAGTTATTCAACTAACCCTAACACAAAACACTCTTCCAAGAATAAAGAAAACATTCAATTGTGAGCTCTACAATCGAAAGCAATCAAAACATAGTTGAATATGAAGGAATAATAATGTCAAGCTCAATTGAATCACAAAATATTCAACACATCATCCAATAATGGTTCCGTCAAACGATAGAAGTAGTAACTTAGCCACTCATGTTTATAACAATCATATCAAAATAATTCATGAATGAATAAATTACAAGAAGAAAGGAAAAATTTAAGAAAAACTCTTATGTTCTTGAAGTCTCCAAAGTCCTAACCTTATTTTGCTCTTTCCAGGTGGGGATTGGAGGTTTTGGGGTTTCACTTGTAGACCCAGCCCTGCTTCTTCCATAAGTCTCTTATCCTAAGTTTCTTTCTCTGCATGAATCAAGTTCTTCAACAGGACCATCCCGACCGAGGGATAACGGTCAGAACCACATATTGGATTATATTACTCATGTGCGCCACGAAGCCGCTGATGCCGAGTCGGCTCCTATGCGCTGCTTGGTCCCCCTCTCTGACATGGTGGAGGTTCTGTAGCACGTCATGAGCACCGGGCTAAGGGGCGATTGAGCAACTCAAGCGAATTGTATTTTCGAGCAATATTGTCCCAAAAGATCCACATAACCCGAGAATTCAAAATAAACCCGGAATCAACATGTGATGAAATTAAGCCTACCATGTCGCGTAGCGCATTGCATGACGGCGTGGTAGGGCTTTTTACTCAGAATTCCAAAACTCCAACTCTTTATATTTCGACCCTGCCGCGACATAATTTACTGCTCCTTCATTTTCAAATCGTTTTTGGTTTACATCTTGGTTTTTGATTAGGTTTGGGCTTCTACTCAAATTTCGAAGCTCCATTTTTTCTAATTTCAGCTCCAGATCTATCAATATTCTTCAAATACAGTCATATATAATTAAAAGCACGTAATAAGCTCAACAACTCTAAGATAACAATATGGACAGTTTTCGTTATACTATCAGAATAGATTAACTGGCGATATCATGTTATTATCAATTTTACCAAGTTTCCAAATAATACTTACCATGAAGATTTTTTGTATATTGTGTAAACAATCTTTTACACGTGTCATTGCACAACTTAAACTCCTTTATTTTACGGAGAAGGGCCAAAAATTCTCTCGAACTATCAAAATTAGACCAATAATGCCTTCCGTTTCAAAACGGCCGCAAAAATACCCCTGACATCAAATCATTCGGCCACAAATGCCCTTCTACTTAATGTGAAGTCTATGAAAGCATAAAAAATGCAAGAATAACGGAAGTATGATTACATGGCTGCCACATAAACTTGATACATAAGCCGACCCATTTTTTTCCCATTAAAAGGTTGAGTAGGGTCTTCTTCTCCAATATTAGAAACCCTAACATCTTCTCTTCAAAAAACAGCCCATTTTAGTGTGAAGAAAAATTCTTTAATCACAATGTAAAGAGAAACCCCTTTAATTATTTCTTCAAAAATTATTTGTCAGATTGCTCTAGTTCATCAAATTAATAGTTATTTTTTTCTTCTTTTCAACTTGTTAGCTCCCATAAATTTTGAGAACAGAATATCCTACTTCATATGTAGTAGTTCTGAATCATGCATTAAAACAATTCACACATCTTTTTATTTCTTATTGCGAATTGATATAAACGCCTATTTCAACTTCAACATAGAATTTAAAGATAAGTAAAATTAACTTAAGAACTCCATAAGTTAATTAACAGATAGATTAGAGATAGGTTGGATAAGTATTGCATCTTTTTAGCTATTTTGCACCATAGTAACTAACTTTTCAGGTCTGCAGATGCAACCAAGATATTTAAACCCTCAAAGAGTCTAGCCTATAAGTATAATGAAGCTAAAAGCATAGCAAAAAAAAAAAAGAAAAAGATTTAATTTCATAAATCCTAAAATGTCAGAAAGATTGTGTTCTAACATAATATTTCTCTTAACTAATCACTTTAATTATTTCTTCAAAAATTAATTGTCGGATTGCTTTAGTTTATCAAATTAACTTTTGAAGACATAATTAAAGGAGTTTCTCTTCACATTGTGAATTAAAGGATTTCCCTTCATACTAAAATGTGTTGTTTTTAGGAGAGAAGAAGTTAGGGTTTCTAATGTTGGGGAAAAAGACTCTATTCAACATTTTAATGGGGGAAAAATGGGTAGACTTATGTGTCAAGTTTATGTGGCAGCCATGTCATCATACTTTCATTATTCTTGTATTTTTTATGCTTTCATTGACTTCCCGTTAAGTAAAAGGGCATTTGTGACCGAATAGTTTGATGTCAGGGGTATTTTTGCTGCAGTTTTAAAACGAAGGGCATTTTTGGTCTAATTTTGATAGTTCGAGGACTTTTTTGGCCCTTTTCCGTTTATTTTATAGGGAGCAGCTACAACATGCTATGTTGCACTCCATCCAAGTCTGAAGGGGGTCACCGGGAAGTACTTCCTTAGACTGCAATGAGTACAAGCCAACCAAGCTTGCACGAGACGAAGTGTTAGCAAAGTACCTCTGGGATTTCAGCAACAACTTGGTTAATGCAACTCTAAAGACTTGATAAGTTGGATGCAGTACTTGGCAAAAGCCTAAAATTAATTATTTCATTCATATTTTATGAGAAACTATTATAGAAGTTTATTGAGTTAAGCTTGTCTAATTCCGCGTCAAATCTTGCCTTGTTTTATGTCTTTAAGGCATATGTTTAAAATCTGATAATAGAGTGCTTTTACTATTCTTCTGGTTATTGCCCACTGAAATGATTCTGCAATGTCTATAATATCCAATTTTACAGTAGGCAAATTTAAATGATGTGATTAACATATCACAATTAACAAAGATACATGTGCTAACTAATTAGCACCTGAAAAATCTTAAGATAATTTAAGACCAGCACCCCATATATTGTACAAAGTAAATAGATTTGACACATCTTCTAATCAAGAGAATATAATATTCCTTGTATAAGCTGAAAAAGTATAGTGACATTTTTTTATTTATGAATTATGGTCCTCCTCATTTTCTTTTTCTGGACAAATGAGAATGGAGAAAACTTTATTATAGTCAATATATATTGAAGACATTCATCAATATGACAATGTTGATGGTGGTATTGATGAGATTTTGAATATTTCAATTATTTATAATTTCTCTTCTATAAGGCAAAGTATCATCTGTGTTTAGATCAGACTAGCTTGCAGTCAATAAACGTGCTTTCATAGTTTTATTCAATAAGGAAAAATTTAAAACGTGCAATCATATAATATACCAAGAAGTCAATATGGTTGGACTGGAGCCAGGAATACTAATTTTCTTAAAGTAATAAAACTTAGGAATATGTTATACTAAGGATTTGAATATGTGAACTAAGCAAACTTTTTAAAAGCTTGTTGTTAGACTAGAATCTTTTATATCAGACGATTCAACAACTTATATTCATTTCCGTTTATTTTGCACGGTATAGTATTTGAACGAAGGTGATTCAATCGAACCCGCATCCACCTAACTCAACCTGTGGATCATATAACCAAAATATATTTAAAAAATTGGAGGGAATCCTTAGTGGTGGGAACTGGGGAGTAGTATTATATTTTGTGTCATATATATAAATGTGGAGGGTTGCTTTATGTATTTCTTTAGCCATATACATCTACTAAAGTATCAAGACCACCCTTATCTATCTTTAATTGCAACTATTATATCATTGTTTTCTTTAAGCTTCTTCAAATTGTATTCATTAATTATATATCTTCTTTAACACATTCACTGATTCATTCTTTATCAAATCTTGAACCAGATTGGTTTCTGCTTTATCAGTTTATGACATTACAAGTTTATAGTCTCTCTTCTTGCTTTGTTTAAACTCTGTGTTATATTTGTAGAGACTAGAGAATTAATTTAAGGTGTGAGAAATAGAAAATGTTGAGGTACATAACAGGTAAACCAGGTCCAAGTGGCTTTGGATCAGCTTCTACTGCTGAGCAAGTTACTCATGGCATTGATGGCTCAAATCTTACAGCCATTATTACAGGTTAATTCGTATTCAGTCCCATAAATTCATATCTTATAGAAAGTGATAAAAAAATCTACTACCATGATATGACTTTTAATACACCTCAAGTTCACTAATTGATCCATTTTGTTTTGTTTAAACATTTGGTATGTATCTGAAGTTCACTTGTCCGATTAATTCAAAATCGCGCTAGACTCTATACTAAAAGGTTCGTCGTTTCCAGGCTTGAATATGATACCTCTGGATAAGAGTAGAAACATACCAACTATTCAACCATAGTTTAGGATATATATTGATACTGAATTTAACTGTTTGTTTCCATGAGTTTAGAGCTCAGCAGTGTTTGTTCTAGACAATGGTTTTATTGTACTTGAGATGTATTTTAGAAGGTATTGCCTGCTCTATGCCAACCTTTGGGGCCTCACGGCTTTGTGCTCTTGAGCTTCCCCTCAACAGTTGGTCTTGAACTCGCTCTATGTGGCCCAACTTTTATTTCCCGTCCCAATGTGGGATTTGCGCAAGGCAAGGTTCACAAGAAACCCTCTCTCTGGTTCAATTACTCATGATCCATGGGACAGATTACCAAACATGATGTTATGTGGTTACTAGGATCTTTTGAGTAAATATTTTCAAGTTAACATTTTTCATGGTAACACATTGCGACTACAGGAGGTGCAAGTGGCATAGGTTTAGAGACTGCAAGAGTTTTAGCTTTGAGGAATGTTCATGTCATTATTGCAGCAAGAAATATGGAGGCTGCAAATGAAGCAAAACAGAGTATTTTGAAGGAAAACAAAGCTGCTCAAGTCGATATTCAAAAACTTGATCTCAGTTCAATTAGATCTGTCAAAGCATTTGCTGATAATTTCAAAGCACTTAACCTTCCTCTCAACATCTTAATGTAATTTCTCTCCGTATTTATCCAATGTGCTTTTTGAATGAATTTTACGGAAGTATGTTACTAATGAGAATTTGCATATCAGAAACAATGCAGGTGTTATGTTCTGTCCATTTCAGCTTTCAGAAGATGGCATAGAGATGCAATTCGCCACGAATCATCTAGGTATACACTAACTCAATATATACAATTTGGTATAAAACGTTCTAAAGGACGCGACTGATTTAGTTCTCAAACCTCTATTTTTTTTTTTGGTTTTCAGGTCACTTCTACTTGACTAACCTTCTTCTAGACAAAATGAAGGAAACTACCATAGCTACTGGTATTCAGGGTAGGATTGTGAACTTGTCATCATTAGCTCACCGTTTGCCTTATAAAGAAGGAATAAGATTACACAAAATCAATGACAAGAGCAGGTATACTATAATGTAGATGCACTAGTATATTCATTTAGTACTAAACAGTCACTAAGATTCTGATCTCCACCACACGATTGCTTCTTTGAACCAGTTATCACAACAGATATGCATTTGCACAATCCAAATTAGCCAACATATTACATGCCTATGAGCTTTCCCGGCGTTTGCAGGTAATTCACTAAATGTTTGCTTATTGTAAGCTATCGGTCGTCTTATTATTGTGTGAACTGTCTCCTCCAGAAGGTTAAACCGTTAGAGGTCAGACCCTCTTATCATTTTATATATCCGTCTTCAATGTGTATTTTCAAATGCTAGTGGTCAAGCACATGAAGTTTTTTACCATAGGTCATGGTCAGACTCGAACATAGAGTATTTGTCTCTTTAATATCATGTTGCATTTTGCAGCAAAAATAATATTGTACTAACTGTACCTCTTGCATAAAATGCTAGGTGACCTAAATAAGGAATGATTTTACCTGAATTTTGCAACAAAATATATACTCAAAGTGCAATCTTCTCCTCATATGCAGGAAGAGGGAGTAAATATTACTGTCAACTCAGTGAATCCAGGTTTAATCTTGTCAAAGCACATGAGACGTTCTGTCCTGATAATGAGTATGTATTTTATACTAACTCTCACAAAAGATTTGCTTGAGGACATGTTGATTTGCGACTATCTGATTATGATCATTGCATTCAGATATGATTTGTTGAATATGATAAGATCAGCTTTGCTGTGTTTTAAGTTATTTTAGGAAGTTAGATTAGGCTGAAATCATTACTTGATTCTGGGATCTCCTAGATTTAAGAAATTAAGAGATTAGCTTCCTAGTTTGTTCTCTTTTCTATAAATGTGTACCTGTACAGATGAATTAAGCATAGTAGTTCTAGTTCAGTATGAAGACATTCATGATATCAAAGTTATACCCATCTCAATTCTTGGTTTACCCATTGCTGGGACACATTAGTTGAGGGACGAACTGTTTGTCTCTTTATGTTGATCTTTGGCAATCCCTACTTCGTGAATCAACTTTTACGGTTGAGTCAGGACCAAAGTCCATTTTCGGACACTCACTTTCACGAGATTTACTTGAATTTTCTTTGATAGGTACCGTAAAGGTTTTCACTGCTTTCCTGTGGAAGAATGTCTCTCAGGTAAATGATTTGAATCCTGGCAAGGGTTTTAACCTTTGCCACAATAACTTAACTCCATTACTGCATTTAAAGCTTTATAACTCTCAAACACAGTCAGCAGAAAATAAATGAGAAATATGGTGCACTGGTTAATGTCTTCAACTAAAGAATTGATTCAGGGAATAATAATTATCTTCATCAAGTAATCAAGACAATATATGCAGACTCTTCTAGCTAAGCGACTACTATGTTAAACTTATCTGGACAAGTGCAAGTTGGCCTGAACACCACTGTTAATTAAAAAAAAAAGTATATCAAGACATCTATATGGAAATTTAATGCCACTTAAAAGAACCTTTTTTTAGCAGATAAATGATTGAGATGTCATATCTTTTGGTAATATCTGTCACTAGATTTTCAGAAGGAAAATACTGATTGGTATTGACAATGATTCTATTTTATAGGGGGCAGCCACATCATGCTATGTTGCACTCCATCCAAGTTTGAAAGGGGTCACTGGCAAGTTCTTCCATGATTGCAATGAGTTTGAGCCAAGCAAGCTAGCACATGATGATGCTTTAGCGCGGAAACTTTGGGATTTAAGCGACAACTTAGTTAATTCAAGCTCTAAAGACTTGATAAGTCTAAAGAAGTTCCTGTAAAAGTGCTTTTTCCCTCACATTTTCCTGAAACTGTTTTAGAAGTTTGTTGGTTTAAGCGTGCTTTTGAGGCCTTGTCTCTATGTTTTTATGGCCTACATTGGAAATTTTACTGAAGTGTCTTTTGCTGTTCGTTTCACTTCTTAGTCACTGTAAATGCTCTGCAATGTCTATAATATCCAATTTTACAGTAAGCAAATTTAAATGATGTGATTAGCATATCACAATTAATAAAGATACATGTGGTAACTGGTAACTAATTAGCACCTGAAAAATCTTAAGATAATTTAAGACCGGCACCTATATATATATTATACAAGTAAATAAAATTTTGATACATTTTCTTCTAAACAAGAGCATATAATAGTATTTCCTTTGTAAGCTGAAATTTAACATAATAAGTGATATTTTTTAATTTATCACTTCACTTCACTTCACTTCACTTGATTACTCTAGAAGCACCTTTCTACACAATTCTTGAAATCACTTGTTGGAGATTTAAGACACTTAATATTTTAAACCATGCTACGACTTTACGTAGTAGCAAAAACTATGCTTGAGAATAGGACCTTAGCGGGACTTTGTATGTTTGTCATTGCGGGACTTAATATGTTTATCATTTGTTTGCTTAACTAATTTATATATCCTTTGTTTACTTGCAAAGATGCTAATGCAGTTATAGTCGGATTGAACTTTTTAGCCGACTTTGGGGGTTCTTTACCAGATCCCAAATGGGATTTCTGCATTTCAAAATATTGAGTATTGATGGATTAATTTTAACTGCCTTGAAAAGTTATTACAAGTACCCTATAACTCTACGGTGTTTAGAACTCTAATGTGTTAGAAATATAAAGAGGATGGTTGAAATCCTCATTTTGGTCCACTTAAAGCTCTTCTTATAAGAAAATCAGGTAAAATGTTCTTGTAAAGAAACCAGGAAAAATGTCTTTTGTTGAATTCTTGAAGTCGTTTAAACCTTGCAGACTGTATAATTCATGTAATGTCTCTATTATGTTAGTTTATTGAAGTTGCTATATTATATCAGTAGGTGAAAGATTTTGAATTTTGCAGCTCTCACGAGCTATTTGTCATTCTTCAGAGAAACTAGGAATTGATGTTTCGTGTTGGACTAGAGCACATACAATAGTTGAAAAGGTTGGTGAGGGATTCTCGAAGGATGAGAATAATCAAAAACTTTAAAAAGAAAAAAAAACATTGCTCTATCATATCAGCTAGAAGTTGTAAATTTTTTAAATCTTTTTAATATGTCGTTTCAGTAATTTATTTTTATTAAAATATTCTAAAATATTTCAGTAGGTCACATTATTCTTCTAGAGTAGTTTCAGTACGACCAATGATCATTGAACCGATTCTTTCCACGTGTATGCTCTTAGCCAAAAAATAACAATCAGGTAGTTTAGGAAACAGGGATTAATAAGCACTAGGAGAAGAAAATTCATATTCAATTGGTGTATCTTATTAAACTATCTATTTAGATGTTACAAGTGTAAAGTTTTTGTTGATCAAATTAGTTTAGCTTCCTTTTGCTTCGTATCTGTTGGATCTTAATTTCAGTATATGATCATATTTTGGAGGTTATTCTAAAAGAACGACTTGGTTCTTGTCAAGATTATCTATGCTGCATAAAATAGCCAGTTTAGATAGTTGTAGTATGTTAGCATTGTATGTATCTTTGGTTTCTCAAAAATATTCTTCCTATTTATTGACAACACATTAAAAATAGGGACAATTTTGTCTTTTCACTAAATTCCTCCATTTCTTCTTAAAATGAAACCTAATTCAGAAGAATTGGAAACTTATACCTCTCTTCTTCACATTCTACTGAGAGAAAATCTGGTCTTTGAGAATCCAATTACATATGCAAACTCAAGTTCAAAAAATCTGCACTTCTTATTTGATTTTCATTATTAGTTATAAATGTGAGTAAGTCCACTTATAATCGTCCAGGAAATTCAGCCAAAATTTTGAATTTGATCTCAATCCTTTCAAGTTTCAACTAAAGCACAAAATCGAATTTCCTGACCCATAAACCCGAAAGTAGATCAATCAAATTGCTTATATAGGTTCCACCATTTCATTACATCCATGAAAATTACATTTTTTTCAATTTCAATAGCGCTTATCTGAAAACTTCCTTTTGGTAACATTTGGGTTCAGGTGGAAATTCAAAATGGGTTTTTAATAAACTTAAGAATTGATTTAATATCCCAAACAATAAATTTGGTCACTTAGGGATTGCTGAACAAGTGCAAGCTTATTTGCCCCCATTTTCCCCATTTCATAAAATGAAGAAACAAATGCAGTAAGAGTACATTTTCGTTCGCATTTTCATATAGTAGTAGATTAGAATGGAGAAACAAATGTAGTAAGAGTACTTTGAGGGAGGTGAATCGGATAAATTAAGGCATAGGAGAAGATTGAGAGAAAAAAGTTTGGGTAAGTAGGAAAGTACAGAAAGGTCCCTGGATTTAATATGTTGTCAATAAATAGCAAGGATATTTTGAAGAAATAAAAGATGCATATATATATATATATATATATATATATATATATATATATATATATATATATATATATATATATTTGGGTAAGAGGATAGACATTGTCATTTTTAAAGTAGGTTGGTTCCTCAGGGGAGGAACTTTTGAATGAAGAAATTGGTTGTGGAACTGGTGAAGAAAGTGCATGTTTGGGTGCTGAATACACCGTGCTTGTGCTCTGTGTGTTGGGGCTTTTGGCCGCCACTGTCTGTGTGGTGCTTTTAGCAGCCACAGAGGAAGAAGAAAATGCGTGGCCTGAGGCCGCCACAGTGGAACATAAATTTTTAAATACAATAAATTGTTTTCTTATTTTAGGATCACTTATGGTTGCTTTAATTCCCATAAGCTTACACCAATTTAAGAAGTCTATATCTGACCAGGAGTCAGATGATGTTTGTGCAAGTTGATTTTCATCTTCTTCAACTAAATCTGCCCCATTTTTCGGGCTTTCAATTGAAATTAGTTCTGCCTTTTCCAGGAGATATGATGGGTGTATTCCCTTCATAGCATAGTCTGCTGGAGTTTGATATCTTGGTTGATTTGGGTCAGCCACATCCTTTGAAAGTTGCTTGGAGGCAACTGAAATTGTTTGCTGTTGAGAGACAACTTTATCTTGTTTGTTTTCCTCCGGAGGAGGAAGTGCTGGGAATTCTTCCTTTTTTATTCTGGGCATGTTATTTTCCCTGCAAGAATTCTTTAGTGAGAAAATCTGGATTAGAGTTTGAGCTCCCTTTGATATATTCTATATCAAAATCAAAAATAGATAAAATAGCTTGCCATCTGGCAAATATATGTTTTGATGCAAGGTTTTGTACGAACAGTTTCTCCTTTGTGAAGTGTTTTCATGGCTCCAGAATTGAAAGCTGAATTCATAGCTTTGTATTGGATTCTATAGATAATTGCAACCGGAAGAGATCCAATTTTGGTTTTATAATTGGATGTCTTGACATTTAATGTCAAGGAGTCTAGTATATTCCTATCTTTAAGGGATACAGTAAAGTTGGGAAAGCAGTCAAAATAAATTGGTCCATTACAAAGACTGATTTCTACCATTCCTAGAAGAGAATTATTGAAGTCTAGAAATCTAGAATCCCTAAGGCAGAGGAGGAGAGATGTATCTAGTTCTTCTCTAGAAAGAGGTTTAGCTGAAATTCGTACTAAACCAAAATGAAGATAGTTGTACTTTTTTCTATATTTTTCTATAGATTTTGGGTTTAAAAGCTTGATGTCCTCATGATCTGAATCAAGAGGATAGTTTGCTCGATGGTTGAAATGTGGTAGTCACTTGTCAAATTCCATCAGGACTTATAAATTGTAGACTGGGGATGTTTAGGAATTTTCCAATTGTCAATTGATTGTTGTAAATAAGTAAACCTAACCTCTTCTTTGAGTTTAGAATTTGAAGAGGAAGAGGAGGATATAGATCTAGAAGAGGGAGGAAAAGAATTTTTAGTGGAGGAAGAGAAAGAATGGAAGAATGCCATAGTAAGATCTGCACAGAAGATTTAGTTGATGTTTTATCTTGCTAATGCTTGCTGAGGTCATGGATGATGTCAGCTTTAGTTGATGTCATGTTTTATCATGCTGATATAATAATTGTGTGCATAAAAAATGATGACAACTTGATGTCATACTTGCGCATTTTGATTATTCCTCTGCTAAGTCATAATCAGGGTCTTCTTCTTCGTCTTCTTCTTCTTCGTCTTCTTCTTCTGAAGATGGTTGAGACTTCTGGCTGGAGGATCCAGCTTTAAGTTGTTGCAGGATTAATTCCATTTGGTCAATGAAATCTCCTTTATTGCTAGAGCTGGCTAACTGTGCAGCTGCTATTGATTTTTGTTGAAAAAATGAGTATTGGGCAGCATCTGTTGGAGACAAATACTTAGGATTCTCTAGGAACCATTTTTCTAAAGCCGGAACATAGGCTTCGGAAGGATTTCAGTTCTTGTACCATTTGGTGTGACCTTGAAGGGCTAACCATGGTAGTCCTTTGTGTCCCTCTGGCTTATGAAAAGAAAATTTTTGGGAATAGATCCACGGAAGGTGAAATCTATGGGAAAATTGGAGTAGCACAGGTATCTGTTGTTGACTAAAGAACCTAGTACTGAAGTATTCATATACTTCTTTAACTAAAGGGGGAAGGATTTAAATTTTGTGTCCATATACAGGCCACCATTGATGTATGAACCACTGAGGAAATTCAGAGACTAACTGTTTACCCCAAAGGATAAACCAATAGTGTTTTCCTTGGTGATTTTGAAAAGTAAAGGCGTTCATCCAGGCAGCCTTGTAGTCGTAATAATTAAAATATTGAGGTTGAAAAGGTTGGGAAATTTTTTTATATTTGGTTGGATGTATCCCCCAACATTTTACAGCGTTAGAATTGATCCAACAGGGGAACCAATCCTGAAAGATGGCCAAACTATTCCTGATTCAACTAGCACCCTAATTTACACCATTATCAAAACTTTCATAGGTAGTCCAGGTATTTTCAGAGAAAGATCTTCTGAAATATTTAACAATCTTAAGTGTAAAACCCTCTCTGATTTTAGGTGGTATAAAGATTCCTTTCTTACCAGGATATATGAAAAACCAGATGGAAACCTCCCATATTGAAAAGAAAAATTCCTAGATGGCCTGCCTAAGTCCCTTAGAGATTTATTCAAAGAGGAACTCCAAAGTCAATACACTGGTGATATTATTCCTTATGAACAAATCACCTATGGTCAACTTACCAGTCTCATTCAACAAGTTGCTCTCAAAATCTGTCGACAAGATAAGATATTGAGACAATTAGCCAAAGATAGAGCTCAAACTCGGAGAGATTTAGGAAGTTTCTATGAACAATTTGGTATCTCTCCTTGTGGGAAAAAGCCTCATAAAAGACGAAAGGCTAAAGATAAGGAGGCCGTCCTAAGAGATAGACCTTCTGCACCCAAGTACAGAAAAACAAAGCCTTCCTACTCTAAAAACAAAGCTCTACCAGCTCTACCCAATAAACCTAAAGCACCAGGTTTCAAATCTCCAAATTCTGACAAATGTTACAGATGTAACAAAACTGGACATATAGCCAAATACTGCAAATTAGCTAACAAAGTTAGAAACCTTGAACTAGATGAGTCTATTCTTAACCAAATAGAACAAATCCTACTAGAAGATAGTGATGCTTCTGATATTGCTGATGATGAACTTGAACAACAATTCAACCAACTTGAAGATGATGATGTTACAATCATCTTCGTCCGAATCTAGCCAAGAAGACCAAAATAGCCAACCCGAGATTAATGTTCTCTCTAAAGAACAAGATCTCCTCCTTGAGCTTATTAGTAATCTTGAGAATTCTGACCAAAAGAAACATTATCTAGAGCAGTTCAAACGAACCATAGATAAGCCTTCCACATCTTCAAGTACCTTTCCAAATCACCCTCAAATAGCTAATACTTACAATATTACTGACATTCTCAATAGGTTTCCTTCACAGAAACCCAAGACCATAACTATCCAGGATCTACAAACGGAGATAGCACTCCTCAAGGAAGAAATTCGTGAAATTAGAGCAAAACAAGATATAGATCGCCTTGTTCTCCAACAGCTTTCTACCCAGCCTGAACAGCCTAGACAAACAGAAACCAAACCAATTGATCAGGAAGATTTCATCAACTACCTCTCTAGACTTTCCATCCAGAAATGGCATATTAGGGTTACCCTAGTTATCAATAAATCCTTCACTTTAGATATTGTAGCCTTATTTGATACAGGTGCTGATCTCAATTGTATACAAGAAGGACTCATCCCAAAAAAATACTTTGAGAAAACCAAAGAAGCCCTTATAGCAGCCAATGGCAAAAAATTAGGAATTAGCTTCAAACTCTCTGATGTTGAAGTAAGAACTTCCTTGAAAAATTCTTCTTTGTCAGTCTCAACTTCTTTTTTGTTAGTAAAAGACCTTACTAACTCAGTCATATTAGGCACCCCTTTTATCCAAAAAATCATGCCTTGTATGGTCACTAACCAAGGCATTCAAATTGAGTGCATAGGAAATAAGATCCTCCCCCCTTTTGATAAACCTCCTATCAAAAAGGTCTTGTCTACTTTAAAACATAAGGAACCCCAAATCAATTTCCTCAAAGAAGAAGTAGCATTTCAAAGGCTACAACAACAACTTTTTGGAATCGAAAGAACACATAGTCAGACTTCCTTATGAACCTGACTTCGATGAAAAAACCATTCCCACTAAAGCTCGTCCTATCCAGATGAATCACGAGTTAACAATCCATTGCCAAAGTGAGATCAAAGATCTTCTTGATAAACACATCATCTCTCCCAGTAAATCCTCTTGGAGTTGTGCTGCTTTTTATGTTAATAAAAACTCAGAAATTGAATGAGGTGTCCCTCGTTTAGTCATTAATTACAAACCTTTGAATACAACTCTTCGTTGGATTAGATACCCTATCCCAAACAAAAAAAAATTACTTCAACGGCTTTACGCTGCTACTATTTTTTCAAAATTTGATTTAAAATCAGGTTTTTGGCAAATTCAAATTGATCCAAGAGATCGATATAAAACTGCTTTTACTGTTCCATTTGGGCAATACGAATGGAATGTAATGCCATTCGGATTAAAAAATGCTCCTTCAGAATTTCAAAGAATTATGAATGACGTTTTTAATCCTTTTTCAAAATTTATTATCGTTTACATTGATGATGTCTTAGTATTTTCTACTAGCATCGATCAACATTTTAAACATTTGAGAATCTTCTTTAATACCATTAAAGAAAATGGCTTAGTTCTTTCAAAAACTAAGTATAGTCTTTTTCAAATTAATATACGATTTTTAGGTCACAATATCCAACAAGGAACTATTGTCCCCATCCAGAGATCAATTCAGTTTGCTGATAAGTTCGCTGATCAAATCTTAGATAAAACTCAGCTTCAAAGATTTTTAGGTTGTGTTAATTATGTATCTGATTTTATTCCAGGCATTAGCAATTTGCTAAAACCTCTCCATAATAGACTGAAAAAGCCTCCTCCTCCATGGACTAATGTTCATACCGACGTTGTCCAGCAAATAAAATTAAAAGTTAAACATCTTCCTTGTTTATCTCTCCCTGATCCTTCTGCATTCAAAATTGTTGAAACAGATGCATCAGACATTGGTTATGGTAGCATATTAAAACAAAAGAAAGATGGCAAAGAATATATCATTGCATTTGCATCAAAGCATTGGAATAATGCTCAACAAAATTATCCTACAATTAAAAAAAAAATTAGAAATTGTTTTATGCATTTCTAAATTTCAAGCTGATTTAGTAAACCAAAAATTCCTTTTGAGAATTGATTGCAAAGCTGCAAAATCTGCTTTACAAAAAGATATACAAAACCTTGCATCAAAACATATATTTGCCAGATGACAAGCTATTTTATCTATTTTTGATTTTGATATAGAATATATCAAAGGGAGCTCAAACTCTATTCTAGATTTTCTCACTCGAGAATTCTTGCAGGGAAGATAACATGCCCAGAAAAAAGAAGGAAGAATTCCCAGCACTTCCTCCTCCGAAGGAAAACAAACAAGATAAAGCTGTCTCTCAACAACAAACAATTTCAGTTGCCTCCAAGCAACTTTCAAAGGATGTGGCTGACCCAAATCAACCAAGATATCAAACTCCAGCAGACTATGCTATGAAGGGAATACACTCATCATATCTCCTGGAAAAGGCAGAACCAATTTCAATTGAAAGCCCGAAAAAATGGGCACATTTAGTTGAAGAAGATGAAAATCAACTTGCACAAACATCATCTGACTCCTGGGCAGATACAAACTTCTTAAATTGGTGTAAGCTTATGGGAATTAAAGCAACCATAAGTGATCCTAAAATAAGAAAACAATTTATTGTATTTAAAAATTTATGTTCCACTGTGGCGGCCTCAGGCCACACATCTTCTTCTTCCTCTGTGGCTGCTAAAAGCACCACACAGATACCAGTGGCGGCCAAAAGCCCCAACACACAGAGCACAAGCACGGTGTATTCAGCACCCAAACATGCACTTTCTTCACCAGTGCCACAACCAATTTCTTCATTCAAAAGTTCCTCCCCTGAGGAACCAACCTACTTTAAAAATGACAATGTCTATCCTCTTACCCAAAGAATTTTGGAATTCAAACCCTCAAGAAGTAGCTAGTCAAATGCTTAGCTCATCAGCAAATTTCATACAAGAAACTCCTGACCATACTCAGAAATTTTATGAATTTATCCTTGCGGATACCAAATCTTGCTTATTCAAACCCTACAAGGATAAGCAGACCCAGGGATATGTTACCCATACAACGGTGTAGATTAATAAAATAATCTCGCCGAAAGAATGGGGGACACATCCAACAAAATATAAAAAAATTTCCCAACCTTTTCAACCTCAATATTTTAATTATTACGACTACAAGGCTGCCTGGATGAACGCCTTCACTTTTCAAAATCACTTAGGAAAACACTCTTGGTTTATCCTTTGGGGTAAACAATTAGTCTCTGAATTTCCTCAGTGGTTCATACATCAATGGTGGCCTGTATATGGACACAAAATTAAAATCCTTCCCCCTTTAGTTAAAGAAGGATATAAATACTTCGGTACTACGTTCTTTAGTCAACAACAGATACCTGTGCTACTCCAATTTTCCATAGATTTCACCTTCCGTGGATCTATTCCCAAAAAATTTCTTTTCATAAGCCAGAGGGACACAAAGGATTACCATGGTTAGCCCTTCAAGGTCACACCAAATGGTACAAGAACTGGAATCCTTTCGAAGCCTATGTTCCGGCTTTAGAAAAATGGTTCCTAGAGAATCCAAAGTATTTGTCTCCAACAGATGCTGCCCAATACTCATTTTTTCAACAAAAATCAATAGCAGCTGCACAGTTAGCGAACTCTAGCAATAAAGGAGATTTCATTGAACAAACGGAATTAATCCTGCAACAACTTAAAGCTGGATCCTCCAGCCAGAAGTCTCAACCATCTTAAGAAGAAGAAGAAGAAGACGAAGAAGAAGAAGAAGACAAAGAAGAAGACCCTGATGATGACTTAGCAGAGGAATAATCAAAATGCGCAAGTATGACATCAAGGTGTCATCATTTTATGCACACAATTATTACATCAGCATGACAAAACATGACATCAACTAAAGCTGGCATCATCCATGACCTCAGCAAGCATTAGCAAGATAAAGTTGAAATCATCCATTACATCAACAAGCATTAGAAAGAGTTGACATCATCCATGACATCAACAAGCATTAGCAAGATATTTCATGTATTTTTTGCTATAAATACCCCCCACTATCACATGTAAAAACGCACACCACTTCTACTACATCATTCACAATATCCTCCCTCTCTATCTAGAATTGGTTAGAGTTCTATCCCTCTAGCTTTGTAATATTTTCAAGTTTAATATAATCTTTTTATATTAAAATTATCTCTGATAATTATACTGTGAATTTCATGCATATGGTCGGTCTTACCACCTGATTTACTTACTGCATTGCATATTTAATTTTTTTTTACATTACATATTATATATGGTTGGCACTGCCACCTAATTACTAACTTAATTAATTAATTAATCTGCACTTGCTTCCTATCTTTATTTTCCTTTATTTCTTCCCTTTTATTTAGGGGGTTCGCTTCCGGGGGGTTCGCTTCCGGGATCTTGGTGTGTGTGTGTGTGTGTGAATATATATATATATATATATATATATATATATATATATATATATATATATATATATATATATATATATATATATATATATATATATATATATATATATATATTATACTATTCTAAAAGAGCCTATCCCTTAAATAAAAAGTAAATGACCATTTTGCCCTTCAATTAAAAACTGCTACCTATAATTTTTTGCACTAAAAAATTAATTTAAATTTAAATAAAAAGTCATGAATTATTTGGTACAAAAGTAATATTTTTCATAAATGGGTATATTAAATATTTCTCGTAAATATGAAAGTCCTGACTTTGAAGAGTTGCATAAATAATTATTCCTTCTTTAATGGGTACATTAACCAAATACTCTCTCTTAACTGTATTTAAATGAAGAATTTGAATAGTTGCAATTGATAATACGTATACATGTACCATATATGTCAAATGCAATTGCTATGTAGATGGTCTTTTGGCCCATTTCCGTAATATCTATTCATTAATTCACTTTCTTTTGGCCCATTTCCGTAATATCTATTCATTAATTCACTTACTCTCTTAAATGGATATTTATCAGAATTATGGATATTAATCCTTACAACACGCTGGCCAACTCATAATTATGATACCAAAAAGGTATCAAGTGAAATGAATTGGGCAGAAATAAAGAAAAAATGGGAGAAGAGCAGAGGGCAAAAGAGAATCAGATTAGGAGAAGACAGAAGAGAGAGGAGATTGAGAGAGAATTCACTATATTATCATGCTTGAATGAATTGAAAGTAACATACAACACCTATTTATACTAGCTAGGATCACATGTTTCATCACATCACATCAAAATATTCAAATACAAGGTATAACCGAATTTCCCGCCTAATGAATGCTAACTAATATTTGCATAAAAGTTGCCAAATCAGCTGCTATGTCATTGATGAGCTGGAATATGTGTATCAATACCCCCTGTGGAAGAGCACCCTTGTCCTCAAGGATGAAATGAGGGAAGCAAGCCTTCAACTCATTAGCAAACTCCCAGGTAGCAAAGGAAGTATCTAGTTCACACCATTTGACCAAGCATTGTGTGACAGCTTTGTTACCCTTCTTCACAAGTCGACGAGCCAGAACAGCAGCAGGTTGAGGGCAAAAGGGGCTATGAAGATCAGTGGCCGGAGGATGAATAATCTCAGTAGGTAAAGAAGGACATAACTTGAGCTGAGAAATGAGGAAAGTAGGGTGAATCTTGAACTCTGGAGGAAGGAGAAGTTTATATGCCACAACACCAACTCTTCCATGATCGGATAAGGACTAAAGTATTTAGAGGTGAGCTTGTGGAAGTGAGAATGAGAGAGAGTGAGCTGGCGATAAGGTTGAAATTTAACATAAACCCAATCCCATACAGAAAAAAATCTATCAATTCTATGGGAATTTGCAAGAGTTTGCATCCGCTGCTGATCTCGTACAAAATGGAACTGAGCAAGCTGAAATTTAAATTTCCTTTCGAGCAAAATATTGTCGACTTCAGAAATATCAGTGGAACCAGGCAGGTAAGGGAGATGAGTATGAGGAGGATAACCAAGAGCAACTCAAAAGGGGTGGTGTGGATAGCAGAATGATAGGTGGAATTATACCACCATTCTGCTATGGGAAGGAAATTGAACCGATCATGGGGAGAATCAGTGCAAAAACACCTCAAATAAATTTCCAAACATCTGTTCAACACTTCAGATTGACCACCAGTTTGGGGATGATAAGCTGAAGATGTCTGGATCTGGATACCTTAAAGTGAGAGCACTGCTGGCCAAAAGGAACTAATGAAGATAGGGTCCCTATCACTAGTAATGGTAACAAGAGGTCCATGAAGTTTGAGAATAGTATCCATGAAAAGAGTAGCCAAGGACTGAACAGTATAAGGGTGAGATATCCCAATGAAGTGACTATATTTAGTAAACCTGTCAATGATCACCCAAATAACTGTTTTGCCTCTGTACTTAGGCAAGCCCTCGATAAAATCCATGTTAATGTCTGACCAAGGTAGAGCAGGAATATGGAGAGGCTGCAGGTACCCAGGAGAAGCAGCTGTATCATACTTGTTTCTCTGGCAAGTCACACACTTTTGGATATACTGCAAAATGTCTTGCCTGATGCCCTTCTAATAGAAATATGTCATCAACTTCCTAGTGGTAGCATCAATACCTGAATGGCATCCAGAGGGTGTATCATGCCACAATAAGATCAATTTAATCCTGAGGGAAGTGTCATTACCAATAGCCAACTTATCCTTCCTCCTAAGTTAATTATTAATCCATGTATAGTGCTTGTGAGGAGTGGAATGCAACTGGTTGATCAAAGCTTGGAGTTCAGCATCTTGTTTCCAGCTGTGCCTAATGTTGTCCCATAATTCAGAGTGAGTGTTAATCATGATCATGGCAAAGAGCTCATCACCATGTATCCTAGAGAGTGAATCAACAGCCACATTTTCTTTACCCTTCTTGTATTAAATTTCAAAATCAAAAGGAAGAAGCTTAGCGAGACACCTAAGCTGAGAGTCGGTGTGTAATTTTTGTTCCAGAAAAAACTTCAAGGCCTTTTGGTCATTTTTAACAATGACATGTTGACCAAGCAGGTAATGAGACCATTTAGCGATAGCAAATACCAGTGCCAACAACTCCCTTTCATACACAGATAGTTCAGCATGTCGAGGAGCTAAACCCTTGCTAATAAAAGCAATAGGATGGTCCTTATGCATAAGTACTGCACCAATACCAGTCCCACTGGCATCAGTTTCCACAACAAATGGCTCAGAATAGTTAGGCAAGGCCAATACAAGAGCAGAAGTAAGAGCCTGTTTAAGAGCAGAAAAAGCTTGATCTGCAGCTTCATTCCAGCAAAAACCATCTTTCTTTAAGAGGTCAGTTAAAGGCCTATTAATGAGACCATACCCCTTGATGAATTTTCTGTAGTAACCAGCTAAGCCCAAGAATCCCCTCAACTGTTTAACTGTGGTAGGGGTGGGCCAACCTTTAACAGCCTAGTTTTTCTTAGGGTCAGTAAAGACACCTTGAGCAGAAATAAAGTGCCCAAGATACTCCACCTCAGCAACCCCGAACATACACTTAGATTCTTTTGCATAAAGGTGATTTTCCAACATAATATCAAAAACAGTTTGAAGATGAACTAAATGAGAAGGCATGGAATCACTGTAAATCAAGATATCATCAAAAAAGACCAAGACAAACTTTCTGAGAAGAGGCTGAAACAAGTGATTCATCAACCCCTGAAAGGTGGATGGGGCATAAGTGAGGCCAAATGGCATCACTAGATACTCATAATGCCCCATGTGTGTCCTGAAAGCTGTTTTAGAGATATCTGCAGTATTCATGTTGATTTGATGGTAACCTAACCTCAAGTCTATTTTGGAAAAGATTGTTGCTCCCCCTAACTCATCCAGCAGGCCATTAATGACTGAAATGGGAAATTTTTCCTTGATAATTGAATGATTGAGCTCCTATATTCAACATAAAGCCTACAAGTACCATCATTCTTACTTACTAAGACTACTAGAGAAGCAAAAGGACTGTGGCTGTACTGAATCACCCCTTAAGTTACATATCCTGTACCAGTTTTTCTATAATATCCTTCTTCATACAGAATATCTATAGGGCCTGATGTTAACAGGTTTAGCATCTGATTTCAGTGGAATTCTATGATCAAATGAGCATCAGGAAGGAGGCAATGCAGTTTTCTCAGAGAAGAGGTGCTGATATGTATGCAGTAGAGAAGCAAGATCATCTGATAAAGGAGCTGAGGCAAAGAGTTGTAATGAAAAGAGTTGGCAAGCTTGTAAGTCTTCCTCCACAGGTAGAATATACTGAAGCATGAGCATTTGTTCCACCTCTTCCATGTTTTTCTTATTCAAGGACTTGGACTGAATAGTTTTACAAGAAGTAAGTTTACCCTGTAGGATATGCTTTTCCCCTTGCTTAGTGTAAGACATAGTTAGGTGCTCAAAGTAAAAAGGAACTAGTCCCAGGGACTTCATCAATAAAGCACCCAAAACTAAATCATATTTTCCCACTGGAAAAATAATCAGATCAGAATCATAAGTCACTCCTTGGATCACCCACTGAAAGTTCCTCACCATACCAGATGTATTTTCTGCAGTGTTATTACCCAAAAGAGCTGGACTAACTTTAATAGGTGTCACCTGACAACCTAACTTCTGAACTGAGACAATGTTAATGAAATTATGAGAACTTCCCCCATCCAGCAAGATGTGCAGGGGTTTTTTTATCACTATATCCTGTAACCTGAATAGTTTGGGCTCCCCAGAGTCCATTCAAAGCAAACAATGACAGCACTGGAGTATCTTCCTCCACCATATTGACCTCAACTTCAGGAGAAACATTTCCTGATCCACCGGTAAGTCATCCTGATCCAGTAGTTCAGAATCCAGCTCTAACACAAACACCTGCTTTGGCAAGTTACATCTGTGTCCTATCACATACTTCTCATCACAAAAATAGTGTTGTCCTCGAGCTCTCATGGCTTGTATTTAAGCTGGTGATACAATGCGTCTGTTTTTAGAGAGAGTATCTGGATTAGCAGCTGGGGGAGTTTGTTTGGGAGCAGGTAAAAGTACAGTTGGTTTAGTGTAAAGGCACTTCATATGAAGGTTTTCTATAAGGTAAGGGGGAAGGAGTCGTATAGGAATTAGGCTTCTGAGATCTAGCAGTGGATGATAAGGTTCTTTCAGCCAACCTGGCCAACCTATAGGTTTGGGGTAAGGTTACAGGGTCATGCATCAATATAGGATTCACTAGTTCCTCCTAAAGTCCTCCAGGAAGCACTCAATTGCTTGGTCAGTAGTTAGATTGCAGTGCACCAACAACCTCTAAAAGGCCAGTTGAAATTCCCTAACAGTACCAGTTTGTCTTAGCTTCTTCAGCTCAATTATAAGCCTAGAGTAATCACTTGTGAAGGATTCAGTTAAAGTATTTATGTATTCACTCCAAGCAGGTAACCCAGCAGCATTTCTACATTTCAAATAGGACTGATGCCAGACAAGTACATCATCATCCAAATGCATAGCAACTAATTTAATCCGATGTTCTAGTGGAGTTTCATCAACAGAAAAATATTATTCAATTCAATACAGCCAGTTCTTCAAATTTTCCCCATTAAACCTCGAAAAAGGCAAACTAGAAACATGATTGGAATCATAAGGAGTAGATCCTAGAATACCTTGACCCGGCTGTGACATAACTTCATTACCAGGATCAGGAGTTGAACTGTTTGTTTTGCACTGATTCTGCAGCTGTAATCAATCGATAGAGTTTTTAAGAGCATTCACCATCGCCAGTAGATCTGCATGTCTACGATCCATATTACTCTGTAGTTCCTGTTGTTTTTTTATCTAACACTCCCCGTAATTCCATTTGTTGAGCAGCTAGGTCTTCGAATTGCTCCTGTAATTCAACTGGAATTACAGCTTCTGAATCCTTACCAGTGTCGTGGTTAGGAGGCATTTTGTAGACCTAGGATCGATACTCTGATACCAATTGATACCAAAAAGGTATCAAGTGAAATTAATTGGGCAGAAATAAAGAGAAAAGGGGAGCGGAAAAAGAGAATCAGATGAGGAGAAGACAGAAGAGAGAGGAGATTGAGAGAGAGTTCACTATATTATCATGCTTGAATGAATTGAAAGTATCATACAACACCTATTTATAGTACCTAGGATCAGGGGCGGATTTATGTACGATGGAGGGGGTGCCATGGCACCCGGTAACTTCGACGGATACTGTGTATATATAAGTATAGTCAGAGTAGAAATACTACAAATATTAGTAATGGCACCCACCGTCACAAAAGGTGATGTGGTGCCAGTAGTATTGAGTGTGCAGGACATCCTTGATGGCCAGGGGCAAGTAGGTACCGTCCTCTCTTCCTTTTCTTTTCCTTTTTTTTCTGTCCCCTTAACTGCTGTAGTATCCCCTCCTTTTCTTTTTGTTCTTTCTCTCTCTATTATTGTTTTTCTTTTATATTTTACTATCATTATACCTTATTTTATTGACAACTTTTTTTTGTTAAATACTATAAATTTAAATTTAATTAATATATAGCTACTCTCTTTTTAATTATGCAAGTTAATTTATATATATTGAAGAATAATTTGAGTAATCTTCTATTGGCTTTTAAATAATTAAATGGTTTTATTAATATAAATATTTTGAGTAATTAGTTTTCATAAATTAAAATTTAAGGTTTTCTTTATGAAACTTGACAACAAATGACGAAATTAACTTCAGATTATTGAAGGTAAATTAAACTCGTCAAAACAAAAAGTATATAGTAATCAAGTTACTTTCAAGTAAATTTTTGAATGGGAGTTTTCTTTCATGAATATTTTTTCGTAATATTCTTCCATAACACAAAATTTTTTAAAAAAGTGTAAAAAATAATATTAAATCAAACCTAATTTATTTGTCTTTGCAAATAAAAAGTTTAATTCGAACTTAAAAAATCCAATCCGACCCGACTCGGCTCGCCTTTTTTATTTCGTCTTTGTGCCTAAAGGTAGGCGAAAAAGTGGCACCCCATAACTCTGAATCCTGGATCCACCTCTGACTAGGATCACATGTTTCATCACCCCAAATCAAAATATTCAAATACAAGGCATAATCGAATTTCCCGCCTAATGAATGCTAACTAATATTTGCATAAAAGTTGCCAAATCAGCTGCTACGTCACTGATGAGCTGAAATATGTGTATGAAATTATTTAATAATGAAAGACATTGAATTGTTGGTTGTGAGTATATCTCATAATGGTTATTTACATTCAATTTATTTATTCATTAACATGTTTGATATATCATATCCATTTTGCGTATTCATCTTAATATGCGTAAAGTCCTACTATGTTCTGAAGTACCTCTGCTTGGCCATCTGGTAAGTATATATGCTGGGACAACTTCATCTCATTTTTTTTTTCAACAACAATTATATTTTTACTTTTTCTGTGATATCCCTTTTTTTCCCGTTTTACTATCCTCAAAAGTTGTATTTTATAAATGGTATTCGATTTATACCACAATGAAATCATGGCTTGATTTGTAAAATTTTCTCTATGGTGGTGAAGGAGGAGGCAGTGAAGAAAATATGAGACAGTGAAGATGCTACTGTTGCATTGCTACTTTGTTATATTTTGAAATTTAATACTTTATTTGTTTTTGTCCGGGAAGAAAAGAATTTAATCAATAATATATGCAACATGATTTAAAGATGAGGTGGATAGCTAATAACGAATAGGGATCAACCTAAATTCATTCATGGATGATGGACAAATTGAATATATCAACCAAAATGTGTTATAATAAGTTACATCCAAACACCTTATCAAATATGTGGTGTTTGTATATATTAGTAACCTGGGTAATGTACTGAGTCTTGATTCTTAACCGTGTGAACATTTTGTCAGATTTAATTGTATGTATTTTTCTTCTTTTTCGTTTTCACTTAATACTAAAGTCTACTAAACAATCACAAGCAGTCTTGAAATTCACCTTTCAAAATTTGAAAATATCATAATTAAACACATCAGTTAGAGGTAAATACAACCAGTAAATAACATATTTTTAGTACAATAATAAGTTTTTTTTTTTTTACTTTTAAATTTTCAATACTCCTTAGTATGAGGTACACTACTTGACATTAACTTTATTTTTTTAATCATACATTTTAAGTAAAGATCCTTTACTATATATTTATCATGCTTAATTCATATTGGGTGCAATGAGATTATTTCTTTTTCTTTTTTTTTTTTAATTTTGATTTCCATTTCGGTGATATACTTTAGTAGGTACAAAAACTTACATGTTTATCCAAGTTCTGCTTTTTCTGTTCGTTTCAGTTGCTTAATTACCTCCTTGGATTTTTGATGATTTTGTTAGCTCATTTACCACAGAGTCACTTTTTATTAGATAGGTCCTCATGTTTGGTTTGATAGTGAGTTGTTCCTACTGTTTCCATTGTGTCCCAATCTTTCTACAAGTTTCTCTGATTTTCTTATATATGTAAAGTATATATTACCTCTCATAGTTAAACTAGCTCATTCATGGCAAAGTTTGATAAGATTCCATAACTTTCAGGGTAGTGTGTTTGCTGTCGAGCATTTGGATCATTCAGTTAAGATCATCCTGTATCCATCAAGTATTCTTTACCGTCCGTCCTTAGCTTATTATTAATAGTTTCTATTGTTTGTGATTAAGCATTGACTGATTAATTCATTTCCCATGGAAAACATGCAGAGCTATAAAGATCAGTTAACCTTTTGGATGTGAAGATTTTGAAGGTAATGAGCTTGAGGAAGAAAGAAAACATTGTATCTACTCTTCAAGTCATTTTTTCTCTAATTATTACCTATATTTAATCAAGTCAATGCAATTCAGAAGTGAAATCACATATGTATTAGTGTCATAAATACACAATGAGTAAATTTTTAGGTCAGAGTTATTAGTCAAAGTTTTCACCTTCACTTCTTCCTACTTCATCTTTTTTGGAGTATGTTCCCCCCCCCCCTCCCCCTTCCTCCCCTACTGTACAGTCATATGAATCGCACCAAAGTGTATGAGTAGGTAAAAAGGAATCTTGATCTCTCTTAGTGCCTACCGTTTTGGCTTCAAGTATTTTTTGGTGACTTAATCATGCAAATCTAAAGACTAAATAATTGCTGGATTTTTGCCAGATTTGATCATTAGTCCCAAGGTATTCTATACAACTGTTTGACCTCTCCTATGGTTCCTTGGATAAGCTTGGCTCCTTGGTGTTCTGAAATGATCCTTCTGACACAAACTCACATAGAAACACAAAGTTATATAAAGTGCAAACTTCCTTATGTTTGATGAGAGCAAATTGAAGTGAACCTTATATATGTTTACGTGTACGAACTGATGATTTATCTTTCCAGAAACATGCTGACAGTTCCTTTATACATCTGCTATATAGCAGTAGCAGATAATGGGATTGCAAAAAACAAAAGTGTGAGTAAAGAGTGGAGAGAAGTTTGCACTCCGTGGTCACAACAGCAGTAAAGTAACTTTGCGAAATTGCCTGTGAGTTTTTTTAATATGCTACATCTTTTCACTTTCTAATGCATCAAAACAGCTCCTCCATAATTTCAACCTATACCATGAATAGTTGCATATACATAACACTGTTTCACATTTTGCCTAATAGGTCTATACACTTCCATGGTTGACTGGTGCTTGTGTTTTTTGAAGGTATATAAAGCAACTTTATGATGCTGTGTTTGGAACATTTATTACCTTTGGGTGGGAAGGTGGAGGATTATAACTATAATGGTTCATTATGGTTGAATGACTAGTAGTAGCACTAGAATTTCAGCCTTCTTATGTTCTCTTCGGTGTTTATATTGTATGAAAAGTATCCTGTTGTATGTCTGTGTTGTAGAATTGTAAATAAGTAGAATAGAAATTATAGTAATTCTAGAACATTCTTTTACTTCTAGTCCTTATTGTATTAGGTCTCCTACTATAATTAGACTCTATTGTAATAGTATATATACCGGTTAAGACATCAATAAACATATTCTCTTCTCCCGATTTACATGGTATCAGAGCCTAGGGCTCAAGAATTATTCAAAACAATTTTCGAGTCTTTTTTTGGTTGAAGAAAAGGACTCGGTTGATTTTGGCCTAATCTAAGGAGTAAGTATTTGTCTCACCTCCACCATAGCAGAGGTGCGCACTGAATTTCCGGCCGGAATCACCAACTCCGGCATCTGGGTGGACGGCGAGTAGCTCTCACGCGCCGCCACCAACCCGTCACTGTCTCCCACGTGCCGACGCGTGTGGGTGCTTGTGGCCTCGGAATCGATCATGGCTTGCACCCTTCTCCTCGTCTCCTTATTTCCGGCACTTTGGTACCTTTTGTTTCTGATTTTACAGCCTTGATTCGAAGGCAGCCTTTGATTTCAGATTTGTTGTTAGGGTTTTGCTGCTGTTCCTATTTTGGTTTTGGTTCTGGTTTTTTTTTGTGCTTCCAGTGATTATTTGGCCTGCATCTCTGGGATTTAAGGTCCGTGTAACTGTTTATTACACTCATGGCTGAGGATAAGGCTCACATTATTGAGATTTTACCGGCAATGTCAAAAATAACGGAGTATAAATTAAATGACTCTAATTACTTAGATTGGAGTAGGAAGATCAGGGTTTATTTGCGTAGCGTTGAAAAAGATGATCATCTTAATGAGGAACCTCCAAAAGATGCTACTTTAAAGACTTGGTTGCGAGATGATGCTCGATTACTTTTGCAAATTACAAACTCAATTGATAATGATGTAGTTGGTCTAGTTAATCATTGTGAGTATCTGAAGGAATTAATGGAGTACTTGGAGTTCTTATATTCTGGAAAAGGCAATGTTTCTCGCATGTATGAAGTTTGTAGGCTTTTTACCGTTCTGAAAAGGAGCTAAGTCACTTACCACCTATTGTCCAAGTTTACTCCAGACGATCAAAGACCATTGATACATGTCCTGCGCCAACTCCTTCGTCATCAGATCCCCCTCCAGTCAATCTCCCTCCAGACGACCTTGACATTCCCATTGCTCTTCGAAAAGGTAAACGTCAATGTGACTCTTTATATTCTATTGCAAACTTTGTCTCATATGACCACTTGTTCCCTGGGACTAGTTCATTTATTGTTTCTCTAGACTCTGTCTCTGTACCCAAGACAGTTCAGACAGCTTTATCTCATCCTGGATGGCGTGATGCAATGCTTGAGGAGATACATGCCCTTGAGGAAAATCGCACTTGGGATTTGGTGCACTTACCGAGAGGAAGGAAGGTAGTGGGTTGCAAATGGGTCTTTACAGTAAAAGTCAATACGGATGGTTCTGTGGCTAGACTTAAGGCCGGACTGGTGGCTAAAGGTTATGCTCAAACTTATGGGGTGGATTACTCTGACACCTTTTCTCCGGTGGCCGAACTCACCTCTGTCTGCTTGTTTATCTCTCTCACTGCTTCTAAGTGTTGGCCTTTGCATCAGTTGGATATCAAGAATGCCTTTCTTCATGGTGATCTCTTTGAAGAAGTCTATATGGAGCAACCACCTGGGTTTGTTGCTCAGGGGGAGTATGGGAAAGTCTGTCGTTTGAAGAAGTCATTGTATGGCTTGAAGCAGAGTCCTCGGGCTTGGTTTGGCAAGTTTAGCTCGGTTGTTCGAGAGTTTGGGCTGCGGAAAAGTAGATGTGATCACTCGGTCTTCTATAGGCGATCATTAGCTGGCGTTATACTTCTTGTTGTATATGTTGATGACATTATCATTACAGGAAGTGACTATGCAGGGATTTCCTCACTTAAGCGGTTCATACATAAGCGGTTTCACACGAAAGACTTGGGCCAGCTAAAATATTTCTTGGGTATAGAAGTTTGTCGGAGCAGGAAAGGGATTTTTCTATCTCAGAGAAAATATGTTCTTGATCTACTTGCAGAAACTAGGAAGTTGGCAGCCAAGCTGATAAGGATCAAACGAGCCAAGACACTTTCCAACGTATGCCAAGCATGGAAGATACAAAGGACTTGAAGTCAAGAGCTTTGGAAGTGTTTCGGATGGTCTCAGCTCTAGGCCTCACGCCTAAGGAGGAGGAGGGCCGCCCAGCACAGCCAGGCGCCCCGCCTAGCCCAGGCGCCCAGCCTGGAGAAGTTTCTGTCCGAAGGTGCAAAGGTGCACAGGTGGGCCGCCCAGCTAGGCGCCCCTACCCAGCGCCCGCCTGCCTAGGCCTCATCCAGGCGCCCCTCCTAACCCCAGGTTCCCCGCCCAGACCCAGCGCACCCCAGGCGTCCCTCCCAGCTCAGGCGCCCCTCCCAGCTGCCGGATTTATGGTTCTTTTACTGTTTTGCCCTACGTGGCTTATTTAATGAACCTTATTAGTAAGGGTATTTTTGTCATCGTGTAAAGTTGGGGAACACTATAAAAACCCAAGTATAGCTTATTTTAGGGGGAGCTTGTTTAGATGAATGATTGAATATTGTGAAGAGTGTAACTCTTTGGGTTTATGAAAACCAGCCTTGAGTTTTGGACTTGTTTACATCTAGTGGATTCTAGTTGCACAACAATCCCGCCCCCATCATTCTACTTGCGGGTCCTAGTTGGCTCGAGGGTAGTTGCCTAGCGTAGGTGTTCTTCGCCTTCTTTCGGGGTGTAACAGAACTAGTTCTCCGTTGCTACTTGGGATTAGTGATCGAGTTACGTCTCGTTCCTATCTTTTACTTTTTCCGCGTTTGATTCTTATCAGTTTGGTATCAAAGCAAGGCTCGGGTTTTGTTTCTACAAACCCCCGACCCTTGATTCTTCGTGCCTAGGTTAGTTTCTACTTTAGTTTTCTTGTTGTTGTTATTGAAAGAAGAAAAACACAAAAAAAAAAATTGAAAATTGGAAAATCCAAAAATTTGGTGTAATTTGTTGGTTTGTTGGATTCATGATATGGGTGTTATAGATTCTTGATCGTGGTTGAATTCCCATTTTTTGGGTACCAAAATTACTTGGATTGGTGAAGTTTGAAAAATTGAAACCCCAAATTTTCCTTAAACCCTTGATGAACTTGTTCTTGATGATTATTACTTGATTCTTGGGTTGAATGGATGTTTGAATGATAGCTTGATATTGTGGATTGATCTTCACTGAAAAACAAATGATTTGGTACCAATTTTGTGGGATTTGAACATGTCTAACACCAAATTTTGATGAATCACAATCCTTGATAAACCCTTTTGATAAAACCTTGTGTTCTTGAGTTTCTTGACTTGAATCTTGATTTGATTGATTGTTTGGATATAAACTTGATTGGGTTTTGTTAAGGAAGATCAAAAACAACTTTGGATATCATTGGATTGTGAAAACAAGTTGAAAACATCGGATTTGAGGATTGAAAATCGACTTGGAACAAGTTTGGAACGAATTGGGCATTGCTTCAGGCCAGGCGCCCCGCCTAGTTGAGACTCTGCATTGGACCCAGGCGCCCTGCCTGATTGCCTGCAACACTGGGCGCCCCTCCTGAGATCCAGGCGCCCCACCTGACTGCTGAAGGTGTTGTTTTGGGTAGATTTTCATAAGTTTTCCCATTTGTTTGATTGCATAACATCTAGCTAGTGCTATTTTAAGTAACCGTTCTATTTAATTGGTACTAGTCCTTTAATTTCTTTTAGATAACTCGTGCCTAGATAGGAGACTAGAATTCGAAGAAGACTCGTAGAATCTTTTGATCCAAGTCCTCACTTTAAGTGCTTAAAGTTCATTGAGTCATATCAACTCCACTCATCCCGGAGTACAATTGGCTTGTGAATAGTTGATTGAGTTGAGGATTGTTGTCCAACTACTTGAAGCTATTAGTAATCAAGTCCGAGTGAAATAGCCACCACCACTAAACGAGTGATCCGAGTGAAACACTTGTGAGGGAGTGAGTGAGGTTGTTTTACTAACGCTTGTTGATTTTGTAGGTACAATGGCAACCGATGGAGATAATCCTATGAAAATCTTCATGGCTACCGTTGTAGCCAAGTTGGAGGACATAACTTTGAGACTTGAGTCCGTCGAGAGGAATCAAGTTGAGACCGGTGAGAGGAGGACCCCGAGTGTCCAAATTGAATCCGGAGAAGGCACAAGTCATAGCACTCCTATGACTCCAGGACACTTTGTTGAGCAAACCAAGAAGTATGAACAAAGCAAAGTTGAAGCTCTACAAGAGCGTGGGTTGGGCAATCCCCGACAAGAGGGCGATCCCCTCAACTTGGGCAATCCCCAAGAAAATGCTCCACTTCGAAGATCCGTGCGGAATGTCCCACCTCTTGAACTAATTGATGAAGTTCAAGAAGAGGAGGAGGCTGGGTATGGTGATGAAGCCTATGGTTATGATGTTCTTTATCAACCTAGGAGGCAAATGCATTGGGGTCGAAATATGGATAGGGGTAGAGGCTGAGGTCGAGGGCCACCCATGGGCTATGCTAGAGGGAATGCGAGGAGAGAGTATGTTGCTCATGATGACCATTATCAAGGCCAACCGGAGCCTAACTATGGGGTACGTGACAACAACAACAACCTCAATAGTGTCAAGCTCAATCTTCCATCCTTCAAGGGAACTTGTGATCCGAAGGCATACATGGAATGGGTACTACTAATGGAAAGAGTGTTTGACACCAATGAGATGACCGATGAGAGAAAGGGTACCTATGCTATTTCTACCTTTGAGGCCTATGCTTCTACTTGGTGGGAGTCTATGAAGAGGTATAGGAGAAGGACGAATTTGCATTTGAATGTGACTTGGGATGAGTTGAAAGGGCTTATGAGTATCAAGTACATAACTCCAAGGTATCGACAAGAGCAACTCAAGAAGCTCTATGATCTAAAACAAGGTGTCAAGACGGTGCATGAGTATCATGATGAATTTGAAAAGATCCGGATGGTATTGGATATGGATATCGAAGGTGAAGAAGAAGCCATGATCCGTTTCAAGAATAGCTTGAGCTATGGTATAGCTTCTCAATTGAGGTTGCATCATTATCTCACACTTCAAGATATGTTTGAAGCCGCAATTGATGCCGAGACTTGGCTCAAAGGAGAGCAGTTCAAAAACAACACTCCTACTACCACAAGTAAGCCAAAAGAGTGGAAGACTCCAAGTGCAAGTGCTAGCAAAGAAGTGAAAAAGCCTTATGAGAAGACTACACCAAACTTGGAAGGTACTTCTAAAACTCGCTTGAGTAATCCTATTTCTACTTCTACTCAATGTTATAAGTGCAAGGGCTTTGGGCATATTGCTAAAGAATGCTCCACAAAATGAACCATGGTTGTGGTTGGAAATTTAGTGTATGAACAAGAAAGTGAGTCCGAAAATGAGGAAGTAGAGGAGGATGAGGAAGTTGAATGTGAGGTTGCCGAAGAGGGTGATGAAGGTCCTCAAATGTTCTTGGTGGTTAGGAGAAGCTTGAGTACCATTCTCATGGAAGATGAGGTGGAAAATGATCAAAGAGAAAGCCTCTTTCATGCTAGATGTCGTGTGATGGGGAAATTGTGCTCAATGGTTGTTGATTCGGGGAGTTGTGCCAACATAGTAAGCTAAACCTTGATTTCCCAATTGAAATTACCCACTCGAAAGCATCCAAGCCCATATCGCTTACAATGGCTTAGTGAGTGTGGTGAACTAAAAGTGGTGAAGCAAGTGTTGCTTGAGTTTAGCATTGGGAACTACAAAGATAAGGTCTTGTTCGATGTTGTCCCGATGCAAGCTTGCCATCTATTGTTTGAGAGACCATGGAAATATGATAGATGTGTTGTGCATGATGGTAGGACCAACTCCTACACAGTCAAGCAAGATGGGAAGAAATATGTGCTTAAACCTTTGACTCCAAGGCAAGTAAGGGAAGACTACAAGCGGATGAAGGAGTTGAGGGAAGCGGCTAAGGCAAAGTCACCCATTGTACTTGAACCCGAGGCAAACAATCTCATTGTCTTGCCATTGCATGATGAAAATGAGAGTCACTCCACTTCAATTGAGAGAGAAAAAGATAGAGAGAAGTGAGGGAGTGACCGGTAACAATCCAAGAGAGGAAAAAGGAGAGGAATTGAGGAGTGATGTGAGAGGATTGTCACCACAAACTACACTTGACCATGAGGTAAAATTGAGAGAGATGAGAGGTGAGGAAGGAAAAATTGAGGGTGAGAGCACCCATTGTTCTAACCCTTCTTTATCTTCTACTTCTTCTTGTGAAAGTTCTTGTGTAGGTACATTTGAAGACAAGCCATTGGAGCCTCAACCATGTGCTTGGAAGGAAAGACAAGATGAGAAAAGTTCTCAATGTGAGCTTCATGAAGGGAGAGTTGCATATGACACTTCAAACCTTGTGAGTGATCAAGGAAGTACTACAAATGTAAGTGTTACTTCACCTTTTCATGAGCCTACTAGCTACTAGTCTTGTGATGACTCAACACTAGTTGGTGTCTTTGATGCATCTAGTGAACATACCACTAGTGACGAGTCTAGTCGTCAACTTGTGTGTGCTTGTGAAGCACTAGTTGGAAGGGATGCTATGCCACACCATGATGTGAGCTCATTGTTCATTGAACTCCTCCCTAGTGTAGATTTGTTAGTTGACCATGATTGTGACCTTTGCTATAACACACCACCAACCTTTGACAAATGGGAAGATGAGATAGTTGATCATTCCCTTATTGATATGCTTCTATTTGGTGGACCCATGTGTTGTGGTGAGGATGGTCTTGCCCTTGAGGAGTCCAAATTGCATGAATTGGACAATGTTGTCTATGATGACTCCTCAAGTGAACCTAGTCTTGATAACTTGTTTATGCTTGATCATGATAGTGAGATGCATGTTTTTACCAATCCTTTATTTGAAGGCATTCTCATTAGTGGTAACAACTTGTATCGGGCTAGGGTGAATAGTAGGATGGAACCCCCATGGTGTGATTCCTTAGGCAACCCATTGCTTGAGAATGTAGGTGAGGTAGATGGTTCTTTGAGTGACCCTCCTATTGCTTGTTGGGGTTATGATGAAGAAGAATCCATCATCAATACCTTCCTTGAGAGCTTGTCTTTTGAGAAGGGTTGCTTAGGTGATAAAATTGGAGGTGAAGAGAAGTCCCTTGGTGTGAGTAAGTATGCTCTAAAGAAGGAGAGTGGAGTGCTTGATCCTACTTGTAGGTTGGGCTATTTGATTCACTCCACTCCACATGTTGATCACACCTTGAGGATAAATTGGTGTGTTGATCTTGAGCTTAAGGTTCAAGGGGATTTTGGTGGCTTGATCTTGCATTTCCCATCTCCCCGTGGCCTATTTGCTCATTATCTTGTTGAGTGCATGTTGATCTTTAACCAAGTACTTATGGTTCTCTTTGAAGACTTGATATTTATGATTGTTATTGATGCTTGGTTATATCACAAGAGTGTGTTTTCGACACTTCTTGCACTAACCTACTTTCTAAGTAGGAAATATTGTTTGCTTGTCGTTGCTTGTAGGTTCTAAGCTCCATGTTAAGGCAAGGGAGATCTTGGAAGAGACCTATGTCAAGGTGATGATCAAGAGTTACAAGGGAGGAGAGCTTTGGGCACCCCAAGGAGATGATGTCATAGACGTGAATGCATTGATTTCGAGGACGAAATCTTCTCAAGAAGGGGAGGATGATAAGGATCAAACGAGCCAAGACACTTTCCAACGTATGCCAAGCATGGAAGATACAAAGGACTTGAAGTCAAGAGCTTTGGAAGTGTTTCAGATGGTCTCAGCTCTAGACCTCACGCCTAAGGAGGAAGAGGGCCGCCTAGCACAGCCAGGCGCCCCGCCTGGAGAAGTTTCTGTCCTAAGGTGCAAAGGTGCACAGGCGGGCCGCCCAGCTAGGCGCTCCTACCCAGGCGCCCGCCTGCCTAGGCCTCACCCAGGTGCCCCGCCTAACCCCAGGCACCCCGCCCAAACCCAGCACACCCCAGGCGCCCCTCCCAGCTGCTGGATTTATGGTTCTTTTTCTGTTTTGCCCTACGTGGCTTATTTAATGAACCTTATTAGTAAGGGTATTTTTGTCATTGTGTAAACTTGGGGAACACTATAAAAACCCAAGTATAGCTTATTTTAGGGGGAGCTTGTTTAGATGAATGATTGAATATTGTGAAGAGTGTTACTCTTTGGGTTTATGAAAACCAACCTTGAGTTTGGGACTTGTTTACATCTAGTGGATTCTAGTTGCACAACAACCCCGCCCCGATCATTCTACTTGCGGGTCCTAGTTGGCTCGAGGGTAGTTGCCTAGCGTAGGTGTTCTTGGCCTTCTCTCGGGGTGTAACGGAACTAGTTCTCCGTTGCTACTTGGGATTAGTGATCGAGTTACGTCTCGCTCCTATCTTTTACTTTTTCCGCGTTTGATTCTTATCACAAGCCTTGCAGTACTCCTATGGTTCCCAATGTGCATCTCACGAGTGGTGATGATGATCCAATTGATAATCCAGAGAGGTATAGGAGATTAGTTGAAAAATTAAACTATCTCACTGTGACCCGTTCAGATATTGCTTTCGCAGTTAGTGTGGTTAGTCAGTTCATGTATGCGCCAACGGTTAACCATTGGGAAGCTCTAGAGCAAATCTTGTGTTACTTAAAAGGAGCACCAGGACGTGGCGTGTTATATGGCAACAATGGACATTCTCGCATAGAGGGTTTTGTGGATGCCGATTGGGCTAGATCTAAAGTTGATCGAAGATCTACTACAGGATACTGTGTCTTCTTTGGTGGAAATTTGGTATCATGGAGGAGCAAGAAACAACATGTTGTATCTCGATCGAGTGCAGAGTCCGAATACAGAGATATGGCACAATCCACATGTGAGATCATGTGGATACATCATCTTTTGACAGAAATTGGTTTACAACATTATATGTCGGCAAAGCTTTGGTGTGGTAATCAAGCTGCTTTGCATATCTCCTCGAATCCAGTGTATCATGAGATAACCAAGTATATCGAGGTCGATTGTCATTTTATTCGTGAAAAGATTGAGGAAAACTTGATTTCCACTGGTTATGTTAAGACAGGAGAGCAGCCAGCCGATTTACTCACAAAGGCGTTGAATGGAGCTCGAGTTGATTATCTTTGTGGCAAGTTGGACATGATCAATATCTATGCTCCAACTTGAGGGGAGTGTTGTAGAATTGTAAATAAGTAGAATAAGAATTATAGTAATTCTAGAACATTTTTTTACTTCTAGTCCTTATTGTATTAGGTCTCCTACTATAATTAGACTCTATTGTAACAGTATATATACCGGTCAAGACATCAATAAACATATTCTCTTCTCCCGAATTACAAATGCAATGTAAGCAAATTTTTTTATTTCAAATGGAGCACTATTTCAACTATCAGCATACTTGAACTACCTAACATGTTAGGGCCCGTGCTAAGAATGTGCATACTACCATTTTTATTGCTTTTCCCACCTAGATTTTCCATTTGTGGTGACATGTGTTTAGCCTTTGCTTTGTTCGGTCTTCTAGAGCTCTATGCTCTCTCTCTCTCTCTCTCTCTCACTTCCATTTGTGGTGACATGTGTTTAGCCTTTGCTTTGTTCGGTCTTGTAGAGCTCTATGCGCGCGCGCGCTCTCTCTCTCTCTCTCTCTCTCTCTCTCTCTCTCTCTCTCTCTCTCTCTCTCTCACTCATGTGTTCTCCATTTCTCCCATTTTTCTTGTCTAAAATGTTTGTAATCCTGTTTGATTTGCAGATGTATGTAATTGGGATTTTAACTTAAAGCATCAATTTGGGTTTCTAGAAATTCAATTGAGTTGAATCTCTCGCAAGATTAGTTTTCTACCTTTGCATGCTTCTTTAATCTAAGGTACTTTCTAGCTCTTCTACTGTTGTTGATGTTTTTTCTGCTCTCTTTGTTTCCTAGGGCAAACTTTTTCTTGGATTTCCATATACATATATTTTCCTTTTTGGGTTAAAATTTGAGTTTGGCTCTTGGTAAAATTTGTTAAATGAATTGTATGCCAATCATTGTTGCAGAGTGCTGAAAAATTGGTGCTTGTGGGTCCTTTTCCCTGCGAGTAAGTATGAACTATGATCCGTGTGGTGAATCCGCAGGTAACGGTTATATTTGACAAAGAATCTATAGTTTATATATATTGCACTTCTTTGTTGACATACAAACAAATTCGAGCCTTCAGTCTTTGAAGTTTGATCAGTTTTTATTTGCGGAAAATGGCCAAATATACCCCTATCGTATTGGAAATTGTTCAATATTACCCTTCGTCCACCTATGCGTACCTAAATACCCTCACCGTTAATTTTTTGTAAAAATATACCCTAAAAACTAACGGATATGCCAAGTGTGCATTGTGGGCCAAAACTAATCCTATTTGGCACGATTTAACTGGTCCACATGGATTAACTAATCCTACTCAGCAAAACTTAACTCTACCCAACTTAACATAACCCAACCCGACCCACAACTAAACTAACCCGCATGGTGAAAGGCATCAGACCAATAGCTCGGGCAGTTTTGATCTCCCTGGCAATCTTTCTTTGAGCTTTTGCACTAATTTCCGTCTATACATGACCAAGAAGAAAGAATAAGAAACATTTCTCGTATTCAGCCACGGAATCAATTAGTTGATGGATTTGATTACGAACCTTGCTCCTTTTGATGATGATTCCAGCCTCTGTGATGAAGTTAGCTAGGAACCTCACATTCTGGATTATAAAACATTAAATGTATAAGTCAACTCCGTTAAGAACCAGGAAGTTCACGGACATATTTACAAAGCAAAGTTTGGAAGGAACACATCACTTTTCTCTTTGCAGCAATAGGGTGGAACTTGGAACATGGGATTCACAGTAACAATAAACTAACTAGCAGTCTAGCAGAGAAAGAAAAGTAGGGGCCATTAATAAAATTAAAAAAAGATGCATGCAGATATTGGGGTGCATATCCTGGTACATGCCAAAGGCATACATGGCCAACATGATGTATACACATTATATTGACCCTAAATTCAGCTTTGCGTAAAACTTCCTCTGTCGTTGTTTCAAATTCATCCCTTTTAAAGGGCTTGCGAACTCCTGGTTTTCTAAGGGGGGAAAATATTTTGGGGGTAAAACTGAAGGGGTGTGAAGGGGTTATACGTGGGTTAGTTTAGTTGTGGGTCGGGTTGGGTTATGTTAAGTTGGGTAGAGTTAAGTTTTGCTGAGTAGGATTAGTTAATCCATGTGGACCAGTTAAATCGTGCCAAATAGGATTAGTTTTGGCCCACAATGCACACTTGGCAAATCCGTTAGTTTTTAGGGTATATTTTTACAAAAAATTAACGGTGAGGGTATTTAGGTACGCATAGGTGGACGAAGGGTAATATTGAACAATTTCCAATACGATAGGGGTATATTTGGCCATTTTCCGTTTTATTTGAGTTGATTCGAAACAGAGAAACAATGCGGTGGTTGAGTTTTCCTTTTATGTTCTTTCTTCTAAGTGCATTGGTGATATCACATTGATCTAATTGGTTCTAACTACTATGGCTTTGCGAATACTGATTCATCCAAAGTGCTTGATGATATGGCTGAGGCAATTGAGTAATTGTTTACTTTTTTTATCTCCTCTTTTCTACAACTTTCGTCTATAAGGTGCATCAATTTAATCTGTTAGAGATTATTTGTAATGAATATATGTATGGTGTAGTTGTTATGATTCCCCAATGTCTGCTTTAGTAGAAATCTTAATCCCATAGACTGTAATAAAAGAATATGAGATTGAATGATGAGACACTTATTCTTTGGGTGGTTCCAGATATTGAGAGTTCCACTGGTTGTTAACAAAATAATACTACAATTCTAGGTTATTCAGAATCCCTTCTATGGTTAACGTTAATTTCTTGCAATTCTAAGTTGCTCTATGGTGGGTTACTAAGAAACTAAGTGACTGCATGTTTTGCCAATTCATTCTCATTGCTTAGATTGAGTTATGCTGAATGCTTAGACAGTAATGCTCTTATTCTGGTCCAAGAAACTATTAAAGAACAAGTGAGATTTTCGATTCATCGACCTCTCATATTGAAGTAAGAACGCAAGGAAGTTAACTCAATGAAGCAAATAACTATTTGGGTTTGGTGAGGTTTTCTCACTTGTTTCTTCTTTTCCAATGGGTAAATTCTTGGTGTTTTACTTTTATCTATATGTATGTCAGTAATTGTATTTACTTTTTCAATTTTAATTTTTAGATATATATTTTGATTTAGAGTATTGGGGTTTTGTTTTGATCAATTAGCTAATGTCAATCAGTTGTGTAGTTTCTTTTTTACACTTTTTTTTATGATACCGAGCAGCCAATAAACAACATTCAAGATGAGTAGGATTGAGCTTTGTCTAGATAGCAGGTTACGTCATTTCGAAGAATAATACTAGGTTTTCAAGTAGAATCATCCTTTCAGAAGCACCTTTTGAGATCAGACTTATAAAAATTAAAATATTGCAATGACAAGTTCACTTCATCGAATTCGGTTTTCGATTTGATAGAAAATTATATGAACTTAAAAATCTTTATTGGTTGATTTTACCAAGTTCAATAGGCCTTGTTGCCTTTGTCTTGCCAATAAAAGAAGATCTTGTTGGCCAATCATAATCCTTTCAATTTGTGGCCTTGTTGGCATTTCCCCAACCAACCAAATTGTTTTGGTTTGGCTATAAATTCAGCCGATTGTGAGCTCTTTAGATACACCAAAATTGAGAGCTTCTCCTTTAATTTTTTCTCTTCATTTTGTAGAGAGTATTTTGGAGGGGTTCTCTTATGGGAAACAATTGTGTGAAATTCTTTCTGAGTGTTTCGTGAGGTTATTCTCTAGGGGTGTTTGGGATTAATTAGAGTATTTTCTCTAATTTTATATTCTTCATTTTGTATCCATTGATATAGTGAATTTGCTCCGCTCCGCCGTGGATTAGGTCACACTGACTGAACCACGTAATTCTTGTGCCTCATTTATTTATTTTAATTGACGTCATTATCAACTCGCTGATGAAGTTATCAGTAGCATTGGAAGGAAAGGAGAATAAATTTGAAAAAATGACGGAGGAGGAATTTGCTAGCCTTGATAAAAAGGCTAAATCAAGTATTATATTAAATCTCTCTGATGAGATTTTGCGTGAAGTAGCATCTGAAACCAGTGCTAAAGGCATGTGGGAAAAGTTGAAGGCCCTGTAATTTGTTAGGATCGAGACCCGGGTATGGTGCGGAATAGGACAAAGTAGCGTAACAACGACAATAACAAATATAATGTCAGTTGATAATAACGTCAACTAAAACAAATAAAGGAGACGCAAAATATATGTGGTTCATTCAAAAGACCTAATCCACGGGAGAAAAGGAGCAAATTCACTATATCAATGGATACAAAATAGAGAATACAAAATTAGAGAAAGTACTCTAATTAATCCCAAAAAATGGAGAATACAAAATTAGAGAAAATACTCTAATAAATCCCAAACACCCTTAGAGAACAACCTCACAAAACACTCGGAAAGAATTTCACACAAGTGTTTCTCATAAGAGAACCCTCTCCAAAATACTCTCTACAAAATGAAGAGGATAAATTAAAAGAGAAGCTCTCAATTTTGGAGTAACTAAAGAGCTCACAATCGGCTGAATTTATAGCCAAACCAAAACAATTTGGTTGGTTGGGAAATGCCAACAAGGCTACAAATTGAAAGGATTATGATTGGCCAACAAGGTCTTCTTTTATTGGCAAGACAAAGGCCAACAAGGCCTATTGAACTTGGTAAAATTGAAGGCCACATTTTCACAAATCTCCACCTTGACCAAAATTTGGCTGATACTGTAAATTTGCTCCGCCTTCTCCGCAATAGCCACACCGGGCTAAATCATTTCTCACAACTACCAGTCAAGCTCATGCAGAGCTTGAATTAATTGGAAGAGGCTTTGTGAATATCAGCAACATTATCTCTGGTGTTGATCTTTCGACCAGACTTTCCCTTCCGCAATGGTTTTCCTGATGAAGTGATACTTGATATCAATATGCTTTGTCCTCTCATGATACATCTGGTCTTTAGTCAAGTGGATGGCACTTTGACTATCACAGAAAACGGTAATACCACCTTGGTGTACACTGAATTCAGCAAATAGACCCTTCAGCTACAGAGCTTCTTTGACAGCCTCTGTCAGAGCCATATATTCTGCTTTGGTGGTAGATAAAGCTATTACTTGTTGTAATGTATCTTTCCAACTGATAGCGCATCCACCAATGCAAAATACGTAGCCTGTTAATGATCTTCTTTTGTCAAGATCACATGCATAATCCGAGTCTACAAAATCAACCAAACAGGCATTTCTTCCGCACTCCAAACAGGCATTTGAAGTACCTCGTAAGTATCTGAGAATCCATTTCACAGCCTGCCAATTTTCTTTACCAGGATTGGCCATATAACGACTTACAATACTGACTGCTTGTGAAATGTCATGACGTGTCCAAACCATTGCATACATTAAACTGCCGACGACACTAGAATAAGGCACACGTGCCATATACCTCTCTTCTTCCTCTGACTGCAGTGCCTGAGCAGCTGACAACTTAAAATGAGCAGCTAGAGGGGGTACTAACTGGTTTAGCATTTCTCATGCCAAACCTCTCCAAGACCTTCTCCAAATAATTCTTCTGGGTCAAGAATAGCCTGTTGGCTCCACAATCTCTTTTGATTTCCATGCCAAGGATTTTCTTAGCTGCTCCTAAATCCTTCATCTCAAATTCACTATTCAGCTGACTTTTCAAATTGTGAATTTCTGCTAAATCCTTGGCAGCAATGAGCATGTCATTGACATATAATAATAGATAGACAAATGAACCATCATTCAATTTCCGGAAATAAACACAACTATCATACATGCTCCTAGAATAACAATGACCCAACATAAAAGAATCAAATCTCTTATACCATTGTCTTGGAGACTGCTTTAATTCGTACAGAGATTTCTTCAACAAGCAAACATGATTTTCTTTTCCTTCAATTTCAAATCCTTCGGGTTGTCTCATGTATATTTCTCCTCAAGTTCACCATGTAAGAAAGCTGTCTTAACATCAAGCTGTTCTAATTCTAAGTCATACATGGCAACTAAAGCAAGTAATACACGGATAGAGCTATGTTTAACAACAGGTGAGAAAACATCATTAAAGTCAATTCCTTGTGCCTGACTATAGCCCTTTGCAACTAACCGTGTTTTATACCTTGCATCCTCAACTCCCAGAATGCCTTCCTTTTTCTTGAAGATCCATTTGCATCCAACGATTCTCTCTCCTGATGGCGGCTTTACAAGAGACCAAGTACAATTCTTGTGAAGAGACTCAATTTATTCATTCATTGCAATCAACCAGTTGGTTGAATCAACACCCGAAACCGCTTCCGAGTACTTTGATGGTTCTCCAATTTCTTCAGTTTCCTGTGCAACTGAAAAAGAAAATCCAACAAAATCTCCAAATCTCTGTGGTTGCTTAACCTGTCTCCTTGGTCTATTTTTGGCTATGCAATACACCTCATCATCTGGTTCGACTTCAGGAGCCTCAATTTCTGGCTCAATTTCAGGAATTTCAATTTCTGGAACAACTTCAGGAGTTTCAGCAGTAGTTTGTTCATAGTTGATGAGTTAGGCTCAAAAAGCGTGCCAATCTCACGCTCCACCCGATTCTCTGTGTCCTTCTCTTTATCTGTATTACAAGAACCAGAAGACTCTTTTCTTGAATGTAACATAAAAGATTCATCAAAGGCTGCATCTCTGCTAATTATAAATTTTGGTGACTTGGGATCAGAATACCAGAGTTGGTATCCTTTCACCCCAGATGCATATCCAAGGAAAATGCACTTTTTAGCTCTTGGTTCCAATTTTCCTTCATTCACATGCAGGACACCCAAATACTTTTAAATCAGAATAATTAGCAGGAGTACCTGACCACATTTCTTCTAGAGTCTTAAAGTTCAAAGGTGCAGAAGGAGCCCGATTGACAATATAACAAGCTGTAGAGATAGCCTCTGCCCAAAATCTGCCCAAAATCCGTTTGTCAAACTGGTATTTGAAATCATGCTACGAGCCCTTTCCAGAAGAGTTCTGTTCATTCTTTCAGCAACACCATTTTGTTGAGGAGACATCCTCACAGTACAGTGTTGAGCAATCCCTTCATTCTTGCAAAACTCATTAAACTCATCATTACAAAATTCCAAGCCATTATCAGTTCTAAGCCGCTTAATTTGTTTTCATGTTTGCTTTTTCAACTAAAACTTTCCATTGTCTGAAAGTAAGGAAAACATCATTTTTGTTTTCAGAAAATAAACCCAAACTTTCCTTGAATAATCATCAATGAAAGTTAACATGTACCTGGCACCACCTTTAGACGGGATACGGGAAGGACCCCAAAGATCTGAATTAATGTAATCCAAAGTACTTTCTGTTCTGTGGATTGCTGGAGATTTGAAGCTGACTCTTTTCTGCTTCCCGAACACACAGTGTTCACAAAACTCCATCTTTCCGGTGCTTTGTCCACAAAACTCAAATTGTTAATAAGCAGATTCTAATGATAATTCTTTCCCTTGCTAAAAGTAACATGTGTTGTCTTTATTTGTATCTGTAGGCATCAAAGAGTCGAGCATTACTCATTCTCACTACTGGATTATTTATGACTTCCCCTTGAAATTTTTGCAGATAGCTCCGCAGAATGTGGCCTAAGGAACCATTTTGGTAATGCTTGTGTAATGGCTGATTCAACTGGTTGCCAAGATGCACTTGACTCTACCTCTTAGAATTGCTATTAATGAAGTTATGGGTTTCTCATGTGTATTATAAATCTGATCATTGCAGTTACTCATAAACAAATTTATACATCTTCTTGCTTTTATTGTTTTGTTCAATTAACCTCACTTTTGTCGCTTCATTTGAATATTTTGATACTGAGTCTGAAACTCAACTAATTTACATTAGACATCGATGTGAATAAAAGTATATAACTTGGTTAGAGCGTGGTTTCCTGGCTATTTAATTTAGCATGTTGTAATGTTGAACTTGGTAATTTTATTAGAATGCAACTTGGTCCATGGTGGTCCAGCTGTGAACAAGAAACATTGCTCTTTTAGGCTTTGTAACTAAAATATGTGAAAACTATCCTCACATTTTGGAAATCTGCTAAAAGAGGACATAGGTACATTAACCCGGCCTGGCTGCAATATTATGAGCTGCTTTTCGAATGTCCTCACGGATTAGTAATTGCAATTTTTCGACATACCAATTGAGAGATGACAATGGAATTAACCGTATCTAAGATGCTTATTCGTGTGGCTTTAGATTGGTTAGGCAATATGTAGATTTTATAGCCTTTATAAGTTCCTATCTTTAGTATTCACATGTAAAGAAGAAATCTTGAGAAGGGCGATATAAACAATAGAGCTATGACGACCTTTGTTTCTTAAGAAAGCGTTGACTAAAAACAAATAAGAGGTTAGGCCCCTTATTGCTTAGTACCTTTAAGTTCTGAAGTTACGGATATGTTATCATCTGCACAAAGATATCATGTACCTATGTAATACAAGCATCCTTTCCGATAAGAATATAATCTTAGTAGTGTAGAGGACCTTCTGGAAAGGCCATTGTATGTTTAAGATTGCTTTCTACATAGAGTGAACCTTAAACCTCAAAATGTGAGCTCAAGAAGATTAAAGAGATAAAAAGGGAATCTGATCCTAATGATAATAGTTGGCTTCAAGATAATATGGTTTCTCTGCAACCCTGATGATTGAAAAGCAGGAGAAATTCGGATATGACAATGAATTTACGAAAAAGGGTCAAATTTGTCCCTAAACAAATCGAAATTCAACACATTTGCCCTTCGTTACGAGTTCAATTTAGGCATACTCTTAACGTTATTAAAACTAGGGAAAATATACCCTTTGTTTGAGGGAACTTACTAATTAGACTCTAAGCGTGCTGATTTGACAAAAACTTGGCCATGTGTGCGCCAATGTGGCCAATCAGAACACAACCCCATACTAAAATTACCCGACCCACATTATTTTACCCCGACCCATAATTTTTGCCCACTTTATATTTTACTTCCCCTCTAACCCTCACATTTTCCCTCTCGTAATGTCAATGGCGGCTAGGGCTAATGAAGTAAAATCGAGCTTAAGGCATTTGTGAAATCTGAAGTATTTTCGTGTTAGATAGTGAAGGTATGTAACTATTTACTAGTTTTAATCTTGAAATGTGTATGTTAGGGTTAGGGTTTGTGTTTGTAAATTGTGCCTTTTTGCTTGATCTTTAATGACTAAAAAACAAACTTAAATATAGTAAATAGATAAAAATTGCGACTTTCTAGGGTTTGTGGGGTTTGGTTGTGGTCCCATAATGTTTTATTGTAGCTTAGGATTTTCCGAATCTTTAATTTGTTACTTTATTGTAGTGGTCCCTTATCTGTAATTTTATATGTTTCCTTGCATGTGACAACTGATGAAGATGATTGACAAAGTCGACTTGGTTTTCCACTACGGGGGTGAATGAGTCATTTCACCTGAATTAGTTTATACTAAGAAGTATGTGCATAAGCTGGAGGCGTTTGATAGCTGCTTAATTTATTATGATTATATTTGTGAGGAGTTCACAGAACATCTAGGGTTTAGCCAAGTTAAACAGCTACTGGTGACTGGACCTTCAGATAGGTATTACATAATTGAAGGAGATGATGGTATGAGGAGTCTTGGATGTTTATTCACTAAAAATTTCAATGTAATAAATTTCTTTGTTGTAGACTCAACTGACTTGAGGGTTTTTTCCCAAAACATTACACATCATACAGAGTCATTCTCTGTAGATGTTGATGTAGCTTCTGAATGTGAACTTAGTCTTCGTGAATGGGATGGTGATGATGAGAACTCTGATGACTGTAAGTATGATCCTGAAGAACTTGAAACTTAAAGAAAACAGAAGAAAAGGGTTATAAAAGACAAATTAGATGGGTTTAAAGAATTGGAAAAGGGTATGACCTTTAAGGATATTCAAGAAGCTAGAAAGGTTGTGAATCTGTATGATGTGGCTAATGGGTATGGTCTCAAGGTCCTGAAAAGTGATAGGACTAGGGTTAGGTACAAATGTGAAGAAGGCTGTCCATTTGTGTGTTTTATCTCTAAGGATGGGAGAGATTCTAGTTTTGCAATTAAAACACTAGAACCAGAGCATAAATATTTTCCTTGCTATAAGAACCCCAGGGCAGATGCCACTACTTTAGCCTACTACTTTAAGAGTAAGGTGCAAAAAGAGCCTAAGTACATGATAAAAGAGATGAAAAACCATCTGGATTCTACTCTCAATCTAAATGTGAATGGTTCAAAGCTGAAAAGAGCTAAGAACTTAGCTTTACAGAAGCTGGAAGGCAGTTATCTTGATGACTACAAGAAATTGCATGCTTATGGCCAAGAATTAAAGCAGACCAATCCTGGAAGTGATGTGTACATTAATATTTCAACGGATGCTCTTGAGGAAGGTAAAAGGAAGTTCCTGAGAATGTACATTTGCTTCCAGGCACTGAAGCAGGGTTGGAAGGCAGGATTGAGAGCATTGATTGGTTTAGATGGTACTTTTCTGAGGGGTAGATATAAAGGTTGTTTGTTGGTAGTAGTGAGACAAGATTCTATGCAACAGTTTTACCCTCTTGCATAGGCAATAGTAGATAGGGAAACAACAAGGACCTGGACCTGGTTTATTGGACATTTGAGGCTGTCATTGGAGCTGAGTAGTGGAAAGGGAGTGACATTCATATCATACATGCAAAAGGTACTGTTTCTGATTTTATTTTTACATTCCTTATAATCCTTTTAATTGGTCAAATTTTTATTAACTTATTTTGATGTTGTTCTATCTCATAGGGACTGTTGAAGGCTGTGAGAGTGTTGCTTCCTGAAGCTCATCATAGATTGTGTATGAGGCACATTGAAGCCAATTGGAGTAAAAGATGGAGGAGTGGTGAAATGAAGAAGTACATGTGGTGGTGTTCTTGGAGTACATATGAAGAGGATTTCAAAGACCAACTACAAAAGCTGGGGGAACTGAATGCTAAAGCTGCTGCTGACTTACAAAAGTGGCCTGTCCAAGCTTGGTGCAGGGCATATTTTGATACAACATGCAAAAATATGATGGTTGACAACAATTTCACTGAGTCATTTAATGCCTGGATTCTGGATGCAAGGTATATGCCTATCATCAACATGCTGGAAGAGATAAGGGTAAAGGTTATGAAGCTATTGGCAACTAATGAAGATAAGATGAGGACATGGGATGGTGAGTTCAGTCCCTACTGTATGAGGTTGTACAATGACTATAGGGCAATTGCTCACCATTGCAAAGTAGAATTCAATGGTGATAATGGTTAAGAAGTGACAGAAGGTGATGACAGACATACTGTATGCCTTGAAATGAAAAAATGCACATGTAGGGTGTGGGACCTGTCTGGTATACCCTGTCCCCATGCTATAAAAGCTTTTCTACACAAGAAGCAAGACCCTGTGGCACAAATGAATTGGTGGCTTAGTAGGGAGGCATATTCACTGACATACAAGCATAAAATGCAGCCTGTTAGAGTGAAAAAGTTCTGGAGAGTTGATCCTTCTCAGGCTATGGAACCTCCAAAAGTGTCAAGGAGTGTGGGCAAGCAAAAGACTAAGAGAGCAAGGGAACCAGATAAGGCAAGATTGAGAAAAAGGACCATGGGTTACATCAAGGAAGGGTACTATCATGTTCTGCAGCAACTGTGGTGAACCAAACCACAATAGGAAGGGTTGTCACAAGGTAATGTTTTAAGCTTTCAATTATTACTACTTATTATTACATTGGACTGACTTGAATTTTATACATGTGTAGCCTGTTGGAGAGGCTTCAAGTTCAAGGCAAAATGTGAATCATGAAGCTTCAAGTTCAAGGCAAACTGTGACACAAAGCTCAGCTGTTGGATCAAATGTGGAAATATAGAGTGTGGATGAAGGTTATGAAGTTGCTACACAGTATTCTAGTTATGGTCCTGATGTGGGTTCTTCTTCAGACCCAGACCTGAAACCAATGGTTCTTTCTGAGACCCAAATTAGAATTGCAGAAAGGAAGAGGATGTTCAGGGAACCAACTGGAAGGAGGAGGATCACATTTACTGGAGATCCAAACACAAGAGTGGCAGTACTAAGCAATTTACCATTTCAGCCAGATACTGTAACTTGGAGGGGTAAGGCATCTGTTACATCTAATCAAATGGTGCTTGAAGCTTTGAGGAAGAGACAGAAATTGAAGTCAAGGAGGGGACCTGCACTTCAAGATGAAGACTTTTCCATGCCTTGAAATATTGGCATGTGTCTTATTAGTTTTTGCTGAACTTGGCATGTAATTTGGGATGCTTATTTCAGTTTGTGTTTGGATATTTGTGTCATACTTGGCATGTATTTTGGATACATTAATTAAGCTATTAGGTCTTTAAGTTGGTAGCAGACTGAAACACTATTTAAGCTTGGCATGTGTAGCCAGCTTTTTTTTGGTTTGTTTGCTTAGCTGTTGAACAGCTTTGACAGTTAGCATATGATGGTTCTTGGCTTTAGCTTATGGGATTAATGTAATTACCGTTAATGTTTATTATTACATCTGTTTTATGCCATTAAATTGTTGTTTCTGTCATTAAATTGGTGTGTGTGAAAGTGCAGCAGTTATGGTCTGAATGTGCCGAAATTGAAGGGGTGTGAATTGTGAACACACCTCTTCAATTGTAACCTTTGAACTGAATAGGCACATAGTGTCCATACAACTAACCACCAAATATGTGAATAAGTACTTAGTGCAAGTGAAGAGGCACAATCCCTAGCCTATATATAAGTGAATGATTGTCTTCCATATACACCAAACATCAATAACCATCAATTAACAGCAGCAAGTAACAACAACCCACAATATGCCTCGAAGAAGAAGACTTCCTAGGGCGCCTGCAACTGATCGTAGAGAGCCAAGAACAACAGAGATAGAGTATGTTCGTCAAGATATTGCAGCACTAGGTGCAGATATGGATCAACTGCCTATGTATATTAACAATGTGCAAAATCAAGTTATTGGACTAGAGAACAGGTTTGTCCAATTTTGAGGACTATAGGAGGGACATACGACGGATGAAGCGTATGCTCCGTGGATTACTTGCTGAGGCGAATATTGACCCCACTATTTTGTCTGCTCCACCGGACATGTGAAGTACTATTTTACTTATGAATCTATGTTTAGCTATTTTATTATGTTTCAAACAATTTCTAAGTATTTTTAGGTTGCTTCGGTTTATATTAGTTTGTAAAATCAGATGTTGTCTATGACTATGTAGCATCTGACTTAGTCTAACTAAGGATTATTTTGCTATATCTATGAACTAATGCAACATTGTTGTTACGAAGATGAAGTTTGTTTTTGGCTTGTTTATGCATAAATCAACATAGATAGCAAACACCATTTCATTGCATCAAATTATGAACAACACATCCATCAGTTTTAACATAGATATTCATCTTCATTACATCAAATTAAGACTACACCTAAACACTAAAACTAAACACCATTAGACAGAAATTAAACAGTTCATCACCTAAACACTAAAATAATTTGGCTAACACAGATAAGCATAGATAAACACTGGCCATCTTCACTTCATCACCATTGAAATAATCAAACCAACAATGCAACCTAACATCATAAACATGATGATCTTCTGGAAAACAAGCTTTTCTTTCAACTTTCGAACAGTTCCATCATCTTCAATTGGTCCTTTGCTGCTAATACCTTCCAAATAAGCCACCTAAGCCACCTTCTTCTTCAAATTATCCCTTTCCTCCTTAACACCATCCAATTTTTTTTTATCCGAGTATCAAATCAGCAACTCTAGAAGGTAATATTTCATTTTTCCATTCCCAATAACCATATCCTTCATTTTGTTAAGAGTGAAAATTGCATTTATAATCAAATCGACAACATAAACATAAATTCGTACAATCTAAAAATCTAAACTTTACAATCTTTAGGATACCAACCTTAGATTTTGGGCACTTGACGAAGCGTCTACCAGCATTCCCAGTGGTAAAAGCAGTATATGACGAGCAACTAAGCCACAACGACACCTCCTCGATGAATCACAATATGAACTTGAACAACTTGACATATTGAACTAAATCTATGGAAAAGAGAAAGATTATGGTCTGAACTAAACTCGACTTAAGGAATTAAGCATAAATTGATTGGGAAAAAAACACCCTAATTTTATTCTCAATCTCCATTAAAGAGGAAAGGTTTCTCTTCTTTGTATAAGAGAAGAGCAATGTGGGTCGGGTAAGAAAACAAGGTTTTGGTAATTTTAGTGTGGGGTATTGTAATCTGATTGGCCACGTTGGCGCACACGTGGCCAAGAATTTGACAAATCAGCAAGCTTAGTGTATAAGCAGTCTAATTAGTAAGTTCCGTCAAACAAAGGGTATATTTGCCCTAGTTTTAATAACATTAAGGATATGCCCAAACTGAACTTGTAACAGAGGGCAAATGTGTTGAATTTCGATTTGTTTAGGGGCAAATTTGACCCTTTTGCGATGAATTTATCATGTGAACATTCACATGTACTAAGCAGATTTATTATACATCATATGTACTGAGCAGGTATAATGCTAGCTAGAAACTGAGGAACTTATACTTTATATGCTTTTGCAGGGAGGAATGCAACAACATAAAGATAAACTGCGCTAGCGTACTACAGAGCATGCTGCAAATAAAGATGCACAGTTAAGGGTGAGAAACTTAAGTGGCTCAGAAAGTTTTGATGCTTTCCGCTTATTGTATTGGTGCTGCACGCCAATTACATCTAAATGTCATGCTTCCCAAGGATCAATGAGTTAATGTTTATGGAAGGAAGGCTAAAGATGTACCGCAGCTGAAGGAAGAAGCACAAACAGCGGACACTCAAGGTGTATATGCCTCTTGGAGAAGTTGCAAGTTTGTCTAGAGCATCCTCAAATGGTTTTCTACTGTATAGAGTTCCCAATGATCCTATCTTCTGTTACTAAAGTATGCTTATCAGCTTTAATAGTCACGTTCACGTAATACCAAAAAATTTATCAAAGTTCAAAAATCTAAGATTCTCAAATTGTTAAAGACGACTTTTAATTTGATTTTCTTGGGTCGATTGCTATTGTGAATGATTAATGTATGCTTTTGGTGTGTTTCCAAGTTCACGTGCATTCGATAAGATATCCTAGAGTGTTAAACAGCATAACTGGAGAACTAAAATTGTTAGGACCCGTGCTTAGCATGTAAGAATTTATATATTTTTAATTTATTTAATCTTGAATTATTTTTAAGGAGTGCTAATTTTAAGGTGCACCGAGAACAATGAAAATTGTGACATATAATTATCATTTCAGTGATTTAATACTATCTTTGTTTGTCATACTTTTCTTATTAGTACAGATTGTCATATTTCTAAATTTGGCTACAATTCAACTCTAAAGTGACTTTTTGACTCATTTATAACCACACAAATATTTATGATTTAATTTAGACCACAAATTTTAAAAGTCTCTCTTTCTTTATTAAATTTTGTGTCAACTCAAACTACTACAAACAAATCGGGACGGAGGGAATAATGATTTAACAATAAAGGTTGAACTTTCTAAATTAGTGTTTCAGATAAGGATACGTGAGAGTATCTAGAAAGAAATAGACATACATTAGTAGTAGTAGTTAAAATGGATAAGAGCATAAACCAAGTCACGAATTAAGCACAAATTAGTATTATTGCCCGCTAACACGACTGCTACGACCAAGGAAGACCTATGGCAGGGAAGGTAGAGACCCAAATGATTCATTCAACACACGAAACTCCCACGTAGGAAATAGCAACAAGACTTTTTCTAATTCTTGTATGTACATTTGCTGAATGTTTCCTATTACTTTTATGTTATATTCTTGATTCTTTTTTAACCAACAACTATTACATACAACTACATTTGTAATTTTGGTGATTGACATTAATTGCATGATTGAACTCATGAGAACATTGTGTCCAAATTTGGACAAGGAAGATTGGTTGGAGACAGTGTTGGAGGTCCCTATACCAGTGGAAATGTTCAACAAAATGGGTAGCAATTCATCCTTACGATGGCAGAATATACACAATTCTATGAGGGCTCAAAGTTCTTCTGATAAATATTCTTCGGCTTTATCAAGCTATGATCAATTTATGTTCTTGTTTAAAATCGTTCTCGTCCCTTTCCATGTTCAATCTGATCTTGCTCTTAACTTACCTGTTAAGGATGATTCTTTTTCAGTTTCCTTGGATTATAATATTTATATTTGGAAATTTCAAAAAAAAAAAAAAAGAATATGTTAATCGTTACCGATACCAGGCAGAGTTTCTCCTTGCTTCTCGGGACATTGATCCAAAGCTCGAGTACGGTCTGTGCCCTTTATCTTACCTTAAGAAGAAAGAGGAGGTATGAAGCGTAGGACGCAGATAGCTCCGGTGGCCCCCCGTTTCTGCCTCTATCAGGCATTCCGTCGTCAGCAAACGGTGGCCGACAAGGCCCCTTTCCCTAAATATCTTGGGCGTCCCTTGTTTGCTCTTGGATTGGACTAAGCGGCAATCCTTACTGTGGAGAATGGAAAACTGGAGCATTTTTTCCATCGGTGGATGAAAGGCGCCGGCTACCTTCTTACTGACAGCACAGCTAGGTGCTAGCACTCAATTAGTAGCGCTGGTACGTCACTCCTGGGCGAACGAGGTAGGGTTAGATTAGATGGAGGAGGACTGCGAACGTCCGTCCGTAGGCCTCACATTCGATTGATAGGTCTCAACGGATCTCCTCGGGAAAGGGGCTATCATTCTTGAATGTGATAATTCCTAAATAAATTGGATGGAATCCTGCAATATAGTAACCTCTTACTTTTGGTTAACCATCAGATATGCATCAAAGTGGTGCTGGTGGTAATGCCGATTCAAAACGACATTGTGAGGTTGGAGCCTTTGTGCTTTGCCGGAAGAACCCTGATCTTTGGGTTTTAGAACTGGTTGTTTCAGGTTGCAAAATAAGTGCTGCAAGTAATGGAAAGGTTGCTTGGAGTCAGTCTTCCTCTAGTTCTACTGCTTCTAAAGGTCCTCCTACGAGGTTTTTTCAGGTACCCGGTCAATTTGCTTCACTAGTATATCTGTATATATATCGATCTTGATGCTATGATGGTGATATAATTGGGTAAAGTGGACTTCTATTTAATAAAACTAAGTAGGTAGCACAGATAGAGGCACTACAACAGTGGGTAGTGCATTAAGATTGGACATAAAAGTTGCACTTTGTTCATAAGGAGTACTACTAGATAGAGAGTTCAAAATACTAAGGTTTTCAAGACTAGCTAGGCTGTTACAACACTAGCAGAAACATGCTTAGTAGATATGCAAATGAAATTTCATGAGTATTATGTTAACTTATGTTGGTTTATTAGCTAAATTTCATCATTTTGAGGCCAACACAAATCATATTTTGTAATATGGCCTTTGTTTTCTTGTGTAAGACAAACAGATGAGGAAACTCACATACAATAGGCATAAGCCTATTTGGAAATACTTGGCTAGCAACTATACTTGACGCCCAAGGATAACATTTGTGGTGGAGGAATTTTTCACCAATTGTCTTTTTCTTTTTTTTAATTTGTGCTTTTGGAGCCCAAGTTTGGTCTACTATAAAATGAGAGCCATTGTTCTCTTTGGAAACACACCAACATTTGAGAAAAATATTTCCCGTCACATTTTTCTAATAGAGAGTATTTGTGTGAGAGTATTTGATGCCAACTTCGAGGAGTTATCTATGTATTCACACCCTACACCTCACATCAACTCAACAGATGAGCCCATTGATTTTTACGTACACTCGTTTTATTCAACTATATGAGTAATCAATTAAGTCACTTAACAATGATATGTTGGTCTAGTTTGATATAAACATCGAGTATGGTAAGTGTTATCCATTATAGAACCTAGCAAATTTGTGAGAGATGACTAAGAGATACAACAACAACAACATCATACCAGATATTATCCCTACCAAGATGGAGATGTTGTTCCAGTAGTTCCTTAGCTAAAAAGCAATTCTTTTGAAAACATGTTTGAAAAAAAAACAAGATGATTATACTATGTTAAAGAAGTGCTGACATAAAAACAAAAGATAATCGAGATAAACATAAAACACCAATAGCAACAAAGGCGAAGATTAAGATAGCTAGAATTAGTATATATTCGAACAATAATAATGCTAATATGATAGAAATGCTCGACTACTATCTAACCTTCTACCTTAATCCTCGACCTTCACGTTTTCCAATATAGGGTCATATCCTTGATAATGTGGATGTAAGCCATATTTTGTCTAAACACCAACAACAATTCTTTATAGGTCTATCTCTACCTTTTCATAGATCGCACCTCCACACTCGCGTATTCGGGCTCCTCCTTTTTACATGTTCAAACTATGGGTGTCAAACAGGTAGGAGTCTACCCGTCAAAACCCGGACCCAGACTCATTAAAACCCGACCCCATCCGGACCCGCAAAAATCCAGACTCGAACTCGTAAACCCCCTAAAATACCCCTACCCGCACGGGGTTTTTTTTTTTTCTTAATGAATACCCATATCCGTTAAGACCCGTCAAAATTATGGAGTATTACTGGCTATACCCGTACCCGTTAAAATAAACTAAGTAATAAAACTTATATGCGAAGAGAAAGGTATACACAAGTTTTCTACTCATGGTTTAATTTGTTTTGTGTCCATATTGTTACTAGTGAAATATGTTCATGAGAAACAAGTTTATTTATTTAACTAACAAAGAAACTTGATCTTCCATAACAAATCAACAATTTGAATATATATTAATTAGATATGATATAGAACTTCAACTATTAACATCGATATATACCTCAGAAAATAAGTTACTTGGATTCAGGCAATTAATTCACTATATAAAATATTTTAGTTGTACTAGTTTCGACAGTTGTATCAGAAAGTGCATTTAGCAAGGAAGACAAATGATAGGTGATACCACCACTCTTTGGATAATAATTCTTTGGTTGTTCTAGTTTGTTTATGAGACCGGATTAGATCGGAGCGAAGAAACTAAGGAATTATAGTCTTACTAGGACAAGATGATAACCTTGAAGAAATTCTGTTAAGTGATCAAGCACCATCAATGGCATCTACACCGGAGCATGAGGGAAATGACATGGAAGAAATTACACAAAGAATTAGGCATATTTAAATTTATAATTTGAATTTTCATTATCTAGATTTGATGTTGCACTTTTGAAATTTAGAAGTTTAATGTTCAAGACTTTAATAGTTCAAATATCTTAAATAAAGTAAGTCTTTCAGCTTTTCCTATCATTGTCTTTTTTTAAGTATTTAAAATAATATTATTAAAAAAAAATTAAAACTCGGACCCAGACCCGATTTGTTAAGACCCGAACCCGTACCCGTACCCGCTAAGACCCAAACCCATACGGGTTTTTTTTTCCTACCGGAAACCCCGACCCGTTAAGAATCTGTAATTTAAACCCGTACCCGAAACCTGCGGGGTTACAATTTTAGAACCCGAACCTGGACCCATATATCCGTTTGACACCCATAGTTCAAACTATCACAGTCTCGCTTCTCATATCTTGTCCACCAATAGGCTATTCCTACTTTGTCACCTATGATCTCGATCTTAATCTTATCCATTCTCGTATATCACGCATCCATTTTAGCATTTTATTTCTGCGACGCCCATCTTCTGAATATGTGTGTTCTTAGCTGGCTAACAGTACGACTGATATAACGTGGATGGTCTAGCAATCACTCTATAGAACTTACTTTTAGTTCTAGATCGCACTTTATTATTGCATTAGACACCGGAAGCGGATCTCCAATTCATCAAACCTACTCCTATTCATGTGTGATATCATCGTCAATTTCTCTATTACTTTGGAGAATAAAAATAAATGAATTAAACTAAAAGTAATAAATAATAATAATAATCATTTGTTCTACCCAAAAAGGAACTCAATTACGGAGATTATGGTATAATATAAAGGTCAATGAGAGAGATACGCCAGTTAGAGAAATACAAGGGACGTTCAAGGATAATAAGCGAGATACATATTTTTGAATCATTCATAGAGAGAAATATCAGGGATATTCAGAAGTATCATGTATTCAGTATTTTTGAGTAACCGAAACTTTCAAGCTGCAACCCTATACCAATAATTAGGGTTAAGACTTGCAAGTCTCAGCCATACTATAAGGAAAACATGCAGAAACAAAAACAAGAAAAGATTGAGAAGAAAAAGAAAGATCAAATGAAAGAGATGAAGAAACCAAAACATGAAAAGATGGAGAAACAGAAAGAAGAAAAGAAAGATTTCTGTGCACAGGTTAGTGCTCAGCTTATGCTGAAAGAGATCCAAAATGGTAAGAACATTGTTCTGTCTCCGTTGTCATTCACCGCTGTACTAAACATGACGGCCGCTGGAGCGACAGGACCTACCCTAAAACAGATGCTTGAATATCTTGCTGTTGAAAATATAGATGATCTGAATGAAAAGTTCTTGGATATGGCCGCTGTTGCAACGAGCAAGGGTAATGGAGGTCCTGATGTGTGCTTCCTAAGTGGAATGTGGGTGCAACAAGAACTTCATCTCAAAAAGAGTTACCAAGAACTAGTCAAGAATGTCTACAAGACAAATGCCAAAAATGTTGATTTTCGATTAAAGGTACGCACTTCTCATCACAATATTCTCTTGTCCAGATTTACTGGATTTAAAGCCAATGAATTTAGAATGATTATCAATATATATATTGTTGTTTCAACTTATGTTAAGATAAGTACTAACTTGGAAAATAGAGTATAACTTGTTGCAACATGTTAAAATACAGGGTATTTGTATAAGTTCGGTCCAAAAAGTTTCATATGTATATATAGCTTTTGCCAATGTGCTGAGTAAATGGTCTGTTATTTGTTTGATTACTCTGTTTTTATATTGATATCTGTAAAGTAAAAGGGTTGATTAGCTTGTTAATATGGTCCTAATTAGAAATCACTACACTAATTTAAACTAATTCCCCAGGGGAAGATTTATGACAATCGTTGCAAGTTAAAATCCTTTGATTGCATTGGTGGTCTAACATCTTTTTCTGGAACATATGTGGATTTTATTGGAACATACTTTTTTTTAATTAAATTTCGCTTGGTATTTCATAGTAAAACAGAATACATAAAAGGAGGGGGTCTAACTGCCAACCTCTATATAGTCCTTTGTAGCACATATCCATACCCTTTACAAAAAATGAAACTTGAACTTTATATCACACGTTAACTTATATGGAAATAATAAGCACATAAGAATTTAACAATTGCTACTATTTTTTTTGTTCATTACATTGAATGATAAATAATGTGCAGAAGGAGGAGGTGGTAAACGAAGCTAACTCATGGACTAAGTCTGCAACAAAAGGACTTATTGAAGAAGTTCTCGAGCTCAAGCATATCAAAGATGACACTACGCTCTTACTTGCAAATGCCTTGTATTTTAAAGGTTCATGGACAGACGATTTTAAGGAAAGTCTCACCCAAAACAAAGATTTTCACCTACTGAATGGATCCAAGGTTTCAGTTCCTTTCATGACTGGTTGTGAGAAGTATTTATACGGATCATTCGAAAGTTATCAAGCAGTGAAAATTCCTTACGAAAAGGGGAATGACAAAAAAGAGTTTTCCATGTACTTGTTTCTTCCTGATGAAAGAGACGGATTGTCAAGCTTGTTGAAGAAAGTGAACTCTGATTCAAACTTCTTTACGCGAAAATTCAAGCTATGGAATGAAAACCTTGATGCATTTTACATTCCAAAGTTCAAATTCTCATTTACCACTCTAGAAGGGTTGGCAACAATGAAAGAAATGGGATTGACACTACCTTTTGAGAAGACTTGCCAGGACCTAACAGAGATACTGGAAAATAGAGGGCCTTTATGTGTATCCATGATATTACAGAAAGCATTTGTAGAAATTGACGAGAAAGGCACCGAGGCAGCAGCTGTTACATTCTTGTCGGATGATGATATGGGATGTAGTTTGTATCAGAGACCTCCAAGAAGATTTGTAGCTGATCATCCTTTTCTGTTCATGATTAGAGAAGAGACAACAAGTTCGGTGCTTTTCACTGGGGCTGTAGTGAATCCCCTGCTGGATGGATCTGATGATTGAGATCAGTACGACCATGGATTGATTGGTTTTACCTAAAGGATTATTTTACTTTTAGATGATGGTTTTTACACTGTCAGTTTGATCTTTTATAGTTGTGAGCAAATAAAAGTTAAATTCTTGCCAACATCTTGATGAGATGCTCGTTTGGTTATTTTATTTTCTAAGTTCATCTTGTTCTCTGAGTTATTATACATAGCTTAAAATTGCTCTTATTAGCAAAATAGTCTAATAAAGTCGCGCAAGCAAGAAGCACAATAATTAATTTTCTGCTAAGATCTTTTCTTCTAGTTGGAATGGAGTTGCCTTAGCTAGTGTGGTAAATAAGATCGTATACCTAGAAAGTGAGGTAGGGGAAATAGCCCAACGTTGCATTGTGTTTTCTATTTAAAGTAATGTGCATCCTTGCTTCAGAGAACTTGAGGAGGAGAATTTAACCATCACTCACTTTGCGTACCCATCTTTCCTACACGCTCTTCATTCAGGAAAGGTGAAGATTGAATTGGAAGCTCCTCGTATGAATAGTCGAAGCTCAGACTTAGGATCTGCTGGCCTTTGTTGATCCACAGGCAACCCTCATTATAGGTATATAATGTTGAGAGGAGGGGTTGTTATATTCGAATCCAAGTGTGCGCTTCATCAGGTAAGAGATAGGGGTTGTTATATTTGAATCCCTGTAATACAGTAAATATTGGAAGAACATAGGCTTCCCAAGAGAGCTTTGGGCCCCTACAAATTAGATAAAATTCAGATACCAACCCTTAGGCATAAGCCTCTAAAGAACAGTTACAACTTAGACTTGATGGTTTAAAGCTTGGTATAAAGCTTCTGTTTTTCTTTTTCCTCCACTAATGCTGTATTAGAGTCGATCTTAACAGAGGAATGTTTAACATATTTTTGAAGTGCTTATAAGGTAGTCATGGAGATAATTTGTGAATATGTGTCTTTGATGTGGATGTTAGGTTCATGGCCCCCTCCTTTTGAATTTTTAATATGCATGCTAGGGGTAACAATAGATTTATTTCAATAACAAGGTTTCCTAGATTCGCGATTGTAATAACACCACACCAATAGATTCGTCGATTATAAAGAAACAAAAAAGGATGGTCAGCAACCAAGTCCATTTCCTCCTATAAATACTTTTGAATTTTTAATATGCACAATCATAGGTTTGAAAATCGGAGCACTAGGAAGAAAAAAGAACGGAACATCGAGTGATGTGGCCGGTGGAGTGAATGAAATGTTTTGCATTAATTAAAAAATACTTGTACAACTGAAAATTTTCTAGTAGAGAACATTTCGCCTTTAATAGTCCTTATATGTTAAAATCTCAATTAGTTAGATCAATTTAACAAAAAAAAAAAAAAAAAGGTTACTACTTCTAGGAGCTTTTTGACACATGAGAAGTACAAAGTGCAGTAACTCTTGGGATGGTTTGAAAGTTATGAGGCAGTGAACATTCCTTATCGAAAGGGGAATGATAAAAGAGAGTTCTCAATGTACTTTTTTCTTCCTAATGAAAGGGACGGCTTGTCAAACTTATTGAAGAAAGTGAACTCTGATTCAAACTTCTTTATACAGAAAGCATTTGTAGAAATTGATGAGAAAGGTACTGAGGCAGCTGCTGTTACTTTTGCGTCTATGACTTTTGGTTGTGCTATGACTCCACGTCCTCTAAAACTATTTATAGCTGATCATCCTTTCTTGTTCATGATAAGGGAAGAGTCTACAAGTTCGGTTCTTTTCACTGGGGCTGTGATAAATTCCCTGTTAATTGATTCTGATGGCAATGAAGCACCTCCACCAGTTAACTCATCAGTCGCGGATCAACAAAAATATCATCATCATCAGCAGCCCAGCCTTAGTCCTTTTAGCTTTAATCCTTTTAGCCCATTTCGAGGCGCAACTCCCAATTTGGTACACAGCCACCAGCAGGTTATCCCGCTAATTTTGGGCCCCTCTGACTCAACAACCTCCATTTAGTCAGCCAATTTATGGTTGGCCGCAGAATGCTCTTAGCGCACAAGGACATTATGGCGAGCCTCCCCCCGTGAATTGGGGTTATATGCAGCCAGCTGCTCAACCAGGTTATGCTCAGTTTCATCTTGGCACTCAGCAACCTCCTTCTGCCGCCTAGTTATCGTACCCCGCCTCATAGGGCTCCACACATGACCCAACCTAGTTATGGCCAGCAATAGCCACCACCTCGAAGGAAATTTGTTTTTCAGTAGGTTTTCTTTTCAAAACTTGAACATAGGCTTATTTTGGAATTTCTTAATTTGCATTATGCACCGGTTATTTTTTAAGTTCAATTTTCTTTATTAGACAAATTATGATGCACTTAACATTGTTTTACTGTTGAAGTACAATTCTATTTTAGAGGTTCATTTATTCTTTAAATCATTACCATTGTTTTTTCTCCATTACTTGGTTTACAATTCTTATGCTGTTGGTGTTGCTATTTCTGGTACTTCTGCTGCTTTGATTATATATCTGAGCTTTCTCTTCTATTTGTCGCTTGCATCTCTTTGTGATCATGGGAGATCATAAGTGAATGTGTTGTATCAATGTTCGCCTTTCCATTGATGTTTTTTTGCTGGATTTTATACCTTCATGTGGATTGCAGTGGGTAGATCATTGAACTTAATGCTTGAGTCTGATTCACTCCAAATCATTCTGCATTCAAAATTTTGTTATACAAGAATTTGGTATTCTTGCTTCTTAGATAAAAGTACTTTGCAGTAGGTGTCTAATAAATTTTTTGAAAGAAACTTGTTTTTCATTGAAGACTATAAATTGTACATGGAAAAGGAAATGGAAAGAAAAAGAGTCATCTTAAAGATGTACCTATATTTACAGGAAAAAATTTCACATCAGCAACCCGTTCCTTGGTCTTCAAATTCAGCTTCCTTCTTGACATCAGCAGAAGTCTCCTCAATCTATGTTGTTTCCATATCTGTAAATTGTTGCTACTGTCTTCCCACAGTGAGCAATGTTGATACCTTCAATATACCTATAATCTTCAAGCATCGATTCCATGCTTGTTTCCCAGAAGACATTGGCATCTCCATTTGGTGACTTCAATCTTACTAATTTTGTGTCCTCAAATTGAATGAGAACCCCCTTATTTTATGTTTGCCGTATTTTGTGCCTTGAGCTTGTCTATGCTTTTCTCTAGTTTTAGAATAAAACATTCTTCATCTTTAATAGTCTTTTCTCCAATGCAAATAGCCTTCAAGAACAGATTGGCACGGCCCTACACTTTGAAGTTGTTCAAGGAAAATGCCACATCATCTGTTTTAATTTTATTGGTGAGACATACCATCCACATCCTATATTCTATTGGAAGCAATGACTTCAATTCTCTTCACAACCAGAAAATACCACAAGGACACAACTAAACTACAAAAAATTACAAGGCAGAATGAGCAAACTAAGAAGCATATACATACCACCAAAACCGTAAATACAACATTGATTGACCAAACTAATCAAATTCAAAATTCAGGAGAATTGCAGTCACGTAATTCAAGCACTGGATATTCCCAGGACCTTGAGACCATCAAACATCAGAAAACTTAAAGCTAATATCCAAATTGAGTCGCCAAAATAAAAGTATGCCAAAAGCAAAAAGATTGTCCTTTATACACACTATTGTTTTTTTCTAAGCAAAAACACCACCAAAGAAAAGATTAGAAAATCCAAGAGGGCTATCAGTACATCTGACCATCAGAATCCTTAATCCTCTTCATTGAAGTTAGTGAAGTCCTCTATCACATAAGATTTACCAGTTCGCTTACTCAAGAGTGCGCTTCATCAATTTTTGACTCAAGAATTGTTGGACAACGTAAAAGAGAATAACCTGCACTTACGAATCTGATGAACAATGCATATGTTGAGTACATAAGGACACATAACTTCCATGGACCATTTACTATTGTGTACTCTTAGGAATTGATGGACTTCACGATAACCTTCTTCTCCTGTATATTCTTGCATCTCATGCTATAGATTAAAGAGTTTAAAAATCGACGTGATCCAAACAAAATAATAAAGATAAAACATACAACCAGCAAAGCTGTTTATGGAAATATCGTCATAATGTTATTCCATAACATGATATACATAAAGATTATCGACTAATAAAATTCCAATAAATATCCCAAGAACCATTTTTTAAATGGCATAGATAGACTAACTTCAAATACTTTAGAAATCTATTAAGATCAGTGCACACTCAAGAGTCCAAGACAACCAAGTTCATCGATCTCTAGAGTAGAATTTATCCATCTATTCCCAAGAACAACCAATATTTGTAGTATTTCATCCATTGGGACTGAAGAATAAGAGAAGAATCGGTAGCGGAGTTGATTACTTGTTACAATTTGAGGAGAATGACGATGAAGTTAGCCGACCGTTATTGAATGGTATCCAAGTTACCAGAGACAAATGCAGATGCATACTGATGAAACCTTTGGGAGATTTTACTGTTGCTCAGTGAGCTAAATTTTAGATTCTCAAGTATGCCTAAAAATAATTAGCACAAGGTTAGAATATGGGAAGACCCCCCTGTACCTCTATAATGTGGTTACTTTCTAAGTTTAAAGGTGTCTTTGAGATTCGTTTTGTTACTATCCATGGAAATAGTTTTATCTCAGTTACCCATATTTAACACATCAAGTAAACGTCTAGACATTCTGAAGATCAAATTAGTTCAGCTACGTTTGATAGATAGCAAAGAACTCATCAACAAATGGAAGCATAGCTATTGTGGATGACGTTTCAGGACACTTCTCCTAGACATTCTCTTCTCGTATCTCTACACCACCCTGCTATCAAAGGTCGTTTGCTGTTATTAAATTCATATAATTATATAGCTAATAAAGGTAGCTGTCACATACAAATATGCTCGATTCTCACAACAATCTTTTATAGATCAAGTTAAGCACTGATCGAGCATTTCTACTACTTTCCGCCAACAGAGGACTTAAGTAGGTTAGGGAAAAAATGCAGAGTTCTAGTTCTATCTATTTGTTCGTTCCTTTTCTGGATAAGTAATAGTACAGGTTAATATTCTGATCAAAATGCATTAGCCAATGCATATAAATAGGTATCAAAGCATCATGGAACAAAGGAGATGGGTATGGTGAAAGAATGTACTTGACATTAAAAAGAGAACTTATTAGTGAGATTTATTAAAATTAAGTTAAAGAGAACCACAGATAGATACATACAAGGCATCGATCACAAAATAGGTTGTCGAAAGAATCTAGAGCAACATCAAGATCTTTGTCAAGAAATAAATCTATGATTACTTTTGAACTTTATAAACATGTACTCTTTACAGTAAATGCGCCAAGAATGACATAGTCATCATGCTCTCCTACTATATAAAAACTAATCCAGTTTTTTATTATAATGGAATACTCTATTCAAAACCTGCACTAAGCAGTGCAGCTAGCCTAAAACATCACAATATTCAAATCGATCCTGGTGAAATGATAAACAACATGTAAAAAGACTGAATGACTTTCAGCAGCCTCACCAAAAGTTTCTGCAAGCTCTCCACCAGATGCTGAACTCTGTGGATACATTGCAGCTTTTGCCAACTCTATTTTGCGCTTTTTAACCTATGGTAATGATATAAATATTAATGAAGAGGTAAATTTGTTTCAGGTGCGGGCAAAAAATTTTTTGGCTTCTCTCTCGACTTCATTATATTGGAAGCATATGTGTTTCCTTATACCAACGGAAATATAAAGACGTGACAGTGATAATCATGTCCAAAATCCTTTTACCCAGAGAAAGAGTTCAAAGTGATGTGGTACTAATATAAAGCTTTAAAGAAGCAAGAGCTATATATATACCATTAGAGACTGTCAATATGAATCAATTACTAAAATTTCGAAAATGACCTGTTAGAATGAAGGCATAACTTTATTAACTGTTAGTATCTGACCTTATTGTTCATCTTATCCACTTCATATTTAAGCAAGTGCCAAGCGTATCACACCAAAGGCCTAGGATATAGGAGGAAAAAGTAGCATGAAAATGCCGAAAGAATCGGTACATAATATTACAAAATTTATTATAAGCTTCAGATAAAAAAAATGCAAGTAACTTTCAATCCTTCTTCCCAAGCAACCATTCATCTCACTCTTCCTACTTCATTTCTCTTCTTCAAAAATTACCATATAAAAAGAACAGTACAATATTGAGTGTAAACTTCTGCTGCTGGTTTAGACTCTAGTTAGAGAACTTACATATCAACACTTTGACAAAGATTTTTCACCATTGCATCTGTCATGTTCATTAAAGCCCCTTGTGACATGGCTGGTTTCACCAATACAATTATTGAGATTCTTTTTGTTGAACCTCATACATGAATTTCACCTGACTAAACACTGAAGAATTATTAGGTTCCCTGCATGTATACTGCGATTTATCCTATAACAGGTTCATAATCCAGTTTGAGTATAAAATGGTTACTGAAATTAGAGCAAGGGGCTTTTAGTTAAATGCATATGACTTTGAGGCTTGAGCATTAATGCACCGAGCTGTCCCTTTATAAAGTAACTCACCCAGCTATCTTACAGTTGCGTATAGACATATAGTAAGTGAAGCTAAATCTATCAACGACTCTTTAGCTTAGAATTACTTTAGTGAATGTACCACCATTTAGAAAAGTTAACTGGAATTTACTAACTTCGTTCATGTACATGCAGAAATCTTTAGAATTGTCAGTTCTAATATTTCTCAAATGACATGGTATGCAAGCTTTAAATTATCCAAAGTAAAAATTGGAGACATAACAATCCGACCCTACCTCCTAGCCAAAACTCTGTGGATGAAGCTTTTTGAAAAAACTCGAGCTGCAAGAAGATGAAGACAACTTTCATGGACATTGTAAAGAGCAGAAGAACCTCATTTCTAATCATTAACTATGCACTCTATCGTTGTTTAACTTAGTAGTCTCTTTCTATATAAAACATAAAAAACTTTTATTGATAATTAGAATCCACAATAGAATGAGGAATTCACAATTAGAATCCACAATTAAAATCCACAATAGTGGGACTAAAATGGATAATGCCAGGGAACACTAAGGAGTTGTTGGACTGCTGGAATAACTGTGGGGGATGTGTCAAGTAGAAAATATGGTGTAACATGGTGCCGGCTTGCATTTGGTGGACAATTTGGAAAGATAGGAACCAAGAATTTTTGAAAATATGCACAGTTCGGTACAAAAGATTAAAACGAATTGTATCTTGTTATTCATTTTTGGTGCAAAGAAAACTTTGTAAATGATGTCGAATTCCTTCTAGACTTGTTAGACTCCTTATGAGTTTAGGCTCATTGATAAGAGTTTCGGTTTGTCTTCTTTGTTTCTACCTCCTGTAACTAGCATTAGCACTGCCTTTGTGCTGACTTTAATTTATTGTTACCATTCTCAAAAAAAAATATCGTCAACACGCATACACCATCTTTACATAAATGTAACTTGTTTGTTCCAAGTAATCGTGTATCCAAATATTGTATCCACAAAATAATACTTTATAATACAAAAAAACAAATACAAAACTATATTATGCAGTGACGTGGTACAACAATGTAAACTGAGTGTTAGTAAGAATAATCTTAGAGGAGGAGGATACCAGATATGTAGAAAAAGAAGAATAATGCGATTTTTCCAAGTAAACTCCGACCAAAGTTCCAGTGAGGGTTTGTTTATCATGTTCCTTTCTTCTTCTTTTTTCACTTTTTCAAAAGATGCGGCAAGATACTAGTTTTTTGTTGAAATATTTTTTAAATGTATAGATTTGGTATTTTTCTTGTAGGAATTTGAATAGATCTGGTGTTTTTGTTAAGTTTGTATATAAAACCGCCTAAAACGCTGTATAGTACGTTTATACATGTTTTATTCAAATTTATACAATTCTTTAAATGTGTACAAACTTGTATAAGTATGTGTATGTGTGTATGTACAATGAATAAAATTGTATAAATTTTCAGATTGTGTGCATTATTATGGATGTTCGTATAAAATTTCAGTTTTCTTATGAATATTCTTGTACTTCTCTCCTCGTATGTGCATTTATGTATATTCATGTATAATTAATTTTTTGGTAAATTTGTGTGTATAAACTTGTTCGATCCAAAGTAATAATATAGATAAAACCGACAAAAAATAACTCCGGTAAAAGAAAAAAGTAACTCCAGTGAAGAAATAAAATATTCTGGTGAAATTCCGACAATTTTGGAGTTGTAGTGTATGAACACTGCAATAGTTCATTGTACATAAGGCACTGTTGATGGTACATTAAATTTGGTCCAATATCATTAGTGAACAAACACGTGTACATCACTTTTCCTTGATCCACTCCACTACTGTATCGTGATTGTTGAGAATGAATGGGATCAGTTGAACTAAGTGTTGTTAGTTGATCAAGGGCAGTTTAGTAATTAGTCCTAGTTCCGGAAATCAGTTACAAGATCAGTTAGTTAGTTAGGAAAATAACTAACTCCTAAAGTCAGTTAAAATGAGTCTTAGCTCACTACTTAAGGATGGCACATTGTACCATTTCAATTCAACAACTTGAATAACAATTCTACTTCTCTCTACACTTCATCTTCTTCCCTCAACCTTACACACGATCATGGTATCAGAGCATTGGCCAGAAGATTGAATCTGGTACTGAAACTGTAGCAGAAAATCAATAAGGATTCTCTGCAGAAAATTCTTCTTCCGCGTTTAATTATGTGTGTATTGTCAATCACTGTTGTTATCTTAGTATCATCACAAGTCTTGATAAACACTCATGGCTGGAGTTCTTCCAAATGCTAATGGAGAAGCACTGAATGGAGGAGGCAATGTGATTGATCACAATCATCCTCTCTATCTGCACTCTTCTGATGTAAGTGGAATTTCTTTAATTTCTATACAACTTTCTGGATCAGAGAATTATGCAGTGTGGAGTAGATCCATGCGTATAGCCTTGCTAGGGAGGAATAAACTGAGTCTAGTTGATGGTTCTTGTAAGAAAACTAGTGTTCAAGAAGCACTGTGGGGACAATGGGAAAGGTGCAATGCTATAGTGTTGTCCTGGTTGATGAATTCAGTGTCTAGCAGTCTTCTTGGGGGTATAGTATATGCCACTAGTGCACAAGCTGTGTGGGAAGATTTGCAGGAAAGATTTGACAAAGTAAATGACTCAAGAACATTTCAATTGCATAAAGAAATTGTAACTCTAACCCAGGGGACAAATTCTGTGTCTGCTTACTATTCTAAATTGAAGGATTACTGGGATGAATTTGAAGCCTTAGTACCCCCACCTGCTTGTGAATGTGAAAAATCTAGAGAGTTCATGGTGTACCTACAGAGGCAGAAGCTGTATCAGTTCTTGATGGGATTAAATGATTCATACTTGCAAGCTAGAAGCCAGATCCTCCTAATGAGTCCTCTACCAACTGTGAACCAGGCCTATAGTATGATAGTTAGTGATGAGAGTCAGAAAGGGATAGCCACTGTTTCAGGAGTATTAGGTGCAGCACCTGTGATAAGTAACCTGGATTCTGTGGCCATGTACTCTAACAATAGAACAGGAGGACCTGCAAGATACAAGAAAAATGCAAGCCTGTACTGTGACATCTGCAAAATCAAAGGGCATAGCAGAGAAGGGTGCTGGAAAGTGATTGGATATCCTGCTGATTTCAAGCCAAAAAGGAGAAGAGAGGGCAATCCTGGGTCTACTGCTTATAATGTGATGACTGAAGCATACTCTGGACAGAACAAGACTCAAAAGCAATGTCATGATGAGGAAGCTATGCCTCAGATGAGAACATGTACCTTCTCACAAGATCAGTATGAACAAATTCTGCAAATGCTAGGAAACAATCAACATGTTTCCACCTCTTCAGCTAATATTGCAGGTACAAGCAGTGCTTTGTTGGTTTCTAATTCTATTCAAGACTGGATTATTGACACAGGTGCCACTAATCACATGGTCTCAGACATTGATATGTTAGATCAACATACAGTAGTTAAAAGCCTATGTCCCAAGAGAGTGTATCTACCAAATGGAGATGTGTCTCATGTGACACACACTGGATCCAGCAAATTGTCTGACAATAGTATAGTGGACAATGTCTTTCACATTCCTCAGTTCAAATACAATTTACTATCAGTCTCTAAGGCTACAAAGGAATTGGGATGTTCAGTGACTTTTTACCCCAACTTTTGTGTGTTTCAGGATCTTTACAGTGGGAAGGTGAAGGAGATTGGTAAGGAGAAGAATGGTCTATATCTACTATTGAAGAAATCAGCTGAAGACACTAAGGAGAAAGTAAGCCTGAATGTAACTGAAGCAAGTGATATAGATGTTAGTCTATGGCATAGAAGACTGGGTCATGTACCATCTGGTGTTATCAAAAACATGTTCTCTGTTAAGTCTGATGATGTAGTAAGTGTGATAAATAAATGCACTGTATGTCCTTGTGCCAAGCAGACCAGGCTTCCTTTTCCTTCCAGCAACATTTCTAGTAAAAATTGCTTTGATTTGATTCATGTTGATGTATGGGGACCCTACAAAAATCCTACTGTGAATGGACACAAGTACTTTCTTACTATTGTTGATGACATGAGCAGAATGACATGGATTTTCTTGCTAAAACTCAAGTCTGATGTATGTGTTGCCTTACAACAATTCTTTAATCATGTTAAAACACAGTTTGACACAGTAGTTAAGGTCATAAGAACTGACAATGGAGCAGAGTTTGTCAACTCAGTCTGCAATACCATGTTTCAGCAACTAGGTATTGTCCACCAGAGATCCTGTGCTTATACCCCTCAGCAAAATGGAGTAGCTGAGAGGAAGCATAGACATATCCTAGAAGTCACTAGGGCCATCAGATTTCAAGCATGCATTCCCATTAAATTCTGGGGACATTGTGTCATGGCTGCAGTATATTTGATAAATAGGCTACCTACTGCTGTACTAGGGAATATATCTCCCTATGAGAAAATGTACAACAAAGCTCCATCCTTAAGCCATTTGAGAGTGCTTGGGTGTCTATGCTATGCAAAGATAGTTCAGGAGACAGATAAACTTCAGCCTAGGAGCAAGCAAACTGTTCACATGGGCTATTCACAGGTCCAAAAAGGCTATATACTATATGATCTGAGTACAGGCAAGTTCTTTGTTCACAGGGATGTTTCTTTCAGAGAAGATGTGTTTCCATTCAAGAGAACAGGTCAACCACTGACCAAACTATTCACACACAATCCTATATCTGAGGAGTATGATCTTCAGTCCATAATGGACACTGATCTGTATAATGACCTACAACAACCTGGACAAGAAGTGGAGATTGATATGTACGACCAGTATCAGGATGAATTTGTGGAACCTGAGCAAGCAATACAACACTTAGAACAGGAGGAAGTTGTGAACAATGAAGATGTCATTGACAATGAAGGGGCTATAAACAATGACAATGCAGAACCAGCAGCTCAGGTACCTCTGCATAATCCAGCACCACAGGACACAAGAAGATCAGGCAGACATACTGTACCTCCTGTGTGGATGAAAGATTTTGTATCTCTCAGTGTCAATCAGGATCAACCCTATGCACTGAGCAAATACTTGTCTTATGAAGGTCTATCCTCTACCTACCAAGCATACATAGCAGCCTCTTCTGAGCATACAGAACCAAAGTCATTCTCAGAAGCCTCTACAGATCCCAAATGGGTTGAAGCAATGCAAGCTGAAATACAAGCCTTGGAGAACAACAACACCTGGGAGATAGTTACTCTCCCTAAAGGAAAGAAACCCATAGGCTGCAAGTGGATATACAAAATCAAGTACAAATCCACAGGAGAGATAGAAAGATTCAAAGCAAGATTGGTTGCAAAAGGTTATAGCCAGAAGGAAGGGATTGATTATCAAGAGACATTCTCTCCAGTGGTAAAGATGGTTACTGTGAGGACTGTCTTATCTATAGCAGCTGCACAAAACTGGCATATACATCAGATGGATGTATACAATGCATTTCTGCAGGGTGACTTATTTGATGAGATTTACATGCAGTTACCACAGGGATTCAAGAGCCAGGGGGAGAACAAGGTGTGTAGGCTCACTAAATCCCTGTATGGGCTAAAACAAGCCCTAAGACAGTGGAATACAAAGCTGACAGAAGCTCTGGTAAGCCTAGGCTTTAAACAAAGTCAGCTTGACTACTCACTATTCACAAGAAGAACTGAAATTGGATTGGTAGTAGTTCTGGTATATGTAGATGATATGCTACTCACTGGGGATAATCTCTGTCTGATAAAAGAGACAAAAGAAGCACTACAGGAAGCCTTCAAAATGAAAGACCTGGGAGAACTGAAGTACTTTCTTGGAATTAAGTTTGCTAGATCAAAGGAAGGAATACTTATGCACCAGAGGAAGTATGCTCTTGAACTTATCTCTGAAGCTGGCCTAAGTGGTGAAAAACCTGCTCCAACACCTATTGATCCTAACACTAAGCTGACCACTAAGGAATATGATGACTTCCTAGAAAAGAAGATGGCAAGCAAAGCACCTGATGACAAACTCTTACCCAATGCTGGCCCTTATCAAAGACTAATAGGGAAACTACTGTACTTGACAGTCACCAGGCCTGACATAGCATATAGTGTTCAGACATTAAGCCAGTTCTTGCAACAGCCAAAGAACTCTCACATGGAAGCTGCTCTAAGAATAGTCAGTACATCAAAAACCATCCAGGGCAAGGAGTCCTACTGTCCAGCAAAGCTCAAACTGATGCAGCTATCACTGCATACTGTGATGCAGACTGGGCTGCATGTGCTTTTTCAAGAAAATCAGTCACTGGATTCCTGATTAAGATAGGAGAATCTCTGGTATCTTGGAAGTCAAAGAAGTAGACAACCATCTCTAGAAGCTCTGCTAAAGCTGAATACAGAAGTCTTGCATCAGTAACAGCAGAACTAACCTAGTTGACCAGCCTAATAGCAGAAATTGGAATCAGAGTTGAGAATCCTGTGAAGGTGTTCAGTGATAGTAAATCAGCATTGCAAATAGCAGCCAATCCAGTCTTTCATGAGAGGACCAAGCATATAGAAATTGATTGTCATTTCATAAGGGAAAAAATTCAGAAGGGACTGATCCAGACAGAATACATTAACACCAAACATCAGCCAGCAGATGTACTGACCAAAGGACTGAACAGGGTTCAACACTTAATGCTAATCTCCAAGCTAGGAATGGTTGATATCTTTGCCCCTCATAGCTTGAGGGGGAGTGTTGAGAATGAATAGGATCAGCTGAACTAAGTGTTGTTAGTTGATCAAGGGCAGTTTAGTAATTAGTCCTAGTTCCGGAAATCAGTTACAAGATCAGTTAGTTAGTTAGGAAAATAACTAACTCCTAAAGTTAGTTAAAATGAGTCTTAGCTCACTACTTAAGGATGGCACATTGTACCATTTCAATTCAACAACTTGAATAACAATTCTACTTCTCTCTAACTTCTCTCTACACTTCATCTTCTTCCCTCAACCTTACACACGATCAGTGATTCGTGAGTTTTCTTCGTTGATTGTGCTCTCTATTGCATCTAATAGACTAGCACTATTCAAGAGGCTTTCTTGGTAGGATCATCTATTACTTATTTCTAAAAAAGAATACTTTCCAGTTTTCCTCCATCTTCTTTGCCGCGAGTTAAACTTTCAGTTCTGCCCCAATCTCAATTTTTTCTCATTTTTCTTTTAAAATCTATTTGAGGGCCTTTTTTTCCATATTTGATTTATCCCAAACAATTAATTTTGAATCTCGAATTAGAGATGCCAATGAGCTTTGTTTACTGATGTTACAAGTAAATTTCTCGTCAATGTCAATAGGAATTTTGAAACGCGAATGAGCAGTCCGTCCTCCGGGAAGAATTGAAGCTGCAACACCAGAATTTGCAGTTGCCAATGCTATAAATTCTTTTGTTCTTACTGCAGCTAACAAAGCTTGATATAAGAAAGCTTTCCCAATTCTGTCGAGGCCGTCAATGAAGAATGCCCGTGGTTTTTTAGAATAGATTCTATCAAGAATTATGTTATATGCCTTTCTTTGATCAATATTCAATTTCCTTTCTAACAGTACATCTTCTTCACTAACTACGATATTTCTTTCATAATGAACATCTTTGGCCTCCTTAGTTATTGTAGAAGGCTTAGTATTTATAGAAATAAATTTAAATTCATTAATGTTATGTCCCATGGAAAGTAAAATTTCGTTGATGTGATTTAAAACTGAATGCTGGATATCTTGTTTTACCATATTTGGTACCCTTTTAAAATCTTCAGACATAGAATTTTCAAATTTTTCCCAAAGTTCTTTTGGGTTCACAGGATTGCAGTAAACTAATAATATTGCAAGTAAACTAATAATATTGCAGATATTATAGAACAGACCCAATTCAAGCAAAAGAAAATTTAAAACCAATCATCCAGGGTGTGACAAACCACACAGCCCTATTAAGTACACAACATAGAAATATTGTCTTAACATCACAAATCAAGGAAGGACATGGAGAGATAAGGGAGGGTATTTATCAAGGACAGGGAGGAAGAAAGATAGGACTCAGGGCTTCAAGTTGAAGTGCTTGACAAGTGCCTCAAGATTCTTCGTATTATTGGCCCTTTCCATCACCAGCTCGGACTCATACTTGTGACACTCGATTTTCAAGCGATAAATTTCTTGATCCTTCAACTCCAGCTTCATCTGCATCTCAGCATTCTCTGTGTTTACTTCAAGAACATGATGCTCCAGTTCTTTTAGTGCTGCAATAGCTTCCTCTAGTCCATAGTCCTCATTTTCTTCAGACTGCTCCTTCTTAACATACACTGATTTCTTGGAAGCTCTCTTCTCTTTGAAAAAATCATAATTTTTTAGCACATTCAGCCCAAACATCTGATGAATGGTGGGTTTTTTCCCTGCTTTCAAAGGTACACCAAAGTGCTCAAGAACCTGTTGTAGGATGTAGGAATGCACTAAGGAGTGTGGCTTCTGATAAGTGTCTGCTCAACCAGGTTATGCTCAGTTTCATATTGGCACTCAGCAGCCTCCTTCTGCCTATGATGCTCCTACATCACAGCCTAGTTATCACACCCCACCTCATAGGGCTCCACACATGACCCAACCTAGTTATGGCAGCAATAGCCACCACCTTGAAGGAAATTTGTTTTTCAGTAGTTATCGCACCCCACCTCATAGGCTTATTTTGGAATTTCTTAATTTGCAGTATGCACCGTTTATTTTTTAAGTTCAATTTTCTTTTTTAGAAAAATTATGATGCACTTAACATTGTTTTACTGTTGAAGTACAATTCTATTTTAGAGGTTCATTTATTCTTTAAATCATTACCATTGTTTTTTCTCCATTACTTGGTTTACAATTCTTTTGCTGTTGGTGTTGCTATTTCTGGTACTTCTGCTGCTTTGATTATATATCTGAGCTTTCTCTTCTATTTGTCGCTTGCATCTCTTTGTGATCATGGGAGATCATAAGTGAATGTGTGTATCAATGTTCGCCTTTCCATTGATATTTTTTGCTGGATTTTATACCTTCATGTGGATTGTAGTGGGTAGATCATTGAACTTAATGCTCGAGTCTGATTCACTCCAAATCTTTCTGCATGCAAAATTTTGTTAGACAAGAACTTGTGTTATTCTTTATGCACCTCCTAGAAGGGGGGGTTGAATAGTGTTTCCCGATTTTCGTTGCAAGAACCTTGTTCTTCAGTAGTAGAACAGGGTTCTTCAGTTCGTTGTTATGCAGCCTTCTACCTTAGGACACACCTCCAAACATTCACCAACGACACAAGGATTTTTACGTGGAAAACTCCTTGCTCAAGGGAGAAAAACCACGACCCACACTCTGGGATTTTAACACCGAATCCACTAACACAAGAGCAATGTTTCTGATTACAAACTCTGTAACCAAGGAGCTACACTCTAGACCCTAATCACTAAATAAAGCTAAACTCTAGCTTTCCTAGTAATCACAAAGTAGTTTGCCTAATACATATGCTTCTGAGATAAGCTAATAGACAAAACAATGAATACTTGTAACCGAGACAACTTACAACTCGATAGATCTAGACAAGAGTTCTAGACTCAAATACTTTGCATGCAAATCAGTTGTCTTCTTCAGTTTTCCCACGTAGACAGTTCTTCAGATCGCCTTTATATGCTCTGAACTCTCTATCTTTGAAAAAACCACTTTCGGCTATGTCTTCTACTTGCTTTTATATGAGTTTTGCAACCCTAGTTGAGTCCTACTTGGAATCCTCTTTAATTATGGTAATTGAAGATTCGCAGTAACTCTTTTCCATGTTGAAGTATAACTCTTGTTCATACTTCAAAGACACAGCCTGGACACCGCCTCTTTTAGTCTGACTAGGATATGTCTTCAACCACGCGCCTCTACTCCTAGTTCCACAGGGATTTGCAACCCGTAATCTTTTCGATCAAGCGTGCCCTTCAACTTCAAGGACTAGGTTCTTCTCATGAACCTTAGTGTCCTTCCTGTTTGTCATACTTCAAAACCAGCTCTCAACAAATTCCCCCTTTTCGATGATGACAAACAAATATTGCTCAAGAACCTGAATAGATATAAACCAAGAAAAAACAAAACTAACAGAACAATAAAAACAGATGAGTTAGGTCACAAACACCCCAACTTTCTTCCCCCTTTTGGCATCATCGAAAAGATTCAAAGACCTGCAGGAACCTGTCAGATTTATCTAGTCTAGAGCACAAGGCAACTCATCAGTGTCAAGAACATAGGTATATCAAAATAAGGGCCCAACAAGGAACCAAGTACTTAAACAAGAAACAGTCGCAAACATAAGAAATTTAAAATCAACATCCAGAGGGTGACAGCAGCACCACTCTATTTAGTTACACAACAAAATAGAAATTGTCTTAAACATCCAAATCATGCAATCAAGGGAGAATAGGAAGGAGTAAAGATCAGGTGGGGTAGGAAGAGAGAAAGATAGGAGGACAGGACTGGAAGAATCACAGCTGAAGGTTGAAGTGCTTAACGAGTGCCTCAAGTTGCTTCGTATTTTTGGCCCTCTCCATCACCAGCTCGGCCTCATACTTGTGGCAATCAATCTTCAAGCGATCAATTTCTTGATCCTTCACCTTCAACTGTCTGTGCAGTTCTGCATTTTCTTCATTAACTTCAAGAACCATTTTCTCCAGTTCCTGCACAGCACCAATGGCCTCATCAGGTCCATATTCTTCACTGTCCTCTGACTGCTCCTGCTTAACCTGCATTGGCCTTTTGGAAACCCTGCTTTCTTGAAAGAAGTCACAGTTTCTCAGCACATTAACCCCAAACTTCTGATGGATGGTAGGCCTCTTTCCTGCTTCTAAGGGCACTCCAAAACGCTCAAGAATCTGATGGATGATGTAAGAGTGCACAAGAGAGTGTGGCTTCTGATCAGTATCACAAATTCTCTTAATGTGCCTAATAATGAGCCCAGGCAAATTAATTTTCACCCCTCTGTCCAACAGATCCATATATGTCAGGTCAAGAGCACTAGCCTCACAATTCCTTTCTCCCCTAGGTAGAAGAAACCTATGCACAAATTCAAACAACAGCTGATGTGCAGGCTCCATCTCCTTCTTCTCAACCTTCCTCTCCTTCCTTAATCTGGGTTTCCCTGAGAATTTTCTCACAACATCTAAGGGAGTAACTCTATCTGTTCTCTTTGGCCATTTTAGCTTGACATACCTGCAATACCCTTCAGCAGGTACATCCAGAATTACTCCCAATTCAGGTCTCCCAAATTCAATCTCCACTCCTTTCACAGTGGTAAACACCCTCCTGGCTACCACCCTGCAATTTGTATAAAACTCCCTGACTTCGTCCACAAACAGCTTCCTGTCTTTGTTGGCAAACAGACTCAGCCAACCCTGATTTCCTATCATCCTCAACAAGGGTTTCATATGAAACTCTTTTTCATCATCCAGAATACTGCCTGGCAGCACCTGATGTTTAGAGAAAAAGGCTTCCCTATCCACTTCTTTTCTTTTCTTCTTACTCTCAATCTCACTGTCAGTGTTAGAATCACTGGGTTCCACATAACTCCCAGCCTCACTCTCCTGCTCTTCTTCCCTAGCACCCTTCTCCTCTTCTTCTTTCTTCTTCTCTTCTTCCCTTATCTTCACATTTGTTATTGTCCTTCCCAGCTTTTCAACCTTCTCCATCTGTGTCTTCAAAGCAGACCTAGTACCCATTCTTCTAACAACAGGCTCCCTAGCCTCTTTGTCACCTCCTTCTTCACTATCTTCATCTACCAACCTAGTTTTCAACACAGGCTTACCATCTCTCACCAACCTTCTTCTTTTTTCAGGCTCTATTCTATTTTCTTTTACAAACACCACCTCATCTTCTTCTTCCTCACCAGTCAACTTCTCATCCTCTGCCCCAAACTTTCTTTTTCTTCTTGATTTTTCTTCTTTCTTGTCACCCTCTTGCTTTTCAACAACAACTTCCTTGTTCCCTTCCTCATCAGATTCTGTCCAGCTAAATTCTGCATCCTCAGCTCCAGTGGGGTTTTGACAAGCAATTGGCTCTTGTCCCACACCCCCAGAAGCTTCAGCAGTAGCAGGTCCAACACACTCCGGACCTTTAGGCACAGAATCCTCTAAACACACCCCTGTTCCACTCACATCTTTACTTGACTCACCAGCATCTTTTCCCAGAGATTCATCATTATCTAGTTCCCTCAACTGTTCTTCTATTTTTTCGGCTATATTTAACTCGCCTCTAGACACACCGTCTACAACACCCTGCACATCTTCTCTAGGTTCATTCTCTTTAGTTTCTTGTTCCTCCTCACGTGGGTTCCCCCTATCTATGTTGTCCCTCTGCTCAACATCTACTATTTTATCTAATTCAGCAACTAGGGTTTCAGTTTCTACAATGCCAGGACTGGCTATATCAACTGAACCAATAGGTGTAGATGGAATAGGATCAGGAATTACCTCAGGTAACGGTTGAGATGAACTTTGAGTAGTGGGTGTCGAAGGAACGGCTCTTGATTTTTACTTCTTGACCAGTTTCTTGTCCCCCTTTTTGAGAAATTTTAGGCGAGCCCTAGCAATTCTTTCAGCAAGAGTGGATGGCGGTGGTCTTTCAGACATCTTGAAGGATTTTGTAAAGATTTCTGAGTTTGTTGACGGTTTGTCTATTTTAGGGCTTGAGAGAATTTTGATGTTCAGTCGGAAGTGGTGGATGAGATCATGAGAGATTGAAGGAGTGCTGTAGAAAGAGAAGGGGTTTTGGTGAAGTGACAATGTCTAGGGAAGGCAAAAAAGTAATGAGTATAAAGAAGGGCAGCTTTTTGAACTTTTTGAGAACCGGGAGAAGTTAAGAGATTTGACGGTTATGAACTTAATTTAAATATACCCTTTTCAAGAAGTGGGGTCCAAGCAATTTAAAAGGAGTTCTATCCTAAAAAGGAATGTGTTCCTATAATTTTGGACAGTTATGAGAATATGGAGAATCTCCCATGATGCACGTACAATAGACAATTTTAATTCCAGTTGTGACAACTAACAAATAGAGTAGGTTGACTGTACCTGGACACGATTCCTCACGTTAAGACTGGTTCCTCCTCAGTACACAGTAGGTTCTTCATGGGATCACATTATTTGTACCTAATGCTCAAAACACTAAAAACGAGTGTACTTACTCAAATACAAATTTAGTCCAGATAGTAATGACAAATTCCTAACAGACACTTTTACTACTAAACTAGCCAATCACCAGGGGATTACCTGCTGGGTCATCCGTGTATTTTGGTCATCCCTAACTCCAACCTGTTCCTCTCGAACTGCACCTTGTTCAAAGCTTTGGTAAATATGTCAGCAATTTGGTCTTCAGTCCTGCATGAATTCGTAGTGATTAGACCCTTTTCTACATTGTCTCTCAGAAAATGATGTCTAATATCAATGTGTTTGGTCCTTTTGTGTTGGACTGGGTTCTTGGCAATGTTCACAGCACTAGTGTTGTCACAAAAGATTGGCACTGCCCCACACTTGATGCCAAAATCCTCCAGTTGCTGCTTGATCCATAGCAATTGTGAGCAGCATGAAGCAGCTGCCACATACTCAGCTTCAGCAGTTGACAAGGCAACAGAGTTTTGTTTCTTTGTAGCCCATGACACCAAGCAAGGACCTAAGAAGTGTGCCATCCCTGAAGTGCTTTTCCTATCAACCAAATGACCTGCATAATCTGCATCAGCAAAACCAATTAGTTCAAAAGTTCCACCTCTGGGATACCAAAGGCATAGATCCTGAGTCCCTTTCAAGTATCTCAGGATTCTCTTCACAGCTGTCAAGTGCGATTCCTTAGGTTTTGACTGAAATCTGGCACACAGTCCTACGCTGTAGACTATGTCAGGTCGACTTGCTGTGAGATAAAGAAGTGAGCCAATGATTCCTCTATACTTGGTCTCATTTGTCGAAGGACCAAGTTCATCCATATCGAGCTTTGTTCCAGGAGCAATAGGAGTAGTCATCTCCTTAGCTCCTTCCATGTTAAACTTCTTCAACAATTCCTTGACATATTTTTGCTGGTGTATCATAGTTCCTTCCGGTGTCTGCTTTATCTGCAACCCAAGGAAGAAATTCAATTCACCCATCATGCTCATCTCAAACTCACTTCCCATCAGGTCAGCAAAACCTTTGCTCAGCTCCTCATCAGTGGCTCCAAAGATGATATCATCGACATACACTTGAACTACCAGTAGATCCTTTCCTTGCTTCTTGAGAAATAGTGTGTTGTCAATTTTACCTCTTGAAAAGCCATTTTTCATCAAGAATCCTGAGAGTCTTTCATACCAGGCTCTAGGAGCTTGCTTCAAACCATACAGAGCCTTGTCCAGTTTGTACACATGATCAGGGAATTCATTGCTCACAAAACCTGGAGGCTGCACTACATAAACTTCTTCATTCAGGTACCCATTCAAGAAGGCACTCTTCACATCCATCTGATACAGTGTGAATTCCATGTATGTAGCAAAAGCAATCAGCATTCTAATGGCTTCCATTCGTGCCACTAGTGCAAAGGTTTCATCATAATCTATTCCTTCTTCTTGACTGTAGCCTTGAACAACCAACCTTGCCTTGTTTCTTGTAACTATGCCATGTTCATCCAGCTTATTTCTGAACACCCATTTAGTTCCAATTATGGATCTGTCCTTTGGCTTAGGAATTAGGTGCCACACCTTGCTTCTTTCAAATTGATGAAGTTCCTCCTGCATAGCCATAATCCAGTCTGGATCTTCTAGTGCTTCTTTGACATTTTTTGGTTCCAAGGCTGAGAGGAAAGCAAAGAATGCACAAAAGTTCTTTAATGCTGACCTGGTCATAATTCCTGTATCCAGTTCAGATAGGACGTTCTCCAAAGGGTGAGAACTTTGGTGTTTCCATGGCTTGATCTGAATCTGATTAGAAGAACCTGCAGCATCGTCTTGAGTAGATTCTTCTTGACTCTCTTGATCTTCAGCTTCATCAGAGGTTCCCCCTGTCAAGTTGACTCCTTCATCTGACATAACTTTGCTCTCCTTTTCATCTGAGTCCTCCAGTTCATCTATGCTTTCTTCTCTTCTTAAGCCAATCACCTGATCATCTGCATTATCTTCTCCTATTTCCTTATCTGATTCATCGAACACAACATGCATACTTTCTTCTACTACTTGTGTCCTTCTGTTGAGTACCTTGTATGCCTTACTTTGAGTGGAGTATCCCAAGAATATTGCCTCATCACTCCTAGCATCAAACTTTCCCAAGGGTTCCTTGCCATTGTTGTGAACAAAGCATTTGCACCCAAAAGGCCTTAGGTGTGCAATGCTTGGCTTTCTACCTCTGAGTAACTCATATGGAGTTTTGTCAAGGATGGCTCTGATGGAACACCTATTTAGCAAGTAACATGCAGTGTTTACAGCTTCAGCCCAGAAGTTTCTTGCTAGTCCACTTGACAGCAGCATGGTTCTAGCCATATCCTCCAACGACCTGTTCTTCCTCTCGACCACCCCATTTTGTTGGGGAGTTCTTGGTGCAGAAAAGTTGTGATCTATGTTGTTCCCTGCACAGTACTCAGAAAATTTTGAGTTTTCAAACTCATTTCCATGATCTGATCGAATACTGATGAGTTCAAGACTTAGCCTTTTCTGAACCACACCAGCCCAGTCTTTAAAATTCTCAAAAGCTTCATCCTTAGAGGCCAAGAACAAGGTCCATGTATACCTTGAGTAGTCGTCAACAATCACGAACACAAACCTCTTTCCTCCTCTGCTCTTCACTCTCATAGGTCCACACAAATCCATATGTACCAGCTCCAGTGGCTTAGATGTGCTGACCACTTTCTTTGACTTGAATGACGTTCTTACATGCTTTCCCTTTACACAGGCATCGCACATTTTTATGTTTTCAAACTTCTTTCTTGGCAATCCACGAACTAGTTCCTTTGAGGCCAGCTTGTTTAATTGAGTGAGACTTGCATGGCCCAGTCTTTTGTGCCACAGCTGAGAGTCACTATCTTGCACATTCAAGCATGTCAGATTGTTTTCAGGTAAGGACTTCAGTGATGCCTTGTACACGTTGTTCACTCTTTTTTCTTCCATCACCACTTCTCTACTCTGTAGGTTCTTCACGATGCACCCTACAGAGGAGAAGCTCACTTCGTTTCCTCTGTCACATAGTTGAGAGATGCTTAGTAAATTGTGTCTAAGACCATCCACACAATAAACATTTTCAATTGCATGCTCCAGAGATCTCCCAATCTTCCCAATGCCTACTATCTGACCACTCTTTCCTCCTCCGAAGGCAACACTGCCTCCTTGGAATGCTGCGAGTGAGAGAAAATTTCTTCTATCTCCTGTCATGTGCCTGGAACAACCGCTATCAAGAATCCAGCTTGAGTTGTTCTCCCTCACTCCAGCCTGCAAGACAATTAGAGGTTAGCTTTAGGAACCCAGACAAGCTTGGGTCCCTTCTTATGAGAGAATGGGTAAATCAAATCTTGTTTGGCCCATTTGGGTAAAACACATTTCTTATTTTTGGCTCTTGCCTTGACAATATTAATACACTTTTGTTTAGTATGACCAGTTTTACCACAAAAAGTGCATAACATATTACAAGGTAATCCTACATATTTTCTTTTAGGATTATATGAGGGCAGGGGCTTCTTGAATCCTAAACCTTGTTTTCCTTTGTTTTGATTTTCAAGAACCCAATTTATTGCCTCTGAAGATTTATTCCATTTTGTAAGTCTGGTGAGTTCAAGTTTTGAGTTTTCAACCTTTTGATCTAACATCCTGTTTTTCTCAATTTCTTGATGCAAAATCTCATTTGTTCTTTTCAATTCATCTTCCAGAAAGGTTTGAACTTCACTCATAACTTGCTTACCATTCTTACTCTCTCTCAACTGATTACATTCCAATTCAAGCTCAGTAATTTTAGAGTTTGACACAAGAGTCTGCCCTTTCAAGATGGCATTAGTTTCTTCAAGTTCAATATTCTGTTCCAGGAGACTCTTGTGTTTAGTTCTAAGATTACTCAGTTCTTCAGTTAAGTTATCCTTTTCAAGTTTTTCCTTTTCATACCCTTCAATCAGGGTGGCTGTGATTAGAATTAAATTTTCAGGAGAGTATGTATGTAAAGTTTCTTTTAGATCAGATAGACATACCTCAGCTGAATTTCCTGTTTCCTCTCCATCAGTTGCCATAAGAGCAGAGTCCTTTTTGATGTTGTCAGCAATGTACAATTCCTTCAGTTTCTTCCATATTTCCTTGGCAGATTTGCACTCCAGTATCCGTGCATGCACATCCTCAGTGAGTCCTCTTCTTAGATACCCCACAGCCTTGGAGTTTGCTTGTAACCAGTCCAAATCTTGAGGGTCTAGTTCTTCCACTTTCTTTGGCACTAGGACACCATTTACAGCTCTCTTCACCGGAACATGAGGTCCTCTTTTCACAATCAGCCACAAGCTGTAATCAGTTGCCTGTAGATAATTTTTCATCTGCTTCTTCCAGTGATTGTAATGAGTCCCATTGAACACTGGTGGTTTTGATGGATCTCTTCCTCCTCTAAATTCTCGAGGATCTTCTTCATCACAGCTGACATCTGTCATACCTGCTAGTGCTAGTGGTGAGTCATCCTCAGCCTCTTTTTCATGATCAGACTCACTATCAGTTGGTCCCCATGTGGCATAGAAAGCTTCCTTCTTTTTCCTTCGCTCTGCTCTGAAGTTTGGGGGCCGTCTTGTCTTCCTTTTGTCTGTATCATATTCCTTAGTGGTTTCCCTTTCCTTTTCCTTAGCAGCTCTGTTCTTCTTCCATTCTATTTCCCACATCGGGCAGTCCATGATAGCATGGTCTTTCTTGAAGCACTTGAAGCACCCAGAGTAGTCAGGACTGTCAACTATGTTCTTCCTACTATAGCTCTCCTTGTTTCCTCGTTTGAACCCTTTAAACCTTCCCAGATTGAGTTTTTGTCTTAACGCACTTACCATTGCAGCTTCCACTGATTGAAGATCAACATAGTCATCAGTTTCTTCTGTTGCTTCCAGTGCAAGGGTCTTGTCCTTCTTTGCTACAGGTTTAGCCTTTGAGTCTTTCATCATCTCATGCGTCTTCAGACTTCCAACCAGTTCTTCAAGCTTAATGGATTTCAAGGGCTTTGATTCAATGATGGCTGTCATTTTTGGTTCCCATGCTTCAGGCAGCACATTTAGGATTTTGTCAACCATCTCTACTTCAGGTAATTCCATCTCCAACGATCTCATTTCGTTTGTAATCATGGTCAGTCTGGTCATCATATCCTAAATTGACTCCCTTTCACCCATTGTAAACAATTCAAATTGCCTTTTCAGCATTCTTCTTTTTGAGTCTTTTACTTCTGTGGTTCCTTCGTGTGCAACCTGCAAGGCATCCCATATCTCCTTAGCCGTCTTATACGATGATACTCGATTGAACTCTTCTGGACCAAGACCACATATGACCAACCGCTTGGCCTTGTGATTCTTTTCGATCATCTTATAATCCGTCTCATCGAACTCTTCTTTCAGTTTGAGTTCTTTTGTAGCCGTGGTTCCTTCACCGACTATTTTGGTGGGAATCAGATTTCCTTCTGAGACTATCAGCCAGAGTTGATAGTCTTCAGCACATATGTAATTCTCCATCCTATTCTTCCACCATGCGTAGTATTGCCCATTGAACTGTGGAGGCCTCAGAACCGACTGTCCTTCAGTAATAGTAGGTGGTGCACTCATTCTGATCCTTCTCAAGGTGTTAGCCTTACAAGAGAAGACCCGCTCTGATACCACTTGTTATTCTTTATGCACCTCCTAGAAACACTAGAAGGGGGGTTGAATAGTGTTTCCTGATTTTCGTTGCAAGAACCTTGTTCTTCAGTAGTAGAACAGGGTTCTTCAGTTCGTTGTTATGCAGCCTTCTACCTTAGGACACACCTCCAAACATTCACCAACGACACAAGGATTTTTACGTGGAAAACTCCTTGCTCAAGGGAGAAAAACCACGACCCACACTCTGGGATTTTAACACCGAATCCACTAACACAAGAGCAATGTTTCTGATTACAAACTCTGTAACCAAGGAGCTACACTCTAGACCCTAATCACTAAATAAAGCTAAACTCTAGCTTTCCTAGTAATCAAAAAGTAGTTTGCCTAATACATATGCTTCTGAGATAAGCTAATAGACAAAACAATGAATACTTGTAACCGAGACAACTTACAACTCGATAGATCTAGACAAGAGTTCTAGACTCAAATACTTTGCATGCAAATCAGTTGTCTTCTTCAGTTTTCCCACGTAGACAGTTCTTCAGATCGCCTTTATATGCTCTGAACTCTCTATCTTTGAAAAAACCACTTTCGGCTATGTCTTCTACTTGCTTTTATATGAGTTTTGCAACCCTAGTTGAGTCCTACTGGAATCCTCTTTAATTATGGTAATTGAAGATTCGCAGTAACTCTTTTCCATGTTGAAGTATAACTCTTGTTCATACTTCAAAGACACAGCCTGGACACCGCCTCTTTTAGTCTGACTAGTATATGTCTTCAACCACGCGCCTCTACTCCTAGTTCCACAGGGATTTGCAACCCGTAATTTTTTCGATCAAGCGTGCCCTTCAACTTCAAGGACTAGGTTCTTCTCATGAACCTTAGTGTCCTTCCTGTTTGTCATACTTCAAAACCAGCTCTCAACAACTTGGTATTCTTGCTTCTTAGATAAAAGTACTTTGCAGTAGGTGTCTAATAAATTTTTTGAAAGAAACTTGTTTTACATTGAAGGCTATAAATTGTACATGGAAAGAAAAAGACTCATCTTAAAGATGTACCTATATCTACAGGAAAAAATTTCAATTCAGCAACCCGTTCCTTGGTCTTCAAATTCAGCTTCCTTCTTGACATCAGCAGGAGGCAAAAAGCAATCCATTGACAAACCAGATATATTGAAATTGATCTCTTCAATCATCCAAGTCTCCTCAATCTTTGCCCTATAATCTATTTTGTTTCCATATCTGTAAATTGTTGCTACTGTCTTCCCACAGTGAGCAATGTTGATACCTTCAATACACCTATAATCTTCAAGCATCGGTTCCATGCTTGTTTCCCAGAAGACATTGGCATCCCCCTTTGGTGACTTCAATCTTTACTAATTTTGTGTCCTCAAATTGAATGAGAAGCCCTGTTCTTTGGCTGAAGTAGCCCCTTATTTTGTGTTTGCCGTATTTTGTGCCTTGAGCATGTCTATGCTTGTCTCTAGTTTTAGAATAAAACATTCTTCATCTTTAATAGTCTTTTCTCCAATGCAAATAGCCTTCAAGAACAGATTGGCACGACCCTACACTATAGTAACTGAAGTTGTTCAAGGAAAATGCCACATCATCTGTTTTTAATTTTATTGGAAGCAATGACTTCAATTCTCTTCACAACTAGAAAAATACCACAAGGACACAACTAAACTACAAAGAATTACAAGGCAGAATGAGCAAACTTAGAAGCATATACATACCACCAAAAACCGTAAATACAACATTGATTGACCAAACTAATCAAATTCAAATTTCAGTACAATTGCAGTCACGTAATTCAAGCACTGGATATTCCCAGGACCTTGAGACCATCAAACATCAGAAAAACTTAAAGCTAATATCCAAATTGAGTCGCCAAAATAAAAGTATGCCAAAAGCAAAAAGATTGACCTTTATGCACACTATTGTTTTTTTCTAAGCAAAAACATCACCAAAGATAAGATTAGAAAATCCAAGAGGGCTATCAGTACATCTGACCAGCAGAATCCTTAATCCTCTTCATTGAAGTTAGTGAAGTCCTCTATCACATAAGATTTACCAGTTCACTTATTCAAGAGTGCGCTTCATCAATTTCTCCAACAATAGCCGAATACCACTCTCTCCTTGACTCAAGAATTGTTGGACAAGGTAAAAGAGAAATAACCTGCACTTACGAATCTGATGAACAATGCATATGTTGAGTACATGACACATAACTCCCGTGGACCATTTACTATTGTTTACTCTTAGGACTTGATGGACTTCACGACAACCTTCTTCTCCTGTATATTCTTGCATCTCATGCTAGATTAAAGAGTTTAAAAATCGACGTGATCCAAACAAAATAATAAAGATAAAACATACAACCAGCAAAGCTGTTTATGGAAATATCATCATAATGTTATTCCATAACATGATATACATAAAGATTATCGACTAATAAAATTCCAATAAATATCCCAAGAACCATTTATTAAATGGCATAGATAGACTAACTTCAAATACTTTAGAAATCTATTAAGATCAGTGCACACTCAAGAGTCCAAGACAACCAAGTTCATCGATCTCAACATCTTTAATTAAAAAAGAGAGTAGAATTTATCCATCTATTCCCAAGAACAACCAATATTTGTAGTATTTCATCCATTGGGACTGAAGAATAAGAGAAGAAGAATCGGTAGCGGAGTTGATTACTTGTTACAATTTGAGGAGAATGACAATGAAGTTAGCCGACCGTTATGAACGGGTTGCAAATCCCTGCAGAACTAGGAGTAGTGGCGCGTGATTGAACATACATCCTAGTCAGACTAAAAGAAGTTGTGTCCAGGCTGTGTCTGCGAAGTGTGAAAAGGAGTTGGACTTCAACAAGGAAAGGAGTTACTGGGAATCCTGACTTGCCTTAATTAATAGGTTTCCTTGTAGAACTCTACTAGGGTTAAGAAGACCCATATATATGCAAGTTGCAGCAGCAGCCGAAATTCATTATTCACAAATAGAGAGTTAAGAGCATAAAAAGGTGATCCAGCATCTTTCTACGTGAGTAATCAGCAGAAGACAACTTGTGTGCAAGCAGAGTAACGAGACTAGATTTTCTGTCTAGGTTCGTCAAATTGCAAGTTGGCTTAAATTAGATCTTTCATAGTTTTACCTATTAGCTTATTCAGAAGCACATGTAATAGGTGAACCGTTGTGTATTTACTGAGAAGCTAGAGTTTAGCTTTGAGTAGTAAGTAGGGTCTAGAGTGTAGCCCCTTGGTTACAGAGTTTGTAATCAGAAACATTGCTCTTGTGTTAGTGGATTCAGTGCTAAAATTCCAGAGTGTGGGTCGTGGTTTTTTTCTCCCTTGAGCAAGGAGTTTTTCCACGTAAAAATCCTTGTGTTGTTGTGTGTATGTTTTGTGTGGTTCAGTGTTCCAGGTAGCAGAAGAGAAAATCTGAGAACTAGGTTCTTCTTCAGGAGAACAGGGTTCTTGAACGAAAATCGGAGGACACTATTCAACCCCCCTTCTAGTGTCTCAAGGAGGTGCATAAAGTGTAACAAGTGGTATCAGAGCGGGTCTTCTTGTGAGGGGTTAACACCTTAAGAAGGATCAAAATGAGTGCACCACCTACCATCACTGAAGGTCAGTCAGTTCAGAGACCTCCACAGTTCAACGGGCAATACTATGCTTGGTTGAAAAGCAGGATGGAGAACTACATATGTGCTGAAGACTATCAACTCTGGCTGATAGTCTCTGAAGGAAATATGATCCCCACCAAAGTAGTAGGTGAAGGAGATACTGCTAAGCAGGAACCTAAACCAAAAGAAGAGTTCAATGAAACGGATTATAAGATGATTGAAAAAAATCACAAAGCCAAAAGGCTGGTCATTTGTGGTCTTGGCCCTGAAGAGTTCAATCGTGTATCATCTTATAAGACTGCTAAGGAAATATGGGATGCGCTGTAGGTTGCACATGAAGGAACTACTGAAGTGAAGGATTCCAAGCGAAGAATGCTGAAAAGGCAATTTGAACTTTTCACCATGGGTGAGAAAGAATCAATTCAGGACATGATGACGAGGTTGACGATCATCACTAATGAAATGAGATCCCTGGACATGGAATTGCCTAAAATAGAGATGGTCGATAAAGTCCTGAATGTGCTGCCTGAAGCATGGGAACCCAAAATGACTGCTATCATTGAATCCAAACCACTGAAATCGATCAAACTTGAAGAACTAGTTGGAAGCTTGAAGACTCATGAGATGATGAAAGACTCAAAGGCTAAGCCTTCTGTAAAGAAGGACAACACCCTTGCTCTTGAAGCAACTGAAGAAACTGATGAGTATATTGACCTTCAATCAGTTGAAGCGGCAATGGTGAGTGCCTTAAGACAGAAGCTGAATCTGGGAAGGTTCAAGGGATTCAAGAGAGGTGGAAAAGAGGGGTCTAGCAGGAAGAACATAGTTGACAGTCCTGACTACTCAGGGTGCTTCAAATGCTTCAAAAAGGATCATGCTGTAGTAGATTGTCCTATGTGGGAATTAGAATGGATGAAAAATAAAGCATCCAAGGAAAAGGAGAAGGAGACACCAAAGGAAGTTGATAAAGATAAAAGGAAGTCAAGAGGACCTCCAAACTTCAGAGCAGAAAGAAGAAAGAGAAAGGAGGCATTCTATGCCACATGGGGACCTACTGACAGTGAATCCGACCATGAAAAGGATTCTGGAGATGACTCACCACTGGCACTGATGGGTATGTCAGAAAATAGTTCTGATAAAGAAGATCTTCGAGAGATGAGAGGAGGAAGAGATCCGTCAAACCCCCTGTGTTTAACGGAACCTACTACAGGAACTGGAAGAAACAGATGAAGACCTTCTTGCAAGCTGCAGACTATAGTCTTTGGCTGATTGTGAAAAGAGGACCTCACGTCCCAGTGAAGAGGGCTGCAAATGGTGTCTTAGTTCCAAAGAAGGTGGAAGAACTGGATCCCCAAGACCTTGACTAGCTTCAGGCAAATGCCAAAGCTGAATGGTACTTGAAAAGAGGACTTACCTATGACGTGCTGGCTAAAATTTCTGAGTGTAAGTCAGCCAAGGAAGTCTGGGAAAGGCTGAAAGAGGTGTACTCAGATGATGTTCAAAAGAAGGACTCAGCTCTCATGGCAACAGATGGAACTGAAGACGCTCACTCTGCAGAGGTATGTCTATCTGAACTAAAAGAAACCTTGCATATACATACTCTTCTGAAAATCTGATCTTAATCACTGCTACCTTGATTGAGGGTTATGAAAAGGAGAAGCTTGAAAAGGACAAACTAGCTGAAGAACTAAGTAATCTTAGAACTAAGCACAAGAGTCTCCTAGAACAGAACATTGAACTAGAAGAAGTCAATGCCGTTTTGAAAGGACAGACTCTGGTGTCCAACTCTAAAATTACTGATCTTGAACTGGAATGCAATCAGTTAAAAGAAAGTGCTAATGGTAAGCAAATAATAAGTGAAGTTCAAACCTTTTTAGAAAATGAATTAAAAAGGGCAAATGAAATTCTATATCAGGAAACTGAGAAGAACAAGGTCCTAAGTCAAAAGGTTGAAAAAGCAAATTTTGAGCTTACCAGGTTAACTAAGTGGAACAAATCATCAGAGGCAATGAACTGGGTCCTTGAAAATCAAAATAGAGGAAAACAAGGATTAGGATTCAAGAAACTATTGCCTCCCTATAACCCTAAAAGCAAGTACGTAGGGTTACCCTGTAACATGCTGCGTACTTTTTGTGGTGAAACATGTCATATCAAACAAAAATGCATACACGTAAGCAAGGAAAAGGCTAAAAACAAAAGAAGTGTTTTACTTAAATGGGCTAGACATGACCTGATTTATCCATTTTCTAGTAAGAAGGGACCCAAGCTTGTCTGGGTTCCTAAGTCTAACCCCTAATTTGTTTTGCAGGCTGGAGTGAGGGAGAACAACCTAAGCTGGATTCTTGACAGTGGTTGTTCTAGGCACATGACAGGAGATAGAAGAAACTTTCTCTTACTTGCAGCATTTCATGGAGGCAGTGTGGCCTTCGGAGGAGGAAAAAGTAGTCAAATAGTTGAAATTGGAAAGATTGGGAGAACTCTAGATCATGCCATTGAGAATGTTTATTGTGTTGATGGTCTTAGACACAATCTGTTGAGTATCTCCCAACTATGTGACAGAGGAAATGAAGTAAAGTTCACATCTGTAGGATGCATTGTGAAGAACCTACAGAGTGGAGAAACTGTAATGGAAGGAAAAAGGGTGAACAATGTTTACAAGGCATCGCTGAAGTCATTACCTGAAAAAAACCTTACATGCCTAAATGTACAGGAGAGTGACTCTCAGCTGTGGCACAAAAGAATGGGACATGCAAGTCTCTCACAACTGAACAAGCTTGTATCAAAGGAGCTGGTTCGCGGACTGCCGAGTAAGAGATTTGAAAACATTAAGATGTGTGATGCGTGTGTGAAGGGAAAGCATGTGAGATCGTCCTTCAAGTCCAAGAAGGTGGTAAGCACATCAAAACCACTGGAACTGCTGCATATGGATCTGTGTGGGCCTATGAGAGTCAGAAGTAGAGGAGGAAAGAGATTCGTGTTTGTGATTGTTGATGACTACTCTCGATACACGTGGACTCTGTTCTTGGCAACTAAAGATGAAGCCTTTGACAGCTTTAAAGACTGGGCTGGTGTAGTTCAGAAGAGGTTAAGTCTGGATCTTATTAGCATCAGATCTGATCATGGAACTGAGTTTGAAAACTCGAAATTTTCTGAATATTGTGCAAGGAACAGCATAGATCATAACTTCTCTGCTCCAAGAACTCCCCAACAAAATGGAGTGGTAGAGAGGAAGAACAGATCTCTGGAAGATATGGCTAGGACTATGCTGTTGTCAAGTGGTCTTGCAAGAAATTTTTGGGCTGAGGCTATAAATACTGCATGTTACCTACTGAACAGATGTTCAATCAGAGCAATTCTTGACTAGACTCCATATGAGTTACTCAGAGGTAGAAAGCCAAACATTGCTCACCTAAGACCTTTTGGGTGCAGATGCTTTGTGCACAACAATGGAAAAGAACCCCTAGGAAAGTTTGATGTTAGGAGTGATGAAGCAATATTTCTTGGCTATTCGACTCAGAGCAAGGCATATAAAGTGCTTAATAAAAGGACACAGACAGTGGAAGAAAGTATGCATGTGGTCTTTGATGAATCAGACATGGCACTGGAGGAACGTGAGACAGATGATCAAGAAATTGGGCTTAGCAGGGAAGAAGGTGTGCATGAACTGGAAGATCCCGAAGACAAGGAGACATCAAGAGAAGATCCAAGTGTATCGGAACAAGGGGTAAATCTGACAGGGGGAACTTCTGATGAAGCTGATGACTCAGCAAGTCAAGAAGAAACTCACCAGGATGATAACATGAGTTCTTCCAGTCATGTTAAACTAAGGCCAAGGAAATACCAAAGATCTCATCCTTTGGAGAATGTCCTATCAGAACTAGATACAGGAATCATGACCAGGTCAGCCTTAAAGAATTTATGTGCTTTCATTGCGTTTCTTTCAACTCTGGAACCAAAAAACGTGAAAGAGGCTCTAGAAGATCCAGAGTGGATTTTGGCTATGCAGGAGGAACTACATCAATTTGAAAGAAGCAAAGTATGGCATCTGGTTCCTAAGCTGAAGGACAGATCAATAATTGGAACCAAATGGGTATTCAGGAACAAACTAGATGAGCATGACATAGTGACGAGAAACAAAGCAAGATTAGTAGTGCAAGGCTATACTTAAGAAGAAGGAATTGACTACGATGAAACCTTTGCACCTGTGGCAAGGATGGAGGCTATCAGAATGCTGATTGCTTTTGCCACATACATGAAGTTCACACTATATCAGATGGATGTGAAGAGTGCCTTCTTAAATGGATACCTGAATGAAGAAGTCTATGTTATTCAGCCACCAGGCTTTGTGAATAATGAATTCCCTGATCATGTTTACAAACTGGACAAGGCTCTCTATGGACTGAAGCAAGCCCCTAGAGCTTGGTATGAAAGGCTATCAGGTTTCCTATTGAAGAATGGGTTCTTAAGAGGAAAGATTGACAACACACTGTTCCTCAAAAAGAAAGGAAAGGACCTGTTGGTGGTTCAAGTGTATGTTGATGATATTATTTTTGGAGCCACTGATGAGGGGCTATGCAAAGGCTTTGCTGATCTGATGGGAAGTGAATTTGAAATGAGCATGATGGGAGAACTGAATTTCTTCCTTGGATTGCAAATAAAGCAAATGCCTGAAGGAACTATGATTCACTAGCAGAAGTATGTCAAGGAACTGCTGAAGAAGTTTGACATGGAAGGAGCAAAAGAGATGACGACTCCCATTGCACCTGGGACAAAGCTGGATATGGATGAACTCGGTCCTTCAACAGACGAGGCCAAATATAGAGGAATCATAGGATCACTTCTTTACCTCACAGCCAGTCGGCCTGATGTTGTATACAGTGTAGGACTGTGTGCTAGATTTCAGTCAAAACCCAAGGAATCACATTTGACAGCTGTGAAGAGGATCCTGAGATACTTGAAAGGAACTCAGGACCTTTGTCTCTGGTACCCAAGAGGAGGTACTTTTGAACTAATTGGTTTTGCTGATGCAGACTATGCAGGTCACCTGGTGGACAGGAAAAGCACTTCAGGAATGGCACACTTTCTTGGTCCTTGTTTGATCTCCTGGGCTACAAAGAAGCAAAACTCTGTTGCTTTATCAACTGCTGAAGCCGAGTATGTAGCAGCTGCATTATGCTGTTCACAATTGTTGTGGATCAAACAACAACTAGAGGACTTCGGCATCAAGTGTGGTGCTGTGCCAATTTTCTGTGACAATACTAGTGCAGTGAACATTGCCAAGAACCCAGTCCAACATAAAAGAACCAGGCATATTGATATTAGACACCATTTCTTGAGAGATAATGTGGAAAAGGGTCTAATCACTATGAATTCTTGGCGGACTGAGGATCAAATTGCTGATATTTTTACTAAAGCTTTGAACAAAGTACAGTTTGAGAGGAATAGGTTGGAATTAGGGATGACCAAAATACACGGATGATCCAGCAGGAAAATCCTCATGATTGGTTAGTAGAGTATTCGATTGTCTATATTTGAATTTTGTCAATTGATATTTAGTCTAACATGGTACTTTTGTTAGTACACCTGTTCAGTTTTTAGCACCAGGTAAGAATAATGTGATCCCATGAAGAACCTACCATGTACTAAGAAGGAATCAGTCAAAGCATGAGGAATCATGTCCAGGTACACTCACACTACCCTACATGTTAAAAGTCATAACGGAATTAAAATTGTCAATCACACGTGTGTCAAAGGAGATCCTCCATGTTCTTATAACTGTCCAAAATTATAGGAACACATATCTGGGTGGAATTTTAATTGATTTTTTGGACCCCACTACTCAATTAAGTCCATAACCGTCAAAACTCTTAACCCTTCCCGGTTTTCAAAAATTTTCAAAAAGCTGCTTTTTCTTTTTTATCATTATAACCTTGCCTTCCCAAGGCATTGTCAAGTCACCGAAACCCCTTCCCTCTTAACCTTACCTCCCAACCTCTAAATTCTTCTTTCTAAAATCAAAATTCTCTCAAAACCCTAACACCGGAAAATCATGTCTATCTCTGTGGCTATACATAAAAACCGTATCAAAATGTCTGAGAAACCACCACCATCTACGCTTGCCCAAAGGATTGCAAAGGCTCGAGCAAAAATTCTTCAAAAAGGGGACAAAAAGCTGATAAAGAAGTTGAGGTTAAGGACGACTTCCACCACACCCATCGCACAAAGTTCATCACAACCACTACATGAGGTAATCCCCGTTCCTATCTTATCTACACCTGTTACTTCAGTAGATATGAAAAGCCCTGGAATGGCAGAAACTGAAACCCTAGTGACTGGGTTAGACAAAATAATAGGTGTTGAGCATGTTGAACGAATAGATAGGGGGAACTCATGTGAGGCAGAGCGTGATCATGTAGGAGATGAACTTAGAGAAGGAATACATGTGCCTGTGGTAGTTGAGTCTGGTGTAAGTTTGAATGTTGCAGAAACAGTAATAGAGAAGTTCAAGGAGGATGATAGGGATGAGAGAGCTAAGGAAAAATCTGTGGCAGAAAGTCCAGCCGGTAGAGGACTTGAATCTGTTGAAGCCCCAGAGAATTTGGTGCAAGAGCTTGTTGCTTGCCCAAATTCAACTGAGGTTTATGATGCAGACATAGATTGGACAGATACTGAGGAAGAAGGAAAGAAGGAGGCAATGTTGGAGAAGACTGAATTAAGAGAAACTCCCAAAGTGGTTGAAGAACCAAAAAGAAAAAGGAAGTTTGGAGAAGAAGATGAAAAATTGGCAGGGGAGGAAGAGGAGGAGGACGTTGTATTCCTGAAAGAAAATATAGTGGAGCCTGAGAAGAGAAGAAGGTTAGTGAAAGGGGGAAAACCAGTGCTGAAGACAAGGCTGGTTGATGAAGATTGTGATGAGAGTGGCAGTGTTGACAAGGTTGAACCTGTGGCCAGAAGGGTTGGCACCAGGTCTGTTTTAAAACAACAATTGGAAAAGGTTGGAAAGCTTGAGAGAACAGTGACTAATGTCAGAGAGAGAGAAGCAAGGAAGAAGGAGGAAGAAAGAAAAGCTGAGAAAACCTAGGAGGAAAGTGATGATGATGCAGGCAGTTATGCTGAGCCTAGTGACTCAGATACTGACAGTGAAGCTGAGACAAGAAGAAGAAGAAGAAGAGGCAGTGAAGATGAACCTGACAAAGTGGCTTTCTTCTCTAAACATCAGGTGTTGCATGGCAGCATCCTGCATGATGAGAAAGAGTTTCATTTGAAGCCATTACTCAGAATGATTGGAAACCAAGGCTGGTTGGGGTTGTTTAGCAACAAAGACAGGAAGCTGTATGCTGAAGAGGTCAGAGAGTTCTATACGAACTGCAGAGTCAATGCTAGGAGGGTGTTCACCACTGTGAAAGGTGTAGAGATTGAATTTGGGAGACCTGAGCTTGGGATAATTCTTGACATACCTGCAGAAGGTTATTGCAGGTACATTAAGCTCAAGTGGCCAAAGAGGACTGATGGAGTCACTCCTCTAGCTGTTGTCAAGAAATTCTCAGGGAAACCCAAGTTGAGAAAGGAGAGGAAGGTAGACAAGAAAGAAATGGAACCTGCACATCAACTGTTGTTTGAGTTTGTGCACAGGTTTCTTCTACCAAGAAGAGAGAGGAACTGCGAGGCCAGTGCTTTGGACCTAACCTATATGGATCTGCTGGACAGGGGAGTAAAGATAAACCTGCCTGGGCTGATAATTAGACATATCAAAAGAATTGTTGATACTGAGCAGAAGCCACACTCCCTTGTTCATTCCTATATCATTCAACAGGTTCTAGAGCACTTTGGGGTCCCTTTAGAAGCTGGGAAGAAGCCAACCATTCACCAGATGTTTGGGATTAATGTGCTGAAAAACTGTGACTTCTTCAGAGAAAGCAGAGCTTCAAAGAGACCCATGCAGGCCAAGCAAGAGCAGGAGGAGGAAAGTGAGGATTATGGACCCGAGGAGGCCATTGATGCTGTGAAGGAGCTGGAGACGCATGTCCTGGAGGTGAATGAAGAAAATACAGAGCTCCACAGACAGTTGAAGTTGAAGGATCAAGAAATTGATCGTTTGAAGATAGATTGCCACAAGTATGAGACCGAGTTGTTGATGGAAAGGGCCAAAAATACGAAGCAACTTGCGGCACTTCTCAAACACTTCAATGTTTAGCTTTGAATCCTCCTATTCTATCCTATTCAGCTCTAATTCCTTCTCTTTGCCTGTTGTCTACCCTCTCTTATGATCTCCTGATTTCATGTTGTTGGATGTTTAAGACAATTTGTTCTGTTGTGTACTAAATATTGGGGTTGTGCTGCTGACACAACCTGGATGATGATTTAAATTTCCTTATGTTTATGCATGATTCCTGCTTTAGTCTTTGGTTCTGATTGGGCCCTTATTCTTGCTTATATGTGCTATTATTACTGACTTGTTGCCTTGTGCTTTAGACTAAGTTTCACTGGCAAGTTCATGCAGGGATTCGAATCTTTTCGATGATGCCAAAAGGGGGAAGATGGAAATGTTGGAGTGTTTGTGACCTAATTCATCATCTGTTTTTTTATATATACTGTTTTTGTTTGTTTGCTGGTATTTTTGTCTACTCAGGTTCTTGGGCAACATTTGTTTGTCATCATCAAAAAGGGGGAATTTATTGATAGCTGGTTTTGAAGCATGACAAGCAAGAAGGACTCCTAAGTTCTCACAGGTGATCGAAAAGAGTACGGGTTGCAAACCTGGCACGTGATTGATCATACATCCTAGTCAGACTAAAAGAAGTTGTGTCCAGGCTGTGTCTGCGAAGTGTGAAAAGGAGTTGGACTTCAACAAGGAAAGGAGTTACTGGGAATCCTGACTTGCCTTAATTAACAGGATTCCTTGTAGAACTCTACTAGGGTTAAGAAGACCCATATATATGCAAGTAGCAGCAGCAGCAGCCAAAATTCATTATTCACAAATAGAGAGTTGAGAGCATAAAAAGGCGATCCAGCATCTTTCTACGTGAGTAATCAGCAGAAGACAACTTGTGTGCAAGCAGAGTAACGAGACTAGATTTTCTGTCTAGGTTCGTCAAATTGCAAGTTGGCTTAAATTAGATCTTTCATAGTTTTACCTATTAGCTTATTCAGAAGCACATGTAATAGGTGAACCGTTGTGTATTTACTGAGAAGCTAGAGTTTAGCTTTGAGTAGTAAGTAGGGTCTAGAGTGTAGCCCATTGGTTACAGAGTTTGTAATCAGAAACATTGCTCTTGTGTTAGTGGATTCAGTGCTAAAATCCCAGAGTGTGGGTCGTGGTTTTTTCCTCCCTTGAGCAAGGAGTTTTTCCACGTAAAAATCCTTGTGTTCTTGTGTGTATGTTTTGTGTGGTTCAGTGTTCCAGGTAGCAGAAGAGAAAATCTGAGAACTAGGTTTTTCTCCAGGAGAACAGGGTTCTTGAACGAAAATCGGAGGACACTATTCAATCCCCCCCCCCTTCTAGTGTCTCAAGGAGGTGCATAAAGTGTAATAGTTTTTTTTTTAAATCATATTAAGAAAGATCTAATTCAAATTTCTTCCTTGTACAGGATACCAGGACAGATTCAGAAGAGATAAGAGAGGCACAAATCACTATTTACCTGTGGTGGCATAGTGGCTTTTGCAGCTTCTACAAACTCATTAACCCCTTGTGACATGGCTGGTTTCACCAATACTATTGTTGAGATTCTTTTTGTTGAACCTCATACATGAATTTCACTTGACTACACACTGAAGAATTATTAGATTCCCTGCATGTATACTGCGATTTATCCTATAACAGGTTCATAATCCTGTTTGAGTATAAAATGGTTACTGAAATTAGAGCAAGGGGCTTTTAGTTGAATGCATATGACTTTGAGGCTTGAGCATTAATGCACCGAGCTGTCCCTTAATAAAGTAATGCACCTAGCTATCTTACAGTTGCGTATAGACATATAGTAAGTGAAGCAGAGCATATAAATCTATCAACGACTCTTTAGCTTAGAATTACTTTAGTGAATGTACCACCATTTAGAAAAGTTAACTGGAATTTACTAACTTCGTTCATGTACATGCAGAAATCTTTAGAATTGTCAGTTCTAATATTTCTCAAATGACATGGTATGCAACCTTTAAATTATCCAAAGTAAAAATTTGAGACATAACAATCCGACCCTACCTCCTAGCCAAAACTCTGTGGATGAAGCTTTTTGAAAAAACTCGAGCTGCAAGAAGATGAAGACAACTTTCATGGACATTGTAAAGAGCAGAAGAGCCTCATTTCTAATCATTAACTATGCACTCTATCGTTGTTTAACTTAGTAGTCTCTTTCTATATAAAACATAAAAAACTTTTATTGATAATTAGAATCCACAATAGAATGAGGAATTCACAATTAGAATCCACAATTAAAATCCACAATAGTGGGACTAAAATGGATAATGCCAGGGAACACTAATGAGTTGTTGGACTGCTGGAATAACTGTGGGGGATGTGTCAAGTAGAAAATATGGTGTAACATGGTGCCGGCTTGCATTTGGTGGACAATTTGGAAAGATAGGAACCAAGAATTTTTGAAGATATGCACGGTACAAAAGATTAAAACGAATTGTATCTTGTTATTCATTTTTGGTGCAAAGAAAACTTTGTAGATGATGTCGAATCTCTTCTAGACTTGTTAGACTCCTTATGAGTTTAGGCTCATTGATAAGAGTTTCGGTTTGTCTTCTTTGTTTCTACCTCCTGTAATTATGGCATTAGCACTGCCTTTGTGCTGACTTTAATTTATTGTTACCATTCTCAAAAAAAAATATCGTCAACACGCATACACCATCTTTACATAAATGTAACTTGTTTGTTCCAAGTAATCGTGTATCCAAATATTGTATCCACAAAATAATACTTTATAATACAAAAAAACAAATACAAAACTATATTATGCAGTGACGTGGTACAACAATGTAAACTGAGTGTTAGTAAGAATAATCTTAGAGGAGGAGGATACCAGATATATAGAAAAAGAAGAATAATGCGATTTTTCCAAGTAAATTCCGACCAAAGTTCCAGTGAGGGTTTGTTTATCATGTTCCTTTCTTCTTCTTTTTTCACTTTTTCAAAAGATGCGGCAAGATACTAGTTTTTTGTTGAAATATTTTTTAAATGTGTAGATTTGGTATTTTTCTTGTAGGAATTTGAATAGATCTGGTGTTTTTGTTAAGTTTTTATATAAAACCGCCTAAAACGCTGTATAGTACGTTTATACATGTTTTATTCAAATTTATACAATTTTTTAAATGTGTACAAACTTGTATAAGTATGTGTATGTGTGTATGTACAATGAATAAAATTGTATAAATTGTCAGATTGTGTGCATTATTATGGATGTTCGTATAAAATTTCAGTTTTCTTATGAATATTCTTGTACTTCTCTCCTCGTATGTGCATTTATGTATATTCATGTATAATTAATTTTTTGGTAAATTTGTGTGTATAAACTTGTTCGATCCAAAGTAATAATATAGATAAAACCGACAAAAAATAACTCCGGTAAAAGAAAAAAGTAACTCCAGTGAAGAAATAAAATATTCTGGTGAAATTCCGACAATTTTGGAGTTGTAGTGTATGAACACTGCAATAGTTCATTGTACATAAGGCACTGTTGATGGTACATTAAATTTGGTCCAATATCATTGGTGAACAAACACGTGTACATCACTTTTCCTTGATCTACTCCACTACTGTATCGTGATTCGTGAGTTTTCTTCGTTCAATCTTAACATCACAAATCAAGGAAGGACATGGAGAGATAAGGGAGGGTATTTATCAAGGACAGGGATGAAGAAAGATAGGACTCAGGGCTTCAAGTTGAAGTGCTTGACAAGTGCCTCAAGATTCTTCGTATTATTGGCCTTTCCATCACCAGCTCGACCTCATACTTGTGACACTCGATTTTCAAGCGATAAATTTCTTGATCCTTCAACTCCAGCTTCATCTGCATCTCAGCATTCTCTGTGTTTACTTCAAGAACATGATGCTCCAGTTCTTTTAGTGCTGCAATAGCTTCCTCTAGTCCATAGTCCTCATTTTCTTCAGACTGCTCCTTCTTAACATACACTGGTTTCTTGGAAGCTCTCTTCTCTTTGAAGAAATCATAATTTTTTAGCATATTCAGCCCAAACATCTGATGAATGGTGGGTTTTTTCTCTGCTTTCAAAGGTACACCAAAGTGTTCAAGAACCTGTTGTAGGATGTAGGAATGCACTAAGGAGTGTGGCTTCTGATAAGTGTCTGCAATCCTCTTGATGTGTCTGATTATCAGACCAGGAAGATTAATTTTTACTCCTCTGTCCAGCAGGTCCATGTAGGTTAAGCCAAGGGCATTAGCCTCACTGTTCCTTTCTCCCCTTGGCAGTAGGAACCGATGAACAAACTCAAAAAGCAACTGATGAGCCGGCTCCATTTCTTTCTTGTCAACCTTCCTCTCTTTTCTGAGCTTGGTTTTCCTTGAGAACTTTTTCACAACACTCAGAGGAGTCACTCCATCCGTTCTTTTTGGCCATTTCAACTTAATATACCTGCAATAACCCTCATCAGGTACATCAAGTATTACTCCTAACTCTGTCCTCCCAAATTCTATCTCTATTCCCTTCACAACAGAAAACACCCTTTTGGCAGCAACTCTGCAATTTGTATAGAACTCTCTAACTTCATCAGAAAACAACAGCCTATCTTTCTTGGCAAATAGACCTAACCACCCTTGATCCTCAACCTTCCTAAGTAAAGGTTTCATGTGGTGCTCCTTCACATCACCCAGGATGTTCCAAGCCAGTACCTGGTATCTAGCAAAGAAGGTTGTTCTGTCAACCTCCTCTTCAGAATCCTTTCTCTTCTTCTTGCTTTCCAGCTCACTGTCTGTATCTGAGTCACTGGGTTCCACATAGATTCCAGCTTCATCACTTTCTTCTTTGGCTTCAACAACCTTTTTCTCATTCTTCTTTTCCTCATGTTTTACCGCCTTCACATTCTTGACTGTCTTTTCTAGTTTCTCCACCTTCTCTAACTGTTGCTTCAGGGCAGACCTGGTTGCCACCCTTCTTGGTGCTGACTGAGCAGCAGTTTTGTCATCACTCTCAGTCCTCTCCTCCGGAGAGTTCTCACTACTTTCATCCACAAGTCTGCTTTTGGGCACAAACTTTCCCCCTTTCAACAATCTCCTTCTCTTATCAACTTCAACTTTTGTCTCACTTACAAACACTACTTCCTCTTTTGTCTCACTTACAAACACTACTTCCTCTTATTCACCCTCTAACAACAACTACTCATCTTCCTTCCCAAATTTTCTTTTTATACTCTTTCTTTCCTTTTCCTCAACTTTCTCTACAACTTTCTCACTTTCATCATTTCCCTCTTGAATTTTCTCATCCTCTTCTTCACCAGAATCTGTCCAATTTAGTTCTGCATCCTCAGCCACAATAGGATCTGAGCGAGAACTAGGTTCTTCACTCAAGTCCTTTGCAGCCTCAGCAAAACTAGGTCCTCCAACAACTGGACCTTCAAGTACAGATATCCCATGAACTCTCTCCATAGGAACAACCCCCAAACTAGTTTCGCTGATATGTTCCTTTTGGTATTCAGCAGAATCCTCTTCTCTCAGTCTTTCTATCACTTTTTCAACTACATCAACCTCCAGTACATTTTTTGTCACTAAGGGCACATGAAAACTAGACTTAGGCTTGGGTTCCTCCTGAATAACCTGTAGGTTCTCCTAAACTACCTTCCCCTATCAGACATTCCACTGGGCTCTACCTTTTCTACTATTTCATCTAGTCCTTTAACCAAAATTGCAGTATTCAATTTTTCAGGACTTTTTACAGAGTCTAAGGCAGTAGAATCAGATAGAGTAGAGTCCTATTTTACCTCGACCAATTTTTCGTCGGAGGCTGGCTCTTTCTGCGTAGAAAACGAGGGTCTGGCAACCTTCTTCTTGACACTTGTCTTTCCTGCCCTCTTGAGAAATTTTACCCTAGCTTTGACGATTCTCTCCGCGAGAGTAGAGGGAGGGGGTTTGGGAGTAGATTTCTTGGACATTTGGGTCTCTGAGGTCTTAATAGGAGAAGCAGAGGTGGATGTGCTTGAGACATGGCAAATTTTTTTTGTTAGGGTTTCTGGGAGAGAATGAAGGCAATTTTTGGTTTTAGAGAGAGAAAGAGAACAATGTGTGGGGCGATTTTACAATTGTGTAACGAGAAGAGGTAATGGGGTCAGGGGTTTTTATAGGGAAGAGGTACTAATAATGGCTAAAGGCAAAAAGCAGCTTTTTGAAGTTTTGAAAACCGGGAAAAGAGGTACTGATTTGACAATTACATAGACTTACCAAATAAGGTCTTTTTAAAAGAGTGGGGTCCGATAAATTCTAGTAGAAGTCTAACTACAAAAGGAATTATTCCTATAATTTAGGACGGTTATGAGAACATGGGAAGCCTTCCTTGGCACACGTATAATTGACAATCAATTTCAGTTATGTCACTTAACATAAATAGCTGTGTAGCTGTACCTGGACATGGTTCCTCATGCTTGCTTTGGTTCCTTCCACGTACCTTGTAGGTTCTTTCATGGGAACACATTAGCCCGACCTGGTGCTACTAAGCTGAACAAGTATACTTAATAAAGTACAAAATTTAGACTGGATAATAACAAAAATAGTTACAAAAAGGTTGCTGAACACTTAACTAACCAATCATTGGGGAACAAATGCTGAGTCATCCGTGGTTTTTGGTCATCCCTAACTCCAACTTGTTCCTCTCAAACTGAACTTTGTTCAGTGCTTTGGTAAATATGTCAGCAATTTGATCTTCAGTCTTGCACGAATTCATAGTGATCAGGCCCTACATTATCTCTACGAAAATGGTGTCTAATATTAATGTGGTTTGTTCTTTTATGTTGGACTGGGTTCTTGGAAATGTTCACTGCACTTATGTTATCACAGAAAATGGGCACAACTCCACATTTAAATCCTAAGTCCTCCAACTGCTATTTGATCCATAGCAATTGTGAGCAGCATGATGCAGCTGCTACATTCTTAGCTTCTGCAGTAGATAAGGCTACTTAGTTCTACTTCTTTGTTGCCCAAGAAACTAAGCATGGACCAAGAAAGTGTGCCATTCCTGAAGTGATCTTCATGTCCACAAGTGACCTGTATAATATTCATCAGCAAAACCAATTAGTTCAAAAGTACCTCCCCTTGGGTACCATAGACATAGAGCCGGAGTTCTTTTCAAGTATCTCAAGATCCTCTTCACAACAGTCAAATGTGATTCCTTAGGTTTGGACAGAAATCTAGCACACAGTCCCACACTGTATATAATATCAGGTCGACTGGCTGTAAGATAGAGGAGTGAACCTATAATTCCTCTATATTCTGTCTCATTTGTAGAAAGACCTAGTTCATCCATATCCAGCTTGGTTCCAGGAGCAATAGGAGTAGTCATTTCTTTTGCTCCTTCCATGTTAAATTTCTTCAGAAGTTCCTTGACATATTTCTGTTGATGAATCATGGTTCCTTCAGGCGTCTATTTTATCTGCAATCCTAGGAAGAAATTGAGTTCTCCCATCATGCTCATTTGAATTTCACTACCCATTAATTCAGCAAATCCCTTGCATAGCTCCTCATCAGTGGCTCTAAAAATGATATCATCAACATATACCTGAACCACCAATAGATCATTTCCTTTCTTCTTCAAGAACTGTGTGTTATCAATCTTTCCTCTTGTAAAACTATTCTCAGTAAGAATCCTGATAGTCTTTCATGCCAGGCTCTTGGAGCTTGCTTCAGTCCATAGAGTGCCTTATCCAGTTTGTAAACATGATCAGGAAATTCACTGTTCACAAAACCTGGTGGCTGTATTACATAGACTTCTTCATTCAGATACCATTCAAGAAGGAACTCTTCACATCCATCTGATACAGTGTGAACTCTATGTATGTAGCAAAGGCAATCAACATTCTAATGGCTTCCATTCTTGCTACTGGTGCAAACGTTTCATCATAGTCGATTCCTTCTTCCTGACTGTATCATTAGACTACTAATCTAGCCTTGTTTCTTGTTACTATATCATGCTCATCCAGTTTATTTCTGAACACCCACTTTGTTCTAATTATTGATCTACCCTTTGGCTTAGGAACCAGGTGCCACACTTTGCTTTTTTCAAACTGATGAAGTTCATCCAGCATGGCTAGAACCCAATCTGGATCTTCCAAGGCTTCTTTTACATTCTTTGGTTCCCGAGATGATAGGAAGGCAAAGAATGCAGAGAAGTTCTTCAAGGCTGACCTGGTCATAATTCCAGTATCCAATTCATATAGCACATTCTCCAAAGGATGAGAACTTTGGTGCTTCCATGGCCTGGGTTGGATATGTCGAGAAGAACCTTCAGCACTACTTCGGGTAGGTTCTTCCTGATTTGTTGAGTCATCAACTTCATCTGATGTTGCCCCTGTCATGTTGACTCCTTGTTCTCTTGAAGTTGACTCCTCACGTGATTCCCCCTTCTCTTCTGGATCTTCAGAGTTAGCTGCACCATCTTCTCGAGTAAGGCCAATGGCTTGATCATCTACTTCATTTTCATCAACTGCCTTATCGGATTCATCAAATACCATATGCATACTTTCCTCCATTGTTTGTGTTCTTTTATTAAATACTTTGTATGCTTTGCTTTGAGTATAATAGCCAAGAAATATTGCCTCATCACTTCTAGCATCAAATTTTCCCAATGGTTCCTTCCCGTTGTTGTGGACGAAACATTTGCAACCAAAGGGTCTCAGGTTTGCAATATTTGGTTTCCTTCCTCTGAGCAGCTCATATGGGGTCTTGTCGAGGATAGCTCTTATTGAGCATCTGTTCAGCAAATAGCATGCAGTGTTTATTGCTTTAGCCCAGAAGTTTCTTGCAAGACCACTTGACAGCAGCATTGTCCTTGCCATATCCTTCAGAGACCTGTTCTTCTTTCAACTACTCCATTCTGCTGTGGAGTTCTTGGTGCAGAGAAATTATGATCAATGTTGTATTTTGCACAATAATTAGAAAATTTTGAGTTTTCAAACTCTATTCCATGATCCAATCTAATGCTGACAAATTCTAGGCTCAACCTTTTCTGCACAACACCAGCCCATTCTTTGAAGCTATTAAAGGCTTCATCTTTGGATGCCAAGAACAGGGTCCACGTATACCTAGAGTAGTCATCAACAATTACGAACACGAACCTCTTTCCTCCTCTGCTCCTGACTCTCATAGGTCCATTCAGATCTATATGTATCAATTCCAATGGTTTTGATGTACTCACCACCTTCTTTGATTTAAAGGATGACCTCACATGATTCCCTCTCACACAAGCATCACACATTTTTATGTTTTCAAATCTCTTACTAGGCAGTCCACGAACCAGCTCCTTTGATACTAGCTTGTTGAGCTGAGAGAGACTCGTGTGACCCAATCTTTTGTGCCACAACTGAGAATCACTTTCTTGCACATTCAGGAATGTTAAGTTGTTTTCAGGCAGTGATCTCAGTGATGCTTTGTATACATTGTTCACCCTTTTTCCTTCCATAACAATTTCTCCACTCTGCAGGTTCTTCACAATACATCCTACAGAGGAGAAGTTCACTTCATTCCCTCTATCACACAGTTGAGAGATACTTAGCAGGTTGTGTCTGAGACTATCGACACAGTACACATTATTAATTGCATAATCTAGAGTTCTCCCAACTTTTTCAATTCCTATGATCTGACCACTTTTTCCTCCTCCGAAGGCTACACTGCCTCCTTGAAATGCTGCGAGTGAGAGAAAGTTTCTTCTATCTCCTGTCATGTGCCTTGAACAACCGCTATAAAGAATCCAGCTTGGGTTGTTCTCCCTCACTCCAGCCTGCAAAAATAGATTAAGGGTTAGTTTTAGGAACCCAGACAAGCTTGGGTCCGTTCTTATGAGAAAATGGATAAATCAAATTCTTTTTAGCCCATTGAGGTAGAACACTTCTTTTATTCTTGATCTTTTCCTTGCTTGCATTCATGCACCTTTGTCTAATGTCTAGTTTCACCATAAAAGGTACACAACATGTTACAAGGCAAACCCACATATTTACTTTTAGGATTATATGGAGGCAGTGATTTCTTGAATCCTAGCCCTTGTTTTCCCTCAATGTGATTTTCAAGGTCCCAATTCATTGCCCCTGAAGACTTATTCCATTTTGTTAATCTGGTAAGCTCATAGTCAGATTTTTCAACCTTTTGATTCAAAATTCTATTTTTTTCAGTTTCTTGGTACAAGATCTTATTTGTTCTTTTAAGTTGATTTTTCAAGAAAGGTTTGAACTTCACTTATTACTTGCTTACCATTGACACTCTCCTTTAACTGGTTTAGTTCCAATTCCAGTTCTGTGATCTTAGAGTTTGACACAAGAGTCTGCCCTTTCAAAATGGCATTGATTTCTTCCAGTTCAATGTTTTGTTCTTGAAGACTCTTGTGTTTAGTTCTGAGATCACTTATCTCTTCAGTTAATTTATCTTTCTCAATATTCTCCTTTTCATAACCCTCAATCAAAGTAGCAGTAATCAAAATCAAATTTTCAGTAGAGTATGTATGCAAATTTTCTTTAAGATTAGATTGACATACCTCTGCTGAATGAGAAGCTTCTTCTCCATCAGTTGTCATAAGAGCTGAGTCCTTCTTTTGGTCATCTTCTGTGTACATCTCGTTCAGCTTTTCCCACACTTCTTTGGCAGACTTGTATTCAAGTATCCTTGTTAACACATCAGTAGTCAGCCCTCTCCTCAGGTACAATTCAGCTTTGGAATTTGCCTGTAACCAGTCTAGGTCTTGAGGATCTAGTTCTTCTACCAACTTTGGAACCAGAACCCCATTTGTTGCTCTCTTTACAGGAACATGAGGTCCTCTTTTCACAATCAACCGGAGACTGTAATCCATTGCTTGAAGGAAGTTTTTCATCTGTTTCTTCCAGCACTTGTAGTTTGTCCCGTTAAACACCAGTGGCTTTGATGGATCTCTTTCTCCTCTGAACTCCCGAGGATCTTCCTCATCTGAACCAACATCTGACAATCCCATCAGTGCTAGTGGAGATTCATCTCCAGATTTTTTTTCATGATCAGATTCACTGTCGGTAGGTCCCCATGTAGCATAGAAAGCTTCATTTTTCTTTCTTCTTTCTGCTCTGAAGTTTAGAGGTCGTCTCACCTTCTTTCTATCTTTGTCATTATCCTTTGACGCCTCCTTTTCCTTCTCCTTTGTTGCTCTATTTTTCATCTATTCTATTTTCCACATTGCACAATCCACAACAGCATGGTCCTTCTTGAAGCACTTGAAGCATCCTGAGTAATCAGGACTGTCAACTATATTCTTTCTTCCAGAGTTCTTCTTGTTATTTCTTTTGAAATCTTTGAACTTTGAACACTAAAATAATTTGGCTAACACAGATAAGCATAGATAAACACTGGTCATCTTCACTTCATCACCATTGAAATAATCAAACCAACAATGCAACCTAACATCATAAACATGATGATCTTCTGGAAAACAAGCTTTTCTTTCAACTTTCGAACATTTCCATCATCTTCAATTGGTCCTTTGCTGCTAATACCTTCCAAATAAGCCACCTAAGCCACCTTCTTCTTCTTCAAATTATCCCTTTCCTCCTTAACACCATCCAATTTTTTTTTTTATCCGAGTATCAAATCAGCAACTCTAGAAGGTAATATTTCATTTTTCCATTCCTAATAATCACATCCTTCATTTTGTTAAGAGTGAAAATTGCATTTATAATCAAATCGACAACATAAACATAAATTCGTACAATCTAAAAATTTAAACTTTACAATCTTTAGGATACCAACCTTAGATTTTGGGCACTTGACGAAGCGTCTACCAGCATTCCCAGTGGTAAAAGCAGTGAATGACGAGCAACTAAGCCACAACGACACCTCCTCGATGAATCACAATATGAACTTGAACAACTTGACATATTGAACTAAATCTATGGAAAAGAGAAAGATTATGGTCTGAACTAAACTCGACTTAAGGAATTAAGCATAAATTGATTGGGGAAAAAATACCCTAATTTTATTCTCAATCTCCATTAAAGAGGAAAGGTTTCTCTTCTTTGTATAAGAGAAGAGCAATGTGGGTCGGGTAAGAAAACAAGGTTTTGGTAATTTTAGTGTGGGGTATAGTAATCTGATTGGCCACGTTGGCGCACACGTGGCCAAGAATTTGACAAATCAGCAAGCTTAGTGTATAAGCAGTCTAATTAGTAAGTTCCGTCAAACAAAGGGTATATTTGCCCTAGTTTTAATAACATTAAGGATATGACCAAACTGAACTCGTAACAGAGGGCAAATGTGTTGAATTTCGATTTGTTTAGGGGCAAATTTGACCCTTTTCCGATGAATTTATCATGTGAACATTCACATGTACTAAGCAGATTTATTATACATCATATGTACTGAGCAGGTATAATGCTAGCTAGAAACTGAGGAACTTATACTTTATATAGCGTACTACAGAGCATGCTGCAAATAAAGATGCACAGTTAAGGGTGAGAAACTTAAGTGGCTCAGAAAGTTTTGATGCTTTCCGCTTATTGTATTGGTGCTGCACGCCAATTACATCTAAATGTCATGCTTCCCAAGGATCAATGAGTTAATGTTTATGGAAGGAAGGCTAAAGATGTACCGCAGCTGAAGGAAGAAGCACAAACAGCGGACACTCAAGGAGTATATGCCTCTTGGAGAAGTTGCAAGTTTGTCTAGAGCATCCTCAAATGGTTTTCTACTGTATAGAGTTCCCAATGATCCTATCTTCTGTTACTAAAGTATGCTTATCAGCTTTAATAGTCACGTTCACGTAATACCAAAAAATTGATCAAAGTTAAAAAATCTAAGATTCTCAAATTGTTAAAACGACTTTTAATTTGATTTTCTTGGGTCGATTGCTATTGTGAATGATTAATGTATGCTTTTGGTGTGTTTCCAAGTTCACGTGCATTCGATAAGATATCCTAGAGTGTTAAACAGCATAACTGGAGAACTAAAATTGTTGGACCCGTGCTTAGCATGTAAGAATTTTTATATTTTTAATTTATTTAATCTTGAATTATTTTTAAGGAGTGCTAATTTTAAGGTGCACCGAGAACAATGAAAATTGTGACATATAATTATCATTTCAGTGATTTAATACTATCTTTGTTTGTCATACTTTTCTTATTAGTCCAGATTGTCATATTTCTAAATTTGGCTACAATTCAACTCTAAAGTGACTTTTTGAATCATTTATAACCACACAAATATTTATGATTTAATTTAGACCACAAATTTTAAAAGTCTCTCTTTCTTTATTAAACTTTGTGTCAACTCAAACTACTACAAACAAATCGGGACGGAGGGAGTAATGATTTAACAATAAAGGCTGAACTTTCTAAATTAGTGTTTCAGATAAGGATACGTGAGAGTATCTAGAAAGAAATAGACATACATTAGTAGTAGTAGTAGTTAAAATGGATAAGAGCATAAACCAAGTCACGAATTAAGCACAAATTAGTATTATTGCCCGCCAACACGACTGCTACGACCAAGGAAGACCTATGGCAGGGAAGGTAGAGACCCAAATGATTCATTCAACACACGAAACTCCCACGTAGGAAATAGCAACAAGACTTTTTCTAATTCTTGTATGTACATTTGCTGAATGTTTCCTATTACTTTTATGTTATATTCTTGATTCTTTTTTAACCAACAACTATTACATACAACTACATTTGTAATTTTGGTGATTGACATTAATTGCATGATTGAACTCATGAGAACATTGTGTCCAAATTTGGACAAGGAAGAAGGGTTGGAGACAGTGTTGGAGGTCCCTATACCAGTGGAAATGTTCAACAAAATGGGTAGCAATTCATCCTTACGATGGCAGAATATACACAATTCTATGAGGGCTCAAAGTTCTTCTGATAAATATTCTTCGGCTTTATCAAGCTATGATCAATTTATGTTCTTGTTTAAAATCGTTCTCGTCCCTTTCCAAGTTCAATCTGATCTTGCTCTTAACTTGCCTGTTAAGGATGATTCTTTTTCAGTTTCCTTGGATTATAATATTTATATTTAGAAATTTCAAAAAAAAAAAAAAAGAATATGTTAATCGTTACCATACCAGGCAGAGTTGCTCCTTGCTTCTGGGGACATTGATCCAAAGCTCGAGTACAGTCCGTGCCCTTTATCTTACCTTAAGAAGAAAGAGGAGGTATGAAGCGTGGGACGCAGATAGCTCCGGTGGCCCCCCGTTTCTGCCTCTATCAGGCATTCCGTCGTCAGCAAGCGGTGGCCGACAAGGCCCCTTTCCCTAAATATCTTGGGCGTCCCTTGTTTGCTCTTGGATTGGACTAAGCGGCAATCCTTACTGTGGAGAATGGAAAACTGGAGCAGTTTTTCCATCGGTGGATGAAAGGCGCCGGCTACCTTCTTACTGACAGCACAGCTAGGTGCTGGCACTCAATTAGTAGCGCTGGTACGTCACTCCTGGACGAACGAGGTAGGGTTAGATTAGATGGAGGAGGACTGCGAACGTCCGTCCGTAGGCCTCACGTTCGATTGATAGGTCTCAACGGATCTCCTCGGGAAAGGGGCTATCATTCTTGAATGTGATAATTCCTAAATAAATTGGATGGAATCCTGCAATATAGTAACCTCTTATTTTTGGTTAACCATCAGATATGCATCAAAGTGGTGCTGGTGGTAATGCCGATTCAAAACGACATTGTGAGGTTGGAGCCTTTGTGCTTTGCCGGAAGAACCCTGATCTTTGGGTTTTAGAACTGGTTGTTTCAGGTTGCAAAATAAGTGCTGCAAGTAATGGAAAGGTTGCTTGGAGTCAGTCTTCCTCTAGTTCTACTGCTTCTAAAGGTCCTCCTAGGAGGTTTTTTCAGGTACCCGGTCAATTTGCTTCACTAGTATATCTGTATATATATCGATCTTGATGCTATAATGGTGATATAATTGGGTAAAGTGGACTTCTATTTAATAAAACTAAGTAGGTAGCACAGATAGAGGCACTACAACAGTGGGTAGTGCATTAAGATTGGACATAAAAGTTGCACTTTGTTCATAAGGAGTACTACTAGATAGAGAGTTCAAAATACTAAGGTTTTCAAGACTAGCTAGGCTGTTACAACACTAGCAGAAACATGCTTAGTAGATATGCAAATGAAATTTCATGAGTATTATGTTAACTTATGTTGGTTTATTAGCTAAATTTCATCATTTTGAGGCCAACACAAATCATATTTTGTAATATGGCCTTTGTTTTCTTGCGTAAGACAAACAGATGAGGAAACTCACATACAATAGGCATAAGCCTATTTGGAAATACTTGGCTAGCAACTATACTTGACGCCCAAGGATAACATTTGTGGTGGAGGAATTTTGAGAAAAATATTTCCCGTCACATTTTTCTAATAGAGAGTATTTGATGCCAACTTCGAGGAGTTATCTATGTATTCACACCCTACACCTCACATCAACTCAACAGATGAGCCCATTGATTTTTACGTACACTCGTTTTATTCAACTATATGAGTAATCAATTAAGTCACTTAACAATGATATGTTGGTCTAGTTTGATATAAACATCGAGTATGGTAAGTGTTATCCATTATAGAACCTAGCAAATTTGTGAGAGATGGCTAAGAGATACAACAACAACAACATCATACCAGATATTATCCCTACCAAGATGGAGATGTTGTTCCAGTAGTTCCTTAGCTAAAAAGCAATTCTTTTGAAAACATGTTTGAAAAAAAAAAACAAGATGATTATACTATGTTAAAGAAGTGCTGACATAAAAACAAAAGATAATCGAGATAAACATAAAACACCAATAGCAACAAAGGCGAAGATTAAGATAGCTAGAATTAGTATATATACGAACAATAATAATGCTAATATGATAGAAATGCTCGACTACTATCTAACCTTCTACCTTAATCCTCGACCTTCACGTTTTCCAATATAGGGTCATATCCTTGATAATGTGGATGTGAGCCATATTTTGTCTAAACACCAACAACAATTCTTTATAGGTCTATCTCTACCTTTTCATAGATCGCACCTCCACACTCGCATATTCGGGCTCCTCCTTTTTACATGTTCAAACTATGGGTGTCAAACGGGTAGGAGTCTACCCGTCAAAATCCGGACCCAGACTCATTAAAACCCGACCCCATCCGGACCCGCAAAAATCCGGACTCGAACTCGTAAACCCCCTAAAATACCCCTACCCGCACGGGTTTTTTTTTTTTCTTAATGAATACCCATATCCGTTAAGACCCGTCAAAATTATGGAGTATTACTAGATATACCCGTACCCGTTAAAATAAACTAAGTAATAAAACTTGTATGCGAAGAGAAAGGTATACACAAGTTTTCTACTCATGGTTTAATTTGTTTTGTGTCCATATTGTTACTAGTGAAATATGTTCATGAGAAACAAGTTTATTTATTTAACTAACAAAGAAACTTGATATTCCATAACAAATCAACAATTTGAATATATATTAATCAGATATGATATAGAACTTCAACTATTAACATCGATATATACCTCAGAAAATAAGTTACTTGGATTCAGGCAATTAATTCACTATATAAAATATTTTAGTTGTACTAGTTTCGACAGTTGTATCAGAAAGTGCATTTAGCAAGGAAGACAAATGATAGGTGATACCACCACTCTTTGGATAATAATTCTTTGGTTGTTCTAGTTTGTTTATGAGACCGGATTAGATCGGAGCGAAGAAACTAAGGAATTATAGTCTTACTAGGACAAGATGATAACCTTGAAGAAATTCTGTTAAGTGATCAAGCACCATCAATGGCATCTACACCGGGGCATGAGGGAAATGACATGGAAGAAATTACACAAAGAATTAGGCATATTTAAATTTATAATTTGAATTTTCATTATCTAGATTTGATGTTGCACTTTTGAAATTTAGAAGATTAATGTTCAAGACTTTAATAGTTCAAATATCTTAAATAAAGTAAGTCTTTCAGCTTTTCCTATCATTGTCTTTTTTTAAGTATTTAAACTAATATTATTAAAAAAAATTAAAACTCGGACCCAGACCCGATTTGTTAAGACCCGAACCCGTACCCGTACCCGCTAAGACCCAAACCCATATGGGTTTTTTTTTCCTACCCGAAACCCCGACCCGTTAAGAATCTGTAATTTAAACCCGTACCTGAAACCTGCGGGGTTACAATTTTAGAACCCGAACCTGGACCCATATATCCGTTTGACACCCATAGTTCAAACCATCACAGTCTCGCTTCTCATATCTTGTCCACCAATAGGCTATTCCTACTTTGTCACCTATGACCTCGATCTTAATCTTATCCATTCTCGTATATCACGCATCCATTTTAGCATTTTATTTCTGCGACGCCCATCTTCTGAATATGTGTGTTCTTAGCTGGCTAACAGTACGACTGATATAACGTGGATGGTCTAGCAATCACTCTATAGAACTTACTTTTAGTTCTAGATCGCACTTTATTATTGCATTAGACACCGGAAGCGGATCTCCAATTCATCAAACCTACTCCTACACATGTGTGATATCATCGTCAATTTCTCTATTACTTTGGAGAATAAAAATAAATGAATTAAACTAAAAGTAATAAATAATAATAATAATAATCATTTGTTCTACCCAAAAAGGAACTCAATTACGGAGATTATGGTATAATATAAAGGTCAATGAGAGAGATACGCCAGTTAGAGAAATACAAGGGACGTTCAAGGATAATAAGGGAGATACATATTTTTGAATCATTCATAGAGAGAAATATTTGGGATATTCAGAAGTATCATGTATTCAGTATTTTTGAGTAACCGAAACTTTCAAGCTGCAACCCTATACCAATAATTAGGGTTAAGACTTGCAAGTCTCAGCCATACTATAAGGAAAACATGCAGAAACAAAAACAAGAAAAGATTGAGAAGAAAAAGAAAGATCAAATGAAAGAGATGAAGAAACCAAAACATGAAAAGATGGAGAAACAGAAAGAAGAAAAGAAAGATTTCTGTGCACAGGTTAGTGCTCAGCTTATGCTGAAAGAGATCCAAAAGGGTAAGAACATTGTTCTGTCTCCGTTGTCATTCACCGCTGTACTAAACATGACGGCCGCTGGAGCGACAGGACCTACCCTAAAACAGATGCTTGAATATCTTGCTGTTGAAAATATAGATGATCTGAATGAAAAGTTCTTGGATATGGCCGCTGTTGCAACGAGCAAGAGTAATGGAGGTCCTGATGTGTGCTTCCTTAGTGGAATGTGGGTGCAACAAGAACTTCATCTCAAAAAGAGTTACCAAGAACTAGTCAAGAATGTCTACAAGACAAATGCCAAAAATGTTGATTTTCGATTAAAGGTACGCACTTCTCATCACAATATTCTCTTGTCCAGATTTACTGGATTTAAAGCCAATGAATTTAGAATGATTATCAATATATATATTGTTGTTTCAACTTATGTTAAGTACTAACTTGGAAAATAGAGTATAACTTGTCGCAACATGTTAAAATACAGGGTATTTGTATAAGTTCGGTTCATAAAGTTTCATATGTATATATAGCTTTTGCCAATGTGCTGAGTAAATGGTTTGTCATTTGTTTGATTACTTGTATTGGGTTAAATCCATCGTCACCAAAGTTGGTGACTAGGCATCCACGTAGGACGGCGCACAGACGACATGTGGCTATGAAGGGACACAAAGACAATAGATAAGATCGAAGATAGACAGTTACAACGGACAGATGAACGGTCACCACGGCCAGAAAAGTCGCAGCTCATCAATCAAGTCAGTTCAAAATGGAAATCTTATCCATAAGCAACGCAACTGCTCGACTAAGGAGTTACAACTGCTTGTGAACGGACACATAGTTATCTCTATATTGTAATCTAAGTCACAAGCATTGAATCTAATGCTTCTCTGATTCTACACTTGTATTCAAACTATTTACTAGCATTCAATTCTTTATCTCCAGCGAATATTTATTACTACTGATAATCGAAAGATCTCTTTTATTGTTCCATTGACTGAATATCATAAAGAGTACGAGGAAGGGAATTTAATCAAGTCTAAACGGCCTGAGCACGGTTCCTTTTTCGCTCGACTATTCATTTATTATATTGCATTGATTGCATCTTTATTCTTTCGCATTTATTACTGTCATTTATATTTCTTCCATTAAGAGCGTTCAATCTCGATTATTGACCGTGACTCCGCTTTATAAATTTAATTGTAAATTAACCTAACAAAACGAAATTACGGTTAAACAATTTGGCGACCACAGTGGGAGCCGGTCAATAACTTTCGTAGGTTAATCGCTCATCGTACTTTACTCTTTATTCGTTTTCTCTTCGCTCGCTGGTTCTCCCCATTTTCTTTTTGTCAAAATGGCAGATAACAATTCGCACAACAACGCTCCCATTGAAGGGCAACAAGACCTCAACGCTGCGGAGCAGGTAAACCAGAATTTGGCCGGGGACGAGCAGCAAGATGTTCCCCTTGCAGACGACGACGTGATCCCCATTGCAGAGGACGAGAATGTGCTCCCAGCGGAACAGGAGAACGAGCACAGTCAGCAAGATAGCAGAAATAGCCGCCATCCTGGCCGAGGGAACGTCGACCAGGGGGCTGGAGGATCTAGAAGACCCAATGGCCCGGGGAATTCGAGGAACTCTCAAGACGCTATCCTTGAATTCATACGGCAACAGGCTGAGATCAACAGGCAAATACGGGAAGCTATCGACAGCCTGCGAGGACAGAACTTGCCAAACACGGGAAATCCACCCATGGGACGTCCAAGGGATGCTTCACCATCTCATGCCTCGAGGCGCGCTGAAAATCAGAATGCAGGATCAGCGGTGCCAACAGAGATGAGCGAGGTCATGGAGGCCCTCACCAAGCAGTTCAAAGAAAGCCACGAGGCCTTGCAGCGCTCTCTTCATGAGAGGATTGACCAGATCCCTGGCGCACCGCCCACTTTGAAGAAAGTTGACGTTCAACGGTACACTCAAAGGCCCTGGAAGAAAGAAGCAGCACCAAAGGCCATCCCCAAAACATTCAAAATGCCAAACATACCAAGATACCGGGGAAAGACTGACCCCAATGACCACTTGATGATGTTTAGCAATTTCATAAAGGCAAGCGATCTCACCGACGAGGAGATCGAATCAGTGCAATTAAAGAAGTTCGTGGAAACCTTGGCGGATGGCGCTCTACGGTGGTATTCCATGCTGCCACCAAATTCAATAGGATCTTTTGCCGAGATGGCGGAGTTATTTGTCAAAGCACACACAGGCGCTCAGAAAACAGAAACAAGAGTTGAGGATATCTTTGAAATCAAGCAACTGCCTGGGGAGTCTCTCCGGAAGTATGTGGATCGCTTTCAGCGTGAACGTATGTTGCTACCCAAGGTTCCAGATCGATGGGCGGCTATTGCATTCACCAACAGCCTGGACGTCAAGAGTTCTGAGGCGACCAGGCGACTGTACGAATCCCTGCGAGAATACCCTGCGGCGAGCTGGTCGGATTTCTACAACCGTTATAATTCAAAGGTACGTATAGACGAAGATAAATTGATTGGCACAGGTACCCGAGGACGGAGCCAAACTCGCGCCAATGGCGCTGGGGGAAAGATCGAGACGGATAGGCCAGATGCACGGCACGAACCATATCCCAGCCGGTCACGCAACAACTCAAACGGACGCGGTCGCAACAACAAAGGCCTGGCAAGGAGCAATGATTCGGCCTCAACTTCTAGTGGAATCCCAACCCTGCCCGTCTTCAACATCGGAGCAGTCGAGCTTGTAGCAGTGCTCGAGGAGATGAACGAAAAGGTCAAATGGCCCAAAGATATGAAGGGTGACCCCAGCAAACGCAACAAAAATCTATGGTGCGAATTCCATCGCGATCACGGCCACTCAACGGATGACTGCAAAGCTCTAAGGTACGAAGTTGCTAACTTGTTGAAACAGGGCTATATCAAGGAGTACTTGACAGAAAAAGGGAAGCAGACTCACGCGAAGGCCCATCAAAACAAATCAGGACCTCCCCGAGTATCTTCTCCAAAAATGACAGTCAACGTCATCTCTGGTGGGATTGAGGTTGATACAGTCACATACACAGCAAAGAAGTATGCCAAAGTCTCTATTACGAAGACCAAACGACCGCGACTCGAGGATGCGATGACTTTTGAAGAAGCAGATGCAGATGGCTTGCAATTTCCTCACATGGACGCCTTAGTGATAACACTATGAGTGGAAGAATTCGACGTCAAGAGAGTACTCGTTGATCCAGGCAGTTCAGCAAACATCATATTGTCACGGGTCGTGCAGCAGTTGAAACTATACGATGGGATTGTGCCAATTTCTCGCGTTCTCTTAGGATTTAACAATTCCAGCGAGAAAACGTTGGGAGAAATTACATTGACGACCCTGGTCGAAGGTGTCATGAGACGCACAACGTTTCATGTCATTGATGGGGACATGGCCTACAACATAATCCTTGGGAGGCCATGGATACACGACATGCAGGCAGTCCCGTCAACCTATCATCAAGTGATGAAATTCCCTTCAGAGTGGGGAATACGAGAAGTTCGGGGAGAGCAGTGTTGCGCTAGAGATTGCTACTCAGTCGCAGTCAAGCTCCCCGAGGAAGCAAAATAGCAATTAAAGAACCCGGGATCAGAATCAAGCAATGAGGCATCAAACTACCAAATCCCGGAATTCATATCAAAATTGGATGCACGAGAAGAGTACGCGCCAACTATTGAAGCTTTGGAACCAGAAGAACTTTTCGGCGACATGCCCGAAAGGAAGATATATTTGGGAGCAGACCTAAACAAGGACTTGCGCAAAGGTATCCTGCACTTCCTCAAGGAGCGGCACACCACCTTTGCGTGGTCACATGAAGACATGACGGGAATCTCCCCGAAGATTATCTCTCATAAGTTGAATGTAGATCCATACTACCGCCCAGTGAAGCAAAAGAAACGCCAGCAAGGAGCATTCAGGAACCAGATCATAAACGACAAAGTTGACCGCTTGCTCAAGATTGGCTCTGTCCGAGAAGTCAAATATCCAGATTGGTTGGCCAACGTGGTCGTAGTGGTGAAGAAAAACGGCAAGTGGAGGGTCTGCATTGACTTCACTGATCTAAACAAAGCCTGCCCGAAAGATTCTTATCCACTACCTCAGATTGACCAACTAATCGACGCGACGGCCGGGCACGAGGTGCTTACATTCCTTGATGCATATTCAGGCTACAACCAAATCCTGATGAATCCCGACGACCAGGAGAAAACGTCCTTCATTACTTGCCGAGGTACGTATTGCTACAAAGTAATGCCTTTTGGACTCAAAAATGCAGGTGCAACTTACCAACGGTTAGTCAACCGGATGTTTCACGACCACATTGGCAAAACCATGGAGGTTTACATCGACGACATGCTGATCAAATCCAAACGGGCAGAGGATCACTTGGCTCATTTGGAGGAAGCCTTTTGAATCCTTGATCAATACAACATGAAGCTCAACCCGGAGAAATGCGCATTTGGAGTGGGTTCAGGGAAATTCCTTGGTTTCATCGTCTCCCAGCGAGGGATCGAGGTGAACCCCGCCCAGATAAAAGCGATAGAAGCCATCCCCGACGTACTTCATAACAGAAAAGATGTAATGCGGCTAACTGGGAGAGTAGCGGCGCTGAGGAGATTCATCTCCCGCTCGTCCGATCGATGCAAAAGCTTCTTCGACGTGCTGAAACAGAACAAGGAGTTCGAATGGACCCCTGAATGTCAGCAAGCACTTAAGGATTTGAAGCGGTACTTGTCAAGCCCGCCTTTACTTTCAACGCCACAACCAGGTGAACAATTATTACTCTACCTGGCCGTATCTGAGTCAGCGATAAGTGCAGTTTTGGTTCGAGAAGACAAAGGTAAGCAACTACCAATTTATTATATTAGTAAATCTTTATTAGATGCTGAAACTCGTTATCAACCTTTGGAGAAACTAGCACTAGCATTGGTAATCGCTGCCCGTAAATTAAGACCTTACTTTCAAAGTCACTCAATAGCTGTAGTTACTACCTTCCCCTTACGTAGTATCTTGCACAAACCTGAATTCTCGGGCAGGCTAGTAAAATGGGCAGTAGAATTAAGTGAATTTGATATATCTTATCAACCCCGGGTAGCCATAAAGTCTCAAGCTCTAGCAGATTTTATCGCAGATTTTAGCGCCACCATGTACCCTGATGCTCAGTGTGAGGCGGTTCTTTTTGCCGGATCCGAGTCGGGGACTTGGACCTTGCACACCGATGGGTCCTCGAGCGTGAAAGGGTCAGGGCTAGGCTTAGTCCTCACCACTCCCTCGGGTGAAACCATTAGACAGGCCATAAAATGTCCCTTTATTACCAATAATGAGGCCGAGTATGAGGCCGTAATTGCAGGATTGAAACTGGCTCGAGATTATGGAGCAGACAGGATTCATCTTAAGAGTCATTCCGCCCTGGTCGTCAACCAGATAACTGGAGGTTTCGTTGCAAGGGAGTCTCGTATGCAGAGGTATCTTGCCCGAGTTACTGGTTTGCTGGCACAATTCAACAATTGGGAAGCCACACAGATCCCGCGAGAGGAGAATCATGAAGCCGATGCCTTGGCCAATTTGGGTTCAGTCGCAGAAATTGGAGCAGCAGGTTCAGTGGCCGTAGCTCATCTCCTGTGCACAACAATCGATAAAGACGCAATGGAGGTCAACACGACCAATCTAACTTGGGATTGGAGGAATGAGATAATCAATTACATACTGCATGGAACTATGCCATCAGACGTTAAGGCTGCCCGAAAGCTGAGGATAAAGGCTGCCAGATATACAATTATAGATGGCACCCTCTATCGAAAGACTTTTGCAGGTCCACTCGCCAAATGTCTAGGCCCCAGCCAAACAGAGTATGTGATGAGGGAAGTTCATGAAGGATGCTGTGGAAATCACTTGGGAGGAAAGGCGCTTGCGCGAAAACTTATACGAGCAGGCTATTATTGGGACAAAATGGAGAAAGATACTAGCGAGTTTGTCAAAAAATGCGATAAGTGCCAAAGGTTTGCACATCTCCTCCATCAACCGGCGGAGCCCTTGCATTCAATCATCTCCCCGTGGCCGTTTATGAAGTGGGGAATGGACATCGTTGGGCCACTACCCACTGCACCCAGAGGGGTACGTTTCTTGTTAATGATTACTGATTATTTTACAAAGTGGGTTGAAGCTGCAGCGTATTCAAAGATACGTCAGACGGAAGTAGTTGATTTCCTGTGGCGTTATGTCATTTGTCGATTCGGAGCACCCAAAGAGATTGTCATGGATAACGGTCCCCAATTCGTTGGTCAGAAGGTCACAAAGTTCCTTGAAGATCTGCATATTAAAAGGATTACTTCCTCCCCGTATCACCCAGTGGCAAACGGGCAGGCGGAATCGACCAACAAGATAATAGTGGATTCACTCAAGAAGCGTCTCGAGCAGGCCAAAGGGTGTTGGGTGGAAGAACTCCCTGGGGTTCTTTGGGCATATAGAACAACCACAAAAATGAGCACCGGGGAGACGCCCTATTCTTTAGTATATGGTTCTGACGCACTGATTCCAGTCGAAATTGGCGAGCCAAGCCTACGATACTCCCATGCAACTGTAGAATCTAATTCAGTCAACCTCTCCGAGGAATTGGACTTTCTAGAAGAACGCAGGGAATTAGCACTGATAAGAGTAGTGGCTCAGAAAGAAAGGGTAGAGCAATATTATAATCGGGGACTGAGGCTACGTAACTTCGAAGTCGGGGACTTTGTATTGCGTAGGGTCTCCCAGAATACGCAAAAACGTCGGCAAACTTGGTCCAAACTGGGAGGGTCCCTACAAGGTGGTTGCATCAGCTGGTAAGGGTTCATACCGTTTGGCACGACCAGATGGATCGCTTCTACCCAGCAGTTGGAACGTGACTCACTTGAAGAGGTACCACTTCTAAGTGGTACAGGGTTAGTGTTTCTATCCATTTTACGTTGCTTACATGCCTTCGTTCTCTTTTAAGTTGCTCTGTTTTCTTATCTTTGTCTAAATGGTACTAACGGTCTCAAAAGGCCAGATCCGTTTAGCTCAACTGGTAGAGCTCGAAGTACTTGCGCTTCGCGGCTGTGGGTTCAAATCCCGCAACGGACACACTCCTCTTTTGGTTATATGTGTTCTCAGATTCAGCGCTTCACCCATTGTCTTTTCATGTCTGAAATTACGAAATTTCAACATAAAAACAGGGGGGTGGCGAGGGCCCCAGTAGGCCAAAGTCCCGGCTAACATAGGTGATCTTCGAGCAGAGCAAGGTCATTCGCTAAAAGCACGGCTAAGCAAAATCAAGTAAGTTCAATAGAACTATTTTACTTGTGCTATATTATTTTCTACATTTTGCGGCCAGTATCCGCTCAAGTCCCATGACTTTACGACCAGACAATCTTGTGTTCTGATTTACGACCAAACAATCCTACGTTCTGGTCATTGGGTTACTTGTCCTTTTCAATAGAAATGACAGGGCAGCCTTAGCCAAACCAAATTTTTTCTGCGAATACTTTCAACTGTCAAATATGATAAGCAAGGTTTATCGCAAAACCGTCTTACACGGTCAAATTTCAGTCAGCCTAAACGAAAACCGTCTTACACGGTCAAATTTCAGTCAGCCTAAACAACCTGGTTTCGTTCAGCCTAGAAAGCCTGACTTCAGTCATCTTAACTAAGGGTAGCTTAACCTGATTACGATCAGATTTTATTTCAAAGCATCTGCGCAGATTAAACCAAAAAGGGAACTCAGACACTAAGGTTTGAAACATAATCTTGACCTCTGAAAACCTCACTAAGCAATAAACAACAACAGCATTCATATAAGTGAAACTTGAAAGACTAAAAATGGTCGTCAAGCCTCAACCAGTCAGACAAAAGAGGAAATAGCCAAAATATAAATTCTTTCATAAGTTGACAACATTCAGAGTTAACGACACCCGATAAATTTACAAGAAGGACCAGACAAGGCATCAATCGTCATGTTGACCAGGATCCCGACCTGATGCACTAGCTCCATCAGTCGGATCCCCACCCAAGTCTTCATCTTCTTCATCTTCATTGTCCTCGCTGCCTTCATCGTCCCCTTCGACATCATCGTCATCAGCTCCCACTTCCATGCCCAGGACTTGCTTGACACTGATGATGGCTGCTATGGTCTGATCGAGGACTAAGTCTACATTGATCTGGCCGCGCTGCATTTGGATAAGCAATTTCTTTTTGGCCTCAAGAGCTTCTAGCTTGGAGTCGATCGTGTAACGATCCCGCAAATTTGCCAACTCCTTCGTCAGTAGCTCCTGAACCTTTGCAGATTCCGCAGCCCGATTTCTGGCCTCTTGTAGTTCTCCTCGAGCAGCTTGAGATTCAGCCTCAGCTTTGTTCATGTTCCTCAACATCAGGTCGGAAGCGTCGCGGATACTCTCCAGAGTAACTTCCTTCATATTGAGCTCGTGGGCAAGTTGGGAAATCTGACGACCTTGCTCGTCCATCTTCGCTTTCAGGTCTTCAAAAGACAACGCAAACCTGTCCTTCTCATCTAGAAGACGGTCCCTCTCCTCGAGGAGTGTGCTTATCTTGTCGTTAGCTTCAGCGTTGGATTTCTCCAACCTATCTATCTTATCCTCAAAGAAGCCACGTCTTCCCTCCAGGACCCGCTTCTCCCCGATCAGAACCTGTTTTTCCTCTTCTAAGGCTTGGTTGTCCCGAAGAGCCTTCAGAAGATCTTTCTTAAGGCCCAGAACTTGATCCTGGTTGTTCAGCCTGGAGCGGAGCATGAGCTCGGTAGCCATCATACTCGCCTGGCAACAAGTAAAAAATACACAGGTAATTAGAACTAAGGTTTTTGATAAAAATAAAGAAAGTAAAGAAGGAAACATTACCCGAGCAGTGTCCTCAGCAATTGCGTAAGCCAACTGCTCATCGTTCATGCTGCGCATGTTTCACCCTTCGCGAAGGCCGATCAGGTTGGACGTCACCTTGACTAAGTGGCCAGGCTTCGTCAGAAAATCCGTGTCTGGGGGGATGATGAAGTCACACTCCCTCATACACGGCCTGGGCTCTCTCGCTTGTTCCGAAGGATAGTTGGGGCCAAATTTGTGGCGAATACCTTTAACGGAGTACGCCCCAATCGTACCTCCTAAAGATACTCGCCTGGTAAGCCTAGTGCGAGAGACCTCGACGTCACTTGTCTCGTCGAGGCCCAGGGTGTCGCACTCTTGCAAATAAACTGGCGCCACCCCGTCGGCAGCCAAGTTCATCATGTCCTTATAATAGAAGACCTGGGGTTCAGCCTCCCCCCCAGCCTTCCTCTGATCACCAACCTCCTCATCCTTCTCCTCATCCTTCTCCTCACCCTTCTCCTCACCCTTCTCCTCATCCTCCTCTCTCATCGGCTCCTTGCCTGGGCGCCTGTGGCTGGCCTGCTCAGGCTCACTTTGTTGGCTTCCAACCCGTTCAGGCTCGTTCGGCTTTGAGGCCTCAGGAAAGAATGCAAAACTTTCGTGCATTCTTTCCTCCCCCATTTCCTCAGCTTTTTCTCCTTCCCCATCACCAACTCGGGGACTCTCCTCAAAAGCATAAGAGGAAGTCTCTACGACCCTCCTCTTATCACTCCGAAGATATGCCCTCCTCCTCCGGGTCAAGCTCACGTCGGGAGCCTCTGAATCTGAAAGGACAACCACCACGGGCTCAGTAGATTCAGGGGCAGCTGCCGAGCTTTTGACACTCTCCTGCCCAGCCTTGGGGGTCTCAGCAGCAGCGACAGTGGCCTCAACTGTTTTCTCAGAAGACTGAGGGGTCTTACGAGCTGTCCTTTTCTTCTTTTTGGGTTTACTCTTTTCGGAGTCGGTTTGCTTTCTCTTCAAGCTCGCAAGGACCTCCTCGCCACCCTCCCTGGCTTTAACCGCTGCAGCAGTTTGGAGAATGGCAGCTGCCTCCTCGTTGATCTCAGCCACAGGGTCAACAATTTCCTCCACAGGAGGAGGAGCAGGAAAGTAATTACCACCAGTACCTAGACCTGAGAATAGAAGCATATTAACACCGTAACGAGTTCAGCATAAGTTAGCAGGAATTCGAAGTAGTTAGCTTACCATGGGTGCTGGGGTTAGACAAATGCCTCAAGGAAGCATAGTGAGACCATTGCCTCTGCTCGTGAGTGAACTCTATTAGAATTGGTTCAACCCAAGCAGACAATTCCTCCTCGGTAATCAGACCATCATAGGGGATCTTGTCAGCTAACCAACAAAGAGCGGAAATTAGAAAATACAGATACATAATCCAGAGAATATTCAATATAAAGACTCGGGGACTTACGAGTTTTGTTCCACGCCTCGCGGAGACTAGTTTTGTCGCCACGTGTGAGGAGTCTAGACTGCACATAAACGTACCGATGCATCCAACCCCTATCCCCTGAATCTTCAGATTTGCTCACTAGAGCTTTTCTTCCCCTCATACGGGCGTTAATATACCCATCTCTAGCAACCTGAAGGCTATACAAAGCAATAAAATGCTTAAATTCAAAATCCTGCTCAGTCTCGTCGGCAAACCACTGCAGCAGGGAAATAATCCTATAAACGCTTGGACACAGCTGCCCCGGGCAGATGAGGTAATACTTACAAATATCCTCTATAACAGGGTGCAACGGGAACGTATGGCCTATCGTGAATGGATACGTAGATATGGCTGTCCATTCGGGCCTCGTTGAAGTGATATTTTCCGTTGGAAGGGGGCAAGAAACCATAACATCATCATCCCAGCCGCAATCTGTCCTAACCCTGGGCAAAATGTCAGGAGTGATTGACCTCTTAAAACGGCTGGAAGGCCACGACCTTATGTTACCATAATGACTGGACGAGCTGATTGAACAGTCATTTTCAAGATTTCCCCAAATTTTTGGGATCACATCGGCAACTAAAGTTGGAGAACTCGTAGGTTGACTAGCCGCTGCCGAAGAAGTACTAGCTGCAGCATCCATGTTCAAACTCCTCTTGGCTTTTGGAGACATTTGTATTAGAAGACTGGAAGAATTTGTCGCGTTTCAAATCTTTTGGAAAGTTGTTTGAGAGCTTTGAAGGTTGGTATGAAATTTGGAATAAAAAGATTTTCAGCTGGTGGAAATCATATTTATAGGGTTCGCAAAACCCACACGTGGCGGACATCCGCACAAGAGATGAATCGATCCAGCCGTTGAAGAAAATAATGAAATAAAAATCGGAGTGACGGTTTCTCGTCTTGGGACGTGCAAGACGTGAGTAGGCGCAGTTCAATCATCACGCCTGCAGTCTCGGAACGCGCAACAGTCACTTCTTCAGTAAAAAGTGGAGCGGAATTGACAGCTTGCACGTTTTGTCTTTAATAGAGCATTTAATGCATACACTAATAGGACGCCAATCAATCAAAAGCTCTTGAGAAAGCATTTAATACTTATACTGATGGGATGACGATCAGTTCAACGGGCAGCATCTTGTAAGGACTCATGCTTACTATTTAAGGAGAGGTCAAAAGAGTTCATTCCCGCTCGCAATTCGTTTTCCACTCCTCGACCAGATTCTCTGCCCGAGAAGTGCGGGGACGATCTGTATTGGGTTAAATCCATCGTCACCAAAGTTGGTGACTAGGCATCCACGTAGGACGGCGCACAGACGACATGTGGCTATGAAGGGACACAAAGACAATGGATAAGATCGAAGATAGACAGTTACAACGGACAGATGAACGGTCACCACGGCCAGAAAAGTCGCAGCTCATCAATCAAGTCAGTTCAAAATGGAAATCTTATCCATAAGCAACGCAACTGCTCGACTAAGGAGTTACAACTGCTTGTGAACGAACACATAGTTATCTATATATTGTAATCTAAGTCACAAGCATTGAATCTAATGCTTCTCTGATTCTACACTTGTATTCAAACTATTTACTAGCATTCAATTCTTTATCTCCAGCGAATATTTATTACTACTGATAATCGAAAGATCTCTTTTATTGTTCCATTGACTGAGTATCATAAAGAGTACGAGGAAGGGAATTTAATCAAGTCTAAACGGCCTGAGCACGGTTCCTTTTTCGCTCGACTATTCATTTATTATATTGCATTGATTGCATCTTTATTCTTTCGCATTTATTACTGTCATTTATATTTCTTCCATTAAGAGCGTTCAATCTCGATTATTGACCGTAACTCCGCTTTATAAATTTAATTGTAAATTAACCTAACAAAACGAAATTACGGTTAAACATTACTCTGTTATTATATTGATATATCTGTAAAGTAAAAGGGTTGATTAGCTTGTTAATATGGTCCTAATTAGAAATCACTACACTAATTTAAACTAATTCCCCAGGGGAAGATTTATGGCTATGGTTGCAAGTTAAAATCCTTTGATTGCATTGGTGGTCTAACATCTTTTTCTGGAACATATGTGGATTATATTGGAACATACTTTTTTTAAATTAAATTTCGCTTGGTATTTCATAGTAAAACAGAATACATAAAACGAGGGGGTCTAACTGCCAACCTCTATATAGTCCTTTGTAGCACATATCCATACCCTTTACAAAAAATAAAATGAAGAACTTTATATCACACGTTAACTTATATGGGAATAATAAGCACATAAGAATTTAACAATTGCTACTATTTTTTTGTTCATTACATTGAATGATAAATAATGTGCAGAAGGAGGAGGTGGTAAACGAAGCTAACTCATGGACTAAGTCTGCAACAAAAGGACTTATTGAAGAAGTTCTCGAGCTCAAGCATATCAAAGATGACACTACGCTCTTACTTGCAAATGCCTTGTATTTTAAAGGTTCATGGACAGACGATTTTAAGGAAAGTCTCACCCAAAACAAAGATTTTCACCTACTGAATGGATCCAAGGTTTCAGTTCCTTCCATGACTGGTTGTGGGAAGTATTTATACGGATCATTCGAAAGTTATCAAGCAGTGAAAATTCCTTACGAAAAGGGGAATGACAAAAAAGAGTTTGCCATGTACTTGTTTCTTCCTGATGAAAGAGACGGATTGTCAAGCTTGTTGAAGAAAGTGAACTCTGATTCAAACTTCTTTACGCGAAAATTCAAGCTATGGAATGAAAACCTTGATGCATTTTACATTCCAAAGTTCAAATTCTCATTTACCACTCTAGAAGGGTTGGCAACAATGAAAGAAATGGGATTGACACTACCTTTTGAGAAGACTTGCCAGGACCTAATAGAGATACTGGAAAATAGAAGGCCTTTATGTGTATCCATGGGTTGGCAATAATAAATATTCGCTGGAGATAAAGAATTGAATGCTAGTAAATAGTTTGAATACAAGTGTATGTTTAGAGAAGCATTAGATTCAATGCTTGTGACTTAGATTACAATATATATATAACTATGCGTCCGTTCACAAGCAGTTGTAACTCCTTAGTCGAGCAGTTGCGTTGTTTTTGGATAAGATTTCTATTTTGAACTGGCTTGATTGATGAGCTGCGACTTTTCTGGCCGCGGCGACTGTTCATCTGTCCGTTGTAACTGTTCATCTTCGATTCTATCCATTGCCTTTATGTCCATTCACAGCCATGTGTCGTCTATACGTTATCCTACGTGGATGCTTAGTCACCAACTTTGGTGACGACGGATTTAACCCAATACAGATAGTCCCCGCACTACTCGGGCAGAGAATCTGGTCGAGGAGTGGAAAGCGAGTTTTGGGCGGGAAAGAACTTTTTGGAATTTATCCCAAGTAACATATTTGAATCCTTGTATTCGTGTTTGGATGCTGCCCGTTGAACCCTTCATAGGCTTTTGATTGAGTGACGTTTTATCAGTATGAGCATTAAATGCTCCGCTAAAGACAAAACGTGCAAGTTGTCAATTCCATTCCACTTTTTACTGAGAAAGTAACTGTTGCGCGTTCCGAGACTGCAGGTGTGATGATTAAACTGCGCCTACTCACGTCTCGCACGTCCCAAGGCAAGAAACCGTCACTCCGATTTTTACTTCGTTATTTTCTTTAACAGCTGGATTTATTCACCTCTTGCGTGGATGTTCGCCACGTGTAGGGCGGATTGGGCTTTACCAACTCTATAAATAGGATTTCCACCATCCTAAATCCTTTTACTGAATTCCAAATCTTATTCGAACCTTCAAAGTTTCAAAACACCCTTTTAAAATCCTCTAAAACGCAGAAAGTTCTTCCAATTGTCTGGTTCAAATGTCTCCAAAAGCTAAGAAAAGCTTGAATATGGATGCTGTGGCTACCAGTTCTTCAGCGGCAGCTGGTCAATCTACGAGTTCCCCGACTTCAGTTGCTGACGTGATTCCGAAAGTTTGGGGAAATCTTGAAAATGACTGTTCGGTCAGCTCGTTCAGTCATTATGGCAACATAAGGTCGTGGCCTTCGAGTCGATTCAAGAGTTCGATTACCCCTGACCTTTTGCCTAAGGTTAAGGAAGATTGCAGCTGGAATGACGACGTTACAGTTTCTTGCCCCTTTCCGATGGAGAATATTACTTCTACGAGAACTGGGTGGACGGCTATATCAACGTACCCATTCACAATAGGTCACACGCTCCCGTTGCATCCCGTTGTAGAGGACATTTGTAAATATTACCTTATCTGCCCGGGACAGCTGTGTCCGAGTATTTATAGGATTGTTTCTTTGCTACAATGGTTTGCCGACGAGACTGAACAGGACTTTAATTTTAAGCATTTCATCTCCCTGTACAGCCTTCAGGTCGCGAGAGACGGGTATATCAATGCCCGTATGAGGGGAAGAAAAGCTCTAGTGAGCAAATCTAAAGATACAGGAGACAGGGGTTGGATGCATAGGTATGTCTATGTGCAGTCCAGACTCCTCACACGTGGCAGCAAAACTAATCTCCGCGAAGTGTGGAATAAAACTCGTAAGTCCCCGAGTCTTTGTATTGAATATTCTCTGAATTATGTATCTGCACTTTCTAATTTTCACTCTTTGTTGGTTAGCAGACAAGATTCCCTATGATGGTCTGATTACCGAGGAGGAATTGTCTGCTTGGGTTGAACCAATTCTGGTGGAGTTCACCCACGAGCAGAGGCAATGGTCTCACTATGCTTCCTTAAAGCATTTATCTAACCCCAGCACCCATGGTAAGCTGATTTACTCGAATTCCTGCTAACTTATGCAGAATTCATTATGGTATTAACATGCCTATATTCTCAGGTCTAGGTACTGGTGGTAGCTATTTCCCTGCTCCTCCTCCTGAGGAAGCGATTGTTGATCTTGTGGCCGAGATCAACGAGGAGGCGGCTGCTATTCTTCAGACCGCTGCAGCTATCAAGGCCAGGGAGGGTGGCGAGGAGGTCCTCGCGAATTTAAAGAGAAAGAAGTCTGACTCGGAAAAGAGCAGACCCAAGAAGAAAATGAGGACAGCTCGTAGGACTCCTCAGCCTTCCGAGAAAACAGTTGAAATCAATACTGCTGCGGCTGATACGCCCAAGTCTGGGCAAGAGAGTGTTAGAAGCTCGGCGGCGGCCCCTGAATCTGCGGATCCTGTAATTTTTGACATTTCAGATTCAGACGCTCCCGATGTGAGCTTGACTCGGAGGAAGAGGGCATCTCTTCGAGGTGATAAGAAGAGGGACGTAGAGACTTCTTCTTACGCTTTCGAGGAGAGTCCCCGAGTCATTGGTGAGAAAGGAGATAGATCTGGGGAGGTAGGGGAAGAGGGAGTGCGTGAAGACTTTGCTTTTTTTCCTGAGGGCCCAGAGTTGGATGAGCCTGTACGGGTTGATGGCCAGCAGGGCGAGTCTGAGCAAGTCGGCCATAGGCGGCCTGGTAAAGAGCCGGTGATGGAGGAGGATAAGGAGGAAGGCGAGGAGGTTGGTGAACAGAGGAAAACTGAGGGGGAGGATGAACCTCAGGTTTTTCATTATAAAGACATGATGAACTTGGCTGGTGAGGGGGTGGCGCCAGTTTATCTACAGGAATGCGACACTTTGGGCCCCGACGAGGCAGGTGACATCGAGATCTGTCGCACTAAGCTCACTAGGCGAGTATCTTTAGGAGGGAAGGTTGGGGCGTATTCTGTCAAGGGCATACGCCACAAATTCGGTCCCCAATATCCCTCTGAGCAAGCGAGGGAGCCAGGCCGTGCATGAGGGAATGTGACTTTTCCATTTCCCCAGACACAGACTTTTTGACGAAGCCTGGCCACTTAGTTAAAGTGATGTCCAACCTGATCGGTCCTCGTGAGGAATGGAACATGCGCAGTATGAGCGACGAGCAGCTGGCTTATGCAATCGCTGAGGATACTGCTCGGGTAATGTTTCCCTCTTTATTCTTTTACCTTTATCGATATCTTAGTTCTAATTACTTACGCATTTTTACTTATTGCCAGGCAAGCTGATGGCTGCCGAGATCATGTTCTGTTCCAGGCTGAATAATCAGGAACAAGTACTTGGCCTTAAGAAAGATCTTTTGAAAGCTCTTCGAGACAATCAGGCCTTAGAAGAGGAGAAGCAAGCTCTGATCAGGGAGAAGCGGGTCCTGGAGGGGAGGCGTGGCTTCTTTGAGGATAAGATAGACAGGTTGGAGAAATCCAACACTGAGGCTAACGACAAGATAAGCACGCTCCTCGAGGAGAGGTACCGTCTTCTGGATGAGAAGGAAAGGTTTGCGTTATCCTTTGAAGACCTGAAAGTGAAGATGGATGAGCAAGGTCGTCAGATTTCCCAACTTGCCCATGAGCTGAATATGAAGGAAGTTACTCTGGAGAGTATCCGCAACGCTTCCGACCTGATGCTGAGGAACATGAACAGAGCTGAAGCTGAATCTCAGGCTGCTCGAGGAGAACTACAAGAGGCTAAAAATCGGGCTGCGGAATCTGCAAAGGTTCAAGAGCTATTATCGAAGGAGTTGGCGAATTTGCGGGATAGTTATACGATCGACTCCAAACTGGAAGCTCTTGAGGCCAAAAAGAAGTTGCTTATCCAAATGCAGCGCGGCTAGATTAACGTCGACTTGGTTCTTGATCAGACCATAGCAGCCATCATCAGCGTCAAGCAAGTCTTGGGCATGGAAGTGGGGGCTGACGACGACGATGTCGAAGAGGACGATGAAGGCAGTGAGGACAACGAAGATGAAGAGGATGAAGATTTGGGTGGGGATCCGACTGATGGAGCTAGTGCATCAGGTCGGGATCCTGGCCAAAAAGACGATTGATGCCTCATTTAGTCCTTCTTGTAAATTTATCGGATGTCGCTGACTCCGAATATTTGTTAACTTTATGAATGAATGTATATTTTGGCTGTTTTCCTTTTTTGTCTGACTGGCCGAGGCTTGACGACCCTTTTCAAGTTTCGCTTACATGAATGCCGCTGTTGTTTATCGCTTAATGGGGTTTTCAGAGGTCAAAATTATGTTTCAAATCTTAGTGTCTGAGTTCCCTTTTTGGTGTTAATCTGCGCAAATGTTTTGAAATAAAATCCCTTCATAACCAGGTTAAGCTACCCTCAGTTAAGATGACTGAAGTCAGGCCCCCTGGGCTGGACGAAACCAGGCCGTTTAGGCTGACTGAAATTTGGCCGCGTAAGATGGTTTTGCGATAAACTTTGCTTATCATATTTGACAATTGAAAGTTTTCGCAGAAGAAAAAAAAATTTGTTGTTTGGTTAAGGTTGCCCTGTTATTTCTATTGAAAAGGACAAGTAACCCAATGACCAGAACGCAGGATTGTTTGGTCGTAAATTAGAACACAAGATTGTCTGGTCGTAAAGTTGTGGGATTTGAGCGGATACTGGCCGCGAAATGTAGAAAATAACGCAGCACAAGTAAAATAGTTCTATTGAACTTACTTGATTTTGCTTAGCCATGCTTTTAGCGAATGACCTTGCTCTGCTCGAAGATCACTTATGTTAGCCGGGACTTTGGCCTACTGGGGCCCTTGCCACCCCCCTGTTTTTATGTTGAAATTTCGTAATTTCAGACATGAAAAGACAATGGGTGAAGCGTTGAATCGGAGAACACATATAACCAAAAGAGGAGTGTGGCCGTTGCGGGATTTGAACCCACAGCCGCGAAGCACGAGGACTTCGAGCTCTACCAGTTGAGCTAAACGGATCTGGCCTTTTGAAGACCGTTCGTACCATTTAGGCAAAGATAAGAAAACAGAGTAACTTAAAAGAGAACGAAGGCAGGTAAGCAATCATAAGATGGATAGAAACACTAACCCCTGTACCACTTAGAAGTAGTACCTATTCAAGTGAGTCACGTTCCAACTGCTGGGCAGAAGCGATCCATCTGGCCGTGCTAAACGGTATGAACCCTTACCAACTGATGCAACCACCTTGTAGGGACCCTCCTAGTTTGGACCAAGTTTGTCGACGTTTGCCTCTTGCGTATTCTGGGAGACTCTGCGCAATACAAAGTCCCCGACTTCGAAGTTACGTAGCCTCAGTCCCCGATTATAATATTGCTCTACCCTTTTTTTTTTGAGCCACTACTCGTATCAGTGCTAATTCCCTGCGTTCTTCTAGAAAATCCAATTCCTCGGAGAGGTTGACTGAATTAGACTCTGCAGTTGCATGGCCTATCGTAGGCTTGGCTCGCCAATTTCGACTGGAATCAATGCATCAGAACCATATACTAAAGAATAGGGCGTCTCCCCGGTGCTCATTTTTGTGGTTGTTCTATATGCCCAAAGAACCCCGGGGAGTTCTTCCACCCAACACCCTTTGGCCTGCTCGAGACGCTTCTTGAGAGAATCCACTATTATCTTGTTGGTCGATTCCGCCTGCCCGTTTGCCACTGGGTGATAAGGGGAGGAAGTGATCCTTTTAATATGCAGATCTTCAAGGAACTTTGTGACCCTCTGACCAACGAATTGGGGACCGTTATCCATGACAATCTCTTTGGGTGCTCCGAATCGACAAATGACATAACGCCACAGGAAATCAACTACTTCCGTTTGTCGTATCTTTGAATATGCTGCAGCTTCAACCCACTTTGTAAAATAGTCAGTAATTATTAGCAAGAAACGTACCCCTCTGGGTGCAGTGGGTAGTGGCCCAACGATGTCCATTCCCCACTTCATAAACGGCCACGGGGAGATGATTGAATGCAAGGGCTCCGCTGGTTGATGGAGGAGATGTGCAAACCTTTGGCACTTATCGCATTTTTTGACAAATTCGTTAGTATCTTTCTCCATTTTGTCCCAGTAATAGCCTGCTCGTATAAGTTTTCGCGCAAGCGCCTTTCCTACCAAGTGATTTCCACAGCATCCCTCATGAACTTCCCTCATCACATACTCTGTTTGGCTGGGACCTAGACATTTGGCAAGTGGACCTGCAAAAGTCTTTCGATAGAGGGTGCCATCTATAATTGTATATCTGGCGGCTTTTATCCTCAGTTTTCGAGCAGCCTTAATGTCCGATGGCAGGGTTCCATGCAGTATATAATTGATTATCTCATTCCTCCAATCCCAAGTCAGATTGGTCGTGTTGACCTCTATTGCGTCTTTATCGATTGTTGTACACAGGAGATGAGCTACGGCCACTGAACCTGCTGCTCCAATCTCTGCGACTGAACCCAAATTTGCCAAGGCATCGGCTTCATGATTCTCCTCTCGGGGGATCTGTGTGGCTTCCCAATTGTTGAATTGTGCCAGCAAACCAGTAACTCAGGCAAGATATCTTTGCATACGAGACTCCCTTGCAACGAAACCTCCAGTTATCTGGTTGACGACCAGGGCGGAATCACTCTTAAGATGAATCCTGTCTGCTCCATAATCTCGAGCCAGTTTCAATCCTGCAATTACGGCCTCATATTCGGCCTCATTATTAGTAATAAAGGGACATTTTATGGCCTGTCTAATGGTCTCCCCCGAGGGAGTGGTGAGGACTAAGCCTAGCCCTGACCCTTTCACGCTCGAGGACCCGTCGGTGTGCAAGGTCCAAGTCCCCGACTCGGATCCGGCGAAAAGAACCGCCTCACGCTGAGCATCAGGGTACATGGTGGCGCTAAAATCTGCGATAAAATCTGCTAGAGCTTGAGACTTTATGGCTACCCGGGGTTGATAAGATATATCAAATTCACTTAATTCTACTGCCCACTTTACTAGCCTGCCCGAGAATTCAGGTTTGTGCAAGATACTACGTAAGGGGAAGGTAGTAACTACAGCTATTGAGTGACTTTGAAAATAAGGTCTTAATTTACGGGCAGCGATTACCAATGCTAGTGCTAATTTCTCCAAAGGTTGATAGCGGGTTTCAGCATCTAATAAGGATTTGCTAATGTAATAAATCGGTAGTTGCTTACCTTTGTCTTCTCGAACCAAAACTGCACTTACCGCTGACTCAGACACGGCCAGGTAGAGCAATAGTTGTTCACCTGGTTGTGGCGTTGAAAGTAAAGACGGGCTTGACAAGTACCGCTTCAAATCCTTAAGTGCTTGCTGACATTCAGGGGTCCATTCGAACTCCTTGTTCTGTTTCAGCACGTCGAAGAAGCTTTTGCCGGTCAGATGAGCGGGAGATGAATCTCCTCAGCGCTGCTACTCTCCCGGTCAGCCGCATCACATCTTTTCTGTTATGAAGTACGTCGGGGATGGCTTCTATCGCTTTTATCTGGGCGGGGTTCACCTCGATCCCTCGCTGGGAAACGATGAAACCAAGGAATTTCCCTGAACCCACTCCAAATGCGCATTTCTCCGGGTTGAGTTTCATGTTGTATTGATCAAGGATTCGAAAGGCCTCCTCCAAATGAGCTAAGTGATCCTCTGCCCGTTTGGATTTGATCAGCATGTCGTCGATGTAAACTTCCATGGTTTTGCCAATGTGATCGTGAAACATCCGGTTGACTAATTGTTGGTAAGTTGCACCTGTATTTTTAAGTCCAAAAGGCATTACTTTGTAGCAATACGTACCTCGGCAAGTAATGAAGGAAGTTTTCTCCTGGTCGTCGGGATTCATCAAGATTTGGTTATAGCCTGAATATGCATCAAGGAATGTAAGCACCTCGTGCCCGGCCGTCGCGTCGATTAGTTGGTCAATTTGAGGTAGTGGATAAGAGTCTTTCGGGCAGGCTTTGTTCAGATCAGTGAAGTCGATGCAGACCCTCCACTTGCCGTTTTTCTTTGCCACTACGACTACGTTGGCCAACCAATCTGGATACTTGACTTCTCGGACGGAGCCAATCTTGAGCAAGCGGTCAACTTCGTCGTTTATGATCTGGTTCCTGAATGCTCCTTGCTGGCGCTTCTTTTGCTTCACTGGGCGGTAGTATGGATCCACATTCAACTTATGAGAGATAATCTTCGGGGAGATTCCTGTCATATCTTCATGTGACCACGCAAAGGTGGTGTGCCGCTCCTTGAGGAAGTGCAAGATACCTTTGCGCAAGTCTTTGTTTAGCTCTGCTCCCAAATATACCTTCCTTTCGGGCATGTTGTCGAAAAGTTCTTCTGGTTCCAAAGCTTCAATAGTTGGCACGTACTCTTCTCGTGCATCCAATTTTGATATGAATTTCGGGATTTGGTAGTTTGATGCTTCATTGCTTGATTCTGATCCCGTGTTCTTTAATTGCTATTTTGCTTCCTCGGGGAGCTTGACTGCGACCGAGTAGCAATCTCTAGCGCAACGCTGCTCTCCCCGAACTACTCGTATTCCCCACTCTGAAGGGAATTTCATCACTTGATGATAGGTTGACGGGACTGCCTGCATGTCGTGTATCCATGGCCTCCCAAGGATTATGTTGTAGGCCATGTCCCCATCGATGACATGAAATGTTGTGCGTCTCATGACCCCTTCGACCAGGGTCGTCAGTGTAATTTCTCCCAACGTTTTCTCGCTGGAATTGTTAAATCCTGAGAGAACGCGAGAAATTGGTACAATCCCATCGTATAGTTTCAACTGCTGCACGACCCGAGACAATATGATGTTTGCTGAACTGCCTGGATCAACGAGTACTCTCTTGACGTCTAATTCTTCCACTCGTAGTGTTATCACTAAAGCGTCCATGTGAGGAAATTGCAAGCCATCTGCATCTGCTTCTTCAAAAGTCATCGTATCCTCAAGTCGCGGTCGTTTGGTCTTCGTAATAGAGACTTTGGCGTATTTCTTTGCTGTGTATGTGACTGCATCAACCTCAATTCCACCAGAGATGATGTTGACTGTCATTTTTGGAGAAGATACTCGGGGAGGTCTTGATTTGTTTTGCTGGGCCTTCGCGTGAGTTTGCTTCCCTTTTTCTGTCAAGTACTCCTTGAGATAGCCCTGTTTCAACAAATTAGCAACTTCGTACCTTAGAGCCTTGCAGTCATCCGTTGTGTGGCCGTGATCGCGATGGAATTCGCACCACAAGTTTTTGTTGTGTTTGCTGGGGTCGCCCTTCATATCCTTAGGCCATTTGACCTTTTCGCTCATCTCCTCGAGCACTGCTATGAGTTCGACTGCTCCGATGTTGAAGACGGGCAGGGTTGGAATCCCACTAGAAGTTGAGGTGGAATCATCGCTCCTTGCCAGGCCTTTGTTGCTGCGACCGCGTCCGTTTGAGTTGGTACGCGACTGACTGGGATATGGCTCGTGCCGTACATCTGGCCTATCTTTCTCGATCTTTCCCCCAGCGCCATTGGTGCGAGCTTGGCTCCGTCCTCGGGTACCTGTGCCAATTAATTTATCTTCGTCTATACGTACCTTGGAATTATAACGGTTGTAGACATCCGACCAGTTTGCCGCAGGATATTCTCGCAGGGACTCGTACAACCGCCTGGTCGCTTCAGAGCTCTTGACGTCCAAGCTGTTCGTGAATGCAATAGCCGCCCATCGATCTGGAACTTTGGGTAGCAACATACGTTCGCGCTGAAAGCGATCCACATACTTCCGGAGAGACTCCCCGGGCAGTTGCTTGATTTCAAAGATGTCCTCAACTCTTGTTTCTGTTTTCTGAGCACCTGTGTGTGCTTTGACAAATAACTCCGCCATCTCGGCAAAAGATCCTATTGAATTTGGTGGCAGCATTGAATACCACCGTAGAGCGCCGTCCGCTAAGGTTTCTACGAACTTCTTCAATTGCACTGATTCGATCTCCTCGTCGGTGAGATCGCTTGCTTTTATGAAATTGCTGAACATCATCAAGTGATCATTAGGGTCAGTTGTTCCCCGGTATCTTGGTATGTTTGGCATTTTGAACGTTTTGGGGATGGCCTTTGGTGCTGCTTCTTTCTTCCAAGGCCTTTGAGTATACCGTTGAACGTCAACTTTTTTCAAAGTGGGTGGTGCACCAGGGATCTGGTCAATCCTCTCATGAAGGGAGCGCTGCAGGGCCTCCTGGCTCTCTTTGAACTGCCTGGTGAGGGCCTCCATGACCTCGCTCATTTCTGTTGGCGCCGCTGATCCTGCATTTTGATTTTCAGCGCGCCTTGAGGCATGAGATGGTGAAGCATCCCTTGGACATCCCATGGGTGGATTTCCTGTGTTTGGCAGGTTTTGTCCTCGTAGGCTGTCGATAGCTTCCCGTATTTGCCTGTTGATTTCAGCCTGTTGCCGTATGAATTCAAGGACTGCGTCTTGAGAGTTCCTCGAATTCCCAGGGCCATTGGGTCTTCTAGATCCTCCAGCCCCCTGGTCGACGTTTCCTCGGCCAGGATGGCGGCTATTTCTGCTACCTTGCTGACTGTGCTCGTTCTCCTGTTCCGCTGGGAGCACATTCTCGTCCTCTGCAATGGGGATCACGTCGTCGTCTGCAAGGGGAACGTCTTGCTGCTCGTCCCCGGCCAAATTCAGGTCTACCTGCTCCGAAGCGTTGAGGTCTTGTTGCCCGTCAATGGGAGCGTTGTTGTGCGAGTTGTTATCTGCCATTTTGACAAAAAGAAAACGAAGAGAACCAGCGGGCGAGAAGAAAAACGAATAAGGAATAAAATACGATGAGCAATTAACCTACGAAAGTTATTGATCGGCTCCCACTGTGGTCGCCAAATTGTTTAACCGTAATTTCATTTTGTTAGGTTAAGTTACAATTAAATTTATAGAGCGGAGTCACGGTCAATAATCGAGATTAAATGCTCTTTACGGAAAGATATAAATGACAGTAATAAATGCGAAGAAATAAAGATGCAATCAATGCGATATAATAAATGAATATTCGAACAAAAAAGGAACCGTGCTCAGGCCGTATAGACTTGATCAAATTTTCTTCCTCGTACTCTTTATGATATTCAGTCAATGGAACAATAAATGAGATCTTTCGATTATCAGCGGTAGTAATAAATATTCGCTGGAGATAAAGAATTGAATGCTAGTAAATAGTTTGAATACAAGTGTATGTTTAGAGAAGCATTAGATTCAATGCTTGTGACTTAGATTACAATATATAGATAACTATGCGTCCGTTCACAAGCAGTTGTAACTCCTTAGTCGAGCAGTTGCGTTGTTTTTGGATAAGATTTCTATTTTGAACTGGCTTGATTGATGAGCTGCGACTTTTCTGGCCGCGGCGACTGTTCATCTGTCCGTTGTAACTGTTCATCTTCGATTCTATCCATTGCCTTTATGTCCATTCACAGCCATGTGTCGTCTATACGTTATCCTATGTGGATGCTTAGTCACCAACTTTGGTGACGACAGATTTAACCCCAATACAACCAGTTAACTCATCAACAAAAATATCATCATCATCAGCAGCCCAGCCTTAGTCCTTTTAGCTTTAATCCTTTTAGCCCATTTCGAGGCGCAACTCCCCAATTTGGTACACAGCCACCAGCAGGTTATCCCGCTAATTTTGGGCCCCTCTGACTCAACAACCTCCATTTAGTCAGCCAATTTATGGTTGGCCGCAGAATGCTCTTAGCGCACAAGGACATTATGGCCAGCCTCCCCCCGTGAATTGGGGTTATATGCAGACAGCTGCTCAACCAGGTTATGCTCAGTTTCATCTTGGCACTCAGCAACCTCCTTCTGCCGCCTAGTTATCGTACCCCGCCTCATAGGGCTCCACACATGACCCAACCTAGTTATGGCCAGCAATAGCCACCACCTCGAAGGAAATTTATTTTTCAGTAGGTTTTCTTTTCAAAACTTGAACATAGGCTTATTTTGGAATTTCTTAATTTGCATTATGCACCGGTTATTTTTTAAGTTCAATTTTCTTTATTAGACAAATTATGATGCACTTAACATTGTTTTACTGTTGAAGTACAATTCTATTTTAGAGGTTCATTTATTCTTTAAATCATTACCATTGTTTTTTCTCCATTACTTGGTTTACAATTCTTTTGCTGTTGGTGTTGCTATTTCTGGTACTTCTGCTACTTTGATTATATATCTGAGCTTTCTCTTCTATTTGTCGCTTGCATCTCTTTGTGATCATGGGAGATCATAAGTGAATGTGTGTATCAATGTTCGCCTTTCCATTGATATTTTTTGCTGGATTTTATACCTTCATGTGGATTGTAGTGGGTAGATCATTGAACTTAATGCTCGAGTCTGATTCACTCCAAATCTTTCTGCATGCAAAATTTTGTTAGACAAGAATTTGGTATTCTTGCTTCTTAGATAAAAGTACTTTGCAGTAGGTGTCTAATAAATTTTTTGAAAGAAACTTGTTTTTCATTGAAGGCTATAAATTGTACATGGAAAAGGAAATGGAAAGTGTAAAAGAATATTGTGTATATCTATACTTACCTTGTATAGAGAAATTATAGGAGAGATACTTAGGATATTCACTTACCTTTCATAGAGCCCTTGTTAGTTGTATGTATGTATTGTAATTCTGACTCCAAAGTGAATACACAAATCAGTTCAATTACATGGTATCAGAGCTCTAAGACTCGATCCACAGCTTCCTATTTTCAAACTTTTGCTCTTTTCTGTTCACTGGTTGTTTGGGGTTACATTGCGAAGTGGTCGATTTATCTCACCTCCACCACAGTAAGACTCAGGGGAGGATTCCGACCGGAATAAAGTATTTTCGGTGCCTGTTGGACAGCGCGTGGAGCAAAATCGCCGGCGCGTCAGATTTTCAGTGGTGGCGCGTGTCTACGCGTCTGTTCAAACTTCAGCAAAAAAAATTTGGTTCGGGGGTCGCACTGCCATTTCCGGCCGACCCATTTGGTGCTTCTGATCAACAGACATCTTTTGCATTTGGATTTCGTGGTTAGATCTGATTTGTCTGCTTCCGCTTGCGTTCTCTGATCAGTTTCAGATTTTGGTTTTTTACCTTCATGGTCAGATCTGTTCATCCCTCAGATATACTTGTTAGTTCTGTGATTTCTTTTGGTTACTTGTCCAGTTCTGTTGGGAAATATTTGTGTGATTTTAGAATCTGATCTCTTTGTGACCTGTGTTTGTTGAAATAATGGCTGATAATAAAGACATTAAGGCTGTTGTCACTGAATTAGTTCCAACTATGTCCAGAATTGCTAAACATAAATTGAATGGTTCTAACTATTTGGAATGGAGTAAAACCATTAGGGTTTATTTGCGTAGAATGGATAGAGATGATCATTTGATTAAAGATCCCCCGAATGATGAAACTAAACATGCATGGTTGAGAGATGATGCCCGTTTTTTCTTACCAATAAGAAATTCTATTAATAGTGACATTGTTGGTTTAACTAGTCATTGTGAGTTTGTTAAAGAATTGATGGATTATCGTGAGTTCTTATACTCTGGCAAAGAGGATTTGTCTCGGTTTTTTGATGTATGCAAGATATTTTATCGTGCTAAGAAAGGTGAGAAATCTCTCACGGCTTACTTCATGGATTTCAAGAAAACCTATGAGGAATTAAATTACTGATATCAAGGTGCAACAAAAGCAGAGAGAACAGATGGCCATAATGAGTTTTTTAGGTGGCCTTCCTTCTGAATTTTGAGACAACTAAATTTCAGATCCTTTCGAGCTTTGAGATTACTTCTCTCAAAGATGTGTTTAGCAGGGTACTACGCACTAAGAATACGTCATCTGCTCAACATAATATCCTGGTTGCTAAGGGTGGAGGAACTGATACCGGGAGAAGGTTTGACAACAAGGGAGGACGAAATAAGAATTCAGAATCAAGCAAACTATTGCCATGAGACAGGTCACTGGAAGGCAAACTGTAAGAAATTACAGGCTCGCAATCAGGCTAATCAGAATGGTCCTCGAGGGAGGGCTAATGTTGCAATTGCTCCTAGTTCATCTTCTGATGGTTCTGTTCTTATCTCAGCTGCAGATTTTGCTAAATTCTCTCAATATCAGGATTCATTGAAGGAGTTAGGTAAAGCATGTCTTGTTTCTGCTTCAAACAAATGGGTGATTGATTCTGGTGCCTCAGATCATATGACAGGTAATCCTAATACCTTTGCTAGTTTTCGTCCCTATAAAACACCCTCTTTTGTGACTATTGCTGATGGGTCAACTTACAACATTGTGGGCTCTGGGACAGTTAAACCAACCTCACATATTACCTTATCATCAGTTTTAAGTCTACCAAAATTCTCTTTTAATTTAATTTCTGCGAGTAGACTTACCAAAGATCTAAATTGTTGTATCTCATTTTTCCCTGATCATTGCTTGTTTCAGGATCTTGTGACGAAGCAGATTATTGGTAAAGGACATGTATTTGATGGTCTCTACATACTTGATGAATGGGTGCCTCGGTCTGTTGCTTGCTCTAGTGTCGTGTCTTCTTTTGAGTCACATTGTCGGTTGGGACATCCTTCTCTGCCTACTTTGAAGAAGTTGTGTCCTCAATTTCAGAATGTTTCTTCATTGGAGTGTGAGTCTTGTCGGTATGCAAAACACCATCACATCCCGTTAAGTCCTAGAATTAACAAACGAGCTGAGTTTGCTTTTGAATTAGTTCATTCAGATGTATGGGGACTATGCCCAGTTGTGTCAAAAATGGGATTAAGTATTTTGTTACTTTTGTGGATGATTTTTCTCGAATGACTTGGATTTATTTTATGAAAAATCGCTTTGAAGTATTTTCTCATTTTGTGCATTTTGTGCTGAAGTGAAAACCCAATTTAATTCTACTGTCCACACACTTCGAAGTGACAATGCTAAGGAGTATATGTCAATATCATTTCAGTCTTACATGAGAGAACATGGGATTATCCACCAGTCATCATGTGTTGATACACCCTCTCAAAATGGGGTTGATGAGAGGAAGAACAGGCATCTCCTTGAGACAGCTCGAGCACTTCTGTTCCAAACAAAAGTTCCTAAACCATTCTGGGCTGATGCTGTCACTACAACTTGTTTTCTAATCAATCGCATGCCCTCCGTTGTGCTAGATGGTGGTATTCTCTACAATGTTCTATTCCCAAACAAGTCACTATACCCTGTGGAGCTTAAGGTATTTGGAAGCACATGTTATGTTCGACCATCTGTTACCAAGTTGGATCCTAAGGCTTTGAAGTGTGTTTTCTTGGGTTATTCTCGACATCAGAAGGGGTACCGTTGTTACTCTACTGAATTGGTATTTAGTGTCCACCGATACGTTGTGTTTTCGGCGGCTACACCATTCTACTTTGCACCCCCAGTCTCTACACGTCAGGGGGAGGATGATGAATGGTTAGTTTATCACATTGCCGGCACCCTGACAAAAAAATTAGATGAGGTCGCTCATACATCTCCAGGCTTGTCTGATGAGCACCAGTTGGATACTTCTGTTGAGCACCAACCAGATATTGTGTCGTCTGCCCCTGCCCCAGATATTATGCCTTCTATTTTTGTTCCAGATATTGTGCCTTCGGCCCTATCTTCATCTGCACCAGCAATACCACCAATTGTTCACGTGTACTCAAGAAAGCATAAGACCAATGATACATGTCCTGCACCAGTTCCTTCGTCATCAAATCCCGCCTCACCTAAGCCTTCAGAGGACCTTGATATTCCCATCGCTCTTTGCAAAGGTACACACACTTGTAAATCCACATACTCTATTGCTAGCTTTGTTTCATATGCCCAGTTATCTCCTACATCTAGGTCTTTAGTTGCTTCTCTAGACTCCATAACTGTCCCCAAAATAGTGAAGGAAGCTCTTGCTAATCCGGGATGGTCTGATGCTATGTTTAAGGAAATACATGCTTTAGAGGAAAGTCAGACTTGGAACTTGGTGGATTTGCCAAGAGGCAAGAAAGCAGTAGGGTGCAAGTGGGTCTTTACTGTCAAAATCAATCCTGATGATTCTGTCGCACGACTGAAGGCCAGACTTGTGGCTAAAGGGTACGCTCAGACCTATGGAGTGGACTATTCAGCCACCTTCTCCCCGGTTGCCAAACTGACTTCCGTTCACTTGTTTATTTCTCTAGCTGCTTCTGAAAATTGGCCCTTACATCAGCTGGATATTAAGAATGTATTTCTCCATGATGACCTATATGAAGAGGTATATATGGAGCAACCACCTGGTTTTGTTGCTTAGGGGGAGTATGGGAAAGTCTGTCATCTGAAGAAGTCTTTGTACGGCTTGAAGCAGAGTCCTCGTGCTTGGTTTGGCAAGTTTAGTAAGGTAGTTCGAGAGTTTGGGCTAAAAAGAAGTCACTGTGATCACTCCATCTTTTACAGAAGATCAACAAGTGGCATTATTCTTACTGTTGTGTATGTCGATGATTTAGTCATTACCGGAAATGATTTTCCAGGAGTCTCTTCTCTCAAGTCCTTTATGCATGCTAGGTTCCGTACGAAGGACTTGGGTCAGTTGAAATACTTTCTGGGTATAGAGGTAAATAGATGCAAAAAGGGAATCTTTTTGTCTCAAAGAAAGTATATTCTTGATTTGCTTGCAGAGACTGGAAAGTTGACAGCCAAGCGATGTAGTACCCCGATGGTTCCTAATGTGCATCTCATGAAAGATGACGATGATCCTTTTGATGACTCGGGGAGATACAGGAGGTTAGTTAGGAAACTAAACTATCTTACTGTGACTCGTCCGGATATTGCTTTTGCAGTGAGTACAGTCAGCCAGTTCATGTCAGCACCTACAGTCAAGCATTGGGCGGCTTTGGAACAAATTCTGTGTTACTTAAAGGGAGCTCCTGGACTCGGTATACTATATAGCAGTCATGGGCACTCTCGCATTGAGTGTTTTGCAGATGCAGATTGGGCTGGATCAAGAATTGATAGGAGATCAATTACTGGCTATTGTGTTTTTGTGGGTGGGAATCTGGTTTCATGGAGGAGTAAGAAGCAAAATGTTGTATCGCGCTCCAGTGCAGAGTCAGAGTACAGAGCTATGGCACAATCCACATGTGAGATATGTGGATACATCACCTTTTGACCGAAATTAGGACGAAGCACCCTATACAACCGAAACTCTGGTGTGATAATCAGGCCGCCCTTCATATTGCCTCTAATCCAATATATCATGAGAGAACTAAGCACATCAAGGTGGATTGTCAATTTATTCGCGAAAAGATTGAGGATAACTTGATTTCCACTAGCTATGTGAGGACAGGAGAGCAGCCAGCTGATTTGCTCACAAAGGCATTGAACGGAGCTCGAGTTGACTATCTATGTCACAAGCTGGGCATGATCAATATCTATGCTCCATCTTGAGGGGGAGTATAAAAGAATATTGTATATATCTATACTTATCTTGTATAGAGAACTTAATTATAGGAGAGATATTTAGAATATTCACTTACCTTTCATAGAGCCCTTGTTAGTTGTATATATGTATTGTAATTCTGACTCCAAAGTGAATACACAAATCAGTTCGATTACAGAAAGAAAAAGAGTCATCTTAAAGATCTACCTATATTTACGGGAAAAAAATTTCACATCAACAACCCGTTCCTTGGTCTTCAAATTCAGCTTCCTTCTTGACATCAGCAGGAGGCAAAAAGCAATCCATACCAGATATATTGAAATTGATCTCTTCAATCATCCAAGTCTCCTCAATCTTTGCCTATAATCTATGTTCTTTCCATATCTGTAAATTGTTGCTACTGTCTTCCCACAGTGAGCAATGTTGATACCTTCAATATACCTATAATCTTCAAGCATCGATTCCATGCTTGTTTCCCAGAAGACATTGGCATCCCCCTTTGGTGACTTCAATCTTACTAATTTTGTGTCCTCAAATTGAATGAGAAGCCCTGTTCTTTGGCTGAAGTAGCCCCTTATTTTGTGTTTGCCGTATTTTGTGCCTTGAGCATGTCTATGCTTGTCTCTAGTTTTAGAATAAAACATTCTTCATCTTTAATAGTCTTTTCTCCAATGCAAATAGCCTTCAAGAACAGATTGGCACGGCCCTACACTATAGTAACTGAAGTTGTTCAAGGAAAACGCCACATCATCTGTTTTTAATTTTATTGGAAGCAATGACTTCAATTCTCTTCACAACTAGAAAAATACCACAAGGACACAACTAAACTACAAAGAATTACAAGGCAGAATGAGCAAACTAAGAAGCATATACATACCACCAAAAACCGTAAATACAACATTGATTGACCAAACTAATCAAATTCAAATTTCAGTACAATTGCAGTCACGTAATTCAAGCACTGGATATTCCCAGGACCTTGAGACCATCAAACATCAGAAAAACTTAAAGCTAATATCCAAATTGAGTCGCCAAAATAAAAGTATGCCAAAAGCAAAAAGATTGACCTTTATGCACACTATTGTTTTTTTCTAAGCAAAAACACCACCAAAGACAAGATTAGAAAATCCAAGAGGGCTATCAGTACATCTGACCAGCAGAATCCTTAATCCTCTTCATTGAAGTTAGTGAAGTCCTCTATCACATAAGATTTACCAGTTCACTTATTCAAGAGTGCGCTTCATCAATTTCTCCAACAATAGCCGACTACCACTCTCTCTTTGACTCAAGGATTGCTGGACAACGTAAAAGAGAAATAACCTGCACTTACGAATCTGATGAACAATGCATATGTTGAGTACATAAGGACACATAACTCCCGTGGACCATTTACTATTGTGTACTCTTAGGACTTGATGGACTTCACGACAACCTTCTTCTCCTGTATATTCTTGCTCTCATGCTAGATTAAAGAGTTTAAAAATTGAGGTGATCCAAACAAAATAATAAAGATAAAACATACAACCAGCAAAGCTGTTTATGGAAATATCATCATAATGTTATTCCATAACATGATATACATAAAGATTATCGACTAATAAAATTCCAATAAATATCCCAAGAACCATCATATTATATACTACTATAAAAGCATGTCCTCAATATCACTAAAAGTCAGATTACCAAAAAACCCTTCTAAAATCTAAAAATAATCCTACAGCAACTTTATAAAAACTAACGCCAAGAACAAATAGTTGGCCACGCTCCGTAACTTTACTTAACAGTCACAAACCTCACAAAAGAAACCAGCGCAACAAATATATTTGAAAGCAAGAGAATGGCTCCCAATCATATCCTCACCCTTTCGCATTTTCTACTATTTCTTTGATTCCTCATCGTGCAGTTGCGTAAAATTTTCACTAACAACGCAAATCAAGTTCATGAAAAATTGAAATTCTAACATTAGTGGGTGCACTGCAAAAGTACGCCCACTCGAGCACGTTGTAGAAGATACAAAGTGGCTTATGTTGTGTTGAGATCAATTATAGTATAGGTTAACTTTTGAGAAGCTCCTTTTAATTATAGGAACAAATGCTTCTACATTTTTTTAGCGCCATAGCATTTGATTTTGTGTTGTTTCACTTTCTTGACTAATGTTTTTCTTGCTTCTCAACTATGCGTTAGAGTTTCTTGCTGAAGACAAAATGGTTGAAATTGTGTCAATTATGAGAATGGACCTCTCAATCTTATATTTGTATTAACGATGCCTTGGCTACAATAAGGGACACTTCATATACGATAGTTTATAGTAGTTACAATTTACAAACGGTGCCAGTGCTACAAAAAGTGACCAATAAAATTTCGATATGTAGAAAAGAAAACAGAACCGGTGGACATCTTGATTTTTCCCTTTTGAGTTTTCTGTTGACTGCTTCGTAAAGTTGTACACGTTTAGTTGTTTCTGGTTGTCGCATTAAAGAGTATGTTGCTCCCAACGCACACGCAAGTATACGCGGTCGACAAGTAATAAAGTGATAAATCGAATATCGTTCCCACGAGGACTAAGCAGACTAATACTTAACAAACAATTTCTGACAAACTACTCAGGGATCTTTTTCTTTGATTGTAAGAGTTTTTATAACTAAAACCCAGTAATTAAAGTGCTAGAGTGTAGTCAAGCAAAGGTGCAATACTTTGGTTGTTAACAATATTAAGAGGACGATCCAGGGTCAGAGTTACGAACAATCCAGTTGATGTATCCAATTGATTCCACTTCTTAAATCCCGGGTTACTAACGGACAGAGTAAATGTAACTGTGAAAACCTTTTAGTTCTTCACAGTCTATGCAAGCTACTTCAATCCCTATATGTCTATGGGTTAAATCACATGCACGCATTAACGAATCATGTAATGAGTTAAACTAGGCAAGCAAGTATATGTCTATCCTACTCGCAAATTGGTTCCCCGATGCCCGGGTTCACAAACTAGTTCTATTCTTTCTTATTACGTAATTAAATTCTCTCTTTCGAGTTCAATCCAAAAACCATAGATAATGTATAATTATCGAGCTCTAACAATTATACAAGTGAAATCAAGAAAGAATAAGCAACCCGTTATGGGATTCAATCAATGGGAATCAATCTTCAAACAATCAATTTTCATGTAATACTCTAACCCTAGAACGTAAAGTTTAGCCACACATATTCATAATCACAAGGCAAAGATTTGGTGTAATAATGAAGTAATTGATGTAATAGATGAAAGATTAGGAATAAACCCTTGTTCAATGAGTATGTTGCTCTCAATATTGCTCCAAAGTAAGAACTCCCTTCAAAAACTAAGTAAAACCCACACCTAGTAATAAGTTAGACCCAATGCTAGACGGAATAGGAAGTGAAAATCCGCACAAGGGACGCTATAACGGGCGCCCCGCGCCTCGTAAAGTGCCAAGACAAGCAGAACCCGTCGAACTTTGGGCGCCATAGCCATGCGCCGCGTGGGTAAAAGCGCTGGGGCACTGGGAGCTATAACTGGCGCGCCACGTGCCCCAAAGTGCCCAGCCAAACTGCTCCTTTCCTTGCTCCGAAATCTCGCTCGTGTCGTGCTCTCGTGTGCTCAATCCAATCCTCAATCATCCTTCAATCAATTCTTGCTCAATCAAGCTCTTAAAAGCTCCAAATGCATTGCGTAACAACCTACACACGCACGACATAAAATTAGTGTAAAACCACATTCACAAACTATAAAACGAGCGCATAACAAGCTCAAACATGCGGAAATATTAAGGAAACATTGGCATAAAATGCCAAACATCACCACCCCACACTTGAACCTTTGCTCGCCCTCGAGCAAGTCACATCTCACTTCCCACTTCCCAACCTAGGTAAAACAGGTCTGCCTATGACTATGGTTGATAACGACCATTGAACCAATGCACACATGACTACTATGGATCCACAACATGCCAACAAATTACCAAAACCAAAAATATAAGAACAACCACCCCAAAATAGCTCAAATGCACCAACTCAACTTAATGCAACCATGCTCCCAAAAAGTTACACCTATCTACTCAACCAAGAACCATCAACTTCACCTATTTCATGCAAACCACGTGCCCTCACCAATATGAAGCAAAAGAGTGCCCCCCCCCCCCCCCCCCCAAAAAAATCACACACAACAATCAATATCATGAATAGAACGGGGGCAATACAAATCAATTCACTAACTCTCATGAAAGTCTCACATGCCACACACAATGTACCATAGGCTTGCCCGTAGTGTAGGACTCCACTAATGTAAGCTCACTCCAATCGGGATTAACTAGGACTTTAGAAAGGTCGTAATGTAGGCTAAGGGGCGGGTAGGATACATATGATAATAGTGACTACCTCCCTAAGCACTTTAATACATTACATTCAAATCAAACACAATCTCATCAAGCCACCCAACCAACACTTCTACACATACACCTTCTCAACATGTAGCATTTTTTTCTTTTAAGCACACACTAGCAAGGAATGGACATCTTTTGTTCTTTTTATTTCTTTTTCCACAAATTTTTTCTTTCTTTTCAACTTTGCTATTTTTTTCTATCTCATTATCTTCCAACCTTACCAATGCTTTTCATTACTTCACAATTTTTAACAATTATTCCCCTTCATTAGCTCCACTCAAAAACCTCCCAATTCCAACAACAACTCCTACATAATAACACAATATCAATAAAGTACTTAAGGAGTAAAGGGCCAAAGGAGTCAATTTAGAAAAAATGGGTAGGCTCGGGGTGTGGGTACCAACAAAAAGGGTAAAAAAGATCACAACAACAATTTTTTTTCAAGATATATATGTGAGGGTAGGCAAATCAAACGAAGGTCTTGTATCATTTCCCGACTAGAGCAAACCTAGGATTTTGCTTTGCACACACACGGGGCAAGTTCTAGACATTAATATGCAACATGGAGTAAACAAGAACATGCCTCACACACACATCGCACATGGTCCACACAAAAAGGTTCCATCAACAACTCTCAACCAAGCATCTAGAATGCAATTTGTGGAAATTTAAGCACTCATGCACAAAAGTTCACAATCAAGTCAAGCAAGCGGACTCGAGCATCTCAAGGGGGTCGTTCCATTTTTTCTAGGCATGCATCACAATTAAAAACCAAGGACACCACAAATAGCACATGCGATCAAGTTCAAGTCCACCGGTATCAAACAAATCAAAGGCACCTAGCATTCTACCTCTTTCCTTCGTCTAGGGTCATCTACAACTAACTATCCTAATCCTAAAAATAAAAATACTACCCGGTTCAAAGGCCTCTCCGTGGAAAAGAACCGAGGTCATAAGAAAAACCACGGGGCCGATGACATGTACCACTAATAAAACTAAAAGAAAAATATTTTTGGAATTTTTTTCATTGGTTTTCTAATTTTTTTTATTAAAGCAAGAAATAAATCAAAATAAAGTCAAGTGACAAAACAAAAATCCTATGGTACATGCATCCTAACCTCAAAAATAGATAAAGGGCAGTACCCCACCCCACACTTAAACTAAGCAATGTCCCAGTGCGACAAAGAAGTAAGTGCAAAAGTAAAAAAAAACTGCCCTTAAATCCGGGTGGTGCGCAGGAGTGTGGACCTAGTCCTCCTCCTCATCAGAGCCACCGCCCTCAGCATCAGTCCCCTCAACCTCATTGTCTGGATCGTTAGCAACAATATCCGAATCCGTGTTCTCATCCTCCTCCGGAGGCACCTTTCTAGCTCGAGTCATGCCTAGCAGACACTTCGAGGTCTCCAGGAGAGGGACAGTGCGGTCAATAGCTGCAAAATCCACTCCCGACCGCCGGGCCATCTGCTCCATCATCAAATACTGACGCGCAGACAAGTTGGCGTCTGCCTCCCGCCATTCATCAGCCGTCAGTTTCACCGGCGCAGTAGTGGTCACCCCCTTGACCGAGGCAATATCAAAAGGCTCCCCTATGTCAGGGACAATGCGATCCCCAATCTCATCTACGGGGACTCCAGCCTGCTCTAAGTATCGGATCAAGAGGTTCCCAAAATACAAGCGACTACATGAATCGGACTTCCGTTGCTCTCTCATCACGCACAACATGTAGTAGCCTATGTTTACCGGCCTCCCAATCATAAAGAAGTACACCATGCACGCCCGAGTCTTGGTGACCTCAGAATAATGGGAAAATGGTAGTATGCGTGCATTGATAAACCGCATCCACACACGGGCCAGTTTAAGAAACTGCGAGAAGTACATAAACTTGTGTCTTCCGGCGGCATTGCGCTCCCACTTGTGAGTGGAGCCCTCGCCACATAGTGTGTCTCGCAGAGCCTTGTAATCAGGCTTTTTGATGTACTCCTTCATGTCATCATAGTCAGGGTCCTCGACCCCCAGAAAGGCATTCAATGCCGTAGGATCCAGCTTCACTCTCACCCCCCTCACCGTGACCATATCATCCTCCTTCCATGCGTCGTCCGGCTCCCAGTTGGCATAAAGCTCTTGCACCAAATCCAGGTTGGCGTGCCTCGGACTCTGAAATACCGAGTCCCACTTTTAGAGCAATTATCGCCTCGGCCACACCTCGAAATTTCTGCATAACCCTTCTTTTAGCAATGGCTTGCTCGGGGATGTACCCCGCAAGCCGCACATTCTTATACCACGTTTGGCATTCACCTCTCTTTACAAAAGTGATGCCATAACGGGTCTTTCCTCCGGGACGGGGTATCGGCACCGCGTCCTTAGGTATCTTTGCCTTGCCTTTTGCATTTGGTTTGGCCTTGGGCTTGGCCGGTGCCTTGCCCTTTTGCTTTGTGGTAGAAGGCCCGGCTTGAAGTGCTCTCCTTGGGCCCGCGGTGGATGAAGAACTCTTGCTTGGAAAAAGTGTGGTCACCATGGTACCTACACAACAATAGATCAATGTGAGATGGATAACTAAGCACCAAAAAATACAATTCAAGCTCAATTGGTAGGGTACCACCCCACACTTATCACACACTTTATGTGTCAAACACTCAACTCAATGGCACGAGCAACCCCACACTTAAAAAAAACTAGCTTCGGACAAAGTATGCCATGTTTTTTATTTTTCAAGATCAAGCTAGTGTGGGTGCATCATGATCAATTCTTATGTGTGTACAACACCTAATGTCCATAATAAGCCTAAGGAATGTATTGCTACTCAAGAATTCACAATGTTATTGAATTTTTATCATTGAGGCTTTTTCACAAATACTTGGTGTGCACACTTTGAAACTATCAATTTCAATGAGTTTTGGAATGTGCCAACCCTCCCAAATTGTTGGGAGATCTCTTTTTACAAGTCACAAGCTATCTATCTAGCACCATTAACAATTTAAGCACAACAAGAGTGAAATATATGCATAAACTTGTAACTAGCTAAGAAACCTTCCATGAACAAGAATGAGTGCAACTTACATGTTATTGAGAGAAGTAGGTAAGAATTTACTTACTTGAATGTGTTAGAGTGGATTGCACAATATTTGGAATGATTCCAAGTGTTAGAGGTGAATTGGTGAGTGATTACAGAGTAATTTGAGTGAAAATAGTGAAGAAATAAGTGTAGAAATCGGGTATAAGGGGATGGGGGAAACCGGGTCGCGGGTCAAAACCCGTTTGACCCGGAAAACTTAAAAAATTTTGGCCGGCCGCGTTAAGCACCGCGGCGCGGGCCAAAAGCGGCCGAGATTTCTTGCTCACTGTTTTCCTCGGCGCGTTGGGAGGCGCGCGGTGCTCCCAAACGCGCCAGGCTTCTTTTTTTCAGCTTTCCTTTCGCGCGTTAGGAGGTGCGGGGCACTCCCGAACGCGCTCGAGCACGTTTTTTCTCACCGATTTTCGATTCCAAGTGCGAACCCAAGCGCAGGACATGTCTCGAGACGTCCCGTACCCCTCAATGCTCGCCATGTTTAGCTCACTCGATTCCTACAAAAAGGACACACAAAAACAACAAACTATGTGACACTATAAAACAAAAAAATACTAAACTATTACAAGTACAAACTCGGGTTGCCTCCCGAGAAGCGCCTTATTTAACGTCGTGGCACGACGGGTATGAATCAAGGGTCCCTCAAAGTAATGGAAGTGTGGTGATTCACCGCACCTCCCCAATAACGTTTCACCCTTTGAAAATTAACCATGTGTTCTCAGAGTCCGGGGCTCTCAATTCAACCGCTCCATGTGCGGTAACACAAACAACTTCAAAAGGCTCCGACCATCTCGACTTCAACTTGCCCGGAAATAATTTCAACCTCGAGTTGAACAACAATACTAGCTGCCCAGGCTCAAAAGAACGACGCTCAATGTGCTTATCATGCTATTTATTTGTCCGTTCCTTATATAATTTCGCATTTTCATACGCATGGAAACGGAACTCTTCAAGCTCATGCAATTGGAGCATCCTCTTCTCACCCGCTAAGGCCATATCAAGGTTGAGCTTTTGAATTGCCCAATACGCCTTATGCTCTAATTCAACCGGCAAGTGACAGGCCTTACCATAAACAAGCCTATATGGAGAGGTTCCAATAGGTGTTTTGAATGCGGTTCGATAGGCCCAGAGAGCATCATCTAACTTAATGCGGTTCGATTTGCTTGATCTCTCTGTTAGACACTTCTACTTGGCCACTAGTTTGGGGATGATAAGAAGTAGCCAACTTGTGGCGAACCCCAAACTTAGACAACAATTTATTGAACAGCCGGTTACAAAAATGCGTACCTTCATCACTGATTATAGCCCGCGGTGTCCCAAAACGAGTGAAAATATTCTTCTTCACGAACTTCACCACCACACTTGCATCATTTGTTGGAAGTACAATAGCCTCCACCCATTTAGACACATAATCAACTGCTACGAGGATGTATTTATGGCCCATAGAAGGTGGGAATGGACCCATAAAATAAATACCCCCAACAATCAAACAGCTCAATCTCCAAGATATTGTTCAAAGGCATCTCGTGACGCCTAGTAATAGTACCCGTTCTTTGGCAACGATCACATTGCTTCACTAGTGCATGAGCATCTTTAAATAAAGTAGGCCAAAAGAAACCAGATTGGAGTACCTTTGCAACTGTTCGATCTCCACCAAGGTGGCCACCATAAGGAGAGGAATGACAGCTCTGTAGAATCGGCTCTACTTCTTCCCTTGGAATGCATCTCCTAGCTAGTTGATCAACTCCTATCTTGTACAAATAGGGCTCATCCCACACATAAAATCTGCTCTCACGAAGGAGTTTACGCTTTTGCTCAGCAGTTGCCCCAGGGGGATACACATTACTCACAAGTAAATTCACCATGTCAGTATACCATGGCACCTCAGCTGCATCAAGAGCAAAAAGTTGCTCATCAGGAAATACCTCTTTAATCTCAGGCCCTTCATCTACATGATCTCTATTCTCCAACCTTGACAAATGATCAGCAACTTGATTCTCAGTCCCCTTGCGGTCTCAAATTTCAACATCAAACTCTTGCAATAGGAGAACCCATCTAATGAGTCTAGGCTTGGAGTCCTTCTTTTCAAACAAATACCGGATTGCGGCATGATCAGTGTAGACAACGACATGAGTGCCAACCAAATAAGATCTGAATTTATCAAAAACATAAACTACGGCTAGCAACTCCTTCTCAGTGGTGGTGTAATTGGACTGGGCTGCATCAAGCATCTGCTTGCGTAATAGATGGAGTCAAAGACTCTTCCAATTCTTTGGCCTAGAACAGCCCCAATAGCATTATCACTCGCATCACATATCAATTCAAACGGCAGAGACCAGTCAGGAGCAATGATGATTAGTGCGGTCACCAACCTTTTCTTCAACTCTTCAAATGCCTTGAGACAAGCATCATTAAACATAAATTTCACATCCTTCTCCAACAATTTGCACAAGGGAGTGGAAATTTTGGAGAAGTCCTTTATGAAACGTCTATAGAACCCTGCATGTCCCAAGAAACTACGCACCCCCTTAACAGAGATAGGTGGTGGTAATTTCTCAATAGCCTCGATCTTCGCTTTGTCAACCTCAATCCCTTGCTTTGACACCTTGTGCCCAAGTACTATGCCTTCTTAAACCATAAAGTGACATTTTTCCCAATTCAGCACCAGATTTGTTTCTTCACAACGGCTCAGCACAACATCAAGATTTCTCAAACATTCATCAAAAGAGTCACCAACCACTGAGAAATCATCCATAAATACCTCCACAAATTTTTCCACCATGTCAGTGAAAATAGCCATCATGCACCGCTGAAAAGTCCCCGGGGCATTACACAACACAAATGGCATCCTCCTAAATGCATAGGTGCCATATGGACAAGTAAAAGTAGTCTTCTCTTGGTCTTCAGGGGCTATCACAATTTGATTATAGCCCGAATACCCTTCCAAGAAGCAGTAATACTCATGCCCTGCAAGTCTATCCAGCATCTGATCAATAAAGGGGAGTGGGAAGTGATCTTTCCTGGTGGCCTTGTTCAGCTTCCTATAGTCAATGCAAATTCGCCACCCTGTAACAGTTCTTGTAGGAATCAACTCATTATGCTCATTCTTCACCACTGTCATGCCCCCTTCTTTGGAACACATTGCACTGGACTCACCCACTTGCTGTCAGAGATAGGAAAAATAATACCAGCATCCAGCCACTTGATAACTTCTTTCTTCACCACCTCCTTCATAATTGGATTTAGCCTCCTTTTCTGCTCTATGATGGTTTATGATCTTCATCCAAGAGAATTTTATGCATGCAGAAAGAAGGACTAATCCCTCTAATATCAGCAATAGTCCAGCCAATAGCTCTTTTGCGCTCTCGCAATACCCGCAACACCTTCTCAACCTGCATATCAGACAACAAAGAAGAAAGGATTTCGGGCAAAGTATTACCTTCACCCAAATAAGCATAACGTAAATGCTCGGGTAAAGGTTTGAGCTCAAGATTAGGAGCTCTCTCAATAGACGGTTTAGCAGGAGTTAAGGTCAACGGTCTATCAAGCTCCTCAAATTTCTTGCACCCTGGGATAAATCTACTCTGCATATTAAGAACCTCCAAATACTCTTCAATATCATCATCCTTCAGGATATAATCATCATCACATAAGAGTGCCCGTTCTAAAGAATCAACATTAGAAGCCAAGAATGACCTCTCATCAGCAGTCAACTCATCATCTACCACTTTTACCATGGACAACTCTTCATAATGAGAAGGAAGCTGGGTAGCTCTGAACACATTAAACATAGCTTCTTCCCCATTTACCTTCATGATCATTTTTCCAGCTCTGACTCTAATAACAGCATCAACAGTAGCCAAAAATCCTCTTCCCAAGATGAGAGGAACCTCAGGGTCAGCTTCATAATCAAGAATAATAAAATCAACAGGTAATATAAACTGACCCACTTGTACAAGCACATCCTCAATAATCCCCTTGGGGCATGTCAAAGATCTATCAGCCAGCTGCAGGGTCACAGTAGTGGGTCGGGGTTCACCCAGGCCTAGCTTCCTGAAAATTGAAGAAGGCATTAAATTCACACTAGCACCCAAATCACATAAAGCTCGACCAACCTCATGTTCCCCAATTTTCAAGGGGATGGTAAAACTGCCAGGGTCCTTCAATTTCTGAGGAAGCTTGCTTCTAACTCTGGAACTACACTCCTCAGTGAGTGCAACTGTCTCAAACTCAGTTAGTCTTCTCTTGTTAAAAATAATATCCTTGATGTATTTAGCATATTTGGGAACATCCCGCAAAAGCTCCACCAAAGGAATATTTACCTGAATCTGACTCAATATCTCTAAGAATTTCTTGCATGCTGCATCAACTTTCTGCTTCTGACGTCTCTGAGGGAAAGGTGGTGGTGGTCTCACAATAGCAGACTCGGGGTGCTTTGCTATTACTGTCTCTGCTTCTTTCTCCACTTCCCTATCAATATTGGGCTCTAACTCACCAACATGCTTCTTTGGCTTTGGGCGAATTTCTTCTAGAGCTCTTCTATTCCTCAAAGTGACTGCTTGCACAAATTCTTTAGGATTCTTCTCCGTATCACTCGGTAAAGCACCCCGAGGTCTATTATTTTGTGCTCCAGCTAGCTGCCCCAATTGTCTCTCAAGATCTTTCTGCGCACTGCTCAAATCTTTAATTGTTTGTGCCTGAGATGCTGAATCATCCATGAGCTTTTGCTGCCCTGCAAGAAGTTTCCTAAGCATATCCTCCACTGCATTAGACTGATGTGGCTGAGTCTGTGACTGTGACCCCTGCTGTGGTGCATTGCTTTGATTAATTTAGGGTCTCTCATTACCCTGAAACTGCTCACGGTTATCCCTCCAAGAAAAATTTGGGTGATTACGCCAACCCGTGTTAGAGCTGTTACCATATTGATTGCGATTCTGACCCTGTGACCTGTTCTGATTACCTACATAATGTACTGACTCTGGGTTAGATGGACATACTTCAGTACTATGATCCTCTCCAAAAACCTCACAAAAAGTCTGAATTTGTTGCACTGGAGCTAATGGTGGTTTTGCTTGAAGAGTCAGCTTGCTGATCTGATTGGAAATAACATCCATTTTTGCCCTTAGTTCTGAAACTGCATCCAATTGGAGTATCCCAGCGGCTTTCTGCGTATTAGCTTGCTAACACCCTCAAATTGTGTCGTAGCTCTGCCATCACCCTGCCAATCAGGATTGCTCTGTGAAAACTTGTCAAGTAAATCATAAATCTTCTCAAAATTTAAGGCCAGCACTTGGCCTCCAGCAGCAGCATCAACCACGATCTTAGTGTGTTGGTTCAACCCCTCAAAAAAAGTGTGTGCAATAACCTCATTAGATTGGTTGTGGTGTGGACAATCTTTCAATAGAGCTTTGAATCTCTCCCAGGCTGAATACATCGATTCTCCCTCTATCTGCCTGAAGGACATGATTTCACTCCTCAGCCGGGCTGTCTTGGCAGACGGATAAAATTTAGCCAAGAATTTCTTAGCCAAATCCTTCCAAGTAGTGATAGACCCAGGCTTCTCAGCCTTTAACCACTTCCTTGCTGTCCCAATTAGTGAAAATGGGAACAGAGTCAAGCGAACATAATTAGTAGGCACAGCCGCTGGTGTATAAGTATCAGTGATCTCCAAAAAGTTCTGAATGTGTTGCTGCGGATCATCATGAAGTAATCCAGCATATTTCCCCGTCACATGCAGCAACTGAATCATGCCGGGCTTGAACTCAAAGTGCCCGATAATAGCGGCTTCACAGTACTTGACGCTACTCCTCCCAGGCTAGGAAGAGCAACATCTCGCACTGCTACTGCTTGTTCTTCGGCCATTTCAACAAGTAGAGAGGCAAGTACGATTGCTAGTGCTTCTCGATCTTTCGCTTCTCTTAGTATCCTTCTCAAGGTTCTTTCGGGCTCAGGATCAAAAGGTGCGAGTGATTCGTCCTTTTTATTCCTTTGCATTCAAAACCTATTGCCTGAAACAACACAAGAAACTCAACAAAAAATTAAACCTGAATAGAAATTAAGTAATCGTTCAAAAAGAAACTAGTCCGTAATTAGTCACCGACAACGGCACCAAAAACTTGTTGCTCCCAACGCACACGCAAGTATACGCGGTCGACAAGTAATAAAGTGATAAATCGAATATCGTTCCCACGAGGACTAAGCAGACTAATACTTAACAAACAATTTCTGACAAACTACTCAGGGATCTTTTTCTTTGATTGTAAGAGTTTTTATAACTAAAACCCAGTAATTAAAGTGCTAGAGTGTAGTCAAGCAAAGGTGCAATACTTTGGTTGTTAACAATATTAAGAGGACGATCCAGGGTCAGAGTTACGAACAATCCAGTTGATGTATCCAATTGATTCCACTTCTTAAATCCCGGGTTACTAACGGACAGAGTAAATGTAACTGTGAAAACCTTTTAGTTCTTCACAGTCTATGCAAGCTACTTCAATCCCTATATGTCTATGGGTTAAATCACATGCACGCATTAACGAATCATGTAATGAGTTAAACTAGGCAAGCAAGTATATGTCTATCCTACTCGCAAATTGGTTCCCCGATGCCCGGGTTCACAAACTAGTTCTATTCTTTCTTATTACGTAATTAAATTCTCTCTTTCGAGTTCAATCCAAAAACCATAGATAATGTATAATTATCGAGCTCTAACAATTATACAAGTGAAATCAAGAAAGAATAAGCAACCCGTTATGGGATTCAATCAATGGGAATCAATCTTCAAACAATCAACTTTCATGTAATACTCTAACCCTTGAACGTAAAGTTTAGCCACACATATTCATAATCACAAGGCAAATATTTGGTGTAATAATGAAGTAATTGATGTAATAGATGAAAGATTAGGAATAAACCCTTGTTCAATGAGTATGTTGCTCTCAATATTGCTCCAAAGTAAGAACTCCCTTCAAAACCTAAGTAAAATACTATTTATAGCGTTTACAAACACCTAGTAATAAGTTAGACCCAATGCTAGACAGAATAGGAAGTGAAAATCCGCACAAGAGGCGCTATAACGGGCGCCCCGCGCCTCGTAAAGCGCCAAGACGAGCAGAACCCGTCGAACTTTGGGCGCCATAGCCATGCGCCGCGTGGGTAAAAGCGCTGGGGCACTGGGCGCTATAACTGGCGCGCCACGTGCCCCAAAGCGCCCAGCCAAACTGCTCCTTTCCTTGCTCCGAAATCTCGCTCGTGTCGTGCTCTCGTGTGCTCAATCCAATCCTCAATCTTTCTTCAATCAGTTCTTGCTCAATCAAGCTCCTAAAAGCTCCAAATGCACTGCGTAATAACCTACACACGCACGACATAAAATTAGTGTAAAACCACATTCACAAACTATAAAACGAGCGCATAACAAGCTCAAACATGCGAAAATATTAAGGAAACCTTGGCATAAAATGTCAATCATCAGAGTACACAAACAATATTAAGGTGTCTGCTTTAAATGAATATGATGAGAAGTATAGGGGAATGATGTCATCTTCTTTGATTAAATTTTTTGTATAGAAGATACAAAAATGAAAAGTTGCTATTTCCTCAACTGTAGGAGGATCGTGACATATGCATACCATTAGCATCAACAAGTTTTTATGTGCACTAAACCTTCATATGTGTTTGTTATATAGTTGGATGTTGTTCTACCATATTTTTTACAAAATAAACTTAGGGTGAAAGTTGTCTTTTAAAGTTGTTGAGCTAAAAGATTAAAACGTTCTCATGACTACTTTTTCAATCGAATAACATTCTTCGATTACAGTCATTAATGAAGTGATTTGGCGATTTGCTTGAATTTGATAATCACAATGCACTTTGGTCTCTTACACAACTATGACGAAGCTACGATTGATTGAATTTTTGGTTAACTATCGAACAAGCAAAATTTGAAGGTTATAAAGTAAAGGTATTGTCATAATATTATTTTCTTGAATTATTTTGTTGTTAATATTGCATCTGGTTTAAACTGGTGCGTGTATTATTCTAACAAGTTATCACTATGTATGTTGTTATTGTTGTATTTTTCTAACAAGTTACAATACTCGGAATAAACTATGAACTAAATTGTGATTTTGTGTTTAGACGAATATGTTTCGCTTCTGATGTAGAGGGGATGTGATTGGAACTTCTATCTCTCAATCAAATATTCTAATAAGCATTTCCAATATTTTATAAAAATATATATATTTGACTCGGCATACACGTGCCGAGAAACTAGTTTATTAAATGACATAGATTGACTTACTTCAAATACTTTAGAAATCTATTAAGATCAGTGCACACTCAAGAAAACCATCAATGTACAATCCTCGCGAAAATTCTTCACAAAATTAGCTCATAAAGAAAACCATAAACATCCATATATCTCATTAGCAATAATTCTTAGTGTACTCCAAGTACTATTAAAGCTCTGTAAAATCAGTCATAGTTGGTAAACTGTTCATATAGCTTGAGTGCACCTCTTTGTCAAAGACGACATTTTAGTAGTAGCGGATGTTAGTCACATTACTTTATTTATATTCTTGCATTGGTTCTAGTACTTCCTATATTAAGTTTGATATTGCTAAGATGTCTTTTTTTTTAAAAAAAAAAAATCATATTAAGAAAGATCTAATTCAAATTTACCAGGACAGATTCAGAAGAAATAAGAGAGGCACAAATCACTATTTACCTGTGGTGGCATAGTGGCTTTTGCAGCTTCTACAAGCTCATTAACCCCTTATGACATGGCTGGTTTCACCAATACTATTATTGAGATTCTTTTTGTTGTACCTCATACATGAATTTCACCTGACTAAACACTGAAGAATTATTAGATTCCCTGCATACTGCGATCTATCCTATAACAGGTTCATAATCCTGTTTGAGTATAAAATGGTTACTGAAATTAGAGCAAGGGGCTTTTAGTTGAATGCATACGACTTTGAGGCTTGAGCATTAATGCACCGAGCTGTCCCTTTATAAAGTAATGCACCCATCTGTCTTACAGTTCCGTATAGACAGATAGTAAGTGAACCAGAGCATATAAATCTATCAATGACTCTTGTGAGAAGTGGCGTTCCAGAACCGCCCAAGTCTTTTTTGGCAGAAAAGGTCCTCACCTTTTCTTTTCCATTTTATTTTCTAAGTATGATTAACACTAATTATGGACCAAATTAACACTTTTAAAATTTGATGGTATTTCTTAAAACATACATAATAATTATTTCAAACCTTGGGAACAACATCCAGCAGTTCACGCAGTTCATCACACTTTCCCCTCGTGGGTTCTTTTCAACTTCAACACTTCACCTCATTTTTTACTCCAAATCTAATCCAAATTTTCTCAAGTTCTCTTTGTTTTCAAGGAATTCGACCAGCAGTACAACAAAGTATTTTATATAAAAGGTAAACATCATCATTTCAACTGTGGTGTAAATGTCGAACCTAGGTTTTTGTTTTTAATTTTTCGTCGACAGCGATTAACGATGAATTTAGGTGTTTCTTTTTGTGCAAAAAGTGTAATATTGTGTTGAAATTGAATGGCATTATGTCTTTTAATGGGTAAAGTAGTTCCGAACGACAAAGGAGATTTTCAATGTTCAACTGAAATTTTTAAGATGTTTACATTTTTTGGTTAAATTGTGACGATTTGAGGGTTTTTTGGGAACCAACACTGCTTTATTTAGTTGAAAATTGAAGTTATTGTTGTTATGTGTCTTGATGTTCCGAACACCATAGTAGCTGAGGTTCTAAACATCTAATAGGATGTTCATGTTTTTCTGTAACTAAATTTTGTATCCCCTTGTTTTGCTTTGTAGAAAAATGGTAAATTTAAGACCGAGAAATAAAGATGAAGATGAGCAGAAGAAGCAGCCTACAAAGACTTCCAAGAAGGCAATTTCTAAAAAAAAAAGGTCCTTCGCCGACGAAGAAACATGAGAAGCCTACTACTTCAGATTCAGAACGTACTCCTACAGATTTAGAACCTACTCTTAAACGCCCAAGAACTACTAGAACCACTAAAAGAAAATTAGTTGTGGAGAGTGACGATAGCCAAGGAGAAGTAACAGGTCCACGGAACGAAGGTGATAAACAAGAGGAAAGCCAAAGTCCAGCACCAAGTTACCATCTAAGTAAAGGCGGCGAGGAATTGGAGAGGGCTGCAGATGAGGGTGAAAAAAGGGTGGATCTAGATGACCCCGGTATTGATGAACTGTTAAAAAGTGATTTTTTGAGGACTGGAGTGGAAGATGGTGAAAAGGAAGAGGAAGATGGTGGTAAAAAAAAATGAAGAGGCTGATGATTTAAGTAGAGAAAAAGGAGAAGAAGTAGAGGGGGAAGTAGATAAAACAGGGGAGAGTCCAAGAAGCAGTAAAAGAAGAAGAGAGGCGGAGGATGTAATTTTAAAAAGCAACTTTCTGAAGGATCGTGTAAAAAGAGTTAAAATATATGGGGAAGCTGTAAATAATGCATGTGGAAATGTTGAAGAGGAAGTAGGTGAAGAGAAGGAAACTGCTGAAGGAACATCTGGATTGAAACTGGAGGAAGACCAGGTGAGAGTTGAATTGAAACATGGATTGTTCGGAACGCCAATGTTGATGTTCTACACGACATTTGTACGTTCCCAACATCAGCATTAAGGCTGGTAGCTCTCGTTCGGAACACGTAACATGTTGTTCCAAACTGTTGCTACTGTCATTCAGAACCTCAGAATAAGCATGTTCCGAACATTTATTAATTTACTATCATTGTGATTCATTTTATTAATTTTATGCTTAAATCATGTGCAGTATGAAGACGTTGGTCATGCTACTTTCAAGAGTAACGTTGAGGGTCTCTTCAAGACCTTCCTGACCAACAATGAACCTTTTAATGGGAAGATTACTGTTCGTTCTTCTTTGGCTAGGGGTATGATACAGTTCAAGGAGGTTCTGAAAAAATTGCAGGTGAGAAGGGGATTTTGCTATAGCTGTTTCGGTCCTTTCTTGCAATTACCGGAATATCCACTGTTTGGCACCAAGTTGGTGCATAACCTCCTCATGCGAAGGATTATTTGTAAGAAGCAGAAAGAGGTTTAGATATCCTTCAATGGATTGCCAGCACGTTTTGGCCTATCCGAGTTTGCACTAATGACAAGGCTAAACTGTGGGTCATATCCAAGTAAAGAGTCATGGAAAAAAATAATGAAAAGGGGAAGGAATTGTGGAAGTTTGTTGTTGATTATTTCAAAGAGAAAAAGAGGAAGGAGAAGGATAAAGAGATAAAGGAAAAGGAGGAGAAGGAGAAGAAGGAAAATGAGGAGAAGGAGAAGGGTAGTGGGAAGTGGAAGGGGAAGAAGAAGGTGGAGTCGTCACCCTCAGCCTCACCTTCACCCTCACCCTCACCTTCACCCGCAAAGAGGAAGTTCAACAAGCCCAAAAAACAAAATTAGCCGAAGAAAAAGCAAGCTGTGAAGTCTGGTGACTTGCTTGAGTTGGTATGTTCTAGAACCTGTCCCAAGAAGTTGCATTTAAATCTGTGCATGGCTTGGTTTGTTCATACTATTCTCTGTGCGAGGGATTCCAAATATGGAATAGAGGAATGGGTGGTGTGCTTGTCCGCCGATCGTGAGGCATTCCAGCGTTATCTTTGGGGTAGGATGAGTTTTGAATTAACAATTGAATATCTGATCAAGCCAATGGAACCTCGTGTAGTAGGAAGCCATACTTACAATCTTTATGGCTTTCCATGGGCATTCATGGCCTGGGCTCATGAATCTATTCCTGCCTTGAGACCAAAGGAGTTGCCAAAAGAAAAAACAATGCCAAGGATCATAAACAGGCTTACTGAAATTTGTGAAAGAGAAATGGACAGGTTGTTTGACCAACAAGATGTTCCTGTAAATTTTTCGTTTTCCATATATGTTATGTAATGTTTGGAACAACCTCGCGTTTGCTGAGATATTTCTAATTGATGTTCAGAACATCTATTGAAGAACCCTCAACTACTTCAGTGAACGATGTTCAGAACATCCTTTTCTGATGTTTTCAAACAACATGACTTTGTTCCAAACAACATTAAAAGATTTTTAAAATTTAGTTGATATTTATTTAATGTTGTTGGGTATATTAACAGGTTGTTCACCCTTTCCTCATTCCTACTGATGAAGAGCTGGAAATGGATTACTTTCTAGACCTCATGCCATTTGATGACTCCGAGGACGACACAGTAGATCGTTTTTGTAAAGTGTTTAAGGATGCTTGCAGTGTTGGCCTTGTTGGTGGTACTACAATTTGTATATTCAAGAACAATCCTGCAACCCCTCGAAGACAAGTGATAGAAATTAAAGCTATGGAAGCCCCAGAAACGATGATGTTTGGAAGTGATGGTGAATACAATGAAGAGGGAATTGGTGGCCGCCAAGATGTAAATATTGACATTGGAAAAAGGCTGATGGTGATGAAGTTGGCGGTGAGTGTGAAGTTGCCGGTATTACTGAAGTTGGTATAGTGAAGAGGAGCTCCAAATGCAGAGGCTGCAAATGTGGTGAATGCAGCGGATGGAGGGAAGCAATGGAGCAAAAGATTTTGGCTTACGATCAAAAGATTGTTGCTTGTGATAAAAAGATCGTGGCTTATGAGAAAAGGATGGTGGCTTATGAGCAACAGATCGTGCCTTATGAGACAAAGGATGGTGCTTCTGAGCAAATCAAAGGTGATTCTTCTGGTGGTGATGGATTCGACATCCCCAAATGTAGCAGTTGCAATTGCAAAGAGTGCGACAGTTGGTGTAAAGACATGGAGATTGAGATGGCGTCCGTGCAGGAGACGATTGAGCAGTTGAAGAGCAAAACTATTATAAAACCTGCAAAGGCTGTGAAATCAGTAGAAACAGAAGAGAAGAAGAAGCAGGAAGAAGTTTGTCCGAGGCTTCCAGTGGATATTTATAAGCCACTAAAGCGGAAAAAAGTGGCAGCGTTGAACGCATTTATCAAAAAGAGGAAGAAACAAAAAGATGGTTTTCTCAGATTGCCGATGAATTACCTTGATTTCAAAGATCTGATGAACAAGACTAAGTGGCTGTGGGACATTGTAAGTTTATTTTTGACTAATTTTCTGAACTTCACATCGTTGTAGGGAACATTCTAACTATGTTCGGAACATTCTTAGTATGCTTGGAACAACAAAGTATTTCTAGCTTCTCATTGTTTCTAGAACATCGCACAGTCGTTCCGAACATTGAATGATGTTCGGAAAGACAGACCTTTCCTTCACTCACTTATACTCCAATTTATTTGTGTCTCTTATATGGTATGCAGTATGTAGAAGCTGTGATGACAATGATGCGGGAGAGGCATTTGAATTACTCCGATCATTACGATCAAAGTGACCTCATTTTGGATATGGCATTCTTGACAAATCTGAAAAAACTCTACTACAAACTGGAACAAGACGCGCACACTGATAAGATACCGCTTGATGAGGTGTTGAATGCTTATGAGTTTGACGAGGATTATCTGAAGTATGCACATGGAAAGCTACCCTACCCAGGAGGTAGGTGTTGGGCTGGTGCTAAGAGGATCTTCACCGTCTTCAACATCAATGACAATCACTACGTGATGGTGGTGTTTGACATGGTTGAAGCGAAGGTTTGGCTGTATGATTGCAATCATGGTTGCAATGATGATGAAAAGTTCTTGACAATAATTATCCCCATTCTCTACATGTTCCCGATCTATATAAGAAATTCTAAGTTATTCAAAGACTTGGAGCCGATGTGTAAGGAAGGAGACATGTGGTCGTTTGAGAGAGTGCCAAGATCTCGTTGTCCACAAAATCTAACAGGGCAATCCTGTGGAGTGTTCGCGTTGATGTACATTGAGCATCTCATTACAGACACCCCCATGGTCAAAATTTGTGATAACATGGCTGATGAGTGGCGGCGACGTTTAGCCGTTTGTATTTATGACGGCAAAATGAAGCCTTGATTTGGGTAATATTTAATATTTGGATAATCTTTTAACTTTTATTTTGGTTATGTAATTATGTATGGATGACTTTTACCAACTAATAGCTTTTGATGTGCTTAAAAGGATACCATATTTAGTCGCAATTAAAACAAACATTCTTATATATTGTTCAGTTGTTCAGCATTCAACAGAAATGAGAGTAAAATTTAGACGATTATTACATAAGCTCCAGAACGAATTTCAGTTGTTTCGGAAAACTAGATGATGTTCCAAACATTAGAAACTTTTAATTAAGCTTACCCTGTAACAATATTACTTCGTTCAGGAATGTCAATAGTCCTTGATGTTCGGCATTTTATGCCTACTTTTCCTTAATATTTCCGCACATTTGAGCTTGTTTTGCACTTGTTTGGTGGCTTGTGAGTATGGTTTTACGCTGATGTTGTGTTGTTCGTGTGTAGGTCGTTACGCGATACATTTGGAGCGTTTCGAAGCTTGATTGAGCATGAATTGATTGGATGATGATTGAAGATTGGATCGAGCACACAAAGGCACGACACAAGCCGAGTTTTGGAGCGAAAAGAGCAAATTTTGGCCTGGCGCTGCAGCCTCCGCGCCGCGCCAGCCATAGCGCAAGGAAGGCTGCGCGTTGCCAGGCGCGCCGCAGGCCAAAGGCACGAAGCCTGGGGGCGTGTTCTGGTTGGTTGCACGCTTTTCGGGGCGCGGGGCGCCCGTTATAGCGCCCCTTATGCGCGATTTGACTTCCTATTCCTTCTAGTTTTGGGATTAACTTATGTACAAGGGTTTGGAAACAATATAAATAGTTTATTACTTAGTTTTTGAGAGGAGTTCTTGACTTTGGGGCAATATTGAGAGCTACACACTTCATTGAACAAGGGTTATTCTCAATTCTTTCATCTATTAAATCATTTATTTCATTATTACACCAAATCTTTGCCTTGTGATTATGAATATGTGTGGCTAATTTCCTAACGTTCTGGGGTTAGAGTTTACATGAAAGTTGATTGTTGAAGATTGATTTCCATTGATTGAATCCCATAACGGGTTACTTGTTCTTCCTTGATTTAACTTGTATAATTGTTAGAGCTCGATAGTTATACATCATCTATGGTTTTTGGGTTGAACTCGAAAGAGAGAATCTAATTACGTAATAAGGAAGAATAGAACTAGTTTGTGAACCCGGGCATCGGGGAACCAATTCGCGGGTAGGATAGACATATACTTGCTTGCCTAGTTTAACTAATTACAGGATCGTTAATGCGTGCATGTGATTTAACCCGTAGACATACAGGGATTAGAGTAGCTTGCATAGATTGTGAAGAACTGAAAGGTTTTCATAATTACAATTAACCTGTCAGTTAGTAACCCGGGATTTAAGAAGTGAAATCAATTGAATACATCAACTGGATTGTTCGTAATTCTAACCCTGGATCGCTCTCTTGATATTGTTAACAACCAAAGTTTTCCCCATTGCTTGATTACATTCCAGCACTTTAATTACTGCACTTTAGTATAAAAACTCTTACACCCATTGGAAAAAGACCCCTGGATAGTTTGTTCAGGAATTGTTTATTAAGCACTAGTCCGCATAGTCCTCGTGGGAACGATACTCGACCCTGTAACAATATTACTTCGTTCAGGAATGTCAATAGTCCTTAATATAACCACTGACATATAAAATTATAACTAAAATAATCATAAGCAATCGAACTTAGGGTGCATGTTGCGGAGCTTGTGGCGGTGCTTCAGGTGGTGTTCCTGGTAGTGTGGAGTACGGGACATAATCAATTCCCTTTTCAGCAAGTAGCCCTTTAAGCATTCTCTTCATCCTTCTTATGTCCCTTCTATAATCATGGAAGAATTCTTCGAATTTGAATTTCCATTCCCACACTTCATACCTCAGCTGCTCCAAACCATCGTTCGAATTTTCAGAATCTGAATGTGAATTCGCGGAAGGAACCCTAGGCCATCTTGAACTCGATGCTCCTCTTATCGGTGCTCCCCTTATTCTTGGACGACGAGGCATTTTGAAATATGTGGAATCAATGTGTGACTATTGGGTAATTATAGGAGTAAAATAGCAATCGACGAGTCTGTTGGGAATGGTTTTATTGAAAGTGACTTTTGACGAAACTCGTAACCGTTGTGCCTTTTAGATTTTAACATGCAGTTCGGAACATTTTGAGTGTCGCTCGGCATCATTGTGTTTATTTAATTATAGAAATTGAACAGGGCGTATAAACTGTTCCTTTCTGTTCAGAACGACATATGGATGTTCTGCACGTAAAGTTAATGTTCGAAACATGAATATCTCATTGCATACATGATTTATTTTCCGAACGACAGTCTAACTTTCTAAATGTTAACAGCTTGTTCTGAACATAGTTACCGGAACTAAAACATATTTTTCACTGACCATCATTTTAGAGCTTTACAAAAAGAATGCTAGTTATATTAGCATTCAAATGGAGAAACTGCACATCACTGCCAGTGCTTTACAAAAGGAATGCTACTTATACTAGCATTCTAACAAAAGATACTAGATTATAAACATTCAAAAATAAATTATATAATTAAAATTAATAGGAACATCCACATCTAGCGTGAAGGAGAGGAGTAGAAGTCAAGGTAATGCATCGCCTTATCAGCTAGCAGCCCTTTGAGCATTCTTTTCATCCTTCGCATTTCCTTCGTCATCTTTCTGACGTCCTTTCTGTAGCCATGGAGGAATCCCTCAAACTGGAACTTCCAACCCCACACTTCTGCCCTTAGTTGGTCCAATATTTCAATAGCTCTTTCAGCTTGTGGTTCGTCTGCAAATGCTAATGCAACAGCTGTGTTTTGCCTCGATGTGGACGCTTCTCCAGCTGCGGAGGCTCCTCTCATCGTGTAGGCTCCTCTGGGCGTGGAGGCTCCTCTAGTCGTGTTGCCACCTCTAGTTCTTGGTTGACGTGCCATTTTTGATGATGAATGGTTTGAATTGAAATGGTTTGAATTGTAAGTTGATGAATGTTGATTGAAATACTTTGAATGAAGGGGTATTTATAGAAGCAAAGAGAGGCAAACGAAACGTTTGAATCCGTTTGATGTATATATTGGTATTTGAGCGGCTTAATTGTAGCCGTTTATGTATTTCAAATTTTGAACGTGGTTTCGAACGTCGGTCTATATAAGTAGGGAGTAGAATTCGTGTAACGTATCCTTGAAAAGATGTTCCGAACATCATTGCGACCTAGCTGCTACCTACCTGCAGCCTAGTCTAGCTGATAGGTGCATCGGTATTGTAGCCGTTTTTTAATTTACCTTGGTTGATGTTTCGAACATCTATCGATCTAGACCAAACGCATTATAAACTATAACATTGGGCGCGTGAACAACATTTATTTACCGACGGTAATAAAAATACACCACCCAGCACATTATATATCCGTTCATTATTTATAAAACCAGTTTACAGAATTAAATAAAATATTTATATTAAAATGTCTGGTAGATCCGTTAATAGTGGCAATGTAGTACCATTTTGTCGATGTGGCGATTATGCGAAGTTAACAACATCGTGGACTCAACTAAACCCAGGAAGGAGGTTTTACGAATGCAAATATGGTCAGGTTAGGCGATGGGTTTATTTTTTTTCTTCCAGTCATTTGTTTGTTGTATTTATTTATTTATTTTTATGTAGGCAAATGGTTGCAACTACTTTAGATGGCACGATGAAGAGATGTCAGATCAAGCGAAGAGAGTAATATGGGGTCTACTTAAGAAGTTGAAAGCTGTTGAACAAGTCGTCATTTGGAACATCATAGTTAATATCCTAAACAACTATGGATGTGTTGCGAACAATAAGCAAATATGATGGTTTGGAGACGATTTAACAGTACTAATTAAAGACCTTCATAATAATATTAATTAAAAAGAGATACAAAAGAGTATTCATAAACAGTACAACTACTTAAACAACTAATATATAATAGTGTCTTCGTTAATGTTTTGCCCTCCACCGAAATGATTTTTCAAAACCCTCTCAATCCTATCTAACTGCAATTGCATCTGCTCAAATTTTGTCCCGAGTGTTTGAATGGACCTCTCTCAATTATCTGCTACCTCCTTGATGTCAACAACTTCAAAGTGCACGTCTAGCAGTCTTGTAGGAAGCGACTTGTTTGGAGGCTCTCGGACTCGGTGGTACTTATTCCATGGGTCGTTAAAATGCATTAATGGCCATCTGCATGATAAGTTGTTTAAACTTTAGAAAATATTCAAAGTGGAGTTATGTTTATGGAATTATAAACATATTAGATTTTGAAATTGTTTTATGAAAAACATAGATAATACAGAAAAATTGAGTACCTCAACTTGTTCTTCCCTTAATAGAAACTGCTGAAAACTAAACTTGATACTTGGTTAATCCAAAATGAATTGTGAACTGGGTATTCATCAAGGAGGTATTTATAGATGTTTTGAAGTGGTTTTAAATTTCTATTGCACGCCTTTTTAGTATAATTGGCAAATGAAGGGGCACATATTTTACAAGTGTGCATGTGTTTTGACGTGACTGTTGCTGCAACCAACTTGTATTTAGCCGTTTGGTGTATTGGTATTTGAGCATCCCAACTGTTCATTGTAGCCGTTTGTGTCTTTTAAATTTCGAATGGCTTGTTCGGAACGTCACGTATAAAAGTATAATATAATATTCTTGACAAGATGTTCCGAACAGCTTCTCAAAGGTAGCACTTGGTGAATGCTACGACTATGAATTGTGAAATAAAGAACTCACAAGCTTTTGCATTCCTTGACATCGTTCCGAACATCAAATGTAATATCCTAAACAACTATGGATGTGTTGCGAACAATAAGCAAATATGGGCACAACATAATTGCAAAAGATGCAGCAAAGCAAATATGTGCACAACTAACCCAAGAAACTAGTAAAGCAAATATGAACACAATATAAATTATACAAGTAGGACGAATAGTCCATTATGCAATTCAAATAGAAATCCAAATAATCGAAATTATAACGAGGACGATGCTTCGTCCAATTCACAAACTCAATTTGTAGGCTGGCTTGTCGCCTCAGTTCCACTACGAACAACGGGGCATGTAGTTTTCTTGTGACCATATCTCTTGAAATTGCCACATTTATTTCTCCTCTTTGGAAGACGTTCCCCAATAGATCGAATCCGGTTAACCCTTCTCCTTCCACGGTTGTTCGGCTTTGGGGGCGGAGGCACTGGATAAAGTATCTCTTCAGCAGGGACGACCCATGATTCTTCAGGAGGCACTGCATTGACAGGTTCTGCATAGGCAAGGATGTATGCTTGTGTTGTGTAATATCTAGAAGTGTATTCATACACTCTACTTCCATATTCATCGCCATGCAACCCCCTAATTGCTGCCATAGCATGTACACAAGGTAACTGATCAAGATCAAACTCCCTACATGTACATGTCCTCTCATGTAGATCAACTTCTGCCTCATACCCTGGACTAATTATTTCGAAACCATAAGTTCCCTTCCTGTTGACAACTAGCTTGTCTCCCACTTCTTTATTCTTCCTTATTTTTATTTCAACGTCTGGGACGCATAAATTTTGGTGGTTGATTAACTTCATTGCCCTAGTGTGGAATTTTTCCACAAAATTCCTACCTATATCCTTCATGAGTGCAGCAATGGGGTATACTCTTTGCTCCTTCAGCATGGAGTTAATGGACTCAGCTATGTTTGATGTCATAACTTGAAACCTATTAAAAAGAATATATATTATAATAACCAAAAGATGTTCCTAACATGAAGCATAAGTTTAGAACGACAGTAGGAGTTCGGAACATGTATAGAAAATAAAATTTGTTCATAATGTTCCGGGCACGTATGTGTTATGTTCAGAACGCGTAGTGTGACGTTTGGAACATACTGAAAGCAGACAGTAATATCAGACCTTATTATTATACTTTACCTGTTTCTTGGGAAATATAATCTGCTCCATCTATGATAGCCAACAACATTTTTAAGATAATCCGCTACCCTCCAATCAATAGTCCTGATCTCATTCATAGCATCAGTGAACTCCTCTACCCTATATGCCTTTGCTGCAGTGTAGTATTTATGAAGACTGAATCCAAACAGAAACTTTGTTCGGATGCTTTCACCTAGGTGCCACATGCAAACTCCATAGTGTGCAGAAGGAAACACTTGGGCGACCATTTTCGAGATGCTCGGATGTCTATCCGAAACAATGCACAACTCTACACTATCTGAAACTATGCAGCGTAATTGTTTGAAAAAAATACTCATATGAGGTGTCACACTCTTTGTCTACAACACAAAAAGCAATAGGGAATACGTGACTCATTGCATCCTGAGCAACAGCAGACAACAACACCCCTCTATACTCGCCAGACAAATGTGTACCGTCAACGGCTAGGACTTTTCTCACTTAAGTAAATCCCTTGATCCATGCTCCATAAGAGAGAAAAAAATACAAGAACTTCCCTGTGCTAGAAAGCCTCAAATCTGTCTTGGTTCCTGGATTCTTACTCCTAACCATATAGGCATAAGCATCAAGAATTTCAATACCTTTCTCATGTGTACCCCGTGTCAAAGATTTTGCAAATTGACATCCCCTAAAACACTTCCAGTAGGTAACCTTACATCTAAAATCGTTGTTAAGGGACTCCCTGACAGCTTTTGTGGTTTGACCTTTTCCCATTAAATATTTACCTTTCATGAACTCACCAATTATCTGGGCAGAGGCGTGTGAACTATTACTGGAATAATGTTGGACACAACATGTGTGCAAGTTATTGTAAACGCTAATGTAGAACCTATCATTACTTTTATACCTCATTGCCCTTAGCCATCATTTGCATTTCACATCTACATATCTAGCATTAAAAACATTTGCAGTATTCTTCAATGCTTTGTAATTAAAATGATGTTTAACTGCTGCAATCTTCAATTTGGTGACCAGTTCTTTCTTATTGGCAAAATTCATACCTTTTTCAAAACCTGTGCCATCGAAGAAGTGAAATATCGGTTCGTTGCTTTGTGTTGGAAACACAAGGGTATAAATGGCAGGATTTTCCTCTACATATTTTTCATCCAATTCTTCTTCTTTTTGTTCATCTACATCTACACCTCCACTGTCTTCTTCTACCGCTCCTCCTTTGTCTTCTTCTACTTCTTCTTGTAAGTCATCCAATCGCTGACTACAATCATGCCCTGCACTATTTGGAATTTCTTGGTCATTAGAACCAATACATTCCTCCGTGTAGAAACCACAATTACCCTTAGAGTGGGCCTAGCACCATTACGATCAACGTCAGCCATATAAAGGCGTACATCATCATCATTTCTTATTGTAACGGGATGAGTCTTTTGATTTGCAGCAACACTCAGCATGTAAGTAATGCAGATGTCCCTCGGATTGTCTTTTATCCCCCAACTTCCAATGATTTTGTTAAGTAGAACATCATACATAACATCTCTAGGCACAAGAATGGGTCTCGACTCTTTAACCTTCGGAACCCAAGCAAAAAATTTAGAACGCTCCACCCATTCACCTTGATAATTAACTTCTAATATAACCTCACCCATCGATGATCGACCTGCAATAAATTGGAATGACCAGCTATTAGTATTACTAATATTTATACAGTATGTTCCAACCCTCACTTGCTCGTTTGGAACATCTTCATCGATGTTCTGAACATCACGTTACAGTTTTTCAATGCTTAATGCAAGATGTTCCAAACCTCACTCTTGCACATTTGGAACATCGGAATAGACGTTCTGAACATCACGTTACACTTTTTCGTTGCGTAATGCAAGATGTTCCAAACTGCTAATAGAACTCTCAAATATCTACCAGGATGTTCCGAACATCATATGTGAAAATTCCAGTAAATACATACACCGCGTAAAATGCTAGCGATATGTTTGGAATTACAATTACGACTATAGGAACGTCAAAGTGATGTTTGGAATTTCAGGCAGATTGTTCGGATGAACTGAATCCGTAAATTCTCGAATCAACAAAAACAGCTAAAAACATGTTCTAAAGTTAATACACTTACCGGAGATGACTGGATTGATATGATTAAAATTAGAGGAACAAGATTTTCCCTTTAATGGATAAGAAACGACCAGATTTAACAAAATACCGTATAACCCCAAATGTGGGTGGTCTCAGCTTGAATTGCCTAAAACTGGAAAGGATATTTAATAAATAAGCTCAGCAGCTATGGTGGAAATTTCGATCTACAAAAGGAAGCTCAGCAGCTATGGTGGAACTTTCGGCGGGAATGGAATGGGGAAAAAATAGAGGGAAAATAGGGGGGGGGGGGAGGGGGGAGAGGAGAGAGGGAAGCAGCTAGATCAATGGCCAAATATGGCAAAAAACAAGCTTTTATACATGGACTATTGTGTAACTTACAAAACATTGGGGTGGGAATGCTAGATAGTTAATACCACTAATTAAATGAGGACCTTAGATTTCATGTTTAAAACTTGAGCCTTTTTCCATTCAAAAAACACTAGGGAGTCCTGCCATGGCAAAGCCCCATGACTCTTTAGCTTAGAATTACTGTAGTGAATGTATCACCATTTAGAAAAGTTACCTGGATTTTACTAACTTCGTTCATGTACATGCAGAAATCTTTAGAATTGTCAGTTTTAGTATTTCTCAAATGACATGGTATGCAAGCTTTAAATTATCCAAAGTAAAAATTGGAGACATAACAATCCGACCCTACCTCCTAGCCAAAACTCTGTGGATGAAGCTTTTTGAAAAAACTCGAGCTGCAAGAAGATGAAGACAACTTTCATGGACAAAGAAGATGAAGACAACTTTCATGGACATTGTAAAGAGTAGAAGAACCTCATTTCTAATCATTAACTATGCACTCTATCGTTGTTTAACTTCGTAGTCTCTTTCTATACAAAACATAAGAAATCTTTAATTGATAGTTAGAATCCACAATAGAATGAGGAATTCACAATTAGAATCCACAATTAAAATCCACAATGTGGGACTGAATTGGATAATGCCAGGGAACACTAAGGAGTTGTTGGACTGCTGGAATAACTGTGGGGATGTGTCAAGTAGAAAATATGGTGCAACATGGTACCGGCTTGCATTTGGTGGACAATTTAGAAAGATAGGAACGCAAGAATATTTGAAGATATGCACAGTTCGGTACAAAAGATTAAAACGAATTGTATCTTGTTATTTCATTTTTGGTGCAAAGAAAACTTTGTAGTCGAATTCCTTCTAGACTTGTTAGACTCCTTATGAGTTTAGGCTCATTGATAGAGTTTCGGTTTGTCTTCTTTGTTTCTACCTCCTGTAACTATGGCATTAGCACTGCCTTTGTGCTAACTTTAATTTACTGTTACCATTCGCAAAAAAAATATCGTCAACACACATACACCATCTTTACATAAATGTAACTTGTTTGTTCCAAGTAATCGTGTATCCAAACATTGTATCCACAAAATAATACTTTATAATACAAAAAAATAAAATACAAAACTATATTATGGAGTGATGTGGTACAACAATATAAACTGACTTTTAGTAAGAATAATCTTAGAGGAGGAGGATACCAGATATGTAGAAAAAGAAGAATAATGTGATTTTTCCAAGTAAATTCCGACCAAAGTTCCAGTGAGGGTTTGTTTATCATGATCCTTTCTTCATCTTTTTTTCACTTTTTCAAAAGATGCGGCAAGATACTAGTTTTTTGTTGAAATATTTTTTAAATGTATAGATTTGATATTTTTCTTGTAGGAATTTGTATAGATCTGGTGTTTTTGTTAAGTTTTTATATAAAACCGCCTAAAACGCTGTATAGTACGTTTTATACATGTTTCATTCAAATTTATACAATTCTATAAATGTGTACGAATTTGTATAAGTATGTGTATGTGTGTATGTACAATGAATAAAATTGTATAAATTATCATATTGTATGCATTATTATGGATGTTCGTATGAAATTTCAGTTTTCTTGTGAATATTCTTGTACTTCTCTCCTTGTATGTGCATTTATGTATATTCATGTATAATTTATTTTTTGGTAAATTTCTGTGTATAAACTTGTTCGATCCAAAGTAATAATATAGATAAAACCGACAAAAAATAACTCCGGTAAAAGAAAAAAGTAACTGCAGTGAAGAAATAAAATATTCTGGTGAAATTCCGACACTTTTGGAGTTGTAGTGTACGAACACTGCAATAGTTCATTGTACATAGCACTGTTGATGGTACATTAAATTTGTTCCAATATCATTGGTGAACAAACACGTGTACATCACTTTTCCTTGTTCCACTCCACTACTGTATCGTGATTCATGAGTTTTCTTCGTTGATTGTGCTCTCTATTGCATCTAATAGACTAACACTATTCAAGAGGCTTTCTTGGTACGATCATCTATTACTTATTTCTAAAAAAAAAGAATACTTTCTAGTTTTCCCCCATCTTCTCCGCCGCGAGTTAAACTTTCAGTAATGCCCCAATCTTAACTTTTTTTCATTTTTCTTTTAAAATCTATATGAAGGCCTTTTTTCCATATTTGATTTATCCCAAACAATTAACTTTGAATCTCTAATCAGAGATGCCAATGAGCTTTGTTTACTGATGTTACAAGTAAATTTCTCAATCAATGTCAATAGGAATTTTGAAACGCGAATGAGCAGTCCGTCCACCGGGAAGAATTGAAGCTGCAACACCAGAACTTGCAGTTGCCAATGCTATAAATCCTTTTGTTCTTACTGCAGCTAACAAAGCTCGATATAAGAATATTTTTCCAGTTCCCCCGGAGCCGTCAATGAAGAATGCCCCTGGTTTTTTAAAATAGATTCTATTAAAAATTATGTTATATGCCTTTCTTTGATCAATACTCAATTTCCTTTCTAACAGTACATCTTCTTCACTAACTACGATATTCTTTCAAAATGAACATCTTTGGCCTCCTTAGTTATTGTAGAAGGCTTAATATTTATAGAAATAAATTTAAATTCATTATTGTTATTATCCTATGGAAAGTAAAATTTCGTTGATGTGATTTAAAACTGAATGCTGGATATCCTGTTTTGCCATATTTGGTACCCTTTTAAAATCTTTAGACATAGAATCTTCAAATTTTTTTCAAAGTTCTTTTGGGTTCACAGGATTGCGGTAAACTAATAATGTTGCAAATAAGCGTCTTAAACTGTAAGACATTTGATAGGTTACAGCCTCAGACATACACTTTATTAAATTATTATCGGAATATAACAGACCTCTTTTATCTACAGCTCTCTAAATGTACTGTAATATATTCCATGTACTGTTCGTAGTTCCTCATATGCTTTAGGTCCTCTCACATTCATTAAAATCAACCTTCAATAATATCGTTCTCCTTCCGTGGGATGACATGAAACTACTGATAAGTTGGTATTTACCAACTTAAATACTACTTTAAGCTTTTGTTTTTGAATCCAAAAGCAATAATGTGTGCTATTGATGCCGTGAATTGCTTAATTTCAGATTATGACGAGTGTAAATGAGTCGTTGATTGAAGTTGAAGCAAAATAGCAAGAATTAGAATCAAGAGATCAAGATCGGAGTCACCGGGTCAGGCGCCCCCCCTAGCTCAGGCGCCCGCCTGAAGAAGCCACTGCCTAAGAAGAGAAAAGGGACACAAGCACCCTAGCTGGCCAGGCGCCCTGCCTGAGTTGCAAAGGCCCCAGGCGCCCCGCCTGAAATAGAAAGGCTTCAGGCGCCCAGCCTAGAGTAGGCGCCCCTCCTAGCTGGAATACTGTCTAAAGAAGAAGAAATGGCATACGCGCCCCACCTAGCCAGGTGATCCACGCTCAATCTTACACCATTAATAGTGAAGGGCGGTCGTCAAAGTATAATATCCGATGTGAGTCGGGGTCGATTTCCCAAAGGAACTAGCACGTCAAGTGAGAGAGTTGCAAATAGATATTCAAATGAGGTTTAGTATTGATTCCTAGAAATATGATTTGTTTGATGAAAACTATGATTAATTCTAAAGTGTAAGCAATTAAACGTGTAAGTTGTTCGATATTACTAGACTAGGGGTGCAACTAACTAATAGTGATTTCCAACCAACGGGTGTCTTTACTTCACTTTCCCAACACAAGTATAATTATGGTCGAGCATTCCAATCGTGATCTCTAGAATCCTTCCGGCCTAAGAGAGTTCTTTTACAACCCGCTCGTCAAAGCCTTAGTTGAATGCTTGAAGCACTACTCAATGACCCGAGGAAAGGAGACCTCTTTCGAGCGTAACTCCTTTTAGATGAGTTAGTCTATATGAATAGCCTATCAACTCAAATTCTCGCTAGCTTCACTATTCTACGCTAACTAATCTCTCCCGAGTCTTTAATTAGCAATGTAGACAAGAAATCCCAAATATCATGGATTTTAGGATTTTGATGTTATTGTAATGGGGAGTTGGATAATTGTTACTTGTGTTATAGTTAGTGAAATAGAACAACACCTATTAATTGTCTATCACAATAGCATAATTGCACCCCTAGTTATGAGTTTAGCTACTCATAACTAGGGTTTGAATCATAGTAATAAAGATGTAATGAAAAGATGAAATCATGTTGGACATAAGTTTGAATTGATATATGGAATCAAGATTCAAAGTTACAAGATTAGAAGCTTACAAATGATGTTAAGTTTATAACTTGGCTCCCAAAATCGCCCAAAAATATAGAGTAAAATGTAGTGTAAGTGTTGGTGTAATAAAACCTCACTTTCCTATTTATACTCTTAAGAAAATTACACAAAAAATCTTCTTCCGTCCCAATTGTGCTGACCGCACAATATTGTGCTGACTGATTGTGCTGACCACACAATCTTGTGCTGGCTGATTGTGCTGACCGCACAATATTGTGCTGGCCGCAAAATTCCTTGAAAACTTGAAGTAGTTGCTGCTTGTTTTTGCATTCTTGTGCTAAGCATTGTGCTGACCGCACAATATTGTGCTGACCACACAATTGGGTCTTTCTCAGCATTGTGCTAAGCATTGTGCTATTGCACAATATTGTGCTGAGCCGCACAAGTTCTTGAAAACTTGTTCCATTTTGCACGACTCCAACTTCGACTCGAATCGGCCTTCTTTTGTGTTCTTTCCGCTCAGTTTCTGGCCTCGAGCGTTTAAACTAAGTAGCACCTAGAATCACACAACATTACATAAAAATTGATCGTGAAATTTGCTTAACAACTCATAAAGTTCCTATAAAGGAAGGCTTAAAGTCGGTAAAATGCCGACTTATCAACACCCCCAAACTAGAACTTTTGCTTGTCCTCAAGCAAAACACACTTCAATGGTCCCCAAGTTGCAATTCATCAATTCATGCATTTTTTTCATTAAAGCAACAACAAGCCAAAACTCGATTCAAGTTCAAGAACTAATGACATTGGTTGGTGCCAACAATTAAGCCAAGCCATGTGAGCATAACTCCCATATACAAAACATCAAAGAAAGCAAACATGCCATGACACAAGATTTTCAAAGTTTGCCTCTTCCTCACAAGACTTCACTTCTTTACTTGCTCACCTCAATTGAAAAGTGAAACACAAGTCCTCAACTCAACTTCACAAGTGCCCTCACCACTCAAGAGAATATCCCAACCACAAAAATGCAATGATAACACAAGTGGGATTAATGATAGGAAGAATTCGCTCACTCTCCCAAAAGAAGTTCATCATGCACACTAAAGATCCATAGGCTTGCCCTTCGTGTACCTCTCCACTAATGTAGGAATGCTTGACCCGAAATCAATTAGGACTTGTAGGGTTGTAATGTAGGATTTTGGTCAAAGGTGGGGTAAAATATGGGCAAATAGTGACTGCACACCTCCTTGAGCACTACACCGTACAAAAATTAAGACACACTTCATTTTTCTTGCACTTACACCTTGCAAAATCGAGGATTATACTTCTCCTCTTTATTCATCAATTCTTTTTTTCTTCTTTTTCTTCTTCTTCTTCTTTTCTTTCACTTGCATCTTTTTGTTTCTTTTCACTTTTTTTACTTTTTTTTATATTCAACTCGCTTTTGTTGCTCTTCCTTTTCATTTATTTTCTTTTGATTTTCATTAATTTCCACACTTTCACCATAACTTGTGCCACCCCCAAACTTAGGCTTTTGCCTAAGTTGCACGTCTTTCAATGCACTCAAGGAGGTAGGGCCAAAAGAGAGGGTTAGTGCCTTAAGCACTTAGAATTGGTCCGAGTTAATAATGTGGTTGCCAAAGGAAAGGATATTAAGCTGAAAGGGGTTGACTAAGGATATAATGCAAGGGTAGGATTTTTAGATTACTGAGCGGGCCAAAGAGAGCCTAAAATCATTTTTCAAGTCAAGCATCACCTAGGATTTCGCCTCGAAGCACACTTAGGGCAAGTTCTAGATCAAGAAGCACACACATGAACACACCAAAACCTCACCACACATGGCACATGTAAAGCAAGGAAGACGAGTATATTCACATCCCAATCAAAGGCAATTAAGTATCCAAAGTTTACTCATAGCCTAATGAGAGCTAATTAGTGACATAAGAGCCAAAAGTTGAACTTGAAGATCATAGCACAATTTACCAACTAAGTTTTTCTATTCATTTTTCAAAACAAGCTCACATGATAAGGATTAAATAATGGTGGAACCAAACATGCCAAAAGTTGATAAGGAGCAAGAATCCACAACTAGTCATCATTATTTACAACTAAATACTAAACTAGTACTAGAGATGCCCGGTTCAACACAATTACTTCCTTGGAAAAGAACCATGGCAAAGAAAAACCAAGGAGGTTATTTCAAAAATTTTGTGCAAAATGGTATTTACAATGAAAATGATTGTTCGGACTCAAATGAGGCTTTCATACCCACATGGGATGCCTACGTATCACCCGGGAGTGAATCAGATAAAGAAAAGGTAGCATCCCAAGCGTAGTTCATGGGAGTACCATGTGTTTTTGTTTTGTTTTTCGAATTGCTAAACATATATGTACTAACAACTTAACATAAACACTTTTGTACATGCATCAAACATAACACCATTTCATAGATAAAACAATTATATACAATACTTGGTTCATGACAAACAAAGGTACTCAAAACATCCTATATACAAGATATGGTGACATGAGACATTCTTTAAGTACCCACCCCCCAAACTAAAAGTATGCATTGTCCCCAATGCAACTAAAAGTTATGAAAGCATCTAAGAGAATGAGTAAAAGAATGGTCTCTGTCATAGCTAGCCCTCAGTGGCTGGTGGAGGAATAGATGGCTCAGCAGCAGTGGGACCCTCAAGGGTCGGCTGAGTATCAGCAGGCTCTGTCTGGAGTGGAGTGGTAGTGGTAGCGGCAGGCAATGGCTCATGTGTCTCTATCTCTGTCTGCTCAACCCTATCCATAGAAGTGGCCTGCATGTCCAAGATGTCAAGCTCCCGACGCCTCATAAGCTCCTCGCGCTCGGGATCCTCCTCCTCCTCGTCATCCTCATCATCGACATCCGCAGCTGCAGATGTCCTCTCTGCCTCCTCCAAGAATGAGTAGTCACCCCGACAATAGCTGTAAAAGTCCCTGGAGAGGCTAGATATCTCTCCTCTCAGGCTCGGGATATCCTCCTCGACTCGTCGCTCCATCCACTACATCCTCTTTCCCATTTTCTTCAACTCTCTAGTCTGCTCCTTCTGGCCCTCCGCCAGCTGTCTCAAACTCTCCTGCATGGGCAGCATGATCTCCTGAATAGGCGTCATGACCTCCCTGAACATTCTCGCTGTCAACAATGGGTCCTGGAGAATACTGTGTTCAGCTTCTCGTTCAAGGTGCTCACCACTGTGGACGTGGCAGCGACAACACCCGGAACCTGAAGCAATGAGGCATGGCCTAAGATAGATGGGGACACCTGAGAGGTGGGGCACCCAGGAGGTGCAGCTGGTGTGCCTGTAGATGAGGACGGTGCCTGTGTGGATGTAGATGGTGCCTGAGTGGCTGCCTCGGATGACTCCCCAGCTGTGGGAGCAGCATCAGATAATAGAGTATCTAGAGTGGTCGACTCGGTAGTCTTCCTCTTCTTCTTGTCCCTAGGGTTCCCTTCATCCTGGATCTTATCCACCTCAGTCCTACCAGTGGCCTCGATCTCCACGTCCAAATGAGGAATCCGTGGAACATTTACATTGGAGATAAGGCTAGTCAATAAACAGGGAAATGGGAGGGTTGTCTCATTCTGTTCCAACCTGTTCTCTATCTCTGTGAGTATGATGGCACCGAGGTTGAGAGGATAATCTTCCATCAGGGCGGCAACTAACACTACTTTCCTCAATGGGATCTTGGTATCATTCTTCGAGGGGATCAACCTGCTGCTAAGAAGCCCTAGCCAAGCCTTGGCCTCGAAATTGAGGTCCTTCTTGTATATACTGAATCCGGGGGCTGCCCACGCAGGTGTGGTGCCCGGGTCTGCTATGATGGAGACTAACCATGGCCGAGCCTCTTCCCCTAATCTCAACTTCTCAGAATAAGCTAGGGTTATGCATGTTCTATTGACCCCTAGAATCCCGTTCAAGTCATCCCAATCATAATACACCTCAGTCCCCCGCACAACCACCTTGCTCTCGGTGAACTTCTTGCATTTGCCGTTAGCATAGAACTCACGTACAAGACTGGGGAAGTACTTGCCCGGTGGCGCACAGAACTCCAACCACCCCCGTCTATCCAGGTTGGTATATATCCGAGCATACTCCTCCTCCGTGCCTGAGATATGAAAGCGTCTCTCCGGGAGGATAGGGCATTTCTTTGTAAACTCCTTGTAAATGGCCCTAGCCTCTGGCAGCACAAATCTCTCAATCTTGGCCGGTTTGGGACAAAGGCCAGGGACCCCTTGGAATTGGGAGTCCGAATCAGATCCTGAGCTCGAGCTCGGGCTCGACTCACTCTCTCTTTCCACCCTCTTTGAGGCCGACCTCTTCCGGGAGGTCTGTTGGTCCTTTGGTTGCTTCGGCTTGGCCCATGAGGTACTTTTCCGAGCGCTGGTCACTTGCTTTGTCCTATTAGTCATCTTTTGCTTCCCCTTAGTATTTGTCATGATACCTAAAAGAAAAATAGAAAAAATTAGTCTAAAACGAACATTTAATATATACATTCTATATTACTTTAATTATACTAGCTAAACAACCTTAAACACGATTAAAAAAAACGAGGAATAATAATATTTACATGAGAAACTCCTACCAAAAAGTGACCCAAAAATGCCTTCTGATAGTCAATTGTGCGGTCCGCACAATCTGGAAAAAATAGGCAGTGCGCTCAGTGGCCTTGTGCGACCCCAATGTGCAGTCTGCACAATTTTGTGTGGGGCCGCACAATTTGTGAAAAAGTAGCAGTTTGTTTCATTTCTTTGTGCGACCACATTGTGCGGTCCGCACAATGTTCAAAAATTTGAACAACTTGTGGTCGCGCCTTATTAGCCCGAGATTCAACTATTTTTTTGATTTTCTCAATTAGGACACTCTCTCACACATTCAAGCAATGGTTCACACTAATTCCTACTCAAGAAGTAACCCTAATCCCATTTTCAATTTGTTCAAATTTCTTTTCTTGTTAACCAAGAATTGGGATTATGGGTTAGGGTTTGCATGATTCATAGGTTACTCAGACTTCACCTTGATCGATTGTAACCCAAGTTTGGGTTGAACCCATTGGGTCTTACGGATGATTTAATTTAACCCATCGGTTTTCTTCAATTCTAGGAATAATTTACTTGAATTAACTTAAGATAAAGATGAGAAGCATACCAGATTTGATGATGTTGGATTGATCCTTGAAGTGGTAGGATTGAATGTGTGTGTTGTGATTGAATGGTCTTCTTTCTCTTTTGTTTGTGCGTGTGTGTTGAAATGAAGAAGAATGAAGAGAGTTTAGAGTTATACTTACCTGAATGGACATAATTGCCCTTACCCGTCGCTTTGTGCGACCGCACAATATTGTGCGGTGCCGCACAAGTGACAAAGTTATTGTGCGATGCTTCTGGAAGAATTGTGTGGTCGCACAAAATTGTGCTGACCCGCACAATTCTCCATTTTCTGGCAGTGGCTTCATAACAATTGTGCTACCAATTGTGCTAGGTAGCATAATGTTGTGCCTTCTCACTTTTTTGTTTTTAAATCATCGTCAGCCCGTACTTTTGAGTACGACTCCGCACAATCCCATTCCTTAAGCCACAATTGGACTCGTTTCTTCACTTTTGATCATCTTCACACCTACAAACACCATCCACTCAAGAACAAGTGAGGAGCATCACAATATATCTATAAAACATGCATGAATTTAAACATGGGTTTCCTCCCAAGAAGCGCCTAATTTAACGTTGCGGCACGACGATTTTGACTTTGTTTTCTCAAGGTTCATCAAGGTAGATGCACGCCACTTCACCAACTTCGGCGTCGCATCCCAAGTAGTGCTTCACTCTATGCCCATTGACCCGGAATGTTCTTCCGCCTTCTTTCGATTGCAAATTAACGGAACCATAAGGAGTAACTCCTACCACCTTGAAAGGTCCCTTCCACTTGGACTTGAGCTTGCCCGGGAATAGCTTCAAGCGAGTGTCGAACAACAACACGACATCTCCTTCTTTGAACGTCCGGTTCCAAATCCTAGAATCATGGAGCATTTTCATTTTCTCCTTGTAGATCATTGCATTCTCATAGGCTAGGAACCGGAATTCATCAAGCTCATGCAAATTTGAGATTCTTGCATTGGCGGCATCATCCCAATCCATGTTCAATTTCTTCAATGCCCATAAGGCTTTGTGTTCAAGTTCCACCGGTAAATGGCAAGCTTTTCCGAACACTAACTTGAATGGAGACATCCCAATTGGAGTTTTGTACGCGGTTCGGTAAGCCCATAGAGCTTCATCAAGCTTTCTTGCCCAATCGGTTCTATTTGCATTAACCGTTTTGGCAAGAATGTTCTTTACTTCCCGGTTCGACACCTCGACTTGGCCACTTGTTTGGGGATGGTAGGGAGTTGCAACCTTGTGTTTCACTCCATATTTTTGAAGGAGATTCGAGAAGGCACGGTTGCAAAAATGACTCCCACCATCACTAATGATAGCCCTTGGAGTCCCAAATCTTGAAAAGATGTTCTTTTTCAAGAAACTCAATACACTCTTGGCTTCATTGTTGGGGAGCGCAACCGCTTCCACCCACTTAGACACATAGTCAACCGCCACCAAAATGTATTTGTTTCCATATGAGCTCACAAAGGGTCCCATGAAGTCAATCCCCCATACATCAAACAATTCAATCTCCACAATGGGATTCATTGGCATTTCATGCTTTCTCGAAATTCCCCCCATCCGTTGGCATTGATTACAATTCTTGACCCAAGCATGGGCATCCTTGTGCAAGGTTGGCCAAAAGAAGCCACATTGTAGCACCTTAGCCGCCGTCCTAACTCCACCATGATGTCCTCTGTAAGGCAAAGAATGACACCCATTCATAATGCCTCTTGCTCGGACTTGGCAACACATCGTCGGATGATTCCATCAACACATACCCTAAAGAGAGAGGGCTCATCCCAATAATAGAACCTTGCATCTTTTGCCAACTTCTTCTTTTGATAAAACGTGAAGTCTTCGGGGTAGACTCCCCCAACTATGAAATTGGCTAAGTCGCCATACCAAGGGATTGGTTCCCAAGACACAGCCAAGATCCTTTCATCCGGAAATGTATCATTTATCTCCACTTCTTCTTTCGGGCGACCTTCCTCCTCTAACCGTGACAAATGATTGGCCACTTGGTTCTCGGTCCCCTTTCTATCTATCACCTCAATGTCAAACTCTTGAAGAAGTAACACCAACCGAATGAGTCTTGCCTTGGAATCCTTCTTTGCCATCAAGTACCGGATAGCGGAGTGGTCGGTATGGACAATTGTTTTTGACCCCACTAAGTATGCTTGGAATTTCTCAAAGGCAAACACTATTGCTAGAAGCTATTTCTCCGTCACCGTGTAATTCATTTGAGCCCCATTCATTGTTTTACTTGCGTACTAGATAGGATGAAACATCTTCTCTACTCTTTGACCTAGCACGGCTCCCAAAGCCACGTCGCTAGCGTCACACATGAGTTCGAATGGAAGCTCCCAATTTGGACTCACAATGATTGGTGTGGTGGTTAGCTTCTTCTTTACCTCTTCAAAGGCTTCTAAGCACGCCTTGTCAAAAACAAACTTGGCATCCTTCTCCAACAATTTGCACATCGGATTCACAAATTTGGAGAAGTCTTTAATGAAGCGGCGATAAAATCCCGCATGTCCCAAGAAGCTTCGGACACCTTTCACGGTCATTGGAGGTGGAAGCTTTGAAATCACTTCTATTTTTGCTTGATCCACCTCGATCCCCTTTTTTAAAACTTTGTGCCCCAACACGATGCCTTCTTGGACTGAGAAGTGGCATTTTTCCCAATTAAGAACAAGTCTCGTGTCTTCACATCTCTCTAGTACTTTATCCAAATTATTCAAGCAATCATCAAATGAGTCCCCAACTACCGAGAAGTCATCCATGAATACCTCAAAAAAGTTTTCTACCATATCGTGAAAAAGTGCTAGCATACACATTTGGAAAGTGGCGGGTGCATTACAAAGACCAAATGGCATTTTGCAGAAAGCAAAGCTGCCATATGGACAAGTGAAGGTTGTCTTGTCTTGATCTTCTGCCTCTATGGAGATTTGATTGTACCCGGAGTACCCATCAAGGAAGCAATAATAAGCACGCCCCGCCAACCGATCAAGCATTTGATCAATGAATGGTAAGGGGAAATGATCTTTTCTTGTGGCGGTGTTGAGCTTTCGATAGTCCATGCACACTCTCCATCCGGTTACGGGCCTTGTTGCAATAGACTCTCCCTTTTCATTGTGAATCTTCATCATACCTCCCTTTTTCGGCACACATTGCATCGGAGACACCCATTTACTATCGGACAAAAGAATAATCATGCCCGCATCGAGCCATTTCATAATCTCCTTTTTCACTACCTCTTGTATTGGTGGATTCAATCTCCTTTGGTGCTCGACACTCGGCTTACACCCATCTTCAAGCAAGATCTTGTGAGTACACACTCCCGGGTCAATTCCCCTTATGTCCGCCAACGTCCACCCGATCGCTTTAATTCTCAGTCTCACCACCTCTACAAGTTTGTTTTCTTGAGCTTTGTCTAAGTGGGAAGAGATGATTATGGGTAAGGTGGAGCTTGGACCGAGGAAAGTGTATCTCAAATGTGTTGGGAGAACTTTCAACTCAAGTTTTGGGGTTCTTTAATGGATGGTTTTATAGGTGGAGTGGCCCGGTTTTCAAGGTCTAGGGATAGCTTTTTGGGTACATATGGTTTGGATCTCCATCCTTCTAATGCGTTCACCACTTCCGTCACATTCTCCTCATCTTCAACATCCATATTCCAAATTACCGCCGCCAACGTGTCTTTTTGACAAGCTAAGACACTTGCTTTTTCTACCAATGCTTTAACCGCCACATCAATGTACGAGCAAGTAGCATCGTCATCCATTGGTTGTTTCAATGCTTTTCAAATGTGAAAGACGACCTTCTCTCCATTGAATCTAAATGTAAGCTCACCCCTCTCCACATCACAAAGGGCTATTCCGGTGGCTAAGAACAGACGGCCAAGAATGATGGGACGTCAACGTTCATCGGGAAATCAAGGATGACGAAATCCGCCGGGAAGACGAATTTATCTACCTTTACCAGCACATTGTCTATGACACCAATTGGGCTTTTCATTTATCAATCGGCCATTTGTAGATTCATTGTTGTCGGCCTTGGTGCATTGGTGTCCAAAGTTTTGTACACTGCATATGGCACGAGGTTGATGCTTGCCCCAAGATCACAAAGAGCCTTCTTGAAATGCCTTCCCCCAATGGTACATGGAATAGTGAATGCTCTGAGGTCCTCCACTTTAGGTGCTATGTGCTTTGACACAATTGCGCTCACTTGGTGAGTGACCTTGATAGTTTTAAAATCTCCATACATCTTCTTGGTCACTAGGTCCTTCATGAACTTTGCAATATTTGGCATTTGACCCAAAGCATCAACTAATGGAATGTTGATTGAAGTGCTTGCAATTTTCTCCCATATCTTCTTGGCATGTGTGATTTCTCTTTGCTTGTTACTCTTTTGTGGGAATGGAAGGGGAATTTTGGGAATGGAGCTTGGAATGGAAAGGCTTTCTGTAACGACCTCAAATAGTCGTTTCGGAAATCGGGACATCGATTTGCGTGTCGAAAATCCCAAAAGCTCCATAAGGTCCATTATGACATGTCTGAAATTTTTTAGCTAAAACGAACTTTGTTAGATAGGTATCGGAGAAAGACATCCGTTTCGGATATTCGTTAAGGCTAACAGAGGTTTCGGAGCTCGATTTGAGCAAATGAGCTCTGATGTGAAATCTGAAAGTTGTGTTAGGCTCGTATGGTAATTCATGACCTGTAGCAACCTTCAGAAGTGAAAACGGACCTCGTTTGATAGGACTTTTGAAAAAGTCTCCGTTGCGGAAATTTAAAAAGGTTAAAAGAGGGTTTCGAGCTCGATTTGAGTAAACGAACTCCGATGAGAGATCTGAGGGTTCCGTTAGGTTCGTATCGTCATTTGTCACTTGTAGCAACTTTCGAATTTGGATTCCGGGGTCGTTTGATTAAAATTCGCTATTTTGGCAAAAGTCGAAATTTGACCCTTTCCCGTGGGACCCACTTTTTGAGTTCTAGAGATCCGAATTGAGTTTCGTCTTGACGAGCATGTCACACAAGTCTTGTATGACATGTACAAGACTTGTGTACAAATTTTGGGGTAGTTCCGAGCTTCGTAGGGTCCCGTTTGGACCCAAAAACAGTGGCTGATCTGGTGCAAGCCAAAAAGCTGCTGATTCTGTTTTTTTTTTTTTCTGTTCAGCCGGGAAAAATTCAATTTTTCAGATCAATCCATATGGAATTGAAAAAAAGTCAAAACATGAAAGTTGTAGCTCTTTGAGTTGTGGTTCTAATGCAACCAACCTCGTATCATTTGGAAATTTCTATGAAAAGTTATGTGTATTTTACCAAAAGCTGTCCAGCGAGGTACAATTTGGACAGCATGTGGTACAACTCTTTAAAGCTGCGGGCTGCTATATATTCTAGGGTGGGCATTCATTTTTATTTTCATGTTTTGAGCTTCTAAAAGTGATTCCAAGAGGAATTTGAAGTACCAAAATCATTCCTAAACACAAGGTAACTATTCTTACCCATTTTTAACGCTTTAATCCGAGGATCAAAGTGACGATCCTTGGAAAGAGGGTTTGAACCCTAGATTTGTGAAATGGGAAAAATGACCGAGTTGGACTCGGGTATGTACAATAATGGTACTTTTGGACTCGTGGGAGTATGGGGAGTCCGGAAACATAAATTTTACGGGTTTTGGGTACGTCCGACCCGGGGGTATTTTGGTAAATTGCCTCTTAAATTGCGTAAGGGCTTAGAATCCTTTCCTCACATGCTTACGAGTGCGACATTATTTCTTTGGCTCAGAGAGGAGTCTTTCGGAGGCACATCGTTTGGGAAAGGAGGCCGTTCCTTAGCCACTTGAGCCGATTTTGAGGTAAGTGAGACTTGACCTCTATTTTGCTTGCGGATAAGATTTGATCTTGCTAAGTAAGATGTCGAGTACTTAATTGACTAGCATTGTCTGGTAGATAGTATTATGTACTACTCGTTATATTTATACAAAAAGGTGAAGCACAAACGTGACTCGTGTATAGTCGATGTTGTGTGCCGGTGTGTTATTGATATGCTCTAGGGACAGAGGCCGGTGGTGCGTTATGACCTAGAAGCGAAATTCCATCTAGGGACAGAGGCCGGTGGTGCGTTATGACCTAGATGTGGAGACTTATAGGGACAGAGGCTTGTGGTGCGTTATGACCTATAAGTAAAGTTGTTTATAGGGACAGAGGCCTGTGGCGCGTTATGACCTATAAATAAAGCCGCACAGGGTGTTTTCTTATGCTATGTGCTAGGTATATCATTACTTATGTGGTATGCGAGATAGATCATCGCCATGCTGTGTGTTAATTATATTATTGCTTATGCCATAGTATCAATATAATATTGTATATGCTGCCTATATTATGTATCTTTATATTATTGACCATGTTATGTATTCGCGTATTACTGCTTGTGTTGTTGTATAATTATATTATCGTTTGTAATGTTTATGGGTTACTGTAAAGGTGTGGATTGTACTTCCGTTATCTGCTTATGCATTATCAAAGACTTGTCCCGAAAGGGTAATTTAGCGGGCCTGTCGATGATCTTACTGGGCTTTGGCTCATAACTTACTGTTTTAAATGTGCAGATCCTTCTACTAGTCAGACAGCATGACTTATCTGATCCGTTCGAGGCTGTGACTATTTTTGCTTGAGGTGAGCCAACCGCATGGTTCGCGGTGGCATACCGTCTGATCCACCTTAGTGCTTAGATGCTTCCTACATATTGTATTATATATATATATCGGTTGTCAGATTTCGTAGATGCTCTATTGACACTGTGTTCCGGGTGGATGTTTACACCTACATTTTATTGAGATATGTCTATCTAAATTATCATTATGAGTCAGTTTAATTATTCGTGGTTCGCCTAAGGATGTAACACTTAGGTGCCATCACGGCCCCAAAAATTGGGTCGTGACAAATTGGTATCAGAGCCCTAGGTTGTAAGTCGAGTCTTAGGGAGTCAATGGAGCAGTGTCCGAGCAGAGTCTTGTTTATGGGTATGTTGTCGACCATACTTATAAGCGAGAGGCTGCAAAGGCATTTTAGGAAGAGTTGTTTCCCTTTATTTCATCTCTTCTCGTGCTATGATGCTTACATAGGTGCTAATCCTTTAATATGATTATGACAGATGGTGAGAACGCGATCGTCCTCTGCTTCGGGAGCTGGTGACGCACTGAATGAGTCGGTCCGTGGGAGAGCTGTGCGTAGCACACGGACTGGTGCGCGGGCACCTACTCAGCCGAGAGCGGCTACTACCAGAGCTTCTGTGGGCAGACCTCCTGCTGCCGACAGACTAGTACAGTGCCACCGGTGTCTTCTAAGATACCCGTCACACATGTCCCATCGACTATGCCTTCTCTTGTGTCGGGTACAACGGTATCTATTTCTGCAGATGTTCTATTGCGGATGATGGGCATGCTTGGATCTCAGGCCTCGCCTATGGGCGATATGCCAGTACCTTCTGCGGTACCCCAGCCAGTTACTCCAGCTATGAGTACGCCGACTCCTGAGGCTACTCCGGTGATTCCTCAGTCTACTCCAGTTATTAGTCCTATTGCTCAGCCTTCCACTTTGGCTCCTCAGTCGGGTATTCAGTTGGGTCATTCTATTCCTGCTCTTTCTATGAGTGACGAGGAGGTAGCTCGGAGGATTGAGTCCTTTATGAAGCTCAAGCCTCCCGAGTTCGATGGTACCCCAGCTACTTGCACTGCCCAGAGGTATATTCAGAAATGTGAGAAGATATTTTCTGTATTGGGTACTAGGGACACCCTTGGTGTGAGATGTGCTTCTTTCCGTTTGTTCGGTGATGCCGAGACTTGGTGGTCTTCTATGATGAGACGGAGGTCAAGTGATCTTCCTCCCTTGACTTGGACCGAGTTCGTTGCTATGTTTATGAGTAGATTTGTGCCTCAGAGTCATCTTGATGCCCAGAGACGCAAATTTGAGTTGTTGAGACAGGGAGGCATGTCCGTGACTGCTTATGATACCAGATTTATAGAGTTATCTCAGTATGCGCCTGCTATGGTTATGCTGGAGAGAGACAAGGTTCTTAGATTTGTTGAGGGGTCTTCACCCTCGTCTTCAGGTGGCTGTTGCCTCACATATTGGCAACAAGTCTTATTATGATGTGGTTGATATTGCGAGGCGTATGAAGGACATTCATGCTAGAGCAGATGCAGAGAGGGCGAGCAAGAGGGTGCGATATTCTGGTACTTCTGGTGGCCCTTCACATGGTGGCCAGAGTTTTCGTGGTCATACTCAGCCTAGGCTTCCCCAGGCCGCTGCTTTACCATCTCAGGATACTTCGTCGGGTGTTCATAGGCCTCAGCCGTCTCAGAGGCGTGGGGATTCATCTCAGTCTGTTCCACCGGTTTGTGGGAGATGCCGTCAGAGGCACTATGGGAGGTGCAGGCCCGGAAGTAAGGCTTGTTACCAGTGTGGGGATCCCAGGCACTTTGTTAGGGATTGCCCCTATGTTACTTCATCTGGACCTACCTCCGCGGGACATCAGAGTTCTGCTGCTATGGTTCGGTCTTCTCCTCTGGCAGCTAGGCCTGTCACTCAGGTTCCTCCTAGGCATCCGGTTCAGAGAGTTCCTGGTCCTGGAGGTTCAGCTCAGGTTTTTGCTATGACACGCCAGGATGCCGAGGCATCCAATGATGTGATCACAGGTACTCTTTCTGTTTGTGGCCGCAGTGCCTTTGCCCTTATAGATCTGGGATCTACTTTCTTTTATGTGTCTCCTGGATTTTCACCTTGCTTGAGCAAGGATCTGGTTTTTATTGATGCTCCATTTATGGTGGCAACGCCTGTCAGAGATCCTATATGTGTAGATAAAGGGTATCGGGAGTGTGTGATTTCTATTTGTGGTGTTGAGTCTCTAGTAGACTTGATGTTGCTAGATATGGTGGAATTTGATGTGATCATGGGCATGGATTGGTTGGCATCCTGTCACGCGACGTTGGATTGCCATGCCAAGTCCGTGACTATAGGTGCCGAAGGTGAGCCTAAGGCTATTTGGAAGGGTTCCAGGTCTTCTCCGAGGAACAAGATCATATCATTCATGAAGGCTCAGAAGATTATAGCTCGCGGGTGCGGAGGGTATATTGCTTCTATTCGAGATGTTCGAGTGGAGGAGGTATCTATTGATCGAGTACCGGTAGTATGCGAGTATCCGAAGGTCTTTCCGGATGACTTGCCGGGTTTGCCTCCTATGCGGGAGATTGAGTTCTGTATTGGTATATTGCCAGGTACTCAGCCTATATCTATTCCTCCATATCGTATGGCTCCTGCTGAGTTGAGGGAATTGAAGGAGCAAATTCAAGATTTGCTTGATAAGGGTTTCATTAGACCCAGTGTCTCTCCTTGGGGTGCTCCGGTTCTTTTTGTAAAGAAGAAGGATGGTTCTATGCGCATGTGTATTGATTATCGGCAATTGAACAAAGTGACTATCAAGAACAGGTATCCTTTACCGCGTATAGATGATTTATTTGATCAGCTTCAGGGTGCTACTCATTTTTCCAAGATTGACTTAAGATCGGGGTATCATCAGTTGAGGATTCGGTCTGAGGATATTTCTAAGACTGCTTTTCGTACGAGATATGGGAACTATGAGTTTCTTGTCATGTCATTTGGGCTTACAAATGCTCCGGCCGCCTTTATGGATCTTATGAACCGTGTGTTCAAGCCATATCTTGATTCTTTTGTTATTGTGTTCATTGATGACATCCTTATATATTTAAGGAGCCGAGGGGAGCATGAGCATCACTTGAAGATTATCCTTCAGACCTTGAGAGACCATGAATTGTATGCTAAATTCTCTAAATGTGAGTTCTGGCTGGATACCATTTCATTCCTGGGTCACGTGGTGACCAAGGACGGTATTGGTGTTGATCCCAAGAAAGTGGAGGCCGTTCAGAATTGGCCTAGGCCTACTTCTCCTACAGAGATTCGGAGTTTCTTAGGCTTGGCAGGTTATTATCGGCGATTCGTGGAGGGATTTTCTTCCATATCAGCACCACTGACTAAATTGACGCAGAAGAATGTTCCTTTTCTATGGTCTGCTGCTTGTGAGTCTAGCTTTCAGAGGCTCAAGACTGTCTTGACTACAGCACCTGTATTGGCCTTGCCTAGTGGATCCGGGGGATTCACAGTCTATTGTGATGCTTCTGGTATTGGCTTAGGTGGTGTTTTGATGCAGAATGGCAAGGTGATAGCTTATGCCTCGAGACAACTGAAAGTGCATGAGAAGAACTACCCTGTCCACGATCTAGAGTTATTGGCGGTGGTATTTGCATTGAAGTTGTGGAGGCATTATTTATATGGTGAGCCTTGTGAGATTTTCACTGATCATAAGAGTCTCCAGTATCTGTTCACCCAGAAGGACTTGAACGGGAGACAGCGCCGATGGTTGGAGTTGCTTAAGGATTATGACATCGCTATTCGGTATCATCCCGGGAAAGCTAATGTTGTGGCTGATGCTCTGAGCAGGAAGTCTATGGGTAGCCTTGCCTATCTTGATGTTGATATGAGACCACTAGCTCGAGAGTTGCAGGCCTTGTCCATTAGTGGAGTGCGATTTGATGATTCTGTGCCAGACCGAGTTTTTGCTTATATAGGGACTCAGTCATCCCTAGCTTCCCAGATCAAGGAAAAGCAATTTGATGATTCATATTTGCGTGATATTCGAGATAGAGTTTTAAGTGGAGGAGTGACCTCATTTATGATCGGAAATGATGGTGTACTGCGGCTCAACGGTCGGTTGTGTGTTCCGAATGTTGGGGAGTTGAGGCAGCTGATATTGGCAGAGGCACACAGTTCTCGGTATTCTATTCATCCTGGTATTACGAAGATGTATCAAGATCTTCGGGAGTTATATTGGTGGAAGGGAATGAAGAGAGATGTTGTTGATCATGTGTCTCGGTGCTTAAATTGTCAGCAGGTAAAGTATGAGCATAGAAAACCAACCGGGGTGACTCAGTCCATGCCGATTCCGGAATGGAAATGGGAGCATATTACCATGGAATTTGTGGTTGGATTGCCTTTGACCTTGGGCAAGCATGATTCAGTATGGGTAGTGGTGGATCGTCTCACCAAGTCAGCTCATTTCATCCCCGTGAGGAGTACTTATTCATCGGAGCGCTTAGCTCGTATCTTTATCGAGCAGATTGTGAGATTGCATGGTGCTCCAGTCTCTATTATATCAGATCGCGGTACTCAGTTCACAGTTCAGTTCTGAAGATCATTTCAGAAGGAGCTGGGTACCCGAGTGGATCTTAGCACCGCATTTCATCCTCAGACTGATGGTCAGTCCGAGAGGACCATCCAGATTCTTGAGGATATGCTGAGGGCTTCTGCTATTGACTTTGGAGGCCATTGGGACAGTTATTTGCCTTTGGCGGAATTTGCCTATAATAACAGTTATCAGTCTTCTATCCAGATGGCTCCGTTTGAGGCATTATATGGCCGCCGATGTCGTTCTCCAGTTGGTTGGTTTGAACCTGGAGAGGTGAAGGTGTTGGGTCCGGATCTAGTTCAGCAGACCTTAGATAAGGTCCGAATCATTCAGGATCGGCTCCGCACAGCTCAGAGTCGACAGATATCTTATGCGGATCGGAGGAGGATATATTTGGTGTTTATGGTAGGTGACCGGGTGTTTCTTAAAGTATCGCCGATGAAGGGTGTTATGAGATTCGGGAAAAAGGGCAAGCTTAGTCCAAGGTTCATTGGTCCTTTTGAGGTCTTGGAGCGCATTGACGCTGTTGCATATAGGCTTGCTTTGCCTCCATCTCTGTCAGTTCATCCGGTATTCCACGTATCTATGCTCCGAAAGTATGTTCATGATCCATCCCATGTGATTGATATGGCTTCTGTCGAGATCGACGAGGACTTGGCTTATTTGGAGGAGCCGATTGCTATTGCGGCTAGAGAGATCCGTAAGCTAAGGTCGAAAGAGATCCCGTTGGTTAAAGTGCTATGGAAGAATCGTCCTAGCGAAGAGGCCACTTGGGAACTTGAGTCCGACATGCGGGAGAAGTATCCTCGCCTTTTCGATAATTCAGGTGTGATTTCAATCTCTAAAGCCTGAAAGTTATGTTGTTATTTATGATTTCGGGTAGTAGCGAGAGTCCTCGAAATCCGTGTAATTATTTTCGTGAAAATGTGAATCTTACCTTAGACTCCGGCTCGTCCGAGGACGAACGAGAGTCTAAGTGGGGGAGAATTGTAATGACCTCAAATAGTCGTTTCGGGAATCGGAACATCGATTTGCGTGTCGAAAATTCCAAAAGCTCCGTAAGGTCCATTATGACATGTCTGAAATTTTTTAGCTAAAACGAACTTTGTTAGATAGGTATCGGAGAAAGACATCCGTTTCGGATATTCGTTAAGGCTAAAAGAGGTTTCGGAGCTCGATTTGAGCAAATGAGCTCTGATGTGAAATCTGAAAGTTGCGTTAGGTTCGTATGGTAATTCATGACCTGTAGCAACCTTCAGAAGTGAAAACGGACCTCGTTTGATAGGACTTTTGAAAAAGTCTCCGTTGCGGAAGTTTAAATAGGTTAAAAGAGGTTTTCGAGCTCGATTTGAGTAAACGAACTCCGATGAGAGATCTGAGGGTTCCGTTAGGTTTGTATCATCATTTGTGACTTGTAGCAACTTTCGAATTTGGATTCCGGGGTCGTTTGATTAAAATTCGCTATTTTGGCAAAAGTCGAAATTTGACCCTTTCCCGTGGGACCCACTTTTTGAGTTCTAGAGATCCGAATTGAGTTTCGTCTTGACGAGCATGTCACACAAGTCTTGTATGACATGTACAAGACTTGTGTACAAATTTTGGGGTCATTCCGAGCTTTGTAGGGTCCCGTTTGGACCCAAAAACAGTGGCTGATCTGGTGCAAGCCAAAAAGCTGCTGATTCTGTTTTTTTTTTTTTCTGTTCAGCCGGGAAAAAATCAATTTTTCAGATCAATCCATAAGGAATTGAAAAAAAGTCAAAACATAAAAGTTGTAGCTCTTTGAGTTGTGGTTCTAATGCCACCAACCTCGTATCAATTGGAAATTTCTATGAAAAGTTATGTGTATTTTACCAAAAGCTGTCCAGCGAGGTACAATTTGGACAGCATGTGGTACAACTCTTTAAAGCTGCGGGCTGCTATATATACTAGGGCGGGCATTCATTTTTATTTTCATGTTTTGAGCTTCTAAAAGTGATTCCAAGGGGAATTTGAAGTACCAAAATCATTCCTAAACACAAGGTAACTATTCTTACCCATTTTTAACGCTTTAATCCGAGGATCAAAGTGACGATCCTTGGAAAGAGGGTTTGAACCCTAGATTTTTGAAATGGGAAAAATGACCGAGTTGGACTCGGGTATGTACAATAATGGTACTTTTGGACTCGTGGGAGTATGGGGAGTTCGGAAACATAAATTTTACCGGTTTTGGGTACGTCCGACCAGGGGGTATTTTGGTAAATTGCCTCTTAAATTGCGTAAGGGCTTAGAATCCTTTCCTCACATGCTTACGAGTGCGACACTATTTCTTTGGCTCAGAGAGGAGTCTTTCGGAGGCACATCGTTTGGGAAAGGAGGTCGTTTCTTAGCCACTTGAGCCGATTTTGAGGTAAGTGAGACTTGACCTCTATTTTGCTTTCGGATAAGATTTGATCTTGCTAAGTAAGATGTCGAGTACTTAATTGACTAGCATTGTCTGGTAGATAGTATTATGTACTACTCGTTATATTTATACAAAAAGGTGAAGCACAAACGTGACTCGTGTATAGTCGATGTTGTGTGCCGGTGTGTTATTGATATGCTCTAGGGACAGAGGCCGGTGGTGCGTTATGACCTAGAAGCGAAATTCCATCTAGGGACAGAGGCCGGTGGTGCGTTATGACCTAGATGTGGAGACTTATAGGGACAGAGGCTTGTGGTGCGTTATGACCTATAAGTAAAGTTGTTTATAGGGACAGAGGCCTGTGGCGCGTTATGACCTATAAATAAAGCCGCACAGGGTGTGTGCTTATGCTATGTGCTAGGTATATCATTACTTATGTGGTATGCGAGATATATCATCGCCATGCTGTGTGTTAATTATATTATTGCTTATGCCATAGTATCAATATAATATTGTATATGCTGCCTATATTATGTATCTTTATATTATTGACCATGTTATGTATTCGCGTATTACTGCTTGTGTTGTTGTATAATTATATTATCGTATGTAATATTTATGGGTTACTGTAAAGGTGTGGATTGTACTTCCGTTATCTGCTTATGCATTATCAAAGGCTTGTGCCGAAAGGGTAATTTAGCGGGCCTGTCGATGATCTTACTGGGCTTTGGCTCATAACTTACTATTTTAAATGTGCAGATCCTTCTACTAGTCAGACAGCTGGACTTATCTGATCCGTTCGAGGCTGTGACTATTTTTGCTTGAGGTGAGCCAACCGCATGGTTCGCGGTGGCATACCGTCTGATCCACCTTAGTGCTTAGACGCTTCCTACATATTGTATTATATATATATATATCGGTTGTCAGATTTCGTATATGCTCTATTGACACTGTGTTCCGGGTGGATGTTTACACCTACATTTTATTGAAATATGTCTATCTAAATTATCATTATGAGTCAGTTTAATTATTCGTGGTTCGCCTAAGGATGTAACACTTAGGTGCCATCACGGCCCCAAAAATTGGGTCGTGACACTTTCTTTGGGTGGTGGAGTTTTCTTTGGTTTAGCTTTTTGTGTAGTGGTGTCTTTGGGTGTAGGCTTGGGAATTTCTTGAACATCATCATCATTGTCTTGTACAGACACCTCACCTTGCCCTTCTTCTTCTTGCAACACCTCTTCTCCAATAGCATCATTAGAATGTTCCTCGGCACCCTCATTGCCGCTTCGAGTCTTTTTTTTCCATGACTTGATCTTTTCCTCTCCTCTTGGGATTTACTACTGTGTCACTTGGTAGCGTACCTTGCGGCCTTTGGTTGACTTGGTGAGCCAATTGACTCATTTGTGATTCAAGCTCCTTGATTGATGTTGAATGGGATGTCATGGTTTGCTTCATGTCTTTCATGTCTCCGGAGTAGCCTTGTTGATTTTGAAGCATTTGACTCATCATTTCTTCCAATTTAGTGGGAGCCTTTGTCTCTTGATCATTTTGCTTAAATGGAGGTCTTGGAGCATATTGTTGGGAAGAACCGGCTCCTCTCCCCTCTTGGTTGCTACTCCAATTACCTCTTCCTTGACTCGGCCTCCATTGTCCTTATTGTTGGTAGGCTTGTTGATATGGTTGTTGGTAGGGTTGTTGATAAGGTCTTTGATAACCACCTTGATCATACCCTCTTTGCCCTTTGTAGTTACCCACATAATGTGCATCTTCTCCATCTTACACATGGTAGCATTGTTCTGGATAGTATCCCTCTTGCCCATGTTGGAGAAGGGACATAAGAGCACCTCCGGGAGTCACATAACCCATTGGGGCCACTTGATGGCCGGTATTTGTGGTGTGGATATTTTCCACCTTATGCAACTTCTTTTCATTGGCTTCCCTATCGGCCTTTGAGTTCTTGTTCATGAGGTCCACCGATGTCAATATCCTTGCTATTTTCTCATCTTGGGCTTCAAGTCTTTCCATCATCATTAGACTAATCCCAACATCTCTTCACGGATTCTTAGCTCTTAATTGCCATTCTTGAGATCTCTTGGTCACTTTGTCTAGGATATCTTTCACTTCTTCGTACCTTTTGTCTATGGTGACACCATCACATAAAGTGTCCAAGGTGGATTGGTTCATCTTGTTCAACCCTTGGTAGAAGCTTTGCAACAACATGTTCCCATTGAAACCATGATTAGGACACCGGAGCAACCCATCTTGGAAAGCCTCCCAAGCCTCGGTCAAAGAATCAGATGCCTTTTGCTCAAACATGTAGATCTTATCTCTCAATGCCGCTTGCTTCCCCTTTGGTGAAAACTTCCCTAGAAATTGTTTTACCAACTCTTGCTAAGTGAAAATGGAGTTTCTCGGCAACTTGTTCAACCAATCTTTAGCTTTTCCGGTGAGAGAGTAAGGGAACACTCTCAACCTCAATGATTCTTCCGATACCCTTGCCGACTTGTAGAGATTACAAGTTTGTACAAAATTTCTCAAGTGATCATTTGCATCTTCATTCTTATTACCACCAAAGCAACCATGTTGTTCAAGACCTTGAAGAATTACATTTGGGATGCTAAAACTAGCATTGCCATGAATAGGAGGAGGAACTATGGCACTTGCAAAACAATTCATATCAATTTCTTCCTCAATCTCCTCATCGTCTTCATAGTGTCTCATCTCTTGTTGATAGTTCCGAGCACCTCTAGCATACTCTTGTTGATAATCTCGAGCATCTCTATCATATTCTTGGTTCCGGTTCACATTGCGAGCATTACCTCTATTGGCATTGCCCCCTCGGTTGACATTTTCTCTACCTCCATGGTTTACACCTCGACCCCCTTGGTTCACACCTTGGCCGCCTCGGTTTGCATTGTTGCCACCCCGATTAGAATTACCCGCAACACCTTCATTTCCTCCAAGATTCTCTTCTTCATTTGCTTGGACCCCCACATTTGCTTGGCCAAAAGGGTTGTCATCATGAGGGTTCACATTCTCTACTTGAGGTTCATTAGCTTCCTCTTGTATCTCATCTTCGTCCACTAGTTCAACATGGAATGTATAGCCTTCTTGGTTGAGTTCTATGTGGAACTCTTCATCATATTGCTCTTCATAACCTTGTGGATCCCCATGTTATTGATTGTAGTAATGGTTATAAATGGGTTTCGGCAAGTTCCGATTAGGATTTCTCCTAGAAGCCATGTTTCACCTACACAAGGTAATTAAAGTATAAGTAATTAAACAAGTAAGTTGTTCGATATTACTAGACTAGGAGTGCAACCAACTAATAATGATTTTCAACCAACGGGTGTCTTTACATCACTTTCCCAACACAAGTATAATTATGGTCGAGCATTCCAATCGTGATCTCTAGAATCCTTCCGGCCTAGGAGAGATCTTTCACAACCCGCTCGTCAAAGCCTTAGTTGAATGCTTGAAGCACTACTCAATGACCCGAGGAAAGGAGACCTCTTCCGAGCATAACTCTTTTTAGATGAGTTAGTCTATATGAATAGCCTATCAACTCAAATTCTCGCTAGCTTCACTATTCTACGCTAACTAATCTCTCCCGAGTCTTTAATTAGCAATGTAGACAAGAAATCCCAAATATCATGGATTTTAGGATTTTGATGTTATTGTAATGGGGAGTTGGATAATTGTTACTTGTGTTATAGTTAGTGAAATAGAACAACACCCATTAATTTTCTATCACAATAGCATAATTGCACCCCTAGTTATGAGTTTAGCTACTCATAACTAGGGTTTGAATCATAGTAATAAAGATGAAATGAAAAGATGAAATCATGTTGGACATAAGTTTGAATTGATATATGGAATCAAGATTCAAAGTTACAAGATTAGAAGCTTACAAATGATGTTAAGTCTCCAACTTGGCTCCCAAAATCACCCGAAAATATAGAGTAAAATGTAGTGTAAGTGTTGGTGTAATAAAACCTCACTTCCCTATTTATACTCCTAGAAAATTACACAAAAAATCTTCTTCCGTCCCAATTGTGCTGACTGATTGTGCTGACCGCACAATATTGTGCTGGCTGATTGTGCTGACCGCACAATATTGTGCTGGCTGATTGTGCTGACCGCACAATATTGTGCTGGCCGCACAATTCCTTGAAACTTGAAGTAGTTGCTTCTTGTTTTTGCATTCTTGTGCTAAGCATTGTGCTGACCGCACAATATTGTGCTGACCAATTGTATTGACCACACAATATTGTGCTGACGACACAATTGGGTCTCTTTCAGCATTTTGCTAAGAATTATGCTATTGCATAATATTGTGCTGAGCATTGTGCTATCGCACAATATTGTGCTGAGCCGCACAAGTCCTTGAAAACTTGTTCCATTTCGCACGACTCCAACTTTGACTCGACTCGACTTGCCTTCTTTTGTGTTCTTTCCGCTCAGTTTCTGGCCTCGAGCGTTTAAACTAAGTAGCACCTGGAATCACGCAACATTACATAAGAATTGGTCGTGAAATTAGCTTAACAACACATAAAGTTCCTATAAAGGAAGGCTTAAAGCCGGTAAAATGCTGACTTATCACCAGGTGCCCCGCCTAAAACACGGGTTCCTGATCTTCTATAAATACAAAAAGCTAGGTTTTTAGAATTATCCAATTCTATACTTATACTCAAAAGGTTTTGGGAGATTTTGTGAGCCAAGTTGGAGACTTAACATCATTTTGTAAGCTTCTAAACTTTTATCTTTGAATATTAATTCATATATCAATCTAAAGTCTATGTTTGATTTCAATCCATCATTTCATCACATTTTGATTGCTTTGATTCAAACCCTAGTTATGAGTAGCTAAATTCATAACTAGGTGAAATGACCTCGGTTAGTCGTTTCGTAAGCTAGGACTCCGATTGGCGTGCCGATAATTTTAAAATATTCGTAATATCCATTAGGACCTGTCTGTTAAATTTGAGCTAAACCAGACCTCGTTTGGTACGTATCGGAAGAAGATTTCAGTTTTTATTATCGATAAATATTAAAAAGAGATTTTCGAGCTCGATTTTAGCGAATGAACTCCGAAAGCGTCGTTAGGATCGTATGATTATTTTTGGCTTTTTTTGAACTTTCGAAAGTGAAGTTCGATGTTGTTCGTCTAGTTTCCGCTAAAATGCAGAAAGATAAATAATTTGACTTATTTTCATTTAAATTCGCATCTTCAGTTTCGGGAGTCCGATTTGAGATCCGCCTTCGCGAGTATGTTACATATATTTTGTATAACTTGTATGCAAAAGTTATAATTATTTCGAATATCGTAGAATACCGTTTTAATTTTTACCGTAGCAGCAAATTTAAAGAAAATGAAAAAAAAATAAGGAAAAGACAAAAAGGCAAAGAAAGAAAAAGAGCAAATGGGGCGGTGGGTCCTTAGCTAAAATGCTAAGGACCAGGTATATTAGGACAGAAACATAGAACAGAAAATGAACAGAAACAGAGAAACACGAGAAACAGAGATGACACAACGGAAAAAATGCCAGAAAATAAGAAAAGAGGCCGGAGAAAAGTAGAATTTTCACTCTGAAACATTCAGGTAATGATCTTAATATATTATTTGAGTTTATTACGTGTGTTTGAATATATTTTAATGGAAAAAATTTGAATATTATACATCATTTTAATAAGTTCAACTAATAGTTTAAAGGGTCAAATGAACCCCGATAATGGAATTGATTCTATATTCGTACTCAGTGAGTTATGGACAACATATAAATGTAATTTATTTAGGGTTTGGTTATGTGAGCTTAAACCCTGTACATAGGCCTGACCTGCGTATTGCGTATGCGAATAGGGTATCAGGTTCCTACCTGGATTGCCCTAAGATGTGAGGAATGAAACCTTTAGCCTAATTTGATATATTTTTCTACTTCTTGAATAGAGTGGGATAGTTTGACAATGAAACAAAAGGATAAAGCGGTTGTTGATTAGCAATGCCAACTTTTGGAAGAGGTAAATGTTTATATCCATTTCTTTGGAGGCACTTAGCCTCATGGATTTTCTACCACGTGTTCCTTACGTGTGTAGCTGCCGATAGGCGTACTCATTACGCCTTAGCTTTGTTTTTACATTGTATATTATATGCTAAGCCCTGTTGTTGGTGTTGCATTGAGCATATGAGCATTGCATTCTGGTTTTGATCATTGCATATACTTCCCGGTAATCGATGAGAGTCCCGAGCCGGTGAAGGGTCATTATTGCATATACTTCCCGATAATCGATGAGAGTCCCGAGCCGGTAAAGGGTCATTATTGCATATACTTCCCGGTTGGCGATGAGAGTCCCGCACCGGTGAATGGTCATTATTGCATACACTTCCCGGTTGGCGATGAGAGTCCTGCATCGGTAAAGGGTCATTATTGCATACACTTCCCGGTTCGCGATGAGTGTCCCGCACCTGTGAAGGGTCATTATTGCATATACTTCCCGGTTGGCGATGAGAGTCCCGCACCGGTGAAGGGTCATTATTGCATATACTTCCTGGTAATCGATGAGAGTCCCGAGCCGGTGAAGGGTCATCATTGCATATACTTCCCGGTAATCGATGAGAGTCCCGAGCCGGTGAACGGTCATCATTGCATATATTTCCCGATAATCGATGAGAGTCCCGAGCCGGTGTAGGATCATTATTGCATATATCTCCTGGTAGACGATGAGAGTCCCGCGCCGGAGATAGGTATCAGGCATATGCGACTGCATTGCATCGTACCGCATTCATCCCATCTCATTGCACCGCATACTGACTATTGTGTGTATTGTGTTGTGTTTTATGTATGCGGTATGTATATTATGTCGTGGACATATCTCAGTTTGCCTATATATTTCTGGCTCGTATTCTGGGTTGCGGGGATCGGGTTGCACGCCGCAACAGTATAAATATATGGATCGGGTTCCACGCCGCAACGGTATGAATATATGGATCGGGTTGAACGCCGCAACAGGATGAATATATGGATCGGGTTGCATGCCGCAACAGGAGGTATTTCTTATTGTTGATGTGTTCGGGATACCTATATGTTTTGGTTATCTTACGTTCCTGGTTGTTGATGAGTTTGTCATTCCACATGTGTTTCTAGTTATTATCTGGCTCTGCCCTTTTATAATTTAAATAAGAGGAATTTGGCTTATCTGTTTATTTTCTCCCTGGTTAGCTATCCTATTTTTTTAGGTGGCTAGTTTGTCCCACTTATCTGTTTCTAGTCTGGATAGCCGTAAACCTAGTATGTTGGGTAGTCAGCTGTAATTTCTTTTTGTACAGCTTAGAGGTATCACTATGTCAGTGTTTTTTTAAAGTCTTATTTTTATTTATGAATTGAATTATATTTATTTTCCTAATTTAATTGGTAAGAGTTCGCCCGATGGGTCTAGGGGAGGATGTCGGGTGCCCGCATGGCCTAGCCAAATTTCGGGTCGTGTCAGTTGGTATCGGAGCCCGATTTAAAGTCTATCCAGACTAAGACAGTGTCTAGTAGAGTCTCACTGATGGGTACGTAGACGTCCGTACTTATCTACGAGAGGCTATGACGGCATTTAGGAAGTTTCACTTCCTTCTTTCCTGATCATGCGTCGGTCTAGGATGCAAAAGTATTTTCATTAATTCGTTAATTCCTCGTGGTAATTGTGAACCCTCATGCAACAAATCAGCAGACGGTATGATTTTAAGACGAAGCAGTCTAACCTAGGGCTAGCACTGACGAAGCCCCGAGATTTTTTATCGTGCTGACGATCTATTTATGAAGGTCCCAGCTGTACGAGCTTTGCAATGGGCGAGGGAGCGGGGCCTTGTGGTTCCCTTTGCTCTCTACGATGCTTTCACGAGAATCTTGGTGACGCAGATACCGCAAAAACCTATTATTCGCTAGGCAGCTTATCAAGTTGCCGCAGATGCAGATGTTCGATCTCAGGGAGCTCCTATTCCAGTTCTTAATATTGCCTCAGTAAATTATGTTCCAGAGGCAGCATGTGTTGCGCCACCAATTGTTCCGGCTGGTTAGCTAGCCGAGGTAATAGTTCGGTTCGAGTGCCCAAAGAGGTTGCATTATTTTATGTGGTTGAACCTTCCGATATTCTAAAGCAATGCATCAGATAAACCTCGTGATTCTTTTTAAAATAAAATTATGTCAGCGTATCCTTCAGGCTCTTGATTATATCGAGCGGTATGGTGTTGATTATTTTGCTTTCCAGTTTCAGCGGTCCAGCCTTAAATTGGTGGGCCGCTCTTTTATTACCTACATTGGTTCGGTTTTTCTTCTAGATTCGTGGAAAAATTCCTTTCGAGTAGCGAGCGAGATGAAAGATGTTGCCAGTTTGAGTGGATTGGACAGGGTAGCCTGTCGGTTAGCCTGGTGGTGTTTCAGAATATGAGATTGAATTCTATAGAATGGCTGAATACGCATTAGAACTGGTCCATGAGCCTTTCAAGAGATTCAAAGATGTATTGATGACCTTTCTCCTTCTTTGAGATCCCAGATGGCTCGAGAGATTGAGGTCGAGATTTCAGTTGATGTTGTTGTTAATATTGCTAAGAGGTACGAGGCATACCATAAGTTAGAGCGGGAAGAGTTAGAACGGGAGAGAAAGAGATCCCGTGGCCCTAGTGGGCAACCATGGTACCTCATTTGGAGGTAGGAGTTTTGATTATTTTGGAAGGTCACCTTCCAGGTTATCTCAGCTTGTGTCATGTTATTCTTAGAGTGCGCCAGTAGCTCGTCAAGTTAAGATTCAGTCTTTTCTTGACAGCTATCAACAATCTTTCCAGCTTCCATTTTTCAGCGAAAAGGTGTTATCATTGTCGTGAGTCTGATTATCCTTTGAGGAGTTTTCCTGTTATCATTGTTGTGAGTCTGGCTATCCTCTGAGGAGTTTTCCCTTACTCCGACAGGTAGGCAGTCGTCCTTTCTCTCGTCATCAGGCATCTGCGCAGTCGCAGGGGATTTCATTTAGATCTTAATCAACCAGAGATATGCCCTCATTTGATAAAGGTCGAGAGTGTGGTAGTAGTGGTTCTTCTAGAAGTAATTATCAGGGTAGCGGCTCGACTCAGCTGCAGAGGCAGTTCTATGAACTGCTAGTCTGGTAGGATGCTGAGGCATCCGATGTAGTAGATCTCTGTATTTCCTCTTCCTTTATATGTGAGTAAGATTTTATTCTTCCGATCAATCTGGACATGGTGTGTCTTATCATGTTTCGATGGTTTCCTTGGATATTGTCTTAATTAAGAATCGGCTGCGGTAGAGGGGCGAACTTCTAGTATAATTTATTTCTGGGATTGGTGAGACCCTACTAATTTATCTGGTCTAAATATGAGAAATTTGACGAAGAGTGTCGCTATTGTCTGCCTGGCATCTTGTAGTGCCACCTTCTATTATTATATCAAATTAGTTTACTTCTCTTTTCAGAATTCTGTGTTGGTTCGATGATGGGATTCTAGTTTATCACCATCAGAGAGTGTCATTGTTTCTTCCGGTGTAAAGTGGTTAGTAAGTAATACTCGATCTACGTATCTCCTCTTGGTTCAAAATACTAGTAAAGTCATGTTATCCAATGAGCTTATCTGTATTATAAAATGATTTTCTGATAAATTGTCAGAGTTTCCTTCTTATTGGAAGGTTAAATTGATATGGATATTGCTCCATAGAGCTCATTTAATGTCTATTTCTTCAAGTGCGATTCTTTGGTTAGCCTAACTCGGAAATAGTCTAGCTCTGGCAGCCAAGCAAATAAGAATATGAGCTTCCTGAAGCTCTAATTATTTCTATCCTTAGTCCATTTCTATTTCTTCCTCATTCGGCATTGGTGAGCTTAGGCGGTCAATAACCTATTGTGATGTTCCCTGTGTTGAGCCAGAGTACGTGTTACTGTAGCCGGGTAAGCATATTATTGTTTTTCAAGGCTTCTAAGGGAAATAGAAGTACCATCCATCAGGCGGTGGTGTTTACGGCAAAGGTATGGAGTTGCGAACTCGGGAGTTGCAGTCGTTTGACAACTCGAGAGAGTAATTTGGTAGCTCAGGTCTGAGCCGCATTCTATTTTTAGCTATGTCTTCCTTAGTCCGGTAGACTGTGCGAGGATGACTATTTCAATTCAAGTTAGCGATATGATTTAATGCTCTAAGTGGAGGAGTCTTCCTCCAATTGATACCGAATCATAATATTAAATCTCTAAGACGTTTCAGAAGCGTAAGTTAATTCTTAGTTCCATCGACTTATTCTATATCGTAAAGTATATCGATAAGGTGATTTGTCAGCAGAATCATGTTAATCCATCCAGAGTTTCGTGTATCTTTGTTTCGAAAATATAAGAACTCTCCTCTCGTGATCGAGAAAGGATCAGCTTAGTCAGAATAAGCTGGGCAACGATGCGACGATATTATCAAGATATATTTTATTCCAAGAGTTCGGTGTGCGTGTATTCTATAATCAGAATATAATGCCCGTGGAGTAGTTTATGAAGGTAATGCAAGTTCTCTTGTTATCGATATGAATTTTTCTTTAGACTTAGGCTCGTTCGAGGACGAACGAGAGTTTAAGTGGAGGAGAATGAAACGACCTCGGTTAGTCATTTCAGAAGTTAGGACTCCGATTGGTGTGCCAATAATTTTAAAATATTCGTAATATCCATGAGGACCTGTATGTAAAATTTGAGCTAAATCAGACCTCTTTTGGTACGTATCGGAAGAAAATTTCAGTTTTTATTGTCGATAAATATTGAAAAGAGATTTTTGAGCTCGGTTTTGGTGAATGAACTCCGATTCGAAATCCGAAAGCGCGATTAGGTTTGTTTGATTATTTTTGACTTTTATGAACTTTCGAAAATGAATTTCGATGTTGTTCGGATAGTTTCCGCTAAAATGCCGAAAGATAAATAATTTGACTTTTTCCATTTAAATTCGCATCTTGAGTTTCGAGAATTCTATTTGAGATCCGCCTTCGTGAGTATGTTACATATATTTTGTATAACTTGTATGCAAAAGTTGGAATTATTTCGAATATCGTAGGATACCGTTTTAATTTTTACCGTAATTTAAAGAAAAATGGAAAAAAAAGGAAAAGACAAAAAGGCAAAGAAAGAAAAAGAGAAATTGTTGGACGGTGGGTCCTTAGCTAAAATACTAAGGACCAAGTGATGTTTGGCATTTTATGCCAATGTTTCCTTAATATTTCCGTATGTTTGAGCTTGCTATTCACTCGTTTTATAGTTTATGAATGTGGTTTTGCACTAATTTGATGTCGTGCGTGTGTAGGTTGTTACGCAGTGCTTTTGGATCATTTAGGAGCGTAATTGAGCAAGGAATGATTGGAAGTTGATTGAGTATTGGATTGAGCACACGAGGGCACGACACGAGGCGAGATTTCAGACCAAGGAAAAAGCATTTTTTCTGGGTGCTTTGGGGCACGTGGCGCGCCAGCTATAGTGCCCAGTGCCCCAGCGCGGTTTCCCACGCAGCGCGTGGCTAAAGCGGGCAGACATCGACGTTTCTGATTGTCCTAGCGCGGTCGTGGGCGCGGGGCGCCCATTATAGCGCCCTTGGAGCGGATTTTTACTTCCTATTTCGTCTAGGCTTGGGTCTAACTTATTAGTAGGTGTTTGTAAACCTTATAAATACTATTTTACTAAGTTTTTGAGGGGGTTGATACTTTGGAGCAATTTGAGAGCACCATACTTCATTGAACAAGGGTTTATTCCTAATCTTTCATCTATTACATCATTTACTTCATTATTACATCAAATCTTTGCCTTGTGATTATGAATATGCGTGGCTAAATATCACGTTCTAGGGTTAGAGTATTACATGAAAGTTGATTGTTTGAAGATTGATTCCCATTAATTGAATCTCATAACGGGTTACTTATTCTTTCTTGATTTAACTTGTGTAATTGTTAGAGCTCGATAATTATGCATTATCTATGGTTTTTAGATTGAACTCGAAAGAGGGAATTTAATTACGTAATAAGAAAGAATATGACTAGTTTGTGAACCCGCGCATCGGGGAACAAATTTGTGGGTAAGATAGACATATACTTGCTCTCCTAGTTTAACTCATTACATGATTCGTTAATGCGTGCATGTGATTTAACCCATAGACATATAGGGATTGAAGTAGCTTGCATAGAGTGTGAAGAACTGAAAGCTTTTCACAGTTACATTTACTCTGTCAGTTAGTAACCCGGGATTTAAGAAGTGGAATCAATTGGATACATCAACTGGATTGTTCGTAACTCTGACCCTGGACCGTCCTCTTAATATTGTTAACAACCAAAGTATTGCACCATTGCTTGACTACACTTCTAGCACTTTAATTACTGCATTTTATTATCAAAAACTCTCACCATCAAAGAAAATGATCCCTTGATAGTTGTTAGAAATTGTTTGTTAAGTATTAGTCTGCACAGTCCTCGTGGGAACGATACTCGATTTTATCACTTTATTATTTATCGACCACGTATACTTGCGTGTGCGTTTGGGAGCAACAAGTTTTTGGCGCCGTTGCCGGGGACTATTACTGACTAATTTCTTTTTGAACGATTACTTAATTTCTATTCAGGTTTAATTTTTTGTTGAGTTTCTTGTGCTATTTCAGGCTACAGGTTTTGCATGCAAAGGAATAGAAAGGATGAACCAGTCGCACCTGTTGATCCCAAGCCTGAAAGAACCTTGAGAAGGGTAAGAAGAGAGGCGAGAGATCAAAAAGCACTAGCAATCGTACTTGCTTCTTTACCTATTGAAATGGCAGAAGAACGAGCAGTAGCAGTGTGAGATGTTGCTCTTCCTAGCCTGGGAGGAGTAGCGTCAAGTACTGTGAAGCCCGCTATTATCGGGCACTTTGAGATCAAGCCCGGCATGATTCAGTTGCTGCATGTGACGGGGAAATATGCTGGATTACTTCATGATGATCCGCAGCAACACATTCAGAACTTTCTGGAGATCACTGATACTTATACACCAGCGGCTGTGCCTACTGATTATGTTCGCTTGACTCTGTTCCCATTTTCACTAATTGGGACAGCAAGGAAGTGGTTAAAGGCTGAGAAGCCTGGGTCTATCACTACTTGGAAGGATTTGGCTAAGAAATTCTTGGCTAAATTTTATCCGTCTGCCAAGACAGCCCGGCTGAGGAGTGAAATCATGTCCTTCAGGCAGATAGAGGGAGAATCGATGTATTCAGCCTGGGAGAGATTCAAAGCTCTATTGAAAGATTGTCCACACCACAACCAATCTAATGAGGTTATTGCACACACTTTTTTTGAGGGGTTGAACCAACACACTAAGATCGTGGTAGATGCTGCTGCTGGGGACCAAGTATTGGATTTAAATTTTGATCAGATTTATGATTTACTTGACAAGTTTTCGCAGAGCAATCCTGATTGGCAGGGTGTTGGAAGAGCTACTACGCAGAAGTCTACTGGGGTACTTCAATTGGATGTAGTTACAGAGCTAAGGGCGAAAATGGATGTTATTTCCAATCAGATCAGCAAGCTGACTCTGCATGCTAAACCACCAGCAGCTCCAGTGCAACAACTTCAAGTCTTTTGTGAGGTTTGTGGAGAAGATCATACTACTGACTCTGTCCATCTAACCCATAGTCAGTGTATTATGTGGGTAATCAGAACAGGTCACAGGGTCAGAATCGTAATCAGTATGGTAATAGCTATAACGCAGGTTGGCATAATCACCCAAATTTTTCTTGGAGGGATAGTCGTGAGCAGCCTCAAGGCAATGAGAGATCCTAAATGCACCACAGCAGGGGTCACAGTCACAGACTCAGCCACAACAGTCTAATGCAGTGGAGGATATGCTTACGAAAATTCTTGCAGGGCAGCAAAAGCTCATTGATGATCAAGCATCTCAGGCACAAACAATTAAAGATTTGAGCAATGCGCAGAAAGATCTTGAGAGACAATTGGGGCAGCTAGCTGGAGCACAAAATAATAGACCTCGGAGAGCTTTACCGAGTGATACAGAGAAGAATCCTAAAGAATTTGTGCAAGCAGATACTTTGAGGAATGGAAGAGCTCTGGAAGAAGTTTCCCCAAAACCAAAGAAGCCTGTTGGTGAGTTAGAGCACAATGCTGATAGAGAAGTGGAGAAAGAAGCTGAGAAATTGATTGAAAAGCAGCACGAGTCCGCTATTGTGAGACCACCACCACCTTTCCCTCAGAGACTTCAGAAGCAGAAAGTTGATGCAGCATGCAAGAAATTCTTGGAGATATTGAGTCAAATTCAGGAAAATATTCCTTTGGTAGAGTTTTTGCGGGATGTTCCCAAATATGCTAAATACATGACACGACCCAGAATCCGGTTAGGCCGTGCGGGCACCCGACATCCTTCCCTAGACCCGTCGGGCGAACCCTTATCAATTAAATCAGGAAAACAAATATAATTCAAAAATACAAACATAATGATATCTCTAATCTGTAAAAAAAAAAGAAATTACAGCTGATTACCCACATACTAGGTTTAGGGCTATCCAGACTAGACATCTAAGAGTACAAAAGAAGACAGATACCTCCTGAAGGGAGCAAAATGCAGCTGAAATAATAAACAATAAACTGGTGGCCATCCGGAATAAAAGCTGGCTCACCCTAACAGCTGAAGTCGTCTTCGCTCCTTCACAACGTGCCGAACTCAATCCTGGAGCGAACCTGCCGAAACGAAATAGATAGACAAAAACAAACAACAAACAAGGGTGAGTCAAAAGGACTCAATAAGTGGGGCAGACTAGACACCTCAAGTAATAGGATAGCTAGCCAGGGAGAAGAAACAGATAAACAAAATTCCTCTTATTTAAATTAGGAAAAGGCAGAGCCAATTAATAACTAGAAACACGTATGGAATCACAAACTCATTAAAACCAGGAACGTAAGATAGCCAGAACATATAGGTATCCCGAACATATCAACAATCAAAAATACTTCCTGTTGCGGCGTGCAACCCGATCCATATATTCATCCTGTCGCGGCGTGCAACCCGATCCATATATTTATACCGTTGCGTCGTACAACTTGATCCCCGCAACCCAGAATACAAGCCAGAAATATATAGGCAAACTGAAATATGTCCACAATATGGTATACATACCGCATACACAAAATACAGCATGATAGTCACACAATAGTCAGCACGCGATGCAATGAAATGGGATGAATGCAGTATGATGCAATGGTGTCACATGTGCCAAATAGATGGAGCGGAATCCTCCTGCTCCAAGGGCGGAATCCTCCTACCCTGAATATGATGCAATGGAGCGGAATCCTCCTGCTCCGAGGGCGGAATCCTCCTACCCTCAATATGATGCAATGGAGCGGAATCCTCCTGCTCCGAGGGCGGAATCCTCCTACCCTCAATATGATGCAATGGAGCGGAATCCTCCTGCTCCGAGGGCGGAATCCTCCTACCCTCAATATGATGCAATGTGCATACGAATGCAACATGATGCAATAATAACCCATCACCAGCGCGGGACTCTCATCGACAGCTGGAAAGTATATACCAACTCACAACCAAAGTACAATACTCAGATTCTCAATGCAATACCAATAACAGGACATAATATATAATATAGAATATAAATCCAAAGCTAAGGCGTAATAAGTACGCCTATCGGCAGCTACACACGTAAGGAACATGTGGTAGAAAATCCACGAGGCCAGGTGCCTCCAAAGAAATGGATATAAACACTTACCTTGTTACTAAGTTAGCACAGCAACTCAATAACCGCTTTGTCCTTTGGATTCATTGCCAAACGATCCCACTGTGTTCAATAAGCAGAAAAATATATCACATAAGGCTAAAGGCTTCATTCCTCACATCTTAGGGCAATCCAGGTAGGAACCTGATACCCTATTCGCATACGCAATACGCAGGCCAGGCCTATGTACGGGGTTTATGGTCACATAACCAAACCCTAAATAAATTACATTTATATGTTGCCCATAACTCACTGAGTACGAATATATAATCAATTTCATTATCAGGGTCCATTTGACCCTTCAAACTATTAATTGAACTTGTTAAAACGATGTCTAATATTCTAAGTTTTACCGTTAAAATATATTTAAACACACGTAATAAACTCAAATAATATATTAGGATCATTACCTGAATGTTTCAGGGTGAAAATTCTACTTTTTCTCGGCCCCTTTTCTTATTTTCATTTTTCCACTGCGTATTTCCTATTTTACATCTCTGTTTCTCGTCAAGTCAATCCTCTGTTTTTGCTATCACTTTTGAACTTATAAATGAGCTTTAAGCTCATCAGCCGCCTCCATTCTTTGTTTGTTTCCTTTTTGTCGTTTTCCTTTTTTTATTTTTTTATTTTCTTTTCTTTTCACGATGAAAATTAAAATGGTACCCTACAATATTCGAAATAATTCCAACTTTTGCATACCAGTTATACAAAATATATGTAACATACTCGCGAAGGCGGATCTCAAATCAGACTCCCGAAACTCAAGATGCGAATTTAAATGAAAAGAAGTCAAATTATTTAACTTTCGGCATTTTAGCAGAAACTAGCCGAACAACATCGAAATTCACTTTCGAAAGCTTACAAAAATCATAAATAATCATACGAACCTAACGGCGCTTTCAGATTTCGAATCGGAGCTCATTCGGCAAAAATCGAGCTCGAAAATCTCTTTTTAATATTTATCGCCAATAAAAACTGAAACCTTCTTCCGATGCCTACCAAACTAGGTCTGATTTAGCTCAAATTTTACAGACAGGTCCTAATAGACATTACAAATATTTTAAAATTATCGGCACGCCAATCGGAGTCGTAACTTCCGAAACGACTGACCGAGGTCGTTTCAATACATCAAGGATATTGTTGCTAACAAGAGAAGACTGGCTGAGTTAGAGACAGTTGCACTCACTGAGGATTGCAGTTCCAGAGTTAGAAGCAAGCTTCCTCAGAAATTGAAGGATCCTGGCAGTTTCACTATTCCCTTAAAAATTGGGGAACGTGAGGTTGGTCGAGCTTTGTATGATTTGGGTGCTAGTGTGAACTTAATGCCTTCTTCAGTTTTCAGGAAACTAGGCCTGGGTAAACCACGACCCACTACCGTGACTCTGCAGCTGGCTGATAGATCATTGACATGCCCCGAGGGGATTATTGAGGATGTACTTGTACAAGTGGGTCAGTTTGTATTACCTGTTGATTTTATTATTCTTGATTATGAAGCTGATCCTGAGGTTCCTCTCATATTGGGAAGAGGATTTTTGGCTACTGCTGATGTTGTTATTAGAGTCAGAGCTGGAAAAATGATCATAAAGGTAAATGGGGAAGAAGCTGTGTTTAATGTGTTTAGAGCTACCCAGCTTCCTTCTCATTATGAAAAGTTGTCCATGGTAAAAGTGGTAGATGATGAGTTGACTGCTGATGAGAGGTCATTCTTGGCCTCTAATGTTGATTCTTTAGAAAGGGCACTCTTATGTGATGATGTTGATATCCTGAAGGATGATGACATTGAAGAATATTTGGAGGTTCTTAATAAGCAGAGTAGATTCATCCCAGGGTGGAAGAAATTTGAGGAGCTTGATAGACCGTTGACCTTAACTCATGCTAAACCGTCTATTGAGAGAGCTCCTACTCTTGAGCTCAAACCTTTACCCGTGTATTTACGTTATGCTTATTTGGGTGAAGGTAATACCTTGCCCGTGATCCTTTCTTCTTTGTTGTCTGATGTGCAGGTTGAAAAGATGTTGCGGGTATTGCGAGAGCGCAAGAGAGCTATTGGCTGGACTATTGCTGATATTAGAGGGATTAGTCCTTTTTTCTGCATGCATAAAATTCTCTTGGAGGAAGACCATAAGCCATCTATAGAGCAGCAGAGGAGGCTAAATCCAATTATGAAGGAGGTGGTGAAGAAAGAAGTTATCAAGTGGCTGGATGCTGGTATTATTTTTCCTATCTCTGACAGCAAGTGGATGAGTCCAGTGCAATGTGTTCCAAAGAAGGGGGGCATGACAGTGGTGAAGAATGAACATAATGAGTTAATTCCTACAAGAACAGTTACAGGGTGGAGAATGTGCATTGATTATAGGAAGCTAAACAAGGCCTCCAGGAAAGATCACTTCCTACTCCCTTTTATTGATCGGATGCTGGATAGACTTGTAGGGCACGAGTATTACTGTTTCTTGGATGGGTATTCGGGCTACAATCAAATTGTGATAGCTCCTGAAGACAAAGAGAAGACTACTTTTACTTATCCATATGGCACCTATGCATTTAGGAGGATGCCATTTGGGTTGTGTAATGCCCCGGGGACTTTTCAGCGGTGCATGATGGCTATTTTCACCGACATGGTGGAAAAATTTGTGGAGGTATTCATGGATGATTTCTCAGTGGTTGGTGACTCTTTTGATGAATGTTTGAAAAATCTTGATGCTGTGCTGAGCCGTTGTGAAGAAACAAATCTGGTGCTGAATTGGGAAAAATGTCACTTTATGGTTCAAGAAGGCATAGTACTTGGGCACAAGGTGTCAAAGCAAGGGATCGAGGTTGACAAAGCGAAGATTGAGGCTATTGAGAAATTACCACCACCTATCTCTGTTAAGGGGGTGCGTAGTTTCTTGGGACATGCAGGGTTCTATAGACGTTTCATAAAGGACTTCTCCAAAATTTCCACTCCCTTGTGCAAGTTGTTAGAGAATGATGTGAAATTTGTGTTCAATGATGCTTGTCTAAAGGCATTTGAATAGTTGAAGAAAAGGTTGGTGACCGCACCAATCATCATTGCTCCTGAGTGGTCTTTGCCATTTGAATTGATGTGTGATGCGAGTGATAATGCTATTGGGACTGTTCTATGCCAAAGAATTGGAAGAATCTTTCACTCCATCTATTGTGCAAGTAAGACGCTTGATGCAGCCCAGTCTAATTATACCACCACTGAGAAGGAGTTGCTAGCCGTAGTTTATGCTTTTGATAAATTCAGATCTTATTTGGTTGGAACTCGTGTTGTTGTCTACACTGATCATGCCGCAATCCGGTATTTGTTTGAAAAGAAGGACTCCAAGCCTAGACTCATTAGATAGGTTCTCCTATTGCAAGAGTTTGATGTTGAAATTCGAGATCGCAAAGGGACTGAGAATCAAGTAGCTGATCATTTGTCAAGGCTGGAGAATAGAGATCATGTAGATGAGGGGCCTGAGATTAAAGAGGTATTCCCTGATGAGCAACTTTTTGCTCTAGATGCAGCTGAGGTGCCATGGTATACTGATATGGTGAACTTACTTGTGAGTAATGTGTATCCCCCTGGGGCGACTGCTGAGCAAAAGCGTAAACTCCTTCATGCGAGCAGATTTTATGTATGGGATGAGCCTTATTTATACAAGATAGGTGTTGATCAATTAGCTAGGAGATGCATTCCAAGGGAAGAAGTAGAGCCGATTCTACAGAGCTGCCATTCCTCTCCTTATGGTGGCCACCTTGGTGGAGATCGAACAGCTGCAAAGGTACTTCAGTCTGGTTTCTTTTGGCCTACTTTATATAAAGATGCTCATGCATTAGTGAAGCAATGTGATCGTTGCCAAAGAACGGGTACTATTTCTAGGCGTCACGAGGTGCCTTTGAACAATATCCTGGAGATTGAGCTATTTGATTGTTGGGGGATTGATTTTATGGGTCCATTCCCACCTTCTATGGGCAATAAATACATCCTCGTAGCAGTTGATTACGTGTCTAAATGGGTGGAGGCTATTGCACTTCCAACAAATGATGCGAGTGTGGTGGTGAAGTTCGTGAAGAAAAATATTTTCACTCATTTTGGGACACCGCGGGCTATAATCAGTGATGAAGGTACGCATTTTTGTAACCGGTTGTTCAATAAATTATTGGCTAAGTATGGGGTTCGCCACAAAGTGGCTACTGCTTATCATCCCCAAACTAGTGGCCAAGTGGAAGTATCTAATAGAGAGATCAAGCAAATCCTTGAGAAGACTATGAATGCCTCGAGGAAGGATTGGGCTATGAAGTTAGATGATGCTCTCTGGGCCTATCGAACTGCATTTAAAACACCTATTGGAACCTCTCCATATAGGTTTGTTTATGGTAAGGCCTGTCACTTGCCTGTTGAACTAGAGCATAAGGCGTATTGAGCAATTCAAAAGCTCAACCTTGATATGGCCTTAGCGGGTGAAAAGAGGATGCTTCAATTGCATGAGCTTGAAGAGTTCCGGTTCCATGCGTATGAAAATGCGAAATTGTATAAGGAACGGACAAAGAAGTGGCATGACAAGCATATTGAGCGTCGTCAGTTTGATCCCGGGTAGCTGGTGTTGTTGTTCAACTCGAGGTTGAAATTATTTCCGGGCAAGTTGAAGTCTAGATGGTCGGGGCCTTTTGAAGTTGTTCGTGTTACCGCACATGGAGCGGTGGAATTGAAAGCCCCGGATTCTGAGAACACATTCTTGGAAAATGGTCAAAGGGTGAAGCATTATTGGGGAGGTTCGGTGAATCACCGTACTTCCATTACTTTGAGGGACCTTTGATTAATAACCGTCGTGCCACGACGTTAAAGATGGCATTTCTCGGGAGGCAACCCGAGCTTGTACTTGTTACAGTTTAGTATTTTTTGTTTTATAGTGTCACGTAGTTTTTTGTTTTTGTGTGTCGTTTTTGTAGGTATCGGGTGAGCTAAACAAGGTGAAATTAATGTATTGAGGGGTACGGGATGCCTCGAGACATGTCCCGCGCTTGGGTTCGCACTTGGAATAAAAAATTGGTGCGAAAAAACGTGTTCGGGCGCGTTTGGGAGTGCCCCGCCCCTCCCAACGCGGAAAATCAAAAGCTGAAGCACAAGGCTTGGCGCGTTTGGGAGCGCCCTGCGCCTCCCAACGCGCCTAGCCAGGTAGAATGATCAAAATTTTGTCCGCGTTTGATCTGCGCCGCGGAGCTAAGGGCGCCCGGCCAAAATTTTTTTTTTAATTCCGGGTCAAACGGGTTTTGACCCGCGACCCGTTTCCCCCAACCCCTTATACTCGATTTCTATTGTATTTTCTTCACTATTTTCACTCTAATTACTCCCTAAACACTCACCAAATCACCTCTAACACTTGGAATCATTCCCAATATTGTTGCAATCCACTCTAACACCTTCAATTAAGTAAATTCCTACTTTTATCTCTCAATCACATGTAAGATGAACTCATTCTTTTTAATGGTAGGTTTCTTAGATAGTTACAAGTTTATGCATAAATTTTACTCTTGCTGTGCTTGAATTGTTCATTGTGCTTGCTAGTTAGCTTGTGACTTGTAAAAAGAGATCTCCCAACAATTTGGGACGGTTAGCACATTACAAAAATCATTGAACTTGATAGTTTCAAAGTGTGCACACCAAGTATTTGTGAAAAAGCCTCAATGATGAAAATTGTGTGACATTGTGAATTCTTGAGTAGCAATGCATTCCTTAGGCTTATTATGAACATTAAGTATCGCATACACATAAGAATTGATTATGATGCACCCACACTAGCTTGATCTTGAAAAACCACAAAGGTGGCATCTTTTGCACAAAGCTAGGTTTGTTTAAGTATGGGGTTGCTTGTGCTATTGAGTTGAGTTGATTGACACATAGAGTGTGTGATAAGTATGGGGTGGTACCCTACCAATTGAGCTTGAATTGTATTTTTGGTGCTTAATTTGACATCTCACATTGATCTATTATTGTGTAGGTACCATGGTGACCACACCTCTACAAAGCAAGAGTTCTTCATCCGCCTTGGCCCCGAGGAGAGCACTCCAAGCCGGGCCTTCTTCTACAAAGCAAAAGGGCAAGGCACCGGCCAAGCCAAGGCCAAACCAAAGGCAAAGGCCAAGGCAAAAATCCCTAAGGACGCGGTTCCGATACCACGACCCGGGGGAAAGACACGATATGTCATAACTTTTGTGAGGAAAGGTGAGTGCCAAACTTGCTACAAAAATGTGAGGCTTGCGGGGTACATCCCTGAGCAAGCAATTGACAAATGGATGGTTATGCAAAAATTTCGAGGGGTGGCCAATTAGATAGTTGCTTTACATTGGGACTCGGTATTTAAGAGTTCGGGGCATGCCAACCTTGATTTAGTGCAAGAACTTTACGCCATCTGGGAGCCGGATGAGGCATGGAAGGAGGATGATATGGTCACGGTGAGGGGGGTGAGAGTGAAGTTAGACCACACGGAATTGAATGCCTTTTTGGGGGTCGAGGACCCTGATTATGGTGATCTGAAGGAGTTCATTAAAAAGCCTGACTATAAGGCTCTGCGGGACACACTCTGTGGGGAGAGCTCCACGCATAAGTGGGAGCGCAGTGTGTCCGGAAGACACAAGTATATGTTCTTCTCGCAGTTTCTCAAACCGGCTCGTGTGTGGATGCGATTTATCAATGCACGCATATTACCATCTTCTCATTATTCCGAGGTCACGAAGACTCGGGCGTGCATGGTATATTTCTTTATGACTGGGAGGCCGGTCAATATAGGCTACTACATGTTGCGAGTGATGAAGGAGCAACGGGGGCTAGATTCATGTAGTCGCTTGTACTTTGGGAACATCCTGACCCGGTATTTAGAGCAGACTGGAGTCCCCGTAGATGAGATTGGGGATCGCATTGTCCCTGACATAGGGAAGCCATTTGATATTGCCTCGGTCAAGGGTGTGACCACTACTGCACCGGTGAGACTGACGGCTGACGAGTGGCGGGAATCAGACGCCAACTTGTCTGCGCGTCAGTATTTGATGATGGAGCAGATGGCCCGGCGGTCGGGCGTGGATATGACAGCTATTGATCGCATCGTGCCTCTACTGGAGACTTCGAAGCGCCTGCTAGGCATGACTCGAGCAGTAGAGATGCCTCCGGAGGAGGATGAGAACTCTGATTCGGATATTGTTGATCGTTATCCGGACAGTGAGGCTGTGGAGACTGATGCTGAGGGCGGTGGCTCTGATGAGGAGGAGGACTAGATCCGCACTCCTGCACACTACCCAGTGTTGGTCAGCTGGAGTTCAGGACAGTTTTCTTTACTTTTGCACTTACTTCTTTATCGCACTGAGGACACTGCTTAGTTTAAGTGTGGGGTGGGGAACTACCCTTTTATTTATTTTTGAGGTTAGGGATGCATGTACCATAGGATGTTCTTTTGTCACTTGACTTTATTTTTATTAAAAAAAAAAAAATTAGAAAACTAATGAAAAATTCCAAAAAGATTTTCCTTTTAGCTTTATTAGTGGTACATGTCATCCACCCCGTGGTTTTTCTTATGGCCTCGGTTCTTTTCCACGGGGAGACCTTTGAACCGGGTAGTTTTTATTTTTTAGGATTAGAATAGTTAGTATAGGTGACCCTAGACGAAGGAATAGGTGGAATGCTAGGTGCCTTTGATTTGTTTGATACCGGTGGACTTGAACTTGATTGCATGTGATATTTGTGGTGTCCTTGGGTTTTTAAGTTGTGATGCATGCCTAGAGAAAAAAATGGAACGACCCCCTTGAGATGCTTGAGTCCACTTGCCTGACTTTATTGTGAACATTGTGCATTAGTGCTTAATTTTCCACAAGTTGCACTCTAGATATTTGATTGAGAGTTGTTGATGGAATCTTTTTGTGTGGATCATGTGCAATGTGTGTGTGAGGCATATTCTTGTTTGCTCCATGTTTGCATATTAATGTCTAGAACTTGCCCCGTGTGTGTGCAAAGCGAAATCCTAGGTTTGCTCTAGTCGGGAAATGATACAGACCTTCTTTTGATTTGCCTACCCTTACATATACACCTTGGACTTGATTGTTGTGAATTCTTTGACCTTTTTGTTGACACCCACACCTCGAACCTACCCACTTGTTCTAAATTATTCTCTTTTGGCCCTTTACTCCTTAAGCACTTTAGTGATATGGTGTTATTATTTTGGAGTTGTGGTTGGATATTGGGAGGTTTTTGAGTGGAACTAATGAAGAGGAATAATTGTTAAAATTGTGTAGTAGTTGTTTATGAGCATTGGCAAGGTTGAAAATAATGAAATTGAAAAAAAAAAAAAGAGCAAAGTTGAAAAGAAAAGAAAAAATTATGGAAAAAAAATAAAGAGAAGAATATCCATTCCTTGCTAGTGTGTGCTTAAAAAAAATTGCTACTTGTTGTTGAGAAGGTGTGTGTGAAAGTTGTTGATTGGGTTGCTTTGATGAGAATTGTGTTGAAATAATTGTGGTGTATTAAAGTGCTTAGGGAGGTAGTCACTATTACCCATATGTATCCTACCCGCCCCTTAGCCTACATTACGACCTTTTTAAAGTCCTAGTTAATCCCGATTGGAGTGAGCTTACATTAGTGGAGTCCTACACTACGGGCAAGCCTATGGTACATTGTGTGTGACATGTGAGACTTTCATGAGAGTGAGTGAATTCATTTGTTATTGCCCCCGTTCTATTCATGATATTTATTGTTGTGTGTGATTTTTGGGGGGCACTCTTTTGCTTCATATTGGTGAGGGCGCATGGTTTGCATGAAATAGGTGAAGTTGATGGTTCTTGATTGAGTAGATAGGTGTGATTTTCTGGGAGCATGGTCGCAATAAGTTGAGTTTGTGCATTTGAGCTATTTTGGGGTGGTTGTTCTCATATTTTTGAGTTTGGTAAATTGTTGGCATGTTTGTGGATCCATAGTAATCATGTGTGCATTAGTTCAATGGTCGGTATCAACCATAGTCATAGGCAGACCTGTTCTACCTAGGTTGGGAAGTTAGTTGTGACTTGCTCGAGGGCGAGCAAAGGTTCAAGTGTAGGGTGGTGATGTTTGGCATTTTATGCCAATGTTTCCTTAATATTTCTGCATGTTTGAGCTTGTTATTCGCTCGTTTTATAGTTTACGAATGTGGTTTTGCACTAATTTGATGTCGTGCGTGTGTAGGTTGTTACGCAGTGCATTTGGAGCATTTAGGAGCGTGATTGAGCAAGGAATGATTGGAAGTTGATTGAGGATTGGATTGAGCACACGAGGGCACGACACGAGGCGAGATTTCGGACCAAGGAACAAGCATTTTTGCTGGGCGCTTTGGGGTACATGGCGCGCCAGCTATAGCGCCCAGTGCCCCAACGCGGTTTCCCATGCGGCGCATGGCTAAAGCGGGCAGACTTCGACGTGTTCTGATTGTCCTAGCGCGGTCGTGGGCGCGGGGTGCCCGTTATAGCGCCCCTGGAGCGAATTTTTACTTCCTATTTCGTCTAGGCTTGGGTCTAACTTATTACTAGGTGTTTGTAAACCTTATAAATACTATTTTACTTAGTTTTTGAGGGGGTTAATACTTTGGAGCAATTTGAGAGCACCATACTTCATTGAACAAGGGTTTATTCCTAATCTTTCATCCATTACATCATTTACTTCATTATTACATCAAATCTTTGCCTTGTGATTATGAATATGCGTGGCTAAATATTATGTTCTAGGGTTAGAGTATTACATGAAAATTGTTTGAAGATTGATTCCCATTAATTGAATCCCATAACGGGTTACTTATTCTTTCTTGATTTCACTTGTGTAATTGTTAGAGCTCGATAATTATGCATTATCTATGGTTTTTAGATTGAACTCGAAAGAGGGAATTTAATTACGTAATAAGAAAGAATAGGACTAGTTTGTGAACCCGGGCATCGGGGAACCAATTTGTGGGTAAGATAGACATATACTTGCTCGCCTAGTTTAACTCATTACATGATTCGTTAATGCGTGCATGTGATTTAACCCATAGACATATAGGGATTGAAGTAGCTTGCATAGACTGTGAAGAACTGAAAGGTTTTCACAGTTACATTTACTCTGTCCGTTAGTAACCCGGAATTTAAGAAGTGAAATCAATTGGATACATCAACTGGATTGTTCGTAACTCTGATCCTGGACCGTCCTCTTAATATTGTTAACAACCAAAGTATTGCACCATTACTTGACTACACTTCTAGCACTTTAATTACTGCGTTTTAGTTATAAAAAAACTCTCACCATCAAAGAAAAAGATCCCTGGATAGTTGTTAGAAATTGTTGTTAAGTATTAGTCTGCACAGTCCTCGTGGGAACGATACTCGATTTTATCACTTTATTACTTGTCGACCACCTATACTTGCGTGTGCGTTTGGGAGCAACACCAGGTATATTAGTACGACAGAAACATAGAACAGAAAATGAACAGAAACAGAGAAACACGAGAAACAAAGATGACACAACGAAAAAAATGCCAGAAAATAAGAAAAGAAGTAGAATTTTCACTCTGAAACATTCAGGTAATGATCCTAATATATTATTTGAGTTTATTACGTGTGTTTGAATTTATTTTAACAATAAAAATTGGAATATTATACATCATTTTAGAAAGTTCAATTAATAGTTTAAAGGGTCAAATGGACCCCGATAATGGAATTGATTATATATTCGTACTCAGTGGGTTATGGGCAATATATAAATGTAATTTATTTAGGGTTTGGTTATGTGACCTTAAACCATGTACATAGGCCTGGCCTGCGTATTGCGTATGCGAATAGGGTATCAGGTTCCTACTTGGATTGCCTTAAGATGTGAGGAATTAAGCCTTTAACCTAATTTCATATATTTTTCTGGTTATTGAATAGAGTGGGATCGTTTGGCAATGAAACCAAAGGATAAAGCTGTTGTTGATTAGCAATGCCAACTTTTAGAAGAGGTAAGTGTTTATATCCATTTCTTTGGAGGCACTTGGCCTCATGGATTTTCTACCACGTATTCTTTACGTGTGTAGCTGCCGATAGGCGTACTCATTACGCCTTAGCTATGTATTTACATTTTATATTATATGTTAAGCCCTGTTGTTAGTATTGCATTGAGTATATGAGCATTGCACTCTGGTTTTGAGCATTGCATATACTTCCCGGTAATCGATGAGAGTCCCGAGCCGGTGCAGGGTCATTATTGCATATACTTCCCGGTTGGCGATGAGAGTCCCGCATCGGTGAAGGGTCATTATTGCATATACTTCTCGGTTGGCGATGAGAGTCCCGCACCGATGAAGGGTAATTATTGCATACACTTCCCGACTGGCGATGAGAGTCCCGCACCGGTGAAGGGTTATTATTGCATATACTTTCCGGTTGGCGATGAGAGTCCCGCACCGGTGAAGGGCCATTATTGCATATACTTCTCGGTAATCGATGAGAGTCCCGAGCCGGTGAAAGGTCATTATTACATATACTTCCCGGTAATCGATGAGAGTCCCGAGCCGGTGAAGGGTCATCATTGCATATACTTCTCGGTAATCGATGAGAGTCCCGAGCCGGTGAAGGATCATTATTGCATATATCTCCTGGTAGACGATGAGAGTCCCGCGTCGGAGATAGGTATCAGGCATATGCGACTGCATTGCATCGTACCGCATTCATCCCATCTCATTGCATCGCATACTAACTATTGTGTGTATTGTGTTGTGTTTTATGTATGCGGTATGTATACTATGTTGTGGACATATCTCAGTTTGCCTATATATTTCTGGCTCGTATTCTCGCTTGCGGGGATCAGTTTGCATGCCGCAACGGTGTAAATATATGGATCGGGTTGCACGCCGCAACAGTATGAACATATGGATTGGGTTGCACGCCGCAACAGGATGTATTTCTTATTGTTGATGTGTTCGGGATACCTATATGTTTTGGTTATCTTACGTTCTTGGTTGTGGATGAGTTTGTCATTTCATAAGTATTTCTAGTTATTATTTGGCTCTGCCTTTTTATAATTTAAATAAGAGGAATTTGGTTTATCTGTTTCTTTTCTCCTTGGCTAGCAATCCTATTTTTTTAGGTGGCTAGTCCAGCCCACTTATTGAGTCCTTTTGACTCACCCCTGTTTGTTGTTTGTTTCTTGTCTATCTATTTCGTTTCGGCAGGTTCGCTCCAGGATTGAGTTTGCCACGTTATGAAGGAGCCAAGATGACTTCAGCTGTCAGGGTGAGCCAGCTTTTATTCCGGATGGCCACCAGTTTATTGGTTATTATTTCAGTTGCATTTTGCTCCCTTCAGGAGGTATTTGTCTTCTTTTGTACTCTTAGGTATTTGTCTCCTTTAACTGATTTAATTCCAATTCCAGTTCTGTGATCTTAGAGTTTGACACAAGAGTCTGCCCTTTCAAAATGACATTGATTTCTTCCAGTTCAATGTTTTGTTCTTGAAGACTCTTGTGTTTAGTTCTGAGATCACTTATCTCTTCAGTTAATTTATCTTTCTCAATATTCTCCTTTTCATAACCCTCAATCAAAGTGGCAGGAATTAAAATCAAATTTTCAGTAGAGTATGTATGCAAATTTTCTTTAAGATTAGATAGACATACGCCTGCTGAATGAGCAGCTTTTTCTCCATCAGTTACCATAAGAGCTGAGTCCTTCTTTTGGTCATCTTCTGTGTATATCTCTTTCAGCTTTTCCCACACTTCTTTGGCAAACTTGTATTCAAGTATCCTTGCTAACACATCAGTAGTCAGCCCTCTCCTCAGGTACAATTCAGCTTTGGAATTTTCCTGTAACCAGTCTAGGTCTTGAGGATCTAGTTCTTCTACCAACTTTGGAACCAGAACCCCATTTGCTGCTCTCTTTACAGGAACACGAGGTCCTCTTTTCACAATCAACCGGAGACTGTAATCCATTGCTTGAAGGAAGTTTTTCATCTGTTTCTTCTAGCACTTATAGTTTATCCCGTTAAACACCGGTGGCTTTAATGGATCTCTTCCTCCTCTAAACTCCTGAGGATCTTCCTCATCTGAACCAACATATGACAATCCCATCAGTGCTAGTGGAGATTCATCTCCAGATTTTTTTTCATGATCAGATTCACTGTCAGTAGGTCCCCATGTAGCATAGAAAGCTTCCTTTTTCTTTCTTCTATCTGCTCTAAAGTTTAGAGGTCGTCACACCTTCTTCCTATCTTTGTCATTCTCCTTTGACGCCTAATTTTCCTTCTCCTTTGTTGCTCTATTTTTCATCCATTCTATTTTCCACATTGGACAATCCACGACAGCATGGTCCTTCTTGAAGCACTTGAAGCATCCTGAGTAATCAGGACTGTCAACTCTGTTCTTTCTTCCAGAGTTCTCCTTGTTATTTCTTTTGAAACCTTTGAACTTTCCCAAGTTAAAATTCTGTCTCAAGGCACTAACCATTGCTATTTCAACTGATTGCAAATCAACATAATCATCATTTGCTTCGAGTGCAAGGGTCTTGTCCTTCTTGAGAGCTAGTTTAGTTTTTGAATCTTTCATCATTTCACGTGTTTTAAAACTTCCAACCAGTTCTTCAAGTTTGATGGATCTGAGAGGTTTGGACTTAATGATAGCAGTCATCTTGGGTTCCCAAGCCTCAGGTAACACATTCAGAACCTTATCCACCATCTCTACTTCAGGCAACTCCATATCTAGAAATCTCATCTCATTAGTAATAATGGTCAACCTGGTCATCATATCCTGGATTGATTCCTTCTCTCCCATAGAGAAAAACTCAAATTGTCATTTCAACATTCTTCTCTTGGAGTCCTTCACTTCAATGGTTCCTTCATGTGCAACTTGCAGGGCATCTCAAATTTCCTTAGCAGTCTAATAAGATGATACTCTATTAAACTCCTCAGGGCCAAGACCACAAATTACCAGATATTTGGCTTTGTGGTTCTTTTCAATCATCTTATAATCCGCCTCATTGAACTCCTCTTTTGACTTAGGTTCTTCTTTGGGAGTAGCTCATTCACCAACTATTTTGGTAGGGGCTAAATTTCCTTCAGATACTATAAGCCATAGTTGGTGGTCTTCAGCACATATGTAATTTTCCATCCTGTTCTTCCACCAAGCATAGTACTGCCCATTGAACTGTGGGGGTCTTAGAATTGTCTGTCCTTCAGTGATGGTAGGTGGTGCACTCATGATTCTGATCGTTCTCAAGGTGTTAACCTAGCACGAGAAGACCTGCTCTGATACCACTTGTTATAATCTATGCACCTCCTAAAACACTAGAGGTGGGGTTGAATAGTGTCCACCAATTTTTCTTAACGAGAACCTGATTCTTCTGAGTCAAGAACATTGTTCTTGACTTAACAGTTTGGACTTGGACACCACAACACACACAATCAAAAGGCACAAGGAACACGGTGTTTTTATGTGAAAAACTCCTTGCTCAAGGGAGAAAAACCACAACCCACACTCTGGAATTTTCGAAATCAATCAACTAACACAAAGTGCACGTTTCTGATTACAAGACTCTATAACAAAGGGGCTACACTCTAGACCTTAATCACTCAACAAAGCTAAACTCTATCTTTACAAAGTAATCTCTCAAAAGTTTACATAACACAATTGCTTTTAAAATAAGTTGATAGGTAATAACAATGATCGTTTAAAAACAAGACAACTTACAAACCAAGAACCTAGACAAAATATCTTGACTCAACCTCGTTAACTCCACTAGTTGTCTTCCTCAGTTATCTCACGTTGAAAGTTGCTGAATCGCCTTTATATGCTTTCAACTCTCTATTTGTGAATAACTAATTTACGGCTGCATCAACTACTTATATGGGCATCAGAATCCTAGTTGAGTTCCACAAGGAAACCTTGTAATTATGGTAAGACAAGATTCCTTGTTCAAGTCGAACTCTTATTCGTACTTCGAAGACACAGCCTGGGCACCGCCTCTTTTAGTCTGACTAGGATGCATACTCATTCACGCGCTACTACTCCTAGTTCCGCAGGGATTTGCAACCCTCAAATCTTTTCGATCAGTCGTGCCCTTCTATACAAGGACCAGATTATCATCCGGAACCATTGGGTCTTTCTCGTTTGTCATTCTTCAAAACCTTTCTTCAAAAAATTCCCCCTTTTTGATGATGACAAATAAATGTTGCCAAGGAATCTGAAAAGTTCTAAGGCCAAATTTCCTTCAGATACTATAATCCATAGTTGGTAGTCTTCAGCACATATGTAATTTTCCATCATATTCTTCCACCAAGCATAGTACTGCCCATTGAACTGTGGGGGCCTTAGAACTGTCTGTCCTTCAGTGATGGTAGGTGGTGCACTCATGATTCTGATCCTTCTCAAGGTGTTAATCTAGCACGAGAAGACCTGCTCTGATACCACTTGTTATAATACATGCACGTCCTAAGGATACTAGAGGTGGGGTTGAATAGTGTCCACCGATTTTTCTTAACGAGAACCTAATTCTTCTGAGTCAAGAAACAACACACACAATCAAAAGGCACAAGGAACACGGTATTTTTACGTGAAAAACTCTTTGCTCAAGGGAGAAAAACCACAACCTACACTCTGGAATTTTCGAACTCAATCCACTAACACAAAGAGCAAGTTTCTGATTACAAGACTCTGTAACCAAGGGGCGACACTCTAGACCCTAATCACTCAACAAAGCTAAACTCTATCTTTACAAAGTAATCTCTCAAAAGTTTACATAACACAATTGCTTCTAAGATAATTTGATAGGTAATAACAATGATCGCATAAAAACAAGACAACTTACAAATCAAGAACCTAGACAAACTATCTAGACTCAACCTCGTTAACTCCACCAGCTGTCTTCCTCAGTTATCTCACATTGAAAATTGCTGAATCGCCTTTATAAGCTTTCAACTCTCTATTTGTGAATAATTGATTTACGGCTGCATCAACTACTTGTATTTATATGGGCATCAGAACCCTAGTTGAGTTCCACAAGGAAACCTTGTAATTATGGTAAGACAAGATTCCTTGCAACTCTTTCCTTGTTCAAGTCAAACTCTTATTCGTACTTCGAAGACACAGCCAGGGCACCGCCTCTTTTAGTCTGACTAGGATGCATACTCATTCACGCGCTACTACTCCTAGTTCCGCAGGGATTTGCAATCCTCAAATCTTTTCGATCAGTCGTGCCCTTCTATACAAGGACCAGGTTCTCCTCCGGAACCACTGGTCCTTCTCGTTTGTCATTCTTCAAAACCTTTCTTCAACAAATATGTTCATAATGGGCCAGTTCTATGTACAGTCAGCACAGGAGCTGGCAAAAGTACAATGCTTGTTTGGCGCTATAATTAGAACTACATCAGAATAAACCACAGTGTGGAGAGCCTATTTCACATTTAACCACCAAAATATGTACACTATGGTAAGCCACTTCCACATTAGCTTTAGTGACCCAATGGGGACATTGGTTTCTTTTGCATTATACACCCTTTCTAACATTTGCTTCTTCTGCATCATCTGGTACTCAACCTTCAGCAAGGCAGCATGTCCTTTGTTGCCACACCAAAACATATTGCTTCACACAGCTTCTTCATCTTGATAACCCCAAGAGCTGGAGAACAAAGAAGATTGCACTTCATACTTGATCCATTAAACCAACCATAACACAAGAAATCCACATGATAAGTTTACTTGACACCATAGGTCCAACTTATTATCGAGAGAAAAGGGAAAGGAAACGCAACAATTTAAAAATAAGATAAATCTCGAAGCACCAAATAAATATCGCATACTAATGGCAGTCTTTTCTACATAACTATAAGAAAAGATTTACAAGATCCGGTTTGAGTTGACAGTTTTATTGCAAAACAAATTTAGCTGTAGAGCTTAAAGGTTCTATCTTAAAACTTAGTGGAAGAGCACATGGTTAAATATGGAAGTCGAATACATCTTTATTTCAAAAACTCAAAATGAATAGGAAGTGAAAATTAAACAAAACCTGGGGTGGGTGGGAAAAAGGACGAGACATTACCATTCTTCTGAGAATCCAAAGAAGACTTCATTTTTAGTAGGTAGAAGTTAAAAAAAAAAAAGTGCATACATCCTGCAGTTAGAAAACATGCAAGAACTCAAAAGGTAAAGATCTGACTATGATAAAGGTTACTGGTAGAATTAAGATAACAGTTGAGCTTTAGAAGCTAAACCTTGGGCCGATAAGAAAATTAAATTAAAATACATACGTAAACTTACCAATTATGCTTTCTTAGATGGTGTTGTTGGTTCAAGTTTCACCATCTTGCTTGAGCATTCAAACTTTGCAACATTGTATTCCATTTCTTCTTCATTTGTAACTGGAGATTTTTTCTTTTTGTTTCTTTCAATGGTTGGTGCTGAGATCGTCTTCTCCTTTGCTGAGATCGTCTGCTCCTTTTTGTTTCTTTCACTATTTTTGAAAGCATGGTCTCAGAGTTTTTCCATACTGACTTTTTTAGTTGAACTCGAAATAGCATGTCGGACAGCTGGTCTTGGATATGTTTAAGAGGCAGGGGTCGCATCTAAAAAGTGAAAGAATTCTATATCTACAGCTGTAAACCAGTAAGTGCGTAGTAATAACTAATGGTATAAGGAAGTTTTGACTCATGAAAACTCAATGCATGAAAACTGTGCAAAAATATTCCATTTCAGGAGCTGACCAACTCACAAAGAACTGCCCAATTCTCTTCCCACTCCAATATATTAATAGTACACAAAACCACAACTATTCATTTTTGGGATTCTTGTTAAGTGTATAGATTTTAAACAAACTACAACTTGTTGGTTAGGTAATGTAAGGCAACTACTATTATCAAAGAAGCTACTATTATCAAAGAAACAAAAGACAGCAAACAGAACAAATGTTACACTTCAACAAGTAACAAACAGAAATGCCAGAATGTAGTTAGTGTATTATGTAGTAAAGTCTTCCTGCTACACATTCTTTTCGAATAAGAACATTTTACAGAGATTTTAAATAACATAGTACACTAAAGAAATATATGGACCCTTTTCATATCATCATTGCATGGTACAGAAGGAAAAGAGGGACCTTATTTGTGATGAACATGAAACTCTGTGATGGCTAGAAAAGCTAATACACGCTTAATTTTAAGGAAATTGCCGCTAAAAAAATGTAAGATGACAACGAGGGAAGTACTTTCATACAACCAAGCATTTGATAAACTTCCCCACTAAAAGAAATATGTTTCAGTAAGTAAGTTAGCCTATTCTTGTAATTATTTGAGCTCTTAATACAACATTGGATACTGATTAGATTAGCTAGAGTCGGTATTTACTACAGATACCAACTTTTAATTCTCTCCGATTTTGTGTTTGGAAAGTTTCTTTGAGATTTGTCAGCAAATTTTATTATATGATTTCATTATTTTTGCCATATATCCTTGACGTATTCTTAACTGTATCTTCTCAATTTAGATTTTATTTTCTTCATCTGCATTGCTTGATATATTGAACGAAACACACAATCTCTGCTGCTAACACTATGTAAACTGACTGTCCATTTATAGCAACCCATACGGATATAATGGGTAAAATAAAACTAAAGCAGCACATATCTTTCTTGGTCACAGTTTTAGTACCCCACCTTGAAATTAACAATCATAGCCCTCCCGACCTTTTTGGCTTAGGATTCTGAGTCACCATCTTCACTCTCTTCTCATATTAATTATTCTATCTAATTAACATCCACCACTACAACTCATTTTTTTCTCCTCCTCAATTCACAGCATACGTTTAGAAAATTTATTTCAATCATTAATTACAAGATTTAACTAAGATAATCTTTGTTTTTATAAGAAATTAACTAAGATAATCTAAAATGATAAAGACAGTTCGAAATATGACAACCAATAAATCTCTGTTTGTGCATGAGAGAACTGAGCAAAAGCGATTGAAGAAAACAAAAAAAAAAACATTGTTCATCCTCGAAATATGTACCTTCACAACAGTTGTTTCTCGAATTTCTCCAGTCGTCAATGAGAGCAGCTTTTCTCCAAGCTCACCAGAAATTGTAGCAGTGGTTGACTCACTCCCATCAGTAAAATCGATTTGAAAGAAACATCTATAATAATATAATAATGCAGTATTATTAATCAATTTATATAAGCAACAGTTGGATTGTATCATGGCACACGCACACGCACACACACACTTATATATATATATATATATATATACACACAAACATGTGTAGGTACTTATGTGAAAATATATATGAAGTAATTGCTAAACAAATGAAGATTCAGAGTGGGTGAAGTAATTATACCGAGGAACTAATAATGTTTCTCTATCACAAAATGTGCAATGAACGATCTTTTTCCCTCAAGACCGCTTTGACTGCTTGCAGTCTGAGCATTCAAGCACAAAAAAAATGCTGAAAGTCATTTGGCAGTGATATTTCTGCCTCGACATAAAAAACATGCATCTGCCAAGGATAAGAAAACCACACGTTTAATGTACTTGTCATATTAGTAAAAGTGTAAATGTTTTTAGATATATGAAAGGCTTACGGTAGTTTCTGACTAAATTTCGGCAATAGGAATAATTTGTTGGTTGGAAAGAAACACCATGCGTGAACCAGATGCAACTGTGGTGCCTTTTGATGAATAAGAGGTAAGCATATCATAGTTATTTTTAGCCCTGTCAACACAATGAAAGGATTCTTTAATATGTTGTATGGGTACTGAGTAATGCCCTACATAATAAAGTGAGCTTTATGCCAATTCATCAACTCCGATGCCCGTGGATAAGGAGGTTCTATCTATATTGTTGTACTGAACTTAGTTTGCAGTGTGAAACCCGAACGCACACAATTGTTTGGTTAATATATACCTAGTACTCGTGCTTGTTAACATTAAAAGAAAAACTAAAATGTAAGAGAAATGATACTTTTGTAATGAGAAGTTACTATATTCCTTGCAACAATGACATGATGCCTCCTTTTCCATTATTAACATTAACTCAGTTCCTTCAACTCGTGCAAAGTCTTCCCACAGAGTCATAACAAATTTGTTGTTCCTAATAGGAATAGAAATTTTACAAAATATACATACATACATTATATTTTATGCTAGGTAAATGCGCAAGCAAACTCACTGGTTGTCCATAACAGTAATCTCCTTGCATTCATTTTTGAAACGTCCAACAAAATTTAAAGGATCGCAGCTACCACAACCTAAATCATATATGTTATTAAAAAAACTATTAATTTTTTTTCTTTTGGGAAAAATGTAATGCATAAATGTAGAGGGGTACATCCAAATATACAACAAACAGAAAATACCAAAAGGACCGGCTGAATCTGGTCCAAGGTGTGCGATTTTTTCAAATGATGTCAGATTTAATTTGGTTGGTGGTGGCAGCAGTGCCTCCCCAGCGGAGGTCCATATATAGTGGGTGACTCATTAACCCTCGCAACAGAGACCAGATATGTCTTGAATAACTGAATCTTTTCCTTGTAATATCCAATGTCTTCGCCAAACACAATTCCTTTGATTGTTGTTCCTATAAATTTATTACCATATATTAAAGAAGGAAGAAAAGACACGCATACATGCGGTAAACACACAAAGCAAAAGTAACAACTCTTTATGCAAAGTATACAGTATAAAGCACTAATAAATTATAATTTTCAACTCACACTTACAAGAATCGAACAGATTACCTCTTCATCTTGCAAGATAAGATTCTGGAATTTTATCTTCTTTTTTTCACCGCTTTTCCGTTCTCGACCCTTATCAGCAACTTGAATTTTGCATGTCCAATCAGGCGTTGCGGGTGTTGTTGACACTCAATTTCGTCCCAAGATTTAAATTGATGATTGATTATTTAAATAAAAGTCAATCGTCAAAAATTAATTAATTAAAATTAAATTTAGTTAATTAAATTAATTAAATTAAATTAATTAGTTAAGTTTAGTTAAAGCATTAATTAATTTCAAAGGAGAAAGCTAAATGTGCAAAACACAGTTTTAAATTAAGCCTACACGCGCAATTATTGACTTCCTTAACTTGTCCTAAAAGAGGCCAATTTCGTAAAGCCAATTTTAATTTGTTTCATTTACGCAACCCATTTCAATCCTAACCCGGCCCAAATCCCTTTTAACCCACACAACACATTACACACACGCGCATATCCCCTCCATTCCCAATTCAGTTTTTCCCCAACCCGATTCCCATTTCTCACGACCCGATTTCCCCCCAAAACCCCACGTCAATCCAAGGATCTGTACTCAACTGGTCCCCCTCTAGATGCCATATCATCTTCTCCATACCATAGCTGTTGTTTCAATCATCATCGTCCATTTTGAAGGCAAGTGAATCGGATCGTCGATTCATCGATTCAGCTGGCATTTCATTGAGAATAAGAGTCAAAATTGTACCATCCTCTGGGAGGAAGACAATTTGGACCCTTATTTCTCAAATGAAATGTCAATTTTGGGCCAGGTTTTTTTCCAAAATCTCGAATAAGGAGAGGTACCTGAAACCCTAAGAGCTGTAGGTATATATTGTTATTCTCTTGTTCTTTTTAAGGGGGGGTCATTTTTTTTTTTTTAGGGAGGAGGAGGCAGAGCATATTTTGATCTTTGAAAATACATATATCATTACTGTTTTCGGTTTCTGTTTGGGGATTCAAACATCACTTTCGAGTTTGTGTTGTCGCTTCAATCTTTAAGTCGTCGCCTTGTTCTAGACCTTGTTTTAGTCCTCGCTTGTTTGAGTCGTGTCTTCTTCATATCGTCGCTTCAGTTCCTGCTCCGCAAAAGGTAAACTTTGCCTCGATTTTTATTTTATGTTGAATGTAATCCGATAAAATGCTATACATACACTGGTGACGATTTAAACTTTTAACTATTCCTGAGTGTCGAGATATATTAGCATAAACTGATTTTGTTAGCTTTAAAAAAATGAAGGAGCTTTGGTTCTTGTTGGTGAGTTCATTAGGGAGATGTCCTTGATTGCTTTTCTGGTTGTCTAGGAGTAAAGGAAGTAGGGTAAGCTGCTTCTCTAATATTGCTTGGCTTCTAAAGTAGGTCTGGAAGTGTGAAGGTGTAGGCATTGTTCTGTTCTGTTTGTTTGCAGGTATTCAGGGAGGGATATTGTGAGGGTAGTTAGTGTAGGATGTTGTTTCTGATATGCAGGTGGTCTGAGCTTGTTTCTGGTTTGTTGTTTGAATGAGGGAGTTTCAGGGGCTTTGTTTGGTTCCTGGTCTGTGAGAGTTTAGATGAAGGTGTTTCAGCTGATGTGAGGGTGTACCCTGGTGGTTCTGTGAGATTGGAGAGTGTAGGTGTGTGTGAAGTTTGGTGCATAGTGTGGAATCTGTTCAGGTGTAATAGCAGGAGGGAGCAGTGATGTCTATGAAGGTCTGGTGTGTGTGAAGCAAGTTTTAGAGGTTGCAGATAGTAGTAACTTGCAGGTTTTTTTTTTTTTTTTTTTTTTTTGGAGAGTGGTTCTAGTGGCTTAGGAGGCTGGTAGTGGAGGTCTTCAGGTGTTAGCATAGCTGTTTAGGTGGTTAGTAGGCTGAGTTTATCTCCGGCCCTAGTCAGGTGTTCTGAAGAGTTCAAGGGTGTTTGCCTTGATCCTTTGTCTGTTAGAAGCAGCCTGGAGGTGTTTGGTGGGCTTGGTGATTGTTTCTTTTTATATGATGTTAAGTGGTGGAAGTTTTCCCACAAGATCTGTTAAGCTCCCTGGTTATGTTTGTTTCAGTTTCCATGTCTCTAGTTTAGGTTTATCCCTTGGTTTCTGTTGAAAGGAGGTTTGCAAGGGGTCTAGCAAAATGTTTCAGGAGGTGTATAATTGGCTTTGGAGAGGGAGTAGAGGGGTTGATAATAGCAGCATTAATAGAGGGTTATCAGGTGTGTAGCAGTTCTGCATCGTTTCAGGTTCTAGATTCTCTGTCCAGATTTGCTAAGGCCTGTATCTAGTTCTACCTGGTTTTAAGTAGCTTTAGGTCTTGCCAAGCATTGTTTTAAGCCATTTCAGGTTCAGTCCTTTCAATTCTCTTCAAATATAGCCTGCAACAGTTTCAATGTAGTAGTATAATTTAATCTTCGAGTCCTTTCTAGTTTGCTTCAGATGAGCTTTCTAGGATCCGGTCCAGTTGTGTTGTTCTTTTTTCCCTGATGGTTATGTCATAGATAGTCTCATTTTAAATCAGCTTGGCCGTAAGTTTCAGCTAGCAAACTCATTTGGTTGAATCTGTGTGGAAAGAGTTCACTTGTTTCTTGAAGTAGCAGGGATCATACAAAAGTCTTGTCCGCACTTGCTTATTCTAAAACTGAAAATTATTGACTCTTATGACTTTTGCCTTTTTAATGGATGACAAATGAGAACGCCATAAGTTCACTTCTTTATGTGGAATTTTGATAAAGAGAATAACCCGGGCCTATGAATTGTATCAGTTGCTTATTCCCCTCTGTTTGATTTCTTTTACCCTATTTAAGTTGACCCCTTTATGTGCTAATTTCTATCTCTTTGTTTCTTTGACATGAATGCTCTTGGGACGAGTTGGCTAAAACTCACAAATTGGGGATGGCCTGCATTCGAAGTTATTTGATCCTCTCCGCATTTTCGGGACTTGATATCCTCGAAAATGTAAAAGAAAGAAAAACGAAAACTCAAAGTCCAAGGCTCAATGATTGAGTTTGCGCTTCCGGGTTCTATCTTCTAAACTCCATCTTTCCCCGCTCCCTTAAAAAATGCATGTTTTATAGGGCTTCCCCATAGACCGGATTAGAAGCCCTGTAGGATAGAAATGATATTTGAATTGTGAATAACTATTGTAAATTACTTAAATTGTTTTCGTATGAATGCTTTGTATCATTTCTTTTCGAATCGCCAATTAATTTATGGATGTTTAGAATCATTTATCAGTTAATGAGTGCAAAATCAAATTCGACTAAAAAAATCGTACCCTCGTCATAATTCGCATTTGAATTGCTTCTTTAATTATTCTATTAAATATTTAATTATTTATTATCTAATCTAATTTATTCATTTAGTTAATCAATTAAATTTTAATCCTTTATTTATTTACTTAATCTAATTTATTTAATTTCAATTAATTATTTATTTAATCAATTAAATATTTATTTATTTATTTAATAAATTATTATTCATTTACTCCTTTATTTAATTAAAATTGATAAGTATTCATTTATTTAATTAAGTTATTTATTCGCTTATTTAATTATCTATTTATTCAATCAATTAATTAATCCTTTATTACTATCCAATTATTTATCTAGTTTATTTATTTATTTATCTAACTTCATTTAGCCTTTACTTATTCTATTAATTAATCAATTGATCATTATTTCATTATCCATTTAATTAATCTTAAATTGGGTCATTTATTTATCTAAGTATCGACATAATTAAAATCTTATCTTATTTATATTATGCCTATTATGCTTATATAGAATTAGCTTTATATACTTATTATCCTTAACAAAATTCGTGAAAACCGCCGGATTAACCGCATTTAGCAGATTTTCGAAAGTGCTCCCGCAAGGGACCTTCTTTCGAATTTAAAAGAACCACTTACCTAGAATCTCTGAATTTAATTTTCTTTTAAAATAAAGATTAAAGTGCACTCATTAGTTAACTTAGGTTCCAAATAATCCTTAAATTAGGTGGCGACTCCAAAGAAAGCCCTTTGGAGTCCCATTTTTGTTGAAGTCAAATCCCGGTGCATACTTGTGTGCATTTTTCGGGAGGGTTCAACAGGTGTTATTTGGTTGATCTTGCTCCTTTGTTCCATGATACTTTTCTACCTCTTTGTTCAGATTGACCTATGAAATTCAGAACATTGTTGTTTCAGTATCTATCTCAACCATACATGACTAAAGAAAGATAAATATTATACTATATGCACCTCCTATGGACACTAGAAGGGGGTTGAATAGTGTCCATCAATTTTTCGATTCAAGAACTCGATTCTCCTGAGTCAAGAACCCTGTTCTTGACTCTGAAGATTTCCAATCTGGCCACCTCAACACACGCCAATCACACACACAAGAAACACAAGAATTTTACGTGGAAAACTCCTTGCTCAAGGGAGAAAAACCACGACCCACACTCTGAGATTTTGAAACACAATCCACTAACAATACGAGCAAGTTTCTGATTACAAGACTCTGTAACCAAGGGGCTACACTCTAGACCCTAATCACTAAACAAAGCTAAACTCTAGCTTTACAAAGTAATCTCTCAAAAGTTCACCTAATACACTGCTTCTAGGATAAGCAAATAGGTAAAACAATGATCGCACAAAATAAGACAACTTACAAAGCACAGAACCTAGACAGAATTATCTAGACTCAATCTACTCAAGTCCACCAGTTGTCTTCTTCAGTTATCCCACGTCTGAAAGCTGCTAGATTGCCTTTGCTTGCTCTCAACTCTCTATTTGTGAAAATAACTACTTTCGGTTGTATCAACTGCTTGTATTTATATGGGCTTTACAATCCTAGTTGAGTCTCACAAAGAATCCTTGTAATTATGGTAAAACAAGATTCCTTGTAACTCTTTTCCTTATTGAAGTCCAACTCCTATTAGTACTTCGAAGACACAGCCTGGGCACCGCCTCTTTTAGTCTGACTAGGATGCATATTAAATCACGCGCCACTACTCTTAGTTCCGCAGGGATTTGCAATCCTCAGATCTTTTCGACCAGTCGTGCCCTTCTATTCAAGGACTAGGTTCTTCTCCGAGATCACCGAGTCCTTCTCGTTTGTCATTTTTCAAAACTAATGCTCAACAAATTACTCTTTTTGATGATGATAAACAAATGTTGCCAAAGAACATGAAAAGACAAAATTTCCCGAAAACACAAAAACAAAAATAAAGTTTGAAAAATTAAGACAGATGAGTTAGGTCACAAACACCCCAACATTTCCTTCTTCCCTCCTTTTGGCATCATCGAAAAGTTTCAAATACCTACATGAACCAGTTAGTACTATCCAGTCTAGAGCACGATGCAACAAGTCAGCTAAAATATAAACACACAGAGATAAGGCTAAGGGCCCAACAAGAAACATGTACCATACAGCAAACAACCATAAACAGGAGAAAATTGAAGTCATCATCCAGGGTGTGACAGCAGCACAATCCCATCCAGAAGTGCACAACTGAAAATAAAATATTTTAAACAACATCACATGTGCAGGGAGAATGGAAAAAGATAACAACAATTAGGGGAACGAACAGGAAGGTGGGACAGGAGGACTCAGGGCTGTAGGTTGAAGTGTTTGACAAGTGCCTCAAGATTCTTTGTATTTTTGGCCCTTTCCATCACCAGCTCAGCCTCATACTTGTGGCAATCTATCTTCAAACGATCAGTTTCTTGATCCTTCAACTTTAGCTGTCTATGAAGCTCAGCATTTTCTGTATTGACTTCAAGAACATGGCTCTCCAGTTCCTTCACAGCTGTAATAGCCTCCTCAGGTCCATAATCCTCATTTTCCTCAGCTAGATCTTGCTTAACCTGCATGGGCTTCTTGGAAGCTCACCTTTCTCTGAAGAAGTCACAGCTCTTAAGCACATTATATCCAAACATCTGATGAATTGTCGGCTTTTTTCCTGCTTCCAGTGGAACCCCAAAATGCTCTAGAACCTTCTGAAGTACATAGGAATGCACTAAAGAGTGTGGCTTTTGATCAGTATCTGCAATCCTCTTAATATGTCTGATGATTAGCCCAGGCAAGTTTATTCTCACCCCCTATCCAGCAGGTCCATGTATTAAGTCTAGAGCACTAGCTTTACTGTTTCTTTCTCCTCTAAGGAGAAGGAACCTATGCACAAATTCAAACAGCAACTAGTGTGCTGGTTCCATCTCCTTTTTGTCTACTTTCCTTTATTTCCTGAGCTTGGGTTTCCCTGAGAATTTCTTGACTACACTCAGAGGGGTTACTCCGCATGTCCTCTTGGGCCACTTCAGCTTAATATACCTACAATAACCTTCAGCAGGTACATCAAGGATCACCCCTAGCTCATTTCTCCCAAACTCTATTTCAACTCCCTTCACAATCGTGAACACTCTCCTGGCTACAACTCTGCAATTTGTATAAAATTCCCTGATCTCATCAGCAAATAACATTCTGTCTTTATTTCCAAACAAGCTCAGCCACCCTTGGTCACCAATCAACCTGAGCAAGGGTTTCATATGATGCTCCCTCTCATCATGCAGAATGCTTCCAGGAAGCACCTGATGCTTGGCAAAGAATGCCACTCGATCAACCTCTTCTTCTGATCCTCTTCTTCTTTTCCTGTTCTCTGCTTCACTGTCAGTCTCAGAGTCACTTGGCTCTACATAGCTGCCAGCTTCGTCACTCTCTTCCTCTGCCTCACCAGCTTTCTTCTCTTCTTCCTGGTTTTTCTTCTCTTTTCTATCTCTCACATTTGTAATTGTTCTTTCAAGCTTTCCAACAGTTTCCAACTGTTGTTTCAAAGCAGATCTAGTTCCTACTCTCCTTACAACTGGCTCTGCCACAGCCTTGTCATCACTCTCCTCACTTGATTCATCCACGAACCGGCTTTTGGATACTGGCATTCCCCCTCTCACCAGTTTTCTCCTCTTCTCAGGCTCTGATCTGTTCTCAATCACAAATATCACATCCTCTTCCTCTTCCTCAACCATCAGCTTCTCATCCTTCTCACCAAACTTTCTTTTCATCCTCTTCCTCTTTGTTTCTTCTGCTTTCTTTGTAACTTTCTCATTTTCAATTTTCTCTTCTCCAACTTCCTCATCCTTTTCTTCTTCTGAGTTTGTCCACTTGAGTTCTGCGTCATCAGCCTCTGTAGGATCTGGACAAGAACCAGGTTCTTTGCTCAAATCCTGTGAAGCCTTAGCAGATCTAGGTCCTTTACCAGCTGGACCTTCAAGTATGGAAAACCCTTGACTTTTCTCAGCAAGCACAACACTAGAACTTGGTTCAACAGCATGTTCTTTAAGGGACTCAACAGAATCATCTTCCCTTAGTTGTTCTAACACTTTTCCCGCTACATCAACCTCTAACACAGTCTTTGCTACTACAGGCACATGCAGACTAGCCTTAGGTTCTTCCTGAACATCCTGCTGCTTCTTCTCAACTACCTTCGCCCTATCAATTTTATCACAAGACTCTACCACTCATACGATTTCATGTAGTCTTTTTACTAAAGTTTCAGTACCAACTTTTCCAGGACTTTTTACACCTTCTAAACCGACAGAAGTAGATAAGGTAGAGTCAGGAATTACCTCAACTGATGTTTCAGAGGAAACCTGTCCTGTAGGCGTAGTCGACAAGGGTTTTGCCATCATCTTCTTGACCAACTTCTTTTCTCCCTTTTTGAGAAACTTTGACCTGGCCTTGGAAATTCTTTCTGCAAGAGTGGAGGGAAGGGGTTTTGGAGTTGATTTCTTGAGAATTTTTATGGGTGATGTTGATAAAGATTGTTCTTGAAACATGGTGAAATCGGTTGGGATTTTGACTGAGATTACAAAGTTTTTTTTTCGCTTGAATATTTTAGAGAGAAAGTAAGTTGAAAGGAGAAGGGTTGTTGAGTATGTGTGTTCTGTGTCGATCAAAGGAGGAGAAAGGGTTTTGGTGATGAGACGGCTTCCTGGGGAAGCCAAAGTAATGATGACCTAAAAGGTAAAAAGCAGCTTTTTAACTTCTTTTAAAAAACCGGAAAAGAGTTATGGATTTGACGGTTATGGACTTCCTCAAATAAAAACTTTTCAAGCTGTGGGGTTCATACAAGTCTAATAGAATTCTAACCCAAAAAGAAATGTGTTCCTATAATTTAGGACGGTTATAAGAACATGGAAAGTCTCCCTTGACACACGTATAATTTTGACAATTCAATTTCAGTTATGAATTCTATCATGCAAGGTAATGTGACTATACCTGGACATGATTCCTCATGCTTCAATCGGTTCCTCTTTCAGTACTTAGCAGGTTCTTCATGGGATCACATTATCCTCACCTGGTGCTTATTAGCTGAACATGTATACTTAATAAAGTACAGTATTAGACTGGGCAATAATAACAAATGTTACACACAAATCATTGAACACTTAACTAACCAATCATTGAGGGACAAACTGCTGGGTCATCCGTGCATTTTGGTCATCCCTAACTCCAGTTCCTCTCAAACTGCACTTTATTCAATGCTTTGGTAAATATGTCAGCAATTTGATCTTCAGTCCTGCAAGAATTCATAGTAATCAGACCCTTTTCTACATTGTCTCTAAGAAAATGGTGTCTAATATCAATATGCTTTGTTCTTTTGTGTTGGATTGGGTTCTTGGCAATATTCACTGCACTTGTATTGCCACAGAAAATTGGCACTGCTCCACACTTGATTCCAAAGTCCTCCAACTGCTGTTTGATCCATAGAAATTGTGAGCAGCATGATGCAGCTGCTACATACTCAGCTTCCGCAGGAGACAAGGCTACTGAATTTTGCTTCTTTGTTGCCCAAGAAACTAAACAAGGACCAAGAAAGTGTGTCATTCCTGAAGTGCTTTTTCTGTCCACCAAATGCCCTGCATAATCTGCATCAGCAAAGCCAATTAGTTCAAAAGTAGCTCCCCTTGGGTACCACAGACATAGATCCTGAGTTTCTTTCAAGTATCTCAAGATCCTCTTCACAGCTGTCAGATGTTACTTCTTAGGCTTGGACTGAAATCTAGCACACAGTCCCACACTGTATACAATATCAGGTCGACTAGTTGTGAGATAGAGAAGTGAACCTATGATTCCTCTATATTTTGTCTCATTCGTCGAAGGACCTAGTTCATCCATGTCCAGCTTGGTTCTAGGAGCAATGGGCGTAGTCATTTCTTTTGCTCCTTCCATGTCAAATTTCTTTAGAAGTTCCTTGACATATTTTTGCTGATAAATCATGGTTCCTTCAGGCATCTGCTTTATCTGCAGTCCAAGGAAGAAATTTAGTTCACCCATCATGCTCATTTCAAATTCACTTTCCATCAGATCAGCAAACCCCTTGCATAACTCCTCATCAGTGGCTCCAAAAATAATATCATTAACATATACTTGAACCACCAATAGATCATTTCCTTTCTTCTTCAGGAATAATGTGTTATCAATCTTTCCAACTTGAGAAACCATTCTTTAGTAGGAATCCTGAAAGTCTTTCATACCATGCTCTAGGAGCTTGCTTTAGTCTATAGAGTGCCTTGTCCAGTTTGTAAACATGATCAGGAAATTCATTGTTCACAAAGCATGGTGGCTGTATTACATAGACTTCTTCATTTAGGTAGCCATTCAAGAAGGCACTCTTCACATCCATCTGATACAGTGTGAACTCCATGTATGTAGCAAAAACAATCAGCATTCTAATTGCCTCCATTCTTGCCACTGGTGAAAAAGTTTCATCATAGTCGATTCCTACTTCCTGACTGTATCCTTGAACCACTAGTCTTGCCTTGTTCCTTGTCGCTATACCGTGCTCATCCAGTTTGTTTCTGAACACCCATTTTGTTCCAATTATTTATCTGTCCTTTGGCTTAGGAACCAGGTGCCACACTTTGCTTCTCTCAAACTGATGAAGTTCATCCTGCATGGCTAGAATCCAATCGGGATCTTTTAGAGCTTCTTTTACATTCTTTGGTTCCAGAGATGAAAGGAATGCAAAGAATGTATAGAAGTTCTTCAAGGCTGACCTGGTCATGATACCAGTATCCAGTTTCGACAAAATATTCTCCAATGGGTGAGAGCTTTTATGTTTCCATGGCCTGGGTTGAATATGACGGGAAGAGCCTTCAGCATCACTTTGGGTAGGTTCTTCCTGACTTGCTGGATCATCGACTTCATCTGATGTTCCCTCTATCATATTGACTCCTTGTTCTTGTCAAGTTGAATTCTCACCTAATGGTTCTTTGTCTTCTGAGTCTTCAAAGTCAGCTGCACTATCTTCTCGACTGAGGCTAATCGCTTGATCATCTACTTCAGTTTCTCCTAATGCCTTGTCCGATTCATCAAATAGCACATGCATACTTTCTTCCACTGTTTGTGTTTTTTTATTAAACACTTTGTATGCTTTGCTTTGAGTAGAGTAACCGAGAAATATTGCCTCATCACTTCTAACATCAAATTTCCCCAATGGTTCCTTTCCGTTGTTGTGGACAAAGCATTTACAACCAAAAGGTTTCAGATGTGTAATATTTGGTTTTCTTCCTCTGAGTAACTCATATGGGGTCTTGTCAAGAATAGCTCTAATGGAACATCGGTTTAGCAAGTAACATACAGTGTTTATTGCTTCAGCCCAAAAGTTACTTGCAAGCCCACTTGACAACAACATAGTCCTTGCCATATCCTCCAGAGACCTGTTCTTCCTTTCAACCATCCATTTTGTAATGGAGTTATTGGTGCAGAGAAGTTATGATCAATGCTGTATTTTGCGCAAAACTCAGAGAATTTTGAGTTTTCAAACTCCATTCCACGATCAGATCCAATACTGATAAGTTCTAGGCTTAACCTTTTCTGCACAACACCATCCCAGTCTTTGAAGCTGTCAAAGGCTTTATCTTTATATGCCAAGAACAGGGTCCATGTGTACCTAGAGTAGTCATCCACAATTAAAAACACAAATCTTTTTCCTCCTCTGCTCCTGACTCTCATAGGTCCACACAGATCCATATGCAACAATTCCAGTGGTTTTGATTTTATTACAATTTCCTTTGACTTAAAGGATGATTTTACATGCTTCCCCCTTACACAAGCATCACATATTTTTATGTTTTCAAATCTCTTGTTAGGCAGTCCACGAACCAGCTCCTTGGATACAAGCTTATTCAGTTTGTGAGAGACTTGCACCCATTCTTTTGTGCCAGAGCTGAAAATCACTTTCTTGCATGTTCAAACATGTTAAGTTGTTTTCAGGCAGTGATCTCAGTGATGCTTTGTATACATTGTTCACCCTCTTTCCTTCCATAACGATTTCTCCACTCTGTAGATTCTTCACAATACATCCTACAGAGGAGAAACTCACTTCATTTCCTCTATCACACAGTTGAGAGATACTCAGCAGATTGTGTCTTAGACCATCGATACAGTATACATTTTCAATTGCATTATCCATTGTTCTCCTAATTTTTCCAATTCCTACGATTTGACCACTTTTTCCTCCTCCGAAGGCTACACTGCCTCCTTGAAATGCTGCGAGTGAGAGAATGTTTCTTCTATCTCCTGTCATGTGCCTTGAACAACCGCTATCAAGAATCCAGCTTGGGTTGTTCTCCCTCACTCCAGCCTACAAAACAAATTAAGGGTTAGCTTTAGGAACCCAAACAAGCTTGGGTCCCTTCTTATGAGAGAATGGATAAATCAAATCCTGTCTAGCCCATTTAGGTAGAATACTTCTTTTATTCTTGGCCTTTGTCTTGCTTGCATTCATGCACCTTTGTTTGTAGTGTCCAGTTTTACCACAAAAGGTACACAACATGTTGCAAGGCAATCCCACATACTTGCTCTTAAGATTATATGGAGGCAGTGGTTTCTTGAATCCCAGTCCTTGTTTTCCCTTGTTTTGATTTTCAAGAACCCAATTCATTGCCTCAGATGATTTATTCCATTTTGTTAATCTGGTAAGCTCACATTCAAAATTTTCAACCTTTTGATTTAGAATCCTGTTCTTTTTAGTTTCCTGATACAGAATTTCATTAGCTCTTCTAAGTTCATTTTCAAGAAAGGTTTGAACTTCACTTATTACTTGCTTACCAATTTTACTCTCTCTTAACTGATTAAGTTCCAATTCTAGTTCAGTGATCTTAGAGTTTGACACAAGAGTCTTCCCTTTTAATATGGCATTGATTTCTTCCAGTTCAATGTTTTGTTCTTGAAGACTCTTGTGCTTGGTTCTGAGATCACTTAAATCTTCAGCTAATTTATCTTTTTCAATTTTCTCTTTTTCATAACCCTCAATCAAATTGGCTGTGATTAGAATCAAATTTTCAGTAGAGTATGTGTGTAGATTTTCCTTAAGATCAGATAGACATACCTCTGCTGAATGAGCAGCTTCAGCTCCAGCAGTAGCCATAAGGGCAGAGTCCTTCTTTAAGTCGTCCCCTGTGTACAACTCCTTCAGCTTTTCCCATACTTCCTTAGCAGACTTGTATTCAAGTATCCTTGCCAACACATCATTGGTCAGCCCTCTTCTCAAGTACAATTCAGCTTTGGAGTTTGCCTGTAGCCAGTCCAAATCTTGAGGATCCAATTCTTCTACCTTCTTTGGCACCAGAACTCCGTTCGCTGCTCTCTTCACAGGAACGTGAGGTCCTCTCTTGACAATCAACCAAAGACTGTAATCTGTTTCTTGCAGAAAGTTTTTCATCTGTTTCTTCCAGCACTTGTGGTTAGTCCCGTTGAACACAACTGGTTTTGAAGGATCTCGTCCTCTTCTGAACTCCCGAGGGTCTTCTTCATCAGAACTGATGCCTGTTAATCCCATCAGTGCTAGTGGTGATTCATCTCCAGATTCCTTTTCATGATCATATTCACTGTCAGTTGGTCCCCATGTAGCATAGAAAGCTTCCTTTCTTTTCCTGCTTTCTGCTCTGAAGTTTGGAGGTCGCCTTGCCTTCTTCTTATCTTTGTCATTCTCCTTTGACGTCTCATTTTCCTTTTCCTTAGTTGCTCTATTTTTCATCCATTCTGCTTCCCACATAGGACAATCCATAACGGCATGATCCTTCTTGAAGCACTTAAAGCATCCTGAGTAGTCAGGGATGTCGACTATGTTCTTCCTTCCAGAGTTTTCCTTGCCACTTCTTTTAAAGCCTTTAAACCTTCCCAAGTTAAGCTTCTGTCTCAAGGCACTAACCATTGCTGCTTCAACTAATTGCGGATCAACATATTCATCAGCTTCCTTTGTTGCTTCAAGTGCAAGGGTCTTGTCCTTCTTGAGAGCTGGTTTAGCTTTTGAGTCTTTCATCATCTCATGAGTTTTCAAGCTACCAACCAGTTCCTCAAATTTAATGGATCTTAGAGGTTTAGACTCAATGATAGCCGTCATCTTAGGTTCCCAAGCCCCAGGTAGCACATTTAGGATCTTGTCCACCATCTCTACTTCTGGCAACTCCATATCCAGAGATCTTATCTCATTAGTGATAATGGTCAACCTGGTCATCATATCCTGGATTGATTCTTTTTCTCCCATAGAGAACAATTCAAATTGTCTTTTCAGCATTCTTCTCTTTGAGTCCTTCACTAAAGCGGTTCCTTCATGCGCAACCTGCAAGGCATCCCAGATTTCCTTTGCAGTCTTGTAAGATGATAATCTGTTAAACTCCTCAGGACCAAGACCACAAATTACCAGACGTTTGGCTTTGTGATTCTTTTCAATCATCTTATAGTCCGCCTCATTGAACTCCTCTTTCAACTTAGGTTCTTGTTTGGCAGTCGCTCCTTCACCAACTATTTTAGTGGGAATCAGGATTCCTTCAGATACTATAAGCCATAGTTGGTAGTCTTCAGCACATATCTAATTTTCCATCCTGTTCTTCTACCAAGCATAGTACTGCCCATTGAACTGTGGGGGCCTCTGAACTGACTGTCCTTCAGTGATGGTAGGTGGTGCACTCATGATTCTGATCCTTCTCAAGGTGTTAACCTAGCACGAGAAGACCTGCTCTGATACCACTTGTTATACTATATGCACCTCCTAAGGACACTAGAATGGGGGGTTGAATAGTGTCCACCGATTTTTCGATTCAAGAACTCGATTCTCCTGAGTCAAGAACCCTGTTCTTGACTCTGAAGATTTGCAACCTGGCCACCTCAACACACACAATCAAAAGGCACAAGGAACACGGTATTTTTACGTGGAAAAATCCTTGCTCAAGGGAGAAAAACCACGACCCACACTCTGGGATTTTGAAACACAATCCACTAACAACACGAGCAAGTTTCTGATTACAAGACTCTGTAACCAAGGGGCTACACTCTAGACCCTAATCACTAAACAAAGCTAAACTCTAGCTTTACAAAGTAATCTCTCAAAAGTTCACCTAATACACTGCTTCTAGGATAAGCAAATAGGTAAAACAATGATCGCACAAAATAAGACAACTTACAAAGCACAGAACCTAGATAGAATTATCTAGACTCAATCTACTCAAGTCCACCAGTTGTCTTCTTCAGTTCTCCCACGTCTGAAAGCTGCTAGATTGCCTTTGCTTGCTCCCAACTCTCTATTTGTGAAAATAACTACTTTCGGCTGTATCAACTGCTTGTATTTATATGGGCTTTACAATCCTAGTTGCGTCTCACAAGGAATCCTTGTAATTATGGTAAAACAAGATTCCTTGTAACTCTTTTCCTTATTGAAGTCCAACTCCTATTAGTACTTCGAAGACACAGCCTGGGCACCGCCTCTTTTAGTCTGACTAGGATGCATATTAAATGACGCGCCACTACTCCTAGTTCTGCAGGGATTTGCAACCCTCAGATCTTTTCGACCAGTCGTGCCCTTCTATTCAAGGACTAGGTTCTTCTCCGAGATCACTGGGTCCTTCTCGTTTGTCATTATTCAAAACCAATGCTCAACAATAAATATTCACATGCATGTAGAGAAATTAAAACCCACAACAATCCAAATGTAGGGAAAATTTAGAAGAAGTTGATTCACACACAAAACAAACTGGCAAACCAAAATCCAAGTTGTTGATTCAAATTGAACAGGCCTAAACTAAATTGAAGAATCAACCGAGAAACACGCATGACGAAACTGGCACAATCATTGCAATCCAAGTCGAAAATTCACCGCGTGACAACTCGAAAGAACAAAAAATGAACCAATACAAGAGTTTAATTTCAAGAAATACCCAAATTTTCCTTAGGATTACCCACTGAACAAATATTTTAGTTGTAATACAAAAAAAAGAACTACACATAGCCCTATCAGAATTACTCCAAAATGTAATGAATCTCAAGAACAAAAACATAATTATGAAAATATGGAAAAAGAAAGAAGAAAGAAGTAAAGAAACTTACGACTTCTGAGTTTAGTGTGAGAGAGGTTTTGAGCTTGGTGAGAGGTAAATATGAGTTTTTATAATAGACATATGCAAATAGTGGAAATACACGTGTTAAAAGAAGGGTACAAACTTTGATGACCAATAAAATATGGCAAAGTTTATGGTACACCACACATAACCTATTATATAACATGATAAAGCGGTGTTGGTACAACCCAACGTCCCAACTCCCGCTTATATATATGTATATATATATATATATATATATATATATATATATTAAATTTAGCCTGAAAAGAAAAAAAGTGGGCTAACCTCCCCTCCAAACTATTCTAGGCTTTGAGGGAGGGTTAGCCTAGCCCTAAGCCTTTTCGGAATAGAATGCTTCTTTGACAGAGCTTCAAGCAAGAAGTTTTCAAAGGCTTTAGCCGGAGGCTGGGCTAGGGGGTAGATAAGTCTGATCATCCAAAGAATATATATATATATATATATTAGTGATACAGAGGTTTTGAGCTTGGTGAGAGGTAAATATGAGTTTTTATAATAGACATATGCAATAGTGGAAATACACGTGTTAAAAGAAGGGTACAAACTTTGATGACCAATAAAATATAGCAAAGTTTATGGTACACCACACATAACCTATTGTATAACATGATAAAGCGGTGTTGGTATAACCCAACGTCCCAACTCCCGCTTATATATATATATATATATATATATATATATATATATATATATATAATGAGTTTAGTGAGACAGAGGTTTTGAGCTTTGGTGAGAGATAAATATGAGTTTTTTTATTATAGACATATGCAAATAGTGGAAATACACGTGTTAAAAGAAGGGTACAAACTTTGATGACCAATAAAATATGGCAAAGTTTATGGTACACCGCACATAACCTATTATATAACATGATAAAGTGATAAAGCAGTGTTGGTACAACCCAACTTCCCAACTCCCGCTTTTATATATATATATATATATATATATATATATATATATATATATATATATATATATATATATATATATATATATATATATATATATAAAATATGAGTTTAGTGAGAGAGAGGTTTTGAGCTTGGTGAGAGGTAAATATGAGTTTTTATAATAGACATATACAAATAGTGGAAATACACGTGTTAAAAGAAGGGTACAAACTTGACCAATAAAATATGGCAAAGTTTATGGTACACCACACATAACCTATTGTATAACATGATAAAACGGAGTTGGTACAACCCAACGTCCCAACTCCCGCTTATATATATATAGACATTGACATCAATATGACAATACTGATGGTGGTACGGATGAAAATTTCAATATGAGTATTGTATTAATAATTTATAGTTTCTCTTATTACTCCCTCCGTTCCATTTTATGTGTCATAGTTTGACTCGGCACAAAGTTTAAGAAATAAAGGAAGACTTTTGAAACTTGTGGTCTAAAATAAGACAAAGATGTTTGTGTGGTTGTAAATCATTTCAGTAATGGTAAAACTGTAATTTTGAAGTTAAATTGTTACCAAATTTAGAATGCTGCCATTCTTTTTGGAACAGACGAATAAGGAAATGTTGCCAAATAAACTGGAATAGAGGGAGTATATCATCTGTGTTTTGACCTAAGTTACTCGGACTCGGGTACGGATCTAGAGGTCGGATTCGGCAAAATCTAAATTTAGAGATTCGGGGGTATGAATCTGCACACGGATACGGGTGCAGGGATCTGTCTAAAAAATTTCAAAATTCTAAAAATAAAGTCATAAACCTTAATTTCGATTCTTCCTAGAGAAGTCCTCTTCCCCAATATCTCCGCTTTTCTCTATTAAGTCGTCTTCCCAAAAGTTATCTTCAAAACATAAAATCAGAAATTCGAGAATGTCGACAAAAGATGAAAAAGAGACAAAAGACTAAATTTCTGCATAATTTTGAAGGTATCTCATTCCAATGTCTATCTTGAGAGTCTATTTGTCAAAAAAAAATCTTCAATTTTATGTGAATTTTGGTCAAAGTATCCATTTTTATTTGATCACATCCGGTGTGAATCCCGTGTCCTATCCGACACGGATCCTATCCGACACAGGTACGGCGGCAATTTTGAAGAGTCCGAGTAACTTAGGTTTTGACCAGACTAGCTTGTAGTTAATTATCTAGAAGTCAATCTTGACTGGCTGATGTTTTTTGAGTAAAGAAGATTTTGTGATAAGAAGCGAGCTTTCATAATTTTGTTAAGGAAAAAATTTAAAACGTGCAATCATATGATATATCAAGAAGTCAATATGGTTGGACTAGAGCCAAGAATAATAACTTTCTTAAAGTAGATAAAAGCTACAGATATGTCACACTTGGGACTTGGATACGTGAACTAAATCAACTTTTTAAGAACTCTTTGTTACTAGACTACAATCTTTAAAAATACAAAAAAAAAAAAAAAGGTTTCATTTCCATTATATTTGCAAAATATACTATTTCAACGAAGGTGGCTCGACTGAACCCCATGCATCCACCAAACTCTGCCGTTGGATCATATCACAAAAAAATATTCAAAACATTTGGGGTGGATTCTTAGTGGTTGGGACTAGTGAATTATTTTTTGTCTCATTCTCTGTCCTTTCTGTATTTCTTTAGTCATATACATCTACTAAGTGCAATTATTTCTTCAATACACTCACATTTCTCAAGTCTCAAGACCACCCTTATCTCTCTTTCATTGCAATTGTCATGTCATTGTTTTCACTAAGCCTCTTTAAATCTTGTAGGACTATTCATTAATTATATATCTTTTTCAGACATCCACTGGTTCACTCTTATGTCATACAATTCAACTTCTTTCTCAGTTTATAGCATTACAAGTTAGAGAGTCTGTCTTCTTGCTTTGTTTTAACTGTGTGTTACATTTGTAGAGACTAGAGAATCAAAGATGTTGAGGTCCATAAGAGGTAAACCAGGTCCAAGTGGCTTTGGATCAGCTTCTACTGCTGAGCAAGTTACTCATGGCATTGATGGCTCTAATCTTACTGCCATTATTACAGGTTCATTTTTTCATATTTAGTCCCATTAATTCATACCTGATAAAGTGATATTAAATCTGCTACCATGTTGTTTTTATTTAACCATTTGTTATATATCCGAAACTCACTTGTCGATTAATGCAGAATCGCGCTAGACTCTCTACTAAAAAGTTCTTCGTTTCCACGGTTGAATCTGACACCTCTAGTTAAGGATAGAGGCATACCAACTATTCAACTATAGTTTAGGATATATATGGATAATGGATTTTACTATTTGTTTCTATGAGCTTAGAGCTCAGCACTAGTCTTTGTTCTATACAATGATTTTCTAGTACTTGTGATGTTTTTCTTAGAAGGTATTGCCCGCTCTAAGCCCACCTTTGGGGCTTCACAGTTTTGTGCGCTTGAGCTTAACTGAAAAGGCCCCTCAACAGTTGGTTTTGAACTCGCTGTATATGGCCTAACTTTCCCTTACCTGTCCCAATGTGGGTTTTCCTTAAGCAAAGCTTCACAACAAACCCCCTCTCCAGTTCAACTACTAATGATCCGTGGGCTATTTCATATTAGCAAATATGATATCATGTGGTTACTAAGGTCTTTTGATTATATACTTTCAAGTTAACACTTTTCGAGATAACATATTGCGACTGCAGGAGGTGCAAGTGGCATAGGTTTAGAGACAGCAAGAGTTTTAGCTTTGAGGAATGTTCATGTCATTATTGCAGCAAGAAATATGGAGGCTGCAAATGAAGCAAAGCAGAGTATTCTGAAGGAAAATAAAGCTGCTCGAGTCGATATTCAGAAGCTTGATCTCAGTTCGATTAGATCTGTCAAAGCATTTGCTGATAATTTTAAAGAACTTAACCTTCCTCTCAACATCTTAATGTAAATGCTCTCTGTGTTTCTCCACTGTGCGTTTTGATTGAATTTCACGAAAAACAAAATATGCTACTAATGCGAATTTGCATATCAGAAACAATGCAGGTATTATGTTCAGTCCATTTCAGCTTTCAGAAGATGGCATAGAGATGCAATTCGCCACAAATCATCTAGGTATACACTAACTCAATATACACAATTTGGTACGGAACGTTCTAATGGACGCGAATTATTTAGTTCTCAAACCTCTATTTTTTTGGTTTTTCAGGTCACTTCTACTTGACTAACCTTCTTCTAGACAAAATGAAGGAAACAACCAAAGCTACTGGTATTCAGGGTAGGATTGTGAACTTGTCATCATTAGCTCACCTTTTGCCTTATAAAGAAGGAATAAGATTTCACAAAATCAATGACAAGAGCAGGTATACTACAATGTAGATACACTAGTATGTTCATATAGTACTAACCTGTTACTAATATTTGAATTTCCACCACACAATTGCTTCTTTGAACCAGTTATCACGACAAATATGCATATGGGCAATCCAAATTAGCCAACATATTACATGCCAATGAGCTTTCTCGTCGTTTGCAGGTAATTCACTAAATGTTTGCTTATTGCGAGCTATCAGTAGTCTTATTATTGTGAACTGTCTCCTCTAGAATTTAAACCGTTAGAGATCAGACCATCTTATTATTTTGTATCCGTCTTCAACTTGTCCTTTCAAATGCTAGTGGTCAAGCACATGAATTCTTTAACAGTAGGCCATGGTCAGACTCGAACTTAGAGTATTTCTCTTTTAATGTCACATTGAATTTTGCAGCATAAATAACGTTATACTTACTATATGCGCCTGCTTTCATCAATTCCACTTGCTTAAAAAAGTACAATCATCTCGTCATATGCAGGAAGATGGAGCAGATATTACTGTCAACTCAGTGCATCCAGGTTTAATCATGACAAACCTCATGAGACATTCTGCCTTGATGATGAGTATGTGTTGTATATTAACCTCTCACAAAAGATTTGCATGAGTAAATGTTGTTTTGTGAATATCTGATTATTGATCATTTGCGATCAGATATGATTTGTTGAATATGATAAGATCAGCTTTGCTAGCTTGTTAAGTTATTTTAGGAAATTTGATTATGCTGAAATCATCATTTGAATCTGAGATCTCCTAGATTTAGGAGAATAGCTTCCTAGTTTGTTTTCTCTTTTCTGTAAATGTATACCTGTACAGATAAATAGAGCATAGCATTTCAGTACGAAAACTTACATGATATAAAAGTCATACGCATCTCAATTCTTGGTTTACCCCATGTTGGGCCCTATATTGTATTGTCCACACTCCGAATGTTCAGTCATGGGTGTGCGGGGTGTGTTAAGTGTTAGGCGTCCCGCATAGGCTGAGGGATGGACTATTAGTTTCCTTATTTTGATCTTGACATATCGCCACCTCATGAATTAACTTTTAGGATTGGACACTCATTTTTTCACGATATTTACTTGGATTTCTTTGACAGGAACCATAAAGATATTCACTGGTTTCCTGTGGAAGAATGTCCCTCAGGTAAATGATTTTTAAATCCTGACAAGGGTTTTAACATTTGTGGTAGTAATTTCACTCCATTACTGCATTTAAATCTATATAAATCTTAACACATCAGCAGAAAATAAATAAGGAATATGGTGAACTAGTTAATGTCGTCAACTACAAGAATAGATTGCTCATATTCTTACATCTACTATTCTTTTTTCACCTCTTTTTAACTTTGTTGCCTCAAACTTCCCTGTAGAACTATTACAAATATGCAGAGGTTATATATATTCAGTGAATAAGAATTATTGGCATCAATTAATCAAGACAATCTATACAGACTCTTTAGCTAAGCTACTATTATGTTAAACTTATCTAACAAGTGCAAGTAGCCCTGAACACTACTGTTAATAAAAAAAGGTATATCCAGACATCTATATGGAACTTTAAGGCCACTTAAAAAGAACCTTTGTTAGCAATTAAACGATTAAGTTGTCATATCTTTAGGTAATTTCTGTCATTAGATTTTCAGAACGAAAATACTGATTGGTATTGACAATGTAATCTATTTTATAGGGGGCAGCCACAACATGCTATGTTGCACTCCATCCAAGTTTGAAAGGGGTCACTGGCAAGTTCTTTCATGATTGCAATGAGTATGAGCCAAGCAAGCTAGCACGAGATGATGCTTTAGCGCGCAACCTTTGGGAGTTAAGTGACAACTTGATTAATGCAGCTTTGAAGACTTGATAAGTTAAATGCAGTTCCTGAAAAAGTATTACATATTTCATTCATATTTTTGGGAATTATAGAAGTTTATTGGTTTAGTCGTACTTTCTGAGGCTCTGTCTCTATGTCTGTAAGGCCTACATTGGGAATTCTAGTGAAGTGCTTTTTTCTGTTCTTTTTGCTATCTCAGTCACTGTAAATGCTCTGCAATGTCTACTATGTCCAAGTTTTACAGTAGGCGAAAAACCAAAATATGTGATGAGCCTATCACAATTAGCAATAGACTTGATCAGAAAGGCTTTGGTAGAGCAAAATTTCCAAGTGGGAGTTGTAATTATCTTTTACAACTCGTGCTGATTGTGAGGTTTGTCGCACAAATTCATGTTTTAACGAAATAATTCACATTTTCTCAGAATGCAGTGGTTAAATTACTCTTCTTATATGATGTTTGTATTCCCAAAAGGATACCAATATTTTAGATATCTATCATAAGGACAAATGGACTGTGATTGCAATGTCTTCAAGAAGAGGAGCGATTAATCAGAGAAACTGGTTATAGTTTGCATTAATGAGAGAAAATTGTGAAACATCGATTAACATTTGAATCAAGATAGCATTAAGTCCAACGTTATGATTACAAGGATAGATGCAAAATTTCGTAGACAGTTTCACTTAATTCCTTCATACTTCATACTAACTTCTCACAAATTTGTACAAAAGGGAGGAGCAGCACTTTTAAAATACGGCTGCAACGTGAAACGCCACTCACTCAGTGGACGAAATCTGCACAAGGGACATATGTTCTTGCTTACATGTTATACGTATGAAACACATCACCTATATCTCGAAGAAACACCAAACAAGGCAGTACTACATTCTATCAACTACTATTCTTAAAGGCTGCTGCTAAATTCCCTTTCTTGATGGTTAACTGACGGCACATTTGGACAAATCCTGCCATCCAAAATCTTCAGTAGTACCTCCTCATCCACCTGCAAAAAACTTGTCGGAGGCTGGTAGAAACAGGGCAGGGCAAAAATACCAGTGTAACAACTAAATTCGCGTCAAGAAAATAAATATCGAGACAAGAAAATATTGCAACAATATATTTTATTTATCAAAATATGAGTGTTACAATCTCTATGATTCCTCTGATTCGTCTTTTCAAACTATAACTTCAAGGGCTTTTGAGCTTGATCTTGAAGTTTGGATTTGGATTTGGATTTGATCTTGATCTTGTCTTGATGAGTTCAAGAGCTTGGAGCTTTATCTTGAACTTGGTCTTGATCTTGAACTTGTACTTGGATTCAAGGGCTTGAAGCTTGATCTTGAATCTTCGTCTTGATCTCTCGAACTTGTAGAGAAATATTTGAGTGCTTGCAGCTTTTGTAGAAATCTCTTGCTTTGATCCACGAGCTCTTTCTTGCTTCTTGTTATGGATTCTTGCTTCTGATTTCTTCTTCTCAAATGAGAGATTTGACCCCTTTATATAGATATGGGGTGGAGTAGCCACTAAGGAACCCTGACGGGCCTTGGCCCGTGGACCGGCCAATCAGATTTAAGCAGTGACTAGGCCATATTTGATTGGCCATATTTGATTGGCCATAATATGTCACATGTCCACATGGCGTATTTTCATTGGCCTTTGGGTTTGACTTGGATTGCCACGTCATTTGACGAGTGGCATGATCTAATTGGCTATTTCATTTGACTTGGCGCCACGTCACTTGCCACGTGGCACATTTTTGGGCCTCTAGGAAAACTTATATCCATTGGGCCTTAGGCTAATTTGGGCTAGCCTTTCAAGATCGGGCTTTTATTATATTTAAATAATTAGCCACATTATATTAGTCCATAATATTTATTTGGACCAATATGTCTTCAATTTAATATGTAGCCATATTATTTCATGGATTTAAATCCAACAAAATTTACTTGTCTACAAATGCCCCCTACTTCAAGGCTTGTCGGGGTTTAATTTGTTTGCACCCGAAGACTAGGCTTGAAGTAATTTCTTTGGTCATGTGACTATTTCCAGTTAATGACAGACAGCTACTATTTGATAAGAAAATTGAGCAAAAGTCAGCTATTTTCCAGTTAACAGCCCACAAAAGTCGCTACCTTTTCATTATGCCAAAAGTGGCTATCTTCCAGTTACTGGCATAAAAAAAAAAAGGCTATCAAACAATAAAGTATCAAAAAGTGGCTACCATTCAGTTAACAGTAATAAAAGTGGCTGTTGGTCCAAATTTGCCCAAAGTTGCACGCTGAAGCTCCTTTCTTTTCTATTTTCTTTTTCTTTTTCTTTTCCTATATTTTCACTGCATGTGGTCTTCCTATTCCAATTTGGTTACAGTTCCTACTTCTTTTTGGATTCCAACAACAATCTTCAAATTTGTATCAAATTAGAACTTTTCCACATCATTAGTTCTCTATAAATAGAGGCCTGAGATCCTTATTTATTTAATTCGCTTGAGGCAGCACCTGGGTATATCTTTTGCAGAGGCAAGTATTTTTTTATTCTTTTATGCTCCTTTTTGTTGTATGAGAAATATTCTATTCAAATTAACACTTTCTTGAAAACTCTTTTTTTCTTCTTCTTTTTTTTTTCTTCGTGCCTATTTTCCGTAACTTGCACCCCTTTTTTTTTTTGTAACTTTATTTATTCATTCTTCCTTTTTTGTTTCCAGCAAGTAAAAGAGGACTTCTGCAGCTTGAATTTTTTTTTCTTCTCTTGTCAGGTAAAAAATACTTTCTCCTTTTTTTTTTTTTTTTACTTCTGCTTTGCTCTTCTTTTTCTTTTATGTAGGCCAAAAGATGATTCTAAAGAAGTCAACCCTTACTTTAAAGAGGACAACCTATTGAAGACTTATTTTGGGAGCGATACTCATGGGAACGTCAAGTTTAAGGTGATTGGGGTGGCAACGCACTCCCACTTTAACGACGACAATCCCATGGAAGATTTGTTTGGAGCGATACTCGTGGGAAAGTCAAGTTTAAGGTGATTGGAGTGGCAACGCACTCCCACTTTAACGACGACAATCCCATGGAAGGCTTATTTGGAGCGATACTCGTGGGAAAGTCAAGTTTAAGGTGATTGGGGTGGCAACGCACTCCCACTTTAACGACGACAATCCCATGGAAGAAGCCATTTGGAAGAGCAACTTGAAGACCGGCGAATATGAAAACCCCATCCCAAGACTCGATAAACTCGAAGGCTCTTTAAATTAAGTACTTCAACTTTGAAGACTTTCCGTACCTGAATGACACCGACTTGAAGACCGATGGACTTGAAGACTTCAACCTGTAGACTTGTCAAATATTTGAAGACATCAGCTTGAAGACTTGGAGAATTTGGAGACTCCAGCTTGAACACTTGGCGAATATGAAGATTCCAAATTGAAGACTTGGAAATTTGAAGTTTGTAGACTCCAACTCGAAGACATAAACTTGGCGACTCTAACTTGAACACTTGATAAATTTGAAGACTCTAACTAGAAGACTTGCAAATTTAAAGACTAGCAAATTTGAAGACTCTAACTTGAAGACTTGGCAGATTTAGAGACTCCAGCTTTGAGGAAGATTTCACTTGAAGACTTGACCAACTCCAACTTGAAAACTTGGCGAATATGAAGATTCCAGCTTAAAGACTTGGAAGACTTGCGAATTTGAAGGCTCAAACTTGAAGACTACAAACTCCAACTCGAAGACTTGGAAAATTTGAAGATCCCAGCCTGAAGACTTTGGCGAATTTGAAGGCTCACACTTGAAAACTTGACGAATTCGAAGACTCCAAGATGAAGACTTGCTAGCCTGAAAACTTTCGCAAATTTGAAGGCTCAAGTTGAGTCTTTCAAGTTTTCCAAGAATAGTAATACTCAGAATTTGAAACACCCTGGCAGGTAATCACGTTTTCTCTCTAGGTTGCAAGCTTTAACAATTTAAACTTGATCTATAAATAACAATGTGAAACTTGACAAGGAAAAGAACTTTTCTTCTTTTTGGGCGACTGGACTTAGAATTTGAGCTCTAAGCTGCCTACGTACCTCAGTGAAGAGGATCAAGTCATTACGTAGTTCATAATAAAAGAAGTGTGTGTTTTTTTTTAGGCCGTGCACAGTTTAGACTCTTGCGGGCCAGGAGTTTCATGCAGTTTATGCTCGTGCATCAAAGGAGCGTGGCGATTTGCAGTTTAGGCTCGTGCGTTGAGGAGCATGTCAACTTGCAGTTTAGGCTCGTGCGTTGAGGAGCATGTCAACTTGCAGTTTAGGCTCGTGCGTTGAGGAGCATTTCAACTTGCAGTTTAGGCTCGTGCGTTGAGGAGCGTGTCAACTTGCAGTTTAGGCTCGTGCGTTGAGGAGCGTGTCAACTTGCAGTTTAGGCTCGTGCGTCGAGGAGCATGTCAACTTGCAGTTTAGGCTCGTGCGTCGAGGAGCGTGTCAACTTGCAGTTTAGGCTCGTGCGTTGAGGAGCGTATGAACTTCAAGGATAGTACTTCTTCAAGAATTTCCCGTTAATGGGACCGAGTCTTTTTCCTTCAGCATCAATAAGCTTATATGCACCACTTGAATAGACTTCTTGCACAACATACGGTCCATCCCATTTTGCAGTGAACTTGCCCCCAGATTTATGGGAAGTGATGATGGGTCTTCTTACTGCAAGAACTTGATCCCCAACCTGGAAAGATCTCGGGCGAACCTTTTTATTGAAAGCACGAGATAGGCGAGCTTGATAACATTCAAGGCTTTGCTGAGCTTCGAGTCTTTTTTCATCGAGAGCTTCCAACTCTTCAAGGCGTAAGCGAGCATTTTCTTCATCAGTGAGCCCTTCTTGGAGAGCAAGTCTCAAGGATGGTATTTGACGCTCCAGCGGCAACACAGCTTCAACTCCATAAACAAGCGAGTAAGGAGTTGCTTGCGTTGGTGTGCGGTGGGTTGTCCTGTACGCCCATAAAGCTTCTTCCATCCTTTCATGCCAATCTCGCTTGGATTTGGAAACAACCTTATTAAGCAAATTGCACAAGGTCTTGTTGAATTCTTCGGCTAGGCCATTGGCGGCAGCATTGTATATGGAAGATTTGCGCTGCTTGAAGCCAAAGAGATCACATATTTTATTCATCAGTCTATTATCGAATGGCTTGCCATTATCCGTTATTATATAACGAGGGATACCGAAGCGGTAAATAATGTTTACTCGAATGAAGTTTGCAACCTTTTCCTTCTTTACTTCCTTGAGAGCGACAGCTTCTGCCCATTTCGAGAAGTAATCAGTTGCAGCTAATATGAACACGTGTCCTTCAGAAGACTTCGGCAACGGTCCAACAATGTCTAGTCCCCAAGCATCAAATGGCCAAGACGCGACTGTTGGGTGCAATACTTCAGGTGGTTGATGTATGAAGTTTGCATGGAGCTGACAAGCTTTGCATCTCCGAGCATGGTCCAAGCAATCCTTCACCATTGTTGGCCAGTAGTACCCCATCCTTTTTATATGGAAGTGAAGCTTCGGCCCAGACTGGTGTGATCCACATACCCCAGAGTGTGCTTCTTCCAGAGCTTGAAGTGTTTCATCATCTCCTAAACATCGCAAAAGTACTCCCTCAAATGATCTTCTATATAGAGTGTCCTTGTAGTAAAGGAAACGGGGTGCTCTACGACGAATTTCGCTTCTTCTTCTCGGATTTTCTGGCAGGGTTCCATGACTGAGGTAATCAATTATAGGTTTCCGCCAGTCCTCATTCTCAGCCTCAGAAACAGCAACAAGATGTTGAAGCTCATTTTCACCATCCACGCCTTCATCAAATGGTGGTACTACCCATCTTTGGCAGATAGTAACTTGTGTCTGTTCAGGCAAGGCAAGTGTTGACGCCAAAGCCGCCAAGGCATCGGCTTTCTTATTTTCCTTCCTCGGCACATGCTGGAGAGTTACATCCCCAAGCCATCCTATTAACTTCTGTGCATAATTGTGATAGGGTTGTAACTCTGGTTTCCTTACCTCATAGCTACCTAGAAGCTGATTGATTACCAATTTAGAGTCTCCGTATACTTGCAACTGTAACTGCTTCATGTCAACGGCCATTTCGAGACCAAGTATGAGTGCTTGATACTCTGCGACGTTATTAGAGCAACGTTGCATTAACGTGAAAGAATATGGGAAAACCTCTCCTTCGGAAGTTACAAAAACCACACCAGCCCCAGCTCCATCATGACGTGCAGCACCGTCGAAGTACATCTTCCACGATGGTTGAACTTCGACGACCATTGCATCTTCATCAGGTAATTCATCAGTGAGCTCCCAATCATCAGGTATCGGATGGTCTGCCAAGAAGTCAGCTAACGCTTGTCCTTTCACCGCTTTTTGAGGGACGTACATAATCTCAAATTGTTGAAACTGGAGGTACCATCTTGCCAAACGATCACTAAGGACGGGTTTTGACATCACAAATTTTATAGGATTTGCTTTGGAAATGAGTCGGACGACGTGAGCTTGAAAGTAGTGCTTCAACTTTTGAATAGAGAAGACTAGCGCCAAACACAACTTTTCGATTGGCAAGTACTTCAACTCATTTGGTGTCATCATCCTACTCAAGTAGTAAAGGGAATTTTCTTTCCCTTCACTATTCTCTTGAGCCAAAAGCGCCCCAACAGACCTTTCTTGCGCTGCAATATATAATATTAGCGGCTTTCCAGGTATAGGTGCAGCTAAAACTGGAGGTTTCATCAGGTACGACTTGATGCTCTTGAATGCGTTGCTGCAAGCTTGATCCCATTCGAAAGGGACACCTTTCTTCATAAGACGGCTGAATGGTTGACATCTTCCGGCCAGATTTGAAATGAATCTCCTAAGATACGCCAACTTTCCTTGTAGACTCTTTAGTTCATGAATATTTCTAGGCTCAGGCATCTTCAAAATCGCATCGACTTTAGCTTGATCAATTTCAATCCCTCGGTGTCGAACAATGAAACCAAGGAATTTACCAGAAGTAACTCCGAATGCGCACTTTAAAGGATTCATCCGAAGTTGGTATCTTCGCAGCAATTCAAACACCGTTCTCAAGTCCTGTAGGTGATCCTTCTTGTTTCTCGATTTCACCACCAAGTCATCAACATAGCACTCGACACTTTTGTGAAGCATGCTGTCAAAGATATTTTGCATCGCCCTTTGATAGGTAGCTCCAGCATTCTTCAGGCCAAATGGCATCACCTTGTAGCAGTAAATTCCCTTAGGAGTTCGAAACGCTGTGAGTTCTTCATCCTTAGGAGACATGCGAATCTGGTTATAGCCAGATGAGCCATCCATAAAAGACATTGCCTCATATCCAGTAGTGGCGTCAATCATGAGTTCTGGGATGGGGAGTGGAAATTCATCCTTAGGACATGCATTGTTGAGATCTCTAAAATCAACACAAACTCGAATTTGGCCATTTTTCTTCCTTACAGGGACTATACTTGAAATCCAAGTAGGATACTTGACTTCCCGAATAAAACCAGCCTCAATAAGCTTGTTGACTTCATTCTCGATCAAGGGTACCAGCTCTGACCTGAAGCGGCGTTGGCTTTGCTTAACAGGACGAGCACTATTTCTAACCGCCAGATGATGAACCGCTACTTTGGGGTCTAAACCAGGCATCTCTTTGTAGCTCCAAGCAAAGACATCTCTATACTCTTTCAGCAGCTCTACATAAGCACTTTCTTCATCCTTCATCAGCAAAGCGCTTATATATGTGGGTCTTGGTTCTTCATCTGTGCCGAGGTTGATTTCTTTCAATGCGTCAACTGTCGCCTTCACTCCTTCTTCAAGCTCAGGTGGAGCATCTTTAGCATCTTCATCTTCCTGCAGATCTCCGTCATTGAAAGATATGTGGTGACACCAAGAAATATCCTCCGACTCATTCTTGACATTATTTGGATATGAAGCATTATGCTCTTCTTCTGCAACGACGTAATATGAAGATCCTACACTTTCTTCATCTTCCTCACGCTCCCTTGTGTGGACTATAGTGTGAGTCTTTGCCTTTAACACTTCTCCACATGAAACTACTAGTTTTGCTTGACGCTTCATCCTTGAAGGGATCAAACTTTGGCAACCTCTCGAAAGTTTTGGGTTGTCAGGAGAAATGGTTATTTTCGCCTTTACATCACCCTTTTGGAGCTTGTTCCTCTTCTTCAATGGTCCCAATCTATCAAAGACAGAAGTTCTTGCAGTTGGTTCTCCGAGCCGATCAAAGACAGACTTTCTTTTATTCGAAGGAACGGACTCATCCTCAGCACCGACATAATTGATGCTTGCCCTCCTTATAGAGATGCGAACTGGTGGAGGTTTTTCGAAACCCAAGCCTTCACGTGATTTCTTCATTGATCCTTCTGGTAGGAGCTTCCCTAACTTAGATGGTTCGTTGGGATCGTACCCAGCCTTTGCAAATAGTTTATAAGCATTTGGATCAAAACCCTCGTTTGTGCGCTTTGTGGGGAGTGCACTATTCTCCGGCGGATTTCGGGCCACAAACTTTCCAAGCAAATTCGAGGATAACTTTAAAGCATCAAGCCGCTTGATAGGAAGGGTTAATCCATTCAGCACGTCACTTTGCAGGTCAGATGATTGGTCTTTCTTCTCCTTCAGTTTTGGGACGTAGCAGAGCGCAGGTCCCGTCTTCTTGCCTGAAGGTGCAAAGTATTGCTTATGTGGTTTCCTTTGAATAGAGTGGCTTCTATCTTCATCCTCTACAACTTTTGCTTTCCCAGCCGCAATCTCAGCCTTCTTTATTGCAATCTTAGGATCCAATGTCTTGGCGATGTTATCAACCCTGACTTCATTCACGATATTCTTCAAGTAAAATTTAGCGTCAGCACAGTACGCTTCAGATTCAGTGAATGGCTTGTCATCAGCAACGATTTTCTTCTCAATACCATCTTCGTGATACTTAAGGCATTGGTGATAAGTGGATGGGACGACTTTATTCTCATGTATCCACGGCCTTCCCAGTAAGATGTTATAGGAAGTTTTTGCATCGATCACATGCAACCATGCGCTTGAAGTCATTTCTCCAATAGTGAGGTCAATTTTTGTAGCACCTATGGCCCTTTGCCCCCCTTGGTTGAATCCATGAATCATCAAACGGCTTTCAATCAAATCCTCTCTTGAAATGCCAAGTTCGTTCATTGTGTGAATAGGCAGAATGTTGATTCCGGATCCTCCGTCAATCAAGATTCTATTCACTCTTTGTTCATTCACATATCCAACCATGAACAATGGACGATTGTGAGGAACTTCCCCAAGTAGGATATCATCAATTGTGAATGTGATCTTTGCTTCACAAGTATTTGCTTCTCCGGCTGTAGATTCAGTAAGTTTTTCTGACTTCGCAGGTGAAGATGGCTTTGGACTTTCATTGTTCTCCTCTACTTTATCAGCATTACAGCATGAGGCCTTCGTATCATCTTTAGGGATCTTCATGCGGAACCAACTTGGTAGAAACTCCTCTAAGGTTACTGGCTGACGCGACTTTTGGTGATGGTAAACCTCCACCTTTGCCTCTCGCGGACGTCCGATCGCCTTTTGCTTCCTCGGCTTCCTTACCATCTTCTTCCTTGTTGGTTTCTCAGCTGGTTCATCTCGTGGGCTTGCCTTACGACGCCTCCGTCGAGTCACCAATATCCAACCATCATCATCTTCCTCGAGCGATGCTTTCTTCATACTTTGTTCACACAGCTTTGGGGGAGAAAATGATCCTTTTGCTGGAACGGGTTCGAAGTCGCCAAACTTGATCATGATATCTTGCCCTTCGAATCCTTCAGTGAAGTTGCAGATCGCAATGGGATCTTGTGAGCCAAAGATGATGGAAACTTGGTTTGCATTTTCCTTTTCATCTTCGAGTATGATCTCCCCTTTGTCGGCCAACTCTATGACTTTGTCCTTAAAGACAAAACATTTTTCAAGAGAGTGACCTAAAAGCCGATGGTACTTGCAGTAGTTTGGATCATTCGTTCTTCCAGCTTCATTAGGACGCTTCATCTCTGGTAGCTCAATGAGCTTTAGTTCCAGAAGTTCATCGAAGATTGCAGGAACATCAGAATCAAGGAATGGGTATTCCCTATCTTGCATCTCTCTCAAAGTTGATTTCCGACCTGTCTTATCCTTGAAAGAAGTCGTCTTCACACTTTGTTTCTTGCTAAACTTTGTGGTGAACTTCACAGGTTTGGCATCAACATTCATGGACTCTTTGCTTTCAACCTTGGGTACGACTTTGCTCCATCTCTTGACTTCTTGCTTGTCTTTTCCCTTGCGAGGTTCGGTGAGTGGTGGCCCTTCTTTTCCAGTAGATGCCATGCTTAGCTCCATATCATGAGCACGTGTTGCCAACTCTTCAAAAGTCCTTGGCTTTATGCCTTGCAAGATGTAGCGAAGCCCCCAGTGCATACCTTGAATGCACATCTCAATTCCTGAAGCTTCACTGAGTCTATCTTTGCAGTTGAGACTTGCATTCCTCCATCGGTTGATGAAGTCAATGACTGGTTCTTCCTTTCGCTGCTGCGTGTTTGTAAGCTCTATCATGCTTACGGTACGCCTTGTACTGTAAAAGCGATTGAGGAACTCATGTTCCAGCTGCTCCCAGCTATCAATTGAACCAGACTCAAGGTCTGTATACCAATCGAAAGCATTCCCTTTGAGGGAACGGACGAACTGTTTGACGAGATAATCGCCGTAGGTTCCAGCATTGTTGCATGTCTCAACGAAGTGCGCCACATGCTGCTTTGGGTTTCCTTTGCCATCGAACTGCTGAAATTTTGAGGGTTGATAACCGATTGGCATCTTCAAGCTATCGATTCTTGCGGTGTATGGCTTCTCATATGCAAGCGAAGACTTGGAAGAAACCTCGTACTTATCCTTGATTGTTCCCATAATGAACTCCTTCAGTTGGTCGATTTGAATCACCCCGTCAGCAGAAACTTGGATTTCCTTAGCAGGTGTTACTTGCTTCGCTGGAGTATTAATCACCTCTTGAACTTCTGGACGTTTTCCTGGTGCATGGCTAGATTCTCCCTCCATCATGCTTTCCATCTTGTTGATGCGAGCGTCTTGATCCTTGACATAGTTTGATAAGCTATCAATCGCCTTTGTCAAGTTTGCAAGTTGTTCCTCCATCGTTAAAGTATTAATCGCCATTGTTTGCACGGCTATTGGAGATGATGGAGAATAACATGGATTCTCCCATAGATTGATCTTTGACTGGAATGACTCGCGCGGCGTGGTTGGGGAGGATCCAATGCTTGAAACTTCATCGTCTTTCTTCGCTACTGGACTTCTGGATCTGCAGAGCCTAAGTCGAGCCAAAGTGTTTTCAACAATCTCAGCGATATTTTCTCCTTTTTCCAATTGCTCAGCAGATGATCCTGCTCTTTTGGAAGATGAAGAACCGAAAATTGGAGTTGATGCGGGCGGCACCTGATGTGCTTGTTGTCCCATCAAGTTTGCTTTGTTTCTTGTAACTGGTCCAAAGCTTCCCTTAGTAGCATTCATGCAGCTTTGAACCTCAGAAGAGAACTTGGAATTGGCATCAAGGTCATGAGGCCAGACAGATTTTGCAACGACAGATTTTGAGTTGGTGTTCTTGGAAGCCATCTCAGTGTTGCTGAACTTCGTGAGTTGAAAAGTTGAGATGAGAGGTAGAGATTGTCCCACTGGGCGTGCCAGAATTTGTAACAACTAAATTCGCGTCAAGAAAATAAATATCGAGACAAGAAAATATTGCAACAATATATTTTATTTATCAAAATATGAGTGTTACAATCTCTATGATTCCTCTGATTCGTCTTTTCAAACTATAACTTCAAGGGCTTTTGAGCTTGATCTTGAAGTTTGGATTTGGATTTGGATTTGGATTTGATCTTGATCTTGTCTTGATGAGTTCAAGAGCTTGGAGCTTTATCTTGAACTTGGTCTTGATCTTGAACTTGTACTTGGATTCAAGGGCTTGAAGCTTGATCTTGAATCTTCGTCTTGATCTCTCGAACTTGTAGAGAAATATTTGAGTGCTTGCAGCTTTTGTAGAAATCTCTTGCTTTGATCCACGAGCTCTTTCTTGCTTCTTGTTATGGATTCTTGCTTCTGATTTCTTCTTCTCAAATGAGAGATTTGACCCCTTTATATAGATATGGGGTGGAGTAGCCACTAAGGAACCCTGACGGGCCTTGGCCCGTGGACCGGCCAATCAGATTTAAGCAGTGACTAGGCCATATTTGATTGGCCATATTTGATTGGCCATAATATGTCACATGTCCACATGGCGTATTTTCATTGGCCTTTGGGTTTGACTTGGATTGCCACGTCATTTGACGAGTGGCATGATCTAATTGGCTATTTCATTTGACTTGGCGCCACGTCACTTGCCACGTGGCACATTTTTGGGCCTCTAGGAAAACTTATATCCATTGGGCCTTAGGCTAATTTGGGCTAGCCTTTCAAGATCGGGCTTTTATTATATTTAAATAATTAGCCACATTATATTAGTCCATAATATTTATTTGGACCAATATGTCTTCAATTTAATATGTAGCCATATTATTTCATGGATTTAAATCCAACAAAATTTACTTGTCTACAACCAGAACTACAAGTGTTATAGCACAACAGGTAAGATTATTAGCTTGTCATCTCCACATCACAGCTTGCTGCTTTCCCTCAGACGCAAAAGATGCCTCTGGAGCTGTGGCCTCAGCGAGCTGGGTCCCTGCAGCCTTCGATTCCCCTCCTGAAAATGCATTCCTCAATTGATTGGAACTTGAATCAATTTCCATTGCAGATGGCCTTGGAGGCGAGGCAGGTTGCACCTCAATGTCTGGATATGCAGCCTTGAACCGCGCCCGAAGGCCTTCATCAACTAATCGTACTCCTTGTAGTTGGTTTCCAAGTGACATCCACCCTGCATGAACATTGTGCGTCCTAGCAAATAACTCCAACTTTCTTGTCCTTGGACTAATTCTCTCCAGCAATGGATACATCTCATCTGGCTTACGACTTGTTTCCCGAACCTCAGAAACAATGACATCAGTATCAATATTCCTGTTTACCTCTGGATTTCCCTTTATTCCAACAAGGCAGTGTTCCTTGCTGTGGTTGAGCCAATGGCCCGTCCGGCCAGTTCTGATAATTCGCTGAAGTTGATTGGTCTTAACCCAAATGATCTCCTCAACACGCTTGTAACCCCACAGTTCTAGACATTCACGTCCAAGCTCCATTGCCCGTCCAGTGACCCAAAGGAATATAAGACCATCAGTCTGCAGGGCAGGGACATTTAAAGTGCGCATTTCATCATCAGCCATTGTTCCATAAGGCAAGTCCATATGAATACCCCATGGTGGATCGGCCATTATAACTCCAAACTGCCCTAAAGTATCCATTCTAAATGATTGTATATCACAATTGATCCATTGAGGTTCACCAAGCTCTACTTGTGAACAGTAGTGATCACGCTGAGGCATCAAAGATTTAGGAGGAGGCAAGGTAGCTGCTCCCATCATTAGGGCCGATACATCTGGTGTTGAATCAAGTTCATAATGGACATATTTGCATGTCTTCATGTGACGGCAAGTATCAAGAAAAGAGCAATCACCTAAGTTGACATCAGTATGCGCAGCAACTATTCGCCGAAAATGAACCTTCTCACAGGCAATGTAGGAACCAGATTGGCGTCGACAGTCTTCCTTTGTTAAAGCTGAACAATATTCCTTCACCTGGGAGCCACCTTTGCTGTTGAACCTTGCAGCGACAGCAGTTTCCTTGGCAGTAGGCCGATGAATAAGGTCCAACAACTCCTCTCCGGCTTTTGATTTCTGCAATTCCCTAAAACTTTTCTTATTCAACATATTCTGTAAATCCTTCAACTCATCTTCTTCTGACCTAGGTTTCAAAGCAATTGAATTCCCTCCTCCTCCTACTCCAGGCCCCATTGGAGGCCTATACACCGGAGGTGTAACTCCAACACCTCTCGGCATTCCAATCATACCCACCGTACCTCTCGGACCGGACATATTCCCAGGAAACATACCCACCATCCCACCCTGCATATGTGGATGATCCCACATTCTACCAAAAACACCTCCATTATCACTCCCTCTTTCCACAATCTCCTGGTTATTACTACTACGCCGATTTCCACCACTAACGCCACTTAACTTCCTCCCGGGCAACTCTTTCAACAACCTAGCCCTATCAACACTCAAAACCATAACCCTAGATTTCCCACTAACAACAAAATTCTCCAACTCAACACAACCATTATCCTGCTCCATCAATCTCAACGCCATTCTCCCCTCCCAGCTCCCTAATCACCGCCTTCTCAAACTCCGTCCTCGACGAATCATTCTCCAACCTCTTCAACAATGTGGATGAATCAATGGGACTAAAAGGCACCCTCTCCAACAAACACACAGCCACCATTGCCCTAACTACCTTCTCCTTCTCATTATTAACACTAGTTCTAGAAACTTCTAGTAAATTAGGGTTAAGATGGGTGGTGTTAGGGAGGGGGGTGGGTAATGGGGTAAAGGGTTTTCCATTAAATGATGAAATTGTTTTTAGGGATAAGTCTAATTAAGAGACTATGTTGGGAACTAGGGTTTGTAATGAAGCTATGAGTTCTAATTGGGCCTTGTGTAGGGTTTCAATTCGGGTTTCCTGTTGTTGCCGGAGCTCCTTCACGGCGGTGATTTCGTCGGCGCCGTCTGAATGAGTTTCCATGGTTTGATACTCACTCCGTCCCACAAAAATCCGACATGTTTTGTATTTCGAAAGTCAAACTTTGTAACTTTGATACAGAGATCTTTTGAGATCAAATTTATATATTTGAAAATTAAAAGTGTTATAAGTCACACCAATTAATAATTCAAAATATTTGTAATACATATAAAAATATTGTGGTAAAAAAAATAATTTGTTTGACTGTCGAAATCCGAAACATACCAATTTTTGTGGAACGAATGGAATAATTTGTTCAGGGTTGGGTTCGGATTTCCCTTGAGGTTTATCAATATCAAATTGATCCCAACTTTCTTATTCCTGAAGTTTGGATAATATATGCATTACAACTTATATAGTATGTTGGATGATGCTGAATTAAGTTGTTTTTAATATATTTACTAGTTTAGTACCCGCGTCGATGTGCGGAAAATATTTAAGATAATTAAGCATGTTAAATTGCTAAAACCCTTGTTCGAGCACATTGGATCATATTTCTTTAACTAATATTCCAACTCTTAATTATCGTACTTCTTACTGTAATGTACCTAATACAATATCTCAATGAAATTAAATGAAATTAATCATATTGTTCTTGCATTACTAGTTTATTCCCTAATTTTCTTTATTACATTATCCGCTACTTAGTAGTATTGCGTACACTATTATATGATTTTTTATCGCATTCACTTAGCTTGATATCTCTGTAAACTAATCTCCCTCTAACATAATATAAATATAAAATTTTCTTACTCCCGATGGCCTAGTTGATCAAAAATTAAAAAGAACAACACATGTTTTCAGTGTATGGTCAAAAGAAACCATTGGAGATGTCTTTGATCTGTCCAAGAATTGGAACATCAAGTGTAGGATATGGAAACTATTTATGATGCTGATAATAGTTATCTTAATAGGGTTAATTTTTATAGACTATAGGTTGAACAATCTAAATGGTCTAATATGCAATGCCCATCTTGAGATAGAAGACCCAGGTCAGATAGAAAAAAGAAGAGGATAACAATACTAAGTACTTTCACAGTGTTCTCAAACAAAGTGACAAAAGCTCATACATTTACATAATTAAAGTGGGTGATGGTACTAGGAGACATGGGAATCAGGCTATAGCTGATGCAGCGCTACAATATTTCAGCTCTCTCTTTCACAACCAACTCAATCAATACACAGAAATTGATTGTGTCACGCTCCCAAATTAGGGTGGGAAGTGATTGGCACCCAACTTAACTACCCGTAAAGTGAATCCTAAATTATATGATTATTCTTTTGTTCAAAGCCCCAGTACTTATACTGGGAAGCTGAAATAAACGAATCCCAGTATAAAATACGACTTTAACTTGTTCAAAGCCTAAGTATTTATACTGTGATTTGTCCGGAGATGGCTAATCTTCAAACAGTTTTACATCGCTGGCTAGTATTCATTTAACGCGGTCAAAACTGACTGCGTGACTAAATTTTTACATCATTTATGTGTTTTAGATATCCGCTTTATTCATATCTACTTAATTACTCCCTCCGTCCCAAATTAGTTGTCACTTTAGCAAAATGTATTTGTCCCAAATTAGTTGTCACTTTAGGATTTCAAGGCTAAATTGATTAGTTCTTTCCAACTATACCTCTAATAATTAAAAAAATTCTCATAAAAAAGTTAATGGTGAAACATTAAATAGGGATAAGATAGTAAAATAAATACCCTATTTAATGTCTTTCTTAATGGGCGTGAAAAAGCTTAAAACGACAACTAAAATGGGACGGATGGAGTATAATCTAAAATTTAGATAATTTAATGATATCAATATGGGGCAGCTTTTCTTCTTTTATCGGATAAGTAAATAGAATGAAAGTTCACTACTATTTTTCGGAATTCGTGAATTTTTAAAAGTTTTGACCAATAATATGGGGCAGCCTTTCTTCTTTTATTGGATAAGTAAATAGAATGAAAGTTCACTACTATTTTTGGGAATTCGTGAATTTTTAAAAGTTTTGACCAATTGATATAGAGGTGAGTAAACTAGATGATCTAGCTTGGTCTGTGGCATTGATAAACATTGTGTATACATAAGGATTAATTTTGTGGACATATTATTACTAATACATTTAAGCTTATTATAATACAATAAAAGTCTTTTCTGCATTCATCAATGATAATTAATTCCTTCATAATTTGTGACTCCTCGCTAATCGGACCAGATATAAAATTGCTACTTAGCATCTGAGTTCTTCAACCCTTTTTCTTATATCTTTCTCTAATTATAGTTGTAGTCCTTAGTAATTTTTTCTTGCTTAGGTTGCTATATTACTTTTTTATGTTAACTTTTTATAAGATTTTCGGATTATAATTCCTTTTCAGAATATGGTACTATAATACAATGTTATGGTTGGTCCAAGAGAAAATTTAGCCCTATAATATTTTTTTTTTTTGGAATTCGAGGAAAATCCGCAGCCGCTACAGCCTATTGACTGTGCACACTGGGTAAATCTCCCTTGTGTAATAAGCTGCAAACCACACAAGAGATGTAAACCGCATTAGGAAAACCTGGTGCGACAGGCTCGACTCAGAAAGTATTGAGGGAGGATCGAACCCAGGTCATACATGTGGATAACTACCCTCCAAACCAACTGAGCCATCCCAAAGGGACAAAGAGATAAATTATCCCTATAATATTGAAATGGCCTAATTACCTTTTTATTCCCTAGGCTAGGAGCCTGTTTGGGTGAGTTTATTTTAATCAGCTTATAAGCTAAGCGAATATTTGAGATGTTATGAAATCTTAACTTCTCACTTTTGGCTTTTTTTTTAAATACATAAGTGCTTTAAGCTCATAAATTTTTGAGTTACTAAATATTTACTGATTGACTTATACGTAAGTCACTTTTAAGCTCACCCAAACGGGCTCTAGATATCTTCCATAAACTACGCCTTTAAGTACTTTCTTTTTTGTCTTTTTTATTATAGTTAAAAGTTTTGAGCTGTGGAAGGTCGATTAATTTAGGGAGGAGAAGACGCTGACTTAGAGAAGCCCTTGAGATCCAAATCGGTTCCGGTTAATATTATTTGTTGAAATTTTAGTATATTTTCTAATATTCACTCTCTGCTCATAAGATAAAGGTGCATCACTTAGTCGCAACTCTAATCTCTATTTGATTTCCACGTTATCATGTGCACTTTCTTGAATTTCGTCATGCACTCCTCAATTCTATATGTGAAACAGTTAGTGATTGTTGAAACCTGCAATTCAGAAAGATTTGCAAATAGCTAGCAATGGAAAATTATTGAACGTGAACAAGTTGTATTGGGTAAAAATCGACTCGCGATGATTCACCTCGATCACGTAATCTGACAATAACCGAGGACACAACAACAAGCCAAAAACCGGCGCAAGCAAGTGGGTCACCGAAGTCACACTTCAAGGTCGTCACCAAAGGCAAGCCGTAAGCTGAGCTTCGGCGATGTCTACCTCGAGCGAACATCAAGGTCTCCCCACCGAGGTCATATACATGCACCTCGGTGAACAGCCTCGGTTCCAGCGGCTTTGCAGCCCACTACTTCAACCCACTAACTCCTTCCAATAATGTCAAGATCGTGGGCCAGAGCACGATGGATAGTGAAGAACGTGGGCAAAGCTCCTGGGCCTATAAACAGCACTTCATTTTGTACTATAGGCATCCAGAAATATATACTGAAACTCTGCCCAAATTTGTACTCACAATCATATATTGAAATCAAGTTATTCTTCCGTATTTACATCTGTTTTGTGTATTTATTTAACTTTGATATGAAGATTTGCTTATATTCGAATCCAAATTTGATTTGTAATCCTAAAACTGGTTTAGGCCCATACAAATTGGCGCCGTCTGTGGGGATATAAGCATAAACGCTTTGTTCCAAAGTTTCACGTCCTTTTTCGTCAAAGCTTACAATTCAACGACGTTATGGCTGACAACAGTGATAATATTAGTGAACGGGCTGACATTCCGTCGAGCCAACAGCCTGCATCACCAATGACAACCGAAGAGTTTCAAGCTTACGTTGTCACCGCATTAAGAGCTCTCCAAAACAGACAGGAAGAGCAAGTTAACATTAATGCTGAATTCTGCGCCTCGTTGAAGGCGAGGAACAGTGCAGGACCGAATAGCACCCAGCCTTCGGCTCCCGGTGGAGGCATCCCGCCCTTCGTTCCTGCGGGCGCGATAACAGGGGGACCTCACAACAGAGCCACGTCTGGGGGTTCGGAAAATATACCAACTGCAATGCCACACTTCGGGATGTTTCCCACCATGGCTGAAACAACATCCTCGGTCGATGTCGAAAGATTGACCAGGGAAATTGAAACACGCATCGAGGCTCGCATCGAGGCACGCGTGGAAAAACGCCTCGAGAGCGTGACGGGGTTAACAAAAGTTGAAGATGATCTTGATATAGATCAATACAGGGAGCTGCCCTTCAAGCCCAAAGCGGCTCCAGCCCCAACCCCCAAGAACTTCAAACTCATGTTTTTGAAGAAATATGATGGGACCACCGATCCCAGAGAACATGTGAGAGAATACATGGCAATGGTAAAGAGCAACGACCTAACGGCAATAGAGCTCGAGTCGATGCTCTTGAAAAAATTTGGCGAGTCCTTAGAGAAATGGGCTCTGCGTTGGTACATGTGCCTACCAGCGGGGTCGATTTCCACCTTCAAGGAAATGTCCAGCGCCTTCGTCAAGGCACACACTGGGGCCCAAAAGATCCTCCAAAGGAAGGAGGATATATGCGAGGTGAAACAAAGGCCCAGTGAGCCACTCAAGGAGTTTCTTGAGCGCTTTCATGCCGAGCGTATGGAATTACCTCGGATGGACGATACCCTGGCCATTATGGCATTTGAAAAAGGTATCAATGTTCGCAATTCTGACGCCGCTGCTGAATTGCGAAAGGAGCTCCAACAATACCAAGTATTAACATGGGAGGATCTACACAAGCGGACTTACTCCAAAATTAGATTGGAGGAAGCTGAGTTCAAGAGCCGAGGTTACAACTTCAAAAACCGAGGCGAATATTTGCACCGCGCCGAGGCGTCGCGAGGCAACCCGAAGGGGAGGTACGAACCATATACCTCAACAAAACAGCCTGTTAGCCAAAGGCTGGGAAATTCCTTCGGAAATTCATACGCTAACCCGCACATAAGCTAACGGCTCGGAGGAAAGGTTCAACCCAGCACGAACCAAAGAAATCCCTCAGGCCCAGCTTCGGCCCCAAAGAAGGATCCACCTCGGATCCCTGACTACAATTTCAATATATCGACCTCAGAGCTGGTCAATGTAGTTAAAGAGACTGCCGGGGTGAGAGTGCCCAAAGACATGAGGACTCCAGCAGACAAGAGAGACCACAATTTGTACTTCGAGTTCCATGCAGATTACAGCCACAAAACCGAGGACTGCAAAGCCTTGCGCCTCGAGGTGGCTCACTTGCTGAAAAAAGGGGTTTTGGCCGATTTCCTTACTGACAAGGGAAAGGACAATATCTCCAAGAACCGAGGTGAGAGGCAACCACCTCGGGCTCCACCCCCGGAGAGAGTTGTGAATGTCATCACCGGGGGATCAGAGGTGAACGGTATAAATTTCGCAACGGCCAAGAAACTCGCCAAGTTATCGATCACCATGGAGAAGAGAACTGAATTGGCGGCTCGGGTAAAGAGATCGTGTTTGACGATGACGACTGTGATGGGATGATGTTCCTCCATCACGATGCTTTGGTCATCATGTTAAGAATCAATGACTCTGACATCAAGAGAGTCTTGATCGACCCCGGTAGCTCGGTCAACATAATCAGCTACGGGGCTGTTAAGAAAATGTGGCTTAAAGGGGAGGTTGTCCCCAAAGCAACAGTGCTAGCCGACTTCAACAACTCCACAGAGAAAACCTTGGGTGAAATCATGCTCAAGACGTTCGTCGAAGGAGTAATCAAGGAAACGCTGTTCCAAGTGATGCCCGAGGATTTGGCATACAATGTGATCCTCGTAAGGCCATGGATTCATTCCATAGAAGCTGTCCCCTCCACCCTGCATCAAGTGATTAAATTCCCTACACCTTGGGGAATTCGTTCAATCAAAGGATAGCAATGAGTAGCGAGGGAATGCTACTCGGTTGCGTTGAAAAGTAGAGTCGCCCCGATCGGGCCAAAGCAATAGCAACTACAGCAACCGGGGTCGAGCGGGGAGGACCTCCGAGGAGAAATTGAGAAGATCCCGGTTTGCATTCAAGAGCCTCGGAAACAAAAAGCCGAGGACTCAAACATTGAGGAATTGGAATCTTTCATCCTATTGAAAAAATTTCCCGAAAGAAAGGTGTTTGTCGGCTCGGAGTTGGACCTAGAGTCGAAAAAAACAATTATTGAAGTCTTGAAGTCCAACAACGATTGTTTTGCTTGGTCGCATTCAGGCATGACTGGTATCGATCCGGAGATCATGACTCACAAGCTGAATGTGGACCCAAAATTTACTCCGATGAAGCAAAAGAAGAGACCTCATGCCGGGGTCAAAAAGAAAGCAATCGAGGATGAAACCACCAAGTTGCAAGAAAATGGTTTCATAAGAGAGGTGAAATACCCCGAATGGTTGGCCAATGTGGTGGTCGTACCAAAGAAGAATGGCAAGTGGAGAATGTGTGTAAACTACACTGACCTGAACAAAGCTTGCCCCAAAGACTCCTACCCATTGCCACAAATTGACAGCTTAATAGACTCCACAGCTGGACACAAACTATGAACCTTCTTGGATGCATATTCGGGCTATAATCAGATCCTCATGGACCCGAAGGACGAAGAGAAGACCTCGTTCATCACTGACCGAGGTACTTTCTGCTATAAGGTGATGCCCTTCGGACTGAAAAACGCCGGGGCGACTTACCAAATGTTGGTATGTCGCATGTTCAAGGAGTATATTGGAAAATCTATGGAGGTCTACATAGATGATATGCTCATCAAATCGATCCGAATGGAAGATCATTTGAATCATTTGAGGGAAGCTTTTGTTGTTTTGAGGCAATACGGCATGAAATTGAACCCTGAGAAGTGCGCCTTCGGCGTTGGATCAGGCAAATTCTTGGGATTCATTGTCTCTGAACGAGGGATCGAAGCTAACCCAGATAAAATCAAAGCTATCGAGGAGTTCCCCGAGGAGCTGAGCGGGGTGAAAGAAGTCCAACGCTTGACTGGCCGAGTCGCCGCCTTGAGTTGATTTATCTCAAGGTCTTCGGAGCGGTGCCACAAATTCTTCTTCGTTTTGAGAAAAAACAATCACTTTGAATGGACACCGGAGTGTAAGCAGGCGTTAAAAGATTTGAAACAATACTTGGGTAACGCACCGTTGCTCGCCAAGCCAAAAGAAGGTGAGACATTGCTGGTTTACTTGGCTGTGTCCGAGGTGTCTGTCAGCGGTGTGCTGGTTCGGGAAGAAGATGGCAAGCAACAACCCATCTACTATGTGAGCAAGACACTCCTCGATGCTGAAACCAGGTATCCACACTTGGAAAAACTAGCACTTTCTTTACTTGTTACTGCTCGGAAACTACGACCTTATTTCCAATGTCACCCAATAGCGGTAGTTTCAACCTTCCCTTTAAGGAGTATATTGCATAAACCTGAGTTATCGGGGAGGTTATCAAAATGGGCGGTAGAGTTGAGCGAATACGATATCACCTATCAACCTCGGACAGCCATCAAATCTCAAGTCCTAGCCGACTTCGTCGCCGACTTTAGTGTTGGGATTCTGCCTGAAGCGGAAAAGGAAAACTCCATGGTGAAAGGAACCTCCTCGGGGCTATGGATACTTCATACCGATGGGGCAACTAACTCCAAAGGTTCAAGTTTAGGCATAGTCTTGAGAGCACCCACCGGGGAGAAAGTCAGGCACTCGGTTCGGTTCAAAAAAGTGACCAACAACCAGGCCGAGTACGAGACAGCTTTAGCGGGTTTGGAGCTGGCTAAAGAAATGGGGGTGGAAAGAATCGAACTAAGGTGTGATTCGCAGTTGGTAGTGAACCAGGTCCTCAGTGATTATACGGCTCGGGAGCCTAGAATGCAGCTATACTTAGATCTAGCACAAAGAATCTTGGCCCAATTCCAGGAATGGCAAGTTAAGCAAGTGCCCCGGAGGAAAATACCGAGCCTGATGCCTTGGCAAATCTGGGATCGGCGATTGACAAAGCCCACTCGGGGACTGATTCAATGCTTCGGTTGCTGTCCGCGCAAATGAGAGAGATGAAGTTGCAGGTCAATTCAGTGGACAACAGATGGGATTGGCGGAGTAAATTCATCTCTTACTTCGACTCGGGGACTGTTCCCCAAGATAAAAAAGAAGCAAAAAAGTTAAGGACCCTAGCGGCCTCGTACCACCTGATCGAGGGTAATTTGTACAAGAGGTTATATTGCGGCCCAATGGCCAAGTGTTTGGATCCCGATGAGGCCAGGTATGTGATGGCAGAACGAAGGCGAGTGTGGCAACCACTCGGGGGGAAAATCCTTGGTGCGTAAGTTGTTAAGAGCTGGGTATTATTGGCCCACTATCAGTGCCGATGCAAAAGCCTTCGTGCAGAAATGTGATAAGTTCCAACTCCATGGACGGATGATCCACCAATAGGCCGAGCCTCTACACTCAGTGGTATCACATGGCCTTTCATGAAGTGGGGGATGGACATTGTTGGACTATTGCCAAAGGGAAAAAGGTGGTTCTCGCTTCATTCTAGTGCTAACTGATTACTTCACGAAATGGGTGGAAGCAGGGGCTCTCACCGAGGTAAAGCAAAAACAAGTAATCGATTTCATCAAGAAGAACATCATATACAGGTTCGGTGTCCCGAGAGAGATTGCTTATGACAATGGTAAACAATTCATGGGGGCAGCTATCACTGATTTCTTCAAACCATGGGGGATCAAAAGAATTGCTTCGACTCCTTATCACCCAAGTGCCAATGGCTAAGATGAGTCTTCAAATAGGATCATAATTGAAAATCTCAAGAAAAGGCTTGACGAGAAGAAAGGCCCTTGGCCCGAGGAGCTGCCCGGGGTACTGTGGGCCATGCGAATAACGGAGAAAAACAGTACCGGTGAAACCCCTTTCTCACTTGCTTATGTTATGGATTTCCTCATTCCCGTAGAAATTGGCGAACCAAGTCTTCGGTAAGCCCACACTACCGAGGACGCAAATCAACAGGCTATGCGCTTAGAATTGAATCTACTCGAGGAGAAAAGGGAATTAGCTTTGGTTCGGCTAGTCGCCTAAAAAAGGCAGATCGAGGCGTACCTCAATATGAAAGCCAAACTCAGAGATTTCAAAGTTGGCGACTATGTGCTAAAGGCCACGAACCAGTCAACGGAGGAAGAAAATGGGGGAAAGCTTATTGCAAATTGGGAAGGACCATACAAAGTCAAAGCGATTATCGGGAAAGGATCTTATCAAATTGAGGATCTACAAGGCAAGCCCGAACCCCTGAATTGGAATATTTCCAATCTAAAGCGGTACTACTTCTAATCGAGGTAAATGCTCTTTTAATATTTTTAAATTCACCCACAGCCCCGAGCCGAACCACGCTCCTATGTCCTCGATCGAAATGTACTAACTTGCTCCTCGTTCCATTTTTGCTTGACCTTTTCAGGAAGCGAACCGAACGATTTCCAGTGCTCGGATCTTCATCAAGATTCACAACCGAACACTGGGGAGGAGTGAGAGGCAGGGGTTGATACCGAGGTCGACATTGAGCCTCCCAACCGAAGCTTATCTATCCGACAGCCGGGGACTGACGCCCGAGGAATAGATTTAGTATATTGTAGTCCCGCCCGACAGTGGCAGATTGTTAACTTGTTTTTCGCCCAAGGTCCGTTTCGACTTGCTTCTATGTAAATAGCCGATTTCTGGCTCGTTGATATCAATGAAATAATTTTGATCCTATATCTATTTATCTGTACAAATCTTGCACTCCGAAGCTGCACGTTGAATGCATCAAATCGAGGACGAGACGTCGTTCTAAGTTTGCATCGATTAAATTCAAATCAAGTCTTGCAAGCAAGTTATTTATTATAAGATGTTCGGTATATGTAAAAAACCAACACTTGAGATGAAAACATGAAAAACATTTCATTAAAAGAGCCTTAAGGCCAAGAATATTTACATCAAAAAAGACCCGGAGGTCAAAAAAGTTATGCATAAACGCCCGAAGGCTTACAAAATGCTATCAGGAATCTAAACCTCGGGAGAATCACCTCCATCCTCGGAGCCCCCCTCGGCTTCTTCATCATCATCCTCATCGTTATCACCGCTCGAGGCCTCACTTGATAGGAGTTCATCAATGATAGCTTGAGCTTTGGCTGACTTCACCTCAGCTTTTGCAATCTCCTCATCCAAGTTAAGCTCGCCGGCGTGGCACCGCTTTAGTAGCCTCAACCGGGATTGAATAATGGCCCATCGCTTATCCAGCTCGGCCCTCTTGACCTTGATTGCACCCCTACTTTTACGATCGGCAATTTCGTCTCGAAGGGCCTCGATCTCGGCGTCCTTAGCTGAAAGCTTGGAAGTTTTACCCTCCAACTCTTCGATATGAAGCACATGCCTCCTCAGCTGATCGTGGTGTTTTTTGGCCATCTCCACAGTTTCACCCTTCACTTGGGTCAGTTCGGCGCGCAACGGGCAGCCTCGGCTTCTAACCTCGAACGCACAGCTTGGGACTCAGCATCAAGAGCTTGAATCCTTGCCTCGAAAGAAGCTCTAACCTCAAGTAATTCGGACTGGAACTTAGCTAAATTAGCCCTCAATCCAGCTATTTGTGCTCTGAGGCTGTCCTTCTGCTTGTCCCAAGTCCCAGCCACGCGTTGAAACTCCTCGGCCCTCGCAGTCTCGAGCTCGATGGCTCTCAATGACAACACGAACCCCTGGGAGAAAAGTCGTCGAAAATCAGCATGAAGAAAAATATACCTAGAAAAGAAGTAAACTTAAAGGATCGAGGCTTACTCTGAGAGCATTTGCCGAGAGGACTGTAAATTGCTTGGCTGGAGAATATGGTTGCACTACTTTATCCTCTTCAGAGCCAAGTAGGGGAATCAGGCTCAAAATGTCCCCTCGGGAGCATGACAGCAAATGCGAAGAAGTGGGCACATCCAACTTCCGAAAAGATCCTACCGAGGACGAAATCCTCGCAGGCTTGGATTCTGCCCGAACCGCACAAACTTCGGCTCTCCCCTCAATGGAAGCGGCCCCAACCTCTCCAACTTTGGCCTTACTTTTGGCCCTTGCCATCATAGCCTCGGCACCTTGCTCCTGACCTTCCAGATCCACAACCTCATTTTCCCTTCGAGCAGCGGTGTCCTCGGGAGCGGCTTCATCGGGCTCGTCAATCAGCCTTCGGCGCGGCTCCATTATAGCTTCGGGCCCATGAGAGGTTGCTTCCTCAGTACGAGGGGCCACTGAACGAGAGGGCTTCTTTGAAACTGTCCTCTTCCTTTTCGCACCTGCGAAGAGCAACATAGAAAAATTAAAACAAGGAAGCAGAGAAGAATGATAAATAACGAATTGATCAAGGCTAGTAATTACCTTTAGAAGACCCCTGACCGGGGGCCCCCTTCGAAACTTTTGAAGGCTTTGCAGCCTTCAAGCCCTTCAAATCGTCCACCACCGAAGCCAGATCATCATCAAGACTCGGTATCCTCCTCGTCTTTCCTTTTCTTCTTCTTCTTGTCTTTCTTTTTATTGATGGCACAGTTTGGAAAACCTAGTACCAAAAAGAGAAAGGTCAGCGATAAAATCAGTAAAAATTGGGATAGCAACTTATGTAGTAAATTATGGATAGCTTACCATGCCTTTTGCATTGCCAACCGAAGTCAGCAGCCATCTCCATCCATGACCGAATGGGACGTTTACGGGCCCCGGTCACCGCTCGGACCCACTCTGTCAAACCTTCTGGGGGACGATAGCAACTTTGTTGGCTGCAAGACTAAAATAAGTCGAAATCAGCAATCAAGAAAGGAAGCAAGAAGAGAAGCCAAGGGCGAAAGAACACTTACGTGTATTGTTCCACCTCTCTGGGAAGTTAGGCTCGGCAGACAAGACGCTGGTCTCCAAAAGTATGTAACGATCACACCATCCTCGGTCCCCGTGATCCTCACTTTTATGAAGAAGCGCGTACTTGCCTCGATTATTCAAAGCCACGACCCCGGCCTTGTGAATGTATGGGTAGTAAAGGGAAATAAGATGCTGCAAGGTAAAGTCCACATTAGCCTCCTTACTTAGCCAAGCCAAACACTGAACCACCCTCTAGACACCGGGGCCAAGTTGTGCCAAGCACAAGTTGTATGCTCGGCAAAAATCATCAATTACCTTATGTACAGGGAGGGTGAACCCGATGGTGAAAGGATAGGTGTAAGCGAAAGATAGCCCTTCCACATGCTGACAAACTCTACTGGTGGGGTCGGGGACAATTATTTTCACCTCGGGCTCGAATGCGCAATCCTTCCGAACCCGATGAATGTGGGCCTGGGTAATCCTGGTCGGAGTCGTATTCACTGGCACATTCCTGTTCAGCCCTTCCTGATCAGCAGATTGTTTTTGAAGCTTCAAATCTTTGTCGTTGTCGAAATGTGAAGGTATAATTTGATGGGGCTCGAGTTCCTGCTCGAGGGGAATCTTAGGCAATTTCTTCTCAGGACCCGAAGGTCCCACCTCGGAATCGTGCCTTCCTTCGATGGAGGGCAGTCACCCCCGTTTTCAGTTTCGGCCTCGGCGTCATCCTCGCCCTCGACATCGTCGCCAACATCGTCGTCATCCCTACCGATGACGTCACCCCCACCTACCTTCATGGCGTCACCAAGCATGACATCACCTTCCTCCTCTGCGGCGATGTCATCCCTCATCTCGGCTACGTCGCGCCTAGCTCTTTCTTTACGACGCTTGACGCCACCTACACCAGAAGTTACTTCTCCGCTCTCCGCCACTGGCAGTAGCGGCGGCATAACGTGAAACTCTGGCTCTCTCGCCAGAGTCGCTTAAACCTTGTCCAGAACGAGTGGTAGACATGATTATGGTCTAGATTCAGAGATTTCTTAAAAGATGGAAGGCAATCAAAGTGGATATGGAAGCTCTATCTTTTTTCTTGACACTGTTGGTTGCAAAAGTTCAAAGTGAGAAGAGGAGTTTATCGAAGAAATATTTATAGGTATGGAGGAAGCAAGTGATGAGGCATCATCATTGTAACGTTGGAAGAAACAAAAAATGAGGCGTGACCGTTTGAAGAACCAACTGATGGATGACACGTGTCACTGAGAAGTGACCTGATGAGATGTGGACCGTTGAAAAAGTTTGAAACAATTGGATAAGATCACGTCACGTCGCTTTCCCGCTGAACTTCATTTCACCCCTCGGTAACTTCGGTAAGTAACCGAGGAGTGGGGGGACTATCTGTATTGGGTAAAAATCGACTCGCGATGATTCGCCTCGGTCGCGTAATCTGACAATGACCGAGGACACAACAACAAGCCAAAGACCGACGCAAGCAAGTGGGTCACCGAAGTCACACTTCAAGGTCGTCACCGAAGGCAAGCCGTAAGCTAAGCTTCGGCGATGTCTACCTCGAGCGAACAGCAAGGCCTCCCCACCGAGGTCATATACATGCACCTCGGTGAACAGCCTCGGTTCCAGCGGCTTTGCAGCCCACTACTTCAGCCCACTAACTCCTTCCAATAATGTCAAGATCGTGGGCCAGAACACGATGGATAGTGGAGAACGTGGGCAAAGTTCCTGGGCCTATAAATAGTACTTCATTTTGTACTATAGGCATCCAGAAATATATACTGAAATTCTGCCCAAATTTATTCTCACAATCATATATTGAAATCAAGTTATTCTTCCGTATTTACGTCTATTTTGTGCATTTATCTAACTTTAATACGAACATTTGCTTATATTCGAATCCAAATTCGATTTGTAATTTTAAAACTGGTTTAGACCCATACACAAGTTATGCTGGGGAGTTGCACTAATCTTAATAGTTCAACATATTCTTCCTTATCAGAAGTTCGTGATTGTAACCATATTTGGCATTTAACGCATTACTTTTATACTGTAGTTAGTGAAGGTTCAATTTCTCACCTTGTAATTCTCTCTCCCAATTTTTTGAGACATTACTTGCAGAAACATTTTCATTTCTGAGTATATGAATTTAAATGGTTGTAGTTATCTTTTTTTTTTTTCCTATTATATTTCTTATAGTTATAGTACAGGTATCCTTAATATTTAGTACGAGATCCTCGGGAGCACGACATCTTCGACTTACCATGTTTGGCCAAACTTCAAAAAAAAAATTATTTTGAGAAGTTGTTTTCTTCAAAAGTGCTTTTTGTAAAAGTACTTTGGAGAATAGCAATTTATTTTTGGACAACTTATTTGAAAAGTAAGTTAGTAGAAAATATTTATAAAATATAAAATAAATGAGATATTTGTGGTATGTTATTATATTTTAAAAACACAAATGAGAAAGAAAAAGAGTGTTGCATGACTCTTTGTGAACAAAATTTTAATATTATTAGTTGAGACATATCGTGACTTTATAAGGATACATGAATACATGACAGCTTACCTGATGCTCAACTTCATTATATCCAAGATTTTACTCCCCTTATATATAAGGGAGAGTTGAGCTGCCTGCTCTGCTGGAGTTACGGGCGTTTCTGAATTTGCACTTATTCTGTGCTTTACGGCTGCTGTAAAGTTGAGCTCTCAGGCTGTACTTCCCTGCGGATTGTCCAAAAAACCAACACCTTTGTACTAATTGGTTAACCTCTCCTTTGGGTTAACCACCTGCTTCAAGGGTTTTTTAGGTAAGTTAAATAATTTTGTGCATTAAATATTTGTACATCTTTAAAGGAAGATTGAAAGAGCTGATTTAATTCTCAAAGCATCCCTGTTATTTTATACCAATCTCAAACCTGTGTAATTATTCATAAGCGTTAAATACTTTCCCTCTTCCCAAGAGATTACTACGACACTTAATTTCAACAGTTTACTACTCTACTAAGTTTCACTCATTCCAAAGAGATTACTACGTCTCTAAGTTCGATTTCTCTTTGTCAAAAATCAGTTGTTTGCTCTGAAGAAAAGAACTGCTGCTTCCTTCTCTGTATTTTTTATTTGTGAGTTCTCTATCTTAATTTTCTTTGCTTTCCGTGGCTGTATGTTTTTCGTTCTACTTCATCCTTTTCTGTCGAATTTGTTGCGCCGGATCAATATTTGCTTTGTTTTTCGTAGACATGTTTCTCTTTGGCATGGCTCAGTGTTTTGCTTTTTATATTGGATCAATATTTACTTTGTCTTTGGTAGACGTTGTTTCGCTTCGGAGTGGCTTTGTGTTTTGCTTTTTACTTCAATAAGCAGCTTAATAGCAAAATCAAACAAGTAAGAGATTAGCATTGCTATGTCATTGCAATGTAAGCAGGATATAATTAAGCAGATACAAAAATTACCATGCTGAAATGAAAGCTTGATGAATATAGAAATAAATTGTCCACCGTGACAAATTCTTGCTGAAAGCTTTTTCTCCGTATTATTTTCCCTGTTGATGTATGTCCAGTTAAGGATTTTATGAAGTATCTTCGAAAGCCTTGATCAGGATATTTGTGTCCAAGCTCCATTCTGGTTGTCATTCTCTTCTTTCCCATTGGAATGCTAGGTGATATGGAAAAAATAATTGTGAATTAACAAACCAATTATTGTCCTTGCATCCAAGAAAACGACCTGGAGCAGAGGCGAATTTATGGTTTAATGTAACCTTGATCAATGAGATGGATTAATTTCATCTATTGTATAGCAAGTGCAAAAATAATTGTGTAGTTTTGATATGTTGAGGTAGAAGGCAATCTTATTGCTCTCTTGATTGAGGATTTATGTTTCTTTTGTGTTATTTTTTCCTTTACTTTATGTATCATTGTTTGTATTCCTATTAAAATACTATACAGGTGAGTAACGCACACAGTTGGACATGTGTGGATCTTTATATCTTTGCAACCCCATATCGTGTAACATGAGACTATTTATCTGAACAAGTTATGAAATACACAAAAGAGCATAGCAATAACAAGAATTGAATAAAAGGAGTAGCAGCAGAATTAGTTTGAGAACTGAGACTGGCATCAACTCTAGCTGATGAACCTAAGCAATTCCGCATCCGATAACAAAAAGCTGGCGTGCTGCCCAGTCACAAAATTATTTAATTGAATGAAATGGAACATAGACATGCTTTAGTTGACCAACTAATGCCGGTGCGAATCGGGTGAGTCAAGAAACCCCAGTATTTGGATGAACTCTTATCGTGTTAAAATACAGGGATCTTCTCTTTATGATCACGAACACAAATATGGTAGAAAGATGATTTCAATACAGACTGACAGAAGTTTCAAGAACAATCGTGAATCCATTTAGATATCAAATTGTTTGTGAGTCGAACAACTTCTGAATTGAAACAACAGAACACAAAGCTACAAAACACTCATTCTCAAGAATAAAAACAGTTAGTTCCATAAGAAATATGAACAATATCGCCAATGAGTTGTTGGGCCCATGCTTAGCATGGGCATCATGCCTCTAGTCTTAATAGAAATGTGAGTTGACTTTGGTGGGGTGCCTCATTAAACAAGTGGCATTTTTCTATCGGCGATAGTGAAACCCCCTCAACCCCTGCATAAGCAGCCAACGATTGCTAGTTATTTGGGTACCATGGTCGTAGCTGCACCAAAAAAATTAGGCTAAATTATACAAATATACAAACATAATAGCAAGTTTACAATAAAATAGCAACATTATGTCACTTTTCAAGAATAGCAATACTTTCTTAACATTATATATACAAGTTATTAAAAAAAATTATTCAATAAAATTGAAGATACACCATGCACCAAAATCGCCCATAATTATAGGCATATATTTTCATCTATTCCTACTTTTTTGGGATTACAATTACCCAATTACAAATTCTATTGTATGTCTTTTGTATGTCTATTGTATGGTGTATGTGTATAGTATGGCTATTGTATGTGTATTGTATGGCTATTGTTAGTCTTTTGTATGTCTATCGTATGACTATTGTATGTGTATTGTATGGCTATTGTTTTTTACGTATGCCTATTTTCAATTTTTAATAGATGGTTTTGAGGGGAGAGAGAAAATGGGTATTAAATGTAAAAAGATTTAAATCTATCTAGACATGATTTGGGTGCATAAATATAGGATTAGATTTATCTTCTTTTTTTAAATTATATTTTTTTTCTTTTTAAATACATTGTGCTATTTTTTGTAGCAAGCAACAAAAATATTGCTATTTTTTGTAAGTTTTGAAAATATTTATATATTTTGTAACAAAAGTAGATAAAATTATACTATGTGTAATTATTCCAAAAAATTAGCACCTTCCTAAATTTTTGGAACTCTTCCCTAATCCATCCAATCCCTTCAGGCTCAACCAAATTCATATGACATAATCAACATATAAACATGCATGTTCATATCACAAAATGGAATGTAAATACGAAATAAGGGTTCAGTACAGATTCACTACAACAAATATGGTATTTAGCTACGAAAATTTTAGTGACGCTATAAAATTCGTCACTAATTATTAATTTTTAGTGACAAAATTTATATTTCGTGTCTAAATCTATAGGTCGTATATTTTTTTGTGACGAAATTCAAATATCGTAGCAGAAGTTTTGTCCACTAAAATTTCCCACCAAAAAAAGAATTGGCGCCATTTATTGACTAATATTAGCCACAAAATTAAATTAAATGGTGACACTTTATTTCGTCACTAATGTTATACCTAATTTGTGACAAATTCATTATTTGTCTTTTAATCTGTTAACTTTTTGACACGAAAAAATTTCATCACGAAAATATACTATCCCAAAAGCGGCAATCAAATTTCGTAGTTAATAGGTGAAAACTTTTAGCCACAAAAAATTATATTATTTGTGATCTTAATTTTTGTCACTAATAGTGCAAATAATTAGGGACATTTATTTTATTGTCTCTAATAAGCCTAAAATTTAGCCACAATAGTTTACACTATTTTGTGACATTAGTTTTTGTTACAAATAGCGCAAAGAATTAGGGACGTTTATTTTATTGTCTCTATTTGATCTAAAATATAGTCATAAAGTTTTATACTTATTTGTGATATTAGTCTTTGTCACTAATAGTACAAAGAATTAGAGACATTTATTTTTTGTCATTATTTAATCTAAAATCTAGCCACAAAAATGTATAGCTAATTTGCGACATTAGTTTCTGTCACTAATAGTGAAAAGAATTAGATACGATTATTTTATTGTCTATAAATAACCTACATTTTAGCTACAAAATTTTATATTTTTGTTGACCTTAAATTTTTGTCAACAATAATGAAAACGACTAGGGACATTTATTTTATTGTCTCCATTTATCCCACAATTTTGTCACAAAGATTTATACTTATTCGTGATCTTAGTTTTTCGTTACTGAGTGCAAACAGTTAAGGACAATCATGTTATTTTCTCTATTTAACCTACAGTTAGCCATAAAAGTTTAAATTTATTTGGTACCTTGGTTTTTGTTTCTAATAGTGCAAGCATTTCGAGATGTTTATTTTATTTTAACTAACTAACCTACAATATAACCACAAATATTTTATACTTGTTCATTTGGACCTTAATTGTTTTTTTACTAATAGCGGAAACAAATATTATGATTGAATAATCTGCATATATGCGAGAGTCCCTAAAATCTCTTGCATTTACAAATAACATATTGGTTTAGTTATTGCTTAGAACTACGGGACACATGTAATGATTAAATTTTGCTCCAGCGCCAATAAACTGATGTCGCAACGCATTTTCCATGAACCTTTAATTAAGTCATTATCATATTGAATAGTTTGGCACATTTATCTGGTCATTTATAATTATTACACCAGCTAGCTCATAGACAATGTAAATTACTTAGCAAAAATACTTAATAGTAATTTAACATTTATTTTCGTTTATAGGCACGAATATTTGAAACTCGCTTGCCTTAAAAAGAGATTGATAAACGGAAGCACACATGCAAAAAATGTCTAAAGAAAGAGATATCTCCCAGACTAAGTAAAGATAATTAAATGAGATTTGAAACCACAAGGCAATACATGCCATGTAAATTTTGCTATGTCATCAATACAACTATCATAACATTAAACGTCACAACCTAATGAAAAAAAAAGGGAAAAATACAAGTTAAAAAAATATTTATGAACGTAACTGCATATAACATCTATGGCACAAAAATCAAACATATTAATAGTTACATTGTATAACATCTGAGTGATTAAATTCTTTAAAAACAGAAATCATAGAAGACAATATAATATTCAAAATAAAAAAGATACACAAAATATTTGTATATTTTAAGCAAAACCTTAACATCCCGGATGAGTAGGAGACACCTTTAGCTATTCATGAAACCAACCACACGGAGGAGTATTGAAGTACCTTCAAAAATTGAGCAAACACTAATTAACTATGGCAATCGAGAAATGATAAGTGCAAAAATAAATATCCATGAATTTTAAAATAGAAGGTAGGACATATGTCTCACCAAGTCCACAAACACAAATGGATAATGCCCATTTGTTCCTCGGATATTTTCTTGGATACTACAAGAGAATGGTTACAAATGGTAAACTTGTATTGAGCCGGTGCTACAAAGGATTATTATAGAGTGCGCAATTCCCCCATCAGATAAATAATTGCATCTGCATCATATACAACGGCAAGGTTGCACCGAAAAGCTAACAAAGAAATGCATCTATATTTAAGGCTAGGTGTGTGTATATGTGTGCCTTCAAAACTTCTGCTGTTTCTCTACCTCGGAGTTATTGTCTTGCTAGCACAGTAAAAGTCTAAGAAAAACGTCAATCAAGATCTGGAATCAAAGGAACACTGAAATTTTTTTAGAACAAAAAAAGATTTACTCCCTCCGTCCCAATTTATGTGGCACCATTTGACCGGACACGGAGTTTAAGAAAATAGAGGTTGACCTTATAAAGTATCAATTTTGCCCTTGAAAAAGTAAGAGAGAGAAGATTTGGGTAATAAAAAAGATGTTGGTAGGTTTAAAAGTATGTAGGGTCCAATAAGGATAAAATAGAGATGATGCATTAAATAGTTGCCAAATAAAGAAAGGTGCCACTTATTTTGGGACAAACAAAAAAGGAAATGGTGCCACATAAATTGGGACGGAGGGAGTAATTTGGTTCAATAGTTGTAAAATGCCTTGCCTCACGCTTCCACCTTCTAATACACTGGTTCCGGCTTTCTAGAGACATCTTGTTCAGTATCCAATATATTCTGCAACAAGTTGCTATAGATACTCGTTCCTATCTGACAACTTTCACTTAATTCCTTCAGTTCTTTCCTAATGCATTTCTTATTCAAGTCTTGCTCTGGTCCAATACATCAGACTAACTTTTAGTTTATCTTGCCTCATGTATTTTCACTTGCTGATTTCCTTCTCAGTAACTTACATCTTGCAGGGTTCCATCCCATACGAGTGAGTAATTTAATGGGAATACGGCAGCTAAGCAGACTAATCACCACAGTCCAAATTAGGTTATTGTTCAATATTCTCCATGAAGTAGATGGCAACATATAATATGAGTTTTACTATTAGGATGGGTCCTAGCAATTTTCTATCAGGAGCTGCAAGTTTTTTATATGAGTACATTTAAATTTGTGCATAAGAGCTTGATTATTTTGCCTATTTCAGAAAGGGGCTTTACCATTTTAGTAGAATGCAAATGATTTCATCTCTATCTATTACATCAAACTCAATTGTGGGAGGTCGAGCAAAAGATGATCGGAGGCTAATCAGGGGTTCACCTAAGCCATCACTAACGTCATTAATATTCAAATCAAGAAATTCATATTTAACCTCTCTAGCCAAAATCCTAGGAGTTTTATCTATTGTTTACTCATAAAATTCAAAAAATCTAAGTCACTGGTGGCCAAATCTATGCTAATCCATAATTTAAAAAATGCAGATCAAATATTGCTAATCCATAATTTAGAAAATGCAGATCAAATATTTTATTTGTAGTAAACCTTAAAACATGCTTTTCATCAAATCAGAAAATTACCATAGGAGAAGCTAATATTACAAATCTCAACTAACTCATCAACCTAACCAGCAAAAAGAGACTATACCGCCAATTGCACGATATTTCAAATTCCATGATATGCAAACAAACACGAGATAAAAGAAGAAGAAAAAGAAGACAAACGAAACTCAACAGAATTATTAATAGGATACTAACCTTACTATTATGAGGTTGCATCATTAATTAGTTTCGTCATCATCATCTATACTATCATCATCTTCATCATTACTCCTATTACCGTTATTCCCTTTATTTCCCTCATGATCACTGATGTACTCTACCATAGCATCATCTTCTTGATCTGAATCTTCTTGGTTAGAACCAACTTCATATTCTGCTGTAGTCTCCAATTCAATTACACTTGTATCTATAGTAGTAGAGTCAACATCATCTCTATGTAATTCACTTGGCATATCCTCTTTATCATTGACAATTATGTTACTCTCAAGTGACACATCTTGATACACCTCATCATTTGTAGGCAACACATCAATTTCTACCTCTGAATTTTGCTTCTCTGGCACATCATATAGGTGTCTATCTTGGAATTTTAGCACAATTCGCCAATTTTCCCCCAACTTTGGATCATCAATGTAAAATACTTACCTTGCTTAAGTAGCTAATACAAAAGAATTATGTTCATACCAAAATCTACTAAGAGTATTTATCTTTCTGCATCCCCGTTTTCTTACGAAGATCAAACCACTTGCATCTAAATAGAACTACTCTATTGTTATCAACAAACTCCAATTCAACAATGCCAACTATAAAGCCATAAAAATCAATCAACTCATTTTCATGATACCCTTCAACAACTATGCCGCAATTCTAACTTTTACAAGAGTCATCACGACTTTGAATATGGTACGTAACACCATTTACAATACAACCCGTATATGTCCTTACACGCATATCAGGTCCCATTGCCAAAGGGTATAATTGCTTGATAGACATCGACTTTTCCTTCTTATGTAATTGCATAATCTAAAACGAAAAATTAGTGCGTTCAATCAGTTAAAAATAAAAGAACAATTAAAATTTAAAACCAACAAGATGATTTTATTGTCTTATAAAACACTTACTTTCCTTTTGAACCATAAGTGAAATTGTTCTCTATGTTTAACTTCTATATCCACAACAACTTGGTTCGCCAACTCTTCTTTATGCTCTCTGCATGCAGATAAAGATTATAGTAAGAAATAGGTCAAAACAACAAAATACCAATATATAAGTAATAAGTTACTTACTCAAGAAAAGGTTCTACTTCTTCACAATTATTCAACACATACCACCGAGCGATAGCAAAATCTCTCCTTGGTATTTCATCATAATCTTGTTCTGCAAATGGTCTAACATTCTTTGAAAATATGTCCAGAACAAGTTCATTTTTCATTTCGATCTTCACGATTAAATCTAGTCTCATTGCCCATAAGGTACATGGAGCAAAATGTCAGACATTCATCAATAAGATAACCTTCAGCAATAGAACCTTCTGCTCGTGCCTTGTTTCACACATAACGCTTAAGCTTGCACAAAAACCTCTCAGTTTTGTACATCCAACGATATTGTACTGGCCCCCATACATAGCCTCTCGTGGTAAATGCACAGCCAAATGTACCATAACATCGAAAAAAGCAGGAGGAAAAAGCAACTCAAGCTTACAGAATATAATATATATATCCCTTTTAAGTTGTTCTAAGTCATCTCTCCTCAAAGTCTTACAACATAATCGTTGAAGAAATGACCTAATTCAATCAAGGCAAAAGAGACATCTTTATTTACAAATTTACGAACAGTACTAGGCAGCACTCTTGGTAACAAAACATGATAATCATGACTTTTTAGTCCACTTAACTTAACTTCATCCTTACTTCCACATCGTGATATATTTGAAGCATAACCATCAGGAAATTTAATAGATTTTAAAAAAGCACAGAACTTTTTTATTTCTTTTGGTTTAATATGATAGCAAGCAAGGGGCATCTCACAAGTAGAACTGTTGCTCCCAAACGCACACGCAAGTATACGTGGTCGACAAGTAATAAAGTGATAAGTAGAGTATCGTTCCCACGAGGACTATTCAGACTGAGTTCTAGCAAACAATTTATTTAAACTATTCAGGGATCTTTTTCCAATAGTGATGATTCTGTTAACTAAAGAACAGTAATTAAATGGTAAAAGTGAATTCAAGCAATGGAGCAAAACTTGGTTGTTATCAGTAATAAGGAGACGGTCCAGAGTCAGAGTTACGAACAATCCAGTTGAGTTTTCCAATTGATTCCACTTCTTAAATCCCGGGTTACTAACTAACAGATTAAATGTACCCGTGAAAACCTTTCGATTCTTCACGGTCTATGCAGGCTACTCCAATCCCTATATGTCTATGGGTTGAATCACGTGCACGCATTAACGAATTCTGTAATTAGTTAAACTAGGCGAGCAAGTATATGTCTATCCTACTCACAAATTGGTTCCCCGATGCCCGGGTTCACAAACTAGTCCTATTCTTTCTTATTACGTAATTAAATTCCCTCTTTCGAGTTCAATCTAAAAACCATAGATAATGCGTAATAATCGGGCCCTGACAATTACACAAGTGAAATCAAGAAAGAATAAGTAACCCGTAATGGGATTCAATTAATGAGAATCACTCTTCAAACATCAACCTTCATGTAATACTCTAACCCTAGAACGCTATATTTAGCTACGCATACTCATAATAACAACACAAGGAATTGATGTAATAATGAAATAATGATGAAATAAATTAATGGAAGGAAGAAAAACCCTTGTCTTGATGTTATGAGCTCTCCAATTTGCTCCAAAGTCTGAACTCCCATCAAAAACTAAGTAAAAGAGTATTTATAGGATTTACAAAAGCCTAGTAATAAGTTAGACCCAATCCTAGACGAAATAGGAAGTAAAAACGCGCACAAGGGGCGCTATAACGGGCGCCCCGCGCCCCGGAACGCGTGACCTTGGACAGAACCCGTCGAAAACTCCCCGCGTTTGGCACGCGCCGCACAAGAAATCGCGCCTAGCCACTACGCGCTATAAGTGGCGCGGCGCATGGGCTAGGGCGCCAGGCCATTTTCCTGTTCCGTTCCTCCTTTTCTCGTTTCGTGTTGTGCCTTCGTGTGCTCGATCCAATCCTCAATCAAAATTCAATCTTTTCTTGCTCAATCATGCTCTTAAAAGCTCCAATTGTACTGCATAACAACCTACATACACACGACATAAAATTAGTGTAAAACCACATTCATAAACTATAAAACGAGCGAATAAAGTATCCAAACGTAAGGAAATATTAAGGAAATATTGGCATAAAATGCCAAACATCACCACCCCACACTTGAACCTTTGCTCGCCCTCGAGCAATCACAAATAACTTCCAACCTAGGTAGAACAGGTCTGCCCATGACTATGGTTGATACCGATCATTGAACAAATGCACATATGACTACTATGGATCCACAAACATGCCACAATTTATCAAACTAAAAAATATATGAGAACAACCACCCCAAAATAGCTCAAATGCACAAACTCAACTTATTGCAACCATGCTCCCACAAAATCACACCTATCTACTCAACCAAGAATCATCAACTTCACCTACTTCATGCAAACCATGTGCCCTCACCAATATAAAGAAAAAGGGTGCCCCCCAAAAATCACACACAACAATCAATATAATGAATAGAACGGGGGCAATAACAAATGAATTCACTCACTCTCACGAAAAACTCACACGTCACACACAATGTACCATAGGCTTGCCCGTAGTGTAGGACTCCACTAGTCTAAGCTCACTCCAATCGGGATTAACTAGGACTTTAGAAAGGTCGTAATGTAGGCTAAGGGACGGGTAGGATACATATGGTAATAGTGACTACCTCCCTAAGCACTTTAATACATCACATTCAAATTAAGCATCAATCTCATCAAGCCACCCAATCAACACTTCTACACATACACCTTCTCACAAGTAGCATTTTTCTATTAAGCACACATTAGCACGGAATGGATATCTTTTTCTCTTTATTTCCTTTTTTTTTTATTTTCACAATTTTTTTCTTTCTTTTCAACTTTGCTATTTTTTTTTCAATTTTGAATTCCATCCAACCTTGCCAATGCTTTTCACTATTTCACAATTTTTTCAATTATTCCCCTTCATGAGCTCCACTCAAGAACCTCCCAACATCCAACCACAACTCCAATCAACAATATAATATCAATAAAGTGCTTAAGGAGTAAGGGCCAAAAGAGTCAATTTAGAACAAATGGGTAGGCTCGGGTTGTGGGTACCAACAAAAAGGATCAAAGAAATCACAACAACAATTTTTTTTCAAGGTATATATGTAAGGGTAGGCAAATCAAAAGAAGGCCTTGTATCATTTCCCGACTAGAGCGAACCTAGGATTTCGCTTTGCACACACACGGGGCAAGTTCTAGACATTAATATGCAACATGGAGTAAACAAGAACATGCCTCACAACACACATAGCACATGGTCCACACAAAGAGGTTCCATCAACAACTCTAAATCAAGAATCTAGAGTGCAACTTGTGGAAATTTAAGCACTAATGCACAAAGGTTCACAATAAAGTCAAGCAAGTAGAGTCAAGCATCTCAAGGGGGTCGTTCCAATTTTTCCTAGGCATGCATCACAATTAAAACCCAAGGACACCACAACTAGCACATGCAATCAATTCAAGTCCACCGGTATCAAACAAATCAAAGGCACCTAGCATTCCACCTATTCCTTTCGTCTAGGGCCACCTATAACTAACTATTCTAATCCTAAAAATAAAAACTACCCGGTTCAAAGGCCTCCCCGTGGAAAAGAACTGAGGCCATAAGAAAAACCACGGGGTGGATGACATGTACCACTAATAAAAACTAAAAGGAAAATCTTTTTGAAATTTTTCATTGGTTTTCTAATTTTTTTTTTTATATATTAAAGCAAGAAACAAATCAAAATAAAGTCAAGTGACAAAAGAAAAATCCTATGGTACATGCATCCTAACCTCAAAAATAGATAAAGGGTAGTTCCCCCACCCCACACTTAAACTAAGCACTGTCCTCAGTGCTAAAAATAAGCAAGCGCAAGGTAAAGAAAACTTCCCTGAAGATTCTAGTCCTTGGTGCTAGCATCCTCCAAGCTTCCATATCGTATGAGGTACTCAGACTTCCCTCATCAGGTCATCAATATTAGGCAAGGGTGAGGACACCCCACAGTTAGCCTCGACATTAGATGAACCTGCAATCCAAGGAAAAACAACAACTACGTGACACTATAAATAAAATAATAGAAGTACAAACTCGGGTTGCCTCCCGAGAAGCGCCTTAGTTAACGTCGTGGCACGACGACACTTTTAGCTCACTTCCAGCCTTTATGTCTTCTCTTCTTACGCCGAACTTTTGCTTTCTTCCCTTCTTTTAGAGAACCCATCTTCAACTTCACATGTGGTTTACTTCCATCTTCTTGTTTGACACATTCAATCATAGAGCACTCTTCCACCTTAGCTATGTGCTCCTTCTCATTATAAACCTTGAAAGTAACCTTTTCTCCATGCGCTCTAACAGTCATCTCACCCAGCTCCATGTCAATAATTGCCTTCGAAGTGACTAAGAATGGTCTCCCGAAAATTATTGGAGCTTCTCGGTCCTCTTCATAATCTAGGACTACAAAATCAGCAGAGAATATAAACTTACCAACTTTTAGCAACACATCCTCCAACTTACCATCAGGGTGAGTGAGTGATCCATCCGCCATCTTAAGAGTAACTGAGGAGGGCTTGATTGCTCCTAGCCCTAACCTTTTGCAAACAGACAAAGGCATGAGATTTATGCTCGCCCCCAAATCACACAAAGCTCCAGTGATATTATGCTCTCCAATGGTGCAAGGAATAGTAAACCTCCCAGGATCTTGAAGTTTTGGAGGTAGCTTGCTCAAGATTATGCTACACTCCTCAACTAACTCAACTGTATCTATCTCTTGAGGCTTTTTCTTCTTGACTAAAATCTCTTTTAAGAACTTCACAAAGGATGGCATCAATTCAAACACATCAGTCAAAAGAATATTAACTTGAAGTTCTTTCAACATACTCACAAATTTTTGATACTGGGCCAGATCCTTCGATGGTAATAGTCTCTGCGAGAATGGTGGAGGTGGCAGAGGTGCCTCCTTTTTCTCTTCTTTCTTCTTCACCTTCTCCACTTTTTCAACTTTTTCTATTTCAGCTCTCTCCTCGGACTTGGCCAGCAGCTCTCCACCTTCAATTAAAATCAATGCAAGACATTGTTCAGGCTCTTTTTTCACAGTGCTTATTTCTCCCACCAACTCCCCAACTGGTGCTCTAGGTTCTTGTGAGCATTGGCAATATCTTGTATGGCCACTGCATGGGCTGCAGTATCAGCTATCATTCTCTGCTGGCCCGCCATTAACTACTTTAACATTTCTTCAACTGAATAGCTAACCTGCTGTGGTGGAGGTGGAAGTGGGTGGTAATTATTCGGGGCTCTCGTATTACCTTGATAATAACCATTACCAAACTGATTTTGACCCTGCAGCCTGTTTTGATTCCCCACGTAATAAACTGACTCTGGATTAGAGGAGCAAACCTCTGTAGCATGGTCTTGACCACAAACCTCACAAAAGCTTTGGAGTTGTTGCACTGGAGCCACTGGTTGCTGAGCCTTTTGCAGAGCTAACTTGCTAATTTGATTGGAAATAGCATCCATCCTTGCCCTTAGCTCTGAAACTGCATCTAACTGAAGTACCCCTGCAGGTTTCTGCGTAATAGCTCTACCATCTCCCTGCCAATCAGGATTGCTCTGTGAAAACTTATCTAGCAAATCATAAATTTGATCAAAATTTAGGGCCAGTACTTGGCCCCCAGCAGCAGCATCAACCACGATCTTAGTATGTTGGTTCAGCCCCTCAACAAAAGTGTGTGCAACAACCTCATTGGATTGGTTGTGGTGTGGACAATCTCTCAATAGAGCTTTGAATCGCTCCCAGGCTGAATACAAGGATTCTCCTTCTAACTGTCTGAAGGACATAATTTCGCTTCTCAGCCGGGCTGTCTTGGCAGACGGATAAAATTTAGCCAAGAACTTCTTAGCCAAATCCTCCCATGAAGTGATAGATCCAGACTTTTCAGCCTTTAACCACCTCCTTGCTGCCCCAATCAGTGAAAACGGGAACAACGTCAAACGAACATAATCAGTAGGAACACCCGCTGGTATATAAGTGTCACTGATCTCCAGAAAGTTCTGAATGTGTTGCTGCGGATCCTCATGAAGTAATCCACCATATTGCCCAGTCACATGCAGCAACTGAATCATGCCGGACTTAATCTCAAAGCCCCGGGTGATAGCGGGCTTAACTATGCTCGATGCTGCTCCCTCCAGGCTGGGGAGAGCAACATCTCGCATAGCTAAAGCTTGTTCTTCTGCCATTCCTGTAGGTAAAGATCAAGCAGGACCTAATACCTGAAACAGCACAAAACTCAAAACAAAAATTAAACCTGAATAGCAAGTAATAAACTGTTCAAAAAGAAATCAGTCAATAATTAGTCCCCGGCAACGGCGCCAAAAACTTGTTGCTCCCAAACGCACACGCAAGTATACGTGGTCGACAAGTAATAAAGTGATAAGTAGAGTATCGTTCCCACGAGGACTATTCAAACTGAGTTCTAGCAAACAATTTATTTAAACTATTCAGGGATCTTTTTCCAATAGTGATGATTTTGTTAACTAAAGAACAGTAATTAAATGGTAAAAGTGAATTCAAGCAATGGAGCAAAACTTGGTTGTTATCAGTAATAAGGAGACGGTCCAGGGTCAGAGTTACGAACAATCCAGTTGAGTTTTCCAATTGATTCCACTTCTTAAATCCCGGGTTACTAACTAACAGATTAAATGTACCCGTGAAAACCTTTCGATTCTTCACGGTCTATGCAGGCTACTCCAATCCCTATATGTCTATGGGTTGAATCACGTGCACGCATTAGCGAATTCTGTAATTAGTTAAACTAGGCGAGCAAGTATATGTCTATCCTACTCACAAATTGGTTCCCCGATGCCCGGGTTCACAAACTAGTCCTATTCTTTCTTATTACGTAATTAAATTCCCTCTTTCGAGTTCAATCTAAAAACCATAGATAATGCGTAATAATCGGGCCCTGACAATTACACAAGTGAAATCAAGAAAGAATAAGTAACCCGTAATGGGATTCAATTAATGGGAATCACTCTTCAAACATCAACCTTCATGTAATACTCTAACCCTAGAACGCTATATTTAGCTACGCATACTCATAATAACAACACAAGGAATTGATGTAATAATGAAATAATGATGAAATAAATTAATGGAAGGAAGAAAAACCCTTGTCTTGATGTTATGAGCTCTCCAATTTGCTCCAAAGTCTGAACTCCCATCAAAAACTAAGTAAAAGAGTATTTATAGGGTTTACAAAAGCCTAGTAATAAGTTAGACCCAATCCTAGACGAAATAGGAAGTAAAAACGCGCACAAGGGGCGCTATAACGGGCGCCCCGCGCCCCGGAACGCGTGACCTTGGACAGAACCCGTCGAAAACTCCCCGCGTTTGGCACGCGCCGCACAAGGAATCGCGCCTAGCCACTGCGCGCTATAAGTGGCGCGGCGCATGGGCTAGGGCGCCAGGCCATTTTCCTGTTCTGTTCCTCCTTTTCTCAGTTCGTGTTGTGCCTTCGTGTGCTCGATCCAATCCTCAATCAAAGTCCAATCTTTTCTTGCTCAATCATGCTCTTAAAAGCTCCAATTGCACTGCATAACAACCTACATACTCACGACATAAAATTAGTGTAAAACCACATTCATAAACTATAAAACGAGCGAATAAAGTATCCAAACGTAAGGAAATATTAAGGAAATATTGGCATAAAATGCCAAACATCAAGAACCATTATGCTTCAACCATAATCCTTTTCATATGTTCATATCTTGAAGATCTTGCCTTGCTTTATATGTGTCTTTAGGTTTTCCATCATTCAACAATGTCCCCAAAATACTCTCACAAATATTCTTTTCAATATGCATGACATCGAAATTATGTCTCAACTTCAAGCTCTTCCAATATGGTAACTCAAACAAAACACTTTTCCTCACCCAATTCAGCTCTTCAGGAAGACTTTTAATTTTCTTAGTATTGGGGTGCTTTTCGGGTCTATAAGTACTAAGAACATCCAACTGTTGTAAGATGTCATTTCCTGAGAGCTCTTTTGGTTTCGTTCTTTTTTTTATCTTCCCATCAAATTTCTTGCTTTTTCTCCATGTGTGATTGCGCTCAAGATATCGACGGTGACCCATGTAACTAATTTTACTTCTTAACCTCTGGGAAGATGTATCCTTATTTCAAATTGGGCATGCCATGTATCCCTTAGTGCTCCATTCAGATAAGTTACCTTATTCACAAAAAAATAATTATGTTCAGTAATAGCTTATACACGTAAATTATATAAAATGTAAGTATTTTACTTGTTCTATTCATATAAAGAAATATTCTATTTAACTATTATTTGACATCATGGACAGTAAGAAATTTAAGTACTTACCATAAGCTGGAAAGTCATTTATGGTCCATAAAACAACAGCATTCATCTTGAAGTGCTAGTGGATGCGTCAAATGTCTCTACTGAAGGAATATAAACACAGCGGAAGATATTCCAGGATCATGAACTCACATGTAATCTAGACAAACTAGCAGGCTATTAAGTTTTACATAAACATAAAACGGAATACCTCTTGAAGCGTGACTTCAACCTTGAAACAAATCTTCAATCACGAGCAGGATCATCTACAGGGTCGTCCTCCAGTTCCATGATCTTCTGTCGTGTGTCCGAACAATAGCTAGACTAATAATCACTTGGGTGGAACAAGTGTTTCAGAGAGAGAAAAACTATTTAGGGTTTTTCTTGTTTGTCTATTCTCCCTTTTTGGCCAAGAATCCCCTTTATATAGTTTTAAGAGTAAAACCCTTTTCCAAAACTGTATAGGATTCTTTTCCACCAAGAAACCTCTCTCCTAGTCCTAATTGGATTCGGTCACAACAGGGACCACAGAATTAATTAATGAGGCTTCCATTTATGGAATTAATTCTTTTTCTCTAGAATTAATCTTTCCATAATAAATTACAAATTATTTCCACTAGAAATTCGTAATTGCACTCCTCAGTTGAATTTCAAATTCTTCCATCAAATCTTATTTAACTCCCCACGTTAAGATTACAGACACCAATCAATAATATCAAATTACTGAAAATTTAATATGTTGACTAAATATACATATCCTTTAGAGTTCCGCTTAACTTATTCCATGTGCCGAATACAAAATCCACTGGCCAGATTTACACATAGAAACTTATAAGCTTTCATAAAGGGGTGTCATCAATCTCTATATCGAGACGTGGATTCTATCAACTAGCTATTACTTCGCAAATGCATATTATCATTCTCCAACTTATCAGGAATTATTTGACCCAAATATCCTGGACCTCACCTATTGATAAATCAAGACAATGAATAATATACATCACTAATAATAACTATATCAAGATTGAGAGTATAAGTACATCTGATGAGCTAGAGAGTTTATTTTATATAGTCAGTATAAAAACACTTATCTCTACTTGGTCCGTTCAATGCACACAAAGCGCACTAGCACAAGAAGTTGGAACTATACCATTCCCATAATCAAGATAAATTATATATAATCTTGTACTACAATCATACCGATGGCTTTGTCCAATTTCCATCTTAGATTGTGAACATTACTTTATTATTTATAAGAACCGATGATTTAATCTTCCGTGTATAAGCTTGGCTCTACACACTAAATCAACTACTATATAAATAATAGGACACACATGACACAATTGATCTAAATAAATAATAATTCATTATCTTTAGTAAATGAATAACCAATTGTTAAACTGGGAATAATCTAACTAAAACCGCATGGTTATTAGTATATTCCAACAATCTCCCACTTATACTTATAACCATGCCATTGTTATAATACATACTATGTCTAAACACATGGTTAATAGTATATATCCCATCAAACTCCCACTTAGACTTTTAACCATGCACCTACAACTTTCACAAGCATTCCTTTTACATGAATAATAACAGGATCTAGCCAAGTTATTTTTTGATGCAATCATTGTCCAACAGTGCTTTTAGATTACTAATCGGTCGGTCTTAACCTCTGCAGGATCCAGTCATGAAACTATCCCAAGAGTGTTAACCAAATAATTTTCATTCTTTTCTCCCACTACGACAAAGTACTACTACTAAGTCACACTACCATGTTCTTGTGGTGAAACCACACAACAATTAGAGCCTTAAGTCTCAATATTCTTTTCTTAGCTTTCGGTATAAGAATACAAACAACTTCATCTTGTAGTGTATATTAATGACTTTTCAAAATTCACTCCCACTACTTTGGAGTAGTGGATTTCCAATCATCTTTTGTCTATTGACATTTCTCCCACTATTTAAATACAATGGAATGTCAATTCCAACATGTCGATTGGATTTCAATTGAACTTTTGGATTTTCAGGTGAATCACTTGTCATTTCTTTGTACAGTTCCAGTAAATAAAATTTACTTCTATGAGCTTTGTTTATTAGATAGTCATATTCTAGAAATCTGGTATTTATACTAAACAAATACCTTCTTTTCATTATGACAGGTAAATAAACTTCTTTCGTCCCCTTTGGATAGCCAGTAAACATATACACATTCATCCTTGATTCCAACTAACCAGTTTTCCCTTTAAAAGGTACTAACATAGAAGGACTACATTTAGAATGTAATTTAAATTTTCTAAGGCATATTCCCAATATGAAAGAGAATAACAAATTTGAACAACTTACATTGATTTAACCATCTCCATAAGAGTCTTATTTCTTCTTTCTTCTACACCACTTTGTATAGTGTCTCAAGTGTATATATAATTCTTTATTCTGATAAATAATGGATGAACAATGCAGAGAGGTATCAGCAACACGATCAAATCGCAATGACTTAATATATTTTCCATGACGCTTTTCCTTTTCAGTCTTAAACTCCTTTATTTCTCAAAGTATTAAGACTTATAATGCATCAAATAAATATATTCATATTTTGAGTAATCATTTATGAATGTCATTAAAATACTCAAAAATACCTCTTGCATGTATGTTCATCAGACTATACTAATCAGAACGAATTAATTCTAACTTATCACTAGCTCTATCTTCTTTTAAGAGGAAGTATCACTTAGTCATATTTCCTTTTAACAAGAATCCACAGGGTTGGTAGTGCCTCCACTTTCAATGAACCTTAAAGATCCATCCATAACCAACCAAAAGTATTCTATTAAAATAAATATGACCTTGATACAAGAGCAACATATAAGTGTTATTCAATTTTAAAGAATATTTTCTCTTATGGGGCATATCAATATCGTTAAATTCGGAAGACATATCAAATAAAATGACCTTGCAACATAGTACCACAAGAGATAAACATTTATTAACCTCAATAACACCAAAGTTATTGGTAAAATAAATTGAATATCCATCTCTTAGTAAGCTTGAAACTGAAATCAAATTTCTTTCTAACTTAACATACATATAATGCATCCTTTAAATTAATGTCTTGTCATCACCAAAATAAATCCTAGAACATTTAGTTTTATGAGAAAATAGCACTTAGGAAATTGAAATAAAGACATATCTAATTAGTGAGACAAAACAATTTAAATAGATCAACTCAGGTCATGTAACATTGAATAATCAAATTCAAAACACATCACACATATATTTTCATGCAGCTTGAATAGCCAAATTCGTTGGGAAAGTAACTATTTATGCACCATATACATGCAATGTCAGATTTCACTCATTAAATTAAATAATATCAAACTCAGTTGGAGAGTCTACTATCAATTTAATTCAAGTAGATATCAATTATTGAATAGCCCTAGTTTCATTGACTCAACATGCAATTCTCAGTTGGAGAGATATATACAAGTCATCAACAACTAGTGATTAAACCTAGTATACCAACAATATATTTATCCGTTAGGGAGGAAGACCTGTTGTCAACACGTAAACACATTGTTTATACTAGTATTTAATCGTGGATACCATAGAGACTTTTAAGCCAAGTATACTTAACAATAAGTTTATCCGTTATGGAGGAAGACCTATTGTCAACACGTAAACTTATTGTTTATACTAGCATATGATCATGGAAACCATATAGAATAATCCCTATTATCACTGGGTGCCAACCATTAATTTTTCGTAGAAAAATAATTTCCAGAAAATAGAAAAACGCCAAAAACACCATCTTAACAGCCTCAAACTGCCGAAAAATGACATGGTTCACTGCATAGCAGTGAGTTTTTCTTATTGGGCCGTTTCCGATGAACCTACCAAATTTCAAGTCAATCGGAGTCCGTCAAATTATCTGATCTCCAAAACTATGACCAAATTCAGACAAAAATTGTTTTCACGTTTTTAGGATTTAAAATATATCTGTTGCTTGTTCAAATCATATATCAACAAGTAACCTTTTGATATCCATGAATCAAGATCAAACAACATATTTTAAAATTTTGTATTTTATTAAAACAGTGCAACTCTTACGTTTCTAAGAATATAAAATATGAACTACATTCTTATCATATATCAACATATTTTAAATAATCATGCATTATCATGTCCCAAATTTAATATAAACTAAAATTGATATATAGAATGACTTTTCATATTTAATTCACGTTTAAATCCAGCACACTACCTAAGACTCCATCCAAACGACCTCCAAAAATGTCAAAAACCCACACCACTCACTGCAAAGCAGTGAAAATTTCTTACTGGATCGTTTTCAATGTCTCTTTCGAATTTCAGGTCAATCAGAGATCGTGAATTCTTGATCGCAAAGCTATGACCAAATTCGAAAGATAACTTTTTAGGCGTTTTTGTGAATTAATGCAAACACGATGCTCGTTTACATTCTCTTTATAATTATCCCATGAACACAAGGTATACATGTGTTACTTCTTTGACTAAGATACACAAAACCTCATCCTACGTCAAATTGTCCTCCTAATTAATACACATGAGAATCCAAGATATTATGTTTCTTGTTGGGTGAAAACCTCAATATCCTATCTCATGAATTAATTTAAGTTAGTGTTACTAGTATCAGAGAAATTAAATTTCCTTTTTCAAGTAGATAAAATTTGACCACTAGCATACACTTACCAAGAGATAACTTACACATGGTACATTGAGGAAATTCAATGACTCAAATAAATAGATCATTCTAGTGAATCCTATTTATTAATCATAATTCTCAATTCATGCATTGACGTAATTTCACATGTATAAAGTTTTAAGAATTTTCAATGATTCTGAATAAATACTCCACTTTGGAGGTAACCATTTATTCATCATAAACTCCTTATCCATATACAATGTCAGATTTCACTTATTAAACTTAATAGATCTAACTCAATTGGAGAGTCTACTATCAATTTAATTCAATTGAATATCAATTATCTTGCAGCCCTAGTCTCATTGACACAACATGTAATTCTCAGTTGGAGAGATATATACAAGTCATAAAAAACTAGTGATTAAACCTAGTATACCAATAGTATATTTATCCGTTGGGGAGGAAGACCATATTGTCAACACGTAAATATATTATTTATACTAAAATTTAATCATAGAGAACTCGGGGATTGATCCCTAACACCATAGGATTATCACAGATACGTTTTCTCTTAAAATTAAATTTCAGAAAATATAAAAACATCCAAAACACCATCTTAACGACCTCAAACGGCCAAAAACAGACCTTGGTCATTGCTAAGAAATGAGTATTGCTCAGAAGATCGTTTCCGATGGACCCACCAAATTTCAGGTCAATCAGAGTCTGAAAATTTTCAAACTCAAAATCTGTGACCAAATTGGTTAGGAAAAATCGTTTTTCATGTTTCAGGATTCAAAATATTTTTAGTTTATACTCTAATCATGCAGCAACATATAATAAACTGATATCCATGAATCAAGATCAACCACATATTTTGAAATTTTCGTTTTCACAAAAATACTACTTTTTTTTTTAGAAAAACAAACAATACAAGTTCATATTTTTAAAAAAAACTGCATGCATGCAAGTAATTATTTTTATGAAACCCTAGCCATCTAGTTAGACATGAGTAGGCTCTGATACCAATTGAAGGAATATAACCACAGCGGAAGCAATTCCAGGATCATGAACTCACATGTAATCTAGACAAACTAGCAGGCTATTAAGTTTTACATAAACATAAAACGGAATACCTCTTGAAGCGTGACTTCAACCTTGAAACAAATCTTCAATCACGAGCAGGATCATCTACAGGGTCGTCCTCCAGTTCCATGATTTTCTGTCGTGTGTCCGAACAATAGCTAGACTAATAATCACTTGGGTGGAACAAGTGTTTCAGAAAGAGAAAAACTATTTAGGGTTTTTCTTGTTTGTCTATTCTCCCTTTTTGGCAAAGAATCCCCTTTATATAGTTTTAAGAGTAAAACCCTTTTCCAAAACTGTATAGGATTCTTTTCCACCAAGAAACCTCTCTCCTAGTCCTAATTGGATTCGGTCACAACAGGGACCACAGAATTAATTAATGAGGCTTCCAATTATGGAATTAATTCTTTTTCTCTAGAATTAATCTTTCCATAATAAATTACAAATTATTTCCACTAGAAATTCGTAATTGCACTCCTCAGTTGAATTTCAAATTCTTCCATCAAATCTTATTTAACTCCCCACGTTAAGATTACAGACACCAATCAATAATATCAAATTACTGATAATTTAATATATTAACTAAATATACATATCCTTTAGAGTTCCGCTTAACTTATTCCATGTGCCGAATACAAAATCCACTGGCCAGATTTACACATAGAAACTTATAAGCTTTCATAAAGGGGTGTCATCAATCTCTATATCGAGACGTGGATTCTATCAACTAGCTATTACTTCGCAAATGCATATTATCATTATCCAACTTATCAGGAATTATTTGACCTAAATATCCTAGACCTCACCTATTGATAAATCAAGACAATGAATAATATACATCACTAATAATAACTATATCAAGATTGAGAGTATAAGTACATCTGATGAGCTAGAGAGTTTATTTTATATAGTCAGTATAAAAACACTTATCTCTACTTGGTCCGTTCAATGCACACAAAGCGCACTAGCACAAGAAGTTGGAACTATACCATTCCCATAATCAAGATAAATTATATATAATCTTGTACTACAATCATACCGATGGCTTTGTCCAATTTTCATCTTAGATTGTGAACATTACTTTATTATTTATAAGAATCGATGATTTAATCTTCCGTGTATAAGCTTGGCTCTACACACTAAATCAACTACTATTTAAATAATAGGACACACATGACACAATTGATCTAAATAAATAATAATTCATTATCTTTAGTAAATGAATAACCAATTGTTAAACCGGGAATAATCTAACTAAAACCGCATGGTTATTAGTATATTCCAACATCTACACCTTCGCTCCACAGCTCCTTCAATTCATCCACCAAAGGACGCAAATAAACATCAATATCTTTTCCTGGTGCTTGGGGACCAGGAATAAGAAATGACATCATCATAAATGGATCCTTAAAAAAAATTGCAAGGAAGAAGATTATAGGGAAATAAAATGATAGGCCACATACTATAAGATGTGCTCATGTTACCAAATGGATTAAATCCATCGGTTGCAAGGCCAAGTCTAACATTACGAGGTTCTTGTGCAAACCACGGATGGTTGTTATCAAACTCTTTCCACGCCTCAGAATCATCAGGATGCCTTAAAACATTCGCCTCGTAAATATGTTTATCTTTATGCCACCTCATGTCCTCACTTATTTTCTTTGACATAAACAATCTTTGGAGTCTCGGCTTTAAGGGAAAATGACGGAGGATTTTATGAGGAATTTTTTTATCCTTTCCCTTGTCAGTTTTCCACCTCGATGTACCACAATGTGGACACTCTTGTCTATCTTTAAATTCACCCCATAAAGCATACAATCATACTTGTAAGCATGGATCGAAATGTATCCTATTTCCAAGCCTTGTAGCATCCTTCTAGCATCATAATATGACTTGGGAAGTGTCTCACCATTAGGTAATGCCTCTCTTAGCAGTCTCAACAACATATTAAATGACTTATTACTCCATTGATTATACACTTTCAAGTGGAGCAACATCACAAGAAATGAAAGCTTTGAAAATTTATTACCAGTGTTTGTCTCCTCCTGAAGATTGGCAAATAAACCTCCACTAACTTCTTCTAACATGGCATGAATTCCATCACCATTGTCATCTTCTTCATTTTCATCTTCTTCGTTTTCATCTTCATTATAATGTGCTTCATCAGTGTCTCTCCTTTCTGATTGTTCCCCATGGTGTACTCATTGCACGTAAGTTTCCATAAATCCTCTTAGAAACAAGTGATAAAGCACTACATCTTGTGTTTGAAAATAAATATTTAAACAATCTTGGCATGGACATCGAACTGTTGAATTTTGTTTAAAGCGAGGTTGAATGAATTGCATAAAAGATAGGACACCCTTCACATATTTTTGCAAGAACTTCGGTTCATGTATCCAGCTTCTATCCATGATCAGCTGCACAAACATTGAAACCACCAAAATTAAGTACCATTCAATCCACATAAAAAATCAAACTTCAATCCGTTCCTTATAACAAATCAATTCATTAATAAAAATTCAGCATTCGGATGCAAAGTTCAAATAGACAAGAGAAGACAGTGATCCAGCAGTTATGTCAAGTAATGCAGAGTCTCCCGCTGGAGATCTTATTGAGCTATCTTCAAAAAAATTGCACTCAGAGTTGGTTGAATTAAGTGAGACCCCTGTTGATCCTGAACATCTAAGACCTGCCACCAAGGCCTCTCTGAGAAAGAAACAGTCTCTTGGCTCAACAAAAGGAGGAGATTCAATTGATATTGATGAAGTCTTTTTGGAAGTTTGTTAAATTTTTTTCTTTTTCTTGAAATGAAAAAACTAGAAGTTCTTGCCTAGAAGATTAACTTATATGCTTTGATTTTACAATATGCCTTGATATAATACTGCACGAGTTGACTCGATATAACATAACTTTGCTTCCTTTATTCTAGTCTCCAAAGGTCCTAGCTGGAGAAACATTGATTGAAATTAGTCTATTCAACTTGATTAGCATATTGCACCCACGCATCTGGTTGCTCGCTGCAGTAGTATGAGTTATTCTTTTCCATCAACTAACTGTGCTCAACCATTGAAGTTTGCTTCTAATATGTATTAAAAGATGATTATTAACTTACGGCGGTTACATATTACATGATAATCATGAAAAAGGGAAGTATGGTGCACAAAGCTTCAACTCATTCCTTATAACAAATCAATTCATAAATCAACATTCAGTTTTTCAGATGCTAATAATCAAAGAGAGGGGAGAAGGCAGTGAAACTACAAGAATAAAGCTATGATTAAAATAAAAGAGGAGAACTTACCAGAGAGGTCTGATGGCGATGAACGCAAGGGAACCAAGAGCAACGAGTTACACTATCGGGTGAGGGTTGCCGCTCCAAATTTTCTAAGAACCTGGATGGTGCGGGCGGTGATTGCTTATTTGACAAAAAAAAGTAACCCATAAAATTTTGTAAAAATATGAGTAAAATTTAGGCGAAAGCTAAACAACTGAAGTAGTAATTATTATTTTTATTTAAGATATCAAAGTTTGAATGAAAAGCTAATTAAAATCAACTATGGTTTATTATTTTATTTGAGTTATTACACTTTCTTTTGTGTCACATGAAATTCAAAGTAAATCAATTCAATATTCAGATTTAATCAATTCAATTTATTATGGTTGGGATAAATTTTTTGCTTGAATCAATATATTTTCGGCAAAAGCTTGACTTGACTCAGCTATTTTTTGGCCAAAGTTTGGATCGAGGTAACTCGACCATAGCTAGTAAGAACTCGGCTCGATTAGCTTCAGACTTCATCGAGCTATCCCAACTTAATTCTGTTGGATCGGTTTGATCAGGTCATTAATACACATAAATTAAAATTCATCCACTAGCCTCAATATTTAATTTACTGAATAGGTCGACTTGACTTGGCTAAATATTGGTAAAAATTTTGCTCGACCAAACTACATTAAAGCTCAATCAAGCTCGGACTTGAACGGGCAAGCTTGACTCACCTTTATTGGCTCGATTTGAATCACGTAATTATTACATTAAAACTAAACTTTATCCATTAACCTCATTATTTAATCTACTGAAATTAGCGTGCATTCAGATTAAACTTATAATATGTATCATTCAACCATATTTTAGTTTAATTATTTATTTGAGTTATTAATTCTTATTTTTTTTCATTTTGGTCAAAAGTTTGCCCGACTCTGCTCTATCATAGCTCGGTAATAACTCTGTTTGATCAAGCTCGATAATAACTCGGTTTGATCAAGATCGAGCCTGATCAAACTAGATCGGCTTAGCTCTATTAACTTTGAATCAGTTAATCATTACATTGAAATAATCCTTATCCATTAGCCTCAATAGTTAATTTATTGAATTAAGTTTGAGATATGTATTACTCAACCACATTTTAATTTAATTATTTAATTAAGTGATTAATTCTTATATTTTTTTCATTTGGCAATTTTTGCCCGACTTTACTCGATAATAACTCAGTTTGATCAAGCTCAAACATGATCAAACAAGCTCGACTTAGCTCGATCTGTTAAATTTGTTGAAACACTTAATTACTATATTGAAACAAAACTTCATCCAATAACCTCAATAGTTAATGTATTGAATTTAGTTTGGTAAAGTTTGGCTCGGCTCAACTAAATTAAAGCTTGGTCAAAAGTTGGCTCGATCAAGCTTAGACTCGATCAAGCTAGCTCGACTCAGCTCTATTAGCTCGGTTCGAATCACATAATTATTACATTAATTAGAACTAAAACTCATCCATTAACCTCAATATTTATTTTTTACCGAGTTTAGTCTGAATTCAGATTAAACTCACAGTATATATCATTCAACCACGTTCGAGTTCAAATATCTATACATTTAATTCAATTATTTAATTAAGTAATAAATTTTTATATTTTTTTCATTTTGGTCAATTTTTTGCCCGACTCAGCTCGATAATAACTCAATTGGATCAAGCTCGAACGTGATCAAACAAGCTCGGCTTAGCTCGATCAGTTAAATTTTTTGAAACACTTAATTACTATATTGAAACAAAACTTCATCCAATAACCTCAATAGTTAATTTATTGAATTTAGTTTGGTAAAAGTTTGGCTCGACTCAACTAAATTAAATCTTGGTCAAAACTTGGCTCAATCAAGCTTAGACCAGATCAAGATAGCTCGACCCAGCTCTATTGGTTCGGTTCGAATCACGTAATTATTACATTAATTAGAACTAAAACTCATTCATTAACCTCAATATTTCTTTTACCGAGTTTAGTCTGAGTTCAGATTAAACTCACAATATATATATCATTCAACCACGTTTGAGTTCAAATATCTATCTAAGCTATTAATTGTTATATTTGGTTTTTTTTTTTTAAAGTTTGGCTTGATTAAAGCTCGGTCAATTAGGTTAATATTAACTGAATTTTCAAAAGGTATAGCACACATAGAAACAAAACTTTAAAGAGTCGATTCATGCTCAGTACGAGTTCAATTACATTGCAACAGAGCTCGTTTGGACTCAATTTGAATCAGACTCAAGCTAGGCTAAGCTCTTCTCGGGCTCGACTCGAGTTAGGTTGTACTGTAACAACGCCCTGTTGGGTTTGACTTCAGCTTGCCTCGACTCGATACAATATAAAGCTCAACTGAGCTTTGCTCGATTCGGTAATAACGCAAACTTGATTGGGCTCAGCTCACCCGGCTCAATGCCTATGCTCTCAAATTAAGTTTCCTCCCTTATTTTAATTTTTTGGCACTTTTTTTAATCTATTTATCATTAATATAAAATATTATAATATGACTAGTTTCTCCTTACTTATATTGAAACCTTTTAAAATTGAATTTCATTCATACTTTCTCGAACAAATTCTTCAATAGTGAAAAACCTAAATGCATTGGTTTTATTCCTCTCAAACCTTTTACCTCTTCCTCTTCTTTCTTTTGGTTAGTTAATTTATCCATCAAAATTTCTGTAAAAACAATCAAAGATTTACCGCTAAAAAATTCTTCTATTTTTAAATCCTTCCAGAAGGGCTTCTTATTTTTAGTTTTTAATTTCTTGATATGGCCTGTATAAATTTTACTGAAATTTTAGTAGGAATGGAAGATAAGTATTAGTGAGAAATCTTAGGATTAGAGTCAACCACTTCTCCACTTATTAAGTTTTTGGGATAATCTCTTCAAACTCGTCCTTCTGTTTCCCACCCAATATACAAACACTATCTCACGCTGTAAAAATAAAGAAACTTTTTTTTTTTTTTTGGCGCTTTAGTTTTTAGGTTTTGCCTCAAAAATTTTTTAGGATAACCACTACCTATATACACGAAATCAAATGGAAAAACTTCATTGCAAAGTGGTATTTAGTGTATATTTACACACACTTACTGAAGCATGACAGTACAGAAGGGAAAAATATTAGAAAATATCCTATTGGGACGTTTGCATTTAGTTAGAACCTGTCGCAGTTCCCTCTGTTATTCTTGAGATATTTACTAATTGTGAGGCATCCTGTGTGTGAATATCTTGTTTCGTATGCAGAAGAATGGAAGCCCTATTATGCTTTATTTTGTGTGTGAATATAGTAATTGACATCTCTAATTTAACTCAGTTCTACATGTTATTGCTAGTTTATAGTCTCTTTTAGTACTTGGTAAGTTGGTATCAATTTTAACTTTTAAAGAATGGAATGAATATGAAGTGACGTTTTTTTTTTTTTACACAAGTAACATACTATTAGCAATTATTCTTCCAAAATTAATTCATCCACCTAAATTCAATTACAGCAACATATAAGTTTTCCTTGCCTCTCTATGTTTCAGCAGCAACTCTGATGTAGGGAATCAAACGCGGAAAGTAAAAAGATAAAGAACGAGACGTAACTCGATCTCTAATCCCAAGTAGCAACGGAGAACTTGTTCCGTTACACCCCGAGAGAAGGACAAGAACACCTACGCTATGCAACTACCCTCGAGCTAACGCGAGCACGCAAGTAGAATGGTCGGAGAGGAAGAGTATTCATCTAGATCCGCTAGAAGAACTACAAGTCCCAAAACAAAAGGTTTCATTCAATAATCAAGAGCCTTGCTCATGTTCAACATTCATTCATCATCAATAATAAAAACTCCGTGTAAAATAAGCTAGGCTTGGGTATTTATAGTGTTTCCCAAGCTTACACAAAGACTTAACTACCCTTACTAATAAGGTTCAACAAATAAGCCACGTAGGGAAAAATAGTAAAAGAAACATAAGTTCAGCAGCTAGGAGGGGCGCCTGGGGCTGGGAGGGGCGCCTGGATCATGCTGAAGCTAGGCTGGGCGCCTGGAGCTAGGCGGGGCGCCTGGCTTGGCCTTCAGCTAGGCTGGGCGCCTGAAGCTAGGCGGGGCGCCTGGCTTGGCCTTCAGCTAGGCTGGGCGCCTAGCCAGGTGGGGCGCCTGGTGCTTTGCTGGGCCTTAGGCAGTGAGCTCCCTAGGCGGGGCGCCTGGGGTAGGCGGGGCGCCTAGCTCTGCTGGGCTCTCTTCTTCCTTAGGCGTGAGGCCTAGTTTGAGCACCCGGAACGGCTTCCAATCGCTTCCTTCTTCAAGGCCCTTCCTCACCAAGTGTAAATGCGCTTCTTGGACATCCTTGGCTTGGCTCCGAGTGAATGGTCTCCTCGTGGTGGATTGCCCGGCATCATCCTCCCCTTCTTGAGAAGATTTCGTCCTCGAAATCGAGGCATCATCATCCACGACTCCTTCATTACCTACATCCAAAGGAACCAAGTCACAAACATTGAAAGTATTAGAAACTTGATACTCACTTGGCAAGTCGATCACGTAGGCGTTGTTGTTTATCTTTGAGAGCACTTGGAATGGACCATCGCCACGGGGTGCTAACTTCCCTTTTCTAAGGTTTGGAAACCTTTCTTTCCGGAAGTGCACCCACACATAGTCACCCTTCTTGAGTTCCACCTTCTTGCGTCCTTTGATTTTCTTGGAAGCAACCTTAGCATAGGCTTCCTCCAAATTCTTCTTCGCCTTTGCATGGAGTTCCATCATTGCTTTTGCTCTAGCTTTACCTTCAAAATTAACAACCATTTCCCTTGGCAAATGGGTTAGATCAAGGGGAATCAAGGGGTTAAAACCATAAACACACTCGAATGGAGTCATGCCAATCATTCTATGCACGGTTCGATTGTAGGCAAACTCCATAAGAGGTAGCTTATCTATCCAAGTCCCACCCTTACCTCGGGTCATGGCTCTAAGAAGAGCACCCAAGGTTCGGTTCACCACTTCGGTTTGCCCATCGGTTTGGGGGTGGTGGGACGAAGAAAACAAGAGTTTGGTGCCAAGGGCACCCCATAAACTCCTCCAAAAATGACTTAGGAACTTAGTGTCCCTATCACTCACTATGGTTTGAGGCACACCATGCAATTTAAAGATATTATCAATAAACAAGGTTGCAACATGTTGTGCATCATCACATTTACGACATGGAATGAAATGCGCCATTTTGGAGAACCTATCCACGACAACATAAATGCTATCATGGCCCCCCCTAGTCCTTGGTAATCCCATCACAAAATCCATCGAGATATCCAACCATGGACTAGTAGGTACGGGGAGTGGGGTATACAAACCATGGGGGTTCGACTTGGACTTAGCAACCTTGCATTCAAGACAAGAGTTGCAAAGTTTCTCAACATGAGTCCCCATTTTTGGCCAATGGAATTGTTCCCGAAGGATGGCCAAGGTCTTGTCCCGACCAAAATGCCCCATGAGTCCTCCACAATGTGCCTCTCGCACAAGCAATTCCCTCCATGAGGACTCGGGTATGCACACTTTACCATTCTTAAAGATATATCCATTAACCCATTGGTATTTCTCAACTCTCTCCCCCTTCTCTAGAGCGTCAAGGACACTCTTTAGCTTTGGGTCATGAGCATACATCAATTTAATGCTCTCAAACCCCATGAGCTTAGAGGTGAGAATGGTGGCTAGAGCAAACTTTCTCGAAAGCGCATCCGCCACAACATTGTCCTTCCCTTTCTTATATTGAATCACATAGGGAAAGGACTCAATGAATTCAACCCACTTGGCATGTCTCTTATTGAGCTTTTCTTGGCCTCTCAAATGCTTGAGTGACTCATGGTCACTCTTGATTACAAACTCACGAGGCCAAAGATAGTGTTGCCAATGGGCAAGGGCTCTCACAAGGGCATACAACTCCTTGTCATATGTAGAATAGTTCAAGGAGGCCCCTTTCAACTTTTCACTAAAGTAGGCGATGGGTTTGCTATCTTGCATTAATACACCACCAATTCCCACCCCCGAGGCATCACATTCAACCTCAAATGCCTTTCCGAAGTCGGGCAATTGCAATAGAGGGGCGGTACTCAACCTACTTTTCAATTCATGGAAGGCCTTCTCTTGAGGCTCTCCCCAAACAAACGGTTGGTCTTTCTTCACCAATTCGGTGAGTGGAGCGGCAATGGAGCTAAAGTCCCTCACAAATCGCCTATAAAAGCTTGCGAGACCATGAAAGCTCCTCACTTGAGTCACGGTAGTAGGAGTAGGCCAATCACGTATGGCCTCTACCTTAGACTCATCCACCTCCACTCCTTGAGCACTCACAACAAACCCAAGAAAGACCACCTTCTCAACACCAAAGGCACACTTTTTAAAATTAGCATAGAGCTTTTCGGCTCTCAACTTCTCAAGCACTAGCCTAAGGTGTTCAACATGGTCGTCTATTGATTTGCTATAGATCAATATATCGTCAAAATAGACGACCACAAACTTGTTGATGAATGGCTTTAGAACATGGTTCATTAGCCTCATGAAAGTGCTAGGTGCATTGGAGAGCCCAAAGGGCATCACCAACCATTCATAGAGACCAAATTTGGTCTTGAATGCGGTTTTCCACTCATCACCGGGTTTCATCCGGATTTGATGGTAGCCGGACCTAAGGTCAATTTTGCTAAACACACATGAACCGCTCAATTCATCTAACATATCATCAAGTCGGGGAATAGGATGACGGTACTTTACCGTTATTTTGTTCACGGCCCGACAATCAACACACATTCTCCAAGTGCCGTCCTTTTTGGGAACAAGGATCACGGGCACGGCACAAGGACTCAAGCTTTCCCTTACCAAACCTTTAGTGAGCAATTCATCAACTTGCTTTTTCAATTCCCTTGTATCCTCCGGATTGCTCCTATAGGCCGGTTTGTTTGGGATTTGGGATCCCGGGACAAAGTCTATTTGATGCTCAATGCCCCTCAAAGGAGGCAATCCATCCGGCATTTCATCCGGGAACATGTCACCAAAATCCTTCAAAACATTCTCAAACACACTAGGCAAAGGGTTAGAAGAAAAATCACAATTAGAGTTAAGGATCATACCTTTGTGCACTAGGCATAGGAGAAACTTGGTGCCATCATTACCTTTCAAGAGCTCGCCCGGTTGCATCATGGCACACATGCCACCGGTAGATGAAGTAGGTGGGATTGCCACCATGCTTTTGGACAAAGGGCTAGTCTCAATGAGTGACTTAGCCTTTGCCACCTCCCTCAACTCCTTCATTTTCTTGTAATCATCACTTACTTGCTTAGGAGTGAGAGGTTTAAGCACAAATCTCTTCCCTTCATGTTTGACCGTGTAAGTGTTGACACGACCATCATGCACCACTTGCCTATCGAATTGCCATGGCCTCCCTAAGAGTAGGTGGCATGCTTGCATAGGCACAACGTCAAACAAATGCTCATCAACATAACTACCCATTCTAAACTTGATCATGGCTTGTTTCATCACCTTAAGCTCTCCACATTCACTAAGCCATTGTAACCGGTAAGGTTTAGGATGCTTCATGGTAGTTAACTTCAATTGAGCCACTAGTGATTGACTCACTACATTTGCACAACTTCCGGAATCAATTATCATAGAGCAAACAACATCTTTGACCCGGCACCTAGCATGGAAAAGATTTTCCCTTTGCAAGGTTTCACTATCCTCCACAATCATAGCTCCTAGGCTCCGTCTCACAACCAAGAAAGTATGAGGATCCTCCTCCTCCATCGTATCATCAAGCAAATCATTCTCCTCTACTCCCTCATCTCCCTCTACTCCCTCTACTCCCTCATCTTCCGATTCACTCTCTTTCTCATATGCATCATTGCCAACAACAATCATGGTCCTCTTTGTAGGACATTCCCTAGCAAAGTGACCATACCCCTTGCACTTGTGGCATTGTATTGAAGTAGAAGTAGGAGCATGTAGTTGAGTTTTAGAGTTACCTCCCACATTAGATGTGTTCTTCTCATACGGCTTTTTCACATCCTTGGTAGCATTTGCACCACTTGTCCCACTTGCACTTGGGAACCTTGCATTTGTAGTAGGAGGCTTCCAATCCTTTGGTTTGCTTGTTGGAGTAGTAGTGCTACTCTTGTAGCGAAGAGATTTCTCCTCCTTGAGCCACTTCTCGGCCTCAACCGCATCTTCACATAGCTTGTAATGATCATCATATTTGTGGAACTTCAATTGTGAAGCTATGTCGCGGTTCAAGCCCCCTTTGAAACGGATCATGGCCGTCTCATTGTCTTCATCATCTAAGTCAAGGATCATTCGGATTTGCTCAAATTCATTGAAATATTCACCAACCGATTTGTAACCTTGCTTCAAATCATATAGACGCCTTTGTTGTTCAACCCGGTATTGGTTGGTCAAATACTTCTCATCCATCACACGGATCAACTCTTCCCAAGTAAGATTAATAGTCATACCCGCCCTTCTTCTATTTCTCTTCACCGACTCCCACCAAGTAGAAGCAAAAGATTCAAAGGAGGATATTGCATACTTGGTCTTCTTCACATCGGGCATATCATTGGTGTCAAAGATACGCTCCATAGCCAATTTCCAACCAATGTACTCCACCGGGTCACTACTTCCTTTGAAAGAAGGAATAGTGAGCTTCACACTATTGAGGTTGTTGTTGTTGTCACGACCCCCTTGGAATTCACTTCAGTCACCTGTTGAAACTCGTTGACAATTCACTTCAGTCACCTGTTGAAATGCTAAAACACTTTAGAAAAAACATGTTTCTGTGATATGATAGTATCGGTCGTCTACTCTACTGTGAAAATAATTTCGATTTATACAATTTTATTTACTAGTTAACTATGTTATCAATTGATTATTCTGCATACAAGTGCCTACTGTTGCTGTGCAGTTCTAGATCTTGCACTTTATTGCTACACTTTTTTCTCAATACTCTGTTATATCCGCCTATACATTGTGCTTTTAACTTTTGGTAGTAAACCAATAAAGAGTTTATATCTTGGGAACATACTAAATATACATATTCTGTTTTTGGTAGAATTCTACAAATCCATGGCACCAGGAGGACGCATAAGTAGACAAAGTATACTTATCGAGGAAACTATTCAAGTTACTCAATCACCAAATCAATCAAATGGCAATATTCCTGCTACCAATACAGGTTTTACTTTTTTATTATATTGATTAGGCTTGTATCTATTGGTTACTTTCCAATGTTGAAACTGAAAATTATGCTAAACTTATAAGAACAATTTTGCGTTAGAAATAACTGTATATATATACACTCCATCCTTTTTGCATTTAGATAGTACCTTTGAATCACCTTTTTTCAATTAGATAACTCCATAAGAATCAAGAAAGGTCGTGGAAAAACTAGAGGAAAAGGTCTTGAGAAAATGAGGAAATCTATGGGAAGAAAGATGGCAATAGAGATTCCAGTTGGCAAAGGGAGACCAGTTAACAAAATCCAATCAGCAAAACTCTCAAATGAGTTAGGCATAATAGCTCGAAATTATCTCTCGCTTCCAAACAAGTGGAAGGAACTCACCCCCAAGGAGAAAGAGGCAGCACTAATTAGATTCCATGTAAGGATTTTTTATTTTATTTTATTACATTATAGTATGTTAATATATCAAAGAGATTTTGATTGTTTTGTACGTTTCTTAAAAACATCTCCTTTTTAGGAGAGGTTTGAAATTAAATTGGATGAGCATTACGTGAAAGATAGTTGTGAGGATATTCTAAAAAATGGAAGCCGCCAGTGGCGCTACAAATTGAAAAAGCTATTTGAAAGTGCAAGCTCCGAGGAAGAGGCTCGTAAAATTGAAGTGCCAGAGTTGACCCCCGAAAATTGGAACAGACTTTGTGACATGTGGTCGAATTCAGAACATAAGGTAAGTTATATTCAAATATATGTTTACTTTATTAGTCACATTATTACTTAAGTTATTTATATTTATGTTTTCTTTGTAGAAACGATGTGAGATAAATAAGGTCAATCGAACTAAGCTTAAAACTAATCATTTTATGAGTTCAAAAGCATTTGTGGCTACTCGTGCTGAAATTGAAAGTTGTCAAACTCTTATTTTTCTTTTCTAATGATGTTCTACTACTATTTCATATTATTTTCTTATTTTATAGGGTGCAAATGAAATAGGGACGAGCCTAACAGGATTGAGTTCTATAAAAAAACCCATTACACTACTGACAAAGGATGGTCCTCTCTAGAGGCGGAGACTAACTACGTAAGAAATTTATACTATAGTAATATACCAATTATTTGTTCTATCTTATAATTAATTAAAAGATTTAATATTTTTATGCAGAACAAAATCCAAGATTTGAGAGCTCAATCAATTTCAGAAGAAAATCTAATGACGCCCGATGAAATTGTTGATACCGTACTTGCTAGAAGGTCGAGGTATGTTAAAGGTCTTGGCTATGGTCCAAAACCTAGTACGACTAGAGCAACACAAAGAAGGGCACCAGAGTTAGAAGATGCTCTTAGGAAAGCAAAAGAGGATGTTGTTGCACAAAATGAGTTACAAGAACGATTGAATACAGCTGAAGCCGTTGTAGCAAATCAAAACACCCAAATACAAGCATTGACTTCACAGTTGGTTACTGTATCGACACGTCATGAGGAAATAAAAAGACTAGTGGAACGTCTTACTAGCTCATTACCATCAAGGTTAGAAGTACTACAACATTAAATAATTACTTCTATTATATTTTTCTTATCAAATATAACTAGTATTAATTTATCCAAAAAGAAAAAGAATAGTAAGTTTTAGGATCTTTATAAATAGAACTATGCAAAAGTTACAAGTTCAGCCTTGCATAGGCCGTAAAGGTAATGAAACTTACTCTGCATAATACTTTCTCAAGTATGGGGCCATAAGGAATTGGCCCAAGTTGCCGTCAATCCTTGGAACCATCGATGTTGTCTCCCTGAATCTAAACATGCGCCTTTGGAATCTAGATAACCAACATCAAGAGAAACGAAAGCAAAACTATTAGACTGTAGAGGTTTACTTATACAACTACTGGACATTACGAACAAAGGAAACAAGATATCACCTCACTCACATAGAAAGCACTGAAATGCCACCTCTAAGTTGAAGAAACTATTCGATGTCCATATGAATATATGACACTTGAAGTTTCCATTTTTGTTTGGCTGATTGAAACATTTATAAGTTCTATATTTTTGGATTCTTTTCTCTTAATGATGATTTGTAACAAATAGGTAAGAGAGTAGGTGTTCACAGACCACATGTACATTTCTTTGTATATGTGTGATGATCTTAAATCCTAGTTTAATTTACACATCAGTTTAATGATGTAAATGGTAATTACTGCATTTCTTTCTTCCCTACCATGTACTGCTCTTTTTCTTTTCCCATATTTTGTTCTGAAAGGAAGTTGAGGTTGGGAGAAACTGTCCTGATGGCTTAAAGCTCGGGAAGCTGATAATGAATATGCATTCTTGACTTTCTAAATTGTTTACACATGGAAGAAATAAACTAATGATGACTTATTCTGCACAAAAAAATATTTGTTCTCTGGAATTTTGAAAGATAGTCGTAGAAGTATCAGTAAATGTTTCCTGAATTTGCTAATGCACTAGACCATTTTATGTTCAACTAGCTTGGCAGCTTAGCCTGTTTTTTAATAAATGTTTCTTAAATGTTTGATGGCATAGTGATAAATGTTTGATGGCATAGTTAAATACCATGATTTGAATGAGTTATTCTCCGGATAAGTCTTGTTCAAAATCTATTATTTTGGAAAATGCACTGAATGTTTCTTGAATTCTTTCTAACTTTGTATTTATCATTTCTGTGATGCAGCGCACAATGAACTTCCTAATCAGATTATCAACTTCAGGTACATTAACTTGATCGTTATTTGTTCTCATTCATTTTAACTTTCACAATTTTGTTATATCTTTCGCCAATTAGAATATTTTATTTGTATCTTGACACCAAAGTTTGTAATCAAAATTTAATCTTTTCTTTCCTTTCTTTTTCACAGGTTTGTGAAAGTGGAAACTAAATCAAGACTAATCGCCAGTAAAGTGTCACTGCATTGCTACTCTGAACAGTAACCTCCAGTTTTTAGTCTTAGCTTTTTAGTACTAGTATGCATGAATTACGCTTTCATGTTGGACAAGTTTTACTTTATTTATTGCTTTTTATTTAAAGAGTTTGTAGTGAAATATTATTTTAATATTGTTCAGCTGTTCTTGGTTATTGCATCGTGAGTTTTTTTTTTTGGATAAACTCCTATCTAACATTAAATATTTAAGAAAATTTGTTACAAATTATATTGTTCTATTGAAAACTAATTAAATAATAATTAAAAATATTAGAACTATGACGAAGTTAAAAATGTCACCAAATGTTAGTAATTACTGACGAAATTTTTTATCCTCAAAGGGTAATTTTTTTTAACGACGATTACATTTTTTTTTTCAAGACAATACGAAATTGTCACAGAACATATTAGTTTGTCATAAATTAAATATATTCAGTGACAAAATTAATATTGTCGTAGAACTCTTCTTATTGACTACGAAAGAATTTTTTTTATGACAATTGCAATCGTCTTTAAAAGTAAATATTTTAAGTGACAATTTTGTTACGTCGGCAAATGTCATATTTTTTGTGACGATAACATAGTTTTTACTAACGAAATTGGTTACCATATTTATTGTCACTAATTAGTACATTTCACGACGATTTTTTTTTATGTAAAAGATAATCTTTAGTGACGAAAATAGATTTGTTCATCCACGAATTGCACATAACATTAATGACGATTTACGTCGTCACTAATTAATAAAATAATCAGCGACAGGTTAATTTTCGTCGACATTAACAACCTTTTTAGCGATGAAAGCATATAATCAACTACAAAAATTATATACCTTTACTGATAAATATATTCGTCAAAAGTAGTATACATTTTGGGACAAAAGAGTTTTTCGTAGCCAATACAATGTTGTTTAGCGACGAAAAATTAAGCCGTCTTTAAATACTTTTAGCGACACATTGTATAGGGACGAATAGTTGACAAAAAAAATTCGTCGAAAATTATTTTTGGTGACGAAATATGAACTTTAGGTGACGAAATAATTCGTGGCTGATAACCACTTTTGTTGTAGAGATTGTTGCAGCCAAAATTTTACAAGCTAAAAAAGTTTGAAATCAGTAGGTCATAATTTGTGAAGATCAACGCTAGAGAACTTGACAAGATTGTAGCTTGTTATGGATCTATGAGAAAAAACAAGAGTTTGAAGAACGATATATTAGTCGCTATTCGAATCGTTCAAATTTAGAGAACTAGAGATACTCATAAAAAATAACATTAAGGTAAATAATGCTGAATTATTTACTGATCTTTTCAGAAATAGCAGTCGAAATTCATTACTTTCATTTTTGAGTAGGTATACATATCATACATAAAATATAAATAAACTAAACATTCTATGGCTCTTTTTTGTTAAAAAGGCTAATGAGTGTTCAGACCCTATTATTTTTTTTTCAATTTGTGATATTCCCAATACTGTCATTTTTGCAGATGCCTTCTAATTCATACTCTTTTTGCCAAGAAATTAAAGAGTAAAGATGTTAAACTTGGCATCTCAATTCGGGTAACATGTCATCAATTAGCCATCTCGCCATCCATTTATACGCTTCTTGAGTCATATGCACACCGTCCCAACTGATGTAAGCACTAGGGTCAGCGCACACTTGAGCTCCTGGAGCTCCACACCTTACACTTTTATCAAGATTATAATTTGGTAATCCACAACAAGCTTTCTGCAAAGAGTTCTTGTCAAAACCTGCATATTAAATAACTCATGGTAAGTATTTGTGAATGTATATAAACATCTTTGAAACTCTAGAATGGAAGTCTTTTAATGAAGGTTATTGTAAATAGGTTAGATATGTAAATAGGTTAGATATGTAAATTGTATATTCTGCCAAGCCCATTAAGTTTTACTTGGTCCCTAAGTTAGGTTTTCTAGGTTTTCTCTTGTATAAATATAGGACTCCTTTCATCAATGAAAGGCAAGAGTTTTCACCTAAAGCTTGTTCAATTTTTCTTTGGTGTGTGTTCGATTTTCGTTTGGTGTGTTTGATTTTTACACGGTATCAGAGCCACCGTGAAACTCTTCAGGTAGAAAACTAATGGCAGCTCCGATAGGCGGTGCCGGTGGAAGAGGCGTTACCCAAGGAGTAGAGGGTGATGTTGCGGTCGTACGGAAGACCATCTCTCCGTACGACATCACTTCGAATGAAAATCCTGGTTTGATTATCACACAGGTCCAATTGACTGGTGAGAACTATGAGAATGGGCACGGTCGGTTATGACGGCGCAGCGTGAAAGGAAGAAGTTTGATTTTGTTGATGGATCGATTAAGATGCCCGGTGAAGAGTCGGTCGATTATGAAGATTGGTAGACTATCAACTCTGTTCTGGTGCCGTGGATTAGGAGTTCGATCGAGCCTACTCTTCGAACCACTATATCGCACATGGAGGTGGCCAAAGATTTATGGGAGCATCCAGGAACGTTTCTCCGTGGGAAACGGACCTCAGATTCAGGAATTAAAAGCTGCTTTGGCTTGTTGCAAGCAAAAGGGATTGACTATTGCTGCTTACTAAGGAAAATTGGCTATGTTGTGGGAAGAACTTGGAAATTGTGGTAAGTTTCCAACTTGTTCGTGTGGAAAGTGCACATGCAATCTAACGGTTGCACTGGAGAAGAAGAGAGAAGAAGATAAGGTTCATTTATTTCTTATGGGTTTGGTTGAAAATCTTTATGGAACTGTGCGTTCCAATCTCTTGGCTCAAGATCTGTTGCCATCGATGAACAAATTCTACCAAAAGGTGATTCAAGATGAACGGGTAAAGGGTATGGCACGAACTCAGGAAGAACGAGGGGAGGTAACAGCATTTGCTGCACAGCGATCACCTCCACCGAAGAAAGGCTATAAGGAGTGTCACTTGTGTGATCGAGGTGGACATCCTCCGGAACTGTGCTATGAAGTTATTGGTTATCCGGAGGGATGGGTGCATTATCCGAAGCAAGGTTCTCAGAGTGGGGGACATGGAAGAGGAAGAGCTGAAGGTAATAGAGATGGAAAAGGTCGTGGACATCAACAGTATGGTTCGAATACTGGCCGAGGACGTGGTAATAATCGAGCAAATGCTGCTCAAGCTGAGTCCGAAGGTGGAGAGATTGGACACATGACTGTGCCCGGACAAACCAACTTGTCTGGTATAACGAGTGATCAGTTGAAGATGCTGTTCGATTTGCTGAACAAGGAGAAGACAAGTACAAGTGAACCATCGATTGGTAAGAAAAGTCATCTTCCGTGGATTATTGACACGGGAGCATCGAATCATATGATCGGTCAAATAAGTGTTTTGGAGAATTTACGGACAATACCAAAGTGTCCGGTAGGTTTACCAAATGGAAGTGGTACGATGGCGACGCACGAAGGATCCATCAGATTTAACGAAGACATGGTTCTTCACGGAGTGTTATATGTGCCCGAAATGACTTGCAATTTGATTTCTGTATCTCAATTAATTAATCAAGTTGGTTGCAATGTAAATTTCACTAATGATTTGTGTGTTATGCAGGACCGAGCTACGGGGAAGTTAATTGGAACGGGTGAACAAAAGAACGGACTCTACTACTTTCGGGCGATACCCTTCATGAAGGCTATGAAGGTTGATGTGATAGATTTGTGGCATCAAAGGTTAGGGCATCCTTCGATGCAAGTAACAAATTCTCTTTCAGTTTTAGAAGATAGTGGGAGAGTAGCTTAGAAGGAAAAGCATGTGATGTATACCTTAGGGCAAAGCAAACTAAAAATGTATTCCCTTCAAGTAATAATAAAGTTGCCGAACCTTTTGATTTAATTCATTGTGATTTGTGGGGTTCTTATAGAACTGAATCTTCGTGTGGAGCATCATATTTTTTATAGTTGTTGATGATTGTTCAAGAGGAGTATGGGTGTTTTTGTTAGTTGATAAAAGAGAAGTCGGACAAAAATTGAAAGATTTTTTCGCTATGGTAGAAAGACAATTCAATAAACGGGTTAAGTGTGTCCGGAGCGATAATGGAACCGAATTTGTAAGTTTGAAAGGGTGTTTGAAAGGGTATTTTCTTGAAAAAGAGATCTTGTTTCAAACTTCCTGTGTGGGAATTTGTTTGGTTGCTTATGTTACGCTCGTAATCAAGTTCTAACAGGTGACAAATTTGAGAGTAGGAGTCGTCGATGCGTGTTCGTGGGTTATCCAAATGGGAAGAAAGCATGGAATGTGTATGTTTTTTAGGCAAAGAATTTTGTGATATCGAGAGATGTGGTGTTTTACGAAAAGGAATTTATGTTCGCATCAAAGGAGATTGAGAAAGAAAAATGGAGTCAAGATGTGGTTCCTGTCACCGTAGCATTGGAGGAAGAAGATGAGAGTGTGCGAGGAAGGGGGTGTTGAGACTAATGTTCAAATGACTCCGGAAATTGAACCCGAAGTTGTGACTCTGGAAATTGAACCCGAAGTTGTTCCCAATGTAGCTCCCGGACACAATGAGGATGGTATAATAATCGAAGAGTTGGGTCGTGGAAAATGGACTAAGAAAGAAAGTATTTTGTTGAGAGACTTTGTTACTAATACGGTCCAACATATGAGTCACTAGTATCGTCCTGTGTTAGAAAATCTGATTGTTCATCCGTTTCTCAACAACCTTCTGGTAAGCCCTATCCTTTAGCACACTATGTCAATTGTGATAATTTTTCTTCGAAACATGTGAGTTTTCTTGTAGCTATAACGCAAGGACATGAGCCTACCTCCTATTCGGAGGCGGTGAAAATGGAAAATGGAGAACAACCATGTAGCAAGAGTTGAAGGCATTGGAGGCAAACAAGACTTGGGAGCTAGTTCGCTTACCTCCGGGGAAGGAGGACCTCGGATGCCGATGGGTATATAAGATAAAATATAACTCAGATGGTACTATTGAAAGGTACAAAGCACGACTGGTAATTTTTTGGAATCATCAAATCGAAGGAGTTGACTACACGGAGACGCTCGCACCGGTTGCAAAGATGGTGATTGTTCGAGTTTTTTTTGCTGTAGCAGCTGCTAAAAATTGGGAATTGCATCAGATGGATGTACACAATGCATTTTTACATGGTTATCTTCATGAAGAAGTGTATATGAAATTGCCTCCGGAGCATCGCATGACGGGGAAAGGAACTGTGTGTCGCCTTCGAAAATCATTGTATGGTTTAAAACAAGCTCCCAGATGTTGGTTTGCGAAGTTGTCAGCTGCTCTTAAGAAATATGGGTTCCGACAATCGTATTCCGATTACTCATTATTTACGATGAAGAAGGAAAGTGTGCATTTGAATATACTTGTTTATGTGGATGAATTAATCATATCCGGTATCGATTCGAGGGCAATTCGAATTTTTAAGTTGTATCTCTCGAAATGTTTTCATATGAAGGATTTAGGTGTTTTGAAATACTTCTTGGGAGTTGAAGTGGCAAAGGCTCCGAAGGGAATCTTTTTTTGTCGGAGGAAGTACGCATTGGATATCATATCGGAAGCAGGCTTGTTGGGGGCAAAACCGGTTGGTACACCGATAGAACCAAACCATCACCTGGTGCTTGCGACTGGTCGATTTATTAAAGATCCTGAATGCTATCGGAGACTGGTTGGAAGATTGATTTACTTGTAATTTACACGACCGAATTTGTCCTATAGTGTGCATGTTTTGTCACAATTAATGCAGAGCCCCGTGTTGAGCATATGGAAGCGGCGCTAAGGGTTGTTCGATATTTGAAAGATTGTCCGGGACAAGGCCTCGTATTGAATTCTCAGTGTGATATGTGATTGCACGGATGGTGTGACTCCGATGGGACAGGTTGTCCGTGACACGTCGATCGTTGACTGGTTGGTATGTATCTTTAGGGGACTCATCGATATCTTAGCGAACAGAGAAGCAACAAATTGTGTCAAGGTCCTCAGCCGAGGCAGAGTATCGATCGATGGCAATGACTGTGTGTGAATTGAAGTGGTTGAAAGGGATATTATGGAACCTTGGTATCGATCACAATTCTCCGATGAATTTGAAGTGTGACAGTCAAGCAGCGTTACATATTGCTCGGAATCCTATTTTTCATGAACACACTAAACACATTGAAGTCGACTGTCACTTTGTTCGGAATGAGATTATCGGAGGAATCATTCGTCCCAGCTATGTGCCTACGACCACACAACTGGCCGATATTTTTACGAAGGCACTGGGACGGGCCCTGTTCGAGTATTTCCTTAACAAGTTGGGCATAAGGAATTCTCATGCTCCAACTTGAGGAAGGGGGGGGGGGGAAGAGAAGGGTAATGAAGGTTATTGTAAATAGGTTAGATATGTAAATATGTTAGTTATGTAAATTGTATATTGGACCAAGCCCATTAAGTTTTACTTGGTCCCTATGTTAGGTTTTCTCTTGTATAAATATAGAACTCCCTTCATCAATGAAAGGCAAGAGTTTTCACCTAAAAAGCTTGTTCAATTTTCTTTTGGTGTGTGTTCGGTTTTCGTTTGGTGTGTTCGTTTTTTACATCTTTTATAGGTAGCATTTTATCCCTAGCAACTTTCTATTGCGACTCTAGATTAGTCTGCCTAAAGTGAGTACCTAACACTGCGTGCGCGGGAAATAAGAAAATGCATACAGCTTTCTTTACTTTTTCATTTATAATAATGGAGTCTAATTTTTTTTTTTCCAGTAATTCGTCACTCTCTCGTAATATACCTTTTGAAGAGTACTACTTATGCATTTTAAGAAATTTTAAAGGACTGATTGGTCGCTTCAAGTGGGGTGGGAAGAGAATTTGCTGCACCAAAGTTCACATGAAATCAAATGAAAAACAAAACAAAGGAAATCATGGATTAAAAAAGATAAAAGGATGAGTTTTTTCTTACTTACCAAGACTCGCGGCATTTTGTAGAAGCCAGAGATAGGCGTTGTAGTAGTCACCATAAATCAGTGCAATGTTTGAATACTCATTCTTAAGCTCTTCGATGGCTTGTTGCAAATGCTCATTGTAAAAGATTGCCAAATTATTTAATTTTTTTAAGCACTGGTACTCATCGTAGGCAGTTGAGTTATCGGTCATGAATTGTGCTAGCATAATTGGATGACAACCAATTGGGAAATTGCCAGGAACTATAATTCGAATAGCTCCAAAACTAATGGCTCTCTGAAAGTGATAAATCAATTGTTAAAGATAATTCAACAAGAAAAATGTAAACAAGGAAAAATAAATAAGCACCCTAACAATTTAGAAGTGTAAGTATGTTAAAATGTGTCACTAATAACTATTATTGCTTTCTAATTATGAAACTCAATAATTACAAAAAATACCATCCTTTAATTTACTAATAATACTGTAAAAATTTAGTCATGTAGCCTGTTTTGACCGCGTTAAATGAATACTAGCCAGCGATGCAAAACTGTTTGAAGACTAGCCACTTCCGGACAAGTCCCAGTATAAATACTGGAACGTTTCAGTGAACTAACCCCAATATAAAATATGTTTTGTTTAAAGCCCCATTATTTTGTTATGGGACTTGGTATAAAGCTTCAGTCCCATAAGAAAATACTAGGGTTGTGAACAAAACTTGTTCGAAGCCCCAGCATTTTGTTATGAGACTGAAGCTTTATATCAAGTCCCATAACAAAATAATGAGATTTATTCCTTTGATGGGACCTTTGTTATGGGAATATATCTCATTATTTTGTTATGGGATAAAGTCTGATAACAAAATAATGGGACCTTTGAAGATGTTAGTTCAAGGTCCCATTATTTTGTTATGGGATTAGTTTGTTATGAGACTTCTTCAGTCCCATAACAAAATACTTGGGATTTGAACAAATATTTGGGCTTTGAACACCCAAGTAATTTGTTATGAGACTAGTCTCGGGTATTTTTCCAACGCCAATGGAGCTTAAGTGTGCGCGCAAATTTTTTGCTATTCTTTAGTGAATTTTGAAACAGTGGATAGTCTTCAATGAGCACGTACAAAAATGACTACTGATCAAAATTTCCCACATACTCATTGAAGGTATCTTCGTTAGTTTGGTTAAGAAGGACATTTAAGTACTTCCTCTCTTTTTAGTTTAAGTTATTTCTTTATTACTACGTTTAAAAAAAATATTGCATTCACAAAATATTTGAACTTTAATTTTCTCATTTTATTATTAATCACATATTTTTATATCTACAAATATCTTATGATATATTTAAGTTCATCGGATAAAAGTATTTTTCTTTTTAAAGTATTAGCTTCATGCGTAATAAAATTAAATTATGTATAAGTTAAAAGAGAGAGTAATATATTGGGATTTTTACACTCTATACCCATGAAATTTAAAGTATTTACAAGTCATACCCATTAAAAATTACACTACCTATAAAACTAAAAGTATTTACCCAACCTACCCATTTATTATTGTATACTTTTGTTATAACTTATAGGTGTATACCTTTAAGGTATACTGCATAAATTATGGTATAAAAGTTTGGAGGACCATTTATTATTGTATACCTTTGTTATACCTTATAAGTTATATGTGTATACCTTTATGGTATACTGCATAAACTATGGTATACAAGTCTGGATGGGTAGAATGGGTAAATAGTTTAGTGGGTAGGTTGAGTAATATTTGAAAGTAGTGGGTAGTAGCTGTAATTATTTTTTGTTTTGTGGGTATTTTTGTAAGTGTCCCTAATATATTGCACTATTTATTGGGAGTGGGACATACTTGGTTGTGTTCGTACTCATAGGGTCTCTGAAATTAAGCGGTGTGATAGTCACGAATATCGCGAAGACTAAAGAAAGAGGATATACTAGGTATGTACATTCACGACAAGTGAATCTAGCAATATACGGACTATTATTATATTTTCAAATATAGTTTAAAGAGGCATGCCTTGCCTTCAACTCCCCTCCCCTACTACCATATTACGAATTACGGTTGTGAAAAAAGCTCACCAAATTTAATACTTGAAAATTTTCATTTTGTTTGATACTATTTTTATTAATTTGTTACAAAAAGAATGATATATTTCTATTTTTTTAATTGGACTTTTACAGCCAAACAAATACTATAAAATATTAAGATTACAAGCTTCAAAGATTATAACCACACAAATGTTATGACATACTTCAGACTACAAGTTTGCAACGTCTTTTCTTATTATACACATATTATATATGATTATACACATATTATATATAGATTATGCATTCGTCGGCTACTTTTTGTTTAAGGGGCAGTTAAGTGCGCTGTTATTTCTATCAAATTTTCTTCTTTATTAAATTTTATTTCAAGTCAAACTATGATAAACAAAGTGAAACGAATGGAGTAAGCTATATACTCACCTTAACACCATCAATAATGGCTCCAACGATATCTGGCACCATGCTTCTTAACTCTTTCATCGATTTACCTTGCGATAAGCCATAATTGAAATCGTTTCCTCCTATTTCCCCAACTAGGAAAAGAGACTTCTTTAGGTTTTGTGGACAATCTAGCAAGAACAAGGAAAAAGAGAAGGACGTTTAATTAATACATACGACTAGCTAGCTTGCCGTTAATTGGCTTATTAGGAAGAGACTATATAGTATATAACTAAACCATATAACACTTGCTAGGGAAATACGTGTTAATTTAGCAAATTAATTAATTACTATAATTACCAGTGGAGCAGGTGGTTGCTAAATGGGAAGACATCAAATCAAGTTGCATACTCAATGAACCATTGGTGAATGAATTAACAATCTTCTTCTCTGTCAGGATTTCAGTTGATAAAGCGGTAGCTCCTGCTACTGCAAAATTCACACCATGTCTAAAATTTCCATTTTGAAGCTTGTAAGGATTTAGGAGAGGAAGACCAGATTCCAATGCTGTCAAGTAGAAAAAACACATAGCAACATGCAATTATTGAGAGATGCATGGGTTCAAAATTTAAATAAGCTAAATCCTTTGTATAAACTGGGAGTCTGGGACGCATGCACCCCATTAGTGCAAGGTTAGCTAGGAAGAGAAAATCCTAACATATAAGGTAGAAGTTTTATGCGTTTTTTTTTTTTTTTTTTCCAAAGAATAAATTTAGTGCTTCCCCAAAATCTGGAAAACACAAGTCAGACAGAAAGAGAGTAAACTTTTATAGCAAGTAATATAGAGTATATATATATATAATATACCTATGAAATCAATCATGAGCATGCCATCAGAACAACGCCCAGTTGATTTATGTTGGAAATAGTTCATTCCATAAGGAAGTTTTTTACAAACAGAATGAGCTCTACAAAAATTCTCTCTAATGCAGTTGCCTGTATCAGAAAGCGAGTCACCAATTTGATATATTTTGTCAATTTTGCATTTGATCAATCGTGGTTTTTGAAGTGTTATTAGTACTTCTTGAGCATCGGTTTTCATGAAACATTGTTGAATCAGAACCACGAAACTGATATTCAAACAAAGAACTAAGAGATCAAGCAATTTTGTTGTCAGCGCCATTGCCTTTTTTTTTGAAATAGAAATTAAGATGAGCTGAAACTTAAGCGTTTTAAGCATATATATATACTACATCCACTATCGATGAGTAACTTATTATTATTATTACTACTATTATTAAAGACTACAATCTGTGTGTCTAAAAGCCGCCTAGATTTCCTTGAATTATCACTAGCAATTATATTATATACTACGCCAGCATTTTTAAAGTGTCGGTTGGTACGTTTAAATAGTCAACTTATTCGTTTTCTTTCCTTTTCTGTGTATAGGTGTTAACTCGTATCATCAGATTCCAAGTGTTATGATTTTGTATTCTAGACATTAAAAATTTTAAAATATAGTCGAAGTTTGATCCACAGTAGCATATTATAATATAAACCCGGTATATCAAAACATAAAATTCTTCATGTATTCGGGTTTACATACTAAAAAGGATCTGGAACTATACACGCCTTTCTCTTTTGCTTTTCTATAACCATATGATAATTGGCTCCGCAATTTAATATTTGGGTCGCGCAAGTCTCTTTAAGGGGGTGCATTCGTTCCTAGTTAGGGTTAACGTCGACTTCACAAGGCACAATTTACACGCCATGACGTTAGTAACGAACATTCTAGGTAATAAATTTAATTGTTGTAACTTTTTAAAATAGTTGACAATGACAAGAAAACAGAACGCTTGAAGTGGTTACTTATAAAAAATAAAGAAAATCACCAAAAGAATGTGGTGGCAAGATGGGATCCTTTTCACCTTAATCAGAGACAGTGGAGTTTGAGGAACGAAAATTTTGTTGTAGAATTTGAATTGAAATAGACCTATATATATATAACGTGAATTTCATATGGATAAAATTTAAAATATGAAAAGGCTCTAATAAAGAGAGTCGTGTCATGACTAAAAAGTTTCAATACATTCAAATCTAAACATTTAACTAGTGCTAAAATAAGTATGGAACCCTTGTCACTAAAAAGCTTGGCCAGGAGCGCCAAAAATATTATACAACAAATTGCTTAGGGATCGGTGTAGTCAAATATATAATAGAGAAAATAGTTAAAAGTCGGTTCTTAAGGAGCAACTATTTCATATGAATGACCATGGAAGAGCTAGGAAATGATACTTTCGAGTATAATCAAAGAGGTATGGAGGTATTTTTAACAACATATGAAATATTAACGACAATCTTACAAGGTTGAAAGTATACCTGTCAATTGGGCCAGGACCGGCCCGGACCAGCCCGTTAAGAATCGGTTCACCGGTCCGGTCCCGGTCCGGCCGCTACCGGTCCGGTCTAAACCGGTCTTTTTTTCAAAAATTTTAAGCCCGGCTCAGCCCTAACCCATTAAACACCGGTCCGGTCCGGTCCGGTCCGATTTTTCATTTTTATTTTTCATGTTAAGCTAGGTCTATTGGTGATGAATATTTGAAGAAAGCAGAGTTTAATAGAGAGCCCTTACTCCCAAGTTCAGACTTCCTGGAATATTTGAAAGCTAATCCTTCTTGCTGAGCCATCAATCCTTGTACACAAACTCCTTCCAGATGATCAGTTTCTCATATTTGCATCAGATGGCTTATGGGAGCATCTCGAGAATAAAGAGGTCGCAGTTTGATAGAGCCTCCAAGACATCAGAAGCTATACAATTAGTATAAGCTGTGGAATATGTGAAGGGTCGTTCCTTCCATTGTTCAATAGCTTGTAGATATATTAAATTAAGTAAACTATGAGCTTGAGAGTGGCATACTGATATTAGTCATGAACCATTGGACCTACTGATTTCTTCAAAAAAGTACATAAATCCATGGATCTTGGAATCTCACCATTAATTGTAAGTTGATGATTATGCCAGGAGGATGCCTGAGGATAAATTCTGTTTAAAACTCTCTGCTGATTGGCATATGAAACCTGGAAGGTTATGGACTGTTATTCCTGCAACCAAATAAATCAAAAAAGACAACAAACAGAAGTATATTATCAGTTGTTATGGGACAATCCCGAGCCCACAATTTACTTGTGTCTCCTAAGAAATCTAACCCCCTCACAGTTGCCCAAGGTTCACGGGTTAATTTCTCCCAGGATGGAACGGGATAACAGTTCTACTGTAGCAGCGCTTCAAACAGTAGAACACTGCGAACTCAAAGAAAACGGAGCAAATCACACGACTTACTAAGACTTACTTAGTATGCAGAAAAGAGAGGAATGCAGTAAGAAGTTTTGTATTTCTGTGGTTCAGTGTGTGTTGAAATGTTGAAGACTGACCAGCTTATATAGCCATGGGAAATGGAAGGGAGAGTCACCACTAATGGCCACTAACACCACTAACACTGCCACTAATGGCACCTGAATTCATTGCCACTAATGGCTGAATTCACTAAATGTCAGTAATGAGTAGTCCACTAATGAGAAAACGTGGGAGAGTGGGAGAACGTGGAGGAATAACTACGCTGGATTAATCAGATTAATCCATTCACATTTCTGTCAGATTAATCCATTCACATTTCTGTTACACAAACATTCACATTTCTGTTACACAAACAGATTAAATATTAAATATTAATAATAAAAAATATTAATTAATTAATATTTTTAGTTTTTGTTGGTCCAAAAAATTAAGTCAATCAATCATATCAATTGACCGAAATCCGAAATCCGAAATCCGAAATCCGAAATCCGAAATCCGAAATCCGAAATCCGAAGCCGAAGCCGAAGCCGAGACGAGCGAGCGACGACGACGGCGCGAGGCTTCCCTTCTTCTCAACCCTTTTAAGAGCTAAGAGAAGTGAATTTGTATTTAAACCCAACAAAAGTCTTTTCCTCTACCAATATGGGAGAATGTGCATTTCCTTACTAAAAGGAACCTTTTCACCTTCCCACCCATTTCCCATTCACACTCTATTTATTCCAAAATCCCAACAATCCCCCACATGAATGGGGAATGGCTATATTGGAAATATGCATGACAGACTTGTGTGATTTGCAAGAAAGAACTAGTTGCATCGGGATAAGTAGGTTTCCCTTTGAACTTTCCGTAGTGAACATACATCGGATATACTCGGTCAATCGGTAGATTTGATATCTTTGAACCGTTGAGCTTTGGTGTATACCTAGACAACGTATGTCACACAACTAACCCTTAACCGTCTTTGGTTCTCACTGTTGTGTTCGTTTCAGCCATAAACACCGCCTGGTTTCATAAGTACTTAGAGAACTTGCCATACCGAATTCTCCTTGAAGCGGCTTCCACTTCACACTTACATAGGTGATTTCTAAACGTGTAATCCTATAGATGTACACTGTTTGATAATTAAAATATCAAACTTAGACAATCATTAAAAAATGCCTCTAGCATTTTACCCTTGGTACTTGAACATTGTCTAATCATGAGAATGGACCAAACATTAACTGACAATGTTGGACCGTCAAACACGACTATGTATTCTCCTTGAACCTAGTTCTTGGGATCTCCAGTCTCCTAGGTAGAGTTACCGCCGTGATGACTTGTCCTTGGCCATAGTCCCATTCCCTTCGATGAACACTCAACCGCCTCTCTAGTTAGGCCTTTTGTAAGCCGATCCGCCACATTATCCTTTGACTTCACGTAGTCAATGGTGATAATTCCCCTAGAGAGTAGGTCCCTAACGGTTTTATGCCTTCGTCGTATGTGACGATTCTTACCGTTATACATTACATTCTTCGCTCTTTCTATAGCCGATTGACTATCACAATGTATACAAATTGGTGTCAATGGCTTAGGCCAAAACGGAATGTCTTTCAAAAAGTTTCGAAGCCATTCAGCTTCTTCACCGGCTTTATCTAAGGCTATGAATTCAGCTTCCATAGTAGAGCGAGCAATACATGTTTGCTTGGACGATTTCCAAGACACCGCTCCTCCACCAAGTGCGAAAATATATCCACTTGTGGACTTAGAATCAGTTGTGCCGGTGATCCAATTGGCATCACAATATCCTTCAATGACTGCAGGATACTTGTTATAATGCAATGCAAAGTCTTGAGTGTATTTTAAATACCCCAAAACACGTTTCATTGCCATCCAATGGGTCTGATTGGGATTACTCGTGTATCGACTTAGTTTACTTATAGCACAAGCTATATCTGGTCGAGTACAATTCATGACGTACATCAAACTTCCCAAAACACGTGCATAATCCCTTTGCGACGTGCTTTGACCTTTGTTCTTCTTTAGAAGGTTTACATCAATAGGAGTATTTGAAATTTTAAAATCCAAATATTTAAATTTTTCAAGAACACTATTGATGTAGTGAGTTTGAGACAACGCCAGACCTTGAGGAGTTTTATGGATCTTAACACCCAGAATTAAGTCCGCAACTCCTAAGTCTTTCATATCAAATTTGCTAGTCAACATGCGTTTCGTAGCATTTATATTGGCAATGTTATTGCTCATTATCAACATGTCGTCCACATATAAGCAAACAATGACTACAAAATTAGGAGTGTTCTTAATGTAGACACATTTATCACACTCGTTAATTTTTTGACAACATTGTATGATCAAATTTCGCATGCCATTGTTTAGGTGCTTGTTTCAGTCCATAAAGTGACTTAACAAGTTTACACACCATCTTTTCTTTACCTGGAACCACGAACCCTTCAGGTTGTTCCATGTAAATTTCTTCCTCCAAATCCCCGTTTAAGAACGCTGTCTTAACGTCTATTTGATGGATTTGCAGACCATACACGGCGGCTAACGCTATTAACATACGAATGGAAGTAATTCTGGTTACCGGCGAGTATGTGTCAAAGTAGTCAAGACCTTCTTGTTGTCTATATCCTTTAACAACAAGCCTTGCCTTGTACTTGTCAATAGTGCCATCAGCTTTCATTTTCCTTTTGAAAATCCACTTAGAACCTAATGGTTTGTTTCCAGGAGGAAGATCAACCAACTCCCAAATATGGTTGCTCAGAATAGATTCTATTTCATTATTGACTGCCTCTTTCCAAAATGGAGAGTCTGAAGAAGACATTGCTTCTTTAAACGTCCGAGGCTCATTTTCCAACAGAAAAGTGACAAAGTCATCTCCAAACGAAGTAGAAGTTCTTTGACGCTTGCTTCGTCTTGGTTCTTCCTCATTTGGTGAATTTCCTTTGGTTCCTTCCCGAGGTCGTTTGGATCTTTCACCAACTGACTCACATTCCTTCTTACACGGATATATAGTTTCAAAGAACTCAGCATTATCTGATTCCATCACCGTATTAACATGAATGTCGGGATTTTCTGATTTATGAACCAGAAACCGATATGCTTTACTGTTTATAGCATACCCAATGAAAACACAATCAACTGTTTTCGGTCCAATCTTAACCCTTTTGGGTTTTGGGACTTGCACTTTTGCCAAACACCCCCACACTTTGAAGTAATTCAAGTTGGGCTTCCTTCCTTTCCACTTTTCATATGGAATGGACAGTGTTTTGCTATGGGGAACTCGATTGAGTATTTGATTAGCCGTGAATATAGCTTCCCCCCACAAGTTCTGGGGTAGACCCGAACTGATTAACAAGGCATTCATCATCTCCTTTAATGTCCGATTTTTCCTTTCCGCAATCCCATTGGATTGAGGCGTGTAAGGGGCAGTTGTTTGATGAATAATGCCATATTCCAAACATATTTGTTCAAAAGGAGATTCATATTCTCCACCCCTATCACTTCTTATCATTTTGATCTTTTTGTTAAGTTGCGTTTCAACTTCATTTTTGTATTGCTTGAATGCGTCAATTGCCTCATCTTTACTACTAAGTAAATAAACATAGCAGTAACGAGTGCTATCGTCAATAAAAGTTATGAAATACTTCTTTCCACCGCGAGATGGTATTGACTTCATGTCACAAATATCTGTATGAATTAAGTCTAATGGTTCAGAATCCCTTTCAATTGACTTGTAAGGATGTTTAGCATATTTAGACTCAACACATATTTGACATTTTGACTTAGCGCAATCAAATTTAGGCAATACTTCCAAATTGATCATTTTTCGCAAGGTTTTATAATTGACATGTCCCAAACGAGAATGCCATAAATTATTTGACTCAAGTAAGTAAGAAGAAGCTGCAATTTTATTCATAGTGTCAACGACCATTACATTGAGTTTGAAAAGGCCCTCAGTCAGGTAACCTTTTCCTACATACAGCTCATTCTTAGTTATTACAACTTTGTCAGAAACAAACACACACTTAAACCCGTTTTTCACAAGAAGTGCAGTAGACACCAAGTTCTTCCTTATTTCAGGAACGTGAAGAACATTGGTCAGAGTCACAACCTTGCCAGACGTCATCTTGAGGAATATCTTCCCATATCCTTCAATTTTGGCCGTTGCAGAATTGCCCATAGAGAGCGCCTCATCAGGTCCAGCGGGAGCATACGAAGCAAAGGCTTCCTTCACAGCACAAACATGGCGGGTGGCTCCTGAATCAATCCACCATTCCTTAGGATTTCCAACTAAGTTGCATTCAGAAATCATAGCACATAGATCAATGTCTTGCACTCCTTGGGCCAGTTTTGTCTCTTCAACCATGTTTGCTTGACCTTTTTCCTTTTTCCTGTCCTTCTTTGCAGCACGACAGTCTGCGGACTTATGTCCACTCTTGCCACAGTTGTAGCAATTTCCCTTGAACTTTTTCTTGCTGGGGTTTGTCTTCCCTCCAGAAGGCCTCTTTCTCTTATTTTGATTTGGAGTGTGCTCAACTATATTTGCTCCCGCTATTGCAGCACTTCCACGAGCCTTCTTTGCAGCAGATTTGTTGTCCTCTTCAATCCTCAAGCGTACAACCAAATCTTCAAGGGTCATCTCCTTGCGCTTGTGTTTCAAGTAATTTTTAAAGTCATTCCATGATGGAGGTAACTTTTCAATCATGGCTGCAACTTGAAACACTTCATTAATCTTCAAACCTTCAAAGAAAAGTTTGTTAGCAACAATATAAGTAATACTCTTAACAGAAGTATTAATCAAGATCAAACCTTCAGCAAGGAGATCATGGATAAGGACTTGAAGTTCTTGGACTTGGGACACAACAGATTTGTTATCCACCATTTTATAATCCAGAAATTTGGCAGCCACAAATTTCTTCAGTCCAGCGTCTTCAGTCTTATATTTCTTTTCTAAAATATCCCACAGTTTCTTAGACGTTTCAACATTACTGTAAACGTTGTACAGGTCATCTTCCAAGCCACTTAGAATGTAATTCTTGCATAGGAAGTCAGAATGCTTCCAAGCCTCAATCACAAGGAAGCGTTCGTTTTCAGGTGTTTCATCAGTCAGGACTGGAGCATCCTCGTTGATAAACCTTTGCAGGCTTAAGGTGGTCAGATAAAAGAACATCTTTTGCTGCCACCTCTTAAAATCCACACCAGTAAACTTCCCCGGCTTTTCTGCTGGTGGCATAACCGTTGCAGCAGCACGGCTAGGCCCAGCAGCACCAGAAACTGCGGTAGCATTCGTATTCACAGCAGGGACAGTTTGTTCAGCTCCGTTAGTCATCTCTGTCAAGTGACACAAGCAGAAACAATATTAATAAACTGTTTAAACAATAGGAGTCCACGAAGGCTTTTAATCCCCACAAACAGATTATTTCACAGTAATTAGGAGTAGAAAAAACCACGAAGGTTTTAGTCTCCACAGCAGATTAATACATTATAAACGAGTAAAAAACCACAAAGGTTTTAGTCTCCTTAACCAGTATTTATTTAAGTGCAGAAAATAAATAACAGTAGATTTCTTAAGCTTGTTATTCCTGCAACCAAATAAATCAGAAAAGACAACAAACAGAAGTATATTATCAGTTGTTATGGGACAATCCCGAGCCCACAATTTACTTGTGTCTCCTAAGAAATCTAACCCCCTCACAGTTGCCCAAGGTTCACGGGTTAATTTCTCCCAGGATGGAACGGGATAACAGTTCTACTGTAGCAGCGCTTCAAACAGTAGAACACTGCGAACTCAAAGAAAACGGAGCAAATCACACGACTTACTAAGACTTACTTAGTATGCAGAAAAGAGAGGAATGCAGTAAGAAGTTTTGTATTTCTGTGGTTTAGTGTGTGTTGAAATGTTGAAGACTGACCAGCTTATATAGCCATGGGAAATGGAAGGGAGAGTCACCACTAATGGCCACTAACACCACTAACACTGCCACTAATGGCACCTGAATTCATTGCCACTAATGGCTGAATTCACTAAATGTCAGTAATGAGTAGTCCACTAATGAGAAAACGTGGGAGAGTGGGAGAACGTGGAGGAATAACTACGCTGGATTAATCAGATTAATCCATTCACATTTCTGTTACACAAACAGATTAAATATTAAATATTAATAATAAAAAATATTAATTAATTAATATTTTTAGTTTTTGTTGGTCCAAAAAATTAAGTCAATCAATTGACCGAAATCCGAAATCCGAAATCCGAAGCCGAGACGAGCGAGCGACGACGACGGCGCGAGGCTTCCCTTCTTCTCAACCCTTTTAAGAGCTAAGAGAAGTGAATTTGTATTTAAACCCAACAAAAGTCTTTTCCTCTACCAATATGGGAGAATGTGCATTTCCTTACTAAAAGGAACCTTTTCACCTTCCCACCCATTTCCCATTCACACTCTATTTATTCCAAAATCCCAACATGGACAAATCGGTACATCCTCGTTAATTAAGCACCCTAACCGGTCCGGTCCGGTTCACCGGTGGGCCAAAGACCGGTCTTTTACCGGTCCGGACTAACCGGTCCATTTCCTTAAGCCCAGCTCGGCCCGCAACCCGCTTCCTCTTTGCCCCGGACCGTTCATAATGAACCGGTCCGGTCCGGTCCGGTACCGGGCTAGCCCGGCCCGATTGACAGGTATAGTTGAAAGTCACTCTAAATTTGAGATACCTTTTAAACAAATGATGAGAAAAAAATTAAAGATATGTTAAAATAGTTTGCTGCTAAATTAGTAAGAAAAAAATTGCTTTTTATAACATGAAACACCTATGGTAAATGATAAAATAGGATTAAGTACCTATGATAAATATAATTGTCAGAAAATAAAAAATGATTGTCACAAGCTTTAGTTGATCAGCTTTTGCAAGTTCATTGACATTATTAATTTTAAATATAATTTTTATATTAGTGTAATAAAAACTAACGCTATTCAGTAATTTTATCAATTTATTACTTTTATAAAATTATTATGTATTCCTCTACCCACCCTCGCTTATTCCTGAAAAAAGTTTAATCATGTCATGAGAACTGCATTGTTCAAACTTCAAATCAAGATTCCCTACGTCTCCTTTGCCCACCCTCGCTTATTCCTGAAAAAAAAAAGATGTCTAACATATTACTGTATCTCTCTAGCCAAAGATAATTCTAAAGAAAGTATTATCCAAAAAATAACACAACGGCAATAAGTTAGAAAGCCGCATTGTTGATGAGAAATTACCAAGGAGCATTGGGTTGTTAATATATCTGCACACGATTTAATCATAACAGAGTGATAACTAATAAAATTGTTAATCAACACTTACACTCATACTTGAAACAAAATATAAGAAAAGTCAAGAATAATATAGGAAGTTTTCTTTTCCTGAAACACCAAAGACAACAATATAAGACACTTTTGTCAATCTTAGTTACATAGCGTTGATATTTTTTTGCCATATCTTAATCGGAAAGTAAGAGATTCAAAATGAAAAATAAAAGGAAAAGAAGAAGCTTATCTGACCCAGTAACATCATTAATAAAAAATTAATTAAAAGGCAGATACATATTGATCAAATAGTATATACAGTATATCTTAAAACATAAACTGAAGAATGTAAAAGTATCGAAAGGCTTCGGATCTAGAAGAATTGTCCACTATACTTTTGTGCGCCAAGAAAGAAAGTTCGGTAGCCTGCAAACTAACAGCTTGTTTGGATGGTTGTAACCCATGGTATGGTATTGTATTGTTACCATGGGTACGACATTTGTTTTTATTGTTTCTCTAATTAATATTGTATGGTATCGTTAAATTCATGGTTATGTAACCTTGAAAACTGTCACTTTATGTAACGACCGATTTGGTGGGATCGCGTCATTACCTTTTTTTTTCTTACCCACCATGCCCTCACTTATTATTAAATATTCTCATTTTACTCTTTACCTTATTCTCAATTAGTAAACCACGGTAAACATTACAATCTATCCAAACGTTGTACAACACAATACAATACAGTACCATACGATACAATACAATACAACACATTATGAAACAATGGGTAACAACCATCCAAACTGAGTGTAAGCTTATCTTGAAAAATACGTGCGTGCTTTTTACTTTTGTTTATCTTTGATTTTGCTAATATCATAGCTTTAAACTTTCTTGTAAATATCATGCAAATAAGCAGTTTAAATTTGATAACTACTTGGCTAATTTTTACGATCATGAAAACTGCTTGGCTAATTCTTAGGACCCCAACGTGGATGTTCATGTTTGAAAAGTTGTGGGCTTTAACATGCATCGTGGGGCTCCAAGTTAGTTTTTATGTGTTTTAAATTTTCGTAGTTATCCCAAATCATGCGCCAAATTAACCATGGTAGTTATCTCATTTTTATTTTAAATTTATATTTTTTAATAGTTATTTACATTGTCAAGTTAACCACCAATCTGTCTAGCTCTTTATTATTTATTATTTTTTTGTCATTTTTTATTTTCAATTTGAAAAGTAACTAACATTTTAAATTTGAAAAACTAACAATTAAAAATGGTTTAAAAATTGGTTATATTCTAACTAAATAACTACTTTGTCCTAAAAAATTATACATGACTTTTTTCTTGATATGCCACTTGGCTAATTTTTAGTGGCTACTACATGCCTTTTAATATATATATATATATATATATATATATATATATATATATATATATATATATATATATATATATATATATTAGGCACGATGACATCTGACACCCGTGCATAGCACTAGCACAGGCATGTCTTCTAGTTTTTATATATAAGCGTCTAATGTCACGTGCAATGCACGTATACAAAACTAGTTCTCTAAAAGATCATACTATGCCCGATTGAACTCCATGCAACATGGAGTACACGTGTAAAGTATGTTACTCTAAAGACTGGATTAACCTGGTTAGCTGTGGAAAAGAATGCTCTTCTGAAGACTGATAAGGATAGTGTTACCTTTGATTGGGATCCATGCTTATGGATTTAAGTTGCTTGAGCCCTCCCTCAACGGGGATTTCAGGGCTTGTAAGGGCAAATCAACAGATAAGATGAACCTAGTGACTGGCAGCTTCAAAGGGACATATGCTGATGGAACGTCTTACACGGTTAAAGAGGTCAAAGTTTCTTTAGTCGAGTGTTAGTATTATTGGCAGCCTTGTTAGAGCTTTTCTCCTTCTGATGGTTGGTCATTCGAATGCTTATTTCGGTTAACAGAGCTTGTTTTATCGCTTTAGGTTAAAAAAATAAAAAAAGCCCCCCAAAACCTTTATATTAGTAATATTTATTTTATATTAGTAAAATTTCTTTCAATTTAACAAAACGTTAGCTATTTGTATGAATATACTGCATTAGTTTTGATTGTCACAAAGATTATTGACGTATAATAAGATTTAAGTAGTTTAATCAAAGTTTTAACATATTAGGCAAAAGATTTTATTATCGAAAAATTGAAATTAAATTACAAAACTTAAATACTAGAATGAGATTGACTGCATTACTATTACATGACCATATAAAAAATAATTAATTTTCTTAATTAATTAAAAAAAGTCAAATAATGAACACAAGAATGTAATGTAGTTTCTTAATATTAATTAGTATAATGTGTTGACAGAAATGACATTTTTCTTGTAGTTATAAAACGCTATAAAAAGCTTTTTCAAAGTTCCAAACTTAATTGTAACTTGATTATTGAATGAAGAAAACTTCAAAATGTTTAAAAAAGATTTAATGAGCACTATATAGGAAATTATGAAGTTTTTTATTATACTATGATAATAATAGTTAAGGCGTTGTAATATCATTTACAGCTTTTCTTACTGTGTAGAAAATTTGAAAAACATGAAACTGTTATGAATCCACTGAATAGTGGATGTCCATTATTGTGGAACATATGAGGTGGATGTTATACGGGAACTATTATATGATAACCGTTACGGGATAACCGTTATGATATGGTTGCCCAACAACAGGTTATGAGACAACAACAACAAGTTATGAGACAACAACAGGTTATGAGAAGACAACAACATGTTATGGGGCAACATGTTATGGGATAACAGGTTATCGTTTTTATTCTCTTTTCTTATGCCTATAAATACGGCATATCATTTGTAAGTTAAATGAGAAGAAAAAGGAAGAAAGAAAGAGTTCCTCCATATTTGTCATACTCTCTTTACATTTTAGCTCTTATTAGTATTTTGTCCTTGTTATATTACTTTAATTTTATAACACGTTATCAGCACGATTCTCTAATTATTGGTATTTCCATCATGGAAATGTAAAGAAATGCATTTGAAAGAAAACGTTACTCTCGATTGTAATAGTTTTCTTTGGTGGCTGTGCTTTCCTTCTTGCCTTTTTGCCAAGAGAAAGGAAAAAAAAAATCACCACAATACATAAAACACTCTGGTCACTCCTAAAAGTCAAGATATGTTCACTTAAGGTGCTATCTCCTCTTTTACTACTTTGTGATTTTTCATATTAAAATCAAGGTAAAATATCTTATTTACATGAACATGTATGTTTTTCCCATAGTAAGATACTATTAATATATTCTATGACTCTCCTTAATTCTTAAAAATGAGTCGAGCAAAAATCATCTTAAAGGTATGTTGGTTTTGTCTAATTTATACGAATCGTTTTGAGTTCCTGAATTTCCTTTACATAATAAATAATTTTTGTTTTAATTTTCGTTAATGCATTGGCTCATGTTCGCAGCTTTGAGTTTCTCAAGTACTTTGATTCAATGTCTATTCAAAGGTATCTCATTATCATTTTTGTGAAATTTTCGGTTGACCCAGGTAAATGATTTTTCTTGTAATAGTAGTATGATTTAAATGACCAGAGACTTGGGTCTCTCTCTTGGCTACACAATTCTCTCATCTAATTAACTTAATTCATTTCATTGTTAAAATAATTTGATCAAAGCTAATCAAGGTATTTACATGGTATAATTGAAATTGTTTGATGACTTATACACTTGGCAGAATATAGCTTTTTAGCTAATATTAAGATATGGAGGGTAAAATGTTTGACATTATTTACCAAGATGAATCAGGTGATGCATTTACCTTTAATGTTTATGATAGAGTTTTCTATGAAAGCTAATGCATAGGGCCTTTATTTCATACTATCAAGTATAAAGCCAGCGGTTGTATTAAGATGTGCCACATTGTAACCAACTTTGATAACCATAGAAAGTGGTATTTTCAAACGCTCACCATGACTACCCATGAGAGGCTCAACATGATTATTGATGAAAACATGATTTAATTATGTATTTAATTACACTGAGCATGAAAATATTATATTGCACTTAATGTTGCATCATATGTGCACACTTGGGCTATTATGCCATTTGTTAAGGGTAAGACATCATATTCAAGTTCCATCACCATGATGATAGGATGTTGGGTTCAGGACCTAACACAATATTGCCTAATACGGCTTATATAGTTAAAATATTGGGTTCATGTCCCAGTACACCATATTGATGATATAATGATGACTGAGGCAAAGTAATATGCTTTGGATGAAAAAAAAAATATTGAAGCTTGTCCACTGAATATGTGGGAGCAATACATGCTCCATTCCCTAAGATGATTGTGGGAGTAGGACAAACTCTCCATTCCATAAGAGGAATGTGGTGGCAACACATAACATCCTTGGAAAGGGGTAAAAACAAGTAATTTTATGTTTGAAATAAGGCAAAAATTATTACTGTGGTTAAGCTATGGTTATGGACATGGGCGTTTGAAAAAAAAGAAAATAATTATAATTGGTATCATTATGATGAAATAAATAAGAGAGCTATAAGGTTCTCAAAAGTAACCGTTCAAACAGTAATAATGCCTTCAATATGATATGAGAATATGAGGCACGTCCAGATAATTATGGTTCATTCCTGAAGTGAATGAGATAATTTATGATAAATATTATGAATATATACACATTGCTAGAAATGAACGTGGCAATATTACGAGTATGGACGAGTCTATGTGTGGTTAACAAAATACCATAACTTACCTCCGAAAGAGGTTCGAGAATAATGAATATGTCCTTTATTATGACATAGATGGTCATTGCTCACGTACAAAACGTACGTCAAAATTATATCTTATTATGAATTTCATAAGAGCAAGTGAAGAAAGAAATTAATCTTGTCTATAATGATTTGACCATGAGAAAAAATTATATAATTTTTCTTTAAAGGAGATATTCACCATATGGATGGTATAATGAAATATATGGTAGTACAAAACTAATTGAGAGCTCTAGTAGAGCAATTTATTACTACCTGGAGGAATATGCAATTGATGAAATATTTAGTGTAGTATGTCTCAAAGAAACTTCTAAGTTTCAAATACAATTGCAAAAATGACTATCATGTTGAGACTAAAATTGATGGAAAGATATGAATATCTTTATATTATTACAATAATGTCGGGTGAGATATCTAAGCCTGAAAAGCTCCCTGCCTCTTCCTCCACTTTGTATTACACATAATATAAGTGTGGTGAAATCATATGCATGCCACAATACACTAAAGTTTATTATTACAACGTCTATGCTATAGTAAATCAAAAGTTTACTAGAATGAATAAATATATTAATTGGCATGACCGGTTAGACCATCCCGGTTAATGATGCGTGAAATAATTGAGAATTCGCATGGGTGTATATTGGAGAATCAGGATTCTTCAGGAATTCTCTTTGTGCTGCTTGTTCTCATGATAAATTAATTATTATACCAACTAAATTAGGGATTAGGATCCCCGCACTTCTGGAATGTATAAAAGGTGAATATGGGCCCGTTCACCTACTATGTGGACCATATAATTATTATAAATAGATGCATCTATGATAAGGTCACATGTGTTCTGTTACAAACCCGCAATGGTACTTGCGAAGTTAAGCATTTGCTCAAATAAATTTTATTATGAGCAGATTTCCAGATTATGCAATCAAGACAAGTTATCTTAATAATATTGGCAAGCAGGTTTAGCAGATTCATATATTGAAAGCCTCCAATTGCTAAATCATCCATATGAGAACAATGCTACCTAAATTAGGTATGAGGTATGGTATATCCATAAAGCAGCACTTGTGCACGACATGCCACAAAATGAATTCCCCCTCATAATTGGTTCAGGGTCAGGAACCAAATATTTTCCATCTAATAATTTTAATGTGCGGTATATTATCAATTGCTCCACCGCAACGCACAAAGATGGATCCCATATAAGGTTGGGAACGAATGTTAGTTTGGCTGACATTAGAGGGAGAAATTAAAGCAGCTGAGGAATAAATAAATTAAATTATCATTTGATTATGATCCTCATATAAAGATAATGCAAGTCACTGCCATGACGCATTACTGACCCAAAAAGTCAAAAATTATATTCCAGTTGCTAATGCTCCTGATGTCCTGGTGAGACAATCTATTTATGTCAATGAGTCTAAGGCACGCCTGAAGCGTGGTAGACCTCTCGGTTCCAAAGATAAAAAATCCTCGAAAAAGAAAAGGAGCAAATGAAAAGGATGGTCATGACATGGAGGTAGTTGCTCAAGAAGCATCTCAAGACATAACAATTGATAATACCTCAAAGGAGGTTCAGGTACCTGAAAATAATGAATAAGAAGAGATCTCAATATGTTATGTCACATTGGGAACCGATATAAAACTATCGTCGACGATATCTTACATATATTACATAGCTCAATATTATAAATAATGATGAGGATCTTGAGCTTAAGTCTGTTAGTAATACAGACATGAAATAATTGGCCAAAATTTAAAAGATGCATTCAAGCAGAATTGATATGAAGTTTACGGATCTATAGTCCGAACACCTGTAGGTGCAAAGCCAATGGATCATAACTAAGTATTTGTGCAAAATGAAATGAAAAAAAAACTAAAAAATGAAGTCGTTAAATATAAATCACGACTTCTGGCATAAAGGATTTTTGAAAAGATATGGCATTGAATATATGGAGATATATTCTCCTTTGGCTAATGCAATCACCTTCAGATATATTATAAGTCTGGCAGTGCATGAAAGACTTGACATGTGTCTAATAATCTTTGTTATAACCTATTATATGGTTTATTGGATACTAAAATATTTATGAGAAACACTTTAAGGATTCAAAATGCTTGAAGCATTTAAAGGTTCCCGGGAAACCTGTTCAAAAAGCTTCATAAATTTTTATATGGATTAAGTAATCCGATCGCATGTGATTAAATCACTGTGAGCTTCTTGGTATATAAGTATTATATTTTAATGCAATAGGTGCATTGAATAATCTTGCCAACAATACTCCACCAATTATAGCTTTTGTTATAACTTTATTATCAAGATTTAGTTCTTCTCCAATGCAAAGACATCGGAAGAATACAAAATATTTGCTTGGTCTACATAAAAGCCTGATATCAATCGGCTATTAATTTATTTGTGGAGGTACAACTATATTATGACATTCTATAAAATAAATTGTTGATGCTACATCTTCGAATCATGAAAAGATAATAGTCATGCATGAAGCAAACCAACAATATGAATGATTGAGGTCAATAGCATCAACATATTTATCAACAGTGTGGTCTTTCTTTGAAGACGATAATCCGAACAATATTATATGAGATATTACATGGATAATTCAGCTAAATGGATATACAATTAATGAGACAGTTGTTCAGCAAAATTCTTTTAATGGTGATCTTCAAAGGAATGGAGAAATTAAGATTGAAGAATTCATTCAGTGAGAGTTTGACGGAGCTATTCACTAAGTCATTGACAACCTCAACTTTGAAAAGCTGAAATACAAGATTGGAATGCGTCGTCTCCAAGACATTAAGTGATGTTATTCATCAGGGGAGTAAACTACGCGCTGCACTCTTTTTTCCTTAACCAAGGTTTTGTCCCAATGGGTTTTCCTGGTAAGGTTTTTAATGAGGCAGCATGGAATGCGTATTACATGGGCAGCCAAGGAGGAGTAAAATACGCGTTGTACTCTTTTTCCCTTAACCATGGCTTTTTCCCACTGGGTTTTCCTGGTAAGGTTTTTAATGAGGCAACTGCTAATGCGTATTACAAGATGTGTGCATTATTTTTCCTTCACTAGGCTTTTCTCCCATTGGATTTTTCCTAATAAGGTTTTAACAAGGCACATTATCTATTGATGGATATCCAAGGGGGAGTGTTATGAATCCACTGAATAGTGGATGTCCATTATTGTGGAACATATGAGGTGGATGTTATACGGGAACTATTATATGATAACCGTTACGGGATAACCGTTATGATATGGTTGCCCAACAACAGGTTATGAGACAACAACAACAAGTTATGAGACAACAACAGGTTATGAGAAGACAACAACATGTTATGGGGCAACATGTTATGGGATAACAGGTTATCGTTTTTATTCTCTTTTCTTATGCCTATAAATACGACATATCATTTGTAAGTTAAATGAGAAGAAAAAGGAAGAAAGAAAGAGTTCCTCCATATTTGTCATACTCTCTTTACATTTTAGCTCTTATTAGTATTTTGTCCTTGTTATATTACTTTAATTTTATAACAGAAACTTGGAATTTTGAAAAGGGTATTTTACAATTGACATTTAGAAAACATATTTATGACCACTCAGTTGCTTCTATTTTTCTTTTTCGCGAATATTCATTTTTAATGTCTTGTTTATGACAATCGCATTTCCATCTTTAGATCAATCTTTTTGAATCAATTATTATTCTTTGTCCATTAAAACACAGTTACCAAGGAATTAATTATTGAAAATATTAATGTATATGCTATAGTTTTGTACCAAAAAGTTATAAGTGTGAACTATTTATAACACGCATGAATTTTGTTTAGAAGTTCGTGACATCCTGTTAAATTTTAATTTTCGGTTACCAATGTTGTCGAGATGCCCCGTATATTGCAAAATAGAACAGAAATAAAATGTAGAACCCTGATGACAGATTAATGCCACAAAAATTAAAAATGTGCAAGTTTTAAATAAGTGTGAGATACATCTAAAACTCCATTTGTATTGCTAAAATCGAAGAGAGAGAGAGAGATAACACAATTGATTGGAATAAAATACCACTAAGCAACTTTTAAGTTGTAACTTAAATCTTACAAAATATTTATGTCGAAGCAAACTTATGGATTACTTTGAGAATCCACATGTTTCATGAGACGGAAAGAAACTGGGAATGGAACACGAGAAAGAGAGTAAAATAGCAAAGCATAGAGGAAGTACATGTGCTTTTCACTATGGTTCCCAGTAAAGCAAAACAGCTAAATGTCTATTGTTTCAAACATAAAATTTATATTGACCCAAAGAAGGATGGGTTCAAGTGCACCAATTAGTCTCATGTAAATCCGCCTCTGCTTGCGAGCCAACAAGCAAAGGAAGCATACTTCAGCCATCAAGTTCCTCCGACTTGTCTCTTCCATGAATCCTCAACAATCAATTCATCCACTCCCCAGTCTTCATAACTATTACATACCAAGAAGAGATAAATTATGTTTAGGTGAGGGAAATGATGAGACATAGGCTGAGGCTAGCAATTAAGAAAGCAATAATAATTTTGGAAAATAAAAATGTTATTTAAATGCCGAAAAATAAGAAAATAATAACACATATTCTTTAAGAGAAAAGAAGCCTTGCCTTCCATCAGGTAGGTAACGGCGAATTGTGAAAGGTACCTTCCTCTGTCGGAGCTCTTTCATTGCAATCTTTTAACAAAGATGAACATTGAAGAAAAGACATCACGCAATCTAGAAACATCACCAAACAGACATTATATGCTTAATGTAGATAAAAAAGAGGCTTACCTCAAGAGGATCAGTTTCTCCCTCCAACTCAACCATCACAGGAGCATTCATGCTGCTCAAGCACAAAAACTCAGCAAGTCATAAAAAATTGCATCTGGCTTCGCAAGTTTTCGAACTTTAAAATATGATCTTGACAAAAGGCAAAATTGGTAAAAACATAAGGACCTGATCTGGAGTGCACGTGTGCCCAGGATCCTTGCACGTTCATATTTCGTCATATACTTCGATGTCTTCCGAGGTCGCTCAACAGGCTCTTGATCTGTTTTTTCCTCACCTTCTCCCAGCAGAGGATCTGGAATGTCCTCATTGTTGCCATTATCTTCTTCAATCTCAGCTCCTTCCTGACATTTAGCCAGTAATGTAAAACACTTCATTAAATACCTATGCAACATTTAGATACCAACATATCCACAATCAGGAGTACAAAAAAGATAAATCAACTTACATCAGGCTCAGGATCTATAGGTTCGTCCACGTAACTGCACAAAATGTATACAGATCAAATGCATTAGGTATAAACCCACTGACGTTTACCAAAATCCAATATAATTCATCATCAGAACCAACAAATCAGAAAGTGGCAAACAAGAAACCAGCTACAAGTAGTTTGACCACTTCAAAAAGCCCTCATCACTGGCTAGAAAAAGGAATAGCATATATGCATATATTGCAGGGAAAGCTTGATACGAGAAAAAACAGAAATCTCCCCAGCATGTCTAAGCATGCACTCTATAAATATTGAAACATACAGAAGGTTTGCTGCAGTTTTGAAAAGTCAATTGTTTTAATAATTCTGAAACACTCCATTGAACTGTTCAGGACAATTCTTTGAACATCAATGCTAAATAAACTTAACCTCCAGCACTGCCACAGTCCAAACGAAAGTTTTCCCTTTTTATGAAGATTTACCCCCTCATAGAGATGCACCGAGGAAGACAACAAAGTCCATACCTCCCTTTTCTACTCAATCAACCCCACGACCAATCATTTGAAAGTCCTCTGAAATTCAGCTAGTTAAACAAGTTAAAGTATTATATTTTTCAAATTTGGTTTCACAAAATAGTATTTAGAAGCCACACTACCTTAAATAAACTAATTAGCAAGTTTCACAATAATCTCTACATTGACACAAATGATCCAAAAGAAACAGCATTCCAAGCATCCACTGTAGAGCAGCCTCTACAACAGTATCTGTCCACCTTATCCTATGAGGTCCTTCTACAAATAGACTGCACCAACAATACATAGATACTTCAGGTTGGATAGTGTGAATCACCTCATCTACAACTTAAACTGTAACAGAGGCGACTCATTGGCACTTATACTTCTTTATACGGGATCTTCAATTCATTCCTCACACGTAGCTCCAGTTTCCCTAGTCTTTTTTCTTTTTTCGATAGCCAAGAAATCCCCAAGGTCCAGTGGAATAATGCCCCCCCACCCCCTCTAACCATCTCCACCTAAATACCCGGCTTTTGCCAATAGCAGATTTCTAACCAGTAACGTGCACCAACCCCGCACATCACAACCCGAGCTCTTACCACTAGACCAAATCCCTAGGAGCTAACTTTTCTTTTATCTTTTAGGCCATGCACAAAGAAACATTTTAGTTTAATTGTATCTAAAAGTTAAAACTTTAACAAAAGGGACACTTCTATATGTTTAATTTTGGTATGCAACAGGAAAAAAGTAATCTTGGTCTATTTCAAACTTGTTTTCAAAATTCTTTTTCTTTACCCGAGGGTCAATCGGAAACCGCCTCTCCACCTTGATGGGTAAGGTGTGCCTACATCTCGCCCTCCCCAACCCCCGCTCGTGGGATAGCACTAGATATGTTGTTGTAATAGGAAAAAGTAACAAACCAAGAATCCATAAAACCCTAAACTAAATAAGCAAATATTTCAAGATTCAATCAATTATAAGCTACAAATAAACAAATTAAGCATTAAAGTTAAGTGAAATAAAAAGATAAAAAGGGTACTAACGCTCCATCCATATCATAATCATCGTCAGCCATTGTTGTTTCTCTGCTGCTGCAAAAGCTCTCTTTGTTAAAGAAGACAAGTAGGTGTACCCTTTTGTAAATTTATGAAAGTTGAAAACAAATGGAAGTGACTATTTATATGGCACCTAATGTTATTGTGTTTATACGGAAAAACCCTCCAATTTTAGCTCAATTTGCACACTTTAGAAAAAACCGGGGAAATTGCACAAATAGGATGAAACTTAGGCCACCGTTTATATTTTATCCAGAGTTAAACTAGATGCTAAACACCAAGAATGAAAAAGATATGTTTACCAAACAGATGAGGATTCACAAGTTTTTTTAAATACCTAAGATGTGCTATTATTCACAAGTTTTGTCCACTGGGTGAAAATTTTGTACTATAGTTATTCTGCTTATATATAATCTTTCATTAGTTTTCTCGGATTAACAAATCATGTACTATTTGTTATCAGATTTATAGAAAATAGTTATATATCATCAAAAAAGTGAAGTTAGATAGGAGAAACTTTATTTGGTACTCTACTTTTTTTAAGTGAAGTTACATAGGAAAAGTGAAGTGGCTATGTGTCGAAGACTTTTCTTGTGTTCTTTGTTCTTTTGTTTTATTAAGACCCTCAATGGACTTTGGTATTCTATGATTGCAAAAGAATATCTTGTGGGATTGAACTGCTACTAAATTAATATCAAAGCTATATATAAAATTGTTGCCATGTAGTTATAAACGACATTTTGTACTCAAAGCCAATAATAATAGTATGGGGAGATAATTGAGATTCTTTCATCTTTAATTAAAGATCTCGAGTTCAAACCTTCAGATGAAAATAGAGAACTTCTTGATATTAGAGTGTGCTCCATAATGAATCTACTTAGCTTGTGCTTAGCTTGAATCTGAATCAATGTCCTATAGACTTCAAATGTCGGATGTTCAGAAAAGAATTTATCATTCAACAATTTGAACAACCTAGCTTTACCGTGCCATTATAATTTGCAAGTATAAATTCTTTTCAATACAATAAGAATGGCTTCTAATGAGAAGGGAAGAAAGTAATTTGGATGGTCTATAACTTTTAATCTACTTACCATATGAATTAGTGCAATTTGATATATTAAACCCTCTTTTTATTTTCTAAGTTTTCAATCAACACTAGGGAAAACACTTGCAAAATCTTCTAGATGATGTAATTATATACAGCAAATACTTTTTACATCTTGTTACTAGGAATTAGTAGAATATAGCCCAATCTTCGTTTTACAACAAGCAGATGTATTTCAAGAAAGCTACTCACATGACTATTATCAACCTGCAGGGGATAACACATTGTCATATGCAAATTTTATGCAGTCTCGTAGAATTCCAACAACTTCTCTCGCACTTCAAATCCCACAGAATTGCAGTTCTAGGAGAAACTAGGGACTGGATGAATATTATTCCAAGTAATAAAACAAAGTGTGAACAATATTCGAACAAATACACAAAAGCCAACAAAGTAAAAAAAGAATCAAAATTGATTATTCTCATCATCAGCTTCCCATAAAGCCAAAGCTTTAACTACATAAGCCGAGACAGCTACAATAGTTGCTGCAAAAATTGGAGGAACAATCAAATCCATATTAGACCTTTTAAAAACTTGAGTTGGAAAACAAAACACCTCTATTGGAAGATCCAATGGAATTCTCACTGATCCTCTACTATGACATGCTTGAGAGAAGGAAGAAGATGGCGTTATCGACGAAACAAAGGCTAATTCTGGTGAGAAAGAAGCCACTGCTACTATGATTGTTAAAAGGGTTGTCCATGTTGCTGCATACCATAATACTGGTAGCCTTAGAGATAGCCTTTGAAAAAATGAGTTCAAGAAAGTAAAACTCATGTTTTTCCAAGAAAACTTTGTAATGAACATGAATGATAATATATAATGGGGTTACCTATTTAATTGGTCAAATATAGGTATAATAAGGATATTTTGTTGGTATGGGAAAGATGGACCTAACCTTAACTACTTTGAAAATGTAGCACAACATGGTTCCAAGTATAGTTGTTAACCTTATAATTTTGTACTACCACAAATTATCATGTAATGGTGAAAGTGAAATTAATATCATGGAAATAAGACATTATATTTGCTACAACAAGTTATAATTTAAACACATTATTTGACATGAATTATACACATATATGTAAAGATTTACCAAAATTTCAAGAAATATCAAATTTCCGACCTATAATTTAAAAAAAAAAAAGAAATTATGTCAAACTAGTTAAATTTAAATAATTAAATCCTTTATCTGCCTTTGTATAAGTTACACTATTAAAGTTTTAATGGATTGAGAATTGGTTGACTAACTCCTCCTCCATAACAAGATGAAGCAAATATTTTGCTAGTTTGGTGAGAAAGAACAGGAGATTTGCAGCTAAAAGGAACGGTTATTTTGGGTGGACATGGAACTATTGTTATTCTTTTTTGGTGTGGGGTTGGTGAGAAAAATATGCTATTGTTTCAAGAATAGGACTTTTTAAGTGCTCAACATGACACTCCTGGTGCACTTTGACCTTATATTTAGGAGTTTGTTTTATGTTGGACACTTGACCTTCAATTTAGTTGTTCATTCTTTTCAATTTTTTAGTTGAATACTAATTAATTATGATAAGGATAATGATAACCGTAATCATAATCATAATCATTCTGTTCAGCACTAATGATTAGCTATGTGATGTAAAACAACCATCCAGTGAAAAACATGCATAATATTACTAATTAACATATAGGAAGAAGAAACAGGGAGATTCCATGCTTCATTTTTTTCCATTCAATAAGCAAGGGGTAGAATACTTGTTCCTAACATCATTTTGATCCATTCAGCCAGCAAGGGATATCAAATCTTGACATCGATTGATAGCATAACATGCTGGAATCAGGGGCGGTGGTTCGGGTTCCATCGAACTTGGTAGCTTTCTTCAAACATTATATTTGTGTTACCAAATTTATTAAGTATGCACGATAGAAAATTTAGAATCCATTTATTAGCACTTGAAATCGAAAATAGAGGCCAGTATTACACTTTAAAGCTTGTATTTTCATTTAGTTTAGATTAGACAGGGACTTCTTAAATAAAACACATCCCCATTTTTTTCTCCTACATTCCCCTGTCCTAAAGTCCTTTGGTTACCCCAACCCACTCTCATGATCAAAGCAGCTAACTCACTTCCTCCAATGCTCTATCCTTGCAATGTACCGTTGCTTATGTCAAAGTTACTGCCATAGTGACAGATGATTTAGCACAAGAAACACAAAATTTTGGTGCAGAAAAACAGTTAGTTATGAGTAGCAGCAAGAAAGAATATCAAAACTAGAAACTATGTCAGACCATAATCATAATCCTGATCATGTTTCCTTCTTTTCCCCTATTAAGTTTTCTCCAGTAGATTATTGAAGAAGAGGCCTAGATCAAGCAATAATTGTGGCAAGGCCTACACCAATGTGTTAATGCTGCATTTATATGACACGATTTCCTTGTTCGTGGTGTTCCTATTTTTCTTACTTTATCTAGAGGGACAGCATCCCTCTTCCAGGCCAATACAAATCAAGAAGAGAAACAATAATGTTGAGTACCATATACTTTGAAGATGAAGACATCAAGCACTTCAGCGTAACCAAACAACTGTACTAACAAAAATAATTGTTGTTTCCTGAAAGAAAAAGGACTAATATTTGATCGCGAGAGAATATAGTTTAAAGATCGACACAATATGGAATCTCATTGTTGTCTTTGTGACACATTGAAACAAAATTTAATTGAACTTGAGAAATATGTATCAAGAACTATTACTACTCCCTCCGTCCCAATTTGTTTGTCGTAGTTTGACTTGGCACAAAGTTTAATAAAGTAAGGAAGACTTTTGAAACTTGTGGTCTAAAATAAGCCATGAATATTTGTGTGGTTATAAATGAGTCAAAAAGTAACTTTAGAGTTGAATTATTGCCAAATTTAGAAATATGACAATCTTTTTGGGACAGACAAATAAGGAAAGTATGACAAACAAAATGGGACAAAGGGAGTAGTTAGGAGCTGAAAATACACAGCCTTCATCATTGTTGCATCCCAGATTCATTTTGGCAAAAGGGCCAAACTAGGCTTTCAATGTAGATGTTTTCGTCCCAAAAGGAATAACAGTTGGTAATTTTTTCATATCTAATAGAATTACCCTTAGGATTGTAAATCATGAAAGATGAACCAAACTGAAACAAAATTTCACCTTTATTTAACATCCAAAAGATTGGAATATAATATTTCACAGGATCATCAATACTATTAATGGTACTATATAACTTTGTCCAAGATTCCTTAACCCCATACACCTTCATTATCCACACATCTGTGTGAAAGCTCTTATAATTACAGAACACCGAAAGATCACTTCCCAACACTGTCACCCATGGCGTTAAATCAAAATCTCCTTGACCATAGTAGGGCATCTCCAACTTTCCCCATTTCCCATCGGACAGATCAATAGAAATGATGTCCCAACCATTATAGGAATGAAAAGTCTGAAAATTACTTTTACTCCAATGAAGCTTCCCATTGACAAACATACCCTTCTTCTTCATCATGAATAGCCCTTCACTCTGAAAATCATCTAAACTTGTCCAAGAGTCACTATTTAGACTATATATTCTAACATTGTCATGATGCAAAGTGTAAAAAATAACCAAAACCTTATAATCATCATGATGCTCATCATATCCAATACCATACATCCAGTAGTAACCACCTCCAGGATCAGACAATTTCTTGAATTTCCTAAGCGACGGATTCCACAAAAAGAAACCTTGTTTCGCAATGTAAAAACAAATCAACCCATTGACAGAACCCAAAATACTTTTACCTTTATTGCTGTCTTTCATAGGGTAATCCAGCTCAAATGCTCTAGCTGCAATAGAGTCACTGAGCAAAGAGCTAAGGGAACAATCCACAAAATTGATCTTCGAACTACGCAATAATTTAAGCAAAAGTCTATGGTGGGTGTAATCCTTATTATTAGCAGATATGCTGAGATGGGTCTTGACAAATTTTGGGCTAGAGATTAAAGCAAGCCAAGATTTTGAAACGCACCTAAATTGCAAGAGGGATTTCACTGGTAGCCTTAGGAGGATTTCAGTGATGAGTTCTTCTGGCAGAAAAGGAATTTTCCTGCTTGATCCATGCATTGAAACTTGACGGTGGGTTTGCATGAATTTGAGCAGACTACTACTAGGTCTTTATGTTGTTACGTTGAAGTAGGAGAACAAGACTTGCATGTTATTTATATGTTCTGACACTATTCTCCTATTATATGTTGGAAAGAGTTTAAGCGGTGTAACTTTTTTTCTTTAAGGTAATTTTAAATATTATTCAAGGTAAGTTAAGGCAACTTGGACTCTATATATATTTATTCTAGTCAATTTTACCAACTTGGACATTGTTGGTTTAAACATAACTTATTTAAACAGCTAATCTATCTATCATACAAAAAGGCATAGGTGGAGTTAGGGCTGTACAAACCAAACCGGAAAACCGAACCAAATCGAAAAACCAAACCGAACCGAAAAAAAACCCGACTAGTGGTTTGGTTTGACTTGGTTTGGTGTTGGCGAAAAAAAACCCGACATTTTAGGTTTGGTTTGGTATAACCCTCAAAAAAACCGAACCGATACCAAACCGAACCGTATTACAAATACGTTATTTTTAAATTTTATATGTATAAAATTTATTCATTGAAAACTATTTTCTACTTTTGTTGCTGCAAATCATGTAAAACACTCTGCAATTAATCATTTTTAGGGCTTCACTCTTTGAATTTCCTGAAGTAACACCAATGTTTGCCAAAGACTTACTACTTTTAATTATCTAGTTCTACTTCTGCTGCATTAAATTGTGTAAACCACTAACTAATAATCACCTTTTTAGTGCTGCTCTATTTGAGTTTATCTAAAAGTGGTAAGCGTTTAGTTCAGAGTTCATAAAGATGTTTATGACCATTGTATTATAGGTGCAATACTTATATAAACAATGCTAAGTACTTTTGGCATTTCAATTGGATTTTGTTTTTTTTTTTTATTATTGTCTTTTTTATTGGTAAGTACTTTTTTCTTTTCAAAATTGTGCATGCTCTACTGAGTTTATGTTACCATGTTAGTGGTAGTATCGTGTGTTATGGTTAGCACTCAGTCCTAATATATATATGCAAAATGTTCATGTAGCGAGTAGATATTATGAATGTTTCAAAGGGAAGAGCATTAGTAGACAGTGAATTTTGAGGTACTTGAAGGGTATATCTTGGATGTTGGTCTGGCACTTGACAAAGACATGATTGAGTGTTTTCATCACAATTCTAATTGTGTGGAAGACTCGCATAAGAAAAGATATCTAATAAGATAATTTATTTACTCTTTCTGGCAATGCTATCAATTGGAATGGAGCATTGCAAGCCACAATTGATCTTTCTACCAAAGAGTCTGAATATCTGGTTTCTACTTTCTACAAACGCAGTAAAAGTGATTATATTGTTACAGAGTGTGAATGAACTATGGTTGACATATGAACAAGTTAGAAGGAATGTTATGAGATTACCAAAAGCATCATTCATCTCACAGAGGAATAAAAGTAATAGAGCACTAAGCACTTGGAGATTACTTCCATTTTAATTTCATAGTATAACTACTCTGTCATAGCTAAATACGACTATACGTGCAAATATCACGTGACAACGTTCTAAGCTAGAAAATACATCATCAACCTGTTTTTACTTTAGAATGCATCGTGTAATTGTTGTTACCAAAATAAAAACCGAATAAACCGATTAACCCGAATAAACCGAATAAAACCGATATTGAAAAAACCGACTTTGGTTGGTTTGGTTTGGTTTAAAGATTCAAAAACCCGAAATTTTTGGTTTGGTTTGATAAATAAAAAAACCGAACCAACCCGCCCTATGTTCACCCCTAGGTGGAGTCAAGCTTGTCATTTCAAAGGGTGAAACTCATATATTTGCAAAAGGCATAGGTTATGTTCTCAATTAGTCCTGTACTTCATGCCCTCACTGAAGCCACACTTCATTCCACCTATTTTGTAAAAACTGAAATATTTTTTGCGAAGATTTAAATTGTTATTGCCTTTTTGAGGTCAATGGTGCATGGTTCAAAATGCGATAGATAACGAGCTCGTGCCTATATCCTTCACCACTTAATACTAAGGATTTTGTTTAAGTCGAGTAACACACACCCGTCATGTGTACTGCACTCTTACTACTAGGCTTGTTTGTTAAGGATCAATCATTAGGCTTGTTTGTTAAGGATAGATTTGACACCAAGTTCAAATACAATAATTTTGTGTACAATTATTGGCATCAAAAGGGTAACATTAAGTCTGGATGGTTGAAGTTGAAAAATAAAGATTAGCATAAAAAAATCACCAGGGAAGTAGTGACACCGCAGAAGCCAGTGTAGCAACTGATGAGAATGATGGACCTATATTTTTAGCAATTAAAAATTCTTTGAGATCTAACAATGAGTGGGCTTTAGATTCTGGTTGTTCGAGTCATATGTGTCCCAACAAGGACTTGTTTTCTACATATGATCCAGTTGAAGGTGAAATTGTCCAGATTGGCAACAATGCCTTTTGTAGAGTTATTGGCAAAGGCATAGTCAGAATCAAAATGCACGATGGTGTAGTGAGAACTTTCACTAATATTAGATATGTTCCTAAGTTGAAGAAAAATCTCTATCTCTTTGGGCACCCTAGATTCTTTTGGGTGTAAATACACTGGTGAAGGTGGAGTTTTGAAAGTTTCATGTGGTGTTCATGTGATTATGACGGCACACAATTCGGGTACATTGTATGCTTTATTGGGATCTACCATTACTGGTGCTGCTACAATTTTGACATCAGAAATGTCTGATTCTGATATCACAAATTTGTGATATATGTGTTTTGAGATTATTGCGAAGAAGGTAGAGCAAATTTTCTACATCAACAAAATTTTGGCTAAGGCGGAGATTTGTAAACGTGGCCATCATTTGGTCATAAACTATTGGCCTTGTTAGTCGAATGGAGAGCCAAGTGAAATTGGTTGTTGGCAAATTATTGTTCCTTTTTTTTTTTTTTTTTTTTTAGCATTGTTGGCTTCCCCTTGACCAGTCAAATTGATTTCTTTATGCTATAAATAGCCTACTTTCCAGCCATGATTCAAACACCAACATTGAGAGCTTCTCTTAGTTTACTCGTCTATTTTTATAGAGAGTATTTTGTACGAGAGTTTGTGTGTTGGGAAACACTTGTATGAACCTCTTTGTGAGTGAATTATAAGGTTATTCTCTCGGGGTATTTGAGATTAATTAGAGTTTATCTTTAGTTTTGTACTCTCTATTTTGTATCTGTTGGTGTAGTAAAATTGTTCCTCTTCGCCCGTAGATTATGTCATTTTGACTGAACCACGTATATTTTGTATCTTCATTATTTATTTTAGTTGTTGTTGACACCCAATTTTGTCCCTCCTTTTCTCTATAATTGGCTATATTTATCTTAAAGGTGCAATATCGACTATTTGAGCAAATTTGTATTAGAAGCATGCATTTACGTGTGATATCTCCTACTTATATATTTTGTACCTAATTGTGATTATATTACGTAATTTTGCATTATTTAGGCTATTTATCAAAATTATGGTTGTTTGTGCAATTTAGTACGTTCATAGCATTTAATCAAGACATTTTTATGCTAATTGACATACTAAACCACTTAATTACAAAAATACCGATACTTTTAAATAATTACCCTACATAACAACACTTTTTCACATTTTACAAAATATACAATTTTTCATTTCATTTCTTCCCTCTCTACCTAAAACCCTAACTTCTCCCTCTCTACCCACCCCACCCACCCTCCCGCTGTTCCCCACCCCCCTCGCCGATCGCCGCCGCTGCGTGCTCCACCGCGGCGAATTAGCAGATCTGCTCCTCTCTTTTTCGATCTTCTCCTCTTTTTTCTTTTTCTTTTTTCATTTTGTAAATGTATATGTGTGTATTTTTATGTATACATATGTATTTTGTTAATACAAGTTCAGATCTGCTTCTCCTTCTTTTTTGCATTTGAATATACACATTCAAATTCAGATCTGCAAGTGTATGTATCTGTATGTTCGTGTATATACATGTAATAATTTTCAGCATACAAGTGTATGTACGTGTATATCACTGTATGAACGTGTATATCCGAGCATCTATTTGTATTTTTTGTATGTATTTTTGTGTGTATGTCAAGTAATATATGTCACACACATAAATTTGTATGTTTCGTTTGTAGATCTGTAGATTCGTGTATGTATGTATGTATATTTTGTGTATTTACATGTATTTTTGTTTATATGTATTTTCCAACTTTAATTTTTAAAAAAAATCAATGTTTATGTGTGTATTTATGTGTATTTCATTTTTTAGATTCAAAAACACACAAAAAAAAATCCGGTGGTGGATGGCGGCGGCCGACGGCAGCCGGCGGTGACTAGGCGACGCCGCTGCCTGGGGTGGTAGCAGTGGGGGACAGTAGGAAGGAGGAGGAACCCTAATTTATTAGTTTTGTTGATTTTTGTATATAATGTGTAAAAAAATGTTGGTATTTTTTGTAAAATGGAATAATGTTGGTATTTTTTATAATTTTGCTGTTAGGATTGTATATATTTGTAAATCTTCCTTTAATCAAATATTTGTGGCTATTTATAGTTAGTTAATTAATTTCGACTTCAATTGCTTCCATATGTGCATCTTTTATATATACATATATATTTTCATTCAGCATCTTTGATTAAATACCGGCCTAATTATAGTATCCAGTCAATTTTCTTATAACTTTTCATCCATTTTCGAATTCAAAATCTCTTTCAAAAATTTTATTATTTTATTCATTTATTTATTTATTTCTATTTATCAAATTTCATTCACTTTGAACCTAGACCCGATAATGAACCAAATACATTTCCCATAATCTTAATTATTTTGAATAAAAATTTCAAAACAAATTTCCTTTATCACACTCCCCACAAAATCAAATTCCCTAATTATTCCTCCCACTCCAACGTCTTCACCCAAAATTAGGATATAACTTCTCTCAATCTCCCCATTTTTGGAAAAAGGATAAGAATCCCAACATCTACATAGGATCACCCCAATCACTCCCCTATCCCGCTAATCTCTCAACGTCTCTCAAAATCTTTGTTATATGTATTGGCTTTGCTTTCAGATCGGGGGAGTAAGGGAACAGCCCCCTTTCATCTTCTTCAATTTCTTACTGCTTTCGATACATACACACGCATACCGAAGCAATACAAAGCGGAGAGAGATCGGGGACGGGGATGCAAATTCAGAAATAGAGGAGAAAAGAGATCGGGACATGAGGGGTTGGATGATTAAGGTGATGTAATGGTGAGGCAGGTGGCATTACTGTTTTCCATCGGAATCAGACACCGGCATCACCAAGTCCCTTTTCCCCTGTTTTGGCTCGATCTATACACTGATCAAAAAAGGGGAAATAGAAAGAGAGATCAGAAACGGTGGGTACGGTGGTTAAGCCACTACCACCGTCAATACAAAATCAGAGAGGCGCCACCGGAGAAACAAAAACAGAGCAGAGATTCTGTTGTTGTCGTTGTCTGAGATCGAAAGGGAGCAGCAGAGTTGCAGCGGCGCAGCGGTGCCGCTACGGCTTGGCGTTTCTCCTCCCCTCTTTTTCGGTATCGTCTCGCTCGTCCCATCGGAATTCGGTCACTGGTACTGCGGATTTGTTTCTTCGATTCCGACGACGGGTTTTTAAAACAGTTCTGGGTCATCACCCTCGTCATATGAGTAGATGATTGTGGATCATGAATCTTGACTATTGAATTAGTGCTATTCTTTTTACCATTGCTACTGGGTAGCGTTGTTGATGGATTGGCATTGTCCCTGCTATGATGCAACTCGACCCGTTTCCTATTTGACCCATTACATTTGACAGTTTTGATCCATGCCTGTTGGAATCACTTTATTCTCTGATGGGTTCTGCTAATTTGAACACAGTCACAAAGTGTGGAGTTTACATATTTTTATTTGAGGCTTTACAACTTGACGGATATACAATGAATTGATGGATGTTACACCACTTATTGTCAATGAAAAAATACATATACATGAATTGATGTCTAGGGACTGATTTGAACACGATACTACACTTAGGCCAATGACGTTTTGGAGGCCAGTACAAGTTTTGTCCCGTTATATGTTCCTTTACGTGCCCCGAAAATAAAATAGGCGATGATGATGAGTATACACTTTGAAAAATGAGCATGGAGTGTGTAGGATCGGTACCTGGTATGGCAACACAGCCGGCCACCGTTGTTTGCAGCCGTATCGACGTCCTTAAACCTCTACCCGATACGACGAAATTTGAGCCTAAAACCTTTAAAAATCTATTTTCCCTTTTTATTACTATTTTATAGATTATTATTATTATTATTATTATTATTATTATTATTATTATTATTATTATTTATGTTATTACTTTTATTATTATTATTATTATTATTATTATTATTATTATTATCGTTTTATTATTATTCTCTTATTATTATTATTATTATTATTATTATTATTCTACTTTTAATTTTTCTTTGTTTCATTAATTATAATACTAATTCATTTTTCATATTTTTTGCGAGGTAAGCCATGGAAATAAAAGGAAGGAGCTTTTGGAAAAGGACTTAAAATACTTTGAATTATTATTTTTAGTTTATTTTATCATTTCTGATTAACGTTGTTCGCAATTTTCACTAACTTTCGTTCTATTTGTGAAGTACTCTAGATGGAAGTTTGCCAAAAGAAGTCGTCGTAGAAGTTGAATGATTTATATTTCATATGAGTTGTATCCAAATTGTATTGCATAAAGTTTGTGATTATCAGTTTAATTTCTTAAATGCTTTTAATTATTTAGTTTAATCCCAATTATTTAGTCCGGCCAGGAACCACACTTTATGGAATCTGAGAGGTTCCTAACACCTTCCTCTTAGTTTAATCTGAACCCTTGCTCAGAATTCTCGGTTCGTAGATCAAGTATCAGAGTTAATATTAAAATTGGCTAGAAACAAAGTAGGTGCCCTAATACGCCTAGTTAAAAAAATATGCTAGGTGGCGACTCCAAGTCTTTACCCGTGAGTCCCAATAAGTCGAGTCATGTTTTCGAATACTAACGGGTTCGGAAAAAAATGGGTATCGACAGAATGGCGACTCCTCCTGGAGAAATTAAGGTTCTAACCATAACAGACTTATAATTGGGATTTTTTGTATTTATTTTCTTTCTTTTGACTAATATTTCTTTCTTTTCCATTAACAGGTTTGAAGTTTAGCTTTCTATTTTATTGGCTTTTTCTTTTAATTTATTATTGTTATTTTACTTCCTCCACTCCTGAAATTTTTATACTTGCACACACCAAGAATGATTACGCGGACCCCACGGTCGTTCCACCATTAAAGCACCCTTTAGGGAAATTACGCAAAATTAGCCAAATAGTGAAGCTTTTGGCAGTTTGTGTGCTTTCAACCCCTTGGTTGTCCGCCTGGGGGGGAACCATTTTCTTGTATAGCAAACTCACCCTTGGAAGGTTCTTACGACATCTCCCACACTTCAACTATTTTATAATCTTCCATAAATGGCTAAATCTTTTTCTTTAAAACAATTTCACGTCATAATTCTTTTGTATTTTCTTTATTAGCCAATTTCTATTATCCTATTTTTTGAAACTAATTTGTTAGTTTCATTTTTTTTTCTTTTTACTCCTCCTTTTTGAAATCATTTTTTGTAAAATATCTCAATATGTGCATCCTTTCCATAATTGCTAAATTCATTTTCTTTAAAACAATTTTACTTAATTCAACATTGTCTAGTTTATTTTAATTCTATTTTTCAAAACTAATGTGTGTTTGTTTTGTAACCCTTTTTAAAACTTATTTTGTGAAATATTTCTATATGTGCATATTTATAACACTTAAGTATTTTTAGGAAACATGTGCATTTCTTTCAAACTTGTGCATTACTTTCAAAGTTTGTACATTTTTAAACTTGTGCATATCACGCATATCTTCCGCCACTCCCAGCAACTTTCTAAATCATGCGTTGAAAACACGATGGTTACAACCACCTCTTCCCTCACATAAAATAAATTCCTTTAGGAGGAACAACTTGGAATCTATTTGGTCCGTGATGTTCCCGCTCCCGAGTCTTGCGCTTGGGAGGATAATCATATCTGGTCTGGCTATCTCCATTCCTCGGTAGCAACGCTAGGAATCATGCATCATGACATATCACTAGTCGACTTGTTCTCAACTCCAATAGGCCAACTTGTTCAAACAATCCGAACGGGTTTTTGACCCCCAAAGACCGTTAAACACGATCTATTTGGCATATACTTAAAGGATTGGATGTGCAAATATGGACCATTTATTGAAATTATTCTGCACTCAATGCCATTCAAAGGCACAAATGGTAACTGAAACGGCATCAAAGCCCAAATTGAATCAGAAACGACCGTTTATTTCTAAGCGGTTAAAATCATTCTATGTTCAATGTTATTCAAAGATACTAAAGGTAACCGAAGAGGCATCAAAGCCCAAATTGAATCAAAAATGGCTGTTTAATCCTAAGCGGTCGGAATCATTCTGTATTCAATGTTATTCAAACACACAAAAGGTAACTGAAAAGGCATTAAAGGCCTAATTTGAAGTAGAAATGACTGCTTGAGAAATGGGATGACACATAATGTTTAGTCATTTCCTTCCCTTATGTTGTTTCAATATCAACCCTTGTAATAAAGACCAATGTTCGATAAATACAATATTCTCTTTTAGACTCCGCATTTTGTAGCGAATGAAATGATATATGTGGCAAAAAACGCTTTCCAAATCATCATGCATAAAGCGGTCATAGGATACATTTTTATTTGCTAGGTGTGCATTACGTGAATTTGCTTGACTGCTCTAGGTCTCTTTCTACCTAAGTTAATCAAATCCAATCTCCTACCAAGGCACCTCATCTCCCTACTCTATGCCCAAATTCTGATATCATAAATTTTTCGCATGTCTTGATTATCCAAAAGGTTGGCTTAAGTTGAATACCAAGGCAGAAGATTTGGTTAAGCAAAGTGCGCTTATCAGGGACTTTTCAAAACAAGAAGAGTTTGTAATAACAGGCACTATACACACAAAGCAACAAATTGATAGGGCAAGAGATTTGTTGGTCAAAGGCACACATGACTTACCGAAATACTTCATTTTGACACAATGTCTAAGGATCATTTTTTCAGTCTAGTCCATATTGTAATACATTTAAGGCAATCCAAAATATTTTCAAACTTGCACCTATTCAAAGGCCAAAAAGATGTTTAAAGGGTTATCACAAGGCAATAAGGAAGTGAGAAATGATCGGAACCCGCGTGATGATACAAAAGGTTTATGCATAACAACCAAAATTAGTAGGTTTATTCAATTTGAAAAAGAATGCAAAGGCGCAGTGACAAAAATTATATTATATGACGGAGCTAGAAACTCTTGCTGAGTATTGAAAGCATATCCCTACCAACTAGAAAGTGTGGGACGAGACGATGAACTCAAGACTAAGCTATTTGAGACACTTACAATACCATGAATTAATTTGATACAAAACAGGAGCAGATAGATTTCTTAGAGCGATGTTGGTCGAAAGCTTTATATGAATAAATTTTCATGACAATAACTACATTGAGAAAGTAATACAATATGACCAACCTATAAAACGGTCTTGACTGAAGTAGCGATCTAAGAATATACATGATACATCGGGATCGGTCTCTTGGTAACAAAATCTACCTGACAAGCAAAATTTGAGGCAAAGATTGAATTGCAGCAGTTGCTTGACAAGTATGAAAAACATTGAGTGTCTCTTTCAGAATCCTTTGCTTCTGTATAGGTCTTGAACTGGTCCTTGTCAAAACAAACATGAATGGTTGCGCCAGAATCCAACCACCAGTCTTGACTGTTAGTGGATGCAGCAGCCATGTTCAGTTCTAAGACCGTTCCACTTGGTAATGCAGAAATCATGGCAACCAGTCCTTGTGCAGAATTTTCTACCATGTTTGCTTTCTCAGAATTTCCAGAATTGAAATTTATTCCTGCCTTTTTATATCTGCAATCTCGAATCTTATGCCCTTTCTTCCCACAATGATGACAATTAAAATTCTTTCTCTTTTTATTGAGAGATTTGTTGGAAACTTTCATATTTTTGTTTCCATTGCCAGAATTATTCTGGCTTACTAAATTAACCAAGGAACTAGATGCTTGTATTGAAGCATCACGGGCACGAGTCTCACTTTCGATTTGAAGGTGAGTCTGAAATTGTTCCATAGTTAATTTATCAGCAGAATGCAACATTTTCTTTCTATAATCATTCCAGGAAGAAGACAATTTCGAGAGTATTGCACCTATTTGTAGTGCATCAGGAATCTTAACTTCAAGATCATTCAATTTCGAAACTAGTACTTGCAATTCATGAATCTGATCCATAACAGGGTTGGTATCAATCAGTTTAAATTCAAAATATTGCAAAGCCAGGAATTTATCGGTACCTCGCTTTTCATTCTGGTATTTATTTTGCAGCGCAGCCCAAATCTCCTTTGGTGTCTTCAGATTTGAATAAAGATCATAAAGGCGATCCGTGAGAGTATTCAAAATATGTCCACGACAAAGCAGTTCATCCTCTTCACGTTTCTTCCTTTCTGCCTTGATCGCATCAGTGTCTGTAGGAGTAGGTTCGGGCAAAGCAACCAGATCGGGATCCAGAACATAGAAGATTTTCAAAGCAGTGAGCAAGAAAATCATCTTATCCTGCCAGCGGGTAAAGTTTGATCCATCAAAGCGATCAAGTTTGATAAACTCCTTTGAGTTATCAACAGCGGACAGAATCTTCTCCATAGCAAATAATTCTTTAAGATTGTTAGTTAAACTGAAACGAAAATAGAAGAAAAACTTTGAGGCGAGAACAAATATTTCACTGTCCTTAAAGAATTATTGCATGTATATTCTTAGGGGATACAAACAATATTCTTCAGGATTCCTCAAAGCCAAAATTGTTATTGCTGAACGTAGAAGCCACTTTCAGGGTAGAAAATATATAGAGAGAAGAGGAGACTATTCAGAATAGGTGTCTTATTTCTGAACAAGTTTTCAACGTTTAAAGTTAAATTTCAAATCTGAAATTTAAACAAACCTGTTGCAAAAATAAAATACAAAATAAATAGTCCTTCTCTAAAGACCCGACCCGGCCCGCGCCCCAAGTCCAAGTATTAAATATATAATATAATATAATATAATATATAATACACATAGATACTTGGTGGACTTTATTTATTCAATTAGCTTGGTGGAACCTTTGTCTTTATACCCATTGGAAAAGGTATTTCCCACCGATGTGGGAAACTCCCTAAGTACAAACTACTCTTCACTTTTGCTCCAATGAAGCTTTCCATTCACAAACATACCCTTCGTCTTAACTATGTATAGCCCTTCTCTCTGAAAACTACCTAAACTTGTCCAAGAATCACTATAAATTCTCACCTCATGACGATGGGTAGTGGAGGAAATAAGAACTACCTTATAATCATCATGAAGCTCATCATATCCAATACCATGCAAGAAACAGTTAGCACGTCCATAATAAGCAGAAAAATTCGTGAACATCCTAAGTGACGGATTCCAAAAAAACAAGCCGTGTTCCTTAATGGAAAGACAAAACAATCCATTGACGGAACCCAACACTCACACAAGTTTATTGAGGTCTTTCGTAGGGTAATCCAACTCAAATGCTCTAGCAGCTACAGAGTCACAAAGCAAAGAGCTAAGGGAACAATCCACAAAATTGATCTTCGAATTAAGCAATAATTTAAGCAAAAGTCTATGGTGGGTGTAATCCTTATTATTAGCAGATATGCTGAGATGGGTCTTGACAAATTGAGGGCTAGAGATTAAAGCAAGCCAAGATTTTGAAACGCACCTAAATTGCAAGAGGGATTTCACTGGTAGCCTTGAGAGGATTTCAGTGATGAGTTCTTCGGGCAGAAAAGGAATTTTCAAGCTTGAATCATGCATTGAAACTTGACGGTGGGTATGCAGATGATCTCCCTCAGATTCCATTAGGGTTTGCATGAATTTGAGCAGACTACTACTAGGTTTTTGTGTTGTTACGTTGAAGTAGGAGAACAAAACCTGCATGGTATTTATATATTCTGACTGTATATCCTCCTATTATCAAAAGAGTTTAAGCGGTGTAAACCTTTTTTTATAAGGTTATTTAAAGATTATTAAAGGTAAGTTCAAGTATTTTCTTTTTTTATTTATTAGGTTTTAAAAAAAATAGTATTAATAGTATAAAGCAACTTGGATTCTATTATTTTATTCTAATCAATTTTACCAAAAAAAAAAAAAAAATACAAAGGTTTGACGTCTTATTTCTTTGATCATTGGAATTCTACTTTTTTTTTTCTTCAACAATGAAACAACCACCGGCTCTATTCTTTATAGTTTGGTGTAATTGTTGTTACTAATATCAGGGGCGGATCCAGGATTTACAAGTACTGGGTGTGAAAAATTATAAGAATTTACAATTATTAACCTTCAAAGGTGGAGCGAGAAAAGTCATATATAAGATTTAAAATAATACTTTAAAGCAATTTTTGAAAAATCCTTATCATTAAACTAAAGTTTTGCCTTAAGTTGAGGGGTTAAAAAATATAACTATACCATAAAAATTAATTTTTTACAGTATTTAAGCAGTCTAATTCAATATGTTTAATCTTCGTATACTAGCAAGGTAGAGGGATTGTTAGAAGCACGAAAAATTTCTTTTGGAAAAATAAGACTAATCTCCATGGACCAAATTTACACATGATTTAATTAAAATTAGAAAAAGAAGTATTTGAAATCTAAGTTAAAAAGAGTCATGAAATTTAAAATTGCAATTATGAATTTAGATATTTAATATAATATTTATGGACAAATATGTCTTTACATTATTTTATACTACTAATTAAAAAGAAAAAGAAAAAGAAATAAAAACAAACTACTACAAGGCTAGTGGAATTAATTAAAAAGAGAGAAAGAAAAGAGAAAAGGGGCCCAACACCTTGGAATGATTGCTGGCAGAACAAAATATTACGTAGCTTGTAAGATTCGAAACCACAACATTGGGGTTGATGTTTCAGCCAACAACCAGTGGCACCATGAGCCATTTTGTTTAGTGGGTGCCACTTTAAAATATAGATTGAAATACACTGTCAAGACTGATATACATACATATACATACACTGTCGCGATTGAGGGTAGCGGGTGCCGTGGCACCCCCTACCCTCAATGTAGATCCGCCCCTGACTAATATATATGTGTATGTACCAGATTTATTGTATTTTATCCTTCTACATAAGAGTATTCTTTGTCTTTTATATTTATATTCTTATTTATAAATACAATGAATACCTCAAGCTAATCAATTGGGGCATTACTTTATCATAGTATCAGAAGCGTAAAGATCCTTGTCTGAGTGAGAGTACAGAATCATCCTCAGTGTCCTTTTTCTAGCACAGTCTCCACTTCTCCTACTGAGTAATCGGCTTCTATTTCTCTTCCCTTTCATCCTATGATTACACGATCACAATGTGGTATGGTTAAACCAAATCCTAAGTTTGCTCTTAATTCTATGTCTTTGTCTGATTTGCCTGTCGAGCTTACATGTTTTAGCTCTGCAGCCAAGGATGCAAGGTGGAGGAGCGTTATGGCAGAGGAGTTTAATGCTTGGGAAATCAGAGGTCTCTTGTTCCTCGTCCGCATGGTGTTGATGTTGTTGGTTGCAAATGGGTCTATCGTGTCAAGCAAAAGGTAGATGGCTCACTTAATCATTGTAAGGCACTGTAATCACCTAATTTTGGCACAAAAATTTAAAAAAAATTCAAATTATTTAAAAGACATGGTGGTTGTGGTGTCGAGTGGAGGTGCAACGGCATTTAGTGGAGGTGATGTTGAACGTGAGGTGTGTTTGAGCAGATTTTTTGTATGGCAATGACGATGTTGGTGGTGATAAATAGGCGAGGGCAGTGGTGGCGAGAAGCAGTTTTGTGATGAGTTTGGCTTAGCGAGGCAGTGGCTATAGTCTGTGATGGTGGGACAATAGTGACACAATGCCGCTGATTGGCGAGGCTACCAGTGGGGCAGTGATGTTTGGTTCAATAGCAAGGTTTTGTTGGCTATGGCTTAGTGTTGTTTATGATTGCGACAAGGCTGTGATGATATGATATTGATGGCTTGTGTTGGCTTTGTAGCAGCAGCTGCATTAGTCGTTTTCGGGCAGCGTTGTGATGGTGCGGAGACGCTGAAACAATGATGTTGGTGCTTTGTTAAAGACAGTGGTCTTGGTGTATATATGGGACGGGTTAGACAGATAATTTATTCCCTCTTTCTGTATGTCTTCTTTGTCTTTAGTTTTAGCTAGATTGTTTTTAGTTAGTTACCAGTTGTCTACTTGTAGTATTTAGTATTTGAAATGAAATCATCATGTTTATCTAGTCTAATGTTTAACTTTCTGAGTGGCTACTAGTTTGTAAATTTGAAGTTTATCCATGCTATACAGAAAAAACAGAATTACATGTCTTGTTTAGCTCTTTAGCAGTAGTGATGTTGTTTAGCATTGTAAGTTTTGAATCGTTTAAGCATGTGCAACTTGCCCGGTCTAGTCAAGTAATCTTTAGCTCATATGAAAGTTTGTTTGTCTGTTTCAAGTCTCTGTCATATATTCTTGCTTCTTTGTTTAGACACATCTGACTTGTTTGTTTATCTAGTGATGAAGTTGTTTGACATTGTAGGAATAGCTTTATTTCAGCAATTGTTTTCTCTAGACTTGGTAGTTGATCACTCTTATGAAGTCTTTGTTCAAAGAAAGTCCTTGCTTTGAATTCTGTGTAGTGTATGGAGACTGATTGAGTTCCATTAGTTTGTTCATAATTTCAGTGTGGAAAACTTGTTTTAGACAAGTTGGTTGGTTTTGAGTTTCTTTTGAAATCTGAAATTTTCAAAGAAAAGATTATAAAAAAAAAAAAATGTCAAAGTGTGGCAGCTCCAAAATAGGTTTTTCTGCCATTTAAATTGTTGTCTAGTATGGTGGGAATGCATGCCAAAAGTACTTTTCTAGGGGGGTAAAAACATTGGCACATGGATGTATTTTTCACCAAACTTTTACACTCTTCCTTTGGCCTATTTAAGAGGTCATTCCCTCACTCTCTAAGAGGGGGAACAATCTGGAATAAATACTTCACTCTAAAAAGAAGAATTACATATCTGAAAATTGGGATGTGAAAATTGAGAGCTGGAATAGAGAAAATAGAGTTAGAGAAAGAAAGAAGAAAGCAAAAGGGTAGGAGGTGGGGTTCAAATCTTTGTTAAGTTAGTGAAAGATGTTGTGCTTAAGGGCTGTTTGTGCTCTCTCATTGCTGATATTGCTGGGGTGTTTGCTGCTGCTTTATGTTCTAGTTTGGGGTCATGTAACTAATTAGGGTAAAGAGTAAAGAGTAAAGAGTGAGACGTAAAGGGATTTTTGTGACATAAATTAGAGAGTTTCAAGTTAAGATAGAGGTTGATATAAGAGGTAAAGGTTTGGTCTATGCTATGTTGCTGCTGCTGGTAGTTCGTTGCTGCATTTGCTGAGTGCTTTGTTGTTTTGGGCCAAGCTTCAGGACACCATTGCTAAGCTTAAGATTTGTGACCCACTAGGTAAATTTTTTTTTTTAACTTTGATATTTTCCTTTAATATGCATGAAATAGCCTAGGCCAAAGAATGTTAAAAATGATATTGAATGAGATATGTCGAACTTTAAAGTTAATTTTGTCTATCATGTTAAGTTTATATTTTTTGTCCGTGTTTTAAGTTTATATGTTTATGTTTTTCTCTTGTAAAATCAAAGAACTTGTGAAATGGTTTAATTAAATGGGCTATCACCTCAACTTTAAGCTTGAAGCCATAAAAACGAGATCAAAAAGTATACTCCAGACTTTGGGGTGGGTTTGAACCCATGAGGCCCATATCTATTTTCTCATGGACACTTACAAAAATACCCATAAAATCAAAAATAATTACAACCACTACCTACTACTTTCAAATATTACTCAACCTACCCACTAAACTATTTACCCATTCTACCCATCCAGACTTGTATACCATAGTTTATGCAGTATACCATAAAAATATACGCATATAATTTATAAGGTATAACAAAGGTATACAGTAATAAATGACCCTTCAGACTTTTATACCATAATTTATGCAGTATACCTTAAAGGTATACACCTATAAGATATAACAAAAGTATACAATAATAAATGGGTAGATTGGTAAATACTTTTAGTTTTATGGGTAGTATAATTTTTAATGGGTATGACTTGTAAATACTTTAAATTTTATGGGTATAGAGTGTAAAAATCCCTCTTCTCATTACATATCTAGGCCACTTTTCTATGTGAACGTATGATTGTTTAATATGCAAAAGTAGCTGTAGGGTGCAATTAATACGTAAGTGAAGACCTAAAATTTAAAGTTAAAATAATATGGGCAAACCACTTCACCATACACGCCTAGGCGAAATTAGGTTCGAGAAAACAAACGACTAGGCAAAACTATTAGGCCGAGAGTATGACTCTTTAAATATAAATAAGTCGCTCAAATGTTTACGTGGAACTCATTTTGTTGGAAATTCGAACGGATATTGTGTTCGGAGTTAATTTTCAATAGAGTATCTATCAATGAACGAGCGAATGTCTATGTGAAACTCAATTAAGTTAGAAGATTTCGCTCGAGCGGGTGCAAGTGCGATTATATCTAACCAAGTCTTCATTTGAATGAAGGGACAACTTTAACTAAAAAATAAAAGTGTACCAAAGGTCCAATGTTTACACGAAACTCATTTATATCAAGATTTGAATGGACAACGCGTCCACGGTTAATCTCTGGTAGAGTTTTCGTCAATGAACGAGCGACTTTCATCCAAATCAAAGCGTAACAAATAATAATTTGGCAATTAAACAAACAAACAATAAATCACAAACCCGGAGAGCGTCAATAAAGCAACTGTGCTTGCACAGGACTCGAGGGTGCCTAACACCTTCCCGAGAGTCAACCGATATCCTTACCCGGAACTCTGATGCAGACCACTAAACGAGTCATAGGTGTTCTAAGGTACCTTTTTGGTGACTTGGCACACCTTTGAACTATGTCAAGTGGCGACTCCGAAAATCTCTAATAAATAGTATACCTTTAAACACCCTAAGTCACTGCCTTTTATTTTAGTAAATTTTAGGGCGTAACAGGCACGTTTGGTGGCCAAGGGATATACTAAGGCCCTTGGTGTAGATTATGGTGAGACCTTTAGTCCAGTTGTTTGTCCCACAACGTCTGGTATACTCTATTGCTCTTTCTCGTTGTTGGCCTATTGGTTAGTTTGATGTAAAAAATGCTTTTCTTAATGGTTTTCTACATGGTCTGTATACATGGAGCAGCCACAGGGATTCATTGATTTTGTTTGACCTGATTAATTTTGTAAATTGCATGAGGCATTAAATGGTCTCAAGCAGGCACCTCGTGTGTGGTTTAGTCGGTTTTGTTCTTTTCTGAATCTCATGGATTTCAAAGCAGTCGTGCAGATCTAATTTAAGGTTAATCTCCAGGTTTTCTAAACTGCTTAACTCTGAGTTCTCTATTAGTGATCTTGGTGATCTCCATTATTTTTTGGGTATTCATGCCACTAGTTTGCGGAATAGTTTGCATCTCTCTTAGAGTAATAATGCTCGTGATATTCTTGATCGTGCTGGATTATTGCAATCCAAGTCTGTCTCCACTCATTTCTCTTCTAAATCTGCTACTATTGAGGGCTCTACTGCTGCTGATTGCAATTTATATCGTAGTCTTGTTGGTGCTTTGTAGTATTTGACTCTAGCTAGGCCAAGCATTGCTTTTGCGGTAAACACGGCTAGGCAGTATTTGTATGCTCCTACTTCTACTTATTTTGTTATTCTTAAACGCACTCTACATTATGTTGCTGATACTCTTGACTTTGGACTGTTATTAAAGCCGAGAACTACTTATTCTCTTACTACGTATTTAGATGCTGATTGGGCTGATTGTCCTGACACGTGTCGGTCTACCTCTGGATCTTTGGTTTTCTTTGGTCTGAATCTTATTTCTTGGTCTTCTAAAAAACATCATATTGTCTCTCGATCTAGTACAGATGATGAGTACCATGCCATGGCTCATAATGTAGCTGAGGTATTGTGGATTCAACAGTTGCTACGAGACTTGCATGTTTTCCTTGCTGATGCACCTCTCATCTTTTGTGATAATGTGAGTGCTTCATATCTCATGATGAATCCTATATATCACTCTCGTACAAAGCATCTTGCATTTGATTTTCACATTGTGCGAGAACGTGTAGCCTAAGGATCTATTCTTGTTCGCTATCTTTCGACAGAGCGTCAATTAGCTGACATTCTAACCAAAGGTTTATCCTCTCATCGATTTAAGACTCTTCGAAACAATCTTCGCATGTTCCCACACGTCGATTGAGGGGGCGGGTTAATATATATATGTTAGCCTAGGATTTATTGTATTTTACTCTTCTACATAAGGGTATTCTTGACTTTTATATTTATAAATACAATGAATACCCAAGCATTACAATTGAGGCATTACTTTATCAATTCCACATAGTTGGTTTTAACTCATTTTGAACAGCTTATCTATCATACAAAAATTATCACCAACAATACTTTATTATGTCGACCACTACCGAGGGGAAAAAAATTCGGCGAACGCGGTCACCAAAGCCTGATAAGGAAGGCTGAAATCCAGATCATCATCTCGTTTTTTGAAATTTCAACTAATAGTCAAAAGTTGAATACTTAAGATCAACTAGCTAGAAAGCCATCAAAATTGAATCCAATAATTTATGGTGAAAATAGTTCATTCTTCTCTGGTGTATATGAACTGTGTTTCTTGAATACTATTGTATATGGACTGTGTTTCTTGTATATTGGTTACTTTGATCTGGTTTGGGGGCCACTGGTTGAGTGGTTATGCCAGGTCGACAAATTAACCTTCAGAACTGTAATGGCTAAAATTTGAATATAGTTGATATCTTAAATAATAAAGGAGACAAACTTGCCCAAATAGGTGGCATAATTTCATAAGCTCATTGCCTCGTAGAAGGAAGAAGAGTGGCAAAGGGAAAAAGAACGAGAGGCTTAGGGCTCATTTGTTTGCAATTAATGGGAGTCTGAATCTAAATGGTTCAGATAACTACCCATTAAATGTATTTGTCTTTTTATTTTTAAAACTTCTTAATGAAGCTGAATACATCTGTCCAAATAAGATCTGTGACCAAGTCTTTCTACCATTCAGATTTTAATAAACACACGATCTTTCCCAGCAGTTATGAGGAAATCATGCCTTCTATTCTCTAGCTACAACTTCTCACTCCAAAATCATATTTTCTCTCACCTAATCTTTGATTTCTAATGTAAACAATAGCTCAACTTCTGCAATTTCAAAAGTGAGAGCTTGAATATTCCTTCGCATACTATCCATTCCTGTCCCGAACTCAAAGAGGAGATTTTTGTAATGTAATGCATTATTAAGAAGTGAAGATAAATAAAGACCAAGAATATTAGTGATCACAGCAGATAATGAAAACGATGACCATGGGAGGTGGTTTGAACGGATCCATCGAAGGACTAGAAATAAAAGGGTCATACCGTTTAACAATTGTTTCTATTCATGTAGAGTTTTTAGTTGGAATCCATAAATTTAAAGTTTTTGTCGAACAAACAATATTCATATCTTTAATCATTTCAATTTTTTGTGAGATCATAAGTTTATTTTGTTTAAATTAAGATTTGTGTCTATAAATTTATAAATATAATATTTAATAACTATTTTAGTCCAATTATATATTTCTTATATATAAATATAAATAGACTATACACATCCAGATGTTGAAAAATCAAACACTCTTAATTATCTAATGTTCAGATCTAAGAGACAACATCTTAATATTCAGATATGCATTCAGGTTCAGACATCTTAATCTTAATAAAAACAAATGGCTCCTTACAGTCCTTACTCAACTTCGAAGTACATCGAAAAAAGCTTCTACCTGTTATACTATGCATTGACATCACATATATTAAATTTAAAAATTCATCACATGCACCCCTTATCATTGGTTATGGTTATTGTCCTCACTTAAGGATGTTTAGCAAAATTAGCAAAATTGTCTCGGAGACAGCACTTCAAGTTATAAATTGACAAGTATTGCCTCTTCGGGAAATATAAAGGGCAAGTGTTGCATGTGGAGAGATTAAAGAAGCAAGTGTTGTCGAGGCAACACTTCAAGTTATTTTGGAGGGCGGGGTAGTACTTCAAGTTATTTGGGAGAATGTTGAAAGAGATAAAAGGTCAAGCGCTACCACGGGGCAACACTTATTTAAAAATGACGACGGGATACGAACATCAATATAAGATTTCATAGGGGTATTTTCGTCCGCGGAGTAGCACTTCAAGTTATAAAAGGTCAAATGTTACCACGGGAATAGTACACTTAAAGTTAGTAGAGGTCATTCTTGCAAACCATTTTAAGCGAGGTTAGTTAGGCAAATCATTGGATAAGGTGTCATAGTTGTGTAATTCTCCCTATTAAATTGCAGTTGGCATTATATCTCTAGAATGAGCATGAAAACATCGTAAAAATGAATTAAAAGCTTTTCCATGGAATTTTATGCCAAAAGAAAAAGATATGTCTTGGAATTTTAATGCTTGCCTTGAAAGTTGAAACCATAGCAGCAGTAATAATTAAAGTGCATGCATACAAAATCTTCACATTTCATAGAGGACCTTTCAAATTTGATAAAAAATTTCGCATTTTGTCAATAAACTCATTTTTTGTCTTTTATAATTTCCAAATATTATTATAGTATGCTATCACCACTAGAACAAAAGATGTGAGGGAATAACACAGAGTTGATGGTTACACAGAGTTGATGGTGTAGTTTGATTTGGAAGCAGAACTTTTTTTTTTTTTTTTGGTGTTTGTACTCCAGTAGTGAGACCAATTATAGAAAGTCACGAACAAGAAGAAGTGGAAATTCGACAATAACTACGTCTCAATCTCCAAACGAGCTTGGCTCAACTATAAGAATTCTCTATATCCATCGATAGGCTGATAGAATAGAATTAAATACACTTGAGATTGTTGTTCGTGAATGGTGAGCATATCTGCTACTCTAAGCAGAGGCATAGCAAACACAAGATTGATATTGTGAAATGGATATCTGGAGACCTCAGTTGAACTGAAAACACTGCACCAGGCAGGTTCACAGATAAATACAGGATGGATTATGAACACTGGAGAACTAGATGATAACATAGCCAAGTACAACACTAAACGTCTCATTGGCGTCTTCTTAGGCAGCTTGATATGAAAAAGCTTTTTCTACCTTTAGCGTCAAGAAAAGAAATCCAACCACAGATAAGCAGAGGGCAACGAACATAATCACTAGCATTGTCTGCAACGTAATGTGTGGGGCAAGGAAAAAGACAACGGCAATTGCAAAGCTCTGCCAAAGCTTAAGCTGGGAAAATGCTCCTTCCTGTTCAGCACTATTATGATTAGATATTTTGATGTAAAACAATCAGCCAGTGAAATGCATTTGATAAGGTAAATAAGTTGCATTAATCATTGGGTCATAAAAACCCGTATACAAGAGGTATGCCACGCAAATCATTGCTAAATCCCAAAGTTGTAATCCATGCTTCTAACTCTCTTAAGTAGACACTGCTGCAGCAACAGAGACTGCAGAAACAACTCGAAGGTTTTTTTAACCTACTTCTCTTCTGACCTACGGGCCATGCCCTGCCACACAGTCAAAGTAAGCCTTGCCCTACAGTTATGATGTCACGTGACACTTCAGGTGGTTGAAGCTCAAATCATGTTGTTAACTCTTTCTTTTTCTTTTTCTTTTTCTTTTTCTTTTTCTTGACTAAGGTAATAATTGTATTAAGGAACAGCACAAAGTTAGTGCTGGGATTCTCTACAGCATATTGTTAACTTTTCAGATTCTATGTTATGCATGAATTAGTCTACGAGATTTCAATCTGCCTGATGTGAGGCTTCGCCTTGGCCCCTGGGCAATCTGGTGTAAGTTACTTCGCATATGACTTGTATCAGCCATCTTTACCAATCTAATATCATGGCCACTTCTACTTTATATGAATGATTAAAACGCTTTAAATCAGCCGGACAACTCAAACACACGGGTCAATGATATGGTGTTGAAATATGATGGCAAAAGCTTCAACTAATATCAACTTCTTTTTTTTTTTTTTTTTTTTGGATAAAGAATAATTATTGTTACTAATATCAACAACTTAAAGTGCTAATACTCCGGGCATTATTCCGAGATATGTCAAAATGATAGAAAAAGTTTGGGAATTAGTACCAGATCATCCTTGAAGAGTAAACCAAGCAATGCACTTAGCTGGGTATTCAGGACTCCGTCACCTATGCCCCACAAAGCTGCAATGAGAAGTGGATATAGTATCCCAAGAACTCCACCAGTCACACTACAATATAGGAGAAACAATAAGATGTAAGTAACAATATCAGCTTCTTCCAAAAAGTAAAAAGGGAACATGAAGCGAACCTGTGACTAAGTAGAATCCATATCATTACGGCACCCTGAACTAAAGCTCCACCCGAGACAATTATTGAGATAGATGAGAGACCAAAGGTAAAATGCCCAGCCACTAGAGAACACTGAGACAATGTCCATCCAACATGCAATACAATAATGAGTAAATTCAGTTTGCTCAAAGAACACAGCCAAATAACAAACTGGATGTGACAAAAGATTGAATTGGTCCGTAAATGCATTTGCATACTTACAATTGCATCAAAAACCCCATATACCGCCATTGCTCCGCCAACACCACTCTCACCCATCGTAGGCTTAACAATATACTTTGTGAATTCAGCCCTGAAAGAAGTTATCAATTGAATTAATGAACAGCATAAGGAACTGCAAATTTTACTCTAATGAACTATAAGAAATGTCCTTTACCATACGAATGCTTGCTGTAGGCCCGAATATGCAATAAGAGGGATGACCAAGAGCATTCTTATGTCTTGTAAAAGGGTGATGATAGACTTGAACAAAGTTACCACAGAAGAAAAGAAACTAGCGGAGGAGTCCTGTTGTCCTGCCTCCTCTTTACCCATTCTCTTACTTAAGAAGCACATAAGAATGGCACCAAGGGTTATGGTACAAACAAAAACTAAGAAAAGTACAGTTGTGCCACTAGTGTTTCCTCCCTGTATAAACACAAAACTGACAAATCTTAATGAAAAACAAAAAAAGATCATGAGCAGTTGAGCATTTAATCTGAGTAGATGCTACCTCTCCATCCCTCATCAAAGCAAGAGTGATAAGATTTCCGACAAACTGAAAAATCGAGATAAAAAGTTATCATGTACTGAAAGATCATTGAGGCGTACAAATATAAATAAAGAAGCTGTACTTGCAATGTTCATAAAGTACCTGATGACTTGCAAACATTCCCCAAAATTCACCATTGAATTTACCAATAATAACTGCTTCATTTAATTTATGATCATTTGCATGACTGCGTGCTGTGGAAGTAAGATATGTCCCCTAACCACAAATAATAAGATTAGGCAACTACAGAAGCCCAAAAAAGGGGGAAAAATCAACCCCCAAAAGAAAGTCATACCTGCCCAACCCATATTATAGAAGCTGCAAAACCCAGGTATAAAGAAGCTGGGACCATGGTATACCTACAAGAAAGCTTAATCATCCGCTGACAATTCAAATTCATGAACATCTTAAACAACAATATGTCTCAAGAAACAAATACTCAAAACCTTACAATGCATAAGAAAGAAAGCAAAATCCACAGAAAAGGGGGTAGAAGAAAAAGAAAATGGAGAAAATTTTGTAATGAGCTAAACTTTTATATGTATGTTTGATGCAGGAAAAATTAAGTACGCGCCAAATAGCTATAGACAAGCTTAAGTAGAACTAGGTTTAAAATGTTAAAATCTCACAAGAGTGCAGCGGAATTAAACTCATTTTATAGAATCAAGATGAGAAAGGTTTGTATAAATGTTCTGATTATTTATGAGATATGTTCAAGGTCATTAACTAATTACCTTAGCATCAGGCACTTTATCAGTCCAAAAGGAGGTATCTATAGCTCAATTATATCTTTTCATACAATATAACTAAAGATATATCTTAGAAAATCTAGAGACCACATGCCTCATGGTAAAAACATTCAAATATACATGAAAGGTCAACAGTTTAAGAAAGCAGATTCTACACTTGAGTGGAACCACAATTAATGTAAAAAAATATCTGTCTCCGAAGACCAGGTAGAATATATCTTAAGCTCAACAATGATACAGTTTTATTTTCTAATGGTCACTTTAATGTAGGCATATTATTTACCGAGCACCTTCACTGCCCTTAGAACATAATTAATGTTCTCCAAAGAATCAGCCTACCAAAGTGAACTTATGATAGAAAAAAACGAAAGCGTAAGTGTAGGATGCAATATCTATTATCCCGAACCTATCGTTTTCAGAACGCGACTCAGTGACAGCTGCTATGTCTTGAATAGAAGAAGGGTTGTCTAGCAGCGCATCCAATCATGTTAAATGTGGTCATTTTGGACCATATGCACCAAGAATCTCTTTTGTCTGGGACATAAGGAAAGAAAAGAGGCTCTACGCCTGATGCGAGCTGAACTTGGGGGCAAAGAAGCATACAAAATTGTTCCTAGGAAATGAAATGTTAGATCTATCAGTGGCAAAATTTTAGTCATGAAACACTCTCAGAGTTCTACAATCATGATCAAATTGCTTTGGACATATCTCAAAGATGCAATACAGATTATACCATTTAAATTACATTGAGTTTAGTTGTTATGGCACAAGGAAATAAGCTGTAGACTTGGTTCTGGTGACTTTGTGAAGTGAAAGGTAAGGGGGGACAAGGAGTTATCCAGACCCAAGTCATCATAGTCTTCCAGGGCCTACCCCATCTATCCAGTACCATAATCAACTTAATAAGCTCCTTTACAGCACATACGTCGCAATCACAAAAGGAGAAAAGTGATACCATATGTATAGACCTCTAAAGTTAGTCCAGTAAAGGAGAAGATTCAGGTTTTAATTACACTGTATACTACTATCAAGTATATATGTTGTTCATGGCGTTCTTTCGAAAAACAAGCATCCACAATAGCTAACTAGCTGAGCATCATCATGCCCTGAGATAGCAAGCAGTCATTGCAACTGTTTTAGGGGCTTCAGCTATCACATCCAAATTCCAATGCACCTATCAGCAACACAGCATCATCCTCGAGCATTCTACATCTTCTTCTAGAGTCTGACTACGTTTCATAGTCTTACAGATTGTCTTTCTGGCATAATTTAAGAGAGGAGTTTTTTTTATTTGAATAAGAGATAGTCCTTCCTTAAATGAATAAAAATCGATGCCATGTCGTGCCCTGAAAATTCTGTTACTAGTTCAACAAACATAAGAATGATGACTATAACATAGGTTTGGCTGGCTTTTCTAACATAAAATTTGGCAAGTCAGCTGACTGCTAATATCTCCTAAAGTGTTTTAATTTCATTTTGAGAATTTACTACACGGCTTGCTCTGACCATTCTAATCTCAACTGCACCAAAGCTAGACCAGTGCTACTAGCAATTAGCAAAAGCCAACTAAACGTTGTCCGAAGTTCTTCCAGGGCTATCTCACGGTCTCTAGCTCTCTAATCACAACCTCACCAGGATAAATATGAAATCTGATAAACCTGTATAATTAGTCAAATGGACTGCAAGATGTATGTTACTTCTTTTTCTTCTAAAGGAGAAATCCCTGAGGGCCAGTGGGGCACGGTCTGAAACTCAATGGATAAATGACCCGCCCCCCTACCCTTCTCCCCTCAAATACTAAGATTCATGTTTTTACAAGGATCCAAAAGTGTACAAATATTGTAAAACACATCCAATAACAAAACAACTACTAATCACAACTCACTTCATAAAAGGAGTTAAATAGGATTTGCACCACACAATCACTACCGGCTCAATATCCAAAACCTTCCCTATTGATTAAAGATTGGATTTTTATAAGCAAAATGCAAAGAAAACATACCAATTAGGCATCAAATTGGCAGCTACAAACAGCCAATAGCCAGTACTTCCAAGAATCAAAGCATTCTTTGATCCAAGCTTCCTAACCACCAATGAAGCAAATATTGAACAAAACATAAATGACAAGTACAATATCCCCAGTGAAGTCGTCCCTAAATTTCCTTCCTGAAAAATACAAAAAACCTCAAAAACTCAAATTTCATAAATTAACAACAGAAATTATCATCGTGGAAACAACCATTGATGTTTGCATCAGGGTAGGCTGCGTAGATCACATTCCTTGGGGTGTGACCCTTCCCTGAATCCTACATGAATGTGGTATGTTTTGTGCACCGGGCTGCCCCATCAACATAAATTTTTATCGTGGAAACATCTATTGATGCTTGCAGCAGGGTAGGCTGCGTACAAGGGATGCATCCTTTCTAGGGACCCTACATAAACGCAGGATGCTTTGTGCACCGGAGTGCCCAAACAGCAAAAATTATCATAACAAAGACATAATCTTTAAAAATCTTACAGTGTTAATAGTGCTTTCAAGATTCTGAGCAGCTCCATAAGCTAAAAAAATCAATAAAAAAGCACAGCTTAATATATGAACATCTTTTTCATGATTCACAATTTGATTTTCATTTTTTGAATTTTCAACTACAAGGGGTGCTTCTTCATCAGTAGCCATTGAGATAAAAAGTATCAAGATTGAATTTTTTGAAAATTTCAAGAAATAGCCACAAATGAATTTATGATCACAAGTGTATATATATACAAAAATTAGCCGGCAAAGGAGTATGAAGAATATGACAATAAGAAAGTTTCAGTGGCCATGGTGGTTGAAAGAAAGACAAACAAGATTAATTTTTTTTTTTTTTTTTTTGCATTAATATTAAATGCTTGTTGATATTTTATGTATCTTCTATTTTATTTTGTTTTTTGTTTTTTCATTTGGATCAATCAAGATTCTTTTTTTCAGATGAAGTAGACAAAAAGGTTTGACTTTTTAAAGTAGTACTAGTACTAGTAGTAGTAGTGTTAGTAGTAAGAATACAAAAATAGCATAGTTTATGATTGCAGATTCACCCCAAGATTCTTCCAAGGCACACATAATTAATCTGAAGATGAGTCTTAAGCATAGTTAAAAAGTTGAAGATTAAAGTTAATTTTTTAGATATTTTCTCTCGAATATTGTGAATACATGGAGTTCACTCATTTTATGTTGGAGCTCTATTAATAGTAAAGACAAATAACTGATAATTTGCTAAAAGTATAGGTATGAATAAATCAAAAGTTATCTAAGGGTAAAATTGAGTATTTTGTTTTGTATATATGGACAAATTTAAACTATTTCCCTTTATAGGACAAATTTAAACAGTTATAGGACGTGATTTGTTTGGCGTTCCTTTAAAAAAATCCATTACAGTGAGGATCAAGAGAAAAAAGGAAGATAATGGGCGTATTGATAAGCAAAATTTTGACGTGTAAATTGTACTTAGCAGTTATTTAGTGAAAGTGAACTTCCTTCTTAGAATCTTTTCCATAACTAATTTTTCAAAATAGGTGACAAAGCCAAACACAAGCCACCAGCAGATGAGGTGACGGCAACAAAAGCCGGAGGCTGGCTTTTGGACTACTATTAGAGCTAAGTGGTAAAAATTAGTACAAAAAGATTCAACTTATATTTCACACGCAGTATAAAGGAATTACATTATCTGTATTGTTTACCAGTTAACAAATACTTATCACCATTCACAAATCCGAACATTACGTTAGTATTAGTTTTATATGATGACAGTAAAATAGTCTTCTCAGGCTAGTGTCTATAACCTAAAACCCATAATGAAAGTGAGATAACATCTAACTCATCCTTAAAACGACAAAAGATGCCCTATGAAGTCTCTGCGGGAAATATTTGAAGGAACTCGACAGGAAGGAATCACACCAGAACCATCACCAATCAGGCATATAACTCTAGTTCTAGCAAAGTAAAATCACACCAGCATGGAGAAAACTTGATAAGAAAAAACTTAGGCACTGTGTTGTACTTCCATCAGGGAAAAAAGTTGAACATAACAGCAGCTGTAGTTATTTGCGGACAAAAAGTTTTCCAAGTTCAAATCGCATGTCAAAACTTAAAGCCTCTCCATACCGTACAGAAAATTTCCTAGTCGAAAAATGCTACACTTGAATTCATAAGACCACAAAATCTCAGGTAAACATCAAGGTAAATGCCACAACTGGTCCTCCACAGCCTCCACCACATCAGCAACAGACCATTCACCGCCTAGAACCCGACCAACTGGTCCTTGAGCCGCCACCACCAAAAGAGGAGGGCTTTCGATCATTCCATGATGATCGCTCATCTGGCTTGCTGCCACCACTACCCCACCTGTCAGTTTCAGGAGGTGGGGCCTGACCTGCACTATCAACTTTCTCACGTTTGAACCGAGGAACATATTTCCCACCAGTAGGTGCAGCTGCTGCTGTTGCAGGAATGGGAGCAGGTCCTCCAGCTGCTGTTGGAGGCACAGCAGCAGGCTTTGCTGGCGCAGCAGAGGACTCACGCAAGATCTCCTCTCTTTGAAGTTTTGCTTTTTCTTCCAGTTCTTGCTCTCGTTGCCTCTGCTTTTGTGCTATCGCGTCTAGCCTCGCCTCATGCTCAGCTTGCTCTCTCTTCCGCCTCTCTGCCTCTGCAAATTTTTGGGGGAAGGAAAAGGGCGAGTCAGGAGAAAATTAACTTAAAAGGAAACCTATAGGTTCTGAACAGCTGAGTTATCAAGCAGTAACATGCATGCCCTCACAAGACGTGCCACCATGAAATCCTTGGTTGCACACATCACGGTGTAATGCCAATACCTTCCCCCTCCCCGAGACCTAACAAAATGCATGCAATAAATTTATTTGGTAATTTAACCAGCAAAGTACCTTCACGTTTGCGGGCTTCCTCTTCTTCATGCAACCTCTTTTGTCGCTCCTCCTCAGATCGCAAAAAGAATATCAGCTTCCTCCTAGCTTCCCTCTCCTGCTTCCTAGACTGAATTATCTGGTTGATTCTTTCCTGTCTCTCCAGCTTCAGTCTATTGAACTCAGCTTCCCTTTGACCAACAACTCTTTCTTGAAAAATTCTCTGCATAATTAGGAATAATACAGCTGATCTACATACTATCATGAGTCAATGCAGACTATGCCAACCAACTTTTTTTTTTTTTTTTGAGAAAGACCAAAGACCAATCTTCAGCAAAAGCCTATGGCTTCTCAGATTTCAACGGGAAAGTAATGTTCATATGTATTTCTACTTTATGCTATCTTCCCCAAAATAGCAGCACTATCCCAATTAAAAGAAAATATTATTGTTGGCTATTGTGACACATCAGTGTTTTCATCTTCAGCAGAAGCCGATGGCTGCTCAGATTTCAATGGGAAAATAGTGTTCAAATGTATTTCTACTTTATGACAATCTTCCCTAAAGAAGCAACGTTATCCCAATTACAAGAAAATATAATTGTTGGCCATTGTGACATGCCAGAGTATTCATCTTAGGGTGTACTGCCGTGAAGTATTTTGAACTCCCTTTTTTCCTTCATACAAGGCCACTATACCAGAAATCAGACAAAGGGCAGATTAGAAGTGAAAAAAAAAAAAAAAAAAAACTCTATTTCCACATATACTTCCAACATGGTCCTACGCCAGTTCCACTTATAGACCTAACAAAGTTGCATCAAGTTATATATAGCATTAAGCCACTTTCACAACCATCAGTTCAGTTAAAACTATCCAAAGCTTGTATCTAGCCATTCAACAAATTCATAAAAGTCGGATGAAGAGACCTTGTTCTCCAACATGCGTCCTAGCCTCCTTTTCTCTTCCAAGTCTCCAGCATGTCGCTGTCTGCTCAGTTCAGTCTCTTGCTGAAAACGAATATTAAAAAGACAAATCAATTCATCAAGAATATCAACCAAAGAGCTAGAAGAAAGAAAAGGTACTACATCACTTTTCATTTCTTAAGAGAAATGTGGAAGGACTTTCCATTGCGGTTAGTCAAAAAAGCATAAAAGCATTTAAAGCAAACCTGCTGCTCGCGCTCATGAAGAGCTGCCTCTTCAGCTAAACGTTGTTTATATGCAGATTCGATAAGAGGTGCAGCTTCTTCTCTTTTAGCTCTCTCCAAATGATCCATTGTTTTGGCAAACTTCTGCAACTTTTTCTCCATTTCTTGTCTCTCCCTCAGTTGCTCATTCAGGGCCAACTCCATGATGACCTGTTTAGTCATCTTTTCCTGGAGTCAAATTAAAACTAGGTAAGATTTACACTTCATGGTCAGGGAATAGAAGGACAAAATGTACACTTACTCCCTCAAGGACTGGTTTCTTCTTCCTCTTGCTGCGCTTTTCAGCTTCTTGTAGTAAAGCTTGTGCCTCTTCAAGTTCTCGCTCCTCTATTTCCTTGAGAATCCTTTGGCTCCTTCGTTGCTCATACTCAGCAGCAATGCGCTTTTGTTCAGCTTCTTCGGTCATCTTTTGGAGTTCTCTTCTCTTTGACTCTTCCACTCGTTCCTTAGAAGAAATAGTAGGACAAGTTCTTCATACAAGAGAACTATCATAACAAGCAATTCACAACACCAGCAAGAAACGCATACCATTTCTAAGAGTAAACGCTCTTGCTCCTCTTTGCGTTTCTCAATTATGGACTTCCGTGCAAGAAGTCTTTTGTGTTCCTTCTCCACTATCTCTGCCAAATTAGACAGGGCATCCCCGAGCTTGGCAGCCTTCTTTGCAGGGGGGTATATCATTGTCCTTGCCTTGCTAAGGGATTCAGCCAAAAGAGACAGATGATCCCGGAGTCCTTCAGCCTCAATAGTCTGGAAACAAATTATAAGCAAATGATGTATGATATACTAGCCTACACGGCTTAATCGGGCAAAACAAAACCCTGCTTGCTCAGGGAGTCAAAGTGTCTGAGAGAAACATTTACAAATTCTCCTGCATCAGTTCTCCAATACATGTTGAAGAAAAAAAAAATCTTCAGGTAAAAGACTGACCTTACAATTGTTAAGAGCAAGACTTTGAAACCATTCCCATTGCCCAAAACCTCACAACATAGAATCTGCCGAAGCAGTAAACCACTAAAACTCCTCTATCTCAGACTTTAAACAGCTATCCACCAGAGTTCACAATCTATCTTCAGCCAGATTCATTCTAGCGACTAAACTACAAACATATTATGCCAACAATACACCCTTAGAGAGCCCACAAAATGACTGCACAAAATATTAAAGATCGAATACAGAGAATTGTTGACCCTAGTTTTAACTCTACCTTCTCCTTCAGAAAATACAAGTGTCTTTTTTCGCATAAAGAAGAAAATGTATCCCCATAGAAAGTTAAGGTAACGGAACACACACAAGGCTCCATATATTTCATAAGAGAGCTAAAAACAATGAGGTCTGCATATAATTGATAAGGCTGAAAAAGGCTAAGAAAAATGTCTGAGAAAATCTCTCACAACCAACTCAGGAAGAAAACAAAAAATGAAGGGTAGACAAGAGTTTTAAATCCAAGAGACATAATTATACCTGTTTACCAAAGAAGACGGCACCCTTCATGTGATCAACTTTGATGGCTAGAAAATTACGTCTAACCGCATCAACTGATATCTTCTCAATAACGGTGAAGTCAAAGAATGGGATCATCTTAGATATGTTATCAATCTGGATTGTCTGATACACTTGCGAGACCTGCACAAGAAAGCACAATGCAACTTTCTCAGTTAACGAAGAAAGATGGACTTTCACCTTAACTAATGTGCTCGCCTGCTCTTTATCAAAACGTACAAAATAGTGTGCTTACCTGCTGGAGCAACCTCAAAGTAGCAAGTTTTTCCAAGGCAGGAACATACTGAGACAGTTGTACTTCAGGAACCGAAGTAACCGAAGACAGCTTACCACCAAGCTTTGATATTTTGTTCAACATGGGTTGCACCTTCAGTGCCAGATCCAAAGGAAGAAACTCATTTTCTAACAGATGATAAAGATCTTTCACTTCTTGTGTGACACAGGACATCACACCTTTGGACACCTGCAGAAGGAGAAACAAATTAGAAAAACCAAAGGAATTTGCAAATAATTATAAAATCAAGAGACTGAACAATTAGAAATCATTTTGACAGGTGCTCATTTTTGCTTCAAAGATATAGTGGGTTCATTGAGCTTTATCCCGAGATAAAAAGAAAGTAGGCTCATTCAATACAAACAGGGAAAAGGAATTTAAGCTATCAAACCGAAAAAATGACTATATGCAAAACTCAAGAAAAAGGTCATACGTAAAACTACTCACCAACTCGGAAAGAAGTGATGACCGGGACAGCTGAAAAAGGATAAAAATCAAGGGAACTTAAGCTGATCAGCTAAGGAAGACATTATAAAATAAGGAAGTACGCAATAAAATCAAAAATGTAAGTTACCGGTACTCTGTTTTCGGCTTTGGGTTCAACTTCAAAACCAATTAGATTGGCCACCCTCAAACTCCTCTCCTTCTCATTTTCAAGCTCAAGATGAGATGCACCGTACGACTGGTCATAAGGAGGCACTGAAAGTGCAGCTAGGACAACAGACGATGCTATTAACTGCAAATCCTTCTGACTTAAATTTTTATTAAAGCTCTTCTGAAGAGAGAAAAGCTTGAGCCATGCATAAGCATGATAAAGATGATTTGATGACATCCAAAATATCTCAGTAAGCTTCCCATAGTAGACAACCATCAATGATGCCTTGGGGGTTTTCTTAACCATGCACATCAATCCATATATGTCTTCGATGGAACGAAAAGCTTCCTGTGTTAAAGAAAACTAAAAAGTATGAAGTTCCACTCTCATAGGGCAAAAAGATATGCTTACATTCATCAGAGAAAGTAACAACCTGCCAAAGGCCCAGTTCAGTAGCAACTTTCAGCTGTTCAAATCTGGTGTCCAGATACAACTGCAGGCTTTCTGGAGCAGACAGATCAGGCCGGTCCCTCTGATCTCTATACTTGTTGAGATTTGCCAAATGATTACGGATGATTTCACAAAGCCGACGAAATTCAGTTGTACGTTTGTACTGCTTACAGAACTGAAAGGCGCGGTGTGCTGTCATCTGAACATATCAGGTTTAAAGCTTAACAAAGCTGAATTTGGTTTTTTTTTTTTTTTTTTTGACAAAATAGACAAAACATATGCTCAATTCAAAATGGGAAGAGGGCAGAACTTCAGTCAGCCATCCAGAAAGCTTAAAAAGGAATACAGGACAAACCAGGTTCTGAAAAATAGCAACAAGATGATATATAGACTTTACATGAAAAGAAGAGATATATTCTGACAAAACAGATATCTCTATGGAACAAAGAACATACACAGTTGCCCAGCAAACTGCGAAAGACTCCTCAAAAGTTTGTGCAATAAGAAGAGAAAAAGGATTGATTACTGACCCGGAACCACACGTACAACCACTTTCCAGGCAAACTAAATGAAAAGAAAAAAAGGACAAACAACCTGTGCTTACTCAATACACACTAAACAAGCCCTGAAAAGTCAGATACTGAAGTTCCACACCTCACAACATAAAAACAATCTAATCATTCTACAGCCTAATGAAAAGAGAGGGCAATGGGAACTCACAGCATACAGAGCCTCCAATCTTGAGTTGTTACGCAAGATCTCCAGTACAGTTCTATATGTCTCCCACAAAAACTTAAACCACGGAGTGACAAGCTCACGATCAGATCTATCTTTTCCTTTCTCCCCACTAACATAACTCAACATAAGATCTTCGGGCCTTTTGTCAGCTTCCAAGTCTTCTACATCCAGAGCTTCCTCCAGAGCTTGTGCCTGATTGCGAGCCAGTTCAGCTCGCTCAGTAGCTAAATGCATGAAATGCTTTATCACCTCCTCCAAGGAGTTAATGTTCACTTGTTGACAGACTATACGATATTGAATTAGGCCATCCTTGGCAAACCTCCCCCTTCTCATGTCAACACATAACTCAACATACTTGAACATTATCCTTTCAAGAGTTTTTTGCCATGCTCTATACCTCCTCGAAGTAATAAGATCATGAAGTGCTTGCAGGGCTTCTTGCTTTTGTCCAACAGTAATCAACTCTGCATCAAAACATCAAACTCGTCAGCATGCCAAAATTCTCAATTTCGCCATCAAAACACCTGATTTTACATACTCCCACCCTCCCATATAATTAGAAGACATCTAGACCACCCCAAGAGCATATAACACCCTCCTCAAATCTCAGACCAATCACTTGAGATAGAGGTTTGCAAGTATACATACAGTCCATAATACCAGGGCACATTTCAAACTAAAGCTTTAAGTAGTTTCCTGTAAAAGGTAAATCAGATGCAAATAGCAGCACCACTAACCTTCAGCACGCTTCAAAGCATTCTCAGGCTTGGCAAAAGTCGCCATTTCAAGGATCTTTCACCTGCAGAGGTATAGTTGGATGAGAGAAATAACAGAGACGTTCATCAAAAGGCAAGAACTGCAATGTTAAATCTGCATGCACGTAGTAACAATTCTAGGAATTGGTACAAGAAAATCCAATCATTAGTTTGAGATGTCAAGAAATTAAGCCTCTTTATCCAGAATGAATTCTTCATCATCTTTCTTCCTGGAGACAAATCTAAAAGAACATAAATCAACAAATCAACCAAACGCTATCTCAAACTACTGAGAGGTCAGTCGTATTAATCCTTTGTTTTCACTCTACTCTAATTAGGCACATTTCTCTCCTTTTCCTCATTCGCCCTCATTATTTCCAGTATATCCCCCCACAGGAAACCTGAATACAAATTTTAAAACCCTTGAAGCGTGAAATCAACTAGTGGAAAGAAATCACCTACTGTGGACTTGAACCTAAGACATAATCCATTCAAACTCTTTTCTTTTTAATAATGGTGGTATCTATGCCAGCTTGCACTGACCTCGATTAATTCCACCGTCTACCTCCTATGTCCCACCAAAACAAATATCGGGTGACTCCACCCACCAAGGATTAGGCTGATAGAAACAAATCACCTAGTGCCGATTGAACCTGCGACCCAATTCATTCAAATTCTTTTTTTGAGACCGAATTCATTCAAATTCTTTTTTTTTAAATAACGTAGGTGTCTAGGTCAGCTCGCATGCACCTCAATTAATTCCACTGTTTACCTCCTACCTCCCACCCGCACAAATATCGGGTAACTCTATCCACTAACGCTTTCAATCTCAGACCTAATCCATCCAAATTTTACTGTGCAACTACTCATAAAACTTTTAAAAAAAAAAAATCATTGTCAGTCCCCCAGATAACAATTTTTAAAAAAAATGACCAAATGGGTAACGCATCTATAAATCCAAATGGGTATTTACATATATATCTAACAACAACATACCCAGTGTTATCTCCCAAGAGGGCTCGGGGGAGGGTGAGATGTACACAGACCTTACCTCCACTAAAGTAGAGAGGCTGTTTCCGATAGACCCTCGGCTAAAATAAAATACAATTACGGGAACATAGATATCTAAATCTACTAATATTATAATTAAACTGTACTAAAAGTTCCACAAAATTAAACAAAAAAATAGAAAAATTGTTACAGACAAATAGACAAACAATTGGTGAGCATTAGATTTATGAGGAAAAAAGATAGAAATACCAGTGGATTTTTGGATCGGTTTTGTGAGTGCCGCAACTCTCTTTTGTTTTGCCCTAAAAAACCTGAAACGAATAAAGAGCTAAGAGAGAGCAACAAATAGAATTGTGTAGAAAGTTTGGGGTTTATATTAGTATTAAAATTGTTCCAGGGTTATATAAACTGGTCCTGATGTTTGTAAAAAGCGTTACTTGTACCCTTGAATTTATGGAAATGTTCATTGTGACCTGTATTTTTAGAGTTCTTTCTTTTTGTTATTTATTATGGTGATAAGACTTATAACATGTTTAGCCAAGTTTACCTAACACAAAGACATCAACTTACAAATTGCCATCAAAATCCCTAACATACTGTATTGATAAAAAACTTGTTAGGCAGAATTTTTTTTTTTAACACCACCCCTTCCCCTCTCTCAGAACAAATAGTGGCACTCCCACTTTTTGTTCATACGGTGATTAAAACCCACAAACTCTTGAATGTAGGTGGATGATGCTTACCATCTGAGCAACTCTCACTTGTACTTATGCTATTTAGATCATCAGGGTTAAAGTTATGTATTCAACTTCAGTTCATGGTGTGAAGTTTACATAAATCAAATTTTTTTAATCTGAAAATGAGCTAAATTCAGATCAAAATGTGAAGTTGCGCTCAACCTCAAAGCAAATTCAAACATTTGGTTTGCATTTGAGAAAGAATAGTAATTTTCAACTTCAAACCAGGAGGAGTTGAAGATAGAGCACTCTGGCTATGGATCGAAGATAGCAATTAAGGTCTAAAGTGGCTAGCCTTTACAGAGGCACGTCCAAAAACAGCTATGCGTGCACTTTCTCCACTTTAATGGCACGTGAGCCTCATGAGAGTAAGATTTGCAGATAAATAACTTCATTACTGCTGAATTGAAATTTTGGCCACACTAAATTTTTTTATATAAAAATGGCCTTCGCCGCCCAATAGGTATAAGTTGTAGTTTTGCCTATTATACATTATTTATTGACGTTTCATAAGTTATGGACTGTGAAAAAAGTATAATTTGTTGCCTATTGGGCAAGGTTTCAACTTATTAAAACCTATGCCGATGTGCAACAGAAACTTAAACTAATTAAAACGTATGTCCAAAGATCATTTTGTAAAAACTTTGTTAAGTGGGGCTATAATCTCAAATAACTGCTTTATTTGTCCTATTTTTGTAAATCTCCTCTCAAATCAAAGGACTTTATAGGGTAATCATGTGCACGTGTGATTTTGATGCGTAGTCAATTTTGGACGCGCTAAATGAGAATTATCTACTGTTTCATAATTAATTGAGGAATAGTCACCGCACGCACACTCTCCATTAACGTTGGCAAACAGCCTGGACTAGTCTCAGGTGCTTATACTGGGACTTTGAACTACACATGTTCAAAGTCTCATTATTTTATAATGGGATTCATGTTTAAAGTCCCCCTAGTTCAAAGTTCCAGTATTTTATATTGGAATTGGTATTTAAGTGATCCAGTATTTTATACTGGAATTGGTGTTTAAGTGATCCCAGTATAAAATACTGGGACTTGTCCGAAGGTGGCTATTTTCAGCGAATTTATTTTTAGTTGCTAAGGATTAATTAGCGCGCGCCAAACAGGCCCCTATGCGAAATTTTTACAGACAGGAACAGATTTTGTTGTTGATAGGCCTGGGCATAGAGCTGAGCCGGCTCGGAGCTCGGCTCGGCTCGATTGCCTTTTAACTCGGCTCGGTTCGGCTCGGTCTCATTTAAAGTTTGGCTCAGCTCGGTTCAGCGCGGTTAAAGTTCGATCAAGCTCGGCTCGGTCAAAGATCAATTCGACACTATTAGCTTGATTAATCATGTAACTTTTTCTTTAAAATATAACTTCCATTCATTAGGCTTAATTACCATAAATAAATTAGAAGTCTATGTGTTATTTAATATTTTAATGCAATAATTAACAATTGATAAACTAGTACTTTTATCCTTATCTGTGATTATGATCAAAAGAAAAATTTTAATATTATTTTTTATATTATAAAGTATGGGGACACAAGAAAAAAAGTCACCTCGGACTCGGTCAAACTCTAGCAAAGCTCGATTGAGCTCAGCTCGGTATGTATAAAGCTCAGTTTGGCTCGGACTCGATTAGGCTCAGCTTGGGCTCGGCTCGCTCAATGCTCGGGTTCGGCTGTTGAGATTCAAAACTATCATCTTCAAGTAGTCACAACTTCCAAATAGTCTTATTTTTCATTTTCAATTTCTAATATATTTTTTTCTAACTTCACACCAAATATTGTCCTATTGTCTCAAATGTGCTCTGAATGACAATAAGAATCCACTTTGAAATTAAAGATAAGGATCAGCTGAGAATGAAGGATGTTACTACTCTATGATTGAGACATAATACTGGTTTAAACACCCAATGTGTCAACGATGTTACTTCTTCGAATTGAAACGCATTACTGGTTATAAGTTCAAACATCCAATGTGTCTCTGATCCCATCTTCATGCATTTGAATGATATGAGGGGGCAGAAAATATTCATATTCCTCCCCTACCATATCACTGAAAGAAGTCCTTACCTCATATTTTTCCAGCATAATGAAGTATTATAAGAAGAGGACTGGGTATATTTCCCAGCAGACTTCATTAGTCTACTTCAGAGTTAACTATCAAGCATAGACCAATCGAGATCATTTGCACACGGTCTTTTATAGGCGCTATAGACTATAGTCAACTTCATGAGCAGCCCAGAGCCTAGAGCAATGTGATGTCCATATCAAGATCACAGCAGCCTATTGTTTTCAAAATACCATTCCTACAAAGATGTCTCGGACAACTCGTCAAAGGTTTGTGAGCTTCATAAAGCTTGACTGGAAGCAAGTTCCAGAACAGGGAAACTGTTTACCAGTCTGAACAACAGAAGTGAATCACTGTCTGCTCAGCATGAAGCAAGAACTCATGAAAGACAGGCAAACATAGCCACTTGGAGCTAAAAACTTATCAACTAGTCTGAGGGGACAAAGCTTGTACCGATGAATCTCAATGATTTTGCAATATTAATAAAAAGATCATAGAGATTAATTTTAATAAGATCTGAACAAACGACCAACCAAAATCAAAGACAACAAGACATACCTTCTGAGTTAGGGCTCAATACATTCATCCAAGATAACTCACAATGAATAGGTACTTATTAAGACAGAAAGCGTGAATGTAAACCTAATTTTAACTCGTCCTCAGTTAAATTGGAGGTGGGGGATGAGAAACAACAGGTGATAGATTATGTCCTCCGATCTGCATGTGGACTTTTTTTGCTTTTTGTTTCACAGTGTCTACAAAATTTTCAGGTAAAGAACCAACAAGAAACTTAAACTTACTAGGATGATTCTACTATGATAAATTTTCAGGTAATGTTCCAGCTAATAGCTACAGATTTCAGGTACTTCGTTATGCCAATGACTTATGAAGCTTCTAGCATTGATGTTTTCATGTTTTATAAGGAGAGAAAATGGATCTTGTCTGAGTGGGCTTTACGGCCCTGAAAAAGAGAAGAATGCTTGGACAAAAGTAAATGAAAACACAAGTCTCGCAGGTCAACTGTGGATAAACAACAACCATTCCATTGGGAAACAGTTTCAGGAACCTTAAAGAAACATATGTACACTATCTGTATAATGTTTATAAGAGAAACCACCACTTCTGGCACTAAATCGGTTAAAACGGATTTTATAAACTCTGATTCCCATGTATTTGAGAACATAGCTTAGCCTAAAATCTTAGCAAATACTAGATCAAACTGGAATGTGAAAAGGAAAATATATGAATGCATTACTTAAGTCTACCAGAGAACTGTAGGAAGCAGGAAAATAGCCACAATATGTGAGTAGTTACTCATTGAAGAGATTATTTCAGAGATCGCCAAAAACCGAACATATTGATTCCCATCGAACTGAGTGGCCAAATTTAGACTAATTTCTATCACAGAAAGCAACTGATACAGTTTAATTCCTTAATCTGTAGGACCTCTAATTTGGATCATTTCTTATCCCCAGTATGACCTTTTGGGATTTCTGCTATTCAAGACACGACCAAGAGTAGCTAGTGCATCCTGAAATTTCCGGATTTTCAGGAAACCTTTTATCATGGTAACCTCACTGTCTGAGAAGTTTGCTTTCTTCATGATCCTATCAACAAGCTTAATCAGCGTGTCCTCCATAGACAAAGAATAAAGTCCTTCAGCCAGATTGTAGAATGAGGAGAATTCAGGTACATGTCCTTTTTCCATCATCTCAACAGAAAAATCAACAGCTTCTTGAATGGGTCCCCCACCGGAAGAAAGACCACGGAAAACAATCTTATAAGATAAAGCATCAGGAGGATTAGCCGCGTCCTCCATTTCTCTAAAGAGTCTTACGGCTTCCTTGGTTCTCTTCCGTCTGAAGAGTGCTGCAATTACAGGATTATAGGCCTGTGGGGTCAGAACCATTCCTTTCATTTGAATACTTCTGAGGAGCTTGCTTGCAACCTCAACCCTACCTGCTTTACACAGTCCCTGGATTAGGGTCCCATATGTAACAATGTCCGGTTCACACCCATTTGAAGTCATGGTTTGTACAATATCTGCTGCCTTTTTTATGTCACCTGCTCTGCAGAAATGAGAAAGAATGGAATTGAATGTGAATTTATCAGGTTTTAGTCCTTCCAGTATCATCTGGTCCATAAGTTGAGCAGCATCCTCTACCCTCCTGCTCTTGCAAAGACCATCAATGAGAGTATTATAAGTCACCAGATTTCTAGAAACCCCTTGTAGTTCCATTTGGTCAAAGATCTCTTCTGCTGCTTCGATTTTCCTGTCTTTGCAGAAGCCATCTATCAAAGTATTGTATGTTATCACACTTCTCGCACAGCCGCTTGACTCCATATCTTTGAGTAGGTTCATAGCTTCACCTATTCTTTTTTTGGCACAGAGACAATCAATTAGAATGTTGTAAGTGAACTCATCTGGCTGGCACCCTTTGTTTTTCATTTCTTCAAACAATTCCATTGCAACGTTGAAATTGCCTGTGAAGCAGAGACCTTGTATGAGAGAATTGAAAGTGCAAACATCAGGTAAGAATCCCTTGCTTGTCAGAACACGTGCAAGCTCAGTAGCTTCTTGGACTTGGTTCTCCTTGCAGAGAGTGCTAATTATGGTGTTATAAGTGACTGTATTAGGTGAACAGTCCCTTAGAAGCATCTGATTGAGAAGTTCAATAGCCTCTTGGACTTCACCCACATCACAAAGTCCAGAAATCAAAATATTGTACGTATATACGTCAGGATCAAACCCCTCTTGAAGCATTAAATCCAAAATATCCAATGCGTGCACAGCGTGCCCTGCTTTACATAAACCATTTATCAAAGTATTGAAGGTAAACTGGTCCGGATAAAACCCTCGACTAGACATGTCTTGCACGAAATTTAGAGCTTCATCAATCCTGCCTTCTTTACAATACCCATGAATCAAAAGGTTCACGGTTATGTTACTCGCAGTACATTTAGCTGCAACCATTTGATCCCTAATTCTCAATGCACCATCTAAATTTCCTTCCTCAATATAACCTTGCATTATCGTCGTATACGTCTTCTCATCCGGAACCAAACCATGCATAGGCATTTCCTCCATCATCAAAATAGCTGGCCTAATTTGATGTGTTTTACATAAAGCTTTTATCAATATATTAAAAGTCGATACATCCGGCTTTAAACCCTCATCCAACATTCTATTATGCACATTCTCAACAAGTTTCAACTTATTCCCATCAACAAGAACATTCAACAACAAATTATAACTAAAAGTACCCGCCTTTACGCCAAACTCCTTCACCATCATATCAAGAACACTAATAGCATCATCATACAACTCAAACTTAGCATAACTTTCAATAAATATAAAGAAAGTACCTTCAACTAACTCAACCTTCAACTTCTTCATATCATCCAACACTCGTCTCATCGAATCGAAAGATCCTACATTTCCAAGCTTCCTAAGAACCTCTTCATATATAGACAAAGTTGGTGTAAAATGGGGTTGTTTAATAGCCCATTCAAAGAGGTCAAAAGCTAAAGTTTCATCATTTTCTTGACAAAGGGTGTCAAGAAGTTGGTTTGAAGTGAAATCTTGGGAAAGTTGTTTTGCTTTTGAAGGTAAAATAGCTGAATTAGAAGCTGAAACTAAAAGGGGTTTGATAAATTTAGGAGGAAATGAAAAGGGGTTTGTTGGATTTTGAACGCGAACCTTGCGTGAACGCGGGATACTTTGTACACCGATATGCTCTTTTGGATTTTGAAGCTGAGTTAATGGATGACATTTGAGGAAAGCAGAAAAAGAAAAAGCCATTGAAGCAATTCAACAAACAGGTAGCATGTGTATAGTGTAAAATTCAAGAAGAGGCCATTGAAGTAGACACTTTAGAGTTGTTCAAAGAGATAAGTAACAAACAGTGGTGTTTTGAGTATCTATGGTGCTAAAGGGATAAAAGTAACTTCTTCTGTTTAAATAACTCTTTAACCGTTTGTTTGGACACTAGGGGGTCGTTTGGTATGCGGTATAGTATTAGCTAATCCATGTATAAGAGTTTGGATAAGTTAATCCATTGTTTGGTTGGTTGTATAAGAGTATGTACTAATAGTACATTGTTTGGTTTGACTAGTAGAAACTCGTATTAAACTAAGTACAAACAATACATTGTTTGGTTACATTTTGTCATTTCCGTATTAACAATACTGGTATAAGTTATACATCAATCTATGTATTATTTTATGCGGGTTAGAGGGTGGAATAAGAATCCATGCATTAACAATACATGGATTAAAATAAAAATGACAAAAATACCTTTATCCATTTCTTCAAAATTCTATTTTAGTAAATATCCTATTTTATTCTCTTAAAAAAATAAATTGTGGATTAGAGTATAACTTTTAATTCAACTAACCAAACATCCAACTAGAAATTATTTCTACATTGTAATCTATGTGTTATAATCCCTGCATAACTTATCCCTACATTGTTAATCCCTGCATTGTTAATCCCTGCATAACTAATCTCTGCATTGTTAATCCTTACATAACTTATCCCTGCATTGTTAATCCCTGCATAACTAATCCCTACATTGTTAATCCCTGCATAACTTGTCTTCCAACCAAACGACCCCTAGTAGTATGTGTTGGGACTTGGGAGTCTTAGGGGACAACTAATTTTAGAGAGTAATATTCTTCCCTTAAAAAAAAAAAAATTATTTCAATATTTCGGACCCACTTAAGCATGATTTGGTAAAATTTTGAAAAAATAAAGTACTTAAAGTTGAAAAAACATATTTGGAAGTTGATCGATGAACCAAACTATTTCCAAAATTTTTTTATTACATCAAAGAAGGGGAAGGGGGACGGAAATAGTAAGTTATCGATAGGTTTGAACCCTCCACCTCAACTGGGAAAGGCTCAAACCTCAATTTTGGAGTCTGATTGGCTTACCTTAATTATATTCGTAATAATAAACTTTGAAGTCTGAAATATTTGAGACAAGAAAAAGTGTAATAAAATATTGTATTTGATTTGAACAAAAGATGCAGATTACAATCTCTAAGATGTCATTTAATTTACAAATGACCTCATCTAATTATTCTCATGACAAACGTCGGCTCAAGGGTTTGAAAGTTTGATCTTGAACTTGATGGAATTTGAATTTGATTCAAGAGTTTGATTTGACTTTGTCACGAACACTTGGCGTCCGTCATGAACAGGATTTGAGATTCAACTAGACCGTGACCTCCATTGTTAAACTTAACAAGGACGTAGATCGTAGACGTACTGGAAGACTTTGGATGCTTTGCTTCAGGGCTTCTCTAGCCTTCCTTCAATTTACTTTTGGTGTCTCTTTTTGCCTTAAGTGAGCTATTTATAATACTGGAGTAGGAGAGTTGTGATACAACCAAATTTCCTTCACTTTAATTTGATTGGCAAGTTTGAATTTGCAAGCCAATCTTTGATAACCTCTCATTTGAATAGGTAGAACTTATCACTTGTACGCGTGGTATGTTATTTTGACTTGGCATGCCATGTTACTAGTCATGACATAATTTTATTGGCAATTTCATTTGATGATAATTTGACATGAATGTGGCATTATATTTTCTTTTATTTAGCAATTAATCCAAATTTCTTATGGATTTAATTTTTTAAATTTTGAATGCTTGCGACACTATTAAGCGGAAAGATTAAGATATAATATACTCGAATATTATTATAAGTCAAATAAGGAAAAATCTTATGTTAAAGAGTACATGAAATCTCATTCTTTATTTAATTTTTTCTAAATGGGCTGGCTTTGAATCGAGAGATCTTTACCTGTGCCGACTTGGATTTCAAGTGACGAAATAATGCAGCCAGAAGCAACGAGTTGTCGTGGTGGGAGCTTGGCTCTAGCCAATAGGCTCGTGACAGTCGGTTAATAGCATGGTATATATCCAAGTTAGTTACTAGTCAGCTGCTAACAAACCTGGTTGTCAGAACTGGCAGTAAAATTAGTATTTGTGCCATGTTACAAGTTGTTTTAGTAATAGACTAGATTTCTCCTATTTTTGCGAACCACTTAACTACATTTCGTCACCCCATAAGAAAAATTAGACTATTTAGTTCCTTTATAATATCATCAAATCCCATATTTTGAACAAGAGCCTTCCATTGTCTAGTTTGCATCATTTTCAATGATATAGTGGTTCTGGTAAACTAAAGTTTCAGCAACCTTATAGTGAATATAATTCTGCTATGTTTAGAATTATTTCTCAGTTGAAATTATGTGGAGAAAATATCACTGATAGTGACATGCTTGAGAAAACATTCTCCACTTTTCATGCCTCGAATGTGCTCCTGCAGCAGCAATATCGAGAGATGAAATTTAGTAAATATTCTGAGTTAATTTCACATCTGCTTGTTGCTGAACAACATAACGGATTATTGATGAAAAATCATGAAAGTCGACCCACTGGTTCTGCTCCATTCCCAGAAGTGAATGAGACGAATTTCCACCAAAAACGTGGAAAGTGGCGTGGCCCCAGTCGTGGCCGCGGTCGTGGTCGTGGTCGAGGAAGAAACTCCTATCATGATGATCGTTATGCACCAAAATCCTCTGACCACCAGCAGTGGAAAGGAAAGGATAAAAAGCATGAAGCGGTGCAAACGAAAAATTCAGAGAATGGTTGCTACCGTTGTGGAGCAAACGGACATTGGTCACGTACCTGTCGTACGCCAAAGTACCTAGTTGATCTTTATCAAGCATCTCTGAAAAAGAAAGGAAATAATGCTGAAGCCAACTTTATGTCTGAAGATAATGTGGACTTCACGCATTTGGACATAGCAGATTTCTTTGAGATCCCTGAAGGACAGTTCCCTGAAGGACAGATCCCTGAAGGACAAATAAATCATCTGACTGGTGATGGATCTGTAGCCAAAGAGACTTAAATACATTTTAAGTTATGTCATTTGTAATAGTTTGTATGTTTAATATTATTGTAGTAATACTAATTTAATTGAAGGCTCCGGAAGAGCAACTATATTTCTGCCTAAGGGAACAAAACTTATTATTGATGATGCATTGTTCTCTTCCAAGTCCAGAAGAAACTTGTTAAGTTTTAAAGATATCCGCCGAAATGGATATCATATTGAGACAATAAATGAAATGAATAATGAATATCTTTGTATTACAAAGAATGTCTCTGGCCAGAAATATGTTTTAGAAAAGTTGCCAACTTTATCTTCTGGCTTATACTGTACAAAGATTAGTACGGTTGAAGCACACTCTGTCGTAAACCAGAAGTTTACTGATTTAAATAATTTTGTGATTTGGCATGACCATTTGGGTCATCCTGGATCAATAATGATGAGGCGAGTCATTGAAAATTCAAGTGGGCATTCACTTAAGAACCTGAAGATTCTTAAAAGTGATGAATTTTCTTGTACTGCTTGTTATCAGGGAAAGTTAATCACTAGACCATCACCAACAAAGGTTGGGATTGAATCTCCTACGTTTTTAGAACGTATCCATGGGGATATATGTGGACCTATTCATCCACCTTGTGGATTGTTTAGATATTTTATGGTCCTAATTGATGCATCTTCAAGATGGTCTCATGTGTGCCTATTATCATCTCGCAACCTGGCATTTGCGAAATTGTTGGCACAAATAATTCGATTAAAGGCACAATTCCCTGATAATCCTATTAAAACTATTCGCCTTGATAATACTGCAGAATTTTCATCCCAAGCTTTTAATGATTATTGTTTATCAGTCGGAATAAGAGTTGAACATCCTGTAGCTTATGTTCATACTCAAAATGGCCTTGCAGAGTCATTTATTAAACGACTGCAATTAATAGCAAGACCGCTATTAATGAAAACAAAATTGCCCACTACTGCTTGGGGTCATGCTATTTTACATGCAGCATCACTTGTTCGTCTCAGACCGACACATTATCATGAATTCTCCCCGTCACAATTAGTTTTTGGCCATGAACCGAATATTTCTCATCTACGAATATTTGGATGTGCTGTATATGTGCCAGTAGCACCACCACAGCGCACTAAGATGGGACCCCAGAGAAGGCTGGGAATATATGTTGGGTTTGAGTCGCCCTCTATTATTCGGTATCTTGAGCCATTAACGGGAGATTTATTCACTGCTCGATTTGCAGATTGTCGATTTGATGAGACAACTTTCCCACAATTAGGGGGAGAGAAAAAGGGAATAAATAGAGAAATTGTGTGGAAAGTTCCATCATTATCTCACTTTGATCCACGTGCCCCCATATGTGAAAAAGAGGTCCAGAAGATCGTTCATTTGCAAAATATAGCAAATCAAATGCCTGATGCATTTACTGATTTAAAAAGGATTACTAAATCGCATATCCCTGCAGAGAATGTACCAATTCGGATGGATATCCCAGTAGGACCATCTAGTAGTGTCATAGCCAGTGAACCTAAAGCACGCCTGAAGCGTGGTAGACCACTGGGTTCCAAAGATCGAAATCCTAGAAAAAGGAAAGTGACAAATGATCAAGATGACACTATGAAAGAATCTCTTGAAGAGAACCAAGATCTTATTAATCCTGAATTTCCTGAAGAAATTAATGAACCTGAGACTCAAGTGAGTGAGGAATATTTAATAAATTCCACTGGTGATGGAATAAATTTGAATCGATCTGAAATAGAGGTGGATGATGTCTTTGCATACAGTATTGCACTTAATATTATGCAAGATAATGAGGATTTTGAACCTCAATCTATTCAACATTGTCGACAAAGAAATGATTGGCCAAAATGGCAAGAGGCAATTCAAGCAGAATTGAGCTCACTTGCCAAACGTGATGTTTTTGGACCTGTAGTCCAAACACCTAATGGTGTAAAACCAGTTGGCTTTAAATGGGTCTTTGTGCGTAAACGAAATGAGAAAGGTGAAATCATAAGATATAAAGCACGCCTTGTTGCACAAGGATTCTCACAAAGACCTGGTGTCGATTATGAAGAAACATATTCACCTGTTATGGATGGAATAACATTTCGATATCTCATCAGTTTAGCTGTACATGAAAAACTTGAAATACATCTGATGGATGTAGTTACAGCATACCTATATGGCTCGCTTGATAATGAAATTTATATGAAAATCCCTGAAGGATTTAAAATGCCTGAAGCATATAATTCAAAGTCTCGGGAAATGTACTCAATCAGATTACAAAGATCTTTGTATGGTTTAAAACAATCAGGGCGCATGTGGTACAATCGCCTTAGTGAGTACTTGATGAAGGAAGGTTATATAAACAATGTCAAATGTCCATGTATATTCATAAAGAAAACAGCATCACAGTTTGTTATACTTGCTGTTTATGTTGATGACATAAATCTCATTGGAACTCCAGAAGAGCTCCAAAAGGCAATTGATTATTTAAAGAAAGAATTTGAGATGAAAGATCTCGGAAAGACAAAACTTTGTCTTGGTCTACAAATTGAACATTTAGTAGACGGAATCTTTATTCATCAATCTGCCTATACAGAAAAGGTCTTAAAACGATTTTACATGGATAAAGCACATCCATTAAGTACTCCAATGATTGTTCGATCCCTTGAAGTGGATAAAGATCCGTTCCGGCCTCAAGAAGAGGATGAGGAACTTCTTGGTCCTGAAGTACCATATCTAAGTGCAATTGGTGCACTTATGTATCTTGCTAACTCTACTAGACCTGATATAGCATTTTCTGTTAATGTTTTAGCAAGATTTAGTTCTGCTCCTACACATCGACATTGGAAAGGTATCAAACAGGTATTGAGATATCTAAAAGGATCTGTTGATATGGGTTTGTTTTATTCTAACAAATATGGTGCAGATCTTGTTGGTTATGCAGATGCAGGGTATTTATCTGACCCACACAGGGGTCGATCTCAATCTGGTTACCTCTTCACATGCGGAGGTACTGCCATATCATGGCGATCTACTAAACAATCAATGTGTGCTACTTCTCCAAATCATGCTGAATTAATAGCTATTGATGAAGCAAGTAGGGAATGCGTATGGTTGAGATCAGTGATTCATTTCATTCGAGAAAGATGTGGTCTTAAGTGTGATACCAAAATACCCACGATCTTATATGAGGACAATACTTCATGCATAAACCAATTGAAGGAAGGATTTATAAAAGGAGATAGAACAAAGCACATTTCACCAAAGTTCTTCTTCACACATGATCTCCAAAAAGATGGTGAAATTGACGTGCAACAAATATGTTCGTGTGATAATCTGGCAGATTTTTTCACCAAATCTTTACCGCCTGCAACTTTTGAGAAAATGGTATACAAGATTGGAATGAGAAAACTAAAGCACCTTGATCGAAGTTTTCATTAGGGGAGTAAAATACGCGTTGTACTCTTTTTCCCTTAACCATATTTTTTCCCACTGGGTTTTCTTGGTAAGGTTTTTAATGAGGCAACTGATAATGCGTATTACAAAACAAGTGTACTCTTTTTCCTTCACTAAGATTTTTTTCCCACAGGGTTTTTTCTTAGTAAGGTTTTAATGAGGCACATTATCTATTAATGAACATCCAAGGGGGAGTGTTATGAATACGTTGTATTATGGATGTCCATTACTCCCATAGCTTCCTGAAGAAGTTAGATCTACAAGCAGCTTACAAGCAGACAGCTGACAAGCAGCTTTATGAAAAGCCTTGCAGCAGCTTGATGAGGCTTGCAATCAAGCAGACAGCTTACAAGTAGCTCAAGCAGACAGCTTGCCAGCAGCTTCTGAAAAGCCTTGCAGCAGCTTCCTGAAAAGCTTTGCAGCTGCTTCTTTTCTTCTATAAATAGGAAGTCATTTTAGTTTATTCTGTACATCAGTTTGAAATGAAATAAGATATCAGTCTCTCTCTATATAGTATCTCTGTTTGATTTACTTTGCAGCTTTTATTTTCACAAGCTGCTGCAAGGCTTTCTAGAAGCTGCTGCAAGGCTTTTCATAAAGCTGCTTGTCAGCTGTCTGCTTGTAAGCTGCTTGTAGATCTAACTTCTTCAGGAAGCTATGGGAGTAATGGACATCCATAATACAACGTTGATGCAGCCCGATCACGTGCTGATCAAGTGATCGATCCACCAAGGAGACCGATGACAAGAAGCCAAGCCAAGCTGCTGCACGATGTGCACGTTCACTTAGCCTGGTCGAAGGAAAACAATTGCTCCGAAGCTGAGTGGCCAAGCTCAAGAATCGAAGGCATTATCTTCAGATTTGAGCCCGAAGGCAAAGTGACCGAGGACAATGAGCTCGAAGACAATTGAGCGTCCGAAGGCAACAAGTGTGTGTTCGATCAGACAATTGAGAACCAAAGCCAAGGATTACCGAAGTCAAAGTCTGCCGAACACATTTAAACTCAGCCCTGCGTGGCCTATTTTTATTGGTCAACTGTGACCTATTTACTAGTTTACCCTTAGTATTTCCTATATAAACACTGTTTCCTTTCATTGTAAGTAGCTAGTTTTTTTGAATATTGATGAATTGAATGAAAGTGCCGAGCACATTTCTTCTTGTCTCCGTCGTGAGCAAAACCCTGGTGAGGGCTTTTAAGGACTTGTGGCTTTCGGTTAGTCCGATTGAACATTCCTCTTGATCATTCAGTTTGCAAGAGGCAATGTTCTCTTGAGGATTGTTGCATAGTATAGGTGATCCTTGTACTCCTTTTGATTGAGCTTTGAGACAGGTTCCTCACTGTTCTTTCGAAAGAAGCAAGTTTTGTCTTGCTTTTATCTTTTATCCTTTTGTTTGTTCATCCGCGTTTGTGCAGACAATCCCTTCGGGAATTGCATTGCACCATCTTGGTATCAGAGCACGGTTTGAGTTTGTTCTTACAACCTCAATCCTGTTCATTATCTTCGTGCGTTTTGTGTCTTTGTTTCCTTTTCGTGTTCTTGAATTTTGTTACTGTTGGTGTTGTTATTTTACAAAAAAAAAAAAAAAAAAAAAAAGAGAGTGTTAAAAGAAAAATTCAGAAATTGTGTTTGATTGTTGGTTGTTTGGGAAAAACAATCTTGGATTCTTGTTCACCATCGAGTTCTGATTCCAACGAGTACCCGACGTACTGATTTCGTGACTAGGGTTTCTTGGTGAATTTTGGACTGTTTTGAGCTTTAATGGTGACTAAAAACTCGAACCCCACTGTGTATGGAAGAAACCGATGAAGGTTGGTGGTTCTTGAGTGATTTGGGTTTGTTTGTTGCTTAAAAATCGAAGTTCTGAGCTTAAATCGAAGTCCGTACGCCGGAAACTTGTTACAAAATCGTAACAGTGTACGATTCGAACGAGCTGGTTCTTAGCTCAAAGAACTTGAACTGAATTCCTCCGATGCTGTTGAAAAACCGGAGTCGATAAAGCAACCCAGATCTGTTGAATTTCGTGGTCAGTGAACCGAAGTTGTTGCGTCCGTACGCCGGAGCAAGGTCACTGTTCCATTGGAGAAGAAAGGGGTTAAAATTTTAACGTCAAAGCCCCAGGTGAAAATTGTCGGCTGAAAAAAGGAAAGTGGATAAGGTAAAACCCTATCCGTACCAAAGGAGGGACCACTCTTGTACGGACAAGAGTGGGTGTGATCGAAAAAGATTCCAAAAGGGAACCAAAGGGTAGATTCTCCTAGGTTCTCACTTTCTTTCGTGTCAAAATTCTAGTTAGTGGATCTTTTGAGTAATTGTCCTACTCAAGGTCGTACTAACTCTTTTAAGCTGATAGGAATTCGTGCGAAGGGGTGACCGAAGTCCAAACTTTCGTAGACATTCTTTTGACTCCCCGAGCTCAGTTAAAAAGCGTCCGTTCCATCGAGTCGAACATCACTTCACTCTTCCCGAAGAGGCAGTGACTATTGTCGAACTTGAAGGATCTTAGAGGACCGATCAATCAGACGAGCCACTGTTAACAAGTCCTTGAGTGATCAAAAACCGAACCCATAAATTGAGTGGACCCGAGTGCCACCCATCAAAGGTGAGGGAGTGTGTGAGGTGATTTCTAACCCTAACATTTTGTTTGATCTTTGACTTGTGCAGGTACAATGGCTGGAAACGATGGCAAAAGCATTGAAAAGCCTGAATTGTCGTTAGCCGATCTCATGGCTGCGATACAAGGCATCAGTGCCGATGTAAGAGGAGTGAGTGCTCGAGTAACTCAACTCGAACAGGGAAGTGCGTCCGTGGCCATGCATGGGTCCGGCGCTGGAACAAGCGAATCCACTCCGATGAAACCTGATCTGTATGCTGAGCTTCTTCGACAACATCAGTTGACTAGTGAAGCAATTCGAAGAGAGCTTAACTTGGGCAATCCCCAAGCACAACAAAACTTGGGCAATCCCCAAGCTGGAAATCAAAACTTGGGCATTCCCCGAGGAGAGAGGTTACCACTTCCAAGGACCCGAAGAGATCTTGGAGCTGTAACCGAAGAGGTTGATGAAGGGGAATTTCCCGAGGACGAATATGAGCGTGAGCCGCCATTCGCTCAACGAAGGCAAGCTCACCGAGGACGTGGAAATTTCCGAGGTCGAGGCCGAGGCGCAAATGTTGAAAGAAATATTGAGCGTGAGGCTTATGATCGAGAAGATGAGTTTCCCGAACAGGCTAGAGCTGTTCGAGACTCAAATTTGAACAGTGTCAAGATCACTATTCCACCCTTTAAAGGAACTAGTGATCCCGACGAGTATCTTGAATGGAAGCTTAAAATGGAGCGCATCTTTGAAACAAATGAGATGACCGATGAGAGAAAAGCTGCCCATGCCATTGCTTCGTTCGAAGCTTATGCATCAACATGGTGGGAATCTGACAAGAGGCATAGAAGAAGAAATGACTATCCAGTAGTCAATACGTGGCCACAGTTGATGAGAGCGATGGATGGAAAGTACTTGAGTGCCAAATACAGGCAGACTCAAATGCAAAAACTCTATGAGTTAAAGCAAGGGTCCAAGTCCGTCCAAGAGTACCACGATGAGTTTGAAAAGGTTCGATTGAATCTTGATCTGGTCGAAGACGAAGAGCAAGCCATTATCAGATTTAAAAATGGCTTGGCTAGGGATGTGTCATCTCAGTTGAGACTCCACGTGTACCACACGTTGGAAGATTTGTTTGACGCTGCCACCGAAGCTGAAAAATTGGTGAAGGACGATAAGGCAAACCGGTATCGAGGAGTCACTACTTCTACTCCCTTGAACCGAAGTAGAGAATGGAAGAGTCCAAACCAAACAAGTGCTAACACTGTTCGAGATTCGAAGAGACCCTTCGAAAGAGGTGTGACTGTTAACCAACCAAGAGAAGTGGGAGGTAAAGTTCAACTCAACTCTCCTAGTGCTTCAAATATTCAGTGTCACAAATGCAAAGGTTATGGTCACATGGCAAAAGAGTGTCCAACTCGCAAGGTTATGCTTCTGCTCGAAGATGGAACCGTCCATGAGCAAGCGAGTGACACCGAGGAGGAAATTATCGAGGAGACTGATCGAGCTGAAGATGATGATGATCATGAGGCTGCCGAAGCTGATCATCCGGAAATGTTTCTTGTGGTTCGAAGGAATTTGAGCTGCATGACTCTTGAAGAAGAGGACAACCAAAGAGAAAACCTCTTTCATGCCCGATGTCGAGTGAGAGGAAAGGTGTGTTCGAAGATCATTGATTCCGGTAGTTGTGCCAATGTAGTGAGCCAAACTTTGGTTTCACAAATGGGATTACCTACGATGAAGCATCCCCACCCTTACAAGTTACAATGGCTGAATGAGTGTGGAGAATTGAGAGTTGTCAAACAAGTGTGGATCAAGTTCAAAATCGGAGAGTATCAAGATGAAATGATATTTGATGTGGTTCCGATGCAAGCTTGTCATTTGCTATTGGGTCGACCGTGGCAGTATGACCGAACTGCTGTTCACAATGGCAGATCCAACACTTATACTGTGAAGCTTGATGGGAAGAGTTTTGTACTCAAACCCTTGTCTCCAAAACAAGTCACCGAGGACTATAAACGAATGAAAGAATTGAAAGAAGCGGCCAAAGCTAAGCTTCCGATGGGAGCAAATTTGGGGCCCGAAGAAACAAACTCACCGACCGAAGTGAAAGGAATTTGTGCAATCATGCAACCCGGTGAAATCTTACGAGGCAACGACCACGGTCAGATGATGATTTGCCTCGTGCACAAGGGTATCTTTCTAAACTCTAATGATGATTTTTCTAATGATAACCCTTTGCCTTTGTTTGTTCAAAAGGTTTTGCAGGACTTCGAGGACATGTTTCCCGAGGAAATGCCTGGTGGATTACCTCCGTTGAGGGGAATCGAGCACCAAATTGACTTCGTACCAGGGTCTCAAATCCCTAACAAACCTGCATACCGGTGTAATCCAGAAGACACCAAAGAGCTCCAACGGCAGGTTGATGAATTGCTGAACAAGGGCCTCGTTCGTGAGAGCTTGAGTCCTTGCGCCGTTCCTGTTATCCTTGTTCCGAAGAAGGATGGAACATGGCGAATGTGTGTTGACTGTCGAGCAGTCAACAAAATAACGGTAAAGTATCGTCATCCTATCCCTCGATTAGATGACATGCTAGATGAGTTAAGTGGTTCTTCATGCTTTTCGAAGATAGACCTCAGGTCCGGTTACCACCAGATCCGAATGAAACCCGGGGACGAGTGGAAAACCGCATTCAAGACCAAATTCGGTCTCTATGAATGGTTGGTGATGCCTTTTGGCTTATCCAATGCACCGAGCACATTCATGCGACTGATGAACCATGTGCTCAAACCGTTCATAAATAAGTTTGTTGTCGTTTATTTCGATGACATACTTGTTTATAGCAGAACCGTGGATGAACATGTCGACCACCTAAGGCAAGTACTTGAAAAGCTTCGAGAAGAGAAGTTGTATGCCAACTTCAAGAAATGCGCCTTTGGTGTCGATCGTGTAGTCTTTCTTGGATTTGTTGTCAGTGCTAATGGTGTCGAAGTCGACGAATCAAAAGTCGAAGCCATCAAAGATTGGCCAACTCCAACCTCGGTATCACAAGTTCGTAGCTTCCATGGCTTAGCTAGCTTTTACCGAAGGTTTGTTCGTGACTTTAGCACCGTGGCAGCTCCTTTAACCGAGCTGGTGAAGAAAGACAATCCATTTGTGTGGGGAGAGTTCCAAGAGAGGGCTTTCCAAGAGTTGAAGCGGAGGCTTTGTTCTGCCCCGTTGTTGCAACTCCCTGACTTCGGCAAAGCATTCGAAGTTGAGTGTGATGCGTCTGGAGTTGGGATCGGAGGAGTGCTGATGCAAGACTCGAAGCCGATCGCTTACTTTAGCGAAAAGCTTAAGGGTGCAACTTTGAATTACTCTACGTATGACAAAGAATTGTATGCCCTCGTTCGAGCACTCGCCCATTGGCAGCATTATTTGTGGCCTCGAGAGTTTGTGATCAAAAGTGATCATGAGTCTTTGAAACATCTCCGAGGTCAGGAGAAATTGAATCGAAGGCATGCCAAGTGGGTTGAATTCATTGAAAGCTTTCCCTATGTAATTCATTACAAAAAGGGAAAAGATAATGTTGTGGCCGATGCGCTATAAAGGAAATTTGCCTTAGCGACCACTCTCGCCTCTAGGCTCATGGGATTCGAAAGCATCAAGTCGATGTACGAGGACGATCCCAAGCTGAAATGTGTTCGAGACGCAATCTTGAGTGGCCGAAAGGTTGAGAAATATCAGTGGCATGATGGCTACCTCTTCAAAAATGGGAGGGTTTGTGTGCCAGTGTCATCGTGGAGAGAGCTCTTGGTTCGAGAAGCTCACTCAGGTGGACTGATGGGACACTTCGGTGTCGATAAAACTCTTGGTATCTTGACCGAGCAGTTCCATTGGCCCAAAATGCGACGAGATGTGGAAAAGCTTTGCAACGCTTGTCTCGTTTGCAAGAAAGCAAAATCGAAGTCCAACCCTCATGGTTTGTACACCCCGTTGCCTGTGCCTGATCGACCTTGGGTTGATATATCCATGGACTTTGTCTTGGGGCTACCGAGGTCGGGGGGAGGACATGATAGCATCTTCGTTGTGGTTGACCGTTTTTCAAAAATGGCTCACTTTATTCCTTGCAAAAAGTGTGATGATGCACAGCATGTAGCTACATTGTTTGTTTCTAACGTGTTAAAATTGCATGGTGTACCTCGTACTATTGTAAGTGATCGAGACTCGAAGTTCTTGAGTCATTTTTGGAAATGTTTGTGGGGTGCCCTCGGCACCAAGCTACTATTCTCGACGTCTCACCATCCTCAGACTGATGGACAGACCGAGGTAGTTAACCGAACCTTGGGATCTTTGCTTCGGGCAATGACCAAAGGGAAGGTTGGAAACTGGGCTGATCGTTTGCCCATGATGGAGTTCGCATACAATCGAACGGTGCATAGAATGATCAACATGACCCCGTTTGAATGTGTGTATGGCTTTAATCCTTTGATTCCACTTGATTTAACCCCATTGCCTCGAGATTCTGTTCTTGATTTTGAAGGTACTCGAAGAGCAGCTGCCTTGATCGAAATGCAAAGGTGAAGAAGAACCTCGAGGAGGCCTATGCAAAGGTTGCCTTAAAGAAAAACAAGGGGCGTAAAAAGTTGGAATTAAAGAAGGGAGATTGGGTTTGGGTTCACTTCCGAAAGGAACGATTCCCGAACCAAAGGAAAGGAAAGTTGGCTCCTCGAGGGGATGGTCCATTTCAAGTGTTGACCAAGATCAACAACAATGCCTACGTGATCGACCTCCCTGGTGAGTATAACGTGTCCAACACCTTTAATGTTGCTGACTTAGTTCCTTGTGTTGTAGGTCCAACTTCGGAGGACGAGGAGGGCTTGATTTCGAGGACGAAATCTTCTCAAGAAGGGGAGGATGATGCAGCCCGATCACGTGCTGATCAAGTGATCGATCCACCAAGGAGACCGATGACAAGAAGCCAAGCCAAGCTGCTGCACGATGTGCACGTTCACTTAGCCTGGTCGAAGGAAAACAATTGCTCCGAAGCTGAGTGGCCAAGCTCAAGAATCGAAGGCATTATCTTCAGATTTGAGCCCGAAGGCAAAGTGACCGAGGACAATGAGCTCGAAGACAATTGAGCGTCCGAAGGCAACAAGTGTGTGTTCGATCAGACAATTGAGAACCAAAGCCAAGGATTACCGAAGTCAAAGTCTGCCGAACACATTTAAACTCAGCCCTGCGTGGCCTATTTTTATTGGTCAACTGTGACCTATTTACTAGTGTACCGTTAGTATTTCCTATATAAACACTGTTTCCTTTCATTGTAAGTAGCTAGTTTTTTTGAATATTGATGAATTGAATGAAAGTGCCGAGCACATTTCTTCTTGTCTCCGTCGTGAGCAAAACCCCGGTGAGGGCTTTTAAGGACTTGTGGCTTTCGGTTAGTCCGATTGAACATTCCTCTTGATCATTCAGTTTGCAAGAGGCAATGTTCTCTTGAGGATTGTTGCATAGTATAGGTGATCCTTGTACTCCTTTTGATTGAGCTTTGAGACAGGTTCCTCACTGTTCTTTCGAAAGAAGCAAGTTTTGTCTTGCTTTTATCTTTTATCCTTTTGTTTGTTCATCCGCGTTTGTGCAGACAATCCCTTCGGGAATTGCATTGCACCAAACGTATTCATAACACTCCCCCTTGGATGTTCATTAATAGATAATGTGCCTCATTAAAACCTTACTAAGAAAAAACCCTGTGGGAAAAAAATCTTAGTGAAGGAAAAAGAGTACACTTGTTTTGTAATACGCATTATCAGTTGCCTCATTAAAAACCTTACCAAGAAAACCCAGTGGGAAAAAATATGGTTAAGGGAAAAAGAGTACAACGCGTATTTTACTCCCCTAATGAAAACTTCGATCAAGGTGCTTTAGTTTTCTCATTCCAATCTTGTATACCATTTTCTCAAAAGTTGCAGGCGGTAAAGATTTGGTGAAAAAATCTGCCAGATTATCACACGAACATATTTGTTGCACGTCAATTTCACCATCTTTTTGGAGATCATGTGTGAAGAAAAACTTTGGTGAAATGTGCTTTGTTCTATCTCCTTTTATAAATCCTTCCTTCAATTGGTTTATGCATGAAGTATTGTCCTCATATAAGATCGTGGGTATTTTGGTATCACACTTAAGACCACATCTTTCTCGAATGAAATGTATCACTGATCTCAACCATACGCATTCCCTACTTGCTTCATCAATAGCTATTAATTCAGCATGATTTGGAGAAGTAGCACACATTGATTGTTTAGTAGATCGCCATGATATGGCAGTACCTCCACATGTGAAGAGGTAACCAGTTTGAGATCGACCCCTATGTGGGTCAGATAAATACCCTGCATCTGCATAACCAACAAGATCTGCACCATATTTGTTAGAATAAAACAAACCCATATCAACAGATCCTTTTAGATATCTCAATACCTGTTTGATACCTTTCCAATGTCGATGTGTAGGAGCAGAACTAAATCTTGCTAAAACATTAACAGAAAATGCTATATCAGGTCTAGTAGAGTTAGCAAGATACATAAGTGCACCAACTGCATTTAGATATGGTACTTCAGGACCAAGAAGTTCCTCATCCTCTTCTTGAGGCCGGAACGGATCTTTATCCACTTCAAGGGATCGAACAATCATTGGAGTACTTAATGGATGTGCTTTATCCATGTAAAATCGTTTTAAGACCTTTTCTGTATAGGCAGATTGATGAATAAAGATTCCGTCTACTAAATGTTCAATTTGTAGACCAAGACAAAGTTTTGTCTTTCCGAGATCTTTCATCTCAAATTCTTTCTTTAAATAATCAATTGCCTTTTGGAGCTCTTCTGGAGTTCCAATGAGATTTATGTCATCAACATAAACAGCAAGTATAACAAACTGTGATGCTGTTTTCTTTATGAATATACATGGACATTTGACATTGTTTATATAACCTTCCTTCATCAAGTACTCACTAAGGCGATTGTACCACATGCGCCCTGATTGTTTTAAACCATACAAAGATCTTTGTAATCTGATTGAGTACATTTCCCGAGACTTTGAATTATATGCTTCAGGCATTTTAAATCCTTCAGGGATTTTCATATAAATTTCATTATCAAGCGAGCCATATAGGTATGCTGTAACTACATCCATCAGATGTATTTCAAGTTTTTCATGTACAGCTAAACTGATGAGATATCGAAATGTTATTCCATCCATAACGAGTGAATATGTTTCTTCATAATCGACACCAGGTCTTTGTGAGAATCCTTGTGCAACAAGGCGTGCTTTATATCTTATGATTTCACCTTTCTCATTTCGTTTACGCACAAAGACCCATTTAAAGCCAACTGGTTTTACACCATTAGGTGTTTGGACTACAGGTCCAAAAACATCACGTTTGGCAAGTGAGCTCAATTCTGCTTGAATTGCCTCTTGCCATTTTGGCCAATCATTTCTTTGTCGACAATGTTGAATAGATTGAGGTTCAAAATCTTCATTATCTTGCATAATATTAAGTGCAATACTGTATGCAAAGACATCATCCACCTCTATTTCAGATCGATTCAAATTTATTCCATCACCAGTGGAATTTATTAAATATTCCTCACTCACTTGAGTCTCAGGTTCATTAATTTCTTCAGGAAATTCAGGATTAATAAGATCTTGGTTCTCTTCAAGAGATTCTTTCATAGTGTCATCTTGATCATTTGTCACTTTCCTTTTTCTAGGATTTCGATCTTTGGAACCCAGTGGTCTACCACGCTTCAGGCGTGCTTTAGGTTCACTGGCTATGACACTACTAGATGGTCCTACTGGGATATCCATCCGAATTGGTACATTCTCTGCAGGGATATGTGATTTAGTAATCCTTTTCAAATCAGTAAATGCATCAGGCATTTGATTTGCTATATTTTGCAAATGAACGATCTTCTGGACCTCTTTTTCACATATGGGGGCACGTGGATCAAAGTGAGATAATGATGGAACTTTCCACACAATTTCTCTATTTATTCCCTTTTTCTCTCCCCCTAATTGTGGGAAAGTTGTCTCATCAAATCGACAATCTGCAAATCGAGCAGTGAATAAATCTCCCGTTAATGGCTCAAGATACCGAATAATAGAGGGCGACTCAAACCCAACATATATTCCCAGCCTTCTCTGGGGTCCCATCTTAGTGCGCTGTGGTGGTGCTACTGGCACATATACAGCACATCCAAATATTCGTAGATGAGAAATATTCGGTTCATGGCCAAAAACTAATTGTGACGGGGAGAATTCATGATAATGTGTCGGTCTGAGACGAACAAGTGATGCTGCATGTAAAATAGCATGACCCCAAGCAGTAGTGGGCAATTTTGTTTTCATTAATAGCGGTCTTGCTATTAATTGCAGTCGTTTAATAAATGACTCTGCAAGGCCATTTTGAGTATGAACATAAGCTACAGGATGTTCAACTCTTATTCCGACTGATAAACAATAATCATTAAAAGCTTGGGATGAAAATTCTGCAGCATTATCAAGGCGAATAGTTTTAATAGGATTATCAGGGAATTGTGCCTTTAATCGAATTATTTGTGCCAACAATTTCGCAAACGCCAGGTTGCGAGATGATAATAGGCACACATGAGACCATCTTGAAGATGCATCAATTAGGACCATAAAATATCTAAACAATCCACAAGGTGGATGAATAGGTCCACATATATCCCCATGGATACGTTCTAAAAACGTAGGAGATTCAATCCCAACCTTTGTTGGTGATGGTCTAGTGATTAACTTTCCCTGATAACAAGCAGTACAAGAAAATTCATCACTTTTAAGAATCTTCAGGTTCTTAAGTGAATGCCCACTTGAATTTTCAATGACTCGCCTCATCATTATTGATCCAGGATGACCCAAACGGTCATGCCAAAGCACAAAATTATTTAAATCAGTAAACTTCTGGTTTACGACAGAGTGTGCTTCAACTGTACCAATCTTTGTACAGTATAAGCCAGAAGATAAAGTTGGCAACTTTTCTAAAATATATTTCTGGCCAGAGACATTCTTTGTAATACAAAGATATTCATTATTCATTTCATTTATTGTCTCAATATGATATCCATTTCGGCGGATATCTTTAAAACTTAACAAGTTTCTTCTGGACTTGGAAGAGAACAATGCATCATCAATAATAAGTTTTGTTCCTTTAGGCAGAAATATAGTTGCTCTTCCGGAGCCTTCAATTAAATTAGTATTACCAAATTCATAATAGTCAGAAACCCTTTAGATTTGAGAAAATGTGGTGTAACCATCCGGCTCTTATTAACGTAGTATCTAGTTCTTGGGATAGACATACTGATTTTCATGAAGGCTCCAGAATTTTTCAAACTAAAGTCACTCAATGGAACCATGATTTCTTTGGTAATATTTTTAAACAAAAAAAGGATATTCTTGCTCGTTTGCATGGTATTCAAAATTCGGCTAATTACCCTACTAGTAGTTTTCTTCAAAATCTAGACTCCAAGTTACAACGGAAATTTAACAACATTTTAAAAAATGAGGAAGATTTTTGGAAAATGAAATCTAGAGTTAATTGGTTGACAGATGGAGATGCTAACACTAGTTTTTTCCACATTACTACCTTAAATAGGCGCAGGAATAATAGAATAGCTTTTATTAAAGACTCTAATAGCAATATGTTGTTCAATCAAAATAATATTGAAGCCCATATTTTAAACTATTTTAAAAATTTATTTAAAACTGATCACATTTTTTCTTATTGTATTCATGGGAGCTCTAATGACTTCTCACTATCCCCTCAAGATTTATCTAGTCTAGCAGCTCCTGTTTCCAATGCCGAAATTTTTCAGACCTTGAGATCTTTTAAACCTTTTAAGTCTCCTGGACCAGATGGTCTCCAACCTTTCTTTTTCTCAAAATATTGGAATATTGTAGGACCATCTTTCCTTAACCAATGCCATAAGATCTTCAATTCTAATTGTATGCCTCAAAATCTAAATGAAACTTATCTTTGCCTTATCCCTAAATTTGAGAATGCAAATGATATTAAGAATTTTAGACCTATAGGACTTTGCAATACTATTTATAAAACCGTTACTAAAATTATTGCCAATAGGTTAAAACCCTTCCTTCACACTATCATAAGTCCTTGTCAAAGCAGCTTCCTTAAAAATAGAAGGACTTGTGACAGTGCTATTATCATTCAAGAGGTCATTAAATCCTTCAAAAGTAAAAAAGGTAGTATCGCCTATATGACCCTCAAGATAGATCTTGAAAAAGCCTTTGATAGGCTTGAGTGGGCCTTTATTCATAAAACCCTTCAATATTTCAAGCTGCTTGCCAACTTGATAAAACTTATCATGTCATGTATCACTACTTCCTCAATCTCTATTCTGATAAATGGTAGGAAAACTAAGTTCTTCTCTCCTTCTAGAGGCATAAGACAAGGGGATCCTTTATCCTCCTATATTTTCATCTTATGTTTGGAAATGTTATCTAGAAGAATTCATAGTGAAGTCTCCGATGGAAATTGGGATGCCATTAAAATTTCTAGAAATGGTCCTCACATCTCTCACCTATTTTTTGCAGATGACCTTACCCTTTTTTGTAAAGCCAATAGTAAAAATTGTGAAGCTGTGAGCCATACCCTCGCCTCCTTTTGTAATCAATCTGGCCAGAAAATCAATCAAACTAAATCAAAAATTATCTTCTCTAATAATTGTGATCCTACGGTTAGAGATATTATATCTTATTCTCTAAACTTCAAACAAAGCTCAACATTTGGAAAATACTTGGGATTTCCTATTTTTGATAAAAATCCAAAAGCCAAAGACTTCCAATGCATTCTAGATTCTATGAATAATCGATTGGCAAGTTGGAAAACTAAATTCCTTAATATAGGTGGGCGCACAACCCTTGCTAAAGCTACTCTAAACTCACTACCAAATTATATTATGCAATTTCACAAACTCCCCAAAAAAGTTTGTAACTCTATTGATAAAATTCAAAGAGATTTTATATGGGGGAGTACTCCTGAGAAACATAAACTGCACCTTCTAAATTGGGACACTCTTACAAGTGATAAAGCAACGGGAGGCTTAGGTATGATCAAAGCTGAAACCAAAAATAAAGCCTCTTTGGCCAGCTTAGCCTGGCGTCTTACCGCAAATACTTCTACTCTTTGGGCTAATACTCTTATTTCCAAATATACTAAAAGAGATCCTGACACTGGTACTATCATCACTAAACCCTCATACCAAGGAACTTGGAAAAATTTCCTTTATGGTTTAAATTATTGTAATTTAGGAACCTATTGGACCACTGGAGATGGAAAGAGTATCAAATTCTGGAGCACTGAATGGATCCCAAATAAGATCATCAGGCATTTGATCCAGGGCCCTCTGAATATAGATGAAGAAAATATAACTATAGATAAGCTAAATTCAGAAGGCAAATGGGATCTATCAAAACTCTCCTTCCTCTTTCCTCAAGAAATTGAGAATATTATCACTAGTAACCATCTTCCTACTCTCACTAAAAGTATTGATAAACCAAGATGGAAGCTATCTTCAAATGGTCAATTCAACACTAAATCTGTGAGAAACCATGTTGATGGCACTCCCTCAAGTTCCAATAGAAACTTCTCTTGGATTTGGAAGCTCAAAACCCTCAACAAAATAAAATTTTTTCTATGGCTTTGTTATCATGATAGACTCCCTACTAGAGTTTACCTTAGCCATATAGGTATTAATATCAATTCTAGGTGCCCTTCTTGCCCCTCTCAAGATGAAACAATTCAACACATATTTCTTCATTGTAAAAGGGTTTCTCGAATTTGGCAGGATCTTCTTATCAATATAAACTCCTATAATGATCACAATATTCATTGGCTTGACTGGATCCTTAAAGCCAAAGGAAATATTTCTCACTCCTATTATGATTGGACTGATTTTTTTCCTTTTCTATTATGGAACATTTGGATCAATCGTAACAACAATCACCATAATAACTTTTCAAATGATCCATCTATGGCTTTGATTCATAACCGTACCATGGAATTTGTCTATATTGTCAAACAAAATTCTCCTCCTTCACACTCTATAACCCTAGATTTAAAATGGCATCCTCCTCCTCCCAATTATTATAAACTAAACATTGACGGAGCTGCTAAACTAGGTAAAGGGGGAATTGGAGGGGTAGTTAGGAACCACGCAGGAAAATGGATCATGGGCTTCTACAAGCATGAATGTTGTACTGATAACTCTAACATTGAGCTCATGGCATTATGGCAAGCGTTAAACGTTTTAAAAGACAATCACCTCATTCCAGCCATAATTGAGACAGATTCATCACAAACAGTGGAAATATTGACCAAATCCTCTACTCACTATTGTGCTTTATCTAATGATTGCAGAAAGTTGATGGAGGACCTGCACCACGTGGAAATTAAACATTGTTTCAGAGAACAAAACAAAGTAGCAGATCTCTTGGCTAAGGAAGGATTAAGCACAGATCGTACATCCTCTTTGTTGGCATTTGCCCAACCACCTACTACTAGTACTTTATCTCATGTCTTGTATGATGGAAATGGGTGCATGTACCCAAGAAGCATTTCTTTTGATGCATGTATCCTATTAGCCAAACTTGGCAACTTTGATGCACAACAGGTAGCTATGCCTGTTGTTAGCATGCCTTAATATATATATAATATTTCGTATTTTAACCAAAAAAAAGTAGTAGAAAAAGATAAGAAGAGCTAGCAACTGACAACTGTAGTGAGCTATAAAGTGAAGTGAAAATGACTAAATTTATCCTTGTACTATCCAAAATTTTCTCTTAGCTTTTGGTTTTTATCATTATTCTAGCAAATCGTCTCCTATATGCTCTGATATTGACATATTTCAAACTGGAAATGAATTGACTCCTCAGGTCCAAAGTCTTCCCAAAAAAAAAAAAAAAGATCTGAATTTACCAATCAGCTTTTGATTATAGCTTAAGATTACCCTCAAGCTCGAGTTCTCTTAATAGTGAATGGCAAAAAACGAGACTTTTTCATAGCCACATAATAAATATTAAGCCAAAAGTATAATAGATGATAACATTACTCAATTTTGGATTATACATAAGCAATTTTGACCTTTTACCTTAATAACATCTTAATTACTTGATAAGAAAACAAGGACTTGACAAACTGTTTGCATAACATAGCAAGGCACTAGAAATAACCTGGTGAAGCAAAGCGTAATCAAGCCCTCCCCTCGAAATATTATTATGCTGAGAGATAAGATTAGTTCTCATAGCTTTCTTGACAGCTTCTCAACTTCAACTAAATCAAATATTCATCAGAACAGCAATCAGCTTGCTTGCACCCATTCCGAAACAAGAATCATAGGTAAAGTGTCAAATAAGATTTTGAATAGCAATCTAAAATGTATCCTAACAAATGGATACATATTAGCTGGTAGAATCAACCAGTGAAACACTTAGAATTCTGAAGTAACAAGTTACATCATATACCAAACACCATAAAACGAACTTATCCATTAGATAGTACATAAACTGTAGCACTTGGCAACCAGTATCAACCCTGGCCAAGTATCTGTCACACTATAAATTTCCTCAAGTAAAGATGATTTCATTGGAACTTATAAGGTCCAGCTGATATCTCTATCCATTGATATCTAGTTGGCACGACTCTGAATAACATCGAGTCCCATTTCAGTTGGGTCACATGCTTGCAACTCAACCTGAATTCCGTCTAGCTCTCTTTTGAACCTGTCCTTTGAACTGGCATAGATCATCTTGCTTCTGACCCTTGCTGTGTCAGGGCACCTTGAAGAGAGAAAATAACGACATTGAGAGTAAAGTAATTTTACAATTTCATTTAAATTGCTTATGAACATTAAGAATACCATGCAATGAAAAATATCCTGCTCTTCTGGCAATTCTCCGCAGTAACGAAATCAAAATCATAGACAGCATATCGACATTCATTCTCAGGAAGACTTGCAGCGAAATCCTCATAGCTTTCTGTTGGCTCGCCAATCTTTTCAACCACCACCTGCTTTTGTTTCTCCTCTATTTTATAAACAATAAAGCGGTGAGTTCTTTTTGCTTTCAGCTCCAAGAACCTTAATTTGCAGTCATCATGCACAGCCATCCCAGATGCTGCATTAGCCTATACCATAACCAAAAATCCCCTGTGTTAGAACTTATTCACGGTTTATTCAGTCACAAGATTTCAAAGCAAAATGATTTGATGCTTATTATCAAATTCAAAACGGAGATCACCATGATAAAGCTCCATTGTTCTATGTTGATCAGTCAAGACACACATAACCATTAATATCAAAGTTCACTTGGTTTCATTCTAGGAAATTAATGTCATTGCATCGGTCTGCAGCAGCAGACTTTATCCTTGTCAGATTATAGCTTACTAGGCTGTCCTAAATAAGCTCTAAATTACTCCTGCATGACTGTTAATGATTGGAAGGGGGTAGGGGGTGGAGAGTCAAGTTTCAACTGAATCTTGGCAACAGAAGCAAGGAGCTCATAAACGAGCAACAACATTGGTCAGGTCACAGGTTAGAACCCTGACAGACAAAAGACTCGTATTTAAGTGGAGAAGGGTAGAGGGGCGGCCCTACTATCCACCAAATTTTGAACCGTGAACCATCGGCCATCGGGGATTTCTCGGTTATCAAAACAAAAATAGAGGAGCTACAACATTTATCATAGTTTCCTACTTCACAATGGCTGGATTGCCTTCTAATCCAGCATTAGTATCAAATTGGAAGCGCCTTGATTGGAATGGGCTATTCTAACACAGGAAAGCCGTACCATGAATAGTACTTTGTTTGCTTACCAGAGACACTAATCAATGATTAACTTTAGAACAGTAGATCTCTATCAAAGCCTGGTAATAGCAGATTACTCCTCCAGAAACAAATGCCACTTATCATCAGCTAGAAATAAAAATAAAGCAATGATCTTTAATTGGTCTACATAGGCTAATCAGTTCCATTGTGTTTTTATTTCCTTGGGAATAAAGGTGGTCTCCAACCCAGCTTACCCACACCTCGACTATTCCACCAGAATCCAGTTCCACTTTATCCAATACTCTTACTCCAATACACAACAACGCTTCAATTCCAAACAAGTTGTGGCCGGTTATTTAAATCCTCATGGACCATGTTACTCCATTTAGACTCATTTGATCTTAACTTCAATACACAACAGTCAATTAATTAAAAACAAATCCAAATGCACGAAAACCTAAACTTGCATTAGATCAAAAGATTGCTACTCCAATCCCCCAATTAGAAAATTCATTCATTTCGAACAAAGTTAGTACTCAGTAGATCAAGAAGATTATCAAAAACACATTAGATCATCGGTTTAGCAACTTGATTAAACACAAATACTGTATTCTAACTTCTGAGTAAAATCCAAATAAAATTTAATCAAACGGTCACGGTTTAAGTCGTGGAAACAGCCATTGATGCTTGCATCAGAATAGGCTTCATACATCACACCCCTTGGGGTGCGGCCCTTCCTGGACCCTCTATGAATGCGGGATTTTCTGCCTTTTCTAAAATTTTCAATAAATTATTCAGATCAACACAATCTTACACAAGAATTCAAGCAGAACTAATTCCATAAATTCTCATAAAGAACAGATTTTTAACAAGCAAACGTATAGTTCATCTTATCAGATCAATCAAAGATCAAAAATAACAAAACCCCACAAAATCTTTCTACAAAAAACTCATACCAACAAGGAAAAAAAGCAAAAGACAGTGAAATTAAAATCTGAAAAAAATGAAAGAAAAGAAAAAATAAATAAAATGGACTAACCATTTTGAGTTTGTAGTGGATAGAACCAAAAATAGGAGAGAAAGGGCTCAAAGCTCAAGAAGAACGCGGTGTTTTTTTGTGAATGTCAGCTGAAGAAGTTGCGTCTACTTTATACAAAAAAGTGTGTAACCTTCAAATGAAGGGAATTTTAATTGTGTGGTTGTCGTATATCATTATGAGTTTGTGTGAGTAGGAATTAAACAAATGACTTGACGCCGCGTATCTTTACTTAGCCGTCGGCTTGACTTGGCTTTGGCTCAGCTTAGCGTACTTGAAGAATATAGGAATAGTTTAGTTTGTGGTAAATAAGTGGGATATCCCACAAATTTGGGATTACAGTCGGATTAACAATCTCATCCCATGTGGAATTAGATAATACCATGAATAGGGTATAAAAATTGTCTCATTTTAACTAATCCCGCCTACCAAATAGGGATTAGTGTAGTCCCAAATTTAATCTCGGGACTATTAGTCCAATCCCGCCAACAAAACGACCCCATAGTATACTAAATAACACGAGCCTATAAACTACCGATACTTGGATCGAGATAGGCGCATATATCACACCTCTTGAGGTGCGTTTATCCGTAAATACAAAATATATTTTGTATCAGGATGTCCTTTTACTGGATCTTATCAAAATAGCTCAATTTTGCATTTGTTACTTTTTTAATTCCATAATGTCTTGCCATTAGCAAATTTACATTATTTTAGAAAAAGAAAAATCAAATTTTGTCTCAATTTTTTATGATGATAGAAAATTATTATCATTGGAGCTCCATTAAGGTCAAGGCAAAAGCGTGATACTTTTTTTTATTTTAACGGTGAATAGTATTAGATTTATAGTTTAATAAAAGATAAAGTTGTTCGATTTTGCATAAAACAAAACATAATTTAACCAATTTTCCATGAATAAATACAAGGAAAATAAATGTAGAGTTACAATTACTTTTGCTTTTTATTGAACTTTTTTATGATATATGTAATAAAATGATTCTTTTACTAGTTAATCGAGTCCTGTAAGATTTATTTGTGAAACTATATATTTTGATTCATTTATATTTGAGTGAGTTTTATCTTAGTATATACACTTTATCAAGGTACAAAAGTTTGAATTATAGAGGGGGTACTATTTCCTTAGAACAAAGCTTGGCTCGTATAAGAGCAAAGTCGAGCTAGAAGAGATATCTCCATTACTATAATTAAGCAATTAATTAGATGAAATAATACTTTATTCAATTGACTAAAAGTTGGAAAGTAATGTCACAACGAAATGGGGTCCATCAAGAATCTTTCTTTGCCTTTCTGCGTTCATCTAACGCTACCTAAACCGAATTTATTTTGTTTTTGCTCATTTATATATTGGGTACAAAAATACAATAATATTATGATAATAAATTAAAATATTATAAAAGAGGGTGAAAATAGCAGTGCACTAAGAAAATTTAGAGCCCGTTTGGGTGGGCTTATTTTAAGCAACTTACAAGTATTTGTGCTTTTGCATTTTTTAAGTGTTGGAACTTATTTTGTAAATAATCAGTTATGTGTTTGGATAAAAGTGCTGAAATTGAAAAATAAGCTGCATAGATGTTTTGTAAAAAAAGTAATTTTTTTATGTTAAAAGAATAAAATCTCGTTACAATTTTTTTGTTTTAAAAAAATGGGAGGATAATGTAGGCCCTTTGTTAATGATGGTATTACTTAAATTAGAAAAAATTATAAGGAATAAAATGATAAAATCATTGGTCAAACCATAATAGTTTTTAAGCCAAAAACAATAAGTTGAGATTGTCCAACTTCTTGCTTTTAGCTTATTTTTTACTTATATAAAAGCCAAATGCTTTTAAACAAATTTACACTTACCAAATACTTCTACGACCAAAAAGTGACTTAATAAGCTAACCCAAACACCCTCTTAGTCTTTGTGTTTTTTTGAAAAGCATAAAAGTGATCTAGAAAAGGTGATTTTGGGCATGCATATACTTTTTTTTTCCTTTTACAACATAAAAATAACAAATTCCTCTTATAATTTGAAATCCAAAGTAAAATAAAATATTACTATTAAAATGTTTTCAGCACATTGCCTAGCACTACAAGCGGCTCTTCCTGAGGAGACAGTGAGAGTGAATAGCAACACATGCAAACTCTTATATTCTCCATGAATGCAGGTCAATGATGCATTAGAAGAAAAAAAAGTTAAGAAAATGCAAATATGTTTAGAACTTATTCTATTGCAAATAACTTAGAGAATGGAGTAGTGTATATAGTGCATGATTTGATGTCTTTTGAAAGTCTCAAGATCTTTAATTATCCATCCACCACCTTTTGTCATTTAATCGTCCGGTGAAAATTGCATTAAGTTACATATGTTAGGACACCAAACAATGCAATAAACTGTTCCGTTTTATAATTATTTGATCTACTTACAAAATATGGGGTCATATGATCATTACAGACTTCAGTGTAAATAACCTTCCGATAATGTATTTTGTGGCAGATCTTGTTGCCAATTATAGCTGTTTAGATGTTTCTTTAGCGGATATTATGTATTTTGATTTTGTTTCCCTTTTATAACTTATGAACTGCTATTAGACTCTTCTTTCCATCCGAGGCAAAGAAGAGTCTCTTTTTGGACAAACTAAGCAGTCTTGTTGTTAATATAAGTGTTATGGCCGGTTTTTTTTAAAATAAATAAATAAAACCTTCCGATAAACTTGTATGGATTTGCCAAAAATTAATAGCACAACAGTACTCATTCTCAAATGGGTTGACTTATCTTAATTTGTTGGTTGTCCAACAATATTACTATTCTGATATAAATCTTCCTTCAAATCTTCAATAGTTTCAAACATCCTCCAACGGGATTTATTAGAAGAGTTGAAAATTCAAAATAATAATTAAAAAAGCAGATTGAAACTCTTTAATATAACCAACGGTGGTGTTAATTAAAAAATTAAGAAAATTTTCCTAAATATGAGAAATATTTGTTAAGTTTTTCATAATTAAAGTTTGGAGTTTGTGGGTTTTGGTTAGGTGTGAATGTGACAGTATTCTGGACGTATCATATTCTTACTACTTTCTACATGTTTTTGGCAAAAAACAGTGAGTGCAATGATTTACACAACGAATTCTATAGTGTGGATCTGTCCATGAATAAATGTGGAATGCCTATCGGCTAAGGCTTTGTCATTCCAGCAATGCATATTACGAGGACCACAATAAACAGTTCATTTGTTTGCCTCTTGAAAATGACCATACCAAAACGGAACATTTGTTTTTCTGAATCAGAATCTTTATTTCTCCCAAATCACAATTGAGTTAAGACAATTGCAAGACAGGATGGTCACTAAACTTTCATTTTACTACGTCAATTTTTTTGTAATGTATCTTTTTCTAACGAAGTAGTTATTCAACATTGTCTAAATATCGCATGAAGTCACAAAATTATTTTATTGTAATAAAATAGTCACTAAGTTTTGTCTAATTAAAGATCAAATATAGTACTCTAACTTATAACAAATATCACGTACAAGAACGTAATACATCCACTATTGACTTTCTATGATACTTAGGTAAAATTGAGGTGATTCTTTCTATGATACTTAGGTAAAATTGAGATGATTCTTTTGTGACAACGATAATTTAATGTCTTTCTTTTGATAATTTGTAAGGTAGAGTGATGCTTCCGTTACACAAGGATAGTTTAATGGTGTTAGTAAATAAAATGAAAACTAAATGATGACGACGACAACATCAACAGCATATTCTGAGTTATATACAGACCTTATCCCCACCAAGGCGGAGAGGTTATTTCTGATTGACCCTCGACTAAAGAAAAATATTTTTAAAAAAATACGTTAGACAAGAGAAAACAAGATGGAAATACCATTATAAAGAAAATATTGATGTAAAATTTAAGATAACTGAGGTAAACAAAAAACACCAATAGCAAAAAAGACAACGAATAAGATATATGAATAATACGAATGTTAATATGATAGAAATCGTCCGACTACTATCTAACCTTCTACCTTAATCCTTGACTCCTACATTTTCATATCTAGGGTCATTTCCTCTGCAATCTGGAGCTGAGTCATGTCATGTCATGATCACCTCATCTTAATTCTTTTTTCGGTCTACCTCTCCGTAGATGCAACACCGTTGACCTGTCCCTCACTGGGGCATCTGTGTTTCTCCTTCACATGTCCGAACCATGATTGTCTCGCTTCCCGTATCTTGTCCACCATTGAGGCGGCTTCCACCTTGTCTTGTATGACTTTGTTCCTAATCTTATCATTCCTAGTATGCCGATACATCCATTTAAGCATCCTTATTTCAATTATGGGCATATTTTGAATGTGGGTGTTCTTGAATAGCCAACACTCATTCAAATACAATATAGTTGGTCTAACAATCACTTTATATAACTTACCCATAAGTCGAGGTGGCACTTTCTTATCGCATAGGATACCAGAAGCGAGCCTTCATTTCATCCAGCATATATATATATATATATATATATATATATATATATATATATATATAATGTGTGACATCTTCGCCAACCTCTCCATTCTTTTGGAGTATTGACCCAAGATACTTGAAGTTTTCTTTTTAAGGAAGACTTGTGTTGCTTGCATCACTTCCGCATCTGACTCATTTGATGCATCACTAAACTTGTACTCCATGCACTATGTCTTTTTCCTGATCAGCTTGAAACCTTTAGACTCTGGAGTTTGTCTCGAAATGTCTAGCTATTATTAACTCTGCCACAAGTCTCGTCAACTAAAGCTATGTCATCTGCAAACAACATATATCATGGTGCTCCCTTGGATACTCCGTGTTAATTCATCCGTCACTGGAGCAAATAAAAATGGGCTAAGTGCTGACCCTTAATGTAACGTTATCTCGACTAGGAGAAGCTATGTCATCTGCAAATAACATACATCATGGTGCTCCCTTGGATACTCCGTGTTAATTTATCCGTCACTGGAGCAAATAAAAATGGACTAAGTGCTGACCTTTAATGTAACGTTATCTCGACTAGGAAATGTTCTTAGTCGCATCCTACAAGTCTTACTTGGTCTTGACTCTATCATACATGTCCTTAATCGCTTCGATGTATACCACATGAACACCTCTAACCTCCTATCATTTCTACAAAACGTCCCTTGAGACTTTATCATAAGCCTTCTCTAGATTAATGAACACCATATGTAAGTCATTCTTCATATCGTGTACTACTCTACCAACCTTCTCACGAGATAGAGGACTTTTGTAGTCGATTGCCTATGCATGAATCCAAATTGATTCTTGAAAATAGTTACATCCCTCCTCATCCTCATCCTCATCCTCATCCTCTCCCAAACTTTTATAGTATGACTTAGTAGTTTGATAGCCATATAATTGTTGTCTTTTTATATATCATTGTTATTCTTGTATAGCGGCATCATGGTACTCCACCTTCAAAATTGAATCCATTGGAAGTCTAGAACAAAAAAAAATGAAGTATTGCTAATGTATCCTCAGGGGCGGCTAGACTATAAAGCCAATGAGGTAATGGCTTAGGGTCCAAAAAAATTTGGGGCCCCAACTTTTCCTAAAGGTGTACTATATATATAGGAGTATATTGTAAAGAAAAGATTGTGTATTCAATCTCAAAACTAAAAAGAAACATTAGGGAGAAATTACAATACATTCTTAATTTAATGTGGGGACCATTGTAATAATTGGGGAATGGATGTTTTTACCTTTTTGGTAATTATAGCATCCTTGTTTAGATGAGTTTCTATTTTGTTGGCTAATCTATATCCTAACAACTACTTCCTATATTTACCTATTTTCACCATTTTTATTTTTTTCTTAAGTGAATTTTCCGAGTCTTCTAAGTACCAAACTCCAAACTCTTTGCTTTCTAAGAACTTGCTTCGTACAAGTTATAAAGATCAAAATTTTCTTTTTGGTGTCGTCTTTAAATTTTCAAGCAATTGGAACAACCATTCATTATATTAAATCAGCACAACACTATTTTGATATCATTATATCAACTTATCAAATTCTTGAGCAAGGTTTTATTGTTCTGTTTTTATATTTTGCTTGAAGCGCTGATAGCTTTTCACTCCTTTTTGTCCCTCATTTCAGTCCTCGAGAATTTGTCATTGTTGATATTCTTACTTCTTAAATATATATTCTTGTTTTAGTCATAATTAGAATTTATTCAATTTAAATATGTCAACTAGAAAATATGAATTCGGTTTATGCAAAAAGATGAAAAAGGAGAAAATTGAAGAATTAATTAAATCCCAAAAAGAAGTCCATGATAGACTTTTAACGAATAATAATAAAATTCATGAATCGGAAAATTTGGGAGGATGTTCTTCAAATAAACAAGTCACAGATCGAGTTGAGTTAGATGATAATAACATTCAAGAAGAAAATCTAGAAAACTTTAGTGAGAATTCTGACATAGTTCCAGAAAATTAAGAACTCCTAAATGATTTTAATAGTTGCAGCAAAGTTGAGGGATCTATTAGTAGAAAAAAGGCTGATAAGAATAACTTGTTATTATCTGCACTTTTAAAATAAACAGAAAGAGTCGGTCCTTAAGAAATATAATCCACTCACAGTTACCCAAGGTTGTGGATTAATTTCTCTCGGGATAAAATAAAATTAACCTTACTGTGATAGTGGTAACTCAAATCACAGTAATAATCGAACTCAAATTCGGTAGCAAATCACACTGACTCGGACTTACGTTTTTTGCTTTGAAAACAAATGTAGAGAAGGGAGAAAAGTTAAAAATTTCGATGCAGAATGAGGCAAAACGCATTTGTATTTATAGCCACAAAACTCAAATCTTGAAGAGATGTCACGGTGTCTTTTTTGGAGAAGGCACCTGCTATTATCTTTTCAAATTAAACATGTCGGGATTAAATATTACTAAATAATATTTAATAAAAATAATATTTGTTAGTCGAAAAAATTTATGATCAATTGACGAAGCCGAAGCTGAGCGAGCGACAATGACGACGACGCGAGGCTCGTTCCTCTTAACTCATTTTTAGAGCTAAAGAAAGTAACTTTATATTTATACCCAACAAACTAGTTGTCTTTAATCTATAAGGGATAAAGTGCTAAAAGCAAAATGTCTTTTCATCTTCCCTCCATTTTCCATTCACACCATACTTCAAACCCAATATAGTTGACATAGATTTTCCAAAGGATAAATTCTTAAGACATTTTACTACAACACATTAGATTCAAAAATTGGTAAATGAGAAAAATGCATGAAAGAAAATGGTTAGTTTACTCTAAAAATTTTGATACAGTTTTTTATTTTTGTTGTAAATTGCTTAGTACGACTTCTAGTACTTGTAACAGTAAACTAGCAAGTGAAGATACTAGTGATTGGAGAAATCTTAGCGCTAAGCTCAAAGTTCATGAAGTAACAACGAGCATATTATTAATATGAGTGCGTGGATTGATTTAGAAATAAGATTGCACAAAAATAAAACAATTGATAAAGATATGCAAGAACAAATTAATAGAGATAGATCACACTGAATAAATGTATTGTCAAATCAAAACTCTTGGAAAAAATAATTTGGCGTTTAGGGGAAAAGATGAAAAGATTTATCAATAAAGTAATGGTATTTTAAGCCTAAATAAAATCATTGCAGAATTCGATCATGTTATGCACGAACATATTCGACGAATCAAGCATGATGAAATTCATAATCATTATCTTGGATAATTTACAAAATGATGATAAGCTTGTTAGCAAATGAAATCAACAATAACATTATTAAAAAAAATTAAAGAAATAAAGTACTTTTAAATCATACTTGATTGCACTCAAAATGCAAGTCATCAAGAACAAATCTCTTTTGTATTACTGAGCGTGGATATTTCAGCTTCTCCAATAAAAATTAATGAATATTTTTTTGAATTTTTAAAAGAAGTGAATGATACAAGTGAAAAATGTCTTTTGAAGTTATGATAGATGAGATAAAAAAATATTGTACTTGATACTGATAATTTATGATGACAAGGATATGATAATTGATCCAATATAAAAGGGGAAACATCTAGAACATTTTATACTACTTGTAGTTGTCATAATTTAAATTTGGTACTTTGTGACATGACTAATTCTTGTATAAAAGCTATATCATTTTTTGAGGTGATACAACGCATATATATGCTATTAGCTTCTTCTACTAAATGATGGAAAGTTTTAAAAGAATTTGTACCTAACCTAAGTCTTAAATTATTGTCACAGACACGTTAAGAAAGTAGTATTGAAAGTATTATGACATTAATGTTTCAAGCACCACAAATAAGAGATGTTTTATTGAAACTACTAGAAGTTAGTGGAGACCCAAAAACTAAAAGTGAAGCTACTTGTTTAGCAACATATGACCTTGAAAGTTTTGAATTTATATTGGGTATGACTATTGGATAAGATATATTATTTCCAGTTAATTTAGTTTTAAAAAAAAAGCTTATAATCTAAATATATGCATATTGATGCTGTCATATATCAGTTAAGAGGTCTAATTTCCTTTTTTCCATAAATATAGAGAAGAATGATTTGCGTCTGCTATGACTTCTTGTTGCACTTGGTGCACCAACAATAGACACTTGGGGGGGAGAGGTGAATAATATATTCCAATTCTCGCCTATCAGTAATTTCTCTTCTCCTCAATAAGAACCTGGTTCTTACAAAGTTTCTCCCAACCAGTAATTTCTATCAGAGTAAGAAAAGAAACAAATGAACACGATGAATTTTACGTGGAAAACTCCTTGCTCAAGGGAGAAAATCCACGACCCAATATCTGGGACTTGAGAATCAAATCCACTAACACAACAAGTAAGTTTTCGGTTATAATTCACTATAACCAAGGGACTAAACTCTAGCACCTAAACCAAACAAAGCTAAACTCTAGCTTTCACAAAGTACCATCTTACAAAGAACGCCTATTGTATGGACAAAAGTACGCCACCTATTGTTACGGGGATAGGAGTCCAGCTGGCGAGACTAGACTTATCATACAAGTCACCAGATACTGAGGATATACGCCCGCTCCTGGAGCCAACGATCGTTTATGTAGTTTGGCCTCAAGATGCAGGGCACACATCTCGTCGCTTAGGGTTTACAATCTCCTAGTTAGGGTTTAGTATACCACTACCTTGAGTTGTAGGCCCATGACCCTATTAGTATTTTACCTTATTTAGGACTCGGTATCACTACTATAAATACCCCTTCTTAAATTGTATTGTACTATCTCTGAGTTCGTCATCAACTTCGGCTACTCTCAAGGAATAAGATTTACATTGCTTTTCTCCATTATTTTTTGTTTATTTATTTGTCTTTATTTTCATCGTCTTTATTTACTTTTCCATCGTAATTTACCATGTTACTTGTGACTTCATTCATAATTAATTGTTTAACCTAGACATACAAATTTAGGCATAAACAGTTTGGCACCCACCATGAGGCCCAGGAAATTATAGGTATTCTACCACGGAAAAGATGCAATCATGTCTGAGGATGACAATAGCGTTCCAAAGAACACCGCAGATGGAGTGGAAGAATCAGCAAAGGATCTTGACAATCCTAGCATCCAATAAAAGAATTCAGCCGAACAGTCGAAGGATCCTTCTCAAGAGCCGACCCCTATCGCCAGTAATGAAGGGATCAACCGCCCATTGGAAGTAATCCTGAGTTTAGAATTTTCATCACTGATCTCTTCAAAATTATGATGAAACAGGAGGAACAAAATTCCAATAAGTGATCGATGGGGTATCTCGTAAACAAGGAACGATGTTTACAGGATCGTTTCGAAGGCCAGCATCTTTACGAGGACTAGTGCCTGTAAACGATTCACCAGCATCTGTGCTTAGCCGAAAGCTTAACATGGATGCTGCTCCAGGAGGCTCATTAATAATTAACAATCAGGATCTTAAGGGAGATGAAGGCCATCCATGACCAGATTGGTAACGTGCCGGGTGCTCCACCCCAAGTTACCATGATAGATGAGCATAAGTTTTACAGGCATGCTTACAAGGCAAGTGACGCACTGGTCTGCATACCGAAGCACTTTTGCCTGCCAGATAACTTGAAGTATGACGGAACAACTGATCCAGATGAGTATATTGTTGCATACTATACAGCTGTGAAGAGTAATGAGATTACTGAAGAAGAATTCCAGTCTACCCTAGTTTAGAGGTTTGGCTCAACTCTGACCAAAGTAGCCCTCGCTTGGTACACCCAGCTACCAATGGGATCGATCGAATCATTACATAGGTGCATCATTTATTCAAGAAAGCGCATTCTGGTGCCCGCAAGTAGGAGAAACGCATGGAATATATCTTTGAGATCAGGCAGCGAGACAACGAGCTGCTCAAAGATTATCTCGACAGGTTTTAGAGGGAATGCATGGAGCTCCCTCCAGTTCCCAACAATATTGATGTGGTAGCTTTTGTTAAAAGTTTGAATGCAAAGGGATCCCTGGCCACCTGAGAGCTGCAGTGGAGTCTAACTCAGCCCCTTGTGTCAACCTGGAATGCCCAGCACCAGAGGTACACCGAGAAGCTTCGCCTAGAGCCCGGGGAGTCTTCCGCTCCCAAGGAAGCCCGACCGGTTATCCAAGACGTCATCCGCTAAGGATAGAAATGGGGATACGTGGAGGAACCTCGATAAGGGAAAACAGACCATCGCCAGAAGTGAGAACCAGGATGCACCACCAAGCCTGCTCGATTCTAAGAGGTCCATCAATGTGATAATCGGTGGACCGACTTTGCTCATAGAGTCAGAGGATATCTCAGCAGCGCCCAGCCAGGTTCTCGCCCGAGATGAGGCGATCCTATTCAGAAAGGAGGACAACATCATCTACAACACCCTGCACCATGACACCCAGGTCATAACACTTCGGATGGAAGACAAAGACGTGAAATGCGTACTGGTCGATGCCGGTAGTGCCGTATACCTCATCATATAGGATCCAGTGAAGGCGATGGGTGTTGAAGATCGAATCATACCGAGCGTCTACACGCTCGTAGGATTTAATAATTCTTGTGAGAAAGCTATACGAAAAATTAACTTAACCACCCGCTTGCCGGGGATAGATTACGTTTCATCCTTTCAGGTAATCAAGGGAGGCGTTCCTTCTAATGCGATCGTCGGGCGATCGTGGATTCATCAAGCCAAAAAGTACCATCCACCTGACATCAGAAATTGAAGTATCCTACTCAGTGGGGGATAAAAGAAGTGAATGGTGATCAGGAGAAAGCAAGGGAATGCTATACGACCGCAATCCTAGGAGCAGCTGCCCCTGAGTAAGTGCCCGAGACGAACATTCCAGGAGACCCCAAAAACCTCGAAGCCGTAATCAACCAAGACTATGATTCAGATGGTACAGTTGAGTGACTTCTTTCGTGGGGAGAAGGAGTAGGGATAATTGAAGTACTTTTCTTTTCAGAATTTACTTAACACATTGTCTTGCTCTTAGATTACAGTATTTTCATACATTTTTGGACATGTTATGGGTTTTCACCCACAACATCTTAGGCTCCGCGCCTTTATTAATAAAGCTACTATCTTACTTAATCAGTTTTATTCATTTATCTAGATCCATCTACGATCCAACAATTCATAGCCCCGGCCACATACAAGTTGAAGTAATACACCCAATTTACGTGACAAAAGTAGGGTACACTACTCACTTTGAGTTTGACCACGTCTAACTCAGCCACCAAATATTAATCGAGCGTTGATCTCTTTAAATCAAAAATTGCACCTACATGCTGATGGGGACGCCTGTCTGCATCGTGCCAGAAAGTCTTAAATACTCGAGTACTAAGCGACGACGTTTTCTCTCAAAACGCAAAAGGACCGTTTCCATACGAGCTAAAGTCATCACATTGTGGGTGCAAACAACCATGACCTACGGATTCAACCTAGTCGCCGTTTATCGGTGTACAACAGACATAATTGATCAAGGCAGGCACAGTAATACACTTTCTTAAATAACTAGAGCAGTCAGGACGACCGGAAGTCATCTAAATCTTAGTTGCAAATGCTCACAGGGGCATAACTTGGCATTACTTATTGTTTACAGCAAAAATTAAAAAACATCATGAGCAAAAACAAGTGATTTAAGTTAATACGCCACAAAAATGGGCCCAAAAATTACATTAAACATCCGCATACGCGGATAAATGTTTAAGTCACCAGATGTATAAAAAAAAGAGCATCAAGTGGATTCTCATTCCTCTCTGAGCGGACTTCCTTCATCGGAAACACTCCATGAAAGCCCTGCTTCACCAGCTGCAGGTTCCCCAGTCGGCGTCTCTTCTCTTTCACCGCTCTTCTCTTCTGAACCTTCCTCAAGGTTAGGACCAAGATAAGCATCTGCCTGGGCAACAGGGCCAGTATATGACACAATCTTAGCAGCAAGTTCAAGATTAGGGGTGTCACGAACCTGGAGAAGGGTGGCGATAGCGGCAGCAACGTTGGCACGATCAACTTCTGCTATGCGACGAATATTTAAAGCTTCTCTTTGTTGATATTTTCAGGAGGTGCTTCTCCAAAGGTCATCACAAATTCGTTCAAATAACGCCACTTGACCTTTCAGCTTGTCATTCTCATCTTGAAGGAAGGCGGAGAGACCTTGAGCATCTCCGGCATTATATTGGGTGAAAATTTACCAAAGTCTTAACGACAGGCTCGACGCATGGTTTGATTGAGTCTTCTAGAAATGGTCTCTCGAAGCCGCGCGCTTATATCCCAAGGCTAGCTGCTTCGAGCACGATGTAATGGATGACCACAAGCTTTTGCACGAGGTTATCAGCAGACAACCTACATGAGGCATGATGTTTACCCCCCGGGGAAGAATTTGAACACGACGAAAGAGCTCTTATTCCTGTAACTGTCGATTGTTGCTCACGACTTAAATGAAGAGATCATGAGCAAACCACGATCAAACATGGAATAAATGTCATTAATTGCAGTAAATGTTATCCTCGACCTTGAAAGCTATAAATAGCCTTGTAAATGTTATGTAATGCATCCATAAACATATCAAAAATACACTTATACTTTATTCTCCATATTTTGCCTCGTCTCTTTATTGAAGTTATCGTCTCATTTTCTTTATTCTTATCTTTTCTGTGGCTTTGATACGAATAATTGCTAGATAACCCTATACAAATTCGACTTGTTGTTCTAATCAGATTTAGGAGATCTGATAATAAATTCTGTTCCAAATTTGTGATCTTGTAACACAACTACGATGACTAGGGTACAATCCCTTAAGAAGATAGTGAGTGTTATAATGAGTGGGTCGGAAGTGAATAGTATTAACTTCGCTTCCACCAAAAAATTCGCTAAACTGTCAGTCACCGCCGAAGGGAGGGCCCAAGCTGATAGGGCAGAGAATGAAATAACCTTCGACGGGGAAGACTATGAGGGGATGATTTTTCCCCACTACGATGCTCTAACAATCACAATGAGGATTATTAATTGTGATGTCAAGCGAGTTTTGATCGACCCTGGCAGCTCAGTAAATATTATCAACTATGGAACCCTTAAGAAAATGTGGTTGGAGGATCTCATCGTCCCGAAAATGGTAATATTGATAGGGTTCAACAATTCCATAGAACAGATGCTTGGGGAAGTTACCCTCGTCACAACTGCTGAGGGAGTTTTTAAGAAAACTATTTTTCAAGTAATGACCGAAGATATGGCTTATAATGATCCTTGGCAGGCCATGGATTCATGAAATGGGGGGTCATTCCATCTACCTAACACCAAGTTGTCAAATTCCCAACACCATAGGGAATTCGAGCCATACGAGGTGAGCTACGAGTGGCTCGAGCGAGCTATCCGATTGCTACAGATAAAGGGATAGCCTCAGGAGGATCATCCACGTTGCAGTTAATTGGCTTGGAGCCCGACGAAGGGGAGACCTTGGTCCCCGAAATTGCTTCCCAAAAAGAAATAGAAAAGACCCCAGCGTTCATACAAGAAACTCGGAAGCAAAAAAGTCAAGGACTTTACCATCAAAGAGCTGGAGCCTTTCGGTCTGTCAAAGGAATTTCCATAAAGGAAGGTTTTCGTTGGCTCGGGAGTGGATAACGAGTCAAAGAAAGCTCTTATTGAGTTGTTAAAGGCCAATGACGACTGCTTCACTTGGTCCCACGCTGACATGGTTGGGATTGACCCAGAAATAATGACACACAGACTGAATGTGAATCCCAAACACCCCCGGTGAAGCAAAAGAAGAGACAATACACTGGTGTAAAGAAGAAAGCAATAAAAGATGAAACGAAGAGGTCGCTTGCTAATGGCTTCATCGGGGAATTAAAATACCCCGATTGGCTCATTAACGTAGCGGTAGCACCAAAGAAAAATGGTAAATGGAGAATGTGTGTTGACTACACTGCTCTAAACAAAGCCTGTCCAGAGGATTCCTATCCTAAGCCCTAGATAAACAGGTTGATAGATTCAACGGATTGACATAAATTATTGTCCTTCTTGGATGCGTATTCGGGGTATAATTAAATTTTGATGGAACTAAGCGATGAGGGAAAAATTTCCTTCATCAGTGCTACAAGGTGATGCCCTTCGGTCTCAAGAATGCAGGGGCAACCTATCAAAGGTTGGTGTGCCAGATGTTCAAAGATTACATCGGTAAAACAATGGAAGCTTACATAGATGACATGCTCGTGAAGTCAATTCGGTTTGAGGATCATTTAAATTATTTGAGGGAAGCCTTTGTAATCTTAAGACAATATTGTATGAAGTTGAACCTGAAAAGTGTGCCTTTGGGGTCAGCTCGGGAAAAGTCTTAGGGTTTATCATCTCTGAACGAGGCATCGAAGCAAGCCCAGATAAAATAAAAGATATACAAGAAATCCCCGAGGATTTCACGAGCCCAAAGGAAGCTCAGTGTCTGACTAGTCGACTTGCTGCGCTGAGTAGATTCACTTCAAGGTCATCCGAGCGATGCCATAAGTTCTTTTTTCTTTAGAAAAAGAACACAACCTTTGAGTGGACTTTTGAATGTAAGGAGGCATTGAAGGAACTAAAGCACTACCTGGAAAATGCTCCATTGTTCGCTAATCCAAAAGATGGGGAGACGTTGTTAGTATACCTGGGCATTTTCGAGGTAGTTGTTAGCGTTTGCTGGTTCGAGAAGTGGGCGGGAAGCAACAACCAATATATTAGGTCAGCAAAAATCTTCTCGACGCGGAAACGAGGTACCCTCATTTAGAAAAATTAGCGCTTGCTTTAATTATGGCGGCTCGAAAGCTTCGCCCTTATTTTCAGTGATATCCTATAGCTGTTGTTACAACCTTCCCCTTGAGAATAATATTGCACAAACCTGAATTGTCGGGTTGGTTGTATAAATAGACGGTTGATTTGAGTGAATACGATATTATATACCAGCCTCAGACTGACATAAAATCTCAAGTGTTGGCAGACTTCGTAGCCGACTTCAGTGCTAAGGTACTCCCCGAGGCAAAAAAAAACTGCTTTCGAGGGGTCCCGCTGATGGTGTATGGAAACTTTTCACTGATGGTGCAATAAATTCTAACGACTCGGGGCTAGGAAAAGTGCTTCTGACCCCAACTAGGGATAAACTGAGACATTTGGTGAAATTCAGTGAAAATGGGGGCAGAAAGGATCAAGTTAAAGAGTGACTCACAGTTGGTGGTAAATCAGATCCTCGGTGATTTTTCGGCTTGAGAGCCCAGAATGAAGTAGTCTGTGATTCGAGCACAAAAGGTCCTCAGAGAATTCCAAGATTGGAAGATTCAGCAAATCCCACGTGAAGAGAACGCTGAAGCCGATGCATTGGCGAACTTGGCCTCGGTAATCGAAACTGGGGACTCGAGGACTGACGCAGAGGTTTGACTACTCAAATCCGCTGTAGGACAAATAAAGTTGGAGGTTAAAACAGTCAATATGCATTGGGATTGGCGAACCAAATTCATCTCTTATTTGGATTTGGGAATTTTACCAGCAGACAAAAGGGAAGCTGAGAAGCTCCGAATGCAAGTTGTTCCATACTCGCTTGTGCATGGGCAGATTTATAAGAAGATTTATTACGGCCCGATGGCTAAATGTTTAGGCCCAGGAGAGTATAACTATGTAATGTGACAAGTGCACGAAGGTGAATGTGGAAACCACTCGAGTGGAAAGCCCTCGTACGAAAACTCCTGCGAGCTAGCTATTATTGGCCCGAGATGAATGAGGATGCCAAGGAATTTGTCAAAAAGTGTGATAAGTGTCAGAAACATGCCTCGTTCATTCACCAACAAGCCGAGCCTTCGCACTCGATTGTGTCGCCGTGGTTGTTTATGAAGTGGGGAATGTATATCGTAGGTCCATTTTCGAATGCGAAAGGTGGCGTGAAATTTATCCTCGTGCTCACTAACTATTTCACCAAGTGGGTCGAAGCAGTGTCCTTTTCCAGGGTTCGACAGAAGGAAGTCATCGACTATATTTGGAAAAATGTTATATGTAGATTTGGAGTTTCGAGGGAGATAACCTGTGATAACGGCAAGCAATTAATTGGGTTGGAGGTAACAAACTTCTTCGCTAAGTAGTCTGAATATTATATTGAAACATATTTCAGTGAAGATAACGATTTCTCAATATCTGATTTCAAAAAACGAAGTGAACGTATGATGCTCGACTTTATAGAGCGTTTAGCGGCTGTGGTATCAGATGAAAAAGAAATTCGAACGGTCTATTTCCATAACTTTTCACGATACGATGGCATTATAGTAACGAGAGCTTTTCCTTCTCAGATCGGCAAGTACTCCTTCCAAACGGTGATGAGGAAGCATAAAATGTACGAGTTAAAAGTCTATCGTGGAAATGAAAAAAAGAAATTATTGTTCCGTATAAGATAAGGGATTCCTACCTTCTCCTTGCCGCTGCGCCTGACTCTTTAGAAAGTATACAAGTGTTGAAAGAGTGAAGTCTGGGGACAACGGTAAACGTGAGGAATGGCACCTCCGCCCTACTAAAGAAGTTCGCAAGCAAGGGACCACCAAGGGATTCGTGGAATTTCTGTGGATTGCGTTGGGGGAAATCTACCAAAGCTAGGCAGATAGATAGACTCCTTTCCCACTGCTAAGGGAGAGCAAGAAACAAAATCGGATTTTTCGGGATTTTTCTTTCTTAGAATTGGAAGAAAAAGATTGAAATAACTGTTCCAAATTTCACCTATACCTTTCTTTGAGATTTAAACAAAAAATTATTATTTTTTTATGAAATGTTTCTTATTCGTTGATAGATCTTTTCGCCTGGCTTCTTTGCGTAAAGAACCTAACTCATCTGAAGTTAAGGTGAAGGAGTTGTCCCTCAAAGATCTAGTGGGGAAAAGATCATCGTTTGAAAGCGACATTACGTATTACAAATAAATGCATTCGGCATTACATTTTATATTCCGCCACAAGACATGGACTTTTAACCCCACCTCTTAAATATTCTGCATCTAAAAAGGTATTCTTTTTCATAGAGAGACTTTCAGGCAGAACTTGGGCTAGACTTTGGTTGGGCAATGGTAAGCTGATTCGCTTCTTAGCCCGTAGGTTGTGCCACTGGTGACTAACCATACAAAAAAATTATATCATTTTAATAATAACTAATAACGGCGCAGTCTTCCGGTGTACTTCCTATCATCTCTTCTAGGAGTTTCGCATGTAGCAAGGGAAGGGACCTTAGTGAATGCAGAATTGATAGCAGTGAGTGAGTCCTTGAATTGAAGGTCGATGAAATTGAGCTCGAACGAAGCTAGAGGCGAACAAAATTAGCTATGGGGCAGTATGGAAAGAGAAAATGTGGAACCTAATAGAAATTACTACTAGTTGGACCAAAAAAAAGATTTTTTCAAGCGATTGTGTGATAACTTTTTCTTCTTCTCAATCATTCAAGATATTATGTGAATTAATATATTACAGAATCTAATGAGTGAAACTGAAATTAAAGTATAAAGAAAAAGTTTTCTAGTTTTATAAGGTAACTGTTCGCTTTAAAATCGAAAATGGATTCGATACAATTCAACAGAATCTAAGAAATGATCAAAATCGAAATGATTTTCGAATTTGATTCTATAAAAATTCAAGTTTCATTTTTGAATGAAGTTAGACAATACAGCTCTTATTAGTTTAATAGTTTACCCAAGAGTTACTCAATGAATCGGTTGATTGGAATTGCGGGATGGATAGATGTTACAGATGATGAATCAATTTCTTTTATATGTCTGTCACTTTATCTTTGTTAGTGCTGTCTGCCTATAATGATAGATGAATCAAAAACTTTTCATTCAACTTCTTCTTTCAATTGAAATTGAGATTTTTGCCTATCCTCCTATTTTGCAAAAATTGAAACTTAGGTAAGTGCTTTCTAAACATATGTATAAAAAGAACATATTTCATTTAATTTAGCCCTTTCATGCTTACTATAACTAGTTATTTCGGTTTTCTATTAGCGGCTTTAACTATAACCTCAGCTCTCTTTATTGGTCTGAGCAAGATACGACTTATTTAAACTGAATATTTAAAATGAAGAATTCATAAAAAGAAATCTTTCTGTGGGATTACGTGTATTCAAGGTAATTAAAAGGGTAGTCTCAGCGCCTTATCATCCTAGTGCTAATGGGCAAGCTTAGTCCTCAAACAGAATAATTCTGGGCAATCTTAAGATAAGAATAAATGAAGTTAAAGAATCGTGGCCAGATGAGTTGCCCGGGGTGTTGTGCGCAACGAGGACGACTGAGAAGAATAGTACAAGGGAAACCCCATTTTCCCTTGCCTGTGGGATCAATTCGCTGATTCCTGTCGAAGTTGGTGAACCTAGCCTTCAATATGCTCATGCTTCCTAGGATATCAGAAATCTATGCGCGTATAGCTTGATCAGGGACGAAGAGAAATGGCTTTGGTTCGTTAGGTTGCTAAAAAAGGGCAGATTGAAGATTATTTGAACAGAAAGGCTAATTTTAGAGCCTTTAAAATTGGTGATTACGTCTTGAAAGCTTCAATTCAAATGACAAAGGAGAAGAAAGTAGGAAATTTGGCTGCAAATTGAGAAGGACCATATCGAATTAAAGCCGTGACATGAAAGGGGTCGTATCAGCTTGAAGATCTTCGAGGTATCCAATAGCCTTTGAATTGGAATATTTCCATTTAAAGCGTTACAATTGAAAGTTTATGTAAGTCGCGTCGAACTCATCGATGGAATAAAACTTGGTTCAATTTCTCTTTTATCCAGTGCATGAAAGCCAATCTTTATTTATTCCCCGGTGGGGGAACGAGACATCGTTCTAAGCTAGCTTACATTCGAATTTATCAAAAAGTTATCTAAGTCTTACAAGCAAACATTCAAACGATATATCAGAAGCTTTAAGAAAACACTAAGGAGAACGATTATGAACATTAAAAGGCTCGAAGGCTATAAAAGTGCTTGTTGGCCCAAGGCCTAGAACGCAAAAAAAAAAAAAAAAAAAAAAAAAAAAAAAAAAAAAGTACACAGACAAGACATCATTCTTCGGCTCTCACTACTCGACGGGAGTTGGTTCAATAGTTGTTGGGCCTTCATGGCATCGCTTTCAACTTTGATTATACCTGTATCCAGATTCGCCCCTGCTCGGCATTGTTTGAGAGTCGTTAGCTCGTCTGGATGGCAGCCCAGTTCTTGTCAACTTTAGCCCTTGTGGCTCTCATCTTCTTCTTGGATGAAGAAGAAACCATCTTACCCCAAAGGTTTGCTAACTCAGCTGTGAGACGCTCCTTCTCCACAGTTATCTCATTTACCTTGAGGGAACTTTCTTTCACCACAGCTCGATATTTTTCGGCTTTCCTGCTGAGAATAGCTTTATCCTCGTCAGTGATCCTCGCGCGTTCAGTTTCAAGCTCATTTTTCAAACTCTCATTCAGGGAAACCATTATATCCTCATTAGCAGAGACAGCCTTACGAGCTTTGGTCGCCTCGAGGTCAGCCTTATCTGCAACTACCCGAGCATCATCCAATTCGATTTTGGCCTCAAGAAGTCTCTTTTCTAAGTCGATTATTCGATACTTTTGTCCATTCCTTATTTGGTCCCACTCATCCTTGGTTTCTTGCAAAATGGCAACCCGATGAGTCTCGATCTCGGCAGCTCTGATTGCATGAATTTACCCCCTTCAAGGGATTAATAAAGGAGTTATCGCAAGAAAGGGAGTAGCTGAGCCTAGAGAAAGGAAAAAAAATACATGAATGACATGTTGGGCTGCGGTAGTCATCAGCACAGCAACAGGAGACTTCCTGATGCGCTCACGCTTCAATTGCCTGAGGAGTCCTCTGCAGCTGATGGGCACCGCCACATCGTTGTTTAAGAGGCAAAGGTCGGAAGGAAGCTCTATTGTCCAGATTGGCCTCTGAGGAGTCAGGTCACGAGCAGGCTCAGATTTTGCTCACGATGCCCCTCCGTCAAAACTATTTTCATCCACGTTCTTCCCTTTATCCGCCAATGAGGGGGTTGTTTCTTCAACCTTATCAGGCGATTGGGCCGATATCTCGAGATCAATAGTCTCGATCTCCTTTGGAGCTTCCATTTCTTTGAGCTCATCAACTAACCCTCTATGACGGGGAGTGACCCCCTCGAGGGCGACACCTTCCTCCACTCTGGCCTGTTTGGCCACGAAGGATTTCTACGAGGATTGCTTTTTCTTCTTTGAAGCTATGATAAAAAGAGAAAAGAAGAAAGGATCAGCAAAGAGTAACGGAGTTAGATATAAAGAAGAAGGAAGGAAATATGTTTAGCTTGGCTTGATGGCCCCGTTCTTCTTTCTTATCTTTCTTTTTTCCGCATGATCCAACCATATCCTCGAGCTCGTTTAAAGTTTCCCCTGTCTCGGGGACTTTTCTCTTCTTATCTTTTTTCTTCTTCTCTTTTGGGGCAGTGATCGCCTTACTAGGGAGACCTAAGGAAAATAAAAGATAATGAGAAAAGAGCCTTAGGAGAATGAATCAACATAAAGAAGGAATGTCTCACCGTGGTGCTTGCACGCCCATCGATCTCGTCCAATGCAGCCAAGAACATCCACGATCTTTCTTCTCTTGGCTTAGCCCCAATGATAGCTTGCACCCAAGCCGTCAAATTTTCAGGGGGTGTGATGGGAACTGACTTGGCTGAAAAGAGACAGAGCTAATAGTTAGAGGAAAGATGATGAAACAAAGGTTTGAAAAAAGTAACCGAAGCAAAAACTTACGCTTCCGGTTCCACTGCTCGAGGAAGCCAGACCTTAGAAAGAGAAGGCTCGTGGGCAACATCACAAAGCGCTAGTTCCACCCGCGGTCTTCAGTGTCCTCGCCTTTTGTGATTAACGAGAACTTGCCTCGTTTGTGGAGCTAAAAAACTACGTCCTTATGCAAAGTTGGAGAAAAGAGGTAAATAAAATGACAAAGTAAAGGAGACACCGGCCACTTTGCTCAAGTAATCGAGGCATTAAACGATCCTTTAGAAACCAGGACCAAATCTGAACTATGCACACGTTGTAAGTTCGGCAGAAGGCATCCACCACTTCATGAACAGAAAGAGTAAATCCTATCGTAAAGGGGTAAGTGTAAATGAAAGAGATCATATCTACTACGTCACAAGTTTGAATCTCCGGAGCGGGGATGCTAACATGGACCTCAAGGCCCCATTTACAGTCTTCCCTAACTAAACAAATATTGGCTTGTCTAATAAGGCTCGGAGTGTCTCCCACGGGAATGTTTCTATTTCTTCTAATATCGGCCTCGGTCTGGACTTGCATCATGAAGTCGTTCGAAAGGTCAATCTTCGAGGGAACGACATCCTTGGGGTAAGTTCTCTCAAGGGAGATATCTCTCTCTTGGGGTTTGGAGTTTTTGACTCAACACTACCAACCTCTGTGGTAGTATTCTCTTCTTCGCCACCCATTTCACTAATGTTGCAATGGTTGAGGATGGCTTTGCGTTGCCTTAGGATTAAATCGCTAGGGTACGATATAGCTTTTGTATTATCGTCCAATAGCGGAAAAATATTTATGGGTACCAGAATGTTTACCAATTCGTTGCCAACAATTATGTTGGCGACACCAAGAGTCCTTTCTTCAGAAGGACCTAAAGAGTTCTGCGCAGAATGAGTAGCAGACATTTTCGATGGGTAATTGATGGTGTTTTAAAAAGAGCAATTTTGCTATAAGGAAGAAGGAGCGAAACGTGGCATCCAATCAGCAAAGGACGTGTGTGACGGATGGAAATATGGAGTGAAAACTACCATTTTCGAAATTCATGGCACACAATTAGCCACGTCGATCTCCCACCGAATTCATTCTACCTCTCGGTTAATCCCAACTATTATCCGAGGGGTTGGGGTACTATCTGTATTGGGTGAAATTTACCAAAGTCTTGATGACATAGCGGGACGCATGGTTTGATTGAGTCTTCGAGCATGATGTGAAGGATGACCACAAGCTTCTGCACGAGGTTATCAGCAGACAACCTACACGAGGCATGATGTTCACCCCTCGGGGAAGAGTTTGAACACGACGAACGAGCTCTTATTCCTGTAACTGTCAACCGTTGCCCACGACTTAAATGAGGAGATCATAGGCAAACCACGATCAAACGTGGAATAAATGTCATTAATTGCAGTAAATGTTACCCTCGATCTTGAATGCTATAAATAGCCTTGTAAATGTTATGTAATGCATACAGAAACATATCAAAAATACACTTATACTTTGTTCTCCATCATTTACCTCGTCTCTTTATTAAAGTTATCGTCTCGTTTTCTTTATTCTTATCATTTCCGTGGCTTTGATACGAATAATTGCTAGATAACCCTATACAAATTTGATTTGTTGTTCTAATCAGATTTTCGCCAAAACAGACATATTTCTCAGTGGCATTCGTTCTCTCCCCCATACCGGATAGTTTCTACTGCAGATCTCTCACGATGCCCTCCAGACAGTTCACATTACTGAGATGGAGCTGCTATGAGACATTGATATCTGTAAGGGATGACTTGAGGGCCTCCATATCCTTCTTGTGCTTGCACACTTCACCATTCAATGCCATCTCTAAGTTCCTGCTCTTCAGAACTTCTGCACGATAAACATCATGAGTGGTCTGCAGCTCATTCTTCAATTCCTCAGCCTTCTCTACAAAGGGCTTGAAGCTAGCTACTTGTCCACGCAGAGCATCCGCTTCCTCGACCAGACTCCTCTCTAAGCTCTCCCAGCAGAGTATCTCATGATACACCATCAATCCCTGGGTAATGACAAAGACAAAAGTTTGGTAAAGGAAGAACAATATTAAACTTGTCATAGTAGTAACAGGAAACTTACCCGAAAGGAGAAGCTGGTGGAAACCTCAAGCAACTCGTAATTATCGTAGCCAGAGAGGTGTTCCTGTTTTGCAGGGCCAACCAATTCGGGAGTATGGACCGTTACAACCCGTGGAGTCTTCATAAGGTTAACTCTCGCAGAAATAGGGATAACAACCTCCCGAGCTCCACCTACAGGTTCATGCACGACCCCTACGACAACTTCCTTACCAGGATGCCACTGAAAAGAGTCAGAGCCCTCAGGAGCGGGAATGGCAACAACGGGTTCTAAACATGAACGGATAACATCAGTTTATTAAGATAACTAGGAAAGAATATTATTTCAAAAACAAAAAACTGAAATCCAATAAGCAACAGACCTGGGGGTTGTGGATCAGAAGACATGACAGGAAAAAAGACATCATCCCCCGCAGTAGCCTCTTCCTCGCCTATGGGGGTCTCTTCAATCCGACGTCTACGCTTTACTGAAGAAGGACCAACTTCAACAGTAGTAGACGGGGTTGCCTCAACGGCCCCAGACGCAGTCACTCGGGGGACTTCCCTCTCATCATCAGAAATTATAAGGGTTTCACTAGCAATGGGCACGCTGACCGGTCTAGACATTATTCTCTTCGAGAAACGAAATCTGCTCGCCTGCTCCAAAATTCTCACACTGGATGCCAGCACATCGGGTAGGGGAGAAATATACGAGGCAACAATCTAAATTTCCGCCAGCATAGGCATATTGCGACAAGAGAACCATGCAAGCAGTAGTGAACCAAAATATAAGAGAAATTTCGGGTAGAAAGAACGGCTCAATATTACTTACCGTGATCTTTCTCCTGCCAGCCATTCGCGTTTGCCAAGGACAAAAAGGTCAGGGAATTGGGATAGTTCTTTGAAAAGATGTTGGTAACCCAAATCATCAGTTCATTATGACTCAAAGAAATGGAGGACACTACGTTCACTACACAGAAGAAAGAAAATTAGTTTCAAGCAACCACAATTGAAAAGCAGGGAGATAAGTTTCTACGGACTTACACTTTCTATTGAAGACCTCTGGAAATAGAAGAGAGGATACCAAGTCGGCTGTCCACACAACCACGTACATGTACACCCAACCACGTTCTTTGGAGTCTTCAATGTTGGGGACTATACTTTTCTTCCCTCATTTCATGAATATCTGCATCCCCGTTTTATGAAAATGAGCGGAGTAGAAGGCTAGAAGATGATCAAAAATAAATGTGGCCTGGGTGTGGTTAGCCAAGTGATCAAGCACGACCACTATTCGCCACACAGAAGAGCAAATTTGGCCCAAGAAAATATTATAACGATGACATATGTCCTCTATGATTAAACAGACGCTTGTTGAGATAAAGAGTAAAAGGGTATGTGTGAACCATCGAATAGCCAGCCCGATGAGAGGAAATTCTTTCTTCAGCACCAGGATCAAGAACGACAGCAAAATCTGGCCATCTACATTCATGCTTGATGCGCATTATGTCCCTCTCTGTGACTACAGAAGGGTAAGATCCGATGGAGAGATTGTTGCTTTCACCCTCTTGCTTAGGAGTTTGGACTAGTATGCGGCCGTCGTTTTCAAAGTTGAAGGTAATTATGAGGTAATCTTGCGCTCTAAAATTTGCTGGGAGAAAGCTTGGACCTTGTGCCATGGTGGTACTGTTAGCGAGATTGGAAAAAAGATTATCTTTTGAAGAAAAGTTCTTGAAGATCTTGAAAAAGTTGTGAATAAACTTTCTCACTTACCATGTATATATACACGAATGGGTTGGAGACATATAGGGAAGTGGAATGATCTCATTCAGGTGGGATCGTAATTATGATTACTGTAGTTTAAGTGATATGGATCCCCATAATTACGGGATGTAAACAGAGCATCAACATTAGGAAGATACACGGAAAAACCCCTCCAATCATCAGAGACTCATCGATGTACTAAGGAATTTGCATTTAATACGACGCACGCGACAAGTGAAGGAGGGGAGCATCACTACCGTCGCATCTTTACGTCTGCTATCACGCTTCTTTCACTTTCTGACTGCTTGCATCAGCACTCAGTAAGTGGAAGGACTGACTGTGTGGGTAAAAATACGTCACCTATTGTTACAGGGATACGAGTCCAGCCGGCGAGATTAGACTTATCTTACAAGTCACCGGGAACTGAGGATATATGCATGCTCTTGGAGCCAACGACCGTTTAGGCGATCTGGTGGCAGGGCACACATCTCGTCGGCTGGAGTTTAATGATCACGATTTGGTTTCATTTGCTTGTAAAATAGAAATAGTAGTTTGGCTCACTTGTAAGTAAATGTATATAGATTGTCTTGATTTTACTTTTACTTTGATATGAGCAAAGTGATGACGATTTGGTGTTATTGGCTTGTGAAATAGAGATAGTGTTGTGGCTCATTTGTAAGTAAATGCAAGCAGATTGTCTTGATTTTTATATTTTCATATGTATTTTTGTGAATGAATAAAGTAAGTATGATTTGATATCATTTATTTACAAAATGAACTTGATTTATGGCTCGTTGTATGAGGAAATGATGTTGGATTGGTCTTATGTTATGTTTTGCTTTGATTTTTGTATGTGAGCGAGTTGATGACGATTTGTCCTTATTTATTCACAAAAAGGACGTGACTATATGAGTAAACATAGCCGGATTGATATTATTTCTACTTTGTAGGGAGCAGTGACATTTTTTATAATTTGGGCTACATTAAGATGCAGTGACATTTTTATAATTACAACTTCATTAAAGTACGGTAGCATTTTTGTAATTATGGAAGTGCTCAATTCTTAAAGACAACTTTTAAATAGCTCAATCTTTCAAGACCACAATCTTTTTTACCAAGTTTATTTTATGAATAACAATCAAAAGTAAGAAACGTTGTTAGGGACTTCAAACTGCATCCAAGAAAATTTCATTTTTTTTGGAGTTTAATTCAAAGTTACATAATTTTAATTTGAGATTTTTCAAAAATGAATTCGGAGAGAAATTTCCTCGAACTTTGGACTATATTTCAGTAAATATTCTTGGATGAATTCAAAATTCCACTCTTTTACGAAGGTTTGTGATTTTGTCATGAAGATTAGTGTTCTATCACTTTAAAGTCCGCAATTATTTTTATGGAATGAAGTACTTTCTTCGATCCACTTTATAAGATGTTTTGGTCTATTTTTTTGGTCCATAATATTAGATCTTTCAAGAAATCAAGAAGATTTTTTTTCAATATCAATCTTGCTAATAAATAACTTAAAACAGTATTTTATGTAATACAGTACGTAATAGCTTAGATAAAGACTAATATGGTCAATTACATTACTAATTAATGCTAAAAATATAATTTCTTAAATATGCGTGAAAACACCCAAAAACATCTTCTAAAGTGTACCGAAGGAAGTTTTTTTTTTTTTTTTTTCCTTCAAACATATAATTAAAGTGGAAATTGAATTATGAGCAATAAATATTGAGTTCGGTGCTCTAGGACAAGGACGCAAGTATGTTTAATGAACAATCAAGTAATAACTACTCTTGTAAGAGGTTGTTTCTTGTTGGGCAACCATAAAACTGACTATCCATCACAATTACGCAATTTAACTGAGAACCGCTACTATCAATCGGTATATTGAACGTTGAGTCATGCTGACAAGCAAGTAAAAACACTATTGGTCTTTCTGCAGAGGGAGAGAAAGATGGGCTAGAGGACTTTCGATTTCAAAAGGATGTGACCGTTTGAGTATCTAAATTCTTTAGATACTCCATCTCCCAACCAAGATAAAGAGAATAACATCAGATGAGGTAACAAGAATATATATGATACTCCACTGTTCTAAGATAGATGATACTATTTTCATTCCAAAAAGAATGAGACAATTCTAAATTTGAAAATATTTTTTAGTTGAAACTACTATTTTATCCTTAATGAAATGTTTTATAGTCACATATTTATGTAGGGCTTATTTTGGACCACAAGTTTCAAAAGTCTTACCATATTTCTTAAACTCCGCTCCAAGTCAAACTACGACAACCATTTTGGAACGGAGCGAGTATAAAAAAAACCTATCTCATTAATTAGATACTAAAGTTTCTATTATTTCTAGACAGTTAACTCAATCTCAATGACAATATATTCACGCTTAATTGGCTTGAACGTTAACGGATCAAATTAATATATAGTTTTGCTAAGGTCAACGTATAACATCTTTAACAAGACGAGATTAATCCAGAGACATTGTACACAAAGATAATACTCGATCCAATAATTAACTATTCATCCCAGGTTCATGCATGCTTGCCCAAACAATACTACGTCTTTGAGAAGCAAATCAACTAAGGAGATGATTAATTAAATAAAAGTGTTTAATTAGTCATTACACACACTCGCGGTGTAAGAAACTTTATATTACCAGCGCACTTTAATTGGTTATAAGACATAGTTTTATTTGTCCCATTTTCCAAGATACATCATCTATTTTAAATTTCTAACTTATTATGTGACATAGTTTGACTCGACATAATATTTAAAAGATAAATAAAAAATTTTGGATCTTGTAGTCTAAATAAAGTCGTATCATTTGTGTGGTTGTTATATTAAGTATGTCATAATATTTTTGTGATTATAAAAATTTCTTATTTTACGTGAAAATGACACTAGCCTCTCTAATGGCCGTTGTACATTTTTAGCCATCGTTTCTGAAATTTAGTTTATCATTTAAGAACTTCAGGATACTTTGTTTTTAAAATAAGTTTTAAGTTCAACACTTTGGGACAAAGTTACAGTCAAAATACTTGCACTATGGAGTGGCAAATCTTGCACTTCACCCTCTTATGTTATGAGTAAATTAGGAAGCTTTAATTTTTATTAACATATTAATAAGGAGATAATGTCACATAAGTTAAGTTAGGACGAATGGAGTAAAATTAAAGATGATATGGAGAGTTATATATATAATGCTGTAAGTTAACTTAATTTAGCTAATAATGTAAAAATTACACCATTAATTCACATAACATAAACTCTTAACAGTAATGTAGCAACCCAAAATAACAATACTACTAATAATTAAAATATTCATAGAATATCAACTGCATGAAGTGAAATTAAACAGCATTTGGTAGTACTTAATAGTCTTCCTTAAAGCTTTCTAATATCATCCTTGTTGTCGCCCTGCATGGGATGTTCCTTCTTTCTCCGACGACTCCACCGGCAACGGCGGTAGCGTAACACCACTAGCAGTACGGCCAAGGCCACCGGGTTTCGGTGGTGGAACAACCTTATTTTGCTCAGCGCCGCCATTATAGGCGGCGAGTGGATCATCAGCTAATGAGATATTAATATTCTCAGGCAAAACAAAAACACTTTGTGATGGCCTCCTTTGGTGGCGATTTGCTCTTTCTGAAGACATTTTTCTTGAAAGAAATGAATGGATGCGTGAAGAAGGAAAAAAATATTAATGAAGGGAAGTTGGTGTAGTGTAGATATGCAGGAAGTAGTTGTTGACTATGTATTTATAGAGGCAGGTGTGTAGTAAAGAGAGAATATATTGAATTGAAATTGAAGATGATTATCCATTTACCTTGGGATTCTTTGTCCATTAATTACTTCAAAGATTGTATAATTTTGATTCCCTGTTGTTTTCTTTTTTAGTGAATCCACAGAAAATAGTTAGGAGTATTGAAAAAAGTCAGAGTAAAAATGTATAATTTGTGTGGTTTAGACGCACATTACGTGAATCATGCAACGCGAAGAATAACGGAGTAGATAATTATGGACCAAATTTTAAACTTTGCACCATTCTTATATTATCCTCAATTACTTTTTGATTACAAAAGATTGTTATAATAAAAAAGATGGAGTACTTCGGAGTGGAGGACCTTTGATGAAGTTAAAATCAATACATCTCGTTGTTCAGTGTGAAGCGGATAGCAACTCAAATTGTGTAGTTTAATCTTTGTATTTTCTTTGGGGGTTGATCGTGAATAATTATAAAATAGGAGAGAAGACCTTTGATGAAAGTAAGATTATATGTAAAATATAAGGTAAACTAAAATTGCAATATTTAGACTGAAACGGTCAAATTTTTATTTTCCCTCTAGTAGATGGAGAAAGAGTAAAAACATGATTTAATATAGATGTACAAAGTCAATGTATAAGTTTTTTTTTTACCATCATAAACCAATTATAGTCCGCTATTTATATTTTTCAGATTATTAATCAAAACATATTTTTTATATTTATATTATTTAGAAGTATATATTATTATTGTAGGTAACTTAACTTCAGGGTTAGAAAGTTATACAATGTTTAATCACATGACTTAAATTCTATATTCAACGAATATCTCTAAATGATAAATGACTTGGAAACGTCAAGGAAAAAATCTTGGATAACTTGATAAAATTGGCATTACTATTGTACCCATGCTAACTTGTACGATCGCTTTCTTACCTCAACTTACAGCAAATCCTCAAAGAAAATGACAAAAATAATTGGTAAATGCCTTGTGAAAAAAAGAATGGAAACAGTAAATTTGGACTTGTTTGGTGAAGCAATTTCACAAATTAGGAAATAAAAGGAAAGAGAAAAGATCAATTTAGGATTTTGGAATCAATGCAAGCATATCATATTCATTGTATCCACGAAAATAGGACAGTAAACATTAATGTAGGTCAACGTCGTGAAACATGGTGAACAAGAACATCATGATTTTGTTTAATCCCTCTCTCTGTTTTATCGTCTTCGTGAATGATGCTCAAAATTAAAGAAATTGTTATGGTTATTGTAGTTTATATAGTAACTGACAGAGACTGATCTGCTTTTTATTTTATATAATAATGGTGGTGTTTCTCTTGGCATCTGTGCACACTTTGTCAGTTATCGGGTATTCGCTAGTATTTTTTACTACTAACGTATATAATCGATATTTTATCCTTCAAAACTTGGGAAAATAATGAAAATAGCCTAACATCTTTTATTTATGTGAAATTTAAACTCTAATCTTTCATAATTTTTACTCACTTTTGCGATAGATCAATCTGGGCTTTATCAACCACAAGACAGAGTGTTGTTTAATGCAGTCTGTAGGATTCCATTAGACTATATTGTATCTTCTTGGTTTTGTTCAAATTGTATTTGTCATAAGGTACATTGAATCTTCTTGCTTTACTGTATTTTTGAAGGATTACACACAATTCAAGAACATAAACTTTGTCCAGGATCTAATCGTATTTGTTTTACTAGTCGATGGTGTAATCACATGTTATAGAAATACGAACTACACTATATAGTTCATAGTCTAAGTTGTACATGTTACATAGATTGTTCCAAATTCGTAGAAGACTGTTCAATCTTCCATTGATGTTCTTCGTGTGTTTTTTCCTTTTATTTTCTCAAAGGAAAAGTCAGAAGTTCTATTATTCAGAATTTCTTTTATACCTTTGAAGAGATGCAACTTTTCAAGAATTTTTTTCAGTTGTTGTACCTTTTCTTTTTATTTATATTAAATTATATAACAAATATATATTTAATATTTGGATAGGGATTCGGGTTGACCCCATGGGTGACCTGAATCCTAAATTCTAGCATCTCCCACTCGCACATAGTGGGTCAACTCTCATTCATATTATGTAACTTCCATACATAGCGACTAGATCGTGTGACTTGTGCATGCTTTGAGAGCTTTGACTTACTTTTTTTAGAAATGTCCCGCCAGACCGAATCATCCGTTATCTCTTGGCAACACTCTAATATAGCTAACACCAAATTGAATCTTGAGAAACCAATCAAAGTCATGAGGGTACAAAAGAAAGAAAATTACTTATAATTTTCAAGGCTTCACACGATAAACAAGAAGAGATTTAAACTTGTATCGCCCATAGGTCATTTTATGCATACGTGGTATGAATCGCGTATCACAGTATTGACTCCTTTCCCGTGGAGTGTATGTTTTTCACAATTTAAATAATGTGCAGACGATAGTTCAGACAACTCATGTCTAACTTTGAGTTCACAAATCTACTCATACATTTCATCCTTCAGAACTCACATCTGGCATTAAGACAAACTCACATTTAATCAAATATGATTAACCTGAAAAATCAAGCGACATTCTTATTATAAACTTCAAGCTCTCTATTATTATCACTTCTGATAATAGTAAGTTCATAATTGACTCATCCTTATTAATCACCTAGGCAATAGTGGCGGTTGCCTGTGCGAATAAGCCAACCTTTTTGTCTGTCCGACATACTTCAAATTTATGTACTATTATATGTATATGAGCCAATAAGAATCAATTTTTGCTTCAACTACATAAACTTCAAATAATGTAATTTTATGTGAACATGTTTGGAAAAATTTTAGATATAAATATATCGACATCTACGCAAACCCAATGACCTCGCATATCATTCATAAGCACCAAATGCTATGGGTTGCACTATCGAGTCAACTATTATATAATGTGTAGAGATGTATTTCATGTTCACTTTTCTATGTACAACTATGTCTCTAAAGAAATTATACTTATATCAATATATTTTGTCTTTTAATGATTCGTAGGACCTTTTTTGTGTAAGCTATTGAGACTTGACTATCATACTTGATAGTCACTAATTCAATAGCACTATCAAACACATCCAAATTTATCATAAAGAAGTTTAAGCCAAATAGCTTCTTGCACAGTTGCTGAAAGCGCTATAAATTCAACTTTCATTATATCAAGGCTGATGATTATTTCTTGCTATTCAACAATATGCACAGCGTCATTGTTTAGCAAGGAGGACATACTCATATTTAGATTTTTTTTTTCTCATCTAAATTTCCTTGTCAATCATCATAAATATAGCCATTAAGTTGCATATCCTTTCCTTGACAATACAAGGATAATCGACTATGCCTTTGAGATACCTTAATATCCTCTAACTGCTTTTAAGTATTCATTTTCTAAGTCAGATTGATATCTGCAAACTAGAATAACAGATATCAAACTTCATAAGTCAAATCATATTCCTATGGGTTCACGAGAAATACATCCTCCAACTTACCCTTTGGCTCTAGAAATATGAGTATTAATGGGTTCACACTATTGCATATCAAATCGTTCAAGAAAATTTCTTAATATAAGATTCTTGTGAAAGAAACAACGATCTCTTGGAACGATTTCTTGAAATCTTAACTTCAATAATTTATCCATATTTTTCAATACTACAATAAGCCTTTCACATATTTTGAGAACACGCTTGTTCCAAATGATGTTAGACCTAAAAGTAGATCAACCAATCCCAACTCTTGGTTTGGTTTCACTAACTCCATTTCATCTTTCATTGCTTAAACTATTTATCCTTAGTAGGGTACTTAAGAGCCTCAATTACTTTTTGTATCTCTTATACATCTTGTGGAGTAACTATGTATGCTTCCCCTTCGATGTCAAATCGACGGTAGAAAATATGTAGACGACTCATTCGTCGAGGTTGAGATTGATAAAATTGATTTATCATTTGATAGCTACTCCCACTGGGACCAATAATATTAAATGGATTTTCTTTTAGACAACGTATTGGTGTTAATTGGAATATATCCATTGTGACCAAATATGACTCCCACTCGAATCCATTTAGCGTTAATAGCGGAAGCAATTTGGTCCACAGTTTCATAAAGAGACAATTCTTGGCTTATCTCACCCTACTTAGGAAAAAATATTAGCTACTAAATATGTTATATCATGTCATCCAAATTCAGTTACAACGCCAGTATCTTGTTCACATATGAACACATAAATATTAAACTGAAATAGTATCACAAAAAGATACAAGTCCTTCCCCTTGGAACTAGTTTTCCATGTGGAAAATAACTTTATGTACAATAGCAGCACAAACCCAATAGTAGAAAAGAATTGGATGTTCATATATCCATAACTTATACGGACTTTAAGTAACTGATTTAGAACAATTTCATAATTTGGATCACATATTAATATACCAACTATAATGGAATGTAATGCCACTTTAAGGAGACGTCATATAAATATCTAGAGTCTCAAAAGCATCTTGCTCTTTTAGGACATACTGGATTTTGTTATCACCATTACCAATTTTGTTAAACTCGAGATAATATTTTCATCGCAGTTGACATATTGATATAAACTAGTATAAACTATTTGAGACAACTATGAACTTTCTTAAAGCCTAAAATTCATATACATATTGTTTCTTTTAATAATTTAACTATGTTAATACATATTTCATATTAAATCTGGAATCGAAAGTTCACTATGTTCCCAATCATCATCCAAATTTAATATTCGATAAATCTAACATAATCAATTATTAAAGGGATACTCGTCTTAAATTGCTTAAAATTAAGACTAACTAAGCATATATTCTATAACAATTATAGAAATAATCAACAAGAATAATAACATAAAGTTATAAATTAAAAATTCATGTAAGTACACATACTTATATGAAAGTAATGTCACATAAATAACTACACAAATTAAGTATACCATAATTTTTCTATAACACATATAGAAAATATATGAACTCACCACAATCATATATATACACACACACATGTATGTATGTATGTATGTATATGTCCATTATATATGCACTTACACATATAAAACACGTGACAATAACTTTTATAGATGTGGTTTGATTCTCAATATTAACTTCTTATAACATATATAAGAAAAAATATTTACATAAAAAGTTACACATCTATATGTATAAAATTAATTATGATATCAAGGTTGTGACAAAGTTACCTCTCGGCTTAGGATCCATATTGCCTATTATAAAACTAGCACACAACTAGATTATAATATTTAATAAATCATTTTGACATATAAGGTAGAACACTGTCTTTCTCTAATCAATGGCTTAAAGGCTAGAATATTGCCTTCTCATATCTAATTATTATAGGATCGAGCCAATGATAATTCCCTACGAGACACTAAGTCAAGTTTAATTAAACCTTTACATGTTATGCCAAGGATCCAAGAACTTACATGCCAAGATCTTTGAATTAGATTATGAAGGTACACTACCCCTTCTTCTACATTGTTGTTTGGTGCCGTCAATGAGAATTACTACTAGTGAAGTTTTTGTATAAGCAATAAAGCCTAGGTAACGTCAGTGAAAGTGCAAACCTAAAAGCTTCGGGTACAATACATAAATCTTAGTGCCACCACTGAAAAGTACAACCTCGCCTTATTTTTGAAGTAGAAAGAATGAAAACTATGCAAACTTTAAATTCATTGTACATCAATTATTTTTGCTACCACCGATAGACATCCAACTTGAAGATTATAACCATCCGTTTATTATCATGAGTTTTGAACTTAAAAAGTTTAAATTCGAGGACAATTTTTTGGAGTTTTGGAGTTTTCAATTTCAAATGCCAAAACATTATCGTGATCGTTGAATTGACAAAAAAATAAAAACCTACAAAAAATGTTGGAGTGTAGCAGACTTCTATTCTGAACATGTAAAACTATTTTTTAAAAATGTAAATTTTATGCATTACAAGGCGAAGGTATAGTTAATCCATGCTTTACAAGATAGTTAATAACCATCGAACAAATGGTAATGAACATAGAAATTGTGTGCCAAAGTGGCTACTGATAACATAGTAATGATAATCTTATAAGTTGCTGCTAATTGGCCCAAAAAATTTCACTACATGTACCCCTTATCCTTGTTATGATTTTTTGTCCCCACTTAAGAATGGTATAGCAAAATGGTCTTGGTAGGCAGCGCAAGCTAAATCCGATGATGAAACTAAGCAACCGAGAACAACAACGGAAAGTAAAGATTGAAGCTTGACACAATTTTTCTTGCTTGAACGACACCGAGGAACTGGCCTCAGTACGATTCAAGTAGAAGGAAAGAGCACCTAAGCTATGCAACAATCATCAAGAGAACAATGCCTCTTGCAAACTGAATGATCAAAGAGGAATTGTTTAATCGGATTCACCGAAAGCCACAAGTTCTAAAAGACCCCATCGGGCTTGCTCACATCTGAGACAAAAAAGAAAGTGCTCACGGCTACTCTCATTCAATAATCAATACTCAAAATCTTGGTGTTTACAAATGAAATGAAAATAAATTTATATAGACAATACTAGGGGAAAAACAGTAAACGGTCACATGCGACCAATGAAAATAAGCCACACAGTGGCTGAATAAACTAGTGTTCGATCTCTTGAATTCGAACACTTGAATTTTCGGACGCTCTCCTTTTGGTTGCTTTCAATGCTCGGCGTCAATATGAAGTGTTCGGTTGTTTCGTTTGATTCGAACACTTGAACCCGTACGCTCTTCCTTCGGTTGGTTGTCTGCTTTATTTTTCAGCATCGATGTTGAGTGTTCGGTTGCTCCCTTCTTTGGGCTCGAGATTGTAGATGATGCCTTCGAATCTTGAGCACGGCCAATCAACTTTGGAGCGGTTGCTTTCTCCCCACCAAGCCAATTGAATGTGAGTATCATGCAGCAACTTGGCTTGGTTTCGTATCATCGGCCTCAATAGAATGAATGTCTAATCAGCACAGAGTTGGGATGCATCATCCTCCCCTTCTTGAGAAGATTTTGTTCTTGAAATCAAGCCCTCCTCAGCCTCTGATGCTTGGCCTACAACACAAGGAGTTAAGTCAGCAACATTAAAGGTGTTGGACACATTATACTCACCAGGGAGGTTGATCACATGAGCATTGATGGTTATCTTGCTCAGTACTTGAAACGGATCATCCCCTCGATGAGCCAACTTTCCTTTCCTTTGGTTCGAAAATGTTCCTTTCGGAAGTGAACCCAAACCCAATCTCCCTTCTTTAACTCCAACTTTTAGCGCCCCTTGTTTTTCTTCGTTGCCAATTTGGCGCAAGCTTCCTCGAGGTTCTTCTTCACCTTTGCATGTAACTCGATCAAAGCAGTGGCTCGCTGAGTACCTTCAAAATCAATAATAGAATCTCGAGGCAATAGGGTTAAATCAAGTGAAATTAAAGGGTTAAAACCATACACACATTCGAACGGAGTCATTCCAATCATTCGATGAAATGTTCGATTGTATGCAAATTCGATCACGGGCAAACGATCAGCCCAGATACCGACCCTACCTTTGGTCATAGTTCGAAGCAGAGCTCCCAAGGTTCGGTTGACCACCTCGGTCTGTCCATCAGTCTGAGGATGGTGAGATGTCGAGAATAGTAATTTGGTGCTGAGGGCACCCCATAGACATTTCCAAAAATGACTCAAGAATTTTGAGTCTCGATCACTCACAATAGTACGAGGCACACCATGTAATTTCAACACATTAGAAATAAACAAAGTAGCTACATGTTGTGCATCATCACACTTCTTGCAAGGAATGAAGTGAGCCATTTTGGAAAATGGTCCACTACAACAAAGATGCTATCATGTTCTCCCCCCGACCTCGGTAACACCAAAATAAAATTGATGCATATATCAACCCACGGTCGATCAGGCACAGGTAATGGAGTATACAAACCGTGAGGGTTGGATCTCAATTTAGATTTTTTGCAAACGAGACAAGCGTTGCAAAGCTTTTCCACATCTTGTCGCATTTTCGGCCAATGGAACTGCTCGGACAAGATTCCAAAAGTTTTATCGACTCTGAAATGTCCATCAAGCCTCCAGAGTGAGCTTCTCGGACCAAGAGTTCTCTCCATGATGACACTGGCACACAAACCCTCCCATTCTTGAAGAGGTAGCCATCGTGCCACTGATATTTATCAACCCTTCGGCCACTCAATATTGCGTCACATACACTTTTCAGCTTGGGATCATTTTCGTACATCAGCTTGATGATTTCGAATCCCATGAGCCTCGAGGCTAGAGTGGTCGCTAAGGCAAATTTCCTTGATAGCGCATCGACCACAACAATGTTTTTTCCCTTTTTGTAATGAATTACAAAAGGAAAGCTCTCAATGAATTCTATCCACTTGGCATGCCTTCGATTTAATTTTTCTTGGCCTCGGAGATGTTTCAAAGACTCATGATCACTTTTAATCACAAACTCTCTGCCATAAATAATGCTGCCAATGGGCGAGTGCTCGAACGAGGGCATACAATTCCTTGTCATACGTAGAGTAATTCAAGGTTGCACCCTTAAGCTTTTTGCTGAAGTAAGCGATCGACTTCGATTCTTGTATAAGCACTCCTCTGATCCCAACTTCGGATGCATCACACTCGACCTCGAATGCTTTTCTAAAGTCAAGGAGTTGCAACAATGGGGCAGAGCAAAGCCTCCATTTCAAATTTTGGAAAGCCCTCTCTTGGGACTCTCCACACACAAATGTATGGTCTTTCTTTACCAGCTCGGTTAAAGGGCTGCCACGGTGCTAAAGTCATGAACAAACCTTTGGTAAAAGCTAGCTAAGCCATGGAAGCTACGAACTTGAGAAACCAATGTTGGGGTAGACCAATCTTTTATCGCCTCGACTTTTGACTTATCGACTTCAACATCATTAGCACTCACAACAAATCCAAGAAAGACTACATGCTCGACACAAAAGGCATATTTCTTGAAGTTAGCATATAACTTCTCTTCTCAAAGCTTACCAAGCACTAGCCTTAGGTGTTCGACATGTTCATCCATAGATTTACTATAAACATGTATGTCATCGAAGTAAACGAAAACAAACTTATTTATGAACGGTTTGAGCACATGGTTCATTAGTCACATGAATGTGCTCAACGTGTTAGAGAGGCCAAACGGTATCACTAACCATTCATATAGACCGAATTTGGTCTTGAATGCGGTTTTCCACTAATCTTCGGGCTTCATTCAGATCTGGTGGTAACCGGACCTGAGGTCTGTCTTCGAAAAGCATGAATAACCACTTAACTCATCTAGCATATTATCTTATCGAGGGATAGAATGACGATACTTTACCGTAAATTTATTGACTACTCAGCAATCAACACACATTCGCCATGTTCCATCTTTCTTTGATACAAGGATAACAGGAAGAACGCAAGGACTCAAGCTCTCTCGAACAAGGCCCTTGTTCAGCAATTCACCCACCTGCATTTGGAGCTCTTTGGTGTCTTCGGGATTACACCGGTATGCAGGGAATTTGTGATCCCAAAACAAAGTCAATTTGGTGCTTGATTCCTCTCAACGAAGGCAATCCACCTAACATTTCTTCGGGAAATATGTCTCTAAAGTCTTGAAAAACACTTTGAATAGCACTAGGCAAAGGGTTATCGTTAGAAAAATCATCATTAGAGTTTAGAAGGATACCTTTATGCACGAGGCAAATCATCATTCGACCGGTGTCGTTGCCTTGTAAGTTCTTACCCTGTTGCATGATTGCATAAATGTTGTTGACCATGGGTGGTGGAGTTTTGACTTCGGCCACAATTGGTACTCCGACAGGAGTCTTGGCTTTGGCCGCTTCTTTCAGCTCTCTCATCCGTTTATAGTCATCACTGACTTGTTTCGAAGATAAAGGTTTGAGTATAAAACTCTCCCGTCCGAGCTTAGTAGTGTAAGTGTTGGTTCAACCCTTGTGAATGATAGATCGATCATACTGCCACGGTCGCCCAAGAAGCAAATGACAAGATTGCATCAGGACCACATCAAACATCATTTCATCATGATAGACCCCCACTTGAAATTTGATCAACACTTGCTTTGCCACTCTTAATTATCCACACTCATTTAACCACTGGAGCTTATAAAGTCGGGGATGTTTAGTAGTAGGCAGACCCATTTGTGAACCAAAGTTTGTCTTACCACATTCGAACAGCTGCCTGAATCAATGATCATCGAGCACACCTTCCCCCTCGCTCGACATCGGGCATGGAAGAGATTTTCACTTTGGTTGTCATCTTCCTCTTCCATGACCATGGTACTCAAGTTCCTTCGAACAACTAAAAGAACTTCTGGATGCTCAACCTCGGTGGCGTCACATCCATCATCTTCAAATTCAGCTCGATCCGTCTCCTCGATCACTTGCTCCTCAAAATCACTCACTTGCTCATGGACGGTTCCATCATCGAGCAATACCATGATATGACGAGTTGGACTGTCTCTTTCCATATGACCATAACCTCTACACTTATGACACTGAATTTTTGAAGCACGGAGAGTATTGATTTGAGCTTTACCTCTCATGTCTTTGGATTGGTTAACGGTCACTCCCCTCTCGAAGGGTTTCTTTTGATCTCGACCGATGTTAGCATTTGTTGGGTTCGGACTCCTCCATTATTTACCTCGGTTTAAAGGAGTTGAAGTACTAACCCTTCGATACCGTCTTGCCCTGTCGTCTTTCACCCATTTCTCAGCATCAATGGCTGCATGAAACACATCTTCTAAAGTTTAATACACATGCAGTGTTAATTGAGATGACACATCTCGAGCCAAGCCATTTTAAAATCGAATAATGGCTTGCTCGTCATCTTCTTCCAAGTCAAGAGCCAATCGAATTCTTTCGAACTCATCATGATATTCTTCAACCGATTTGGAACTTGTCTCAATTCGAAAAGCTTTCGAAGTTTCTCATGTCGATATTTGGCATTCACATACTTAGCATCCATTGCTTTTTCAACTGCATCTATGTGGTGACCTCGGGATAAGCATTCCTTCGTCTCAACCTTTTGTCAACCTCCCACCATGTTGATGCATATGCCTCAAACGAAGTAATAGCATGTGCAACTTTTTTCTCTTCGGTCATCTCATTTGTTTCAAAGATTCGTTCAAGTCGAATCTTCCAATCAAGATATTGATCCGGATCACTAGTTCCTTTGAATGGTGGAATAGTGATCTTGACACTGTTCAAATTTGAATCTCGAGCACCTCAGATACTCATCATAATAGTCATTAGCCTCACGCTCAAAATATCGATCAACATTTGCAGCTGGGCCACGACCTCGAAGATTTTCACGACCTCGTTGAACCTGCCTTCGTTGAACGAACGGTGGCTCATATTCAGCTTTGACCTTGGAAAATTCTCCATCTTCGACCCCTTCATCAACGACCACGACTTGTCTTCGAGCACTTGGAAGTGGTATTCTTTCACCTCGGGGAATGCCCAAGTTTAGATGACCAGCTTGGGGATTGCCCAAGTTTTGCTGTTCTGCTTGGGGTTTGCCCAAGTGTTGATTAGCTCGGGGATTGCTCATAGATTCATTTTGCACAGCCTCATCCTTCAACAGTTGTTGTCGAACGAGCTCAGCAAATTGCTCCGATTTCATATGAGTGGAGTCGCTCGTTCCAGCGCCGGACCCAGGTAAGGCCACGAACACACTCCCTTGCTCGAGGTTAGCTGCTCGAGACTCCTTTTACCTCGGCACTGAGGCCTTGTATCGCAGCCATGAGATCGGCTAACGACACCTCGGGCGCTGCAATGCCCTTCTCTCCGTTTCCAGCCATTGCACCTGCACAAATCAAAGACTAAAATAAAGTGTTAAAGGTTAGAAATCACCTCACACACTCCCTCACTTTTATTGGGTGGAACTCGGGTCCACTCAAATTTTGGGTAAGGTTTTAGTCATTCAAAGAACTTGTTAACATTCGCTTCGTCGAATTGATCAATGTCCTCTAAGATCCTTCAAGTTTGACAATAGTCACTGACTCTTCGGGAAGAGTGAAGTGATGTCGACTCGATGGAACAAATGCTTTTTTTAAACTGCGCTCGGGAAGTCAAAGAATTTTCTACGAAATTTGGACTTTGGTCACCCCTCGCACGAATTCCTATAAGCTCAAGCAAGTTAGTAGGACCTCGAGTAGAAGAAATTACTCCAAAGATCCACTAACGAGATTTTTTTATCACAAAAAAGTAAAAACCTAGGAGAATATACCCTTCGATTCCTCTTTGGAATCCCTGGACACGTCACCTCTGTACGGTCAAAAAGTGGTCCCTTCTTTGGTACAGATTATGCTTTATCCTTATCCACTTTCCTTTTTCCTTGGAGACAAAGTTTTCTCCTGGGGTTTTGGCACGACGCCTTTCTCTTTCTTCTTCAATGGAACAGTGACAACAATTCTGATGTACAGACACACACTTTCAGCTTTGTTCACTGACCACAATTTAACATATATTCTGGGTCGCTTTTCACTCCGGTAACTTCAACGTCGGAGGAGATTCAAGTTTCACGTCGAGCTAAGAACTCAACTGCACTTGTCCGTACATTTGTTACAATGGAACAATTTTTTGTCGTACGGACGGTGGTAAATCGACGAAACTTTTTACTTTAAGTTCAAAATACAACCCAAATCAAACAAAAACCACCAGTCTTCAACGATAAAAACCAAAACACACTGGGGTTCGATATCAACACCACCAATGTCAAGAACAGTCCAAATAACGTCGAGAAACCCTAGTCGTCAATCATGTACGACAGGTACTCGTTGGATTCCTTGGACGATGGGGATTACGAATCTGTGGTTGTTCGATTCAAACAACCAACCAACAACACAAATTTTTGAATTTTTCTTCTTTTCCTTTTTTTTTTTTTTTTTTTGTTTTTAAAATAAGAACACCGACAGTAACGACACAAGAAAAATAACAAGAACACAAAACGAAAAAAAAGACACAATCTCTCCTTGCTTTATTTTGTAAGCTAAAAGCATTTGTTGTTTTTTGTTTTCTTCAATAAGTTGTTGTTCGATTTCATATTTGCGTTTCTGTTGGACATATCTTTCCCATAATTCTTGCACGAAAATAAAGATAACGTCGAATAGAATTTGGGATTGTAGAAATAAGTCCAAACCGTGCTTTGATACCAAGATGGTACAAGCTAAATCCAAGGGTGAAGCTAAGCAATCGAGAACAACAACAAAAAGTAAAGATAGAAGCTTGACACAACTTTTCTTTCTTGAACGACATCGAGGAACTGGTCTCAGTACGATTCAAGTAGAAGGAAAGAACACCTAAGCTATGCAGCAATCCTCAAGAGAACAATGCCTCTTGCAAACTGAATGATCAAAGAGGAATTGTTCAATCGGATTCACCGAAAGCTACAAGTTCCGAAAGAGCCCATCGGGTTTGCTCACATCTGAGACAAAAAGGAAAGTGCTCACGGCTTCTCTCATTCAATGATCAATACTCAAAATCTAGGTGTTTACAAATAAAATAGAAATGAATTTATATAGACAATACTAGAGGCAAAACAGTAAACGGTCACATGCGGCCAATGAAAATAAGCCACGTTGTGGCTGAATAAACTAGTGTTCAATCTCTTGAATTCGAACACTTGAATTTTCGGACGCTCTCCTTTTGGTTGCTTTCAATGCTCGGCGTCAATATGAAGTGTTCGGTTGTTTCCTTTGATTTGAACACATGAACTCGGACGCTCTATCTATTAAGGACCTGGTTGAAAAGCCACCATGTAATTTGATTTAGGTGTAATTGGGTGTAATTACACATTTTTGGCATATTTGACAGACAAAGTGACCAAGTAATTACTTGGTCAGCATGTAATTGGGTGTAATTGAGGGTATGTAATTACACTCTTCAATTCTTAGGGGAGCTAAGAATTGCTGGTAATTACATGGTGTAATTACAGGGTTACTTTGTAATTTCTATCATCTTTATTTTTATTTTGAGTTTATTTTCTTTTTAATTTCTTATTCATTTGAATTTAATTTTTTAATTTATTACATTACTTCTATTTTATTTTTTTCTTCTTCTTTCCGTATCTTTGCTTTTTGTTCCATGCAATTTTTTTTTTTACTTTGACCGTTTATTTTATTTTTAAATATATCATATATATTCTCTCGTTAATTTTCTTTTATATCTTTCTTTCTCATTTTTTGACCTTTACTTCTTGCAACTTCTTTTGAATGTGTTACTGTTCTAGTTTGTTGAAACATTGTCTCTTGATCTTAGAAAGAACGAGTTATTAATAAAATTGACTTACATTGGGTGATGCCAATAATTTTGAATTTCGTTGTTAAATGAAGTTAGAGTTGTGCGGTTCTTTTTTCTTTTTTCATTTCACATGCATGCTATTCATTTTTAGTCACAATTGATAAGTAATCAAATATTTGAATAATAATAGGGTATTATAGTTGTAAATGATATTTTTATTTCAAACAAGCATGTTTGTTGAAAAATATATGTTTCCAATTAGAATTTTTAGTAATAAGGTCAATTTTATTATTTAATTAAAAGCTATAAGTTATTTTTAATACCATTAATTAAAATTTTAAATTACCATATTTTCAAGAAACAAATATATCTTGGTAAACTAATGGTAAATAAAACTTATTATTTCTTATATAGACATATATTTATCACTTTTGTGTCAAATATTTTGTAATTGACTTTTATTTTTAATAAATATTAAAAGATCTAACTGTATAATTACACTTGTTAAACCAAACGGCACGCTCGTAATTACACTATGTTAAACAAATAGGATTTTGTAATTACTCTGCTGTGTAATTTTTAGGCGGTACAATTATTATCCTTGTAATTACACCAAATCCAATTACGAGATGGCTTTCCAAATAGAGCCTAAATTAAAATTGTAATTTTACGGATATGACAAATTACTTGTGACAAGCGACAACATATAAACTCAACCGAATTATTTGACCTTTTTTAACCTATCAATATATAAAGCTTAAGCTCATACTTAAAAAGTGATAATAATAATGCAGTTAAATTAAATATGGTAGATTGTCCCATATATCTTTTTGTTCACTTTTTGTACTACTTCCAAGTTCCAACTACCAACTCTGACTCCACTAGTGTACTTTGTTGATTAATGCCTGAAATTGAACACCCAACAATGAATTAAGCTTCAAACATTACATTAAAACCCTACATAGAGCCTCTAAAACAATGTCTCTATCAGTTTCTCATTTCATATCTGTCAAATTCACTGACTTTAATGGTGTAAAGGTCAGTTTTTTCTTACCCTTTAATGCTCTTTTTAATTACCCTTTAAATATTTTGCAAAAAATGCATATGGTTTTATGTTGCATAAGAATCAAGAATGTATTGGAAACCGCCTCTCTACCTCACTCGAGGCAGGGGTATGGTTAGTACACCTCACCCTCCTCAGACCCCATTTGTGAGATCATATGTGAGATCATAGTGGGTAAGTTGTTGTTGTAAGAATCAAGAATGTGATTTTTTTTTGCCAAAAATGTCCCTTTAGTTTGTTCTTTTTACTTGTTATTGTCTTGGGTTTTGCTGGGGTTTTTGTTTTTTTTTTTTGGGGGGGGGGGGGGTTGGTGTTTTTTGTATATTTGATTTGTGCAATAGCTTTAAGGTGCTAAATTACTTGCATTTTATGTGATATTTTAAAAATTCAGTAGCTTTCCTTTAAATGGGAAAATATTGTGTTACTTTAATGATATTTTCTGTTTGCATTGAGGTAAAAGTTTAGATTTTTATGTCACGACTGACCCTCGGGGACTTCTCGGTTATGAAAGAAAAGTTTAAATTTTTATGCAGCAGGTACATGGTTTGCCGAAGAGTTTTAGGAGAGATTTTAAAGTATTTGCAGTTACATCAATGACAAAAGAAGCATCAAATTATATACCAGCAGCTCCTATATTCCTCCCTGAAGGACCATGGCAGCAGGTGAGGGACTTCTTTGCTTGTTTCGTTCCAATACCAACTTAAGGGTTCTCCCTAGCTAGAAATTATCTAATTATCACACTTATCTATATAATGACATACTCTAAATGTTATCAAGTGCTATTATCTCTTTGCATAGTGCAGCATTGTATCTGATGAGATTGAGGTTCTAGGTTTCTATACAGGTGCGCCTAAGATATAATCTGTCTCATTGAATCGGTTGTACGTATTCCTTGCTAGCACTAGAAAGTGATGAATAACAAATAAATATGGACTTTCTAAGCTACTGTCACGGACACTTTATAATTGCTAGTGACTACAAATATAATTAGGGTCAAGATTTTAGAATAGTGCTAGTATAAATTATGTCCGGATATAAATTCAGGAGAAAGCAAGGAGAGTTCTTGTTGTAAGCTCAATCTCATCCGAACTATGTACATTATCTTTCTATATTTTGTGGGTCTTTAAGTTGCTACATTCTGACTCGCAAGGGTAGCTGAGTCAGCAAGTGGTTTCCTACATAGGGGACTTGGGTTCAAACTCCCTTGCTAACAACCTTCTCAATTTGAGCCTGTCACACCGGGCTTGCCTAATGCGAGTTACCTCTCTTGTGTGGTTTACAGGCTATTGCATCAAGAGCGGGGTTTACCCGGAGCGCACCCGAAGGGTAGCGGCTGCGGGTTCCCTTGTCACCAAAAAAAGTTGCTGCATTGTCAATTGTGGTTCTTAAGAAAGCTTATGGTAATAGGGCTTGAGTAGTTACTTATCAAATTGTGGGTCAAATAGTCTTTTGTCCTGAACCTCACTGCTTCAGCACTCTTGTCTTGTCCCTGAAATTATTTTTTTGAAAAGGCCAGATGATTAGTCAGGATCTATATGATATTTTTTGTTTGTAGACACTTAGAGTGCTTTGAATGTGTAGATTCCTGGTGGTGTTACTGCTGCAAAGGGTTTCAAGGCTGCTGGGATGTACGGTGGATTGCGTGCTCTAGGAGAGAAGCCTGATCTCGCACTCGTCACTTGTGACGTAGATGCTATATCTGCAGGTCAGCTAACCAGAAATAGTCCTAGGTCATCCATTTTGAGCTTTCCTCTGGTGCATGAGCGGAATGCTATATTGTTGTTCGTTTAAAATCCCTCCCTCCTCTTCCCCCACCCTTGCTTTCCTTGAAAGAAAAAAGGAATACACCTATTTGAACTTACCGTCTAACAATCAACCAATAGAAACTAATGTATCAGTAATCACCTTTTCTTGTTTCTATCCAGGGGCATTTACTACAAATGTTGTTGCAGCTGCACCTGTAATATACTGTAAAAGTGCACTGAATGCATCTAAAACGGTATGTAAGAGAAACAGTACTTAATGTTTTGCCTCTCACTTGTGGTAAAGGAACTCTTCATTACCTCTAAAACTGTTGACTAATTATCACGTGCTATTGTAGTTCAGTACCCTGCATAATGATTGTTTAGCTTATATTGACTTAAACAATGATGTGATGACAATTGAACCAATTAAAATTTTAAATTAAGCTAACGTTCTACTGCTATCTTCTGGGTTTCTTTTACACGCTTAAGCCTGATGATTTTGTATTTATCTTTTTTATTAGAAAAGGGTGCATCTCTATTTGTATTTTGGAATGACCCCCAACTTTCATGACTTTTTTCTTTTGTGAATCCAAGGGGCTTATTAGAAGTATTGCTTTGAGTGAACTTGACTGCTTCTAAGGTCTCGTCTTATAAGAAAACTGTCACTTTTCAGGCTCGTGCTGTGTTGATAAATGCTGGTCAAGCTAATGCAGCAACGGTAATTTCTCCTGAAAGTTTGAATTGGAAGCTGGGTGTTTCTCTTTGAATCTTTGAACTTGGGGTTCAAAGCAGGGTGTCTATCATTCTATAGTGTCAATTTAATCGGCAGTAAAAATTATAGCAGACTCATCCACTTCACAGTAACGTGAGATGCTCGAAGTCATAAGTAGTGCTTCTGTCATATCATTTTCTTTCTTCGTTAATTGATAACTGTGACTTGAGAATTTCAAATTTTCCTTTTCAGGGTGATGCAGGTTATCAGGATGTAATAGAGTGCTCAAGTGAACTAGCTAAGGTTTGCAGTTTGCTGTATGTCCATCTTAGTTTAGAAACTAGATATTAGACCTTTGACAACACTCAATTGTGACAGTTACTTCAAATGAACCCTGACGAAGTCTTGATCGAATCGACTGGTGTAATAGGTCAAAGAATTAAAAAGGTAAATGCTTTCACATTGCAATTATTGGTTCTTCCTAATTGCTTGAACCTCTTTCTTGGATATAGCAATGTGCAATGTTGGATACCTTGGATTTACATTTCTTTGGCATATTGCATATGCTTTTGCTCTGGAGGTTTTCCCCTCACCTGGAACCTCATCTTTTATGTTTTACATCACTTGCAGGAGGCACTTCTCAACTCGCTTCCACACCTTGTTAGACAGCTATCACCAACTGTGGAAGGGTAAATCTCCTTTTGATGTATAACTTGATATTGTTTAATTGGCATCATTTGATTTATCGTGTAATAAATCTACTTCTTCCTTTAACCGAATATGCTCTCTTGTTTATACGTATCCATTCATGTTTGAGGTCATACATTCTCAATAATGAACTTCAATCCATACTAGATCTCATGTCCTGGTAACAGACTCCTGGATCTTATATGTGCATTTGCAGGGCAAACTCTGCAGCTGTAGCTATAACGACCACTGATCTTGTTAGTAAAAGTGTGGCAGTTGAAACAGAGGTACAAAGATCAATTTTCCTGGCATTTGTGCACTTGTTATGGTTGAGATCCTTGGTTTATTGTGATTGCTCCCCAATTGATATGACAGTTTGAGTCAAGCTGCTTATATTGTCAGACTTTTTTTTTTTTTTTAAATTTTAAATTTTAAAATGTCATAATTAAGGTTTTAAAGAATTGTCATGTAGCTTTCAAAATGGGATACTTGGTTTGCTTAATTGATTGTTGTGAAACTTCCATTTGGGCTGTTAAGAATGACCGACGGTATTTGCTTAATAATTTACAGAGACTAAAATTGCTCACTTTGGTAAACTTAAAGGACCAACTATGCTCAGGGGTAAACATAAAGGACAATTTTAAATCTAAACCAAACATAAAGGATCATTTTTGTCTCCCTCTCTCTCTCTCTCTCTCTCTCTCTCTCTCTCTCTCTCTCTCTCTCTCTCTCTCTCTCTTTAAATGTTCCATTTTAATATCTGACTATGCTCTCTTGCATAAAATTGGATGGACAGTATGATAATCACTGTTTGAGGTGTTACCATTTGTACTTCATGAGTTTCTGCCGGACCCTGGAAAGAAATAAAGTAATGGTAGATAGTTTCGAAGAAACAACTAATTTTTGGGATTTTGGAGGGAAGAAGGATACACCAAATTCTCTTTACTCGGGTTAAACATGTCCTGCATGCTGGAACTCCAATGTATTGCTTAATGTCAGGCACTAAGATATTAACTGGGTGATACAGGTTCACTACGTATCATCTACAGCTACAAGCATAAAATTTGGTTGATAGTGCATCAGCAATCACTGATAGCTCCAGGATCTTAGTACACTGATATGTATGAATCTCCCTATGCTTTCAAATGTACCTGTTGTGTGGTTCCAGTAATCCCGTCATGTTTACACTGATCCTCTTTTCATTTTTGTTGCAATGAATCACATTGAACATATGAACTCTCTTTGATGTTGGCGTAAACTTTTTGCATCAGTAAAATTGAGAATTGGTTAGTAAGAGCTTTTGCAAGAGCCAATGAGGTTAAGAGCTAGATTTTTTTCCTTTTGGGTAGTGGAAAGGGATGGAGGTCTTTTTGCTTGTTATTTTTTACTGTTTCGTCGAGTGGTTTTCTCTAAAAAAGAGAAGAGTAAAAGGCATGTAAACTTAATAGGTCACTGGTGGATTTTACGACTTTCAGTTTACAGCTAATGACGACTTTCTTCTAGTCACTTGAAGGATTAGAACAAGTTCTTGGTAGATGTGATCATGTGAAAGTAAATTGTTCAGTCACATTTAGATAATGCATGACTATTGATATATTCTATGCAACACCGGCCATCAAAAGCAATAAGCTAGTGTCTAGGCAAAATCAATGTGTAATCTGATTCAAGACTATCAGCCGTTTACATATCCTGAAGTATACATTTCTGAAAGGAAGAAATTTTGATGAGTTTGTGATGATATATCTGTACTTATGCTCAGGTCAGAGGAACTCGGATAAGAGTTGGGGGCATGGCAAAGGGTTCTGGGATGATTCATCCTAACATGGCGACAATGCTTGGTGTAAGTGCTTCAGGATTCCGCTGTTTCCCCTAAGCAGTAAATGCATCTTACTTGATTTGAAATGCAACTTTGCAGGTTGTCACTACTGATGCCGCAGTCACAAGTGATGTGTGGAGAAGGATGGTACAAGTTGCTGTAAATAGAAGTTTTAATCAAATTACTGTAAGTTAACACATTGAGTTCATAATGTGAGAAACTTGCACAGAGTTGCATATGAACATTTCTGGTGCATTTAGTTATCAAAGCAGCAGCAAAAATTTGAGTCCACTGAAAGCATAATTGTAAAATAGATCAAAGATTATTGTTCTCCTTAATATTTTCTTCTTTGGCAACCTATTTGTTAGCTGGCAGTAATGCTTTATTTTCGTGACAATTCTGCAAATTGTTTTGTGTTAGAGCTTGAAGAAGAGATATTGGTGCCGTGTGCTTTTGTTACATAAAATAAATACTGGTAGAGGTTCTTTTGCATGATTTATGCGATACAGATAATTTTTGCTGATAAGTCAAGCAGTCTTGTGTTATTCCTTGGTTGCATCTCCAGTATGGTTTTAGTTTTAAGTTACATGATTTTATCAAATCCATTTCTCAATGAGCTAGATCATGAATTACCTGCTTGGTTTGACTCGGCCAGCTCACGTATCTCAAATGAATTGATGTTGATATGATTTGTCCACTACATTCTGTTTATGAGCACAGATACCATGATTTCATCTCAATTTATTCTGTGTCTCCGTTACATGATTGAAACCCCGATGTCTATGTTTGACAGGTTGATGGCGACACCAGTACAAATGATGCTGTCATTGCTCTGGCCAGCGGGCTTTCAGAATCATATGAGATTTCTTCTTTGAATTGCTCCGAGGCAGAGCACCTACAAAAATGCCTTGATGCTGTATGTGCTACTATTTCTTTTTATAGCTTTATTCTCATCTGACTGATCTGTCTTGACATAAGCACAGCCAGGATGGAATGTTTATTACTAGCAGCCCATTTGTTGTCTCCTTGACAAGTTTCTGAGAAATTAGCGCTCCTAACTTCTCATGACGGTGTACTAAGTACCGATATACTTCATCGAGTTTCTATTATTTACCCCTTTTTGTCTTATATGATACTAGATTCTAGAAAAGTCATGTTTGTGATGCAGTGAACTTTCAGCATGATGGTGTTAACGTACATGAAAATTGCTTCTATGATTTTGATGACTTGATATTTGTGTTGTATAGTTCAAACTGCGCATTCTTTTCTCATGGTGTTTCATCATAATGAAATGTGTGCTAGACATTTCACAAGCTAGAGCATCTGTGTAATATAGCAACATTTCAGGTCAAAAGGATCACAAGTAATGACCCTTGTGATCTGTGAAGTACTTTGAACGAGATAAAGGAATGTACTTATGACTGAATAAAAATAAATAGATAAAGGAATGTCCTAATGGATTGCAGAAGTATTGACATGATTCCACTACAGGTAATGCAGGGTCTGGCAAAATCAATAGCTTGGGATGGTGAAGGAGCAACATGTTTGATTGAGGTCTGTACCCCTTTTTTAAGTATCATTTTGAGTTTTTTGATTAACTTTCATTTGCTCAGAGTCTTGTTTCTTAAACATGCATAAGCTTAGCAATCAACTCGGAAGTAATTCCCTTGCCTTTTGCATTTAGTTATTTGATCACAGATGAATTCTCGAAAAAGAATGATTGAAATAGTTTGAAGGTGTCTTGTCCTGGTGATAGAAATATTATACATATAAAGGGAAGTCGTAAAAGATATTCGCATTATCTTAGTTTGAAGGTGTCCTGTCCTGGAGGATGGTGCGCTTTTCTATATTAAGGAAAGAGAACAAGCTCTTATCTGTTGACTTTTAATTTCAGTTCTTTAGTTACTTGGAAAGATAAATAACTTGCTTTCATTTGACAAAATAGTTTTGAATGTGACTTCCTGAGTGACTTTTGTCTGTTTGATGATAAGATAAATACAAATATACAATAGTAGCTCTGAGAATCACTATTTTTCCTTTTTCCGCTGTTTTTTAGGTACTCTTTTCATGCAGTATTTCCTGTTATGATCTATTACATGTCTGCTTTATAAATTTTTTTTATCTGTGAGATGTCTGACTCTGATTAGACATAGGTGAGGGTTGCTGGTGCCGATAACGAAGCTGAAGCAGCAAAGATTGCTCGTTCAGTGGCTTCTTCTTCACTAGTCAAGGTATGAGGTGAATTGTTTATGTATCCACTAGGAGCTGTCTGGGAAGTACATTTAGCTGATTCTTTTCCTTTCTTAATATATATTCAGGCTGCCGTATACGGTAGGGATCCCAATTGGGGCCGTATTGCTTGCGCTGCTGGCTATGCAGGGATTCCTTTCAATCCCAACAGGCTTCGAATATCACTTGGAGATATTGTGCTAATGGAAAGAGGGCAACCACTTCCGTTTGATAGGTAAGGAGTATGACACCCCTCATTTATGTTTCTTTATTATGCATGGCCCTAGAGGCTAGAAGTGCCTTCTTATGTCAGTTTTTATCTCAAAGGGGAGCTAGTATGCTTCTTGACGAGCAGCCTACAACTTGCTAACCAACTCAGTTTGGTCAAATTTGGTTGCTATTGACATTTTCTGACCAAAACACATCCAAATTTCTTAGCTCTTATGTCTTTAACTTCGTGGTGGGACCCTTGCGAATGTAGAGCATATGATAATTCTGTTGTTTCATTGTAAATCTTACCTCAAATTGCTAGCTGTTACTCCAGTATTCAGTAGGTCAATTTCGGATGCTAGACCCTAAAGTAGATACCACCTCGTCTATACAGTACATGTTTTCGCACTGTGATGCTCTTCCACAAAACCTCTTTTCCTCTATTTTTGTCTTCCTGTTGCTATTGTTCTCTCTTTGGACATTTCGAAATCTTGGGTCCTTTTTGCAGGGTTGCAGCTAGCAATTATCTCCGAAAGGCTGGTGAAGCCCACGACACTGTTGAAATTCATATATCTACTGGTAAGTTTCACATGCATAAACAGGCATAGTCATATTGTACTTCCTTTGCTTTGGTGGAAGTAACATGATGAAAGTAACCCCATCACATCGCCTAAGGACAGCTAAACTAGTTTTGAAAGAGTGTATACACTTGCTTTTGTTTCTAAGCTGAGAGTTCGTCTCCTACAAGCATCAAGTCATGTTGATACTGTTTTCTGTGCCACCCCAACTAACCCAACCCAGAAAGAAGTTCCAAATATCTCTGTCCAGTCCAAAAATTAAATTGTATCTTTAAATATTAAATGAAATGACTAAACTTTTACTGTCCAAGAATTCAAACAGACAACTTAATACGACTTTGTCATTTCAGAAATGATGGAACATCTTTTCAACAGTATCGTGGTCATATTATCTGGTTGGGCAGAATAATATCAGCATGGGCTCTATATTTGTTCAGCTACAGTTTCTATATCCCTCCTCTGAACACGAAGCTCTCACCATTAGCCATGTGTGATAATCCTTCCGCATTTCTTTCTTACCCTCTGCTCCCACCTGACTTCAATAACTTGCACAATTTTTAACTGTTGAAAGCCAGAATCCTTGTACTTCTGTGAGATTTGCATGGCTAAGGCATTATGTTCATATTACCACGGGTTTGTTCGTATCCACAGTAGTCCTTGTGGATTCTGTGTCCATAAGTACTACCTAGAAATCATTTAGTGCGGTATATAATATATTTTTTTCCGATACAGGAGATGGTCCAGGAAGTGGAGTAGCATGGGGCTGCGACTTAAGTTATGATTATGTCAAAATAAATGCGGAGTACACAACATGAAGAAGGAGCATAAGTTCAATGATAGAGATGTCTCTCTTAATGGGCAGTTCCTTGGTTTTGCGATTATTATTGGTTCTGAAGATGTAAAATCCCTGCTAAATGCAAATAAGCTGTACAAGTACTGCTCGAACAGGCAGTATTTTAGTGAGATGGATAAGGCATGCTTAACTGTTATTTAAAGTTTTCATCATCTCTCATGCTTTATACTCTATTATTTTATTTGAATTCGTTTAACTTGGCACAAAACTTTTAAGGAAAAAAAAACCTTACGATCTTAAATATGTATGACATTTAACCTACGAAATCATGTTGTTAAAAGGTGAAATAAACAAAAGGGATAGCAAGGGTAAGGTCTGTATGTATCTTACCCTCTCCGAATTCCATTAATGATAATGAGGTATGCCACTGTTGTTGGATCGCAAGGGTAAAAGCGTAAAATCTTACCATAATTGGCAATTTGAAGCTGTCGAACATAGCTCAAAACCAAGGAGCATTATTAAAAAGAACTTAACATAAAATAATTGAAGGTGCATGAACAGCAATGAAACAGAAAAACACTTGTTCAAACAGACATGAAAATACAGCATAAACAAAAAAGTCATTCGTCCACCAGCAGGGCAAAAGTATTAAAAGCTTAGTACAAAAATGCCAGTTAAAACATTCTTAACGACTTCCACAACTCAGTTAAACGTTATACTTATTTATCTACAGAACAAGATGGAATGATCACAGAGCACCACGATCAAAAAGGAGACTCAGGTAGCCTCTGCAACTGGGAAATGCAACTTTGTGACAGATTTTTTAAGGAAGCTACTCCCACAGAATGGATCTGGGATGCTGCCAACATCAAAACCCACACCGGCAGCGTGCAGCCCACTAGAACAAGTTGTTATGTTCTCCTCCAGAGGATGGAAGCTAGAACAAGTCGTTATGTAGTAATCCTCAAAAGAATACAAACTCCTCTTAGCACTCCCACCATGTTTGCGACCTTGCTTCTTCTCTTTACCCTTGCTTGCTCGTGAAGATTTCCCATTGCTTTTGTGCTTATTCTTCCCATTCTTCTTGTTGTCGCTCCTGTGACGGTGTCCCTTGTTTGGAACATGGGACACTGCAGTCGGAATAGGGTCATACACATCAGGAGCCCATGTCACAGACAGCTTCCTCGGTGGTTTGCCTTGTTTCTCACGGCTACCTTTAACAGCAGATACAAGCTTCGAGGGTGTCTGTGAGAGGATAAAACAAAAGAGGAGGAGAAAACTGACCGTTAACCAACAAGAAATCTTAATAACTTAATTGCTCAACCCTGATAGACAGTATTTTTATGCTCCAAAGCAGTACCAAATAAAGTTGCTTCAGTCTAGAGAAAAAAAAAGAGAAATGTATACTAGGCATCAGCACAACATATGTTGGAATAAACAAATAAAAAGGGAATGATGACTCATCAAATTGAATTGAGCATAACCTCAAGAGGAGAGAACAGGTAATGCAAAAGCAACCTACTAGCATGAGGAAAAGGTAGGCAGAGAAGCAGTAGATATAAAATGTATGGCTCAAGGTAATCACGCTTCATATGCCTAACATTTAGCTATCCGCCAACAAATTATTCAGATGAAAAATCCACCCCAAAAATGTGAGAACAGACCCAATTGAACAGTCAGGTGAATACTACCACACACATACCTCCTATGGAACAAAACAAATGACACACAAGCCATTAACACTTCCCACAAGTAATGTTCATGAGGATATCTAATTCAATGTCAGAAGCGAGCCTGCTTACTAACATCAGCAGACAAAATATAGATGGTCTTCAATAACAAAAGACAGCTTTAACTAGACAACTATAATTGGCCTTGAAAACAAAGTTTATCTTTTTTTTTTAAAAAAAAAAAAGGTTGTAGGTGTTCCTTTACTGTTCAAAAGAAAATACATGAAATGGACCTTAAATGTATCAGGACAACTCACAGGCAAAGATACGGAGCGTGAATAGGCCAATTCAGTTGATTTATCATCAGCATTACGTGCCAAAGCCTCAGTAGTCATATCAGAGCATGGAAATGTTGCAGACTTGATCAAGCATTTTTCAGACCCCGTGATGCCAGTGTCATTTGCATGAATATCTTCACCTCCATCTTCCTCCAGCGAGTTGGTATTGTTCTTATCAATTGAGCCTTCACCATCCTCAATATTCAGAGATTCAGTGAATTGGTGCCCAAGATCATTTAAAAAAGGACCTCCTGGACTGCCAGAGGCACAACCAAGAGTCTCCTTTGATGACTCACAAATACTTTCAGAGTCCAACTTGTAATTATCAGAACAAACGTCCATCAATCAAAAGAGAGCAGCAAAGATCTGCATAAATGTGCAATCAAAGTCTCAGCACAACATACAAATCATAGCAGGTCACAAAAGAATAGACAAATTATACAACTGCCTAATCAGGACGAGTAATTGTACAGACTTAACCATCTAATAAATAATTTGAAACCCTCGTAACATACGATCCATTTTGTATGAGTATATAAGCAAATCCAAAGTCCAAGTAACAGAGTGGGATACAAATCATATATTCGATCTGCCTTATCATAGTTATGCAATTTTCTCCTTGCTTATAAATAATTTACCCTAAAAGGAAGGGTTGTCTAGATCTAAACTTTGGGCATCCATAAATTCAGCAATAATAATCCATAAACACAGAATAGACAAATTCTACAACTGCACTATGAGGATTGATTGCAAGTTGTCTTAAGGTTATCAAAAAATATCTAATTAAAACAACTCCAGATTTGATCCATCGCACATGAAGCGAAACAAATGAAGTCTAACGGGCATGGGATCATAAATATTATGGATGTGCAGGACAACAAATTCTTCCAAAACTTAGTGCTAATTCTCGCTATTTGACATATACCATTCAGGCCCAAACTGCTCTTTGCTAATGAACAATTTTCCCTAAAACACAAATTAGTGCTATCTAGCACTAGTTTTTCCACGTATCCCGACATATCGACAACCAAAGTGAATTAAATGGTTATATGATGTTCCACAACTATTGGAAGCCGTACTAAAAAAGATCAATAATTATCTTTTATTTTGTTTGATAACCAACAAATTCCTGAAACAAGTGGTCAAGGTTCGAGACTCAGCAGATAAAGGGTCTGCCCCTCTACCCTTCTCCAAACTAAATACAAGTCGATTCAAACCTATAACGTGCGCCTAACACACATCACAACCTACCACAAGATCAAAGCCCGGGTAACAAATCAAGTATTAATTTTATGCATCCTCTAGACATAGATCAACAACAATAAGAAATTAACCTAAATAGTAGTATATGTAAAATCCATCCTAGTATACCGGCTACATGGTGTAAACAATGATTTAGATAACCACAAAGCACAAATCATTACCTTTTCAAATACGTCTGATCGAAAAACAACTCCTTCCAGAAACTTCCAGAAAAAAAGACCAAATCGTTCACCAACAACTCACACACCAGATTTAACTAACAAAAACTCGTAAGCAGATCTGAAACAGCTGAAAAATCGTCGAAAACACAAAAAAGGGGCAAAAACTCGGCGATTAATTGAAACAAAAAGATCGGGAGCAGAATAAAACGTTAACTAAAACGATTATTATTACTACTAATATTATTACGATGACGTTTCAGACGATGAGAACATAAAACACCGTAAAAAGAAGCAGCATGAGGTAAAGTCAACAAATCACTAGCAGGTGTAACCGAATGCATCGTATAATCGATGCGATGCTCTTCGATTTTACCCCTCTCAAAATCCCTATTCCAATAAATCGTTTCAAATTCCTCGGCGATTAATTGAAATTATTAGTCGGGGGATAGAAAAGAAGAAAGGATGAATGAAGAAGATTGAATTACGAGTAGTTCAAACAAAGTTTAATGAGAAAACGAGTTAATCGGATCATGTTTTTTAGCATCGGATTCAACGCTCGACCAAACAAATACTTATATTTTTGGACAGGAACATAATTTATGTCTATTTATAGGTGTAGTTATAGTGTGTTGCCTACGTTTTGGTTAAATAAAAGAAATTACAATATGCAAACATGTTTGTCCGAACACAAAATTTTATATATAATTTTTTTAAATTATAGTATGGTTTAACATTAAATGTATATGTATTGTAGGCCAATATTTTTAAATTTTATGATCCAAAATAAATGTTGGGATTAAAAATTTACTGAATATAAAAAAATATTTTTATTAAAACAGAGTAAAAAAGAAAGTTAGATCTAAAATTGAGACGATGGAGTATTAGGAGCCTGTTTGGATGGGCTTAAAAGCTGCTTATTTTAAGTGGCTTATAAGTCTAAAAAGTGACTTAAAAACTGTTTTTTGATAATCCTAACTTCTCAAACAGTGGCTTTTAAGCAACTTATGACTTATAAGTTCAAAATTTTTGAGGTTACCAAACATATATTAATGGGCTTATAAATCACTTTTAAGCTCACCCAAACGGGCTCTAAGTTAAATTATCACGGTACTAAAAAAAAAAGAGTATTTACATAAATTAGTGCGGATGAAATAAAATATTAGTGAGTCAATGAATGTGATGGGTCGGTTTATGACATGGATAATCTGGTACGTACACGTGTAAAGTACGGTGAGATTTCGTTTTCTCTGATTTTAGATATTTCTAGAACATGAGCTGGACTTGCATATTTTCTTATGGGCGTTTGTCCATACGTATGGCCTTGGGCATAGCCCTTTAATGCCGCCTTTAGCTAGTTGTCGCATTAATAAAAAAGTTTAGTACTAATACTCCCTCCGTCCCAAATTAGTTGTCACTTTAGCAAAATGTGTTTGTCCCAAATTAGTTGTCACTTTAGGATTTCAATGCTAAATTGATTAGTTCTTTCCAACTATACCCCTAATAATTAAAGAAATTTTCAAAAAAAGCTAATGGTGAAACATTAAATAGGGATAAGATAGTAAAAGAAACACCCTATTTAATGACTTTCTTAATAGACGTGAAAAAGCTTAAAGCGACAACTAAAATAGGACGGAGGGAGTATTAATTATACTAGTATAATAAGTAGTATTTTGCTCTGCACATCTCATCATACTTTGAATCTTTTATTCTTTTATTGAAACAAGGCTATTTTTTTGTTACGATAAAGGAACCTGTAGCCTTATAACATACAAACCACATTGGAAAGATTTTCAGCATACAAATATAAAACCGCACTAGGCTAAGTCTGGTACGGCGGAGTCAAATTACTAATAAAAATATAAAAAATCACTTGCTGATCCAACTCAATTACCATTGCGAGTGTCAAGCAAATTTTGAAAATTAATAATAATAATTGATATCTTTTTGTTTTCGTAAAATGATAGTATTCTTTTTATTCCATATTGTATGATATAATTTAATGTAGATCTGAGTTTACGAAAGAAATGGTGTCTTTTAAAATTTATTGTTTAAAATACTCTCTCCGTCTCAAATTATTTATCATGTTCATTTTTGCACGTTCCTTAAGAAATCATTAATGAGGGGAGAATATTGACCATTTTACCCACATTATTCTCTCTTCAATAAATGTTATCTCTAGTTGTATTTTTAAGAACAACAATTACTAAGGGTAAAATAAGAAAAATATGAAAATTTTTACTTTGAATTCCTAACTAGACAATTATTTTGAGACAACTATTTTTAGTAAAAAGGACAAATATTTTGAGACGGGAGGAGTAAGACATAAATATTTATGTATCTATAAATCATCTTATCAAGAATAAAGCGAAAACTTTAAATTTTTTTCTAAATAAACTAATAAGAAAATTGTGAGATTCTTTTTGAAACGCGGTAAGTACATCTTTTGTAATTTGTATCATATTGATTTGACTGAAATGACACTTGGTTTGTAGTGGTGTTAGTATTTCAGAAGATTACCCTTTCATGTTTCCTTCAAAATTATTTCCACTCCATTTCGAATAAAGATATTTCTTAGGGGAGACATGTACGATGGGTGCATTAAATATTTCTCTTTTCGATTAAGAAAATTTAATACAATAAGAAAAGTTAGGTTAGGAAACGGAAATGTTAAAAAAAAGGAAGGAGTACTTTGTATACTCTTCCTCATTTGTTCTTACTTTCGGGCCTTGCAATAGATTCCCTTTAGTTGAAGAAATTCCAAAAATCCAAGACAAGAGAGTTTTAAAAGTTAGAAAATCTTTTAGCAAGACCAAAATGTTTACTTGACCAGAGAGGAGAAAAATCTTTGCAGTTAGAAGCCCATACTTTGAATGTGACCTCATGGCTAGAAAATGTAAATAAGAGTAAAAGAAAAGCATCAAGTGATTAAACCATGTTGAAGTATTTTTACCAAGTCAAATGAAATCTTCAATTGGTACTTAAAATTTATACGTCAAATATTTCATAAAAAATAAAAATTCAGAGGGAGAAAAACAAAGATTAGGACATATAGGCCTGGAGCCAAAACAAGCAAACTTAACAATTGTAGCGAGAAACTACAACCAATTCTAGTTGTGAGCTAAGGCATCAAAGGACCTTCATATGTGAAATGGAGAAACTACAACAAATTTATTTGTGAAGTAGCGAGTTACGACTCCTTCATGGGAAATGAACTACGACATTTGTTTTAGCAACTTTAGTACTTTGTGTAACTCAACGTAGCTGCGACATTCGTTCTACATGGCATAGAGGTTGAGCCCATTGCCACTCCTAAAAGACTTGACTAAGATTGTTGGTATGAATATTGTAAGTTTATTACAGTCTATACTGGTTATCAATTGTCAAATATAAACCCCAATCCTCCCTACCTCAAGCTACCGTTAATAGATTTCCCCCCTCAGGATTACAGTCTATACTAGTTATCAACTGTCAAATATAAACCCCAATCCTTCCTACCTCAAGCTACCGTTAATAGATTTCCCACCTCAGGCCAGGACGCCAGGAGATAGAGCAGCAACTCCACAATGTTTTAAGACTACTTAAGGATTGAACTAATTTCTGTGTCATCTCATTCTTCTTCAACAAGAGGGCAACATTTCTCAATTTCCATAATTTCAAAAGCATTACAAGACCAACAAGGCTTTTTTTTCATATTTAACCACTGAACTACCACCAATTTCAGTTGTTTTACAAAATAACAGAAATAAATTGTTCCTAGTTTTCATCAGTCTTAAAGATACTAAACTACATACAGGTAGAGATTATTTAGGAACACTAAACAAGTCCTAATCGTACAACTTTGGTACAATGCCATTCGATCATAGATTCACATTGAACATCGTATCACCATACGAGCATCTGTGCTTCACAAATTAGGCCTTTCTGGGTGACTTAGTAGCCTTCGATGGGGATTTGGCAGCAGGTTCCTTTCCAGCTTTGTCAGATTTCTTAGGCAGAAGAACTGGATTGATGTTAGGAAGGACACCACCATGAGCAATGGTAACACCAGCTAGGAGTTTGCCAAGCTCTTCGTCATTCCTTACAGCTAACAAAACATGCCTTGGTATTATCCTATTCTTCTTGTTGTCTCTTGCTGCATTTCCAGCCAATTCTAAAACCTAAACACCATCCAAACCAACACAAAACACCATTATAATCAACACCAAATACAACTAATACTAACAAATGGAAGGAAAAACAAAGCCACTATCACAAACAAGAAAAACTAATAGAGCTACCACCTCCAAAACCTTGCAACCTCACGCAGTAATACCTTTAATATTCATAAACAAAGGAAGCACTAGTACTATTTCGGCTCAAATTATACACACACACAATTGAACACTGTCAAAGATATTCCTTATTTTTCCTACTTTCTTTAACTAAACGAGAAAATCCCAAAAGGCCAATGCCGCAAAATTTGAAATTCAGTATATAATAGGCCCACGGCTATACCCCTCTTCACTTAACTACTAGGCTTTTTGTCGGCAAGGTTCAAACTTGTGGCATGCAGGTAATCCACCCATTACAAGTTACGGTCTCACCATTAGAGGAAAGCCCTAGGCATCCTATTTATCAAACATTACCGCTTTTGGTAGTCCTTCAACAACAATATTCTACATTTACTCTTTAAATAACAAAAAAATAAGTTCTTTTGGTAGTCCTTCTATAGCAAAACAACATACAAAATTAAAGATGAAAACTGTACATCCATTCTTGTTCTCAATGTCAATGGCACAAAGTTCAAAACTGGATGAATAATGAGGTCAGACAGTTCTTCACTTAAACAGCAGAGTTTTGATAAATTGCATCAAGTTCAAACCCTTAGCATGTGTCTAACCAACACATGACAAGTTGAGTTCTTTCACCAAATCCAGCTAAAAAGAATCAAAATCACAACCTCTAAAGGAGTAGTATCCATTAGAATGGAACAAAAGCTACCAATCTTAACAATATGAACAAAATCCATTATCATAAATCAAACAAGTTGGGGTCGACTATATAAATCTACTACTCCATTTAAGCTAATTACTAATAAAAAATCAAGTAAAATTCAACAGTATCTACTAACCCCAGAATCTAAAAACTCAATCTTTAACAATACCTACAAACCCCAGATGCTAAAATATCAATCTTTTAACATTTTTTAAAACTTCATGTCAAGTCAAACTATGACAAGTCAGAGCTAACAGTAACTACAAACCCCAGAAGCTAAAAACTCAAATCTTTAACAGTACCTACAAACTCCGGAAGCTAAAAAGTTCAATCACATTTTTTTAAACTTCATGACAAGTCAAACTACGACAATTCAAAGCAAACAGTAAATAAAAACCCCAGATGCTAAAAATGCAATCTTTATTAAAAAGATTTATACCTCAGCAGCAAGGTATTCAAGAACAGCAGCAAGATAAACAGGAGCACCAGTACCAACACGTTGAGAATAACGACCTTTTTTTAAGTAGCGCCCAATTCTACCTACTGGAAATTGTAACCCTGCTTTTACTGAACGTGACACTGGTTTCTTTTTTGGTCCACCACCCTTTCTTCCTCCTGCTCCCTTTTTCTCCATTTTTTTTTTAAAAAAGCTTGTGATTTTTACAACAAACAATGAATAATTGATTTGTGATCTACTGTTTGAGTAACTGTGAGCTGATGTGCTTTTATATTGGGTTGTGTTAAAAGAAAATGGTTATTTGAATAAAAGGGGTGTGTTTTGAGTCGTTAGATTTTGGGTTAATCAACGGTTGTGAGGTGTGGAGTGTGATCCGTGTGGTGCTGAATGGACCAATGAGAAGAAGCCACGATGAGTTAGTGAGGTTGACAGACTGGATAAGCGTTATAGCGAGTTTGGATGGTTGTTACGTAGTAATATCGTTTAATAATATATTGTATTGTATTAATTTGTCTTGTAATGTATTATTTTTATGAATATATTGTATGGTGTTAATTTGTCTTGAACTGTATTGTTTTTGTGAATATAATGTTTGGTTTCATCATATTATTTTTTATCGTTTCATCATATTATGTACTAGAAATAATTTTAATATGACAAATTATAAAAGAAATGTAGAATAAGGAGTAAAACATGATTATTAACTAATAATTGAAGGAATGTTAGAAAAAATAAGATAATAACATAGTCATACCAAATTAGTCTTAACATAGATGACACTTTTTATTACGTAGTAAGGAATTAACAATATGAAACAAATATTGTGTATATAGTAACAATATGATACATACAGTAAGTAATAGCCATCCAAACAAGTTGTCAAGCTTTTTAGACAAGAGAAGTTAGCAAAATTTGTTTCTCATCCGGTGTTAAGTAATTTAAGTACGGGCGTAAAATTCATTTAGGGAAACGCACTCCTCATTAGAAGTACTTTCATTTTTAAGACTTTGACGGCTACAAGAGGACTCACTAAAGTAAGTAGGGAGTATTACTATTGAGTACTAGTACTAGTTTATTTTAAAAAAAGTAGAACTTGGTACAAGTACTATATTTTGTTGGTTTCATCTAAGAAAGTACATTCTTAGGATTCAATGTGGTCAAAAACTTGAATAGTAATAATCTATACAATGGAAGTGGTCAAAGGATTTTAGAGAACAATGAATGCTATGAATTATCAATGAGATGAACAAAGGGTAATTGACAAGCTATAGGTTTGAAGCCTCTATTTCAAAGGTTTAACTATTTTTCGTCATTCAATACTAAGTTATTATATTGATTACTATTTCGACTTCAATTCGTCATTGAATTCTCTTTGAAGAGCGAGTCTCTTAGAGCCCCTTTGGGTGAGCTTAAAAGTGACTTATAAGCTTATAAGCCCATTAATATATATTTGGTAATCTCAAAATTTTTGGACTTATAAGCCATAAGTTGTTTAAAAGCCACTTTTTGAGAAGTTAGACAATCCTAACTTCTCAAAAAGTGGCTTTTAAGTCACTTTTTGACTTATAAGCCACTTAAAATAGCTGTTTTTAAGCTCACCCAAACAGGCTCTTAATGATCTCAAACCTAGGGAGTGAAAAGCTCACCCAAATAGTTTAAATTTTCTTATTTTTTTTTATGGGAGTGAAAAGCTGAAAGTGGACTACTAAATATAAACGGATGGAGTATAACAGGGAGTCTTTTCGACAAATTATCCATTGGAAAAACGTGTAATATGTTTTTGACAAAGGTTTAATTGATTAACTCAATTATGCATTAAAGACAAACCGTAGCATACAAGACTATTAGTCAAAGCGATCAAACTATTGCACTTTCAAATAAATTACAGTAATAAATACTAACGGGTCGTTTGGTTGAGATAGAGTTTATGCAGGTATTAACAATGTACGTATTAGTAATGTGATTATTAGCAATGTGTGTATTAATAATGTGTGTATTAATAATGGGGTATTAGTAATGCGGGTATTAATAATGTGGGTATTAGTAATGTATGTATTAGCTATGCATATATTATAACGTAGAGATTATTTCTTGAATCACTAATATATTACAAATTAATATACAATGTTATAATTTAAAATATTTAGTTATTCCTTAAATAATTTAAAATTATTCTTACTATTATGAGGATTAATTTTGTCATTTTAAATTTTAATACTTGTATTGCTAATACACACATTACTTATTCCACCTTCTACCCCGCATAAAATAATACTACATAGATTCCCTCATAACTTATGCGGGTATTAGTTATGCGGAATATACAAAAGCGCAACCAAACGTGGTACTAACTTTATACCAAACATTAAAATCTCACCAAACTAATCAAATATGGTACTAACTTAGTGCTGGATTTTGTGCTGGTATTATTTTAATACATAGCCAACCAAACGACCCCTAACTTCTCAATTTTAAAAGAAATTTGGGTTGTTAAAAGAAAATGATTTTTGAATAAAGGGGTGTATTTTGAGACCGTGAGATTTGGATGCGGAGATTGTGATCCGTGTGGTTGTGAATGGACCAATGAGAGGAAGTCATGATAAGTTAGTGAAGTAGACATACTGGATAAGCCTTGCAGCATGTCTGGATGGTTGTTATATGTCGTTAATAATGTATAATATTACATTATATTGTATTGATGAAAATAACGTTTGTTTATTTTTTGTCGTTGTTTCATCATACAGTCAAGAAATTCTATAGTGGCAGCATTTGTTTGAAATTTTTATGGCTACTATAACGAGGTGATGTTATACATATATACTGACATTTGACGTTTAGATCTCATTTAGCTATTATAGTCAAAAGGTTCACAAAAAATACATGTTAAATGTATGATTTCAATAAATTTTCATATTTCATTAATTAAAATTTTAAAAGATTAATACATTATTAATAAATCTATAACTAGTTGTATCATATCAATAAAAATTAAAATCTAAGGAATATATGCATTCATACAACCTTTTTCATAACCATTTTTATGGTACGAATGTAAAAAAAAAAAGGCTTTTTTTTTTACGAATGATTATCATAAATATATTGTATTTTATTTTAAACATAATATATCTCTTACAAAATATTATTACACAATATTTGACTATAACCGTTATAGAGAGGTAATTTATAAAAAAAATGTAACACTATAATGAACGTCATTGTTGTTATAGGTAGAATGTTGTTATAGAGAGGTAAATTATAATATGAAAAATTAGTTCTAGAGAAAATTAGACCATTATACTGAATAATGTTATAATGAGGGGCAGTTATAGAGAGGTTTGACTGTAGTATGTACCAGCAATAGCTTCAATATGACAAAGAAAAAGTAGTGTACGAAACTACGAAGTAGGATTATTATAAAAGAAACTGCAAATGGCCAAATATATCCTTGAACTATTTGAAATTGCACAAATTTATTCCTCGTTAAAAAGTTGGCCCATTTGTATCCTTGCCGGTACCAGATTGGCGCACCTATACCCTTTTCAACTAAGGGCTCAATTCTAATGAAATTTAAAAAGTTTTATTACTCCTTTCTAAATTGTAAAAAAATCCACATGTGCCCTCCACCCCTTACCCCGCCCATGGAAATAACCCCCTGCCCCTCTTATCTTTCACCGGATCCCTCCCCACAACGTTGTTCTTGTTAGATATTTTAATTAAGTTAGTTTCTATTTTGTTAGTCTTACGGTTATAAGAATTATGGTATGGTATTTTCAAATTACTCAAGTTGTGTACTTAGTGGACTAAGTGGGTTTATTTTAAGTGTCTTCATGGCTTAGTGGCTGAGACAATATAGGAGTTGTGTTGCCTTTATAAAAGGCTTGTTCATTGTAATATTTGTTGAAGTAGTTTTTCATAGCTTTGTGTTAATCTATTTTTCTTCCAATTTTCTAACAGTGGTATCCGAGCAAGGTTAGAGTGAGTGTGCTTCAATTGTGAGTTTGCGATGGCTTCTGAGCATTTTGTTCAACCTGCTATTCCACGCTTTGATGGTCATTATGACCATTGGGGCATGCTAATGGAAAATTTGTTGAGGTCCAAAGAATTTTGGGCAGTGGTTGATGGTGGGATTCAAGAACCTGCAGCCGATGTTGTTCTTACAAACGCTCAAAGAACAGAGCTTGAAGCACAGAGGCTGGAAGATTTGAAGGCAAAGAACTTTCTTTTCCAAGCCATTGATCGTTCAATATTGGAAACAATTCTTTGCAAGGACACGTCAAAGGAAATTTGGGACTCCATGAAGAAGAAGTACCAGGGAATGCAAGGGCAAAGCGAGCACAACTTCAAACTCTACGAGGTGAGTTTGAAACCTTGCGTATGAAGCCGGGAGAGTTAGTCTCGGTGTACTTCTCACGCACCATGACAATTGCAAACAAGATGCGGATTCATGGAGAGAAGCTTGCAGACGTCACCATCATCGAGAAGATCCTGCGGTCCATGTTGCCTAAATTTAATTTTGTCATCTGCTCCATTGAAGAGTCGAAAGATCTTGATATTCTTTCTCCTTGATGAATTACAAAATTCTTTGATGGTTCATGAGCAAAAAATTGTTCAGCAGGATACGGAGGAGCAAGCCTTGCAGGCAGTCACAACCTTCAAAGATTCTGGGCGTAGACGGAACACATACAAGGGAAGAAACTCAAAGAAAGTTGAAGAGGGGAATCACAAAAAGAATGGTCAACATGGTCGTGATCAACAACACTCGTCCAATGGGAAACTAAGGTCTGCAGATAAGTCCCACATTGAGTGTTATAGGTGTCACAGGTATCGCCATTACCGTCTGAATGTCGTACAAATTTGAAAAATGTACGTGGAGAAAATTCTAATTTTGCTGAAGTGACTGAGACGGAGGAGGAAGTCTCTTTGTTGATGGTGTGTCAATCCACAACGGAACACCACACAAATTTATGGTATTTAGACACGAGTTGTAGCAACCATATGTGTGGAGAAAAATCTGTATTTTTGGAATTAGATGAAACTTTTCGCACAACAGTCAAGTTTGGCGATAATTCCCACATTGCTGTCAAAGGAAAAGGGAAGGTGAAGCTACAAACAAAGTCGTCATCTGTGCAGATTATTTTTAATGTATTTTTTGTACTAGATTTGAAAACAAATCTTATTAGTGTGGGTCAACTTCAAGAGAACAGCTACGGGGTGTCTATTAAGAATGGAATTTGCATAATACTAAGATTCTAATCTTGGGTTGATTGTTGAAGCTAAAATGACAACAAATAAACTTTTTCCGCTTCATGTGCAAGATATTGGATCTACCAATTTTTGTTTTTCGACAAAATTGAACAGTCAAGCATGGCTTTGGCATTACAGATATGGGCATCTAAATTTTGGAGGATTAACAATGTTGCAGCAGAAAAAGATGGTTTTTGGCCTTCCTAATTTTGATATTCCAGCAGATATTTGTGAAGATTGCCTCGTGGGGACGCAATTTCGCGATAGCTTTCCAAAGGGAAAAGCATGGAGAGCTAAAAGGCAGTTGGAACTGGTTCATTCTGATATCTATGGACCAATAAACCATTCCAATGGAGGAAAACGTTATTTTATAACGTTTATTGATGATTTTAGTAGGAAAACATGGGTTTATTTTTTGCACTAAAAGTCCGAAGCTTTTATAATTTTTAAAAGCTTCAAAGCTCTTGTTGAAAAGGAGACAGGATGTTCCATTAAGACATTTCGTACTGATCGTAGCGGAGAGTATCTTTCACAAGAATTTATAAAATTTTATGATTCTCATGGGATACGTCGGCAGCTTAAAACATCGTATACTCCTCAACAAAATGGAGTATGTGAGAGAAAGAATCAAACAATCTTGAATGTTGTCCGGAGCCTTTTACGAATGAGCCGTATTCCAAAACTTTTTTGGCCTGAAGCTGTTTGCTGGAGTGTCTATGTCTTGAATAGAAGTCCTTCAAGTACTATTCTAAACATGACACCGGAAGAAGCTTGGAGTGGACAACAACCAGATGTTAAACACTTTAAAGTGTTTGGTTGCATTGCATTTGCTCATGTTCCAGATCAGAAAAGAACAAAGTTGGATGATAAAGCTAACAAGTGTGTTTTCCTCGGTGTTAGCTTTATCATGGAGGAAAACATGTTGACAACACTCTTTACAAGCAGATTGTTGGTTGTTTGATGTATTTAACAGTCATTAGACCTGATATAATGTATTCTGTTAGTCTTATTAGCAGGTATATGGAGTATCCAAAAGAGTCTCATCTGTTGGCTGCTAAAAGAATTCTCAGGTATTTGCAAGGTACCATTGATTATGGTATTTTGTACAAGAAAAAGGGAAAGTCCGAGTTAATTGGCTTTACAGATAGTGACTTTGCCGGAGATAAGGATGACAGGAAAAGTATTTCAGGTTATGTGTTTATGATTGGATCAGGAGCTGTGTTCATGGTGCTGTAAGAAGCAACCAATTGTTACATTATCTACCATGGAAGCTGAGTTCGTAGTTGCATGTGCTACTCAAGCAATTTGGTTGAAGAAGGTACTCGTTGAGCTTCATTTCCCACAGCAAGAACCAATTTCAATTTACTGTGATAATGGTTCAGCAATTAAGCTTTCAAAGAATCCAGTATTGCACGTGAGGAGCAAACACATAGATGTCAAATTTCACTTCCTAAGAGATCTCACGAAGGAGAAAGTTCTTGATGTTCTCTACTACAGAAGTGAGGACCAAGCTGCTGATATCTTTACTAAGCCCCTCAAGCTAGTAACTATCAGAAAGATAAGGAAGCTACTCGGTGTTTGCACATTTAAGGAGGGTTGCCGTGAGTGATTTGATTAAGCTGAAAGTTGTAGACTTATCAGCTTAAGGGAGGGTTTGTTAGATATTTTAATTAAGTTAGTTTCTATTTTGTTAGTCTTACGGTTATAAGAATTATGGTATGCTATTTTCAAATTACTCAAGTTGTGTACTTAGTAGACTAAGTGGGTTTATTTTAAGTATCTTCATGGCGTAGTGGCTGAGACGATATAGGAGTTGTGTTGCCTTATAAAAATCTTGTTCATTGTAATATTTGTTGAAGTAGTTTTTCATAGCTCTGTGTTAATCTGTTTTTCTTCCAGTTTTCTAACAATTCTTTTTCCTTTTTTTTTTCTTTCTTTTCTTCCCCTTCTTTTACTATGCCGGAAACCACCACCTCTGCAACTTAACTCTCCCAAAAGCCTACAACAAACTAGTAGCAATGGCTACCAAGAGCACTAAATCACCCACATAAATTAATTTATACTGCAAATTTTATCAACTACTCACATATAACAAGAAAATTACATAAGCATAAGTAGCCCAATAAGAAAGTTACCGAAGCATAAATTACATAGCAAAATTGAAAGTAGGTGCTTGCTTCAAATTTAGTTAACTAAATCCGATTGAAAGCTACTATTAAAATTATTTACAGTTAATACTATTTGAACACCCGTTTGAATTTCAAACATTTGATCAAGAAAATTAATGAATTTTCGTGTTTAGTAAAATTTGGGAATTATAGATGGAGCTTAAAGCTGAATTTTCCTTGTTATTTCATTGATTTTTTAAGAAAATCCAGTACTTTCATTATAGTTCCAAAAAATCATAAGGTATCTGGGTGTTGTGAGGTTGTTGATGGTGTAGAAGATGTGTTCAGTAGTCGGATCCAATCCAACCATGGTAGTGGAGGAGGAGAGGTTAGTGGCTGTTACGAATACGGTCACAATAAAGTCAAGTTACCATTGGACCCTAGTTAGACACTATATATACAAAAGGGGAGATATCCTATGAGGTAAAGCAAGAACAATATCTTTATTTTCTTAGTTTTTTTTTTCAGAGTAATTCTGGAACCTCCCTCCCTTCTTTACTTTCTTTTTTATTTCTACCTTGAATTGAGATGTATTCCTCTATCAATGGCTATTATTCTAATTATCCATTACAATACAATATACCTTTACAATAGTAGCGTGGTGGGGCGGGTAAATAGTCTAGGTGAAATTTGGGTAGAGCCTTTTATATTCCCATGTGAATTTTTAATTATCAAAATCATTTACAAATAATTTTTATAAATACATATACATATAGGGTTGGTAGTGTAAAATGGGGGACATGGATATAGGTGGGCCAAAGGGATAACAACGGCAATATGAATGGGCCAATTTTTTTAGGCTAAATTACATAACTATGCAAAGTAACATTTTAAAAACAAAAATAGCAATATTTTTAGAGTTTCAAAAATAACAATACCTTTTTATCAAAAAATAAAAAATATACATTAAAGGGGGAAAACCCCTAGATCCATTTCTTCTTCCACATTGCCCCCACCGCTGCCAACTCCCTCCGGATTCCCGTCACTGAATTTTTTCTTTTTTTTAAAAAAAAAAAATTGTTTAAGCTTGTATGCCATGTATTTTTCTACTGTATATACACCATATATACAATGGAAAAACAATGACATACAACCTTTCCACCTTCAAATCACCACAAAAAGTACCAAACCACCATTATAATCACCATAAACAAAAAAAAAAAAAAAAAAGGGAGGAAGAAGAAAATTATAAATACATATATACAAAAAGCAAAACAAAGGAGATATACTCAAATCTCATTTCATACAACTTCCATACAAATTCCATACAACAGTGATACAAATATCATACACCTCATATACAATTACCATACACTTCATATACATTTGCCAAACAACTCTCATACCATTGTCATAAACAATCATAAAATTTTCAGATCTGGCATACATTTTTCATACACTAACATAATGAAACAACATCAGCAACCTAGAGAAACCAAAACGAAGCAAAGCAACAACGATCTTCGCTGGAGAAACCATTGACAACAACATCATCGGTGCCGAAAAATACAATAAAACCAGCCGATCAAAAATCGATTTTGCTCAGCCCTGCACAGTACGCCATCGTATGAATCGATCACATTCTCACCATATTTGAGGAAAATTAAAGTGGTTAAATTCTGAAACACCAGAAATATGGATAATGTAATTAAACAAAGAGAACTAGAGAAGAAACAAATTTAGATACTCTAGATTTAACAGAGTGAGAGTGGTGTGAAATTCATGATTCTATATAGATACACTAAAAAATCTGCTTGTGAAAAAAGAAAAGCAACTAAATTGGATGAGATAAAGAAGACAAGGTGACGAGATGTAGAGAAAGAGAGAGCAAAGAGGAGGAGAAATTACGGTTAGGGATTTTATGTTATCTACATTTTTTAGTTTTTGCTATATTTTGTAACAAAGTTGTAAAATGTCGTTATTTTTTATATAGTAGGAAAAACATCTATCTCTATGTTTGGTAAATAAATTCTCTTAAATTATATATGGTGTAATTTTTCCATGACGGGGGTAAATTTACACAATTTCAAATAGTTTATAGGTATATTTGAGTCTTTGTCGTAAAAGAAATGTAGGATAAAGACTAAAAATATGATTATTAAATAATGATTGAGAATGCAAGAAACAAAATAAGGTAATCATACGAATCGCTCTTTACATTATGACACTTTTCATCCTTACATAACAATGAATTTTACGATAAAGTATAAAAAAAATTTAAATAAAAATCAAAACAGACATCGTATTATAAATACAATAGGTAACAACCATCATAACAAGTTGTCAAGCCTTTAGAAAATAAAAGTTAGCCGTGTTGTTTCTTATATGGTGTTAGATACCTTAGGTACAGACGTAAGGTTCATTTAGGGGAAACACACTCCTCATAATTCTTCATTTTCAATATTCAAACTCGGGAGTAGCTAGAGGACTCACCAAAATAAGCAAGGAGTATTGTTATTGGGTAGTAATAATTTTCTTAAATTACGAGCAAAATATACTACTAATAAGAAAATATCGTTGTTATTGTCAAACTAATAGTAAAGTAAGAACAAGACAAAAGTATATGAGAGGAGAAGGAAGAACTTGTATTCTCAAAGTGCTTCAAGTGTGTCTTCCATAGACAAAGTGCCCTCTATTTTTAGGACTCCAATACATAGGAAGTTACAAGTCATCCCTAAATGAGGAATTAAGTAGGAGAAAGTGGGGAGGAATTAAGTAGGAGAAAGTGGGGAGGAATTAAGTAGGAGAAAGTGAGGTAGTAAATCATATGTTACAAGTGAATAAATGGAGAGTAGTGGTCATCCACATTTATACTACATACATGTATTTGTAACACTCCCCCTTGGATGACCATTTGGAAGATAATATGCCTCGTTAAAACCTTACCAGGAAAAACCCGGTGGGAAAAAGCCTAGTGAAGGAAAAAGAGTACACATATCTTGTAATACGCTTTTAGAGCTGCCACATTAAAAACCTTACAAGTAAAACCCAAATGGGATAAAACCTTGTTAAGGAAAAAAGAGTACATCGCGTATTTACTCTCCCTGATGAAGACACTCCTTGACATCTCGAAGACGACGCATCCCAATCTTGTAAACAAGCTTCTCAAATATTGAGGTTGGTAATCCTTTGGTAAACAAATCCGCCAGATTATCACTCGACCGTATTTGTTGAACATCTATTTCACCAATATTCTGAATATCATGAGTGAAAAAGAATTTTGGTGAAATGTGTTTTATTCTGTCTCCTTTAATATATCCTTCTTTCAGTTGCTCAATGCACGCGCTATTGTCTTCATATAATATTGTTGGAATCTTCTTCAAAGGAAAACCACAAATGTACTGAATATGTTGAGTCATTAATCTCAACCAAATACATTCCCGGCTTGCTTCATGAATAGCCAATATCTCTGCATGATTTGAAGAAGTAGCAACAATAGTTTGTTTCACTGAACGCCATGAAATGGCTGTATCTCCACATGTAAACAAATAGCCCGTTTGGGACCGACCTTTATGTGGATCAGATAAATAACCAGCATCGGCATAACCAATCAATTGTGACTTGGATTCATTCGAATAGGACAAACCCGTATCAATAGTGCCTTGGAGGTATCTAATTATATGCTTAATACCATCCCAATGTCTTTGAGTTGGGGAAGAACTAAACCTTGCCAATAAGCTTACAGCAAAAGCTATATCTGGCCGAGTATTGTTGGCAAGGTACATCAGTGCACCAGTTGCACTAAAATATGGTACTTCAGCACCAAGAAACTCTTCATCAGTTTCACAAGGTCGAAATGGATCTTTATTCACATCAAGTGATCTCACAATCATTGGAGTGCTCAACGGATGTGATTTATCCATGTAAAATCTTTTCAAGACCTTTTCTGTATATGTAGATTGATGAACAAATATTCCTTTAGGCAATTGCTCAATTTGTAGGCCAAGACAAAATTTTGTCTTTGCAAGATCTTTCATCTTAAATTCTTTATTTAAGCATTCCATTGCCTTTGGGAGCTCTTCGGGAGTCCCAATGATATTCAAATCATCCACATACACAGCTATTATGACATATCCAATCGTAGCCTAGGGTCGACATAAAGACTTTTTCGGTTAAAATAGTCTAATGAGAAAGCATCTCTTCACCTTCGTAGTTGCAATAAGAGATCCAGACCTTTTTATAAAAACACAAGGACAAACTGAATTATTTTTGTATCCTTGTTTCAACAGGTATTCGCTAAGACGATTATACCACATGCATCCCGATTGTTTCAACCCATACAAGGATTTTTGAAGCTTTATTGAACAAGCTTCTCGGGAGCCTTTAAATGCCTCAGGCATTTTGAACCCTTCGGGGATTTTCATGAAAATTTCGTTGTCCAATGAACCATATAAATAGGCTGTGACAACATCCATTAGATGCATATCAAGTTTTTCTCGTACTGCCAGACTTACGAGATACCTGAAGGTGATTGCATCCACCACGGGAGAATATGCTTCCATATAATCAATGCCAGGTCTTTGCGAAAATCCTTGTGCCACAAGTCGTGCTTTATATCTAACGACTTCATTTTTCTCATTTCGTTTTTGCACAAATACCCACTTATAACCCACTGGCTTTACACCTTCAGGTGTTCGGACAATTGGTCCGAAAACTTCGCGTTTTTCAAGTGAAGTCAATTCTGATTGAATTGCATCTTTCCATTTTGACCAATCATTTCTCTGTCTGCATTCATTGACAGATTTTGGTTCAAGATCCTCATTATGTTGCATCACATCAACAGCAACATTATATGCAAAAGTGTTGTCGACAACAATATCATTTCGGTTCCATATTTTTCTGGTAGAGACATAATTCATTGAGATCTCTTCGATTTTAGTATTTTCAGGTACCTGAGCCTCTCCTGAAGAGGACTTATCAATTGTTATGTCTCTATGCTCTTCTTGAGCAATTACCTCCATATTTTGATCTTTTTGATCAATTGCTCCTTTTCTTTTTCGAGGATTTTTATCTTTGGAACCGGGTGGTCTACCACGCTTCAAGCGTACCTTAGACTCACTTGCACTTATAGATTGTCCTACCGGGACATCAACTTGAACAGGAGCATTTGCAGCTGGAATGTGGGATTTAGTAACCCTTGGTAGGTCAGTGAATGCATCTGGCAGTTGATTTGCAACATTTTGCAAATACACTATCTTTTGAACTTCTTGTTCACATTGATTTGTACGAGGATCTAAATGAGGTAGTGTTAATGCATTCCAGTCAATATCTTTTTCCAGCTGCTTATTCTCTCCCCCTAATGTTGGGAAAACTGATTCGTCAAAATGACAATCAGCAAACCTTGCGGTGAATAAATCTCCCGTCATGGGCTCAAGATATTTAATAATAGACGGAGATTCATACCCGACATATATCCCCAACCTTCTTTGGGGTCCCATCTTTGTGCGTTGTGGTGGAGCAATTGGCACATATAGCGCACATCCAAAAATTCTAAGATGGGAAATATTTGGCACCTGACCAAAAGCCAATTGTAGTGGGGAGAATTTATGATAACTTGTCGGCCTAATCCAAACAAGAGCTGCCGCATGCAAAATAGCATGACCCCATACTGAAATGGGTAATTTAGTTCTCATAAGCATTGGTCTAGCCATTAATTGGAGGCTTTTGATAAATGATTTTGCTAGACCATTTTGAGTATGAACATGAGCAACTGGATGTTCAACTGTAATCCCAGTTGACATGCAATAATCATTAAATGCTTGAGATGTAAACTCACCAGCATTATCAAGACGAATTGTCTTAATAGCATAATCTGGAAATTGTGCTCTCAATCTTATTATTTGAGCAAGCAACCTCGCAAATGCCATATTGCGGGTTGATAATAAGCACACATGTGACCATCTTGTAGATACATCTATTAAAACCATAAAATATCTGAATGGTCCACATGGAGGGTGTATGGGCCCACATATATCACCCTGTATACGTTCCAGAAATGCAGGGATCCTGATCCCAACTTTAGATGCTCTAGTAATTAGCTTTCCTTGAGAACAGGCAGCACAAGAGAATTCTTTAAATTGAAGAATCTTTTGGTTCTTCAATGTATGCCCATTTGAATTCTCAATTATATTGCGCATCATATTAACCGGGATGGCCCAACCGGTCATGCCAAATAATAAAATCATTTGATTCAGTAAACCCTTTGTTTACTATGGCATGTGATTCAATTGTACCAATGTTTGTGTAGTACAAACTGGAGGAAAGAGCGGGGAGCTTTTCAAGAATATATTTCTCACCCGACTTTGTTGTAGTAATATAAAGATATTCAATCTTTCCATCAGTTTTAGTCTCAATATGATAGCCATTTTGGCGAATATTCTTGAAACTTAACGAGTTTCTTTGAGACTTACTACAATACATGGCTTCATCAATAGCCAAACTTGTTCCTCCAGGTAATAATAAATTGGCTTTGCCATAACCTTCAACCAACTTTGTACTACCACATATTGTACTAACATTGGATTCTTTATTAATCAAATAAGAAAAATATTTCTTATCCTTTAAAATTGTGTGTGTTGTAGCACTATCCAAGAGACATATATCTTTATTATAGAGCTTGAATCCAACTGAAGACTGAGAAATTTCCATTTTCTTCATAAAAAGATAAAAATTACATAGTAAGAAATACTAAAAATAAAGTACAAGAAAAATACTTTTAAACATTGAAACATAAATAAAGATGACATTTTTTTTTCTAACTTTAAAACATAAAATAAAGACAACATTATTCTTTATTATTTTTATTCCCCAGTTACAACATCAGTTCTTCAGTTACGATTCTCAAAGAAGTCTCCAGCTTCTAAATGGGTAATATTTGGGAGGCCTTCAAAAAGATCATCACCTTTTACAGCAAGATACGCCTCCGTCTCATCATGCTTGTCAGCAAGATGTGCCAGATGTGTCTCATTGTCATTATTCTGAAAGGTCAAATGTGTCTCCACATTATTTTCATTTCTTTTGAGCGAAGCTTGATAAAGCTTGACAAGATGTTCAGGCGTACGACAAATTTTCGCCCAATGACCTTTCCCACCACATCGATGGCAAATATTATTATTCTTGCCTTTTGAAGGATTAGCTTGAGAACTCTTATTGTTCTCATATTTATTTCCACCGTGACGACGAGTATTATTTCGTCCCTTGCCGCGCCCACGACCATGGCCTTTACCACGGTAATTATTTTGCCTTCTTTCAGGCACATTATTTGTTGCTACAACATTCGCCTCAGAGAATGGAGCATGTGCTCCCACATTCACTTTAGGGAACGGAGCAGATCCAGTGGGACGGGCTTCATGATTTTTAATCAACAGGGAATTATATTGCTCAGCCACCAGAAGGCATGAGATCGACTCAGAATATTTTGTAAATCCCTTTTCACGGTATTGTTGTTGTAACACCATGTTGGATGCATGGAAAGTGGAGAGTGTCTTTTCCAACATCATAGCATCATCAATATTTTCTCCACATAATTTCAGTTGAGAACTGATCCTGAAAACAGCAGAATTATATTCGGTTACAGTTTTAAAATCTTGTAACCGTAAATGAATCCATTCATCCCGAGCCCTTGGTAGTATCATGGCTTTAAGGTGATCATACCGTTCTTTTAAGTTAGTCCACAATTCAAGTGGATCTTTCACGGTTAAATATTCTGTTTTCAATCCTTCATCAAGATGATGGCGAAGGAAAATCATGGCTTTAGCCTTATCTTGGCCTGATGTCTCATTTCCTTCTTTGATAGTATCACCAAGACCTTTGGCATCCAAATGTATTTCGGCATCAAGCACCCATGACAAATAGTTTTTGCCGGATATGTCAAGTGCCACAAATTCAAGCTTTGATAAATTTGACATAATGAAAACTATCAAAGAAAATAAAATAGATTAGAATTATTATCAATCAAAACAAGAATGTCTAATACTCTATTTCTTATTAAATGTAATATATATATATATATATATGTGTGTGTGTGTGTGTGTGTGTGTGTGTGTGTGTGTGTGTGTGTGAAGATAAAAAAACGTTAAATAATTCATTGGTCAAGCAAGTTGCTAGCCGTAGTTCATTTGTAACATAAGGTGTTCACTTTTCTTATTTATATATTAATCTATAACAAAATTATACTTAGAGACATGAAGCTGAAAAAGATTAGTAGAATTATACCTAGGCTTACCGTTGGGAAAGATTGAAACTTGACTTGTAGAATATTAGAGCTCTTCGTGCTGATAACGTATTGTAAAACTAATAGTAAAGTAAGAACAAGACAAAAGTATATGAGAGGAGAGGGAAGAACTTGTATTCTCAAAATGCTTCAAGTGTGTCTTCCATAGACAAAGTGTCCTCTATTTATAGGACTCCAATACATAGGAAGTTACAAGTCATCCCTAAATGAGGAATTAAGTAGGAGAAAGTAGGGTAGTAAATCATATGTTACAAGTGAATAAATGGAGAGTAGTGATCATCCACATTTATACTACATACATGTATTTGTAACAGCTGTGTCAAAGGTATTATAGACCGAGTACTATTAAATTCTCTTTGGAGCCGAGTCTCTTAAAGACCTCAAACCTAGGAATGGAAGTCTTTCTTTTTGACAAACTATCAACGGGATCGCATGAGAAAAACGTCTAAATATCTTTTGATGAAAGTTTATTTGATCATGCAAGACTATTCATCAAAATGTTGCTCTTTTGAATGAAATACAGTAATGAATAACTTCACAATTGATATTCTAAACTATTGACGAATTCATAACAGATACTCCATTAGTAAGGAAGGTTGGGATCATAAATTTGGAGTTGCGAAATGTTAGCACTAACCAAGTTCTGAGACTCACCTACATCATTAGATGAGTATTTCAACCATATGTATATGGTATAAAGTATAAACCAAAAATCAAGTGCTTCTGTTGAGAATATATTGAAAAAATAATACTAACAAAAGAACGAGAAAAAAGAGTAGATTAAAGAAAAGTAGGAACTACTCTCGGCTGTTCAACAAGGGACCTCCTATTTTGCTTTTCAATGAAAATTTTCAGACCATACAAGATCTTAATTTGGAAATGTGCTATTTGAACACCAAGTAGCTTGGAAAAGGAAAAGTGAAAAATCTCTGTGAAGCCAAGGGAAAATACACAGCAACCTCCAAGTGTTTCTTTAGTATAAAACAGCAAACACTTAACAATCCCACCATCTAGACCCTGTCAATCGTAACAAGGAAAATTCAGTCAAGAAGACCGAACGGAGATGAGTATAGAGTAAAACATGCTAGAAGAATCATTCATGGCAGCAAAGAACAATCAAATATTACAAGTAGAGAAGATGGAGGAAAAACAGCTAAAATCACAATAAGCAACAAGAAACAACTAGCAGGTGAAAACATCATTTAGGAATAATGTCTCAAGTCAAATCCAACGGATGATAGCATAAATTTGGAGAACATAAGCAATCAAAGATGTATAGCAAATACACATGCTGTTGGATGTTGGAAACTACAAGAAAAGGACGGTCTCTACACAATACCAGAGTTCTTACCAATGATTTGGGATTAGAAGATAGTTTGGGATTTCAAGCACAAGTATCAACCCTGGAACTTAGAGGGTTAGTAGAGTCTTGTCACTGCGCAACACATCTTATGAAGGAACGGCTATGAAATAAGTATATCCCTATGAAAGTAATAGAAGTCTGTTATTCAGATGCGACTTTGTATTATAGTTTTATAACTAACAGTATCTTAGGGTGCTTCCTAAAGGTTTGGTTCATAAATTCCACCCCCACTCCCTTTAAAAACACATTTCCAGATCCATCCCTGCTCTTACAATTAAAGGGTTAGTATAAAAAGATTAAATCACACTTCCGCACTTGGAAGCTCTTAGAACACCATAACATTTTTGTTAGCTTCTTACCCTCTATATGAACTGTGGATACATTATTTTCCCATTGCTGTTTACTATTACCAGTCGGTGAAGAAAAACCTGCTAATACGAATTTATTCTTCCTGGCCATCTCAGGCTTTTTGGTAAGTCGACTGTGTTGGTGTTCTACTCATGTAAAGGAATACTGTCATTTTGTTGTATGATATGCACATTTTGTATGGGGAGGAGATACATCACCCTAATGAAGTGATACTGAAGGCAATTTGCACAAAATGTGACATTGAAAGGTACTTTATCCATGAGATGAGAGCATGAGGCACATTACATGTCCCTGGTTTCCAAACATAAGAGCACATTACTATTGTACTCCATTAGACATGAATCCAGCAAAGAGCTACGGTTTTTTCTGCCTTGTATTAAAGAGTTCAGATCACGAAGGATTACTTCAGCATATTTCAAGGGTTAACAGAGGATGTTAAACTAACAAAGTGATGCACAAAATAGTTTACATTGTCAGCCAAAGTCCTGCTGCTTTAGCGCCCATAAGATAATACCTTAAAGCATCACCTACTATAACATGTTATGTAGCTAGTTGCCCATGCTCTCTTCAAATGAATAAAATTGCTTCTGTAGTACGCTAAAAGCCTTACCTCCTAGTTCTGATTCTTGGAGAAAATTGACATTTTCCCCTCACTAAAAATTAACAGCAACCTTAATGGTAATGTTCAACCAGAACTTAAATACCGAACTTCTTCGAGACACTAGTTGATTCTCATTTATAATGTTAAAAATCCTCTATTCCCAAAGCACCGAAAAATTGACCCAGCGAGTTTCAACTGTCGCCCCGTTCTGAACACAAAATTCGTGCACTATCCATCTAACTCCTTTCCTTTGTGTTGTGTTGGCTGTCAGATTGTAGAACGGTATACTGCTAAAGATCTCAACAGATAAAATATAGTTCCTTCAACGAGTCTTGTTATTAACTTATTAACTTCTAACCAAAGGCTATTTATGTAGGAAAAGTGAAATTTATGTAAGAACTTAAAACTGACATAGAATTTTCATGACGACTTATTCTCCTAATATAAGTCAATATTTGCTATTTAGAACAAGCAAACATATCTTAAGAACACCTGCTAATCATGCAAAAGCAAGACACACGATTCCGAATCGAGTATCTTTCATGCATATTATTCAAGCAAAACATAATCCAAACTACAAAAGAAGATCCTATATGCAAATGAACTATATCAGTATAACATAACAAGTTTAACTTATATACACCAACAACAATGTAAAAGAAAATTTTCCACAATCAGGTCACTCAAAAAGATAACTATAGGTAACCTTCCACAAAATAGGATTCATAATCTCGAAAATAAGTCATATTAAATTCTTCACATTTTCGATATACTTAAGCTAAACTCATAACAATATTAACAACAACAAAAGGGGTGACTCATCAAGCTAAAACACGAACAACAAAAGAAGAGCATAGATGCAAATGAACGGAGTACTATATAAGTATAGCATAACGAGTTTAACTTATATACACCTGCTACATCCACCTGATTCTTTACACTATCATTGTACATAAGTTAAACTCATAACATGTCATTGTATATAAGTTAAACGCATAAGTCGATGTACATAAATTAACTCATAACAACATAATTAAACAAAAAACAAAAGGGTTAATTCGATATAAACCTCGGAGAGGAACCAGCATTCAAATTCCTCCTCAAAATCCGACCCTCATTTTCCGATTCGCTCGATTCAATCAACTCCTTCAACCCTAAATTCCCAACATTGTCCTCTTTATCTTCTTTTTCCTCTTCTTTTTCCTTATTTTTAACAACCTTAACATTATTATTAACTCTTTCGAAATAATTACCATAAATATATTCAGGAGTAAACCCATTTTCATCATCAAAAAGCATAATATGACCATGCCATTCCCAAACCCTATAATAATTATCCTCAGTATCTTCATGAAACCCAATACATATTTGATGTTCACCAATTGAAACAGCTTGACCCGAATTCGGTTTAAGTGAATCGGTTTTTCCAGTTAAGATAGTTTTAATTATGTGTTTTTCGACCCGGGATTCTTCTTTTGATAGCTGGGATTTAGATTCGGATTCGAATTCGGACTCGGACGATGAAGAGGAGGAAAAAGGGAGTGTGTTGAATAAAAGATCTTCAAGGGATTGTTTGGTTGAAGAAGAAGAAGAGTTTGGTGAAATTTGGAGTTTGTTCATTAGGGATTGGAGGAGAAGGTTGTCAAAATTTGGGGTGGTGGAGTTGAAGGAATTCATGGTGGTGTAGAAGGGTTTAAGGAGAGGTTTTGGGGTTTATGAAGTATAGTGCTATTTGCTACTGTATATAAGGGGAGAGTTTGAGGAGAAAATGACACAAAAAGGGCTCCAGGTGTGAAATGAAAAAAAGGGTCTTTTTATTTATTTTTCTTTTTCTTTTCTCTCAAATGGGTGATTAAGTTTAAGTGGAAGTGATTAGACTCTTTTAAAAAATGTGGGCATAATTAAAACACCCAAAACTTACAAACTACCTCACCCCACTATTCCACTACCCCACTACCAATTCAAAAATCAAACCCCTCTAACCCCTCAAACATTTCCAACATCTCCCCAAACATTTCCTCAAACTCCTCAAATATACCCGACCGGAAACCCGACTCGTTTCAACGACCCGATGCCATTTCTCAAAATTCCGACTGTCAAACTCATTGATTGTCACCGATTATCGATTGTAAGTCTTCTCCAACACATACATTATATTTTTCTTCACCCGTTTGTATTTTTTTACCAATTTTTTGTTTCATTTTTTGTGTCAAGAAAAAACCCTAGAATTTCGTTTTAAAAGTTCTGTTTGTTTGATGATTCTGACTGGGGTTGGTTTGAAGGAGGAATTGATAGAAGTTTTGACTGAAATTTGTGTGTAGTTGCCGGTGATATGGTTAAACAAAATCCGTCGGTTTCAAATATCCCGTAAGATGTTTGAAACATCTGTGATGTGTTTGGCCATATCACCAGATGTTTAGCCGGAGAAATGTTACGTTGATTTAAACATCAATAGAGATGTTTAAACATCAGCCCCTGTAGAATACAAACATTTAGTGTGATGTTTAAACATTACTCATGATGTTTGTTCCCTGTATGTATGATGTTTTTTTCACCATGTTTTGTTCTTATAAAGAAACTTATTTGTGTATGTAGGCAACATGCCCCCCAAAAAAAGGCAACTGGTAAAGGCTACGTCTGCTGCTGCTAAGAAGGTCCAGAAGACCCACAACCAATGCCACAAGGAGGCAAATTTCCATGGAATCTGAAAGTGAATCTCCTCGTGCAAAAAGACAAAGAAGCAGGGCAGTACCAGATCTTTTACAGGTCCCTTTCGAGAGCCCAAGCGCTAGTCGTGCTAGTCAAGCTAGTCAGGATCTTAGCAAAAATCAACACGAAGAGGAAGATGAACAACAAAGATCAAGAAGTAGTGAAGACGGTACAGAGGACGCGGAAGCAGAGCTAAGTAATGAACAAAGAGGAGAAAGTGGTGCTATGCCTCAAGTTAGAGTTAGTAAGGCAATGGAAGGAAGAAGAAAAGTCATTCATGATTTGCCTGCAACAACAGAAGCAGCAGCACAAGCAACAACACAAGCAACAACAGAGGATCAATCTGTAGAGGCAACAGAACATGAGGTAACATCGATGCTTATGTTTACGCATCTTGTATGATGTTTCAAACATATACAAATATGTTTAAACATCAGTCCGAATGTTTCAAACATAATAAATGATGTTTGGATTTTTTTCAAACATTATAGATTATGTTCCAAACATACTATAAGATGTTTAAACATCTTAACGATGTTTAAACTATGAAAGTGTTTTCTTCATTAGCAATGTGATTGTGTAATGATTGTTTTTCTTGTATCAATTTCAGGTGGAGTTGGCTGATGAGGTTACCGATGCATAAAGACTGACCTGCCTGATTTGAGTCAAATGAAGACGTGGATGGAGTATAATAATGCATTCGCAACAAAGAAGGTGACGGTCAGATCATCAATGCACTCGAAGTTGGAAAAATTTCGTAAAGCTTTAAATCATTTTAATCTAATGGAAAGATTCAAGGAAAGCTGTTTCGGGCACCTAATCGATTTGCCCAAGTGTGTGTCTGCTCCAAAACTGGTTCACAATATTTTACTTCGCTGGGTTATTTGTCAGAAGAAGTTTGAGGCGTGGTTTAAATTCCATGATCTGCCTATTCGTTTTGGGATACAGAAGTTTGCCCTGATGACAAAATTGAGTTGTGCCCTATCTCCCCCCCTGATGATTTCATGGATGAAGCCCGTAGCAAGGGAAATATTTGTGGGATTTAGTTTCAAGGAAGGGGAAGAAGGCTGCAAGTGGTGATTATATTCCGGAACTGATAGAGAGTGAATGTTGACACCCAATTTTGTCCCTCCTATTTTACATTTTTTTTTCATACAAAACTTTGAAAATACAATTTTTATGTTTTAGACAAAATCGCATCAATCATCGTACCCTTATCCATATCACCAACGTCCTATCTATATACATATATACTCCAATGCATAAATACGTCATTAAAGTCGTTTTCAAAGGGATGGTACAATTTTTGTAATTATTTATGCAATTTATATACTTGAATAACCATTTTTATCATTATTTATATTCGATTAATGTCACATAAATTTATTTATAATTATTTAGAGTCAATCATTATTTTTTAAGTCTACAATATTACTCCTCATGTTTTTATTAGTCTCTCTCTTATGTTATTAGCATTTTTAAGCCGAATTATTGGCTAATTATACCCGAATATACATTTTGCAATTATTTACATTCAATTGATATTACATAAAATTATTTCCAAATCAATTATTATGTTTTCTAAGCCTATAATATTGCTCCTTATATTTTTGTTAATTTTCTCTTATTCATTGGCATTTTTTTAAGCTAATTATAGACCAAATATACCCCCATATACTCAAAATATACAGCATATATACGCATAAATATATATAAAGCACATGCTACATATACACATCACTCTCTTAGGGACCCACGCGCACACACATCAGCCCACACACACATATGTGGCACATTTCTAGCCAATCATCCGTCCACATCACCTTCCACTAACTATTTCTTCATTTTTCCATCTTTAACCAAACACCCCCCTTTACCAAAATAAACCCTAGGTTCATTTCCCCTCCCCTTCTTTCCCTTTCAGCCGTCACTCACCCCTCCCCCTACTCCAAAACGTGATCAAATACACTTCTTCACCCAAATCTCCCAAAAATCCGACATCCCCGCCCCCAGTCACGCGATATCTTTCATCCCCACTGCTCCGTTTCTCTCTCCTCGTCGCGGATTCAAACCGAAAAGGAAGGTAAGAAAATAGATTTTTTTTTTTGACAAATCTTGAAGGATTGATGCTAATCAAGACAAGAATGGGGGTTGATACATTACCAAACAAGGCATAGACCAAGTTTTCGGAACCAAAACAAGAAAAACCGAATCGGGTCAGATTGACCCGACCCGATCCAAAGTGGGTACCATTTTTTCCTTAACTTTTCAGTATTGTTTTTGTTGTTTTAGTTTAATTTTGTTAATTTTCCCATCATCATTCTTTCATGATTAGAAAAAATGGAAGATACATATTTGGTTGATCCTATATCTAGAATTCATTGTTATTAACTGAAAATCCATGAATTCTAATGCTATGTGAGTATAAAAAATTCGTTAATTGCTTCATGTACTAAGCTATGTAAATCTTGAAAAAAATTTGTTTAAACTAATAAGACTTGGACTAGGATTTAACTAAGTATAAAATCAATATTATTTGGAATATATTAGGTATGTAAATTCTGAAATATATGTATATCTTTCTAGGAAAATCAGATTTTACCCATTCTTTTTTAGTAGCTTTTTAATTCCGAAAATCCATTAATTAGGCTTTATTTATGGTAGTAAACTCCTTTTGATTGAAAAACTGAATTCCTTGATTATTTCTTGCCTTATGTGTTTTTTTTACTAATTTTCTTTTACCCCTTTTCACACTTAGAAATTAAATTGTAAACCCCTACTCTAAAACTATAAAAGGGGCGGTCTTTTCTCATATTAAGGACACGCAGAAAAGAACTGGGAAAAGACCTTTCCCTTTCCTCTCCCAGAAACAACTCTCTGTCACTTCTTGGCTTCTTCTTTTTTTGGTTTTTTTGACACAAGCCCCTTCACACCTTATCTTCGCTTCATTACCAAGGTATATGACCTGAGTTTGAAACAATATAATTGATAGCTTAAGAACTTGTTGTTTGCTCTTACTTCCGGATTCGTTTTGAGGTGCTGTTGTGTTTGTTTGCTTGGCCAAGTTGTGCCTTTTCCTAACCTTTTTCTTGCAGAGTATTTGTTTGTTGGATAGCCCTTAAGGGTTATACCATGTTCATTCTTCACAGGAAATAAAGAAGATTAGTGTATCTGAAGGATGATGGTTCCATCTTTCGGTTAAATTGATTTGTTGCAGGGCACGAAGACTTTTTCTATAACCTTTGTCGTTCTGCGGGGTTCATAACATCCTATTTTTAGTTTATCTGCATTCTTAGGTTGTTTCCCTTGTATGGAATTCTTTTTCCTCTGTCTGTACGAATTTAAGATTAAAACAGGAAATGATTGGTAAGATAGTGGATTTGAAAAGGTTGTAAAAGCACAACCTTGTGTTATTATTCGATTTGAGGCCACCCAGGGGCATCTTTTCTTCCTTCTTTTAATGTGAATTGTTAAATGATGGTTCAGAACACTATATTGAAATTCTGGAATTTGTAGTGCTAATTTCGCTAAAATAGGGATGGAATTTTCGATTTTTGTTTTAAACAGGGGCTACTTTTGCAAACTGCCTCAATGGAGGCTTATTTCTGCAAAAAAGAAAACTGGCAGTAACGTTTGTCACGATTAATTCTGAATTTTTTTTTTATTATTATTCTCACACCATTTAAGTCCTACTTCTACAAATCATTTTTTTTTAGAACAAAGTTGTGAAAGTTTAGGCTTGTTTTTATTGTTTTAAACACTTTTAAACCACAAGCTTATTTTTTTTGAAAATGTCACACAAAACATTTTTTCCATCTCCAAGTTAATTAATAATTTGGAGGGGGAATGAGGGCTTTTTGAGGTCAAACTCTACAAAAGAAAGATATCTATTTTTTTAAACTTAAAATAAAATCAAATTATGTGATTAATATGTGCTAGTTATTTACATTTTTATTTATGGGCATATATATATGTATATACATAACCTATTTATTACCCCGCTTTGTGTATATATATATTAGAACTATTTATAAGGTTATAATCATGCAAATAATGACGTGCATATTTCTATGAAGGATCCTCTATTTGATAAAGTTATATGCGATATGAAATATATTATATTTATGCAAATATTATGTGCGCCTATTTTTTAGAATCATTTACAAAGTATTAATATTTTTGAAAACGAAATGACCTCACATTAAGAGCCAATTGATATGGGTATTTTGACAATTAATGTCAAAATATCACTCAAAATGGCTAACATCCCTTAAGCATTACAATTCTTTTTTTTTTTTACTTATGGAATTTAGTGCAATTTAGGAAAATTTTTAAGGAAAATGTATATTTTTTTTATATTTTTATTTGGCCTAATCATATGTTTTGCAGAAATATTTTTTTTTTTTTCATTTTCATTTGAGGCATGGTTAAAATTCTAGCTCTTTTCCTTAAGAGATAATCATCGTGAGGCTGTTTCTGTAAGAAGTTATCTAACTGACCTGTATGTATAAAGGCCCAGAAGAAAACATGTGGCACTCGCAGCACATTTGCTGGGGCTAAGTGCACGAAAGGCCACTTTTGCCACTGGTCTTTGGGTACAGGCCACTAATACCAAAACATTTAATTTGTGGCCACTTTTGCTTAAAGAGATAGAACTTCAGTTCAGAGGCCGGATTGAAGTTCAGTCCTTAAAGATTGAACTTCACTCCACGGCCATATGGACTGAAGTTCAGTCCAGTCCTTAAGATAGAACTTCAGTCCATGGCCATGGACGGAAGTTCAGTCCATAGCCATACCATGGACTGAACTTCAGTCCATGGCCATATGGACTGAAAGTTCAGTCCTTAAGAGATGGAATTTCAGTCCAGGGGCCGTATGGACTGAACTTCAGTCAACTATCAGAACTTAAGTCAACATTTATTTAAAATTAAAGGCCCAAAAGTGGCCTCTAGTGTAAGACCAAAGAAAATAGTGGCCTCAAACTAAATACCAGTGTTAAAAGTGGCTGCTGGGCGAAATTTTTACCATTTGCTGCCCTTTCTGAATTTGCGCAGATTGACCTTTTTTTGTGCCTGACTTGATTTTATGTCCGTATTTTGTTATTATAAAATGTTTTTAGTTTAGTTTATATTTCTAGCCTTATTATAACTTGTGTTTGTATTAAGTGTACTTAAAACCTCTTTAGTAAGTTTTGCCCATATATTTAATTTAAGTCCCAAAATTTTTAATCCGGCCGGGAACCACCTTTCGTGGGTCCTTGAAAAGTGCCTAAGACCTTCTTTTCAGGACACTAGGACTTCTTACCTAGAATTTATGTTATGCAGACCTTACCCGGAGTTAACTATAACAAAGCTTGACACAATTAGGTGCCCTAATACGCCTAGTAAAAGAACATGTTAGGTGGCGACTCCAAAACCGACTCAGCCGAGTCACCCAGTCAAACCCAACTCTTTGAACTCGATCTGAGCTTCGAAAAAATAGGGAGCGATAGAATGGCGACTCCGCTGGGAAAATTTATAGTCCTAACCACAACGAGTTTTTCTTTTTGGGATATTTTAATTAATTGCTTTCTTTTGCTTATTATTTTGCTTATCATTTTACTAACTTGTTTTCTTTTTTGTTTTCTTTCTTTATTTTATTATTTGTATGAAATATCTTTGTTTTCTTTATTTTTTCTTTTATTATTTGTTTGTATGAAATATTCCTTGTAATATTTATTGGCATTTTCACCCATATTCCTCTACTTCTGGAAACGACACTTTGCACACACACGAACGATTACGTGGATCTCACGGTCGTTCCACTTCAAAAAATACCCTTTAAGGGGGACGGTTGGGATATAGTTGGTCCGTGGTACAACCAACAATTCCAAACGTTCCCACCCCTTGGTAGTCCACCTCGGGGAACCAAGTCTAGAATTACACCACTCTTGAGATATAATGTACATGCATCATGCCATAGAAAGGGCTTCCCGTAAGTCGACTAGTTTTTCTCAACCTGTTCAAACAACTTGACGGGTTTTTCTAAACCCCAAAAAGACGTTTGGACATGTTTACATGCATTTTCCGAAAAAAAATAATAATAAAAAGAATTAAAAAAATTAAAAAAGAAAGAGAGATGAAAATAAACACATATTTTGATCATCCAACTGTTATCAAAAAGGGGTCAGAATTCCTTTTACTCATTTGTTTTCTTTTCTTTAGGGCATTATGAGTCAGAAATTTCATCGTTTTGGAATGGCTTTGGGTGCACCTCCTATGTTGACCAACTGGTGGAACAACTTATCATTGGGCGAACAAACGGAAGTCCGTCAACACTTGGGGCATTTGGTATCTTTGCTAGAAATGGAACCGTGTAGAGAAATGATCGAAGCATCAGTGACGTTCTGGGATGAAGAATTAAATGTGTTTAGATTTGGAGACATCGAGCTGACACCTTTGCTAGAAGAAATAGGGGGTTCATATCACATTCGGGCTTAGACAAACATCGGTGGCAAGGGGGTCGCATCTTAGCTCCTAGTGTTCCTACACCAAAGGAGTTCCGTGATAAACTGGGGATGGCTGCGGATGTTGATGTGGGGTTTTTGCAACAAAAGAAAATACCATTTTCCTATCTTTACAATAAATTTGGATATTTGACCGCTTTTGACAACCATAAGAAAGAATTCATATCCTATAGTGATTGGAGGAGGACTAGACCATTTGCATTTGCTGTTTGTTTCCTGGGGATAATGGTGTTTCCTGAAAGCTCGGATCACAACGTATGTTCGAGACTTATCATGGTTACCGACGCGGTGTTCAACGGGATTGATGGTTATCGGCACACTATGTCCCTATGATTGTAGCAGACATTTATCGGGCTTTGGGCCGTTGCAAAAAAGGAGCGAAATATTTTCAGGGATGTAATCTTCTGTTGCAAGCATAGTTCAAGGAGCATTTGAGGAAGGTGAACGGGGCGCAGGAATTGTTTAAACCAACTGGTTCGAATTACTTGATTGGAGAACGGTACGGGGTTCCAAAATTCAAGCAGCTAAGCAGCACGGAAAAATGGGTAAAGCTGTTTACAAACATAACGGAGGATTCAATCCAATGGATGTTCACTTGGTTTCCTTCACCAGACTTTATCATCAGCTCTGAGAAAGCATCTTTTGTGATACTTATGGGATTACGAGGCCTCCAACCCTATCAACCGCTAAGGGTGATGAGGCAAGCAGGGAGGAAGCAAATCATCCCAATTATACTAGACACGAAGACTTACCAAGTCGACTATACTGGAGACATTGTCCCAATTTTCAAAAGTGTTAGGAAATCCTGGTTAGGTAGGCAAGTCATGGAAGAGCCAACATTAGCACCAGACAGATATAATGCTGGATGCGAACCAAATTACATCAGTTGGTTGCGTTCTAGCATAAAGGGGAATGCGGTAGTAGGACCAAGCCGAGGGAATGACATCAGAGACCGAGAAGCGGAGGCTCAAATCTGATACCGTGAGTTCATGTTGAAAGCCATTAAAAGGGACAAAGAAAACAAAGAAGAGATCGAGATATGGAAAAAGCGTGCATTGGATCTAGAAGGAAAAGTAGAAGGGTTAGGAGCAAAGCTTGAACAATGGAATTCGGAATGTACCGAAATAGATATCTTGCATTTAATTACGGCCAAGGGATACTTGACCAAAGCTTTGGAAGAAATCAAGGAGGTCGCCCGAGAAGCAAAAAGAGCCAGGCTGGATAAGGAGCATGCTGCTTAGTTTAAGTGTCATATTTGTGTTTTTGTTTTTCAAAGAGTCTTTATGTATTGAATTCAAAAGATCATTTAGAAGTTATGAGAACAATTGGCAACAAAATGTGTATTTATTTTCTTTTGCATCATGACAAACCTAGGAAGGCTAGACGTCCTTGGTACGTCATAGTCCATTAATATACCTCGTCCAAAATGTCAGAAGGTCCATGACCCGAAAGTGACAAATATTCATACGCATAAAGTGGTTGCGCCAAATGTTGATTGTTTGCTTGAGAATTAACCAAAATGAATAGGATTATTTTTAACTTTTGTTTTGTTTTCAGACTATAGCTGCAAAAGGTTCACTTCAGTTCGACTCGGTGGCTCAAGTTCCCTATGTGCTCAAACTTTTGTGGGAGGATTTGACCAAAGCTAGCAAAGAAAGAGTTCGATCGCTACTAGGTGATTTGCTGTCTCTTATGTGGTACGAGGCGGTGCCCGGTTTGGTTGAGGCAGCCGCTCATTTTTGGGATTACAAGAGGGCAGTTTTCCACTTCAATGGCATAGATTTAGCACCAATGATAGAAGAAATTGTAGGCTTATCCGGTTTGGCACCTGACCCAGAGACTTTGATTTATCCCTGAAGGGTAGAACCCGAAGAATTCTTCAACTTTCTGGAGGTTCCCCAGGAACCATACTATAGCGGTGTTCAAAATGCAAGGGTAACTTTAGAATTTTTGCACTCCAGATTCGGAGACACTACCCTTCGATATGACTTCCCAGGAGCATCGGAAATTGAAGATTGGCCACGAACTGAGTCTGTTGCTTTCACTGTAGCTTTCTTAGGAGCTGTGATTTTCCCCGAAAAAGGAGGGAAAATCCACACAGGGACAGCGTTGGTGGTTGAGATATTACGTAGGGACATTAATAGGCGTCGAGTGGGTTTAGTTCTAATGATCGTGGGAGATATTTATCGAGCTCTGACTAAATGTAAGAAAGGAGCAGACTACTTCGAAGGTTGCAATCTTTTATTGCAGATATGGTTGATCGAGCATCTCCAAAAGCTCGAGGCACCCCCATCTGCACCAATAGCCCATACACCCGATGGTATCATGACACACTCACTTCGCATGACTGGCACTTTGCAATGGGAAAAGCCTTCAGATATGAGTGGATGGTTTGACAAGCTTAATCAATTGCAAGAGGAAGACCTGCTGACAAGCATGCAGAAGTTGTTTTTATCTGATGAAGATTGTTGTGTAATTCTGGAAGAGCACACCGAACCTCTTAATCTTGCAAAAGTTGAACTCGGAGCTGAGCTGAACAATTGGACCAGCAACTTGACCCGAGCATATCGCGGACCTTGCACTCAAACTAATAATTCCATCGAATCGACAACTGCAATGTGTAACGAAACAACTGTGTTTGAAGAATCCGATTCTGGTTATGAAGAGTTTGATGAGGCAACACAAGAGGAAATTAAGTGATTCGAAAACAAGCCTAAACCAAATTTGGATGAAACAGAGGTAGTTAATTTAGGAAACAACGAAACCGTAAAAGAAACAAGGATTAGTGCACACTTAACCCCTGAAGTTAGAAAACAATACACCGAGTTCTTAAAAGAGTATGAAGATATATTCGCATGGTCATATGATGATATGACATGCATAAGCACGGATGTTGTTGCACACAAGCTGCCTATTAATCCAGGTTTCCCACCGGTCAAGCAAAAAGTCCGAACTTTCAAATCATCAACCTTAGTGCAGATCAGGGAGGAGGTGACCAAGCAGCTCAATGCGGGAATCCTTAAAACGGTTGAATATCCAACTTGGTTGGCCAACATCGTACCAGTGCCAAAAAAAGATGGAAAAATCAGGGTTTGTGTGGATTACAGAGACTTGAACAAGGCAAGCCCTTAAGATGACTTTCCTCTACCAAATATACACATCCTGATCGATAATTGTGCAAAGCATGAACTACAGTCTTTTGTAGATTGTTTCGCCGGTTATCATCAAGTGCTTATGGATGAGGAAGATGCTGAAAAGACGGCTTTCAATACCTCTTGGGGAACATACTGTTACAAAGTGATGCCTTTTGGTTTAAAGAATGCTGGAGCTACCTACATGAGAGCAATGACCACAATGTTCCACGACTTAATGCACAAGGAGATTGAGGTGTATGTAGATGATGTGATCATCAAATCAAGGAAAAGCTCAGAACATTTGGACAATTTGCGCAAGTTCTTCAACCGTTTGCGCAAGTACAACTTGAAGTTGAACCCAGCGAAGTGTGCTTTCGGTGTTCCATCCGGAAAGTTATTGGGCTTTATCGTCAGCAGAAGAGGTATTGAGTTGGATCCAGCCAAAATCAAAGCCATCAAGGAATTGCCACCACCGAAGAGCAAGAAAGAAGTCATGAGTTTCTTAGGACGACTCAATTACATTAGTCGTTTCATAGCCCAGTCCACTGTTATATGCGAACCTATCATCAAATTGTTGAGGAAAAATGTCGTCATCGAATGGACAGAGGATTTCCAGAAAGCATTCGATCGGATAAAGGAGTACTTATCCAGCCCGCCCGTATTGGTTCCGCCCGAACCAGGTCGACCTTTGATACTGTACTTGTCTGTGGTAGATTCAGCATTCGGATGTGTATTGGGACAACACGATTTGACAGGAAGGAAAGAGCAGGCAATATATTATATGAGTAAGAAGTTCACTCCGTATGAAGCCAAGTACATGCTACTGGAACGCACCTGTTGCGCATTGACTTGGGTAGCACAGAAGTTGAGGCACTATTTGACATCATATGCAACCCTACTGATCTCAAGAATGGATCCTCTTAAATACATCTTTCAGAAGCCGATGCCTACCGAAAAGCTAGCCAAATGGCAAATGTTACTCAGTGAGTTTGACATCACCTTTGTCACTCAGAAAGCCATGAAAGCTCAAGCTTTGGCCGATCACATGGCCGAGAACCCTGTAGATGATGACTACAAGCCTTTGCATACTTACTTCCCAGATGAGGAGGTCATGTTCGTCGGAGAAGAAATCACCGAAGAATACGATGGTTAGAGACTGTTCTTCGATGGAGCAGTAAACTTCAAAGGAGTTGGCATTGGAGCGGTGTTGATTTCTGAAACTGTCCAGCATTACCCGGCCACCGCTAAGCTCAAATTCCCTTGCACCAACAACATGGCGGAATACGAAGCTTGCATCTTAGGGCTCAGGATGGCCATAGACATGAACGTGCAAGAACTATTGGCAATTGGAGATTCAGATCTGCTGATACATCAAGTACGAGGCGAATGGGCAGCAAAGAATTCTAAAATATTGCCGTATTTGGAGTGCGTAAAAGAATTGAGCAAGAGGTTTATCAAGATAGAATTTCGGCATGTACCTAGACTTCAGAATGAGTTCGCTGACGCCTTGGCCACAATATCTTCCATGATTTAGTACCCAGACAAGAATTATATTGATGCAATACCCATAGCAGTGAAAGAGCAACCAGCATATTGCTTTTCAGGTGGAAGAAGAATCGGACGGAGAGCCATGGTTTCATAACATTAAGAAATTCCCTCAAAGAAAACCTTTACCCTATGAATGCTACAAGCCTTCATAAGAAGACATTACGGAGATTGGCAAATGGTTTCTTTTTAAATGGCGAAATCCTGTATCGGAGGACGCCTGACTTAGGTTTGCTGAGATGCGTGGATGCTAAAGAAGCTATCAGATTGCTAGAAGAAGTGCACGCTGGAACTTGTGGTCCGCATATGAATGGTTTCGTGCTTGCAAAGAAGATATTAAGGGCAGGATACTTTTGGATGACTATGGAGCACGATTGCATAAAATACGTAAAGAAATGCCAAGTGCATGGAGACATGATTCGGGTACCCCCGAATGAGCTTAATGTTACGGGATCGCCTTGGCCATTCGCTGCTTGGGGAATGGACGTCATAGGGCCAATTGAACCCGCCGCATCAAATGGACATAGGTTCATATTGGTAGCCATTGATTACTTCACCAAATGGGTGGAAGCTGCATCCTACAAGTCGGTGACGAAGAAGGTAGTGGTTGATTTCGTCCGAGACAAGATGATATGTCGATTTGGAATCCCCGAGTCAGTCATCACTGATAATGGATCCAATCTCAACAGTGACTGTTGACACCCAATTTTGTCCCGGATTTTAATTAAAAGTATAATAATTTTAATAATTAAGTTCAATTTTGAAGATTGTAAATAAATAGCTAATTTTAAAGGGAAATGACCAAAATCGCAAGTCATCCCTTCATTTGCAGTGCATTATATAATTAATTGTTTAATTTAATTAAAGAGCTAAATCCGTTCTTAAATTGCGATTTAGGATCGTTTTTACAAAGCCCATATTACACAAAAACCCCAGCCCATTAATCATTATTCTTCCTTTTATCCAAAAACCCTACACCTATACATACTCCTTTATCTAAAACCCTAGGACACAACACTATTCACCATCTTCCCCAATCCCTCACCACCATTTACACACCTATACAATACACATCTATCTCCTCCCTTAAACGGACATAACAACAACATTAACCTATACATACACAAATACAAAGGCCTACAGATCTGATTACACTATACACAATACACACACACTCACATCGATCGAACAGAAACGGAGGAACGGAGGCAGATCAGGGTTCAAGGGTTTCTGGATTTTTCCTTTTGTTTTGTTGTTCCTGATTGGGTACCGGAAAACCATCACACATCAAGGCAGAAACAAGGGAAATCGGTGTTAGGAAAAGGAGTAGCAGACTGCAAAACCATCAGCGGCAGTGGCGACGTCGGAGTGGCAGCGACGCCGCGACTCGCTCGCCGGTGTCGCTCCTCCCCGTTGAGGATTGTTCTGCTTGTTCCCGTTGCCAACGATGGCGTTGCGACCCATTCGCCGGAAAATCCACCGGTGCAACCCTTCCTTTGTTCTTGTTGATTTTCGTTAATAATGACACCTTATTGTTCACTGGTGCTGGGTTTTGTTTACTGATCTCATTTTGTTCAACTTTGTGCGAGGTCTTATGTTTCTATTTCTTTTAGAGTTGGTCACTGGAATCTGGACTATTTGATCCGTTTTCCGTTGTCGCTTTGAACTGTTGTTTTGGACCAGGTTATGGAAATGGGTTTGAGTCGCAGCGATGCCGCTGCAATGGCGCTGGTGTCGCTCCTCTTCCCTATCTAATCGCAGCTCTGTTCACCAATGTTCCCATTGTTCAATCTCGTTTTGCTACTTGTGTTTTGACTGCGCCGCTAATTTGGGTGTTGGATTTTGGAATGGATCTTGGACCTATGTCCTAAGGGTATAATACTTAAACTTGCGGATTGGATGACTATTGCTTTGGTGGTAACAACTGCCTTAGTTCTTATATTTCACTATCTTCCGCAATATGGACAGACACACATTATGTTTTATATTGGAGTTTGTTCGCTAGTAGGTTCTTTATCGGTTATGAGTTGCTTTGAAGTTGATATTATTGGGAATGAATCAGCTAATATACTCACAAAACTTGGGCATTTACGATGATTTTCATTGTTTGTGTTGTCACACAAATGAATTATCTGAACAAGATCTGCCTGGATTATGAATTGTGTAAGGATTACCTACACTACTGATGGCTTATCCTTAATTGGAGTTCAGCGGTTGTCTTGGTTGTTCTGTTGTATCCAGGATATTGATTGCTGCTCCATTTGAAGTTACATTTCCTTATTTTTTGAGACACTGTTGATCTAAAGCACACTGTCGATAGCGGGCCTATGAAAATATTTTAATTTGAGGCCTACACAAGGAATTGACGGATAATGAATTGACGGATTTTGAACATGATTCTACACTTGATCCGTTCCGTTCCCGTGTCCCTAAAGCAAAAAGGCGATGATGAATGTATGCACTTTAACGCAAAAGCAAGTTGAATAGAGTAACGGAATTGGTACCTGGCATGGCAACACGTCCGGCCGGCGTGTTTGCAACCGTATCAATATCCGAGCCTCTACATGATACGTCATACAAATCTGAGCCTAAATTTTGCAAAAAATAACCCCTTTATTATTATTACTATTATTACATTTTATTACTAATATTATTATTATTATTATTATTATTATTTATTCTATTATTATTATTATTATATGTATATATATATTTCTATTTTATTATTATTATTATTATTATTATTATTATTATTATTATTATTATTATTATTATTATTATTATCATTATCATTACTTTATTACTTTATTATTATTATTTATTTTTATTAGTCATTATACTTTATTATCGTACTAATCCAATTTTACTTGTTTGTTTTGCGAGGTACATTTTGGCACGAATAATTCATGAACGCTTTGGCTCAACTTACAAATGGGAATAATCCATTGCATTGAAGGCATTTAGGGATTGAATTCGGACCCGAGCATTCAGAAATAAGACTTAGGAATTTTAGAAAATCCAAGGCTCCCGCGAGTTGATCAATTTACCGGTTTTATCTTTAACTTTGCTTTCCTTAGATATTTATGTAAATAAAATGTGTGAATTATTTTATTTGATAATAATATTTGATTGCTTGGTATATTGCTTTACTTTATATGCATTATCCTTTTTATTTTTGAAGTCGTTATTTAATTTATTGCAAACTGGGGCAAATTAGCAAAATGCGTGCAAAAATTAAATATTTTTCATAAACAAGTTTTATTTCAATTAATTATTTTAGATTTTTTTTTTTTTTGAAAAGTATATTTTGCAAATATTTGGAAACATGTCGGATTAACCGTATTTTACGGAATTTCGGAAGTGCCTTAAAAACCTTCTTCCGAAATTAATAAAACCTCTTACCTTTTAGAATCTCTGGAAGAAAGACCGTCTTTTTATAAAACGGAGTTTTGCACGCATTTGTTAATTTGGTTCCCTGTTTTCCTTAAATTGGGTGGCGACTCCAAAAACTCCAAAAGAGTTAGCCCATCCTGTCGATATTCCGGAATTTATCCTTTTCGGGGTAATTTTTGGGGTTCAACAGCATGGCGACTCCGCTGGGGAGCAATAAAGGTTTTGACCATAAAGGTTTCCAATTGTTTGCAACTAGCATGCCTGATTTATTTGCTTTATTATATCTGTTTGTTTGGTTTGCCCTATAAAGCATGCATTGTATTAATTTGTGCATAATCTGCGTTCCGTTCATATTTCCTCCCTCATGGAGCCTGTCAATTCTCTTTCACCTCCTCGATTTCATCACGGGGTACCCGCTTGACGGGTAGCTATGCAGGAAGGGCATTGCCCTTACCTCACTCTTTCAAACTTCTTTCGTGTCACCAAAAGTTAGTTGGGGTATGGTTTGCCTGGTTTTGCCATGGCCGGTTTTACTGGTTTATGGGGCCAGGTTTATCCCGCATAGGTCTGAATCAGCCTCAACCGTTAGCCCACTCTTAGAAGGAGATTAGGTCATGCATGCATATACACCTTAGTTTGGGGGAAGGTTCGGCAGATTTGGTTGGTTTGTGTTTTGGAGATGGCTTGGTGTAGTGAGATCTAAGAGGTGAAGCCCCTGGTGTCTTTAAAAGGATCGGTGGGGTCCCTCTTGTGAATGGCTTTGCGTGTGTGCATGCCTATGTTGATTATCCAGCTGCAACTTTGTAAAGATTGAAGTATGCTTGTCGCATACTAGGAGAGCGAAGCCCCTGTGTCTTTAAATGACCAGTGGGGTCCCTCCTTGAAGACCAGTGCGGTCTTGGTTACCTAGGAAACTGAGAGGCTTGATTAAAGCCGAGGACCAGTGAGGAGCCCTATGAACAAGGTCTGTGAGCCTTGCAAACCTAGGAAGCTGAGAGGCTTGTCTAAAGCCGAGGACCAGTGAGGTTTTATTTTGAAAGGCCAATTGGCGCCTTTCGTGATTTGCAGTCTGGTATTGTGGAGGCAGTTGGAAATTTCTCCCTGGATGTTGTAAGATAATTGTGAATCGTGCTTGGAGGAGTGTGGATGTTTGCAAAAGCTATGGAGGATTATTTCGGGTTTTAGGCATTTGGGTTTAGAATTTTGTGCAGATGTTGTGGAGAGCATGAGCTGTGTTAAATACTTGTGATTGTCGCATGTTAATTGTTTGCCTTGCCTTATTTGCTCAAAATGCGTTAAATACTAGGTGTTGCTTGCTTGTATGCAATCCTATGAATGACATGCAAAATATCTTAATTACCCTTTGTGAGGTTTCTTTGTTTTGTTTATTTCTCTAGCAAATGTTGGATTTGTGAAGTGCCTGACCATTTACCATGCAAGGGGATTCGAGATTTGATTGATGGTAGACGCTCTAGTTCGTGAACGACGCAGTACTAGAAGTTAATGGCATTGTTTGAAAGTACTTGGCGATTGAACTTAGTAGCATTATTTTCAATTTTTAATTCGGGTTGAGGTCCTGAATCGCATTGTAATTTAAAGCTTATGTTAATCTGAATCAACTCATTTTGAATTTATGAAAATTGAAGTAAAATGCATCTCATTCTTATTATATTATTTACGCTTGCATTTGTTTCCATTTTAAAATTAAAATTGATAAACTTGCCAAAGCTTTGCTTGTAATGTATGGCAAAACAACTGAACAATTTGAAAGCGATGCACTGAAAGTTATTGTCTACGCTCTTTGGATATCGCACTACTGTTGGAACTTCAGCTGGGGCAGCTTTTATTTGTTGGTATATGGCGTTGAGGCAGTGATGCAGAACTACGCACGGTCTGATTCCCAAGGAGGGATACGTAGGCTCCCCCATCGGGCTCGACCCTTTAGCATTTTAAATTTTATTTTCCCCCAAGAAGGACAACTGGGGCAATTTTTGCAAAATGAGTTAGAGATGCGCAAGATAATAACTGGGGCAGAATTTTGCAAGAAGCGGGGTTGGATATTAAAGATGAGTTGGCAAGAATTTTGAAATCGGTTAAGGAAACAGTGCAAAGTCTAAGACAAAGGACGTTCAGTTTGTTTTAAAATATGTTACAAGTTTAAGTCAAGGCAAAATTTTCAAAATGCATCTTTGACTTCATTTGCATGCTTATTTCACTTGCTATATTGCATTAAAATATTTTATCTTGCCTCTATTTTTTTCGAAAATCTATGCTATTTGAGTTCATGAGCCAAGTTTCTGAAAGCAATTCGCAAATCCAAGTCCAAGGAGGACGAGGAAGCAGCGGAAGCGGCAAGATCAGGATGAAGTCTGCAAATCAAACGCTTCCCCCTCCCTCCCAAAACTAATGATTTTTCCTTGAGCGCAGGAATTTTCAAAGCAACAAGATGAGGAAACTAGCAACTATCAATTCCTCATAGAGTATTTGTCATACACATTGAACAATGTTGCCAAGATAACCGACCGAGATTGGAAGCGTTATCTGATTCATCGCATACGCGAAACGACTTTATTTTCTCTCTATTTCTGCCCTTGCCTAATCAAAGTTCATTGCTTTATTGGCAACTTTACTTTACACTTTGCAGGAATTAAGCATTAACTCAGTTTTCTCAAGGATAACACTCAACTCTTTAGGGCTTCACCAACATAAGCCGGACGGCTTAAACTCTCACTTTATATCCCCTTTATCTTTGACATTTTCTTGTCCATGCAAATTTAATTAAAACTTTATTTTGCAGGCTATTCTACCATTTATTTTACAAGTATCAACTCCAAGTCTATCGTAAACAATCGAAGACGCTATTATATTGCCGATCCTGGGGGCTCACTTTATTTTGTAGTCAAGACCATTCCTCCGCGGAAGAGTTCAAAGAGTATAACGTATTCATGTGTTTACGCTTTCGATAAGCGTCTTTTATATTTCACGCTTCCGGTAAGCGTCTTTATCTCACCTCGAAGGTGTTAATTATTTGAATGCCTCGAAGGCGTAATATATTTGCCCCGGAGGCGTATTTGTGTCACCTCGAAGGTGTTAATTATTTGAATGCCTCGAAGGCGTGATTTTGTTGCCCCGGAGGCGTATTTGTGTCACCTCGAAGGTGTTAATTATTTGAATGCCTCGAAGGCGTAATATATTTGCCCCGGAGGCGTATTTGTGTCACCTCGAAGGTGTTAATTATTTGAATGCCTCGAAGGCGTGATTTTGTTGCCCCGGAGGCGTATTTGTGTCACCTCGAAGGTGTTAATTATTTGAATGCCTCGAAGGCGTAATATATTTGCCCCGGAGGCGTATTTGTGTCACCTCGAAGGTGTTAATTATTTGAATGCCTCGAAGGCGTAATATATTTGCCCCGGAGGCGTATTTGTGTCACCTCGAAGGTGTTAATTATTTGAATGCCTCGAAGGCGTGATTTTGTTGCCCCGGAGGCGTATTTATGTCACCTCGAAGGTGTTTATTATGTGAATGCCTCTAAGACGTAATTTTATGGACTCGATAGGTGTTTTAATATTCTACACTTTCTTAATCACATTTTGCAGCCTCCTGAGGCGTTTATACATTTGCAATACATATTTTAATGGCCTTACGTCGCTGATAAGTTTGTTAAGACATGCAGGATAATGTGAATATTCCAGACGCATTACAATCCATGATTGCCTTCAAATTGACTCCTCATAACTTAAAGCATTACGCTTTGTCATGAGTTATTGCCGAACAGGCGGCATTTCTACCCCTATGACTTTCATTCCTAATAGGCGACAAAGCCGAGGCTTGTTTGGTGTTTTCAAAACTAAGCCAAATAGGGCATCTCTTTGTTTCAGGCTATAATCCGCACAAGGCCATCCTTGCCGGATTGTCTCGCCAATTGATTTATCAATGGCTATCGCACTGACTACATTTCCGCATTACTTCGCTTGGCACTTGCTTTGAAATATGTCTTTGCACTTACTTCAAAATTAACGCCTTGCTTTACCCTTTCAGGTTGACCATCGGCTACGAGAATTCTCCTTTGTTGGATTGTCTCGCCTATTGATTTGCAAAATGTTGACCACCAGGCGGGGTTTCTCTCTTGTTGGACTTTCACGCCTGTTGATTTGCTAAATCACTTTGCGTTGCTTTACATTTCGCGCTAAATTGCCTTACACTTGCTTTCAATTATGCCTTTGCACTTGCTTTATATTATGAACCGCTTTACTTTTAGCTTAGCAGGTTAACAGGTCAGCCCCGAGACCCTCCTTGCTTCGTGCCGGACCGGCTCGCCAGCTGATTTGTTTGACAATCAACCCCAAGACCCTCCTTGCTGCGTGCCCGACCGGCTTGCCAGTTGATTCGTCAAGATGTTTAAATTGCCTTGCACTTGCTTTCAATTATGCCTTTGCACTTGCTTTATATTATGAACCGCTTTACTTTTAGCTTAGCAGGTTAACAGGTCAGTCCCGAGACCCTCCTTGCTTCGTGCCGGACCGGTTCGCCAGCTGATTTGTTCGACAATCAACCCCAAGACCCTCCTTGCTTCATGCCCGACCGGCTTGCCAGTTGATTTGTCAAGATTGTTGAAAATGCCTTGCACTATGCCTTCGCATTTGCTTTATTGCTTCACCAGTGGATGGGAAGACAATTATCAAAGATATTGCAGCTTGCACTTACAAATTACGTCATGCCTACCATAAGCAATTGGAGGCCTTATTCTGAAGCCTATCATAAGCAATTGAAGGCTCTTTTATCATTGATCCTACCGTAAGCAATCGGGGGATCTTATCATCAAGTCTATCGTGAGCAAGCGAAGACTTCATTAACATTCATGCCTACCATAAGCAATTGGAGGCCTTATTTTGAAGCCTATCATAAGCAATTGAAGGCTCTTTTATCATTGATCCTACCGTAAGCAATCGGGGGATCTTATCATCAAGTCTATCGTGAGCAAGCGAAGACTTCATTAACATTCATGCCTACCATAAGCAATTGGAGGCCTTATTTTGAAGCCTATCATAAGCAATTGAAGGCTCTTTTATCATTGATCCTACCGTAAGCAATCGGGGTATCTTATTATCAAGTCTATCGTGAGCAAGCGAAGACTTCATTAGCATTCACGCCTACCATAAGCAATTGGAGGCCTTATTTTGAAGCCTATCGTAGGCAATCGAAGGCCTTATCATTTGAAGCCTACCATAGACAATTGGAGGCCCTATTATGAAGTCTACCGTAAACAATCGGAGACATCACATTTACCAAGTCTACCGTAGACAATCGGAGGCGTGGTTCTTTATCAAGTCTATCGTATACAATCGAAGACGTCATTATCATTTGAAGCCTACCATAAACAATTGGAGGCCTTTTATGAAGCCTATCGTAGACAATCGAAGGCACTATTGTTATGGAGCCTACCGTAAACAATCGGGGGGCCTCATTATGAAGTCTATCGTAAACAATCGAAGACGCCATTATCATTTAAAGCCTTCCATAACAATTGGAAGCCTTTTTATGAAGCCTATCGTAGACAATCGAAGGCGCTATTGTTATGAATCCTACCATAGACAACTGGAGGCATATCATGAATAAGGATCAGCTTAGAGGTTCTCCGGGCGGAGTATCTTGTCAGTTGATCGAAGGAAGAACTTTTGATGATATCACCACCCGCATTTACAGTTTTGTTATCACTTTATTTATTTCTTATTCCAATTATTATAGTTTATTAGCAGTTGCACGTTTACCGTTTGTTGAGATTATTGCAGGATTTTTAGCAGCACCGCAGCAGCGTTTGGAGAATAAAATGGAGCTTTGCTTAGCAATGAACCGGGGCAATCGTTGATATGAGCTGGACTCGTCAACGAAAACCTGAAGAATCGCACCCGCATAAGTCATCCACCCTAGAGGTAAGTCTCTTGCTAACCCTAAGTCCGAGGTTTGAAATTGAAGACAAGATGGCTCGGTTATCGAGGTGCAGTGGAAGCTATGTCCGTGTAAACCCCTCCTTATGGGTGTGTCGTCGACCACATTTTCATAACTTGGGTAATTACAAGCCTCTTTTCCCGCACTTGAGTAGTCGTTACTATCTCGTTTTTGATTTTTCAAATCGCGTCGAACTACATATGGCCTGATTCTCTTTCAGCCCGAGATATGTAGGCAACTCGGAAACCGCAGCTCGGCCATGTCCATAAGCCTCGCATTTTGATCCCAGGAATCAGAGTCTTGGCTTTACCGTGACAAAATTGGGTTTCACGTCAACTTTCTTTACCCTGAAAACTCTTTCATCCTTTTCGGGTAAAGAGGGGCAGCTGTTGACACCCAATTTTGTCCCGGATTTTAATTAAAAGTATAATAATTTTAATAATTAAGTTCAATTTTGAAGATTGTAAATAAATAGCTAATTTTAAAGGGAAATGACCAAAATCGCAAGTCATCCCTTCATTTGCAGTGCATTATATAATTAATTGTTTAATTTAATTAAAGAGCTAAATCCGTTCTTAAATTGCGATTTAGGATCGTTTTTACAAAGCCCATATTACACAAAAACCCCAGCCCATTAATCATTATTCTTCCTTTTATCCAAAAACCCTACACCTATACATACTCCTTTATCTAAAACCCTAGGACACAACACTATTCACCATCTTCCCCAATCCCTCACCACCATTTACACACCTATACAATACACATCTATCTCCTCCCTTAAACGGACATAACAACAACATTAACCTATACATACACAAATACAAAGGCCTACAGATCTGATTACACTATACACAATACACACACACTCACATCGATCGAACAGAAACGGAGGAACGGAGGCAGATCAGGGTTCAAGGGTTTCTGGATTTTTCCTTTTGTTTTGTTGTTCCTGATTGGGTACCGGAAAACCATCACACATCAAGGCAGAAACAAGGGAAATCGGTGTTAGGAAAAGGAGTAGCAGACTGCAAAACCATCAGCGGCAGTGGCGACGTCGGAGTGGCAGCGACGCCGCGACTCGCTCGCCGGTGTCGCTCCTCCCCGTTGAGGATTGTTCTGCTTGTTCCCGTTGCCAACGATGGCGTTGCGACCCATTCGCCGGAAAATCCACCGGTGCAACCCTTCCTTTGTTCTTGTTGATTTTCGTTAATAATGACACCTTATTGTTCACTGGTGCTGGGTTTTGTTTACTGATCTCATTTTGTTCAACTTTGTGCGAGGTCTTATGTTTCTATTTCTTTTAGAGTTGGTCACTGGAATCTGGACTATTTGATCCGTTTTCCGTTGTCGCTTTGAACTGTTGTTTTGGACCAGGTTATGGAAATGGGTTTGAGTCGCAGCGATGCCGCTGCAATGGCGCTGGTGTCGCTCCTCTTCCCTATCTAATCGCAGCTCTGTTCACCAATGTTCCCATTGTTCAATCTCGTTTTGCTACTTGTGTTTTGACTGCGCCGCTAATTTGGGTGTTGGATTTTGGAATGGATCTTGGACCTATGTCCTAAGGGTATAATACTTAAACTTGCGGATTGGATGACTATTGCTTTGGTGGTAACAACTGCCTTAGTTCTTATATTTCACTATCTTCCGCAATATGGACAGACACACATTATGTTTTATATTGGAGTTTGTTCGCTAGTAGGTTCTTTATCGGTTATGAGTTGCTTTGAAGTTGATATTATTGGGAATGAATCAGCTAATATACTCACAAAACTTGGGCATTTACGATGATTTTCATTGTTTGTGTTGTCACACAAATGAATTATCTGAACAAGATCTGCCTGGATTATGAATTGTGTAAGGATTACCTACACTACTGATGGCTTATCCTTAATTGGAGTTCAGCGGTTGTCTTGGTTGTTCTGTTGTATCCAGGATATTGATTGCTGCTCCATTTGAAGTTACATTTCCTTATTTTTTGAGACACTGTTGATCTAAAGCACACTGTCGATAGCGGGCCTATGAAAATATTTTAATTTGAGGCCTACACAAGGAATTGACGGATAATGAATTGACGGATTTTGAACATGATTCTACACTTGATCCGTTCCGTTCCCGTGTCCCTAAAGCAAAAAGGCGATGATGAATGTATGCACTTTAACGCAAAAGCAAGTTGAATAGAGTAACGGAATTGGTACCTGGCATGGCAACACGTCCGGCCGGCGTGTTTGCAACCGTATCAATATCCGAGCCTCTACATGATACGTCATACAAATCTGAGCCTAAATTTTGCAAAAAATAACCCCTTTATTATTATTACTATTATTACATTTTATTACTAATATTATTATTATTATTATTATTATTATTATTTATTCTATTATTATTATTATTATATGTATATATATATTTCTATTTTATTTTTATTATTATTATTATTATTATTATTATTATTATTATTATTATCATTATCATTACTTTATTACTTTATTATTATTATTTATTTTTATTAGTCATTATACTTTATTATCGTACTAATCCAATTTTACTTGTTTGTTTTGCGAGGTACATTTTGGCACGAATAATTCATGAACGCTTTGGCTCAACTTACAAATGGGAATAATCCATTGCATTGAAGGCATTTAGGGATTGAATTCGGACCCGAGCATTCAGAAATAAGACTTAGGAATTTTAGAAAATCCAAGGCTCCCGCGAGTTGATCAATTTACCGGTTTTATCTTTAACTTTGCTTTCCTTAGATATTTATGTAAATAAAATGTGTGAATTATTTTATTTGATAATAATATTTGATTGCTTGGTATATTGCTTTACTTTATATGCATTATCCTTTTTATTTTTGAAGTCGTTATTTAATTTATTGCAAACTGGGGCAAATTAGCAAAATGCGTGCAAAAATTAAATATTTTTCATAAACAAGTTTTATTTCAATTAATTATTTTAGATTTTTTTTTTTTTTTTGAAAAGTATATTTTGCAAATATTTGGAAACCTGTCGGATTAACCGTATTTTACGGAATTTCGGAAGTGCCTTAAAAACCTTCTTCCGAAATTAATAAAACCTCTTACCTTTTAGAATCTCTGGAAGAAAGACCGTCTTTTTATAAAACGGAGTTTTGCACGCATTTGTTAATTTGGTTCCCTGTTTTCCTTAAATTGGGTGGCGACTCCAAAAACTCCAAAAGAGTTAGCCCATCCTGTCGATATTCCGGAATTTATCCTTTTCGGGGTAATTTTTGGGGTTCAACAGTGACTTAATGAGAGCAACTTGTGATACTTTCAAAATCAAGCACCGCAACTCTACTGCATATAGGCCTCAGATGAATGGAGCAGTTGAGGCAGCCAACAAGAACATCAAGAAAATATTGCGCAAGATGATCGACAATTCAAGACAGTGGCACGAGAATCTTCCCTATGCTCTGTTAGGGTACCGCACCACAATGAGAACGTCCACAGGAGCTACCCCTTATCTCCTAGTCTACGGCACTGAAGCGGTAATACCAGCAGAAGTGGAGACTCCCTCTCTAAGGGTTATTCAAGAGGTAGAATTAACGGATGCAGAATGGATTAAGAGGAGAATAGAGCAATTGGCACTCATTGACGGCAAGAGAATGAATGCAATATGCCATGGACAGTTGTATCAGCAAAGAATGGCAAAATCAGTCAACAAGAAGGTCCGTGTAAGGTCACTCGAACCTGGACAGTTGGTTCTGAAGAAGATATTCCCCAATCAGGAAGAAGCAAAGGGCAAGTTTGCACCAAACTGGCAAGGACCTTATATGGTTCATCGAGTTCTCACTGGAGGAGCACTCATACTGGCAGAAATGGATGGTGAAGTTTGGCCGAAGCCAATCAACGGAGACACTGTCAAAAGATATTACATCTGAGAACCTGCACTAGCTAATAGCTTTATTCCTTATGCAATATCTTATGTAATCTGGAACTACGTTACGACCTGATTCCCCAAGTGGGATACGTAGGCAACCTACCCAAGGTTCGGTCGCATTAATACAAAAAAAAAAAAAATTTCCCACGAAATGGATACTGGGGCAGAATTTTTGAGATTCTCTCAAAAATTTCAGGGAAAGCCAAGTGCAGAAACTGGGGCAGAAATTTTTGAGATTCTCTCAAAAATTTCACGAGAAAGCCAAGTGCAGAAACTGTGGCAGAATTTTGAGGTCCTTACCTCAAAATTCCTCAAGGATGTTTTACTACAATCAGAAAGACAACAATCACAACATTGTGCTCGTACTACACAAAGCGGTATACTGATTCGATGGAATAAAATATATTTCTTCACAAACCTTTTCTTTAAAAAATGCATGCCTACGCTCTCTTTACTCTTTCTTTTACTCCCCGTAGTTTGACCAAGGTCCGACATTCGTGAAAGAAGACACCACAAAAGAAAGGCGCAGGTCAGGCGGAGAATGCACAAACGAAACCTCCCCCCCCAGAACTTACAAAATTTTCTTTGAGTGCAGTCCACCCAAAAACGAACGATATGACAATCAGCATAACAACATCTCGGGCAGTCTTGTAGACAAGCTCGTGACGAGCAGGCAGAATAGCTCTTGACGCGGAGGCAAAATAGCTCTTGACGAGCAGGCAATAGCTCCGGCAAGAAGGAAAAATAGCTCATGACGAGCAGGCAAAGTAGCTTTTGACAAGGAGGCAAAATAGCTCTTGACGAGCAGACAGACAGCTCCTGAAAAGTAGGCAGAATAGCTCTTGACGCGGAGGCAAAATAGCTCTTGACGAGCAGGCAACAGCTCCGGCAAGAAGGCAAAATAGCTCATGACGAGCAGGCAAAGTAGATTTTGACAAGGAGGCAAAATAGCTTGAGCAGACAGACAGCTCCTGACAAGTAGGCAGAATAGCTCTTGACGCGGAGGCAAAATAGCTCTTGTCGAGCAGGCAACAGCTCCGGCAAGAAGGCAAAATAGCTCATGACGAGCAGGCAAAGTAGATTTTGACAAGGAGGCAAAATAGCTCTTGACGAGCAGACAACAGCTCCCGACAAGAAGGAAGATAGCTCATGACGAGCAGGCAAAATAGCTCATAACGAGCAGGCAAAATGGCTCTTGACAAGGATGCAAATATCTCACGACGAAAGACCACGACACATTGATGGTTGACACTCAAAATGACAGGAAAGTATATTTATGCACCTACATATATGTATCATTCGCAAAGACTCACTCTTATCGCAGGGCACACAAACTAGCATCGCAACCACCCATAATCTCCAAATACATCCTTTCAGAGTCGTGACAAAATTGGCCGCACTGTCAACATCTTTGCCCGAAGACTCTTTCATCATCCCCGGGCAAAGAGGGGCAGCTGTTGACACCCAATTTTGTCCCTCCTATTTTATATTTTTTTTTCATACAAAACTTTGAAAATACAATTTTTATGTTTTAGACAAAATCGCATCAATCATCGTACCCTTATCCATATCACCAACGTCCTATCTATATACATATGTACTCCAATGCATAAATACGTCATTAAAATCGTTTTCAAAGGGATGGTACAATTTTTGTAATTATTTATGCAATTTATATACTTGAATAACCATTTTTACCATTATTTATATTCGATTAATGTCACATAAATTCATTTATAATTATTTAGAGTCAATCATTATTTTTTAATTCTACAATATTACTCCTCATGTTTTTATTAGTCTCTCTCTTATGTTATTAGCATTTTTAAGCCGAATTATTGGCTAATTATACCCGAATATACATTTTGCAATTATTTACATTCAATTGATATTACATAAAATTATTTTCAAATCAATTATTATGTTCTCTAAGCCTATAATATTGCTCCTTATATTTTTGTTAATTTTCTCTTATTCATTGGCATTTTTTAAGCTAATTATAGATCAAATATACCCCCATATACTCAAAATATACAGCATATATATGCATAAATATATATAAAGCACATGCTACATATACACATCACTCTCTTAGGGACCCACGCGCGCACACATCAGCCCACACACGCATATGTGGCACATTTCTAGCCAATCATCCGTCCACATCACCTTTCACTAACTATTTCTTCATTTTTCCATCTTTAACCAAACACCCCTCCCCCCTTACCAAAATAAACCCTAGGTTCATTTTCCCTCCCCTTCTTTCCCTTTCAGCCGTCACTCACCCCTCCCCCTACTCCAAAACGTGATCAAGTACACTTCTTCACCCAAATCTCCCAAAAATCCGACATCCCCGCCCCCAGTCACGCGATATCTTTCATCCCCACTGCTCCGTTTCTCCCCACTGATGATGAATTTGACACACTGATCAAGCCTATCACTTCACTTTTCCCCATTTTCATAAGACAGTGCGAGATGTTCCAAAGTTTTCCGGAGGATATCCTAAACAAAAAATTGTGGCCATATGAGCGTGCGAAAGACCTCCCGACAAACAACACTCGTACTGCATCAAGTGGTTATGCCCTTGCCTTCATTGAGCACCTTCATACAAAGACTCTATTGGACAAGCTATGGGACAACACCATGGTGGATTTTAGGGTGAAATGGGATGTGGACATATTTCGTGGGAAGATGGTACCGTAGTTTGATAAGTTATGGTTGGTCAATTAAGTATTTGTTGGCATGTAAGGATAATTAAGTATTTGTTTTGGCTTGTTTTCTTAATTTTATGTTATGTTATGTTATGTTTTGTTGGTCGTCATGTAAAGATAATTATATGTTTTATGTAAATACTTTGGTTGTGTGTACTGTACAGATCTCACTGATTTAAGAAACATCGTGTGGATGTTTAAACATCTCATCTTATGTGTAAACATACTTGATTATGTTGAAACATAATTCAGATGTTTAAAATATTAATTGGAATATGCTGAAACATCATCCAAATGTTTAAACATGTCAATATATGTGTAAATATCTTATCTAAATGTTTAAACATTTGAAACATTTATACAGAAGTTCCAGCATCTCAAAATATGTTTTAAACATCACATTTATGTTTAAAAGGTTCATATTTATGTTTAAAACATTTCTTTCCTTTTTGTTTTTCTTTTGGATAAGAAATACTTAATACCACTTAATAATTATTCAAAACAATGAAACGGAAAATGAAAATACAAGACTACAAAATACGACATTGTAAACAAATTGAAAATTAAATGATTAGATTTAAAAGGAGACAATTCAAACTATATTATATCTTCACTTCACATGTGTACCGCTGGAGGACGTGGTGGTGTAGAGTAGTTCTACGGGTCAATCTTGAGTTCAAATTGAATACCACGAAGGATACGCTTGATAAAATGTATATTTATCTTATAATCCTCAAGGAATTCGTCGAATCTAGTCGTTAATTGCGTCACTTGATCCTCAATATTTTCAATATATGCTGGTAATTGATCCAAATCTGCGCTCAAGGTTGCAATATCTTCACGGATATATTCGATTTCAGTGGTACTCTACGATCACGTTCTGGTGCTCTTGGGTGGGTTCCTCGACGAGGCATCTTTGTTGTTGTTAATGTTGTTGCTTGCTGCAGATTCAAATGCTTTCTAATAGTGTTGGTTTGTGTTGGTTTTTTTCAGATTTTGTTTGGGCTGGATGGAAGTAATTATGGAACATATATATAGGCTAAATTTGGTGCATTTTCGGTTGCATATGTGATGGTTACAGGAGGTGTCTATTCATATGTAGTTGTGTATGTGCCTATTCATATCCACCCTTTCATAAATTCAAACACGCCCCTTCATAACCCCACGTACACCCTTTCATCTTTTCCCTTTTACACATTAGAATAATTGCACATTCACATTAAATATGACTGGTCATTGTCACAAATAATACTACACATTAGCTCCAAATAATATTTTTTGTCATCAAATAATAGTATTAGTTGTCACAAATAATACTACACATTTCTTGAAATGTGCAAACATATTGTGATATGTTTCAAACATCTGTTATGATGTTTAAACATATGAGAAGATGTTAGAAACATCTCGTATGACGTTTAAGCTTAAGCTTGAGTTTATAATAAGAATGAGTTCAATTATCAATATATACTTACTTTAAAGTGTGTTTTTTAACCGTTTTGACTCCTAAACCCTTCAATTTTCGATGAAAACTTTTATTAACTCTAATCACTTGATAGGTCACTCTAAACTCCTTTATTAATGTTCGTCTACATGAGTGAACATGTTACAATAGAGTTCTCACTCCAATTTTATTCAAAATCATTCACATGCACATAGGAACGACTAATTATTGGAGTTTAAACAACCAATATGTTCACCTTTCAATAAAAATATATGTAAACGCTTAGTTTTTGGTGTTATCACTCAAAACACGAATACCTTTCACTCAAACACCTCCATCTTGATTGATAGAAACACCAATCATCAGTGTTATCATTTCAAATACCTTCAATATCGATGGAATTATACTTTGTATACTTAATCATTAAGTTTATCGTTCAAAATGTGTAATTATACGTCTCATAACTCAACATATGGTTGCATACTTGCAAAAAAATAGATTGCTTCATCCAAACATAGCATAATATGTTTAAACATTTGATGAAATGTTCAAACATATAGTCATATGTTTCAAACATCTGCTATGATGTTTTAACGTACCATAAGATGTTTGAAACATCTCGTACGATGTGCAACAACTTACGAAATGTTAAACATCAGCGGCTGATGTTTAGAATATTTTGCAGAATCTTAAACATTTGTCATGATGTTTAAACATCACGTGTGATATTTAAACATATCATATTATGTTTAAACATAATATGATATGTTTAAACATCACACATTATGTTTAAGTAAATTAGTGAGATCTTAAACATAACGACATATGTTTAAACATCATGTTAGATATTTAAGATCCCGCCTGCTTGTTAAACATTGCAATTACTATACTAAAATGAGAAGAAGCAGTTGTGAAAAAGAGAAAAAATGGCTAAATTAAATAATAATAAAGTTTAGAACGTACGGATATAAAGTTTACAACATAATGATATGTTACATGATATAAAGTTTACAACATAATAATACGTTAAATACGGAAACAAGATTATATATAACAACTTAAAATATATCATAAGCTTCATACGCCTTCAATCTCCAGGTCTAGTTCATCCAAAATTTGTGTAATTATTTGCATGACCCTTCAGTGATCGCTCGCGTGCCTGTACCTTAAATGCCATAAATCTACTCGTACTGTTTCCATGGCTCAATTCATCTCTGTCATGTCGTCCTTTAGAATTGCAACTTCCCAATTTATATCGCCTTGTCGTTCTCTTTGTGGCGCATTCTATATTGGTTGGTTGTGACGTGATGCCTGATCACTATTTCCAACCTGCAAGGGGTCGTTTGATCCTGCTTCAGACATATTTATGATGTTGAAGTTGTTGGTGATGGAAAATTTACATATACTGTTGGTGCATATAGTGTTGGGTATTTATAGGATGTCAATGTGGTTTTTAAAAGTCACTGTTTATACTTTAAGAGGCACCTTGTGGAATGAATATGTCTTTTCAGTGAAGTCGTTCAGTTTTGAAATGTGTCTTTTCAGGAGAACCCGTCTTTTCAGTGTAGACGTGTAGTTTTTCACAGTTACTGTGAAACATCCGTCGTGATGTTTAAACATCCAGTGGGATGTTTAATATATTCGATGGAATCTGAAACATTTCATAATATGTTTACACATTACACGTGATGTGTGAAACATATTAACTTATGTTTAAACATTTGATCTAATGTGTATACATCTCCACTGATGTTTAAACATAATTCAAGATGTTTAAACATTTTGTTATATGTTTAAACATTGTGCAAGATGTTTGGAACAGACTCAAGTGCGATCAAATATTTTATATGGAACAAAGAAGCAGGCAAAGTATGAGAAAACAAGACACAACTTAATAACTTAGTACAAACATAAATAAAGGATTGTCTAAATAGAGATTACATATTAAAGGTTTTTCTAAAAAGAAGTTCAGAAATTCAACAACAAACACCCAAATAAAAGGATTGTTCAAAGCAGCAGCTAAACACTTGTGGGATCATTCTGACTTGGTCTTGTAACTATTGGGCAGGTAGTTTTTTTGTGGCCAAGCTTTTTGCAAATTTGTTTCTCCTCTTTTTGAATCGCTCCCCAACGGATGGAATTCTCTTCATCCTCCTTCCACGGTCAAGTTTCAAGTAAGGGCAAGGTAATTTCCATTCCTTCAGCTCATGAGGACAGTCATGCCAAGATTGTTCATACGGAACTGGATAGATTGCTTCGGCATATGCAAGCAAGTAGGAATCTACATAATAATATGGCGACATGTATTCGTAGATTTTCCTCCCAAACTCATCTAGATACTTCAACCTCATAGCTGCCATAGCATGTGGACAAGGTATCTTGTCCAAATCAAATCGCTTGCAAGTACATGTCCTGTTGTGTAGGTCCACCTCATAAGTCATATTTGTTGGACCTCCTCCTTTGACTTTGAAAAAACTGGTATTCACTCGATGCACCAAAAGCTTGCTGCCCAATGAATTGTTGGCTGATATCACCTCCTCAATTAAGGGACACAAGTGTTCGAACTGTACAAAAATTCCATGCGCCTCTGAAGAAACTTTTTATCATAGTTCTCGCTTATAACATTGAAAAGCGCATCAATTGCAAATTCTTTGTGATTCCTGAATATTGAGTTAACCGACTCGATAATGTTTGTGGTCATCACATTGAACCTACAATATTAACAAATAATAAAGTTGATATGAACCTGAATCTGAAACCTGAACAATAAATTATGTCACAAGCAATAACACTGCACTGAAAAGACAGAAACATCAATATATATGTTTAAACATAAACCAAAATGTTTCAAACATCAACCATAATGTTTCAAACATCTGCTAAATTATTGTGAACACATATTAAACATTACGGATATGTTTCAAACATATATTAAAATGTTTAGAAATGCAGTCACACATATTGGAACATTCGTTAATATGTTTAAACATCCAACACTGTGTTTCAAACATCAACAATAATGTTTCAAACATCTAAGTATATATTTGGTGTAATTCAGGTACCCGTTTCCAGTGAAGTGTGCTCTGCTCCACTTCTCAACCCCAAGATCAACCAGGTATTTGGATACCCTCAGGTCAATTTCTTCAATTTCTTTCAAATACTTATCAAACTGAGAAACCGCATACGCCTCCGCTGCGGTAATGTATTTACCAATTAAATCTCCACAATGAAAAGTCATGTGGAGGATCTTACCAAGGTGCCTCATGCAATAACCATAGTTAGCAAATGGGAAAACCTTAGAAACAGCTTTTTCAATGCTTCTGTGCCTGTCGGAGATATGCACAACTCATCATCGTCAGGGACTATTCAGACCAATTGCTCAAAAAAGAATACGTAGGCGGCATCGCACTTTGTCAACTACACAAAATGCAAGAGGAAAGATGTGATTTTGAGCATCCTGACCGACAGCGGACAACAACACTCCACCATATGGACCCGTCAAAAAAGTGCTATCAACAGCCAGCACTTTTCTAATAGTCTTAAACCCCCTGATCCACGAACCGTAAGAAACAAAAAAAATACAGAAACCTCCTTTGTTCATCAAGTTGTAATGTTGTCTTGCTTCCTTCATTTGACTGTCGAATCATATAGTTGTATGCACCAAGAATGGCATAGCCATGTTCGGGTGACCCCCTTGCCAAACACTTTGCAATGTTGCTGCCCTTGAGACACTTCCAATAGCTTATTTTGCAACCCAACTCTGCTAGAACTGCATCATTGATTTCTTTGGTGGATAGTGCTTTTCCATCATGAAATCTGTTCTTCATGTACTCTCCAACAACATTTCACGTGACGTGTGGATGATGGCTTTTGGAATGCTCAGAACCACAAGTGTGCTGGCTGTTGTAGACATTGATATAAAACATGTCACAACTCTTGTACTTCATGGCTCGAATCCACCAGTGGCAATTCTCGTCCACACATCTAGCACAAAGTACATTCTTCTTATTCTTCACATACTGAAAATAGAAAGGCACTCTCACTGCAGCAAGCTTCAACAACACAACCAACTCATGCTTGTTCGTGAATGTTTGCCCTGTGTAGAAACTAGTGTCGTCCGTCCGAGTGTGGCTGCCTTGTGATGGTATTGAATCAGAAAACTGTACCTCATTATCTTCTTAGATTTCTTTTGCTTCTTCCTCTTCTTCCTTCTCAGGCACATTTATTTAATGAAGCCTCCTCCCCTATGTAATCCAACCCATGATTTTGTTCATTAGAATTTTCAGTCCGAGGAACCATATTTACACGTAGAGTGGGCCTAGCACTAGATGCATCCACATCAACCATAAAAAGAGAGACATCAATGTCATTCCTAATGTGAGAGGGTGCAGTCTTTTTCTTTGCAATGCTCAACAAGTACGTAATAGAAAGATCCCTCGGATCATCAAGAATTCCCCAACTTTGAATGATTTTTTCAACCAGCTCATTATAAGTAACCTGCTTACTAACAAGAATAGGTCTACTCTCTTTCACAATGAGAATCCAAACAAAACTTTTAGCTTTCTCCATCCATTCGCCGAGATAATCAACTGCTAATAATACGAGCCCCATTATTATCCTGAAGATACAAAGATGGTCTAAATTAGATCCTTATAGCATAAATTTCATAATACAATTGTTTATAGAAGCCATATTCACAAAAAATAAAAGGTACTGCTTCAAACATTCTGTAAAAAAATTTACTGTGTTTACACATCGATACAAATATTTTAACATTTGGAATAATGTTTAAACATCCCGAGTGATGTGTAAATATCATTCAGGATTGTCAAAACATCGATACAAATGTTTAAACATATATTTATGTATGTTTAAACACTTTTTCAGATGTTTAAACATCATGCATGATGTTTGAATATCATTGAGCTTTTTTAAACATCAGTTAAAATGTTTAAACATTTGGACTTATGTTTAAACATCATTTGAATATCATTCAGGATTACTAAACATCATTGAGAATGTTTAAACATACGCTCACATGTTTAAACATTTGAATTTATATTTAAACATTCTCAATGATGTTTAGTAATCCTGATTTATATTCAAACATCATGCATGATGTTTAAACATAAGTCCAAATGTTTAATTGTTTAAACATACGCTCAGCAGCCACATATGTTTAAACATATGATACGATGTGCACAAAAACATCAATGAGATGTTTAAACATCAACCATCTCGTCGACTGATGTTTGACCAGAAACCAAACCCACTTCTTCAAAATTGTCAATCCGGTAGCTTTTAGCTTCAAATCAAAATTTTCGACTATAAAGTTAAAGAACACTTACCAGAGACCAAATGTGGCTGAAAATCCAAGACGATTAGCTGAGATTTGTGTTGTAAATGGCTGAGCAAATTTTGACAATTCTCAAAATTTTTTAGAACAAATTTTTTGTAAATACACAATATACTTGGAAATGGTTATAGAATCTACTTTGGGAGCTGATATTGAACCCAAAAAAAAAAAGCCGAAAACTCGCCGGAATCGGCGGAGCAGTGATGGGGGACGGCCGGGGAGGGGGGGGAGCTATTGCGTGGGAATTATTTTTGCCATGTGGGGGGGGGGGGGGGGGTAAAATGCGGGTTTATTAGACGGTGCAAAGTGTAAACTTAAAAACTTGAAAGTTTTTATACATCTTTTACCCAATTAACATTAATCCTAATGGAGGACCCTATACCTATTCTTTAAAACTTGAGGCCCTTTTCATTATTAAAAGACTTTCTTGGGACCTATTTTTAAACTTACCCGAGTTTGAGAGGTTGAAAGTACAGAATCTATGGAGAAAGATGTAGAGCGAAGACATATTAAGACTTATTAGACAAGATATGACTCACCTTCGAATTATCGAGCATATGACCCTAGATTGAAAAAAATGTGGAGGTTGAAGATTAGGGTGAAAAGTTAGATAGCAGCTGAGTGATTTGTGTGATATTAGATATGTTATTCTTTATCGTTATTATTGGTGTTTTTCGTTTACCTTGGATAATTTTACGTTTATGTCAGCATGTCCTTTAACGTGATATTTGCATCTTGTTTTGTTTCAAACATGTTTCCAAAGTATTTTTCTTTAGTCGAGGGTCTACTGAAAACGGTCTCTCCATCTTGATGGGGTTCTACGTACATCTCACCCTTCTCATACCCCACTCGTAAAATATTAATGAGTATGTTGTTGTTGTTGTTTCGAGAAATTCGAGTTAGATTCTCTCATTTTGTCATGTTTGTTGTTACATTATGTTCAATGCGACTATATCATATCAATTGCTACATAAAATGGAGTATTTTCGTTGTATGTATGATGAACTTAACATGGAAAATTTGAGTCAAATCGGCGTATGAATATAATTATTTTTATAGATAATTTAGAATTTCCTGCAACATTTTTTTTAAAAGTTTGTCTAGACATTTACAAATCATTGCTTGGAATATAATTATTAGAGGATCAATTTTTTGTTTACTTAAATTTTAAACGCTCAATTCTTACTTGTATATTGTATTATATTACTTAGCAAGTTCTGTTTATATTATTTATGATTCCTGTTAGTGATGGAAAATGAGCGGGTTTAGTCGAATTTGTGAGTCGAAAATGGGAAAAATTAAATGAATAAAATAACATCAACAACAAAAAAAGCATACCCAGCGTAATCCTATACGTAGGGTTTGGAGAGGATGACATATATGCAGACAGACGTTACCCCACCAAGGTGGAGAGGTTGTTTCCAATAGACCCTCGACTAAAAAAGTATTTGAAGACAAGATTAACATGAATACGGTAAGAAACACCATGATATCCCAAATACCGATATAAAAACTACAACAACTAGACTAAACAGACGACACAAATAGCAAAAGACGAAGGACAATATTAAACTACTATATATAAGAATCGTAAAGCTAATATGTCAGCTATCATTCTACTACTACCTAGCCTTCTACCTTAATTATTGCCCTCCACTCCTTCCTATCAACTATATGCCCTTGGTGATCTGGAGGTAGGCCATGACTTGACGAATCACCTCACCACAATTCTTCTTTGGTTTACTTCTACCTCTCCGTAGACCTAGCACTGCCAATCCCTCACACTTTCTCACCGGAGCATTTGTGCTCCTTCTGCTCACATAGCCATTTAGCAAAGGAGCCCTACATCAAAATGGCGCTGGCCAATTTTCACAAAGGCTAGCCAAATTTTAATCCAAATGCTAAGTAAAAATTTCGCCCAGCAGCCACTTTTAACACTGATATTTGATTTGAGGCTACTATTTTCTTTGGTCTTACACTAGAGGCCACTTTTGGGCCTTTACTAAATAAATATTGACTTAAGTTCTGATAATTGACTGAAGTTCAGTCCATACGGCCCTTGGACTGAAGTTCCATCTTTAAGGACTGAACTTCAGTCCATATGGCCATGGACTGAACTTCAGTCCATGGTATGGCCATGGACTGAAGTTCCATATTTAAGGATTGAACTTCAGTTCATATGGCCCTGGACTGAAGTTCAGTCCTGAAGTTCCATCTTAAGGACTGGACTGAACTTCAGTCCATATGACCCTGGATTGAAGTTCAATCTTTAAGGACTGAACTTCAATCCGCCTCTGGACTGAAGTTCTATCTCTTTAAGCAAAAGTGGACACAAACTAAATATTTTGGTATTAGTGGCCTGTGCCCAAAGACCAGTGGCAAAAGTGACATTTCGTGCACTTTCCCCAAATGGTAAATGATACATTTAATAGCATTGCCCCCAAAATTAGGAGAATCCTATCTAAATTAGATGATTAATATTTTCTTAACCAAAAATATCATTGTAACCTACTCCACATCTATCATCACCTTCTTCTATCCACACCCGCCAACACAATTCCTTTTCTTTTCTTCAATCATGGAATTGTTCATCAATTTTTTTACTCACAGAATACACACATGCAGAACTTTGAAGTTCCAAATAAAAAAGAAACCAACGAAACTTCACTTCACTTCACACCCACTCAATTTTGATCAAAGAATCTTATGAAAAAAAAAAGATTTTGATCAAAGAACACCCAAACCTCATTTCTTCTTTTCTGGTTTCAGTTTGCTTATGTTTTTTGGTGTTTCCACCCAGAATTTAAGAAACTTTTTACTTGACTGAGTGGACGAGTACATCCATTTTTTTCATCAAATCTTAAGAGAATGAGCTTTTCTTTAAAAAAAAAATTAAGATATATTAGTTTGCATCTAGTTTACAAAACACACGAGTATATTTGGAGATACCACAGATAAATTTGATATTTGTTTGTGATGAAATGCAACTAGAAATTATAGTGGACGCAATTACCCATAGTTATATATGCAGAATATACACGTAGAAAGTATACCCATAGTTATGAGAATATATATATATGTAAAAATTAAACTCAAAATTTGTGCAGAAAATATACCCATAGTGATGCAGAATATACAAAAAAAAAAAAAGATATGCAAATAGTGTACCCAAAGTGTGTTTAGAATGAATAAACAAAATAAATAAAGAATGAATACCAAAAAATTATGCAGAACGTTAACGGTATTACCCACAATATATGCAATAATGCAAAGAATACAAATTTTGCAATTCTTGGATATCAAACATTTGGAGAATAAGTGTTCAGTGTGGATATGTAGAATATATCGACTATATGTCAAATTTATAAAGCAAATATAAAAATTAAAATATTTTTGTTTTAGGTAATATAGTAAATGTAAATGTGGGTACATGCGTTGGCTATCTAGGTTTTATTTTCTTCTTTTTAAGAAAATAAATAAAATTTTTATCATGTATATAGTTGCCCTGTTTAATTAGCAAAAAGTTAGGAGAGATAATTGCGTTATATTGAATTATAGCAATATGAAGTAAAACTAAAAAACTTCAACGAATCTTTGGCAATATCCTGATGACATTTATTAAAACAAGAAAGCATTCCAAACAAGAATTATCTTCCACTATAAAATTGAAGTTACAGAGGAATGGTACTAATTATGCAGTCTTGGGGCAACATCCAGTCTAAGGATTTTGGGACAAAGTTAAAATTGTATTTGAATAGCTGATTTGTTTTTTCGTTTCCTTTTGGCCTAGTTTTGTTGGATAAATGGAAATTATTTATCTCTTAGCCATAGTTAACCAAGTGGTTAAGGTAATTAAGTTTAGACTATTGATTGACAAAGTGGACAGATGGCTCTCATTTAAGCATGTAATGGAGGGAATGGAGGGGATCTCCACTAGATATGCATATCCCACAAGAGTAGGCGCAGCTAGTGGTGCTTAGGATTAGGTGGTATTAATATTTGAAATCAGTTAATAAGAGATTAGAATTTAATTAGGAAAGAGCACGTAAATGCTAATCCATATCCCTTCAAAATAGGCTATATAATGTAGAATACAAATGGTAAATGTTTAGACTTCATAATAAACGATAAATGTGTTTATTAAATGTTTCTTACTCTTTACCGTGTTCATGCCACATAAATTTTCAAATTAGAAGATAAGAAAATTACGTGGCATGAACATTTAGAAGAGTCCCTAACAAAAAATAGAATTTATAGACATTTAACAATATGTCATTTACTTATTATAGACATTCTTTTTTTACTGAACACTTTCTCCCTTACATGCCTATTTTTTGGGGAGTCGAATAGATATGTCAGTTATTTTAAGATAGGATCTTATCTCACTAATTAAAGATATTTATTAAATATTTCTAAGTATATCAATTAACTTAAGTTTCTCCTAATTTAAAGCAAACTAAATCAAAAGCGTGGTAATCTAAAAAGTCAAAAACTTAGACTTTTAGATTATATCAATTTTAGATTATAGATAATTTTAGATTGCGTATCAGTTTATAAATATTAGATTATGTCTTCCATTGCCACCGATTGTATATCCGTATATATGAGGTATATTTATCGTCTTCGATTGTATATCATTTATATATTGGGGTATAACCAAATTATGTTATAGGCATAATCACATGTATGCATCAGGTTTGCAAAATATGCACTTTATATACTTATTATATTTCAAATATATGAGGTATATTTATTGTCATTCATTGCATATCATTTATATATGATGGGGTGTAACCAAATATGTGTTATATGCATAATTCGCGTGTATGCATTGTAGAATATGTATTTTTATTGACTCCATACTGTTCAGGATGATAAAATTAAAATTTTATAATATAATATGTAACTACAAGTTAATAGATTTTTAATGAATTACCTTTTTGATAATATTTCTACTCTAAAAACAATGTAGTTTCTTCACAGGATGTATGTATGTTTTGAACACCGTAAATAAGGAGTCTTGCTTTTGTGTGGCTGATTATAAAATGATATTGAATATCTATTAGGTTATTTTGTGAGGAAAAAAATTGATGAACAAATATCCATGATTGAAGAAAAAGAAAACAAACTGCGTTGGTGGTGTGGAAAGAAGAAGGTAGGTTACACTGATATTTTTGGTTAAGAAAATATTAATCACTTAATGTAGGTGGGATGCTCCTAATCTAGGGGGCAATGCTATTAAATGTATCATTTACTATTTGGATTAAATTTGGCTAGCTTAGTGCAAATTATCCAATGGCCAATTTGATATAGGCTCCTATGCTAAATGGCTAGATATGTTAGAAAATGGGTTTAAGCCCAACTCACCTTTCATGCGGGTAAAAAATGAAGGGATAATTACACTAAAAGACAAGCAAAAGACGAAAATTACCAAAAATGATCCATATTTCCGAATCTTACCCAACATGTCACCCTTTTCCCGAGATAGCAGTCCGTCGCAAGTTTATACAAGTTTATATAATTTTATACAAATTTGTACACTATAAAATTGTATAAATTTGCATAAGTATGTATATGCGAATGAATAAATCTATTTATTAAGGATGTTTATATGAATATTTACTTTTTTGTATATATTTTTGTATTTCACGCATTTATCTATGTATATTCATGTATAATTTATTTTTTGGGGGGAGATTTGTGTGTATAAACTTGTCCAAAACAATAATTTAGATGCAATAAACAACATAAATTCAGTAAAATTCAAAAAAGTAACGACAACACGGGCGGGGAGGGTGTCTGCCGGCGGCTTAGTGGCTGGAGAGGGAGAGATTTGATAGCTAGGCTATTTTTTTATGAAGGAGTGCTAGAATTTGTAGTTTTAGGAATGGGTGCTATGCATGAAAAAAAATGATCTCCTATTTATAATTTTGTGTAGCGGGCTGCTTATTTTTAAAAATTTACCAAAATAAATTGGGTGTTTAATGGACGGGTTGAAGATAGGCTAACCCACATTATACCCATATTATATGGGTGTAAAATTTATCCTTCTAATGCCAAAATTGGTAATCAATTTTACTAACTTTACATAATTGTTCAATTTAACTATTGTCTTATCATACAAGTTACTAATTCAATGTACAAATGTACATTAACAATATATAAAAATTAAACCCATTTTTTAAGGTTTATATGTGGGAAGGAGGATTGGAATTTTCTTCAATGCTCTCAAAGCTTGTGCATTATTAATTATTAAATTAATTACGAATAAACAAAAATTATAAGAAATCAAATAAATCACACGATTACTAATTAACAATTTAAAAAACACGTTTTTGGGGATTGGACTGAAAATTATATTTTACTTTGTTGTGATTTAGTTAGATCCAATAATATTTGTGCTTGAATTTGGTTTGATTGTTAATGGAGAATAGTTGAATGTTAAAAAAATATATTAACAGATCAACTGATGCTCATTATTTCAACAACATAAAACATAACTTAAAACCAACGACGCAACAAGTGAATCATGCATTGACCGCATGTCCTCTATGAGAATCACTTCATGAGTTTATCTAATACAAGAATAGCTCATAAACAAAACCAACTGAATGAATTAAAATGAATAATCAAGTTCCAAAGTTACTAATAGTACATAAAATTAGTAGTATAAGAGAAAACACCGAATTAAGAAAATGCTTTTCCTCTTGGGAGACAATTTTTTAAACGACAAAAAAAGTTTAGAATTTTGTTAAGATCATCGATATGTCAAAAGGTTGCGATTCCTCAAGTTGTATCTCCCTGTAGTTAACTTGCTTCCTACTGAATTCTCCCCTACTTCAAGTAATACAAAATCAGGGTCCTTCAATTTGTCAATATCTTCTGGTAATTCAGTTTCAATCCAGGAAGACCATTGCACTTCATCGTCTGAATCATCATTCTCCAATTCCCATAACAAGTACTCCCATTGTCTCTGAATACCATTAACCTTCTCAACAAGTGTTTGTAACATCTGATGATTCAACGCTTCATAATCTCTGCACAATAAGAAAATATGTGGATTTTCTACTGAAATATTGTTATGCTAAAAAGAAGTTTTAAGTTTTTGTTCTGCTTGTACCTGTATGTGCAAATGGCGTAGAGGATTTGGTATGATGCGAGTAGCACAAATAATGACCTAACTATGTTCACATTCCATGCTTGAATATCGATTTGGTTAGTTTCATATCTAATTATGGCTACTTCAATCAACAATGTGAGGCATAATCCTAGAACAAACCAAAAATAACAGAAAAGATGATGAGTAAAAAGGATTTTTATAAGAAAAGAATCTTACGAAAAAGAAAAATTGATACTTACCCATGTAAAGCCTAGATCTCACATTATATGTCTGCTTCGTGCTAGTGAACATGTAGAGTAAAAAGATTAACAGTAAATAAACCAAGGAAGCTTTGATCGATCTGGATTCAAGAAATATGGCACTTAGCAAGGAGAACATCTTGTCCATTGTATGAAGCATGCCTGCTTGTTTAGACTCAAAGGTTTCCTGTTGATACAATTAATGAACTTCAGAAACTAATACAAGAAATCAAAAGAAACAAATGTGCTCAGTGGAAGTTCTTTAATATGAATAACCAAACCTGAGTAACTAATATTGTTTTTGATTTCTCAAATAGAAGATCATGTGTTTTCTGGAGTTGTTCCTGTCCTCTAAGAAGCTCCTCTTGTTGCTCGTATCCCAATTGAGCCAAAAAGCTACAGCCAGCGAAGGGAAACTTATCAAATACTATATAGGTTATGTAATTTTTACACACACACCCTTAATATTCTTGATGAATATTCACCTGTTCTTTTCAAGTGCTTGAGACTGAGTTTCAGTGAAAAGTTTCAGGCCATCAAGTGCTTTATTCTGTTCATCTAAAAGTTGTTTCTGTTTATCCAAAGATTCGCCGACAATGCTTCCAATATCATCAGCTTTACTATGCAAATTGTTCATATTAGAAGTCATCTCATTACCAACTTTCACAATCTCCTTCTCAACTCCCTCAGTTTTAGTCCTTAGGCCACTGATACCATTGTCTAAATTAGTGAAAGATTCATGAAGCATTGCCATGTTTGCATGCATAGTCTCGTTCATGTTCGCCTGGCCTTTGCTTAACTCTAATTGGGAAGCTGCTATTCCTTTGGATTGCACCAAAATTGCATGTGACTGAATGAACACACTGTTTACGCGGTCTTCAACATTCTTGGAAGTGTGTGCTACTTTTTCAGTTCGATCATCAATTGAAGCTAAAGATTCTTTAACATATTTTGAGTTCTTCAGTATTGACTCCTCTGCTTTTAATATGTCATCTAACTTTTTCTCTGCAAAACCAGCAGAACTCTTCAAATCATTCACCAACCTTTCTGTCTCATGCTTCCATGCTTCCGCCCTGCAATTATTAGGCCATAAATAATCAAAGTTGTTTTTCACCATGGTGTGGACTTTCATTCTTATCTACTCCCTCCGTCCCAAATTAGTTGTCGCTTTTAGCTTCTTCACCCCCATTGAGAAGATCATTAAATAGAGTATGTATTTTACTATGCTACCCCTATTTAATATTTAACTATTGAATTTTGTTGAGAATTATTTTAATTATTAAGGGTATAGTTGGAAAAAACTAACTATTTTTGTCTTGAAATCCTAAAGTGTCAACTAATTTGGGACAAATGATTATTGCTAAAGCGTCAACTAATTTGGGACGGAGGGAGTATATGGAAGACATTTACTAGTAATAATAATATTAACAAACCAGGTTGTGTTTGGATATAAATTTTTTAGTAAGTAAAAAAGATGAGGAAATGCATAAGAGATTATTTTAGGTGTGCCATATAAGATATGGCCAATTTTTAAAAGGGAACTCCATGCTAAAAAAATAAATTATTTATGTGTTTGTGCCTAAAAAAAGTTTGTTTACATGGAATACTCATGCACCCCCATTTTATTTACAAAAATGCCCATCCAACCTATTTTTCTTTATGGATTTGAGGGTATACTGTAACAAGTATACTATATAGGTATACAGAAGAATAGATATACAGTGTAAACAACATAGTGGGTAAAAATATAATGGGCATAGAAATATAAATAATTAAGATTTGATGGATATTTTTGTAAATCTCTCATTTTTAAAAGCTATTTAATTTCTTAATTGTTAGGTTAAACTTCGAGTATAAACTTGGTACACATCTAGACCTTCCGATGTTAGTCGCTAAAAAGTAAATAATCTTTAAAAGCCGACTAAAATCTAAATAGTACTCTATAATAGGCTCCAATGCAAAAAATTTACAAGCCAAACCCGAGAGATTACTTTGACAACCTAAACTCCAAAAATATGACTTAATTTCTCTCTTCTAAGCAAAAAAGTAGAAAAGAAAAAGAAAAATTACACAGAGTATAACTTTATATACTTTTATTACAAAATATATAAATATTTTCAAAACTTACAAAAAATAGCAATATTTTTGTTGTTTGCTACAAAAAATAGCATAATGTATTTAAAAAGAAAAGAAAATGTAATTTTTTTTTTAAAAAAAAAGATAAATCTGATCCTATATTTATGCACTCAAATCATGTTTAGATAGGTTTAAATCTTTTTACATTTAAGACCCATTTTCTCTCTCCCCTCAAACCATCTATTAAAAATTGACAATAGGAATGCCTAAAAAACAATAGCCATACAATACACATACAATAGCCATACGATAGACATACAAAATAGCCATACAATACACATACAATAGCCATACAATATACATACTATACACATACACCATACGATAGATATACAAAAAACATACAATAGAATTAGTAATTGGGTAGTGTAATCCCAAAAAAGTAGGAACAGATGAAAAGACATGCCTATAATTATGCGGGATTTTGGTGCAGGGTGTATCTTCAATTTTATTGAGTAAATCTTTTTTTTTAATAACTTGTATATGTAATGTTAAGAAAGTATTGATATTCTTCAAAAGTGACATAATGTTGCTATTTTATTGTAAACCTGCTCCTACGTTTGTATATTTGTATAATTTAGCCAAAAGAAAAAGATAAATTTATTAAAAGAGCGTGAAAGGAATACTCTCCCTCCGGTCCATATTATTTGATGTTTTGGATGTTTTCACGCGTATTAAGAAAATCACAAGCATTAATTAGCAGTGTAATTGACTATATCAGTCCTTATTCAAGCTATTATTACTTATTATTTTGTTTAAAGTCATTTATAAGCAAGGGATGACATTGTAAAATTTCATCTTGATATCAAATATTGTGAACAAAAAAAAAAGCTAAAACATCAAATAAAGTGAACCGGAGGGAGTAGTAAAGACTTACTCCAGTTGATAGCAAAAACCACGAGTATGAAGAAAGAAGTCTAAATAATTTTGTTGAACATCACTGTCCAATTGGTGAAGACATTCCGTCATTGATGAATTTGCATCACATGTAGGCATAGGAGACCTTCCACTATACTGCTGAAAACATTCACATAAATTCCAAGCAAGCCTACCGCTTAATTCCTCATTAAGAAGAGCCTTTGAACATGAAGTATATAAACTTTTATAAGCCCTTTGCCAACAAGAATTTGGGACTGACACCTGCTGTTGCGCGTATTCAATAACCTTAGGTTCCTTTGCATCATTTTGAAATACTTCCATAGAGAATTCTGGCTCAAAGTTGAAAGAAGAGTATTCTCCTGAACTAGTCTGTTCTAGTTTTTTATCATTCTCGTTATTAGACACAAATTTAGAGAACCAACTACCCCATGAAGATGAGCTTTGTGACATCAAAACCAATAACAAAATCAACCATTTTTGTATATGAATTCGACCCATTTTCTTTCTAATGTTTCCTGAAACTAATGTCTCCTTTGGCAGAAATTTTCGTCTATTTATAGACTAGTTTTGAGGCTTGGAAAACCTAGCTAGAATTTTTTTTTTCCACCAAGAAAAGCATCTATTGAATCAGGAACCACTTAATTAAGTAATAAAATTTCCATTTATGGAACTAAAACTAACTAGTTTAAACAAGGAAAGACGTAATGAAGCGAAAATTTCGATTTGTACAATTAACAATAACCAATGGATGACCTGATTGTGTAAATTTTTTTATACACTGTCAGTGTATATTAGTTAAACTCTAAATTATTTACATGAGACGGTGGAGAGGCCATAATTGGTTATTCTTTAAAATTTGCACATTAGATTTAATAAACAATAAACTAAGGGAAAATAACACTAGGTGAATAAAAAGTCCACACTATATATTTTTTTAGCCACTCCTTTTCAAAATTACTACAAACAAACACCTAGCCACACTCTATTTCTTTTTCTAGCTACACCCCCTTCTCTCCCACCTCTTTCTAGGGTTCCGCCCGCCCCCTCCACTCTTCTTACTCCTCCCTTCGGCTCCCCGACTTCCCCCATACCGATCTATCAGTTCCAGCGTCGGAAACCTCAGATCTGCCTTCGTCAAACCTCTCTGCCACTGTCCACGTCAGAGCTCCTTCATCCTCTGTCGTCCTCCTCTTGCTCCGATCGTCTTCCATCCAGTCATCACTTGTTCACTGCTGCTGTGTGTTGTTGCCATTTGCTGCTGCTCCGTCGACGCATCAACGGATCTGCTGCAACAACTCATCGGAGCTCCGGCCACGGCAACTGTTGCTCCGTCCAGCTTCCTCTTCTTCTTTTTTTGAATATGTATACACAAAAGTGTAAAAAAAAATGTATATTCATTGTGAAAAAAATGTGTATACACAAAAGTGTAAAAAAAAATGTGCATACACTTGTAAAAAAAAGTGTGTATACACTAAAATTAACTGAAAAACTGCTTGTATACATTGTGTATACACTAAAAATAACTGAAAAAACTGTTTGTATAATTCTCCCAAAGAAATTGAGGTCTTCAGGAATTTTACACTACAAGGAGACGGAGGAGGAAATGAAATGGAATAAATATATTGGTAAACTTCTTTCCAACCAAAATACATGTCAAACATACTATGTGATACTGAAATAATCAATTAATTTGTGAATTCGAAACTACAATAACTACTTTTCAATATATCCTTTGACAACTAACCTTATGAAACTTGTCAACATACGTATAGCTTCTTGAATCTTGATCCCCTAAGTCCCACAGTTTCAAACAATCATACATGATGAAGAAGTAAAGAAGTCAAGAAAATTAACAGTTTAAAAGGATAATAGATAGTCATACAAGGAGAACTCTAGATTATGCTTGACCTTAATTCTAAACTTTTGATGCTAGGCGTCAATTGTGAGAATATAATAGATAGGTAACAACTATACCTTTCGTAAATTTCATTAAACTATGTCGTCTTCTTCCAGCAGCATCACACCTTGAAAAATCTAATATTATCGTTTTTATAATAATTTAGATAAATATAAATAGATAGATAGATTACTTCTCTCTTTTTCTTTTATTCTTTATCTCCTCATAGTTTACTTCATATTTTTTCTTTCTTCACTTTTTCTTCTCTTCGTTATATACTATATTTTCTATTGAATCAAACGGTGTCATAACGAAATCCAACTGTCATATTTTCTATTGACTTACTTTATTAATTTTCTCTGAATTTCTACATTTTCATCTTTAGGTAAAAAAAAAATCATAAAGCTGAATAATATTATTGTGATGCTTATGCATATAATTCTATCATAATATCAAGTAATAGTATACTTTGGGAAATATAGAAATTCTTCGTTAATGGAAAAGACTGTTGTTTTATATGACTTTGAAGAAAGGAATACCTGGATATTAAATGAGAAATTCCGCATTACCAGAATAAAAGTACTTAATTTTATATTGTTAAGAAGAAAATAATATTGATATTGCTAAGTTAGAAAAGAACTCCTATGGACATTGAGTATTTTATATTATTGATATTGACTAAGCTATGTGCAAAATATATGGTGTTAAATATAATTAACCACTAACTATTGTAGCTAAATAAAAGGATAAGTGACATTTGTTAATTGGTCGGATGTATATATCTAATGTGGGTAAATTTTTTCTTCTCAGTACTATTGAATTGCTTGAATCTTTTTCAAAACTCTCATATAGTCAAAAACTAACATGCAACTGTAGTATAAAGTTAATGAGAAATATTATTTACTAAAGCTAAAATCTCATTTTCAGTTTCTGAACGAAATTTGTTTTTTTCTTTTTTTTTTCTCTTGAGGAAAATGCCAAGTTACTAGCAAAAGAAAGACCTTCTTACATGATTATACAAACTAGAACTTTACTTTACACAAAATAGAAACGTTATAGCATTTGAAAGATATATTAATAATTTTTTTTAAAACATAGCAAAATACTAAAAGCTGGAAATCCTAAATTCCCTTGCTTCCTCAAGGTAGTCCTTCGCCCCCTATCGCCTGACCCAGCCACTCCGGTAGCTGCCGCCCGTCACCAGTATTGTTTTGCTTCTTCTTTTTTGTGTGTATTAAGGTGACAAAATAAAGCTACGAAAGATAAATACGAAACATAAGAAACAGAGACTTTGAGACGAGGAATGGATCTCGCTTTTCATTGAATTTGAAAATAGAAGGGTTTGAACAACAAAATGAGCAAAATAATACAATTGGATTACAACCCTAAAATAACCAAGTACACAGAAAGATCAACAAAACAAGTTACAACGCTTCCCAGCTGTTCAATTGTCATTCAAGGCCAATGTATAGCACCTATGCATCATGAGCTGGCGATGGATTCCGATTGATATTTGATGTATCTGAGCTCTCAAATAGAATCTAACCATTATCTATCAAGGCTTAAATTTATTTTTTGAGAAAGTGACAATCCACCGTGTCGTGTCCTGGTGCGCCTGAATGGCAAGCACATTGACGAGAGTTGTCCACCTTATCCCTGATATGCATATTTGCACCGACAGACCTCAACATATCTAAAGTCTGCAACTTCTAAAAGACGCTGACATAAGATTCTCCAATAGGCGTGAACACATTGTTTTTCTGTTCTCGAGCCTTCTTGAATGCTGACCTTGGGTGGAAATTGGTGTTCCCCCTTGGTCGGAAAGAGAGATTCACCGGAACTTGAAAGTGGTTGCCAAAAGCGTTATGTGATGGTTGTTGGGATAGCCCACACCAATGCAGCTGAAAAATTTCTAGAGCATACAGTCGCGCTTTTTGAAGTAGAGGAGTCGAGTACTTTGAAGCTTGTGGGGGGCAGTGTTTGGGATGATGCATTTATGGAGCTTGGAGGTGAGGGCGCAATTGTTTGTGTTGTTTCTCTTTCAATCCTTTAGGACCTTATTCCATTTCATTTTTTTTTCCAACACTTTCTGTCCTAACTGGGTCCGAGAACGGTAGAGTGAGTGCCGTGGGTGGAGCATACCAACATTGGGGTGGAAGTGGTGGCTCCAGAGGACATAATGTGGAGGGTCCCAGAATACAGGAAAGAGAATACTTTAAGTTTTCAATTGTACTAGGTATGCCTTGTGCCTGATGCACGATAATCGGTACAACCCCTGAAAGACTAATCGGTACGGGGGGAGGTGCCTGTTCGGAGGTCATGGCGATATTCATATCAGCCACCAATTTTTTCAAATTTTTGACTTCTTCAGCCAACCTCTCATTTTCAAGTGCCAAGAGTTCATGGGGGGCCGATATGATAATTTCCCTCATTAGACGACATGGTATCGGTCCCTTTGATTATGTTGTGTATGAGTGGAATGATGCCATAATTCCGTACCAAAACTTTAAACTCTAAAAGCTGGTGGAAAACAAACCAGGTTAGCACAAAGGAGACACAGAATGCAAGCCTAGGGTTGTTATGTGTTATCCCGAAATGGTTCTCGGTGCAAGTCGAGTGTATCAACTGTATCCCAAAAGATTGTCTATGTGTCGCGTTAGATAAAATAGGACGCAAATAAAAGCGACACGTAATTCCAACAAGGACAGACTTGGATTTTTTTTCTATATATTTTTTCTTTTTGAATATCCCTTTTCTGACTCAACAAAAGTAATTTACACGATACAAGATAAACTCAAAATAATATTTAACATGACCCACAAGTCAAAAATATGAAAAACTGATATGAAGTTGGGGGGGACCATCAGGACTATGAGATTCAACTTGAAGCGGAGTCAGATATTCGCCGAGGATCGAAAAATAAACATTCAAGTAATGGTAATTGACCGTCCTTACCCTGACTTGACCTTAACGCCCAACACTTTTTTCTGAAAAATTGACACTTAATAGGAGATTCAAACGGAACATAAGACCGGATTATGAACCAAAGCTCCTTTAAAAAAAAGTTTTATCTGAAAGTGACTCTAAAATCGAACACTACAACACTATAAAGATGGACACGACAAAATTGATTTATGAAACAATCCTCGATTTCAATTGGAACACGCGTGTAAAGGCATTTGCAAAACCGACAATTACGGCGACACGACACCGACCCCTAAAAAAATATTGACCCAACTTAAACACACAAACGGTTCCCAACACTTCGCCACTATAACGGCTTGAAACCCCAAAAAAATTATTTTTAAAATTTCAGGACTAGACCTGGACACAGACTCAAATACAAAAGGGTCCAAAAATTTCGCCATTATAACGGCGCAAAATAATGACAGCTTTCCAATACTTAGGACCAAACCAGATACAAAATCATACTGGAAAGGTTCTTAGAAAAAATTTCGCCATTATAACAGCGTAAAGCAAAAAGTAAAAAATATGTCGAGACATGGGCTTGAACCTAATTCCCCTTTCATTTCCGTTTTTCTTTTTAGACCCCAGTCCTGGTTATCGGTCAGCACAACAACCCTATCAAATATATGCAACACATAAGATGCAAATGCCGCGTCTTTTAGGGACGTGTGCCATATCCTAACATAAAGGGGCCAGCCTAGACAAGTGTGGTACGGGCGTGCCGCACCTCACCAAGTCATATATGATGCAGATAATTGAGCCTAAAGATTTAACTTTAGGTGACTCAAATGACTCGGTGTCTAGAGTGGCTCAGAACTCGGTTGTCACGACCCTATTTAAGGCCGTGATCGGCGCTAGACAAGACTAAGCCTACCTAGCGAGCCTATCAAATTCGCGCAGAAAATTCGACAGAGTTTCCCCTATACCGGGAGCAAACCAAAATTTTAAACCTGTTAACAAGCAGCCAGAAACAGTCTAATAACCAACTACTATCTCATTATGCATATTCAAGGTCTAAGCAAGGTTCAACAAAACCAAATCCACGTAGTCCACGACAACAATTAAACTATAAAGTACTTTAACACTAACTTTTATCAAAACGACATCACAAGACTGACTAAGGAGCAAAATTCTAGATTCAAACGAACTAATGACTAAAATGAACTAATGAATAAATAATGGCCCACGCGAAGCAAATGCAGCTTACTGGATCAATCTTCAGCTCTGACACTCGCCCTGACTCAAAGTATCAGCCTCAACTAGCTTATCTGTGAGTGGGAAAAAGAAAAAGGATTAGTCACACAGACTAAGTGATGATAATATCAACCATAGCGTTTTAACGGGAACAAGTATATATAAGAAGTCATGCATCAGTAAAATATTCAATAGTAAGTTCATTGAAAACATTAGACGGGTTTTTCAACCATTATAGCACATATCTTTATATAGTGGGAGGTTCCAAAACCAGAATCGAATTTTACGGTCTGACACCATGAGTTTATCACGGCCGTCTGACTACTCCGTCAGCTGGGTTCCCTTTTAGAAGGTGGACTAGTTCTTTCCTACTAGCGGAGAAAAAATATTGTACAAGGTACACCAGACCTAACGATCCCGACGTTAGATAATGGCGATCTATGTAAGTTAATTCTCAAACTAACATTTACTTATAATACAATATCACAAGTTTTGTGCTTTATTTACGACAAGTATCAAATCACAATATTTATAGAAAATCTTGAATAAACCAAGGTTTCTAAACATATCAACTGTATCACAACTCAAGTATCAAAATAATATTCGGATATAACAATATATCAGTTATACTAGTGCTTGTCCCATGCAATTTAAATAATTTAATAAAAATAATATTGATGCAAGAAAGTGAGTTTCAAACATGCTATAGTTGAAAACCAACTACGGGTAATATTTCACTCACAGTACTCATGTCGAACGACTCCAACTCGCTTCTGACTGCCTCGCTTTGAAGATTCAGAAATCTAGAAGATAATGCAACATTCAAGTATCAATCATCTCTGAATTCGTGAACACTAAATTATCCTAGTGCTAAACTTGATAGGCTGCATTACCCACCTCATAATTGACCCATATTAACACTATTATCAATAAAATAGGTCCAACAGGCCACTACTTTAATGGTTTAATATACCCATTCCAATTAAAGATAATTAACACTAATTGTTCTTCTTAATCTCATCTACTGTTAGCACTATTGTTCATATTAGTAAGGAAATTACTTCCCTTATCATGGATACCACCCATTATAAGGTTACTAAATTGGTAAATCAATTAATTACACTTACCTTGGATTCCCACTTGAAGAAGAACCAAAGGATTTATAAGCTTCCAAGACCCTTTCGTTAGTTTTTTTTTTTTTTTCTGAAAACTGCATGTAGCTGAGGTTTTTGCTAATTGCTCCTTTTTTTTTTTTTTTTGGTTTTTCCTTCCTTTTATTTCTTTTAATTCATTTTCTATCTTTGTATTATTATTCTTTATTTGCTAATGGGCCTCCAGCTTAGTATTTTTTTTAAAAAAAAAAGGGGCTATCAACCCAGTTTAGTGGGTATTAAATTGGTGGACAACCAGGCAGAAAATGCATCAAAGTTGTCCGGCAACAGTGTCTCCTGCCTAAGCGTCCTCCTAAATCATGGCAATTTAAGTAAGACTTTTCTAGATGTTGAAAGCAATACTGGTATATATAATATCAGAGACTCAAAAGGTGCGCAAAAGGAGACAGTTTATATACAGTTCAAACATATCAAAGCGGTAACATGCAAAACAATACATATGGCAAAACAACAAGCAATGCTCATAAGCCAAAATGCGACAATTATTACAGCTTGAGAATCTCAGTTTTCACTTTCCTCCCCAGCGGAGTCGCCAAGCCATCACACCCTAAATTTTTTTAAAAAAAGACTAGTATGTCTGTTTTAAAGGACAGTGACTGGTGTTTTAAGGTACTCAAGTTATCTATAGATTCATAGTCTCCACTTGACAAGTTAAAGGTGTGCCAAGTCACAAAAAAGGTACCTTGAAACACCTATTAATCGTTCAGTGGTCTGCGTCACGGTATCCAGATAAGGATCTCCATTGACTCTCGGAAAGATGTTAGGCACCCTCGAGTCATGTGCCAGCATAGTTGCTTTATTGACGCTTTCCAAATTTTATGAATTATGTTGAGTTGTTTAATCGCCAAATTATTTATTACGCTTTAATTTAATTATAAAATCATATGTTCATTGATGAAGCTATATTGGAGATTATCCGCGGACCATTGCCCGTTCGAATCTTCCAATATACGTGAGATTTATGTAAATATCGGACCTTTGCATCTTGATTTTTAGTTAATGTTGCCCGTTTAGCAAATGAAAACTTAGTCGGATATAAACGCGCAGGCACCTTGTTTGGGCGAAATCTTCAAACTTAATTGAGTTTCCATGTAAATGTTTGTGCATTTATTATGCTTTGATTTAATTTTAACGATGTCCGCTCATTGATGGAAACTTTATTAGAGATTATCCACAAACACGTTGTCCGTTCGAATCTTCCAATATAATTAAGTTCCATATAGACATTCGACAACTTGATTTTGTTAAGCTTCGCTTACAGCCTATTTTGTTTTGCATATTCGCATACAAGCGGTTAACTCTTGGCAATTAGACTTAGTATTTTCCCAACTTATAATGAATCTGTCCACTTTATCATTAAATAATTTTTAGCAAGTAAAGTGAGGATGCTAGTAACACATTCGATTATAATCTAAGCACCTCCTAAGGACACTAGAAGGAGGGAGGGTTGAATAGTATCCTCCGATTTTCGTCAAAGAACCTGACTCTTAATTGCAAGAACCCGGTTTTTGTGCAGTTGCTTCCACAGAAAAACACAAACACAAAAAGTAAAACAACAAACTAAGGACATAGTGTTTTTACGTGGAGAACTCCTTGCTCAAGGGAGAAAAACTACGACCCACACTCTGGAATTTTGAAAACAACACAAAGAGCAAGTTTTAGATTACAAACTCTGTAACCAAAGGGCTACACTCTAGACCCTAATCACTCAACAAAGCTAAACTCTAATTACAAAGTAATTACTCAAAGTGCACCTATTGCGATGGCTTCTAACATAAGCAGATAGGTAACAAGAACAATACATGAAAACTATGAAAACTTCAATAAAGAACCTAAACAGATTTATTACTTGTATTTTGAGTTCTTCAATGGTTGTCTTCAATAGTTAAGTCACTTTAGGAGTTATTGAATTGCCTTTTGTTTTCTTCAACTATCATGGTGAATAACTGAGATCGGCTGCCTCAAATACTTGTTTATATATGGGCTTCGTTACCCTAGTAGTATTTCACTAGGAAACCTTGTAAATATAGCAAGTCAAGATTTCCTTATGATACTCTCTTTGTTCAGCACTAACTCTTGTTCATATTTCAATGAGACATACCAGACACAACTTCTTTTAGCTGACTAGGATGTGCATAAGCCTACGCACCACTACTCCTAGTTTTGCATGGATTTGCATTCCTCAAAATCTTTTTGATCAGTCGTGCCCTTCTCATTAAGGACTAAGTTCTTCTCCAAGTCACTAAGTCCTTTATTTGTCATTCTTCAAAACATCCATCTCAATATATTCTCCCTTTTTATGATGACAAATAAATGTTGCCTAAGAACCTGTACATGCAAACACCAAGACTTAAAAACAAAAATACACTTTGAAAGAATTTTAAAACAGATGAGTTAGGTCACAAACATCCCAAAAATATTTTCTTCTCCCCCTTTTGGCATCATCGAAAAGATTTAAATCCTGCAAGAACAAGTTAGTACAGTCCAGACTAGAGCATAAGGCAACAAGTTAACTAAGAACACAGTAAATAATCTAAGGGCCCAAACAGAACCAGTAATCGCATAGAAAAACCAAACCACAGCAAAAGCGATTTAAAACCAATTATTCAATACACAAACACATATGTGGCCAAAATTAAGTACAGACCAAAAAGTAAATTTTCTTAATTGTGCATGAGAGGGAAGGAATAGGGGAGGTTTTGGGCAAGGACTAGGCAAGGAATGGACAGGCTAATAGCTCCATTGGTTGAAGTGCTTGAGAAGTGCTTCAAGGTTCCTTGAATTTTTGACCCTTTTTACAACCAGCTCGGCCTCATGCTTGTTGCACTCAATGGTCAAGCGATCAATTTCTTGATCGTTTACCTTCAGCTACCTCCTTAGCTCAGCATTTTCATCATTCAGCTCCTACGAGTGCTGCTCCAATTCCTGCACAGCTTCAACAGCTTCCTCAGCCCCAAATTCCTCGCTTTCATCAGCCTTCTCCATTTTGACTTGCACTGGACGTTTGGAGGCCCTCCTTTCCTTAAAAAATTCACAAATCTTCAGGACATTCATGCCAAATATCTGATGATGTGTATGCTTCTTCGGCACTCCAAAATGTTCAAATACATGTTGCAGTATGTAGGAATGCACAAGAGAATATGGCTTGTTGTCTGTGTCTGCAATCCTCTTTATGTGCCTAATTATCACTCCAGGCAGGTTAATTTTGGTCTTCTGTTGGGCAAGTCCATGTAGGTCATGTCAAAAGTACAGGCTTCAGTATTTCTTTGCCCTCTTGGCAGCAAGAACCTATGAACAAACTCAAGCACCAGCTGATGAGCTGGTTCCATCTGCTTCTTCTCAACCTTCATTTCCTTCCTGAACCTGGGGTTCCCAGAGAAATTCCTCAGAACATCCAGAGGAGCAACCTTATCAGTTTTCTTGGGCCACTTCCTCACAACGTCGATAAAAGCAACTGTGCTCGGCACAGGACTCGAGGGTGCCTAACACCTTCCCGAGAGTCAACTGAGATCCTTACTCAGAACTCTGATGCAGACCATTTACGAGTCAAAGGTGTTCTAAATACACCACTTTGGTAACTTGGCACACCTTGAACTTGTCAAGCGGCGACTCCGATTCTCTAAATAATTTGTGTACCTAAAACACCAGTCACAGCCTTTAAAACTAATATTAATTCTTTAAGTTAAAAAAGGGTCGTGACAGACGCTGCTGATGCTTTGCTGCTGTGATCTTATTTTGGTGCTGGTCAACGACGGAGCTCCGGCGGCTCCTGCCATCGACCTTGGTGTCTGTTACATGAATCTGTTCAGTTGGTTGCTTTTTTTTTTTTTTTAGTTTTTCCAGTGGGACACGGTGGATCTACGGTGGTTGTGGTGTATGTTTGGTGTTTGTTGATTGTGGAGAATGTATTACATGTGTATTCCCATTGTATGTGTGTTGTATTCAGTGTACATGCATTGTATATACACCGGACATACAATGAGTATATACTTGTCATACAATAAATATACAAAAACATATTTTGTTTTCATTTATGTATGGTGTGTATGTCCGGTGTATGAACATATACAATAATCCTATGGGGTGTATGCCTATTTTATTTTCACTGTATGCACATTGTATCATTGTCCATACAACAAAAAATACACATATTCAAAAAATTCAAAATAAATAAATAAATAAATTGGGCAACAAGCCGGAGGCGGCGGCAGTCATGAGGGGCAGCGGATGTTGGGTGGCATGATAGTGTAGGGGAGGAATCTATGGTTTTATCACCTTTTATATGTATATTCTATGTATTGAAAAAAAATGTTAATATATTTTGAAAATGGAACAGTATTGGTACTTTTGTATTAAAAAAAATGCTACTAATTTGTATAGTTATTTAAATTGCCCTACTTATTTGCCCTGCTTGTTTTATCAACTAAGTGAAACATAACATTATTTAGATTTCATAATTATTATTTTTTTGAAAAGAAGCAATCAGCTTAATTAATATTTATATCGTAACTGAGTACATCATGAATTAAAGATGGGGGATGCGCGATCCACTCTATAGCATCAGACATAAAACCTGCAGCCCTAGCTAACACGTGGGCACACTGATTCGCTGACCGTTTAACAAAAGACAAGGATATAGATGTAAAGTCACACATGAGTGCTTTACAATCTTGCACAATAATGTCAAAGTATGAATTGTCGCTCTCAGATTTATCCAATGCTTGCTTGGCTATCAAACAATCCATTTCAATAACAATTGGGGATGTGTGATAGTAGTTCTTTAACCAACATAATGCTTCCCGGACTGTACGAATTTCTGCTATTAGCGCTTCAGATGTAGCCTCTAATGGAGAGCAAAATCCTCTAATAAAATTGCCATGAGTGTCCCGGATTAGCATACCAGCCCTGCTCTTCCAGTGTGAATATCATAAGATGCATCAATGTTGCATTTCAGAGTAGCAGGATCTGGAGGAAACCATTTAACGTAAAAATCTAGTTCAGGTTTCAAATAAGAATCACCATTAATACGTGATGCTTTCCCTTCTTGCCAGAATTGACTGGCTCTATGTATAACAGTGTTTGGTCGTGTCTTTTTCCCATTCTAGATCAAGTTGTTACGAGCATTCCATATCTCCCAGAGGAGCATAATAGTAACATGAAGTTGATCACGCATCACAGTTTGTACCAATGATATAAACCACTCTAGTAATGAGCTCCCCGTCGTCCGCTACCCCAAAGAAGATTTCAGCCATACCTGTTTTGCTGCATCACATTATACTAGGCAATGAAATGTGGTTTCGGCTTCTTGGAGGCACGCAGGACACACATTTTGTTGAATGATCTTTCGAGTAAGCAAATTATTCCCTGCTGGTAGTACTCCTTTCAACGCTCGCCAAGCAAAATTTAGGACTTTTGGTGGCAGTTTTAACTTCCAAATTTTCTTCCAAATATTGCCATCCTGATTAGGAACCTCATCCCTTTGTAGCATCAAATACCCACTCTTAACACTGTACTTCCCTTGTCTATCTAATCTCCACATCCAACGATCATCCCGGAATGTAAATCCCAATGGAATAGATTTAATATAATTTACCTCCTCTATAGTAAAGAGAGTTTCTAAGAGGTGTAGTTTCCATGTTTTTGTATCACTATTTATAAAGTCTGCCAAATAAAGATTCAGAGACTCATCATTCGGAGCAATTTTGACAAACATGGATTGGCCTGTTGGTAGCCATGTGTCGTTGTATATCTGTGTACTTAGTCCATTCCCAATTCTCTTCACACAACCTTTTTGGAGAAGGTATTTCGCCGCACAAAGTGATCGCCAAATAAAGCTAGGATTTGATCCCTCATCTGCACTAAGGAAGTCAGAGTTGCGATAGTATTTAGCACTAAGAAGTCGACTTACAAGAGCATTTGGCTGAGTCAATATCATCTAGTCTGTCTTGGCTAATAGTGTTGTATTTGTATGTTGGAGTGTTCGGAAGCCCATACCACCATCACTTTTATGTTTGCTAAGTCGCTCCCATGAAATCCATTTAATTCCGGATTCCTCACTACCTCCATTGCGCCACCAAAAATCGTTCATAGCTCGTTCAATAACAGCGCATATGTCTATAGGCAATGCAAAAATGGACATTAGATAATTTGGTATTGCCTGTACCACCGTCTTCAACAGAATCTCCTTTCCTGCTCTTGATAGGACTGCTCTTTTCCAACTCTGAAGCTTTGATCGTACTTTATCCATAATATAACTGAAGACCTCCTTCTTGCTACGACCTACAATAGCTGGCATCCCAAGATATTGTCCTGGATGATCAACTATCGGTACATTTAAAATAGCTGTAATTGAATCTCTTGTAGCTTCATTAGTGTTTTGCTAAAAAAGATCTCCGATTTATGAAAATTCACCTGTTGGCCTGACCCTTGCTGATAGATCATAAGGCAATTTTTAATGGTACTTGCTTCACAATCATTTGTCTTGAAGAAAAAAAGTATGTCATCTGCAAAGAAGAGATGTGAGATAGGGGGAGCATGCGGTGTAATCTTGACACCATGTAAGCTACCACGTTGTGTATGAAATCTCAAGAGTGCCGAGAGACCTTCTGCCACAATGATGAACAAATATGGTGATAATGGGTCACCTTGACGTAAACCTCTTGATGGAATAATATTTCCAAATTCCCTACCTGAATGGGATATTCTGTATGAAACCGTAGTAACCATTCTCATGACTTTCAAGACCCACTCCATGGAAAAACCAAGCTTGAGCATAATGTTCTTCAAGTAATCCTGATCTATTCTATCATAAGTCTTGCTCATGTCAGTTTTCAAAGCCGCAAATCCTGATTTTCCTTGTGTTTTGCGCTTCAAGTAATGATTTATCTCAAATGAAATGACATTATCAATAATAAATCTACCTAGAATAAATGCACTTTGAGCCTCGGAGATAATATTGTTTAGACAATGCTTCATCCGCGTTGCCATCATTTTACAAACAATATGGTCAATCACATTGCACAGAGATATAGGCCTAAGATCAGACACAACTTCAGGTTGCTTCTTTTTTGGGATTAAAACAATTTTGATGTTGTTTTGGCCAGGTATATTGCCATTGCCATTTACACACTGTAAAATTGCGTCTGAAACATCTTTCCCCACTACCGACCAAAAACTATGATAAAAGCCTGGATTTAGGCCATCAGGTCCTGGGGCCTTGTCTGGGTGCATAGAGAAAACTGTTTCCTTTACTTCATCAGGTGTAAAGTTTCTGCTGAGAGATAAATTATGCTCTGTTGTCACCTTACTCTCGATCAAGTCAAGAACTGCGTCTGTAGCCCCTTGTTCAGAAGTGAACAAAGTGTCATAAAAATCCATAATCACATCTTATAATCCATTATCCCACCCACGCCACTGCCCCAACCCATCTTTCATGTGTGAATGTGTTTTTCTTTCGCCTATTTGAGGCCATAATATGGAAGAATCTTGTGTTGGTATCACCTTCTCTCAACCAATGTTGTTTAGCTTGCTGCTTCCAGTAGATATTTATTGTTCAAGTGCCTGTATGTAAGCCTCCTTAGCTGAATTAAATAGCTGCATATGGTATGGTTGTGAGCTGTTTCTATATCTTGTCATCTGTGCTTTAGCTTGCTTTAACTTGACCTTAAACTGTTGTCTTTTATTCTTTCCCCATTCAAGAAGATAATCACCACAACTTTTTATCATTTTGTCAATGGGTAGACCTTTCCCATGTTCCCACGCTGTTTGGACGGCTTTCTTAACATCAATCTCTCTCATCCATGAGTTTTCAAAACGGAAAGGTTTTGCAGCATAGTAGATAACATTTATGCCTAATGTCACAAAGATACCTGCGTGATCACTTGTTGTTGATTCAATATGGGACACTTGGGCATTTGGAAAGGTTTTTTGCCAATATCTTGTTTCCATAGCGTGATCTAGCCTCTCTCTGACCCAGTTTCGAGTGTTTCTACATCTTTCCCACGTAAAGTGATTACCGACGTAGCCAAGGTAAAAAAGTTTACAAAAATTAACCGCCGCTCTGAAACCATTTATCCTTCATTCTGGTTGTTGTATTCGACCCAATTTGTCCCCGTAGTCAAGTATATCATTAAAATCACCAGCAATACATCACGGGAGAGTGAATTTGTCTTTTAGGGACTTCAATAGATTCCATGATGCACGTCTTTGATGTGATCCTGGGTAGCCATAAAATCTGGTAAAACGAAACAGAAGGGTGTCAGTAATATGTACTTCTACATCAATAAGCTGTTTGTGGTAAGTAATAAGGGAGCAAGAGTTTTTCTCCCTCCAAAAGAGTGCCAACCCCCACTGGATCCTACTGGATCCACAACAAAAGTCCTTCATAATTTAGCTGAGCTCGAATTTGATCTAAGGTTGCCCAACCTGTCTTTGTCTCTTGTAGGAAGATGATACTAAGTTGCTTAGAAGAGACCATGTCCTTCAGTTCCTGAATTGTCTGTGGGTTTCCTAGCCCACGACAATTCCAACACAATGAACTCATAGAGGAAAAAAGAAAGCGAAAGATTAAGGCTTGTATTCAAAACAAGAGATCTAGCTCTCACAAGGAGAGAGAAAATAGCTCTCACAAGGAGAGAGAAAAATGGCTCTCACTTAGAAAGAGAAGAGCGTGAGAATACACTTTGAGCGCAAGTATACTTTATGCCCAAGTGTACTTTGAGATCAGAAGCTTTGCAAGATCATATGGAGGTATTTTTGGTACAAAGTTTAGGGTTGTCAGCTTGTATATTTTACTGTGGGGTGGATTATAGAGGTAGTGGTTTAAAGATGGATATGATTTAGTTGCATATAAACAAGCAGAAAGAAAACTCTATGATATAAGATACTTTGTGTCCAAGTAACTAAGAATTTATGCACGGGAAATTTAGTAAGATCAAGAACAAAGAAAGAATTGGCGTTATTGTAACTTAGTTAAACGATGAATAAACATGGTTTTGACAATAGCAATCTAGATTTTTGATTTTTTTTTTAAACCGATGACTATACTTGGAGCGCAACTAACAATCTATGAATATGATAGATCAATAAGCTTCAAAAAGGGGAAAGATTGGGAAGATTTCTCTCAACTAATAAATTATGATATTGCTAATAGAATAAACTTACAAAATATTGAGATAGTTGGACATACGAGGAGTTGGTGTTCTTGAAAATCGATATTGTTGAATTGTAAGTAAGATTTTGGAAAGCAGTTAATGTATAGCTATACCATGGATGTGCATATGAAGGTATGAGTGTAATAACTAAGGATTGTATGAGTGTATTTAGATTTCATATTGAGTTTCGCTTATTTGAATATTTTTAGGAATTACTCCTAGTTGCCTATCCTTTTTTATCATTCTTCTCTGTCCCCCCTCATTCTCTTTTGACAAATTTGTAGCGAAGCTCTTCTCGTTAGATAAATTGGTCACTCTGTTGCTCACTTGCTCTGCATTTTTTAATCTCTAACCCAACTGACTCCGCACGTAATAACGTTAGCGAGTGTGTTCTACAATAGTATGATATAGATTTTCAATACAAATTCAAAACTGCATCACAATTCACACCTATAAATGAAACCTTTCTTTTGTCCTTTCCACTTCTTTGCTCTTCTCTGTAGTACGTAACTTATGTTTCAACCTTTGTATTAAGCAATATTTCGTAATTTGCTTTGACGGTATAGCTCTTTTGGATTTTAGAAAAATGTGATCATAACATACGTGAAAGTTACAATATACTCTAATCAGAATAACTATGAAAACTGTTTTCCCTTTCCTTATAAGACCAGACAGTAATTGCTATTAATAAAACAGGAGTACTAAAATGAAACTTAGTCGGGTAAAATAATACTGTGTAACAAGTTTGCACGTGAACTTCAAGGATATAACATATGTTCAATTCAGAAACCATTAATCAGAGAACATAACAGAATGGATACACACTTAACTGCCTATAATAGATTTCATAACCCAGAAAATCGAGGAATTTCAAATCTTACAAAACTGAGCAGGGGAAAACTTGACATTTCCTTTTCGTCATCATCTTGTACTGTGTGCTGCTAATTTCCCAGGCAGTAGATATTACAAGCATATTGTAAATGGCAAGTTCTACGCATATGCAACAAGGTGTAACTGTGCTTTGCAGTACAAGTAGAGAATATTAGTGCAGTACTACTATATTGTATATTAGTATTAGAGACGTAAATCAACCACCATTGATGACTTGGGAATGATGAAAAGACTATCTCCTCAGGCTCTCCACGATGTAGTCAGCATACAGATCCCTGAAAAGAAAGAATGGTACCACTGTATAAGTAAGCAGCAGGTGGAACTTTACATATTAGCCGCAAGAAAATGGCGCAAGTACATAGAATCTTATTCACTATAAAGATATCGACAATGTCTGGTCTCGAAATTGGTCTCGTCAAGTTCAATAATGGTTCACATTATGCATCTTTCGTAATTTGAACACAACTGCCATATATGTTTAAAATGTCTGTGTTGTTTGTTCGGTTTTACATATACTGCAGAAGGGAGAAAGACTGAACTTCTGGTAATGCTTCTAAAGGAGGTCGGCGACTTACTGGGAATGCTGGACTGCTTCGAATGCTTTGGTAGCTGGAAGAAAATCATTAACAACAACTTCCTTGTTCTCATTCTTCTTATCTGATACATTGGTTAAGGACCATAAATGTGCATTCTTATTCATGTTTGCACACACCAAAGGGAAAACAAACACATTATGATAAAGTAATGAACTTCTGAAATTAAAACAAATGCTGCTCTTAAGATTTGTATTGTGGAAAGGATACAATCCTCAAAAAAGCGATGGATCTCAGCCAAACGATGGGGTGGCAGCTCATTGATATCAGTGTAGTGCTTATATTCAGGATCATCGGCACAGACAGCAATTATCTTGTCATCTTTTTCTCCCTGCATTTTTACTAGAGTTAATACATAGAAAGATTGGGGACAAACTTTTACTTTAACATAGATATACCTGATCAATCATGGGCATAAGACCAATTGCTTTAGCCCTGAGAAAGCAGCCAGGAAGAACAGGCTCCTGCAAAATTAGCATGGTAAGAATCAAGAGAAGAAGTGAGTATCCTTAAAATTTAGAGCACAGTTCATACAGCCAAAAGGAAACTTTGATAATTTCCTTAATCTGCTAAATATATGCATTGCAAAGGACAAAAATGGTTAGATCTTCCACTCTTCATAACAATGCACAGCAAAAGATTATAGCCTTGGGTTTTTAAGAAGATCAACAGTTCCTACAACATATTATACGGATATGTCCACATAAATCAGCACTACGGAGAGTGAGTGAATTGATTTTGCAGTAGTATATCATAAATCATAAGTTAGAGAGAAGTTGTTTGAAGTAAGAAACCTATCCTTTTCAGTAAGATGCCTATTATGAGATCTAAACACCAGATCAGATCAACATTTTTTTTCTCCAGCACAGTTTTTAAGCAAACATAGGTTTGAGATTTTGAGTTAATGGCATTAGGAGCTAACTATATCTTGTCCCTCTCTTGCTTACACATGAGACATGCAAGTTAAAAGACAATTTAATTGCAGTTCAACAATCAGCTGCTATCCACAGTAGGTTGTTTATGAGGACAATGGAAAAGGAGAATCGGATCACCTGCATGATGACTAAGACATCCAGAGGGTCACTGTCCTCACAGAGGGTACGAGGGATGAACCCATAGTTATGGGGGTATACAACTGATGAGTAAAGAACACGATCGACCTGAAATGACAGAGTTTTTCAGGTAACTAAGCTAAAAAAAGTTCATACTTCTGATTGTGTATCAAAAGATACCAGTTATACCTTGATCAGTCCAGTCTTTTTATCAAGTTCATACTTCACCTTGCTCCCCTTGCTGATCTCAACCACCTGCAGAGACCAAGCAAATTAGTAGGTTGACATACTAAGGATAATTCTTAACCAATGCAAAACTCTAACCATAAACATTCATTAACTTTATCAGGTAATATAAATAACCTTAACCATATATTAGCCTCTCGTAAGTCCTACGTACCTAGGTGAAAAATCCACCTTACAACAGCGAATTGAAAAGTTAAAGTACCATTTCATAAGGTAGCTTAAAGTCAGAGTGACAGCAAAATAAGACTTCTTGGAAGTATTTTGGTTTACTCAGATTTTGTCAGCTGCTCTAAGGTATTATTAAGAAATTAGAGCATCAACATAGATCCCAATCTTGGTTGCTCATAAAAAACTCAAAGATTTACAATCAGTTTAGGACTTAAAATACGTAGTGAGCCTGTTAAAATTTAGCTTATACATGAAATATTAACTGCCTAGTTCGCTTATACAGTTATACCAATAGGTGCAGTAATATTATATATCAGTTGTAAACTTTTGAAGTAATACAAAGAATCCTTACCACATTGAAAATCTGTGGGGCACCAGGTCCTGCAGCAAAATATAAATTTTAGCTCATGAATAGTCCAGGAGCCATTTCTTTGCACAATCGTTGGGAAAGGCTGTTGCCCTTAACAGAATAAAAAAAATACCTATCTCGAGATCATGCCAAGGATGAGCTGCAACTGATCTCCTTGTCATGGAAGAGAGTATTCTTTCATTAAGAGGTGGAATGGAAGTCTTCTGGGACACTGGAGCCTTGACTGGAGTTTCAATTGGTGGAGCCATCATCAAATGCTGCACATCCACATATTAGCAGCATGTAAGTAACTCCATAGATATGGGAAAAGTAAATGTTAGCAAGCAGAGCTATTGAATGAAGTTGTCCAACAAAAATAGGGAAGAAATATATGTATATTTACATATCTAAGGGTCCCAAACTCTAAATGGCCTTCAACAAAAATTATAAAATGTCGCAGGATTATATTTCTTTATAGATCAAAGAAAAAGACTAAGAGATAAGGTAAATGTAGGATGCATCATCTGATATAGAGGTTACAACTTGCATACTTGCAAAACTGATCTATTAGTATAACTAGCAACGCCAGATCTATCTCACTTAGCTCTAGATATGCATAATCTGCTTGCTCGAGTTAGAAAACTGTCAACATTTAAGTTGTAAAACGAAGAAGAAAATCGACTAAGCAAAAGTTCTACGTAAGGAGCAATCACGAGCAACTCCAGTCCATATTAAGAGTCAAATGTACGATAACAAAGAAATACAAACGATGTAACCGAAAGAAGTCATGATAATCCAGTTCATGAATTCGCGGTATACGATACAGAACTCAAAGCAGAATGTAACCGAAAGCAGAAAATTTCTAATACTACACGAAATGAACTCCAGAACGCGACAAATACATGATAAATTCGTATAAATCTACGCCTAAAACAGAGAAACTAAGGTGCTTAAAGGCATTTATGGCAGAGATATTGGCTCATTCGCATAGAATATAAACAGAGTGAAATCAACAAAATATATTAGCATAAATTACAGAAATCCGTAAATGCATTATTACAAAAGCGTCATTAAACAAAACTTACTACAGATACATTAGCGCATTTTCGAAGAACAAAAAAATAAAGTGAAATGCAACAAAATATATTAGCAAAAAATTACATTAAAAAATGCCGTGACGAAAACGATCCGTAAAATGCATTATTACAAAACGACAAAAAAATGAAAAAAAAAAAAGGGAAATAAATGCCTGAAACAATGACATTTAGCGCATTTTCGAAGAACAGAGAAAATAAAGTGAAATTCAACAAAATATATGAGCAAAAAATTACTGGAAAATGCATTGAACAAAACGATTCGTAAAATACATTACAACAAAACGACAAAAAATATTTAAAAAAATATATATGAAAATAAAAAGTACGGAAAATGAGGATCGTTACCTGAAACAACGAAGGAGAGAAAAGCGTCGGTGCAAAGCAAAACAGAGCTCAGATCTGTAAAGAAAACAAAAACAAAAGAATATGAAGAACGAGAAAAGGGAAAGAGTATTTATAGAGGAGATTTAAAGAGAGAGAAATGTAAAACCTAGAGAGAGAAAGTGAGAAATAAGCAGACAGTTGAGTAAAGGGAAAGAGTAAAACGCGTTTCCCTTCTTCCCGCTCTCTTCTGTTCAACACTTTTTTGCCATTTATGCTGCTCTTAAAGCATATTCTTACGTTTCTTCTTTTTCTTTTTTTGATTGATTTCTAGATTCTAAGGTCTCGTTTGGTTCGAACACAATTAGTAATGCATGTTAGATCTCTTTCGTTTTATTTTGTTTGTCATAGTGTGACTAAACAAGTTTAACTAAAAAATAATAAAACTTTCGGATATGGTAAAATAGGAAATTAGTAGTTAAATTATTTCTAAATTTAAAAATATGTCCTTTTTTTGTTCATTCGGAAGAACTTGCGCGCGACTAATTCCACTGAATATTTGCCACCTTCCACCAAAATTTGGATAATGAAAAGAAAAATTTTAATGTTTTTTTAGATAAATTAATAAGAAAAGTATGACAAACTAACTGTAACGGAGGAACTAATATGAATATTAGTTAGGTGTGGATATTAATGCAAAGATTATTTCTGCTCGAATGAGAATCATTGACCTTATAGATTTATACGCTTTGTATCATTTAAAAAGTTTGTTTATTGTAAAATTTTATTAATAAAAAATACTCCAATTATGAGGATTAGCTTTGTTAATATATATTTTTAATATATACTATGCTAATCCATATTCTATCTTATATAAAATAAGAAATAAATTCCTATTTAATCTATGCATGTATCGGTATATAGAAATGAAAAAGTTAAATTAAGCGTTGTAAAAAGTAATCTTAGTAGTAATTTTTATGTGGTGGTGCCAAGTACAACCAAACATGGTATAAAACAATGTGATTTTTTCATGAGCATAGTTTAAATACCATGTGCGAACCAAACTACCCCTAAGAAAAGAAGCAAAATTGGAAAGTTCTGGACACGTGGAGTGTTATGATTGGGTGAGATGTGTGAGTGGTGGGACCAGGAAGGGTGAAAGTGACGGAATTGCTAACAGTCGTTTGATGGGAAAACGGAAGGTGAGATGTTGTGGTTAAGGGGATTAAGTTTGTGCGGTGGAGGGAATATTCGGCTACCTACGTGGTGCATGGTCGCCTTCCATTTGGCGTGAGAACGAAAAGACTTCATCTAATTTATTTTGGGAGACTTGTCCAAATCTCTCATCCAATTTTAGTGCATTCATTCTTTTGTCCTTAACAAAATTGTTAATAATGAAAGAGAGGTTTACGAAAATAAGCATCAAAATCAAAATATTTACCTACTTAAATTCATATGTTTTATATTTATGAGTTCTACCCATAAATTATTTACATATCCCAGTCAGACTATAACAACAATATACAGTTATAAATGGATAGGTTGGATAAATACTTTTAATTTTATGGGTAGTATAAATTTTAATGGATAAGGTGGATAAATATTTTGGATTTTAATAGTATATAGTGTAAAAAATCCATAGTGAAACTCCACTACAAAATACAACATGTCATGTATCCCTATTTTTTAAAACAAGATTAAATTACTAGTATTATTTAAAAAGTTGGAGCTCAATGAGAACGAGGGGCAAGAATATGAATGTTTCCTGACGTTAAGAATGCTTCTAAATGTTTAATAGATTAAACTAAATGTTAAGATTTAAGAATACTAAAATAAATGTCTAATGATAAGCATTTGGATTATTAAAGTAAGAGTAAAATGTCTTCTTTGATAAGAACATCTAAAACATCGTCAATCAAGGAAATAAGATCGGTAATAAAATTGAATATTTCTTTTTTAGTTAGTCTACGCATGACTGATTCATTTGGATTATTGTGCATGTATTTAAAATCTTGATTAATTAGTAGTAAAATTAAAATATTATTTATAAAATAAGCTTGATAAAGTTTAGAGAGTTGATATTTTAAAATTAACAAACTCATGAAAAATGATATTACTAGTGAAATAATGTAAAACTTTCGAATTAAAAAGACTGTTATTCAAATTAGGATGAAAGAAGAATATACCTGAAACACAAATATCACGAACTTTGCTACGTGGGAATAATAACACAAGTTGTTCTTTTTGCTTAATTATACGAAAGCAAAATAGATTCCCCTTCTTATTTTCTACGGAAATTATTATTTTCATCGTGGATACATAACAAGTTTGACTAGAAGTCTAGAACCATATTCGACTATCCATATTATCATATTTAATCATATACTAAAGAAACTATGAAGTTAAAAGATGCATATATAATAAATACTACGACATTGGTCCAACTTTAGACGTGGAAACAACTTAGTTTTCTTTAACAAAAATACTTGTGTTCGGCAAGTTGTTCAAAACTTCAAATATTCCCATATTCTGGTATAAAGAGGATATCTTTTTCAAAAAAAAAAGATGATACTTATTTTTCAATTGATAAAATATCTTGCGTTTGGCTGGCGTGTTCTTCAAATATCTCCATGCTCGCAAACATGCAACATACAAAAATCTCGTGATTGGACATGTTCAAACAACTACTACTTCTTTAGATTTGTTTTTCTTTCTTTGTATAGTTAATAATCGGGTCGATAGGAAATAAATCTTGTCAGCAAGGATGAAGAAAATATTGAGATTTGAATTTTTTATCATACAATTTAAAATAGAAAGATCGTCAATATTTCATAACTATTCGAAATTGAACAACTTTGCATTCCATGAATTTTGTCTTATATTATTCCGTTGTTAGAAAAAAAAAAAACTTATTTTTGCCCTCGACACTAGCAATGCTCCAATCGGAGAATAAGTTTAAGCTGGAAAATTTTATGAGCAAATTTCGACTTTTTTTTTAAGAAGAAGAAGAAGTTGGATATAGATGTAAAACCTATTCATTTTACGTTGAAGCTTTAATTTGTTCATATTTTTAAAGACAAATACAAGTTGCTAACGACAATTACTTGCTTGTTAAATAATTTTTCATATTACATGAACAAATCTTAACCCTTAAATATATGGCATTGTAAAGTTATGTAAACTACTTTTGCTAATATATGTTTGCGTGATGGCCTAGTTTATTTAGTTAGCAAATAAAGGAGAACATGGAATATATGAGTGATGGGGTGGCAGAAGTAACGTTGAAGTAACTTCTTATTCGAGATATATTCCCCCTTTCTCTTTGATATTTCGCATGCATATAATATGGCTTTGTAACAGACTTCACCCACCTTCCTTTATGTTGGCGCATCACTTTTTTCTCATTTCTTTCTTAAGAAAAGATGAACGAAATTGGTAAAATTCAACACAAGTTGATATAGACTACTTTAATATATTCCAAATTTGAAGAAAGCCAAGGTCAGTTCATACATCACGATCTTCCACAAGGATTATATATTATAGATATTTTAGTTAATATAAATTGATATTTATTAAAAATATTTGTTATCAGTATAACTTAACCGATTATATAAGCAATAATTGCTTTGTAATTTGTGATCTTCTATCAAGCTTACTATGATAAGTTACTTTTCTTCACATATAATTTGATCTAGTAGTATAAGAATATATACACATCAATACAAAGAACTTCATAAATATTATTTATTATAATAGTTGGAGATCAATGTTTGCCAGTTGCACCACACGTCTTTGCTTTGATTAAGGGGACCGAATTTTCGTATGTCTTTGTATTATATTTGTGAATGAGTCAATGTTGACAATTATAGACAACCAATTCTACCTAGGAATCTGCTGTTATAATTACCCCGTCAACATTCTAGACTTGTCAACGTTAAACATTTGTGTGGATCTGCTCGTGTCTTAGATTTAGTCATAGTAATATACTAGACTAAATTAATCTCTGTCATTTATATTCTACTAATTTTTTTTCAAACTTAATTATATTGTCGTTACTATGTAAACCAATTAGTAGTAATTAGAACGTCTGAAAATGAAAGGATGGGGTTGGGGGAGGGCTACTTAGGCCACGTTTGGAAATGGCACAACTTGTATATAGACAAGTATCTATATAGTGGCCAGCCGGTACTTCAAATTTCAAAATACATTTATTTTCGAAATTTGATTACATAGGCACTTCTACGTGCACACTGTCCCCCCACTCTCTCATATATATGCTTATTCTTTATTCTTCGTTATTAAGGCCTCATTTGTTTGCACTTAATAGGGGTCTGAATAATTCAGATAACTATCTATTAAGTGTATTTGTTTTTTATTCTTGAAAAGTTCTTAATAGACCTTATTAACTCTTAATAAATAAGATCTTTAACCATGTCTTTATACCATACAGACTCTTAAAAGTGATACTAACTTCTTTTTCGGAAATAATTTCTCATGGTTTGTAACTGGCTTCTCACCCCCTCTTTCTCTCTCCAACTACCAAAGCCAAAAGCACTAATATACTTCAAAACTTTTATTGAAAATTTTAGAATTGGAATTTACAAACGTGAATCCTTTTCCTAATCATATTTTTCATCTTCAAATTTGGAGTTTAACAAGATCCATTTCAAAATATTATTTGAGAAGAATAGAAGCAAAAAATAGAAGTGGGCGTAATTCAGATTCAGATGTTGAAAACAAACAGTCTTAATTTGTTAATATTCAGTTCTAGAAATCATATCTTAATATTCAGATGTGTATTCAGGTTCAGGCATCTTAATCTTAATAAAAACAAATGGCCCCTAATACGCTCATCCGATTTTTTTCAATCTGGTTAAACATATTCATTTGAAATTATTATAAAGCTTCGTTTGATGATTGTAATGTCATGATAAGCTGTACATATACAATTCATACATCAGCTTGAGTCTGTTTAGTACTTAATTAATTTGTATACTTTGTTGTTTAACTACGATAAGTAATTACATGGTTTATGTCATATATAGGGATGTTATATGCTTTGTAACTAGACGAGGTATATGAGTCATATATGGAGCGTTTTGTGTAGTTACACTAAAATTTATCCTTTTGGATATTAAAGTTAGTTAATGTTTATAATGTTTCATATAACCTGTTTGGCCAAGCTGCCAAAAACTACTATTTTGAAAAGTACTTCCGAAATAAGTACTTTTGAAGAAAATAAGCAATTTTTAGCATTACATAGCTTTAGGAGTTAGGAGTTAGGAGTTAGGAGTTAGTTAAGAAGGAATCTTTTCAGTTAGAAGTTACTTAGAGATGTTATTCCATCTGAGTAGATTACATAGCTTAGCATTCTTAGCTATAAATATATATATATATATATATATATATATATATATATATATATATAAGATACAATTCATATCATCAATAAGAATTACAACTTTTACTCAACACTATTCTAAATTCATCTCTTCCCTTCCATCCTTAGTTGTTCAACTCGAGCCTTTCTGTAAGCTCCTGCTCAGGTTGACTTGCTCGAATCCTTTGAGATTCCTGGAATTCCAATATCAGTGGTATGCGAGCCCTCAAATCCTTGGCAGTTATGACGAAGAATACAAATCACAGGAAAGTTCTTCGACTGAAATGGGGGAAATTAAGGAAATGATGCAGAAAATATTAGGAGAAATTATAAATCTAAGTGGGAAAGTTTCTAATCTGAAGAAATTGGATCATACAGTTGCAGAATTAAAGGAACGGTTGGTACATTCTAAAGGAACCAGAGGAGAAGCATAATTAAGGAGACAATCTATGGATAGGCAAGCTATGGAACCTGAAGAAGCATTGCACCAGTTCAAAGAAAAAACTACCCCTAATTCATACTTTTCAAGGTTGTCAAAGTTGGAGTTTCCAAAGTTCTCTGGGGAGGATCTTAGGTCCTGGTTGTATAAAGTTGATCAATTCTTTACCGTTGATGATATTCCTTCGAGTCAACGGGTAAAGGTTGCAGCAGTACATATGGAGGAGGATGCAATACAGTGGCATCAAGCTTACATGAAACCCAGAAGGTACTCTTCTCCTCCTACTTGGAGTGATTATGTATTAGCATTAATTGAAAGGTCTGAATCTGATTATGATGACCCTATGGAAGAACTAAAACAAGTGACCCAAACTGGTAGGTAAAAGAGTATCAAAACAGGTGGATAAATTCTTACCAGAGTGAATATTGAACCTGAAAATGCTCTAAGCTGTTTCTTGGGTGGTTTAAAGCCAAATTGAATAAAGCTGTGAGAATGGCAAATCCTCAATCTCTATATGAAGCCTATAAGCTAGCCAGGATACAAGAATTCCTTAATAAAGAAAATGCTAAGGCACATAGACAACCAGTTACAAATCCCTATCATAAAACCCCCCTATAAGACTACTTTTGATAGTAAATACTCTTCTAAACCAATTCTACCAACTCCCAAAAATGACAATTCCTATAAATCCTACAAAAATGACACCAACCAATAGAGAAGCTCAAATAGAAGAACTCTAAGCATGGAGGAAATGAATGATAAGAGGGCACAAGTTTTATGCTATTTCTGTAATGAAAAGTACACCTTGGGTCACAAATGTCAAAATGTTAAACAGCTATATATCATTGAAATAGAGGAAGAAGAATCAGTAAATGATTGTGAGGAGGAAGGTATTGATCCAGTTATAGAAGAGGAACAACCTGTAGAACAGATGGCCATATCAGTTCATGCTCTAAATGGATACTTTGGGTTTAAAACTATGAGAGTAACTGGCTACCACGCAAGAAAACCTTTGCATATATTGATAGACAGTGGTAGCACCCATAATTTCATTGATGCAAGATTAGTGGAGGAACTTGGGTGCCCTACGACTGTTACTGGTCCTCGGGTAGTAGCTGTGGCAAATATGGTAGTATGATGAAAGTAAACAGGGGGTGTCAGATTTCTTGGATACTGCAGGGAGCAGAGTTCACTGCAGAATTCTTGTTGCTACCTTTAGGGTCTTGTGATGTGGTGCTCGGAGTACAGTGGCTTCTCACCTTAGGATATATCAAAATGAACTTCAGTTCATTAACTATGGAATTCAAATACAAGGGCAAAAAACATGTACTCAGAGGAGCTGAAAGCCAAATCAAGACAATGAGTGCAGATAAGCTGTCAAAAGCTGCAAGCACTCAATCTCAATTATCCATGATTCATGTCAAACCTTATAAGGGTCCTGAAGTACAATAGTATTCAGTAGAAACCAAAGAGGTGTTTGGAAGTGCACCTAAGCTACTGAAACTGTTAGATGAGTTTAAGGATTTGTTTTGAAGAGCCTACTACATTACCTCCTTCCAGAGGTTTATTTGATCACAGAATTGAACTACAACAAGGAACTGAACCAATTAACAAGATACCTTATAGATATCCATTTGTCAAAAAAGATGTAATTGAAACACTGGTGCAACAAATACTGGACCAAGGGATAGTTCAACCAAGCTGCAGCCCCTTTGCTTCTCCAGTGGTCTTAGCAGGAAAAAAAGACGGCACATGGAGATTGTGTGTAGACTACAGAGACCTCAACAAGCACACTGTTAAGAATAAATTTCCTATTCCTATGGTGGAAGATTTGCCAGATGAGTTAGGAGGATCCAAAGTATTCTCTAATATTGACTTAAGGTCTGGATATCACCAGCTTAGAATGGCATCAGAAGATGTGCAGAAAACAGCTTTCAGGACACACTCAGGCCACTATGAGTACTTGGTCATGCCATTTGGCCTGTCTAATGCCCCTGCAATATTTCAAGGCCTTATGAACTCTGTATTCAAAGAATTCATGAGGAAGTATGTACTTGTATTTTTTGATGACATATTGATATACAACAAGGGCATTGAAGAACATGTGAATCATCTCAGAAGTGTATTCAAGGAAATTAGGAAACATCATTTGTTTGCTAAAATAGTAAATATTTCTTTGGGGTACACATGATAGAATACCTGGGGCACTTTATTACAGCAGAGGAGTAGCTACTGATCCCCAAAAGATTGAAGCTGTGAAAAGCTGGCCAATTCCAACAACTCTTAAATAACTCAAAGGTTTCCTTGGTCTAGCTGGTTATTACAGAAGATTCATTAGGAATTTTGGTGTGATTAGTAGACCTTTAGCTGATCTGCTCAAGAAGGACAACTTTAAATGGAATGATTCAGCATCCTATGCTTTTGAGCAGCTCAAGAAGGCCTTAACTGAGGCTCCTGTACTGGCCTTACCTAACCCTACTAAAATATTTGTCATTGAAACAGATGCCAATGGCTATGGTATAAGAATAGTTTTAATGCAGCAAGGCCATCCCATAGCCTTCATTAGTAAGTCACTCTCTCCTAGACATGCAGCTTTATCAGTCTATGATAGGGAACTCCTAGCTATAGTGCATGCAGTCACCAAATGGTCTCAGTACTTATTGGGACAAAAATTTATTATTACAACTGATCAAAGAGCCCTGAAGTTTCTAATGGAGCAGAAGATCCACGCCAATTCACAACTCATGTGGTTGACAAAATTGATGCCTTTTGATTGTACTATTGGGTACAAAAAGGGAGTGGAGAATAAAGTGGCTGATGCTCTCTCAAGAGTAGATGGAGCAGAACTACTGGCATTAACAATCTCAACAACTGATTCTAACCTATTATAGGCTATAGCAGATAGTTGGCATTCAGATCCTGAACTCAAATCCCTTATTGAACAGCTGTCATTACAACCTGGTAATTATCCTCACTTCACTTGGATTAACCAACAACTGAGGAGGAAAGGAAGACTGGTGGTGGGGAAATCTGCACAACTGAGACAGGAAATCATGTCATTCTGGCACTCTACAGCACAAGGAGGCCATTCAGGAGTAGATGCTACACTGAAGAGGTTGCTTACATTGTTTTACTGGAAGAGTATGAGAAGGGATGTGAAGGAATTTGTGCAAAATTGTGATGTATGTCAGAAGTGTAAAGCCGACTTAGCTGCATATCCTTGGCTACTGCAATCACTATCTATACTTGATGTAGTTTGGTCCCAGATTAGTATGGATTTCATAGATGGGTTGCCCAAATCCCATGGTTATGAGGTCATATTGGTTGTTGTTGACAGACTAAGCAAGTATGCCCACTTCATTCCTTTGAAACACCCATATACGGCCCAACTAGTAGCCAAAACCTTCTTGGATGTCATTTGCAGGTTACATAGATTCCCTGATACTATCACAAGTGACAGAGATGCAGTTTTTCTAAGTACTTTTTGGCAAGAGCTGTTTGTACTACAAGGAGTTCAGTTGAATACTTCATCTGCTTACCACCCTCAATCTGATGGCCAGACAAAGGTACTAAACAGGTGTTTAGAGACATATTTGAGGTGTTTCTGTGCTGAGGATCCTGCTGGCTGGTCTGACTGCATGCCTATGGCTGAGTATTGGTACAATTCCTTACATCACTTAGCTATTCAAACCACTCCTTGTGAAGCTCTATATGGTCGACCCCCACCCCTCTACTTACCCTACCTGCCAGGAGAATCTGCTTCAGCTGAAGTTGATAACACCCTCCTTAATAGAGAGTTGAAATTGCAGCTGTTAAAACACCACCTTACCAGAGCCCAACTAAGAATGAAACAGCAAGATGACTTGCACAGAAGTGATTGGAACTTTAATGTTGCAAATTACTGTTTCCACCCATCCTTGCCATAAGCTTGCTTCCAAGTATTATGGACCTTTCCAAATTCTTAAGATAGTAGGTCCTGTTGCTTATACACTCTTATTCCCATCATCAGTAAAAATCCACCCTACAGTACATGTATCATTGTTAAAGAGGTGTTATGAGTTGTCTAGCCATGTCACTTACCCCCCCTATACTTGACATTGCTAGTCCCCATTGTCCTGAGCCTAAGGCAATTCTACAGAGACGCATGGTCAAAAAGGGTAATAGAGCAGTAACTCAAGCATTAGTCAAGTGGTTGGGCCTTCCTACTGATGCTGCTACTTGGGAGTATGTCCAAGAACTACAGACAAGATTTCCAGAGTTTGATCCTTGTGGTCAAGGATCTTATTCGGGGGGGGGGGGGGAGTATTGATACATGAATAGTTATATCGATCGACAAGTCAGCACTTGAAGCCTAGTCGAAAGCTGAGTCAGCATTGCAGTTAAATCAAGTCAGCACTGCAGTTAACAGAAAGGAGTCAAGAAAGCAGTTAGGAGTTAGTTAAGAAGGAATCTTTTCAGTTAGAAGTTACTTAGAGATATTATTCCATCTGAGTAGATTACATAGCTTAGCATTCTGAGTAGATTACATAGCTTAGCATTCTTAGCATTCTTAGCTTAGATTATATATATAAGATACAATTCATATCATCAATAAGAATTTTAACTTTTACTCAACACTATTCTAAATTCATCTCTTCCCTTCCATCCTTAGCTGTTCAACTCGAGCCTTTCTGTAAGCTCTGCTCATCTGGACTTGCTCGAATCTTTTGAGATTCCTGGAATTCCAATATCAACACCGTTCAAACTTCCGAAAGAGCTCCAGGAAAACAAGAATTAACTCCCTGGAAAATGTTCCAAAAGTTCTGTTTTTCTTGGAGTTCTGCTTATAAGTTTAAAATTTTTGAATTGAACTTCAGAAAAAAATCTTAGAGTCTAACGCTCCATTTGGATGGATATTACTCATCGTTTCATAATATATTGTATTGTATAATGTTTGGATAGACTGTAATGTTTTGTGGTATAATAAGGTAAAGGGTATAATAAAAATATTAAAATAATAAGTTTGGCCATGATGGGAAGAAAAAAAAGGTAACGATGCCATCACTCCAAATCAGTCGTTACATAAAGTAACAACTTTCATCGTTACGTAACGATAGATTTAACCATACAATACAATGGTACTTGGAGTAACAACCAAAACAAACATCGTACTCATAGTAATAATACAATATGATATAATGGGTGACAACCATCAAAATAAGTTGTAAGCAACTATGAATATTCTTCTAAAACTTTATAACCGTTGGCTATTCATTGTCTAGTGCTGTAAAATATGGCCACCCAACCTAAATTTCACGAAAAATTTAGGGAAATTTTGATCACTAGCCATTTTTGGACGCGCTCATTAGGGACTATCCACCGTTTCCAAATTCATTGAAGAATCACCAAAAATTCGCGCGCACACTTAAGCTCCATTAGCGTTGGAAAAACACCCCACACTAGCCCATAATAAAATACCGGGGCTTTGAACAAAAGTTGTTCAAAGCCCAAGTATTTTATTATGGGACTTTATATATAAAGCTTCAGTCCCATAACAAAATGCTGGGCTTTGAACAAGTTTTGTTCACAGCCCCAGCATTTTGTTATGGGACTGAAGCTTTATACAAAGTCCCATAACAAAATGCTGGGGCCTTGAACAAAACTTGTTCAAAGTCCCAGTATTTTATACTGGGGTTCTGAAGCTTCCCAGTATAAATACTGGGATTTGTCCGGAGGTGGCTATTTCTCAGCGAATTTGTTTTTGACTGCTACAAATCAATTAACGCACGCCAAACAAGCCCCTGCACGAATTTTTTACGAAAATTATGTAAAAATTTTGTCTAGAGGCTATTTTTGCCACTGCTATTTGATTTTAGGTCACTTTTTCTTTGGTTGTGCAAAAGAAGTCATCTTTTGGAACTTCAATCCTTATGGACTGAAGGTATGAAGTTCAACTTCAGTCCAAAAGAGATGAAGTTTACGCATTTTATGCCTAAAAGTTCAGCTCTTGTGGGCTGAAGTTGAACTTCATACCTTCAGCCCACAAGGATTAAAGTTTCAAAAAGTGACTAAAAACTAAATATTTTGAAAAGAATAGCTCCAACTGTAAAGGCGAGCCAAGAAAGTGGATATTCATGCACTTTCCCCGAAAATTGTGGTTCCAAGTCCTAATATAAATCTTTGGGCTAAGATGTAATGGGCTTGCCCAACCCAAAACTGGACAGAAATATGAAATTTCTAGCCTCCAATGACAGCTTTGTCAATCACAAGAAAAGTCTTACTCCCTCTGTTTAAAAAAAGATGAACTCATTTGATTTTGTACGGAGTTTAATAAAAAAAAGAAAGACTTTTGAAATTTGTGGTTTAAAATAAGTTAGAGATATTTGTGTGGCTATAAATCATTTTATTAAAGGTAAAAGTAAAAGTTTATTTCAAAATTTAGAAAGAGATCATTTTTTTTAAACATGCTAAAAAAAATAAGTTCATCATTTTTAAAATGGATGGGGTATGTTTTTTGCTCCCATAGTAAAAGATCCTACAGTATCCTACCAGCAAGACTTGTTGATTGCCAGGGAATTTCCCTATGTGACTTCTACTGATCGAACGCCAAGAACTTCTCCTTATGGGGGGCAAAAAAATATAAGACTTTGCGTACAAGGGTCAAAATTGTTATTGTGATGCCATATCTGTCCATTTTGCAAAAGGTTCGTTATGGGCCTTAATCCATGATTTTGGGTAAAATTTTCGTGCAGAGGCCTGTTTGGCGCGTGTTAATTTATTTGTGGCCGTCAAAAATAAATTCGCTGAGAAATATCCACCTCCAGACAAATCCCAGTATAAATACTGGGGCCTTGAACAAAACTTGTTCAAAGCCCCAGTATTTATACTAGGAAGCTTCAGAACCCCAGTATAAAATACTGGGGCTTTGAACAAGTTTTGTTCAATGCCCCAGCATTTTGTTATGGGACTGAAGCTTTATATATAAAGTCCTATAACCCATAACAAAATGATGGGGCTGTGAATAAAACTTGTTCAAAGCCTCAACATTTTGTTATGGGACTGAAGCTTTATATATAAAATCTCATAACAAAATACTTGGGCTTTGAACAAGTTTTGTTCAAAGCCCCAGTATTTTGTTATGGGACTAGTCTGGGGTGTTTTTCCAACGCTAATGGAGCTTAAGTGCGCGCGCGAATTTTTGGCTATTCTTCATTGAATTTGGAAACGGTGGATAGTCCCCAATGAGCGCGTCCAAAAATGGCTAGTGATCAAAATTTTCTTGATTTTGGGGGTGAATAATAGAAGGGAAAATTTCATATCTAACCAAATATATAACATGGCCCTATAGTTTAATACAGTAAAAATTTCGTACAGGGGCCTGTTTGGCGCGCATTAATTGATTTGTAGCCGTCAAAAACAAATTCGCTGAGAAATAGCCACCTCCGGATAAATCCCAGTATAAATACTGGGGCCTTGAACAAAACTTGTTCAAAGCCCCAGTATTTATACTGAGAAGCTTCAGTAAACTAACCCCAGTATAAAATACTGGGACTTTGAACAAGTTTTGTTCACAGCCCTAGCATTTTGTTATGGGACTGAAGCTTTATATATAAAGTCCCATAACAATAACAAAATGCTGGGGCTGTGAACAAAACTTGTTCAAAGCCTCAGCATTTTGTTATGGGACTGAAGCTTTATATATAAAGTCCCATAACAAAATACTTGGGCTTTGAACAAGTTTTGTCCAAAGCCCCAGTATTTTGTTATGGGACTAGTCTGGGGTGTTTTCCAACGCTAATGGAGCTTAAGTGTGCGCGCGAATTTTTGGCTATTCTTCAATGAATTTGGAAACGATGGATAGTCCCCAATGAGCGCGTCCAAAAATGGCTACTGATCAAAATTTCTCTTTAATAGACACAATTAATATACAATAATGGCTAGCCAAAAAGATGCTAATAAATAGGTTTATGCATATCCTTTATCCTAACAAAGTTGCGTTAATTATGTTGTAAACATACGTAATGAAAGTAAATCCTATATTTAAGGAGTCCCACAAGTCACGTAATCTACAATCTCTTCCAAATATATATCCAATGCTACTGATTTATTTTTTACCAAATATATCGCAAATATATTCACCATAATACACGCAAATATATTCACCATAATATATTCAGCAATTTATTCAATACATATGCAATTGAAAGAGATACTGTTCAAAAATATGCAAGGTATACTATATATGCAAGGTAATATGCAACAAATATATACTGTATATATTCACCAAATATATCGCAAATATATTCACCATAATATACACCAAATATATTCACCATAATATATTCAGCAATTATTCAATACATATGCAATTGAAAGAGATACTGTTCAAAAATATGCAAGGTATACTATATATGCAAGGTAATATGCAACAATATTGTATGTGCAAGTATTCACTATATATATATATATATATATATATATATATATATATATATATATATATCAGTAATATGCAAGGAATACCAGACTGTAGGGAAGAAAGATGGAAATGCTCTGTTCACTGAAGGGTTTTTCGGTTTACAATTCCAAGATAAAGTGAGAAAACTGTTGTTAGATGAAAAGTCTCATGTATTTGGTTTTGAATTTTTTTAACTTTTTATTTACCACTTGATTGACATATTACCTTAATATTAGGAGATAAAATCGTGTATTTTAATTAGTTATTATCAGATCATTATAAAATGATATGCATTAACAAAAACTGTCAATCACATATCCCACGAAAATAGGCATTAAATAGGGGAAGTTATCAGTGTAAACAAGGTAACTCACAAGGTAAACTAGTAATTAATTGAGATTCTGAAAAAATAATAAATGCAGTGAAAAAAAAAACGCAAGTTCCCACAAAAGTAAGCACGCTTGGAGGGGAGTTAATCTGTTTTTAAAAATGGCTAATAAAAGATACCTACATAAGTCTAATTGTCTATATACAATAAATTACAAAAAATGTATCTATTTCTGTTAAAGACACTTCCAAATGTCTATACAATATAAAAATCACATAATAGAAATAGGAAACCTTCTGGCATCCGGTCAGAGATTTGACTCTCCATAAGAAAAGTCTGTTAAAAATGGCATCATAAAAAAGTTAATTGCGATTGCAAACTTTTATATTAGCAAAAGACCTAGTGATCGCCTGAAGCTTCCTTCTAGTGGTCGACAACAACTTTTCCTGATGGGGCTTTCTTTGTAAGAATTTTCTTAAGGGGTCAAATTTGTAGCAACAGCTCCAAATGTGTCTTTTGTGCACTAAAACTTCATGATTTGGGTGCAAAGTGCAGAAATAGCCACTTTTGTGTGTGCTCTTGTAATGTCGGTGATTTATGGACACACCTTTGTAGAGGTTGGCCAGGTTGGCCATGTTGCCTAGCTTTAGATCATTGGGGTTGAAGTTCACAAGTTAAGCTAACTTCATCTTTTTTAGACTGAAGTTAAAATTTGTTTTTTTTTTTGCTCAACTTAAAAAAAAGTTTGAATTTGGTTTGATGTTGAGCCCAACTTCGTACTTTTATTTGATTTTGGTTAATTTTCAGACAAAAAAATTTAATTTGCGTGAACTTCACCCGTGGGTATTCTTTTTTGGAAAATTTACACCATATAACTACCCTAATAGCTTAATTACAAAACATAACGATACTTTTTGAATATTTACAATACATAACGATACTTTTCCCTAATTACCCCACATAACAATTTTATCATTTCCCCTCTCCCAAACATTAAACCCTAATTTCCTCTCTTCTCTCTCCTTCTCTCCCTCCTCCACCATTCCCCACCCATCGCCGCCCCTCCTCCACCATCCCCCACCCATCGCCGCCCCTCCCCCTTCCCCTCTCTCGCTGTTCCTCGCCGGATTTGCTGCCCCGTCTCTGTTGCGGCGCTGCTGCCGCCGCAGTGCAGCGGCGCTGCCCCTCGCGGCGGCGCTGCTGCATTGTGGTGGCAAGCAGCCCCGATACGTGTGTTTTTGGTGTTTTTCCGGTGAGTTTTTCCCGATCTGCTCCCTTTCTTCTTCTTTTTTCTTTTTTCCTTTTTGTATGTGTATATATATGTATGTTTATGTATATATTTGTATTTTGTATATAAATTCGTATTTATCTTTGTATATTTTTGTATATTGTATATAAATGTCTATATTCACCCCTTTTGTATGTGTATGTGTTTGTATATATGTGTATGTGTTGTATGTTTGTGTAGAATGGATAGTTATTTGTATTTTGTGTTTTTTGTATTTTTGTGTATGTGCAGTGTATATCTTTTGTATGTTTGTGTATATTTGGTTGTGTATAGTTTCAAAACAGTAAATTTTTAAAGTTTTGGAATGTATATATTTGTATTTTTGAATGTTACATCTTGTAGATCTAAAAAAAAAAAAAAAAAAGGTTTCGAGTGGTAGCAGCGGCGCCGGCGGCGGCTTTCCGGTGGTCAGCGGTGGCTGGCCGGCGCTGGTGAGTGGTGGCAACACCTCCAGGCAGTGTTGGGTGGGTGTTGGTTGGGAGAAAGCAAGGAAGAAGGAGATGAAACCATAAATTGTAGGTTTTGTAGAAATTTGTATATGGAATGTGAAAAAACTATTGTTATATTGTGTAAAGTTATAAAGTATTGTTATTTTTGTAAATATGGTGTTAGGATTGTATATTTGTGTAAATCTCCCTTCTTTTTTGGCTGTAATGATTTGAGGATGGATAACTACACTTATAAGTAATATTTACAAAATGACCAAAAACTAAATAACATTGGTAAAACTGAATGTGTAGTTAAATATTACAATTTTGGTGCATATGTAATGTGAATATCTTTCAAATAAATGAGACCATTCGATTATGCAAATAACAAGGGAGGCACATGTGCTATGCTTGTTCTGGTTTTTATGTGCAAATTCTATAGGTCCACATGATGGAGACAATAAGACAACAGGAATTTCAAATAAATCATAAGTCACTGTGTAAGAAAATTTATGCGTTCAAATAACACATTTTAATATAATTTGACATATATAAATATAAAAGCCTAAATTTCTTGTGTATGATGTGTGAATGCTATGCAGGCTTATAAAAATTGAAAATTACGAGACAAATACAACTATAACATATCAAGTAACATATTATTTACTTATAGTTATATGCAATTGAAATACCTTCGATCAATATGGCAACTTTTTAATGCAACCAATTGTTAAGGCTAGAAGATTCAACATTTGAATTGGTAACATCTAATAATTGTGACATTAACCACCTATTAGAGCAAGTAGCCTCGTCATTGACAATTATGTTTGAAGAAGACTCAAGCGAAATATGGATTTTTCACTCGCACATTTTTCAACTAAATTAATGACAATAAGACTTTGACTTTATAAATATATATTGCTATTCAACTGTAAATATTATTTTCCTCAACGCAAACTAAAAATCGTCGAAACTCCTATGGAAAACAATAAATGCATGACAATCTCGAGGAAAATTCCAATTCATAAATGTGCCTAGAAGATTTTGAAGGCTCGATATTTCTTTTATTATCTTCTGGGCAACGCTAATAATATTTTCGTATTAAAACATTGATGTTGTTTGAGTAGCTTTTTAAGTATAATATTTCCAATTCATAAATGTGCCCTAGAGGATTTTGGATGCTCGGTATTTTTTAAGTTATTTTCCGAGCAACGCTAATAATATTTTGGTATTCATACATTGATAAATGCTGACAATCTTGTTTGAGGAGTCTTTCAAGTATATTTTCTCTCCCGCATCTTTAATTTTTTTAAAATTAAACTCATGTAAAATAATACGACATTAACTTTTAAACTTTACAATTTCAACTGCAAATACTATTTTTTCATCTTTAACCAAATATCCTCCGGATTCTACTAAAATCAATAGAAATATGTATTTTAACTTGAATGGAGGATTGAGAATAATGTCAGGTTTTTGCATAGACTTTGGTCTAATAGTGATAGTGCACCACATGATACGTGGGTTAAGCACAAACAACAACAAAAACAACCAGACCTCATTTCAATTCAAATTACGATCGATTACATGAATCGTTACTAAGCAAATTTCTCCATTAAAGTTATGTTTAAATCATCATGCTATCACATAGAAGAGTCAAGCGTACGACAATAATATTGTATTTAATTGAAGAATTATGATAAATGAACTTGCCTATTACCTAACAATAACATATTCAGTGTCATTCCATAAATGGGTCTAGCGAAAGTGAGGTGTATGAATACCTTATGAAGATCATTTTTAAAAGATAAATTTAAAATATTGAAGAAAAGAAAAGTATTGACAACAACTACTCACTCCGTTCCACTTTAGATGAACCCATTTGACTTTGCACGGAGTTTAATAAAGAGAAAAGACTTTTGAAACTTGTGGTCTAAAATAAGTTATAGATATTTGTGTGGCTACAAATCATTTAGGGAGGAGTAAAAGTGAATATTTCTTTTCAAAGTTAGAAAGAGGTTATTTTATTTTAAACAAACTAAAAAGGAAATATGTTAATCTTTTTTGAAATGGAGGGAGTAGTAAAGATAACAAAAGCAAAAGAAGCAACACTACTAATACAAGTCGAAAAATAAGAGAATAATAATAATAATAATAATAATAATAATAATAATAATAATAATAATGCCGATAAATAAAGCAATAAGGTATCCTAAAATTCCTATCACTACAAAGACTTTACCCGTAAGAACCGATACTATTTCCTAGAACTATGTTCTCCAATAGAAATGGGAGAAAACGCTCGAATACCTACTAACATTCTACCCTAATCTTCGGCCTCTCTATTCTCCTATCCAGAGTCATGTTCTCGGTGCCTTATAGATGTGCCATGTCCATTTTAATCACCTCTCCCCAATTCTTCCTCCGTCTACCTCTATATCTCATTAGATCTATCACTACCAACCTCTCGTACCTCATAACTAGGACATTCGTGCTCCTTCTTTTCACATGTCCGAGCCATCTCGACCTCGCTTTCCGCATCTTGTCTATCACGGGAGACACTCACACCTTGTTGGATATATCTTCATTCCTAATCTTATCTTTTAAACTTCGCCAACACATCAATCTAAGCATCATCATCTCAGTTACTCTCATCTTCTAAACAAACCTATTATCTAGTACATTTGAAACGATGTCACTAGCTCTCGAAAATTTCTAAATTATAAACAAAAAAAGTAAAAAATAATGGGAAAGGAAAAAAAGAAGTAAACCAAAAAAAAAAAAAAAATCAACGGCCAACCGGTGCCGACGTGACTAACGTTGCAAAGACGCTTTCTTTTTAAAAACATATTTTTATTTCATTTATTTTCACAGTATTCCCTATTTATTAGATCTCAAACCTATATTTCATTTCTTTTCCTTTTCATTTCACTCTTCTCCGATCCGGTATGTATAAATACAAATCTCCGTAATTATTCACATGAATTTCAATTAATTTTATTCATATTAATTTAATTCATTTGTATTATATCTAGGGTTGGAGAGTTCCCCTTCATCATATAATTATTTTCTGAGAAAAATAATAATTAAAAAATGGCTGCTCCACCCGCTAGAGCTCGAGCTGATTATGATTATCTCATTAAGCTCCTTTTGATCGGCGACAGCGGTAATTATTTATTATTTTTAATAATTTTTTTGTATATATATTTGTTTTTTTTAAAAAAAAATTATTTTTATGTTGATTGATTAAAACTCTGCGTCATTTTTGTGTATGAGATGTTTTATTAAGTTTTGTGAATCGTAGCGTCTGTGATCTCGGTGTAGAGCTTTGATGCTAGCTTATTTATTAGTCAGACCTCTCTATATTGACGTCGTTTGTCTGGTAACTTTTTAGCTGCTATAGTGAGGTGCTGTTATGGAGAACATGAGGAATCTGTTCTAAATGAAACTAGGCTGATGTGATGATGTTATAGAAAACATATAACATAACATGAGAAATCGGTTCCATATAACACTAGGCTGTTACGATGAGGTGTTGTTATAGAGAATGTGGCTATAGAAATCATGCTATTAAGAGTAAAATTGGACGTTTAAAGTTAGTTGTTTCTAAATATAGGAATATATCGTTCTTTTTAGAATTTACTAAAATTGAAAGTGTGTCAGATAGAAGGAAAAGAACGTATTCTTCTCGAGCTTCAAACTAAGCTTCATTAGGTGGTGCATATTGCATTCTATGTGACACGAAAAGGAAATGTTTAGTGTACGCTAGAGTTGAAAATTCATTTGATGCTTCTTAGCAATGGCGGAGCTAGAATTTATGCAAGGGGATTCAAAATGGTCTATAGTGTTATAGTTGGAATTTGAACATGTGACCAAACATAACTTTTGAACCCCCTTACCACTACACTAGACTATTTCCTTGTATGAAGGAAATTCGATAGTTTATATATAACCATAAAAATCATTTTCCCTATATACATAGTGTGATTTCCGACGATTTAAAGCCCTTCCTTTCACCTAGCCCCGTCGGGGAGGTCTGTTTCTTGTTTATGTTAGTCATTTTCGAACTTCCTTTTTTTTTCTTTGACATTCAATCTATGCATTTTCTTGTATGATCATTTACAATTATCGATTTTATGCATTTGACCAAGGAGCGTCCTTGTGGTGGTTCTCTTTCATTTAATCTTCTTACAATGATAATGGGCAAAATTACAGGAAATACTAGTGGAAAAACCTTAGATCAACCTAATAATAATATTTGGAACTATAATTAGATTTTTACTGATGTCAAATCATAAACTACCAATATGTTATGTTGACTATCATGGGTAGCTCCTTGATCAATTAAGAACTCTGGTAAGGAAGTATTTCTCTGAATTCTGTAGGTGTAACTGTGTAAGTGATTGACTGAAGGACTCAATTTGGACAACTGCACCCTGTGTATCTTTTTTTTTTTTGAAGAAGGTAACATTTGTATTCAATCAATACCAAGTTGGTATTGGCAGCTACATTTACAAGAAAGAAACAGAAGACTAACTTGTGTGCTCTTACAAGGAATCAAAAAAGTCTAATAAATTTTCTTCCTCATCTACAAAAGATTCTTTACACCAGAAGTAAAGAGACAAAAGACAATTCAGTTTGAGCTTCTGGATCGTAGTGCATCTATCTTCAAAGCACCTACTGTTTCTTTCTTTTTACAGGAAATACTAGTGGAAAAGCCTAAGATCAACCAAATAATCCACTTATTTTTTTTCATTTATTTAGTTGGTGTAAAGAAGAACTGCCTCATTGCGTTATTGATAAACTTCTGGTGAGGCCAAACCTACGGTGTAAACATTTTGTGTATCAAACACCTTGCTAGTGTACAACGACAGCACTTATTTGACTCATCAAGGTGCAATAAAACAAAAATAAAATGTCTCTAGCTGTGCTCGTTGGAACCTTCATCATTCTTTTTGGTCAAGTAGCTTGTAGTTCAAATTAGTAACTAGAAAAAGTACATAAACTTACCTCATCTACTTTATAAACTCTGGAAGAGTCCAACTATGGCCCATGTGGGCAGCTTATACAAATGTACCGGACCTGTTATATGACCACATTTGTATAACTTACCTTGGTACTTGGTATAAAGCATACTGATTTCTAGATGCTTGGTTAGTGACCACTGTTTTAATAATGCACTTACCAGGAGATCAATTAATTTACTGCTCGACCAAAGGGATCACTAACTTCGGAAGTTCAGCGAAAGCTTAGACAACTTGTGATCTGGTTAACCTACATGGTGCTCACTGCCTCGGACCTGCTCATGTCACTGGGAGGGTGAATGGACGAGGAGCAGGGAAGACTCATGCATTTTTTCAGGACTTGCTCCAAAAGAAAAACACTTTCATGACTTAGTCACAGACTGAATATGAATCTATGAAATTTTGGACTAGTAGATGTAATCTAGGAATCCACTAGTATAGTGTAGCTAAGCTACTGGAAATGCGATGTTTGTGTCAATCATTCTACAAGCATGCATAGCAGTTTAAAGATGGAAACCTCTACACAGTTGGGATTCCATTAGAAATTTCAGTACTAGTTAATATGGAGGTACAGTTCCAAATATTAGAGCGACAGAATGCTGGGGAATATTAGGGTGTGTCTAGTTCCTTAAAAAGGTTTCATTCACCTTGAAATGTTTCATTCTCTCTCTTTCGGTGCTTCCTGCTGAAGATTGTTCTGCTTTCACTTTCTAACATTCCCGCAGCTCAGAGTTGATCAAGAGCATTGCTGTGTCTTCGTGTATATATCAGTTAGGAGTATATTTTATCTCTATCAATGTTGAATTGTTGACTGCCAAGTGATGAGGGGCGGAGCTATGTACTGACAATTTGGTTCAATTTGAACCCCCTTTGTTGAAAAATTATACTGCGCAAGTTAGGTAAAAATGAGTTTTTTTTTGTTATATACATACTATTGAACCCCCTTGACATAAGGAAATATACTAGTGTAGTGGTAGGGTGGGGGTTCAAGAATTGCTTTAGGGCACAAGTTCAAACTCCAAATATGACACCTTAATTTTTTTTTAACCTCCGTTCGTTAATTTCTGGCTTCGCCCTGCAAGTGGTACTGAAGTTTATAGCTGCTTATAATTTTTCTCATCATTTTATTATTAGATAAATATTGAATGTTTTTAGTTCTGATGAATCTCGATATAATAACCTCTTTTTGAATTTTCAGGTGTGGGTAAGAGTTGCCTTCTTTTACGTTTCTCAGATGGCTCCTTCACTACCAGCTTTATTACAACTATTGGGTAATATTTCCTAGTACTGTTTGAGGACATTGTAGTCATTGTTGTCTTCATTATCATCATCTTCTACTTCTTCTTCTTCCTTCTTTTTGTTTTTTCTTAATGCACTTGTAAGTCAAAGGTAATCAAGATTTATGAACACAAGGAATTTAGTAAGAAAATAAAGTTCTTCTGAAAAAGTAGCTTGTAACCTCTTAACGTGAACGTACATTATGAAAAGGTGAATAAAATGCTGCTGCTACTACTCATGACTACTAATCTTATTGTTGTTATCATGCCCTTATTATTATGATGCTCTTGTGGGTTTTTTGTTAGCACTTGCAACTCCAAGGTAATCATGGTATACAAACTTAATTGATTGAAAGAGGAAAAGGTTTTGAATACCTGGTAAGGCAAGGTTTCTTATTTAATCAAATAAGCAGGCATGGTTTCTTACACTTACCAGCTAAATAAAAAAAATAGATGGGCAGCTATTTTTTGGTGTAAATGGAATGAGAGGAACAGAAGGTGTTTTGATGGTATATCAACTCCAAATCATATTCTAAAGGCTAGATGTTTACTTAATTTGTTTAGCTGGATAAATCTAGCCCCTGTAACTAGCTCTGACCACTTTCTGGACTTTACTAGTTCCTTAGTTCTAGGTTGATTTTTGTAATAGCAGAAGCTATACTTTTGTTATTTGTGCATCTGCTGGATGCGTTTTGAATGAAACAACTTACTTCATCAAAAAAGAAAAAAAGAAAAAAGAAAAATAGAAGCCTCACTTATGCTAAAGTACATAACCTCGGAAGTAGAAATACTGATTATGAAAGTTTACATAACCTTTTTAGTAGAAGTGTAGTTATGAAAGTTGAATGCTGTAGTATTTGTTTAAGATTTAGTGGAAACATGGATGGACACTTACAAGACCAAATGATTATTAATCTAGCTATTTATTTTTAGGAGACTTATTCTGAAGAAAAGTTTTCTTACACAGCATTGACTTCAAGATAAGGACCATAGAGCTTGATGGTAAACGAATCAAATTGCAAATCTGGGATACTGCTGGTCAGGAGCGGTTCCGAACAATCACTACTGGTAAGCTTGTGGGTGAAATGAACTGTGCTCATTTCTTCTTGTTATCTTGTCATTTGATTTTTCTTTTGGGCATACACACACCAAATAAATGCTTTGTTCTGCTTCATTACTACTGCAACATCACAATTTTAGTAACTCTCCTTTCCTTGCAGCTTACTATCGTGGAGCCATGGGTATATTGCTGGTGTATGACGTAACTGATGAGTCATCTTTTAACAGTGAGTTCACAAAAATTGATTGCAGTAAAGAAATCTTCAAATTTTGTTATATCAATTTTGGAGTGTTTGCTTTAGCTTTATAGATGATTATTCTTCCCTTTAAAGGCACTAAGTTGTTGGCTCACTGGTAAGGGTATAGCCACCATGTTTGAGGTCTTGTCAGGGAATCTCCTTCCTCCAATCCCTCCAATCAGGCATTTGCCAAAAGAACTATATTTGTTCTCCTTTTGTTACTTGTACTCTCTCCCTCCCTTATCATGGAGCAGTTGAATGAAGCAGGGCCTTTAAGATTATAAATAAACTACTCATTTTCTATGTGTCAGAATTTTGCTAAGCTAGAATGATGTACATTTCTTTTAGTCAGCCTTAAAACTAACTTTGTGCACATGTTTAGACATCAGAAACTGGATAAGAAACATTGAGCAGCATGCTTCCGACAACGTCAACAAAATTCTGGTTGGCAACAAGGCTGACATGGACGAAAGCAAAAGGGTTCTCTCTCTGTCTCTCTCTCTCTCCGATTATCAGCTGATCTATGTATGTTGGTTGTATACATGCTATTTATAGCTATTGTACGACTTAGTTGATGTACACTTTTTCTGCAGGCTGTTCCCACATCAAAAGGTCAAGCACTAGCTGATGAATATGGCATTAAATTCTTTGAGACTGTAAGTAGAACTGCTTGCCAGCATTGGAATTATTTGCAATAGCAGTTCTCATATCATAGTGATATTTCGTGCAGAGTGCCAAAACAAATATGAATGTCGAGGAGGTTTTCTTTTCCATAGCTCGGGATATAAAGCAAAGACTTGCTGAATCCGACTCAAAGGCTGAGGTATTATTTACAAACCAAATTCATTAGAAGTGGTGCATATTATGTGTGCTAGCTGACAAGTTTGACCGCCGAAAATTTAGTGAGAAGGAAAGATGATTGATAAATCGAAAGAAAACTTTTGACAAACAGAGCTCGAGGGTGAAATTTTGGGGGTCTTTGAAATTACCAGAGAGGAGTTTAAACAAATTAAGTGGGAACACAATTTTGTTGAATTTGTTTGTCTACATTTCTTTTTACAAGAACTGACTTCCCTTTCAGTTTCCTACATGCCTACATGAATCAGTCTTCATGTTGCATTCCTTTTGCTCTTTGAATCTTTGATTTAGTTATCGAATCCTCAAAAACAGCTTTCATGGGACGGCACCTTTCAAGTTAAGATTCCTTATTGTCCCTTCCAAGGCGTATCTTTTCCAACTTCCTATTTCCAAAGAGGAGGAAAGAAAGGGTGACAGCTCTCTTTCAAAAGCCTTCTTTGCTGGGCTGGTCCAAGATTAGGAATACTATTTTATCCTATGCAGTTGGGGCAGGAACCGTCTTATCTTAGGGTAGGGTATCCCCAGGTGGGAAAGACCAGGGGACGTGCTTTTTGATAATCAGTGGCTGAGAGCTGCAGACTTCGATAGACTTGCAATAGGATTCTTATCAGCAATGTTAGCGTAATACTCCTGTTGCCTGTGAACGTCGGACATGATGATCTGTTGTTCCATATCCCAGTCACCGAATTTTGATTATACTGATGTTGTGCTTTCCTGAATTTTTTCAGCCTCAGACCATCAGGATAAATCAACCAGACCAGGGAGCAGGAACTTCTCAAAGTGCCCAAAAATCAGCTTGCTGTGGCTCTTGAAAATTTGAAAGCAACAAAGACAGGATGATGGGGAATACATCCTTAAAGTGGACATTTTAGTGGGAAGGATGGAACTAATCTTTGTTATAACATTCTCACCTTTGATTGTATTTTCTTCTTTACAGTAATTTTCGTCCAATATCTATTTGTATTCGGTGGCAGCTCTTAGTATTAAAATCAGTATATGCTCACTGCTTTTTTGGCTAATATAAATGAAGGGACACTCTGCCTTCTCATGTTTTTGCTCAAACTTTTGGGGTTTTGGTTGGGTATCTGCATCCTTTTTATTCTTCATTCATTTCATGTGAAAAATCTATTTTGGAAACAAAAAGATGGAAGAATATGGCTGTGAATATGGTGACCTATTGGCAGAAGATGCCAGATTCAATAAGTTACCAGATCAATAAGTTTTTGCACCCAGTGGCCCTATGGCACGTCACTCTCACATTTTCGATCCCTATAAGAGGACTATCTAACCTTTAGCCTGAAATTGCCAGAACTCCTAGCGAATTGCTAGCACCACCAGGTACTTTTTGTACAGAGTTCCTGGACCGAATGAGGTGACTCGCCAGGAGTTTTAGCGACTTCTGAGTTCTGGCGACTGGGATTATAAGTTAAATTGTTCTCTTGGGGCTGGAAGTGGGAGCTGCCACCAGAAGTATCCTATTTTTTGTAAATCTACTACTACTCTACTAGATAAGAAATAATGATACCAATCAAATTGTGTTTCTTACCTATGTGATTGCGAAGCTATGTTTGTTTTTCATTTGTATTCCTTGGTAATCAAATAAATTTGATCGATCAGTTTCTGAAGAACTAACATGCCTCTAATCTAATGGACAGCCGACTAAGATGGAGAGAAATGTGTGGAAGAGGAGCTGAATGAGTTCAATTATTTTCATTACCATTTTCACTATGAGCCAGATATAAGAGATATTTATGTAAACAACTCTGAGCACAAATAATTGGGAACCCATATTTAAGAAAATTTAAAACCTGCAAACTTTATAGTAGTATGTTCTGATGTTCTGATTGCATCCATGTTGACTTGATGGATGTCATGATGTAGTACTCACAAGATATACCAACATACGAAATATCCAATGGAACTTTTTGTATCTGTTAAAAGGGGACAGTATGCCACAATGGTCACCCTGCACATGATAGGAATCGTGTTGTAATCCAAGAAGTATACTTTAAATAATGTGATTCTTTTTGTGTGATTCTAGTCAGCAAAATGAAATTCCTCTTTCTCATGATGCCAAAACTCATATGACTTGTCATGATCCCAAGGGGTAAACATCTTTATGATTAGATAATTGGTGTCACTCTATTCTGTTTTCATTTGATAAATGGATTCTGTTAACAAATCTGTTATCAAACGTATAACTAGTTAATCAACTTATCATTATACAATCGATGAGAGACAGGTACATTCTCTAACTTGTAAGATCTTCGAGAATCCTTCACTGTGCTTAAATGATTTCTATTTCACATCTACTTCTAAGAATCTTGTTCCATACCCAACACAATCTTTAAAATATTATCCAGAATTTGTTCCATTTGGTTTAACTTAAGTTTGGGAAGTCTCTTTCATTCCTCCTTGAGTGCAATTATCTTACTTTTGATTTAACTTTTATCATATATAATCTAAAGTGCTTATTAGTATTTTAAATTTTAATCTTAGAGTCTTAATATAAGGAAAGGGAAAAAGAGAATCACTTGTAATAACTAAGTCGAAAGTTAATCAACTTGGTAGGAGAGGGTCTCTCCCCATCTAGCTTAATCCTTTACTTCCATTATGTCCCTTACAATTATTTCAACAAAAGCCATTAAGAATTAATTGAAAGCGTCAAATGGATCAAACTTTGTTACGTGCTTATGCATATAATGCTTGCAGAAGATAAGGTGATACATTGGACATGTTTCCTCAACTCTGTATAATTGGTTGAAGGAAGATAACATTGACAGTCTTTATAACCTCGAAAATTTGTGAAGAAGTCTCAAGAGAGCTATACCATATAAGTCCATAACGGAACAATGAATTCCCTCTTAAAAATTGCGTATGAATTAAGTAGGCGATTCAATTCGTATACGCAAAGAGTATATTGAAAATTTCACGTTACCAATGCAATTTAACAAACTTTTAGTTTTCAAAAATGAAAGAGAAAAAGGATTAACAAAAACACCGGTGTTTCACCCTAGAAAGGAAAATGGGAACAAACGTAACGTGTTTGGATCCCTAATTAAGCTGGGAATGTGTTGGAAGTCTATCTATTTACTTGCTTTGGCAATATTAGGCAAAGAAATAACACTTTCGTTTGAATATTGTTCCGCGTACAGCCTCTTCTCCGGAGTTATGAGTTGGGCAAAAATGTTATTCTAATTTGCTGCTGTATCCTACTAATATAGCTATTTCAGTACATTTTTCTGAAAATGCTCTAACTAACTTGCCCTAATCACCATGTCCACAATCCAAAAAGAGTAAAAACTGGAATCACTTTCTTTCCTACCATATTTTATTTTCCTAAAAAGAACAAGGATATATTAGAAGTAGAAATGAATTCAATCTATTAATGCAGTTAGTACCAATACAATTTTGCTTAGGAATTTGTGTGCACTTAAAAGAAGTTTTACTTTCTTATGCCGCAAACAAAGGGTCTTAATTATTTCTTGCTTGCCTAGAAGCAAAATGATGGAGGGATCAAATAACTTCGAAATATAAATTAACATGACCATAAATTAAGTTCAATCACACATTTGACATCTCTATAATGATATTGTTTGTCTTGACACTTTCTAATTGTTGCTAGAGCGAAACGTTGTTGAGAGAACATATAATATAACATAATAACATGAAAAATCGGTTAAAAGAAAAATGAGATTTTTACACTCTATATCCATAAAATTTAAAGTATTTACACGTCATACCCATTAAAAATTATACTACCTATAAAACTAAAAATATTTACCCAACCTGCCCATTTATTATTGTATACCTTTCTTATGCCTTATAGGTGTATACCTTTAAGGTATACTGCATAAAGTATGGTATACAAGTTTGGAGGGGCATTTATTACTGTATACCTTTGTTATGCCTTATAGGTGTATACCTTTGTGGTATACTGCATAAACTATGGTATACAAGTCTGGATGGATAGAGTGAGTAAATAATTTAATAGGTAGGTCGGATAATATTTGAAAGTAGTGGATAGTGGCTGTAATTATTTTAGGTTTTGTGGGTATTTTTGTAAGTGTCCAAGAAGAATTTGGTTGTTATATTAAAATGGAGTTATAGTAAAATCTGATATAGACTAGTGATGTGATTTATGCTCATTATTTTTTGGCTTAATTATACAAGTATAACGGAAGATAAAAGAAAAACAATTTCGAGTGTACAAGGAAAGATTTCATCATTTCTCCTTAGTAAAATACAGTTTTGCATGAGGGAACAAAACGGTGCCAATCTTCAAACTTCACGTGCTGCGAATTGCCCACATGACGTAAAAACATTGAAAAGGACTTGATGCAAAAGAAAGTATTGTGCTCTGACGACTGACGACTTTGGTGAAATCAAACAAAAAAGAAATAAAGAAAACAAAAGAAGAGTTTCTGTAGGCTCTTCTATCTTTCTTTGTTTCTTTTCAAAGGATTGGCTATCGAGTTGCTAACCAGAAGTGTCGTTCAAATATAAAACTTTCTTACGTGCTTATGCAAATAATGCTTGCAGAAGATAAGGTGATATATGAAACTTGTTTTCTCACCTTTATATTTTTGAGTTGAAGAAAGATAACATTGACAACTTTATGTCACGCATATTTCTTCATAAATAGCTCAGTGAGCAGTTAGCCAGCTCAGCAGGCAGTTAAAGGAGTTAGTTGAAGGAATTAGCGACCAATTTGAATGACAGTTATTAGGCGGAAAAGTTGTTACAGATCACTTTTAATATTTCAGTTACTTCTTTTGATTCAGTCGTTATAAATACATGTAATAGTAGTAGAAGTCATATTAAATGCAATACATAAATCTTATCTTTCTTCCTAACCCTAAAATTCTCCCTAAAACTGGTATCTCGAGGCCCTCCGCAAGCCTCTTGAACTTGTTTTGTGTTGTAATCTCGATTGATTTCCTGATTTAGCTTCCAATTGGTAGCAGAGCTGTCCAGTTCACTGAGCTGCAGAAAGAAAAAAGCTAATACTTGTAACAGTGAAGAAGCAAATACAAAAATGCACGGAATTAAGGAGTTAATGCACCAGTTGTTTATAGAGATGGTTGAAATTGAGAATTCGAATAGGGAATTGAAGGAACGAATGGATGCAAGGGATAAGCAGAAATTTGCATATTAAGTAACTAGAGCAGCTCTGACTAATGGTCATCAATCCTTGGATTCTCCAGAATGTTCTCAAGGTCATAGATCACATATAGTAAGTTCCCTAAATTCTTACTTCTCCCTATTATTTAAGCGAGAGAATTCCAAGGTTTAATGGAGAAGATTTGAGGATCTGGTTGTATAAGGTAGATCAATTTTTTTACTATTAATGATATTCCTAATGATAAAAAAAGTTAGGATTGCTTCTATTCATTTAGAAGGAGATGCAATGCAATAGTATCAAGCCTTTATGAGAAGTAGAAAATATGCTAGGATTTTGATGTGGGATGAGTATGTACTAGCCCTAGTTGAAAGGTTTGGGACAAAATATAGTGATCCTATAGCTGATATTAAGAGATCGACTCAAGTAGGGACAGTAAAGGAGTATCAAGCCTCTTTTGATAGATCTCTAACTAGACTGGATTTGTATGCTAGTAATGCCATTAGCTGCTTCCTGGAAGAATTGAAAGAGATTATATATATTATGAGGCTTCTTAGTCCTCAATCCCTGTATCAAGCCTACTATCTAGCAAGGGTACAAGAAGCTGCACATATTTTCCAAAATAAACCAAGCAGGGTACCCTTACTTCCCATTCCATCTCCAAATAGGAGATTCCTTGAACCAACACCCTATAAAACACCTCATACTAAGATAAACACCACTGAAAATACCTATACCTATACTTTGAATTCACCCGATAAGCCAATCCAAAAAAAAAAAAAATTAGTGACTATTGCTGAAATAAATTCAAGGAGGGAGAAAAAATTGTGTTATTTTTGTGATGAGAAGTACACTTTTGGGCAAGAGTGGAAGGGAAATAGACAAGTTTACATGCTGGAAGTTGAAGATGACAGGGAAGATAAAGATGTTACAGTAGAGGAAATTGTGGATTTAACCCCAACAATGGCCACAGATAAGGCTTTGTCTATTTCATTACATGCACTTAATGGCACCATGAACTTCCAGATACTAAGAGTAACTGGTTACCATGAGAAGAGACCTATTCATATACTCATTGATACTGGGAGTTCCCATAACTTCAAAGATGTCAGTTTTGTAAGGGAAGTAGGTTGTGCATTAGAAAAATCCGCCCCCCAAAGTATGAGTGTAGCTGATGGTAGTGCATGGAAGTGGAAGAATCATGTATGAGATTCAGTTGGATGCTGCAAGGCACATTCTTTACTGCTAATTTCCTAGTTATACCCTTAGGGTCCTATGACATAGTGCTAGGGATGCAGTGGTTGTTAGGAGACATCAAAATGAACTTCAACTCTCACCATGGAGTTTGTGTTGGCAGGAAACATGTGTTGAGAGGAAGAGCAAATAATGAAAATATTGTGGGAGCTAAAAAGTTAGCTAAGTTTAATGCAGTGGGTAGTCAATTGTAAATGTTGCAGATGGTAGAAGGGTCACATTGTAGTGCTGTAGAATTGAAGACATTAGAGATAATGCATTGATGCAAGACCTATTTGAGAAGTACAGTTCCTTGTTTGAGGAACTTGTTGAATTACCCCCATTAAGAGGTGAATTTGTCATAGGCTTCTCCTACTCTCCAATAGTGCACTAGTTAACCAAAGACCCTATAGATACCTTGGGATGAAGAAGGACATAATAGAGAAATTGGTACATCAAATAGTGGACTAGGGAATTATTCAGAATAGTGCAAGTCCCTATGCCTCCCTTATAGTGCTAGCAAGGAAAAAAGATGGAAGTTGGAGGATGTATGTTGAATACAATGTGCTTAACAAGCAAACTGTTAAGGACAAGTTTCCTATGAGCTGGGAGGAGCTAAGGTTTTTTCTAAAATAGAATTCAGGTCTGGTTACCACCAACTAAGAGTTGCTCCTGAAGATGTGCCAAAAACAACCTTTAAAACCCACTCAGGACACTTTGAATACCCTGTAATGCCCTTTGGGCTTACTAATGATCCCTCCACTTGTCAAGGTCTAATGAATTCCATTTTTAAAGCTCACTTGCGCATGTTCATCTTGGTGTTATTTGATGATATCTTAATATATAACACAAGCTAGAAAGGGCATCTTAAAATCAACTCGAAGTTGTATTCACCTTGATAAAGGAGAACCAACTGCTTGCTGAGAAGACCAAATGATCTTTTGGAATTTATAAGATAGAGTACTTAGGTCACTTTATATCAGTTGAAGGGGTCTCCACTGATCCACAAAAGACTATAACAGTGAAGTAGTGGCCTAAGCCAAAATCTGTGAAATAGTTGAGAGGATTCTTAGGCCTGGCTGGTTATTATAGGTGATTTATCAAAGGATATGGTCTTATAAATGAGCCCCTGATTGACTTACTAAAAAAGGATGGGTTTCATTGGACCAATGCAGCTGATCAAGCTTTTGAGGAACTCAAGCAGACAGTGACTACAAGTTTTGTAATAGCTTTACCCAATTTTTCAAAGCCCTTTGTTATAGAGACTGATGCCTGTGGTAATGGAGTTGGAGATATGCTCATACAAGAATGCCATCCTATAGCCTTTTTGAGTAAAGCATTGGGGCTAAAGAAGATGACACTTTTAGTATATGATAGGGAGTTAATGGCCGTAGTGATGGGTGTTACCAAGTGGTCTCAATACCTGCTTGGTAGGCACTATATAGTCAGGACTGACCAAAAAGCACTGAAATATTTGCTGGAACAGAAGCTCCATACTGATTCACAACTCTCTTAGGTTTCTAAACTGATGACATTTGATTACCATATTGAATACAAGAAGGACAATGATAATAAAACTGTTGATGCTTTATCCAGGGTGCACAGTGCTAAATTTTGTGCCATAGTTATTTCAGCAGATGATACTTCACTCTTTTCTAAGATCCAGCAGAGTTGGGTACAAAATGTTGACTTGGTTACTCTAATCAATAAGCTCAAGACCTCTCATATTTCTTCTTCTTCTTCTTCTTCTTCTTCTTCTTCTTCTTCTTCTTCTTCTTAGTATACATGGGTTAACAACTAATTAAGGAGAAAAGAGAAGCTACTGATTGGGAAGAACTTGGAACTGAGGCAACACATCATGTCATTATGGCATGCTACTATTCAAGTGGTTCATACAAGCATTGAAGTTACTACAAAAAAAAAATGTTAGCTCTATTCTATTGGAAGGGGGTAAAAGATATTCAAGCTTTTGTTCAAGGGTGTGATGTGTGTCAAAGGAGCCAAAGTGATTTGGCCAAATACCTGCAGCCACTACCCATTCCTAAGGCAGTGTGGTATGAAATTAGTTTGGATATTGTAGAAGGCTTGCCTATGTCAAAAAGATCTATTGTTATATTGGTGGTTGTGGACAGATTATCAAAATATGCTCACTTTATCTCCTAAGCTCACCCCTTCACAGCTAAAGAAGTAGCTCAAGCCTTTATAGGTTGCATCTTCAAACTTCATAGCCTCCCATATATTAGTGTTAGTGACAGGAAGAGTGTCTTTTTGAGCCAAGTCTGGCAGGAGTTCTTTAGCTTACAAGGTGTTTAGCTGCACTTGTCCACAACTTATCACCCTCAAACTGAGATGGTTAATAAGTGCTTGGAGACTTATTTGAGTTACTTTTGCAATGATTCTCCTGATAATTGGAAATCTTACTTAGCTATGGCTGAATGGTGGTATAATTCCTCCCACCATTCATCTATTCAACGTTCACCATATAAGGCTCTCTATGGAAGGCCACCTTCCCTTCGTTTGCCTAAATTTCTTGGAGAGTCTGCACATGATGAGGTTGATTCTTGGCTATTGCAAAGGAAGTTCAAACTACAACTGCTGTAATTTCACTTGGCAAGAGCTCAACACAAGATGACGAAAATGAAGCATAAACACACATCTGATAGAATTTTTCAAGTTGGAGATTCGGTGTACCTTAAGCTACAGCCATACATGTAGCTATCAATAACCCAACAACCCTTTAACAAGCTGGCCAACAAGTATTATGGGCCATTCCAGATTAATAAGAGAGTGGGAGAAACTATTTATATATTACTCCTTCATGATGCCGTCAAGATTCACTACCCTACTTTTCATGTCTCCTTGTTAAAACAATGTCACCAGTTACCTGCTCACACCACCTTACCTCCTATCTTAGACATCGCCAGCTCTCTTTTCCCTAAACTAGAGACTATTTTGGAAATGAGGATGGTTAAGCGAGGTAACAAGGCTGTTGCTCAATTTCTAGTGAAGTGGGAGGGTCTTCCTTCTGATATTGTTATTTGGGAATACTTCCAGGATCTTTGTGTTAGGTTTCCTTCACTTAATCCTTGAGGACAAGGATCTTCTATTCGAGGGGTATTGTCACACATATTTCTTCATAAATAGCTCAGCGAGCAATTAGCTAACTCAGCAGGCATTTAGAGAAGTTAATTGGAGGAATTAGTTACCAATTTGAATGGTAGTTATAAGGCGGGGAAAGTTGTTACAAGTCACTTTCAATACTTAATTACTTCTTTCAATTCAGTCGCTATAAATACATGTAATAGCAGTAGAAATCACATGAAATACAATACATAAATATTCTCTTCTTCCTAACCCTAAAGTTCTCCCTAAAACTGGTATCTCGAGGCCCACTTTATAACCTCGATTTTTTTTTAAGAAGTACTCTCAAACGAGCTACCATATTTCCTTCTTTGAATTATGTGTTACGAATTCTGTAAACAATTCAATTCATACTATACATATAGCATAGTGAAAACTTACGTAATCAATGCAATTTAAAAAATTTTTTGTTTTCAAATATGAAAAAAAAGGATAGAGGATTACAAAAACACCGGTGTTTGGCTCTAGAAACGAAAATCGGAACAAATGTAATGTCTAAAGTTAGTTGAGAAATAGCACTGTTTTGAGTATTGTTTCACATAAAACCTCTTTACGGAGTTATGAGTTAAGTGAAAAAATTATTCTGGTCTGTTGTCGTATCCTACTAGATAGCTATTTCAGTTGGTATTTCTTAAAATGCTCTAGACAGCTTGCCATAATCACCACATGCACAATCCAAAAAGAATAAAAACTAGAAAGACTTTCCTTTCTACCATCTTTTGTTTTGTTAAGAAGAACAATACTCCCTCTGTTCCAAAAAGGATAATATATTTTGGATTTCGAAAGTCAAATGAGTTCATTTTGACCGTAAATTTTGACATATAATCTTTAAGTTTTTTGGATCGATATTTATATAGTTAGAAACTACATAAAAAGTACTATAAGTCACAATAATTAATAATTCAAAATATTTAAAAGACATATGAAATATTACAATTAATGATAAATTCGTTTGACTCTCAAAATCCGAATCATGCAATCCATTGTGGAACGGAGGGAGTATAAATTTTTGGCTTAGGAATTTATGTGCACTCAAAGGGTTTTTACTTTCTTATGCAGCAAATAAAGATACTTAATATTTTCTTGCTTGGTTAAAAGCAGCATGATCAAAGTAAATACTTACCCACACCCGATATTTACACCAAGCCAATCTGTGTGTGCCATGTGTTAACAAATAAACTATTCTCACTTAACCATGGTTAGTTAATTACATAATTTCACTTATTAAGTCATTTAACCATGATTTGTCAGTTTAGTTTGGTGTAAATTCTGGGTGCCGATAAGTATTTACCCATGATCAATGTATCAATTAACGTCAAAATATATATTAACAAAAACCATAGCTTAAATTAAGTGCAGTCAAAATGCTATATACTAGTGCTGTTTGTTTGGATATTGTTTTATTGCTATCCCGGATACTATTATAGAATACATAAAAAAAAATCGACTCCAAGGGAAACCTGACTGTTATTGTGAAATGATATCGTATATAATAATTGTTGTAGGTAGGGGTGTTCAAACCGAACCGTAAAATCGAATCAAACCGAAAAATCGAATCGAACTGATGAAATAAACCGACTAATGGTTTGGTTTAGTTAGGTTTGATTTTATATTTTCAAAAACCGACTTTATTTGATTTGGTTTTTGTTTTGAATAAAAAAAAGTCAAACCAAAATCAAAACCAAACAGACAAATATAATATAATATTTTCTCACTACAGTTCAAGTGCAAGATCAATAAAGAATGATAATTTTCTCTTAAATAATCCTCACATAGTTCTCTTTTTAGCCCAATACTGTATAGTTAGAATTATATATTTAGATATATAAAAAGTAAAACATTATTATAAAAAAACTAATAAAAAAATGTGCGGCTTAATATGAAATTGAAAAAGAGGTGAAGCAAGTATGAAAATCAGTTATACATAAAGAAAGTTGGATACAACAAAAGGAAGATCAAATGTAATTTCTTAATCTATAGCTTTATGAAGTTTAATGGGTCTAGTTCATATCATAATGTGTTACTATATGATAGTCCTTTGTTGGTGTCTTTAAATTCTATCCACTAAGTAGTACAGTAATATCTAGGCCATGAAGAAATGTAACGATAATTTGCTTCATACTTCCTAAGCTTGTATTTTTGATATATTTGATAGAAAACTATATGTCTTTATTCCAAATTGTTCTTTCTATTTAAATTTTGGTCTTTCGCACTTTTAGTTCTTTATTATTCCATTTGTTATTATTGATACAGAGAAGTCGAGATTACCTCTTTTGCATCTTATTCCACTCATTCTTATGGATACATCGCATTTTTGTTTCGTTTCAATCAAAACTCTTCTTATCTTTAGTTTTCTGGTAGATTTGTACATAAACTGCGTCTGTAGAAACAAAATAACCGTAAAAACCGAAGCAAACCGACAAAACCGACTAAATCGAAACTGATAAAGTTTATGCTATATTGGTTTGATTTGGTTTAAATATTAACAAAATCGACTTAATAGGTTTGACTTTCTTTTAGACAAAAATCGAGTCAAACCAACCCACGACCACCCCTAGTTGTAGGGGATCCGACTTTATATGCTTGCTAGTTTATGGCTAATACAAGTCAAGTACAATAAAAGATAAAAAAAATATAATTTCGAATAATACAAGGATAAATTCGTCCATTTAGCATTAGGAAACAACAACCATGCCAATCTTAAACTTCACGTGCTGCAAATTTGCCCACATGAAGTAAAAAGATTGAAAAGGACTTCAACGCAAGAACCAGTGAGTAAGGCTCTTAGATTAAGGTGGTTGTTATTCATCTCTGATAAATTACTTCAAATTTGATTAGATTGTACGTGCATCATTGTTAGTGAATATATTTTTCTTTTATATATTGAAGTCAGAAACACACCTTACGAGTCGGACTAATTTTTATATTGAACAAAATGTCTGAAAATACTTTTTTTACGGAAGCTGAACTCAAGACTTCTTCTAAATTATGTGAAGCTTTTCATGAAAGTAATTGCAACAGAACATTTTAAATTATTTTTGTAAAAATGATTAACACCATCATATTAAGTTGTTTGTCGATAAGAAATATGTAAGACCAAGATTCAAATAAAATTGAGATGATCTATGCTTGAGAAAATTAGCAAACTCGGAAAAATATTCTAAGTGTTTACAAACTAGCCTAAACTGTCATTCCAAATAAACCAATTAGATATTTAAAGTCGAATTCAAGATTTGAACTTTACATATACTGATCAAAGATAGCGATATCAAGTGCGACCTAAATTGTTATGAGTTCAATTGAACCTTATCATTTTCAACGTTAAGGATAAATATGTTGTTGAAACTCTTTAAAGTATTATACCTAACTGTGAACCTATGTCATTCCAGGATCTTTAGCGAATTCACCCAATTGAAAGTCTTTTTTCGCGAAAAGCAGCGCGACTCTGTATAAGGCTCATGCAATTTGACACTCAAGAAAATGGATGTGCTAAGCCCTAAGGCATAACACTTTCGTGCAACTGCGATGCTTTAAGTAAATCAAGACTTTGAACTTGTTAAATTTAAATTTTAGATTCATTTCATTAAATTCTCACATGTAAAACTATTAATTTCTGCCCTTGGGAACTGTTCAAATGTGTAAACTTTTTAGTTTTTTATGTCCTGAATTGCCAGGTGATCTAAGATAATTACCCCCGACGTACTTTCTGCGCTTTATTATCCACTCCTATTTGAAAGATTCATAAAAATATGATACTTTAGCGCCACTCTTACATTTTTTTGCTCCAATTAAACTGTATGGGCCTAAATCGATTTTAGGATCACAAATCGAATTTGGGTTAGAATATAAGCAAATCTTCATATCAAAGTCATGAAAATGCAAGGAATAAACGTAAAATACGAGAAAGTAACTTGATTTCAATATATTGTAGCGAGTACAAAATTTGGCAGAGTTTCTATATATATTTCTGAATATGTACAATACAAAATGAAGCGCTATTTATAGACTCAAGGACCTAGCCCACGTTTTCCATGTCTGGTAGTGCTCAAACCCACGTACTGAGCGCTCATTAATGGAGATAGTGGGCTGCAAAGCCGCTCGAACCGAGGCGATTCTCCGAGGTACAAGTGTGTGACCTCGGTGGTAGGGCCTTGCTGTTCGACTGAAGTGAACGTCACCGAAGCTCAGGTTACGGCTCGCCTTCGGCGACGACCTCGGTGTCTGACTTTGGTAATCAACTCAGTTGCTTCGGTTACTGGTTTGTCATCATGTGCTCGACGGTTATCAGATTGTCTTGCCGAGGCGACTCATAGCGAGCCGATTTTTACCCAATACAGATAGTCTCCCCACTCCTCGATTAATTACCGATGTTACCGAGGAGTAGAGTGATATTCCGCGGGAAAGCGACGTACAAATATTGTCAACGGTACGCGTCCTTTCAGATTACTATTCAATGACACGCTTCTCTCACCCGTTGGCTGATTGATCGGTCATGCCACTTTTTCGTTTCCCCTAACATTACAATGATGAAGTCTTGCCACTTGCTTGCTTCCCACACCTATAAGTACTTTCCTCACAACCCATTCTCACCACTTTCAATATTTGTAAGCAATAGTAGCCAAAGAAAAGGAAAAACTTCCGTTTTCGTCTTGATTACTCATGTTTTCAACAAGATCTTTGAACACTTAAAATTGTAATCATGTCTACCACAAATTTCAAACAAGACTCAAGTAACTCTGGTGAGAGAGTTAGGATGTCCCATTCAGCCACCGCCACCGTTAGTGGAGACATCGTCGCCGTTGCGCCGGCGACTCAAACGGCTGCGGCGGAGGGTGGCGGCGAAGTGACATCTGGTGTTGGTGGATTTATGCACCGTAAGGAGAGATCCAGACGTGGTTTAGCTACAGAGAGTGATGACGTCAATATAGAGGAGGAGGGCGACGTCATATTTGATGACGCCATGGTAGTAGGTGGTGCTAATGATGTCATCCATAGGGATGACGATGGTGAGGGTGACGATGCCGAGGTCTAAAATGGGGGTGAGCTGCCCGTCGCCGAGGGGGAGCACGAAGCCGAGGCGGGGCCTGATGTTTGGCATTTTATGCCTATATTTCCTTAATATTTCCTCACGTTTGGATACTTTATTCGCGCGTTTTCTAGTTTACGAATGTGATTTTGTACTGATTTTACGTCGTATGATTGTAGGTTGTTATGAAGTGCAATTGGAGCTTTAAAGAGCATGATCGAGCAAGAAAAAATTGGACTTTGATTGAGGATTGGATCGGGCATACGAAGGCACGACACGAAGCAAGCTGCGAACGACGGAAACAGAAAAATGGCCTGGCGCGGAGCGTGGCTAAGGCGCTTGGATTTCGATGGGTTCTGCTTGTGTGCGCGCGCGTTCGGGGGTGCGGGGCGCCAGCTACAGCGCCCCTGGAGCGTTTTTGGACTTCCTATTTCGTCTAGGCTTAGGTGTAACTTATTACTAGGCCTTTGTAAACCCTATAAATACTCTTTTACTTCGTTTTTGAAGGGAGTTCAGACTTTGGAGCAATTTGGAGAGCTATAACATCTTGAACAAGGGTTTTTCTTCCTTCCATTAATCTATTACATCATTATTTCATTATTTCATCAAATCCTTGTGTTGTTATTATGAGTATGCGTGGCTAAACACATCGTTCTAGGGTTAGAGTGAATTCATGAATGTTGAGGTTTGAATGTTGATTTCCATGAATTGAATTCCAATTATAGATTGTTTATTCTTTCTTGATCATAATTGTTTGATTATAACAGCCGAATAATTGAACACTATCTACGGTTCTTAGATTGAACTCGACAGAGGGAATTTATGAACACACATAAGAAAGAATAGGGCTTGATTGTGAACCTGGGCATCGGGGAATGAATTTGTGGGTAAGATAGACATATACCTATTCACCTTGCTTAGCTAAATACAGAGTCGTTAATGCGTGCACGTGATTCAACCCATAGACATATCGGGATTGGAGTAGCCTGCATAGACCGTGAAGAATCGAAATGTTTTCACGAGTACAATTAACCTGTTAGTTAGTAATCTTGGGACTTAAGAAGTGGAATCAATAGAATAACTCAACTGGATTGTTCGTAACTCTGACCCTTGACCGTCTCCTTATTACTGATAACAACCAATTTTTGCTCCATTGTTTGAATTCACTTCTACTGTTTTAATTACTATTTTTGTAGTTGATAATATTTTCACTATTGGAAAAAGATCCCTGAGTAGTTGTTAAGAAATTATTTTTTAGGAGTCCAGTCTGAATAGTCCTCGTGGGAACGATACTCTACTTATCACTTTGTTACTTGTCGACCACGTATACTTGCGTGTGCGTTGGGAGCAACAAGTTTTTGGCGCCGTTGCTGGGGACTAATAATTGATGGATTTCTTTTTGAACGATTACTTATTATCTATTCAGGTTTAATTTTTGTTTTGAGTTTTGTGCTGTTTCAGTTATTAGGTCATACTTGATCTTTACCTACAGGAATAGCAGAAGAACACACCTTAGCTGTGCGAGATGTTGCTCTCCCCAGCCTGGAGGGGGTAGCGTCTAGCATAGTTAAGCCCGCTATCACCGGGCACTTTGAGATTAAGTCCGGCATGATTCAGTTGCTGTATGTGACTGGGCAATATAGTGGATTACTTCATGAAGATCCGCAGCAACACATTTAGAATATCTTGGAGATCAGTGATACTTACACACCGACGGGAGTTCCTATTGATTATGTGCGCTTGACATTGTTCTCGTTTTCACTGATTGGGGCAGCAAAGAGGTGGTTAAAGGCTGAAAAGTCTGGGTCTATCACTACTTGGGATGATTTGGCTAAGAAGTTCTTTGCTAAGTCTTATCCATCTGCCAAGACAGCCCGGCTGAGGAGTGAAATTATGTCCTTCAGACATATAGAAGGAAAGTCTTTGTATTCAGCATGGGAGCGGTTTAAAGCTTTACTGAGAGATTGTACACACCATAACCAATCAAATGAGGTATTGGCACACACTTTTGTGGAGGGGTTGACTGCGCATACAAAGATCGTGGTAGATGCTGCTGCTGGAGGCCAAGTACTGACCTTAAACTTTGACCAGATTTATGAGTTACTAGACAAGTTTTCGCTGAGCAATCCTGACTGGCAGGGAGATAGTAGAGCTACTACACAGAAATCTGCTGGGGTACTTCAGTTAGATGCAGTTTCAGAGCTGAGGGCGAAGATGGATGCTATTTCCAATCAAATTAGCAGGCTAGCTCTGCCAAAGACTCATGAACAAGTGGCTCCAGTACAACAACTCCAGAGTTTTTGTGAGGTTTGTGGTCAAGATCATGCTATAGAGGTTTGCTCCTATAATCCAGAGTCAGTTTATTACGTGGGTAATCAAAACAGGCTGTAGGGTCAAAATCAGTTTGGTAATGCTTATTATCAAGGCAATACGAGAGCCCCAAATAATTACCACCCAGTTCCAGCTCCACCACAGCAGGTTAGTAATCCAGTTGAAGATATGCTAAAGCAGATAATGGCGGGCCAGCAGAGAATTATAGCTGACACTGCAGCCCATGCATAGGCCATACAAGATATTTCCAATGCTCAAAAGAACCTGGAGCACCAGTTGGGGTAGTTGGTGGGAGAAATAAGTACTGTTAAAAAAATTGCTACACCCCGTATGTCCGAAGTGACGTATATCATTCTAATGACATGTTAAGAATGATTTAAGTGAGTTTAAAGTCATAATATTACTATATAAGATGTTTATATATTGAATATAAAGTTAGGGAAAAATCAGATTTAAGTTGCGGAAAAACCGACTAAGGAATTGCCTTGTAACGAAGCTTTTTTATCAATTAATTCCGTGTATTATATGAGGTCTTTTGGGGACATATCATATACCAAATTGAAGGTATTGGAGTTTAGTTTCCAAAAGTTTTGACGGTTTGTTCATACAATGTCTAGATAAAAAGAAAATTTCCCCCATATCTCGTCACTTTTAGAAAAATAAAGAGAGTAACAGTGTGTTCTTGAGTATTGAAGCCACTAATATGGTTTTGAAGGATGGACGTCAATCTTAACTCGAAATCGAAGACAGATTGCGTCAAAATGCTCTACGCGATTAAGGTAACGTTATGCTACCTTCAATTTCGTATATAGCTTGAGTTTTAGAATAATTTATGGCTAAGTAAAGTACCTAAATGCTGTATTATAGCTTTTTTAAGCTTTAGAAGGTGTGGAATTCAAAGAAAACAAGGTTTAGAAACATCAAAGGTATGTAAGGCTAAACCTTTCTTTTGGCAAGGCATGTATCTGTTAGCTTTTGAAGCTTTTCTTAGTTCTAAATTTAGTGTTTCTTGTGAGAAACTGGTTTGGTATCAAGGAAACCTTGTATATACTTAATTTGGTACAAAAATCCTAGGTGAAAGATGTCCGAATCAGCAAGACAAAACGTTTCAAAATCTAGAAAATCATTTTGATCTTTGGACAGTTATTAGTATATTGGTCATAACTATTTGTACAAAATTGATATTTAGATTCTTTAAGAATCCCCAGAACCCTAAGACATATATCTAAAACTTTCATGAGACTATAAAGTCTATAACTTTGATCTACATTCTGGAAATTAGGTTGAAAATCAGGACAGTGGTGCTGTCCAGACATTCTACCTGCGGATTTGTTATGTCATCCAGTTGTCTCATTTTGTTATCCGTTTAACATGTTTATATTATCAGTTTATCCGGGTATCCATTCCCGTGTATAGTATAGTGCTGGTTCTGTTTTGCGGATCATCCAGTTTCAGGGGAAACTCTGCCAAAATTTTTATAGAAATTCAAAGAGAGTGACAAATTCTGAGCTCTAGGTTGTGTCTATAATTCTATTAAGAGTTTTTTTCTCATTCCTTTGAGTCCATATCTATTGTTGCCACATGTGTTATGCCTCATACATGCTTATACTTATATTGTGATCATGTTACGTGTGATTTGGAGTCCCTCATAAAGGCTGGACATTGGACAAACAGTCCGGTCGCCTGGGTATCCAGTTCCTAACCGGATTACCCTAAGATGTGAGGAATGAAGCCTTTAGCCTAATTTGATATATTTTTCTGCTTATTGAATAGAGTGGGATCATTTGGCAATGAATCCAAAGAACAAAGCGGTTATTGAGTGGCTGTACTAACTTTTGGAAGAGGTAAGTGTTTATATCCATTTCTTTGGAGGCACCTGGCCTCGTGGATTTTCTACCACGTGTTTGTTACGCGTGTAGCTGCCGATAGGCGTACTCATTACGCCTTAGCTTTGAATTTACATTGTATAATATATGTTATATCCTGTTGTTGGTATGGCATGGAGGATCTGAGCATTGTGCTCTAGCCGTGAGTTGACATATACTTCCCGGCAATCGATGTGGGTTCCGCGCCGGTGAAGGGTTATTATCGCATCATACCGTATTCGTATGCATCACGTTTCCTGGTTATGCATTGCATCATATTGAGGGTAGGATGATTCCGCCCTCGGAAGAGGAGGATTCCTCTCCATTGCATCATATTGAGGGTAGGAGGATTCCGCCCTCGGAGCAGGAGGATTCCGCTCCATTGCATCATATTGAGGGTAGGAGGATTCCGCCCTCGGAGCAGGAGGATTCCGCTCCATTGCATCATATTGAGGGTAGGAGGATTCCGCCCTCGGAGCAGGAGGATTCCGCTCCATTGCATCATATTAAGGGTAGGAGGATTCCGCCCTCGGAGCAGGAGGATTCCACTCCATTCATTTGGCACATGTGACCCTTTGCATCATTTTATTTCATCTCATTTTATTTCATCTCATTTCATACCATTGTGTAGACTTGTGGTACATAACTACTGTTCTGCTTATATGTGCATTGCTTATTTGTCTATATATTTCTATCTCGTATTCTGGGTTGCGGGGATCGAGTTGCACGCCGCAACGGTATAAATAAATGGACTGGGTTGCACGTCGTAACGGTATAAATATATGGATTGTGTTGCACGTCGCAGCGGTATGAATATATGGATCGGGTTGCACGCCGCAACAGGATGTATTTCTGGTTGTTGATGTGTTCGGGATACCTATATGTTCTGGCTGTCTTACGTTCCTGGTTGTTGAATAGTTTGCGATCCATACGTGTTTTTAGTTATTATCTGGCTCTACCTTTTCATAATTTAAATAAGAGGAATCTGGTTTATTTGTTTCTTTTCTCCCTGGCTAGCTATACTATCCTTTGAGGTGGCTAGTCTGCCCCACTTATTGAGTCCTTTTGACTCACCCTTGTTTGTTGTTTGTTTCTTTTTTATCTATTTCATTTCGGCAGGTTTGCTCCAGGATTGAGTTCGCCACGTTGTGAAGGAGCGAAGACGACTTCAGCTGTCAGGGTGAGCCAACTTTTATTCCAGATGGCCACCAGTTTATTGGTTATCATTTCAGTTGCATTTTGCTCCCTTCAGGAGGTATCTGTCTTCTTTTGTACTCTTAGATGTCTAGTCTGGGTAACCCTAAACCTAGTATGTTGGGTAGTCAGCTGTAATTTCTTTTATACAACTTAGAGGTATCAGTATGTCAGTATTTTTTTAAGTCTCGTCTTTATTTATGCATTATTATATTTATTTTCCTAATTTAATTAGTAAGGGTTCGTCCGACGGGTCTAGGGGAGGATGTCGGGTGCACGCACGGCCTAACCGGATTCCGGGTCGTGTCAAAAAGGGCCTGAGCAATGTCTTGCAGTGACTTTAATTGAAGGTGGAGAGTTGATGGCCAAGTCTGACGAGAGAGCTGAAATAGAAAAAGTTGAAAAAGTAAGGAAGAAAGAAGAGAGAAAGGAGGCACCTCTGCCGCCTCTACTATTCCCGCAGAGACTTATACCATCGAAAGATTTGGCCCAGTATCAAAACTTTGTGAGTATGTTGAAAGAGCTTCAAGTTAACATTCCTTTGACTGATGTGTTTGAATTGATTCCATCCTTTGTGAAGTTCTTAAAAGAGATTTTGGTCAAGAAGAAAACCCTCATGAGATAGATACAATTGAGTTAGTTGAGGAGTCCAAAACTTCAAGATCCTGGGAGGTTTACTATTCCTTGCACCATTGGAGGGCATAATATCATTGGTGCATTGTGCGATCTGGGTGCGAGCATAAATCTCATGCCTCTGTCTGTTTGCAAGAAGTTAGGGCTAGGAGAAATCAAGCCCTCTTCAGTTACTCTTAAGATGGCGGATGGATCACTCACTCACCCTGATGGTAAGTTGGAGGATGTGTTGCTTAAAGTTGGTAAGTTTACATTCTCTGCTGATTTTGTAGTCCTAGATTATGAAGAGGACCGAGAAGCTCCAATCAGTTTGGGGAGACTATTCTTAGTCACCTCGAAGGCACTGATTGACATGGAGCTGGGAGAGATGACTGTTAAAGCGCACGGAGAAAAGGTTACTTTCAAGGTTTATAATGAGAAGGATCACATAACTAAGGTTGAAGAGTGCTCTATGATTGAATGTGTCAAACAAGAATATGGAAGTAAACCAAATGACCTGTGCGAGCAGAATGTGGAACAAAATAGCAGGGACACATCACATGTGAAGTTGAAGATGGGTTCTCTCAAAGAAAGGAAGAAAGCAAAGGCTCGTCGTAAGAAGAGAAAACATAAATGCTGAAAGTGAGCTAAAAGTATCGTCGTGCCACGACGTTAACTAAGGCGCTTCTCGGGAGGCAACCCGAATTTGTACTTGTATTATTTTATTTATAGTGTCACGTAGTTTTTATTTTTCTTTGGATTGCAGGTTCATGTAATGTCGAGTTTAAGTGTGAGGTGTCCTTACCCCTGCCTAATATTGATGACCTGTTGGGGGAAGTCTGAGTACCTCATACTATACGGAAGCTTGGAGGATGCTAGCACCAAGGACTAGAGCCTTCAGGGAAGTTCTTTTACCTCTTGTACTTTATTTTTTGTCGCACTGAGGACATTGCTTGGTTCTAAGTGTGGGGTGGGGGACTTCCCAAGTTTTTGAGGTTAGGGATGCATGTACCGTTAGGATTTTTCCTTTGTCACTTGACTTTATTTTTATTTGTTTCTTACTTTAATATATAAAAAAAATTAGAAAATTAATGAAAAATTGCAAAAAGATTTTCTTTTTTAGTCTTTATTAGTGGTACATGTCATCCACCCTGTGATTTTTCTTATGACCTCGGTTCTTTTCCACGGGGAGGCCTTTGAATCAGGTAGTTTTTTATTCTTATTAGGATTAGAGTAGTTAGTTATAGGTGGCCCTAGACAAAAGAAATAGGTAGAATGCTAGGTGCCTTTGATTTGTTTGATACCGGTGGACTTGAACTTATTGCATGTGCTATTTGTGGTGTCTTTTGGTTTTAAATTGTGATGCATGCCTAGAAAAAAATTGAATGACCCCCTTGAGATGCTTGAGTCCACTCACATTACTTTTTTGTGAACCTTTGTGCATTAGTGCTTAATTTTCCACAAGTTGTACTCTATTTGCTTGATTGAGAGTTGTGATGGAGCCTTTTTGTGTGGACTGTGTGCAATGTGTGTTGTGAGGCATATTCTTATTTTACTCCATGTTTGCATATTGGTGTCTAGAACTTGCACCGTGTGTGTGCAAAGCGAAATCCTAAGTTTACTCTAGTCGGGAAATGATACAGGCCTTCTGTTGATTTGCCTACCCTTATATATACACCTTGGACTTGATTGTTGTGATCTCTTTGACCTTTTTGTTGGCACCCACACCGCAAGCCTACCCACTTGTTCTAAATTTCTTTCTTTTGACCCTTTACTCCTTAAGAACTTTAATTGATAATGTGATATTATTGTGGAGTTGTGGTTGAAATATTGGGAGGTTTTTTAGTGGAACCAATGAGGGGAATATGTAATGAATTGTGTAGTAGTTGATTATGAGCATTGGCAAGGTTGGAAAGAAGTGAATAGAAAAAAAAAACAAATGAAAAAGAAAAAATTTGAAAATGAAAAAGAAAAAGAAAAAGAAAAGAAGTGAATATCTATCCTTGCTAGTGTTGTGCTTAAAAGAAAAATTGCTACTTGTTGAAAAAGGTGTGTGTGAAATTTGTTGGTTGGTTTTGATGAGATTTGTGCTTAATTTGAATGTGATGTATTAAAGTGCTTAGGGAGGTAGTCACTATTATCCATATGTATCCTACCAGCCCCTTAGCCTACATTACAACCCTTTAAAGTCCTAGTTAGTTCCGATTGGTGTGAGCCTACATTAGTGGAGTCCTACACTACGGGCAAGCCTATGGTACATCGTGTGTGACATGTGAGCTTTTCATGAGAGTGAGTGAATTCTTTCTATGCTATTGTCCCCATTCTAATCTTGATATTCATTGTTGTGTGTGACACTTGAGGGACACTCTCTTGCTTCATTTTTGTGAGGGCACACGGTTTGCATGAGGTAGGTGAAATCGTGGCTTCTTGGTTGAGTAGGTAGGTGTGACGTTGTGGGAGCATGGTTGCAATAAGTTGAGTTTGTGCATTTGAGTTGTCTTGGGGTGGTTGTTCTCATGTTTTGATGTTTGGTAAATTGTTGGCATGTTTGTTGGACCCATAGTAGTCATGTGTGCACTCGTTCAGTGGTCGGTATCAACCATAGTCATAGGCAGACCTGTTCTACCTAGGTTGGGAAGTTATTTGTGATTGCTCGAGGGCGAGCAAAGGTTCAAGTGTGTGGTGGTGATGTTTTGCATTTTATGCCTATATTCCTTAATATTTCCTCACGTTTGGATACTTTATTCGCGCGTTTTCTAGTTTACGAATGTGATTTATCACTGATTTTACGTCGTATGATTGTAGGTTGTTATGAAGTGCAATTAGAGCTTTAAAGAGCATGATCGAGCAAGAAAAGATTGGAATTTGATTGAAGATTGGATCGGGCACACGAAGGCACGACACGAAGCAAGCTGCGAAGGACGGAAACAGAAATTTGATTGGAATTTGATTGAAGATTGGAATTTGATTGAAGATTGGAATTTGATTGAAGATTGGATCGCCCAGCTTGTTGTCGCGGTTTGGGGCGCGGAGCGTGGCTAAGGCGCTTGGATTTCGACGGGTTCTGCTTGTGTGCGCGCGCGTTCGGGGGCGCGGGGCGCCAGCTACATCGCCCCTGGAGCGTTTTTGGACTTCCTATTTCGTCTAGGCTTAGGTGTAACTTATTACTAGGCCTTTGTAAACCCTATAAATACTCTTTTACTTCGTTTTTGAAGGGAGTTCAGACTTTGGAGCAATTTGGAGAGTTCATAACATCTTGAACAAGGGTTTTTCTTCCTTCCATTAATCTATTACATCATTATTTCATTATTTCATCAAATCCTTGTGTTGTTCTTATGAGTATGCGTGGCTAAACACATCGTTCTAGGGTTAGAGTGAATTCATGAAAGTTGAGGTTTGAATGTTGATTTCCATGAATTGAATTCCAATTATAGATTGTTTATTCTTTCTTGATCATAATTATTTGATTATAACAGCCGAATAATTGAACACTATCTACGGTTCTTAGATTGAACTCGACAGAGGGAATTTATGAACACACATAAGAAAGAATAGGGCTTGATTGTGAACCTGGGCATCGGGGAATGAATTTGTGGGTAAGATAGACATATACCTATTCACCTTGCTTAGCTAAATACAGAGTCGTTAATGCGTGCACGTGATTCAACCCATAGACATATCGGGATTGGAGTAGCCTGCATAGACCGTGAAGAATCGAAAGGTTTTCACGAGTACAATTAACCTGTTAGTTAGTAATCTTGGGACTTAAGAAGTGGAATCAATAGGATAACTCAACTGGATTGTTCGTAACTCTGACCCTAGACCGTCTCCTTATTACTGATAACAACCAATGTTTGCTCCATTGTTTGAATTCATTTCTACTGTTTTAATTACTATTTTTGTAGTTGATAATATTCTTACTATTGGAAAAAGATCCCTGAGTAGTTGTTAAGAAATTGTTTGTTAGGAGTCCAGTCTGAATAGTCATCGTGGGAACGATACTCTACTTATCGACTACGTATACTTGCGTGTGCGTTGGGAGCAACAGGGCCTTCGGGCCATGAGAAGAAATTACCAAAGATTCCCTCGAGCAAGAACTTGAGCCTCATCAAATCATCCTTTCTCACTTTGATAACGGAAAAGACCTTAAATTACAAAAACAGTCTGCTGATCAGGAGGAGAAGAACATGAATATACCAGTGAACACGACTCCGACCTGAATCACTCAAGCTCACATTCAACGAGTTCGGAAGAATTGTGCCTTCAGGCCCGAGGTAAAAATAATCATCCCTGACCCCACTAGCAGAGTTTGCCATCATGTGGAGGGAATATCTTTTGCATATACCTACCCTTTCACCATTGGATTCACCCTATCTGTCCACAGGATTATTGATGATTTTTGCTGAGCATACTACCTATGCTTGGCTCAGTTAGGCCCCGGCGTCTAGAGGGTCGTTCAATGCCTGGATTGGCTGAGTACAGAAGCCGGGGTAAGTTTCACCTTGCAGCACCGCATTTCTCTTTATTATCCTTACTTCCATAAAGCCGGAGTTGTGGCTCTAAACAGCCGAGGCAAATATTCGCTCCTCCATAAGAGCGAAGATTATGGGGACCGAGGCTGGAGTGATCGTTACGTTCTTTTGGAGACCAGCGGCCTATCCACCGAGCCTAAATTCCCAGAGAAGTGGAATAATACACGTAAGTGTTCCTTCGTCCTTGGCTTCTCTTTTTGCTTCCTCTCTTGTTTGCTGATTTCAATTTTTTTTTGGTTCCCCAGCCAACAAAGTTGCTATCGTTCCCCCGAAGGTTTGACCGAATGGGTCAAGGCTGTGACCGGGGCCCGCAAACGTCCCGTTCGGTCGTGGATGGAGATGGCTGCTGACTTCGGTTGGCAATGCAAAAGGCACGGTAAGTCATCAATAATTTACTGCATAAGTTGTTATCCCAACTCTTCTTGATTTTATCGCTGACCTCTTTCTCCTCGGTATAAGGTTTTCTAAACCGTGCCATCAATAAAAAGAAGGATTAAAAGAAGAAGAAGAAGAAGAAGAAAGACGAAGAAGATACCGAGTCGGATGATGATCTGGCTTCGGTGACAGGTCTAGCAGGTGACCTGAAGGAGCTGAAGGCTTTAAAGTCTTCAAAAATTTCAAGAGGGGCCTCCGGTCAGGGGTCCTTTAAAGGTAAACATCATCCTCGGTCAACTTATTAGTTCTTGCTCCTCTTCATTCTCTTGCTTAAAATTCTTTCATGTTGCCCTTTGCAGGCGTTAAAAGGAAGAGGGCGGTTTCTAAGAAACCATCTCGTTCTGTGGCTCCTCGCACCGAGGTGGCGACTGCCCCTCGTCCCGAAGTAATGGCAGAACAACACCCAAGGCTGATCGATGAGCCTGATGATGTAGCCGCCGAGGGCTTAGAGGTTCGTAAGGAGATCGAGTTTGTTGACCTCGAAGATCAAGAACGCAGTTCCGAGGCGGAAGTTGCCAAAGCCAAAGGCAAAGCCAAAGTCGGAGAGGTTGGCACTGCTGTCGCCGAAGAGGGGCTGGCAACGGCGCGGTTAGGGCGCAATCCGAGCCCGCAAGAATTTCTTCCTCGGTTGGGTCTTTTCGAAAGCTGGAAGTGCCATCTTCTTCGAACCTTTTGGCGAGCGATCGAGGCGATATCATGAGCCTTATACCCTTGCTTGGCCCCGTGGAAGACAAAGTTGCGCAGACTTTCTCTCGAGGCCAGCTACACGACACCATCGCCGCCAATGCGCTCAGAGTAAGTTTTGCTTGTTTCTTAATTTTGTACCTCTGTCTTCGGTCGGTTGCTGATAATGATTTCTTTGGTTGATTTCCTTTTAGGGCTTCGTTCCATCATTGAGGGCCCTCAAGGTCGAGACTATAAGAGATAAAGAGGTCCGGCGTGTTGCCTGCTTGTGGAACAGGCAAAGGGATAGCTTCAACGCGCAGATAGTAGAATTGAAGTCTAAATTGTCCAAGTCCCAGTCCGATCTTCATGATGATGACTCAGCTGCCGAGGTGAAGATTAAAGCCCTCGGTGATGGCTTTTAGGTTGAGAGCTCGAGGTTGGAGGCTGAAGTTGCAAGACTAAATGCCGAGCTGATTCAGGCGAGGGGCAAGTCTGAGGAGATGGCCAAGAAGCATCACGAGCAGCTGAGAAAACATGTACTTCATAATTAGAAGTTGTAGGGTGAGACCTCCAAACTTTCAGCTCGTGAGGCCGAGGTTGAAGCTCTTCGGGACGAAATAGCTGATCGCAAAGACAGAGCTAAGATCAAGACCAAGAGGGCGGAGCTGGATAAGCAATGGGCCATTATCAAGTCTCGGCTGAAGCTGCTCAAGCAGTGCCGCGCTGGCGAGCTCAACTTGGAAGAAGAAATTGCTAAAGCCGAAGAGAAGGCAGCAAAGGCTCAATCTATCATTGATGACCTCCCATCAAGTGAAGCCTCAAGCGATGATGAAGATGAAGAAGATGCCTAGGGGGATTCCGAAGAGGGAGATGACGCCCCGAGGCTTAGACTTCTGTTTACATTTTCTGCTTTCATGTAAGCCTTCGGGCTCTTTTTTTCATACTTTGGGCCTTTGGGTCCTTTTGATGTGTAAATTTGTAGCCTTCGGGCCTAATGGAATGAATTCGTACTTTTTATCTTAAATGTTAGTTTTTGCATGAACCGAACATTTAAAATCGATAACTTGCAAGACTTAACTGAATCAAACCGATTCAAACTTAGAATGACGTCTCGTTCTCGAGTCGAGGCACTCAAAGTGCAACTTCAAAGTGCAAGATTGTGGAAAAAAAGAGATATAGAATCAAATTCATTTCATTGATAAGATCAACGAGCCAAAATCGGCTATTTACATAAAGCCAAGTCGAAGTAGACCTTGGGTGTAAAAACAAATTGATAACATGCCACTATCGGGCGTAATTACAATACACTAAGCTATTATTCGGGTGTCAGTCCCCAGTTATCAAATAGACAGGCTTCGGTTGGGAGGCTAAGTGTCGACCTCTGTTGCAAACCGCTTCTCACTCCCCCCAGTGTTCGGGTGTGAATCTTGATGAAGATCCGAGCACTGGAAGTCGTTTTATCCGCTTCCTGAAAAGGTCAAGTAAAATGAAACGAGGAGCGAGTTGGTACATTTCGACCGAAGCCGTAGGAGCGTTGTTCGGCTCGAGGCTGTGGGTAAATTTAAAAAGATTAAGGAATATTTACCTCGATTAGAAGTAGTACCGCTTTAAATTGGAAATGTTCCAATTTAAGGGTCGGGCACACCTTGCAGATCTTCAATTTGATAAGATCCTTTCCCAACAATTGCTCTGACTATGTAAGGTCCTTCCCAATTTGCGACAAGTTTTCCCCCATTTTCTTCCTTCATTGACTGCTTTGTAGCCTTCAGCACATAATCGCTAACTTTAAAATCTCTAAGTTTGGCCTTCCTATTGAGATATGCTTAGATCTGCCTCTTTTGAAAATTTATCCGAACCAAAGCCAGCTCTCTTTTCTCCTCGAGCAAGTCCAATTCTATGCGCATGGCTTGCTGATTCGCATCCTCGGTGGTGTGAGCGTACCAAAGACTTGGTTTGCCCACCTTCACGGGGATAAGGGAGTCCAATACCATAAGCAAGTGAAAAGGAGGTGTCGCCGGTGCTGTTCTTCTCTGTTGTCTGCATGGCCAACAACACGCCCAGCAACTCCTCGAGCCAAGGACCTTTTTTCTCATCGAGCCTTTTCTTGAGATTTTCGATTACAATCCTATTCGAAGACTCAGCTTGGCCATTGGCACTTGGATTATAGGGGGCCGAAACAATTCTTTTGATCCCCCATTGTTTGAAGAAATCAGTGATGGCTGCTCCTATGAATTGTTTATCATTGTCGCAAGCAATTTCCCTCGGGATACCGAACCTATAGATAATGTTCTTCTTGATGAAATCGATTACTTGTTTTTGTTTAACTTCGCTGACAGCTCCTGCTTCCACCCATTTAGTAAAGTAATCGGTTAATACGAGGATGAACCGAACACCACCTTTTCCCTTCGCTAAGGGTCCAACAATATCCATTCCCCACTTCATAAAAGGCCATAGTGATACGATCGAATTCAGAGGTTCGCCCTGTTGATGGATCATCTGGGCGTGGCGCTGGCACTTATCATATTTTTGCACGAAGGCCTTTGCATCTACGCTGATGGTGGACCAATAATACCCAGCTCTTAGTAATTTGCGCACCAAAGACTTTCCCCCTGAGTGATTGCCACACTTGCCTTCATGCACCTCGGCCATCACATAGTTAGCCTCATCTGGACCCCAACACTTGGCCATCGGGCCGCAACTGAATGTCTCGACTTTCTTTTTCAAACCACCGGACAGGGGTGCGGAAATAGCAACAATCAATGGTAGAGCGGAAATCGCTTCTGATTTGTTTTCTCCTGAACGAATCCCCTCTTATACAAATTACCCTCAATCATATCGTATGAAGCCGCTTGAGTCCTTAAATTTTTGGCCTCCTTTTTATCTTGGGGGACAGTCCCCGAGTCGAAGTAAGAGATAACCTTACTCCGTCAATCCCATTTGAGGTCCACCGAGTTGACCTGCAATTTCATCTCTCTCATCTGTGCAGATAGCAACCGAACCACTGAATCAGTCCCCGAGTGGGCTTCATCGACCACCGAACCCAAGTTTGCCGGGCATCAGCCTCGGTATTTTACTCCTGAGGCACTTGTTTAATTTGCCATTCTTGGAATTGGGCCAAAATCCTCTGTTCTCGGTCCAAGAATAGCTGCATTCTGGGCTCTCGAGCCGTGTATTCATCGAGCACTTGATTTACTACCAACTGTGAGTCGCATCTCAACTCAATTCTTTCCACCCCCATTTATTTAGCTAACTCCAAGCCTACTAAAGCTGCTTCGTCTTTGGCTTCATTGTTGGTCACTTTTTTGAACCGTACCGAGTGCCTCATTTTCTCCCCGGTGGGTGCTTTCAGCACTATGCCTAATCCCGAACCCCTGGAATTAGTTTCCCCATCGGTGTGAAGTATCCACAGCCCCAAAGCTATTCCTTTCGATATTGAGTTCTCCTTTTCGGCTTCGGGCAGAATCCCAACACTAAAATCAGCTACGAAGTCAGCCAAGACTTGGGATTTGATGGTTGTTCGGGGATGATAAGTGATGTCATATTCGCTTAATTCTACCGCCCATTTTGATAACCTCCCCGATAACTCAGGTTTATGCAATATACTTCTCAAGGGGAAGGTTGAAACTACCGCTATTGGGTGACATTAGAAATAAGGTCGTAGTTTTCGGGCAGTAACAATTAAAGCAAGTGCCTGTTTTTTCAAGTGTGGGTACCTGGTCTCAGCATCGAGGAGTGTCTTACTCACATAGTAGATGGGCTGTTGCTTGCCATCTTCCTCCCGAACCAGCACTGTGCTAACTGACATCTCAGATACAGCCAAGTAAACTAGCAATGTTTCACCATCCTTTGACTTGGCGAGCAACGACGCGTTAGCCAGGTAGCGTTTCAAATCTTTCAGCGCTTCTTTATACTCCGGTGTCCATTCGAAGTGATTGTTCTTCCTTAAAATAGAGAAGAATTTGTGGCATCGCTCAGAGGTCCTTGAGATGAATCGACTCAAGGCAGCGATTCGGCCAGTTAAGTGCTGAACTTCTTTCACCCGGTCAACTCTTCAAGGATTTCCTCGATGGCTTTGATCTTATCTGGGTATGCTTTGATCCCTCGTTAAGAGACAATGAATCCCAAGAATTTTCCTGACCCTACGCCGAATGGGCGGCACTTCTCAGGTTTTAATTTCATGCCATATTGCCTTAGAACGGCAAAAGCTTCCCTCAAATGATTCAGATGATCCTCCATTCGAATTGACTTGATGAGCATATCATCTATATAGACTTCCATTGATTTTCCAATATACTCCTTGAACATACGACACACCAATCTCTAGTACGTTGCTCCAGCATTTTTCAAATCGCAGGGCATCTCCTTATAGCAGAAGGTACCTTGGTCAGTGATGAACGAGGTTTTCTCTTCGTCCTTCGGATCCATGAGGATCTGGTTGTAGCCCGAATAAACATCCAATAAGGTTAATAGTTTGTGTCCAGCAGTGGAGTCTATTAACCTGTCTATTTGTGGAAATGGGTAGGAGTCTTTGGGGCAAGCCTTGTTCAAATCAGTGTAATTCTTTAGCCAGCCATTCGGGGTGTTTTACCTCCCATTGGGGCAAGCTTTGTGGTTTCATCTTCGATCGCTTTCTTTTTAACTCTGAAGTGAGGCCTTTTCTTCTGCTTCACCGGGGTGAATTTTGGGTCTACATTCAGCTTGTGGGTCATGATCTCCGGATCAATACCAATCATGTCTGAGTGAGACCAAGCGAAGCAATCGTTTTTGGATTTTGAAACTTAAATTATGGCTCTCTTCGACTCCGGGTCCAACTCCAAGTCGACAAATGCCTTTCTTTCAGGAAAATCTCTCAATAAGGTGAAAGATTCAACCTCCTCAATAGTTGAGTCCTCGACTTTTGTTTTCGAGGCTCTTGAATGCAGACCGGGATCCTTTCAACGTCTCCTCGGAGGTCCTCCTTGCTTGACCCCGGTTGCGTTAGTTGCTATTATTTTGGCCCGGTCGGAGCGACTCCACTTCTCAACGCAACCGAATTGCACTCTTTTGCTACTCGTTGCTCTCCCTTTATTGACCAAACCCCCCAAGGCGTAGGGAATTTGATCACTTGATACAGCGTGGAGGGAACAGCCTCCATGGAATGGATCCATGGTCTGCCGAGGATCACATTGTATGCTATGTCCTTGGGCAACAGTTGAAACATCGTTTCCTTGCTAACTCCTTCAGCAAATATTTTGAGCGTAATCTCACCTAAAGTTTTCTCCGTGGAGTTGTTGAAGCCAGTCAACACTGTTGCCTTGGGGATGACTTCCCCTTTGAGCCACATCTTCTTAATGGCCCCGTAGCTGATTATGTTGACCGAGCTACCGGGGTCAATCAAGACTCGTTTGATGTCTGGGTCATTGATTCTCAGCATGATGACCAAGGCATCGTGATGAAGGAACATCATCCCATCACAATCGTCATCGTCGAATACAATATCTTTACTCGAGCCTCTCACTCGAGTTCTCTTTTCCATTGTGATTGACAGCTTGGCGAATTTCTTTGCAGCTGCGAAATTCACCCCGTTCACTTCTGACCCCCCGGTGATAACATTTACAACTCTCTCAGGGGGTGGAGCCCGAGGTGACTGTCCATCACCTCGGTTCTTAGAGTAGTTGTCCTTTCCTTTGTCGGTAAGGAATTCTGTCAACACACGTTTCTTCAACAAATGAGCCACCTCGAGGCACAATGCTTTGCAGTCCTCGGTTCGATGGCCATAATCCGCATGGAACTCGCAGTGCAAATTCTGGTCTCTTTTGTCCGCTGGAGTTCTTATGTCTTTGGGTACCCTTATCCCGGCAGTCCTCTTGACTACGTTGACCAGCTCCGAAGTTGATATATTAAAATTGTAATCAGGGATCCGAGGTAGTTCTTTCTTTAAAGCCGAAGCTGGGCCTGAGGAATTTCTTTGGTTCCTGTTGGAGTGAACCTTTCCTCTGAGCTGTTGGCTTATATGTGGGCTTGTAAATGAGTTTTCGAAGGAATTTCCCAACCTTTGGCTGACAGGCTGCCTTGTGGAGATATATGGTTCATACCTCCCCTTCGAATTTCCTCGCGATGCCTCGGCGCGATACGAGGATTCGCCTCGGTTTTTGTAATTATAACCTCGGCTTTTAAATTCAGCCTCCTCCAGCGTGATCTTGGAGTAAGCTCTTTTGTGTAGATCTTCCCATGTCAAAACTTGGTATTGTTAAAGCTCTTTTCACAATTCAGCAGCAGCGTCAGAATTGCGAACATTGATATCCTTTTCAAATGCCATGATGGCCAGAGTATCATCCATCCGAGGTAGCTCCATGCGCTCAGCATGAAAGCACTCAAGGAACTTCTTAAGTGGCTAATAGGGCCGTTGCTTGACCTTGCATGTATCATCCTTCCTCTGGAGAATTTTTTGAGCTCCAGTGTGGGCCTTAACGAAGGCATTGGTCATTTCCTTGAAGGTGGAAATTGACCCCGCTAATAGGCACATGTACCAGCACAACGCTCCTTTCTCCAAGGATTCGCCAAACTTTTTTAAGAACATTGACTCGAGCTCTATTGCCATTAAGTCATTGCTCTTTACCATCGCCATGTACTCCCTTACGTGCTCTTTGGGATCGGTGGTCCCATTATACTTTTTAAAGAACATGAGCTTGAAGTTTTTAGGAGTTGGAACTGGTGCTGCTTCAGGCTTAAATGGAAACTCCCTGTATTGGTCTATGTCAAGCTCATCTTCAGTCTTTGTTATCCCCGGTATGCTTTTGAGGCGCTTTACTACGCGTGCCTCGACGCGAGCTTCAACGCAAGCCTCGACGCATGCCTCAATTTCTCTTGTCAACCTCTCAATGTCGACCAAGGATGTAGTTTTAGCCACAGTGGGAATCGTCCTGAAGTGTGGCGTTGCGCTCGGTATGTTTCCCGAACCCCCAGACGTGGCCCCATTAGGAGGTCCCCCTATTATCGCGCCCGTGAGAATGAAGAGCGGGATGCCTCCATTTGGGGCCGAAGCCTGGGCGTGGAATTCGGCGTTGATGTTAACTTACTCGTCCTGTCGCTCTTGGAGAGCCTTTAGCGCGTTGACAACGAAGGCTTGAAATGCTTCGGTTGTCATTGGAGACGTAGACTGTTGGTTCGACGGAACGTCAGTTCGTTCGTTAAGATTTCCACTGCTGTCAGCCATATCGTTTGTCGAAAAATTACGGGCTTTAATGAAAAAGTACGTTGAACTTTGGTACAAAGCGTTTCTGCTTATATCCCCACAGACGGCGCCAATTTGTATGGGCCTAAATCGATTTTAGGATCACGAATCGAATTTGGGTTGGAATATAAGCAAATCTTCGTATCAAAGTCAGGAAAATGCAAGGAATAAGCGTAAAACACGAGAAAGTAACTTGATTTTAATATATTGTAGCGAGTACAAAATTTGACAGAGTTTCTGTATATATTTCTAAATATGTACGATACAAAATGAAGCGCTATTTATAGACTCAAGGACCTAGCCCAAGTTTTCCATATCTGGTAGTGCTCAAACCCACGTTCTGAGCGCTCATTAATGGAGATAGTGGGCTGAAGTAGTGGGCTGCAAAGCCGCTCGAACCGAGGCGATTCTCCGAGGTACAAGTGTGTGACCTCGGTGGTAGGGCCTTGCTATTCGACCGAAGTGAACGTCACCGAAGCTCAGCTTACGGCTCGCCTTCGGCGACGACCTCAAATCTTTTTATTACTCAAATCTTTCTCTTTCTTATTTTTTCAAGGGTAAAATTGAAATTTCACAAGGTCAACCTCTATTTTCTTAAACTCTCTGCTCGGTCAAATAGTGCCACATAAAATGGGATTGAGGAAGTAACATTTTTTCCAAGGAGGTCAAAACTTAAGCTGGCGCCCCGCTAGGCCCATCTGGTGAACCTTTTTGCTCCTGTTTATTATCCATTTTGACTTAATGAAATTATCATGGTGTGTTGTACTTGCAAGATATAGCAACACATGAAGTATCCAATGGAGCTTCTTGATTCAGTCACAATGAGACATCACACTCTCCCTTCTTATGATAGAAATCTAGTCGTAATCCAGTTTCCAAAAAGTTTTACTTTTTAATAATGTGGATCTTGTTGTATAATTCCAGTCAGCAATTAAAATTCCTCTCTTTCATGATGCCAAAACTCAAATGACTAGTCATGATTCCAAGGGGTAAACATCTTTATGATTGGATAAGTGGTGTCCCTATGCGTGTGTTTCGCATGGAGGAAATTATAATCTGGATATGTTTTTCAGTTTTTCCATGTTTCCTAGGCTTAAAAATATTTTTTATGGCAACTCATTCTTTTTTAAATTTGGGGAAAATGACTTCCTTAGTTAGAGTAGGGAAAACAAGCTCCAAATGTGATAATTCATACTCATTGTCTCATCCTACACCAAAGACCACCCGCACTCCTCCCTCCACCCTCTACTCCAACCAACTCATCCCTACCCCTCACCCACCTCCACCACAACTACCCCTACCCCTACCCCTACCCCTACCCCTTACCAACACCCTATCCCAAACCTTATTAGATGGTTATAAAATTATTTTACGATTTGGCGATTAAACACAAAAAAATAAGCATGAAAATCACTGTTTTCCAAGAAAACAATTCCTAGAAAGATATTAAAGGGCAGGCCGGTAAACAAATCATCCGGCGTTCAACAAGTTCCGGAAAAAGGCCACATCTCAAGTCTCAAGATGTGTAATGTATGCAACCTACCTTGATCCTTAAAAAATATTCTCCATGAAAAACATTTTTTTTCTTCTCGATTAAACACACCCTATTTCTGTTTTCTTTTGATAAATGGAATCTATGGCAAATGTGCAATCGATGCTCTTAGATACTAGGATAGTCTAGGTTAAAGTTGCGATCAAATTATAATACCCAGTTCGATTAAGGCAGTTCATCAAAGTTACTCTTAGCATGGTATAATAACGCTCAATATTGAACCAAACTTGTAGGACTTTATAAGAAATAGGTATACTATAGTTGAAAAGCATATGTCGTCAATGTCATAAGTTAAACGTAATAGTGAGGCGAGAGTGCTTCACTACACTCACTAGAATATCATTCCATTTATATACAGTTTCTATTTCATCAACTTTTAATATTGAATCTTGTTCTATACACAACACAATCTTTAACATATTATCCTATATGCTATTTGTCCCATTTGGCTTAATTTAGTTATTACTCCCTTGGGAAGTCACTTTCATTCCTCTTCGAGTCCAAATATGTTAATTTTCGCTTTTATTTTCATCATTTTTAATCTAAAGTGGTTATTACTGTTTGAATTCTAATCATAGAAGTTTTAAAACATTGAAAGGGAAAAAGGGAATCACTAAGTAAAAAAGCAAATCGAAAATTGATCAACTTGGTAGAGAAGGGTCTCTCTTACATTACTCCCTTTATATCTTCGTTACAATTCTTTCAACAAAAATCATTGAGAATTAATTGAAGTGACAAATGGATACGTAAAGATCCAAAGGTCTCTAAAAATCTTCTATATGACGTCTATTATTGTGCCCTGACGATTTTGCTGAAATCAAATGAAAAAGAAATTAAGGATTCAAAAGAAGAGTTTCCATAGGCTATTTTTTCTTTCTTTCTTTCTTTTCAAGGGATTGGCTATCAACTTGCTAGCAAGAAGTGTCGTTCAAAGATTAACTTTCTTAAGTGCTTATGCAAATAATGCTTGCGGAAGATAAGGTGATATATGGAATTCCATAACTTTATATTTTAGGGTTGAACGAAGATAACATTGACAATCTTTATAACGTCGAAAATTGTAAAGAAGTCTCAAGTGAGCTACCATAATGGAACAAAGGATTCCCTCTTTAAGTTGTGAATGAGTTCTAGTACACGATTCAATTCATATCCATAGATACTATAGTGAAAATTTAACATTAGAAGTGTAATTCAACATAATTTTTGTTTTCAAAATCTAAGGAGAGAAAGAAACTGTATTCTTGGAGAAGTCGCCCATCAGAACTTGCTCAGGTCTTATGGCGATGTGCTCAAACTTCGATAGGGACTAAAACAAACAATTTTTTTAAGAGAGCCAAAAATGTGTGAGTGACGTGCGCATATCCTAATTATGTAAATCTCCCTTAACAAAAACACCTGTATTCGGCTCTACAAAGGAAAATGAGAACATATATAATACGTAACGTATTTCATCTTAGAGGTGTATGGGTCTCTAATTAAGGTGGGGATAAGTTGGAAGTCCCTTGTTTAGCTTGCTTTGACAATATTAGGCTAAGAAATTAACACTTTCCGTTTCGGGTACCTCTTTTCCGGAGTTATGAGTTAGCAGAAAATGTTGTTCTAGTGTGCTCCTATATATAGCTATTTCAGTAGGGTTTTTCTGAAAATGCTCTAGATAACTTGCCATAATCACCATGTGCACAATCCAGAAAAAAGAAAAAACTGGAAACACTTTCCTTTCTACCATCTTTTATTTTCTTAAAAAGAACCAAGATACATCTGACGAAGAAAGGAATTAGTAATGCAGTTAGTACCAATACTTAGTTATTCACTTAGGAATTTGTGTGCACTCAAAAGAAGTTTTACTTTCTTATGCCGCAAACAAAGGGTCTTTAATTCTTTCTTGCTTGACTAGAAGCAAAATGTGGAGGGATCAATCTAACTTCCAAATATAAATTAACAAGGACTATAACTTAAATAAGTTTAGTAACACACCTCCATGATGTCGTTGTTTGTCCAGATACTTTTTAGTTATTAGAGTGAAATGTTATTACAGAGAATATATAATACTAAATGACAAATTGAGTGAAAAAAACTTGATCGTTATAACAGAATGTTATAGTTAATGTTTGCTATAAGGGGGTCTAACTGTATATTATTTGGGTTATGTATTAGCTAACAGAAGATAAAAGAAAAACCATTTCGAGTATACAAGGACAAATTTGATCATTCACTATGTAAACTACAGTTTGCATGAGGGATCAAAAACGGTGCCAATCTTAAACTTCACGTGCTGCAAATTTGCCCACATAAAGTAAAAAATATCCAGAAAAAGAAAAAGTAAAAAGTTTGAAAAGGAGACTGCGCAAGAAAATAACAGACCCAGTGTGAAATGGCTCTTAGAGTTAAGGTACTTGTTATTCTTTAAACGTCTGATCAATCTAATTATTTAAAAAAAAAATAGCTTCAAATTTTAATAAATTGTGCGAACGTCATCTGTTTGTTAATTTTCCTTTTATTTCTTGATGTCAGAAACACATCTCACGTGTCAAACTGATATTTATGTTGAAGCAAATGTTTGTTTATGAAAGTTGGATTCAAAACTTTTTCTTGCTTACAAATTAAATTATGTGAAGCTTCTCCTACGGAAAGTAAACTAGTAATACTACAAAAGACCATTATATTATTAACTTATTTAAATCGACAAAATCTTAATGTTAAGCGCGAGGACATGAAATACAAGAAGTTATAAAGTGCAAAAACTGGTAGGTATGACATCCAACGGTCTTGACTACCCGTCAATGAAGTTGATAGGACTATGAGAGACTAAACTTCAAATAGAATTAAGACCTATAATTGGTGAAAAATAGTAAATTGTTCAGTGCTCATAACTAGCTTAGATCGTCGATTTACTAGAAAATATCAGTAAGGGGTATCCAAAGATAGAATCCGTGAATTAAATTTTATGGGATCTAATATTAGAATAGCAACACTACTAAGGTTTGAATCTGGCTTTGTATATATTTAATGACTTTCTTAACACACATGTAAACTATTTGCACCAAGCTTACTAGTTCTATTCCACCGAACCCACATATTGAAGCTTACATCCACCCCTGAAGGTATTGGTCGAGGAAATGGCATACTAGAAATGACGTCTTGGACCATAAAATATTATGAATGGTAGTTGGTGCTAAGGCAATAATGGTAGCCCTATCTTTTATTTCATATCTTCTTCCTTTGTGGAAGACACCACTACCATATTGGCAACAATTGCAGTCAGACGCTACTTCCACTCCCTCAATTCTCTTTTCCTTTTTTCCTTCTTTACTGAAACCTATGCTTTTATACGAAAGCTGCGTCCTCTTTTCCCCTTAACTTATTGATTTTATATTACTCGAAGTCTCAAAGCTACCCCATAGTTTTACAATAATGCAATCTTTGTGTGTGTGGAGATTGGAGAGTCACCAAAAGAACGCCCTTTTTTTTTTCTTTCCTTCAAGTTTGACCACCTTTTCAGTACTATAAACTCCCAAAGGGTCTTGATTATTAGCCAATAGCCTACCATCTTGTAAATAATTTTGGTGCTCCAATCCATGTCAATCAATAAAAGTTTACAATAATGTCAAAAATCGATTCGAGTGGTTAGTCTTTGGATGAACAAATCTCAGTCGATGTTAGGAACTTACATTTTTCAAATGGGACGTCAGAGAGCACTTTGGTGTTGTATATGCCCATTCTTTCATAAAGAAGATTCTACTAGCTACCCTATGAGGCTACAATCTTTTGATCCCTTCTAATCATTCTATACATAAAAACTATACAATTCTAAAGCCCAATCATCTCCCTCTTCCTCCCCGCCCCCCCCCCCCCCCCCCCCAAACGAAACCAAAACGAAAGGAAACGTTACAAGCACAACATGCAACATGCGATATGGAAAAGGTTGGCAATTTGGCACGTAAATACTTAATCCGCCTTGCTTTTTGATCCACAAGACTCTTTTATTTTCTAATGCAAAACGTTAATGTGAATGATCTTTACCATATTGATGTTTTTTTTAGGAAATCAATATTGGTCGCATCAATCACGTTACTATTTTAGAAAGACTAATCACATGTGAACATGTAATGGAACCAATTGTAACTTTAACTGCAGAATACGTTGATATTGTTTTACGGAATCAAGGTCTGATCAATCACATTACTAATATGAAAAGACTAATGACTTCTGAAATGGAACAATTGTAACTTCAAGTACACAGTATGTTGATGTTCTTTTTTGAAATCCATACGGTAAAATCACACATTACTAATTTAAAAAGACTAATGACCTGTGAAGAATTAATGGAACCAATTGTAACTTCAACTATATAATACATTGAATTTTTTTATGGAATCTATACAGACTGATCAATCACATTAATTTTAAAAGACTTGGTGACCTGTGAACATTTTATCGAACCAATCGTAACTTCAAGCATACAAGATAGCGTACCTTGTAATATTCGTGTGCCTAAAGTAGGCACTCAGAACAAATTTCTTGCCCTGAGCTAAGTATCATAATGCTAAAATCCACGAGATGAATTTTCAATTCAGAAGTGCCCAGTTTGGTGCACTGCCAATGGGAAGAGCACCTAAAGAACAAATCATCAGAGAAAGTGAAAATGAAATATAGGGGGCACTGCCAACTTACCCAACTCAGCTGGGGACATTTCTAACACATAGATTCTCATTGAATTAACCAGCGCGCCAGAAACTTATGTACTTCCTTTACTAATTTACAAAGACATGTTAACAAAAATATAGAACCAACGGACAGAAATAATTTACAGCCATAATTTTCTGACAGGAACTATTACCAAGGATCACGGCAATAACTGAGTCATAAACTATGAAGACCAACGGGCAATGACCGAACAAAAATATAGTTACTTTGAGTAGGCCACCCACGCTCCTTGGTTGTCAATCTGTCATGTATATAACTGTAAAAGTTTTCAGAAAGGAATTAATATCCATGGATTATGAGCATAGATGGGGAACAGTATTATCCCAAAGAATAAAGATATAATTTTGAATATTCAAAATATTAAGATATATGAGAATGGGTTAAATCAATCAAGAACATTTGAGCTCATCAAAAGCAGATAACAGAAAGTAGCAACAAATATAAGGGTACTCAGTCCCATTTTACTTTTTCCAGGAGCAAGTGATCAGTAGGCCCAAGTGACAAGGCCACTTCATCTAAAAGTGGAAGGCTTTACGAGTAATTAATTAACAGATTCTGCACACACAAATGAAATTCCAACAGATTTTGTCCACATCTGCTGATAAAAAAAATTGGGCAGGGAATGAAAATTGTGTGAAAGACTTTGTCTATATATACAACAGAGAAGCCATTACTTGTGCACACTTGTGGCCTTATAATAGTAGTGCTCTCAAAGAGGTTGAGTTCTGTGCAAGTAAACAATGAAGACAATAAATGAACTATTCAACAGATCAAAACCCTTCCTTGCTGTCATTTTTCTACAATTTGGACTTGCAGGCATGGATATCCTCTCCAAGATGGCTTTGAATGAAGGAATGAGCAACTATGTATTTGTTGTTTATCGCCATGCAGTTGCCACTTTGGTTATTGCTCCTTTTGCCATAATTATAGACAAGTATGTCTCCCCCTCTCTCTCCCCCTCCTGCCTTCCCTGTTCATTTACTGTGTTTGCAACAAGAAAGGCAAATACAGATACTCTTCTTAGCATTCCACAGAATTCTAGAGAAAATGATGATAAACTGAATCTCTTAACAGGAAAATAAGACCAAAGATGACACTCTCAATTTTTGCTAAGCTGGTACTTCTTAGCATACTGGAGTAAGTCTTGAACACTCAAGTCCATTTGTTCTCCATGCAATCAGTGGCTAACATAAACAAAAACATTTTTTCTTTGGCCAACAGGCCAGTCATTGACCAAAATCTCTACTCTATTGGCCTGAAATACACAACAGCAACATTTGCCGCCGCCATGTGCAACATTCTTCCTGCCATTACTTTTATAATGGCCTGGATATTCAGGTAAACTATACACTTGTTTCATTCTACAATCTAAAATGTTATTCCACTTTTTTAATTAAGGAGGTGTTCGGGCAAGCTTGCCCGCAACTCGACTAATTCCATCAGATACCTGCTACCTCCCACTAGCAGAGGTACCAAACAACTCTGTTTACTAAGGTGTAGATAGTAATTGCACATAAAACCAGCAAAGATTGTTTAACAAAGAAATTCAACATCGGATTCTAGCAAAAGAAGAGTTCCCTAATGATGATGTTAACTCTATTATCACATATTTTGTTTGTCCTAGGCTTGAGAAGGTGAAGCTTACAAGCATTCGTAGCCAAGCCAAAATAATTGGGACCATTGCCACAGTGGCAGGAGCCATGATCATGACGCTGGTACGAGGCCCAATCGTCGAACTATTTTGGACAAAAGGATACGCCAGTCACGAATCTCAAAGTGGTGGGTTAAATCTCAATCATGCTATCAAAGGTGCCCTAATGATAACTATTGGGTGCTTCAGTTGGGCTGCCTTCATAATTTTACAGGTAAAGATAGAACTTAACTACTTATAAGTTTATCAAATGCCAAACATATCTGACTCAATAACTCTATGCCTAGGCAATAACACTGCGGACCTATCCTGCCGAGCTCTCACTCACTGCTTGGATATGCTTGCTGGGAACAGCTGAGGGAGCTGTAGTAGCAATGGTAATGGAGAGAGGAAAAAATGCAGTGTGGGCCATTAACTTGGACACTAAGTTTCTTGCAGCTGTATATAGTGTAAGTCAAACTTACTTTGTTTTATTGTGTAGTGTAAGTCAAAACTTATGCACAAGACTGATTCAATTAAATCTTTACACAAACATTTAAAACTTTTCATTCTTTAGATGTTTATCCAATAGTACTACTATATGTGACAGAACCTCTTATCTAGACATGAAACTTTACCTGTGCAACATGAGAGATAAAAAAAAATAAACCTAGACGCATAGTAATTCACATCACTCATTAAGTTAAGCCTATTAAAGTTCATGATTTTCTTTGTTGCAATCCAGGGAATATTCTGTTCGGGACTCGCGTATTACATCCAAGGGGTCATAATGAAAGACAGAGGCCCTGTTTTCGTCACAGCTTTCAATCCATTAAGCATGGTTATTGTAGCTATAATGAGTTCAATCATTCTTCGAGAACAATTGAACCTGGGAAGGTAATTCTTACAACCCTAACTCTTCTGACAAGTTATGACCAATGCTAAAGTAATGTGATGCTTTTTGCAGAGTACTTGGTGCTGTCGTGATTGTTGTAGGCCTTTACATTGTCTTGTGGGGTAAAAGCAAGGATCACAAATCTCCATCAACTGATGAACAAGCATTACCAACACAAGAAATGACACATGACAACAAAATTGACAAGGAAAATTTAAGTCAGACAATTATCCACATCAATCAATCAAGAGGAACAATTGACACCAAAGATGAAAGCAAATAATGAACTTCTATTCGAGGCTTTATCTCTCAAGTTCACAAAGGAGGTCGGCTACTGAGGAACCTCTTCATCTTAGAAATGAGCTTCTCTTCAGATGCATCCTGAACTAGTAGTTATTAGTTAAAGATGGTTTATGTATGAAGGAGCTTCTTTCTAGTAGGCAAGGAAAAAGGAATCTCAAGTTGTCAACCTAATTAACCACATCATGTGCACAAAATTTTGGGCATTAAACAACCATTTTTGCAACTTCTTTCAGAACTAAAGAATGACCAAAATATGTTAAGCCCATAGGTTTTTCCATGTGGTTTGTTAAACAGATATAAGACATGTATTGATGATAATAGCCATAATCATGCCCTGACATGTAAATATGTTGGTTTTTGAACATTGTGTTGGACCAATTTGGACTAATTTCCATTACCATACACTCCCAATACTACTCAATCACCAATCACTAACCTATCAATGATGGCCATAGATGTCATCCCCCAAAAGAGAAAAACAGCAAACGAGAAAGAGAAGCATATAACTCAAAATCAGAAGCATATAATCAACAGCATTATCGCTTGATACTATAGTTGAAAAATTGATTTTTAACAACATAAATAGTTTTCTTGGGATGAACTCTTATATACAAGCCGCATACCAAAAAGTAGAGACTACACAATAATATGGTTCTCTTCAAACATCACCCAATCTTCTATACAAACGGGAAGTGAATGGGTGTACTAAAAACTAAGAATAAGAGAATATTCTTCAAATGTACACAATCATTTTCTAGCCCCTCAATTGCTCTCCTAGACTCCTTTTTATCTGTCCATAGCATGAGAAACTTTGTGGTCTTCTTCCATATCCTTCCTTACTGGAGAAGAAGGTAAAATCTTGTACTTGGCTGTTAGAATTGTGTGGAAAATAGTGGTTCCTTCACACTATGTTAGCCATCTATGTGAAACACTTGTTACAAACTAACTTTACAAGCCCGTGGGGGGGGGGGGGGGGGGGGGGTTGGATGGGAGGATGAATTTGATTGTGCGACAACTCAAATTATTGCACCAGAGATGTAAAGATAATAGCGTCTGCAGTTGCTAAAATTAGGCACCTCGCCCTTTTTGACCAGCTATCGACCTTACTGAGGTTATTAGATAGCCATGCACCTAAAGCTAATTATCGCATGTACAGGACAAAGCTAACTGATTCCTTCCAGGAGAATGAACACATATATCAAGTTATGCTATCAAATTGTTGAGCATGTCAAAATGAGAAAATATTGAAAAATCAAAACCATATCAAGTAATACTCAAAGGTATATAATTAGCACTCTCCTAGTCTCCTGAAAGAAAATTGCAACTTGAAGATTGCAATTAAGCACTTTGAGCCACCAAATTTCATATACTTGCCCAACTAAGCCTAGTCTCAGTTTTATCATTACTAAAAATGAGCTATCTATTACTTGACCACTCAATGTATGTGAGAAACTTCCATCTTTGGACGTCTCAAAATTTTGACGCTTCTAACAAGAAGTAATAACAGTCTCACGCAATATTACACCAAATCAAAGATTCACATTAATGAACTAATAAACTCTAAGTTTTGATCTGATAGTTTTCCTATAAAACTAACTTTTCAAATTCCCAAAAAAAAAAAAAACAACTCCTGCACTTCAATCCAAACTAGTTGGAATCAGCTACGTGATCCTCATTCATCAATATTCATTTCGCTCCGTTTAAAAACAATTGGTATTTTCTTCAACTACGCCCAATATTATATACACATCAAACTAGACAGATCTATAAGTTAAAAAAATAAATCAGCATAATATTCTGCAGACGATCTATAAGTAACCCGAGAAAAACAAATCAGCGCAATATTCTTCAACATCTATTGAGAAAATAGGATGAGGAAGGGTGATACACGATGGAGTAATTGCAGTGGGATCATTAACCTTACTGGGGTGGAAAAAGGCTATGGTTCTTGAATCACAGATTGTACAAGGAGTATGAAGAGAAGAGAAGAGAGTTACGTGTTTGACCTAGAATACCGGGAAATCGTTTCTTCAATATCCTTGTAGTAGAGCTAGCCTATGTATTGGGGTACTTTTTTGATCTAAAAGATACATTTTAAATTAGAGGTGTACAAAATTAATTAAAAAATATAGTAGAAAAGGAAAATTAGTCAAATCATATGTATTTTACGTTAATAATATGAGTCAAAGAATTGTTACAGAAAAATCAAAATAAGGAAGGTACATGTTATCATAAACCACAAGCGAGGTTGTTGTTACGAGACTACACCTGGAGGGAGGTCACTAAAATTATCCCAAAATTTTACTAAAAATATTATTAGTAAAGAAGGCGCCTTAACTTTAAAATAAGACGGCTTGTTTTAAAGTTGGCAAATCATTTGTAAGGTATTTTAGCCATTTAATGTACTTTTATACAGGAATTGCTAATACACATTCTACTACACACATATAAAATTGTGAATAAAAATTACGAATAAATGTCGCTATTATTTCAACAGAAATGAAATTGATGACAATATATTGTAACAGTAGTGCAGAGTTTCTTTATATTCAATAGACTAAACGAGCCCTTACGGTATTTGGAGCTCTATAAGATGGTTCACCCGCAAGCATGTGGTTGCTGCGCAAGTGTCAAGTGACAAGAGAAAGGTAAACTATGTAGTGCTACAGTGTGATAAGGAGAACACATACAACGCTCGGGCTTGTACCTTCAGAATGCACATATCTCTTTACTTACGGAACCTTCCAAATTCATGGAGAACGATATATTATGAAAATACATGTCATGTAGGACTAATAAGTAGTATCATGAATTCAAGTTGAATTTTCTAGGACATAGTCCCATAAAGAAAAATGAACTCTCGATCAACTATGATAAATAGGGTGCTAAATATTCACAAGTACGTATTAACATTACATGGGTACGTACAGATTCAGGCAAATGTTTTCCAATATACCTTGCATTTGGACCCACATTATGACAGTCGTCTGACCTCATCCTTCCCATATATACGCTGAAGTTCGCGTGTGGCAGCTAGAAAAGATTCTGAAGACAGTAAAAATGTTGTAATCAGTGTCAACTTCAGAAGAAGAAAAAAATACACCTAGAATATGAAAAACTTAGTTAAGGCACCTTTCCAGATGCGAAAGGATTTTTGATTAATAGGTGACCCAGTAATCGTTTGAATAACTTCAAATAATAAATCCTGAGGTGTGCTCCTGAGCTCCTGAACAATCCCATAGATTGTCTTCCCGTTCTCAAAGTATATATGATTATTAGGATGTTTTGTCTTACAACCAGCATGGCGCTCAAACTCATATGCATTAATTGCCTACATATTGAAGTAGCACCACGTCAGATCAGTAAATTGCAAAACAGGTTAGTCCTCCTGCAATAACAAGAAGTGGCACCAAATGTACCTTGGAAAAGTTACATGACTGACAGCCACAGAGGTAGCCAGAACCTTTGATAATACCACGGAGCTCCTTCTACCATGCAAAGGAGGAATAATGTCATCCAGGGAACATTTGCAGCTTCGAGCATAAAACTCATATAAAGTAAAGTTTACCTCTCTGGACCAAGCTGTATATTTGACAGGTACTCCATCTAACATACCAGTTGAAAGCAAGCTTCTCACATTTGAAGGGAAGCTGTTAGAAGGAGGCTTTTTATTTGCTTTCTGGTCCTCCTTTTTAGAAATAACTTCCTTATTACCAACAATTTGAGCAGCACTCGTAACTGAATCAGCATTTGACTCAACTAATTGCTTGCCAGTCACAATATCCGATTGTTGGCCTGGAGACTGACTTACTAATAAGTCATAACTGCAAATCAGCCTTCCAGAAACATTTATATCGTCATCATCATTGAATCCACCAAAAGATATGATATTGCTGTCTCCCCTGCCGAAAGATTGGCTCATTGACAAATTATTGTTTTCAACTCTGCTATAGGTCTGACTCGCTGATATTGTATTGTCGTTGACTCTGGTGTAGCATTGGCTCATAGGTGGATTGGTGTCAGTGGCCTTATTAAGAGTTTGGCCAATTGCTGTAATATTATTATCATCATTAATGAATGGCTGGCCCGTTGATATGGCAGTATTATTGTTCTTGAATGAGTGGCCCACTGATATAATGCTATCATCCTCTCTGCTAAAACTTTGACTCAGGATACTAATATTGCTATCATCTTTACTAAAAGAGTGACTCATTGACAATGAGTTGCTCTCCTTGAAGCTATGACCCGCTGATAGTTCATCGCTGTCCACTTTGCTGAAAGGTTGACCCATAGATATAAAGTTGTTATCCTCCCTACTAAATGTGTCACCTAATGACATCATATGATCATCACCTCGGTTGAAAGAGAGTCCCATTGCAATGCAACTATCCTCAGCCTTACTAAAAGCATGATCTGTTGCAATTGCATTGCTGATCCCTCTGGTATATGTATCACCCATAGACACGGGCATAAAATTATCAGCCTCCTTCACCTGGCTGACTTTGATCTTCCTGAAACCACCATAGTTAAGACCTGGTCTGGGATCCTCCAGCGTATGGGAAATGGACAAACCAAAGGACGAATCACTTCCGAATGAATCTTCCATCACCTTTCTAGCCACATTCATGCTGCCTATGCCAACTGATGGAACACTTCTGTCATCAAAGTTGAGAGGTCTTGCACTTTCATTTTCAAAGAGCCTTTCTGCATATTGGCCTGGAACTGAGTTGTAACTGGAAGTGTTCATCCAGGGAGCAATATTGGAACTTAAAAGGCCAGAGAACGAACTATGATTAGGTACTTCGATGGCTTGCTTCTTATTAGGAAGCAATTCAGGCTCGACACCATCCATGAACCATTGATGGGAACGTTTGGGCTCAAGTGTGGAGGAGTTATCATAATCCATTTCACATGAACTCAGCTTAGCCACTCAGAGCAGCAAGATCTGAAAAGAGTACAAGGAAAAGATTGTGAATTTCAGTTTTACTCACGAAAGGAATCCTACTAAAGGGGAAATGCATGACTAATCAATTGCCAAAAGAATAACATCCCATCCCAACTACCCTTTTCCTATTAAACTTCTATATGAGATCAAGGATATAAGAAAGAACAGCAAATTTTTTTGGGAGGAAAGTGAGCAAACCTTTATGGTGTCGGAAGAACATAGTTCAAGTTTTATTAAAACATCGCATTTTCTTAATACGGAACTCATTATGGACCGTTACATTATCTCCCACTGCATTATTACTCCCACTTGGGATTGCGGGCCTGCATGACTGAGCCCAATACATTTGAAGCATTGTATAATTTTATCAAAGAGAAGATTATAAACAATATGATATTTTTTTATCTAAAGAAATTGTGAACATTATTCATGTTCACCAAAGGAAAAAAATATATAAACATTATGATTCAACGAATGGAGTACAAAGTTTACAGGGCATCTAACATGATTATACTTCCTGAGAACATTTGAATCTTTGTAAGTTTGTGGAAAAGGGGATGATGACCTAAAGTTGCTATATGTAGACTAGACCACCACAAAGTTTGTCTTCTGTGCTGTCGACCTAAGTTGAAATCAGATTCTGATTAAGAAGTGCAGTTGATTCGGTATAGGAGTTTACTGTTTACTGAATTTCACGTTACAAAAAAAAAAGTAGTCATAGGTAGAAGGATCAATGATGACAAGAAAACGTTGTATCGGCATCTCTAAAATGCACAAGCTGTGTCCTATAACTTAAAATAACTAAAAAGATGCATGTTACGGAAAATAGACGAACGAACATCAGACACTAGAGTTGAAACACAAAGCTTAATGCAGTTGACCAATGAGACCACTTCACTGTAGCAGTTTGATTCCTCCTGGTTCCTAATAGCAACAGGAATCTTGTGCATTCAGTCTCCTATGACCTGATAACATACAACACTACTCGGAATTCACAAAATATGAACTTTAATTATTGACAAATCCAATTTATGCACTTTTTATATAACCGATTTACCGAGAAATTTTTCAGGGACAATGGCGTACATTTTGAAACTCGGTGGATAATAAGTCTGTTTATCTGCTTGTATCCACTTAATTACCAGGCATTTGTTTGTGGTAGGATTCAAACCTCTGACGTGCGGACTATCTCACACATTACAAGTTGAGCTCTTACCACTGGCTAAGCCCTGCGGACACAAAACATAATGTAATTGACCAAATGAGACACCCTCACAGTGGGTTCATTTCCTAGCAATTTGATTCCTCCTTTTTCCTAATAGCAACAAAAACCTAGAGCACCGATTCTCCTATGTCCTCATAACAAGCAACAGAAATCGGAATTGACAAAACATGAACTTTGATCATTGACAAAGCCAATTTATGCACCTGTTCTTGTAACCGAGAAATCCTCAACGACAGTGGCACGTGGTTAAAAACTCAGTGGATAATGGGTCAGCCCCTCTATTCGAACGTGGTGGCGTGCACTTAACCTAAACATCACAAGTTGAGCTCTCGCCACTAGACCAAAACGCTTGGGGACACAAAGCATAAAGCATAATGCAACTGACTACACCTTCATTATGGATCCATTTCCTAGCAATTTGATTCCTCCTTGTTCCTAATAGCAACAAAAATCTTGTGCATTGATTCTCCTAACATGAAACACAAATCGAAATTCACAAAACATGAATTTTATTGATTGAAAAAACCAATGTTAATATTCGAGAATCCCAGAGGTCCAATGTCCACGATTCGATACTCGGTAGATAATGTGCCCGCCCCTCTACCCTTCTCTACTTAAAGACCAGAGTTCTAATATGTAACATATGCCTAACTCACACACAAAATCTACACTCTTACCACTAGATCAAAGCCTGGGGCCAAAATCATGCATTTTTACTCTCCGCGAGCTTCATAAAGTACAAAATAAGCAACTTTCACACAGTCAGAGTGTCCAACCACTCATGCAATGGTAACAATGTTAAAATCACCAGAAAATACACTCATTCACTTTGCTAATAATCATTAACCTCATACTACAAATTTCTAACAATGTAACAACATTTTCGATTAAATGCAACCTTAATTAAACTAAACATTAATAATTCAAACAGAATTACTCTTAAAACCCTAACCCTAACATTCCATACATTTCAATGGCGAATATACAGATATTATAAGCATATATAATGTTGATTTAAATACATAATGTAAAAATTGAAGTATTTTAAGTTTACCGGTGCCGACGAAATATGATCGGAAAATTTGAATTTAGGAGTTCACCGGCGGCGAGTGTACGGAAGAGAAAAACCCGGGGAGATCTATAAAAGGTTAATTGTTTTGGAGTAGAAATATGTATATGATGGTGGTGGGTTGCACGATTGAGTATGACTGGTAAGTAATCTGGACCGTCCACGTGGACTTTGTTTCTATGTACGGTCTAGATTTAGAGATATTAGAAGGGAAGATGAGCAACAACTAATGAATTGCAGGCGTACGTGGCATTAATAAGGGTGGGTACAATGATGAAAGGATGGACCCACATTTTATGTGATTAGGATGGAGAAAGTCCTATTTCTTTTTCAGAAAAGTGTAACATTTTTATTTGTTTTGAAAGACTAATAACAATGTCAGGAAATTACTAATGTTTTGATGAAAGTTTTGGGTATTAAAAAATGATAATAATGTTTAAATATTAGTTTGAATTGTGAAAGATATTGCATTTTGAAGTGATGGATGGATGAAATCTCTAACTAGATGTTAGGGTTCGAGACTCGATGAAAATATTCTCGATAGAACATATTTTTCCTTTAACGGGACACATATGATGCAATTTTCTTATTTTTTATTTAAAAAAAAGTGCTTTACACCACATAAATACTAACAACCATCTTAGACAAAAAAAAAAATAGACATATTTTAAGTATTGCTCGGGTTAAATACCAGTTGGTTTAGTTTCTCTTTTTAGCCGGTTGTTCCCTAATAAATACTTAGGAGTTTATTCAAACTCCTAAGTATAGTAGAAATTTTACTTCCCCAAACCTCTCCAGACGTGAGAAGGGTGACCCTTAAGAATAGTGGAGGTCGTTAAGGGATAAAATCCTTATCTGAGTGAGTGTCCGAATGATTTTCCTCCCGGAGACTGAGTGTCCGAGTATTGAGACGATGGCTGATGTTCAAATATACTCAACATTGTTGTCGTCGAACCATGCTGATGGTAAAATATCATGAGCTTGAAATTGTAAAAGTCAATCTCTATGCTCGAGGAGGGGAACATGACATTATCGAAGGAGCTCAGATTAAGGCTGGATACGGAAGCCGATTACTACAAAGCTCTCCAAGGTCCAGGCTGAGTTGAAAATTTTGGAAGAGCACATCCGAGGCCTGGATTGGGTCCTTCAACTTGAGAAATCGGAGAAAGTCGTGCTTGTAGCTTCCAATGTAGATCTGACTGCCCCTAACAAAGCTTTATAGGAGGAGCTAATTGCCCGTAGAAATGCCTTGGAAAAAGAGATTGAAGAGAAAAAAAGGGTTGTTCATTTGTGAGACAAGGTGTGATCTCCTCGTGTAAATGGCGGATTAGGGTGCTGATGTTGAGGCTGACTTAAAAGATACAAAAGAAGTCGTGCAGTTGGCTCGCCTCGAATTAGCCCGAAGTTTCAGATGAAGACTCCGATGAGGATGCAGAGAGTTCGGGCTATAAGGTTAAAGAAGGAGAAAATGAAAATGAATCTGGCCTTCATCCGTGCACCACAACTCGATCTGTCCCTTCCACCTCTAAGATAGTTCTTGCTCACACTGCCTCCGCTAGATTCGACCAAGAGCGGCCTTAGAGCTTTTAGCCTTTGTTTTTGAACTCTTTTTTCGGCCAAGTGACCGATTTGTAATTATTTTAGACGTTCAGCCTTTTGAATGAAGTGACTTTCTGTTCCTATAGAGTCTTTATTCATGGATTGGTGTTCGAGGTGAATGGTTGATCGTTTAACGCACACTAAATGTGTTTGTACTCAATATTTATTCGAAAGTCAGATACTTAATTCTATTAAATTAATCAGGCCTGCTATTTTAGTTTTTATGAAGAATGACCTCTCATTTTCATGTATATGCACGTATGTTTCGAACGTTGTTTGATGAATAAATTTTTGAACACTTATTTAGTGTAGATTGGTTGTACAAACTAGTGTCATAATAAAAGTGCTAAGTGTTGAGGCGCGAATAAACAACGGAGAAATAATTTGTATTATCATGAAGTCTGCCTCAATCGGGCTCTCAATTGAATGATCCTCCCAACCACTACTGGGTGTTCAACGTAACAACTATTCGGCTGCTATTAGGCACTTTAAAACATAAACTTGTCGCTACTAGGCACTATAATACATAGAACTTTCAGCCGCTACCGTGCCATGGCTACAATGAATTTCTCCTTCAAATAGAGATGGCAGCGGGGCGGGGCGGGTGTAGGGCGGGTTGAATCTTAACCAGCAAAAGTTAAACCCGCCCCGCCCCGCCCTGCATGGCATTTTTGCCACTTCTCAACCCGCCCCGCCCCGCCCCGCATTAACCCGCCCCGCCCCGCTATATTATTTTTATTTTCTTTTTGTTAATTTTATGAATTAATTAACGACTTTCTCAAGTATTAATCACTTTATCTGCGGTAAATTATCATAGTAGTTTGGGCAATAATTTTATTATTCTAATAATAGGTTTTATACATACCCATATGTATAAGTTTGTTATAAAATTAAGTCTTTTATATATAATGTAAAAATAATAAAGTACATTCGATATCGTGTTCACAGCCTATCAACATTAAATTCTGAAGATTATGTTGTAAGCTTTAAATAATTTGCACCAAAGACCGCAATATAGAAATTACCCGGGGCATGTCTCGGAGTGGCATTCTTCATTCATGGAGATAATTACAGGACCAGCGTTCAAAACTTTATTGAATCTGAGCATTTAGTAGTAATGTTTTTGGCTAACTTAAATTACACAAAAAGTTGCAGTTTTTGCAAAAGAAAAGAGTGAAAATATTCCATCAATCAGGATATCAGATGTTAGACTTGGGAAACATATGACTTAATGGTTTTCTTTTTCCATTAAATGCTGGAATAAACTTGTATGTGCTTTTATATCTGATGGTATGAGTATTTGTGTACGAGTTGCTTCTCAAATCATAAGAAAACATAAATTAGAATATCAAGATCGTCTTTCATGATGTAAAATGGTTTATGTTTTGAAAAATATGCAGAAACTTATATGCATGTAAAAAGAATTAGATAAACCCGCAACCCGCCCCGCCCCGCCAAAATTTTAAAAAAAATTGTCCCAACCCGCCCCGCCCCGCAAATGGAACCCGCCCCGCCCCGCATAGAGTAAAACCCGCCCCGCCCCGCACCCGCCCCGCCCCGTTGCCATCCCTACCTTCAAATAAAGATTTATGCATTGGATTCTAAAGACGAACAGTCCCAATGCGAGTGCGTTCGTTCCTTTAGATGAGCAGTCCCCAGTATGAATGCTACTTCGATTGCATTCTTTTACTCTCATAGAATCTCCAATGTGATCATATCTTCAGCCGATCGTAGGTAGTACCTGGTATTTGGGCAGTCACTAGTTAAATTAGCGGCTTCTACCTTCTTCATTCCCCCAATATTTGGGTGTGAAGTATGAAGAGCTGAACACTGAAGATTGATTCTTCATTTAATTTCCTTCGATCTATTTTCCTAAAATGAGGAAACAAGGAGAGCGAAACAAAGGGTTGCCTTAAAGAAGAAGACAACGTTGATGTTTCGACAAACTTATCGACCCAGATTTTAAAGCATCTAAGGCTCAAAGGTTCGTGGATGATGTTTTTGGCATATCATCTAAAATATTAGTATAAATATAATATAATAAGCGTTCGAAGGTAAAGAAATGAAAATGGAGAAGAATATGAAACGATTTACTCAAAAGTAGTACTTTTTCAGGTTGGCTACAATCAAGTTGAGTGGAAGTAGTTTTGAGTTCATTGTTTCCAGTTTGTAAGTTCACGTTCCGAGCACTTTAAAAAATCGGAGGGGTCCTTCCCAGTTGAAGCCAAGCTTGCCGTCATTGGGCTCTCCCGGTTGGAGTATCTTTCTCTAGAATACATAATCACCTTTGTTGAAACACCAAAATCTAGCTTTTTTTGTTCAGGTAGTTCCCCGTCCGTTGCTTCTGTGCTGCCTATCTGGACCGATGCTATCTCTCTTCGATATTCCAACAAGTCTAACTCGATCGCTATGCCTCTTTATTTGATTCTTCGTAGGAATAGGAATAACAAAGACTTAGTTCGCCTACTTCTATTGGAATTAAGGCTTTCGACTTATAGTCAAGGGAAATGGGAGCTCCTCCAGTGCTATTTTTCACCGTTGTTCCGTGAGCCCATAGGACACCGAAGCTCCTCTGGCCACTTTCCCACTGCTGCTTTAAGTCTTTTCTTCAAGTACTCTATGATTGTATTGTCTGAAGACTCTGCTTGTTCTTTTGCACTTGGGTTATAAGGTGTTGATTATATCATTTTGATCCCCCACTTTGCAGGGAACCTAGTGGCCTTTGCACCGACGAACTGATGTCACAAGTAATCTCCTTGGTCACTCCAAAGCGGCATAGAATGTTTCTCCAAATGAAATCGATTGCTTCTTTCTCCCTCGTTTTGGAGAATGCACATGTTTGTACCTATTTAGAGAAATAGTCGGTGAAAACGAGCATGTAGCATACCTGACCGGGCATAGTTAGAAGCGGCCTGACTATATCTATACCCAATTCATGAACGACCATGGTGACATGCCCAAATGAAGTGGCTCTGCTTGTTGATGGAGAATGTGCATGTGGCGCTGATACGTACCACATCTTTCGACAAAGACCTTAGCATCCTCTTCTATATCTGGCCAGTAGTAGCCAGCTCTAATCAGCTTCTGTTCCAAGGACTTGTTTCTATGGTCGTTGCCGCACTCGCCCTCGTGAACTTCTCTTATAACGTAGTCGATTCATCCAGGGCCCAAGCATTTATCCAACGAGCTATTGTACAAACAAGTGGCTTGAATACCTCAACTTTCGAGCTTCTTTTTTGTCCTCGAGATGAGTACCTGCCTGAAAATAAGAGACAAATTTGTTTCTGCAATCCTAAGTGGTTTGAATTGTGTTTACCTCATTACTAATTCGGTCGATATTTGAATCGAACAAGTGGACGACTGGACTATCAACTGAGTTCGATAGCTCAGACGCCGACCCAAGATTGGCCAGGGCGTCTGCCTCTCCATTTTTTTTCTTGAAATCTGCATCATTTTCCACTTCTAAAAATGAGTTAGAAGTTTCTTTACCTTAGCCAATAATTTTGCTTCCTCGGTTCTCGAGCTGTGAAATCTCCTTGAATTTGACTCACCACAAGGTGCGAGTCGCCTTTGGCATATATATATATATATATATATATATATATATATATGAGATGGTGGTGGGTTGCATGATTGACAGTGATTTGCGAGTGATTCGGACCGTCCGCATGGACTTTGTTTGATGTACGGTCTAAATATGAGATATGTTGAAGAGAAGAAGAACATCTACGAAGAATTGCAGGTGTACGTGTCACTAGTAAGGGTGGGCACACTGATGAAAGATAGATCTTGGCACGACCAAGACCACGAGGCCGTCCGTGAAAGTAGGAGCTTTTAGGCTTGCCAGGGCACCATGGGCACGCCCAAGAAGTCATGGGGAATGACTGAGAGGCTGTCCATGGCAGTGGCACGAAGGCATGTTGTTTTATACATGACAAGACCTTAGCATGACATGGAATTGCCAATGCAAGACAAGATAATGTTGGAAAATGTCTGAGGCATGTGCTTGGGCTAAAAAGATAGTATGTCTGTAGGGCAGTCGGCTAAGGCAAGCATACAAAGCAGTTGGAGTAGACATTAACGCAATACAATGTCAGTAGGCGCCAAGTATCAGCACAATACAAGATCTTGATACGAAGCCGATGTCAGGCAACACTTGTGTCGCGCACATGATAAGCGTTTATAGGCGGTTCCTTTCATTTTCTAGGTGGTTGTGCACATGTGTATTTTGCAATTAAATGATTGTTGAACCCCAAAAATTACCCCAAAAATGATAAATTCCGGAATATCGACAGGATGGACTAACTCTTTTGGAATTTTTGGAGTCGCCACCCAATTTAAGGAAAACATGGAACCAAATTAACAAATGTGTGCAAAACTCCATTTTTATAAAAAGACGGTCTTTCTTTCAGAGATTCTAACGGTAAGAGGTTTTGTTAATTTCGGAATAAGGTTTTTAAGGCACTTCCGAAATTCTTCCAAATATTTACAAGTGCGCTTTTCTTTCGGAAAGAATTATTTGAATAATAATAATAATAATAATAATAATAAATTAAATAAAAAGCTTATTTTCAAAATATATATTTTACTTGCACGCATTTGCTAAGATGACCCCAATTTGCAATAAATTAAATAACGACTTCACAAATAAAGGTAATGCACATAAAGTAAAGCAATATACCAAGCAATCAAATATTATTGATAAATAAAATATTTTACACATTTATTTGCATAAATATCCAAGGAAAGTAATGCAAAGTTAAAGATAGAACCGGGAAATTGATCAACTCGCGGGAGCCTTGAATATCTAAAAATTCCTAAATCTTATTTCTTGAATGCTCGAGCCCGAGATTGATCTCAAATGACTCCACATCAATGCATATTCTCATTTGTATGGTAGTCCACGAATTGTTCGTACCAAAATGTTCCTCGCAAAAAAAAAGTACGAAAATGAAATTGGATTAGTACGATAAGGGTAATAACTAATGAAATAAAATAATAATAATAATAAAGTAATAATAATAACAATAGTAATAATAATAATAAATATATTATAATAATAATAATAGTAATAAAGATAATAATAATAGTAAAAAGGGGTTTGTTTTTGCAAAATTTAGGCTCAGGTTTGTACGACGCATCATGCAGAGGCTTGGGATGTTGGTACGGTTGCAATCACGCCGGTCGGTCGTGTTTTCATCCAAGTACCAATTCGGTTACTCTATTCAACTTGCTTTGCAGTAAAGTGCATACATTCATCATCAAAAGACACTAACTTACTAGCGTATTAGAACATTCGTGCTTAGAGGAGATTAGAAATCAAAGAAGATTCATAGAACTTTCTTTGGCCTCAAGTGCGCACTTAAAATAAACGTCCGTCCATTGAGTCTCGTTAACTCCATTCCGAACTTTTATTTGGACATACTAGTTGTGATCACCTTGGTTCCCAAGTTGTTAAGGCCTCGCTCTTGAGTGTTCATATATTAAGTGATACACGTGAGGGAGTGACTTTTGGGAGGTTTTGTTCTATTGGTGTTGCAACAATGTCGGATGTTGATCGTGGAGATTATGACTCATATGGGGATTATTCGAGTGGTGTTGCCACTATTGGAGGGATAAGGAAAACCCAAGTTGTCGGTGTTGACACTCATGGGCGTTCAAGTTCTCACTTGGATGCCACGCTACAACGCTTGGGTAGAAGAAGGTTTGTTGTTGAGGTAAATGGTATTGAAGGATACTTGCTCAAAATTGATGAGACCGATGCCAATTGTATTAGCGCCTCTTTGGTTGATGAATTGAGGATACCATGCTGTAAGCTAGAGGATCCTTATGAGTATGAGGGAGTGTGGGTTTCCAAGGAAGCTCGGTTACTTCTATCTCAAAGGAATTATAGATGTTATGTGTGGTGTGATGTGTATCCAATGCAACATGTTGATATTTGGCTAGGTGAGCCATGGTTGCAAGACAAGAGGGTGCAATATAGTGTGATGAAGGATGCGTATCTTGTGGGCATAGGGCAAAGGGTTTATGACTTTGTGCCTTATCGGGCAAGGGGCCAAGTGCCTACTAGTGCACCTTCTTTGGCAAAGCAAAGGAGCAAGGAGCAAGGACTTCATTCTATGGGATACAATGTGCAAACAAGAAGTCCTACAAACACGAGCAATGGTGGGGCTAGTGCTACAAAAGAGTTGACAAATGTCAACAAGGTGAGCCCGAAGCCACTTCCAAAGCCGAGTGGTTCACCAACGAAGAAGAAGGAGACATCAAGTGATGAGTCTCCAAGTCCTAGATTCCGGGTTGATGTAAAGAGTCCACCTACTCCGGCTATGGGTATTCTTGGGCCGCGTCCCAATTCACCCGAATTTGAGAGACAAAAGATAGAGAGGAGTAAGGGAGTGACCGGTGACATTCCTCGAGTGGAAAAAGGAGAGGATGTGTTGAGTGATGTGAGTGGGATGTCACCACCCGAATCTACACCCGACCTTGAAAAGAAAATGAGGGAAAAGAAAGAGGGAAAAAGAAAAATTGAGAGTGAGGACACCCCTTATTCTAACCTTAACCCTTTATCTTTTTCTTCTATTTTTTTGAACTCTCGTGTAGGAATTCTTGGAGGCAAACCGATGGAGCCTCAAACATGTTCCGTGATGGAAAGACAAGGTGAAGGAGATGCCAAACGTGAACTACGAGGAGGAGAAGCTAGCCATGACGCTTCAAATACATTGAGTGAGCCCGAATGCAACTCAAGTGTAAGTGTTAGTTCTTCTTCCCATAAGCCTATTACTTCCTTGTCTTGTGTTAGTGTTTGTGATAACTCCACACTAGTTGATGATATGTATGATTACAATGTGTTTGCAACTAGTGTAGAGCCTTTGGGTCAACTTATGTGTGTAAATAAACCACTAGTTGAGAGGGTTGAAAAGCCACATCATGATGTGAGCTCGGTTTTCATTGAACCTCTCTTTAGTGAAAATGTTGAAGTTGACCTTGTTTGTGAACCTTGTTATGACACCCCACCCATATTTGATAAAGGAGAAGATGAATTGCATGATAATCTTATTCTTCCCTTTGATTGCTTAATTGATAGTGGTGGTCTCTTGTGTCGTAGTGAGGGTGGATTTGATTTTGAGGAGTCTCTTGGGTATGAGATGGATCGATTTATTTGCGATGACTCCTCGAGGGAGAGTGAAGGACCTAGTCTTATTCTATGCTTTTGTGTAACCATGAATTTGAGGTGCATGCCTTTACATTTCTATTGTTTGAAGGCAATCTTGTTTGTGGTGGTGAATTGTATCGGACTAGGGTCGGTAGTAGAATCGAACCTCCATGGTTTGTAAAGTTAGGCTCTAGGGATGATCCATTGTTTGGGACTCCAAGTGAGGAGAGTAGTCTTGATATTGGTCATGTTGACCTTTCTTTTAGTGGTCCTCGCCTTCGTTGTTTGGACTATAATGATGAAGAACCTATTTTGGAGACTTTCCTTTGGAGTTTGACTAGTGAGGAGGATTGTCTTGGGGTTGATTTGGGAGGTGAGGAGGTACCTCTCGGTGTGTGTAAGAATGCTCTTAAGAAGGGGAGTGGAGTAGTCGATGTTAGTTGTGAATTGAACTATTTTACATACTCCATCCCATATGTTGAGCACACCTTGAGTGTTGAGCATGCCAAAGCCAATGTGTCACTTTGTGATAAAATTGATTTGAAGGCTTGGCGTGTTGGTCATGGGCTTCAGGGTCGTGGGGAATTTAATTGCTACATGCATATCATTGATCTCTTTGTTTGTTTTGAAAATGAGTGCTTGTTCTTGTCGAGCCAAGACCTTGTTGTCTGCTTTGGGGACATAAGCTTTTTAATAGGTATTGATGCTTGGCTCTATCACAAGAGTGTGTTTTCCACACCACTTGCACTTATTCTTGTTAAGCTAACCTACTTGTGAAGTAGGAAGTTTTGGTTGTGCTTGCTTTGAATGTAGGTTTTGATGGTTTGATTTCGAGGACGAAATCCTTTCAAGAAGGGGAGGATGATGCCGGGCAAATTGGCCTAAGCGACAACCATCAATAACCAATCTTGAAGAACACAAAGGTTGCAAGTCAAGGCCTTCGGATGAGGGTTCGAGAGTGATTTGGAGCCATGGACTTGAGCACGCTTGAGGGAGGACCGACTACGGACCAAGGAGGAACACTTAGAGTCCATTTTGAGCCGTATCCATACCTCCCAGGAAGAGGCGGAGCGCCTAAAGATGAGGCGGACCGTCTACAAAAGTCCAGAGAGCTGATCAGCATGAGGCGGAGCGCCTCCCCACTGAGGCGGAGCGCCTCCCACTGAAGAACCCTGAGGCGGAGCGCCTCCCTTTCTGAGGCGGAGCGCCTCCCCCTGTTGTCTTGACGGGATTTTGTGTAAAGTTTCTATTTTGCCCTTAAGTGGCCTTTTATGTCTTAGCCCACTTTGGGAGCATTTTAGTCATTTCACTAGGAGTGTGGAAAAACTATAAAAGCCACACTTAGTCTTTCATTAGTTAGTTTTACATTGTATGAACATTTGAGAAGAGGGAATTAGAGAAGGCCGAGCCTTTCTAGTCCGAAGCCCGAGGCTTCAAGAATCTTGTACGACTTGGAATCTATGCAGATTCACCACTAGTGTGAATTCCTTGTAAGGTTCGAGTTTCATTTCTCCCTTTTGGATTATTAATTCATGTCTTGAATTCATTAATCCGTTCTTTCTTCTCGTTTCTTGTCTCCCCAATCCTTGATTCCCCATATCTTCATTGATATCACGTATCTTATTTATCGCGTCCGCATAGTTTATATCGTGTTTAGCTTCCGCGTATTTTGCCCTGCATCAACCCTTTTTCAACTTAAAGAATTATAAGTAGTTTAAAAAGGCGGTGACGGTGTTAAAGGTACACAAATTATTAGAGAATTCGGTCACTTGACAAGTTAAAGGTGTGCCAAGCCACCAAAGTGGTGTACCTAGAACACCTATGACTCGTAAATGGTCTGCGTCAGAGTTCCGGGTAAGGATCTCGGTTGACTCTCGGGAAGGTGTTAGGCACGCTCGAGTCCTGTGCCAAGCACAGTTGCTTTTATTGACGCATTTTGACTCTTTGAAATTGTTTGTTATATTTGCCTTTGTTTGTTATGCTTTGATTTATTATTAATTCTTCATGTCTAAAGTGAAACTCGAATAGAGATATAATCGCGCAGGCACTTCACCCGTTCGAAATCTTCCGACTTAAATTAGTTAAATCGCACAGGCACCTCACCCGTTCGAAATCTCCTAATTTAGATGAGTTACATATGAACAAATAACATTTGATTAACTTGTTTCGGCTTAGTACTTCGCCTAATCTTGACATTAAACTTTTTTCGACCTAAACTTGCCTAATCGTGGTCACTGTCATTTGTTTTGTTAAATTAAAGTACATCAGCTTTCGATTTTTAGTGACAGAACATACGCACATAGGCCTTTTAAATCACTTATTACCCTTCATCTTAAATCACTTTTTACCCTTTTCATGTTTCCATTCTATAACTTGCTCAATTGAGTTTAAATAAATTACCCACCTTTCACTCTTGTAAACACTTTCATAATTTAATAATATTGAGCTAATTAATTTACTAGATTGTGTTAATTTATAAACCTACAATTTGCCCAACTACTCATATGCTTAAAGTACACAACAAGAAAAAAAAACGTAATTACGAGCTTTGTAACTCTAATTCTTTCTCAAGAGTTAACAAACAGGTTTGCATATATAAATGTAGACATGTCAACCAATACAAACTTTAATGGGTCTTGAAGCAAGCTGCTTACATATCATTCCATTGATAAGTATATATAAAAAATGTCTAGCAAATTTACCTCAAGAAGTGCAATCTCCTAGCAAAACAAAGTGGAACACCAGCTCAGCCCAAAACTCAGCAAATAGGCGCAACAAACTACCAGCTAAACCCCCAAATAGGAAGCAAAAATCAGCAACACCAGCTAGAAGAAAATAGAGCAGCGACAGCAACAACCAGACCTCAACCTAACTCCAAAAGCTAACAAACACCCCTCTTAAACTCAAGACTTGTACTAAAAAAAGAAACTCTCTGTTTCTGTAAGTTTTTTCTCACTTTTTCTCTCTAGTTTCATATTTCAAAGTGTTATTTTCTAGAGAGTGAGGTGTGTTCTGATGTTCTTTTTTTCTCTGCTTTTCAGATCTCCTCTCTTTCTTTCACTGGTGAAGTGTAGAGAGAAAATGTATTTTTTCTTTTTTTGCCAGATTTTCGTGTGTCCTGTGATGTGTCTTCTTCTCGCTCTTAAATAGACAAATAAAGGTAGAGTGCCTAGGTGAGAAAAAGTACAACACTCACATGTTTGCTTTTAACTTTTCAGAAAAGTGGAAGAAACCATGTGAAGGTGCTGAATTTGTACTCTCCTTTGGTCCACTTCTTACTCCTTTTGTGCTAAACTTCTCACCAACCGAAAGAGATGCAGAAGCAATACTATTTCAGGCTAAGCTTTGTCCTACTTTTGACTCTTTCAAATTCCAACTTAATGACAAGAAAGACAAACTCTGAATTTTAAAAACCAACTGCCAAGTGTTACCATTTTTTCACTAAGACTCACTTTTGACTCTTAGAGCTTAGCTAATAGCCTGAAACTTCTAATTAGACAACTCCCAGCATATTTACATACAAACAAAACAAACCAAGCAAACTTAATTATCAATCAGAACATTGAGCTACCTTACACACAGACATCTTCCACGCTTACCAAATACTCACTCCTCCCAGATACGCTCCAATCACTTGAACAAATGAACAGGCACACACACAATCAAGTCACATGAATGACTTAACAAATCTAACATAACTCTCATGAATAAACAAAGTCCAACTGGTTCAAATGCATACATGCATGATTTGCTTATAGATAAAAGGGAACAAGCATAGACAACAACAATAATCAACTAAGCTGAATTCTCATATATTTCATCAATCAACAACAAGATTTTAAGCAAGTTGAACCACAATAATAATCTATAACTAAAACAATCCTAGAAATGTTTTCCACTACTACATGATCTAAACAAATAAGAAAGGAAGAACAAGGATTGATTTCACCTAAACTACCTAAGCGCAAGCGAAAACCAAGCTTACTTGCCGCTGCCTTGCTGCCATCATAGCTATTGTCAACGTTGCAGCGTGAAACAGCCCTACAATCCCCAATTCATCACCATCGTCGCTGCTCTGACATCGACCTACATCAGCCTCAATCAAGTGATCACATAGCCTCGCCGTTTCAACACCGTAACAGCCCCCAAGATCTCGTCAAATATCCCAGCACATCAACACTAAGCTAAGCATCACCACAGCCTTGCCATGGCTTCACTGTCACCACCTCCCTCGGATCAGCACCAATGCCTTTAGAATCGTCAAGGTCACACCCTCGCCAATATGAATTAACACAGCCCCCAGAGTTCACTGTTGCACCACCATTGTCAGGCCAACACCCCTATACCTCCCATCACAGTCCTCAAACAAACAACATCACAGCCCCCCTATATCAATCATCGCAGCCACCATAAAAAAGGAGAAAGGAAAAATAAGAAGAAAGGAAGAAGGAACAGAAACGGAAGAGAAAACAAAAAAGGAAACGGGGTGCAAGGGGATGGGTTCCTGGGAAATGGGGGTGAAACAAGTGAAAGAAAGGAGTAGAGGAAGAGAGGGAAACAAACTTACCGAAAAAAATCAAAGGTCACCGGAGTTAGAGTTTCATCCGAACCTTTAAACGTCGATCTACATCGATTCATTAACAATTTGGAGCAATTGAGCTCAAATCGGGATAGAGGAAGTTGAGACGAGTGAGAAAAGGTAAAACTTTTGGTGATTGAAGACGGTCAACGGCGGTGGGTGGTGGTCAACGGCGGAGTCCGGCGAGTTTGCGAAAAATAGGCATAGTTTTGTTGTTTTCTCTGATTTTTGGTGTCAAAAATGAGCCAAAATAGCAATTTTTCTATTTAAACAATGGGAGTTTGGGCCGGGTTGACTAAATGGATTGGGCAAGCGTTCTTCTTTAATTTTTCTGATTAATCATTTACCCAAATGGTCACTAAACTAGTACTTGCTAACAAAAATGACCCACTTAAGCTTAATAAACTAGCACAATAAATTAATTAAAATACATACTTGAACAAGAAACACATAAGAAAATATCTTAACTAGCACAAAACATCAAGTAGACATTACTTACACAATACAATATTTTTGATTATTTTTCTTCTTTTTTTTCAAAATTAAAGATAAAAATCCAGAAAATAGACAAAGAACACTTGATAATTAAGACGACTATTTTACGCAATTTTTGGTATTTTATGTGCCAAAATTAGGTGATTACATACCCCACCCCTGATCTCCCTCTGTCGATAACACTAAAAACCCAAACATCAAGCATGAAAAAGAAAATAAACAGATGCAGTGAAATTAAAGGGTTTAATGACGGGTTTTCTGTGTGTCGTGTAGAATGGTGTCGAGAGATAGAAGAAATGAAGGGGTTCTGCTGGGTGCGTGTGGAGTATTTGATATGTATTGCGCGTGTGTATGTGGATGTATTTTCTATAGAGAGAAGAGAGGGAATTGTGTAAGTAGGAGTGATGAATCTGATTTTCTTTTTTGTGTTGATGAATAGTGGGTTGTGAGGTTGGGGGTAAAAAATGAGTGGGGGTGTGAGAGGCTAGGGTTATAGATAAGTATGTATATATAGGTAGAGGATTTGCACAAATAGGTTAATGTTGGGGGGGGGGGTGAGCGGATTAGGCCTCAATTTACAATTAATTAAAATTTTAAAACAAAGTAAATGGGTTGTACGGGTGGGTTAAAATTGGAGGAATTTTATAAATTTAGCACATTCTTTGAAATTTCAATTGATCCTCTTTTATTATCATTATTTAATTTAATTTTCAAATTAAACCTCAATTATAAAAAATATTTCCATAATTTAATAATTTTTAAAAAATTCGGGATAAAATAGGGTGTCAACAGCTGCCCCTCTTTACCCAGAAAAAGATGAAAGAGTTTTCAGGGTAAAGAAGTTGACGAGAAACTAATTTTGTCACGACAAAGCCAAGTACTTTGATTCCAAGGACAAAAGTGTGAGGCTTATAGACATGGCCGAACTCCGGTTTCCTAGTTGCCTACATATCTCGGGCTGAAAGAGAATCAGGCCATATGTAGTTCGACGCGATTTGAAAATCAAAGACAAGATAGTAACGACTATTCAAGCGCTGGAAAAGAGGCTTGTAATCACCCAAATTATGAAAATGTGGTCGACGACACACCCATAAAGAGGGGTTTACACGGACATAGCTTCCACTGCACCGTGATAACCGAGCCATCTTGTCTTCAATCTCAAACCTCGGAATCTAAGGTTAACAAGAGACTTACCTCTTGGGTTGACGACTTATGCGGGTGCGATTCTTCAGGTTTTCGTTGACGAGTCTAGCTCATCTCAGCTATTACCCCGGTTCGCTGCTAAGAAAAAGTTCCATGTTATGCTCCAAACGCTGCTGCGGTGCTGCTAAAAAATCCTGTAATAATCTAAACAAACAGTAAGCGAGACACTGCTAATAAACTGTAATAATTGGAATAAGAAATAGATAAAGTGATAACAAAAATTGTAAAGGTGGGTGGTGATATCATCAAAAGTTCTTCCTTCAATCAACTGACGAGGCGCTCCGCCCGGAGAACCTCTAGGCTGAACATTATTCTGAAACAGATAAAGTAAGACAATAAGTAAAGCGAGAATGAATTGTAGAATGCGATGCTTTCACACGGTAAGTTGACTAACGAGACATGAGGTCTCAAGTCGAATCATCTACTTCAAATATAACAATGCCAATGTTGCAAGACAACCGACATCGCGAAACACTCCGAAAGTGGTGCTCCAGCCGACTTGTCTTAGATGATAATGTTTATTTTGAAATAAGGATCATAAAGATAGAAAATGCCGCCTGTTCGGCAACAAACCATGATACGCATAATGCTTTAATTGATGAAGAGGCAGTTTACAATGCAATCTTGTATTGTGTTTCAAATCCTTGACAAAACAAATGAAACGTCTGGTCTTGAAGCATCCAGTGTTTCAATGCAACTTGAAAGAAACCTGCATATCCTATTTGTGGGTGGAGAAACTCGAGATATCCTATTTATGGGTGGAAGGACCTGAGATATTCTATTTGTGGGTGGAAGGACCCGATATATGCTATTTGTGGGTGGAAGAACCCGAGATATCCTATTTGTGGGTGGAAGGACCCGAGCTATCCTATTTGTGGGTGGAAGAACCCGAGATATCCTATTTGTGGGTGGAAAAACCCGGGATATCCTATTTGTGGGTGGAAGAACCCAAGATATCCATCCCGAGATATCCTATTTGTGGGTGGAAGGACCCGAGATATCCTATTTGTGGGTGGAAGGACCCGAGATGCCCTATGATAGGCTTCAGAATAATGCCTCCAATTGCTTATGGTAGGCTTCAAATGATAATGCTGTCCTCGCTTGCTCACGGTAGACTTGATAATAAGACCCCTGATTGCTTACGGTATGATCAATAACAAAAGAGCCTTCAATTGCCTATGATAGGCTTCAGAATAATGCCTCCAATTGCTTAAGTGTCGACGCCCATTTTTACCTGAACCCCGGTTAGAGTTCGAAATATGGCTCGACTTATTGGGACCCACGGGTAAAGACTTGGAGTCGCCACCTAACATATTTTTTAACTAGGCGTATTAGGGCACCTACTTTGTTTATAGCCAATTTTAATGTTAACATACTTAGTCTACGAACCAGATATTCTAGGTAAGAGGTTCAAGTCAACTCGAGAGGAAGGGGTTAGGCACCTCCCGAGCTCCACCAAATGTGGTTACCGACCGGACTAAAGATTGGGATTTTAAATAAAAGGTCAATGAAGTTAATTAATCAGGCATAAAAATCTAAATATTTAAATGACATTCTAACTAAGCAAGTGCTGAATTATATGATATCTTAAAAGGGGGTCGAAAACTAGAAATAATCAACACAACCCCAACTCTCCAAAATAAATATTTTACGATATGGAATATTTTATGTATGAAGCCGAGAATAGAACGAGGTCTTTTGAATCCTCCATAAAGCATCATTTCCGATGTAATACTTTACATAAAAATATATATTAGTAGAGACATGCGCCACCTAAAATTGTGGCGAATTTAATATGGGAAAATAGTCAACTACTTAACAAATAAATGAACTATAGAAATTTAGAAGAATGTGGGATCAGGTATAGGCGAGGCGAGAGAAGGGCCCAGTCCGATGTTACTTCCCCTCATTTTGTTTTGTATGATCAAAAATCTTAAATATTTTTAGACGAGACAAAAGGAGTATTAAAATATTTAGTTTAAAAAAAAATAGTATTCAATCTCGAAATGATTTAACGTAAACAATAAGAGTAAAAGTCGTTTTATGTCTTAGAAGCATTGCTATTTGAAAACAACGTAAAGCTTAAAAATAGTTTAGTATTTAAATTTTAAAACCGGTTAAATAGTTAAGAGAAAATTAAAATAGTTTTTCAAAAATAGTAAATGTGATGAATCTTTAAAACTCATAAGATATTCAAATAAAAACTGAGGGAGTAACGAATTGCTTTAATATTAAAAAGCTATATATGTATTCTTCATTCGAGAAGTCATTAGCCTGCCATTGTCATCATATCCCATGACATACCTGACCGGCTTAGGGTGATGATTCCACTCAATCTTCATGTGTTTACGCCATTGTATGTCGTGGTTGAACTCCAAGTATCGTCACTCCTTCATAGTGTACATGTAAAGAAATATTCCAAAAAAGAGTGAGAGTATGTCTATTCTTTATTGTACATGGATCACAAAGAAAAGATCAAATGTATGTAAACTTAGCATATTATTTTTTATGAATAGTTTTAAGGGTTCACTACTTTATGAAGTTGCGATAAGAATTATCTATTGAAATAAACTCGTAAGAAATTGATCAAAGAACATCCACAGAAAGCACAGAAGTAATTAGTTTTGACATGCATTGGGTTGAAAGTCTAAGTAGGTGAAAGTTATGCCACTATTTTGTTACTAAACTTGAACAAACGAGAGGGCAGATATAGTCCAGGGATAGAAAGAGTATTTATAAATTCTAATCTCTTTGTATTTGGTCATTCTCTTAGTTATAAGCCAAAGTTGCATTACGTTACTGTGATTAATTAACAAATAACTAAACACTAACTGGAACCAAGTAAAGAAACTTGCAACGTTGAACGTAGTAGAATTCTAGAGATGAATCCTTAGCACATTATTAACTAACATAGATCAAAACAAATATATATGAAAGAAAATTCTTCTATGAACCACACACAATACCCTTCGGCAAAACATATTAGAAGTAACTAAATAAATTTATCACATAGAATCAAGCATACCCAAATAAAGTTTAATCTTTCACAAAAAAAAAAAAAATTAAACAGGGAACGGAACAGCCTTGTATTAGACGCATGGCACCGATGACGAATACTTTGTTAGAGTTTCCATGGCTCCAAGTTAGTCAATGTTGTTGGTATGTTTTCCGGTGAGGTTCATCACCAGTTTGCTGGTGAGTTTTCGGCCAAATCGCTACTTCCTATATGTTACTATTTCATGCTCGAGAGGGAGAGGAGGAAAGACCAAACGAGGGTTTGCATTGCTCAATGCTTTGACAGTGGAGCAAGAGGGGAGAAATGTGTCTTGATAAGGGAGGAGTAGAGGGAATTGTCTGAAAGAAAAGAGTCGTGTTTTGCTAGGAAGTAAAAAAAAAAGTTGAAGCTCATCTATGAGGATGAGGGATTAAGATCTTGGGGAGATGAGCTTTTGTTCTTGACAAAGGAGGAGCCATGAGAAAAATCCCTCTTGCCAGGAAACATTGAGTTGAATTTTATAGTGAATAATTGGGGTGTTAAAAATGGCAGGAGAAACTATAACACATGATTCATTGGGATTTTATATAATGTCCATTGTAATGAAGCTTCTGTAGGCTAAATATAAAAGGCAAAAATTCCATAAAATGGGGAGAGAAGGCTAACCGCTAGTAAATGAGTAACAAGAGAAAGGAAAAGAACTATGTTAAGAACATAATATGGAAAGAAAACTATAACAAATAAATAAAGATAGAAATTACAAGATTGAAATCATCATGGGGAATGGCTCACGTGATATGGATTCAACCGATAAGGGAACTAAGAAAGGTTTAATTAGTAAGGAATCCTCCAATGTGATACACGGGCATAAGGAATGGGATTTGAATGAATTCTGATTGTCCCTACTCTCAAATTTAAATAAGAAGAGTTTGGAAATAGCATATTTCGTGGATTACTTCAAGGGATCATGAAAATATGACACTTAAAAAATGTATAGTAATAGAATGTATTCATTGAACATCCATCTATATTAATAGAAAAGAGAAGTACGCTATCATTGCCTTAGAATTCGCACAGATGCTACTTGTTTTATTTAAATATGCTACTATTGAATGAAGAAATAGAATTTAAATGAAAAATAAATATGAGTTCATTCGATTTAGCAACTAATCAACTAAATATACTGATATTGCAATTAATTTCACAATTAGTCACTAATAAATAGGAAACAAATAAACAATGCATGATAATTAGTAAAAAAAATAATACTAGAAATGCAGGTAAAATTACTATTGCACTTTTAAAAATAGATATTTCCTTTAGTAAAGTGAAATGGGATAAGAGGGACAAAATTGGGTGTCAACATTAAGGTAGGCTTCAAATGATGATGTTGTTCTCGCTTGCCACGATAGAGTTGATAATAAGACCCCCGATTGCTTACGGTAGGATCAATAACAAAAGAGCCTTCAATTGCCTATGATAGGCTTCATAATAATGCCTCCAATTGCTTATGTAGGCTTCAAATGATAACGATGTCTTCCCTTGCTCATGATAAACTTGATAATAAGACCTCCGATTTCTTACGGTAGGATCAATAACAAAAGAGCCTTCAATTGCCTATGATAGGCTTCAGAATAATGCCTCCAATTGCTTATGGTAGGCTTCAAAATGATAATGATGTCCTCACTTGCTCATGATAGACTTGATAATAAGACCCTCGATTGCTTACGGTAGGATCAATAACAAAAGAGCCTTCAATTGCCTATGATAGGCTTCAGAATAAGGCCTCCAATTGCTTATGGTAGGCTTCAATGCTAATGAAGTCTTCGCTTGCTCACGATAGACTTGATAATAAGACCTCTGATTGCTTACGGTAGGCATGACGTAATTTGTAAGTGCAAGCTGCAATATCTTCGATAAATTGTCTTCCCATCCATTGGCGAAGCAATAAAGCAAATGCGAAGGCATAGTGCAAAGCATTTTCAACAATCTTGACAAATCAACTGGCAAGCCGGTCGGGCACGCAGCAATGATGGTCTTGGGGTTGATTGCCTACAAATCAGCTGGTGATCCGATCCGACAAAAATCAAGGAGGGTCTCAGGGCTGACCTGTTAACATGAAAAGTAAAACAAGACGTAATACAAAGAAAATGCGAAGGCATAGTTTAAATCAAGTGCAAAGCAATTTGAACAATCTTGACAAATCAACTGGCAAGCCGGTCGGGCACGAAGCAAGGAGGGTCTTGGAATTGATTGTCTACAAATCAACTGGTGATCCGATCCGGCACAAAGCAAGGAGGGTCTCAGGGCTGACCTGTTAAACTGAAAGTAAAGCAAGTCATAATATAAATCAAGTGCAAAGTCATAATTGAAAGCAAGTGCAAAGCAATTTAGCGTGAAATGTAAAGCAATGCAAAAGCGATTTAGCGAATCAATAGGCATGAAAGTCCAACAAGGGAGAAGCCCCGCCTGGCGGTCAACCTGAAAAATGTAAAGCAAGGCATCAATTTTAAAGCAAGTGCGACGACATAATTTAAAGCAAGTACAAAGAAAAGCAGTGCGGGAATGTAGAGCAATGCAAGAGCCATTTTGCGAATCAATAGGCGAGATAGTCCAACAAAGGGAATTCTCGTAGCCGATGGTCAACCTGAAACAAAGCGTTGCCCTATTTGGCTTAGTTTTGAAAACACAAAACAAGCCTCGGCTTTGTCGTCCATTAGGAATGAAAGTCATAGAGGTAGAAATGCCGCCTGTTCGGCAATAACTCATGACAAAGCATAATGTTTTAAGTCATGAAAAGGGCAATGCGACGCAATTTGCAAGGCAACTTTGGATGCGTGTTCAAATAATTGTTCATCCATTGTGTGAATGATCCTTTCATTGCAAGCTTTCATGTTCCTGTTCTCAAAGAAAAATTTGTTAGCTTTGGAGAGGGAGGAGGAAGCGTTTGATTTGTGCAGACTTCATCCTGATCTTGCTGCTTCTGTTGCTTCCTCGTCTTCATTGGACTTGGATTTGCAAATTGCTTTCAGAAACTTGGCTCATGAACTCAAATAGCATAGGTTTTTGAAAAATAGAGGCAAGATAAAATATTTTAATGCAATATAGCAATTGAAATAAGCATGCAAATGACGTCAAAGATGCATTTTGAAAATTTTGCCTTGACTTAAACTTGTAATATATTTTAAAACAAACTGAACGTCTTTTGGCTTAGACTTTGCACTGTTTGCTTAACCAATTACAGAGTTCTTGCTAACTCCTCTTTAATAATCAACGCCGCTTCTTGCAAAATTCTGCCCCAGTTATTATCTTTCGCATCTCACACTCGTTTTGCAAAAATTGCCCCAGTTGTCCTTCTTGGGGGAAAATAAAATTTAAATGCTAAAGGATCGAGCCCGATGGGGGAGCCTACGTATCCCTCCTTGGGAATCAGACCATGCGTAGTTCTGCATCACTGCTTCAACGCCATATACCAACATATAAAAGCTGCCCCAGTTGAAGTTCTGACAGATAGTTTGATATCCAAAGAGCGCCGACAATAACTTTTCAGTGCGTCGATTTAATTTGTTCAGTTGTTTTGCCATAAGTATACAAGCAAAGCTTTGGCAGGTTTATCAATTTTAATTTTGAAATAGAAACAAATGCAAGTGTAAATAATATAATAAGAATGAGATGTATTTTATTTCAACTTTCATGAATTCAAAATGAGTTGATTCAGATTAACATAAGCTTTAAAGTACAATGCAATTCAGGGCCTCAATCTGAATTAAAATTGAAAATAATGCTACTAAGTTCAATTGCCAAGTTCTTTCAAACAATGTCACTAGCATTTGGTGCTGCATCGTTCACGAGCTAGAGCGTCTACCATCAATCAAATCTTGAATCCCTTGCGTGGTGAATGGTCAGCCACTTCACAAATCCAACATTTGCAAGAGAAATAAACAAAACAAAAGAAACCTCACAAAGGGTAACTAAGATAGTTTGCATGTCATTCATAGGATTGCATACAAGCAAGCAACACCTAGTATTTAACGCATTTTGAGCAAACAAAGCAAGGCAAGCAATTAACATGTGACAATCACAAGTAGTTGATCGTAAATAAATATGCAAACGCGTCCTATCCTGTAAGGTGCCTCTTTGCTAGAGGTAAGCCTAATCGTCAAGTTGCACGCACATGCGGTTATTATAACGGCACAAGCCATTTGTCAATACAGCATCTGAGATAAAATTAAAACGACATAATTGTCAACCTTTCAAATTTGACATGGCAAATGGTTTGGGATTCGTTATAATATCCACACGATCACATAATATGCAGCGCCGTTGGGATTCAATAACCCGTCAACAAAAAGGCAGTTTCTTAATTCCTGAAAACGGTACCAAAGACCGGGTCCAAACTAAGGTGTATATGCATGCATGACCTAATCTCCTTCTAAGAGTGGGCTAACGGTTGAGACTGATTCGACCTATGCGGGATAAACCTGGCCCTATAAACCAGTAAAACCGGCCATGACAAAACCAAGCAAACCATACCCCAACTAACTTTGGTGACACGAAAGAAATTCAAAGAGTTAGGAAAGACAATGCCCTTCCTGTATTATTGCCCGTCACGCGGCCCCCCCGTGATGAAATCGAGGAGATGAAAGAGAATTGACAGGCTCCATGAGGGAGGAAATATGAACGAATGCGAACTATGCACAAATAAATATAATACATGCTTTATAAGGCAAACCAAACAAACAGATATAATAAAGCAAATAAACTAGGCATGCTGGTTGCAAATAATTGGAAACCTTTATGGTCAAAACCTTTATTGCTCCCCAGCGGAGTCGCCATGATGTTGAACCCCAAAAATTACCCCCGAAAAGGATAAATTCTGGAATATCGACAGGATGGACTAGCTCTTTTGGAGTTTTTGGAGTCGCCACCCAATTTAAGGAAAACAGGGAACCAAATTAGCAAATGCGTGGAAAAACTCCGTTTTTATAAAAAGACGGTCTTTCTTTCAGAGATTCTAAAGGTAAGAGGTTTTGTTAATTTCGGAAGAAGGTTTTTAAGGCACTTCCGAAATTCCGTTAAAAACGGTTAATCCGATAAGGTTTCCAAAACATTTGCAAAATATACTTTTCTAGAAAATTTATCTAAAAATAATTAATTGAAATAAAATAAGTTTATAAAAAATATTTAATTTGCACACATTTTGCTAAATGGCTCCAGTTTGCAATAAATTAAATAACGACTTTAAAATAAAAAGCAATGAACATAAAGTAAAGCAATCAATCAAATAATCATATATAATCAAAGGTTCATTTTACAAATAAATTGTACAAATTCTATCAAGTCTAACTACATAAATAATGAGAATAAGTTCAAAAGGTAGAACCCGGGAGCGGCATATTCATTCAATCAAATGTACCTCGCAAAACAAACAAAATGAAATTGGATTAGAACAATGATAAAGTGTAATAACTAATGAAAATAAAATAATAATAATAATAATAATAAAGTAATAATAAAGATAAAATATATAATAATAATATATAATAGTAATAATAATAATAATAATAATAATAATAATAATAATAATAATAATAATAAAAAGGGGGGTTTGTTTTTGCAAAATTTAGGCTCAGATTTGTACGACGCGTCATGCAGAGGCTCGGGATGTTGGTACGTTTGCGAACACGCCGGCCGATCGTGTTGCCATGCCAAGTACCAATTCCGTTACTCTATTCAACTTGCTTTACATTAAAATGCATGCATTTATCATCGCCTTTTGCTTTAGGGACACGGGGACGGGATAATTCAAGTGTAGTATCATGTTCAAATCAATCCCGAGGCCTCAATACATGTATATGCGTATTTTTTCATTGGCCAACAAATAATGTAATGCCTGTTTAAGCTTCCATTCGATGCGATATCGGTTCAAGATATGGGTCAAAACTGTATAATATCTTTCAACAGATCAAAGCTGCACAACCATGTATAATCCAGCAGAATCATTGGGCCACAACTTAAAGGGATCAACATTGCAAGATAGCCCAACAAAGCAATGGGTCAAAGCAGCATGAAAAATAACCAGCCAAGCAACAGGTCACGGAAAATAACCAGCCAAGTAATGGGTCAAAGCAGAGAATCGTCGAACGGGTCAAAGCAAATGTAGCAAATAGAACCACTGCCAAGTGGAGGCGGAGGAGCAACGGCATTAGCGGCGTCGCTGCGACTCCGCCACCTCTTTTAATCGAGATAGCAAACCACACAGAATAAAGGAGGAAAACAAGAAACAGATTTATTCCTTTTCTCATTATCAGATCGGAAAAGCAGAGGACGCCAACAACGATGGTCTTTCCGGTTAAAATCAAACACCGTTGATGGTTCTCCACGAACCTTATTAGGCCAAACTACACGCCAAAGACCTGCAAATGCAAACACTCAGTAACAAACAAGACCTGAAATGAAATAATCAGGGGATTCAACCACGACGGATTTCGGCAAAACCAACATCAGGAAACATCAACCAAATAACGGTCCTTGTAACGAGAAATAATCACAGGCCACAAATAAGATCGCAACTAACAAACAACACAGAGATAATAACGGAAAATCGAATGAGCAACCACCACCTCCGACGAAACGTCGGTGGTGTCGCTACAAACTCCGTTTCCACCTTCCCCTTAATTCCTCACTGATTTCGCCATACCCCACCCCTGATCTCCCTCTGTCGATAACACTAAAAACCCAAACATCAAGCATGGAAAAGAAAATAAACAGATGCAGTGAAATAAAATGGTTTAATGACGGGTTTTCTGTGTGTCGTATATAATGGTGTCGAGAGATAGAAGAAATGAAGGGGTTCTGCTGGGTGCGTGTGGAGTATTTGATATGTATTGCGCGTGTGTATGTGAATGTATTTTCTATAGAAAGAAGAGGGGAATTGTGTAAGTAGGAGTGATGAATCTGATTTTCTTTTTTGTGTTGATGAATAGTGGGTTGTGAGGGTGGGGGTAAAAAATGAGTGGGGGTGTGAGAGGCTAGGGTTATAGATAAGTATGTATATATAGGTAGAGGCTTTGCACAAATAGGCTAATGTTTGGGGGGGGGGGGGAGGTGAGCGGATTTGGCCTCAATTTACAATTAATTAAAATTTTAAAACAAAGTAAATGGGTTGTACGGGTGGGTTAAAATTGGAGGAATTTTGCAAATTTAGCACATTCTTTGAAATTTCAATTGATCCTCTTTTATTATCATTATTTAATTTAATTTTCAAATTAAACCTCAATTATAAAAAATATTGCCATAATTTAATAATTTTAAAAAAAATTCGGGACAAAATTGGATGTCAACAATGATCCTAGCGGCTAGGAATGTCAATTGAATTTACGATAAGTCTGAGACATGGATATATATATATATATATATATATATATATATATATATTTATTTATTTATATCCATGCAGTGTGTACGAATACGTTAAGAGTGTTGGTTTGAACTTGTCTAAGTGTTCAAAAATGATTCCGCACCTTGTATTCGTATTTTTAGTACAAGTTAGGATGAGTTATTCCCTGTACATTGTGTGTCTTATGTTCTTTATTGGTGTAAAAATATTCTATGTTTCTAGACCCAAACATGAGCTGATTCTTCGGCCTTGCAATCCGATGGTGCGGGAATGAAGGTTGCATACAAGAAAGAAAAAGAGCAAGACTAAAAGACTTAGAGACACTTACAAAAATACCCACAAAATCTAAAATAATTACAGCTACTACCCACTACTTTTAAATATTATCGGGCCTACCCACTAAATTATTTAGTAAAAATTTCGCCCAGAGGCCACTCTTACCACTGGTATTTATTTTGAGGCCACTTTTTTCAGTGGCTTTACACTAGAGGCCACTTTTGTGGCAGTACACTAAACGGGGCATATTTAAAGTCCAAATTACCCCTCATCTTTTCTGAATTGACAGGGGTTTTTAAAACCCTTCTTCTTCATTTTAACCGTTCATTCGTGCATTTTAACCTTTTTCTTCTTCACTGAATCTTCATGCAAAATAACCTTCAAACGTAGAATAGTTAATGAACTGAATTTTAGTTGCATTACGTTTGTTGAATTACATTTCTCTCTTCACCTTTGCATTTTCGCAGGTATAACATTTCTCTCTTTTCATATACTACTTTTTTGTATTTTTTTTTTTTTTTTGTATTTTTTTGTGAAATATGTTGTTGTTAAGTTAAGTAACGTTATTTTAAGTTTAATTTTGCATGTTTTTTGCGTATTTAGTAGTTAATTTTTATTCAAGTTCTAGTGTGTGTGTAGTAAAGTTATGTGTGTGTGCGTCTCTGTGATCGTCGAGTGCGTGTGCGTGTGTGTGATTGACTGAATTTACGTTTGTGTGTGATGGACTGAAGTTCCACTAGGATTGAACTTCTGTCTCCAGTGATTGAAGTTTATTCCTAGTGGACTGAAGTCCCCCCCCCCCTCCCCGTTCCCAATGCGTCTGACTCTGTGTGTGTGTGTGTGTGTTTGTCTGTGTTTGTGTGTGTTTGTGTGCGATGGACTGAACTTCTGTCTCTGCGTGTGATGGACTGAACTTCTGTCTCTGTGTGTGATGGACTGAACTCTTGTCTCTGTGTGTGTGTCACAAGCACTATCTCAAGGCAAAAAACACAGTATGTGTCACCATTGCATTTAGGTAGAAAGCACTGTTTGTAAAAGCGCTCGCTTCATCGCTTAAAGCGCTCGCTTCATGCTTCAGTTGCTTCATGCTTCAGCACATGAAGCGTGCGCTTCATTGAATACGGTTTGAATAGTGCAGCTTCCAGTTTTGACTTATCTTTCCAATCTGTGAAGGAATATCTTCACTTTCTGATTGCACATTATAGGCAGAAGGACCACTTTTTTTTTTCTTGTAATCTTGAGGGTAGGCATTTAGTTTCCAGCCGCTATTTAGTCAGTTTGCAGAAATCACAGTAGAATTTCTTTGCCTGTCTCTTGAAGTTTTGATTTCCCTGGTTTCCTCTAACCTTAGTGTACATTGCACCCTGATTCAAGTTGCCTATAGCTGGTGCAGCACCAATAACTTATGTATGTGTGTATGCTCAGTCCACATAGGACAGATGTTCATTTCTAGTGGACTGAAGCCTATCGCCCATATGTGTGTGACTCAGTGTGTGCTCTCAGCCTACTATTATTATACTTCTGTCTCCAAGGAATGAACTTTTGTGTGCGTGCGTGTGTCTGTGTGTATCCTCAAACCTGTATTTGTTTATTTTGTATGTGTGACTGATAGTTTTTTCTTTTATTGTTAGCTTTGTGCAATATGGATGCTGGAATGGAAGGTAATCTAGTGTATCCATTTGACCGCTGGTTCAACATGAATGCATATTGGCAAGGGGAGCACAATTCAGATAATATCATTTCAAATTTCAGTAAAGCACAGCGTAAGAAGCTTTCGGATGGTGTGTTTGGAGACTTTCTGAAGTTGCAGTCGTACAAAACTTCTATGAGGTTACTGCACTGTTTATTATTGTCACGTATTGTGAGCAGTGATCCGAATAGATTAAGTTTTAATATTTTTGGTCATCTCATCCATTTTGGTCCCGAAGAATATCATGTTTACACTGGTTTGAGGTTTTCTGCAAACCGTGAGGAATTGTTTGATGGACCTGCTATAAATATGAATCAGAGGCTTCTGAAGCAGTACTTTCGTGGCAAAAGAAATCTTCAGGTGTCAGACGTTCGTAAATTTTTAGTATCAATGACCCCGGCATCTCTGGTCGATGAAGATGATGCAGTGAAGATTGCAGAGTTTTATATTTTTCAGTCAATCATCTTGTGTTCTAACAAAAAAACAAGCTTGGTTGAAGTGCATTACTTGGATATCATTGACAACGAGGATCTTTGTAGAGCTTATCCCTGGGGGAGTGCGGGTTTTGAAGCACTAGTTAACTCTGCAATGAGACCTCTTAAAAGTGGTGTAAATTACTATGTACTGGGATTCCCGTTTGTGTTATGCGCTTGGTTTTTGGATTTATTTCCATCACTTCGTTCTAACTTTTGTACATATAATGGTCGTGGCTTCCCAAGGATGGTTAGGTTTATTAGTTTCAAAAATCCTCAGTATAACACTTTGGTTGATCAGTATTTTCATAATGTAAATGTAAGTTTCTATATCTGTGTCTGTGTGTGTGTGTGTGGTTGCTTAAGTTCTTTACCCTCATGGACTGAATTCTATCATAATGTACTGAACTTCTTCAGCCTTACTGAAGTTCTATCATTATGTACTGAACTTCTCTTCCATCCATGTATCTGTCCTCATGGACTGTACTTCTAAAATAAACACCAATTGAAGTTCAGTCCATGAGGACAAAACTTCTATTTCTGCATATAAAAGTTTTATTCTTATTTTACTGTGGTGCTAATATATTTCTCATGGTTTTTTTTTATTTATAGAGTTTTGACAAATTTAAAATGGTTCCAATTGTTCTGTCTGAGGAAGAAAAAAGGTCGGTGGAATTGAATGTGACAGAAGCAGGTCCTGTTGTACCTGTTGTTGCATGTAAACTTTTAAAAGGAAAAGAAGTTGTTGAAGATAGTGAGGATACGTCTGATGATTTTGAGGTTTGTGGGGGCTCAGACATATCATGATGGTGCTGAGAGTGAAGATATTGCTGAGACTGAGACTGAGGATGGTTCTGAGAGTGAACATACTGCTGAGGCTGAGGATGGTTCTGAGACTGAGGAAGGTGGTGGTGGAACTGAGGATGGTGCTGATGAAAGTGGAGATGTTGGTGCTCAGACTGAGGATGATGATGATGTGGGTGAGGATGATGATGATGTGGGTGAGGATGATGTTGCTGAGACTGAGGATGATATTCATGCGGGTGAGGCTGCTTGTGATGATAGGCAGGATGCTCGACATGGTGTAGAGCTTGATGAAGATTTAGTTAATGCAATTGTTAAAGTGAGTTTTCAAGTATCATGTGCATTCATCTTTTTCTGTTTTTATTTTAATTGAATATTTTTATCAGTTCTATTGATTTTTTTTTTTGTTTTTGCAGAAGGTGAATATAAAATTCCGGAAGAGGATGCGTAGTCAGCGACGGTGTATAAGGAAGTATATTGGTGGTGTAGAAAACAAGGTTCATGGTGTAGAAAACAAGGTTCGTTGTGTAGATAACAAGGTTGATTGTGTTCTGGATTTTATAAAGAAGTTTGCTAAGAATTTTGAGGAAAAGGAAGCAAGTTGGAGGAAAGATGTTAGTGGAAGAAGGAGCAAGGAACAATCTGGTAGCGTTCGTAATTCCTTAAACTTGTATTCATGTGGAGGCAATGCTAGTGATGGAAGGAAGAGGAAGTCTCCTCCAGATGTAAGAAAAGACTTCAGTCATGGAGCTGTATCCGGGAAAGATGTTAGTGGAAGAAGGAGCAAGGAACAATCTGGTAGTGTTCGTAATTCCTTAAACTTGTATTCATGTGGAGGCAATGCTAGTGATGGAAGGAAGAGGAAGTCTCCTCCAGATGTAAGAAAAGACTTCAGTCATGGAGCTGTATCCGGGAAATCAAAATCTCCTTCAGATGACAGACAAGACTCCAGCAAAGGCAGTGTAGTTAGGAAATCAAAAATCTGTTCAGATGTCATAAAAGAAGTTAGCGGTGGTTGTGTAGGTCTAAATTCAGCTATACAATTGCATGGAGCTTTACAAGGTGCGTTTGTCAATGAAACACCTAGACAAATTCATGAACGAATTGATAGTGAATTAGATATGTTTGGTGAGTTGACTGCAGCCCAGAAGGAGGTGCTTGAAATTCAATTGCAATGTATAAGTGGAGAGCTTGATCTGTCGACACCTCGCTTGCTCCCTCAGGATATGATTGTGGAGAAATCAGGTACAATAACCTATGAAAGGAAAAGGAAGAAGTTGAAGAAAAATAGTTCACATCCTGATATGCCTAGTTTTAATATACTGCCACCGAGTCAAGAAAGTGTTAGCGGGGGTTCATGTGATGCTGAAGATACACCAAGAGCTGAAGAAATTCAGCAAGATATGTCGAAAAATCAGCAGCAGGTTGAACTTGGAAAAGAACAAGGCATAATTCTGCAACAGGAGAGGACCGATGACGTTGAAATGTATAATGTTGATGTGAGTTATCAAGCAGGAAGAGAAGAACCAGAAGGGCAGTCGGTCAACAAAACAGTAGAAGAATAGGTGATTTCGCACGGAAAGGAGATGCCTGTTGATGTCGTTATGGAGAATGCTGACAGAAGTAACCAAGTTGAAAGAGATGGGGATATGACTGAAGATCAGCAGGCTCTTGGCTGTCAGTCAATTGATGAAGCACCCAAAGAAGAGATTATGACACAGGAACAGGAGATGCCTCCAAAGATTGTTATGGAGAATCCACAGGCTATTGAGCAAACAAGAACAGAAGTTGATTTGACTGAACCACTGACTTTTGAAAGTCTTGTCAACAAACAACAGTCAGTCGGTATAGCGGGCAAAGAAGCAGTAATGACTCAGGAACAGGAGAAAGAGGAGCTGAACAAAGAACAACAGGCTGATAGAAGGAACCAAGTTGAAAGAGATGGGGAGATGACTGAAGATCAGCAGGCTCTTGGATGTCAGTCAATTGATGAAGAACCGAAAGAAGAGATTACGACACAGCAACAGGAGATGCCTCTTAAGATTGTTATGGAGACTCCCCAGGCTATTGAGCAAACAAGAAGAGAAGTTGATTTGACTGACCCACAGACTTTTGAAAGTCTTGTCGACAAACAACAGTCAGTCGGTGTAACGGGCAAAGAAGAAGTAATGACTCAGGAACAGGGGAAAGAGGAGCTGAACAAAGAACAACAGGCTGATAGAAGTAACCAAGTTGAAAGACATGGGGAGATGACTGAAGATCAGCAGTCAATTGATGAAGCACCCAAAGAAGAGGTTACATCACAGGAACATGAGAGGCCTTTTCCGATTGTTAGGGCGATTGCCAAGGCAAGTGACCAAGCCCCTGAAAGTACTAAGGTAGAACAGGTGGAGCAGCAAGGTCTTCTGGGGAAAAGGGACCGAAAGCCCAGTCAGTGGTTGCTATCTCCGTATAATACCACAAAAACTAAAAAGAAGACAACTGACTGGAAGGGTAATTACAGACGTATTTGTCCATTCCACCACTTGAAGATTAGTCCAGCAGTGTTGGATGAGTTTAAATCTTTTTTGCTATTTCAAAGAAATGGCACTGAACTTGATGAGTAAGTCTATTTTGTATTTTTTTATGATTTCTTGTCTGTAGTTTTATAAGTTCAGTGCATAGTGGATGAATTTGGAAACCTATAGGTCAATCCCCTATGGACTGAACTTCTTATCCCTTGAGTTCTGCTCCTATGGATCGAATTTCTGTGCATATGGAGAATTGAACCTCAGTCAAAAGGCCATGGACTTTTTTGTGCACAAGGACATGCCAAGTTCTGTCCCCCTATAAGATTGAACTTCATTGCCTATTATATTCTTATAATGTTAGTGCATTTTCTGTTGAACTTCATTGAAAAGTAATATGTGTTTTGTATTTTGTATCTTTTTAATTAGGAACAACCGTGCTTGTTATATACGCGATAATGATTACGACAGTAATCCATATCAGCTGGAAACAATGAAGCCAGACAAGCAGTGGTTTTTGGAGTTTGTAGATGTTGCCTACCCTTTGTCTGATAATGTTAGTGCATTTTCTGTTCTTTGGTTTGTTCCGTTTTCGTTATTCTGTGTATTGACTAAACAGGTTCATTTTTTTGCAGCATATCGATGTTGCTATGTATTATCTTAGGAAGAGGGCATGCTACCATTTGTTCAAGTTTCCTCATACACTGTCAACTACTGATCTTGTTTTTGATAGTTATATGTACTCTATTTATGAGTCAGAATTCAAAGACAAAGAAAGACCAGGTGATGAAATCTGGCTTGACGGTATTGGACAGTATATGTGTGATTACCTTCATGGCCTGGAACGGAGGTGTTCAATTCCCTGGGGTGGGGTTGATAAACTCTATTTTCCGTGCCGATTGCAAGCAAAACCTGGTGAAATGGTGACACATTACTTTTTGGCAGTCTTTGATTTGCACGACAAGAAAATACGTGTATATGATTCGATGGTCAAAAGAAGGAAGCCACCAGCAGACAAATTTGACCACATCAAGGCTTATGCTGTTGTGCTCCCACATCTGTTCAAGTATGTCAACTTCGGGTCTCTGCATGATTCTTTCAAAAACGACAAGTTCAATGCTGCCTATAAAGCCCATTGGGTACCATCACCGAATCAACTAGATCGGTAAGTCTTTTCATTTTTGTGCAAGTTTTAGTGCAAAATTTGATATAATTGACTGAACTTATAACCCCCTGCCTACTTATGTCTTACTCTTTGTTTTGGTGCCTCATTTTTTAGGACTAGTTGTGGCGCTTTTGTAATATGGTATGCTGATCTGCTGACCAGAGGTAAAAGTCTTGACAAGGTTCAACCAAGTCTAATTCATCATTACAGGGAGCGGTTTGGTTGTCAGCTTTGGGCTCATGGTCGTGCAAAGGCTAGGGATGGATTTGAGACTCCACCTGAATTTGTTGAGCATGATTATGGGCAACATAATGATGACATGTGTCCGTTGTAAATATTTTTGTTTTTATCTTAAGAATTCGTAGTAATATTTTTTGTAAAGTTTTTTGGTAAAGTATGGTGAAACAGATATTATGTACAGATGAACAGATTATTATGCATAGAATTACGTAAATGCCATTTATGTTGCAGTGATGCAATTATATGGAGTGAACCTTTTTTATACCCCCCATGTGTGTGTGTGTGTGTGTATATTTGTGTGTATGTGTGTGTTCAGTCCACCAGGGGATGAATGTCTCTGTCTCCAATTGATTGAAGTCCTCAGAGGACTGAAGTTTTATCCTCATGACAGAAGTGTACATCAACCCTGTGTCTGTGTGTGTTTTCAGTCCATTAGGACTTCTGTCTCCAAGGTTGGACTTCTATTTATATGCCATCAAATTCAATCTACAGGGGGACTGAAGTTTTATCCTCAGAGAGAGACAGAAGTTTTATCTTCATTGATGCACTGAACTTCTATCATCATTGGTTGAACTTTATTACCCTCATTATGACTGTTCAATATTTATTTTACCTGTTATGGACTGGTGACCTTTCAACTATAAGTTGCAACTTTTAAAATGTTATTGTGCCTTTTTGAACTATAAGTTGCAACTGTTAGTATTTTATTGTGCCTTTTCAACTACAAGTTGTAACTGTTATAATTTTATTGGTTTTTTACTATAAATACATAACAGACTGTTAATTCTTATCATCTTATTATTTTAGGATTATCTATTTTTGAGATTTCTAAACTTCAGGTGCAAGAATGTCTGAAAGTAGTGTGAATCAACCACCACAAGCAGAACAATCAGGTGCACCAGGGTTTGCCCCAGCACCAGGATTTGCACCAGTACCAGTAGGGATTCGAAATAATATACAATGGGAGATTGCAGTCCTAAGGCGGCAGATGCAGGACCAGGAGAATGCAATACAGGAAATGCAAAATGATATTTTGTATATGCGTAACGTCCAAAGGCGACGAGTGCGAATGATCACCCAGGCTATTGAAGCGATAGCAGCACATGTTGGTTTTGATCTTGCTGGTCTTCCACCACCATCTCCATAACTGAATATGTATGAAGTTTCTATGGTGTAGAGTTTTTTATAAGTTCTGTGCCTATATATGTATCAACAGTTATTAATGTTTAATGTTAATTTTTTACATTTTACATATATTCCAAGTATAGTCTTTTTCTTAATTCTGTGAAAGAAGATAATCAAATGCAAGTGGCTAGAGACTTCAGTCCATGATAATAAGAGTTCTGTCCATGATGAGTTGTGTTTACTTAAAGAAAGAGCTTCTAATCGAGTTACTTCAATTTGAAACTTAAAATCCTCATGGACAGAACTTAAGATCTAGCCCATCTTTCAGGTGGTTCTTCCATTATGTAGTCGTACGTGTTTTTATCCATTCCCTCTAATTCGGACATGAAATAATGAAACTCTTCACGCTTATAAGCTCTTGCAGCAGTTTGAAACAGACTTATCACTGTGGTTCTCACGTTCTTTTGGTTTAGATTCTTTTCAAAGTGGTAGATGCAGATACCATGGTGGCTATCAGGATAAACTTGTGCAATTGCATGTGCAATTGATTTGTTTCTGTCTGATAGAAACACCAGTTCAGAACGTGTACCTATTGTCCTTCGCAGCTCTGTGAAGAACCAAGTGTAAGCTTCATTATTTTCAGAGTCTGCAATCCCATAAGCTAGAGGGAAGATTTGATTATTTGCATCTTTTGCTACAGCAATGATGAGAACACCTAGATATTTCGCCTTCAGAAACGTCGCGTCTACTGCTATCACTGGTCGACAATACCTCCACCCGTCTATTGATGGTTTGAAAGCAACAAACATATACATAAACCTGAAACATTTTAAAAAATTCTCAGAAAGTTTTCAATTTCCGTATAGCAATCGAACTGACTTTTGAGAAATGCTTACCGATTAAGACTGTCTATCTTTAGATTTGTGTGAGCACCTGGATTTCTCTCTTTCAGCACATGCAAGTATGAAGGGAGCAGATGATAATGATCATCAGGCCGTCCCCTAATTAATGCGTTTGCTACTTGAATTGAACGCCATGCCTTGTGATATCCTATTTCAACCCCGTGTATCCTTCTCATTTTGTTGACAATAAATGTTGGTCTAACATCTGTTCTGTTGTCGCGGATGTTTTCAAGAAAGTACTCACATATCAATGTTGACGTGGCATGTTTTTGATCAGCCTTCTTAACGTCAACAGAGCATGTATGTGTATTCTGAAACTTAATTACCTTAAACAGTGAGGAATCTTTTATCCTTCTTGCTCTAATGTTCCAATCACAGTTTGGATCGATGCATTTCAGTTCATATCTCGTTCTATTTGATCTGATAACCTTGAACTCAAAATGCTCCTTGATTGCCATCTTGACAAAACACTTCATCATGGTTTCCTTGGTGTCAAATGTTGAGTATGCTGCTACATCTTTCGATGATACATCTCCTGTTAATATCATCGCTGGAGATTGTTTCTGTTTTACCCTGGACCTTTTCCGTTTGCTCTTGGCAGCTGGTGTGCTACTAGGGCATTCAAATGTTGGCGCTGGTGACTGAAATTGAGTATTGTTTGGTTGCAGTGTCTCAGCAATGCCAGGTGTTTCAAGTGCTAGGTGGGAGTCAATCTGCATTATCAAGCGTCCCTCTTGTTGTGGAAGCTCTGTGCATGGAGTATGATTATTTTCAACTGCTTGAATGCAGTCGATCTGCATTATAAGGGTCCCCTCCTGGGGTGAACCTTCTGTACGAGGAGTTTTATTCTCTAGCTTCTCAATCACGAAACGACTATTCTTGAAAGTCGGATCATTCTTCAGCAAAAGCATGCATGTTCTCAGTTCTTCTTCTGTAGTTACAAGCATTCCCCTGCTCGAGTCCATTCTAATATCAAACCATATATTGACAGTGCCAGTGAAATGTGTTGCTTCATAAATCCTCTGCATGAATGTTCTGAATTCGATCATTTGATTAACAAGCAGAAGTTTTGTTTCATGATGCAAGTACTTGTAATCTTTTGTCCAATTCCCATTGAAAGCAATAACTAAACAAACTGTATCCATTCTGCATTGAATAAGTAAACCAGAGAAAGAATTGTGTTAGTATGAAGTTCAGTCTTAATAACAATGGCAATAAGTAATCACAAAGTCTTGAGGTTGCTTCTTTCAGTTTATAAAAAGCTTTTACGGCATGTGGATTGAAGTTCAGTTCACGTGGACTTAAGTTATATGCACAAGGATTGAACCAATGAAGTTCAGTCTTATGAAGTGAAGTTCAGTCCTAGCGTGCTGGTGCTTAACATGCCAATGCCAATAAGCAATTTCAATTATAAATGAACTTTTTCACCCCTTAAGCACTGAAATTCAGTCATAATTAACTAATTTTTAGTTCAAAGACTGATCTTCGAGGTATCCTGATAACACGACAGTGGCGATGCTGATGTTCAGTCATCAACGGCACATTGAGGTATAAAAACTAGTAAATTTTAAACGAATTTCTCTGAATTCAGTTCACATAGATTCAAACTCAGTCCTAATGCAGCATGACGTAAAATTCAAAATTAAAATACTTAATGAACTGAATTTTTGTTCAAACTTCAGTGCTAGTATGCTTATACTTGACACAAAAATGGCGATACTGATGTTCAGTCATCAGCGGCACATCGAGGTATAAAAATTAGTAAATTTTAAATGAATTTCTCTAAATTCAGTTCACATAGATTCAAACTCAGTCCTAATGCAAACTCAGTGCTAATGCAGCATAAAGTAAAATTCAAACGTAAAGTACTTAATGAACTGAATTTTTGTTCAAACTTCAGTGCTAGTATGCTTATACTTGACACAAAAATGGCGACACTGATGTTCAGTCATCAACGGCACATCGAGGTGTTAAAACTAGTGCTGATACTAGATACGACAATGGTGATACTGATGTTCAGTCATCAACGACACATCGAGGTGTTAAAACTAGTGCTGATACTAGATACGACAATGGCGATACTGATGTTCAGTCATCAACGGCATATCGAGGTGTTAAAACTAGTAAATTTAAAACGAATTTTTCTGAATTCAGTTCACATTGAATGAATTTAGTTGAAACTCATTCATAATTCAGCATAACGTAATATTTAAACGTAGAATACTTACAATTTTTGAAGCAAAACTTGTGAAGAAATTTTAAAAATTGCGATTGGGGCGTGAAGAATTGGTGGAGAATTCAGCAGCAGCAGCAGCGACAAAGTATAGAGAATAACGAACTGTCTGTTGTATATATAAAACGAGGGGTAATTTAGTCTTTTACCTTTTTCATTTATTGTGGGTGTAACTAAAGTGGCCTCAAAGTTAATGTTTTGGGTTTAGTGGCCTCTGCTATAAGACCAGTGGCCAAACTGGCCTTTTGCGCACTTCGCCCAATTATTTACCACTCTACCCACCTAGACTTGTATACCATAGTTTATACAGTATACCATAAAGGTATATATCTATAAGGCATAACAAATGTATACAGTAATAAATGTCCCTCCAGACTTGTATACCATAATTTATGCAGTATACTTTAAAGGTATACACATATAAGGCATAACAAAAGTATACAATAATAAATGGGTAGGTTGGGTAAATACTTTTAATTTTATGGGTAGTATAATTTGTAATGGATATGGTTTGTAAATACTTTTAAATTTTATAGGTATAGAGTATAAAAATCCCAAAGACTTATCTGTCCTGCGGTGTTAGAACTCGAAAGAACTAACTCAGTTGTTTCTATGTTGAAAAATTATTTTTCATTGAACAAACTCAAGTGTTTCATTTCTTTCCTCATTCTAGGCAGTTAGTAATAAGAAATTCTTTAAGTTTAAAGAAAAATGTTATTGTTAAATTAGTTTTTTTTTTTGTTAATGATGCAAAAGAATAAATTAGATATAGCGCGATATGAATAATGAGAATGCATATAATGAAACTGTAACTTGCTATGACCTGAAGCATGATGGTTGTTGTTGATAGCATATATGACTATCGACAAAGCCAAAACAAGACATAGACAGTGAAGAAATTTTCATTTAAAGAACCAAAAAATATTGAGCTTACAAAATTGATGAGAGGTTAGATCTCACCTCTTCCCTCAAGTTTCCCCACAATTAAAAAAAAAACTCCTCTTTACATTGGCATAATAGGCCTTTCATCTTTACTCTATAACCCCCCTTTTTCTTGTCTTCCTTATTTCCCAATCTCCTCTAACCCAAATTTAAAAGAAGAAAAAACCAAAAAATATAGTAATCTTCAGAATCCACTATGCACAATGTCCTAAACCGTGAAAAGTTTATGAAATAGTCAAACCCCTCATCGGGCCGGGCTGGATCCACGTGGCAAAACGTATGTTGTTCATTCATCTGCTGCTGCTGCTGTATTTGATGAAGAATTTCTGGCTTTTTTGGACTAAAGGGGTGGTGAAATATTCTTTTCACATAGGTACTTTTCTGTAATATTTACTGAGAAAAGTGAATAGACGGGTCTATGATCTGAGAACTTTGATTCACCTCTAACATAATATACTTGCTTTAGTCCTTCACCTTTCCATAAAATCCTGTCACACCTGCAATTGTAAAATGAAATATGTCTTAAGCACAATTGCATTTCTGCAGAAACCAGCAACTTATAGTACTTGATACATAATTAAACAACATAAAAAGAACTTTAAGACCAAGATTCCTGGAAAAAAAAAAAGGAACCATCTTTGAAGTACTATGAAAAAGTGAGGACAATGTAAAGATGTCAACCAGAAATGTTCTTCTATATTTGGAACAAAATCTAACATGTCATTGAATTTGTTGCCAATGTGTAGCTTTACCATGACAAACTAACGAGCAGAACAGTAGATTCAATGTGCTATTTACCCAAATATGAGATTACCATAATAAATTTCTCCTTTTATTCCAAATTCATGTAGCTCAGAGTTAAAGAAAGAAATGAAATCCATTGAAATTAGCGCGACAAAGCAATACACGAGATTTTTTCTTCAAAATTTGGTGTAACAAACAAGGAGATAATGTAGATTAAATATATGGGCCTACGAGGTAGACGTATTATATGGTGAAACCATCAAGATTAGAGAGATTTATTATTCTATCAGATTAAATTATTAAGTTTGCTGAATCTTTAACAAGTTTAAGCATATAAAGTTGACAATGATGACTTCTCTTTTAGCATAAGATTGTCGTTAATGGTGCAATATTATATACGTGAAAAGTAGAAAATGTTTCAACCTTTTTCTTAAGTTCATATTGAAGTAAGATTAATCCTCAGATGGTCGGTGCATCTCCAACAAAAACATTAATTTAAATACAAAGCACTAACCTATTTGAGTGAATCCTTCCCTAATTTACTACTAAAATATAAGAGGAGATAAGTGTAGTCAACTGTTCTTCAATTTGAGTAACATTAATTTAACTAACCAAGTAAATTTCTGCCTTTCTGCTGAAGATTCGAATTTGTTTATTCAAAAGCTAATTAATTAATGGGTCTAAGTTAATCTAAGCATGTCTATGCATAGAAATCTACAATGTCGGTTGATCAATGCATGCATCTGATGAATATATTAGTAATAAAAAGTGCAACATTCCATTAGTCTAAAATACTGTAAAATAAAGCATTTTCCAGAAAATTACCAGGCAGGAGTCCTTTTCTTTTCCTTAGATGTGCATGTTTGAGCAACATAGTGGTCAGAATTTGCGAGGTATTTGTATGTTGGAGCAAAGTAAATTCTTCCTTCTTTCCACCCTTTGAATATTCGTCCTGCTCTTTGCTCTATCATTAGCTGCCATAACATTTAAAGGAACAATTAATTTTTTAAAAATTTTGACCTTTTTTACTTAATGAAATGAAATTTTAACAAAGTCGATCCTAACTTGCTTGAGATTGCAATGCAACTATTTTACCTGATCTTTTTCTAGAAGTGCTTCCCAATCACTGTTTTTCACCATCTCATATGTGTCCTCACAACCCGGTGCAAGCCGGTAATTCAAATCTCCAAGCCAAATTATCTTGCTACAATGACAAAAGCAGAATACAAGACGATAAGTAAATATCTAACAATCTATCTGTATCATTCCAGATTATAGAGAAAACAAGAAATACTTACTCATGATCCAAAATGTTTTCTGGAGGAAGAGGTTTGCCAATTATCCTGCTATGTGAAAATCTTGTTTTCTTTAAAATTTCCATCACATCTGAATTTCTTTTAATCTCATCACCTTCTTTTTCTCCTGATGCCAAATGAGTGCAAACGAAACAATATGTCCTGTGATGCAATGTCATACTGATCGATATTGAGCCCTGTCAATCAAACAAGTTACATGATCAAAATCAAGAAATGTTCATGTAATTAAACATGACATAAGTTCAGTTCTTTTCGAGTTAGTTTGTACCTTATTTCCAAGATACCCCATGATGCCTCTTCCAACACAAGAAACCTTCAAGTTACTAATGTGTCGATACAAGTCAGCACGAGTCCATATGCATAGAAATAACCCAACCATTTGTTTGCTTGCTGCTAGGCAATATTTATTTTTCCCTGGGCTACAATAGTTATGTCTCTTCGATAAGCAATTTGGACTAGGTGATCCCTCGTCGCTCATGCTCAAGAGTCTCTCCCAGTCTTCGTGTTCGAGTTCATCTTCCAATTTGATCAAATCTGAGAAACTAATTCTTGGGTTTAGACTAGGTTGGTGGTGTTGCAAGTCATGGATGGACGGGAATGAACTTTTTTGGTCCGAATTTGGGGTGTAATTGTATTTAGGGGAAAGGTCTGGGGAGTTTGTGTTGTTGTTCAAAGCTTGACGAATCAATGAAAGCCACTTAGCAGCTGGACCACTGTCCTCTGGACCTAATACATTGCCTGCATTTAGTGGAACAATTTCCTGGAACCTGTTCATAATAGCAGTGGGGTTAAATATTAAATTTATCCAATGAACTAGCAAAAGCACATATATTTCTAATGACCTACTATAGTTTACCAGTTTAATGCAGGAACTCTCCTTAAAGTAAGATTGGTTGGTCAATTAAAGACCATATCTATAGCAATAAATGAGTCTTCATAAATAAAGAACAAAGGACTTTTCTTAGCGTGCCACTTGATGTAAGCCACTCTCACATCATAGACCAAAATATTGTTTCTTTAAGCCAAAGTGACATGGACTCAAATATGCATATTTATTAAAACTGATAATAATCTAGTAATATCTAACAATTTCAAACCGGACGTACGTAGCTGATACTCGATAAAATAGTTAAGATTTGTGCAAGTAATATGGACATTCTGTTATTAAAAAAGGAATTAATAAGGCGTACCCAAGCACATAAATGTCGGCTGGTGCAGTTGAGTTCAACCAGTCCCCTAAGTTCAACTCCTCGTGTGGTGACTTGCCTCCTACATTCCATGTCCCCACGAACATCCTACTCACAACAAAAAAGAAAAACATAAGAATTTTTTCGACTCAAAACACATAGATAAATAAATATCGAAGTCCACAAAAAGTGACGATCTTGCATATGGATTCAATCTATATATACGATATAATTTTTTGACAATAAGTATCTTGATATAATACATATTTTATATCTCATAACAAATCACAAAATTAACTAATTAAAGCAGACACTTAGAACCTTCTAATATAACAAAGTAAACAAAACAAAGACAAGTTGCATCCATTTGTGTTTTGCGGACAAGGACAAGGTAGCTACACTGTTACTAGGTTTTTAGGACAATAATTTTCTAAGTTAACAAAAAAGTGTAGTATCAATTCAGAAAGCCTATTCACATGGCCAAAAAGTACCTAAGCCCATGAATTAGGCACTACACAGAGCTCAATTTGCACATGCCAATAGGTACTTAATTTGCGGCTTGTGGATCTATGCTTCTTATTAAATTCCATATTTAGTTTCTCTTACATTAATTAAATCAAATCCTATGATCTAATCATGAACCTTAACATGGGTATACATTAAATTGTCTAACTGTTATGCAAATACCTAAAAGTAAAAACTAACATATATTTTTAAAATCAAAATAAGGAGATAGGTCTTGCCTTACCTAAGGTTTTGATCATCAGTGACAGTGGATCCCTCTTTCTCCAGTATTGGCTGTTGAATTCCTTCATTTGTTGTTTCCATTAACCAACTTTCTGCTTATCAAATAACTCATACTTTAATTTCTAATTTATCAAAACAATAACAGTAACATTTGCATGTATACAAATTTTAACTTGAACTTAATTTGTAAGTTATCAACTTTAACCAAATAAAATTAGATTTTCAACTATTTTGCAATTTTAATAAAGTAGATTAAATAAAGTGGAACAAATTAAGCAATTTATATAGCAAATTCCAATTAATTTTGAATAATGAGTATTTGTCTGATTTATATTGAACAAAAGTACACCAACAACTAAAGAAAGAATCTAATTTGACCATGGTTAATTTCTATACTTTTTTACTTTATTTATTAACTTTTTAGATTGTCCTAGGACTAGTGTATGGAAATTAGTGAAAACTAAGAGAGGGAATGATCACACTAGTCCTATAGGCTAGGCAGGGCCTAGTATACGTGGCACAATGGGGAAGCAATGATTAGATACTAACTAAAAAAAGCTCTAATTAAATTTGTAATTATACTATGTCAAATCACATAATAAATCTATCAACTCAACGGCAGAGATTGCAGTCTCATTTATGAAGGTATCAAATCAACAGTAAATCATAAAGTAAAGCTGTAATTCACCCAAAAAAAAAAAAAAAAAAATTTACTCCGATCATCGGTAAAAAAAAAAAATTACCTGATAATTCCTCCGGCACCACAACGCAACTCCCATCATCAGAGCAACTTTTTCTTCTTCTTTCTCTTCTACCATTTACTATTTATTTCATAACAAAAAATCCAAAAAAATAAAATAAAATTAGAAGAAGTATTTATTTTCATTAATCAGGTAAAATATTAAAATACAGAAATGAGTTGGAAATTTTCAATAAATGTTAAAAAGCATACCATCTACTATGTGATCTGAATGAAATTCATCCGAGTTGCTCCTCATATTCAACCATTTCTTAACTACCACTTTTGTCTTCGACGACTGCACAAGATCAAGTCAACATCAACTCATTAGTATATCTTCAAGCACACAAACACACCACTACTGTGTGTAAACTTATTTTTTTGATGTGACTATTTGGTATCGAGAATTCACTAATACGATTTCATGTGTGTAAGGCCTATTAAAGAAGAAACGATTCCCTATCAATAATTAATCTATTTTTACTCGAAAGAGGCGCTCCTAATCAGTAAATACTCTATTCTTACTCAAACTCGAAACATTTGATTGAAAGATTCTTCAAATTGAAGATGAAAAGATCTCGTCTATACCAGGTGTTCGAGACTCTTGAGAAAAGATATAATACGTTTCCGTATATATCAAATTGAAACTCTTATCACACTCAAATCCAAAATCTCTAATACGAGGTGTAATGTAGAACTCGAACACAAGACCCTTGATAAAAGATGAAGTGATTTCAACCATAATACACATCTACGTATAACAAACTAACTACCCCCGCCCCCCTCCAATAAAAGAAAGAAACGTTAGTGAAAAGAATGGTACCTTGGGTAATTGTCGTTCTGTTTTCATGGCTGCCAAAATAAGTCACCAATGAAACTGGAAAAAGTTAATATCAGCAACAGAAAAATAGAGAAGATGGTGTTGATATTTTGACGAAAGAACATTAAATATGTATATATGTCAACATAAGAACACAAAAGAAGGCGAAAGAAAGTTTGAAAATATGTCAACTATACTTTAGTTTAGTGCAAGGCCTGCTATAAACAACTCATTAATGGAGTTTTCAACGAGGGAAAATTTTAATTATATAAAAGACCAATTTGCAGGAGATATGGAGACAGCTTCTGAGAAGGGATCGTATACTTAAAGAAACCAAAATTTAAAATAAAAATATTTATAAAAATGTTATTTAACATAGAATATAAAAGAGTAAAAAGACAGAGAAGCCAGAGAGTTACTTTTAGTTGAAGATTATGTTTATACTTTTTTTAGGAGACTTTACAGAATGGAATACAGAGTGGAGATGTTGAACAAATATAGAATCATCATAAAAAGGAAATATTATGAAAAAAGTGAAATCAAATCTTTAAATTCACTAACCCCATAATAGTACTATACTTTATAACTTTTTCTGAGTTCATTTAACTTGGAATAAACTTAAAAGGATGAAAATTTAGTCAAGAAACTCATCTTGATCTCTGAAACCCATGTGCAATAGAAAGATCTTAATTCAAAGATCAATTTAAAGTGAGAAAAATACCCATACTTAAGTAAAGTTCCAAGAAAATAAATGAATACAGTACAAAAAACAGAGGAAGCAGAGTGTTTTTTGTACAAAAGAGTCAATGGCATTGCTGATAACAGTTGAAAAAACAAGTCTAAAACTTTGCAAATTGTATCATTCAATTTATTGAAAGAATTCAGAAAAACATGACAATACATACAGAGGCACTTACATGTATGGATTGATAGAATTTATTGGTTTTTGTTAACTTTTTTGCAGTTTCTTGAAACTTTTGTTGAAGAAGTAAAAAAGAGAGACTTTTACTAATCCATATTTGTAAATACTTCCTTTTCACTTGTGTTGCTTCTTTCTGGTAAGTTGTCTGCACAAAGAAAGAGAAGAAAGTTTGCTTTTATTGGTTGGTTGTGTGATGAATGAAGAGGGAAGAAGGAGAAGTAGTTCTTGGTAGATTACCTCGGAAAAGCAAAAAGCTTCAACTGGTTCTCTATTTATACAATGATGGAGAAAGAGTGAGAGAGTGACATTGAGATTTGGGAGGAAAAAAATAAGAAGAAAAGAAAATTTTCTTATTTGGGGTTTTAACCTTTCAAAGAATTTCACTACTTTGTGACTTTATTCGTGGTTATGATTTTTTTATCCCCATTTAAAAATGGTTTAGCAAAATGATCTCGGTAGGCAATACTTCACGTTATGAATTTATAATTATTTTCTCGGGAGAAATACTTTAAGTATAAATTGCAAGTGTTGTCTGCAATACGACACTTCAAGTTATCTGGGGAGCATATTGACAGAGATAAAAGGTCAAGTGCTACCCCGTGGGTGCACTTGTCAAGTTAATGAAGTCATTCTTGTAAAACCACTTAAAGCGAGGTCAATAAAAAAAATTATTGCCTAAGGTGTCATAGTTTTGTAAATTCCCCTTAACCTTTGATATAGTGTACGAAAGGTATTGGTCCGGCTAGTTCAGATTTATACCATGTAAGGTAGTTGAGGGTTTGATTAATTCAAATTCACATCGCTTACATGTACCCTTAAAATCTAAATTATTTACAAGTCATAATCATTAAAAATTATATTATACATGAAATTAAAAGTATTTACCCAACCTACTCATTTATTACTTTATACCTTTGTTATGCCTTAAGGGTGTATACCTTTATGATATAGTGCATAAATTATGATATATAAGTCTGTATGGGTAGAGTGAGTAAATAGTTTATGGGTAGAGCTGATAAATATAAAACTTATTGGTAGGGATAGCTAGATGTATTTTCATAAACCTCCCTAGGTTTATTGTAGGTTTATGGAATTTAAATTTACACCGTGTATAGTTCATTTTGGACTCAATTAATACAATTACGAATCACCTAGAGCTCATTAAAAGAGGCAAGTGGGCTTTACCAAAAATTAAGGGGATGTTTGGTACAAAATTGGATATCCCATGGATTAATAATTCTGAAATTATAATTTCAGGATTATAATGTCAAATAGCGTAATGAGATAATCTATTATAATCCCATTTTTCTGAGATATTCCACCTTATTTCTGGTACTAAATATGGGATAAACTAATTTTAATATTATAATCTTTTATCCCTCGTACCAAAGAACCCTTAATAGTATTACCTAGCTAGAATCCTGATTATTGATTAAGAAAGAATGGATCCATATCAACACGTCCCTCGATAATAAGAAAAAAAAAGACCGTAAGGGTTGAAAAGGTAGACTAATATGACATAGACATTAGATTTTCCTTCGTGTTACTGTTTCATTAGTTGTTATTGAACCATACAATAAAGTTGTATGTAGAGAAAATTTGTCTTTTTCCTTAATTGCGTGATTATTACTGCCATAAATTCGAAACTGGTTGGCTCAAATAAAGGAGAATCATTGGGTTGTACTTTTGTAGTATACTACTACTAATTAGGGTTTAAAAAGATTTCAGGAGGATTCTTAAGCAATCTGTCTCAATTTATTTCACTCGACTATAGTAAAATTATATGTCTTAGTATACACACTCACATCAGGAATCGACGAAAACGATTTTGCATGGCTTTGGAATTGGGACACTTTAAACAAGATAAAAACATTCTTATGGTTAGCTACTTTAGAAAGGCTTCCAACAAATAATATGCTCTTAAACAGGAAAATCACCAATTCTAATATTTGCTCCGTTTGTTGTTATGAAAAAGAAGATCTTGAGCATCTTTTTTTTAGGTGCACATATGCAATGGAAAAGGAGGGCTAGGGGGAGTAATCAGAGACAGTATGGGAAACTGGGTATTACGATATAGTAAAGGTGTGCACAATACTACAATTATCCTTGTTGAAATACTAGCTCTGATGAATGGATTACAAATAGTTTTAGAAAGGAATCTTCTTCCTCTGACTATTGAAACTGATTGCACAAATCTGCTGAACCTTCCATCTAACAGTGCTGGAAATTATTCCAACTTGATAAACGATTGCAGGTAGCTATTGTCTAAAGCTGGGACCCTAAACTGCAGCATAACTACAGAGAAGCTAATGGAGCAGCGGACGCGATGGCAAAACATGGATGCAGTTTGTTACCTTTTGAGAACTTAATGCAATATTCAAGTCCTCCCATCTTTTGTTGTTTTCATTTATAAAAAGGACTGCTTAGGAACTATATATCGTAGAAGTGTTAATCGTTGTAACAGTCTTTTAATTTCGAACCATGACCATCCCAGGGCTATGCCTTCGGAATCTGTCATTATCTGTAATAGGAACTAGTATGTGTTTGTGTTTGAATAAAAGTCTTGTTTTACCCAAAAAAAAAAAAAAAAAACACACACACACACTCTCTCTGAATAAACGAGTTTAAATTTTGTAAATTAGTTGCATAAAAATATATATACAATCAAATTACTTATAATTAAGGCAATGACAAGTATATTTTGTAAATTTTTACTTGGCAAACCTGATAAAACGCTTACTATCACTATTTAAAGTATAAAGGAAAATGGTTAACACTACATGAGAAACAATGTGATATGCTTTTTGGGCCATCAACTAGACATATTATAGGGCAACACAAATATTTAAAAAAAGGATTATACACATTGAAAATGTGTTATTACTAATATTGCACAATGTATTGCATGCTTCTAATCGTCCTTTTTTTTTTCATTTCATATTCCATTATCACAATATATTATGGCTTTATCTGTGTTGGACTGACAACATAATTAGCAAATAAACGTTTTGATGGCCTATGGGTCTAATTTTTCGATAGTGGATATGAATAGTTAAGCTAACAATCACAACGAGAGCAACAAAACTATTACTACTTAATTAACTGCAAAAGAATAATAATAGGTTCTGTATTGGGTAAAAATCGACCCACGGCGATTTGCCCCGGTCACGCAAATCTTAACGACCAAACACGTCGCGACTAAGTAGTCGCCGAAGCAGTTAAGCGAATCGCCGAAGCCTTGAAAACGAAGGTACGTAGCCGAAGGCGAGCCGTGAGCTGAGCTTCGGTAACCACCACCTCGGTCAAGCAAACAGGGCCAAGTCACCGAGGTCGTAAACTCTCACCTCGGTAGACTCCCCTCGATTCCTCCGGCTTTGCAGCCCACTATTTCACCCCACTAACTCAGCCACTACACCTCAAGATCGTGGGACAACATGGCGATAGATAGTGGAGATCATGGGCAAAGGCTACATCTATAAATAGCAGTTCATTTCAAGTAATATGGATCCAGAAATTAATACCGAAACTCTGCCCAAATTTGTACTGAACATTCATATATTGAAATCAAGTTATTTTACGTATTTTTCATCTGTTTCGCACATTGTTTACCGCTTTGATACAGAGATTTGCTTATATTCGAATCCAAATTCGATTTGTGTACCTAAAAACGATTTAGGCCCATACAAATTGGCGCCGTCTGTGGGGATATAAGCAATAACGCTTTGTTCCAAAGTTCGAAATCCGTTCTTCGTCAAGAAATTTGTGATTTAACGCTATGGCTGATAACAACGATGGTGGTAATGGTGATCGGGTTGACGTTCCGACGAACCAACAATCCTTCACCCCAATGACAACCGAAGAATTTCAAATGTACGTTGTCACCACGCTAAGAGCTCTCCAAAACAAACAGGATGAGCAGGCTAGTATCAATGCCGAGTTTCGCGCCTCACTAGAAGGGCGAAACAGTGCCGCCCCAAACGGCACCCAGCCCTCGGCTCCCGGTGGAGGCACCCCGCCTTTCGTTCCTCAGGGCGCGACAACAGGGGGACCTCACAACGGAACCGCGTCTGGGGGGTCGGGGAGTGGTCCATCTTCCATGCCACACTTCGGGACGGTTCCCTCCATGGCAGAAACAACGTCATCGGTTGACGTTGAAAAAATGAGTAGAGAAATCGAGGCTCGCATCGAGGCGCGCGTCGAAAAGCGCCTCGAACGCGTACCGGGGATAGGCAAGGAGGAAGATGACGACCTCGACATCGAGCAATATAGGGAACAGCCTTATAAGCCCGAGGCAGCACCAGCTCCAACTCCTGTGGGTTTCAAACTCACATTCCTCAAAAAGTACGATGGGACAACTGATCCCAAGGAGCATGTTAGGGAGTACATGTCCATGGTGAAGAGCAACGACTTGACGTCCATGCAGCTTGAATCCATGTTTTTAAAGAAGTTTGGTAGTTCATTGGAAAAGGGTGCACTTCGGTGGTATTTATGCTTGCCGCCGGGGTCAATCTCCTCGTTCAAAGAACTATCCCGCGCCTTTGTCAAAGCTCACACCGGCGCACAAAAGATCCTCCAGAGGAAGGAGGATATATGTGAAGTAAAACAGTGGCCCGGTGAGCCACTTAAAGAGTTCCTCGAGCGATTCCATGCTGAACGTATGGAATTGCCTCGAATGGATGATACCTTGGCTATCATGGCCTTTGAAAAAGGTATCAACGGTCGCAATTCAAATGCCGCTGCCGAATTGCGGAAAGAGTTGCAACAATATCAGGTCCTGACGTGGGAAGACCTGCATAGAAGAGCTTACTCCAAAATCAGATTGGAGGAGGCGGAGTTCAAAAACCGAGGTTATCAAAACCGAGGTGATATGTCAAACCGCGCAGAGGCGCCACGAAATAATTTTAAAGGGAGGTATGAACCTTATACTTCGCCGAGGCAACATGTTACTCAAAGATTGGGAAACAACCCCGGTAACTCATACCCGGCGTCTCACGTAAGCCAAAGGCTAGGAGGGAAGGTTCAAACCAATATGAACCAAAGGAATCCCTCGAGCTCCGCTTCGGTCCCAAGAAAGGATCTCCCCCGGATCCAAGATTATAATTTTAACATATCGACCTCTGAGCTGGTCGACGTCGTTAAGGGGACAGCCGGGGTTAGAGTTCCCAAAGACATGAGAACCCCGGCAGACAAAAGGGATCAGAATCTGCATTGCGAGTTTCATGCAGATTATGGTCACAGAACCGAGGACTGCAAAGCTTTGCGCCTCGAGGTAGCTCACCTACTGAAAAAAGGAGTCTTGGCCCAATTTCTCACGGATAAGGGGAAAGACAATTTTTCAAAGAACCGGGGGGATGGGCAACCACCTCGGCCTCCACCCCCGGAGAGAGTAGTTAACGTCATCACCGGGGGGTCCGAAGTAAACGGCGTGAACTTCGCCGCAGCTAAAAAGTTTGCTAAGCTCTCCATCACCATGGAGAAAAGGACCCGAGTTGGAGGCTCGGGCAAGGATATCGTGTTCGATGAGGATGACTGTGATGGGATGATGTTCCCCCATCACGATGCTCTAGTCATCATGCTAAGAATTAACAACGCCGACATCAAGAGAGTGCTGATTGACCCCGGTAGCTCGGTCAACATCATCAGCTACGGGGCGGTGAAGCAGATGTGGCTAAAAGGGGAAATCGTTCCCAAATCAACAGTGTTGGCTGGTTTCAACAACTCAACGGAGAAGACGTTGGGTGAAATCACGCTGAAGACATTCGCTGAGGGTGTCACCAAGGATACACTGTTTCAAGTGATGCCCGAGGACCTGGCCTATAATGTAATCCTCGGGCGGCCATGGATCCACTCCATGGAAGCTGTTCCTTCCACTTTACACCAAGTGATCAAATTCCCAACGCCTTGGGGGGTTCGGTCAATTAAGGGGGAGCAGCGAGTAGCGAGGGAATGCTACTCGGTTGCACTGAAGAGTGGAGTCGCCCCGAGCGGGCCCAAAAAATAGCAGCCAACGCAACCGGGGTCAAGCGAGGCGAGCCTCCAAGATGAAATTGAAAAGATCCCGGCATGCGTGCAAGAGCCTCGGAAGCAAAAAGCCGAGGATTCCACCGTTGAAGAGCTGAACTCTTTCACTCTACTGAAAGAGTTCCCAGAAAGGAAGGTGCACATCGGCTCGGAATTGGACCCGAAGTCGAAAGACGCAATTATGGAAGTTTTAAGGTCCAACTATGACTGTTTCGCTTGGGCTCATTCAGACATGACAGGTATCGATCCGGAGATCATGACTCACAAGCTGAATGTAGATCCAAGATTCACCCCGGTGAAACAAAAGAAGAGACCTCACGCCGGGGTGAAAACGAAGGCGATTGAAGATGAGACCACGAAGCTGCAAGAAAATGGTTTCATCAGGGAAGTGAAATACCCCGAATGGCTGGCAAATGTGGTAGTTGTGCCGAAGAAAAATGGCAAGTGGAGAATGTGTGTAGACTACACCGACCTGAATAAAGCTTGCCCCAAAGATTCTTACCCGTTGCCACAAATTGACAGGTTAATAGACTCCACGGCTGGACACAAACTATTAACTTTCTTGGATGCGTATTCGGGCTACAATCAAATCCTCATGGACCCTGAGGACGAAGAAAAAACCTCGTTCATCACTGACCGAGGTACATTCTGTTACAAGGTCATGCCCTTCGGTCTCAAAAACGCCGGGGCAACCTACCAAAGGCTAGTATGTCGCATGTTCAAGGATTATATTGGAAAATCTATGGAAGTTTACATAGACGACATGCTCATCAAGTCGATCCAAATGGAGGATCACTTGAATCATCTAAGGGAGGCCTTCGCCGTGTTGAGACAATATGGCATGAAACTGAATCCTGAAAAGTGCGCCTTCGGCGTTGGGTCTGGCAAATTCTTGGGATTCATCGTCTCCGAACGGGGCATCGAAGCTAATCCTGACAAAATCAGAGCTATCGAAGAAATCCCCGAAAAGCTTACCGGGGTGAAAGAAGTCCAACGGTTGACTGGCCGAGTCGCTGCCTTGAGTCGTTTCATCTCAAGGTCCTCGGAGCGATGCCACAAATTCTTCTCCGTTTTGAGAAAAAACACTCACTTCGAATGGACACCGGAGTGCGAACAAGCGTTGAAAGACTTGAAACAGTATTTGGCTAACGCACCGTTGCTTGCCAAGCCAAAAGAAGGTGAAACATTGCTAGTCTACTTAGCAGTGTCCGAGGTATCAGTAAGTGCTGTGCTGGTTCGAGAAGAAGATGGCAAGCAGCAGCCCATTTACTATGTGAGCAAGACACTCCTCGACGCTGAGACCAGGTATCCACATCTGGAAAAACTAGCTCTTGCTTTACTTGTTACCGCTCGGAAATTGCGGCCCTATTTTCAATGCCATCCAATAGCCGTAGTTTCAACCTTCCCCTTGAGAAATATTTTGCATAAGCCAGAGTTGTCGGGAAGATTATCAAAATGGGCGGTAGAGTTAAGTGAATATGACATCACCTATCAGCCTCGGAACGCCATTAAGTCCCAAGTCTTGGCGGACTTCGTGGCAGATTTTAGCGTTGGTATCTTACCCGAGGCTGAAAGAGAAAATGCCGAAGCTAAAGGAACAACTCCGGGCTTATGGGTACTCTATACCGATGGAGCAACTAACTCCAAAGGTTCGGGGCTGGGCATAGTCTTGAGAGCACCCACCGGGGAGAAAATCAGACACTCGGTTCGATTCAAAAAAGTGACCAACAACGAGGCAGAATATGAGGCGGCTTTAGCAGGTTTAGAGTTGGCCAAAGAAATGGGGGTTGAAAGAATCGAATTGAGATGTGATTCTCAGTTAGTGGTGAACCAAATCCTCGGTGATTACACGGCTCGCGAGCCCAGAATGCAGTTATACCTAGATCGGGCGCAAAGGACCTTGAGCCAATTCAAAGAATGGCAAGTAAAACAAATACCTCGGGAGGAGAACACCGAGGCTGATGCCCTAGCGAATCTGGGTTCGGCTATTGATGAAGACCACCCGGGGACTGACTCAATGGTTCGGCTACTATCTGCACAGGTGAGAGAGATGAAGCTGCAAGTCAATTCGGTGGACAACCGGTGGGATTGGCGAAGTAAGTTCATCTCCTATTTCGACTCGGGGACTGTCCCCCAAGATAAGAAAGAGGCGAAAAAGCTGAGAACCCAAGCTGCCTCATATCACATGATCGAAGGCAATCTATACAAGAGGTTGTATTGCGGCCCGATGGCCAAATGTTTAGGTCCCGATGAAGCAAGGTACGTGATGGCAGAAGTGCACGAAGGCGAGTGTGGCAACCACTCGGGGGCAAAGTCCTTGGTACGAAAACTATTAAGAGCTGGGTATTACTGGCCCACTATCAGTACCGATGTGAGGGATTTTGTGCAAAAATGTGACAAGTGCCAACGCCATGGGCGGCTAATCCACCAACAGGCCGAGCCTCTTCACTCGGTGGTGTCGCCATGGCCCTTCATGAAATGGGGAATGGACGTTGTTGGACCATTGCCCAAGGGAAAGGGTGGTGTTCGTTTCATCCTGGTATTGACTGATTACTTCACCAAATGGGTGGAAGCAGCGGCTCTCACCGAAGTCAAGCAAAAACAAGTAATCGACTTCATCAGAAAGAACATCATCTACAGGTTCGGGGTCCCAAGAGAAATTGCTTGCGACAATGGCAAACAATTCATGGGGACTGCTATTACCAACTTCTTCAAGCAGTGGGGTATCAAGAGAATAGCTTCGACTCCTTATCATCCAAGCGCAAATGGCCAAGCCGAGTCTTCAAACAGGATTATAATTGAGAATCTCAAGAAAAGGCTCGATGAGAAAAAGGGTCCTTGGCCCGAGGAGTTGCACGGGGTTCTGTGGGCCATGCGAACGACTGAAAAGAGCAGCACCGGGGAGACTCCCTTCTCTTTGGCGTATGGCATGGACTCTCTTATTCCCGTAGAGGTGGGCGAACCAAGCCTTCGGTACGCCCATACGACCGAGGACGCAAATCAGGAAGCAATGCGCATTGAGTTGGATCTGCTCGAGGAGAAGAGGGAATTGGCTTTGGTTCGGCTGGTTGCTCAAAAGAGACAGATTGAAGCATATCTCAACAGAAAGGCTAAATTCAGGGACTTCAAGGTCGGGGATTATGTGCTGAAAACCGTGAAGCAATCAACCAAAGAAGAAAACGGAGGAAAGCTCGTTGCAAATTGGGAAGGACCCTACAGGGTCAAAGCAATTGTTGGGAAGGGTTCTTATCAAATCGAAAGTTTGCAAGGAGAGCCTGAACCGTTAAATTGAAATGTTTCCAACTTGAAGCGGTACTACTTCTAGTCGAGGTAAATATCTTCAAACTCCTTTAAATCAAACAGCCCCGAGCCGAACCCCGCTCCCATGGCATTAACAGAAAATGTACTAACTTACCCCTCGTTCCGCCTTTTTGCTTGACCTTTTCAGGAAGCGAACCGAACCGATTCCAGTGCTCGGATCTTCATCAAGATTCACAACCGAACACTGGGGGGGAGTGAGAAGGGGTTGATATCGAGGTCCGCATCGAGCCTCCCAACCCAAGCTTATCTATCCGACAACCGGGGACTAATGCCCGAGGACTAGATTTAGTACATTGTAAATTAGCCCAATAGCGGCGTTTTTTAGTTTGCTTTTATTTCGAAATTTTACCCAAGGTCCGTTTCGGCTTGGTTTTATGTACACAGCCTTTTGGCTCGTCGATATCAATAAGAATCACTTCGGTTGCACCCATTTTTATCTGTTTAAATCTTACATTTGGAAGCCGCGTAATGCATCGACCCGAGGACGAGACGTCGTCCCAGGTTCGCATCGGTCAAACTCTATCTAAATCTTGCAAGATTAAAGTAAAATTTGCATCAAAGTGTTCGATACGCTCCAAAAGCCATTACACAAAATAAGGATGCAAATATTTCAAACTCAAAAGCCCGAAGGCTGAATATATACATTTTCAAAACGACCCGAAGGTCGAAACTACAAACTCAAAAGCCCGAAGGCTTACAAAAGAAGCACTAAAAGTAACTCAAGCTTCAGGAGAACCACCTCCATCCCCGGAGCCCTCTTCGGCCTCTTCGTCTTCTTCATCTTCATCATCGCCGCTCAAGGCCTCACTTGAAGGAAGATCCTCTATGATAGCTTGGGCTTCGGCCGCTTTAGCTTCGGCCTTCTCAATTTCTTCATCAAGGTTAAGCTCCCCGGCGCGACACCGCTTGAGTAACCTCAACCGAGACTTGATGATGGCCCACCGCTTGTCAAGCTCGGCCCTTTTCACCTTAAGTGCAGCTTTGTCCTTTCGGGCCGCAATTTCATCTTTCAGGGCAGCGATTTGATCATCCTTGGCTGAAAGCTTGGAAGTTTCGCCCTCTAGCTTCTTAATGTGAAGCAGATGGTCTCTCAGCTGATCTTGGTGCTTTTTGGCCATGTTAACCGCCTCGGTTTTGGTTCTTGACAGCTCATCGCTCAGCCTCGCGACTTCCTCTCCCAGCCTCGAGCGTTCGGCTTCAAAATCATCACCGAGGATCTTAATCTTGGCTTCGGAGTTCGCCTCAGCTTCGCGTAAATCGGCCTGGGACTTGGCTAAATCAGCCTTCAGCAAAGCTATCTGAGCATTGAATTTATCTTTTTGCTGATCCCATAGGCGAGACACACGCCGAACCTCAGCGGTCCTCGAAGACTCGACCTCGACGGCTTTCAAAGAAAGGACGAAGGTCTGAACAAAGGCCAAAGAAACCGAAGTCAGATATAACCCGAAGGTAAAGACGCAAATCAAATTCTTTTGGTCTCTTAAAAAATTTTCAATATGGCAAAACTTACCCTTACTGCGTTGGAGGCCAAGGTACTGTATAGCTGACCCGGGGTAAACTCCTGCATGAGCCTATCCTCGGTTGGCCCTAGCAAGGGCGTAAGTCTGAGGAGATCCTCGGGGTTGCACCCAAGAAGATTTGAAGACATCGGCACCTCGAGTTTCCGATAAGATCCCACCGAGGAAGAAATCCTCGCGGGTTCGGAATGCGCTCTCATCGACCCGGAGCCAGCTTCTCCGGTGACTGCAGCAGCCCCAGCTTCGGTAACTTTAGCCTTACCTTTGGCTCTTTCCGCCGCCGCATCAAGCTCGGGCTCTTGACCTTCAAGATCTACAACAACAATATCTCCTCGAGACCAAGCCTCGTCGGCAGCCTTATCCTCAGGCTCATCCACCAGTCCTCGGCGTTTTTCAGCCACCGCTTCGGGCTGGCGAAGTGTCTCCGCTTCGGTACGAGGAGCTACCGAGCGGGACGACTTCTTCGACGTAGCCCTCTTCCGCTTCACGCCTACAAGTGAAGGAAAAATTTTAACATTGGGACAGAAAGAAAACGACGCTTAACAACGCGCGCTGGAGATAAACGTTTACCTTTGGAAGTCCCTTGATCGGGGGCTCCCTTGGAGATTTTTGAAGACTTGGAAGCCTTCAATCCTTTATACTCCCCGGCTACCGCAGCCAGATCATCGTCAGACTCGGTCTCTTCATCGTTTTTCTTCTTTTCTTCCTTCTTTTTCTTACTCTTCTTGGTGTTGGCGGCGCGATTTGGAAAACCTATCACCGAGGGAAAGAGAGTCAGAAAAATCCCGAGGTTACCTACTATCAAAATACTATCAAAACCCACCATGTCTCTTGCACTGCCAACCAAATTCAGCAGCCATATTCATCCATGTCCTCTCGGGGCGGACGCGAGCCCCTGTCATCGCCTTAACCCACGCTGTTAAACCTGCCGGGGGCACGATGTCAACCTTGTTGGCTGCAAGAAACAGCAAAGAGAAGAAATCAGTTAACACTGGCAAATTACTAAAGAAGTAAAATGATAAAGGCGATGTGCTTACGTGTGTTGTTCCACCGTTCGGGGAAATCAGGCTCGGTGGATAAGACCTTAGTCTCCAGCAAGATGAACCGCTCGCTCCAGCCTCGGTCCCCGTGGTCCTCACTCTTGTGAAGGAGAGCAAACTTGCCCCGGTTGTTGAGCGCCACCACCCCGGCTTTATGGAAGTAAGGGTAGTAAAGGGAGATGAGGTGTTGAAAAGTGAAGTCCACCTTCGCCTTTTTGCTGAGCCAGTCCATGCATTGGACGACCCTCCAGACACCGGGGCCGAGTTGGGCCAGACACAAATTGTAAGCCCGGCAAAAGTCATCGATGACTTTGTGGACAGGAAGAGTGAAACCGATGGTGAACGGGTAAGTGTAAGCAAAAGACATACCCTCGATATTGTGGCACACCCTGCTCGTCGGATCGGGGATAACGACTTTGACCTCGGGCTTAAATCGGCACTCCCCTCGGACTCGCTCAGTGTGAGCCTGCGTAATGAGGGTTGGGGTAGTGTTCACGGGAACGTTCCTATGCTTTCCCTCCTGCTCAGCCGTCTGAGTTTGCAATTTCAAGTCCTTGGAATTATCAAAATGGGAGGGGATTATTTGATGTGGTTCGAGCTCCTGCTCGAGGGGAATCACAGGACCCGAAGATCCCCCCTCGGTGGCGGTCCCTTTCTCTCCACCGCCCGCGGCGTTGTCGCCCTCGGCACCTTCTTCTCCAAGTACAGTTTCCCCCTCCTCTAAACTGACGTCGTCGTCTCCGACAGCAATCTCATGCCTAATCTTGTGCCTCCGCCGCCTAGAGGCACCGATATCGGAGGTCACCTCCTCACCACCCTCCGCTTCCACCATTTGAAGCGGCGGCACGGCGGCGACAAATTCACCACTGGCGGTGATGGTGGCGAGCTGGTTGGCTCTGGCTCTTTCGCCAGAATCGCTAGAATCTTGTCTAGAAATGGTTGTAGACATGATGGTGGAAATAAAAGCTAGGTTTTTTCACTGTTGATCGGAAATTTGGAATGATTTTGGAAGAGCTGTGGAGTTCTTTGTGTTTGCACTGTTGATCGCTCAAGAAAAAGTGAAGAAGATGTTCAACCAAGCACCCATTTTATAGGTATGGAAGATTACGGGACGATGACATCACTGTCATCATTATAACGTTGGGAGACGCGAGGACTTCGGCGTGGAAGTTCAAAGGTCCAACGGACGAATGCCACGTGTCCACGAGAAGTGACTTGATGGGACACGGACCGTTGACAACTTTTCAAAACGCTTGGGCAAGATCTAGCCACGTCTCTCTCCCGCCAAACCTCATTCCACTCCTCGGTCTCCTCGGCACACAACCGAGGAGTGGGGGGACTATCTGTATTGGGTAAAAATCGACCCACGGCGATTTGCCCCGGTCACGCAAATCTTAACGACCAAACACGTCGCGACTAAGTAGTCGCCGAAGCAGTTAAGCGAATCGCCGAAGCCTTGAAAACGAAGGTACGTAGCCGAAGGCGAGCCGTGAGCTGAGCTTCGGTAACCACCACCTCGGTCAAGCAAACAGGGCCAAGTCACCGAGGTCGTAAACTCTCACCTCGGTAGACTCCCCTCGATTCCTCCGGCTTTGCAGCCCACTATTTCACCCCACTAACTCAGCCACTACACCTCAAGATCGTGGGACAACATGGCGATAGATAGTGGAGATCATGGGCAAAGGCTATGTTGCTCCCAACGCACACGCAAGTATACGTGGTCGACAAGTAATAAAGTGATAAGTAGAGTATCGTTCCCACGAGGACTATCCAGACTGAATTCTAGCAAACAATTTATATAAACTATTCAGGGGTCTTTTTCCAATAGTGAATGAGTTTATTAACTAAAGAACAGTAATTAAATGGTAGAAGTGAATTCAAACAATGGAGCAAGACTTGGTTGTTATCAGTAATAAGGAGACGATCCAGGGTCAGAGTTACGAACAATCCAATTGAGTTTTCCAATTGATTCCACTTCTTAAATCCCGGGTTACTAACTAACAGATTAATTGTACCCGTGAAAACCTTTCAGTTCTTCACGGTCTATGCAGGCTACTCCAATCCCTATATGTCTATGGGTTGAATCACGTGCACGCATTAACGAATTCTGTAATTAGTTAAACTAGGCGAGCAAGTATATGTCTATCCTACTCACAAATTGGTTCCCCGATGCCCGGGTTCACAAACTAGTCCTATTCTTTCTTATTACGTAATTAAATTCCCTCTTTCGAGTTCAATCTAAAAACCATAGATAATGCGTAATAATCGGGCCCTGACAATTACACAAGTGAAATCAAGAAAGAATAAGTAATCCGTAATGGGATTCAATTAATGGGAATCAATCTTCAAACATCAACCTTCATGTATTTACTCTAACCCGAGAACAAACAAACTATAGAATTAAAGAGAAGAATAAGAGAAAGAAAGAAAGAACTTGTGTAGAAGACATCTAGGGCTCCTCCCTTCTCCTCCAAAACTTGCTCCAAAGTCTGAACTCCCATGAAAAACTAAGTAAAAGAGTATTTATAGAGTTTACAAACACCTAGTAATAAGTTAGACCCAATCCTAGACGAAATAGGACGTCAAAATTGCGCACAAGGGGCGCTATAACGGGCGCCCCGCGCCTCGGAACGCGTGAGCTTGGACAGAGGACGTCGAAATCAGCCCGCTTTGGGCCTGCGCCGCATGGAAAAACGCGCTGGGGTGGCTGGCGCTTTGGGGGGCGCGGGGCATGCCCCACAGCGCCCAGCCAAATTCCTGTTTCGTCCGCTCTTTTGCTCGCTCGTGTCGTGCCTTCGTGTGCTCGATCCAATCCTCAATCAAAATCCAATCTTTCCTTGCTCAATCATGCTCTTAAAAGCTCCAATTACACTGCATAACAACCTACATACACACGACATAAAATCAGTGTAAAACCACAGTCACAAGCTATAAAACAAGCGAATAAGGTACTAAAACGTGAGGAAATATTAAGGAAATATAGGCATAAAACGCCAAACATCACCACCCCACACTTGAACCTTTGCTCGTCCTCGAGCAATCACCAATCACTTCCCAACCTAGGTAAAACAGGTCTGCCTATGACCATGGTTGATACCGACCATTGAACCAATGCACACATGACTACTATGGATCCACAACATGCCAATAATTTACCAAAACCAAAAATATGAGAACAACCACCCCAAAATAGCTCAAATGCACAAACTCAACTTAATGCAACCATGCTCCCACAAAATCACACCTATCTACTCAACCAAAAACCATCAACTTTACCTATTTCATGCAAACCATGTGCCCTCACCAATATAAAGCAAGAGAGTGTCCCCCAAATATCACACACACCAATAAATATCACAAATAGAATGGGGACAATCGCATAGAAAGAATTCACTCACTCTCATGAAAGTCTCACATGTCACACACAATGTACCATAGGCTTGCCCGTAGTGTAGGACTCCACTAATGTAGGCTCACTCCAATCGGGATTAACTAGGACTTTAGAAAGGTCGTAATGTAGGCTAAGGGGCGGGTAGGATACATATGGTAATAGTGACTACCTCCCTAAGCACTTTAATACATCACAATTAATTTAAGCACAATCCTCAACAAGCCACCCAATCAACAACTATCACACATACACCTTCTCAACAAGTAGCATATTTTCTTTTTAAGCACACACTAGCAAGGAAGGGATATCTTTCTCTTTTTTTTTCCCTTTTCTTCACAATTTTTTTTCAACTTTGCTATTTTTTTCTTTTCTTATCATTTCATTTTTTTCCAATTTCATTAACTTCCAACCTTGCCAACGCTTTACTACTTCACAATTTTAACAATTATTCCCCTTCATTAGCTCCACTCAAAAACCTCCCAACATCCAACCACAACTCCAAAACAACAACACAATATTAACTAAAGTGCTTAAGGAGTAAAGGGCCAAAAGAGTCAATTTAGAATAAATGGGTAGGCTCGGGGTGTGGGTGCCAACAAAAAGGGTCAAAGAAATCACAACAACAATTTTTTTCCAAGGTATATATGTAAGGGTAGGCAAGTAAAAGAAGGCCTTGTATCATTTCCCGACTAGAGCAAACCTAGGATTTCGCTTTGCACACACACGGGGCAAGTTCTAGACATTAACATGCAACATGGAGCAAACAAGAATATGCCTCACAACACACATTGCACATGGTCCACACAAAAAGGCTCCATCAACAACTCTCAACCAAGCAACTAGAATGCAACTTGTGGAAATTTAAGCACTAATGCACAAAGGATAGCAATCAAGTCAAGCAAGCGGATTCAAGCATCTCAAGGGGGTTTTTCCAAAATTTTTTTTTTCTAGGCATGCATCAAATCAAAACCAAAGACACCACAAATAGCACATGCAATCAATTCAAGTCCACCGGTATCAAACACATCAAAGGCACCTAGCATTCTACCTTTTCCCTTCGTCTAGGGTCATCTACAACTAATTATTCTAATCCTAAAAATAAAAAAAACTACCCGGTTCAAAGGCCTCCCCGTGGAAAAGAACCGAGGCCATAAGAAAAACCACGGGGTGGATGACATGTACCACTAATAAAAACTAAAAGGAAAATCTTTTTGGAATTTTTCATTGGTTTTCTAATTTTTTTTTTCATATATTAAAGCAAGAAACAAATAAAAATAAAGTCAAGTGACAAAAGAAAAATCCTATGGTACATGCATCCCTAACCTCAAAAATAAATAAAGGGTAGTTCCCCACCCCACACTTAAACTAAGCACTGTCCTCAGTGCTAAAAATAAGAAAGTGCAAGGTAAAGAAAACTTCCCTGAAGATTCTAGTCCTTGGTTCTAGCATCCTCCAAGCTTCCATATAGTATGAGGTACTCAGACTTCCCTCATCAGGTCATCAACATTAGGCAAGGGTGAGGCCACCCCACACTTAGCCTCGACATTACATGAACCTGCAATCCAAAGAATCACCCAAAGTAATATACAACCATAAAAATAATAATAAAAATAAATAAAAGTAAAGCAAACAAATTGGGTTGCCTCCCAAGAAGCGCTTGATTTAACGTCGCGGCACGACGAAGACAACTTCATCACTTTTTCCTCCACCTTGAACTTATGAATTGAATCCCCAACTTTGCCTCAAGTTTACAACTATGGTATTGGGGTGGTGGCAAAAATACAAAAGGACCAAGTAACCATTGTCGCATTTTGCACTTCTTGGCCTATAAATGAGGGATGTCATTTTGTCTCCTCGGCATCACAAACTCTAAAATATAGGCACATTGTTCCTCCTCCCTTGGTTTCTTCATAGGCTCGGGTGGCTCAATCTTCATGTCACCATCCAAACACAATGTTGAAAAATGATTGGAATGAGATCCAATGCGCTTAAATTCTAAAGTTGCATTACTTTCGACATCCTCACTTGCACAAACAATAGAGTCCTCAAATATGATGTTTTCTATTTCTTCACTTGACTCTAATGTAATTTTTTCAACCTTAGCATCATCAACTAATATTTGGTCGAGTGGTAGGAATTCTACTTTTTGCTCCTCAAATTGGCTTCTAAGCTCTTCTATCTCAATTCTACTAAGCACGACAACTGATAATTGGGCTTCAGACACCTCAACCATATCACTCAAATTCTCCTCCAAGTCGTGAATAGTCAAGCCAAATTCGTCGATCTCTTGCCCGAGCACAACCCTTTCTTCCATAAATTGCCTCGTCATATTTGTAAGTTCACTCCTGAAATCCCCATAAGCTTCTAAGAGTTTGGCTTGCTCCATTAGCCAAGTTTCGCTAACAACCTGCACTTTATCGCTCCTGTCAAGCTCACAAACATCATTAGAATCATCACAAAAATTATTGGGGGAAGGAGAATGACACTTAGGACAATCATTCCACCGACCACCACACAATTTACAAAAATTCCAATCAAAGGTGGTAGAAAATTCACATAACCAATCTCGCAGGGTTGAAAGAGTTTGACAATTTTCCCAAAAGTGATGTCCTCCACAAAGTAGACAAGAATCAACATTCAACCCACTTTCATTAAAAGATGCCATGTAAACTAATAATACAATAATAAACTAAAAATAAAAAAAAAAAAAATTAAACCTGAATAGAAAATAATAATTTGTTCAAAAAGAAATCAGTCAATTTAGTCCCCGGCAACGGCGCCAAAAACTTGTTGCTCCCAACGCACACGCAAGTATACGTGGTCGACAAGTAATAAAGTGATAAGTAGAGTATCGTTCCCACGAGGACTATCCAGACTGAATTCTAGCAAACAATTTATATAAACTATTCAGGGGTCTTTTTCCAATAGTGAATGAGTTTATTAACTAAAGAACAGTAATTAAATGGTAGAAGTGAATTCAAACAATGGAGCAAGACTTGGTTGTTATCAGTAATAAGGAGACGATCCAGGGTCAGAGTTACGAACAATCCAATTGAGTTTTCCAATTGATTCCACTTCTTAAATCCCGGGTTACTAACTAACAGATTAATTGTACCCGTGAAAACCTTTCAGTTCTTCACGGTCTATGCAGGCTACTCCAATCCCTATATGTCTATGGGTTGAATCACGTGCACGCATTAACGAATTCTGTAATTAGTTAAACTAGGCGAGCAAGTATATGTCTATCCTACTCACAAATTGGTTCCCCGATGCCCGGGTTCACAAACTAGTCCTATTCTTTCTTATTACGTAATTAAATTCCCTCTTTCGAGTTCAATCTAAAAACCATAGATAATGCGTAATAATCGGGCCCTGACAATTACACAAGTGAAATCAAGAAAGAATAAGTAATCCGTAATGGGATTCAATTAATGGGAATCAATCTTCAAACATCAACCTTCATGTATTTACTCTAACCCGAGAACAAACAAACTATAGAATTAAAGAGAAGAATAAGAGAAAGAAAGAAAGAACTTGTGTAGAAGACATCTAGGGCTCCTCCCTTCTCCTCCAAAACTTGCTCCAAAGTCTGAACTCCCATGAAAAACTAAGTAAAAGAGTATTTATAGAGTTTACAAACACCTAGTAATAAGTTAGACCCAATCCTAGACGAAATAGGACGTCAAAATTGCGCACAAGGGGCGCTATAACGGGCGCCCCGCGCCTCGGAACGCGTGAGCTTGGACAGAGGACGTCGAAATCAGCCCGCTTTGGGCCTGCGCCGCATGGAAAAACGCGCTGGGGTGGCTGGCGCTTTGGGGGGCGCGGGGCATGCCCCACAGCGCCCAGCCAAATTCCTGTTTCGTCCGCTCTTTTGCTCGCTCGTGTCGTGCCTTCGTGTGCTCGATCCAATCCTCAATCAAAATCCAATCTTTCCTTGCTCAATCATGCTCTTAAAAGCTCCAATTACACTGCATAACAACCTACATACACACGACATAAAATCAGTGTAAAACCACAGTCACAAGCTATAAAACAAGCGAATAAGGTACTAAAACGTGAGGAAATATTAAGGAAATATAGGCATAAAACGCCAAACATCAGGCTACATCTATAAATAGCAGTTCATTTCAAGTAATATGGATCCAGAAATTAATACCGAAACTCTGCCCAAATTTGTACTGAACATTCATATATTGAAATCAAGTTATTTTACGTATTTTTCATCTGTTTCGCACATTGTTTACCGCTTTGATACAGAGATTTGCTTATATTCGAATCCAAATTCGATTTGTGTACCTAAAAACGATTTAGGCCCATACAGGTTCCAAGAGTAATTTTGTGATTTTCATCGAATCATCCATCCTTACAATTGCATAAAACTTTTTTTTTTTAAAAAAAAAAAGTAGAAAGAGATAATTAGAAGAGTACTAGATTCAAGATTCATGAATTGAGGAAAGCAATTGTTTTCTTCCAGCCAACAAAATGTGACGAGAATTAGATTTTGTGTTATGTTAATTAATTAACCAGATCAGACACTTGTCAAAGCTATTCATTTGAACCTTAATATAATTTGAAACAGTGCTTAGTTCTATGAATATACAGTGAAGTGAATCTAGTAGTAATCCAGTTAAACACTTAATTAAACCTAAGACCATTTCAGTGGTTTACTTTTGGTGTTTGTTTAGTTGACTGTCTAATTAAACTTGTCAAAGATAGAACTAATACACCTTTCAAATTTCTTTGGGATAAATTTAAATAAATAACATGAATCCGTGACTAAGCTAATCAATTCAGTGTAAATTGCCAAATTCAGTGTGATAAGACATTATTCTTTATTATTTCTTTTTATTGGTTTCTTTTAAATGTATTTGCTTGATGAGGTAAATTTGTTCTTTTCTGGCATTCTTAAAAACTAAACACCTGGGAAATTAACAATTTCCTTATGATCTCACTTAGTCCAAGTGTTTGATTTTCAAATGGTTTGCTGGATTTAGAGTAGATCGGTTTTTAGTTTTTTAACTCTTGGTTCCTTGAGAGGATACATTTACGACATGTCTCATACTCCTAAGAGAAGACATGCAAATTTTTATGTAGATAAGTTAAATTATACTATATGACTACGTACCTATGGTTTCTTGTTCTTGATCTTCATATACGAACTCAAATCTTCTATTCGGATGGTGAATTCATGATCACTACGTCTCGTAAGAATTTAAACTTTTCTAAATTTAATCCATAAAAAATTTAGATTAATTTTAACTTTTAGAAGTAGTTCTTGGTGGATTACCTCGGAAAGCAAAAAGCTTCAACTGGTTCTCTATTTATACAATGATGGAGAAATAGTGAGACAGCGACATTGAAATTTGGGAGGAAAAAAATTAAGGAAATTTTCAAATTTTCTTATTGGGGTTTATTATTTGATATACAAACTTATTGGTCCGACTAGTCTAGATTTGTATCACATAGAGTTGTTAAGGGTTCGATTAATCCAAATTTACATATTAAATAATTGAGTTAATTTTATCGATGGTCACTCAACTATTATTTCATTACCACAAAGTCACTTTTGTTTCTTTTGTTACCCAAAAGTCACTCAACTATTACTTCATTACTACAAAGTCACTTTCGTTTCTTTTGTTACCAAAAAGTCACTCAACTTTTCTTCGGTCTACACCAAAGTCACTCTAGCCGAATTTTACTTAAAACTCACTGAAAAAATGACGTGGCATCATTAATTAAAAATAATATTTCTTAATTATATTGATTAAATTTTTTAACCCATTACACTAATTTTATCCAATCCAAGACCCAAACCGATTTCACTACTAATTTTACCCAGCGGTAATTTCACCAATTCTCTTCAATGTCTCCTTGCTTAGTCGCTCATCCACCTCAATAGCCATCACAACATGCTTTCTTGGAGCAATCCTTCCAACACTCATGAAGCTTACATTCACATTTTCCTCAAACAAGATGCTTCCCACCTTTCCAATCATTCCGGGCTAATCAACCTATCTGTAGAGAATGATACTTCATTCTAAGCTCACATCCACTTTAAAAGATTCAGCTTTTGTTAAATGATGATTTCCATCTCAAACCCTGCCCTCCACTCTAATCTCTCCAGAATCAATAATAGCGCTGGCAAACTTGGACTTCACATTGGCAATCTGAGCGTGAATGAACATGAGTAGACTTTCTGGTGAACCATTTAGGAGAATTCTTTCTTCGGCAATTCTTAGTCCCCTCTATTAAACATTATAATAAACTAAAAATATTTTAATAACTTGACACAGTCAACTACAGGGTTAAGTAGTAAAATAGGTTTGGGTCTTGAGTTTGGTAAAAGTAATGTAATGGATTAAAAGATTTGGTTAATTTAATTAAGAAAGATTATTTTTAATTAATAATGCCACGTCATTTTTCCGGTGAGTTTTAAGTAAAACCCGGCTAGAGTGACTTTGGTGTAGACCGGAAGAAAGTTGAGTGACTTTTGGGTAACAAAAGAAACAAAAGTGACTTTGTGGTAATGAATTAATAGTTGAGTGACTTTTGGGTAACAAAAAAATAAAAATAATTTTGTGATAATGAAGCAATAGCTCAGTGACCACGAGTAAATTAACTCTAAATAATTTTATGAAATTTATATTTGAGCATACATATGGCTCATTCTGGGCTCAATTAATACAATCATGAATCACGCATAGCTTATTAAAGGAGGCAAGTGGCTTTACAAAAAGTTTTATTGTTACCTCACTCGAATCTAAATCGTTAATTTAGAGTGGATGGATCTATATCAAGCCATCCCTTAATAGTAGAAGAAAAAATATTCAAGTCAAGAAAATGATCATAAGTGTTATAAATGTAAATTTAATAAACATAGACATGAGATTTTCTTTCGTGGTAGTGTTTCATTAGTTGTTATTGAACCATACAATAGAGTTGTATGTAGAGAAAGTTTGTCTTTTTCCTTAATTTTTAAAATAATTGCGTGATTATTACTGCCATAAATTCCCAGATGATTGGCTTACATAAAGGAGAATCATTGGATTGTCAGTACTACTAATTAGGGTTTAGAAAGATTTCGGTAGGATTCTTAAGCAATCTGTCTCAGGTTACTTCACTCGACTATAGTGAGACATGTCTTATTTACTCTCTGTCTTTAATAAACGAGTTTAAATTCTATAAATTAATGCATAAAAGTACATATACAACGAGATTACTTATAAGGCAATGACGAATTACTATTTGATAATGATAAAAATGCTTACCATCACAATTTAAAGAATAACGGAAAATGGTTCTAATTTGCAGGAAATGTAATTAACACTACATGAGAAACAATGTGATATGCTTTTTGGGTCATTAATTAGACATATTATAGGGCATTACAAATATTTAATATAACATACAAGCATTATAAACATTGAACATGTGTTATTACTGTTGCACAACGTATTGCATGCTTCTAATCGTCCTTTATTTTTCATTGCTTATATTCCATTATCACAATATTATGGCTCTATCCGTGTTGGAATGAAAACATAATTAGCAAATATAAACGTTTTGACTATACACTCCTTTCATCCCACTTTAAATGGCATATGGCTCTTAAAAAGGGAGTCTTACAAAAATACTCATCAAAATCAAAATATTTATCCATATCTACCCATAAATTTTATATTTACTAGTGCTACCCATAAACTATTTACATACCCTATCTATATCTAGATTTGTATAATATTATTTATGCAATATACCTTAAAGTTATACACCTATAAGGTATAACAAAGGTATACAGTAACAAATGGATAGATTGGGTAAATACTTTTGATTTCATGGATAGTGTAATTTTTAGTAACTAGGGCTTGTAAATATTTTGAATTTTATGAGTATATAGTGTAAAAAATCCTTAATTTTTCGGATACTAGATACATACAGAATACTTAAACTAAAAATCACCACGAGAGCAACAAAACTATTAATTAATTACTGCAGAAGAAGAATAATGGTAACAGGTTCCAACTTCCAAGAGTAATCTTGTGATTTTCATCAAATCATCAATCCACACAATTCACAATTGCATTAAACTTTTTTTTTTTTTTTTTAAAAAAAGTAGAAAGAGATAACTAGAAGAGTACTGGATTCAAGATTCATGAATTGAGGAAATCAATTGTTTTCTTTCAGCCAACAAAATGTGACGAGGATTAGATTTTGAGTTATGTTAATTAATTAACCAGATCAGACACTTGTCAAAGTACTCATTTTAAACGTTAATATAATTTGAAAAAGTGCTTAGTTCTATGAATATACAGTGAAAGTGAATCTAGTAGCAATCCAGTTAAACACTTAATTAAACCTAAGACCATTTCAGTGGTTTACTTTTGGGGTTTGTTAATTAATTGTCTGTCTCATAAAACGTGTCAGAGATAGAGCTAATACACCATTCAAATTTCTTTGGGATAAATTTAAATAAATACCACGAATTAGTGACTAAGCCAATCCATTCAATGTAATTTCCAAATTCAGTGTGACACGACATTATTTTCTTTATTATTTCTTCTTATTGGTTTTATAAAATGTATTTGCTTGATGAGGTAAATTGTTCTTTTCTGGCATTGTTAAAACCTAAACACCTGGGGAATTAACAATTTCCTTATGATCTCAGCTTAGTCCAAGTGTTTGATTTCGAAACGGTTTGCTAGATTTAGCGTAGATCGCTTTTTAGTTTTTCATCTCTTGGTTCCTTGAGGGGATACATTTACGACATGTCTCATACTCCTAGCAGAAGACATGCAAATTTATATATAGATAAGTTAAATTATATATGATTACGTACATATGATTTCTCGTTCGTGATCAAGAATGTGGTAAGTATTTAAATTTTGGTGAATTAAATTCATTAGAAATATGAATTAATTCTTAAATTTAAGAAATATAATGCCACATGTCAAATTATGGAGTTGATTGTCTCTTTGTCCACTCAACTTATGTTAATTGTCATCATGGTCACTTATGTTTGATTTATCTTTCTATGGTAACTCTACTTGTGTTATTTAGTCATCATGATCACTTATGTCTTTCTATGGTCATTTTACTTTATACAGTTAACTTCTATGGTCATCCTAAACAAATCACAAAACCGTTAATTTTTTTATGATATGATGGCCATAGTAATTAAAAAAAAAATACAATAATGAAAAAAACTAAAATAAGTTTGATTCCAGCCAATTTAAAATCTGATCAGCTTATATGGGTCAGCTATATAATAAGGGATGATTACATAATTATGAAAACTATGGAAACTCGTTTGTGGAAGGGGGTGAGGGAGAGAGAAGAGAGAGAGATAGAGTTAGGGTTTCAATAGCAACATTTTGGTACTTTTACTATGCTTAGTCATATTTTTTCAAAATGGTGTTTGGAAAAGTAGGACAAAATGTTGCCACTATATTTTTAAAATAAAATCCCTAAAATTATACCTAGGGCAATTTTTTCATTTAATAATTATTTTATATAACGCGTTGGGTTGGGGACTGGGTCGAGTTTAAACTGGGTTGGATTCTAAATTAGTTTACCTTTTTAAAAAAAAAAAAAAATCCTAAAAACTATAGCTGCCATGCCACCAAAAAAACTAACAGAAGTTTGTAGTTTTGTTTAGGATGACCATAGGAATTAATTGGATAAAGTAGAGTGGTCATAGAAAGAAAAAACAAAAGTTAGTGACCATGGTGGCCAATTAACACAAGTAGAGTGATCATAGAAAGACAAAACAAAGATAAGTGACTATGGTGGTCAACTAACATAAGTTGAGTGACCAATACAGACAATCAACTCTAAAATTATGTGGTATCAAGTCAATGAAATAGCCAATAAATTATGACATATGATGATCAACATGACATGCCAAGTCAAGTCAACTTGTCAATAAGTACACCAAGTATACAAATGATAAGCTTTTGGCACATCAAATGAAAACGCATCCTAAAATAAATGAGATTGATTTGTAATTTAAACCAACAATCAAATTAACATAAGAATATCTGTTCTTGTTATAATTCCTATATTCTATCCTATAAATAGAGATCTCCTATAGGGCTGAATTGAAGGAGATCAAAAGAAAAAGATTAGAAGAAGGAGGCCAAGATAAGCACATCAAGCAAGCTGAAGGCCAATCAAAAAAGCTCCGAAGAACAGCATTCAAAGTCTTCCTCTACGTCTCTGATCTTCGTTCCTAATCAAATCCTACGACGAACTGTAAGTCAAGATTTCAAGCGGGCGCTCTCAAATCTTCTGTTTGCGATAGACAAATCTCAAATTATGTTTGTGACAGATGTTGAAGTGTTTGTGACGTCAACAAGTCCAACAATAGAGTTAAAGTTAGGATTCCAAGTGCGCTGTCTCAAATCTTCCATTCGTGGTTGACGAATCTCAAATCATGTCCGTGATACACGTAAAAGTATTTGTGATGCAAAATAAATCCTTGATCAAGCTCTTGAATCAAATCTAAATGCCATCAAGTTCAAATTCAATCTTTCGAGCCCTAGAACTAACTTAGCCCTAGAACTAACTTTTAAAAAGGAGAATTAGAAGACATAATTTACCAATTTAGTGACCTTCTAGAGTTGGGGGTGGGGTTCTGCGAGTTTGTGTGTAAGTCCAGAAAATTGTATTTGAAAGTAAAAGTTGTGTTTGCACATAAATTTAACTTGAAAAAATTGCAGTTTTGTGAGGGGGGATTATTTATTTATTTATTTATTTATATTTTGAAAAACTAGTCAAAATCTATGTTCCTAATTTTTAATTTTTCAAAAATCCATCTACTAAAAAGTTGAAAAACTTCTTGAAAATCTATGGCCAAACCATTTTTTCCATTTTTTTTTGTTGGTGTTTTGACTGATGAATTGAGAGGAAATTATTTTGAGATTTTCCTTTTCATTTTGTCAAATTGAAGAAAGTATTTGATCAAAGTACAAAGTTCTAGAAGTTGGAAAAACTTGTAAACTTGAACAAAACTTCGAAAAAAGGTTGTTCAAAGATTAGTCTAATAAGAATAATTATACTACGTAGTAGAATAGATAAAAAAAAAAAAGATATGAAAATAATGCAGAAAAGACAAAAACATTTGGAAAAAGAAAACAAAACAATAAAACAGTCATTTTCAAAAAGTAAACGGAGTCAATTTGGGACAGAAAATGCATCTTCTTCACTGGTTTCGTCCTTTTTCAGTACTTTGAGCCTAACCGCACATGCGCTTCTCCCTTTCTACGTACACTTTCACGCCAAACCCAAAAAGTAAAATAAAATGAGAAGAGGATAATGTTAGTTTTTACTTTTCATAGTATCTAAATAACGGATATCAAATAGTATTAAATACTGTAATTAATTAAAGCAAAAACAAATACTCATCTACTTTTATTTGCACATATGAACGTTAACGCTAATTGGAAGAAAATTTAATATAGTTTAACTTCTTAGATAATTAGCTCACCTACTTATAGAAAATAGTAAGTCAATATAGTTACTTTCTCCGTTCCACTTTATGTGTCATAGTTTGACTCGACACAAAGTTTAAGAAATAAAGTAAGACTTTTGAAACGTGTGGTGTAAAATAAGACAAAGATGTTTGTGTGGTTGTAAATTATTTTAGTAATGGCAAAACTGTAATTTTAAAATTAAATTGTTGCCAAATTTAAAATGCTGTCATTCTTTTTGGAACAAATGAATATAGATTTGCTGCCACATAAATTGAAAACCTGCTAAATAAGTAAAATTAGTTATCTGAAAAGTCGGACAAGAGTAAAATACTACATATATTAATTTGCTCTATTCGTTCAAAATTATGTGGCAGCATTTCCTTATTAGTCTGTTCCAAAACGAATGACAGCATTCTAAATTTGGTAACCATTTAACTTCAAAATTGCAGTTTTGTCATTAATGGAATGATTTACAACCACACAAACATCTATGTCTCATTTTAAACCACAAGTTTCAAAAGTTTTCCTTTATTTCATAAACTCTATGTCGAGTCAAATTATGACACATAAAATAGAACAGAAGGAATATATTGTTAGTGCGCGTATACTTATACGCATAGCTTCTATGTTAAGCCTAAGACAATTTATTACTTTGAGCCTGAAGACGAGTGAGAAAATTATATTTTGTTCGGACACTAATTTATGGTACATTTACTATGAGTGGTTCGGCAAGTTGAGAAAATTATATTTTGCACCTAATATACTACTAGTATTCAGTATTCACTATCCTACTTTTTAGAACCTAAATTCGAATTTTCATACCTTTAGAAACTTCATAGGCGCAATCCAAGTAGAGGTGAAATTGTGTTTTATGCATCAGGCAGCTGTTCTGCATCAACTAAAGAGAAATCTCATTGTAAATATAAGGTATATAACCCAAAGAATTTATTTCAATTAGTTAAAGTACCTAAATACTCACACGAGCTCACTGCATGAGAAATTAATATTCCAAGATTTAATCAATCGACATGACAGTGAAAACCATCTCGAATTATTACTGTGCCCAAGTAGTAGGTGGTAGCTAGTAGCTGCGAAGACATTAAACACTGATGTTACATAGCGATGGGGGGTCGTTTAGTAACAGCAAAGCAAAACCCAAGACTCATATTTACTTCCACTGTGATTTTACATTACTGGCTGTAACTGCACTGCTGCCCCCGTATATGCATATCTATAGACTACATATACTAAGTAGTATGAGACAGTGACAAGAGGTAACAATAAAACCTTTTCACCACCATACAATATTTATATGAAATCAATAAATGTATGACATTAATGTTGACTTTTATCACTAACTAACACTCTTACATTATCGCTTAATCAAAACAAATTAATACTTTGGTGTGACCACGTGCATGCAAGTATAATGCTTCCATTTGGACATAGATTTTCTCCACTTATTTTCAAAACAGATTTTGAAATATTATTTGTTAATAGAATATGATAGTTTTTGGCAATTTTGAAGATGAATTTTACAAAATCATTTTTTGGAGAATTACTTCTTCCCAATCACAGAACTTAAACTTTTTTACAAGTAAAAGGCGAGTTCAAACACAACTTCAACTTTCAAAATCTATTTTTAAACTCATCTTCAATTTTTTTTTTTTCAAGTTTCAACCAAATCTATATCCAAACGCTGGCTTAAAAATACTTTATCTATCCCAATTCCCAACTCAGACTTGCTCAAATCTTCAATTCTCTGCTGAACTATTTACTACTTTAGAGTGGGAGCCTATTTTTTGCTTTAATTCTAAGACATTTGATCAAATTTTCATTATATTTGGGAACTAAACACTTGGGAAAAAATTATTTTTCGAAGACGGACTTTAGAGTAGCAATTTTTATGTTTAATTACTGCAATTTTAGTGCGACGTACTCCCATAAATTAGTCCACTCTGCAATCTGTTGCAAAAATTAATGTTATCTGATGAATTGCAAAAAAATTACATGCTTTCTTTGTATGGTACTTTCCAGTATGGGTGTCAAACGGGTAGGGGTCTACCCGTCAAAACCCGGATCCGGACTCATTAAAATCCGACCCCATCGGGACCCGCAAAAATTCAGACCCGGACCCGGACCTGTAAATGTTGGAATTATTTATTTTATGTGGACTTAACATTAACTTATTTATTCGGTTTTACCAAAACGGGCTAATTGTAAATAGTTGGTGGACAATTCACGAGCCACATATCTGTGGATTCCATGATGGGCCTGTATTGTTTCTTGTATTAGGTATGGACTGACAGTAGTGTAGGCCTGTTGATAAACCTGTGGGCCTGTTATGGGCGGGCCTATTAGGTTAAGGCTTTTAAGTCTATATATATGAGGCTAGGTCTCCTCTCCTGGCTTAACCTGTTGTAGACAACTTCCCATTAAGCTGTCAGTTCTAATAAGCCCAAGAAGAGGAAAGACTCAACCTGGTTCGTCTTCCGTTGCTGTGCTGCTATGATGAATAAAGGTACGTCCTTTTCTCGCGTCTTTATTCGTTCACTAGGTGTTCTTGATCTATGTGATTGTATGGTGGTTTTTATAATTAAATTAATTTAACAGTAAACCCCTTAAAATACCTCCTACCCGAACGGGTTTCTTTTCTTAACGAATACCCGTATCCGTTAAGACCCGTCAAAATTATGGGGTATTACTGGATATACCCGTATCCGTATCCGTTAAAATAAACTGAGTGTTAAAACTTGTATGTGTAGAGAAAGGTATACACAAGTTTTTCACTCATGGTTTTATTCGTTTTGTGTCCATATTGTTAATAGTGAAATATGTTCAAGAGAAGCAAGTTTAGCTATTTAATTAAAAAAGAAACTTGATATTCCATAACAAATCAAGAATTTGAATATATATTACTCAAATATGGTATAGAACTTCAACTATTAACTTCGATATATACCTCAAATAGGTGATACCCGTCACTCTTTTGGGTAATAATGCTTTAGCTTGTCTAGTTTGTTTATGAGACTGGATTAGATCGGAGCGAAGAAACCAAGGAATTGAAGACTCACTAGAACAAGATGATACCTTGAACAAATTCTGTTAAGTGATCAAGCACTATCAATGACACCTACACCGGAGCATGAGGAAAATGACATGGAAGAAATTACACAAAGAAATAGGCATATTTAAATTTGTAATTTGAATTTTTATTATCTAGTTTTGATGTTGCACTTTTCAAATTTAGAAGTTTAATGTTCAATACTTTAATAGTTCAAGTATTTTAAATAAAGTAAGTCTTTCAGTTTTTCCTATCATTCATCTTTTTTTTAAGTATTTAAAATAATATTATTTAAAAAATAATAAAACCCGGACTCAAACCCGATTTTTTAAGACCCGAACCCGTACCCGTACCCGCTAAGACCCGAACCCACACGGGTTTTTTTTTCCTACCCAAAATCCGGACCTGTTAAGAACCCGTAATTTAAACCCGTATCCGGACCCGTACCCGGAACCTGCCGGGTTACAATTTTACAACCCAAACTCGGACCCGTATACCCATTTGACACCCATACTTTCCAGCACACACTTAAAGTAACGAAGATAGTAAAACTGTAAAAGAGATTGTGTAAATAATTTTATACGGATTGCCATTTAATTTAGATTCACGGGTAAGATAATTAAATGTAAAATGCTATTAACTATAAAAAATAATTCTATTCTCAGATTTTGAAGCATAAAATTTTACAAATTAAGATAGAAAAATCTTATCTATTTCGTTAATATTTGGTGGTCGAGTCTAACAAATGACTAAGCAGATATACAAAAAGACCACAATATGTAATGCATGGAATTTGCTGAGGCTCTTCACTCTTTTGGGTAGGCAACCTCTGTCTTATTCTCTCTCACTGCCAGATTTGGCTAAACATGAAAAAAATTGAATTATTGCTATAATTTGTCAAATTTTTGTTCTCAACGTTGCCTAGATTGCTTTAAAAGACATTAGAATGCTTCCTACAATTTCCTCAATCGCAACCAACTTTTCCCTTTGATATGTATTTCCTTTTTGTGTTGGTCTAAATCAGGATACGACAACAAATCAAATTTATTTTGGGTCTAATTGATAATTTGTTTGCATCAAAGTGATTTGAGCTAGGATCAGATTCGAAATAGACAAAAGCTTAAAAAAGTAAACGCGACAAAGAATAAGCTAAATGATAAACGAGACAAAGCTTAAAAGTATAAGTTGAATATTGTATTTCTCATGTCCTGTTTGTTTACAAGTGGACCCTATTTATAGTCAAGGGAAAGAGTAATGTTATAACATGATAATTGTGCCAGTAATGACCATTACTCCGCATTTAATCGTGGTCATCTCATAATCCTTTCCTTAAATGTAAGAGCAATGGTCGACGGTTATAGAAGACCAAGTCTTGTTCGTTTAGGTGAGTCACCTCCTCGAGGGGTCATCGTGTCGGTTGTTCTTAATCTCAACTGGATTCTTCTGGAGGCGGCGCTGGTGATTTCTCCCCTCGGGAAGATGTCCTCGTGAGCTTCGTCTTTTCCATGGCCCGAGGCCTTACCCAAAGGTGGTGGGGTTTTTATCCAATACAGATAGTTTCCCTACCCTTTGGATAATTGCTAAAAAAATTTGAGGGGTGGAATTGAGTTTATGTAGGAGAGTGATGTGGCGCATTGCTGGCCAGAAAATTCGAAAAGGCGGGCGTCGCTTCAACATCTCATCCTCTGCACGTGGCTCAGTTTTGAGCGGCTGTGTCTTTTCGTTTGGTCTTCCCCATGTAACTATCATCATGGAATTTTAGTCCACTTGTACTTCGCTATAAATTGACCATTTTCTTTGTTGTTATCTTCATCATTCCATAATTTTCCTTGGAGCCATTCGCATTTCTTCCCCTCTTTCAAACTTTCAAAAAATTTCATCATGTCTTCTCCATCCCAGCGTGAGAACATTGTTGATATTGAGACTTCGACTGAGAATTTGTTAAATTCTCCTCCTTCAGCAACTTCATCTCATTCAGAAGATAGCCTTACCGCAACCAGCCAAGAACCGTCCATCGGCGATGATGAGGTGGCGGCTGAAGGGGCCATTAATGGTGATGATGATAACGAGGTAGCTGAGACTCGGCCGCCGAAAAAGAAGAAAAAGAAGCAAGTTTATCAGGGCGAACTTAAACCACAGTGGGTTATTCCAAGTCGATTTGATTCAAGCAAGGATTTCAAAATGAGGGGGGCAAACGACCTCGGATGTTGTTAGGAGAAGGAATCTCCATGTTCGAATTTCCCCTAGCCTCATCTTGGAGGAACATATGCCTCTGATTCGAGGGGAGTGTAATTGGAGCCTCGAGGTCCCAATCTTGATTACTACCCCGAGCAGCGCACATGTGACAGTGTTCCGGGGCAGTCTTATAACAGACACCTTTTGTAGGTTTCACAATGTCTGCTAGGCCCAGCTTGGCCCCGGCTTCTGGAGGGTCATTCAGTGCCTCGACTACATTAGTCGTAAAGCCGGGGTCACATTTGACCATTTGATTTCTTTATTCTATCATTCTCTGCATAAATATGGGATTGTGCAGTTGAACAAACGGGGTCAGTTTTCTCTTATTACCAAGAGCGATGACACCAAGGATCGAAGTTGGTCCCATTGGTTTGTCCTCCTTACCACCTCTTCTCTTTCAGCCGAGTCTGGGTTCCTCAAAGCGTGGAATAGGACACATAAGTCTTCCTCTGATTTTTATTTTCTTTACTTGGCTTCAACAAATGTGAAAAAATTGACTTTTTGTCGTATTTTAGCAAGGAGACCTCCAATTAATCCCCCCCCCCCGGAGTTAGAGGCTTGGGTTCAAGCCATAATCAGCGCCGATGGAGGCTGGATAGAGATTGGATGGTTTTGGCCGCTCGTGCAGAAAATAGATAGTCTGGCAAGCGACTGGGTTAGTATGTTTCCAGTTTGGTTATTTTATTTCCTTGATGCGCCTCTTCTCACTTCTACCTTTCTTATCCTTTCAAGATTTCAATCATTTACCTGTCGTGGTGGAAAGGAGGAAGATAAGAAAGAGAAGAAGAAGGCGAAGAAGAAAAAGAAGCAAGGACGGTGAGCTGAAGTTGTCGAGGTCCCAGATGTCGATGCTAGTTTGCATCTTATCGAGGAGTCTATTCAGACTCTTACTCCGGCCCCGAGAGGTATTCTTGTCTATTTTTTGCATTTCTATCTTTACTTTCCCTATGAGTTACGCGTTTCTTTCTTCTCAGGTTCAAAAAGAAAAGTCGATACGCCTAAGAAGCCAGTTAAGGCTAAAATTCCTCAGGTTGATTTGCCTACAGTCCCCCGACGAAGATTAATTGATGAACCAGACGATGTTTGCATTCTAAGCATAGTCGAGGCGGAGATTTTGAAGGAACCGAGTCAGATAGTTGACAAGGTTCGCGAAGGTTTGGAGTCCAGCTGGGTGAAGTCTATCGAGGCGGGCAAGAGGTCTGCCGAGGTGACCTCATCTGCGAGACATGTGAGTATAGATCCATCTCAGGCTAAGGCGAATCTTCCCCAAGTGATTAGGCGAATCCTAGTCCCAATAGATGTTTGTCTGTTGGATGACAGCATTAGGGTCGCCATCAGCTGCAAAGGGTTGCTTGGGCCTTTAGAGAATGATCGCCTGAAGAACATCCCCTCGGATGACTTGATGGCCTACTCGGCTCAGTATGCAATCCATGTGAGGTTTCATTTTGCTTTTACTGTTTTTTCAATCTAACTGTTTTCCTTGCTTTTGACTCCTTTCCTTTTTGTTGTAGGCCTATGTGTATGCCATGAAAGTAGCTGAAATCGAGGCTAACTGAGCAGCACAGCTTCGGCGAGTTGGGGATGAGTGGGATCGAAGGAGGAATGTGCTTGAGGCTCGTGTTGATGAGCTCGAAAAACAACTCTCCAGATCGGAAGCTAACTGGGGTCGATCTAAAAAAGAAGTCGAGCAACTTAGTGCCGAACTTTCTCAGGCCCGTGGAGAAGTTACCAGTCTTTTGGCCGAGAAGAGGTCCTAAGAGAAGAGTTATCAAGCCGAGTTCCAGAAGCAAGTTGATGCAGGCGATGCAGCACTTAGGGGGTTGACTGAGCGACTCGAGGATAAAACTTCGCTACTTACCTCAAAGGTGGACGAGGTCGAGGCTAAGAATAAGGCTCTTGAAGTCGAAGTGAAGACTCTCCGGACTGAAAAAACAGCCTCTTCCACCAAACTTAAATCCAAGTTCAAGGCTAAGTTGGATTTGAGAGCTTCCCGAGCGAAGGTTGACAGAAACTGCGCAATCATTCAGACCAAGTTGAGGACCCTTGAGCAGTGTAAAAAGGGGATTAGCTTGGATGACGAGATTTCCTAGTCCAAGGCAGATGTTGCTACGGCTCGAGGGTTTTTAGATCAACTTTCTTCGAGCAGTAATAGCTCGTATGAAATAGAGGCTTCAGGTAGCGATAGTGAGTTCGAATGAGCCGCTGCTCGTCTCTTTTTTTATTTTTGGGCCTTCGGGCTGCTTCTTTGTAATTATTTTGACCTTCGAGCCTTGTGAATATATGAATGTTGAATATCAATTGTTTCAATATCTTTTCAATTTTTGTTTGCTTGCAAGACTTTAAATGTGTTAGAGAGCTAGCTTAGGACGACGTCTCGCCCTCGAGCCAAGGCTAAAACTATAATGGATAAAAATATGGTAGATTGATTTTTATTCCATTGATAGAAATCGAACCAATTTACACAAGACCTAGTTGTACTTAGGCATATTTTATTTTACAAAAAGCCGTTTGGGGCGAATAATATAAGTACTCGAGCATAAAGCTGAGTCCCTCAGTCTAGGCCGTTCCCCAAGTCTGGGTTATTTTTCGAAGAATTTTTGGCTATGAGTATGTGAGTCGATTGCAGATTGATCTTGCTCCCTTGTCACCCCCCAGTGTTTGAGGGTGAAGGATGAAGCCTCGAGCACTGTCGACGTCAGGGCCACATTTCATGTTGCTAGAAGTAATATCTCTTCAAATTGGACACATTCTAATTCAAGGGCTCTTGTTTCCTCTTAAGATCTGTCAGCTGATAGGATCTTTTCCCTACGATTGCTTTCACTCGGTATGGGCCTTCCCAATTGGCGGACCAATTTTCCTGTGTTTTTCTCTTTGGTTGTCTGATTCGAGGCTCTTAAAACATAGTCACCAACCTTAAATTCTCTCAACTTGGCTTTTTTGTTCAAGTAGGCCTCGATTCGTTGTTTTGGGTTGTCAATCGTATCAATGTCATCTTTCTTCATTCTTCGAGCAAATCTAACTCTATTCTCATAGTTTTTTATTTGACTCCTCGGTAGAATGTGCATAGTGAAGGCTCGGTTCACCCACCTCGACAGGAATTAGTGAATCGACCCTGTAGACGAGAGAAAATGGAGTTTCTCCAGTGCTGTTCTTCTCTGTTGTCCTCATTGCCCACAACGCTTCTGGTAGCTTATCGGGCCACGAGCCTTTGGCCTTGTCCATTCTCTTTTTAAGATTGTCAACAATTATCCTATTTGATGATACAGCCTGTCCATTGGCGCTTGGGTGGTAGGGTGTCGAGGTTACCCTTTTGATACCCCATTTTCTAAAGAAGGTCGTGACCTCCGAGCCAACGAACTGCGTACCATTATCACAAGTAATTTCCCTTGGGACTCCAAATCGGCATATGATGTTTTTCCATATGAAATCAATAACCTCTTTTTGTCTTACCCTGGCAAAAGCTCCTGCTTCGATCCATTTGAAAAAATAATCAGTAAGCACGAGGATGTATTTGACACTACCCTTCGCTTTGGGGAAGGGTCATGCGATATCCATTCCCTACTTCATGAAGGGCCATGGTGAAACTACCGAGTGCAAGGGCTCGGCTTGTTGGTGAATTATAGAAGCGTGCCTTTGATATTTGTTGCAATTCCTAACGAACACTCTAGCATGCTCGCTCATCACGGGCCAATAATAGCCGGCTCAGAGTAGTTTCTGAACGAGGGCTTTGGCTACCGAGTGATTTCCACAAGTTCCTTCATGTACCTCTCTGATCATGTATTTTTATTCTCCTAGGACTAAATATTTGGCCATTGGGCCGCAATAGAGCTTTTTGTATAGTTGTCCGTATACCATCGTGTATGGGACAACTTGCTTTCTGAATTTTATCGCTTCCCTTTTGTCTAGTTGTGGAGTCGCCGACTTTAGGTAAGAGATGAACTTTGTCAGCCAATCCCAATGCCGGTTTATGATATTTACTTCCTGTTCCATCCTTCATATGGCTATTGTGAAAATCCTAATTGTGACGTCCGTCCCCGAGTCGCTTGTTCCACCACCGAGGCTAAAATTGCTAGAGCATCAACCTCGGCGTTTTTCTCTCGTGGTATTTGTATGACCTTCCATTCTCGAAAGGCGCCGAGCGCTTGCTGCATTCTTGCCATGAGTTTCTTAATCCTGGCTCTCGAGCTGTATATCCACCGAGAACTTGATTCACCACCAGTTTTGAGTCACATCTTAGCTCCACATTCTTAGCCCCCATTTCTTTGGCTAGCTTCAATCCTGCTATGGCGGCCTCATATTCGGCTTCGTTGTTGGTTAACTTCTCGAATTTCATCGAATGCCTTAATTTTCCCCTGTGGGAGTCTTGAGCACTATTCCGAGCCCTGAGCCGCTGGTATTGGCCGCTCCATCTGTGTAAAGTTTCCATACTCTAGGAGTAGAGCCCTTTAAGATTAGGCTCTCTTTCTCTACCTCGATAAGTAGTTTAACACTAAAATCAGCTACGAAATCTGCTAGCACTTGAGATTTTATGGTTGTTCGAGGTTGGTGTATAATGTCGTATTTGCTCAGCTCGACTATGACTTATGCAATATACTTCTTAAGGGGAAGGTTGTGACTATGGCTATGGGGTGGCATTAGAAATATGGGCGCAGTTTTCGAGCGACAATGGCTAATGCAAGTGCTAATTTTTCTAAATGGGGATACCTTGTATCAATGCCGAGGAGAGCTTTGCTAACATAGTATATGAGTTGTTGCTTTCCTTCCTCCTCCCGGACTAGGACCGCGCTCACAGACACCTCAGATACAGCTAAGTAAACCAACAAAGTCTCGCCATCTTTTGGTTTGGCCAACAACGGGGCGTTGGCCAAATAATGTTTTAGTTCCTTCAGAGCCTCCCTGAACTCGGGGGTCCATTCGAAGGAAGTTTTTTTTTTCTCAAGACGGAAAATAACTTATGGCACCGCTCGGATGATCTTGAAATGAATAGACTCAAAGCAGCTAATCGCCCAGTTAAGTGTTGGACTTTCTTCTGGCTTGACAATTCCATGGGGATTTCTTGTATGACTAAACGATGAATCCTAAGAATTTTCCCAATCTGGCCCCAAAGGTACACTTTTGGGATTAAGCTTCATGCAATACTGTCTCAAAATTGCAAAGGCTTTCTTTAGTTGTTTCAAATGATCCTCCAGCCGAGCCGATTTTACTAACATATCGTCGATATAGGCTTCCATCGTTTTCCTGATGTAGTCTTTGAACATTTGACACACCAACCTCTGGTAGGTTTCCCCGGCGTTTTTTAGACCAAAGGGCATCACTTTGTAGCAATAAGTTCCTTCATCCGTAATGAAAGAAAACTTTTCTTCGTCACTAGGGTCCATCAGGATCTGATTGTACCATGAATAAGCGTCCAAAAAGATTAAGAGTTTGTGTCCAGCCGTGGAATTTATTAACCTGTCTATTTGGGGCAGAGGGTATGAATCTTTGGGGTAAGCCTTATTCAAATCGGTGTAGTCAACACACATCCTCCATTTGCTATTTTTCTTGGGTACCACTACCACATTAGCGAGCCAATATGGGTACTTGACTTCTCTTGTGAACCCATTGTCGAGCAACCTCTTGGTTTAGTCCTGGATCGTCTTCTTCTTTACCCCTACGTGGGGCCTTTTCTTTTGTTTCACCGAGCGGTGGTTGGGGTCTACGTTCAGTTTGTGCGTCATGATCTCGGGGTCGATTCCCACCATGTTCGCATGAGACCAAGCAAAGCAATCGCTATTGGCTTTCAATAATTCGATGAGAGCTTTTTTAGATTCGGCGTCCAGATCCGAGCCCACGAATATTTTCCTTTCTAGGAACTCCTCTTACAAGGCATGAGATTCTAGCTCTTCCACCGTTGAGTCCTCGGCCTTTTGCTTCCTAGGATCTTGAATGAAAGTTGGGATCTTCTCTTCCTGTTTTGGAGGAGTTGTTTCTTGGATTGTGCTTTCCTCTTTATAGGGCTCCGAGCCACTTGGTTGTGTCCTCGAGTGCCTGATCAGGCGGTTCCCATTCGGCGACTGAATAGCATTTTCGAGCCGCTAATTGGTCACTTTGAATTGCACATATTCCCCATGGGGTGGAAAACTTAATTACTTGATGAAAGGTTGATGGTATGACCTTCATTTCGTGAATCTAAGGCCTTCCGAGGATAATGCTGTAAGCCATATTCTCGTTCATTATTTGGAAAGTTGTTATTTTATCAACTCCCTCAGCGATGGTCGTGAGGGTGATTTCCCTCAAAGTTCTTTCCCCACAGTTGTTGAACCCTGCTAAAGTGATTATCCGCAAGACGACAAGATCTTTCAACCACATTTGTTCGATGGCTCTGTGGTTGATGATATTTACGGAACTTCCAGGGTCTATTAAGACTCGTTTTACGTTTGAATCGTTAACCCTTAAGGTAATAACCAGAGCCTCGTGATGAGGAGTCATTATCTCGTGGCAGTCTCCCTCGTCGAAAATAATTTCTTCATCACCCTCTTCCACTTGAGCTCTCCTTTCCGTAAACTATCGCGGATTTTCTTACCGAGGAAAAGTTGATGCCATTTATTTCTATGCCGCCTGTTATGACGTTTCCAGATTCTTGTGACATCGAGGTTATTGATATCTTGCGGAGATCTGGGAAAGGCTCAACTTTTGGAACAAACGTTATTACCAATTTCTCCACAGACAACGGCAATTTGTGTGGGCCTAAATCGAGATAGGATAACAAATCGAATTTGTTTTGGGTCTAATTGATAATTTACTTGTATCAAAGTGATTTGAGTAAACGAGACAAAGAATAAGTTAAATGATAAACGAGGCAGAGTTTAAAAGTATAAGTTAAATATTGTATTTCTCATGTCCTGTTTTTTTACAAGTGGACCCTATATATAGTCAAGGGAAAGAGTAACGTTATAACATAATATTTGTACCAGTAATGACCATTACTCTGTATATAATCGTGGTCAGGTCATAATCCTTTTCTTAAATGTAAGAGCAACGGGCGACGGTTATAGAAGACCAAGTCTCGTTCGTTGAGGTGAGTCATCTCCACGAGGGGTCATCGTGTCGGTTGTTCTTAATCTCAACTGGATTCTTCTCGAGGCGGCGCTGGTGATTTCTCCCCTCGGGAAGATGTCATCGTGAGTTTCATCTTTTCCATGGCCCGAGGCCTCACCCTGAGGTGGTGGGATTTTTACCCAATACACTTTTCTTATAGATTAAAATCAAGAATTTATGATATACTTCATCTGTCCCAATTTATATGATCATCACTTTCTAAATTTGGTAGTAATTTTAATTTATGAAATAATTCACAACCATACAAGTTTTTATGGTTTATTTCATACCACAAGTTTCAAGAATTTTTATCTTTCTTAAATTTTATTCCCAGTCAAAATAGGCCGCATGAATTGGGACGGAGGAAGTATACTCTTAACATTAATTAAGTTTTATATTACTAATGCAATTTAATCGGTATAGAATGCTAGCTATAATTGAGTTTTGTGTCGACACATCAATCGGGCTCGGGAAAGAAAAATTCCTAATAAGGAACATTCCTCCTCCTTAAATGATTATGTGTGGTATGAATATGAATTAGTCAAGCCTGGATGTTTCAAATACTATATGTTAAACAAAGCAAGAAAACAATCCAAATGCTTAACAAGAGTGCTTTCTGATACAAGTAACACCTCTATAAGACAAAATATGGAACTAATGTGAAAAATATATAAGACAATGCCGAGGATAAAAATTGGTCAATTTTCTTTAAAAGGTCTTATTCTCACGCTTTATTAGATAATTACCAGCAATAAAGTGAACCCCCCCCCCCCAACCCCACCCCAAAACCAAATGTTTTGATCAAAAAGAGTTGTCAAACTTAGAAAAGACTAATGCACCAATGTTTAAATCTTAATTAAGAAATTATGTAAGTCATTATCAAATGCTATTATAGGGCGTGGCCGACTTGGGTTGGCTGAAGGGATTCTACAAAATCATGCCAATATTAACCTAACCCATTATTAGTGTTGACACTTGACCAGAAAAATCAGAAAGAACTGAATTTAGTGTAGAAGATATACTTATTGTTTTGGATTGACTTGGAATACAATTACATAAAAGAGCACTCATATTAAAGTGGGAGTATCTTATTTAGTGAACCAAACACCTGAATTTTTTTGACTGTTCCATGACTTACCAACTTTAGGACCCTTTTTTAATTGCCTCAATAGAAGAAAACGAAACAAAGAGACATTGTTTTGAACTTATCAACAATCTTCGACTCAAAAAGTGTTTTTCAACTGTACAAATATATAGTATCATCTAAAATTTGCTTTGTTTAATTTAGACTTGCCCCACTCTCCCGAGTAAGTTGGCCGTTGCAATTGAATCCACTGCTATTGACTCAATGTTAATTAAAGAAAAATTTATACCACATGACTACCCTAATAGCTTAATTACAAAACATAACGATACTTTTTGAATATTTACAATACATAACGATACTTTTCCCTAATTACCCCACATAACAATTTTATCATTTCTCCTCTCCCAAACATTAAACCCTAATTTCCTCTCTTCTCTCTCCTTCTCTCCCTCCTCCACCATCCCCCACCCATCGCCGCCCCTCCCCCTTCCCCTCTCTCGCTGTTCCTCGCCGGATCTCCTGCTCCCCCGTCTCTATTACGGCGCCGCCGCCGCCACAGTGCAGCGGCGCTACCCCTCGCGGCGGCGCTGCTGCACTATGGTGGCAAGCAGCCCTGATACGTGTGTTTTTGGTGTTTTTCTGATCTGCTCCATTTCTTTTTTTTCTTTTTTGTATGTGTATATATATGTATGTTTATGTATATATTTGTATTTTGTATATAAATTCGTATTTATCTTTGTATATTTTTGTATTGTGCATATAAATGTCTATATCCACCCCTTTTTGTATGTGTATGTTGTTGTATGTTTGTGCAGAATGGATAGTTATTTGTATTTGTATTTTTTGTATTTTTGTGTATGTGCAGTGTATATCTTTTGTATGTTTGTGTATATTTGGTTGTGTATAGTTTCAAAACAGAAAATTTTTAAAATTTTACAATGTATATATTTGTATTTTTGTAGCAGCGGCGGCCGGCGGCGGCTTTCCGGTGGTCAGGGATGGTTGGCCGGCGCTGGTGAGTGGTGGCAGCAGCCTAAAAGCAGTGATGGGTGGGAGAAAGTAAGGAAGAAGGAGATGAACCCCTAAATTATAGAGTTTTGTTGAAATTTGTATATGGAATGTGAAAAAACTATTGTTATATTTTGTAAAGTTATAAAGTATTGCTATTTTTTTTGTAAATATGGAGTTAGGATTGTATATTTGTGTAAATCTCCATTAATTAAAACCGTGTATGCTATAAGCAAAAGTTTTACAAACCCCCACTAATAAGTTTTAAATTTTCCTCTAATTCTCCCAATTTTTCTAATCATGTACATGGAAGTTGCTAATTAAAGCGTTAGTTCGATCTATTGAAGCTAGTCAACTTCAGAAGAAAAAGATTAACCAAGAGTACTTTCAAGGGTCATTTGGTTAAAAAGGACTCTTAAGTCTTTATATAGCTAAAAGGGACAAAGTCTCAATAAAAAGTTAAAGGAAAACATTTAAGATTAACACTACCGACTAACTTTTAAAAGCCCAAAGTTTTCTTATTTACACAAACCCCTCTACTTCCCCTTTTCCCTCTAACCCACCAACCTCCTCCCTCTTCTACCACCTCTTCCACCCTTCTCTACCTTTCTCCCCCATCCTTCATCCGCCCTTACTACGATATTCCAGCCATCTGTCCAGGTGTTCCGGTCATCTATACAGATGTTTCAACATTTGGAGAGCTGTTCCGGCATTCTGTCCAGGTGTTCCGGTCATCTATACAGATGTTTCAACATCTGGAGAGATGTTCCGGTAATCTGTCCAGATGTTCTGCCAATCTGTCCAAATATTCCAGCCATCTGTTCAGATGTTCTCTTCATCTGTTCAGATGTTCCAGCCATCTTATAAAAGGAAAACAAAAAACAAAAAAGAAGAAGGAGAAAATAATGGTTATCTTTACATAGAATACAAATAAATTTGAGCGAAAAAGGAGAGAAAAGAGAAGAAAATGAGGAGGACAGAGAGGAGGAAGAAGAAAAAGAGAAACAAAAAAGTCAAAATGAAGTAACAGAGAAGAAAGAAGTAGATAAGGAGAGAAGCGAGGGAAAATTTAAAAATTTGAAATTTAAATTCTAGAATTTTAATATTTATTCCCAAACTCTTAAAAATTCTAGTTCGGTCACCAATTAACTCTTAATCAAGTTTTAGAAATAAAAGAAAAGAGAAAAGAAAAGGTGTCCATTTTTCTTTATTTAAGACTTGAGAGCTTTCAACCCAATCTTCTCTACTTTCAGTGAGGAAATGTTCTAAACGACTACTACTCCTTTGCATTTTGACCGATCATCTTACAAATTTTTTTTTTTGGTTAAATAGAAATTTTATTTCAACCAAAGTGTTTCAATGTGCATCCAGGCCAAATGCTGACCACTGGCTCTCTAAGTAACAGACTCAAAAGACTTAACATCAGACTACTATTTTAATGAATACTAGCATTACAGATTAGCATAGATAGATTCTGCCTAGATCCTGCTCATCTGTTGACATGAATTCCTTCTGATTGCTCTGTTTACTTCTTCTTCTTCTTCTTCTTCTTCTTCTTCTTCTTCTTCTTCTTCTTCTTTAAGGCCATTCATCCAGTTGAGTTGAGATAGAGCTTGCTTCTGCCTTGCCCTCTGATATGAATGTGTAGAACAATCTCTCTGCAGATGGCATCAGCACTGGCTTGCTCCTGTTGGAATCTTATAGCATTTCTTCCACTCCAGACCTTGTATATAAACATTGCAAAAGTCATTCCGATGATAGGTCCCATTCTCGCTTTCCTCCTAGCTTGAGAGCTGATCCACTGTACCTCTTGTTGTTATGTACCTAGTTGTCTTTGTAGTTTTATCCATTGCATTAGTCTGATCCACATGGCATTGGTGAACTGTCATTCAAAGAATATGTGCTCCAATGTTTCATCATTCCTTCTACGGAACACACAAGCCATTGGGACTAGAATTCCAAATTTGTGCAGCCTATCCACAGTGGCTGGTCTCTTGCATAAGGCCAGCCACAGTGTAAACATGTATCTAGATGAGCATGTAATGCAAGACCTCTTCATGATATGTTTGGATGTTGTGGCAATAGTTGCAAGTATATTCTCCTGATAGAAAATTTTCCATTAATAAGTTTTTCTGTCATAGTTCTGTACTCAGATTTCCCATAATCATCATATATAAGAACATTTCGCGATACTTTATGTTCTCAATAACACATTTTAATTAATGTGATAAAAAAAATTAAATGTTCGGGCAAGCGAAGCCATCTCAGAAATCTTTGACTGAAGAAGAATATTAACCAAATTTTTGAATAAAGGGATAGTGGCAGTTGGAAAGAATATATACATATTCAAGTTGTATGTGTATATATGTGTGCATATATTCTTTGAGCGAATCAAGTTAACTTGATCATTTCTAGAACCAGAAGTAAGTATATATAACGAATACGTGCATAGACACAAAATCTTTTCTTTTTTTTTTGATAAGACATAGACACAAAATCTTGAATCATAGCTAGGCAAGCAATTATTGTGGCAACTTAATTCCTTCCATATGCCTATTAATAATTTGTACTATTTGAATAACAAGGTGCGTGGCTGACTAATGATAATAACAAGGTGCATGGCTGACTAATCTATTAATCATTAGTTGTACATACTACTTTGATTATTTAGATAAAAAAAGCCCTAATCATAGCTCATTTTATTTAGACGAAGGTCCAAAAATAGAAATATATCTCAAAGAAATTATTTTCTTTTAAAAAAAATCAGTACAACATGATGTCCTTTTGTTTGTAGGTTAAAATGCTTAATCTCAACTAGATTTGGAATCTCCAAAACAGTACAAGACTTTATATATAGTCCGTTAATGGATATATATCTACTTATATTTTCTGTTTCCCCCCCTCCTTTCTTTTGTTTAATTAATCTCTATTATTCCTTTTTTTATTTTACTTATTTGTTACTAAAATAGTCCAGAAACATGAAACTGATGATTCCTAGGGTATGCCCCTGGAATAAAAGAGAAAATTACTCCTATATGTTTTTTTTAAAATTTTCTTTTTAAAAAAAAGAACAGGTCTGTATATTCTTTTAATATTGTTTACTTCTTTTTAAAATTTCTCTTAATAAATTGCACACGTTGCCCATATTATCATTCTTTTCATTTGCATATTTATGTTGTAGTTGTTGTTGTTTTTACGATATAGACTTTTAATTCTGATCAATGGAGAAAACATTATGTTTTTGACGGGTTCAACTGAATCCATCATTTTTTACAAGTCGGGTGAATAAATTGAAATGTACAAATTTGCTAAAAGTTTGCTTTAGATCATGATTAAAGTTTTAACCATCTGTACTTGGTTTTGATTTTCTTATGATTATGGCTAATTAAAGAGGAAAAGTGAATATGCCAATTATTGTTTCAAGTTGGCTACTTCATTGCATGAACTACCCATCCACGTATATATATATTCTCCATTGTAGCTTTAATTTTACAAGCTGTCTCGTGTGTGTCTTTGCTGTAGAAATTCCTTTGACTACAATATTATTCCCTCACTGTCATTTTTCACTAAAAAGAAAAAAAGAAGTGTTAAAACGGGAAACCAAAAATTTCGTCTCTCTCTTTCCTTTTCTTTTAATTCCCCTCCAGATAAGCAGAAACTTCCATGATTTTGGCACTATTAATAGAAAAGTCCCAGGTAGACCATATAAAATGTTTTACAGTTTTCATGGTTTTCCCCGAAATTTTCAAATTTGTGAACCTATAAAATTTTAAAATATATATACTTATTGTTCATCTCCGCTTGGAGCTGTGCCATAGGCTTTTGGTGTCGGGACATAATTTGGGTTCAAAAGTCGATCCAATTTGTGGATAATATTTGCTTCTCATCAAGTCACTTTCAAGCTTCGACTTTTAAGCACCACCTTAAAATTAAGGAACTCGAATGTTGTTGCTTAAAAAAGTGATAAATGAAAATTAGCATTAATTAAGGAGCTTTAGGTTGACAAATCTGTCCTAGACGTATTTCCATAAATTATTGATAATCCCCTAGTCCATTACGGAGTTGCTCAACTAACTGCATACTGCTTGAGAATTATCCGCGGCAAACATAGAATTGATCAGATAAACATTTTTCCTATAAGCTACAAGTTAGAATTATAATTATTATTTCGTGAGTTAATTCCAGATTCGAAAATAATTTTGGTACCTTTAAAATTGAGTATTATTATTGTTATTATTATTATTATTATTATTATTGGTTGCCATTTTCAGCTTTGATATAAGCAATAGCGTTGTATTCATACACAGTTATTTTGGTACTAATTTATGTTGGATTTAATATGCGATAACTTGTACATTAGTTGACTTTACAAGGATAGACCACCAAAAAGACCAAAACCATATAGATTTTTACCATCTTTGCATAACTTTATTTGCGAACCAAAAACCAACTCAATTTGGAAAATTTGGCAATAGGCAATCATAACCAATAATCCTATGAAAAAAATCAAAACTCGCCTTAAGTTATACAAGTAACTAACCTGTATAACATGATTTTCTTGAAATTCTTAGGTCTCACATATGTAAGTTTAAGAAAATATCAAGTGATATTTTCATTTTTCACCTAACATTATAGGCCGGTGACTTTGCCTCATAGATTGAGATATTGTTAATTAGTGAATCATAAGACTAACTGCACCCATTAATTATAATCAGCCTAATACATGCTCCTGTTTCCTCTATTTATGACAATCAGATTTTAGTTTATGATGCTGATTTTGACATTAATGATTTTATAATCAATGGTTCAAATTAAAGCAGTTACAGCGGCCCATCAATAAATTAAAAACAGAAAACCTGACCATAAATATTATACAGTACATCATGGTGCCGCTATTGCGTTCTACCAACAGATGGTGGATTACAGGACTATTTTTCAGATATCTCACAGATCATAGCAATATAGTCTAAAGGAATTTAAATTTTATACCCAAATTAAAGAACTCTTACACCATTAATGTAATCTAAATTATGTTAACTAATCAGGCTAGAAGGTTAGTGTATGTAGTAGGACATGATTTTAGGATAATAGTTACCGTCATCTAACAATAGGGATTTTTAGGACACCTTATCTTTATCACTAGTATTTGGTTTACTCTTCCATTTTTCAAATCGGTTCACACATGCTTTTTATTTAGCCAAGGTTTTATTGAAAACAACTTTTTTACCTCTCACAAAGTAGAGGTAAAATCTACTTGCACTCCCCCTCTCTAAATCTCACTTGTGGGATTCTACGAAGTATGTTGTTGTTTTCATTTAATTCACGTGACCAATTAATCAAGGCTTATTGTACAAAGTAAGGGATCACATCTCAGATTCTCACATTGTCATTTATCACTAAACTTTACTGACTTCTTATGTCGATAAAGTAATAAAATTAATTTTTCGTCTTTGATGAAATCACTTAAAGAGCTCATAATATCGATCCAATTGATCGGAAGGTCGATTTGGTATATATTTCTTACACTGACAGCATATTACTTAACTCTGTTGAAAATTCAACTCATGCTTACCAGTAACTTGATCAGGTTAAAAACATACCAAACTTTGGATTTTCTCATCCAATGACGCAAGCATTTTTTGTATCTTATTCCTGTCTAACTTAAAAAGGGTGTTATTGACACCTGAAGTTGAAACATACCTTCCTCTTGGAAGATCAGATTTTTGGCTCCTCAAAAAGATTTAACTTTTTGAATTCTTTGTAAATTAAAAAGCAAGAGATTAGGCTCTTATAATTTTCCGGCAACACCCTGAGCCTAGCACAAACCTATAAACTAATAAAAAACATGGGAAACGGTGAATTTGTTAATAGTTGGATTAATTATATTGTTCCCTCTTATAACAACACCAACAACATCATACCAAAATTTCACAAGTAGGGTCCGGCAAGACTGAAATGTATCGAGATCTTACCTTACCAAGGTAGGGAGACTGTTTCTATAGAACCTCGCCTAGAGAACAACAATTTAGGAAACATGCTCAACGAAAACAAGATTAAATCAAAGTAGAGATAAGAGTAAAAACGAAAGAATACCAAATGTAAACAAAAAAAAAAAATACAAATAGCAGTAAAGACTAAAAAATAAGAAAGAAATAGCATTTACAGGAATAATATTATTGTTAGTATGACAAGGCTCGACTACTGCCTAAAACCTATGAGGCTTATCCTCAAACTCCACGATTCCCTATCTTGGATCATGTCCTTGGTGATCTAGAGATGAGTCATGTCTTGTCTAATCACCTCGACCTAATTTTTCTTCGGTCTCTTAGTAGACCCAAAACTAACAGCCCCTCACACCTCCATACCGGGGCATCTGTGCTTATTCTCTTCACATACCCAAACCATATCAACCTCGCTTCTCGCATCTTGTCTACCACTAAGGCCACTCCTATTTTGTCACGTATGACCTCATTCCTAATCTTATCCATCCTAATATGCCCACACGTCCATCTAAGATCTTCATCACCTTTGCTATGCTCATCTTTCTGAATGTGTGTGCTCTTGATTGGCTAACACTCCGCCCCATATAGCTTAGTTGGTCTAACGACCGCTCTATAAAACTTGCCCTTAAATTTAGGTGGCACTCTCTTATCGCATAGAACTTCGGAAGTTAGCCTCTATTTTATCCATCCCGCTCCTCTACGATGAGTGACATCCTCGTCAATCTACCCATATTCTTGTACTATTGACTCAAGATACTTGTAACTTTCTTTCTTTAAGATAACTTGCGTGTCAAGCATCACTTCCACGTCAGAGTCATGCGTAGCAACACTAAACTTGCACTCCATATACTTTATCTTCATTCTACACAACATGAAACCTTTAGATTCTAGAGTCTGTCTTCAAACCTCCAGCTTCTCATTAACTCCACCACGTGCCTCGTCAATCAAGATTATGTCATTCGTAAATAACATACACTATGGTACCTCACCTTGGATATTCTGTGTCTATTCATCCATCACCAGGGCAAAAAAATGGGCTAAGAGCTAACCCCCTGATGCACCCATAGCTAGACTGGGAAGTGGTTTGAGTTTTCTCCAACCGTTTTGACTCAGGTCTTGGATCCATTGTACATGTCCTAAATCAGTCTGATGTAAGCCGCACGAATGTCTTTAGACTCCAGCATCTTCACAGAACCTCCCTTGGAACTTTGTCGTAAGCCTTCTCTAGGTCAATGAACATTATGTGCAAGTCCCTCTTCTTGTCCATGTACAAATATATCAGTCTCCTCAAAAGATGGATAGCTTCCGTATTCGATCACCTAGGCATGAATCTAAATTAGTTCTCAAAAATAGTATCTCTCTCCCCATCCTCCTCTTTATTTCCCTCTCCCAAACTTTCATAGTATGGCTCAGAAGTTTGACACCCCTATAGTTATTGTAATTTCGGATGTCACCGTTGTTCTTGTATAATGGTATCACGGCTCCACCGCCATTCCTCGGGCATTTTCGTTGTCTTTAGGATAGCATTGAACAATCCAATTAACCAATCCATACCTGTTCTTCGTGTACTCTTCCAAAATTTTACTAGTATCTCGTTAGACTGAGTCACTCTAGCCCTCTCATTTTGCGAATCACTAAGTTCTATACACCTGCAGTCAGTACTAAAAATCATGGGTTTTCGCACCGAAGTTTTCCCACCGAAATTCAGTGGGAACCCTCTGTAATCACCTAATTTTGGCACCAAATTCATAAAATTGCTCAGAATAGTTGTATTAGATTCTTAGGACGTTTCGTCAAATTTTTCTGGACTTCTAGTGTTTTATTTTAACTAAATTGTCTTTAATTAGAATGTAAGATTTGAAAAAATAATTAACTACTTGTTACGTGTTTAATTGTTATTCCACGTTTTAAAATTGTGATAGCATCGTAAATTTATGTGGTTTGAATTATTGATTAATTGTGTATGTTTTGGTAAGTAGCAACCATATTTCATGGCCATTTATAAAAAATAACAGCCCAAATCGTTAGCCCATTAGCCCACTTCAATTACCCAAGCCCACACCACACATATATATACACAAAAAAAACCATTTCTTCTCATTTTCACACCCCTCTAGCTTCAAGCTGGCGAAGCCCTGGCAAAATTTCGCCAGGCCACGGGAAATCGCCTCCGCCGTAGAACCGTCGCGGCGCCGCCGCCAGCCACCACCTCCGGTGGCCAGAAAATTTAGAAAAATATATTATCGGAAAGATCTCAAGCTCCCCATTCCATTTTTCAACTCGGATTCTTCAAATTCGTAGCCGATTTTCGTAGATCGGGGTTTAGAGTGGTTGTCAAACTCCAACTCCGGCAACTTTGCTCTTTCCGGTAAGTTTTTGGTTTCTTTCTCTTCCCCTCACCTTTCTCTACTTCTTCCCATACCCCGTTTCCCAATACCCCGTCTCTCCATACCCGTTTCTCTATTTTTTTTTGTTTTTTTCTTCTCTATTTTTCCTTGCTTTTCTTCTTCTTACTTTTCTTTCCTTTTCTGTTTTGGTATTGGTGTGGGGATGAAATGCCGTGAGGGGACTGTTTTGGAGGTGTTGTAGTGATGCTATGATGATGATATGGTACTGCTATGGTGTGGAGGGTAAAGGGGCTGTTCTGATTAATGAGGGTAAGGGGCTGTTCTGATTAATGAGGGTGTATGGACAGTGTGATTAAGCCGTGTGGTCGAGGCAGCGGGTGTACTGGCTATGTTTGGTGCGGCTGCGGTGAGGACAATGGTGAACCAGCGTTGGCGTACGGACAGCAGCGAGGCGAAGTAGCATAGCAGCTTGCTTAGTAATGCAGCGAGCGAGGTCGCAAACTAGTAGCGTAACTTTGATTGGCTGAGATTTGTTGACTCGGTTAGATAAAATCTTAATTCATTTCCCTTTCTTTTCATATGTAGTTCAGTTTATGCTTAGCGATAAAATAGTAGCGTAGTGTTTAGTTATGGAAAAACATGTACAGACTGTTTTAGCAATAAAGTCGATGTTAATTAGTCGTTGAAAATCCCTGTTGGTGTAGTATAATCCATGAATCATGTGTAGAAAATATGTGTTGTTTTGCTGCCTTATTCATTAGATTTTGTTGTATGTATATACCTGTGTGTTTCGTCTCAGTTTTTGGTATGAAATATTTTGCGTTCTTTGTTTAACTCTTGCCTGATCGTAGTAAGCAACAGGAAATGTGATTTGGCATTGCATATCATCCTTTTCTCTGTTAACAACCTTGGTTAGTATGTTAAGCTAGTAATTAGTTTCAATAATTAGTCGATGATGTTGTCAGGCTGCTTATTATTGTAAATAAGTCTGAATTAGTAGTTTCAAGCATGGTTTTGCATAATTTGGTTCTTATGTCATTGTTATTTTATGGTATTGGTTTGAACATTTAGTCTGGACTTGATAACTTAGGATTATAATGCTTTAAAGAACACCTTTAGTTAGCTTTGAGTCTGGTAGATGGGGGTCTGGGAGTTCAAGTAGTCTTGTTTGGCAACTTTGAACTCAATTGAGTTGGAACTCAACTATGGGACGAGTTGGTTACTTTAATTTGTTTGCCCTTTGTTTTTGGACTGCGTTTGGCTTAGTCTAGTCATAAAGTAAGGCCTGGTTGTATTTTCGTATAGTTTAGTTAGTTTGGGGATGATTTAGTTTGTTTGGTTGGGTCCTAGTCATTCTAGTTTAGTGTAATGAGTATTGGGGGTCCTTTAAAAGGACCCTACTTATATTATTTCAGCTTTTAGGACTGTTTTGGCTGCTGAAATAGTCATTTTTCAGCTGCTCTACTATGCTGAAAATAGCAACAAAAAAAAAACACTCAAATGTAGGGGTGTGGGCTTGTACTTTTGTACAAGTCTACACCCCACCCCTTTGCCTTCACTTTTAGCTATAAATAGGGCATTGAATGCCCTCATTTAACACAGATATGCCTACTGAAATTTACTGAAAAATAGAGAGCAAATACTTGAAAAATATATAGTAAGTTTAAGAGATAGGTTTAGAACAAAAAAACTTTCATATCTAAGGTATTTTGGAGCATAAATCTAAGCTTTTAAGGGTTTAAATAGAGGAAAAAAGGGGTTGTTCCAGTTAGTGTGGTTGCTGTGCTTTTCTTTCAAGCTTTTTGCTGTTGGTTTTCTTCATATTTAGCTGCTGGTCATTGGCTATTTGGAATATAAAATCTACATTGCTATTAGGCTAAAAAGGTCTACACAATAGGTAAATGTTTCTTTTGTTTTAAGCTTTGCACACTTGTTGTTTGCATTTCAGCTTTTTAAAGGCCATAAAGTGGAATGTATGGCCATATAAAATTGTTACTCATGCATAACTATTGTCAACTTTTTTTTGCTGGTGTGTTAGAAGTAAAAATAATTCGAAATGGTCAAATACTTTCATGTTTGCTATCCTTATATCACATTATTGTCATGAGTACAGGTGTATGAGAATAAAGAAATAGAAAGCTGTAAATATGTTTAACCTTTTGGGTCAACTTTGTCATGAAATAATTGAGTCGTAGCCATATGTGTTGGAGCAGTAGTCATATTTAATAGTTCGGAGTTAGAAATCAACAAGCTAATAAGCTCACGACTTCGCAATTAGGTAGGCAGATTAGGACATCAATGGTAAAGTTGTGTTAGTTGTCTCATATATATATTGGACAGTAGGCAAATTAATTAGGCTAACATTTGATTTTTTTCAAAGCCCATTAAAATTAGGTGACGTGAATTAAAGAGGACTAGCAATGCAAATTTTAAATTTGGACAGAGTTTGGTTGCACGTAGTTGGCCAGTAAGACCAAAACTCTAATCTATTTGATACAATTGTGATTGTTTTTTTTTATTACTTTTTGAAGCAAACGATCAAGTCATTCATTGGAGTTAGAGGGATATATAGATTTGTCGAATACAAAATAAATGCTGCGAGATAGATGCTTACATGAGTTGGTTTAACGATAAATAAAAGAAATAACACTTGATTAGGCATTGATAAATATGATTTGTGATCTACTTATTAGGTAAAAATTAATTATTTAAATTAAAAAGATCAATTTATTCTAAAGTATAGCCCGTGGGTTACTCGATACAATTTTCGTCCAATAATCAAAGCGTAACAAAGAAGGGCAATATACAACTCATTTTTTTTTTTAAAAAAAAATAGCCTCATTGGAGTTTAATTAAACTCTTCTAAAATAGACCAGTCCTTTGTGAGGTTGGAGATGCATAATACATTTTATTTATCACGAGTCAGAGTGTAAATTCGTCCAGTCCTCTGTGAGGTTGGAAAGGAATGACACTTTTAATTTTCTTAATCAAAGTATAAATTTAAATTGACGGCATTAGTATAACAACCATATTTCATAAATTAAAATTGCGACAATAAAGCAACTGTGCTTGGCACAGGACTCGAGGGTGCCTAATACCTTTCCGAGAGTTAACTGAGAACCTTACCCGAATCTCTAACGCAGACCATTAGACGAGTCAGAGGTGTTCCAAGGTACCTTTTGGTGACTTGGCACACCTTAAACTATGTCAAGTGGTGACTTTGAGTTCTCTAAATAATTTTGTACCTTTTAAACACCAGTCACGAGCCTTTAAATAAATAACACCTCCCTGCAGGAATTAAATTTTTTTTAGGGCGGGACACCCTCAGTCCCACCGAAACGGTCGAACAATCCCGTTAATGTTTATTAAAAAATATTTTTTTATTATTGTCCGACCGCCGTGGTCGAACAAAATTAAATAATTTTTTTTAATTATTGTCCGACCGTTGTGTGACCGCCGTTCACCGAAGCGGTCGGACACTTTAAAATCAGTAAAGTAGTGAGCCCGTCAAAACAGACTCACCCTCTCCCTCATTTCTTATTTCCTCTTCTCTCTTCTCTCTTCTAACCCGACCCCCAACCCCCAAGTCTCCATCAAAACTCCATCTAATCCATCAATTGGTAAGTTTTTTTTTTTTAATTTCACTATCTTCTTTAAATTTTTTCCTTTAATTTCACTAACCCTAACCCCCAATTTTTATTTTTTCATAAACACGTAGATCCGGGGCCACCACCTCAGGCAGCAGCAACGGGCACCACCAGCTGAGGCGGCACCACCAGCTACAGCGGCGCTGGACTGACTTTGGCATTATAAGGTTTTTTTTTTTCATTTTTTAAATAAATTAAAGGTTTGGTGATTTGTTTGAATGATAGTTATTTTTTGGATTAGTGTGTGTGCTTGTTATTTTAAAGAAATTATTGGATTAGTGTATTGATTGTGGGGTGGTTGTTAGAATTAAAGTTGGTTTGGTGTTGTTATTGATTTGGTATTGATTTTGAAGATGTTGAAAAATTGGTTTGGTGCTGTTATTGAACATTGCTTGAGGTTGTCATTTCGGTATTGGTTTTGGAGATGTTGGCTTTGAAATTTTGGTTTGGAATGTGTTGAATGACTTGCGAAGCTTTGAAACATTATTTTGGGGGTAGTAAAAATTCATGAAAACTGTAATGTGCACTTGAAGTAGGGTTAGGCTTGAAGTTGTAACATTGTATAATTGTGGCCTTGAACTTGCAAATTGGTGATATAGCTAGTTTTTTGCTTGAACTTGAACCTTGAACATTGTGACCTTGCTGTAGAAATACAAATTGGTGCTTGAACTTGAACCTTGTGACCTTGCTGTAGAAATACAAATTGGTGCTTGAACTTGAACCTTGTGACCTTGCTCTTGAACTTGCTATAGCTAGTTGCTCGGAATTGATATCATGAATTGAGATTAATAGTTTGGGGTTGTATGAGCATGTTTAGAGACTTGTAATAAAGTGAAATCTTGTAGTGAACAAATAGGTTCTTTTTATCTCCTAAATTGCTAAAGTTTGAATCTTGTTAACCATTTACAAGTAATAGGATACTTGTTTTACAAAGGGTGAAAATATGGAACTTTCATATCCTAAAGATAGTAAATGAACTAGTATCACACTTAACAATAATTTGACATTAGCTATAAATAATATAGTAGCTAAACAACTTAAAATATCTTATTTTGTAAATTGATTTATATGAAATAAACTATTTTTAAATATACATTTTGTAATCTTTGATTCTATTTTATTTCAAAGAAATAGATATAAGTTGCAAATGAGAAGTGCTATTAATTACTAAACGAAAATTCTAGAAAATAAATAAGTTAATAATATTATTTTTAAAGAAGAAGAGAATAGCAAAAAATTGATGAAATATTCATTGTTTAATCTTTTATTCTAGTTCATTTGATTCTTGAAAAGTGTTACTAATTACTAAATGATAATCTTAGAGAATAGATTAGTTAGTAATATAAAAGTAATTGACTTAGAAAATTATACAATTACTTAATCTTATGAAAATTGGTAGAGTATCAAAGTAATTTTCTTTTAATCTTTTCAATTGAATATGTTTCTCAAACTTGCAATGTTTGCGTAGATATGGATTATGGAAGCCGTAGTTGGATGTATAATACAAATAATCCCGGTCGGCGGGGGATGATGGAAGAATTTGCTATAGGTGTTGCAGAATTATTGCTAAGGTAAAAACACATGATGATTTTATAAGGAATGGCCAGATTAGGTGTCCTTGTGTGAAATGCAAGTGCACAAAAGTAAAGAATTTGGATGAAGTAGAAATGCATCTTTATGAGAAGGGTTTTATGCCAAATTATTTTGTTTGGGTTTATCATGGAGAGTCTCGTGAGATGCGCAGTAATATTGATTTTCAAAATATTTGTGGCGGTGGGAGTGGTCGATTTGTGGATACCGATCTTGATAATTATTGAATGAACGATATGGTTAATGATGCCTTTGGGATGTACCCGGATGAGCTATCGCAACCAGATACATCGCAGCCAAATGTCGATCACGTTCCCAATGATGAGGCAAAGCTCATCTATAAACAGTTGAAGGAAGCTAGTCGTCCATTGTATGAAGGCTCGGTGCATTACAAGTTGTCAGTTGCTGTTAGATTGTTAAGTATTAAATCTGATTTTGGTATATCTCAAGCAGCCATGGATTCCATCATTGGCCTTATGAATGAACTCAATCCGACTAACATGGCATTGCCAACTGATTATTACTACACTAAGAAGTTGGTTTCCACGTTAGGCCTTTCTGCACAGAGAATTCATTGTTGTGTCAACGGTTGCATGTTGTTATGATGCAGAATGAGAGACTTGTAAATTCTGTGAGGTGCCTCGTTACAAGCCGGTTCTAAATGCTAAAAAGAAGTCGATCCCTGTTAATTCGATGCATTACTTACTGTCACGACCTAAAATTTACTAAAAATAAATAAATAAAAGGTTGTGACTTAGGTGTTTAAAGGTACATTAATTATTGAGATTTACGGAGTCGCCACTTGACATAGTTCAGAGGTGTGCCAAGTCACCAAAGAGGTACCTTGAAACACCTATGACTCGTAAGTGGTCTGCGTCAGAGTTCCGGGGTAAGGATCTCATTTGACTCTCGGGAAGGTATTAGGCACCCTCGAGTCCTGTGCCAAGCACAGTTGCTTTATTGTCGCATTTTGTTAATTCGTTAAATATGGTTGTTATATTTTTGTCGTTCATTTAAAGTTACGCTTTGATTAAGAAAATTTAAAAGCGTCATTTCTATCCAACCTCACAGAGGACTGGTTAAATTCGTATTTTTATTCAGAAATTTAAAAGCGTATCATTCTTTTCCAACCTTACAAAGGACTGGACGAATTTACACTTTGATTCATAATAAAATGTATAGCGCATTTCCAACCTCACAGAGGACTGGTCTATTTAAAAGAATTTAATTAACTTCAAAAATAATTAATTTAGAATTGTCTTAATCTCAATTTAAATTTCTTTTAGCTTAATAAGTAGATCACAAATCATACTTATCGTTATATAATTGTACGAATCTTCACGATCCTATTTTTGTCTAATAAGTAGACCACCGATCATAACTATCAATGCCTAATCGTGTGAGTCTTTCAATCCTATTTGTTTGCCAAAATCGTGTTTGAAAGTGTCAAACTTCATTTAAGACTTCATTAAAAGACAAACTAATGATAATTGCTTTTTTTTTTTCATTGACAAGGCCGATCATTTAAACTAAACATGCCCGATCAAGCTTTAGAGAACTATCTGCAATGGCACTAACTTGTTGCATTCCTTTTCCAAGTTGACTAATTTGAAACATTTGCTTAAGTTCATCTACTTATCAGTATTATTCAAGACTTTACACAAAGTTGCTATTATTTTAGGATTTAACTCTTTTTATGTACAACGTGAGCCGAGATCTTGCCTAACATGCATTTATACAAGGAAAAATAAATAAATAAATAAATAAATATTTGAAACATTTTTTAGTCTTTTCTTCTTTATAACAAAACTAGACAGAAAACATCACATAAAAATGCAAGGTAATAGTGAGAATAAACTATTCGGGGCCTGGTCCGAAACTCAAGTTTGAGCTTGAACCAGGCCTTAACATTTATTTCTTGCTTGAAATTTCAAGCCTGAAAGAGGCCATTTTACACTAGGGGAATGATATTACAAGGTTAGAACTTTACCTTGTGAGCTAACACTGCCAGCAACAACGAACACCAAAGCCAAATCCAAACCGAAACAACCAAACAAACCAGCACCTAATAGAAATCTAAACCAACAAAGTAGCAGCAACAACAACTAAAATAGCAACGTGCAACAGCTAAGCGGACTGCGAACAAACCTATACCAGACCTTCTAATGGAGCCAAAATTCCAAAGCTAGTGAAAATGATCCCCAAGGCCCAAGCAAACAACCAGAACCCTTTAAAAAATGACTCGCAAACAAACTCTAGAACTCAAGACTTCTCTTTTCTTTTACTTTTGTTTACATTCTTCTTACTGTTTTCTCTAAAAAAGAATTCAGATCTGGAGTGTATGTTTTTTGATCTTCTTTTTTCTTTCTTTCAGATGTGTGTCTGTGTATCTCCCTTTTTTTTTTTTTTTTTTTTTTTCAGATCTGCTCCTTCACTGGTGTTCTCTCTGTTTTCAGATCTGTGTTTCTGTGTGTAGAGAAGTGAAGGTGTGTAGAGAAGTGAAGATGTGTATCTGATGTTGTGTGTCTCTCTGTGTCTTCAGATCTGAATTTCTTAGGAGAGTAGATATCCAGATCTCTTTTCTTCTGTTTTTTCTAAGTCAGAGTCCCCCCTTTAAGAGAGATAGCAGCAGCTTATATGGATAAAAGAGGGGGTAAAAAAGGGGAAAATTTTGGGTGAAAGTGATGTAAAGAGGAGGGAAAAAACTAAGGTGAAAGAAGGGGGGAAAATAGCTGTCCCAAAGCTGGTTGTGAAGACCAAAAATTACCTCTTCCATGCTATATTTCACCAACCCAAAAAGAGGGACAAAAGCTATCCTATTTTGGTTTTCCTCTTGCCTTACTATCTGAATATTTGATTCCCCTTCTTTAAATTTTCAGACTTTCCTAAACACTAAACTAAAATTTCAAAAAAACCAAACCTAAACTAAATCATCAGCCCAAAAGCTAATCGGACTTGAACTAAACAAGCTAGACTCACTAGTCTATTCTCTATGGACTTAAAATCACTGCTCATTTCTACATACACTTTTAATGCTAAGACATGAACAAGCAAAAGTCTTATAGGCAAGAAATCAGACAAAGCTCCATTTGGAAGAGCAAAATCAGTTCCTAGAAGCATCAACAAGCACAAGCACACTTTCATTTCCATAATTTGGACATTGAACAAACATACAATACAAGCTCTACATGGTAGACAATAATATGGACAGAAATAGAGGAAACGATGAATGATTCTAGGCAAATGAAAGAGCTACGATCGGATCGGATACATTACGCCAAGAACATGCTAAAGCAGACACCAATATATTGAACAATTTTACAACTTAAAGACTACATTTTGATCATTTAAAATAGAAACAAAGACTATGTATGCACGACTCACATACCAGACAAACTACAATTGATGTCTGAACAACAAGGTGAATGATTTTCCATATGCCAATAGCAAACAGTAGAAAAACCATTTCACAACCAAAGAAAAATTTATCCAAGGCATAAGAATAAATAAAGAGAAGGGAGGTAACAGTTCCAATCTAACCCGCTGCCGCACAAACGAATCCGCCAAGTCGACTGCCTCGACACCATTGCAGCCTTCACAAAGCCATCGCTTTCACTATTAGAATATCATCGCAGACCCCGCTGCCTTGCTACCACTGTTTCGCCTCCATGTTCATTGAGTCAACATTATCACCATCGTCCACAATGTCACAGCAACACCAAACTCCAGACGCATCGCAGCATAACAGTCACCAAAGCAACCATCACCTCTGTGAATCGCCTCGAGCAGCTGTGTCGTCATCGTTACATCGCCATCATCACCACTGGACAAACTCGTAGTCCACCACCACATTTTCAATTCAACATCATCATTCCATCGTCAAATTCATCACATTACTCGATGCCTTGCTACCAAACCAAACTAAAATAGCCCCGCCACTGCTTCGCCGAGCTACAAACGTCATCAAAATAGCTCCCCACATTATCTCAGCTTCAGGGATCAAAACCATCACTGACTCGAGCCCATCGCATCCCAAACATTTCAATGTCAAACAACGTCGCCTCACTACGACATCATCACACGCACACACACACACTATCGCAGCAAAGAACCAGCGTCACCACTGCCCCGCCGTAGTGTCGCCACCATACCTCGCCATAAATCAGTCAGCCACCAACGAAACAGTCATAGCCACGGCGGAAAAGTAGGAAAACAGGCAGAGATGCAAGGGGAAAAATGGAGCGATTTTCATGGGATTTTAAGCTTAGAAACGTATAGAGACAAGTTAAAGGAACCTGGTGATGTATATCTAATCGGAAAACTTGCCGGACTTAGCATTTACTTCACTTTTGCACTTCGATCTGCGACGAATCGAGCAGAATCGATGCGGGAAATGGGAAGACGGGGTCCCAGCGAGCCTAGGGAGATATAATTTATGCCGAAAATGATGGTGTCGCCGTCGGATATTCAGGTGGCGGAATCAAGGAGGGTCAAAATTAGGGCATAGTTCCTTTGGTCTGTCAATTTGGGGAAAAGAATGAACCAAAATAACAAGTTTTTATTTTTATACCAAAATAACCGGGTCGGGTCACCTAAGTGGACTGGGCTGATCTTTTGTTACAAATGGCTATTAAAAAGTTTTTTCTTTATTTAAAGAGTACACAATTAGCATAGAAATTAAACTACACAAAAATTGTAATGTTATCACAATTAAACGTAAAATTACAACTAAATACATAACAAGTAATTTTTTGGTGATTTCCATATTTTTTTTCCTAATTAATTAACTAAACTAGCTAAATAAAACGGTAAATTTGGCAAAATTCACATAACATTTATTACAACTATTTTACCTAATTTTTATATTTTTTGTGCCAAAATTAGGTGATTACACTTACCCCTTATACGTAGGTTAAAGAGGTTGTATGCGTCGATGAGCTCTGCTCCTCATATGAGAAGGAACCATGATCGTACAACGAAGCCGGGCATTCTAAGCCATCCGTCAGATGATGAGGCATGGAAACACTTTGATCAGGTGTATCCGTCATTTGCTAGTGAACCAAGAAACATAAGGTTGGGTCTATGTTCAGATGGGTTCACTCCTTTTGATGTCTCGTCTGCACCCTATTCTTGTTGGCCCGTATTTGTCACTCCATATAATCTTCCGCCCGAAATGTGCATGACTAGTCCTTATCTGTTTTTAAATTGCATAATCCCGGGTCCACATAACCCAAAAGCCTCGATTGATGTATTTTTGCAGCCTTTGATTGATGAGTTAAAGTTACTGTGGTATGAAGGTGTGGAAACATATGATATATCAACGAAACAGAATTTTCAACTGCGTGCTTCTTTGACGTGGACTATAAATGACTTTCCAGCTTATGAAATGTTGTCTAGGTGTTCCATTGCAGGTAAGCTCTGTTGCCCTTATTGTATGGAAGATACAAAAGCCTTCACTTTGAAAAATGGCAATAAGAACACATGGTTCGACTGTTTCCATCGATTCTTGCCAATGGACCATCCTTTTAGGAATAACACTAGTGCATTTATGAAGAATCAGGTTGATTTTGAGGAGCCTCCGCGAAGGCTGTCAGGAGTAGAAATATGGGATAGGGTTAAGGAGTAATCTAAGGCAACTGACCAACAGCCATTTAAAGCACCTGGTTATGGTATTGATCATAATTGGACTAAACAAAGTATCTTCTGGGAGTTGCCTTATTGGAAGGATAATCTTCTTCGACATAATCTGGATCCCATGCATATAGAGAAGAATTTTTTCGAGGCTGTCTTTAATACTGTGATGGATGTCAGGAACAAGACAAAGGATAACGTGAAGGCCAGGTTGGACCTTCAGGAACTTTGTAGGCGACCTGAGTTATACGTATCTTAAGTAAGCAATACGATTTGGCTGCCCAATGCTAGTTACACATTAGGATTAGATGAGAGAAGAATGATTTGTGAATGGGTAAATAATTTGAGCATGCCTGATGGATATGCGTCAAACCTAAAAATGTGTGTTGATATGACAGACGGTAAGTTGACTCACATGAAAAGCCACGACTGTCACATCTTCATGGAAAACTTGCTCCCAATTGCATTCAATGGCTTGCCTGATAAAGTTTTGAAACCCCTCACAGAGACGAGCCTATTTTTTAAGGAGCTGTGTTCTAAGACATTGAAGGAAGAAAATCTTAAGTCTTTGAAAAGTAACTTTCCTGTTGTCCCGACTAAGTTGACAAGAATCTTTCCCCCTGGGTTCTTTAATGTAATGGAGCATCTTCCAATTCACCTCGCGGAAGAGGCACAACTGGGAGGCCCGGTGCACTGTAGATGGATGTACCCTTTCGAGAGGCAAGGTTCATTCCTTTACTCAGTAGCTTTGTTTTTTAATTCATCTTAAGTAAATTAATTAATACAATGATTTTGCAGAATTATTGGCAAGTGTAAGTGGGACGTGAAAAACAGGAACCAAATTGAGGGGTCAATATGTGAGGCATATCTGGTTAGAGAAACTTCTCATTTCTGTTCGTATTATTTCGATCAGAATGTGCCATGTTTGCATAACAGGCCGGATCGACATGATGTCGGAGACAACAATGATCCGAATTATCCACCATTTTCTATATTCAATCAACCTGGGAGAGGAAAGTTAACGACTGAAGTATGCAAGTTCACTGACCGGGACAAAAAAATAGCTACAACACATGTGTTGTTGAATTATCCCAAGGTCACGCTTTTTTACAAGTATGATTTATTTTGCATTTACGCCTAACATTCAAGTTTCATCATTATTCTAACTAATGAGAATTTCTTTGGCGCATCATCCAGTCACTTTGTTGGTGTTTTTGGTGCTGATGCTGTTTATGAAAAGTTTTCAGATTGGTTTAGAAGATTTATAAGTGTTATATAAACAAATACTTAAGTTTTTTCCAGCTATATATGTATATATATTTTAATGTGTACAACTATATTGAATTTGTATATAGGTACTCAATCTGGAAAATGGCATAAACTTCTCATTGTTGCGTGATATATCTAACGGGCCGTATTATAAATACAAGAGTATGTCTAAGTACTTCGTTAATGGGTACAAGTTTCATACTAAAACATGGGCTAAGGGGAAGAAAACTAACAACAACGGTTGTAATCACCTAATTTTGGCACCAAAATTCATAAAATTGCTCGGAATAGCCGTATTAGATTCTTAGGATTTTTACAGAAATTTTCCTAAATTTAGTCTTTAATTTAAACTAAATTGTCGTTAATTAGGATGTAAAATATGGAAATATCAAAAATTACTTGTTATGGTTTCTTTAGCTTTGATTTTATATTTCAATTGCGATAGTATTACAAATTATGTGATTTTAATTTTAGTTGTGTGTGTGTTTTGATTAGTAGAGACTCGTTTAATGGCCATTTGTGCAAGAATTGTTAGCCCATTAGCCCACCACCTTAGCCCAATTCCCACATTTGGCCCGTCCAAGTCTTGATTGATCCTAGCCATTAGATCAATTTTGATCTAATGGCTCCCAAGCACCCATCCCTTTCACCTTTTAAGCCCCAAAATTCCCTTAGCCATCTAATTCCAAACAAAACACCCCAAGTCCCTTGTGACTAAACAAATGCTGCCGAAATTTCAAACCCCACCGGAAACTTTCTGCCGCCTCTGCTCCACCGTGGAGCCGCCGATCGGCCGCCGCCGGCCACCACCTCCGGTGGCCGGAAAAAATACAAATTATATATCATTCGAAAGATCTCGGCCCCCTCGTTCCATTTACGCTATTGGTTTCGTCAAAATCCAAGCCGTTTGGAGTAGATTGGAAGTCAAAGATCCGGTCAAACTTCAACTCCGACGACATTGATTTTTTCCGGTGAGTTTTTGGTTCCCTCTCTTCCTCTTCGCTTTCCCCTTCACCCTCGCATCTCCATCTCCCAATATCCCTCCCCTTTACCCGCTTCTCATTACCCCGTTTTGTTTCTCGTCTCAGTTTCTCTTCTTATTTTTTTTTTCTTTTTCTGTTTTGTTTGTTTTGTTGTGATGTTTGGTGTTGTTTGAGGAGGCTGTGGGGTTTATGCTGACGATGGGAGGGGACTGTTTTAAGTCATTGATTGGAGGCAGTGATGATGTTGTGGAGATGGCGAAGGCGAGGCAGTGGTGACGCCTGGGATGATATAGGGCTGTTTCTGTTTTGTTTAGGCAGTGGTGCTATGATGTTTGAGTGCAATGAGTGAGTTCGTGAGGCTGTGATGTTGATGATTCGCTGCGATATAAAGCAGCTACAGTGGTAGAAGCAGCGGGGCAGCGGGGTTCGGGGCTGAGACGAGGAAGTTTTGTTTAGCGAGCGATGGTGATATTGAGTGATGGCAAGGCTGCGATGATGGAGAAGCTATGATGCTGCTGCGATTAATGTGAAACGGAGCGAGGCAGCAGTGGCGACAATGGGAAGCTGATCGAGGGCAGTGCTGGTCGTGTTTTGGCTTTCACGGGTTACAAGTAAATCCCAATTATTTTGTTTCATCTCATTTCTTTAATGTTTGTTTTAGTTTAATGTTGTTAGTTTAGATGATTAGACTTGAAAATCATGTATAGCTAGTGCCGGTTCTGCTTATAAATCTGAATTCAGTTTGTTCAATATTAAGCTCATGTCTGATTTTGTTCCATGTCCCGCTTTCTGTTGGTTTGCACTGTTTAGTCTGAAATAAGCTGAAAATTGTATTTATCAAAAGAAATGGCTTTGACATATTGCTTGGTTTGATGATTAGCTTAGGCGAAATCATATTAACTTGGTCTGGTTTGATTCATGAAAGCAAAATATGTGTGTTTAACTATGTAAACTCATGGAAATAGCTGTAGAATGTCTCAATCGCTTCACTGTTTACTGCTTAGCTTTGTATTGATTATGTACACAAGCTAGTATTTCCTTTGGCTTGATTTTGCTTCTTTAATTGTTGAAACTTTGAAAGATAGCATTCTGGACTTTGTTAGGAGCTGGGAGACTTTGGTTCAGTTTTTAGTTTAGTCAATTTGTTTAGTTTTAAGTCTAGTTTGGTCCATTTAGTTAGTGTATGGGCTGATTAAGTGTTACAATGTTGGTCTTTTTCAGATTTTCTAGTTCAATTGTGAAGGGGATTTTGTTTTGAACTTGAAGTAGGTTAGTTGTCCAAGTACTTGTCCAACTTGGACAACTTATATTTTCAGACTTTTAGGGACAAATAGGGTGGCTGAAATAGTGAGAAAATAGTGCCAAAAAGCCTTAAAATGTGGGACTTGACAAGGGTACTCAAGTGGGGATGGGCTTGTACTTTTAGCCAACCAAACACTCCACCCTTTGATAATTTTTCAGCCATAAATAGGGCAATTTATTGCCCTCATTTGAACACCAACAGCTGCTGAAATTGACCAAAAAAAAAAAAAAAACAGAGCAAAAAAGGGTATTAGAAACTTGAGAAAAGTACGTTGTTTAAAAAGGGGGTTTAGAACCAAAAGAACTCAAACTTAAGAGTCTTTTGGGGTATAAACTTCAGGGTTGGAGTCAAGCTTAAGGTTAAAAAGGGGCTGTTTCAGTTTGCTTGTCGTGTTGCTTTTCAAATTTGCTTGCTGGTGTTGTCTCTTCCACATTAGGTAACTTCTTTTACCTTCTTTTTATTATTGTCATGGTATGATATTTGAGAATATATTTATATGGCATCTGTTATGATGAGGATTATTATATAGAATGTTTGTTCTCCGTTGACCAACTGGTGTATGTTCTGCTTTTTTTTTTTTTCAAAAGCCAAAATATATAAAAAAAAAAAGTATTAAAATTGGACATGGTTGATTATTGTTACAAATGTATTAAGCCTGCTTAAGGCCCAAAAGAATGAAGCAGGTCTATTTATGTTCTCGTGCTTTTCCTTTGTGTTGAGGGTCATATCCTGTTGTTGTATGTTTGCATGAAACACTAAGGAAAGAAAAGATTTTATTTTATTTTATTTTATATTTTTTTTTGCGAAAACTAGCAGCTATTATAGACCTTTTTTGGGATATTCTAAACATGACTAAAACTAAGATGTTTTTTTTTTTTTTGAAAATTTGGACGTGTAACGTTATTGGTACAATTTAAGCAATTTTGAGGTTCTTAATTGGATAAGCAGACATCAATACATTCTGAAACTTGATAAGGACTAATTAGCTTAAATAGGAATAAAAGTACAAATTTAAAAGGGCAAAACGTTGTGAACATTTAAATTTGTAAGTTTAATCCTGTTTTATGGCATTATTTAAGTGAGGTGAAAAAAAAAAAAGCAGGCTATACCCTAAAGAGTAAAACAAAAGGGGCTATTTGTTTCATTTTAAAGAGCAGTGACACAACTAACATTTTTTTTCACGTACGCTAGCCAACGATTTAATGATGTTAGCGTATATATACTATGTTTTGACAAGTTACATTTAAAAGAGGCAAAGTACAACAACTTTGTATTTTAAATAAGTGCAACTCTGGTAAAATAATTTCATAATCCCTGTTCCAAAAATAAGGATAAATTTAGGAGTCCCAATTTGTCACTTAATAAAGTTAGAAATTGCACTCAACTAATAGTCGATTAGGCAAAACTAAATAGGAGCGAGAAGGGTTTCTACGATTTAGTCTAATAATAAGTATGACTCGTGGTCTGCTTTTAAGCAATAAAATATAAATAAAAAAAGAAGATATGATAAATTTTGCGAATAAATTTTTTTTTACGGCATCTTATTTATACAAACAGGTTTAACCCATTTATGGATTTTGGCAAACGACTCACCTTCAATCTCGAGGAAGTCAATAAAAATTCGTTTTTTTTTTTAAATAGACCAGTCCTCTGTGAGGTTGGATAAAAATGACTCTTTTAAAACTTTCTGAATCAAAGTATAAATTGACGGCATTGATATAACAACTATATTTAATAAATTAAAATTGCGACAATAAGCAACTGTGCTCGGCACAGGACTCGAGGGTGCCTAATACCTTCCCGAGAGTCAACTGAGAACCTTACTCGAATCTCTAAACGCAGACCATTAGACGAGTCAAAGGTGTTCCAAGGTACCTTTTGGTGACTTGGCACACCTTAAACTATGTCAAGTGGCGACTCCGAGTTTTCTCTAAATAATTTTGTACCTTTTGAACACCAGTCACGAGCCTTTAAATAATAAACTTCGCAACCCGCGAGCCTTTAATAATTTTTTAGGGCGTGACAGCTTGGCGACTCCGCTGGGGAAAATTGGTGAAAACTAGAATCTCCGGCTTTGATAAAATTGTCGCATTTTTAATTTATTAAATATTTGGTTGTTATATTCTTGCCGTTATCACATGAAAGTTGAATGTTACTTCTTTGATATTGTTGAACTGTATATAAACTGTCTTCTTCCGCAAACCTCTGAGTCTTCTGGAACACTGCACACATACACGCCAGTTTCGCTTTGTCGGCTGGAATTTTCTGTCGTGTCTTCGGGCACAAAAAGTTAACCCTGTTTTAGGAGGAGGTGCGTTGGGTTAGGCCGTTAGACGTTGTCGACCGGTACCCCTGAGGCACTTCCAAATGGCTGAATCATTAGATCATGAACCCATTGAGTCACCTAGAGTTTGACCCGCTCCAATTTAGGTCGAATTATCTGCATATCATTGGATTTAGTGAGGTACGGTACCCCAAGTACCGTACCTGTCTAGGCAGACTCCTTCTGTTCGAGTGGGCCTGCAGGGCCCAAGCATGCTATGTGTTGCATTTAGGAAGGCGTTATGCTGACCGTTAGTCGAGGAAAGCGGACTTATTTGGAAAAAAAAATGAAAAAGGACAAAAGAAAATGAGGGAAAAAGAGATTGTTTTAAGAGGGGCAATTTCAGATTTTTTTTCAGAAATTTAGCAATTATTTTGTCACCCTTTCATTGACAAAAATTTTTGAGTCAATTTTTTATGCCGTTATAAAGACCAAGTTCATGTAAATTCAATCCCAATTTTTGTGTCATTGTCGTAGCCAATTTTGACTTGAAAAACAAAAAGAAAAGAATATCGGCAAGTATATTTAGTGTCGTTATAATGGCAAATTTTTCAAAAAAAAAAAAAAAATGAAGGAATTTTTTTTTTTTTTTATTGGCCGGGCTAGTCAATTGTTTAAATATTTTGTTGGGTTTGGCCTGCCCCTTTTTCAAGTTATTCTACAATATGTCCAAGTTTGCATAGTCCTAATTTTATTTTATTTATTTTTTTTAAAAAATAAAAAAATAGGTGACATGGCTGCATCGTCGTCTAGAGTAGGGAAGAGGAAATTTCCTGAGGGTTCTACGCCACCAGCCATTAGGATGGTTGATGAGGCACCTCTCGATTTGAGGAACTGGTGGTATAATATGAGCGATTCAAACCGGATGAATGTCAATGGTAGGATGGGTGAGATGTCGCATCTTTTGAGACCCAGGTTTCCCCCGCGCCGGGAGTTAATTAATGTCTTGATTCAGCATTGGGAGCCGTCTCAAAACACCTTTGTATTCCATGGTTTCGAGATGACCCCCACATTAGAGGAGATTGCAGGATTAATTAAGAAAGAGTTGGGCAAGCAGTGCATAGTGCCTCGATTTGTACGTAGGGAGGAGTTCTTGACATACATGCATCTGTGCCAGGATACACAGATTGATGTATCGTCAGGATTTATCAGTTTGGATTATCTTTTTGCTCGTTATGGGAAGGCTGACGGTTACACGACATACCTACCAGAGTTCGACCTCAAATGGGGGCATAAGGAGTGGCTTACATTCAGGGCAAATGCATTTGTTCTCGCTTTCTTAGGTACTATGGTCTTTCCATCGGAAAATGGACAAATATCTATCCATCTCAGCTGGGTGATGAAAGCTTTATTTGGAGGACTGAGAGATGTCACTATTGTGCCTATGATTCTGGGTAGTATCTACCGTGCTTTGACCCGCTGCAAAGAAAGAAAGGACCGATTTTTCGAGGGTTGCAACCTAATGTTGCAAGTTTGGTTCATTGAGCACCTACTGGGGCGTTCTGACCCTGCACTATTCCCCGATGCGCCCAAATGTAATTTGGGCACCCATCACTGACGCATTAGAGATGTTGTCTTACCGGTGAGTGTAGATGATTGGACACAGTATGTGGAGGCGCTTACTTCGGAGAGCATCCGGTGGCAGGTTAGCTGGTTCCCTTCGGGAGAGGTAGTTTATGGTTGTGTCGATTATGATAATAGGAACCATCCATTTTTTGTACTTTTTGGTCATAGAGGTACTGAGCCTTATTGCCCTACACGTGTGCTGCGACAGTTGGGGCATGTTCAGGATGTCCCAAGGGTTGAGGACGTGAGTAGGTACTCCTTCGAGCCTATTACTTTTGAGTTCCCTGAAGCTAGGCAGTGGTGCGACCTCTGGAAGAATATGAAGAGTATGCCCCGTACCACACAGATCTCGGATCGATACAGGGGCATGGTCACCCCTGAATATGTTTTCTGGTATGGTCGGCAACATGTTTTTGTAGCCTTGCCTACAAAGCCAATCAAAGGACCCTATGATGAGGAGTGCAAGATAGAGGTGAGGATGGTGATGCACAGAGTAGATGTTGAGAAGGAGTACTCGGCTTTGGTCCACCGTCTTCGCGCGGAGAGGGATGCCGCTCGAGCCGCCCAGTTTGAGGGTGCGGGTTTGGCACATCAGCACCTAGATACAGTCAGACGACTCCGTGAGTTGCACTCTGAGGCATTGGCAGCGAGGGATGACGATAGGGCAGCTTTAGCCGAGAGCATGAGAAGAGAGGATTATCATCGTCAGGATGCCATGGATGCTCGAGCTCGACTTGACAGGGCACTGGAGCAGGGAGATCAGCTCAGGGAGCTAGCACAGAGCCGACTTCAGGATACACAGGCTGCAGGACAGACTATCAGTGTAGTTTATCGGCAGGTTTATGACTCTGCTGTATATGTTGCACATGCTATCAGTGACTATAGGAGGTTGCCCGCGGAGGACCTACTTCCACATGTGCTTCCCTTCGTCACCAGAGTTGCAGAAAATTTGGCTGGAATGCGCTGCACCTTGGTGGAAGGCCCACCAGCAGATCCCGAGGAGCCACCAGAGGAAGACCTCGACGAGCCATTTGAGTCAGATCCAGAGGAGCCAGATGAGGCAGGGCCCGGATCACCTTAGCAGATATATGCCAGTCCGAGATGATGCAGCTCATTGTTTTTTGTCATTCATTTAGCATCTTGGACAGATTGTAGCTTTTATTATGTATTGGTATTTCTATTTCGAACAGTCGATCTAGTTTGTGTATTTTAATTTGTAGGAGCACTACTATTGCCCCATGTTGTCGGCAGGCTTTTTATATTATACTATTTCGACATTTATGAAAAATCAGAAAATCCAAAGTTGTGTCTCTCTATTTTTTTTAAAATGCACTTTCAATCTGATTTTGACCCCTCTTACATTTGAAGAAAAAGAGAGAAAAGAAAAAAAAGAGAAAGAAGAAAAATGAAATGATGAAATAATGAAAAGAGAGAAAAGGGAGAGAAAAATGGAAGGACAGAAAAAGCGAGAAGAAGAAAGAAATAAGGACCCGCTTTGTCTTGATTCGGGATGAGGCATAACGACCTTAGGTTTGTAGGCACGCTTTGCTCAGAAAATATGGTGTTTCCTAACCTGTTTTGTTTGCAGACAAGTATAGATTACCCGTGATTCGGTGCAGCACTTTTCCATTACCCTACTCTCAAAAAGATCTGAAATTCCATTTGGTAACATGGCCACTGAAGGCGACAAATCTGATGCCGGTTCCGAAGAAAATGATCGGACGACAGAAGAGGCCCTGACTCTGAAGCAATTCCTGGTAGACATGCATCATGCGATAACCACGGGACGGGCACCTCCTCCCATGCCAAACCTCCTGGAGGGGCTTGTGCCAACAGCTAGCCAGCGAGCGCCAGGCACATCTACGGCGGTCGAGGATCCGACCTATCCCCCTGGTTTTGGACCTAACCACGGTGCAACGAAAGAAGCTGAAGTGCGCCCTCATGCGCCACAACCGCCACCTCCACCACAAGGGCAGTATGGACAACATCCACCACAGGGACAGTATGGACCACCTCCCCCACAGGGACAGTATGGACCACCTCCCCCACAGGTTCCAGTTTTTTGGGGCCCAGCTAAGCCTGTCATGGCCAGATCCAACAGTGAACCACATCTCCAGGCTGGGGATCATCATTATGATCAGCACCATGAACCCCATTTCCGACACAGTGACTCATATGATCAGGGGTTCCATCGCGAGTCTCAGGTTGAGGTTGATCGATCGGGGAAGCTGGATGAGAGCGAGGTTCTGAGAAAAATGAAGGGCCTAGAACAAGCAGTAAGGACCATTCAAGGATATGGAGATCATACTAACATCTCTTTCAGGGATCTTTGTCCATACCCTGAATTGCAATTGCCAGATGGGTTCATAGTGCCGAAGTTTGATCTATACACCGGGCAAGGAGATCCAAGGGTTCATATGAAAACCTACTGCAACAAAATGAGAGGGGTCAAGAAAGACAAACTGTTGATAGCATATTTTTCTGAAAGCTTGGGGGGCGCAGCTGCCGAATGGTTCATGAGGCAGGATTTAACTAAATGGTTGTCATTCGAGGATATGGCACAGGCATTCTATGACCAATACAAGTACCACATTGAAGTTTTGCCAGATCGGTCCTCTTTGGATGCGATAAAAAAGAAGCCAAGTGAAAGCTTTAGGGAGTACGCCCTCAGATGGCGCGAGCAGGCCGCCCGAGTGAGCCCCGCAATACCGGACGACGACATGGTCCGTTTGTTCATCGAGGCGCAGGATGAGGCGTTCTATGGTTCATTGATCGCCGCATTTGGGAAACCGTTTAGTGAAGTCGTCAAGATGGGAGAAATGATTGAGAGAGGAGTCAAAGCTGGTAAGATTGTGAGCCAGACTGCTTTAAAGGCGACTACACAGGCTGTGCAGACCGGGGCAGCAGGGTTTGGTAAGAAGAAGAAAGAGGATGTATCCATGGTAGGGTCAGGTCCGCGAAAATGGAACGAGGAGAGATACAATCAACATAATTCATACCAAGCTCCACAGACACCCCGTTTACAACACTATTACCCGCCACAAAATGCACAATACTCCATGCCTCCACCCCAATACTCTGTACATGCACCACAACCATATGCTCCAACATCCTATCCGCAATGGCGTCCCCCAGCCCCACAGCCTGCATATCACATTCACCAAGCTCCGCCTAATAATTATCAGGCTCCTCCAAACCCTACCTACCGACCAAGAGGTCCTGCAGGCTTCCGTCCAAGAGCTGAATTCAGGAAAGCCCGAGAGGAGAAAAAGAGAGAATTCACACCAATCGGAGAATCTTACACCAGTATCTTCGAGAAATTGAGAGCCTTGGATATGATAAAGCCAATTCAAGGAAACATGCAGCCCATTGGGAAAGTGGACCACTCTCGGCATTGTGAATACCATTCGGGCGCACCAGGACATGATACAGAAGATTGCTATTACCTCAAGAAGGCAGTGCAAGATCTGATTGACAATAACCGAATTGTGATCGAAGATGCAGAAATGCCAAACATTAATCGCAATCCTTTGCCGGTCCATGATGTACACATGGTGGGTGTATGTGAAGGGGGATTCGAAGACGAATCAGCAAGGCCAATAGTGTCGGTCGATGCTATAACAATTGGAGTGGAAAGGATGCAACCAATTCTTTCGGTTGTGCCGGGGAAAGTGGGGCATCCTATCCAGCCAAACAAGCCAGTATTGACATTGAGAAGAGCCATTGAGCAAAAGGAAGATATGGCTGAAAAACCAAAATTGGTGATCCAAAGGATCAGCAAAAATGGAGAGGAGGCGGGTTGTGTGGCCAAACCAAAGTTGGTTATAAGAAGAACACCCTGTGAAGATGATCAAAACAAGCTGTGTGACCCTGTTGTCATAAAGAGTGCACCTCAGATTCCTGTGAGAAACACTAATGCTGTCCCATGGAATTATGACAAGGCATTGGTAACATACAAAGGAAAAGAGGTTGTGGCGGAAACAACACAAGTTGGCGGTCTTACTCGTTCTGGGCGGTGCTTTACCCCGGAAGAGTTAAGAAAATCAAAGCAGGCTAGAGAAAATCAGGGCCCCATCAAAGAGCCTGTCACCGAGAAAGAGGCAGAGGAATTCCTTAAAAAGATGAGAGTGAAAGATTACTCCATTGTGGAGCAGCTGAGGAAGACCCCTGCTCAAATTTCTTTGTTGTCCTTATTGATGCATTCTGAGACACACCGTCATGCTCTGTTGAAAATACTGAATGAGGCTCATGTCTCCGAGAAGATGACCGTCAGCAATCTTGAAGAAGTCGCAAGTCGTATCTTTGAGGTAAACAGGATCACTTTCACTGACGAGGAACTGCCAATGGAAGGCACGGGTCACAACAAAGCACTGCATCTGACTGTCAAGTGTGACAATTCTTATGTCACAAGGGTACTAGTTGATGGTGGGTCCGGTTTGAACATCTGTCCATTGTCTACCTTAAAGAGATTGAAAGTCAACATGGACAAAATTCAGACAAACACCATGAGTATCCGTGCTTTTGATGGAGAGAAACGACAATCGATTGGTGAGATAGAATTGATACTGACAATCGGGCCCGTGGATTTTGCTATCGATTTCCAAGTTCTTGATATGGATTCGTCTTACAACCTGTTGTTGGGAAGGCCCTGGATTCATATGGCGGGCGCAGTACCGTCAACTTTGCACCAGACTGTGAAGTTTGAGTGGAACTGTGAGATGATCATGGTACACGGAGAAGGAGATTTGTCAATCTATAAGGACCCATCCATTCCAGTTATCGAGGTCACCAATGATAGCCCAACTCTGATATACCAAGCCTTTGAAGCAGTCAATGTGGAAGAGGTTCCTGAAGGCAAGCCTTTGCCCCAAGCGAGATTGTCAGAAGCGGCAGTCATGATGGCTACGGAAATGTTGAAGCATGGTTTCCAGCCCGGGAAAGGTCTCGGGGCAGCGCTACAAGGAATGTCGCGTCCAATTAGTCCACTTGGCATTCGAGGTACCTGGGGTCTGGGATACAAGCCCACAGCTGCAGACAGAGTAAGAGCTAGGAAGATGAAGAAACAAGAATGGTCTCTCGAGAAGCCTGTCCCTTGCCTCGCTCAATCTTTCACGAGGTCCAACGAGGGCAAGTCTATTTCCAAAAATGCTGAGGAGACTGAGGAACAGAAGAAGGTACTGTCAGACCTGAGACACGTCTTTGGCATCAACATGGTGCAAACTGGTGAAGGACCTAGCAATGCAGAAATCCAGGACATTGGCCCTGATGTGAAGCTGAACAACTGGGAATCCATGCCTCTCCCCACTAGGAGGGGCTATTGGTAGCAAGTTTTGTTATCCTTTCTGTATACTTGGTTATTCTAAGGGTTGTAATCCAAGTATATTTATTTTGCTCGTTATGATGTCAAACCCTTTTATCTTTCAAATTCAATGAAAAGCAAAACATTGCTTCTTGTCTCCTTATTCTATCTCTTTACTTTCCTGATTTTGTTCTTATTTCTTTCTGTAGCTATGTTTCTGATGGCCTTAATAACATGACATGCATGCTGAAATCACGCCCTGATCTAAACACACAGTTTAACTTGGTCTCATTGAACCAACCTGAACTAAAGGAAATTAATGATGGGAGGTGGAGTGAGTATGAGATGACAGTTGAGGAGGTAGACGAGATGAAAGAGGCTGATACGGAAGAAATCTTTGAGGAAGAATATGATGAGGAGAGAGCCGAGAGGGAAATAAATGGGGAATTAGAACAATTTGAAAATAAGCCTAAGCCCAATCTGGATGACACAGAAAATATAAATCTGGGAAGTGCCGATGACGTCAAGGAAACCAAGATAAGCATGCACGCTGTACCGAAAGTGAAAAATGACATAGTTCAAGTCTTGCTTGACTATAGAGACGTGTTTGCCTGGTCGTATGATGACATGCCCGGTTTGAGCACAGATTTGGTGGTTCACAAGTTGCCGATCAATCCTGGTTTTCCTCCAGTCAAACAACTCCGGAGGAAATTCAAGACAGATGTGAGCAAGAAAATTCATGATGAAATTATGAAGCAACTATCAGCAAAGGTGATTCAATCGCTTCAATATTCCACCTGGTTGGCCAATGTCGTGCCAGTACCCAAGAAAGATGGGAAGACAAGAATTTGTGTTGACTATCGAGATTTGAACAAGGCCAGTCCCAAGGATTACTTCCCTTTGCCTAATATTCACATTCTCATAGACAATTGTGCCAAGAATGAGATTCAGTCTTTCGTGGATTGCTATGCCGGATATCACCAAATCTTGATGGATGAGGATGATGCAGACTAGACGGCATTCACCACACCTTGGGGAACCTTTTGTTATAGAGTCATGCCGTTCGGTTTGAAGAATGCTGGGGCAACGTACATGAGAGCCATGACAACCGTCTTTCACGATATGATACACAAAGAAATTGAGGTGTATGTGGATGATGTGATAATCAAATCAAGAACAGCAGAGGATCATGTTAAAGACCTCAGGAAATTCTTTGAAAGACTCAGAAGGTACAATTTGAAGTTGAACCCGGCTAAATGTGCATTCGGTGTCCCAGCTGGGAAGTTGTTGGGTTTCATTGTCAGTAGGCGAGGCATTGAATTGGATCCTTCAAAGATCAAGGCTATACAAGAGTTACCTCCGCCAAAGAACAAGAAAGAAGTTATGAGTTTCCTTGGAAGATTGAACTACATCAGTAGGTTCATCGCTCAACTCACTACAACTTGTGAACCAATCTTCAAGCTGCTAAAGAAAGATGCTGCAGTCAAGTGGACCGAGGAATGCCAAGCGGCTTTTGACCAAATCAAGCAATACTTGTCAAATCCACCTGTGTTGGTCCCACCGGAGCAAGGCCGACCTTTGTTCCTCTATTTGTCGGTGATGGATAATTCATTTGGTTGTGTACTGGGACAACATGATGCCACGGGCAAGAAAGAGCAGGCCATTTACTACATGAGCAAGAAGTTCACGGATTATGAGGTCAAGTACACTTTGTTGGAAAGAACGTGTTGTGCCCTCACTTGGGTAGCACAAAAGCTGAGGCATTATTTGTTGTCATACACTACTTACCTCATATCCCGGATGGACCCACTGAAGTATATCTTCCAGAAGCCAATGCCAACGGGAAGGCTCGCCAAGTGGCAAATGTTACTCACAGAGTTTGACATAGTCTATGTCACCCGGACTGCAATGAAAGCCCAGGCTTTGGCCGATCATTTGGCCGAGAATCCAGTGGATGATGAGTATGAACCTCTCAAGACATACTTTCCTGATGAAGAGGTTGGCACAATTGAGGAGTTGACTTCGGAAGATGATCATTATTGGAAGCTATATTTTGATGGGGCCTCTAATTCCAAAGGTGATGGTATTGGGGCTGTTCTCATATCGCCAACAGGACATTACTATCCGGCGGCTGCACAACTTCGTTTCTGGTGTACCAATAACACGGCAGAATATGAAGCTTGCATCATGGGTCTACGCATGGCAATAGACATGGACATCAAAGAACTACTAGTGATTGGAGATTCTGACCTACTAGTACATCAAATCAAGGGTGAATGGGAAACTCGAGATGTGAAACTCATCATGTATAAGCAGTATTTGGAAGATCTTTGCCAAAGATTTGATTCTATTGAATTTAGGCACATCCCAAGAATGCACAATGAGTTGGCTGACGCTTTGGCTACATTAGCATCCATGCTTAATCATCCTGACCAAACTCATATTGATCCTCTCGAGATTCAAGTTAGGGATCAACATGCTTATTGCAACACGGTTGAAGAAGAACTTGACGGTGAGCCATGGTATCTGGACATCAAAAACTACATCAAGAATGGAGAGTATCCAGCGCTGGCAGAGAGCAATCAGAAAAGAACCCTCCGCCGTCTTGCCAATGGTTTCTTTCTGAGCGGAGGGATACTGTACAAGAGAACTCCAGATCTGGGACTGTTGAGATGTGTGGACGCACAAGAAGCCTCGATAATTCTTAATGAGGTACATTCAGGAATTTGTGGGCCACACATGAATGGCTATGTGCTAGCCAAGAAGATCTTAAGAGCAGGTTATTTCTGGCTCACCATGGAGCGAGATTGCATAGGGTTCGTGAGAAGATGCCACCAATGTCAAGTGCACGGTGATTTGATACATTCGCCTCCCTTGGAGCTCCACACAATGTCGACTCCTTGGCCTTTTACTGCATGGGGAATGGATGTCATTGGCCCAATAGAACCAAAGGCGTCGAACGGGCATAGATTCATCTTGGTCGCCATTGATTATTTTACCAAGTGGGTGGAAGCAGTGACATTCAAGTCGGTAACAAAGAAAGCTGTGGTCGATTTTGTCTATTCGAATATTATCTGTCGATTTGGTATCCCTAATACCATTATCACCGATAATGGGGCAAACCTCAACAGTCATTTGATGAGAGAGGTATGTGAAAGATTCAAAATTGTGCATAGGCATTCCACACCTTACCGTCCAAAAGCAAATGGGGCGGTCGAAGCAGCAAACAAGAATATTAAGAAGATCCTTTGAAAAATGGTGCAAGGATCAGGGGATTGGCATGAGAAGCTGCCATTCGCTCTTCTGGGTTATCGTACAACTGTGCGCACCTCAATAGGTACAACTCCATATGAATTGGTGTATGGGACCGAAGCAGTCATTCCGGCAGAAGTCGAAATACCATCCTTGAGAATCATTGTTGAAGCTGAGATCGAGGATACTGAATGGGTCAAATCCCGCTTGGAACAATTGGCTTTGATTGACGAAAAGAGGCTAAATGCAGTATGTTATGGTCAACTATATCAGAAGAGAATGGCCAAAGCATACAACAAGAAAGTGCGCCAACGCAAGTTCATCGAAGGTCAGTTAGTTTTAAAGCGCATCTTTCCGCATCAGGAAGAATCAAAGGGCAAGTTTGCCCCAAATTGGCAAGGACCGTACGTGGTGAAGAAGGTGTTGCCCAATGGTGCTCTATTCCTGACAGACAACGAGGGCACGATGGTTGAAATGATTGTTAATGCTGATGCAGTGAAGAGGTACTACATTTGATGTTTTTGGGTGGAGTAACGAAAGGCTTTGTTTCCCTTACCTAGATAATGTACCCCTCTTGTTAGCCTTTGGCTTTGTATTGGTTTTGTAAAACCCTTATTGGGAATCTTTGTAATTGCGATGAAATGAAGAAAGAAAGATCCAAAACAAATTTGGCATTAAGTTGCTAGAGCTACGTCTGACCTGATTCCTCTCAAAAGGATACGTAGGCAACCATTCAGGTGCGGTCACATCAAAGAAAGTTCTAAAAGTTCCCTAGTTTCATATCTGAGGAAGTTTTAAAGTTTCCTAGTTTCATATCAGGAGATATTTCATCCTTTTCTCTATCTCACATCGACGCAAAGCTTGCCTCTAAGTTTGCGGCCAAAGTCAAAGAAAATCCAAAATCCGCGGTTTCTGCTAAACTGGGGCAGAAGTTTGTTTTTATTTTATTTTTATTTTATCAATAAAATAAAAACAAACTTCTATTTTGTTGTACCATTCATTCATTCTTGAAAAGGGGGGAGATGCTTAAGGCGCCCTATTACAGGCCAAACATTGCTTCCAAACTCAGATAAATGTCTAATAGACCATTTTGGCCAATCTTGAGAATGTCAATCGAGCAAGAGTTAGCTCAAAAATCATCATCAATGGGTGGAACTAAAGAGGTCCACAGGAGAAAGAAGAAAAAGAAAGAAAAAAAAAAGAAAAGAAAAGAAAAAAAAAATGAAGTCTTGTTGGTGAAAACCTGAAAGGGCGCCACATGACAAACAGTTAGGCAAAAGAACAAAGAGAGGTTAGTCGGTGAAAACCCTGAAAGGGGCACCGCTAACCGAATGAGGGCTTTGGTAACTGTCATCAAGTGGGGTTTGACGAGTGTTGCTTTGAATGTTTCTATTGGGGAAAGAGTCGAGGGACAACTGTTGTGAATGGATCAGGGTTCGAGGCCAAGATGCACGTCATTTTATTGAGGTCATCGTTTTCACCTCCAGATAAGTCCTTTTACTTTCCTGAAGGGCATCTCTCATTCAGAGCCCTTTATCCGAAATTTCTTCCACTTATGCCTTTCATTCACAATAACATTGAAACGAGCAAAAGAAAGTTTCGCAAAAATTGTTCACCTGTTTTGCAGTTGTAGCGGAGCACATTCAGGACCGGCCTGGATAATGGAATGCCTATGAGGCAGTTTGGCATCTGGAGTAACATGCCAAGGTTTGCACCACAGAAGAGACTATCAGAGAAATATATCGTTCCTAACAAAGTTTGACTAATGACTAGTTGGAACATTTGGGCCGCATGATGTTCTGTATCGAAGGCCATTTGAAATACAAGAAAGCAAAAGAATGGAGAATGAGGAAGTAGTTTTAAAGAAGTCAGGGAACCCACCTGGAGAATGAGGGAGTAGTTTAAAAGATGTCAGGGAGCCTGCCTGGAGAATGAGGGAGTAGTTTAGAGAAAGTCAGGGAGCCCGCCTAGAGAATGAGGGAGTAGTTTAGAGAAAGTCAGGGAGCCCGCCTGGAGAATGAGGGAGTAGTTTAGAGAAAGTCAGGGAGCCCGCCTGGAGAATGAGGGAGTAGTTTAGAGAAAGTCAGGGAGCCCACCTGGAGAATGAGGGAGTGGATTAGAGAAAGTCAGGGCACCCGCCTGGAGAATGAGGGATGTTATTTTAGAAGTCAGGGAACCGGCCTGGAGAATGAGGGAGTAGTTTAGAGAAGGTCCAGGCGCCCACCTGAAGAACGAGGGAATACATTTGAAGAAGTCCAGGCGCCCACCTGAAGAACGAGGGAATACATTTGAAGAAGTCCAGGCGCCCACCTGAAGAACGAGGGAATCCATTCTGTAAAGAGGGAAGATCCACCTGAGCCAAGATCGAGGGTTTATCTTTTCTACAAAAAGCAAGGCCCACCTGAACCAAGAGCGGTGGCTTTATTTTCAACAAGTGAGGGGAGCAAGAACCAATAAGCTCATCTCGGGAAGCATGAAGACTTAGCATAGGAATTGTAACTTTACATTTTTATGTTGTACTTTCATTTTCTCTGTAATGCAATGACCGCCAATCAGCAAGCAACCAGTGACCAGCAGCGACAGCCCTTGTGTGCCTAAGAGTGTCTAGTATCAGCCCCAAGTGTGTCTAGAAGAGTCTATAGTCTGTCGTAGTAGTCTAGAGTGTCTAGTGTCATCTTAGTGGTCTAGAGTGTCTAGGTTTGTCTTAGTGAGTCTAGAAGAGTCTAGTGTCTGTTTGAATGCGGTAGTCCCAGCTACCGCACGTAAGGAACTACACTGACCTGATCCCTTAGTCCAGGGATATGTAGGTAACTTTGTTCTCGGTTAAAACCGAAATTCAAGGTACGGTCACCATTTTGAAAAGCATGCTCTCGGCTAGAACCAAAAAGCCAAAATTAGTTGTCGATTACTTCTTTGTCCGAAAACTCTTCGTGTTCCCGAACAAAGAGGGGCAGCTGTAATCACCTAATTTTGGCTCCAAAATTCATAAAATTGCTCGGAATAGCCGTATTAGATTCTTAGGATTTTTACCGAAATTTTCCTAAATTTAGTCTTTAATTTAAACTAAATTGTCGTTAATTAGGATGTAAAATATGGAAATATCAAAAATTACTTGTTATGGTTTCTTTAGCTTTGATTTTATATTTCAATTGCGATAGTATTACAAATTATGTGATTTTAATTTTAGTTGTGTGTGTGTTTTGATTAGTAGAGACTCGTTTAATGGCCATTTGTGCAAGAATTGTTAGCCCATTAGCCCACCACCTTAGCCCAATTCCCACATTTGGCCCGTCCAAGTCTTGATTGATCCTAGCCATTAGATCAATTTTGATCTAATGGCTCCCAAGCACCCATCCCTTTCACCTTTTAAGCCCCAAAATTCCCTTAGCCATCTCATTCCAAACAAAACACCCCAAGTCCCTTGTGACTAAACAAATGCTGCCGAAATTTCAAACCCCACCGGAAACTTTCTGCCGCCTCTGCTCCACCAAAAAGCCTTAAAATGTGGGACTTGACAAGGGTACTCAAGTGGGGATGGGCTTGTACTTTTAGCCAACCAAACACTCCACCCTTTGATAATTTTTCAGCCATAAATAGGGCCATTTATTGCCCTCATTTGAACACCAACAGCTGCTGAAATTGACCAAAAAAAAAACAGAGCAAAAAAGGGTATTAGAAACTTGAGAAAAGTACGTTGTTTAAAAAGGGGGTTTAGAACCAAAAGAACTCAAACTTAAGAGTCTTTTGGGGTATAAACTTCAGGGTTGGAGTCAAGCTTAAGGTTAAAAAGGGGCTGTTTCAGTTTGCTTGTCGTGTTGCTTTTCAAATTTGCTTGTTGGTGTTGTCTCTTCCACATTAGGTAACTTCTTTTACCTTCTTTTTATTATTGTCATGGTATGATATTTGAGAATATATTTATATGGCATCTGTTGTGATGAGGATTATTATATAGAATGTTTGTTCTCCGTTGACCAACTGGTGTATGTTCTGCTTTTTTTTTTTTTCAAAAGCCAAAATATATACAAAAAAAAAAAAGTATTAAAATTGGACATGGTTGATTATTGTTACAAATGTATTAAGCCTGCTTAAGGCCCAAAAGAATGAAGCAGGTCTATTTATGTTCTCGTGCTTTTCCTTTGTGTTGAGGGTCATATCCTGTTGTTGTATGTTTGCATGAAACACTAAGGAAAGAATAGATTTTATTTTATTTTATTTTATTTTTTTTTTTGCGAAAACTAGCAGCTATTATAGACCTTTTTTGGGATATTCTAAACATGACTAAAACTGAGATGTTTTTTTTTTTTTGAAAATTTGGACGTGTAACGTTATTGGTACAATTTAAGCAATTTTGAGGTTCTTAATTGGATAAGCAGACATCAATACATTCTGAAACTTGATAAGGACTAATTAGCTTAAATAGGAATAAAAGTACAAATTTAAAAGGGAAAAACGTTGTGAACATTTAAATTTGTAAGTTTAATCCTGTTTTATGGCATTATTTAAGTGAGGTGAAAAAAAAAAAGCAGGCTATACCCTAAAGAGTAAAACAAAAGGGGCTATTTGTTTCATTTTAAAGAGCAGTGACACAACTAACATTTTTTTCACGTACGCTAGCCAACGATTTAATGATGTTAGCGTATATATACTATGTTTTGACAAGTTACATTTAAAAGAGGCAAAGTACAACAACTTTGTATTTTAAATAAGTGCAACTCTGGTAAAATAATTTCATAATCCCTATTCCAAAAATGAGGATAAATTTAGGAGTCCCAATTTGTCACTTAATAAAGTTTGCACTCAACTAATAGTCGATTAGGCAAAACTAAATAGGAGCGAGAAGGGTTTCTACGATTTAGTTTAATAATAAGTATGACTCGTGGTCTGCTTATTAGGCTAAAAAGAAATTAATTCTATTAGACTAATTTTTTTTTAAGCAATAAAATATATAAAAAAAAAGATATGATAAATTTTGCGAATAATTTTTTTTTACGGCAGCTTATTTATACGAACAGGTTTAACCCATTTATGATTTTTGGCAAACGACTCACCTTCAATCTCGAGGAAGTCAATAAAAATTTGTTTTTTTTTTTTTTAAATAGACTCCTCTGTAAGGTTGGATAAAAATGACTCTTTTAAAACTTTCTGAATCAAAGTATAAATTGACGGCATTGATATAACAACTATATTTAATAAATTAAAATTGCGACAATAAAGCAACTGTGCTCGGCACAGGACTCGAGGGTGCCTAATACCTTCCCGAGAGTCAACTGAGAACCTTACTCGAATCTCTAAACGCAGACCATTAGACGAGTCAAAGGTGTTCCAAGGTACCTTTTGGTGACTTGGCACACCTTAAACTATGTCAAGTGGCGACTCCGAGTTTTCTCTAAATAATTTTGTACCTTTTGAACACCAGTCACGAGCCTTTAAATAATAAACTTCGCAACCCGCGAGCCTTTAATAATTTTTTAGGGCGTGACAACGGTGTGTGCGTGTGAAAGGTGGTACTGGTGAGCAGGATGTAGACTTTGATTACTATGGTGTGATTGAGGATATTTTAGAGGTAGATTTTGCAGTAGGTTGGTCTCGTAAAAGATTGGTGCTTTTTCGGTGCAAGTGGTTTGATCCGAGTCCCAGGGGTATGAGGGTAGACCCATGTTCTAAAGTAGTTGAGATTAATCAAAGAAGGTCATATGGAAATTATGAAACTTTCATCATTGCCCAGAATGTGAAGCAAGTGTGGTACGTTCCTTATCCACCGACAAAGAACAAAGCCAAATCCAAAGCAAAGGTCAACTGGTGGGTTGTTCTAAAAAGCAAGCCGTTGGGAAGAGTTGAAGTAAATGATGTATTAGATGTTGCATATCAAAATGAGGTTTCAACTGTTCCCTTGATTGCGGATATTGAATTAGTCGACCAGTTGCAACATAGTGAAGGTGTCTATGAACAGTTTGATGAATCGGTGGTTAGACGTGAAAAAAACACGACTAATTTTGGAGAAGGAACATCTAGGGCAAACGAGGAGGATGAATATATGGATGATGTTGAAACAACCGAGGAAGAATTTGTCGATGACGATAAGGAAAGCAAGGAAGAAGAAATAGCCGATGTTCTTGACACAAATGATGATGACTGACATGTTCGTAGTAAGCCGGTTGTCATGTTACTACAATTAATAGCACTACTTTATAAATGTACTCCGTTCTAAATTTGTATTTTGTTTTCATTGTGCTAATTTATTGTGCTTATTTTACAGATATGGCATCTACGGGCAAGGGTAAGGGGAAAAAAAGGGTCAAAGTACCTCTTCTGCTTCCGGTCATATTACTCCTCCTGCTTCTGTACCTCATATGCTTCCTACATCTCCTCCGTCGACATATGATCCTGGATTTTTCACTCCACCCGGATTTTTTCCCCCGGGCATGCCACATCCTACATTGTCTGGTTATATTGTTCGTCCGCATGGCTGCCCAAGTTCTTCCATGCCTTCTGGATTTTCCAGTCCATCTCTGTCCCCTTCATCATCTACTCCTTCTGGATCTATTGTACCACCTTCTGAGACATTTAGTTGTACTGTACCACCGCAGACTATACCATATTGGCATGCGAGATCGCCCTATTACATTGGTGAAGCAGGATCACATGACGGAGGCTTGGTGATTATTTATCCAGAGGGTAGTAAAGGGTAAGTATTATTTTTGTAAGTTTTTAACTATTTAATCTTGCTTTGAAGTTTAATTTTTAGTATATTTATTAACTCTGAATTTTTTTTATCTAGTTTTACTCCCTCGCATGTGGCTACGCCCATAGTCACAACATGCATAAGATATAGCTGGACTGATGCGTGGTCGTCCTGGGGTGCGGTACCTTTCCCGGTAAAGCTGAACATGTTTGAAGATTTTAAAATAATAACTATGCATAAGATTTATTAATAATTTAGTTAAGTTTTACTTATATTTAAATCTAATATTTTTAATTATTTCAGACAAAGTGTAAGTGGCATGTTGCCTTTGATAGCCTTATCCGAAGCAATTTCCTCAAAAAATACGGTGATCTAGTCAAGGGCTCCATGTATACTTGTCGGGATAGAGGACAGAAGCCCGATTGGATATTTGAGCCTCAGTGGCTACAACTGATCAAATACAGGGAGAGTGATGAATTCAAGAAGAGGAGCGCCCAAGGAAAGGCAGCACGAGCCTCCGAAAAGGGTGGATCGCTGCACACCGGGGGCTCAGTTAGTTGCGGGACTCAGCGGATGCTATTGGTAAAGATATTTAATTTATATATATTGTTTTTAATGTAACTCTCGTTAATTTTTTATCTAACTTGTCCTCTTCTAATATTTGTAGGAAAAGAAAGAAGGGCGGACAGTACCCCAGCCCGAAATGTTTAAGACTAGACATATCTACACGAACAAAAAAAGGGAAGAAGTCTGGGTCGAGCCGCGCGCTAAAGAGTTGTGGGTAAGTTATTAAATTCAAAATTTTTTGTATAATCCTTCAATACTTATACATCTAATTTTTATTATTAATTTTTTTCAGGAAAAGGCTTCAGCGGCTTATGAAGCAAGGTTGGCAAGTCAAGCTTCCGAGTGTGTAAGTAGTACCCCAGCTCCAATGACCCTTGAGGAGGAAACCGCACTATGGTTGGAGGTGAATGGAAGGGTAAAGAAGGGATGTGCTTACGGTCTTGGTTCCCAGTATGCCTCGGATCGTCTGAATCCAGGTTTGTTTGGCTCTTACACTCCTACTAGCTCAGTTAATTCATCCGTGGAAGCTCGACTGCAAAATAAAATTGAAGAGCTTAAGAGAAAGAGCGAATAAGTACGTTTGCGCAATAAGGCAAATATGAATGCCATGCAGGAAATGATGCAAAACTGGATGGCTAGTCATTCTGAGAAGGGAAAGAAAAAAGACAAGGGCAAGAGCAAGAGGAGTAGCAGGAGCGGGGGGAAAGGCAAGACCAAACATCGATACAGATCGTCGTCTGAGTCTGGATCTGAGTCTAGTTCTGAGGCAACTGAGTAGTATAATGGATTATTCATGATGTTACACATGTGTTAGACTTGTGGATAGTTTTTGTTAAGCTTCTTTGATGATTGTGAGACTTATAGTTGATTTGTTTGAGTTGTTTAATCGTTGTGAAGTCTTGAAATTATGTATTTTATTAGACTTTTAATTTAAAGTCAAGTTTAGACTAATATTAAGGCTTGGTGAAGACTATTGTTTATGTGGTGCTGGTTTTTCTGCGTTTACAGGTGGTGTAGCTCTAATTACAGCTTTTATATTGCAGGTTTTTCCAGAATTTCGACCAAAATTTCGACCGACTCGGTCGAAAAACTGAATTTTTTTTCCCAAAAATTCATCTGTTCGACCGATTAACAGTTTAATAAAAAAATTTTCAGAAATTCAACTGTTCGACCGAACAGTTAAAATATTTATTTTTCAGATGTTAATCTGTTCGACCGCCCTCCTACCGATTTTCGGTCAAACGTTCGACCGAAGTAGTCGAACAGACTTTTCCCACCACCTTGTCTTCGACCACCTATTTTGGTCGATCATCGGTCGGTGTCCGACCGATATCCGACCGTTTGAGCGGTCGAAAACCCCCTGATTTTTAGTAGTGAGTCTACACAATCACAACAGCTCTCGCAGAGGGAAAAATTACACAAAAAATAATTTGGAGATATTTTTTACAAAATAAAGACATATTTCTGAACAATATGAAAATATAGCTAAAATGGTGAGTTAATTACAAAATATAGTGAAAATGGTGAGTTAATTACAAAACATAGCAAAAAAAAAACTCATATGTATCTTAATATATCTCATTATATATGCATTATATTTGTATTATTTCTAATTGTATCCACATTATTTTTATACACTTCTGTTTCTACTTGTATTTACATCTGCGCAACATCGACAGGCGGTAGCGACAACAGGGGAAGGGATAGGAAATGGAAGTTTGGATTTTTCTTTTTTAGTTGTTTCTAGCAACTTGTATATAAAAATATCACTATGTTTGTAATATCAATAATATAGCTACTTTTTTGTAATAAAAGGGTGTAGAATTGTGTATAAGTATAAAAAGTTCTAAAAAGGTAAATTATATTTATCCTTGCTTAGTAATAGTAAATATTTTTCTAAACTATGCGGAACAATCATGATTTGACCTTGAACTTTGAAGAACAATTGATTACTTCCACCTTTAACTTTGTCTTTTCAAAAGTTTCTATAAATATTTTAATTTTAAACATTATGATTTTGGAACAATTGATATTTTCACCCTGAAAATTAAATTTGTTGATCTTAGTATTCTTACCTTTTATTTTATTTGCTGCGAGCTTTTTAAAATACTATTTTGACACTAATTATGTTTGTTCTTAATTGTCAATATGTATATTCATCCAAGATGAGAAGATTTAGAGGGTGTTTAGCCAAACTTATAAGTTGGTCAAATCATTATTTTTTGCCTTATCTACGTGTTTGGTAAATATCAACAGTGTTTATAAGTCAAGTGCTTAGAAGCTAAAATCAGTCATAAGTCATAAGTTGGTCATTCCCAACTTTATTATTTTCAGCTTATAAGCACGTTTAGTTTGACCAAGTATTTTACTGTTTTATCCTTACAATATTTTGTAATCTATGAAATATTATTTTAAGAATAAAATTTTCGACTTTTTCCTCATTCTATATTCGTCATTTGTCACTTTTAATGTAAAAATATTTTTGAGTTTATATTTTTTGTAAATAATTTAAAGGACATTTTAGTATTTTAATAACAAATGTACTTATCAATACTTTTTTACCAAACATACCAACTGTTTATTAGTATTAATTTCATCACTTCTATCCAAACACGCAACTGGTTAATTATAAAATCAGCTTCAGTACTTAAAAGTGTTTTTCAACACCCGAAGCTTATCAACCGCTTTAAATCAGCTAATCCAAACGGGCTCTTAATTTTATTGGAGAACCTCGCGCGATGCCAAAGCACTATAAATTTGAAGTTCATGTATGTCTTTTTAAAAACAAAAAATGAAAAGGAAATCCTCTTCAATCAAATAGTTTGTCTGATAACCAATTGTTAATAATTGAAAGGTTAATGGACAACAAACTAACAAAAGTTAACTAAAATGCAAAGGGGGACCTCCAACATATAATGTTCATTTTATTATAGTGACTATATGCATATAGTTAAGTCCATAAGTTTAAACTTATTAGTCAGGAGGAATGAACCAATGCTTTGTGGAGATCAATTCCTGGCCCATTTTGATTGGTTTGTGTAAATTTTAGTAGCCATGCTTAGACTAAACTAACCCATAATCATACATTTCTTGTCTACAATATGTGAAATTATATTTAATTAACAAGCAATCATTGTTAAACTACTTACCAACTAAATTTAAAAAGTAACTAAATGAAAATAAAGGAACCCCTTTCTGCATCTAGCTAATTAACTTGATAATTGAGAAACTTTTCTCTTCTATTTCCTTCTACACAAACTTCCTTTTTTCCTTTATTTGGTTAAGTTTAACATATTAATATTTATGAATGAGCCACAAGATCGTAGCAAGTCATATATTAAAAACCCATAAAAGTATGATTAATTATGTGTTATAAAGCCATTGCATTTCAAGAATAATTCCTATTGTGACGTAAAGAATTGCAATGTTATAGTTGGTACCCCACTTTATCATAGACAAAATACTTTATTATTAACAGAAATTGGAAGGATAACTCAATGCTTTTAATTCTTAGTACTCCAATAATACATTGTGGTGATAATATAAGAAGCTTCTTGTTGATGGTCTTCAACCGATACATACCCTAGTGACCTGCGCGTTTTAATTTTTTCTTGAACTATAATAATGAAAAATCTAGATAAACTGTTTCGGTGTGATGCAATGGGAAAATTATGCGTCAAGTGTTTCTCCTTTAATTATTGTGGAGCCATCGTTTACATTCGGTACCTGTAAAATGTTTCAGCACGAACAATCTAGTAACCGAGCTGCCAAAATATTATGAAGCTCAGAAGCTGCAGTTTAAAATAACCAGTTGGGGTTCTTCCTCTCCCTTGTTAATAATGTCACAAAAAAAAAAAAGAAGTCACTGATATGGTCCTAATATGGGCGGATTGTTTGTTCTCCTAATATGGTCTCGGAAAATCTTTTACCTTTTATTTTAGAATCGAATTAATTTTCTTAACAAGGTATTATAGAGGCAAAGCTTTCATTTCTATGTTTATTTAATATTGGTTCCCTATTATTATCCATACTTCAAATGGTCCAATTTTGGAGATAGATGTGGGTGGATGTATCGGTTTTTTTATCACTTTATATTACCCAATATTCATTTTCTTATCACATTCAATAAGAAGCGTTTTGCTCTTAATCTACAATCATTTGCTAAGTATGAGTTAAAGAGTTTTGTCTCTTTTATATATTGGAACGGTAACAATATAATATTCTCTCAAAACATGATTCCAAATGAGCGCAATGATTTAATTAGTTAAACTAGTTGAAGTGCCGAAAGAATGGGACCTATAAGAGGTAATGCAGATTTGCAGATGAAATGGGAGTCACATGGTCTTAATATTCTTGCCGTCATTATGCCTTGCCTAAACCATTATTTAATCAAAATATTAATATATATATTATGGATAACTTAATTTGATTAATTTAAAAGGGAAAAATATTGACGGATGTAATCAATATTTCCATACAAATTGGCGGTCTGCTTATTCTTTTATCCACTGAAGCTTCCATGTATAGCAGATCATTAACTAGTTATCGTCCTAGTAACATGAAATTTCAGACTAAGCTTCGCCCAATCAATGTGCTACTTTACGATACTCATAAGAATTATTAGTCCTACTCTACAGAAAAAATATTATTCCACCACCGTGTCAATTTGTTATTCTTACTTTTCTTTAATTTGTTTGGAAAAAAATTCTCAGCACCTTTTGTATTTGATAAATTTTTCATTCTAGTACTAGTATTCTCGATTCTCGTTTAAATCTTATTAATATTCCTTAGTATATAAGTAATATTTTACACCGCAAAATTCAAATGGGTATTTTTGGTTTATTATGTACCCGTTTGGTTTAAGACATGCATCAAGAATCAAAAGCTTTTTTTCACAGTAGTATATTAATCCTTACACTTCATGTCTAATCAAATTCAGACACATAAATAAAAGAGATGTACAACGGTCTACATTAAACTTTAAATTTGAATATAATTCAAGTTGAATTATCAGAATAGTTAACTCATAATATTGTGATTCTCGACAAAAATAAAAGAGGGAGATAGAGAATAAGTTTATATGCAATATATTAAATTCTCATGCATGTCATTGCCACTATAGGTAGAAAGCATCAACATGAGAAGTTTCCCCTCCTTTTCTTGCTGTATGATCAGTGCGCAAGTACTTCACGATTTGAAGAAGAAGAAAATTGAAAGAATTTGCTAAGCCATGACGCTAATAATTCATTAGTTAAATTCCTTTTCTTTGTCATGAAGTATAAAAACATGTTTCATGTGATCAAGGTAGCAATTTAATGATGTAATAGCAGAATGCAGCTAAAATCCAGAGCAACTACTGAGCAAGTGACTTATTCTTTGAGAATGTAGTTGTTATGCTTTGTCTCTTACTAACAAAGACTTAAGAAATTTTCAGAAAAAATGTTGTAATAATTAAACTCCATATCAAGTGTGATTATTAATTAGTTATAGGTGCAGGGTTTGACTTAGAAAGAAAGAAACAAAGAATCCAGAATTTTGAACTTCTTCCAATATATGGGTGTGTCAGAAATTTTTTTCCAAAAATGGTAGAAACGCCAAGGGGCATGGCGTTTTCTATATAAATCTTAACGTCCATTTATTAACGGTCCGTTAGTTTCATGTATACAGAAAACGCCATGCCCCCCGGAATTTTTCAAATTTTGTAAAAATTCAGAAAACTCCATGGCCCCTGGCGTTTTCTTTGATAATTTAATATTTGCAAAAACTCCACAGCTGATGGCGTTTTCTAACCTAGAGGATGTGGCACACATTGATGTTGCAATTTAACTATTGTTAGTACACTCATCAACTAATGTATGTAATTAATGGAAGTTTATATGTACAGTAATATTTTATATAAGCATATATGTACCGTTATATTTTAGACACATTTAGGATATTTCCACAGGGTTAATACTCATTTAATTACAGTTTTTTAATTATTTTATTTTGTTTTTTTCACTGTCTTACTTTGCTATTCTTGGTAAATACACATAATATTGGTGCAGTTTTTTATTGTGTAAATAAAATATATTCTACAATAGTTAATGAAGTAGTTATAAGTTTTAGTTGGAAAAATAATGTACTACTATTATTTGTTACAAATTATTTGATAATTACAATTATTGCCAAATTAATATTATGAAAATGATAATTTAGTTAGTAAAATAATTCAACTAGTCTAAAATATCATTTTTTTGAGTAGAAGTGGTTTGACCAATGACATACAATGATTACTCAATAAAATGAGATGTGAATGGAAGAAACATTACAATACTTGACATTAAAATACTTGATACATAAGCAAACAAATTACTACTACTTGATAAATAAAAACATCAAATACATAAGAAACAATAGGATTTAATACATAACACAATATCAAACTACTGCTGATACACACGTTCCTCGTTCGGGCAAGCTTGTATTTCAGATACTCTTCGTATCTCAGGAAATTTTAATGTCCTGCTAAGTCCTGCACCATCTCTAAAATCATAACAAGGGTTATTGTGATCGGAAAAATTCATCTCAAAATCAGTATAACCCTGGTCTTGACTGCTTGACGGAAAATCATTTTGATGTGATGTACATCGTGTTAACAAGCTTGTAAAAGTAGAAAATTCAGGTAACACACTCATTACTTCAGGAAATGGCTCATTTACATGATGCTCATTAACCTCCAACGGTTCAGTCTTAATGTACATCTCAACCAAATTAAGGTTCATCATATAACGCACAGTGTCAGGTGTCGACAAAAAATCTTTCAAAGATTCAGTATCAACAATTGAAAATTCTATGTAACGAGCACAATCCTGCACAGTTGAATGTGGCAATCTCCCAGAAATAACAAGTCTTACCTCATCAGGGTTGGTTTTCAGAAATAATTTTCCCGCCCCAGTAAAATGCAACTCTCACACGGTTATCATTCGACATTTTTTAACCTTGTTACAATTAAAATAATAATATCAGTAAGTATGAAACATCAAAAAAAAATTAAACATATCAAGAAAATATATGACTTACTAGATTAAGCGGAAAAACTAAGAAAAACCACTAAGAAAAAGCTTGAAGAAAAAAGCTAAGAAATTTAGTAACATTTGTTGAACGTTGTACAAAAGGGAGATGAGTTACAATATTTTGCCACCCTCGGTTATATAGAAAATATTTGCTAAACACAATAATTGTGGGTACTATTACCACTACCAAAAACACCATCTATTGTGTATTTTACAAAAAGCTGAAAAGCCGAAAAGCTGAAAAGTCGAAAAGCCTGACTATTGATTGACAACTAAAGAAAACGCCATCAGCCGTGGAGTTTTTACAAATATTAAATTATCAAAGAAAACGCCGGGGGCATGGAATTTTCTGAATTTTTACAAAATTTGAAAAAAAAATCAAAGAAAACGCCAGGGGCCATAGAGTTTTCTGAATTTTTACAAAATTTGAAAAACTCCGGGGGCATGGCGTTTTCTATATACATTAAACTAACGGGTCATTAATAAATGGACATTAAGATTTATATAGAAAACGCCATGCCCCTTGGCGTTTCTACCATTTTTAAAAAAAGAATTTCTGACACACCCATATATTGGAAGAAATTCAAAATTCAACCCATTTTAAGAAAAAATTCAAGAATCCATCTCCATTAATTAATCTGACAATGTATGAGTAGGAATCTTTGAATGTTTCTTTGTTTTCTTCTCCTTATTGTAAAGGAGGAAAATCAAATACTAAGCCTTGGCTTTCGCAAAATGATCCATAAAGCTAAATGAAGTTGAGATGAATTTAGTATACTCATTTTGATTGTTTTTTCTGTTGTCTATGCACGTTAGAGAAGAATATCTACTCTTACCCCTCATCAGTTGGGTAAGAGTATCCACTAATTAAAAATTTACGACGGTGTTGCTGGGCTGCTCCAATTGATTGTTTAAAGTCAAGTTACTTTGGTTAACTCATTTAATTTACGTACCAATTTCTCTATATATTCTACTGCTCAGTGCTTCTACCTTTCAACCTAAGTACGTAACCCATATGTTCTATCGCTCAGTACACTTGTCAAGATTATTAGTTTCAAACGTTACTTCAGCTTGAAAAAATGCATGTTTCTAAGAAATCAGAGTGCAGAGAACCCAGTTGTAATAAAGTTGAAATGTAATATATTAGTTAAAAAGTTTTCAATGGTTTGCTTTCGATCTTGTTTGATTACCGCTATCTAATTAATTAGACGTGGCATATATAGAACCAGGGCAATAACCTTGAATTTTGGTTGGTATAAATTTTAATATGATAACACTAAGAGCAGTGACGACTAATCTAATATAATTAAAACCACTTTTGATAGCGTCGGGTTAAAACTTGTGACATGTGTAACTTTTCTTGAAATTATATTACAGTACTACTTTTTTAAACTGCATCTAGCTACCTAATGAGGAAGAACGTCCGTTTTTAAAGTTCTCATAAATTAAACACCTAGAAAATTAGCATCATCCATGTGTTATTAGTTTGTCAATGTGTTGGATGCAGAAACGTAACCCTGCATTTATCGTAAGATCTGCTTCCCTCTAGTCTCTCTTGGCTCCTTGAAGGACAGACTTATGACACGTCTCATGATTTGAAGACATATCAGTACACAAAAATATATTTCTTGTTATTTGTACGAATACATGTATATTGCATATCCATCATGACTAATATGTGGATTTCTATAATTTATGATCTTTAAAATAAAATTGTATTGGGTGAAATCCATCGTCACCAAAGTTGATGACTCGGCATCCACATAGGACGGCACACAAACGACACGTGGCAACGAATGGATATGAAGGCAATGGATAAGATCGAAGATAAACAGTTGCAACGGATAGATGAACAGTCGCTACGGCCAGAAAAGTCGCAGCCCATCAATCAAGACAATTCAAAGTAGGAACCTTATCCACAAACAACACAACTGCTCGTCTAAGGAGTTACAACTGCTTGCGAACGGGCACATAAGCTGCCTATATATTGTAATTTAAGTCACTAGCATACAATCTAATGCTTCTCTGAAATCTACACCTGTATTCTAAACAATTTACTAGCATTCAATACTTTATCTCCAGCGAACATTTGTTACTATTGCTTATCGAAAGATCTTCTCTACTGTTTCATTAACTGAATCTCTAAAAGAGTACGAGGAAAGGAATTTAATCAAGTCTGAACGGCCTGAGCACGGTTCCTTCTTTGTCTGATTATTTATTCATTATATCGCATTAATTGTCTCTTTACTTTTCCGCATTTATTACTGGCATTTATATTTACTTCATTAAGAGCATTTTAATCTCGATTATTGACCGTGACCCCGCTCTACAAATTTAATTGTGAATTAACCTGATAAAACTAAATTACGGTTGAACAATTTGGCGACCACAGTGGGAGCCGGTTAATAACGTCCGTAGGTTAAAATCGCTCGTCGTATTTTATTGTCTATTCGTTTTTCCTTCGATCGCTGGTTCTCCCCGTTTTTTCTTTGTTGAAATGGCAGATAACAACTCGCACAACAACGCTCTTATTGAAGAGCAACAGGACCTCAACGCTGCGGAGCAGATAAACCAGAATCTGGCCGGAGATGGGCAGCAAGATGTTCCCCTTGCAGACGACGACGTGATCCCCATCGCGGAGGACGAGAACGTGCTTCCAGCGGAACAGGAGAACGACCACAGCCAGCAAGGCAGCAGAAATAGTCGCAACCCTAGCCGAGTGAATGTCGATCAGGAAGCCGGAGGATCTAGAAGACCCAATGGCCCAAGGAATTCGAGGAACTCTCAGGATGCTATCCTCGAATTCATACGGCAGCAGGCCGAGATCAACAGGCAGATACGGGAAGCTATCGACGGCCTACGAGGACAGAACACGCCAAACACGAGAAATCCACCCGTGGGGCGTCCAAGGGATGCTTCACCATCTCGTGCTTCGAGGCGAGCAGAAAATCAGAATGCGGGTTCAGCGGTGCCGACTGAGATGAGCGAAGTCATGGAGGCTCTCACCAAGCAGTTCAAGGAGAGTCAAGAGGCTTTGCAACGCTCCCTTCACGAGAGGATCGACCAGATCCCAGGCGCACCACCCACTCTGAAGAAGGTTGACGTTCAGCGGTATTCTCAAAGGCCTTGGAAGAAGGAAGCAGCACCAAAGGCCATCCCCAAGACATTCAAAATGCCAAACATACCAAGATATCGGGGAACAACTGACCCCAATGATCACTTGATGATGTTTAGCAACTTCATAAAAGCAAGCGACCTGACCGACGAGGAAATCGAGTCGGTGCAATTAAAGAAATTCGTGGAAACATTGGCGGACGGAGCTCTACGGTGGTACTCCATGCTGCCACCAAATTCAATAGGATCTTTTGCCGAGATGGCGGAGTTATTCGTCAAAGCACACACAGGCGCCCAGAAGACGGAGACAAGAGTTGAAGATATCTTCGAAATCAAGCAGCTGCCTGGGGAGTCTCTCCGAAAGTATGTAGATCGCTTTCAACGAGAGCGTATGTTGCTACCCAAGGTTCCAGATCGATGGGCAGCAATTGCATTCACTAACAGCTTGGACGTCAAGAGCTCCGAGGCGACCAGACGGCTGTACGAGTCCCTGCGAGAATATCCTGCGGCCAACTGGTCGGACGTCTACAACCGCTACAATTCCAAGGTACGTATAGATGAAGATAAATTAATTGGCATAGGTACTCGAGGACGGAGCCAAACACGCACCAGCGGCGCTGGGGGGAAGATCGAGACGGACAGGCCAGACGCACGGCACGAGCCGTACCCTAGCCGATCACGCAACAACTCCAACGGGCGCGGTCGCAACAACAGAGGCCTGGCGAGGAGCGCTGATTCTGCCTCAACCTCTAGTGGAATCCCTACCCTGCCCGTCTTCAGCATCGGAGCAGTCGAGCTTGTAGCAGTTCTCGAGGGGATGAGCGACAAGGTCAAATGGCCCAAGGATATGAAGGGTGACCCCAGCACACGCAACAAGAACTTGTGGTGCGAGTTCCATCGCGATCACGGCCACACAACGGATGACTGCAAGGCTCCAAGGTATGAAGTTGCTAACTTGTTGAAGCAGGGCTATCTCAAGGAGTACTTGACAGAAAAAGGGAAGCAGACTCATGCGAAGGCCCAGCAGAACAAGTCAGGACCTCCCCGAGTATCTTCTCCAAAAATGACGGTCAACGTCATCTCTGGCGGTATTGAGGTTGACGCAGTCACATACACAGCAAAGAATTATGCTAAAGTCTCTATTACGAAGACCAAGCGACCGCGACTTGAGGATGTGATGACTTTTGAAGAAGCAGATGCAGATGGCTTGCAGTTTCCTCACATGGACGCTTTGGTGATAACGCTACGAGTGGAAGAGTTCGACGTCAAGAGGGTGCTCGTTGATCCAGGAAGCTCAGCAAACATCATATTATCTCGGGTCGTGCAGCAGTTGAAACTATACGATGGGATTGTACCGATTTCTCGCGTTCTCTCAGGATTTAACAACTCCAGTGAGAAAACGTTGGGAAAAATTACGCTAACGACCCTGGTCGAAGGAGTCATGAGACGAACAACGTTTCATGTCATTGATGGAGACATGGCCTACAACATAATCCTTGGGAGGCCATGGATACACGACATGCAGGCAGTTCCGTCAACCTATCACCAAGTGATGAAATTCCCTTCAGAATGGGGAATACGGGAGGTTCGAGGAGAGCAGCGTTGCGCTAGAGATTGCTACTCAGTCGCAGTCAAGCTCCCCGAGGAAGCAAAATAGCAATTAACGAACCCGGGGTTGGAATCAAGCAGCGGAACTTCAGACTACCAAATCCCGGAACTCATATCGAAATTAGATGCACGAGAAGAGTACGCGCCAACCATTGAAGCTCTGGAACCAGAAGAACTTTTCGACAACATGCCTGAAAGGAAGGTGTACTTGGGAGCAGAGTTGAACAAAGATTTACGGGGAGACATCTTGCATTTCCTCAAAGGACGGCACGCCACCTTTGCGTGGTCGCATGAGGACATGACGGGGATCTCCCCGAAGATTATCTCTCACAAGATGAATGTGGATCCATACTTCCGCCCGGTGAAGCAAAAGAAACGCCAGCAAGGAGCATTCAGGAACCAAATCATAAACGACGAAGTTGACCGCTTGCTCAAGATCGGCTCTGTCCGAGAAGTCAAATATCCCGATTGGTTGGCCAACGTGGTCGTAGTGGCCAAGAAGAATGGCAAGTGGAGGGTTTGCATCGACTTCACTGATCTGAACAAAGCCTGCCCGAAAGATTCTTATCCGCTACCTCAAATTGACCAACTGATCGACGCGACGGCCGGGCATGAGGTGCTTACATTCCTTGACGCATATTCAGGCTACAATCAAATCCTGATGAATCCCGACGACCAGGAGAAGACCTCTTTCATTACTTGCCGAGGTACATATTGCTACAAGGTAATGCCTTTTGGACTTAAAAATGCAGGTGCAACCTACCAACGGTTAGTCAACCGGATGTTTCACGATCAAATTGGCAAAACCATGGAAGTTTACATCGACGATATGCTGATCAAATCCAAGCGAGCAGAGGATCACTTAGCTCATTTGGAGGAGGCCTTTCGGATCCTCGATCAATATAACATGAAGCTCAACCCGGAGAAGTGCGCGTTTGGAGTGGGTTCAGGGAAGTTCCTTGGTTTCATCGTCTCCCAACGAGGAATCGAGGTAAACCCTGCCCAGATAAAAGCAATAGAAGCCATCCCCGACGTACTTCACAACAGAAAAGATGTGATGCGGCTAACCGGGAGAGTAGCGGCGCTGAGGAGATTCATCTCCCGCTCGTCTGATCGGTGCAAAAGCTTCTTCGACGTGCTGAAACAAAACAAAGAGTTCGAGTGGACCCCCGAATGTCAGCAAGCACTTAAGGACTTGAAGTGGTACTTGTCGAGCCCGCCCTTACTTTCAACACCACAACCAGGCGAACAGCTATTACTCTACCTGGCCGTATCCGAGTCAGCGGTAAGTGCAGTCTTGGTGCGAGAAGACAAAGGTAAGCAACTACCAATTTATTACATCAGTAAATCTCTATTAGATGCTGAAACACGCTATCAACCTTTGGAAAAACTGGCACTAGCATTGGTAATCGCCGCCCGCAAATTAAGACCCTATTTCCAAAGTCATTCAATAGCTGTAGTTACTACTTTCCCCCTACGCAATATCTTGCACAAACCTGAATTTTCGGGCAGACTAGTAAAATGGGCAGTAGAATTAAGTGAATTTGACATATCTTATCAACCCCGAGTAGCAATAAATCTCAAGCTTTGGCAGATTTTATCGCAGATTTTAGTGCCACCATGTACCCTGATGCTCAGCGTGAGGCGGTTCTCTTCGCCGGATCCGAGCCGGGGACTTGGACCTTGCACACTGATGGATCCTCGAGCGTGAAAGGGTCAGGGCTGGGTTTAGTCCTCACCACTCCCTCGGGTGAAACCATCAGGCAGGCTATAAAATGTCCTTTTCTTACTAACAATGAGGCCGAGTATGAGGCCGTAATTGCAGGATTGAAACTAGCTCGAGATTATGGGGCAGACAGGATTCACCTCAAAAGTGATTCCGCCCTGGTCATCAACCAGATAAATGGAGGCTTCGTTGCAAGAGAATCTCATATGCAGAGGTACCTTGCCCGAGTCACTGGTTTACTGGCACAACTCAGCAACTGGGAAGCTACGCAGATCCCGCGGGAGGAGAATCATGAAGCCGATGCCTTGGCCAATTTGGGCTCAGTCGCAGAAATTGGAGCAGCAGGTTCAATGGCCGTGGCTCATCTCCTATGCACAACAATCGATAAGGACGCGATGGAGGTCAACACAACCAGCCTAACTTGGGATTGGAGGAATGAGATAATCAACTATATATTGCATGGGACCTTGCCATCAGACGTTAAGGCCGCTCGGAAATTGAGGATAAAGGCCGCCAGATATACAATCATAGATGGCACCCTCTACCGAAAGACTTTTGCAGGTCCACTCGCTAAATGCCTAGGCCCCAGCCAAACGGAGTATGTGATGAGAGAAGTTCATGAGGGATGCTGTGGAAATCACTTGGGAGGAAAGGCGCTTACGCGGAAACTCATACGAGCAGGTTATTATTGGGAAAAGATGGAGAAAGATACCAACGAGTTTGTCAAAAAATGCGATAAGTGCCAGAGGTTTGCGCATCTCCTCCATCAACCGGCGGAGCCCTTGCATTCGATCATTTCCCCGTGGCCGTTTATGAAATGGGGGATGGACATCGTTGGGCCACTACCAACTGCGCCTAGGGGGGTGCGTTTCTTGTTAATAATTACTGACTACTTTACAAAGTGGGTTGAGGCCGCAGCGTATTCGAAGATACGTCAAACGGAAGTAATTGATTTCCTGTGGCGTTATGTCATTTGTCGGTTTGGAGCACCCAAAGAAATTGTTATGGACAACGGCCCCCAGTTCGTTGGTCAGAAGGTCACGAAGTTCCTTCAAGATCTGCATATTAAAAGGATTACTTCCTCCCCATATCACCCAGTGGCAAACGGGCAGGCGGAATCAACCAACAAAATAATAGTGGATTCACTCAAGAAGCGCCTCGAGCAGGCCAAAGGATGTTGGGTGGAAGAACTCCCCGGGGTTCTTTGGGCATATAGAACAACCACGAAAATGAGCACCGGGGAGACACCTTACTCATTAGTGTATGGCTCCGATGCATTAATCCCAGTCGAGATTGGCGAGCCAAGTCTCAGATATGCCCATGCAACCGTAGAATCTAATTCAGTCAACCTCTCTGAGGAATTGGATTTTCTGGAAGAACGCAGGGAGTTAGCATTGATACGAGTGGTGGCTCAGAAAGAAAGGATAGAGCAATATTACAATCGGGGACTGAGGCTACGCAACTTCGAAGTCGGGGACTTTGTATTGCGTAGAGTCTCCCAGAGCACGCAAGAGGTGAATGCCGGCAAACTTGGTCCAAACTGGGAGGGACCCTACAAGGTGGTTGCATCAGCTGGTAAAGGTTCATACCGTTTGGCACGACCAGATGGATCGCTTTTACCCAGCAGTTGGAACGTGGCTCACTTGAAAAAGTACCACTTCTAAGTGGTACAGGGGTTAGTATTTCTATCCATCTTTACATTGCTTACATGCCTTCGTTTTCTTTTTCAGTTGCTCTATTTTCTTATCTTTGTCTAAATGGTACTAACGGTCTTCGAAAGGCCAGATCCGTTTAGCTCAACTGGTAGAGCTCGAAGTCTTCGTGCTTCGCGGCTGTGGGTTCAAATCCCGCAACGGACACACTCCTCTTTTGGTTATATGTGTTCTCAGACTCAGCGCTTTACCCATTGTCTTTTCATGTCTGAAATTACGAAATTTCAACATAAAAACAGGGGGGTGGCGAGGGCCCCAGTAGGCCAAAATCCCGGCTAACACAGGTGATCTTCGAGCAGAGCAAGGTCATTCGTTAAGAGCACGGCTAAGCAAAATCAAGTAAGTTCAATAGAACTATTTTACTTGAGCTATATTGTCTTCTACATCTTTGCGGCCAGCACCCGCCTGAGTCCAACAAATTTACGACCAGAGAATCTTGTATTTTGATTTACGACCAAAACAATCCTACATTCTGGTCATTGGGTTGCTTGCCCTTTTTCAATAGAAATAACGGGGAAGTCTCAACCAAACCAAATCAAATTTTTTCCATTTCCCTGCGAAAACTCTCAACTATCAAATATGATAAGCAAAGTTTATCGCAAAAACCGTCTTACACGGTCGAATTTCAGTCAGCCTGAACGACCCGATTTCATTCAGCCCAGAAGGGCCTGGCTTCGGTTATCCTAACTAAAGATAACTTAACCTGGCCACGGTCAGTTTTTATTTCAAAAACATCTGCGCAGATTAAACCAAAAAGGGAACTCAGACACTGAGGTTTGAAACATAACCTTGACCTCTGAAAACCCCACTAAGCAACAATCAACATTCATATGAGTAAGACTCGAAAGACTAAAAATGGTCGTCAAGCCTCGACCAGACAAACGAAAGAAGGGAAATAGCCAAAAATATACATTCATAAAGTTAACAAATATTCAAAAGTTAACAAACATCCAACAAATTAACAGAGGGGCGAGACAAACATCAATCGTCATGTTGACCAGGGTCCCGACCTGATGCACTAGCTCCATCAGTCGGATCCCCGCCTAAATCTTCATCTTCTTCATCTTCGTTGTCCTCACTACCCTCATCGTCCCCTTCAACTCCATCGTCATCAGTTCCCACTTCCATGCCCAGGCCTTGCTTGACACTGATGATGGCTGCAATGGTCTGATCGAGGACTATATCAACATTAATCTGGTCGCGCTGCATTTGGATGAGCAATTTCTTTTTGGCCTCCAGAGCTTCTAACTTGGATTCGATCGTATAACGATCTCGCAAGTTAGCCAAATCCTTCGTCAGCAGCTCTTGAACCTTTGCAGACTCCGCAACCCGATGTCTAGCCTCTTGCAGTTCCCCACGAGCAGCCTGGGATTCAGCCTCAGCTTTGTTCATATTCCTCAGCATCAGGTCAGAAGCGTCGCGGATACTTGCCAAAGTAATCTCCTTCATATTGAGCTCGTGGGCAAGTTGGGAGATCTGACGGCCTTGCTCGTCCATCTTTGCTTTTAGATCTTCGAAGGACAATACGAACCTGTCCTTCTCATCTAAAAGACGGTCCTTTTCCTCGAGGAGCGCGCTTATCTTGTCATTGGCTTCAGCGTTGGATTTCTCCAACCTTTCTATCTTATCCTCGAAGAAGTCGCGCCTCCCCTCCAGCACCCGCTTCTCCCCGATCAGGACATTTTTCTCCTCTTCCAAGGCATGATTTGCCCGGAGAACCTCTAAAAGATTTTTTTTCAAACTAAGGACTTGGTCTTGGTTATTCAACCTGGAGCGAAGCATGAGCTCGGTAGCCATCATACTCGCCTGGCAACAAGTAAGAAACACATATATAATCAGGACTAAGGGTTTTTTGACAGATATAAGGAAAATGAAGGAAGAAGACATTACCCGAGCAGTATCCTCAGCAATCGCATAAGCCAACTGCTCATCGTTCATGCTGCGCATGTTCCACTCTTCACGAGGGCCGATCAGGTTGGATGTTACCTTGACTAAGTGGCCAGGCTTCGTCAAAAAATCCGTGTCTGGGGGGATGATGAAGTCACATTCCCTCATGCACGGCCTAGGCTCTCTCGCCTGCTCCGAAGGGTAGTCAGGGCCAAATTTATGGCGAATACCTTTAACGGAGTACGCACCAATCGTACCTCCCAAAGATACTCGCCTGGTGAGCCTAGTCCGGGAAACTTCGACGTCACCTGATTCGCCGAGGCCCAGGGTATCGCACTCCTGTAAATAAACTGGCGCTACCCCGTCAGCAGCCAAGTTTATCATATCTTTGTAGTAGAAGACCTGGGGTTCAGCCTCCCCCCCAGCCTTTTTCCCGCCGTCAATCTCCTCGCCTGTCTCACCTTTCTCTTCACCTTCCTTTTCCCCCTTCTCCTCGTCATCTTCCATCATCGGCTCCTTGCCTGGACGCCTACTGCTAGCCTGCTCAGGCTCGCCTTGTTGACTTCGAGCCCGTTCAGGCTCGCTCGGCTCTGAAGCCTCAGGAAAAAATGCAAAACTCCCTTGCATTCTTTCCTCCCCCATTTCTTCAGCTCTCTCCTCCTCCCCGTCACCAACTCGGGGACTTCGCTCAAAGGCATAAGAGGAAGTTTCTGCAGCTCTCCTCTTATCACTCCGAAGATACGCTCTCCTCCTCTGATTCAAGCCCTCATCAGGGACCTCTGAATCTGACAAAACAACCACCACAGGCTCGGCTGATTCAGGAGCAGCCGCCGAACTCTTTATACTTTCTTGCCCAGACTTGGGAGTTTCGGCAGCTCCCACGGTGGCCTCAACTGTCTTCTCAGAAGACTGAGGGGTCTTGCGAGCTGTCCTTTTCTTCTTCTTAGGCTTACTCTTTTCAGAGTCTGTTTGTTTTCTCTTCAGGCTCGCAAGAATCTCCTCGCCGCCCTCTCTAGCTTTAATAGCCGCAGCAGTTTGAAGGATAGCAGCCGCCTCCTCGTTGACATCGGCCACGGGATCGACAACCACCTCCTCGGGAGAAGGGGCAGGAAAGTAACTACCACCAGTACCCAGACCTGAAATAAGAAGCGCATTTATGTCATAATAAGTTCTGCATGAGTCAAGTGAAGGGTGCAAGTAGGGATCCTACCATGGGTGCTGGGGTTAGACAAATGCTTCAAGGAAGCATAGTGAGGCCATTGTCTCTGCTCGTGGGTGAACTCCGTCAAAATTGGTTCGACCCAGGCAGACAATTCCTCCTCAGTAATCAGGCCATCATAAGGAATCTTGTCAGCTAACCAACAAAGAATAGAAATTAGAAACTGCAGAATACGCAATCCAAAGAGTATTCAACACAAATACTCGGGGACTTACGAGTCTTATTCCAAGCCTCGCGGAGGTTAGTTTTGTCGCCGCGTGTGAGGAGTCTGGACTGCACGTAAACGTACCGGTGCATCCAACCCCTATCCCCTGAGTCCTCAGACTTGCTCACTAGAGCCTTTCTCCCCCTCATGCGGGCATTTATATACCCGTCCCTGGCAACCTGAAGGCTGTACAGAGCAATGAAGTGTTTAAACTCAAAATCCTGCTCGGTCTCATCGGCGAACCATTGCAGCAGGGTGACGATCCTATAAACGCTAGGGCACAGCTGCCCCGGGCAGATCAAATAATATTTACAGATATCTTCTATGACAGGGTGCAGCGGGAACGTATAGCCTATCGTGAATGGGTATGTGGATATAGCCGTCCACCCAGGCCTCACTGAAGTAATATTTTCCGTTGGGAGGGGGCAAGAAATCATAAGGTCATCATCCCACCCGCAGTCTGTCCTGACCTTAGGCAGAAGGTCAGGGGTGATTGAACTCTTGAAACGGCTTGAAGGCCATGACCTTATGTTGCCGTAATGGCTAAACGAGTTGACTGAACAGTCGTTCTCAAGATTTCCCCAAATTTTTGGAATCACGTCGGCAACGGAAGTTGGAGAACTCATAGGTTGTCCAGCTGCTGCCGAAGAAGAACTAGCTGCAGCATCCATATTCAGAACCCTCTTAGCTTTTGGAGACATTTTTAAAGCGGAGTTGTCACGTTTTGAGTTTTTGCTGGAAAATGGTGTAAAGCTCTGAAAGATAGTATGAAATTTGAAGCAAAGTAAAGGACCTTCAGCTGGGAAAAATTATATTTATAGGGTTCGCAAAACCTACACGTGGCAAACATCCGCATAAAAGGTGAATCGATCTAGCCGTTGAAGAAAATAATGAGATAAAAGTCGGAATGACGGTTTTTTTTTTTATCTTGGGACGTGCAAGACATGAGTAGGCACAGTTCAATCATCACGCCTGCAGTCTCGGAACGCGCAACAGTCACTTCTTCAGGGAAAAGTGGAACGGAATAGACAGCTAGCACGTCTCGTCTCCAACAGAGCATTTAATGCGTACACTAAAAGGACGCCAATCAGTCAAAACTTTTGAGGGAGCATTTAATACTTGTACTAAAGGGAAAACGATCAAGTCCAACGAGCAGAACCATGTGGAAACTCGTGCTTACTATGAAAGGAGAGATCAAAAAGTTCATTCCCACTCGTAGTTGGTTCTCCACTCCTCGACCAGATCCTCTGCCCGAGAAGTGCGGGGACTATCTGTATTGGGTGAAATCCATCGTCACCAAAGTTGATGACTCGGCATCCTCATAGGACGGCACACAAACGACACGTGGCAACGAATGGATATGAAGACAATGGATAAGATCGAAGATAAACAGTTGCAACGGATAGATGAACAGTCACTACGGCCAGAAAAGTCGCAGCCCATCAATCAAGACAATTCAAAGTAGGAACCTTATCCACAAACAACACAACTGCTCGTCTAAGGAGTTACAACTGCTTGCGAACGGGCACATAAGCTGCCTATATATTGTAATTTAAGTCACTAGCATACAATCTAATGCTTCTCTGAAATCTACACCTGTATTCTAAACAATTTACTAGCATTCAATACTTTATCTCCAGCGAACATTTGTTACTATTGCTTATCGAAAGATCTTCTCTACTGTTTCATTAACTGAATCTCTAAAAGAGTACGAGGAAAGGAATTTAATCAAGTCTGAACGGCCTGAGCACGGTTCCTTCTTTGTCTGATTATTTATTCATTATATCGCATTAATTGTCTCTTTACTTTTCCGCATTTATTACTGGCATTTATATTTACTTCATTAAGAGCATTTTAATCTCGATTATTGACCGTGACCCCGCTCTACAAATTTAATTGTGAATTAACCTGATAAAACTAAATTACGGTTGAACAAAAATTTCTTAATTTGTTGAGAAACTAGATGTGCGTAAGTATTGTACAGTCAAACCTCTCTATAGCAGCTTTTCGTTGTAACAGCATTTCAGTATAACGGCTTAATTTTCTTCAGAACCGATTTTTTATGTTATATTTTACCTCTCTATAACAGCATTCTACGATAACAGCAATGACGGTCATTATAGCAGTATGCTCTTCATAAAATTACCTCTCTATAACGGTCATAGTCAAATATTATGTAATACTAATAATATTTTGAAAGAAATATATTATGTATAAAATAAAATAGAATATATTTATGATAATCATTCGTGAGATGGAATCAATATTCGTGTAGAAGCATGGAATGATGTCATGACCTCTATCATTCTCTATTGTTGGAAAAATATCGATATTCTATCTACAGATGAAAACTTAAATGTTAATAAGTAAAATTTAGAACTTGTTGAGGATGTTGGTAGTTTATCATCACTTATAGCGTCAATTCAAGCGTTATATTGTTATTGAGAGATTGCAATTTAGGAAACAACTTACAAATTTTAAATTCTTACATCAAACTTGAATTTTTTATAGTTTCAATTAATTTTAAATACATATGTACCTTAGATTTTAATTTTTTATTGGTATGATACAACTATTTATAGATTTATTAATAATGTATTAATCTTTCTAATTTTTAATTAATGAAATATGAAAATCCATTGTGATTTTAAATTTAAAATGTATTTTTGCAACTTTTTTACTACAACGGCTAAATGAGATCTAAATTCAACTGTTAGTGTACATGTATAACAACACCTCACTATAGCAGCCATGAAAGTTCGAGACAAATATTTGTTGAACCCCAAAAATTAACCTTTCTATTAAAAAAATATATGTTTCGGGTATATTACAACAATGGGTAAAAATCACTTTCATCCTCCTGCTTTGCTTTAAAAATCAAATACATCCCCCAATTTTGAAAAATAGACTTATTCATCCTCATATTTTATGTAATGTCTATTATGCCCTTGAAATTTTCAAACTCATTTTTTATTAGACATTTTCATAAATTTTAAATTATATTGGTGTAATCACCTAATTTTGGCACCAAATTGATAGTTACTCAGAAATCATTGTGCTAGATTTTTAGGACTATTTCCTAGACTTTTTCCGATTTTTCATCTAGCTTATTAGTTGATTAATTAGGAGAAATATACTAAGAAAATACCAAAAAATATTTTATATTTGTGAGCAATGTGTAATTAAAATTTTGTTACATGTTAAATATATGTTCACGTGCTTGTCTTGGTAATTAAATGTGTTAATTGTTAATGGATAGATCTGTTTTGGCAATTGGGCTGGCCATTTAGGGAAAAACAAGGAGGAATAATTTGAGACCAATATGTAGCCCAATCCAATTCTGACCCGGCCCAGTGACTTATGTATATATGTATTTCTTTGCCATTTTGGGAGTAAAATTTCACACAATTCACACATGGCCAAATCCTTGCCATTTTTTAAGAAGCCTCACCGGGAATCGCCTCCGCCGTTGAACCACCCCCTCCCGCCGTCGAACCACCGGCCTCCGCCGCCGGAAAATTTCAAAAAATACACCTCCCGTCCCGCCTTGACCTCCTCTTCCACGTTCTCACATCAGTTTCCCAAAATCGCAACAAATTTGCGTAGATCGAGGTCGAAAGTGGCTGCGAAACTCAACTCCGGCGACGGCTTATCTTCTCCGGTGGATTTTTACCTCCTTGATTTCCTCATGTCCTCCTCTATCACCTCCTCTGCTCCGTTTTCTTTTTTAATAGGACTTTGGGACCCGATTTGACATGCTTTGTAAGGTTCTTGTATCCTTTGCTCTTTCCCCTGCTTCTCGTTTCCATTTTTCTCCTCTTGTTCTAATTGAGACGATTCCAAATGGGATCGCTTCAATTAGAGCAAGAAAAGGATGATGAAAACTTGCTTGTTTTCTTCCGTGGTGATGATACTACTGTGAGAGGGTGAGGCTGTGAGGGAAGACGTGTGACAGTGAGATGGTGTCGATGTGGCATCGAGTTTGAGTAAATGATGGTAAGGGCTGTTTTCTTATGGCAGCGGGGTTGTGTATGTTTGGTTGTAAATGGTGTTTTTTGTGATGTCCTATGATGGCAGTAGTAGTGCAGTAGCGGAGACGTTGCAGTGACTATGGCGCTGCAGTTTGGCTAGGCGAGCTGAAGCAATGTGTGCGCGCAATGGTGATGATGATATTGAATGTTGAGGATGGCGTGGAGCTGTGACTGAGCAGCGATGGTGGCGAGAGGTTGACGCAGCCTGCAGGTCGTTTGGTTTTGCAAGGCGACGTCAAGGCAATGGAGACAAAGCTGCGGTGACAATGTTCGAGGCAACGATAACAGGCTATGCCGTGGTGGTAATGTTGTTTGGCATCGATGACGGGTTAGAAGTAGACCCAATTGCTTTCTTTATCACTTTTACTGATCATAGTTTAGCCATTGATTTAGCATTAGCTAATTACTGTTTCGTGTTTAAAATGATAGTTTGTTAGTATTGACATAAGTTTGTTTTTATTCCGTTTACTTGTTTAAACAAAGGCTAGTATGATCCGCAAGTATGAAATGCTTTGTTTTTGTCCCATGTTTGATATCAATTTCCTGGTAGAACATTTTGAATCTAGATAGCATTGTGTGTTAGTATCCAAGTTTAGCATTTTGTTTCCAGGCTGCAAGTATGAAATGTGTTCCTCTGGTTCAGTTTGCTTTGATTTAAACTTGGTCGATTGTGAGTTTGTTTGTTTCTCAATCGTTTGAACTCCTCGATAATTAGCTCGTTTAGCTTCTATTTCAGTTTATGAGTTTGTCTGGTTGTTTGATTACTAGTAGAGTTTGTCTGGTTGTTTGATTACTCTACTAGCTATGTGAGTTTAGATGCTATATAGTTGAAGTTTAGTTTTTTAGTTTAGCTTGGATTAGTCTGAGAGTAAATGTGTTAACATAGGAGGTCTTAGTTCATTAGTTGTGGACTCTAATTTGTTTCAGGATTATCTTAGTATTTGATTAGATTTCATTAAGATTAGAATTGTTAGTTTGGTGTATAAGAGTTTTTTAGGAGATTTCAAAAATCTGAAAATCAAAAGAGGTCCAAAGTCAAATAAAAAGCAAAACTTGTCAGCTTTGAAATTTGACTCCACTGCCACCATCTTTGTTGTTTAGCTAGCATGCCAAATTTTCATTAAATGTGGCTGAAAAGTAGGGGCAAGGGCATGTGACTTGGTCTTTTTTTTTACCCAAGTTTTTTTACTGATCCTAAGACTTTTTCCCTTCTATATAAAGGAGATAATTACCCCTTTCTTGAGGGGCGGAACTACAAAAAATAGATCTGAAAAAAATACTACTCTAAAAAACTACTGGAGATCTGAAAATTGCTAGAGGAAATAGTAGAGCTAGAAAAGAAGAAAAATACTAGAGTTAGAGAGAAAAAAAAGAGCTTTGTGTCTTGAGTTTGAAAGTTCTGAAAGGTTTAAATCTGGTTTCATGATTGTTGGCTGTTGCTGCCGTTTGTTGGATTTGGGCTTGACTGGTGGCCCATCTACTATTGCTTAGGAAGTTTCTTTATACAAAGGAAGTTTTCTTTATACAAAGGTATTTTTTCTCTTTACATTTTGTATAAGTTATGTCATTTTGTGAATGAAATAGGTATGTTAAAGGCCCAATACTTGATGAAATTGCCCAGTATAGCATTTGAAAATATGATGTGTTGGATATGGAAAATATGAGAAAATCGTTGAATACTTTCATGTTTACACTTATTTTCGTTATATGGCCATACCTGTTGTAAAGATTAAAGTACATGACCAAAGAGGAGAATTTTTTTTTTTTTTTTGGGAAAAGTTTTGTTACGTTTGGCTAGCTGAAACGCTAAGGTTTTCGGACCACTTTACATTACGAGTAAATATTAAAAATGGGATGACATCTCAAGTTCAGGAAGCTGGACATTCAATATTGCTAAAGTTGGGTGGAAAAAACTGAAATGAATAAACTGACTAGGACATGACTGCAAAAAATAAGTTAACAAGTGGAAATGGTAACGTTTCTCCAATAGATCAGCAAATTAATATTTAAAACATTTTTCCTTTTTGCTTGATTGTCCAGCATAACATACTGATTAACATACTGATTAACAGTTTGAAGTATTTTTATCAAAGTTGATTAGGCAAAATTTGACAAACTTAAAATTCGATTAGGCAAACCGAAAGGTCAATATAATTAACATTGACTAGTCGCTCCTATGTTTACATGGAACTCACATATATCGGAATTCGAACGGACAACGCGTCCGCGGTTAATTTTCGATAGAGTTTTCCATCAATGAACAAGCGACGTTTCAATTAAAACTTAAAGCGTAACAAGTAAAAGGCAATAAAAAACAAAATATAATTCACGAACCCGGAAAGCGTCAATAAAGCAACTGTGCTTGCACAGGACTCGAGGGTGCCTAACACGTTCCCGCGAGTCAACCGAGATCCTTACCCGGAACTCTGACGCAGACCACTGAACGAGTCATAGGTGTTCTAAGGTACCTGTTTGGTGAATTGGCACACCTTTGAACTATGTCAAGTGGCGACTCTGAAAATCTCTAAATAATTCGTACCTTTAAAACACCTAAGTCACAACCTTTATTTTTTTATTATTTTATTTTTAGTAAATTTTAGGGCGTGACAGCTTGGCGACTCCGCTGAGGAAACTTAGAATCTCAGGCTTTAATCATTGTCGCTTTTAGGCTTGTGAATATTTGTTTGTTTGTTTGCCATGTTTTGAATGTTACTGCTTTAATATTTATCTAAACTGTATATAAAACTGTCTCTTCTCGCGCAACCCCTCTGAGTCTCTGATATATATATATCAGTATTGCTTTCAGTATCTGGGAAACCTTCTTACACAAATTGCCTATGATTTAGGAGGACGGTGTGTCGGGGTTAAGTCGGAGACCCTGTTGCCGAACAACCTCGATGCGCTTTCCGCCCGGTTTGTCCACCGGGTTCTGAGCCAGTCTAGACACCGAGTCAATTTTGTCACCTAGAGTTAAGCCTTTAGGTCCGATTTATCTGCATTTCATTTGATGACTTAGTGAGGTGCGGTACACCAGTACTGCACTTGTCTAGGCTGACCTCTTTCGTGTCAAAACGGGACCCACATCCTAGAAAGACACATTTAGGGAATTTTCTGTGTTGCATATGCTCGGAAGGTCGTTATGCTGACCGTTATCGGTTTGGGGGTCGGGATACACTGAAATGGATGCAAAAGAACATAGAATTTTGGATCAAAAAAAATAAAAAAAATAATAATTTTTGCGCCGTTATAATGGCGAATTTTCTTTAGGATCATTGTGTCAAATCCATATGAAATGTTTTTATTTTTTGTTCAAACTTTCTGTCGTTATAATTTCGAATTTTCTTTTTTTTTTTTTTTCTTTAGGCCATTTGCGTTTAAGTAGTCTATTCTAAAAAAATTGAAAATAATTTCTTGCGCCGTTATAATGGCGAATTTTTTTTCTTTTTTGAAGTTCTTATCCAAATGTGTGTCAAAGGTTCCCCAATTTCGTCCTTTTTGCATCGTTGCGATGACTGTCACAGTCTGGGGTCTTGTTATAAGATGTCAAATAAAACTGTTGTTTTAATGCCGTCGTAATGACGAATTTTTTCTGTATTTTCTGTCAATTTTATGCCGAGTCGTTGCAAAAAATTAAAAAAAAAAAATTAAAAAAATGAAATTGAGTCCTACTAAGTGTCGAGTCTTGTTTGCTTTATTTTTGTTTAAGTCGTCCAAATTGTGCATTAATCCTAACCCATGTTTTTACTAGGTACAATAGCTGCATCGTCCTCGAGGTTCGGGAAAAGAAAATACCCAGAAGGTGCTAGACCACCCGCTATTATGATGATTGATGGCCCGCCTAAAGAGTTAAAGGATTGGTGGAAATCTATGCCACCTATGCAAAAAAAAAGCTTGTCACTGGTAGGATTGGTCTCTTGACTGATCTTTTGCTCGACGATCCTGTTTTGATCCCACGCCGTGATCTGATTAATGCACTTATCTTCCGCTGGGACCCCACCAAGAACACCTTCCAGTTCAATGGGTTTGAGATGACTCCCATACTTGAGGAGTTAGCTGGGTTGGTCAAAATGGACCTTACAAAGAAAAGAATGTTAGCTCCTAGGTCTGTCAGTAAGCAAGAGATTTTCAAGAACCTAGAGATGCCGGTGGATAATACGTTGGGTGGGGTGAACAATGGTTGGATCTCATTTGGGTACCTCTACAAACGTTTTGGGATGTCAGACGGTTATCAAGAACATCGTTCTGAGTTCTTTCAAACTGTGACCTATGACGATTGGTCCCAACATAGGGCAAAGGTATTTGTGTTTGCTTTTCTGGGTTTGATGGTTTTCCCGATGAAGTGCAGACATATACCCATTTCGGTAAGTTGGGTGATGAAAGCTCTGTTTGATAAGGATAAAGACTTCACTGTCATGCCGATGATCTTAGGCAGCATTTATGGCGCTCTGGGTCGGTGCAAGAACGATCCGAAAGAAAACTTCTTCCATGGTTGTAACTTACTCCTTCAAGTTTGGTTTATGGAACATATATGCAGTTGTCCACCTCCTGAAATGGTTGAGTGTTTTTCCATGAGCTACTTGAGTTATCACCCAAAACATGTCAAAAACACTCGCTTTCCGGGCAGTGAGGAGGGTTGGAAAGCATTTCTGGATGCCTTAACTTTTCATAATATTTTGTGGTATTGTAAGTGGTTCGTGAAAAGTGAAATTGCCATTAGAAGCCGGGACCGCCCTTTCTTTGTGTTGATGGGATTAGAGGGGACACAGCCATATGCCCCTGTTAGGGTACTCAGGCAGTTTGGCCACATCCAGGAAGTTCCCATGGTTGAAAATATGAGTGCTTATATCGCCAAGCTTGAGTCTAGTCAATGCAAAGAGAAGGCAGAGTTTTGGAGTTTGTGGGATAACAGAGTGTTCTTGGATGATCGCACACTGGCACATGATAAGCTTAAGGGAGAGGTCACTCCTGAGTACGAGGCATGGTTTCGCCGCCAGCCCCCACTCGAGGTCATGCCTAAGAGACCCGGGAGAGGTATTGTTGATATCGAGGAGAGGATGGAATTGCGGTTAGCTGACATGACGCGCCGTCTTGAGGAGAGGCATCGTCTCGATATGGAGCGCATCGTTGCTGAGAGAGATGCCGCCAGAGCAGCTTTGATTGATAGTCAGAGCAGAGAGGATCATCATCGCCATGAGGCTGCAGTGTTGCCGGCCCGACTTGACAGAGCATTGGGAGATGGAGTGAGGGTCAGAGAGCTAGCATTGGGTCGACTTCATGGTTTGCAGGCTGCAGATCGGGTCATTAGGACGGCACATCAACAGGTGTATGACACTGCCGTGTATGTCGCACAGATGCGTGTCGATGACAGGAGGCGGCCCGTCGAGGAGTTAGTTCAGCAGTTGCTGCCATTTGTCACCAGGGTTACAGCTGATTTGACAGGATTACGCCAGACTTTGGCAGGGGACCCACCGGCGGATCAGCAGGAGCCTCAAGAGGACATGTAGCCGTGCCAGACTTGGGATTAGGATGTTGTTTTCATTTATGCACTTTTGGACATGTTGTACTTTTTATTTATGTTTCAAACTCTTTTATCGTCTAGTATTTTATTCTTCAGTCTATGTCGGGATGTCTTCCCAAGTTATGATTTTATGTCTTATCCTGTGGGATTGGTCATTGTACCATTGATGTATTCTTGAGAGCTTAAATGAAATGGAAATAGGCTTGGTCTCAAACTGTGCTACTGTTTCGTCTCGCATTCTAATTTTTCTTTTAAAAAAAAAGGGCTAACGGGAATTATGAAAAAAAAATAATGAAAAAAAAGGGGAGAAGAAATAATAATAGGAAAGTAGAAAGAAAATGATGATGCAAAGAAATACACTGAATAGGCAAGTCTTTTGGGTACACATTTGAAATGTGCCACGAACCAATTCAGGATGACGCATAACGACCTTAGGCATTGTTTAGGCCGACGAGCAAATTCATGTTCCATGCTATCTTGTTGCACTAACGTGTTTTGATTTGATTAGAGCTTGAGCAACTGCCGTGCTGGCCCCACATTCCTATTCCACCAGAATCAAGGGACCACTGTCTGTTCCAGAAGTGGTTGAAGCACCTTTTCAGGAAAACCCTCCAACAACAATGGTTGAGGAAACTGAGAACACTGAGCTGGTTCGTTTGGCTGAGCAACAGACTAAGATGGCCGAGGACTTCACGGCTATGAAAGAAATGATGATGCAGTTGGTTCGTAACTTGGCAGCGGTTCAGGAACCTCCTGTTCCGCCAGCTGCTGCTGGTTTCATGGTAAATACTCAGCCACCAGGGCAAGGGCAATCCACAGTGGTAGGAGACCCTCGTTACCCTCCGGGGTTTGGTCCACATCTGGCAACTGACAATGCAGCCGGACCTTCTACTGTACAACCTGGGGCACAATTCCCGCAGCATGGACAACAATGCCAACCCCAGGTTCCTGCCGCAGCATTCACCGTTCCCGCAGGACACACCTTGCAAAGGTCGAACAGTGACCCACAGTTGAGGGCCCATGATCAACAATTTGACCAAGCTCAGGGTAATATCTTCCGCCAAAATGAGTCGTATGATCAGGGACACCACCCAGAATCACATGCTGATATCGAGAGGCTGGGAAAAACAGAAGAGAACGACTTTGCTCGGAAATTGAAGAGCTTGGAGCAAACTGTGAAAAACATACAAGGGCAAGGGGTTAAAACCAATATCTCATACAAAGACATGTGCTTGTTCCATCATGTGCCATTGCCTGAAGGTTTTGTTGTGCCCAAATTTGATCCGTACACCGGACAAAGTGATCCAAGGATCCATGTGAAGATATACCTTAACAAAATGAGGGGTATCGAGAAGGATGAATTATTGATGGCGTACTTTGCGGACAGTTTGGGAGGACCGGCAACAGAATGGTTTGTGCAACAAGATGTTTCGAAGTGGGTCACCTTTGATGACGTGGCCAGCGCTTTCCTGAACCATTATGGCTACAAAATGGAGACTGCTCCTGATCGTTCTTCTTTGAAGACGATCACAAAGAAACCAGGTGAAAGTTTCAGAGAGTATGCCTACAGGTGGCGCGAACAGGCGGCGCGTGTGAGCCCTTTGATCCCAGATGATAAAATGGTTGAAGAATTCGTCGAAGTTCTTGACGAAACATACTACCAAGCGATGGCCTCTGCCCTAGGGAAGCAATTCAGTGAAGCAGTAAAAATTGGGGAGATGATTGAGAGAGGAATCAAAGCAGGCAAGATTGTTAGCCAAACAGCTTTGAGAGCCACGACCCAAGCGTTGCAATCAGGGTCGGGTGCTTTTGGGAAGAAGAAAGAAAAGAAAGATGAAGTGGCAATGGTTGGTCCTGGACCGAGAAGAAATGATGGAAGATACAACGACCGTCAAAGGTACAGTCAGACACCCCCGCCACAACAATTCTATCCACCTCATGGCCAACAATTTGCCATGCCGCAGTTCTCATTCCCTGTAAATGCAGCATCTTATGCTCAGCCGCTATCTAGTCCACAATGGTGTGCACCCCCTGCTCCAGTCCAATATAACAATCAACATGCACATGCTCAATTCCCGGCTCACCAGGAGATGCCTTATCGACCACGAGGTCCGCAGGGTTTTCGTCCAAACATGCAACAGAGAAACATGCAACAAGAGAAAAGGCAGTTCACCCCACTGGGGGAAACTTACACTAATTTGTTTGAAAAGTTGCAACAAGCCAATCTGCTGAAGCCAATCCCGGAAAAAATGAACCCCAATGGAAGAGTTGATCATTCACGCCATTGTGCGTTTCATTCTGGAGCACCTGGACATGACACAGAATCCTGCTGGAAACTCAAAAGGGCAATCCAGGCAATGATAGACAACAATCAGATAAAAGTCGTGGGGGATGAAACACAAAATGTGAATCAAAATCCTTTACCAGCTCATGATGTTCAAAACAACGTACACATGGTAGGGATGGTATGCATAGAAGAGGACGTGAAAGGGAAAGCCGCCAAGCAGATTGTGGCAGTTGGCCCCTCCCCAGACATCAAATGCCCTGAGCCATTTATTGTTGTGATCGGGGGAAAGTCAAGTGCATCTGTTGTCAACAAAGCAAAGCAAGATACCGCTGTTGAGCCAAGTTTCACAATTCCGGCTGCAAAGCAGGAAAAAGTTCATGACAGTGCACCAGCATTTATTGTGCAAGGGGCATCATGCCAGAAAACTCCGGTCTTCGAGGTTAAGGCAAAGAAGTGTGAACCAGTTATCATCACTCAAGCAGCGCAACTCCCTGTCAAAAGTACAAAGGCTGTTCCTTGGAACTACAACAAGACGATTGTGTCTTACAACGGGAAAGAAATCATGGAGGTTGTTGCAGACGTAAATGGTCTAACTCGGTCTGGGAGATGTTTTACCCCGGAAGAATTGAGAAAGGCAAAGCCAGGTCGAGAAGACCAAGGACCCATCAAAGAGCCGGTGTCTGAGAAAGAAGCTGAAGAATTTTTGAAGAAAATGAGATCGACAGATTATTCTATCGTCGAGCAACTGAGAAAGACTCCAGCTCAGATATCACTTTTGTCTCTGCTTATGAACTCTGAAGCACATCGCAATGCACTGTTGAAGATATTGAATGAGGCCTACATTCCTGAACAAACTACTGTGGCTAATCTGGAAGCACTTGCTGGCAGAGTATTTGAGACAAATCGTGTGATGTTCACCGATGAGGAGCTGCCAGCAGAAGGGACCGGTCATAATCGAGCGCTTCATGTCTCAGTTAAGTGTGAAGACTCCTATGTCATACCTGTTCTAATAGATGGTGGCGCGGGATTGAACATTTGCCCTCTGTCTACATTGAAGAGTCTAAGGGTGGATATGAGCAAAATCAGGGCAATTTCCTCTGCTGTTCGTGCTTTTGATGGTGGAGTTCGAGAATCTTTGGGCATCATCAATCTTGAGTTAACCATTGGGCCCGCTACCTTCAGCATTGAGTTTCAAGTCATGGAGACGGATGCATCGTACAATCTGTTATTGGGCCGACTGTGGATTCATATGGCTTGTGATGTACCCTCCACAGTTCATCAGGTGGTCAAGTGTACTTGGGATAATCAAGTTGTCGTGGTTTATGGACAGGATGACTCGCAGTTTAACAACAGCCTGGACGTACCAGCCCTTGAAGCTGTCACTACACGCCCGACCATCATATATCAAACCTCTGATGTGGTGTATGTGGAAAAGGTAACAGAAGGGAAACCTATACATATCCCAAGAATGTCAGAGACGTCTATAATGATGGCATCTGAAATGTTAAAGCATGGTTTCCAATTTGGAAAGGGTTTGGGAGCATCACTACAAGGCAGGGTAAATCCAGTTTATCTAAATGGCGTGCAAGGCACGTGGGGACTAGGGTTCAAGCCAAAAGCAGTTGATCGCAAGCAAGCAAAGAAAAAGAAGTCAGAAGTTTGGTCTCTCCCAAAGCCAATTCTGTGTCTCGCTCAGTCTTTTGTGGGATATGTCATGAAACCAAAGGTTGTCGCTACAAATATCAACACAGTGGAAGACAATCAGGATGCACCATTTGGTCTAGGTGGAATTTTTGAAATCTGCATGGTACAGCCGGGTGAAGGCTCCAGTAATGCTTCAATACAGTACATTGGCCCGGACGTGCACCTGACTAACTGGAATGCAACTCCCTTCCCCATCAGGAAGGGGTCTTGGTAGACTGTTGTTTTACAGTTTTCTTTTGAATACACTTGAATATTCTAAGGGTTGTATGCCAAGTGTATTATTTTGCTCGTATTTCCTTTTGTAATTCAAACCTTTTTTCATTAATGAAAGGCCAAGAGCCAAGCTTTCCTTCAATCTCTGTTCATATTCCTAATTTTATTCTATTTTGTTTATCTGTAGTGATATATATGTTGGTCCTGATATCATGACATGTTCAAGGAACTTATCATCCATCCTGGGACCGCAATCTGATTTTGGCTCTGTAACCATAGTTGAGGTTGAAAGTGATGAAGAAAACATTGAGGAATTTGTTAATGGGATCGAATATGATGGGGAACAGGCGGATTTTGATATAGGCCTGGAAGTTGAACGCCATGAGGGCAAGCCTAAACCCAATTTGGCTGATACAGAGGATGTTAATCTTGGGAGCCCTGATGATGTGAGGGAAACCAAGATAAGCATGTATGCCCTACCTCAAGTGAAGAACGATATTCGGAAAGTGCTTTTTGAATATCGAGATGTTTTTGCATGGTCATATGATGAGATGCCGGATTTAAGCTCTGAATTGATAGTCCACGAATTGCCAATTCAACCCGGTTTCCCTCCAGTGAGGCAAATGCAACGGAAGTTCTAGACTGATATGATCAAGAAAATCCATGATGAAATAATGAAACAGTTGGATGCAAAAGTGATTCAATCGGTTCAGTATACTACTTGGGTTGCAAATGTTGTTCCGGTTCCTAAGAAAGATGGAAAACAAGGATATGAGTCGACTATCGAGATTTGAACAAGGCAAGTCCCAAAGATAATTTCCCATTGCCTAATATTCACACTTTCGTAGACAATTGTGCCAAACATGAGATACAATCCTTTGTTGACTGCTATGCTGGATATCATCAAATCCAGATGGATGAAGATGATGCATACAAAACGGCATTCACTAATCCTTGGGGAACCTATTGTTGTAGAGTGATGCCGTTTGGTTTGAAAAATGCTGGGGCAACCTACGTGAGAGCTATGACTGCCATTTTCCATGATATGATGCATAAAGAAATAGAAGTGTACGTGGATGATGTGATTATCAAGTCCAGAACGGCTGAAGAACACGTGAGAGATCTCAGAAAGTTCATTGAAAGGCTCCGTAGGTACAATCTGAAGCTGAATCCAGCCAAGTGTGCATTTGGTGTGCCTGCTGGAAAATTGTTAGGTTTCATTGTTAGTAGGCGAGGTATTGAATTGGATCCCGCAAAGATCAAAGCAATACAAGAACTACCTCCGCCTCGAACCAAGAAGGATGTTAAAAGCTTTCTAGGCAGGCTGAATTACATCAGTAGGTTCGTTGCTCAACTTACCACAATATGTGAGCCGATCCTCAAGTTGCTGAAAAAGAATGCATCAATTGCATGGACTGAGGAGTGCCAAGAAGCCTTTGACAAGATCAAGCAATACTTGTCAAATCCTCCTGTTTTGGTTCCGCCTGAGCCTGGTCGACCATTGTTTTTGTACTTGTCAGTCAATGAAAACTCCTTTGGTTGTGTACTGGGGCAACATGATGCCTCGGGAAAGAAAGAACAGGCCATTTATTACCTGAGCAAGAAGTTCACAGATTGTGAGGCCAGATATACTTTGTTGGAAAGGACGTGTTGTGCCCTAACTTGGGTTGCACAAAAGCTGAAACATTACTTGTTGTCCTATACCACTTATCTGATTTCCCGGATGGATCCATTGAAGTACATATTTCAAAAGCCAATGCCAACGGGCAAACTTGCAAAATGGCAGATCTTGCTCACGGAATTTGACATAGTTTATGTCACCAGAACTGCAATGAAAGCTCAAGCTTTAGCTGATCATTTGGCTGAAAATCCGGTGGATGATGATTATGACCCATTGAAGACTTACTTCCCTGACGAGGAGGTAGATGTGCTCGAAGAATTGATTAATGAAGAAGAGCACGTGTGGAAAATGTACTTTGATGGTGCTTCTAATTCAAAAGGCCATGGTATTGGAGCGGTCCTCATCTCTCCCACGGGACATTACTATCCGGCAGCTGCCCAACTCCACTTCAGTTGCACTAATAACACTTCTGAGTATGAAGCATGCATATTGGGTTTGCGTATGGCTCTAGACATGGACATCAGAGAATTGCTGGTGATCGGAGATTCAGATCTTTTGATACGCCAAATGAAGGGTGAATGGGAAACTCGAGACCTTAAGCTGATCATGTACAAGCAGTGTATGGACAATCTTCGCCAAAAGTTCGATGTTCTACAGTTTAGACATGTCCTCAGAATACATAATGAGCTGGCTGACACATTGGCTACATTAGCCTCAATGCTTGTCCATCCTGATAAAGCCCATATTGATCCGATTGAGATTCAGGTCCAAAGCCAACATGCATACTGCAATGTGATTGAAGAAGAAATTGACGGCCAACCGTGGTACTTTGATGTCAAGAACTTCCTTCAAGACGAGACGTATCCGCCAATGGCAGAAAACAATCAAAAGAGAACCCTTCGACGATTGGCAAGTGGTTTCTTTCTGAGTGGCGGAGTGGTGTACAAAAGGACACCTGATCTGGGACTGTTAAGATGCGTGGATGCAACTGAAGCCACGAAAATTCTCAATGACATGCATTCGGGGATCTGTGGACCCCACATGAGCGGGCACGTGCTAGCTAAGAAAGTACTCAAAGCAGGATACTTCTGGCTCACCATGGAACATGACTGCATTACTTTTGTGCGAAAGTGTCATCAATGCCAAGTACACGGTGATTTGATACATTCACCCCCTTTAGAGTTGCACACAATGTCAGCCCCTTGGCCTTTTACAGCATGGGGGATGGATGTTATCGGGCCTATTGAACCGAAAGCATCAAATGGACACATATTCATTCTGGTTGCAATAGATTACTTCACCAAATGGGTTGAGGCCGTGACTCTCAAATCTGTGACCAAGAAAGCTGTGGTGAATTTCGTTCATTCTAACATTATTTGTCGCTTTGGTATCCCAAGTACCATCATCACTGATAATGCGGCAAATCTGAATAGTCATTTGATGAATGAAGTGTGTGAAAGATTCAATATCATGCATCGAAATTCCACGCCTTACCGGCCAAAGGCAAATGGTGCGGTTGAAGCAGCCAATAAGAATATCAAGAAGATCCTCAGGAAGATGATACAAGGATCTCGTGATTGGCATGAGAAGTTGTCTTTCGCTCTTCTCGGTTACCGCACAACTGTGCGCACTTCCATAGGTGCGACCCCGTATTCATTGGTATACGGAACTGAAGCAGTTATACCCGCTGAAGTGGAAATACCGTCTCTCATAATCATCGTGGAAGCAAAGATTGAGGACACAGAGTGGGTCAAGACCCGATTAGAACAATTGTCATTCATTGACGAAAAGAGGCTCAATGCAGTTTGTCACGGTCAATTGTATCAGCAAAGAATGGCCCGAGCCTACAACAAGAAAGTGCGCCTCCGCGACTTGAAAGAAGGGCAATTAGTCTTAAAAAGAATCTTTCCTCATCAGGAAGAAGTTAAAGGGAAATTTGCTCCAAATTGGCAAGGGCCATACCTGGTAAAGAAAGTATTGCCAAATGGCGCCTTGTACCTTACAGATCCAGAAGGCATGACAACTGAAATACTCGTCAATGCAGATGCGGTCAAGAGGTACTACATTTGATTTCAAGATGGCCTTCAAATCAGGATGAATGCAAGGCTTTTGTTCTCTTTTGCTATCCCAAATTGTATCCCTTATTAGCATTTTGAACATTGTACTTTTGAGGCATGTTCTCAGTTGAAATCAATGTAATTGTACCAAAATGAAATGAAACTGAAAATCATCAAAAAGAAACCTGGGCATTTGCCTAGAGCTACGTCTGACCTGATTCCTCTCAAAAGGATACGTAGGCAACCATTCCGGTGCGGTCACAACAAGAGAAAATTCCTCTTTCCCTGTCTTCTTTTATCCGCGCAATGCTTGCCTCCAGGCTTGCGGGATATGTCAAGAAAATTAAAGACCCCAGTTTATCCTAAGCTGGGGTAAAATTTGTTTTTGTTTTTTTTAAAGAAAATGGAGGAAATTCAATATTCCTCCCCATTTTCTTTGTGTTCATCATAGGGAAAAGCTCATTTTTTCCCTATTCATATTGATGCAAGATTTTCCTTCAAGTTTGTGGCCAACATCAAAAGAAATTTAGATCCCCCTTTTATGCTAAACTGGGGCAGAAGTTTGTTTTTATGATAAAATAAAATAAAAAATAAACTTCTATCATTTTTATATCATCTATTCACATATTTCAAGAGATGTTTATGTTGTGAATTGAATTTAAAAAGAAAAGAAAAAAAAAGAAGAAGAAAAAGAAAAAGAAGTCTTGTCGGTGAAAACCTGAGAAGGCGCCGCAAGACAAACAGTGAGGAAAAAAGATTAAAGAGAGAGGCTAGTTGGCGAAAACCCGAAAGGGCGCTACTAGTCGACTTGAGGGTCACCTCAACTTGGTTATGGTTTGATATCTTCCGTGGAGCAACTCTCAACAAACAAGTAGTACTGGTCGGACGAGGTCATCCAAGATACATGTCATGATCATCAAGGCCGCCAGTATATTGCCAGATAAGTTTTCCTTTTCAGAAAGACGTTCCCTGTCCAAACGACTTTCGCCCTTAGATTTTTTTATTATTATTGTTTGTACATCTTTCCTCACCATTAATTCCTCGCCTTTTCGGCGCTAACCTCACATGAGCAACAAAAGAAAATTGCAAAACTCTGTCTTTCAGGATTCAGGTTTAATTCCAGCAAGCAGGGCACACCTTCGACAATGGAAAAGTTTCAGCGAGGCATGACCAACCTTGATAATTGGAGCCCAGCACCGCACATCAGGCCGGAGGAACGAGTGCATCATGAAGAGTGGACATGTTTGGGAGAAGCTTTAGGCGTTGTTCATCCCACATTACTGTGAAGAATAGAACAAGAGTCACTACTTATTTGCAAGATCAGAAACAGAGTCTATCCACGATACAGAGAGTCAGTGTGACATTTGCTATGTTGCCAAGAAAGAGCTGGGACCACTTGAATTTGGATAGTTGCGCTAGATGTCAGATGGAAATCCGTTTCCTTTTCGAGTCAGTATCGCTCAAAGATAGCGTCATTTTTCTTTCCAAGTCAGATCTGCTAAAAGATAGCGATCATTTCCTTTTAGAGTCAGTCTCGCTCAAAGATAGCGTCATTTCCTTTCCATGTCAAGATCTGCTAAAAGATAGCGATCATTTCCTTTCGAGTCAGTTCGCTCAAAGATAGTGTCATTTCTTTTCCACGTCAAGATCTGCCAAAAGATAGCGATCATTTCCTTTTCGAGTCAGTTTCGCTCAAAGATAGCATCATTTATTTTTCATGTCCAGATCTGCTAAAAGATAGCGATCATTTCCTTTTAGAGTCAGTCTCGCTCAAAGATAGCGTCATTTCCTTTCCATGTCAAGATCTGCTAAAAGATAGCGATCATTTCTTTTTCGAGTCAGTTTCGCTCAAAGATAGCGCCATTTCCTTTATATGACAAGATCTGCTAAAAGATAGCGATCATTTCCTTTTCGAGTCAGTCAGCTCAAAGATAGCGTTATTTCTTTTCCACGTCAAGATCTGCTAAAAGATAGCGATCATTTCCTTTTCGAGTCAGTTTCGCTCAAAGATAGTATCATTTATTTTTCATGTCCAGATTTGCTAAAAGATAGCGATCATTTCCTTTTAGAGTCAGTCTCGCTCAAAGATAGCGTCATTTTCTTTCCATGTCAAGATCTGCTAAGATAGCGATCATTTCTTTTTCGAGTCAGTTTCTCTCAAAGATAGCGCCATTTCCTTTATATGACAAGATCTACTAAAAGAAAGCGATCATGTTCTTTTCAAGTCAGTTTTGCTAGAAGATAGCACTCACTTCCACTTCAAGTCAGTCCTGCTCAAAGATAGCAACCATCCCCAGCTTCAAGTCAAGACCTGGTTGAAGTAGATGCGACCATTTCAAGTTTCAGATAGTGATCGCCCATACAACGGGCGATGGAGTTGTCTTTCAAGCCAAGATTTACCTCAAAGAAGCATGAAGATTTAGGCTAGGGATTGTAAATTTTACATTTTTCCTTCTATTTCCATTCCTTATAAAGCAACAACCACCAGCAAGCGACCAGTAACCAGCAGCAACAGCCTTTGTGTGCCTAAGAGTTGTCTAGTATCAGACCCAAGTGTGTCTAGAAGAGTCTCTAGTCTGTCTTAGTAGCCTAAAGTGTCTAGTTTGTCTTAGTGAGTCTAGAAGAGTCCGGTGTCTGTTTGAATGCGGTAGTCCCAACTGCCGCACGTAAGGAACTACACTGACCTGATTCCTTAGTCCGAGGATATGTAGGTAGCTTTGTTCTCGGTTAGAACCGAAATTCAAGGTACGGTCACCATTTTGAAAAGCATGCTCTTGGCTAGAAGCAGAAAGCCAAAATTAGTTGTCAATTACGTCTTTGTCCGAAAACTCTTCGTGTTCCCGAACAAAGAGGGGCAGCTGTAATCACCTAATTTTGGCACCAAATTGATAGTTACTCAGAAATCGTTGTGCTAGATTTTTAGGACTATTTCCTAGACTTTTCCCGATTTTTCATCTAGCTTATTAGTTGATTAATTAGGAGAAATATACTAAGAAAATACCAAAAAATATTTTATGTTTGTGAGCAATGTGTAATTAAAATTTTGTAACATGTTAAATATATGTTCACGTGCTTGTCTTGGTAATTAAATGTGTTAATTGTTAATGGATAGTTCTGTTTTGGCAATTGGGCTGGCCATTTAGGGAAAAACAAGGAGGAATAATTTGAGACCAATATGTAGCCCAATCCAATTCTGACCCGGCCCAGTGACTTATGTATATATGTATTTCTTTGCCATTTTGGGAGTAAAATTTCACGCAATTCACACATGGCCAAATCCTTCCATTTTTGACAAAGCCTCACCGGAAATCGCCTCCGCCGTTGAACCACCCCCTCCCGCCGTCAAACCACCGGCCTCCGCCGCCGAAAAATTTCAAAAAATACACCTCCCGTCCCGCCTTGACCTCCTCTTCCACGTTCTCACATCAGTTTCCCAAAATCGCAACAAATTTGCGTAGATCGAGGTCGAAAGTGGCTGCGAAACTCAACTCCGGCTGCGGCTTATCTTCTCCGGTGGATTTTTACCTCCTTGATTTCCTCATGTCCTCCTCTATCACCTCCTCTGCTCCGTTTTATTTTTTAATAGGACTTTGGGACCCGATTTGACATGCTTTGAAAGGTTCTTGTATCCTTTGCTCTTTCCCCTGCTTCTCGTTTCCATTTTTCTCCTCTTGTTCTAATTGAGACGATCCCAAATGGGATCGCTTCAATTAGAGCAAGAAAAGGATGATGAAAACTTGCTTGTTTTCTTCCGTGGTGATGATGCTACTGTGAGAGGGTGAGGCTGTGAGGGAAGTCGTGTGACAGTGAGATGGTGTCGATGTGGCATCGAGTTTGAGTAAATAATGGTAAGGGCTGTTTTCTTATGGCAGCGGGGTTGTGTATGTTTGGTTGTAAATGGTGTTTTTTGTGATGTCCTATGATGCCAGTAGTAGTGCAATAGCGGAGACGTTGCAGTGACTATGGCGCTGCAGTTTGGCTAGGCGAGCTGAAGCAATGTGTGCGCGCAATGGTGATGATGATATTGAATGTTGAGGATGGCGTGGAGCTGTGACTGAGCAGCGATGGTGGCGAGAGGTTGACGCAGCCTGCAGGTCGTTTGGTTTTGCAAGGCGACGTCAAGGCAATGGAGACAAAGCTGCGGTGACAATGTTCGAGGCAACGATAACAGGCTATGCCGTGGTGGTAATGTTGTTTGGCATCGATGACGGGTTAGAAGTAGACCCAATTGCTTTCTTTATCACTTTTACTGATCATAGTTTAGCCATTGATTTAGCATTAGCTAATTATTGTTTCGTGTTTAAAATGATAGTTTGTTAGTATTGACATAAGTTTGTTTTTATTCCGTTTACTTGTTTAAACAAAGGCTAGTATGATCCGCAAGTATGAAATGCTTTGTTTTTGTCCCATGTTTGATATCAATTTCCTGGTAGAACATTTTGAATCTAGATAGCATTGTGTGTTAGTATCCAAGTTTAGCATTTTGTTTCCAGGCTGCAAGTATGAAATGTGTTCCTCTGGTTCAGTTTGCTTTGATTTAAACTTGGTCGATTGTGAGTTTGTTTGTTTCTCAATCGTTTGAACTCCTCGATAATTAGCTCGTTTAGCTTCTATTTCAGTTTATGAGTTTGTCTGGTTGTTTGATTACTAGTAGAGTTTGTCTGGTTGTTTGATTACTCTACTAGCTATGTGAGTTTAGCTGATATATAGTTGAAGTTTGGTTTTTTAGTTTAGCTTGGATTAGTCTGAGAGTAAATGTGTTAACATAGGAGGTCATAGTTCATTAGTTGTGGACTCTAATTTGTTTCAGGATTATCTTAGTATTTGATTAGATTTCATTAAGATTAGAATTGTTAGTTTGGTGTATAAGAGTTTTTTTAGGAGATTTCAAAAATCTGAAAATCAAAAGAGGTCCAAAGTCAAATAAAAAGCAAAACTTGTCAGCTTTGAAATTTGACTCCACTGCCACCATCTTTGTTGTTTAGCTAGCATGCCAAATTTTCATTAAATGTGGCTGAAAAGTAGGGGGCAAGGGCATGTGACTTGGTCTTTTTTTTTACCCAAGTTTTTTTACTGATCCTAAGACTTTTTCCCTTCTATATAAAGGAGATAATTACCCCTTTCTTGAGGGGGGGAACTACAAAAAAACAGATCTGAAAAAAAATACTACTCTAAAAAACTACTGGAGATCTGAAAATTGCTAGAGGAAATAGTAGAGCTAGAAAAGAAGAAAAATACTAGAGTTAGAGAGAAAAAAAAGAGCTTTGTGTCTTGAGTTTGAAAGTTCAGAAAGGTTTAAATCTGGTTTCATGATTGTTGGCTGTTGCTGCCGTTTGTTGGATTTGGGCTTGACTGGTGGCCCATCTGCTATTGCTTAGGAAGTTTCTTTATACAAAGGAAGTTTTCTTTATACAAAGGTATTTTTTCTCTTTACATTTTGTATAAGTTATGTCATTTTGTGAATGAAATAGGTATGTTAAAGGCCCAATACTTGATGAAATTGTCCAGTATAGCATTTGAAAATATGATGTGTTGGATATGGAAAATATGAGAAAATCGTTGAATACTTTCATGTTTACACTTATTTTCGTTATATGGCCATACCTGTTGTAAAGATTAAAGTACATGACCAAAGAGGAGAAATCTTTTTTTTTTTTTTGGGAAAAGTTTTGTTACGTTTGGCTAGCTGAAACGCCAAGGTTTTCGGACCACTTTACATTACGAGTAAATATTAAAAATGGGATGACATCTCAAGTTCAGGAAGCTGGACATTCAATATTGCTAAAGTTGGGTGGACAAAACTGAAATGAATAGACTAACTAGGACATGACTGCAAAAAATAAGTTAACAAGTGGAAATGGTAACGTTTCTCCAACAGATCAGCAAATTAATATTTAAAACATTTTTCCTTTTTGCTTGATTGTCCAGCATAACATACTGATTAACAGTTTGAAGTATTTTTATCAAAGTTGATTAGGCAAAATTTGACAAACTTAAAATTCGATTAGGCAAACCGAAAGGTCAATATAATTAACATTGACTAGTCGCTCCTATGTTTACATGGAACTCACATATATCGGAATTCGAACGGACAACGCGTCCGCGGTTAATTTTCGATAGAGTTTTCCATCAATGAACAAGCGACGTTTCAATTAAAACTTAAAGCGTAACAAGTAAAAGGCAATAAAAAACAAAATATAATTCACGAACCCGGAAAGCGTCAATAAAGCAACTGTGCTTGCACAGGACTCGAGGGTGCCTAACACCTTCCCGCGAGTCAACCGAGATCCTAACCCGGAACTCTGACGCAGACCACTGAACGAGTCATAGGTGTTCTAAGGTACCTCTTTGGTGACTTGGCACACCTTTGAACTATGTCAAGTGGCGACTCCGAAAATCTCTAAATAATTCGTACCTTTAAAACACCTAAGTCACAACCTTTATTTTTTTATTATTTTATTTTTAGTAAATTTTAGGGCGTGACAATTGGAACTCATGCCATATATGTTTGGACTTTATGTGATAATTATTTTTTTCAAAAATCTTATTATATATAACACATTCACTTCTATTTCCTAGTGTGTATATAAAAATTAGAGTTTTAATTGCCATTAAGATTATATTTTTTATTTATGTCATAATTTTAAAAGTCATTTATTGTATAATAGAGAATCACTGAGTAGTTTTTGTTTAAAAAAAATCTCTATTTTGATATTTATTTTGTCTATTACATGTGTTGCACGCATGTCTATTGGAAACAACGTCTTCACCTTGGTAGAGGTAAGGTCTGCGTACATCTCACTCTCTTCCGACCCCACTTATGGGATATACTGGGTATGTTGTTGTTGTTGTTATGTATTGTACGTATATTGAAAAGATATTATTTTATTCACTCTCAATTGTGTAATAAATTATTAAATTTAGTTGTTATTATCAAATTTATTTAATTCTTGTACGAAAAAATTATTCTAAATAAATCTATTCATTTTCTCATTCTTTTATAATTCCAACATTATATATGCATATGAAATCTTTTGTTTCACACTTTATTTTATAAATATGATTTTTTTATTCTATAAATATGATTTATTTATTCTATACTTAAGTCCATAACATAGACCCAAAAGAGAAAAAATAATATATATATATATATATATATATATATATTAAAAATAAATAGATATGTTAGTAATTTAGAAGGTAAAATAGGTATTTAAAATATTAAATTTAAATAAAGGGATGAGAATATCTATTTTTCAAAGTTGAGGGATGTGTTTGATTTCAAAAGCAAAGTTGAAGGATGAAAATCACCCTTTCAACAATATAGGATTCCAAAGAGTTTCTTTGGAGTCGCCACCTAATTTAGGATTATTAAGAACCGTAAGTTAATTAACAAGTACAAATTTGTTCCTTATTTAAAAGAAAAATTAAAGTTAGAGATTCTTAGGTAAGTGGTTCTTTTAAATTCGAAAGAATGTCCTCATTACGCGAGTACTTTCGAAAATCCGCTAAAAGTGGTTAATCCGACGATTTTCACGAATTTTAATAAAATAAATAACTTAGAAATTTTAGGAAAAATATAGGATAAATAAATAAAGAAGTAAATAATAAGTAAATAAATAAGTAAATAGATAATAAATAATTAGATAAATAAATAAATAGCTGAATTATTAATAATATAAGTAAATTGATAATAAATAATTTAAATATAAATAATGATAAACAGAACCAGACATCCTTTACTGCCTCACACACCTTTTGCTGGGCACACTAAGACACCTGAAACCTCCAGGACTCCCTACTACTATCTGCAGCACCTACATACACCTGAGAATAGCTGTTGCACCATGATAAACACTCCAAGGCTCACACATACTGGCAAAATTGCCTTCACACACACACTTATCTAGGACCCAAGCAAAACTCACTCACCTGCACACCTGCACTCCCTCTCTTTTACAGCACCTCATAAGCACATCAGGAATCATGCATTTCACTAAAGAAACTACAAACAATCAGAAACATAAGACTAGCATTACCAAGGCAGAACAAGCTAGAAAAAGAAGGTAAAAGGCATGAGTCTGGGCAAATAGTGCAGTACATGAGACAAGCAAATGATATCTATTCCTATCTAAACAAGGTTTACCTCTTTTCTTGAACTCATAGATCAGAACTTAGTAATACATCTTAAACTACTTATTTTGTTTCAAAACAGTCAGGACAATCACACATAAATACATAAATGGAGGCAAAGATTCAAACTTTAACATTCATTGTTTTGAAATCTTCACGCACATATCGACTTTATTTACTTCTATCCACAGAAAGTAAAATTTTTACTTAGATTCATAACCAGACTTGAACTACATTTTCATACCATCAATGAACTGAAAATATAGCTAAGAAACTTAATGAAAATGAGATGAATCCTACTTGCTGCGCAATAAACGAAGGCAAAAAAATGAAGAAAATGATTCGAATAAGAGCGACGCGATGACTCGAACTTCGAAACTATCTTCTTGACCTCAAACCGAAACAATGAAGATATTTTGTATGTATATATTTTACTTAAAATTTGAGAAAAAATGTTTTTCTCTAAGGTTGTAGTTCCTTTCTAAGACAAAAACTGAACTCTAACAAAAAACTAAGAATTTATACCTGAGATTAGGGTTTCGGATTCCTTTGAAAATTTCGACCCTTGACCCTAATCGTTTTACCCCTTTCCTATTGAGATAAGGATGAAATGGTCGGATCCCTTTTAGGGATCCGACCATTTCATCCTTATCTCTAAGGAATTTGAACGTTGGAAATGTAGATGGCTCGGATTGATTTGGTTTCAAAATACATGATCATAATCCGAAACAGCTAGCTTTTGTACGAGAAGGTGAGGTGGCATCGAGGGGTTGGACCAGAATTTTTGGACGGATTTGAGGGTTTTGGGGGGGAAATTGAAGGGGAAATCGGGTTCTAGGGTTAAAGGATTTGGGGTTGAGGGGGAAAACGGGTTTGGGAATTGGGGAAACTGAAAATAGGCGTGTATGATATGTATATATGTATTTTGCATAGCTAGGCTGGATTTTAGACATAGAAACTCAATTAGCCTCTTTTTAAGATTTAGTTAGAAAATGACGGGATTGCACAGGTGGGCTGAAATTGGAGTTATAGCCTTTTCCTTTTAAAATTAGCAATTTGGTTGTTTAAAATTATAATTTTAGCCTTCTAATTAAATATACTTTAAAATTTAAAATTCGGAACAAAATTGGGTGTCAACATGTCACTATAGAGAGGTTTTACGTATCTATTTATCATGGATCTTATCGTCTCATACTTTATTAGTTGGACAACAATTAAAACCCCCTTCCCCCCCCCCCCCCCCCACCACACCCCTATAAACCAAATATTTGGATCAAGAATAAGATTAAAAAACGTAGAATAATGAGCCACTTAATGCGATCGATTAAGAAATGATGTAGTATATCACTGTCAGCAATTACTAAAGGGTAGGTTGAAAAGGGATTCTACAAAATCATGCCTAAACTTACCTCACCCATTATTTCTGTAAATTTAAAAGGAAAATGAAATAAGAGTAAAAGATTTACTTACTGTTTGAAGTGACTTGATTAAATTATAGAATACAATCAGATTAAAGTATCTTATCAAAGCAACCTCCCTGGAGGCATTCATTTACGTCAGGTTGATTACCATCACTTACCAAGTTTATGCTCCTATTTAATTTGCTATATATTATGTTGAATTTATCAAAATCTTTGAATCAAAAGTTGAGACATCGCTTTACAGTTACCAATAGCTAGTTGTTTATAATTATTATCTCTTCCTCCCTTTGATTCCTCTTTTTTTTTTTTTTTGGTCACATGGTAATTAACAGAGCTAGGACAACATCATGGTCAAATAACATGTGTATAAATTAAATGATACTTCCTTGTAGGCCTGGGCATAGAGCTGAGCCGGCTCGGAGCTCGGCTCGGCTCGATTTCCTTTTAGCTCGGCTCGGTCTTATTTAAAGTTTGGCTCAGCTCGGCTCGGTTAAAGCTCGATCAAGCTTGGCTCCGATCAAAGCTCGGCTCGGTTAAAGCTCGATCAGGCTCGGCTCGTTCAAAGCTCGGCTCGACACGATTAGCTTGATTAATCGTGTAACTTTTTCTTTAAAATATAACTTCCATTTATTAGGCTTAATTACCAAAAAATATAAGAAGTTAATGTGTTATTTAATATTTTAATGCAATAGCTAACAATTGATAAACTAGTATTTTTATTCTTATATATGATTATGATCAAAAGGAAAATTAAAATATTATTTTTTTATATTATTAAGTATGGGGACCCAAGAAAAAAGTTGGCACGGGCTCGGTAAAACTCTAGTAAAGCTCGGTTGAACTCGGCTCGGTTCGGTATATAGAAAGCTTGATTCGGCTCGGCTCGGGCTGGGTCAAACTGTAGCAAAGCTCGGCTCGAGCTCGGCTCGGTATATATAAAGCTCGATTCGGCTTGGGCTCGGTTCGCTCGCTCGATGCCCAGACCTACTTCCTTGTTGCAATATGTATATATGTATATATGTATGTATGTACGTACGTACGTATGTATGCATGCATGTATAGTATTTATAGAGTTAAAGTTCAAACCAGTACATTAAATATATAAAAATTAAAGAAAATATAATATCTGTATATGAGTAGAGTTGAAAAATCCTTTTTACTAAAGTTAATTTGTGTAATATAATTGACCTCAGGAAATAACCTAATTTGATACACACACATATTGGGGAAATAGTGTGAAGCAGGTGGTGGCGGTATGGTGCATGGGTGGTGGAAGAAGACTATTTTTTTATAATTGTTTTTTTAATTTCTTATAAAATATTGACATTGCATAGGAGAAACACTAAGATGATATGGTTGTGATGTTTCAATGATGTAGTTGTCAAGTATTGCTTACGTGGCGTGAGCGTAATACACTCTCCATTACATACTGCAACTGATTAACAGTTGGTGAGGGGAAAACTAATATCATTTGAAAGTTGTTAAGAGGGGTATTGGGATACCTGTAAAGATTCGTGTGAAAATGGTAATTTGGGACAAGTTTAGGTGGTAAGTAACTTATTCCGCCTAAAAATTTTAATGAAAATGTTTATCTACTTTCTGAAAGTTTCATAAAAAGAGATTCATATGAAACCTCTTTATTTATAATTAAATTTATTTTTTAATTATTATATTTTGTTATAATTAGTTATGGATTAGGGTGTGTAACTGTTATCGATAGTCGAATCGATATCTACACGCATAAAGGTATAAGTATATCATTATATATATCAGATCGATGATGGTAGTACGGTTTAGCTACCCATAAGGTATCGGTACGTCAGTAATACTTATACGGAGTATATATGATAGTTCAGATTTTTCTTTTACTGTTGACTTTCCAGATTTGAGCTTTAGTTCATCAAGATATTGTTGAGAACTATAGGATAGGAATCTCAAAATGGCCAAAATCGTGGAAACTGTCTTCACCCCATGGCCTACTCATCTTCTCAAGGAAGATAGTGACAACAAGAACTGAGAAGACCGATTGCGTAATTTGGGACGAGTTTTCACAACAAGAACTGAGAACCCCTAATGACATTGGCAAATAAGGCAGATACTTTTATAATCAAATTGAGAAGCCCAATTGTGTAATTTCCCAAGCCAGAACATTCCATACAAAATTAAAGTCATAATAACATAGGACACAGTATTTGGAGAGATGTGGTGGTGAAGCATCGGTGAGGAAGGTAATTAAAAAGGGAAAAGAAAGAAAAAGAGAAAGATAAAGGAAAAATAAAGAGACGAAAAATAAAAATAATGGAGGGACACAAATAATTATAAGAAATCATTATGTAATGTCTAGTTATAAATCGACACATGTACAAGTTAATTATATTTCAATATTATTTTTTCTATTCGCCCTTTGTTTAACAAGATATGAATATTCTCATTGTCACGTCAGTTTTGAAAGGAATATTAATATTATTTTAAAGTTGCTAAGGGAGAAAAGTGCATGCCCGTAAAAATTAAATATGAAAATAATAATTTGAAACAAGTTTAGAAGATAAATAATATATTCCGCCAAAATTTTATCAAGACTTTAATGAAAAAAAAAAGAGAATGTTAGATGCAAGTACATTAACAATGTTAGATGCAAGTAACATTTTTTTATAATAAATAGTCTGTCTTATGTGAGCTGACAATTTAGAATTTCTGATAAATTTTTACCTACAACGGATTTTGGTTCTTAGTCAAAGACAAAATATGCAGTCTGGATCATTACAATCCGTTGACCTTTTCCTTTATGGCAAATAATTAGAGACGATCACTGTGCCATCTTTGTACTTAAAAGTCAGAAACTTATGACTTTTAGTATGAGCAACTTATTAACTTTTACATGTCACAGCATTCCACGTTCAGTAATTACGGAACGCCGATAATCTTTTTTTTTTTTCAAAAACAATAAAGAAAGCTTACAACAACAAGGAAAACTAGTAGAAAATGAGAAAAGAGCAAGATTAATAACGCATATTTCACAAACTGAGAACTATTTTGTGTTAATTAATTAATTGGATTAGACACTTGTCAGGTTACTGAGTTTAAACGTTAATTTAGTTTGAAAAGGTGCTGCAAATTCAGAGTGAAAATGAACCATGTAGTAATCAATACTCCATGAGTGCGGAGTAATTAAGATTAGAAAAAGTTCAATTATCTACTAATTTCGAGTTTGTCCGATTGACCATCTAAGCGAACGTGGCAAAAATATATAGAAGAACTAATGCATCCTTGAATTTTATTCAGGATAAATTTAACAAATAATAAAAGAGCAGTGTCTAAGCTAATGATAATTGATAAATAATTAGTAAATTTCCAGCTATAGCGTAGTAACATCAGCAATGTGCAACTATTTTTCGACATTCGACGTGGCAAGACAGTGCTTTTCCGTTATTATACTTCTCTCGGACATTTAAGATGAGAATAAATTCTATAGAGTATTCGATCATTTGTTTCTAAAGAAGATAGATTATTATAAACCAATATATATCACTTTTCAATGTCATATTCATGGAATTGTAAGGAATACTGCAAAGTTTAGTCGAGGAACCCTTGAAAAAAGGTTTTTTATAATTTTTGATTTAGCAGTGCTGAAATAATATATAATTGTAACTACTAAAGGATGGGGTAACCAGAATAATGGATGGATCAATCCAATTAAAGTATCGCGAATTCGAGCATTACATATAGAGAATTTCTAAAAACGAGCGTTTTCTTCTTTCACGTAATTTACAACACATGGGCCAGCGGGTTCTAGACAGATGGTTAAACCAAAAGATTTATGTCATGCAATTAATTCATATCTTCAATATAGTTCTAAACTTATAGTTATTGCGACGTGCCGCTGCTTAATTTAAGATCTTAAACAAATATATTGAAACAAATAAGTTAATACACTTTATGAGTGTCAAATGCTTGCCTTGGAGGTTGGCCAACTTGAAGCATAATGACCACTTTACTAAACAGAAGTTGACGAGTATTATATTTATAACTCGTATATGTAAGTACTTAACTATATTCTTTTGTGCAGCTTGAATAAAACAAAAGAAATGGGGGATCTCACAATATGATGAAAATAAATGATACTCCTATATACTTATCAATAAACAAGGTAGAAGCCAATAGGAGTTCTGACTTTAGGACAATGATTATTTAAAGTGAAAATAGGAGTAGCAAATAGCCTGTTCCTGGTAAGTTGACGATATATGAATTCCTACTACTAAATGTTTCCTAAATAGAATTTTGGTTTTGACTCAAATTAAAGACAGAAAAAACATGTGGTGTAGATCATCCTACACTGTTTGACATTTCCTTTATTGGAAAATTATTGGAGACAATCACTGTGGCCATCATCGCAGTACAAAGTCAGAAATGTGTGACTTATATTATGAGCAAATGTTAATTATTTAATTTGCATGCCCTAGTAGTTCAGATTTTTATCAAATTAATTGCTGAAGAACTAGTTAGCACGAAGAGACCATTTGGCAGATTTACCATCAAGAAATGTGGTGTGATCGATCACTAGATGAGACTTATCCATCTTTAATCAGAAATTTAGTATTCGATCTATTGGAATGGAGAAATTTTGATTGTGAGCGCATCTCCTCTTTAATAGCCCTATACTATCCGAATTATTAGTCAGATCGATAAGTTTAAAAAACATATATGGTTTTAAAAAAAAAAAAAAAACAGATACATATTGCAGTCTTGGAAAGTTCTTATTCCAATGACGAGTCAACTCTTCATAATCACCAAATTTCAATGCAGTTAAATGAAAGAATTAGCTAATTACAGCAAGCAGGATTTTGAAAGTTATTCTTTTTTTTTTTAGGTTTCCACTCAGTGTCCGGTATCTTTATTGGAGTCTCAACTAATTCGGATTCGCATCGCATAGAGCTTTTCGGAGGGAATGCTCCCTGCCAAGTTATTCTTACTTCGCTATAAGATCAACAAAAAGTTTTAGCTTCAAAAAGTCAAACGATTCTACCATTGATCTCCACGTAAATGTCAAGGAAAAGATAATACGGAGTGTACCATAGATGGTCTGTTGTACCAGGAAGGAACTAGATAGGGACGCAAATAGTGTTGTTTTACTTGACAGCAAATTAAAGTATTTTTTCCTTAATCATGGTTCGTATAGTCCCATTAATTAGAAAATGCTTTATTTAATATTGCATGGCCTATTATTCTATTAGTATGAATGCTAGTAGTATATGAATAAGTGAAGAAGTTATAATAGTTCTTCATATTGTTTTTTTTCTTGTTAAAGTCATTATGGTTCAAGTTGGCCACCTTCCAAGCATTTGACACTCAAAGTGAATTAATTTATCTTTCCAATAAATATAGATTTGTTTAAGAACTCCTTTTACTGAAGCATGCAGCTGCATGTCCTACAATCATTAGAACTATATTGGAGATTATGATTGAATTACGTGCTTTAATCATGTGAAATAGAGTTAGTACATGCTGTTAGGCGCCAGATAAAAGGAGCTGCCTAATATTATTAAGTACATGCCGTAGCTAATTATAGTTTCTTTACTGGTAATACAGTTCTTTAAACTCTTTTTTAGATGGTCCATCGACTAACTAAGCGTGCACTATTTATTTGTTTTAACTTTTACAATATAAGTTTTTTCTCTTCATGAAGATCTCAATTAACGAAAAGTGATCTTGGTCTTAAAATTGTTCCTTTAAAAGAAATGATGATTATATATCAAACCCTATATATATACCTTTATTAATGGTTCATAAAGTAAAAATACCTCATGCATGTGCGTGCCATTATAAATAACGACTCCGTCCATTTGATAAAAAATAACAAAATTTTAGACCTGTTAAATTTCGTGTCAAATCAATCTGTAACATAGAAATTGGAACCTATGATATTGGAATTAAGAGACTGACTAAAGCATAAGCATGAAAAGTTTTCTCTACTTTTATTGTTGTCTTGATCTGCCAACTTCAATGCTTCAATAAGAAAATTCAAAGAATTATTCGCTAAGCCATGACGCTCAAAGCTCATTTATGCTAGATCCCTTTTATCCCCCATGTAGTATGAAAACTTGAAACTCATGTGATCAAGCTAGATATTTTAAGTTTAATTTATTTGTTAAATGTATTACTATGATGCTTTGACTCTACTCTTTAAAACCCACTAAAGCTTAAAATATTTGGTAAACAAAAGTCTAGATTTTGACTTATAGAAACCAGGATCAAAGAATTAAGCAGTCTAAGTTGATCTGAAGATGAGAAAAGAATCTCGAATCTGCTTCAACTTTTTCCTTGAAAAATTCATAGAAGCTACTATATTTCTATGGCTGGAAAGAGTGCACTAGTTTTTTATTCCTTTGTTTTTATGCGAAAATAAGAACTTAATCATATACAATATGGTGTAGCTCTTATCAAGGAATTCAAAATTCAAACCTCTCTAAATTTCTACACAATAAGAAAGTCTAACCAAGTCCAATATTTTTAATTTTTGGAGACTATCAAATAGAAGAAAATTTTCTTTGGACATTACTAGTGCTACCGAGTAGGCCTTGGCATCGAGCGAGCGAGCCGACCCCGAGCCGAGCCTAATCGAGTACGAGCCGAACTGAGCTTTATACATATCGAGTCGGGTCGAGCCCGAGCCGAGCTCAATCGAGTTTTGCTAGAGTTTGACCGAGCCCGAGCCAACTTTTTTTCTTGTGTCCCCATACTTAATAATATAAAAAAAAATATTTAAATTTTTTTTTATCATAATCATAGATAAGGAGAAAAGTACTCCCCAGTTTATCAATTGTTAACTATTGCATTAAAACACTAAATATCAAAAATACTTCTAATCGAGTCGAGCCGAGCTTTGACTGAGCCGAGCTTGATCGACCTTTAACCGAGTCGAGCTGAGCCGAGCTAAAAGGCAATCGAGTCGAGCCGAGCTCTGAGTCGTCTCAGCTATATGCCCAGGCCTACTACCGAGCTTCTAAAGTTGAATGTCGTGAAAAATTGATGAGTAACCATTTTTTAATACCCTAAGTAAGTTCTGTCCACCATTTCACAATTTATTGAGAAATAGCCAAATTATTCCCCCATATATTTACACCCTCTTGGTGTTAAAAACATCCAGACTGGCCACAGTATAAATACCTGAGACTTAGAAATAAACTCCAATTAAAAAAATCTAGAGTTTTGTTCAAAATTTCAGACAAAAATCGGACTTTTATATGCAAAGTCCCGGTATTTTATACTGGGACTTTGAACTAACATGTTCAAACTCCCATTATTTTATACTAGGATTGGTATTTAAGTGATTCCAGTATAAAATACTGAAATTTTTCCGGTTAGCTAGTCTTCAAAAGAATTTTGCATCACTGGCTAGTTTTCATTTAGCACGATGCAAACAGGCTACCTAAGGATCATTAATAGGCCAACACATCACACCAACAATTCGGGGAAAGAGCATGAGAGGCCATTTTTGGTAGTGGTCTTTGGTTTGATGTCACTTTTTTATTAGTTTTGCATGAGAGACCACTTTTTGGAACTTCAATCCTTTTGGATTGAACTTCACACAAGTTCAGCCTACAAGGGTTGAAGTTTAACTTCAGCTCACCATAAGGATTGAAGCTCAAACTTCGGCCCACAAGGGTTGAAGTTTACGGCATCTATACTTAAAAGTTCAACCCTTACGGGTTGAAGTTTGAACTTCATAACTTAAGCATGAAGTTCAATCCACATGGTTTGAACTTCAGCCCACAAAGATTGAAGTTCCAAAAAGTGACATCTCATATAAAACCAATAAAAAATGGCTTCAAACTAAATACAAGTAGCAAAAGTGGCCTCTGAGCGAAAATTTTACCAAGAATTCCTCTATTCCAAATGTGATTGACAAGTCGGACATGGGTCGGAGTTTAATTCATTGCTGATAATGGTATTTGCTACCCCAATCACTCCATGCGCTATTAGGCAGGCAAGTTTGGTCTAGGCTTTGACCCAAAAGAGTATGGGTCTCCCTAGTCACACTTTTAGATCATATTTTAGATTCTCGTTCCAACACTAATAATAAGCCTCTTTATCACTGAACGGGAACGCAGGTATGCACATTCTTTAATTCAGGGAGGGCTGATCACATACTTCAATCAACTCCTTCGTGCTCGAGAGAATTAGCAGTGTGTGCAGAGAAATTAGTAGAAGAAACCGTTCATGCACTTCTTGAATCTTGATAACATAATCCATGAACCGTAAGAACTTTTTTCAAGATTTTGATAATGAGATAGAACTCCAAACGGAGAGATGCAATTCAGAAGCAAAGACCTAAAAACATTTACGACAACTAGGTAATCCAAAAAATTATCTTTGATACTGTGCTCAAATTATATTAACTAACTCTGTCCAAAAGTATCCTAGCATATATACAAGAAGTTTGCTAAGATAATTAAATCTGGATGAAACAAAAAAACTAGTTCTGTTAAGTGCTGCCTAATTTAATCAGATTATTTAACCATTTTAATTCATTTATAAGCTCGTAATGCTCTGGTATTAGAGTTGATGACTGGTACTTCACTCCAGCAAAAGTTCACAGCTTAGAGAAATCACTGCAAAAAGATGTAAAAAGAACTAAAAGCTCCATTGAGGCAACAATAAAAGAAATCTGGCTAATCCGTGATTCAATTTTCTGTTTTGTTCTTTTCATTTTCCAATAAAGCTGGGAAACAATTGGATGACACTTATGCTGTCTACAAAATTCAAATAGCTTACAGAAAGGGCGAAGTACAACTACATCCACGGGGCTTAGAGAGGAACTGATCCATAGAAAACTACTTCTGCTGGCCCCGTCATGTATATGTGGTTGTCTTTCTCATTCCACTCAATGTCCAGTGGCCCGCCAGGCAAATCAACAGTACATCGCTGTTTAGAGAACGGTGAAGGGCAAGGATCAGAGGCGCAAACATAACGACTGTATATAGATGGGAAAGACAGGCAAACATACTTGACATGATTTTTTGCTGTTTTTTCCAAAATGCAAAGTAATCATGTTCTTACCCTTGCAGAACGACCCTCAAGCACTGCTGCAACAACTACAGCACAAGCTCCTGTTCCGCAGGCTAGTGTCGCGCCTATACTCATCAAGGTTAAATTAACAGTTACATTTAGTTGATGGCTTAGCGAATCTAATACATCAGATTATTTGTAGGGTAAAGGTCTTAATTTTTCTTCAAAACAAACCTGCACCACGTTCCCAGACACGCATTTTAAGGTGTGTTGGGGAGAAGACTTGTACAAATTCTGCAAATCAAACAAAAGATTTTTTAAATATTAACCTATAAATGCAGGAAAGGAGTTAATGGTCACAAGAAAGACCCGCATAAACATCCATGCATCTTACTTCATCTGTATATCAGTGTGCACTTCCAATCAGCGATGAACATGAATGACAAATTTGAAAATTACACCCCCTACACCTATAATGATACTGGAAGTGCACCTAAAAGCCCATTAATTCCCACTTAAAAGTACCGGACAAGGCATGCCAAATGAGAAGCGCTCAGTCACTTCCGATGGGAGATGTTAAATCGGGTCAATAACAATAAATGGCTTGCCAAGTAGGCCAGTACAGCTACCCAAACTGATTAACCAAAAACAGAATATCAAAATTTGTGCATACATTCAGTTTTCATTTCTTCCCAAAGGTACATATAACGTTAACCAGTTTCACTACACTTACTTCATTTCCAGAAACTAGACTAGCATTTCATTCAGAAAATCCCAAAGAAAAGAACACTAATGTTAAAAGAACCATGGATCTATGAACGCTGGATTAGGGAGATTTTCAAATGAAAAATCATGCTAATTTTACAAAGACAGAGAATAAGACAGGCACCAATATCTTGGAGTGAGGTTCAAAATATTTATACAAGAGAACATAACGAGGCTGACCTGTGTTAGTGCGAGCAGGAAACATCACATGATGCTCAAACTTTGGACCAATGTCGGCTAAATTTAATTCATCTACTTGCAAATCCTGTTGCATTATAAGCAGAAAAGCGAAAGCAATCAAGAAAGATAAATGGGAGAAACAAAGAGGCTTTCAATAAAATGTTTTTGTTTTCTATTTCTGCAAGCTTCCTATTAAATATGAAAGACTAAATCAAATCGCCGCTAAATTTGAGAACAGAATGACTAGCTTTCATGAGGAAAAAGATGAAATCAATATCCTAAAATATACATTATTCCATTTCATTTCAAGAAAATAATAGAGTGATTGACTTGAATTCGTAAATAAAACAAGTTATATTAAGAGGATGATTTACTGAGTGAACATTTTGGTACAATGTTTATCACTTTGCATGTTTGACTTACAACCAAAGATAAAAGGTAAAGAGGAGAAGTCATGACCAGAAGAATTGTGTGAAGTAAATTGCTTTAACCATTCCTTTCATAGACTAGCATCCTGAATCTAAGAGAGAACGGAAAAGTTTACTACCCGTCTATTTAACAGTTCAGATCCACTGTAGCTTTACCTGCTTTTGATTCAACAGAAAGGGTACCAAATAGAAGTAAACCATAGAAAAATACCTGGCTTTGTTCTGTACCAAAAGTGACACAATGAGGATTCCCCATGCTAACACAGGTTACATTCCATGCTCTTCCATCTACATCTAGTCTTGATTTAACAACCGATTGATCTTTATTAGGGGGTAGTTTAGTGGGAACATCTGATGCCTTCAAAATGGGCTCACCCATGTCAACCCTAACCTGGAATTAGAAACAAATATTACATTTGAACAAAAAAGGAACCACATCGTTGCTCTCCCTATTAATTAAAATAATCTGACATCAAATTAGAAAGGAAGAATGAACTTCAGTTCTGAATGCCTACAGTATGTAATAGCTCCTTCAATCAATCAACTAAGCGCTATCGACAATCTAGTTGGGGCGGCTATATGATCTTTTGTGTCCATTTTGCTCTATCATGCTATAGCCCATTAATCTCTAGTTAAATGGCTGAGAAAAAATGGAATTTACCCCCATTAGTCTCTAGTTAAATGGCTGAGAAAAAATGGAATTTACCTTTCCATCTTCTTGGATCTCAGGAACAATAAGTCCAGCTCCTGTATGTATGGTGAAACTACAAGATTAAAAGGATATGACAGCCAGTTAGAATCCCAAAAAAAAAAACAAATTCATCAAATCAAATACTATTATTGATTTTAATGAAACAAAATGGTGAGCCACAACAATCATATCGACACTTATTAAATCAATTAGTCCTACCTATTACCAGGATCAGATTAAAACATAGTGAATAGGGTGCAATTAATGATTCTTATTAACTGTTTAATTCATGCAGAGACCAAGTGGCCATATTCATGCAACTGTTAAAATTAAAGCCACGGAGAGATGCATTTATATTATGAATCAGGACAGATTAAAACATGAACCATCCACGCTACTAGAATATGCTCAATTATGCAGTCGTTGAAACATTAACTAAAGCATCTGGGGTGCATATGAGCTCTATGTAGAGCTTTCATGATACTACTTCAAACGATAAGTAGCACGAACGTTCTTTTTTTTTTTGTTTTAATAAAGTAATTAAGTAAATAATCTTATTAATAATGAAAGGGGGAAAACCCATCGACAAGGCGTATATCATAAAAAAGGTGGAGTGAAATAGAATGTTGCCAATTAGTAGAGAAGATAACAGAAAGGATCAGAGGTTTTCAAGCAAAGCATCTGTCATATGCAGGAAGACTGCAAGTGATCAATGCAGTATTGTTCTCCATACATAATTTTTGGGGGGCAGTGTTCATTCTATCTCAAAGCATTCTAAAGAAAATATGATAAAAGATGCAGAGACTACTTATGGGGAAAGACAGATGAAAGAAAGAAAGTTGCATTAGTAGCATGGGATAAAATTTGTACGCCTAAGAAGTTTGGAGGTCTAAATATCAAGGGGAGTAAGAACTGGAATATTGCATCAATGGGCAAACTGCTAGGGCAATTGATTGAGAGGAGAGAAATGCTTTGGGTTAAATGGGTACAGGGAAACTATATAAAACATAATGAAACTATCTGGGAACACACATTTCCAGCTGACAGTAGCTGGTACGGGAGGAAGCTACACAAGCTGAAAAGTAAAATGCTGAACTGGTACACTAATGGAAGATACACACTGTCTGGTGCTCAGGGTAACTCATTTACTCAAAGATATAATGCTATGCTGGGTACTCAACATAAACTAGAAGTCGCTCAGTTGATATGGAATTAAATCTCACAGCCAAAGCACAGATTCATTGTTTGACTAATCAAACAAGGTTGATGCATATGACATTGGACCTCATGGGCACACCAAAAAGAAATGAGAAACAAAATACTACTATGCATCTTAGCAAAACTACTCTCAAGTCTCAACCCCTTTAAAAGCTCTCATATTTCTCTCTTTCCAAATAACCCACGTAATTGCTAATGGAGCTACATCCCATGCTCTCGATCTCCTTTTCCTCTTTCTGAAAGCCCAACTATACATTGTCTCCTTCACAGTAGCCGGCATCACCCAATCGATTCCAAGCCATCTGAGCAATACTCCCCACAATTGTGTGGTCATACACATGAAACACCCAACTCAAAAATTTATCCTCCAGTTCCTTAAATTCTCAGCTGCCAGTATCACTCTCCTAGCTGCCAACCATGCAAAAAAACACACCTTCCTAGGCACCCTAGAGATCCATATGGAACAATTCCTCACTCATAAGCAAACTCTGGTAATATGCCCTGACCGAGAATAACCCATCCGAACTCCCCTCCCATCTCCACACATCATTAGAATCATGCACTGAGTTATACCCATAAAGTAGCTCAAGCAAGTTCTGAAAAGAAAGAACCTTAGAATTGAAAAAAGAAGAACAAGCACTGTCGCTTGGCAGTCCAATTCTCGACCATGACGGGTATGATCAAGTTACAGATGCACTATTGATGTTCCACGAGTGGTTATGATATTTGCTATTACGCCAAGGAAGTTCAAAATGTACCCTCCAAAACACCAAACAAGTAGGTTGAGAGAAGCTTCAAATTCTCCAGAAATTTTCAATACAAAGAAACAAGTATAAGAAAACTACTTCTAAAACATGAAGCAGCAGATATCTGGGAGATGATTGAGGCTCTGTAAAGTAGATTACTGTACATAGAGAAACAGAAAGAATGTAAACACCTTCGCTTTCCATGTGAGTTCTCAAGCTCAGCTATAAATTTGGCAAGGCATCGAATTCCATTACCACACATCTGTATGAAGCAAACGATATATATATGTTAACAATCACAAAAATCAACTTAAATGGGAGTAAGAAAAAGGAGGATCAATGAAAGAGGCACTTGTTGTCAGAGAGTAGATGCATAGAGGAATTTTTTTAATCAAGATAAACAGATTATATAAAGGAAGCCGACGTTCGCTGCAGAGAAGAATTTATACATGTTCAATCAGGCTTCTTTTCATTCCGTATCAGAAAAGAAAAGGACAATAACAAGAACACATGACCTAATTACATAATAAAGCAAGTTTGTACTTTGTTGAGAAAAAAAAAAGAGCATATTCTGCTCCTTATTCCATCAGAAAAAAGGGTCATATTTCACTGCAAACACATATACTCTGCTCTACTGAAGTCTTTTTCTTTTAATTTTCTTTTTTGCCACCAGACAAGGAAAGACTGGGCATGACTAACAGAAAGTTAATTAAAACAAAGTTAGGAACCGGATATATATATATATATATATATATATATATATATAGAGAGAGAGAGAGAGAGAGAGAGACCGAATGAAAAGCAAGATGATTTCCACCACAACTTCCCTTCTTTCCTCTATCATAGATATGCAGACATAAAATAGGCCAAATTACTCCTTCCTGAGACAGTGATGCAATCAACTCTAGGTTCAAGGAGCATGTAATGTTACCTCTGGTTCACTTCCATCTGAATTGAAGATTCTCATGGTATAATCAGTGCCATTAACACCTGGCATTGCGAATATTACCCCATCAGCACCAATCCCGAAGTTTCTATCGCATAGCTTCACAGCTTGATCAGGAGTGACCTTAGGTTCTGTTGTATCTCTATTGTCGACCTACTTAAAACAAGCATATAAAAGATAGCATCTAATTAAACGACCAAAAGCAAAAATGAACACACCAAAGAACTAAAAAGAACGATGGTTCTTTTCCATTCATGCTTTTATGTGCAATTCCCAAATATCAAAATGCCAGTCATGGACTGCTAATCGTGATTCACAAATATAGGATCATTCTATCCAAAACCGTAAAATGTGATAAAACAACTAACAAACATAGTAAAGTTTCTACATCATAAATAGTCAACTTTTAACCAAGATAAACCCACATTTATTCAGGCGATGCTCAACTCAAAAAGACTCAAAACTTTTGATCCCAAACCAACAAAGGATTAAAAATCCCTCACGTATCGAGGGATTAAATCTCATTGAATTATTTTCTACATTTCTGCATATTTCCAACAAACACCAAGACCAATCATTGAACAAGCCATAGCAAGGGAAAGAATCCATGTTTAATTGATGGTCATTAAAACAGAATGCAAAAAGGATAAGGCAAATGAGAAATCACGCAAACAAGAAAACTAAAACTGTGAGATACATTAAATTAGAAAAAAGATAACTTCACCATGTTCAGACTTGCCAACAAGAGCCACATAAAACCATCAATCAACATTGTCTCAGTCGCAAATAAGTTCAGTAGGAAAGGCATTGCCATAATTAATTAAAAACATTATTATGGAACTATAATTATTATATAAGAATCTTATTTTACCCTTCACCCTACTAACTCTATCCGGTACCATACTTTTTTTTTCCAACATTGTAAGCTTATTCTTCATAGTGCTTGTGTGTGGTTATGAAACTACAGAAAACGATACAAACTATCGATACATTGTAAACCAAAATAATATAATACAAGCCGATACATTTACTTGTAGGTAACCTACCTTAATTTCAAGATCTCAAATCCCACATTTTATGTAACTTTACTTGTAAATATCTCTTAGGTGACCTGATAGTATGTAAAATATTGCATATACTGCCAGTGCACAAAACTTAAACTCAATATAAAATCATGGAAAAACAATAGCTTTGCAGCTAAGATAATGAGGAACAATGAGGCAAGTTATATCTTTTACTTTTCACATCATGTTTACGAATAATCCATCGACAACTAAAAGTAGAAATATACACTATTCATCATTGCAAGTATATATAGTTGTGTTGTATAATGTATTATTACCAAAATGAAGTCGTTTCCGAGGCCGTGGTACTTAACAAAGTGAAGAAATCCACTTTCTTTATGATCAAGGAATGAGGAACTTTTCTCCGGAGCTTCAATTTTCATTGAAGATGCCGCACAAATGCGAAAATTAGGGCACCGAATAGCGGCGAATTTGAGATTTATTGGTTGTGGAGAAGAAAATAATCGAATTGGATTTGGGGAAATGGAGGAATAAGAACAGTGGCGGCGGCGGGTTGGGGTTGTGAGAGGGACTGTAATGGCGGCCATTGGAGTTGGGGATCAGTTAGGAAAATGAGAGTCAACGTGAGTGTGGGTTAACAGGGACTAGTACTACCTACCGCACGGTAGTTATGTTTTATGTCCAGTGATTAACGTTTGTGGTGCTGCGGTAAGTATTTTTTGAGTTCAAAAATATATTCATTTTTGATGAGTAAATTTATCAGTATGAATTTGAATTAGTTTGTTGTTAAATAATGTGAATATTGGGTGTGAAAAAAAGAAGGTGTTAGTCCTTTTTGGTTTAATTTTTCTTTTCCGGTGAATGGTTATTTAGGTTAATTTTTTTAAAACGGCTTTTAGATATTAAATGGAGAGTCATCATATAAAATCAAGTAGAGAATAACTGCTCATTTAATCACTTAAACAAAAAATAGTCTTGCTCAAATATAATATATTTAAAATTTATGTACATTTGTATAACCATGTATAATAATATATGTATGTCGATCATGTTAAGGTAAATAGTGAATTTGTTCGGATACTTGTGCAGAGAAACTTTTTTCTTAATTTGTAAAACAAGTCAATTCGTTATTGCATATTGAATTACATTTCTATGTACCAGATACTACCAATTAGTTGGGAATAAGTTTTAGTCATATGTACATTACGTAAGGTCCTATAATCATTTCTGAGAGTCTCTTGGCCCCTATTTGTAATATTTATGTATGTGGTCTGAGTTTAATTCAAATGAAGATGCATGTTAGAATAGAATTCATATAGCCGATCCTAATTTATCTGTCACTAATGTGTAATTGTTATAGTTGTATTCCTCTAACCCTTTTAGCAAACTTGTTAGAATCAGTTACATGAATCAGTGTACTAGATTACCTTTTCTATATCTACCAGTATATATAAGAGTCCGAAGTTCAACTCGTGCACATTTGCTCAAACCTGGGGTAGTTTCAACCACTGAAAGAAATGTAGATTCATTGTTCGATGAATTGCCTAAATGTGACGTAGTATCGGCTACAGCTTTAATTAGCCGCTTTGCTAGACTGAACCAGCACAAGAAAGTAATATCTGTATTTTCAAGAATGTTTGAGTTGAATATTAGACCCAATGAGTTCACATTTGGCACTGTAATTCACTCCTCTATTGTTCTCAAAGACATTAATTCTGGAAAACAATTTCATGCCATGTCAATTAAACTCGGTCTTCACTCGAATGTTTACGTGGGAAGTATTCTTTTGGATCTTTATGTAAAGCTAAGCAGTGTTAAGGAAGCTCAGCTTGTTTTTGAGGATACACAAGAACCAAATGTGGTTTCTTATACAACTTTAATTTGTGGGTATTTTAAAGAAGAGAAGTGTGATGAAGCTATGGAAATCTTTAAGAAAATCCCGGAAAGAAATGTTGTTTCTTGGAATGCTATGATTAGTGGGTTTAGTCAGAAAGGATGTAACGAAGAGGCTGTTAATCTTTTCGTTGAGATGTTGAGACATGGTGTTGTACCTGATCAATCGACGTTCCCTTCTTTGTTCAGTGCAGCTGCAAATATGGCGGGATTGGGAAAGGGAAAGAGTTTTCATGCTTGTGCTTTGAAGTTCTTGGGTGAACTTGGTTTGTTTGTTGGGAATTCTCTTGTTAGCTTTTATGCAAAATGTGGGAGCTTAGAAGATAGTCTTTTGGTTTTCGATAGACTTCCTGAAAGAAATGTTGTGACTTGGAATGCTCTAATATGTGCTCATGCTCATAATGGGAGAGGAGAAGTAGCAATTGAATTGTTTAAGAGAATGAAAGATATGGGAATTAAGCCAAACAGTGTGACTCTTCTTGGTTTATTATTGGCATGTAGTCATGTTGGTCTTGTTGATGAGGCTTATTCATATTTCGAGCAGGCAAGGATTCAAGATGCTAGTTTGCTGAAATCTGAGCACTATGCATGTATGGTTGATCTGCTATCGCGTTCAGGGAGGTTTCAACAAGCTGAGAAATTTATTCATGAGTTGCCCTTTGATCCAGGTATAGGCTTTTGGAAGGCATTGTTGGGAGGGTGTCAGATTCACTCGAATATAAAGCTAGGGGAATATGCTGCCCAAAAGGTACTGGCTTTAGAGCCTGGAGATGTTTCATCATATGTGATGCTTTCAAATGCATATTCTGCTGCTGGAAGATGGCAGAGCGTGTCAATCGTAAGGTCTGAAATAAGGGGAAAAGGATTGAAGACGGTCCCTGGGTGTAGTTGGATTGAAATCAAATGCGCAATTCATGTATTTGTTACTGGAGACAAGAGACATGCCCACAAGCCTGAGATATATGAACTGCTGGGATACTTTCTTGAGCATGCAATGAAGAGCCAAGAAACTGATTTTCTTTAATAATTGTGATACAAAGCTTCACAGCTCAATGTACACAGAAGGCTGACAAATTGAAGCTATCTTTCTTGTCTCCTCCGCGTTGTACTGCAGCATAGGTAACAATGAAGTGTAAAGATGCGAATAAGTTCAAAACTGGACCTATTCATGTTTCTTGAGACAAGGCATTGTACCTGATCAATAGAAGTTCTCTTCTTTGTTCAGTGCAGCTGCTAATATGGCAGGATTGGGAAGGGGGGAAAGTTTTCATGCTTGTGTTCTGATCTTGGGTGAACTTGGTTTGTTTATAGGCAATTCTCTTGTTAGCTTTTATGCAAAATGCTGGAGTTTAGAAGATAGTCTTTTGGTTTTCGATAGACTTCCTGAAAGAAATGTTGTGACTTGGAATGCTCTAATATGTGCTCATGCTCAAAATGGGAGAGGGAAAGTAGCAATTGAATTGTTTCGAAGAATGTGAGATATGGGAATTAACTTAAATAGTGTCACTCTTCTTGGTTTGTTATTGGCATGTAGTCATGTTGGTCTTGTTGATGAAGCTTATGCATATTTTGAGCAGGCAAGGATTCAAGATGCTAGTTTGCTGAAATCTGAGCACTGCGCGTGTATGGTTGATCTGTTATCGCATTCAGGGAGGTTTCAACAAGCTGAGAAATATATTTATGATTTGCCCTTTGATCCAGGTATAGGCTTTTAGGAGGCATTATTGAGATCAAATTCACTCGAATACAAAGCTAAGGGAATATGCTGCCCAGAAGGTACTGGCGTTAGAGCCTGGAGATGTTTCATCATATGTGATGCTTTCGAATGCACAATCTGCTGCTGGAAGATGGCAGAGCGTGTCAATCGTAAGGGCTGAAATAAAGGAAAAAGGATTGAAGACGGTCCCTGGGTGTAGTTGATGGAAATCAAATGCAAACTTCATGTACTTGTGACTGGAGACAAAGAGACATGCCCTCAAGCCTGAAAATTATGAACTACTGGGTTACTTTCTTGAGCTGATGTGGCTGAAAATTATGCCCTCAAGCTTATGTGGCTGATTTGCATGTTGCTTTTCGACTCTAAATCTACTATTATTTCCTGTTTGCTGGATATGCATTAGCTTCACATTTAATTTAGCATGATATCTATGGCTTGATTTTTCAGTGTGTTTTCTGATATGTTTTTTGTCCTAGCCGAGGGTCCATCGGAAAACAGCCTCTCCACCTTGGTGGTGGTAAGGTCTGCGTACATCTCACCCTCCCCAGACCCCACTTATGGGATACACTGGGTATGTTGTTGTTGTTGTTGTTGTGGGTTACTTTCTTGAGCATGCAATGAATAGCCAAGAAAGTGATTTTCCTCGGGAATTTTCATACACAGCTCCACACTTCAATGTCCCCAAGGCACCCAAAGCTGAGAAATTGAAGATCGTCGTTTTTGTGCACCTTGTAATTCTTTGTGTACTGCAGCAGAGGGGTAGAGGCATCAATGAACTGTAAAGATACTTTCGAAACTGTACCTAGTCAAGTTTGTTGAGATAATAAGCCAAGATGAGCTACAATTGCTCCGCAAGGTAGTCAGAGCCAGTTAGTTTTTCATATCATCATCCTGGATTCTTCATGATAGATTATTTTCCTCCTAAAAAACTATGGCTCTTTTGTGGGAAAGAAAAGGCGGTACCCCTATTACAACAAGGCAGGTTCAGCTTGTTCTTGGAGAAAAAGATCAATATATTGTTTATGTAGCTTGTTTAGACCTTTGCTAAAGAAAGATGTCTGATTATTTGGGTGTATGCTTGTGCCATGTCTGATTATTTGGGTGTATGCTTGTGCCACACACTTTCTTCGGTCCCATGAAATTTTTTTAAAGATCTAATAGGCTCAAGTGATGCAGCTAGACTCATACTCTGTGTCATCTGAACAAAGGTCAAAAATCTGCATCAACAGGAACTGTAAGAAGGTGAAAGAGAGTATAGTAGGTGACTGATTGAGTAAAGATTTTCTTCTTTGCTCACTTAAATGCACGAAGATTGAGATCAATGTCAATAAAGCAATTCTGTATAGGTTTTTCATTGACAAGTTACAAAATTTTTAGTTAAATGATACTTGTGTTATACCTCAAGATCCAGCTCGGCAGATTATATCCTAGTATTACAAAAGCTTATAAGCTAATCCAACCAATGTGATATCGAGTAGTATATAATTAGATTCCAGAGAACCATATTGAAGAAACTACACTAATCATAGGTACTATAGCATAGTATTAATTTGTATCCATTCCACGGCCATGTAATTCAAATCTGATTGCAAGCAGGTGAAACTGAGTTTTTCATCTCCAACGGTTGGACAAACTGAATGTTAATGGATCAAACACCTGAATTAAAGTATTTAAACTAACCCAGAGAGTTGATCTCTAAAGACCTGATGATTACTACAACTTCCTAAACTAACGCAAGGATCACGTTCGTTTTACATGATGTGCCAGCTTAAGAATATGAAGTTCACATTCAGAGAAGAAGAGAAACAATAATGAAAGCATAAAGTTGAATTCTCTTGCACTGAATAAAACACATCTCAGAAAAGCAAAATTCAAAATGAATAACACAGGGCACTTCCGTAGAAGTGTTTTCAGAAATTCAATATCCAAGATTCTCAAGTATTCATAAAATTCTAAACTGAGTAAAACTAATTTAGATGATTCCGATCTTGTTGGCGACATCCAAAGCATCATAATCAGGGGTCAACCTCACATATGCCTTCTTAGTCCCATTAGGCCTGAACAAGGAAACCAAGAAAACAGCTTAGCAAGAAATGCTCATGGGAATATCCAGGATAACAAAACAGGTTTTTCAGTGAATAGAAGAAACAGTTGAATGAATATAAAGTTGTAGATCAGCTTGACCTTCTGGCAACAATTGGCATAACGGAGACAAAATTTCATGTGAAAGTATATTTAATACGCATTTGAATTCAATTTTTCCAAGCCAGCTATGGAAAGAGCAGGCACACTGCATGAAATTTACCTGATCAAGGTGTTGACCTTCTTTGTCTGAATGTCATACATCTTCTTCACGGCATCCTTAATCATCTTTTTATTAGCTTTAATGTCCACGATGAAAACAAGGGTGTTGTTATCCTCGATCTTCTTCATTGCAGATTCAGTGGTTAGTGGAAACTTCAGAATCCCATACTGGTCAAGCTTGTTCCTTCCAGGTGCACTAACACGAGGGTACTTGGGATTTCTATCCTTCTTCAAAGTCTTAGGTCGGTGGAATGTAACTTTTGTCCTAATCTTTTGAGACTTCTTCTTGAAGGTTGATCCTGACTTTACAGCCTTGGCAACCTTGGCAGCCTGAGCTTTAGGATCAGATTTTTTGGATGAATCGGCTGCAAAAGCAGTTTAAGTTCCACTTAGTAAATGCTTCAACTAGCATAAAACATGCCGCTCTAAGAACTATGAATTTATTAGCAAAATCTAGCAACAAAATCAAAAGAAAATCTCAAAATAGCAAAACTACCTACATTGCAACTAGTCTCCCATTTACAAGCTTCCGAATCCATTTAATGGTCCATTTCCCATAGACAACAATAATCAAGGCAATTCTGCTATTAGTCTCAAGAATTCATGTAGTGCTCCAACAATACAAACCCCCCCCCAAACCTTCCATATCCCCCTATAATGCTCCGCCCCAATTAATCAAGCTTCCTTACACTAATAAACTTCAGTCGTTACTAAAACAAATGACTATAAACTGGCATTCTAATGATTTCAGCAAAATGCAGCAAAAACCCAAACCAATAACAGCTCCATTTTCCGCCAGCACATGAAAGTAATAAAAACAGCAACTTTAATGCAGCTTCAACAGAGTACATGTTTTTACACTACTATCTACCTCACACAAGTCGTGTTCTACCATACGAATCATCCGAATACATATATCCTTAAACAATAATAGAAATACTGACCACTTAGTCGTACAACAGCAAATATTATAGCAAAGTCCAATAACCAGTAGACTATATTGTAACATTAGAAAAAAGGCAACAAATTTTCACATTTTCAACAACATAACAAGTATAATACGTATAAAGCAACAAAATACAAATCAAACGGTAAAAAGAAAATTACCTTTAGGAGCCATTTGGTTAAGTACAGTTTTAAACCCAAGAAGAAATATACCAGCTTACCTACAAAATAAAACATGAATTGAAATTTAGGGTTTATTAAAGGTATGAAATTAGGGCTAGATTTTGAAAGAGAGAGTACCTGAGAGAAGCTGCTTTGCCGAGATTAGGGTTTTGAAGAGAGAACCAACTTATTTATAATGGGGTTTATCTAGGGTACAGGTTGAAGCCCAATTATAGCAAGGGTGATTTACATAAATAGGACACTTTTTGGCGACTCATCACAGATTGAGCCCCATTAAGAAAAACTTACAAAAATAATCTCCGTAAGAAAGTTCCTAGCGATCACCAGAAACTAACTTCTTGGCAATGCTAGCACATTTATCTAACAGGAATCATTTTAGTAAGAAATTTTTTATGGGGTCTAAAATTGTGATGGCAACGCCAAAAGTGTTCATTTTGTGCAAAAATGTCTTCCAACAATTTTCTAGGCCCATGTCTTGGGGTACTAAAATGCGTCTCATTTGCAGAAAAATGACATCATAAGCAATAGTTTGCCTTTTTAACCCCACATAACAATAGTTTGCAAAAATGCCTGCTATGACTCAACTAATTTACCCATTACTTTCTTGATCTTTCCAGCTAAGGTGTTCATAGTTTGGTTTGGTTGATGTTTGGTTAAAACCATAACCAAACCAATATATTCGGTTTTTAAATTCTTAAAACCAAACCAAACCAAATAAATGTCATATCAATCAGTTTGATTAATGTCGGTTTGGTTCGGTTAGTCTTTTTTTTTTTTTACAAATCACAATGATTGTTTGATCTGTTATTTATTTGTATATAGAATTGATCATTGACTAGCTGGAATATTGTTGAATATTTATTACAGCATGGGATAGATAAGTCTGCGTAAAACTATGGCTTCAATGTACAAAGTAGCAGTAGTATTCCAAATTAATGTATTTCTCGGACCTGTATCAGGAATAACGTATGAGCTTCTGTGTGTATTTGTGTTTCTCTGACATGTATTAGGAATAACGTATGAGCTTCGAGTTCAAAATGAAAGAGCTAAACATTCCTGATGAGCAAATACACCGATGACTGAAGTGCATGGACTGACCAACATATACACCAAGGCTTGACAAATTTCAGTATCCACAAACATGTGACTGAAGATTTGAATTAAAGATACAAACTCCGACCGCAGGTACTATATTACATAGTCTTTGCAAAATCAATAAGCACATTAACCTACTCCATATATAATAACAAACAGAGGTGACTCTATGTGAATAACATGACATTATCCGTGATAAGAGAGAACAATCTATACTAGTGACCATCAACTAGAAAACTCCAGGGCCCTTACGACCGCCCCATACACACAAATGCAGAAATTAAGTGGACAATAGGAAAATGCATATTAACGAGAAAAGAACAAACAGAAATCTGATCAAATAATGGATGCACAAGCACACAATACAAAAGCTTGAGCTAAATAATGTCAAAAGGTAGAAGGATGAACTAGTCATGGAACAGGGAATATAAGGATCCGACAGCTCCTAAACATGCTAACACATAAGGGCCAAAAGAAGCCTGAAAATTTGTAAAGCAGATGAAAAGAACTCAGAAAATTTGAAGTTTATAATTTAGGTTAGCACTGAGGAATACAATAAGCAAAAGCTAAACATAAGCAAGTAATTGTTAATATTGTGCTCTTAAGACCTTTGATCAGTCATACCAGTTGTGAAAAAAATTTCAGAGTGCAATACATGAAATACAAAAGTTTCAGAGTGCAAAACTACTGGCAATACAGAAGTTTTAGAGTGCAAAAATACTGGCAATACAGAAGTTTCCGAGTGCAAAAATACATGCAAGGCCTTTCTACATCAAACACTGCTTCATGTATTAAGTATTAGGTGGGTATGCCCTGGCAAGCCTGGTCCCAAGTGTCATGCAGATTTCTTAGAGATTTTTAGATGCTTAGAATTGTTTCATATTAGGAGTATATTTGGAGTATTAATTTGTTATGAAAGAAATTCTTTGAGATGTTCTTAGTTTTTTTGAATTTTTTTCATTTGATTTATGAAAAACAAAATTTGTGTTTCAAAATCAACTCAGCTTTTCAATTTTTGGGTAACTTAATTGCTTTCAAACTCAAATGGTGATCCCTATTAACTCTTTTCGAATTTCAATTGTATTGCATAGTGTCTTTTGAAATAAGTTTTTCTTGCTTTGTCAAAAAAAAAAGTTCAAAAACTTTTCTAATGGAGTAAACAATGGACCTACACTATGAAAATAGATATTCGGAGTTAAATAACTTAGACCAATGAAAATCTAGAATTTATTGAAGTATATATTGATCTAGGCAACCCACGTGTTCCTAACTTGAGTCCATTTGTGTAGCATTTCCTTCCATATTTTTCATAGCCCCATCATTTTCTTTTCATTCATTATCATCTCATGTCTTATTTGCTATTATAAACTTTTGCTTTAGCTTTTTTCCATACTTTTTTTCCTTTTTTTTTAGCTGCTATTGTTCTCTCCTTCTGTTCTATTATTCTCTGACTCTCCAAGATGACTTGCATGATATAAGAGCTTAGATCTTTTTAGATCTAGTTTCACAACATTGTCTATGCCTTCTTTATGTGGCTAATCTCAGTCAACTTATGAAGTCTTCTTTTTTCATCTTTTGCTCTATTTTTCTTCTTCTTTATTTATACTTTTTTCAGCTTTTTTGTGAATTAATGTCAAGTGTTCGAATTGAATGAGATATTGATCTTTTCTCTTTTGTTGGTACAATTTAAAAGTTCTTTAATTTCTCACTTTTCCATTTCGATTGACAGTGAGCAATAAATTTGTAACAATTGAACAACTATACATGCATGTTAAAAGGCTACAAAGCTGAGTTGTGTTGGTGAAATAGAGATTTTAGAGTGGGCCCACCTTGTTAGCAGTGAGGATTGATACAGGGTCTTGATTTCATGAAAAGATTGAGGTTATTGTGGGAAAGCAGTACGGTACTGGGAAACACCAAATATGCCACTCATTTAATAAAAAAATATGGAGGGTGTTGCTCCCAAACGCACACGCAAGTATACGCGGTCGACAAGTAATAAAGTGATAAGTAGAGTATCGTTCCCACGAGGACTATTCAGACTGGACTCCTAACAAACAATTTCTTAAGAACTATTCAGGGATCTTTTTCCAATGGTTGAGATTTTACTAACTAAACAATAATTAAAACAAGTAATTGAGATTAAGTAACAGAGCAAATTCTAAGTTGTTATCAATAAAGAATAAACGGTCCAGGGTCAGAGTTACAAACAATCCAGTTGAGTTTTCCAGTTGATTCTACTTCTTGATTTCCTAGATTGCTAACTACAGGTTAATTGTACCCATGAAAACCTTTCGATTCTTCACGGTCTATGCAGGCTACTCCAATCCCTATATGTCTATGGGTTGAATCACGTGCACGCATTAACGAATTCTGTGGTGAGTTAAACTAGGCAAGCAAGTATATGTCTATCCTACTCGCGAATTGGTTCCCCGATGCCCGGGTTCACAAACTAGTTCTACTCTTTCTTATTACGCTAATAAATTCCCTCTTTCGAGTTCAATCTAAAAACCATAGATAGTGCTCAATTATACGGCCGTTATAATCAAACAATTAGGATCAAGAAAGAATAAACAATCTATAATGGTAAATCAATAGGAAGAAATCAACTTTCAAACATCAACCTTCATGTATTTACTCTAACCCTAGAACGAACAAACTATAGAATTAAAGAGAAGAATAAGAGAAAGAGAGAAAGAACTTGTGTAGAAGACATCTAGGGCTCCTCCCCTCTCCTCCAAAACTTGCTCCAAAGGTCTCAACTCCCATGAAAAACTAAGTAAAAGAGTATTTATAGAGTTTACAAACACCTAGTAATAAGTTAGCCCCAAGCCTAGACAAAATAGGACATAAAAACGCGCACAAGGGGCGCTATAACGGGCGCCCCGCGCCTCGGAACGCGTGAGGTTGGACAGAGGACGTCGAAATCAGCCCGTTTTGGGCCTGCGGCGCGCTGGCAAAACACTGGGCGCGGTGGGGCCCGCGGGGCATGCCCTACAGCGCCAGGCCAATTTTCGTGTTTTCTCGCTCCTTTGCTCGCTCGTGTCGTGCCTTCGTGTGCTCGATCCAATCCTCAATCAAAATCCAATCTTTTCTTGCTTAATCATGCTCCTAAAAGCTCCAAATACACTGCGTAACAACCTACACACGCACGATATAAAATCAGTGTAAAACCACAGTCACAAGCTATAAAACAAGCGAATAAGGTACTAAAACGTGAGGAAATATTAAGGAAATATAGGCATAAAATGCCAAACATCACCACCCCACACTTGAACCTTTGCTCGTCCTCGAGCAATCACAAATAACTTCCAACCTAGGTAAAACAGGTCTGCCTATGACTATGGTTGATACCGACCATTGAACCAATGCGCACATGACTACCATGGTTCCACAACATGCCAATAATTTACCAAAACCAAAAATATGAGAACAACCACCCCAAAATAGCTCAAATGCACAAACTCAACTTATTGCAACCATGCTCCCACAAAATCACACCTATCTACTCAACCAAAAGCCATCAACTTTACCTACTTGATGCAAACCACGTGCCCTCATCAAAATGAAGCAAGAGAGAGTGTCCCCCAAGTATCACACACAACCATGAATATCACAAATAGAATGGGGACAATAGCATAGAAAGAATTCACTCACTCTCATGAAAAGCTCACATGTCACACACAACGTACCATAGGCTTGCCCTTAGTGTAGGACTCCACTAATGTAGGCTCACTCCAATCGGGATTAACTAGGACTTTAGAAAGGTCGTAATGTAGGCTAAGGGGCGGGTAGGATACATATGGTAATAGTGACTACCTCCCTAAGCACTTTAATACATCACAATTAATTCAAACACAATTCTCAACAAGCCACCCAATCAACAACTCTCACACATACACCTTCTCAACAAGTAGCATATTTTCTTTTTAAGCATACACTAGCAAGGAATGGATATCTTTCTCTTTTTTTTCTCTTTCTTCATAATTTTTTTCTCTTCAACTTTGCTATTTTTTTCTTTTCTTTTTTTTTTCAATTTCATTATCTTCCAACCTTGCCAATGTTTTTCACTACTTCAAAATTTTAACAATTATTCCCCTTCATTAGCTCCACTCAAATACCTCCCAACATCCAACCACAACTCCAATCATCTACACAATATCAATAAAGTGCTTAAGGAGTAAAGGGCCAAAAGAGACAATTAAGAACAAATGGGTAGGCTCGGGGTGTGGGTGCCAACAAAAAGGGTCAAAGAAATCACAACAACAATTTTTTTCAAGGTATATATGTAAGGGTAGGCAAGTAAAAGAATGCCTTGTATCATCTCCCGACTAGAGCAAACCTAGGATTTCGCTTTGCACACACACGGGGCAAGTTCTAGACATTGATATGCAAACATGGAGCAAACAAGAATATGCCTCACACACACATTGCACATGATCCACACAAAAAGGTTCCATCAACAACTCTCAATCAAGCATCTAGAATGCAACTTGTGGGAATTTAAGCACTCATGCACAAAAGTTAGCAATCAAGTCAAACAAGCGGACTCAAGCATCTCAAGGGGGTTGTTCCAATTTTTTTCTTTTTCTAGGCATGCATCAAATCAAAACCAAAGACATCACAAATAGCACATGCAATCAATTCAAGTCCACCGGTATCAAACAAATCAAAGGCACCTAGCATTCCACCTAGTTCCTTCGTCTAGGGCCACCTATAACTAACTACTCTAATCCTAAAAATAAAAAACTACCCGGTTCAAAGGCCTCCCCGTGGAAAAGAACCGAGGCCATAAGAAAAACCACGGGGTGGATGACATGTACCACTAATAAAAACTAAAAGGAAAATCTTTTTGGAATTTTTCATTGGTTTTCTAATTTTTTTTTCATGTATTAAAGCAAGAAACAAATAAAAATAAAGTCAAGTGACAAAAGAAAAATCCTATGGTACATGCATCCCTAACCTCAAAAATAAATAAAGGGTAGTTTCCCACCCCACACTTAAACTAAGCACTGTCCTCAGTGCTAAAAATAAGAAAGTGCAAGGTAAAGAAAACTTCCCTGAAGATTCTAGTCCTTGGTGCTAGCATCCTCCAAGCTTCCATATAGTATGAGGTACTCAGACTTCCCCCAACAGGTCATCAATATTAGGCAAGGGTGAGGACACCCCACACTTAGATTCGACATTACATGAACCTGCAATCCAAAGAATCACCCAAAGTAATATACAACTATAAAAATAATAATAAAAATAAATAAAAGTAAAGCAAACAAATTGGGTTGCCTCCCAAGAAGCGCTTGATTTAACGTCGCGGCACGACGATGACAACTTCATCACTTTTTCCTCCACCTTGAACTAATGAATTGAATCCCCAACTTTGCCTCAAGTTTACAACTATGGTATTGGGGTGGTGGCAAAAATACAAAAGGACCAAGTAACCATTGTCGCATTTTACACTTCTTAGCCTTTAAATGAGGGATGTCGTTTTGTCTCCTCGGCATCACAAACTTTAAAATATAGGCACCTTGTTCCTCCTCCTTTTGTTTCTTCATAGGCTCGGGTGGCTCAATTTTCATGTCACCATCCAAACACAATGTTGAAAAATGATTGGAATGAGGTCCAATGCGCTTCAATTCTAAAGTTGCATTACTTTTGACACCCTCACTTGCACAAACACTAGAGTCCTCAAATATGATGTTTTCTATTTCTTCACTTGACTCTAATGTAATTTCCTCAACCTTGGCATCATCAACTGCTATTGGGTCGAATGGTAGGAATTCCACTTTTTGCTCCTCAAATTGGCTTCTAAGCTCTTCTATCTCAAATCTACTAAGCACGACAACTGATAATTGAGCTTCAGACACCTCAACCATATCACTCAAATTATCCTCCAAGTCGTGAATAGTCAAGCCAAATTCGTCGATCTCTTGCCCGAGCACAACCCTTTCTTCCATAAATTGCCTCGTCATATTTGTAAGTTCACTCCTGAAATCCCCATAAGCCTCTAAGAGTTTGGCTTGCTCCATTAGCCTCACAAACATCATTAGAATCATCACAAAAATTATTGGGGGAAGGAGCATGACACTTAGGACAATCATTCCACCGACCACCACACAATTTACAAAAATTCCAATCAAAGGTGGTAGAAAATTCACATAACCAATCTCGCAGGGTTGAAAGAGTTTGACAATTTTCCCAAAAGTGATGTCCTCCACAAAGTAGACAAGAATCAACATTCAACCCACTTTCATTCAACCCACTTTCATTAAAAGATGCCATGTAGACTAGTAATAAAATAATAAACTAAAAATAAAATAAAAAAATTAAACCTGAATAGAAAATAATAAATTGTTCAAAAAGAAAACAGTCAATTTAGTCCCCGGCAACGGCGCCAAAAACTTGTAGCTCCCAAACGCACACGCAAGTATACGCGGTCGACAAGTAATAAAGTGATAAGTAGAGTATCGTTCCCACGAGGACTATTCAGACTGGACTCCTAACAAACAATTTCTTAAGAACTATTCAGGGATCTTTTTCCAATGGTTGAGATTTTACTAACTAAACAATAATTAAAACAAGTAATTGAGATTAAGTAACAGAGCAAATTCTAAGTTGTTATCAATAAAGAATAAACGGTCCAGGGTCAGAGTTACAAACAATCCAGTTGAGTTTTCCAGTTGATTCTACTTCTTGATTTCCTAGATTGCTAACTACAGGTTAATTGTACCCATGAAAACCTTTCGATTCTTCACGGTCTATGCAGGCTACTCCAATCCCTATATGTCTATGGGTTGAATCACGTGCACGCATTAACGAATTCTGTGGTGAGTTAAACTAGGCAAGCAAGTATATGTCTATCCTACTCGCGAATTGGTTCCCCGATGCCCGGGTTCACAAACTAGTTCTACTCTTTCTTATTACGTTAATAAATTCCCTCTTTCGAGTTCAATCTAAAAACCATAGATAGTGCTCAATTATACGGCCGTTATAATCAAACAATTAGGATCAAGAAAGAATAAACAATCTATAATGGTAAATCAATAGGAAGAAATCAACTTTCAAACATCAACCTTCATGTATTTACTCTAACCCTAGAACGAACAAACTATAGAATTAAAGAGAAGAATAAGAGAAAGAGAGAAAGAACTTGTGTAGAAGACATCTAGGGCTCCTCCCCTCTCCTCCAAAACTTGCTCCAAAGGTCTCAACTCCCATGAAAAACTAAGTAAAAGAGTATTTATAGAGTTTACAAACACCTAGTAATAAGTTAGCCCCAAGCCTAGACAAAATAGGACATAAAAACGCGCACAAGGGGCGCTATAACGGGCGCCCCGCGCCTCGGAACGCGTGAGGTTGGACAGAGGACGTCGAAATCAGCCCCGCTTTGGGCCTGCGGCGCGCTGGGAAACGCGCTGGAACACTGGGCGCGGTGGGGCCCGCGGGGCATGCCCTACAGCGCCAGGCCAATTTTCGTGTTTTCTCGCTCCTTTGCTCGCTCGTGTCGTGCCTTCGTGTGCTCGATCCAATCCTCAATCAAAATTCAATCTTTTCTTGCTTAATCATGCTCCTAAAAGCTCCAAATACACTGCGTAACAACCTACACACGCACGACATAAAATCAGTGTAAAACCACAGTCACAAGCTATAAAACAAGCGAATAAGGTACTAAAACGTGAGGAAATATTAAGGAAATATAGGCATAAAATGCCAAACATCAGAGGGTATTATGGGTATAAACTCATGAATATCCATTAAAACTAAAAAGGTATCATATTGAATGCAACAAAGTGTTGAACGTTCACAGCAAGCAACATGTGAAGTTACGGTTTTGCCCTCGAAACCAAGCAGGTAGCACAACGAAGAGCTGCTTAAGTGCTTCTTATATATTAGTAGGAGAAACCAAGTTAGAGAAACTTTACAGAGTTGCTCGTTACATAGATACGCTTCTTACCAGAAAATTGCAGCTTAAGCAGGGCATATCAGCTTGTAACAGTAACAGTAGATCACTAGTAGCAGCTGCATCATTATCATATTAGCGGCTTCATAGAGCAGAGTCTAGTAGCATAGCAGATAGCAAAACAACAACAGTAATGAGAATGAAATAACAGTAACTAGTCAAATATCAGAGAATAAATAGCAGCAACAAAGTTTTTGTATCAGCTTCTTAACAGTAGTAGCATCAGAAAACAACAACAACAACATCATATAGCAGTGGTAGTAATACTATAGTACTGAATACAACCTCATATTCATTCCGGGGAATCAGGAATTATCCAGCAATTATATAATTCAATAGAAGCAAAAGCAAAATACAATATGTTCCAAACATCTTCGTCCATTTAAAAGCAAAAATTACATAATTTAATTAAAATAACTAGAGAACTTCTTCCAAATTACACCAGATTCTTCAAGATTCAAATTAATCAATGCTCAGAACAGTCCCTGGATATTTTGAAAAAAGAAAAACTCACTTCAGTTCAATGAAAGTTCAATATCATAATAAAATACATAAAATCTGATTGTGTTAGATTATCTTTTTCAATTATCTCAAGTTTTTGAATTTCTTCTACAAGATCTCCAAGCTTGCATTTACTAGAAGTTGACTGTAGCCAATGTTGACAACAAACAAGAGCTTCGGCTGTCTTTGTTCATAAAGAAGTTCGATAAGAATCAAGAATCCGACCCGCTGTGCTAAAAGCTGATTCAGATGCAACAATAGAAACGGGAATAGCAAGCACATCCCTAGCAATCTTAGAGACAATTGGATATCTCTTAAAGAAGCTTTCCACCAAGCCAAGATATTCAATTTTTTGTTTTTCTCCACAGCATCCATTAAGTATTTCTCAAGATCAGACTTGTTATCAATATTAGTCTCATCCTCAATATGTTTCTCCCACTGCGATTGCCACGCATCACTATCATGAATTACCTCACTTTGACCTACCACACTAGTTTTATTTCCACCAATTCCATTAGAAGTTCCAGAGAGAGAATTCTTATAGTAATAGTACAAACGAGACAAAGTATTCATCACTTTACTAGACTTGACAATTCCTTCCAAAGGATTATATGTAAAATTAAAAAGGAACTCCACATACTTCATTTTATATCGAGGATCCAATACAACAACTAGAAATAACATCATATTAATTTCCTCAAATTCACCCCAATATTTTTCAAAAACTTTATTTTCATCTTCTTAGCCATATTAGCCAAAAGCTCAACTTCAAAATTAGAATTTTTGACAATAAAGCTTTGAAGATTAAAGATCTCATGCAAGAAATAATTAGCAGTAACATGTGAAGTTTTTGAGAATTTCAAAGTGATATGGTAGAAAATTTCAAGAAACTTGATAAAAACTTGAATACTATTCCAATCTTCCAAAGATGGATGCTTTGTCGCTCCAGTACTCAAGTCTAGACAATACTTGTAATACTTGTGGTCATCATCATACATCCTTGAAAAGGACTTTTCAAATTTTAAACTTGTATGTAACATCAAATATGTGGAGTTCCACCTCGTCTCAACATCCAAACTCAAAAGGCCATTAGTGTTTAGCTTAACTTTCTAAACATATGACTTAAAGGGCTCGTTTCTTGTAGGAAAAGATTTAACATATTTCACAGCATGCCTTACACGAGAAATAGAATCATTTTGTTCACTCAACCTTTCTTTTACAACTAAATTTAGAATGTGAGTGTTACACCTAACATGTATATAATCATTTCCCAGGATGACATCTTCCCAATCTTTAATCCTCCATTTCAAGCTATTGATTGCATCATCATTAGCCTTTGCATTATCAAGCGTCACTATGAATAACTTCTCAATCCCCCAATCTAACAAGCAAACTTCAATTTCCTTAGCAATGGTCTCAGATTTATGATATGGAGTTTGAAAAAGTTAAGAATTTTCTTTTGCAAATTCCATTCATCATCGATCCAATTGGCGGTAATGACCATATAAGTTAAATTTTGGAGTGATGTGAACGTATCACTTGTAAGACATACGCGTTGATCTTTAACAAGCGTCTTAAGATTTACTTTCTCTTCTTGATAAATTTTCAAGCACTGCCTAGCAAAAGTAATGAGAGAAGGTAATACATAATTAGGTAAAATAACTCTCATTAATTTCTTTAAGCCTTCCCCCTCATCGTCAATAATAACAAACTCAACAATGGCCCTCATAACCTCAGCGATACTATAAACAACCCTTTCTAAAGCTCTTTGTCCCCCTCCAATAGGTTTAAGATTTAGTCCTGGTTGTTTTCTATTAGTAACTTTGAAAGGGGATTTACTACAAGTGATTTTTAATATGTCCACAAGTTAAAAGTCCTATTTCTAGTAGGGCAATTAAAGTATTTACCACAGTAATTGCATTTATCCCTTTGTTCACCCTTCTTAACACCCTTTGCAACAATAGATTTTTCAAAATAATCCCAAATTTATGATGTTTCTCTACCACTGTTCCCATGGCTAGGGTCTTGAGAACAAGAAGTAGTAGTTCTTTTTTGGTTTTTATGAGGGATACTGACATTAGATGGCTTAGGAATATAAGTGTTACTCATTGATTGAGGAATTGTTGATACTGGAGTAGTCATCTCAACATCTCCAACTTCTGTCGTCTCCATCTGGAATCGACAATACTGGAGTAGTTGTTCTCTGTCAGCACAAAAAGTAAGAGTTCGTTGAAGGAGAAAAACAAGTGTAAACTTTAAGTTTAAGGGTTTGGTCAGGAATCAGGTCTCAGGATATTCTTTTTGGGTTGGATAAAACTTGCTAAATGGGTCAACATTATTAGCTTATTGCTATATGAGTTTGGGTAGCAGACTTCTTTGTAGTTACTAGTTAGGCTTATGTCCATTCCCATTTGTATTTAGTCTATTATAATTTATAAACTATTATTGAAATTTGAAAATATATAAAATACTTAAAAAATTTATATAAAATATTAGTTCATTAATGAATACAATTATAAAATTTATATTTATAATTGTCGGTTCGGTTTGGTTTTTCTTCGATTTTTTCCCCTAAACCCAAACCAAAACCAAATATGTACGTTTTTTGAAAATTCAAAACCATACCAAACCATATCCAACAAACTTGCCAATTTTGTTTGTAAAATCATTCCATCCAGCATCTTCGCTAACCTCTGGTAGAATTATTGTAGATTTGCTGGCGCCTTTAATTTCCACTACTCTAACATACCTTCTGTATGGAGTTGAAATTCTGAAAGATATGATAAAGATAAAGTTGGCTCCTGTGTTTCCAGTAATCACTTATCTTCCTTTTATTTTCTGATGCTTTCTTCAAAAACCAAAAAAAAAAAAGGACTCGGAGCATTGTCACTACCAATGGTAATTTTACTGACAAAATATTTTCTCCTTTCTGCCAATTTATACTATCCTTCGTGCACCTCCACCATCTCAAAACTTTTGTTGCCAGCTATGGAAAATAGATTTCTTTCCATATTATCATCCTTCCTTGAAACAATCACCTTTCTCACCGCCGTATACTAGGCTTAAGTTACTCAATGATCGAATCTAGGCTAGTTGGTGGACAACTAAAACTCGGTAAAAAATAGAGCAGTTAGTTGTGAAAGATAAACTGATGATTTAAAGAGGATTAAGAACATGAACTAAGGAAGAACCGAAGAAAGCGGAAAAAAATCAAAGATGAAGAAGGGGGAAGAGATTTAGTTGCTAGCAGTTGTGAAAGATAAACTGATGGTTTAAAGAGGATTAAGAACATGAACTAAGGAAGAACTGAAGAAAGCGAAAAAAAATCAAAGATGAAGAAGGGGGAAGAGATTTAGTTGCTAGGAAAAAAAATTGGTTGCTGAAGATAAAAACTTAGAATGGAACAATCACCTGAAAAGGACTAGAATAGATGTTAAGAGAAAGAAAAAATGAACTCCTTGTTCAATGGAAACACGTCATGCCTAAGACATCCATGTTTAACCTTCTAACCAATCTTTTGCAAAATAATAATATTGTACCAGATAGATAACATGCGAGAAAATGACAGTAATACTTCAAATTCAATAGAGAGTACTAGATAGATATTTAAAGAATATAAAAAAATATAAATAATGACCTAGTAAAAATACAAATAAAAAGCACAAAAAAGACTATTTTTAATAGCCTAAAGTCATCTATTTCTTCTATCATAATTTGTGGACATGACATGGGCAATAACAATCTCTTTTCAGTGACCATTGCCTAGCATTTTTACGCCTTTCTCTAGGTGTTTGATAGCTTTAACTTCCTTGAGAACTTTGAATAACTTGAACATTTTGAACTTGAGTTAGTGGCTCCTTATCTACTTCTTGTATCATTACATCATTTGGCTTCAATTCAATTATATCAGTGTGTAAAATGCAACCCGCTAACACCACATCTACTTGTGTCTTAAAGCCTGAAAATGGTTCATTATAAACCACACGAAATCATCTTTTTGGAATAGTGAAAGCACGATCAACAATAGTTTTCAGTGATACATGACGAAGGTTGAACAATCTCTCATTTTGCAGAAGATTATCACTATACTCTTTTTAGTAATGGCATTCTCCATGATAAGGAGGAATAAATCCCTTATGAATACTATATCCCGCATCCACATGATAATATTTATCTACAAAGAAATATTAAGGTTAATTGATATACATTATTTATTTTTCTTTCTACAAACTACTTTAGATTGAATAAGATATATTGGGAGACTTAAAACCCTCATGTCGCTACAATACATCATATTATTATGGAAGTGGGAATCCCTTAGTTAAAAGTGAACGACCAAAATACCCTTTAAAATTGATTATTTTTTTTTTGCTCTTTAATTTAAGAAAATCCAATTAAAATAATTGTACAAAATGTGAATATAATTTGTATCTAAGTTTTTAACCTAAAAGTGATAACCCGTCTGAACATTCAATGAGTTGTTAACTTTACTTTTAATTAATTATTATAATTACTTTAATTAATGTACAAATAGAAATTAGAATGTACATGTCTTTTGAAATTTTTGGTACCATTTTGTATTCTTCCGACCAAATACATGGAATATATTGTTTACTGCATATAAACAGCTACAGTTTAAGACTAATGACTAATAATTCGTTGCTTACTTGACCATCTAACTTCTTCCTTCCAAATTTTCAGTTCATATAAGAGCTTTTGCTGATTGATAGACTACATTATTGTGTTGCCTTCTTTTAATTTATATACAGCAAGTTCTCAAACTGCAACTAATGATTGGTTGCTCTGTCTAAAAATACTGACTTGAATAAAGTCTATGTAACATGTGGTATCGTCCTTTTGAGACCCTCAATAGCTCTCCATAAAAGTTTCAATTTGAAATTTGCCCTCATAAAAAAAGCTGTAAATAATTATGATATTTAAACTTTCTAGCCTATTGTTTAAAACTTTTCATATTTCTTATTATGCATATACTAGTAACATCTCGAGGCGAAGAAACATATCTGAATTATTTGAGTCACAAAGTTTTTCATATTTTTAGAAAGTTGGATATGTAAAATTTGAGGATGTCCATGTATTATTGTCGTTTTCTCAATTGCTTTTTTTTTTCTTTTGATATCTTGAAAGGTGAAATGATTAAATTTAGACAAGACGTCATATAAGGTAAGTATCATCTTTCATGTGTGGAAAATTCTTCTCAACACCAAATTCCCCTTCATATTCTTCTTATTATTTTTTTTTTTTTTTGTATACTTTCCCATAGGAAAAAATATCAATTCGAACTAATATTTTCTGTGTTACATCTTTTGGAGCAATTATTGTCAATACCAGATTCTCCCACAAGCTAAGATAATTGGGACATAATTAGTGATGGAAGAGAGAGGCCTGTGCTATAGCGCTGCCGGCTCTAGATTTATGTGCCAAGGTGGGTTCTTTTTATTTAATACTTAGTAAAACACAATGTTGTTTCCTATCCACTCTTAAAATTGTTGAATTTTATGTATTTTTTCTATCACTATTTCGTTGCTGGTTGTTTCCTTATACCTGAATCTTATGTGCAACTTCTTATTTCCATGATTGTCATAGTACACTGGAGGACTTATATTCCTTTTGATGAAGAATGTGACCACATATCTATTCATGGCAAATTTTTGTTTAGAGTCTTCAATGCAGTGTTCATTTTAGCTGCTTAGGATACCTTTTCTTTTTTGCTTAGCTATGCACTTCACACGTTTTTACTTGAGCCATAGTCATCTTTACATGACTCCGTTTCTTTGAACCCATAACTTTACTTTTCTTTTTGTGTTGAGCAATAATTTATTCTAAGATTAATATATATATATATATATATATATATATAAAACTAATCTAGAAAATTATGATTCTATTGATGATCTTTTAAAAACTACATGTGGATTTTAAGAGTGAACTCTTTCAACTAATTATTAGTTAACTCTGCTTTTATAGACTAAAGATTAATTAACTTTATTAACAGATAGACTTTTAATTTCTTCTAACTTGAAGAAGAAATTTATTTCTATTTTTATTTACATTTCATTAACTTATTTATTTTTATATATTTTTACGCATTTACAAGGTCACACGTGCAACGCGTGTGCCGAGAAACTAGTCATTTAATATATGTGAATCATGAGCAAATTCTTCCCAACTAGCAAGTACGTAGGTAAAATTTAAATAAAAGCTAACAGCGAGCAAGATATTTTGTATTGTTGTGTCTTTACAACCACGAAACCTACTTTTTTGTTCAATAGGGACAAATCTAAGCACATGTATGCCATCTATTGCTCCTACACAATCCTATATATAACTAAAGTTAATAAAATGTACCATTATTTATAAAAAATTAATTAATCCACTGTTTATAAGAATTAATTAATAACTTATTATTTTAGTATGTAACTTACTGCAAACCAAGAATAATATCGAAAGTTTTTCTTTATCTCCGACTTAATAGCACCATCAGATGAGTGATTTCACAAACACCAGATAGAGCTTCAAAATTGCTTGAAGCACATTATGGAAGCATCGATGAATAGACTCAATCGTCCTATAAAAATATGACTCAATCTTGCGAAATCGTTCATTAAAACCAACAATCTCTAAGAAAAGCAATAGTTGTTCTTGCACAAACATAGTTTTTGTTTAGCTCAAGAAATTATTTCTTCTAAGAGCATTGCAAAATTCATAAAAGACATGTTGACTCATTCTTATCTGACCCACACAATGAACAGTACTTCCATTCAAAATACTATTCATGTAAAACTTTCTCTCTTGGTCTTTATTGGTATAAGAGGCTCTTGGAACTTTAGTTTGATTTTCATATACTATCATAATGGCAGCACCAACTGCTATAATTGATGTGGCTGCTCCAACTACTGCATTATCTTCGTCATCCTTAATTGACTCCATCTGTTGAACTCAACTTTAGAATTTCTACTAATAAATAAAAATTATAAACAAAACGGCTTCACGTCACAAATATATTAAGCCAAAATAATAATAAATTATATATATTGACTAAAAATAGAATCTAGAATTTTTACGAAGAAACACGATCAACAGTTCAGAAAAAGAAAATAATAAACATAGCTCATAAAGCGATGAAATAATAGAAAATACAACGAGAAATTCATAATTTGAGATCAAAAAATACTTTTGTATTCAATATATGAAATACAAGTAGCTTATTCCAGCGGAGAGCGGCAGAGAGCAGCAGAAAAAAGGTAGAGATAGGCAGAGAACAATGCAAGAGAAACCCTATAGTAGAGAGGGGGGGGGGGGAGGGGGGGGGGGAAAGAAGATATTTGGGGGTAGGAGCGTGCAACCTCGCGTTTTTTATTTTCAGAAAAATGTATTCTCATTTTCAGGGAAAATATTTCTCTATTTGGAAAAAAATGAGTAGTTTAGGGAAAAAATTTCCAACTCATATATGCTAAGCAAACAAGGAAAAATGGGAAAATATTTTTCATATCAAACACACCCTAAACCCCAGTAAATTTTTTTGGAGTTTAGTTGAAATTCTCATAATTTGTTTTTTTACTAGCCTTCAGAAAAAATGCATGAATTTAAAATATGACTACTTATCTAAAAGTTTGTAATTATTGTGTAATTACTTAGAAATTTCGTTAAGTTCAAATGCATCTTTCTGCATGAGATATACAATGTGAGAAGTGGAATTAGGAAGAGTATCGGGTCTACAAAGAGTTATTGGGTCTACTTGAATGATGATTAAGCATGAATATTCATGAACGATTACAACACACAATGCAATTTATGTGACGGATGATTTAGGATTTCATAAAATTAAAATCGACACCATACTTAGTCACTTTCTTAGCGAGAGCAGACTTGTTTTTTCTCTATAATGTAAACCACGTTTTCAGATCTTATGTATGAAGAATATATGTATAAAAAGTGAGAGAAAGAGATGTGGTTAGTCAAGATTGAACTAATTTTGCATATACGGGATAGTAGTTTCTAATGTCAATTTGCATATAAAAATACCATGTCTTTCTTTAATCATTGGTTAATGGTGGACATGTGGCATGTGTATGTAATACTTATTGGCATCACATAAATATGGATGGTGATGCATATATAGCAGATTATATATACAAATATATAGGACAACCATACTCCAAGGCTTTAAGTAGTGACTATAGTTGAGAAGTAGACCTATGTATGGTCACTTGAGAAAGAAAAAGAATAAATCTTGTCTTATGCTATATTAAGAGACAAGTGCAGTTATTTACATATATTCAACTATTGCCCTTATTTTATTACATAAAAATTGTTATAGTGGGTCTTGAGATAAGCAAAGTGCTGGGGTTCAAAAAGGATTGGGAAAAAATTTTTATGTCTAACATTTTAAGGGAATAAAGGCCAAGCATTCCTACTTATTTACTGTTGGGGAGAGCGAATCAAGTCTTTGTCATCCATTTCAGTAAGTTACACGATAATTTTGATAGAGATTGCATAGTTGACTCAAGCAAAGCTAATTTAAATAAAAAAGTTCTCATCGAACCCTTATTTCTTAAATCGTTTTCTCAGTTCAAGGTATGCATGTACGCTCTTTATTATTCTTGCAACTAATTAAAATATGAGTATTAACCTTTGAAATTTTAGAAGGATTATTTGAGATTAGATAATAAAATTTTTGCCATGGTTGGATTTAATTTAAGGATATGATACTAGATGCTTCGAGTGTGAATACTCAAAATCCCAAATGAAAAATAATTGTGAAATTGAGTGAGATTTTACACTCTAAATAGAGAATTAATTATATATTTGGACAGGAAAATATGGGTAGCCTGAAGTTGAACTCGGGTTCGAAATTCGAGTTGTTGACCCAGTAGTTGACTTTGTCCGAAAGCCATGAGATTTTGTCCCTTAACCTAATTTGACGTGTAAAATTATATTTTTGAATAGCTTGGGACGGTTGGAGTTCATTTGAGGTACTTTTGAAAGGGGTTTGGTCGTTGGACTTATCACTTTTGAAGTAAGGGATACTTGAACTTCTACTTGCTTGATTTTTCTTTAAAAGCATAACAGGTAACTTGTTGTTAGAATAATTTCTCTAGAGAGTATTGATGATGCTTATTTCTTGTTTAACTTAGGATAATGGATTTTGTTGCAAATAATCTGAACCTGAATTGGTTAAAGTGTTATGTTCACTTGACTATGGTGGATTATTTGTCTTTCACGCTTGAAGTTATACCGTACTATTTATTGGTTTAGTTAGTATATACTTGTGATTGAACTATTTCTCGCATGGTGTGATTTATATTGTCTTTATGATTCTCTTACTTTTTTACTTAACTTGCGATTCTCGTGAATTTGTGTTGATATATAGTACTTGTTTACATAATTATGCACTTATAGTTATATTTTATTATCTATAGTTGAGTTGTTATGTTATGTTTGTTTATGATAAAGACACACTTGACATGGGGTATGGTGTGGCCTAAAGGTACACTTGACAGGGGGTGAGGTGTGATATATAATATGATATTTTATTTTGTGATAAAGACAGACTCGACAGGGGTTGTGGTGTGGCTTATGAGGTGATATTATTTTTTGTGATAAAGGCACACTCGACAGGAGGTGTGGTGTAGCCTGTAATGGCGAGGGCCTATGCTACTGAGATGATATAGCCACTAGTCTAGCCTGTAATGGTGAGGGCCTATGCTACTGAGATTATATATCCACTGGTCTAGCCTGTGATGGCGAGGGCCTATGCTACTGAGACGATACATTTAGTCTGTAATGGCAAGGGCCTATGCTACTGAGACGATATAGCCACTGGTTTAGCCTATTATGGTGAGGGTCTATGCTCCTGAGATGATATAGCCACTGGTCTAGTCTTTCATGGCTCGGGCCCATGCTACTGAGTTGGTTTGTTGTTATGGTTGTGTTGGGCTTTCTGTGTTGGTAGTACAGTTGAGCTAGGTCCCTCTTTGACTTATGATTCACTTATATCCTTATTGAATTAGTTTATCTTATGATTTACCTTTGTTGTAGAGACTTAGAGCCCGTTTGGGTGAGCTTATATTAAGTAGCTTATAAGCCATAAGTTTCTTATAAGTTACTTTTGAGAAGTTATGATTTCCTAACTTCTCACTTTTGTCTTATTCTAAGCACATAAATGCTTATAAGCACCTGACTTTTTGAGTTACCAAACACCTATTAATGGGCTTACAAGCACATATGTACTTTTAAGTCACTTTTAAGCTCACCTAAACGGGCTTTTATCCATATGCAATACAATTGAGTGGTTTAAAAAATGGTAAGAATATGAGGGCTCGTCAAGGAACTTACTGGATCAGGATAACTCACTCCCTTATAGCTTCTGTTTGCAAGTTTATTAGTTGAAGCATGACGAGCACTCTTGGACCTGTTCGTAATTATCTTCTAGCATTGTACGTCGATACTGCCGCACCAGTTCGTGGTAGTGTGTGGTTCTTCTTTATGGTATTACCATTCGGGCTTGAACCCGTTGTTGCATACTTATATTCTTAGATGCTCCATGATTAGCTATTGGGTATTAGGTTGGTGTAAACTATCACAGTATTTTATTGAAATTATAATATTTATAACATTATTAATGGTCTCATTTAGTCTTTTGATTTACTTTTCCTTGTTCGATTTCCTTCTGAAACCTTGATTTCTTGAAAATAATTTTCTTTTTAATTTTTTTTTAAAAGGTTCGCTTAAGGATAGTAGCTCTTAAGTGCCATCATGACCCCGATTTTTGGGTTGTGACGTTTTGGCTATATCTTTTTAAGCGAGTCAAAAAATGACTTGTTATCAAAATACCTTTTATGTGAATTGGATAGTTTTTGACATGGTCTTGATTTGGTGAGCACTTTTTTGCTGGTCTTGATTTTGTGAGCATTTTTATTTTTATTTCACTAAAAATACTCTTTTTGCCCTGAACCGTAAATTGAGTTTCATCCTCATAGCCGTTCATTTCTTGTTTCATTATCAATCTCAATCGCTGCCGCCATGGCCTCCATCGCGGTTTGAAAACTTCTCCAGCATGATTTAACCGCTTCCTCTGCCAGTTCCTCTGCCGCTTACGATGATTTTTGCTTGTTTGTAACTAGTATAAAGTGTTCCGTTATCGCTGATATTTTCCTCTCGGTCTATTCGTTTATCGGCTCGTTATCATACAGATTATTAACTTCGACAAAATCGCTGTCGTTGTAACCTTCGATATCTTCATCATCATCGGAGTTGTTTTTGGTACTACAGGCGAAGATTAGAGGAGTGTGGTTTTGTTGTGCCGTAGTGGAGGATTTGTAACTATTTGATGGTGATGCAACCCGATTTGTGAGTAAGCCATTCACAAGAAGCCAAGCACGGGAGTTACAATAGTGGCAAGTCACATTCTCAAAACTGGAGCTACTGGGGCAGATTTTAGAGGCTTCAGGATCTGTTTGCAAGCTCACTGCCTCTGAATCAAAATTTGCTCATCGCTATTGCGAGACTGCAGATGCGATCGAGCAAGGTCTTGACAGTGTTCAACGCGAACGCGAGGTTGTAGACGTGAACGCACAGGAAGTTGAAAAAAGGTGAAGACAGTTGTTCTTCGCGATCGCGTGACCATAGCCGCGATCGCGAAGTTCTGGTTGCCCAAACTGCGCGGTCGCGCAGATGTTGGCGCGATAGCGCTGAGACGACAATCAGAAGGCCTATTTTAGTTTAATGACTTTGTTGCAGCCCACTTCAGGGGCAATTAAGGCAACACTATGCCATTTTAGGAACCACAATTAAATCATTTTATCTTCATTTACTAGGGTTAGCTTTTGATGACTAGTGAATGTGAATAAACTTGGCTAAGCTTGTTGCTTAAGCATTTAATCCTTAATTTGCAATTGAATATTGATTCAATTGAGGATCACTTAGTATAGGTTCCTTTGTTAGATAATTAAAGAGGTAATTAGGCCTTGTTCCCTAATTTGATTTTTTTATCTTTTTTAATTAAAGTGGGTCTTGCTTTAATTCCTTTTCAGTTCTTATTTCTTTTCTATCTTTGTTGTTGATTCATATCATTTGTTATCAGAGCCAGATTAGTGTTTGTTCTTACAAGCACTAACTCAGTTTTTGTTATCAAAATCCAAAAATCTCAAAACAATCCAAAAATTCAAAAATAAAAAAATAATAATAAATTGAGTCATAGATTTCGAGTTCCTTTGGATAAAAATTTTGTTACCATTTGTTGAAAGTTGATTCTAGAAGTTGTACCTTGAATGAATTGGGCAACAAATAACGATTGGAGCATCAATTGGAAGAATCAAAAGTTATGGTTCTTCAAGTTCATCAACTAGTAAATTGGGACTTTTGTATTTTGGATGTTGTTCTTGAAGAATCAACCATTGGTGTTTGTTAGTGGACTAACAAGGATCATATATCTCAAATTTGGAGAAAAAATAAGCCGGTTTGTGAAGATTCAAGTGAAAAGGGTCGCAGGGAAAACAAATTCTGCATAAAGCTTCAGAAACCTACGGGATCGCGTGAGGCCAAGATCGATAGGGCAGACTAGCTAATTAATAACTCTTCACGGTCACGCCCTATCAATGCGATCGCCCTGCTACGAACTTCTTCAACGCGATTGCGATAGTTTTCACGCGATCACATAGAACAACAATTTTTGGAAAAATAGTTTTCTTAGATAGATCGCTTGCAACAGCCCCTGAAAAGTTTCCAAACAACCAAACCCCATTCTCCTCATCAAGTACAGTGAGTTTTTAGATCATAAACAAAATTTCATCCAAATTCGAATTCGTTTTGTACCAATTCGATTCGTGTTTTTCTCTTTTATCTCGTTGACTTTTTCTAATTCCCGTCCGTTAGCTTTAATTATCCGTTCTTTGCCACAACAACTCCATTCCATTCTATCCCGAATTGGATTGAGTTTGACTGTTGAATCGGACTTGAGTGTGAAAAGCAACTTAAATTAGCCAAGAGAGTTAAAGGCAAGTGTGATGAGAGTATTCGAGCGACTAAAAGCCAATCATTGAGTGTAAACACGAGTGAATTGAGTGCAATCAAATCGAGTGTAAATACTTAGTGAGTGATTTTGTGAGGACTTTTTCTACTAACCTTTGTTTGTTTGATTGTGTGTAGGCACTATGGATCAAAAGAAAGTTGATGTGAACATGAAGATAATACCTTGATTCATGCGATGATGGATCGCTTTGACGCGCTCCATGATGAATTCAAGAGAATCAAAGAAACCGTTGATGACATATCATAAAGTCTAGACTTCAAGAATCGGAAAAGCAAGTGGTGGAGACACCTCCAACCGTAGGGGAGCGTGGTGATGATCCTAGTAGGCTTTCTCGAGCTAATAACTGTTATTCTCATATGATAGCCGAAGACGCCTACTCTCCAAATGAGACTCTACAAGCAAAATGATTTTATTCATGATCCTCCAAGGCATGACCTTCCAAGAAATAAACCTTCAAGACATGAAACTCCAAGGCGTGAAGAAATGGTGCATCTAAAAATGATCATCCATATGATGACGAATCTTACCATGCACTTGATAACTATGATGTTGATCCATATCTCTACCCAGGGAGGCATGACAATAAGGATATAGGGGTCGAGATGGTCGATTTGGGGGTGGTCGATTTGGGAGAGAGGAACGTGAAGAAGACTACTATGAATATGGTGGTCATGGTAGAAATCGAAGGCATAATGATAAAGACTGGGGATTGAATACCATCAAGATCAATCTTCCTACTTTCCAATGAGGTAGTGATCCCGAAGATTATCTAGAATGTGTTATCAAAATAGAAAGAATCTTCCAAACCAACAATGTGCAAGAAGCTACAAAAGTCAAGTATGTCATCACTCAATTTGGAGGCAATGCTTCCACTTAGTGCGAATCTAAGCATAGTCAAAGGGAGTCTCATGGGCTACTTGGGGAGGGTGGATGGATAGCCATGAAAGTAATGATGGAAGATCGGTTCTTACCTAAGAACTATGATGAAGAATTGCTCAAGAAGTTCTACAACTTGAGGGCAAAGAAGCAAAGGGGTCCCGAAATACTTTGACGAGTTTGAAAAGATAAGGATAAGGGCTAACATTCAAGATGGGGACCGACTCCTCATTCCAAGGTCTTGCGGGAGCTTGAATAGGGAAATTTCTTTTTCTATGGAATTGCACCAATATGATTCCTTGTATGATTCTTTTCAAGTGAAGCTTAAGGTGGAGAAAGGGCTTAAGTTGGACAAGTCCTACAAGTCCAAGAGCACCTCCACCAATTGGAGCAAGGGAATGGACAATGTGAAGACCTATTCCACATGGGACAAGGCAAAGGAGCCCAAGCGAGAGGTCAAGGGCCAATTTGACAAAGCCAAGGTAAAGAAGAGCCAAAAGTGGGAGGTAACAAAGCTAAACTCAAAGGTTTGTCTAACATTCAATGTTATAAATATAATGGCCAAGGCCATATGATGAGGGATTGTCCAAATAGGAGAACCATTGTTGCCTTAGGTGATGATGGTTATCAAATAGGTGATAATAATGTAGATGAGGTAGATGGAGATTTTCTTTGTGATGATGACTTTGATGGGGGAAGAGGAGAAGGTAAGCAATATGAGGGTGACCTCGCCGCTTCTCTTGTGGTAAGGAGGTAATGGGAGTGCAAGTGAATGAGGATTCAGATCAAATGGAGAATTTGTTTCATGCTTATTGTAAGGTCCAAGAAACCATTTGTTCTCTTATCATTGATAGTGGTAGTTGTGTCAATGTAGTGAGTAGCACTTTGATTGATCAACTCAAGCTTCACGCTAGGAAACGTCCACAGTCCTATAAGCTATAATGGTTGAATGAATTAGAGAATTAAAAGTGACCAAGCAAGCTTTGATCAAATTCAAGGTGGGCAACTACCATGATGAGCTCTTATTTGATGTAGTTTCAATTCAAGCTTGTCATATTTTTCTTGGTAGACCTTGGCATTATGATCGTTTAGCAAAGCATGATGGCAAGACTAATAAGTATGCTTTAGAGTTGGAAGGTCGGAAGTATATTCTTAATCCACTGACTCCGGCTCAAGTAAGCGAGGGATATAAGAAAATGAGGGAGTTGAAGTTGAAAAGAGGGAAAGAAAGAAAGGAGGAGTTGATGGAGGGAAAGGAGTGGGAGTTGTCACACAAAAAAGTGAGGAAACAAAAGGGGGAGAGAATATGTTCTTGTCAAAAAAATAGTGCTTGAATGATTGAAAGGAGGGAATGCACATGATTCTCCTCCTACACAAAGACCACATTTTGCTTACTAATGAACTAACCATTTCTTTGCCTAGTTATATTTCTTCTCTTTTACAAGGTTATGAAGACATCTTCTCCAAGGAGTTGCCTAGTGGATTTCCACCACTAAGAGGCATTGAGCATCAAATTGACCTTATTCCGGGCTTATAATTGCCCAACAAGGCCGCTTATAGAAGCAACCCGGAGGCCACTAAAGAGCTCCAAAGACAAGTGAAGGAGTTGCTTGAAAGAGGAATTGTGCAAGAAAGCTTGAGTCCATGTGTGGTCCCGGTCATCCTAGTACCAAAGAAAGATAGGACTTAGCGCATGTGTGTGGATTGTAGAGCCATCAACAAGATAACAGTAAAGTATCGCCATCCTATCCGTAGGTTAGATGATATGCTTGATGAGTAGTGTGGTTCTTGTGTGTTTTTAAAAATTGACTTAAGGAGTGGCTACACCAAATCCGGATAAAGACGGGTGATGAGTAGAAGACAGCCTTTAAGACCAACTTTGGTCCTTATTAGTGCCTTGTCATGCCTTTTGGCTTGTCCAATGCTCCTTCAACCTTCATGAGGTTGATGAATCATGTGATTAGATCTTTCATTGGAAATTTATCATAGTATACTTTGATGACATTCTTGTCTATAGCAAATCTATTGATGAACATGCTAGTCTTTGAAACAAATGTTTGATGTTTTGGTAAAGGAACAATTATTTGCAAACTTGAAAAAATGCTCCTTGTGTGTTGGTAAAATTGTTTTCTTGGTTTTATGGTAAGTGCAAATGCTGTGAAAGTTGATGAGGCTAAAGTGGAGGCCATTAGGGATTAGACCACTCCTAAAAGCATTGGTGATGTGAGAAGTTTTCATTGGTTGGCTAGTTTCTATAAGAGGTTTGTGAGGGGATTTAGCACTATAGCCGCACCATTGATCGAAGTGATAAGGAAGGATAAGACATTTGTGTGGGGGAAAGAGCAAGAAGAGGCTTTTGCAAAATTGAAATAAGTGCTTATCTCTACACCTCTCCTTCAATTACCCAACTTTGATAAAACCTTTAAAGTTGAGTGTGATGCTAATGGAGTAGGAATTGGAGCTGTGTTGATGCAAGATCAAAAACTCATTGTCTATTTTAGTGAAAAGCTTATGGGAGCAATCACTAAATATTCCACTTATAACAAAGAATTGTATGCTTTGGTGAGAGCTTTGGCTCATAAGCAACATTATCTTTGGTCAAAAGAATTTGTCATTAGAACCATCCACCAATCTTTGAAACACCTCAAATCCCAAGAGAAGTTGAATGTGAGACATGCCAAATGGGTGGAATTCTTTGAAACCTTTCCTTATGTCATTCATTACAAAAAGGGGAAAAAAATATGATGGTGGATGCCTTGTCAAGGAAGTTTGTTCTTCAATCAAGAAGACAAGTGTTGTTAAATACTTTGGGGTCCAAGCTTATGGGTTTTGAAAGCATGAAGGAGATGTATGCCAATGACTCGGAGTTTGGAGAAATTTATGCTACTTGTGAGTTGGAGGAAAGAGGAAGAAGAATCACTAGATTGTATAGTAAGGAGGAACCAAGTAATGATGTGGAGAAAAAAAGGTTCCACAAGTTTGAAAGGTTCTTGTTTAGAAATGGAAAGTTGTGTGTGCCTAGCTCATGTTGGAGGGAGTTGTTTGTGAGGGAGGCACATAGTAGAGGATTAATGGGACATTTTGGAGTAAGAAAGACCATGGAGATTCTTAAGAAGCAATTGCATAGGATTAAGGTGGATGTTGTGAGGGGGTGTGGTCAATGTTTGGAGTGTAAGCAAGCTAAGTCGAAGCTACTTACACATGGTTTGTACTCACCCCTCCACATTCCTTTAGGTCCTTGGCTTGACATTTCTATGAACTTTGTGCTTGGCTTGCCTAAGACCAAAAGAGAAAAAGATAACATCTTTGTGGTAGTTGATAGATTCTCCAAAATGTCACATTTCATTCATTGTCATAAAAGTGATGATGCATCCCATGTTGCTAAGTTGTTTGTTGAGCATGTACTTAAATTGCATAGGTTACCTAAAACCATTGTTAGTGATAGGGATTCCAAATTTCTTAGTCACTTTTGGAAGGAATTGTGGGGAAGGCGTGACACTAAGTTATTCTTCTCTACTTCTTGCCACCCCCAAACCGATGGCCAAACTGAGATTGTTAATAGAACCGTAGGAACCATGCTTAGAGCCTTGGTTTAAGGAAAACTTGCTTCTTGGGAAAATCACTTGCCTTTGATTGAATTTGCATACAATAGTACCATGCATACTTCTACTTGTATGGCTCTTTTCGAGGTTATGTATGGTTTTAACCCCCTAACCCCCTTGGATATCAGACCTTTATCTTAAGATGTGGTTTTAAGCTTAGATGCCAAGACGAGAGCTCAAGTAATGAAGAAACTTCACGAATAAGTGAGGAAGCAACTTGATAAGAAGAATCAAAAAGTTGCCAAGAAAGCCAACAAGGGGAGAAAGAAGATTGTCATTGAATCGAGAGATTGGGTTTGGGTTCACTTCCAGAAAGATAGATTTCCCAACAAGTGAACAAGCAAGCTGATGCCAAGAGGTGATGGTCCATTTCAAATCCCTGAACGCCTCAATGACAATGCATACAAGGCTGAATTTCCAAGTGACTACCAAGTGCACAACACTTTCAATGTGTGTGACTTTCGAAAGAGAGTCTCGACGTGGCGGTCTAGACCTAGCTCCATAGACTTGTCTCCTTTCAAGATTGATGATCAAGCGAATTCGTGGACCAATTCTTTTCAAGAAAGGGAGAATGATGCACCTTGATTCGTGAATAAGCCAGTTATAAGAAGCCAAGCACAGGAGTTACAACAGTTGCAGGCCACATTCTCAAAACTGGAGCTATTGGGCAGATTTTAGAGGCTTCAGGACCTGTTTGCAAGTTCACTGCTTCAAAACTAGAATTTACTCATCGCGATCGTGAGACTGCAGACGTGATCGTGCAAGGTCTTGACAGTGTTCAACGCGATCATGAGGCTGCAAACGCGATCACGTAGGAAGCTGAAAAAGGGTGAAGACAGTTGTTCTTCACGATCGCGTGAGCATAGCCGCGATCGGGAAGCTCTGGTTGCTCATACTGCGCAATCGCGCTGATGTTGGCGCGATAGCTCTAAGACGACAATGAGAAGGCCTAATTTAGTTTAATGACTTTGTAGCAGCCCACTTCAGGGGAAATTAAGACAATGTTATGACATTATAGGAACCACTATTTAAACTAAGGGTGTCTACAGGCCCGGTCTGGCGCGCCTTGCTGGTTCCAGACCTGTCCGGCTTAAAAAAAAATTGACCGCCAATTTCTCGGTCCTTGCCGGTCCGGTCCACCAGCGTAATTGAGTGCTGCCGTGTCGGAACTGGTACCGACAAGTATGAAATGGTCCGGTACCGGTTCGATTTATTTATTTAATTATTTTTTGATTTTTGATTTTTTGAAATAGATTAAAAAATTATTGTAGATAAAAATAATAACACAAAAATATTTTATTGAATAATACGAAAATAAAGTAAGTTGAAAATACATAATTGAAGTGACAAACTAGAAAATGGAAAGTGGAAACTAGAAAAATACATAAATCATAGAAATTTCTTAAGTGCTTCATGCCTTCATCAACGACTCAATTCAATGCATATATATTCCCCAGCCTGAGCAACCCATTCGTTGCTATGTTGTGTTTCCAAATGTTGCCTAAACTTCATAGTCCCTCCATTAGGTATTCCAGTGTGATGATTCCAAACTTTCTGACATAGTGAACACTTAGCAGTGTTAGTATCATGATTTTTTGTGATAAATTTCCAAACTTCGGATACACCTCTTGGTCGGGCAGGAGCTTCTCCTTGAGCTTTAGTAGGTTGATTTGCAGAAATTTTGATAGAAAATTTAGAAAATAGTCTTTTATAGAAAATTTGGAGAGAAATGGATAGAAAATATTGAATTGTGACTAATTTGATGAAATATGGGAGTATTTATAGAAAAAATAAGTGGGGGTGGGGGCTGTTGGGATGCTTATGCGGGTGGGGGAGGGTAAAATAATCGTTTATAGCCGTTGCCAACGACTATATACTATATAGTAAGCTAAGATTTAATATTTGCTATTTAGAGTATTTACTATTTTACTAACATATCTAAATAAAATTACAAAACTATTTATTAATAGTAAACACTGCAAAGATTTGGCAACTCAGGAGGAACCGGTGGCAAAGATTTTTTTTTCCAGAAAAATACCACTAAGCTTATAGCTTAGCGGCTAATTTTATTAATAGTAAACAAAACAAAAATAAATAAGGTCTTTACAATCATGAATGAAATATGAACTTGCTAAAACTAAATAATGACTAACTAGTGGTAAAATAACAACATACCCAAGCATTATATCTACCTCACTGGATTGAGCATCATGTGATGCTAATACCACCAATTGAAACAACTTTAACACCTTGGTAATACGCTTCAAATGAGTTACCACACTAGCTAAAAATAAACTTAATAAAAAATTAATGAAGTATGTAGCTAAATATATGAGTAATGCTAATAAACTTGTAACAATTAATTTTGAAATGGATCCTTGATGTTGTTGAAGAGCATCCAAAATGAAGCATCCATCATGAAAATAGTTCGTTAAGGAGCTCGTTGAGGTCGTACAAAATCTGCATATGTACAAGCTGTCCAAGGAACGCTCGTTAAGGCGTCAAAAAATCTGCCCGCTTCCCAAGGTTTCTCGCTAAGTGAGCTCGTTGAGTTGGTGCAATTTTTGTCAGCCTTCCAGCTTGTCCAAAAATTCTTGTTGAGAGCGCTCGTTGACCCCTCATGATTTCTGCCCGCTTCCAAAATAAACACCCAGCTGCGCTCACCAAGTTTGCTCGCCAAGAATACAAAAAATCTGCCCGCTTGCTTGTTCCATGACCTTGCTGCCTTCATTTGCTCGCCCACCCGCTCATTGAATGAGGTAAAAATGTTATCCTCCATCATTAATGCAGCAGCACACTCGCCTATGAGTTTGTTGAGTGAATTAAAAATCGCCCCGGCAAAAAAAAAAGGACATCTTGGTACCACATCAACTCAAAGCAGCCCGAAACAAAGCTCAAGCTACAAACTTGTAACATTCCCATAAGTATGCATTCAAAAGAACTGTAATGAACCTCTTCATATATTTCATGAAAGTACCTACAAATAGAAAACAAAGTTAGTAGTAAAAGCCTCCGTGCTCTCCTCCATAAAGATTCGAACATGAAGGAAAATTCCACCTCCCTTGTTTCTAGACATTTCTCCTCGACCTAGTGCGGATGTATGGATCATTACACTTATCACCATTCACCAACCTCCTACCCATGCTATCCAATTCATGAAACGAATTCACCATGACATCCCCTTGATCAAGAGCCAAGTTCGCTAAGTAATCTACCAATTTATTCCCTTCTCTAAACACATGCATCACCACCACCTCTCTACCCTCCATCAAACTCCAAATCTTCTCCATTATTTGCACAATTTGCCAAGGTACCTCCCAAATTTTTGTCACTACGTTCTTGAGCAACACTTAGTTTGTTTCAACACATAGGAAGTAGAAATCACATAACTCAAAGCCATAAGATATGTAGTTGCCTCCACTTCAGTATTTGTGGTCATGCAATCTTCCATCTCCCTAGCACAAGCATCCACAATATCACTCCTGTCATCCGAACACAAAAGGTCCAAGAGCTAATACCTGAATTGCCTCTAGAAGCACCATCCATATTAATTTTGATCCACCCTACCTGAGGCAGACTCCACAGAACCTTTGTCATCACAAGCTTAGACGTATGATCCCTTAACACCGGCAACAAGTCCTCCCATCTACCAGGCGCATACTGAAAGTTTTTCCTGCGAACTCTCATCAACATGATAATATGTTGAGTTCCAAGATACACCAACCTATGAGTTGAGATCGATCCACTATGCCTCAAATTATAGCATGGTAAATAACCTCAGGACCGGGCTACCAGAAGCATCCCACCACAAATTTATCACTTGTGTCATGTACAACCCATAAAAATTAAGACCTGCAGGACCCCCAAAAGATTTCCAGACATATCGTGCCACAGGCGCATTCAAAAACACATGAGAAACAGTTTCCACCTCAGGGTTCACACAACAATGACACCTAAAAGGGAATTTAATTTTCCACCTCTTCAGCATATCATCTAAGGGCAGCTTAAATTTCCACAACCTCTATAAGAAAAATGACATCTTAAAAGGAATACTTTTAATCCAGATGTGCTTGTAGAGATCACTTGGCTTCTTCCTTTGCCTCACCAAATGTTAAGCTGACCGGACTGAAAAAGTGCCCCGAGGCTCCAGCATCCAAAAAGGTCTATCCCTCTGGTCAGGACAAATAGGAGGCTTGACATTATGAATCACGTGCTTAGCAATGTCTGCAGGAAATAGCTCCTAAGGCGATGCTCCATCCATACTCCATCGTCAACAAATTCATAGACACACACTATGGTCTCATCATACAGAAACTCAAGAGGAACTGCATGATACAACAGACCAAGTCCAGTCCAGTTATCAAGCCAGAAGTATGAATTGCCCTTTTTCAGCTGCCAGAGTATCTCATGATCCATCTCAAGCCTGCGCTGCAATATTTTCTTCCATGCATAAGTCCCCTCTTCCATGGCACCACCACACAGTGATGCTTTTTCAAGTAATTGTTGCTCATATAGTCCCTCCACAAAGATTGCTTGGTACGAAAATTCCACCAAAGATTTGCAAATAAGGCCTTGGAAATATCATACAAGCTCCTAAATCCAACTCCACCTTCATTCAGAGGATGAAACAATATCTTCCAAGAAGCCCAATGCCTGCTATCCTGGCCCACAGTGTTACTCCAAAAGAACTTGGCAAGCATCCTGTGAAGTTGAGCTACCACCCCAGAAGGGAGGTCACATGCAGATAACAAGTGAATAGGCATGCTCTGAAGTACTGAGGAAATCAGAGTTGCCCGTCCACCTATGGAAAGTAGTTTACCAGTTCAGGAGTCGAGCTTTTTTTGCACCTTCTCCACCAGCTCATTGTAGTGACAATTCTTCCTCCTAACATAATAAATAGGCACACCAAGATACTTGAAAGGAAAATCACCCCTTCGGTATCTCAGTGACATCAAGCACCCTATCAGCTATCAACTGTGAAATCTAGCCATACATATACACATTACTCTTCTCCTTATTGATTTTTTTACCACTGGAAAGCTCATAACTAGCAAGAGTATCCATCACTAATTTCAAAGATCCCTCCTCAGCAGATGAAAAAATAATCATATCATCTGCGTACGCCAGGTGATTAAGGTACGGACTCCACTTTGGCATCCATATGGTACAAAGTTATCATCCCTATGCAGTGCGTTCAGAGCTCTAGAAAGGCACTCAGTAGCAAGTAAGAATAAGGTAGGCGATAGAGGATCACCTTGTTTCACCCCCTTGGAAGAACCCATATGGTTGGCCATTAACTAACACAGAGTACCAGTTATTACACAAGGTCGTGTAGATCATGTCAATAAATATCTCACAAAATCTCATCCTCCTCAGGGCTTTTGTCAGAAAAAACCATGACACCCTATCATACGCCTTTAGCATGTCTAACTTGATTACCACATTTGCCGGTTTCCCCCTGTCAGCAATGTCACACACAATTTCTTGCACTAGCAGAATATTCTCAAAAATGCTCATCCCCTTCACAAAGGCAGACTGCTGCGGTGAAATAATTCCAGGCAATAAAATAGAGAGCCTATGATGAATTACCCTGAAGAATACCTTATTGCTGAAGTTTCTCAGACTAAATTGGTCTCATGTCTGAAAAGGTAGCAAAATCTTTCCTTTAAGGCAGGAGAACTAAGTTAGTAGCAGTGATGTAACGAGGCAGTAAATGACCCCAAAAGAATGCCTTTACAATTTTAACCACATCAACACCAATAATATCCCAACACGAGTGGTAAAAGGCACCTGTAAAACCATCAGGACCCCCTGCAGAGTCAGCATTAAGGCCAAAAATCACCTTTTTCACCTTCTGTTCATCTGGCTTAGCAATAACATCAATATTCTGGTCCTATGTAACAAGACTAGGCAGGTGATCAAGTATAGAAAAATCATCTGGCACCGAATCATTGGAAAGCTGAGCCTGAAAAAATTTGATTGCCTCCTGGGCTATGTCTATATCGTTCTCAAGCCAAGAGCTAGTAGCATCCTGAATTCTTCTAACCTGCAATATCTTTCTTTCTCCATTTACATGAGCATGAAAAAAAATTTGTGTTTCTATCCTCGTCTTTGAACCACTGCATACCGACTTTCTGCTTCCAAAACTGTTCCTCCAGAGAATAAAAATGAATCAACTCTGCATACACTCTCTGGTAAAGATTCATCTTCTTCATAATAATTTTTATTTTCCATACTTCCACCACCTGATAAGATTTCAGTTGAATGTGTTGTATCTGTTTGTTCATTTTCTTCAGGGAATCCAAAATTTCTTCGATCTGATCTAATCTAATCTCTTAATAATACAGTCGTCTCCATTGCTTCTTCCTTCAATGAATGTCTATGATCTCCAATTTATAATCTTCCTTGGCTAAACGCGCTTTCTGAAGCAACTGATGATGCTTGAATTGTTAGAATATCCCGCACCATTTTTGATAAAACTGGAAATTGTGCTCGTTGATCCTTCCAAAATTGCAGTAGTTGATCACTTCCAAAATCTTCAATTTCCTTGCAACCTTGAAGTGAATAACCATCAAGCTCGTTGAACCCTCCACTACTCGATTGCCTGCTAGAAAGCATTTGATTAAGGCTGGAAAAACTTCTCAATCCGGCTGCAGTTCTTTTACTCGCATGGGTTGAACTTAAACCAGCTCCACTTGGAACAGTTGGAACAACATTATCAGCTGCACTCCTATATCTTTCATAAATCCATTGGCTATCTGGCGCACAAGCTTGTTCTACACTTGGTATTTTATCAGCAGTAATTTCTAAACTCCGATAAATTTCTCTAATAAGCATTTCGATATTAAACCGTTTAAAACATGGATGTTATATAGAAGCAATGTAATGAAGTGGTGGAATAGGAAACAAATATTTTTAAAATTTTCAATCATAGAAGCAACGACTTGTTCATAACCAGACACTACTTTATATTCGTTAAGTAATTTTTCTATTCCAGCTATAAAATACAACATGATAGTAACTGTAGGATATAATTGACCGTAAAATTCTTTAGTAGCAAGAAAAAAATTTCTAAAAAGCAGATAAGGCAGAGAACAAGGCTCCAATCAGCTTCATCAAGGTGATACTCTACAGTCACTTTACCATTAAACATGCTAATTATAGCCGTTCATAAATTATAACCAACAGATAAAGAATCATATACAGTGTTCCACCTAGTTGAAACTTCCTTAGGAACTCTTCTAGGTTCCAAACATTCTTTTATACACTCTGACTTAAAGTGCCTCCATCTATCCGGTTTTTTATATTTAAAAATTTAACTAATTGCGCGTTTGACCTTCATAATAATAGGATCAAATAACTTAAGGTCATCTTGTACAACTAAATTATATATATGACATGTACATCTAACATGAAACAATTCTTCAAAAGGGGAGTTCAACTTTGGTTTTAATTGACCAATAGCATAATCATTGTTTGAAACATTATCAACAGTTATGCTTAAAATTTTGTCATTACTAAAATACGCCTTACAAATATCATTTATTTATCTCATAATAAATGTTCCGGTATGTGGTTCATCAACAATGCTATATGCTAAAATTATTTTTTGCATTACCCAGTTAGGATCTATCCAATGGCAAGTAAGTGTTAAATAATCATACCCGTCAACACCACGACCCAAATCAATAGAAATACAAATTCTACAATCAAAGTGAAAAAACATATATTGTAAATATTGTCTATGTTTATTTTTAAATTTCATAATATCACTTCTAACCGTAGTTTTTAAAAAATCTTGAAAAGATGGATTATATATGAAACGACCTCGGTTAGTCGTTTCGGAAATTAGGACTCTGATTGTCGTGTCGATAATTTTAAAATGTTCGTAATATCCATTGGGACTTATCTGTAAAATTTGAGCTAAATCAGACCTCGTTTAGTAGGCATCGGAAGAAGGTTTCAGGTTTTATTGTCGATAAATATTAAAAAGAGATTTACGAGCTCGGTTTTGGCGAATGAGCTCCGATTCGAAATCCGAAAGCGCCGTAAGGTTTGTATGATTATTTTTTACTTTTGTGAACTTTCGAAAGTGAATTTCGATGTTGTTCGGCTAGTTTCCGCTAAAATGCCGAAAGTTAAATAATTTAACTTTTTCCTATTTAAATTCGCATGTTGAGTTTCGGGAACCCGATTTGAGATCCGCCTTCGCGAGTATGCTACATAAATTTTATATAACTTGTATGCAAATGTTGGAATTATTTCGAATATCGTAGGGTGCTATTTTAATTTTCGTTAAGAAAAAAAATAAAAATAAAAAAGGAAAAAAGGACAAAGGAAATTAAAGAATGGCGGTGGGTCAGCTAAGGACCAGCAGAACATTGAAACATTGGAATCTTAAAGTGGAGCGAGAAACAGAGAAAATTATCAGAAAAAATGCCAGAAAATAAGAAAAGAGCCAGAGAAAAGATAGAATTTTCACCCCGAAACATTCAGGTAATGATCTTAATGCATTATTTGAGTTTATTACGTGTGTTTGAATATGTTTTAACGGTAAAACTTGTAATATTATACATCGTTTTAATAAGTTCAATTAATAGTTTAAAGGGTCAAATGGACCCCGATAATGGAATTGATTATATATTCGTACTCAGTGAGTTATGGGCAACGTATAAATGTAATTTATTTAGGATTTGGTTAGGCGACCATAAACCCTGTACATAGGCCTAGCCTGCATATTACGTATGCGAATAGGGTGTCAGGTTCCTAACTGGATTGCCCTAAGATATGAGGAATGAAGCCTTTAGCCTAAATTGATATATTTTTCTGCTTATTGAATAGAGTGGGATCGTTTGGCAATGAAACCAAAAGATAAAGCGGTTGTTGATTAGCATAGCAAACTTTTGGAAGAGGTAAGTATTTATATCCATTTCTTTGGAGGCATCTGGCCTCGTGGATTTTCTACCACGTGTTCCTTACGTGTGTAGCTGCCGATAGGCGTACTCCTTATGCCGTAGCTTTGGATTTACATTGTATATTATATGTTATGTCATGTTGTTGGTATTGCATTGATGATCTGAGCATTCTGGCTGTGAGTTGACATCTACTTCCCGACTGTCGATGGGAGTCCCGCGCCAGTGAAGGGTTATTATTGCATCACATTGCATTAATATGCATTATATGTCATTCATATGCATTACATTGCATATCATATTGGGTGCAGGAGTACTCCGCCCCAGGAGAAGTAGTATTCCGCTCCATTGCATCATACTGAGGGTAGGAGGATTCCGCCTTCAGAGTAGGAGGATTTTGCTCCATTGCATCATATTGAGGGTAGGAGGATTCCGCCCTCGGAGCAGGAGGATTCCGCTCCATTGCATCATATTGAGGATATGAGGATTCCGCACTCGGAGCAGGAGGATTCCGCCCTCGGAGCAGGAGGATTCCGCTCCATTCATTTGGCACATGTGACCCTTTGCATCAGATTTCATTTCATTTCATTTCATCTCATTTCATTTCATTTCATTTCATTTCTTTTCATACCATTGTGTAGACTTGTGGTGCATAATTATTGTTCTGCTTATACGTGCATTGCTTATTTGTTGATACGTTTCTGGCTCGTATTCCTGGCTGAGTTTTTGGTTTCATACGTGTTTCCGGTTATTATCCGGCTCCACCTTTTTAGAATTTAAATAAGAGGTTTGGTTTATCTTTTTCTTCTCCCTGGCTAGCTATCATATTCTTTGAGGTGGCTAGTCTACCCCACGTATTGAGTCCTTTTGACTCACCCTTGTTTGTTGTTTGTTTCTTGTCTATCTATTTCATTTCGGCGGGTTCGCTCCAGGATTGAGTTCGCCGCGTTGTTCAGGAGCGAAGACGACTTCAGTTGTCAGGGTGAGCCAGCTTTATTCCGAGTGGCCACCATTTTTATGTTTACTATTTCAGTTGCATTTTGCTCCCTTCAGGAGGTTTTTGTCTTTTTCTGTACTCTTAGATGTCTAGTCTGGATAGCTCTAAACCTAGTATGTTGGGTAGTCAGCTGTAATTTCTTTTGTACAGCGTAGAGGTATCAATATGTCTGTGCTTCTTTTTCTAAGTCTTGTTCCTATTTATGAATTGAATTATATTTATTTTCCTAATTTAATTGGTAAGGGTTCGCCCGACGGGTCTAGGGGAGGATGTCGGGTGCCCGCACGGCCTAGCCGGATTTCGGGTCGTGTCAGTTGGTATCAGAGCCCAGTTTAGAATCTATCTAGACTAAGACAGTTTCTAGTAGAGTCTCGCTGATGGGTACGTAGACGTCCGTACTTATCTACGAGAGGCTATGATGGCATTTAGGAAGTTTGACTTTCTTCTTTTCTGATCGTGCGTTGGTCTAGGATGTAAAAGTGTTTTCGTTAATTCCTTTGTGGTAATTGTGAAACCCTCGTGCGACAAATCAGCAAACGGTATGAGTTCAAGACGAAGCAGTCTGGCCTGGGGTTAGTACTGACGAAGCCCCGAGTGTTTTGATCGTGCTGACGATCTAGTTACGGAGGTCCCAGCTGTACGATCTCGCGATGTGCAGGGGAGCAGGGCCTTGTGGTTCCCTTGGCTCTCTACGATGCTTTTACGAGAATCTTGGCGACGCAGATACCGTAAGAACCTATTATTCGCTGGGCAGCCTATCAGGTTGCCGCATGTGCAGACGTTCGATCTTAGGGAGCTCCTTTTTCGGTTGTTATTATTGCTGCAGTAAATTATATTCCAGAGGTAGTATGTGTTGTACCTCTAATTGTTCTGACTGGTTAGCCAGCCGAGGTATCAGTTCGGTCCGAGTGCCTAAGGAGGTTGCATTTTTTTTACGCGGTTGAACCTTCCGATATTCTTAAGCAATGCATCAGATAAACCTCGTGATTTTTTTAAAATAAAATAATACCAGCGTATCCTTCAGGCTCTTGATTATATCGAGCGGTATGGTGTTGATTATTATTCTTTCTAGTTTCAGGGTCCAGCCTTGAATTGGGTTTCAGGGTCCAGCCTTGAATTGGGGGGCCGCTCTCTTATTAGCTAACTTGGTTCGTTTTTTCTTCTAGATTCGTGGAAAAGTTCCTTTCGAGTAGCGAACGACATGAAAAGTGTTGCCAGTTCGAGTGGATTGGACATGGTAGCCTGTCGGTTAGCCTGTTGGTTTCAGAATATGAGATTGAATTCTATAGAATAGCTGAATATATATTAGAATTAGTCCATGAGCCTTTCGAGAGATTCAAAGATATATTGGTGACCTTTCTCCTTTCTTGAGATCCCAGATGGCTCGAAAAATTGAGATTGGGACTTCATTCGATGTCGTTGTTGATATTGCTCAAAGGTATTAGGCATACCATAAGTTAGAGGGGAAAGAGTTAGAGTGGGAGAGCAAGAGATCCCGTGGCCCTAGTGGGTAACCATGGCACCTCATTTGGAGGTAAGAGTTCTGATTATTTTGGAAGGCCACCTTCCAATTTATCTAAGCTTGTGTCACATGATTCTTAAAGTGCGCCAGTAGTTCGTCAAGATCAGACCCAGTTTTTCTCTTTATAGCTATCAACATTCTGTCCAGCTTCTATTTTCAGTGAAAATGTGTTATAATTGTTGTGAGTCTGGTTATCCTTTGAGTAGTTTTTCCTTACTCCGGCAAGTAGGCAGTCGTCTTTTCTCTCATCATCAGGCATCTGCGCAGTCGCAGGGGATTTCATTTAGATCTCAATCAGCACAAGAAATGCCACCATCTAGTAGAGGTTGAGAGCGTGGTGGTAGCGGTTCTTCTAGAAGTAATTATCAGGGTAACGGCTCGACTCAGTTGCAGAGGCAGTTTTATGAACTACCAGTTGGCAGGATGCTGAGGTATCCGATGTAGTAGACCCTGGGATTTTTTTACTTCTCTTAAATGTGAGTAAGATTTGATTCTTTCGATCGATCTAGAAATATTGTGTCTTATCATGTTTCGATGGTTTCATTGGAAATTGTTTCTATTAAGAATCGGTTGCGGTAGAGGCGCGAGCTTCTGGTATGATTTATTCCTGGCATTTGTGAGACCTTACTAATTTTTCTAGTCTAAATATGAGAGATTTGGCAGTAAGTGTCGGTATTGTCTGTCTGGCATCTTGTTGTTCCACCTTCTGTTATTATGTCAAATCAGTTTACCTCTCTTCTCGGAATTTCGTGTTGGTAGGATAATGGGATCCTAATTCTTCACCATCAACAAGTGTATCGTTTCTTCTGATGTAAAGTGATTAGTAAGTAATATTCGATCTACGTATCTCCTCTTGGTTCAAGACGCTAGTACAGTCATGTTATCCCATGAGCTTATCTAGGTTATAAAAGGGTTTTCTGGTAAATTGACAGAGTTTCCTTCTTATTGGGAGATTAAATTGGCATAAATGTTGTTCCATAAAGCTCATTTAATGTCTATTTCTTCAATTGCGATTTTTGAGTTAGCCTTACTCGGAAGTAGTCTAGCTCTGGTAGCCAAGCAATAAGAAGATGAGCTTCCTGAAATTCTAATTATTTCTACCCTCGGTCTATTACCATCTCTTCCTCATCCAGAAAATAGTGAGTTTGGGCGGTTAGTAGTCGCTTGTGATATTCCATGTGTTGAGTTAGAGTGCGTGTCAAGGTAGCCGGGTAAGCACATTGTTGTGTTTTAAAGTTACGAAGGGTAATGAGAGGTGTCATTTGACCCCCTGAATTGAGCTATCGAACGATGATGCTTATGGAAAAATTATGGAGTTGTGAACTCGAGAGTTGTAGCTGTTTGGCAACTCGAAAGGGTAGTTTGGTAGCTTAGGTCTGCCTACATTCAGTTTTTAGCCAAATCTTCTTAAGTCCAGCAGGCTGTGCGGGGATGATTATTCCTATTCAAATATTGCATGAGTTTGTGCTTTAAGTGGAGGAGTCTTCCTCCAAATACTGAATGGCAATACTAAATCTCTAAGGCGTTGATACCACTTTTGTCACGACCCAACCTAAGGCCACGACAGAAACCTACAATGAGTTTCGATCATTGCTAAACCCACTAATAATCTATTAATGTTAGAGATAAGCTGGCAACCTGATCATATATATGTACCTATCTGCTGACAGCATAAAGTCTGGAAAGATGACACAGCTTTAGCTTGCTGGCAATTAGAACACAGAGCCACAAATTCTGCTATGTCACACTTCATTCCGTCGCACCGAGAAATCTGCTTAAGATCATGGTACATCTTAGTCAAACCTGGATGAACAGTGTATTTGGAATAATGTGCCTCTATCATAATCTGTCCAAGTAAATCTGCAACATCAGGGGCACAAAGTCTTTGTTTATACATGAGAACACCGTCAGTAGTAACCCTTTATGGTGACTCCGGTTTTCTTCTGGCTATCTGTCTGTATTCAACTAGAACTGGATCCTCATACTGACACTGTTTTACTTCATGAAAATTTAGTGTTAAAAGTCTAGTGCAACTTATCGTCCATCCATCATTGGCATATCTCCTTCACACCTCAACTCTTTGAGAAGTTACTTTAGCATTATAAATGCACATGTAATCAACTTTGTTGCTGGTATTTTGCCTCAGCTCACGGTCCAACTACATGTCTCTTTTATTTTTACTTTTTCAAGTCATAATAGTTCTAACTCAAAGACAATACCCTGAAGTAGATGTTCTGTCTTAAGATCATTCTTGGTCTGCATCATACTATCCAGTAGTATTTGCATGATCTTTATCCTTATATGATAGACCCTGTTCAGATGAACCTTTGACATACATTAGGATATGAGTAACTACATTCCCACAAGGAGCTTGCGGAACAACACTAACATCAACTGAGATGTTGCATAGTGCGTTCGTAAAAATAATATAGCTTGCATCAAATATTCTATCATGTGTAGTGACAAGGTACTGTAAAAGCTCCCTCTATTGCATCAAGCATGAGCTAATTCTTAGTTCCATCGACTTGTTCTATATCGACAAGTATATCGACGAGGTGATTCACCGGCAGGATCATTGTAATCCAACCAAAGTTCCGTGTATCTTTATTTCGAAAATGTGGAGCTCTCCTCTCGTGATCGAGGAAGGATCAACTTAGTCAATATAAGCTGGGCAATGGTGTCATCATATTATCAAGATATGTTTTATTCAAAGAGTTCGGTGCACGTGTTATAATTCTGATACTGTAATAAGGAGGTAAGGCCTGTGGAGTAGCTCATGAAGGTCATGCAAGTTCTCTTGTTATCTGCGTGAATTTCGCTTCAAACTTAGGCTCGTTCGAGGACGAACGAGAGTATAAGTGGAGGAGAATAAAACGATCTCGGTTAGTCGTTTCAGAAGTTAGGACTCCGATTGGCGTGCTGATAATTTTAAAATATTCGTAATATCCACTGGGACTTATCTGTAAAATTTGAGCTAAATCAGACCTCGTTTGGTAGGCATCGGAAGAAGGTTTCAGTTTTTATTGTCGATAAATATTAAAAAGAGATTTTCGAGCTTGGTTTTGGCGAATGAGCTCCGATTCGAAATCCGAAAGCGCTGTTAGGTTCGTATGATTATTTGTGACTTTTGTGAACTTTCGAAAGTGAATTTCGATGTTGTTCGGCTAGTTTCCGCTAAAATGCCGAAAGTTAAATAATTTGACTTTTTCCTATTTAAATTCGCATCTTGAGTTTCGGGAACCCGATTTGAGATTCGCCTTTGCGAGTATGCTACATAAATTTTATATAACTTGTATGCAAAAGTTGGAATTATTTCGAATATCGTAGGGCACCATTTTAATTTTCGTTAACAAAAAAAATAAAATAAAATAAAACAAAAAAAAAGGAAAAAAGGACAAAGGAAATTAAAGACTGGTGGTGGGCCCTTAGCTATACCAGCAGAACGTTGAAACATTGGAATCTTAAAGTGGAACGAGAAACAGAGAAAATTATTAGAAAAAATGCCAGAAAATAAGAAAAGAGCTGGAGAAAAGATAGAATTTTCACCCCGAAACATTCACGTAATGATCTTAATGCATTATTTGAGTTTATTACGTGTGTTTGCATATTTTAACGGTAAAACTTAAAATATTATACATCATATTAATAAGTTCAATTAATAGTTTAAAGGGTCAAATGGACCCTGATAATGGAATTGATTATATATTCGTACTCAGTGAGTTATGGGCAACATATAAATGTAACTTATTTAGGATTTGGTTAGGTGACCATAAACCATGTACATAGGCCTGGCTTGCATATTACGTATGCGAATAGGGTGTCAGGTTCCTAACTGGATTGCCCTAAGATATGAGGAATGAAGCCTTTAGCCTAAATTGATATATTTTGCTGCTTATTGAATAGAGTGGGATCGTTTTGCAATGAAACCAAAAGATAAAGCGGTTGTTGATTAGCAGAGCTAACTTTTGGAAGAGGTAAGTGTTTATATCCATTTCTTTGGAGGCACCTGGCCTCGTGGATTTTCTACCACGTGTTCCTTACATGTGTAGCTGTCGATAGGCGTACTCCTTGCGCCTTAGCTTTGGATTTACATTGTATATTATATGTTATGTCATCTTGTTGGTATTGCATTGAGGATCTGAGCATTGTACTCTGGTTGTGAGTTGGCATCTACTTCCCGGCTGTCGATGGGAGTCCCGCGCCGGTAAAGGGTTATTATTGCATCACATTGCATTCATATGCATTATATGTCATTCATATGCATTACATTACAAATCATATTGGGTGCAGGAGTATTCTGCCCCAGGAGAAGTAGTATTCCGCTCCATTGCATCATACTGAGGGTAGGAGGATTCCGCCCTCGGAGCAGGAGGATTTTGCTCCATTGCATCATATTGAGGGTAGGAGGATTCCGCCCTCGGAGCAGGAGGATTCCGCTCCATTGCATCATACTGAGGGCAGGAGGATTCCGCCCTCGGAGCAGGAGGATTCCGCTCCATTCATTTGGTACATGTGACCCTTTGCATCAGATTTCATTTCATTTCATTTCATCTCATTTCATTTCATTTCATTTCTTTTCATACCATTGTGTAGACTTGTGGTGCATAATTACTGTTCTGCTTATACGTGCATTGCTTATTTGTTGATACGTTTCTGGCTCGTATTCCTGGCTGAGTTTTTGGTTTCATACGTGTTTCCGATTATTATCTGGCTCTGCCTTTTTAGAATTTAAATAAAAGGAATTTGGTTTATCTGTTTCTTCTCCCTGGCTAGCTATCCTATTCAGGTGGCTAGTCTACCCCACGTATTGAGTCTTTTTGACTCACTCTTGTTTGTTGTTTGTTTCTTGTCTATCTATTTCGTTTCGGCAGGTTCGCTCCAGGATTGAGTTTGCCGCGTTGTTCAGGAGCGAAGATGACTTCAGCTGTCAGGGTGAGCCAGCTTTATTCCGGATGGCCACCAGTTTTATGTTTACTATTTCAGTTGTATTTTGCTCCCTTCAGTAGGTATTTGTCTTTTTCTGTACTCTTAGATGTCTAGTCTGGATAGCCCTAAACCTAGTATGTTGGGTAGTCAGCTGTAATTTCTTTTGTACAACGTAGAGGTATCAGTATGTTTGTGCTTCTTTTTCTAAGTCTTGTTCCTATTTATGAATTGAATTATATTTATTTTCCTAATTTAATTGGTAAGGGTTCACCCGACGGGTCTAGGGGAGGATGTCGGGTGCTCGCACGGCCTAGCCGAATTTCGGATCGTGTCAATATGCGGTTTGAATATAACGAACAAAACCAGTACAAGAAGCAAATGTAAAAGGCAAACAATCTATCGCAATCATTTTTGCCATTTGTTTCATATTTTTCTTCTTATCATAATGCATAAGCCCCCTCGTCATTGGGTTAATTTCCTGTTGAATTCCACTACCTTAAGATGGAGCTGTTCTGTTCCCTACATGAATGCCACCCGACCTCCTTTCCCATTCTTCTTATGGTGGTTTTCTAAGTGTGTTCTCAACTTCCCTGTCCCACCATTGCTTGCCAGTTTTAAAACAGAAAAAGGACTGATTTGCCCCTCTACTATCAATAATTAGCCTACCTTACCCCTCGTTATACAATCAGGCCAAAACCCCCTACCGTTAAGAAAGTATTCACAAATACCCCCGTCACTAACGATTTGCCATTATGGACAAAGCCTTTTCTAGATTTGCCACCATTGGTGCCATATGGGCGCCATGTGTGTATAATTTCAATAATCAGTTTCTTTTTTAAAAGGAAAACAACCAAACTCAACATCCACAATCCCATTTCCCTTTCCCCTAAAACCGCCGTCATCTTTCACCCAAGAAACATCCTATGGCCACTTGAATACAACCAAAAATAAATCATTTTACCTTGAAAATCCCATTTCACAACTATCCTAATTTCAAATATGGTGGATTGAAAACTTCGAAGACAAAAAAATTGAAGAACATTAAGTTCTCAAATATGGTGGATGTTGGATTAAATTTTTTCGGAACTAAAAGTTTGATAAATTTGTCATTTTGTTTTGGCTTGGGTTTGGTAATAGACAGAAGAGCAGGAAAATGAGCTTTAGAGAATTTTGACAAGGTTGGGTTGGCACTGAGTGTTGATGCTAATGGAAAAAAGGATGGTAGGGGTGCTGTGGTTCTTGATGCGGAGAAAGCAGAAAAAAGTGAATTGTTTAAATTGAACTCCTTTTTTTTTATGAACAATTTGATTTAAGAACTAAAATGAAGGTTTCCTAAAGTTTCAATCACTGTTTAGTGTTATTCCATCAAGCAATTTTTTGTTTTGAAGTTCATTTTATGGTCGAAAAATTGTGTCTTTGAGTGGTGATGGTGGAATTTTTTTCATTTTGGGTGGTGGAAGTGCTGGTGGCTTTGGTTGGTGGTGGAGGAGGAGATAGAAGTTGAAGAGAAGGGTTTGACTGGTGAGGTGGCATGCCACATGGCGTCCACCTCACCCAAATGTAAGGCCACATAGGAATCTTTAATTGCCATGGTGGAAGACTGCTAAAAATAAGGGTATTTGTGAATACTTTTTTAACGGTAGGGAGGTTTTTGACCTGATTGTATAACGAGGGGTAAGGTAGGCTAATTGTCGATAGTAGAGGGGCAAATCAGGCCTTTTTCCAGTTTTAAAATTCCAAACTTGTTTTCAAAGATTGCATTTAGCGCTCTGAGCCGGAACATTTTTAGTAATAAATTTTCACACATCAGATCTATCCGCTCGTTTGACTGGTTCTCTACTAGGAGGCATACGTGGTAATTGAGGTTTAGTTTCTTCAGGTTCACCATGAAATTGACTAGTAGGTGTTTCATCATCTTAATTAACCCATTCGGTGTTATCTTGATATTGTGCCTCTAACACATCATTATCTATTGGTTGACCAAAATCTAAATCATGATAAAATTGCGAGTAATCTCCCTGAGTAAAATCATCTAGATGAGCAGGAGCACTAGAACTACCAATTGGTCTTTTATCTAGATGAACGACCACGTCTATCATCCTCCCCTCGGTTAGCACGTGATCTACGACTGCTGCCTGTATGCCCAGTAAGTGCTCTCCACACTTCAGACATTATAACTTATAAGTAAAGCAAACTGCTAAATTACTAAAATATGGCTATATGCTAAAAATAATATTGCAAAAAAATTAAAATAGATAATAAGAAGTAAGAACGAGTTTACTTGATGTCGTGTTAGAACTTAAAAGTGAAAGCTGAAACTTGACCGGAACCGCACCGAGCAATTTTCCACTCCACTCCAGATAATTTTTGTAATGCAATTTAGAACTTAAACCCTTTTTGCGAAAATAATTTTGAATAATTTATCACATAGCCTTTGTAGAATATAAGAGAGATTGAGAGAGATTTAGAGAGAATATTAGAGAAATTATGAATAGATTGGTGAAAAATTATGGTATTTATAGAAAAAATAGGTCTAGGAAGGGGGGGGGGGTATGGGGAGTACTTAGGGGGTGGGGATAAAAAATAGTCATTTTTGGCAGTTGGCTAACGACTGTTGGTGAAAAGAGCCATTGCAAACGGCTATATCCCAAGCCCAACAACTTTTCTTTTTTATTTTTCCGGTCCGGACCGGTTCGGTCCATTTAATTCCGGTTTGGTCGGTCCAAAGGGAGTGTGACAGGTCGGGGAATGGGTCGTTGGGGGAGTGGCGTCAACGGTCCGGTTTGTACCGCTTCGGACCGGTCCGACACTGGTCCAGTCCGGTTCAAACCGAAACAATGGACACCCTTAATTTAAATCCTTTTATCTTCATTTACTAGGGTTAGATTTTGATGAATATTGATTGTGAGAAAACTTGGCTAAGCTTGTTGCTTAAGCATTTAATCCTTGATTTGCAATTGAATATTGATTCGATTGAGGATCAATTAATATAAGTTCCTTTCTTAGACAATTAAAGGGGGTGGGGGGTGGGGGGTAAATTAGGCATTTTTCACTATTTTGCTTCTTTAATCTTTTCTAACTAAAGTGGGTCTTGCTTTAATTCCTTTTCAGTTTTTGTTTTTTTTCTATCTTTGTTGTTGATTCATATCATATGGTGGATGTTATGGTGGTAATTAGGGTTAGATGGTGGTTGTGGTTGTTATTTGTAACAGATATATCTGCTTTAGTTGTGACACCATAGATAACACTATTTGACAAGATTATTGTTTGTTACAGTTAATTGAAAGTGATGACGAATTGACATCAATTATTTGTAAAATATACATAATTCTTGAGTGATAATATGAATAAATGATGACGATTTGACCTTGTTCTATTGATTTGGACTCATTTATTTACAAAAAGGATGCAATTGTTGGTCCAACATATGCATAAACACAGACATATTGTCGTTATCTAAGTATATAAGTACTTAAAGGTCTCGTTTGTGGATGTATGAAGTGAGGTCGATTTGACCTAATTTCTTCACAAACGGATACAAATATATGAATAAATACAATTGGATTGTTATTATTTATAAATATATAAGCACTTGAAGGTATTTTTTGTGAATCAATAAAGTAAGGCCGATTTGGCATCATTTTTCACAAAACGAACATGATTTTTTGCTCATCGTATGAAGAAATGATGCCAGATTGGTTGTATGTTTTGTTTGCTTTGATTTTTGTATATGAGCGAAACGATGCCGATTTGACTTTATTTATTCATAAAATAGACGTGAAACACAAACGGATTGGCTGCCTTGTATATGAGCGAAACAATAACGATTTGACGTTATTTATTCACAAAACGGACGTGAAACACAACCGGATTGACATTTTTTATGTTGTGTAGGAAGCAGTGACCTTTTTTGTAATTTTGGATGTAAAAAAGTGCAATGACATTTTTATTATTAAGACATCAAAAAAGGTGCAATGGTGTTTTTGTAATTACGAAATATGCTCTATTAGTAAGGATATTTTTGTACATTCAGCTTCGTTTAATGTAAAATGGTGAATTCTTTATAGGGAGGTTTACGAAAAACCCATCAAAATCAAAATATTTACCCACCTCTACCTATAAATTTCATATTTACAAGCTTACCCATAAACTATTTATATGCCCTACCCATCTAGACTTGTATACTATTATTTATGCAATATACTTTAAAAGTATACACCCATATCTTGACTTGTATACTATTATTTATGCAGTATAGCTTAACGTATACGCTCATAAGGTATAACAAAGATATATAATTTTAATTTCATGAGTAGTATTATTTTTAATGAGTATGACTTGTAAATACTTTAAACTTTATGTGTATATAGTGTCAAAAACCCTTCTTTCTTTAGAACCACTAAAAAATAGCTCAATTTATTAAATTTCATGAGCAGAAATGCTCAATGGTGTAATTCACCCGATTATAATCCGACCCACTAAACAAACCCGTAAGCCCAACCCATCTCACACCCAACTAAGGTTCACAAACAAACCAATGGTGAACTCAACTAACCACGGTTACTTCTCCTCATTTCCCCTTTCTCTCTCATCTCAAAGATCTGCTAAAAAAATCAATTTTTATCATCAAATTTTGCAAATTAATTCTTCCTGCAGATTATTAAATCAGTATATATATGGAAACTCAACCATTAATAGAATTTTCTCGAAGAAATATTGATAATAAACGACCTCGAAAACGACCTCGTTTAACTTGGGACGTAGCTCCTCCTATTCAACCTCCTTTTCCACCTATTCCAAAGGTTTTTTTTTTTTGAAAATTTGTTAATTTATATTATTTATTTAGCTGATATTTTATTTATTGTGCATTTTGAAGTTTGTTCATGCTGAAAATATTGTTAATTTAGAGTTATTTTGTTTTGAATGTAATATTAAATTTGTAAGAGTTTAAGTTATATACGCCGTTAGCTTAAATTTTTTTACATTATCAGGTCACATTTACCTATTGTAGCAGCTAACTTGACTTGAGCGTAATATGAAATTTGTAATAGTTTAAGTTGTATACACCTTCGGTGCAATTTTTTTTTACATTATATATCAAGTCATGTTTGCCTATTGTAGCAGGTATGTTACCTGTAGATATCCTTTAAGGGCCCGAGTTCAAGTTATAAACTCCGTTAGTGTAAAGAATTTTTCCTATCAGGTCATGTTTACGTATTGTAGTAGGTAACTTGACTTGAGCGTAATATGAAATTTGTATGAGTTTAAGTTATATACACTGTTAGTGAAAAGATATTTTACATTATATCAGGTCATGTTTACCGCTTGTAGCAGGTATCCGACTTATGTTTAAGATTACAAATCTCATTTTATATGGAGATTGACCTGTAGATATCCTTTAAGTGACATGAGTTCAAGTTATAAATACCGTAAGTGTACAAATTTTTTACATTATTAGGTTATGTTTACCTATTATAACAGGTAACTTGACTTATCTTTTAAGATTACACCCATTTTATATGGAGACGTACATGTACCTATCCTTTCATTGACATGATAGTGTAAAAAAATCTTACGCTGACGATGCGTATCACTTTTTTTTGATAACCGTGGTGTCTGGACCAGCTTGCTTGATTAATTCCACAGGATACGTACTACTACCTCATTAACTCTGTCCACTGAGGCTAGGACAGTTGGAAATAAATCACCTAGTGTTTTGGTTCGGCTGGGAAGGGTATTTGTGAAACACATAGTTAGATGTGAACATGAAAAATGTCGATTGAAGCTGTGTTAGTCCTAGAAGCATGATGTTGGACCACTTTTTTAATAGAAGATGTGTAGATGGTCTACTAAGGTTGCTAAGATATGGGGTCTTGGGTTGCTTATTCCAAAAAAAAAAAAGGGGGAACAGAAATAAATGGTCTCGACTAATTTTAGAGTAATGGATTCAAAGTCAAAACCTTTTAAAGGGAAAGTGAGAAATTGGTTCTATGTCCAACATATTACACCTAGTTAGAACAATCTTTTTGTTTTAGTTTGACCTGTCGTCACATATAAAATGACGGACGGTATAAATTTAGCAACCCTTTTTACACCCTCGATCGTGAAATATCGATTGCTTGTTTAACCTTTGAATTGCGTGAAAGTAGGATACTCCAAATTCGGGGGTCAGGGTTTTAGAAAATGTTCTTGGTGGAAAAACATATGAATAAAAGTCCCACTTTTCTTGTAAAAACACCTGCCTCGCTGAGTTCATAATGAGAAATTTGCATTTTTGAATCTTTTCTGGAATAAGGATAGTTAATCGCATCATTTTCCTATTATCACAGACAAGAGTAAGGTGTTGATATGCTATAGACATAAAGTTGCAAAATGCGATTATATATTTATATGTACTGTTGGAAAACATGTACAGTCAAAATCAGTAAATGGTTTGGTGTAGCATTTGATATGCTATAAGTGAAATCTCTGAGTTGTCATTCTGTGGAAAAAGGCATTGGAAGCAAATGATAACATACTTTTAATTAAATTTAGGTTCTTCCAACAATATACTGTGGGCAAGAGTATGGAAATGGAGCAGCACTGAATTATGCTTATTCCTCGATCTATTACAAGGGGATTCGTCAAAATGGATCCCCTCCTTGGAGATCAGATGATAAAGATGGCCACTATGTGTTTGTCATTGGGGAGAACATAACTCCTCGCTGTAAGTTGTTGCCCTTTTCTTCCCGTAAATTGTTTTATGTCTATTGATAATTCCACATTGCAAGTCTATGAGGTTTTTTTTTTTTTTTTTTGTATTACATCCGAAAAGGTAATTTTGTCTTTTCTTCTATATGGCAAAAGCCTTTCTGTTATCTTTTGCTTTTGACTTGTATATATTAAAACTTAAAACTTTTGAAATTTGAGTATCCCTACCTAAGATCTAATTCTCACTTTCCTTCCTATTCAATTTTATAGTTTTCACATCTAAATGCTTTTCACATTGATTCTAGTACTTGACAAATTACACAAACCAGCAGTATTCTTTTAAGTGTCTTGAAGGAAGGAGATTTGCACTTGTTTGTGATGTGAGTTATAATTCTGCAAATGTGGTTTGAACTAGCAATTTTTTAGCCTTGGGCAGATATAAGGTACCAGCAGGTTAATTTGAATTTAATTCAACTATAGTGTAAAATGGAGATTCTTGATGTTCTAGGGCATCCATGTGGGGCCTATTTTTGTTGATTGGTCATGTTGATCAAATATGCTCTAATCCTAAATGAGACTTCTCCTCTATTTGCATGATGCCTTATTCACATCTGAGATACTAAATACTTCTAAGACCTAGTAGCATAGTCGCGTGAAAATGAATTGACTATCTGTCGAGGATATCTGTGTTTTGGACATTGCATTTAACTACCATCATGTCAATAATGCTTTTAATAAGAATATATACAGGTTGGAACTGTTCCTTTCTCCAAATATCACCTTAACCTAGATCTGGAACAGATACAAACATCTACGGTTAGTGTGATGATCACACATCCAACTGCACCAACATGGTGTCCTGTAAAATTTTATGTTTGAAAATTTGCTTCTCTTTTCTAATCCACTCTTTTCTGTATTGCAGATAGGATACTCAGCAAAATGGGGGAAGGTTGGCTGTTCTCTCACCTTTTTCCTTTTCCTGAATCTTTCCCCTCTTTTCTCGCTATGTTTTGCGGAGGGAGTGTTGATTTGGTTCTATACGAATATAATTTGTTCATACTGCTTGTTGTTGAAGCAATCCTCATTGATGTTTGGAATTCCATTTTTAATCAAAGCCTCTTTAAAATCATTCCACAAAACCTTTTGCCCAAATGATATAGGAATATTAAATCACTTCATGAGAAGCTTCATAATAGTGTACCCTCAGTACTTTCCCAGTGGATTTCACTAATTAGCTGCATCTATTTGGTACCTCATTGCAGGGACTTTTGGACAAGTCCTTGAATGCCTAGACAATGAAAAGAAGGAACTCGTGGCAATTAAAGTTGTTCGGTCAATACATAAATATCGAGAAGCAGCAATGATTGAAATAGACGTCCTACAGAAACTTGCCAGGCACGATCTTGGTGGAAAACGGTAGGCTTCATCTTTCCTTTTGTATTCCTTCACTGATAACTGAATTTGAAGTGATTATAGTACCGCTACTTTTATTCTTGCAGTTGTGTGCAAATAAGGAATTGGTTTGACTATCGTAATCATATATGTATTGTAAGTACTTATTGGTGCTTATGATTTGATTGGATTTGGAGGGGCAGCTAAGCTTCTTTTTGTATGATATTCTGGGAGTTAAAACTTGAGGATGGATTTAATTGGTCTTAACAGGTTTTTGAGAAGCTTGGTCCAAGCTTATACGATTTTCTTCGCAAAAACAGCTACCGTTCATTTCCCATTGATCTTGTCCGGGAGTTCGGCAGACAACTTTTGGAGTCTGTAGCATGTGTGTGAACTAATCTTTACCACACTTTTCTGTTAATTTCAAAAGCTTTGTGAGGCTGAGATGGTGTAAAAATTTTAAGTTGGATTTTATGTTGCACATATGATTACTATTGGAGCAAGGGAGCATTTCTGCTTATATGCTTACCAATATTTTATTCTTGAAATATTTGTCCATAAACACTAGCAGTTTGCTTATATTTATTTCTCATTGCAGTTATGCATGATCTGCGACTGATTCACACTGATCTGAAGCCAGAAAATATTCTCCTTGTTTCGTCAGAGTATATTAAAGTTCCAGATTACAAGGTAATGCATCATGTAGTTTGTCTTGTTGAAATTTCTGTTCAATAGCGTTATTATTAGAGTCACCTAGGTTTCCTTATAAAAGAAATTTTTATTAAAGTCAACTACGCATCTGTTGAAGATTTGCTAAGATCAACTTGTGTGTTAGGATTTTGGCCTTCCTATCAATATATATACAATGCAAACGAATTTCTTGAAATAATTTTTTCTAATTCTGTCAGGCTCTATTATTCCCTCAATACAATTGGCTTTTACCTTTACATGTAATTTGTTTGAGGGGTGGGTCTTGGTAGTGTCCAGTCTGTATGACTTGGTTGTTCTCTAGAAATTCAAGCAATGGACTATCTCTATTTTAGACTGGATATAATGATTCTCATTTTGAGCTTATGCTTAAACTCTCCTAATATGCAATACCAACTTTCCCGCGTCTTTTATTTCTGAAGTAGAGCTATTTCCTGTTATACAAGATTTTGCTTTCTCAAAGAACTATGCCTCATGTAGAAAGATGTTGATTCCTAATGTCTTGATTTTGATGTGACATTTGTGACTTTAGTTTTTATAGGTCTAACGATAATCTAGTTTGCTACAATGATATCTAAGCGTTACTCAGGCCCTGGTAAAACTAACAAAGATATTTATTTTTTTTTAAAAAAAGAATTAACAATGATATTCTATTCAAGCTTTTACTCTTCACCTAGTTAAACTAAGTCATCTATTTAGGATGAAGAATAAGAAAAAAGGTAAAAAATTTATCAGATCTCTCTGACTGTATTGTGGTCTTCAGCCCCTAAACAGATTAAACAGTAATCTATTGCTCTACTTCTTCATCATAAGTGATAATGTTACCATTCTCGAAAAAAAAAACTTCTTCATCATAAGTGATATATTGCTCTACTTGTCCCAATTTCATGACATGAGTACATTATACATATTTTTATGCACCAGCATGATCGATCCAGGTTGTCAAAGTTTAGCTGATGCTCGAATATGAGGTGGGAAGATAAATGGACATCATTGACTTTGTAGTTCATTCCAATGTTCAAATTTCCCCCTTATTTGTAAGAGTCGAGGTTTATTACATTTCAGTCAATAAGAGTCTAACTATGGATAGTTTAAAGTGGTGTATAGAAGTGGCTGGCATTTAACATTTTTTGCGACATTGAAAGTATTAGAGTATGGGGAAATTTTTTTTATTTTAAGAAAGTTGGTGTAATTCGTCAAGGAAAGTAGAATTCTTTATTGGATAGAGACATCAATGCTTTCGGCAAAGGAATTCACTAGTATAAAAGAATATTTGTGAAACTTATCTTTTTATGTATAAAGTAACTTATTCTCTGCTTTGTCGATTTTTCTTATTTAACTATGAAGTTGGAGATCAAACAAGTATTATCGTTCTTGTATCCTCCTGCTCAATATTTTCATAGGAGCTGCATTTGATGTTTTATGCTTAGCTATGGGTTTTTCTACTCGGGTTGTTTGGGAATAGAAAGAACAATCTAGCACAAAGAATGTCTACGTTAGTCTTTATCAAAAGAATGTCTAACATGATTATGTTCGTTATTTCTGAAATGAAATATCATCTAGGTTGTGTTTGTTTTCTTCTTTCTCCCCATTCTGCAACATGAAAAGGTCTTTACTACTGATGTGACTTTCCTCTTGCCTGCTATGAAGTTCCTGATGCGACCTGCAAAAGATGGTTCCTACTTCAAGAATCTACCAAAGTCAAGTGCTATTAAGCTCATTGACTTTGGCAGTACTACGTTTGAACATCAGGATCATACTTATGTGGTGTCTACACGTCATTACCGTGCTCCAGAGGTTATCTTAGGTATCTATTCTCTGCTTTAGATTCGCATCTTTTAATTGCAGTATTGTCAGGCTTTTAGTTTATTTTGTGCTGTTTTATAGGTCTTGGATGGAACTATCCCTGTGATATGTGGAGTCTAGGTTGCATACTTGTTGAGCTTTGCTCTGTAAGTGAGAGTTAATTATGTGTGATTTTACGTTCTTGTTTGTTTTCCTTTTTTTTGTTTGGTGCTTATTCTATCATAAAGAAGAATTGGTTGATGGGGCTTTTAGGCTATTTATGATGATCCTCTTCACTTATTACAGTCAAATTTATGTGAAGGAAGAGGTAGAGGGAAAATGGAAGAAGCTAGAGGACTATTATGCCCTCTGATCTGGCTAAGTGTCCAAATGGAAACACGATATGCCTCCTGAATTATTAGCTCGTGATGCTAATTCATAATAAACATAATACCCCCTGACCCCGAGGGGTTTAAAGTGATTATTTACGATTAATGAATACCCAAAGGGGTAAGACTGAAATAACAAGATGGTAGCCTTGACTTGTTAAATACAGTGGCAATACTCCTCAACAAAAATCCATGGCTAACTCACCCTTTCACCAGTAACATCTGTATGTTAGCTCCATGCTACTCACAGGCCAGCTTGTTTGGTTTGAAATGGCGGTAAAAGATTCAGTGATGCACAGGCGCTTTCTGGAAAAGGTTTCGTGAACATTGAAAGAAATATGCTTTCTCTCACATGGTTCTTGCATTTAAATGGATTAATTATCTTCCTTTCCTAAATTAATGTCTAAGAAGATTTTGCTGTAACTGCATGTTTAATAAGCACCCCTTGTTTGAAAATGTAGGTGAGTTATTGAAAAAGATTAGTAGGTGGGAGAACCAAAATGCCTGAAATGGATTCTTCTTTCTCATGCCAGTTCCTTTGCTTAGCGTCTAGTTAAATCCTTCTCTTTTGGGATTGCTTTATCCCTGTGATCTTGGGTCTAGGTCTAGATACTAGATCTAGATACTTTTTCTTTTGCCAAACATTCTTGCGATGGAGTCCAACACTTCTGGTTGTCTCTGTAAAGCCAATTTATGTTTACTTGTGGTTTTGCTTTAAAAGCTTACACTTTGCTTCGTGACATTTGATTCTAACTTTTCCATTGCCTGTCCTTCCCCCCAAATCCCAATGCATGTATAGGGTGAGGCTCTTTTTCAAACACACGACAACTTAGAACATCTTGCGATGATGGAAAGGGTGCTAGGGCCTCTTCCTCAGCACATGGCTGTGAGAGCTGAGTAAGATTTTGCTTGCTTTTGATTATATTGATAGTTTGTGTTATTTCATCAAATAGAGAAGTTTTATTTGCCTCACTTTTTGTAGCCGCCGTGCTGAGAAATACTTTAGAAGGAGTGCAAGGTTGGATTGGCCAGAACGTGCAACTTCAAATGAAAGTATGAGGGCTGTCTGGAAATTGCCTCGTCTCCAGGTAATTTCTGAATCTATGCTCTATCCGGAGATGCAAACTCTTTTAGCTTCTAATCAGTGTGAGAGAATTATCCTGAGGCCTTCTTGTGAGTGCTAAACTTATGGAGTACAACTGCAGATGTGTAAATTGCTTTCGTGGTTAGGGTTTATCTCACTCCTTTATGTTTTATTCTTCCTTTTTTGTTTTCCCTTGCTTCTAGCAACTGCATTGACAAATATTGCTTATGTTTTTGAGTTGGAAGTTTCAAAACTACAATAGGAAAAGTTCAAACCTTTTTGTCATATTTTTTCTTCATATACCAGTAAAATTATAGAGAATTTTCTAATAGTAATAATAATATTATTGCTACTATTATTTGTATATATTTAACTTATTTTCCACTTTTATTTCTGTTTTGGTATCATGATGACACGATTAGAGAATGAAGAAGCATTGTCAGTGAGGATTCATATATTGAGTTGTTTATATTAGTTCTAACATAATCGGTTCATATTCCAGAACCTGATAATGCAGCATGTGGATCACTCTGGCGGAGATCTCATTGATCTTTTGCAAGGGCTGCTTTGTTATGATCCAACAGAGCGGCTGAAAGCTAGAGAAGCTTTACGGCATCCCTTCTTCACTAGAGACCTAAGAAGGTGTGGTTATCCAATGTAATTGACATCCTTCTAATTTTATCCATGTTTCAGTTAAAAAGCTGTTTGAATGAGCCCTTATTTATGAAATATCCCCCAACCCCCTTGGAAAACAAAAAAGAAAAAAGAAGAAAATGTAATAAAAAGAAAATACCAAGGAAGAAGATAGAAGTTCAAGTGAGGGATGCACACATGGTATTAACCGATATGCCTGTCCTTGTATAGTGTTGCTTCTCTTGTTAGCTTTTATTGTTTTCACCAGTTAATGCACTAATCACCCTAATCTCTCATCTGTTACACTCTTCTTTGGCATTTCTTTTGTTTGGTTCTTTCGTGGTGTGGTAATATGAATTTAATGTTGGTGGAGTGTTAAGATAAGTGTGGAGGTATAACATTGGATTGATGGGTATTAATATGCTTTTCATTTTGACATCTTTAAATGAGTTCACATTAATGAAATTAATATATTTGGAGTAACCAAGTGGTAGTCTTTATGCTTGTTTTAGTTGAGTTCTTTAATTGAATTGATCTCAGAGTCTGTTATTCTTTCACTTGAGCTTTAAAATGAACAGGGTATACGGCTGTGCGCCGTCCTATGGGGAAGAGTGTTACCTATACCTTAGTTGTAAACAATTGAAAAAGAAAACGACTTTCCTAAGCACAACACCGTTATTTTCTCTTTTATAGTTTGGGAATTCTTTATTTCTTTTTGTTCCTTGGACCAAACTGTTAGGGAGTCTTGTTTTAGGGGTGGTGTTGTGGGGACCAAACTGTTTAGGAGTCTTGTTTTAGGGCTGGTGTTGTGGGGTCAGCCGGGGTTTGTTGACTGATGGAGGAATGAAGGACTTGAACAGAACTTGTTCTGCTAAAGGTTGGATATACCAAAAACTATTTGAAGGGATGTAGTTTGTGAGACTCTGAAGTCTGAACCCAAATCTGGCATGTGGTTTGCCTCTTGTCTCAACGTTTTCACTAGTGAACCAAATATTTATCTAAAAGTTGGTTCATAGTTTAATTTCTTTGTTGTGATTGGTCTAATCATGTAAGTGCAATATTTAGTAAAACGTGAAGGTAATGTTAAACTTAAGAACCCAACTTGGTGGTTTCTCTCTGGTGTATTTGTAATTTGTATGCAAGATTATTTACGCTCACAGTAAATGAAATCAAAGCTCTCCTTCGTGTTATTAAGGCCAAAAAGATTTAGTAATTGGCGGTCTGAGCAGAAGTTTGATAGACTTTCATCTTTTAGAGTTGCGAGCCTTCCATTTCCCACTGATTTTACATGGGTGGAATCTACTTTCCAAATTCACTTGTTTGTACTGCTCTCACGAAGTAAAAAAGGCAAAAGCTCTTAAGAGTGAATTTTTTTAAAATTCTTTTGTTGGTAGTATTAATTTCGCTGTTTTGCGTACAAATTGCTATCATGTAATTTTTTTTAAAGGCTATCAGTAGATTAAAGTTGATTCCAATGAAACGTACCATGAACTGCAAACGAATTTTTGGTCCAAGTAGAATGAAATGAAATATGTTACCCACAGAATTAAGGAGAATTGTTTAAATGTCCAATGTACCGTGGCGTTGCATAATAAAAGGATCTCTACCAAAGCCACAAGTAAGTTATACTGAATAGTTGTAAAAGCAACAATGATGCTGCGAGACTGAATAGTGGGCTGCTAAAGTCTAATACATCCACGGTATGACCACAGGAAAAATACATGTGCGAAGATATAATTCTTTACTACTTTTTATTTTCATATTATTTTGTGCGATGTAGGTATAGACGGATTTAGACGGAGAGATGTAGTCAATGCAAATTCATATAGTATACTTTAAACTTGTATGTGGTTGAGGTGTCGTGATTGTTATTGAAGTAAACTATTGTGGTTATAATGGTTAGAAGGTCAATGTCTTGGACGGAAATTTAGGCATCATTGCCAAATTTGGCTTCATAACTTTCTGCTAACTAGCATTTATATGAGAAATCAAAGACGAGTATTGATTGTAACATGATTACTCGATTGAGAAATAATAATGGTTCCTTGATCTATTGAAAGTGCACTTCTGCGCGACAATGGAAATCTGACTGGTAGTTCTAGGCCAATATCATTTTCATGCAAACTGTATCTCTCACCTTGAAAAAGATAGCAAAATAACAATATGCGGAAACGACAATTTGTGAAAGTGTTATTTGGCAAATGGTTCTACTATTTTTGAATGCTAAACTAGCCTCTTGTACGTTAGGTTAGGCATACATATGCATCCTTACTTTTGAACCTACCATCAAGTAGTTTGGTGGTTTGATTGCTATCCTTTCACCATTAACAAGTTCACCATTAACAAGAAGTTTTATATTTCGAGCTTTGAAAATAGAGAAATTTTTGGTAGCGGTGAATTACACAAATATCCTATTTTTGTAGCTTTAGGGATACTACTTTTTGACAAAACCATGCAAGGGGTCAATTGCAACGTTAAGTAGTCTTTTGTAAACTTTAACTCCGTACATATAGTTATCACTTAATCATGAATTTTGACTTTTATTTCTTATTATTACTCCATCTATTTTATTAAGGATGACATTATTTCCTTATTAGTCAGTTCAAAAAAGAATAACACATTTCTAAATTTTAAAAAATAATTTAATTTTTCCTACTTTACCCTTAATGAGGTTCTTTGTATCCACTCTTTTATCTTTGTCTTGTTCTACACTATAAATTTTAAAAGTCTTTCTTTTCAATTCAAATTAAACTACGTCATTTTTTGTGAAATAGATGGAGTATTAAAATTAACTTTATTTCTATGGTGCATTTTCTTTTCTTTTTCTGAAATTCGAGTTATAAAGGCAAAATACTTAAAGTCACACTCAAACTTGTCCCGAAAACCCCCTAAAACACCTTAACTTTACGGGTGTCCCTTGACCCCCTTTAAGTCGTTCGAAGTGGTATTAATATACACCTGAGACATATAAGACCAGTTGCACTAAAGGAGGTGTTCTACACTCGCCCTATGGCTTCGCCACGTGGTCATATTGTCAGATTTGATTAACTTTTACTTTTCTTATATTATTTTTATTTTTTTATATCACTTTTTCTTTTCTTTAGTAATTATCAAAATAAAATAAAAAGAAAACAAAAGAGAAAAAAGGTCCCCCTATCCTTCTTCCTCCTTCGTTGAGTGTTGGCATTGTTGAGCTTCAAAATTTCACATCTACTCCTCCATTTTTTAGCTTCAAAAGTTCAGATCTAAATAAAGAAAAAATTGTTAGAGGCTCTTGTTTGAAATCGTTAATGGGTGGTTGATTGAGCTTAAATCTAAACTTTCCTTTGCTGTTTCATTCACTCATTGTTGAAAACTTCCATTGAAATCTATTGTTGAGATTGGCCACCGAACTTTTCCCATACTCCATGGTTGCCAACTTCTTCCACCATTTCGTCAAATTAAGATTATTTTTATCAAGAAATTGTCCAACTATTAGGACACCCACTGTGGATTAAACAAACAACTCTTTTAATTATACAGACATAAACAAAAAAAATGAATTTACAATTAAGAAGTTCTGTTGCATCTGCTCATACTTGTGTTCAAGAATCAAAGCAACTTTATACTGCATCGAAAAAAATTTTCCGACCACCATCAATACTATCCCTTTTGCAAAAAATTGAGATTACATGGATTACGGGGGGAAGCTATTGGCTAAAAGAAAACTAAATTTAATGGAAGTGGGAAGATTGAAAAGACATGGAGAAGAGGGAGAAGTTTGATGGCAGCAGTCATGGAAATATGGTAATGGAGATAAAAAGTGAGATAGAAAAAGTTAGAGAAAGAAAGACAAAAAGAAAAGAAGGAAAGGATAAAAGAAAAACTAAAAAATAAAATAGACCCACAAAATACTTAGTTATGTAATGTCAAATTAAAAACTGACACATGGACAAGGTTTTACATGTTTTATGCTCTTCACTTGCGTTTAACAAGATAATTTTTTTTCCTCTGCCACATCAGCCTTTAAGTTGGTATTAATACCACTTCGAACGACTTAAAGGGGTCAAGGGACACCCGTAAAATTAAGGTGTTCTAGGGAGTTTTCGGGACAAGTTTGAGTGTGACTTTAAGTATTTTGCCAGTTATAAATGTAATATGCGTGAAGGATAATTAGCAGTGAGTCTACGGCAGTAACACGTGATCTCGGCTTCTACCATTCTGGGCTTAATTGTGGGTCCACAGATTTGGTAAGAACATGTGGGCCCATTTTGAGAAAACCGCTTTTGGGCTAATTTTGTGGGCCTAATTTGTCACGTGGATGCTGCTGAATGAAACCCTAGTAAAATCTTTCTTAATCTCATTCCAACCAATCGTAGGTTTCGTACCACGTGGGCCTTTAAACCCCATCATCTATCTAACTATACTAAAAGAGCCAATCTCAAAAACAAAATGTAAAAGACCATTTTGCCCCAAGTAGAAAAACTTATTTTAACTACTCTTTTATACAAAGAGGTCAATACACAATTCAATATAAATATAATAAAAAATAGAATAGTAAAATTATCAAACAATTACAAATAAAGCTATACATACTGCACAATTAATCTGCTTAGTGATGAGAGCCCCAAACCTAAAATTAAATATAGGATCACACTTTTCAGATCTCTTAGTTACTTTCAATAGTTGAGGGATTTGAAAAGTTATGTTCAATGATTTATTAATTGGCATAGACCAAATTCATCAGATTTATCCTTTACATTAAGTTCTCTTAGGTGGAGAATTTGAGAGGTTACATTCAATTATTTAATTAACATAGACCAAATTCATCTTGATAATTATTTATAGATTTGAAAAGTCATTTTTTGCTGCTATAAATATTGAAAACTTATGGTTCAAACAAATATTCCAGGTTGTAGTTTATGAAAAGGCATGGAAAGAAAGAAAGGAAAAAATAAGTTTGAGTAGAAGAAAAAGTTCTTCATTACACACATACAGAGTGCATATACTAAAACTTGACTCCCTTCTCAGTTCCCATCAAATTACCAATATCATTATATCTTACTTTAGTATTTGAGTTACCAGAAAATGAGAGTTGCATATTAGCTACTTCATGTAAATATTCTTTCTAACTAGATGGCTTCTTCAGCATTGCTCGGAAGCTGAATCCTCATCACAACTCAAATTTACAACCTTCATTGTTTGGTCATTGTTTAGACATAGATATGGTTAGAACATTTCCCTAAAATATGTTTGTTTATTTTTATTTGTATTTTTCACAGTCTAGCTTAGTGGAGAATGATCACAATGTATTTTATAGTTTTACTAACAGTCCAATATTTTAAGAATTACATTTATTTTTTTATTTTAGTTTGATGAATTTATTTTATAAGTATTTTGTATCATTGTAACATTAACTTCTTACGTTTTAAGCATGTCATGTATAACAAGTTTTAATTTTAGTTTTTCAGATTTTCTAAAGGGTATTTAAATGAAATTTTGACTTATAAACGTATTGATGGGGGGACAACTTTGTCTTTTTAATTTATTTATAAATAGCACACTTTTTAAGTAGTTAATTTTACAAGAAGCCAATCAGATACCTTAAGTTACTGGAGAAGGACTCAATTTTTTTATAAAAAAGAAATAAGAATGTATCCTCGGGTATATCTGTCGGTGGATTTTATTTATATGAATGCAGTTAAATAGGATTAACATTCATCTTTGCTTTTTTATTTGTTCTATATAATTGAAAATAATGTTTGTATAATTTTTAAGGTTTTTATTCATTATAGTATTCACGCGCGAAGCGCGTATCAAAAAACTAGTCACAGAATGACATCACCTGTATTATTGATGTAAATTGTAGTAATACTATAATACAAGTACTCTGGATATGCTCTCTTTACTAATTTATGTAATAGCATTTGAGTGAACCACAAAGTAAAAAAGAATGATTAAATTTGTGAAATAATATAATTTATAGAAATTCATACGATTAAATATAATTTATAATGAAAAATGACAAAAGTAAAATTAAACTAGTTTTTTATATAATAAGTATAATTTATAAAACAAATAAAAAAAAGATTATGTCATACTATTTGGATCAAAGGAATATCCAAACTTCACTTTGCAAAAACTTAAAACTTCTAAGAGCCTGTTTGGCTAAGCTGCTAAAAACTGCTTATTTTGAACAGAATAAGGAGTTTGTGTTTGGCCAACTTATTTGAGAAGTGTTTTTCTCTGTATTAGATAAACATATTATGTTTGACCAATATTTTAAAAAAGTACTTTTGCGTATTAAATTACGAATAAGGACATTAAAATTCTTTTTTGCATTTGGTATTATGTATTAGTAGTAATTACTTACTTTTGACAAGATGATTTATCAAAACACATCATTCAAAATTAATCATAAAAATCACTTGTTAAAATATTATATATTGAAAATTAATCACGAAAAAAAATAAGTAGTGTCACTCATACATGACCACAATTCTCAACAATTTCATCCCTAACAGAAGAAAACTTGTTCTGCAGTTCTGAAGGAATGTCAGAAGGTCCATCTCCTTCATTAAACTCTGATACAAGGTCTTCATCAGCATAATTGTTAAAATTCTCATGTGGAAGAACTTCGTCGTATGAAATTATTTATCGTCATAGTACTTGTAACAAGATGAACCTGAGTATTAAACTTGAAAGAAGGCATTGAGCGTAAAATAGCAAATCTATTTTTCCAGACTCCAAACGTTCTTTCAATAGTACATCTCAGGCGGAATGGAAATATTTGGAGAGAGATATGAGTTTAATTAATGAGGGATAATATGGTAAATAAGAATTTTTGGTAAGGATATTATTGTCTTGAAAAAATTAATAAACTGCTTCTGCTTCTACTTTTTGGAAGAAGCAGAAATTTCTAGCTTTTTCTAAACAACAGAAAAACTGCTTCTGCTAAAACCAATTGTACTTTTCTTTATTGGCCAAACAGCTTAAAATTTCAAAAAAAATATATTATTTTTGTTTTTGGAAGAAAATTTCTTTTTGCTCTAAAGAAGCTTGGCCAAACATGCTATAACTCATATACTCCGCAAAATATGTATAACAAACCAAGAAATGCGGTTTAACTATAAAAGTGTAATATAAGTATTATATACTTTCATCTAGCTTGTAACGAATAATTTTCTGTTTTCAAAGACAACGACATCCAAATTATAGTTACAAAAATCTGATGATATGTTTAGCACTGTACTATAAATCTCAAACTTTTTTCTTTGTTTCATAAACTTTTTTATGGTCATCATTTCAACATATACGCATAAAATGAATAAGATGAAGTAGTATTTTGTGGATAGCATGTTTTTTTTTTGATAAAATACAAATATTTCCTTATTTGTTTTGTGCTGTCACTAGCATATGCCCCTCTAACCCAAATGTAGCGTTAGCCTTTTTCTTTTTATAGTTAAATTTAAAGTACTAGTTCAATTTTTCACCCAAGAACCCTATAGTATTTCTCTTTCTTTCTTTATAACCCTTTCTGCATCTAATTTCTCATAGTTTATACTCAGAGGCTTCCTCTTTCTTCCTCTTGCTAGTCTGGGTTCTTTCTAACTAGTTGTTTCTCCACTTCATACGATAGAAGAGAAGGATTAATTATTGGTTTTCATTTAATGATTTTTATTGTTGTTCTTCTTTGTGCAAGATAGAAATGGCTGATTCTTCTGCTCAATATATACACATGGTAAGTATTACTAGCACATCCATTCTTTAATTGTCCTACTTCATCTGCCTCAGTTTATATGGTGTTTTGCATCTCCAAGTCAAAACAACTTTTTATTTGACCATGATTTTCTTATACATTTTTTAAATATTTTTCATGATTAATTATTGCAATTTGTAATACTTTTTTAAGTTTTTACATATACAATTTAGAAAAAAGAAAAATATTCATATTAATGGTTAAAATTAAAAAATTTGACTTTGAAAATCACAATCACCACAAAATGTTTGACAGAGGAATGGTATAGTTTTTAATCTACTTCCTGTTCTCCTATATATTTTCATTATGGATTTTAATTTTTTTCTCAGTGGTAAGATTTAGACGATTTATGATGGCATTATATATGTTTTTTTAGTAATTTTGAAAGGGTGGTGGGTGCAGGTGCAGCACTTAATAGAAGAGTGTATAATATTTAAAATGAGCCAAGAGGAATGCATGGAAGCACTCTCTAAACATGCAAATATCCAACCAATCATCACTTCCACCGGTAAGTCCACAGCCTTATCTCTACCCTTTTCTACAACTTCAATGTACCTTGACAAAAAATAATAAGGAGGGATTCTATTCTTTTTTTTTTTTCCTTCTTTTTTGGACAAAAAAGTTAAAAGTTAAACTAATTACTAAGATGTAAAAATTTAAACCATGAGGTAAGAAACTTGGAGACTGTCTTAGCCTCTATATCGTGTTATTCGTATCTGATGATTAGGAACTAAGTGAATTTTTCGATTCTAAATCTAATGTGAATATATATTAACATAGTTAAATTATTTTAAGGATTATTTTGTAGATGAATTTTTAGGCTCTGATACCAATAAAGGATATACACAATCTATGAACACAAAGTTCGTCCAAGGTCTAACCGTATTTATTTCGCTAGTCGGGATGCAATCACATGTCAATAGAACACAAACTGTAAAGATTAGACCACAGTCTAAGTCGTACTTGGTTACAGAAGATATTCCAATTCATATAGAAGATCACCCGTGTCTTCTTAGGAATCTACCATAGTAGTTCTTGCATAGAAGAAGAGAGTGAGTTTTTTGGGTTACAAGGAAGAAGAGGGAAAAAGCCTTCTGTTTTTTTTTGTCTGAAATAATACACAGATTACTTGGAGAGTTCCTAACTGATTAGGACTTCCTTTTTATTATTACCAGGAGAAACAACTCTTTAAAAGAGTTTCCTAATAGTTGTGTCTTTCCCTTCTTTTTTTTTTATATTATAATATATATCACAAGTATATATATAATTATATATTATATTTGGACATGAATATGGCTTGACCAACATGGGTACCCCAAATCCAATTTCCAACCGTATCCCAATTCGGTATCCAAATGATATTTCTTTAAGTTTTTACACTATTCTACAAAATAGTTTAAGATTGTGAATTGAAAGATCAAAAGCTCATTTAATTTACATTTCATTATCCAGCTTGGACGGTGTATAGTAGTACAATATATAGTGAACAAATTATACATAAATTCACGTGCATGTATACATTGAATGACAACGATAAAGACACAATTAATGTCAACTCAAGTTGGCTTTGGCGTAATAATAATCTTTCTCAAGTTTCCCAATTATTAAACTAAGTTTTGAGGTATTTATAAATGCTGTTACTAGAATATCATCTAATCAAGACATGGTTATGGCCTCCCAACCTCATGTTGGAGGAGGAGCTTTACTAAGAAAAATTTCAAAAACCAACTAATCCCTTAGAAGAAGTATATAGAACTCATTCACTGCAAGAAGAAGAAACAAAATATATGACAGAAAAATCCGTCAATTCGACTTTGTAACAAGATATGCGAACAAATTATCGATCGCCACAACTTTGAGTTGTCGAAACATTTTTTGTAATAGAGTAAGAATATTATTGCGATTACCAATCTGATCCGTCACAAATATTTGGCGTGTTAGAGGCTGAATCGTCACTAATTAGGGACGAATAATTCTGTCACAATTTTAGGTTTTAATATGGTAATATTTGAACACAAAACTCTAATTATGAATAACTAACTTATCAATTACAGTGTACTAACTAACTTATCAATTGCAGTGTGGAAGGAGTTGGAGAAGGAGAACAAAGAGTTCTTCGAGGCATATATGAAAAATAGAGAGGAAATAAGATCATCAATATCAGAATTACAATTGGAGACGACAAGACAAAGGATCCACAATATGCTATTGGATTCTTCCTCCAAAGGTTCCAATGACAAGTGACAAATAATGAGCTGATTTCTCTCTATTCTCCAATATTCAACGTCATCTTAGGACAATGATGTTTGACGTAAACTTTCAAAGGTTAGTTCATGTATATTTAGTACAAATTAAAAACGGCTCTAGGGCAATTAAAACGAGATGTGGTTCAATGCAATGTGGTCCTAGGTTGTCTTATTCCTATAAATGAAACAAAAATAAAAGTGTTGGGATTGTGATGATGCTGACAAGCAAAGCTGTTTGACACGTTATTGCCATGTTCATTACTCAGCATTGCCTCGTCCGTCCACGTGCCAATGTAGTACTAGTCCATGTTGTCATATATACATAATGGTTGCCTATATGTATCCGCTTTGAGTATTGACTTATGATACATATATCTAATTATGCAACTTAGATCTGTTTGTATCATTAAATTGAGTTGTATGAGGCACCACACCACTTCTTTCGAAGAGCCATTGTCACGATATTTTGTTTTGATGTTTTGTGGGCACTATATACACAAAACAAATTAGGGTAATTTTTACAAATAACCACACAATTATGAGTTTTTTTATATAAAGTCACACAATTTTATTTGCTTACTAAAAAGTCACACTATTATCACCTTCATAATCAGATGGTCACAATAGCTGAAAAATACAACTTTCAGTGGATTTTTTGTACTTTTATTTTAAATTTTTTTTACCATTTTTCCTTTTTTTTTGCACAAATAAGCATTACCAAAACTAAATAAATGAATATTTATCAATAGGCTCTTAGTTAATTTTTTACTTTATCATAATAGATTTTAGAAAAAAAAGTTTTAATCATATATATATAATTTAAATGCAAAGCAGTATGATGATAAGAACCTCTAGAGAAGTGGTAAATCTAAATCTTAAAATTAATGAAACAAAATATTAGTGTAATTTTTTTATTCAATGTGATTCATTTTTCAAAGTCACATGCACGATCTACTTTTAGGCCATTTTGACAATTGACTTTAAAATATTTTTGTAGTGCTTGTAAACTAAATTTATTTTTCTTTTGAATAATAAAAAAAAAGAAAAAGGATCATGTATATATAAGTCATGCGTAAGAAAGATATATCTTTAAGTAAATCAATCCTTAAAATAACAACCTGAAAAAAATATAGTTATAACATTATTTTGATTCATTTGAAAATTCAAATTTGCCTCTTTCTCTTGAATCCACAGAATTTTTTGGATTTTAAAATTTATCTTCATAAAGTATATAAAGAAGTGAAAAAAAGAAGTTAATCTAGACAAGAGTGTATTGGTGAATCTCCATTTGTGTTTTTTTTCAATAGTTATTTGTTTCAAAAAGATGAAAAAGATAAAAATAGAATAAAAAATAAAAAAACTCACCAGAACTAACACTTTCAGGCTATTGTGACCATTTGGTTATGAAGGTAATAGTAGTATGACTTTTACGTGCGTAAAAACAAAGTTGTGTGACTTCAATGTTAAAAATTTATAGTTGTGTGAACATTTGTGAAAATTAGTCAAACAAATTAACATTTAGCAATTATATTGGGTTTGCAACTCTATCAGCTTTGAGATAGTCGTATAATGAGATTTTTACACTCTATACCCATAAAATTTAAAATATTTACAAGTCATACCCATTAAAAATTATACTACCTATAAAACTAAAAGTATTTATCCAACCTATCCATTTATTATTGTATATCTTTGTTAATGCCTTATAGGTGTATACCTTTAAGGTATATTGCATAAACTATGATATACAAGTCTGGATGGATAGAGTAAATAAATAGTTTAGTAGGTAGATTGGTTAATATTGAAAGTATTAGGTAGTGGTTGTAATTATTTTTATTTAGATTGTATAAGCTCCATAGGTATTGGAATAATTTGCTCTGTTCTTTTAGAACAATGTTGTGATTAATTTCCGCACACATCGATTAAGTCACTGTACCTATTATCATTCAATAGCCCATATACAAATAACTTTATTCACCAATAATTGATAAATAAAAGGAAAGTCAAGACAAGAGAGAGTAGCTCAAATATAATACGCCTCCACCTCCAAAATTAAGCTTGTGGATTCGAGTTAAGAAGGGAGCAAATACCCATAACATAAAAAGAAAAAGGGAAAAGGTAAATTTTTGAAGTGCAGGTTAGAGTTGATGTCATGTATGAGACTTAAAACACAATTTAAGTAATTGTGCATTTACCAATCAACATATAGTTACTTTTTAGTCATTGGCTCGATTGGACATGTACAACAAGAATTTATATAACTGTCATTCATTTATTTAGAATTGAGGTATAATTACTATTTTCTGCTAAATGTGTAATTATAGATCGATTTAGTTGGTTAAAAAGACCTCAACAGTTTACGAAAATTATTTAGAATGAGTAGTTAGGTTCAAGAGATTTGTATGACACTTAAAACTAAACTTTCCCAAACTCATTTGTTCTGAACTCTCTTGCTCAATGCTCCCCTTTCCGTACGTTTGATGGTTTCAGTTTATGTGGTGACTGCTGAATGTTTTGATAGAGTTGAAATTTTGGGACTCATTTTTTTAAGCGGAAATTGCTATAACTCTAGCTTATAAATGAGCTTGAGCACAAATTCAAGCTTAAGATCTTTAAAGTATTTTAGTAAAGAAATATTTATTTTGATTATAGATATGAATAATTTTTGTCGATCACACATGGCGTGGAATGTGATAGTGTGATGTTTTCAAACACAATTGAGTCATGCTAAGCGTATACATAATACTCATATTTGTTTTTTCATGTAATTCAACACTTACAATAAAGTCGAAATTTCTGATTAAAGGTGAATGGATCCATCTATTCCACACCATCGCCAATAATAACAAATTTAATATCTCTGGCTAAGGAGGAAAAATTGCATAATTATGATACCATAGACAATGGTTTGCCTTTTTGGCCTCCGTAACAATGGTTTAGCAAAATTGGTCTCCTTTAAGTTTAATTAATAAATTTCAGATAGAAATACTCCTATAATCTTATAATGATGCCCGTATCCCTGCCCTCCCTTTCTCGTAAGTACGGCCTAAGAGGTAGCACTTGGCTTTGACCCCTCCTGTTTAGGCAACACTTGTAATTAAATCTCTTCCCACATTTTCCCAAATATATAACTTGAAGTGCTGCCTGAGCAGTATTCGCCGCTTTAATTTCTTCTAACATTCTTCCAGACAAAACTTGTCCTTTGACTTCTTCATAAGAGGCATCACTTGTCGATTGATAACTTGAAGTATTGAATCCAGACGAAACGAATACCATTTTGCTAAAATCATCTCAAATGGGAACAAATAGAAAGCACTAGTCAATTTTGAGGACGTGAGGTAAAATTTTTTGGATTAAGGAATACGGATCCATCTATTCCACACCACCACTTAGTAGTACAACTTGGTTTTGTTTAGCTACAATTCACACTAACAGGTCAAATTCATTCTCTCTCTCTCTCTCTCTCTCTCTCTCTCTCTCTCTCTCTCTCTCTCTCTCTCTCTCTCTCTCTCTCTCGGATAATGCATATGTTGATTTTGATGAATAGTTACTTTTAAAGTCGCTCAACAAGGTTATAAAATATATTGAGTGAAAAATTACATACTCTTCGAGCTCAAGGCACGGGGCGAAATCCAGCCAAAGTCATCGAAATCGAACCGCGGGGTGATTGATTTACTTCACGAGGTCAGAAACTGAGGTCACGACTTTCTAGCAAGCCTTGATGAAGATTAAGCCTCGGTGGATGAAGAACTCAATTTCCCGAGGCGATTGATATAACCCTCGGTGGAACTCCTTGAGGTGATTGATATAACCCTCGGTGGAGCAGTTATTTTATGGTGAAGTTGTAACTGTCGCCCATTATGATTGCATTAAAGAGGAAGATCATGGGATGGCCATGATCAACGTTGGATTAATGATCTTAAAGTACATTTATTGCCATGGCATTTTTTGTAAACTTATAAATAGCGATTTGTAATAGTTGAAAGGCATCCAGAAATGACTCAAGAAATATAGAAACTCACTCATTGCTTTGTTACTCACTGCCTTCTGTATCTACTATTTATTGGTTTATTCAATCGTTAACTTTGATACAACTATTTGCTTGTTAACCACTCTACAAATTCTATTTAAGTGACCTAACCAGATTTAAGCCAACACAAATTGGTGTTATCTGTGAGGAACAAGCAATAGACGTTGTTCCAAAGTTCTTTGTCATTGTTTTTTACTTACATCATGGTAGATATTAAAGAGTATCATGATGCAAACCAACAACGCTCCGTTGAGCAAACCGGTGTTGGGACTTTTGTTCCATCCCTTCCACCAGGGGACAGAGGACAAGTTCCTCCACCACCTCCGCACTCAGGAGACCCTTCTCTTTCAGGATCAAACAATTCTTTCAGGCATATGTTATCAATTTTTTGCAGCAGATTCAAAATCAGCTTGCTGAGCAAGCAAATATCAACAACAAATTTCGAAGCACGCTGCAGACGGTGTTTAAAAATACAAGAAATAATTCCACACCCACCAATACTCCACCTGTAGCTCCCACCGGAAGCATCTCGAATTTTATTCTTGCGGGCACAATGACAGGGGGACTTCCACATGGGGCTACATCTGGAGGTTTAGGGACTGCTCCCCTCGGTACCCTATCTTTTGGGAAAACCCCCATGGTGGCATAAATTAGCGTCTTGTTAGACCTCAAAAAGTGAAAAAAAAGTTTTTAAAGCCCAATTTGAGAAGCGGCTTGGAAATGTCCCCAGGGTTAGGAGGCTCCAACGAGAATTGGACATGTGCAGGAAAAAATCTTTCAAGCCCGAGGCTGCTCCTGCCCTCATCTCCAAGCACTTCAAATTGCAAATCTTGAAGAAATATGATAGAACGACTGATCCAGTCGACCATATAACTGAGTACATGGTGATGGCCAAGAGCAATAACTTGACCCCAGTAGAAAGAGAATCCATGGTCTTTAAAAAACTCGGGGACCACTCTCGAGAAATGGGAGCTGAGCTGGTAGAGCTAAGATGTGATTCATAGTTATTGATGAATCATGTACTCAGTGATTATTCGGCTCGTGAGCCCAAGATGCATCAGTTTTTTGCTCAGATGCAACATGCACTGGCCAAATTCCAAGAGTGGAAAATCACACAAATCCCTCGGGAGGAAAACGCCGAGGCAATGCCTTAGCTAACTTAGGTTCGGTTCAGCCATTAGCAAAAAGGACTCGAGGACTGGTACAAGCCAAATGGAGCTTAACAACCGTACCTTTGGCCTCAGATACTTTGAAATCGTACGCTTGTCTGCATTGGGCATATTGTAGCCCTTCGGTCGCTTCAATGCTCGGCGTCACTATTCACCAAGGGTTCGACACGTTAGCCTCGGTTGCATGTTCAGCTTTCAGCCTCGGTTGAATGTTCAGCTTTCAGCCTCGGTTGTCGCCTCAGGCTCGAACTTGCATCTTTGAGCTTCCTTGTTCAGTGCCCGACCTCATAGCCTTTGAATCGACTCGATAACTTGCCAGCTTGCTTGATGGATTCTCATTGTTGTTGCTCAGCCATACTAAGTGATTGTTGGCATCATGCAACTCTTCGGCTCGGCTCTTCGTGGACAGTCTCGATGGCTCGGGTGGTAGATGGTCAATTTAGATTGCATCAGGTACTGACTCAATGGTCCGATTATTGATATCTGCGGTAGGAAAGATGAGATTGGAGCTGATAAGACGAAAGCTGAGAAGTTGATAACACAAGTAATTCCATACTCGATGATTAATGGGAAACTATATAAGAGGTAGTACAGCGACCCGATGGCCAAATGACTGGGCTCTGGAGAAATTGAGTATGTGATGAGGGAAGCTCATGAAGGCGAGTGGGGGAAATCACTCAGGGGTAAAGCTGAGCAGGCTATTACTAGCCAGATATGAGTGAAGATGCTAGGCTCTTTGTGAAGAAGTGTGATAAGTGCCAAAGGTAACCATCGATGATTCATCGGTAAGCCGACCCATTACCTCTGTTATGTCTCCATGGCCATTTATGAAATGAGAGATGGTTGTAGTTGGTCTACTCCCTAAAGCTGAAGGTGATGTTCGGTTTATACTCGTATTAACCGACTACTTCACCAAATGGATTTAGGCAGGATCCTTTGCTCAGGTGAGACATAAAGAGGTTACCAACTTCATTTGGAAGAATATAAACTGCTGGTTTGGAGTCCCAAGGGAAATCACCTACAACAATGAGCCAAAGTTTATGGGTGCTGAGGTCACCACCTTTCTTTCAAAGTGGGGAATCAAAAGGGTGGTCTCGACTCCATACCATCCAAGTGCTAATAGGCAAGCTGAGTCTTCTAACAGGCTGATCATTGAAAATCTCAAGAAAAGGCTCGATGAAGCAAAAAGGCCCATGGTCTGATGAGCTGCCTGACGTATTGTGGGCCATAAAAAAGAATAGCGCGGGTGAAACCCCATTCTTCCTTGCTTGTGGAGTCGATTCTTTGATTCCAGTGGAAGCTGGCAAGCCTAGTCTTCGTTATGCCCATATGGATGAAAAGTCAAATCAACGAGCCATGCACATGGAGTTACATTTGCTCGAGGGGTAAAGGCTCGTATCAGTTGGAAAATATGAATGGCAAAGTAGAACCTTTAAATTGAAACGTTTCCAATCTCAAGCATTATTACTTTTGACAACAAGGTACTTTCATTTTGTTGTAAGAAATGTAGTGTTTGGGTCCTTATTATGGCGTGTAATGGGGACGCTTAGTCAGTAGCTACTCGGGGACTCATTGCTCGAGCGTTGGGGGTGATACACCGAGTAAGCGATTTTTGCCCGGAAACGGTTTTCACCCCGAAGCGGTTATTATTTTCAGTTTTCCAAGTATAGCCTCGACTAGATTTGCACTTGTAAAATGCCCGTTTCGGCTCGCTATGAAATGAAATAAAATTGATTCAGCTATCTATTTATTTCAATGTTCAGGTTTTTACAATTAAAATTTATTCTTCCATTGCCACGGCTCGAGAATGAGACGTCATTCTAAGCCAGCATCGGTGCAAAATAAATTTTGCCTAAGTCTTGCAAGCAAAAATATTCTAAGTGACATGTCGAATGCTTTCAAAACAAAGTAAAGACTAATACTTAAGAGTAATTCAAGTTCTTTGATAAAGGCCCGGGGTCAATAAAAGTTATTTACAAACATAGGCTCGGTAGCCACAACAAAAAAAAAAGAAAAATAAAAGTATAGCAACGGGCTATCACTCATCGGCCTTATCTCCACTTGAAGTTTCAACTTCAGTTCCCTCATCCTCTTCATCGCCATCTTCATCAATCAAGCTTTCACTGCTCGAGGGAGGCTTGTCCAAAATAACTTGAGCCCTGGCCACATCGCCCTTTGTCTTTACTATTTCTTCATCCAAGTTCACCCCAGCTTTGCATTGCTCGAGGTCTTCAACTTGGTCTGGATAATAGTCCAGTTCTTATCAACTTGGGCTCTGGTAGCTTTGGTTTTCAGTTGTGTTCTGAACTTAAACTTCAGCTCAGATGAAGATGTTGTTTCTTTACCCCGAAGGGTCTTCACCTCAGCCTCGAGAGTTTTATTATTAAGCCATCAAGTCGTCAATGGGCAGGTGTTTAAGGCATTCTCGCTCCAACGTCCCGAACAAACCCCTGAGACTTATGAGAACGACCACGGTATCGCCCAACATACATAAATCAGAAGGGAAATCGATCATTCTGAATTCTATCTTAGAGGTTGAGGGGTGGATCGGTTCGGGAGCTTCATCCACTTCAGCCTTGTATGTAGCCTCTTCAGCAGCTCGGCTAAGCTCCTCGAGGTTAATCACCTCGACTTCAGTGCAAGCATTATCATCCCCGAGCTCATCAATTAAGCCTCGGCGTGGAGCATAAGATGATTCCACTCGAGTACGCTTGGCTTTGGAGGACTTCCTTGGCGCCTCTTTTTTTCTTTTTGAGCCTAAAAGATATAAACAAACTATTTAAAGAAAGAAAAAAACGAAAATACAAGGCACAATTACCATACCATTTGCACGACAACTACTTTTCATCCAATACAGCCAAGACCATCCATGACCTTTTAGCCCTTGACTTGATGCCAATATTCGCTTGGACCCAAGCAGTTAAACCCTCAGGGGTCTAATTGGAATTTTCTCAGCTGAAAATGCAATGACGCAGTTAGAATATGAAAAGTTATGGAAAGAAGGATGAAAACCAAGGATTGACTACTCACGAGCTTTATTCCACACTTAGGAAATCCAGGCTCCGCGAATAAAAGGCTAGTTGGGAAGGAGAAACGAGAGATTACGACCACTCATGAGTTGTCACGTGTAACAAATGAAAATTTGAAAGGACGGTTATCTTTTTAAATTACTTGGCGCACAAGGTGACATGTCAGTTTCCCGCTAATTTCATTCCACTCCTCGAAAAATTCTATCAATCAACCGAGGAGTGGGGGGACTATCTATTTTGAAAAATCACACACGTTTCGAGCTCAAGGCACGGGCAAAACTCAACCAAGGTCATCGAAATCAAACCACGGGGTGATTGATTTACTTCACGAGGTCAGAAATCGAGGTCAGGACTTTCTAGCAAGCCTTGATGAAGATTAAGCCTCGATGGATGAAGAACTCAATTTCCCGAGGCGATTGATATAACCTTCGGTGGAACTTCTCGAGGCGATTGATATAACCCTCGGTAGAACTCTCTCAGGCGATTGATATAACCCTTGGTGGAGTAGTTATTCTTTGGTGAAGTTGTAACTGTCGCCCATTATGATTGCATTAAAGAGGAAGATCATGGGCTAACCATGATCAATGTGGGATTAATGGTCTTAAAATACATTTATTGCCTTGACATCTTTTGTAAACTATAAATAGCTATTTGTAATAGTTGAAAGGAATATAGAAATGACTCAAGAAATATAGAAACTTACTCGTTGCTTTGTTACTCACTGTCTTCTGTATCTACTATTTATTTGTTTATTCAATCATTAACTTTGATACAACTATTTGCTTGTTAACCACTCTACAAATTATATTTGAGTAACCTAACCAGATTTAGGCCAACACACAACAACCAAGTTACAACCAGCAATTACAAAATTTTAAAAATACAGAAGCTTCTTGAAGAATAGCCACTAAAATTTTGAACTTTTTTTTTGGTAAATTTGAACTCACATCCAGGAAAGTTTTACTGGAACATAGATCAAAATATCAGGAAATTCGGGACTTCATATTTTGTTGTCCAAGTCAAAGAACATGTAACTTTGAACTAAGCTTTAAGAAATTTTCTGAAATTTCATCAATTAAAATCTCAAAAAAATTTCTTAATACTTTTTTTTGTAAAATGTGAACGAAGAACAAGGATAAAACAAAAAAAAAATGGATATAAAGAAGTTAGACACAAATTTTCCCAGCAAAATAGGTGCCCTAAAGCAAAATTTTATATGTGGCCTTAAATATAATCAATGAAATTCTTATGTACTTTTATTTATGAGCGGTTTACGAAAATACCCATCAAAAGCAAAATATTTAATTACCTCTACTCATAAGTTTCATATTTACCAGCTCTACCCATAAACTATTTACATGCCCTACCCATGTAGACTTGTATACTATTATTTATGCAGTATACCTTAAAAGTATGCATCCATAATGTATAACAAAGGTATACAATAATAAATGGGTAGGTTGGGTAATTGCTTTTAATTTCATGGGTAGTGTAATACTTAATGGGTAGAACTTGTAAATACTTTGAATTTCATGGGTACATAGTGTAAAAAATCCTTTATTTATTACAATTTATTTTTTCTAGCTTTTTAGGTGCAAATTAAATTGTGATAGAGTGTATGTACTTACTGATGTATTTTTGTTTACAATTTATTCATATAGCTTACTCAGACAAATTGTGTTAAAATTGCGACATAAAATTATCTTAGCATAGAAAATATGAATTATGTGAACAAAAAATCAAAACCAAAAGGAAGACAAATGTATTGAATAGAGAGATAAAAACTTATTCTAATTTTCTCAAAATAATATATACATAATTGTGAAAAAATAATGTGTAAATTATATATTATATAATTAATAGTACCAAAATTTGGGGCCATTATAGTTTTCGGGGCCTAAAGCAATGGTCTTATAGGCCTTATGCTCCGCCCTTGAAGAAATATAAAGGTAAATGATACCAATTTATCTCCTAAATGAGTATAACAAACATCTAAACTAATAAAATTCTCAAGAAAGTAGTATCAAACTTGAAAAATACGTGGACAAAGTTGAATAAAGAGTTTCTCAAATTCTCACCAAGAAGATAGTTAATCATGATAAGCAAAAACTAGAAATTTTATTACATGCTTCACACGCCATGTCATATTTGTGCGAAGCACTTAGTAATTTGATAAGTGTACGAATGAGCCCCATTTGTTTAAATGTAAGTGTGAAATTAAAAATGGTAACTTTTTAAGATTATTAATTGCGAGGCTGAAATGGTAATAATAATAATAATTAAATACTTATGGTAAGAAAATATTAACCATAAGTTGAATTCTCATTGCAACTAATATTATCAACGACACCGCATTGCACTTTCTATTATTCTCTTTTTGTTTCTTGGTTAGTTCATTTTAATTTTAGCTATTTGAGTTCTACATTATCAGCCATAAAATTATTCATCTTCTGTTTTATTTATTACATAGTCACCTTCCCTTAAAATTCATATTTAACTAGAAAAAATATTTAAATAACTAGTTTTTCTAATTGAGAAAACGAATTAGTATAACGACCAACAATATTAATAATTTTCATGATGAAAATACGAACTATTCAATATTTGCAAGTCCACTTTATTAATGTGTCATTTTAATTTCTTACCATGCATATTTATGTGCTTCAATTTTTTTTTTTTAATTTAGTTGTTGTAACTTTATCAACAATGTATTTATTACATTTGAATGAGTTTTAGCTAAATTGGAACGTCTACAATGAATAAGCCAAACTTTTATTACAAAAGGTGACAACAAAGTAAAGATTATACAATATTTATACTAAGAGTTAAAAATAGCACCAAAAGACTTAAGTCCCACTCATTACAAATCCAAAGTAATTAGACTTAATTATAACTAATTACATGCCTAAAGTAGCAACATCTTTAACACATTAAATATTGTTAAATCTTCTATGTTAATGCCTTCCAAAGATTTCACTTTCATTCATAAAGTTTGCAAGGCTGAAAAATCCTTAACTTGACTTTTTGTAAATGGCTTCATTGACATGTACATTGTACTAGTTCCATCTTGATCTCCTTATAACTTAGTGGCTATTCATAAAAGTTTGTTCGTATTTTCTATAAATTGTGACTATTATTTTGCAAATTTTCAAATACTGGTTGGTATTCGTTCGACGCCTTAGAAAGTAATTCCGAGGTTAAGTTTTGGGTTCTTTACCATTAGATACGACTTCCAAAGGCCACACGCCACAATCATGGCTCATTGGTCTAGGATTTTGCAGAAATAGGCCACTTGAGCGCTATTCGCATATTTCTAGTCCTTTGTTAAAAGATTATTTAACTTTTAGATGCATCGCTAGGAATTACAGACACACTTGACGAATTCCAGTATAAAACGCGACTTTTGCACTAAAGTAGTATTTGTATATTGTTCATGGAATAGACATGATTTTGAACTAATATTTGTATCTTTTATGTTGGAGTTCAAATTCCAATATATAAACCTGAGATTTGTTGTTAAAAAGTAGCTTTGGACTAACTTAAAAGTTTTTATTCTAGATTTGAAAGTTCAACATAAAAAGCCGAATTTTTGTAGCTAAAATACTGATTTCATAGAAAAAAAAGAAGAAGAAGAAGATGAACTTCGAAAATACTGTATCGGTATCTGGTCATTAAGCTCTTAATCTACTTAATATTCTACATCTTCCATTATTGTATTTATATCGGATAATTGAGCGCTAAGCGGAATACGTAAATATTAGTCGGACATCAAAATAGGTGCGGATAAAAAAATCCAAAATTGAAGTAGTAAGAATTTTCTAAGTCATCAATATACTCCGAATTGGGTAAAAATTTCAAATGAGAAAAATGATGGTCCAACAAATGGAAATAGCACTAGGACAGCCAGCGGAACCAGCCCACACCTGGCCAAATGCTAGCTCGGCTCCAAGTCACATGCACCATAATTTCCACGTGTCCCGTCACTTTATTGCCCCCCACTTGGGTTACAAGCCCACGTGGCAGAGCTCGGCGGTGATTTTTTCCAGTTACACTATTAAAAAGTGATTTTTCTTTTATTCTGTAACCGATGTGGGATAGAAATGGCAAATCCAACGCTTCATGGCCATTATCCAAAAAAGGTTTGCAACAAGCTCTCTTATAGTTATAGTCGTAGGAATGTGTGTTCAAGAACAACCTAGGAAACGGCCTGATCACCTTTTTGACTTACATTGTTTCAGGGAAGTATGATTCTGAAAGTCAGACTGTTCAAAACTCCACCTAAACGTCCATCTTCTAATGCTCATTACGAATAACTTGGCATATGGGAAACTCTAACATGTAGATGGTGTTTGTGTAAGTCTAGTGCAATTATCAGACAAGATGGAGGGTTTGCTTTCATGCAATTATCAGACAAGACGAAGAGTTCAATCCCTACTAACATCTACTAATAGTTTAAGGGATGAATGTTCAAAATGAGCATTAGAAGATGGACACACCTATGGTCCTATATATGAGACGGATGCATGATTTGAAAATAAAAGGTTCAAACTTGGGATTCCATGGTAGCCCATTTGATTTTGTGGGTTTGAAATTTATTATTTGTACTAATTTAGTGGATTTTTGTAATACATATAAAGTACGTATCAAACCTACTGAATCGAACCCATAATTTATACGCAAGATCCGCCCTTGTTTATGTCTTAAAATTTGTGGAAAAAATTCAGAGTGATGGATAGGTTAGACCTGGTCAAAGAGTAAAGGGACGGTAGTATTCACATTCAGGAGCAAGTCTTAAGATTACGTCCTAAGTTAGCTTCTCCATTGTAGCCTTCTTTATAAACATCTCTGTGCTTTCTTACAAGAAAGTGTTCAGTAGTTAAATGACTCTCATTCCAACAATTGGACCAACAAGAAGTTAAATGTTGAATAGTTAAGTCATTTCATTGACATTTTGGTAGGCTGACACGTTAAAAGTTAAAGCCGTCATATTTGGTAATTGTTATAATCATATTTTTCACTTTGTGACATAAGGCTAAGAATTCAAAATATCCTATGGAGACTGTTAATATTGCAGGATCCACTAACATCGCAGCAAGGACTTTTACACTCGATGAATTAGCCAATGCAACAAGAAACTTTGGAGATGATTGTCTTCTTGGAGAAGGAGGTTGTGGATGAGTATATAAAGGACAGCTTAATAAACAAGTTAGTGCAAAGTAGTGATCCGTACTTTTTATATACCTTCGAGTAGGATACTTAGAGAATTAGAACAGGCCAAAGGTTGCAGATTTGACCTTGTTCTTAAGTTTCAAATCCAATTTTTGATAATCTTGTGGTGCTCATTGTTTCTATATATACTGTTTGTGGGAGATTTTGAATATTTTAGTACTTTACTTACATTTGCTCTGTAAATTGTTTTAGACATATGTTATAGCTCATCATGTCTTGCATTACCATATACAGATAGTTCAACTGAGAGCCTAGGCCTTCAATGTTATTGCCTAATTTCCTGCTAAAATCTTCATTTTCTCAGTACATTTGTTTATATCTAAATTTTTAAAAACAAGATTCTCTTCCTTGATAATTGAAACACATTTTTTGATAATTGCCTCTCCAGTTATCATGTTTTTCGCTTATCAGTGATCTATTATGACAAGGCTATAACCATTCACCTTCATACGATGACTTCTGCTCCAGAACCTGATATATGGAGTTAGGCGTCTATAGAATGATGGTTTTGGCTTTTTTTTTGCATACATCACAAGATTCCTCATTATGTTTTCCGTTTCTTTTATTATTTTGTTTACTTTTTCATGGGATGCTCATTCAGTTCACCACGATAATTTGTTATTTCATATGTTTCTTTGTAGAATTAGGCTTTCAAGAATTTAGATGTTGACCGCTAAAGCTGTGGTTTGATACACTTCATTTGGATCAGGTTGTTGTCATCAAGTAGGTTGATCACAATGTCAATAGGAAATTTCTTGTTGAATTTCTGATGTTATGTCTTACACTATCCTTATTTACAAATCTAATTGGCTACTGTGCTGATGGAGATCATAGACTTCTAGTTTACAGTTACATGTTGTTAGGGTCATGGAAAGACCAGCTTCATGGTAATGATCTCTTTTAAGGTGCAAATGCTTTTTTGCTATATTTGATTACTTTAGATGAAGATATGGTATTAAAAAATATCAATTTTTTTGCAGATCCTTCACCTGGCAAAACTCAACTTGATTGGGACACTAGAATGAAAATTGCCATGGAAGCGGCAAAGGGGCTGGAATTTTTACATGATAAAGCACAACCACCTGTAATAGCTTCAACTGCTCCAATATCTTGCTTGATGAGGGATATCAAGTTAAGCTATCTGTCTTTAGCTTGGCCAAACTAGGGTCTATCGGAGGCAAACATTATATATATATATATATATATATATATATATATATATATATATGAAATTCGAGGGCACTATTGGGTATTATGCACCTGAGTTGCCATGTCTGGGGAGTTGAGTGTAAAAGCAAATATTTACAGCAATGATTGGAGGAGCGCAATCTGGTCGAATGGGTAAGATATTTTTGCTATTACAATACTTCTCTTTTTACTTCAATGAAATAATCTTCTGTTTTTCCTTAAATTCTCTAGTTGAAGTTAGTTCTACTATCCTCAGTGAAATGGTAGTCTGTTTACCTTTGCCTTTTTTGTTTTTCCTGAGACGTGTATTACAAGCGTCGTAGCATAGATACCAATTGTTTTTCACTAAGGTGAATGCCAAAAGTGATCCTTCCAAATAATACGGAAGGATTACACATAATCCATGAACATACAATTTGTCCAGGGTCTAACCGTATTTGTCTCACTAGTCTACAATACAATCACATGTATAGAACACGAACTGTAAAGATTAGACCACAGTCTAAGTCGTACCTGGTTACAGAATTCGTAGAAGACGATCCTTTTTGTTCTTCTCGGGATCTTCCATTGAAGTTGTTCTTCATACATAAAGAAGAGAGTTTGGAGAATTTTTCTGCTCTTATATTTTGAAGAACAGAGAGACGTTGTTTTTAGGAGGGAGGTGAGATGGAAACCTTGTGAGTTTCTCCCAACAGAAACTTACTTATAGTCCTGAAAGGATACAACCTTTCAGGAAACCCCCAATAGTCATGTCCCTTTACTTTTATAATAGATATAATATAATATATATAACAAATTATATATATATTAACCTATTACGACATGGAATCCGGTTTGACCCACATGGGTGAACCGAATTCAATTTCCAATATCTCCCACTCACACATAGTGAGTCAACTCTTATTCTCATTCTGTAACTTTCATACATAACGACTAGACCGTGTGACCAGTACATACTTCGAGAGCTTAATTGTTATACATCTGTTAGGAATATATAACATCTCGAATAACGGAACCTTGGAGTAGATTGTAGTATGCAGTACCCTAGATCATTTATCACATTCATATTTCTCATTATCTCTTTGTAATAATTTGAGTTCATCATTATGTTATTATGTTCTTGTCTCAAAGACAAACATAATGGGCACGCCAATGAACACAATTAATGTGATAATACTCAATGATCATGCTCATCTCAAGAATCTCTTAATCTCAATTTGACTTGCTTTTCTAGAAATGTCCCGCCAGATCGAATCATCCATGATCTCTTGGCAACACCCTAAGATAGCAAACACCAAATTGAATCTCGAGAAATTGATCAAAGTCATGAGGGTACAAAAGAAAGAAAATTACTTATAATTTTCAGGGCTTCACACGATAAGCAAGTAGAGATTAAACTAGTATCGCCCATAGGTCACTTTATGCATACGTGGTATAAATCACGTATCACAGTATTGACTCCTTTCCCATGGAGCGTATGTCTTTCACAAATAAAATACTGTGCAGATGATAGTTCAGACAACATATGTCTAACTTTGAGTTCTCACATCTACTCATACATTTTATCCTTCAGAACTCACATCCGGCATTAAGACAGACTCACATTTAATCAAAAATGATTAACCAAAAAAAAGCGACATTCTTATTATAAACTTTAATTTCAAGCTCTCTACTATTATCACCTCAGATAATAATAAGTTTATAATTGTCTCATCCCTATTAGTCTCCTAGACAATAGAGGTGATTGCCTGTGTGAATAGGCCAATCTTTTTATCTGCCGACATACTTCACGTTTATGTACTAAACGTAAAATCATTCTATATATATGAACCAACAACAAGAAATTTAGGCTTCAACTACATTAACTCCAACAATGCAGTTTTAAGTGAACATGCTTGGGAAAAGTTTAAGATATAAATACATTGACATTTACGCAAACCCAATGACCTCACATATCATTCATAAGCACCAAATGCTATGGGTTTCACTATCGGATCTACTATCATATAATGCGTAGAGATGTATCTCATGTTCACTTTTCATTGTACAATTATGTCTCAAACGAAATTATACTTTATATCAATATGGTTTGTCTTTTAATAATACTTGGGACTTTTGTGTAAGCTATTGAGACTTGACTATCACACTTGATTGTCACTAATTTAATAGCACGCTATCCAACACACCCAAATTTATTATAAAGACATTTAAGCCAAACAGCTTTGCACAGTTGCTGAAAGCGCTACAAATTCAGTTTTCTTTATAAATAAGGCCGATTATTGTTTATTGCTACTCAAACAATATACCCATCGCTAATGTTTAGCAAAGAAGGACATACTCAAATTTAGATTTTCTCTCATCTGAATCTCCTTCTCAATCATCGTAAGTATAGCCTTTGAGTTGTAGATCCTTTCCTTAACTTTACAAGGATAATCACAAGTGCCTTTAAGATACCTCAGTATCCTTTAACTGCTTTTCAATATTCCTTTTCATATCATATTCTTGTGGATTCGCGAGGACATATCCTCCCACTAGAAACTTCACCTCTAGAAATAGGAGTATTAATGGGTTTGCATTATTGCATACACATCCTCCCACTAGAAACTTTACCTCTAGAAATAGGAGTATTAATGGGCTTGCACTATTGCATATTAAATCATTCAAGAAAATTTCTTAATATAAGATTTTTCTGAAAGAGACAGCAATCTCTTTGAACGATCTCTTGAAATCTGAACTTCAAGGATTCATCCATATTTTTTCTACATTAAGTCTTTTGCGTATTTCGAGAACCCATTTGTTCTCAATGGTGCTATGACCCATAAGTAGATCAACCAATTCCAACTCTTGGTTTGGTTTTACTAACTCCATTTCATGTTTCATTGTTCTAGGTACTTATCCTTAGCAGGGCATTTAAGAGCCTTCATTTATCTTTCATTGCTCTCAATCATCTTGTGGAGTAACTCTATATATGCTTCCCCTTCGATCTTAAATCGACGATGGGGAATATGTAGACGACTCATTCGTCGAGGTTGAGATTGATAAAATTGATTTATCAATTGATAGTTACTCCCACTGGGACCAACAATATTAAATGAATACTTTTAGTCATTTTGGTGTTAATCGGAACAGATCCATTATCACCAAAGTGAATTTTACTCAAATCCATTTGACTGACAATAGCGGAAGTAATTTGGTCAACAGTTTTATAACGAGACAAGTCTTAACTTATCTCACCCTACTTAGGAAAAATATTCGCTAAGAATGTAACATCGTGATTCAATTTCAGTTACTATGTCACTGTTATCTTGTTCACTTGTGAACATATAAATCTTGGACTAAAATAGTATCACAAAGTGATACATGTCCTTCCCCTTGGAACTAGTTTCCAAGTGGGAAAATAATAGAATGTACAGTAGCAACACAAACCCAATAGTAGAAAGGAATTTGGACTTTCATCCATCCATACTTACATGGAATATAGGTAACTGACTTAGAAAAATTTCATAATTTGGATTACATGTGTCATAGTGTACTAGCTACAATGGAATGTAATGTCTCAAGAGCCTCTTGCTCTGTTTGGACATACTGAATTTTATAATCCGTTAAAACTTTTGTTAAACTCGGGATAATATTCTCATAGCAGTTGACATATTGATATAAACTCATATAAACTATTGAGACAACTATGTACTTTCTTAGAGCCTAAAATTCATATACATACTAATTCCTAAAATAATTTAACTATGTTAACATTTATTTCATATTTGATCTAGAATCGAAAGTTCACTATGTTCCCAATCATCATCCAAATACTAATACTCAATAAATCTAATATAATTAATTATTAAAGAATACACATCTTAAATTACTTCAATTCAAGACCAACTAATTTTAAATTTTATTACAAATATCCGCCTGCCGGCCATTTCCATCTAGTTGTATTAACAAATTAACTAATTAACAAATTAACAAACTAAGGAAATGGATGAAACAACATTTGTTTCCAAGGCCAAGCTATAAAGAAACGCACAGCGGCACAGGTGCCACAACCCTGAAAGAACAAAACTAGGAAAAAATGATGCAAAGCCAACGTGGGCTTTAGCCTTTAAGGCCACCAAACAATTTTGACGTTCACATTTTTCCACTTTCTTAGAAGTTTCAAAAATTGCTCTTAGCCATTCTCTACAACTCTTAAAGAAATAGGGGGACACGCATGGGGCTGAAGACTCATAGTAGTTAGTTCTTGCAACTTTGGTTCTTTCATACGAGAAACACAATTCGCTAAGAATAGGAGACATTAACTAGACAACAAAAAAAATGTCTTGAAATTATGACCTTTTTAAGGCTAAGTTTATTCTACAACATAGCCAAAAACAACGATAGCAAGAAAAGACACATCCTTTACAAAGAACCTATTCGGACAAAATATGGTATAAATGGTTCTCAAAAGTCAAATTTTACTTAAAAAATTTCATCCGCTTCAAGTTGATATCATCATACGGTGGGAGTGAATGGTCAAAAAAAATATTCACGAAGAGCTGGTCCGCATCAAAGCTTCATGAAAAATAAATTATTGCAGAAGCAGTAGGTAAACATTAGTTCTCAGATCCCACCTTCATTAATTGTTCTACCTTATATGGCAAAACAGTGAATTCCATATAGGAACAGTGGAAAAATAAAGAACACCAGTCTCTATGATGTGTCTCCCGTGAAAAAGAATGTATAGGGATTAGAGGTGATAATAAAGTTTTACCCAGAAAACTTTGCATGCATGGATGCTTCTTTTTAACAATAATTAGATGACTTTCAAAGTAGCAAATTATTTTTCTTTTTAATCATACCACACCCCATCAAGAAATACACAAAGTATTTCAAGTTACTAAAACAACACTTCCAAACTCGCTAAAATTGAAGGACATAAATCCTTCCTTTTATATGTTTCGATCCAGTGGCGTTATGTTCTTGCCTGGGTAATTAAAAACAATAATGCCCTTTAGGCTTATTTGCTTGGCCCATATTGGATCAACAAAGACCAATAAAACAAATTGCACCCTGATGTTCCTAATTGAACTCCTAAACTCTATATTGGAGACTAGTATCCTGTAGACCAAAGGAGTGAAACAAATTTCTCTAAGGATAAAGAAAGAACTCAGAATGATAGATGGCCAAATATCAAGAATAGCCACCACATAAAGTTTTATCACTCTAGGTTCCAATTATTATATTGTTGAATAATAATGAACACATAACAATAAGATAGCCATTGTCAACGGATAGTTTGTCTAGTTCTCCAATCGCTTGTGTTGAAAAAACATCACCATTACTCAGTTTGGTGATCACACAGAAACCAAAAACACAATTTTGTTTCTCATTAATTATCTCTGTATGTTGCTTAACTAAGAACAAAATATATTCCTATATATATTTATGAATGTTTTACTATATGAATACTCAATTTCCAAGAGTCCAAGTCAACATCAAAACTACTTGCTTATTGAGTTGGCCGTGTCCAACAATTTACTTAATTGCAAGCGTTTCCGTTTTCAATAGTCAAGTTGAGTAGAGTCCCAATGCATCCCAAGAGAATTCCTCATGGAAGGCTCAGACAGACTAGCAACAAACAGACCCGTTCGTAATTCCAAAACGCAAACTAGAGTGGATAAAAAAAAAAGAACGGCTTTCATGCCTAAAAAAACAGTGCTTTACAAGAAGAAAGAATCAAGACTAGGAAACAAATAACACGGGCTCTGATACCAATGAAGGATTACACATAATCCATAAACATACAATATGCCCAGGGTCTAACCGTATTTGTTTCACTAGTCTACAATACAATCACATGTATAGAATACGAACTGTAAAGATTAGACCATAGTCTAAGTCGTACCTGGTTACAGAATTAGTGGAAGACGATCATTTTTGTTCTTCTCGAGATCTTCCATTGAAGTTGTTCTTCATACATAAAGAAGAGAGTTTGGAGAATTTTTCTGCTCTTATATTTTGAAGAACAGAGAGACGTTGTTTTTAGGAGGGAGGTGAGATGGAAACCTTGTGAGTTTCTTCCAACAGAAACTTACTTATAGTCCTGAAAGGATACAACCTTTCAGAAAACCCTCAATAGTCATATCCCTTTACTTTTATAATAGATATAATATAATATATATAACAAATTATATATATATATTAACCTATTACGACATGGAATCCGGTTTGACCCACATGGGTGAACTGAATTCAATTTCCAACAAATACTCATACAACTTGAGTTCTCTACAAAAATGATTTATAAGTTCCAACTCTCTTGATGGAAAGGAACAGATGGTGGAATGTATTATATATGTATTCTGAAACAAGAAATGATACTGGAAAATTAAGATACACATAAATCTCTAGTTTTCCCTAAGAAATCTTATACTAATTGGTAAGCATTTCTCACCTTGTTGCTGATAGTTGATCGTTGAATCCTAACTATGCCTATGTGAGTCTCGCAAACCTTATTCGATCCCAAATCCAAATAAAGGATGACGATTACGACAGATTCACAACCACAATAATTAGTCTGATTATGGATCTGCACATTGAGAATAGAACGGAATGACATATTGAAGAACTGCACTCTTGGTTCTGTTTTACTTTTTGCTCATCCATCCAAATGAGATATATTTACTGATATATTATAAAGGGGGCAGGGTGATTCACAAAGCTGTGCATGATAAGCTTGATTGATTTCTGTAGTGGATTTGGGATTTCATTTAATGATATGGTTCTAGTTAGATGAGAAATTCTGCTGCCTAATCAGTTTAAACAACTGGTCTAAATTTATAAACTGTGGAACAATTTGTGCAGTTTATAAATTGCTCTTGCATGATACTTGTCTAATACTGTTGGAAGCTACTGGCTATTCTCTCCTCATGGATGGGGGAAGAGAAGATAGCCACTGTGACACTATCTCTAGTACTTCCAAGTTTTACGAAATATAATTTACCTAAATCCTTTTTTTGGAAGATTGATCATAATTCATTGATAAATAATCTATGAAGATATTATTAGTTCTTTTTTTTTTGTGGTATCTTAATTACTGGTCTGGTTTGATCCCTACTTACAGTCCACTCCTTTTTTGTGTTATTAAAAGGAGGATACTGTTGCATTCACAACTCTCAATAGTCAAAGTTTTGCAGCTGCTTCATTTCATGGTGAATGTCTTAGAACAAATTGGTTTCTGGAACCTTTAACACAAGATGAATATGAAGGTAAAATTGTTATTACTAGCACAGACTACTTTAGAATGCCGCTTCAAGATGATGCAAGAGTAATATCTTCGATAATCCAACAAGGGAAAAATGCAAGAAACAGTTGAGCAATATGTACTATCCTTTAACCCAACTGGAGACTAATGCTACTAGACAATGAGGATGTGGCCAAAGTTCAAGAATCTCGACTTAGAGCCCGTTTGGGTGAGCTTAAAAATGACTTATAAGCTAATAAGCCCATTAATATAGGTTTGATAATTTAAAAATTTTTGGACTTACTTAAAAGCCACTTTTTGAGAAGTTAAGAAATCCTAACTTCTCAAAAAATGGCTTTTAAGTCACTTAAAATAAGCTGCTTATAAGCCCACCCAAACAGGCTCTTACACTAGAATACCTGCCTATATAGTTTGGTTGATATGGATGTATTCCTTCACTCACTACGGGAACTGTCGGTGCGCACTTAGTTGTTGCGACTAATTTGTAACCCGAAACAACATACTTATGAAGTACTTGCTTAGCATTTTTTTTTAGCATTTTCAGAGTCTGTTCTTTTCTTTTTCCGTCTTTTATTTGGTTATACTTGGAGATTTTAATCGAGGGTCTATTGAAAACAGCCTCTCCACTTTGGTAGCGGTAAAATCTACGTACATCTCACCCTCTCCAAACCCCTACTTATAGGAAATCACTGGATATGTTATTGTACTCTATACTTGGATTACTCTTGGAGATGTCACAAGCTTATTGTTACCTGGTTTCTAATAACTGAGGAATCTGCACAACACCAATTTTGCTTTCTAATAACCGAGTGAGTGCATCTATTTTCTCAAATCCATAAGAAATGAAATTTCTTTAATAAAAAAAGGGAATGATAACCCGCAATACTAGCATAGAATCCTGGTATAACAAAGTATATCAACACTTAATCTTCATCGACAGCAGTGCCAATCTTTTTTTTTAAAAGGAAAAAAAATGTCTAAACAACTACAGTCTTAAATCTGGCTAAACAACTACAGTCTAAAAGATTGTCTCTTTATGCTTCTCTTTTGTACTTTGAAGCTCCTAATCTTAGTATCTTATTATTCATTAACCAGGAAGATTTTGTTGGAATAGATTTGATGTTGCTTTCGTTAAATTCTGAAAATGTAGTTTGAAGTCATTAGCACCAATATATTTTAAGCTTATAAACAATGTTTACATAAACATGACTAAAGTAAGAGCAATCGTTAACAACAACATACCCAGTGGTATCCTACCAAGTTGGGGTCTGGGGAGGGTAAGATGTACGCAGACCTTATCTCCACCAAGGTGGAGAGGCTGTTTCCGATAGACCATCGGCTAAATAATACCAGTGAGAAATATATTTGAGAGAAGCAAGATGACAATATCAAATAAATGTAACGAAATACTGCTAGGAAGCACTCAAACATGTACAAGATAAACAGAAAATACCAATAACAAATAAAATACAGAGTAAGTTGAAAGCATAATATACCGAAAATCGCTCGATTACTATCTACCCCTCTACCCTAATTCTTGACCTCCACTTTTTCCTATCTAGGGTCATGTCCTCGGTAATTTGGAGGTGGGTCATGTCCCGCCTAATCACCCCACCCAATTTTTCTTTGGTCTACCTCTCCGCAGTGTTAGCACTGCCAACCCCTCGCACCTCCTCACCGGCGCATCTGTGCTCCTCCTCTTCACATGCCCAAACCACCTCAGTCTCGCTTTTCGCATCTTGTTTACCATTGCGGCCACTCCCACCTTGTGTCGAATGACTTCGTTCTTGATCTTATCCATCTTAGTATGCCTACACATCCATATGAGTATACGCATGATAAGGGGCAAACCACCACAAGACCGTTCACACGGAGCCAAGCTAAGGAGGTCCAAGAGGTACATTTACACTTGGTGAGGAAACGACTCGAAGATGGAAGCAATTGGAAGATATTCCGGATGATTACAAGCCAGGCGCCCCGCCCAGAAGGCCCAGGCGCTCCATCTGAGGCCTAGGCGCTCCACCCTGGGAGCTAGGGAGTTGGGAGCTCCGCCCAAGGTCCAGGGGGACCGCCTGCCCAAAAATCTGTCCAAAAAATGCACAAATCCAGGCGCTCCGCCCAAATGCTGAAGGGGCGAGAATTTGAGTGAAATTAACTGTTTTGACCCTACGTGGTCTATTTATTTAAGCCTAACGTGTGGGGGCATTTTAGACCTTTATCAAAGATTGAGAAAACATTATAAATACCCAAGTTTAGCTTATTTTACACTTAGTCTATTTTGAATGTTGAAGAACAAGAGCAGTGCTCCTTTGTGTTGAATGAAACATTTGTTTTTGGACTTGAATCTTCTAGTGGATCTAGTTGATCCTCAATCCAACCCGTTCATTCTATTTGCGAGACCCAGGTGTGTCTCGAGGGTAGTTGCATAGTGTAGGCAACTCTTGACCCGAATCGAGGGTTTCACGAGACTTAGTTCCTCGTGGATACCTCGTAGAGAGTTCGAGACTAGTCTCACTCCTATCTTTACGTTTCCGCACTTTTAATCCTTATCAACGCATCTCTGCTACACTCATCCTCTGGAAGTGGGTGACCTTTATTGGCCAACACTCCGCCCCATACAATAAAGCTGGTCTAACAACTACTTTATAGAACTTACCTATAAGCCTATGAGGCACCTTCTTATCGCACAAGACACCAGAAGCTAGTCTCCGCTTCATCCAACCAGCCCCTATCCGATGAGTGACATCCTCGTATTACTGTGGATAATTGACCCAAGGTACTTGGAACTTCTTTCATGGAAATAACTTGTGTATCAAGCGTCACTTCTACATCTGGCTCCTGGGGTACATCACTGAACCTGCACTCCATATATTCCGTCTTTGTTCTGCTCAGCTTGAACCCTTTAGACTCGAGATTCTGCCTCCACACCTTCAGCTTATCACTGACCCCGCCACGGGTATTGTCAACCAAAACTATGTCGTCGGCAAATAACATACACCATGGTATCTCTCCTTGAATGCTCTTGGTCAATTCATCCATCACCAGAGCAAATAGAAACGGACTAAGGGCTGACCCCTGATGTAACCCCATCTCAACGGGAAAGTGACCAGAGTCGTTTCCTATTATCCGCACTCGCGTCTTCGCTCCACCATACATGTCCTTAATTGCTCCAAAGTATGCTTCAGGTACACCTTTAGCCTCCAAACATCTCCACAAAACTTCCGTAGGGACTTTATCATAGGCTTTTTCTAGATCGATGAACGCCATATGTAAGTCTCTCTTCTTGTTCCTATACAGCTCAACCAACCTCCTCAGAAGATGAATGGCCTCCGTAGTCGATTACCCCAGCATGAATCCAAATTGGTTCTCTGAGATTTCCACCTTTTTCCTCATCCTCTTTTCTATCACCCTTTTCCCAACTTGCCCTTGATAAAATTCTGGATATGACTTGGATTGCTTACAAATTTTATGACAAAGAAAGAGAATATAATTTGTTACCAAAAAATTTATACATTTAAAAAAGTTCTTCATCGATAAATGACAAATTTACAACCAAAAGTTTGCCATTGCTTGAGCCCCACTAAGTGGTGCTGGAGTATGCTATTGTTCAGCTTCAACATGTGAGTTTGAACTGCGGTGGAAATTATAGAAGTTAATTCAAAAATGTTCTCGACAATATGCATCAAATAAAATGAAATTACCTTGTTCTCTTGCTTTTAAGCTTCATGCTTTTTCTTTGCTCTTTTTGTCTTTGAGATAACTTTTTTGGGTCTTTCGTGTACTTTTTAGAGCACTTTTCATTCTCAAAGATTGTGGACGTCTTTTAGTTGCTGTTTGTGGAGGGTCAAGCAAAGTGATTTTGTGACTTTGCTCAAATTCATAAGGATGTGCATTAGAGCACTAGAATTGAAATAATCTTTAAAAAATTTATTCATACTCTCAGTTCTCTGAGTTGTCGACATGCCTGCACAAAAGGTAGTGTGCACATATGCTGGAATCCATTTCTCAAGAATTGCATATATCCTCTGCAAACAGCTATTTTCTCCTACGTTGTACATTTTCATTATTCCAGCCCATGATGTTTCTAATTCTTCAAGAGTGGCCGACTCATGAATACCCCCTATAAAACTTGTCCATGAAATCTCATACTTGTTGTAAATTTGACTTAATTATTCTGGAATCTTCTTTTATATACGCCATATACAAAAGTGGAGTGCACTAGCATCATTTGTGTATCTGTTTTTTCAAGATTTTTTTGTCTTCTAATTCTCAAAAGAATTTGAATATCTTGTCCAATTAAATTGAGCTGGTCTATGCCTCTGATTTGATTATCAGCACTGAATCAATTTTACCTGGACGAACTCCATAGTCATCAAGCAAATCATGAAGATTCTTTTTAGCTTCTGGCTTTCTTCTTTTTACTGTAAGAACTTTTGACTACTTGGAGTAGCACAAGCCTACAAATAGCCCATGTTCCTTCTTATTCGCCACATATAATAACACTTTGCATCATTCTCTAGTTACATCTTGTGTCTATTATTTTTATAATATTTTTTTGAGCGATTCATCTTTTCTTGATTTCTTGATGATCCTAGTTTTGGATTTGACTTGACAGAGGTGTTGAACCCAAAAAAATATTAACCCCGAAGGATTAAATTTCAGGAATATCAACAGGATGGACTAACTCTTTTGGAGTTTTTGGAGTCGCCACCCAATTTAAGGAAAATAGGGAACCAGATAAACAAATGCGTGCAAAGCTCCGTTTTATAAAAAGACGGTCTTTCTTTCAGAGATTCTAAAGGTAAGAGGTTTTGCTAATTTCGAAAGAAGGTTTTTAAGGCATTTTCGAAATTCCGTTAACAACGGTTAATCCGACAGGTTTCCAAATTAATTTGCAAGTGTTATTTATGCGCTTTTTCTAAAAATAATTAATTGAACTATTAATTAATTCAACTAATTAAATTTAGTAAGTTTCAAAGATTTATATCTTATATAAAAGCTTTAATTTTTTTTCAAAATAAGATGAAATAAATTAAAGTAAACAAAAAAAGTATTTTTTCTTTTGAAAAGGAGCGATTTGATCGTCCTAATTTCTTTGCCAACTCGTATGTGATAGCGCATAAATAGCACTTGCTCAATTTCAACTTTAAAATCCAAGTTTCTCACCATAAGATGGAACTTTAGGTTTCAAGTCGCTTTTTGCAAAGTTGTTTCGGGACATTTAGAAGTAATTAAAACTTCTTTATAAATTTTGACCTTTTAAAAGAAACTACTTCGTATCAATAAGATAGAAGTCTTTTCTTACAGTCTGTTATTAAGCGTGATTTTTGAAAATTTATGAATTTTTGCACGCATTTTGCTTAAATGGCCTGATTTGCAATAAATTAAATAACGACTCCAAAGTAAAGGATAATGAACATAATATAAATAAATAACTCAAATCATCAAGTATTTATTCATAAAATATAAGTACATAATTATTCTACAATATCAATAAATCATTATAGTAACAATTCCTAATAATATGCAAATTTCTAAGGATGAAAAAAGATGTAAGGATTTAGAAGAACCCGGGAAATGCAAACTCGTAAACGAGCCTTGAAAACAATCTTCTCAGCCTGAGACCCGATCTCAATCCCAAATGACTCCAAACCAATGTAAACCACCCCATTTGTGAGTTAGCGAAACTCGTCCCGAAATTTTATGCCAAAATAAACAAAATAAGGATTAGTAAATACTCACTAATAATTCATAGACACAATTTGCAAATAAAAAAATAAAATAAAAACAGTAAATTCATACAAATAGCTAAGTCAAAAAAATGCCTAATGGTCTGACACACTTATTCTCAAAAGAAGGAATGAGCAAAACTTATGTATTGAACCACAGGCAAGGAAACGTCAAAAATTAAGCCTCTAACCACTAAATAAGCTTTACATATTCCAAGTCTGCATGCCTTCATACAACTAGCCATACCGGAAACACAAGCAAGCTAACAAATTAAAACAGAACCATAACTAAATTTTGCAATTTAAGTTAATGTAAATTAACAGGGCAACCATCTTAATAAAGGGACCACTCTGCTTTTTTCACAAGAAATCAGATTGAATTAACCACTTCCAATCCCAGCTAAAGATGACAAACATACTACTTCATGTACTCAGTGACATGATTGGAAAGGACTGTCTCCCAGTAAAGAAGGTCGTTTCCATCATCACTTGCTGAGTACTTTCACCAAATGCATATCTAACTCTCTCATACAATTCAGCCCACCGTATAAAACCATAAAAGTAATTACTAGCTTAAATTTCACCAAATGCAGATTCTTTCTTAACAATATCACTACTTATTTTCTTGTTATAAATAACTATCGAGTAAAAAAACACAATTTCTAAGAGACAACAAGCAGCTATTATCCTGCAATGTTTATAATAATTTTTTTTGTTTTAAAAAAAATGACTCATTTTCACAGAGAACAAAGCACATTGGAACGAGCAGTAAACACACAGACAAAGACAAACAGGGAAGAACTAATTGCAAAGGAAACAAGACTACAAGAAATGAACTGTGAGAAATATGCTCTGAATGACACTAGATGCTGCACTTACAAAGTTGAGGTTATAACTACAGATTCTAACAATTGCTAGGGATAATTAGCACAACCATCTGATATATTAGGCTCCACACAGACAATTTAAACGTCCGGATGCCTTAGATGTGTACCTATTACGGTAATATATCACTATTTCAGAGTTAAGAGGCTCAAGTCTCATGTATTAGCTTTATCAAAATTCGATTTTTTTTTTCACTAAAAGGGAAAGAGAAACAGGTATAGGCTATTGCAAACACAGTTTTACCAGGAAGGAATTCAAGACTAGGCATTAACCATTTAGACTTAATGCATCATCTGCATATCAGGAACTTCAAAAATGGAATACAAAGGACTAAAACATGAAAAACCATAACAAGATACTACACTTAGGCACCCGGGCACCACCTAAAGCAACTCCAGACCTCCCTGACTAACACCAGAATTTTCAAAGACAACCCTCTAATGCCTTGATGAACCTGCAGCCCCAAGACTCGAATTACACAGCCTATACCAACTCACACAACATCCTTCTACAACCTGCACATCCTCAGACCCTATCCTAATCTCCCTGCACCTCACTAAGCCTTCACACCACACTGAACCCTGAAACTGCAACATCACAGATGAAACAACCCCAAACAAACCCCTGCTGCTGCAGCATCCCCTGCTACTGCTACTGACCATCAACTCACACCCTCTGAACCTTTCATCTTCCAGAAACAACCTGGAAAAACTAACTCCCGCTAATTTTACATCTACACTGCCTAACACCCTGCCCTAAGCTCCTCTATCCTGAACTCCTTCAACAGAACCAACGAAGCTTAAGACTAACTGAAAACAGGACACAATAGCCTTAACTTAACAGAACAAGCTGAAACAGGGAAACCAGATAGACTAGCTGAACTGCAGACTAAAATATACCATTAATCTGAGGAAGAACCTACACCAACTCCCTCATTATTTCAACAGCAAAAACAGGAGCTAGAACTAAACTCCCCTAGCTCCAGGCCACAAAAATAACTCATCACCACTACCTACTGACCTCTTGGACTACTCTACTACCCTACCACTGCCTGCATCTACTCAAAAAAGCTTCCATTCATCTTCAAACCTCCCTGGGCTACCAGGAAACCAAACCAAAGATTCCCTGACCTGCACCCTTTAGAAAAAACTGGAAACAACTACAAAAACTGCTTCTAAGCTTCTTATTAAACTAGAAACACCCCTGAACTTCCCCTAATGGCCTCTCCAAGAACCAAAACACTCACCTTCAAAGCCTACAACAATTCAACCAGGAACCAGACTAATGACATCTTAGCAGAGGGCAATGAAGCTGCTACTATACTTTCAAAACAAGGATGAACCAGAAGCTAATGAATGAAACTAGACCCTAGGAATCAAGAAACACAGGTTAAAGATGAGAGCTTAACATTTGATTTCTACAAGAAACTGATCTTATAGGTAAAACATCTATTTTATGAGACGAAAACAAAACTTCACAAGAATCAATCAATACTCCTGTTAAATCACTGCAAACAAGCTTAGCAAAACAACTTCAAACCGCTTCTTCAATCCAGATTCAAGTAACATTCCTATCGATTAATTTAAACAGTTTTTGAACGAATGAGGGCATCAACTAGATAGGTTGTAGATGAGCACACTATTTATTTAACAAGACACACAAAATCAGTAAAAGATACAATTTTTAACAATGCTCATACTTCAAATCTTTAACACACGCAGAGGGGAAATAAGATTTCATTAAAGTGCAGTTAATATCAACCCAGTAATAGATACAAGCAACATTTTATTCAACTTAAAATAATTGAAATAGTAGAGGTTTCGGCGTATTACCTTTTGCGGAGCAGTGAGCTAAGGCGAGGTATCCGAAGAAAGAGCAACTCGAACGAGGTCGTCGACTCGATCAAGGTCGATAACTTGAATGGCGACGCGACGACACAATAGAATCTTAAGTTTCTTATGTTAATGCTGCTGCTATTTTATGTCTAAAGCTTATCACCAGAACTCCCATTTTCCTATACTTTCACCTTAACGACTGCTGTCCCCAAAACTGAAATCAAAAGGGAAATTTATATCCAGAGCTTAGGGTTTCCTCGAGCTATATGAAAATACCAAATGACCCTCCAACGGACTGTAATGGATAAGGTCCTTGGTACGAATTTGACCAGCTGGAAATGGGACCAGAAATTTGAACGGATTCGGATCGATTTTGGAGGAAAATGGAAATCAATCGCGGGTCCTAATGGGAATTCGGGTTAAGGGAAGAACTGAATTCGGTGAAGAACACGCGTGTGTAATGTTTATGTATTGGTTGCGCGATTAGGCAAGATTTTGGATTTAGAACGATTTTAGCCATCTTCTAGATAAATAAAAAATTGAAGGGGTTGCGCGCGGTAGTCTAGGATTGGATTATGATTTTTTAAAATTAGCCTTATTTAAAATAATTGGACATTAATTCAAAAACTCCGGGACAAAATTGGGTGTCAACAGCTGCCCCTCTTTACCCGGAAAAGGATGAAAGAGTTTTTAGGGTAAAGAAGTTGACGAGAAGCCAATTTTGTCCCGATAAAACCAAGACTTTTGATTCCAAGGACCAAAATGCAAGGCTTATGGACATGGCCGAACTCCGGTTTACGAGTTGCCTACATATCTCGGGCTGAAAGAGAATCAGGCCATATGTAGTTCAACGACACTTAGAAACGAAGACTCGCACGATTAATAGAAAAGGACGACACGAATAGGAAAGAATTCAAACTGACACCCTAATCCGAAATGAAAGATTAGGATAGACTTGCTTGTTCGAGTGCGATTCTTCAGATCCTCGTTGACGAGTCTAGCTCATATCAACGATTGCCCCAGTTCACTGCTAAGAAAGAGTTCCACGTTATGCTCCAAATGCTGCTGCGGTGCTGCTAATATCCTGTAATAAACTTGACAAACGGTAAGTGAGTAACTGCAAATAAAGCTTAATAAATGAAGTAATAAAGGAATAACGACAATAGAACTTGTAGGTGCTGGTTGCAATATCAATGATAAGCTTGTCTCCAATCGACTAATGGAGAAATCTGGCTTTGTGAGGCAAGATGACTTCGGGGCCGTTGGTAGAAGCTTTAAATAATGAAGAGGCAATTTTAAAATAATATTGGATTTCACTCCAACCAAAACTAGGAATACGTCCAAAGTATTCTCATTATCCTGCATGTCTTAACAAACTTATTAGCAAAATAAGGCCATTAAAATAGATATAAACAAATGTAAACGCCTCAGGAGGCTCACAAAAATATAATTAAGAGAGTGGCAAATATTAAAACGCCTATCGAGGCGACAAAATTACGCCATAGAGGCATTCAAATGATTAACACCTTTGAGGTGATACAAATACGCTCATCGAAAGCGTGAACAGATAAAGACGCTTACTAGAAGCGTGAAATAAAGACGCTTATCGAAAGTGTAAACACATAAAGACGCTTACCAGAAGCGTGAAATAAAGACGCTTATCGAAAGCGTGAACACATAAAGACGCTTACCGGAAGCGTGAAATATAAAGACGCTTATCGAAAGCGTAAACACATAAAGACGCTTACCGGAAGCGTGAAATAAAGACGTTTATCGAAAGCGTAAACACATAAAGACGCTTACCGGAAGCGTGAAATATAAAGACGCTTATTGAAAGCGTAAACACATAAAGACGCTTACCGGAAGCGTGAAATAAAGACGCTTATCGAAAGCGTAAACACATAAAGACGCTTACCGGAAGCGTGAAATAAAGAGACGCTTATCGAAAGCGTAAACACATAAATACGCTTACCGGAAGCGTGAAATAAAAAGACGCTTATCGAAAGCGTAAACACATAAAGACGCTTACCGGAAGCGTGAAATAAAGACGCTTATCGAAAGCGTAAACACATAAAAACGCTTACCGGAAGCGTGAAATAAGACGTTTATCAAAAGCGTGGAATATAATGACGCTTCTCGGAAGCGTGAATGCGTTGCACTCTTTGAACTCTTCCATTGAGGAATGGCCTTGACTACGAAACAAAGTGAGCCCCCAGGATTGGCAATATCTTTAAATCATAAAAATGGAACTTTAGTAAGCGCTCTCATAAAGCGAATGAGAAATGAAACCGATATGTTTAACAATTTGCAATAATTATGGGAAAATAGAAATGCCGCCTTTCGGCAATGACTCATGATCGAGTCTCCCGTTTTCTACAGTAGGCTTCTTAACAATAGCGCCCTCAATTGTTTACAATAGACTTGATGTTGATACTTGTAAAATAAATGGTAGAATAGCCTGTAAAATAATTTTTCATTAAATTCATATAGACAGGAAAATGTCAAAGATAAAGGAGATATAAAGTGAGAGTTTAAGCTGTCTGGCTTATATTTGGTGAAGCCATAAATAGTTGAGTGTTATCCTTGAGAAAAACTGAGTTAATGCTTAATTCCTGCAAAAGTGTAAAGTAAAGTTGTCAATAAAGTAATAAAGTTTTGATTTTACAAGGGCAGAATTAGAGAGAGAAATAAGATCGTTGGCGTATGCAATGAGTCAGATAACGCCTCCAATCTCGATCAGTTATCTTGGCAACATTGTTCAATGTGTATGACAAATACTCTATGAGGAATTGATAGTTGCTAATTTCCTCATCTTGTTGCTTTGAAATTCCTGCACTCAAAGAAAAATCGTTAGTTTTGGGAGGGAGGGGGGAGCGTTTGATTCATGCTGACTCGAGCCTTCATCCTTCAACCGCTTACTTCTTCTCCCTTTGTCTAGATTTGCGATCCGTCTTTTGAGACTTGGCCACTTTGTCAAGCAATACGTTTTTTTTGCAAAATCTGCCCCAGTTATTGAAACGACCTCAGTCAGTCGTTTCGGAAGTTAGGACTCCAATTGGCGTGCTGATAATTTTAAAATATTTGTAATGTCCATTAGGACTTGTCTGTAAAATTTGAGCTAAATCAGACCTCGTTTGGTAGGCATCGGAAGAAGGTTTCAGTTTTTATTGGCGATAAATATTAAAAAGAGATTTTCGAGCTCGATTTTTGCCGAATGAGCTCCGATTCAAAATCTGAAAGCGCCGTTAGATTCCTATGATTATTTGTGATTTTTGTAAGCTTTCGAAAGTGAATTTCGATGTTGTTCGGCTAGTTTCTGCTAAAATGCCGAAAGTTAAATAATTTGACTTTTTCATTTAAATTCGCATCTTGAGTTTCGGGAGTCCAATTTGAGATTCGCCTTCGTGAGTATGTTACATATATTTTATATAACTTGTATGCAAAAGTTGGAATTATTTCGAATATCGTAGGGTACCGTTTTAATTTTTACCGTAAAAGCGAATTTTAAAAGAAAAAAAAAAAGAAAATGACAAAAAAAATAAAATGAGCCGGCGGTGGTCAAAGGGATTTTAATCCCCTCGACATTTCATTAGTAAGGAAAAAGGGAGCACAAGCAGAACGAAATGAACAGAAATGGAAATGACGAGAAATGACGAGAAACGAAAGGGAAAATGCCAGAAAATGAAAAAAGGGGCCGGAGAAAAATAGTATTTTCATCCTGAAACATTCAGGTAATGATTCTAATATATTATTTGAGTTTATTACGTGTGTTTGAATATGTTTTAACGGTAAAATTTAGAATATTATACATCGTTTTAATAAGTTCAATTAATAGTTTAACGGGTCAAATGGACCCTGATAATGAAATTAATTATATATTCATACTCAGGGAGTTATGTGCAACTTATAAATGTAATTTATTTAGGGTTTGGTTATGTGACCATAAACCCTGTTCATAGGCCTGGCCTGCGTATTGCGTATGCGAATAGGGTATCAAGTTCCTACCTGGATTGCCCTAAGATGTGAGGAATGAAGCCTTTAGCCTAATGTGATATATTTTTCTGCTTATTGAACACAGTGTGATCGTTTGGCAATGGAACCAAAGGATAAAAGCGGTTATTGATTAGCAATGCTAACTTTTGGAAGAGGTAAGTGTTTATATCCATTTCTTTGGAGGCACCTGGCCTCGGGGATTTTCTACCACGTGTTCCTTACGTGTGTAGCTGCCGATAGGCGTACTCATTACGCCTTAGCTTTGGATTTATATTTTATATTATATATTATGTCATATTGTTGGTATTGCAATGAGGATCTTAGCATTGTACCCTGGCTGTGAGTTGGCATCTACTTCCCGGTTGTCGATGAGAGTCCCGCGCCGGTGAAGGATTATTATTGTATCACATTGCATTCATCTGCAATATATGTCATTCATATGCATTACATTGCATATCATATTGAGGGCAGGAGTATTCCGCCCCAGGAGCAGGAGTATTCCGCTCCATTGTATCATATTGAGGGCAGGAGTATTCCGCCCCAGGAGCAGGAGTATTCCGCTCCATTATATTATATCGGGTGCAGGAGTATTCCGTCCCAAGAGAGTGCAGGAGTATTCCGCCTCTGGTTTATATTATATCGGGTGCAGGAGTATTCCGCCCCAGGAGCAGGAGTATTCCGCTCCAGTTGGTTATCAGATTGGATTCCCCTCGAATGCAGGAGTATTCCGCTTCGAGATGGGACGACGGGCACATGTGACCCTTTACATCATATTTCATTTCATTTCATTTCATTTCATTTCATCTCACTTCATTTCATTTCATCTCAATTCATACTATTGTGTAGACTTGCGGTACATGACTATTGTTCTGCTTATATGTGCATCGCTTATTTGTTGATATGTTTTTGCCACGCACCCTTGGTTGAGTTTAGAAGTTTCTTACGTGTTTCCGGTTGTTATCTGGCTCTGCCTTTGTATAATTTAAATAAAAGAAATTTGGTTTATCTGTTTCTTCTCCCTGGCTAGCTATCCTATTCTTTGAGGTGGCTAGTCTGCCCCACTTATTGAGTCCTTTTGACTCACCCTTGTTTGTTGTTTGTTTCTTGTCTATCTATTTCGTTTCGGCAGGTTCGCTCCAGGATTGAGTTCGCCGCGTTGTTCAGGAGCGAAGACGACTTCAGCTGTCAGGGTGAGCCAGATTTATTCCGGATGGCCACCAGTTTATTGTTCATTATTTCAGTTGCATTTTGCTCCCTTCAGGAGGTATCTGTCTTCTTTTGTACTCTTAGATGTCTGGTCTGAATAGCCCTAAACTTAGCATGTTGGGTAGTCAGCTATAATTTTTTTTGTACAGCTTAGAGGTATCAGTATGTCTGTGTTTTTATTTTAAGTCTCGTCCTTATTTGTAAATTATTATATTTATTTCCCTGATTTAATTGGTAAGGGTTCGCTCGACGGGTCTAGGGGAGGATGTCGGGTGCCCGCACAGCCTAACCGGATTCCGGGTCGTGTCAGTTATGATCTTTCAAATCTTCAACTTGCCTTGCAAAATTTGCCCCAGTTGCTTACCTTAGGGGAGACTGGAAATTTTAATATTATAGAGTCGAGCCCGTTAAGAGCGCCTACGTATCCCTCCACGGGAATCAGACCGTGCGTAGTTCTGCTTACATAAAGCTTTTGGGGAATATGACAATCTAAGTGCGAAGCCGAATCCGAATTGGAATTCCTACACATCTGCCCAGATGCATAGTTCGGAGTTACATCATCAAAGATAAACAAACCTAACACATTACAATAATCTGATCGAGTCCGATGTGGATTGCTTACTTATCCAGTTGCCATTCCAGGAATCAGACCAAAAGTAGTTCAAAATTACATAAAAGAGGAAATAGGGGATTCCTATGCTAGTGTAACCGAGCTCTATGTGAGTTGCTTACGTATCCCGCCTTGGGAATCAGGTTACGTGTAGTTCGCATTACAATCAAAATTACATGGGAATGAGAAAAAATATTTTCTTGAGGCAAAATGATAAAGTTTTAACCAGCATGATTCGAGGCCTCAATCTGAATCGAAATTTTGCAAAGTGCTTTTAGTTCACAGCCAAGTCTCCTGCGTTGGTTCACTCAGCTAGATTGTATTGTCTTCAATCAAATCTTGGATTTTATGTTTAAGGAGGACACATTCCTAAGTGTCGTGCTTGGCAAATTCTGCATGGTAAGCACAATACTTGGTCCCAACAACACATTCTGGGGGAGGGTTAAACGTACCATCTCCTGCTAAAGGGTTTAACACTCCTATATCCTTTAATCTTTCATACAGTTGAGCTTGTGGTTCACCTAAAGAGGTGAATTTTCGGCGCTGTCTCTTTTCATATTTGGGACGAGACCCTGCTGGCATAGACTGACGGGCTACCGGTAACTGGTGTTGTTGAGGGTAATTGTATGCTTGCGGTTGTGAATAAGGCTGATAAGCGGGCATTCTAGATTGATGGTAATTGGGTTGAGTATTGTAGACGGGATATGGAGCAGGTGGAATTTGATATTGATTTGGGTAAGCTGAGCATAGTGTGCTTTGGTGAGTGGGCTGGTTTGGTGAGTATCTGAAGGTTGGCTTCTTGTTTGGCCTTTGGTCGATATCAGCCATATCAATTCCAAATTCATCTTCCCTCTTTCTCTTCTCAAAATTGCCCATACCAGTCTGGATGGCTTGCGTAGTTGCCTTCATTACAGCAAAACTTACAATTCGCCCTGTCTTGACCCCTTCTTCAACCATCTCTCCCATCACAAGAAGTTCAGAATAGGGTTTACCCATCATAGGGAGCAAGTGCATATAATAAGAATCATCTTGGGCTCGGATAAAGTATTTTACCATGTCTTCCTCAGTCATTGGTGGTTGCACCCTTGCAGCTTGTTCACGCCATCTCAATGCGTATTCCCTAAAGGTTTCTGTTGGTTTCTTCTTCAGATTGGACAAGGTTATAAGGTCAGGAGCCATCTTGACATTATACTCAAACTGCTTTGTAAAATCATTGGTTATGTCATCAAACCCATGCCACTTGCTTATATCCTGATTGCAAACCATTCAGCAGCAATACCTTCCAGACTATGACTGAAGAAGGCCATCAGAAGTTCCTCTTTACCTCCCGCAACCCTCATTCGGTTGAGATATTTGGTCAAATGGACAAATGGGTCACTATGAACATCATACATATCAAATTTCGGCACCTTAAACCCGGGAGGAAGAGTAACGTCAGGGTATAGATAAAGATTGTGGTAGGAGATGCTTTGACGTCCTCTAGACACTTGCAAATCCTTGATGGATTGCTGCATGATTTTCATCGTTTGGATTATCTCCTCTTGCTCAACTGTCTTTCCCTGCTTTTCTACAGTTATGGGCACTTCAATGGGTGCTTTGGATTGTGGAGGACGAGGAGTATCTTTGGCAGGTAAATATTGATAGTGAGGCAAGTTGTTTTAATTAATGAATGCATTTGGGATGTTGTTAACTGGTGCAAGCATATGAATGACACTGGAATTTAGAGATGTGTTTGGGTTGGCTGTTTCAACATTGGGATTCAGAGTTGATAACACGGCTGGCGCGTTTCTGTGGCTCGACCCTTTCATTCTTTCTAGTTCAGCTTGCATACATTCAATCTGCTTGGCCATTCTAGCAATTTGTTCATCAGGAACAACAACTGCTTGCTTATTAGATGATTCAGGGATACCAGTCTGATCATTAGTCAAATCAGTCATTTTCGCTTCACTTTGGATTAGATGCTTAACCAACTCGGGAGTCAACACGAATCAAACTCTCTCTTTTGGGGGATAATCAAAACAAAAGGAAAAAAATCAAAAGGTAACTATGTTAGTTTCCAGATCATTGGCATATTGCACACAATCACGTAGCGCGCCTCACGTAGCGCTTTGCATTTAAAACAAGTTTGACATGTGGCAATCACAATTAGTTGAGCGTAAATGAAAATGCGGGTGTGTCCTACCTTGTAAGGTACCTCTTTGTGCTAGAGGTAAGCCTAATCGCGCAAATAAGTGGTAACGAAAAATAGTTCATGCCAGTTCTGAGCAATTCAGATTTAGAGTAAGCAACAATAACAATAACAATAATTGATAACAATCATCTCTCCGGCTTGACACTGCAATTCCGTTATCCCAACTACCTTCCATAAGTTGGTATCAACTCGAAATTCTAACACAGCTCATGCTCTCCACAACATCTGCACAAAATTCTAAACTCAAATGCCTAAAACCTGAAACAATCGCCATACACCTTTCGTAAACATCCATACTCCTCCAAACACAACTCCCAATTATTTACAACATCCAGGGGTAAAATTTCCAACTGCCTTCACAATGCCAGACTACAAATCATAAAAGGTTCCAATTGACCTTATACAAATAAAACCTCACTGGTCCTTGGCTTTGGACAAGCCTCTCAGCTTCCTAGGTTTTGAAAGGCTCACTGATCTTGTTCATAAGGCTCCTCACTGGTCCTCGGCTTTGATCAAGCCTCTCAGTTTCCTAGGTAGCCAAGACCGCACTGGTCTTCAAGGAGGGACCCCACTGGTCATTCAAAGACACAGGGGCTTCGCTCTCCTAGTATGCGACAAGCATACTTCAATTTTTTATAAAGTTGCAGCTGGATAATCAACATAGGCCTGCACACACGCAAAGCCATTCACGAGAGGGACCCCACTGATCTTTTAAAGACACCAGGGGCTTCGCCTCTTAGATCTCACTACACCATACCATCTCCAAAACACAGATCAATCAAATCTGCCTAACTTTCCCTGGACTGCAATTTTGTCTATGATCTCAACTCTGCTAAATTCTTCCACTTTCTAACCTAAAAGACAAAATGGGAGACAAAATTCTAAATCTGATTTTGCTAAAAACATGGCTAGGACCGAGGTTTCGTTATCACACAGCACATAATATGCATTGTCGTTGGGTTTCAAGAACCCGCTGGCGTAAGAGCGGTTTCCTAACTATGGAGGAGGTACCAGGGACCGGGTCCAGACTAAGGTGTAAATGCATGCATGCTCCCTAAAGCTCCGTCTAAGAGTGGGTTAACGGTTGAGGCTAACAGGTGAGTGGCAAGCAGTCTCGCAGTCGAATTACTCCTACGATGGCCGCCGGTGTACCAACTCGTCATAGGGTTCTTTAGTGGAAGAAAGTGCGGGTGCGCATGGGCACACCTCGCGGATATTTGAGTGAGAATGCAAGAGGTTCCCAGAAGTGGGGAAAATATGAACGGAATGCCAGTTTATATATGTGCACAAATAAGGGTGTAGTGACATGCTTTTCGTGGCACACAAACAAACTGATATAATAAAGCGAAATAAATTACGCATGCTAGTTGCAAATAATTGGAAACTTTATGGTCAAAACCTTTATTGCTCCCCAGCGGAGTCGCCATGCTGTTGAACCCAAAAATATATTAACCCCGAAGGATTAAATTTCAGGAATATCAACAGGATGGACTAACTCTTTTGGAGTTTTTGGAGTCGCCACCCAATTTAAGGAAAAATAGGGAACCAGATAAACAAATGCGTGCAAAGCTCCGTTTTATAAAAAGGCGGTCTTTCTTTCAGAGATTCTAAAGGTAAGAGGTTTTGCTAATTTCGAAAGAAGGTTTTTAAGGCACTTTCGAAATTCCGTTAACAACGGTTAATCCGACAGGTTTCCAAATTAATTTGCAAGTGTTATTTATGCGCTTTTTCTAAAAATAATTAATTGAACTATTAATTAATTCAACTAATTAAATTTAGTAAGTTTCAAAGATTTATATCTTATATAAAAGCTTTAATTGTTTTTCAAAATAAGATGAAATAAATTAAAGTAAAAAAAAAGCATTTTTTCTTTTGAAAATGAGCGATTTGATCGTCCTAATTTCTTTGCCAACTCGTATGTGATAGCGCATAAATAGCACTTGCTCAATTTCAACTTTAAAATCCAAGTTTCTCACCATAAGATGGAACTTTAGGTTTCAAGTCGCTTTTTGCAAAGTTGTTTCGGGACATTTAGAAGTAATTAAAACTTCTTTATAAATTTTGACCTTTTAAAAGAAACTACTTCGTATCAATAAGATAGAAGTCTTTTCTTACAGTCTGTTATTAAGCGTGATTTTTGAAAATTTATGAATTTTTGCACGCATTTTGCTTAAATGGCCTGATTTGCAATAAATTAAATAACGACTCCAAAGTAAAGGATAATGAACATAATATAAATAAATAACTCAAATCATCAAGTATTTATTCATAAAATATAAGTACATAATTATTCTACAATATCAATAAATCATTATAGTAACAATTCCTAATAATATGCAAATTTCTAAGGATGAAAAAAGATGTAAGGATTTAGAAGAACCCGGGAAATGCAAACTCGTAAACGAGCCTTGAAAACAATCTTCTCAGCCTGAGACCCGATCTCAATCCCAAATGACTCCAAACCAATGTAAACCACCCCATTTGTGAGTTAGCGAAACTCGTCCCGAAGTTTTATGCCAAAATAAACAAAATAAGGATTAGTAAATACTCACTAATAATTCATAGACACAATTTGCAAATAAAAAAATAAAAAAAAAAGTAAATTCATACAAATAGCTAAGTCAAAAAAATGCCTAATGGTCTGACACACTTATTCTCAAAAGAAGGAATGAGCAAAACTTATGTATTGAACCACAGGCAAGGAAACGTCAAAAATTAAGCCTCTAACCACTAAATAAGCTTTACATATGCCAAGTCTGCATGCCTTCATACAACTAGCCATACCGGAAACACAAGCAAGCTAACAAATTAAAACAGAACCATAACTAAATTTTGCAATTTAAGCTAATGTAAATTAACAGGGCAACCATCTTAATAAAGGGACCACTCTGCTTTTTTCACAAGAAATCAGATTGAATTAACCACTTCCAATCCCAGCTAAAGATGACAAACATACTACTTCATGTACTCAGTGACATGATTGGAAAGGACTGTCTCCCAGTAAAGAAGGTCGTTTCCATCATCACTTGCTGAGTACTTTCACCAAATGCATATCTAACTCTCTCATACAATTCAGCCCACCGAATAAAACCATAAAAGTAATTACTAGCTTAAATTTCACCAAATGCAAATTCTTTCTTAACAATATCACTACTTATTTTCTTGTTATAAAGAACTATCGAGTAAAAAAACACAATTTCTAAGAGACAACAAGCAGCTATTATCCTGCAATGTTTATAATAATTTTTTTTGTTTTAAAAAAAATGACTCATTTTCACAGAGAACAAAGCACATTGGAACGAGCAGTAGACACACAGACAAAGACAAACAGGGAAGAACTAATTGCAAAGGAAACAAGACTACAAGAAATGAACTGTAAGAAATATGGTCTGAATGACACTAGATGCTGCACTTACAAAGTTGAGGTTATAACTACAGATTCTAACAATTGCTAGGGATAATTAGCACAACCATCTGATATATTAGGCTCCACACAGACAATTTAAACGTCCGGATGCCTTAGATGTGTACCTATTACGGTAATATATCACTATTTCAGAGTTAAGAGGCTCAAGTCTCATGTATTAGCTTTATCAAAATTCGATTTTTTTTTCACTAAAAGGGAAAGAGAAACAGGTATAGGCTATTGCAAACACAGTTTTACCAGGAAGGAATTCAAGACTAGGCATTAACCATTTAGACTTAATGCATCATCTGCATATCAGGAACTTCAAAAATGGAATACAAAGGACTAAAACATGAAAAACCATAACAAGATACTACACTTAGGCACCCGGGCACCACCTAAAGCAACTCCAGACCTCCCTGACTAACACCAGAATTTTCAAAGACAACCCTCTAATGCCTTGATGAACCTGCAGCCCCAAGACTCGAATTACACAGCCTATACCAACTCACACAACATCCTTCTACAACCTGCACATCCTCAGACCCTATCCTAATCTCCCTGCACCTCACTAAGCCTTCACACCACACTGAACCCTGAAACTGCAACATCACAGATGAAACAACCCCAAACAAACCCCTGCTGCTGCAGCATCCCCTGCGGTATCAGAGCCAATATGATCGTCGGCTAAATCACCTGTTATCCTTGTTAACTCAAAATTTTCTGTTAAGCCTGTTTTCTTGTTCATATCTCTTAGTCCTTATCCTTGTGTCGAGGTAACCGATTAATCTCCGGTTTAGACGTTGGTAAGCCATAAAGTTCCGTTGGATTAGCCCGTTGAGTCTAGGAGGACGTAGGGCCGGACCCGGATTGGTGTTCCCGTCGCTTAGCTACATAGGATAAGAACGAAAGAAATCCGAATAAAGAAAACACCTTAATAGAAAAGAGTAGAGTTAACTATAGGATAACCCCCCCCATAAGAAAACAAAAAACACTTAACTCCCGTATTATATGAAACACTGGTTTAACAAATATAATGATAATGATTATTATATCTATTTTATGAATATATGTTTTTCTGATTTAATAAATAACGATAATCCTTACGTAAAAGAAACTCTTCTGCTATATTATAAACTTTGGAGAAGAGATTTCCTTAATAAAAATAAAAATATAATATTTTAAAAATGAATATGGATCCAGGTTATCTAGAACTCTGGATAAATATTGATAAAGAAATTAATGACCATGAAAAGCTTTTAAAAGATAACCTACATAGATATCTCTTAACAGGAAATATTGATTTTATACATTATATGCAAAATAATATTTCAGAAATACTTAGATTAAAACCTATAGCTGAAAGTTATTATAGAAAAGCTTGTGACGGTCCAGGAGTTCATTATTAAAATGGAAGGATCATCGCAGTCAGTATTAAACAGTATAAACCTATCAACAGAAGTAGATAAAATATCAAAAATAGAAAATAATCTGTTAAATTGGAATATTCCCAAAGAGAAGTTAGAAAAGATATATGAAGTCGGAGGATTTGACTTCATAAATAGATTTAATATTAAAACATGTGAATCAACAATTGCTATAAATCAGTCAGTTGAAACAATTCAACTATTGTCTATAAAAGATATAGAAAAATATAGAAAAAGTTATAAGTTCCTACATATAGGACTAGTGCAAGTGGCTGTAAAACCACTTCATAGACTAGGATTAGATATTCCCATATGTCTATTATTAAGAGATAATAGATTTTTAAACTTTGATGATTCATTAATAGCGGTATTACAAAGTAACATGGCAAATGGGCCAGTATACTTTAACTGTTATCCAAATTTCTCAGTTGATATTAATGACCCAACAATATTAGATACTCTAACATTAAATGTTAAAACAAAACATTTAAATAGTAAACATCAAGCCAGAGAAATAGCTATAATATATAGAGTATATTATAAATTAATGAAAACCACTCTAGCTCCCAAAGCTAAACCAAGTAGAGCTCGTAAAGGAGTTACAATGTTAATGGAAGCAAATATTAGACATCATAATATATTTGTCCCAAGATTACTTAAATGGGATGAAGTCTTATCAAAAGATGAATGGCACTTTGATTCCATCACGGAACCAAAAGTAGAAGATGAATCTATACAAATAGAACAAGTTATACAACATACAGATGGCTCAATAGATTTAAAATTCCTAAAATCTAGATCCTTTAACGCTACATCTTCATCTTCCAGGATGTCCTTTTCAAGGCCATCTACTTCTTGTCCACTGGAGGAAGAAGACATAATAAGCAAAAACTTAAAAGGTGTTAACTTCAGTAAAAAAATTCCACAACCAGAATACAAACCTGTCATAATCAATCAACCATCAAGCCCAACTTTTAGTGAAATAAATGATTCCTTAGGAATGATAACATTAGAAGAACCATTTGAACCAGATATAAAATATCTTCAACAACTCTGGGTAAAACCAGAAAATAATATTAAAAGAGAATGGTATAGAAACAATTACACTTTAGAACAGAGGAAATCATTTAGAGATAAATGGATGAAAGATATGAAAAAATGGAAGTGTAGTTTAGAATTTTTTAAATGGTTTGAATATACAGGAAAATTAGCTAACTGTGAATCTTTAAATATGGTAGTTAAAAAATGGTATACAAAAAGTAATAAAATAATAGAATCTACCATTCCCCCACTAGAAGAAATAAATATACCAGTAGGTGATCAAATAGTAATAGGAAATCCTTTTAAAAGAACATCAATAGATGCCCAAGGAGAACCCAAAAATAAAGATATTAATAAATTAATAGAACAAAATAATTATACAAATCAAATACTACATGTCATAGCTAATCAAGTAGAAGAAGCAAGAAGCAAATCTTCTTTTAAATCATTCCCAGAAAAAAGAATAAAATTTGAAGATAATATTGAAAAAAATCCAATTTTCAGGCTACCTAGTATGTCAAAAGATAAATTCCCTAATATTCCTAAAGGTGGACTAGAAATAAAAGATGATGTTCTAGAAGAAATTACCAAAAGGTTAAAATCATCTTTAACGATAAATACAATTCCAAAAGAAAAAGAAAATTCGATAAAAACCTTATCTGAATTAAATGATCAATTAAATAAATTAGGATCTAATTATCATCATAAGAAAAATTATTATAAAAAACCTACATTTCCTGATATACAGTATGAAGAAGAACATCTAGTATCATTCAGTTCTCACTCAGGTGATGCTATAACTGAATGGAATATAGATGGACAAGCAGAACATCAAATACTTAATAGATTACATGAAATGGGAATAGCAGCAACAGCCTATAAAATAAAAGGTAATACAGATAAGCAAGCAGCAACCCTGCTTTCTTACGGATTTACAGGAATGTTAAAAAATTGGTGGGACAACTATCTGTCAGATAAAGATAGAGAAACTGTCCTTAATGCTACTACAATCATAAAAATAGTTAAACAAGAAGGTAGTAGTACTAATCAAATAATAGAAGAACAAGTAAGTGAAGATGCCATAAACACTTTATTATATGCCATAATTAAACACTTTATTGGAGAACCAAAAGTATTTAAAGATAGAAGCTTAGAAATATTATCCAATTTATCATGTCCAAAATTACATGACTTTAAATGGTATAAAGACATATTTCTAAATAAAGTAATGATTAGAGAAGATTGTAATCATAGTTATTGGAAGGAAAAATTTATAAGTGGACTACCACATTTATTTGCAGATAAAGTTAGACAAAAAATAAAAGATAGATTTAACGGTGAAATACCTTATGACGGATTAACCTATGGTGATATAGTAAGCTTTATAAATATAACAGCTTTAGAATTATGTACTGATATGAAATTAAAAAATCAGTTAAAAAGAGATTACAAGATCACTAAGAAGGAATTAGGAAATTTCTGTAGTGATTTTGGATACGCTAAAATAACTGCCCCGTCTACCGAGGCAACAAGAAGATCAAAAAGGATAAATAAAAAAGACAAAAGTAGCAATAATAATTATAAAAGAAAATCTTCCAAAAGATACAAGAAGAAAAATCCAAAAAATACAAGTCAAAGTAAACAACCTTCTTTTGAAGGAAAATGCTACAATTGTGGAAAGAAAGGCCATAAGGCAGATAATTGTAGAGTAAAAACAAAAAAGAAAAACAAGATTAATAGTTTAGAATTAGATGAAGACATTAAGAATAAAATATATGCTATACTAGACGAAAATGATAATAGTGAAGAAGAAAGTTCATCCACGGAAAGCATAAGTGATGATGAACAAATTAATATAGCATATAAATCTAGTGATAGTTACACTTCTGAATCAGAGTGTGATTGTCCTAGAGGATTATGTACCTGCGGGACAGGTTCAATAAAAGTCATATCAAATGAAAATAAAGAATTCTTCTTTGATCTAATAGATCAAATAAAAGATGAAGAAATTAAAAGAGAATATCTTTTAAAATTAAAAGATATAGTCTTAAGTAGAGAATCAAATAAACCTAACATATCCAATCCTTTTAGTATGAAAAATATTCTACAAAAATTTGATAAAAAAGAAGAAAAAATATCTATATCAGATCTTTATGCAGAATTAACAACATTAAAACAAGAAGTTAACATTTTAAAACAAAAAGTTAATAAAATAGAGGAAGAAAACCTTGCTCTAGAATTAATTCAAGAAACGCAAAAGGAATTAAATTCTAAAATAATAGGAGAAAGTTCAAACACTAAACAAATAGAAGCACAAGAAGACGAATTAGGAGTCTTGGCTATCTCTAAAATTAAGTCTCAAAAATGGTATGTACCAATAAAATTAGTCATAAATAGTGAATACAGTATCCAGACAGTAGCTTTACTAGACTCTGGTGCTGACCAAAATTGTATAGTAGAAGGATTAATTCCAACAAAATATTGCGATAAAACATCAGCAAGATTATTCTCTGCATCAGGAGAAAAACTTAAAATAAAATATAAATTATCTAATGCGCATATATGTAATAATAACATATGCTTTAAAAATACTTTTATTCTGATAAAAGATTTAAATGAGGAAGTTATATTAGGAACTCCCTTTTTAACTCAGATATCTCCTTTTACAGTTAATACAACAGGTATTACTACCAATAATCTTGGTAAAGAAATAATATTTTATTTCCTAAATGGTCCAAAGCAAAGAGAAATAGATACTCTAAAAGAAAGAAGTATCTATAAAATACAATTAATAAAAAATCAAATAAATTACATAAAAGACGAAATTAAAATTGTTAAAATAGAAGACCAGCTTAAAGATAAATTAATTCAAAATAAAATACTACAAACCCAAAAAGAAATAGAATCTGAAGTCTGTTCAGATCTACCCAATGCCTTTTGGGAAAGAAAAAAGCACATAGTACGATTACCATATATAGAAGGATTTGAAGATGGATCTATCCCCACTAAGGCTAGACCAATTCAAATGAATCAAGAATTAATGGAATATTGTAAAAAAGAAATTAATGAATTATTAGAAAAGAAAATAATTCGTCCCTCTAAGTCACCTTGGAGTTGTTCCGCATTTTATGTAAATAACAATGCTGAACGAGAAAGAGGAGCTCCAAGATTAGTTATAAATTATAAACCTTTAAACAAAGTATTAAGATGGATAAGATATCCAATTCCAAATAAAAGAGATTTATTAAAAAGAACGTATAAGGCAAAAATATATAGTAAATTTGATATGAAATCAGGATTTTGGCAAATCCAAATAGATGAAAGGGATAAGTATAAAACAGCATTTAATGTGCCCTTTGGCCAATATGAATGGAATGTTATGCCCTTTGGGTTAAAAAATGCCCCATCAGAATTTCAAAATATAATGAATAATATATTTAACCCATATAGTTCATTCTCAATAGTTTATATAGATGACGTATTAATATTTTCAGAAAATATAGATCAACATTTTAGGCATTTAAAGATATTTCTTAATATTATTAAGAAAAATGGGCTGGTAGTGAGTGCCAAAAAGATCAAACTATTTCAAACCTCTATCAGATTTTTAGGACATGACTTATCTCAAGGCATGTATAAACCAATTTATAGAGCCATAGAATTCTCTACAAAATTTCCAGATGTTTTAACAGATAAAACTCAGTTACAAAGATTTTTAGGAAGCCTCAACTATGTCTCAGATTTTATTCCGAATCTTAGACAAATATGTGAACCCCTTTATCAGCGTCTTAGGAAAAATCCAATTCCTTGGAGCCAAGAACAAACACAAACAGTCCAAAAAGTCAAAAGAATTGTTCAAAGACTTCCATGTCTAGGCATACCACATCCGGATGCCTTTATGATTGTTGAAACCGATGCCTCTGAAATAGGTTTCGGAGGAATTCTTAAACAGCGTCTCTCTCTAAAAGAGTCTGAACAATTAGTCCGATACTGCTCTGGCATATGGAACGGAACTCAAAAAAATTATAGTACTATTAAAAAAGAAATTTTATCGATAGTTTTATGTATAACTAAATTTCAAGATGATCTGATAAACAAAGAATTTCTTTTAAGAGTTGATTGTAAAGCAGCAAAAGATGTTTTGCAAAAAGATGTTAAAAATTTAGTTTCAAAACAAATATTTGCCAGATGGCAAGCTTTATTATCAAGCTTTGATTTTCAAATAGAATTTATTAAAGGAGAAGACAATAGTCTTCCAGATTTTTTAACCAGAGAATTCTTACAGAAAAATCATGCGGCCCTTATTTCCAGTAAGGCCCCCAAGGCAATTCATGGAGCAGCATCATAACCAGAACCCACACATAAACAAATATACAGCCCTAGCAGAATTTCCTCAGTTACCTCCTCCAACTCCGGTAAAGAAGGAAACAATATCCGGAACTTCAAAACAGTCATTAAATAGTTATGCCAAGAGAAGTATAAACAGTTATTCTGAGGCAGTACAGCCTCCTATCAAACATGAACAGGCAGCAAGCTCTTCAACAGCAAACCCTCAGAAATTCGACTGGATAAATAGTCAACAGATACCGGTTATTGCCATTGAAAGAAAGTTCGTTGAAAAACGAATTACAGAAATTATCAAGACCTGCTACTCAGACAGGAATTACATAGAAACCGATAACCCTTATAAAACTAGAGAGTTTTATGAGGCCATATTAATAGCAACAAATTCAATAGAAATCGAGAATGAATTGGCAGACAGAAATGATCCAAGGAGTATTCGATACTCCAAGTTTACTATAAAAAAGATATTAAGTCCTGCGGACTGGCCAGTAGATCATCTACACACGCCAATCCAATTCCCATTACCAGTTGATTTTAAAATATCAAGTTACAATTTTTATGACTATAAAAACGCATGGATTAACTTTATATATTTAAGACCTGGCAGCCATTCATGGTTTGTCAAGTTCTGTGAACAGATTTCAACAAAACCCATTCCCAGATGGTTCTATGAATGGTGGAGTATATTCGGAGCAGATGAAAGAGTATTATCACCTTCTTTCAAACAGCTACGCACAAATTATCAAAAGGAAAATGAAGAATTAGCGGCATTACCAGAATATATACAATTATGTAAATTCTTTGTGGCAAAAAGAGTGTCCTACATTATCAGTTGGGAGTTTAACATTGAAGTACTATACAAGGTCAGATACCTTGTTAAGACTATTAAAATCAAGGGATGGACCCCTAAAAACAAACAGGTACAAAGTCAGATAAAGACCGAATCAGCTAACAGATTATCCAAAGAAGCATTGAAAAAGAAACTTCAACAGGCCTTGGCTAATTTAGACCAAGCAAACGGCAGTGAAATAGCTCAAATTACTGAATTATTGGATACTGCATCATCAACAGCTTCAGCAGAAGATAATGGAGATATGGAGGACCCACACGGGATTGCTCAAGCATATCTCACAGAATTTTAAAAAGAAGAAGACGACAAATAGATCTTACTTTACTTTTGTGAAGATAAGATTCCTGACAGGAACCCATTATCAGCAATAATGTAAATCTTATCTTACTTTATAAAAGATAAAGATTCCCCGTTTATAGCTCTCCACCTGTAAAGGAGAATAGTGTCATTAGCAGCTATAAATAGAAGTAGAAATCAGAAGTAAGGCATCACTCGAAAATCCCCTTCGAAATATTGCCTACTCTCTCTGTATTACTCTCTCTGTAAACAAATGTTCTTTGAAGTCCAATAAACAGTTCTGATTTTAATAGTAAGTCTTCTGTTCAATTAAATATTTTCAATATTTATTTTTTATTATTAGATTTAATTAAATTTTTAGTCTTTTAATTTCATAAATATGTTTTCCGCAAAGTTCTATTGCCCTCATGGTATCTTTCTTCTTCACTATTATCATTTTCGTCTAGTATAGCATATATTTTATTCTTAATGTCTTCATCTAATTCTAAACTATTAATCTTGTTTTTCTTTTTTGTTTTTACTCTACAATTATCTGCCTTATGGCCTTTCTTTCCACAATTGTAGCATTTTCCTTCAAAAGAAGGTTGTTTACTAGAAACGCAAAAGGAATTAAATTCTAAAATAATAGGAGAAAGTTCAAACACTAAACAAATAGAAGCACAAGAAGACGAATTAGGAGTCTTGGCTATCTCTAAAATTAAGTCTATTCTCTACTTAAGACTATATCTTTTAATTTTAAAAGATATTCTCTTTTAATTTCTTCATCTTTTATTTGATCTATTAGATCAAAGAAGAATTCTTTATTTTCATTTGATATGACTTTTATTGAACCTGTCCGGAAAGAAAAAAGCACATAGTACGATTACCATATATAGAAGGATTTGAAGATGGATCTATCCCCACTAAGGCTAGACCAATTCAAATGAATCAAGAATTAATGGAATATTGTAAAAAAGAAATTAATGAATTATTAGAATAGTATCTATAAAATACAATTAATAAAAAATTAAATAAATTACATAAAAGACGAAATTAAAATTGTTAAAATAGAAGACCAGCTTAAAGATAAATTAATTCAAAATAAAATACTACAAACCCTTAGGCATTGGGTAGATCTGAACAGACTTCAGATTCTATTTCTTTTTGGGTTTGTAGTATTTTATTTTGAATTAATTTATCTTTAAGCTGGTCATCCTTTTAGTATGAAAAATATTCTACAAAAATTTGATAAAAAAGAAGAAAAAATATCTATATCAGATCTTTATGCAGAATTAACAACATTAAAACAAGAAGTTAACATTTTAAAACAAAAAGTTAATAAAATAGAGGAAGAAAACCATAGATTTTTAAACTTTGATGATTCATTAATAGCGGTATTACAAAGTAACATGGCAAATGGGCCAGTATACTTTAACTGTTATCCAAATTTCTCAGTTGATATTAATGACCCAACAATATTAGATACTCTAACATTAAATGTTAAAACAAAACATTTAAATAGTAAACATCAAGCCAGAGAAATAGCTATAATATATAGAGTATATTATAAATTAATGAAAACCACTCTAGCTCCCAAAGCTAAACCAAGTAGAGCTCGTAAAGGAGTTACAATGTTAATGAAAGCAAATATTAGACATCATAATATATTTGTCCCAAGATTACTTAAATGGGATGAAGTCTTATCAAAAGATGAATGGCACTTTGATTCCATCACGGAACCAAAAGTAGAAGATGAATCTATACAAATAGAACAAGTTATACAACATACAGATGGCTCAATAGATTTAAAATTCCTAAAATCTAGATCCTTTAACGCTACATCTTCATCTTCCAGGATGTCCTTTTCAAGGCCATCTACTTCTTGTCCACTGGAGGAAGAAGACATAATAAGCAAAAACTTAAAAGGTGTTAACTTCAGTAAAAAAATTCCACAACCAGAATACAAACCTGTCATAATCAATCAACCATCAAGCCCAACTTTTAGTGAAATAAATGATTCCTTAGGAATGATAACATTAGAAGAACCATTTGAACCAGATATAAAATATCTTCAACAACTCTGGGTAAAACCAGAAAATAATATTAAAAGAGAATGGTATAGAAACAATTACACTTTAGAACAGAGGAAATCATTTAGAGATAAATGGATGAAAGATATGAAAAAATGGAAGTGTAGTTTAGAATTTTTTAAATGGTTTGAATATACAGGAAAATTAGCTAACTGTGAATCTTTAAATATGGTAGTTAAAAAATGGTATACAAAAAGTAATAAAATAATAGAATCTACCATTCCCCCACTAGAAGAAATAAATATACCAGTAGGTGATCAAATAGTAATAGGAAATCCTTTTAAAAGAACATCAATAGATGCCCAAGGAGAACCCAAAAATAAAGATATTAATAAATTAATAGAACAAAATAATTATACAAATCAAATACTACATGTCATAGCTAATCAAGTAGAAGAAGCAAGAAGCAAATCTTCTTTTAAATCATTCCCAGAAAAAAGAATAAAATTTGAAGATAATATTGAAAAAAATCCAATTTTCAGGCTACCTAGTATGTCAAAAGATAAATTCCCTAATATTCCTAAAGGTGGACTAGAAATAAAAGATGATGTTCTAGAAGAAATTACCAAAAGGTTAAAATCATCTTTAACGATAAATACAATTCCAAAAGAAAAAGAAAATTCGATAAAAACCTTATCTGAATTAAATGATCAATTAAATAAATTAGGATCTAATTATCATCATAAGAAAAATTATTATAAAAAACCTACATTTCCTGATATACAGTATGAAGAAGAACATCTAGTATCATTCAGTTCTCACTCAGGTGATGCTATAACTGAATGGAATATAGATGGACAAGCAGAACATCAAATACTTAATAGATTACATGAAATGGGAATAGCAGCAACAGCCTATAAAATAAAAGGTAATACAGATAAGCAAGCAGCAACCCTGCTTTCTTACGGATTTACAGGAATGTTAAAAAATTGGTGGGACAACTATCTGTCAGATAAAGATAGAGAAACTGTCCTTAATGCTACTACAATCATAAAAATAGTTAAACAAGAAGGTAGTAGTACTAATCAAATAATAGAAGAACAAGTAAGTGAAGATGCCATAAACACTTTATTATATGCCATAATTAAACACTTTATTGGAGAACCAAAAGTATTTAAAGATAGAAGCTTAGAAATATTATCCAATTTATCATGTCCAAAATTACATGACTTTAAATGGTATAAAGACATATTTCTAAATAAAGTAATGATTAGAGAAGATTGTAATCATAGTTATTGGAAGGAAAAATTTATAAGTGGACTACCACATTTATTTGCAGATAAAGTTAGACAAAAAATAAAAGATAGATTTAACGGTGAAATACCTTATGACGGATTAACCTATGGTGATATAGTAAGCTTTATAAATATAACAGCTTTAGAATTATGTACTGATATGAAATTAAAAAATCAGTTAAAAAGAGATTACAAGATCACTAAGAAGGAATTAGGAAATTTCTGTAGTGATTTTGGATACGCTAAAATAACTGCCCCGTCTACCGAGGCAACAAGAAGATCAAAAAGGATAAATAAAAAAGACAAAAGTAGCAATAATAATTATAAAAGAAAATCTTCCAAAAGATACAAGAAGAAAAATCCAAAAAATACAAGTCAAAGTAAACAACCTTCTTTTGAAGGAAAATGCTACAATTGTGGAAAGAAAGGCCATAAGGCAGATAATTGTAGAGTAAAAACAAAAAAGAAAAACAAGATTAATAGTTTAGAATTAGATGAAGACATTAAGAATAAAATATATGCTATACTAGACGAAAATGATAATAGTGAAGAAGAAAGTTCATCCACGGAAAGCATAAGTGATGATGAACAAATTAATATAGCATATAAATCTAGTGATAGTTACACTTCTGAATCAGAGTGTGATTGTCCTAGAGGATTATGTACCTGCGGGACAGGTTCAATAAAAGTCATATCAAATGAAAATAAAGAATTCTTCTTTGATCTAATAGATCAAATAAAAGATGAAGAAATTAAAAGAGAATATCTTTTAAAATTAAAAGATATAGTCTTAAGTAGAGAATCAAATAAACCTAACATATCCAATCCTTTTAGTATGAAAAATATTCTACAAAAATTTGATAAAAAAGAAGAAAAAATATCTATATCAGATCTTTATGCAGAATTAACAACATTAAAACAAGAAGTTAACATTTTAAAACAAAAAGTTAATAAAATAGAGGAAGAAAACCTTGCTCTAGAATTAATTCAAGAAACGCAAAAGGAATTAAATTCTAAAATAATAGGAGAAAGTTCAAACACTAAACAAATAGAAGCACAAGAAGACGAATTAGGAGTCTTGGCTATCTCTAAAATTAAGTCTCAAAAATGGTATGTACCAATAAAATTAGTCATAAATAGTGAATACAGTATCCAGACAGTAGCTTTACTAGACTCTGGTGCTGACCAAAATTGTATAGTAGAAGGATTAATTCCAACAAAATATTGCGATAAAACATCAGCAAGATTATTCTCTGCATCAGGAGAAAAACTTAAAATAAAATATAAATTATCTAATGCGCATATATGTAATAATAACATATGCTTTAAAAATACTTTTATTCTGATAAAAGATTTAAATGAGGAAGTTATATTAGGAACTCCCTTTTTAACTCAGATATCTCCTTTTACAGTTAATACAACAGGTATTACTACCAATAATCTTGGTAAAGAAATAATATTTTATTTCCTAAATGGTCCAAAGCAAAGAGAAATAGATACTCTAAAAGAAAGAAGTATCTATAAAATACAATTAATAAAAAATCAAATAAATTACATAAAAGACGAAATTAAAATTGTTAAAATAGAAGATCAGCTTAAAGATAAATTAATTCAAAATAAAATACTACAAACCCAAAAAGAAATAGAATCTGAAGTCTGTTCAGATCTACCCAATGCCTTTTGGGAAAGAAAAAAGCACATAGTACGATTACCATATATAGAAGGATTTGAAGATGGATCTATCCCCACTAAGGCTAGACCAATTCAAATGAATCAAGAATTAATGGAATATTGTAAAAAAGAAATTAATGAATTATTAGAAAAGAAAATAATTCGTCCCTCTAAGTCACCTTGGAGTTGTTCCGCATTTTATGTAAATAACAATGCTGAACGAGAAAGAGGAGCTCCAAGATTAGTTATAAATTATAAACCTTTAAACAAAGTATTAAGATGGATAAGATATCCAATTCCAAATAAAAGAGATTTATTAAAAAGAACGTATAAGGCAAAAATATATAGTAAATTTGATATGAAATCAGGATTTTGGCAAATCCAAATAGATGAAAGGGATAAGTATAAAACAGCATTTAATGTGCCCTTTGGCCAATATGAATGGAATGTTATGCCCTTTGGGTTAAAAAATGCCCCATCAGAATTTCAAAATATAATGAATAATATATTTAACCCATATAGTTCATTCTCAATAGTTTATATAGATGACGTATTAATATTTTCAGAAAATATAGATCAACATTTTAGGCATTTAAAGATATTTCTTAATATTATTAAGAAAAATGGGCTGGTAGTGAGTGCCAAAAAGATCAAACTATTTCAAACCTCTATCAGATTTTTAGGACATGACTTATCTCAAGGCATGTATAAACCAATTTATAGAGCCATAGAATTCTCTACAAAATTTCCAGATGTTTTAACAGATAAAACTCAGTTACAAAGATTTTTAGGAAGCCTCAACTATGTCTCAGATTTTATTCCGAATCTTAGACAAATATGTGAACCCCTTTATCAGCGTCTTAGGAAAAATCCAATTCCTTGGAGCCAAGAACAAACACAAACAGTCCAAAAAGTCAAAAGAATTGTTCAAAGACTTCCATGTCTAGGCATACCACATCCGGATGCCTTTATGATTGTTGAAACCGATGCCTCTGAAATAGGTTTCGGAGGAATTCTTAAACAGCGTCTCTCTCTAAAAGAGTCTGAACAATTAGTCCGATACTGCTCTGGCATATGGAACGGAACTCAAAAAAATTATAGTACTATTAAAAAAGAAATTTTATCGATAGTTTTATGTATAACTAAATTTCAAGATGATCTGATAAACAAAGAATTTCTTTTAAGAGTTGATTGTAAAGCAGCAAAAGATGTTTTGCAAAAAGATGTTAAAAATTTAGTTTCAAAACAAATATTTGCCAGATGGCAAGCTTTATTATCAAGCTTTGATTTTCAAATAGAATTTATTAAAGGAGAAGACAATAGTCTTCCAGATTTTTTAACCAGAGAATTCTTACAGAAAAATCATGCGGCCCTTATTTCCAGTAAGGCCCCCAAGGCAATTCATGGAGCAGCATCATAACCAGAACCCACACATAAACAAATATACAGCCCTAGCAGAATTTCCTCAGTTACCTCCTCCAACTCCGGTAAAGAAGGAAACAATATCCGGAACTTCAAAACAGTCATTAAATAGTTATGCCAAGAGAAGTATAAACAGTTATTCTGAGGCAGTACAGCCTCCTATCAAACATGAACAGGCAGCAAGCTCTTCAACAGCAAACCCTCAGAAATTCGACTGGATAAATAGTCAACAGATACCGGTTATTGCCATTGAAAGAAAGTTCGTTGAAAAACGAATTACAGAAATTATCAAGACCTGCTACTCAGACAGGAATTACATAGAAACCGATAACCCTTATAAAACTAGAGAGTTTTATGAGGCCATATTAATAGCAACAAATTCAATAGAAATCGAGAATGAATTGGCAGACAGAAATGATCCAAGGAGTATTCGATACTCCAAGTTTACTATAAAAAAGATATTAAGTCCTGCGGACTGGCCAGTAGATCATCTACACACGCCAATCCAATTCCCATTACCAGTTGATTTTAAAATATCAAGTTACAATTTTTATGACTATAAAAACGCATGGATTAACTTTATATATTTAAGACCTGGCAGCCATTCATGGTTTGTCAAGTTCTGTGAACAGATTTCAACAAAACCCATTCCCAGATGGTTCTATGAATGGTGGAGTATATTCGGAGCAGATGAAAGAGTATTATCACCTTCTTTCAAACAGCTACGCACAAATTATCAAAAGGAAAATGAAGAATTAGCGGCATTACCAGAATATATACAATTATGTAAATTCTTTGTGGCAAAAAGAGTGTCCTACATTATCAGTTGGGAGTTTAACATTGAAGTACTATACAAGGTCAGATACCTTGTTAAGACTATTAAAATCAAGGGATGGACCCCTAAAAACAAACAGGTACAAAGTCAGATAAAGACCGAATCAGCTAACAGATTATCCAAAGAAGCATTGAAAAAGAAACTTCAACAGGCCTTGGCTAATTTAGACCAAGCAAACGGCAGTGAAATAGCTCAAATTACTGAATTATTGGATACTGCATCATCAACAGCTTCAGCAGAAGATAATGGAGATATGGAAGACCCACACGGGATTGCTCAAGCATATCTCACAGAATTTTAAAAAGAAGAAGACGACAAATAGATCTTACTTTACTTTTGTGAAGATAAGATTCCTGACAGGAACCCATTATCAGCAATAATGTAAATCTTATCTTACTTTATAAAAGATAAAGATTCCCCGTTTATAGCTCTCCACCTGTAAAGGAGAATAGTGTCATTAGCAGCTATAAATAGAAGTAGAAATCAGAAGTAAGGCATCACTCGAAAATCCCCTTCGAAATATTGCCTACTCTCTCTGTATTACTCTCTCTGTAAACAAATGTTCTTTGAAGTCCAATAAACAGTTCTGATTTTAATAGTAAGTCTTCTGTTCAATTAAATATTTTCAATATTTATTTTTTATTATTAGATTTAATTAAATTTTTAGTCTTTTAATTTCATAAATATGTTTTCCGCAAAGTTCTATTGCCCTCATGGTATCAGAGCCAATATGATCGTCGGCTAAATCACCTGTTATCCTTGTTAACTCGAAATTTTCTGTTAAGCCTGTTTTCTTGTTCATATCTCTTAGTCCTTATCCTTGTGTCGAGGTAACCGATTAATCTCCGGTTTAGACGTTGGTAAGCCATAAAGTTCCGTTGGATTAGCCCGTTGAGTCTAGGAGGACGTAGGGCCGGACCCGGATTGGTGTTCCCGTCGCTTAGCTACATAGGATAAGAACGAAAGAAATCCGAATAAAGAAAACACCTTAATAGAAAAGAGTAGAGTTAACTATAGGATAACCCCCCCCATAAGAAAACAAAAAATACTTAACTCCCGTATTATATGAAACACTGGTTTAACAAATATAATGATAATGATTATTATATCTATTTTATGAATATATGTTTTTCTGATTTAATAAATAACGATAATCCTTACGTAAAAGAAACTCTTCTGCTATATTATAAACTTTGGAGAAGAGATTTCCTTAATAAAAATAAAAATATAATATTTTAAAAATGAATATGGATCCAGGTTATCTAGAACTCTGGATAAATATTGATAAAGAAATTAATGACCATGAAAAGCTTTTAAAAGATAACCTACATAGATATCTCTTAACAGGAAATATTGATTTTATACATTATATGCAAAATAATATTTCAGAAATACTTAGATTAAAACCTATAGCTGAAAGTTATTATAGAAAAGCTTGTGACGGTCCAGGAGTTCATTATTAAAATGGAAGGATCATCGCAGTCAGTATTAAACAGTATAAACCTATCAACAGAAGTAGATAAAATATCAAAAATAGAAAATAATCTGTTAAATTGGAATATTCCCAAAGAGAAGTTAGAAAAGATATATGAAGTCGGAGGATTTGACTTCATAAATAGATTTAATATTAAAACATGTGAATCAACAATTGCTATAAATCAGTCAGTTGAAACAATTCAACTATTGTCTATAAAAGATATAGAAAAATATAGAAAAAGTTATAAGTTCCTACATATAGGACTAGTGCAAGTGGCTGTAAAACCACTTCATAGACTAGGATTAGATATTCCCATATGTCTATTATTAAGAGATAATAGATTTTTAAACTTTGATGATTCATTAATAGCGGTATTACAAAGTAACATGGCAAATGGGCCAGTATACTTTAACTGTTATCCAAATTTCTCAGTTGATATTAATGACCCAACAATATTAGATACTCTAACATTAAATGTTAAAACAAAACATTTAAATAGTAAACATCAAGCCAGAGAAATAGCTATAATATATAGAGTATATTATAAATTAATGAAAACCACTCTAGCTCCCAAAGCTAAACCAAGTAGAGCTCGTAAAGGAGTTACAATGTTAATGGAAGCAAATATTAGACATCATAATATATTTGTCCCAAGATTACTTAAATGGGATGAAGTCTTATCAAAAGATGAATGGCACTTTGATTCCATCACGGAACCAAAAGTAGAAGATGAATCTATACAAATAGAACAAGTTATACAACATACAGATGGCTCAATAGATTTAAAATTCCTAAAATCTAGATCCTTTAACGCTACATCTTCATCTTCCAGGATGTCCTTTTCAAGGCCATCTACTTCTTGTCCACTGGAGGAAGAAGACATAATAAGCAAAAACTTAAAAGGTGTTAACTTCAGTAAAAAAATTCCACAACCAGAATACAAACCTGTCATAATCAATCAACCATCAAGCCCAACTTTTAGTGAAATAAATGATTCCTTAGGAATGATAACATTAGAAGAACCATTTGAACCAGATATAAAATATCTTCAACAACTCTGGGTAAAACCAGAAAATAATATTAAAAGAGAATGGTATAGAAACAATTACACTTTAGAACAGAGGAAATCATTTAGAGATAAATGGATGAAAGATATGAAAAAATGGAAGTGTAGTTTAGAATTTTTTAAATGGTTTGAATATACAGGAAAATTAGCTAACTGTGAATCTTTAAATATGGTAGTTAAAAAATGGTATACAAAAAGTAATAAAATAATAGAATCTACCATTCCCCCACTAGAAGAAATAAATATACCAGTAGGTGATCAAATAGTAATAGGAAATCCTTTTAAAAGAACATCAATAGATGCCCAAGGAGAACCCAAAAATAAAGATATTAATAAATTAATAGAACAAAATAATTATACAAATCAAATACTACATGTCATAGCTAATCAAGTAGAAGAAGCAAGAAGCAAATCTTCTTTTAAATCATTCCCAGAAAAAAGAATAAAATTTGAAGATAATATTGAAAAAAATCCAATTTTCAGGCTACCTAGTATGTCAAAAGATAAATTCCCTAATATTCCTAAAGGTGGACTAGAAATAAAAGATGATGTTCTAGAAGAAATTACCAAAAGGTTAAAATCATCTTTAACGATAAATACAATTCCAAAAGAAAAAGAAAATTCGATAAAAACCTTATCTGAATTAAATGATCAATTAAATAAATTAGGATCTAATTATCATCATAAGAAAAATTATTATAAAAAACCTACATTTCCTGATATACAGTATGAAGAAGAACATCTAGTATCATTCAGTTCTCACTCAGGTGATGCTATAACTGAATGGAATATAGATGGACAAGCAGAACATCAAATACTTAATAGATTACATGAAATGGGAATAGCAGCAACAGCCTATAAAATAAAAGGTAATACAGATAAGCAAGCAGCAACCCTGCTTTCTTACGGATTTACAGGAATGTTAAAAAATTGGTGGGACAACTATCTGTCAGATAAAGATAGAGAAACTGTCCTTAATGCTACTACAATCATAAAAATAGTTAAACAAGAAGGTAGTAGTACTAATCAAATAATAGAAGAACAAGTAAGTGAAGATGCCATAAACACTTTATTATATGCCATAATTAAACACTTTATTGGAGAACCAAAAGTATTTAAAGATAGAAGCTTAGAAATATTATCCAATTTATCATGTCCAAAATTACATGACTTTAAATGGTATAAAGACATATTTCTAAATAAAGTAATGATTAGAGAAGATTGTAATCATAGTTATTGGAAGGAAAAATTTATAAGTGGACTACCACATTTATTTGCAGATAAAGTTAGACAAAAAATAAAAGATAGATTTAACGGTGAAATACCTTATGACGGATTAACCTATGGTGATATAGTAAGCTTTATAAATATAACAGCTTTAGAATTATGTACTGATATGAAATTAAAAAATCAGTTAAAAAGAGATTACAAGATCACTAAGAAGGAATTAGGAAATTTCTGTAGTGATTTTGGATACGCTAAAATAACTGCCCCGTCTACCGAGGCAACAAGAAGATCAAAAAGGATAAATAAAAAAGACAAAAGTAGCAATAATAATTATAAAAGAAAATCTTCCAAAAGATACAAGAAGAAAAATCCAAAAAATACAAGTCAAAGTAAACAACCTTCTTTTGAAGGAAAATGCTACAATTGTGGAAAGAAAGGCCATAAGGCAGATAATTGTAGAGTAAAAACAAAAAAGAAAAACAAGATTAATAGTTTAGAATTAGATGAAGACATTAAGAATAAAATATATGCTATACTAGACGAAAATGATAATAGTGAAGAAGAAAGTTCATCCACGGAAAGCATAAGTGATGATGAACAAATTAATATAGCATATAAATCTAGTGATAGTTACACTTCTGAATCAGAGTGTGATTGTCCTAGAGGATTATGTACCTGCGGGACAGGTTCAATAAAAGTCATATCAAATGAAAATAAAGAATTCTTCTTTGATCTAATAGATCAAATAAAAGATGAAGAAATTAAAAGAGAATATCTTTTAAAATTAAAAGATATAGTCTTAAGTAGAGAATCAAATAAACCTAACATATCCAATCCTTTTAGTATGAAAAATATTCTACAAAAATTTGATAAAAAAGAAGAAAAAATATCTATATCAGATCTTTATGCAGAATTAACAACATTAAAACAAGAAGTTAACATTTTAAAACAAAAAGTTAATAAAATAGAGGAAGAAAACCTTGCTCTAGAATTAATTCAAGAAACGCAAAAGGAATTAAATTCTAAAATAATAGGAGAAAGTTCAAACACTAAACAAATAGAAGCACAAGAAGACGAATTAGGAGTCTTGGCTATCTCTAAAATTAAGTCTCAAAAATGGTATGTACCAATAAAATTAGTCATAAATAGTGAATACAGTATCCAGACAGTAGCTTTACTAGACTCTGGTGCTGACCAAAATTGTATAGTAGAAGGATTAATTCCAACAAAATATTGCGATAAAACATCAGCAAGATTATTCTCTGCATCAGGAGAAAAACTTAAAATAAAATATAAATTATCTAATGCGCATATATGTAATAATAACATATGCTTTAAAAATACTTTTATTCTGATAAAAGATTTAAATGAGGAAGTTATATTAGGAACTCCCTTTTTAACTCAGATATCTCCTTTTACAGTTAATACAACAGGTATTACTACCAATAATCTTGGTAAAGAAATAATATTTTATTTCCTAAATGGTCCAAAGCAAAGAGAAATAGATACTCTAAAAGAAAGAAGTATCTATAAAATACAATTAATAAAAAATCAAATAAATTACATAAAAGACGAAATTAAAATTGTTAAAATAGAAGACCAGCTTAAAGATAAATTAATTCAAAATAAAATACTACAAACCCAAAAAGAAATAGAATCTGAAGTCTGTTCAGATCTACCCAATGCCTTTTGGGAAAGAAAAAAGCACATAGTACGATTACCATATATAGAAGGATTTGAAGATGGATCTATCCCCACTAAGGCTAGACCAATTCAAATGAATCAAGAATTAATGGAATATTGTAAAAAAGAAATTAATGAATTATTAGAAAAGAAAATAATTCGTCCCTCTAAGTCACCTTGGAGTTGTTCCGCATTTTATGTAAATAACAATGCTGAACGAGAAAGAGGAGCTCCAAGATTAGTTATAAATTATAAACCTTTAAACAAAGTATTAAGATGGATAAGATATCCAATTCCAAATAAAAGAGATTTATTAAAAAGAACGTATAAGGCAAAAATATATAGTAAATTTGATATGAAATCAGGATTTTGGCAAATCCAAATAGATGAAAGGGATAAGTATAAAACAGCATTTAATGTGCCCTTTGGCCAATATGAATGGAATGTTATGCCCTTTGGGTTAAAAAATGCCCCATCAGAATTTCAAAATATAATGAATAATATATTTAACCCATATAGTTCATTCTCAATAGTTTATATAGATGACGTATTAATATTTTCAGAAAATATAGATCAACATTTTAGGCATTTAAAGATATTTCTTAATATTATTAAGAAAAATGGGCTGGTAGTGAGTGCCAAAAAGATCAAACTATTTCAAACCTCTATCAGATTTTTAGGACATGACTTATCTCAAGGCATGTATAAACCAATTTATAGAGCCATAGAATTCTCTACAAAATTTCCAGATGTTTTAACAGATAAAACTCAGTTACAAAGATTTTTAGGAAGCCTCAACTATGTCTCAGATTTTATTCCGAATCTTAGACAAATATGTGAACCCCTTTATCAGCGTCTTAGGAAAAATCCAATTCCTTGGAGCCAAGAACAAACACAAACAGTCCAAAAAGTCAAAAGAATTGTTCAAAGACTTCCATGTCTAGGCATACCACATCCGGATGCCTTTATGATTGTTGAAACCGATGCCTCTGAAATAGGTTTCGGAGGAATTCTTAAACAGCGTCTCTCTCTAAAAGAGTCTGAACAATTAGTCCGATACTGCTCTGGCATATGGAACGGAACTCAAAAAAATTATAGTACTATTAAAAAAGAAATTTTATCGATAGTTTTATGTATAACTAAATTTCAAGATGATCTGATAAACAAAGAATTTCTTTTAAGAGTTGATTGTAAAGCAGCAAAAGATGTTTTGCAAAAAGATGTTAAAAATTTAGTTTCAAAACAAATATTTGCCAGATGGCAAGCTTTATTATCAAGCTTTGATTTTCAAATAGAATTTATTAAAGGAGAAGACAATAGTCTTCCAGATTTTTTAACCAGAGAATTCTTACAGAAAAATCATGCGGCCCTTATTTCCAGTAAGGCCCCCAAGGCAATTCATGGAGCAGCATCATAACCAGAACCCACACATAAACAAATATACAGCCCTAGCAGAATTTCCTCAGTTACCTCCTCCAACTCCGGTAAAGAAGGAAACAATATCCGGAACTTCAAAACAGTCATTAAATAGTTATGCCAAGAGAAGTATAAACAGTTATTCTGAGGCAGTACAGCCTCCTATCAAACATGAACAGGCAGCAAGCTCTTCAACAGCAAACCCTCAGAAATTCGACTGGATAAATAGTCAACAGATACCGGTTATTGCCATTGAAAGAAAGTTCGTTGAAAAACGAATTACAGAAATTATCAAGACCTGCTACTCAGACAGGAATTACATAGAAACCGATAACCCTTATAAAACTAGAGAGTTTTATGAGGCCATATTAATAGCAACAAATTCAATAGAAATCGAGAATGAATTGGCAGACAGAAATGATCCAAGGAGTATTCGATACTCCAAGTTTACTATAAAAAAGATATTAAGTCCTGCGGACTGGCCAGTAGATCATCTACACACGCCAATCCAATTCCCATTACCAGTTGATTTTAAAATATCAAGTTACAATTTTTATGACTATAAAAACGCATGGATTAACTTTATATATTTAAGACCTGGCAGCCATTCATGGTTTGTCAAGTTCTGTGAACAGATTTCAACAAAACCCATTCCCAGATGGTTCTATGAATGGTGGAGTATATTCGGAGCAGATGAAAGAGTATTATCACCTTCTTTCAAACAGCTACGCACAAATTATCAAAAGGAAAATGAAGAATTAGCGGCATTACCAGAATATATACAATTATGTAAATTCTTTGTGGCAAAAAGAGTGTCCTACATTATCAGTTGGGAGTTTAACATTGAAGTACTATACAAGGTCAGATACCTTGTTAAGACTATTAAAATCAAGGGATGGACCCCTAAAAACAAACAGGTACAAAGTCAGATAAAGACCGAATCAGCTAACAGATTATCCAAAGAAGCATTGAAAAAGAAACTTCAACAGGCCTTGGCTAATTTAGACCAAGCAAACGGCAGTGAAATAGCTCAAATTACTGAATTATTGGATACTGCATCATCAACAGCTTCAGCAGAAGATAATGGAGATATGGAGGACCCACACGGGATTGCTCAAGCATATCTCACAGAATTTTAAAAAGAAGAAGACGACAAATAGATCTTACTTTACTTTTGTGAAGATAAGATTCCTGACAGGAACCCATTATCAGCAATAATGTAAATCTTATCTTACTTTATAAAAGATAAAGATTCCCCGTTTATAGCTCTCCACCTGTAAAGGAGAATAGTGTCATTAGCAGCTATAAATAGAAGTAGAAATCAGAAGTAAGGCATCACTCGAAAATCCCCTTCGAAATATTGCCTACTCTCTCTGTATTACTCTCTCTGTAAACAAATGTTCTTTGAAGTCCAATAAACAGTTCTGATTTTAATAGTAAGTCTTCTGTTCAATTAAATATTTTCAATATTTATTTTTTATTATTAGATTTAATTAAATTTTTAGTCTTTTAATTTCATAAATATGTTTTCCGCAAAGTTCTATTGCCCTCATGGTATCAGAGCCAATATGATCGTCGGCTAAATCACCTGTTATCCTTGTTAACTCGAAATTTTCTGTTAAGCCTGTTTTCTTGTTCATATCTCTTAGTCCTTATCCTTGTGTCGAGGTAACCGATTAATCTCCGGTTTAGACGTTGGTAAGCCATAAAGTTCCGTTGGATTAGCCCGTTGAGTCTAGGAGGACGTAGGGCCGGACCCGGATTGGTGTTCCCGTCGCTTAGCTACATAGGATAAGAACGAAAGAAATCCGAATAAAGAAAACACCTTAATAGAAAAGAGTAGAGTTAACTATAGGATAACCCCCCCCCCCCCATAAGAAAACAAAAAACACTTAACTCCCGTATTATATGAAACACTGGTTTAACAAATATAATGATAATGATTATTATATCTATTTTATGAATATATGTTTTTCTGATTTAATAAATAACGATAATCCTTACGTAAAAGAAACTCTTCTGCTATATTATAAACTTTGGAGAAGAGATTTCCTTAATAAAAATAAAAATATAATATTTTAAAAATGAATATGGATCCAGGTTATCTAGAACTCTGGATAAATATTGATAAAGAAATTAATGACCATGAAAAGCTTTTAAAAGATAACCTACATAGATATCTCTTAACAGGAAATATTGATTTTATACATTATATGCAAAATAATATTTCAGAAATACTTAGATTAAAACCTATAGCTGAAAGTTATTATAGAAAAGCTTGTGACGGTCCAGGAGTTCATTATTAAAATGGAAGGATCATCGCAGTCAGTATTAAACAGTATAAACCTATCAACAGAAGTAGATAAAATATCAAAAATAGAAAATAATCTGTTAAATTGGAATATTCCCAAAGAGAAGTTAGAAAAGATATATGAAGTCGGAGGATTTGACTTCATAAATAGATTTAATATTAAAACATGTGAATCAACAATTGCTATAAATCAGTCAGTTGAAACAATTCAACTATTGTCTATAAAAGATATAGAAAAATATAGAAAAAGTTATAAGTTCCTACATATAGGACTAGTGCAAGTGGCTGTAAAACCACTTCATAGACTAGGATTAGATATTCCCATATGTCTATTATTAAGAGATAATAGATTTTTAAACTTTGATGATTCATTAATAGCGGTATTACAAAGTAACATGGCAAATGGGCCAGTATACTTTAACTGTTATCCAAATTTCTCAGTTGATATTAATGACCCAACAATATTAGATACTCTAACATTAAATGTTAAAACAAAACATTTAAATAGTAAACATCAAGCCAGAGAAATAGCTATAATATATAGAGTATATTATAAATTAATGAAAACCACTCTAGCTCCCAAAGCTAAACCAAGTAGAGCTCGTAAAGGAGTTACAATGTTAATGGAAGCAAATATTAGACATCATAATATATTTGTCCCAAGATTACTTAAATGGGATGAAGTCTTATCAAAAGATGAATGGCACTTTGATTCCATCACGGAACCAAAAGTAGAAGATGAATCTATACAAATAGAACAAGTTATACAACATACAGATGGCTCAATAGATTTAAAATTCCTAAAATCTAGATCCTTTAACGCTACATCTTCATCTTCCAGGATGTCCTTTTCAAGGCCATCTACTTCTTGTCCACTGGAGGAAGAAGACATAATAAGCAAAAACTTAAAAGGTGTTAACTTCAGTAAAAAAATTCCACAACCAGAATACAAACCTGTCATAATCAATCAACCATCAAGCCCAACTTTTAGTGAAATAAATGATTCCTTAGGAATGATAACATTAGAAGAACCATTTGAACCAGATATAAACTATCTTCAACAACTCTGGGTAAAACCAGAAAATAATATTAAAAGAGAATGGTATAGAAACAATTACACTTTAGAACAGAGGAAATCATTTAGAGATAAATGGATGAAAGATATGAAAAAATGGAAGTGTAGTTTAGAATTTTTTAAATGGTTTGAATATACAGGAAAATTAGCTAACTGTGAATCTTTAAATATGGTAGTTAAAAAATGGTATACAAAAAGTAATAAAATAATAGAATCTACCATTCCCCCACTAGAAGAAATAAATATACCAGTAGGTGATCAAATAGTAATAGGAAATCCTTTTAAAAGAACATCAATAGATGCCCAAGGAGAACCCAAAAATAAAGATATTAATAAATTAATAGAACAAAATAATTATACAAATCAAATACTACATGTCATAGCTAATCAAGTATTTGATTTGTATAATTATTTTGTTCTATTAATTTATTAATATCTTTATTTTTGGGTTCTCCTTGGGCATCTATTGATGTTCTTTTAAAAGGATTTCCTATTACTATTTGATCACCTACTGGTATATTTATTTCTTCTAGTGGGGGAATGGTAGATTCTATTATTTTATTACTTTTTGTATACCATTTTTTAACTACCATATTTAAAGATTCACAGTTAGCTAATTTTCCTGTATATTCAAACCATTTAAAAAATTCTAAACTACACTTCCATTTTTTCATATCTTTCATCCATTTATCTCTAAATGATTTCCTCTGTTCTAAAGTGTAATTGTTTCTATACCATTCTCTTTTAATATTATTTTCTGGTTTTACCCAGAGTTGTTGAAGATATTTTATATCTGGTTCAAATGGTTCTTCTAATGTTATCATTCCTAAGGAATCATTTATTTCACTAAAAGTTGGGCTTGATGGTTGATTGATTATGACAGGTTTGTATTCTGGTTGTGGAATTTTTTTACTGAAGTTAACACCTTTTAAGTTTTTGCTTATTATGTCTTCTTCCTCCAGTGGACAAGAAGTAGATGGCCTTGAAAAGGACATCCTGGAAGATGAAGATGTAGCGTTAAAGGATCTAGATTTTAGGAATTTTAAATCTATTGAGCCATCTGTATGTTGTATAACTTGTTCTATTTGTATAGATTCATCTTCTACTTTTGGTTCCGTGATGGAATCAAAGTGTCATTCATCTTTTGATAAGACTTCATCCCATTTAAGTAATCTTGGGACAAATATATTATGATGTCTAATATTTGCTTCCATTAACATTGTAACTCCTTTACGAGCTCTACTTGGTTTAGCTTTGGGAGCTAGAGTGGTTTTCATTAATTTATAATATACTCTATATATTATAGCTATTTCTCTGGCTTGATGTTTACTATTTAAATGTTTTGTTTTAACATTTAATGTTAGAGTATCTAATATTGTTGGGTCATTAATATCAACTGAGAAATTTGGATAACAGTTAAAGTATACTGGCCCATTTGCCATGTTACTTTGTAATACCGCTATTAATGAATCATCAAAGTTTAAAAATCTATTATCTCTTAATAATAGACATATGGGAATATCTAATCCTAGTCTATGAAGTGGTTTTACAGCCACTTGCACTAGTCCTATATGTAGGAACTTATAACTTTTTCTATATTTTTCTATATCTTTTATAGACAATAGTTGAATTGTTTCAACTGACTGATTTATAGCAATTGTTGATTCACATGTTTTAATATTAAATCTATTTATGAAGTCAAATCCTCCGACTTCATATATCTTTTCTAACTTCTCTTTGGGAATATTCCAATTTAACAGATTATTTTCTATTTTTGATATTTTATCTACTTCTGTTGATAGGTTTATACTGTTTAATACTGACTGCGATGATCCTTCCATTTTAATAATGAACTCCTGGACCGTCACAAGCTTTTCTATAATAACTTTCAGCTATAGGTTTTAATCTAAGTATCTGAAATATTATTTTGCATATAATGTATAAAATCAATATTTCCTGTTAAGAGATATCTATGTAGGTTATCTTTTAAAAGCTTTTCATGGTCATTAATTTCTTTATCAATATTTATCCAGAGTTCTAGATAACCTGGATCCATATTCATTTTTAAAATATTATATTTTTATTTTTATTAAGGAAATCTCTTCTCCAAAGTTTATAATATAGCAGAAGAGTTTCTTTTACGTAAGGATTATCGTTATTTATTAAATCAGAAAAACATATATTCATAAAATAGATATAATAATCATTATCATTATATTTGTTAAACCAGTGTTTCATATAATACGGGAGTTAAGTGTTTTTTGTTTTCTTATGGGGGGGGGTTATCCTATAGTTAACTCTACTCTTTTCTATTAAGGTGTTTTCTTTATTCGGATTTCTTTCGTTCTTATCCTATGTAGCTAAGCGACGGGAACACCAATCCGGGTCCGGCCCTACGTCCTCCTAGACTCAACGGGCTAATCCAACGGAACTTTATGGCTTACCAACGTCTAAACCGGAGATTAATCGGTTACCTCGACACAAGGATAAGGACTAAGAGATATGAACAAGAAAACAGGCTTAACAGAAAATTTCGAGTTAACAAGGATAACAGGTGATTTAGCCGACGATCATATTGCCCTCTGATACCATGAGGGCAATAGAACTTTGCGGAAAACATATTTATGAAATTAAAAGACTAAAAATTTAATTAAATCTAATAATAAAAAATAAATATTGAAAATATTTAATTGAACAGAAGACTTACTATTAAAATCAGAACTGTTTATTGGACTTCAAAGAACATTTGTTTACAGAGAGAGTAATACAGAGAGAGTAGGCAATATTTCGAAGGGGATTTTCGAGTGATGCCTTACTTCTGATTTCTACTTCTATTTATAGCTGCTAATGACACTATTCTCCTTTACAGGTGGAGAGCTATAAACGGGGAATCTTTATCTTTTATAAAGTAAGATAAGATTTACATTATTGCTGATAATGGGTTCCTGTCAGGAATCTTATCTTCACAAAAGTAAAGTAAGATCTATTTGTCGTCTTCTTCTTTTTAAAATTCTGTGAGATATGCTTGAGCAATCCCGTGTGGGTCCTCCATATCTCCATTATCTTCTGCTGAAGCTGTTGATGATGCAGTATCCAATAATTCAGTAATTTGAGCTATTTCACTGCCGTTTGCTTGGTCTAAATTAGCCAAGGCCTGTTGAAGTTTCTTTTTCAATGCTTCTTTGGATAATCTGTTAGCTGATTCGGTCTTTATCTGACTTTGTACCTGTTTGTTTTTAGGGGTCCATCCCTTGATTTTAATAGTCTTAACAAGGTATCTGACCTTGTATAGTACTTCAATGTTAAACTCCCAACTGATAATGTAGGACACTCTTTTTGCCACAAAGAATTTACATAATTGTATATATTCTGGTAATGCCGCTAATTCTTCATTTTCCTTTTGATAATTTGTGCGTAGCTGTTTGAAAGAAGGTGATAATACTCTTTCATCTGCTCCGAATATACTCCACCATTCATAGAACCATCTGGGAATGGGTTTTGTTGAAATCTGTTCACAGAACTTGACAAACCATGAATGGCTGCCAGGTCTTAAATATATAAAGTTAATCCATGCGTTTTTATAGTCATAAAAATTGTAACTTGATATTTTAAAATCAACTGGTAATGGGAATTGGATTGGCGTGTGTAGATGATCTACTGGCCAGTCCGCAGGACTTAATATCTTTTTTATAGTAAACTTGGAGTATCGAATACTCCTTGGATCATTTCTGTCTGCCAATTCATTCTCGATTTCTATTGAATTTGTTGCTATTAATATGGCCTCATAAAACTCTCTAGTTTTATAAGGGTTATCGGTTTCTATGTAATTCCTGTCTGAGTAGCAGGTCTTGATAATTTCTGTAATTCGTTTTTCAACGAACTTTCTTTCAATGGCAATAACCGGTATCTGTTGACTATTTATCCAGTCGAATTTCTGAGGGTTTGCTGTTGAAGAGCTTGCTGCCTGTTCATGTTTGATAGGAGGCTGTACTGCCTCAGAATAACTGTTTATACTTCTCTTGGCATAACTATTTAATGACTGTTTTGAAGTTCCGGATATTGTTTCCTTCTTTACCGGAGTTGGAGGAGGTAACTGAGGAAATTCTGCTAGGGCTGTATATTTGTTTATGTGTGGGTTCTGGTTATGATGCTGCTCCATGAATTGCCTTGGGGGCCTTACTGGAAATAAGGGCCGCATGATTTTTCTGTAAGAATTCTCTGGTTAAAAAATCTGGAAGACTATTGTCTTCTCCTTTAATAAATTCTATTTGAAAATCAAAGCTTGATAATAAAGCTTGCCATCTGGCAAATATTTGTTTTGAAACTAAATTTTTAACATCTTTTTGCAAAACATCTTTTGCTGCTTTACAATCAACTCTTAAAAGAAATTCTTTGTTTATCAGATCATCTTGAAATTTAGTTATACATAAAACTATCGATAAAATTTCTTTTTTAATAGTACTATAATTTTTTTGAGTTCCGTTCCATATGCCAGAGCAGTATCGGACTAATTGTTCAGACTCTTTTAGAGAGAGACGCTGTTTAAGAATTCCTCCGAAACCTATTTCAGAGGCATCGGTTTCAACAATCATAAAGGCATCCGGATGTGGTATGCCTAGACATGGAAGTCTTTGAACAATTCTTTTGACTTTTTGGACTGTTTGTGTTTGTTCTTGGCTCCAAGGAATTGGATTTTTCCTAAGACGCTGATAAAGGGGTTCACATATTTGTCTAAGATTCGGAATAAAATCTGAGACATAGTTGAGGCTTCCTAAAAATCTTTGTAACTGAGTTTTATCTGTTAAAACATCTGGAAATTTTGTAGAGAATTCTATGGCTCTATAAATTGGTTTATACATGCCTTGAGATAAGTCATGTCCTAAAAATCTGATAGAGGTTTGAAATAGTTTGATCTTTTTGGCACTCACTACCAGCCCATTTTTCTTAATAATATTAAGAAATATCTTTAAATGCCTAAAATGTTGATCTATATTTTCTGAAAATATTAATACGTCATCTATATAAACTATTGAGAATGAACTATATGGGTTAAATATATTATTCATTATATTTTGAAATTCTGATGGGGCATTTTTTAACCCAAAGGGCATAACATTCCATTCATATTGGCCAAAGGGCACATTAAATGCTGTTTTATACTTATCCCTTTCATCTATTTGGATTTGCCAAAATCCTGATTTCATATCAAATTTACTATATATTTTTGCCTTATACGTTCTTTTTAATAAATCTCTTTTATTTGGAATTGGATATCTTATCCATCTTAATACTTTGTTTAAAGGTTTATAATTTATAACTAATCTTGGAGCTCCTCTTTCTCGTTCAGCATTGTTATTTACATAAAATGCGGAACAACTCCAAGGTGACTTAGAGGGACGAATTATTTTCTTTTCTAATAATTCATTAATTTCTTTTTTACAATATTCCATTAATTCTTGATTCATTTGAATTGGTCTAGCCTTAGTGGGGATAGATCCATCTTCAAATCCTTCTATATATGGTAATCGTACTATGTGCTTTTTTCTTTCCCAAAAGGCATTGGGTAGATCTGAACAGACTTCAGATTCTATTTCTTTTTGGGTTTGTAGTATTTTATTTTGAATTAATTTATCTTTAAGCTGGTCTTCTATTTTAACAATTTTAATTTCGTCTTTTATGTAATTTATTTGATTTTTTATTAATTGTATTTTATAGATACTTCTTTCTTTTAGAGTATCTATTTCTCTTTGCTTTGGACCATTTAGGAAATAAAATATTATTTCTTTACCAAGATTATTGGTAGTAATACCTGTTGTATTAACTGTAAAAGGAGATATCTGAGTTAAAAAGGGAGTTCCTAATATAACTTCCTCATTTAAATCTTTTATCAGAATAAAAGTATTTTTAAAGCATATGTTATTATTACATATATGCGCATTAGATAATTTATATTTTATTTTAAGTTTTTCTCCTGATGCAGAGAATAATCTTGCTGATGTTTTATCGCAATATTTTGTTGGAATTAATCCTTCTACTATACAATTTTGGTCAGCACCAGAGTCTAGTAAAGCTACTGTCTGGATACTGTATTCACTATTTATGACTAATTTTATTGGTACATACCATTTTTGAGACTTAATTTTAGAGATAGCCAAGACTCCTAATTCGTCTTCTTGTGCTTCTATTTGTTTAGTGTTTGAACTTTCTCCTATTATTTTAGAATTTAATTCCTTTTGCGTTTCTTGAATTAATTCTAGAGCAAGGTTTTCTTCCTCTATTTTATTAACTTTTTGTTTTAAAATGTTAACTTCTTGTTTTAATGTTGTTAATTCTGCATAAAGATCTGATATAGATATTTTTTCTTCTTTTTTATCAAATTTTTGTAGAATATTTTTCATACTAAAAGGATTGGATATGTTAGGTTTATTTGATTCTCTACTTAAGACTATATCTTTTAATTTTAAAAGATATTCTCTTTTAATTTCTTCATCTTTTATTTGATCTATTAGATCAAAGAAGAATTCTTTATTTTCATTTGATATGACTTTTATTGAACCTGTCCCGCAGGTACATAATCCTCTAGGACAATCACACTCTGATTCAGAAGTGTAACTATCACTAGATTTATATGCTATATTAATTTGTTCATCATCACTTATGCTTTCCGTGGATGAACTTTCTTCTTCACTATTATCATTTTCGTCTAGTATAGCATATATTTTATTCTTAATGTCTTCATCTAATTCTAAACTATTAATCTTGTTTTTCTTTTTTGTTTTTACTCTACAATTATCTGCCTTATGGCCTTTCTTTCCACAATTGTAGCATTTTCCTTCAAAAGAAGGTTGTTTACTTTGACTTGTATTTTTTGGATTTTTCTTCTTGTATCTTTTGGAAGATTTTCTTTTATAATTATTATTGCTACTTTTGTCTTTTTTATTTATCCTTTTTGATCTTCTTGTTGCCTCGGTAGACGGGGCAGTTATTTTAGCGTATCCAAAATCACTACAGAAATTTCCTAATTCCTTCTTAGTGATCTTGTAATCTCTTTTTAACTGATTTTTTAATTTCATATCAGTACATAATTCTAAAGCTGTTATATTTATAAAGCTTACTATATCACCATAGGTTAATCCGTCATAAGGTATTTCACCGTTAAATCTATCTTTTATTTTTTGTCTAACTTTATCTGCAAATAAATGTGGTAGTCCACTTATAAATTTTTCCTTCCAATAACTATGATTACAATCTTCTCTAATCATTACTTTATTTAGAAATATGTCTTTATACCATTTAAAGTCATGTAATTTTGGACATGATAAATTGGATAATATTTCTAAGCTTCTATCTTTAAATACTTTTGGTTCTCCAATAAAGTGTTTAATTATGGCATATAATAAAGTGTTTATGGCATCTTCACTTACTTGTTCTTCTATTATTTGATTAGTACTACTACCTTCTTGTTTAACTATTTTTATGATTGTAGTAGCATTAAGGACAGTTTCTCTATCTTTATCTGACAGATAGTTGTCCCACCAATTTTTTAACATTCCTGTAAATCCGTAAGAAAGCAGGGTTGCTGCTTGCTTATCTGTATTACCTTTTATTTTATAGGCTGTTGCTGCTATTCCCATTTCATGTAATCTATTAAGTATTTGATGTTCTGCTTGTCCATCTATATTCCATTCAGTTATAGCATCACCTGAGTGAGAACTGAATGATACTAGATGTTCTTCTTCATACTGTATATCAGGAAATGTAGGTTTTTTATAATAATTTTTCTTATGATGATAATTAGATCCTAATTTATTTAATTGATCATTTAATTCAGATAAGGTTTTTATCGAATTTTCTTTTTCTTTTGGAATTGTATTTATCGTTAAAGATGATTTTAACCTTTTGGTAATTTCTTCTAGAACATCATCTTTTATTTCTAGTCCACCTTTAGGAATATTAGGGAATTTATCTTTTGACATACTAGGTAGCCTGAAAATTGGATTTTTTTCAATATTATCTTCAAATTTTATTCTTTTTTCTGGGAATGATTTAAAAGAAGATTTGCTTCTTGCTTCTTCTACTTGATTAGCTATGACATGTAGTATTTGATTTGTATAATTATTTTGTTCTATTAATTTATTAATATCTTTATTTTTGGGTTCTCCTTGGGCATCTATTGATGTTCTTTTAAAAGGATTTCCTATTACTATTTGATCACCTACTGGTATATTTATTTCTTCTAGTGGGGGAATGGTAGATTCTATTATTTTATTACTTTTTGTATACCATTTTTTAACTACCATATTTAAAGATTCACAGTTAGCTAATTTTCCTGTATATTCAAACCATTTAAAAAATTCTAAACTACACTTCCATTTTTTCATATCTTTCATCCATTTATCTCTAAATGATTTCCTCTGTTCTAAAGTGTAATTGTTTCTATACCATTCTCTTTTAATATTATTTTCTGGTTTTACCCAGAGTTGTTGAAGATATTTTATATCTGGTTCAAATGGTTCTTCTAATGTTATCATTCCTAAGGAATCATTTATTTCACTAAAAGTTGGGCTTGATGGTTGATTGATTATGACAGGTTTGTATTCTGGTTGTGGAATTTTTTTACTGAAGTTAACACCTTTTAAGTTTTTGCTTATTATGTCTTCTTCCTCCAGTGGACAAGAAGTAGATGGCCTTGAAAAGGACATCCTGGAAGATGAAGATGTAGCGTTAAAGGATCTAGATTTTAGGAATTTTAAATCTATTGAGCCATCTGTATGTTGTATAACTTGTTCTATTTGTATAGATTCATCTTCTACTTTTGGTTCCGTGATGGAATCAAAGTGCCATTCATCTTTTGATAAGACTTCATCCCATTTAAGTAATCTTGGGACAAATATATTATGATGTCTAATATTTGCTTCCATTAACATTGTAACTCCTTTACGAGCTCTACTTGGTTTAGCTTTGGGAGCTAGAGTGGTTTTCATTAATTTATAATATACTCTATATATTATAGCTATTTCTCTGGCTTGATGTTTACTATTTAAATGTTTTGTTTTAACATTTAATGTTAGAGTATCTAATATTGTTGGGTCATTAATATCAACTGAGAAATTTGGATAACAGTTAAAGTATACTGGCCCATTTGCCATGTTACTTTGTAATACCGCTATTAATGAATCATCAAAGTTTAAAAATCTATTATCTCTTAATAATAGACATATGGGAATATCTAATCCTAGTCTATGAAGTGGTTTTACAGCCACTTGCACTAGTCCTATATGTAGGAACTTATAACTTTTTCTATATTTTTCTATATCTTTTATAGACAATAGTTGAATTGTTTCAACTGACTGATTTATAGCAATTGTTGATTCACATGTTTTAATATTAAATCTATTTATGAAGTCAAATCCTCCGACTTCATATATCTTTTCTAACTTCTCTTTGGGAATATTCCAATTTAACAGATTATTTTCTATTTTTGATATTTTATCTACTTCTGTTGATAGGTTTATACTGTTTAATACTGACTGCGATGATCCTTCCATTTTAATAATGAACTCCTGGACCGTCACAAGCTTTTCTATAATAACTTTCAGCTATAGGTTTTAATCTAAGTATTTCTGAAATATTATTTTGCATATAATGTATAAAATCAATATTTCCTGTTAAGAGATATCTATGTAGGTTATCTTTTAAAAGCTTTTCATGGTCATTAATTTCTTTATCAATATTTATCCAGAGTTCTAGATAACCTGGATCCATATTCATTTTTAAAATATTATATTTTTATTTTTATTAAGGAAATCTCTTCTCCAAAGTTTATAATATAGCAGAAGAGTTTCTTTTACGTAAGGATTATCGTTATTTATTAAATCAGAAAAACATATATTCATAAAATAGATATAATAATCATTATCATTATATTTGTTAAACCAGTGTTTCATATAATACGGGAGTTAAGTGTTTTTTGTTTTCTTATGGGGGGGGTTATCCTATAGTTAACTCTACTCTTTTCTATTAAGGTGTTTTCTTTATTCGGATTTCTTTCGTTCTTATCCTATGTAGCTAAGCGACGGGAACACCAATCCGGGTCCGGCCCTACGTCCTCCTAGACTCAACGGGCTAATCCAACGGAACTTTATGGCTTACCAACGTCTAAACCGGAGATTAATCGGTTACCTCGACACAAGGATAAGGAATAAGAGATATGAACAAGAAAACAGGCTTAACAGAAAATTTCGAGTTAACAAGGATAACAGGTGATTTAGCCGACGATCATATTGCCCTCATACCATGAGGGCAATAGAACTTTGCGGAAAACATATTTATGAAATTAAAAGACTAAAAATTTAATTAAATCTAATAATAAAAAATAAATATTGAAAATATTTAATTGAACAGAAGACTTACTATTAAAATCAGAACTGTTTATTGGACTTCAAAGAACATTTGTTTACAGAGAGAGTAATACAGAGAGAGTAGGCAATATTTCGAAGGGGATTTTCGAGTGATGCCTTACTTCTGATTTCTACTTCTATTTATAGCTGCTAATGACACTATTCTCCTTTACAGGTGGAGAGCTATTAACGGGGAATCTTTATCTTTTATAAAGTAAGATAAGATTTACATTATTGCTGATAATGGGTTCCTGTCAGGAATCTTATCTTCACAAAAGTAAAGTAAGATCTATTTGTCGTCTTCTTCTTTTTAAAATTCTGTGAGATATGCTTGAGCAATCCCGTGTGGGTCCTCCATATCTCCATTATCTTCTGCTGAAGCTGTTGATGATGCAGTATCCAATAATTCAGTAATTTGAGCTATTTCACTGCCGTTTGCTTGGTCTAAATTAGCCAAGGCCTGTTGAAGTTTCTTTTTCAATGCTTCTTTGGATAATCTGTTAGCTGATTCGGTCTTTATCTGACTTTGTACCTGTTTGTTTTTAGGGGTCCATCCCTTGATTTTAATAGTCTTAACAAGGTATCTGACCTTGTATAGTACTTCAATGTTAAACTCCCAACTGATAATGTAGGACACTCTTTTTGCCACAAAGAATTTACATAATTGTATATATTCTGGTAATGCCGCTAATTCTTCATTTTCCTTTTGATAATTTGTGCGTAGCTGTTTGAAAGAAGGTGATAATACTCTTTCATCTGCTCCGAATATACTCCACCATTCATAGAACCATCTGGGAATGGGTTTTGTTGAAATCTGTTCACAGAACTTGACAAACCATGAATGGCTGCCAGGTCTTAAATATATAAAGTTAATCCATGCGTTTTTATAGTCATAAAAATTGTAACTTGATATTTTAAAATCAACTGGTAATGGGAATTGGATTGGCGTGTGTAGATGATCTACTGGCCAGTCCGCAGGACTTAATATCTTTTTTATAGTAAACTTGGAGTATCGAATACTCCTTGGATCATTTCTGTCTGCCAATTCATTCTCGATTTCTATTGAATTTGTTGCTATTAATATGGCCTCATAAAACTCTCTAGTTTTATAAGGGTTATCGGTTTCTATGTAATTCCTGTCTGAGTAGCAGGTCTTGATAATTTCTGTAATTCGTTTTTCAACGAACTTTCTTTCAATGGCAATAACCGGTATCTGTTGACTATTTATCCAGTCGAATTTCTGAGGGTTTGCTGTTGAAGAGCTTGCTGCCTGTTCATGTTTGATAGGAGGCTGTACTGCCTCAGAATAACTGTTTATACTTCTCTTGGCATAACTATTTAATGACTGTTTTGAAGTTCCGGATATTGTTTCCTTCTTTACCGGAGTTGGAGGAGGTAACTGAGGAAATTCTGCTAGGGCTATATATTTGTTTATGTGTGGGTTCTGGTTATGATGCTGCTCCATGAATTGCCTTGGGGGCCTTACTGGAAATAAGGGCCGCATGATTTTTCTGTAAGAATTCTCTGGTTAAAAAATCTGGAAGACTATTGTCTTCTCCTTTAATAAATTCTATTTGAAAATCAAAGCTTGATAATAAAGCTTGCCATCTGGCAAATATTTGTTTTGAAACTAAATTTTTAACATCTTTTTGCAAAACATCTTTTGCTGCTTTACAATCAACTCTTAAAAGAAATTCTTTGTTTATCAGATCATCTTGAAATTTAGTTATACATAAAACTATCGATAAAATTTCTTTTTTAATAGTACTATAATTTTTTTGAGTTCCGTTCCATATGCCAGAGCAGTATCGGACTAATTGTTCAGACTCTTTTAGAGAGAGACGCTGTTTAAGAATTCCTCCGAAACCTATTTCAGAGGCATCGGTTTCAACAATCATAAAGGCATCCGGATGTGGTATGCCTAGACATGGAAGTCTTTGAACAATTCTTTTGACTTTTTGGACTGTTTGTGTTTGTTCTTGGCTCCAAGGAATTGGATTTTTCCTAAGACGCTGATAAAGGGGTTCACATATTTGTCTAAGATTCGGAATAAAATCTGAGACATAGTTGAGGCTTCCTAAAAATCTTTGTAACTGAGTTTTATCTGTTAAAACATCTGGAAATTTTGTAGAGAATTCTATGGCTCTATAAATTGGTTTATACATGCCTTGAGATAAGTCATGTCCTAAAAATCTGATAGAGGTTTGAAATAGTTTGATCTTTTTGGCACTCACTACCAGCCCATTTTTCTTAATAATATTAAGAAATATCTTTAAATGCCTAAAATGTTGATCTATATTTTCTGAAAATATTAATACGTCATCTATATAAACTATTGAGAATGAACTATATGGGTTAAATATATTATTCATTATATTTTGAAATTCTGATGGGGCATTTTTTAACCCAAAGGGCATAACATTCCATTCATATTGGCCAAAGGGCACATTAAATGCTGTTTTATACTTATCCCTTTCATCTATTTGGATTTGCCAAAATCCTGATTTCATATCAAATTTACTATATATTTTTGCCTTATACGTTCTTTTTAATAAATCTCTTTTATTTGGAATTGGATATCTTATCCATCTTAATACTTTGTTTAAAGGTTTATAATTTATAACTAATCTTGGAGCTCATCTTTCTCGTTCAGCATTGTTATTTACATAAAATGCGGAACAACTCCAAGGTGACTTAGAGGGACGAATTATTTTCTTTTCTAATAATTCATTAATTTCTTTTTTACAATATTCCATTAATTCTTGATTCATTTGAATTGGTCTAGCCTTAGTGGGGATAGATCCATCTTCAAATCCTTCTATATATGGTAATCGTACTATGTGCTTTTTTCTTTCCCAAAAGGCATTGGGTAGATCTGAACAGACTTCAGATTCTATTTCTTTTTGGGTTTGTAGTATTTTATTTTGAATTAATTTATCTTTAAGCTGGTCTTCTATTTTAACAATTTTAATTTCGTCTTTTATGTAATTTATTTGATTTTTTATTAATTGTATTTTATAGATACTTCTTTCTTTTAGAGTATCTATTTCTCTTTGCTTTGGACCATTTAGGAAATAAAATATTATTTCTTTACCAAGATTATTGGTAGTAATACCTGTTGTATTAACTGTAAAAGGAGATATCTGAGTTAAAAAGGGAGTTCCTAATATAACTTCCTCATTTAAATCTTTTATCAGAATAAAAGTATTTTTAAAGCATATGTTATTATTACATATATGCGCATTAGATAATTTATATTTTATTTTAAGTTTTTCTCCTGATGCAGAGAATAATCTTGCTGATGTTTTATCGCAATATTTTGTTGGAATTAATCCTTCTACTATACAATTTTGGTCAGCACCAGAGTCTAGTAAAGCTACTGTCTGGATACTGTATTCACTATTTATGACTAATTTTATTGGTACATACCATTTTTGAGACTTAATTTTAGAGATAGCCAAGACTCCTAATTCGTCTTCTTGTGCTTCTATTTGTTTAGTGTTTGAACTTTCTCCTATTATTTTAGAATTTAATTCCTTTTGCGTTTCTTGAATTAATTCTAGAGCAAGGTTTTCTTCCTCTATTTTATTAACTTTTTGTTTTAAAATGTTAACTTCTTGTTTTAATGTTGTTAATTCTGCATAAAGATCTGATATAGATATTTTTTCTTCTTTTTTATCAAATTTTTGTAGAATATTTTTCATACTAAAAGGATTGGATATGTTAGGTTTATTTGATTCTCTACTTAAGACTATATCTTTTAATTTTAAAAGATATTCTCTTTTAATTTCTTCATCTTTTATTTGATCTATTAGATCAAAGAAGAATTCTTTATTTTCATTTGATATGACTTTTATTGAACCTGTCCCGCAGGTACATAATCCTCTAGGACAATCACACTCTGATTCAGAAGTGTAACTATCACTAGATTTATATGCTATATTAATTTGTTCATCATCACTTATGCTTTCCGTGGATGAACTTTCTTCTTCACTATTATCATTTTCGTCTAGTATAGCATATATTTTATTCTTAATGTCTTCATCTAATTCTAAACTATTAATCTTGTTTTTCTTTTTTGTTTTTACTCTACAATTATCTGCCTTATGGCCTTTCTTTCCACAATTGTAGCATTTTCCTTCAAAAGAAGGTTGTTTACTTTGACTTGTATTTTTTGGATTTTTCTTCTTGTATCTTTTGGAAGATTTTCTTTTATAATTATTATTGCTACTTTTGTCTTTTTTATTTATCCTTTTTGATCTTCTTGTTGCCTCGGTAGACGGGGCAGTTATTTTAGCGTATCCAAAATCACTACAGAAATTTCCTAATTCCTTCTTAGTGATCTTGTAATCTCTTTTTAACTGATTTTTTAATTTCATATCAGTACATAATTCTAAAGCTGTTATATTTATAAAGCTTACTATATCACCATAGGTTAATTCGTCATAAGGTATTTCACCGTTAAATCTATCTTTTATTTTTTGTCTAACTTTATCTGCAAATAAATGTGGTAGTCCACTTATAAATTTTTCCTTCCAATAACTATGATTACAATCTTCTCTAATCATTACTTTATTTAGAAATATGTCTTTATACCATTTAAAGTCATGTAATTTTGGACATGATAAATTGGATAATATTTCTAAGCTTCTATCTTTAAATACTTTTGGTTCTCCAATAAAGTGTTTAATTATGGCATATAATAAAGTGTTTATGGCATCTTCACTTACTTGTTCTTCTATTATTTGATTAGTACTACTACCTTCTTGTTTAACTATTTTTATGATTGTAGTAGCATTAAGGACAGTTTCTCTATCTTTATCTGACAGATAGTTGTCCCACCAATTTTTTAACATTCCTGTAAATCCGTAAGAAAGCAGGGTTGCTGCTTGCTTATCTGTATTACCTTTTATTTTATAGGCTGTTGCTGCTATTCCCATTTCATGTAATCTATTAAGTATTTGATGTTCTGCTTGTCCATCTATATTCCATTCAGTTATAGCATCACCTGAGTGAGAACTGAATGATACTAGATGTTCTTCTTCATACTGTATATCAGGAAATGTAGGTTTTTTATAATAATTTTTCTTATGATGATAATTAGATCCTAATTTATTTAATTGATCATTTAATTCAGATAAGGTTTTTATCGAATTTTCTTTTTCTTTTGGAATTGTATTTATCGTTAAAGATGATTTTAACCTTTTGGTAATTTCTTCTAGAACATCATCTTTTATTTCTAGTCCACCTTTAGGAATATTAGGGAATTTATCTTTTGACATACTAGGTAGCCTGAAAATTGGATTTTTTTCAATATTATCTTCAAATTTTATTCTTTTTTCTGGGAATGATTTAAAAGAAGATTTGCTTCTTGCTTCTTCTACTTGATTAGCTATGACATGTAGTATTTGATTTGTATAATTATTTTGTTCTATTAATTTATTAATATCTTTATTTTTGGGTTCTCCTTGGGCATCTATTGATGTTCTTTTAAAAGGATTTCCTATTACTATTTGATCACCTACTGGTATATTTATTTCTTCTAGTGGGGGAATGGTAGATTCTATTATTTTATTACTTTTTGTATACCATTTTTTAACTACCATATTTAAAGATTCACAGTTAGCTAATTTTCCTGTATATTCAAACCATTTAAAAAATTCTAAACTACACTTCCATTTTTTCATATCTTTCATCCATTTATCTCTAAATGATTTCCTCTGTTCTAAAGTGTAATTGTTTCTATACCATTCTCTTTTAATATTATTTTCTGGTTTTACCCAGAGTTGTTGAAGATATTTTATATCTGGTTCAAATGGTTCTTCTAATGTTATCATTCCTAAGGAATCATTTATTTCACTAGAAGTTGGGCTTGATGGTTGATTGATTATGACAGGTTTGTATTCTGGTTGTGGAATTTTTTTACTGAAGTTAACACCTTTTAAGTTTTTGCTTATTATGTCTTCTTCCTCCAGTGGACAAGAAGTAGATGGCCTTGAAAAGGACATCCTGGAAGATGAAGATGTAGCGTTAAAGGATCTAGATTTTAGGAATTTTAAATCTATTGAGCCATCTGTATGTTGTATAACTTGTTCTATTTGTATAGATTCATCTTCTACTTTTGGTTCCGTGATGGAATCAAAGTGCCATTCATCTTTTGATAAGACTTCATCCCATTTAAGTAATCTTGGGACAAATATATTATGATGTCTAATATTTGCTTCCATTAACATTGTAACTCCTTTACGAGCTCTACTTGGTTTAGCTTTGGGAGCTAGAGTGGTTTTCATTAATTTATAATATACTCTATATATTATAGCTATTTCTCTGGCTTGATGTTTACTATTTAAATGTTTTGTTTTAACATTTAATGTTAGAGTATCTAATATTGTTGGGTCATTAATATCAACTGAGAAATTTGGATAACAGTTAAAGTATACTGGCCCATTTGCCATGTTACTTTGTAATACCGCTATTAATGAATCATCAAAGTTTAAAAATCTATTATCTCTTAATAATAGACATATGGGAATATCTAATCCTAGTCTATGAAGTGGTTTTACAGCCACTTGCACTAGTCCTATATGTAGGAACTTATAACTTTTTCTATATTTTTCTATATCTTTTATAGACAATAGTTGAATTGTTTCAACTGACTGATTTATAGCAATTGTTGATTCACATGTTTTAATATTAAATCTATTTATGAAGTCAAATCCTCCGACTTCATATATCTTTTCTAACTTCTCTTTGGGAATATTCCAATTTAACAGATTATTTTCTATTTTTGATATTTTATCTACTTTTGTTGATAGGTTTATACTGTTTAATACTGACTGCGATGATCCTTCCATTTTAATAATGAACTCCTGGACCGTCACAAGCTTTTCTATAATAACTTTCAGCTATAGGTTTTAATCTAAGTATTTCTGAAATATTATTTTGCATATAATGTATAAAATCAATATTTCCTGTTAAGAGATATCTATGTAGGTTATCTTTTAAAAGCTTTTCATGGTCATTAATTTCTTTATCAATATTTATCCAGAGTTCTAGATAACCTGGATCCATATTCATTTTTAAAATATTATATTTTTATTTTTATTAAGGAAATCTCTTCTCCAAAGTTTATAATATAGCAGAAGAGTTTCTTTTACGTAAGGATTATCGTTATTTATTAAATCAGAAAAACATATATTCATAAAATAGATATAATAATCATTATCATTATATTTGTTAAACCAGTGTTTCATATAATACGGGAGTTAAGTGTTTTTTGTTTTCTTATGGGGGGGGTTATCCTATAGTTAACTCTACTCTTTTCTATTAAGGTGTTTTCTTTATTCGGATTTCTTTCGTTCTTATCCTATGTAGCTAAGCGACGGGAACACCAATCCGGGTCCGGCCCTACGTCCTCCTAGACTCAACGGGCTAATCCAACGGAACTTTATGGCTTACCAACGTCTAAACCGGAGATTAATCGGTTACCTCGACACAAGGATAAGGAATAAGAGATATGAACAAGAAAACAGGCTTAACAGAAAATTTCGAGTTAACAAGGATAACAGGTGATTTAGCCGACGATCATATTGCCCTCATACCATGAGGGCAATAGAACTTTGCGGAAAACATATTTATGAAATTAAAAGACTAAAAATTTAATTAAATCTAATAATAAAAAATAAATATTGAAAATATTTAATTGAACAGAAGACTTACTATTAAAATCAGAACTGTTTATTGGACTTCAAAGAACATTTGTTTACAGAGAGAGTAATACAGAGAGAGTAGGCAATATTTCGAAGGGGATTTTCGAGTGATGCCTTACTTCTGATTTCTACTTCTATTTATAGCTGCTAATGACACTATTCTCCTTTACAGGTGGAGAGCTATTAACGGGGAATCTTTATCTTTTATAAAGTAAGATAAGATTTACATTATTGCTGATAATGGGTTCCTGTCAGGAATCTTATCTTCACAAAAGTAAAGTAAGATCTATTTGTCGTCTTCTTCTTTTTAAAATTCTGTGAGATATGCTTGAGCAATCCCGTGTGGGTCCTCCATATCTCCATTATCTTCTGCTGAAGCTGTTGATGATGCAGTATCCAATAATTCAGTAATTTGAGCTATTTCACTGCCGTTTGCTTGGTCTAAATTAGCCAAGGCCTGTTGAAGTTTCTTTTTCAATGCTTCTTTGGATAATCTGTTAGCTGATTCGGTCTTTATCTGACTTTGTACCTGTTTGTTTTTAGGGGTCCATCCCTTGATTTTAATAGTCTTAACAAGGTATCTGACCTTGTATAGTACTTCAATGTTAAACTCCCAACTGATAATGTAGGACACTCTTTTTGCCACAAAGAATTTACATAATTGTATATATTCTGGTAATGCCGCTAATTCTTCATTTTCCTTTTGATAATTTGTGCGTAGCTGTTTGAAAGAAGGTGATAATACTCTTTCATCTGCTCCGAATATACTCCACCATTCATAGAACCATCTGGGAATGGGTTTTGTTGAAATCTGTTCACAGAACTTGACAAACCATGAATGGCTGCCAGGTCTTAAATATATAAAGTTAATCCATGCGTTTTTATAGTCATAAAAATTGTAACTTGATATTTTAAAATCAACTGGTAATGGGAATTGGATTGGCGTGTGTAGATGATCTACTGGCCAGTCCGCAGGACTTAATATCTTTTTTATAGTAAACTTGGAGTATCGAATACTCCTTGGATCATTTCTGTCTGCCAATTCATTCTCGATTTCTATTGAATTTGTTGCTATTAATATGGCCTCATAAAACTCTCTAGTTTTATAAGGGTTATCGGTTTCTATGTAATTCCTGTCTGAGTAGCAGGTCTTGATAATTTCTGTAATTCGTTTTTCAACGAACTTTCTTTCAATGGCAATAACCGGTATCTGTTGACTATTTATCCAGTCGAATTTCTGAGGGTTTGCTGTTGAAGAGCTTGCTGCCTGTTCATGTTTGATAGGAGGCTGTACTGCCTCAGAATAACTGTTTATACTTCTCTTGGCATAACTATTTAATGACTGTTTTGAAGTTCCGGATATTGTTTCCTTCTTTACCGGAGTTGGAGGAGGTAACTGAGGAAATTCTGCTAGGGCTGTATATTTGTTTATGTGTGGGTTCTGGTTATGATGCTGCTCCATGAATTGCCTTGGGGGCCTTACTGGAAATAAGGGCCGCATGATTTTTCTGTAAGAATTCTCTGGTTAAAAAATCTGGAAGACTATTGTCTTCTCCTTTAATAAATTCTATTTGAAAATCAAAGCTTGATAATAAAGCTTGCCATCTGGCAAATATTTGTTTTGAAACTAAATTTTTAACATCTTTTTGCAAAACATCTTTTGCTGCTTTACAATCAACTCTTAAAAGAAATTCTTTGTTTATCAGATCATCTTGAAATTTAGTTATACATAAAACTATCGATAAAATTTCTTTTTTAATAGTACTATAATTTTTTTGAGTTCCGTTCCATATGCCAGAGCAGTATCGGACTAATTGTTCAGACTCTTTTAGAGAGAGACGCTGTTTAAGAATTCCTCCGAAACCTATTTCAGAGGCATCGGTTTCAACAATCATAAAGGCATCCGGATGTGGTATGCCTAGCCATGGAAGTCTTTGAACAATTCTTTTGACTTTTTGGACTGTTTGTGTTTGTTCTTGGCTCCAAGGAATTGGATTTTTCCTAAGACGCTGATAAAGGGGTTCACATATTTGTCTAAGATTCGGAATAAAATCTGAGACATAGTTGAGGCTTCCTAAAAATCTTTGTAACTGAGTTTTATCTGTTAAAACATCTGGAAATTTTGTAGATAATTCTATGGCTCTATAAATTGGTTTATACATGCCTTGAGATAAGTCATGTCCTAAAAATCTGATAGAGGTTTGAAATAGTTTGATCTTTTTGGCACTCACTACCAGCCCATTTTTCTTAATAATATTAAGAAATATCTTTAAATGCCTAAAATGTTGATCTATATTTTCTGAAAATATTAATACGTCATCTATATAAACTATTGAGAATGAACTATATGGGTTAAATATATTATTCATTATATTTTGAAATTCTGATGGGGCATTTTTTAACCCAAAGGGCATAACATTCCATTCATATTGGCCAAAGGGCACATTAAATGATGTTTTATACTTATCCCTTTCATCTATTTGGATTTGCCAAAATCCTGATTTCATATCAAATTTACTATATATTTTTGCCTTATACGTTCTTTTTAATAAATCTCTTTTATTTGGAATTGGATATCTTATCCATCTTAATACTTTGTTTAAAGGTTTATAATTTATAACTAATCTTGGAGCTCATCTTTCTCGTTCAGCATTGTTATTTACATAAAATGCGGAACAACTCCAAGGTGACTTAGAGGGACGAATTATTTTCTTTTCTAATAATTCATTAATTTCTTTTTTACAATATTCCATTAATTCTTGATTCATTTGAATTGGTCTAGCCTTAGTGGGGATAGATCCATCTTCAAATCCTTCTATATATGGTAATCGTACTATGTGCTTTTTTCTTTCCCAAAAGGCATTGGGTAGATCTGAACAGACTTCAGATTCTATTTCTTTTTGGGTTTGTAGTATTTTATTTTGAATTAATTTATCTTTAAGCTGGTCTTCTATTTTAACAATTTTAATTTCGTCTTTTATGTAATTTATTTGATTTTTTATTAATTGTATTTTATAGATACTTCTTTCTTTTAGAGTATCTATTTCTCTTTGCTTTGGACCATTTAGGAAATAAAATATTATTTCTTTACCAAGATTATTGGTAGTAATACCTGTTGTATTAACTGTAAAAGGAGATATCTGAGTTAAAAAGGGAGTTCCTAATATAACTTCCTCATTTAAATCTTTTATCAGAATAAAAGTATTTTTAAAGCATATGTTATTATTACATATATGCGCATTAGATAATTTATATTTTATTTTAAGTTTTTCTCCTGATGCAGAGAATAATCTTGCTGATGTTTTATCGCAATATTTTGTTGGAATTAATCCTTCTACTATACAATTTTGGTCAGCACCAGAGTCTAGTAAAGCTACTGTCTGGATACTGTATTCACTATTTATGACTAATTTTATTGGTACATACCATTTTTGAGACTTAATTTTAGAGATAGCCAAGACTCCTAATTCGTCTTCTTGTGCTTCTATTTGTTTAGTGTTTGAACTTTCTCCTATTATTTTAGAATTTAATTCCTTTTGCGTTTCTTGAATTAATTCTAGAGCAAGGTTTTCTTCCTCTATTTTATTAACTTTTTGTTTTAAAATGTTAACTTCTTGTTTTAATGTTGTTAATTCTGCATAAAGATCTGATATAGATATTTTTTCTTCTTTTTTATCAAATTTTTGTAGAATATTTTTCATACTAAAAGGATTGGATATGTTAGGTTTATTTGATTCTCTACTTAAGACTATATCTTTTAATTTTAAAAGATATTCTCTTTTAATTTCTTCATCTTTTATTTGATCTATTAGATCAAAGAAGAATTCTTTATTTTCATTTGATATGACTTTTATTGAACCTGTCCCGCAGGTACATAATCCTCTAGGACAATCACACTCTGATTCAGAAGTGTAACTATCACTAGATTTATATGCTATATTAATTTGTTCATCATCACTTATGCTTTCCGTGGATGAACTTTCTTCTTCACTATTATCATTTTCGTCTAGTATAGCATATATTTTATTCTTAATGTCTTCATCTAATTCTAAACTATTAATCTTGTTTTTCTTTTTTGTTTTTACTCTACAATTATCTGCCTTATGGCCTTTCTTTCCACAATTGTAGCATTTTCCTTCAAAAGAAGGTTGTTTACTTTGACTTGTATTTTTTGGATTTTTCTTCTTGTATCTTTTGGAAGATTTTCTTTTATAATTATTATTGCTACTTTTGTCTTTTTTATTTATCCTTTTTGATCTTCTTGTTGCCTCGGTAGACGGGGCAGTTATTTTAGCGTATCCAAAATCACTACAGAAATTTCCTAATTCCTTCTTAGTGATCTTGTAATCTCTTTTTAACTGATTTTTTAATTTCATATCAGTACATAATTCTAAAGCTGTTATATTTATAAAGCTTACTATATCACCATAGGTTAATTCGTCATAAGGTATTTCACCGTTAAATCTATCTTTTATTTTTTGTCTAACTTTATCTGCAAATAAATGTGGTAGTCCACTTATAAATTTTTCCTTCCAATAACTATGATTACAATCTTCTCTAATCATTACTTTATTTAGAAATATGTCTTTATACCATTTAAAGTCATGTAATTTTGGACATGATAAATTGGATAATATTTCTAAGCTTCTATCTTTAAATACTTTTGGTTCTCCAATAAAGTGTTTAATTATGGCATATAATAAAGTGTTTATGGCATCTTCACTTACTTGTTCTTCTATTATTTGATTAGTACTACTACCTTCTTGTTTAACTATTTTTATGATTGTAGTAGCATTAAGGACAGTTTCTCTATCTTTATCTGACAGATAGTTGTCCCACCAATTTTTTAACATTCCTGTAAATCCGTAAGAAAGCAGGGTTGCTGCTTGCTTATCTGTATTACCTTTTATTTTATAGGCTGTTGCTGCTATTCCCATTTCATGTAATCTATTAAGTATTTGATGTTCTGCTTGTCCATCTATATTCCATTCAGTTATAGCATCACCTGAGTGAGAACTGAATGATACTAGATGTTCTTCTTCATACTGTATATCAGGAAATGTAGGTTTTTTATAATAATTTTTCTTATGATGATAATTAGATCCTAATTTATTTAATTGATCATTTAATTCAGATAAGGTTTTTATCGAATTTTCTTTTTCTTTTGGAATTGTATTTATCGTTAAAGATGATTTTAACCTTTTGGTAATTTCTTCTAGAACATCATCTTTTATTTCTAGTCCACCTTTAGGAATATTAGGGAATTTATCTTTTGACATACTAGGTAGCCTGAAAATTGGATTTTTTTCAATATTATCTTCAAATTTTATTCTTTTTTCTGGGAATGATTTAAAAGAAGATTTGCTTCTTGCTTCTTCTACTTGATTAGCTATGACATGTAGTATTTGATTTGTATAATTATTTTGTTCTATTAATTTATTAATATCTTTATTTTTGGGTTCTCCTTGGGCATCTATTGATGTTCTTTTAAAAGGATTTCCTATTACTATTTGATCACCTACTGGTATATTTATTTCTTCTAGTGGGGGAATGGTAGATTCTATTATTTTATTACTTTTTGTATACCATTTTTTAACTACCATATTTAAAGATTCACAGTTAGCTAATTTTCCTGTATATTCAAACCATTTAAAAAATTCTAAACTACACTTCCATTTTTTCATATCTTTCATCCATTTATCTCTAAATGATTTCCTCTGTTCTAAAGTGTAATTATTTCTATACCATTCTCTTTTAATATTATTTTCTGGTTTTACCCAGAGTTGTTGAAGATATTTTATATCTGGTTCAAATGGTTCTTCTAATGTTATCATTCCTAAGGAATCATTTATTTCACTAAAAGTTGGGCTTGATGGTTGATTGATTATGACAGGTTTGTATTCTGGTTGTGGAATTTTTTTACTGAAGTTAACACCTTTTAAGTTTTTGCTTATTATGTCTTCTTCCTCCAGTGGACAAGAAGTAGATGGCCTTGAAAAGGACATCCTGGAAGATGAAGATGTAGCGTTAAAGGATCTAGATTTTAGGAATTTTAAATCTATTGAGCCATCTGTATGTTGTATAACTTGTTCTATTTGTATAGATTCATCTTCTACTTTTGGTTCCGTGATGGAATCAAAGTGCCATTCATCTTTTGATAAGACTTCATCCCATTTAAGTAATCTTGGGACAAATATATTATGATGTCTAATATTTGCTTCCATTAACATTGTAACTCCTTTACGAGCTCTACTTGGTTTAGCTTTGGGAGCTAGAGTGGTTTTCATTAATTTATAATATACTCTATATATTATAGCTATTTCTCTGGCTTGATGTTTACTATTTAAATGTTTTGTTTTAACATTTAATGTTAGAGTATCTAATATTGTTGGGTCATTAATATCAACTGAGAAATTTGGATAACAGTTAAAGTATACTGGCCCATTTGCCATGTTACTTTGTAATACCGCTATTAATGAATCATCAAAGTTTAAAAATCTATTATCTCTTAATAATAGACATATGAGAATATCTAATCCTAGTCTATGAAGTGGTTTTACAGCCACTTGCACTAGTCCTATATGTAGGAACTTATAACCTTTTCTATATTTTTCTATATCTTTTATAGACAATAGTTGAATTGTTTCAACTGACTGATTTATAGCAATTGTTGATTCACATGTTTTAATATTAAATCTATTTATGAAGTCAAATCCTCCGACTTCATATATCTTTTCTAACTTCTCTTTGGGAATATTCCAATTTAACAGATTATTTTCTATTTTTGATATTTTATCTACTTCTGTTGATAGGTTTATACTGTTTAATACTGACTGCGATGATCCTTCCATTTTAATAATGAACTCCTGGACCGTCACAAGCTTTTCTATAATAACTTTCAGCTATAGGTTTTAATCTAAGTATTTCTGAAATATTATTTTGCATATAATGTATAAAATCAATATTTCCTGTTAAGAGATATCTATGTAGGTTATCTTTTAAAAGCTTTTCATGGTCATTAATTTCTTTATCAATATTTATCCAGAGTTCTAGATAACCTGGATCCATATTCATTTTTAAAATATTATATTTTTATTTTTATTAAGGAAATCTCTTCTCCAAAGTTTATAATATAGCAGAAGAGTTTCTTTTACGTAAGGATTATCGTTATTTATTAAATCAGAAAAACATATATTCATAAAATAGATATAATAATCATTATCATTATATTTGTTAAACCAGTGTTTCATATAATACGGGAGTTAAGTGTTTTTTGTTTTCTTATGGGGGGGTTATCCTATAGTTAACTCTACTCTTTTCTATTAAGGTGTTTTCTTTATTCGGATTTCTTTCGTTCTTATCCTATGTAGCTAAGCGACGGGAACACCAATCCGGGTCCGGCCCTACGTCCTCCTAGACTCAACGGGCTAATCCAACGGAACTTTATGGCTTACCAACGTCTAAACCGGAGATTAATCGGTTACCTCGACACAAGGATAAGGACTAAGAGATATGAACAAGAAAACAGGCTTAACAGAAAATTTCGAGTTAACAAGGATAACAGGTGATTTAGCCGACGATCATATTGCCCTCTGATACCATGAGGGCAATAGAACTTTGCGGAAAACATATTTATGAAATTAAAAGACTAAAAATTTAATTAAATCTAATAATAAAAAATAAATATTGAAAATATTTAATTGAACAGAAGACTTACTATTAAAATCAGAACTGTTTATTGGACTTCAAAGAACATTTGTTTACAGAGAGAGTAATACAGAGAGAGTAGGCAATATTTCGAAGGGGATTTTCGAGTGATGCCTTACTTCTGATTTCTACTTCTATTTATAGCTGCTAATGACACTATTCTCCTTTACAGGTGGAGAGCTATAAACGGGGAATCTTTATCTTTTATAAAGTAAGATAAGATTTACATTATTGCTGATAATGGGTTCCTGTCAGGAATCTTATCTTCACAAAAGTAAAGTAAGATCTATTTGTCGTCTTCTTCTTTTTAAAATTCTGTGAGATATGCTTGAGCAATCCCGTGTGGGTCCTCCATATCTCCATTATCTTCTGCTGAAGCTGTTGATGATGCAGTATCCAATAATTCAGTAATTTGAGCTATTTCACTGCCGTTTGCTTGGTCTAAATTAGCCAAGGCCTGTTGAAGTTTCTTTTTCAATGCTTCTTTGGATAATCTGTTAGCTGATTCGGTCTTTATCTGACTTTGTACCTGTTTGTTTTTAGGGGTCCATCCCTTGATTTTAATAGTCTTAACAAGGTATCTGACCTTGTATAGTACTTCAATGTTAAACTCCCAACTGATAATGTAGGACACTCTTTTTGCCACAAAGAATTTACATAATTGTATATATTCTGGTAATGCCGCTAATTCTTCATTTTCCTTTTGATAATTTGTGCGTAGCTGTTTGAAAGAAGGTGATAATACTCTTTCATCTGCTCCGAATATACTCCACCATTCATAGAACCATCTGGGAATGGGTTTTGTTGAAATCTGTTCACAGAACTTGACAAACCATGAATGGCTGCCAGGTCTTAAATATATAAAGTTAATCCATGCGTTTTTATAGTCATAAAAATTGTAACTTGATATTTTAAAATCAACTGGTAATGGGAATTGGATTGGCGTGTGTAGATGATCTACTGGCCAGTCCGCAGGACTTAATATCTTTTTTATAGTAAACTTGGAGTATCGAATACTCCTTGGATCATTTCTGTCTGCCAATTCATTCTCGATTTCTATTGAATTTGTTGCTATTAATATGGCCTCATAAAACTCTCTAGTTTTATAAGGGTTATCGGTTTCTATGTAATTCCTGTCTGAGTAGCAGGTCTTGATAATTTCTGTAATTCGTTTTTCAACGAACTTTCTTTCAATGGCAATAACCGGTATCTGTTGACTATTTATCCAGTCGAATTTCTGAGGGTTTGCTGTTGAAGAGCTTGCTGCCTGTTCATGTTTGATAGGAGGCTGTACTGCCTCAGAATAACTGTTTATACTTCTCTTGGCATAACTATTTAATGACTGTTTTGAAGTTCCGGATATTGTTTCCTTCTTTACCGGAGTTGGAGGAGGTAACTGAGGAAATTCTGCTAGGGCTGTATATTTGTTTATGTGTGGGTTCTGGTTATGATGCTGCTCCATGAATTGCCTTGGGGGCCTTACTGGAAATAAGGGCCGCATGATTTTTCTGTAAGAATTCTCTGGTTAAAAAATCTGGAAGACTATTGTCTTCTCCTTTAATAAATTCTATTTGAAAATCAAAGCTTGATAATAAAGCTTGCCATCTGGCAAATATTTGTTTTGAAACTAAATTTTTAACATCTTTTTGCAAAACATCTTTTGCTGCTTTACAATCAACTCTTAAAAGAAATTCTTTGTTTATCAGATCATCTTGAAATTTAGTTATACATAAAACTATCGATAAAATTTCTTTTTTAATAGTACTATAATTTTTTTGAGTTCCGTTCCATATGCCAGAGCAGTATCGGACTAATTGTTCAGACTCTTTTAGAGAGAGACGCTGTTTAAGAATTCCTCCGAAACCTATTTCAGAGGCATCGGTTTCAACAATCATAAAGGCATCCGGATGTGGTATGCCTAGCCATGGAAGTCTTTGAACAATTCTTTTGACTTTTTGGACTGTTTGTGTTTGTTCTTGGCTCCAAGGAATTGGATTTTTCCTAAGACGCTGATAAAGGGGTTCACATATTTGTCTAAGATTCGGAATAAAATCTGAGACATAGTTGAGGCTTCCTAAAAATCTTTGTAACTGAGTTTTATCTGTTAAAACATCTGGAAATTTTGTAGATAATTCTATGGCTCTATAAATTGGTTTATACATGCCTTGAGATAAGTCATGTCCTAAAAATCTGATAGAGGTTTGAAATAGTTTGATCTTTTTGGCACTCACTACCAGCCCATTTTTCTTAATAATATTAAGAAATATCTTTAAATGCCTAAAATGTTGATCTATATTTTCTGAAAATATTAATACGTCATCTATATAAACTATTGAGAATGAACTATATGGGTTAAATATATTATTCATTATATTTTGAAATTCTGATGGGGCATTTTTTAACCCAAAGGGCATAACATTCCATTCATATTGGCCAAAGGGCACATTAAATGATGTTTTATACTTATCCCTTTCATCTATTTGGATTTGCCAAAATCCTGATTTCATATCAAATTTACTATATATTTTTGCCTTATACGTTCTTTTTAATAAATCTCTTTTATTTGGAATTGGATATCTTATCCATCTTAATACTTTGTTTAAAGGTTTATAATTTATAACTAATCTTGGAGCTCCTCTTTCTCGTTCAGCATTGTTATTTACATAAAATGCGGAACAACTCCAAGGTGACTTAGAGGGACGAATTATTTTCTTTTCTAATAATTCATTAATTTCTTTTTTACAATATTCCATTAATTCTTGATTCATTTGAATTGGTCTAGCCTTAGTGGGGATAGATCCATCTTCAAATCCTTCTATATATGGTAATCGTACTATGTGCTTTTTTCTTTCCCAAAAGGCATTGGGTAGATCTGAACAGACTTCAGATTCTATTTCTTTTTGGGTTTGTAGTATTTTATTTTGAATTAATTTATCTTTAAGCTGGTCTTCTATTTTAACAATTTTAATTTCGTCTTTTATGTAATTTATTTAATTTTTTATTAATTGTATTTTATAGATACTTCTTTCTTTTAGAGTATCTATTTCTCTTTGCTTTGGACCATTTAGGAAATAAAATATTATTTCTTTACCAAGATTATTGGTAGTAATACCTGTTGTATTAACTGTAAAAGGAGATATCTGAGTTAAAAAGGGAGTTCCTAATATAACTTCCTCATTTAAATCTTTTATCAGAATAAAAGTATTTTTAAAGCATATGTTATTATTACATATATGCGCATTAGATAATTTATATTTTATTTTAAGTTTTTCTCCTGATGCAGAGAATAATCTTGCTGATGTTTTATCGCAATATTTTGTTGGAATTAATCCTTCTACTATACAATTTTGGTCAGCACCAGAGTCTAGTAAAGCTACTGTCTGGATACTGTATTCACTATTTATGACTAATTTTATTGGTACATACCATTTTTGAGACTTAATTTTAGAGATAGCCAAGACTCCTAATTCGTCTTCTTGTGCTTCTATTTGTTTAGTGTTTGAACTTTCTCCTATTATTTTAGAATTTAATTCCTTTTGTGTTTCTTGAATTAATTCTAGAGCAAGGTTTTCTTCCTCTATTTTATTAACTTTTTGTTTTAAAATGTTAACTTCTTGTTTTAATGTTGTTAATTCTGCATAAAGATCTGATATAGATATTTTTTCTTCTTTTTTATCAAATTTTTGTAGAATATTTTTCATACTAAAAGGATTGGATATGTTAGGTTTATTTGATTCTCTACTTAAGACTATATCTTTTAATTTTAAAAGATATTCTCTTTTAATTTCTTCATCTTTTATTTGATCTATTAGATCAAAGAAGAATTCTTTATTTTCATTTGATATGACTTTTATTGAACCTGTCCCGCAGGTACATAATCCTCTAGGACAATCACACTCTGATTCAGAAGTGTAACTATCACTAGATTTATATGCTATATTAATTTGTTCATCATCACTTATGCTTTCCGTGGATGAACTTTCTTCTTCACTATTATCATTTTCGTCTAGTATAGCATATATTTTATTCTTAATGTCTTCATCTAATTCTAAACTATTAATCTTGTTTTTCTTTTTTGTTTTTACTCTACAATTATCTGCCTTATGGCCTTTCTTTCCACAATTGTAGCATTTTCCTTCAAAAGAAGGTTGTTTACTTTGACTTGTATTTTTTGGATTTTTCTTCTTGTATCTTTTGGAAGATTTTCTTTTATAATTATTATTGCTACTTTTGTCTTTTTTATTTATCCTTTTTGATCTTCTTGTTGCCTCGGTAGACGGGGCAGTTATTTTAGCGTATCCAAAATCACTACAGAAATTTCCTAATTCCTTCTTAGTGATCTTGTAATCTCTTTTTAACTGATTTTTTAATTTCATATCAGTACATAATTCTAAAGCTGTTATATTTATAAAGCTTACTATATCACCATAGGTTAATCCGTCATAAGGTATTTCACCGTTAAATCTATCTTTTATTTTTTGTCTAACTTTATCTGCAAATAAATGTGGTAGTCCACTTATAAATTTTTCCTTCCAATAACTATGATTACAATCTTCTCTAATCATTACTTTATTTAGAAATATGTCTTTATACCATTTAAAGTCATGTAATTTTGGACATGATAAATTGGATAATATTTCTAAGCTTCTATCTTTAAATACTTTTGGTTCTCCAATAAAGTGTTTAATTATGGCATATAATAAAGTGTTTATGGCATCTTCACTTACTTGTTCTTCTATTATTTGATTAGTACTACTACCTTCTTGTTTAACTATTTTTATGATTGTAGTAGCATTAAGGACAGTTTCTCTATCTTTATCTGACAGATAGTTGTCCCACCAATTTTTTAACATTCCTGTAAATCCGTAAGAAAGCAGGGTTGCTGCTTGCTTATCTGTATTACCTTTTATTTTATAGGCTGTTGCTGCTATTCCCATTTCATGTAATCTATTAAGTATTTGATGTTCTGCTTGTCCATCTATATTCCATTCAGTTATAGCATCACCTGAGTGAGAACTGAATGATACTAGATGTTCTTCTTCATACTGTATATCAGGAAATGTAGGTTTTTTATAATAATTTTTCTTATGATGATAATTAGATCCTAATTTATTTAATTGATCATTTAATTCAGATAAGGTTTTTATCGAATTTTCTTTTTCTTTTGGAATTGTATTTATCGTTAAAGATGATTTTAACCTTTTGGTAATTTCTTCTAGAACATCATCTTTTATTTCTAGTCCACCTTTAGGAATATTAGGGAATTTATCTTTTGACATACTAGGTAGCCTGAAAATTGGATTTTTTTCAATATTATCTTCAAATTTTATTCTTTTTTCTGGGAATGATTTAAAAGAAGATTTGCTTCTTGCTTCTTCTACTTGATTAGCTATGACATGTAGTATTTGATTTGTATAATTATTTTGTTCTATTAATTTATTAATATCTTTATTTTTGGGTTCTCCTTGGGCATCTATTGATGTTCTTTTAAAAGGATTTCCTATTACTATTTGATCACCTACTGGTATATTTATTTCTTCTAGTGGGGGAATGGTAGATTCTATTATTTTATTACTTTTTGTATACCATTTTTTAACTACCATATTTAAAGATTCACAGTTAGCTAATTTTCCTGTATATTCAAACCATTTAAAAAATTCTAAACTACACTTCCATTTTTTCATATCTTTCATCCATTTATCTCTAAATGATTTCCTCTGTTCTAAAGTGTAATTGTTTCTATACCATTCTCTTTTAATATTATTTTCTGGTTTTACCCAGAGTTGTTGAAGATATTTTATATCTGGTTCAAATGGTTCTTCTAATGTTATCATTCCTAAGGAATCATTTATTTCACTAAAAGTTGGGCTTGATGGTTGATTGATTATGACAGGTTTGTATTCTGGTTGTGGAATTTTTTTACTGAAGTTAACACCTTTTAAGTTTTTGCTTATTATGTCTTCTTCCTCCAGTGGACAAGAAGTAGATGGCCTTGAAAAGGACATCCTGGAAGATGAAGATGTAGCGTTAAAGGATCTAGATTTTAGGAATTTTAAATCTATTGAGCCATCTGTATGTTGTATAACTTGTTCTATTTGTATAGATTCATCTTCTACTTTTGGTTCCGTGATGGAATCAAAGTGCCATTCATCTTTTGATAAGACTTCATCCCATTTAAGTAATCTTGGGACAAATATATTATGATGTCTAATATTTGCTTCCATTAACATTGTAACTCCTTTACGAGCTCTACTTGGTTTAGCTTTGGGAGCTAGAGTGGTTTTCATTAATTTATAATATACTCTATATATTATAGCTATTTCTCTGGATTGATGTTTACTATTTAAATGTTTTGTTTTAACATTTAATGTTAGAGTATCTAATATTGTTGGGTCATTAATATCAACTGAGAAATTTGGATAACAGTTAAAGTATACTGGCCCATTTGCCATGTTACTTTGTAATACCGCTATTAATGAATCATCAAAGTTTAAAAATCTATTATCTCTTAATAATAGACATATGGGAATATCTAATCCTAGTCTATGAAGTGGTTTTACAGCCACTTGCACTAGTCCTATATGTAGGAACTTATAACTTTTTCTATATTTTTCTATATCTTTTATAGACAATAGTTGAATTGTTTCAACTGACTGATTTATAGCAATTGTTGATTCACATGTTTTAATATTAAATCTATTTATGAAGTCAAATCCTCCGACTTCATATATCTTTTCTAACTTCTCTTTGGGAATATTCCAATTTAACTATAGGATAACCCCCCCCCATAAGAAAACAAAAAACACTTAACTCCCGTATTATATGAAACACTGGTTTAACAAATATAATGATAATGATTATTATATCTATTTTATGAATATATGTTTTTCTGATTTAATAAATAACGATAATCCTTACGTAAAAGAAACTCTTCTGCTATATTATAAACTTTGGAGAAGAGATTTCCTTAATAAAAATAAAAATATAATATTTTAAAAATGAATATGGATCCAGGTTATCTAGAACTCTGGATAAATATTGATAAAGAAATTAATGACCATGAAAAGCTTTTAAAAGATAACCTACATAGATATCTCTTAACAGGAAATATTGATTTTATACATTATATGCAAAATAATATTTCAGAAATACTTAGATTAAAACCTATAGCTGAAAGTTATTATAGAAAAGCTTGTGACGGTCCAGGAGTTCATTATTAAAATGGAAGGATCATCGCAGTCAGTATTAAACAGTATAAACCTATCAACAGAATCATGTATTAGCTTTATCAAAATTCGATTTTTTTTTCACTAAAAGGGAAAGAGAAACAGGTATAGGCTATTGCAAACACAGTTTTACCAGGAAGGAATTCAAGACTAGGCATTAACCATTTAGACTTAATGCATCATCTGCATATCAGGAACTTCAAAAATGGAATACAAAGGACTAAAACATGAAAAACCATAACAAGATACTACACTTAGGCACCCGGGCACCACCTAAAGCAACTCCAGACCTCCCTGACTAACACCAGAATTTTCAAAGACAACCCTCTAATGCCTTGATGAACCTGCAGCCCCAAGACTCGAATTACACAGCCTATACCAACTCACACAACATCCTTCTACAACCTGCACATCCTCAGACCCTATCCTAATCTCCCTGCACCTCACTAAGCCTTCACACCACACTGAACCCTGAAACTGCAACATCACAGATGAAACAACCCCAAACAAACCCCTGCTGCTGCAGCATCCCCTGCTACTGCTACTAACCATCAACTCACACCCTCTGAACCTTTCATCTTCCAGAAACAACCTGGAAAAACTAACTCCCGCTAATTTTACATCTACACTGCCTAACACCCTGCCCTAAGCTCCTCTATCCTGAACTCCTTCAACAGAACCAACGAAGCTTAAGACTAACTGAAAACAGGACACAATAGCCTTAACTTAACAGAACAAGCTGAAACAGGGAAACCAGATAGACTAGCTGAACTGCAGACTAAAATATACCATTAATCTGAGGAAGAACCTACACCAACTCCCTCATTATTTCAACAGCAAAAACAGGAGCTAGAACTAAACTCCCCTAGCTCCAGGCCACAAAAACAACTCATCACCACTACCTACTGACCTCTTGGACTACTCTACTACCCTACCACTGCCTGCATCTACTCATAAAAGCTTCCATTCATCTTCAAACCTCCCTGGGCTACCAGGAAACCAAACCAAAGATTCCCTGACCTGCACCCTTTAGAAAAAACTGGAAACAACTACAAAAACTACTTCTAAGCTTCTTTTTAAACTAGAAACACCCCTGAACTTCCCCTAATGGCCTCTCCAAGAACCAAAACACTCACCTTCAAAGCCTACAACAATTCAACCAGGAACCAGACTAATGACATCTTAGCAGAGGGCAATGAAGCTGCTACTATACTTTCAAAACAAGGATGAACCAGAAGCTAATGAATGAAACTAGACCCTAGGAATCAAGAAACACAGGTTAAAGATGAGAGCTTAACATTTGATTTCTAGAAGAAACTGATCTTATAGGTAAAACATCTATTTTATGAGACGAAAACAAAACTTCAAAAGAATCAATCAATACTCCTGTTAAATCACTGCAAACAAGCTTAGCAAAACAACTTCAAACTGCTTCTTCAATCCAGATTCAAGTAACATTCCTATCGATTAATTTAAACAGTTTTTGAACGAATGAGGGCATCAACTAGATAGGTTGTAGATGAGCACACTATTTATTTAACAAGACACACAAAATCAGTAAAAGATATAATATTTAACAATGCTCATACTTCAAATCTTTAACACACGCAGAGGGGAAATAAGATTTCATTAAAGTGCAGTTAATATCAACCCAGTAATAGATACAAGCAACATTTTATTCAACTTAAAATAATTGAAATAGTAGAGGTTTCGGGGTATTACCTTTTGCGGAGCGGTGAGCTAAGGCGATGTATCCGAAGAAAGAGCAACTCGAACGAGGTCGTCGACTCGATCAAGGTCGATAACTTGAATGGCGACGCGACGACACAATAGAATCTTAAGTTTTCTTATGTTAATGTTGCTGCTATTTTATGCCTAAAGCTTATCACCAGAACTCCCATTTTTCACCTTAACGACTGCTGTCCCCAAAACTGAAATCAAAAGGGAAATTTATATCCAGAGCTTAGGGTTTCCTCGAGCTATATGAAAATACCAAATGACCCTCCAACGGACTGTAATGGATAAGGTCCTTGGTACGAATTTGACCAGCTGGAAATGGGACCAGAAATTTGAACGGATTCGGATCGATTTTGGAGGAAAATGGAAATCAATCGCGGGTCCTAATGGGAATTTGAGTTAAGGGAAGAACTGAATTCGGTGAAGAACACGCGTGTGTAATGTTTATGTATTGGTTGCGCGATTAGGCAAGATTTTGGATTTAGAACGATTTTAGCCATCTTCTAGATAAATAAAAAATTGAAGGGGTTGCGCGCGGTAGTCTAGGATTGGATTATGATTTTTTAAAATTAGCCTTATTTAAAATAATTGGACATTAATTCAAAAATTCCGGGACAAAATTGGGTGTCAACAAGAGGAGTTTAACAAATTCTGTGAAACAACTTAGCGCAAGGTTCTGAAGGTGTGAAAAATGATATAGTAACACGATGATATAAGATATTGTAATTTATTTTAAGATATTGAAATTGACCAATTAATTGAAATCAATTATTGAACATATAATTATCACCTTTTGATATCGTGTTTCCATTTGATTATGCAGTTCTTATGTCTATTTTTTTGTCTGTTCACTGAAACACTGTTGAAACAATCTGAAACAGCTGATGAAATAGATTGATACAGTTTGAAACGGCGTTGAAACAGTAAGATACAGTCTAGAAATAGTTAGAAACAGTGAGAAACAACGGGCAAACAGAGTGAAACAATGCTAAAACAGTTTAGAAACAGCTAGATACAGTCTAGAAATAGTTAGATACGGTGCAAAACAAACTGAAACGGTGCATAAATAGTTCGATACAATGTTGAACACAACCTAAAACGGTGCAGAAATAGTTAGATACTGTTCGATACGGAGCAAACAAGATGAAACAATGCTGAAACGATCTAGAAATAGCTAAATATAGTATATAACTAGTTAGATACGATGCAAGACTACCTGAAACGGTGATGAAACATTGCTAAAACAGCGTAGATATGGTAAGATACAGTTTTTGCGGAACAAAAATAGTGCAGATACAGTGAGATACAACGCTGAAACAGTTTGAAACCGCTAGTGAAAAATTCCGAAACACAATATAAAAACTAATGGGAACAATGCAAAAAAGGTGAAATAGTTTAGAAACAGTGAGAAACAACGAACAAACGGGATGAAACAAATGCTAAAACAGTCTAGAAACAACTAGATACAATCTAGAAATAGTTAGATACGGTGCAAAACTACCTGAAACGATGTTGAAATAATCTAAAACAGTGCTAAAACATCGTAGATACAGTGAGATACAGTTTGTTACGGAGCAAAAAATAATGCAGATACAGTGAGATACAATGCTGAAGCAGTCTAAAATAGCTAGTGAAAATGTCCGAAACAAAATGTAAGAAATAATGTGAAACAATGGAAAAAGGTGAAATAGTTTAGAAACAGTGAGAAACAACGAACAAACGGGATGAAACAAATGCTAAAACAGTCTACAAACAACTATATACAGTGTAGAAAAACTCAGATACAGTGAGATAGAAAAAAATACAACGAGATACGAGGTGGTTGGTAGTTGAGAAACATCGAGATACAATGAGATAAACGAGATACAGTGAGGATGGGATGAGAAAAAAGTGAAATTGGGGGAAATGGGAGGAGTAAAAGTGAAATTGGGGAAATGATTGGAGGAAAAGTGAAATTGAGGGAATTTGGAGGAGCAAAAGTGATAGTGGGGGAAATAGGATAAGAATATAACGGTTTGGTATGTTAAAGGAAAACATTTCTATGTTTGTAATTAACTTCATCTTTCCTCAATAATGGGTAATTTTGTTAAAATATTGTTATGTTTTATAAATAACTTCTAAAACTTGTACTTTTATGTAAAAAATATTTTTTAAAAGCTACCTAAAATTTAAATAGAACACCTGAACGGCTGATTTGCAAAAATATGACACGGGAAGCCATGGTTTGCCAAAATGCCCTTAATAACAGTGGTTTAGCAAAAATGTCCTCCATTAGTTTAATGAAACTTATTCTGGATGAAAATACCCCTCACAACAAAAGACCTGCCATGTCCCTCCCCTTCCTTTTCTCTATTCACGCGATCAAGAAAACCCTAAAAACCCAGTCCTTTTACATATTGCTCCGTTCAAGCGAAGATTCAACGTAAGATTTCTTCAAATTGCTATTGAATTTTACTAAAACTTCAATTAATTTCTTTATAATTTTATATGTATTATGCTTAACTTTGCTTAAAATTCTATATAGACCAAACGAGCTATGACTTTTATTCATAATAATAAAAAAAGTAACTGTAAAAAAAAATTGTATTAATTGCAGAACGTCTATGAATTCTGCAAAAGTCTTACCTATTGCCAAGACTTTTCCTTGTGGACTTGCAGAGAAAATCTCTAAAAGTCTTGGCCATTGCCAAGACTTCCAGTTCTGCTGCAATTAGCACATGTCACAGACTGTTGGTTATTGTGAAGACTTTAAGTCCTGTTGCAAGGGTAAAGTTCTCTGCAACTCTTGGCTTATTGTCAAGAGTTTAAGCTCTGGTGTAATCATCACCCTACATACACTTCTTGCCTATTGTCAAGACTCTATGGTCTGTTGCAAGTGCCAACTTGTAGAGATAGTCACTGCAACCGTTGACTTATAGCCAAGAGTTTAAGCTCTGATGCGATGGGCAGCTGGGAGAGACTTCTTAGCTATTTCTAAAACTTTAAGCCCTCTTGCAGTGGCCAACTTCAGGAGAAAATCTGTTTAATTCTGCCGCAAAGGGAAACTTACACTGAAAATCTCTAAAATATTGGCAATAGCCAAGACTTGCAGCTCTGGCGCAATGGGGGCCTTATAGACACTTCTTCCCTATTGCCAAGACTTAAATCCCTATTGCAATGGGGGTCCTTGCAGATAAAGTCTCTGCAAGTCTTGGCAATACCCAAGACTTGCAGCTCTGGTACAATAAGCACCTAGGAGAGACTTATTGCCTATTGCCAAGACTTTAAGACCTGTTGCAATGGGTGCTTGCAGACAAAGTCTCTGTAAGTCTTGGCTATTGCCAAGAGTTGCTGCTCTGGAGAAATAGGCACCTAGGAGGGACTTCTTCGCAAGATCTTAAGCCCACAAAGGGCATCACTTTTACCCATGATCCTGATTCTATCAAAGCGATCGGAGTACAAAATTCGAAGCATATCATTCGTCTTGATTATGTGCAGGATTAGCAATATGGCAACTCGCCATATTTATGTAGCTTATAATGGGAAATGATATGCAAACAACAAATACATCAACCATGATATAAAGTTGATACTTTTCAAAGACGGTATAAGCTACCACGTATTTGAAAAAGAAATTTGTAATGCTCTAACCATCAACATTGATGAAAGTGAAGCAAAGATAAGATTTGACACGAATCTAGAAAGGTGCAGAGGCATGATGGTAACAAATGATCAAGAACTGAGAATTTTAGAAAATACTGCTTCATAGTAGAAATTATTAAAAGGACTGACATGTCAGAGAATCCCGCTTCTTTGTGAATGAAGCTGACCATAGCATGGTGTTGCATCAAAAGGAATGGCAGTTATTGATTATGAATATTTTTAAAAATCAAACTTGATTGGAAAGTTAATATTATTAATAAATTGAACTATTGGCAATAGCCAAGACTTTACACTCATACATATAACCAATTCAATTTAACTTGACGTAAAGTCTTGGCAAATGGTAAGATATTTCTTACCAAAACTTATTTATCGACTTTAATATTAGAAATAGTTAACTTGCCTTGATGTCTTACCATAGGCAATAATATTGACAACTAAATTGACAACAAGTCTTGGCAAAAACATTACCAGCACAACCCTCCATGAATTATTTATCAATTTTAAATTAACTATATAATATTAGAGTTGGAATTAATTAACTAGAATCAAGTCTTGTTCATTGGCAAGACTTTCCATCTAAATGTGTTCACCCCACAACAACTAAAATGCCTTGAAGTCCTGCAATTGCAAACACTTCCAGTTCACCCCGATTCAAAGCAACTTCAGTCTTTAAAATAACAAAAATATCAAACATCTAAGTGTACTTGTTTACATAAACACAACAAAGTCTGTAAATACAAAAATACACGTAATTAAAAACTACTCAAGAACTTTCTCTAACTCTTTTGTAGTACTAAAAGTCTCATTTGGACTACTACACGGATCATCTTGCGACGGAGAAAACAAACAAAAATTTAGAAATTCATCGCCCGCATCACATTTTTGCCTTAGAATTCATCAGAAGATCTTGGCTGACTTATAAAACCATCCACCACATCAAAATGTACATGATCAGGATCAGGAGATTGAAGATTCAATATCCATTACCTGCAAAATTTTAAAAAACAACAATGACAACACATAATAACAAAACAATGAAACAATAATGAAAAGACCATATACAAACATACAATGAAAACTACTGAACACATGACTGATGAAAAGAGTAAACTACAGAAAAAATCTCTACAACTATTGCCAATAGTCAACACTATAAACTCTAGTGGAAGGAGCAACTTCTACAAATAGTCTCTGCAAGTATTGATAATTGCCAAGACTTTAAACTTTAGTGGAAGGAGCAACTTGTACAAATAGTCTCTGCAAGTAGTGACAATTGCCAAGACTTTTACCTATATTGCAGTGCAAAACTTACAGAGAAAGTCTCTGCAACTCTTGACAATAGCCAAGACTTTAAGTTCTGCTGTAAGGGGGACCTTACACTAAAAATTTCTAAGAGTATTGGCAATTGCCAAGACTTCTACTACTACTACTACTGCAGTGAACAAGTTGGAGACAAAGTCTCTGCAACTCTTGGCAATAGCCAAGACTCTAAGTTTCGGTGGAAGCGACAACTTACACAGAACATCTCTGCAAGTATTTGCAATAGCCAAGACTTTAAACTCTAATGCAATAAGCAACTTGCAGAGAAAGTCTATGCAACTCTTGGCCATGGTCAAGATTTTAAGATCTATGCAACAACATGAATATCTAATAGCCATAGGCAATAAAAACCTTCAAATCACCCGAATCAAGCAAACACAAGCAAAAAAATCCACAAAAACCTCAAACTTAATTCAACAATCATAGATCGAAATGGAAAAAACTAACATATAAATATATAAACAATAAGTATAAAAAAATAACAGAAAAAAATAAATGCAGATAAATGATTACGCGAAATAAATATTACAATATAACAAAACAATAATAGAACAAATATACGAAAAAGAGAGAATAAAAAATCTCAAATCTCCAGCACACAAAGAAGAAGAAGGAGGCCAGGAATGGGGAAAGAGAGAAAGAAACCCGTTCAGCGTGAAATAAGTAGGTCGGGGGAAAAATAGTCCTTTCGTAGGGGGAGTATGATATGGAGGACATTTACTTAAAATATTTGTAAGTGGGGACAATTAGGTAAGACCATGTATTATTGAGGGTAGGGCTGGCAATATGAACCCACATTTATCAAATTTACCCATTTTATCCATATTTTAAAGGATTGGATGAGTGATTTTTTTTAGCTGGGTAAAATCTGGGCTTAATCCATATATATACCATAGAAATATGGGTAAAATGTGGATCTACTAAACAAAGATAGCTATGACCCAAGATCTTTTGCTGCCTATCTTTTATTTCTCACTGAACACCCACTTTTATGCGGGAGAACAACTTACTATTTCCTTTTATTCTTTCTCTATTTTGTTTTTGAGTGCATACCTTTGATTCTTATTTTTACATTTCTGGGTCATTTTGATAAACATTTAGGGATTTTCTGGGTCTCCTGCTGTTCATCACTTTTTTTTTTTTTTACAAGATTTAAAAATATTTCAATACAAATTTGATTGAAATTCATTATTCTCACCCAGTGCTTTTGTACCAATATTATTTGCTTAGTTGTCTGTGGATAGACTTTAAAGAAGTAAGAAAAAATAACTTGTGAATTTTTCTTTCTAGTTAAACAGTGTTTGATGTGATTATTGTTACTTAAGAACCTAATCTTTCACCTAATTTAATGTACATAAAATTAATATTATAATTTCATATTTTGTTAAATTCTATAATTATGGAAAAAAATAGAGAAAGTTTTGGGTAAAAGGGAGTCAGGAATGACTAGCTCTATTACTAAAGAATGCTTTACCGAGGTTTTTTGGCTTTAGGAGATACAAATGGATAAATATGAGTGTGAATTGATTTTTACCCAACTCATATTTTACCCAATCCATATTTTACCCATGTTAATATGGGTGGGTTGCAACCCAACCCATATTTGGTTGATCCATTTTTAGCCCACCCAAATCCAACCCAAACCACCCATTTGCCACCCCTAATTGAGGGTATTGGGTGAATTTTTTGGGATTTCCACATAAATAGCCTTTAATATTCCATATTAACTAGTCATTTAGCACTAACATAATATAGCCACAATATTTATATTTAAAATTTATTTTATAATTAAAATATCAAATATAATAGATTGATAATTTGTATATATAGCTTCTATATACATGTATGTATGTACACATGTATTTCCTATATATATATATATATGTATACATGTATTTCCTATATTTTTTAATATTTATATCATCAAATTATATTTAATAAATATGCTAGGAAAAGAAAGAAAGGACAAAATATGGTTACAAAAAGTGGATAAGGGTTGGGAATGGTTATGTGGGGTAAAAATCCCGAATTTTTTTGCACCTGAACTAGGCTTTTCGAGGACATCCTCCTAATTGGTCCTACACCAAAGCTCAATTCAATCAAGGAAAATTTACACCACATGACTACCCTAATAGCTAAATTACAAAAAATAACAATAGTTTTACCATATTTACAATACATAACAGTACATAACAATACTTTCTCATTTCCTTCTCCCCAAACATAAAACCCTAATTTCCTCCCCCTCTCTCTCCTTCTCTCTCCTCCTCCACCCATCAGCCCCACCCCCCGCTGCCCCACCCCCACTGCCCCACCCTATCCCTCCGTGCAACCAGATCTGACTCCGGTATCCACCGGAGAACATGGAAGTTGCTGCAACGTTGTCCCCTTCTTCGATCGCCGCTGCTGTTGCTGCTGCCCTACAGCGGCGGATTCCAGCGATAGGATCTTCCTTTTGTTTTTTCCGTTTTGGTATGTGTATAAAATCGTATGTGCATATTTTTGTATATTTAAATATGTATATCTATGTATATTTTTGTATTTTGTATATAGAAATATGTATATCTTTGTATATTTTGTATATAAATGTCTATATCAACCCTTTTTTGCATGTGTATGTGTTTGTATATATGTGTATGTTGTTGTATGCTTGTGTATATGCTTGTGTAGAATAGATAGTTATTTGTATTTGTGTTTTTTGTATTTTTTTTGTATGTGTTGTGTATCTCTTTTGTATGTTTGTGTATATTTGGTTATGTATAGTTTCAAAACATTAAATTTTTAAAATTTTGCAATGTATATATTTGTATTTTTGTATGTTACATCTTGTAGATCCAAAAAAAAAAAAAAAATTCCGGTGGTGCAGCGGTGGCCGGCGGCGGCTGTCCGGTGGTCGGAGGTGGCTGGCCGGCGCCGGTGAGTGGTGGCAGCAGCCCCCCAGGCAGTGATGGATGGGAGAAGGTAAGGAAGAAGGAGATGAAACCCTAAATTGTAGGTATTTGTTGAAACTTGTATATGGAAGGTAAAAAAAACTATTGTTATATTTTGTAAAGTGATAAACTATTGTTATTTTTTGTAAATATGGTGCTAAGGTTGCATATTTGTGTAAATCTCCCGTCAATCAATGTCTATTAAGCCCGCTATTCAAAAGCCCATAAAGCCCATGTATTGTCCATTCTTACCCTTGTCCATCTTCAACCTCTCTCTCAACTCTCCCTTCTTCACACAAACCTTGTTAAACCCTAAAACAAACCATGACAACCTTAAACCCTGTCCCTTCCAAAGCTAACCAATTTCACAAACATTCCCTTTATCATCGTACAATTTATGCTAAACCCATTTCTTGTCTCTCTTTTAGAACCCCACCCCCTCCATTTAAACCCCCCTCTTTCTTCATCAAAGCCTCTTCTTCACAAAACCCTAAACCCTTAAACCCTAATGAAAAATCCCATAAAAATCCGTTCTTTTCATTTGTTAAACCTACACTCGTTGCTACAATTACTGCCACTGCCCTTTTATTTTCAAGATTCATTTTTTACCCAAAACCTGCAATTTCTGCACAAGTTCCAGTTATGGAAAGTGAGGTAAAAGAATCAGTTTCAGAAGAGGAAAGGGAAAGGGAAATTCAAGAACATTTGGTTAATAGCCCTGATGATGTCGAGGCGTTAAGGAATTTGATGGAAATTAAGATAAAGAACAAGAAAATGCTTGATGCTGTTAGCATAATAGATAGATTGATTGAACTCGAACCAAATGAGCCCGAATGGCCTTTGTTGAAATCACATTTGTATATTAGTTTTGGTGAGGTTGAATTAGCTAAAGTTGGGTTTAATGAGATATTAAAAAAAGACCCTTTGCGTGTTGAGGCTTATCATGGTTTAGTTATGGCTGCATCACAAGATGAATCATCGATCGAGGAGTTGAAGGAGATTGAGAAAAAGGTTGAGGAGGGAATGAAGATGTGTAAGAAGGAGAACAAGAAGAGTGATTTGAGAGATTTTAAGCTGTTGCTTGCACAAATTCGTGTGATCGAAGGGAAATATGATGATGCATTGAAGGTTTATCAAGAGTTAGTTAAAGAGGAGCCTAGGGATTTTAGGCCTTACTTGTGTCAAGGGATAATATATACATTGTTGAGGAAAAAGAATGAGGCTGAGAAGTGTTTCGAGAAGTATAGAAGACTTGTACCACAAGGGCATCCATATGCTAGCTACTTCGATGAGAATATGATTGCGACGAAGGTTTTTGCACAGAGGGTGGAGAATGAGAGAGCAGGGTTGAAAACTGAATAGATATAAGGCTTTTTGGTTCACTTTAAAGTTCAGATGGGATGATGGAGGTATGGTGGAAAAATAGTTTGCTTGCTGGATATGATATATTAGTCTGATAATTGTTCTATGTTACTAGATGTTTCCATTTAGTATATCTTGTTTGCATAGGTTGGTTCTGATATGAGTAATGTAGTAGCATAATTATTAGGTTAAGAAAAAGGAATTTTTGGTAAGTGAGGGGAATGGTTCTCAGGCTCTTTAAATTTCAGCAGCTAGTTCGATGACATGATATCATGCTTTTTATTTAATCAGGAATGAATGTGAATTATGCTTTGTGATTTTGTCTTGATTCTTTTGGAATTTCTAGAGTATGCGCTTGATATGAATGTCCTTATCCCGAACTTTATTCCCCAACCAAAAAGGATCGTGATATGAGTTGTGACTTTGAGGTGAATGACCCAGAGACTACATGAGAAGTTTTGTTGCAGTAGACTAGTCGAGGTGTAAAGAACAGTTTGAGGCATGACTCTGCTTCATTGCCAGTGTTTCGGGGTTTTGTCCATGGACAGCTGAATATTTGCATCTGGTTCTAATCATGATTGCATTTGTAATCCTTATCACATTGTTTTATACAGTGGTTTTAACCTATGATCGCATCGGATAGTTGAATGTTTGCACCTGGTTCTTACCGTTTTTAAACTTAGCCGAGTTCTTTCTTTCCGGAGATAACTGATTTTAAACAAGTCTAACCATCAGTGCTCTAGAATATTTTTATTGGTCCTGAGGTATATGATAAAATTTATAGCATATCAACACATTTGATTCTAGCTTGCAGAGTTGAAAGTTTAATGCATTAAGTTTCTTTGTTTTGGTAAGTCTGCCTTCAAGGTAAACATGACCTCATACACAAGGACTGATGTAGATCCTTACCTTGTACAGACGCAAAAGAGATTTGCAAGAATACTAGATTACCGAGCTCAATATGAGATGAAATGCGTATTTGTTGGAGGTTCTGCAGCAGTTATTGTGTTCTTGCTTAGACGTGGTTTTGTGTGGATAGCCACCTGAAATATGCAATGCTCTTTCTTTCTGTCTCTAGAGTATTTATGCTTGTTCATTTTGGTATTTGTTTAATTTTAATTAGGCACATCCTTAGTTGTTAGTTGACTCTGCAACCTTAGTTAAGTTGTAGCTCAGTTGGGCAAACGCTGCAAATCTTTTTTTTCCTTGTTATAGCCTTCTGTTTGTCAGTTTAGCTTCATGGTATGACCAGCTCAGCACGGGGTTCTTTCACTTTTAGTTCATCCTAGGTAGTGCTTAAATCAGTTTTAGTTTGAGGTTTTGGTGCTTAAATATCACCAAGGGAGTTCTTTGTTCCTTGTAGTATTACTTTTGGCTTTGACCAGTTGATGTGAAATGGAAGTAATGTAGAACATGATGAACTCCTTGGTGATATGACCCTTTTGCTTCTTTTTTTTCGTTTACCATTCAATATCCGATATTCACTGGCCGAAGTAATCCGGAGGGAAGCAGCAAGCCTCGCAGGGCCCATACAGTGGCTAAGGTGGAGAGATCTTATCCACCCAGACCACACCTGTTTGTGTTTCCCTGCTATTTAAAGGGACATTCATTTCTCGTTTGAATTCCAAAGTAATATTACAAGGAACAAAGAACTCCTTGGTGATATTTCCCTTTTGCTGTTTTTTTTTTCCGTTTACCATTCAGTATCCGGTATTCACTAGCCTTACTAATGTGGTAGAATGCGGCAAGCCTCATGGCCCATTAAAGGGAGATACTCCCTGCCAATAAGTTTTCTGTTCCACGGTGGCTAAGGTGGAGAGATTTTATCCGCCCGACCACACCTGATCACTATTACTTTAGATGGAGAGGATTTGAGACTATCTATTTCAATTTCATATTTGCATGTAGAACATACCCTCCACAAAGTGGAGTACTTTGTGAAATTACATTGGGCCAAAAGAGTTAAACCTGGCCCATGCCTTACTTATCCTAAATACAAACTTTCCCTGATGTGTGTGCTTCGGTGCCTCTCTGTTTAAGTTTTGTCCCTGTTTAAGTAGTGCTGTTAAAGTGTGCCAAAAACTATTTTGTTCTCAAGTTGTGCTGAACTGCCATACTTGGGGGTAACAGTTTAAAAGTTCCAAGCAAGTTTTAGCGATTTGGCAAAAATTATGAACCGAAAAGATTCAACCTGCCAGTACCAAAAGTCATTAGTTCTCTCCTTCGTATAATGTGTTCTCTTTATTTTTTACCCTATCAACACTTAAGAATTTTAATATTCAATTTAAAGTAGTTGTTCAAATTTTAGTAAACGCAAGAAAAGAAAAGTAAAAGTAAAGAAGAAAGAAGCTTGTCGAAAAGAAAACGTAAAAGTAAAGAAGAATGAAGTCAAAAAGTGGAAAGGGGGCAAAATGATTCATATAGGTTAACGCATGGGCGATATCAACAAACAAGAAGGGCTGTCTTGGCCTTTTTGCAAAAATATGGCACGGGAAGCAATGGTTTGCTTTTTTGCCCGTGCTAAGAAATAGTTTGTAAAAATACCTCCATTAAGATTTAATTAAAAAAATTCGGGACCAAGACTTTCCGTTATATTTTTCCGATTTTCAACACATATCCCTTTAAGTATTGGCAATAGGCAATACTTGCCGCACTTGGCCGTAAGTCTTGCCAAGACTTTCCATTGACCCCTGCTCGATTTTCCAACACTTGCACGACAAGTATTGGCAATAGGCAACACTTGCTGCACTGCGTCGTAAGTCTTGGCAATTGTTAAGACTTGCCCCTTCCAGTTTTCCCTGCATTCTCGCCATATAACTTGAAGTATTGGCAAAGCAGCACTTGCCCTTGAAGTATAGCCAATTGCCAAGACTTACAACTTTTTTGCCTTGAAGTCTTAGCTTGCGGACTAAATAAGGGTATTTTGCTAAAAAATTTCTTAGCGCGGGTAATTTTGTAAAACCACTCCTTATGGAAGGCATACGGTGAAATTTTTTGGGAGGTCTTAGATGTCTTTTGTACAGAAAATATTTAAGGAGTAACTTTTGTAAATTTGAAAATCTAAGGAATGCAAAAAAAAATATGGTAAAGTTTCTATAAATTTGTATTTTAAAAAGTGAATTAAGATATTCATGTCACTGTAATTGAAAAGAAAAATAGCTCACATGATGCGGGGCAAATCGAGCCAAGACACTAACCATCAAGAACCAAGCTTGAGAGCACAAGGATTGCGAGTCAAGGTCTCCGAGAGCGACTTGAAGATCATGCATCGGAGTACCAAGGAAGGAGGAGCGCCCAGCTCAGCCAGGAGGAGCGCCCAGACTCCTCATGTTCCAGGCGGAGCGCCTGAGTTCTAGGCGGAGCACCTAGATTACTCTTGGTCCAGGCGGAGCGCCCAGGGTGGAGCACCCAGCTCTAGGAGGAGCGCCCAGTCTTCAAAGGGTTCAGGTGGAGCGTTCAGATTCCAGGCGGAGCGCCCAACACTGAAGCTTGGTTGATTTTTGGAGTGAAGTTCCTATTTTGCCCTTAAGTGGCCTTTTATGTTCTAATTAGCTTTGGGGGCATTTTTGTCATTTCACTATGTCTTATGAAAAACTATAAATAGGACACTTAGCTATTTTCATTCATTAGCTTTGTTTTTAGACTTGAGAGAGAAGAGAGAACGTTGAAGAGGCCGAGCCCTTCGAGTCCGAAGCTTGAAGCTTCGTGAACCTTGTATAACTTGGAACCTATGGAGATCGACACCTAGTTTGAATCCATTGTAAGGTTCGAGTTTCATTTCTCCCTTTGAATTCAAACAACGTATGTGAATTGAATTCGTTTCTTTCTTCTTATTTCTTGTCTTCCTAGTCTCGATTTCTTGTTATCTATATTATTTGCTTCCGCTCGTATATATTTGTTGCTTCCGCGTATTTTTCCCCTTATCAGTTGGTATCAGAGCAAGGCTCGGGTTATGTTCTTACAAACCTCCGTTCCTTGTTCAACATGTTAGTATTGTTGTTGTTGTTGTGATTGTTCTTGAAAATTTGAAGAAAAACAAAAAAATTGGAAAACTAGAAAACTCAAGAAAATTTGGTAGATCGGGTTGGAATCGAATCCCCAAGTGTTAAAAAGTAGTGTGGTTTGTTCCTTATTGTATTCCCGTCGTTTTGATACCCATATATCGTGTTTTGGTGTTACGAATCAAAATTTCCAAAATCAAAATCCAAAAAGTTTGAAAATTCTTGAAAACGCTTCAATCTTGAATCGAAGCTTGTTGTTGTTTGTTTGGAGTTGAAAACCATTGGGGATTGGTTAATATAGTTGTATACACCTTTGGGTATCATTAGTTTTGTATATCGGTTTGAAATCGAACAAAAAAGTTGGCCAAAATCACCAAAAACCTGTTGTGAAAAATGCTGAAAATCGCGTCCAGCGCCTAAGCTTGGGCGGACCGCACACTTGTTTGGGCAGTGGGGTGAGGCAGGCGGAGCGCCTAGCCTTTGGGCGGAGCGCCCACCTTCACTGGGTGGAGCGCCTCCCCCTCTGGGCGGAGCGCCCACCCCTGTTTGGGTGCGGAATTGTTCCGTTTCGTTTCTTTTTGTGTTCCGTTGGTTTCCTAACTTCTTGGTTAGTGTTTCTAGGGTAATTAGCCTACTCCATTGACACTAATCCTTGAGCATATTAGGACACTCGTGCGTAGAGGAGATTAGAATTCAAAGAAGAGTCGTAGAACTCCTTTTGGCCTCAAGTGCGCACTTTAAATAGCCGTCCGTACATCGAGTCTCATTAACTCCACTCCGAACTTTAACTTGGACATACTAGTTGTGATCACCTTGGTTCCCAAGTTGTAAGGCCTCGCCTTTGAGTGTTCATATATCGAGTGAAACACGTGAGGGAGTGACTTTTGGGAGGTTAATCTTGTGGTGTTGCGACAATGTCGGATAATGATGATGGAGTAGATTATGGCTCTTGTGGGGATGATGCGAGTTGTTATGACTCGTATGGTGATGGTGGAGACTATGGTTCCTACGATGGTGATGATGGGCATTGCTATGATGATTCGGGGAACTATGGCTCGTATGAGGATGAAGCGGTTCACTATGATGATCGTGAGATTGATGAAGACTATGAGGCTTGTGATGAAGAATGTGATGATGCATATGCTTCTAGTCAAGAAATCGAAGATGGTGACGCTTCAAGGTACATTGATCCTCCTATATGTCTATGGGTTGAATCACGTGCACGCATTAACGAATTCTGTAATGAGTTAAACTAGGCGAGCAAGTATATGTCTATCCTACTCACAAATTGGTTCCCCGATGCCCGGGTTCACAAACTAGTTCTATTCTTTCTTATTACGTAATTAAATTCCCTCTTTCGAGTTCAATCTAAAAACCATAGATAGTGTTCAATTATCAGGCCTCAATAATCAAACAATTATGATCAAGAAAGAATAAACAATCCATAATGGTAAATCAATATATAGAAATCAACTTTCAAACATCAACCTTCATGTATTTACTCTAACCCGAGAACAAACAAACTATAGAATTAAAGAGAAGAATAAGAGGAAGAGAGAAAAAACTTGTGTAGAAGACATCTAGGGCTCCTCCCCTCTCCTCCAAAACTTGCTCCAAAGTCTGAACTCTCATGAAAAACTAAGTAAAAGAGTACTTATAGGGTTTACAAACACCTAGTAATAAGTTAGACCCAATCCTAGACGAAATAGGAAGTGAAAACCGCACACGGGGCGCTATAACGGGCGCCCCGCGCTGGGACAACCAGTAACGCCAAAGTTTGGGCGCTTTTAGCATGCCCCGCGTGAGTAAAAGCGCTGGGGCACTGGGCGCTATAACGGGCGCCCCGCGTGCCCCAAAGCGCCCAGCTATTTTTCTGTTTCGTTTGCTCCTTTGCTCGCTCGTGTCGTGCCTTCGTGTGCTCGATCCAATCATCAATCATCCTTCAATCAATTCTTGATAACTCAAGCTCCTTAAAGCTCCAAATACACTGTGTAACAACCTACACACGCACAACATAAACTCAGTGTAAAACCACATTCACAAACTATAAAACGAGTGCAAAACAAGCTCAAATATGCGGAAATATTAAGGAAACTTTGGCGTAAAATGTCAAACATCACCACCCCATACTTGAACCCTTGCTCGCCCTCGAGCAAGTCACAACTAATTGCCCAACCTAGGTAAAACAGGTCTGCCTATGACCATGGTTGATACCGATCATTGAACAAATGCACACATGACTACTATGGATCCACAAACATGCCAATAATTTACCAAACTCAAAAATATGAGAACAACCACCCCAAAATAGCTCAAATGCACAAACTCAACTTAATGCAACCATGCTCCCACAAAATCACACCTATCTACTCAACCAAGAAGCCACCAACTTCACCTATTTCATGCAAACCATGTGCCCTCACCAAAATGAAGCAAGAGGGTGTCCCCCAAGTATCACACACAACCATGAATATCAAGAATAGAATGGGGACAATAGCATAGAAAGAATTCACTCACTCTCATGAAAAGCTCACATGTCACACACGATGTACCATAGGCTTGCCCGTAGTGTAGGACTCTACTAATGTAAGCTCACTCCAATCGGGATTAACTAGGACTTTAGAAAAGTCGTAATGTAGGCTAAGGGGCGGGTAGGATACATATGGTAATAGTGACTACCTCCCTAAGCACTTTAATACATCACAATTAATTAAGCACAAATCTCATCCAACCTTAAGCACTTTAAGCACACACCTTCTCAACAAGTAGCAACTTTTCTTTTAAGCACACACTAGCAAGGAATGAATATTCTTTTCTCTTTATTTCTTTTTCCACAATTTTTTTCTTTTTTCTTTTCTTTTTCAACTTTCATCCAACCTTGCCAATGCTTTTCACTACTTCACAAATTTTACAATAATCCCTCTTCATTAGCTCCACTCAAAAACCTCCCAAAATCCAACCACAACTCCAATCAACTACACAATATTAATAAAGTGCTTAGGGAGTAAGGGCCAAACGAGTCAATTTAGAACAAATGGGTAGGCTCGGGGTGTGGGTACCAACAAAAAGGGTCAAAGAAATCACAACAACAATTTTTTTCTTTTCAAGGTATATATGTGAGGGTAGGCAAATCAAAAGAAGGCCTTGTATCATTTCCCAACTAGAGCAAACCTAGGATTTCGCTTTGCACACACACGGGGCAAGTTCTAGACATTAATATGCAACATGGAGTAAAATAAGAACATGTCTCACACACACATTGCACACAATCCACACAAAAAGGTTCCATCAACAACTCTCAATCAAGCATCTAGAATGCAACTTGTGGGAATTTAAGCACTCATGCACAAAGGTTCACAATCAAGTCAAGCAAGCGGACTCAAGCATCTCAAGGGGGTCGTTCCAATTTTTTCTCTAGGCATGCATCACAATTTAAAACTCAAGGACACCACAAATAGCACATGCAATCAATTCAAGTTCACCGGTATCAAACAAGTCAAAGGCACCTAGCATTCCACCTATTCCTTTCGTCTAGGGCCACCTATAACTAACTATCCTAATCCTAAAAATAAAAACTACCCGGTTCAAAGGCCTCCCCGTGGAAAAGAACCGAGGCCATAAGAAAAACCACGGGGTGGATGACATGTACCACTAATAAAACTAAAAGGAAAATCTTTTTGGAATTTTTCATTGGTTTTTTTTTTTTTTTTATTAAAGCAAGAAATAAATCAAAATAAAGTCAATTGACAAAAGAAAAATCCTACGGTACATGCATCCCTAACCTCAAAAATAGATAAAGGGTAGTTCCCCACCCCACACTTAAACTAAGCACTGTCCTCAGTGCTAAAAATAAGAAAGTGCAAGATAAAGAAAACTTCCCTGAAGATTCTAGTCCTTGGTGCTAGCATCCTCCAAGCTTCCATATAGTATGAGGTACTCAGACTTCCCTCATCAGGTCATCAATATTAGGCAAGGGTGAGGACACCCCACACTTAGCCTCGACATTACATGAACCTGCAATCCAAGGAAAAACAACAACTACGTGACACTATAAATAAAATAATACAAGTACAAACTCGGGTTGCCTCCCAAGAAGCGCCTTAGTTAACGTCGTGGCACGACGACACTTTTAGCTCACTTCCAGCCTTTATGTCTTCTCTTCTTACGCCGAACTTTTGCTTTCTTCCTTTCTTTTAGAGAACCCATCTTCAACTTCACATGTGGTTTACTTCCATCTTCTTGTTTGACACATTCAATCATAGAGCACTCTTCCACCTTAGCTATGTGCTCCTTCTCATTATAAACCTTGAAAGTAACCTTTTCTCCATGCGCTCTAACAGTCATCTCACCCAGCTCCATGTCAATAATTGCATTCGAGGTGACTAAGAATGGTCTCCCCAAAATGATTTGAGCTTCTCGGTCCTCTTCATAATCTAGGACTACAAAATCAGCAGAGAATGTAAACTTACCAACTTTTAGCAACACATCCTCCAACTTACCATCAGGGTGAGTGAGAGATCCATCTGCCATCTTAAGAGTAACTGAAGAGGGCTTGATTGCTCTTAGCCCTAACCTTTTGCAAACAGACAGAGGCATGAGATTTATGCTCGCACCCAAATCACACAAGGCACCAGTGATATTATGCTCTCCAATGGTACAAGGAATAGTAAACCTCCCAGGATCTTGAAGTTTTGGAGGTAGCTTGCTCAAGATTGTGCTACACTCCTCAACTAACTCAACTGTATCTATCTCTTGAGGCTTTTTCTTCTTGACTAAAATCTCTTTTAAGAACTTCACAAAGGATGGCATCAATTCAAACACATCAGTCAAAAGAATATTAACTTGAAGTTCTTTCAACATACTCACAAATTTTTGATATTGGGCCAGATCCTTCTATGGTAATAGTCTCTGCGGGAATGGTGGAGGTGGCAGAGGTGCCTCCTTTTTCTCTTCTTTCTTCTTTACCTTCTCCACTTTTTCAAATTTTTCTATTTCAGCTCTCTCCTCGGACTTGGCCATCAGCTCTCCACCTTCTATTAAAGTCACTGCAAGACATTGTTCAGGCTCTTTTTTCACAGTGCTTATTTCTCCCACCAACTGCCCCAACTGGTGCTCTAGGTTCTTGTTAGCATTGGCAATATCTTGTATGGCCACTGCATGGGCTGCAGTATCAGCTATCATTCTCTGCTGGCCCGCCATCAACTGCTTTAACATCTCTTCAACTGAATAGCTAACCTGCTGTGGTGGAGGTGGAGGTGGGTGGTAATTATTCGGGGCTCTCGTATTACCTTGATAATAACCATTACCAAACTGATTTTGACCCTGCAGCCTGTTTTGATTACCCACGTAATAAACTGACTCTGGATTAGAGGAGCAAACCTCTGTAGCATGGTCTTGACCACAAACCTCACAAAAGCTCTGGAGTTGTTGCACTGGAGCCACTGGTTGCTGAGCCTTTGGCAGAGCTAACTTGCTTATTTGATTGGAAATAGCATCCATCCTCGCCCTTAGCTCTGAAACTGCATCTAACTGAAGTACCCCTGCAGGTTTCTGCGTAATAGCTCTACCATCTCCCTGCCAATCAGGATTGCTCTGCGAAAACTTGTCAAGTAAATCATAAATTTGATCAAAATTTAAGGCCAGTACTTGGCCTCCAGCAGCAGCATCAACCACGATCTTAGTGTGTTGGTTCAACCCCTCAACAAAAGTGTGTGCAACAACCTCATTGGATTGGTTGTGGTGTGGACAATCTCGCAATAAAGCTTTGAATCGCTCCCAGGCTGAATACAAGGATTCTCCTTCTAACTGTCTGAAGGACATAATTTCGCTCCTCAGCCGGGCTGTCTTGGCAGACGGATAAAATTTAGCCAAGAACTTCTTAGCCAAATCCTCCCAAGTAGTGATAGACCCAGACTTTTCAGCCTTTAACCACTTCCTTGCTGCCCCAATCAGTGAAAACGGGAACAACGTCAAGCGAACATAATCAGTAGGAACACCCGCTGGTGTATAAGTATCACTGATCTCCAGAAAGTTCTGAATGTGTTGCTGCGGATCCTCATGAAGTAATCCACCATATTGTCCAGTCACATGCAGCAACTGAATCATGCCGGACTTAATCTCAAAGCCCCCGGTGATAGCGGGCTTAACTATGCTCGATGCTACTCCCTCCAGGCTGGGGAGAGCAACATCTCGCACAGCTAAAGCTTGTTCTTCTGCCATTCCTGTAGGTAAAGATCAAGCAGGACCTAATACCTGAAACAGCACAAAACTCAAAACAAAAATTAAACCTGAATAGCAAGTAATAAACTGTTCAAAAAGAAATCAGTCAATAATTAGTCCCCGGCAACGGCGCCAAAAACTTGTTGCTCCCAAACGCACACGCAAGTATACGTGGTCGACAAGTAATAAAGTGATAAGTAGAGTATCGTTCCCACGAGGACTATTCAGACTGAATTCTAGCAAACAATTTCCTAAAAACTATTCAGGGATCTTTTTCCAATGGTTGAGAATTTACTAACTAAATGCAGTAATAAAAACAAGTAATTGAAATCAAGTAACATAGCAAATTCTACGTTGTTATCAATAAAAGATTACGGTCCCGGGTCAGAGTTACGAACAATCCAGTTGAGTTTTCCAGTTGATTCTACTTCTTGATTTCCTAGATTGCTAACTTTAGGTTAAATGTACCAGTGAAAACCTTTCGATTCTTCACGGTCTATGCAGGCTACTCCAATCCCTATTTGTCTATGGGTTGAATCACGTGCACGCATTAACGAATTCTGTAATGAGTTAAACTAGGCGAGCAAGTATATGTCTATCCTACTCACAAATTGGTTCCCCGATGCCCGGGTTCACAAACTAGTTCTATTCTTTCTTATTGCGTAATTAAATTCCCTCTTTCGAGTTCAATCTAAAAACCATAGATAGTGTTCAATTATCAGGCCTCAATAATCAAACAATTATGATTAAGAAAGAATAAACAATCCATAATGGTAAATCAATATATAGAAATCAACTTTCAAACATCAACCTTCATGTATTTACTCTAACCCGAGAACAAACAAACTATAGAATTAAAGAGAAGAATAAGAGGAAGAGAGAAAGAACTTGTGTAGAAGACATCTAGCGCTCCTCCCCTCTCCTCCAAAACTTGCTCCAAAGTCTGAACTCTCATGAAAAACTAAGTAAAAGAGTATTTATAGGGTTTACAAACACCTAGTAATAAGTTAGACCCAATCCTAGACGAAATAGGAAGTGAAAACCGCACACGGGGCGCTATAACGGGCGCCCCGCGCCTCGGAACGCGCTGGGACACCCAGTAACGCCAAAGTTTGGGCGCTTTTAGCATGCCCCGCATGAGTAAAAGCGCTGGGGCACAGGGCGCTATAACGGGCGCCCCGCGTGCCCCAAAGCGCCCAGCCATTTTTCTGTTTCATTTGCTCCTTTGCTCGCTCGCGTCGTGCCTTCGTGTGCTCGATCCAATCTTCAATCATCCTTCAATCAATTCTTGATAACTCAAGCTCCTTAAAGCTCCAAATACACCGCGTAACAACCTACACACGCACAACATAAACTCAGTGTAAAACCACATTCACAAACTATAAAACGAGTGCAAAACAAGCTCAAATATGCGGAAATATTAAGGAAACTTTGGCGTAAAATGCCAAACATCAATCCTACTTACTCTTCTTGTGAAGAATTTGATATTGTTGATAGTGACATAGATAGAGTTGATGATTATGTTGAGCATATGGGTTATTCTTATGCATCTTCTCTTAGTGTTGCTAATGGTGTGCAAGGGAGTAGTAGAGGACCTCCCATTAGTATGGGAGGTGGTGGTGGTTGTTCCATGGGAAAGAAGAAGCTTGCATCTTCTAGGTACGCTAAGCGACCTAATGCTTCTAATTCCCATGAAGAGGTTGGTATGATAGATGGTGTTGCTTTTGCTACAAAGGGGTTATATGCCGTGAGGGGCGTGGATGATTGTAGTAGGGGTAGTACTATGGGCTATGGAAAGGCGAGAGGCATTTATGGGTTCCATGGCAAGGTTCCTTCCTCGACTTCCAACAACATTTCTAATGTTGGGAGAGTGACGGGAAGTGGAGATTGTTCTAGTGGTGTTGCCACTAGTGGAGGGATAAGGAAGACCCAAGTTGTCGGAGTTGACACTTGTGGGCATTCAAGTTCTCACTTGGGTGCCAATCTAAAAAACTTGGGTAGACGTAGGTTCGTTGTTGAGGTAGATGGTATTGGAGGATACTTGCTCAAGATTGGTGATACCGATGCCAATTGTATTAGCACCTCTTTGGTTGATAGGCTTAGGATACCATGCCATAAGCTAGAGCATCCTTATGAGTATGATGGAGTGTGGGTTTCTAAGGAGGCTCGGGTACTCATATCTCATAGGAACTATAAATGCTATGTGTGGTGTGATGTGTATCCCATGCGTCATGTTGATGTGTGGATAGGTGACCGGTGGTTGGAGGGGGAAGAGGGTGCAATATAGTGTGGTGAAGGATGCGTATCTTGTGGGCATAGGGCAAAGGGTGTATGACTTTGTGCCTTATCGGGCAAGAGGCCGAGTGCCTACTAGTACACCTTCTTTGGCTAGGCAAAGGAGCAAGGATCGAGAACTTCATTCCATGGCCAACAATGTGCAATCAAGGAGTCCTACAATTACAAGAAGTGGTGGGACTAGTTCAAGTGAAGGGTTGATAGACATCAACAAGGTGAACCCAAAACCACAGGTTTCAATGCCAAGTGGTTCACCAACGAAGAAGAGTGAGTCATCAAGAGATGAGTCTCCAAGTCCTAGATTCCGGGTTGATGTAAAAAGTCCGCCTACTCCGGCTATGGGTATTCTTGGGCCTCGTCCCAATTCACCCGAATTTGAGAGACAAAAGATAGAGAGGAGTAAGGGAGCGACCGGTGACAACTCTCGAGTTGAAAAAGGAGAGGTAGTGTTGAGTGACGTGAGTGGGTTGTCACCACCCGAATCTACACCCGACCTTGGAAAAAAATGAGGGAAAAGAAAGATGGAAAAAGAAAAATTGAGAGTGAGGACACCCCTTATTCTAACCTTAACCCTTTATCTTTTTCTTCTATGTGCTTGAATTCTTTTGTATGGATTCTTGGAGGCAAACCAATGGAGCCTCAACCATGTTCCAAGATGGAAAGACAAGGTGAAGGAGATGCCGAATGTGAGCTACAAGGTGGAGACGTTCATGATTCTTCAACGGTATGTGTTAGTTCTTCCCTCATTGAGCGTGATACTTCCTTGTCTTGTGATGTTGTTAGTAAGAACTCTAGGCTAGTTGATGATTTGCATGACTATAATGTGTTTGCAACTAGTGTAGAGCCTTTGGGTCAACTTGTGTGTGAAGATGAACCACTAGTTGAGAGGAAAGCCACATCATGATGTGAGCTCGGTTTTCATTGAACCTCTCTTTAGTGAAAATGTTGAAGTTGACCTTGTTTGTTAACCTTGTTATGACACCCCACCCATATTTGATAAAGGAGAAGATGAATCGCATGACTATCCTATTCTTCCCTTTGATTGTTTATTTGCTAGTGGTGGTCTCTTGTGTCGTAGTGAGGTAGGTTGTAACCTTGAGGAATCTCTTGAGAATGAGATAGATCGACTTGTGTTCGATGACTCCTCAAGAGTAGATGTTGACTCTAGTTTGAGAAGTTCACCGTTGCTTGCTAATGAACTCGAGAGGTGTGCCTATACTAATCCTTTGCATGAGGGCAACTTCAATGAAAATGGTGAATTGTATCAAACTAGAGTAGAATGTGAGTTTGGACCTTCATGGATTGGAATGCCTAACTCTATAGATAATTCATTGTTTGAGACCTCTCTTGGGAGTTTGTCTAGTGACGAGGGTTGTCTTGGAGGAATATTTGGAGGTGAGGAGGTACCTCTTGGTGTGTGTAAGAGTGCTTCTAAGAAGGGGAGTGGAGTATTCGATGCTATTTGTGAATTGAACTATTTAACTTACTCCATCCCATATGTTGAGCACACCTTGAGTGTTGAGCATGCCAAAGCCGATGTGTCACATTGTGATAAAATTGATTTGAAGGCTTGGTGTGTTGATAGTAAGCTTAGGGGTCATAGGACATTTGATTGCTACATGCGTACCCTTGATCTCTTTGCTTGTGATGATTTTAAGTGCTTGTTCTTGTTGAGCCAAGAATTTGTTGTCTCCTTTGGAGACATACGCTTCTTAATGGATATTGATGCTTGGCTCTATCACAAGAGTGTGTTTTCCACACCACTTGCACTTATTCTTGTTAAGCTAACCTACTTGTGAAGTAGGAAACTTTGGTTGTGCTTGTTTTGAATGTAGGTTTTGATGGTTTGATTTCGAGGACGAAATCCTTTCAAGAAGGGGAAGATGATGCGGGGCAAATCGAGCCAAGACACTAACCATCAAGAACCAAGCTTGAGAGTACAAGGATTGCGAGCCAAGGTCTCCGGGAGCGACTTGAAGATCATGCATCGGAGTACCAAGGAAGGAGGAGCGCCCAGCTCAGCCAGGAGGAGCGCCCAGACTCCTCATGTTCCAGGCGGAGCGCCTGAGTTCTAGGCGGAGCGCCTAGATTACTCTTGGTCCAGGCGGAGCGCCTGAGTTCTAGGCGGAGCGCCCAGGGTGGAGCGCCCAGCTCTAGGAGGAGCCCCCAGTCTTCAAAGGGTTCAGGCGGAGCGCCCAGATTCCAGGCGGAGCGCCCAACGCTGAAGCTTGGTTGATTTTTGGAGCGAAGTTCCTATTTTGCCCTTAAGTGGCCTCTTATGTTCTAATTAGCTTTGGGGGCATTTTTGTCATTTCACTATGTCTTATGAAAAATTATAAATAGGACACTTAGCTATTTTCATTCATTAGCTTTGTTTTTAGACTTGAGAGAGAAGAGAGAACGTTGAAGAGGCCGAGCCCTTCGAGTCCGAAGCTTGAAGCTTCGTGAACCTTGTATAACTTGGAACCTATGGAGATCGACACCTAGTTTGAATCCATTGTAAGGTTCGAGTTTCATTTCTCCCTTTGAATTCAATCAACGTATGTGAATTGAATTCGTTTCTTTCTTCTTATTTCTTGTCTTCCTAGTCTCGATTTCTTGTTATCTATATTATTTGCTTCCGCTCGTATATATTTGTTGCTACCGCGTATTTTGCCCCTTATCATCACATCACACTGATACATGATATGCATCTTTGTACCCTATAAAACTCATTTGGACATGATAATTTAGGCATGGGCATCGAGCGAGTCGGGTTCGAGCCTAGCCTAACCGAGCCCGAGTCAAACTGAACTTTATACATATCGAGCCGAGCTCAACGAGCTTTGCTAGAGTTTGACTGAGCCCGAGCCGAGTCAGAGCCAATCTTTTATCTTGTGTCCACATACTTAATAATGTAAAAAATAATATTTAAATTTTTCTTTTGATTATAATCATAGATAAGGATAAAATTATCAGTTTATCAATTGTTAATTATTGCATTAAAATACTAAAAATCATATATATTTCTAATCGAGTCGAACCGAGCTTGATTGAACTTTAACCGAGCCGAGCTGAGCCAAACTTTAAATGAAACCGACTCGAGCCAAAAGGCAATCGAACCGAGCCAGCTCAGCTCTATGCCCAGACAACAATCCCGCAAAAAAAAAAAAAAAAAAAAAAAAAAAAGGACGGGGGGGGGGGGGGGGGGGCGGGGAGCTACCAGTCTAGCCCCTGAAAAACATCTAAAGATTCCTCTTTCCTTTGTTAGCAGCTGAGCAGAGCTGCTTCTTTTTCAGCTCAGTGTACGGGCAAAGAAAATTATGGGACAATGATGATTTTACATCACGTCATGTCCACTGCTTGACAATTCTTCTTTATAGAAAACGTGACAACTTGCAAAAATTGGAAAGTCAGAATATAAACGTAGCTGAATTCATGAAATTCAGTAGGAACTTATCGTGATACTATTCACTATATTGTACTTGGGAGGTAATCCATTAATCCTTATTGACATTATTACGATTTGTGCTAGGTAAGTGAGTGACGAATGTAGTTTATTTACAATGGATTCAATTGAGTTTAGTATGTTTTATTAGACGTAATATTGATATCTATGCGAAATATCACTAGACATGAGTTCAATTGAGCTTAGTATATTTTACACGGAATATTGATATCTATGTGAACTATTACTAGATGTTAATTACCAATAAGTATATATTCTCAATCAGTAATAATTTCAAATGTATGATAAGTTTAATTTTTTGGAAATTTATGTATGACATATCTTTGGATATAGACTACTCTCAATTAACTATGGTCAACTAATATACTACCTCCGTCCCAAATTAGTTGTCACTTTAGCAATAATCATTTGTCCCAAATTAGTTGATACTTTAGGATTTCAAGACTAAAATTGTTAATCTTTTCCAATTATACCCTCAATAATTAAAAAAATTCTCAACAAAATATAGTAGTCAAACATTAAATAGGGGTAATATAGTAAACTACACACTCTATTTAATGGTTTTCTTAATGGACGTGAAAAAGCTAAAAGCGATAACTAATTTGGGACGGGGAGTAGATATTACTGTCTCGTTAAATCACTAAATCACGGTAAGGATATGTGTAAAGTGCTGGACGCGGGTAAAGGCTTACTTAAAAAGGAAAGTTTTGCTTATAATTTGAGATTCTAGTTCAGTAATTTAGCAGTTGGAATTTAATGTTGAATGCAGTGCATTCAAAGCTCATATATTAGTAAATGTTTAATCCATATTTTCCCATTCGGGAAAATAAGCATAGCACTAAGGATATATTACCAGTTAATGGAAGAATGTCTACTTTTCAACCATGGCAAACAGATCAATAAAGACAAGTAGCTACATTATCCAAATTAATATTCTGAATTGTAATATGGAAAGTGTCGAGTCGGATCAAAATTACACCACTAAAACAACATTTTCTGACAGACATTTCGTTGAAAAATGGCTAGTTTGAAGCTAGTTGTCGGGAACAAGTGTGTAAAAATTACATTCAAGTAATTGTAACTTTACCAAGTGGTTTAAGAAAACATTTAGGTACCTTGCTCTATGACAACTTTCTCAATATTCCTAATTTGAATAAAGGATGACGTACAAGAATTCTATGCTCCTTCTAACGGTTCTAAATAATCACAATGTCCCACAAAACAATAGTGACAAATTAATATACCCACTTTAACATACTAGTCTTAAATGCTACTATTTCAATGTAAATTCTTGAACCCTACCACATAAGTTTTCTCTGCCTAGTGGAATGATAGTTGAGTCCATATGCGGATTCAGGATTTGAACTTTTATGAGTTCTAAATTTTCGAATAACAATCTCAAGTGCAAGTAACTAGGTTTTCGACTTGATTTTTTTATATATTCAGTGATTTATTTAAGACAAATATACTGTCTGCGCTCGACCTACTGGGTTCTGCCGAACCCGTAATCTACCTTCTACATCCGCCACTGGTTGAGTCTCTCGTTAATTTGGAGAAATAAAGAAAATTAATAGCATGGGAACTCAAAAAATAGGTTTGTCTAATTACTATCTTCTTCAAGAATTTTGTATTTTTACATTATTGGATGTTTCCACGGAGCAAAGGAATCTTAGCATCGTCAGTAATTTAATAATTTGCAAGATTTTTACAATTTTGTCTTGTCCTAGATTTGGTTCATCCTTTCCCACGTTCTGCCAAATGAAATCTCTTTGGACAATCTTATTAGAGACTTTTCAGTACAGTAGAAGTATCATCTTTCTGCTTCGAAGAGTTTCAGCTATCACGAAAGTGAACCATTTTGGATAAACCAAAATCTTGATAGTGCAAACTAGAGGTGGCCATTGCAATACCATGGAAGCTCAATAAGGTTCTTTTTGAAAGGAAAAAAAAAAATCTTTACGCCCCCAATTAGTGGGCAAGGAAGAATCTCCATTTATTGCAAAATAAACTGTAAAAATTTGCACGTACCGGTTGTTTACACCAAATTATGTCAATAAACATAAATTATGGGCGTGGATTGATTTTTATTGCACCTAAACAGTGCACATAAGTTATATAAATAATGAAGTTTGTAACTCAATTCTCCTAGAAAGTGAAGTTACAACCACTAGACTGAAACACTGCACATAAGTATACAAATTACTAAGTAAAGTGATACATTTAAGAATTAGGTCGAAGCAAAGCAAATGTTCAATTATATTTTTTTCTAACATTCCAACATTGTTTTGGTGGTCAGTGGTCACCATAGAATGCTTTAGGTTAATATTAGATGGTTGATTCCTTTTTCAAGGGTGGCTACTTGTTAAAACCCTAATTTATGGGCATCCAAAAGTCATCATCATAATGGATTTGGACCTACTAAACACAACTTTAATTAACACAATTTGCTTTTTAATTAGCTTTCTCTTTTAATTGTTACTTCAAGTCAAAGTTATTCAGTTAAACAGCTCCATCTTTGCTAAAGAACTTGTTTTAACTTGTCTCCACTCTCAGTAAAATATATTTAACAACATACCACGTTGGCTACTCTATATGATAGACGTATAGAGATAAATCCAAAGTACTCTTCGTAAAAGCTCTTTTGGACCAGGGGACTGTTATTCTAGAAGACTTTTTCTCTGTCTTAAACTCTATTAAACAAAAAATATGACCACTTAATATAGTTTAGTTACGGCTTTACGCAATTGGAATTTGTAATACTCGATATGAGGGAACAATAGGACCAAACGAATAAGTCCATGCAAATAGGACAGGGGAGCACCTTGACATAAATAAAAATTGATTTAACTTAGATTTTCCTTGCAGATACCTTGTAGGAAATCAAAATGGTTCAAAAAAATTCCCTACGTAGTGTGTCGATTTAGATGTTTTCAACTAGTATGTATAATTTATAACCCATCAAGCAACTCATTGTGTGGCGTGCTTTTAGCCATTTTTAACTTTGACGTGCTATATTTATACAACTACCAAATGTTTGGTGGCTTTGGAAAGGGATCTATAATTTGGGCAACAATAACAGTGAAAAAGGAAAATAATAATGAAAGCATGGGGACAAACATTATTGTGATAGCATGGAAATATAATGGGTTGTCATGAAGAAGACAAATGATTCCCTTGTTATAATATAGCCTTACCTTCACCATTCATTCATGCACACTGAAAAAGAGGTGCCCTTCACCCCCATCTAATCGTACAGTGACAATTTGAAGATGTTAACAAATCATATACTGCATCTCAAGAATTAATTTATTTGCGATGTGTAAGTTAAATCTTTTAAAATATAAATTCCCCCCAAATCATATTATGGAATTTTAAGAGTAATATACTTATGTTTTACAATCCTTTTATCCCAACTTGATTTATATAATTAAAAGTACGCATGATTTAAGATTAAGTAGAACTATTGCGATAAACTATTCTTACAAAAGAATGGAAAATTAATTTACCCTCTTTGTCTTAACGAAGACGGCCTATTTGGATTATAAAGAGTACTCAACTAATCAGATTTTTTTTTTTTTTTTTTTTTTTTTTTGAATTTGATATTGTTTTGTTTGAATTTTGATTAAATTTATATATTAATTTTTTTTTTTACCAAATTACTGCAAGTTGTTATTTTTACTAACTTAGAATTTTACATTTGAAGAATTTTAACAAACAAAAGAATAGCAGTTACTCCCTCCGTCCCAAATTAATTGTCGCTTTTAGCTTCTTCACGCCCATAAAGAAAATCATTAAATAGAGTGTGTATTTTATTATGTTACCCCTATTTAATGTTTGACTATTAAATTTTGTTGAGAATTTATTTAATTATTAAGGGTATAATTGGAAAAGACTAACAATTTTTGTCTTGAAATCCTAAAGTGTCAACTAATTTGGGACACACCATTTTTCCTAAAACGACAACTAATTTGGGACGGAGGAGTAATTTTTAAAGAGTAATTGTGCAAGATTTAGTTGCACCACTTAAGCGACAAGAAAACCTAGAGGTTAAGTAGGCTTCCATAGGATTAGCCATTTCATAGATGAAATATTTAAAGTGAAGATTTATTGCTGATTATTTTATTAATTTTTAAATGTCATATTCCTGAAAAATCACTTCAAGAGATTTTGGTGCTTGGCTTTATTCAGGCTATTTATCTTGTCTTCATGCAAATTCCAAAGCCTCCCCCATCCTACTCTATCACTACCAGAATTTCGCTATTTACCCACAGAATTTTACCCACGGAAATAAATAGTCGGTAAGTACCCACCGATACCGTGAGTATATTGTAAATATTTTTTTCCCGCTATTATTATCAATGTTCCCACGACTATTCCCACTATTCCGTGGGAATATTTTCCCGGAAAAATCCGCGCTTCAGTGTATCGACAGAATCTGTGGGAACATTTGTAGGAATAACGTTAAAGTATAGTTTGACTAGCTTATCAACCGATTCAGTGAGAAGATAAAAAAATAAAAAAAAAATAAATGAATATTGTACCCACGGAAACTGTAGGTACATTTAGAAAATTTTTTCCAAAAGAAATTAATTAAATGTAGCCAGCGAAACCGTGGGTACTTTTTACAAAAAGTAACGAGGCCCACTACTTTCTTTTACCCACCGTATCAGTGAGTACAAACCTAAATCAGAAATAAACCTCTCTTTTCCCCTCATTGTTTATTCCCTCTTTCTTAAACAAAATAACCCCAAACAAAAGCAAAGGAAAAAAAAGCTCCGATTCAACAGATACATCGACTTTTTCACAGATCCAATCACCACTGATCTGGTAAGTTCTTTAATTTCCTTTTCTTCACTTCGTTTGTTTTCGTTTTCCACAGTTCAATTTTGTCCAAATTTCGTTCTTTGTGATAGAGTAAAATTATTAGGGATTCAAGCGTTGCATGTTATCAAGATAACTATATAGGCAGTATATGACGAACTAGCTATTTGGACACCACAGGGGGCAAGAGTTATGTGGTTCTGCAGCACATTACACCACTCACACAATTATTAATCGTTATAACAACACTAGGGGCATAATTTAAAGTGCTAAATTAAAAACTCAATTTATGTCTAACAATGAATTATAAAATTTTTATCTACTCTGGTATGAAGTAGTACAGCTCTGCAATTTAGAAAAAGCTTTAAAAAAAAACAAACAAAAAAACAGTTGAACATCAAGTAGCACTACTTTATGAAGTTATATAGTATAGAAAATGTATTAAAGACTTGTCAAAGAGGAAACTAGCATATAGCTTATTCCGAGGTGAATCCAAGAATTGAACTTTATGGATTCTGGATTCTAGTACAGTGTCCTCAAGTTCTAGTAATTAGGTTATGAATTTAAGTTTTGTACATATTCCGTGATTTTCTTTACAGAAGTACAAGGTTTAGGCGAAAGCTTATTGGGCAGAACGCACATTGGTACAATAAATCAAGTTGTTGAACTAAATTAGAAGAAATCCTATAGTGTTGATTTCATTTTATTTGGTGTTGAGTATAAAAGTTGTATTACAACTATGTGTGGCTGGAGATTGAGAATATATAGTAATTTGCAAGAAGAAACTGTGCAAGAAGATACTGTGAAATGTGAATTACTTCTGCAGTTCTATAAAGGGACAGAGGAAAAAATTAATTTGGTCATCAGTTGTAGGAGACCACTCCATTTGGACATGACTTTAAATTGTAAAGTTGAAAAACTTGTTTGAAAAGTATTCAAGTGAATAGTACTAATAGATTTCTAGCAACTTATAATTGTATGATTTGTAAAATAATAAATCTTAAACTGACAATAATCATACAAAATTTACCAGATTTGCATCTTTGTTTGCAACATTTTTATAACAGTCAATAATCTTTATATAGCAGTGTTGTACTAAGTACTACTCTTGCTCTCTCTTTATACTTGCTTTTAATTAGTAGTGTCTTTAGTCATAATTCTTCTATGGCCCGAGCCTGCCAATCTTGATACATGCTCAACAACACTAGAGTCCATAGAAGCAAGGCTGACGTAGTTTCTTGGCCAACAAAATAGAATAACTTGCATTCTTTAATGACTACCCCACTGCTCATTCCAAAATCCTTGTTTCCATGTTGTTCGATTTCTTTTAAGTTCGATTCCAGCAATTATCCAAGTAGGTCCTCATTATCTGTGTCCCCTACTTTCATTGCCTTCATTCTTTTATCAATAATACCTCTAATAGAGGCCCGAACATCATTTTTTATTTCCTTTATTCTTCTCTTTGTGTAGATGGAACGTGAAAATCGAAAATGGATGTACAATAAGAATAATCCGGGACGTCGGGGTTTGAGGGACGAATTTGTACAAGGGGTTGGTACATTTATTGCACAAGCGAAAACACTTCCTGAATTTTTAAGAGAAGGGACGATTAGATGCCCTTGTGTAAAATGCAAGTGTGTGTCTTTTTTAACACCTGCCGTGGTTAAAACTCACCTTTATAAAAAGGGATTTATGGCTAATTATTATGTGTGGATTGTCCATGGTGAGACTAATGTTAGTGATGCTGATGTAAATTTTCAAGAATTTTTTGGTAGTGAGAGCAGTCAGTATGTGGAGAATGATGTTCAAAATTCTCGAATCAATAAAATGGTTAGGGATGCTTTTGGAATACACTCAGATAAACCATCCCAGCCAAATGTTGAGCAATCTCCCAACGATGAGGCAAAGGAGTTCTATGAGCAGTTAGAGGAAGCTAGTCGTCCATTTTATGAAGGATCAATGCATTCTAAGTTGTCTGTTGCAGTTAGATTGCTATGTATTAAATCTGATTATAATATTTCTCAAGCAGGGATGAACTCCATCATTGGGCTTATGAATGAACTTAACCCGAATAACTTGGAGTTGCCTAGTGACTATTACGACACAAAGAAATTGACTTCCAAGTTAGGGCTTTCATCAGAGAGAATTGACTGTTGTGAAAAAGGTTGCATGTTATTCTATAAGGATGACGCAAAGCGACAAAATTGTAAATTTTGTGGACAAGCTCGTTTTAAGGAAACAAAAAATGGTGGTAAAAATAAGAAGGTCCCCATTAAGGCGATGCACTACTTACCCCTTATACCTAGGTTAAAGAGGTTGTATGCGTCAATGAGCTCTGCTCCTCATATGAGATGGCACGCTGAACATACAAAGAAACCTGGTATTCTACGTCATCCATCAGATGGAGAAGCATGGAAACATTTTGATAGAGTGTATCCGGAATTTGCTAAAGAACCAAGAAATATCAGGTTGGGTTTGTGTGCAGATGGGTTCACACCATTTGCTGTCTCTGCTACACCATATTCATGTTGGCCTGTCTTTGTCACGCCGTATAATCTTCCGCCTGAGATGTGTATGACAAGTCCATATTTGTTTCTAACATGCATTATCCCAGGCCCACATAATCCGAAAAGTTTGATTGATGTATATTTGCAGCCTTTGATTGATGAATTAAAGCTACTGTGGGATGAAGGTGTCGAAACATATGACATATCAACTAAACAAAATTTTAGCTTGCATGCTGCTTTGATGTGGACCATAAATGATTTTCCTGCTTATGGAATGTTGTCTGGTTGGTCCACCGGTGGAAAGTTAGGTTGCCCTTGTTGCATGGAAGATACAAAAGCATTCACTCTGAAACATGGAGGCAAAAACACATGGTTTGACTGTCACCGACGCTTCTTACCCATGGATCATGAGTTTAGGAGAAACACTAGTGCATTCATGAAGAACCGTACTGATTTTGATGAGCCTCCACGGATCAAGACGGGTGAAGAAATTTGGGCTAGGGTTAGCAAATTGCCAAAGGTAACTGAGACTTTGCCAACTAAACAGCCTAGTTATGGTGTTACGCATAATTGGACTAAACAGAGCATATTCTGGGAATTGCCTTATTGGAAGAATAATCTTCTTCGGCATAATCTGGATCCCATGCACATTGAAAAGAATTATTTTGATGCCGTATTTAATACTGTGATGGATGTCAAGAACAAAACAAAAGATAACTTGAAAGCCAGAATGGACTTGGAGGAACATTGTAGGCGAAAGGAGTTACACCTTCAGTTTGTCGACAACAAGGTCCGAATGCCCAAGGCTAGTTACACATTTGAACTAGATGAGAGAAGAGAGATTTGTGAGTGGGTTAAGAACTTAAGGATGCCCGATGGTTATGCGTCAAACATATCCAGATGTGTTGACATGAAAGAAGGAAAATTGACGGCATTGAAGAGTCACGATTGCCACATTTTCATGGAAAATTTGCTTCCAATTGCATTCAGTAATCTGCCTGATAGAATTTGGAAACCCATCACAGAGATGAGCTTATTCTTCAAAGACTTGTGTTCGAACACACTGAAGGAGGAAAACTTAGCCTTGATGGATAGTAATGTTAGGGTAACCACTAACAAGATGGGGAAAATCTTCCCACCAGGTTTTTTCAATGTTATGGAACATCTTCCGATTCATCTTGCAGAAGAGGCACGACTTGGAGGACCGGTTCAATGTAGATGGATGTATCCATTCGAGAGGTAATCACATTGGTCATTTGCTTTTTATGTATTTAGATTAGATGATCTTTCTATGTGTAAGAAATTGTGTTATGCAGGGAAATTGGCAAATGCAAGCGGAGTGTGAAAAATAGGTCTAGGATTGAGGGATCGATATGTGAGGCATACTTGGCCAAGGAAACTTCACATTTCTGCTCATACTACTTTGAGCATCATGTGCCAAGTTTGAGAAATAGGCCGAATCGGCATGACGACGGAGGCAACAGTGATCCTTCACTTCCACCTGTTTCCATATTCAATCAACCAGGTAGAGGACCAAAAAATGGTAAAATGGTCAATTTGAACGAGATTGATAGAAAAGTAGCTACAACACATGTATTGTTGAATTGCCCAGAAGTTCAACCTTTTTATAGGTAAATTTCAATTTTTATTAATTATTTACGTGCAAGATTCATCAATATTTTAACTAATGAGATTTCTAATTGTGTCGAGCAGTTATTTTGTGGGTTTATTTGGGTTTGATGCTGTGTATGAAAAGTTTTCAGAATGGTTAAGAGAATTTGTAAGTATATCTTAATATGTAATGTGAATCTCATTTTTTTTACAAACTATAAAATGAATCTACAAAATTTTTAACTTTCTTGTACTATATAGGTACATAACCCAAGTAATGGCATAAAAGACTTATTTTTGCGTGATATATCTTGGGGGTGTCTACATAAAGTCAAAAGGATGGATAAGTACTATGTTAATGGCTACAAGTTTCATACAGAAGAATTGTCTAAAGGTAAGAAAACTGTTAACTCCGGAGTGTGGGTGAAAGGTGTCGCCGGTGATAAAGATGGAGATGTTGACTACTATGGTGTAATCCAGGAGATTTTAGAAGTAGAATTTGTTGGTTGGCCCAAGAAAAAGGTGGTACTCTTTCGGTGTAAGTGGTTTGATCCAACACCTAATAGAGGTACAAGGGTGCACCCGCAATACAAAATAGTTGAAATTAATCACAAAAGGGTATATGGACATTATGATCCATTTATCATTGCACAAAATGTGAAGCAAGTGTATTACACTCCTTATCCATCGCGAAAGGATAAATCTGACTGGTGGGTAGCTATAAAAAGTAAACCTGTAGGTAGAGTGGAAGTTGATGCATTGGATGTAGCATACCAGAATGACATTTCAAGTGTTGAACATGTGGTAGATGCTGAATTAGCAGGTGAGTTGCAACATAGTGAAGGCATCTATGAAGAATTTGATCCTTCGGTCATTACTCGCAGGGAAATTCAAAATAATTATGGGGAAGGAACATCTATGATAAATGAGGATGAGGAATTTGTTGATGATAATGAAATAAGTGAAGAGGAAGAGTTTGTCGATGAAAATGAAGCAAGCGAAGATGAAGAAATAATTGATGAAAATGAATTCAGTGAAGATGATTGACATGTTGGTTGTTTTATGTTCTTTCCTTAATCTCTTAATATGTTCTAATAGATAGTTTTTTCATTACTCTTCTTAATTAAATTATTTTAGTTATCTTATTTTGTTTTCCTTAATCTCTTAACATGTTCTAATAGACAGGTGTTTCATTTTTTTAATTTAATTATTTTAGTTGTCTTATGTTGTTTTCATGTTACAGAGATGTCATCTAAAGGTAAGAGTAAAACTAATAAGGTGAAGAATAAAGTTTCTGCTACTAAGGGTGGCCCTACCACCCCATCGGCAGGTCATACTTTTTCTCCATCTTTGTCACGATCCCTTCCTACTCCCCTGCATCCTTCACACCCACCTGGCTTTTTTTCGGTGCCCACTGCCCCCGTGTATTATTCTACTATGTCTTCTCATGGCACGCATTCGATGCCTACATCTACGCCAGCCCATCAGTGTATGCCTACACATAGCGTGCCATCTTCGTCCCCGAATTATCATATCAATCAGCATGGTGGCCGATCATCCGTACCTCCATCATCCACTCCATCTACATCCATGCCAGTAAATAAATTTATGCCTACACCGAGCTTGCCATCTTCTTCCCCTAGTTATCATATCAGTCAGCATGATGGCCGCTCAATCGTACCTCCATCATCCACTCCATCTGCATCCACATCCCCATCATCTAATCCCAACTTATCTGGGATGCATATTGGAGACACTCCATCCCCATCTACAGATCCATCTACACCATTATCTGCACCAGTTCGTGGACCGACGCAGTATCTTGGAGATATTGGTGAACTGGATGAGTCTCATAGGTTGATTATCGCTCCCGATGGGAATTCTGGGTAAGGAATTATTTTTTGGACTTAGGTTTGAATTTTTGAATTTACTTTTAAACGTTTTAAATTACATGCAGGTTTATACCTTCGCATAAGGCTACTAATGCAGTTACAGACTCTATTAAACCATTTTATGTTGATGCTTGGAAGAGTTGGAGAGAAATTCCGTGGGATGTCAGAGACAACATGTGGAGGCATTTTCAGGTACAAATAAAAGAATCATTTATATTTTTATCTAATTATTGTTTTCTTATTTAGTCTTACTAATTATTTACAGACAAAGTGTGCATGGCATCCCTCTTATGATAATCAAATGAGTGGTAATTTCGAAAGGAAAGCGCAAGAGAGGCTCAAAGGTACCTTGTCTGCAATGCATAGAAGTGGTAACAAGCCAGATTGGGTAATCCCAGATGTATGGACCAAACTTAATGTGTGGTGGGACTCTCCAGAATTTAAAGCAAAGAGCGAGCAAGGAAAAGCAGCTCGGGCCTCCGAAAAGGGTGGGTCCTTGCACACTGGTGGTTCTCGTAGTGTGGGGGACCATCGTTATAGAATGGTAAGTTGTTTATTAACTTGAACTTTATTTTAGAATGCAGATTCTAATTGTGACATCTTTAACCAATCTGGCACAATTATATATTTTAACTGTTACTTTAATTTTCTACCTACTGAAATCTAAGCGTAAGAATACATTCAAACATTTTTCTGATTTTGAAATTTAACTGGAGGAAAGAATGCCCTGCATACTTCTAGCTTTCCTATCATTAATGATCAATGTATTTTGTGCTTGTCTCAACATTACCGTAAAGCTGTAACATTTTCTGACTTCACCGGGACTCATTAAGATGACAAAAACAGGATTTACCCTTGAAACCACAAAATTTCTCTTTTTACTCTAACTGACGGGGATATAAAACCTTGTCCAGGTGAGTACTCATTTGATTCCCTCTTTTTTGTATCCTACTAATATCTGGAAGGCAATTATGATATGTCAAATTCCTAAACCTGGAAGGAGTAACTAGCATCTTATAACTGCTTAAGCAACTGTTGTAGTTAAAAGGGTAATAATCAATCATCTACAGTCATTTATTACTATTTAGTAGTAAGTTTTATCAATAAGCTCTAACCTAGCAAAACTCTTAATAGGTGGCATATTCTAAGATAGAATATTCTTCCCAAAAGCAATGTAGGAACCTGACCAATTATTGCTTTCATCTTCACTCTAGACAAGAAAAGAGGCAGAGAGCATACATATTAAAGTAGTAAGTAACAATTATTTTTTAAGTGTAAGCTAGTTTGCCTAGATTTATGGAACCAAGTTTTTTCAAGTCTGTGTCTTGGCTAGGCTAAGGAATCCAAGAGTTGTGGTAATCTTTTGCTGAATGTCACCCAATATGCTGAGTCAATGCCGTTGTATTTATTGAACAATAATTTCCTATACTAGCTTGCATCACCAGTTGGAATAGCAAATGTGGTAGTAAAATATATACTGTGGCTAACTATCTGGAATTCTCAATTCTGCACACCTAATATACCAATTACTGTAGTGTGTCTTGAACAATGTGAACTTTCATGTATGAATTTATACAAAACAGGCAAAAACAACAGCTCGCTGCCATCAACATTGGAACACAAAATGAATAGAGAGTGTACTGAAAGGATATGTTATAACAGAAGAGTCCTACATCTTATCTCTTGAGATCGTTTATTACTTCAACAGTGTACTTGACTTTAGATTTGTTCACAGTTGTCTTTGTATGATAATTTGATTTTGGCTTTGAATACCTGGGCTATTTCCTATTCTGTTGGTGTATAGTAGATATTTCCAGGAGAACTTTTGCTTGGAATCATCGACTTGAACTCATGTTTCTGCAATGCTTTTACTTGTCTTCCTTCAGTAATGAGAACTTGATGACAAGCAATTACTGCATTAATGAAACCAAATACACATATGTGTTGTATACATGCCATAATTAGATGGGACAAGAAAAAATTATAGAGGATTGAAAGGGATGAAATGGCTCAGTTAAATAGAACTAAAACACTATAGAGATGACTACTGTTATCTATATTTTGCTACTTCCTCTCTTTATATAGGCACCAAGAACTTATTACGAATGTAAGGGCGTCAATATTTTATTACTACTAGCCTTTTTAAATTTAAAATTCTCCTTTTCTAGTAACAATTTGGATGGTTCATGGTTCTTTAAATTTTTGAAAGGCTTATTTACTTTTTTCATAATAGGGTTGTCAAATATCTTAAGTTTTGTACTGCAATTCTGGTATCTCTGTCGTTCCTAGTTGTATTTTTTGTCCTGCAATATTTCACTTTCATTTCCCTTTCCTCCTCATAACTCGAGTTTGCTACTATACATATAATGGCTAATTTTGTATGTAAAATTCAATGTACACAGTAAAATAATTGAAGCAATTAAGTCTACTATGAATTTTTTAAAGATACTAGTCTAAATTAGAAAGAGGACTTGTGAAGCGATTTTACTAGCTTCTGCTTCCTGATGATCTTCTATTCCAAGTTGTTGATGAAATTTCAGCTTCTATCATTGCATGTTACCAAAAAGAATAATCTTGGAATGTTCTGACAAGCTTATGAGAAGAGATGGAAACACTCTCTTATTTTTTTCTAATTCATTCTCTTTTAGGAACAAAAAAAGGGCAGAGCAGTGTCCTTTGATGAAGTCTTTGAGGAGCTACATAGGTTTAAGAGAGATGGCAAGTTGGGAGCATGGGTCGAGCCGCGTGCTGAGGCTACGCATGTAAGATCCTTACTTCAGGCCTCTAATTCGTATTTTTTAACATCTATATAATTCTTATTTATCAACATATGTCTTTTCAGGTTGGGTTTAAACGCCGTGTGGAAGAATGGTATCAAAGTCAGCCGGCTTCCGAGGTTGGTAGCTCTACCCAACCTACAGTTGAAGAAGTGAATTCGTTATTCCTTGAAGAGGTTGGTGGCCCAAAGAAAGGTAGAACTTATGGGCTTGGATCGCAGTATTCCTCGGGTCCAGTTAAATCAGGTTTGCGTCCTACTCCCTGTAGCTCTTCTCAGGATCCAGAAGTGGTGGATGCACTGCAGCGTAAAGTAGCAATGTTGGAGGAACAACGTGCTTCAGATCGAGAGCAAATGAGACTTTTGCAGGAAGAACGGGCTTCAGATCGAGCACAACTTAGTCAATTGATGAATCTAGTGAAGGATCTTGCATCCAAGCGTCGATCTAATCGAGAGTCTGATTCTGATGAAACAGACTAGTTTGTTGTTGCAATGTTGCTTATGGTTATGGCTGCATGGGGTTGCTAATTAGACTTCCTTTTGGTTATTAGACTTGCAATGTTGCTTATGGTTATGGCTGCATGGGGTTGCTAATTAGACTTCCTTTTGGTTATTAGACTTGCTACTACTGGTTATATTATGGTTATTTAGACTTGCGTAGGGATGTTTAGACTAGTTAATGCTTATGCTTTAGACTTGTTAATACTTGTGGTTTAGACTTACAAATGTTATGGTTAAGACTTCTGTTTGGATGTTTATGGTTGCATTTGTAGATATTGTTTGGATTTAGATGTTGCAATTGTGGTATTGATATAAGTTAGAAGTGGTGGATTAAATGTTAGGTTGAATATACAAATTTGGTTGCTGATTTCAAATTTGGCAGGTGGTGTGGCTTGCTAATTGCAAATTTTCTTTTGCAGGTGTACACACATTACCCACGGCAACAGTGGGTACAAACAAAAAAAAAATTAAATCTTTATATTTACCCACGGAAACGGTGAGTAGATTAGATTAAATTTCCCAGATCTTCATAGTATACCGACTGTTTCCGTGGGTACATTTTAAAATTTTGAATTCATTCCCCAGATATTCATAACTTATCGACAATAACAATGAGAGTATTTTAAATTAAAAATATTTATTTTTACTCTACCCACCGAAGCCGTGTGAAGTTTGAATAAAATTTAACCATACACGTGGAATAGTAGCGACTTTATCGGTGGGTATGCTACCCACGGAAATAGTGGGAACCTTCGAATTAAATTGGTCCTCTCTAACATCAATGTTTCCACTGTTTCAGTCCCTACGTTCCCACCGGCACGGTCTGTAAATTTTACCCACCACTCCTCTACCGACCGCTTCTGTACCGACTGTTTTCCGTGGGAAAACTTGATTTACCCACGGAGTTCCCACCGTTTTGTCCGTGGGTAAATAGCGAAATTCTGGTAGTGTATCCTTTTCACATTTCCTCTCCCATGCCTCTCTCAATCACATGAGAATTATAACATTGTCAATCAATGTATAGGCCTCCTAGAAGACAAAAGGGGAAAGGTAAAAATATCTTCACATGTCTCAACGAGAATGACAAAATTTTGAGTTATTGAAAAAAATATTGTGGCAGATAAATGAGATCCTTCGACCTGATAAGAGATTTTGAGCTTCAACTGATAAAACTGTTAGGAGCACATGCATTTGATGAATCGTATGTATATGTAGTGCGTATTTGAATTAATGGAGCTAGTAAATTCTAATTCTAAGTAATTTTTCTTTTTTTAAAAAAAAAAAAAGTACAATAAGGAGTCGTTTAATTGACATGCTAGTAGTGCATGAATTATTTATGCAGAGAATGATAATGATGCATCATTATGCGTTGATTAATAATGTTGAGAGATTGTTATGCGTGATACTAAATACTAATAGAATTGTTAGTATGAATTTCTTGCTTTAATTCTTTATGAATACTTTTGCAGTAACAATCTCTCAACATTCTAATACACATAAGTGTATTGCACTTTTTCTCCATCTGAGATAAATTAATAATCAATAGATTCTCACATTATTTAGTATATGCATTAACAAAACGTTTAACGTTATACATGCATGAATTACTCTTTTCCTTGTACGGCTAACCAATTAACACTACATGAGTTATGCACAAAATTTTTTGTCTATTCCATACCTAATAAAGAATTAGTTATGCAAAATTTTATGGTGAGCTTAATCTTCCGATGTTTCCAACCGAACGAACCCTAAGTCAATAACTAAGGACCCGTTTGTCCGTAAAAACTTTTTTTGTTTTATTTCGAAAAGTTTTTGAAAAACATGTTTGTCCATAAAATCTTTTAATTTTTTCAACTGTTTTCCAAAAACAGTTTTTGAAAAAACCAAAAAGTGATTTAGAGCACATTTTCAAGTTTTTTCAAAAAAAAAGCTTTTTTTCCTCTCACAAAACTCTACTTTTTTTTTTATAAGTAAAATGTATGTCCAAACACAACTTCAATACTACTATTTTTCAACTCAACTTCAAAAACTTTTTTTTCAAATATTTTTTCAAATCTATGACCACGGCCACTAAAAATTCTTACATGAGGAAATGAGAGAAAACAACAATAACTAAACTCGCCATGCTTAGTCGTAAATTTCATTTGATAGTGAAAGTTACTCCAATACCGCTACTTTAATAACATGAAATAATTAATTAAATAAAATTGATGTTTATAATTTGAGAGCAAGAGATTTATTTTACCAGCAGTATGGGTGTATATTTTGACAAGTGATAAGTAAGTAGCTGGGCTTGTTTGCTAAATTTTTTTTTCTAAAATCTGTTGAGGCTTTGGTGTTACTTATTATTTACGACACATTTATATATCTTTAATATGGCAACTACTTAGGTGTAATAAAAGTTAAAACGAGATGAGAGACATTTTAATTTAAAAGATTGGATTTATATAAAAGAAATGTACAGTACAACCTTACAACTGTGAGTATCGTGTTAATTACCTGTTAGAAATTTGAAAACTCTTGATTTACTAAAGTTAAAATTTCAGCAGTATCAATTCAATAGACAAACTAAAATGTACTCTAATAGATGAAAGAAATAAATGAAATTTCTAAAACCAAATTGCCTCTTCTTTTACTGAATTCAAAACTCTTCATCCAATAAAGTTAAAATTGTGCAAATTGTCAACTCACATTCCAAGTAATGTCAAAATATGTCGCTGCTGTACAAGCTTTTAAGTAAGAAGTACTTTTGCGGTGTTATATTATTATAGTACTAAAATCTACTGTATATTACTGCCCTACTTGGCAGCCACCAAATCCATGATTGGTATTTTGGTGTTTAAAAATTAGAACACGTACGTAATTCAACACTGTCTTGTTCTGTTGTATTCCAATTTCGCTTTCAAGCTAACAAGTTTAGGTTTATTTTAATTCATGAGAGGTGGGTTAGGAGGCAAGGGAAGTTGGAGTATATGGTTTTATCACTCCACTTATAAATGGTGTTTCACCAACAAATGTTTTTTTTTTAAGTGCAAATACGATACTATATTACTAGTAGTAGTTAAGGAGGATTACATAAAATGTTCATACGGATCCCCAGGGGATCAATGACATGATTAACGGAATTAACGTTAAACAACGGAATTGCGTTAAGCGCATTCAAATTTCTTAAAGATGCTAGATGACGACAAATACTATCCGATGAGGTGGTCGCAAAACTTGTACCCTCCTTGTCTTCACCAACAAATGTTAAACAATTCTACCAACCTTTAAACTATTAGAACTACATATATATTGTTAGTTAATTCATGTAAATTCTTGTGCTAGGCCCTTGCATCACTGTTGATAGTAATAAAAATGGTGAAACTTGGACATAAAGTTAGAGGGCAAATAGTTCTTTCCCCTTAAAAAAGTTTGGAGTTAACAACAACAATAATTATACCTTAACTTCAAATAAATCGGGGTGTATGGATTCACATTAACCATAATAATATTCCATTAACTATATTTGAAGTATAAATAGTTGGAGTCAAATTGGATGAAAAGAGTATATTTGACTAATAGCATGTTTGGAATTGTTGTAAAAAAACTGCTTAATTTGAGAAGTACTTTTGGCATAAGTACATTTCAAAGAAGTACTTTAAGATAATAAGCAGTTTGTGTGTGGACAAACTCATTGGAAAAGTACTTTTGATAAATAATTTGTGTTTGGCTAATCTTTATGAAAAATATTTTTGAGTGTTAAATTACGAAAAGGACATCGAAATTCATTTTACATTTGGATTAAGTAAAACAAAAATAATAATTTTAAATATTTATCATAAAAGACTTTATTTAAAAAAATTATTTAGTTGAAATGTAAACATAAAGTAAAATATATAAATTTAAGCTATTGAGCAACATAAAATATAGTTAAATCGAAGTGATAACCGAATTAAAAATTCCTAGTAATTACTTACTTTAAAAAAATGATTTAAAGAATAGGAGATCTTATATATGGTTGATAGAAATAACTACAAACGAGTCGTAAGAGGAAGAAAATTTATAAAAGTATATAGTAGGAAAAAATGGGAAAAAGAGAAATATAATTTTATTTAGAGAGAGATATGGTTAATTAATGAGGGATAGTTTGGTAAATATAAAGTTTTAGTAAGGATATTTTTGTTTGAAAAAATTAATAAACTGCTTCTGCTTCTGCTTTTTGGAAGAAGCAGATATTTGTAACTTCTTCCCAACAGCAGAAAAACTGCTTCTGCTTCCACCTAAAAATACTTTTTTTTAGCCAAACACCTCTTAATTCTAAAAAAAAAAAAGTAATTTTCTCAAAAAAAAAAAACTTTTGGCTCCGGAGAAGCAATGCCAAACAGGCTATAACTCCTCTTATCCCTTAATCACATTCTTTCTATTAATGAAATTATTAACCATCTTTTAACTAATCAAACCTTATAACTATATAAGTGAAAAAAATGCTACTTAGACAACTTTAAGGAACAGGAATAGTGGAAAGTATCAGTGATGAAAATTTGCCTAAAACATTTTCTTGACAAAATTCAAGTTACTCTTGCTCTTCTTTTTACTAGTTTTAGTTGGAAATTTACTTTAGAATATATTTGTCAAACTCATTGAATAAGAACTTCTATTTTTCAAAGAGCGAAGACTTCAAACAATATAATGTCTACAATAACATTATTTCAGACTCTGTGGCCATTAATTTTTCGGTTCAAAGCTAAGTATGTCATTAGGAACTTAGGAAGTTATCGTATTATTGCATTTAATTGGTCAAAATAAAAATGTAGTAAGTCGTCGATGAGAAGTGAAGATAAATGCTTTTATCCCCTAGATACATTTGAAATTCGAAAATGACAAATAAAGGAACTACAACAAGAATCTTCCTTTAAGGCACGGTACTTAATACTTATCTACAAAAGTTTCTCAAGAACTTGGGTAAATTCAAAGGGTACTTGCATTTGTTGCATAAATGCAAGGAGTAACTTACAAATAAATTTGTGGTATTGTTGTTCGGACTCTGTATAACAGCCAAATATTGACTTCAGAAATCATACCAAAATATTTTATTTCTAGGTAATTGTTTTTTCTTATTTCCAGGTTTTCCGAATACACAAACATTTGATTTCAAATTTGAGATTTGGAAACAATGTGAACATTTGAATAATAAATCTTATGAATAAAATTTTAAGCGTAGTAAACACTTCAATATAATTCGAAACAAAAATATTAAAGCCAATTAAGCAAATTTATTTTGGTGTATTATGAAGATATAAACAGATCTAAGATGTACGTAGTATATCATTTTAATTTATGTGCATCTCAATATTTTATTCGATAGATTGAATTAATTAATGTGTATCTTGATATTTATCGTATATTTTGATATTTATCGCGTATTGAATACTTCCTAATCATGTACTACTAATAGATAAGGCTATCAAAATTTAGCTTATACTCTAGGTAAATTAGAAGAGAATCCAAAGTGCACTTCCAAATCCAAAACCAAATCTTAGTTAGGAATTTAATCAAATAATATTTCTTTAACACAAGTTAAGTAGTTTGTAACATCAACAAACGGAGTAACATATATTTAATTTTAAAAAACCAAACATGTGATGATCAAATAAAATATAAAATTCTCTCTTCAAGTCATGGCAACAAAAGAAAAAGCCAAAAATACAAAATCCCACTACTCAAGTGACGTGGCGTAAAAACATAGCACGTAGGTCCCATTAACCCCCCACTACCCGTCTACTAATCCCGCGCAGCTAGGCAAAAAAAGTGTGTGTATGCCTAGACTAGTATACTTTCTCACTTTTTTGTCCTTAGTATTATTTCAAAACTTTTGCAATTCAAAAAAACACACACACACACAGTAGTAGTTTTCTCTGTGCAGCTAAGAATGATAAGTCCCCCTCATTAATGCTCACCTCCCTTTCTCTTTCACACACACACACACTAAAATGGAGCTAGTCTCATGCTTTTCTCCGAAATTTCCGATCTAATTTTTAGTTTTTTGTTCTTTTGTTGTCTCCTTAGCTGGAATTTTTTTATTTTTTTGAAAAATAAGTATGGAGAAAAATCGTCATAGGAAATCTAGAAGTGCTTCTGGAATTATGGAAGGTAATTTATTTTCTCCTATATCTGAATTAATTGTTTGATAGAAATTACAACTAATGCTGCATTTGATGAGTTCATTTTCAGTGAATTAATGTTACATATATATTAGAAATTACAAGTATAAGCTAAAAATACAAGTTGATTTCTGTAATTTGTTTATTTTGTTTTACATTTTTTTTTTGATGATTTGTCAACATTCTCTAATATATTTTTCAAAATTCCTAATATATTTTTCAAAATTCAAATGCATCTCTAAATTTTGTTTGATGATAATTTATTAATTTTTGCCTGAATAAGATTTTCGTTATCTAATATATATGTTTTTTTCACAATTATTCCTTAATTGGCAAGTAAACACCGTTATGTGGAAGTAATTAGCTCTTTCATTTTTAATCCTTTTTTTTTAAGTGAAAAGGTTTAATAATGGAGCTCAGAGCTCGCTATTTTTTTTTTTTTTTTTGGAAAGATGAAATAATTATTTATTTTTTTGTTTTAATTTTCTGTTTTGAAATATTTTTGTCTTCTCAAATTACCTTTTTAGTTCTTACTTTAATTAAAGTATAGGCTGTATTTATATGAATGATTAGGCCTCTTTAATTTAGTGGGAACATCATCATTTTGTTTTTCTTCCATTTTTTTGCCTCTTATATCATTATGATAAGCCATGGGTTGATTCAATTTAGGTGTTTTATTTACTTCCTTATCTATCTCTTCCTCGAGAAATTCCCGAGGGCCAGGGGTGCATGGTTAGAAACTTGGTGAATAATTGGTCCGCCCCTCTACCCTTCTCTTGTTAAATAGCAACAAAGTTCAAATGTGTAATGTGCACGTAGGCTACACATCACAAGTTCCCGTCTTACCACTAGACCAAAGCCCTGGGGATACTTCACTATCTCTTCCTTGAAGAACATAAATCCTTGAATTGTGCTGTTAGTTACCTTTTCTCCCTTTAATCTTCGATAGCTCTTGATCATGTTAGATATATTTACTTTTCTTTTTATTTCTTAGCTTGGAGTTTAATTTGAGTAGCTGCTATATCTCTAAATTGTTGATATCAGAAATGAGTATTGACGTTGTTTACTTGATCCCGTGTCCAGGAAGTAGATTAGTTCCGAAACAAATTGCTACGCCAAAAGTCTCTCTCGATTCTCGTTCATACTTTGATGGAAATGCTAGCGGAGATATGGTCAGCCAATGTGTATAGATATATTAGCATTTGAATATGTTATGGATGGTTATTGCACATAAATGGATTAGCTGACATTCATTAAATATTTTTCTATTTGTAGATTATGCTTGATTTAGCCAAGAGCTCTTCCAAAGGAGTTACTGGGACACCAATAAAGAAGCTGCTCGAAGAAGAAATGGCAAAAGAAGGTGAATCAAAGAGAAGGCCGCCTAGTATTGTTGCCAGATTGATGGGTCTCGAAGGGATGCCATCTCCACAGCATATCGGTAGACAACAAAGAAGGTTCTCAGACAGCTGCCAACATAGAAATGAACAGATAGATACCAGTAGGAGGAGACAACTATTCGATGAACAATCTAGTAAAAGAAGCTCCATGGAGCACCAAGAATTCAAGGATGTGTATGAGGATTTGGAAGCCTCACATGTTGCCAACCGTCGTCATTCCTCAAGATGGAGTGATACCGCCAGATTTGTGAGCCCTGATATGGCACTTATTCAGCAGAAATTTATGGATGCTAAACGCCTTTCAACTGATGAAAGGCTTCAGAACTCAAAAGAATTTAATGACACTCTTGAGACGCTTGAATCAAATAAGCATTTATTGTTGAAGTATCTTCAGGAACCAGATTCCTTGTTTGTGAAGCATTTGGAGGATCTGCAAGTTGACACTGCTAGTTCTATGTGCAGTCACATAGCAGTTTTAAAGCCATCAAATTCAGTGAAATATGAAGGCAGTGTGAAATCTTGCAGATCTGGTAGAAGCGGTTCACGTAAACAAGACATCAACTTGCAGAAAGAGCGGATCGATGGCCTCTTGCTCCAGTCTCAACATCGTCATAGTGGACATAATTCCCAAAAGTCGTCACCAGTTCTTTCTGATCGAAAGGAAGATAACATTCTTCCAACAAGAATTGTCGTTCTGAAGCCAAACCTTGGGATAACACAAACTGATACTGCTTCTGTTCCATATCACCCTAGCGTGAGGAAGCATGCACAACATCCTCGTTCTTCACCTGGGGCAGCAAGGCCAGAGGAAGAGAAAAATTCACCCAGGAGTATGGGGATTTCAAGGCCCCAGTCAAAAGAAGCAAGAGAAATTGCAAAGAAAATTACGAGGCGGATGCGAGAGTCTTTTCGGCCGTTTGATGGTGAGGATGGGCATTTTAGAAGTTCTGGTGTTAAAGGATATGCTGGAGATGAAAGTTCCTGTGATGTTTATGAGAGTGATTCGACTGCCGAGTCTGACATCACAACTTTGTCTTGTAGGAAATCATTTGGTAGGGGTAATCTGAAAAATTCTTCATCGCTAGGTTCCTCCGAATCATCAGTGGGAAGGGAGGCAAAGAAGAGGTTGTCTGAGAGGTGGAAGATGACTCAATATTATCAAGACATTGAAGTGGCTGGTAAGAGTAGTACACTCGGTGAAATGCTTTCTTTACCCGATGAGGGAACAAAATCTGATAATTGTGATACTATGGTGCAAGTTGAAGAAGCCACTACCAAATTTGGTGGCAGGAAAGGAACTACTGAATGGGATTTCCCTTTGGGTATTAGCAGTAGGGATGGCTGGAAGGATGTATGTATTAGTGATTCATCGGGATACAGATCTACTTCTCCACCTTTAGGCAGCAAAAAGCATAGAATAAAAGAAAAACGAGAAGTTTATTCTAATAAGCGATACTCCAAAGAGCCTGTAAATCATGAACAGTCTGCAAATCACCGTAGAAGTAGGTCGTTGGATGGTGTGCTGAATCTGAGAGATGAATTCTTGTCCAAAGGCTCTAGATCCAGCAAGAAAAAACTTCGTTCCTGTCGTCTTGGTGGTGGCTCCTTGCCAAAAAGCAAGCTAAGCCAGATAGTTGATATGAACGAGAATCTATGTGAGAAGCTGCCTTTAGCTTCTCAAGTGCCTTCTGTAGATGGCATAAGTAATATTAGTGCTTCAGATGATGCTGAAACCGAGAGTACTACCCTGTCTTCAGAATATTCTGTTCAGATGCTCCAGAAGCTACCTTCGGAATGTGGCAATGCTTCTCCTCTTGACCAAGAGGTCTCAGATCTACAGGTCTGTTTATGCTCGTGTAAATGTTTTACATCTTCATACCTGTATATTCATTTAAGAATAGTAGCCATAACTTTTCTTCCTTTCTCACTAGCTGTAAACTTGTTGGGCTCCCTTGCTTAGTCTTCGCTTTGACATGGTAACTGATGCGCTTATGGTTTGGTTATAAGTTTTTTGTATAAGATTTTCGGTCAGTTGTGTACTTGCGTTTAGTATCTTCCCAGAAGGCTAGAACATAGATGTGGCTGCGTTCTTTGGTGAATTTCCTTATTTGGCATCCTATTTATCTGACCTTACTGCCTTAGAAATGTCCACATTGTGTCAATGGCTACTTGATGAGGTAGCATGGCAAAAGCTAAGTGTCATCCCTGTTCAGTAAACTTGAGACGGAAAAATTATTGGTTATGGCTGGATAATTTCATATATTTGAGTGATCTGCTTTTGAGAATATGTCAGTTGATGATGTGATGGTATTAAGCAATGACTATGCACTATCTTAGGGGGTTACACTGCTCATGCATCCTTTCTACAGCTAGCTTTAGACATTGATTTCTGGATTCTTTTCATTACATGTGCAATTTGGCCATTTGGCCTTCCGTTGTTTAAGCTCTCAAGCCCAAAAAGAGAATGATTTTACACACAGTCAAATATATATGCTATCAGTTTTTCATGTATTATTATTATCTAAAGAAAATATCCTCTTAAACAAATGGTAAAGCGTTCAAACTGAGAAATGTGGCTGTTTTACTGCTTGAAAGTAGTTGAAAGACAAGGTAGTTAAAGTGGTTTTCATGTAAAGCTTTTAGTGATTATATAAACTGTGCTTACTATCTTGCCTATTCTTGATCGGATCAATTTGAAAATCTTTTGTCATGCTGGTATGTAAGATGTAAATGCACATGTTAAAAATGACACACTCTGCATACGTCATCATGCTGATTGCACATGTAATAAAATGCGCTCAAACACCTTTTTTGGAGGTAAAATTTGGGTACTGTTATATTTAAGGGTATGTTAGATGATTGGTCCTTGGTGGGCAAGGATGTCTGGAATTTGTTTATAAGGTGTTTATAACAAGATGGAGGACTTTTTCATTTTAGTTGTTCTCGGAGAGTAGTAAGCTTGCACCAATGGGTGCGTGGACTATGGGGTGTGGTTAGGTATTCAAAGCACCAAGTATTTATTGGATTATATATTAATGAACTGTTCCATTTATGTTTGCGAGAGTTTCCAGTCATCTTTATCTTAATATGGAGCTGTCTTATCTAGGCCATACTTCCAGAACCATCGACACCGTCACCTGCAGCAGCTTCTATTCATTTGGAGTATCCTGCACCGCAACCTGAGTCATCAGTAAGCTCAAAGGAGGCTGATCATCCTAGTCCACTTTCAGTTCTGGATGTTCCTTTCACAGAAGAGGTGTCTTCTGGTTCTGAGTGCTTTGAGAGAGTCAGTGCAGGACTTAATGGTAAGTGTGAATTCTTGACCATGTTTAGATATTTGCAGAGTTTACTTCTAATCTCCAATATCTGTCATGTGTAATTTTTGTATACTTCGTAACATGTGGATTAAACTAAACAAATAATATGAAAAGGAGAAGATTCCATGCTTATCCACTGCAGGCTACCTTACCAACTCACTGCTATCTTCAATTTCATAAAGAGGATGGGCTGAATAGACATTGTTTGATTTGGTCAGCATGACCTTTGTAAACCCTAATTAAATATCTTCTCTAAGGAGGCCTTTCTAATCATTAGAGTATATCACAGGGTGCGCCTCTTAAGCCACTCACCAGTTGAAATTGCTGCTCTCCTTCCAGTATAAGATGTCCAAGTGCTTTGCATTTGATGATGACAATTCTAGTATTTGAGCCCTTATTATCGTTGTCAATTGTCATTATTACTTTTACGTCTTCTTGTTCTTATTGTTATTATTAAGTTTTAGCACATCGTCTTTGTTGTGGTATTCAGTAATTATATATTCACCTGCTTTTATTTTCTCCAGGGCTTCGAATGCAACTGCAGCTCCTCAAAATGGAGTCAGTGGCTTATGCTGATGTAATAGTAAGTGATGAAGAGGTTGAAGGACAGTCAACCGAGTCCTTTGAAGACAAATGTAGTTTAAGGTCCCAAACCTGGCAATCTTCTTACACACTGGATGTGCTAACTGAGTCTGGCTTGAGGGCAACCGACCCTGATACATTCGTTACATCTTGCCACTCTCTGGAGTGTCCTTTGGGTTCCTGGATTTTTGACAATCTCGAGAAGGAGTACACCGATGAAACAAGTGGACCCAGACATGAAAGGCGGCTACTGTTCGATCGTATAAACTTGGGTCTGTTGGAGATTCTCAGGAAGTATGTGGATCCTTGCCCTTGGGTGAAGCCAATAGAGAGTATTAACTGGAAGTGGCAGAAATATGGTATGGTGAATATGCTGCATCAATTGCTAACAAGCCAAGAAAATGCAGCAAACACAGACACTCCCGCTCGCATTGTGGAAGAGATGCATTGGCTAGAACTCAAGGATGACACTGATCTGGTTGGTAAGGAAATTGAGAAATTGTTGATAGAGGACCTCATAGTAGAAGTTGTAACTATGTAGATTTTCAAGTGCAGCAGGTGCAATCTAGGTAGTTTCATACTTGGTAACGAAGAAGGTTTAGGATATAACTAATAAAAATACAAAATGTTGCATCACCTTAGTATTAACCATAGTGTACGTAGCTTGATGACATGAAAAATGCCAGTATCAGGCACTTGGATTACATGAAACAACATCATTTCGAAGTTGATCTCTGCAAGTACAGGAAAATGCATTTCTAACAGTGCCCACGAAGCTAAGCATTTTGATGATCAAGTTGAATCTGGTTTTCCTTTTCTATTTCCTTGTCTGAGTTCAATCTTGATGTCATATATGCATCAACTAATAACATGTATACACTGTGCTTTACCAAACTACATTATATATTGACATGCACATCTCCATGGACCTCTTGCGGAAGAGTATAACAAGTGCTTCTATCACTCAAATACGGTTCTTTTATAACTATCTCAGCTCTAAACTTCATAGCACAACATCAATTAACTCTTAAGACAATATAATACTCCCTCTGTTTAAGTTTACTTATCCAAATTCAACTTTATACTACAACCAAGACAAAATAAGAAAAATAAGAAAAGTTAAACTTGACAAATCTACCCTTATTTATTATACTTTGTTGTAGTTTCCAAGTAATTGGAAAGAGATTTTGAAGAATTTGACCATTTAATGTCAAGGGTAAATTAGGAAGAACATAGCTAATTTTATCTTGAATTGCTAAAATGACAAGTAAATTAAGAATTTGACTTTGCTAAATTTGGACAAGTAAACTTAAACGGAGGGAGTAGATCTTTATCGCGCAAATTTTCATTATTACACCGTTTGATTTGTTCTTAACTGTATTATCTTTAACAAACTTTTGTTCTGGAAAATGATCATACAACCTCAGTATATTTAACGGAAAAAGGCCTGATTTGCCCCTCTACTATCGACAATTAGCCTACCTTACCCCTCGTTATACAATCAGGCCAAAAACCTCCCTACCGTTAAGAAAGTATTCACAAATACCCCCCGTCACTAACGATTTGCCATCATGGACAAACCCTTTTCTAGATTTGCCTCCATGGCTGCCATATGGGCGCGCCAGGTGTGTATAATTCCAATAATCAGTTTCTTTTTTAAAAGGAAAACAACCAAACTCAACATCCACAATCCCATCTCCCTTTCCCCTAAAACCACCGTCATCTTTCACCCAAGAAACATCCTATGGCCACTTGAATACAACCAAAAATAAATCAGTTTACTTTGAAAATCCCATTTCACAACTATCCCAATTTCAAATATGGTGGATTGAAAACTTCGAAGACAAAGAAATTGAAGAACATTAAGTTCTCAAATATGGTGGATGTCGGATTAAATCTTTTTGGAACTAAAAGTTTGATAAATTTGTCATTTTGTTTTGGCTCGGGTTTGGTAATAGACGGAAGAGCAGGAAAATGAGCTTTAGAGAATTTTGACAAGGTTGGGTTGGCACTGAGTGTTGACGCTAATGGCAAAAAGGATGGTGGGGGTGCTGTGGTTCTTGATGCGGAGAAAGCAGAAAAAAGTGAATTGTTTAAATTGAACTCCTTTTTCTATGAACAATTTGATTTAAGAACTAAAATGAAGGTTTCCTAAAGTTTCAATCACTGTTTAGTGTTATTCCATCAAGCAATTTTTTGTTTTGAAGTTCATTTTATGGTCGAAAAATTGTGTCTTTGAGTGGTGATGGTGGAATTTTTTTTGTTTTGGGTGGTGGAAGTGCTGGTGGCTTTGGTTGGTGGTGGAGGAGGAGATAGAAGTCGAAGAGAAGGGTTTGACTGGTGAGGTGGCATGCCACATGGCGTCCACCTCACCCAAATGTAAGGCCACATAGGAATCTTTAATTGCCATGGTGGAAGACTGCTAAAAATAAGGGTATTTGTGAATACTTTTTTAACGGTAGGGAGGTTTTTGACCTGATTGTATAACGAGGGGTAAGGTAGGCTAATTGTCGATAGTAGAGGGGCAAATCAGGCTTTTTTCCGTATATTTAATCTAGGGCTATTTACAAAATGTATACAACCCTAACACCAAAATTACAAAAAATACCAACAGTATTCCACTTTACAAAAAATACCAATATATTTTTACACATTATATACAAAACCAATAAAAACTACTCCATCCGTTTCAAAAATGATGAACCTATTTCCTTTTTAGTCTGTTTCAAAAAGAATGACCTCTTTCTAAATTTGGAAAGAAATTTTCACTTTTACTCATCCATAGATGATTTGTAGCCACACAAATATCTATAACTTATTTTAGACTACAAGTTTCAAAAGTCTTCCCTTCTTTATTAAACTCTGTGTAAAGTCAAATGGTTCATCTAAAGTGGAACAGAGGGAGTAACAAATTAGGGTTCCTCCTCCTTCCTACTGTCCCACTCCCACTGCTACCACCCCCAGGCGGCGGCACCGTCTAGTCACCGTCGGCTGCCGCCAGATTCTTTTTTTTTTTTTTTTAATGTAGAAAATGAAATACACATAAAAACATTGATTTCTCTTTATAAATACACTTGCAACATACATACAAACAAAAAATACATGTAAATACACAAAAACAATATATTTTTCATACACTAGACACACACAAACATACAACGATCTATAGATCTACAAATTAAACACACAAATTTATGTATGTTACGCATACACTTGACATATACACAAGCACATACAAAAAATACAAAAAATATACACGCATACACTTGACATATACACAAGCACATACAAAAAATACATACACATAATCAGATATACACATTCATACACTTGTGTGCTTGAAATAAATACATGTATATACACGAACATACAGATACATACACTTGTAGAAAAACTAACCATACATTTTCTTCCACCTTCAAACCACCATTAACAACCACTGTAATTACCAAAATTATGGAGATACATGAAAATACAAAGACATACATGTATGTATGCGTTCTTTTAAAAAAAAGAAGAAGAAGAAGTTGAAGAAGCAGATCTGAACCATCAGCTCCAACAAGCTCAGATCTGCAGCAGCAGCAGTGCCACTGTGGTTCACGGGCACCAGAGATCGCCGGAAATGACGGGGAGGGGGGCAGATAGGGGGTGGGTGAGAGGGTGGGTGGAGGAGGGGAGAGGGAGGAAGATAAGGTCTTGTTTGGGAAGAGTGGAAGTGAAAAATGGTATATGTAGTGTAATAAATTGAAAAATATTGGTGTATTTTATAAATATTTAAAAATATCGGTATATTTTGTAATTTTGGGGTTTAATCTACACATCAACGAACGGCCCCTTGGTATATGCGTATACAACAATGCAAATGTTGTACCTTTAAGGAAGAGGAAGCTCCAATGACAACCTATTTTCTAGCCATATCGCAAGGTAATTCAATGATAACTTTTAGCGGTAACATATGAGATCGAAATAATTAATTATTTTGATCACTTTTAAATTTTCGATAAAACTTTAACTCGCCAATGAATGTTGAAAGAGTTGATATGGCTATCCTCAATCACAACTTTTCTTTGTCGATTTGATTGTGCCATAGAATAGAAAGTAAGTCGCTTATCTCATTTATATTTGAAGTTTATTCAATATGTTTAAGGTATTCTATTAAAATTTGACCTTAGACCGGAGCGGAGCTAGGTGACTACAACAATTGAGTTCTTTTCGTCAAGAAATTGTATTGTGTTAATAACACATGATTGAAGGTCTTTGCATATATAGAAAATATTGAAATTTCCACAATGAAATATTAGGTGTAGTGGCAAAGGTGACTTAAAAGATTTTTCTATAGGTCTACACTTTACATGTACTATGTATTACTATGTAATATTCTCGCATTTTCTTTGAATCCCCTTATTACTACAAATTTTGGTCCCAACACTGCTTTAGGCCGTTAATTTCGTTGGGCCTTCCCTTATTGGAAGAACATCAAGTGGTTGCTCCTCCGATGATACCACCACAGTCGCCGCTCGCCTGCTCGGAGTTGACAACATTAGGCCTAATCCACCCGAAAAACTTTTAAAACCACGCCCACTTCGGATGTCCATTTTACCACATTAATCCACAAACTTTTGTTCAGCCCAAGATCATTCTTATGGGTCTATGCTTCTTACATTTTCCAATAAGATTCTTACACCATGTACCCTTGAAATTCGAAGTATTTAAATGTCATACCTATTAAAAATTTTACACTATTAATGAAATTCTAAATATTTACCTGCTCTATCAATTTATATTTATACCTTATAGTATATAGAAATTCCCCCGTATACCTTGTGGTATACGAGGTCTACCTAAGGCGTATACCTTGTGGTATACAACATAAATTATGGTATACGAAAAAATGGATAGGACGGGTAAATATTTTCTGGGTAGGACAGGTAATATAAAACTTATGAATAGGAGCTGGTAAATATTTTGATTTTGATGAGTATTTTCGTAAATCTCCATTTACCAATTTATTCCAAAAATGAATCACATCCAAATTTCAAACACAAGATTTACACTTGAGCGCCACTCTTGCATTTCATCACCCTATTAAAAACTAGTATTGATTTTTAATCCTGTAGCCATAAGTAGCAGACCCACTTGGCAAATCACCAGATTGGCCAATAACTAAATCATCTGGTCCATTTTCTGAGGTGTTTCACACAGTTTAAAATAGTTAGTAGGAACATTATTAATAAAGAGGGTTATTCATGATATTATCCTTTAGAAAAATATAGAGAAGCATTAAGATCATCTATTGAATAAAGGCAAATTTGGGAAAAACTAGTTAATATCGTCTTTAATTTTGAACAAATTAATTATTTTGGACCAAATTTAAAAAGGGTAGAAAGTCATATAGTAAATGGAGAGGGTATAAAGAGTTCCTACCCCAACCTAGCAACTCACCGGGTGTGTCCGTAGCTTTTGGCGATGAGTGTTAAAAATTAAATATTATTTAAATGGGCGCAAAAAGTGTTTAACTTTTAGCACCAAGTCATCAAAAATTATCATAAATAATGGCAAATTACCAGCTCAGCCAAGAACTTTGTGTGCTTGATTTTTGCCCAAATTTGGCTGCTCATCAGGAGCTCCCAGAAACTAGGGTTATAAACTAAATAATTCTCTAACCACGGCTGGAAGCAGGGGTGAAACTACCTTACGGGGAGGGGGTGTCACGGGACGATGCAAGTTTACGGGGAGGGGGTGTCACGGGACGATGCAAGTTTAAATCCTATCTACAGCTTTTAATTATAATTTTTGAATATTTATCTATTTGTTATCCTAGACGACTCAAGTTTGAATCCTATCTACCACTTTTATTCACAATTTTTGAATATTTACTGAATTAAAAATGTCTGATGTTTGTAAGAATTGATCCTTGGACCTTCAACAAATTTAAGAGGCTTAAACCCACATGTGCTAGACACCGCTATTTGCCAATACTAACTCTCAAATATATACAAGTATACAATATAAATAGTAGGCTAACAATAAAATTCGTGGGTTTGAAAAGTAAATTGTGGATCTTCAAAATTTTATTAATGTCTCTATTTCGAAATGACACTGATTACAAAAAACTCTGCGTACGCCACTGGCTGAAAGCGTGAGAGGGTGCCATAAGTGTCCTATAAATGTATATTCATGTACATATAGATACGAGTACATGACATAACTGGCACGCACTAATTGATCCGTAGCCATCACACACAAATTCATTGAAAAATAAACACCTCCGGACAAGTAATCCTGGACTTTGAACATATAAAATATTGGGATCACTTAAACAATAATCCCAGTGTAAAATACAGGGACTTTGGACATGTTAGTTCAAAGTCCCAGTAATTTATTATGAGACTTTATACATAAAGATTCAGGAACATGAATCCCAGTATAAAATAATGGGACTTTGAATATGTTAGTTCAAAGTCCCAGTACTTTATTATGAGACTTTATATATAAAGCTTCAGGAACATGAATCCCAATATAAAATAATGAGACTTTGAACATGTTAGTTTAAAGTCCCGGTATAAAAAATTGAGACTAGTCTGGGGTGTTTTCTAACGTTAATGGAGTTTAAGTGTGCATGCGGATTTTTGACTATTTCTCAATTAATTTTGAAATGTCAGATAAAACTCATTGAGCGCGCCCAAAAATGGTTACGCAGCAAAATTTTCCCATAAAAGTACATATATATGTACATACATGTATGTACTCAATCATTAGAGTTTGCAAATATTACAGTAAAAAAATAGTATTTTTTTAAAGGAAAGTTTTCAAAACTAGCATGCTCACACTAAAATATTACTCAACCATGATCTAAGTTTTGTTTAAACATTATGTAACCATACAGCCACAACATTGGGTTATACTATTGGGGTATACTATATACTAGTAAGGTATACAATAGATGATACCGTATACCACTGGGTATACTGTGAATATGGAATGAAATATTTTTAGCGAAATGGCCAGTTCGGATAAATATATTTAAATATGACTATTTTTAGTTCATAATTAAAGTCACTGGACATACAAGGTAAAAATTACTTTTTAAAATAGGCGAAATAGGTACCGAGCTTCATAAACTTGGCACAAAAAGTCAGTTAGCTACCCCAACCAACCCATTTACCTATTGGCTCCTGTACCAATTTGAATTTGTATCATTTGAGCACAAAATGCTGACATGTCAAAAAAAGTGACTTTCACTCTTTGCAGGCGCCTGGAAAATTTTAGAACATCATTTTTTCTTTTCTTTTTTTTTTTTATGAAAAAGGTTATATTTTTCACAACCCACCATTATCACCACCACCCCAACCGTCTTTGCTCCCCACCCAGCACCCTAACCACCTTGCTCCGCCACCCACCAACCCAATCAATACTGCTCTAACCCATCTAACAGCCTCCGCCACCTCACCACCCCCTTTACCAGGGATAAAAATTCTGCCAGTACCAAAACCCGTCCAACATCCAATACAAACAAAATGAAATCGTCGCCACAACCACAACCATAACCACCACAATTGCAGCCATCATACCACTTAATTCTATCATTTTCTTCAATTAAAAGTGAGCAAAAAAAGAATAAGTTTTAACACAGTGAAAACCATATTTTATGACCAATAGATCCATTATTTCCAACGTTACTTTAAATCAATTACTGTGCTTGAAAATAGAATTTTAGCAGCCTTCAAAAGAATGTGCTCAATTTATGTGCTCATTCAATGGGAGAGAAGGGAAACATGGAGAAAGATTTGAAGGATTACTATTAGTGTTAGGAGGAAAAAGAAAATTAAATGATTCTCTTGTTATGAATACGTTGTATTCTGGATGTCCATTACTCACACAGATTCCTGAAGAAGCTTGATTTTCGAACAGTCACAAGCAGATAGCTTGCAAGTAGCTTATGCAGGCAGCTAACAAGCAGCTCTATGAAAAGCCTTCCAGCAGCTTAAAGAGGCTTGCAATCAAGCAGACAACTTACAAGTAGCTCATGCAAGCAGCTTGCCAGCAGCTCCTGAAAAGCCTTGCAGCAGCTTTCTGAAAAGCTTTGTAGCTGCTTATTTTCTTCTATAAATAGGAAGTCATTTTAGTTTATTATACATCAGTTTGAAGTGAAATAATATATCAGTCTCTCTCTGTACAGTTCCTCTATGTTATTACTTTGCAGCTATTATTTCATAACACGTTATCAGCACGAGATTTTGCCAACTTGAGCATATATTGTGCAAAGATGTAGAGAATTGTCTTTGAGAAACAAGATTGATTTTGTTCCTAATGTTGTCATAGCGATTGTTTTCTTCAAGGTAAGAAGTAAAGCTTTTATTATCTAACTTTCACTAATTTCTTGTTATCTTGATTTGAGGCTTACAATAGCAGTGTCAAGACTAAATAGAAATATTACTTGATCTTTCTTCATGCCATGCGAGTATTACTGCTTCACGTGTATTTAATTTTGGGATATCTACAATCACATATAATAGTTATATTTTATGTCTTATTATGACCAATTCATTTATGCTTATGACCACCAGAAGTGGTAGTATATTCATAGGCTTGCAACTGAAGTATGATGGAGGGAAACTCTATATATTACATGGATACCTCACATTTGCTCACGAAGCAGCAATATCTTAAAAGAAGTTCTAAGCAATGGTTATATTTCATTCCTTGAAGAATTGAAACTTTTGATAAATATTACAAATGCATTCCCTGAAGAGAATGTGAAAATATATAACCTTATAAATATGAATATGATCTTGGTTGTGAAAATATCACAACTCACCTCCAGAAGAGGTAATATAATTGAGATAACATATTCTCAATGTTAAGAGGCTTTTAAATTTTATCCTGAAGCAGCAAAGATTTTAATTTGCTCTTGAAGCAGCAAAAAGTTTCAAATTTGCTCCAGAAGCAGCAAAAGCTTTCATTGCTCCAGAAGCAGCAAAAATTTTAAATTTGCTTAGAAAACATCAAAAAATTTTAAATCTGCTCCTGAAGCAGCAAAAAGTTTCAAATTTGCTCCTAAAACAGCAAAAGCTTTCAAAACTTCTCCTGAAGCAGCAAAGCTTTTAGATTTGCGCATAAAGCAGCAAAAAGTTTCAAAATTGCTCCTGAAGCAGCAAAAAGCTTTTAAATTTTCTCCTGAAGCAGCGAGAGCTTTTAAATCTGCTCTTGATGGAAAAGCATCCAGATTTGCTCCCGAAGCAGCAAAAAGCTTTAAAATTTGCTCCTGAAGCAGTAAGTGCTTTTAAACTTATTCATGGAGTAGAGAATTTCGAAAATGTCTTGAGAAATAATTTGAAGTAGTGTCTTCTTGAGCTTGAGAAAAATGATGAGCTATTATTGGCAAACTATAGGCAATTGATTAGGTTCAGCCTCCGAAGTGATTGAGAACACCACAACCAACCTTCTGCAGAGGTGGAATGACTAAAAGAATATAAATATTATTGTTGTGGTATATATGAACTTATTGGGCACACGCTTATCATCAGAACTTCTTGTAATGATCTCAAGTATCATTGAGAGATAGAAGAAACTTGTATAATTTTGACCACATCGATATATCACATAGTTCTTATTTTTACTTTTCTGATGAAAAGAAAATGTATCATGTACTTTCCCCGAATAAAGTATCAGTTATGTGATTGCTACCCAGAGCAATATATCAAGATGTAAATATATGGCTTTGCTTCCTGAAGGAGATATTACCATAAAATTGGTGTTAGAAACAAACATTACGTACTATATATAATTCAAATGTTTACTTTTGTCATCTACAATATTTCCTTATAGTTTTCATTTGATTATAATTTTCTTTCATAATACAAAGTTATTCAAAAGCTCCAAAAGGACTAATTGTTTGTATGAAAGAGTCATGTCACATGTAGTGTTTAAATAATATTTGATTATGAAAAATTAAATTGAAATCTCCCGAAGAGCTGATATACTAGTACACGAATATATGAATATGTCATGATTGTCATACATTATAGTAAACCTGAAGTTTACGGATAAATATTGACAATCATATTAAGACAACAAATGATAGGAAGATTGAGTATCTTCGAACATAGGGTGTAAAAAGTATGTGTAAATGTAAAAGATTACCCGATGTATTCTTTATTTCAAACTACACATGTAAGCATGATGTCATCATATACCTCGATAAATCAGAAGCTTATTGATACAAAAGTCGTTGATATAACAAACCAGAAGTTTATCAATATAATATCATATGTCATGGTAAACTTGAAGTTTACCAATTCATATAATTCGTATAAGTTGGCGTAACTGATTTGACCATCTTGGTTCTAATAAGATGCATATACTAAGAGTTTGACATATAATGAAGAACTAGAAGATTCTTCAAGAGCTCTCTTTTGCTGCTTGTTTTCTTATTGATTACTAAATCATCTAAAAATTGGGACAAATTCTCTAAATTTTAGAATATATACGAGGTGAATATGGGCTCGTTCGCCTGCCATGTGAATCATTGATAGATGCATCTATGAGATGGTCACATGTGTATTTATTATCAACATGTAGTTTGATAATTGAGGTTATGTGCTCAATTAGTTTGATTAAGCGCACAATTCCATATTATGCAATCAAGATAGTTCATCTTGATAATGATGGTTTATGTCCAACCTGGTTTAGCATCTAATGCCTCCGACTAATAGCTAAACCATTGTTTATCGAGATCAAAGCAACATATATCAATATGTGATATATAATATTACTTGTATGTATCACGCCAACAAATTATAATAAATTCTCCCCTCGCAAGTGGTTCAAGGTCAGGAACAAAATATTTATATGTTAGATTTCTAACATTAGGGGGAGAAAATAAGCAGCTTAGAAATATGTTGTGAATTATCATTCGTATGATCGTCATTTAAAAGATAATTCAAGCCAGATGCCAGATGCATTTGCTGACCCAATCAACATCATATTTTAGTTGCAAGATGCTGCTATTCGGATTAAAGTCCCTGAAGGACATAATCTATTGGGTTCGCCTGAAGCGTAATAGACTAAACGGTTGCAAAGGTAAAAATTTCTGAAAAGTAAGAGGAGCAAATGTTTAAATTGTCATAATGAGGAGACACTATGCTCTTGAAGAGCCCACGACATAGCAGTTCAAGAAACCTCGCGAAAGGATCAGGTACTTGAAAATTATGAGATAAAGAGATCTCAATATGTTATGTCGCTTTGCAAACCTATAAATTGATCATTGATAATATCTTTGATACAATATCACGCGTAATATTTTAAAATATTATGAGGATCTGAAAGTTGTGTTTTTAAAGCATGCCGACATGAAAATTATTTGCCAAAATAAAATGATGCTTTAGCGAGTATAAAATAGGTTGCAAATATAGTCCAGACACCAGAAGATGTCGGCTAATATCTATTGATGTGCTGTCATAGCCTATTTACGACTCACCTAATGAAATTTATATGAAAATCCCTGAAGCATATCTCGGAAAATATACACAATCAGATTACAAAAATCTTTGTATGGCTTAAAAAAAATCAGGGCACATGTGGTATAATCGCCTTAGTGAGTACTTGCTAAAATAATGTTATATAAACGATGTCATTTGTCCATGTATATTCATAAAGAAAACAACATCACAGTTTGTTATACTTGCTGTTTATGTTGATGACATAAATCTCATTAGAACACCAGAAGAGCTCCAAAAGGTAATTGATTATTTAAAGAGAGAATTTGAGATGAAAGATCTCGGAAAGACAAAACTTTGTCTTGGTTTACAAATTGAATATTTAGTAGTCGGAATTCTTATTCATAAATTTGCCTATACAGAAAAGGTCGTCAAACGATTTTACATGGATAAAGTACATCTATTAAGTACTACAATGATTGTTCGATTCCTTGAAGTGGATAAATATCAGTTCCGACCTCAAGAAGAGGATGAGTAACTCATTGGTCCTGAAGTACCATATCTAAGTACAATTGGTGCACTTATGTATCTTGCTAATTCTACAAGACCTAATATAGAATTTTCTGTTAATGTTTTAGCAAGATTTAGTTCTGCTCCTACACAACGACATATGAAAGGTATCAAACAGGTATTGCGAGATCTGAAGGGATCTGTTGATATGGGTTTGTTTTATTCTAACAAATATGGTGGATATCTTGTTGGTTGTGCAAATGCAGGGTATTTATCTGACCCCGCATAGGGCTCGATCTCAAACTGGTTACCTCTTCACATGTGGGGGTACTGCCATATCATGGTTATCTACAAAACAATTAATGGTTTGTACTTCTCCAAATCATGCTGAGTTAATAGCTATTGATGAAGCAAGTAGAGAATGCGTATGGTTGAGATCGGTGATATATTTCATTCGAGAAAGATGTGGTATGAAGATTTTCTAATCTGGCAGACTTTTTCACCAAATCTTTACTGCCTGCAACTGTTGAAAAGATGGTATATAACATTGGAATGAAGAAACTTAGAGACTTAGATCGAGATTTCCGCTAGGGGAGTAAAATACGTGTTGTACTCTTTTTCCATTAACCAAGATTTTTCCCACTGGATTTTTTCTGGTAAGGTTTTTAACGAGGCAACTGGTAATGCGTATTACAAGACAAGTATTCTCTTTTTCCTTCACTAGGATTTTTCCCACATGGTTTTTTCTTAGCAAGGTTTTAACGAGGCACATTATCTATTAATGAACATCTAAGGGGGAGTGTTATGAATACGTTGTATTGTAGGTGTCCATTAATCCATAGCTTCCCGAAGAAGCTTGATCTACAAGTAGCTCACAAGCAGATAGCTTGCAAATAGCTCATGCAAGCAACTAACAAGTAGCTCTATGAAAAGCCTTGCAACAGCTTGAAGAGGCTTGCAATCAAGCAGATAGCTTACAAGTAGCTCATGCAGGCAGCTTGCCGGCAGCTCTTGAAAAGCCTTGCAGCAGCTTCCCGAAAAGCTTTACAGTTACTTCTTTTCTTCTATAAATAGGAAGTCATTTCAGTTTATTATGTATATCAGTTTGAAGTGAAATAATATATCAGTCACTCTCTATATAGTTTCTCTATGTTATTTACTTTGCAGCTATTATTTCATAACATCGTTAAGTTTTTCTATTAATTAATAAGAAAAGTGAGTTAGTTCTAATAACTAATGCAAAGGTGTAAAGTAAAAGAAGGGAGAGTTTGATATTTAACTTATGAGTATAAGATGGGGACATGATGCTGGTGTCTGGATTATGAGTATTTTAATGGGGGATGATTGAAGAAGATTGTGGGTGATGAATTTAGAGGTAACGACCTGTGGGACGGAATTTCTTTCTAAAAAATGGATTTTTCATTTCTTTTTATTGAAAAATATTATTTTAGATGAATTCAAGTCAAAAGCCACTTGGCATTCTCTTATTCGTTGATTTTTCCATATCAATGCGTGTGAAACACACGCGCCATATATTTTTTTACAAGTTAGCTTTTTGTGCTCAAGTGGCACAAATTCAAATTGGTCTAGGTAGACAATAGGTATATGGGTCAGTTAAGATATCTAACTGACTTTTTGTGCCAAGTTTAGGTAGCTGCACATAGGGGTGTTCACGGTCTGGCTTGGTTGGGTTTTGATTAAAACTATAACCAAACGAATATAATCGATTTTCAATTCTTAAAACCAAACCTAACAAATAAAAGTTATATCCATCGGTTTGGTTATTGTCGGTTTGGTTCGGGTTTATCAAGTTTTGAAAAACAAAATAACAATGAAGATAATAAGAATGATAAAAAGATTTTTTTTTAAAAAAAATAAATGATAAAAAGAATTTTTCCTAAAAACGAATGATTAAGAGAACTACTAGTATGCTCTTAGTCTTTTAGTATTTTGAACAACTTGACATTTTAACCTAATTACATCTAAAATGTTGCACTCTTGCCACTACAACAAATCCTGGGGGCAATTGAAAATAAATGTTTAGAGCAAAAGAAAGAATTCAGGCAAACTTATATTTGCACGATGTTTCTGCTTTCGATATGTCATGACTCATATATCAAGTTGAATATACAATGGTTACTGAAAAAAAGATGTTAAAACTAGAATTTGCTTTGCCTTTATACTTTATCGGTGCGTCTATGTGTCTGTGAGTCCGATTTTTACCGAATTTAATATAACTATAAGTTTATTGCAAAAAATTTCACCTAGTGCCCTCAATAAGACATGGTCCTACCTAATTGCCCCCACTTACAAATGTTTTAAGTAAATGCCCTCTACATCATATCACCCCTTATAAAAGGACTATTTGCCTCCCAACTTGTGTTAATTTACGCTGAACGTTTTCTTCTCTCTTTCCCCATTCCTGGCCTCCTTCTTTCTTCTTTGTGTGGCCCCCAACTTGTTTAATTCACGCTGAAAGATTTCCTTCTCTCTTTCCCCATTCCTGGCCTCCTTCTTTCTTCTTTGTGTGCTAGAAATTTGGGATTTTTTTCTTGTGTTTGCTTGATTCTAGTGATTTGAAGGTTTTTATTGCCTATGGCTATTAGATATTCATGTTTTGCATAGAGCTTAAAATCTTGACCATGACTAAGAGTTGCATAGACTTTCTCTGCAAGTTGCTTATTGCAGTAGAGTTTAAAGTCTTGGCTATTTCCAATACTTATAGAGATGTTCTGTATAAGTTGTCGCTTCCACCAGAACTTAGAGTCTTGGCTATTGCCAAGAGTTGCAGAGACTTTGTCTCCAACTTGTTCACTACAGTAGAGGTAGAAGTCTTGGCAATTGCCATTACTCTTAGAGTCTTTTAGTGTAAGGTCCCCCTTGCCAGATCTTAAAGTCTTGGCTAGAGTTGCAAAGACTTTGTCTCCAACTTGTTCACTGCAGTAGAGGTAGAAGTCTTGGTAATTGCCAATACCCTTAGAGATTTTTAGTATAAGGTCCCCCTTGCCAGAACTTAAAGTCTTGGCTATTGCCAAGAGTTGCAGAGACTTCCTCTGCAAGTTTTGCATTGCAATATAGGTAAAAGTCTTGGCAATTACCAATACTTGCAGAGATTATTTGTACAAGTTGCTCCTTCCACTAGAGTTTAAAGTTCTGGCAATTGTCAATACTTGCAGAGACTATTTGTACAAGTTCCCCCTTCCGCTGGAATTTAAAGTGTTGGTTATTGATAATAGTTGTAGAGACTTTTTCTGTAGTTGTAGAGACCATGGCAACAGGGCTTAAAGTCTTGGCAATAGCAAGAAGTCTCTACACAACATCCCATTGCAGTAGAGTTTAAAGTATTGGCCAATACTTTAGAAATTTTTCAGTCTTTGCAGCAGAACTTAAACTCTTGGCGATAGTTGCAGAGAACTTTACCCTTGCAACTTGAAGAAATCTTACGTTGAATCTTCTCTTGAACAAAGCAATCTGTAAAAGGAATAGGGTTTTATGGTTTTCTTGATAGCGTGAATGGAGAAAAGGAAGGAGAGGGACTGGGGCGCGTCTTTTTACTGATTTGTAGGGGTATTTTGGTCCAAAAAAAATTTCATTAAACTAATGAGGGCATTTTTGCTAAACATCTGTTAGTGAGAGCATTTTGGCAAACCAAAGCTTCCCGTGTCATATTTTTGCAAAATGAATTGGACTTCTTGGACTAAATAAGTTGGTTTTTTTTAAATGGATTTAAAAGTTAGCCACTCATTTGATTAAATGAGTTGATCTCTTGTTAAAATAGACTTAATAAAATCTAATAATATTTAACCTACTACAAAATTTATTGAAAGATATATAAAATACTTAAATTAAATTATAAAAAATATTATATTAATATATATAGTTTGTCGGTTCGGTTTGGTTATTTCTTCGATTTTTTTCATGTAACCAAACCAAATCAAACCAAATAATGTCGGTTTTTTAAAATTTGAAAACCAAACTAAACCTTATACACGAAAGTATCGGTTATTTTAGTCGATTTGGTTTGATTTTCGATTTGGATCTGTTTTTAACCAAACCGTGAACACCCCTAGCTGCACACCTATTCCGCCTTTAAAATAAGATAGTATGTTATTTTTTGAAAACTATTCCTAATTCTGTATATTTCTGTAAAGAACCTCTAACACCAGTTCAGCCCATTTATTCACACCCTTAGAGCCAGGTTTTGCTCAAACATATCGCTACTCTCATGGCGGTCTAATATTCACGCTCTCTCTTCCATTGAAAACCTTCACTCTCTCCTGCCGGCGCAGTGTTAAAAGCTAGTCCGGTGGACAAAGCATCCCGCATTCACGCAAGTCCAGCAGCGCAGTGATGGCTGATATTAAAAGGAAAAACAGTAATTTCAAGAAGAGAAAACAAAATTCATCAGGTGGTAAAGATGGTAAAAGAAAAAGAATGGGTCCACGTTTACCTAATTCAATGTTAAAAGAGCTTCATTTAGTTAAAACAAGAAGAAGGGATTATTCTGATGATGAAGAAGAAGATGACATAAATGTTAATAATGATTTATATGAATATGAAGAAGGTGTTGCTGAAGAGGAATCTAAAAAGAATCGACGCTTTGATCCTGTTGTTAATTATGAGTATCAACTTCCAGATGATTTTGAGGTATGAAAGTTTCTCTTTTTTTTTTGGTCAGTTTATAATTGTAGTGTCGCGGCCAGGTTACATGCACCTGGACTAATTCTATTGGCTACTTGTTAGGTACGGGTAACTCTGTCCACCAAGGTTTAGACTAATTCTATTGGCTACATGGAACGTATATGAAATTTAGAAAAGTGGTTTTTTGTTACTTTGATTAATAGGAACTTTACTGAAATAGCTGCGCTAGTCATTTTGATAGCCGTGGTGTCCAGGCCAGTTTGCGGGCACCTCGAGTAGTTCCTCGGGATACCCGTTACCTCCAACAAGTACATGTACTGGCAGGGTAACTATGTCCACCAAGGCTTGGACAAATGTAAAGAAATTACCTAGTGTTTCTCATTCCGCTATACATGAAATGTATTGAGTCAAGGGTCTATCGTAACTGCCTCTCCTAGCACAAGGTAGGGGTAAGATTAACATTCCACCCTCGCCAGCACTTGGTCACTTGGTGTGATTGCACTGGGTATGTTGGTGTTGGTGTTGGTTCTACCTCGCACAAGGTAGGGATAAGGTCAGCGTACATCCTGTATACATGGAATGTATATAATATATACAAATGTGACTATTTTTGTTGAAGCGGTCTAGCAACATTTTACCCTTTCAATTTTTTTTTTTTGCACTATCAGGTCACATTTATCTGCTGTAACTTGTGTTATTTTCATCGTTACAAATCCCACATTTTAAGCTTAGTGTAAAAGTTATTTTGCTGTGTATATAACTTTAACTCAATTTGAAATCAATTTGTTTCATTTTTTTTTTCCTGTTGAGTCTATTTTGTAGGAAAGTTTGAATCTTTGGCTCGATCTTTATGCTCTGAGTTTTATTGTTGGAGAATATATTAGGACTTGGCCTAATATTTGTTTGGCACGTTTTGCTGATCGATCTAAAAGAGTAACTCATGCTTTAGTTAAAATTTTGATATTCACAATCTTACCGATAAGGTATATTAGTTTAAATCACTGATTGAATGGTGAACAAAGTTATATTATAATGTAGTTAAAAAATTACTTAGTTTGTATTTGAGGAAACGGAAAATGCCAAAATGATTGTGATTTGGGATAGAGGGGGTACTGTTTTATTCTCTTAAAATTTTATTATCATTAGCTGAAAAGGATGGAAAGAGAATCTTTTTCGAGATTTTGGTGGACTTATAAGCATTGTATTTTTCTTATGTAGGATGAAAATGTATCATCAGATGAAGGAGATGGTGATGAAGATGAGGATGGTCGGAAAGGGGATGAAGATGAAGATGAGGAAGATGAAGAGGATGATGGAAGGCATTCAAGATTGTTGCAAGAAATCACTGGACTTCCAACTGATGCTTTTGATGGTACACTTCTTTCTCACCACATTTCTTGAGGTTCATGCTTGCAATTACTAGTAGAATATGATGCGTTTCTTCAAAGTTGATTTGTTTGTGTATTTTGTAACTCTGATTCGTCTGCGCTACTTGTGTACACATGCAATGTGTGAGTCAATTAGATTTTGGATTTTTTTAAATTCTTCTTGCAATTCCACGTTTCTTTCCATTCCATCCTCATTATTCGCCTATATTATTATTGGTATTTTCTACCTACATTGGTTATTTTTACTTTTTGTCAGTATTTGCTTTGCCATGATTTTCAGCTTGTTTTCTCTTTTCCAAAACATGTTTTTCTTTAGCCGAGGGTCTATCGGAAACAGCCTCTCAAACTTGGTGGGTTAAGGTATGCTTACATCTAACCCTCCCCAGACCTTACTTGTGGGAAATCATTGGAAATGTTGTTGTTGTTGTAGCATGCTTGTAAGTGCCCCACTTCTCATGGTTTGCACACATCACATCAACCCTAGGAAAAAAAAAACAGAAGTGTTTGTCATTACATGTCATTTTTTTAATACGTTGTCCAATCCATGATGAGAAGGACTGATTAAAAGATGTTTTGAATGATAGGAAAGAAGAAGAAGAGTGATGTGATCATATCCGAGGCATATCCAGAGTCTGAATATAACCCCAGCCGTGATATTCTGGATGGGGATGGCGGCATTAGCATCCAGGATCTTCTGGGCCCCCTCCATGGGAAGTCTGGCTATAGCAAACTTAGAAAGAGCCTTAGTCGGATGGAGAAGAAGACCACGCCCATTCATGCCCCTCTACCGAAACCAGATCAAGAGAGACTGGAAAGAACGGCAGCTTATGCATTTACCAAGAAGGATGTTACGAAATGGGAACATTTGATCAAAAGAAACAGAGAAGCACCGACTATTTATTTTGACGAAGGTAAGGATGTGGGATTTTCTACTGTAGGAGCAATAGCTGCAGAATTTGAACCAAGAACTGATTTTGAGAAGAAAATGGCTTCTCTTGTCAATAACAACGAGGTAGTTGAAGCTCATAGAAAAGATGGTGCAAGGCTTCTTGAAATGAACAAGGTATAAAGTCATATGATTATACACCTTTATTGCTGTCCAAATTTCCTGCTAATGATTCTTCATTTAGTTTTAAAGGCAAAGGGTTCCTACATGTACATATATAGATATGCCCATATATGTTTAATCTCTACTGCTTTGGCAGATATCTGTAGAAGATGTGATGGACCGCCAAAACCAGCTTGCTAAGATGCGTAGTCTTCTTTTCCGACATGAAATGAAAGCAAAACGAGTCAAGAAGATAAAATCAAAAGTTTATCATCGTTTGCTAAAAAAAGACAGATTGAAACAAGCAGGTAGTGCAATGGAAACAGATCCAGAAGCAGCCAAAGAGCAGGCAATGAAACAAGAATTCAAAAGGGCAGAGGTAATTTCATTCATTACTTGTATGAACTGCTAGGAGTCTGTTCTGCTTTTTTGGTTATTTTCTGATTGAGTTTGTCTCTTTTGCGTCTAAATTTTGTTTAGGAACGCATGACTCTGAAGCATAAAAACAAGAACAAGTGGGCCGGCCGCATCATTAGACGTGGTTTGGATGTGCAAGACGAAGGAACTCGAGCTGCGATAGCTGAACAGCTGAGTCAACATGCCCTTTTGACCAGAAAAGCTAATAACATGAAAGAGAGTAGTAGTAGTGACGAAAGCAGTGATGAGGAAGACTTTGATGAGAGTTCTGATGTATCAGATCAGGATGCTGCAGTAAAACTGTTGAACAAAGCAAAGGACAAGACCCTTGAAGTCTTGGATGGGGATGAAGATATGCCTGCATCAGGAGTGCTTTCCTTACCTTTCATGGTAATTTTGTGAATCTCTCTCTTTGCACCACTACCTTTTTTCTGGGAGGTTTAGAAGTTCATCTATGGTTATGTATCTCAGCTTATTTATGTACCTTCTTGAAACACTACCATTTTGTAGGTCCGTGGATTGAAAAGAAGGAAAGAGGCAGCTGACGAAGAAGCAAAGCTTGCTCTTGAAGAGTATGAGTCATCATTGAAGGAATTGGAAGACAAGGACAAGCCAAAAACTGAGGGAACAAATATTTCGACTGGTAAGAGAGTTTTTGGTGCTCAGAAAAAGCAGGCACCTGCACCCAAAAAGAAAGTGACATCAGACAACTTCTACGGTGACAGTGACAGTGAAGGTGAGACAGGTGCCAGAGAAGCTGGCATCAGTGCTTGTGAAGAAAATAACTTTTCTGAGAAGGAAGTTCACTTTGATCCCAATTTACTTCGGGACGAGTCTGAGATTGGTCATGATTCTCTGTTTAAGGTGATTGCATCCTGAACTTCATCAAATCCTGCACTACCACCTCATAGTGTTCTTTTTTTGCTTTGTTTGCGGTGATTAAAGTTTGATTTTACCCTGGGTTTCAGAGTTTTGAGGACATTGCCAGAGATCCATGCTCAAAGACATCATGTGAAGTTGCCATTTTTGCGGGCGACTCATGGAAAAAGGTTCAGCTTTTGTTGCCTCAAAATCAATTTTCTCACTCCATTTGGCAAACTTAGTGTTAATGGTTTATTCGGTGAACAGGTGAATGATTCATCAGTTAATGGGAAACAGAGAAAATCTGCTAAGAAAAGCTCAACCTCTTCACAGATCACAGAGCCTGTTGTGAGTAAACTTGATGGGGAGGTAATCTCTAGATATGCTGAATCCACAGTGCAACTTTCTCTGACATGTTTGTGACTGATGTTTCTTAATTTTCCTTGCAGGAAATTGATGATGATAGTGATACAGATAGCGGAGGAGAAATGGTTGATGGGATTTTATCTTCTAGGACCAAGTCCAGATATGAAGTCCCATCTCAAGAAGAACTTATTCGGCGTGCTTTTGCTGGTGATGATGTTGAAGACGACTTTGAGAGAGAAAAACAAGAAGCCTTGAATGAGGAAATTCCAGAGCCTGAGAAGCCCACTTTACTGCCTGGTTGGGGCCAATGGACCAATATACAAAAGAAGAGAGGTCCACCGTCTTGGATGCTTGAAGAACATGATAATGCCAAAAAGAAAAGGGAAGAAGCTCTCAAGAAGAGAAAGGATGCTAAACTGAATCACGTTATTATCTCTGAGAAGAGGGATAAGAAGGTTGGTCTCGGACAAGTTTCTACTTAACCTGATTTAACAATAAATTTTTTCGTGATTGTTGTCAATATAGATTAGATTTTACGTGGTTAAACCTAAGTGTTGCTGATAATGATTGCAGACTCGTGCATGCTTGATAATGATTTACCGTGTTTGCCTTTCTCCATGGTTTGAAATTAGTAAAATTAAAGTCATCTGCTTCAGTCAGCGTAACATTTAAAGAGAAGTTGGAATTCTAATCAGAAAGTAAATTAAAAAACAATAGATGAAGGCAGCAGGCGAATAGATGAAGGCAGCGGCGGATAGATGAGAGTCTCATCTTCACCATCATTCAGTTTGCTGGAGAGATTTTGAACCTGCTCCGTCCCTTGGAATCATTATTTGTTGAACTTCATGTAGATTTGGATAGCCGTTAGTGATCTTGTCTGTGCTGGATGTATTCATGGACGCTCCTTAAAACACACAATTTATTTTCATTACGTAGCCACACGATAGATTGTTCTTCAGGTTTCCTAAACCTGTCTCAAGCCTGTCTAAAGGATGCGTGTTTGGACAACTTTTCTGTTCTTTACATGTGCAGAAGGCAATGCCTCCAATGTTGCTCGTCTTTGCTCCAAGTTCATGACTTTTGCCACAATTGACTCAATTTCTATTTTTTTTTTTTTTTGCAGGCTGAGAAATTACAGACGGAGACGTTACCTTATCCATTCACATCACAAGAAGTTTATGAGCAGAGCATTCGGATGCCCATTGGACCTGAATTCAACCCCGTAACAACAGTTGGAGCTCTTACTCGTCCAGAGGTGTGTCGTCATCATACTATCTGTATTATTCTTCATCTTTCCATATTCTTCTTGCGTCCTGAAGTATATATTCCCAGGGGCGGATCTAGAATTTTAAGGTTGCGGGTGCCGCCGCTGTCTTTAACGTAATCATACCGTAAGGACATAAATAAACCAGAGTGTATATTCGGTCGATTCAACCCATTTGATTCAGCTCGACTTATGAAAGTATTTATTCATAAATAAACTACTATATAATAATCAGACGGATATTAATAAATTTGGGCTAACAACAAATGAGGAAAATAAATAATTTCAACATATGTGATCTGCATCTTATCCAATTAAATTTAATCATAAGTACTACTAGTATATAAGATTATTTTGAACATTAAAAGAAAAAAAGGTGCTAAATACATTTAAGACACTTGAGAAAAGTAAAAGAAAACAAAGTTTCAATCACCTACGCTGTAGAGACATGCGAAAACTAAAGGTATACAAAATATGAATTGATATAGGGATATTATATGAGTCAAATAAAGAGGGAAAATAATGACGGAGAGAGTAAAAAAATAGAGAAAGGGCAAAATGGCAATAAACTATTGCCAAAGAAGGAAAAAGAGAATAATTAAAACAAGGCAACGCTGGAAAAGAAAAGAAATCGAAAAATAAAAAGAAAAGTATAGATGAGGATTGATGATTGAAGTATAAAGGTGGGTTTATGTGTCTTCAACTAAAATCCCCTTCCCCTCCCACAGTGGCACCTTGATGCGTGTTTGACTACGGGTGCCATTCTTTAATATATAGCCTTTGTCATGAGAAAGACCTGTAACTATAGATAATTTAAGCCAAGTGACCGGGTGCCATGGCACCCATAGTGCTATACATGGATCCGCCCCTGAATATTCCTAATATTTGAAACCTCCCATTCCAAAGGGAGAGGCCAGTATCTCAAATATCGATTCTAGTTGCATGAAATTTATTTATTTTCTTCTCTATTCCCCTTCTTTTTCGTGTAACGTTTTCTTTTGCTTTACTTTTACGGGTGTCGGTTTGGGCCTACAACTTGGAGTTGTTTTAAAAATTGGGAAAATATACTGAACAATGGCTAGATCACTTAAACAAAGATAGCAATATTTTGTATATTTCATGCATAGTTTATGTGTACTATTTCATGCATAGTTTATGTGTACTGTATGCATAATATGTACATAATATATGCATACTGATTAGAGCGACTATTTTTCTAAAGTTCCCTTTAGAAATTGCTTACTTATGTTATAATTCTCACTACAGGTGGTAAAGCGTAGTGGTGTTATCATAAAGCCCATCAAATTCGAGGAAGTAAATCCCCATGAAAGATCGGATAACCACAAACGTGGTGGTGTACAGAAAAAGAAGGGCGGTAAAAGTAAGGGCAAAACCACAAAGAAGAAAACCATGTAGATTGTGGAAGCTCAGCAATTCACGTGGCTTGGCATTTTGAAGAAGAAATGCTTCTGAGATCGCTTGGTCTACGAATGAGTACTCAGGAATTTTCTTGCCATTTAATGAAGAAATTCTGGTATTTCTGGCAGTTTCGAGTATCAATGGTTAAAAAATCAGTACTCCAGAATTTTCATGCCATGTTCTTTTTCGGGTCTATAGGCAGGGGAGCCTATTTTCTGAAGTTTTGGTAGAAGAATTTTTAGGTGCAGTTGCATACAGCGAAGACTGTGGAATCATTAATTTTTGGAGGCTGTGTACTCTCACCCATGCAGCAGAAAGAGATTCTTGTTTTATGTAGTAATATTGTAGCAGATGAGAAGATTGACATTGGCATATAGATATGCTCGTGTCGTTATACTCACAACCGAACTTAATTATTGAGTGTACCATTTACTTCCTACACGGTTCTTGAAAGTATTAAAAGTGTATAATTTTGGTTCAAGTAAAGCAGATGTGATGCAATGATTGTTGTAAGTTTGAACTTGGCTATGATACAATTTCAACGTGTAGTATGTCATCTCCTGAGTGTTCGAAGTATCATAGAGCAGCCTTAGTTCCAGGAAGGGGATGGGTGCACTTATTTCTCTATTACTAGGTAAAACAGATCTGCAAAGTGCAGAAATTAAGAAACACAGGGAATGTTGCAGCCTTTTGCTCTTTCACTGATAGAGTTTTAAGTGCATAATGTTAGAGTTTAATGCACTGAATTAATCTGTTATCTACTGTTAAAGAAATTCTAGCCTTTATTTTTGCCTTCTCAAAGAGGCTCGCATATTTCTACTGTTGGGTTACATTATTATACCATAGGTTTTAATTCTAATTTGATATGCAGCTACATTACTAAATGTAACAAATATTAGAGTATCTGCTTGTAATTAAAAAGTTGCAACTACTTCTCATTAATATGCATAGGGTAATGTGCTAGTTGGGTTAATTTTGGTAGAGAAAAGAACAAAATCAGAAACGGTCACTAAATTGTTGACCGAGCGAGTGAATCCATAAAACTCATTTTCACTAAATCTTAAAATTCAAGACACATTATACCCAAACAAACGTGATGAGTTAACATAATCACATTATTTCTTTAAATCCAATTACATTGATTGAAGTGAAATCTAAATTAATTTGGGTTAGCGAATTTCTCAGAATTCACAAAATTAAGTCCATCTTATAGGCTTAAAACTCAAACGCGTCTCTAGGCTCTAGCACATTCACGTGTCTAATGATGTGACAAAGCTAGTGCGAATAAGATAATGTCATGTGTTCAAATAACATGACAAAATAATCATTCCGGAGGTCCATCAGAACTTAAGTCTTCTAATAGTATGCCCGACGTGACAAAGCTAGTGCTAATAAGGTAGTGTCATGTGTTCAAATAACGCGAAGGTCCATCAAAACCTACCAAGTCTGCTAATACTATGCCCGCTTCAGCTAATCAATTACTCCTCCGTTTATATTTACTGTCCACTATCAGCTTTTCACTACTACCAAGAAGAAAACTTAAACTTGACAAATATACTCTTATTAATTATACTTAAAAAGTATGAGGTATTTAATTGTGAAGGGATTTTGAAAAGTACAAGATATTTAATATCAAGGGTAAATTAGGAAGAACATAACTAATTTTATCTTGAATTGCTAAAAGGACAAGTAAACTTAGAATTTGACTTTGAAAAATTTGGACAAGTAAACGTAAACGGAGGGAGTATAATTTTAATCACACATTCTTTCAGACAGGAGAGTTTATTTGTAATTGGACTGCTTGCATTCAATAAGTATAATAGAGAATCACAAATCTCTGTGAGGGCATTCATAAGAATAAACATCAAGTTCTTGAGATTGTCTAGTTAATTAAAATTCTAGATGAGTCGTCCTCCCTTTTTGTTTGTTTTTGGCCAAATGTTGTTCTTTATCTTTTTTCTCTATTTAATGTTCGTACCTTGCCCCTATCATTAAACTCACAAATGAAAGTTTCCTGATTTTAGAAACAATAAATAAAGAATTTGGAGATAAGTTGTAAAAAAAGAAAAGAAAAGAAACATAAAGGTGCAAATTAGAAGAAAGAAACATAAGTTAAGGCAAGGGTGTAAGATGAAACAACTCTCATATGATTTGTACACTATCAAGCACCTATATCAAGTTACTTTTATACTTGAGTGACTTTTTTGATCCGTCATGCAAACTGATTATACATTTAGCTAAAAAATGCATATAACATAAGAGACGGAGATCAACATTAACTCCACTATATATATAACTCAGATGCACGGGCAACGTCATCGGCCGTTCTCGATGGTGGTTCATTGGGCAGCGATGGGGCGGGAGCCACCAGTTTTTCTATAGGTGGTTGGAAAGGACAAGAAGGAGGAGGAGGGGTGCCATCACTAGTTTTACATGATGGAGCAGATGGAGGAATAGGGACATTCTTTGGTAGCATGTGCCTAAAATCTTTTGTAGATCTTTCAATCTCATTTTGAGAATTTGGTTCCATAATTAGCTTTCTAGGAATTGCATGGCTTGAAGAATAGCAAAAAGTTGTCAAAAGCAAAACAACAAGGAACTTCAAATATGTAGTTTGTTTGGTCATCGTAGATAGAGAGTATTTTAGGATTTGATATTTTAGAAGATTGATTTTTACTAGTGAGAAGTTATGCTTATATATAGTTCAAGAAAGCTAGTGTGATAAATCTTTTGTAGGTAATTGTTGAGTAGGATTATTTACTGATCTCTTTTCAGTTGGGAGATATTAGATATCATTAATAAATAACTTCCCCTTCTGGACTTTGATTTCGAGGTCAAAAGGACTGACGAATAACTAAGGTCCAAAGCCATTTACTCTTTTTGCCTCTTTACTCGAGAAAAGAAATAAATTTAGTGAAATAAACAGTTGAATAGTTAGTTGAAGAGTTTACAGTAATGATACCAAAAATTTTATTTTATTTTATTTTTTATTTTTAATTATAACCATTCGTTATTTGGTTCCTACTTAGTATAATCGGGTTTTCCATGTAAGGGGATATCTTTCCTACTATAATTTTTTTAATTATTCGGGTGTAAATATTTTACACTGGTCATAAATTAAATCCTTAAATCAAGTCCACATCCTTGTTTCTTTGATTTTTTTCCTTCTTTGCAGGGTCTAGCTTATCTAAGAGTCTTCTATTTTAGCTATCTTGAGTTAGAATTTGATGGTCAAAGGTCAAAACTTTGGTACTTCGACCACTAAATTGAATTGCTGAAAGAAAAGACCACAAAATTGAATTTGACTAATTAGAATTGGCCTTTTTGCAAGGAAAACTTAATTATTTAATAATATTTATAACATTTTTAATTAATGTCAAATAGCATCCCCAACATATTCCTATTCCATTCAAATGAGAAGAAAAGGAGTTGTTATATGTTTTCTTTTGTTATTACCTTTTCCCTAGGATGGGAAATTTGATGACACAAGATTGGGGAAATGATTGGATACAGTATATAATTGGGATGCCATACTATGTTTTATGGGAAATATGTAGATGTAAGGAAATACTTTTTGTGAGGAGGGGAAATAAAGTACAAAATAACGAGTTAATTTTCTGGTGTTTTAGATGCAAAGCTATAAATTAATTCTTTTGAATTCATTATATCTTTTTAAAGAATAAATAAACATGAGTGATTCAAAAAATCGGTTGCTTGGTCCAGATATTGATAAAATGGTAAATATTCTTTTCAAAGCTTTGAATTTTTTTTTATTTTTTTAAAAAATTCAAGTTTTATATAGTAGAAGATTGTCTAATATTTTGGAACTCTAAAATAAACTCATATCTATTAATAAAATTTTGTCAATTATAACCAATGTAGTTTATTGAAATAAATGACTACCCATTTGTTCAATTAAAAGAACTCTAACCAATATAAATAAATTTTACTTTTTGTAAAATTTTGGGCCCTTCGACTCTTGGGGGCCTAAAGCTTCCGCTTTAGCGGCCTTACCCTTGAGCCACCTATGCTTAGATCCGCTATATAATTGTACTAGGTTAACGTTATTTTCATCTCAAAATCTGTGACGTTTGGTTAGGTATCAAATCACTCTATACAAAATGAACTACCATTCTTTAGAATTAGATATGCTAAGATGCTGGTTGTTGAGCTGTTCTCATGAGATTATAGCTGGTTATTTTCTTCGGTTTCTCAAATGCGTTATCCAATCAATCTTAAAGAGTTTGTATCCTAAACTAGATATAACACTAAAAAAAGTAAATTGTCGAAAGCTTTTAAGGGGAGGAAATGATATTCTATCATTCTATGTGAGTAGAATGAATAATAAGTGAAGAGATTAAGACTTTGAAGATCTTACAGTCTTGCTAGAAATGATCGGACCCATTTTGTTGGGTGAGAGACATGGGTCTCCCCCTGTCTTTAAAGACTAGGACAATTAATAGGATCATAGAGACATGGCAAATCGATGAAATCGTGGAACCTATGATTTCAATGTGACTAAGAGTTCGCTTAACTTTTAACCTTATTATACTGTATGTTAAGTTTGCAACTTCTGATAGTACTTGATGTTAGTCTTGCAACTTCAAATTAAAAGAGTAAACAAGGTTAAATGTCTATTCCATTTCTTTTTCGAAATTAATTTCCTTAGTGTTAGCGCTGGCAAATAAAAACGAAACCTATTTGAGTATATGATGCCACATATATTTTGTTCACCGAAAATCCATAATAACCATTTAAGTGTGGCACTACTTGGTATAAGAATGACAATTTAACATATTATATATCATAACCCTTATATTATATATACAGTCAAACCTCTCTATAGTGGCAGCATTTGTCTGGAACTTTCATGGCTGCTATAGTGAAGTGTTGTTATACATGTATATTGACATTCACCGTTTAGATCTCATTTAGCTGTTATAGTCAGAAAGTTCGCAAAAAATGCATGTTCTATTTAAATTCTCCATATTTAATTAATTAAAAATTAAAAAAAATAATACATTGCTAATAAACCTATAACTAGTTGTACTGTACCAATAAAAAATTAAAATCTAAGGAACATATGCATTTAAAATTAATTGAAACTATAAAAAAAATCAAGTTTCATGTACAATTTTACAATTGTAGGTTGTTTCATAAATTGCAGTCTCTTAGTAACAATATAACGCTTGAATTGATGAAGATTTGTGTCCAAACTTTCAGCAAAAAGATATTCAACAGCTTTCCCTTGGAGGCTGTCTAAAATTTTAACAGTTGACTCTTCTATCTCGGCCCATATAACAGTAGGTTGAGGCTCTTCAACAACACTTTTATTGTCATCTTTTACCTTTGCTGTCTTTTCTTCTTCCACTTCATTGACTTGTGCAATAATTTTTTTAAAAGTGTAAGTTTCAAGGATTGAAAGTGCTGCGTCATATTCTATATAAGTGATAGCATATATTGCTTTGATTGGTATTATGAGATGGAGATTCGAGCTATAAGTGATGATGCACTACCAACATCATAAATATATTATATTATATTTTATACATAATATATCTCTTACAAAATATTATTACACAATATTTGACTATTGCCATTATAAAGAGGTAATTTTATAAAGAGTACCGCTATAATGAACGCCACTGCTGTTATAGCTAGAATGCTGCTATAGAGAGGTAAAATATAAAGTGAAAAATCGGTTCTGGAAAAAATTAGGCCGTTATACTGAAATACTGTTATAATGAGGGGCTGTTATAACGAGGTGTGACTGTAGTACATAACTTGCATAATTTTCTTCCTCACATTATTTCCCTATATTTTCACACAAGTTAATCTCACAATCCAAATGCATATTAAGTTTCCCTATATTTTCACACAAGTTAATCTCACAATCCAAATGCATATTAAGTGAAGAGATTAAGACTTTGAAGATCTTACCGTCTTGCTAGAAATGATTGGACCCATTTTCTCACAATCCAAATGCATATTAAGTGAAGAGATTAAGACTTTGAAGATCTTACCGTCTTGCTAGAAATGATTGGACCCACTTTGTTGGGTGAGAGACGTTGATGTTCCTCTGTCTTTAAAGACTAGTACTGTTTATAGGATCATAGAAACATGGCGAATCGATGAAATCTTAATGTAACTAGGAGTTTGTTTAACTTTTAAACTTTTAAGCTTATTATTATCACGTTTGACTTGGTGATGCTTCTTCTCATAGGCCTCCAACCATATCATTGATAGTTCTTGATGTTAGTGTCTATTCCATTTCTTTTTCGAAATTAATTTCCTTAGTGATAGTACTGGCAAATAAAAAAGAGACCTATTTGAGTTGATGAAGCCACATATATTTTATTCACTGAAAATCCATAATAACCATTTAAGTGTGGCACTACTTGATATAAGAATGACAATTTAACATATTATATACCATAACCACTATATTAATTATTATATATACTACATAACTTGCACCATTTCTTCCTCACATTATTTCCCTATTTTTTTTACACAAGTTAATCTCACAATCCAAATGCATACTATTAAATAGGTTTTCATTATATTGCATATGAACACAGCCTACGCAAAGAACTACATCTTAAAATATATACTCACTACTAAGATACTAATAAAAGAAACATTATAAATTATCGATCAAAGGGTCCTTCAGGATCCAATTGCTTACAAAGCTCCAAATATGTAAGATAAAGAACACGATCCTTCGCACCTGTTCTATGATTTTTGGTATGCTTGCAAAAATATTTCAATTCAATAAGCTTGCAACATCCAAGCATTTGACCTAATAGCAAGAAAAGCCAATTAATTGACCTTTTCTTGGACAGAACTGGCTTAACACAATTGCTTTGATTGCAATATTTGCAATTAGGAAGATTAGGATTCATCCAAATTATAGGTGCCCTCGCATGCATGACACTCTTACTTTTCGAAATAAACGTTGCAATCTCTTTGAACTTCTCTTGCAAATCGTATTGAATTTGATATTGCTGTTCACATTTCTTGCATTGAACTTCACCTGATATATTAGTAATGCCATTTGATATAAGATAATCAAGAGTATGCACCATGGCACGTTTTGATGTTGCCCAAGGATATGGTGGAGGTATTGTTTCACTTTTTCCTAGTTTAAGAGACTGAGTAGATGTTCGTCGTGTTCGCGGTGGTGGACGAGATTCTGCAATATTCTTTTTTGTATCAATGATACTAGTAGTATTTGAGAAGGAAGGGGGTGCTGGTGGTGATACACATAAGCTTAACGGCAAAGAAAAGGGTGTAATATTATCAGTTGGTGCTATAGATTTACTTGAAAGTGAAAGAGTAAGAAGTTCATCTTCATGGTCAATTTCTTTCAAAGATGAAGAGGAGAGATTCTTCATTTTTTTTGGGTTGATTGTGCGTAAGAAAGGAAGGGAAGTTAGTTTAAAAGAGGTATTTTGGTTGAAATATTAAACGATGATATTTATCTTATCCTTAAACTCATAACAACTTCCTAGTATAAATCGGATCTTTTATTCCATGGATTCCTCTATCTAAACTCTAATTCAATTACTACAAAAGTCAAAAACCCTAGCTATTTTGCTTCTCACTTTAGGTAGTTTTTTTTCTTTTACCATCCCAGAATATCTGCAACTGTCTTCCTACAAATAAGCATTTTTATTTGTTATATCTAACTCTTAATCTAGATAGGTGACATATAATGTAAAATCTATCTTTATGGTTATCATCTTAATTATATCAAACTTGGTTCAATACTTCCCTTTTTGTCCTAGAATAATTTTTGGAATATATGGATTATAACATTTAGCACGAATCTTTTTCAATCTCTTTGAGCATCTCCTTTTTAGTGTTGTCATGTTGGCTTTCTTGTAATTGATAATTTTTCAATACAAACACGTTTTCAACAATTAAATTCTCTCTTTATTCTTACTTTTGTAAACTGATTTTTTATGTTGATTTTTCTACACGCACTGACGGTCTAATCTAGTGTACAAAAGGGACCATGCATGAGTCAGTTGCTTTGTCTATTCTAATTCTCTAACATAGAGCTGAAAAGCATAGTACTATATGGACCATTTAGATTTGAGGGTAAGGCTGTTGTGGCTGTTTATGCCCTAATAAATCATGAAACCAATACGTTTTCTTTTAGTTGTTTTACAACCAAGAATTGCTAAATTTTTCTGCTGATATGGACTGCGAGTTACAATGGATTCTAATTACTTAGATTAGAGTTGGGAAACTTGTCAAAAGTAAAAATGGAATTAAGATTTGGTTGAACTTCAAAAACTTGGTCGAAAGCTTAGTGAGAATAATACATTGATACGCAATAATAATATGGATAACGTTATACCAAAATTAGGATCGATAAAGTATTCTTTACCAAAATATACGATCGTGCTTGAGAGGAAAAGTATATTGTAAGCTAGCGTTTGGACATAGATTCCCAAATAATTTTTGGGAAATATTTTTTGGGTGAACTTTGATATGAAAATGAAAAAATGTTTGGACATACTTTTGGGAACAAATTTTTTGGCTCAAAAAGAGCCTTTGAGCTCTTATGAAAAGAAAGATTGGTATCTAACAAACAGTTTTTGGGACAAGTTTTACTCAAAAAGTATAAACAAACACTTTTTGGCCCAAAAACTCCCACAAAATCTCTCCAAAAACTGTCCAAATGGGAGCTTCTATCTTGTTTCAACAGATTATTTTGGGTGTACACTAAAGAGAAAATAATTTTATGACATCAGTTAACATTTCTTGTATTAAGTTTCAAGAGCGAGATAAAAGAATAATAGACGACAAATAAATTTAAAAAATAATTGCTTGGAATTTGTGTAACTAATAAGGTCACTGTATGTACTTTCAACTCTGAGAGTCATGGTCGCATGTTTTATTTTTTTGTCAAAACACGAAATTATATTAATATTAAGGGTAATTCAAGACAGACATAACAATATATTCATGAGCATCACAGTTGCCAAAATTGGCTAAAATATTACATGCATCCATAGAGATGTTCCTTGAGTACATGCACCCATTTTCATCTTGCGTTACAGTAGTTAAAATACTAAAAGTAGCAGGATTAACAAAAGTAAACATAGGGATGTCTGTAACCCTAGCAAGTCCTTCCTTGGCCAAAAGATGAGCAACTTTGTTTGCTTCCGAAAACAGTATTTAATTTCCAGCTGTACCAGGTCCTCCATCAGCTTTCTGGAATCATTAGATAAAGCACATGTATTAAAAGTTGGATCAAGCATTTGCTCTACAATATCTAATGAGTATGTTTCAACTATTATAGGTAGTAAACCATTTCTTTTGATGACATTTAACCCATGCCAAAGAGCTAAGAGTTCAATGTTAGTATTATAAGTAGAGTTAATATGAGTTGAAAAATCCAGAATCCATTCTCCTTTGTGGTTTCTGATGACTCCTCATGTGCCACCTTTGTCGTCTTTATATGCTCCATCAATGTTTAATTTATGACAAAGGATCGGATGGGGATGCCATTTTAGGTTTAGGGAAATGGATTTAGAGATTGGAGGATAATGCTTTGCAACAAAAGTGTATTCTAAGGTATGCTTATGGACTAAGGAAATAGATACCTCATTTGAGAAGTATTGTGATGGTTGTTATTACGGTTAAGTCATATGTTCCAAATGATAAATAAAAAATCACTCCAATTGTAATACTTGTGAGAGATGTAGCCTGGGTTCCTTTTGATCCAATCTAACCAATGAAGATGATTATGGTTATAGGAGTTGATATTGATACAAAGGTGTGACCAAAGAGGAGAAACTGTCTTACAATGAAGGAAGATATGTTCTATTGTTTCATTCTCATTGGGCATAGTGAGCAATTTGGATTAACGTTAATACCTAAATGATGTAAGTAGAATCTAGTAGGGAGACGGTTATGATAACATAGCCAAAGGAAATTTTTTATTTTGTTGGGAGTTTTAAGATTCCATATCCAAGTGAAGTTTCTAGAACTTGTGACATTGCTATCAATAATAATTTTAATAGATTTGGAGGTAAAGTTTCCATTCTTGGAAAATTTTCATTTTGGTTTATCAATATCATCAGCCAATATTGGAAGATGGTACAAGTGATATCATGCTCAATGTCCTTAGGAAAAAGGAAAGACAACCTTGAAAAATCCCATTTTCCATTCGAATTTTGCTGGTCAATAGTGAGGTCGCTTTCAAATTCATTTACAGAACCTTGAATTCTATGCCTCATAATCTTATGTGGGATCCATTCAGTATTCCATAAATTTATATGTTTACCATTTCCAATAGTCCAAAAAATACCAAGCTCACAATATTTTAGAGCCAAAAGAATGTTTCTCTAGGTTCCATAGACTGAATTTGTTTTTATGAATAATGCCTGAGCTAGGATCTCTGGTAGTGTATTTAGAGAGGAGTGTTCTGGCGTAGAGCGCCAAGCTAGATTACATAATAGAGCAGTATTTTTAGTTTCGGCTTTCGTCAAACCCAATTCTCCTTTGTCTTTGTCAGTGGTTAGCATGTCCCAATTTAGGAGGTGACTTTTAGTTTTCTCAGCAGTGCTACCTCAGATAAAATCTCTCTGAATTTTGTCTATTGATTTGCATAGACTTGCTTCCGCATAACTAATTTTATAGTCGTTATATACTCATGCTCTGTTGTATTTAACACTCAACCCGGATCCCAAACAAAACTCTTAGGGGTCGTTTGGTAACCGGGATAAGGATTATAATCCCGGGATAGAATTCGGGATTGTCCTTATCCCATGTTTTGTTAGGAGTACTAGTTAGTTTTAGTTCCAACTTTACACTAAAAAGGTGGGATTAACAATCCCACATGGGTGGTGGAATTATTAATCCCGGAATTATAATCCCGGGATTGTTAATCTCAGGATAAGTCACATTGCTACCAAACGACCCCTTAGGTATCATTTGGTTTGATGGGCTAGTACTTGAGCTCAACTTCAAATTAATACCAAGCCCAAAATCTATTAAAGACTATCTTGTTACCTTCATACTCCTCCTGCTGACCCATCATAGGGTCCATAACATTGACTCAGTTATTAACTAGAGGTACTAGTTTACCATAATTGCTTAAAACGATGGGGGATTAGTGTCCTATATCTATGTGAATTTCTCTTCCTGCTTTTCCATTTCATCAGGCTCGTGAGATGATTTGACCTCAAAATTCAATACGATTTGGTATATCATCCCCAAAAAAAAAAAAAAAAATCAATAAATAAATTTAAAAAAATTAGTCTTGCTTGATCCTTTTATTGTGACCATATAAATATGTAGATACTATCTGAACAAAACAAGACAGCTGAAGAGAGGATGATGGAGACCATTTCGCAGTGAGTTTGATGAATAACAAATTCAAAAAGCAGCTTCTTAGTGTGATGACCATGGCTTGTCATAACACTAAACATTGTTAGAAGGGGACATAAGTTAAGTCCTAATCTCCGCAATGTTAATTAGTAAATAGTGTTAAAATGAGAAGAACGATATTAGTGATATCATGTCCTAGAAAGATAGTAAATTGATCAATCTTGAAAAGACTAACAAAGAAAAGGGAGATCTTTATGTGTCTGAAAAAAGAAGTCAAACCATGCTTGTTTAATAGAATCAAATTGTTGTTCTCTGCTTTTTCTTTAATTTATCTAATTTCATGACCGAGAAATCTTTTTGTTCTTGGCGAGTTGGAAGACTAGAGTAAAATACTTAAATGGTCACTCAATTTTGAGAAATGAGTGACCAAAGTCACTTTACTTTGAAATGTATTAATAAAGTCATTCAACTTAAGGTAATTCTCATCAAAAGTCATTGTAGCCGGATTTTGCACAGTCACCTCACCGAAAATTTGACGTGGCATTTTAATTTTTATTTATATATATGTGGATCTCACTTTATTATCCATGTAGAATTTTTCTAATGAGTTGATCTATTTCTATACCACGAGAAGTGATGTAATTCTTTAAATGTTTATTTACTTTTATAAATTTTATTTAATTTACTTTTATTTTAAATGTTTCTTTTTATATTTTAAAGAATTGTTGTAAACTTTATATTTTAAAGAACATTTGACTTTTGTAAACTTATTGCCATAACCAAAACTGAATGACTAATTAAACTCTGTAGTTGATTAAAGGAATACAATGTGTAAATCAAGAGAACACAAATAAGTAGTCACTAAGGACAATAATCCAGCAAAATTTACATGTATGATGGTCCTTAATGTCTCAATTTTAACTGTGCAGTGAGCCTAAGCCCGAAGCTAACAGAAACTGTGAAGGGAAAATTGAGGCTTGGGGCGAAAATTCTTCAAGTAGGAGGGCTGAAGAGAACGTTAAAGCAGAACTTTATTGTTAGAGATGATGAAAACCTATTGAAGGTTTCTCAATGCTATTTATCAACTACAGCTGGTCCGATGGCAGGCAATAAGTTTACAAAAATCAAATGTTCTTAAAATATAGTGTTTAAAGAAGTACTTTAAAATATAAAGTTTTAAAAAGTTCTTTAAAATATAAGAAGAAATATTTAAAATAAGAAGTTTACAAAAGTAAATCAACATTTAAAGAATTATATCACTTCTTGTCCTATAGAAATAAATCAACTCATTAGAAAAATCCTACATGGAAAATAAAGTGAGACTCACATGTATATAAATAAAAATTAAAATGCCACGTCAGATTTCCGGTGAGGTGATTATGCAAAATTCGGCGACAATAATTTTTGATGAAAATTACCTTAAATTGAGTGACTTTATTAGTACAAATGAAAGCAAAGTGACTTTGGTCACTCATTTCTCAAAGTTGAGTTACCATTCAAATATTTTACTCTGGAAGACTATGACAGTGTTTCTAACTAACATGTATTCCACATCGATTCAGACTGTTACTTGAACAAGTTATTCTAATATCATATTTAGTTATAAATGTTGGTCCTCAAGAGTCGACCAGTTTTCTAAATATAAGAAGGCAGAAAATTGTTGTTAAATGATACGCCAGAGTGCAGAAATTGTTCGCACTATAGTGCGACATATATTCAATTTATTCTCCCTGCTAGGTGCCTTTAGGCTCCTCACAAACATATTCTTTGTTTAACAAAATAAAATTCAATTTACTATAGCTGAATAGATAATTGATTTCGAGAAAGATTTTCTAATTTATAATCAGATACAACCGCCTGTTTTGTATTCTTCAACTCCGAGTTAATCAAATCATGGTTAGCTTTAGCTGGAGGGACTGAAGATGCCACAGTGGGTGTCCAAAGTTGTGCATTTTTCACCTTAGAAATACTTGCAAGAACACCAAGTGGTGTCACATCCCCAATAACTGTTACTCTCTTTGCAGCAAAGTCTATATTGAAAGATGTCACCCCTGCTCATCACAATTAAACCAAAAACATAAAAGAGAAAGAATTTAAGTTTCACTAAGCGAAGATTGCAAAAATTTTACACGCATGTATAGCTTACTTGACTTTAAATTATAGAGAAAATGATCACAACTACCACTTTACTGTACGAAGTATTTTAATTTTATCATCTGTTATATTTTGAGGTTATTCATATCCTTTTCGCTAGCAAGTCTTTCATATTTGCATAAGAGGGTAAATTTAATTTATATACTAGCGGAGGCGTAATTCTAAACCGTTTTTTTGTGAAAACATAAATCGCAAGTTCTTTCAATGTGTGTTGACTAAGGAAATGTAGAGTAAGCTCCTAGCATGACAAGGCTATAATAGAGCAGCTATGAAGTGGCATGAAGAGCTGACAGGGAATGTGATAATGCAAACAAGAAGACTACATCTGATGAAATATATATATACTTTGTTACACTACTTAAAAAAACAGGGTTCTCCCACCACCACTGTGCGATTTTCGGTCTGTACAGTTGTGCGACCGATTTTCGGTCGCACAAACCACGGAAAAAATAAAATCAAAATGTGGTCGAAGTGGCGACCGCTTGTGAGTCGCTGAAAAATTAATTTTTTTAGTCAAAGCTATGCGACCGAATCGGTCGCATAGTCGGTCGCCTAACTGTGTATGAAAACGGGGAGCAGCCCTTCCTCCCCCATTTCAAAATACCCAACCCATCAAATCCCTAAAAACCGAACCCCCCCACCCCATAACCAACTATCCACCATTACATACCCCATATAACTTTAAATTACTACTCTATAATCTCCAACATAACATCTAACACAATCTACACCTACTAATTCAAGGTAAATTTCATTTTTTAGTAATTTTTGTTATTTTTTTAAAAACTCAAATAATGACTTTTTAATTCACTTTTTTTTGTAGTTATTGGGTGGATAGCACATTGGTGAATCATAGTTACATGCGATTGGATCCCAAACAAAGTTGAGGTAATTTTTTTTTTTTTTTTTTTGGGTTTAATAATCCGAATTTATATATATATTTTTAAATAATTCGCCTATATGTTGTTTACATGTTAGTTGTTAGTTATAATTAGTTTATTCTATATAATGTGATGTCGAGTAAGTTGTTTTGGGTTGATGAACTTTAAATATAGGGTTGTGATGTTTGGGATTAATTATGGTAATTGTTGTGATTTGTTGGAAATGTTTGGTAGAGTTGTTTGCAATGTGTTGATGCCTTGTCATGGGTTGTGGTGTTTGGGATAGTTGCTATGCATTTAAAGTTAGGGTTTTGGTATTGTTGTTTGCACTCTTCATGTTTGGAACATTTTATGCCTAAACCGGATAAATTGTATGCGTTTTGTATTGCATTGCTAATAGTAATTAATATGGAATTCAAACGGACCACCGGATATTAAAAAAAGGCTAGGATTATTAAAAATCGTACCTATTAGATTGTTCTCAATTTTTCAATTTTTGCGTAGATATGGACTTTAATGCACGTCGTTTGTGGATGGACAATCGACTTTTCCCCGGTCGGCGGGGGATAAGGCCTGAATTTGAAGAGGGTCTTCAGGAATTTGTTGCTTTAGCAAAAACAACCGAACCTTTTTAAGGCGTGGTACAATTAAGTGCCCCTGCATAAATTGCAAATGCTGCACCCTCCAAGATATAACGACCGTACAACTGCATCTGTTAGATAGGGGGTTTATGCCAGATTACTATATTTGGCGTTATCATGGAGAGCCGTGGGATTTGCAGGGGCACATTCAAATGCTTCAAAATATTCATGGCACTAGTAGTTCTCCGGTTTTGGAACCAGACCGTAATGATTATAGAATGAATGATATGGTTCGTGATGCTTTTGGTATGTACCCGGATAATGATCCCATGCAGCCGGGTACATCACAGCCTAACACTGAGCACATTCCCAATGCCGAGGCAAGTGAATTCTATAAAATATTGGAGGAAGCAAGTCGTCCATTCCATGAGGGCTCGGTACATTCCAAGTTGTCTGTTGCTGTCAGATTGCAAAGTATCAAATCAGATTATAGTATTTCTCAAAGCTAGTTGAGGTTAATCACAGAAGGTCATATGGAAACTATGATCCTTTCATCAGTGCACAGAATGTAAAACAAGTGTGGTTTGTTCCTTACCCTCGGACGAAGAACGCATCAAAAGCAAAGGCCAACCAAGTGGTGGGCGGTTCTTAAGGGAAAACCGGTGGGATTAATTGAAGTACCTGATAGGTTAGATGTTGCATACCAGAATGAGGTCTCAAATGTTCCCTTGATAGCGGATATTGAACTTGCAGACAATTTGCGACATATTGATGGGACGTATGACCCGGTGGCTGCATCTGAATTTAGTCGTGTAAAAAACCCGGCTAGTTTTGGAGAAGGAACTTCAAGAGCATACGAGGATGATGAAAACATAGATAGTGACGAGCCATCCGAGGATGAAATTGCTAGTGACTTTGAATCGGATGATGAAGTTGATTGAACCTATTTGTACTTTGTAGTTTAGTATTAATTACCTACTGTAATGTACATATGAACATAATATGATTTATGTATTCTCATTTTCTGATTGTGATGTGCTTACTTAGTTGATAAATTTATTTATTCTCAGCACTTTAGATTGATGTATTCTCATTATGTATTCTCATTATATAGTTGATAAATCAATTTGAATGTTTCAACAGGGATGGACAAGTTATGCTCTAAAGTTTTTAGAAGAAGGTCGGGCAAGAGACCTGTGGGCGAGACTTCAGGTTCTGCGGGTGATGACAGTCAGACCTCACAGGTCCCGCATTCGCTGCCTACTGATGCCCCATCTAGTTATGATCCAGCTTTTTTCAGGCCTCCTGGCCCATATCAGGTACCACTTATTACCCCGTCTCAGTTGCCTCCTGTATGGCAGTGGACATTCCCTAGCCTTGATTGTACTGAGACACAGGTCCCTCCCACACAGGGCGATCCCTCCCAGGGTGATGACAATCCTACTCAACCCCCTGAATTCCCTTTAGATAGTTGTGACGGCCCACCGGATCAGCAGGAGCTCATGGTGTATGATCCGCATTCGCCTTATTACATTGGTGAGCCTGGCACTCGTGTAGAACGCAGGATGATTATTTATCCCGAGGCGGATAAAGGGTAAGCTACCTAATTTATTAAGTTCTTATCTATTAAATAATTAGTTCCTACTTTAATTGATAGTATTAGGAATAACTCTTGTTAATTTTTTTGTAGCTTTTGCCCAAGCGATGAGTCCACTAAGGTACTGACTGCGTGCATGAGAGCGCACTGGAACTAGCCTTGGCGAAACTGGAGCGATGTGCCCCAGCAAGTAAAGAAGCAGATATTGGTAGATTTTGAGGTGATACATATGCATTTGGTTTAAAACTAATTGCAGTTTTTAAACCATGAATATGTCTAAAGAAAATATTTTGATATACTTTCAGGGCCAATGTATCTGGCACCAGGGTCTGGATTATAAACTTCGTAACATCTTCCCCAAGAAATGTGCTGCGTTATTCAAGGGGACTTATTACAATGCGCGGCGTAAAGGTACAAGGCCCGGCTTCCTCGATGCTGCTCAGTGGGCGGAGCTGGATGAATATTGGCAGTCGCCCGAGTTCGAGGCGAAGAGCGAACAAAGCAAGGTTGCGCGAGCGTCGGAAAAGGGTGGATCGCTCCATACCGGTGGTTCAATTAGCGCGGCTACACAGAAGATGCGCTTGGTACAGTTATTTAATTGATTGATTATTTACTTGAACAGTTAATTTTTTGTCTAACATATTATGATTTTTAATTTGTAGGAAAAGAAAGAAAAGCGCACTATTCCCGTGCTCGAGCTGCACAAGATCAGGCATACAAAGGGTGCCAAGAAGGGCGGTGGAGAGTGGGTCGAGCCCCGCGCAAAAGAAGTTTGGGTAAGTTTGTAAAATTCTATCTTTAGTCGCGCCAATCCTTCAACGTTTAGTCTTTCTATTAACATCATTAATATATTTATGTTATTCAGGAAAAGGCTACAAAGGCTGTGGAAGAGTGGATATCGACTCAAGCATCGGACGCCGGAAGCAGCACCCCGGCTCCCTTGACGTTCGAGAAAGAAAAGCAAATATGGGTCGAAACTGTTGGAGGGGTTAAGAAGGGGTCTGCTTATGGTCTTGGATCGCTATTTGCTTCGGATAAGCATAATGCTCGCTTTTTGGGCACTTCAGTTACTTCTTCTCCGTCGAGCTCCGTTGATCCTGCTGAAATGGCTCAAATGAGAGAGCAGATCGAACAGCTGTCGAGAGTAAATCAAGAAATGCAAGACATGATCAAAAAGCTCCTTGCCAAAAAGGAGAAGAAAGCATAAGAGCAGGCATCGACGCAACTCCTCTTCCTCTTCCGAGTCCGGGTCTAGCTCTGCCTCGATCAAGTAGTCTTTTCTGAATGTGGATAACTGTTTGTGAAGCTTTATGTTAACAATTTCAGGATATAACTAATGTTGTTGGATGTTTTTGAAATGTTAGGTTTTATTGCGTTGTGTTTGAATTATTGTTTTTATTGTCTTCGAAATGCAGTTTTCTGTTGATTCCATCTGGTTTTTGCTGTTGCTACTGCATGAAAACAGGTTTTTTATTGCAGGTTTTTTCCAGTTTGGCGACCGACTTTCAGTCGCCAAATCAGTCGCACACATTAGACCAAGTATGCGACCGACATATGCTATGCGACCGATTTTCGGTCGCCTAAACGGTCACAGGTAATGCCAACACATTAGACCAAGTATGCGACCGATTGTCGGTCGCATATGCTATGCGACCGATTTTCGGTCGCCTAAACGGTCAACGTTTCTATCCTATTATGCGACTGAATTTCGATTGCATAGTGGTCGAAGTTTTGACCAATTTTCAGTCGCAGGGCTTTTTGTTACCATTAATTCTCCGACCACCCATATCGGTCGCCGATCGGTCGACTTGGCGACCGATATGCGACCAATTGGGTGGTCGGAGAACTGTGTTTTTTTAGTAGTGAATTAGCTGGCTGCATATCTTTATTTGGCAAGAAAGGAATATAAGTGTGTTCCAAAAAAGAAGACCTGAAGGGCTCACAAGTATGACTATCCAAGCAGTAGTTTGCAGGGGGAACTTGAAGCCCAAACTAGCAAGGAGACTGAGAGACCTGAACTTCTATTCTTAGTGGTCTGCTAGTACATGATAATTGTAGTCCTAGATAGTAGAGTGTCCAAAGTCCTAGCTTCTTATTTTGCTTTGTACATAACTCCGTTTGGAAATAAAATTCATTTAATTACAAAAAGGAAAAAAATTGAACATTTTTCTCGATTTATTTTGACGTGTAGAATCCATCCATTTCATGATGGAGTTATGTAAGACTCAAGGACAAATACTAGACGATTTACTGACGGCAAGACTATGAATATTCTGAATTAAATGGTAAACCTAAAAATAATTCAGTAGAGAAGATGGATAAATTTGGACCTATCTTTGAATTAAAGCAACTTATTCATTAGTGAACCTCTATCTTTTGACATGTCCAAAGACATACCTTCCATTCTAGAGAGATGCTTCCTCATTTTCTTCTCACAGCCTCTGCAGTGCAGTGAAACTCTTAGAACAACCACCTGCAACCAAAATTCAATAGTTTGTCTATATATATTATCTCCTTGTCCTTAGGACCACTTTCTACAACTAGTTGTTTGTCTTTATGATACTTATAAATACGAATTTCCTCTTGCTTTGACATAAATCTGAAACGAAAGTGAAAAAACTTATGTTGTATGCAGTGATGGTATAAAAAATCACATTTTACATTGTCGGGTAATTAATTAAAAGATAGTAATTGTGTAAACCCTGGATAACAAGCATCGATTAATAGCCTAGAAAAAAATGGTAATGACAGCTATAACATGTTAGTTCTGATCGAAAAGATAAAAATGTTTTACATGTTGATGTAAATTCTTCAATGGTGAAAACAATAGTTACACAAAATCAAGTCACTTATTAGGTAATTAATACAAGTCAATCTCATAGACAAGCATTAATGATAACCTGGACATAGAAATGGCAGCTAACCTATTATAACAAGTGATATAGCACTGATAGAATACAAAAATCATCACAGAAGAAGAGGGAGAAATTTAAAAACCTGCTGGTCACCAGAGCAAGAAGAAGGTGGCTTTGAAAGATTACAAGATTCATGATCTGCTGCTACTTTCACATCTTTGCAAGATTTAGAATTCACAAGTGATGCCGAACTAGGAGTTAAATTCAAAACTGGATCATAATCTCCAGCTAAAACATCCTTTATATCTTTCTCATTCAAATAATACCTAGTAAAACCAGTTGGGGTGATAAAATCACCTGGCTTTGTACAACTCCAGCTACTACTACTACTCTTTTTCTTGGTTTCTTTTGATGGTTTTGAAGATGTACTTTTTTTATTATGATTCTTTTGTTTTGGAGAAATGGATGGTTGAGAAGAACTAGGTGGCAATGGCTCATTACGATCACTGCCACCTATTCTTCTTGAATTAGAAGAACAAGGCGGCACTGGCCTACTACGGCCAGTGCCACCAATTCTTTCCTTTATAATGGGATTATAATGGTCGATTGCGTGGCTGCAGGAAATGCTGCGGCCGCCTAATTGGATTACAGAAGAAGAAGATGATGAGACTAATTCTTCCATACTAAGACGTATTGAAGTTGAAGCATGGGATGTACAAAATATATCGGTTCCTTTCATCTTTAAATAAAGTGACAAGAAAGTACGTAGTTTAGTGTTTGAACTTTTGCAAGGCTTGTAGTGGTCTAGAGTCTAGAGAATCTGCGTAAAAAACCTTTTGTTGAAAGGAGTGAAGGAACTGTTAAGTTAAGATGCTTACTTTTGGAGCGTTTTGATATTTAAGCTGTGAAGTATTTGAGTGAAGGGGATTGGGGTGGGTGGAGTTTTAAGCTGTATGTGTTGTGTTGTGTGATTTATTCATCATAAAGTTTAAGTTGTTAGAAATGTTTTCGTGTGAAAATTCTTTTCTAATAGCTAATGCAGTAAGAATTGAATCCAAAATTGTTGTTTGATTTTATACCATGTTGAGTTTTATAATTGCTTTATCGAAAATGTCAAATTGTTAAAAAAGACACGATTTAATTTACTACAATTATATTGTGAATTCTTATATATTAGGTCAACTAAAAGGTACTTAATTAAGATAGCTAACTGTTTATAAATTTTGGAATTATTATCATCTAAACAAATTAAAGCTAGTTGAATTTATTTGTTATAATAGGTTAAAGTACAATAATACATTTACTCCATGGTTTATAAATTTAATCGGGTGTTATATGAGGTTGGTGGGTGTTCATGTTTGTCTATAAGAAATGAAGAAAGACGAATAATACTATATAAAAACTTATTCGAACCGGGTGTTTATACCATACTAATAATGTGTGCCATATGTTGAACACATGTTTCTCCCTTTAGCCATATACTTATTTAATTCAGCATATATTTCCACCTCATTAAATCACTTAAGATAGTGTGATATGACGTAAATGATCGATTTGGATAAGTTAATTTGACCTGGTCCACGTATTCTTAAATTCAGTGCTAAATATTTACGTATATGATCCAGCTGGCCTGGGCATCGATTTCTTTCCTCTTCAGAATTTATTTCGACATAACGACTATATTCTAATTTTACCAGCTCATCAGTACTTCTTTAATAGTTTGTCGAGAGACGTTCATATAATAAATATTTATACTTAAGTAAATGAATAGTACTATACTAGCGTTTTTGTCATCAAAAGCATGAGCATTAGATACAGTATCTATTTCTTCTCCTGTTGCCGACCCTATTCTCTGAACGTAATTATGATAGGAAAACATCATTGTTAACTTAACAATAATGTTCATATAATCTTATTGATTAAATTAATTATTATCGTGGTATAAAAAGTGTAACAAAAATAGTACAGATGAGATTAATTTACTTATGGACTTACGGTACTGCCTTGTGTACTTATCCACCTTCGTACTAGAAATTCTATTCAATTGAAAAATAAGTCCAGTTATGTAGTCATAATCCTGTAAATTTTGATTCTATTCGCTAGTTTTTCGAGTCAATCTGAAGTTTTCTTCGGTAAAGAAGCTCTTTTTTTTTCCTAATTCCTCATAAGAGTGTATGATATCTAGATATTGGACAAAGTTATATAATACCTCATCGTTCTATCTATATTCACTGGCAGTAATCTTTAAAGTTAACATTTTAATCAATAGAACATATGCTCTAAGAATATGGTTTATAAATTTCTTTTTTTTCGAATCTGTCGTAGAATTTAATGTACTTATATTTTGTTTTCAAGATTAGTAATAAGAGTAATTAGGTAAACTTTGCATAGTAACTAATATTTTTTAAATAATAAGGGAGCAATTTGTGGCCGAACAAATCGAAGGAGTATTTCTGTGTAGGCGCACGTTAAGCAAGGATTGCTGACAAATCCAAACACAACGAAATCATCAATGAAGGAAATTAACGCTAATACACGGTTAGTTACTCCAGAATCAGGGGTTCCACAAGCCCTAAATTCGATTCAATTAGTACAATAGTTGCCCCGACGGTGTTGCAAGCTCTGATTGACTTTTTCCAATGGATCGCAGGAAGCCAAACCGACTCTAGCCATCACTAAGTGACATTCTATTTTATGGACATATTTTTCTTTTTAATTAAAATGCAGAAATACCAAGAAGTTTTACAGCCTACAGACTGATGAAACTTGCAGAGAGACAACTCCGAAATTAAAATTCATATAAGTGCACGAGGACGAGACAGTGTAACGGTTATATGTCGACACCCATAGTTTTATCCTCTTTAATGCTAATAATAATAATGAAACTGAAATTTCAGACTTCACGTGTGAAGTGTTCATTTGTTATGCTAGGAATAGAAATTCTTTTTCTATTTTCGTATTAGAAAACTGTCAAATAACGTAGTAGTAAAATATTTCATTTAATATCTTTTGTTACGTATAATCAATGCATTATTTATTCAGCATAAAATTTATCAAATTACTCTTAATAATTTCTACACAATCGGATTACTTACATGGCGTTTGTAGAAAGTGTCTACATTTAAAATACATTAGTCACCTAAAAATTAGGGTGTAACATATTAAATTACACATGATACAACTTTAGAACGTGTCATGAATGATGGTTTAAGCTTGCCTTTTTTATATCTCTAGACTCTAATTATATGTATTACTGATGGGAGATTCCTATTTTTAGGGACTTAGCTTCCTCACTGATCCCCTAGTTACATGTTGAGATATAAGATGTAATATTCTAAACGATTAATGGTTGTTCTATTTGTGCCTTCAGACACAATTTTAAAATGCATCATGCATGGGATCTAAAGCTAGTTTCTTGTACTTAGTACTTATTATTTTTCATATGTGAGATTCCCCTAAGTTATTAGGATCTGAATTATAATATGGCCAGCTCAATCATCAATAAGCGAGAGTACATCGAATGAATTTCGGTGGAAGGAAGTTATTCTACTCTTTCTTTATGGAGTAGAACATCTTCTTGTAGGAGTACACATAAATGCAACATTTTGATTAGATTCAAGAATTAATGATTGAAATGTTTTGTTTGTTCGATAGAGTAAATGTTTTGCTGTGGGAAGCTGTTGGAACCTTAATTTCAGGGGTCCTAATTTGGCCTACGTAATAAGTGCGCACAAATTTATTAGGGGACACTGCAAAATACCTAAAAGGGTACTTTGCAATAATAATTTCTCAAGCAGTTACTACTTCTCTAGCTCTTTGCCTCCATTTTCACACCACAAATGTTTCTTTAGGAATTAGAGTTTCAAGTGAAGGATTCTAGCTAATTGAAAGATTATTCTTATCAATCTGGACATGGGATATTAGAGTTTAAAATCTGACAGTGGCAAAAGACACTAGGAGATTCTTCATATTTTCTTTAAGCTTTGCTAGATTGAGTTACACGGATGAAAAGTAATAAATATCTGATGAAATAATTGAGGTGTGCGCAAGCTAGCTAAAATCACTGTTACAAAAACAAACTAAATACTTCTCGGTTCTAGAAAGAATATAGGAAATCATATTCACATTCTAGAGAATTAATGTCATTCAATATGAAAATGCGTCTCGAATTTTTGTTTCATGCTTCATGAATGAGACACAAAGCTACTTGCTTAGTTGCTTTTCTTGAATAATGCTCACTAGAATCAGATACTTATAGAAATTACTTCTTCCATTCTTCTTCCCTTGTTTTTCTTCTTCTCCCTTACCGAATAGCCAAACACAGGGTAATTTTCATAAATAGTCCCATAACTATAGTTTTTTTTTCAAAAGTCACATAACTTATATTTCTTAGCCAAAAGTCACACTATTTCAATTAATATAACAACAAAATCACATTAGCCAGAAATGGTACAACTCCGGTGATTTTATTTTTATAAATTTTTATGCCAAAAATAATATTTTAATCCATTTTAGTAAATAGGTATAATATGTTGCTTTTGTGTTGATGCACATTATATTATTTTCTAAATCATTTATGTGAATCTTGCCATTTGACCTAAACAATTGTACTCTTGTATTGTTTTTCTCGTGTTTATTTATTATTATTTAATATGATGTATAGTAGTAAAACTAATGAAGATGAAAAATAAAATACTGAAGTCGTAGTGTTTTAAGAGGAAAAGATTTTGTTTCAGCTGCTGGAAAATTTGATTTGCTGTTTGTAGCATTTTTAACAAACTTAAAGAGCTCATTTTTGCATATTGTTTCAAAAAGTTAGGAACTCAAAGTACCGAGAAAATTAATTAGTGGCTTTTTTTTTTTGTCTTTTTACTGAATACCATGGTTCAAAGTTCTGAAGATAAGCATAAGTGCTTTCAGAATTAAATATTAATGCTCGTACTGCTTGTCAAAGTAAAAAGAAAAATAGTTGCAAAAATACTAAATCTTTAACAAATAATATTAGTGTAACAATAACAGTTCGTCAAATATAGTGCTTAAATATATGGGTGAATAGATTACTTTTTATAGGTGATGAATTTTGGATTGGGTCTACTAATATACATATTTACTAAAATGAGTTAAAATATTATTTTGGAATGAAAATAAAAAACACAACCGGAATTGTACCATTTTCGGCTAATGTGACTTTGTTGTTATACTGGTTGAAGTAGTGTGATTTTTGGACAACAAACATAAGTTATGCGATTTTTGAAAAAAAACTAAAATTATGTGTCCATTTATAAAAATTACCTCCCAAACACATTACCATTTAAACTTTTCCTACATTTGGTCATGCTGCCATTTGCATACACATGTATTTTACGTTCTGCCTATTTGATTTCTGTAACTTTGTTCACAGACTCTATCTCTACTTTTAGAGATCTCTTGGTGTTATCCTTTTCTCTTTCTCTTTTTCTTTTTCACATAGTTAACAAGGACGTAAGCAATCAAAATATTATATTGCTGGTTCACAGTGGCACAGGCAACCTTTGTGCATTTCAACCACACCTGTTGTATTTTCGACAGAGAGTTCAAATACATAACTAAGTTAAACACCACTTAACGAATATTGAATCTGAACGCATAATTAAACGTCATAAACCTTGAAGGTTGATACCATCAAATTCAAAATCTTGGATCCGCCTCTGCTGGTTTAGGCGTTACATGAAGTTAATTTATGATTTCAGGTATATCTGTTAAAAGTCTAAGTGAACATTGAAAAGTCATTTGAAGAAAGCTTCTGAAGTTGAACTCCAAGTATCTGTTGGAGAGTTTCGATTTTGCTCATCAGATACATTATCAGGACCGAGAATTTATAAGGCTTAAACTGAAATAAGTAAAACATAGCCATCATTCTGAGAGGGATTCTGCATAGTAATGCAGAGAAGAAGCCATTGAAAATTTCCCTACAAAAATTCGATGCAAACAGCTAGGAGAACAATGACATGTGGTGAAAGACCATACTTATAAATCATATTCAGCAATTAATGATATGAACAACTAAATGTAAAAGCTTAAACATCTGACCATGCAAGATCTGAAAATTTCAGGTATTTTTCTAGAAGTCGAAAGCTATGTTGCTCGGACTTCTCGGGTACGTATCCAGTATGGTTGAGTGGAAATATCTGATACGGGTACGTCAACTTTTTGCTAAGTATCGAAGAACTCTTTACTAAGTACCCACACCACTAACACCCTTATCATACCTATTGGATACGGGTATGTCAAGACAAAGAGAATATCCACGAAAAGTAGGTCCAAAGTAAGAAACATCATTCCTGTAAGACAACTCTAGACATGAGTGCTAAGAAATACTCCTACAAGACAAGGAGTTGGAGCGTATCCACAATTGATCATAACAATATAGAGCTTTCTTCAAACATCATTGGGCAGTGCCTAAAACAATGATCCAATCCAAACATTTTCGGAATTACAGGATGTGGATTCGGACAAAATTCACGTGGAAAAGAAAACATATGAGGCTATTGGCGTATGCCTAGGTATTCCGCCTGCTATTACAACAGAAATACAAAAATGAAGAAAAAAAGAATGCATATCAACTTAGAGTGTAATAAACAATATACTAAACATTGGCACTATACATACTATTTTTGCTTGTACCATTATTAGTTCCCTTTCCCTTCATCTTCATTCAAGATGCGATTACGAAAGTCACTAACCATGAGAGGAAGTCCTTCTCGTAACGGTACTTTTGGTTCCCAGTTAAGTAGATCCTTTGCTTTGGTAATATCTGGCTTCCTCTTATGAGGATCATCTGCAGTGTTGGGTCTGAACTCAATATTGGCACTGGGATCAATCACTTCTTTAACCACCTGTTTCCGAACACAGTTTAGGAGCGCTTGACAAATTTTAGTACATATATAAGTTCATTATACATTAGACATTAGACATTTAATGCACTGCAATTACTACATGAAGTACCACATACAAAAAATTTCATCTTTTCCTTAGTAAGTACAAAGCAACTCGAATCTTGCATCGAACGTTCCATCAGCTATAAGTTAATATTTGAAGAGTCCTGTATTGACTGCTAGTTAATATATGATCTTTTCCCATTTGGAAGACGTATTTCAATAAGCATTTATATGTCACACATACCCATAAAGGAATAACTAGAGTTTACAAAAATATTTACATCAAATATGGCAAATTTATTTCTGCAAAACTTAGAACAGACACTGAGAAGATTCAATCTTCTAAGAATTTCAGCTTACTGTTGAGCAATAACAATGAAAAAAGATACGAAAAATGAGCAGGTTCCAACTGTTTATAAAGGATCCAAGTCACACAAAGATATTCTTTTATAACTTAGGAGAGAGCGAACTTTTCATTTCTAAATGAGCAACATTCAGCACAATGGGACCATACAAAGTCCTGAACATAATTTGTAGACATGCTTATATGCATAAATAACCATGACTTACCTCAGCAAGCTCCAGCATGGTGAATTCTCCAGGGTTTCCCAAGTTGAAAGGGCCAATGTGCTCACCCTCCATGAGGGCCACCAATCCATCAACCTTACATGAAAACAAATTTAATTACCTCAAATAAATTCAGTACAAAGAATCCACACTGTATGAGTATCCAGACTCTCTTAAACGCTAATACTTGAAGTTTTTCAATAAAGCATCAATCAATCAATCAACTAAACCTTAGTCACAACTTAGTGGGATCACCTATATGAATCTTCCACATCCAATCCACTCTATTTTGGTTCACTTCATTCTAATACTAAATATTGTGTCTTTTGAAAAAAATTATGGGTCTTTTAAACTAGTTCTCCAAATCTCACATTTATCATAATACGTACTTACAAATCCCTAATCAGAATAAATAAGATAAAAAAGAAGCTTTTGACAAACGCTGGAGCTAATATAAGTGCAACAAAAAATTCTTATCAAAGTTGGAATCGCCTCTCTATGAGTCATTTTCTTCTATTTTATGTACTTGGCAGAGTCCAAATTAATTTTGATAGACAGTGAGCCTTCTGAGAAAATTTCCCTTGTTGTGATTTAGGTCTACCTCGTTCATCCTTTATTACCTTTAATAACTATATAGTCGTGTGTATGCCTGATATCGCCAAATTGTCTTAGGCGACCTCTAATTTCATCCTCCGGATATGCTACTTCTACCATCTGTCGAAAGTTATCATTCCTAATCTCATCAAATCTTGCAATTGCATTTCTATCTTAACATCCGCATTCCAATGACATTCATCTTATAGATATATTGAGATTTAGACGTTTAACATCACTCTCAAATAACATTGCTCCAGTGCTCAACCTTCACTTCAATAGCATTACTAGCTGTTCATTTTGTTAAGTTTCTTCATATCGCATAATACTTCTATTGCAGTCCTCCATATTTTAGTCATCTTGTTTTTATTCCGTGCCGCATATGCATCAATCGTGTCATTCTCCTACACGGCTGAGCCTTGATATTAAAACTGTCTATATTTAGGCACCATAATCTCATGTAATCTCACTTCACCTTCATTTTCATGTGAAGCTAAACTTGCATATATTCTTAGTTTTGTTCTAGCTTTTGGTTGACTCCTTCAATAATGTTGTCAATTCACAAAATATTATCAGCATGCAGCATGCACTATGGAGTTTCATCCCTTATACTATTAGTTAACTCAACTACAGCTATGATACAAGTATATATGTGCTCAAGAAAGATCCCAATGTAAACCCAGCACTAATACGTTCTTCGTTTCCTTTTAATCATAGGAAGAAGTGGCAATAAACTATAAAAGGACCACAACTGAATCACACTATGTAGATCTTACAAAATCCCACACTATGCCTGCTCGGCCAGACCAACAAAATTCAGAATACATTGTTAAACAAGTCCAAATGTTAACAGAAGGTCAATTATATAGATATCACCATAAGAAGGAAAAACATAAAGTCCAATCATATAAGGTTTCCATTGACAGGAACTCCATCCTGCAACAACCCCTTTACATTTAATAAGCATCGTGCCAAGTCTGAAGCATCTTTCTAGACATACTTAGAGTTGAACTAATAATTTCAACAATAAATAAAGACCATTTCACATCTTAAAAATATACGCCACAATTCTTTGGCTTTGAAACATCTTCAGCACGCAGCTAAGTACATAGATAATATCATCTAGATTTTTTGGCTTTGCACTCATTCCATGATTTCCACTATTTACAATAACATGTCTATAGCAACCAAAAGTATCATAAGCAGTTCAAAGTTTTGCTGTCTTCGTAGTCATGTTCGGATAGAAAGAGCATAGAACACTTTATCTATATACAATAAACTTCAAAATTTTGAAAAGGACGCCAAAATTTTTAACTTTTTTCCCAATTTTAGATTTTCACTATGTAATATCGTGATGAAGATTTAACAGAAAACTAGACGTATAGAGTAGAAAAGGTAGGTTTCATTTAGGAGAACATAGAATGCTGTCCACAATATATATTACTTCTATAGTTTTTTGTCATCTAAACAGTTGATAGCTTTTCCTGAAAAGTTCGAAACACAGGCAACATATATTTGCATCTCTAAGAACACAAGTCCAGTTTTACTAGCATCTCTACCACCAGTGATCATATTCATTTAAAGCAACTAACACCGTCTGGTACCATTGAGCAGTGGCAGAGGGGTTCAAAAAAAAAAAATGTCATGCTTGATGTTTAATCAGTGACCTAAAGCAATTTCTGAACCCCCTCGGTTACTTTGCTAGAATCTTTCCTTATGCCAAGGGGATTCAACAGTTCAAATATAACCAAAAAATCTGTTTATGCGCTTAATGAAGAGGATTCAATTGAATACCCTTTCCTCTACCTAGCACCACAACTGGCCTTGACCACCATGAACCAATATCCCATCTATGAACATCTGATATCCTTATAAGCATAGGCAAAGATAAACATAACATGCTAAGGGAGAGACGGGAATGGGGAAGATAGAACACATGAAAGATGAAGTACCAGGTCAGAAACAAATTGAAAGCTTCGTGTTTGTTTTCCATCACCATATACTGTCATTGGTTGTTTACGAATGGCCTGAAAACATGGTTTTAGCATAATAAGAAATACAAAAGGACTTTAAAAGGCAGGGCAGGCTCAGATTAAACTAATGATAATATTACTAGCTGAAAGAACAAACCTGGGCAACAAAGTTGCTGACAACACGTCCATCATCTAGACACATACGAGGTCCATATGTATTGAAAATCCGAGCAATACGCACCTGCATACAAAGATTTTGAGCTGTAAAACTCTAGGTCATCCACTTACCAGTTACCATTTAGAAACCATTTGGCTTTTGTGCAAGTGGAAAGAGGCAGAACAAAATACAGAATGAACCTTATTGAAAATAGGCAAGTGAGGGTTGCTCAGATGGTAAGCACCCCCCACCTACAACCAAGAGGTTGTGGGTTCGAGCCACGGGAGAAGCAAAAAGTGGGAGGCTCACTATTTGCTCCGAGAGAGAGAGAGAGAGAGAGAGAGAGAGAGAGAGAGAGAGATGGAGTGGGGTTCAAAAAAAGAAAAAAAAAATTATTGAAAATAATGAAATGACTTTCTACATTGTTACCCATATTCCTTGCTCCATCATCATCAAAACTCAAAAGATTCTAGAGTGTTTTCAACTTCCCAAAATCAAGAACTCGCACGAAAATAAGATTCAACTAGAACTTTCCAAAATTTCCTAGAGAAACACTATAATGGCAAAAAACACAATGAATAGAGGCCAAGAGGAGAGATAATTAACATGCATTCTACTATTCTAGTTTGTAGATCAACAATATTTTCACCTTATTCTAGGCATCTAAATGCATAAGTTGATGATATATCACTAAAGAGTTTTCCAAATAGATCAAAGACGCAAAGTAAAATCATAGTGCATTTGACTCGGTACTTCAGGCAAAAAATGCTCCATTTAGTTCCCTAAGCACCCAACTAGGTAGATAAGTTTGCAAAGAATTTTAAGAACTTAAGAATCAAAGAAACTGTTCAATTGCTCAAAAGCATCCAGCTAATCACATGTTATAAATATCTGTAACGCAAATCTGCATTACCTCAACACCTGCACCACGATGGTAATCCATAGTCAAGGTTTCAGCAGTCCGTTTTCCCTCATCGTAGCAGCTCCTAACACCTAGATGTTTCAAGATGCTCAAACATCAATTCAACCAGCTAAAGAAATAACTTCCGTCGGTTAACAAAAGAAAGGATTGATAGTTGCTACACACCTATTGGATTCACATGACCCCAATATGTTTCCTTTTGAGGATGCTCAAGTGGATCACCATAAACCTCGCTTGTACTGGTAAGCAAGAACCTTGCACCAATTCTCTTGGCAAGTCCCAGCATGTTAAGGGTGCCCATCACATTTGTCTTGTAATCATAGTTAAGGATCTCAAATACATTCAAAATTCAATAGACTAATAAACTAACTCTTGTTTCAAGAACACTGACTAAATATCAAGTGAGAACATACAGAAAACCAACATAGATATTATACACAAAGCTAATCAATTTAAACAGTAAGGCAAGTAATGATCTAGAGATTGATATGACAGTTCTGACATGATTATACAAATGCGATAAACTAGTCAAAAACACTCATTTCAATAAAACACTGAATTAATGATGTCTCGGGTTCAAATCCCAGTAAGAGATTTCTTCCTATCTCCGTACACCTACGTGGGCAGAGTACACGGTACTTATGCTGGTGGAAGGTGGCGGCTACCATATGGAATAGCCGGCTGCATGCAAAAGGTCCGTGGCCGACACCACCGTCATTCGAAAAATATACATTTAAATAACACAAATGATAGAGCTAATAATGATGCAATTACAAACATAAACAAAACCAAAACAAGTGTTTATACATAAAGTTGATGAGTGATGAATCTGAACAATAAGACGACAACAACAACAGAAAACCCTGTATGATCCCATAAGTGGGGTCTTGGAGAGTAAGGTGTACACAGACCTTACCCCTACCTCGAGTGAGGTAGAGGATGTTTCCCATAGACCCTTAGCTTAAGAAAAACAGTTTAGGAAACACGAATATGAACAATAAGACAAGAAATGAATTCTAGATAGATAGAACTAATAATCATGTATGCACAAACATACAAAAAACCAATACAATTGTTTACACAAATCTGAACAATAAGACAATAAACGAATCTCGAAAAAAAAGGATATAATAGTCTTGACAGGATTATACTTGTAATGAACAGGAGAAGCAGGACAAGCCAAGTGATAAATCTGATCTACTTCCAACAAAATAGGTTCAACAACATCATGTCTAATAAGTTCAAATCTTGGATTACCAAAATGATGCATTACATTTTCTTTCCTTCCAGTAAAGAAATTATCAATAACAATAACATCATCACCTCTTTTAATTAACTTATCCACTAAATGACTCCCTACAAAACCAGCTCCACCAGTTACTACAATTCTCATTCTTTTTCTACCTACCCCAACAGGTACCCTCCCTGTAAAACTTGTTCTAAAGTTGTAATCTTTATTATAATTTGGAACATTATTATATAAAGATTGATGATTTATTGAATTATATGATTTGGGTATTGATGAAAAAGATGGTTTAAATATAAAGAAAGTGGAACCAATGAGAATACCAACAAGAATGAATAAAAGTCTTTGTTCTTTAAGAAGGTAATTTATAGATCTTGGAAGAGATCTTGTTGTATGATGTTTGAGTGTTTTTGGTGAATATGGTGGACTTGTATGGGAATTATTGGCTGTTTCTTCATCTCTTCTACCTGATTGTTTGTGCAATTTCATTGTTGTTTTTTGAAATCAAGAATGATCAAAGTTGAGAATTTTTTTTTTGTTAAGTGAAGTTTGTGTGTGTGTTTTTGTGTGAGTGTGTATGTGATTTAGGGAGTTTTAAGGTAATAGAATGGTTTGATTATTGATGCAAGAATGTGAAAATGATGTTACATAGAGAACTAACTAATTAACTACCTGTTGTTGGTTGCAACTTGCATTTGGTTCAAAAGGGATAATGTGCAAGTTGTTGGGCAAAATAGACAGATCTGGCGCCGTTGTTATAATTTTGACCCTTACAAAAATAATCTCTATGAAAGCAAAGTTGCTGGCGATGCTAGACTTGACGATCAACAGGTCGTTGCTAATACAACGATCTGGTGATCGGTAGGAACTATTTAACGTAGATCAAATTTATAAGACTTTCCTTATTGATGCTAAACTTGCAACAAGGAGCCAGAAGTGTCCTAGTTCTGTAAATCATTAGATAGTGTGGGAGAGATGTAAATTTAGTCTGGCAGCCACTTTTGCCTTTCCCATCTGATTTTTTAGCAAGTAATTTTTTATTTTTTATTTTTTGCAAACAAAACTTATTTCGGTCTTTGCACTATTCGCTCAATAAACAAGCTATTGTTATGCCCCAACTGGTTGCCTAATAGGTTTAAAGTTATGCCCAGGTGGGAAGTGGATGCTGCTTTGCCCCACTTCAAATCTCAGTTTTGAAATTGAACTTTCAAACCTTCAAGTTTGAAGTTCAGAACTGCAGATTTGAAGTTAATACACAAAGGTTTGACGTTAAAGGTAGTGATTGAAAACTAAATAATCTTTATAAAAATTACTACCTAAATGGTGCATAAAAAATAATTTGTGCACTTCGCCCCAGAGAAATTGCTTAAATGGGTTGGGCATATAAGTCCAACTTTTATCTGTAAGCCCAATTGGGTAGATGTGTTACTATTGTAAAAGTTTTACCCACAGGCCACTTTGTCACTGGTATTTGGTTTGAAGCTATTTTTTTATTATTTTTACATGAGAGGCTATTTTTAGAACTTCAATCTTTGTAGCTGAAGTTCAAACCTTGTGGGTTGAACTTACGGCCAAAATTATGAAGTTCAACTCCAATCTGTAAGGACTGAACTTTTAGGCATAGATGCTTAAACTTCAACCTTTGTGGGCTGAAGTTGAACTTTAACCCTTGTGGTGGGCTGAAGTTGAACTTCAACCCTTGTGGACTTAACTTGTGTAAAGTTCAACCCACAAGGATTGAAGTTCCAAAAAGTGGCCTCTCATGCAAAATCAATTAGAAAAATAGCCTCAAACCACAGACCACTGGTAAAAGTGACTTTTTGTGCACTTTGCTCGATACCTTTTTTTTTTCTTTTTTTAAATTATTTGTACTTGTATGCCAAGTGTTTCTCCACTCTGTATACAATGTATATATAGACATACTCGTGTTATACAAATGAAACACATTTGTACAATTTGATGTATGTCCATTGTATATAATTGTATGTCTAGTGTATGCATATTCATATATAGGATATACAAAATATTTACAAAGAATGAAGTTTTGTAGTGTCCATTGTATATACTTTATGTCTAGTGTATCTACAATATATGTACATTTATATATACGACATACACTGTTTATACAATGGATAAACAATCATACATTATGGATCCAACATGTAGCTACTGAAAAATATCCAAAAAGTAAAAAAGAAAAATGGAAAAAGGACCACTGACACCGGAAAAAGAAGCAGCGTGCGACGGGAAAAAGGGTGACCAAATTTGATACCATAATGTCAAGGCCGAAGACGGAGCGGTCGGAGCTTTGTTGTGGACCAAAGCAGCGCCCATGAACAGCAGAAGGGTCAACGATGGGAAGCAGTGATGGGGAAGAAGACACCAGCAACAACGGGATAGGAAAAGGCCACCTGTGAGTGGCGACGAGAGTGAGGAAGAAAGGCCAAAAAATAATGGGGTGGGGGAAGAGAAAAGAGAAAGAAGAGAAGGAAGGAGAATTAGGGTTCAGTAGCAATATATTTAATTTTTTGTTATGTTTGGTAACACATTTAAAAAATATTGCTATGTTTGGTAAGCTAGAAAAAATATCTCTTTTTGAAAAAAAAAAAAAAATAAGATGCCTAAGTTGACACTCAGTGTAATTAATCCCTTTTTTTTTATCCATTTTAACCAGCCTTTTAGCATTGATCTAGCTCATGTGAACTACACTTGAGATGCTTCATTTCTATCTCAATTTATATGACACATTTCTTTTATGATGTCTCAAAAAGAATGATACTTTTATATTTGATAATTATTTAATACTCCCTTTGTCCCATTTTGTTTGTCATACTTTTCTTATTTGTCCGTCCCAAAAAGATTGTCGTATTTCTAAATTTGGCAATAATTCAACTCTACAGTCACTTTTTGACTCATTTATAGCCACACAAATATTCATGGCTTATTTTAGACCACAAATTTCAAAAGTCTTCCTTACTTTATTAAACTTTGTGCCAAGTCAAACTACGACAAACAAATTGGGACGGAGGGAGTAATATTTTTTATTAATTTTACCCTTGTTGAGTTTCACTACTTTAAATTACTGCCAACTTTTTCATTATTCTAATCTTCTATTTATTCATTTTCCTCTTTCTTCTAACAAGATTAATTTTAGAACATTGTAAAATTAATACCTATTTCTTAAACTCTGCATTGAATTAAATCTTGCCAGATAAATTGAGACCAGGAAGCAATTATTTTTGTTACGAAGTCTCTCATCCATTGAAGGTGACAAGTCTCAAGTGATTTTCTTTTATTATGATAAAGAAATCCAAGGATTATTCGCTCACAATATGAAACTACATTAATAATTGGTTTGTCACTTTTTCCCTTTTAAGTTCTGGATTTTATTTATTATGGAATTCGAACACGTGACAAGTTGTACCTTTGTCAGTACAACAAAATTCTGGGGCATAACACTTGCGCATATGTCACGTTAAAGGCCAATTTAGTTAGGGGTGAAACTGTGTTTTATTATTGAAAAACTTTTGGTCGTGAGAGCACATTTACTTTTTAACAGACTTTAGATAAAGATGTCTGACACTACTCTTTTAGCAAGAACAACTTTTTTTTTAATTGTGATTTTGCTGACGAGTTCAATCAGGAAGAGCAAAATGAGATGCTTCCTATCAATCAAAAGTGAATATCGCCTCTCCCACGGTCCGTTTATCAAGCAATAGAAAGGAAGGAGAAACTAAAAGATTGTTGTTTATGACAGAACTAAATCGCAGATTATACTACAATTACCTCAGGACCTATTATGTCAAATCATCAAGAATTAAAATACTAGATGCGGAAGCGTACCTGAATCCATAGCAATGGTTGTGACTCTTCAGTCTCACCGTCTTTGGTCTTCCAAACCATTACGTTGGTCACTCTCTCTTTCACTGGCGATGGGATATCAGTAAAGAAAACCCTACGTCTGATTTGGGACCATAACCCTATTTATAGTTGCACACACTTTATGTATTTCTAATCAAGGCCATCATTTAATTAGAATGTACATCCGGGTATCTACATATAAGACCCATACTTTATGAGGTATTTAATTAGGCCCGTCAACTCTAAACTTTAGCAGATCACTTTAGCCAACCTTTAATGATAGCAGTCAATATACAATTATTATTGATACATATACATGTGTAAGTCCATAAATTCTTACAATCTCCCACTTGGAATTTACATATATACACATAGCCTTATAATTGTATATCACCTTATGAGCTCCAAATATTTGTTATCATAAACTGAAGTACCTCTAAACAATCTCGTCCATAAATCATGTCAACATAGAACCAAGGCGACTTTCGCTGCATTTATATCGCAACTAAACCTTCCTTGATCACGTATACCAACATAACCAAATGACATAGATCAAGCATGGATGCGTAGCATAGAAATTACATGTAAGGTGATCCAGACATGTCTATTTCCAACTGGTCCAACCGAAAAATAAGTCAGAGTGGAAAATTTACCGAATACTTTATTTCTGCAGAAATATCCTTAAAATATCCTTAAATTGAAACCATAAACCTAAAACCGTAAACCGAAAACTGAAGCGTGTCTATCAAAAGAACATTGAAAGGTTACAAACTCCCACTGAAACTGAATATCCTTAACCGACATGCCACCTCTAGAGCACTGTGCTCACGAAAAGCCTTTGGTGGTAGTCCCTTGGTATGTGGATCCACAATATGGAGTTTGTTACATTATGTTCTATAGACACCTGACCACTCTGAACTCTAACTTTAACAACCAGAAACTTTATGTCAACGTGCTTTGACTTTACCGAACTCCTGTTGTTATTGGAATATGAGATTGCTAACTTATTGTCACATTATAACCTTAGTGTCTTTCAACTTTATCCTTAATTCGCAACCCAGTGACAAGATTCTGCAATTATATTCCATAACTTTAATGCCTTATAATGCACCATAAACTGGTGAAATGAGCTATGAATGTAAACTGCACACTCTTCCTGATATAACTCATCCACCAAGTATAGAAATATAGCCTTTGCACTATCTTGGCATCTAGTAAAGTCGGTATCTGAATAATTTAACCTTTCCGACTTCTAGCATGTGAGCTTAAAACAATTTGTTCTCTGTAAATACAACTTGAGCTTTTGGCTGCTCCTTAGTTATTAATTTTAGAAGCACTCCAATATATGCCTAACATCCCAATAATGCAAACAATATTTGAATGCGTACAAACCTGAGTATGCATTAGACTTCTAATAGCTAAACTATAAGAAATCCTTTGAACTTCATTAGTTTCAAATTATTCCTAAGAACACTATTCGAGACTGAACCTTTCTCCTTTAGCAGTAGGGGTATCATCTAATTTACAATATTGCATATCAAATCTTTAATACATTTTCAATATAGGCTTTTGTGATAATTCAAAAATTACTCGAGAGTAATCTCGATATATCTGAATCCTTATTCAAAACTTGCATCACCAAGATATTTTATCTCAAAATTACGCAACAAGCCTATATCGTATGAACCAAAAAATATGCCGTAGATATATAAAACTATTGAAATATGCTTACTCCCACTGACCTTGTGGTATACAGAATAATCATCAAAATTTATCTCGAAACTAAATAAGATAATAACTTAATGAAATTTGTGATACCATTGGTAAGACGCTTGTTTAAATCCATAGATGAATTTCCTTAATATGCAAATCATTGACTTTGCATTTTAAAGCACAAAGTTTTCTAGTTGCACCTTTATTCATCAAACTAGCCATTGAGAACAATAATTTTGTATCCATCTATGTAGCTTTATATCAAAATGTTTGATTAATGCCATTATAGTCCTGAAAGAGTCTTTCAATAAAACCGAAGAGAAAGTCTCTTTATAATTGATGTCTTCTTATTTCTAAGTGAAGCTTGTAGCGATAAGACGTACCTTATACCTATCCGTGTTGCCTTTCGAATCCCTTTTGGTTATAAATATCCATTTTCAACCAATGAGCTTCGCACCTTCAGTCAACTGGACAAGGTCTCGCACATCATTATCCTCTATGTGCTTCATCTCTTTATTTATGGTATCAATGTACCTTTGAGAGTTAGAACTTTTCATGGCGTGACAGAAGTTGATTGAATCATCTTCCATCATTCTAATGCTAATTTTATGTTCTTAGAGAAACACAATATAACTATCTAAAATTGAAATTCTCATCCTTCTCTCTATATATATCTTTTAATGGCATTGGTTCTTGAGGTTGCAGAGTTTGTTCTCCGGGAATACAATTTTTTTTTTTTTTGAACGTGAAGTTCGAAATGATATTGTCTTGATCCAGAGTTGCTTCTTGAACTATCTCAGGTATAGAAAACTGTTCCTGAGCACAACAATATCAATCTGAGGAATATCAACATATTCTTTTTCTAAGACAATGTCTTTTATTCTTTCTTCTCCCAAACTCAACATCCTCAAAGAAACGTACATTATTCATCTCATAATAGCCTTATCCAAAATACATAAGGGATCTTTTTAGTTGCTTTTAGTCGAAACTCTGTTAAGTAATAAGTTGCGGTTTTCCTAATGAATTAAACAAGGCAGAATACATAGATGGCCCCTCGAAGTTGTATCCAATTCCCAGCTGAATCCTCCAACTTTCCCAATGACCAGTTAGACACCTCATGTCGTCCCCAGTGTGTCTCGTGAACACTCAGGTCCAACAAGACAAATACGTGAGTTACACTCGCTGCTGACGTGTCAAATGAACAAATCAAAAACTGACACGTGTATTTTTTATTAAAAAAATTGACCCTAATTAAAACTCTTTCTTCTTTTAAAAACTTACCCCACCATTAGCCCCACCCCTCACCCTTCTTCTTCCTTCTTCGATCTTCCTTTTTCACCTGCCACCACCACACTATTTCTAGCCATTTTCTCCGACGGAACAGTAAGAAAAACAGAGGGGCGACACTCACCACCATATACAATTTAAACGAGGGATATTCCTGTTCAATTTCTTGTTCTCCTTGAAACACACACACATGCACACACCAACAGAACAATACAAAACATGGGAAAGGGAGACGAAGGGGCAGTGGCAAAGCCACCATCACCACCGGCGTTGAACTGTGAAAATGGCGAGGGACCATCGGAATAGTACAAAGAAGATGGGAAATGAGAAGGTAGGGGCGAAGTGGCAGCGACGCTGCCGATCGGCTCCTACTCCTCCCGTTTGATTTTTTTTCAAATTCGTGGTGTTGTCATCGTCACAGAAAACCACCGGTGTATTTAGATCTTTTAGATTTTGTGTTATCCCGTTCTGTTATGTTGGTCATTCAATTTTTTAGACTTCGTATTTGCTTCTGTTTAATTGTTGATATGTTCTGGAATCGGGTTTGGTGCTATGCTCATCAATGGAGGATTTCTGGCGGTGGAAGATGGTGGTGGAAGATGGTGGGATTATTGGGGAAGAAGGTGAAAATATTGTGAAAAAAATAAAAAAATTCTGGTGGGACCCACAAAAGAGAATTTAATCTGAAAAGAAAAAAGGAAAGTCAAACATAACAGCTACTCACGCGCTCATATTGGAGTGATTTACACTTAATATGCCATGTCACCGTGAGGGTTTCATAACATACACTGGGGACGACATAAGGTGTCTATCTGGTCATTGGGAAAGTTGGAGGATTCAGCTGGGAATTGGGTACGACTTTGAGGGGCCATCTATGTATTCTGCCATTAAACAAAGAAGAGAAAATAACATATCTAGCCATTCACAAGATTGGCCCTACATTCAATTGGACATATGAGTTCTTGAACAAAGGCTAGCCAAAATATACCCTATTAAATATGTTTAGACAAATCTATTACCTAAAATAGTGGAGCTTAGATGTAACAAATTAAACAGAATCTGCGCTAATTGAGGAATCCCAGCAGTAATTGAATCCTATTATCTTCCTAATATCTATCCCATACACGCATAAAATTAGGAGGAAAATCTCATTATAACCTTTTTGTGCAATCCATATTCCTTTGATATTCTTCATAAATAAGCTAAAATCCATAATCTTGTCAATTGTTTATAGAAATAGTCTCATACAAAGTAAAAGAATTCGAAATTTTTTCTCTGTTTTTGTTGCATATAATTAAAACATTACATATCTGATACACAATACTAAGAAATCTATTTTTATCATATGAAAATATACAATATGCCTGGTGGAGAAGTTATGCATCTAAAGTGCATACTTCATGTCTATGTGCAGCATATTCTTTGCATATGAGCTACATACTGAATACAACTAATTAGTTGAAGTGATTTATGTCTACAATTTACACTTTATTCACGAATATGCAGATGCAATCTAAGATATGTGGCTTGTATTCTAAAAATATGTTAGATATTACTAATATGCATAATTAACAACAATATAAATTAAGAGAAATTAAGTTAATTGAGATAGTGTGAAATATTTAATAAATATCTTAAATTAATGAGGTAAGATCACATCTAAAAATAACTCTCATGACCTATTCAATTCCCAAAAAATAGGCATGTAAAGGGGATAGTGTTCAAATAGGGGTTGATATTCCCCTTATTCACGGTGTTCAAAACATACATACATCGTGTGAAGAAACTCCATTGTTGTTAGAGTAGAAATATTATTAAAAAGGTAATCCATTAAAATTCTATTAACTTGTAGTTATATATATTATATTATAAAATTTTAATTTTATCATCCCGAACAGTATGGAGTCCATAAAAATGCATATTCTAGGATGCATACACGTGAATTATGCATATAACACACATTTAGTTACACCCCATCATATATAAATGATATGCAATGAATGACAATAAATATACCTCATATACTTGAAATATAATAAGTATATAAAGTGCATATTTTGCAAACCTGATGCATACATGTGAATTATGCCTATAACATAATTTGTTTATACCCCCAATATATAAATGATATGCAATCGAAGACGATAAATATACCTCATATATACGGATATACAATCGGTGGCAATGGAAGACATAATTCTAACATTTATAAACTGATACGCAATCTAAAAATTATCTATAATCTAAAACTGATATAATCTAAAAATATAAGTTTTTGACTTTTTAGATTACCACGCTTTTGATTTGGTGTACTTTAAATTAGGAGAAACTTAAGTTAATTGATATATTTAGAAATATTTAATTAATATCTTTAAATAGTGAGATAAGATCCCATCTTAAAATAACTGACATATCTATTCAACATCCCCAAAAAATAGGCATGTAAGGGGGAAAGTGTTTAGTAAACAAAAATGTCTATAATAAGTAAATGACATATTGTTAAATGTTTATAAATCATAATAAAGGAAAAATGTGTCTATTTTTTGTTAGGAACTCTTCTAAATGTTCATGCCATGTAATTTTCTCAACAAAGAAAGCCATATCATGAAAACTTGTCTATGAACGTGATATAGATGGCAATTCAAAGAAACCGTAGAGAATTGTCCACAGATATCAATCTATATAAGTTCTAAGACGTCTAATTTTGTTTTTGGCTCCAAATCTCTTAACATTTGTTTGTTTCCTTTTATGCGATTTACGCATATATAAAAAACTGGATAAAATTAACATGATCGAGACCTACTCATAAAGTATGGATCTTATGTGTAGATACCCGGATGTATATTCTACCGAGTCAACTCCCCTTAATTTCACAAATTTATCTTTCATAATCATGCTCACCGTTCTTGCCCGATCCCTTATCATTTTGTGATTTTATTTTTATACACCACAACCTCTCATGATAAAGTTATGAAGTTATTTAAATTTGTGTAAAATTAATTGTAAAGTGATTTTTTGTATGTCTCTTTCATATTTGACTACGCAAGTGTAGACAACATTTGTTTAGCTTACTTATGTCTAATTCATATTTGTATTTTAATGGGGATATGTCACATCTTAAACTTAAATTTGACTTCATATCTCAAACTTTAATACATTTATGATCCATCAAGATCATTCATCATTCCTTTTCTTCGAAAATAAGCATAATGGGGTTAGTTGCAATTAATCATTTTCCATGATTGTGTTCCAAGTTAGCTAGCAATTTATATACATTAGGAACTGGAAAGCATCAAAACCTTCTTGCTTCTTTCTAAAGTTCTTTGTAAAAGAAAAAAAAAAATGAAGAAGAGAAAAAAAGAAGAAAGCCAAGCATGTGAGGAAAAGTTTTTTTTTATCTGCAGCTTTAATTTGAGGCACAATTTTATACTACTAAAGTACTTTTCCAATAGTAAAAGTATACCTTAATTTTTTATTTCTACAATAAAAATCAACCTCAAAACATTGGAAACGAATGAAGCTTCGAAGTTTTAGAAGAGCAAGCAAAAAAGGTGACAAGATAAATAATAACAAAATAAAATAAAAACTCAGCGACCACAGTGGGAGTCGAACCCACGACCTTCTGATCCGAAGTCAGACGCGCTAATCCACTGCGCTATGCGGTCCTCGTTTGCTTTGAATGCACTTATATTTATTTTGTTATATTGAAATAATTAGAAAATTCTTAGCTTCTAAATTTCCCCATTAAAAAATTAAATTTTAAATCTGATTTGATATCTTGGTAAGTATTTTGAAACACATTTATGCTAAAGGCAACTATATTAAGTAACATATTCAAACAATTTTAATTGAAATGATATTTTTCCGGTATGGTTTGCAGGGGTTTACTCAGAGCGCACTCTAAGAATAGCAACAACGGGTGTTCATATCATAAAAAAATTGAAATAATACCCCTTATTAAGATAGAGCTTACAAACTTAAAACTAACTGAAAATAATCTACATGGGTCTTTAAAGTATGTTAGGAATAACGTTTCCACTTTCCTAATAGTGTTGCAATTCAAAAGGGTAATTCATGAAAATTGAAATTTGAGAACAAGGGATGTCTTTGGATTTCATAATAAGACTAAAAGAGATTTAATGGCCGTCCTAACTATACTTATTGACGAGCTGCAGAGTTTGGTTAAAAGTTATTGTAAGATAACTCCCACCATAGCCGTAAATGCAAATAAAGCACTACGAAATAGGAGTATTGTGGTGGTATTCATTCATATTTAATTAGATATTTCGAGTTTAATACAACAACAATAATATATTTAGTGATATTTTATAAGTGGATCTAAAGAGAATAAGATGTACTCAAATCTTATCCATCAAAATAGAAAAGTTGTTTCCGACAAACCATCGTGAAGAGAATATTTTTGATAATCCTTTGACTAAATGAAGTTCCAAATTCAATATAAACAAAATATCAAAAAATACTTTTTCAATTTTAGGTGGCTTGGCTTCAAATTCGAGAATCAATTTTTTTTTTTTTAAATTTTACCCATAAAATTGAAGTATTGTTACTTCTTCCGTTCCAATTTAGTGGCAGCATTGCCTGTTTAAAAAAAAATGTCAGCATTCTAAATTTGGTAACAATTTAACTTCAAAATTACAATTTTGCCATTACTGAGATGATTTACAACCACACAAACATATTTGTCTTACTATTTTATACCACAAGTTTAAAAAATTTTCATTTATTTCTTAAAATTTGTGCCGAGTCAAACTATGACACATAAAATTGAATGGAGGAAGTATTTGTCATATAAATTAGAACAGAATAATAAAATGGGATAAGCAATAGGACATTCCAAGTGAGTAGCATTTAAAGTACACCTAATTATGGACGTGGATAAATAACAACTGTTACATATATTTCAATAACTTTATTGCTATACATGAATTTCCATTGCAATCTGAAACATAAATAAATCATGACAAGTCTTGCTACAAAAGTTGCTGTCATTGGTAGTGGAAGTAAGCCAGCAAAAAATTACTTAAAATTGCTTTTGGCCAATAAATTGTGAATAAACGACTAATATTAAAAGGGGTTATTGTCTTCAGTTTCAGGAGCTGTTTGTGCATCCAATTTAGCCAAGAATGGAATATCAGTTACCCTTTTTGAGTCTGCTAGAGGCCCAGGTGGCCGCATGTCTCAAAGAAGGTAACCTTGAATTTTCTACTAGTATTAATTCTCGGTTCCGGTTTATGGGTTACGCTTTCCTTTTTTAGTCCGTTAGAAAAAGAATGTCATATTTTTATATTTAGAAATAATTTAACTTTAAACTTATCATTTTATCGTCGATGAAATGATTTATATATGACTTGTTTTAGACCACTAGTTTTAAAAGTATTTATTTCTTTTTAAACATCATGCCAAGTCAAACTATGTCACACAAAATGTGATGGAGGGAATATTACTATTGATTATGCTTATCAGTGAAAACTCTGAATTAATGTAATGGATGTGAATTGGATAGAGAAATCAGTGAAGATGATGGGAAGGAGCTGTGTTTTGATCATGGTGCTCCTTACTTTACTGCTACAAATCCTGATGTGCTCACCCTTGTATCTGACTGGCAATCAAGAGGTCTTGTTGCTGAATGGACAGAAAAGTTTGCTACTTTTGATTGTGTTTCCAAGCAATTTCTCGATATTGATGAGGTTTATTTCCACATTTCCCAGTTTTATATTGTATTACTTCTTCCTTTTTAGATAAGATGAAGTAATTTCATCAATAGATTACCAAGAAGCAGCGGCGAAACTAGGAATTTGAGTAAGGGGATTAAAAAAATATAGAAACGTCATGCTTAAGATATGAATCTTTGTCAAGGGGATTCAAACGTTCGTATATTTAAAAAAGAAGTTGTCTTTTACCGTATCTGTTCATCGTAATTTTTGGGGAAGCTCACACCTTTTCCTAATTACCAGCTTATAAACACATCCTGAACATGTTTAGGCATCATCCAATGCAACGCCAAAAAGGTTCTGAAATTGTGCCTAAATCTGCCTACATTGTAAAATTAGATCTCTCATAGATTCAACAGAACTTTCACAGTAAAAACACCTGAGATTAAAGATTTGCAAGCCCCTTCTCAGTAAGTTTTCATGTGTTAAGCAAGCATTTAGAGTAGAAGTCCAACCAAAACATGTTACATTTGTAGGAGCTTTTGTTTTCCACATCACTTGCATGCGCATGTCATAACTAGAGAAGTATTCAAGATGTGTCAGCTTTATCTTGGGAAGTTTCAAATTAGCGTTCAAATTTAAGATCATGGAGATAAATTAAAGAACATTGATATGTACAGAATCTACCTAGACACTAACAGCTGATTGTGATATCGAGTTCCCACTAACAAAATCATCCTATCTGGTGGATTAATTTTGGATGCTATATCCGAAAGGATTCTTATGCCTTACATACAAATGTCAGTGTGAACAGCTGAAGTACAATATCAGAAAATGATAAAAGCTATGTTTACACTATCAAAAAATTTGCACTTTTCTCCCATAGGCATTCCTATTAGGATGTAGCCGCAGAGTCATTTGGATGTAATAATACGGTTTTGCTGGCCAAACTTTCTCTTATTCTTGCTTTAATTCAGGAAGGTTCGAACAAGAGATATGTTGGTATTCCAGGAATGAATTCAATTTGTAAAGCATTATGCCAGGAGCCTGGTATGTGACTGATATTGCTGGATATATTTCATTCTTGAAATGCTTTTCACTAAGATGAACTACCACAAGTTTTCTATTTGAACTCTGTAGGAGTTCAAAGTAGGTTCGGGGTAGGCGTTGGGAGGTTGGAGTGGTCGGATAATGACGATTCTTGGTCATTGACGGGTTTAAATGGTGAAAATCTTGGTCACTTTAAGGGAGTGGTGACATCAGACAAAAGTACATTTTCACCCAGGTTCACTAATGTAACAGGAAGACCTGTACCTATTGGTAAGACATATCTTCACATTCTTTTGTTGGTTAATCATATTATTGGGTTGCGTTAATTGTTAAATGATAAAAGGTGCAGTATTTTAATACCCAAATGATAAAATATGTAATTGCTTTCGTCAGATACTCCATGTACTTCGGCCTGTTGCTCTCAGTTATTTATTTGTGTTTTGACAATCCAGTAATGCGAACATTCAATTTTTAGTGGTTCAGGCTCTAGCGATATAAGTCTGAATGATAATCTACAAGTTCACATGCATATTTTGTCAATGATATCCATAGAATGAATATTTGAGAGTTTATCTTAGGTGCCTGTGCAAGTACGAGAATATTATAGAAGGTATTCAAATTATAGCCCTTTGTTTCATTTAAGCTGCGTCTCATTTGCTGGGAGATGATGAGCGGCAGTTGTATCAAGTTGTGGCTGTATCTTCATGATAATTGTATTAAACTGAGTGTTTTTTTTAATATTATTGCATGCTTTACTCCTTTCTGTATGGTATCATGACGACATGAATTGAGCTTAAATGGAGAAACATGGTCGATGAGGATTCGACTTCAACTTGTTTGGGATTGAGGCTTAGTTGTTGTTGTTGCATCTTTTGCTCCTTGGTTTTGTGTTGTTACTCGTACGTAAACTTTGGCATGCAAAAATCTTCAGCATACTATCTGTTATTTACATATATTTTTGATGTATATTTATGTCACACACTGTTTTTTGTTTGCTAATCAGTATGTTGCTTTAAGAATGTGCAGTTTTGTGATAAGATTTGCATTTGAGCGGACTATTATTGTATCATGGCTAATTCTTTTTTCCAGTGTAAGATATGTAACCTTCTTTCAATCAAGAAGTTTTAGCAAAGTTATCTATTAGATCTTGCTACTTTCATGTAGACATGGGCAAATTTCCAGAGATTCCGTGGAAGATAACCGAAATTCCTGTTAATCCGTGCTTTGCTCTCATGCTGGCGTTTGAAGAACCATTGACAGAGGTAAGATATGCTCTGTACTCATGGATTTCATTATGCTGAATATAAAACAATCTGTTAAGTAGTAGATATATGGCATCAACATGCTTCCTCAAATTTCAGTTCGACCTTGCCCCTTGCTCATATCTCTTTAGACTCAGCTATAACTTCCAAAATATATCCGATATCATAGTCCATTGCTTGTTTTGAACATGTTAAAATGGTTGTAGGACTAGGCATTTATTTGGGCGATCCCATGACTAGACAAAAAATGAGTGATTTCTCTATTTAGCCACATAGATGATTGATTCCGTTGACAAGAAATTGTTTCCCTTCTTAACATACCTGAAATTTCCTAATGGATAATGTCTCTCTTTCTATCATATTTGAGATTCCAATAAGAGGCTTCACATTCAAGAGCTCAAAAGTTCTGCGTCGGGCACATTGTGACAGCAGCAAACCAGGGCGTTCACGCAGTAGGTATATGTTTATGTTAATGAGCAGATCACTATCGTGGCTGACAAACCAAAAAAAGAAGAGACATAGACTTGAACTTCTTATTTCGACCTATACTATTGTCTATTGATGTGTTTGATCATGTTGCTCTTTCTCCCCCCTATGAAGTGAATGCTGGGTGTTGCATTCTACTAAGGAATATGCTCAGGATATTATCGACCAGACAGGACTTCAGAAGCCTTCCAATGCAACATTAGCGAAAGTAGCTGAAGATCTATTTCAAGAATTTCAAAGCACAAAGCTCAGCATACCTCAGCCATTTTTTAAAAGAGCTCATCGATGGTTGGTATCTGACATAAACAACTGCGTTTATGACTTCAATTTGAAATACATATTAGAAAATCCGTTGTATTCTATTATGACTTTACTTTATAATTAGTTTATTTCTTGATTTTAATGTTTTGCCTTAATAAATTAATTTCGAGTTAGTAACTTCTGTTTTATCCTTTCTTCGTTTTGAGTCAAAATTAAAGCCTCGAGTAGATTAAAAATTCAAAGGAGGTTCATGGCGTAGGGGTTTGGTTTGCTGTATGCATTCCTTTATTTGAACAAACTTTTTTTTTTCTTCGGTAAGTATGAAACAGACAAAAATAAATCACAGCTGGCAGCTGTATAGTCATATTGATGATTTGAAGTACTTAGACATGCCCTCCTAGCGAATGTTAGTAATTCTGCCCTCTAAGAAAATAAATAGAATTATGCTTCCTCTCTTATTGCTCCTCTGAAGTGCGCCTTATTCTTTTTTGGTTTATGCCCTATCCTTATATTTGATGTCATAGTTATAGCTCTAATGCATGTGAAATTCTCAGGGGCAGTGCATTCCCAGCAACAAGCATAGCAGAAGGTGACAAATGCCTTTGGGACGTGAAGAAAAGGCTGGCAGTATGCGGAGACTTTTGTGTTAGTCCAAATGTTGAAGGGGCTATCATTAGTGGCTTGGCTGCAGCTGCTAAATGCTCTGAAGTGCTTTGTCGCTTATAGTATGAGACGTCCTCTGACTGTGTATCACCAAATAGGGAGTAACTTATGCTGGTTTGGTTATGCTTGACAGAGAATATAACTTGGCTATCCTACTGAATTGTAGCAGTAGATCAGTCACATTGACCAAATAAACCTCCCTTCGTGTCTTATTCTGCATCAGAACATGTTTTGTTTGTGGTTTTCTTAATAGTATACCAGTCAACTTACTTATTGTTTAGCAAATTAAAAGCCTTTACTTTTACAGTCTAGAATGTCAATTTCTTCTTCTTGACTCTGGATGCCTTAGTAGTATAATCTGTTTTTAAAAATTGAAAAGCAATCATCCTTTGATGGAGCTTCGAGATTGCAATCTGAAACAGTTGTTACCTTAGACAAGGGGTGAGAATCTATGCAGCAACCGTGCATTCGATCAGACCTGCAATTTACTCAGTTTCCATTTCCAGAGTTCATACTTAAGAGCTTTAATTTAGTTAAGAGCGTGGAGATATCCCAACCATCACACCACATTCCATTTTCAACGTTCATAACGTGTTGGTTTATAAACCATTCAACTCATTAGACTTTGGTGGCTGGACTGGAAATATATATGTTCATTGTATGTCAGTTTGGAGAACTTTTGACCAAAATAAGCTACTTTTTACGCTAATTAACAAAAATAATACAGTTTTTCAAAAATTTATACAACTAGAATAAACGCATTCCTGAATAACGAGTTATGCAATATTTTATTCACAAATTACAACAAACTAAAACTAACGGGAGTTAGCATAAACGGAGGTTAAAACATTATTGTGAATAACGTTTTAGCATAAGTCGTAACTGCGAATTACGTTTTTCTGCTAAAGCAGAATCTACCTGCAACTCTGATGGAGTGTTCCAGTGGCCTAGCTTGTACGTTACTGTCAGTAACGACTATAACCTAAAACGTAACTTACGATAACACCATTATACCATTTGTTCACGGACCTTCAATCCCAGTCTTTTCATCTGCAGTTATGGAATCTTCCGTACCAGCATGATACCTATATCATTATTATGAGTTACGTTTTAATACTTAAATATGACTGAAGAAGGATCTTCTCGTACCATTTCCAGCTGGCTACATTGATAGGAATCTTTAACTTTCTGCAAATGAATTCCTACCAATCTTTATATTCCAGCAGCACTCTAAATTTCTTCAAACAAATTCCAGTAGCATTCTTTAAATTCAAGTAGCATTCTTTAAATGTATTCGCATTTTTACTATTGTTGAGAGCATTCACTACTTACAGGTATAAACTTATTTAAGTCATGGTTTTTGTTATTCATATTACAAGATCAAAAAGCTTCATCTCATGTTATATATTGTTCTAGTTATTAACATTAATATTTAATTTTTTTTTTTTTGTAGGAAAGATGGCCAACTTTGGCCATAATGTGATGATTGCTTTGTATTGGGGTGGAGAAATTATTACTGAAATGGACGGATTTAGGTATACTGAAGGTGCCAAAATAATTGTTAATGTTCCTATTACAACCAATTACGTTGAATTGGTTGGAATGTTGCACCAGAAAATGGGAACAAATAGTAATGATATTAAAATTATTATTTCTGGAAAATATCCATGTTCATTCAGGGTAACAATGCAAGGTTCATTGAGTTTAAAATTGATAATGACTCATCTTTGTTACAATTTTTCTCCATGCCTCAACAATTAGCTGAGAAGATTGATATTAGTATTTTGGAGATGTATGTAAAAACTGTTCCCATCAACCAAAATAATGCTTTTCAATCGAGTTGGCAACATGGCTATCACATGAATTTATTATCTCAAAATTATGGATTTTCAATGGTTGGTCAACCTCATTTTATAGGTTCACCCATTCAACAATCATTCCACCAGTGGCCGATGCATGGCAACGCAAACTTTGGATATTATCAATCTCATACAAATGAGGCGTCACATAGTGCATCATCTAGTTATGAACGGTCATTTGATGAAGGCCCGAGCAGGCGTAGCCATCAGCCATTCGATGAAGGTCCAAATAAGCAGGGGCACATTGGAAGTAGTCGATCATTTCATAAGGAAAGTGGTGATATTTTTAATGATACAAATGCTGAATTTAGTGATGAAAGTTCGGAGGAAGACGAGCCTCCAAAAGATGTTGGAGAGGATGAAAATGTAGAAAGTGAACCCGATGAAGATATTGGCGATATTGGTGATGTTCCTCAAAATAATTTTGATGCTAGTGCTCGGAATCAATTTCGTCGAGGTTCAATTGATAACGTGGAAGAGATAACCTACTTTAGGTCATTAGAGAACGAGGATGACATTTTCATGTCAACTCGTGAATCTGAGATGGAATGTTGTCCAATTTGAGATGAACATGCAAAAAATGACCTTAAAAAAGGAATGTATTTTAGCAGTAAAGAAAAGTTGAAAAGGGCGGTCAAGATTTGAAGTTTGCGCAAGAATAGAGAATTTAAGGTGGTGACGTCAACCAAGTCACTATGGGTCGTAAGGTGTAGGTTGCATGATCCTTCAGGTTGCATGTGGTTTCTTCGAGGTCGGAAGCGTGATGAAAATATTTGGAAGATAGGAAAGTATGTTGGTGAGCATAGATGCGAGATTGAAGGTCTTTCTCAGGGTCACGCCAACTTAGATACAAATTTAATTGCATCTGTTTTGGTAAACCAAATGAGAAAAAATCCTAAATTCTTGGTAGTTGATGTTATTTCTAAAGTTCATGAAAGGTTTCGTCATCAAGTTTCATACAGGAAAGCTTGGCTTGGGCGTAAACGCGCTTTTGAATTGGTGTATGGTGACTTCAAAAAATCATTTAGTGATCTTCCTCGTTATTTTGCAGCATTTCAGCACTCTAATCCTGGCACGATTGTGGAATGAAAACACGAAGAGTCTATGAGTTCAATGGAGGTAAAAACTTTTAAATATATTTTTTGGGCATTCAAACCATGCATTGATGGATTCATTACGTGTCGCCCTGTTATTTCAGTAGATGGAACACATATGTATGGTAGATATGACATAAATTTACTAATTGCTGTTGGAATTGATGGAAATGATAATATTCTTCCTCTGGCATTTGCAATTGCTGACAAGGAATCGAAAGAGGCATGAAAGTGGTTTTTTGAAAAATTGAGCACACATGTGGTAAGGGGTAGAGAAGATATATGCTTGATATCTGATAGGGCAAAAGGAATCTTGACTAGTTTGCAGGAATTGAGGCAATGGCAGGAGCCACGAGCTTTTCATCGATATTGCATGCGCCATCTGAAGAGCAACTTTCAATCTCATTTTCCAAATAAGGACCTCAGTAATTTGATGTGGAGTGCAGCTACATCACACCAAGTAAGGAAGTTTGAAGCTGAAATGAAGAAAATTCTAGAAAATAATAAAGATGCGTTTGAATACCTCGTTGGAGTTCCTTTAGAGAAATGGACCCTTTGTTATGATGACGGGAAAAGATGGGGTGTTTTGACAACTAATCTTTCAGAATCATTTAATGGGCCGTTGAAGAAAGCGCGTGGGTTGCCGGTCACAGCGATGGTTAAGCTTTCATTAGAGCAAAGTGTTGAAAGGTACACCCGTAGGTCACAGGCGTCGCTACTTTTTCAGGAGCAGGGAAAAGTTTGGACCGAAAGGTTCAAAACAGTGTGGGACAAGAATACTGAAATTTCAAAAATGCATTTTGTTTCTGATTTTAATGTAATCACAGGGGAATACACAGTTACATCAATGATGGTGGATGAAACAGGTGGTAATCTCCATTGTGTCAACTTGAATGAGAAAAAATGTGACTGTGGTAAGTGGACTAATTTGCACTACCCATGTTCACATGTCATTAAGGTTACAAACAGAATGGGTGGGCTAGCTAGGAGTTTGGTGAGCGAGCATTTCACCGTTGAGAGCTATGTTGCAACATATTCTGGGTCATTCTCACCGGTTGGGCACGAGGCGTATTGGCCATCTCCATGTTTTCAAATGAGAAGTAATGAATTCTATCGTCGTCCCAATCAACGTGGAAGACAAAGAACAACTAGAATTCCAAATGAGATGGATCGTGGTCCTTCAATATATGGGCGTGCTTGCACAATATGCAGACAAACTGGCCACGATAGGCGCAGATGTCCAAATCTACATTGAGTAGGTAGTAAAGGTAGCAGTCGTCAGTAAAATAAGTGGATTATGTTTGATGTCGTATTTTAATATCTGTTTAATTATTATCATCTTTTAGTGTACTAGTTTGTGTATTTTCAAGTACTGGTTGTCTATGGTTATATGAAATGGTTGTACGTTACTTAAGTCATGATCACAAATATTTATTGCTTAAGCTTTGTTGTCGATCAGTATAAATTGATGGCCTCTTGAAAGCTATTTATGAAACTGTCTAGCTTAAGCTAAATTAGAAGATAAGTATCTAGATATTGTATAAGCAGAGGGAAACAAGAAACCTGAGTAAGTATCCTCTCGTCCAGTTACGGTAAATTCGTCAACCAACCAAAGATGTAAATCTTTGAGCACTTTCTACATAAATTTAGAACACTTTCTACATAAATATCTGAACATATGAAGACTTAAATTTTAACAAAATTACATAGAAACAAGTTCAGAATTAGATCTGCAGACCAAAAGCGCAAACGTGTTCCTTTCATAGCTCAAGCATACAAGTAATTATAACTAGCTCACTATTTTTTCCGATTTCTTCCATGCTGATAAAGTTTGTGACTTCCTGTCCCGCAAAGCTTATAAATAATTTTACGCTTTGGCCTCTCATTAACTTGTGCAATATCTACTTCATTGTTACCATCTATATTGTTGTCGACGTCTTCCAAATTACTGGTACCATCTATGTTGTTGTCGACGTCTTCCAAATTACTGTTACCATCTATGTTGTTGCCGACATGTTCCAAATCATTGTTACCTTCTACATTGTCGTTGAAATCCTCCAACTGTCTGCCATCTCCATCATCCATATGAACATCAGAAATAACCATTGATAGTGGCTCAGGTGCTCCTCTAAAATGGGTTGGTGCTTCTGCAAAAACGTTAGTACCAAAATGACCATAGTCATTCTCAAATGCCCGGTTCGCGGAATAATTTGGAGTCCCTGACGTCATGAGTGGCACAATTTGAGTGTGTGGAGTTTGATATGACATATTTGATTCTTGGGTGAAATCCTAAGTATTCACCCCTTGCGTGGACCCAATATCACATTCGCCAACATGAACATTCGAGCCTAAAAATTAAATACAAACCTGGGATTTGAGGACGGTAATTCTCTCCCATGCCCAAACCTGAATATACAAATTGACAACTGATTAAATGAACAACACATAAAGACATTATACACATAATAAATCTGTACTACTATTATTAAGTATATACCTGGAGCAATGGGAGGAATCCAGCAATCTCATTGGCATTACTTTGGGAGGCTCTGCAAAGGTTTCGATACAAATATGCTAGTGTCGCGCTACCCTAACTGTAAGCTGCTATCCTATCCACATCCTCAAGCATAGGTAAGTACATTAACTTTAAAAAATAACCAAATGTATCTGCCATTAACATACCAGAAATCATCCAAAAAATATAACATCTTGCCTTCTGATGTACCATCTCTTCGGTTGCTCCATCAGGCAAGTTTGGTTGCGCTTTCATGTGCGCATTCAGCGCGGAGACCTTAAGCACGCTACATCTGAAATCCTCAATTTGTGGGGGTAAATCCTAACAATCTGGTACATATTTCTTGCCACTGCTCAGTGGACCTAGTAGGCTCGTATCCAATAACAGCATCACCATCTACACATAAACCATACAACACCTCTACATCTTGCAAGGTTATTGTTGCTTCACCACTCCTAAAATGGAATGTATGAGTCTCTGGACGCCATCTCTCGACGAAAGATGTGATCAAACTACGATCAATAGAAGGCCGACACGACCTATACACACCATAGAATCCAGCATGTATAATAACATCTAAAACTCTTTGGCGGATAGGATATTCTTTTACAAGCTTCCAAAAATTACCATCGCACTTTCTCGTGTTTAAGATCATGTCATTTCGCCCATACCATATGTCCCGTGACCTATGGGTGTGTTGTCCGATTAGTACGGATCCATCTAATGGACCAGGATCAAGCTGATAAGTGCTATTACGTGCCATGACACCTGCATACATTAAATTAATTAGGAATAAAAAGTTCAAAGTCTGAGTCTTTTTCTATTTTAAAACCAAACAAGTAATTTCTATTCAAGGAAGCTCTTGCATAACAGCTGATAAATCCAAAAAATGAGCTATTTGAAGGCAATGATCAAAGAAGAATGAGAAAAAGAAAAAACTAAAGTAAACAAAAAAAATCAAAATTTTACCTCACAAGATGACTCAAAATTGTTAAATTTGAGATTTTTGTAAAAAGGATTTCAAAACAAAACACCAGAAAAGAACCTTAATTTATTACTACTATAAATGGAAATCTAGATTTTGAAATAGAGAAAGTTTTTACCTTTTCAGTATTATGGCATCTACTGTATGCTAAGCAAAGCAGCAAAGACTTGGTGAGGTTTTAATAGGGCTAAGGAAATACGGTGGGTGAAATATTTGTGTCCCTTTAATTCTTTGTTCTTGACGAGAAGTGGAAAATGAGGAGTTCTCTGTTCTTATTTGAGGGCTAAGTTCTAGGGCTATGAACTTTACAAAAACTCGCGGTGTCAAAAAATACATTAGCAGAAAAACGTAATTCGCAGTTACGACTTATTCTAAAACGTTATTCACAATAACGTTTTAACCTCCGTTTATGCTAACTCCCGTTAGTTTTAGTTTGTTGTAATGTGTGAATAAAATATTGCATAACTCGTTATTCAGGAATGCGTTTATTCTAGTTGTGTAAATTTTTGAAAAACTGTATTATTCTTGTTAATTAGCGTAAAAAGTAGCTTATTTTGGTCAAAACTTCTCAGTTTGGACATGAGGGTGTTTGGATTGGCTTTTAAAAATGTGTTTTTAAGCTAAAAGCCAAAAGCAACCCAACTTTTGGCTTTTAGTTTTTTTTTTTTTTTTCACTTTTTTGGCTTTAAAAGCACAATTTGCTTTTGCCAAACACTCCAAAAAAAAAAAAAAAACGTTTAAAAGTTCTTTTGGCTTAAAAACATCTAAAATAAGCCAATCCAAACAGGCTCTAAGTTATTTAGATAAATTCTTATGAGAACTTGAGTTGCATATGTACACTAAGTTGACTTTTTTTAATCGAAACATTAAAATAGAATTAGTTTTTAGGTTTTGGTTTAACGTAATGACAAATAAAAGAAATAATTTTTATTTATTAACTCTAACTTTTTATAGCCACAATACTGTCCAAAAATAAAGGAATATTAAATGCTAGTATTGATATTTAGTATTTATTTTCTTCCTAAATTTAAGGGATATCATTCTAAATAATATGCTATGATATAAATTTGATATATACTAACAGACACCCACATTTTAAGGACGATTTTTTTTTAAAGTTAAAACTATCATTTTATTCAACCAAAAGTAATCATGTACATCCAGGTTAATGCTGACCATTAACACTCTCACTATTAGACAATACAGTACCTATTGCCATGCTTGGCTACATTCATCATTCTCTAACAATCATCTAACTATTCAATAATAATCTAACTACATTTTCACTAAGGACATGTACTTAATTGCTCCAGTGCTGCCTTCCATTTTCTATTGCTCTGTCCTCTAGTGTGGATGTGAATTGCAATCTCCTTACACAACTTCCTCTCCAAAAATGCGGTCTGCTGGAATCTTGTACCATTTCTTTCTCTCTATATAACATACACTGTCATGGAAAATACACAACTGAGAATGTCGTTCATTCCAAACTTACCTCTTGGCCTTATCTGTAACCTATTTCAGATCATCCAACCATGAACCAGGGCTATGACTAACCTTCATCCATGCCAGCATTTTGATCCAGAGCTTCTTAGTGAGATGACAGTCAAAGAATAGGTGCTCAAGTGTCTCAATTCCTGCTCCACAGAAAGCACATACCATAGGAACATTTATACCAATCCTCTGTAATTTATCCACTGTAGGTAACCTCTATTTAATGGCAAGACATAGAATGGAGTTATGCCTAGGGTGAATTGTGTTCTTTAAGACAATACTCTTCTAAAGTACCTTTGCAAATTGGGGGAGGAGTTGTAAGTATAGTTTCCTAATGGAAAACTTTCCATCAGGATTCAATACAGCTTGCATTCTATCTACCAAGCCCTCTGTAATGTAGGACATTGTAGGATTTACTGCCTACCTTATTTTTCTCACCACCCATGCTGCTGCCTTAGGTGTAGCACTTGTTTCCACAGTCTTTTTTTTCCAAGTAGTAAGCAAGAACCCACTTAACCCAAAAAGTGTCTTTTTTCATAGCAGTTGTCCAGAGTTGCTTAGCTATTGCAGCTCTATTCCAGAGACACATGTCTAATACATTAAGACTACCTGCAGAGTAGGGCATACACAACTTTTCTCATGCAACCATAGCCTTCCTTGAGATATTAGTGGTGCCAGTCCAGAGATAGGCTCTACATACAGTTTCAATGACTTTCATGATCTTTTTGGGCAAGATGAATATTTGTGCCCAATAAGTTTGGATACCAAACAAGACTGACTTGATTAGCTGAATGTCTTCCTACATAAGATAGAAGCTTAGCTGTCCAGCAGCTAATTCTACATGTTATCTTCTCAGTTAAAGGCCAGCATTGCCCTATGGTCAATTTCTTTGATGATAGTGGTACTCCCAGATACATGAATGAGAGTTCTCATTCCTGAAATCCTAGCATTTGCAAAAAACTCCAGCTTACATTAGTTAGACACTCCAGCTAAGTAGATTGAGCTTTTTCTGCACTAGCATGGAGGCCTGATGCCTTAGAGAATGTCTCGAAGGTGTTCGGTAGAAGCTTGGCAGAAATGGTATCTGCTCTACAACACATAAGCAGGTCATCAACAAAGCAGGTATGAGTCACCCCAAATCTTCTGCACTTATGATGAAAATTGAAGTCACCATTGAGTGCCAGTTGGTCCATCTCTATTTGAAGATACTCCATAGCTATTAAAAATAAGTAAAGGGACATAAGATCCCCCTGCCTTATCCCTCTCCTCCCTTGGAATGGTTTGGTCAATCCACCATGTAGAGCTATAGAGTATGAGACAGTAAATACACATTCCATAACCCAATTCACAAACTTTAAGGGGAATCCCAGCTCACTCAGCATTCTCTTTAAGAAGCACCATTCAAGAGGGTCATATGTTTTCTTGATATTTACTTTAAGCACACACCTGGGGGACAGTCCTTTTCTGCTGTATCATTTGAATAATTCATGACTGAAGATGATATTATTGAGGATATTTCTCCCTTGAATAAATGCAGACTGTGAATGACCTATTATTCCATCCAACACTTCTTTCATTCTCCAGTTAGCACCTTTGATATGATCTTGTAAAGTGTTGTACAACATACAATAGGTCTAAAGTCCTTCACTTGATTAGGAGAAGGGATCTTAGGCACTAGAGTGATAGTTGTAACATTTATACCTTATGCAGCCTCCAAGTTCTAAAAAACTCCTGAACAACCTCAACTACTTCATTTTCACAAGCTCCCAGTTGGTAGTATTGAATTCTACTGGAAAACCATCCACTCCAGGTGCTTTGTCCCTTGGCATGTCTTTCACTGCCTCTTGAATTTATTCACTGGTTACCTCCCTAATCAGTTGACATTGCTGCTGATATGAGAGGCATGCTCCTCTCCTAATCACTTCAGTATTTGGCTAGGAAAGTTCCTCAGCAGCTGCGCCCGTCAGCCCAGAAAAGAAAGTTATAAATTCCTTCTCAATAAGCTTCTGATCTGTTTCAGTCCAGCATCATTATGAATTGAACTAATAGTATTCTTGGTACTTCTAATCTTCAGCTGGGCATGGAAGTACTTGGTGTTATCATCACCACATGTTATCCGTACCGCTCTTGATTTTTGCCTTAGGACCTGCTCCTCCACCTTGCTCCATTTCTCAATTTCAGCTATCAACATTTTCTCTTCATTAATCAGATCCTTTTGGTGCAACATATTTGGTCATAGTTGCTTGCACTATCTCTAGCTCTTTCCTTGCATGCTCTAACTTCTATTTATATGAAGCCATGTAAGCATTGAAGCTCTTCAGCTGCTCTTTAAGATTATGCAATTTCCTCTAGACTCTTGTCATAATATCTCTTACCATTTGTTGGCTCCACACTGTATCTAGGATTGGCCCAAACTCAGGTTCTTCCATGATGTGAGGAAACAACTTAAAGGGTCTAGGTTTCAGTTGCATTTTTGAACCACACTGAATTAAAATAGGTGAATGATCAGATACTGATGGATTCATGAATTATGCTTCAATATGCCCATATTTTTGCACCCAGTTGATGTTCCCAAATGCCCAGTCCATCTTTCTGTATACTCAACTGGCAGCTTATTGCACCAAGTAAAGTGCCACCTAGTTGCTTTCAGTGGAGTAAAATGAAGTGCACATACACAGTCTCTAAACTCCTGCATTTTAGCTTCGCTAATCGAGCCTCCAGTTTTGTCATCAGAGGACAAGATATTATTAAAGTCCCCTGCAAGAAGCCAAGGTCCTTGCACACTAGTCTCTAACTACTGCAGCTCACTCAATAGCACTTGTCATTGTTGTATTTCATTCTTAGCATATATAACTGTAAAATGGAATGAGAATAGACCAGTTAACTCACTAGTGTCGCATCCTATTTTTTCCGAATTGGTCAAAGTTCAAAATAGGGCTCGACTTATTGGAACTCACGGGTGGAGAGTTGGGGTCGCCACCTAACATATTTTTTTAACTAGGCGTATTAGGGCACCTACTTTATTTCTAGCTAATTTTTTAATTAACTCCGAAACATAGTCTACGAACCAGAAATTCTGGCAAGGGTTCAAGTTAACCCGAGAGGAAGGGGTTAGGCACCTCTCAAGCTCTACCAAATATGGTTACCGGCCGGACTACATAATTGGGATTCTAAAGCGAGTGATTAGGCTAACTAAGCAATAAAGTATTTTGAATATTGAACTATAGTACATAATTAAATTAAAAGTAATAAATATCCGTAATTTCTAATGACTAAGCTTTGTCCAAATATGCCTTGAAAAATAAATAAACAAGTTAGTAAGAATTGCAAACAAAATTAATAAAACAAAATGAATTAAAGTCAATAATTTTGAATATTTTGTCCTTTTTCGAAAGTGTTGTCTTTTTGTAAATACGCCACGATGTACCTCGCAAAATATAAGATGAATTAGTGCGACACTTAATAAAGTGAAATAATGATAAATAAATAACAACAAGAATAATAATAAATACTAATAATAATAAGAAGAATAATAATACTAGCAATACTAATAAATAATGAGAATGAGAATAATAATAAAAAGGATTTTCTTCTAATTGTTCTCCTCCAAAATAGACCGTCGTATCACATCCAATTTTACCTCGCAAAAAATATAGAAAAAATAAGTTAGTATTAATAATAGGAATTATAATATCAATAATAACAATAAAATAGTAGTAGTAATAATAAAAATAAAATAAAAGGGAAAATAGATTTTATAAAAGTGTAGGCTCAGGTTTGTATGAATCAGGTAGAGGGTAGGGACGTCGATACGGCTAAAAACACGAGGGCCCTCCGGTTGCCATGCCAAGCACCGATCCCATCACTCCATCACCGGCTTGTTTTGCAATACAGTTCATACATGTCATCATCGCCTATTTGGTTTTAAAGACACGGGGTAATACGTAAGGGGACTGATTTGGCCTCTAAATGTCATTGGCGTAAGTATAGTATCGTGTTCTAATCAGTCCCTAGGCATCACATAAATGTATATAATTATTTTCCTTGGCCTAATTCAGCGTATATTGGGTAATGTTCACATCTGCAAAACTCAGAGAATCAGTCAACCCAAGGTAATAAGAGGACAAATTGTATATCAGGACCAACAACAAATATTCACATGTACAAATAATATGAAGTGCAATAAATAGGGTCAGTGAAATGGGATAAACGGGTCAAGAAACCCAAAACCAATATTATCTCCAATACAGCAAACCAACGGGTCGAAACAAAACCAAAGCAAAAACTCTAGCATCACAATTCTGCAAAACAGATATTAAAGGGAAATTCAAGTGAAATCTACTCAAAGTATCAATAACAAACAATCCAAAATAATCGAATCGACGCCGGTTGTTGAACCAGATTTCTGGTGAATGGGTTAACAGCGAAGTGGAGGAGCGACGACCTTTCTATTTCTGATGGCATCACTGCCACCCCACTTCCCTCCCCGATATGTTACGATTTATCCCCGATTTCCTTGTTCCAACTTATGATATTTCCATCATAAATGATGGTGATGTATTTAGATATGTTTTTGGTATGTGTGTGTGTATGTTTGTATGGCGGATGGGTGTTGGAGAAGGAAGTCGAAGGGGGTAGTTCCGATAGTGTTTCCGTGCGTATTGTGGAATATATGGAGTGTGTGTGTGAGAAATTAGGGGGGGGGGGGGGGAGAGAAGAGTGCGTTGGGTGTGTATGTACGTCTTGCTGTTGTTGGAAATGGAGATAGGAGAGAGGGATTGTGCTGTTAAGAAGAAGACCCCAAAGGGAATGTGTGGTCGGCTATATTGTTTATAACTGTATGTTGATTTTCAGGGAAGAAGACAAAGGGAGTTGCGTGTGGGGTACTGTGTATATGCACTGATAACTGGTAGATGGAGAAGACAAAGGTGAGGAGTTTAATGTGTTGACAGAATTTTTTTTGTAGTGTCTGTTTGTGTGTGTGTTTTGTAGGTGGGTGTATTGGTGTTTGTGGGTGTGAATTAAAGAAGACGATGAGGAATCGTGTGGGGGTTTGTATTGATCTGATTTTTTTTGTATGTATAGGTGGAGCTTGATTTGTGTATGTATGGATGGTGTGATGTGTGGGAGAGAAGAAGAAATGGGTGAATGTATGTATACTGTGATTTTTCGAGTCTCAGTGAAGGTGCCCGTGTAGTTGTACTGTACATATGGTTTTAAAGGTAGGAGAAGGAGATTGTTGCTTGATTGTTGTGATTTTGATTTATGAGTGATTAGGAGAAGATATGTGAAAGATTTGAGGTTGATTTGAGATGATTTTGGGAGTTTGAAAAAGATATTTTTCCCAAAATTTAAATGCATATGATGTATTTGGTTATGAATTTGGTCCAGATTCAAGACAAAGGAGGATTTTGAAATAATTGAAAAAGAAATTGTTTTGAAATGTAAATAATAATTATATGAATATAAGAAATATCCGAATTCAAAAGGATTCGAACCAGATAATTGGTGATGAATAAAATTTGGGCCGGATATTTAATTGGACTGATTATTAATGTAGAGGTGCAGGATAAAATTAAAACAAATATATAAATATACATAAGTTACATATAAAAGAAGAGAAAAATACACATATAAAATAATTGGGATCAATTTATGTTAAGTACTCATAGATATACACAAATAATTATAACCCTTTATTTATGCAGTAAACTACACAAATAGCCACAGTTTCATAAATAGTCTAAATGATGCAAATTACGTAATACATCCACAATTAAGTATATAATGTATAAATAGGTAATATCACACGTAAATGCAAGCTTTCTAATGCAAATTTTCCCAATTAGTTAAATTGCACCTTTAAGTTAAATTATAGCCAATTTCAAAAAAGAAGGGACAAAAGTGGGTGTCAACAGCTGCCCCTCTTTGTCCGGGGATGATGAAAGAGCCTTCGGGTAAAGATAGTTGACAGAGTAGCCAATTTTGTTACAACTGGTAGGCAAAATGATTGAAAAGGGGAAATGGGAGTTTTGGGTGGGGGGGGGGGTGTTTTGGCCGAACCCCAGTGTCTGAGTTGCATATATATATCGGGTTTTACGAGAATCAGGCCATGTGTAGTAGAATGACATGTTGCCTATGTGAGATGTTTATGGCGCACGATTGTGGATGTAAAGACTATATTTATCCAAGCATGTAAAGTTTATATTCGTGTATGCTTTACCTTTTGGCGAGATAAATGAAGAATGAAGCAAAGGCACCAGCAAAGATGATATACATCAATAGAGCGAGCATGTGAAAAGAGGCTTATAATCATCATAGTTATGAAAATGTGGCGCGCTACACACCCAAGAGGAGTTTATATGTACATAATTTCCACTTCATCTCGATAAATGGGTAATCTCGCCTTCAATATTGCCTTGACTGAGCTGGGAAATATTTGCAGAGCGAGTTTTATAAATGGACAGTATTAAACACGAGAACACGCACGATTGATACAGATAGGCTTGAATAGGAAGGAATACAGAACTGTCACCCAATCGGCAAAAAAAGAAAAGGTAGATCACTGGTGCGAGTATAGAATTGTAGCTTTGAGCGCTTTGGAACTCGGCAAAATAGGTAGCTCGCGGGTGTAGCAAAAGCATTTTCTGTAGGATTAAGCTTCTTGATGTGGGTTTTGGGATGATGTTTTGTATGTGTTTGAGGTTTTGTAGTTGCACAATTAGTAGTGATTTATGGAGCAGGTGTGAGAGTATGGCGCAGAGGTTTGTCGAGAGATCGGAAAGTCTCTGCATCAAAATCAAGATAAGTGCAGATTGAGATAAAAATAAAGATAAAGTAAACTTCCCTGTTGAGTTGAGCTCTCTTTTGTCATGTAGTCTGCTTTCGGATGCTCAGTGATAGGGAATGTGTGCCTCTCCTTTGGGGGATATTATTTTCTAAGTGCTCTTCGTCAGGAGATAATTACTTCGTCGTGCTGAGCTGTCGTTGGACCATCTTGCCAGTGTAACGCTGGATTTTATGTCCTGCGATAAAAGCGAGTTTTGCAAAATCGTATGTATGTAAATGCATAAAGAGACTTCCCTGTTTAGCTGAGTGGTTGTTTTGTCTTATGCTTGTTTGATTGATGTCTCATCCACATATGCGAACCAAGTATCTTTCCAATACTATGCCCACCGATGCGGACATTTGAAACGACCTCGGTTAATCATTTCGGAAGATAGGACTCCGATTGGTGTGCCGATACTTTTAAAATATTCGTAAGGTCAATTGGGACTTATCTGTAAAATTTGAGCTAAACCAGACCTCGTTTGGTAGGCATTGGAAGAAGGTTTCAGTTTTTATTGTGATAAATATTAAAAAGAGATTTTCGAGCTCGATTTTGGCGAATGAGCCCCGATTCGAAATCTGAAAGCGCCGTTAGGTTCGTATGATTATTTATGACTTTTGTGAACTTTCGAAAGTGAATTTCAGTGTTGTTCGGCTAGTTTCCGCTAAAATGCCGAAAGTTAAATAATTTGACTTTTTTCTATTTAAATTCGCATCTTGAGTTTCGGGAGCCCGATTTGAGATCCGCCTTCGCGAGTATATTACATATATTTTGTATAACCTGTATGAAAAAGTTGGAATTATTTCGAATATCATAGGGTACCATTTTAATTTTCATCGCGAAAAGAAAAGAAAATAAAAGAAAAGAAAAAAAGAAAAAAAGAAAAAAAAAACGACAATAAAAAGCAAAAAGAAAGAAATGAAAGGAAAAGAGTATATGTCGGTTACTAAGGTATCAAAACGAAAGATGAACAGAGAAACGAGAATGACGCAGTAGAAAAAAAATGCCAGAAAATGAGAAAAGAGCCGGGAACATAGTAGAATTTTTACCCCGAAACATTCAGGTAATGATCTTAATGCATTATTTGAATTTATTGCGTATGTTTGAATATATTTTCACGGTAAAACTTGGAATAGTATACATCGTTTTAATAAGTTCAATAAATAGTTTAAAGGATCAAATGGACCCCGATAATGGAATTGATTATATATTCGTACTCAGTGAGTTATGGGCAACACATAAATGTAATTTATTTAGAGTTTGGTTATGTGACTTTGAACCCCGTAGATAGGCCTGGCCTGCGTATTGCGTATGCGAATAGGGTATCAGGTTCCTAACCGGATTGCCCTAAGATGTGAGGAATGAAGCCTTTAGCCTAATTTGATATAGTTTTCTGCTTATTGAATACATCATGATCGTTTGGCAGTGAATGCAAAGGATAAAGCGGTTGTTGAGTAACTGTGCTAACTTTGTAACAAGGTAAGTGTTTATATCCATTTCTTTGGAGGTCCTTAGCCTTGTGGATATTCTGCCACGTGTTCCTTGCGTGTGTAGCTGCCGATAGGCGTACTCATTACGCCTTAGCTTTAAATTTACATTGTATATTGTATGTTATTCCCTATTGTGGGTATTGCATTAAGCATATGAGCATTGCACTCTGGTTTTGAGCATTGCATATACTTCCCGGTTGGCGATGAGAGTCCCGCACCGGTGAAGGGTCATTATTGCATATACTTCCCGGTTGGCGATGAGAGTCCCGCACCGGTGAAGGGTCATTATTGCATATACTTCCCGGTTGGCGATGGGAATCCCGCACCGGTGAAGGGTCATCATTGCATATACTTTCCGGTAATCGATGAGAGTCCCGAGCCGGTGAAGGATCATCATTGCATATACTTCTCGGTAATCGATGAGAGTCCCGAGCCGAAGGATCATTATTGCATATACTTCCCGATTGGCAATGAGAGTCCCGTACCGGTGAAGGGTCATTATTGCATATACTTCCCGGTTGGCGATGAGAGTCCCGCACCGGTGTAGGGTCATTATTGCATACACTTCCCGGTTGGTGAGGAGAGTCCCGCACCGATGAAGGGTCATTATTGCATATATCTCCTGGTAGACGATGAGAGTCCCGCGCTGGAGATGGGTATCAGGCATATGTTACTGCATTGCATCATACCACATTCATCCCATCCCATTGCACCACAGACTGACTATTGTGTGTATTGTGTTGTGTTTTATGTATGCGGTATGTATACTATGTCGTGGACATATCTCAGTTTGCCTATATATTTATGGCTCATATTCTAGATTGTGGGGATCAGGTTGCACGCCGCAACGGTATGAATATATGGATCGGGTTGCACGCCGCAATATGATGAATATATGGGTCGGGTTGCACGCCGCAATAGGATGTATTTTTTATTGTTGATATGTTCGGGATACCTAAATGCTCTGGCTATGTTATGTTCCTGGTTGTTAATGAATTTTTGATTCCATACGTGTTTCCAGTTATTATCTGGCTCTGTCTTTTCATAATTTAAATAAGAGGAATTTGACTTATCTGTTTCTTTTCTCCCTGGCTAGCTATCATATTCTTTGAGATGGCTAGTCCGCCCTACTTATTGAGTCCTTTTGACTCACCCTTGTTTGTTGTTTGTTTCTTGTCTATCTATTTTGTTTTGGCAGGTTCGCTCCAGGATTGAGTTTGCCATGTTGTGAAGGAGCGAAGACGACTGCAGCTGTCAGGGTGAGCCAGCTTTTATTCCGGATAGCCACCAGTTTATTGGTTATCATTTCAGTTGCATTTTGCTCCCTTCAGGAGGTCTCTGTCTTCTTTTGTACTCTTAGATGTCTAGTCTGGATAGCCCTAAACCTAGTATGTTGGGTAGTCAGCTGTAATTTTTTTTGTACAACTTAGAGATGTCAGTATGTCTGTGTTTTTTAAATCTTATCCTTATTTATGAATTGTTATATTTATTTTCCTAATTAAATTAGTAAGGGTTCGCCCGATAGGTCTAGGGGAGGATGTCGGGTGCCCGCACGGCCTAACCGGATTCCGGGTCGTGTCAGTTGGTATTAGAGCCCGGTTTAGAGTATATCCAGACTAAGACAGTGTCTAGTAGAGTCTCGTTGATGGGTACGTAAACGTCCGTACTTATCTACGAGAGGCTATGATGGCATTTAGGTAGTTTCACTTCCTTTATATCTGATCGTGCGTCGGTCTAGGATTCAAAAGTATTTTCTTTAATTCGTTAATTCCTTCATGGTAATTGTGACCCCTCGTGCGACGAATCAGCAAACGGCATGAGTTCAAGACGAAGCAGTCTATCCTGAGGCTAGTACTGACGAAGCCCCGAGAGTTTTTGATCATGCTGACGATCTAGTACGGAGGTCCCAGCTGTACGAGCTCGGGATGGGCAAGGGAGCAGGGCCTTGTGGTTCCCTTGGCTCTCTATGATTCTTTTACGAGAATCTTGGCGACGCAGATACCGCAGGAGTCTGTTATTCGCTAGGCAGCCTATCAGTGTGCCGCAGATGCAGACATTCGGTCTCAGGGAGCTCCTATTCCGGTTCTTAATATTGTTGCAGTAAATTATGTTTCGGAGACAACATGTGTTGTGTCTCTAGTTATTCTAGCTGCTTAGTTAGCCTGAGTAATGGCTCGGTCCGAGTGTTCGAAGAGGTTGCATTATTTTATGTGGTTGAACCTTCCGATATTCTTAAGCAATGCATCAGATAAACCTCGTGATTCTTTTTAAAATAAAATGATTTCAGCATATCCTTCAGGCTCTTGATTATATCGAGCGGTATGGAGTCGATTATTCTGTTTTCCAGTTTCAGGGGTCCAGCGTTGAATTGGTGGGTCGCTCTCTTATTAGCTAACTTGGTTCGATTTTTCTTTAGATTCATGGAAAAGTTCCTTTCGAGTAACGAGCGAGATGAAAAGTGTTGCCAGTTTGAGTGGATTGGATAGGGTAGCCTGTCGAATAGCCTGTTGGTGTTTCAGAATATGAGATTGAATTCTATAAAATGGCTGAATATGCATTTGAACTAGTCCATGAGCCTTTCGAGAAATTCAAATATTTATTGATGACCTTTCTTTTTTCCTGAGATCCCAGATGGCTCGAGAGATTAAGGTCTGGACTTCATTTGATGTTGTTGTTGATATTGCTCGGAGGTACGAGGCATACCATAAGTTAGAACGGAAAGAGTTAGAGTGGGAGAGCAAGAGATCCCGTGGCCCTAGTGGGCAACCATGGTACCTCATTTGGAGGTAAGAGTTCTGGTTATTTTGGGAGGTCACCTGCCAGGTTATCTCAGCTTGTAGAGCGTAATTCTCAAAGTGCGCTAGTAGTTCATCAAGATAGACTCAGTTTTCTTTTTGTAGCTATCAATAATCTGTCCAGTTTCTATTCTCAGCGAAAAGGTGTTATTATTGTCGTGAGTCCGGTTATCCTTTGAGGAGTTTTTCATTACTCCGGAAAGTAGGCAGTCGTCCTTTCTCTCCTCATCTGACAAGTGCATGAATTTCATTTAGATCTCAATCTACCAGAGAAACGCCACCATCCAGTAGAGATTAAGAGCGTGGTGGCAGTGGTTCTTTAGGAGGTGATTATCAGTGTAGTGGCTTAGTTCAGCCGCAGATGCAGTTTTATGAACTGCCAGTCTGGCAGGATGCTGAGGTATTTGATATAGTAGACCCTGGGATTTCTTCTTCTCTTAAATGTGAGTAAGATTTGATTCTTTCGATCGATCTAGAAATGGTGTGTCTTATTATGTTTCGACGGTTTAAGTAGATGTCGTTTCTATTAAGAATCGGTTGCGGTAGAGGGGTGAGCTTCTGATATGATTTATTCCTGGCATTTTTGATGACCCTACTAGTTTATCTGGTTTAAATGTGAGAGATTTATGAGTGAGTATTGTAATCACCTAATTTTGGAACCAAATTCAAGATAAGTGCTAAATTTGACGTGCTAATTTAGCTAAGAGTTTTGCTTATTTTTCCTTAGATTTTTTGTCGATTTCTTTGGCTATTTCAGTTATTTAATTAAGTAAAATTACCGAAAACTATCTCAAAAGGACATTTGGTTGATTAGTTATGTGTGTGATAATTTAGTTAAGTGTGACATTTATATTTTGTGTGTGTTTTACTAGTTAATTAGGATTTAGTTTAGTTTGAAATTAAGTACACTTTGTATGGTATTAAACTATAAAAGAATTGGCCATTGGGCCACTTGAAAAATCAGAAAAAAATGGACCAGCCCACTACCATTAGCCATTAGTCGACCCGTTAGCCCAATCCAATTAGCCGACCCGACCCGTTTCCCCTTTTAATTCCCCAATTACTCACACCCAATTACACAAAACAAAACACAAAACACTTTACCCCTAAAAAATTTTCCCATTGCACACAGATAAAACAAAAAATCAGGCGAGCCATGGCAAATCTTCTCCGCCGCGAGCTCTGTCACCGCCGATGGAGAACCACTGCCGTCCGGCGAAAATTTTATATTCCTAGGACCGTCTCGAGCCCCTCACGCCCGATTTGAGCTCGATTTCTCCAAAATCTCACTAGTTCCGCGTAGATCGAGGGTCAATGTTCGGATGAAATCCTTACTCCGGCGATGATGCATTTCTTCCGGTCAAACTATATATTCCCAAGTTTGCCTTGTTCTCCTTCCCAATTTTCTAGAGGTATTGTCGTTTGAAACCCCTACACCTCTCCGTTTTTTCTCCCTGCTTGTTTTTCTTTGTTTGCCGTGGTTTATTGAATAAATTTGGAGGTGGAGATGATGTTTGTGATGGTGGTGGGACTGTTATAGGGCCGTTGTAGGGGGTGCCGGGTGGATTTTTGGGAAGTGATGTATGAGATGGTTTGGTGACTCGACGAGAGCTTGGCGAGGCATGTGTGTGGTGTAGCTTGGCGAGGCAGTGATGGGGGCTGTTTAGTGTAATGGTGGTAGCGGTGATGGTGCTGCGATGTATGTGTGTGATGGTGGCACTGATTAGGCAGTGACGAGGGCGTAGAATGGAGGTTTAGGCTGGGAACAATGGCTTTTTGTTTTGGTGTTTCAATGATGTTTCCGTGGCTGTTAGTGGCACGGTTTAGGCAGCGACAACGGTGTAGAGCTGATTCGAGGTAGTGACGAAGCAAAGCAACTGCTCCTGTCGATGACGTTGAATGTTGATTCGAACATAGTGATTTTGTAGTGGACGTCGAAGCAGCGGAGACAAACCTGTGATGATGGTTTTCAGGCAGCGGGTGGTACTATTTTGGCGCTGTATCAGTTTGAGCGGAAGTGTAACAGTGTTGCTTGGAGGCTGCTTTAATGTTGATGGTGCGAGGGAAATACAGTGGAGATAGCTTGGACATTGATTGAAGCAGCGTTGACAATAGCGACGTCGATGCAGCGACGATGAAGTAAAGGCAGTGGTTAGGCTTTCGGTTTGGCTTTTGCCTCGTCGGGTTAGAAAACAAGTCTTTAGCATCCCTTTTTCTTCTTTGTCCTTGGTTACTTTAAATGTTTAGTTTAGCTCTTAACATGTTAGATTGTATAGGCTGAATTCATAGTATCTTGTTGTTAGTAAAGTTTGAATCGTGATATATTGAAATGGAATTAGTTTTTTCCCGATTAAGCTGTTCGTTGTAGTTATGTTTGCAATTATGCTACTTTGCTGCACAATGGATTTGTTTTAGAACTTGTCTAGATCAAGTATGAGTTTGTTGTTCATCATGTTTCTTGTCTACTAGGCTAGGGAAAGAAATTCTGAAATGTTTGAAGGTCCAGAACGGTTTGAATTGAAGCTTAGTTGTTGTTTAGTGTGTTTTGGCTCCATTTAAGTTGGTGTAAAATTCTGGAAATCTGAAAAGAAAAAAAAAAGAGTCAAAGAATCAGGAAAAGTTAAAAAGGGTCAGTTGAGAGTACAACCTTTCACATGGGTTGTACCCTTTTTCTGAAAAGCTAAAGTTTGGCACATGGGTTGTAATTTTACCCAAGCTTTTCACTTTCACTTTTGTATATTTATTGAGAGTTTTACTCTCACTTTAGGAGAACACAGGCAGACACACACACAAAAGAGAGGCAGATCTGAATTTTCTTAGGAAAAAAGAGAGAATCTGAGAGAGAGAAAAAGAGTAAGAAATTCAATTAAAAAAAATAGAAGCAAGGGAGAGTAAGGAAAAAAAAGGGTTTTAGAGTTGAAGTTTAGATTTAAAAGGGGCTGTTAAGGTTTATTACTGCTGCTGGTTGCTGTGCCATTTTCGTGGCTGTTTCATGGGTCTGTTGGTGGTTGTTTAGCGCTTCTTTCTTTGAGCTCCTTGCTAAGTTTAAGCTAAAAGGTGCTTTCTTCTGTTGCTGTAGGAAATTAGCCCAAAGGTAAACACTTCCTACCATTTATTCTGTTGCAATTATGTTGGCCTTTTAATGATTTGAATTTATGTTTAAAGAGGTCCATTTCCAACCTTGAAATTTAGACGGGGCTCAACAAACATGATATCCTTGTCTTTGCTTACACTTTAGATGTGATGTTTACTGTACATGTTTAAGAAAACTGAAATGATGAATGTTGTTGGTTGCATGTTAAAGGCCAGCCCTTTTTTTATTCTTGTGTTATTTTACAATTATGGAGTAGTTGATTAAACCAGCCTTGCTTTCAAAAAATGGGTAAATAAATAATCAGACTTGGAAGGTGTTAAACTTGTTTAAAAAATGAGATAAAAAATAAGATGTATAGTAAAAATTAGGACTTGAATGCAAACTTGTCAAATTGAGCATTTGGACAGTGAATGGTTAAGATTCATCACGCTAAGAATTGATATGAACCTAACTTGCAAATTTGGAATTGCAGTAGGCAAGTCTTAGGATCTAAGAAAATAATAATACAACTTGTTTATGGTCTGAACGTTGAGAATCTGAAGTGGAATTGCTAAACACGATTGATTTGCTCCATTTAGTGATTAAATCGGATCCATTGCCAAAATATAACTCAAGGCGGCTTAAGTAAATGTGTGAAAATTTGTCACGGTATGCCAAAAAATGCGATCGAAGTTTAATTAATAACTCATTTTAAGTCAAAAGATTTCGAACGGGTGAAGTGCCTGCGCGATTTAATTGATTTAAGTCGGAAGATTTCGAACGGGTGAGGTGCTCGCGCGATCATATCTCGATTTTGAGTTTCTATTTGAACGGACAAAATTAATAATAAATCGAAGCGTAACAAATCAAGGCAAAATATAACAAACAATTTCGAAAGATCGAAATGCGTCAACAAAAGCAACTGTGCTTGGCACAGGACTCGAGGGTGCCTAACACCTTCCCGAGAGTCAACCGAGATCCTTACCCGGAACTCTGACGCAGACCATTTACGAGTCATAGGTGTTCTAGGTACACCACTTTGGTGACTTGGCACACCTTTAACTTGTCAAGTGGCGACTCCGAAAATCTCTTAATAATTAGTGTACCTATCAACACCTAGTCACAACCTTTTAAAACATATAAAGTCTTTCTTTTTTGAGTTGAAAAAAGGGTCGTGACAGCTTGGCGACTCCGCTGGGGAGGAAAGTGAAAACTGAGAGTCTCAGGCTAAACTTTGTCGCTTTCGGATTTTGAATTTTGTTTGTATATATTGCCTTGAATGTTACTGCTTTGATATGTTTGAACTGTATATACACAATTGTCTTCTCTCGTACACCTCTGAGTCTTCTGGAACACTGCGCACATGCACGCCAGTTTCGCTTCGGCGTCTGGAATTTTTGTCGTGTCTCAGGACACAAAAAGTTAACCCTTCTTAGGAGGAGGTGCGTTGGGTTAGGCCGTTAGACGTTGTCGACCGGTACCCCCGAGGCACTTCCAAATTGCCAGAAACTATAGAACATGGACCCATTGAGTCACCTAGAGTTGAACCTGTGCTTTTATCTAGGCCGATTTATTTGCATGTCATCAGACTTAATGAGGTGCGGTACACCGGTACCGCATTTGTCTAGGCTGACTCCCTCGTGTCATAATGGGGCCCACGTCCCTAAAAGACACATAATGAGCATATAATGTGTTGCATTTGTTTAGTCGAAGGGTTGTTATGCTGACCGATCACCGAGGGGCGAGAGCCAAATTTTGAAGGAAAAAAAAAAGGAAGGGAAAATGATAGAAAGGTTGGGTTCAGTCCCGTGTTTCGAAATAGTTTTTGTTTAGTTGTCATTTTACGCCGTTATAGTGGCGAATTTTTTCAAGAACTCTTAGAGTCTAATTTTGTGTCCGGGTTTGGTCTCAAGTATTAGAAAATAATTTGTCATAATTTTGCGCCGGTATAATGGCAAAATTTCGAGACCCTTTTGTGTTTGTGTCCAAGTCAAGTTTGTATTTTGAAATTAATTTATCGGGGTTTTACGCCGTCATAATGGCCAATTTTAGAAATCAATTTTGCGTCTAATTTGTGTAATATTTTGTGTCGTCCTAATTGCCGGATTTTGTAAATACTCTAAAGATTTTTTCTCGAATTAGATCAAAGAGTTTGTTTCAAACAAAAAAAAAAAACAAAAACAAAACAAAAAAAAAATCGTGTCCGTCTTTGTGTTGTCGTACTGTTCGATTTTGGGATTGAAAATAAAAAAAAAATTAAAAAAAAAAGATTTTGTTTTCATAATACGTTCTTAAGTTCAGTTTGAATCTCGGGTTGAGTTTAATTTTTCATTTAAAAAAAAAAATTGGAAACCCAATTTATTTTATTTTGTTTAAAGTCAAGTCAGGGTATAGACGAAAAATTGTAATTAGCTAAGTTGCATTTTGTGTCGATCCTCGTGAAATAATCCGACTCCGCTAAATGTCGAGTCCCATTATTTTCACCGTCTGAGTGTACCCGCCCAATGTGTCAGTTTGTATATATCTTTGACTCGTGCATCATGTCAAGCATATTATTTTGAGTCGGTCTAGTATCGTTGTTAAAATCATGTTGTTGAGTCAGAAAGGACTTTTTGAAAAAAAAAATCAAACAAATGAAAGAAAATTGAAAAAAAATGTCTATTGAGTCGGTCTAGTGTCGTAGTTTAAATTTTTCTATTACTTTGATGTAAGGAATATTCGAAAAAAAAAAAGAAACTCCAAGCTCGTCTTTGTTTTAGATTACGCGCCAGTTACAATTTTGTTCTAATTTTGCTCAAGGCACGTAGCAATCTTTCGGGGATACGACCGGTATACTCGGCTTACGCCGTTAACCGTTTTGGGATGACGCATAACAACCTTAGGCTTGCAATATGTGTTTCTTTGGTGCTAACCTGATTTGTTTGAATAGTTTGGAGTTGGAGATTTGGTACGGAATCCTGGCATCAACCCATCCGTACAGAATTAAATCAAAAGGACTTGTGACTTCACCCGTAGCCATGCCATCCGATGGAGAAAGATCCGAGACCGGTGCCCAGGAACTCTTGGCACTGGAAAATGAGAGATTGACTGAGGAGGTTAATACTTTGAAACAACTCGTGGCCGACATGCATCACGCACTGACCACAGGACGGGCACCTCCTCCTATTCCAACCAACCTAGATGGGGTTGTTCCAGCAACGGTACAACGAGCACCGGGCACATCTATAGCAGTTGAGGATCCCACTTATCCTACTGGTCTTGCCCCTGTCCGTGGCGTACCAAATGAAACTGAAGTGCGTCCTCATTCACCACCTCCACTAGAAGGACAGCATGGCCCACCTTTCCCACAGGTTCCAACTTTTCGGGGCCCAGTTAGGCCTGCTATGGCCAGGTCCAACAGCGAACCACATCTCCAGGCTGGGGATCATCATTATGATCAGCACCATGAACCCAATTTCCGACATAGTGACTCATATGATCAGGGGTTCCATCGCGAGTTCCAAGTTGAGGTTGATCGATCAGGAAAGCTTGATGATAGCGAGGTTATGAGAAAGGTGAAGGGCCTAGAACAAGCTGTGAGAATTATGCAGGGATATGGAGATCATTTCAATACTTCTTTCAAGGATCTTTGCCCTTTCCCCGAATTGCAATTGCCAGAGGGATTCACAGTGCCAAAGTTCGATCTATACACCGGGCAAGGAGATCCAAGAGTTCATATGAAGACCTACTGCAACAAAATGAGAGGGGTCAAGAAAAACAAGCTGTTCATAGCCTACTTTTCCGAAAGCTTGGGGGGTGCAGCTGCTGAATGGTTCATGAGGCAGGATGTAACTAAATGGTTGGCATTTGATGACATGGCGCAGGCATTCTACGACCAGTACAAGTACCACATTGAAGTTTTGCCAGATCGATCCTCTTTGGATGCGATAAAAAAGAAGCCAAGTGAAAGCTTTAGAGAGTACGCCCTCAGATGGCGCGAGCAGGCCGCTCGAGTGAGCCCCGCGATCCCGGACGATGACATGGTCCATTTGTTCATTGAGGCGCAAGATGAGGCGTTCTATGGTTCATTGATCGCCGCCTTTGGGAAACCGTTTAGTGAAGTCGTCAAGATGGGAGAAATGATTGAGAGAGGAGTCAAAGATGGCAAGATTGTGAGCCAGACCACACTGAAAGCAACTACACAGGCTGTGCAGGCAGGAGCCTTTGGGAAGAAGAATCAAGATGATGTAGCCATGGTGGGTTCGGGTTCACAAAAGTGTAGCGAGAAAAGATACAATCAAACCCACTCATACCAAGCTCCACAAATATATCCTCCGCAACACTACTACACCTCACAAAATCCGCAGTATTCCGTCCCTCCACCCCACTAGTCAATCCATACAGTGCAGCCATATGTTCCAATATCGTCTTATCCGCAATGGCGCGCTCCAGCCCCACATCCCATATATCCCATTCACCAAACTCAACATAACCAATTCCAGCCTCCACCGAACCTTCCCTACCGGCCAAGAGGTCCTCCAGGCTTTCGCCTAAAGGTCGAGTATAAAAAGATGCATCAAGTGAAAAAGAATGAGTTCACGCCAATTGGAGAATCTTATGCCGAAATTTTTCAGAAGTTGCAAGCTTTGGACATACTGAAACCAATCAATGGAGGAATGCATCCTAGGGATAGGGTTGACGACTCTCGTCAATGTGCTTACCATTCAGGTGCACCGGGGCATGACACTGAGGATTGCCATTTCCTCAAGAGGGATATCCAAGCTCTGATAGATAATGGTCTGATCCAAGTCGAGGGCTCAAATGCGCCAGATGTCAACCAGAACTCATCGCCCGTCCATGATGATGTGTATATGGTGGGAATGGTATGTGGAGAAGATTTGAGAGCTGAATCTGCAATGCCGACAGTGCCTGTTGGTGATGTGTCAATTAGGGCCAACCAAATGCTTGTAACAGTGAACTGTGCTCCTGAAATTGTGCTTGGAGTAGCAGACAGAGTAAAGGGTGATGAAATGAAGAAGACAAACATGTCTCTGGAGAAACCAATTCCAAATCTTACTCGGTCATTCATCAGTCCCAAAGAAGTGAAGTCTGCCCTAATGGGACTTGAAGAAAATAAGGAAAAGAAGAAGAAATTGCAAGATTCAGGGATTTTCTTTGGTGTCAGCATGGTGCATCCTTGTGAAGGGCTCAACAATGCATGAAAAGCAGGAAACTGGTCCTGACTTGCCATTGAGTTACTGTGAAATATTGTAGCTTGTTTTGCTAATCTTTCTATGTACTTGGTTATTCAAGGGTTGTAACCCAAGTGCATTATTTTTCTTGTTCAAACCCTTATATCTTCAATTCAATGAAAAGCGGGATCCTTTTCTCGTCTCAACATTATGTCTCTTATTTTCCTTCTTGATCTTGTTTTCTTAGTATTCTGTTTTATATTTTGTCGACCTTAACAACATGACATGCGTGCGGAATTTATGTCTTGATCTAAACACGTGGTCTGACATTGTGAGCTATCTGAGTAGTAACGAGAGACAAAAGAGGGAGCGAAATAAGTTGGAAATTAATCTGTAGTTATCCAATAAAGGAGATCGGTGAGAAGTTCAAGATCGTGCACAGTCGCTTCGACCAAATTTAGAATACCAGTTCTGAGAGCCATCATTCAAGCAGAAGTCGAGGACGCGTGTGGATCAATCCAGGTCAATTCATTGAATCATTATTTGTATGAGGCATTCTTGGGTTGGGATGACGAACGGCTTTCATTTTTGCTACCCAAACACTATACCAATTTTCTAGCCCTTTGAGCCTTGCGTATTTTTTTTTTCTTTGGCTACCCTCATTTGGAATCAATGTGATCGAAATTGGAAAAATGAAAACAAGAAAGGAAAAAAAAATTGAAAAGAAAAAACAAAAATCTACCTCAGTGGTAGAGCTACGTCTGACCTGATTCCTCTCAAAAGGATACGTAGGCAACCATTCGGGTGCGGTCATAATAGGGGAAAGTTCATTTTTCCCTTATTCCTCGTTGACGCAAAAGCTTGCCTCCAAGTTTGCGGCCAATGTCAAAAGAAATTCAAATCCCCAATGTATGCTAAACTGGGGCAGAAGTTTGTTTTTATTTTATTTAAAAAAAAATAAAAATAAAATAAAAACAAACTTCTATGTTGTTGTACCATCTATTCATATGTTTCATGAGATATCAGTCTCAAAATCGAGGAAGAAACTCAAAGCACCCAGTTTATCATAAACTGGGGCAGAAGTTTAATTTTTTAAAAAAAGGGAAAAGGAGAAAGTCAATTCCTTTTGCTTTCTTTGTTCATCTCGGGGGAAGGTCTCAATATCCCCTATGTTTGCATATCAGAAAACTCAAAAGATAATTCCTCGGTTTTTCAATAAATTGGGGCTACAGTTTTTGTTATTTTAAAGGAAATGATTCCAAGGGTTGTATCATTCACCAAGTCGTTTCATGAGATGCTTTCATACCGCTCTTGAAAACAAAGAAAAAAAAATAAAAAAGAAAAAAAAGAAGGAATCCCCAATTTGCCTAAACTGGGGAAAGGTTTGGTTTATTTTTCAAAAGCGATGATTTCAAATCTTGTGATGCTCATTCTAGTCGTCTCATGAGATGTTTCTGAGTTTTTATGCTGAATCCTGTTCTTCATAGCCTAACCAAATCCAATGTTACAGTCCAAATAAAGACCCTTCTGACCGATCATTGAGAATGTCAAGCCGAGTAGGGTATCAAGGGATAAGTTCCACGCTGTAAAGTCGCATTCTTATAAGCCGACAATCTCATTTGGGAGCTGGGAGCACCAAGGTCATTAAAGGAGAAATTCTCCGAGCAATCAAGATAAAGGCCAAATTGAAGGAAGAAAAGAAAGACGGGGTCGAGCAGCAAAGAAAGATCGGAGGTCGATTGGGAAAGAGCGAAAAATGACAAAAATGAAAAGAAAAAAAAGAGAGAGAAAAAAAAAGTGAAGTCTTGTCGGTAAAAACCTGAAAGGGCGCTGCAAGACAATAGTGAGTTAAAAGAACAAAGAGAGAGGCTAGTCGGTGAAAACCCGAAAGGGCACTACTAGTCGAATGAGGGTCGTTAGATTTGCCATCAAACAACATTTGAAGAATGGGAGCAAAATCAGGGATAGATCGTGTGAACGGATGAAGAGTTGATTCCAAAATGCATGTCATGTTTAATAAGGTCGTTATTTCACCTCCGAATAAGTTCTTCTTTTTCTGGAGACATCTTTCATTCAATGTCTCCTCTTGAAATTCTTTCATTTAATTTTCTTCTCATTTCTTTCCGAGCAATAGAAAGCTTCGCAAAGCTCGTTTACAAGTTTCGTAGTCGTGCTAGAGCAAGTCAGGACCAACTTAGATAATTGGAGCCCTAATGTTTCACATCGGCACAAAGAATGCCACACTAAGGAATGTACCATGAAGTAGATCATCAAAGGATATGCAGATTTCAAGATGCAGTTAAATTTCAAATCAAAGCCTGCCAAGCAACAATTTCAAGCTTTCAACAGTCAAAGCCCGCCCGAGCGGCAATTTCAAGTTTCAGAAATTTCATTCAAGTCAAAGCCCGTCAAAGCGGCAATTTCAACTTTCAAGTCAAAGCCCGCCCGAGCGGCAATTTCAAGTTTCAAAGATCCACTGGATTAGTTGGAGCTTCAGACCAGTTCATCAGCTTGTGGAGAATGAGGGAGTAGTTTAGAGAAGTCGAGGCACCCACCTGGAGAATGAGGGAGTAGTTTAGAGAAAGTCGAGGCACCCACCTGGAGAATGAGGGAGTAGTTTAGAGAAAGTCGAAGCACCCACCTGGAGAATGAGGGAGTAATTTGGAAAGCCGAGGCACCCACCTGGAGAATGAGGGAGTAGTTTAGAGAAAGTCGAGGCACCCACCTGGAGAATGAGGGAGTAGTTTAGAGAAAGTCGAGGCACCCACCTGGAGAATGAGGGAGAAATTTGGAAAGTCGAGGCACCCACCTGGAGAATGAGGGAGTAGTTTAGAGAAAGTCGAGGCACCCACCTGGAGAATGAGGGAGTAGTTTAGAGAAAGTCGAGGCACCCACCTGGAGAATGAGGGAGTAATTTGGAAAGTCGAGGCACCCACCTGGAGAATGAGGGAGTAATTTGGAAAGTCGAGGGACCCACCTGGAGAATGAGGGAGTAGTTTAGGGAAGTCGAGGCACCCACCTGGAGAATGAGGGAGTAGTTTAGAGAAAGTCCAGGCGCCCACATGAAGAACGAGGGTATCCGTTTCTGTAAAGAGGCAAGACCCATCAGAGTGATGGTTTTCAATTCAGCAAGAACAAGACCCATCAGAGTGATGGTTTTCAATTTCCAGCATAAGCAAGACCCATCAGAGTGATGATTTCTAATTTTCAGCAAAAGGCAAGACCCACCAGAGTGGTGGTTCCAGTTTTATCTTTCAAGTCAAAGCCCGTCAAAGCGGCAATTCTATTCATGTCAAAGCCCGTCAAAGCGGCAATTTCATTCAAGTCAAAGCCCGTCAAAGCGGCACTCTCAGCATTCAAGTCAAAGCCCATCAAAGCGGCAATTTCAGCATTCAAGTCAAAGCCCGTCAAAGCAGCAATGTCAATTTTCAAGTCAAGACCGTCAAAGCGGCAATATCAAAGCCCGTCAAAGCGGCAATTTCAACTTTCAAGTCAAAGCCCGTCAAAGCGGCAATTTCAATTTTCAAGTCAAGACCGTCAAAGCAGCAATTTCAAAGCCCGTCAAAGCGGCAATTTCAGCATTCAAGTCAAAGCCCGTCAAAGCGGCAATTTCTACATTCAAGTCAAAGCCCGTCAAAGCGGCAATTTTACATTCAAGTCAAATCCCGTCAAAGCGGTAATTTTACTTTCAAGTCAAAGCCCGTCAAAGCGGCAATTTCAACTTTCAAGTCAAAGCCCGACCGAGCGGCAATTTCAAGTTTTCAAGACTACTTTGGTAGTGGGAGCTTCGGACCAGTTTATCAGCTTGGGAAGCATGAAGAAGTTAGCTTAGGAATTGTAATTTTACATTTCAAATGTTGTATTTTCATTTTTTCTTTGTAAAGCAGTGACCACCAGCCAGCTAGCCAGCAACCAGCGACAGTGACCAGCATCAACTACTCTAGTGTGTCAAAGTGTCTTGTGTTAGTCCGGGTAAGTCTAGCAGCGTCGAGTCAGTCCCAGTTAGTTCTGAGAGTGTCTAGAGTTAGGTTGCGTATGTCTAGAGAGTGCTTCGTGTTAGTATAGGAGAGTCTAGTGTCTGTTTATATGCGGTAGTCCCAGCTGCCGCACGTGAGGAACTACACTGACCTGATTCCTTAGTCCGGGGATATGTAGGTAGTATTGATCTGGTTTGGACCGAAATTCAAGGTACGGTCACCATTTTGCATGCTCTTGGCTAGAACCAAAAAATCAAAATTAGTCGTGATTATATCTTTGTCCGAAAACTCTTCGATGTTCTCGAACAAAGAGGGGCAGCTGTAATCACCTAATTTTGGCACCAAATTCAGGATAAGTGCTAAATTTGACGTGCTAATTTAGCTAAGAGTTTTGCTTATTTTTCCTTAGATTTTTTGTCGATTTCTTTGGCTATTTCAGTTATTTAATTAAGTAAAATTACCGAAAACTATCTCAAAAGGACATTTGGTTGATTAGTTATGTGTGTGATAATTTAGTTAAGTGTGACATTTATATTTTGTGTGTGTTTTACTAGTTAATTAGGATTTAGTTTAGTTTGAAATTAAGTACACTTTGTATGGTATTAAACTATAAAAGAATTGGCCATTGGGCCACTTGAAAAATCAGAAAAAAATGGACCAGCCCACTACCATTAGCCATTAGTCGACCCGTTAGCCCAATCCAATTAGCCGACCCGGCCCGTTTCCCCTTTTAATTCCCCAATTACTCACACCCAATTACACAAAACAAAACACAAAACACTTTACCCCTAAAAAATTTTCCCATTGCACACAGATAAAACAAAAAATCAGGCGAGCCATGGCAACTCTTCTCCGCCGCGAGCTCTGTCACCGGCGACGGAGAACCACTGCCGTCCGGCGAAAATTTTATATTCCTAGGACCGTCTCGAGCCCCTCATGCCCGATTTGAGCTCGATTTCTCCAAAATCTCACTAGTTTCGCGTAGATCGAGGGTCAATGTTCGGATAAAATCCTTACTCCGGCGATGATGCATTTCTTCTGGTAACTATATATTCCCAGGTTTGCCTTGTTCTCCTTCCCAATTTTCTAGAGGTATTGTCGTTTGAAACCCCTACACCTCTCCGTTTTTTCTCCCTGCCTGTTTTTCTTTGTTTGCCGTGGTTTATTGAATAAATTTGGAGGTGGAGATGATGTTTGTGATGGTGGTGGGACTGTTATAGGGCCGTTGTAGGGGGTGCCGGGTGGATTTTTGGGAAGTGATGTATGAGATGGTTTGGTGACTCGACGAGAGCTTGGCAAGGCATGTGTGTGGTGTAGCTTGGCGAGGCAGTGATGGGGGCTGTTTAGTGTAATGGTGGTAGCGGTGATGGTGCTGCGATGTATGTGTGTGATGGTGGCACTGATTAGGCAGTGACGAGGGCGTAGAATGGAGGTTTAGGCTGGGAACAATGGCTTTTTGTTTTGGTGTTTCAATGATGTTTCCGTGGCTGTTAGTGGCACGGTTTAGGCAGCGACAACGGTGTAGAGCTGATCCGAGGTAGTGACGAAGCAAAGCAACTGCTCCTGTCGATGATGTTGAATGTTGATTCGAACATGGTGATTTTGCAGTGGACGTCGAAGCAGCGGAGACAAACCTGTGATGATGGTTTTCAGGCAGCGGGTGGTACTGTTTTGGCGCTGTATTAGTTTGAGCGGAAGTGTAACAGTGTTGCTTGGAGGCTGCTTTAATGTTGATGGCGCGAGGGAGATACAGTGGAGATAGCTTGGACATTGATTGAAGCAGCGTTGACAATAGCGACGTCGATGCAGCGACGATGAAGTAAAGGCAGTGGTTAGGCTTTCGGTTTGGCTTTTGCCTCGTCGGGTTAGAAAACAAGTCTTTAGCATCCCTTTTTCTTCTTTGTCCTTGGTTACTTTAAATGTTTAGTTTAGCTCTTAACATGTTAGATTGTATAGGCTGAATTCATAGTATCTTGTTGTTAGTAAAGTTTGAATCGTGATATATTGAAATGGAATTAGTTTTTTTCTGATTAAGCTGTTCGTTGTAGTTATGTTTGCAATTATGCTACTTTGCTGCACAATGGATTTATTTTAGAACTTGTCTAGATCAAGTATGAGTTTGTTGTTCATCATGTTTCTTGTCTACTAGGCTAGGAAAAGAAATTCTGAAATGTTTGAAGGTCCAGAACGGTTTGAATTGAAGCTTAGTTGTTGTTTAGTGTGTTTTGGCTCCATTTAAGTTGGTGTAAAATTCTGGAAATCTGAAAAGAAAAAAAAAAGAGTCAAAGAATCAGGAAAAGTTAAAAAGGGTCAGTTGAGAGTACAACCTTTCACATGGGTTGTACCCTTTTTCTGAAAAGCTAAAGTTTGGCACATGTGTTGTACTTTTACCCAAGCTTTTCACTTTCACTTTTGTATATTTATTGAGATTTTTACTCTCACTTTAGGAGAACACAGGCAGACACACACACAAAAGAGAGGCAGATCTGAATTTTCTTAGAAAAAAAAGAGAGAATCTGAGAGAGAGAAAAAGAGTAAGAAATTCAATTAAAAAAAAAATAGAAGCAAGGGAGAGTAAGAAAAAAAAAGGGTTTTAGAGTTGAAGTTTAGATTTAAAAGGGGCTGTTAAGGTTTATTACTGCTGCTGGTTGCTGTGCCATTTTCGTGGCTGTTTCATGGGTCTGTTGGTGGTTGTTTAGCGCTTCTTTCTTTGAGCTCCTTGCTAAGTTTAAGCTAAAAGGTGCTTTCTTCTGTTGCTGTAGGAAATTAGCCCAAAGGTAAACACTTCCTACCATTTATTCTGTTGCAATTATGTTGGCCTTTTAATGGTTTGAATTTATGTTTAAAGAGGTCCATTTCCAACCTTGAAATTTAGACGGGGCTCAACAAACATGATATTCCTTGTCTTTGCTTACACTTTAGATGTGATTTTTACTGTACATGTTTAAGAAAACTGAAATGATGAATGTTGTTGGTTGCATGTTAAAGGCCAGCCCTTTTTTTTTTTATTCTTGTGTTATTTTACAATTATGGAGTAGTTGATTAAACCAGCCTTGCTTTCAAAAAATGGGTAAATAAATAATCAGACTTGGAAGGTGTTAAACTTGTTTAAAAAATGAGATAAAAAATAAGATGTATAGTAAAAATTAGGACTTGAATGCAAACTTGTCAAATTGAGCATTTGGACAGTGAATGGTTAAGATTCATCACGCTAAGAATTGATATGAACCTAACTTGCAAATTTGGAATTGCAGTAGGCAAGTCTTAGGATCTAAGAAAATAATAATACAACTTGTTTATGGTCTGAACGTTGAGAATCTGAAGTGGAATTGCTAAACACGATTGATTTGCTCCATTTAGTGATTAAATCGGATCCATTGCCAAAATATAACTCAAGGCGGCTTAAGTAGATGTGTGAAAATTTGTCACGGTATGCCAAAAAATGCGATCGAAGTTTAATTAATAACTCATTTTAAGTCAAAAGATTTCGAACAGGTGAAGTGCCTGCGCGATTTAATTGATTTAAGTCGGAAGATTTCGAACGGGTGAAGTGCTCGCGCGATCATATCTCGATTTTGAGTTTTCATTTGAACGGACAAAATTAATAATAAATCGAAGCGTAACAAATCAAGGCGAAATATAACAAACAATTTCGAAAGGTCGAAATGCGTCAACAAAAGCAACTGTGCTTGGCACAGGACTCGAGGGTGCCTAACACCTTCCCGAGAGTCAACCGAGATCCTTACCCGGAACTCTGACGCAGACCATTTACGAGTCATAGGTGTTCTAGGTACACCACTTTGGTGACTTGGCACACCTTTAACTTGTCAAGTGGCGACTCCGAAAATCTCTTAATAATTAGTGTACCTATCAACACCTAGTCACAACCTTTTAAAATAAGAAGTTTTTCTTTTTTAAGTTTAAAAAGGGTCGTGACAAGTATCAGTATTGTTTGCTTGGCATCTTGTTGTGCCTCATTCTGTTATAATGTCAAGTTAGTCTACCGCTCTTTGGAATGCAGTGTTGGTAGTATGATAGAATTCTTATTCATGACCATCAGAAAATGTCATTGTTTCTTCCGATATAAAGTTATTACTCCCTCCGTCCCAATTTATGTAGCACCATTTGACCGGACACGGAGTTTAAGAAAATAGAGGTTGACCTTGTTAAATATCAATTGTACCCTTGAAAAAGTAAGAGAGAGAAGATTTGAGTAATAAAAAAGTTGTTGGTAGGTTTAAAAGTATGTAGGGCCCAACAAGGATAAAATAGAGATGATGCATTAAATAGTTGTCAAATAAGGAAAGGTGCCACTTATTTTGGGACAAACAAAAAAGGAAATGGTGCCACATAAATTGGGACGGAGGGAGTAATAAATAATACTCGATCTATGTGTCTCCTCTTGGTTCAAAACGCTAGTAAAGTCATGTTATCCTATGAGCTTGTCTGGGTTATAAAAGGGTTTCTGGTAAATTGTCAGAGTTTCCTTCTTATTGGAAGGGTGAGTTGGCATAGATGTTCCATAAAACTCATTTAATGTCTATCTCTTCAATTGTGATTCTTTGGTTAGCCTGACTTGGAAGTAGTGTAGCTCTGGGAGCCATGCAAATAAAAAGATGAGCTTCCTGAAGCTCTAATTATTTCTATCCTCAGTCCATTACCATCTTTTCTTTGTTCGGCACGGGTGAGCTTAGGCGGTCAGTAGCCTCTTATGATGTTCCCTGTGTGGAGCCAGAGTGCGTGTCAAGGTAGCTGGGTAAGTGCATTGTTGTGTTTAGAACTACTAAAGGTAATGAGGGGCATCATTTGACCTCTGATTTGATCCATCAGGCGGTAGTGCTTATGACAAAGATATAGAGTTGTGAACTGGGGAGTTGCAGTCGTTTGACAACTCGAGAGGGTAATTTGGTAGCTCAGGTCTGAGCTGCATTCTATTTTTAGCTATGTCTTCCTTAGTCCGGTAGACTGTGCGAGGATGACTATTTCTATTCAAGTTAGTGGTATGAGTTAATGCTCTAAGTGGAGGAGTCTTCCTCCAATTGATACCGAATCATAATATTAAATCTCTCAGGCGTTGCTGAAGCGTAAGCTAAGTCTTAGTTCCACCGATTTGTTCTATATCGTAAAGTATATCGACGAGGTGATTTGTTGGCAGAATCATGTTAATCCATCTAGAGTTTCGTGTATCTTTGTTTCGAAAATATAAGAACTCTCCTCTCGTGATCGAGGAAGGATCAACTTAGTCAGAATAAGCTGGGCAACGATGTGAGGATATTATCAAGATATATTTTATTCCAAGAGTTCGGTGTACATGTATTCTATAATCAGAAAATAATGCCCATGGAGTAGTTTACAAAGGTCAGCAAGTTCTCTTGTTATCTATATGAACTTTTCTTTAGACTTAGGCTCGTTCGAGGACGAACGAGAGTTTAAGTGGAGGAGAATGAAACAAACTCGGTTAGTCGTTTTGGAAGATAGGACTCCGATTGGCGTGTCGATAATTTTAAAATATTCGTAAGGTCCATTGGGACTTATCTGTAAAATTTGAGCTAAATCAAACCTCGTTTGATAGGCATCAGAAGAAGGTTTCAGTTTTTATTGTCGATAAATATTAAAAAGAGATTTTCGACCTCGGTTTTGGCGAATGAGCCCCGATTCGAAATTCGAAAGCGCCATTAGGTTCGTATGATTATTTATGAATTTTGTGAACTTTCGAAAGCAAATTTCGATGTTGTTTGGATAGTTTCCGCTAAAATGCCGAAAGTTAAATAATTTGACTTTTTTCTATTTAAATTCGCATCTTGAGTTTCTGGAGCCCGATTTAAGATCCGCCTTCGTGAGTATGTTACATATATTTTGTATAACTTTTATGAAAAAGTTGGAATTATTTCGAATATCATAGGATACCGTTTTAATTTTCGTCGCGAAAAGAAAAGAAAATTAAAAAAAAAGAAAAAGAAAAAAAAACGACAAAAAAAGAAAAAAGAAAGAAATGAAAGGATCTGAGTATATGTCGGTTACGATCCCTCAGCAGATACATTCAACAAACAGAAACAAAAAAAACGAAACATGAATAGAGAAACGAGAATGACGCAGTAGAAAAAAATACTAGAAAATGAGGAAAGAGCCGGGAAAATAGTAGAATTTTTACCCCGAAACATTCAGGTAATGATCTTAATGCATTATTTGACTTTATTGCGTGTGTTTGAATATGTTTTAACGGTAAAACTTGGAATATTAGACATCGTTTTAATAAGTTCAATAAATAGTTTAAAGGGTCAAATGGACCCCGATAATAGAATTGATTATATACTCGTACTCAGTGAGTTATGGACAACACATAGATGTAATTTATTTAGGGTTTGGTTATGTGATTTTAAACTCAATACATAGGCCTGGCCTGCGTATTGAGTATGCGAATAGGGTATCAGGTTCCTAACCGGATTGTCATAAGATGTAAGGAATGAAGCCTTTAGCCTAATTTGATATAGTTTTCTGCTTATTGAATACAACAGGATCGTTTGGCAGTGAATGCAAAGGATAAAACAGTTTTTGAGTAACTGTGCTAACTTTGTAACAAGGTAAGTGTTTATATCCATTTCTTTGGAGGCCCCTAGCCTTGTGGATATTCTACCACGTGTTCCTTGCATGTGTAGCTGCCGATAGGCGTACTCATTACGCCTTAGATTTGAATTTACATTGTATATTGTATGTTATGCCCTGTTGTGGGTATTGCATTAAGCATATGAGCATTGCACTCTGGTTTTGAGCATTGCATATACTTCCCGGTTGGCGATGAGAGTCCCGCACCGGTGAAGGGTCATTATTACATATACTTCCCGGTTGGCGATGAGAGTCCCGCACCGGTGAAGGGTCATTATTGCATATACTTCCCGGTTGGCGATGAGAGTCCCGCACCGGTGAAGGGTCATTATTGCATATACTTTTCGGTGATCAATGAAAGTCCCGAGCCGGTGAAGGGTCATCATTGCATATACTTCCCGGTAATCGATGAGAGTCCCGAGCCGGTGAAGGATCATCATTGCATATACTTCCCGGTAATCGATGAGAGTCCCGAGCCGGTGAAGGATCATTATTGCATATACTTCCCGATTGACGATGAGAGTCCCGCACCGGTGAAGGGTCATTATTGCATATACTTCCCGGTTGGCGATGAGAGTCCCACACCGGTGAAGGGTCATTATTGCATATACTTCCCGGTTGGCGATGAGAGTCCTGCACCGGTGAAGGGTCAATTATTGCATATATCTCCTGGTAGACGATGAGAGTCCCGCGCTGGAGATGGGTATCAGGCTTATGTGACTGCATTGCATCATACCGCATTCATCCCATTTCATTGCACCGCATACTGACTATTGTGTGTATTGTGTTGTGTTTTATGTATGCGGTATGTATACTATGTCGTGGACATATCTTAGTTTGCATATATATATATATATATATATATTTCTAGCTCGTATTCTGGATTGCGGGGATCAGGTTGCACGCTGCAACGGTATAAATATATAGATCAGGTTGCACGCTGCAACGGTATAAATATATTGATCGGGTTGCACGCCGCGACGGTATAAATATATGGATCAGGTTGCACGCTGCAGCATGATGAATATATGGGTCGGGTTGCATGCCGCAACAGGATGTATTTTTGATTGTTGATATGTTCGGGATAATTTAATGTTCTGACTATCTTATGTTCCTGGTTGTTAATGAATTTATGATTCCATACGTGTTTCCAGTTATTATCTGGCTCTGCCTTTTCATAATTTAAATAAGAGGAATTTGACTTATCTGTTTCTTTTTTCCCTGGCTAGCTATCCTATTCTTTGAGGTGGCTAGTCCGCCCCACTTATTGAGTCCTTTTGACTCACCCTTGTTTGTTGTTTGTTTCTTGTCTATCTATTTTGTTTCGACAGGTTCGCTCCAGGATTGAGTTCGCCATATTGTGAAGGAGCGAAGACGACTTCAGTTGTCAGGGTGAGCCAGCTTTTATTTCGGATGGCCACCAGTTTATTGGTTATCATTTCAGTTGCATTTTGCTCCCTTCAGGAGGTCTCTGTCTTCTTTTGTACTCTTAGACGTCTAGTCTGGATAGCCCTAAACCTAGTATGTTGGGTAGTCAGCTATAATTTCTTTTGTACAGCTTAGAGATGTCAGTATGTCTGTGTTTTTTTAAGTCTTTTCCTTATTTATGAATTGTTATATTTATTATCCTAATTACATTAGTAAGGGTTCGCCCTACAGGTCTAGGGGAGGATGTCGGGTGCCCGCATGGCCTAACCGGATTGCGGGTCGTGTCAACCTTATACTTCAAATTTCTGAACTATGCCCAAAAACACGGACCCTACTCTGCTGTAAATTATTGAAATATGTCCAAAAATGCTGTCCTTACCATGTTATCATTGATGTTATGTTCACAAATGCGAATCCTATATATTTGCCGATGCAAACTCTATTCTTTTCAAATTGATGTAATGTCCACAAATGCGGACCTTATATATCCGCCGACACAGACTCTATACTTGTCAAATTGATGTAATGTCCACAAACGCGGACCTTATATATCCGCCGACGCATACTCTATGCTTGTCAAATGATGTCATGTCCACAGACGTGGACCCTATATATCCACCGACATGGATTCTATGCTTCTCAAATTTGTGTTATGTCCACAGACGCGGACCCTATATATCCACCAACATGGATTCTATGCTTCTCAAATTGATGTTATGTCCACAGACGCGGACCCTATATATCCACCGACATGGATTCTATGCTTCTCAGATTGATGTTATGTCCACAGACGCTGACCCTATATATCCACCGACATGGATTCTATGCTTCTTAGATTGATGTTATGTCCACATACGCTGACCCTATATATCCACCGACATGGATTCTATGTTTCTTAAATTGATGTTATGTCCACAGACGCAGACTCAATATATATCCACCGATATGGATTCTATGCTTCTGTCAATCTGATTGTCTTGCAAGAGTTGTTAGGTATACTCGGTACTTGTGTAAAGCTGCAATCATAGAAAACTTGTGAGTTTTCGGGGGAGGTTGACTTGTGCATTTGTTTTGTTGTACTCTGTTGCTATATCTTGTGTATTTTGTCCCCATGTCATGCCGTTTCTTTATCGGGCTATCTACCCTTCAGGTTGTATACCCTGCCAACACAAAAGTAAAGCATAGCAAAGAAAAAATGAATGCTTCTCATCGGGAGATGTTTGCCCATTACGTCGGGCTGTGTATCATGCGAACAAAAGTAAAGTAAAATGCGACAAATAGAATGCCATTGTTACATCGTGCAATGTGCTAAGAAGGCTATCGTATTGCTCTTATAATGTCTTTCTTGAAATTTTTGAGGGGATCTCAAAAATTTCTTCCCCAGTGTTAAGCTTGCGCCTTTTGGAATTTTTGAGGGGATCCTAAAAAATTTCTGCCCCAGTTTATTGTCTATGTCAGATCACCAAGAGATGGTGGTTGTATTGCAATGAACACCAATGTATTGGCTAAAATCTGCATTTGTCCTTTTGCGTGACGACTGGATATATCGACAACTCTGATTATGTGGATATTTGGATACCTAGACTGCGGTTTGGTGTTTGAATTTTGCCAGATTTTGGAGGCTGTCCAAAATTATGCTGGTCTTGGGTTATATTGGGATGTTTTCATGCTTTGTGCTTTTCAAAAGTTATGGAGCTAACTTTGATGGATTGGTCTTTGTAGAAAGTGTATTTGTAGTTTTGGGAGTTGAAGTTTCCATTTGTTGATTCGTGTCATATCATTTTCTTGCTTTGGTCGATCAGACTTTGAATTTTGTATTTTAGTATTGGATATTTTGCTGTGTCATGGTATTAAATATTCGGGTGATGAGTGTAGATCTAGGTTGGATTAAAATCCGGAGCGGGTATCTGAGGAGTAGTTTGTTTGCTGATTGCAATGTCCTTTGGTTGGGCTAAAGGAGTGAAGGTGTGAGGTTTTGTCTTTTTGTCTATCCTTGGTTGTGTTGAGCATGATAAGGTCTTCACAGAGGGGAAGTTGTTTATTATGTGAGTTGGGTGCAGTGTGAGGTTGTAAGTTTTGTCAGCTTCGGTTGTAGAGAGATTGGATTTCTTTGTTGTGACTCTCATATGGGTATAATGCAAGTTGTATGGGAATGTGATTGTCTGAATGTTCTTGGTGTCATATGCTGGTGGTTCAGGGGACTTTATTGTAGAGGAAAGTATTTTCAGCTTGGCTTGCCATTTCTACTTTTCTGAATGCATATTCTTGACCAACTTCAGTGTTCAAATGCGAAGCAACCGTAATGAGGTGGTGAAATACAAAAAACCGTGCGGGCACATTAGCAAAGACTTGAAGCAAAAATGACACATAAGCTTAAGAGGATGCCTAGACCGCAGATAAAGGATTAGTGCTTGAATTTGGAGATTATCATAGAACGCACAGATATCACAAAAGAGTGCTTTATATTGCAGTCAAAGCAATGATTTTGGTCAGATGACAGATGCTTTTAAGCGGGAATGAAGAATGGAATGTCAATGAAAGGTGATAAATATGTTGTGTAAGGAATAGGTTGTGTTGTGTGACGGAAAGGGAGGTTGGCTTTCATCGAACACCAAGATTTGAGCGCATTTGTTATGCCTTCTTGCGAATTTTTCTGTCATGATGCCTACGTGTCTTGCAAAGAGATACTTAATGTATTTCATACTTGCCAACCAACTGCTGTGATTCAAACTTTGCACCAATTTTTTTTTTGTTTGATAATATCTTATTGCTGAGCCGCCGAACTTGATGTAGGTTGCCTATGTATCATGTGTACTCTTAGATTGCTGCATCCTATTGTAGTTGTTGTCATGAGAATTCGCATCACTCCAATAAAGCCTTCGACCTAAATTACACCAAGAAGTTTATTTGTCTGTGCTTTATATAAAAACACCTCTTGCTCTTGTAAGTGTCTCAAATAACTTCATCGTCTTGCTTTATCTTTGCTAGTGGATAGGAATGCTTCCAAATGCTCAGGGAGTTCCTAGGTCTATTATATGATAAGAGCTTTGTCATTGTGTCTTTGCCTTCTTTTCAAATTGAATTGACTTGCCAACTCTCGGTTGTTGCGCACAAGTCTTTGCTACATCCCCTTGCTTTCCAATTCCTTATTGTCTTCCACTAGCCTTTTCACTGTTGTTTAGATCATGACAGGAGCCGGTTGGAAAATTTTTTGGATCAAAGTCATGTGTTGCAGGTGGTGTGACTGTGTAGACAGGAGCAACAATGTAATCTTCGGGTGTTGTGTCAAAAGGTATTGAGATGAGTCATGTGTGCCTTTGAGTTTGACCGATACCTCTCTTGCCTTGTCAACTTTTGCCTCCGTGTACGTAGTGCTAGTTGTAGAAAACTTTTCTTGTTTGACAAGTTGCTAGCAAGTGTACTTTGCTTAACCATATCTTTTGCCTTGGTATTCGACTTAAGCCAACCTTTGGATAATAGATTTTGAGTTAGTAATGTGGTAGGGAGTTATAAGGACATACGAAAGGTTTTAGATATAAGGATGTGGGCATAGAATTGGGAGAGTAAGTGACTTGGCAGGAGATTGAATTTGGAGAAAAAATTCACTTAAATCGAAAGAGACCTAGAGCCACCGACAAATTCATGTGATGCATACATGTTAAATAAGAAATGTATCCTATAACGCGAAGGATCATTTTACACGCGATGATTTTAAAAATGCCTTTATATAATGCCTAAAGGATAAACGCGTCTTATGTGTTATCCCGTCTATCAAGCGGTCGTTTCTGCCTTAAATTAGGATTTTAATGTCTCTTAGGTTACCTTCGTGCCTTTGAATGACATTAAATATAGAATAATTCTGACTGTTTATGAATAAACAGTCCTTTCTAATTCAATTTGGGCTTTTGACGCCTATTAGGTAACCTTTGTGCCTTTGAATGGTATTGAATGCAGAACAATGCCAATAAACAGTCCACATTTGCACGTTCAATCCCCTAGGTATATGCAAATAAATCATGTTCAATGCTCTTTAGGGGTTAAAAACTCGTTCGGATTGTTTGAACAAGTTGGCCGATTGGACTTGAGAACAAATCGACTAGTAATATATCATGATGCATGATTCCTAATATTGCTACTAAGGAATGGAGTTAGCTAGACCAGGCTTTATTATCCTCCCAACCAGACGACTCGAGAGTGGGAACATCACGGACCAAATAGATTCCAAATTGTTCCTCCTAAAGAAATTTTGTGAGGAAAGAGGCGGTCGTAACCACCATATTTTCAACGCATGATTTGAAACTTCCAGGAGTGGCGGAAAGTATGAGTGGTATGCACAAGTTAAAAAATGTACAAGTTTTGTAAGAGATGCATATGTTTTCTAAAAATGCATAAGCATTGTAAAAAAATGCACATATTGAAGTATTTCATAAAAAATAAATTTTAAAAAGGAGGAGTAACAATAAAAACGAAACAAACAAGTCAGTTTTGGAAAAATAAATTAATAGAAACTAGATCATACTTTAAAAAATACAATAAGAATAATGAAGTGAAATTGTTGTAAAGAAAAATATTTATCAATTTTATGGAAGATTTGAAAACAGTTGAAGTGTGATATGTATCGTACTATCCTAAAAGAACCTTCCAAGAGTTGGGTAATCTAGAAAAGGATACGGTTCCCCAGGCAGACAACCAAGGGGTGGGAACATTTGGAATGACCGGCTGTACCACGGACCAACTATACCCAAACTGTTCTCCCTAAAGAATTTTTTGAAAGTAAAATGGCCGTGAGATCCACGTAACCATTTATGGTGTGTGCAAGTGTAAAACTTTCCAGGAGTAGAGGAAGTGTGACTGACATAAACAATCATAAAGTGAGTATAACCGAGCAATTAAAGAATAAAGCGCCAAAATTTAAAAATTCAATAATAAACCTCAATCTTGCAAAAAAGGAAAGGAAGAAAAGTTAGTATCGCAATAAATGGAAAGAAAATAAAGCAAGTAAGGAATCTAAATTTAAAGTCCGTTATGGTTAGAACCTTGATATCCTCAGTGAAGTCACCATTTTGTCGCATCCTATTTTTTTCCGAACCGGTTAAAGTTCGAAATATGGCTCGACATATTGGAACTCACGGGTAGAGAGTTGGAGTCGCCACCTAACGTATTTTTTAACTAGGCGTATTAGGGCACCTACTTTGGTTCTAGCTAATTTTATAATTAACTCCGAAACTTAGTCTACGAACCAGAAATTCTAGATAACGGTTCAAGTTAACCCGAGAGGAAGGGGTTAGGTACCTCTCAGGCTCCACCAAATGTGGTTACCAGCTGGACTAAATAATTGGGATTCTAAAGCGAGTGATTAGGCTAACTAAGCAATAAAGTATTTTGAATATTGAACTATAGTACATAATTTAAATAAATGTAATAAATATCTCTCTCTTCTAATGACTAAGATTTTTCTAAATATCCCTTGCAAAATAAACAAAAAAGTTAGTAAGAATTGCAAATAAAATTAATAAAATGAAATTAAGTATAGTCAATGATTTTGAATATTTTGTCCTTTTTCGAAAGTGTTGTCGTTTTGTAATTACGCCACGATATATCTCGCAAAATATGAGATGAATTAGTGCGACAATTAATAAGGTAAAATAATGATAATAAATAACAACAAGGATAATAATAAATACTAATAATAATAATAATAATAATCATAATACTAGTAACATTAATATATAATAATAATGAGAATAATAATAAAAGGATTTTCTTCTAATTGTTCTCCTCCAAAATAGACCGTCGTATCTCATCCAATTTCACCTAGCAAAAAATATAGAGAAAATAAGTAAGTATTAATAATAGGAATTATAATATCAATAATAACAAATCAAATATTAGTAATAATAATAAAACCAAAATAAAGGGGAAAATATATTTTATAAAAGTGTAGGCTCAGGTTTGTATGAATCGGGTAGAGGTTAGGGACGCCGATACGGCTGCAAATACGGGGGCCCTCCGGTTTCCATGCCAAGCACCGATCCCACCACTCCATCACCGACTTGTTTTGCAATACAGCTCATACATGTCATCATCGCCTATTTGTTTTTAGGGACACGGGGTAATACGTAATGAGACTGATTTGGCCTCTAAATGTCATTGGCCTAAGTGTAGCATGGTGTTCTAAACAGTCCCTAGGCCTCAAATAAATGTATATAATTATTTTTCCTTGGTCTAATTCAGCATATACTGGGTAATATTCACATCTGCAAAACTCAGAAAATCAGTCAACCCAAGGTAAGAAGAGGACAAATTATACAGCAGGACCAACAACAAATATTCACATGTCCAAATAATATGAAGTGCAATAAACAGGGTCAGTGAAATGGGATAAACGGGTCAAGAACACCCGAAAACCAATATTATCTCCAATACAGCAAACCAACGGGTCGAAACAAAACCAAAGCAAAAACTTCTGCATCACAATCCCTGCAAAACGAATATCAAAGGGAAATTCAAGTGAAACTACTCAAAGAATCAATAAGAAACAGTCCAAAATGATCGAGTCGACGCCTGTTGTTGAACCAGATTTCCGGTGAATGGGTTAACGGCGAAGTAGAGGAGCGACGACCTATCTATTTCTGATGGCATCACTGCCACCCCACTTCCCTCCCCGATCTATTACGATTCATCCCCGATTTTCCTATTCCTATTTCTGATATTTCCATTATAAATGGTGGTGATATATTTAGATCTGTTTTTGGTGGGTATGTGTGTATGTTTGTATGATGGATGGGTGTTGGAGAAGGAGGTCGAGGGGGTAGTTTCAATGGTGTTTTCCGTGCGTATTGTGCAGTATATGGAGTGTGTGTGTGAGAAATTGGAGAGGACGGAGAAGAGTGTGTTGGGTGTGTATGTATGTCTTGCTGCTGTTGGAAATGGAGATAGGAGAGAGGGATTTAGCTGATGAGGAAAAAGACCCCAAAGGTAATGTGGGGTCGGCTGATTGTTTTTAACCGTATGTTGATTTTCGGGGAAGAAGACAGAGGGAGTTGCGTATGGGGTACTGTGTATGTGCACTGATAACTGGTGGATGGGGAAGACAAAGGTGAGGAGTGTAATGTGTTGATAGAATTTTTTCGTAGTGTCTGTTTGTATGTGTGTTTTGTAGGTAGGTGTATTGGTGTTTGTGGGTGTGAATTGAGGAAGACGATGAGAAATCGTGTGGGGGTCTGTATTAGTCTGCGTGTGATTGTATGTATAGGTGGAGCTTTGTTTGTGTATGTATGGATGGTGTGCTGTGTAGGCGAGAAGAAGAAATGGGTGAGTATATGTGTACTTTGATTTTTCGAGTCTCAGTGAAGGTGCCCGTGTAATTGTACTGTACATATGGTTTTAAGGGGCGGAGAAGGGGTATTTTGGTTGATTTTTGAGATTTTGATTTTGGAGTGATTAGGGGAAGATATGTGAAAGATTTGAGGGTGATTTTGAGCTGATTTGGGAAGTTTGAAAAAGATATTTTTTCCAAAATTTAAATGCATATGATGTATTTGGTTATGAATTTGGTCCAGATTCAAGACAAAGGAGGATTTTGAAATAATTGAAAAAGAAATTGTTTTGAAATGTAAATAATAATTATATGAATATAAGAAATATCCGAAATCAAAAGGATTCGAACCAGATAATTGGTGATGAATAAAATTTGGGCCGGATATTTAATTGGACTGATTATTAACGTAGAGGTGCATGATGAAATTAAAACAAATATATAAATATACATAAGTTACATATAAAAGAAGAGAAAAATACACATATAAAATAATTGGGATCAATTTATGTTAAGTACTCACAGATATACACAAATAATTATAACCCTTTATTTATGCAGTAAACTACACAAATAGCCACAGTTTCATAAATAGCCTAAATGATGCAAATTACATAATATAACCACAAATAAGTATATAATGTATAGATAGGTAATATCACACGTAAATAAAAACCTTATAATGCAAATTATCTCAATTAGTTAAATTGCACCTTTAAGTAAAATTTAGCCAATTTTAGAAAAAGAACGGACAAAATTGGGTGTCAGCAACTAGACAGTGTATCCATTGTCATGCTACTTGAATCGCATGTACATTAAGGTTGGTCTTCCAAATTACCCAAATTCTTCCATTCAATTCATTAGTATAATTACAGACTACTTTCCATCATTTTGCTACAGTATTCATAATTTTTTTAGATCTATTTTCTTACTCTTTGTCTCTAGGCATCCTAAGAGATCAATCATATTCTTACTCAAAAAGAGCTTCAAATCTTTTTGTTTGAAGCTTTATTCAGCCCTCTAATATTCCAGGTTGAGACTCTCATGGTGGGTTGTATTGTCCAGCTCCCCCCCCCCACTAGTGCCTCCCACTCCTATAACACTTAGCACAACATACCTGTTTGCAGTACCAATAGCAGTACCAGAAACATTGATCCTTTGATTCTCATTCTCCTTCTGTGGTTTTTCCAACCCCTTCACAGTGTGAGAATCTTACCCTAGCTCTGCATTGTTCTACCCTCGTGTTTCAGTACTTTGATTAGTTTTAGTTATTTGATTAGTTGCTGTTGATTCAGGTGCTTCTGGGTGTGTGGAAGTTTGCCACTCTAGATTAATTTGAACCTTCTTTTTCTGTTCATTCTTCTTCTTCTTCTTGGCACCTCTTTCTCCTTCTCGTTATGCTCCTTTGCCCAACAATTCACACTATCATGCCCAAATTTCAAGCATTCAGCACAGTATCTGGGCATCCAATCATAGCAGACACGTTGATGTATGATGCCAAAGATGGTGTCCAATTCAGTACTATCTATCAACGGCTGGGCTACATCTACTTCTACCAACAACCTAGCATAAGATATTTTTTCCATGTTTGAAGTGAACTTGTCAGTGTAGAGAGGTCTATCAACTGCACATGCCACTTTGCTTAATGCTTCTTCAGACCAATATCCTACTGGCAATCCAGGTAGTGTAACCCATAGAGGAATCCTAGCTAACCATTCAGGATCAAACTTAAAACTCATAGACTATTGTTGCAAGATGAATTGTTAATTATGATAAGTATATGGTCCTGATTGTAGTACTAGGTCACAGTCCTCTATAGTACTAAATTTGATTAGAAAATAACCCTCATCATGAATTAAGATCTGAGGCTTAGTCATAAAATTCCACACATGAGCAGCATAGTTCTCCAATGATTTTATGTATGGTGTATCACCGATAACATATCCAATCAGGGAGGTTTTCCAGTATTCTTCATGTGTTTTTACATCTTTTTGTTCTATCTTGACTACTATTTTTCCATTTCGAGTCACAGGAGGGATAAATGCTAATGACATACCCACTTGCGAGCTACGATTTCCTCTTTCAACTGGTACTGGCGTTAGGTTCTGTGAGGATTCAGTATCTGAGTGCTAAAGTCGTCTCCCAACAAGCTCTTCTTTAATCTGATTCGCGACCTCTGTCTGAGCTAGCTTAGTTGCTTGAGATAGCTTCCTGACTGTGTCCTTCGCTTCTTCCTCAGCAATAAAAAATATTGGTGATAGAAAACTTCCAAATTTTAGCGATTGACGAGGTTTTGGATTCTCTAGGTCTGGAGCTTCTAGGATCTCTGGAAATTCGGTTGAATTTCCAACTGATTTCCGGTGAGACATTGTTCTTGGTGATAGTTAGCTATCCTTGCTAATTGTGCGCCGAGAGCATTCCCTTGTTTAACGTGGGCCCCCTTTGTAGCTTTACTATTCTCTTTTGGGGGGGGGGGGGGGGGAGGGGTTCTCTCTCTTTTTCCTTTTAGTTGCCATATTTAATATTTTGTACAAATAAAATACATATCACCTAAAAATAAGAAAATAAATAAATATTGAATACACAATAGATATAAAGAGTGATATATTGTATTAAAATAGTAAATAAATATTCAATACATAATATATTTAAAATATTAAATGAATAAATATTTCATACATAATATGTTAAAACATTAAGTGATTAAATATCACATACATAAAAATATCATGTATTTTAACATTTATTATTAGATTCACGATATGTATGATATTTAATATTTCTTACATATCGTGCATTTAATATATCATATATTTACTATTTATTTAATTAATATTTTATGTATTAATATTTATTCAATTTTAAATAAGGAGGTGAGAGGAGAAAAACATGGGATATTGAATCATATGAGAAAGTGAAAGAGGAACAGATGTATTATAATGCCTTAAATAATTAACGCACACTTAATTACCTGACATTTGGGGATTTAAAATGTTTTGAGTTTTATCTTGATTTGTGATTGATCCTAAATAAAAGGGATAAATATTTAATATCGAACTACATTTAAAATTATATACATATTATATAAATCAAGAAAGGGAGTGGAAAGTAGGGTTAGAGACGGTAAATAGGTACTATGAATATGTATTAGGTATAATTTTCCGTAATTTGTATTAATTTAATTTGGTACTCACACGAGTTATACATATTATTTAACCCAAATTCATCCATTTATTTTTAACCACGAAAACATTGCACAGGTTAGACATAACTCATTAATTCAACTGATTCGGTTAGCTGTTTGTGTCCAGATAAATTTTTTTGATAGAAACAAGACTTGCATCGATATGAATTACAGAGGATTACATAAAGAGTTCAAGCGGCTATTACGAAGTTCCGCAATTTGAATATTACAAAGATTAGAATTCGACATAGCATTCAAGATATTAAGGTTTCCTAATTTAGATAAACAATTAAAACTACTAGCCGATATTTTAGCGATAAAAGGTGTGCCAACACTGTCTTCCAACAAGGCTTGCTGGACAAAATTTGGTGGCACTGCATAATAATAAGTAGAGAGAGTTTTGAACTGATCAGGAGCTCCATGCGCTAAAAGGTGCGCAACCTTGTTACCGTGGCAGAAGTTTTGCCTAATGGTTGGCATTCGTAGGTGGTACATCATTAACCTGCATTTTGAAATAATTGAGAAATAAATAGGGTTAGGCTTATTCAGGAGTTGAATTACATCTGAGGAATCTGTTTCTATTTCTAGATTTAAAAATTGTTGGTCAATTGCTAGGGTTAGTGTATTGGGTAAAAATCGACTCGCGATGATTTGCCCCGGTCCTGAAAATGGAAAACGACCGAACACGTATCGGCAAGCCATGAACCGAAGCAAATCAATGAATAACCGAAGCCGGGCACCGAGGTCATCACCGATTGCGAGCCGTAAGCTGAGCTTCGGTGACAGCCGCTTCGGTCAAGCAACAGGGCCTTGCCACTGAGGTCAATTATTCGCGCCTCGGTGGATCCCCTCGGTTCAAGCGGCTTTGCAGCCCACTTTCTCAGCTCACTACCTTGCCCATTAACTCCACCCATAAATGCTCCAGACGTGGGATGGCCATAAAGAAGTAGTGGGGAACGTGGGATCAGAGCTTGTATCTATAAATAACACTTCTTTTAACATTATACAGATCCAGAAATTTATACTGAAACTCTGCCCAAATTTGTACTCACAATCATATATTGAAATATAGTTACTTTTCCGCATCTTATATCTTTTTCGTGTGTTTATTCAACTTTGATAGGAAGAATTGCTTATATTCGAATGCAAATTCGATTTGTACTCCTAAACTGATTTAGGCCCATACAAATTGGCGCCGTCTGTGGGAATATAAGCAGTAACGCTTTGTTCCAAAGTTTCACGTCCGTTTTCATCAAAGCTTACTATTCGACAACGTTATGGCTGATAATAGCGGTAACAATAGTGAGCGGGCTGACGTTCCGTTGAACCAACAGTCCATCTCACCAATGACAACTGAAGAGTTCCAGATTTACGTTGTCACTATGTTAAGAGCTCTCCAAAATAGGCAGGATGAGCAAGCTAACATTAACGCTGAGTTCCGCGCTTCATTGGAAGCGAGGAACAGTGCTGCACCGAACAGCACCCAGCCTTCGGCTCCTGGTGGAGGCATCCCGCTCTTCGTTCCTACAGGCGCGATAATAGGGGGACCTCACAACGGGGCCACGTCTGGGGGCTCGGGGAACAATCCAACTACAACGCCACACTTCGGGACGATTCCCACCGTGGCTGAAACAACATCCTCGGTTGACGTTGAAAAGATGAGCAGGGAAATCGAGGCTCGCATCGAGGCGCGAGTGCGGTTCAAAATGCGACCTCACCGCTCCGGTGCCAACCCCCTCATCAAATGCAGCAGCGCCGGCCTCCACGACTTTGGCCTTGCCCTTAGCCTTGGCAACTACCGCCTCGGATCCAATTTCTTGATCCTTGAGGTCGATAAACTCAACCTCCTTTTGAGCTAAAGCTTCGGCCGTTGCATCGTTGGGCTCATCAATCAGTCTTCGGCGCCCCTCAACTGCTGCCTCAGATTGGGGAGGAATTTCCGCTTCGGTGCGAGTAGCCACCGAGCGGGAGGGTTTCTTTGAAGTTGCCCTCTTCCTCTTCACGCATACGATAGTGGAAGAGATTAGAATAAGGAAGTAAAAAAGGAACGATATCCGATGATATCAACCGAGGATGAATGTTACCTTTGGAGGTCCCTTGGCCGGGAGCTCCCTTGGAAGTTTTTGAAGACTTGGAGGCCTTCAACCCCTTATATTCTCCAGCTACCGCAGCCAGATCATCATCTGACTCAGTTTTCTCCCCATCATTCTTCTTCTTCTCTTCCTTCTTCTTCTTCTTCTTCTTACTCTTCTTGGTGTTGATAGCACGGTTTGGAAAACCTAGTACCGAGGGAAGGAAAGTCAATGAAGCAAAATCAGAATCTCAAAACGATCTACCAAATAAAACACCACAAAAAAACTTACCATGCCTTTTACATTGCCAACCAAAGTCGGCAGCCATCTTCATCCATGTCCTAACGGGGCGCTTGCGAGCCCCGGTCACCGCTCTTACCCATTCAGTCAAACCCTCAGGGGACACGATGTCGACCTTGTTGGCTAAGGAGATAACAAGAAAGCGAGGTCAGTTAACATGAACAAATTACCGAGGAGTGAAATGAAAAGAGAAGAATACTTACGTGTGTTATTCCACCATTCGGGGAAATTAGGCTCGGTGGACAAGACACTTGTCTCCAACAAGATATAGCAATCATTCCAGCCCCGGTCTCCGTGGTCCTCACTCTTATAAAGAAGAGTGAACTTACCTTGGTTGTTCATGGATACAACCCCAGCCTTATGGAAGTAGGGGTAGTAAAGTGAAATGAGGTGTTGTAATTAAAGTCTACCCCCGCCTCCGTGCTCATCCAGTCCATGTATTGAACAATCCTCCAGACGCCGGGGCCAAGTTGAGCCAGGCATAAATTGTAGGCCCGGCAAAAGTCATCAATAACTCGGTGCACCGGGAGGGAGAAACCGAGGGTGAAGGGATAAGTATAAGCAAAAGATAGCCCCTCGATATGGTGGCATACTCGGCTGGTTGGATCAGGTATGATCACTTTCACCTCGGGCTCAAATCGGCACTCCCTCCGAACCCGCTCAATATGAGCTTGAGTTATGCGGGTCGCAGTGGTGTTCATAGGAATATTTCTGTTCTTTTCCACCTGGTCGGCTGTATGAGCTTGCAGCTTCAAGTCCTTGCTGTTATCGAAGTGGGAAGGGATTATTTGGTGGGGCTCAAGCTCTTGCTCTAAGGGAATCACCGGTCCCGAAGATCCCCCCTCGGCGACGTTCCCGCCCTCTGTCTCGCCCACGGCGTCGTCGCCCTCGGCTTCATCACCCTCACCATCACCCTCACCGTCGCCTTCACCATCACCTCCATCGTCATCACCTCTGAGGATGACACCACTGAAACTTCCAATCAAGACGTCATCAAGCGTGGCGTCATCATCCCCCACATCAGCCTCATCATCCTCCACTGCCAAGTTGCGCATGGCCCTGGCCTTACGGCGTTTGAGGCCCCCAACACCGGAAGACACTTGTCCACCCTCCACCGCCGCCGTTAGGACCGCCGGCGCAGCGGTAATGACATCGCCACTAGCAGTGGCCATAGCCAAGGGCGGAGCTCGCACCCTTTCACCCGAATCACTTGAATCTTGCCTAGAGATTGTGGTAGACATGGTGGCAGCTTAAGATTGAAGATTTCTTGAAAATTTGAGATTAAAAAGTAAGTATGGAGATTGTTTCTCTCTTTGACACTGTTGATCGCACAAAGATGGAAATGAAGAAGAAGGTTTGGTAGGGGGGTATTTATAGGTTTGGAGAAGTCAGGGGGTGGGTCAGCGTCACCATTGTAACGTTGGAAAAACCAAAATTACGGTGTGACCGTTCGAGCCACCAACGGTTGGGTGACACGTGTACAGGAGATATGACCTGATGGGACGCGAACAGTTGACAAGTTTTGAAATGCTTGGATAAGATCAAGCCACGTCACTTTCCCGCTAAACTTCACTCTACTCCTCGGTGACCTCGATAGGTGACCGAGGAGTGGGAGGACTATCTGTATTGGGTAAAAATCGACTCGAGATGACTCGGCCCGGTCATGAAAATGGACAACGACCGAACACGTATCGGCAAGCCATGAACCGAAGCAAATCAATGAATAACTAAAGCCGGGCACCGAGGTCGTCACCGAAGGCGAGCAGTAAGCTGAGTTTCGGTGACAGCCGCCTCGGTCAAGCAACAGGGCCTTGCCACCGAGGTCAATTATTCGCACCTCGGTGGATCCCCTCGGTTCAAGCGGCTTTGCAGTCCACTACCTTGCCCATTAACTCCACTCATAAATGCTCCAGACGTGGGATGGCCATAAAGAAGTAATGGGGAACTTGGGATCAGAGCTTGTATCTATAAATAGCACTTCTTTTAACATTGTACAGATCCAAAAATTTATACTAAAACTCTGCCCAAATTTGTACTCACAATCATATATTGAATACAGTTATTTTTCCGCATCTTATATCTTTTTCGTGTGTTTATTCAACTTTGATACGAAGAATTTCTTATATTCGAATCCAAATTCGATTTGTACTCCTAAACTGATTTAGGTCCATACAGTTAGGCCAAGCTCTACATGCGTAGAGTTCAAACCACATAATTTTTTTGTGAAAGCCTAGCACCCAATTTTCTTTATTATTATGGAACACCCCCCCCCCCCAATACTAGCCATGGAATCATGGGCTGTATAAGCGCCATCAATATTCAGTTTAATAATATCTCTTTTGGGGGAATACCAAGCAATATTGATAGTTTTATTAGGCATTTTCCTAGGCTCCTTAGATGTAAGGAGCTTGAATTCCATGAGCCTAGAGTTAACAGTAGCATGGGTCAGGCTCCTATCGAGATTGTTAATATTATTACTATTACGATTTAGCCAAAGATTCCAAAGAGCAAAAGATAGGAATTTTAACCAATTATAATATTTTGAGGTAATATTATGAGAAGAATCCTTTAATTCATGTAACCAATCAAGAGAGTCTGGGATATTAAGGTGAATAGAGCAAGTATGCTAATTTTTTTAGTAATCAAACACCCCATAAAGATATGGTATAAGGATTCGACCTCCCACTTACAAATTGTACAGATTTGGTCAATATTAATGCCAATCTTAGAAAGATATTAGAGAGTAGGAAGTTGATCATGTTGACATTGTCATAGAAAATATTCAATTTTATTGAGGGTATCTATGTTCCAAATCCAGTCAAAGTCCCTATAACTAGAAATATAGCTTTCAATTAAAGAGTAAGTGGATTTTGAGGAAAATAGGCCATTGCTATTAGGCTTTCAAATAGGGTAGTCCAAGTCGTCACTTAAGGATATAGGAGAATTAAGGATCAAACATCGAATATGAAGAGGAAGTTGGAATGGAATTTTGGAAAAATCAAATATGTTATCGGTAAAGAGGTCAGCCACGTTAAGATTAGACTCACTTAATGTAAGAGGACCACTTATAAGACTTCTAATGGTTTTCCTATTAGGGAGCTAACTATGATACCAAAAAGAAGTATAGGAGTCATTGCCTATAATCTAGTGAGTATTATCATTACAAAATTGCCAACCTTTATTAATGTTACTCCAAATAAAAGAGTGGGATTTGGTCACTACCTTATTAACATATAATAGTCATGGTCCAAAGAGAGGTAGGGTGCGAGAAGAATCTCCATGTTAAGCCTGTTATCATAGCCAAGTTTTTTAGTTTTAGCTTTGGCAATAGCCATGCCACCTAGGAGTTTGGGTTTAGTGGTGGTATTCCAAGAGAAGATGTAGCTTCTTTTTAGTATCAGTAGTACCCCAAAGAAAATTCCTCTGAATTTTGTCCAAGATTTTGAGAATCTTAGAACGAAGAATATGATATTGCATGATATGGTTGGGGATAGCATTAATAGTTGACTTGATAAAAGTAGCCCTACCGGCTAGCCTAAGGAAATTTGTTTTCCAGCTAGATAGTTTTGATTGAAAATTATCTAGTAAAAATTGGTAGTCTTTAGCTCTAGGTTTATGATTTAAATTAGGAAATCCTAGATATTTACCAAACGACTTACCAATTTTAATAGTGAGAATAGAACTCAGCTGCTCAGCAAGAGAGGAATTAATATTACTAGAAAATATAATTCTAGATTTTGTGGTATTAACCTTTTCTCCGGAAAAAAACACAAAATAAATCCAAGGTTGATTTTATAGTAGAGCAATTTTCTAATTAGAATTAGCCATAAAAGTGAGGTCATCCGCAAAAATAAGGTGGAAAAGATCTGGACCTTTAGGGGATAGTTTAATAGGGTTCCATATATTAAGATCAACTTTGTGATTGATATAGATTGAGAGAAGTTCTAAAGACAAAATAAATATATAGGGAGACATAGGATCTCCTTGCTTAATACCCCTTGTGGGATTAAAAAAATGAGGTTTTAGAATCATTAACCAAGATGATGTAATGCAAGATAAAATTAAATGCGTAATGTAGGGGGAAATTTGAAAAAAGCTAACATTGTACGAATAAAGGACCACGCAAGTCTATCAAAGGTTTTTTCTAAATCAACTTTAATGAGCATTTCACCCTTGATACCTTTCATATGAGAGAATTTATTAATAATCTCTTGAATAATAATAGCGTTATCAGAAGCTCTTTTATTTTTCAAAAAACTAGCTCGACATGGACTAATAAAGCTACCAAGGAAGGGTTTAATACAATTAGCGATAATTTTAGTAATAATTTTATAGATAGTATTACAAAGGCCTATGGGTCAAAATTTTTTAAGATGCACTGCCTATTTAAATTTAGGAATGAGGCATAAATAGGTAATATTGAAGAATTTTGAGAAACTGTCAGTGGCAAAAACGTGGTGATGACAAAAGAATTTTACTGAGCCTCCAATAATACCCCAGTAATTTTGAAAAAAAAAAAAGAAGGAAAATTGCGTTAGTGATCTCATCATCAGTTAAAGAATTTTACTGAGCCTCCAAAAACGTGGTGACAAAAGGATTTTACTGAGCCTCCAATAATACCCCAGTAATTTTGAAAAAAAAAAGGAAAATTTTGAAGACCATCGGACCCAGGAGCTTTATAAGGCTTAAAGGAGAAAATTGCGTTAGTGATCTCATCATCAGTTAAAGGATTATCAAGACTTGAGAGTTTTGTTACACCAGCTAGTGTTCTGACTAATGGGGAGAAGGGAACTATCATGACTAGTCGAGAATAATTTTCCAAAATAACTTATAACATGACTCTTTGATCCATTATATTAGCACCATTTTCATATTGAAAATGAGTAATAGTGTTATGTCTTCGTCTATTACGGGTGGTGACATGAAAAAATTTGGTATTAGCGTCCCCAAAATTTAACCAATTAATCCTAGATTTTAGGCTCCAATATTCCTCCTCATCTTTAAGTAAAATGTTAAAATCAAGAAGTAATTTTTTTTCAAGATTTTGTAAAAAAATTACCTGTAGGATAATTAGGAGAAGTCTCGATGTCATTCAGTCTAGCAAGTAATTTTTTTTATTTTTAAAAATGTTACCAAAAACTGTTTTATTCCAAATAGAAATATCATCTTCAAATATTTTGATAGCATAATGAAAACATTTATTGTCCCAAGCCTTTCTTATAATATTCATGAAGTCGGGATGAGACATCCACATGGACCTCAATCCTAAAAGGCTTGTTAGAAGTAGCACTGGACTTATTATTTAAACTAATTAACATAGGGCGGTAATCAGAATAAGTTTTAGGGAGATAAACAATGGAAACATCTTTAAATAAAGTAACCCAATCATTGTTGGCTAAACACCTATCTAAGCGTTCTAAAATTAGACCACTACTACATTTACTATGGTTAGAGGTCCTTTAAAATTTAGGTCGATAAGATTACAATAGTTTATACAATTTCTAAAACTATTAGCATTTTTACAGTTAAGAGGCCTACCACCAGATTTGTGTCTTTGGCTTAAAATCTGATTAAAATCTAAACTAATAAGCTATGGACCTTTATGTTGGGTTTGGAAGGAAGGTAAAGTGGTGTGAATGGGAAATGAAATAAATATTAATATTTTATATTAATATTTGATATGGAGCCGTTTTCATAACGAAATTAAAAAGTGGACTATTTATGCAAATATTCCAAAGGTGGGCTGCTGTAAAGTTATTCCAAATGAAAGGGTGCTTTCATTGAACAGCCACTTTGAAGGCTGCCTTTCATGAACAGCTACTTCACCAATGAAAAGGTGCCTTTTCATTGAACAGCCACCTTAAAGGCTGCCTTTCATGAACAGCCATTTCACCAAAAGACACCTTCATGCCTTTTCACTCCAAATCTTGTGGCTATAAATAGAGAGGTATTTTGCCTCATTTTGATAATCCAAAAATTTCATACTCTCTCTCTCATTATTTTTTGCATTTGTTTTCAAAACTAAAAGTAAGTTCTGAGTCAGTGTGATTTGCTACCATTATTTGAGTTCGCTGTTCACTGTGATTTGAATTACCGCTATCACAGTGAGGATAATTTCATTCTATCCTGGGAGAAATTAATCCACAAACCTTGGGTAACTGTGAGGGGATTAGATTTCTTAAGGACAGGCAGTGTATACTGTTGGCTTGGAATTTTTCTACTTCATCTTATTTCTGTTTTGGTCATTATCGAAAGTGCAGACAAATTAACAATCTTAAGAAATCTAATTTGTATTTTGGTCTGCTAATCGATAATAGACTGGTGGTGGAGACTAAAATCTGAAAAGATTTTTTACTCCAAATTTAATATTCCGTTTTTGAAGATTTAAATACTTCAATGGATTATTAAAATTAATGTGGTTTTAATCCGTTCAGAAGATTAAAAACTTCCGGATTATTAAAATATTTATATTGTTGTTTGCAGTTTGAAGATATAAAAACTTCACTGTACGTTAAATCAGTTTGAAGATATAAAATCTTCACTGTACTTTAAATCGGTTATGAAGATTAAAAACTTCACCGATTTATGTGGAGAAATATAATGATCTTTCCTTGAACAAAGATCAATATTTAAAGTCACAAGTGCCATGAATAATACAGGACATCCGCAATGGCCAATATTTCATGTCGTCCTGGATGTACACTGTACAGTGCTATGGGCCTATGGCTTGTTAATCCATCAACCGTCAGTATAGCAAAGTGAAAGATTGGTTGCTTGTGTGCCAAAAATTTAAAGGGACCTTCGTAGTCTTGTTTTAAATTCCAAACAAAAACTGACTTGGCTATGTCTTGAATTCATATGAAGACATTTAGTGATTGCCAAGATCATGTGAGACAATGTGCTTGTTCTTGCTAGTAGAGATGGAAATTTATTATGATAAATTCATTTATAATCTCTACTCGTAGAGGAAAGTAGATTTTTCCGGAAGAGTACTTTTCTAGTACCTTTATTGTGCCATACTTTCAAAGTTGAATTTTCGTGAATACTGCTTGGACTTAACCTATGCGTTTTGAGGTTTATGATATAGCACATGAATTACTTGAAATGTGGGGGTGCTAGCTTATATGCATGGCAAAAGTGAATGTTAGACTTAATGTCTATATTATATGATTTGGTATCCCACAAAAAAAAAAAAAAAAAAAAAAAAAAAAAACCTTGGTAGATATTAACGTGGTGGTTAATGATTCACGACTCTTCGATCTTTGTGATGACTAGTTAATAAAATCACTAATTCAAAGGTGGACACGTACCTTTACTAAAAGCTGATTGTGTTTTTTCGTGAAAGCCGAAAGGGTGCCACTCGAAATGATATATGTTCTTTCATGAAAAGGTGTCGCTTGAAAGGTTGTGACTTTTCATGAAAACAAGTGTCACTTGAAAGATTACCTATTTATATAGACCTGACCATTCATGAATGGATGTATTAAAATATTGCTCTATTAAACGGTAAATCAACTATTAATATTAATAATGAAATCCATATTGAGTTGGATTTGAAGCGGTGAACCAACCAATGATAATTATAAAATCCATATTGATTTGGATTTGTATAATGATTGAAGGTTCTATAATTTAGGCGTCAAGTAAATAGCAACACGGAAATGGTTGAGAAATATATTAAATATTAAAAGGTTGTGGCCACAACTGATGCAACCATTCCAAGCTATTGATGGTGATGCTATATTAAACGGTGAAAAAACTGAAGGGCTCCAAAATTTTGGAAGATATTCAATTTTGGCTCTAGCCGTTGACAGCAGTTTGCATACATTGCAATAGTCAAGCGTCAATAGGAAGGGTTGGGAGCAATATGTATAACGGAAAATCGTTACATACAACGAAGACATAAAACCGTTTGACAACTACTCTCTAGGAGATTATCAATATTGACATTGTAAGGTCAAGTGATAATGTATCGGATCCGCTAACAAAAGGCCTAACTAGAGAGGGAGTTGAGGTCATCGAAGAGAATGGGACTATGGCCGAGGACAAGTCGTCATGGCGGTAACTCTACCTAGAAGACTGGAGATCCCAAGATCTAGGTTCAAGGAGCTCAAACAAAGTTATGTACGACCGCTCCAACATTGTCAAACAACTCAACCCATTCTCGTAATAAGACAATGTTCAGTACCAAGGATAAAATGTTAAAGACATTTTTTAATGATTATCTAAGTTTGATACGGGGTTTGTCAAATAGTGTAGATCTACGGGATTACACGTTTAGAAATCACCTATGTGAGTGTGAAGTGGAAGCCGCTTCAAGGAGAATTCTGTAAGGCCAATTCTCTACGCACTCATGAACCAGGCGATGTTCATGGCTGAAACGAACACAACAATGAGAACCAAAAATGGTCAAGGATTAATTGTGTGACATATGTTGTCTAGGTATACACCAAAGTTCGACGGTTCAAAGATATCAAATCTACCGATTGACCGAGTATATCCGATATATGTTCACTACGGAAAGTTCAAAGGGAAACCCACTTATCCAGATGCAATTAATTCTTACTTGCAAATCACATAGTTTTCTGCATGTTTTCTTCATATAGCCATTCCCCATTCATGTGGGGGATTGTTGGGTTTGGAAGGAAGGTAAAGTGGTGTGAATGGGAAATGAAATAAATATTAATATTTTATATTAATATTTGATATGGAGCCGTTTTCGTAACGAAATTAAAAAGTGGACTATTTATGCAAATATTCCAAAGGTGGGCTGCTATAAAGTTATTCCAAATGAAAGGGTGCTTTCATTGAACAGCCACTTTGAAGGCTGCCTTTCATGAACAGCTACTTCACCAATGAAAAGGTGCCTTTTCATTGAACAGCCACCTTAAAGGCTGCCTTTCATGAACAGCCATTTCATCAAAAGACACCTTCATGCCTTTTCACTCCAAATCTTGTGGCTATAAATAGAGAGGCATTTTGCCTCATTTTGATAATCCAAAAATTTCATACTCTCTCTCTCATTATTTTTTGCATTTGTTTTCAAAACAAAAAGTAAGTTCTGAGTCAGTGTGATTTGCTACCATTATTTGAGTTCGCTGTTCACTGTGATTTGAATTACCGCTATCACAGTGAGGATAATTCCATTCTATCCTGGGAGAAATTAATCCACAAACCTTGGGTAACTGTGAGGGGATTAGATTTCTTAAGGACAGACAGTGTATACTGTTGGCTTGGAATTTTTCTACTTCATCTTATTTCTGTTTTGGTCATTATCGAAAGTGCAGACAAATTAACACTTTATACTAATCAAAAATTGTGGCTAATGCATTCCAAAGTAAATTACGAGTAGAGTAAGAGGTGCTAGCATAAACTGTTGAAAAAAGCCAAGGAAAGGGAAAAGAGACATGATGTACTTTGATCATGGCATGGACCTCATTATCATTAATGTACACATCAAAAATAGTGATCAAATCATTTTTCCAAAGGACAACTATGCCTAGAGAACGCTTTTATTCATTGTGTCCAAATAATTGACTAACAACTAGCAAACACAAAGAAATTAGAAAAGGTTACAAATACGTCAATGTTGGGAACTTTAATTATCAGAAAGTGATTCAACAATGGTCCAACGCTTTTAATTTTAGCCATTCATTTACAGTGGTCCATTTCTACTACCTGCTCCATTTCAACAGCTTTGAAAACCTGCAAGTTAGCTAAATATTTTTTCAAAGTACTTTAATAGAGGTGTTTAATTATTTATGAATAGACTATACGTTTTGAAAAGGTAGAAAGAAAATAATAATGTGCTTCATGAAAGATGAAATTGTTCATATATGAGCAGTCATAATATAGAACGATTAAAGATGCAAGTGGTATACTGCAGAATATCACTACATTAATCGTATTTTCTACCTATAATTAGAGGGCGGACCTTTTGTTTGCAGCTAAAGTTGCACGCAAAAATCGCAAAAGTCGCCACGAATTTATTCGTGATAACGCCAACACGTAAAAGTCATAGAGTAAATTTCTATCATTTTATTGTATTCCTCTCGTGATCTCTAACATGTAAGCAACATTTTTCCGTAATCATTTTCAAATTTAAAAACCGCCAATTCATTAAACACAATGTAAAATTTAGTGGTTGTCATCGTACTTATCATTTTTTTTAAAAAAAAAAAATAACCCCACCTCTTCTCCTCTCTCGTAACAAGTAGTGGTCCTCCCACTTTTTGCTCCTATGGTGACTCAAACCGACAACCTCTTGAATGTAGGTAGAGGATGCTTGCCATCTGAGCAACCCTCATTTGTCATCGAACTTATCATTCATTACACAATAGTAAATTTTTTTTTTTACTTTGTTAATTACCCAAAATTCATCCTACGCTTATTTTTCATTACGTTTTTCTTTATTTTATTACTCAAATAGTCAAATTCTTTATCTCTAATATACACAAAAGTCATCGTGATCGAATTCAAAAAATAGAGGTCGCCGAAAGGATAACGTGGCATAAGAAAATTGTCACTTTATCTTAATAATTATATGGGCTAATGGGCCGCGTGATGGATAGCTAAATGGGTTATTATGTCAATGCAAATATTTAGTTCTGGCATAGAGCTGAGCTGGCTCGGAGCTCGACTTGGCTTGTCTGCATTTAGTTCGGCTTGACTTAGCTTATTTCAGAAAGAGGCTCAGCTCGGTATCGGTTCGACTCGGTTTGATAAACGCTTGGCTCGACGGTGCTAGCTCAGCTCAATTTAGTATGATATAAACCTCGGTTAGACTTGACTTTGAGACGGTTTGACTCGGTGACATAGTAAGCTCGGTTGGGCTCAGCTTGATGCCCAATGTCTATATATATTTATTAGAAAAATTTACACCACATGACTACCCTAATAGTTAAATTACAAAAAATACCAATACTTTTACTATATTTACAAAACATAACAATAGTTTTAAAAAATTACCCCACATACCATGTTTTCATATTCCACTCTTCCAACCACAAAACCCTAATTTCTTTCTCTCCTTCACCCATCCACCCACCCACCCACCACTGTCCCCCTCCCTTTCGCTGGCGAGCAGCCATGTCGCTGCTGCCTCAACTGTCGAGCTTACTTACTGCTGCTGTTGCCCCGCCCATTGTGCCTGCTTCTCTACGACGCAGTTGGCGCTGCAGTGCAGCACTTGCTGCACTGCCTCGATCTGTCTTTTTCCAGTAGATTTTTTCGATTTGGTCCTCTTTTTTTTTTTTTTTTTCCTCTTTCCCTTTTTGTATGTGTATAGTATGTATATATTTGTATTTTTTTTGTGTAAAATACGTACGTCCTTGTACTTTTTGTATATAAAAATCTATTCTCCACTTTTGTATGTGTATATTGGTGTATATATGTGTATGTTGTTGTATGTTTGTGTTTGTGTATGCGTATGTGTGGAGTGATAAAATTATTTATATATTTATGTTTGGGTATATTTTTATATGTTTGTGTATGTTTGACTATATGTAAATTAAAAATAATAAATTATATGAAGTTTCATATGTATATATGTGTATATTTTGTATGTTTCGTTTTGTTGATCTAAAAAAAAATAAAAATACAAAGCCGGCGACTGATGACCGGCCGTCGACCACTGGCGCCGCTGCTGTGACTGAAGCAGTGGGAAGAGAGATGGTAAAACCCTAATTTGTATGGTTTAAATGGATTTGTATATGCTATGCAAAAAAACGTATTGTTATTTTCTGTAAAGTGGTATAGTGTTGTTATGTTTTGTAAATATGGTGTTAGGTTTGTATATTTTTGTAATTGTCCCTATTTATTAAGATAATTAGTAATTTTTGTATGCATGTCATATTTTCTGTCACCTTTTTAAAATTCCGGCCATAATGACTTTTCCATATATTGAAGATAAGTTGGATGATTTTTAGGGTAACAAAACATGAAAAGGTGACTTTAGCAGGATAAAGTATAAGTTTGATGACTTATGGATAACAAAATGTAAAAAAAAAAAAAAAGTGTATTAAATGATAAATTGGACGACCACTGACAAAATTTACTTCAATATTTGACGTAGCAGCGCAATTGGACATGCTTTGCAAGTATTTCAAAAGCATATAAGGTGTGAAACATCTTTGGATTATCAGGTAAAGATTTAATTCATTGAAGGAAAAATGATCCATGTCTAAGGTTAATGTCATAATCTACACTTTCTAGTCAAATCTTAATACATTCGTTTTTTATATGGAACACTTTTATTTAAAGAATAAGTGGGACATTTTAGCACGTATATGAATTGTATCATAATCAAAAGTAGGTATTGGACATCGATATTTCATTTAAGAATAAGGGGGACATTATAGCACATATATGAATTAATGTCATACTCAAAAGCAGGTATTTGACATCGAGTGAGAAATAGAAAAGATAATAAATTCTATACAATAATGGTCCAATACTTTTTTATTTTTCCTGTAATTAATTCAACAATGGTCCAATGCTTTGAAGTTATAAGTTCAATTTCCATTGTCGTATGGTATTTCCTGTGCCAACTTTTTGTCTTAAGATTTCACTTATAAATATTACGATCACCCTCGCTCTGAAAAAAACCCCTAGCGGTCTACTAATACTTTCTATTTTCAAGAGTTTTGAAAATCTCGCGAGCTGAATATAATTGTTGTTGCAAAGGAGTAAAAGTCAGTGCACATGCAAATTCATGATTTTGCATTCGACCGTGAGTTGATTAAATGTAATGAGCATTGTTTTAATTTGGTATAAATCATTTTTGACTTCAAAGAAATTGCTTTAATTTGGACTAATAATAGCATGCTCTTCATCATTTCACCTGGATCTATATATAAATTAATATAACAAATTTAATTTTAAATTAAATTTTCGTCCACACTTTTCACGTGCCTCTACTAAGAGATGCACCATGTAATTGATAGGAATCGACAAAGACATTTAATTCTTTTGTCAAACGGATTTTTTTTATGTTAGTGTCTTCTTTTCCATGATTTTTTCCGTCTTGTTTTCTCTTTACGAACATGTTTTCAAAATCGTTCATCTTAGCCAAGGGTTTATCAGAAACATCCTCTTTATTTTACTGGAAATAAAATTTGCGTACATTTCATGCTTTTCAGATTCTACTTGTCGGATAATACTGAATATTGTTATTGTTGTTGTAATTCTATTGCAAGCAAAATATGATAGATGAAACATATTTTTCTTACTGATATATATCGTAGTACATATAAATATGAAAATATTTGAAAATTGTTGATAAAACAGCTAGTTGCTCCAAGGTACACCTGCTAGTGCATACTTCATGCTTGTTTAGTTTCTAGGATTAAAATGAAATATTATTTGAGATAGTTTGATCATGAACTACGTCAATCTCCGGATGCGCCAATCAGGAGATAGGTATACAATCTTGGTGAGTAAAGGTGTTAAAAAGAATGGGGTACATCTAAAATTACTTTGCTGTAAAACAAAACATTATTCAACTAACACAATTATTAGAAGGTTTCATGTGAACAGAACTTTGTACTTTTACATTTGATAATTATTTCTACAAAAATCACATTCGGAGTTGGGAAATGCAGATGGCTTACGTTTTTTCAAATTTTTTTGAAACATTGTTTGTTCATGATTTTTAAGCAATTTATTTTTTAAAAAAAATTGAAGATTAATTTTAAGTTCCAAAAACTGGTTTAGGCCAATTGGTCGAAATTTTTCTTTCACGTGAAATACGATCAAACACAACTTTAATTTTTAGGATTTTTTTAACTCAATTTTTTTATTATTTTTTTCTAAATTTCAACCAAATCTATGTCCAAACGCTAGCTTAGATCCTTGTTTATTGGGTGAATTTGCAAAAATATGACACCATAAGCAATAGTTTGCCTTGTTGCCCGTGCTAACAGATGTTTTGCAAAAATGTCCTCATTAAGATTTAATGAAAAAAATTCGGACGAAATACCACTGTCAAGTTTTTAGGTCGGGGACAAGACTTGCCTTTATATCTTTATGCTTTTCAACACTTATCCCTTCAAGTGTTGGCAAAAGACAATACTTGCCGCACTTGGTCGTAAGTCTTGGCAAAGGCCAAGACTTGCCTTTGACCCCTCTTTATTTGCCAACACTTAACCTTAAAATGTTGGCAAAAGAAAATACTTGCCGCACTTGGTCGTAAGTCTTAGCAAATGCCAAAACTTGCCCCTTCCAGTCTTTCTCTACATTCTCGCCATTTAACTTGAAGTATTTGACAAAACATTACTTGCCCTTCAATTGTTTGGTAGTTGCCAAGACTTACAAGATTTTTGCCTTGAAGTCTTGGCTCCAGGCGAAAAAGGGTATTTTGCAAATACATTTTTTAGTGCTGACATTTTTACAGAACCATTCCTTTTGAAGGGCACGCGGTGAAATTTTTTGTGTGTATTGTCCATTAGTCCATGGCCTATTTTGGGTCCACAAGAATTCAAAGACATTGTGGAACAAAATAGGCCGAATAAAGTAAGGGAAGTAATTAGCCGTCAAACTTGGGATAATTACAAATTGCAGGTTTACGAAAATACCCATCAAAATTAAAATATTTACACATATTTACCCATAAGTTTCATATTTATCAGTCATACTCTTACACTATTTACATGTCCTACCAATCTAGACTTGTATACCATAATTTATGCAGTATACCAAAAACGTATACGCTCATAAGGTATAACAAAGGTATACAGTAATAAATGGGTAGGTTGGGTAAATACCGTTAATTTCATGGGTAGTATAATTCTTAATGGGTAGAATGGCTAAATACTTTAGATTTCAAGAGTACATAGTGTAAAAACTCTTTACAAACTATGGCACCATTGACAGTGGTTTGCCTTATTGGCGCAGTTTAAAGTAGTTTTGCAAGAATGGCCTTACTAATTTTAATTCTGGACGGAAATACCCCTTCAAATCTAATAATGACGCTTGCATCCTGCCATCTCTTTCTTGTAAAGGTGACTTTGACCTCCTCTTGTATAGGCAACACTTGTCCTTTTATTTCTTCCCACATTTTTCTAGATAACTTGAAGTGTTGCCCCGCCCTCCCTCTCTCGTACGCCTCTTAGGCGGCACTTGACAACATTTGACTTTGACCCCCTCTTGCATAGGCAATACTTGTCCTTTTATCTCTTCCCACATTCTCCTAGATAACTTGAAGTGTTGCCTGGACAATACTTTTCCCTTCAATCTCTTTGCAGGCAACACTTTGCCTTTATATTTTTCAGAAAGGCAGTATTTATCGATTTACAACTTGAAGTGTTGCATCCGAAGCTATTTTGCTAAATCATTCTTAAGTAGAGACAAAAAGACATAAACAAAGATCATAAGGGGCACCCATGGTGAAATTTTTTGTCAAACTTGTTAGATGAAGTTGTCAAAAACGTCTTATTCTAAGAAACTTCTTCTTTAAATATTTCTCAAAAAATAAAAAATTAGAGAGTAAATAACTTGTGTTTGACAAATACTTTAAAAAATGTTTTTATTTTTTCTTTTTGAAAATTTTTGTTTGGCCAATACTTTCTAAAAGTGGTTTTGAATTTCAAATTACTAAAAAAGCATATGCAAGTTTTGGACTACGAGGACAAAATTACTTAATTTTGTGTGTGAATTCAGACATAAATATTTCAATTTTTTAAAAAATAATATTTATATTATAAGTCACACAATTTAATAAATCAAATTATTTAATAAATAATTCAAGAAAAATACGTTCAAAGAAGAATCTACATAAATTAAAACAAAAAGAGTATCAATTAATCTGGTAAATTTGAATTTTCGATATGGTATATCTTAAAAGAATTAAAAACACTTATTTTGTGGAGAAGTTAAAAAATAAAAAATTACTTATGCTACTTTTCAATTGTATTTTTTTCAATAATAGCTTGACCAAATGCTTTCACTTTATAAAATAAGTATCTTTTTTTTTAAAAAACAAATATTTATGAATTTCTAAAAGCTTGGCCAAACATGTTATTGTTAGTAATCCTAAATTGCACGTTATACCAATTGCATTAATTTCAGCGTTCATAAGAAATTAAAAAGATTACATGAGCTACGTCAATTTTCTAGTGTAACACTTTTAAGTCTAATGTTAACCATTCATTTTAACAAGGGTCCATTTCTACTACTTGCTTCATTTCAAGAACTTTGAAAACCTGCACCTATATTTAGCTGAATACTTTTCCAAACTCAATAGGGGAGGTTCATGTTCTATTCACATAGACTACATTTTTTATATTTATACAAGGAAAAAAAACAGAAACTAATGTGCGTCAAGAAATATGAGTGAATGTGTTCATACACGAGCAATCGTAATTTCAAGTAAATAGGATCTGAGAAAGAATAAATAAAGGAATTTAATCACACAGCTTTTATTAATGTTATTTTTAGGGTGCAACATACTAAAATACTACTAACAAGTACTAGTAAGTAGGATCGGGTCGGGGTACCAATATCGAAAAGATTGAATTTGCAAAGTGTTATATGGATATAATGCAAGCTACCACTACATGCATGCTACCTAGCTATAACAAGAAACCAGACCTTTGTAGCGGCTAAAGAAACATAGAAATTGCTAAAATCGCCATGAAATTTAATTCGTGACAACTAGTGGTGTGAAGATCAACCAAAGACCCGTTCATTTTTTAACTTGATCAATTTTGTCCCAACTTAGTTTAGCTCATCTACCAGTTGAGTTGATTTAGGCTAGATACGTAGCCCAAAAGGCCACAAACTACATATGAGAAACTTTGCCATAATTTTTATCAAAATTTTGTTTTGACATGTTTACATAGCCATAATAAAAAAATAAAAATAAAAAAGATTTTACCAATTTATTTGATAATTAAATAATTTATAAAACTTAAAACTTGCCATGAATCGTATGGTTGGGATATGACCCATATCCATAAGTGAAAGTCGCAACCTAAAACTTTTATCAGTCCACGATATTCCTTTCATGATCTCACCTGAATACAACATTTAGTTAATTAGGAGTATTATTTTCACATCATTAAAAGCCGCCAATTCATGTAAATATGCCACGTAATTGCGCAATTGCACGTACTTAGCAAATATTTCAAATTCATACTTATGGTACGAAATAGCTTGATTATTATGGGTTGAAGAGTATCGAAGGAAAAATGATATATAGATATATGCCAAGGTTAAGTCTACATCAACTCTTTCAACTTTGTTACATCTTGAAGGATCTTTGACCTTTCGTTACATTATATCGTCTTTAATTTCTCATCCAGCAGATAAATGAATTTTTGGGGCTAGTATCAAATTAATCATAAATGTTTCGTCATCCTACGCCATATCATTATGAAAAACCTTATTAGTTATATCAATATAGTATAAACATATTGTTGGCAAGAAACCAAGCAATAAAGTTGCACGACAAAGTAAATGCGGAAGAATACCCAAGTCTAAACTTCTCATACTATTTGAACACGAGGAGCAAACTAATGCACACAAATGGTTATCCGAGCAGCCCACAATACATACACACAAATGAATAGCAAGTAAAGTAATCAACACACGAACACCAAATTTTACGTGGAAAACCCCTTCAATGTGAAGAGGTAAAACAACCACGGGACCAAAGCCACCAAAGCTCCACTAATCAATAACAAGAGTACAAAGTGTTCTCAAAATTGGCTACCAAAACACGTGCCAAACAATGAGCAACAACATATATACCAAAAGCACCAAAACTAGAGAAGAATAAAGGAGTGAAATCACCAAAAAACAGCTACTGTTCACGAGCTAAAATATGATGCTACAGAGCTCCAAATCGATCCCTTCCAGTTTCCAATCAAAGATTAAAATGAGAGGAACGTTCTGTCAAAAAATCAGCTTAATCGGAGTAGAAACAAAGCGGGAATCGCCTTTCAAAGTTTACTGTACTGGCTGAATATGTACAGAAAAATCTGCTACACTCTCTCTCTCTCTTTTCTCTCAATATGTGGCTGCTATGTCTCTTGTATATGCCAAAATCAGACCTAAAATTGGTGTTTTATATGTGGTAATATTAGTGGGATTTAGGGCTTAAAGTGGGCTTGGTCCAAAGGTGCTTTTTATCCACATAGAAAAGGAAAACCCAATAACTCCAATACGTATATAGTACTAGAATTTAATTTGTGTAAGACCCCGATCACAACAGAACTATAACATATCCTAATTAGGTAAATTCCATATCGATAAAATAAGGAATATATGTTGGGTATCTAAAGAAGAAAGTCTTAAGAGCTTAACGATGCGTTTTAAAGACAAGCCAACTTAGACCCAATGTGAACAATATTGGTCGGTTGGGCTAATTAACCTTATCGTTTTTCAATTGAGTTTAGATAAATCTCATATTTTCAAGATGATGGTGAATCAAATCTTAACGAGCTGTATAGAACACCCTAGTAAATCTCACACCAGCGAAATACGAGAGAAATATTGGTATGTAAGGAGGGTATATAGGGAGGCAAGTTAAGAGTTCCCTAACAATGTGTTTTTACCTAGTGAACTTAGCTAGGACCAAAATAGACAATATCACCAATAGAATAGAATGAAGATGTTCCAAAGCCTGTTCTTTTCAATGAGATAAAACTAGTTGCTCTAATAACGACTTGTTCGAAGGCCATCAGAATATATATATATAGACGATAGTTAATTAGAGTAATATATGGAGGATTTAGCTAGGTTGAGACTTGCGCCCATGAGATGTGATTTTATGTCTAATCGAAAAGGGACCTTACTGTAGAAGTCTAAACTAAAAAAGGTTTCATGTGAATAAGTGTGTTATGGACTTATGGTTTTACATTGACAAATTATAAATGTCCACAGTCCACTCTTAGGGTTTGAGGAAAAATATATGATTCTACTCCCTTGGTCATTTGCAAGTCTTACAAGTCCATGCTCCATTTTTGGGTGCTCAATACAGCTGTTTAATTTTTTGGCACATTGAGAGCGGAGATAATTGTACCCATATACATATAAAATCACAGCAATGGAATGCCAATCCTCGGGCTTTATTTTTTCATGTTTATCCCTTCCTTCTTTTAATAGGGACTGATTTAATAAGATAGAGCTGAACAAAGTGAAATAGATGTACGGAACTCACATGCATGGTCGACCCAAACAACTTCAGGTTAATTGAGTGTAATTGAGTTTTTATAAGACGTGTTCTAATTAAGTACGTAGCAGTTGAACCAATTTTTCTAAGTCTATGTACAAATGCATGGATGTTATTCCTCAAATGCAGTATGCTTGTTCACATTATCCTTTATCTGTGGCTTTGAGAAATAATTAGGATTTAAAAGGGTGATATACTTGATCAGAATGTTCAAAGATATAGATTTATCAACTTGCTCTTTGTTTAGTCATAATTGCAAGTAGCACTAAATGGAAGTAAAAAAAGTCGTCAGGGTTTCAGTTTAAGAGATAACTTATCCATTAATATTGATCTGGAGACAATTAACAGTCTGTTTTCTTATATGTGTTATAATTAAACTACTAATTAAGAACATAGATCAGCCAACTTTCTGGAATAAAGATCCAGCTCAAAACGGTTTCAAAGACAATGAAAAGCCGAATAAAGTATACTTCATCCATCTCTTTTTATAAAAATATACATAACATAAAATTATTTTGGGGCCCCTAATTTGGGTTCCTAAAGCAACTGCTTTAGTAGCCTCCCTCTAAGGCCAAGCCTGATCGTAAGATGGACCAGAATAATATAAAATGCATATATATACGTGACTCATATATATAATCTGACCTTGACTAATTTGTGAATAGAGAATGTTTTGGTGAACCTAGAAGTACTTTTTACATTATGTATGTTTTGGTAATTAATAAAAGTGCTTGTAAGAAAAAAAAAAAAAAAAAAAAAAACATCAGTTAGTGACCCCCAACTTTTGGGGTTTTAAGTTTATAAGATCTTTTGATTCACCAAAGTTTTAATTATTTTATCCCTTATATTTTTTAACCCTTATCACTCTAGCAATTAAGCTTTTATATTAAATGCATGGACTGATGTGATTCGTCAAATGCAGCATGCACGTTCATATTATCTCTATACTAAAGGGGCTATCTGATTCATAAAGTTCAAAGATATTGTTCACTTGCTCTTTTTTAAGTTACAAGTAGCACTAAAATAACATAAATATTCAGAGTTTCATGATTAAGATAACCTATCAATTATTGATCTCTTTTCTTATGCTATATATAAACTACGTAAGAACGTAACATAAAGTAGCCAACATTTTTTAAATGAAGATATTCAAAACAACACGGTTTCAAAGACAATGAAAAAATGAAGGTAAAGTAAAGTACTCCATACACTAATAAAGAAGGAGGGGCCAAATTAAAAAAAAAACAAAAACAAAAAGAAAGAAATAGATCATGAAGGAATAAGTTGGTAATATGGCAACAAGACCTTCTCGACAAAGGGCATTTCCTCTGAAAAATAATTACAGTTCTAGAAAAATAGTTTCAATTGTAGTTTCATCCATGAAAAGAATACTCTTTATTATATTGTAGTAATATTTTAACAATAAAAAGTTATTATTCCAAAGGAGCCCGATATCTTCGTCTCTGACTGTTTACATTTAGTCACCTTTCATCTTATGTGACGTACTATGTGTTGATTGAGGATGAAGCTTAAACAAGAGAAATTAGACTTTTGAAAATTTTAATCTTAACTATATACATTTGTGTCACTATAAAATTTTATCATTATAGATAAGATAAAAGTTTAAGCTAATTAGTTAGTGTTTTCAATTAAAGCTAGAAAGGTGTCATTTTTTGAAACAGTGTAAAAAAAAGGGTCACGTAAACGAAACACAAGGGAGTACGTAATACTTTATCCTATGTGACAGAAAAAGAAAATAAAATGGTCAAGGCTTTTAGGTTTAGCTGATATTATAATTTATAATGTTGGTCGCTTGGAGAACAAGTGTCTTAAACATACATAAGTAGGTTTAATTGTTAAGTTTCTGTTTCTGATCATAAAATTTTTTAGTGGTTGCCCTAGTCATGAATTCTTGAAAATGACTAGTACTAATTATTAACTGCATTATTTGGATGTCTGAAAGTTAACTACAAGAAAACTTGCAGCAATATTGTGTCATGGATACCATTATATAATCAGAAGTTGTAATGTATTAGTAGTCAGCTATAAGGAAAGTAGAAAATAGCATGATGAGAATGACATCAACCCTTGACCACAAACATAAAGACCCTTAACAGAGAATTTAATTTGAAGTTTTTGTAATTAATTGGGATGCTAATAAACCCATTGACTATTCGAGTAACTAAATTTAAAATTTAATATTTGTACATATTTAGAATATCAAAGGTTAAATTTCTTCTTTTTTCTTTATTTGTTTTCTGGCTTAGTTTTCTTTACTACTCCAAAAAAAGTTAAAGAAGAAAGAAAAATTAAATAACTACTCCTAGTAAATAACAAAAGGAAACCACAAAAATCTCAGGAAACAACTAGAATGGTGGCTGATAAGTAAGGTTAAAATAGATGAGGTGAGCGATTTCATGTAAATCTTTGTGCTTACAGTTTCCATGACATAAACGATGGGATCCACAAGACTAATGGATATTACTGTTGGTCTTAGTCAAATTAAAAAGTCAAAAACTAATTATGCTAATAAATCTTTATTGGGACAAATTTAGAACTGCTGCTGTTGGATTAAGCCAATAAAAAGTTCCTCTTAATAGAGTGTGATATTATTCATTTTGAATTTAACATGCTATGTTTTTCTCGAAAATTTGCAGTCATTATGAGTACACTATGCAATTTATTTTTCGTATTAGCCTTTGTAGGTTATTGCTCGCATTATCCAACAAACAGAGGGCGAAAAGGTCCAAATTTATACTTATAATTGCTCAATTTTGTAATGTCTTGATCAATTCATGTCCTTGTTGTAGAAAAACTGTTTTGTACTCCATTCGTTCCCATCTATGTGACAACATTTCCTTATCCGTCTGTTCCAAAAAAAATGACAGCATTCTAAATTTGGTAACAATTTAACTTCAAAATTACAGTTTTGCCATTACTGAAATGATTTACAACCACACAAACATTTTTACCTTATTTTACACCACAAATTTTAAAAGTCTTTCTTTATTTCTTAAACTTTGTGCCGAGTCAAACTATGACATATAAAATGAAACGAAGAGAGTAGTTGTATTTACCATTAAAGGTGCTTCAGTATAAAATGAGTGCATTTCGTGCGTTCAATTTTTTATCCCTTAACATTTAACTGTAGTTAAACTTGCTCTCATGCTGGAGTTTCTAAAGGGGCCAAAAAGAAAACTACTAACAATGGGGTAATATTATAAACAAAAATCTAACGGATGACAAATAACTCAATTTCAAATGATCTCTTTTGCCTTTAATAGTTTAATTTACTCTCCAGTTCTCCCCTCCTTCCAGTTTCCTCTATCCAGTTCTCATTTCTTGTATTAATTAAATACAATAATGATAAATAAAGAAAGAAAGGAAGAAATCACATCGAAATTGTCTTTTACTATTAAAGAGCAAGTTGTAGTCAAAATAGATGGGTGATCTCCTATTATTTGGTATAGCAACTTTTGATAATAATTGATACTAATACGATAAGCATGTTTTCGTCATGCCTTATTTGTAACTTTCCAAATAGTTTTGTTTTTCTTAAACATATCGACTTACGTCAAAAACGGAACTGTTATCGACTTTATCCTACTTTTCATATTTAAATTATAAAAAGAAATTGGAGAAACTTTGTATATTTAATTAAGTTTTTCACCCCGTATTTGGTATCTTTAAATAAAATCCTATTAATTGTATTGGGTAAAAATCGACTCGAAGGCAAGCTGTAAGCCACCTAAGTCAACGACCGGGGAAAGAAATGTTTGCATCGGTGAGATGTCATCTCGGTCGATTGCGAAGCCGCACACCCGAAGTTGATGGCCCCAGCTTCGGTGGATAAGGTCATCTGCAGTCAATTGGTTTCTTTCTATTTCGTCCCACTAACTCCACTATTTGAGAAGTGGGAGCATGCAGATCTTAGTGGAAACTTAGGATCATGGCCTTGTATCATTGTTAATCTATAAATAGCTTCTCATTTTACTATGTAATCATTCAGAAATACATACAAAAACTCTGGCAAAATTTGTACTTCATTGACATATATTGAAATCTCGTTCTTTCACATATATTTTCGTTTCCTGTTATTTATATTTCGATTTTGATACTTAGATTTGATTGTATTCACAACCCAAATTCAATTTGTGATTCTAAATCAGTTTAGGCCCATACACTAATACTGATTCCTGCAACGTAAGCTACATATTTGGTTGCAGCCTTCCTCTACCAAGATTTTCTGTATTTTATACTCAAACTCAAAACCTTTAATTAAGGTGGAAATATCCTATCTATATATTTTTACAATCCTGGGAACTTCGACGCACAAAGACACGATTCATTAATCAGCAATCATTTACTTATAGCTTCCAAATAATCAGTCTTTTTCACTACCAATATTTGCTCTTTTTTACTTGATCTTTGTTCTGCGAATCTTTGTTAAGCAATGTATTACTACTAAATAAAGTAATCTTTATTTTAGTATTTAGTATCTTGTTGCGATCTGTTTGGCACTATTATCATAGGTCAGCTTGACCAATTCTTTGCGTGAAATAAGACCTGTATCAAGTTAAATTCCAAATATTATTTTAAAATTCAGAACGTATATCAATTTAATTTTAAACAAAATTTTGAAATTCGTAAATGTGTACAGGAAAAAGATGCTGTATAAGAGCAACTTCCCTCATACAAAAATAGAACTCAATATGGGATTATGTATGCGATAATACATGCCATATCATTAATGCGCCGAGTAAACTATTCTATAAGATTTCTTTGACTTTCAAAGTATAATTATTTTAATTTTGAGCATGAGACAATCAATATTTTAATAAAATAAATAAAACGTTTGGTATTTCACAGAGATTATACTACCACAACTAAATATAAATTATCAACACCCACCAAGTATATCAATATATATATTCAAAAGCGAATAAGCTAAGTTAGCTGCTCTTTTGATAAGAAAATTGCATTTTACAGTTTTCCTTCCACTTCGGTTTCTCTTTGAAGTAGAAAATAGACTTCTATCATTGATCCACTATTCAATTCTCACCATAATTTTTCCAAACACTATATTTACCTTCATTATATTACACGAATTATGGTAGAAACTTACGCATTGTCACATATTCATGCCAAATGATACATAACATGTATTTGCGCATAAGTTCACGTATGTCTTAATCATAGTTAATTCATATTTATACCTTATTAAAGTATTTAGCCATAATTAATTTATATATAGTACTCTGTTCCAAAATGGTTGTTATAGTTCGGATTTCGAGAGTCAAACGAGTTTAAACTTGACCTTAATATTTTCATATATCTTTTAAATATTTTGAATTATTAATTATTGTGACTTATAGTACTTTTTATGTAGTTTCTAAATATATAAACATCGTTACAAAAAACTTAAAGATTATATGTTTAAATTCATGGTCAAAATAAACACGTTTGATACTCGAAATCCGAACTATGACAACTATTTTGAGATGGAGGGAGTACTATTTATGTAAACATGGATTGCAGGTACATTTCAACCGAATAATACTGCACCAAAAATTACCTTACAATACCTTCATTTTCAATCATAGATTTCCTATTTAATAAAACTACGGTTCATTCCGTTAACTTAAATCTAATCTCCAATTTGACTCTAATTTTTAAATGTTTCAATTTCTTAAACTTAAAAACAATGAATTTAGACATCATCAGAAAAACCTTCACTGTGAATATGAATAATTCAAAGTCCTTATTATTCAAGGCAGCCGATTAGAATATAGTATGAATAGAACCTTTTGAATAAACCAATTTTCCAAGAAATCAGCACCTGAAATATAATAATAAACCAAATTTTCTTTCTCATTAATCCTACGTATCATCGTAACACGCGTGAAGGTCAAACGCTCCTCGTGCGTTAATTGCTGACTATATTACTCCTAAAAGTCAATACGCCTCCAATATTATGTCTATATATATCCCCATAACCTTTATGAAAATTTATCATAAAGCTTCAACAATATAAACTGTACTCATTTCTTCTTCATATTACTCAACAAAAAAACCATAACATATCACTCAAATAATCTTTTTGCAAACCATAACAATTACGTATAATTTTCTTGCAAACTTCGTTATGCCTAGAAAAGGAATGAGAACACTAAATTGGTTTTCACCAAAACGTTCATCAACCGATACTTCTCCATCTACTTCACAATTTTCTTCTCCTTCACGTTTCGGATTTTCGCCATCACGGCCAAGTTTTTCCGATTCAGTGATCGATCGAACTATCGAGATGGCGGAGCCAATGATCATGAAATGGGACCCCGATACCACAACTTTTGCGAAAGTAACTTCTTTGTTCTATGAAAATAGAAAAGAAGCTAAAGATTTCATAAAGTGTGTGTATAATTTACAAAAGGCCATGCACTTTCATGCAACTGAGAATTCTAAATCCGATAAACTTATTCGTGCTCAATCTTTAATGCAAGTTGCAATGAAAAGACTCCAAAAGGAGTTTTATCAGATTTTATCAATAAATAGAGCCCATTTGGATCCTGAATCAATATCCACTGTATCTTCACGTACTTCGACTCGTTCGAGTACTTCTGAATTCGATATAGAGGAGGATGATGATGATATTGATCGTGAAATTGCTGGCGAATCTATTTCTACAGTAGAGGATCTTTCAAATGTTGTGATGGCGGATTTAAGAGTAATAGCAGAGTGTATGATATCATCTGGCTATTCAAAAGAGTGTTTAAAGATTTACAAAGTTATACGTAAATCTATTATTGATGAAGCAATTTATAGACTCGGAGTTGAGAAGTTGAGTGCTTCACAAGTTCATAAAATGGATTGGGAAGTTATGGACATGAAGATTAAGGATTGGCTAAATGCTGTAAATGTAGCTATGAAGACATTATTCAACGGAGAGAGAATTCTCTGTGATCACGTCTTTGTATCTAATGATGCTATAAGAGAGTCGTGTTTTACTGATATTTCAAATAATGGAGCCATGACTCTGTTTAATTTTCCGGAAAATGTGGCTAAGAATTGTAAGAAATCGCCTGAAAAAGTTTTCCGTTTGCTTGATATGTACACCGCGATAGCGGAGCACTGGCCAGAGATTGAAATTATTTTCTCTTTTGAGTCGGAATCCGTTATCCGATCTCAGGCCTTGGCGTCACTTGTCAAGCTTGCCGAGTCTATCAGGACGGCGTTAGCCGAGTTTGAAACAGCATTACAAAAGGAATCGTCGAAGACGACGGTGGCTGGAGGTGGAATTCACAATCTTACAGTTGATGCAATGGATTACATCATTCTACTTGCTGATTATAGCAACGTACTCCCCGACATCCTCGCCGAAGCTCCTCCTCCGGCGAGGGGTACGTTGCCAGAGTCATTCTTCGGTGTTGCAGACTCTAATGAGTCTCCAGCACCGATGATTTCACTCCGGTTCGCTTGGTGGATTCTCGTGCTTTTATGTAAGCTCGATGGAAAAGCGCAGCACTACAAGGACGTATCCCTCGCCTACTTGTTCTTAGCGAACAATCTTCAATACGTCGTTGTAAAAGTCCGTTCATCAAATCTCAAGTACTTGCTAGGTGAAAATTGGTTATCGAAACAGGAGGGAAAGATCAAACGGTTCGCGTCGTACTATGAACGGCTAGGATGGAGTCACGTAATTGAATCTCTCCTTAGAGAGCCAAATGCTACAATGACTACCCAACAAGTGAAGGAGACATTCAAAAAATTTAATTCATCGTTCGAGCAAGCTCATCGCAAGCATTCTGTGTGTGTGGTACCTGATAGTAAACTCCGCGATGATTTGAAAGTGTCCATTGCAAGGAAAATACTTCCGGTGTATAGGGAATTTTACAACACACATAAAGTTATGATGGCAAGAGAAAGACATTCTAGTCATGTGATCAGATTTTCCCCTGAGGATATAGGACATCACTTGTCCGATTTATTTTTTGGACCGGTTGAGTTTGAAAGTTCATCATCAGTTGAGTCTTCCCCATCACATACAATACCATCAAGACTGCGGTGAAGAGATTTGTCCTTAACAATTGCATGTAACATGAAGATCATAATAAAATGGTGTATAAATTGCACATTTTTTTTATATTTTGTTCTACGTACAGAAGCCATTCATGTTTATGCCCTTAGTTGGCTTCAAGAATGTTTTGTAAGTATAGGGTTATTTTGTATTATTTTATACAGAGGCAATAGGTTTTTGAATTGAAGAGTTTGATTTTGGCAAAACCACTCACTCCAATTGATCTGATTTTGTATTTTTTGTTCATGACTTTGGTGTCATGGGGTTGTTCATGATCAAAGATGTACTCCCTACCCTATAATGATAACAACACATTAAAACACATCGATGGTTAATATCCGCAATGGATTTAGATGGAGAGATATACACTAAACGTGAGTTTTGTGATGTCTTTGACTATATTGCAATAAGAAAAATGTATGTCTATATATGGGCTAAGCTAATTCTTTGCTTTAGGGAACAAAATATACATGTCAGTAGGAACAAGGAGATTCATTACTTATAAGAGTAGTGCTTATTGGTATACAAGGCTATATTGCGGTTACATCAATGATTCATATATCACAATCTGAAAATCACTAGGTAGATACCTTGAGCTTGAGGAGTAGAGAGTTCACCCTGCAGACAAAACATGAGTTAAAAATGCAACAATAGATTTTTGAGACTGACTAAACATTGGTGTTATTATTGATTTTTGTTTAATCATTTAGTATCTGAAATCTATGGAGTAGTAGACTAATTTAATTTTACGCCGGCAAATAACCCATTAAAAAAGAAAGCGTTTTACGAGTAATTTATTCATTTATAAGATTTGAATTCAAGACCTCTAATTAAAGGATGTCAGATATACTCATCCAATATATATCTCATCACGTCCTTTGTTGGTGGTATCACTGAGTTGTTGTCATAGTGAATGAATATTTTTTATGGAAAAGAAATTATTCTGATCTATGTTCTCTGAATCTCGAGTCACAGAAATAACGAGCCTTAGCATCAAACATATGGTGTAGTGGTACAAGTCATGAGAGTTTCTCGCACAGTATGTGGATGCAATTTTTATTGCTAGAGCTTCATTTCCACTCCTTCCCAATCCCTTAATTAATGTAGTAGTAAAAATAAAAAGCAAAAGTCAAACTTTATTGCATGAATATTACGTCTGACAAGGCGTACAAATAACACTTTTTCTAACCATCCTAGAAAACTTATGTATGAAAACTTGCTTGAGTGAATATCCGTGAAATTTTCAGACGGGGTGATAAGATAAAAGGACACGTTGTAATGACAAAAACAAGCAAATCAGAGTCTGTGTCAGGGCTGACCACAAAGCATTAACGGTCATAGACCTTTTTCCTTTTCTGTGGTGTTTAATATGGAAAACGGCATTTTACCAATTAAAGCCTTTGAAAAATAATCCCATAGTGAAGAAGTTTAACAGAATCTTCTTCTAATGTTGCAGTAGCGCTGGGTCAAAATAAGATGGCCATTCAGCCTTGCCAGAACCTTCTCCAGCTATCTGATCCTTTTATTTTTACCTGGTATTCCTTACCCGATTTTAGTATTTCGGATTTGCTCTAGTAAGCCAGCTTTAGATGTAAGGCGCTTCTTACTAAAGGCGATACAATTCATAGAATTCGAGGTAGAAACATAACTAAATAATGGAGGAGTATCCACCATTGACGATACTACCCCAATCAGGGATGGATCTACCATGTAATTGGCGGTTCACGTGAACCCATGATTCTATACAAAACTAATTATATTATGTACAATTTTTTTAAAATATGTCTAATATAAGAATATTATTGAAGTAGGTTGAGCAGGTACCAATTCGAAGTTTTAAAAAGAAGTTTTGGTTTATAAACTATTGAGCAGAGAAAGAGAATATAATTAGACAATAAATGGACTTAGGATGAAAAATTATTTATCAATTTTAAATAACTTTATTAATAACACTGATTTATAACTTTAAAATACTACTTGCAATATTTAAATGATTAAATTACATGGATGATATAATGCATGTATTTTACTCGCAATCAGTATTTACACTAAACAACCAATACTTATACAATAGATGTTTTTATTTTATTTTAATTCTTGTCATCTAATCATGGTTAAATGATATGTTCCCATTTTAAGTACTTTTATTTTGATCATCAAACCACATAATTGGTAGTGTTAGTTGGATCTGTATTGGTCGGATTTTGTCCGATCACGTAAGTGATACGTGGCCAACTACGTGGCAAGATGAGAGCAATTATCGGAGACAGCATAAAGCGAGATCGGTTGAGGGATAGCATTGATCGATAGAGTGTGACTGATTCAACTGGATCCTGATCAGAAGACTTCGAAGACAATCGCTGTGTCAGATAAGGGTAGTCGATCTTATCCCGCTTTTGTCGGACCGGATCCAGCGAAGTTTGTTAAACGTGGGAGAGTGGAGTCCTTCTTGGGTTGGAGACTCCATATTTCTCATCCTATAAATATTACCCTATTTTCCCATTTGTAAGCTTACGTTCTATTGAACAAAGCAACCCCCTCTTTACTTTACTGCCATATCTCTACCATTACTATGGTTAAGCCGCCACCATTACAATCAGTCAATCATTGTGTTTGTGCAACTCGCTGCTTGGTTCAACTCTGGAAAGAAGATTCTTCTCTTTCAATGGAGCATCAGCCTTCGATCAACCAATACAATAAGCTTTACTGGTTTCATTTATTTTTTTATTTGTTCAATTGCTTACTCGTTGTTTTCATTGTCTGAAGTGTTTGTTCATCATCGTTGATCTTGTTAATTGCTTGTCATCGTTTTGACCGTAATACTGATTTAACAAGATTATTGCTCGACCCATTAAGTCATAATTTCATCGTTTTAGCTAAGCAGATCATCAATTAATTAGTTTTACTTCATTTATTTATCATCGTTGTCATCGTAGTTCTATCCCAACATCCTTTGTCGAATTTTAGTTTAAATCATCTGCTCAATACGAAGTCATTTGATAGTTAAACACGTGTTCGATAAGTCCATAGTTGTTTGCCTTGCTCGTAATTCATTTGTTCAGAATCAGTAAGAATCAATCATTTGCAGTTAAATAGTTGCACTATCGTAATCGATAAACTTGTTGCTTGCCTTCGTTTATTCGATCATATCTTTCTTCGGGTCAAACTTGTTATACTGTGCATTGTTGAGTTTATTGTCATCTGTTCTATCGAATCTACTGTTTGCGCATTATCATCGACATAGTACTTGCTAAATTGATCACCTGTCAACGTAAACTGCTCATCAACCGATCGAATCAAGATATAAACGGTCGCCTAAGGCTCAACTAAATATAAATTTAATTGTAATACCTGAAAAAAGTTTTTAGGACATACAATTTGGCGCCCACAGTAGGGCCAAGGCAATCAATTTGTTCCGAGGTTTGATTGTTGATAGTACTTACGTTTGTTTTATTGTTTTGCAATGGCAGATGAACATAACGTTGATGCTACCACCGCTTTGAACGGCCAACAACAGCTTAATCCCGATGACAGGGTTCAAGCTCCAGCAGCTGAAGAAGCAGTCGGTGAATCAATCCAGCACGAGCAGGATCTGCCTCATGACCACGTTCCTACTTGTTCATAGTTGAATGCGCCTCAAGGACGTCGACCCGGCAAGGAACCCGCAGTCGAAGTTACATCAGTCAATACTAATATGGCGTTGATGGAGTATTTGAGGAGACACGATGCGCAGTTTGAGATGATACATAGGAAATTGGAGATTCTGTCTGGCTCTATCGGAAATGGAGCGCCTACCTCCCCGATCGCACCTCCCGCAGGCATTCCGACTTCGGTTCCTCAGGGCGCCGTAACATGGGGACTTGCAGTGGGGGTTGGATCCGGAGGATCAGGTACGATCGCCGTGGCTAAGGGAGCTCCGGCCTCCGTCGTAACAGAAGCAAGGATGTTGGATACGATGCATACGTTGTTGAATGATATAGTGGAGAAGAAATTCAATAAGATGAAATCATTAATGGAGAAATTTCCAGGAGTTCCAAAGTTAACGGACGACGTCGCTAAGAAATTGATCTCAAAGCGTCCGTCTTCAGCAAGTGCAGCCCATTACCAATTCCCAAAACTTTCAAGCTACCGGAGAGTTTGAGGTACGATGGAACTACAGATCCGAGGAACCACATCGACATGTTCTTGATTGCAATTAAATCGAACGATTTGATTTCAGATGAGATCAACTCAATCAGTCTGAAGAAGTTCTGTGAGACACTGAGGGGAGGAGTGTTGAAATGGTATATGCAGTTACCCGAAAATGGGATATCAGATTTCGATGATATGTCGGCTAAATTCATTCAAGCACACACTGGAGCTAAAAAGATTGAACCGAGAGTGAAGGATATTTTGAACATTAAGCAACGACCCAATGAATCGATCAAACAGCTTTTGAATCAGTTTAACGATGAAAAGATTAACATCCCAAATGTCGAGGAGAGATGGGCTTGTTTGTCCTTTGCGAATAATCTGAGTAACGATTCAACGGAGGCATGCGCAAAGTTGTAAGATTGTTTGAGGGAGGTCACTCCATGGACTTTGATGTTTTGCATCATGAATGTGAACCAAAGATGAGGGCTGAGGAAGAGGAGTTGCAGCTGGCCCGATACAATCGTCGGTACGAACGACCACCACGAAAGTCGAAAATGATAGGCGAAACTACAGGGATCAACGATGGGAACCCTATAGTTTCCCTCGAATGGGAAGAAATAACCACGAAGCTGGTAGTTCGAGGAATCAACCAAAAAATGAGCAGTCGGCTCCATCCTCAGCTCCAAAAGATCGACCACCGCCTCCTAAAGTTTTTGAGTATAATTTTTGTGTGTCGACGGCTAATCTAGTAAATCATTTGAGGGGAATGGGTGAGAAAGTTGTGAAACATCCCGGCCGCATGAAGACGAATCCGAACACAAGAGATGAAAATTTATGGTGTGCCTTTCATCACGATTTCGATCATACAACCGAAGAGTGTGAAGCATTACGATATGAGGTAGCCAGTTTGTTGGAAAATGGGCACTTGGTGGAACTCGTGACCGAAAAGGAACGAAATAATTTCAACAATAAAAAAGATGATCAACCACCAAAACCTCCTGCTCCGAGGAAGACGGTGAACATCATCACTGGAGGAGATGATGTTTGTGGAGTAACTTATACCACAAAGAAATATACAAAGGTTTTGTTTACACGAGATAAGAGAACACGAGAAGATATGAATGATGAGATCGTGTTCGAGGATTTCGATTTTGATGAGAGGATTCATCCCCATCATGATGCCTTAGTAGTTACACTGAGAGTTAATGATGCCGGTGTAAAAAAGTGTTGGTCGACGCAGGCTGTTCGGTCAACATAATTCACTCTAGGGTAGTGGAGCAGTTGCAGTTGAATGATAAGATCGTACCTCGATCGACGGTCTTATCGGGATTCAAAAATTCGAGCGAAGTAACCATTGGGGAAATTATGATAAAAACATACGCGAAAGGCGTCGAAAATGATACTTTGTTCCAAGTGATGAAAGGAGATATGGCGTACAATGTGATACTTGGTCGACCATGAATCCATGCTATGGGAGCAGTTCCATCGACTTTGCATCAAGTTGTGAAATTTCCCACTCCATGGGGAGTGCGTGAAATTAGAGGTGAACAGCAGACTTCTCGAGAATGTTACTTAGTGTCGTCAAGGACGGCGCTAAGAAATAGCAATCACAGCTACCGGAACCTATGGTCGAAGATGATGAAACGGAGCCAAGCCCAACGGGTAAGGACTTCACCACGATTCCAGCATGCGTTAGGGAACCGAACAAACAGAAAGCAGGAGATTCTATGATAGAGGAGTTGGAGGAAGTAGTGTTATTCGATGATAAGTCGGATCGAAAAGTATATGTCGGGGCAGAGTTAGTTCCCGAAATGAAAACAAAAATCATATCTTTTCTCAAAGATAATTCTTATTGTTTTGTTTGGTCCCACGTGGACATGATAAGAATCGATCCCAAAGTTGCTAGGCATAAGTTAAATGTCGATCCAAAACATCGGCCGGTGAACCAAACGAAGCGAGCGAATAATGGTTTTCGAAGGAAAGTTATTAATGATGAAGTAGACAAGTTGTGGACGAATGGATTTATCAAGGAAGTTAAGTATTCGGAGTGGTTGGCAAACACTGTTGTTATACCGAAGATGAATGGAAAGTGGAGAGTGTGCGTCGATTACACCGATCTTAACAATGCTTGCCCGAAAGATTCATTTCTATTGCCTCAAATCGATAGATTGATCAATTCGACGGCAGGACACAAAATGTTGAGCTTTTTGGACGCCTATTCAGGCTACAATCAAATTTCGATGGACCCAGCAGATCAGGAAAAGGCTTCTTTAATCACAAACATGGGAACTTATTGTTATACGATCATGCCCTTCGGTCTCAAGAATGCCGGGGCTACTTATCAACGGTTGGTCACCACCATATTTAAGGATTTAATCGGGAAAATGATGGAAGTATACATTAATGACATGTTGGTTAAGTCGTTGGAGGGGAAGGATCATCTGAGTCACTTGAAAGAAACATTTACGATATTGAGGCAGTTCACCATAAGGCTGAACCCGGAGAAATGTGTGTTTGGGTCGGATCCGGCAAGTTCTTGGGATTCATCGTATCACAGAGAGGGATCGAAGCCAATCTGGGCAAGATCAAAGCGGTAGAGAGCATACCCGAAGAGTTGACAACGGTGAAGGAAGTTCAACAACTGGCTGGTCGAGTAGCCTATCTCAATAGGTTCATCTCAAGGTCATCTTAACGATGTCACAATTCTTCTCGGTGCTAAGGAAGGACACTAGCTTTGATTAGATGTCGGAATGCAAACAAGCCCTCAAAGAATTGAAGCAATACTTGTCCAATCCTCCATTACTTTCAAAGCTGATCGAAGGAGAAGTGTTGCTGATATATTTGGCTGTTCCGAAGTGGCTGTGAGTGCTGTCCTCGTTCGCGAGGACGGAGATAACCCATTTCCTATCTATTATGTTAGCAAAACATTACTCGATGCGGAAACAAGATACCCACACCTAGAAAAACTTGCACTTGCACTAGTTATAGCAACACAAAAACTGAGACCATATTTTCAATGTCATGCTATATCTGTCGTAACTGCTTTTCCTTTACGAAGTATTTTACATCGACCGGATCTTTCCGGACGATTGATGAAATGGGCGGTCGAGCTGAGTGAGTACGATATCACTTACAAGCCTCGCACTGTCATCAAATCACAAGTTTTAGCTGATTTTGTAGTAGATTTTAGTGCTAATATTCTTTCGGAGGCAAGAAAGGAAGAACTTATGATGAGGGATCCAGATCCCGGAGTCTGGATGTTGTATACTGATGGAGCTTCAAACATGAAGGGAACTGTCCTTGGAGTCTTGCTAATAGCACCAACCGGTGAAAGACTAAGGTATGCGATCAAACTACATGCCAAAACTAACAATGAGGCCGAATATGAGTCCCTCGCTGCAGGTCTAAAAATTGCAAAGGACTTGAAAATCAGACGGTTGGATATCAAAAGAGATTCCCAATTAGTGATGAACCAAATCCAAGGAGACTTTAGTGTTCGGAACACAAGGATGCAACAATTACTCAGCAAAGTACAAAATATTTTATCTTCTTTTCAAGAGTGGAAGATAGCTCAAATCCCGAGAGAAGAGAACATTAAAGCCGATGCCTTAGTCCATCTCGGCTCTGCAGCAGCCATCAAAGGAGAACTCGATGAAACAGTTGTGCACTTGTTCGAATCTCCACTCTGTCGGAGCATTAAAGAGGTAAACAATATCAATCATACTTGGGACTGGAGAAACAAATATTTGTCTTATTTGCAGGCAGGTGTTCTACCCGAAGACAAAAAAGCTGCCCGATCACTCACAGCTAAAGAGACCAGATATTTCCTTTTAGACAACCAACTCTATAGGCGAATGTTCAGTGGCCCTTTAGCAAAGTGTGTTAGACCAGATGGCACGAGTTATGTGTTGAGGGAAGTTCACGAAGGAGAATGTGGCAATCATTCCGGAAGCAATTCGTTGGTACGAAAGCTAATCAGAGCTGGATACTATTGGCCAACGATGGGAGATGATGCAAAAGACTTTGTTTGAAAGTGTGACAGGTGTCAGTCGTATGGCAACCTCATACATCAACAAGCAGAGCTCCTTCATTCGGTCACGTCACCGTGGCTATTCATGAAGTGGGGGATGGATTTGGCCATGCCCGGTGGGGTAAAATTTATATTATATTTAACTGACTATTTTTCTAAGTGGGTGGAAGAAGTTGCCTTACCGAAGACGAGAGAGCAAGAAGTTATCAAATTTATCCATAAAAACATTATGTGTCGTTTTGGGATACCGAAGGAAATCATCTGTGACAATGGGAAACAGTTTGTTGGGAAATGAATTACAGCTTTCTTTAAGAAATGAGGGAATTAAGAGGATTGCATCGAACCCATATCACCCAAGCGCAAACGGACAAGATGAGTCTTTAAACAAGACAATAATGGAATACTTGAGGAAATGAATGGATGAATCAAAGGGTAATTGGCCGGACGAACTCCCAGGTGCACTGTGGGCTCATCGAACCACGGTGAAAAACAACACTTGTGAAACTCCATTTTCACTTGTCTACGGAGCAGAAGCTTTGATTCCGATCGAGGTGGGTGAACCAAGTCTATGGTTTGCACATTCAACCGATGAATCAAATAAAGAGGCAATGTTAGTGGAGTTGGACCAGCTCGAAGGCAAAAGGGATTTAGCTTTGGTTCGAATACAAGCACAAAAACAAAGGGAAGAAAACTATCTCAACAAAAAACTCAAGTGCAGAAATTTCAACGTAGGTGACTATGTGTTAAAGATAAAATGACCGAAGAAAGATGAGCCTAACGATAGCAAATTGGATTCAAACTGGGAAGGGCCTTATCGGGTCAAAGCAGTTGTCGGAAAGGGCTCATATCAGCTCGAAACAATAGACTCAAAGGCAATCGACTTCAATTGGAACATTACACAATTGAAGAAGTATTACTTCTAAAAATGCCACGGTATCGTATGACCGAATTTTGCTTTCTCTTTTACATAAATTTCATTTTCCCTCTATCGGGCACATTTGATTGTTGAATATTTGGTACTAACACTTTTAGATGATAGGCACAGTTGGAATCGAATGATGACAAACATCACCCACGAATACTTGAGCGAAACACTCCAATAGGGGTCGAAAAGTTTGACGAATACTCTAACGTGGTCTTCATCTCTAAGGCTTCTCCTTGTTGTTTCTTTCTTTCAACGTGTTCGTTTCAGATAGCGTAAAATGAATTCTAGTGTTCAATTGCTCATACTTCACACCTAAACACTGGGGGGATGAAGGTAGTAAGTTGATCGCACACTCGAGGACTGGGGACTGCCCAGAAACTGGGGACTTTTTTCGAAGATGAAATCATGATCGTTTGAAGAGGAAACTGAGGACTCGTTCGAATCTGATGGAAAAGTTCAAGCCCCAACTTTTACACTCAAACTGGGGACTCGTTCGAATCCGATGGAAAAGTTTTAAGCCCCAATGTTTTCACTCATACTGGGGACTGCCCGTTTAGATTAAACATGGACAAAATGTAAACGGTCCATTAGCGATCAAGAATATTTTTAAGTATCAGCACCTTTAAACGGCCACATTATGTAATCGCTCGAATTAATTGAACGAATTATGTATCAAGCGCCCGACAGTAGCCAATACTTCAATGAAATTACAACGCTTTTTTCATTCTATCTTATCTATCTTTACACTATTGAATTTTACAATTTCAATTTTTGACTAAGTGTCCAATCGCAAATTTCCGAACTTGAAATGTTCGAAGAGTGCACTACGTGAAAATAAGACGTTATTCTTCACTACGCGCTAAGTACATTGGGCCCCAATTATTTCATTTTTTCCGACAACTATCGCTAAAATGTTAGAACTTCGAACAATTGAACCAACTTGTCTTTCGAAAAACCAAGGCAAAATCCTATCTTTGAAAAGACGATACTTGAAGTGATAAAGGGAAATTCATAAGTCACAATTCGTTCATTCGAATAAAATATTTACATTGATCAGCCAGCGGCCTCATCGTTTCAAAACAAAAACGACCAAACTACTGGTCGAAAAAGCTAAACAAAAACAAAGAACCAAATTGATGCTCATTCATCATCTCCATTAGATCCTTCGTCTGAGGAGCTTGGAGGGAGGCTGAGGTCTTCACGAGCAAGCCTTACAATGGCTGTAGCTTCATCCAATTCAGTAGGAACGTCAACACTGCGATCGAGCATTTCCTTTAGCACATCGCGCCTCGACTCAACAAGGATCAAATCCTTCTTTTCTCAAATTCTCCTTCGAGGTCGCGCCTCAGATTGACTGATTCTCATTGAAGTACCCAAATTCTCTCCATTAAGTTGTTGACTTGAGCATTTAGGTCGTCATTGCTCCCACGGAGAGTTTGGAGTTCTTCAGACGCCCTGACAAGCTCTCGATCTTTGCTCTCCAGGACAGAGCTGAGTTCGGCATACTTGATTTCCATATTGGCCTCGTGCTGACTGAGCTGATCATTCAAGGCTTGAATCTGAGATTCTAATTCAGATTCACGAAGAGCGTGTTCCTTCATTTTATTGTCTAAATTAGCTGCAAGCTCAGCGTGCTCGGTCTCCAAAGCCTTCAATTTTCTATGCCACTCCTTCCCTGCCGAGGTAAGTTGAGCAATTTGCTCGTTCAAAACCTTAGCCCCATCTTGGATTTGGAAAATTTGATCAACTGTTTCGATCGCCATTATTGTATTCTACAAGCAAACCATAGTTGGATTTAATAAGTGAGCTATATTCGAAAGAAATTTAAAAAAAAGGTCAAAAAAGGTTACGCTGAACCAGCAAAAGCGATTTGTGAATGAAGACTTAAATCACAAAGCACATTCAACGGGGCTTGCTCCATCGGGCCCATCACCTCAAAGAGATAGTCAGCAAGGCGCTTTGGGCACCTGAGCAGATCGACATTGTGAGGCACGTTTACTGTGACCGAATTGTCACCCAATTCCTCCAATACACCCAAAGCGGCGAAGCCTGCAGTATCCTCACCTCGAGGAAGAGGAACTATTGGGTCAGCATGATCTACAACAAAAAACGATGAACCTGTACTTTCATCATGTTTGGATTTTTTCGTGCCTATTGACCGATCTAGAGCTGGCATCTTTCTTTTCCTCGGATCCCTCTCCTCGAGGCTTTGATCCATCGCTTCGATCACTGTTTCCCCGATTCCGGGGACAACACCTAAAGAAACGATAGCGCCTTCTCTGCTGGGCAAACCCCCAGATCCCGAATTGACCTCTAGACCTTCAGCTATCGGAGACAAATGAGGACGACTTTTGCCCCAGAGGTCTGTTGAAGAATCTTCAACTTGCTCATCCACTCTAAGTTGGATGGCTGTCTCTTGAAGCCTCTCTTTCACCGGCTTCTTGGGGCACCTTACTAACTGATCGTACCCCGATTCCTCTCTTGCCTCATCATCGAGGACAACACAAACCGGTGGCGCTTCTTCGGCAGCCTTTTCCGCTGTAACAGTTGAAGTCACCCCAGCAATCACTACCTCGATAGATTGGGGTTTGGTCGACGAGCCACCCCCTTGCTCCTTTTCCATACTCCTTAGAAGGTACTTGCTCTTTAAATCTTTGAAGGATTTCTTCTTCTTCGGAAGAGGAGGAACGTCGTCGATTTTTTCTTCTTCCTCGACATCATCATCTTCGAGCTGGGCTCGCCTCCGGCGCCCGTAATGCCTGCGAAAACTCATATTAGCTGAAGGAATAATCCAAATACAGTTTTGAAAGAACGAAGCATAACATGGTTTTTGGCTTTCAATGTTAGCAGAGCTGCGATTGATTTCAAGACTCTTTCGTCATTGGTTGTCTTATCCAAGACTTTTATCAACCATTGTTCAATGCCGGGAACCAGATCGAACAAAATTTTATCGGTTGAGGATACAAAAATACAACAAGTTTTAGGAGGCTGGATGATTTCAAAAAGCACAAAGTGATCGAATACTTACGAGCTCGGTTCCACACGCTAGGAAGTAGCTCAGCTCCGGGGGAAGTCAACTGATCTGTGGGGATGAAAACAAAGCGTTGATCCCATCCTCGGAGATCATCGTCATTATCCGAGATCAGAGCCCTTTGACCTCGTTTAGCAAGAGTAATCACCCCCGCTTTATAGACTCGAGGGGAATAGATGTTGAGGATGTGGCGAAGTGTCAGCTCCACTTCAGCCTTCCTCGCAATAAAATGCATTATCACCACCGTTCTCGATATCGATGGAGAAAGTTGTCCAATACATACATTGTACATTCGAAAAAACTCCTCAATCAAAGGATCGATCAGAAGAGTGAAGCCGATTGTGAATGGGTAAGTTAATGCCACCAAATGACCTTCGTAGTGAGTGGCCAATGTGGACTTCCTCGGAGGACATACCACGTCGACTATATCTGTTTTCCAACCACAGTCCTCCTGAACTCTTGACATCGAATCAAGAGTAATCGCACTGAACACAGAGTCGATGGGGATATTTTTCTTCTTCCTCTTCTATGTGTCATTCTGAATGTTGACCTTGCAATCATTGTCGAAAGTAAACTTCTTAAGAAGAATTTCTGAATAAAGCTTTTTGGGGCCAAAATTTTTTGGTTTTCTCTCCTTCCGTTTTTTCCTTTTTTATCTTCAGAAGGGCCAATCGCGGTGGCGACTTGTTCCACCACCGCGGCAAACTGCGGCAGTGCTACGGCGGCAGGAGTGGTGGAAGCAGTAACGTCAGCAGTATCTTGAGCAGATGAAGTAGACATTTTAAGCAAGTTTAACTTAATATTTGAGCGAGCTTAACTTAATAAAGGAGTGATAACAAAGATCAAAGCAGATTTGCAGTAAGAATTTGAAGAACACGGCAGGAATTTTAGAGTGTGGTTTGATGATGAAGAAGAAAATTTTAGGAATTTGGTTTGAGGGTGATATTTATAAGGCAAAGAGTCATCATTGCCTCGTTAACCGGTGAAAAACCGTCGTTCGCATGATGTCTGACATATGCAATGAGGGGAAGTTGATATAACGGTTTGACGTTTCAAAATGAAGGGCCACCAGCGCTCCATGTATTTTCCCGCCTTAAGTTTCAAACCACTTACCAAGTTTTCCGAACACACGCTTGGCAAGTGGGGAGACTATATGTACTGGCCGGATTTTGTCTGACCATGCAAGTGACATGTGGCCAACTGCGTGGCAAGATGAGAGCAATTATCTGAGACAGCATAAAGCGAGATCGGTTACGGGATAGCGTTGATCGATAGAGTGTAATTGATTCAACTAGATCGTGATCGGAAGACTTCAAAGACAATCGCTGTGTCAGATAAGGGTTGTCGATCTTATCCCGCTTTTGTCAAGCCGGATCCAGCGGAGTTTGTTAAACGTGGGCAACTATAATTGTGCGACTAAAGAAGAAACATGGGAGAGTGGAGTCCCTCTAGGATTGAAGACTCCATATTTCTCATCCTATAAATATTCCTCTATTTCCTCATTTGTAACCTTACGTTCTATTGAACAAAGCAACCCCCTCTTTTACTTTACTGCCATATCTCTACCATTACTATCGTTACGCCGCCACCATTACAATCAGTCAATCATTGTATTTTTGCAAATCGCTGCTTGGTTCAACTTCCGAAGAAAGATTATTCTCTTTCAACAGAGCACCAGCCTTTGATCAACCCATACAATAAGCTTTACTGGTTTCATTTATGTTTTATTTGTTCAATTGCTTACTCGTTGTTTTCATTGTCTGACGTGTTTGTTCGTCATCGTTGATCTTGTAAATTGCTTGTCATCGTTTTGACCGTAATACTGATTTAACAAGATTATTGCTCGACCCATAAGTCATAATTTCGTCGTTTTAGCTAAGCAGATAATCAATTAATTCGTTTTACTTCATTTATTTATTATCGTTGTCATCGTAGTTCTATCGCAACGTCCTTTGTCGAATTCTAGTTTAAATCATCTGCTCAATACGAAGTCATTTGATAGTTAAACATGTGTTCGATAAGTCCACAGCTGTTTGCCTTGCTCGTAATTCATTTGTTCGGAATTAGTAAGAATCAATCGTTTGCAGTTAAATAGTTGCACTATCGTATCGATAAACTTGTTACTTGCCTTCGTTTATTCGATCATATCTGTCTTCGAGTCAAACTTGTTATACTGTGTATTGTCAAGTTCATTGTCATCTATTCTATCGAATCTACTGTTTGCACATTATCATCGACATAGTACTTGCTAAATCGATCACCTGTCAACGTAAACTGCTCATCAGCCGATCGAATCAAGATATAAACGGTCGCCTAAGGCTCAACTAAATATAAAATTAATTGTAATACCTGTAATCAGTTTTTAGGATATACAGGATCACTCGTATTGGTTCGATTCTCATTACTTTCTTCCCGCTTTCCCTTCTCTAATATAATTCCTTAGGGCATCTCCAACAATGCACCATTTTTTGCACCAAATGCCAAAATGGTGTTAAAAATGGTACAAATTCAACTCCAACAAGCACCATTTTGCACCATTTTTTGCACCAAAATGGTGTGATGAATAGTGTCACATCAAATTTGGCGTGACACTATTCATCACATCATTTACTATTCACTCATTATTTTATTATTATTTCATTATTATTATTGTTATTATTATTGTTATTGTTATTATTATTACTTAACCCTTTAATTAAATATATTATCTATATTTACTTATTTTTTAATATCTTCATAATATTAACTTTACATCGTAATTTTAGTATATAATTTTTTATAAATTAATTTTCGTAAAAGTTAATTTTATAATTATAATTTTAAAAAATATTAACCATAAGAAAGAGTGCAACTATAAAATATAAGATGTTGCTAAAAGTGAAGGTACATTACATAAAAATATTTTGAAATTAAAAATACATCAGAAGCATTAAATTAAAATACAATAAAATTGAAACAACATTAAATAACAAACAACTATTTAGTATTCAGGTAGGCCGTCTCCTGGTACATTAAAGTCATTGAAGAACTGAGTGAATGGGGCAGAGGATTGTTGTGGTTGTGGTTGTGGTTGTGGCTGTAGCTGTGGCTATGGCTGTGGAATTTGATGACTTCTTCTTTCCAATATTTTTGTTTGTTCTTGTAAAATATGTTCACGAATAGATGGATTGGTAATATAATTCATATCCATGAACAAAACTTTGTTTTCTTCAGCATATCTTCTTACTACTGCAGCTTCCTTTTTTACTCTTGAGGCTTCATTTTTTGCCTCATTTGATTCGTTCATTGACGTAACAAGTTGACCATTATGATCAGTGACCATTTTGATATAGGTGACATCAATTTTCCTCTTCATTTTTGCTTTCTTCACCCCACAAGGTCGCTGTAAAAATGTGGAACCACTTGCAACATCCTCATTTAAATTTAGTAAAAATGATAATAAGTTAGGAGATGATACTATGGGAGAATCGGGAGTAGGAGCCTCAGACTCTGATGATACATAAGCAAAGGTATCATTCCTTGATCTTTTTTCCGTCATCTCCATCGTTGAACTTCCCAAAATCTTTCATCATATTCCACACATGATCAAATTTAAAACCCTTTTTGAAACTCGAATCTTGCATGAGTAAAGTTTTTGCCTGTATTAACTGCAATATTAAACAAAAAATTAAGCAAAATAGGAAGTTAATGTATTAAAAAAAAAGGTATATATAAATGAAAAATAAATACTCACAATATCTTTATCAGATGCACCACTAGGATTCAAATTTTCAACTTGCCGAATACATCCATTCAATTTTCGTACAGCTTTCTAAATAGTTTGCATTCGACTTTGAAGCGATCTTTTGTTGCGTATCTCTCCACTTTCTAACTTTTCACTATTGTATGCATTTGCAACTGTATCCCAGAATTGATCTCTTGATTGATTGATTTCCAATAATTGGATTATGAGAAATGTCTAAATAAATTTTACATAATAAGATATCTTCGTCTGCAGAGAAATTCATAAGATCGACTGGTCATTTTTTAGTAGTGATAAAGAAGAAAAGGAGTTTATACGATTTAAGGAAAAATAATAGCCAATTGTGCTTAGAGATATGAATGGTGGCACCTCATTTTATAGAGATAAAGTAGATGATAGGGAATGTGCTATCTTGACCACGACCGTCGATTGGATTTCATCCTAACCTAGCACATTCCCTATCATCTACTTTATCTCTATAAAATGAATAAATACTTACGAAAATCATACATCAAGTTTTTCTCAAAATCCTTCTAAATATTCTTATTTATCTTTTAATAATAAGTTTCAATACTGGAGGTCCCTCTAATTATAATGAGGACAGTTGGTCATCATCACCATCTTCAGATGCCGATGATGAAGTTCGGGAGCAATTGGTCATGCAAACAATTGAAATGAATAATCACGTGTTGCAGTATTTACATGAAAATCAGAATAATCCTATCAGAGGTAGCTCCATTCCAGGTCATTTGGTAATCTACCGAGATCATGAAGGTGCTGATAAAAATTTATTTCGGGATTATTTTTTTGAAAATCCGCTCTATAATGAGAGGATGTTTCGTCGCCGATATCGGATGTCCCGTCCATTATTCCTCCGAATTGTTGATGCAGTTAAAGCTCATGATACGTACTTCGAACAACGTGCTAATTGCACAGGTAGAATTGGATTATCCACTCTACAAAAAATTACAGCCGTGTTTAGAATGTTGGCATACGGAATGCCAGCGGATAGTACTGATGAATATATGAAAATTGGTGAGTCAACTGCAATTGAAAGCATGAAGAGATTTTGCCGAGCCACCATAGAGGTCTTTGGTGAGCGCTATTTGAGATCACCAACAGCTAATGATGTTGCCAGGCTTCTTCAAATCGGTCAACAACGGGGTTTTTCAAGAATGTTAGGCAGTCTAGACTGCATGCACTGGAAATGGAAAAAGTGTCCAGCGGCATGGGCTGGACAATATGCAGGCCGTAGTGGAGATCCAACAATTATTCTTGAAGCTGTAGCTGATTATGATCTTTGGATATGGCATGCATATTTTGGTATGCCCGGCACCCATAATGACATTAATGTTTTAGAGTCTTCACATTTATTTTCTAATCTTGCTAATGGTGTTGCTCCCCCCGCCCGTTATGTTATTCAAGGAAAAGAATATTCCATGGGCTATTATTTAGCAGATGGTATATATCCTAAATGGGCTACCCTTGTGCAAACTATTCATGTGCCGAGTTCGCCGAAGACAAAATATTTTGCGATGAAACAAGAATCGTGTCGAAAAGATGTTGAACATGCGTTCGGAGTTTTGCAATCTCGTTTTGCAATTATCGCAGGGTCGTCACGTTTTTTGATGAAAGAAGTGTTGCGTGATATAATGACTACATGTATTATATTACAGAACATGATAATCGAGGATGAGCGTGATCTTAGTACACCAATTCAAGATGCTCGTGAAAGTCCAACTCCAACGGTTGAAATGGCAGTAAATGAAACTCAGCGATTTATTAACTTTTTAGCTCGGCACAAAGAAATTAAAGCCCAAAATGCTCATTATAAACTTCGCAATGCATTAATAGATCATCTATGGGAGCATACTAGAGGTGGAAGTTGAAGAGATTTGTTGTATTTAGACTTTACCGTAATGTAATTTAATATATATTTAATTTTCTTGTATTTCAATAATTTCGATTTTTTTTTTAGTTATCCGTTAATATGTATAATCTATAATGCTTTTCTATAATTATATTATTTAAAATTTTATGGTTTAAAATAATTTAATATTAGATGGTTATATAATAAATGAATATAAATTATATGTAATGAATATGTAAAAAAGAAATAAAAGATAAAATTTATTTAATGGAAGAAGAAAACAAAATTTAAATAGAAGATAATAATATAATATAGAGGAGAGAGAAAATATAAAAAGAATATTCTTTTTTTTTGTGTGTAAAAAATGGTGTTATTGTTGGAGTAAATTTGGTGCTACACCATTTTGGTGTAAAAAATGGTTCCCTTGTTGGAGATGCCCTTATGTAATGGAAAAACTAAAATAAAATCGAAAAGCTAAGTAGTGCTTAAAATTGTACACGCATAGTAGGGAGAAACGATGTGTCGAAGGAAAAAACTTTAATCGTGGAATGACTTGCAGAGTCGTCTGTGTATGACTTTTTGAAATGAATAAATCAGAGACCTAATAGTTACGTACTAAAGTTCTCAATAAAATGTCCAAGCTGTGCAGAAATTAATTGATGATTGGATGAGTACATTAATTACATGACTGACTTGTACTGCATTATTATTCATTTGAGGTAGGGGTACTCTTTAATTGAGGTGCGACACTCTGAAATACATATTATTCGATAATGAAAAAGAGTACATGTGTTAATTACCGAAATGGTGACCAGTATCTTTCATATGCTATTGATTGATTTTGTTGATAGTTGCTATCTCTCATATATATTTTTGGAATTTCAAATGGTTCTTGACTTTTGTTTTCAGCAAAACCATACGTCTCTTATTTGCACGTCAACAAAGAAAAGAGTCACTAAGTTTTATGTACAAGCCGTGTAAGAACTGTTGATTCAAGATAATTCATGTATTAAAATCTTGAATTAACTAGCTCGAAGGTGACGACTGTACCTATTTTTTTCCTTTTAAAAAGGAGAAATTAACGAACTATATTTCCAGATTGTCCCATAACTAACTGCAAAGTCTTCACATACGTCTTGTAGAGTCCACAATGATATATATTATTATAAGACTTTCTCAAGGTCCACAAATAAAAGTATGTGACCGCTAATGCCTTTTGAGGTAAGTGCCGACTCGTAGTATGCACATGAAATAGCTTCTCTTCATCAACTTATCTAAATGATAAATTTCATTAAATACCTTTATAATATATTAATTAAATTGCAGATACATTTTTTTGTGTTTTACAATTAAATTACACTAGATACTGGCACAGTGAATGGTTATATTATTTGGTATAACCATTATGTACCAGGTATAGTTGATCCCCACTAATTTTTAATTGACATTGCATATAGACCATTAAAAAAAAAAATACTCCCTACTAAAATTTCTTCATTTACGAATGTGAGAATTTAATTAAAGATGGTGAAATCACATTCATCTCCGCCTACTACCGTCATTGGTGGTGTGAATGGTTAAATTGATTCGACTAGTTGTTGCTAATGGAGAAAGATAAATTGGGGAACGTTCTTTAAACAAGATCTATGTTCTAGATGGGACTTTTTAAAAGGCTTCTTTCATATCACGCAATCTCACTTTTCATATATTTTCAAAAAATGAATAGAGAAGTGTTAGTGTGTGGACCTTGTAGGCCTTGACAAATGTATGATGAATCTGATGTTGCATTTCGAACCTTGCATATATTCAGAAGATAACTACTACTCCTTCGATATGAAAAGAAATAATTATCTAACACTCGGTGATATACCAAACTATGTAACTATACTATGATTAGTAAAGAAATTGAAGAAAGATTGTGTATCGAAAAACTATACGTATGTTTATTTGTTTATTGAGTCGGTGTAAATAAACTTTCCTGCTTCAGACAGAGTGAATTTTGCCAAGCAACATAATCTGCATAGCTATCGGGTAATATATACCTAACAAATCCTTAGTTTGTGGGAATCAAATGATTACTATTCCTACTATATACAGTTATTGTGAAAAGTAAGTGAAGTAAGTAAACTTCTCCCAATTATGCCAATGAAATAATCTGCAGACTGCAGTATCATTCATGCATATCCATCATAACTGAAAACAACTATATATGTTTATCTTTACGCATGTTTTATGGGAGAGATGAAAATTAGGCACTATGACAACCCACAAACTTAAAAACATAAGTCCAATACACCAACATGATAATTGATACGACTTACATCAATTCTATCATTTATAATTGTATTGGCCAAAATGGGTTAGGTCAATTAATTGTATTTGTAACACGGTTAACAAGCAAGTTGTCGTATCAAAGTTACGAATTAATTCAAGAAAATAAGCTACAAAGATGAAAAACAAAGAATAATAAAAAATGTAAAATTCTAGTTTCTATTTCTGGATGATCCTCATGTGGATTACAAAGCATTATTTATAGCTTTACCGAGTACAATGGTAATTAAGGCATTAATTACGCAATACTAGCCACTTTCCACGTTCTAATTGTGGCTCTCCCATGATCATCCCATTAAGTGTCGAATTAATGGGCTACAGTTCTAAAATCTCTCTTCTTCTTAAATATAACCATTCTCCCGAGGCTTAAGCAGCTTGCCTCGGGAAAATGAACCTTCCTCTGCCGAAGGAAGATTTCCTCGAAACATTCTTTGAACCTCGAACTCGGGGATTTACCTCGAGAACCAAGCTTCTCGTGCAATAACTTACCTTGTGTCTTGATATAAACACCCTTCGAGCCATGTACCCGATGGCCGATGCACCACGTAATCAAGTAATTTTCTACCCAATACAGATAGTCCCCTCATTCCTCGGATAATTGACTGAACTCCCGAGGAGTGGAATGAAATTAAGTGGGAAGTCGACATGGCAACATGTGTGCCTAGCAATTTGAAAAGGCGGCAGTCATTTTGAATTCCCATCTGTTACACGTGGCGATCGCTAAGAGACCGAGACTCTTCGTTCCTCCTTTCCCATGTAAACGCAATGATGATTCTCCCCCTATAACAAACCCAACTTGTCTTCCTTCTTCCTAACTTTCAATCTTTCAAGCAACAGAAAAATTTCCACAGTTAAGATTCAACTTGAATTCCTTCTTCTTAAATCTCAGTTGGAGAAACAATACCAATCCTTTGGAAAAAATGTCTCCAACCCAATCTGCGCATAGTTCTTCAGGTCCATCGGATGAGAGGTACCCCGACACCGCCACTATGATAGTCGGCGAAGAACTAGTTAACATCCCTGAGCCGTTAAACATAATCCTGTTGACTGACGGTGATACTGAAGCAGTGTCACAGTCAGGTGGTCTAAACCCAAGGCGGCGTAAAGCCACTGCTAACCGCGACAATATTGAGGAAACAGTTGGTGAAGAGGTTGAACCCGCCGCGACTGTTGGTGGAGAAGCAAATGTCAACATACCTAATGACACTGAGGCAGGAACTTCAAAGCCCAAGAAAAAGAAATCCACTGTCAAAGAGCTCGTGCCTCACTAGGTCATCTCTTCAAACTTTGACCTTGATAAATATTTTAAGCTTCAAGATCAAACGGCTGCCGAGCACGAGAAAAACAGGAATGTTCCAGTCCAAGTTACACCGAGCTTGATTACACAAGCTCATACAGCTTTAGTTCAAGAAGAATGCAACTGGGGCCCCGAGGTCCAAATTAGCATCCCTGCCTTGGATAGTCGCAGATGTGAAAGAAAAGTCGGTCACTCTTTCGTCTACACCTATCTATTAATGATAGGATTCACTCTCATTGTCCATCAAGTTATTGACGCCTTTTGCTGAACATACAATTTGTGTTTGGCCCAACTAAGCCCCGGGCTCTTGAGGGTCATTCAATGTCTTGATTTCTTAAGTCTGAAGGTGGGGGTACCCTTCACTTTCCAGCACCTGATTTCTCTTTCTACCCCCACATTGCACAAATGTGGGATTTTTCAACTTAGAAAACGAGGAAAATACTTATTGATTACAAAAAGCGAGGACACAGATGATCGTGGATGGTGTGATCGCTTCGTTCTTCTCCCGACCAGTCTTCTGTCCTCCGAGCCTGAATTTCCCGAAGTATGGAATAAAGCACTTAAGTAACATTTTTGGTGATCTTCAGTAATCTTCTTACTTTCCCCTCATAGTTTCTTACTTTCTAACTGCTGCATCGAATTCCTCAACTGAAAAATTTCCAATTGTCCCCCCAAAAGATTTGGTCACTTGGGTTCAAGCAATCATTGTTATCAAAATGTGGCCAGAGAGATCATGGATAGTCTTAGCTGCATTAGAAGAGAACAAGTAGTCATGCAAACGACACGGTAGGTTTTAGTTATCATTTATGTTCTCCTTTGAAATCTTCTCGAGACTCTTTTCTTGCTAATTTACCTCCCCTTTGGTAGATTTTCCCAATAGGGTGGCTTCCGAGCCAAAGGATAAGAAGTAAAAATGAAAGAAAGAGAAGAAGAAAGAAGTTCTTGAGGCAGGGGAATTTTTCGCACAAACTGAAGTACCCAAAGGATTTCCTGGCCAAGAAACTTCAAAAGGTGACGATGACATCTTCTTGGTCGGTTTATCTCCATCACCACCACTTCATCTTTATTCCTAAGTCTTCAATTCATATTTCTTCAGATTCGAAGAGGAAGAGACAGGCATCGAAGAAATCCACCAAGGCAAAGCGTCCTCGAGTGGAAATGGCTGCTGCTCCTGGTCTCGGGCCACATGAGCGGGAGCGCACCAAGGACACAACTCATGGAGACTTGATGGCTATCTCTTCCCAGCATGCAGTTCAGGTATATCTTTATTACTTATAATACCTTTGGCTCCAACCATCATCTTTTTAGTTCCGACTTTTATCTAAACCTCTTGTAGAGCTATGTATATGCGATTAAGGCCGTGGAGATGGAACTCCACCGATCATCTTCTCTCAAGAAGATAGGGGATGAGTGGGACCGTCAGAGGTCGGAGCTTCAGTTCCAAGTTTCTGAGCTACGGGAGCAATTGTTCAAATCCAACCTCGAGCTAGATCAAACTCATAAAGCTGCTAATAAGTCTGACCTCGAGTTAGCCAAGGTTCGTAAAGCTATTGCTGCTCTCAAGGCTTAAATGAAGGCGCGTGAGGAAAGCCACCAAGGCGAAAACCAAAGGCTAAAGGATGAAGCTAATGCCAAGATTAAGGAAGTCACTGAAAAATATCACAATAAACTGAAGGCATACATGCTTAAAATGAACGAGTTGAAGGCTCAGAAGAAGAACTTGAGACTGAGATAAAGACCCTTCGGGGCAAAGAGGAGTCTTCTTCATCAAGCTCAAGATAAAGGCTACCAGAGCTCGAGCAGATAAGAACTGGGCTATTATCTAAACCATGCTGAAGACCCTCGAGCAATACAAAACCAGGGTGGATTTGGATGAAGAAATAGCCAAGGCTCATAGCAATGTTTCCAAAGCTCAGGCCATCATGGATAAACTTTCTTTGAGCAGTGACAGCTCGAGTGACAAAGCTGAAGAAGATGAAGAAGATAATGAAGGCTACGAAGATGGAAATTCGAGCACTGGGGAAGATGACACCAAAAATTGATAACTTCTTTCTGTACTTTTTGTTAAGTCCGTCGAGCTGTTTTGATGTAAATAACTTTTTGTAGCTCCCTGGCCTTTATCAATGAATTTCAGTTTTTCTTTCCAAAGTGTTAGTCTTTAATTTGCCTTGAAAGTGTTTGACAAGTTACTTAGGATATTTTGCTTGCAAGACTTAGACAAAATTTATTTCACATCAATGCTTGCTTAGAATGACGTCTTGTTCTCGAGCTGTGGCATGAAAGAACAAACTCAATAATATAAACTCTTTAAATAATATAACTTCTGGCACCAATCATCAAAATAAAGAGATATTAAATCAAGTTTATTGCATCGATATAATAAGCCGTAACAAGTGTCATAAAACCTAGTCGCAACAAGACTTAGGCAATTTTTATTAAAAAGCCACTTCGGGCAACACAACAAACACAATTAACTAAGCTAATCCTTGGAAGACAGTCCCCGGTATTCAGATAGCTAGTCCTCGGGTCCGCTTGGAGTACCCGGTCTGAGAGGCTTCGAGTCAATATTGACTACATACCGTCCCTTACATCCTCCTAGCAGTCGGGTGCGAATTGATGAGGATCCGAGCACTGAATATAATTCCCTCTACTTCCTAAAAAGGACAAGAAAAGAAAAAAGAGGGGTCTGAATTATTCAACCTAAGCGTTGGAGCATTAACAATTCGATGTTGTAGGTAAAAAATTTCGCTGACGAAGGGTAGCATACCTCAATGTCAAAAATAATAACGCTTCGAATTGGAAACATTCCAATTTGAAGGCTCTTATTTGCCTTCCTAATCTTATAATTGATAAGATCCTTTGCCAACAATAGCTTTGACTCGATAGACCTTCTCAATTCGCGGCTAGTTTAACACATAATCAACAACTTTGAAAGCTCTGAACTTAGCTTTCCTATTCAAGTAAGCTTCGATTTGCCTTTTAAAGCCATCAAACGAACCAAAGCTATTTCGATTCGCCCTTCAAGTAAATCCAACTCCACACGCATCGCCTGCTGATTTGACTTCTCGGTTGCGTGAGCATACCGAAGGCTAGGTTCACCAACCTCCACAGGAATCAAAGAATCAATTCCATAGGCGAGAGAAAATGGGGTTTTACTCGTGCTATTTTTCTAAGTGGTGCTATTTTCCTTTAGCTTCATCTAGTCTCTTTTTGATATTATCAATGGTTATCCTATTTGAAGACTCAGCTTGCCTGTTAGCGCTTGGATAGTAAGGTATTGAGGCCACTCTTTTAATCCCCCATTTTGAAAGAAAAGTGGTGATTGCCGAACCCATGAATTGCGGGCCATTATCGCAAGTTATCTCTCTTGGAACTCCGAACCTGCAAATGATATTCTTCTAGATGAAGCTGATATTTTTTTTTTGGTAAGTTGTAAGGTACCATTAACATCAAAATCAAGATACAACCTAATGAGCATCCTTTCTCCCAGTCCTTTTGTACCAAGGAATCAGGATCTCAAACACTCCCATCTAAGTACAAGGCTTATCCTGAATTAATAGAACTAGCTACCTGCTACTAGTTACACTACTGAAACCAAAGTATATACAAAATCAAATAAAAAAGAAGAACACTAAATCAGATATAAAGACGAACACTAACAACCTCTGTATCAGCCATTGAACCACTAAGACTCACACACTGCTCAGCCTAACTACAAATCCTTGCTATCAGACCTGTGCATCCTGTGCCATTCTTGATTCCTTGCAACATCCTATTATTACCTGCGGCTCTCTTTCAATCAGCTTCACAATCTTTGGCACTGGCATCCATTGCTGGTTGAAAACCTTGCAGTTCATACTTTTCCAAGTGTAGTATATAGTTACACTTAGAATTGCAGCAGCTACATTCTTCTTAAACCTCTTCCATCTTCTAGTCTGAATCCACTCTGGTGTTTATGTGACTGGTTTGCTTGTAATGTACACACCACTCCGCTGTATCATTACATGCCTTAGTTGATTAGACTGAGAGAATTGATAGAATAAGTGCTCAGCTGTTTCCGTGACTTGATCTTCACACATGCAACATGTTGTATCATCACAGTGCATGTTGATTTCCTCCATTCTTCCTCTAGTCAACAACCTTCCCTTCACAACAAGCCACAAAATAAACTTGTGTTTTGGAGATGCTATAGAATTCCAGATTAGATCAGCCACATGTAAAGAGTCTCTAGGTCCAATCAACTGGTGGTAGCTTCTAGTCGGAGAATATACCCCATTGCTTGTAAGCATGTATCTATCATTTTCATACCAGTCCTGCATTATCACTTTCAGCTTATTTAACTGTCTCCTATACCAGCTGCTAACTAGTGCTGGGGAATGTGCCCAAATTCTCTCCTCTCTTTTCATATACACCCCATGGATCCATCTAACCCACATCACATCTTTCTTATTTGTAAGCTGCCATAATAACTTCCCTATAACTACCACATTCCACAGTTGACAACTTCTGATGTTCAGCCCCCAACACTTCTTTGGTACACAAACAGAATCCGAAGCCACCAACATAACTTCCCTTGTTTCCTGTGTTGATCCCCATAGGTATGCTCTACACCTGCTATCTATCTCCTTTAATACTCTTTGGTAGTATGAACACTGCACCCAAAAAATTATACACAGAGAATAAGACAGAGTTGATAACCTGTAATCTTCCTGCATAAGAGAGATTTTTTGCATATGCCATCCTAGTTCTGGTTGTTATTTTATCAATTAGTTGATGACCGTCAGCTTTATTCCATTTCCTTGTTAATAATGTCAATCCAAGTATCTGATTGAGATTTATCCAGTTGGAAACAAGTTCTTCTTAGCAGCATCTCTTTGACACTCTCAGTCACACAAGCAATGAATATGCTTGATTTATCCAGGTTGGAAATCAGCCCAGACACATCTGTGAAGTGTTGTAGTGCCTCCATGACTTTATTTACTGACTTCAAGTCCCTTTTACAGAAAATCATTAAGTCATATCCAAAGATCAGATGATTTAACTTTGTCTGTTTGCACATAGGGTGAAACCTGAAGTCTGGGAGTTCCCACACAGTTGTCATAACTCTAGAAAAATACTCCATAGCCAAAAACAAAATAGCAAGGGGGACATTGGATCCCCTTGCCTTAAACCCCTTTTCCCTAGAAAGAAACCACAACTTTCACCATTCACCCTTACAGAGAACATGGGTGATGACACACATAACAATCACTAGCTTGACAAATTTGTCAAGAAATCCATATCCCCTCAATACATGCTCCAAAAAAATCCCATCTCACTATATCATAGGCCTTTTTAAGTTCAATTTTCATCATGCATCCTTGTGATGCATTGGCTCTATTATAGTGCCTAAGAATGTCATGGCGGATTAGGACATTGTGTGTCAATGACCTATTCTGTACAAATTCTTCTTGATTCTGGGCCACCAAGTCTGAGACAGGCACTTTCAACCTCATGCATATCATATTTGAAATAAATTTATATAAAACATTACAACATGATAGAGGTCTAAATTGAGTTACACTGCTTGGTGTACTCATTTTTGAAATTAGTGCAATGACAGTGGTGTTCAGCTGTTTTAGTAGCTTACCTGACTAGAAAAAATCAAGCACTGCTTTTGTCACATCTGCAACCACAATTCCCCAGCAGGTCTTGAAGAACTCACTCCCAAAGCCATCAGGTCCTGGACTTTTATGATATTGAGAAGAGTGCCTGCTTGACATCTACTTCCTTATACACCTGCATCAGCTCTATTTGCCTCTCCAATTTCAATGTACTCCCTCGAGCTATGAATCTTGCAAATGCCTTCACTCAATTTCCAGAACATCTTTCTAATAGGTTGTTGTAGTACTTCACAAAAGCCTCGGCTACTTCTTTTTGTTGCTGACAGAGCTGTCCATCTTCATCTTCTACTTGTATCACCATTTGCTGTAGCTTCCTATGCCTTAGAACAGCATGGAAGTATCTGTTATTTTCATCACCTAATTGTATCCAGGTGACCTTACTTCTCTGCTGAAGGAAAAGCTCAGCTGTAAGTGAGGCATTTTTGTAATTCTGATACAACTCTTTTTCATCATTTTGCAGCTCTCTATTCTCAGGTACTAAGTGTAAAAGTTTATGTACCTAGTGTAATTAGCTTCTTGCTAAGTTAGCTTCCTCAACCATATGTGTGAAAGCCTTGTTGGGAAGCTTTATGAGTTTGTGCTTCAACATCTTCAACCTCTGCATAACTTGGTACATATAGCAGCCTTGTACTCTTGTTCTCCATCATTCTTCTACTATTGTTTTAAACTCAGGGTATGTTATCCAAGCATTATAGAACTTGAAAGCCTTCATTTCCTTGTATGTGCTCTCTAAACTACTAATCAGAATGGGTCGATGATCACTAATTCCCTCAGGCGGGTAGCTAGCTATACATTCCATCATCTCCTCAAGCCACTTTTCATTGATGAACATCCAACTAATCTTTGAGTATACCCTCTCTTCTCTCTGCCTATCATTCCATGAGTATCTAGCTCCATTGTTTGGTAGTTCCATTAACCCACATTCTTCAGTACAATTACTAAAATCTAAAATATCACTTACAGACACTGGGTTGCCCCCTATTATGTCCTCTATTTTAAGGACATCATTGAAGTCTCCCATTATACACCAAGGGCCATCGCATGATTTGTTCAGAGCCCTCAGGCTATTCCACAACCCCATTCTCTCATCTTTAGTGTTGTGAGCATATACAAAAGCCATCCAAAACTTACAGTTCTTTGGTATAAATTGCACCTTACAAGTAATTTGTTGATCTGTATAACTTAGTCATACTACATCATAAAGGTCTGGTCTCCAACATACTACCACCCTACCATTGTAGTGCTCCCTTAAGTTATGCACAAAATTCTATCATGGTAACATTCTTTTAATTACAGTATCTACCATCTTCTCTTTCAACTTTGTTTCCAGCAGTCCTATCAAGCCAACTGCCTTGTCATTGCAGAGGAGTGTCACCTCCTTCTACTTATTGAGGCCATTTAGGCCTCTTACATTCCAGCTAATAATTCTAACCATGTCCAGAGGAAGGTAAAACTGTGTCTCCCTCATTGACACAGCTAATAACTTCCTTTTGTCTAACCTTAGCAAAAGATCCTGTTTTGATCCACTTTGTGAAATAGTCGGTAATTACAAGGATAAATCAAATACCGTATTTTACCTTGGGAAATAGGCCAACACTATCCATCCCCCACTTCATGACAGGCCAAGGCGAGACAACCGAATGCAGTGGTTCAGCTTGTTGATGAATCATTGAAGCATACATTTGGCATTTATCATATTTTCTTACAAACAACCTAGCATCCTCACCCATTTCCGGCTAATAATACCCTGCTCGGATGAGTTTTCACACCAGGTCCTTACCGCCCAAATTATTGCCACATTCGCCCTTGTGCACCTCTCTCATGACGTATTCAATTTCTCCTGGGCCTAAGCATTTGGCCATCGGGTCGCAATAGAGCTTTTTGTATAATTTCCCTTGAATCATCGAGTAAGGGATCACTTGCTTTGTTAGTTTTTTAGCTTCTCTCTTATCCGCTGGTAAAATCCCAAGATCTAAATATGAGATGAACATGGTGTGCCAATCCTAGGTATTGCTTACCGAGTTCACTTCCATCTTTAATTTTCCTACCGCAGATGTGACCATTCAAATAATTAAGTCAGACCCCGAGTCCTGTTCTTCGATGGCGGAGCCTAAATTAGCCAAGGCATCTGCCTCAGTATTCTCTTCTCGAGAGATTTGTTTACTTTTCCATTCTTGGAAGGCAGCCAAGGCCTCTTGTACTGGAGCCACGAATTGCTTCATCCTAGGCTCCCAAGCCGTATACTGTCCAAGCACTTGATTCACCACTAGGTGTGAATCACTTCTCAACTCAACCTTTTCTGCTCCCATTTCCTTGGCCAGCTTCAGACCCTCTATAGCAGCCTCGTATTTAGCATCATTGTTAGTTGACTATTTGATCAGCATGATATGCCTCAACTTTTCCCCCATGGGAGCCACTAACACTATTTCGAGCCCTGCCATTGAAATTAGTGGCCCCATTAGTATACAGTATCCACACCTCGGGGGTTGGCTCTCTAGATATCAAATTCTCCATTTCTGCCTCGGGGGGTATCTTAGCATTAAAGTCATCCACGAAGTCAGCTAACACTTGAGATTTTATGGCAGTTCGAGGTTGATATACAATGTCATACTCACTTAGCTCAATTCCCCATTTAGATAACCTCCCCGACGACTCAGGCTTATGTAATATACTCTTCAAAGGGAAAGTGGTAACTACGGCTATATAATAACATTGAAAATAAGGCCGAATTTTACGAGCAGCTACAACCAAGGCAAGTTCAATTTTTCTAAATGGGGGTACCTTGTCTCAGCGTCAAGGAAAGTCTTGCCTACATAATATATGGGTTGTTGCTTCCTATCATTTTCTCGAACCAAGACTGCACTAACCGCTACCTCGGACACAGCCAGGTAAATCAACAATATCTCCCCATCCTTTGGCTTGGCAAGCAACAATGCGTTAGCCAAATATCGTTTTAATTTTTTCAACGCTTCTCTGCATATCAAAGTCCATTCGAAGTCATTATTTTTCTTCAAGACAGAGAAAAACTTGTGGCACCGCTTGGAAGACCTCGAGATAAATCTGGTTAAGGTAGCGATTCAGCCAGTTAAACGTTGAACTTCCTTAGGTCCTAAGAGCACCTCAGGAATTTCCTCAATAGCTTTAATCTTTTCAAGATTCGCCTCAATGCCTCGCTCGAAGACAATGAATCCAAAAAAAAAAAAAAAAAATTTGAGCCAATCCCAAAAGCACACCTTTTGGGGTTTAGCTTCATACTATATTGTCTCAAAACAGCAAAGTCTCTCCTCAAATAATTCAAATGATCTTTCATTCGAACTGATTTCACTAGCATGTTTTCTATGTACGCCTCCATTGTTTTTCCAATATAATCTCTGAACATTTGACATACTAACCTTTGATACGTTGCCCCGGCATTTTTAAGGCCAAATGGCATTATGTTATAACAATATGTACCCTGATCTGTGATGAAAGAAGTTTTTTCCTCATCATTTGGATCCATTAGAATTTGGTTATACCTCGAATAAGCATCCAAGAAGGTTAATAACTTGTTTCCATCCATGAAGTCTATCAACCTATCTATTTGAGGTAGTGGGCACAAATCTCTGGGGCAAGCTTTGTTTAGATTAGTATAATCCATGCACATTGTCCACTTGCCATTCTTCTTTGACACCACCACTACATTAGCGAGCAAATCAGTGTAGTTCACCTCTTCAGCTTGTGCATCATTATTTTAGAATCAATTTCAACCATATATGCATGAGACCAAGCGAAGCAATCATCATTAGCTTTTAACAGCTTAGTGATGGCCTTTTTTTTACTCTGGGTCCAGTTTTGAGCCCACGAACACCTTCTTTTCTGGGAGTTCCTTCGACAATGTGAAGGATTCTAACTTTTCAATAGTTGAGTCCTAGGCCTTCTGCTTCGAGGCGCTTGGATGTATATCAAGATCTTCTCCACCTCTTTCTGAGAGTCCACTTTAAGAACCGAACTCTCCTCTTCGCCAGACCTCGAGCAAATTAATTGCTATCTTGATGGCCCACTCAGGGCGACTCCATTCTTTAAAGCAACCGAGTAGCACTCCCTAGCTACTCGCTGCTTGCCTTGGATTGCATGTATTCCCCACTAAGTAGGAAATTTGATAACTTGATGCAAGGTAGATGGCACAGCTTCCATCTCATGAATCTAAGGCCTTCCGAGGATAACGTTGTAGACCATGTCCTCGAACATTACATGAAACATTATCTTATTATCAACTCTCTCTGCAAAAGTAATGACAGTGATCTCACCAAACGTCTTCTCCGTGGAGTTATTGAACCCTATCAATATGGTCGCCTTCGGGACGACAAGGTCTTTCAACCACATCTTCTTCACAACCCTATAGCTGATATTCACCGAGCTGCCGGAGTCGATCAAGACCCGCTTAACATCTGAGTCATTGATCCTCAAAATAATCACCAAGGCATCATGATGGGAAAACATCATCCCATCACAATCATCTTTATCAAAAATTATTTCTTTACCCGAACCACCTGTTCGAGTCCTTTTCTCCATGGTAATTGAGATTTTTTGCAAATTTCTTTGCAACGGCGAAGTTGACGCCATTCACCTCCGATCCTCCTGTTATCACATTCACGACTCTCTTAGGGGATGGAGCCCTCGGCAGTTGTTCATCTCCCCAATTCTTAGCAAAATTTTATTTCCCTTTGTCAGTGAGAAACTCTCTCAACATCCCCATTTTCAGAAGATGAGCGACTTCAATGTGAAATGCCTTGCAGTCCTCGGTAGCATGTGCATAATTAGCATGGAACTCACAATGCAAATTATGATCTCTCTTCCCTAGGGGCGTTCTCATATCCTTTGGTAACCAAACCCCTTTGTCAGTCATCCTTTCAACGTATTTACTAATTCCGTGGTGGACACATTGAAATTATAGTTAGGGATACGAGGACGATCCTTCTCCTTGGACACCATAGATAGCCCTACTGAATTCTTCTGATTGGCGTTCACGCCGACCTTCCCTCAGAGTCTTTGGCTCACATGCTGGGCTCTGAGCTGCTGACTTACATGCTGCTTTTGAGAGTTATAGGGGTGGTACCAACCCGTCGAGTTTCCTCTTAGTGCATCGGTGCATCGAGAAGACTTAGATCGATTTCTATAAGCATTGTATTGGTGTCCCCCATATGCTTCCTCGAGCCTAATCCTGGCAGTTTCCCTATCATGCAATTCGTCCCACGTTCGTGCCTGCCATTGTTGGAGGTCTCTTTTCCTCTCGGCGGCAGCCTCAGAATTGCTAGTGTTAATGTTTCTTTCAAATGCCATGATTTCCAAGTTGTCATCCATAGTTGGCAATTCTAATTTCGGGACGACAAGGTCTTTCAACCACATCTTCTTCACAACCATGTAGCTGATGATATTCACCGAGCTGCCGGGGTCGATCAAGACCCGCTTAACATCTAAGTCATTGATCCTCAAAATGATCACCAAGGCATCATGATAGGGAAACATCATTCCATCACAATCATCTTTATCCAAAATTATTTCTTTACCCGAACCACCTGTTCGAGTCCTTTTCTCCATGGTAATTGAGGTATTTTGCAAATTTCTTTGCAATGGCGAAGTTGACGCCATTGACCTCCGATCCTCCTATTATCACATTCACGACTCTCTTAGGGGATGGAGCCCTCTGCAGTTGTTCATCTCCCCTATTCTAAGCAAAATTTTATTTCCCTTTGTTAGTGAGAAACTCTCTCAACATCCCCCTTGTCAGAAGATGAGCGACTTCAATGTGAAGTGCCTTGCAGTTCTCGGTAGCATGTCCATAATAAGCATGAAACTCTAACAACGCTCAACACGCACCTCGGCTTGAGGTATGAATGGTCATCGCAATACAATTTACCCAACTAGGAGTCGGGATCGAATCCACAAGGAACAAAGTGATGCGATCAAAGTAGTGGAGGAACTAAACCTATTTGACAAAGCCAAACTAGGATAACGAGGTGATGGAACGATATTAACAACTACAAACTACTCTAGGAAAGCAAGTAAAGGTGATCTATGTCCTTCTCACAACCAAGGAAGTCAAGCTTTGAGCCTAGGATACAATTATAACACGGGGTTTATATATTATGGCCAAGCCGTTCTAATGTAATCCCTAGAATCCTTCCGGCCTAGAAGGGATTTACCTCAACGGCGCTCGTCAAAGCCATGGTTGAGCTTATAAAGCACTACCCATTACCCGAGGAAAGAAGACTTCTTCCGAGTGTAACTTCTTTTAGACGAGTTAGTCTATGAAATAGCCTATCGACCTAAATCCTCGCTATCTTCACTATTCTATGCTAACTAATCTCTCCCGAATCTTTAATTAGCAGAGTAGACATGTAACTTAAGTGTCGCGAGTACAAAAGTCAAGCAATCAAAACAATGGAAGCTAGATAATCAAAACCCAACAATTTTATGTCCTAGTCATGACTCATTCATATATTCATGTCCAAAATCATACCAATTAACAATACAAATAGCCATGAAATATATTCACAAAATCAATTCTTCAATAACATCAACAACACCAAATATATTCGATACAAAGCATGAAAGTAAAGAAAGGAGTACTAAAGGCTAAGAATTTCTCAATGGGTTGTTCCAAATCTTCACTCTCTTGGTGTTCTTGTTGATGGATCTGTTGCTCCCAAACGCACACGCAAGTATACGTGGTCGACAAGTAATAAAGTGATAAGATGAGTATCGTTCCCACGAGGACTATGCAGACTGAGTTCTAGCAAACAATTTATTTAAACTATTCAGGGATCTTTTTCCAATAATGATGAGTTTATTAACTAAAGAACAGTAATTAAATGGTAGAAGCGAATTCAAACAATGGAGCAAGACTTGGTTGTTATCAGTAATAAGGAGACGGTCCAGGGTCAGAGTTACGGACAATCCAGTTGAGTTATCCAATTGATTCCACTTCTTAAATCCCGGGTTACTAACTAACAGATTAATTGTACCCGTGAAAACCTTTCAGTTCTTCACGGTCTATGCAGGCTACTCCAATCCCTATATGTCTATGGGTTGAATCACGTGCACGCATTAACGAATTCTGTAATTAGTTAAACTAGGCGAGCAAGTATATGTCTATCCTACTCACAAATTGGTTCCCCGATGCCCGGGTTCACAAACTAGTCCTATTCTTTCTTATTACGTAATTAAATTCCCTCTTTCGAGTTCAATCTAAAAACCATAGATAATGCGTAATAATCGGGCCCTGACAATTACACAAGTGAAATCAAGAAAGAATAAGCAACCCGTTATGGGATTCAATTAATGGGAATCAATCTTCAAACATCAACCTTCATGAAATACTCTAACCCTAGAACGATAGGATTAGCTACGCATACTCATAATAACAACACAAGGAATTGATGTAATAATGAAATAATGATGTAATAGATTAATGGAAGGAAGAAAAACCCTTGTCTTGATGTTATGAGCTCTCAAATTTGCTCCAAAGTCTGAACTCCTTACAAAAACTAAGTAATAAACTATTTATAATGTTTCCATACCCTTGGTAATAAGTTAGACCCAAAACTAGGAGGAATAGGACATAAAATCGCGCACAAGGGGCGCTATAACGGGCGCCCCGCGCCCACGATCGCGTGAAGATGGACAGAAGACGCCAAAATCCCTCCGCCTTTGGGCTGCGTCGCGCAAGAAAACGCGCAGGAGGTGGCGCGCTATGGGCTGCGCGGCGCGCCCCCTGCAGCGCAAGGCCATTTTTCGTGTTTTCTCGCTCCTTTGCTCGCTCGTGTCGTGCCTTCGTGTGCTCGACCCAATCCTCAATCAAAATCAAATCTTTTCTTGCTCAATCAAGCTCTTAAAAGCTCCAATTACACTGCATAACAACCTACATACACACGACATAAAATCAGTGTAAAACCACAGTCACAAGCTATAAAACAAGCGAATAAGGTACTAAAACGTGAGGAAATATTAAGGAAATATAGGCATAAAATGCCAAACATCACCACCCCACACTTGAACCTTTGCTCGTCCTCGAGTAATCACAAATAACTTCCAAACCTAGATAGAACAGGTCTGCCTATGACTATGGTTGATACCGACCATTGAACCAATGCACACATGACTACTATGGATCCACAACATGCCAACAATTTACCAAAACCAACAATACAAGAACAACCACCCCAAAATAACTCAAGTGCACAAACTCAACTTAATGCAACCATGATCCCACAAAATCACACCTATCTACTCAACCAAGAACCATCAACTTTACCTATTTCATGCAAACCATGTGCCCTCACCAAAAAGAAACAAGAGAGTGTCCCCCAAATGTCACACACAACAATGAATATCAAGAATAGAATGGGGACAATAGCATAGAAAGAATTCACTCACTCTCATGAAAATCTCACATGTCACACACAATGTACCATAGGCTTGCCCGTAGTGTAGGACTCCACTAATGTAAGCTCACTCCAATCGGGATTAACGAGGACTTTAGAAAGGTCGTAATGTAGGCTAAGGTGCGGGTAGGATACATATGGTAATAGTGACTACCTCCCTAAGCACTTTAATACATCACATTCAAATTAATCACAATCCTCAACAAGCCACCCAATCAACAAGTATCACACATACACCTTCTCAACAAGTAGCATATTTTCTTTTTAAGCACACACTAGCAAGGAAGGGATATCTTTTTCTCTTATTTCTTTTTCCACAATTTTTTCTTTTCAACTTTGCTATATTTTTTCTTTTTCAAATTCATCCAACCTTGCCAATGCTTTTCACTACTTCACAATTTTTACAATTATTCCCCTTCATTAGTTCCACTCAAGAACCTCCCAACATCCAACCACAACTCCAATCATCTACACAATATCAATAAAGTGCTTAAGGAGTAAAGGGCCAAAAGAGTCAATTAAGAACAAATGGGTAGGCTCGGGGTGTGGGTACCAACAAAAAGGGTCAAGGAAATCAAAACAACAATTTTTCAAGGTATATATGTAAGGGTAGGCAAATCAAAAGAAGGCCTTGTATCATTTCCCGACTAGAGCAAACCTAGGATTTCGCTTTGCACACACACGGGGCAAGTTCTAGACATTAATATGCAACATGGAGTAGATAAGAACATGCCTCACAACACACATTGCACATGATCTACACAAAAAGGCTCCATCAACAACTCTCAACCAAGCTTCTAGAATGCAACTTGTGGAAATTTAAGCACTAATGCACAAAGGATAGCAATCAAGTCAAGCAAGCGGACTCAAGCATCTCAGGGGGGTCGTTCCATGTTTTCTAGGCATGCATCTCAATTTAAAACCCAAGGACACCACAAATAGCACATGCAATCAATTCAAGTCCACCGGTATCAAACACATCAAAAGCACCTAGCATTCTACCTATTCCTTTCGTCTAGGGTCACCTATACTAACTATCCTAATCCTAAAAATAAAAACTACCCGGTTCAAAGGTCTACCCGTGGAAAAGAACCGAGGCCATAAGAAAAACCACGGGGCGGATGACATGTACCACTAATAAAGACTAAAAGGAAAATCTTTTTGAAATTTTTTTCATTGGTTTTCTAATTTTTTCAATTTTTTCATATATTAAAGCAAGAAACAAATCAAAACAAAGTCAAGTGACAAAAGAAAAATCCTAACGGTACATGCATCCATAACCTCAAAAATAGATAAAGGGTAGTTCCCCACCCCACACTTAAACTAAGCAATGTCCTCAGTGCTAAAAAATAAGCAAGTGCAAGGGTAAAGAAAACTTCCCTGAAGATTCTAATCCTTGGTGCTAGCATCCTCCAAGCTTCCATATAGTATGAGGTACTCAGACTTCCCCCAACAGGTCATCAACATTAGGCAAGGGTGAGGACACCCCACACTTAAACTCGACATCACATGAATCTGCAATCCAAGGAAAAACAAAAACTACGTGACACTATAAATAAAATAATACAAGTACAAACTCGGGTTGCCTCCCGAGAAGCGCCTTAGTTAACGTCGTGGCACGACGACACTTTTAGCTCACTTCCAGTGTTTATGTCTTCTCTTCTTACGCCGAACCTTTGCCTTTTTCCTTTCTTTGAGAGAACCCATCTTCAACTTCACATGTGGTTTACTTCCATGTTCTTGTTTGACACATTCGATCATAGAGCACTCTTCAATTTTAGCTATGTGCTCTTTCTCATTATACACCTTGAAAGTAACCTTCTCTCCATGCGCTCTAACAGTCATCTCACCCAGCTCCATGTCAATAATTGCCTTCGAGGTGACCAAGAATGGTCTCCCCAAAATAATTGGAGCTTCTAGGTCCTCTTCATAATCTAGGACTACAAAATCAGCAGAGAATGTAAATTTACCAACTTTTATCAACACATCCTCCAACTTACCCTCAGGGTGAGTGAGTGATCCATCTGCCATCTTGAGAGTAACTGAAGAGGGCTTGATTTCTCCTAGCCCTAACCTTTTGCAAACAGACAGAGGCATCAAATTTATGCTCGCACCCAGATCACACAAGGCACCAGTGATACTATGTCCTCCAATGGTACAAGGAATAGTAAACTTCCCAGGATCTTGAAGTTTTGGAGGTAGCTTGCTCAAGATTGTGCTACACTCCTCAACTAACTCAACTGAATCTATCTCTTGAGGCTTTTTCCTCTTGACTAAAATCTCTTTTAAAAACTTCACAAAGGATGGCATCAATTCAAACACATCAGTCAAAGGAATATTAACATGAAGTTCTTTCAGCATACTCACAAATTTTTGATACTGAGCCAAATCCTTCGGTGGTATAAGCCTCTCCGGGAATGGTGGAGGTGGCCTAGGTGCCTCCTTTATTTCTTCTTTCTTCTTCACCTTCTCCACTTTTTCAACTTTTTCTATTTCAGCTCTCTCTTCAGACTTGGCCATCAGCTCTCCACCTTCAATTAAGGTCACTGCAAGACATTGTTCAGGCTCTTTTTTAACAGTGCTTCTTTCTCCCACCAACTGCCCCAACTGGTGCTCTAGGTTCTTGTGAGCATTGGCAAGATCTTGTATGGCTTGTGCATGGGCTGCAGTGTCAGCTATCATTCTCTACTGGCCTGCCATTATCTGCTTTAGCATATCTTCAACTGAACTGCCAACCTGCTGTGGTGGGGGTGGAAGTGGGTGGTAATTATTCGGGGCTCTCGTATTGCTTTGATAATAACCATTACCAAACTGGTTTTGACTCTGCAGCCTGTTTTGATTACCCACGTAATAAACTGACTCTGGATTAGAAGAGCAAACCTCTGTAGCATGGTCTTGACCACAAACCTCACAAAAGCTCTGGAGTTGTTGCACTGGAGCCACTGGTTGCTGAGCCTTTTGCAGAGCTAACTTGCTAATTTGATTGGAAATAGCATCCATCCTCGCCCTTAGCTCTGAAACTGCATCTAACTGAAGTACCCCTGCAGGTTTCTGCGTAATAGCTCTACCATCTCCCTGCCAATCAGGATTGCTCTGCGAAAACTTGTCAAGTAAATCATAAATCTGATCAAAATTTAAGGCTAGTACTTGACCTCCAGCAGCAGCATCAACCACGATCTTAGTGTGTTGGTTCAACCCCTCAACAAAAGTGTGTGCAACAACCTCATTGGATTGGTTGTGGTGTGGACAATCTCTCAATAGAGCTTTGAATCGCTCCCAGGCTGAATACAAGGATTCTCCTTCTAACTGTCTGAAGGACATAATTTCGCTCCTCAGCCGGGCTGTCTTGGCAGACGGATAAAATTTAGCCAAGAACTTCTTAGCCAAATCCTCCCAAGTAGTGATAGACCCAGACTTTTCAGCCTTTAACCACTTCTTTGCTGCCCCAATCAGTGAAAACGGGAACAACGTCAAGCGAACATAATCAGTAGGAACACCCGCTGGTGTATAAGTATCACTGATCTCCAGAAAGTTCTGAATGTGTTGCTGCGGATCCTCATGAAGTAATCCACCATATTGTCCAGTCACATGCAGCAACTGAATCATGCCGGACTTAATCTCAAATCCCCCGGTGATAGCGGGCTTAACTATGCTCGATGCTACTCCCTCCAGGCTGGGGAGAGCAACATCTCGCACAGCTAAAGCTTGGTCTTCTGCCATTCCTGTAGGTAAAGATCAAGCAGGACCTAATACCTGAAACAGCACAAAACTCAAAACAAAAATTAAACCTGAATAGTAAGTAATAAACTGTTCAAAAAGAAATCAGTCAATTATTTAGTCCCCGGCAACGGCGCCAAAAACTTGTTGCTCCCAAACGCACACGCAAGTATACGTGGTCGACAAGTAATAAAGTGATAAGATGAGTATCGTTCCCACGAGGACTATGCAGACTGAGTTCTAGCAAACAATTTATTTAAACTATTCAGGGATCTTTTTCCAATAATGATGAGTTTATTAACTAAAGAACAGTAATTAAATGGTAGAAGCGAATTCAAACAATGGAGCAAGACTTGGTTGTTATCAGTAATAAGGAGACGGTCCAGGGTCAGAGTTACGGACAATCCAGTTGAGTTATCCAATTGATTCCACTTCTTAAATCCCGGGTTACTAACTAACAGATTAATTGTACCCGTGAAAACCTTTCAGTTCTTCACGGTCTATGCAGGCTACTCCAATCCCTATATGTCTATGGGTTGAATCACGTGCACGCATTAACGAATTCTGTAATTAGTTAAACTAGGCGAGCAAGTATATGTCTATCCTACTCACAAATTGGTTCCCCGATGCCCGGGTTCACAAACTAGTCCTATTCTTTCTTATTACGTAATTAAATTCCCTCTTTCGAGTTCAATCTAAAAACCATAGATAATGCGTAATAATCGGGCCCTGACAATTACACAAGTGAAATCAAGAAAGAATAAGCAACCCGTTATGGGATTCAATTAATGGGAATCAATCTTCAAACATCAACCTTCATGAAATACTCTAACCCTAGAACGATAGGATTAGCTACGCATACTCATAATAACAACACAAGGAATTGATGTAATAATGAAATAATGATGTAATAGATTAATGGAAGGAAGAAAAACCCTTGTCTTGATGTTATGAGCTCTCAAATTTGCTCCAAAGTCTGAACTCCTTACAAAAACTAAGTAATAAACTATTTATAATGTTTCCATACCCTTGGTAATAAGTTAGACCCAAAACTAGGAGGAATAGGACATAAAATCGCGCACAAGGGGCGCTATAACGGGCGCCCCGCGCCCACGATCGCGTGAAGATGGACAGAAGACGCCAAAATCCCTCCGCCTTTGGGCTGCGTCGCGCAAGAAAACGCGCAGGAGGTGGCGCGCTATGGGCTGCGCGGCGCGCCCCCTGCAGCGCAAGGCCATTTTTCGTGTTTTCTCGCTCCTTTGCTCGCTCGTGTCGTGCCTTCGTGTGCTCGACCCAATCCTCAATCAAAATCAAATCTTTTCTTGCTCAATCAAGCTCTTAAAAGCTCCAATTACACTGCATAACAACCTACATACACACGACATAAAATCAGTGTAAAACCACAGTCACAAGCTATAAAACAAGCGAATAAGGTACTAAAACGTGAGGAAATATTAAGGAAATATAGGCATAAAATGCCAAACATCAGGATCCTTGCTCCAAGATTGGAAAAATGGCCAAAAGATGAGCCCAAGGTCATGCAAAAGGCTGTATATATATTCTCAATTTGGCTGATGTGAAATTCCAAAACTGTCAAATGCGCTTCTGCGCGTCGCGACAAACTGGGCGCTATCGCGCTGCACACTTTTCCTGACCTTCGCTATCGCGTTTGATAAGGCGCTATCGTGCTGCATTGCTTTTTCATACTTGCACAATCGTGTGCAAGCCTGCGCGATCACGATGCACAGCTTCCCAGTCCAGAAACAGAAACTTTACACTTCAGCTTGTTTTGGCTTGTTTTCCATCTACTCATCACCACAACGTCAATATCCTTTATTATGCAACTAAAACACGATAAGTGCGCGTATTTAATCAATAATGTACAACTAAAGCTCAAGTAAATAGAAGGTAATGTGTGGCATTTTGCCCACACATCTCACCCCCAAACTTAAACTATTGCTTCTCCTCAAGCAAAGCACACTTCAATAGAAACCAAGTTGCAATTCATCTATTCATGCATTTTTTATAAAAGCCACAACAAGCCAAAACCCGTTTAAAGTTCAACAACTAATGACATTGGTTGGTGCCAAAATTAAGCCAAGTCATGTGAGCATAACTTTCATATATGCAAAACACCAAAGAAGGCATGCATGTCATGACACAAGATTTTCATAGTTTGCCTCTTCGTCACAAGAGTTCACCTCTTTGCTTGCTCACCTCAATTGAAAAGTGAAACATACAAGTCCTCAACTCAACTTCACAAGTGCCCTCACCACTCAAGAGAATATCCCAACCACAAAAATGCAATGACAACACAAATGGGATTAATGATAGGAAGAATTTGCTCACTCTCTCAAAAGAAGTTCATCATGCACACTAAAGATCCATAGGCTTGCCCTTCGTGTACCTCTCCACTAATGTAGGAATGCTTGAATCGAAATTAATTAGGATTTTATTAAGATTGTAACGTAGGCTTTTGGTCAAAGGTGGGGTAAAATATGGGCAAATAGTGACTACACACCTCCTTGAGCACTATATTATACAAAAAATTAAGGCACACTTCATTTTTCTTGCACTTACACCTTGCTAAATTGAGGATTGTACACTAATCTTTCTCCTCTTTATTAATCAATCCTCTTTTTCTTTTTTTTCTTTCTTTTCTTTTCTCTTTTTTTTTATTCAACTCACTTTTGTTGCTATTTCTTTTCTTTTCTTTTCTTTTCTTTTCTTTTGATTTTCATTAACTTCCACAGTTTCACCATAACTCGTGCCACCCCCAAACTTAGACTTTTGTCTAAGTTGAACGTTTTTTAATGCACTCAAGGAGGTAGGGCCAAAAGAGGGTTAGTGATTTAAGCACTTAGAATTGGTCCGGGTTAATAATGTGGTTGCCAAAAGAAAGGATATTAAGCTCAAAGGGGTTGACTAAGGATATAATGCAAAGGTAGGCTTTTTAGGTTACTAAGCGGGCCAAAGAAAGCCTAAAGTCATTTTTCAAGTCAAGCATCACCTAGGATTTCGCCTCGAAGCACACTTAGGGCAAGTTGTAGATCAAGAAGCACACACATGAACATACCAAAACCTCACCACACATGGCATAAGTAAAGCAAGGAAGACGAGCATATTCAAGTCTCAATCAAAGACAATTAAGCATCCAAAGTTTACTCATAGCCTGATGAGAACTAATTAGTGACATAAGAGCCAAAAGTTGAACTTAAAGATCATAACACAATTCACCAACTAAATTTTTCTATCCATTTTTTCAAAAGAAGCTCACATGACAAAGATTAAATAATGGTGGAACCAAACATGCTAAAAATTGGCCAAGGAGCAAAAATCCACAACTAGTCATCATTATTTACACTAACTACTAAACTAGTCCTAAAGATGTCTGGTTCAACACAATTACTTCCTTGGAAAAGAATCATGGTAAAGAAAAACCAAGGAAGTTATTTCAAAAATTTTCTACAACATGGTATTTACAATGAAAATGGTTGTTCAGACCCAATGAGGCTTTCGCACCCAAGTGGGATGCTACGTATCACACAAAGGTGAATCAGATAACAAGAAGCAACATCCCAAGCGTAGTTCATGGGAGTACCTTTATATATATTATATATATATATATATATATATATATATATAATTCTAACTAACTACTAAATATGAACAAGCTATTAACACAATACTATAATAACTACTAATACTAAATATGCACAAGCTATTAATACAATACTTATACTAATATCAAAGAAAATGATCATCCACAAAGTTTTCCACAATTTGCTAAAAAACAAGGACAAGACGAGGTAGACATATCATAAACATCAAGTACACGAGCAACATTAATACTACACGAGCAACAAAAATACACCCCTATATTTAAACGATGCACTGTCCTTAGTGCAACTAACAATGTAATACAAAGGGTGTAAGAAACTCCTTGACTAGAAGATCAATCCTCACTGTCAGTGTTGGGGTAGCGAAGCTCATCATCTGACTCCTCATCTGAGCTAGTAGAGTGAAGAGTGAGTTCAGCTTACTCATCATCTTGTTGAGGAAGCTGCTTGTTCTCTTGCCAAAATTTTTCTGCTTCCTCTCCATTTTGTCCAGCCTGATCTTAATCCACTCTTGCTCAGCTGCTACTGCCTCCAACGATAAAGTGCTCGAAGGCCTGGAGGAAGAACCCTATCCATATGGGCCGGAAAGAAGCCCTGCTACCAGCTGTCTAATGTGAGCGTCTACAGAAGAAATTTGAGAGGAAATGTACCTCATGTTAGACGCTCCAGATGCAAGTGGTGGAACTGGAGTGTATGAACTCCCTGATGCAGCAGTAGTAGCAGGTGCGGAGAATTGCCCAAAAGTTGGGTCCTCAACATCAATCTGGGAAGGCATCTCAACTTTTCTTTTCTTGCTCTGTGTTACCCCTCCCTGTCCTTTCTTCAGTAGTGGATAAATAGGCTTTTTAGGATCCACACTTTTATCAGTAGTGCGTATCTCTACTCTGGCATTTATGCATAGCCGGTGGATCAAGCTTGGGAAGAATAATCTTTTTGTTCTCTCTAGCACCACCTCTTCCATCTCCCCAACAATTATTTCTCCAACATTGACCTTGATCCCATCAATCAGTGCTGCAATCAGGCGAGCTTTTTCAGGAGAGAGATCCCTCTCATTGCTCGAAGGCATCACCCTAGTACACACAATGGATAACCAGATGCAGGCCTCAGCTGTGAAGTCAGTGGATACAATTTTGTGTCCGAATGTGGACCAACCCGAGGGTTTACCTCCTTGAAGCATATCAACTATCCACTGCATACCTCCTTCTAAAGCACGAGCCTTGTATAAAGCATTGTCAATGTTATCTAGCTCATACACCGCATTGATAGCAGTTGCATCAAACCGCACTAACTTGCCCCTCACAGTAGTCACCAACTCACCACTAAAATCTGTTCGAGTAGCATTTGCATAAAACTCCCTTGCTATGGTAGCGTTTGCCTTCTCAGATGTTTTAGCAAAACAACTCCATCCATTATTTTCAAGCTTTTGGAAGAAGTTGGGGAGTTTCTCTTCCACTTTATCCATATGGATCCCTCTTTCCCTAATGAAGCTCTTTTCAAGGTCTCTTTGGAATTTTTCATAGCATGATACGGATAAGAACCTTGTTCTGACATATGCTACCTCTTCTTCTCCTGTTAAATTCTGTTGGTTGTTTCCTTTGGCCATTGTAATGAAAAAGTACCTACAAAGATCAACATTGTCAAAACACGATTTGGGTACTTAATACATGCATTAATAAAGCTCATGAGCCAAAGATTGAAGCCAAAAAATTACAGCAGTGGGCTGTGCAAGCTTACTGTTTCTGCCAGAAAATTGATCTCTACGCGATCGCGCAAGGACAGGCGCGATCGCGCTGAATTGTCTAGGACCTCCTGCGCGATCGCGATGTGTATTAGGCGATCGCGAAGGACAGACCTGGAAAAAGCTGCACGATCTCGCAGATCGTCACGCGATCGCGAGGCTGTCTTCTCCAGCAGGAGGAGACAGACCTCGGTTACAACACCCAGAATTTACATGTTTTAAGCATCAATCACAGTGCACAACCAAAATTAACACAAGAAAAACATGAGTTTTGGCTTCAATTTTTCAGATCTAACACTAGGGTTTAGTTCAATTGAGCATAAACAAACTAGTGACCTAACCCATTTTCTATACAAACAATTTATCTATAAGGGTACATCAGACTTCCCCCTATTTCTATTTAAAACCCCTTGTTTTCCCATTCATACAACCACTAATGGAACCAAGAGAGGAGGATTACTTACACATGCTTTTAATCAATAAAATTGAAGATGGAAATTGAGAAACATACCTTGATAATGGAGATGGAATGCTTGAGAGTGGAATAGAGGATGAAATGTAGCACTTGGAATGCAAAAATGGGGGAAGGGAGTTTGAGAGTTTAGAAAAAAGTGGGTATTTGGCCTCTTAAAACTGCCTATATCTTCCTGATGCGTTGTTCATCGCGATCGCGTGCCCCAGTTGCGATCGCGCCTTATTGATAAGTGAACCTTCGCGATCGCGTGTAATGAACGCGATCGCGCCTTACTGATAAGTGAACCTTCGCGATCGCGTGTAATGAACGCGATCGCGAAGGCGTGCCTCACAGTGAAGCGCGATCGCGTTGAACACTTTTTAGTCCAACATCCAGTGAGCAGAATTTCAGTGAGGCGGTCCGCCCCAAACATTAGGCACTCTGCCTAGTGGGATGCAGATTGTCAAATTTCAGTGGGCGGTCCGCCTCATCTCATTGGGTGATCTGCCCTACACCCCTATGTAATCCTTTTTTTTTTCATGTTTATGCTTTAGATCATGCATCCTAACAACTAACAAATGTGGGATTCATGTGAGATGATAAAAAAAAACTAATCTAACCTAACATGCAATCAATAGAAATCAAAAAATTTCAAAGAGATTCGAGTTGCCTCCCGATAAGCGCTTTATTTAACGTCTTGGCTAGACGGTACCCATGATGCTTTTCTCTCCACTTGGTGAAGGTGAATTTTCTCCCCAACATGGCTTCATGCCCTTTGTCATGCTCTTTAGCCGGGAGTACACATTTCCGAGCTTGCAAAGCTGGATTCTTCATCTTACACTTCTTCGCCTTCAAGTGAGGGATGTCATTTTGCCTTCATGGCGTGGCAAATTCAACAATGTACCCATTTTGCTCATCAATGCCAAAATCATCCGATGGTGCTTGTTCTTCCACTTCTATTGCCTCATCCGTATATAGAGTTGAAAAATTAAGTGAATGAGGTCCCAACTGTTTTAACACCAATGGAGCACCAAGCATAACATACTCCTCTTCAAATATGCTAGAGTCTTCATCACAAGAGTTCTTCATTTCCACTCTATACACCAACACAAATTTCTTGTTCACGGCATCATTACCAAATATCTTGAAGATGTGATCACTTCCATGAGTTTCCATGATTTGACTTGTTCTCTCTTCCAAAAATTCGCTCATTTCTAGCATATCATTCACGATTTCTTCATGTTGAGCCTTGGAAGCTTCAACCATTTCATGCACTAGAATTTTCAAGACACGAGCTTCAAGATCAAATTGGTTCACTCTTTGTCCTAGTTCTTCTTTTTCATGTTCGAGATCCCAACCATCTACATCTAGGTCATGAAGGCATGCTTCATGGACTTTTATTTTTCGAGCTTGATCTCGGAGCCAAGCTCGGCTCACAATTTCTTCTTCGTCCCAATTGTGCTTTTCTTCAATAATTCTTTCTTGATATTCAAGCACATCTTCCATGGAGGATTCTTCTTGGAACTTAACCTCATCTTCCATATAAAGCCTTTGTTGAAATTTGGCAACACCCTTAGCTTGTTGATTATTGAAAGTGTCAACCAATTGGGTCAATTGAGTGTCCAAGTTGTGATTTTTTTTTTTTTTTTTTTTTTGTCCAAGTTGTGAATTGTCAAGCCATTTTGATGGATCATTTCTTTCATCTCATTGAAGGCTCCGACATTCTCACAATGGTGTTCAAGTATCCACTCCATCAATTATTTCAATCTTTCATTTTCATTGCATTCATCTTGTGAAGTTGATAGGTCCATCTCTTCTTGAAACTTCTATTGGATGCCTTGCCACTCGGGTTCAAGCTCCATGTTCATGTTTGCATTAGACCTATCAAACCCATAAGAATCATTAGCATCATTATAAAAATCATTGGAAGAAGACAAAGAATATTAGGACAACCGTCCCAATGGCCATTTTTACCCCCGCACTCATGACACATGTCCCACTCAAAGGGTTGAGAGGGTGCACACAACTTGTTCCCGGGAACAATTTGACAATTTTGCCAATAGTGAGGTCCACCACAATAAGGACAAGGATCACTCATGTATGGATTTTCAATATTTGACCAATTTTGGTTCCATGATGCCATTTCAAGATAACTACCACTAATCTAAACTAACTAACTAATGCAAGTAAACACTACACACAAATAAATATTTACAATTTACAAAGAACATTACTACTATTCACAATTTACACGACAACGGTTCACAAAGTTTGAAACTAAGCCAACTAGCTCAACTCCTCACACTACTCTAATACGCCAATTGTTCCCCGGGAACGGCGCCAATTTTGACAACGCTCAACACACACCTCGGCTTGAGGTATGAACGGTCATCGCAATACAATTTACCCAACTAGGAGTCGGGGTCGAATCCACAAGGAACAAAGTGATGCGATCAAAGTAGTGGAGGAACTAAACCTATTTGACAAAGCCATACTAGGATAACGAGGTGATGGAACGATATTAATAACTACAAACTACACTAGGAAAGCAAGTAAAGGTGATCTATGGCCTTCTCACAACCAAGGAAGTCAAGCTTTGAGCCTAGGATACAATTATAACATGGGGTTTATATATTATGGCCAAGCCGTTCTAATGTAATCCCTAGAATCCTTCCGGCCTAGAAGGGATTTACCTCAACGGCGCTCGTCAAAGCCATGGTTGAGCTTATAAAGCACTACCCATTACCCGAGGAAAGAAGACATCTTCCGAGTGTAACTTCTTTTAGACGAGTTAGTCTATGAAATAGACTATCAACCCAAATCCTCGCTATCTTCACTATTCTACGCTAACTAATCTCTCCCGAATCTTTAATTAGCAGAGTAGACATGTAACTTAAGCGTCGCGAGCACAAAAGTCAAGCAATCAAAACAATGGAAGCTAGATAATCAAAACCCAACAATTTTAAGTCCTAGTCATGACTCATTCATATATTCATGTCCAAAATCATACCAATTAACAATACAAATAGCCATGAAATATATTCACAAAATCAATTCTTCAGTAACATCAACAACACAAAATATATTCAATACAAAGCATGAAAGTAAAGAAAAGAGTACTAAAGGCTAAGAATTTCTCAATGGGTTGCTCCAAATCTTCACTCTCTTGGTGTTCTTGTTGATGGATCCTTGCTCTAAGATTGGAAAAATGGCCAAAAGATGAGCCCTAGGTCGTGCAAAGGGCTGTATATATATTCCCAATTTGGCTGATGTGAAATTCCAAAACTGTCAGACGCGCTTCTGTGCGATCGCGACAAACTGGGCGCTATCGCGCTGCACACTTTTCCTGACCTTCGCTATCGCGTTTGATAAGGCGCTATCGCGCTGCATTGCTTTTTCCTACCTGCGCGATCGCGTGCAAGCCTGCGCAATCGCGATGCACAGCTTCCCATTCCAGAAACAGAAACTTTACACTTCAGCTTGTTTTGGCTCATTTTCCATCTACTCATCACCACAGTGTCAATATCCTGTAATATGCAACTAAAACACGATAAGTGCGCGTATTTAATCAATAATGCACAACAAAAACTCAAGTAAATAGAAGGTAATGTGTGGTATTTTGCCCACACATCAAACTCACAATGTAAATTATGATCTCTCTTCCCTAGGGGCGTTCTCATATCCTTTGGTAACCAAACCCCTTGGTCAGTCATCCCTTTCAACGTATTTATTATCTTTGTGGTGGAACATATTGAAATTATAGTTAGGGATACGAGGACGATCCTTCTCCTTGGACACTAAAGATGGCCCCACTGAATTCTTCTGATTGGCGTTCACGCCGACCTTCCCCCATAGCCTTTGGCTCACATGCTGGGCTCTGAGCTGCTGACTTACATGCTGCTTTTGAGAGTTGGTCGTACCGACCCTTCGAGTTACCTCCTAGTGCATTGGTGCATCGAGAAGACTTAGATCGATTTCTATAAGCATTGTACTGGCCCGATGCCCCTCATCTGCTTCCTCGAGCCTAATCCTGGCAGTTTTCCTATCATGCAATTCGTCCCTGGTCAGCGGGTTCAGTAGTCCCATCATACCTCTTCAAGATCCGCAACTTGAAGTGTTTTGGTATGGTGGAAAGAGCAGCCTCGGGCTTAAAAGGTGTTTTCCTTCATATCTCAATATCCAAGACTTGTTGAGCCTTTCTAACTCCGGGAATATTTTCGAGCCTTTTTTTAAATTGGGCTTCGAAATCTTTCTTCCATTTCTCTAAGTCTAACAAGACGCTTGTTTCCGCCACCGTAGGGGCAATCCCAAAAGGCTGAGTGCCGATCGAGGGCAGTCCTCGAGGCTGTAGATGCGGCTCCATTTGGAAGTCCCCTTATTATTGCGCCTATAGGAGTAAAGTTCGGGATGCCTCCATTGGGAACCGTAAGTGGAGTATCGGTGGAAATCGTATTATTCCTCGTGTTCCCAAAGAGAGCTTGCTGCGATTTTCAAAACTCGGTGTTGAAGCCTACATGCATATCAAACTGCCCCTGGAGTTTTTGCAAAGTATTTATAACATTAGATTGGAATGAGTCATTTGACCCCGATGAAGAGAGATCAATCGGTGGTAGAAGTGGCGTTCCAACACCTGGTGGAATTGGTGGGGTTACACCAACTGGTGGATTTAGAGTTCTATTACCTGGTTGGATTGAAGGAACCTGCATACCATCACCTGGATGAGGAACAAGGGTTCCATCTCCAATTTGTTCAACTATGTTATCGATGCTGTCAGCCATTGATGAAAATCGATGGAGAAGATATGAAAAATATGACGTGCAACTTTGGAACAAACGCTATTGCTTATTCCCCACAAATGGTTCCAATTTGTATTGGCCTAATTAGGTCAATCAATCGAATTTGTAACACAGTTAACAAGCAATTTATCGTATCAAAGTTACAAATTAATTCAAGGAAATAAGCGACAAAGATGAAAAATGAAGAACAGTAAAAAAGTAAAATTGTAGTCTGTATTTTTGGATGATCCTCATGTGGATTACAAAGCATTATTTATAGCTTTACTGAGTACAATGGTAATTAAGGCATTAATTACGCAATAACTAGCTACATCCCACGCTCTGATTGTGGCTCTCCCATGATCATCCCATTAAGTGTCGAATTAATGTGCGACCATTATAAAACCTCTCTTCTTCTGAAATGTAACTATTTCTCCCGAGGCTTAAGCAGCTTGCTCGGGGAAATGAACTTTCTTCTGCCGAAGGAAGATTTCCTCGAAGCATACTTCAAACCTCGATCTCGGGGATTCATCTCGAGAACCAAACTTCTCGTGCAATAAGCTTACCTTGTGTCTTGATATAAACACCCCTCGAGCCATGTGTCCGAGGCACCACGTAATCAAGTAATTTTTCACCCAATACAATAATATTGTACTTTTTCATTAGCTTTCCATCTCAGCAAGGAAACTAAGAGCCTGTTTGGCCAAGCTGCCAAAATCAGCTTATTTTGAGAAGTGCTTTTTATCAAAAGTGATTTTCAAAGAAGTATTTTGCGAGAGAAGCAGGTTGTGTTTGCCAAATTTGAGAGAAGTGTTTTTGTTATTAATTTGTGTTTGGACAATATTTGAAAAAAATACCAATTACGAAAATGGATATATAATAATGTTAATTTGATTAAATATGGAAGTTTGAAATGGGTATTCTTGTCCCAAATAGTCAAAAGCACTTATTTTGTCAAGAAGCTACTTTTTTCAGCTTCTTCCCCACAGCAGAAAAATAGCTTCTACTGCCACTCAAAAACACTTATTTCTCCCTAGAAGCTTGGCCAAACACTCCAAAATTTTATAATAAGCATTTTTTGAGAAAAATAAGCACTTTTGGCTCCCCATAAGCTTGGCCAAAGAGGCTCTAATATGAGCAAAACAGTACTATAATTGATCAATTTCCAAAACCTAATAGCTTCTTCATGGACAAGCAAAATAAATTATCAGCACCTGTGAAATATTCATCATTTGTACATGTGATCTTGATGTACTGTACATTGTACAACATATACAATTACATGAGATAACAATTACATTAGTGCAATGTAACTGCTTTTTTTCTTATTTATTTATTACCATCGTGCGAGATGGAGAAAACTCAAATGATGATGAAGAACTATCTGAAAATTCAGTCAGTTCAAAAAATAAATCAGATAAGTAATGCCCTATATCCTCAGGGGAAAATCTAACTACATAACTAGAATGTCTTTCTCTTGTCATTGTAACTTTATGCACATTGTAAAACTCTCTATACACTGGAATTACTTTACTAGCAATCGACTCTTTCAATTCATCCCGGAGTTTACTATCAGGTACCACATACACAGAATGCTTCCGCTGAGCTTCCTCAAACGACGAATTAAATTTCTTGAAAATCTCCTTCACTTGTTGAGGAGTCATTGTGGCATTTGGCTCTCGCGGGAGGGACTCTAACACGTGGCTCCATCCTAGCCGTTCATAGTTCGACGCGAACCGGTTGATTTTTTCCTCATGTTTTAATAACCAATTTTCACCTAGCAAGTACTTGAGATTCGACGAACGAACTTTTACAACGACATATTGGAGATTGTTTGCTAAAAATAGGTAGGCCAGGGATACATCCTTGTAGTGCTTCGCTTTGCCATCGAGTTTACATAAAAGCACGAGAATCAACCAAGCGAACCGTAGCGAAATCTCCGGTGCTGGAGACTCGCTGGAATCATCCACGCCAAAGTATGATTCTGGCAAAGAAAACCTTGTCGAAGGTGGAGGAGCTTCGGCAAGGATGTTTGAGAGTACATTGCTGTAATCAGCAAGTAAACTGATGTAAGTCATAACATCAATGGTGAGATGGTGAATTCCGCCTCCGGCCACTGTCGTTTTTGACGACTCCTTTTGTAGAACGGCGTCAAACTCAGCTAACGCCGTCCTGATAGACTCGCCAAGCCTGTTAAGCGATGTCAATGCTTGAGACCGGATAACCGATTCTGACTCAGAATTGAAAATAATTTCAATATCTAGCCAGTGGTCCGCGATTGCGGTATACATATCAAGCAAACGAAAAACATTTTCGGGCGATTTTTTACAATTCTTAGCCACATTTTCTGGAAAACTAAACAGAGTCATGGCGCCATTATTTGTAATTTCAGTAAAACACGACTCTCTTATTGTATCATTGGATACAAAGACGTAATCGCAGAGAATTCTCTCTCCGTTGAATAATGTTTTCATACCTACATTTACAGCATTTAGCCAATCCTTAATCTTCATATCCATAACTTCCCAATCCATTTTATGAACTTGTGAAACACTCAATTTCTCAACTCCGAGTCTGTAAATCGCCTCATCAATAATCGATTTACGTATAACTTTGTAAATCTTTAAACACTCTTTTGTATAGCCAGAGGATATCATACACTCTGCTATTAATCGCAAATCCGCCATTACAACATTTGAAAGATCCTCAATTATACGACCTTCATCCTCATCCTCATCATCGAATTCAGAAGTACTCGAACGAGCCGAGGTACGAGAAGATACAGTTGTTATAGATTCAGGATCCAAATGTGCTCTATTCATTGATAAAATCTGATAAAATTCCTTCTGAAGTCGTTTCATTGCGACTTGCATTAGAGATTGAGCACGAATAAGCTTATCGGATTTTGAATTCTCAGTTGCATGAAACTGCATGGCTTTTTGTAAATTATACACACACTTTATGAAATCTTTAGCTTCTTTTCTATTCTCATAGAACAAAGAAGTTACTCTCGCAAAAGTTGTGGTATCGGGGTCCCATTTCAGGATCATCGCCTCCGCCAATTCAAGCGCTCGATTCATTACTGAATCAGAAAAACTTGGCCGTGAAGACGAAAAGCTGAAACGTGAAGGGGAAGAGAATAGTGAAGGAGATGAAGAAGAAGTATCAGTTGTTGTTGAACTTTTTGGAGAACAACAAAGTTCTCTCATCCTCCCAGTTCTTGGCATCGTTAGTGAGTTCACGTGTATTATAAAATTGTTGAGTTATATGGGGCTGTAATTTTGAATTAAGAATGAAGAGTTTAGTTTTAGTTTTGAAGCTTTATATATAGAGTAATAGATTTTCATGGAGTTTGAGGGGTATATATATAAAGATAGGATAATGAAATGGTAAAAGTTTACGCGTGATTGGTTTATGGACTGAGTATTACGAATATTTCTTTCAGTTTTATTACACATTTCACAAAGAGATTGGTAATACTCCCTCTGCTCCACAATGAATGTCATGATTCTGGTTTGAAGAGTAAAACGAATTTGAATACTTTAAATTATTAATTATTGTGATTTATAATATTTTTTATATAGTTTTTAAATATATAAATATTATTTCAAGAAAATTAAAATTATATGCCCAAATTCGTGATCAAACTCAAAATTCGAAACATACATTATGGAGCTGAGGGAGTATCAAATAATATGAGATATATCAATAAATAAAACTTACGGAATAAGAAGATTTCTTATAGGACCGTTTTCTTGTCGTTCAAATTATAGCTGCTAGTTATGGGTGATCATTTCCTTTTTTTTAAAAAAAAAAAAAAAAACCTCTCATTATTTACACAAATCCAATTACTATATGTCTCCAATTAATTAATATATGACATGTTTTTATAACATGATGATAGTAGTATAATAGATGCTCTTTTTTAGCTCTTTTTTTTTTAACTACGTGCTATTGCGAACCCAACAATTTTGACATGCAATATTGAATTTTTGAACTCATACTTTTAAAAGTGTAATAAATTTAATGATAATATATTAAAGTTAGAATTCATCAAATTAAAATTATGAATTATCATTAGAGAAATGTGGGTTGAGGAGAGGAGCTTGGACTTTGGGAGTCAGCAATGGACACATTTGTGACACGTGCACGTGGATTACTGTGGAATAACGACTCTTAAAGGTCAACTTAATTGAATAATTTCTCTCTAATGAGGAAAGTTAACATAATCTAAGCTAATTCAAACATTTTGGCGTTTTAATAATTTTGGCTGGAAATGCTGCTTTCTTGGAAAATGATTGAAGGGTCCGATTCCAATTCTATGACGTGCCTTGTGTAACAAGAATTTGAAATATTCATATATCTACGGTGGTGTTTCTTAATGTGATTGTTAGCTTATGTCCCAGTTCGTTGTGTATTTAATTTAATTTTTATAAATAGAAACGCTCTTATCTCCCGTTGAACACTTATTTCCCTTCTAAAAGAAAAAAGGAACGATGTTACCTTCTTTCTTCTAACTTTTTCTAGGCAGTGAAAATAATTTCGAGATTTAAATTTTATGGGTTTAAGTTTAAAACGACGATATCAACTCCAAGTAGCTGAGTTACAAATTTAATTTATAAATATATTTAGTGAATTTTTTATTATCACATAAACGAAGTTTAGACAAAAATAATGCACCGAGACTCGTATAAATCAAGTGCATGATATGGTACATATATATATTTTTATCACTTAATTATATTATATGATGTGTCTGAACATATGTATCAAGTGCGATAAAGTATTTATCCCGGCTATCATACGATTCCGCTGCTTAAGCTTTTCGCATTGATATAATTGAATATACTTGATGGGTGTTAGATATTTTATTGTTTGATTAATCTTTGTGAGGAATACACACATGTACAGTATTTTTTATATTGATTTGGTCACATGGTCAGAATGATAAATTAAATAAAAATACATATAATTGGATATTGAGTTGGTCACATGGTCAGAATGATAAACTAAATAATTTTTTAATAGTATTTGTGAGAGCTAGCTCGACTTAGTCGCGCAACTTGAAAGAAAAAATAAAGGTTGGGAGCAAACATTGAAGAAGTCGAGTATAGACCATAATAAGAGTTTGAGGCTCCAAAATTAATCAAATTAGTAAAATATCAAATGGCTTAACAAATATATAAAAATATTTTGGTATAATTATGATTACCTCTACACACTTATATAGTTATATGTTGCTTTAGTCCTACAAAAATGTGCTGCGCCCAAGGGGAGAAATACATTTATCAAGTATTTTGAGTATATTACGACAACGATTATTAAGAATGAGTGGTAATTGTTGCATGTAAACAAATGGGATTTTGGGGCATTAAGTTGGATATATGGGAAGAATTCTTAGTCATATTTTTGTCTTTTAATATGAAATGACAATCCGTACGGGACGTAAGCCGATATCTAAGGAAAACAAAGGTATTTTACTTTTCATCATTACAAATGAGGCATGTCGACTGACGATCTTATCATATATTACTATTTATTACTACTCCTTCCGTTACAAAATGGTTTTCATAATTTTCTTACTAGTCCGTTCTAAAGAATGACACAATTCTAAATTTGAAAATATTTTTGAGTTGAAACTACTATTTTACCCTTAATGAAATGCTTTATAACCACATATTTATGTACGACTTATTTTGGACTACAAGTTTCAAAAGTCTTACTACATTTCTTAAACTCCACTCCAAGTCAAACAATGACAACCATTATGGAACGGGGGAGTATTATTTAAAGAAATGCAATTAGACAAAGAAAATCATCTTTCCACGAAAATCGTTGTACCAGACTTTAGGAGACCACCATTCAATTTTTTCAACTTCAACTAGCTTGTTCTTACGAGTAATTCCTATTTCTATATGATTTTCTTTATATCTTACTCTCTCCGGTCCACTTTATTTGATTTTTTTCATTTTTCGAGAGTCAAGTTGACCAATTTTCGGATTCAAATTCACTACTAGAAATCGTGTAAAATGCTACAAAGAAGATGGAGACGGAATTCCCTCTCTAATTGATTGGAGAAGGAATTCCGTCTCCAATCAGTGTAATTCCCTCTCCAACTAAAGAAAGAATAAAAAAATAATAAAATTTTTTAGAGTTGGAGACGGAATTCCGTCTCCAACCAAAAAGTAAAAAGTGTGTCAGTGATTGGAGATGGAATTCCGTCTCCAATCAACTGACACACTTTTTACTTTTTGGTTGGAGACGGAATTCCGTCTCCAACCCAAAATAATTAACCCGCTGCTTCTCTCTTCCACATTCAGTTCTCCTCTCCCAAAATTAAAAAACCCCCCAAACCCCCCCACGGCGAACTCTTCATCCCCGGCGAAAACATCACTGCCTCCGGCGAATTTCTTCCATCCCGGCAAAAACATCCCCAACTTATTCAAGTAAGTTTTTTCTTCATTTTCCCCATTATTTTTAGTTATAATTCAAATTATTTTTCCCTCCCCATTTTTTCCATCCATGAATTCGACCCCCATTTTCCCCACCCCAATACCAACTTTGACACCCCAACTATCATGTTTGTATACTTGTTTAATTTTTGTTAGATTGGATTATTAGAAATTAAATGTCATTAGTTCTAGAAATAGTTAGAAAAATAATATAAAGTAGATAAATTTAATTCAAGAATAATTAGAAAGAAATAATTAAGAACAATGTTATTGAACATGACAAATAAAATAAATGTAGGGAGTTTGATTTAGTTAGTTAATTAAAAAATTAATATACAACATAATTTAACAATAATGTTATACGCCTATAGTTTGCTAGAAAAATTGCTATAAGTTGTTGCATTGATTTAAAATTGCTATCATGTTTGTATACTCGTTTAATATTTGTTACAGTGGATTATTAGAAATTAAATGTCATTAGTTCTAGAAATAGTTAGAAAAATAATATAAAGTAGATAAATTTAATTCAAGAATAATTAGAAAGAAATAATTAAGAACAATGTTATTGAACATGACAAATAAAATAAATGTAGGGAGTTTGATTTAGTTAGTTAATTAAAAAATTAATATACAATATAATTTAACAATAATATTATACACCTATAGTTTGCTAGAAAAATTGCTATAATTTGTTGCATTGATTTATATTTATTTGTGTGCAACTTTTGTAGATGGAACATGATGAAAATCGTAGTTGGATGTACAATATGTTCTATGAAAATAGTGGTTTGAGGAAAAGTTATGTAGATGGGGTTGATGGGTTTATTGCTAAATTACAGGAAATTGTGGCTAAGATTTGGAGAGATAATTTAGATATTAAAAAACTACACGAAAAGTACTACAAGTTGCAATTCTTGTCATATTAATATGGTGAAACAATATATCTCAAAATGTTGATCAAAATTTACATTATTTGACTTTTAAAAAAGGAAAGTGATCAAATAAAATAGACCCGAGGGAGTATCATTATACTTTCAGTACAAGAAATGACTTTGGGGTAAGAAGTTCACACATGAACGTCCATGCATTGCATCGCACATATTTCTATACAGTGTTCTGCATATGCTACATGGTTCAAATCATATTCACTTTAATCTTCTAAATGATTGTAGGTCTTTACTAGTTGAATTATGATGTGAAGAAGTCAGACACATTTATATTTATAGGGAAGCAAATTATGTTGCGGACTTAATTTAGTTGTAATAATATAATGCTTCGCAGATTACTCTATTACATATAAAGAGCTCATTTTGTAGTAATAGTTTTTGGTCATATTTAATATATAAAGGCCTTGATTAGCAAAAAAACGATGCCATTTAAGAATTATTGTCAGTAAATATTTAGATTAAATATGAGTTGATAATTACATGAGAAAGAGAGCGGATAATTACACGTTTGAGTTGTAGAAGTTATCTACATCCTTCTTTACTAAGTGATTGCTTAGGGACATATTGGAATTGTTTTCCTCTCGACCTTGGAGGGAATATGATTTTCTAGAAAATCTTTTTGCGAGTTCCCTAGTATTTAATGATTTACTTTTCTGCTTTTCAACAGTTGAAAATTATTTGAGTAGGAGAAAAGAAAACTGAACCTTTGTCCTTAAGGGTCTTTAATATTTTATGGTGGGGTGATCTCATCATAGTATTTCACTTTTCTCTTTATTATAACGACTAGTACATTTTCAAATGTGAAATGAACAAAATCCTTTTCAACAGTAGACGTGGTGAATGTTAGTATCAAATATAAGTGATATGTATCTCATACAATGATTTAATTAATTTTTAAGTAGGAGTATATCGTTCCTTTAAATATATATAATAAGCTCTTATATTTAAAGAGACATAATAAAATTACTTCGAGAAATTATACTTAAAGCCAAAAAAAAAAAAAAATGTAATTCAATATATGTGTAAGTTGGGCATGGTCTGAAATACCTAAACCCGCATCTTTTGTGGTGAGATGGTAAATACCTTTCTATCTTTAGTCAAAGGTCTCGAGTTCAAGCTGAAAACTTCTCGGCCCATAAATTGTAAGTGTAACATGTCATTGGGTGAGCTTAAAAGTGACTTATAAGCCCATTAATATACACTTTTTGAGAAGTTAGTATTTCTCAAAAAGTGGCTTTTAAGTCACTTTTTGACTTATAAACCACTTAAAGTAAGCTGCTTATAAGCCGTCCGCCCAAACAGGCTCTATAAGCAGCTTCCTTAGAACTGCTGGCATGCAACAAACAGAAAAAGACTTCTTCCCCGTAAAGTATATAGCGCAGTGCCGGTCCTGGAAAACTGAAGATGTGAACCATAGAGCATTTCATCAAACCTCAATTAATATCTAAACCACTTGCAGAGTAAGTTTGAATTAAATATCATTAAATTTACATATGCTCGGAGTCGGATTCAGACTAAGAAAAGTAGTCTCCCTATAACTAGTTACTATAATACATAATAATCTCCACAATTTAATTTACCGACTCATGCATTGGTATTTTGATGTGGATCTTAGATGGCAAGGACATTATATATGTAGCCTCTTTGTTTTTATCAAGGCAAATGTGGAATGTTCAAAGACTATCAAGAAGGCCTTTTTGTATCGAAAGCAATCTCCCATGACTGATCATATAACTAAGCCAACATTTGTAACTACCATTGTCAATATCCAAATATCTACATGCGGTCGATTCAAATGTAGATTCAATCCAAAAGGATGCCATTTATATATATAGTCTTTAATTTTGTTTTTACATTCATATAACTGTCTCGAACAAAAGGTATTGATGCGACTGCACCACCTCAGATAGCCAACATCCGACCATTTTATTATGCCTCTACCTAAAAGGTTTCCCAAGGGAGTAAATTAACTTGGGTAGCTAATTGAAAAATCAGCAGAAAATAAACCAAAACAACAGCACCTAATAGTTTGTTTTGATCATTTAGGGCAGTGGTTCTTCATTAATACCATTAAGACAGTAGGAAAAGTGTCGCACCTCAATTGAAGGGTACCCTACTTGCGAAGAATTGCAGTTCAAGTCAGTCAACCAATTATTGAACCTCACTCATTCAATTAATCCCTACACCACTTGGAGATTGTATTGACAACTTCAGTGACTACAAAGTCTCTGTACCATCTTTTGGCAAAGGTACTCCCTCTCCGTCCCAAATTAGTTATCACTTTAGGATTTCAAGGATAAATATAATTGATTAGTTCTTTCCAACTATAACCCTAATAATTAAAAAAATTCTCAAAAAAAGTTAATGGTGAAATATTAAATAGAGATAAGATAGTAAAATAAACCACATATTTAATGACTTTCTTAATGGACGTGAAAAAGCTTAAAGCGACGACTAAAATGGGACGGAGGGAGTATTTGTTAAAACTAGTTCGATTGTTTGGTTAAGACATTTGAACTATTCTGTGGACTACCTTACCAGGAAAACTGTCTCTCAATTCTTGGAAACACATGCAATAGGAAATTGTCAGCAAATTAATGCACTGCTTGACCATGAGAATGAATGATGCAACGTGCAAGCATTAGAACATATGGTGCAACACCAAGAAGCATGAACTTCTTAATGAAGCATTTAACCATACAGCAACTCTATCTGGCAAAACTTCTTTCTAGCCGCGAGATAGATGAATCAGTTTATATGCAGTAATTCCTACCAAAAGAGACTGCAGCTGTGCAGCATGAGAAATTTTTGAAATATGAGTTTAGAATGTCCACTTTTCACTGAATTGTAGTTTCTTTTACATAGATATACTGGAAACAATTAAAACACAAAATAGGAGAAGGCAACAATAAATGACGATAAATGAACCTGAAGTAATATATGCACACAAATTTAAGTGATTGTCTCTGTTCATTTAGGTAATTCTAACAGGAGACAGGCTGATCAATTTGGCCGTGGGATACACTGCCATCCTGTACAATTTTGAAGGTAGCATTTGAGAGCTTCACAGGGAGGTTCAACAGTCCAGGTTTTGTAGAATTCAGATGGATGAAAGACATTATTTTCACTGCACGTAGGCAGTAACCCCGCCTGAGCTCCACAGACAAACAAGTCGCCTTCAGATTTAATGCTACCAGTGCATGCTTCCTCTTTGTCAGCTGCCTGTAGAATGAAAACAATGCCAGTTACGTAGTGGACAAGGCTAGTTCAACTCCAGAGATCATTATAGTAGCAATCTAAGAACTGATAGCAAAAGAAAATGTCAAACTTAAACACTTATTATTATGAGTTGTCTTTTAGTGTATGCGACAAAAAACGCCTTAAGAGTCCTAAAAGATGCCATGAGCTTTTCTCACTTTGGTTCTTTAAACATGACCTCCATTTTCATTACAAATTCTGAGAAAAAGATGGCTCACAAGGCACCTATCTGGGGACCTAGTATACAGCAGATTGATAGAGACATGATAACTACCAAAAAGCCATGTCATTGTGCTATGTATTCAAGTGTGAGAATGAAATGCCTCTTCTTCCTTTTCTCTTTTTTTTTTTTTTTTTGGGGGGAGCGCGGGAGGGGGAGGGGAGGGAAGAGGGGGATAATTGGCTCTGCCAGTTACTTTGATTTTGACCTTTTGAATGTCAGATTCTGGATTTCGAAGTTAGATACATTTTATCAGCACTTGGAGATAGGGGTGTCCAAACAATGAGAACATGCTGGCGGAACTTAAAATGCATGTTCGCAATATACAAAAGACACGTTTATAGGGATTTTGGTAGGGAATGGGAAACGTTCAGATCAAAAAGAACTTTTCACGATACAAGTAACTTTAATCCGGCTTGACCACTAATTTTCTCATATGAAAAAACCAAAGATATTTTGGTTCACAAGGACACTCAATTGATTGAACTACGTTACATCCACCCTTTTATTAGGCAAGTTCATTTGTTAGGCCTGACAAGAAAAGGGCGTGAAATAAGCTATAAGTTGGATTAGCTCAATTGACGTGAAGTTTTGACACTAAACTTGACGAGCAACCACAAGGCACAAGCATTGAACTCCATTGGACAAGAAGAAGAGGTGAAGGAGAATAATTGAGCGAGCTCAACAATATAAAAATAAAGAGATACAAGGACGCACTAATAAATCTGATGATTTAACAACGTTTTCTCCTGATGTCTAATAAGGTAGTGATTTGCCACCTTTGCACGTTCGAGAAAGACATTAGTGAATAAAAAACTTAGATATTATTCTGCTCTTCTATGAAGAAAACAAAACACTCATAAACAACATATTTCGGGTTAGTTCTAACGATAACTTACATATATGGGTGATCCACAGCAGATACTTCTTAATAAAAGTTTAACTAAATATTAGCACTAGACACTTAATTTTTAACCATCCAGCTCTTTCTCAATATTTTTAGTTTTATTATTTAAGGATTTAAAGGACTTTTAGCCTTCTTACATCAATACATTGTGTTGCACTTTTATACATATATGTGTATGTGTGTGTATGTCCACTCTAATACAAATATTGACAACATAATTTTTTTCATCTTATGCATTGTTAAGACTAAGGAAATATAAATATGACAAGAGCCAATTCCTTGTAAATATGGAAAGGTTTAGAACATTAGTTATTCTAATTGTGTAACTAGGAATTACTTTCCTCTCCTTTTTAGGATGCTCGAGCAAATAACCGAGCAACTCATAGTCCAAAATATCACCTTTCTCTTTTCTTTACATGGTATTAGAGCTACTCATTTGAGTATCTGCCTATTCTTCCCCCTTCTCAAAGATATTTTTATAAAAAAACCAAAACAAAGAAAGAATGAAGAAAAAAGAAGGACCAGATTGGTTACTCAATTAGCAGTTTATGGCTAAGATCTAGAGTCACCTCCCATAAAACCACAAGCTTGCAAATGCCCACAAGAGGTGAAAGGCTACAGACTTATTAGAGCTTGTTGGACAGTGCATAAAAAACTATTCGCAAAGCTTTTAACAAGAAAGCTGAAGACTGTAATTAACAAGCAGATTTCAGAAAGACAGAATGTCTATGATCATGCGAGTTGGTCTTTCTTCCTCGATGTGCTGAAGGAAAAGAAATTGGAAAAAACAATGGATTCATTGGATCTCCTTCTGCATCTCTACTGTTAAATTCTCATTTTCAATTAATAAGAATCATGAGGGTATCTTTTATCCCGTAGGGGTTTGCCACAAGGAGATTCTGTGTCCTTATCTATGTGTTCATGTGATGGAGGTTTTAAGCTTGATGCTCAGAAAAGCTGAAAATCTTGAATGGATTAACGGTTCCTGTATTAATGGGAAGTAGGGAAAGGAAAATGACAATCTATCATGTTTTGTATGTAGATAACCCGCTGCTGTTGTGTGAGGCTGATTAACAATTTTGCCATTTAAGAGTGATACTCTCATACTCCGTGTCAGTAATTGAAATAACATGAAAAAATGCAGTATTGTTTCCATCTGTGTCAGTAATTGTATCATGGGTTTGGCAGGTATTTTGGAGTTTAAAAATTTGATGTTTCTCCACGGTTTAGGGGATCCATGAAGGAGATAAATACAATAATCAGGATGTCTGGAAAGGTGTGATTGGCAAATGAGTTATGAAGCTGCTCCCCTGGGAAAAGACAGTTTCTTTCATTTGGTTGTAGACTTAACCAGTCAATAGTGTTTTGGATGGAATTTCAACTTACCAAATGTCACTTGTTCCTATCCCTAATAATGTTGATAAACTCTTCCAGGAACAATTTCTTGTTGGAAGATTCCAAAAGGAGAAACTTTCATATGCTAAAATGGCAAACATAATGTTGGATAGAAAGGTGGGGACTGGGGGGTTAAAAATCTCAAGCTACTCAACAAGAGCTTGGCTTTCAAGTGGTAATGGAGGTTAAATCATATTTGCAAGGAGCTATGGAAGGAGGTTGTTAACATTAAATATGGCAAACATGTGCCCTACCTTGTTACTTCCTAACAACAACATCATACCCAGTGTGATCCCACAAGAGTAAGGCGTACGCAGACCTTACCCTAGTGAGAGGATTTTACTTCCTAACAGATTAGCTATTTGGAAGGAAATATGGAGTGAATTTCAGCGGTTGATCATTCTAATAGTTGCAAACGGGGTTAAAATTAAATTTTAGACTAATATCCGGTTAGATGGTGGTAAGTTAAAGGATAGGTTTCCTACTTTGTACAGACTGACTACAAATAAGGATAGTTTGTTGTTATTGCTATTCTAAATCTTTCAGAAAAAAAAATAATAATAATTGGGGAAGTTCGTCAGTTTTTTTAATATCTTAGAATCAGTAATTCCAGATGAAATGGACTCACAGCCTACCTAGCAAGGACAATGACTATTCTCTATTACTGAAACAATCAGGGATAGGGAAGTTGAATGGCCTTGGAAATACTATAGAGATCAAGTGCTCCTCCTAAAGCTGCATGTTTTAAGATTTCAGGGTACGGATCCAGGTACATATACGGTTGCGAGGATTTGGCCAAACAATTATTCAAATATCTAAAAATATAGCTACAAAATATGCCTAAATTATGAGACATTATGTGGAAGACTTACATGATGTTTGTAGAGTGTAGAAATTTTCTCTTTTATTCTCTAGATTAGTGGGCAGACATCTAGACACTCCCCAAGATGGCATGATTTCCTCCATTCTCCTACAACTTACACTACAAAATATGAAACTGATCGTACACTTTTTGTTGGTCGCAAGAAGCCTTTTCCCGTTAAATTTTTGTTGAGGTCCTTCAGGATGACATTCTTTAAGAGGAATGAAAGTTGCAGACAAAAATGGGATAGAGTAAAGATAAATGAAATTGCAGAACGAAAAGTTTTGGTTTGGCTATTATTTGTATACTTAGTCTTGGAGGAAAAGAAAGTTGGTGGGGAAAAGACTCCGGAAACAAAAATATTGTAGGCTTACGGCCAGATTTTGTCTCAAATTTCTCCTAGTTTGTGGTCAAAGTACCCAATTAGGATTGACCAGAATTCGGTACAGATTCCACACTCACAACCATGTCAGTGTCATTTCGACATGGGTGCGCCACCAAAGGTGAAGAGTCCATGCAACTTAGGCCGTGATATGCTTACACATAAGATTGTACTATTGCAACACGACAACTAAGACTTAGGGTAGAAGGATTATGTTTAATTTTTCTGCTAACTTTGAACCCATCAAGTTTATAGGTTAACACTGTCCAGTCTACTGTGTGAGCAAACTTGCTGCTTTTAGAGAACGAATTGGAAAATTTTATGCATAAAAGAAAAGACAACAGATGATAATCACATGGTTTTTGTTTGCGAAAAAAATAAGAATTAGTAGATTTACCTTCTCTGTGAGATATTTAAAGGCCACCTTCTTTTTTCCAGCTTCATATATGTTGCATTGGGAATATATCTGACATGAGAAAACTAAGTTCAACAATAACAGCATGGACAAATATTACTCAAATTACATAATCCTCTTTCCCACCCGTCAAAAAGGGGGGTGAGGGAGTGGGAGAGCAAGAGAGGAAAATTTGCTGAAAGCAATACTACCTGTGATTCTACACTTGCGCAAACAGCATAAATTCCCCAATCTCTGGTGTAGTTATTGTACAAATGTACTTTAGCAAACCTAACACGAGGATGCCGCTGTCTGGTTCCATCAAAAAAACAATGGTGAATGGTGACCTTCATATCTCTGTCACTACAATTAGATGGATCTGCTCCAATAAGTATGGTTTTATCATGCTTCGAAAAGTGACACCTGGTTACCAAAACAAGGTTCAAGATACAAACATAGATATCATGACAAAGTCTATGAAAAAGTTGTTTTGCCTGACCTAGAAACAGTTATATTTGTGCTCTCCCTTGTAATATCAATCAAACCATCGTCATAGTCACTAAGGCTACAACGGTCTATCCAAATATTCCTCGACTTTGGTTTAATCTGAATGGCATCAACATCAGGTCCTCTGCCTCCCTCAAACTCTAGATTGCATATGATCACATGTTCACATTCTTTCAACCTCAAACCTTTCCCTGTGAGCTTGACTTTTTGACCTCGCCCATCAATAGTTTTGTATGACGACACACTCAAATGAGAACGGAGCTGAATGGTCCCTGAAACTTCAAAGATGATCCATAGAGGTTCTTTTTTACGACAGCCATCTCGAAGTGATCCTGGCCCATCATCTACAATAATATGTGAAAGATAAGTCATATAGTATTATCAGTGACAAAGAACAACCAAAGATAGTCACACTACTGTCAATCCACCAGCGAGAAGATTCTATCTGAACTTGGTATATTCCTCCACTTAAAACAATTTGATTGAAATTGTCTTAAAAGTGACACCTTTTTTACATAAGGAATGTGACACATTCCTTTTTTTTTTTCCGGTGACTAGTGGCACAACCGTGAACGGTAGTTATTGGAGGGTGGTAGAAAAGGAAGATGTGGGACGGAAAACATGAAAGATAAGAAAGCCAAAGCAGGGAGGAGGTTGCTAATGTTTATAAGCAGGCAATAATGCTGGTGGCTGGCTTTGCGGAAAAGAATTATCATCGCAATACATACCATACTAACAATTGAGCAGCGTATCTTCTATGCTGCTCCAATTGCAAAGTTGCACTCTTTCACCACCCAAACCAGATACTCTTTGTTGGAAAGGTGATCCACAAGGGAAGTTCACTGTTAGAGGCTGCTATCAGTTCTTAAGTAGAATAAATACAAGCATCCCTAATTGGCCTTGGAAGTACATTTGGAAAAACAAAGCTCCTTCGAAGGTGGAGTGTTTCACATGGGTGGTGGCACATGGAGCATGCTTAACACATGATAATTTACAAAAAATAGGTGCAAACATATGCAGTAGATGTTCACACTGTGAGGGGCAAATTGAGGATGTCAACCATCTTTTTATTCTTTGCAACTTCACCAAACAGTTATGGGACTTTATTTTGAGTATTGTGGAGATTCAATGGTCACTGCCAAGAACAACAGAAGAAGAGTTGCATTGCTGGTCAAGGATAGGTCTTGGGAAGGTTAAGATGAAGATTTGGAACACACTCCCTGCAGCAGTTTGGTGGAGCATATGGAAGGAAAGGAATGCAAGAATTTTTGAAAGCAAATCTGAATCTGTAATTACTGTTAAATGCAGATGTATTTCTCTTAATTTTTTGGTGTAACATGGCAAATGCAAATCATACCGAGGCCATGATAGACTTTTTGAGCTCACTACATGACATGTAGTGATGCTACCCCCTGTATATAATTTTTACAGCACATTTTTGTTGCTGGATTTCAATAAAATTCTTTTTAACGATAAAAAAAAAATACATACCATATTAACAATGAGAAATCCAAAAGAATCCACTAACTAATTATTCTAAACTGATATAAGAATGACAAGTAAGAAATTCAATCGACTTTGACCACACATGTGCAAGGATGGGATATTAGTCAACTGTGGCAACGTATGAAGTAGAATAGCTAATACTGCTAACTTCCAATGGAAAGAACCCTGACTTGCAATTATTTTCTGATTTTCTTTTCACCAATGCTAAATTGATAAAATCAATGGCTATGATGCTAGTCCGCACAGGTTCAACCTAGAGTACAACCTAAAATTGAGACAGTACCATAGAGAAGAAAACTTACTCTTTTCATCAAGTAAATTTTTTCCAATAATAAGACGAGCAATTGAAGTTGTCTCAAATGAATCTCTTGGTTCTGTGCAAACCTAGCTACTTCTTCAAAAACCAATCCATACATAGCTAAGGACATAACACAACAATAGACAATGATCCATATAGACGATACTGACAAGTTTGAATTAAACAACATTCTTTTGGAAAAGCGTGAGATCTCGAATAACCTCATTTGCCTTAAAAGGACAACTATTTTAGCATTAGGATGAAGTGGACATGAATAGAGCAGAATGGATATAGCACATCCAAATAGCCAGTTTAGGATTAGGACCTAGTTGCTCAATCAATTGAAGTTTTTATTAAGGAAGAATGAATAAAAGAAATGGGAAGTCCATGTTGTGTCAAACTGATTCAAAAGATCTCCCTCAACCAGCAAAGCTACTTAAGAACAACATCAGATCAAATATCAAACACATTCCAAAGTAAGAAAAACCCTGTCCCTCCTAACTGAAGATACCATAGTATGACTTATTACAACAATTTAACCCATAAACCCCCAACATTTTTGGCATGCAGCTTATGATGCATGGGTTAGGCACACATCACTTGTTCAACCTTACCGCAAAAAAAGTTTGGTAATAAAAAGATTTGGTTTTTAGCGAACAAAAGTGAAGGAGCATCCGATGTTACTTAGTTTCAAACCATGCACCACTAACCCTAGGGATGTTTCAGTTATCAAGAAAAAACATTTTTTGGTTTTTCGCCCAGTGTCCTGTACTGTACCTCCTTTGGGGTCCAACTACTCTAAAGTTGCGCCAAAAGGTCCCAACTTTGAAGGTAACACGCTTGCTACCAAAAGTGACTCAATTCCCTAGGCTCGAACTGGAGACCTCTATAACACATACTATCTCCCTCCCGATTTACGTGACACACTTTAGTTTCTAGTCCGACCCATGAAGAACAACACATGTCTGTATTTAGTAACAAATACATCCACATAAAATTAAACCACAAGTTTCAAAAGTCTTCATTTATTTATAAAACTAAGTTTCAAGTCAAACTCATTCACATAAATTGGGACGGATGGAAAAGTAACTAAAGACACAAGGACAAAGAAGTAATAACTCGATTTCAAAACATGCACCACCCACCCTCCAAATTTTGTCGGTTATCAAGAACAAAAATTTAATCCATAAATAATACCTACTTTTGGGTCCGACTACTCCGAACAAGTGTCGAGAAGTGCATATTTAATGGTAAAACGCTTTCTACTAAAGACGACTTTATTTCCTAAGCTCGAACCTGTTGTAGCTATAGACACAAATATTAACTTATCTAGCCAGGCATAAAGATAAAGAAGCAAACTAACCAGCAAGAGTAGTTACAACATAAACATCACCATCAACACCACCTTTGGCTTCACAACCAAAGCCTTCAGCTTGACAAGCAAGACCACGCAAGCTTGAATCAACATGACTATATGGCAAATTCAAGCCCATTTGAGTACTTGGAACTGTGGGTCTATGTGGCATAGGAACTGAGGAATCTTGTTGATTATTATGGTGGTGATGTTTAGAGAAACAGCCATGGTGGTTTCCCATTTATTACAAATCTTGATTAATTAATTAATTACTACTACTATTACTACTGTTCTTGAATTGGTTTTTTGAAACTTAACCGAAAAATAACTGAACTGCAATAAATATTCTTTGATATTGTTTTGTAACTGACCGACACTTTGTGTTAAAGTAGCAAAAAAAAAAATTAACAGTACTGTTGTAGTAGTAAAACATTCCCTTTTGGAGTTGCACCTAAAATGGGTTATAAGATAAACTAGTGCCTAGAAATGGAGTAGACAAATATTAAAGGGTTCGGTTGTCGGGTGAAATTTTGATGCGTATCCATTTTCGGACGCGTTCAATGAGTTTTATCCATCATTTCAAAACTAATTGAGAAATAACTAAAAATTCGCGCGCGCACTTACGCTCCATTAGCGTTGAAAAATACCACAGGCTAGTCCTAGTATTTGATACTGGGACTTTGAACTAACATGTTCAAAGTCCCAGTATTTTATACTGGAACTCGTCGGAGGGTAGCTATTTCTCAGCGAATTTGTGCGCAGCAGCTACGGATCAATTAGCGCGTGCCAAACAGGTTTCTACGCGAAAATTTTACAGTTATCGTTGTTGTAGTGCAATAAACAGCCGTTAGCCAAATTAGGGAAAAATTACACTAGGTGTCATTGTATGAACTTATTTTAAAAATATAGAGACATTTTCTTACAAATGCTACCAAACATAGCAAAAAATACAAAAGCATTGCTATTGAACCCTAATTCTCATTCCCTCCCTTCTTTTCCCCCTTCTTCGCAACCCTCTTCGCCAACGAGGTCGCCCCCCCCCCCCCCCTCTCACCCCCTCAAACCAGTCGTAATTGCCCTTTCCCCGACGAGTTTCGTTTTTAATTCTTTTTTTTCCTATTTTTTGGAGGACACGGATTTGGTCCCCTTTGTCGTCCTCGGATCTGGTCTCATGCATTTGCTACATCATCCTCCATGGCGGACAAATCTGGTCGCCGTGTGTTGGTACTTATGTTTCTTTTTTTTTTTTTTAATGAGTTTCTCCGGTGGCGAGGACGGATCTACGATAACTGCGATGTATTTTTAGTGATTGTTGATTGTGAGAAAATGTATGTCATATGTATACCCGTCGTATAAGTGATGTATATCTTATGTGTTTTTATATACAATGGACATACAACAGACATACAATAATATTGTATGTGTTGTTTATCCATCGTATATACGCTGTATATACGAGTTATGTGTTAAATAGATACAATAGTCATAGCAAGTATATACAAATGGCATACAATAATCGTATTGGTGTATGCCAATTATATTTCATTATATGCACAATGTTTCATTGTCCATGTAATGAAAATACACTACATATAGAAAAAATTACAAAAAAAAAAAAAAAGAATTTTTTAGCCACCGCCGATCTGAGGCGGCACCCTTAAGGTGGCAGTCGTAGAGGTAGCAGCTGAGGGGTGGCAGTGTAGTGTAGAAGGAGAATCTAAAGTTTTTTCCACCTTTTATGTATATTGCTATGTTTTTAAAAAAGATAGTTGTGTTATGAAAATGATGTAATGTTGACATTTTTGTTTAAAGTACTCTTTTTTGGGAGAATTACAAATATATACAACCCTAACACTAAAATTATAAAATATACCAACACTATACCACTTTATAAAAAATAACAGTATTTTTTTTACATATTATATACAAAGCTCATTTAAATCATACAAATTAGGGTTTTACCCTTCCCCCTCCCCCTCCTTGCCCATTGCTGCACGGAAGCGTTGCCACCAGTGAAGAAATAAAAACCATACAAATTATTTTATCACTTCACACATATACATACACAAACATACACATACAAAGTGAATAAATAAATACTTGTATACAAAAAATACAAACACATAAATATATTATACAAAAAAACAAATATATACATACTATACGCAGAAAAAGAAAAAAAGAAAAAGGGAGCAGATCAGAAAAAACCCACCAAAAAACCACCGGAAACACACAGATAGAGGCAACGTGTCACTGCAGTACAGCAGCGCCGCCGCCAGGATCAACACCGCAGCAGAGCCGGGATCGAGACGCGACATTGAGGAACGGCGACAGCATCGCTGCTAGTCACCGAAGAAGGGAAAAGGGGACGGCGGCGGGTGGGTGGATGGTGGAGGAGGGGAGAGAAAGAGAGAGAGGAAGAAGAAATTAGGGTTTTATGTTTGGGAATGTGGAAATGAGAAAATAGTATATAGGGTAATTATGGGAAACTACTGTTATACATTGTAAATATTATAAAACTATTGCTAATTTTCTAATTTAGCTATTAAGGTAGTTATGTGGTGTAAATTTTTCTTTTTTTTTATAGTTATGTAAGTTGCCCCTAAAATAGTAACTGTACTATTCTAGTACAAAACTTAAATGGATTCGCTATGGGGTCTTGGAGGTGCAATAAAGAGCAGTTCGCAAAAAATCCGCGAACAGTTTAATTTTTGTACAAAAATTAAACGGATTGTGGTTAGGTGTTATCATCAGCAGTTCGCTCAAAAATTAACGAACATAAATTATGGCCAAAAAGTAGACGGATTCAGATATCAGGTTATGGAGTGCAATAAATAGCAGCTCGCTAAAATATTCGGCTAATTTACAAAAATATGTTACGGGAACAAATGGTTTGCCTTTTTGCCGCGCTAACAGATGTTTGCAAAATGCCTCCGTTAAGATTTAATGAAAAAAATCCAGACAAAAATACCCCTGTCAAGTTTTTAGGTCGGAGGCAAGACTTGCCGCTTTTCAACACTTATCCCTTCAAGTGTTGGCAAAAGGCAATACTTGCCGCACTTGATCGTAAATCTTGGCAAATGCCAAGACTTGCCTTTGACCCCTCTCTATTTGCCAACACTTACCCTTAAAGTGTTGGCAAAAGGCAACACTCGCCGCACTTGGCCGTTGCCCCCTTCCAGTCTTTCCCTGCATTCTCGCCATATAATTTGAAGTATTGGCAAAACAATACTTGCCTTTGAAATTTCGACAATTGCCAAGACTTACAAGATTGTTGCCTTGAAAACTTGGTTTCGGACGAAAAAATGTATTTTGCTAAAATATTTCTTAGTGCGGGCATTTTTGCAAAACCATTCCATAGGCACGCAGTGAAATTCTTTGAAAATATGCTGCAAACCATATTATTTTTGTGCAGAGATAAAATGTATTCAGCTATTGGTTGCAATAAACAGCAGTTCGCTAGTAGCTAACTGTCTTATTTTTGTAAAAGAATTAAAACGGGTTAAGCTATTGAGAACTGGGGTGCAATAAAGAGCAACACGCTTAGAAATCAGCTCACTGTATTATGTTAGGACAAAATTTAAACGGATTCAACTATTGGGCGAAGGGGTGAAACAAAGAGCTATCGGGCGACCCAACAGAGCCCATATATTAGAGTCTCATATCGGTATTGAAGGAAGGAGCGAGTGGTTGAAAGTACTATATAAAGAAATGATGCTTGGCTTGGAAAAATTACGCAGCCACGCGGTGACCACAAAGCGAACTATTCCTTTTGCTTTTTACTAAAGAGTATTGTGTGCACGCGCCAAATAGTGGCATACGCCTATTTTTAAAAAAGGGTCCTCTTAATTGAGGATCCTGCAAATCTAGTGGTTAAAGTTTTTGATTGGAGATTAGCTCCGTTAATTAAGTAAAGTAACTTATTTGTCTTGGTAATGATCATGTAAAAATAATAGACTTGCTATATTACTCAATTATGTGGTAGAGCTAATGAAATTAATCATAGTGTTTTGTTCTAACAGATATTTGTTTTATTATTGTAATGATAATTGATAACACATAAGCTAAACCATGATCCAAAGAACAATTAATACAACACACATGTCTGGCATATATACAGGTATGACTTAACCATGGTAAATAATAAGTACGTGCACGAATACGCGGTCGACAAGTAATAAAGTGATAAGTCAAGTATCATTCCCACGAGGACTATTCAGACTGGATTCCTAACAAACAATTTCTAACTAACTATCCAGGGATCTTTTTCCAATAGTGATCATTTAGTTAACTAAAGAACAGTAATTAAGAGGGTAAAAGTGAATTCAAACAATGGAGCAAAAATTGGTTGTTATCAGTAATAAGGAGACGGTCCAGGGTCAGAGTTACGAACAACCCAGTTGAGCTTTCCAATTGATTCCACTTCTTAAATCCCGGATTACTAACTAACAGATTAAATGTACCCGTGAAAACCTTTCAATTCTTCATGGTCTATGCAGACTACTCCAATCCCTATATGTCTATGGGTTGAATCACGTGCACGCAATTAACGAATTCTGTAATTAGTTAAGCTAGGCGAGCAAGTATATGTCTATCCTACTCACAAATTGGTTCCCCAATGCCCGGGTTCACAAACTAGGCCTACTCTTTCTTATTGCGTTCATGAATTCCCTCTTTCGAGTTCAATCTAAAAACCATAGATAATGCGTAATAATCGGGCCCTGACAATTACACAAGTGAAATCAAGAAAGAATAAGCAATCCATTATGGGATTCAATTAATGGAAATCAATCTTCAAACATCAACTTTCATGAAATACTCTAATCCTAGAACGTAAGATTTAGCCACGCATACTCATAATCACAAGACAATGATTTGATGAAATAATGAAATAATGATGAAATAAATTAATGGAAGAAAGAAAAACCCTTGTTCAAGATGTTATGAGCTCTCCAATTGCTCCAAAGTCTGAACTCCTATAAAAAAAATGAAGTAAAAGAGTATTTATAGGGTTTAAAAAGGCCTAGTAATAAGTTACACCTAAGCCTAGATGAAATAGGAAGTCCAAAAACGCTCCAGGGGCGCTGTAGCTGGCGCCCCGCGCCCCCAAACGCGCCAACCCAGACAGAACCCGTCGAAACTTGGGCTCTTTTGGGTCGCCCCGCGCCACTCAAAGCGCCAGAAGGCTGGGCGCTTTTGGGGGCGCCCCGCGCCACTCAAAGCGCCAGGCCAAATTCCTGCCTCCTCCGTCTGCAGCTCTCATCGCGTTGTACCTTCGTATGTTCGATCCAATCCTCAATCCAAATCCAATCTTTTCTTGCTCGATCATGCTCTTTAAAGCTCCAATTGCACTTCATAACAATCTACAATCATACGACATAAAATCAGTGCAAAATCACATTCATTAACTAGAAAACGCGCGAATAAAGTACTCAAACGTGAGGAAATATTAAGGAATTATGGGAATAAAATGCCAAACATCACCACCCCACACTTGAACCTTTGCTCGTCTTCGAGCAATCACAAGTAACTTCCCAACCTAGGTAGAACAGGTCTGCGTATGACTGTGGTTGATACCGATCATTGAACAAGTGCATACAAGACTACTATGGGTCCAACAAACATGCCAATAATTTCACAAACTCAAAAACATGAGAACAACCACCCCAAGATAACTCAAATGCACAAACTCAACTCATTGCAACCATGCTCCTACAAAATCACACCTATCTACTCAACCAAGAAGCCGCGACTTCACCTACCTCATGCAAACCATGTGCCCTCACCAAAATGAAGCAAGGGAGTATCCCCCAAATATCACACACAACAATGAATATCAAGAATAGAACGGGGACAATAGCATAGAGAGAACTCACTCACTCTCATGAAAAGCTCACATGTCACACATGATGTACCCTAGGCTTGCCCGTAGTGTAGGACTCCACTAATGTAAGCTCACTCCAATCGGGATTAACTAGGACTTTAAAGAGGTTGTAATGTAGGCTAAGGAGCTGGTAGGATACATATGGGTAATATTGACTACCTCCCTAAGCATTTTAATACATCACATTCAATTTAAGCACAAGTCTCATCAAAGTCACCCATATTACCCAACTAACAAATTTTTTCTTCACACACCTTTTTCAACAAGTAGCAATTTTTCTTTCTTTTAAGCACAACACTAGCAAGGATGGATATTCTTTTCTCTTTATTTCTTTTTCCAATATTTTTTTTCCTTCCAACCCTTGCCAATGCTCCTTCAACTACTTCACAATTTTGCACATATTCCCCTCATTAGTTCCACTCAAAAACCTCCTAATACTTCAACCACAAACTCCACGATAATATAAAATCATCAATTAAAGTGATTAAGGAGTAAAGGGTCAAAAGAAAGCAATTTAGAATAAGTGGGTAGGATTGCGGTGTGGGTGCCAACAAAAGGTCAAACGGATCACAACAATCAAGTCCAAAGTGTATATATAAGGGTAGGCAAATCAAAAGAAGGTCTGTATCATTTTCCGACTGGAGCAAACCTAGGATTTCGCTTTGCACACACACGTGGCAAGTTCTAGACACCAATATGCAAACATGGAGTAAAATAAGAATATGTCTCACAACACACATTGGACACGATCCACACAAAAAAACTCCATCACAACTCTCAATCAAACAAATAGAGTGCAACTTGTGGAAAATTAAGCACCAATGCACAAGGGTTCACAACAAAGTCAAGTGAGTGGACTCAAGCATCTCAAGGGGGTCATTCTATTTTTTTCCTTTCTAGGCATGCATCACAATTTAAAACCAAAAGACACCCAAAATAGCACATGCAACAAGTTCAAATCCACCGGTATCAAACAAATCAAAGGCACCTAGCATTCCACATTCCTTCATCTAGGGCCACATATAACTAACTACTCTAATCCTAAAAAATAAAAACTACCCGGTTCAAAGGCCTCCCCGTGGAAAAGAACCGAGGTTATAAGAAAAACCACGGGGTGGATGACATGTACCACTAATAAAGGCTAAAAAGAAAATCTTTTGGAACTTTTTCATTGGTTTTCTAATATCTTTTTTTTTTTCTATATATTAAAGCAAGAAACAAATAAAAATAAAGTCAAATAACAAAGAAAAAATCCTAACGGTACATGCATCCCTAACCTAAAAAATAAAGGGGAGTTCCCCCACCCCACACTTAAAACTCAGCAATGTCTTCAGTACGACAAAAAAATACAAGGGGTAAAAGAACTTCCCTGAAGGCTCTAGTCCTTGGTGCTAGCATCCTCCAAGCTTCCGTATAGTATGAGGTACTCAGACTTCTCCCAACAGGTCATCAATATTAGGCAAGGGTGAGGACACCCCACACTTAGACTCGACATTACATGAACTTGCAATCCAAGAAAAAACAAAAACTACGTGACACTATAAATAAAATAATACAAGTACAAACTCGGATTGCCTCCCGAGAAGCGCCTTAGTTAACGTCGTGGCACGACGACACTTTTAGCTCACTTCCAGCCTTTATGTCTTCTCTTCTTATGACGAACCTTTGCTTTCTTCCTTTATGTGCCATTGCTATCTTGTTCCACATTCTGCTCACACACGTCATTTGGTTTACTTCCATGTTCTTGTTTGACACATTCAATCATAGAGCACTCTTCAACCCTAGTTATGTGCTTCTTCTCATTATAAACCTTGAAGGTAACCTTTTCTCCAAGCGCTCTAACAGTCATCTCTCCCAGCTCTATGTCAATAATTGCCTTCGAGGTGACTAAGAATGGTCTCCCAAAAATGATTGGAGCTTCTCGGTCCTCTTCATAATCTAGGACTACAAAATCAACAGAGAATGTAAACTTACCAACTTTAAGCAACACATCCTCCAACTTACCATCAGGGTGAGTGAGTGATCTATCCGCCATCTTAAGAGTAACTGAAGAGGGCTTGATTGCACCTAGCCCTTACCTTTTGCAAACAGATAAAGGCATGAGATTTATGCTCGCACCCAGATCACACAATGCACCAGTGATATTATGCCCTCCAATGGTGCAAGGAATAGTAAACCTCCCAGGATCTTGAAGTTTTGGAGGTAGCTTGCTCAAGATTGTGTGCTACACTCCTCGACTAACTCAACTGTATCTATCTCTTAAGGCTTTTTCTTCTTGACTAAAATCTCTTTTAAGAACTTCACAAAGGATGGCATCAATTCAAACACATTAGTCAAAGGAATGTTAACTTGAAGCTCTTTCAATATACTCACAAATTTTAGATATTGGGCCAAATCCTTCAATGGTATAAGTCTCTGCGGGAATGGTGGAGGTGGTAGAGGTGCCTCCTTTCTCTCTTCTTGCTTCTTTACCTTCTCCACTTTTTCAACTTTTTCTATTTCAGCTCTCTCCTCAGACTTGGCCATCAACTCTCCACCTACAATTAAAGTCACTGCAAGACATTGCTCAGGCCCTTTTTTAACAGTACTTATTTCTCCCACCAACTGCCCCAACTGGTGCTCCAGGTTCTTTTGAGCATTGGCAAGATCTTGTATGGCCTGTGCATGGGCTACATTGTCCGCTATCATTCAACTGAATTGCTAACCTGCTGTGGTGGAGCTGGAAGTGGGTGGTAATTATTTGGGGCTCTCATATTGCCTTGATAATAAGCATTACCAAACTGATTTTGACCCTGCAGCCTGTTTTGATTACCCACGTAATATACTGACTCTGGATTAGAGGAGCAAACCTCTGTAGCATGATCTTGACCACAAACCTCACAAAAACTCTAGAGTTGTTGCACTGGAGCCACTGGTTGCTGAGTCTTTGGCAGAGCTAGCTTGCTAATTTGATTGGAAATAGCATCCATCCTCGCCCTCAGCTCTGAAACTGCATCTAACTGAAGTACCCCAACAGATTTCTGCGTAGTAGCTCTACCATCTCCCTGCCAGTCAGGATTGCTCTGCGAAAACTTATCTAGTAATTCATAGATCTGGTCAAAGTTTAACGCCAGTACTTGGCCTCCAGCAGCAGCATCTACCACAATCTTAGTATGCGCAGTCAACCCCTCCACAAAAGTATGTGCAAGAACCTCATTTGATTGGTTATGGTGTGGACAATCTCTCAGTAAAGCTTTAAACCGCTCCCAGGCTGAATATAAAGACTCTCTTGCTACCTGTCTGAAGGACATAATTTCACTCCTCACCCTGGCGGTCTTGGTAGATGGATAAAACTTAGCTAAGAACTTCTTAGCCAAATCATCCCAAGTAGTGATAGACCCAGACTTTTCAGCCTTTAACCACCTCTTTGCTGCCCCAATCAGTGAAAACGGGAACAATGTCAAGCGAACATAATCAATAAGAACTCCCGTCGGTGTATAAGTATCACTGATCTCCAAGAAATTCTGAATGTGTTGCTGCGGATCTTCATGAAGTAATCCACTATATTTCCCAGTCACATGCAGCAACTGAATCATGCCGGACTTAATCTCAAAGTGCCCGGTGATAGCGGGCTTAACTATGCTAGACGCTACCCCCTCTAAGCTGGGGAGAGCAACATCTCGCACAACTAAGGTGTGTTCTTCTGCCATTCCTGTAGGTAAAGATCAAGCAGGACCTAATACCTGAAACAACACAAAACTCAAAACAAAAATTAAACCTGAATAGATAATAAGTAATCGTTCAAAAAGAAATCCGTAAATTATTAGTCCCCGGCAACGGCGCCAAAAACTTGTTGCTCCCAACGCCCACGCAAGTATACGCGGTCGACAAGTAATAAAGTGATAAGTCAAGTATCGTTCCCACGAGGACCATTCAGACTGGATTCCTAACAAACAATTTCTAACTAACTATCCAGAGATCTTTTTCCAATAGTGATGATTTAGTTAACTAAAGAACAGTAATTAAGAGGGTAAAAGTGAATTCAAACAATGGAGCAAAAATTGGTTGTTATCAGTAATAAGGAGACGGTCCAGGGTCAGAGTTACGAACAATCCATTTGAGCTTTCCAATTGATTCCACTTCTTAAATCCCGGATTACTAACTAACAGATTAAATGTACCCGTGAAAACCTTTCGATTCTTCACGGTCTATGCAGGCTACTCCAATCCCTATATGTCTATGGGTTGAATCACGTGCACGCAATTAACGAATTCTGTAATTAGTTAAGCTAGGCGAGCAAGTATATGTCTATCCTACTCACAAATTGGTTCCCCGATGCCCGGGTTCACAAACTAGCCCTACTCTTTCTTATTGCGTTCATAAATTCCCCCTTTCGAGTTCAATCTAAAAAACATAGATAATGCATAATAATCGGGCCCTGACAATTACACAAGTGAAATCAAGAAAGAATAAGCAATCCGTTATGGGATTCAATTAATGGAAATCAATCTTCAAACATCAACTTTCATGAAATACTGTAACCCTAGAACGTAAGATTTAGCCACGCATACTCATAATCACAAGACAATGATTTGATAAAATAATGAAATAATGATGAAATAAATTAATGGAAGAAAGAAAAACCCTTGTTCAAGATGTTATGAGCTCTCCAATTGCTCCAAAATCTGAACTCCTATAAAAAACGAAGTAAAATAGTATTTATAGGGTTTAAAAAGGCCTAGTAATAAGTTACACCTAAGCCTAGATGAAATAGGAAGTCCAAAAACGCTCCAGGGGCGCTGTAGCGGGCGCCCCGCGCCCCCGAACGCGCCAACCCAGGCAGAAGCCGTCGAAACTTGGGCTCTTTTGGAGCGCCCCGCGCCACTCAAAGCGCCAGGCCAAATTCCTGCCTCCTCCGTCTGCAGCTCTCGTCGCGTTGTACCTTCGTATGTTCGATCCAATCCTCAATTCAAATCCAATCTTTTCTTGCTCGATCATGTTCTTTAAAGCTCCAATTGCACTTCATAACAATCTACAATCATACGACATAAAATCTGTGCAAAATCACATTCATTAACTAGAAAACGTGCGAATAAAGTACTCAAACGTGAGGAAATATTAAGGAATTATGGGCATAAAATGCCAAACATCAAAGGGGTCCTCTTAATTGAGGATCCTGCAAATCTAGTGGTTAAAGTTTTTGATTGGAGATTAGCTCCGTTAATTAAGTAAAGTAACTTACTCGCCTTGGTAATAATCATGTAAAAATAATAGACTTACTATAGTATTCAATTATGTGGTAGAGCTAATGAAATTAATCATTGTGTTTTGTTCTAACATATATTTGTTTTATTATCGTAATGATAATTGATAACACATAAGCTAAACCATGATCCAAAGAACAATTAATACAACACACATGTCTTGCATATATACAGGTATGACTTAACCATGGTAAATAATAAGTACGTACATATTTTCTATTTAATTTCTAACTTTCAAGGATATATATTCGTTTAATGTAAATACCCATGCAAATAAATTTTTACCATAACGGGATGTACTTTGAACTATGTATCTACTCGCACTAAGGATCACTAAAGGAATTCTAAATGACACTTGATCATGAGTGATGTTTGGCATTTTATGCCAATGTTTCCTTAATATTTTCCGCATGTTTGAGCTTTTTATTCGCCCGTTTTATAGTTTATGAATGTGGTTTTGCACTAATTTTATGTCGTGTGTATGTAGGTTGTTATGCAGTGCAATTGGAGCTTTAAAGAGCATGATCGAGCAAGAAAAGATTGGATTTTGATTGAGGATTGGATTGAACACACGAAGGCACGACACGAAGCGAGCTGCGGAGCAAGAAAACAGGAAATTGGCCTGGCGCTGTAGGGCACGTGGCGCACCAGTTATAGCGCCCCACTGCCTGGCGCGGTTTCCCATGCGGTGCGGGCCAAAAGCGCCCAAACTTCGACGGCCACTGCTTGTCCCAGCGCGGTCGGGGGCGCGGGGCGCCCGTTATAGCTCCCCTGGAGCGTTTTTTGGAGTCCTATTTCGTCCTTGGGTCTAACTTATTACCAGGCCTTTGTAAACCCTATAAATACTCTTTTACTTAGTTTTTGATAGGAGTTCAGACTTTGGACCAAATTGGAGAGCTCATAACATCTTGAACAAGGGTTTTTCTTCTTTCCATTAATTTATTACATCATTATTTCATTATTTCATCAAATCCTTGTGTTGTTATTATGAGTATGCGTGGCTAATTCTCTCGTTCTAGGGTTAGAGTATTTCATGAAAGTTGATGTTTGAAGATTGATTTTCATTAATTGAATCCCATAATGGATTACTTATTCTTTCTTGCTTTCACTTGTGTAATTGTCAGGGTCCGATTATTACGCATTATCTATGGTTTTTAGATTGAACTCGAAAGAGGGAATTTAGTTACGTAATAAGAAAGAGTAGGACTAGTTTGTGAACCTGGGCATTGGGAACCAATTTGTGAGTAGGATATACATATACTTGCTCACCTAGTTTAACTAATTACAGAATTCGTTAATGCGTGCACGTGATTCAACCCATAGACATATAGGGATTGGAGTAGCCTGCATAGACCGTGAAGAATCAAAAGGTTTTCACGGGTACATTTACTCTGTTAGTTAGTAATCCGGGATTTAAGAAGTGGAATCAATTGGAAAACTCAACTAGATTGTTCGTAACTCTGACCCTGGACCGTCTCTTTATTACTGATAACAACCAATTTTTGCTCCATTGTTTGAATTCACTTTTACCCTCTTAATTACTGTTCTTTAGTTAATAAAATCCTCACTATTGGAAAAAGATCCCTGAATAGTTTATATAAATTATTTGCTAGAATTCAGTCTGAATAGTCCTCGTGGGAATGATACTTGACTTATCACTTTATTACTTGTCGACCACGTATACTTGCGTGTGCGTGTGGGAGCAACAATGAATAATTAATAATTACTTCAAGAGATTCAAACTAGACAACATCGTCTGCTTACTGCAGCTTTTAAAGTCCATTTGATTGAAGTAAAATATAATGGAATTAGTCCGTGGATGGGTTTTTAATTTGATAAATGCATATATCAAAAAGCTAATACGTGTGTTCATAATAATTTATGCCATAATTGAAGTAAATATATATATATAAAGGAATCCACGAGTGGCCTTTAAACAATGGTGGGCTTGACTCACAATTGTATGCTTTATTGTGACCAGTCATATTGTCTTTTCTATGATCCAATCATACAATCACTTGGTGTTAGTAAAAGCTGAAATATTTCTATATTTGGAAGTCCCTTTCAACAGAAAACTAGTATAAAATTTTGTCAAAGACTTGTTCACACTGCAAAGATCTTTAAAGTAAGTAGGGTCATTCTTAGTAAAGATGAGTTAAAATTTGGTTTATTTTGATAAAGATTACTTCCTCAATCAGTTGTGCAAAAATACATAATTACAACCTATTTAGTTTAATTGTTTTCATATTAGTATAGACTTGATATAAAAAATCATATTTTTATGGTAGTAAACTTGTATGTGGCTTGTATTTAAAGTCTTCCTCTATATTTTAAACTTTGTATCTGATCGAATATTGTCATATAGAACCGGAAAAATGGAGTAATAAGGTAGTAGTATTAGTCTTCAATTAATTGAAAGCCATGAATTGACCCCACCATTATGGTTTTCTTGATAAATCACTATCACTGATTGCTCATCTAGAAATGAGTTGACTTTCTTTCTCTTCATAATTAAGTCTTTGTAGTTCTCTGATTTCTGTCCCATAGTGAAAATGAGGGACCAGCATTATACAACATCACATTGTGAGTGTGAAAAAGATGTACTTTGGCCATGTCATAGATAAGTAGAATATTTAGTGCACTCATTGTAACCTGTTGACTTATAAAAGACTTTGATACCATAAAAAAGGTTGAAAGTTTAAGGGAACTGTTGAAACTTTTAGCTGAGAATAATGAAAACTTCTTCAGAGAAAAAGATGACTAAACAGTTAACAGGGAAAAGAGGAGACACTGAACTTCATTCAGTGTTAAGAGCTGGGAATCTTGAATTGGTTTTGGAGATAATTAGTAATTGTGATGAAGGAGAATTGAAAGAATTGTGGTCTAAGCAGAACCAATCTGGTGAAACTGCTCTTTATGTTGCAGCTGAGTCTAGTCATGTAGTTTTAGTGAAGGAGATGATCAAGTATTATGATCTTGGCTCAGCTAGTATCAAGGCTAGAAATGGCTATGATGCATTTCATGTTGCTGCTAAACAGGGAGACATTGGTAAGTTTTTATTTTAATGGGTTTCTTTGTTATCCTTGTCCTCTACGAACTTATTGTAAAATTTCTCATAACGAGCATTCAGGCTGTGGTCTAATGATCAATGAAGTACTTAATCATTTGGAAACAAATGTTGAAATCTCAATTTAGATAAAAACTGTTAGGTAATTTTTCTCAATCTCTCTAAGTTTTGGTGGACAGATTTACCCGAATTACATGGGGGAGGTAACAAGTACTCGTGGTTTAGCGGTTAATGAAGTAGGTAATATATTGAGGGCCAGGTTCAAATCTCAATTGAAACAAAACCCGTTAGGTGATTTCTCTCATCTATCTAAGTCTTGGTGGAGAGAATTGCCTCGATTGTATCCGCAGAGGTAGCATTACCGATAGACTAGTCGAGATGGACAAATAAAGGAGATTCTCATAATGAGTTCCCTCTGTGTTAAAGTTAATAAATTTGATATTCCTTTAATCCTTAGTTGTAATTCTATTTCACTTAGTAATGAAGTTTTGATCAAGATACTAAAAGATTGGATTTTGTTGCAGAAATGGTAAAGGTACTCTTGGAGGCTTTTCCTCAGCTATCAGTTACATTTGATCAGTCAAATTCCACTGCATTGCACACTGCAGCTGCACAAGGCCATATTGAGGTGGTCAATTTCCTCTTGGAGACTAATAGCAGTTTAGCCACAATACCTAAGAACAATGGGAAGACAGCACTTCATTCTTCAGCAAGAAATGGACATGTTACAGTTGTGAAGGCACTTATAAGCAAAGCAGAAGGGATTCTAAATTGGAGAGATAAAAAGGGCCAAACTGCTCTTCATATGGCTGTCAAAGGCCAAAGTGTTGATGTGGTTAATGAGCTTGTTCAACCAGATCCTACTTTGGCTACAATTGTTGATGGAAAGGGTAATACTGCTTTGCATATTGCAACACGAAAAGGCCGTCTAGAGGTAATTTCTCACATGTATGTTATACCTGTGTTTTATGTATATGGAGGTATCAACCAAAACAGAAATTAGAGCAATAAAAGAAGAATTCTGATACATAACTTAGACATATATAGCCTGGCTTTGTTCTTTCACTCAAAGTTTTAGAATTCGATTGGACAACATTGTTTTGCCACATGCATGTTAGTTATATAGTTCAATATGTTTTCCCTGCCAGGCCTTTATTGTCTCCATAAGCAAACTGTCTTTGTGTATACGTGCCATAGAGTCCAGCAGTTACAGTTTTATATGTTCAAACGAAAACACAGAACAACAAAAGTTCAACATAGTATAAACTGCACAGCCATCTTAGTCTCTCTTACAGAGAGAGGAAATCCATGGTGCTACAATGTTATCTGCTCCGTCAAATACACACCTCTCATCATTATCACCAGAAGTAGACATAGTTAGTATTTCTGGCAATTGAATGTTGATAATAACTGTAATTTTCTTTTGCTGATATGCCAATCTGCAAAGCCTAAGTTTTGTTATCTTTTACCCCCCACCCATTATCAATTTGTGGAGCTATGACTTTAAAGAATGTCTCCAGTTTGGCATCTGGTTTGGTTTTCGAACCTGGTTGCTAATAAATATAAGGGAACTGGAAAGAGATGAACTCATACAGTGGTTGAACACTTGAAACTCTAAAATATGTTGGTGTGCCTCAAATTTACATCACAAGGCTTCTCCAAGTGTACCAAATTGAAGCAACTCTTTATAGGAAAAAGAAAATCCTCGAATGTGTTTCAAGTTTTTGATTAACTATCAAAAAATTTCATGCAGATCATTAAGGCACTGCTAAAGGACAAACGGATGAAGTGGGATGCCATCAATAAATCTGGTGAGACTGCTCTTGACATTGCTGAGAAAGCAAGGCAATTAGAGATAGCAGCAATTCTAAAGGAACATGGTATCTTGAGTGCAAAAAACATGAAGCTAGCAGTACCGACACGTTCAGCCAAAGAACTGAAACAAACTGTTAGTGATATAAAACATGACGTTCACGATCAGCTTGAGCACACTTTTCAAACACAAAAAAGAGTGAAAAACATAGCAAAGCGGCTGAATAAAATGCACTCAGAAGGGCTCAACAATGCAATAAATTCCACCACTGTCGTAGCAGTTCTTATTGCCACTGTCACTTTTGCTGCGATATTTAATCTACCAGGACAATATGTTGATGACCCTGAGCATATTCCTCCAGGATACTCTGCAGGAGAAGGACATATTGCTCTTCAACTCCCCTTTGCAGTTTTCTTCATATTTGACTCTCTTGCACTCTTCATATCATTAGCTGTTGTGGTGGTTCAGACATCTATTGTGGTTGTTGAAAGAAGATCCAAAAAGCAAATGATGGCAATTATCAACAAGCTAATGTGGTTGGCTTGTGCATTTGTTTCTGTGGCGTTTCTTGCACTGTCTTATATTGTTGTAGGTAAAGAAGAGAGATGGATGGCAACTGGAGTAAGTTTTATAGGTACTTTTATCATGGTTACAACACTAGGGACACTGTGTTATTGGGTAGTTATGCATCGGATTGAGTCTTCAAATTTGAGAAGTCAGCGTAAGTCTGCTCGGAGCAGCAGGTCCCTGTCAAGGTCCATATCGGTCATGTCAGAATCAGATATCCCTGATGAAGAGTATAAGCAACTTTATGCCATTTAGTTCTTCCTTGACTTGTATATCAAATTGTTAGCCTGTGTATATTCTTGTGTAATAATAGTATATCCGTAGTATAGTTCAAGCTTCAATATAGTAGCTGCTAGTGTAGAAATTTATGCCCTTCAGAATTTTGAGCATTTCACTACTAGCTACTTGCTAGCTTTCTCCAAGTGAAAAACAGTGTAGTATATGAGCAAGATCAGTGAAGTGTAGAATTTTGAGCATATTACTACTGTGTACAGATCATAAGTATATTTTTTTATATCTCCGTGCTAACAGTGGCGCCGAACTCATAAATTTCGCTAAGGGTGATCAAGTTCCAATATATATGTACCGAAACTTTAAAAAAAAAATTGATTTATATATACAATATAATTTTCTGGCGAAGGTGTTCAACTGACCACCCTTCACTAATATTAGCTCCACCCCCGCGTGTTATATGCTCCAGTTTCTCATTTTCATTCATTCTCTTGATGCGTCTTTTAGTAATTGACAAGCTCAAATCTTAAGAAAGCCACATTGTATTAAAAACTATCTGATAGTTATTGGTTCAACCAGATTTGAAGTGGAACATATTGTTTGTTATCATGAATATATATAAGTTAACTTGGATTGTTTCTGTCAACATGAAACTTTCAACTCCTCCATCTAAATTTAACAGTCATGTTGTTACCATTGGTTTGAGTTTCTTGACAACGATCATGGACACAAAATCTCAAAATTGAAATCTCTTAGAATCTTTGGCATCATCTGGAATGAGAATTAGAGTTTCTACATCCACTGACTCAACCTTTAGTGTTCTTGAAAACTTTCCCTTTGCTCCCGTGTGCAATGTTTTCATCTTTTTCAGTGTAGGCCTAAAGCTATACATCCCTTGTAACTCCATATCCCTACCCCTCTGACTTGTGTATTGCAACTTTCTGTATTAAGGCGTATTGTTTAATACTAAGTTACTCGGACTCTTCAAAATTGCCGCCGTACCCGTGTCGGATAGGATCCGTGTCGGATAGGACACGAGATTCACACCGGATGTGGTCAAATAAAAATGGATACTTTGACCAAAATCTACAGAAAATTGAAGATTTTTTTTTTGACAAAAAGACTCTCAAGATAGACGTTGAAAATGATATACCTTCAAAATTATGCAGAAATTTATAGTCTTTTGTCTCTTGATCATCTTTTGTCGACATTCTCGAATTTCTGATTTTATGTTTTGAGGGTAACTTTTGAGAAGATAACTTAATAGAGAAAAATAGAGATATTGGGGAAGAGGACTTCTCTAGGAAGAATAGAAATTAAGGATTATGACTTTATTTTTAGAATTTTGAAAATTTTTAGACAGATCCCGCACCGGTATCCGTGTGCGGATCCATACCCCCGAATCTCTAAATTTAGATTTTGCCGAATCCGACCTCTAAATCCGTACCCGTGTCGGATACCCGTACCAGAGTCCGAGTAACTTAGGTTTAATAGCAAACTGTTTAACTACATTGGATACATATGGCACATTCAATGGCATACTTAAAACTGTTACATTCTGCTTCATACTCTGCATTCATTCTACTATTCTTGTATGATGAGTCCTATTCAAGAATGGTACAAAACAACTAGTAATAAGTTGAACAACATAAAATAACCCTACAAAGATCTCATGTATTTTATATTACCAATTTCTTATGTCTCAACCAGCTGTTTTGCTCAATCCTCGAAAAAAGCCGCTAGACCTGTGTCTGAACCTCTAAAAATATACAACTTTTGGAGGATCCAACAAGCTCCCAAAGATGTTTTGAGGATCGAAGCATATTGGTCATAACATAAACATCTAATGTGAAATGAGTCATATAACTAAAAGAACAATTGTGATGGGTAGATATTGTAAAAATTTCGCCCAGCAGTCACTTTTAACACTGATATTTAGTTTGAGGCCACTATTTTTATTGGTCTTACACTAAAGGCCACTTTTGGGCCTTTACTAAATAAATATGGGAAATTTACCCAAAAGACAAGTTGGAAAGATTTAATTTTAGTAAATACCATAAAAAAAATTAAATTTCAGTTATATCATCTTTATAACTTTCTTACCACTTCTAAAATTTTATTTACCAATATACCAATTGGTTAGCTCCCTACTTTTACTCCACTTAAATTTGAACCCCCCTTTAAAAGGGAAATTTGTATCTAGCACTGTATTTATCAAATTTCTAAGCGCTTTTCTCTCATTCGTCAATCCCCCTTCCCCAAACCAAAATCAACGTAAGCCATTCCTCCATTTTGTTTAGTACCAAATATAACCTTGAACAATATTTCTCCATACAAATATATAGTATATATTATATATTATATACCAATATATGGTATATTCTAATATATGTTATAGGATTATCAATATACTATATTTTGATATATAGTATACATTATAAGTTATATATTGTATACATTATAACTTATATCTCGATATATGGTATATTACCAATTATTCACTTAAAAAACGGATTATTATGGAGTAATATTCTAATATATGTTATAGGATTATTATTATTATTATTATTATTATTATTATTATTATTATTATTATTATTATTATTATATATATATATATATTATATGCTAAATTTCATTTTATGGTATGCCAGAATAATTTACTTATAAATTAAATTATATATTATGTTAATATCATAATATATATTATAGGCAGAGTAATAAGCTATACAAAGATGTTTCATTGATATATACTTGAATTATCATGTTATTAATGAAGAAACCAAATGGAGAATATATAACAGACATTGAGAATTATGGAATAAGAAATGTATGAGCCAAAGGGGAGGGAGTATTTTAGGGAAAGATTATCCCGTATAATCTGAGAGTAGTGGATAGAGATTAGGGATAAGGATAGTGATAGGGATAAATAGAATTATGGTATATTTGTAATTTAATTTATGGTACCATATGTAAGTGGTATTCGGTGCAATTAAATCTTATTTATTATGTAGTTATGAAAAAATCCCAATAAATATTGACTTAAGTCTCTGATAATTGACTGAACTTCAGTCCATACGGCCCCTGGACTGAAGTTCCATGGCTATGGACTGAAGTTCCATCTTTGCCCTGGACTGAAGTTCCATCTTAAAGACTGGACTGAACTTCAGTCCATATGGCCCTGGATTGAAGTTCAATCTTTAAGGACTGAACTTCAATCCGGCATCTGGACTGAAGTTCTATCTCTTTAAGCAAAAGTGGCCACAAACTAAATATTTTGATATTAGTGGCCTATGCCCAAAGACCAGTGGCAAAAGTGGCATTTCGTGCACTTTCCCCGTAGATATTGTAACTTGACTCAAGTTGTCTAGCCACACGAATTGTAAAATTTTAGTCCAGCAATCAGTTTTGCCATTCTCATTTATGTTTTAGCCAGTAAAGTTTATTATTATTACTCTTCTTCTTTTTTTTTTTTTTTGTAGAAACAGTCTATTTCGGGTCTTTGCCCTATTTCTATTAAACAAGCTCTTGCTCTGCTCCAACTTCAAACGTGAAGTTTGAAGTTAGAAGTTGCATATACCTAACTTCAAACCTTCATGTTTGAAGTTGTTATGCCTAGATAAGAAATTTTTGAAGTTAAAGAAATTGTCATGAAGGTTCGAAGTTTGGCATAGTAATTTCCAACTTCAAACCTTCAGATTTAAAGTTGAACTTCAGACCTTCAATACTTAACTTCAACCTTGAAGGTGTGAAGTTAAAGTATTAAAGGATTAAAGTTCACGCCAGTGGCTAAAATAAATAGTTTTAAAATTTTATTAAAACTTAAATGGCGCGCCCAAGTAGGCTATTTGTGCACTCCCCCGCACAAATTTGTCATTGCTAAAGTTCTAGCCTTTTTCAAAATAACACATTTACTTCAACTTTTTTTCATGAAAATTTGACTTTGGTGGGTAGAGGAATTTAAATGGGATCAATTGGAAGAGCCAACAGCTTCCAGACAAATTGGAAAAGATATTGCCACATGGTATGCAATCACAACCAATCTCTATATGTTGTCTCATATCCTAACTTCTTTTCTTTTGTCTCCAGTTTTGGTTTCAATTCTTTGGAGTAGGGATCATGAGATATGATAAATGATATGAATCAAACTTCTCCTAGTTTTCAAGTTTGACAACTTTTATAATCTAAATAATACCATCGTTCCTTTAGAGTTGGATATCGAATAGTTTAGCTAGAGAAGATTATATCACCTATTTAATATTTATAATTTGTTATTATAATCTTATTCAGCTGTAGTGTACTCAAGGGTTCTTTTACCTTTGATTGCTTAAAATTAGATGTTAATCAGAATGTTGAGCTACCTGCCGGCGGATTTAGCACGAGTTTTGTTGGTTCAACTGAATTCATTGTTCTTTGCTAAAACTATGCATATGCAAAAGATAATATGTGTACATACAGTAAGATCACACTCATTCTAAATCGTGGATTCACCTCGAATTACTTGTAAATGCCTCCCGGAACAGTCTTATGATTTACCTTGATCCAAATGGCTCAAAGAGTCTCTCCTAACATTAAATTGCATGACTCAATATTTTCCACGTAACACTGAAATACTAAGAAACGAATTTTTGTTATTTCTAATTTTTATATTATGTTTGTGCAAATATATTATCCTCAAGAAAACATTTCTTGCTTTTATATCAACCAAAATCTAGACATTACAACACATGCTCCACTAGTGAACTGGTCCTATTATTGTTGCTGCAGATTGCCTTTTTCCAGTTAAGAAGTTCATGCACCTTTATGAAACATTGTTCTACTCATTGACTTGATCTCTATGGCTCCAATTTGGCTGGTTTTATACTTTATATCAGATTTTAAGAAAAATGTCCATGTAATTCATATGAGCCTACCAAGTAGATAAGGTGCTGTGTTTCTAGATTGAATTGTGCTAGTGTATGTTGCTCGATACTGGTGGACCTATCCAACACGCGTGCAAATTTAGAGATCGGATTAATTATCACGAGTTATAGGTTTCGGGAATCAGGTTAGAATATTACAGTCGTATAGGTGATGAAATTAATACGGCTAATAAATATACAAGAATAATATATATAGATAAGTTATTCAAATTTAGCTGACATTTTTCATCAGCAATGTAATCAAACTCGATATTTAGTTAATTCAACTGATCACTCTTAGCCTGTTGTAGCTCCGCTCCTGGTCTCAAGGATCCTCTAGTAATGTTGTTCTATCCAGTATACTATTTAATTCCAAGAATGGAAAAAATTGGAACGACTATAGTTCAGTATAAGTTTTTATTGACATTTTAAGTTGCTTCTGTGTGGTAGTACTTGTTATTCTAGACCTGTTAAAAAAAAATAAAAAATAAACAAGCTTTCCTATTGATTTGTCAATATCAAAAAAGTAGGAACACACAACCTGTAATATGAGTTTGTTTGTACATGTAAGTTCATTCGAGCTTCTTTCATCAGTTAGTGAAGACATGCCATGGCCAGTTGATCTATACCTTTCAATCTTTGTTTCTAATATACTTCTTGTTTTTCACTTCTTTTTTTAATTTCTTTATTCTGTTGTGTTCTCTAATAATTATAATCCTAGAAAAAATTGCTTGAGCTAGTTTTTTATTGGATGCATGCTCTAATAGGAAATGATGATGCCCAAAGGTGATTGTCTAGAACACATAATAGATATTGAAAGACAACTAATCTTAACTATTAAGAGTCCATAGGCAAGTCAGTGGAGACATGAGCATGAAATCATGAAGATCTTTGGATAATTTATGTCTTTATCATGTGGTCCTAGCATTCATGTTTGTTGACTACATTGCCCTTATAATGTTTTATGTTTTAAAAACTTGTACCCGCTACTTATAAAAACCATATTAATTTAAGGCTTAGTGCTAACCGTGTATATAAAGACACATGAATATGTATTTAATGAATTGGTATAAACACCGAGTATGATAAGTTTTTCTTGTGTTTTGAGGAAATATGATGGTTAAAGATTTTCATGCAGTCTTTTTTTTTTTTGGGTAGGGGGAGGGGGGGGGGGGGGGTGTGTTGGAAGCAAGGTCATAACCCTTCACATTACATTTGTACTTGGCCTTTTCAAAATTTTCTGTAAAGGACTTGAATGCCTTTTGCTAATACTCTGATTCAAACTTTTATATTGTAAAAAGAAAATAACAGCTTTCACTTTTTCTTTAGTAAAGGTGAGAGATTCCTCACTTCTATACTTAATTGTACAATAGTACAATACAATTGACAGGAGTCCATGGCACTTGAATGATGAATGAGCCATGAGAAAAGTGGAGCAGAATCTAGTTGAGGAAAAAGGCTGTTGCTGTAAAAGCCACTGTCTACAAAAAAGATCTAGTTTCTATAGTACCCTTTTCTAGTAGAAACTTTAGCACTCATTATAATAAAGGTTGCCTGTTGCCATCATCTAAATAAGTGCAAAGGTCCTTTTTTTGTGTTAGCCTTTTGCATTTATTTCCTCCTATTCTTCATGTCTAAAATTCTTACTCAGCCTAAAAACATGGATGCAAATGAACAACTAACAACAAAGTTCAACTCAAGGACAGTCCGGTGCACTACGCTAATGCCATAGGCTGGGTCTAGGGAGGGATCACATTAGGTTTATTCTATACAGTCTTACCTTGCATTTCTAGAAGTTGTTCCCACTACTTGAACTCGTAACCTCCTAATCACGCAACGATGACTCTTACCGTTGCGCCAAGACTCTACTCCCACTAAATTCAACAACACTAACTAAAATTCAGGAGTGGAGATATTTAGAAAAGGGAATAATAAAATATCTCATGGAATTATACACTCAAACAATGAATTAATTACATATAATCTGCAAACTCAAGCAAGAAACCAGGTTAACAGATTCATTGTCATTTGACAGTAAAAAAGAAGAAAAAAACTTTATTCAAAATCTGCAAAGATCTGATCTTTCTTGAATCTCACTAGCTGCAATCTTGGAAATTGACAATGCATTAAGCCCTGCTTCATTCAACTTCTTTCTTGGATTACAAAGTTCTTGAGACTTCTTACAATGAGCAATGGCAGCCTCAATTGAACCTTCAATCTCTGAAGTTGCACTGCTACTTCTCTTAAGGAAATTTAAGTCATAAAAGCCATTGGAATTCAATGAAAAAGATGAAGAAGAGGAACAAGAACCACCAGATGAAGAAGATGTAGATGAAGACAAACATTTTGTTGGAGAATGTCTTTTAATTGCTGCTGAAAATGACCTTCTATGACTATTGACATTGTCCTCAATACCTTCTCTTTCAATGTTTTTTATGACACTTGCTAATGTTGGATGTGTACATTTTCCAATATGTCCAAATGGTGGTTTTTTAGATACCTTAATGTACTTATTTGAACTGTCTTTAACATCAGAAACTTGTTGATCAGTCTCATCTGAACATGCAGACTTGTTAAACAAAGACTTAATATATGTTCTTGATGCTTTAAGCTTTTGACTAATTAATGATTGCTTAATTAACTTAAGTTTCTTGGACCAAGAATATTTCTTTGGATGGTCGTTAATAAAAGTGCTGAATTCAGTAGACCATTCAAAGAAATACTCATCTGGATTAAGCTCACAACTTACTCTACAAGATTCTGATGGAGAAATGTTGCAAGATTCAAATGGTGTGCTAGTATTAGTAGAAGGTTCAGTTATAATCAAATTCTTGATATTGTTAAATCTTTCATATTTTACTTCTTGTTGTTGTACTATAAATGATTCATTTGTTGAAGTTTGAAGAAGTTTATGGACCATTTCTAACCTTGGAGGGAGGTGAAGTGGAAGAAGTTTGCCTCTATAAAATAGTTCATCAGCTGGTGAAGTTGTAGTCTCTTTGTCATTGGACATAGAAGACATTTGAAACTCAAATTCTCTACTTGTTGGAGAAGAAGTAACTTCCATATCTATGTAATCTTCTTCATCTGCATTCTTGTGTTTAGATGATGAGGATGAAGGAGGATGATTTGTGGCCATTTAATGTGAGCAGAAGACAAGAGTCTTCAGTCTTATAATTGTTTTCAATGTTTTCTGAGTGTGTGTGTGTAAAGATGCTTATGGGGAGCTGAGCAAATGTGAGAGGGAAGAGCAGAGGTCCTTTAAAGTGGAGATGATGCCAAGACAGAAAAGTATATAAATATTGTAGGAAATGTCAGGAAACTTTTTCTTTCTGATAGGGTTAGTGGTGTTTGAATCAATCTCCGGGCACTTCGACTATTTCATTTATACTTATAAGTCTCGAGTTTGAGCTTTGAGATAAAGAAATCATTGATAAGGAACCTGTTGTCCTTTAATGAGTCTTATATAACGCGAATTTAAATTAATCGTACTAGATAATTATATCCCTCATTTTTTAGGTAGAGATGCCAGGAATTTTCTTTTCATTGAAATTAGAGGAAACATAAATAAAAGAAATCTTGAGTGCCTCTTAATCTGATACACATCCATGTAAAACAATGCCCCACCTCCTTTTCCAAAGGAAAAAAAAAGAGGGAAAGAAAGTTCATTTTTTCTTTTATTTATTTGGTTATTGGTTCTATGCTCCATACTATGACTGGTGGACACTTCATGCATCTACTCTTTGGTCAAATTGCTACTTATGTACAAAGTACTACTAGAAATGTTTTGCTTCTCCCTCCCACAGACCAAGGTTAAAAAGGCACATTATTACTTGAATTAGATGCATAAAATATGAATATATATTAAAAAGAAGCTATAAAGTCCTAGAAAATAAGCATGTAATTAAATGGTAGGTAGGATATATAGATGGAAACTAAGCAGAACACTTGCACCAAAAAGGAAACAAAGTCAAAATAAATAGGTCCAATGCATGAAATTGGTGAAGCCATTTTTCTTTGATTCATTGGTCACTGTAGAGGTAGGGAACAAATAACTGTTTGGACATTGATCAGTATCTCTGTACTTGTAAATACTGTAATTTAGTAGTTGCAATTTAGTATTAATAGTGTATTTCAAGTGAAATACGGTTCTTTACTCATAAAACTTCAGCTTTCACAAGAAAATTCTGTCCAAACATAGCTTCAATTTCAAATACACTTTTACCAGTATTAATTTATAATTGATCAAGTTAATAAATCAATAGCAAGCCGTCTTAGCTCAGCTGGTAGAGCGCATGGCTTTTAACCATGTGGTCGTGGGTTCGATTCCCACAGACGGCGCTAGACAATTATATTTTGCTTTTTAGCCAATTTTTGCTGTTATTACGAAAAAACTATGCGCAGAAAATAGATATATTTTTTTCGAAAATAATATTTCCATCTTATAATTTTAACAAGTTGGGGTTCAATTTTAGTCACGTCTACTTAAGGTTCATTGTTCGCTATTTAGTGTTTGAAAAAATGAAAATTTTAGAATGTTGGATGAAAACAAACTTACAAGAACGATATGAATAGTGAGAATTCATATAACTAATCAGACTTGTTTGAATTGAGATGTTGATATTGTCCAACAGTTATACACTTAGGTATCCGAGCAAAGGGTCTTATATTGAATTTGTGGTTTCCACTTATGTCCAAAGGAACATAGCTTTAATAATCAGTGAGCAAACAATTGAATAATAGTAATGGCTTGTGTCTGCAGAACCCACAACCCCAATGCAGCAAACTTTATTAAATAAACAATTTTCATGCAGTGGATATAAAAGAAAACAACCCATTCCTCAACACTTAGATTTTAGCACCTTCAAAAAAAAAAAAAAAATTGAATTCTGTTATGGATCTATTCTTTTTCTGCTCCTATTTCTTATTGTCTCATTGACTAGGTCAAAGTAGTAATGGGCATCTTTTTAATACTTTAGTTTACTGTTTTTGAGATGTCAAAACTTTTGAGACTACTAACCATACTCATAACTACAACAGGCATAGCACATAGGGTACATTGTCTTGCCTTTGCAATTTTTGGAAATGTTGAATTCAAACATATTAAAATGGTATAGCTTCCAATGCTCGAGGTCATTGTATTTATCCTCTTGTAGCTACATTTCACAACCCCCTCCCCTATTTGCCCCTACCTCTCCTCTGTTTGTATGTGGTGAATTCATATGTGGGGCTTGAAAATAATATCTAATAACAGTTCACGACGAAATAAAATAGTCAAGAGGTCATAATTTGAATGAACAAAACTAAATTTTGGGCTCAATTTATTTCAAAAGCGAAACAAATCACTCAAATTAGAGAATCTCCTTATCTTTTAATTGGTTTATCGCTCTGATATTCGGTACTCACTAACCCGATTAATTTAGATTCGCGTCACTTAGGATCCATTAAAGGAAGAATTGTTCTCTATTAGGAATTTCTCCATTCTCAGAGCTCGAATTGAAGATCTATGAATAATGATGGAGGAATCTCATTCATCTAACTGCACGTTGATGTGATTCACTTCCATTACACTTCAAACCATCCAAACCTAAACATACTTGTTTTTTCCAGGCTATTATGCGGCAATACTAATAGAGAGAGTAACAAGGAAAAGAAAAGTATAGAGGGGGTATAAATTAAGTTTGTTTTGTTGATACATAACACAAGACTTGAGAGAACCAAGAGATTTGTAAACAGATAGTACTAATTTGGGTTGGTGATTTTTATCAGAGACTTGTTGTTTACAGGTTATAAACCACTGATGCCCCCCTGCTTCAACTGTGTCTGTGTGACTGCTGCTACTACTATTTCACATCAGATTCCTCACATGACTTTACCTGACAAAGTTCAAAATAGACACGCTCCAAACTGACACCTTCCTCAATTGGCCCAACTCCCAGACTCTATTGCCATCTTCCTATTAACGCTACTTCAGCTTTTGCAGTCCAAAAATATCTGATATAGTTTCTTATCAGCAGAGACCAAAGGTAAGGTAAATTTTCTTTCACCTGAAGACCATTTATGTTTTTGCTTTAGGCATCAGGCATCCTGAATCCACTAGCCGGACTAATCATGATTCGTGCAGGATAGAACCACTACGCCGGTCTCCATTTCTGGCTCGAAACTTAGAGTAAAGGGTGGAGGATCACAACCACCCCACCACATCCATTGGTGATTTTCACTTGGACACTACTACCACCGCTCCAGCATTTCAGGTGCAGTCTAGTAAATTTATAAAAACGACAGTATATAGAGACAATCCATGTTAAATGCTCCCTACCAAGAGTTTCTCCATTTCTAGGATCGAAACCAAGACTTATGGTTAAAGGTGGAACAATCACAACCGTCTCACTACACCCATTGGTGGTTTTCACTTGCAGAACTACTCATTCCACATCTTCAACATTTCAAATCCAGTCAAGTAAAATTATGAAAATGACAGTATATAGAGAGAATCCATGTTTAAATCTGAATACGTCTTAAAACAAAGTCATTTTATGTACACAAAATTCATCTAACACCATATAAACTAAATGTAGCAACTTAAAATGAATCAGCGGTTATCTCAGAGGTCCAACACCAGCTATAGCAATACATTCTGTATCTAGTTGCCACAATGTTGGCTCAAACAACAAAGAGTACATATTTAAAGCTGTAGATAGTTGTTGGAAAGTTCATTTAAAATGTTCTCTATCTTTATCAATCACATCAGATTCCCAGTCATTGATTTCCTCATGAGGATGTATCCTACTATCATTCTCAAGTTCCAGCTCGAGCTTCAGTTTAGACAGCTCAGCAGCTGGATCCAAGGACTTCCCTTTACGTAGTTTTGGTGACTTGAAACTGGACTCCAGCGTTCCCGTTGTCTGATTGATAGCTAATGAAATGCTTCTTCCGACATTCTCTCTCATCCATCGCCGTGGTGTTAGTACCACAGTTTCTGGATTGGATGTAGACTCGGCCCTTGGAGTCTGGATTCGTGGAAGAGCATCCATAAAGGTCGCAGAGTCATCGCTTAGTGGCAGCTTAGGAGATGAAGATGGGGTACTTTCAAGTGTCCCTTTTGGTTTTGCTTCAGTCTTCTTTGCTGGGGTCTCGAGTTCCAGAGTTGGTCGATTAATGGATTCGAATTCTTCTTCAAACTTTTGAAGAGTATCAAGCAACTCTTTGATTTTCTGATCATCTTTCCTGGTTGAGTGAGTGTTATTAGTCTCGAGGTCATCATTACAGAATGCAACCAACATAAGTGCATATAAAACAAGTAAACTATAACATTTCATCACCTAGAGGTCTCGCCGTCTTGCCCATGAAATTGTCTTTTGATCCCATCCACTACACTGAACACCGTAACTAACTGCAAATTAATTTTAGAAAGAAGATAAAGAACATCCACTGACGAGAAATAGCAAGAAAAGGAGAGAGAGTACTACGCAGAAAGAAACAAATGCAGACTGAACAAGAGTGTCAAGCAAGACAAAACCTCCAGTACAATATTAATACGCTTCAGGTGGAGAATGATCATACTCTTGACACTAGTGAATAGATCAGAGTACGTCAGAAAAATAAACGTCAATGTACCTTAGCCTCTGCATTCAGGTATTCTTCTTCTAGCCTTTTCTTCACTTCAATTGTTTCTGTCTTCTGATTGTCGATGATCTCTGACCTGGCAATTCAAATTTAGAAATACGATTCTCCTCAAGAAGGATACTTCAAAAGTGTGAATTATGATACCGTTTCAAGTTTTCTGCAAGTTCCTTAATGTTTGAAATAGAAGGCCCCAGCTCATCCTGTTAAGTGCATAGAAAAGAGGTGCTCATAACATTCAGTTTGACTATCAGATCACAATGCAAAGCATTAATCTTAGACACCCCAAATGGAAACAGCCATACCTTGTACATTGATAAGACAAAGATTGCCAAATTCACCAAATAATCCTCACATTTGTCCAGCTCATCACTTGACATTTGAAAAGCACATCATTAAATAAACAATCTCCAAGAAAACTTACTATTCAACGATAATGTTACATGCATGTTGAAATAGTGGTATAACTATTTTTGTTTCACTCTTATTGGCATGCAGAAATTATCCAGCCAGAAGAGTCAAATTAACATGGCAACGCCTTTTTTACGGATTTTAAGAAGAAAAAAGGAACCAAAGGCACACTCAGAAAAGCTCCATACCTGACCTGCTTCTCGTTTTGTTTGATGTAAGAGGACTCAAAAGTCCAGGATTCTTCTAAAAAACTAATAAATGCATCACAAACATCTGCTTCTGCCCTATATAAGGTCATCGATCTGGACAGCTCATCTTCCTGAATTTAGGATTGAATTATTAGATCGTATACTAAGATGGTCATCCTGCAGACTATAAGATTATGGATTAAATTCATATAGGATAAACTCCATGACCATACTGCTTCATCATTGCCTTACCTTCACCTTGAAGTGTTGAAGAATCTGATTATTAGCTTCATCAAACTGCTCTCTTTCTTCCCTAGCATTGTAAAGGCGGGCATTTGCAGAAACCAATGCACTTTTTACCTACACAACACTCATTGGACACAGCATGATCAGTGGCAAAAATGATGATTAGGAGTGCTAACAGTATAGCACAGTGTAGATCATACTCAACCCAAAGAATTCTGGCATTTCACAAATTCAAATTCACAATGACCAAGGTCACCGGAGGGGTCGTTTTTACGAATATTAGTATTTTAAAGAAGTGTACACTAGTAACACCCCTTTAGAATATTTAAATGAGGACGGACTTCATATTAGAAAAACTCAGCATAGTTTGTCACGCACAACTAAACAATTTTACATGTATTAAGGAATTAGTAGGCAAGGATTCTTCCACTAGGAATGTCAATTTCGAATCTGAGGGATACGAGAGGCTAAGGAGGGTCTACTCCCCATGTTCAAGCGAATAGACCTGATCCTTCAAAGAGAAGGTCGGACCACACTTAAAAATAGATTACTATGCATATGAAATTAAGCCCAAGCTCCCACAGTTTCTGTGCAGTAAGTGAAGGCTGTATAGAGTTTTAAAACTTGTAAACTGCTCTTTATCCTTCTAGGAACAAAAATACAATACAATCTGTGATGGCATCTCCTTTAAGAGGAAAAACATACGTTGAGTAAGTACACTTACTGCCGTATACTTCTGCATCCACCTGATTTATACGAAGAGTATACCTCTATTTCATCGCCATGTATATCAAGTGAGACCCAAACTTGCATTGTTAACAATCTAAAGTCAAGTGGTAGATGCAGATGAAGTGGCTTCACAACCCAAGTGACGGAACAAAATCAAAATAGAAGATTGATGGTATATCATTTTACTACAACATACAGGAACACTCTTGCAAATAAGTGAAAGTATTGGCTACCTTTTTGAGTGCTTCTTCAAGTTCATCTCTCTGACTCTCAAGTGACTTAATTTCATCCTCAAGTTCCTTGAAAAGAAAATCATACTTCAACAGGTGAGTACAATCCCTCATCAAGAAAATTATCAATAAAGTGAGAAAAGGTCCACCCCATTCCCAAGAGTTAACACTGGCTGGCTCTTTCCAGTAATAGTAAATCTACTCAAAAGAAATAAAGATGACAGAAGAGATGAACTAATGAACAAAATCATCTGATTGACTGGTTACATGAAACAGTAAGAATAAGAAACAGATGCTTGTGTCCCAGGGAGGCGGGAAATCAGGATTAAGACAATGAGAAATGATGGAGCTTAAAACCTCATATATACTCGGCCTTCCTTTGGATTTATTTGTTAATCCATGAATCTGGGTGAAATAACTCTGTTTTGCCTCATTTTAAATGCATAAGTTCTCTGGAATTATAGCTAGTTTAAAACCTCATATATGGATATTAAAGATTTCAATTCTTTTCTCTAAAAAAATTTGCAATTTGACCCAGTAGTACGATAGAGCAACCTATGATGATAGTAACAAGAAATTAGGAGAACACCTGTCAAAGGAGAGAATTTGAAATACGCCAAAACTGGACAGTTACTAAAACTTAGGAAAAGAGAACTTGAGAGAATCTGCATCCAGCCATGCCATCAAATCATTTTGCCAGAAATGTACATTACCTGACTATGAACGGTTAATAGAATGTCCATTAGGAGAACATCCAGGAAATCTTACCTTTTCAAGCTGGGAGATCTCGCCAGTTTTTACTATACGAAACTTAAGAGCTCCTTCCTTTTGGATTCTGCAGGGATGAAATTGATGAGAGGTGAGAACATTTAAAACGAGAACGAGACATCCCCACTAAAAGGAAACAGATGGCTCCTTCCACAGGTAATCCAAAATTTCCTAGAAGTACTAACTTGGAATTAATAAAACAGTATGGAGCATATTTCTATCAGTGGATAGTAAGTTTAGAAGGTCAAATTATGAGATGCATCACCCGAAAAGCAAAATATGAGGCAACCTTTCAAGCAGAAACTTCAGAAACAATAAGTTCCTATTTGAGAAACATTAGTATGATCAATACGCAATTTGAACTGGGTGTTGCCCATGATCTTTGCAGTCACTCTAATATACTAGTTAGCCTTTGCAAGATTGCTCTGAAATAGAGGTCTGAGTTAAACGACCAGATACAATATCACATTTGACACTTAAAGAGTTGACGTTAAGTATTCCCTCCGCTTTCGTGTTTCAGCAAACCTCCACCAAGATGACTAAGTAGTTATAGATAAGAACTGAAGCGTTTGAAAAAGAGAAGCTCAGTAAAATGTTCTTTTTCATTGAGAAATAAAAATAAAGTGCTAAGGATCACAGTTATTGCAGTTAAAAGTAAATCTCATCGAAAAAGTCTTTTCACAGAGAGAGAGAGAGAGAGAGAGAGAGTAGAAATGACAAAAGAGAGACGCTCAAACCTGTTCTCTGAAATCCGCTCTTCAGTTTTTGAAGCAGAGCTTGAAAGAGACTCCGATAAAACCTTCAGCTTAAAAACCTATTTATACAGCAAAGAAAAAAAATCCAAACACTCAAAAGAACAGCTCCAAATATACCTGTATGTAGAAGCGGACCTCTAAAGGGTTAACTGCACTTTTTGGACTTCTTACCTTTTGTCATCATTTCCTAACGATTAGGAGAAGTCAAAAGAATCATCACCCCATTTATTTCTACCCCTGTGCCCCTCCCACATTCATACCGCTGTCTTTCCTACTCTGGCAAGGGGCAAGTTCATAATCGGTTCTGATGTTCAGCTGATGATTAGTTCTAATAGATCTTGTACTAACATAAATAACTGATCTTAGAATGCTCCACGTTATATATTTTAAAATTTATTTCTTTGATCACTATGATTAGAGGTTGTGATTGCAGCGAGTAAAGTAACATACAGAAGGAGATAAGAACTTGTCAAATGGATACAGATGTGTGTTCTCTTTCCAATAAATAATAAATTTATATATGAAAACAAGGGTATAAGACCTAATATAGTGAAAATAATGATTGACACTTCAGCAGGTCAAATATAATTACCCCCTCCATATCAAATATTACTGTTCTTGCAGAGGTTGAACCAGGTCTATGTGGTGCAAAGGTAGTAATTCATAGTATACTGTAGGAAGGGATCCAGCATAGAAAGCTAAGCTAAATGGATGTGATCTGGTTGTTGGGACACCTTAATTAAAGCAAATGGCTCTTACAAGCAAGCAATGTTAAACAACTCCAAAAGAAGTATCATCTCAAGTAAAAGGTGATTTGTATCATTCTATGGATCTTTCAAGCAGGTCACATGCCCAAGGTATAAGGCTTCACCATAACCCAGTGATATTATTTTCATGGAATATATGGCACTTCAGATCCAGGAAAACTCAGTGTTGTCATTTAGAAAGCATACCCTTTTGGACTGACTTTCAGGAGCATCCCTGTTGAGCAAAGCTTTCTTCTGTAATAAAAGTTCTTCCAACTTGGATAAGGATTGAAGCTGGGAGAGTGCTTCTTTTAATGCCTGCCATAGAAAAAGCTTCCAGTCTCAACAAATTTTATAAAGTCCAATCAAGTAAAATGAATCTGAAGCTCATCCTGGAGACATGATCTTTCACAGTTTCATTGAAGAGATTCTTTTCTTTATAAACCAAAAGGATATCTCATAGTGAAAAAGTGTTGATCGACAAATGCTTCTAGGATTAATTTTGTTTGTTGGATCGCTAGAAATTCCTATAACTGATCCATTCAGTGGCTAACTATTTTGTTTTGGAAAAAGAAAATAGCAGAGATTTATTTCGGAGCATAAGTGTGTAGTAAAATTTTAACAATAATTACAGGTATGTACAAAAGATGCAGCGTCTTTACAATGGTATTTGAAACTACAGAAGGGGCTTTGTTTTGAAATTTCTTACAAGTGTTTAGCCAAATAATTGGTATTGATATAGAATGACTTCCAAACATCATCAACCCCCCCCCCCCCCCCCCCCTCGCTGTATAATTTTATCTGAAAGCTTTCCTGTTTGCTATAGCGAAAAGAGTACATACAGTTTATGTACTCTTTTCGCTCTTCCAAGCAGCACTTTCTTAGTGTTTTGCTGTTTATATTTATAATATAATTACTTATCATCTCAAAAAAGAGTACATACAGTTTAAAATTAGGATTTCTTAAAAGCTACCCCAAAGTTCAATACTAAATTTATTAGAGCTTACAGCTTCGGAATGAAGTTGTTTACTGAAAATCTGAAAATTATTGATACAGATAGATTATAATGAATGATTTTTTAGTACACCGAGTTTGAATCTTTCAATAGATAAAGTAAAGGAGAAAAAAATCACAGATCACCCCTTATTCAAGAGAGCATTAAATTAAAATGTAGACAGATATGAAAATATTTATCTCCATCTCAACTTTACCTCCCAAGCACAAGCATAAGAATTGAGAAGGGATCTTGCCTGCTAGTGCCATTGAATTATGTCACAAAAATTTGTCTTCTAACTGTTAAATAGGATAGCTAGTGATGTCCTTCCTATAAATATGGCATCTGCACCATATTAGTTCTAACAAGATTACTCTTATGAGGTCACTCCAATACATTCATAAGTCAATGTCATCGTTAAGTTGACCTCTTTTTGCTCAACTCTGCTGTCCTTACTACTATCCTGCACCATATACCTTATGAGTTCTTTTTATATTTAGTGCGAAATCTTTCCAGGATTTATCAACTAGTATTTTTACCTAGGGATGATACGAGTTATCCTATATAGTATTCCTATATGAGAAATGATTCAACACTGACATTTTTCCCAGTGTCTACAGAGTATTTATTTGTCAAGAAAGGTCATCCCATTTTATTTGTTTTTTCTGGCCTCATCTCATTTAGTGGCACCTTATCAATGGAAAGTTAAACAACATTTTCTTCATAATCGACCTTTTGTCCTTTAATGATGAAGTCTATTTGTCAAAACGCTATTCCTTCATTCCTATTTATGGGAAGTTGAATATCTTCTTCTTCTGCCATGACATATAAATATTTTCTTAATAATCTAATTTCTAAATTTGTGGTACACTACTTTCCATAAGATATCTATACAGGTTTTATGATGAAAAATCGAACAAAACAATTCCAGGTCAAACAAAGATCTAAATCTCATCACTTGGGAGAATATAATAACAAGAAAATAGCTATCTATTTATTAGACAAGAGGCAGAAGTAAATGTTTGGAAAGAATGCTCATATTTTATGGGTAAGCTAGTACTTCTTGATACTTTCGATCCCCCACCCCATGAAAATTTTGTGGTTTCTCTCAGCTATGGTGTCTCTTGGAAATTCATCATCAGACAGCATAATATGGAAAGGAAAAAAAGTGGGAATCGAAATCCAACTTGCCTCTGCTGTTGCATTAGTTGCAACACTAGACGCGTCCTTTTCATCATTGCTTGAAGGCAGTTGTAATGTCATCTTGTCTAGTTTTTGATGTATGTTTGAGACTTCAGAATCTATTCTGATTGCAGATCACAAAAGAGGAGAAATTATATAATGCAGTTTAACAGCCTAATAGCAAAAGAAATGCATAACTATCTTGAGTTTTATTGCAAACAACTAATAAATGACAATGTTATGAAATATCATAACTATTTAGTACTATTGCTGAACTACTTAGTATTAGGGAAGCATGAGCTATTGCAGAAGGCCTTGTCGCTGTAACAAGATTCTTTTCGTGACTTGGACAATTTATTCTCTGGTCCCTCTGGATAGAGCAGATAACTTATGTTTTAAAGATGATGAGGTAATCTTTTGCTCTGCTCCCTACGAAGAGCATGCACTTGTTACAGCTACCTATTCATAGAGTAGAGAGCCTGATAGAATTTAGGTCTTGGGGATCTGGTTTATAGTGCAATCAATACTACAAAATCTGGAAATACTTCCAACGTCCCAAATATGGATCGACTTTATACCATCATTAAGAGATGGATTGAAAAATTGAACTGTTTAGTATTTTGTTGGGGGAACATGTGGTACCTTAGAACTACCTTTACAATTTCGGTAATTGAAAAAATGGAAAATAGAATAGAAAAAGAATCATAAAAATTATTCTGAGATTGGTAGAAGTGGATCTTGTGTCACTTTCTATTGAGTATAACATATTCGAGAAGTATCTTCTTTTTCTGGAATCTGGACGATCTGGATCTGACAGACAGGAAAAGTGGACCTTTTTGCGATGCAGGGAGTAATATCTAAATATCCTGTTGGGTTCCTGAGCTCGTGTTGCTCAAGGTTTCCAGTTTGTGAAGAAATGGACTTGGGGCCTAACTCAGCTTTCTTGGTGGCAAGTGCCCAAGATCATATAAGGAGACCACAACTTACTCCCCCAACGAATGTGTGACTTGACACAGTCCAAGTTCAGGAAAGGCTTTTCTCATCCAGCACTGTCCTACGCAATGGCAGACAACTCCACTTGTAATGATGTGCACCCAGCAAATTTAAACAAGAAGCTTTAACTAAAATATCTAAAAACAGTGAAAATGAAACTCCCATATTCAAAAGAAGTCGGAAAATAAGAGCAAATTATTGCCTTGAAAAGCTGGTATTAATAAAAGCTAAAAGATTTCTCCAATGTATTAAGTTTATCGTTCAAATGATTACAAAAATATACACGAAGTTCACAAATCCCCAGCTACTGGTATACGCTAAAAGAACTGAACCCAAAAAATAGAGAATAACAGAACAGCAAACCTATGGTGGTAGTGGCAATAGTCTACAAGCATTTGCCTATGGTGTCAAAACTTGAGGTAGAAGGTTCAGACCGGCATAAATACGCACCAGAAGTGGTGTGTATACAGTATACACAAATATCAATAAAACAAAAGCTGGTTGTGGACATGTGAAAAGATATGCAGTATAAACTTCTCACATCAAAGAATGAACTTGCATATAGACATGGAGAAAAAGTTCCATCATGAAAGAATAAAAAATCGCCATACCTCACTATATCTGCATTTATTTTCAGACCAGCAATTGCACCTTGTGCATGGAGAAGCAGCTCTTCCTTCTTTGCCTGGGAAGAATTATGGGAAGATTGACAGACTAAGATTTCTGTTTAGTTGATAACATACCAACCATAACACTTGAGATCCTAAGGGCAACATCACTACCAGACATGCATAAGGAATTTGCTCCCTTACCAGCACTTCTTCTTTATAGCTTGAGAAAGCTTTTGCCAAAACTTTTATGCTGCTCATGGTTGCTTCGCGGACTTCTTTCCCACCCATAAGACAGAGCCTAAAGAGTGATTAAAATAGATCAGCAACCAAATAAACCTCGTATTAGTTCTGCTTATCATTTTCCCTTGAGTTCAGGGCACATTCCTGAAGTGACTCAACCATTTAGATAACTGATTGGTCCGAGTCCATCCGAGGGTAGAAGCGCAAAAGAAACTTAAAGATTAGTATTGGAAAATCACCCGAATATCTCCATAAGTAAAGATATTTCTTCTGTGTCAGGTGGTTCAAGAATCTGTGTCAAACAAAAAGGTTAAGAAACACTCAACGAAGCACCATAGGAATATTTTACTAACTTCCCATTATCCAATCAAGTTAGCAAGATTTGTGTTGAAAAAACAAATAAAGTGAATTATAAGTGCAAGACATTTCTCTGGAATAGGTATATACTGATCGGAGCACTTGTATTGTGTCTAATTTATGTGATATAGAAGTCTAAAGAGATTAATAAACATAATAACTAGATATAATAGATGTGATGTTTATGGTGATTTTTGAACTTTATTCTGTTAGTCCATATAACTTTAAAAGACAAAAGTAAGAAAGACTGATAAAATTGCCCTGGGTGGCTGTAAAAATCAAGTGTAGCGTAGATTTCCACCCTCTAGTAGAGTAATTTACAGTTATGATTGGGTGAAAGAACCTTCAGTAGCTGAACTGACATAGATCAATAACTTAGAGGATCCGTGCTAACAGGATACACTCAAGAAGGACAATGGGAACATCTTTTACCAACATTCCAACATCCAATCAAGTTAACAAGACCCCTTAATAAAAAATAAAATAAAACATAAAATTTCCCACTTTAAAATAATTCACAAGTGGAAGAGGTTTCTTTAAACTAGATATCTAGTGACAAGAGCATTATGTGTAGTGTCAAATTTAGGAGATGAAAGACAAAATTATCCAACTGTCATCAGCGTTAGCCTAAATAATTGGGAGGAACCACACAGTGAATTCATGAGAGGTAGCTTCAGGTTTGTCACAACCCTAGCTCAAAGGAAGGAACAACAAGGTCAGCATTGAGGTTATCCCATGTAGAGGAGCAATTGTCAAGTCATCAAGCAGGTGTGCAGCACCAGCTAGCTAAGTTGTTTTTTAGCTTACCATTGAAAGTATCATGCCTTCAAGAGCTTGACTGCTAAGAAAGACATCTCTAAAATTCAACGGTTCTCCGCCAAGATCAGGATCATAATATAAAATCTGTCCATAGTAATGTAAGCAAATACATGAGAAAACTAATCTACAAGAGGCAAGAATGCTACTCCGTACATTAACTACTATAACAGGTATGTATCAAATGTGTCAAGGAAGTTGATATAAGAAAGTCCATTTGTCATTGCAGAACTAAAAAAAATTATCTCGTCGTTAAGGATACTCAAAGGCCTGCTGCTCTTCTATGTTTAAGACATGATGGAGAGAGAGGATTGTTATGCTCTCACGGCACAACAAGGTACAGAGATAGTAACACAGGTATATGGAAAGATGGTTTGTCATATCCAGGAATTTAGATTAGGGAAATCAGATAATTGTGACAGATTACAGTACGAATTCCCAAAGCTAACACAATGGAGTCTGAATTAGAACAAAATAATGTAAATATTGGTCTCACAATGTTGTACGGTTTCCTGATAAACGTAATATTAGCATCCCTAGTAAATTAAAGCTGAAAACCACAAAAAAATTTGGACAGTTCTAAGACTTACTCACCAAGGTCGGCTCGCGGGGAGAATTTGTGCTATCATATGTGGTATAAATAGAATCAATGCTCTTTGGGGAAGGGGCAGGTTCACTAACAGGCCCTGATAGCCTCTCGATCTCTTTCAAAGCAACTAACCATCTTCGTAGTAGCTGAACTCTCTCCACACCTCTGCATGAAACAGAAAGTTCCTCCAATCTTTTCACTGCTTGCTTAAAATTCTGAAGACTCCGAGGCCCCTAAACCACAAGGAGAGTACCATGCATTTAGCTAATGAAAATATCAGGAAGTCCTTGCTAATTCAATCAATCAACTATGCGTCAAACCCATTACAGTTCTATATGAATCAACTGCAACACTGAGAACATAATTTTGGGCACTTGAAAGTTAGATAAATCAGCAATACAATGTAGCAAGAATTGCAGACAGTATCAGGAATTTCCAACAGTTCATCAGCTTCATATGTACTCTGCATGCAACTGTGTATGCTTAAATTAATTAGAATCCCATAGTCTCCGTATGCTCGTGTCAATACTCAATAGAAACTGTTGAGAATGGACACTGAATACTGGTTCCACATCAATTTCAGGATTAAGGAGGTAATTTCTATCATCAGTAAAATTCAAGAAAGAAGCAAACTTGTGCTAATAGCTGATCAGCTGTTAATACAATTCGTATTATTCAAAGTACTGAGCTTTATTTGGAAAGACAATGTCGAAATGCGAATAGTTACAACTGTGTCCGGTTTCATCCACAAAGACCATTACTACTCAGATACAAGGAAAAACCAGAATCCAAAGTCCGTTATTGCACCAATTCATATTGTACACATATTACATATATTTAATTTTGTAATATGAGGTCTTAGGTTCAAACATACATTTGCTCCTTGAATTTTCTTTACTTTCTATACATACAAATACATACATCCATACATAAATGTGTTTGTACGAGAGAGCAAGGAGAACTATGAGGTCTTAGGTTCAAATCTCATTAGAGACAAAAGCATAAGGTGTTTTATTCTCATCTGCCTAAACACTTAGTAGACAGAGTTACCCGATACCTAGGATGATGGAAGACAGCAGGTACTCGGTGAAAGTCGAGATACGCGCAAGGTAGCCCACACATATCAAAAAACATGTGAGTATGCTTGCGCGTCAGTAGTCTGATGGTAAAAACTTACCCACATACAGCGTTTACATCAAATCAAGCAATTTAACAATGTGAATATGTAAGACATGCATCGTGCATTCATTTGTTTGGTATAAACGCCAGCTTACGACTTACGAGGCTTATATGCTGAATCAGCATCTGCCTGGAATTTTATACAATTTCCTATATACATATATTCACTCGGAATTCTAGACATATAACCTGGATCATTTACACATTTTCTTAAAATTTTAATATATATAAACGGAATTTTGAGGGTAATAAATAAATAATGATTACAGTGCGATCAAGGAATAACTTAGCGCCACCAGAAACAGCATTAGAAGCTTGTTGAACAACAGAATCAGCGTAATAACGGAGGTTTCTGTTTCCAACACCGCCTACTTCTACAGCTTTGTTTACCGCTGATCTCAGCCATGACATTGCAGCCTATAATGATCAAATAATAAATGCGTACTACTTTCTGGTTTGGTTCTGCAATATTGCTGAAAGAGAGAGACATTCAAGTTTGTTTGTGTAAAGCAACCAAAATGTCACATTGTTCGGTAGTTCGATTCTCTTGCCTTTCCTTTCGCGCCTTTCTTCTCTTTCCTCTAGTTGGACATAATCTTTTAAGTCTTAAAATAAGTTTGTTTATTTACAAACTAGGTAACAATAACTAATAGTAATTCTAATTATTGAAAAGATATATCAAAAAATTGTGGCCAAAGAAAATTTATTTTGTTTCTCGAAACTCTAATTGTGTCATGTAAAATTGAGACAGGTAGAGTAAAATTTAGGAAAATTTACACAAGTATACAATCCAAACACCATATTTATAAAAAAAATAGCAATACTTTATCACTTTACAAAATATAACAATAGCTTTTTCACATTTCATATACAAATTGCAACAAATACCTACAATTTAGGGTTTCATCTCCTTCTTCCTTACCTTCTCCAACCCATCACTGCCTGGAGGCTGCTGCCACCACTCACCAGCCACCGCCGGCCGCTGCTACCACCAGCGGATTTTTTTTTTTTTTAATCTACAAGGTGTAACATACAAAAATACAAATATATACATTGTAAAATTTTAAAAATTTACTGTTTTAAAACTATAAATAACTAAATATACACAAACATACAAAAGATATACACAACACATACAAAAAAAATACAAAAACCATAAATATAAATAACTATCCATTCTACACAAGCATACAACAACATACACATATATACAAACATATACACATACAAAAAGGTGGATATGGACATTCATATACAAAAATATACAAAGATATACATATTTATATATACAAAATACAAAATATACTAATACACACATTTACACACATACAAAAAGGGGGAAAAGAAGCAGATCGGAGATGAACATAGGTGTTTTATACAAAGAAATACATATATATACATGCTATGCATATACAAAACGAAAAAAAAGGAACCAAATCGGAAAAAACCACTGGAAACACAAAGATCGGAGCAGCGTGCCAATGCAGTGCAGCAGCGCCGCCGCATTGCAGTGGCAGCAGCAACGATAGGGCAGATCTGCGACCCGACAACAGAGAGAAGGAGATAAGGAGTTGGTCGCTGGTGAAGGATGGCTGACGGGGGGTGGAGTGGGTGGATGAGTGGAGGATAGGAGAGAGGAAGAAATTAGGATTTATGTTTGGGGGAAATAGGAAAGTATTGTTATTTTATTGTTATGTATTGTAAATATTTAAAAGTATCGGTATTTTTTGTAATTTAGCTATTAGGGTAGTCACTTTGCGAAAATTTTCTTAAAATTTATTTATTTTCTTAATATTAAAGAACTAACCTAAATGCCCCTCAACTAATGAGTTGTGTAATTTAGTGCCTTCCATAAGCACATGTGTGATAAAACTAAGAGCATATCGGTGCTCAATTCAGTGTCGCAAATTAAATTCAAACAAGAAATCTCTAGATTGTTATTCTATGAACGGAAAAGGGTCATATTTGCCCCTTTAGTATTCGTTATAAATTGGTACTATCCTCCGTTATACTATTCGATCATTTTTACCCCTACCGTTAACTTTTTAAACAAATATACCCTCCCATCTAACAGAAGATGAGCCCCACATTCTAATTTTCCAGGTGGCAACAATGACCCTATTCTAGCTAAATCATACCGGAACTCCATACCCCATTTATGTTAGCAGTTTACCCACCCCTCCTTTCCCCAAGTTATTACAGTACTATTATTATTTACACGGGTAGAAAACCTCCCAAAAGCCATGCCCAAGCATGACAATTTAAAAAAGGTCTTAGCACAAGAACTAAGCAAACAACATAGATCATGTTTAGCCAGATAATAAACAAAGATGATATTTTTACGATAAAAAAACTCATATCAAACAGATCTCTACCAAAATGGTCAAATAAAACTCAAAACCGAGCTGTAAAATTGTTCATCAATTAATCAGCAAGATTCAAACTTTAATACAAAAATAAGTTTTCAGCTTACATTTGGTTGATCGCCACTTTTCAATAAACCGCATACATTTTGTATTCTTTATTTTTTCATTCTAATTATTTCAGTCATGATAGTAGGAAATTAATGTTAATACTTATTTTTATTATGCATTAAGTAATGAAAAATCACTGCTGTGTGATTAAAATGTTAGTGCTTGTATGGAAGTAAATCATATCACCATGGAATTTCTTGAGAATTTTGAAAGAACCAAGTAGGTTTGTAAAGTATTGAAACTATTGGTGTCATACTTCAAATTTACTTGTGATTTGTTGCGTAAAAGATTTGAAATTTTTTGAAAATGATAGGGCTCTATTGTAGATGGCGGGAGTTATGTTTTCAGGCTGAGGTCTCCTTGCAATCAAGGCTATTTTGTTTTGTTATTGAAGAAGATGTGGTTTTTTTTTCAATTGGGTCATTAGGTATGGATCGTGATTCGTGGGGTTAAAGAGTTGGTTACTAACTAGGAGTTTAAAATAAGATGAGACTTTAGATTTACGCCACCTGGCAAATTAGAATGTGGGGCTCATCTTCCGTTAGATGGGAGGGTATATTTGTTTAAAAAGTTAACGGTAGGGGTAAAAATAATCGAATAGTATAACGGAGGATAGTACCAACTTATAACGAATACTGGAGGGGCAAATATGACCCTTCAACCATTAAATTGTTCCTCGGGGTTTCTTGGTTTAGCCATTAAAAAACTTGTCCCCATTCGATTATAGACAAGTGTATATATTCTGTCACTAGGAAATTTATAAAACAGAAAAAATATTAAATTAAGAAAATGTAAAAAGGTCCTCTACTTGGGCAGCATTAAGCATAGGAGTTGACAACCATTTCTTTTTCATTCGTGTTACTCATAACAAGTAATGTAATTAAGAGCTAGGAGTAAGTAATATTATAACAACATGAGGATCCTCCGATCCTGTCGACTTATATTTCTTTCAAACTAATGGGGACAAGACACAAGTACAAGAATTTCAAAAAATTAAATAGATATCTGAAACAATTTACCTCCACTTTCTAGCTATTTAATCTGTACTATTCCCCTATTCAACAAGATAACCAGAGAAAACATCATAACTCCGCCAATGCAAGCTCTGCACAAACACACAATTGATCTCCTAAACTTAGATAGTAAAACATGAACGTTGTAGTAGATTGACAAGTAGCAGAATGTTTTATTATGAATCCTCTAATTGACCCAAATTTCAGATTAATTGGTGTAACCACCCCCCAACTAATTTGAAATTTGAGATGCACTTCATTATTTGATTGAAGTAAAGAACCATACATCAGAAATAGAGGTTATCATGCACATATACATGCATGTCCTACATTCCATTGTACTAGAGCAATTAGGAGGACGTATTATGAGTAACGTGAAAAAATGCACCTTTAGACTTGGAATTTGACCCCCAAAAAAAAAAAAAAAAAAAAAAACTACTGAACTTGAGAGAAATAGAAAGAACAATTTTATTCAATAAGGATTATGCTTCGAGTACAATATGAATTAAATATGCTACAGTCTACAGAACTGAATTTTATACACTTGACAGAAGCAAAAAACATGAATGGCAGCTCTCCTTCAAAGGAAACTGCAGTTGGTTATACATATGCTACTGGTTAAACATGTCGCCGGTTTCCCAACTCAACAATGAAGATCCATCTCTATGGCGAAGAAATCTCTACAAGTTATCGATATCTGGCAAGGGCATTTTCCAATAGTTCCACAAGTTAAAATCTTCCTGCACGCACAAAGAAAATCCAGTAACAATGTGATGGAGATGCCAAGTCAAAAAAGCATATTATTGAGTCGAAGCTCCAGGACAACCAAGTAAATGAAAAGTTGGTTTTATGCAGAATGGGTGAAGAAAATGAGTGAACCCTTTGTAAACTTGAGGATACCACCCAAAACAAAACAAAACATAAAGGAGCGCAAAAGATAATGATTCAGTGCTAAAAACTGGTAAATAAGAAAGAAAATGTATCTAAAGATTGGAAAACCATGATAGTATAAAATAACAGGAAAATGATGTTTGATAGCTTCTTGTATAAACTTGCATTTCATGGTGCAAAATGGTTCCGAACTTTTTGAACTTATGAGCACCAATGCCACTAGAATTACTTACAAACAAACAAAGAAGATAATAGAAAGAGAACCATCGCCCACCTGCTCAACCATGGATGTAGGCGGGAACATGTCGTTAACTAGAGTGTGTAATGAAGTATAGGATTTCACATCAATTTGGTGGTTAATCGCTACCTCTCCCTGTAAGTCCAATTCAACATGTTAGGCAAGAGTGTAACTTGAACATTCTGTTTTTACAATAAAGCAAAGGAAGTAATTGCGAACCTTTGGGTTTATTATAAAAATTTTGCCTTTCGGAATTCCAATTTTTCTGTAACTGAGTTCGTCGGTGTCCCTATTCCCGAAACCCGCATAAAAAGGGTTATAATCTGCTGGGAAAAGTGCTTTGATGTCCTGAAATGCAGAAGAATGCATTAGAAGGTGGCAAAACATTGGAGAGATACAAACGGATTGAATACGCTTAGGGACGTTTGCTACGTGGCATTAGCCTCTGGATTAGGTGCAACAAGATTTAAGCTCCTTTTGGTACAATACTTGACTCTTTAGGTCTAGATTAGACAAGACAAGCTCACAATCAAGCAATGGGACATAACCCATAATTTCAAGGGGAAGTGTGACCTTAGGCACTTAAGCCCACACCTTGGGTGCTTATTTGCGGTATTCGATGTGTTTTTCTTCTATTCGTCCCATATATTTCCATTTTCTTTTTGTTTAAACATTTAACTTACGAAAACTTAAAAACTTCTAACTTATTAAATTAGTGGACAGTTACGAGACAAGTGAATAAAAGAATTATTATTGATTTTGCGTTTAAAATTAAATCTGTGAAAATGTATTTTTGCGCTAAATATAATCAGAAATCTGTGAAAATGTATTTTTGCGCTAAATATAATCAGCATTGTACCAAATATAGAATTGGATTTAGACGAAGTCATCAGACCTTTAGACTGGAATACCAAACATTTGTCAAGGATTTCACGTCAGCCCCAAATCTCCTAATTAAAATCCTATCTAGAGACCTTATTTAAAACAAAACAAAAAATTAATTAAAAAAAATTCCTACCTAGAAACTAAAATCCCACTTTACCCATTCATGCATACCAAAAAAGGCCTGAAAGAACTCAGTCTCGGTGTACTTACCTCTAAGCACGCAATCTTGAATTCATGAGGAGCTCTTCTAATAACTGCCATGACATAACAGAGAAAAGGCCAAATTGTCAGAGATCACATATATGCTAATTCCTTCTTAAAGAGGAAAACTAGGTTAACAGTATCATACATGAAAAGTGCGACTAAGACATTTTGAAGATAATGACATGGCACTAACACTAGATAAATGGCCTTAACATGACAAAGAAAAATGAAATAAATTGACCAGACGTAAATGGAAATGGAAGACAGGAAGTCCCTAGTACTTGCTTGAGCAACACTTGTATTCGGCTTTAAAAGAAGTGACCATAAACTATAAAATAATCCCATGTTCAAAACTGATAATTTTTTCCTTTAGACAAGAAAGGGAAACGCAGATAGCTGACTTTGTGTTGAATGGTTTATAATGCATTCGCTTGTGTTCAATGACACAAGCATATCCATCCACATAGAGAAGTAAGAAGTAACTTTACAAAAAGCATACTCCTAATTAATTTTTTTGATGAAAAGAAGCATGCTCCTAAATTATGCAGTGTGCATACTATCTTTTCAAGATAAAGCATGTCGGAGAACCATAAACTGAGACAATGCTGCTTCAACAACTCTTTTTATCTTAGCAGTCACCAAAATGGGTAAACTTGCTACAGGCAAAGAGCTAAAGATTCCGGGTATTTTTCATTGAAATCAAACACCAAGAAACATGAAATTGGCATGCATGGAAAATGCAGTTTGACGTAAAACCAAAGGCAACAGATGGACTAGCACGAAAAGTACTTACCTTCTCTGTACAATGAGGGAAATAAACCATCAGGTGAAATAACAACAGGTCCAGGCGGTAAGGATTTCCCATCCTACAGATCATTTACACGTTTGTCATCAGTGAAATTGTTGCAGATCCAGAATTCTCACAAGAAAGACCGGCAAACAGAGGCCTCTTAGTGAGGCGTATACAGTTGAGCCACAGGTAGCAGGACCAAAACACGTCCCCCAAAACTTCCCTTTCCCATAAAGGAAGGAAACGAAAAGGTGAGAAAGACAGGTGTTGCAGTGACAGTGAAGTGGATACAACAAATGAAACCCGAATTAAATGTATCGTTCATTTCAGTTTTAGTTTTATTGCTTTTTTAAAAATGAAAACGGAAAACCACATGGGAAGACAAACTTCTCTGCACAGAGACTGACACCAACTGAAACCAAATCAAACAAAAAGCAGTGCCAAACAAACCAAGATTCTTTGTTTTATCAATTTTTTTTTTTTAAAAACTGGATAATGCATACCCCTACATGTAACAGAAACTCCAAACAACGGGCTCCCTTGGGATTCTGATAAAATATTCAGTAAGTTTTAGAAACAAAATTAGTAGCATCAGTATTTCATGTACAGTGGATTATGAATACCTGTTTGAGATTGAACAGGAAACTTTTGGTCAGATATGCTTGAACGATTGCCCGTGCACTGAGAAAGAGTAGCTGATAGCCATTTTCCTGCAAATAAGAGGCAACACATCCATGATAAAAATAATGAAGAATAATAGTTCAACATCAATGAAAATGGAAGTGAGAGATCATGAAAATGGGTCTACCAATTAGCCAATCACGCTTTCTCTGAAGTTATGATAACTAGGATACAGGGCTCAAATGTGCATAATGAGCAATTATAACGATTGAGAAAGAAAGACCAATACCTGGGTGTAAAATTAGATGAAAAGTTTCATGTACATAAACCAAAATGTTGAATTTCCAAGCAGGAAGGGTTAACATATTGTTCTAAACACAGAACTAGGTTGTGACACAACTACTAGCCGTAATAGTACATACGGAAGAGATTTATAATACCTAATAGTTGGTAATGCAGCACTTAGGTGAGACATTTGTTGAAACCACCATCTTACAGACAATATTTCATTAACCCTCCTATGTTGCTCTTTTACCTTTTTCGTTATTTTATTTTATTTATTCAATTAATTTATTTTTTTAATTTATTACTATTATTATTTGATGATGGGAGTGCCAGGGCCAGCTTACCAACTATCAACCACCAGTACAGGTACCCTTTATTCTGTCCACCAAGACTTAGACGGATGAAAACACAAAATTACTTTGCATTTTGCCTCTGTTGGATTTTGAGTCGTCGTCTCCATAGTCAATGTTAGCTTCGTTGAGCTACACAACCTCCCTAGTTTCTCCCCAAAGTATTTCAAAAATTCTTGAAAAGTAAATACTGTTTCTAGATATGTCCAAAAAGTTAATAGCTATCCAAAAGTTAATAGCTATCCAAAAGTAAATACTCCCATGTAGGTAAATATAGATATCACTTCATAACCGTTTACGAATTATTTCTGTGGTCTATCAAGCCGCCCAACTATCTCACCAGGTGTACAACTTTTATATTCTATCTTTCTAGTATTGTATTACAACACTGTCTACTTACTTAATTTAGGATAAACAAACTCAAAGAAGCATTAGAAATTGCTTGTTCCTATCAGTAATGTGTATTGAAATCATTCACATCTCGCCTTGAGCATAGAACCGTTGGATTATCTACGAACCTTTTAGGCCGTGTTGATATGGGTACCAAGGGACATTAACCCTGTACAAGATTTTCAATGAACGGAAAGATCATACATATACAATATTTGAGAAAGAAATACATATTTTTTCAACGGTGACGCCATGTCCAGCTAGCGCGTACCTCAACTATCAACCGCATACCTACTCCCTCCCACCAGCGCAATTACAGGGGAACTCTGCCCACCAAGACTTAAACAGATGACGGATCCTACCCACAATCTTTAGCTCTTCTATCTAATGATGTTACTTTCTCCCATGCTAACTAATGAACACCTTATTCTTTCCATTTCGAGCATTACAGATCCTATATGATAAAGTTTTACTTTCCTTTCTTTTGATGATATATATGCTAAATAGGTTCCCTGCCAGATATTATCCCTAGCAGAAATGATTATCAGTCACATTAAATGTCATAGACTCATAAGCACAATCACCCCTGCAACCTCTTTCGTCGTGCTGAAGCATCAAAATCATGAATTGCTACATCCAGCTCCCACCCACTCCAGAATAAGATAGAACTGAATCTTTCCAATAACAAACGAAAGGTGCGAATTTATTCATAACTAACAATCAACAAAACAAAAACTCTAGATGACTTTACTTTCTGAAGACATCATGAGGTTAAATGGTCAACTAATCCAATTCATGAAATAATTTGATCACTACGCAGCATTGTTGTGGTATAATACTTTCCTTCCACAATTAGTCAACAACCTTGTTTAAGGACAGGAAATCCCAACAATGGTGATATGTACATTCACACAGAATGGTATATCACAGAGGTAATGCAGCAGTTGAATTGCTAAATCTTATGAGATGTACTAAGAAAACACGATGCAGTAATAACTATGAAACAATAATAGCAAATACACAAAAGAGGTGGTATTGTAAGGTGCTGTTGTCACACTAAATGTCTAGGAAAGTGTTTTCAGTGGTTACAGAAGTAAATCGGATAACATATTTGCATTAAAGCGGAGTTCTAATTTCTTTTTCTTGTTTTGATAACCGAGAAATCCACGATGGCCAGTGGCGCACAGTTCAAAACTTGGCGGATATTGAACGCGCTTCTCCACTTAAATACCTGGCCCTAGTCTGTGGCTGGGCTCAAACCAATGACATGAGCCTAACCCACGCATCACACAAGTTGAGCTCTAAAGACTTAGACCAAAGTCCGGAGCATTGGAGGTATTGATCATCAATTTGTCTTAGAGAATTTTATCAAAAATTTTATCAAAATACAAAAGAAAAAATTAGAGTAAACACGGTATAATGCCTATCAGATGTGACAACTTGAAGATAAAAGAAAATTCAATTAAAGGACAAACAAAAGGAATACCTTGATTGCAGAGAAGAGCCTAGCAATTCCGGTGTGGGTCCAATCCTTTCCAACCAAAGGCATGAACTGACCAAGAACATCAGACCTAGACATAAACAATGTACTTGTTCGGTAAGTCAGAAAAGATGTCCTCATCCAGTATAATATGATAATTACATGATACACTGCCAGAATGAGATACTGTTCCAATAAACAGTTCCATCCCACAAATTCCAACATATAATATTCTTCTATGCCCTTAACTTATAATATTATTACTTTAGCCCAAAAAAAAAAAACACTGCCAGAATAAGGTAGTGCTCCATTAAACAGTATAATTCCACAAATTTCAACTTATAATATTCTTTGATGCTCTTAGATCAGCTTAAAGGTGAGAAACTAGGAAATGTGAAACTAGCCTATTCTAGAGAAGTCTCAAGATTCAACTGGCTTTAATTTATTAAGTTTCTAGTGCATGATGGTGGGCCTTGTACGTGACTCATCAAGGCAACAGACAACCTATTAGATGGCGTGTAAAGGCTAAAGAAATGCAGCTTTAAGTATATTGACTAAAAAAAAAACTTACTTGGTGATAGTCCCATCAACATCAGAAATTACAATCCGAGTATTCCACTTCCACAAATATATATGGGCTTCAACCTGTTTAAAGTAAGTTGGTTTAGCATTGAATCGGAACCAAATGACAAACATACTACATTCTTTGAAGTAAACATAATTGGCACAGGTAACACAACACACCTTTTGCTCCCCTAGGACTCTGGTGGAGAAAATGAAAGTCACCAAATTTTGTCCCTCCTTCAGCTTTAAAGATTCAATTTGATCAGAAGAAGGGACATTTGTTCTCACAAGTTGCTTGTGGGGAGATTCTTTGCCTCCTCGTGGTGTTGCTGTTTGTTCTGTAGGCTGGCTCAGCGTGTTTGATTCAGAATCAACGAACACCTCTTCAGTTGATGCACTACTGCTAGTATGCTCAATTGTCTTAACCCTTCTAAATGGAATTGGCCAAAGTCTCCATCGTCGACCAGTAGGAGTTGAAGGCATCCCACTATCATCCTCACCTGTTTTAAGGTTCATGTCCTGCTCCACAGGTATGACATCAGAAGATTCAACTGCTGGTTCCATATTATATGCAGCCATCCCGAGAACGATAGGAGCAGCTCTATCCCACTGCAAATAATTTCCTTGAATTCGGACAGCTAAATTTGGATTAGCAATTATGGATTTTGCAGAACTTTTGAATTCCTCCTCAGAAACACGATTTGCATCAAAGGCTTCTCTAGCAGCAGTGGAACCCATTCCAGCATGAAGCAAGTTCCTACAAAGAGAAATCTCTACTCCTGCAGATATTACTAAAAAAATGCGTGAACATTGTGAGAATGGAATTCGACGCTATAATTTTTAATCAAAAACAAGAGGCAGGTCCTACTTGTTCTTGAATCAGTTTCCATACCTTTAAGCAAAGCTGCAGTCTGATCTTCCAAATTTTCACATTCAGTACGTTCCTCTGATCCTTGCTGGCCACTCTGTGTCTCCGCTGCAGCTAGTGTTATATCATCCTGTTCCTTTGGGTGTTCACCATTCACAAAAGGATGGTCTTTTTCACTGTTTGAAGCATTATGATCCAAGTCCAAGTCACTGTCTTTTTCACTGTTTGAAGCATTATGATCCAAGTCCAAGTCACTTTTCTGAACGGTTACACCTTCAAGCTGTAAATCACGTGACAGAGAATCGCACGGGAGGTCAGAATCAGGAGTTAACCCATTTTCATTTTGCATTTGCTCAGGATGTCTATCTTCAGCTTCACTGATTGCAGGAGGACTCCTATGAGACCTTTCTTCAGGATCTTCAACCACTCCCTGGTTCTCCAACTGAGAAACCATATCTGACTGATTAACCTCATCCTCAGCCTGCAAGGCTAGTGCTGATAGCTCTAAACAGCTCTTGAACACATCATCCTTCTTAATGCTGCATGATGTACTCTCCGAAGTACTATTCATGCAAAGATCTGCTTCCCGGTTCTTCAGGTCATTATCTGGAATTTGATCAAGATGCTTCCCATCTACTTCAGAGACTTCTAACTGGTGCTCAACTGTAGTGCTCTCAAATTTCACGCTGCAGGTATCTGCTGATGCAACTTTCGATGTCTTCAGGTCGCTGAAATAATCATCAGACCATGTACCTTCACCTGAATCAAACTCTGAGCTACCGTCGCAAAATTCTGTCCCCTGACCAGGACCCAGATGAAACTGAGGTGTGTCTAATTCGACATCTTCTGTGTTCCTGTTCCTTTCCAACGATGAGATGGGTGCTGTTAGTATATGGCCATCTACACTCACAAGAACAACTTCAGAACTAGAGTCTTGTGACTCTAAAACATGCTCCATATCCAAATTATCATATCGGCTAGAACCAAATTCTGAATCGTCCAGAGAAGATTGTTCATCCTGAAACTCGTAGAATCTGCGGTCAGCATCCGAGTCTGTCCTATCTAATCGATCCATACCTAATGTCACACGTTCATCTCGCACCGGCAAATCAGCAGCACTGTACTCACCATCCTCAAGTTTAGATAGTATACTTTCTTCATTGTTAACATTATCAAGATTACTAGTATCTCCTTCAGCCTTCAGACTATCGGACTCCTTCCAGCTGTCATTTTCCTCAGTCTCATCGTTAGCAGTAACCTCTTTGATAAAATACGCCTCACCGGAATTATCAAGATACATATGAAAATCAGATTCTTTGCCATTAACTTCTATTCTAACCACCTTTTCTGCCCCCTTAAGAACACCCTGAAACTTCCCAAATCGAACATACCAAGGCGTACTCCTAAAAGTCCCATCTTGCTGCCTTACAACAATTATATCAACTGCTCCACCAAAAGGGTGAAATGGGGTTGCAACTGAATATACACCCTGTGTTATAAAGCTACTAACTTTACCTACGACATTCATCTGTTCAACTACTCAAAACACTTATAACCTCCAAAAAATCACAAAACACTATATAATACAATCTAAAGATCCAATTGAACTTGATCCCACAATCCAATATTCCTAATTCTTGAAAAATAATACAAGAACACCTGCATGCAACAGATAAATGAATTTATGACCATGCATAGTATTTAGTATTTACAAATGACAAATTCAAGAATCATATAATAACAATTATAAAACCCCTTAAAGATTAAAACTTTACATCAAGAATCTTGAAATTACAAAAACCCAAATGAGAATTTAATTCATTTAATTAATAGAATGCATGAAAACTAATTAAATCTATAAAAAAACAAAAACCCAAATTAGCAAATTAAATCACAATACTTACAGATTAAAAGCTCCAATGATCTCACAGCTGAAAAGGGTTGACAGAGAAAAAGAAAAAAATAATTAGAAACTAATATCAAGAATTTTCTCCATATAATTTGTTTGTCTAACTGTTATATATTAAAAAGAAAAATATACCAAGAATATTATAAGGTATATTTTTCTCTCTCTCTAGAAAGTAGGTGACTTCTGTTGATTTTTCTAATAACAAATTGTAAAATATATAGCAAAAAATTTCTGGAACAAAAGGGTGGCTTTGAAATTTGGACTATTAATGAATTTTTGGATAACAGATACAACTAGAGTCAATTAATTCTTTCCAACTTGTTGCAAAAAAATAAAAGTGCACCTCTCAAAATTCCTACATGTTCAATGTGAATAAATAGGTATTGGCTTTTCTATACAGGATTTTGCAATTCCTTTAGTACCCTTAGTTCCATTATAAATTACCTAGTTTTTATTGTGATCGATTTGCAAACCTATTTTTTTTAGTCGAGGGTCTATTCGAAACAAATTCCTTACTTCATTCAAGGTAAGAATAAGGTCAGTATACATCACACCCTTTCCATGCCAGACTTGTTAGATTATACTACTAGGTATATTGTTGTTGTTGTATACTCCTCTGTTTCAGTTTATGTATCATAGTTTGACTCGGCACAGAATTTAATAAATAAATGAGGAGTTTTGAAACTTGTAGTCTAAATATGACATAGATATTTATGTAGTTTCACTAATAGCAAAATTATAATTTTAAAGTTAAATTATTACCAAATTTAGAATATTGTCATTCTTTTTAGAACGGACCAATAAGGAAATCAATGGAAAGTAGTTTTATTGTGAAACTAGGTTGTTGGGAAGGGTAATTTTGGAAATTAGGTACTTTTTCGGTTTCCATGGTGAACGAGGTAAAGACAATTATTGCACTCAGTTGCAGTTCGAATGTAAGTTGGGAGTTGCTTGTGGTTTTTTTTAGTTTATGAGTACTTTTTTTTTAAGAATTTTTTTTTTCTTTTTTTTTGTTATTAAAGTTTGAAATTAAGTTTTCTATAATTCTCAAGAAATGGCTTCTAGAATTAGATCCTTTCTTCCTAAGAAGTATCGCCTGATAATATTTTATTATTTTTCATGAGAAGCCATCATTTGCAAAGTGGTATTAGTACCTCACCAGTTTGTTTAAATTAATTAACTCCCTTAATCTTATCTTATGTGATAGTACAATTTTTGTATATATTTTAAAAAATTATTACGGTTTTACATTATTTTTTTTAACGGCAGTATTCGGGACAACAACAACAACATACTCAGTATTGTACCACAAGGTGGTGTCTAGGACAGGTTACGATTTTATATTTTCAAACTTTCAAACTATTTAATCTTCAAAGTAATCTTATCATCATCCTTGTTTTTTACACTTAATAACATGAATCTTTAGTACTCATCTTCCTATAAAATCTCATCTCTTTAGGTGAATAGAGATTATGAAAATAGAGAATATGAAAAGAAACGTGAAACTCTTAACATATCTTATTTAAGTACTTCATTTATTTAGTTTGTGGATAAAAAATAAAAAATCTTCCATGTAAACCCGTCACATGCTCACATGAAAGCAACTGAGAAAGTATTCCTTTTATCTAAATGAATAAGTCTGTTTATGAAAGGGAGAAACCATAACTCTTATAAGTCCTAAATGAGCATTAATCTAATAAGTTCAATAAGGTTTCAAATTCTGTTGATTAACCATGTCTTTAATTTCTTATAAATGTTATCAATCTATCTCCTTTGATCTCTTGAAGGGATGAAGGTCTTTCTAATATTATTGAAAAGTGATAATTCAGTTCATCAATATTTAATATAGTGTTTTAATAATAATAGTAGTTTTTGGTTAAGGTTACAGTTTTTAAAAATTTAAACTTGATCCAACTGTAATTTAAAATTAAGATACGAGTCAAGCCTCAAATACACTGGTACCGAATATCTTTGTAGTTTAGCTCCCACCAACACATATACTATGTAAAAAATTTCTTCTAATAAGAATCCAAACATCTATTTCTAAGTTTTATTAATAATATTAATTTTAAATTAGATCTTGAAGATAAGATCGATTGTCAGAAAATTCTTAAGAATATGCAATGAAAATAAAGATTTATGGGATGTCTATGAAAAACTCAGACAACTTGATTTTGGGGTGTTAATGTGCTTCAAGAAAATAGACTATGCAGCTCATGTGTGGTTGGCGCAAGTCAATGTTATTTAGTCACCGTCTAATGTGTAATGTTTTAAGCATGCACAAAAATATTTAATAGGAGGTGCAAACTAACTAAGTAGGTATAAGGTGATACTTTTTTATAAATTGATTCACGTGAATTTGCCAACAAAATAGAATAAGTACGTCTTGGTAGACGGTAGTTGTCTCAGTAGTTATTCATTATAGTCATTTTTTTATTGCCACCAGGTTGTCTAGCTCTCAGTAGTTACTAATTATGTAAAATAGAAGCTAGGCATTGCTTAGTGATTAAATTAACTTTTCGCTTAAATTTGTGATAATTAAGTTTTTGGCCTATACTTTTTGAAAGAATTACAGCTCAGATATAAAAATGAGACACACAGTTTTTGCCCAATTTTTGACAGGAACCTAAAAATTTTTAACTCTCTCGTCTTAGAGATCCCTCCAAATTTGATCATTTGGTTCAATCCTACCTTATATTCTTTTTTAAGATAGAAACTTAAAAGAGATATATCTTTTGTGTGGATGTGAACAACTGTTAGCCCCTGAATCAGTCTGTCAGTCGTTTAGCACAATAATTGCAGGGGCTTAGTATGTTGTTCCTTGTTTTGGCGTATGTGTATTTTGAAAGCAACATGACAGGATAGGGGCAAAGTTGTAGGACCAAGCAAAGAAATGCTAAGCTTCCCTCTAGGAGGCTGAGGGTGTCACCTTGGTGCATTGTGCAAAGACAATGCCAAAGCAACTTGAGGAAAGTAAGAGTGCCAAAATTGTGTGCAAACAACTTGGCAAAAGCATCGAGGCAAGGTGAATTGATGTCAGGCAAGGCATTGTGTAGCATAGACAAGACAGATGCAGCAAAGTCATGTGTGTGCTATGGCATGTTCGTGGGGTATGATAGATGACGTCTCAGAAGTATTTTATTATATAAGAATGTTTTAACAGATAATAAGTGGTAACTAAAGTCTCCTTGCTTTTTCTAGTTCAATCTCACAAAAACATCAACCGTTAGTCAAAGTTGATTAGCTTAAAAGATTTTGATTTTCCATAAATCAAACTTAAACATGACGAGGAAATAAAAAGGAAGTACCTTGTTTTTCTTACATTAACAAATAGGATGTCTTCATCTTACTGGTGCACGCTCTCTCTCTCTTTGCTGCATTCATACTGTTTTGCTCTCCTTTTTTGTTCAGAAAGTTCTAAGGTAGTAATCTAAGTACTTCTCCCCTCTCTGAAGTATGATATATTCATCTATGTGAACTACATGTATGCTTGTTTTAGGCCTTCCAGGCCTAAAAGCTAACCCTTTTTTTTGCAGCTTATTTTGGATAGCCTGCAAAGCTATACCATACTTACCCTGGCAGGTTATTTTTGGTTGCCTAAGAATTGCCTAATGATGGTTTCTGAACATGAAAGTTGGGCAAGACAGGCCTTCATTACAGTGTTCCTAAAATACTACTTTCTCTTGTTTATCTGTGTGAATAGTTTTCCTCTCTGGTTGTATTTGTTAGGACTCCCTGTCTGTACCTAGAAGTACACTGAAACAGGTTTTGTATTCAATCACATAGTAATGAGCTATGTATATGGCGATCAAGGGGCTATTCCTAACCTTTACTCTCCTATGTGTTTGCATCATTTCATTAAAAATAGGTTTTTTGCATGTTAAGTAAGAAAGGTTATCGGTTAAAATTATCAGCGTTCATGTGTAATAGTTTTGATAAAACTCCTGGCAATATACTGGAATAAATTCTGAAATCTGGACATTTTGCTAAAACAGGGGCCATATGTGCAATGCTTGACTATTCTGAATTGCTTTTGTAAAACTTAAGACTTCATTTTTTGCATTTATAATACAGGCCCAATTCCTACTTTTAAAAACTGGCCTATTTGTGTGTTTAAACTGATTTTTTTTTCAAAAGCTTACATCTTCTATACACTAATCTAATAGTGTGTACGCCCGATATATAGATATTCTAAAACTTCTTTGTATCGCATGAACATGTTATTGCATGCCTATATTCATATATCTATGTGTGGAAGCCTTTATTTGTATTTCTGTGCTTTGTGTCCCCCAATTTTGAAAACAACCCACTTATCTACATATGTATATTTTCGAAAACTGACCCCAGAAATAAAAAGCCCTTAAGATTAGTGTTTGACAATTGATGTCAAAACACGCCGACCCGGAATGGCTAACATTCTTTGACATATTAACCACTTGGTCTTGGTGTCATTTTGAAAACTGTTTTCTGAAAACTTGCCTATTTTTGCAATTAGTTCGGTCACTGAATTTTCATAAATAAACTACCTATAAATATTTCTTGCGATTTTAGCTTGTTTAAATCGATACTTGCAATTAATAGTCAAATGTGCAATTAGGCATTAGGCCTAGGCCGTATTTACAAATTTTGAAAGACTCATATCTGCATTAATTATAGGAACAATTATGCCACATAACTGTTGGGAAAGAATAATTACTGTTTTTTTTTTAACTTTTTGTTGTTTGTTTCTTTCCATAACCATTTTTTTCTTTTTAAATATATTTTAAATATTTCAGATGTATATTTAATATTATGTATTTCATATATTTATATTTAATATATATTTAATGTATATTTTGGTTATATATTTAATATATTTTAAATATTTCGGATATATATATTTACGTATTAAGTTTTTGGGTATAAGAAATTATGGACAACTAAAAGTAAATATCTGTTGATGGGCAGATATTTATGTAAACTTTCTTTAATTATATATGAAAATTTCCACCAGATGACAATCATATTAGCAAAATTACAAAAAATACTGATACTATTAAACAATTACACTAAATAATGATACTTTTGAATATATTACAATATATACCCTTTTTTTCATTTCCCTCCCTCCCCTAAACAAAATCCTAATTTTTCTCTCTCTTTCTCTCCCCTTCACCCACCCACCCCTGTCCCTCCCCCTTCTCCGGCGACCTCAGGTACGGTAGCATTTTTTTTCGCTGCTGCTGCTACTGGGCAGTGTTGCCGCTGCTGTTGGATCTATTCTACTGATCTTCATCGGCGGCGGCCGGAGCTGCTGCCGCCGATCTGCTTCTCTCATTCTCTTTTTTTTTTTTTTAATTATTTTGGAAGTGTATTGATGTGTATATACGTGTATACATTTTGTATTAATGTGTATTGTATTTGTTGTGCCTAAATACATTTTAAAATCTTTTTGAATAACTAGTTGAATTTTTCGTATTTTATTGTTTATTTGTGTATATTTGTATTTCAATTGTATATTTGTGAATATTTTTGTTTTTGTATTTTTATATTTTTGTATATACACGTATTTAAGTGTATGTGTGTTTCATATGTATGTGAATGAATCTTTTGTATATCCAAAAATTCATTTGTATGTCTTTGTATGTTTGTGGGTGTATATAAAAGTATGTTTTTTGTATATTTAAAGTTTATGTATGTTTATGTATTTTCATTGGTTAATTACACTCTTTTTTAAAGTATGAATGTGTATTTTTTGTATGTTTTATGCTTGTGTTAGCTTGCTTTCCAGATTTATAAAAAAAAAAAAAAAAAATCGGGCTACCTACCGCCGCCGGCCGGCGACTGGCCACCTGCGGCAACCCTGTGACTGGGAGTAGTGGGTATGGGAGGGTTAAAACCTTCATTTATATGGTTTTAATGGAAGTTGTATATGATTTGTAAAAAAAGTATTGGTATGTTTTGTAAAATAGTATAATATTGGTATTTTTTGTAAATTTGGTATTAGAGTTGTATATTTGTGTAATTCTCCTAATTATATACCACTGCCTATGTTAATCCTTTGCAGAAATACCCATCTAGCATGACTGACTTTGATTTTATCCTTCAACCTAGAAAGATGACTTTAGAATTAAAATTATACTTCTAAAAATTAGTCACCTCTTATCTCGTTATCTTTTAATAATCCAAAACTAAAACTCGGGCAGGAACCACCTTTCGTGGGACTCGGAAAGTGCGTAACACCTTCTTCTCGTGTCACTAAGACTTCTTACCCTTAGAATCTCTGCAAACGACTCCTGGAGTTAAATCAAGACCCTTAGAAATTTTAGGTGACATAATACACCTTAGATAACTTATTAGGTGGCAACTCCAAAACTAACTCAACCGAGTTACCTAGTCAAACCCGAACCTTGACTTACTCCGATTTAGAAAAAGAGGGGTGCGACACACATTAATGGGAATGAGTTCTATGCCATGATCAAAGTACACCACACTTCTTTCAAATGTCCTTTGCTTTTTTCAACTGTTTATGCTAGTACATCATATTTAAATCGTAACATTCTTTGGAATGACTTAGCTACTATATATGATAATTATAAAGGCCTTTGGCTTATAGGAGGTAACTTTAACCAAGTGCTACATCAAAACGATAAAAGTGGTGGTAGACTTACTAGGCAGAGAAATGCGACTGCTTTTTGGAATTGTATTAACTACTGCCACTTAATTGACTTAAGATTTAAAGGGCCAAAATACACGTGGTCAAATCATAGTAAGAGTGGAGGCAGCCTTATCAGGGAAAGATTAGATAGATGTTTGGCAAACAAAAACTGGATCACTATGTTTAAGGATGCCTCAATTGTTTATTTACCTAAGACATACTCAAATCACCATCTTATTTTAATTAGCTTAAATAAGAAACCCTATTCTAACATTAATAAACCCTTTAGAATTGAATCAATGTAGACTTCTCATCCTGATTTTAGGAATACTATAGACTATGTCTGGACTGATAGAACTTTTTATGATGCTTCAAAATTTTTTGAAAATGAAATTCAAAATTGTAACAAGACTGTCTTTGGTAACATTTTTAGAAACAAATCGAAATTACTAGCTAGGATTAATGGTATCCAATGTTCAGCAAATTATCCTGCTAGCTATTTTCTTCAAAATCTTGAAACAAAATTAGTTCTTGAATTTAACAATCTACTTAAAAATGAGGATGAGTTTTGGTGCCTCAAGTCAACAGTAAAATGGTTAAATCATGGAGATGCAAATACAAATTTTTTTCATGTCACTACTTGAAATAGACGTAGGAACAACACTATTACTCATTTTCAGGATGATATTGGTAATATGATTTTTGATCATAATGTACTGACTACTCATGTTACAAATTACTTTGAACTTATTTATACCACAAACCATGAGTCTAGTCCTATTTATCCTGTTCATGACAATGCTAGGTCGTATGCTGCAACTGATCTTTCAAATCTAGATAGACCCTAACAGATGCTGAAATTATGAAGGCAGTATATTCTTTTCAACCTTTATAAAACTCCTGGTCCAGATGGATTACATCCATTCTTTTTCCAAAAATATTGGGTTATAATTGGTGACTCAGTAAAAAAAATTTGTCATCAAGCTTTCACTACTTGTTCTATCCCTGATTATTCTAATACTACTTATATTTGTCTAATTCCAAAATTTAAGAATGCTGTAAATCTCATTAACTTCAGACCCATAGGTCTTTGTAACACCATTTACAAAATTGTCACTAAAATTATTGTCAACCGTATAATACTTCACCTAGATAGTTTGATTAGCCCTTGTCAAACGAGCTTCCTTAAAAATAGAAGAGCTTCAGATAATGTTATTATCATTCAAGAAATCATTCATAAATTCTCTCATATGAAAGGTTCCAAAGGAGAAATGATAATTAAGATAGACTTAGAGAAAGCCTTTGATAGAATTGAGTGGTCCTTTATCCATACTATGTTAGCTTTCTTTAATTTTCCTTCTTACATAACTCCTCTAATATTTTCTTGTATAATTTCTTCAACCATTTCAATCCTAATCAATGGCTCCAAGACTCATTTCTTTAATCCTACTAGGGGTATTGGACAAGGTGACTCTATGTCACCCTATATTTTCATTCTTTGTATAGAAATGCTTTCCATCTATATAAACCATAAGGCTGACCTTAATATTTGGAATCCTATTAAAATATCTCCTAAAGGACCTGAGCTCTCTCAGCTCTTATTTGCGGATGATCTTACTTTTATGGCTAAGGCAAATGAGAAATATGTTTTGGCTATTAAAGCAACTTTAGATCTTTTTTGCGACCTATCAGGGGAAAGGATGAACAATTCCAAGTCTAAATTGTATTCTCTAAAAATGTGAATACCAATCTTGCCTCCATCCTTAATATTCAAATAGGAATCTGCTTTGGTAAATACTTAGGCTTTCCTATGTTAAATTGTAAGCCAAGATATAACGATTATTAATTTATCTTAGATAATTTCCAATCGAGACTCTCAAGCTGGAAAATCAATTTTCTTAACTTAGCAGGCAGGGCAACCTTAGTTAAGTCTACCCTCAATACCATCCCCAATCACATTATACAATTCCATTTTCTTCCTTCTAAAACCTTGAAAATGTTGGATAAAGTCCAAAGAAATTTTATTTGGGGGACAAAGTGATACTAAAAAGAGGCTCTACCTACTCTCCTGGGACATTATCACTAAACCTAAGTTTTAGGTGGTCTTGCTATTACTAAAGCTAAAACTAAGAACATTGCAATGCTTACTAGCCTAACCTGGAGATTTCTCTCAAATCCTAACACCCTTTGGGCCAGTAGCGGACACACAATTTTTATCAAGGGGACTCAAAAAATATAGTTGTTGTACATGAGATTCAAACGAGGGACCTAAATCATAAGTTTGATACCTCTTCACCGCTAGGTTAGAGAATCTTTTGTTGCTAAGGGGCTCAAAATTAGTATATGTCTTTATATAATAATTTTTTTTACCTATATTTACAATGTAATTTATCTACGAAGGGGTATCAATTGGTACCCCTTCCTTGGCTCTATGTCCGCCACTGCTTTGGGCCAAAGTCATTAGTGGGAAGTATATCCTTAGAACTCCCACTAAATCTCATTATTTTATCTGGGACAACATTAGCAAAGGTTGGCAAATTTGTAATAGCCATACCCACTGGATCATAGGGGATGAAAAACGTTCTTCTCTTTGGAATCAAAGTTGGCTCCCTAATAGGAAAACCCTTAGAAGTCTTATAAGTGGCACTTTAACTTTTTCTGAAACCAACTCTAATGTTGCTAATATTTTCAATAGGGACACCTTGGATCTGAATGACATTTCATTTCATCTCCCTGAATTAGGCTTTTGTTTACTCAATAGCTATCTCAGACATGGATTACTCTATATGGAGTCCTAATAGTAATAGCATCTTTACTCTTAAATCCACCTACGCCATAATAGAAAATTATTTGACTACTGCTAATGAATTTGATTGAATTTGGAGGATGAATACCCTAAATAAAATTACATATTTTTTATGGCAATGTCAACATGATCGCCTTCATACTCGCCATTATCTTCATAGAATTTGTATGAACTTAGACCCTACTTGCTCAACTTGCAAAGGTGATACCGAAACCTTATATCATATTTTCTTGGATTGTTACATTGCTAAAAAATTTTGGACAAGTTGTTCTATCACCATTGGAGCCACTAATCCCCAAAACTGGTTAAAAATTTTGTGCAATCTCTCCCCAAATGTTAGTACTAGACATAATAATTAGGTTGGGTTTTTATCCTTCGCACTTTGGAGCTTATGGCTAAATTATAATAATAACAATATTAATAATATTGCCAAGGATCTAACTTATTCTCAAGTCCATTCTAGGATCATGGAATTTAAACTGCTTACCTATAAGGAACCTAAATTTGTTCACACTAGAAATATCAAGGTTGTATGGCATCCACCAAAGTAAAATATTATTAAGTTTAATATAGATGGATCCTATATTCCCCATAAAAATATGGCTAGTATTGGAGGTGTTTTCCGTAATAGAAATAGAAATTGGATCTTAGGCTACCATAAAAAAGTCTGTGGCTTAAATCCTACCTATGTTGAATTAATGGCCCTTCAATATGGACTAAAATTAGCTATTCAACAAAACTAGGTTCCATTAGAAGCGGAGACAGATTCAACTGATATTATATAATTATTAGATAAACCTACTCCTTTCTACTTCCCTATTGTTGCTAATTATAGGTCAATGATGCTCCAGCTGGAAATACCAACAATCCGGCATAACTTTCGTCAAGGTAATAGGGTCACACATCTTTTAGCTAAGGGAGCTTCCAATCAGTCCAATGATATTACTATCTTTCATTATATAGTGCCACCTAATTTTTTCCAGCAAGCTTTGTTGGAAGGCGGTGTGGGCACATCTTTTGTTAATAAAATATCGGATAACAATTTTAATTTTCAGTCTACCTTAGGGAACTTGAATGTGCTCAGTGCCGTTCCTATGCCTAGTACTAGTATATGTAATATTCGAGATGCGGAATCACTTAATAGCCGCATAAACTCATTATGTAATCCTCCGTAATTTTCTATGTTATGCAATTTTGTGTTTTAATTTAAAAAAAAAAGATAGATACTCTTAATGCTACTATCAGTAAATATTAATTCGCATTCGTATAAAGCCCTATCAACTTAGTTACCATAACTAAGTGACGTATTAAAACGTGTATATAAAAAAAACAAAAAAGACGATAGCTAAGTAGAAGGAGTAGAAATTTATGTACAAGACATATCATGTATTTATTAGGTTGATAAATGTATCAAAATATTTATTTCAACCGCCAACATATTTTGTAAATAGGTATTAGTTAGGAACTTCATGATAAGTTTATATTTTCAAACATGATAAGTTCTATAGACCCTTAAATACAAAATGAATATTAGTCCTTTAATACAAAACGATAATCTATCGGTCTCACTTTATTTATCGTAGTTTGATTTGACACACACAGTTTAATATATAAAATAAAGAAATTTTTTCAAACTTGTAGTGTAAAATAGGTTATTTATATTTATGTGGTGGTAAATAAGGTAAATAAGAAGGTTGCAGTTTAATTGTTTCCAAATTTAGAAACTTAACAATCTTTTTTAGAAAGACTGTTAAGAAAAGTACAACGAATAATATGGGACGAAGTGAATCAATAACAATTTGATCACTCATAAGTATGTATAACTCTTTTTTTTTTTTTCAACTCAATTTATTTATTCTGGAACCCGATTAATCAGGTGATGTGCCGAAAGTCTCATCTAGGGGTATTTCGGTAATTCGGAACATTGTTCGGTATAAAATTTTGACTTTTCAGAATTTTGATTCGATTTTCTGTTTTGGATGTCAAATTTTTGTGAAATACTTTTGGTCCTAACTCCTAACAATTTAGTCTTTAGCTGGCCCAATTCCAAAACACCCAATCAATTTCTTAGTTGTTGCATCGTTGTTGTTGAGCTTCTGCCTGCTGCGTTTATGTTGAGCTTCTTAAGCTGCTACTAGGGGTGAACATGAATTGGTTTGGTTTGACTTTTTTTTTTTTTTTAAACAATACAGAAATATATTAATACTAGAATAGCTTAAAAGTAGTACAACCAATGCTCCGCAGAGCATTTAAGTTGTCATATTTGGCTAGCTCATTACATACATTTACGAGTATTTCCTTTGCAAACATAGACACTCCGTGTCTATCTGATGATAGCACGTCATTAAGATAAGTGGGGGGAGTGGGTAGAGTAACTACACTAATTAAATTTATACTACTAGATGCTGCCTTCTTGGCCAAAAGATGAGATGCACCATTTGCTTGTTTGAAACTATGTCGCACCACCGGTGTTCCACTTCTCAGCATCAACCACCTACATTAAAAAATAATTGGGTTATAGATGGGGTGATTTTCATGTAAAACTTTAATACCTCAATGGAATCCGCCTCCATCTCTAGATGAATGTTGAGATCTTGAACTAATTTCAGTCCTTGAAGAATTGCTAAGAGCTCCGATTGTAGAGGAGAAAAAGACTTAATGTGCTTCATAAAACCCAATACTCAGTCTCATCTAGTATTTCGTAGAACTCCCCCAATACCACCACTTTTATTTTTATCTGTAAATCCTCCATCAATATTTAGCTTCTGATAGTGAGCTGGGGGCTTCTCCCATTTGATTGGAATACTTATCTCCTTGCTCATTTATCAAACAAAATCAATTCTATCGATTTTTAAAATCTATAAATCAAATCAAATAAAATCAGTTTTTTATGTTGGTTTTTCTCGATTTTTTTCTTGGTAAGCAACAATTTGGTGCTTTCTCAAGGAAATAACACAACAAAAAATATTTAGTGGTATAAAAAATGCATATAATGAATTAAAGATAGTATATACAACATATTTCAATTATATATATATATATATATATATATTTAGCTTCTGATAGTGAGCTGGGAGCTTCTCCCATTTGATTGGAACACTTATCTCCTTGCTCATTTATCAAACAAAATCAATTCTATCGATTTTTAAAATCTATAAATCAAATAAAATCAGTTTTTTATGTTGGTTTTTCTCGATTTTTTTCTTGGTAAGCAACAATTTGGTGCTTTCTCAAGGAAATAACACAACAAAAAATATTTAGTGGTATAAAAAATGCATATAATGAATTAAAGATAGTATATACAACATATTTCAATATATATATATATATATATATATATATATATATATATATATATATATATATATATATATATATATATATATATATATATTAACATACTATCTTAACAATAACATATTGATTACATTATATGTATACATAATTTTACTCTAAGTGTAGAATGACAAAGAGGAAGACTTGGGGGAGGTGGGTTATTGATTAGAATCCATATTTTAATGTGACATAAATAAGAGTTTCAAAATATTTAAAACACCTTCGTTTAGAAGATTTTATTAGATTATGAAAGTGATATTTTTGAAAGTAAGTTTAAAAATATGGTATTAAACTAATGATGGTGTTAGTGATAATCTTTAGATTGTTATTGTATAATAAAAAAAGTACTTTCGAGATGGTGTTTTATGTTAATTTCTTAATATTTTTTATGTATAAAAATTTAAAAATAATATATATGGAATATCGATTTGGTTTGGTATCGGTTCGATTTTTTATTTACTAACACCAAACTAAACCTAATATGTCGGTTTCTTTTTGTCCAACACCATACCAAATCAGACCAAACCACTAGTCGGTTTTCTTCACAATGTGGTTTAATTTGTTGATTTGGTTTGATTCGCCGGTTCGATTTGTATACCCCTAGTTTCTACTGCAGTTCTTGACCAGCTGTTGCGGCAGTTTTTGACCATATGTTGTGGCTGTTCTTAAACTGCTGTTGCTGCAACGACTGTTCTTAAACTGCTATACTGTGTCTGTTCTTGAAATTTTGCTACTGCAGCTATTCTTAGAAAATCTACTAGTGCTGGCTGCTTTAAAAAATCTGCTACTACTGATTGCTGCTATAAAATTCTGCTTTTTAAAATTTTGATTTTGTAAAAACACTACGATTTTTGATGAAATGAAATTAATTTAAGTGACAAAATTAAAAATTAAAAATAAAAATCAAATTATAAAATTAAAATCGTATCGAGCTAACCAAATCAAAATTCGGAATGCCTTCCCCTACTCTCACCCTCTATTATTTCTTTCAAATTACGTTGGTAAGTTGGTCTACTTTTCTCGGTTCTAGATCCCATCCCATCCAACGTACCAAATCTAAGGCCATTTTAAGGTCAATTTCGTCATTTCACAAAAAATCACCCTCTCCGTAAAACTCAATTCTCCTCATTTTCTTCTCACTTTCCTTCCACCAAAAAATCCCCGCGCTTTCTCTCCTCCGCCGTGCACCGCCCATCGCCGCCGTAAAAATGTCAAAACTACCCTTCCTCCTCCTCCTTCTCCTCCTATGCCTCTCCCCATTCACCACCGCCGAAATAAAAAACCTAAAGATCCGATCCGATGCACGACCCATGATCTTATTCGAACGGTTCGGGTTTACACATACGGGTCAAGCATCAATCTCCGTATCCTCAGTCTCCGTAATCTCCACCGTAACATCACCTGATCCTTCCCGTTTAGGATTTTTCCTCTTATCTGAAGAATCATTAATTCAAGTATTAATTGAATTACAACAAAACTCTAATTTTTGTGTTTTGGATTCCAATTTTATTCAAAGGCTTTTTACTTTCCGTGATCTTTCTCCACCGCCTAATTCCAGCTTTGATCGTGCTTATCCTGTTACTATACCTAATGAGTATTCGTTGTTTTTTGCTAATTGTGCTCCTGAATGTAAAGTTTCTATGGATGTTAGGACCGAGCTTTATAATGTCGATGGTCGTGTTAAAGATTATCTCTCTGCAGGTTAGTTTAGTTGTGCATTTTATAATTTTTTGTTTTTTTAAGGTTATTTTGTGTTTATTGGATATATAATGTGTGTGTGTGTGTGTGTGTGTCTTTGCGGCCGAGGGCGTTGGTCTGGTGGTAAGATCGCAGCTTGTGACATGTGGATTAGGTGCATAGCGCATGTTTGAACCTTGTTGCATATGAAAGTCTGGTATTTTAGTGGAGAAGGGTGGAGGGCGGGCTCGTTATTTATTGAGTTTAGAACAGTGCCCATAGGCTCCGGTTATATTGTGTTTATTGGATGTGTGTGTGTTTGCCCTCGAGTGCTTTGGTCTAGTGGTAAGATCACAAGCTTATCACAGCTTGTGATTTGTGGATTATTAGGTACATTAGGTGCACGGTGCATGTTTGAACCTTGTTGCAGATGAAAGTATAATATTTAAGTGGAGAAAGGTAGAGGAGTGGGCTCGTATGTTTATTGAGTTTCGAATAGTGCACCATAGGCTCTTACAGATTTCTTGGTTATCGAAAAAGGTTATTTTTTGTGTTTTGGGATGTGTGTGCGAGTGTGTGTGTTTGCCCCCTTACAGCTTGTGATTTGTGGTTTAGGTTTACGGCAAAAGTTTGAACCTTGCTGCAGATGAAAGTCTGTATTTAAGTGGAGAAAGGTAGAAGGGTGGGCCTATCATTTATTGAGTTTCGAATAGTGCTCCATAGGCTCTTTGGGATTTGTTGGTTATTGAAAAAGGTGTATGTGTGTTAGAAGAATAGAAAATTTGATGCATTGGATCAAGTGAGTCTATGATGGATGTATAGGGTATATTTTTGTGTGAAGAATTAGAAATTTCATGTGAGTAAGTAGCTTGTGATGTCTGATTTAGGGACACATCCCAACTCACAGAGAGGGTGGGCATATTATCACTTAAGTTTCCAACTTCGCACCGTTGACCACAGGGATATTTCGGTTATAAAAAATAATTGTATGCATGTTTGTAGAATAGTGAATCTGATGCATTGGATCAAGTGAGTCTCTGTATCATGATGTTGAGCCAAAAAGGATCCTTTAGGTTTGGCGTGATGCAAATGTTGTCCAGGAAAATATTTCATTGATGAAAGCAGTTTTGTTTATTTGGATATATAGGTGTATGTGTGTTTGAAGAATAAGAAATGTGCTAATTACACTAGGTGATTTATTTCCCATCTGCCTTAGCCTTGGTGGCTAGAGAATTACCCGGTACTTTAGCGGGTGGGAGGTAGTAGGTACCGGGTGGAAAACACGAGGTGTGGCCAAGCTGGCTCAACCAGAACCTTAAAAATAAAAAATAAATTTATCGCATTTGATCTAGTGGATCTCTATCATGAAGCACTTGAATTGTGGAAATGGCTTTCAGAAAGGAACTTGGTGGAAGTCATTTCCTTAATAATTAGCATATATCACTTACTCTTATACCATCCAAACACTTGCAAATGATCCAAAAAATGATTTCCCAAGTAAAACAGTGCGGGAAATATTTTCCTTAATAGCAAACACACCCCGCCATAAACTTTTACTAACCTATCATATTCAAGTAGAATGATAACACGGCAGCTCCACTTTGGTGGAAATAACTATAAGTTCAGCTACGGACTTGGTATTTTCCCTTTCTCTCTGCATTTTCAACTTATCAACGTTTTCCCTCATTCTGCAGGTCTAACTCAGTTGCCTACTTTGTATTTCTTGTTTTCTGTGGCTTATTTTGGCTTTTTGGCTGTCTGGGTGTTGGTGTGTTTGAAGAACAAGAACTCTGTGCATAGGATTCATGGTCTTATGGCACTTTTGGTTATAATGAAGGCGTTGAATTTGCTTTTTGCTGCTGAGGATAAGCATTATGTCAAGGTTACTGGGACTGCACATGGATGGGATGTGTTGTTCTACATTTTCCAGTCCTTGCGTGTGGTTTTGCTTTTCACTGTTATCGTTTTGATTGGTACTGGGTGGTCATTCTTGAAGCCATTTTTGCAAGAGAGGGAGAAGAAGGTGTTGATGATTGTGATTCCACTTCAGGTTTTGGCTAATGTGGCTTCAGTTGTGATTGGCGAAACAGGTCCTTTTATTAAGGATTGGGTGACTTGGAATCAGGTCTTTTTGATTGTTGATATTGTGTGCTGCTGTGCTATTATTTTCCCCATTGTGTGGTCGATTAGGTCGCTGAGGGAGACTTCCAAGACTGATGGGAAGGCGGCGAGGAACTTGGCAAAGTTGACTCTTTTCAGGCAGTTCTATATTGTGGTGATTGGATACTTGTACTTCACAAGGATTGTGGTGTTTGCCTTGAGGACAATTTCAGCTTATAAGTACCAATGGGTGGCATATTCTGCGGAGGAAATAGTGAGCCTAGCTTTTTATCTTGTGATGTTTTACATGTTTAGGCCAGTGGAGAAGAATGAATACTTTGTTCTTGATGATGAGGAAGAAGAGGCTGCAGCATTGGCTCTTCGGGACGAGGAGTTTGAGCTGTGATTTTGAGATCTGGTGGCTGGTCTCCTCTTGCAGTTCTCAGCTGACACTGAGTTTTACTGAAGTGATAGAAGATTTACTGGGATGATTACAATCCACTTTTTCTTTTTGGTAGCTTTTGAATCACAAAACAGGCTTTTATTTTTGTATAATGGAATCTGATGTCATGGAATTGTTATATAAACCTCATTTTCATGTAATAGTGCCTTGTCATGATTTCGCTTCATCTGACCCTTTTATTGTCTTTTCTAGGCTTCTCCCCGACACTGAGTTATTGAAATTCTTGTAACTGGGCACGAAGTTGCATTGCCCATCTAGTTTTGCGATTTTTGTTACGTATTCTATTCCAATTATACTCTAGGATGCACTTGCAGTGTGCTCATTCAAGACTTGCTTAAGTTATTGAGAATGGTGAACCTTTCCACAGTTATGGAGCTAAACTAGGATTCTTTTTTTTTTTTTTTAAAATAGTCGAAAGTACTCATCAAATCACCAAGGTAGTGTGATATTTACAAAGGTCATGCTTTCTCCATCATTTCATGGTTTTGCCATATCTCAATGCAGTTCTTTGATCCTCTTCTGAGAATACTTTCATTTGACCACTTATTGGTTAACATCCTGTTGATTATAGGATCAACTGGGTTGCAAGGGGATTTGATGGTTCTGTATGAGGAGAATTAATTTTTAACTGAGCAAAGGATCTTGTTAACCAATTGTGCTTCCATTGTATCTATATGAGAACTTTATTTTTTCACAGCTGTTCTGCTATACCTTGTTAACTTGTTATCTTTGTGCTTTGCTAACTGCATTCTTCATCGGCAGCTAGAAGGGCATAACATTTCATGTCATTGTACCTATGTTTCTGTTCTCTTGTATTGCATCATATTAGATATAAGACAGATTTCTCATAGATCTCTAAAGAGAACCGTCTTTTAAAAGTATATTATATATTTATATTACCAACCGTCAAATTCTACCCTCTTATCATTGAGATCATGTTGGTTTGGATTATTTTATTTTTTTAAAAAAATTACGTTAATACGGATTAATATGTAGTTGCCTCTTATTTTGGTCCCTTTCTCATCTCTCAGATCATCCTTCTTTAATAGGGAGGATATCGACATATGCTAGTAACAAACAGCATGACCGAGTTTAAGTTCTGGAATAAACCCAATCCAAGATTCTGATACCAATGTTTGGCTTCTGCGAGACCACCTACGGGAGGAAAAAAAGGTGTATAAGCACCACACTTCATTTCAAATCAAATAAGTCGGGGATGACCTTGTTGTACCTCGCTCTCGTCAGCAATAGGCTCAGCTCTTTCCTTTTTGCAAGGACATTTTGTTAGCTACTAAGAAAAGTCACTTCCTACGCCACTCGATCAAAGGATGTGGTAAAATGAATAAAATTCTTTCCATATTTTGGGTTTACTATGGGTATGAATAAAAATTCCTAGGCGGGAGCACATCCCACTCTAGGTGAGACCTACGCAATGCGGATTTGGATTAGTCGAAACAAATGGGTCTCGAACACTAAATGGTTTATAATAAAAGAAAAATCTACACCATAAGATGTTCTTGACACCAGAGGATGAGATCCTAGCGTCTTCAAATTTTGTTTAAGATGCTTCTTCAAATCAATAGTGACGTGATATCGTGAATAAAACAGTAAACCTTACAGCGCCAACTAAGACAACTAGCACCATTTCCAGGTCAAGTCTGGCAAGATCAAACAATCCAACCTAAGCTAAGAGGATCTTCTTTTTCGTCCCTTCTGGGACAGTTTGCAAATTAAATATTGACAAGGCCATAGCATTTCGAATTTCATCTCAGCCTTTTCTATCATAAATGAAAACAAACATCCTCATTCGAAAGGATTGAAGCCTGCACATGCAAGCAGATGATCCAAACATCTCAGTTATCATTCCACGTCCTACCAATCTAACATCGTCCATGGAAAGTAGATTATCTTGAAGATGGAGAAGATTACTGAAGAAGTCGCACCACAACTTGGTTATTAAGACAAAAGCCTCTGTTCTTCGTAACAAATGCGTGTGCGGCTGAAGCCTGTGAAGGGAACTGCACAAGGGCCATTCTAGCTGGTGGTCTGCAACAAAGAGGCAGAAGTCCATCGTATAAGAGCCTAATAATATAGCACATCAGAGAGCATAGAGTAAGTGATTTTTGTGAGTGGTAAAGCTTTTATACCTATCAAAAGCTCGCTGTTGTCTGGCGAAAAGTTGGATTGATGATCCATCATACTGGCAACCAGAAAGGAAACGTTCCACATCATCGGTCAATGCATTCCGAGGGATCCCTTGCAGCAAAACCTGAGAAAGCCAACAATCATCATTAGATTTTTGCTTCAAAGTACTTTCTATCACTACTTTTTCGTAAGCTGTTTGAACTGCTAAATTATTTTATCATTGACCTCATTGCATTTAGAAAGCAACAATAATTCAGAAGTTTGAGATTTTTTTCGGTTATCAGCCTTTCCACCACCATCTACCACACGCCTACACACTGAAAAAGAAAAAGAGGAAGTAGGATGAAGACAGCTAACACCAGAGAACCACTTACAGCTTTTCCATCATAGCGTGGTAAAGTGTCCCACTGCTGACGATCAGCCTATAATCATCAGAAAGGTAAAGAAAATGTAATTCTGCACGGAAACCTCCAGAGAAAAACAATCAAGCAGATGTATATTCGAAACAGTACCTTATCCATTCTAAACAAGCGACTCTTCCGAACAACCGCCCTAAGTGAAGAATCATAAGCATTCCGAGAAGGGAACTGAATCATCCTATTCATGATATAAAATAGGGAATGGGGTAATAAGCATTTTCATTTTCGATAAAGCAGTAAGAAACATTCTTTAATTGGATATTTTAAGTAATTTGACAAGAAAGCTAACTTCTTTCTTGTTTACACAAAGGATAATAACCTCAGCGTTGCATACATGAAAGGAGTCAAAGGTTGGTGATTATTCTCACATAAAGCACAAACAACAAAAAGGTAGAAGGACAAACAAACAAGTAAACTCTGAGAAACACTATTGTAAAAGGAAACAAATCTAATAAGAAACATCCTTAGAAACTTCCTTTTTTAATATCCCAAGAGAATCCCCAAAGGCCAGCGGCACACAGTACGAAACTCAATGGATAATGTGCACGCTCCTTTACCCTTCTACGGTTAAATATTAAGCTTTTTTCTGTGGTAGGACTCGAATCCGTGACATGCCTAACTCACACATCACATGTAGCGCTCCTACCACTACGCCAATGTCCTGGGTTTAAACATCCTAAGTAAATTAATCAAGCAAAACAACTACTCCTCCCTTTTCAAAATGAACAAAAATTTGTACACAAGGTTCTCCCTTTCCTTTTTTATTTTTATTCTCTTTCTTTAATTGGTATATAAAGCTATGTAGAAACATGGCATTTTTATGTACATCCATATATTTTATATACTATCAAAGTTTCTTGGTTACACTGCAATAAACTAAAGGGCAACCAATCACATTGACTAACTACTCAGTGTATTCCAGATTAATTCATTAAGCTCTTAGTCAATACTACCTTAGAAATTATGTAAAAATGAAGCAATGCATTAAATACGATAGCGAATGATACATCTTGAACACCCTTAGTTTTTGTGATGGGTAAAAATAAAGTAGTTTATTGATTTTTTTTTTTTTGATCAAGTAATAATTTTATAAATAAAGAAGGGGAAAGAACCCCGTATACAAGAAGTATACTAAAGATAGAGAACCTACACCAAAATATAGTTCTCTATGAAAGATACCCAATCATCTATACATATTGGAACCTCATGAGTACACCAAAAAGAAACTAGAAAGAACAGACTATTTTGTAACTTAACAAAACTACTCTCTACTCCTTCAAAAGCTCTCATATTTCTCTCCTTCCAAAGTAACCACATAACGGCCAATGGAACAACATCCCACGCTCTCGGTCTTCTCTTCCTTCTTCTGAATGTCCAACTATACATCGCTTCCTTCACGGTGGTAGGCATCACCCATTGAACTTCCAACCACCGCCCATAACCGAGCCGCCACCTTGCAATGAAGAAAAAGATGGCCCACATCTTCTCCAGAGCATCAACACATAAAACACCAACTAACATAATTAATCTTTCGTTTCTTCAAATTGTCAGCTGTTAAAATCACTCCCCTCGCTGCCAACCATACAAAGAAACACACCTTTCTCGGCACTTTTGGAATCCAAATGGCATGATATGGAAAATTCACCTCAACTCTCACCAACAATTTCTGATAATAAGATCTAACACTGAATAACCTATCTGAGTTCTCCTCCCACCTCCACACATCCCCACTTTCCTGCAATGGCCTTTGACAATAAAGTAAGTCAAGAAGATTCTGAAATTCACCCATCTCCCAATCCTGGAGGCTCCTCCTAAACGTCAAATCCCAAAGCACTTCCCCCGCATGGACTCCACAAATTTGTTGAACAGTCATCTCTTTCTGGCTCGATAAGCTAAACATATTAGGAAAGACAACCTTCAACTCACTCTCACCACACCACTTATGCCCCCCAAAAACTAATCCTACTTCCATCTCCCACCTTGAACTTTATATGACTGCTAAACTCGTCCCAACCTTTCATAATCCCCCTCCAAAGACCACACCCATACGGAAGAGTGATATCTCTAGTCCTCCAACCCCCTTCTAATGCTCCATACTTCTCAGCCACCACTCTCCTCCATACCGAAATCTCCTCCACCCTAAACCTCCAAAGCCACTTACCTAAAAGAGCTTTATTGAACGTCTTGAGATCTTTCACTCCCCGTCCTCCCCATTTTTTGGGAAAAGTGACAGTTTTCCAATTCACTAAATGAAACTTGCTTGAACCATCCGCAGCATCCCACAAGAAGTTCCTTTGAAGCCTTTCCATCTTTTCAGTCACAAGATTCGGAGCTTGTAATAAAGCCATAAAGTATGTAGGAATACTAGACAAAGTACTTTTTATTAACACTTCCTTCCCTCCTTTTGAAAGATATCTCTTCTGCCAACCTGCTAGCCTCTTTTCGACTCTCTATTACCGGATTCCACATCGCAAATGTCCCTGTTGGACGCAAGTAGTTTATTGATAAACATCCTCCAGCATTAAGGTGATGTGGCTATAAATAGTAAGTAGGCATCACCTTAACACTCTTAGTTGTCAGTCATTAGCTTTTGAGATAACAGTGAGACTCCACGTATTGTTACCAAATTGTAGATTTCCTATACAAAGAACCCATTTGCTGCCAAGATTTTATGCTTTGATCCTTACAGGAAATTATCTATTGTATCTGAGAGATTTGGATATTTCCCTTCAACTATTCTAATGGTTTCACGGGATTCAGCCAATTGTCTTGATCGTGGAATATCATTGAGAAATAGGAATCCTTACGTAAGGGCCATCCTATCCAACTTTCAGGGGGGGGGGGGGGGGGTGTTTTAAATAGAGTATGAAAAAAGACATTTCAATATCAAAATCAATAATCCAACAGAATTTCATATATATATATATATATATATATATATATATATATATATATATATATATATATATATATATATATGCATTAGTGATGATCCTAATAGCTATGACCTTTTTTGTATAATAGCAGCAATGAGAAGAATATTACAAGGTTTTTTTCTGAATGTTCGCTGGTTTGAAGGAAGTCAAGAAGATCAGAATCAGAGTAACTCTATCCAAGGCTTATACAGGTGGAAGAAACTACCTAGCGTTTTTGCCCGCTGTTATAATTTGAACCCAAATCTCCCATAGTCCATTCTAGCTTTATTGACCACTCAAAGGGTGCTCAGAAAGCGAAACCACAATGGTATGACCTATTTCCACATAGATATTGTTCAAACATTATCATACAAAGAAACTTACACTGCAACTGGTGCATAGTTCGCGTTGTACTCAAATCTTATGTCATCTAGGCTCAAATTAGAGGCCCCTATCATGCTAATAATGTCACTCTTCCTTGTATGCCTTCCGATGCCATAAATTCTCCCATACACCAAACCTGAGGAAATAGAAAGACCAAGATCAATTTCGTATAAGATAACATTTGCATAATTTTGATGACGATGCAAGACTGCTACACTAGCCTAGGACAATAGCCTGAAGTACTGAAACCCAACCATCCACTCGACATGCACTGATATATGGGAGACTGAAGCTAGGGAAAGTGGATACAAATGAATTCATATATTCTTTGATCATTTATTGCCTCTAACTCCACCTAGGTGACGATAAGCATAAAGTAAGCTTGGAAGTTGGATCATTTATTGCCTTTAACTCCAACATTCTCGTTATGATGAACTATGAATGTTGAACTCACACAGTTGCGTGCAAGAAGGATACAGAGTAATCATATAGCCGACCCCAATTACCCAAACTACTCTGGATCGAGCTGTGGCACTGTTATCAAAGTCGCCTTTTTTCTTGACGCCAACAGATGGAAGGAACAGGATATTAAGAAGGTCCTTCCTGACCATCTAGTCCATCAGATTATTAAGATTAAGGTTGATCCTCATAGGGTGGACTATCCTATTTGGCTAGCTGATGGAAGTGGTGAATGCACTTGCAAATCGGCATGGAAAGTTCTTAGGACACCCAGAAACCTTTCTCTTTCATCTAAGAAGATTTGGCACTCCAAGCTTCCTTCCAAAGTTTCCTTCTTTATGCTTAGACTTCTAAACTCTAGATTACCTACTGATTTTTTTTAATAAGGAGATTACCTACTGATGATAGGGTCCAAAGGTTTGGGATTCATGGACCTTCTAAATGTGATTGTTGTAAGGAATCTAACCAGTGAACCATTGATCACTTATTTTGTGAAGGGGAAATGAGGCATGTTTAGCATTTCTTTTGTAATTCCAGAGGGATTCCGTATCATCAACACTAAGTGAGAGAGACCATAATCCAGTGGTGGCATACTAAGCCTAAGAACATTATTCGTGAGCTTCTTCTTCAATGCACTCCATCTGTTATTTGCTGGGAAATTTGGAAAAGCAGGTGCAGTAGAAGATTTAATCACACTCCAATCTCCATTCACAAAATCATTACTCAAGTTACCTGGTTGACTGGTTTGATTCTAAACAGCCAATTACCTTCTCTAAAAGCTAATCATAGGTGGAATGATACTTATAATAGGGTGGAAAGGACCAGGAAACAATTGGGCATCAAGGTTACTAAGTGGTATAAGCCAGTCACACATACTCTGAAGCTTAACACAGATTGTTGCTGTCAAGGCAACCCAGGAGAAGCAGCTGGAGGTGGTATTCTTAGAGATACTAGGGGCAACATGATTATGAACTTCTTCTCTTAATTTGGAGTTTGCAGTGCAAAGCTGAGACCTTGGCGTTGCTTAAAGGTCTGCAATGGTGCATCAATAATGGGCAGAATAATCTTTTGTTGGAAATGGCTTCTCTGCTTCTCGTTAATACGATTAATGGGGATTACAAAGTCCAGAATTACCTCAAGGACCATATTTCACCAAATAAGGCACTTGATGATCCAAGGACATATTCAAGTTGGCATTGTTATAGGGAGGCCAACTTTGTTGCAGAAATTATAGCTAATATTGGAGCTGCGACAAAAGTGGAGAGGTTCTTCAAACAAGCTATAGATCTACCAAGGAAGGCTAAAGCTTTACTGAAGAATGATCAAATGGGATATGTCCATTTCATAATCAAGAATAAGAAGAGTCACTTCATCTTTGATATGGCTAAGATCTTATTCACTGGCTGGCTTCAATTCTTTTTAATATTTTCTCAATTCCTCTTCAAAATGTAATATACGAGAGGAGTCCTCTCTTATTGCAAACTTTACTTTTGTCCAAGCTTTTACAGGAACGGGTTCGCTCATTCTTCATGTAATCATGGAGGCTAAGGTCTATGTCCTCATCTGTGTATTATGCCTTCTTTAGGATAATTCTATTTAGAAGTAGGGGTCCTGCCAAACACCCCCCCCCCCCCCCCCAACCACCTAAGATTAGTATAGTCTGGGTGAAGGGTTTTGAGAAAAAATTAAAAGAGCTATGGTAATAGCACTATTGATTGATTGAAGATTATTGCCTCCACTCAAGGGTAAATTCACACTTTTTTTTTTTGACAACGTAAATACACAATTTTATCCTGAAACTAAATTCAGCAAAATATTCTCACTTGCATGAGTTTCTAAGATCTGTAGGTCTTTTAACACAGTCAAACAGTTAACCGTAGTCAACTAAAAAATGCTCAAAGAATAAGCAAAATACCAAAACCCTGAACACTAAACCACTGAAATTTGGGGAAAAGACAGGCAAATTTGACAAAACTGCAGAAGAGTGTAAATAAGCACAATTATAACCCCTTTTTTTCATAACGAGAAATTCTGAGGGCCAATATTGCACAGTTAGAAACTCGATGGGTGCCCTCTACCCTTCGTCACTTAAGCAGGGTTCGAACATGTGACTATGCACTTAACCCACATATCACAAGTCGCATTCTTATCACTACACCAAAGCCCTGGGAGCCGCAGAACGATAGCCACATATTTTTATAACCGTGGTGTATGGCATGCTTGCTCGCTCCTCGACCAATTTTACGATTACTTGCTACCTTCCACCAACACATGTACCCGATAACTCTATCCACTAACGCTTGGACAGATGAAAGAAATCACCACGTGTTCTTGTATTATGCTATTGCAATCGAATAACTAATACGAATCCTTCATAATCACTGAACAATAATTCCAAAATTCTCAAGTCTTTAACAAGTCGATAACTACAAGTATCACACACAAAAAGCTAAACAAACAAGCCGACTAGCCAAAACCCTACACCCTAAACCCTAAACACTGGGAAAATATGACAGGAAAACATGACAAGACGGCATAAAAGTACAAATAAGCAAAAGGGTATTCATCATTTCTACCAATATACATATACAATCAACAAAAACATTACAAACCATTTAAAAAACACATTTTTACAAATAAAAATGTGAACTTCACTAAAAATAAACTGCAAGAACAGATTTTTATGAAAGATTTGGAAATTTTTTGTATACCAGTAGATGGGTTTTGAAGGAATGGATCAGAGGATTTGTTTTGTTGGGGTGTTTCCATTTGAGTTGATAATTGTCTGCTGCTGAGAAGCATTGTCAGCCCTTGATTTTGAAAACCTGTTTGAATTGGACGGTTGGATTTAATTACAGTTCTCAATAAACCCATCATCTTGGAATTCTTGAAGATTAAAAGATTTGAGAGTAAAAAGAGTGAATTTTTAGGCAATGGTGATGAAGCAGCAAAAATGGCTGCGAGTGATGTGAAGTGGTGATTATTATACGATGTCGTTTGAAAGAGGTCTATTGTATGTTATTTTGTTGAATTGTATGTCCATCCACGTGATATCCGCGATAAATAATACTCCATTCATTCCACTTTATATGAATTTATTTCCTTATTAGTTCATTTAGAAAAGATTGATCACTTTCTAAATTACAAAATAATTTAATCACAAATTTATCAGTGTACTCTTAATGAAATGATTTCTAGCGCAAGACTACCAACAAGTCATTTTAGACCATAAATTCCTAAAGTTTTTATTTTTTTAAATTAAACTTTATGTTAAGTCAAATAGGTTCACATAAATTGAAACATGAATGTAAGGAATTTTTATAAATAATACAAATTTTTTTATATGATTGTTTCTTCTATACACTGAGATGGATAAAATTAAGAATGAAGCCATTCGTGACAAGGTTGGCGTAGCTCCAGTGGCTGATAAGATGCGAGAAGTGCGGCTGCGTTGGTTCGGTCATGTGAGAAGGAGGAGTGTAGATGTTCCGGTTAGGAAATGTAAGAGACTAATAGTGCTGGGTCTACGGAGAGGTAGAGGTAGACCGAAGAAGAATTGCGTCGAGGTGATTAGACAGGACATAGCCCAGATCCAGATCACCGAGGACATGACACTAGATAGGGGAGCGTGAAGGTCGAGGATCCGGGTAGAAGGTTCGGTTATAGTCGAATATCTTTTCTCTTATTAGATGTAGTACTATGCTTATATAGATGATTTCCATTTTAATCTTCTGCTTTGTATATACTGTTATTATCTGTTTGTTTATATGCTTTAGTTTTAAGATTCTTCATAGCATGATAATACTGGCTTGATTTTCGAAGGTGTTTTCTAATAGAGATAATGGTTTAAATCCCCCTTAAACTATCACTGTTTTGCAAGTTTCCTATTTAAACTATGCGGTGGTCACAGAATCCCATGAACTATTATTTTCATATCTACTATCCCCCGCCTTGAAAAGTTTGGGTGTGTGTATGCACTCTCCACTTACGCGTAAGAACATGTGCCATGTGGCACACACGTGGAATTTATTAATTTGCCATGTCATCTTGAATAATATGAATAGACAAAAATTAACAAAACAAAAATTAAAAGATTAAAATCAGATGTAAATAAACTAACCTTAGATAAAAAATTATTTTACATTTTACAATTACACAGTAAAAAATAGTGGAAGCGCATGTCTAGAGAAATCCTTCAATTCTCTGAAACAACAAACTCAAAATGGTAAAATCTTCCAATTTATTCAATCTATTTTGGTGAAACAATATCTTAATGGGTTGGAATATTATTGTACTTTAATGGGTTCAAGACGGGTAGACAATTAAGTGAGAAGATTAATTTCTAGATAAGTTTCAAAATAAGAAAAATTTCCAAATTTAATGGTGTTTTGGTATTTAATGGAAGAGGGAGGGAGAAGACTCTTGAAAATAAAGAGAAAGAAAAATAAAGAAAACAAGAAAAATGAATAAAGGACTAAAAAAATGGTGAAATATGAAAAATAGGTGCCAACTAGATTTAAATTTTGACTCTCCACGCGCCCTTTGACAACTGAACACACATACTTTGCCATGTGGCAAGGCGGGGGGGTTAGTAGATATGAAAAATAATCGTTCAGGGGGGTTCTGTGACCACCGCATAGTTTAGGTAGGAAACTTGCAAAACAGTGATAGTTTAAGGGGGAGTTAAACCATTATCTCTTTCTAATATGTTTCTTTTCCTAGCCGAGGGTCTCTCGGAAACAGTCTCTCCACCTCGGTAGGGGTAAGATCTGCGTACATCTCATCCTCCCTAGACCCTACTTGTGAGATATACTGGGTATGTTGTTGTTGTTCTATGCTTTCCTCAGTTGAGATTTCATTGGAAATGACATTTCTTCTCTTGTTATCTGTTTACATTTTATAAGAAAAAGTAATAATAGGCATCACTAGTGTTAAGTAGTAACAAGTTTTTATTGATTAATTACAAAACAATCGGATTTATAGATTAACGATACAATTTTTTTTTTTTTTTTTTTTTTTAAAGATAGTTAAACAACTTTCAGTAGTTTAGCTACAACCTCAATATAATAAATCATTTACTTTGCATAAATCAACAGTTCTCCAAGTGATGTGAAATGTGTTGGCGAATGTTTCACTTTGAATCATAAAAAATCATTGTTTAGGAAAAAGTTTATTGAAGTTTCACCAATCAGTACCTAACTTTGCCTTTTGCTTTCACAAAGGGTTCACAGTGGCGTTTAAGAATTCAGAATGGTGATTAAGAGAATCTTAAATTTAAATTATATTTGTAAATGATAATTACCTGGCCGGTGTTGATAAGCATCCCTGCCTGATATTAACGACAAATCAGAAATTAAAAAAGATTGTTGTTAAGAAACTCTATATATTGAAGGATCGAAAGACAAGCAGCTGAATTTTTCTACTTGAAAACTCTAGCTTCTAGAACCAAGTCTTCAAGTAGTATCTATCAAATGGTACTTCTAGATGAGGGATTTTACAAGCTCAAAACTGATGGTGTTTTTCAGCCATCCACTGGCTCTGGAGGAATAATAGGAGTTATCAAAAACCACATTTGCAAAACTCCTCCCTAGGACTTGTTTCATCCATGCAGAACTTTCGGCACTATATCAAAGGTTGTGCATAGCTAAAATATAACAATCTAAGGCCACTACAAGTAGAGTTTGACTCAAATGCTGCTCTTCTTATGTTGTATGGAATAAATGATACTTATATTAATATTTTAAATGATTGCAGGTCCTTGCTTTTTGATTTGGATTGCCATGAAGCCAAACATGATTTTAGAGAAGCGAATTTTGTTGCGGACTTATTGTCTAAATTTAGTTATAATACTTCTCAAGAGAGTTTGTTATGTTCTAATTCTCCTCCACACTTTATTAAGTATAAATTGGATTATGATTCCACCTCTCATCTCAAGGAAAGAAGAGGAAGCTTTTGTACTATTAGCCAGTCCTAATTTATATATATATATATATATATATATATATATATATAGCCAAATGCTTTTCTGTAAATTCCACTTGCATTCCTGCTTTGTACTTTTGCAAAGAATTTAACCACGTGCCCTCTATAAGGAGTGGTTTTTCAAAAATGCCCGAGCTAAGAAATATTTTAGCAAAATACCCTTTTTCGCCCGGAGCCAAGAGTTCAAGGCAAAAATCTTATAAGTTTTGACAATTGCTGAAACTTCAAAAGCAAGTACTGTTTTGCCAATACTTCAAGTTATATGACGAGAATGCATGGAAAGACTGGAAGGGACAAGTTTTGGCAATTGCCAAGACTTACGACCAAGTGCGGCAAGTGTTGCCTTTTGCCAACACTTTAAGGTTAAGTGTTGGCAAATAGAGAGGGGTCAAAGGCAAGTCTTAGCCTTTGCCAAGACTTACGACCAAGTGCGGCAGCCGCAGCCATTTGCCAACACTTGAAGGGATAAGTGTTGAAAAACAGAGAGATATAAAGGCTAGTCTTGCCCCCGATCTAAAAACTTGACAGGGGTATTTCCGTCCGAATTTTTTCATTAAACTTTAACGGGGCATTTTTGTAAAATATCTGTTAGCACGGGCAAAAAGAAAAAAATAATTTGTTCCCATAGCATATTTTTGCAAATCAGTCGTACTTTTGAGTGTCTGGTGTGTGATCCCTATGTGCACTTTTACTTTTACAAATATAGACTAGGTGGCCTGAAATGTATAGCCAGGGACACAACATGCAAACAATGAAGCCCAATGGGTTGGAGGCTCTGACATTTTTTATGTACTAAATTTGGTCAGCTGTATCCTTTTCCGTTATACTAGGAAAGAGAGTAGCATGATCTAGCGAATTACTTCTGAAAAAAGTCAGAAATCATATGTAAGAACCATATTATTTCACGATTTATTAGTAAATTGATTTTGATTCTCTATTAATCAATAATGTGGAACGATTAATATGGTTAAAACAAACTGTTTGAACTCTAGACACATATGGTACTCTTTCTACCACTATGTGAATATATATGTATATTTAGATCGTCAAAATATGATGACATCCCACAAAAAAAACATGAGCATGAAAACAAAGTCTTTTTAACTATAGTAACAATGTTTTTGCTTAACAAGTAACTCGTCGAGATATATACAAGTCCGCTACAACCACAAGTTATAAAAAAGACTGAAGAAAAATCTTTTTCTGCACTTCTCTTTTTGAATAAGAGAGGAGAGAAGGGAGAGAAGATGATAAAGTGAGATCTTAACACTTGAGTTCTAGAGCCTATATATAGATGAGGGTGTGGAGTTGGTGGGTGGGGGTGAAAGGTGAAGAAATGATGGTAGGTTAAAATAGTACTAGATTGCTTGGATTTTTATTGCTTTATGTTAATGTTAGTTAGTGTTTGATGAGTTAGTAATTGAGAAGAGAAAGTTTGTCTCAATTAAAAAAGGTGTCTGTTGGAAGTGCCTATTGGAAAAGATACGTTTATTTGGAAAAATATCTTTTCCTAACAGAGTTCTTAAAGGTATTATAAATACTTGATCTCTCTCTTACTATACTCTACAAATCACAACTAATTTGTTCTTGAGGGAATCAATTCATTGTTGGAACTTGAATGTCATTAGCTTTATAAATTCTGAAGGAATTCTGCCACAAACCCATGCAACAATATAATGGGGGCTGAAATTCTATAAGGACTGAGATTACTCTATCAAAGCTGGTTTTTCTTTTCCCGTTTCTGAATTAGTCTATATTCTAACAGGTTATGATATAGTCTAGTGAGTCCCTTCTTATCTCGGTGAGGAAAAATATAAATATCTTCTTAACTTTTTAAATGTATCACCGAAACCCCCTTCAACCAAATTCAAGGTGGTGATGCTCATAAGAACAATGGAACATATAGTTTTTCATCAAAGCAAAGTAATTCTTCATATTAAAGTCATGATGTGTTTTGAGTTCTTATCATATGATGTATCTATTCGAATCATGGGGATGAATATGAGAGAAATTATGTGTTTAAATGACACTAATTATTATAAGTGGAAGAGCATGAAAAATATGCATTTGGCCATATTTGTATCTCGTTAGTCTCATTGGTAGATAAGGATCGATAATTTGATCAACACCATCACAGGACAATGGGTAAAAAATAGTGTTCTTAATCACGTTCCTAGTGAGACACATTGCAACTTTATGGTTAGAAACATATTTAGGTTCTTGTTCAATGTTCAAAATTTATTTTACTAACAACTAACGGTAAAAATTTAGCAACTTGGTTTGCAATCGGCAGGATTATAAAAATAGTACTCCCTCCGTTCCATTTTATGTGTCATAGTTTGACTCGGCACAAAGTTTAAGAAATAAAGGAAGACTTTTGAAATTTGTGGTGTAAAATAAAGCAAAGATGTTTGTGTGGTTGTAAATCAATTCAGTAATGGTAAAACTGTAATTTTGAAGTTAAATTGTTACCAAATTTAGAATGCTGCCATTCTTTTTGGAACAGACGAATAAGGAAATGCTGCCACATAAATTGGAACGGAGGGAGTAACAAATTATCACCAATTTGAGCAAACAATAATAATAGAATTAACATAATCAGATACTGTTATGAACACATAAGAAAAGAAACAGAGAAGAAAAAAAAAGAATACAATTGACCACACAGATGACACATCCTCCTTAATAATCAAGGACAACGGAAGCAAAATAAGAATTTTTTTCTTGAAATGGATCGAAATTTAAACTTCTTCCAATATATGGGTGTGTCAGATTTTTTTTCAAAAACTCTTTTCACGAATCCAACTGACTTACATATCGGATCTTGCCATTGCCAGGAGCGCAGACCTCCGGGTTTGGTTAAGTAATCTGTCTATTCATCAGTCAGTTCGGACAAGATCTCTATCTCTTGAGGACAATCAGATGCTTTCGAAGAATCGGACCAAAGAGGATATCCATTGGAAAATCAGGCAGATCGCAGGAGAGCTCCGTTACACGGAAAGTCCTTTTTTACTGATGAAGATCCTCTAGCGGGATCAGACCTTCCACAAGATAGCATCCCGTAACAAGAGACCTTCTCTCAAGAATATTGGTTGCATGGTAGAAACGCCATGCCCTTTGGCGTTTTCTATATAAAACTTTAGCGTCCACATGTTAAGTTTAGTATATACAAAACGCCATACGTCTTGGAGTTTTCTAAATATTGTGAAAATCTAGAAAACTCCATAAGTGCTGGCTTTTTCTTTGATAATTTAACTTTTGAAAATGGTAATTAGTAAAATGGCAAAACAGACTAGAAATTTCCCCATTTGTTATCCCCCCACCCTAAAACGAATCTCCCCCACAACCTAAGGAATCTCTATCGACCCATTCTCTATGCTTCCCCAAGAACAACTTCATCGTCGGCTGAAATCTCCATTAATTTGAAGAAGAGACATTTCCAAAAAAAGGTAAAATCCCTTAAATCAAAGTTATATTAATCCTTTACATTTTTTCTGCAACCTATACCCATTTGATTCTTCTAGTTTCTGCGGCAAGACCTAACCTATATGATATTCTATTTTTTTCAAAATCTGCCAATTTATTGCTTTGATTTTTGTTTGTATTTAGGGTTTCCTAGTAGTTTATTTTTGCCGATTCTTTTGGACATTTAATAGTTTTTCATTTCGGCCTTTCTGAGGACTGCACAAGAAGATTGAACAACTGTTTTTGGAAACACAAGCCAAATGCCACATCAATTTAAGGTTTTAGAAAATATTTGCACATTATGATTGTTCTTTTTCTCAATTAAATTGATATAGTTTGTTTTAAAAGATTCTTGGAAGATTGAAATTTGAAGGACCTGTTGTTGATCGATAGTATCTCCTAGTCTAGAAGGAATTTAATTTTTTTCATATTAATATTAATTTATGAAATTAAAGAATAATAAGGTGCACAAAAAGGGAAATTGATCATCTTTAAATTGCAATAGGAGAATTTTGTAAGTATTGTCATTTGCATCCTTAACTTGATATAGATTTGTAATTTTTTTTGTTTTGTTTTGATTAATCTGTGGAGAAAACAGGGTTGGTTGCCGCAAGTTGTATGGTTTAAAGGATACGAGGTCCACATAATGTAGAAATTTGCAGTGAACCAATGAAGAAGGTATGTGGAATATGGTGATGTAAACTTCCAGTACATTGTAAGGCAATGATTAGGCTGTCAAAATCCCATTGCTTAGGATCTGAAATCCTAAAGTCGAACTTATTTATGAATATAGTGTCATTGCTACTATGCTAGAGATAATTGATAGATTTTGACCTATGCCATTATACACCTACAGATTAGTTGCGTTTGTAGAGTAAGAATATAGTATGACCAGATACAAGAATTTTTTTCTTGAAATGGGTCGAAATTTAAACTTCTTCCAATATATGGGTGTGTCAGATTTTTTTTCCAATAGAAGAAATTTAATTTTTTTAATATTAATATTTCTTTATAAAATTAAAGAATAATAAGATGCGCAAAAAGGAAAATTGACCATCTTTAAATTGCAATAGAAGAATTTTGTAAGTATTGTCATTTGCATCCTTAACTTGATATAGATTTATAATTTTTTTGTTTTGTTTTGATAATTCAGGTTACATGGATCAGCCAATCGTGTATCCGGGTCCATTTGACTATAGTGTTTTGGTTGGACAAAGTGAGCGCGGTAGTCAGGATGTATGGGATAATGGGACACATGAGACGCCTCGATGCCGGCGTCTTGATGGAGAGTTTTGGCAGCATGTCAAGGAGAATCCACTACACGAACGTGTACTGCAGTACCTGTGTCGAGCTGGATTTTATGGAATTTATGCAGCAGGACATACATCGCTTGATCATGCAATGATCACATCATTATTGGAGCGGTGGCGGCCGAAGACGCATACATTTCACCTCAGGACAGGTGAATCGACAATTACACTCCAAAATGTGTCTGTACTATATGGCTTACCGGTCGATGGGTTGCCTGTAACGGGTATAGATGATCAGTTACAAACTTTAGATTGGCAACAGATGATGCAACGTCTTCTTGGTTGGGCACCACTTGACACTCATTTTAATGGAAGTCGATTAAAAATGAGATCTCTTATTTCTTATGTTACATCAACCCGATTAATAGTTGGACTGCTGAGGTTGTAGTTCAACAACGTTTTAGGTTGTACTTGTTATGGATGATAGGTGGGATTCTTGTCGTTGATACATCCTGTCGTATTAAGTTGATGTTTCTAAAGTTGCTTGACGATCTGGATCGTGTTGGAGATTATGCATGGGATACAGCTTCTCTTGCAATACTCTATAGGTATTCATTTTGTCGGGGATTGCAACAAGGGAGTGCAGTTATCGGTGGCCTTTTACCTCTGTTGCAAGTAAGAAATTTATTATACTTTTCAAAAGTTTTTTATGTTGTCGTTTTGTTTAAAATTATTTATTGTATTAATGTTTTGTAGGTATTTTACCATTTAGTCCGAGAAGAGAGTTACAATTAGATGGCCCAAGTTGGGTCGTTCCTGGATTTCCTGGACCACCTTGAGCCTCTATTTGGTCAGTTGCACTTCATCACGACACTGAAGTGGCACACATTTTTTATTTATTTCGTGATCAATTGGATTTACTCACGGACGACCAGGTTGTATTTAAGTATAGTAGATCGATGTTAGCTACTGTATTTTCACTCCCTAAAGGTGCAGTTTTTCACTTGTCGATGGTGCAGTTTTTCACTTGTCGATGGTGCAGTTTTTCACTGCCTTTAAGTGCAGTTTTTGCACTACTGCTTATGCTGTTTCTGTGCTTTTTTTAAGTAGTTTTTCACTGCCTGTTATAGTAGAAAAAAATTGAAGTTTTTTCACTTGATGTTGTGAATATGCAGTTTTTCACTTGTTGATGGTGCAGTTTTCACTCATTTCACTGCTGCGTATGCGGTTTTTGAGTTGTTTTTATGCTGTTTTTTAGCAGTTTTTCACTCCCAGTCAGTGCAGTTTTTCACTGTTTCATATGCTTTTTTTTTGAGCTCTTTTCTATGCTGTTTTGAGCTGTTTTTAAGCTGTTTTGCACTCTCTGTCAGTGCAGTTTTTTCTCTGTTGCGTATGCTGTTTTTTGAGTTGTTTTTGAGCTGTTTTCTATGTTGTTTTCCACTCCCTGTCAGTGCAGTTTCCTCCCTGCTGCGTATGCCTTTTTTTTTTAAAGATGTTTTTGAGCTGTTTTCTATGTTGTTTTTAAGCTGTTCTTATGCTGTTTTGAGTTGTTCTTATTCAACTAGTCTAAAATGTCATTTTTTGAGTAGAAGTGGTTTGACCAATGACATATAATGATTACTCAATAAAATAAGACGTGAATGGAAGAAACATTACTATACTTGACATTAAAATACTTGATACATAAGCAAAAAAATTACTACTACTTGATAAATAAAAACATCAAATACATAAGAAACAATAGGACTTAATACATAACACAATATCAAACTACTGCTGATACACACGTTCCTCGTTCGGGCAAGCACGCCTATCATAGCCTGTCTGTCTGTAGATTCCACACGCTTTGGCATATCTTTCACGTCCAATGTCCATCTCATTATGAATACGTGTAGTTCTTCTTCGACCAGTTCACCGGATGAATGAACGATTACAAATCATCTTAAATGGGGCCTTAGGCCAATATGCTACGTCTCTAAGAGGTTCAAATGACAGACGATATGTTTTCAAATAGTAGTGTGTGCTGTAAAATTTACTTATCAGGTTATGTGCATTCCTATGCATCTGTTCAGTCACCTTCAGCACGTGTGAGCAAGGCATGTGGTAAGCCTGCCACTTTTGACATTCACAAGTTTTGTTATCAAACATCACCTTGTGTACCCTACCACCAAGGTTTTGACGTCGATGACTTTCTACTTCGAAAACACCTGTTTCTAGATTATATCCATTGACAGTATGAAGTTCCGACCTCTTTTCATATTTTTCGAATTTAACTTTCACCATTAGTGTGAAGCTTTCCTGCTCAAAGAAGAGTTGTTGTGCATATTGCTTTCTGGACACAAATTTCTCAACTAACTACCCAAATGTTAGCTTAACCATTGCTGTAACTGGTAGTCCACGAGCCTTCTTTATGAAACCATTGCATGATTCTGAAATATTTGTTGTTAAGATGTCCCACCTTCTGCCACCATCACAATAAACAGTCCACTTATCTAGTGGGATGTTCATTAAATAATTGTACGCTTCAGGTTTAGCTTCTTTTATGAGATCCATGGCGGCAGTGAACTTGCATTCTTGATGTTGAGTTGCAGCCTTCCACATAAATCCCTCGATCTCCTTATTTGGGAACCTCGACAGAAAATTGCTCTTAAGATGCCTAAGACATAGCCGATGATATACATTCGGCTCCTGCAAAGCAACCAAATCCTCTATACTAGTATTCCAGGAGCCCTGTCAGATATCAAAGTAATTCCTCTGCGATGTTTTACCACATGAGTCATTAGTAACGATAAAAACCATGACCATGCCTCTTTCGTCTCCCTATCAACCATTGCAAAAGCAAGTGGAAATATATGTTCATTTGCATCAACACACACAACAATCAATGACTTCAAATCATATTTCCCATATATGTGAGTACCATCAATTGATATAACAGGTCTACATGTTGTAAATCCTTTATACACGGTTCAAATGCCCAAAATACATACTTAAGGACATTTACCTCCGCTGTTGGCTGGTCCACGTGCAACCATTCGACAATTGTTCCTGGATTATAATGTTTAAGAGCAAACAAATATCTAGGAAGCAAAGAAAATGATTCATCAACATCACCAAATATTGTCTTGAATGCACGCCTTCGACCGAGCCACGCCTTTTTGTAAGAGGGTACATGATTTACCGAAAGCGTAACTCTATTTATTACATCTTTCATATTATACCAAGGATTATCCCTGATATGGGTTAACAACATAGAGGAAATCATGTTAGTGTCTAAGTTGAAATGATCAGTTGCAATTACCGCCATTTGACAAGTGTGTTTTCTGTTGTACTTTCCAATCTTCCATAGATTTATTGACATTTTTCTGGCTCTGAGCATCCAATTACAACCAGACTCCCACCGCCTACACTTAACTGTCCAATGTTCTTTTTTTGATTCCCACACCTTAAATTCTCTATTGTTCCGCAAGCTCCATTTTTTAACGGCGCTCTTTAACATGTCCTTGCTTTAGAATAACATTCCAACCTCAAGATCAGATGTGTTATCATCCATCCATATCCTACACTGAACACCCTCTGATTCACGGGTAGAAGCAAACACTTCTGGCCGTCTTTGAAGATCATAAAGAAATGGGTTATACTCACTATACAGTGGTATGTTGGGTACTTCTTCGGCTGGATGTTGCTCATCATCATCATTGCCACTTTCTTCACCAAAACTTGCTATCTCATCAGAATCATATTAGTCATTTGGGATATCACCTTCAGAATCATCATCGCCTTGATCAACATGATAATCAGCCTCTACTCGAGCTTGTATTTCAGATACTCTTCGTATCTCAGGAAATTCTAATGTCTTGCTAGGTCCTGCACCATCTCTAAAATCATAACAAGGGTTAAAGTGATCGGAAAAATTCATCTCAAAATCTGTATAACCCTGGCCTTGACTGCTTGACGGTAAATCATTTTGATGTGATGTACATTGTGTTAACAAGCTTGTAAAAGTAGAAAATTCAGGTAACACACTCATTACTTCAGGAAATGGCTCATTTACATGATGCTCATTAACCTTCAACGGTTCAGTCTTAATGTACATCTCAAGCAGATTAAGGTTCATCAGATAACGCACAGTGTCAGGTGTCGACAAAAAATCTTTCAAAGATTCAGTATCAACAATTGGAAATTCTATGTAACGAGCACAATCCTGCACAGTTGAATGTGGCCATCTCCCGGAAATAACAAGTCTTACCTCATCAGGGTTGGTTTTCATTCTAATATGCAGGTTCCTAACCAACCAATCATACTAAGCATCTGGCGACATTTTAACGATGGCACGAGGACGCTCACCATAATCAACTGTGTTATTTTCAGAAATAATTTGCCCCCCATTAAAATGCAACTCTTACACGGTTATCATTCGACATTTTTTAACCCTGTTACAATTAAAATAATAATATAAGTAAGTATGAAACATCAAAAAAAAAAAAAAAACATATCAAGAAAATATATGACTTACTAGATTAAGCGGAATAACTAAGAAAAAGCTTGAAGAAAAAAACAAAGAAATTTAGTAACATTTGCTGAACGGTGTACAAAAGGGAGATGAATTACAATATTTTTGCCACCCTCGGTTATATAGAAAACATTTGCTAAACGCAATAATTGTGAGTACTATTACTACTACCAAACACGCCATCTATTGTGTATTTTATATAAAGCTGAAAAGCTGAAAAGTCGAAAAGCTGAAAAGCCGAATAGCCTGACTATTGATTGACAACTAAAGAAAACGCCATCAGCCGTGGAGTTTTTACAAGTATTAAATTATCAAAGAAAATGCCAGGGGCCATGGAGTTTTCTGAATTTTTACAAAATTTGGAAAACTCAAAGAAAACGCTAGGGGCCATGGAATTTTTACAAAATTTTAAAAACTCCAGGGGGCATGGTGTTTTCTGTATAGATTTAACTGACGAACGTTAAGGTTTATATAGAAAACGCCATGCCCCTTAGCGTTTCTACCATTTTTGGAAAAAATTTTCTGACACAACTTTATTGTTTTTGTCCAACAAGCTACTTTTATATTTCGCACAAAGTTGGTCATGTGATTCTGCCAGCAAGAACTACTTAGAGTGCTTGGTAAGTGAAGACTTTGCTCAATCAAAAGGATCTGCACTTCTGGAACGATGGAAGCTAATGAGGCATGTAATTAGTGTTTTTCCGCTGTTCCTTTTCAGCTTATTCTTCCTATGAAAAATGCCACAAAGTACATTTCATGTTGCCTAATTTGCTTACTGAACTTGAGATGGTTTTAATGCTCTGGGGATGGGCTCTTGCATAAGTTGGAGATATGATACATGATTTAGATAGCTTACAATAATTCTTTACGTTCACGCTTGTTTAACAGAAAGTCTATTAGATAGATCGACGGTGCTTCATAGGGATTCCACTATTTATAGATGTGGAACTACAAATACTGTAGTTGGAAGCTGAAGCTTGAATTGAGCACATCTTCTATTCCTAAGATTAAATATGAGGTAGGAATGAAATGTTGGATTTTGTTTTGGAATGTGAAGAATGTGAATGGGAAATGGGTGGAAAGGTGAAAAGATTCCTTTTTGTAGGGAAATACACTTTCTCCCACATTGGTAGAGGAAAAGGCTTTTGTTGGGTTTAAATAGAGATTTACTTCTCTTAGCTCTTAAAAGGGTTGAGAAGAAGGGAAGCCTCGCGCCGTCGTCGTCGCTCGCTTGTCTCAGCTTCGGATTCGGTCAATTGATATGATTGATTGACTTAATTTTTTGGACCAACAAAACTAAAATATTAATTAATTAATATTTAACCTTAATCCGTTTTTGTAACGGGCAGCTGAAGTGACTTCAGCAGATTAATTCCTCCACGTTTTCACATTTTAGTCAGTCATTAGTGACAGATTAATTCCTCCACATTAAAGTCAGTCATTAGTGGTAGATTAATTCCTCCACATTAAAGTCAGTCATTAGTGGTCAATTAATTCCTCCACGTTTTCTCATTAAAGGCAGCTGTGTCTCTTCGTCTGCCCTTGGGTGTCTATATAAACTGGTCATTCGTCAGTCCTTGAGACATAGACAAAAAACTCACAGAGACAAAAACCTCGGACAGAGGATAGAAAAACTCGGACAGAGGAAACAAAAACTCGGACAGAGTCCCCTCTCTTTCTGCATATTAAGTGAGTCGTGTGATTTGCTCCGTTCCTTTGTGTTCGCAGTGTTCTACCATTTGAAGTGCCCCTACGGTAGAACTGTTATCCCATTCCATCCTGAGAGAAATTAACCCGTGAACCTTGGGCATTGTGAGGGGGTTAGATTTCTTAAGGAGACACAAGTAAATTATGGGCTCGAGATTGTCCTATACTAACAGATTATATACTTATGTTTTTCTGTAATTTATGATTTATTTGAACGCAGGAACAACAAGCTTAAGAAATCTACTGTTATTTATTTTCTGCGCTTAAATAAATATTGTTTAAGGAGACTGGTTAAGGAGACTAAAACCTTTGTGGTTTTCTACTCCTATACTGTATATTAATCTGCTTGTGGAGACTAAAACCTTCGTGGTTTTTCTACTCCTAATTACTGTTAAATAATCTGTTTGTGGAGACTAAAAGCCTTCGTAGTTTTTCTACTCCAATTGTTTAAACAGTTTATTGATATTCTTTCTGCTCGTGTCATTTTATTAAAGATGACAAATGGAGTGGATCCAACTGTCCCTGTTGTGAGTACTACTGCTACCACAGTTTCTGGTGCTGCTGGGCCTAGCCGTGCTAATGCTGCAACGGTTATGCCACCTGCAGAAAAACCGGGGAAGTTTTCTGGTGTGGACTTTAAAAGGTGGCAATAAAAGATGTTCTTTTATCTGACCACCTTAAGCCTGCAAAGGTTTTTAAGGAGGATGCTCCAGTCCTGACTAATGAAACACCTGAAAACGAACGCTTCCTTGTGATTGAGGCTTGGAAGCATTCTGACTTCCTATGCAAGAATTATATTCTAAGTGGCTTAGAAGATGACTTGTACAACGTTTACAGTAATGTTGAAACGTCTAAGAAACTGTGGAATGCTCTAGAAAAGAAATATAAGACTGAAGACGCTGGACTGAAGAAATTTGTGGCTGCCAAATTTCTGGATTATAAAATGGTGGATAATAAATCTGTTGTGTCCCAAGTCCAAGACTTCAAGTCATTATCCATGATCTCCTTGCTGAAGTTTTGGTGATTAATGAGGCGTTTCAAGTTGCAGCCATGATTGAAAAGTTACTTCAATTGTGGAAGGACTTTAAAAATTACTTGAAACATAAGCGCAAGGAGATGACCCTTGAAGATTTGATTGTACGCTTAAGGATTGAAGAAGACAACAAATCTGCTGAGAAGAAGGCTTGTGGAAATGCTACAATAGCAGGAGCAAATATTGTTGAGCATACTCCAAATCAAAATAAGAGAAAGAAGCCTTCTGGAGGGAAGTCCAACCCGAGCAAGAAAAAGTTCAAGGGAAATTGCTACAACTGTGGCAAGAGTGGACATAAGTCCGCAGACTGTTGTGCTGCAAAGAAGGACAGGAAAAAGGAAAAAGGTCAAGCAAACATGGTTGAACAGAATAAATTGGCCCAAGGAGTGCAAGACATTGATCTGTGTGCTATGATTTCTGAATGCAACTTAGTTGGAAATCCTAAAGAATGGTGGATTGATTCAGGAGCCACCCGCCATGTTTGTGCTGTAAAGGAAGCCTTTGCTTCATATGCTCCCGCTGGACCTGATGAGGCGCTCTCTATGGGCAATTCTGCAACGGCCAAAATTGAAGGATATGGAAAGATATTCCTTAAGATGACGTCTGGCAAGGTTGTGACTCTGAATAATGTTCTTCACGTTCCTGAAATAAGGAAGAACTTGGTGTCTACTGCACTTCTCGTTAAAAACGGGTTTAAGTGTGTGTTTGTGTCTGACAAAGTTGTAATAACTAAGAATGAGCTGTATGTAGGAAAATGTTACCTGACTGAAGGCCTTTTCAAACTCAATTTAATGGTCGTTGACACTATGAATAAAATTGCAGCTTCTTCTTATTTACTTGAGTCAAATAATTTATGGCATTCTCATTTGGGATATGTCAATTATAAAACCTTGCGGAAAACGATCAATTTGGAAGTATTGCCTAAATTTGATTGCGCTAAGTCAAAATGTCAAATATGTGTTGAGTCTAAATATACTAAACACCCTTACAAGTCAATTGAAAGGGATTCTGAACCATTAGACTTACTTCATACAGACATTTGTGACATGAAGTCAATATCATCTCGCGGCGGAAAGAAGTATTTCATAACTTTTATTGACGATAGCACTCGTTACTGCTATGTTTATTTACTTAGTAGTAAAGATGAGTCAATTGACGCATTCAAGCAATACAAAAATGAAGTTGAAACGCAACTTAACAAAAAGATCAAAATGATAAGAAGTGATAGGGGTGGCGAATATGAATCTCCTTTTGAACAAATATGTTTGGAATATGACATTATTCATCAAACAACTGCCCCCTACACGCCTCAATCTAATGGGATTGCGGAAAGGAAAAATCGAACATTAAAGGATATGATGAATGCCTTGTTAATAAGTTCGGGTCTACCCCAGAACTTGTGGGGGGAAGCTATATTCACGGCTAATCAAATACTCAATCGAGTTCCCCATAGCAAAACACTTTCCATTCCATATGAAAAGTGGAAAGGAAGGAAACCCAACTTGAATTACTTCAAAGTGTGGGGGTGTTTGGCAAAAGTGCAAGTCCCAAAACCCAAAAGGGTTAAGATTGGACCGAAAACAGTTGATTGTGTTTTCATTGGGTATGCTATAAACAGTAAAGCATATCGGTTTCTGGTTCATAAATCAGAAAATCCCGACATTCATGTTAATACGGTGATGGAATCAGATAGTGCTGAATTCTTTGAAACTATATATCCGTATAAGAAGGAATGTGAGTCAGGGTGTGAAAGATCCAACCGACCTCGGAAAGGAACCAAAGAAAATTCACCAAATGAGGAAGAACCAAGACGGAGCAAGCGTAAAAGAACTTCTACTTCATTTGGAGATGACTTTGTCACTTTTCTTTTGGAAAATGAGCCTCGGACGTTTAAAGAAGCTATGTCTTCTTCAGACTCTCCATTTTGGAAAGAGGCAGTCAATAGGGAAATAGAATCTATTTTGAGCAACCATACTTGGGAGTTGGTTGATCTTCCTCCTGGAAACAAACCATTAGGTTCTAAGTGGATTTTCAAAAGGAAAATGAAAGCTGATGGCACTATTGACAAGTACAAGGCAACGCTTGTTGTTAAAGGGTATAGACAACAAGAAGGTCTTGACTACTTTGACACATACTCGCCGGTAACCAGAATTACATCCATACGTATGTTAATAGCGTTAGCCGCTGTGTATGGTCTTGAAATCCATCAAATGGACGTTAAGACAGCGTTCTTAAACGGGGATTTGGAGGAAGAAATTTACATGGAACAACCTGAAGGGTTTGTGGTTCCGGGTAAAGAAAAGATGGTGTGTAAACTTGTTAAGTCGCTTTATGGACTAAAACAAGCACCGAAACAATGGCATGCGAAATTTGATAATACAATGTTGTCAAATGGCTTTAAAATTAATGAGTGTGACAAATGTGTTTACATTAAGAACACTCCTAATTATGTAGTCATTGTTTGCTTATATGTGGACGACATGTTGATAATGAGCAATAACATTGCCAATATAAATGCTACGAAACGCATGCTGACAAGCAAATTTGATATGAAAGACTTAGGAGTTGCTGACTTAATTCTGGGTGCTAAGATCCATAGGACTCCTCAAGGTCTGGCTTTGTCTCAATCTCACTACATCAATAGTGTGCTTGAGAAATTTAAATATTTGGATTTTAAAGTTTCAAAGACTCCTATTGATGTAAACCTTGCTCTTAAAAAGAACAAAGGTCAAAGCACGTCGCAACGGGACTATGCTCGTGTTTTGGGAAGTTTGATGTACATCATGAATTGTACTCGTCCAGATATAGCTTGTGCTATAAGTAAACTAAGTCGATACACGAGTAATCCCAATCAAACTCACTGGATGGCAATGAAACGTGTTTTGGAATATTTAAAATACACCCAAGACTTTGCATTGCATTATAACAAGTATCCTACAGTCATTGAAGGATATTGTGATGCCAATTGGATCACCGGCACAACTGATTCTAAGTCCACAAGTGGATATATTTTCGCACTTGGTGGAGGAGCGGTGTCTTGCAAACGTGTATTGCCCGCTCTACAATGGAAGCTGAATTTATAGCTTTAGATAAAGCCGGTGATGAAGCTGAATGGCTTCGGAACTTTTTGGAAGACATTCCGTTCTGGCCTAAGCCATTGACACCAATTTGTATACACTGTGATAGTCAATCGGCTATAGGAAGAGCTAGAAATGTCATGTATGGTAAGAATCGTCACATACGACGAAGACACAAAACCGTTAGGGACCTACTCTCTAGAGGAATTATCACTATTGATTATGTGAAGTCAAGGGATAATGTATCGGATCCGCTTACAAAAGGCCTAACTAGAGAGGCGGTTGAGTGTTCATCGAAGGGAATGGGACTATGCCCAAGGATAAGTCATCACGGCGGTAACTCTACCTAGGAGACTGGAGATCCCAAGAACTAGGTTCAAGGAGAATACAAAGTTGTGTATGACGGTCCAACATTGTCAATTAAATGTTTGGTCCATTCTCGTGATGAGACAATGTTCAAGTACCAAGGATAAAATGCTAGAGGCATTTTTTAATGATTATCTAAGTTTGATATTGTAATTATCAAACAATATATATCTATAGGATTACACGTTTAGAAATCACCTATGTAAGTGTGAAGTGGAAGCCGCTTCAAGGAGAATTCGGTATGGCTAGTTCTCTAAGCACTTATGAAACCAGGCGGTGTTCATGGCTGAAACGAACACAGCAGTGAGAACCAAAGACGGTTAAGGGTTAGTTGTGTGACTTACGTTGTCTAGGTATACACCAAAGCTCAACGGTTAAAAGATATTAAATCTACCGATTGACCGAGTATATCCGATGTATGTTCACTACGGAAAGTTCAAAGGGAAACCTACTTATCCCGATGCAACTAATTCTTTCTTGCAAATCACACAAATCTTTCATGCATATTTCCAATATAGCCATTCCCCATTCATGTAGGGGATTGTTGGGTTTTGTTTTGGAATGTGAAGAATGTGAATGGGAAATGGGTGGAAAGGTGAAAAGATTCTTTTTTGTAGGAAAATACACTTTCTCCCACATTGGTAGAGGAAAAGGCTTTTGTTGGGTTTAAATAGAGATTTACTTCTCTTAGCTCTTAAAAGGGTTGAGAAGAAGGGAAGCCTCGCGCCGTCGTCGTCGCTCGCTTGTCTCGGCTTCGGCTTCGGATTCGGATTCGGTCAATTGATATGATTGATTGACTTAATTTTTTGGACCAACAAAAACTAAAATATTAATTAATTAATATTTAACCTTAATCCGTTTTTGTAACGGGCAGCTGAAGTGAGTTCAGCAATGGGCAGCTGAAGTGAGTTCAGTAACGGGCAGCTGAAGTGACTTCAGCAGATTAATTCCTCCACGTTTTCCCTCCACGTTTTCACGTTTTAGTCAGTCATTAGTGATAGATTAATTCCTCCACATTAAAGTCAGTCATTAGTGGTAGATTAATTCCTCCACATTAAAGTCAGTCATTAGTGGTCAATTAATTCCTCCACATTTTCTCATTAAAGACAGCTGTGTCTCTTCGTCTGCCCTTGGGTGTCTATATAAACTGGTCATTCGTCAGTCCTTGAGACATAGACAAAAAACTCACAGAGACAAAAACCTCGGACAGAGGATAGAAAAACTCGGACAGAGGAAACAAAAACTCGGACAGAGTCCCCTCTCTTTCTGCATATTAAGTGAGTCGTGTGATTTGCTCAGTTCCTTTATGTTCGCAGTGTTCTACTGTTTGAAGTGCCCCTACGGTAGAACTGTTATCCCATTCCATCCTGGGAGAAATTAACCCGTGAACCTTGGGCATTGTGAGGGGGTTAGATTTCTTAAGGAGACACAAGTAAGTTGTGGGCCCGGGATCGTCCTATACTAACAGATTATATACTTCTGTTTTTCTGTATTTTCTAATTTATTTGAACGCAGGAACAACATGAAATACTCCATTTGCTTGTCTATGTTATGATTAAAATCAATACGCAGAGTTCCTTGTCATGGCATTAGTTTTGTACTTGGATAAAATTTGTCTTGTAATACAGACCTCTTTGGCAAGAGAACAGTTAAATTCATGGCCAGTTCTATCTTTGTTGTAGCTTCACAACATAAGGCTTAGCTTCATAGTAACTTGGCTCTTTTAGCCACGACAAATAGTTAGCCTTGTGATTCATTTGAATGTTTATTGATTATTTAACTATATTTTCTTTTCCTTGTGTTGCCTCTTACTATATTATTTTTGTTTGCTTTAGTGTAGCTCTACCTAATTGGGGCTACAACTGGTCATTGGAGGAGTACATTTTCTTACCAATTTTTCAAGGTATGGTGCTTCTGATTTACAAGTTTTTATTAGTGACTTGGACAAGAAGTCTGTTAATTAAAGTAGAATTGAAGAAATCAACTATTTATCCCAATATGATCCAACTTCAATTGTTTTTAGAATGGTAAGAGTTGAGTGTAGAGTTAAGTGATTGTAAACAGTTGTATTCCCCGATCCTCTTGAGGATTTCTTTTCTAGTATCTAGAGTCATCCTGCTGTAGTGGTGCCATGGCTTCCTGCAACTATTAAGCTGGAGCAACTTGGTCCTTTTAGTTTTGTAATTTTCTGCATTATGTTTCTTAGCGCCAGTTGAGGGTTTGCACGAGTTGAAGAGAGGTGATATGAAAAACCATCCTCTTAATCAGTGGTTTTTCGAGGCTGATGAACTCCTAAAACTCACAGCAGCTTGTCAGAGGGTAAGCGTATCATAACTAGGATTTCTATTCAGATTGTGCGAGGTGCGACTTTGGTTCATAAGTGTTTGACTAAATGCTTATGTAAAAATACTATCTTCTATTCTCTAATGTCAACATGCTTGATTGAATCTTCAGCTATTTTGGATTTCCTGCTAATAGGAGTGCTATCATTTCCTATTTTTATATCGAGTCTGTGTCCTATATCTGAAATATTGTATTTGATTGCTCATTGTATTGTATGATAGTTGTTTTTTATTCTTCTATCTATTGATGTATGGTTTCTACTGTAAGCATCTTTAAGATATTTTTGTTTTTTGTTGTAACTTTTCTCACATGTCATTAATTGGGTTAGCTAACTGTAGCCTTGTGCAGAAATTAATTGATCCTTGTGAGGTTTAGAGAAAGATATGCTAGATGAGTTGTTCTATCTACGCACCTTTATGATAATATAATTCATAATTACCTTTTGGTGGAAGAAGCTACAAAATATAAAATCATGAAACGACTTTAGGTAGTCGTTTTAGAAATTAGGATCCTGATGGGCGTGCCGATAATTTAAAAGTCTTCGTAAGGCCTATTAGAACATGTTTGTAAAATTTGAGCTAAATTAGACCTCGTTTGGTACGTATCGGAAGAAGATTTTAGCTTTTATAGTCGATAAATATTAAAAAGAGATTTTCGAGCTCGATTTTGGCGAATGAGCTCCGATTCGAAATTCAAAAGCGCTGTTAGGTTCGTATGAGTATTTATGACTTTTATGAACTTTCGAAAGTGATTTCGAGGTCGTTCGAAAAGTTTCCGCTAAAATTTCGAAAATTAATAATTTGACCTTTTTCTATTTAATTTGCATATTGAGTTTCGGGAGTCCGATTTGAGATCTGCCTTATATTTTGTATAACTTACTTGAGAAATTTGGGATCATTTCGAATTTCTTAGAGTTCAGTTTTAATTTTCGTCGCGAAAAGAAAAGAAAAGAAAAGAAAAGAAAATAAAAGAAAAGAGAAAAGAAAGAAAGAAAGAATTGAGGCGGTGGAGGGATTAAATCCCTTAAGCTTTAACCAAGCGAACAGAAACAAAAAGAAGAAAACGAGAAACAGAGATGACACTACGAGGCCAGAAAACTGAGAAAAGAAAAGAAAAAGAGCAGGAAAAAAGTAGAAATTTTACCCCGAAATATTCAGGTAATGTGTTAATCCATTATTTCAGTTTATTACGTTTGTTTGAATATATTTTAACGGTAAAAATTGGGATATTAGACATCGTTTTAATAAGTTCAATTAATAGTTTAAAAGGGTTAATATGACCCTGATAATGGAATTGAGTATATATTCGTACCCAGTGAGTTATAGGCAATATATAGATATAATTTATTTAAGGTTTGGTTATGTGACCTTAAACCCTGTACATAGGCCATGCCTGCGTATTCCGTATACAAATAGGGTATCAGGTTCCTAACCGGATTGCCCTAAGACGTAAGGAATGAAGCCTTTAGCCTTATGTGATATATTTTTCTGCCTATTGAATACAGTGGGATCGTTTGGCAATGAATCCAAAGGACAAAGTGGTTGTTGAGTAGATGTGCTAACTTTGTAACGAGGTAAGTATTTGTATCCATTTCTTTGGAGGCCCTTGACCTCGTGAATAATCTACCACGTGTTCCTTACGTGTGTAGCTTCCGATAGGCGTACTCATTACGCCTCAGCTTTTGATTTACATTGTATATTATATGTTATGTCATGTTATTGGTATTGCATTGCGGATCTGAGCATTTTACTCTGGCTGTGAGTTGGCATATACTTCCCAGTAGTCGATGAGAGTCCCGTGCCGGTAAGGGGTTATTATTGCATCATATTGTATTCATATGCATTATATTGCATCATATTGGGTACAAGAGTATTCTGCCCCAGGAGAGCGCAGGAGTATTCTACCTCTGATTCATATTATATCGGGTGCAAGAGTATTCCGCCCCAGGAGAGTGCATGAGTATTCCGCCTCTGATTCATATTATATTGGGTGCAGGAGTATTCTGCTCCAGGAGAGTGCAGGAGTATTCAGCCTCTGATTCAGATTATATTGGGTGAATGAGTATTCCGCCCCAGGAGAGTGCAGGAGTATTCCGCCTCTGATTCATATCATATTGGGTGCAGGAGTATTCGCCCCAGGAGAGTGCAAGAGTGTCCCGCCTCTGGTTTATATTATATCACGTGCAGGAGTATTCTACCCCAGGAGTAGGAGTATTCCGCTCCAGCTGGTTACTATATTGTATTCCCCTCGAATGCAGGAGTATTCCGCTTCGGGACGGGATTACGGGCACATGTAACCCCATTGCATCATACTGCATTCATTCCATTTCATTGCATCAGTTGCTGTGTCTTGTGAGATTATAGTGCGATGTTTCGTGTATGTTTCATGTATTTCTGATTGGTGATATGTTCGGAATACCTATATGTTCTGCCTATCTTATGTCCCTAGTTATTTATGAGTTTATGGTTCCATACGTGTTTCTAGTTATTATCTGGTTCTATCTTTTTATGATTTAAATAAGAGGAATTTGGTTTATCTGTTTCTTTTCTCCCTGGCTAGCTATCCTATTCTTTGAGGGGGCTAGTCTGCCCCACTTATTGAGTCTTTTTGACTCAGCCTTGTTTGTTCTTTGTTTCTTGTCTATCTATTTCGTTTCGGCAGGCTCGCTCTAGGATTGAGTTCACCTTGTTGTGAAGGAGCGAAGACGACTTCAGCTGTCAGGGTGAGCCAACTTTTATTCAGGATGGCCACCAGTTTTATGTTTATTATTTCAGTCGTATTTTGCTCTCTTCAGGAGGTATCTGTCTTCTTTTGTACTCTTAGATGTCTTGTCTGGATAGCCCTAAACCTAGTATGTTGGGTAGTCAGCTGTAATTTGTTTTTTTGTACAGCTTTGAGGTATCAGTATGTCAGTGATTTTTCTAAGTCTTTTCTTATTTATGAGTTGAATTTATAATTATTTTCTGAATTCAGTTGATAAGGGTTCGCCCGACAGGTTTAAGGTAAATGGTCGGGTGCCCGCACGGTCTAGCCAGAATTTGGGTCGTGTCAAATCAGCCTTTATGGTTTTTGATATGACGTTGCCTAGAAATTGAAGCTCTCAACACCAAGTTTGAATTGACGAAAAAAACTTTGATTATTGTTATTTGTTGAGGTAAATGTTTTGAAGAATGACAAACGAAGGACCCAGTGGTTCTGAAGGAGGACCTAGTCTTTGGGAAGATGGGCACGACTGATCGAAAAGATTAAGGGTTGTAAATCCCTGCCGAACTAGGAAGAGTGGCGCGTGAACAAATATGCATCCTAGTTAGCTAAAAGAGGTTGTGACGTGGCCGTGTCTTCGAAGTACGAATAAGAGTTGGAACTAAACAAGGAAAGATGCACATGAAATCTTGTCTTGCTATAATTACAAGGTTTCCTTGTGAAACTCAACTAGGGTTGTGAAGCCCATATAAAAGCCAGTAGTTGATGCAGCCGAAACTCAATTATTCACATATAGAGAGTTGAGAGCATACACAAGCGATCCAACAACTTTCAAATTGACTTAACTGGAGAAGACAACTGTCGAAGGCTATTTAGTTAAATCTAGATATACTGTTTAGGTTCTTGGTTTATAAGTTGTCTGATTTGGTACTATCATTGTTTTACCTATATGCTTACTTTAGAAGCAACTGTATTAGGTGAACCTTTGTGAGATTACTTTGTAAAGCTAGAGTCTAGCTTTGTTGAGTGATTAGGGTGTAGAGTGTAGCCCCTTGGTTACAGAGTTTTGTAATCTAAAACTTGCTCATTGTCTTAGTGGATTGGTTTGAAAATCCCAGAGTGTGGGTCATTGTTTTTCTCCCTTGAGCAAGGAGTTTTCCACGTAAAAACACCGTGTTCCTTGAGTTTGCTATTTGTGTGTGTTGAGGTGTTTGCAATGGAAAACCGATGAGTCCAGAACAAGGTTCTTGAAGCTATGAATCTGGTTCTCGAAGAAAAATTGATAGACACTGTTCAATCCCCCCTTCTAATGTCCATAGGAGGTTCTTAGATTATAACAAGTGGTATCAGAGCAGGTCTTCTCGTTTTAGGTTAACACCTTGAGAAGGATCAAAATCATGAGGGCACCACCTACTATCACTGAAGGATAGTCGGTTCTGAGGCCCCTACAGTTCAATGGGCAGTACTACGCTTGGTAGAACAATAGAATGGAGAACTATATTTGTGCTGGGATTATCAACTCTGGCTTATAGTTTCTGAAGGAAACTTAATTCCTACCAAAGTAGTTGGGGAAGGAGCTGCTGCTCGAGAAGAACCCAAGTCGAAAGAGAAGTTCAATGAGACTGACTATAAGATGGTTGGAAAGAATCACCAAGCCAAATATTTGGTAATTTGTGGGCTTGGTTCTGAAGAGTTCAACAGAGTCTCATCTTATAAGACGGCTAAGGAAATTTGGGATGCCCTGGAAGTCGCGCATGAAAGAACCCTTGAAGTGAAGGACTCAAAGAGAAGAATGCTGAAAAGACAATTTGAGTTGTTTACCATGGGAGAGAAAGAATCAATACAATACATGATGATAAGGTTGACCATCATCACAAACGAGATGAGGTCTCTGTTTATGGAGCCGCCAGAAGTAGAGATGATGGACAAGGTTCTGAATGTACTTCCTGATGCCTGGGAATCCAAGATGACTACTATAATTGAGTCCAAACCTCTTAGATCTATCAAACTTGAGGAACTGGTTGGAAGTTTGAAAACACATGAGATGATGAAGGAGTCAAAAAGTAAACCAGTACCCAAGAAGGACAAGGCTCTTGCACTTGAAGCAACTGATGAATTTGAGAAATACGTTGACTTGCAGTCAGTTGAAGCCGCTATGGTCAGTGCTCTGAGGCAGAAGTTCAATCTGGGAAAGTTCAAAGGATTCAAAAGAAATAACAAAGAAGGCTCTGGAAGAAAGAACATTGTTGACAACCCAGACTACTCCGGATGCTTTAAATGTTTCAAGAAGGACCATGCAGTTGTGGATTGTCCAATATGGGAAGTCGAGTGGATGAAGAATAGAGCTACGAAGGAAAAGGAGAAGGAGGCATCAAAAGATACTGATAAAGACAAGAAAAATTTTTGACGACCTCCAAACTTCAGAGCAGAAAGAAGGAAGAGGAAGGAAGCCTTCTATGCTACATGGGGACCTATTGACAGTGAATCTGATCAAGAAATGGAATCTGAGGATGAGTCTCCACTAGCATTGATGGGATTGTCGAGTGAAAGTTCAGACGAGGAGGATCCACGGGTGTTCAGAGGAGGAAGAGATCCCTCAAAGCCACCTGTGTTTAATGGTACAAGCTACAAGTGGTGGAAGAAACAAATGAAAATCTTCTTTCAAGCAATGGATTATAGTCGCTGGTTGATCGTAAAACGAGGACCTCATGTTCCTATGAAGAGAGTAGCAAACAGAATCTTGGTTCCAAAGTTGGTAGAAGAACTTGATCCTCAAGACTTAGATTGGTTGCAAGCAAATGCCAAAGCTGTGTTATACTTGAGAAAAGGGCTGACAACTGATGTGCTAGCAAAGGTACTTGAGTACAAGTCTGCCAAAGAAATTTGGGAGAAGCTGAAAGAGATGTACACAGAAGATAACCAGAAGAAGGACTCAACCCTTATGGCAACTGATGGAGAAGAAGCTGCTCATTCAGCAGAGGTATGTCTTTCTGAACTAAAAGAAAATTTGCACACATACTCTACTGAAAACTTGATTGTAATAAATGCCACCTTAATTGAGGGGTATTAAAATGTAAAGACTGAGAAAGATAAATTGATTGAAGATATGAGTAATCTTAGAACAAAATACAAGAGTCTTCAGGAACAAAACATTGAGCTGGAAGAAATTAATGCTGTTTTGAAAGGGCAGGCTCTTGTGTCAAACTCTAAGATCTAAGAATATGAAGTGGAATTAAAATCAGTTGAAGGAGAGCGTTAATGGTAAGCAAGTAATAAGTGAAGTTCAAACCTTTCTCGAAAATGAGTTTAAAAGAACAAATGAGATCCTGTATCAGGAAACTGAAAAAAACAGGATTCTAAAACAAAAGGTTGAAAAATCTGACTATGAGCTTACCAGATTAATAAAATGGAACAAATCCTCTGAGGCAATGAATTGGGTTCTTGAAAACCAGAACAAAGGAAAACAAGGGCTAGGATTCAAGAAACCACTGCCCCCATATAATCCTAAAAGCAAATATGTGGTTTGTCTTGTAACATGTTGTGTACCTTCTGCGGTGAAACTAGGCATTACAGACAAAGGTGCATGAATACAAGCAAGGCAAAGACAAAGACAAAAAAAGAAGAAGGAGTGTTCTACTTGAATGGGCTAAGAAAGATTTGATTTATCCATTTTCTCATAAGAAGGGACCCAAGCTTGTCTGGGTTCCTAAAGCTAACCGTTGATTTGTTTTGCCGGCTGGAGTGAGAGTGAACAACCCAAGCTGGATTCTTGACAGTGGTTGTTCAAGACATATGACAGGAGATAGAAGAAAATTTCTCTCACTCGCAGCATTTCAAGGAGGCAGTGTAGCCTTCGGAGGAGGAAAAAGAGGTCAGATTTTGGGAATTGGAAAAGTTGGGAGAACTCTAGATCATGCCATTGAAAATGTATACAGTGTTCATGGTCTCAGGCACAACCTGCTGAGTATCTCTCAACTGTGTGATAGAGGAAACGAAGTGAGTTTTTCCTTTGTAGGGTGTATTGTGAAGAACCTACAGAGTGGAGAAATTGTCATGAAAGGAAAAAGGGTGAATAATGTATACAAAGCATCACTAAGATCACTGTATGAAAACAACTTAACATGCTTGAATATTCAAGAAAGTGATTCTCAACTGTGGCACAAAAGAATGAGACATGCTAGTCTGTCACAGCTCAACAAGTTAGTATCAAAGGAGTTGGTTCGTGGATTGCCAAATAAGAAATTTGAAAACATAAAACTGTGTGATGCCTGTGTTAAGGGAAAACATGTGAGATCATCCTTTAAATAAAAAAAGGTGGTGAGCACATCAAAACTATTGAAATTGATACATATGGATCTTTGTGGACCCATGAGAGTTAGGAGCAGAGGAGGAAAGAGGTTCGTGTTTGTAATTGTTGATGATTATTCAAGGTATACATGGACCCTGTTCTTGAGATCCAAAGATGAAGCCTTTGATAGTTTCAAAGATTGGGATGGAGTTGTGCAGAAAAGGTTGAGCCTGGAACTGGTCAACATCAGATCTGACCATGACACAGAGTTTGAAAACGTAAAATCTCTGAGTATTGTGCAAAACATAGCGTTGATCATAACTTTTATGCACCAAGAACTTCTCAGCAGAATGGAGTAGTTGAAAGGAAGAACAGGTCTCTGGAGGATATGGCAAGAACCATGTTGCTATCAAGTGGTCTTGCAAGAAACTTCTGGGCTGAAGCTATAAAAACTGCATATTACTTGCTAAACAGGTGCTCCATAGAGCTATTCTCTACAAGACTCCATATGAACTTCTCAGAGGAAAGAAACCGAATATTGCACATATAAGGCCCTTTGAGTGTAAATGTGTTGTTTACAACAACGGCAAGGAAGCATTGAGGAAATTTGATGCAAGAAGTGATGAGGCAATATTTCTTGGGTACTCTGCTCAAAGCAAGGCATACAAAGTATTCAAAAAAATAACACAAACTGTAGAGGAAAGCATGCATGTGGTATTTGATGAATCAGATAAGGAAATTGATGAAGAGGAAGTAGATGATCAGACCATTGGTCTTGCTCGAGATGATGGTTCAGCTAACTCTGAAAATCTAGAAAAAAAGGAGGAACAATGTGAGGAAAGTGAAGATTCAATTCAAAGAGAACAAGGAGTCAACATGTCGGGGGAACATCAGATGAAGTTGATGATTTAAATAATCAGGAAGAACCCACTCAAGGTGCTGCTGAAGGTTCTTCCCACCATATACAACCCCGGCCATGGAAACATCAAAGTTTTCATCCTCTGGAGAGTGTACTATCTGAACTAGATACTGAAATTATGACTAGATATACATTGAAGAACTTCTGTGCCTTCTTTGCCTTCCTATCATCCATGGAACCAAAGAATGTAAAAGAAGCCTTGGAAGATCTAGATTTGGTGCTAGCCATGCAGGATGAATTACATCAGTTTGAAAGAAGCAAAGTCTGGCATCTGGTTCCTAAGCTAAAGGACAGATCGATCATTGGAATAAAGTGGGTGTTCAGAAACAAATTGGATGAGCATGGGATAGTGATAAGAAATAAAGCTAGATTGGTAGTTCAAGGATACAGTCAAGAAAAAGGAATCGACTATGATGAGACTTTTGCAGCTGTAGCTAGGATGGAAGCCATAAGAATGTTGATTGCCTTTGCCACATACATGGAGTTTACATTGTATCAGATGGATGTAAAGAGTGCCTTTTTGAATGGCTACCTTAATGAAGAAGTCTATGTAATATAGCCACCAGGTTTTATGAACAATGAATTTCTTGATGATAAGGCACTCTATGGATTGAACCAAGCTCCCAGAGCATGGTATGAAAGATTGTCAGGATTCTTGCTGAAAAATGTTTTTTCAAGAGGAAAGATTGATAACACATTGTTCTTGAAGAAGAAAGGGAAGGATCTATTGGTGGTTCAGGTATATGTTGATGACATCATCTTTGGTGCCACTGATGAGGAATTATGCAAGGGATTCGCTGAATTGATGGGTAGTGAATTCGAAATGAGCATGATGGGAGAACTCAATTTCTTCCTAGGATTGCAGATCAAGTAGAACCCTGAAGGAACTATCATTTACCAACAGAAATATGTCAAGGAACTCTTAAAGAAGTTTGACATGGAAGGAGGAAAAGAAATGTCCACACCTATTGCTCCTGAAACAAAGCTGGATATGGACGAACTAGTTCCTTCTACAAATGAGACAAAATATAGAGGAATTATAGGTTCACTCCTCTATCTCACATCTAGTCGACCTGATATTGTATACAGTGTGGGACTGTGTGCTAGATGTGATTCCAAGCCTAAGGAATCACATTTAACAGTTGTGAAGAGAATCTAGAGATATTTGAAGGGAACTCAGGATTTATGTCACTACTAAAAATCAGGGGTTTTCCCACCGAAATTCAGTGGGAACCTTCTGTCCCACCGAAACGGTCGAACAATCCCGTTAATATTTATTAAAAAATATTTTTTATTATTGTTCGACCGCCGCGGTCGAAAAAAATTAAATATATTTTTTTTAATTATTGTCTGACCGCCGCCGTCGAACAAAAATAAATAATTTTTTTTTTTTATTTTCGTCGGACCGCCGTTCGACCGAGGCGGCTCGGTCGGACCTTTAAAACCAGTGAACCCGTCAAAACACACTCTCTCTCCCTCATTTCTTTCTATTTCCTCTTCTTTCTTCTCTCTTCTCTCTTCTCTCTTCTAACCCGATCCCCAACCCCCAAATCTCCATCAAAACTCCATCTAATCCATCAATTGGTAAGTTTTTTTAATTTCACTATCTTCTTTAAATTTTTCCTTTAATTTCACAAACCCTAACCCCCAATTTTTATTTTTTCACAAACACGCAGATCCGGGCCACCACCTCAGGCAGCAGTACCGAGCACCACCAGCTGAGGCGGCACCACCAGCTGCGGCGTCGCTGGACTGATTTTGGCATTATAAGTTTTTTTTTTTTGTTTTTTAAAATAAATTAAAGGTTTGGTGATTTTTTTGAATGATAGTTATTTTTTGGATTAGTGTGTGTGCTTGTTATTTTAAAGAAAGTATTGGATTAGTGTATTGATTGTGGGGTGGTTGTTAGAATTAAAGTTGGTTTGGTGTTGTTATTGATTTGGTATTGGTTTTGAAGATGTTGAAAAATAGGTTTGGTGTTGTTATTGAATATTGCTTGGGGTTGTTATTTTGGCATTGATTTTGGAGATGTTGGCTTTGAAATTGTGGTTTGGAATGTGTTGAATGACTTGCGAAGCTTTGAAAACATTAGTTGAGGGAAGTAAAAATTCATGAAAATTGTAATATGCACTTGAAGTTGGGTTAGGCTTGAAGTTGTAACCTTGTATAATTGTGGCCTTGAACTTGCAAATTGGTGCTATAGAAATACAAATTGGTGCTTGAACTTGAACCTTGTGACCTTGCTATAGAAATACAAATTGGTGGTTGAACTTGAACCTTGTGACCTTGCTCTTGAACTTGCTATAGTTAGTTGCTCGGAATTGACATCATGAATTGAGATTAGTAGTTTGGGGTTGTATGAGAATGTTTAGAGACTTGTAATAAAGCGAAATCTTGTAGTGAACAAGTAGGCTCTTTTTATCTCCTAAATTGCTAAAGTTTGAATCTTGTTAACCATTTACAAGTAATAGAATACTTGTTTTACAAAGGATGAAAATATGGAACTTTCATATCCTAAAGATAGCAAATGAACTAGTATCACACTTAACAATAATTTAATAGACATTAGCTATAAATAATATTGTAGCTAAACAACTTAAAATATCTTATTTTATAAAATGATTTATATGTTATAAACTATTTTTAAATATCTATTTTGTAATCTTTGATTCTATTTTATTTCAAAGAAATAGGAATAAGTTGCAAATGAGAAGTGCTATTAATTACTCAACGATAATCCTAGAGAATAAATTAGTTAATAATATAAAAGTAAAGAAGAAGAGAATAGACAAAAAAATGATGAAATATTTTTAACCATTTGTTTAGAATGAAATATTTATTTTACAAAGGGACAAATATAGAACTTTCTCATCGCATAAATTGTAAGTAAATGAACTACTATCACACTTAACAATAACTTAAGAGACATTAGCTTTAAGTAATATAGTAGTCACACAATTTAAAATGTCTTAATTATTTTCGTAAATTCATTTAAATGAAATAAATTATTTTTGAATATTCATTGTTTAATCTTTTATTCTAGGTCATTTGATTCTTGAGAAGTGTTACTAATTACTAAATGATAATCTTAGAGAATAGATTAGTTAGTAATATAAAAGTAATTGACTTAGAAAATTATACAATTACTTAATCTTATGAAATTGGTAGAGTATCAAAGTAATTTTCTTTTAATCTTTTCAATTGAATATGTTTCTCAAACTTGCAATGTTTTTGTAGATATGGAATATGGAAGCCGTAGTTGGATGTATAATAGAAATAATCCGGGGCGGCGAGGGATGAGGGAAGAATTTGCTATAAGTGTTGCAGAATTTATTGCAAAGGCAAAAACACATGATGATTTTATAAGGAATGTCCAGATTAAGTGTCCTTGTGTGAAATGCAAGTGCACAAAAGGAAAGAATTTGGATGAAGTAGAAATGCATCTTTATGAGAAGGGTTTTATGACAAATTATTTTGTTTGGGTTTATCATGGAGAGTCTCGTGAGATGCGCAGTAATGTTAATTTTCAAAATGTTTGTGGCAGTGGGAGTGGTCAATTTGTGGATATTGATCTTGATAATTATCGAATGAACGATATGGTTAATTATGCCTTTGGGATGTACCCGGATGAGCCATCGCAACCGGGTACATCGCAGCCAAATGTTGAGCACCTTCCCAATGATGAGGCAAAGCTCTTCTATAAACGGTTGGAGGAAGCTAGTCGTCCATTGTATGAAGGCTCGGTGCATTCCAAGTTGTCAGTTGCTGTTAGATTGTTAAGTATTAAATCTGATTTTAGTATATCTCAAGCAGCCATGGATTCCATCATTGGCCTTATGAATGAACTCAATCCGACTAACATGGCATTACCAACTGATTATTACCACACTAAGAAGTTGGTTTCAACGTTAGGCCTTTCTGCATAGAGAATTCATTGTTGTGTCAACGGTTGCATGTTGTTTTATAAGGATGATGCAGAACGAGAGACTTGTAAATTCTGTGAGGCACCTCGTTACAAGCCGGTTCTAAATAATAAAAAGAAGCCGATCCCTATTAAGTCAATGCATTACTTACCCCTTATACCTAGGTGAAAGAGGTTGCATGCGTCGATGAGCTCTGCTCCTCATATGAGATGGCACTATGATCGTACAAAGCAGCCGGGCGTTCTAAGCCATCCATCAGATGGTGAGGCATGGAAACACTTTGATCAGGTGTATCCGTCATTTGCTGGTGAACCAAGAAACATAAGTTTGTGTCTATGTTCAGATGGGTTCACTCCTTTTGATGTCTCGTCTACACCCTATTCTTGTTGGCCCGTATTTGTCACTCCATACAATCACCCGCCCGAAATGTGCATGACTAGTCCTTATCTGTTTTTGAATTGCATAATCTCGGGTCCACATAACCCAAAAGCCTCGATTGATGTATTTTAGCAGCCTTTGATTGATGAGTTAGAGTTACTGTGGTATGAAAGTGTGGAAACATATGATATATCAACGAAACAGAACTTTCAACTGCGTGCTTCTTTGATGTGGACTATAAATGACTTTCCAGCTTATGGAATGTTGTCTGGGTGGTCCACTGCAGGTAAGCTCTCTTGCCCTTGCTGTATGGAAGATACAAAAGCCTTCACTTTGAAGAATGGCGGTAAGAACACATGGTTAGATTGTTGCCGTCGATTCTTGCCAATGGACCATTATTTTAGGAATAACACTAGTGCATTTATGAAGAATCAGGTTGATTTTGAGGAGCCTCCGTGAAGGTTGTCTGGAGTAGAAATATGGGATAGGGTTAAGGAGTACTCTAAGGTAACTGACCAACGACCATCTAAAGCACCTGGTTATGGTATTGATCATAATTGGACAAAACAAAGTATCTTCTGGGAGTTGCCTTATTGGAAGGATAATCTTCTTCGACATAATCTGGATCCCATGCATATTGAGAAGAATTTTTTTGAGGCAGTCTTTAATACTGTGATGGATGTCAGGAACAAGACAAAGGATAACGTGAAGGCTAGGTTGGACCTTCAGGAATTTTGTAGGTGACCTGAGTTACACGTATCTCAAGTAGGTAACACGATTTGGCTGCCCAAGGCTAGTTACTCATTTGAATTACATGAGAGAAGAATTATTTGTGAATGGGTAAATAATTTGAGGATGCTTGATGGATATGCGTCAAACCTTGAAAGGTGTGTTGATATGACAGGCAGTAAGTTGACTCACATGAAAAGCCACGACTGTCACATCTTCATGGAAAACTTGCTCCCAATTGCATTCAATGGCTTGCCTGATAAAGTTTTGAAACCCCTCACAGAGACGAGCCTATTTTTTAAGGAGTTATGTTCTAAGACATTGAAGGAAGAAAATCTTAAGTCTTTGGAAAGTAACTTTCCTGTTGTCGCGACTAAGTTGACAAAAATCTTTCCCTCTGGGTTCTTTAATGTAATGGAGCATCTTCCAATTCACCTCGCGGAAGAGGCACGACTTGGAGGACCGGTGCACTGTAGATGGATGTACCCTTTCGAGAGGTAAGGTTCCTTCTATTACTCAGTAGCTTTGTTTTTTAATTCATCTTAAGTAAATTAATTAATACAATGATTTTGCAGAATTATTGGCAAGTGTAAGCGGGACGTGACAAACGGGAACTAAATTGAGGGGTCAATATGTGAGGCATATCTGGCTAGAGAAACTTCTCATTTCTGTTCGTATTATTTCAATCAGAATGTGCCATGTTTGCGGCACAGGCCGGATCGGCATGATGTCGGAGACAACAATGATCCGAATTACCCACCATTTTCTATATTCAATCAACTTGGGAGTGGAAAGTTAACGACTGAAATATGCAAGTTCACTGACCGGGACAGAAAAGCAGCTACAACACATGTGTTGTTGAATTGTCCCGAGGTCACGCCTTTTTACAAGTATGATTTATTTTGCATTTGCGCCTAACATTCAAGTTTCATCATTATTCTAACTAATGAGAATTTCTTTGGCGCATCATCCAGTCACTTTATTGGTGTTTTTTGTGCTGATACTGTTTATGAAAAGTTTTCAGATTGGTTTAGAGAATTTGTAAGTGTTATATAAGCAAATACTTAAATTTTTTCCAGCTATATATGTATATATATATTAATGTGTACAACTATATTGAATTTGTATATAGGTACTCAATCCGGATAATGGCATAAACTTCTCATTGTTGCGTGATATATCTCACGGGCCATATTATAAATACAAGAGGATGTCTAAGTACTTCGTTAATGGGTACAAGTTTCATACTTAAACATGGGCTGAGGGGAAGAAAACTAACAACACTGGTGTGTGTGTGAAAGGTGGTACAGATGAGCAGGATGTAGACTTTGATTACTATAGTGTGATTGAGGTTATATTAGAGGTAGAGTTTACAGTAGGTTGGCCTCGTAAAAGATTGGTGCTTTTTCGGTGCAAGTGGTTTGATCCGAGTCCCAGGGGTATGAGGGTAGACCCTTGTTCTAAAGTAGTTGAGGTTAATCATAGAAGGTCATATGGACATTATGATCCTTTCATCATTGCCCAGAATGTGAAGCAAGTATGGTACGTTCCTTATCCACCAACAAAGAACAAAGCCAAATCCAAAGCCAAGGCCAATTGGTGGACTGTTCTAAAAGGCAAGTCGGTGTGAAGAGTTGAAGTAGATGATGTATTAGATGTTGCACATCAAAATGAGGTTTCAACCGTTCCCTTGATTGCGGATATTGAATTAGCCGACCAGTTGCAACATACTGAAGGCATCTATGAACAGTTTGATGAATCGGTGGTTAGACGTGGAAAAAACACAACTAATTTTGGAGAAGGAACATCTAGAGCAAACGAGGAGGATGAATATATGGATGATGTTGAAACCACCGAGGAAGAATTTGTCGATGACGATGAGGAAAGCGAGGAAGAAGAAATAGTCGATGATCTTGACAGAAATGATGATGACTGACATGTTCATAGTAAGCCGGTTGTCATGTTACTACAATTAATAGCACTACTTTATAAATATACTCCGTTCTAAATTAATATTTTGTTTCCATAGTGCTAATTTATTGTGCTTATTTTACAGATATGGCATCCAGGGGGAAGGGTAAGGGGAAAAAAAAAGGTTCAAGGTACCTATTCTGCTTCTGGTCATGTTACTCCTCCTGCTCCTGTACCTCATATGCTTCCTACATCTCCTCTGTCATTATATGCTCCTGGATTTTTCACTCCACCTGGATTTCTTCCCCCGGGCATGCCACATCCTATATCGCCCGGTTATGTTGTTTGTCCGCATGGCTGCCCAAGTTCTTCCATGCCTTCACCATCTTCCGGTCCATCTCCGTCCATTTCATCATCTACTCCTTCTGGATCCACTGTACCACCTTCTGAGACATTTAGCTGTACTGTACCACCGCAGACTATACCATATTGGCATGCGAGCTCGCCCTATTACATTGGTGAAGCAGGATCACATGACGGAGGCTTGCTGATTATTTATCCTGAGGGTAACAAAGGGTAAGTATTATTTTTGTCAATTTTTAACTATTTAATTTTTCTTTGAAGTTTAATTTTTAGTATATTTATTAACTCTAGTGATTTTTATCTAGTTTTACTCCCTCGCACGTGGCTACGCCCATAGTCACAACATGCATAAGATCTAGCTGGACTGATGCGTGGCCATCCTGGGGTGTGGTACCTTTCCCGGTAGAGCTGAACATGTTTGAAGATTTTAAGGTAATAACTATGCATAAAATTTATTAATAATTTAGTTAAGTTTTACTTATGTTTAAATCTAATATTTTTAATTATTTCAGACAAAGTGTAAGTGGCATGTTGCCTTTGAGAGCATTATCCGAAGCAATTTCCTCAAAAAATGCGCTGATCTAGTCAAAGGCTCCATGTATACTTGTCGGGATAGAGGACAGAAGTCCGATTGGATATATGAGCCTCAGTGGCTACAACTGATGAAATATTGGCAGAGTGATGAATTCAAGAAGAGGAGCGCCCAAGGAAAGGCAGCGCGAGCCTCCGAAAAGGGTGGGTTGCTGCACACCGGGGGCTCAGTTAGTTGCGCGACTCAGCAGATGCTATTGGTAAAGATCTTTAATTTATATATATTGTTTTTAATGTAACTCTCGTTAATTTTCTATCCAACTTGTCCTCTTCTAATATTTATTGGAAAAGAAAGAAGGGCGGACAGTACCCCAGCCCGAAATGTTTAAGACTAGATATATCTACACGAACAAAAAAGGAGAAGAAGTCTGGGTCGAGCCGTGCGCTAAAAAGTTATGGGTAAGTTAATAAATTCAAACTTCTTTGTATAATCCTTCAATATTTATACATCTAATTTTTATTATTATTTTTTTTTCAGGAAAAGGCTTCAGCGACTTATGAAGCAAGGTCGGCAAGTCAAGCATCTGAGTGTGGAAGCAGTACCCCAGCTCCAATGACCCTTGAGGAGGAAACCACACTATGATTGGAGGTGAATGGAGGGGGTAAAGAAGGGATGTGCTTACGGTCTTGGTTCACAGTATACCTTGGATCGTCTGAATCCAGGTTTGTTTGGCTCTTACATTTCTACTAGCTCAGTTAATCCATCAGTGGAAGCTCGACTGCTCAATGAAATTGAAGAGCTTAAGAGAAAGAGCGAAGAAGAACGTTTGCGCAATGAGGAAAATATGAAGGCCATGCGGGAAATGATGCAAAACTGGATGGCTAGTCATTCTGAGAAGGGAAAGAAAAAAGACAAGGGCAAGAGCAAGAGAAGTAGCAGGAGTGGGGGGAAAGGCTAGATCAAACGTCGATACAGATCGTCGTCTGAGTCTGGATTCGAGTGTAGTTCTGAGGCAACCGAGTAGTATAATGGATTGTTCATAATGTTAGATATGTGTTAGACTTGTGGATAGTTTTTGTTAAGCTTATTTGATGATTGTAAGACTTGTAGTTGATTTGTTTGACTTGTTTTATCGTTGTGAAGTCTTGAAACTATGTATTTTGTTAAACTTTTAGTTTAAAGTCAAGTTTAGACTAATATTAAGGCTTGGTGAAGCCTATTGTTTATTGCTTGCTGGTATTTTCTGCGTTTACAGGTGGTATAGCTCTAATTACAGCTTTTATATTGCAGGTTTTATACAGAATTCCGACCGCAATTTCGACCGCTTCGGTCGAAAAATTGAAATTTTTTTTCCAGAATTTCATCTGTCCGACCGATTCAGTCGAACAAATGAATATTTATTTTCTTAGAAATTCATCTGTTTGACCGTCCACCCACTGAAAGGCGGTCGAACGTTCGACCGAAGTGGTCGAACAGACTTCTCCTACCACCTAATCTTCGACCACCTGTTTTGGTCGATCATCAGTCGGTTGTCCGACCGTTTGGGCGGTCGAAAAACCCCTGATTTTTAGTAGTGTGTCTATGGTACCGAAAGGGAGGTACTTTTGAACTAATTGGCTTTGTTGATACTGATTATGCAGGTCATCTGGTGGATAGGAAAAGCACTTTAGGGATGGCGCACTTTCTTGGTCCCTGCCTAGTCTCTTGGGCTGCAAAGAAGTAGAACTCAGTAGCTTTGTCTACTGCAGAACCAGAGTATGTAGCAGCTGCATCATGCTGCTCATAATTGCTATGGATCAACCAGCAGTTGGAAAACTTTGGAATTAAATGTGGAGTTCTGCCTATTTTCTATGATAACACAAGTGCAGTGAACATTGCCAAGAATCCAGTCCAACATAAAAGGACAAAGCACATTGATATTAGACTCCACTTTCTTAGAGATAATGTGGAGAATGGTCTAATTACCATGAATTCCTGCAGGACTGAAGACCAAATTGCTGACATCTTTATTAAAGCACTGAACAAAGTTCAATTTGAGAGGAACAGGTTGGAGTTAGGGATGATCAAAATACATGGATGACTCAACATTTATTCCCCAAGGATTGGTTAGTTAAGTATTCGTTATTTTGTTTGTAACTATAGTTTCTATTGTCCAGTCTAATTTTGTACTTTATTTAAGTATACTTGTTCAACTGAGTACCATTAGAGTATGCTAATGTGTTCCCATGAAAGAACCTACAGGGTACGTAGAAGGAACCAAGACAAGCATGAGGAACCATGTCCAGGTACATCTACATAGCTATTTATGTTAAGTGTCATAACTGAAATTGATTGTTTGATTAACGTGCATCAAGGAAACCTTCTATGTTTGTGTAACCGCCCATAATTATAGGAACAATTCCTTTTGTGGTTATACTTCTATAAGACTCCAACTGACCCCACTTATTCTAGAAGTCTTATTTGGGTAACTGTTAATAACTGTAAAATCCTACACTTTCCTGGTTTCCCAAAATTTCAAAAAGCTGCTTCTCTTTTCATTGCCACCATTACTACCTATTCCCTAGAGAAACCCCAACCCACCGTTACTTCTTCTCAAAATCGAAAGGAAAAGGTAGAAATACACTTGCAAAACCTCTCTCTACTTTGTTCTCTGTCTCTCTCTAAAATACAAAATAAGAAATTCTCTTTCTGAAACCCTAACCAAAATTACCATGTCTCAAGCACAATCATCATCCGCCTCTCCGGCAAAGACCTCTAAAACCCACACTTCTAAAGAATCTACTCTCAAACCTCCTGTCTCTACTCTCGCTAAAAGAATTATCAAAGCAAGGGTGAAATTCCTCAAAAGAGCAAGAAAGAAGGGTTCCAAGAAAATGGTTGCTAGACCCTCGCTTTTGACGTCGGCGTCTCCAGTCGTCGTCGTTGAAAAATCAGTTGAGGTAAGAGATGACTCAACCCTAACTAGTTCTACTGCTTTAGAGTCTGTTAAAAGCCATGGGAAGTTGAATTCTGAAATTTTAGTTAAAGGGTTAGATGAAATTGTAGGATCAGTAGAACCTAGTGGAATAACTGATAGGGGGAATATTAGTGGAGAAAATTTGCTGATTGTGTAGGAGGACTTAGTTCCTAAGATTGGGTTTCATGTTCCGGTAGTGACTGATAAAGTAGAGGAAGTCAATGTAGTTGAAAATGTGTTGGAAAGATTGAGAGAAGAGGATTCTGCTGAGTCTCAAAAGGGCCCAGTCAACGAACCTAGTTTGGAGGCTGCTCCTGTTGAGAAGGTTCATGTGATGGCTGTGTTGGAAGGTTCAGTAGGTGGGGGACCAAGTTCATTTAAAGCTACTAAGGAATTGAGTCAAGAACCTGGCTCTTGCTCAATTCCTGCAGTGGCTGAGGATGCAGAACTTAACTGGACTGACTCTAGGGAGAGAAAGATGAAAAAATTGAGGATACTGATGGTGTAAGTGAGAAACCTGTAGAGAAAAAAAAAAGAAAAGTGTTAAAAGAAAGTTTGGGGAAGAGGATGAGAAGTTGATAGGAGAGGAGGAAGAAGAGGAGGTAGTATTTGTGAGTGAAACAAAGCCAGAAACATATAAGAAGGCTATTGAAAAGGGGAAAAGCTTTGTAAGAAAATTGGTTAGCGGATGAGAGTGATGAGAACTCTCAGGGTGAAAATGGGAGTGATGATAAGCCTACTGCTCAGACAGCACCTAGAAGGGTGGCTACCAGGTCTGCCCTGAAGCAGCAGGTTGAGAAGATGGCAAATCTTGAGAAGAAGAAAATTAAGAAGGTGATTGATGAGAAGCAGGAGAAAAATGTTGTTGAAGCAAAGGGAGAGAGTGATGAGGCAGGGAGCTATGTTGAGCCCAGTGATTCTGAGAAATATAGTGAGGTAGAAAGCAAGAAGAGGAAGAAAGATACTGATGAGGAGGTTGGCAGAGCAGCCTTCTTTGCTAGGCACCAAGTATTGGCTGGATGCATCTTGAGTGACCTAGATGAGCACAACATAAAACCTCTACTAAGGAAGGTAGAGGATCAAGGCTGGTTGAATCTCTTTGCTAAGGAGAACAGATTTCTGTATGCTGAGGAGATCAGGGAGTTCTACATAAACTGTAGAGTTGCTACAAGAAGAGTGTTTTCAGTTGTCAAAGGAGTGGAGATAGAGTTTGGAAGGACAGAGCTGGTAGTAATTCTTGAGGTTCCTGATGAAGGTTATTGCAGGTACATCAAGCTGAAATAGCTAAAGAGGACTGATGGGGTAACACCTCTAAGTGTGGTGAAGAAATTCTCAAGAAAGACCAAACTTAGAAAAGAAAGAAAGGTTGAGAAGAAAGAAATGGAGCCTGCACATCAGTTACTCTTTGAGTTTGTTCATAGGTTTCTGTTGCCTAGGGGGGAAGGAACAGTGAGGCCCGTGCTCTAGACTTGACTTATATGGATCTGTTGGATAGAGGAACAAGGATCAATTTACCTGGTTTGATCATCAGACACATAAAGAGGATTACTGATACTGATCAAAAGCCACATTCTTTGGTGCATTCCTACATCCTGCAGCAAATCTTTGAGAACTTTGGGGTACCCTTGGAAGATGGAAAGAAGCCAACCATATATAAGATGTTTGGCCAAAATGTGCTGAAAAACTGTGACTTCTTCAAGGAGAAGAGGGCATCCAAGAGGCCAGTGCAAGTCAAGTAAGAGCAGCCTGAGGAAAATGAGGACTTTGGACCGGATGAAGCAATTGTAGCTATGAAGGAATTGGAGCAGCATGTTCTGGAAGTGAATGAAGAGAATGTTGAATTGCCGAGGAAGCTACAGGTGAAGGATCAAGAAATTGATCGCTTGAAGATCGAGTGCCACAAGTATGAGGCCGAGTTGGTGATGGAAAGGGCCAGGAATTCCAAGAATATTGAGGCACTTGTCAAAGGACTTCAACCTGAAGACCTGAGTCCTACCCACTTTCTTTCTTGTCCTTGTCCAGATTCCTCTTTTATCTCCCTATGTATACTTCCTTGATGTGTGTTTTTAAGATAATTTCTTACAGTTGTGTACTTAATTGGGCTGTATGTTTGCCATGCCCTGGATAATTGGTTTTAGATTTCTTTTGTCTGCATTGGGTCCTTTCTATTATATATCTAGTTCTGATTGGGCCCTTAGCATTATTCTTGTGTGCTTAGTTGATTTGATTGCTTTGTGCTCTAGACTTGATGATACTGACTAGTTCTTGCAGGATTTTGAATCTTTTTGACGATGCCAAAAGGGGGAAGAAGGAAATGTTGGGGTGTTTGTGACCTAAAGTTTTAAAATTTTCAAATATATCTTTGTTTTTGTGTTCTTGGTATTTTTATCTATTCTGGTTCTTTGGCAACATTTGTTTGTCATCATCAAGAAGGGGAATTTGTTGAGGTAAATATTTTGAAGAATGACAAACGAAGGACCTGGTCCTTGGGAAGAAGGGCACGACTGATCGAAAAGATTGAGGGTTGTAAATCCCTGCCAAACTAGGAAGAGTGGCGTGTGAACAAGTATGCATCCTAGTCAGCTAAAAGAAGTTTTGCCGTGGTTGTGTCTTCGAAGTACGAATAAGAGTTGGAACTAAACAAGGAAAGATGCACATGAAATCTTTTCTTGCTATAATTACAAGGTTTTCTTGTGAAACTCAACTAGGGTCGTGAAGTCCATATAAAAGCCAGTAGTTGATGCAGCCGAAATTCAATTATTCACATACAGAGAGTTGAGAGCATACACAGGCGATCCAACAACTTTCAAAGTGACTTAGCTGGAGAAGACAACTGTCGAAGGCTATTAAGTTAAATCTAGATATACTGTCTAGGTTCTTGGTTTGTAAGTTGTCTGAATTGGTACTATCATTATTTTACCTATATGCTTACTTTAGAAGCAACTGTATTAGGTGAACCTTTGTGAGATTACTTTGTAAAGCTAGAATTTAGCTTTGTTGAGTGATTAGGGTCTAGAGTGTAGCCCATTGGTTACAAAATTTTGTAATCTAAAACTTGCTCATTGTGTTAGTGGATTGGTTCGAAAATCCCAGAGTGTGGGTCATGATTTTTCTCCCTTGAGCAAGGAGTTTTCCACGTAAAAACACCGTGTTCCTTGAGTTTTCTATTTGTGTGTGTTGAGGTGTTTGCAGTGGAAAACCGTTGAGTCCAAAACAAGGTTCTTCACGCTAAGAATCTGGTTCTCGAAGAAAAATAGATAGACACTATTCAACCCCCCTTCTAGTGTCCATAGGAGGTTCTTAGATTATAACATTATTTGATTCTAGACATATTGATTAATGTTATCTAACCTTCTTTCAATAGTCTTTTGCTTTTATACATATTTGTGGTATTTGATTGATTTAGGTCTCAAGGAAATTGGAAGAGACAATTAAAGGCATTTGATTTTGGTGAATGGTGATGTTGATAGCAGCCACGTAAAATCAAGTAGGTTAAGCTAATCAGTTTGCGGTTCTTTTTATCTTCTCTGTCCAAAAATAGTCATGTAATGGAAACGTAATCGTAAAAGTATCTTTTACTATCTAACCTCTTTTCACTTGCTTGTGCTGTTCAATCTTCTTCGCAGTCTTTTGTCTCTATACATATTTGACTGATATAGGTCCTTCTTGAGATAATCAAGCAAAGAGCATATAATCAACATGTCATAACTGTCTAACTATCCAACACTTAACAAGGGCTTTCTTGAGGGCAGAGCGCTACAAGCCTTAGGTTGGATTTCCTTCAAGTAGAAACTACATTAATGTATCTGGTGTTTTATTAGTCAAGCATATAAAAAATATTTTCCTCTGAGTTTTTGGGACCCTAGATCAACATGGCTTTGGTGTTTCATGAGAGTAGACATGAAATCTTATTGTCTGACATTGTGGTTGCCACCTAGTTCCTAAATAGAACTTGTTGAGGGATGTATGTATAATGTCTCCTCCGATTATGAACAAACTTCATGCACTATCTTTTTAAATTACCAAAATGCTTGTTCTAATTTTGCTTTCTTGGTAAAAGTGAAGTCCTGCATGATCAAGTACATATGATTGATATTATGTGAAAGAAATTTGCCGAGGTTGATGTTAGAGATGGTCCATAAGAGATTATGCATCTATGGTAAGTGACATTTCATTCTCTATAGATGAGATTGTTCATAACCTTGAACTGCATTCTTGATTCTAGTTCTCATTGGATTGTTCTTTCTTGTTGTCTTTTCACGTTCCTTAGGATAGTGTATGTTTCTGAGATATTGTATGTTGTTGATATGAGGCTAGATATTGCAATAATTTCTATACTTTCACCTCGTGTTCATGCTTAGACTTGTGATATTTGTTGGTAGTTTGAATGGAATTGCTCTTATTTGGTGTGTTTCACGTTGTAGGAATTATGTTGATAATATGAAGCGTTCGTGGAGCAAAATTTAGTAAAAACATGGGTTTTGAAGTCTGAGTAAAAGCTCGAGGGTCGAGCGAACCAAGGCGTGGAGGAAAGACAAAGAAAAATTGAAGTCCTAGGTAAAGTGGCTTACAGCAACGCATTGTGCAATGCACTATGCGCCGCCGTAGGCCAATTTCTGCAAAAGTGAAAAAAGGGACTCTCAGTAAATCAACCCTACGGCACCGCACTGCGCAATGCACTGTGCGGCACCGTTGGCTTAAAATCCTGACGTTTCAATTCAGACTTTATTTTGGATTCCCAACTTGTGTGGGTCTATGGAGACGGTATAAAAGCCCTAAAACACGTCCCAAAACACATATTTTGACCTGGGAAGGAGCAAAAGGAGGCTAGAGCTTTGGAGAATTTAAGAACACAAGAGTTTTTCTTAAATTCTTTCTTTCTTCTAGTAATTTATTCATTCATGAATTACTTTGACATGATTGTTATAAACATGAGTGGCTAAGTCATCCATTCTTGGGTTGATTGACCCACTTCATATACTTGTGTGATGATAATTGTTGTGTTGTTAATGAACTTTGTTAATTCTTTCTATCTATGTTGTTTACGAATTGTTTGCTATTAATTGGTAGGATCCCCAATTAATTGTCCACTTTATTCTTGTGATTACTAGGAATAGATTCATGAGTTAGGGTTAAACACATAGCAGTATTTCAATCTAAAACAAAGGCATTGCTTAGGCTGTCAAAATGGTGAATTAGGAATATTGATCCTTACTGTGAACCATAAGTGTAGTCCTCCCTATCTTTATTAGTTAATTGGAATAGTTATCTAATGAAAGTTATGATTACTTAATGGAAGTGGGTAGTTGTAAACTTGGAGCACTTGTTCAATAAGAAGAGTTAGGAAAAATTTATAGCACAATATTTTAGCACAAGTTAAGAGTTGGGGAAATCAATCCTAGGTTTTCCATCTCTTGAATCAAATCTATCTTTCTACACTTGTTATTTATTTTCTTGTTTAGTAGTTTTAGTATAAAATCAAACCAAAGATATAAACTTGAAGTTGGTTGAGTAGATAATTTAGCTAGATTAATTGCTAGGAGTCGTGTTCTCTGTGAAATTTAACCTCGGGACTTTAAGTACCGAGCTATATTTTCCGCGACCGTTTAGTCCCTTTTATAGGGCGTAGTTGGGCGAGATCAGTTGTATACATTTCATTCTTATTATTCATAATATTTAAATTTGATGTATATTGAACTCTTAAACTTTCTTTCAAGCTCTGTTAACTTTGGTGCCATTCTAAACATGTATAAGGATCAATTTATCTTTACTGCAGCTGCCAATTATGCTCTGTTAGAGGTGGAGAAGCATATGACATCCATCATTATGGATTTTGTAATAGAGGCTTATTATCCATAGAAAAGCACATACCACCCTTTTTTGGTTATTACATACTTGAAACCTTTTCTTTATTTGTGATAATTAGTATACGCATCTGTTAATAGCAAATATAAAAGCTTTGTGGTATGAGAAGAATAGTCGGCCATTGGATCATTGCATGAAGTGTCTGTATATGCAACTATTACATCATGGATTTTTTAATGGAAATTTAAATCAATTCAAAAATTGAAATGATGACTTTCGTACTACTTTGTTATTCTAAATTCGACTAATGAGCAATCTTGCCTCCCAAGTATTCTAGAGGGTTCTATGTTAGTTTCGCTATTTTGTCCCACTCTTATCTTTAATAACTATAAATACAGAGCAATTGGATGGATAAAAATATCCTAAAAATCCCAAAAAACAGAAATGGCTTCTCTCTCTTCTAGTAACACTACTGCTCTAAGTGGCGTAGAAATGACTTCTCCCTCTTATTGACACCCAATTTTGTCCCGAAATTTTTAATTAAAAGCCTAATTATTTTAATTAAAATTAATTTAGAAATTAAAGGCAATTGATAAATTTAAGTTAAAAGTGGTTAAAATTGCAATGCGTAGCATTAATTTCAGCCTACCCTTACAATTCCCCCACTTACCTATTAACATCTAAAATTAGGCTAAAATCGTTCCTAGTCTCTAAATATTGCCCACCCATGCAAATGATACATAATACCTATACACACATTACATTATACGCATATCAGTTCCTTTGCAGCTCTCAATTACCCACGACCCAATTCCCTTTCCCCAACCCGTTTTCTCTCAAGTTCGACCGGCGATTGATCTCCATTTCCTCCAAAATCGATCCGCTAGCAGCCAAAATCTCGTACCACTGGTCCCCATTCCTTTTCCCTCTCTCTAGTACAAGATCTCAATCGATCCTAGCCCTCCATTTTGAATCGTGGATCAATCCGAGCCGTAGAGGGATTCAACGTCCATTTTCTCTTTGAATCAGGGTGAAAGTAGTACAATCCAAGAGGATTATACTATTTTGACCCTGGTTTCAAAGGGGAAAAGCAAAGGGAGTAAGGGTCGCTTTTGGGAATTCAAAGGGTCCGAAGCCCTAATCCGAGGTATATATATTCCTTATTTTGTTCATTTATAAGGGGGGGGGGGGCTGAAAGTTTTACTATAAAGAAACGGCAGAAAGAAAAAGAATAAAATCTGGAGTTCACTAATGATTGGTTTGAAAAGTGATTGTGGTTTGATTTCTAGCTGATTCCAGTTGATATTCTCATTTATCTTCTTAATCGTCGCATCGTCATTTGAGTCGTTAACCTCGCTCGCGTCGCACTTAGTTCGAGTCGCTTTTCTTCGAATCCTCTCCTCAGTTCACTGCCTCGCAAAAGGTGATTTCTTTTAGTTCTTTACAATATTCTGCTTTCTTGAGTTGTTTATGGAATTCTAATGCGAATTGTGTTTGTGTGTATCACCTGAGTTGTGTTTAAAACAGAAAATGTTTGTGTTCTTGTTTAAAGCCTAAAATGTGAAGTTATCTTTGCTTACCTAAATGGTCTCTGTGTAACTTGCCTTCAATTTAGGATCTAACTGTGAAAAGGGCTAAGTTTTAAGCTTGTTCGTTTGAAATTTTGCTTGCTTAGAATCTATTGTAGTATCAGGGAATAGAGCTTCATTCTTTGGTCTTCGTTCTGGTGATTTCTGTTTGTGTTTCCTATTTCTAAGCTGTTTTCTGCTTCTGTTTAGCATGTTTCTTAAGGGCAGTTTCTTGTCCATCTTTTCTAGTTTTTCCGGTCAGATGTGTGAGTGTATGCTTGTATGTGAGTGTGTGCTTGTATGTGAATGTATTCATTTGTGTGTGCAAAGTTTTAAGCTTTGAATGTGTGTTAGCAAGGTGCAGTGTGTGAATAAATTGGTGTGCAGTTTAGGTGCCAATGGGTGCAGTTTGTTCAGGTTGAAGGTTTTGTTCAGGAAGAGGGAGTATAGGAGTTTTATTTTCTGGTGTATATGAGGGTGCTCTGTAGATGCTGTGCAAAGGTAGGATGATGCAGGGTATGTTCTTGTCTCAGCTTTGTTCCTGGTAAGTTAGTTGTTCAGGGTTCATATGGAGTTTGTTCAGGTGTTTGTAGGTGTTTGGAAGGGTTCTTGTTGGTTTGAAATTGGTTGTTGTTAGTTCTATTGGTGTTAGGTGTGTAGGTTCAAGTGAGAGTTGTGAGAGTATGTGCTGTGTGTGAATAGAAAGAGGCTTCAGGTGGTTCAGTTGCTTTCAGGTTTAAGGGGGCTGTTTGGAGTGTAGTCTGGCTGAGATAGTAGCTGGTTCTGCTTAGTGGGTTTCTGGTGAGTTTGCAGGTCAGGGCTGGTTTCTTCTTGGTCCTGTAGGTTGTTCAAGCTGTAGTATGTGTTAGTTGTGAGCAGGGGAAGCATTTGAAGGGTGCTGCAGGGTCTGAAAGCATGCAGGGGTTGGCTCTGTTGGTTTAAGTAGGTATGTGAGTGAGGGAGTCTGTGAGGAGGCTGCATTCCAGGTAGCTAGATTGGTTTGAGTTTGGTTCAAATAGTCTGCAATTTAGTGTAGGAGGTGTGGTTGTTTCTAGGCAAATTGTGAGGTGTTTCAAGTGCTTTAGGATGGAGTAGAATTTGCAGGCAGAGGGATGCAGATGCATCAGGTGTTCTGTTTAGCTTTAGAAGTGTGTGAGTTCTCAGGAAGCAGTGATGTTTTCAGGGGTGTTTTAGGTTAGCTATAGAGGTTAAAGGGTGAGGCTGTTTCTGTTTCCTGTGAGTGGTAAGGATGTTTTGGTTCAGGTTGTTTGCCTGGTATTTTGTCCAGTAGTTTGGAGGTCTGTTTTGGTTGTGATGAAGTAGGAGGAAGGCAGAGGTCTGAGGTAGCGCAGTAAAGAAGCAGGGAATCATGAGAATGTAGGAGTGTTTATGGTGCTGTGTGAGGAGAGGTTCTGGGAGTTTGATAGGCAGGTGTTAGCAAAGTTTTGCAGGGGTGTGGGGTTCATGTAGGCAGTGAGGGAGTAGTAGAAGTGTAAAGGTGTTTGGAGTTAGTCTTAGGTTGGAGTTTGGGGTTTCAGATTGAAGCTTTTGAAAGGTATAAAGGCTGCTTCTATGCTTAATTAGTCGAAGGTCGCGTGGTCTGATGTCTGTTCTCATTTCCTCATGTTTATTTTTTAGATTAAAGTCAATTTTGTACTCCATCTATTTGGGTCTGTTCCCTCTAAATTTTCCAAGGATCAGTTGTTCTATGATAGGGTAAGCTGTTATGTTTCTGGGAGGTTTTCTTGAGCCAAAGAGTTGGTCTTCCCTGGTTTTCTGTTCTTAGTTTAGTTTCAGCATGAAGTTGTTGCTTATGATTTGTCTATTGCCCCATCTTCCTTTGAATGATTTATGTTTCAATCCTTAGAAGTTGATTATGAGTTGGAGTTGCTCTCTAAATGTGCTTGCTGTTGTTAGGTGTTAATTGGCTTTAGGTTGGGAAAATCACCTCCACATGGTTTACGTAAATGAAAGTTGAATCTTTACTGCCCCGATTCGCTTTTCTTCTAAGTTTCTTTATGTGAAGTCCTTGTTTATAACTCATGGCTTGAGATTTCTTTTACATCTACTAGTTGTTGCTCCTAGCTTAGAACCAAGTTCTTAAGTCATTTTTCGTTATTCCATTAAGGTTGCAATTGTGCAGCTACCTGCTTATTATTTTGATTCGTCAACTGACTTGGTTATGAAATGTGTCAAAAGCATGAAAAGTTTTAGCAGGGTTATAAGAGTTTGTAAGATTCAAAGTGAATGTCTCCTATTCATTGTTTGTGTCGGATTGTTTTCTCTTAAGTTTCTAAAAATGTGTTTTCATTATGTTGCTTTTGTGACTTTGTTTGGCGAAACTCTTAATTGCGTTTATGAAATGCTAGAATAATTTGTCTTGTTTGTTATCATTTTCTTAAAGTGCGATTCTAATCTTTATCTCGTGCTATCTTTTGCATGAATACTTTTGGGGACGATTTCGAGTTGGTTAAAACTCACAAATTGGGGCGGCCGTTTGCATTTGAAGTTATTTGCTCCGCTCCATATTTTCGGGACTTGATATCCCCGAAAATGTAAAAGAAAAAATGAGAATCACAAAGTCCAAGGCTCAATGATGAGTTTGCACTTTCGGGTTCTATCTTCTAAACTCCATCCTTTCCCGATCCCTTAGAAAATGCATGTTGTACAGGATTTCCCCATAGACCGGATTAGTAGCCCGGTAGGATAGAAATGATACTTGAATTGTGAATAACTATTGTAAATCACTTAAATTGTTTTTAATATGAATACTTTGTATCATTCCTTTGCGAATCGCTGATTTATTTGTGGATGTTTAGAATCATTTGGCAATTAATGAGTGCAAATAAATTTCGATTAAAATCGTATCCTCGTCATAATTCGCATTTGAATTTCTTATTTATTTATTATTTTAAATTTTCAATTATTTATTTATCTAATATAATTTATTAATTTAGTTAATCAATTAAATTTTAATCCTTTATTTATTTATTTATTTAATCTAATCTATTTAATTTCAATTAATTATTTATCTAATTAACTAATATTTATTTATTTATCTAATTAATCGATTATTATTCATTTAATTGAAATCGGCAAGTAATCATTTATTTAATTAATTTATTTATTTGCTTATTTATTTATCTATTTATTCAATCAATTAATTAATCCTTTATTATTATCCAATTATTTATCTAGTTTGTTTTTATTTAATTATCTAAACCTTTACTTATTTATTTATTAATTAATTGATCATTATTTCATTATCCATTTAATTAATCTCAAATTTGATATTTATTTATCTGAGTATTGGCATAATCAAACCTTATCTTATTTATATTATATCATTCATTATCTATTTATCTTTATTCAAAATTTATCCTAAGTTAATTATCCTTAACAAATTCGTGAAAACCGCCGGATTAACCGCTTTTAGCGGATTTTCGAAAGTGCTCCCGCAAGGGACCTTCTTTCGAATTTAATAGAACCACTTACCTAGAATCTCTGGTTTTAATTTAATTTCCTTTAAAATAAAGAATAAATTGCACTCATTAGTTAACTTAGGTTCCTAATAATCCTTAAATTAGGTGGCGACTCCAAAGGAAACCTTTTGGAGTCCCATTTTATTGAAATATACCCGAAACCTATTTTTTCTTAAAGAAAGGGTAATTTTTTGGGGTTCAACAGCGTGGCGACTCTGCTGGGGATACGCAAATGGTTCTAACCAAAAGGCTTTCACGAATTTGTTGTTTGTATTGTTTTGAGTTGTATGCCGATACTAGTATGCGTAGCTTATTTAATTATTGCGTTTATATGTTGAAACTGGCATGATTATATCTACTACTTATTTGCGAGCATGCTTAGTTAATTTAATTGATTGCTGTGTGTCACGAAAGCATGTCACTACACCCTCTTTGTGCACATATAAACTGGCATTCCGTTCATACTTCCCCCCACTCCTGGGAACCTCTTGCATTCTCACTCAAATATCCGCGAGGTCTGTGCATACGCACCCGCAATTTCTTCCACTAAAGAACCCTTTGACGAGTTGGTGTACCGGCGGATTGCCGTGGGAGTTATTCGACCACGAAGCCGCCTGCCACTCACCTGTTAGCCTCAACCGTTAACCCACTCTTAGACGGAGTTTTCGGAGCATGCATGCATTTACACTTTAGTCTGGACCCGGTCCTTGGTACCGCCTCCATAGTTAGGAAACCACCCTTACGTCAGCGGGTTTTTTAAAAAAACCCAACGGCAATGCATATTATGTGCTATGTGATGACGAATCCTCAGTCCTAACCATGTTTTGAGCAAAATCAGATTTGGAATTTTGTCTTCTATGTTGTCTTTTAGAATGGCTGTCCGGGGAAGTTAGGCAGATTTGGTTGGTTTGTATTTTGGAGATGGACTGATGTAGTGAGATCTAAGAGGCGAAGCCCCTGGTGTCTTTAAAAGGATCGGTGGGGTCCCTCTCGTGAATGGCTTTGCGTGTGTGCAGGCCTATGTTGATTATCCAGCTGCAACTTTATAAAATTGAAGTATGCTTGTCGCATACTAGGAGAGCGAAGCCCCTATGTCTTTGAATGACCATTGGGGTCCCTCCTTGAAGACCAGTGCGGTCTTGGCTACCTAGGAAACTGAGAGGCTTGATTAAAGCCGAGGACCAGTGAGGAGCATTATGAACAAGGTCTGTGAGCCTTGCAAAGCCTAGGAAGCTGAGAGGCTTGTCTAAAGCCGAGGACCAGTGAGGTTTTATTTTGAAAGGCCGATTGGCGCCTTTCATGACTTGCAGTCTGGTATTGTGAAGGCAGTTGGAAATCTCACCCTTGGATGTTGTGAAATAATTGGGAGTTGTGATTGGAGGAGTATGGATATTTGCAAAAGGTATGGAAGATTGTTTCAGGTTTAGGCATTTGGGTTTAGAAATTTGGTGCAGATGTTGTGGAGAGCATGAGCTATATTAGAATTTCGAGTTGATACCAATTTTTGGAAGTTAGTTGGGATAATGGAATGGCAGTGTCGAGGTGGAAAGCTGATTATTATCAATTATTGTTACTATTTATCGCTTACTCTAAATCTGAATTGCTCAAAACTGGCATGAACTATTTTTCGTTACCACTTGTTTGCGCGTCTTAGGCCCACCTCTGGCAAAGAGGCACCTTACAGGGTAGGAAGCGTTCGCATTTTCATTTACGCCCAACTACTTGTGTTTGCCACATGTCGAACTTGTTTAAAATGTAAAGCGCTACGTGATGCGCGCTACGTGGTTTGTGTGCAGTTTTGCCAATGACATGCAAACTAACATGGCTACTTTTGAACTTTTTCTTTTGTTTTGTTTATCCCCCATTCAGAGGTTTGATTTGTGCTGATTTAAGCTGGCTAATCACTCCTATTACACAAGGACAAAGGACCAATCTGCATACTGGTACACATTTCCACAACTGACAATGACTGGAATAGATGATGAACCTCGCAATACCGAGAAAAATCTTGAAACTCCTGAATCATCAAGAGGAAATGTCATTATTGCTCAAGACGAACTGATTCTTGAAATGGCTAAGGAACTACAGATGTTAAAAGATGAGCTGGCTGCGGTAAAAGGGCAAACTACTAAAAACACGCCGCTGCGTGGGCCCGATGCATCCCACTCTCTAGGTCAAATGAGACAATCTCTGGGGCAATCTTTGAACTCAATTGATGGGGTTGCCAATATGAACACACCTTTGAACACCCACAATTCCTTAAAAGCACCAGTCCACCAAAGCAACTTGCCACTTGTCCAAGCTCCACCTCCAAATAACGCTCAATCTAGCCAAACAATCAACCGACCACCCATCTACCCATCACATCAACAACACCCATCATACACCCCGCACCCTGCCAATACTTATTATCAGACACACACTCCATATCCATACCAAACCTCCACTTACCAAAATGAACCCATCCCGCAAGCTTATACTGAAAATCCGTCCGCACCATTATTCCAAGTGGCGGTATCTGGCGGGCAAGATGTTCCTATTGTGCAAATTGATGATTACACCAATCCTCCTTATGTGAAGTTTCAAAATGGTGTTAGAAGAGCTGAAAAAGCAGTCGATGGGGGTGAAGATTTAGAGAAAAAAGTACAAGGTTGGGTGATGAGTGCTCTTAGCAAAGCATCAAAAGGCAAGGACAAGGAAAGTCTAGAATATGAAGACTTGTGTGTTCATCCTGGGATTGAATACCCAGAAGGGTACAATGTACCAAAGTTTGTTAAGTTTGATGGCAAAGGAAACCCTTGAGCCCATTTGAGAAGGTACTGTGAAACCTTGGGAGTGGGGAAGAATGAAGAGCTCCGTATGAAATTATTCATTCATAGTCTTGAAGGCGAAGCTTTAGACTGGTACTCCGAGCAGGACCCCTCAAAATGGATTAACTGGAGGAGTATGGCTCACGACTTCATGGAGCGTTTTGGTTTCCATGCTGAAATACCATTAGATCGGTTGGCTATTGCAAGGTTTAGGAAGAAGTCGACCGAGACCTTTAGGGAATACGCGGTACGTTGGAGGATTGAGGCTGCCAAAGTTAAGCCTCCCATGAGTGAGGAAGAGTTTGTGGGACATTTCATCGAGACATTGGATGAATTCTACTATGATCGAATGGCATCCATGACTAACTCTACTTTTGCCAATCTAGTGAAAACGGGGGAGATGTATGAAGCTGGTTTGAAATCTGGTAGGATCACAAATTTGGCCGCTTTGCAAGCTACAAGTAAGGCAATCCAGTCTGGGTCTGGTAATGGCTTTAATAAAAAGAAGAATGAGGAAGTGGGAGCTGTTGTGGGAGACATCGAGCGTCGACCGGCTGGAAAGTTGAATTTTGACAATTCGTTTGCTTTTCCTACCTACCAAAGCCCATATTACCCAAAATACCCCACTCACTACCAGATGCCACCTGTTCCTTATCCGGTTTACAATGCACAAGCAAATTACTACCAACCTAGAGCACATGCACCTAATCAATACCCTCGTCAGCCAAATTTTCAAGCACCCCAAAATTACCAGCCTCGTCCTCCTGTTCGTCCCAATGTGCAAGGGTTTAATCAGAATTACGAAAGGAGAGCAACCAAAACCTATACTCCTATAGCCGAGTCATATGGCCAGTTTTTTGAGAGATTAAGAAATGCGGGAGTTGTGCAGCCTATCCCTGATACCACTCCAAACCCACCTCCAAAATGGTATGATGCAAATAAGCACTGTGCTTATCACTCAGGGGCAGCCCGCCATGATATTGAGAGATGTTATACTTTCAAAGACAAGGTCGAGGGTCTAATCAAAGCAGGCACCATTCAACTCACCGGCACTCAGCCAAATGTGCATGATAATTCTCTTCCCATTCATGGTAACAATGCAGTTAATATGATTTCTCTTGAGGAAGAGCCAAATCTGAAGGGCACCATAGTCTCTATCTATGATGTAAAGGTTGATAGTATTGCTTTTAAGGTACCTAAGCAAGCACTAACTCTGTTGCCAAAGAATGAGGGAACTTTTGGCCTAGGTGTCAACCCCACTGAAAGAAAGATGGAAAAGGTTGAGTCTGAGAAGAAGGCGACTAGTGTCATGCTACAGCCTCTTTTACCATTGAACCAGTCATTTGTCCAAGCGCCAGAAATGGCCGTGCAGAATTTGATTGAAGGTGTTGGCAGCCTATTCTTGAATGATGGATTGAAATGCAGTGCAACTATTGAAGATTTTGAGAAAGAGCCACATGTGCAGAATGCTGAACCAAGTGATGTGATGGCTAATTGGACTTGTGGTCCAAAAGAGACTTGATGAATGAACTCGTTATTTTTGTTTTGGCATCACAGTCAGCTTGAGGCCCTGAACTGTGTTTTGCACTTTGTTTATGTTTATGTCTATGTCTTTAAAATAACTCTTTTAAATCCTGCATGTTTACTTTTATTTTGTATGCCTCCCTAAATTATGTTTTGAATAAACAAATGCACTGCATTCCTACCTTATTATTTTGCTATACTTTAACTATTTATGTGCTTTATTATTTGCTTCTGATTAATATACTTACTACTGTTTCAAATTAAAAACAAAACCTGCTTGAACTTTGCTGGTGATCCATAACGAAACAGCTGAACGATTTAAGGATGATGCACTGGAAGGTTACTTTTTGCACTCTTTGGATATTACATTACCGTTAGAACTTCAAACTGGGGCAGCTTTATTTGCTGGCAATTGGAGCCGAAGCGGTTTGTCTATACAAATGGAAGTCCTTTATTTGAGAAACCATTCAAGAAGATAAGTTGGAAGATGTTGAATGCACAAAGAGAAGATTTGAATAGTTTACTTCAAACCGGGGCAATTGGTGTTGAAAAAGCTCTTTCCTAACTAAGAAGAAGCAACGGGAAAATTTGCGCCAAGTTGGCAATGTCATTATGTGGAAGAACACTAATCCTGGCAGATATTTATAATCAAGTTTGGCCAAAGATAATCAACGCAGATGCCATCAAAAGATAATATGTCTGAAGCAACCGCAAGTTAGCATTGGTTTGGATGTAATCGTTGATGTAATGCGAACCACGCGTAACCTGATTCCCGAGGCGGGATACGTAGGCAACTCATATAGAGTTCGGTTGCACTAGCACATGAATCCCCTATTTCCTCTTTTATGTATTTTTGAACGACTTCTGACCTGATTCCTGGAATGGCAACAGGATAAGTAGGCAATCCCCATCGGATTCGGTCAAAATATTGTAACACTTTAGGCTTGTTTATCTTTTATGATGTAATGCCGAACTATTCATCTGGGCAGATGCGTGGATTTTCCAATTCGGATACGGCTTCGTACTTAGATTGCCATATCTTCCCAAAAAATATTTATGTAAGCAGAACTACGCACAGTCTGATTCCCGTGGAGGGATACGTAGGCGCTCTTAACGGGCTCGACTCCATAATATTAAAATTTTCAGTCTCCCCTAAGGCAAGCAACTGGGCAATTTTGCCAAATAATTTGAAGATTTGAGAGATAGCAACTGGGGCAATTTTTGCAAAGATAATTTGAAGATATGGAAGATAGAAACTGGGGCAAATTTTGCAAAAGAGTTCGAAGGCATAAAGATTATAATTGGGGCATATTTTTGCAAAATTGGTATGGCTAATCAAAGGATTAAGTGGCTTAGTTCTAAAAGTATTCGAGATCAGCATAAGTTGCAAAGACAAAGGACCTTCAGTTTGTTTCAAGATATGTCATGAGTTTGAGCTAAAGCAGAAATTTTAAATGCATTATAACTTCGGTCGTGTATCAATGATTATTTATTTTATCAAATTACTTTATTTTGCCTCTATCTTAAAATATTATACAATACTGAGTTCATAAATCAAGTCTCTGAGTATAATTTGCAAGCCCAAGTCTGAAGAAGAACAAGGGAGCAGCGGCAGCGAGTTCAAGATGAATCAGCACAAATCAAACACCCCTCCCCAAAACTAACAAAATTTTCTTTGAGAGCAGGAACATGAAAGCTTTAAATGAAAGGATCATTCGCATTGTGGATGAACAATTTATTGAACGCGCATCCAAAGTTGCCTTGCAGATCGCGTCGCATTGCCTTTTTCATAACCTAAAGCATTATGCTTTGTCATGAGTTATTGTCGAACAGGCGGCCTTTCTACCCCTATGACTTTCATCCCTAATAGGCAACAAAGCCGAGGCTGGTTTTGTGTTTTCAAAACTAAGCCAAATAGGGCATCGCTTTGTTTTAGTTGACAATCCGCACAAGGCCATCCTTGCTGGATTATCTCGCCAATTGATTTATCAATGGCTATCGCACTGACTACATTTCCGCACTATTCTGCTTTGCACTTGGTTTAAAAAAGTTAATTCCTTGTTTTACTCTTTCAGGTTGACCACCAGGCGGGGCTTCTCCCTTGTTGGACTTTCACGCCTATTGATTCGCTAAATCGCTTTTGCGTTGCTTTACATTTTACGCTAAATTGCTTTGTACTTGCTTTCAATTATGCCTTTGCACTTGCTTCATATTATGACTTGCTTTACTTTCAGGTTAACAGGTCAGCCCTGAGACCCTCCCTGCTTTGTGCCGGATCGGATCACCAGCTGATTTGTAGACAATCAATTCCAAGACCCTCCTTGCTGCGTTCCCGACCGGCATGCCAGTTGATTTGTCAAGATTGTTCAAATTGCTTTGCACTTGCTTTAAATTATGCCTTCGCATTTTCTTTGTATTACGTCTTGTTTTACTTTTCAGGTTAACAGGTCAGTCCCGAGACCCTCCTTACTTCGTGCCGGACCGGTTCGCCAGCTGATTTGTTCGACAATCAACCACAAGACCCTCCTTGCTTCATGCCCGACCGGCTTGCCAGTTGATTTGTCATGCTTGTTGAAAAGGATTTGCACTATGCCTTCGCACTTGCTTTATTGTTTCGCCAGTTGATTGGAAGACAATTTATCAAAGATATTGCACCTTGCACTTACAAATTACGTCATGCCTACCGTAAGCAATCGGGGGCTTTATTATGAGTCTATCGTGAGCAAGCGAAGACTTCATTAGCATTGAAGCCTACCATAAGCAATTGGAGGCCTTATTTTGAAGCCTATCATAAGCAATTGAAGGCTCTTTTATCATTGATCATACCGTAAGCAATCGGGGGTCTTATTATCAAGTCTATCGTGAGCAAGCGAAGACTTTATTAGCATTGAAGCCTACCATAAGCAATTGGAGGCCTTATTTTGAAGCCTATCATAAGCAATTGAAGGCTCTTTTATCATTGATCCTACCGTAAGCAATCGGGGGATCTTATTATCAAGTCTATCGTGAGCAAGCGAAGACTTCATTAGCATTGAAGCCTACCATAAGCAATTGGAGGCCTTATTCTGAAGCCTATCATAAGCAATTGAAGGCTCTTCTTTTATTGATCCTACCGTAAGCAATCGGGTGGGTCTTATTATCAAGTCTACAGTGAGCAAGCGAAGACTTCATTAGCATTGAAGCCTACCATAACCAATTGGAGGCTTTATTCTGAAGCCTATCATAAGCAATTGAAGGCTCTTCTTTTATTGATCCTACCGTAAGCAATCGGGGGTCTTATTATCAAGTCTATCGTGTGCAAGCGGAGACTTCATTAGCATTGAAGCCTACCATAAGCAATTGGAGGCCGTATTCTGAAGCCTATCATAAGCAATTGAAGGCTCTTTTAAGTTGAACATCAGATTCAAATAAGGATCAGCTTAGAGGTTCTCTGGGCGGAGTACTTTGTCAGTTGATCGAAGGAAGAACTTATCAATGATACCGCAACCAGCATTTACAATTTTATATTATTCCTTTATTTATTTCTCATTCCAATTATTACAGTTTATTAGCAGTTGCTCGCATACCGTTTGTTAAGTCTTTACAGAATTTTAGCGGCATCGCAGCAGCATTTGGAGCATAACGTGGAACTTTTCTTAGCAGTGAACTGGGGCAATCGTTGATATGAGCTAGACTCGTCAACGAGGATCTGAAGAATCGCACTCGGACAAGCAAGTTTTACCTAATCTTTCATTTCAGATTAGGCGTCAGTTTGAATTCTTTCCTATTCGTGCGTCCTTTCTTTTGTCAATCGTGCGAGTTTCGTGCCTAAGTATCGTTGAACTACATATGGCCTAATTCTCTTTCAGCCCGAGATATGTAGGCAACTCGGAAACCGGAGTTCGGCCATGTCCGTAAGCCTCGGCTTTTGGTCCATGGAATCAAAAGTCTTTGGCTTTATCGTGATAAAATTGGCTTTATGTCAACTTCTTTACCCAGAAAACTCTTTCATCCTTTTCCGGGTAAAGAGGGGCAGTTGTTGACACCCAATTTTGTCCCGAAAGTTTCAATTAAAAGCCTAATTATTTTAATTAAAATTAATTTAGAAATTAAAGGCAATTGATAAATTTAAGTTAAAAGTGGTTAAAATTGCAATGCGTAGCATTAATTTCAGCCTACCCTTACAATTCCCCCACTTACCTATTAATATCTAAAATTAGGCTAAAATCGTTCCTAGTCTCTAAATATTGCCCACCCATGCAAATGATACATAATACCTATACACACATTACATTATACGCATATCAGTTCCTTTGCAGCTCTCAATTACCCGCGACCCAATTCCCTTTCCCCAACCCGTTTTCTCTCAAGTTCGACCCTCGATTGATCTCCATTTCCTCCAAAATCGATCCGCTAGCAGCCAAAATCTCGTACCACTGGTCCCCATTCCTTTTCCCTCTCTCTAGTACAAGATCTCAATCGATCCTAGCCCTCCATTTTGAATCGCGGATCAATCCGAGCCGTAGAGGGATTCAACGTCCATTTTCTCTTTGAATCAGGGTGAAAGTAGTATAATCCAAGAGGATTATACTATTTTGACCCTGGTTTCGAATTGGAAAAGCAAAGGGAGTAAGGGTCGCTTTTGGGAATTCAAAGGGTCCGAAGCCCTAATCCGAGGTATATATATTCCTTATTTTGTTCATTTATAAGGGGGGGCTGAAAATTTTACTATAAAGAAACGGCAGAAAGAAAAAGAATAAAATCTGGAGTTCACTAATGATTGGTTTGAAAAGTGATTGTGGTTTGATTTCTAGCTGATTCCAGTTGATATTCTCATTTATCTTCTTAATCGTCGCATCGTCATTTGAGTCGTTAACCTCGCTCGCGTCGCACTTAGTTCGAGTCGCTTTTCTTCGAATCCTCTCCTCAGTTCACTGCCTCGCAAAAGGTGATTTCTTTTAGTTCTTTACAATATTCTACTTTCTTGAGTTGTTTATGGAATTCTAATGCGAATTGTGTTTGTGTGTATCACCTGAGTTGTGTTTAAAACAGAAAATGTTTGTGTTCTTGTTTAAAGCCTAAAATGTGAAGTTATCTTTGCTTACCTAAATGGTCTCTGTGCAACTTGCCTTCAATTTAGCATCTAACTGTGAAAAGGGCTAAGTTTTAAGCTTGTTCGTTTGAAATTTTGCTTGCTTAGAATCTGTTGTAGTATCAGGAAATAGAGCTTCATTCTTTGGTCTTCGTTCTGGTGATTTCTGTTTGTGTTTCCTATTTCTAAGCTGTTTTCTGCTTCTGTCCAGCATGTTTCTTAAGGGCAGTTTCTTGTCCATCTTTTCTAGTTTTTCCGGTCAGGTGTGTGAGTGTGTGCTTGTATGTGAATGTATTCATTTGTGTGTGCCAAGTTTTAAGCTTTGAATGTGTGTTAGCAAGGTGCAGTGTGTGAATAAATTGGTGTGCAGTTTAGGTGCCAATGGGTGCAGTTTGTTCAGGTTGAAGGTTTTGTTCAGGAAGAGGGAGCATAGGAGTTTTATTTTCTGGTGTATATGAGGGTGCTCTGTAGATTCTGTGCAAAGGTAGGATGATGCAGGGTATGTTCTTGTCTCAGCTTTGTTCCTGGTAAGTTAGTTGTTCAGGGTGCATATGGAGTTTGTTCAGGTGTTTGTAGGTGTTTGGAAGGGTTCTTGTTGGTTTGAAATTGGTTGTTGTTAGTTCTATTGGTGTTAGGTGTGTAGGTTCAAGTGAGAGTTGTGAGAGTATGTGCTGTGTGTGAATAGAAAGAGGCTTCAGGTGGTTCAGTTGCTTTCAGGTTTAAGGGGCTGTTTGGAGTGTAGTCTGGCTGAGATAGTAGCTTGTTCTGCTTAGTGGGTTTCTGGTGAGTTTGCAGGTCAGGGCTGGTTTCTTCTTGGTCCTGTAGGTTGTTCAAGCTGTAGTATGTGTTAGTTGTGAGCAGGGGAAGCATTTGAAGGGTGCTGCAGGGTCTGAAAGCATGCAGGGGTTGGCTCTGTTGGTTTAAGTAGGTATGTGAGTGAGGGAGTCTGTGAGGAGGCTGCATTCCAGGTAGCTCGATTGGTTTGAGTTTGGTTCAAATAGTCTGCAATTTAGTGTAGGAGGTGTGGTTGTTTCTAGGCAAATTGTGAGGTGTTTCAAGTGCTTTAGGATGGAGTAGAATTTGCAGGCAGAGGGATGCAGATGCATCAGGTGTTCGGTTTAGCTTTAGAAGTGTGTGAGTTCTCAGGAAGCAGTGATGTTTTCAGGGGTGTTTTAGGTTAGCTATAGAGGTTAAAGGGTGAGGCTGTTTCTGTTTCCTGTGAGTGGTAAGGATGTTTTGGTTCAGGTTGTTTGCCTGGTATTTTGTCCAGTAGTTTTGAGGTCTGTTTTGGTTGTGATGAAGTAGGAGGAAGGCAGAGGTCTGAGGTAGCGCAGTAAAGAAGCAGGGAATCATGAGAATGTAGGAGTGTTTATGGTGCTGTGTGAGGAGAGGTTCTGGGAGTTTGATAGGCAGGTGTTAGCAAAGTTTTGCAGGGGTGTGGGGTTCATGTAGGCAGTGAGGGAGTAGTAGAAGTGTAAAGGTGTTTGGAGTTAGTCTTAGGTTGGAGTTTGGGGTTTCAGATTGAAGCTTTTGAAAGGTATAAAGGCTGCTTCTATGCTTAATTAGTCGAAGGTCGCGTGGTCTGATGTCTGTTCTCATTTCCTCATGTTTATTTTTTAGATTAAAGTCAATTTTGTACTCCATCTATTTGGGTCTGTTCCCTCTAAATTTTCCAAGGATCCGTTGTTCTATGATAGGGTAAGCTGTTATGTTTCTGGGAGGTTTTCTTGAGCCAAAGAGTTGGTCTTCCCTGGTTTTCTGTTCTTAGTTTAGCTTCAGCCTGAAGTTGTTGCTTATGATTTGTCTATTGCCCCATCTTCCTTTGAATGATTTATGTTTCAATCCTTAGAAGTTGATTATGAGTTGGAGTTGCTCTCTAAATGTGCTTGCTGTTGTTAGGTGTTAATTGGCTTTAGGTTGAGAAAATCACCTCCACATGGTTTACGTAAATGAAAGTTGAATCTTTACTGCCCTGATTCGCTTTCCTTCTAAGTTTCTTTATGTGAAGTCCTTGTTTATAACTCATGGCTTGAGATTTCTTTTACATCTACTAGTTGTTGCTCCTAGCTTAGAACCAAGTTCTTAAGTCATTTTTCGTTATTCCATTAAGGTTGCAATTGTGCAGCTACCTGCTTATTATTTTGATTCGTCAACTGACTTGGTTATGAAATGTGTCAAAAGCATGAAAAGTTTTAGCAGGGTTATAAGAGTTTGTAAGATTCAAAGTGAATATCTCCTATTCATTGTTTGTGTCGGATTGTTTTCTCTTAAGTTTCTAAAAATGTGTTTTCATTATGTTGCTTCTGTGACTTTGTTTGGCGAAACTCTTAATTGCGTTTATGAAATGCTAGAATAATTTGTCTTGTTTGTTATCATTTTCTTAAAGTGCGATTCTAATCTTTATCTCGTGCTATCTTTTGCATGAATACTTTTGGGGACGATTTCGAGTTGGTTAAAACTCACAAATTGGGGCGGCCGTTTGCATTTGAAGTTATTTGCTCCGCTCCACATTTTCGGGACTTGATATCCCCGAAAATGTAAATGAAAAAATGAGAATCACAAAGTCCAAGGCTCAATGATGAGTTTGCACTTTCGGGTTCTATCTTCTAAACTCCATCCTTTCCCGCTCCCTTAGAAAATGCATGTTGTACAGGATTTCCCCATAGACCGGATTAGTAGCCCGGTAGGATAGAAATGATACTTGAATTGTGAATAACTATTGTAAATCACTTAAATTGTTTTTAATATGAATACTTTGTATCATTCCTTTGCGAATCGCTGATTTATTTGTGGATGTTTAGAATCATTTATCAATTAATGAGTGCAAATAAAATTCGATTAAAATCGTATCCTCGTCATAATTCGCATTTGAATTGCTTATTTATTTATTATTTTAAATTTTTAATTATTTATTTATCTAATCTAATTTATTAATTTAGTTAATCAATTAAATTTTAATCCTTTATTTATTTATTTAATCTAATCTATTTAATTTCAATTAATTATTTATTTAATTAACTAATATTTATTTATTTATCTAATTAATCGATTAGTATTCATTTAATTGAAATCGGCAAGTAATCATTTATTTAATTAATTTATTTATTTGCTTATTTATTTATCTATTTATTCAATCAATTAATTAATCCTTTATTATTATACAATTATTTATCTAGTTTGTTTTTATTTAATTATCTAACTCCATTTAACCTTTACTTATATATTTATTAATTAATTGATCATTATTTCATTATCCATTTAATTAATCTCAAATTTGATATTTATTTATCTGAGTATTGGCATAATCAAACCTTATCTTATTTATATTATATCATTCATTATCTATTTATCTTTATTCAAAATTTATCCTAAGTTTATTATCCTTAACAAATTCGTGAAAACCGCCGGATTAACCACTTTTAACGGATTTTCGAAAGTGCTCCCGCAAGGGACCTTCTTTCGAATTTAATAGAACAACTTACCTAGAATCTCTGATTTTAATTTAATTTCCTTTAAAATAAAGAATAAATTGCACTCATTAGTTAACTTAGGTTCCTAATAATCCTTAAATTAGGTGGCGACTCCAAAGGAAACCTTTTGGAGTCCCATTTTGTTGAAATATACCCGAAACCTATCTTTTCTTAAAGAAAGGGTAATTTTTTGGGGTTCAACAGCGTGGCGACTCTGCTGGGGATACGCAAATGGTTCTAACCAAAAGGCTTTCACGAATTTGTTGTTTGTATTGTTTGAGTTGTATGCCGATACTAGTATGCGTAGCTTATTTAATTATTGCGTTTGTATGTTGAAACTGGCATGATTATATCTACTACTTATTTGCGAGCATGCTTAGTTAATTTAATTGATTGTTGTGTGTCATGAAAGCATGTCACTACACCCTCTTTGTGCACATATAAACTGGCATTCCGTTCATACTTCCCCCCACTCCTGGGAACCTCTTGCATTCTCACTCAAATATCCGCGAGGTGTGTGCATACGCACCCGCAATTTCTTCCACTAAAGAACCCTTTGACGAGTTGGTGTACCGGCGGATTGCCGTGGGAGTTATTCGACCACGAAGCCGCCTGCCACTCACCTGTTAGCCTCAACCGTTAACCCACTCTTAGACAGAGTTTTAGGAGCATGCATGCATTTACACTTTAGTCTGGACCCGGTCCTTGGTACAGCCTCCATAGTTAGGAAACCACCCTTATGTCAGCGGGTTTTTTAAAAAAACCCAACGGCAATGCATATTATGTGCTATGTGATGACGAATCCTCAGTCCTAACCATGTTTTGAGCAAAATCAGATTTGGAATTTTGTCTTCTATGTTGTCTTTTAGAATTGCTGTCCGGGGAAGTTAGGATGATTTGGTTGGTTTGTATTTTGGAGATGGACTGATGTAGTGAGATCTAAGAGGCGAAGCCCCTGGTGTCTTTAAAAGGATCGGTGGGGTCCCTCTCGTGAATGGCTTTGCGTGTGTGCAGGCCTATGTTGATTATCCAGCTGCAACTTTATAAAATTGAAGTATGCTTGTCGCATACTAGGAGAGCGAAGCCCCTATGTCTTTGAATGACCATTGGGGTCCCTCCTTGAAGACCAGTGCGGTCTTGGCTATCTAGGAAACTGAGAGGCTTGATTAAAGCCGAGGACCAGTGAGGAGCATTATGAACAAGGTCTGTGAGCCTTGCAAAGCCTAGGAAGCTGAGAGGCTTGTCTAAAGCCGAGGACCAGTGAGGTTTTATTTTGAAAGGCCGATTGGCGCCTTTCATGACTTGCAGTCTGGTATTGTGAAGGCAGTTGGAAATCTCACCCTTGGATGTTGTGAAATAATTGGGAGTTGTGATTGGAGGAGTATGGATATTTGCAAAAGGTATGGAAGATTGTTTCAGGTTTAGGCATTTGGGTTTAGAAATTTGGTGCAGATGTTGTGGAGAGCATGAGCTATATTAGAATTTCGAGTTGATACCAATTTTTGGAAGTTAGTTGGGATAATGGAATGGCAGTGTCGAGGTGGAAAGCTGATTATTATCAATTATTGTTACTATTTATCGCTTACTCTAAATCTGAATTGCTCAAAACTGGCATGAACTATTTTTCGTTACCACTTGTTTGCGCGTCTTAGGCCCACCTCTGGCAAAGAGGCACCTTACAGGGTAGGAAGCGTTCGCATTTTCATTTACGCCCAACTACTTGTGTTTGCCACATGTCGAACTTGTTTAAAATGCAAAGCGCTACGTGATGCGCGCTACGTGGTTTGTGTGCAGTTTTGCCAATGACATGCAAACTAACATGGCTACTTTTGAACTTTTTCTTTTGTTTTGTTTATCCCCCATTCAGAGGTTTGATTTGTGCTGATTTAAGCTGGCTGATCACTCCTATTACACAAGGACAAAGGACCAATCTGCATACTGGTACACATTTCCACAACTGACAATGACTGGAATAGATGATGAACCTCGCAATACCGAGAAAAATCTTGCAACTCCTGAATCATCAAGAGGAAATGTCATTATTGCTCAAGACGAACTGATTCTTGAAATGGCTAAGGAACTACAGATGTTAAAAGATGAGCTGGCTGCGGTAAAAGGGCAAACTACTAAAAACACGCCGCTGCGTGGGCCCGATGCATCCCACTCTCTAGGTCAAATGGGACAATCTCTGGGGCAATCTTTGAACTCAATTGATGGGGTTGCCAATATGAACACACCTTTGAACACCCACAATTCCTTAAAAGCACCAGTCCACCAAAGCAACTTGCCACTTGTCCAAGCTCCACCTCCAAATAACGCTCAATTTAGCCAAACAATCAACCGACCACCCATCTACCCATCACATCAACAACACCCATCATACACCCCGCACCCTGCCAATACTTATTATCAGACACACACTCCATATCCATACCAAACCTCCACTTACCAAAATGAACCCATCCCGCAAGCTTATACTGAAAATCCGTCCGCACCATTATTCCAAGTGGCGGTATCTAGCGGGCAAGATGTTCCTATTGTGCAAATTGATGATTACACCAATCCTCCTTATGTGAAGTTTCAAAATGGTGTTAGAAGAGCTGAAAAAGCAGTCGATGGGGGTGAAGATTTGGAGAAAAAAGTACAAGGTTGGGTGATGAGTGCTCTTAGCAAAGCATCAAAAGGCAAGGACAAGGAAAGTCTAGAATATGAAGACTTGTGTGTTCATCCTGGGATTGAATACCCAGAAGGGTACAATGTACCAAAGTTTGTTAAGTTTGATGGCAAAGGCAACCCCCGAGGCCATTTGAGAAGGTACTGTGAAACCTTGGGAGTGGGGAAGAATGAAGAGCTCCGTATGAAATTATTCATTTATAGTCTTGAAGGCGAAGCTTTAGACTGGTACTCCGAGCAGGACCCCTCAAAATGGATTAACTGGAGGAGTATGGCTCACGACTTCATGGAGCGTTTTGGTTTCCATGCTGAAATACCATTAGATCGGTTGGCTATTGCAAGGTTTAGGAAGAAGTCGACCGAGACCTTTAGGGAATACGCGGTACGTTGGAGGAGTGAGGCTGCCAAAGTTAAGCCTCCCATAAGTGAGGAAGAGTTTGTGGGACATTTCATCGAGACATTGGATGAATTCTACTACGATCGAATGGCATCTATGACTAACTCTACTTTTGCCAATCTAGTGAAAACGGGGGAGATGTATGAAGCTGGTTTGAAATCTGGTAGGATCAAAAATTTGGCCGCTTTGCAAGCTACAAGTAAGGCAATCCAGTTTGGGTCTGGTAATGGCTTTAATAAAAAGAAGAAAGAGGAAGTGGGAGCTGTTGTGGGAGACATCGAGCGTCGACCGGCTGGAAAGTTGAATTTTGACAATTCGTTTGCTTTTCCTACCTACCAAAGCCCATATTACCCAAATTATCCCACTCACTACCAGATGCCACCTGTTCCTTATCTGGTTTACAATGCACAAGCAAATTACTACCAACCTAGAGCACATGCACCTAATCAATACCCTCGTCCGCCAAATTTTCAAGCACCCCAAAATTACCAGCCTCGTCCTCCTATTCGTCCCAATGTGCAAGGGTTTAATCAGAATTACGAAAAGAGAGCAACCAAAACCTATACTCCTATAGCCGAGTCATATGGCCAGCTTTTTGAGAGATTAAGAACTGCGGGAGTTGTGCAGCCTATCCCTGATAACACTCCAAACCACCTCCAAAATGGTATGATGAAAATAAGCACTGTGCTTATCACTCAGGGGCAGCCGGCCATGATATTGAGAGATGTTATACTTTCAAAGACAAGGTCGAGGGTCTAATCAAAGCAGGCACCATTCAACTCACTGGCACTCAGCCAAATGTGCATGATAATCCTCTTCCCAATCATGGTAACAATGCAGTTAATATGATTTCTCTTTAGGAAGAGCCAAATCTGAAGGGCACCATAGTCTCTATCTATGATGTAAAGGTTGATAGTATTGCTTTTAAGGTACCTAAGCAAGCACTAACTCTGTTGCCAAAGAATGAGGGAACTTTTGGCCTAGGTGTCAACCCCACTGAAAGAAAGATGGAAAAGGTTGAGTCTGAGAAGAAGGCGACTAGTGTCATGCTACAACCTCTTTTACCATTGAACCAGTCATTTGTCCAAGCGCCAGAAATGGCCGTGCAGAATTTGATTGAAGGTGTTGGCAGCCTATTCTTGAATGATGGATTGAAATGCAGTGCAACTATTGAAGATTTTGAGAAAGAGCCACATGTGCAGAATGCTGAACCAAGTGATGTGATGGCTAATTGGACTTGTGGTCCAAAAGAGACTTGATGAATGAACTCGTTATTTTTGTTTTGGCATCACAGTCAGCTTGAGGCCCTGAACTGTGTTTTGCACTTTGTTTATGTTTATGTCTATGTCTTTAAAATAACTCTTTTAAATCCTGCATGTTTACTTTTATGTTGTATGCCTCCCTAAATTAGGTTTTGAATAAACAAATGCACAGCATTCCTACCTTATTATTTTACTATACTTTAACTATTTATGTGCTTTATTATTTGCTTCTGATTAATAAACTTACTAATGTTTCAAATTAAAAAAAAACCTGCTTGAACTTTGCTTGTGATCCATAACGAAACAGCTGAACGATTTAAGGATGATGCACTGGAAGGTTACTTTTTGCACTCTTTGGATATTACATTACCGTTAGAACTTCAAACTGGGGCAGCTTTATTTGCTGGCAATTGGAGCCGAAGCGGTTTGTCTATACAAATGGAAGTCCTTTATTTGAGAAACCATTCAAGAAGATAAGTTGGAAGATGTTGAATGCACAAAGAGAAGATTTGAATAGTTTACTTCAAACCGGGGCAATTGGTGTTGAAGAAGCTCTTTCCTAACTAAGAAGAAGCAACGGGAAAATTTGCGCCAAATTGGCAATGTCATTATGTGGAAGAACACTAATCCTGGCAGATATTTATAATCAAGTTTGGCCAAAGATAATCAACGCAGATGCCGTCAAAAGATAATATGTCTGAAGCAACCGCAAGTTAGCATTGGTTTGGATGTAATCGTTGATGTAATGCGAACCACGCGTAACCTGATTCCCGAGGCGGGATACGTAGGCAACTCATATAGAGTTCGGTTGCACTAGCACAGGAATCCCCTATTTCCTCTTTTATGTATTTTTGAACTACTTCTGACCTGATTCCTGGAATGGCAACAGGATAAGTAGGCAATCCCCATCGGATTCGGTCAAAATATTGTAACACTTTAGGCTTGTTTATCTTTTATGATGTAATGCCGAACTATGCATCTGGGCAGATGCGTGGATTTTCCAATTCGGATACGGCTTCGTACTTAGATTGCCATATCTTCCCAAAAAATATTTATGTAAGCAGAACTACGCACAGTCTGATTCCCGTGGAGGGATATGTAGGCGCTCTTAACGGGCTCGACTCCATAATATTAAAATTTTCAGTCTCCCCTAAGGCAAGCAACTGGGCAATTTTGCCAAATAATTTGAAGATTTGAGAGATAGCAACTGGGGCAATTTTTGCAAAGATAATTTGAAGATATGGAAGATAGAAACTGGGGCAAATTTTGCAAAAGAGTTCGAAGGCATAAAGATTATAACTGGGGCAGATTTTTGCAAAATTGGTATGGCTTATCAAAGGATTAAGTGGCTAAGTTCTAAAAGTATTCGAGATCAGCATAAGTTGCAAAGACAAAGGACGTTCAGTTTGTTTCAAGATATGTCATGAGTTTGAGCTAAAGCAGAAATTTTAAATGCATTATAACTTCGGTCGTGTATCAATGATTATTTATTTTATCAAATTACTTTATTTTGCCTCTATCTTAAAATATTATACAATATTGAGTTCATAAATCAAGTCTCTGAGTATAATTTGCAAGCCCAAGTCTGAAGAAGAACAAGGGAGCAGCGGCAGCAAGTTCAAGATGAATCAGCACAAATCAAACACCCCTCCCCAAAACTAACAAAATTTTCTTTGAGAGCAGGAACATGAAAGCTTGAAATGAAAGGATCATTCGCATTGTGGATGAACAATTTATTGAACGCGCATCCAAAGTTGCCTTGCAGATCGCGTCGCATTGCCTTTTTCATAACCTAAAGCATTATGCTTTGTCATGAGTTATTGTCAAACAGGCGGCCTTTCTACCCCTATGACTTTCATCCCTAATAGGCAACAAAGCCGAGGCTGGTTTTGTGTTTTCTAAACTAAGCCAAATAGGGCATCGCTTTGTTTTAGTTGACAATCCGCACAAGGCCATCCTTGCTGGATTATCTCGCCAATTGATTTATCAATGGCTATCGCACTGACTACATTTCCGCACTATTCTGCTTTGCACTTGCTTTAAAAAAGTTAATTCCTTGTTTTACTCTTTCAGGTTGACCACCAGGCGGGGCTTCTCCCTTGTTGGACTTTCACGCCTATTGATTCGCTAAATCGCTTTTGCGTTGCTTTACATTTTACGCTAAATTGCTTTGTACTTACTTTCAATTATGCCTTTGCACTTGCTTCATATTATGACTTGCTTTACTTTCAGGTTAACAGGTCAGCCCTGAGACCCTCCCTGCTTTGTGCCGGATCGGATCACCAGCTGATTTGTAGACAATCAATTCCAAGACCCTCCTTGCTGCGTTCCCGACCGGCTTGCCAGTTGATTTGTCAAGATTGTTCAAATTGCTTTGCACTTGCTTTAAATTATGCCTTCGCATTTTCTTTGTATTACGTCTTGTTTTACTTTTCAGGTTAACAGGTCAGTCCCGAGACCCTCCTTACTTCGTGCCGGACCGGTTCGCCAGCTGATTTGTTCGACAATCAACCACAAGACCCTCCTTGCTTCATGCCCGATCGGCTTGCCAGTTGATTTGTCATGCTTGTTGAAAAGGATTTGCACTATGCCTTCGCACTTGCTTTATTGTTTCGCCAGTTGATTGGAAGACAATTTATCAAAGATATTGCACCTTGCACTTACAAATTACGTCATGCCTACCGTAAGCAATCGGGGGCTTTATTATGAGTCTATCGTGAGCAAGCGAAGACTTCATTAGCATTGAAGCCTACCATAAGCAATTGGAGGCCTTATTTTGAAGCCTATCATAAGCAATTGAAGGCTCTTTTATCATTGATCATACCGTAAGCAATCGGGGGTCTTATTATCAAGTCTATCGTGAGCAAGCGAAGACTTTATTAGCATTGAAGCCTACCATAAGCAATTGGAGGCCTTATTTTGAAGCCTATCATAAGCAATTGAAGGCTCTTTTATCATTGATCCTACCGTAAGCAATCGGGGGATCTTATTATCAAGTCTATCATGAGCAAGCGAAGACTTCATTAGCATTGAAGCCTACCATAAGCAATTGGAGGCCTTATTCTGAAGCCTATCATAAGCAATTGAAGGCTCTTCTTTTATTGATCCTACCGTAAGCAATCGGGTGGGTCTTATTATCAAGTCTACCGTGAGCAAGCGAAGACTTTATTAGCATTGAAGCCTACCATAAGCAATTGGAGGCCTTATTCTGAAGCCTATCATAAGCAATTGAAGGCTCTTCTTTTATTGATCCTACCGTAAGCAATCGGGGGTCTTATTCTCAAGTCTATCATGTGCAAGCGGAGACTTCATTAGCATTGAAGCCTACCATAAGCAATTGGAGGCCGTATTCTGAAGCCTATCATAAGCAATTGAAGGCTCTTTTAAGTTGAACATCAGATTCAAATAAGGATCAGCTTAGAGGTTCTCCGGGCGGAGTACTTTGTCAGTTGATCGAAGGAAGAACTTATCAATGATACCGCAACCAGCATTTACAATTTTATATTATCCCTTTATTTATTTCTCATTCCAATTATTACAGTTTATTAGCAGTTGCTCGCATACCGTTTGTTAAGTCGTTACAGAATTTTAGCGCATCGCAGCAGCATTTGGAGCATAACGTGGAACTTTTCTTAGCAGTGAACTGGGGCAATCGTTGATATGAGCTAGACTCGTCAACGAGGATCCGAAGAATCGCACTCGGACAAGCAAGTTTTACCCAATCTTTCATTTCAGATTAGGCGTCAGTTTGAATTCTTTCCTATTCGTGCGTCCTTTCTTTTGTCAATCATGCGAGTTTCGTGCCTAAGTGTCGTTGAACTACATATGGCCTAATTCTCTTTCAGCCCGAGATATGTAGGCAACTCGGAAACCGGAGTTCGGCCATGTCCGTAAGCCTCGGCTTTTGGTCCATGGAATCAAAAGTCTTTGGCTTTATCGTGACAAAATTGGCTTTATGTTAACTTCTTTACCCAGAAAACTCTTTCATCCTTTTCCGGGTAAAGAGGGGCAGCTGTTGACACCCAATTTTGTCCCGAAAGTTTCAATGAAAAGCCTAATTATTTTATTTAAAATTAATTTAGAAATTAAAGGCAATTGATAAATTTAAGTTAAAAGTGGTTAAAATTGCAATGCGTAGCATTAATTTTAGCCTACCCTTACAATTCCCCCACTTACCTATTAACATCTAAAATTAGGCTAAAATCGTTCCTAGTCTCTAAATATTGCCCACCCATGCAAATGATACATAATACCTATACACACATTACATTATACACATATCAGTTCCTTTGCAGCTCTCAATTACCCGCGACCCAATTCCCTTTCCCCAACCCGTTTTCTCTCAAGTTCGACCCTCGATTGATCTCCATTTCCTCCAAAATCGATCCGCTAGCAGCCAAAATCTCGTACCACTGGTCCCCATTCCTTTTCCCTCTCTCTAGCCCTCCATTTTGAATCGCGGATCAACCCGAGCCGTAGAGGGATTCAACGTCCATTTTCTCTTTGAATCAGGGTGAAAGTAGTATAATCCAAGAGGATTATAATATTTTGACCCTGGTTTCAAAGGGGAAAAGCAAAGGGAGTAAGGGTCGCTTTTGGGAATTCAAAGGGTCCGAAGCCCTAATCCGAGGTATATATATTCCTTATTTTGTTCATTTATGGGGGGGGGGGGGGCTGAAAATTTTACTATAAAGAAACGGCAGAAAGAAAAAGAATAAAATCTGGAGTTCACTAATGATTGGTTTGAAAAGTGATTGTGGTTTGATTTCTAGCTGATTCCAGTTGAAATTCTCATTTATCTTCTTAATCGTCGCATCGTCATTTGAGTCGTTAACCTCGCTCGCGTCGCACTTAGTTCGAGTCGCTTTTCTTCGAATCCTCTCCTCAGTTCACTGCCTCGCAAAAGGTGATTTTTTTTAGTTCTTTACAATATTCTGCTTTCTTGAGTTGTTTATGGAATTCTAATGCGAATTGTGTTTGTGTGTATCACCTGAGTTGTGTTTAAAACAGAAAATGTTTTTGTTCTTGTTTAAAGCCTAAAATGTGAAGTTATCTTTGCTTACCTAAATGGTCTCTGTGTAACTTGCCTTCAATTTAGCATCTAACTGTGAAAAGGGCTAAGTTTTAAGCTTGTTCGTTTGAAATTTTGCTTGCTTAGAATCTGTTGTAGTATCAGGAAATAGAGCTTCATTCTTTGGTCTTCGTTCTGGTGATTTCTGTTTGTGTTTCCTATTTCTAAGCTGTTTTCTGCTTCTGTCCAGCATGTTTCTTAATGGCAGTTTCTTGTCCATCTTTTCTAGTTTTTCCGGTCAGGTGTGTGAGTGTATGCTTGTATGTGAGTGTGTGCTTGTATGTGAATGTATTCATTTGTGTGTGCCAAGTTTTAAGCTTTGAATGTGTGTTAGCAAGGTGCAGTGTGTGAATAAATTGGTGTGCAGTTTAGGTGCCAATGGGTGCAGTTTGTTCAGGTTGAAAGTTTTGTTCAGGAAGAGGGAGCATAGGAGTTTTATTTTCTGGTGTATATGAGGGTGCTCTGTAGATGCTGTGCAAAGGTAGGATGATGCAGGGTATGTTCTTGTCTCAGCTTTGTTCCTGGTAAGTTAGTTGTTCAGGGTGCATATGGAGTTTGTTCAGGTGTTTGTAGGTGTTTGGAAGGGTTCTTGTTGGTTTGAAATTGGTTGTTGTTAGTTCTATTGGTGTTAGGTGTGTAGGTTCAAGTGAGAGTTGTGAGAGTATGTGCTGTGTGTGAATAGAAAGAGGCTTCAGGTGGTTCAGTTGCTTTCAGGTTTAAGGGGCTGTTTGGAGTGTAGTCTGGCTGAGATAGTAGTTGGTTCTGCTTAGTGGGTTTCTGGTGAGTTTGCAGGTTAGGGCTGGTTTCTTCTTGGTCCTGTAGGTTGTTCAAGCTGTAGTATGTGTTAGTTGTGAGCAGGGGAAGCATTTGAAGGGTGCGGCAGGGTCTGAAAGCATGCAGGGGTTGGCTCTGTTGGTTTAAGTAGGTATGTGAGTGAGGGAGTCTGTGAGGAGGCTGCATTCCAGGTAGCTCGATTGGTTTGAGTTTGGTTCAAATAGTCTGCAATTTAGTGTAGGAGGTGTGGTTGTTTCTAGGCAAATTGTGAGGTGTTTCAAGTGCTTTAGGATGGAGTAGAATTTGCAGGCAGAGGGATGCAGATGCATCAGGTGTTCGGTTTAGCTTTAGAAGTGTGTGAGTTCTCAGGAAGCAGTGATGTTTTCAGGGGTGTTTTAGGTTAGCTATAGAGGTTAAAGGGTGAGGCTGTTTCTGTTTCCTATGAGTGGTAAGGCTGTTTTGGTTCAGGTTGTTTGCCTGGTATTTCGTCCAGTAGCGCAGTAAAGAAACAAGGAATCATGAGAATGTAGGAGTGTTTATGGTGCTGTGTGAGGAGAGGTTCTGGGAGTTTGATAGGCAGGTGTTAGCAAAGTTTTGCAGGGGTGTGGGGTTCATGTAGGCAGTGAGGGAGTAGTAGAAGTGTAAAGGTGTTTGGAGTTAGTTTAGGTTGGAGTTTGGGGTTTCAGATTGAAGCTTTTGAAAGGTATAAAGGCTGCTTCTATGCTTAATTAGTCGAAGGTCGCGTGGTCGGATGTCTGTTCTCATTTCCTCATATTTATTTTTTAGATTAAAGTCAATTTTGTACTCCATCTATTTGGGTCTGTTCCCTCTAAATTTTCCAAGGATCAGTTGTTCTATGATAGGGTAAGCTGTTATGTTTCTGGGAGGTTTTCTTGAGCCAAAGAGTTGGTCTTCCCTGGTTTTTTGTTCTTAGTTTAGCTTCAGCCTGAAGTTGTTGCTTATGATTTGTCTATTGCCCCATCTTCCTTTGAATGATTTATGTTTCAATCCTTAGAAGTTGATTATGAGTTGGAGTTGCTCTCTAAATGTGCTTGCTGTTGTTAGGTGTTAATTGGCTTTAGGTTGAGAAAATCACCTCCACATGGTTTACGTAAATGAAAATTGAATCTTTACTGCCCTGATTCGCTTTCCTTCTAAGTTTCTTTATGTGAAGTTTGTTTATAACTCATGGCTTGAGATTTCTTTTACATCTACTAGTTGTTGCTCCTAGCTTAGAACCAAGTTCTTAAGTCATTTTTCGTTATTCCATTAAGGTTGCAATTGTGCAGCTACCTGCTTATTATTTTGATTCGTCAACTGACTTGGTTATGAAATGTGTCAAAAGCATGAAAAGTTTTAGCAGGGTTATAAGAGTTTGTAAGATTCAAAGTGAATGTCTCCTATTCATTGTTTGTGTCGGATTGTTTTCTCTTAAGTTTCTAAAAATGTGTTTTCATTATGTTGCTTCTGTGACTTTGTTTGGCGAAACTCTTAATTGCGTTTATGAAATGCTAGAATAATTTGTCTTGTTTGTTATCATTTTCTTAAAGTGCGATTCTAATCTTTATCTCGTGCTATCTTTTGCATGAATACTTTTGGGGACGATTTCGAGTTGGTTAAAACTCACAAATTGGGGCGGCCGTTTGCATTTGAAGTTATTTGCTCCGCTCCACATTTTCGGGACTTGATATCCCCGAAAATGTAAAAGAAAAAATGAGAATCACAAAGTCCAAGGCTCAATGATGAGTTTGCACTTTCGGGTTCTATCTTCTAAACTCCATCCTTTCCCGCTCCCTTAGAAAATGCATGTTGTACAGGATTTTCCCATAGACCGGATTAGTAGCCCGGTAGGATAGAAATGATACTTGAATTGTGAATAACTATTGTAAATATCTTAAATTGTTTTTAATATGAATACTTTGTATCATTCCTTTGCGAATCGCTGATTTATTTGTGGATGTTTAGAATCATTTGTCAATTAATGAGTGCAAATAAAATTCGATTAAAATCGTATCCTCGTCATAATTCGCATTTGAATTTCTTATTTATTTATTATTTTAAATTTTCAATTATTTATTTATCTAATCTAATTTATTAATTTAGTTAATCAATTAAATTTTAATCCTTTATTTATTTATTTAATCTAATCTATTTAATTTCAATTAATTATTTATTTAATTAACTAATATTTATTTATTTATCTAATTAATCGGTTATTATTCATTTAATTGAAATCGGCAAGTAATCATTTATTTAATTAATTTATTTGTTAACTCCATTTAACCTTTACTTATTTATTTATTAATTAATTGATCATTATTTCATTATCCATTTAATTAATCTCAAATTTGATATTTATTTATCTGAGTATTGGCATAATCAAACCTTATCTTATTTATATTATATCATTCATTATCTATTTATCTTTATTCAAAATTTATCCTAAGTTAATTATCCTTAACAAATTCGTGAAAACCGCCGGATTAACCGCTTTTAGCGGATTTTCGAAAGTGCTCCCGCAAGGGACCTTCTTTCGAATTTAATAGAACCACTTACCTAGAATCTCTGATTTTAATTTAATTTCCTTTAAAATAAAGAATAAATTGCACTCATTAGTTAACTTAGGTTCCTAATAATCCTTAAATTAGGTGACGACTCCAAAGTAAACCTTTTGGAGTCCCATTTTGTTGAAATATACCCGAAACCTATCTTTTCTTAAAGAAAGGGTAATTTTTTGGGGTTCAACAGCGTGGTGACTCTGCTGGGGATACGCAAATGGTTCTAACCAAAAGGCTTTCACGAATTTGTTGTTTGTATTGTTTGAGTTGTATGCCGATACTAGTATGCGTAGCTTATTTAATTATTGCGTTTGTATGTTGAAACTGGCATGATTATATCTACTAATTATTTGCGAGCATGCTTAGTTAATTTAATTGATTGCTGTGTGTCACGAAAGCATGTCACTACACCCTCTTTGTGCACATATAAACTGGCATTCCGTTCATACTTCCCCCCACTCCTGGGAACCTCTTGCATTCTCACTCAAATATCCGCGAGGTGTGTGCATACGCACCCGCAATTTCTTCCACTAAAGAACCCTTTGACGAGTTGGTGTACCGGCGGATTGTCGTGGGAGTTATTCGACCACGAAGCCGCCTGCCACTCACCTGTTAGCCTCAACCGTTAACCCACTCTTAGACGGAGTTTTAGGAGCATGCATGCATTTACACTTTAGTCTGGACCCGGTCCTTGGTACCGCCTCCATAGTTAGGAAACCACCCTTCGTCAGCGGGTTTTTTAAAAAAACCCAACGGCAATGCATATTATGTGCTATGTGATGACGAATCCTCAGTCCTAACCATGTTTTGAGCAAAATCAGATTTGGAATTTTGTCTTCTATGTTGTCTTTTAGAATTGCTGTCCGGGAAAGTTAGGCAGATTTGGTTGGTTTGTGTTTTGGAGATGGACTGATGTAGTGAGATCTAAGAGGCGAAGCCCCTGGTGTCTTTAAAAGGATCGGTGGGGTCCCTCTCGTGAATGGCTTTGCGTGTGTGCAGGCCTATGTTGATTATCCAGCTGCAACTTTATAAAATTGAAGTATGCTTGTCGCATACTAGGAGAGCGAAGCCCCTATGTCTTTGAATGACCATTGGGGTCCCTCCTTGAAGACCAGTGGGGTCTTGGCTACCTTGGAAACTGAGAGGCTTGATTAAAGCCGAGGACCAGTGAGGAGCATTATGAACAAGGTCTGTGAGCCTTGCAAAGCCTAGGAAGCTGAGAGGCTTGTCTAAAGCCGAGGACCAGTGAGGTTTTATTTTGAAAGGCCGATTGGCGCCTTTCATGACTTGCAGTCTGGTATTGTGAAGGCAGTTGGAAATCTCACCCTTGGATGTTGTGAAATAATTGGGAGTTGTGATTGGAGGAGTATGGATATTTGCAAAAGGTATGGAAGATTGTTTCAGGTTTAGGCATTTGGGTTTAGAAATTTGGTGCAGATGTTGTGGAGAGCATGAGCTATATTAGAATTTCGAGTTGATACCAATTTTTGGAAGTTAGTTGGGATAATGGAATGGCAGTGTCGAGGTGGAAAGCTGATTATTATCAATTATTGTTATTATTTATCGCTTACTCTAAATCTGAATTGCTCAAAACTGGCATGAACTATTTTTCGTTACCACTTGTTTGCGCGTCTTAGGCCCACCTCTGGCAAAGAGGCACCTTACAGGGTAGGAAGCGTTCGCATTTTCATTTACGCCCAACTACTTGTGTTTGCCACATGTCGAACTTGTTTAAAATGCAAAGCGCTACGTGATGCGCGCTACGTGGTTTGTGTGCAGTTTTTCCAATGACATGCAAACTAACATGGCTACTTTTGAACTTTTTCTTTTGTTTTGTTTATCCCCCATTCAGAGGTTTGATTTGTGCTGATTTAAGCTGGCTGATCACTCCTATTACACAAGGACAAAGGACCAATCTGCATACTGGTACACATTTCCACAACTGACAATGACTGGAATAGATGATGAACCTCGCAATACCGAGAAAAATCTTGCAACTCCTGAATCATCAAGAGGAAATGTCATTATTGCTCAAGACGAACTGATTCTTGAAATGGCTAAGGAACTACAGATGTTAAAAGATGAGCTGGCTGCGGTAAAAGGGTAAACTCCTAAAAACACGCCGCTGCGTGGGCCCGATGCATCCTACTCTCTAGGTCAAATGGGACAATCTCTGGGGCAATCTTTGAACTCAATTGATGGGGTTGCCAATATGAACACACCTTTGAACGCCCACAATTCCTTAAAAGCACCAGTCCACCAAAGCAACTTGCCACTTGTCCAAGCTCCACCTCCAAATAACGCTCAATCTAGCCAAACAATCAACCGACCACCCATCTACCCATCACATCAACAACACCCATCATACACCCCGCACCCTGCCAATACTTATTATCAGACACACACTCCATATCCATACCAAACCTCCACTTACTAAAATGAACCCATCCCGCAAGCTTATACTGAAAATCCGTCCGCACCATTATTCCAAGTGGTGGTATCTGGCGGGCAAGATGTTCCTATTGTGCAAATTGATGATTACACTAATCCTCCTTATGTGAAGTTTCAAAATAGTGTTAGAAGAGCTGAAAAAGCAGTCGATGGGGGTGAAGATTTGGAGAAAAAAGTACAAGGTTGGGTGATGAGTGCTCTTAGCAAAGCATCAAAAGGCAAGGATAAGGAAAGTCTAGAATATGAAGACTTGTGTGTTCATCCTGGGATTGAATACCCAGAAGGGTACAAAGTACCAAAGTTTGTTAAGTTTGATGGCAAAGGCAACCCCCGAGCCCATTTGAGAAGGTACTGTGAAACCTTGGGAGTGGGGAAGAATGAAGAGCTCCGTATGAAATTATTCATTCATAGTCTTGAAGGCGAAGCTTTAGACTGGTACTCCGAGCAGGACCCCTCAAAATGGATTAACTGGAGGAGTATGGCTCACGACTTCATGGAGCGTTTTGGTTTCCATGCTGAAATACCATTAGATCGGTTGGCTATTGCAAGGTTTAGGAAGAAGTCGACCGAGACCTTTAGGGAATACGCGGTACGTTGGAGGAGTGAGGCTACCAAAGTTAAGCCTCCCATGAGTGAGGAAGAGTTTGTGGGACATTTCATCGAGACATTGGATGAATTCTACTATGATCGAATGGCATCCAGGACTAACTCTACTTTTGCCAATCTAGTGAAAATGGGGGAGATGTATGAAGCTGGTTTGAAATCTGGTAGGATCACAAATTTGTCCGCTTTGCAAGCTACAAGTAAGGCAATCCAGTCTGGGTCTGGTAATGGCTTTAATAAAAAGAAGAAAGAGGAAGTGGGAGCTGTTGTGGGAGACATCGAGCGTCGACCGGCTGGAAAGTTGAATTTTGACAATTCGTTTGCTTTTCCTATCTACCAAAGCCCATATTACCCAAAATACCCCACTCACTACCAGATGCCACTTGTTCCTTATCCGGTTTACAATGCACAAGCAAATTACTACCAACCTAGAGCACATGCACCTAATCAATACCCTCGTCAGCCAAATTTTCAAGCACCCTAAAATTACCAGCCTCGTCCTCCTGTTCGTCCCAATGTGCAAGGGTTTAATCAGAATTACGAAAGGAGAGCAACCAAAACCTATACTCCTATAGCCGAGTTATATGGCCAGCTTTTTGAGAGATTAAGAAATGCGGGAGTTGTGCAGCCTATCCCTGATAACACTCCAAACCCACCTCCGAAATGGTATGATGCAAATAAGCACTGTGCTTATCACTCAGGGGCAGCCGGCCATGATATTGAGAGATGTTATACTTTCAAAGACAAGGTCGAGGGTCTAATCAAAGCAGGCACCATTCAACTCACCGGCACTCAGCCAAATGTGCATGATAATCCTCTTCCCAATCATGGTAACAATGCAGTTAATATGATTTCTCTTGAGGAAGAGCCAAATCTGAAGGGCACCATAGTCTCTATCTATGATGTAAATGTTGATAGTAATGCTTTTAAGGTACCTAAGCAAGCACTAACTCTGTTGCCAAAGAATGAGGGAACTTTTGGCCTAGGTGTCAACCCCACTGAAAGAAAGATGGAAAAGGTTGAGTCTGAGAAGAAGGCGACTAGTGTCATGCTAAAGCCTCTTTTACCATTGAACCAGTCATTTGTCCAAGCGCCAGAAATGGCCGTGCAGAATTTGATTGAAGGTGTTGGCAGCCTATTCTTGAATGATGGATTGAAATGCAGTGCAACTATTGAAGATTTTGAGAAAGAGCCACACGTGCAGAATGCTGAACCAAGTGATGTGATGGCTAATTGGACTTGTGGTCCAAAAGAGACTTTATGAATGAACTCGTTATTTTTGTTTTGGCATCACAGTCAGCTTGAGGCCCTGAACTGTGTTTTGCACTTTGTTTATGTTTATGTCTATGTCTTTAAAATAACTCTTTTAAATCCTGCATGTTTACTTTTATGTTGTATGCCTCCCTAAATTAGGTTTTGAATAAAAAAATGCACTGCATTCCTACCTTATTATTTTGCTATACTTTAACTATTTATGTGCTTTATTATTTGCTTCTGATTAATATACTTACTACTGTTTCAAATTAAAAACAAAACCTGCTTGAACTTTGCTTGTGATCCATAACGAAATAGCTGAACGATTTAAGGATGATGCACTGGTAGGTTACTTTTTGCACTCTTTGGATATTACATTACCATTAGAACTTCAAACTGGGGCAGCTTTATTTGCTGGCAATTGGAGCCGAAGCGGTTTGTCTATACAAATGGAAGTCCTTTATTTGAGAAACCATTCAAGAAGATAAGTTGGAAGATGTTGAATGCACAAAGAGAAGATTTGAATAGTTTACTTCAAACCGGGGCAATTGGTGTTGAAGAAGCTCTTTCCTAACTAATAAGAAGCAACGGGAAAATTTGCGCCAAGTTGGCAATGTCATTATGTGGAAGAACACTAATCCTGGCAGATATTTATAATCAAGTTTGGCCAAAGATAATCAACGCAGATGCCGTCAAAAGATAATATGTCTGAAGCAACCGCAAGTTAGCATTGGTTTGGATGTAATCGTTGATGTAATGCGAACCACGCGTAACCTGATTCCCGAGGCGGGATACGTAGGCAACTCATATAGAGTTCGGTTGCACTAGCACAGGAATCCCCTATTTCCTCTTTTATGTATTTTTGAACTACTTCTGACCTGATTCCTGGAATGGCAACAGGATAAGTAGGCAATCCCCATCGGATTCGGTCAAAATATTGTAACACTTTAGGCTTGTTTATCTTTTATGATGTAATGCCGAACTATGCATCTGGGCAGATGCGTGGATTTTTCAATTCGGATACGGCTTCGTACTTAGATTGCCATATCTTCCCAAAAAATATTTATGTAAGCAGAACTACGCACAGTCTGATTCCCGTGGAGGGATACGTAGGCGCTCTTAACGGGCTCGACTCCATAATATTAAAATTTTCAGTCTCCCCTAAGGCAAGCAACTGGGCAATTTTGCCAAATAATTTGAAGATTTGAGAGATAGCAACTGGGGCAATTTTTGCAAAGATAATTTGAAGATATGGAAGATAGAAACTGGGGACAATTTTGCAAAAGAGTTCGAAGGCATAAAGATTATAACTGGGGCAGATTTTTGCAAAATTGGTATGGCTTATCAAAGGATTAAGTGGCTAAGTTCTAAAAGTATTCGAGATCAGCATAAGTTGCAAAGACAAAGGACGTTCAGTTTGTTTCAAGATATGTCATGAGTTTGAGCTAAAGCAGAAATTTTAAATGCATTATAACTTCGGTCGTGTATCAATGATTATTTATTTTGTCAAATTACTTTATTTTGCCTCTATCTTAAAATATTATACAATATTGAGTTCATAAATCAAGTCTCTGAGTATAATTTTCAAGCCCAAGTTTGAAGAAGAACAAGGGAGCAGCGGCAGCGAGTTCAAGATGAATCAGCACAAATCAAAAACCCCTCCCCAAAACTAACAAAATTTTCTTTGAGAGCAGGAACATGAAAGCTTGAAATGAAAGGATCATTCGCATTGTGGATGAACAATTTATTGAACGCGCATCCATAGTTGCCTTGCAGATCACGTCGCATTGCCTTTTTCATAACTTAAAGCATTATGCTTTGTCATGAGTTATTGTCGAACAGGCGGCCTTTCTACCCATATGACTTTCATCCCTAATAGGCGACAAAGCCGAGGCTGGTTTTGTGTTTTCAAAACTAAGCCAAATAGGGCATCGCTTTGTTTTAGTTGACAATCCGCACAAGGCCATCCTTGATGGATTATCTCGCCAATTTATTTATCAATGGCTATCGCACTGACTACATTTCCGCACTGCTCTGCTTTGCACTTGCTTTAAAAAAGTTAATTCCTTGTTTTACTCTTTCAGGTTGACCATCAGGCGGGGCTTCTCCCTTGTTGGACTTTCACGCCTATTGATTCGCTAAATCGCTTTTGCGTTGCTTTACATTTTACGCTAAATTGCTTTGTACTTGCTTTAAATTATGCCTTTGCACTTGCTTTATATTATGACTTGCTTTACTTTCAGGTTAACAGGTCAGCCCTGAGACCCTCCCTGCTTTGTGCCGGATCGGATCACCAGCTGATTTGTAGACAATCAATTCCAAGACCCTCCTTGCTGCGTGCCCGACTGGCTTGCCAGTTGATTTGTCAAGATTGTTCAAATTGCTTTGCACTTGCTTTAAATTATGCCTTCACATTTTCTTTGTATTACGTCTTGTTTTACTTTTCAGGTTAATAGGTCAGTCCCAAGACCCTCCTTGCTTCGTGCCGGACCGGTTCGCCAGCTGATTTGTTCGACAATCAACCCCAAGACCCTCCTTGCTTCATACCCGACCGGCTTGCCAGTTGATTTGTCATGCTTGTTGAAAAGGATTTGCACTATGCCTTCGCACTTGCTTTATTGTTTCGCCAGTTGATTGGAAGACAATTTAACAAAGATATTGCACCTTGCACTTACAAATTACGTCATGCCTACCGTAAGCAATCGGGGGCTTTATTATGAGTCTATCGTGAGCAAGCGAAGACTTCATTAGCATTGAAGCCTACCATAAGAAATTGGAGGCCTTATTTTGAAGCCTATCATAAGCAATTGAAGGCTCTTTTATCATTGATCATACCGTAAGCAATCGGGGGTCTTATTATCAAGTCTATCGTGAGCAAGCGAAGACTTTATTAGCATTGAAGCCTACCATAAGCAATTGGAGGCCTTATTTTGAAGCCTATCATAAGCAATTGAAGGCTCTTTTATCATTGATCCTACCGTAAGCAATCGGGGGATCTTATTATCAAGTCTATCGTGAGCAAGCGAAGACTTCATTAGCATTGAAGCCTACCATAAGCAATTGGAGGCCTTATTCTGAAGCCTATCATAAGCAATTGAAGGCTCTTCTTTTATTGATCCTACCGTAAGAAATCGGGTGGGTCTTATTATCAAGTCTACCGTGAGCAAGCGAAGACTTCATTAGCATTGAAGCCTACCATAAGCAATTGGAGGCCTTATTCTGAAGCCTATCATAAGCAATTGAAGGCTCTTCTTTTATTGATCCTACCGTAAGCAATCGGGGGTCTTATTATCAAGTCTATCGTGTGCAAGCGGAGACTTCATTAGCATTGAAGCCTACCATAAGCAATTGGAGGCCGTATTCTGAAGCCTATCATAAGCAATTGAAGGCTCTTTTTAGTTGAACATCAGATTTTAATAAGGATCAGCTTAGAGGTTCTCCGGGCGGAGTACTATGTCAGTTGATCGAAGGAAGAACTTATCAATGACACCGCAACCAGCATTTACAATTTTATATTATCCCTTTTTTTATTTCTCATTCCAATTATTACAGTTTATTAGCAGTTGCTCGCATACCGTTTGTTAAGTCTTTACAGAATTTTAGCGGCATCGCAGCAGCATTTGGAGCATAACGTGGAACTTTTCTTAGCAGTGAACTGGGGCAATCGTTGATATGAGCTAGACTCGTCAACGAGGATCCGAAGAATCGCACTCGGACAAGCAAGTTTTACCTAATCTTTCATTTCAGATTAGGCGTCAGTTTGAATTTTTCCTATTCGTGCGTCCTTTCTTTTGTCAATCGTGCGAGTTTCGTGCCTAAGTGTCGTTGAACAACATATGGCCTAATTCTCTTTCAGCCCGAGATATGTAGGCAACTCGGAAACGGAGTTCGGCCATGTCCGTAAGCCTCGGCTTTTGGTCCATGGAATCAAAAGTCTTTGGCTTTATGTCAACTTCTTTACCCAGAAAACTCTTTCATCCTTTTCCGGGTAAAGAGGGGCAGCTGTTGATACCCAATTTTGTCCCAAAAGTTTCAATTAAAAGCCTAATTATTTTAATTAAAATTAATTTAGAAATTAAAGGCAATTGATAAATTTAAGTTAAAAGTGGTTAAAATTGCAATGCGTAGCATTAATTTCAGCCTACCCTTACAATTCCCCCACTTACCTATTAACATGTAAAATTAGGCTAAAATCGTTCCTAGTCTCTAAATATTGCCCACCCATGCAAATGATACATAATACCTATACACACATTACATTATACGCATATCAGTTCCTTTGCAGCTCTCAATTACCCGCGACCCAATTCCCTTTCCCCAACCCGTTTTCTCTCAAGTTCGACCCGCAATTGATCTCCATTTCCTCCAAAATCGATCCGCTAGCAGCCAAAATCTCGTACCACTGGTCCCCATTCCTTTTCCCTCTCTCTAGTAAAAGATCTCAATCGATCCTAGCCCTCCATTTTGAATCGCGGATCAATCCGAGCCGTAGAGGGATTCAACGTCCATTTTCTCTTTGAATCAGGGTGAAAGTAGTACAATCCAAGAGGATTATACTATTTTGACCCTGGTTTCAAAGGGGAAAAGCAAAGGGAGTAAGGGTCGCTTTTGGGAATTCAAAGGGTCCGAAGCCCTAATCCGAGGTATATATATACCTTATTTTGTTCATTTATAGGGGGGGCTGAAAATTTTACTATAAAGAAACGGCAGAAAGAAAAAGAATAAAATCTGGAGTTCACTAATGATTGGTTTGAAAAGTGATTGTGGTTTGATTTCTAGCTGATTCCAGTTGATATTCTCATTTATCTTCTTAATCGTCGCATCGTCATTTGAGTCGTTAACCTCACTCGCGTCGCACTTAGTTCGAGTCGCTTTTCTTCGAATCCTCTCCTCATTTCACTGCCTCGCAAAAGGTGATTTCTTTTAGTTCTTTACAATATTCTGCTTTCTTGAGTTGTTTATGGAATTCTAATGCGAATTGTGTTTGTGTGTATCACCTGAGTTGTGTTTAAAACAGAAAATGTTTGTGTTCTTGTTTAAAGCCTAAAATGTGAAGTTATCTTTGCTTACCTAAATGGTCTCTGTGTAACTTGCCTTCAATTTAGCATCTAAATGTGAAAAGGGCTAAGTTTTAAGCTTGTTGGTTTGAAATTTTGCTTGCTTAGAATCTGTTGTAGTATCAGGAAATAGAGCTTCATTCTTTGGTCTTCGTTCTGGTGATTTCTGTTTGTGTTTCCTATTTCTAAGCTGTTTTCTGCTTCTGTCCAGCATGCTTCTTAAGGGCAGTTTCTTGTCCATCTTTTCTAGTTTTTCCGGTCAGGTGTGTGAGTGTATGCTTGTATGTGAATGTATTCATTTGTGTGTGCCAAGTTTTAAGCTTTGAATGTGTGTTAGCAAGGTGCAGTGTGTGAATAAATTGGTGTGCAGTTTAGGTGCCAATGGGTGCAGTTTGTTCAGGTTGAAGGTTTTGTTCAGGAAGAGGGAGTATAGGAGTTTTATTTTCTGGTGTATATGAGGGTGCTCTGTAGATGCTGTGCAAAGGTAGGATGATGCAGGGTATGTTCTTGTCTCAGCTTTGTTCCTGGTAAGTTAGTTGTTCAGGGTGCATATGGAGTTTGGAAGGGTTTCTTGTTGGTTTGAAATTGGTTGTTGTTAGTTCTATTGGTGTTAGGTGTGTAGGTTCAAGTGAGAGTTGTGAGAGTATGTGCTGTGTGTGAATAGAAAGAGGCTTCAGGTGGTTCAGTTGCTTTCAGGTTTAAGGGGCTGTTTGGAGTGTAGTCTGGCTGAGATAGTAGCTGGTTCTGCTTAGTGGGTTTCTGGTGAGTTTGCAGGTCAGGGCTGGTTTCTTCTTGGTCCTGTAGGTTGTTCAAGCTGTAGTATATGTTAGTTGTGAGCAGGGGAAGCATTTGAAGGGTGTTGCAGGGTCTGAAAGCATGCAGGGGTTGGCTCTGTTGGTTTAAGTAGGTATGTGAGTGAGGGAGTCTGTGAGGAGGCTGCATTCCAGGTAGCTAGATTGGTTTGAGTTTGGTTCAAATAGTCGGCAATTTAGTGTAGGAGGTGTGGTTGTTTCTAGGCAAATTGTGAGGTGTTTCAAGTGCTTTAGGATGGAGTAGAATTTGCAGGCAGAGGGATGCAGATGCATCAGGTGTTATGTTTAGCTTTAGAAGTGTGTGAGTTCTCAGGAAGTAGTGATGTTTTCAGGGGTGTTTTAGGTTAGCTATAGAGGTTAAAGGGTGAGGCTGTTTCTGTTTCCTATGAGTGGTAAGGCTGTTTTGGTTCAGGTTGTTTGCCTGGTATTTTGTCCAGTAGCGCAGTAAAGAAGCAGGGAATCATGAGAATGTAGGAGTGTTTATGGTGCTGTGTGAGGAGAGGTTCTGGGAGTTTGATAGGCAGGTGTTAGCAAAGTTTTGCAGGGGTGTGGGGTTCATGTAGGCGGTGAGGGAGTAGTAGAAGTGTAAAGGTGTTTGGAGTTAGTCTTAGGTTGGAGTTTGGGGTTTAAGATTGAAGCTTTTGAAAGGTATAAAGGCTGCTTCTATGCTTAATTAGTCGAAGGTCGCGTGGTCTGATGTCTGTTCTCATTTCCTCATGTTTATTTTTTAGATTAAAGTCAATTTTGTACTCTATCTATTTGGGTTTGTTCCCTCTAAATTTTCCAAGGATCAGTTGTTCTATGATAGGGTAAGCTGTTATGTTTCTGGGAGGTTTTCTTGAGCCAAAGAGTTGGTCTTCCCTGGTTTTCTGTTCTTAGTTTAGTTTCAGCATGAAGTTGTTGCTTATGATTTGTCTATTGCCCCATCTTCCTTTGAATGATTTATGTTTCAATCCTTAGAAGTTGATTATGAGTTGAGTTGCTCTCTAAATGTGCTTGCTGTTGTTAGGTGTTAATTGGCTTTAGGTTGAGAAAATCACCTCCACATGGTTTACGTAAATGAAAATTGAATCTTTACTGCCCTGATTCGCTTTCCTTCTAAGTTTCTTTATGTGAAGTCCTTGTTTATAACTCATGGCTAGAGATATCTTTTACATCTACTAGTTGTTGCTCCTAGCTTAGAACCAAGTTCTTAAGTCATTTTTCGTTATTCCATTAAGGTTGCAATTGTGCAGCTACCTGCTTATTATTTTGATTCGTCAACTGACTTGGTTATGCAATGTGTCAGAAGCATGAAAAGTTTTTGCAGGGTTATAAGAGTTTGTAAGATTCAAAGTGAATGTCTCCTATTCATTGTTTGTGTCGGATTGTTTTCTCTTAAGTTTCTAAAAATGTGTTTTCATTATGTTGCTTCTGTGACTTTGTTTGGCGAAACTCTTAATTGCGTTTATGAAATGCTAGAATAATTTGTCTTGTTTGTTATCATTTTCTTAAAGTGCGATTCTAATCTTTATCTCGTGCTATCTTTTGCATGAATACTTTTGGGGACGATTTCGAGTTGGTTAAAACTCACAAATTGGGGCGGCCGTTTGCATTTGAAGTTATTTGCTCCGCTCCACATTTTCGGGACTTGATATCCCCGAAAATGTAAAAGAAAAAATGAGAATCACAAAGTCCAAGGCTCAATGATGAGTTTGCACTTTCGGGTTCTATCTTCTAAACTCCATCCTTTCCCGCTCCCTTAGAAAATGCATGTTGTACAGGATTTCCCCATAGACCGGATTAGTAGCCCGGTAGGATAGAAATGATACTGGAATTGTGAATAACTATTGTAAATCACTTAAATTGTTTTTAATATGAATACTTTGTATCATTCCTTTGCGAATCGCTGATTTATTTGTGGATGTTTAGAATCATTTGTCAATTAATGAGTGCAAATAAAATTCGATTAAAATCGTATCCTCGTCATAATTCGCATTTGAATTGCTTTTTTATTTATTATTTTAAATTTTTAATTATTTATTTATCTAATCTAATTTATTAATTTAGTTAATCAATTAAATTTTAATCCTTTATTTATTTATTTATTTATTTAATCTAATCTATTTAATTTCAATTAATTATTTATTTAATTAACTAATATTTATTTATTTATTTAATTAATCGATTATTATTCATTTAATTGAAATCGGCAAGTAATCATTTATTTAATTAATTTATTTATTTGCTTATTTATTTATCTATTTATTCAATCAATTAATTAATCCTTTATTATTATCCAATTATTTATCTAGTTTGTTTTTATTTAATTATCTAACTCCATTTAACCTTTACTTATTTATTATTAATTAATTGATCATTATTTCATTATCCATTTAATTAACCTCAAATTTGATATTTATTTATCTGAGTATTGGCATAATCAAACCTTATCTTATTTATATTATATCATTCATTATCTATTTATCTTTATTCAAAATTTATCCTAAGTTTATTATCCTTAACAAATTCGTGAAAACCGCCGGATTAACCGCTTTTAGCGGATTTTCGAAAGTGCTCCTGCAAGGGACCTTCTTTCGAATTTAATAGAACCACTTACCTAGAATCTCTGATTTTAATTTAATTTCCTTTAAAATAAAGAATAAATTGCACTCATTAGTTAACTTAGGTTCCTAATAATCCTTAAATTAGGTGGCGACTCCAAAGGAAACCTTTTGGAGTCCCATTTTGTTGAAATATACCCGAAACCTATCTTTTCTTAAAGAAAGGGTAATTTTTTGGGGTTCAACACCTCTTATACTAACACTACTGCTCTAGCTTCTCTTTTCTACTAATACTACTGCTCCTAGTGGCGTAGGTACTTGTAATATTAGTCAAACAACCTTCGCTGGTCTTCATCTTGTAAGTACCGGTGCTTCTACGGGTCTACCTAATATTAGTCAAAAAAAACCTTCACTGGTATTAGGGTGTCAAAATTGACCTATAAAAGCTTAACCCGCCCAACTAGCTCAAGTTTGGGTGGGTTAGTAACCCATTCATTTATTGACTTAACCCATTTTGACTCATCAAAATTAACTCATTCGAATGTTGGGTTGATTTAGGCCAAAAATTGACCCATTAGAGAAATTGTCTAAAAAATTGTAAAAACTTTTTCCCTTTGCTTGATATATCAAATATAAACATAATAAAGATTAAAAAAAAGAATATTCTTAATTTTGTTGGATAATTAGATAAGTTCTAAAAATTAAAATATAGAAATTAGAGCTTAATAAGTGTTGGGCGGGTTGAGTTTTGATCCATTGTTTAGCCCATTATAACCCTACCTATCTTGACCCAAATAATATTTGGACGGGTCAATAATCCTCCCAATTAGGCACTCAACCCATTTTGGCCCGGCCCATTTCAATCCAGCCTACCCATTTGACACCCCTAGCTTTTCTTCATCCTTCTACGTGTCTACCTAATATTTTTTGTGATGGTTCTAGAGCTCTACCCAGCTTATGCCTTCTTCTTCCGGCTGGTTCGTTGGGAACTCCTAGTGGCATAGGTACCACTGGTGGTGTTGGGTCTAGTACCACTCTTGGTGGTGTTATAGTAGGGTCTAGTTGTGTTGTATCTACTACTTTTGATAGTCCTAATGCAACTCTGGTACACTTTCATGACAATTTACAAAGTTTTGTAAATTCATTCTGACGGCCTCCACCGATCACATTAGAACTATTGAATAGTGTTAGTTGGCCAATAATGCAGGCAATGAAAGTTGCTTTTGGTGAAGCAAATACGGTCAAAGAAGCTATATCGAGACTCGATTCGAATTTTGATCGTAACTTAATTTATTTTCTTGGGTCAACTACTGTAACAGTGTAACTGTGTTATTACTAGAAGCAGGTATATAGGAACAACAGAAGCCTAACTTGCTCCCAAGAAATAAGATTCAAAGTCGCTTGATTGCCATTTTCTTTGATTATATACTTAGGAAGACTGTTCTACTTTTGGAGGAAAGTACAATTTATGACAACCTTTGCAGCGGATATACAAATCCAACTACAACAGAATGTAAGATAGTTTGACTCACTTATAGAGTTAACCGAAAGTGAGCCGGAGAAAGAGGTACTTAAGTCTCGACGAGCACGACCTTTCGGAAACACATCAAGCAGGCAAATAAACATCCAAAATGAACATGTGCGTGTTTGCGACGCCCGGTTCAGGCATGGTTACAACCGTAGTAACATCTTGTTAGCTACGGTTTTTTCCCTCATTAGCTACGGTATTTGCCGTGGCTTAAACCAATTTTTTGTAGTGATACTAGACCCCACAATATTGAGCCCATAATTATAAATTATATCAAACCATCAACCACCGACCGACTTAAGCATATTAAACTTTTGGTAAATATTAAGTTTCATTTCACCAAAATTGTCATTACAAATCAAACAAGTGCTGACCACTTGTATCTCCTAGTTCTGACCCTATTGACTAACTAGACAAGTAATTGTAAATTTAACTGGCTACTATTACATTGTCCTAAAACATTACTCTTCCCAGCTATAGGAAGGTATCTAACAACTCTAACGGTTCTTTCTATTTCTTCAAACGGCTTCCTCCGATGTGGATATGGATTGTTATCTCCTTGGTCAGTCTGTCTGCATTGTATACAGCTCCATTAAATCTGATCTGGTTCCTTTCCCTCCAAATGCTATACACTAACATGGCAAAGACACATATTATGATAGGTCCAATTCCATTTTTCTTCTTAGCAACTTTAACAATCCAGGTTAATTCCTCTTACCAATCACTTGAATTCCTGTGTATCTTCAGCCAGCTGTATATCCTTTGTCTCAAAGCTCTTGCTGCAGAATGCACAACTCATTGGTGCCTAGATACCAAACTTCTGCAGTCTGTCAGCAGTAGCCAGTCTCTGTTTCACAACAAACCATAATGTGAATTTGTGTCTTGGATGAATGTTGTTGTGTAGGGTCAAGCTCTTCCATGGTACTTTAGGCAGCTGGGGTAATATAGTGAGGTAAGCCTTTTTGACAGAGAAAGCTCCAGTTTGTGTTTTCATATGATCCAATCTCATGGCAAGGTCTGCAGTAAGTGACATAATCACCTTTTTTCCTTCTAGTATTTTCCTGGTTACCCAAGCTGCAGCCTTAGGTGTGGAGCAGTTGTCTAGTGGATGTTGCTTGATGTAATAGTTGTGCACCCACCTAATCCATAAACTGTCTTTCTTTTTTTGTGATTGCCCGCAGTAGTTTCAGCAGTGCAGCCTCGTTCCATAGGCATAGGTTAAGTATATTCAATCCTCCTGCAGCTGATGGTATACAGACCCTATCCCATGTAACTAATGATTTCTTTGATATAGAGACAACTCCTGTCCATAGGAATGTCCTGCAGGCTGCTTCAATTGCTTTCATGACCTTCTTAGGCAACAAGAAGATCTATGCCCAGTATGTTTGTACCCCAAAAATAACAGTCTTTATCAGCTGCAACCTGCCAGCATAGGATAATAAATTGGCAACACTTCATCTTTGCAGCGATCTTCTCTATAAGAGGCAAACATTGAGCTACTGATAATTTCTTTGAAGATAATGGTACTCCTAGGGATTTGAATGATAGTTTACTTTCTTCAAATCCCAGGTAGTCCATAATTCTTTGCTTGTCAGCTCTGGTTGTTCCTGCTATATAGGCTGAGCTCTTATCAGGATTGGCTTGAAGTCCTGATGCTTTTGAAAAGAGTTGAAAGGTGTTATGCAGGTGCTTGACTGATTCTAAATCTTCTCTACAGAACATGAGTAGGTCATCAGCAAAATAGATATGTGTGATGCCAAACTTCCTACGTCTTGGATGAAAATTGAAATCACTATTCTTGCCAAGCTGGTTCATTTCTCTTTGTAAATACTCCATGGCAATCACAAATAAGTATGGTGACATAGGGTCACCCTGTCTGAGACCTCTCCTTGTCTTGAATGGTTTAGTAAACCCTCTATTCATCACTAGTGAGTAACTGACAGTTGACACACACTCCATAATCCACTGCATGAATTTATGTGGGAATCCTAGGTCCACCATAACTCTCTTAAGAAAGCTCTATTCCAGTGTGTCATATGCGTTCCTGAGATCAAATTTCAAGACACATCTTGGTGATATTCCTTTTCTTCCATAGCCTTTGAATAATTCATGGCTAAATAGTATGTTGTCCAATATGATTCTTCCTTTGATGAAAGCAGATTGTAAAGAACTGAAAATAGTATTGGCAACTCCACTCAGCCTATTTGTCAATATTCTTGCAATAATTTTATATAGTGTAGTACATAATGCTATTGGCCTATAGTCCTTTACTGTGGTAGGAGAAGGAACTTTAGGGACCAATGAGATAGCTGTACAGTTGATCTTTGTGAGTAGCTTACCAGAGTTAAAAAACTGGTGAATTGCTCCTGTTACATCCTCTTTGATCAGTTCCCAATTCCTCAAGTAGAATTCAATAAGATAGCCATCCACTCCTGGAGCCTTGTCTTGGGGCATTTCTCTGATAGCTGTGTCAATCTCTTCAGTTGTAATCTCTTTTATCAGCTGGCATTGCTGCTCATAGGTCAGGCATTTTCCTTGTTTGATCACTTCAGAGTTTGGAAAAGGAAGTTCCTCTGCATTATCTCCCATGAGGCTGGTAAAAAATGAGATGAATTCCTGTTCTATCAGCTTGGGGTCTGTGAGCTTAAATCCTATCTCATTGTATATTAAAGTGATTGGGTTTCTTGCAATTCTGATTTTCCACTGGGCATGGAAGTATTTGGAGTTAGTCTCTCATGTAGTGATCCATATTTCCCTGGACTTTTGCTTTTGAGCCTGTTCTTCAATTGTACTCCATTGTTCTGTTTCAGATAGGAGTTCTCTCTCTCTACTGATTAACTGGGTGTCTAATGGTGATGTTCTAAGGCTATCTTGCACTACTTCTAGCTTTTCTCTTGCTTGGGCCAGTTTCTGCTCATAGGAAGCCAGGTAAGTGGAGATGCCTTTAAGTTCAGTTGCCAGGTTCTTCTGTTTCTCCCATACTCTGGTCATTGGACTGCCGTTGATGCTCTGCTGCCATATCAAAGTAGTTTTAGCTTCAAAGTCAGGATGATTCATTACATTGGTGTAGAGCTTGAAAGGTCTGAGGTGCAGGTTTGATCTCTTTCCACATCTTATCAGAATTGGAGAATGGTCAGACACCCGTGGGTTCATAAAATCAGCTTCAATGTGCCCATATTGCTGCAACCATTAGTAGTTCCCCAATGCATAGTCTTTCTTGCTATATACTCTATTGTTGCCTTGTTGCTTGTTACACCATATGAAATGCCAGCCTGTTGCCTTAAGTGGAGTAAGTTGTAAACTGTCTATGCAATGTCGAAATCCTTGTGTTTCCTGCAGTGTTACTGGGGCTCCTATTTTATCCTCAGATGATAGGACATTGTTGAAGTCCCCACAGATTAACCATGTACCTTATATCTGCTTGCCAATCAGTTCTAGTTCATTCACAATGCTTCTCTTTGTCTGAGTTCATTCTTTCCGTTCACAATGTTCAGTAGTGTGCTAAAATGAGTAAGGATGTCCTCTACATGACAGTGTATTAGTTGTTCAGCTACTATCACCACTTGTACTTTGATATGTGCTTTCCACAAAAGCCAAATCCTACCATTTCTCGCGTGCAGGTAGTTGCAACAAGTGTTCCATCCTTTTGCTATTTTTGTCATAATTTTTTTTGGATTTTCCTTGCTTAACTCTGGTCTCAATGCATCCAATGAGATCCACTTTATTCTTGGTTAAAAAGAGCAGCCTCAGCTTTTTTTGTTTGAGGGCTTTGTTGAGCCCTCTGATGTTCCAGCTAACTATTATCATGGAGGTTGGTGTTGTATACCAGCTCCTGTAGGATCTGTAGCTTTCTCAGATAATGCTGCATACTTGTTAGTGGTAGCTACTATAGTAATATGTCCTGCAGGTGATATGCCTTGCTGTTGTTGTCCGCTCTGCTGTTCCTTGGGTTGAATGGTAAGGTCAATATGAGTGTCAGGCTTGTCCTGTAGCTCTGTCCTCTTAGTGCTAGCAGTTTGCTTTTCAGGCTGATCAGTGTGCTGAGCCTCCGCTTTCTGATTTTCATTCTCTTCTTCATTGAGGCCTTTAGCTTGCCATTCCAGCTTGACTGCAGGTGGTTTTTTATTCCCTTTTCTTCTCCTCTTTGGCACTTTCTGCTAATGTTCCTCTTCTTATTGCTCATTCTTCCCGCATGTGTCTGGTGTATGCTCAACCCTCATGCATTCAGTATAGAATTTTGGCATCCAGTCATAGCTCACAGGTTGATATATCAATCCAGTAGGTGTATCTATCTCTATACAATCCAGTAAAGGTTGTGATACATTAACCTCAATCAATATCCTGGTAAAGGATATCCTCCCCATGTTAGCTATATACTTGTCTGTGTACATTGGCTTTCCTATGGCACTAGAAACTTTGCTTAAGGCCTCAGCGGACCAGTATCCCACTGGAAGTCCACGGAAGGTTACCCATAATGGAATACTTGTCATACACTCAGGATTAAAGGAGAAATCTATAGACCATTGGTGTAATATCAGTGGCTTGTTATGAAATGTATATAGACCTGATTGCAAGACTAGGTCACATTCATCAAAGGTGTTAAACTTGAACAGAATGTATCCATCATCATGCATCCATCATCATGCATCAAAATTTGGGGTTTAGTCACAAAATTCCAGACATGTGAAACATAATTCTCCATAGAGCTAACATAAGGTGTATCCCCAATTACATAGCCTATCAGAGCAGTTTTTCAATAATCCTCCTGGGGTTTGACATCCTCTTTTTTAATTTTCACTAGAACTTTTCCATTTTTTGTCACTGGTGAAATATAAGTCAGAGATTTACCCATTTGTGAGCTTCGATTGTTTTTGTCATTTGGTGTTGGTTGTTCCGATGAAGTTGCGTCTGAGTATTGCACCCGACGACCTGCTAGTTCCTCTTTAATGGCTGTTGCTACTCCTTTCAGTTGGGAGTCAAGAGCAGCTTCCATTACTGGTTCCTCTTCTTCAGGTTCCTCTCTAATGAAAGCATAGGAGGTAGGAAGCTCCCAAAAGTTAAAGTAGTTCTCTTATATCCATGGTTTTCTGGTGTTAGCAAGGTTTCCGGTTGAATTCGGGCTTTTCCGGTGGGTTTACGATGCTGACACATTGCTTAAGGCGTATGTTAGCACTTCCAGCTAATCATGTGCCGAGAGCATTTTCCTCGCTTATCGTGCGCCCATCCGAAATAATTAGCATATTAAACTTTTATTTATGCCCCCAATAATTAAAGGCCTCCAAAATTTTGATATTCATTATATTTATTTATATTAGTTTTTTTTTTAATTCACAAAATAGTAGTATTTGTTTTAATATAGTAGCTAGTTCTTGTTGTCAAAAATCTTATTAACTGTTATAAAGATCTAAGTTATTTAATTAAAAATTCTAAGATATTAGGCAAAGTTAAACTTGAAATAATTTTTAAAAAGAAACTCGAAGACTTGGAAAAAAGAACGGTCAAATTACTAACGTCATGATTCATATAATTTTAACTCATTTACTTGAATCAGTTATTTTATTTTTCATTAAAAATATATTTGTAGGTATTAGTTCTTCAAAAGATTAATTTGTAGCTCTATATCTCAAAAAGTTATAAGAGTGAACTCTAATTAAATATATCATGAATTTTATTAAAAAACTTATGATATTTTATTAAGTTTTGGCCTTAGGCTTTCATCTTTATTGAGCCGGCCTAGATGATGGTGAATTTGAGAGGCTATTTCATGCAAGTTCTTAAGGCTAAGTCATAATAAGGTGATTACTGAAAATGGATTACAAGGTTATAACTAAAGTAAATTTCTTAGACCTACTGTTGTGGAGAAGAAAATCATTTCACTCTTTTTTTTCTTAATATATCACAAACGTACGACATTGTTTTGTAATAAATTATTATTAAAGTTTAAATTTGTATATCATGATTTTATATCATCATTAGAGTTAAATTATGGATATATTACTAATAAAAAGTTAAAATTTTGTATATCATGACTTTATATCATTGTTAGACTTAAAATATGGTTTAATACGTACATAGTTTATCCACATGTGAAAAAAAAGGTTTGTCCATTAAGTTTAAGGGTTAGTTACAGTTATATATAATTTTGGAGTCTTAGTTACAAAAAAATAGTAATATTATTATGCTACAAAACGTAGCATTATTTTATATATACATGTTGCTACAAATAAGGGTTCTTTGGGTGAGGGGGTCTCCAAAAAAAAAAAAGGTGACAAAGTTTCTACACCCCTTTAATTAGTGACTAAGGGAAGTATTGGGGTCCCATAAAAATCACCCCTAAAATTTGAGTAAGTACTAAAAATCCCTCCATATATATATATATATATATATATATATATATATATATATATATATATATATATATATATATAGAGAGAGAGAGAGAGAGAGAGAGAGAGAGAGAGTGCAAAAATTGGCCAAATGGTTTGATAGTTAGAGTTCTATTTCTAGGAAGGAAGAGGTTCCAAGTTCAGCCACGTCTGATTAGAAGTTCAAAAATTCTAAGAAGTCAGATATCCTTCCTATATTCTATAAAGAATATTTTGGCCATTTTTTGCTCTCTCTCTCTCTCTCTCTCTCTCTCTCTCTCTCTCTCTCTCTCTCTCTCTCTCTCTCTCTCTCTCTCTCTCTCTCTCTTCTTCTTCTTCTTCTTCTTCTTCCTCCCAAAAATTTCACTAGCAGCGGCCCAAATTTCTGCCCATATTTTTTTTTCAATTTCGCTTCAAATCTATCCTCCGTTAAAGTATATTTAAGAGTTTCTTCATTCTAATCCAATTTAAACCCATTCGAGTTCAAATCCAAAAGCTTTTCCAAATTTTTTTTCTGCCATTATACCCGTTTTGAAGATCTGTCTTTGTTTTTCGGTTGAAAGGAGCTCTGGTAAGTGTGCAGTGTGTACATTGTATAATGCAGGTCGTTTTGTAATTTTTGGATTTCATTTCTGAATTTTTTGAAAAATGTAAATTCTTGAACGTTTTGTGTACGGATGCGAAGAATATTTGTGTACATATATTATATATGTGTACACATATGTAAGAACGTGTACACATAATGAGAGATGTGTACATATCATATTAAGTTGCACCCTGCACATCAAATATATGAGCGCAGGTATTTTTGCACCATAAATGGATGTACTACTGTTAGCAGTTGATTTTCTTGGTGAATGGATTGAGACCCCAGAATGTTTCACGTGGATTTCGACGACAAGGGAGACGGTACCAATTATTTTGAATAACAATGTTCTATATTCTGAGTTGGTTCACAAGATCATTACTAGATGTGGAGGAAGTCATGATACAAATGATCTATGTTGCGTAATTAAAAGATTAAAACAAAATAAAAGAAAATAGTGCAATATCTTATTTTTGAATCCTTGCAAAATAAAGTTTGTAGGGAGACATGTCAAAAGGGAAAAGCAAGTTCCGTGAATCGAGGTCGGGTTTTATTTTAGAAATAAACTGTATCCCCCAGCTTTACCAAGGTCCGCGGTAAGCTCGGGCCAGGTATCTGATCCAATTATTCAGTGCAGCTCCAGATTCAGCTTTTGCCAATCCAGGAGGTTCAACATGCTCTTCTAAGATCGCACAGCAGTCTTCGTCAGATAAGAACAACTTTTGCATGCCTGCCAGTAAATCCTCTTCAGCATCAGCAATCTTCGGCTTAACTTCTTGTGCTTCAGATACCTCCCCCTTACGATCATCCAAGGAGCCAGATGAGACGAAAATATGTAGGAGAGTTTTGGTGTTTTCTTTTTGTATTTGAAGTCCAGCGAGGCTTCTTCCATGCTCTTCTCATAAGTTACAATATACCCTATGTCGTCTTTCTCGTTGTCGGGCCTCATCACAATTTGAATCGGTTCAACCATGCCATCTAGTTTTTGCCCAAACCTTTCCTAGGTTCATAGCTTTGTCTTATCATAATGCCTACAACCCAGTATCCAGGCCACTTCGTAGGCTGTGGTTGTATGTATGGCTCTTTAATCACTATCTTCATGGTTGTAGGTTCAGGTATTTTAGGTAGCCATACTTGCTTGCCCCTTGTCTCTTCAGAAATGCACTTCCAATTGGGACGAGCATTAGGTGGATACATTGACTTCTTCTCTATCTTGGCAGGTATGGTCTCACGAAGTTCATGTGAAAGCACATCCCAGTCAGATATCACGGGTTCCCAGACTAGGTCTCTCTCTTTGTAACCTTTGCCTCAACCATCCCAATAAGCACTATAAAAATTCCTCATTTTTTCCTCAGTCCCTGGTGGTGTATTGATGAGTTTAAGAATGGAGTGTGCAGTATATCCTCCTTGGACTGCATCAGTGTTCTTCTTATGCCCATTGGGAATCCAACTCTTGTTGTAGTTTTTGCGGTATCCTCCTCGACTACCTTGCACTCTCCCACAAGCTCAACAACATAGAAGGTTTGTCCGTTAGGAGTATTCCCTTCAATTGCTGGTGTGGTTTGTTCATTGTAGATGGAGTTGTTCCCTTCGCCAAATACTACCACCTTTTTGTTGTCCCACTCTAACTTCACCATTTGGTGCAAGATAGAAGGCACTGCCCCAGACATGTGAATCCAGGGTCTTCCTAGCAACAGGTTGTAAGAAGCAGAGATGTCCATGACATGGAACTCAACAGTGAATTCCATGGGGCTGACCATGATAGTTAAGTCGATCTCCCCAATGGTGCTTCTTTGTGAACCATCGAACGCCTTTACCTTCATGTCGCTTTCCCTAATCTTGATTTGATCGATACCCATTCTCTTCAAAGTGATGAGCGGGCATATATTCAGGCCAGACCCTCCGTCGATCAGGACTCTTTCCACAAACCAGTCTTTGCATTTGATGGTGCCGTGCAAAGCCTTGTTATGACTCAACCTTTCTGGCGGTAGCTCATCTTCGTAGAAGGCGATTCGATTGTATTCTATGACTTGCCCAATAATGCTAGCCATGTTCTCAACTATGGTGTCCACCTGGACATGTGCTTTGTCTAATAATTTCGGTGGCTCTCTGATTTGAGGAGTAAAACTAGAACAGAGATTTGTGCAGGAGTCATGCCCAAGTGTTCAACCACGGAGTATTCCTTTGCTTGGACTTTCTTGCATAGTTCTTCAGACTCTTCCTCGCTGGTGCCTTGTCTACTTTGAACAAGATGCTTGAGAGTGTAGATCCTCCCACTCCTAGTCATTCCTTGTGCAACAATGGTCTCGACTGCCCCCTTTCCCTTCTTCTCTGCTTCATAATCCCATGGCACTACTTTGTCATTGTAAGGAGGGACTACGTCAATGTAGAATTTTGGGGCCACCTCTACTTCAATAGGCTCCGGTGCTTTAGTTTCTTGGGCAACGGAAGCGGATGCTGGTGTAGCTTCCTCTACTTTGACAATGGTTCCTTCCAAATTGCATTCTTCATCCAACTCGATCAAATTCACCCTATTATCTCCATGGTTTGGCAATGGGTTATTGTGCACATTTGGAGTTTTCAAGTGGATCACCTTTTGACTGATCAAGTCTTGAATGGCCGAACACTAAAAAATAGGTGGAAAACCAGCTTAAGCTGGTTGTACTTTTAAGTTCGTTCAATTCACACAGGCAGGGTGATTGAGGTGCGTGCTTCGCAAGTTTTTTAGTTTCTTACACAACAAAACAAAACATGTATTTTATCTCTCAAGGCGTAACACTTTTCAGTGTCATGACCAGGTCCCCCATAGTGGTAGGCATAGGTTTTGGTTTGGTCAAAGAAGGGTGATATTCTATTAGGCATTTTGAATGGGACGGGTTGTATGTGGCCTGCTGCTTTGAATCTTTCAAACAGCTGAGTACGAAATTCGGCTAATGTGGTATAGTTCCTTTTGGGTCTTTGTTTGTGTGAGCTCTTGGTGGGTAGGTGTTGGTATTTCTATTGTTAGGACTGCGGATATGGTGGTCTTTATGGAGGTGGGTTTTGGAACATGGGCTGGGTGTTGTAAACTGGATAGGTGGGTAATGGTGGAATATATGGGTATGATGGAGGTGGTGTTTAGTAGTAATGGTTATAGGTGGGAGAGTGGTTGAGTGATGCAGCAACGAAGGAAACGTCGTCCTTCTTTTTCTTCGATGCCCCTATGCTACTAGTTTATAGTGCTTTGTTAGTGGCTTGTAGTGTAGCGAGGCTAACAATCCTACCAGTTTTCAACCCATCTTCAACCATGTCTCCAATCTTGATCAAGTCTCCAAACTTCTTGTTTTGCATATTCAGCATCTTGTCAAAGTAGACATCCTCTTGTATGCGGATTAAAGTCGCCACTATCTTTATGTCTTCCATATGAGGTTGGACTTTGGCGGCTTCAGCTCTCCTTCTAGTTGCAAACTGCCTAAAGGTTTCAGTGGGCTTCTTCTTCAGCTTCTCCAAATAGAATCGATCAGGCATGGCGTTAGTGTTGTGCCTAAAACTGTCAACAAAGTCTACGGCCATTGCTTTCCAGCTTGTCCACTTCTTTGTTTGCTGCTTTGAGTACCACACCAACGCATCGCCGGTCAAACTACGGTTGAACAACTGCATGCGAATTTTCTCATCATGTCCAACCCCAACCAGCTTGTCACAGCAAGATCTTAAATGAGCTATCGGATCGCCACTCTATCAAACATGTTGAACTTGAGTGTCTTATAACCATCGGGGAGCTTCAAGTTAGGGTACATGCAGAGGTCTTTATAAGCTAGGCCTCTAGCTTCCTTGGTGCCTTGCAATTGCTTGAATTTTTCCACCAGCCACTTGACTTGCTCTTTGGTGCTGTTTGAGTCTTCCCCTGTCCATGCATACATGTCATGATCTTTGGTGGGTGATGGAACCATTTTGGTTTCAACAGTAAAGGGGGGGAGGTTGTTTTGTGGTGCTTTCGGTAGTGCGATGTAAGTAGGGTATGGGACGTCTTTCTCGGGGAACAGTGCATCTTTGCCGTGAGGGTGGGAAGTTTTGTTTGGTTCGGTGGTTCCATCGGCATGGACAAGAGGAATCCTATTCTCTAACTCAAAGAGGCTTTGGTCCAGCTTGACATATTCCTCGTATGCGACCAAACCTTGCTTTTCAAGGGTTCCTCCAACATTTCCAGCTTTATCAAACTCAGCCATGATATTACGTATCGTCCTTGTCCTTGTTGGTAAATAGGGAGGTGTTGGAATTGATCCTCTAGATTTTAACCGGTACTGCGGCACGGCCAGAATGTACAAACCAAACTTTAGGGATTTGAGACTAAAATAACAAAAACAACAAAGAAAAAACCGTGAGTAAGTATTAGCATTAATAATTCGCATCCTATTATGCAGGGGGTATTTTTTGTGCCAAAGGTAGGCCTATCAATGATTCAAAGTAATGCTTGCGCCAAATACATCATTTTGTTTGCTTGAGCGTAGTCAGCACAAGTCTTATAAACCCAAAAATAACAAAATTTTATTTAATTTGCTTGGCTTTATTTCAATCCCAAGCTTAAATAGGAAAAGACAACGACTGGATTAAATAAATGGAAAATTTGAACGGCTCAACTAAAGACGACTAAACTATGTGCCAAGCAAAGAGGTTCTTGGATCAAGCATCAACGTCTTCCATGGGAGGTTGGACTTTGACGGCTTCAGCCGTCGATCTAGTTGCGAACTCTCTAAAAGTCTCAGTGGGATTCTTCTTCAATTTCTCTAGGTAGAATCGGTCAGGCATGCATCAGTGTTGCGCCCAAAACTGTCAACAAAGTCTCCAGCCATTGCTTCCCAGCTCGTCAACTTCTTTGTTTGTTGCTTAGAGTACCATACTAGCGCATCTCATGTCAGACTGTGGTTGAACAACTGCATGCGGATCTTTTCGTCGTGTCCAACTCCAATCAACTTGTCACAGTAAGATCTTAAATGAGCCATTGGATCTCCACTACTTTCGAACATGTTAAACTTGGGTGTCTTGTATCCTTCGAGCAGCTTTAAGTCGGGGTACAAGCAAAGGTCCTCATAAGCTAACCCTCGGGTTCCTTTGGTGTCTTGGAGTTGTTTGAACTTCTTAACCAGCCATTGGACTTGCTCTTTGGTGTTGTCTGGGTCTTCCTTAGTCCATGCATACATTTCATGATCTTTGGTGGGTGATGCGATGGTTTTCGTTTCAACGGTGAAGGAGTGTAAGTTGTTTTGTGGTGCTTCAACGGTTGTACAGTATAGGTAGGGTAAGGAATGTCTTTTTCAGGGTAGAGTGGGTCTTTGCCGTGAGGGTGAGCAGTTTGGTTTGGTTCAACTATCTCATCAGCACGGGCAAGAGGGATCCTATTTTCCAATTCAAGCAATCTCTGCTCCAGCTTAGCATAACTTTCATAGGCGACCATGCCTTGTTTCTCAGGAGTTCCATTTCCAACCTTGTCAAACTCAGCCATGATATTTCATCTCGTCCTTATCCTTGTAGGTAAAGGGGGAGGGGTTGGGATTGATCCTTTGGACCTCAACCGGTATTGCGGCGCGGCCAGAATGCACAAACCAAACTATCAGGGACTTGGGAACTGACATATCAAAACAAGAAGAGTAAATGTGAGTATAAGTTAGTCTGAACAAAAATCGCGTCCTATCATGCATGGGACCTCTCTTGTGGCAGAGGTGGGCCTATCGCAGATTCGAAGTAACTTTGCACCAAACACATAATTTCATTTGAATAAACATAATCATCACCAGTCTAAAACCCAAAAATAACAAAATTTTATTTAATTTGCCTTGCTTTATTACAAACACTAATTTAAAGACGACGACTTGATTAAGACGAACATAACAACAAAAAGGAACAAGACGACTTGACTCGATATGACTAGACTAGGTGCCAAGCAAAGAGACTCCAGATTCAAACATCAGCTCCATCGTCTTCCTTTTCCTTCTCTTCGTTGGCTTCCTCCTTGGGTTGTGAACCAAAATAATGAGCGGAGGATCAGCAGGTCTTTCCCAGCCTCCATGTCACCCAGAACTTTTATGAAGAACTCGCAGAATTCCAATCCCTTTGCTTCATTCTCTTCCAGCGGTACTGACTTAAAATACTCTCCCCATCTTTTGAGCAAATCTGTAAATTCCCAGCAGCTTGCCTTGCAGTCATGACCTTGCCGGTCCAATACTTGAGTTCATCCCCTTTGATCTTTTCCTTGTATTGTCTCCTCATTTCCCTCTTTTGTGTCATCCTTAACTCCTTTCTTTTGTCAAACTCCTGTTTCAGCTTTTTGTATTTTTCAGCAGCATTTGGAGCTTTGGCTTTCCTTTTTAGTGTAGTCTTAGATCGAAACCTTCCCTTATATTTGTTGAGCCATTGAGGGTAGGCCAGGGTAGCTGTGGGGTTAGCCCTACTGTCTCGACCACGACAAAACTGCATAGTAAGCCTCTTCTCCCACATTGTCAATATGGTGAGAACCATTGGATGCTCGATGTCCTTTATGTCAACATTGAATCTTCTTCCCTCAGTCAACTGCGGGGTTTGTTGTGTCATTTCCACTTGTCGAAGGATCCTTAGAGGAACATAGTGATGAGTTCCTCGGAATCCAATCAATGTCAAGAAAGTGATGTCTTGACCTTGTATGGAGACAATGAAGCCAGCACAATTTTCAATCACCCATTGCACCTCTTGCAATTCCTCGAGCTTGGTGTACCAACCTTCCATGTTTGCAGGGTATTCCCATGCCACTGTTCCAGCCATACGGGTGCTATGTGAGCGGATCCCTCCTTGCCAAGAGGGTTTTGGTGCCACTGGACTGACGGAGACATTGTGCAAGTGTTCCACCAACCATATTTGCAGCAATAGGTTACATCCTTCAAAGAAATCTCCTCCCCTTAAACATTTGGTTAAGGTCCTATAAACTTCTCCCAAAATCAGAACCAAGATTACTTGATGTTTGACAGTACCTTTGCACAGCCCCCTACTACTCTCCCTAGCCTTATGTCGATCTTGCCTCCTTTCTCCGGAAAAACTATGCTTCCCAGAAAAGCAATGATGAAAGCATTGGATTCAGTCCACTCCCAGTCTTGAATTTCCCACGCCCAATTCCATTCGTGTCTAAGCGTTGGGTCCCCAAACCTAGAATGCAAGTATTCCAACATGAGTTTCCCATCATGCACTCCCTTGATATATGAATCATAAGGAGCTCCCAGCAGTTCAATGAATTACTTAGGGTCCAAGTCTCGGGTCCAGGCTCCAACCCTGCTAATCCTCCAAACTCCTCCAACATTGGTGCCAACTCAAAACCATTGAAATAAAATACAACCCCCTGGTAGTCCCAGAAATGTGTAGCAGCTTCAACCAAACCAGTCCCTCATGACAGTGTAGTTTTTGAGAGCCGCCAATTCCCCCAGTATCTTTTGAACATGAGCCTTGCTGACAATAGCCAAATCTTCCCACCAAAGTCCGATCAAATGAGGAGGTCGGGAAACAATCTCAAATTGGAGTGTGCCTCTTGCAACCATAGTCTGCAAACAAAACAAGAAAAGGTAAAGACCAAAACATCCATATAGTTTTGATCATGTTTAAACAAACTATCAATGTTTTCTGCAAACGTTTCTTCGAATCAATGCAGAGATGTAATTTGTCACTTTTCGGGTTAAAAACCCTTTTGACATTTGGGGTAGGTTTACTAATGGACTATTATGTGCCAAGGACGTATAGCCTTCCTAGGTTGGGTAATTATGCAAGGAAAATGAATACGCATTTTGTAGCCAATTATTCTCATAAATTCCCCAACTTTTGCAAATCAGTATAGGATAATAATTTTTAAAAAAAATTAAAAGTACAAGAGGAAAAATGAAAATGATACTTTGAATAGACAGCACACTCCTTTTCCATCTTGGCCCTCTTTGCTTCTCGTGTAATCTACTTGACTTCTTCCATAGCTTTGGTCAAGTACCCTTTGGCCGCTACCAAGTGTAGGATGTCTATTTCTGCACACTCTGAATTCCATTGCTCGAGCTTTGTTTCCAACGCTTCTATCTTAACTTCTAGTTCTAATGTACAATTTTTCCATACTTCGATCTCTTCTTTGTTTTCTTTATCTATTTTGAAAGCTTTCAACATGAACTCTCGGTATCAAATTTGGGCTTCCACCTCATGATCTCTTATGTTATTCCCTCGGCTCGGCCCCACTACCACATTTCCCTTTATACTAGAGCGCAGCCAGCTTTTCTAGTTTTGTTTGCACCCAGCGTTGTATCTATTGGGCGCTAGCGATGCTTCTTCAATGACTTGTCTTCCTACCCAGGACTTCCTAATGCTCTTGACTCTCGGAACAACATCTTCAGTGTAGTCAAACTGATAGTCTTTCGTGTCTGGTATCAATGGTATGATTTGCTTCCTCCCTGCTTGCCTCATTACTCTTAATGGTTGGTAAGATTGGAGGCCTCTTAACCCCATAAGTATCACAAAGGATGCCTTCTCAGAACGAATGATGAAATCTGATGAAGGAAACTAAGTGAACATCCACTGAATTGAGTCCTCCGTTATGTTTTTGAACAATTTTACCCATTTCTCTGTGCTACTTGGCTGCTTGAGTTCTGAAACCCCAGACCGTTCCCCAATAGAAAGTTTGTAACCAGCTGGCTTGGACAATGCTTGCACACCTCTTTCTTTCCTTAAATGTTCTTTGAACCATGCTTGTAGTAGAAGATTACACCCTTGGAAGTATTTTTCTCCTCTTTTACAACATCCCAAAGCTCAATAAATGTCTGCTACTATCATAGGAACTATGGTATAACGATAGCCATCAATTCCTTTGAACACTGCATCGGCAACCATGACAAGTCTTGAACATATCTCGTGACTTAAACTCTCGGGGAACACCATTACTCCTAAGAAACAAATAGAAAATGAAAGTGGTCTAGCTCTCCTCCAATCACCATAGGACTCGAACTCTTTCTTATGGTTGTCGAACGCACTCAAATACCCAAACCGAGTGTAGAAATAGGAAAAAGGTATCTTCTTTTGTTGTAAAAATTCCACATTCACACTCGCTACCATCCCTAACTTTTTACGAAACTCTTCAGCTGTGGGGACGCTAGGTGCTAGTATGCGGCCCCCTTGTCAACAATGTTTGTCCAACCCCGAATGTGACACGAACCCCCTATTTCCTCCAACAAGGGTGTTAATTCGACATCCCCAAATCTAAACACGTTCAATTCTTCATCCCAAAACGACACTGATGCTTCGATCATCTCCCTACATGGTTCCATTTCTAATAGCGAAACCAAATGACGCAAGTGTTGACGTACTTTGGTTTACTCTCCCAGTGACAAGTTGCTCCACCAACTAGTTAACAAAGGAGGTGCGCGCATAGTCATTCCAAAACGATAAAATTTTTGACTCATTGTGACCTAAAAATAAAGAAAAATAAGATTTAAAAACCCCGTCCCTTCGAGAATAATTAGACAAATCAAAATGCATTTTCATTCTCGTCTCACTCTTTTTTTTTTCCTTCCTCTCAAATGCACATAATCATGTCCAAACGTCCCTTTGGGGTCGAAAACCCGTTTAGGTAGTTTGGACAAGTTGAAAACTGGTCGGCTCACGGGGAGCCCCTCCTATGGCATGATGCATGCTCATTACATTTAGAAGTTGGTGTAATTCTCGACACGGTTCCCCAAGCGGACGGCCAAGGAGTGGGATTATTTGAAATTGTTGGTTGTACCACGGACCAACTATATTCCAAAATGTCCTTCTTAAAAGGTGTTTTGGTGGTGAAGCGACCATGGGATCCACGTAATCACCGTGTGTGTGTAAAGTGTCATTTCCCAGGAGTGGGGAGTATGAGTGAGATATGCAAAATGTCACACTGAAATTTAAATTCAATGCAATAAATAAAGTAAAAAAGAAAAACAAAAAGGAAACCAAGTTAGTACGACGATAATAATAATGAATAACAAGATAATAATTAAATAAATCCCAAAAGCAAAGACTCGTTGTGGTTAGGACTTTGACTATCCCCAGCGGAGTCGCCATTCTGTCATACCCAATTTTGGACTCAACTCGAGGCGAGTCGGGTTTCGGATTTGACTGGGTAAACTCGTTTGAGTTTAGATGTTAGAGTCGCCACCTAATATAGTTTCTAAGGTGTATTAGGCCACCTATGTATCTACGGTCAACTTTAATAAGTCAACTAGTCCATTCCAGAGATTTTATATGGGTAAGAAGTCCAAATGACTCGGGGAAGAAGGTGTTAGGCATTTCCCCGAGTCCCATGAAAAGTGGTTACCGTCCGAGTCTAAATTTTGGGATAGAAAGAGTATATATCATCATGAAATACTAACTTGGGAAATTTAATTCAACACTTTAACTAAAATATGTAACATATCTAAGCTATTTTAGAACACACACACAAATAGTTTTCATATTCAGCCTATATTTAAGCCTAATCATTTTTACGGCCTCCAATATCAAACGCCTAATCGTAAACAGGTGTTAACATACCAATGTGTGTTCAATTTCACTTATATATGCAATTCACACACTTGAAAACGATTTGCACAAGTAGTCTATTTTGCAAACGAAATTCAGATTTTAATAAATACCAAAAGAGAGTTTGTTTTAAAACAAAATGTTGGCCATTTAGGGTCGGTGTGACTCGTCATTAATTGTTGAGCCCTAACCTTAATGGCCTTTTTGTGTAGGGGTCAGATTTTAGGAGATATATAGGCGAAGGGCTATTTTGACAACGGGTCACAGAAGCACATAAAGTCATATAAGGGGCTGTCACACATAATAATATACGTATATAGGTATAAACATGCAAATACATGACTAGATGATAGCTATACTTTAGAAAATATACTTTAAAGTGTATAAATGACTCCAAAGGCTTTATACACCCCTATACACTATTAGATTAGTGTATAGGAGCGTTAGAGTAATTAAAAAACATTTATCATATATACAGGTGTTGAGAGCTGGTTTTGAAGTATGACAAACAGGAAGGACCCCGAGGTTCGTGCAAGGAACCTAGTCCTTGAAGTGAAGGGCACGCTTGATCGAAAAGATTGCGGGTTGCAAATCCCTGTGGAACTAGGAGTAGTGGCGCGTGGTTGTATACGTATCCTAGTCAGACTAAAAGAGGCGGTGCCCCGGCTGTGTCTACGAAGTGTGAAAAGAGTCAGACTTTAACATAGAAAAGAGTTACTACGAATCCTAACTTACCTTAATTAAGAGGATTCCCTGTAGAACTCAACTAGGGTTACAAGACTCGTATAAAAGCAAGTAGTAGAGACAGCCGAAAACAGTTATTCACAAGTAGAGAGTTGAGTGCAAACAAAGGCGATCTGATAATTTTCTACGTGAGTAAACTGGAGAAGACAACTAAGCTGCATGCAGAGTATTGAGTCTAGATTTCTTGTCTAGGATCATCGAGTTGTAAGTTGTCATAATATTGAGCTTTCATTGTTTTACCTATTCGCTTATCTTAGAAGTATATGTATTAGGTAAACTCTTTTGTGATTACTAGAAAAGCTAGAGTGTAGCTTTGATTAGTGATTAGGGTCTAGAGTGTAGCCCCTTGGTTACAGAGTTTGTAATCTAAAACGTTGCTCTTGTGTTAGTGGATTCAGTGCAAAAATCCCAGAGTGTGGGTCGTCGTTTTTCTCCCTTGAGCAAGGAGTTTTCCACGTAAAAATCCTTGTGTTTTTGGTGTGTGTGCTGGGGTGTGTTCTTGTTAGAAGGAGATTGAAGGAAAATCTAAGAACTCTATTCTACGATAGAAGAACACGGTTCTTGTGAAAAATCAAGAGACACTATTCAACCCCCCCCCCCCTTCTAGTGTCCTTAGGAGGTGCTTAAAGTATAACAAGTGGTATTAGAGCAGGTCTTCTCTTGTAAGGCTAACACCATGAGAAGAATCAGAAATGAGTGCACCGCCTACTATTACTGAAGGACAGTCGGTTCTGAGGCCCCCACAGTTTAATGGGCAATACTACGCATGGTGGAAGAATAGGATGGAGAATTACATATGTGCTGAAGACTATCAACTTTGGCTGATAGTTTCTGAAGGAAATCTGATTCCCACCAAAATAGTTGGTGAAGGAACCACTGCCAAAAAAGAACCTAAACTGAAAGAAGAGTTTGATGAGACGGATTATAAGATGATCGAAAAGAATCACAAGGCCAGGCGTTTAGTCATATGTGGTCTTGGTCCGGAAGAGTTCAATCGAGTATCATCATATAAGACGGCTAAGGAAATATGGGATGCTCTACGGGTTGCACATGAAGGAACCACAGAAGTAAAGGACTCAAAAAGGAGAATGTTGAAGAGACAATTTGAGTTGCTTACTATGGGCGAGAAGGAGTCGATTCAGGATATGATGACCAGGTTGACCATGATCACTAATGAAATGAGATCCTTGGAGATGGAATTGCCTGAAATAGAGATGGTCGACAAAATCCTGAATGTGTTGCCTGAAGCATGGGAACCAAAGATGACTGCCATCATTGAATCCAAACCTTTGAAATCCATCAAGCTTGAAGAACTGGTTGGAAGTTTGAAGACTCATGAGATGATGAATGACTCAAAGGCTAAACCAGCAGCAAAGAAGGAAAAGACCCTTGCGCTGGAAGCAACAGAGGAAACTGATGAATATGTTGATCTTCAATCAGTGGAAGCTGCAATGGTAAGTGCCTTAAGACAAAAACTCAATCTGGGAAGGTTTAAAGAAATCAAACGAGGAAACAAGGAGAGCTCTAGCAGGAAGAACATAGTTGACAGTCCTGACTACTCTGGATGCTTCAAATGCTTCAAGAAGGATCATGCTGTCATGGATTGCCCGATGTGGGAAATAGAGTGGATGAAGAACAGAGCTGCTAAGGAAAAGGAAAAGGAAACCACAAAGGAATATGATGCAGACAGAAAGAAGTCAAGACGGCCCCCAAACTTTAGAGCAGAACGAAGGAAAAGGAAGGAAGCTTTTTATGCCACATGGGGACCAACTGATAGTGAGTCTGATCATGAAAAAGAGGCTGAGGATGACTCACCACTAGCACTAGCAGGTATGACAGATGTTGGTTCTGATGAATAAGATCCTCGAGAATTCAGAGGAGAAAGAGATCCATCAAAGCCACCAGTGTTCAATGGGACTCATTACAATCACTGGAAGAAGCAGATGAAAAATTACCTGCAGGCAACTGATTACGGCCTGTGGCTGATTGTGAAAAGAGGACCTCATGTTCCTGTGAAGAGAGCAGTAAAAGGTGTCTTGGTGCCAAAGAAAGTGGAAGAACTAGATCCTCAAGATCTGGACTGGTTACAAGCAAACTCCAAGGCTGAAGGGTATCTAAGAAGAGGACTCACTGATGATGTGCTTGCACGGATACTAGAATGTAAATCTGCCAAGGAAATATGGAAGAAACTGAAGGAGTTGTACATAGCTGACAACACCAAAAAGGACTCTACTCTCATGGCAACTGATGGAGAGGAAGCTGGCTGTTCAGCAGAGGTATGCTTGTCTGATCTAAAGGAAACTTTACATACATACTCTTCTGAAAATTTAATTCTAATCACAGCCACCTTGATTGAAGGATATGAAAAGGAAAAGCTTGAAAATGATAAATTAACTGAAGAACTGAGTAAACTTAGAACTAAGCACAAGAGTCTCCTGGAACAGAATATTGAACTTGAAGAAACTAATGCCATCTTGAAATGGCAGACTCTTGTGTCAAACTCTAAGATTACTGAGCTTGAATTGGAATGTAATCAGTTAAGAGAGAGTAGGAATGGTAAGCAAATTATGAGTGAAGTTCAAACCTTTCTGGAAGACGAACTGAAAAGAGCCAATAAAATTCTGTATCAGGAAATTGAAAAAAACAGGATTTTAAATCAAAAGGTTGAAAACTCAAAACTTGAACTTACCAGACTGACAAAATGGAATAAATCTTGAATTGGGTTTTTGAAAATCAAAACAAAGGAAAACAAGGATTAGGATTCAAGAAGCCCCTGCCTCCATATAATCCTAAAAGCAAATATGTAGGTCTATCTTGTAACATATTATGCACTTTTTGTGGTGAAACTGGTCATGTTAAACAAAAGTGTGTTAACATCAGCAAGGCAAAGGCCAAAAATAAAAGATGTGTTTTACCCAAATGGGCCAAACAAGATCTGATTTATCCATTCTCTCATAAGAAGGGACCCAAGCTTGTCTGGGTTCCTAAGGTTAACCTCTAATTTGTCTTGCAGGCTGGAGTGAGGGAGAACAACTCAAGCTGGATTCTTGATAGCGGTTGTTCTAGGCACATGACAGGAGATAGAAGAAACTTTCTCTCACTCGCAGCATTTCAAGGAGGCAGTGTGGCCTTCGGAGGAGGAAAAAGTGTTCAGATAGTAGGCATTGCAAAGATTGGGAAATCTCTGGAGCATGCAATCGAGAATGTTTACTGTGTGGATGGTCTTAGACACAATTTACTAAGTATCTCCCAACTGTGTGACAGAGGAAACGAAGTGAGCTTCTCATCTGTTGGTTGTATCGTAAAGAACCTACAGAGTGGAGAAGTAGTGATGGAAGGAAAAAGGGTGAACAATGTATACAAGGCATCACTGAAGTCCTTACCTGAAAACAATCTGACATGCTTGAATGTGCAAGAAAGTGATTCTCAGCTGTGGCACAAAAGATTGGGTCATGCAAGTCTCTCTCAATTAAATAAGCTGGCCTCGAAGGAACTGGTTCGCGGATTGCCAAGCAAGAAATTTGAAAACATAAAAATGTGTGATGCCTGTGTAAAGGGAAAGCATGTGAGAACATCATTCAAATCAAAGAAAGTGGTCAGCACAACAAAACCACTGGAGCTGATACATATGGATCTGTGTGGACCTATGAGAGTCAGGAGCCGTTGAGGAAAGAGATTTGTGTTTGTTATTGTTGATGACTACTCAAGATACACATGGACCCTGTTCTTGGCCTCTAAGGATGAAGCTTTTGAAAGTTTTAAAGACTGGGCTGGTGTGGTTCAGAAAAGATTAAGTCTTGAGATCGTCAGTATGAGATCTGATCATGTTACTGAGTTTGAAAACTCAAAATTCTCTGAGTATTGTGCAAGGAATGGCATAGATCACAACTTTTCTGCACCAAGAACTCCCCAACAAAACGGGGTGGTCGAGAGAAAGAACAGGTCGTTGGAAGATATGGCTAGAACTATGTTGTTATCAAGTGGGTTGGCAAGAAATTTTTGGGCTGAAGCTGTAAACACCGCTTGTTACTTGTTGAACAGGTGTTCTATCAGAGCAATCCTTGACAAGACTCCATATGAGTTACTCAGAGGTAGAAAGCCAAGTATGCTCACCTAAGGCCTTTTGGTTGTAAATGCTTCGTTCACAACAATGGCAAGGAACCCTTGGAAAAGTTTGACGCTAGGAGTGATGAGGCAATATTTCTGGGATATTCTACTCAAAGTAAGGCATACAAAGTGTTTAACAAAAGAACACAAACTGTAGAAGATAGTATGCATGTCGTATTCGATGAATCAGATAAGGCATTGGGAGAGGCTGAAGCAGATGATCAAGTAATTGGCTTAAGGAGAGAAGAAAGCATAGATGAACTGGAAGACTCAGACGAAAAAGAGAATCTAAACACTTCAGACGAAGGAGTCAACTTGACAGGGGGATCTTCTGATGAAGCTGACAACCTAGAAAGTCAGGAAGAACCTACCCAAGAGAATGCTGCAGGTCCTTCCAGTCAGATTCAGCTCAAGCCATGGAAGCATCAAAGCTCTCATCCACTGGAGAATGTCCTATCTGAATTGGATACAGGAATTATGACCAGGTCAGCATTGAAGAACTTCTGTGCATTCTTTGCATTCCTCTCATCCTTGGAACCAAAGAATGTAAAGGAAGCTCTAGAAGATCCAGACTGGATTCTAGCTATGCAGGAGGAACTTCATCAATTTGAAAGAAGCAAGGTGTGGCACCTAGTTCCTAAGCAGAAGGACAGATCTATAATTGGAACAAAATGGGTATTCAGGAACAAGTTGGATGAACATGGGATAGTGACAAGAAACAAGGCAAGACTGGTGGTTCAAGGATACAGTCAGGAAGAAGGGATAGATTATGATGAAACTTTTGCACCAGTTGCAAGGATGGAAGCTATTAGGATGCTGATTGCTTTTGCCACATACATGAAATTCACACTGTATCAGATGGATGTGAAGAGTGTCTTTCTAAATGGTTACTTGAATGAGGAAGTCTATGTGGTACAGCCTCCAGGTTTTGTGAGCAATGAATTTCCTGATCATGTTTACAAACTGGATAAGGCTTTATATGGTATGAAGCAAGCTCCTAGAGCCTGGTATGAAAGACTCTCAGGATTCCTTATGAAAAATGGTTTTTCAAGGGGCAAAATTGACAACACACTATTTCTCATGAACAAAGGAAAGGATCTGCTGGTAGTTCAAGTGTATGTTGATGATATCATCTTTGGAGCAACTGATGAAGAGCTGAGCAAAGGTTTTGCTGATTTGATGGGAAGTGAGTTCGAAATGAGCATGATGGGTGAATTGAACTTCTTCCTTGGGCTGCAGATAAAGCAGACTCCTGAAGGAACCATGATTCACCAGCAAAAGTATGTCAAGGAACTATTGAAGAAGTTTGACATGGAAGGAGCAAAGGAAATGACTACCCCTATTGCACCTGGAACAAAGTTAGATATGGACGAACTCGGTCCTTCGACAAATGAAACGAAATATAGAGGAATCATTGGCTCACTTCTATATCTCACAGCTAGCCGACCTGACATAGTATACAGTGTAGGACTGTGTGCCAGATTTCAGTCAAAGCCTAAGGAATCACACTTGACAGCTGTGAAGAGAATCCTGAGATACTTGAAAGGGACTCAGGATTTAGGTCTTTGGTATCCCAGAGGTGGAACTTTTGAACTCATTGGTTTTGCTGATGCAGATTATGCAGGTCATTTGGTGGACAGGAAAAGCACTTCAGGGATGGCACACTTTTTAGGTCCCTGCTTGGTTTCGTGGGCTACAAAGAAACAAAACTCAGTTGCCCTATCAACTGCTGAAGCTGAGTATGTGGCAGCTGCTTCATGTTGTTAACAACTGCTGTGGATCAAGCAACAACTGGAGGACTTTGGTATCAAGTGTGGAGCAGTGCCAATTTTCTGTGACAACACCAGTGCAGTGAACATTGCCAAGAACCCAGTCCAACATAAAAGAACCAAGCACATTGATATTAGACACCATTTTCTGAGAGATAATGTGGAAAATGGTCTGATTACTATGAATTCATGCAGGACTGAAGATCAAATAGCTGAAATATTTACCAAAGCTTTGAACAAGGTACAGTTCGAGAGGAACAGGTTGGAGTTAGGGATGACCAAAATACACGGATGACCCAGCAGGTAATCCCTTTGTGTTTGGCTAGTTAAGTATTTGATGTGGTTGCTTGAAACTTGTCATAAATGTCTAGTCTAACCTCGTGCTTGAAAAAGTACACTTGTGTTGTTGTTTTGATCACAAGGTACAAATAATGTGATCCCATGAAGAACCTACTATGTACTGAGAAGGAACCAGTTTGAACATGAGGAATCGTGTCCAGGTACATTCATCCTACTCTGCATGATAGTATTCATAACTGAAATTAAAATTGTCATCCATACGTGTGTCATGGGGGATCTTCCATATTCTCATAACCGTCCTAAATTATAGGAACACATTCCTTTTTAGGATAGACCTCTTTTTTGAATAGCTTGGACCCCACTTCTTGAAAAGGGCTTATTTAATTAAGTTCATAACCGTCAAATCTTTAACTCTTCCCGGTTCTCAAAAAGTTCAAAAAGCTGCTTTTCTATTCTACTCATTATTTCTTGCCTTCCCTAGACATTGTCAAATCACTGAAACTCTTTCTCCTTCTACAACACTCTTTCAATCTCTCACAACTCACCCACTTCTTCTGCTGAACACCAAAATTCTCTCTCAAATCCTAAAACATTAACCCCTCTAGAAATCTCAGAAATCACTCATAAATTCCTCAAAATGTCTGAAGGACCACCACCATCTACTCTTGCTCAAAGGTTCGCGAAGGCTCGCATAAAATTTCTCAAAAAGGGGGACAAGAAATTGGTAAACAAGATGAGGTCAAGAACTGTTCTCTGGACACCCACTGCACAAAGTTCATCACTATCGCCACATGAGGTAATCCCTGAACCTATTTCATCTATGCCTGTCGGTTCTGTTGATATAAAAAGCCCTGGAATTGTAGAAAGTGAAACCCTAGTTACTGAACTAGACAAGATAATGGGTGATGAGGAAAAAGACAGAATAGATAGGGGGAATTCATGTGAGGGGGAACAAGATAGTAAAAAGAATGAACTTAGGGAAGATGTGCTGGGTCCTGTAGTTGGTGAGTCTGGAGATAAGTTGAATATTGCAGAAAGAATAGTAAAATAGTTTAAGGAACAAGATAATATGGAAATTTTGAGGGAAGATGCATTAGAGCCAAGTAAAGAAGTGAGTGGAACTGTCGAATGTGTGAAAGAATCTGTGCCTAAAAGTCCGGCAGGTGGTGGACTTGCTATTGCTGAAGCCTCAGGGGATCTGGGTCAAAAGTCTGTTGTTTGTCCAAATCCTACTGGGGCTGATGATGCAAATTTTAATTGGACAGATTCTGAGGAGGAAGGGTACAATGAAGTTGTTTTAGAACAAGAAGAGATAACCAAGAAAGTTAAAGAACCAAAAAGGAAGAGGAAGTTCGGTGAAGAGGATGAAAAATTAGCTGAGGAAGAAGAGGAGGAAGTGGTGTTTGTGAAAGAAAACATAGTGGAGCCTGAGAAAAGAAGAAGGTTGGTGAGAGATGGGAAGCCAGTGTTGAAGTCTAGATTGGTTGATGAAGATAGTGAAGAATGTGATGACAAGGTAGCTGATGAGCCTGTTGTCAGAAGAGTTGGTACCAGGTCTGCATTAAAGCTGCAGCTGGAAACGGTTGAAAAGTTGGGAAGGACAGTAACCAATGTCAAAGAAAGAGAAGAAAAGAAGATGGAAGAAGAAGAAAGGAGAGCTGGTGATGCTGAGCAGGAGAGTGAGGCTGGGAGCTATGTAGAACCCAGTGATTCTGATACAGATAGTGAGATGGAGAATAAGAAAAGAAGAAGAGGGAACAATGAAGAAGAAGTGGATAGGGAAGCCTTTTTCTCTAGGCATCAGGTGCTGCCAGGCAGCATTCTGCATGATGAAAAGGAGTTCCATATGAGGCCATTGTTGAGGATGATAGGTGATCAGGGTTGGCTTGGATTGTTTGTCAACAAGGACAGGAAGTTGTTTGTGAATGAAGTGAGAGAATTCTATACTAATTGTAGAGTAACAGCCAGGAGAGTGTTCACTACTGTTAAAGGAATTGAGATAGAGTTTGGAAGACCTGAGCTGGGAGTGATTCTGGACATACCTGCTGAAGGTTATTGCAGGTATGTTAAGCTGAAATGGCCAAAAAGAACAGATGGAGTCACTCCTTTAGATGTTGTCAGAAAGTTTTCAGGAAAACCCAGACTGAAGAAGGAGAGAAAGGTAGAGAAGAAGGAGATGGAACCTGCACATCAGCTGCTGTTTGAATTTGTGCATAGGTTTCTCCTGCCTAGGGGAGAGCGGAATTGTGAGGCTAGTGCTTTGGACCTGACATACATGGATCTGATGGACAGGGGGTGAAGATTAATTTGCCTGGGCTGATAATTAGGCACATAAAGAGGATCTCAGATACTGATCAGAAGCCACATTCTCTTGTGCACTCTTACATCCTCCATCAGATTCTTGAGCATTTTGGGGTTCCTTTAGAAGCTGGAAAGAAGCCAACCATTCATCAAATGTTTGGGCATAATATGCTTAAAAATTGTGACTTCTTCAAAGAAAGCAGAGCTTCCAAAAGGCCAATGCAGGCAAAGCAAGAGCAAGCAGAGGACAGTGAAGAATATGGACCTGAAGAGGCCATTGGTGCTGTGCAGGAGCTGGAGAAAATGGTTCTTGAAGTTAATGAAGAAAATGCAGAGCTCCACAGACAGTTGAAGGTGAAGGATCAAGAAATTGATCGTTTGAAGATAGATTGCCACAAGTATGAGGCCGAGCTGGAGATGGAAAGGGCCAAGAATACGAAGCAACTTGAGGCTCTTGTCAAACACTTCAACCTTCAGCTTTGATTCTTCCAGTCCTGTCCTCCTAACTCTACCTGATATCTACTCTTTCCTATTCTCCTGTGATTGCATGTTATGGATGTTTAAGACAATTTAAATTTGGTTGTGTAACTATTAACAGGGTTGTGCTGATGTCACAATCTGGATGATGATTTTAAATTTCTTATGTTCTTAACTGATTTCTGTTTAAGTAATTCGGTTCTTGGATGGGCCCTTATTCTTGTATGCATGTGTTGTTATTACTAACGAGTTGCCTTGTGCTTTAGACTGGATTAACTTGACAAGTTCCTGCAGGTCTTCGAATCTTTTCGATGATGCCAAAAGGGGGAAGAAGGAACTGTTGGAGGAACTGTTGGGGTGTTTGTGACCTAACTCATCTGTTGTTTTTTTTTCTGTTTTCTTGTTTTGGCTTTGGTTTATGTCTATACAGGTTCTTGGGCAACAGTTGTTTGTCATCATCAAAAAGGGGGAATTTGTTGAGAGCTGGTTTTGAAGTATGACAAACAGGAAGGACCCCGAGGTTCGTGCAAGGAACCTAGTCCTTGAAGTGAAGGGCACGCTTGATCGAAAAGATTGCGGGTTGCAAATCCCTGTGGAACTAGGAGTAGTGGCGCGTGGTTGTATACGTATCCTAGTCAGACTAAAAGAGGCGGTGCCCCGGCTGTGTCTACGAAGTGTGAAAAGAGTCAGACTTTAACATGGAAAAGAGTTACTACGAATCCTAACTTACCTTAATTAAGAGGATTCCCTGTAGAACTCAACTAGGGTTACAAGACTCGTATAAAAGCAAGTAGTAGAGACAGCCGAAAACAGTTATTCACAAGTATAGAGTTGAGTGCAAACAAAGGCGATCTGATAATTTTCTACATGAGTAAACTGGAGAAGACAACTAAACTGCATGCAGAGTATTGAGTCTAGATTTCTTGTCTAGGATCATCGAGTTGTAAGTTGTCATAATATTGAGCTTTCATTATTTTACCTATTCGCTTATCTTAGAAGCATATGTATTAGGTAAAACTCTTTTGTGATTACTAGAAAAGCTAGAGTGTAGCTTTGATTAGTGATTAGGGTCTAGAGTGTAGCCCCTTGGTTACAGAGTTTGTAATCTAAAACGTTGCTCTTGTGTTAGTGGATTCAGTGCAAAAATCCCAGAGTGTGGGTCGTCGTTTTTCTCCCTTGAGCAAGGAGTTTTCCACGTAAAAATCCTTGTGTTTTTGGTGTGTGTGCTGGGGTGTGTTCTTGTTAGAAGGAGATTGAAGGAAAATCTAAGAACTCTATTCTACGATAGAAGAACACGGTTCTTGTGAAAAATCGAGAGACACTATTCAACCCCCCCCCCCCCTTCTAGTGTCCTTAGGAGGTGCTTAAAGTATAACAACAGGCCATTTTTGAAAAGGTTTTGGGCCTGGATCACTTGTGTAAGCAGAAACGGTTTAATCTTAACAGAAACGAGCCAGATTTTAGTATTTTTCACCAATAGCCTCGATTTTAAACAGAATTCCAGTCTTATCATCACAAAATATGTTTTCAAATAGTTAAGACCTGTGACACATATCATATACAGTAGCGTCGTTATTCAGGAAGCATGCAGGCTTTAAAGATGTGATGTAATTTGTCATGCTACTCAGTTTTCAAATGAAAGAGCCATGGATATGAATGCTGCAGCAGATGAGAAGGCAAAAGGGAAGAAGAGCCTCCTGGGTAGCCTGTGTACACAGCTTAGTAGCTGTGTGCCCTGTGTTATACAAGTACAAACGGGAAGACCTAATAAATATGACACAGATAAATTGCAGTTTCTAAAGGGAGAAGTGTAAACAAAACAAGTGCGCTGCCTTTAATGAATTCAAACAGAACAGGGGTATCAAACAACTGTGTTTTCCATAGCACAATTGGTGGATCTCTCAAGATCTCAAACCTGCAACTACACAGACCTAGTATGGCCTCTGAAGCCATCCATTCAAAAGCTGCATTCAGGGGTTAGACAAGGCCAAAATAGGGGCCTGTACAATCATTGTGACAAAGCAGCACTAACACATATTGAAAGTTTTCAAAGAAGGGGAATAAGAGAAGGCAGAACCTCCTCCTCAGATCACATATAGAACAACTATCATGTCATGTATGATGAGCATGCTCTAGGTTACTGAGATTCAGACCAGTAATGATGTAGAATCAGGGAACAATTAAAAAGAAAGGATGAGGGAAAGCAGGTTTAAACAGGTAATATCATAAGTCTAGGAAAAGAAGTTTATACCTTGTCAAGAAAACCAAACAAGCAGAACGCAAACAGGAGGATGTAACCAGGGGAAGCTTGCAACAATCAGGTAAGAGACCCCTTGTTTCCCCAGTAAAGAGAGCAATAATCTTTCCAGAAAAGAGAGAGAGAGGTGTCTGCAGTCATCTTAGATTGCCTTTTTTTATGTTTCTTAGTGTGTAAGAACTGTCTAGTGAGGAATGCAACCAATGTTTATAGAGGTGAGAGTTGTGAACTATATTCCAATAAATTAGGAGTGTGAAACTTAACTTCAAACGGGTGAAAGTGTAAAAGGTTAGGGGATATTGTCTTCCCATCCTAAAAGAACCCCACTAAGTGATATTACTAAGTTTAGCTCCTTCTACCCCTAAAATTAAGATAAATCAGACCTCTTAACAAGTAAAGTCCCTTCCCCTCGACCAATAACTTATCCAGGTTCAAAGAATCCACCTACCCAAGTGTTTTAAATCTAATTAGGCTCGAAAAAATCCCTTGAATAACCTCTAACTGATATTGTATCAATCATAGGAACTAACTTCCAATCCAGTTTCAATCAAGGATCCTCATTCAATCACTTTCCTTTTAAAAAGAACTTCTAACTAAATTAGATTACCACTTCAAATCAAAACATATAATCACGCATATTATGCATCCTAACTGATCATAAAATCAAAAGATGAGCACACTCTACTCAGATGGTCAGGGATTTTGAACTTTACGTGCTAAGAGAAACAAATCAAAAAGAAAAACAATGTTAATCAATATCATACTGAACTTAAGCATATGAGAAAATCAATTTCATGTTTGGACAAATGAGACAGGCAACACTTAGCACAATTTCATGAACAACCACTTTAAATTAGTCAAATAGATTAAAACATCGAAAGAGTAGGGAATACTTATGCTTGACATCACATAGGAATAACCAGAAGAACAAGTGAGGATTACCCATTTAGAATTCGAGTCGGGTCAGCCGTGACCCATTTTTAATCACGTAAACATGAGGGTTTTCCCCTCCGTTAAGTCACATCGTTCAGTTCTTACCAAGTTTTGCCGGAGCTCCGGTGACATTGATGGAAATCGATGAAGGGTCGACCTCAACTCTCATCAAACAGTAACAAACCCATAGGGGTTTTTTAGAGGAGAGTGAGGGGACCATTGTGGTGCGATTTGTTTTTGATTTTGCCGGCGGAATCGACCGGAAATTGTCGTTGACAGCGCCAATTAGGTTTCGCCATGAGATAGAGAGAAGGTGTCGCAGCTGAGTGTGTGTAAGGGAAAATGAGAGAAAATGTAGGGTTTTGGGGGGTGTATAGTTAAAATAGGAAATATGTATCCTGGCCGTTGGATCCATTACGTGGACGGCCAGGACTTAGACACGTAGACGCAAAGGTGGCAAAAATGAGCTGATGTGTAGGGGTATGTGTGCGTATACGTGCATATATATATTTTATGTATATATAGTGTATATCTAGTGTATATTAGGCATAAAGTAGGTATAAAAATTATATAAAATGAATATAAAAATATAGAAAAATTAAGAAATTAATTTAAAAATGTTAGGATGGCTAAGAAATATATAAAAATTGTAATTTTGGGATTTAAAACAATTTGGATAATTTTGTCAAAATAGAAGTAATTGCGAAAATTATAAGAATAGCTATGGTTTGAGACGATGCTTTTGAAAATGGCCTCGATTGTCAGAGTATCATGAGAAGATAATTTGAAAAGAATGGACGGGGCAGGAGTTGATACACAATCGTGTGTGAAATGTGAAAACTATTGATTTTGAAAATAGGAGGGACAAAATTGGGTGTCAACAGCTGCCCCTCTTTGCCCCTAGAGGAGCCTATGACTTAAGAGAATGCGGGGCGTCAGACAGAAATGTTTGCTTTGCTTGGGGTGTATATCCTGCAATAAAGACGTGTTTGCTATCATAATGTATATATAGAATGTACCTTTCTGTTGGGCGGGATTGTCTTTCCAGGATTCGTTGCCGCATGCGATTGTGTCTGCTATGCCATAATTGTGTGTTTTTTGCTGTCAAGTGTTAGATTCGACATCGGGTTGTATGCCCTCCGTCGGTGCATTGGGCTGTATACCCTCTGCAAAGAAATAAAATGACAAACTGGTATGGGGCTGTGTACCCTCAACCGACGCTTCGGGCTGTGTACCCTAAACCGATGCTTCGGGCTGTGTACCCTCAGCTAATTTAGATAACAAATCGATATCGGACTGTGTGCCCTCAACCGATGCCTTGGGCTGTGTACCCTCAGCTAATTTAAATAGCTATCGGGATGTGTACCCTTGATCGATGCCTTGGGCTGTGTACCCTCAGCTAATTTAAAATGCGAATCGATATCGGGCTGTGTACCTTCAACCGACACCTTGGCCTGTGTACCCATAGCTAATTTAAATAGCAAATCGATATCGGGCTGTGTACCCTCAACCGACGCCTTGGGCTGTGTACCCTCAACTAATTTAAAATGTGAATCGATATCGTGCTGTGTACCCTCAACTAATTAAAATAACAAATCGATATCGGGCTGTATACCCTCAACCGACGCCTTGAGCTGTGTACCCTCAACTAATTTAAAAGACAAACCTTTGTTTAAATACACTTGTCGTGTGTTGCTCAGTTATGTATTTTTGTACCTGCATCCAAAGAAAGATTGGTGAGTTGTGCGGGGTGGTCTGGTTTGTACATTCGTGGCTTGCTTCACGCTCGCTTTCCACTGTTGAACCCCAAAAATTACCCCCTTTCTTTAAGAAAAGATAGGTTTCGGGTATATTTCAACAAAATGGGATTTCAAAGGGCTTTTTTTTTTTGGAGTCGCCACCTAATTTAAGGATTATTAGGAACCTAAGTTAACTAAAGAGTGCAATTTATTCTTTATTTAAAAGAAATTAAATTAAAATCAGAGATTCTAGGTAAGTGATTCTATTAAATTCGAAAGAAGGTCCCTAGCGTGAGCACTTTCGAAAATCCGCTAAATGCGGTTAATCCGACGGTTTTCACGAATTTGTTAAGGATATTAAGTATATAAAGCTAATTTTATATAAGGATAATATGAATAATATAAATAAGATAAGATTTCAATTATGCCGATACTTAGATAAATAAATGACCCAATTTAAGATTAATTAAATGGATAATGAAATAATAATCAATTGATTAATTAATAGAATAAGCAAAGGTTAAATAAATTTAGATAATTAAATAAAACACATTAGATAAATAATTGGATGATAATAAAGGGATTAATTAATTGATTGAATAAATAGAAAAATAAATAAGAAAATAAATAACTTAATTAAATAAATGAATACTTGTCAATTTTAATTAAATAAAGGAGTAAATAAATAATTATTGATTAAATGAATAAATAAATAAATATTTAATGGATTAAATAAATGATTAATTGAAATTAAATAAATTAGATTAAGTAAATAAATAAATAAAGGATTAAACATTAATTGATTAACTAAATAAATAAATTAGATTAGATAAATAAATAATTGAATATTGAATAAAATAAATAAATAAAGAAGCAATTCAAATGCGAATTATGACGAGGGTAAGATTTTAGTCGAATTTTATTTGCACTCATTAATTGACAAATGATTCTAACCATCCATAAATTAATTGGTGATTCGCAAAGAAATGATACAACGCATTCATATAAAAACAATTTAAGTAATTTACAATAATTATTCAAAATTCAAATATCATTTTTATCCTACAGAGCTCCTAATCCGGTTTATGGGGAAGTCCGATACAACATGCATTTTCTAAGGGAGCGGGGAAGGATGGAGTTTAGAAGATAGAACCCGGAAGCGTAAACTCATCATTGAGCCTTGGACTTTGTGATTTTCATTTTTTGTTTCTTACATTTTTGGGGATATCAAGTCCCGAAAATGCGGAGCGGATCAAACGACTCCGAATGCAGATAGCCAATCCCAATTTATGAGTTTTAGCCCACTCGTTCCCAAGAGTGTATCATGCAAAAGCAAGAAACATGAAGATTAGCAAGTGTTTGACTTGTCAGTCCAAACAGAACAAGAGTGCATTAACATGAGAGAGCAGAAACAACTATTTCGAAATAAACTCCTTTCAATCCATTTACAAAGTTACAAGTGTTGCGATATATTTTAAACACAAATATATCCAAAATTTACACCAAAATTAAAGCTGAGAAGAAAGTTTACATGCTGAAAAGAACGTTTCACGCAACTCACCACTTTTAGAATTCAGGCAGACTAACATATTAAAGCTGAAACTTAACCATGAATATCAACTCAACAAGGGGTGGGAACTTTAGAAAGCTAGAATGGACTCAAACTAACAGAGAAAAGAAAAGGTTTTTTTTTTAGACCAGGCCAACTTCAACCTGAAGCATGCTTCCATAACTAATATTAAACAAAAAACCAGATTCCATAAGTTACACCTATGATCTTAAATTCTCTAAAGAACTTATTATTGATGTAGAAACACATTAAATACAAGCTTATTTTCCAAAATAGAGCAACTATAATTTAAATGATTATGAATAAACATTTCCAACAACATAATAGTTATATCAAGGTGACAACTTTAAGATCTAAAAGACATGACTCTAATACGAATTAAAGGCGCAGAAGACGTACTTTTAAAGAGATTTAAGACACTATTCTGATAAAATTTCAAGATGAAACTCAGCCATTTAGCAAGACTTAAACTAGCAGCTTGATTAATTCTTAGAAGAAATTTCGAGTTAGATGAGACTAAAATATCCAAGAGTTCAAAGCCCGCAACTTCTCAAACAACCCAACTAGCAAGGAAACATTCTCTTCAAGGAACAAAAGATACCGCTTATATTTCATTTACATACTAATCAGCCTAAGCTCTTATACATTCATAAAAACTGGAAACAAACTGACCCTGACTTCCTCACACTATTAGGAACAATCTTACACTCTCACAAACTTTCACAAACTAAATGAGCAATCTCAAGCACCCCCATACCCAAATAATCTACATCATCTCCTCAGCTATTCTCCATATTGAGCAGCCTGAACTCACAGACCAATAGCCTAACTTATCCCTCCCTGAACTACTAAGCAATCCAACTATCTAAACCACTTTCACTCACAAACAACCTGAACAGGCACTAGAACAGAACTCCACCCTAAACTACACCTGATAACACACCTAAAACAACCAACAGCCTACATCATCTCACAGGACCAGGACCTCTTCTGAACTTAAACATATACCCACCTGCACACGCTTCTACATACAGAAATACCAGCTCACACACACCTCACATTCATAGAACAAGAAAACCAGACCATTACACTCTGTATTACACCTGAAACAAATTCCAAAAACTGCAGCAACACAGACCCTCCTTACTTCTTCATACTCACAGACCCTCAACACCACTCCCAGACCCTCCTGAACAAACTGAAACAAACTCCCTGCATCTCTGCATACACACACCTACACCTGAGCCCCTCACTGCCTAAACAAATCTCCACATCCCTGCAAATACCACACTCACAGACTTCTGCCTTCCTCTGCTCACAGCTGCAACTACCAGGACCCTCCTACTCACTAAACAATCTTGACAAACACACACACACCCCACCTGAACACATGAAGCACTCTCCAAACACCTGCAGCATCAGAAACACTCTCCCAAACACCTTGCAAATTAACTGCAACTCCTAGACTCCTTGCATCCCAAAATAAAAACCAGAGAAACAAAAACAGGACCAATCATGAAACCAAACTCATTTTATTTTACTTTACATAACAAACCTGAAGAACTTAAAGCAGAGCAAACCAAAGAAGGAATGACAGGGTTCAAGAAAGAATTTAAGTATACAGGTAAAGTACTGAAGAGATAGTTAGAGCATGGTGGATATGCCTCAAAACTAGAAGATCCTAATGCTAAATAAACTGTTACAGGTACTTTAACAGAAGCTAGGCTTACCATTTACCATCCCACCAGTTAAGCTTAACAGAAACAACATTTTACACATTTTTTTTTAACAGATCTGGAAATTGAGCTATGATATCTTCCTCTTAACAAGCTGTTTTTCCACATATATCATGGCTGAAAAATGGAACCTTTCTAACTTACCGATAAAACCAAAATATTTTCCAGCCTACTACATACCAGATTTCATTTTTTAGGCATTAAGGATACAGAACAGATACTTCACGTAAATAATAACCACATATTATTCACATAATGTTAAAAGTATAAAATTTAAATGAGGTTAAGATATTACCTCTTTGCGAGCAGTGACTGAGACGAAGGATCCGTAGAATGTGACTCGAACGAGGAAGAAACGAATCGAAAACGATAAAGCGATAACACACAAAATGCCCAGGAACAGTAATGCTATGCTTTATGAATTTAAAAATGAGGAAACTATTAGTTTATGTATTATGCTGCCATTTTCTCTTCACTTATTTTCAAAGAACTCTGCCTCTTCCCTCTTTTCTTGGCTAAAAATCCACCACCCAAAAAATGAACAAAATTTAGATTTTATACCTGAGGACGCTAGGGTTTTGGATTTTGTGTAGTTCCCATCCTCTCCCAAAAAGAGGCTATTTCCTCTACAAAATAAGGGTAAAACTTGTCCAAAATTCATAGAATTTGTACAAGTTTTATCCTTACATGTAAGGATTTGCCCGTTGGAATGACCCACGGCTCGGATTGAATCTTGCATTTGAATACACGGCTAAGATCAAATATTGTGGCCCTGGTACAGAAAAAGCAAAGAAGGGAACGTGGTGAGGGGACCACTGAGATGCTCTTTGGACTGTTTCGAAGGATTTAGGAGAAATTTGGGCAAGGGATTAGGGATTTCGCGGGTTGGGTTGTGGGATTGGCCTGATCGAAAGGGAATTAGGGTTGGGCTTAGGGCTGAAATGAAGAAGGAGATGCCTATAGTGTATGTATGTATACGTTTACAAAAATAGGCTGATGGGGCGTATAGAACGAAATTTTAGCCCTTTTCTAAAAGTTAAATCAACTAATAAAGGGATTGCACAGGTAAGCCTGACTTTAGGCTTAAGAGCGATTTTATCCATGCTTTAAGATTAATTAGAAATTGAAGGGGGTTGCCCAAGTAAGATATAATTAGGCTATGTTTTTTTTTTGCAAAATTTGGCCTTTTCCTTAGAAATTAATCAATTACATTAATTTCTCAAAATTGTCCATGAATTAGATAATTAGACATTTAATTAAAATTTATCGGGATAAAATTGGGTGTCAACATCCACAAGTGCCGGGAAGTTGGCCGAGATGATAGGGATATGCATAAAGTAGTACGTAATGCAAATGATTTCGAAAAACATTTATAAGAAATAAATGAAATATTTTATCTTATTGAGTCAGAAGTAGCGTTGCGCAAAGTCAAAATTTGTCGTCCTCCATGATGTTCCAAACTCCATTAAGCGAATTTTTAGGGCGACATCAAAATTCTGCCCCAGTTTGTATTTGAAATTTTTTGAAAGGTCCTAAAAACTTTATGCCCCAGTGTCAATTATGTTCGTCCTTTGGGAATTTTTGAGAGTTCCTCAAAAATTCTGCCCTGGTGTTAGCTTCGTGGGAAAATGAAATTTTTGTATTTATGCGACCGGACCTTGCATAGGTTGCCTACGTATCCCACTTGGGGAATCAGGTCGTGACGTAGTTCGGATTACATAATGTATTGTAGAATGTAGAAATCACTAATCAGTACGAACTCCTATACATAGTATCTCTTGACAGCGTCTGAGTTGATAGGTTTCGGCCAGAATTCTCCGTCCATCTCTGCTAGTATCAATGCTCCTCCATTCAAAACCCCGTGAACCATGTACTTGCCAATTGGTGCAAACTTGCCTTTTGCTTCTTCTTGATTTGGAAATATGTTCTTCAGTACTAATTTCCCAGGTTCAAAGAATCTTTCTCGAACTTTCTTGCCAAATTCCTTAGCCATCCTCCTCTGATATAATTGCCCATGACATATTGCATTCAATCTCTTGCCATCGATGAGGGCCAATTGCTCTATTATTTCTTTGATTCATTCAGCATCTTTCAATTGTGTCTCTTGGATGATTCTCAAAGATGGTATCTCAACCTCCGCGGGTATCACTGCTTCGGTTCCATACACCAACAAATAAGGAGTAGCCCTTGTTGATGTTCTCATTGTAGTGCGATACCCTAATAGGGCATAGGGTAGATTCTCATGCCATTGTTTTGAAGTGCCTGTCATCTTGCGCAATACCCTCTTGATGTTCTTATTGGCCGCCTCGACCGCGCCATTCATTTGAGGTCTGTTTGCAGTGTAGTTGCGATGCTTGATCTTGAAAACCTCACAGGTTTCTTTCATTAGGTCACTGTTGAGATTGGACCCATTGTCAGTGATGATGGATTCAGGGATGCAAAATCGGCAGATCATCTTATCACGGACAAAGTTTGACACCACCTTCTTCGTTACTGACTTGTATGATGCAGCTTCTACCCATTTGGTAAAATAATCAATGGCCAACAGTATGAAGCGATGCCCATTGGAAGCGGCTGGCTCGATAGTCCTATGACATCCATTCCCCAGGCAGCAAAAGGCCAAGGCGATCCCATAATGTTCAGTTCATTGGGAGGCACTCGAATCATATCTCCATGGACTTGGCATTGATGGTATTTCTTTGCGTGCTTTATGCAGTCATGCTCCATTGTCATCCAAAAATAACCAGCCCTCAAAATCTTCATGGCAAGTACGAAACCGTTCATGTGTGGGCCACATGTCCCAGAGTGTATTCCTTCTAACAATTTAGCAACTTCTTTTGCGTCTACACACCTCAGCAAACCTAGATCGGGTGTCTTCTTGTACAAAACCTCTCCGTTAAAAAAGAAACCATTTGCTAACCTCCTCAGTATCTTCTATTGGAGAATTGTTGCATTCTTTGGATGACTACCATTTTTGAGAAACCCTTTGATGTCGTAGAACCAAGGCTGTCCGTCTGACTCTTCCTCCACATGATAGCAGTAGGCTGGTTGCTTCCTCACAGTCATGGGTGTTGGGTCAATGTAGTTCTTTTCGGGATGCTTGATCATGGAAGATATGGTAGCCAAAGCGTCCGCAAACTCATTTTGCAGTCTAGGTACATGCCGGGACTCTATCTGGGTGAATCTTTGCTTCAACTCCTTTATGCACTCCAGGTATGACAATATCTTCAAATTCTTTGTTGTCCATTCTCCTCGAACTTGGTGAATCAATAAGTCAGATCCCCAATTGATAATAGCTCTTGTATGTTCATGTCCACTGCAAATCTAAGACCCAAAATACAAGATTCATACTCCGCCATGTTGTTGGTGCAAGGAATCTTAGTTTGGCCGTGACAGGATAGTGTTGTTCAGTCTCGGAAACTAATACTGCTCCAATACCGACTCCTTTGAAATTTATCGCTCCATCGAAGAATAGCCTCCATCCATCGTACTCTTCGGTGATATCTTCCCCTACGAACATAACTTCCTCGTCAGGGAAATAGGTGTGCAAAGGCTCATAGTCAACTCCCACTGGTTTCTCAGCTATGTGATCTGCCAAAGCCTGAGCATTCATGTCATGACCCAACTTAGGGTTGGATGACCAACACTAACTGTCGATCATCACTAATCCTGCTGATAATCTGCTAACCATGAATATAACTGATAAACGGAATAAGCATAAACCTAGCTGATAAGAATTATGCAATGCAAAAAGCTGGCAAGGATAACCTAAGCTGACATGCATAACATACTGATAGTACCACACAGGGACATATCTGCAGGCCTCTAAGAGTGCTGAACTGAATATACAAAGGACGGGACAAGGCCCCGCCATACCCAAACTGGCTGACTGTACACATACAAAAAGATAAGTAACTCCGGGAGTAAGCGGAGTGACTCCAATAGATGATAGATGGCCTACTAACATGGTCCAAGCTTTGATCTATCTGCACCTGCGCGGCACGAAACGCAGCGCCCCAGAAAAGGGCGTAAGTACGATATGTACCAAGTATGTAAGGCATGAGCATATAATATATCATAGCTGAATGAAATTGTAAGGCTGAAATATAAATATGTAAATATGAGCTGGAGCATAGCAATATAGCTGGAAATTTGAAGAACGTACTAAACATGATATGAATATAAACTGAAGTCTAGCTGAATCTGAAACTGAAGATTGAGCTGAACTATACTGATAAATAACTGTAATATGACTGATAACTGGTAACTAGAAACTGGAACTGATAATTGTCAACTGATCCTGACGCTAAGAACTTGTTGAAGGATGAGTTTTGAAGATGACAAAGGACCTGGTACTAAGTGGACCACGAAAAGGTTCACAGTTGAAGTGAGAAGACTACATGTTCAAACGAGATATTCATGTCAGAGCTGAAGAAGGAAAGAAAAGAACAGCTGGAGTCAAAGTTTTAATCCTACCGGAAATAGAAGAAGCAAGAAGCGGTGCTGAGAAGGACGCGGTTCCTAAACGAACATGGATTGGGAACTAAGGCAAATTAACTTAGGTTTTAAATAAAGAAATATGGGTTACCTTGTTTAAACTGATTTCGAAGAGGAAAAGGAATCCTAAACTTAGTTGGATCCGGCTGAGTCTACTTCCTATAAATACAAGTTAATTTGGCCAAATTCAAAATGCATAAAAGACATCTCAACAGAGCATATCAAGTACAATCAGATCGTGAGAAGTTTTGTGTGCAAGAACAAAGGCTGAGCAGCAGAACCTTACGAAGGAGCAGTTTCATAGATAAGTCTGTTGTTTTAGTTTCTTTGTTATAGGCTATTGAGTTGTAATCTATCAGCTTGTTTAGAAGCATTAAGTAGAGATTACTTTTTGAGGTTAAGTAGAGGTAACCTTACCAGCTAACGTATAGCTGTGAAGGTTCTAGGTACTAGGGGGTTCTAGTTCCTTGATTACATTACGTTGTAGTCTAAAACTTTCTTGGGTTTTCCTTTAGTGGAATAGTTGAAATCCCAAGAGTTTGGGTCGTGGTTTTTTATCCCTTGAGCGAGGATTTTTCCATGTAAAAATCTATGTGTTCTTTACGTTTCCGCAATTTGTTTAGTTTCAGAGATAGGTGAAACTTGCAAGGAACCTGGTTCTTTGTGAGTTAGGCGCAGAAAGTTAAAAGCAAGTTTTAGGATTTAAAAATCGGTTAAGGACACTATTCACCCCCTCCTCTAGTGTCTTACAAAGGTGTACCAAGTACAACAAGTTGTATCAGAGCAGGTTCTCTCGAAGAAAGATTAACATCTTGAGAAGGATCTGAACAATGAGTGCACCACTGATAATCGCCGAAGGACAATCTTTCAAAAGGCCTCCTCAATTCAATGGCCAATACTAAGGATGGTGGAAAGGAAGAATGGAAGACTTTATTCAAGCTGAAGACTTCCAGCTATAGATTATTACCAAGGATGAACCTCTTATTCCAAGCAAAACTGTTGGACAGCCACCCAATCAGCAAACTGTTCCCAAAGAGATATCTGAGTATACTAATGCTGATTTCAAGATGGTAGAGAAGAATGCAAATGCTAAGAGGCTCATCATATGTGGACTTGGTCCTGATGAGTACAACAGAGTTTCTTCATACAAGACTGCCAAAGAGATTTGGGATGCTCTACAAATTGCTCATGAAGGAACTTCACGTGTAAAGAAGTCAAGGATCCAGATGCTGAAAAGAAAGTTCGAGTTGTTTGCTATGGGTGAATCTGAGTCTATCCAGGATATATTGACCAGGTTCACGATCATAACAAACGACATAAAATCACTAGTTATGGTTCTAACCAATGAAGACTTAGTTGAAAAGGTGATCAGGATTCTACCTGATTCATGGGAATCAAAAGTTACAGCTATCATTGAGTCTAAGGAACTGGATAAGATTGAACTAGATGAACTCGTTGGTAGTCTGAAAACCCATGAGCTTATGAAACAGTCAAGGATGAAGGTGGAACCTAAGAAGGAGAAGAACCTAGCTCTAGAAGCAACTGGAGGTTCTAAGTATGAAGTATCTGAGCATGAGATGGCTTTAGTCAATGCTGTACGAAAGACATTAGGCTTCGAAACAACCAGAGCCACTCCTGCCAAGAATAACATAAATGAAAATCCTGACTACTCAGGGTGTTTTATGTGTAATAAGAAGGATCATGTTATAAAGGATTGCCCATTGTGGGATATTGAGTGAAAAAGGTCTGGAGCTTCCAAGGAGAATGAACCTAAGAAGACCAAACGTCCTCCCAACTTTAGAACATTAAGGAGGAAGAAGAAAGAGACTTTCTATGCAACATGGGGACTTTCTGAAAGCGAAAGTGATGATGAAGAAGAAGAACCAGAAGACGACTCTCCTTTGGCACTGATGGCTGATAATGAACCTTCGATTGATGATACACCTGAGGTAAGTCTCGATGAACTGAAAACTAGACTTCATACTTTTTCTTTTAGGGAATTAAATTTGCTTGCCTTGACTTTAATTGAACAGATTGAAACTTTGAGGTCTGAAAAGGAACAAGCACTTTCTGAGAAGGACCAACTAATGTCACTTGTGTCTGATTTTTCAATAAAAAATAAAAACTGAGGAATTAACTGGTAGTGAAAATCAAGTTTTTGAACTAAAACAAAAAGTCTTAGACCTTGAATTAGAAAGTCTTCAATTAAAGGAACAGGTGCTTTGTGAGAAAAAACTGGGTTCAGCACTCGAACTTGAGAATCAAAAATTGAAAGAAGTGTCTGGTAAGCAAGGAGTTAGTGAGGCTCAAATCAACCTTGAAACTGAGCTTGAAAAGAAAAACCAGGCTCTGCATCAGGGAACTGCGAAGAACCGGGTTCTTCAGGAGAAGGTTGAAAAAGCTAACTCTGAGCTCACCAGACTTACTAAATGGAACAAGTCTTCTGAAGCTTTGAATTGGTTGCATGAAAATCATAATAGAGGTAAAAATGGATTAGGACATAGGAAACCTTTACCTACTTGGAACCCTAAGAGTAAATATGTAGGACTCCCTTGCAACAAACTCTACTTCTTTTGTGGTAAGACTGGACATATCAAGAATGAATGAAGTGTTGCAAAAGGATCAGTGATAAAGAATAAAAAATCAGTTTTATCTTATTGGGCTAGAAAAGATTTGATTCATCCATTCGATAACAAAAAGGGACCCAAGCTTGTCTAGGTTCCCGTTACTAACCCTTGATTTCTTTTGCAGGCTGGAGTGAGATGGAACAACCCAAGCTGGATTCTTGATAGTGGGTGTTCCAGGCACATGACAGAAGATAGAAGAAACTTTCTCTCACTCGCAACATTTCAAGGGGTAGTGTGGCTTTTTGAGGAGGCAAGAGCGGAGAAATTGTTGGTATTCGAAAAGTTGGAAGATCCCTCAATCATGCTATTGATAATGTACTCTGTGTGGATAGATTGAGGCACAATCTTCTAATTATCTCTCAACTATGTGATAGAGGAAACTCAATGAGTTTCACTTCTGTAGGTTGCACTGTAAAGAACCTGCAGACTAGTGAAGTGATAATGGAAGGGAAACAAGCTAATAAAATGTACAAGGCTACATTAGGTTCTCTTCCTGAGAATAATTTGACTTGTCTAAATGTGCTGGAGAATGATAGTCAGTTGTGGCACAAGAGACTAGGACATGCAAGCATGACTCAATTGAATAAGTTGGTGTCAAAGGACCTAGTTCATGGAATGCCAAGCATGAGGTTCAATGACATCAAGATTTGTGATGCTTGTGTGAGGGGGAAACATTTAAGATCTTCATTCAAGTCAAAGAAAGTGGTTAGTACTTCTAAACCACTTGAGCTGGTTCACATGGACTTGTGTGGAACAATGAGGGTAAGGAGCAGAGGAGGCAAGAGATTCGTAATGGTAATAGTTGATGACTACTCCAGATACACATGGACCTTGTTCCTCAGATCTAAAGATAAAGCATATGATATGTTCGAGGACTGGGTCAGAGTCAATCAGAAGAAACTGGGGCTTCAACTAGTGAGTATAAGGTCTGACCATGGTATAGAATTTGAGAATGCTAAGTTTGCAGAATATTGTAATAAACATGGTGCGGATCACAACTTCTCTGCACCAAGGACCCCTCAGCAGAATGGTGTAGTGGAGAGGAAGAACAAGTCCTTGGAGGACATGGCTAGAACTATGTTACTATCATGCGGTCTATCAAAGAATTTTTAGGCTGAAGAAGTCAACACCGCTTGCTACTTGCTAAATGCCCCTAAAGCTAGCTCCTACTCCTCCTCCTTCTCCTAATCGATGTTCTATCCGTCCTTTGTTAGAGAAAACTCCATATGAGCTGATTAGAGGCAGGAAACCTAATATTGCACATCTCATAGCTTTTGGGTGCAAGTGTTTCGTGCATAACAACGGGAAAGAAACTTTAGGGAAGTTTGATGTGAGAAGTGATGAAGCCATCTTCTTAGGATATTCATCACAAAAGTAAAGCTTATAAAGTGTTCAACAAGAGGACCTTGACTGTAGAAGAAAGTGTGCATGTGGTATTTGATGAATTTGAAAGTGTTACAAACAGACAAGAAGATGATTATCAGGAGATTGGTCTTGCAAGAGATGAACCTGCTGAAGACCCTGCGAAGTTGAATGAAGTTAAAAGTAATCAGGATGATAAAGATCAAACTCAGGGGGAACTAGAAGGCAATCAGACAGCGGGAACTGAAGAGCAAGATGAAGAAGACCTAGATGACTCAGCTCCTCATGGGAACGACACTCAGTGGATTCAACCTAAACCTTGGAGATATCAAAGTTCTCACCCACTGGAGAACCTCATGTCTGATCTAAACGCTGGAGTGGTTACTAGAAGAGCGTTGAAGAACTTCTCTGCATTCTTTGTGTTTCTGTCCTCAATAGAACCAAAGAATGTAGGTGAAGTACTTGAGGATCCAGACTGGGTGATTGCTATGCAAGAGGAACTTCATCAGTTTGAATGCAGTAAGGTATGGCACCTAGTCCCTCGACCAACGGACAGGTCCATCATTGGTACTAAATGGGTCTTTAGAAACAAGCTGGATGAACATGGCATAGTAAGAAGGAACAAGACAAGACTGGTGGTTCAAGGTTACAGCCAAGAAGAAGGAATCTATTATGATAAAACCTTTGCACCTGTTGCAAGAATGGAGGCCATTAGGATGCTTATTGCTTTTGCAGCTTACATGGAGTTTAAGCTGTACCAGATGGACGTGAAGAGTGCATTCCTTAATGGTTATTTGAATGAAGAGGTGTATGTGGTTCAACCACCTGGCTTTGAAAGTACAGAGTTTCCTGATCATGTCTACAAACTTGACAAGGTACTGTATGGGTTGAAACAGGCTCCCAGGGCTTGGTATGAAAGATTGTCTGGGTTCTCATTGAAGAATGGGTTTACTAGAGGTAAAATAGACAATACTTTGTTTTTAAGGAAGAAATCCAAGGACTTGCTGATTGTTCAAGTGTATGTAGACGAAATCATCTTTGGTGCTACTAATGAGAACCTTTGCAAGGAGTTTGCGGATCTTATGGGAAGTGAATTTGAGATAAGTATGATGGGTGAGTTAAATTTCTTCTTAAGCTTACAAATCAAGCAATCTCAGGAAGGCACAATGATCCACCAACAGAAGTACATCAAAGAGCTACTAAGGAAGTATGATATGAATTCTGCTAAGGATATGAACACACCCATTGCTCCTGGAACGAAGATACATCTGGATGAAACTGGTGCTGCCATTGATGAAACTAAGTACAGAGGAATGATTGGTTCTTTACTGTATTTAACTGCAAGTCGTCTAGATATTTTTTATAGTGTGGGGTTATATGCAAGGTTCCAGTCAAAACCAAAGGAGTCACACTTAACTGCAGTCAAGAGAATCTTGAGATATTTGAAAGGAACTCAAGATCTTGGTTTATGGTATCCAAAAGGTGGAAGTTTTGATCTAATTGGGTATGCTGATGCTGATTATGCTGGTCACTTGGTTGATAGGAAAAGCACATCTGGGATGGCACACTTCCTAGGTCCTTGTTTAGTTTCATGGGCAACAAAGAAGCAAAACTCAGTGGCATTATCCACAGCTGAAGCTGAATATGTAGCAGCTGCTTTATATTGTTCACAGTTATTATGGATCAAGCAGCAGTTGGAGGACTTTGGAATCAAGTGTGGACCAGTTCCAATCTTTTGTGACAATACCAGTGCAGTCAATATTTCCAAGAACCCGGTCCAGCACAAGAGAACAAAGCACATTGATAATAGGCATCACTTTTTAAGGGACAATGTTGAGTAACGCCTAATTACTATGAACTTTTGCAGGACTGAGGATCAAATTGCTAATATCTTCACTAAGGCATTGAACAGGGTACAATTTGAAAAGAACAGGCTTGAGCTAGGGATGACCAAGATACAATGAACGAAGCAGCACCTCCTTCTCCCAATGATTGGCAAGTGAGGTTTCCTTGTTTTACTTAGCTTAACCTTGCTTAGTTGATTCTACTATGAAAACTTAATTGTTTTGCTTGCTAACCTGTTTGGAACCTGTTTTCATGACTTAGATACTGGAAATTTTTTGATTTAAAGGATATAATTGAAGAAACTGGTTCATGGACATTCAAGTACACATTTTATTTCACTTACTGAGTATAAGTGTTGTCTTACGTGGCCTAATTGTTACCAATCACCCTCACTTGGCGCCGGATTAGTGTAAGCTTTTAAATTTAAAATACTTTGAACCATGTTGGCGTCAGCTCCTATGCGTCTAATTAGGTAGCAGCTTTTTTGTATACCATCAACCCGTCCCCCTTCCCGATACACCTATACCCGTCTCTATTCCATCATATGATCAAAGAAACATTGTTTCTATCGGCTAAAACGTTAAAACTCTCTCAAAATATTTTCTCTCTCTAAAACACAACTCTCTCTAAAGAAGAAATGTCGACAAGTTCCAAAGTGGATTCTCACCTCTCTTCTCCTAAAATCAAAATGTTCAAACTAAATCAAAAGGCAAAGCAACTTGCAGCGAGTCGTTATGTGGCTATGGCGAGAAAGTTTGCGAAACTAAGACAAAAGAAGTTGACGGAAGAAGCAACTAGTAAGGGGGAAAGTGTTCCAAAAACTGGTACGGAGGAAGGAATCATTGAAACGACTCAAGAAATCGTTTAAGAAACTGAAAAGGTAAACCGTAGTTCTCTTACTGGTACTATAGTCGTCGATACTAGTTTACCTTCTGTGCCTGTAGATTTAATATAGCCTGTAGTTGGAGAGAAGGAGGAGGTAGTTGTAGAAAATATTGAAAAGGTCGTTGAAACAGAGGTTGATATTGTTACTAAAGAAACTGAGAAAACTGTTGAGGAACTTGTTCGTGAGACAGTTCATGTAGTGGAAAAGACTGTTAGTGACAAAGAAGAGGAAAAATCTGCAGAACCTGCTAAAGAACATGAGAAAGAACCTGGTTCTCTCTCTGGTTCTGTGGTAGGTGATGATGCAGATCTGAGAGATATTGATGATTATGTGGAAGAGAATGTAGAAGGTGTAGGTTTTACTGAACCTTTGGATGTTGTGTTGCCTGAGCCCAATCCCACTCCTCAAGCTAGTGAAAGTTCCTCCAGTGAGACAGATGTTGTGGTGGTAGAGGAACAGAGGAGATTGGGAATGAGGCCTGTGGTTCAGGAACAGAAACAAACTATGAAGAAAAGAAGGCTGGTAAAGGGAGGAGAATTTGTAGGTAGTTCTAAGATTGGAAGTTCTGGAGATGCAGAGGGTATGGGAGAAAGCAGCAGAAAGACAGTGAGTCATGCTAGGAGACCTGCTATTCAAGGTTCTGTAAGAGAGCAGCAGGAGAGGATAGTGGAGGAACCTGAGGTTCGTAGGAGAGGTTCCAAATCAAAGCTGGTGACTGGAGATGACAAGGAAGACAAGAAAAGAAGGGTGGCCTATTTTATAGGTCTACCAATGGTGAAGGGTAAAATTCCCACTGACCTGTAGCTTGAGGGAATGACTCAGCTTGGTGCTAAGTTGTGGGCTCAGGGTTGGTTGAACATGTTCAGTGATCGTGTTAGACAGCTGAGGGAGCAAGAGGTTCGAGAATTTTATTCCAATTGCACAGTGAGTGAAGGTATTGTGACAACCATAGTCAAGGGGCTGGTGATCCAGTTTGATAGTATGGAACTGGGTGAGATTTTTGGTGTTCCCTCTCAGGGCTACAGCGAGTATATAAGGAACTCGTGGCCGACTAGAGGAGATGGTGTGTCTACTTTGGAGGTGACCCAGAAATTTGAAGGGAGGCCAAGACTGGCAAGGGCTACACAAGTTAAGAAGAAGGCAATGCAACCCTTCTACCAGTTACTCTTTGAATTTGTGCTGAAGAACCTACTGCAGAGATCGGAAAGGAGGAGTGAGGCCAACTTTCTGGATATGACCTATATGGACCTGCTAGATGGCGAGGTTCGTATTAATCTGCCTGAATTGATGATTAAGCACATTGGTAGGGTAGCTGACATGGGGTTAGCCAAACATGCACTGGTCTATGGATTTCTTCTGGGGAAGGTATTTGATTTCTTTGGGGTGCCTGTTGGTAAGTGGACTGAGCCGGACCACAATGACTTGTTTGGGAGGAACATTCTTAAATCTTGTGACTATGTGTTGGATGGGGAACTTGCTGATGCGGAGCATATGGAAGAGGATGCAGATGAAAGGAGGAATAATAGAATGGACAGGAGGATTGAGGGGTTCAGGAGGCAGCTTGAAAGGCAAATTGATGAGCTGGCCTGGATGAATGCTGAAAACATAAGGCTGGATGCAGAGATGAAGCGTGAAAGAGAAGGAAACTCGCGTCGCCTCGCCTTGTTACTTGCTCACTTTAACATCCCTGATATTCCCCAATTCCGAACCAGATCCTTTCCCTAGTCCCTTCCTGGTTCTTTTATGGCCTGTTTTAAGACAATCTTATTTCTCGGTTTGTAATATTTGAATGGTGTTTGGATGTTTTATGCCGGGTTGGGACTTTTTGATGATATAAACATTCTATCCGCTAGTATTTATTGTTTGAAACAGGTTCCTGACGTTTAAAGGCTGGCTTGCTGCCTCTGGCACTAGAGTCAAGTAGACTAAATTTAAGTTGAGCAGGTTCTTACAACTGTGAAACTTTTCGATGATGCCAAAAGGGGGAAGTTAGTTGTTGGTTAGTACATTATATGTTTGTGACCTATTTTCGCCTAACTGTTATTACCCTGGTTCATGGTTAGTGTTAGACTTTTACAGGTTCCTGTGCATATAGACCCTCGGTGAGACAACATGGTTTGTCATCATCAAAAAGGGTGGAATTTGTTGAAGGATGAGTTTTGAAGATGACAAAGGACCTGGTGCTAAGTGGACCACGAAAAGGTTCACAGTTGAAGTGAGAATACTAGCTGTTCAAACGAGATATTCAAGTCAGAGCTGAAGAAGGAAAGAAAAGAACAGCTGGAGTCAAAGTTCCAATCCTACCGGAAATAGAAGAAGCAAGAAGCGGTGCTGAGAAGGACGCGGTTCCTAAACGAACATGGATTGGGAACTAAGGCAAATTAACTTAGGTTTTAAATAAGGAAATATGGATAACCTTGTTTGAACTGATTTCGAAGAGGAAAAGGAATCCTAAACTTAGTTGGATCCGGCTGAGTCTAGTTCCTATAAATACAGGTTAATTTGGCCAAATTCAAAATGCACAAAAGACATCTCAACAGAGCATACCAAGTACAATCAGATTGTGAGAAGCTTTGTGCGCAAGAACAAAGGCTGAGCAGTAGAACCTTATAAAGGAGCAGTTTCATAGATAAGTCTGTTTTTCTAGTTTCTTTGTTATAGGCTATTGAGTTGTAATCCATCAGCTTGTTTAGAAGCATTAAGTAGAGATTACTTTTTGAGGTTAAGTAGAGGTAACCTTACCAGCTAACGTGTGGCTGTGAAGGTTCTAGGTACTAGGGGATTCTAGTTCCTTGATTACATTACGGTGTATTCTAAAACTTGCTCGGGTTTTCCTTTAGTGGAAGAGTTGAAATCCAAAGAGTTTGGGTCGTGGTTTTTTATCCCTTGAGCAAGGATTTTTCCACGTAAAAATCTATGTGTTCTTTATGTTTCCGCAATTTGTTTAGTTTCAGAGATAGATGAAACTTGCAAGGAACCTGGTTCTTTATGAGTTAGGCGCAGAAAGTTAAAAGCAAGTTTTAGGATTTAAAAATCGGGTAACGACGCTATTTACCCCCTAGTGCTTTACAAAGGTGCACCAAGTGCAACAGAACTGGTGGCTGATAACTGAGAACTGATAAATGGTACTAAGCTAAAACTGAACTGTTATCTGAACTGGTACCTTTCTGGTGTTCTGGGCTATATTCCCCCAAATACGGTAACTGAACATCTCTAGTAGTACATGTCTGGTGTTATGGGATGTATCCCCCCAAATCAGGTAACTGAAAACCTGAACTAGTACCTGTCTGGTGTTATGGGTTGTATCCCCCCAAATCAGGTAACTGAAAACTTGGACTAGCCTCATGTATAATCATGCAGTGCATATTGTTGCTATATACGCGTATATAACAAACCTGGCGGGTGTTATGGGCTATGTCACCCCCCCAGCCAGTAATGTCTAGTCTCTCTGGTCAGAGTGTGTGAATGACACCCGGTCACACTAGGTGTTTCAACTCTCGCTTGAACCAGAGGGGCTTATCCCCCAGACGGGTAGTATAACACGCGATCGGACTATGTGTCCAATGTCCATCCTCTCTTGGGGACTCTAAATCACACATACCATGATCACAATATAAGAATAAGTATGTATGAGGCATAACACATGTGGCAATAATATATATAGACTCAAAGGAATGATAAGAAAACTATGGATGGAATTATAGACACAACCTGGAACTTAGAATTTATCTAACTCTTTGAATTTCTATAAAAATTTCGGCAGAGTTTCCTCTGAAACTAGATGATCCGCAAAAACAGAACCAGCACTATACTATACACGGAAATAGATACCCAGATAAACTGCTAACATAAACATGTTAAATGGATAACAAGATGAGACGACTGGATGACATAACAAATTGGCAGATAGAATGTCTGGACAATACCACTATCCTGCCTTTCGACCTAATATTTAAAGTGTATATCAAAGATATAGACTTCATGATCTTCATGAAAGTTTTATATATATGTCTTAGGGTTCTGGGGATTCTTAAATCATCTAAATATCAATCTTGTACAAGGAGTTATGATCAATATACTAACTGTTGTCCAAAGATTGAAATGATTTTCCAGATTTTGAAACGTTTTGTCTTGCTGATTTGGACGTCTTTCACCTTTGATTTTAGTACCAAATTAAGTATATACCAGGTTTCCTTGATACCATACCAGTTTCTTACAAGAGACACTAAGTTTAGAACTAAGAAAAGCTTCAAAAGCTAAAAGATACATGCCTTGCTAAAAGAAAGGTTTAGCTTTACATACCTTTGATGTTTCTTGCTTCTAAACCTTGTTTCCTGAATTCCACACCTTCTAAAGCTTAAACAAGCTATAAAATAGAATTTAGGTACTTTACCTAGCCATGACGTAATTCTAAAACTCAAACTATAGACGAAATTGAAGGTAGCATAATGTTACCCTAATCGCGTAGAGCGTTTTGACGCAATCCGTCTTCAGATTCGAGTTAAGATTGATGTTGTTCTTCAAAATCATAAAAAATGGATTCAAACTCAAGAAAGGCCTGTTTCTATCGTGGGGTTTCTGGAAAATGTCGAGAAACAGAAGGATTTCTCTTTTATATTAAAAATATGTCATTTCTAACCCTCTTTTGCGCTTATGTCCCTTTTTCTGATCTGACTTCTGATACTCATATCTTTTTATCAAAGCATTGTATAAACAAGCCGTCAAAGGTGTTAAAAACTAAACTCCAAGACCTTCAATTTGGTATATTATATGTCCCCAAAAGACCTCATATAACACACTGAATTAATTGCTGAAAAAGCTCCGTTACAAGACAAATCCTTAGTCGGTTTTTCCGCAACTTAAATCTGATTTTTCCCAACCTTTATATTCAACATATAAATGTCATATATGGTCCTATTATGACTTTAAACTTACTTATATCATTCTTAACATGTCATTAGAATGATATACCTCACTTTGAACATACGAGGTTTAACAATCTCCCCACCTTAGGAACATTTGTCCTCAAATGTGAAATAAAGTATGTAAAAGCATTAAACAAGGATCTGTTATATACCTAAAGTAGTGAAGAGATGTGGATACTTGTCTCTCATATCATTCTCAGCTTCCCAAGTTATTTCCTCTATGTTATTGCTTCGCCATAGCACCTTAACTGAAGGAATGTCTTTCGTCCTTAGTCGATGAATCTGCCTATCTAAAATTGCAATTGGCACCTCTTCATAAGTTAATTGCTTTGTGATCTGTACATCATCTACTTGTACAACTCTAGAAGGATCTCCAACACATTTTCTGAGCATAGAAATATGGAATACTGGATGTACCTCCTGAAGGTCTGCTGGAAGGTCTAACTCGTAGGCTACACGCCCAACTCGCCTGATAACCTGATATGGACCAGTAATCTAGGGCTAAGCTTCCCCTTCTTTCCAAATCTCATAACGCCTTTCATAGGTGATACTTTCAGGAATACCCAATCGCCAATCTGAAATTCTAAATCTCGACCTCGATTATCTGCATAGGATTTCTGTCTGCTCTGCGCTGCTAATAATCTTTCCCTGATCAACTTAACTTTATCAACTTCTTGTTGGATTAAATCTGGACCTATCAATTGAGACTCGCCAACCTCAAATCATCCTATAGGAGACCTGCATTTGCGCCCATACAAAGCCTCATATGGCGTCATCTGTATGCTAGAATGATAGCTATTATTATATGCAAACTCTATCAAAAGTAGATGATCACTCCAGCTGCCTTGAAAATCTAACACATAAGCTCTAAGCATATCTTCTAATATCTGAATGGTCCGCTCAGCCTGTCCCTCTGTCTGTGGATGAAATGTTGTACTCAGATTCACTTGTGTCCCTAAATCTGTCTGGAATGATCGCCAGAAATTAGTTGTAAACTGTACGCCCCTGTCTGAAATGATAGATACTAGAATACCATGTAGGCGTACTATCTCTCTGGTATAAAGTCTAGCATAATCCTCCGCTGTATATGTAGTTCTTCTAACATGCAAGAAATGAGCTGATTTAGTAAGCCTGTCAACTATAGCCCAAATAGAGTCATACCTGCTCTGCGTACAGGGCAAGCCTGTAATGCAATTCATATTCACTGCTTCCCATTTCCATGATGGAATCTCGATTTCCTGTAACAAGCCACTAGGTTTTTGATGCTCGACTTTAACCTGCTGGCAGTTAGGACACTAAGCCACAAATTCTGCTATGTCACGCTTCATTTCGTCCCACCAGTAAATCTGCTTAAGGTCATGATACATCTTAGTCGAACTTGGGTGAACAGTGTACCTGGAATAGTGTGCCTCAGTCATAATCCGTCCACGTAAATCTGCAACATCAGGAACACAAAGTCTATCTTTATACATGAGAACCCCGTCACTAGTAACCATGTGTGGTGACTCCAGTTTTCTTCTGCCTTTTTGTTGTCATACCCGATTTTGGACTCAATTCGAGGTGAGTCGGGTTTCGGATTTGACTGGGTGAACTCGTTTGAGTTATGATGTTGGAGTCCCTACCTAATATAGATTCTAAAGCGTATTAGGTCACCTAAGTGTCAAGAGTCGTGTTTAAATAAGTCTACTAGTCCTTTTCAGAGATTCTATGCGGGTAAGAAGTCCAAGTGACTCAGGGAAGAATGTGTTAGGCACTTCTCCGAGCCCCACCAAAAGGTTGTTACCCCTCGAGTCTTAATTTTAGGATGTAAGCAGTTTCTATTATCATGTGAATACTAACTTAGATTTAACATTTAAGCTAAGATATAACATGCTCATACGCACACATACAAATAGTTTTCACATTCGGCCTAGGTTTCGAGCCAGGTCGTGTCTACAGCCTCTAATATCATAAGACTAATCGTAAACAAGCGTCACCATCCGAATGGACATTCTATCTCAACTTACGTAATCATGCTTTGAAAAGAGTATTTGCATAAACAATTTGTTTTGTAAATAGTTTTGGATTTAACAAAGAACCGAAAGAAGTTTGTTTTAAAAAAAAATGTCGGCCCATTTAGGGTCGGCGTGACTCGTCATTAATTTTTGAGCCCTAACCTTAACGGCCTTTTTATGTAGGGATCAAGTTTTTGAAGATATATATAAGCAAGAGGGCTATTTTCGAAAACGGGGTCACAAGAAACACATAAAGGCAAATAATGGGCTGTTTTACATAATAAGTATACATATAGGTATATTCACGCAAATACATGAACCAGATGATGATTATACTTTCAAAATAATAGTTTAAGATCGTATAAATGACCTCCAAAGCTTTATACACCCTTATACACTATTAGATTAGTGTATAAGTGTGTTTGAGCATCCAAAAATATTTTTTCACATAAACAGGCCGTCTTTTAAAAGGTTTACTGGGCCTGGACTGCTTGCGCAAAATAGAAAATTGTTTAAATACATAAAAGGCCCGTTTTTAACACCAGGGGCAGTTTTAATTTCAGAGATAGTCCCTTATAGACAAATAGAACACATATATGCCCTGTTTAATCGAAAATTCAGATGATGATGTTAATCGATCATGCTTTTGATACTTTTCAAAATGTACAGAGTCTTGGGGAAGTAAAAATTCTAAGCACACTATCAGTTTTCAAAAGAAACAACTTGGAACCAATTCAACTTAAGCCTAAAATGATGCAATGCACACAAAGGGTGAGAGAGTTGAAAGAATGGCCCCTGGTAGCCTGTTTGGTATAACATCATTGTTATACCTCTGTCTTAAGAAGATACAAACAGGGCACTTAATGAATATACAAGTTTTGGGGGCAGTTTTTAAGGGAAAACACCGAAAGAGATGGAGTATTGGCCAAAGAAAAAGGGTCCTGTCTCCCAAAGAGGTTCCCAGTTTCAAATCCCAGGAGGTTCAATAGTAAGGGATTCTTTTATCCCAAAGTCACCAGAACCAGTTTTGGAAGTTCATACATTAATTTCATTGAACCCTCAAGGTTTTGTGAGCAATAGAACATAGCTGCAAGAGATAGAGTTAGCAGGGGTAAGGGAAGGGGAAAGTCTGACCCCCAAAGGAAAGGTCTATCATGAACCAGTGCAGTCATTTAAAAGAGGGTAGTGCAGACTAATAACTCAGGCAGAAACAAAGGTAAGACAAAGAGACATGTCAAGGAACCAGCATAGAAGCATTAAGCAGACAGTAAGGAAGTAAGGCATCATGCCTCTAACCATATCCTGGCAAGGTTGATTTGATTTTAAACAGAGATATAAGTACTATCCAGAACCAGAACATAGTGTGCAGACTAATGATTTTAATAGAGTATGGTTATAGTACACACACCTAGATCCAGAAATACCAAATAAGCAGGGATGAGTATGAATACCTCTAGGTTGGAATGCAGACAGAAGATGCAAGGATCAACAGCAAGAAAACAATCCTCCACAGAAAATAAAGTAAGCAAACAGAGATGGGTGCCAAGGAAGCTATGCAGATTTTTTTGTTTTGCTAAGTGTATTGGAGGACTTTTAGATTTTTTGTGTCCAGAGCTTGTATGTTTAGTTGAAAAGAAAATAGTTTATATAGGTGAGGGATAGGGGTTAAAGGTCTAACGGGTGAAAGCAAAGAATGGCAAGGGAATATTGTTTTCCCAAAATTAAGAGGATCCCATTAGGAAGACTTACCAAATTTAAACTACCCAATCCCTAAAGTCAAGGCAAATCAGACCCTATAGCCAGTAAAATCCCACCCCTACAACCAGTAACCCATCCTGATTCAGAAATCAACATACAAAGTATTTTCAAATTAGTTTAGGCTCAAGAATCCCTTGGCAGACTTCACAAACAATCTTTAATTGACACTAAATCAATCAGAGACTTAAGATTTCAATCAGGAATTCAAATTAGATCAATTCAACATTCTAGGACAACATTTTAGCATGAATGAAGTTTACTCAGTCGGGGGAACTTATGTATTTGAGAAGGATAGGTGACCAGGTTAAAGGGAAAACATGCAGGACCACCATGAGTGAACAAACAAATTCACTGGAGTTAACCCAAAGTTCAAACGAGGATAACATTATACTTAGGCATACAAGGGTTAAAATGCATTAAGCGAGAAATAAAAAACCATAGAGACTCTAAATCTGGCTAATTAATCACATAACAAACAAAACATGTTAATTTACAAACGATTCAAGCAACCTTAAGTATGTCATCACCTTGATTCAAAAAAATTAATCAGAAAGAATAAAAAGAAGGGATTAGGGATTACCCGTTTCGAATGGGGCCGGGTTAGATTGACCCATCTCGAATTGGGGTTGCAAAGAAAGGTCCTTACATTTCCTCATCCAGTAGAGTCATTCAAACAGGAAAGTAGCCCCACCGGAGGCGTCTCCCAGCGGTGGCGATTCGATCGACATAGGGCCAATTTCTCCCTCATCCAAACTCCATCGAAAGTGGATGAGTGATGTTGCGGACGACGAGGGGAGTCCAACTATACTAGTTTCCCCAATTTTCACCGGCTGATTTAGCTGGAACGGCTATCGACAGTGGTGGCTATTGAAATCGCTGAAAGAGGAGAGAGAGAGAGAGAGAGAGAGAGAGAGAGAGAGTCGGGGACAGGGTGAGAGGGGAAATGGGAGAGTGGAAAGGTTTTGTGGGGTAGAAACAAAGGGAACTAATCTGGGCTATTGGATTGTCTACATGGACGATCAGGATCGATCCACGTAGGCGTGACATGTAAAATAATAGCTGATGTGTATGCTTTGTGTGTATATATGTGGATATGTGTATAAATATTATGTAAATAGGTATAAAATGGATTCTAAAAGGTATAAAAATTATAGGAAAATTAGGAAATTAATTTTAAAATGTTAGGAAGGCTAAAATGCCTTAAAATGATAATTTTGAGGCTTAAAACAATTTTGGAGAATTTTGTCAAAAATAGGAGTAATTGTAGAAAATTGCAGAATAGCTATGGTTTGAGACGATGCTTTTGAAAATGGCCTCAATTGCCAGGCCAATATGAGAAGATAATTTGAAGGAATAGACGATGTAAGAATGGATACGTAAGTGCGTGTAAAATTCAAGAACAGTTGATTTTGAAAATAGGAGGGGCAAAATTGGGTGTCAACATTTGTCTGTATTAAACTAGAACTGGATCCTCATACTGACGATGTTTTACTTCTATCACTAGGCAAGTAGTGGCTGCGTGCTGAACTGTAGCTCCTGCATCCTCTGAATCTATTAATCCGACTCCCATGCAGGCCAACTTGTGGAGTGCATGAGCTAACTCTCTTTTCTGTAGCTGTAAATAAGATAGACTACCCATAGACTTACGACTAAGGGAATCAGCAACAACATTCGCTTTACCCTAATGATAAGGAATGTCCACGTCGTAGTCCTTCAGCAACTCTAGCCACCGCCTCTGTCGTAGGTTAAGCTCCTTTTGCTTAAATATGTACATGAGGCTCTTGTGGTCTGTATAAATATCAACATGAACCCCATACAAATAATGTCTCCAAATCTCTAATGCATGAATGACTACTGCAAGCTCCAGATCATGGGTAGGGTAGTTCTGCTCGTTCTATTTCAGCTGCCTGGAAGCATAGGCAATTACTCTTCCGTGCTGCATCAAAACACAACCAAGACCAATTCGAGAAGCGTCACAGTAAATGACATAGCCCTCAAATCCCTCTGGAAGTGTAAGTATTGGAGCTGTTATCAACTTGTTCTTTAGTTCTTTGAAGTTGTGCTCGCAAGAATCGGAACACTGAAATTTAATTGTTTTCTGTGTCAATTTGGTGGAGCTGCAATGGAGGAAAAATCCTCTACGAACCTTCTGTAATAACTTCCAAACCCAGAAAACTACGTACTTCAGTTGGTGTCGTAGGTCTAGGCCATTTTTCACAGCCTCGATCTTCTGGCCATCTACTTTAATTCCTTCTGCTAAAACTATATGGCCAAGAAATGCCACTGAATCTAACCAGAATTCACACTTTGAGAACTTAGCATATAATTGCTGGTCCCGAAGAGTACCCAATACTGTTCGTAGGTGCTCCACATGCTCTGATTTAGACTTTGAATAGATGAGAATATCATCAATAAATATAATCACAAATAAACCTAGATAAGGCCTGAATACGCTGTTCATCAGATCCATAAATACTGCAGGGGCAATAGTGAGTCCAAACGGCATCACTAAAAACTCATAATGGCCATACCTAGTCCTGAATGCAGTCTTAGGTATATCAGATTCTCTAACTCTAACCTGATGGTAGCTTGATCGCAAATCTATCTTCGAGAAGCACTTGGCACCCTGGAGCTGGTCGAACAAGTCATCAATCCTGGGAAGAGGGTATTTATTCTCTATTATAACATTATTCAGCTGTCTGTAATCTATGCACATGCATAGAGAGCCATCTTTCTTTTGCACAAACAATACCGGGGCTCCCCACGGGGAAATGCTAGGTCTGATGAGACCTTTATCTAACAATTCCTTCAGTTGTTCCTTAAGTTCTTTCAGGTATGCAGGTGCCTTCCTGAAGAATATGCCGGCGTGCTGGTGCTGAGGAAGCGACTATTGATCTAGCTGGCTGGGCTGCACTACTACCACCCCTAGTCGGGAAATCTCTCATGAAATGTCCTACCTTTTAAGAAATATAACAAGTATCAACTCCTAATTGGAATGGTCCCAAGTGGCGTCCACCACAATCTGGACATCTATGCTATGTCTGACCGGCCTGTACAGAAGTACCACGATGCTTAAATAATGAAGTTTGTGATGCATGACTTGATCTGGTCTGAGGAGGTCTATCAGATCTCAGGCCACGAGGCTCTGGAGGTATACTATCTGGTGACTGTCTAACACTTTGCTGCCTACTCGTTTCGGATGTCTCTCAGAATGAACTAAACGATCTGTCCCTTTTATGTGACCCTTTATCTCTGTCGGCTCTCTGTTTCTACTTCCTCTCCTCAAGTGATAAAGCAAATGCCTGAATGCATTATATAATACTTGGCTTCATAGCAATAATCATACACTCATTCACCAGGTGTGGACCTAGTCACACTACATACCTGTGAATTCTATCCTCCATACTGGCTATCACTGTAGGGTCAAACCTTACTAAGAAATTAAAGCGATAATTATACTCTTCTACACTCAAACTTCCATGTCTCAAGGTCAGGAACTGATTAGCACGGGCTCTCTATGTCTCTATAGGCATATACTGATGAAGGAAGGCATCTAAGAATTCCTTCCAAGTCGCGGGAGTAGCATCTGGCCCTATAGATAGCTCCCATGTCTGATATCACCCTGCTGCTAGGTCATGCAATCTGAATGCAGCCAACTCTACTAACTCTGTGTCTGACACGTGCATGACCCTCAATACCCTGGTTATCCTCACTAGAAAATCCCGAGGGCCCTCTCCTGTACGAGATCCAGTAAAGACTGGAGGCTCTAGTCTGATAAAATCCTTGATCCTAGATCCAACATCTCCCTGGGCATCTGCATTGTGCTGTCTAGTCTGAGCAACTACAACACTAGTCAATAATCTGATGGCATCGCTCATTTCCTGCCACTGAGTGTTGGGTAGAAGATCTGCAGGTACAGTAGCTGCAGTAGTTGGGGTACCTCTAATATCGCCCTGGACTAAGGGGATCTGCGAGGCCTCAAATGGAGCCTCAGGTTTGGACTCCTCACTCTCATCTACCTCAGGTGGAACTCTACTAATACCCTGGCCGGCAATGGACTTGCCCTTCTAGGTATTTGTTAGTTTCTTCGACGGCACTATTGTTAGAGGGCTGAATTCTGTAATCATGCCTCTATCGCACGATCTAGAGAAGAAAGAAAGACAACTATCCTGAAGTGCCTTGTAGCCTCCTGCTCAAAAGTATGGCGCGCAACATACTCCTGAATAAGACTCTACTAGACAAGGCCTGTAGACACCCTAGGATTGAACTGCTCTGATACCACTTTTGTCACGACCCAACTTAGGGTCGCGACGGATGACCAACACTAAGTGTCGATCATCACTAATCCTGCTGATAATCGGCTAACCATGAATATAACTGATAAACGGAATAAGCATAAACCTAGCTGATAAGAATCATGCAGTGCAAAAAGCTGACAAGGCTAACATAAGCTGAAATACATAACATACTGATAGAACCACACAGGGACATATCTACAGGTCTCTAAGAGTGCTAATTTGAATATACAAAGGACGGGACAAGACCCCGCCATACCCAAACTAGCTGACTGTACACATACCAAAAGATAAGTAACTTCGGGAGTAAGCGGAGTGACTCCAATAGCTGATAGATGGCCTATTAACATGGTCCAAGCATTGATCTATCTGCACCTGCACGGCATGAAACGCAGCGCCTCAGAAAAGGGCGTGAGTACGATATGTACCAAGTATGTAAGGCATGAGCATATAATATATCATAGCTGAATGAAACTGTAAGGCTGGAATATAAATATGTAAATATGAGCTGGAGCATAGCAATATAGCTGGAAATCTGAAGAACATACTAAACATGATCTGAATATAAACAGAAGTCTAGCTGAATCTAAAACTGATGATTGAGCTGAACTATACTGATAAATAACTTTAATATGACTGATAACTGGTAACTAGAAACTGGAACTGATAACTGTCAACTGATCCTAACACTAAGAACTGGTGGCTGATAACTGAGAGCTGATAACTGGTACTGAGCTAAAACTGAATTGTTATCTGAACTGGTACCTGTCTGGTGTTATAGGCTATATCCACTCAAATCAGATAACTGAACATCTGAACTAGTACCTGTCTGCTGTTATGGGCTGTATCTCCTCAAATCAGGTAACTGAAAACCTGAACTAGTACCTGTCTGGTGTTATGGGTTGTATCCCTCCAAATCAGGTAACTGAAAACCTGGACTAGTCTCATGTATAATCATGCAGTGCATACTGTGGCTATATACGCATATATAACAAACCTGGTGGGTGTTATGGGCTATGTCCCCCCCAGCCAGTAATATCTAGTCTCTCTTGTCGGAGTGTGTGAATGACACCCGGTCACACTAGGTGTTTTAACTCCCGCCTGAACCAGAGGGGTTGTATCCCCCAGACGGGTAGTATCACACGCAACCGGACTGTGTGTCCAATGTCCAGCCTCTATGGAGGACTCCAAATCATACATAATATGATCACAATATAAGAATAAGCATGTACGAGGCATAACACATGTGGCAATAATATATATGGACTCAAAGGAATGATAAGAAAACTATGGATGGAATTATAGACACAACCTGGAACTTAGAATTTATCTAACTCTTTGAATTTCTATAAAAATTTCGGCAGAGTTTCCCCTGAAACTGGATGATCCGCAAAAAATAGAACCAGCACTATACTATACACGGAAATGGATACCCGGATAAACTGATAACATAAACATGTTAAACGGATAAGAAGATGAGACGACTGGATGACATAACAAATTCGCAGATCGAATGTTCGGACATCACCACTGTCCTTCCTTTTGACCTAATTTTCAGAGTGTAGATCAATGATATAGACTTCATGGTCTTCATCAAAGTTTTAGATATATGTCTTAGAGTTCTGGGGATTCTTAAAGAATCTAAATAACAATCTTGTACAAGGAGTTATGATCAATATACTAACAACTGTCCAAAGATCAAAATGATTTTCCAGAATTTAAAACGTTTTGTCTTGCTGATTCGGACGTCTTTCACCTTCGATTTTAGTACCAAATTAAGTATATACAAGGTTTCCTTGATACCATACTAGTTTCTTACAAGAGCCACTAAGTTTAGAACTAAGAAAAGCTTCAAAAGCTAAAAGATACATGCTTTGCTAAAAGAAAGGTTTACCCTTACATACCTTTGATGTTTCTTACTTCTAAACCTTGTTTACTGAATTCCACACCTTCTAAAGCTTAAACAAGCTATAAAATAGAATTTAGGTACTTTACTTAGCCATGAAGTAATTCTAAAACTCAAACTATAGATGAAATTGAAGGTAGCATAATGTTACCCTAATCGCGTAGAGCGTTTTGACGCAATCCGTCTTCAGATTCGAGTTAAGATTGATGTTGTTTCTTCAAAATCATAAAAAATTGATTCAAACTCAAGAAAGGGCTGTTTCTATCGTGGGGTTTCTGGAAAATGTCGAGAAACAGAAGGATTTCTCTTTTATATTAAAAATATGTCATTTCTAGCCCTCTTTTGCGCTTATGTCCCTTTTTCTGATCTGACTTCTGATACTCATATCTTTTTATCAAAGCATTGTATAAAAAAGCCGTCAAAGGTGTTAAAAACTAAACTCCAAGACCTTCAATTTGGTATATTATATGTCCCCAAAAGACCTCATATAACACACTGAATTAATTGCTGAAAAAGCTCCGTTACAAGACAAATCCTTAGTCGGTTTTTCCGCAACTTAAATCTGATTTTTCCCAACCTTTATATTCAACATATAAACGTCATATATGGTACTATTATGACTTTAAACTTACTTATATCATTCTTAACATGTCATTAGAATGATATACCTCACTTTGAGCATACGAGGTGTAACACTTCACCGCCTTTTGAGTGACAAAAGTGATGTCGAATTCACTGAGCAGCATTTGCCATTTAGCCAATTTTCCGGTAGGTACTGAATTTTGGAAGATGTACTTGAGAGGATCCATCCTTGACACGTAGTGTCTCAACTTCTGTGCTATCCAATCATCGCAGCATGTGCGCTCCAGTAATGTGTACTTGGCCTCGTAAGAAGTGAACCTCTTGCTTAGATAGTATATTGCTTTTTTCCTTTCTCCCAGTTGAATCATGTTGTCCCAATACACAACCAAAGCCCGAATCTACTACAGACAGGTACAACATCAAAGGTCGCCCCGCCTCAGGTGGGACCAGCACAGGCGGGCAAGACAAGTACTCTTTTATCCGATCAAATGCTTTTTGGCAATCCTCTGTCCACTCGATCACTGCGTCTTTCTTCAAAAACTTGATGATTGGCTCACAGATGACGGTGGATTGTGCTATGAAACGACTGATGTAATTGAGCCTCCCCAAGAAACTCATGACCTCTTTCTTTCTTTTTGACGGTGGCAATTCTTTGATGGCTTTGATCTTGGACGGATCCAGCTCGATACCCCTCCTACTGATGATGAAACCCAGGAGCTTCCCTGCCGGAACACCAAAAACACACTTTGCTGGATTTAGCTTCAGGTTGTACTTTCGCAAGAGGTTGAAAAACTTGCGCAAGTTTTCAAGATGCTCCGAGCTCTTCTTTGATTTCATGATCACATCGTCTACATAGACTTCAATCTCTTCGTGCATCAGGTCATGTAACATAGTTGTCATAGCCCTAACGTAAGTTGCCCCAGCATTCTTTAACCCAAATGGCATAACCTTATAGCAATAAGTTCCCCAAGATGTAGTGAAGGCTGTCTTCTCGGTGTCCTCCTCGTCCATGAGAACTTGATGATAACCAGCGAAACAGTCCACGAAGGATTACAGCTCATGTTTCGCATAATTTTCGATCAGGATATGTATGTTTGGCGGAGGAAAATCATCCTTCGGGCTTGCTCTATTTAGATCTCTATAATTCACACAAACTCGGAGTTTCCCATCTTTCTTCGGCACTGGGGCAATATTAGCCAACCAAGTTGGATATTTGACTGTTCTCAGAATCCCTGCATTGAGCTGCTTGGTCACTTCCTCCCCTATCTTTAATAGCACTGATGACTTGAAAGTTCGGGCCTTTTGCTTGACCGGCGGAAAGCCCGGATTGATAGGTAATTTGTGAGCTACCATATCCATGCTTATGCCAGTCATGTCATCGTACGACCAGGCGAATACGTCCTCAAACTCCTTAAGAAATTCAGTATACAACTTTTTATCCTCGGCATTGAGATGTACACTAATCCTTGTCTCTTTCACAACTTCTCTATCTCCTAAGTTTATCACCTCAGTCTCCTCTAGGTTTGGCTTAGGCTTATTTTCGAATCTTTCAATTTCTTCTTGTGTAGTTTCATCAAAATCATCATAATAAACTCCACTTTCCCCAAGCTCCATCGTTTCATTACACGTTGCGATTGTGGACTCAACGGGATTATTGGTTTGAATGCTGAAAAAGTAAAATTTTTCAAAATTAAAAGATTAAAGCAAAAATTAAACGGGAAATAGTGCGACATTTTATTTATGAATCCTTGCAAAACAGAGTTTGTAGGGAGACATGTGCAACAAAGAGGAAAAAATGCAAATTCCATGACTCAAAGTCGGGTTTTATTTTAGAAAACACAGAAAATAAATTCATCCCCTCAGCTCTACCAAGGTCCTCGGTAAGCTCAGATCCGATTGTTGATCGAGTTGTTTAGTGCTGCCTCAGATCCAGCCTTTGTCAGTCCGGGAGGTTGAACATGTTCTTCCAGGATTACACAACAGTCTTCATCAGATTTGAATAAATTTTGCATTCCTGCCAGCAGATCCTCTTCATCATCAGCTATCTTCGGCTCCACTCCTTGTGCTGCAGACACCTCCCCTTTTCGGCCATCCAAGTATCCAGACGAGACGAAGATATGCAAGAGAGTCTTGGTGCTTTTCTTATAGAACTTAAAATCCAGTGACGCTTCTTCCATGCTCTTCTCGTGGGTCACAATGTATCCTATGCCAGCCTTTTCGTTGTCGGACCTCATCATAATTCTGATTGGCTCGATCATACCATCCAAGTTCTTGCCTAAACCTTTGCCCGGTTCATAGCCTTGCTTGATCATGATGCCTATGACCCAGTCTCCAGGCCATTTTGCAGGCTGTGGGAGTACATATGGCTCTTCGATCACTACCTCCATAGGTTCAGGTGCTTTAGGTATCCACACTTGCTTTTCCTTTGTTTCTTCAGAGATGCGTTTCCAATTGGGACGAGACCTAATTTTGTCCCAAAACCTTTTAATTATTATCTAATTATTTTATAAAAGGTTAATTTTAAATTTTCAAGTGTGATAAATTGAAATTTTAGAGAAATAGGGTAAAATCGCAATACATAGGCTAAATTTCTGCCCTACCCGTGCAATCACCCCTTCCTTTAATTTATCCTAAAAGAAGGTCAAAATCATCCCTAGTCTAACTTCTGGCTTATTCATGCAAAACACATATATACACTTCACACGCACACATTTCAGCCACAACCCATTACCCAATTCCTTTCTCCCCAATTTTGACTCGCTTCCCCTAACCCTAGAACCCAACCTTCCCAGCGCCGGAGTTCCCCAATTTCCCTCCCGTTTTCCCTTTTTACATTTATGGCAACACATTGCCTTGGTCCCCATTTCCTACTGTCTTCCCCAAAACGGCAATGGTCCCAAACCCGCGACCACTTTCGATTCCCCCAAATACCCCACAGCGGCATAAACTCATCTCAAACGTCCGTGTCTACTTCCTTTCCATCATCGACGGTTCGGATTGAGACAAGAAACGAGTTTTGAAATTCAAATGAGGGATCTAAAGGATATTCGAATGTGACTCGGATTCCCTTTTCTTTTCTCATTTTTCTTTCAAATTCTCGGATAGAAAAGAAAATCTGAACATTAAGAAAAGGTATGTAAAAGGTCTCTTTAGTCATTTCAATCTTAGGTCGAAAACCCTAAAATTTTCAACTATAAATATAGTTGTTTTAAGATCTGCGAAAAGAGGTTTTTTAGGGGGAGAAAGTGGAGAGGGAGAAAAAGAAGGCATAGAATACATACAAAGACAGCATATACAGTTATATTTTGTTTTAGTTCAAGAAACACTTCTACTGTTTTTGCAATTTGGTTTTGTTTATCGCACTGTTCAAGTTGTCGCATCAGTTTGAGTCGCGACGCTTCAGTTCATAGCCCCCTGTTCACTGCCCCGCAGCAGGTAAAAATATTAACTTTCCTTTGTTTTCTTGTTTCTATATCAGTTTTAGCAATGTGGATACCTATCTTATTGTTTGTTCTATTTTTTTCTAAAAAATACAGAAACTATGACGTTGGTTGAAGTCCGGTTTTTAATCACTTAAGCAATATATGAAGTTTAGTTGGTAAAGTTGTAACCTTTAGGCTTAGACAGTAATTTGTAGAAGTACGTGAAACTTGAAAGGGTCTGCTTTCATTGGTTTTAAAAGAATGCAGATTATAGGCTTGAGAAGCCAGTTCTGTTGTTGATTGAGAGCTGCAGCCTATTTTAGAATGTTGTTTCAATGCCTACTAGTTCTGTTATGTTTTCATGAGTTTATATCTGCTTGGATTGTTTGAAAGGTGTAAATGTAAGAGGGAGTAGTAGAGGTGAGGTCTTGAGATTCAGAAGTGTTGTTGAGGAGAAGCAGGGGTCCTGGAGGTTTGTTTCTAGTTTCTGCGGGTGCGGGATGTTGTCCTAGTTGTATCAGGTTGGTAGAAGTAGTCTTGGTTGGTTTATGGGTGTTGTCTTAGGGTCCTGAGTTGCTTAAGGGGCCTGTTAGTTGTCTATAGGTGGTGTAAGTGAGGTCTTTAGAGTGCTGCAGTTAGTTAGTATAGGTTCCAGGTTTGGATAGGGGCTGCTTTTGATTCAGTTTAGGAAAGGGTTTAAGTTTGTAGGTTTTTTTAGATAGTATGAGGGGTCCTGTTTTTCTTGTAAGCTAAGAGTATTTAAGCAGATCAGTGTGGGGGTATGCAGGATTAGTGCAGGGGATTAGAAAGGGTCTGGTGCTGCTTGATTTTCTTGTATGAAGGGGTTCTAAGTGGTTTCTAGGTAATGTGGCAGGTGTTCAGGGTGTTTGATGGTGAAGTAGATAGGAGGAGAGGGCCGTCTGTTTCTTTATGATGTTTGTATGTGTATGTGCAGTTTGGTTAGGAGGTTTGGAGGTCTGGTTTTTGAAAAAAGCTAGGCAGTGAGCTGAAAGTATTAAGGTGCCTGGTTCTATTTGGCTTTCAAAGTTGTGTTTCTCCTATGATTTGTTTAGCTAGCAAGTTATAGTGTAATTCAAGTTTAAATCATCTTAGTGGTTCTATTAGTAAGTTTGCTCAGGTAAGTGCATCAAGCAATCACTCCCTCTGTGCGCCAGCTTTTCTTATATGTATTAGTTTTCCTATGTTAATAGCCTATTAGTTATTATGAAATAGATTATTCTAAGACCTGCTACGCTCCATTAAGATTGTTTATCGGCTGTAAAATCTAATTGACTCATCCTTCATTGAGATGACCCAAGAACTTGATGGATTAATGGTTTAATTCATGATTGAATGCAAGTCTGCTAATTACATTATTTTGGTAGCATGAATGGAGCCTTGTCCTAGTATACTGCAGCCTAAAATGGGCATTAAGTGACCAAGAAGTTAATTTCATTCATGTCTATAAAAGATTACTTCAGACATTACCTTTGGTTGAATAATTCATGCGCATGTTAGGTCGATTATATTAGACCCTTTTCCTGTGGTGCTTGTTTAGTTTGACTCGTTGTTTTAAAGATTTCATCTTTGCTGTCCGCGAATTTAATTATTGGAACTCTTTCCATTAATACATGCTAATCCTTATTCCTTTATTTTCTTTGCATGAACAACTCAAAAACGAGTTTGGTAAAACTCGACATTGGGATCGCTACATTGCATTAGGGTCAAGTTAGAGAATCGAGTTAGAAGTCAAGTTTTGCAACCCGGAGTCGGATTCGCAAGATTGAAGAGTTTTAAAATTAAAAATGCTTTGTTGAGCCGTTTAATGTAACTTAGGCTCATGGGCATAAAATGTAAAAATAATAAAGTTGTCATTTCTTCCGCAATTTTCGGATGCTATCTTCTAACTCTTCTTTTTTCCCAATCCTTTAGAATTTGCATGTCATTAGGTTTTTCTCCTTATTTAGTTGTAGAATAATTTAATTGTTTATTTGTTAATGAATATTTATTTTGAGTTATTTATTGTGAATAAATTATTTTCTTTAGAATTTCTATCTTATTTTAGGAATTTTGAATCTGTTAGTTAAATAGTGCGTGTAATAAAATTTTATAATAATAAAAGTTGTAATTTTGTTTCAAATTCCTTAAGTCACAACTTCAATAGAAATTTTCTTCATTGATTCCCTATTTCATGGCAAATTACATTTTTATTACATTTAAATTCATCTTCCTTTAAAACATAATTTATAATAAATTTGTATTATAGTATCAAATTTAAGATTTTTAATTAAGTACTAAAAGTTAGAAATTTGTAAGCTATTTTGTGAAAATCGAAGGACTAACCGTGATTTTACGGATTTTCGAAAGTGCTTTTCAAATGAAAACATTCTTTCGAAAATAATTGAACCTCTTACTTAGAATCTCTGAAAAAGACCATTTTTCTTAAAACGGAGGAATTGCACACATTATTTAACTAATTGGTTCCTAAATCTCCTAAATTAGGTGGTGACTCCAAAGAAAGCCCTTTGGAATCCTATATTGTTGAACATTATAATCGAAACCTATCTTTTCTTAAAGGAAGGGTAATTTTTAGGGTTCAAGAAGTAACGGTCGCTTCTCGATCTTAGGTGCTAGTGTCTCACGAAATTCGCGTGAGGGCACTCCCCAATCAACATGACTGGCTCCCAGACCAAATTCCTCCCTTCGTAGCCTTTTCCTCGGCTATCATAATAAGCGCTGTAAAAGTTCCTCTTTCTTTCTTCAATCCTAGGCAGTGTGTTGACCAACTTGAGAGCAAAGTGTGCAGTGTAACCTTCTTGGACTATGTCCGTGGGATTCCAACTTGAATTGTAGGTCTTGCGGAGTCCTCCTCGAGTGCCTTGTACCGCTCCCACAAGTTCCACATTATAGAATGTCTGCCCATCAGGAGTATTCCCTTCAATTGCTGGTATGGTTTGCTTATTGTAGATAGAATTGTTCCCCTTACCGAACACTACTACCTCTTTGTGATCTCATTCGAACTTCACGGTTTGGTGCAATGTAGAAGACACTACACCAGCCATATAGATCCAAGGCCTCCCTAGTAGCATATTGTAGGAAGCAGAGATGTACATGACATGGAACTCGGCAGTGAACTCCACGGGGCCAACCATGATAGTTAGGTCGATCTCCCTAATGGTGCTTCTTTGCGATCCATCGAACGCCTTCACCTTCATGTCGCTCTCCCTTATCTTGCTTTAGTCAATTCCCATTCTTTTTAGAGTGATGAACGGGCATATGTTCAGACCACAGCCTCCGTCGATCAAAACCCTTCCTACGAACCAGCCTTTGCATTTGAAAAGCTTTGTTGTGATTCAAACCTTCAGGTGGTAGCTCATCAACGTGAAAAGTAATTCGGTTGGCCTCCATGACTTGTCCGACCATGCTAGCCCGATTTTCAACTGAAGTGTCCACCGGAACATGTGCTTCGTCCCACACCTTCATTAAAGCACTTCGGTGGCTCTCCGATTTGAGGAGCAAAGCCAAAACGAAGATTTGTGCTGGAGTTCTGCCCAAATGCTAAACTACAGAGTACTCCTTTGCTTGCACCTTCTTCCTTAGTCCCTCAGACTCTTCCTCGCTAATGCCTCGTCTATCTTGAACAAGATACTCGGGAGTGTAAATCCTCCCACTCCTAGTCATCCCTTGCGCGGCAACAGTCTCAACTACGGACTTGTTCTTCTTCTCCCTTTAATAGTCCCATGGTACCGCCTTGTCTCTGTATGGGGGAACCACATCAACATAGAATTTGGGAGCCACTTCCACCTCAATGGGCTCTGGTGCTGTAGCGGCTTGAACAACTGAAGCGGTGGCTGGTACCTTTTCTTTTGCCTTAACAATAGTCCCTTCTAAGTTTCACCCTATTGTCTCCGTGATTAGGCAGGAGTTGTTGTGCATGTTTGGAGTCTTCAAGTGTATCGCCTTTTGGTCTATCAAATCTTGTATCTTGTCCCTCAAGGCGTAGCATATCAGTATCGTGACCAGGTCCTCCAGAATGATAGGGACAGGTTTTGGTTTGATCAAAATAGGGTGTCACCCTATCAGGCATTTGAATGGCACGGGTTGTATGTGGCCGGCTGCTTTGAGTCTCTCGAACAACTGGGTGTGAGATTCAGCCAACAAGGTGTATTTTTTTTGGGGCTTGGGTTGTTATTGGCGTGAGGCCTTGGTGAATAGGTATTGGTATTTCGGTAGTTAGGACTTTGTGGGTGTGTTGGTCTTTGTGGTGGTGGGTTTTGGTACGTGGGTTGGGTGTTATAGATCGGGTAGATGGATGTGGGTGGTATGTATGGATAGAATGGAGAAGGTGTTTGATAGTAGTGGTTGTGAGTAGGGGAGTGGTCAAGTGATGCGGCCACGAAGGAGACATCGTCCTTCTTCTTCCTTGAGGTGGTGGTGCTGCCAACTTGTAGGGCTTTGTTGGCGGCTTGTAGTGGGCTCAGGCTAACAATCCTTCCAGTCTTCAGTCCATCTTCAACCATATCCCTAATCTTGATCAACACTCCAAACTTCTTATCTTGCAGATTCAGCATTTTGTCAAAATAGACATCTTCTTGTATGTGGATGAAAGTTGCCACTATCTCGGCATCTTCCATGGGAGGTTGGACTTTGGCGGCTTCAGCCCTCGATCTAGTTGCGAACTCTCTAAAAATCTCAGTGGGCTTCTTCTTCAATTTCTCTAGGTAGAACCGGTCAGGCATGGCATCAGTGTTGTGCCCAAAACTGTCGACAAAGTCTCCAGCCATTGCTTCCCAGCTCGTCCACTTCTTTGTTTGCTGCTTAGAGTACCATACTAGCGCATCTCCAGTCAGATTGTGATTGAACAACTGCATGCGGATCTTTTCGTCGTGTCCAATTCCAATCAACTTGTCACAGTAAGATCTTAAATGAGCCGTTAGATCTCCACTACCGTCGAACATGTTAAACTTGGGTGTCTTGTATTCTTCGGGCAGCTTTAAGTCGGGGTACAAGCAAAGGTCCTCATAAGCTAACCCTCGGGTTCCTTTGGTATCTTGGAGTTGTTTGAACTTCTCAACCAGCCATTGGACTTGCTCTTTGGTGTTGTCTGGGTCTTCCTTAGTCCATGCATACATTTCATGATCTTTGGTGGGTGATGTGATGGTTTTGGTTTCAACGGTGAAGGAGGGTAAGTTGTTTTGTGGTGCTTTTGGTGGTGCAGTGTAGGTAGGGTAAGGAATGTCATTTTTAGGGTAAAGTGGGTCTTTGCCGCGAGGGCGAGCAGTTTGGGTTGGTTCGGTTCAACAATCTCATCAGCACGGGCAAGAGGGATCCTATTTTCCAATTCAAGCAGTCTCTGCTCGAGCTTAGCATAACTTTCATAGGCAACCATGCCTTGTTTCTCAGGAGTTCCATTTCCAACCTTGTCAAACTCAGCCATGATATTTCGTCTCGTCCTTGTCCTTGTAGGTAAAGGGGGAGGTGTTTGGATTGATCCTTTGGACCTCAACCGGTATTGCGGTGCTGCCAGAATGCACAAACCAAACTATCAGGGACTTGGGAACTGACACATCAAAACAAGAAGAGTAAATGTTAGTATACGTTAGTCTGAACAAAAATTGCGTCCTATCATGCATGGGACCTCTCTTGTGCCAGAGGTGGGCCTATCGCAGATTCGAAGTAACGTTTGTACCAAACACATCATTTCATTTGAATAAACATAATCATCACCAGTCTAAAACCCAAAAATAACAAAATTTTATTTAATTTTCTCGGCTTTATTACAACCACTAATTTAAAGACGACGACTCAATTAAGACGAACATAACAACAAAAAGGAACAAGACGACTTGACTCGATACAACTAGACTAGGTGCCAAGCTAAGAGACTCCAGATTCAAACATCAGCTCCAGCGTCTTCCTTTTCCTTCTCCTCCTTGGCTTCCTCCTTAGGTTTGTGAACCAAACTAATGAGCGGAAGATCAACAAATGTCTCCAGCAGGTCTTTCTCAGCCTCCATGTCACCCAGAGCTTTTATGAAGAACTCGCAGAATTCCAATCCCTTTGCTTCCTTCTCTTCCAGCGGTATTGACTTAAAATACTCTCCCCATCTTTTGAGCAAATCTGTAAATTCCCAGCACCTTGCCTTGCAGTCATGACCTAACCGGTCCAATACATGAGTTCGTCCCCTTTGATCTTATCCTTGTATTGTCTCCTCATTTCCCTCTCTTGTGTCACCCTTAACTCCTTTTTTTTTTTGTCAAACTCGTGTTTCAGCTTTTTGTATTTTTCAGCAGCATTTTGAGCTTTGGCTTTCCTTTTAAGTGTAGTCTTAGATCGAAACCTTGCCTTATCTTCGCTGAGCCATTGAGGGTAGGCCAGGGTAGCTGTAGGGTTCACCCTACTATCTCGACCACGACAAAACTGCATAGTAAGCCTCTTCTCCCATATTGTCAATATGGTGAGAACCCTTTGATGCTCGATGTCCTTTATGTCAACGTTGAAGCTTCTTTCCTCAGTCAACTGCGGGGTTTGTTGTGTCATTCCCACTTGTCGAAGGATCCTTAGAGGAACATAGTGATGAAATCCTCGGAATCCAATCAATGTCAAGAAAGTGATTTCTTGACCTTGTATGGAGACAACAAAGCCAACATAATTTTCAATCACCCATTGCACCTCTTGCAATTCCTCGAGCTTGGTGTACCAACCTTCCATGTTTGCAGGGTATTTCCATGCCACTGTTCCAGCCATACAGGTGCTATGTGAGCAGATCCCTCCTTGCCAAGAGGGTTTTGGTGCCACCGGACTGACGGGGACATTGTGCAAGTGTTCCATCAACCATATTTGCAGCAATAGGTTACATCCTTCAAAGAAATCTCCTCCCCTTCTACATTTGGTTAAGGCCCTATATAACTTCTCCCAAAATTATCGGAACCAAGCTTACTTGACGATTGAAAGTACCTTTGCATAGCCCCCTACTACTCTCCCTAGCCTTATGTCGATCTTGCCTCCTTTCTCGGGGAAAACTATGCTTCCCCGAAAAGCAATGATGAAAGCATTGGATTCAGTCCACTCCCAGTCTTGAATTTCCCACGCCCCATTCCATTCGTGTCTAAGTGTTGGGTCCCCAAACCTAGAATGCAAGTATTCCAACGTGGCTTCCCCATCATGCACTCCCTCGATATATGGATCATAAGGAGCTCCCAATAGTTCAATAAATTCTTTAGGGTCCACGTCTAGGGGATAAATCATAGTCTCGGGTCCAGGCTCCAACCCTGCTAATCCTCCTAACTCCTCCAACCAAACCGGTTATGGCAGTGTAGTTTTTGAGAGCCGCCAATTCCCCCAGTATCTTTTGAACATGAGCCATGCTGACAATAGCCAAATCTTCCCACCAAAGTCTGATCAAATGAGGAGGTCGGGAAACGATCTCAAATTGGAGTGTGCCTCTTGCAGCCATAGTTTGTAAACATAACAAGAAAAGGTAAAGACCAAAACATCCTTATAGTTTTGATCATGTTTAAACAGACTATCAATGTTTTCTACAAACGTTTCTTCGAATCAATGCAGAGATGCAATTTGTCACTTTTCGGGTTAAAAATACTTTTGACATTTGGCGTAGGTTTACTAATGGACTATTACGTGCCAAGGAGGTATAGCCTTCCTAGGTTGGGTCATTATGCAAGGAAAATGAATTCGCATTTTGTAGCCAATTATTCTCATAAATTCCCCAACTTTTTCAAATTAGCACATGATAATAATTTTTTGAAAAAGTAAAAGTACAAGAGGAAAAATAAAAATGATACTTTGACTAACCAGCACACTCCTCTTCCATCTTGGCCCTCTTTGCTTCTCGTTTAATCTCCTTGACTTCTTCCATAGCTTTGGTCAAGTACCCTTTGGCCGCTACCAAGTGTAGGATGTCTATTTCTGCACACTCCGAATTCCATTGCTCAAGCTTTATTTCCAACGCCTCTATCTTTCCTTCTAGTTCTAATGTACGCTTTTTCCATACTTCGATCTCTTCTTTGTTTTTTTTTTTCCTATTTTGGCAGCTTTCAACATGAACTCTCGGTATCGAATTTGGGCTTCCGCCTCATGATCTCTTATGCTATTCCCTCGACTCGGCCCCACTACCACATTTCCCTTTATACTAAAGCGCAACCAGCTTTTGTAGTTTGGTTCGCACACAGCGTTGTATCTATCGGGCGCTAGCGATGCTTCTTCCATGACTTGTCTTCCTACCCAGGACTTCCTAATGCTCTTCACTCTTGGAAAAACATCTTCAGTGTAGTCAAACTGATAGTCTTTCGTGTCTAGTATCAATGGTATGATTTGCTTCCTCCCTGCTTGCCTCATTACTCTTAATGGTTGGTAAGGTTGGAGGCCTCTTAACCCCTTAAGTATCACAAAGGGTGCCTTCTCAGAACTAATGATGAAATCTGATGAAGGAAACCAACTGAACATCCACTAAATTGAGTCCTCCGTTATGTTTTCGAACAATTTTACCCATTTCTCTGTGCTGCTTGGCTGCTTGAGTTTTGAAACCCCATACCGTTCCCCAATAGAGTAGTTGTAACCAGCTGGCTTGGACAATACTTGCACACCTCTTGCTTTCCTTAAATGTTCTTTGAACCATGCTTGTAGTAGAATATTACACCTTTGGAAGTATTTTGCTCCTCTTTTAAAACAACCCAAAGCTCGATAAATGTCTGCTACTATCGTAGGAATAATGGTATAACGATAACCATCAATTCCTTTGAACACTGCATCGGCAACCATGACAAGTCTTGTACATATGTCGTGACTTGAACTCTCGGGGAACACCATTACTCCTAAGAAACAAATGGGAAATGCAAGTGGTCTAGCTCTCCTCCAATCACCATATTACTCGAACTCTTTCTTATGGTTTCTGAACGCACTCAAATACCCAAACCGAGTGTAGAAATAGGAAAAGGGTATCTTCTTTTGTTGTAAAAATTCCACATTCACACTCGCTACCATCCCTAACGTTTTACGAAACTCTTCAGCTGTAGAGATGCTAGGTGCTAGTATGCGGCTCCCTTGCCAACGATGTTTGTCCAACCCCGAATGTGACACGAATCCCCCTATTTCCTCCAACAAGGGTGTTAATTCGACATCTCCAAATCTAAACACATTCAATTCTTCATCCCAAAGTGACACTGATGCTTCGATCATCTCCCTACATGGTTCCATTTCTAATAGTGAAACCAAATGACCCAAGTATTGACGTACTTCGGTTTGCTCTCCCAGTGACAAGTTGCTCCACCAACTAGTTAACAAAGGAGGTGCGCCCATAGTCATTCCAAAATGATAAAATTTTTGATTCATTGTGACCTAAAAATGAAGAAAAATAAGATTTAAAAACCCCGTCCCCTTTATGAATAATTAGACAAATCAAAATGCATTTTCATTCTCGTCTCTCTTTTTTTTTTCTTTCTTCTCAAATGCACATAATCATGTCCAAACATCCCTTTAGGGTCGAAAACCCGTTTAGGTAGTTTGGACAAGTTGAAAACTGGTCGGCTCACGGGGAGCCCCTCCTATGGCATGATGCATGCTCATTTCATTTAGAAGAGTGGTGTAATTCTAGACACGGTTCCCCAGGGCGGACGGCCAAGGAGTGGGATCATTTGAAATTGTTGGTTGTACCACGGACCAACTATATTCCAAAATGTCCCTCTTAAAAGGTGTTTTGGTGGTGAAGCGACCGTGGGATCCACGTAATCGCCATGTGTGTGTAAAGTGTCGTTCCAGGAGTGGGGAGTATGAGTGTGATATGCAAAATGTCACATTGAAATTTAAATTCAATACAATAAATAAAGTAAAAAAGAAAAACAAAAAGGAAACCAAGTTAGTACGAGAATAATAATAATGAATAACAAGATAATAATTACATAAATCCCAAAAGCAAAGACTCGTTGTGGTTAGGACTTTGAGTATCCCCAGCGGAGTCGCCATTCTGTCATACCCGATTTTGGACCAAACTCGAGGCGAGTCGGGTTTCGGATTTGACTGGGTGAACTCGTTTGAGTTTAGATGTTGGAGTCGCCACCTAATATAGTTTCTAAGGTGTATTAGGCCACCTAAGTATCTACGGTCAAGTTTAATAAGTCAACTAGTCCATTCCAGAGATTCTATATGGGTAAGAAGTCCAAACGACCCGGGGAAGAAGGTGTTAGGCACTTCCCGGAGTCCCACGAAAAGTGGTTACCGTCCGAGTCTAAATTTTGGGATATAAAGAGTATATATCGTCTTGAAATACTAACTTGGGAAATTTAATTCAACACTTTAACTAAAATATGTAAAATATCTATGCTATTTTAGAACACACACACAAATAGTTTTCATATTCGGCCTATAGTTAAGCTTAATCATTTTTACGGCATCCAATATCAAACGCCTAATCGTAAACAGGTGTTAACATACCAATGGGTGTTCAATTTCACTTATATATGCAATTCACACACTTGAAAACGATTTGCACAAATAGTCTATTTTGCAAACGAAATTCAGATTTTAATAAATACCAAAAAAGAGTTTGTTTTAAAATAAAATATTGGCCATTTAGTCGGTGTGACTCGTCATTAATTGTCGAGCCCTAATCTTAATGGCCTTTTTGTGTAGGGGTCAGATTTTAGGAGATATATAGGCGAAGGGCTGTTTTGAAAACGGGTCACAGAAGCACACAAAGTCATATAAGGGGCTGTCACACATAATAATATACGTATATAGGTATAAACATGCAAATGCATGACTAGATGATAGCTATACTTTAGAGAATATACTTTAAAGTGTATAAATGACCCCAAAGGCTTTATATACCCCTATATTAGTGTATAGGAGCATTAGAGTAATTAAAAAACGTTTATCATATATACAGGCTATTTTTGAAAAGGTTTTGGGCCTGGATCACTTGTGTAAACAGAAACGGTTTAATCTTAACAAAAACGAGCCAGATTTTAGTATTTTTCACTAATAGCCTCGATTTTAAACACAATTCTAGTCTTATCATCACAAAATATGTTTTTAAATAGTTAAGACCTGTGACACATATCATATACAGTAGCGTCGTTATCCAGGAAGCATGCAGGCTTTAAAGATGTGATGTAATTTGTAATGCTACTCAGTTTTCAAAGGAAAGAGCCATGGATATGAATGATGCAGCACATAAGAAGGCAAAAGGGAAGAAGAGGCTCCTGGGTAGCCTGTGTACACAGCCTAGTAGCTGTGTGCCCTGTGTTATACAAGTACAAACGGGAATACCTAATGAATATTACACAGATAAAGGGCAGTTTCTAAAGGGAGAAGTGCAAACAAAACAAGTGGGCTGCGTTTAATGAATTCAAACAGAGCAGCGGTATCAAACAATTGAGTTTGCATAGCACAATTGGTGGATCTCTCAAGATCTCAAACCTGCAACTACACAGACCTGGTATGGCCTCTGAAGCCATCCATTCAAAAGCTGCATTCAGGGGTTAGACAAGGCCAAGATAGGGGCCTGGACAATCATTGTGACAAAGCAGCACTAACACAGATTGCAAGTTTTGAATGGGAGTAAGGGAAGGCAGAACCTCCTCGTCAGATCACATATAGAACAAATATCATGTCATGTATGATGAGCATGATCTAGGTTAATGAGATTCAGACCTGTAATGATGTAGAATCAGGGAACAATTAAAAAGAAAGGATGAGGGAAAGCAGGTTTAAACAGGTAACATCATAAGTCTAGGAAAAGAAGTTTATACCTTGTCAAGAAAACCAAACAAGCAGAATGCAAACAGTAGGATGTAACCAGGGGAAGCTTGCAACAATCAGGTTAGAGACCCCCTGTTTCCCCAGCAAAAGAGAGCAATAATCTTTCCAGAAAAGAGAGAGAGAGAGAGAGAGGTGTCTGTAGTAGTCATAGATAGCCCTTTTTATGTTTCTTAGTGTGTAAGAACTGTCTAGTGAGGAATGCATCCAATGTTTATATAGGTGAGAGTTGTGAACTATATTTCTATAAATTAGGAGTGTGAAAACTTAATTTCAAACGGGTGAAAGTGTAAAAGGTAAGGGGATATTGTCTTCCCGTCCTAAAAGAATCCCATTAAGTGATATTACCAAGTTTAGCTCCTTCTACCCCTAAAATTAAGATAAATCAGACCTCTCGACAAGTAAATCCCTTCCCCTCGACCAATAACTCATCCAGGTTCAAAGAATCAACCTACCTAAGTGTTTTAAATCTAAATCGGCTCGAAAAAATCCCTTGAATAACCTCTAACTGATATTATATCAATCATAGGAACTACTTCCAATCCAGTTTCAATCAATGATCCTCATTCAATCACTTTTCTTTTAGAAAGAACTTCTAACTAAATCAGATTACCACTTCAAATCAAAACATATAATCACGCAGATTATGCATCCTCACCGATCATGAAATTAAAAGATGAGCACATTCAACTCAGAAGGTCAGGGATTTTGAACTTTACGTGCCAACAGAAAAAAATCAAAAAGAAAAACAATGTAAATCAATATCATACTGAACTTAAGCATATGAAAAAAATAATTTCATGTTTGGAAAAATGAGATAGGCAACACTTAGCAAAATTTCATGAACAACCACTTTAAACTAGTCAAATAGATTAAAACATCGAAAGAGTAGGGAATACTTATGCTTGACATCACATAGGAATAACCAGAAGAACAAGTTAGGGATTACCCGTTTAGAATTCGAGTCGGGTCAGCCTTTACCCATTTTTAATCACGTAAACATGAGGGTTTTCCCCTCCGTTAATTCACATCGTTTAGTTCTTACCAAGTTTTGCCGGTGCTCCGGTGACATTGATGGAAATAGATGAAGGGTCGACCTCAACTCTCATAAAACCTACTTATGAGTGGAATTTCGTTGACAAGCAAATTCCCCGGGAAAACGAACTTTCAGTAACAAACCCATAGGGGTTTTGTAAAGGAGAGTGAGGGGACCATTGTGGTGCGATTTGTTTTTGATTTCGTCGGCGGAATTGACTGGAAATCGCCGTTGACAGTGGCGATTAGGTTTTCGCCATGAGAGAGAGAGAAAAGGTGTCGTGGCTGAGTGTGTGTAAGGGGAAATGAGAGAAAATGTAGGGTTTTGGGGGGTGGATAGTTAAAATAGGAAATATGTATCCTGGCCGTTGGATCCATTACGTGGACGGCCATGATTTGACACATAGACGCAAAGGAAACCACATCAACATAGAATTTGGGAGCCACTTCTACCTCAATGGGTTCTGGTGCTGTAGCGGCTTGAGCAACTAAAGCAGTGGCTCGTACCATTTCTTTTGCCTTAACAATAGTCCCTTCTAAGTTGCATTCCTCGTCCAACTGGATCAGGTTCACCCTATTGTCTCCATGATTAGGCAGGGAGTTGTTGTGCACGTTTGGACTATTCAAGTGTATCACCTTTTGGTCTATCAAATCTTGTATCTTGTCCCTCAAGGCGTAGCACTTTTCAGTATCATGACCAGGTCTTCCAGAATGATAGGCACAGGTTTTGGTTTGATCAAAATAGGGTGTCATCCTATAAAGCATTTTGAATGGCACGGGTTGTATGTGGCCGGCTGCTTTGAGCCTCTCGAACAACTGGGTGTGAGATTCAGCCAATGAGGTGTAGTTTCTTTTGGGTCCTGGGCTATTATTGGAGTGAGGCCTTAGTGAGTAGGTGTTGTTATTTCGGTAGTTGGGACTTTGTGGGTATGTTGGTCTTTGTGGTTGTTGGTTTTGGTACATGGGCTGGGTGTTATAGACTAGGTAAGTGGACGTGGGTGGTTTGTATGGATAGGATGGATGAGGTGTTCGGTAGTAGTGGTTGTGAGTAGGGGAGTGGTCAAGTGATGCGGCCACGAAGGAGACATCGTCCTTCTTCTTTCTTGAGGTGGTAGTGTTGCCAGCTTGTAGGGCTTTGTTAGCAGCTTGTAGTGCGGTCAGGCTAAGAATCCTTCCAGTCTTCAGTCCATCTTCAACCATATCCCCAATGTTGATCGGCTCTCAAAACTTCTTATCTTACAGATTCAGCATTTTGTCAAAATAGACATCTTCTTGTATACGAATGAAAGTCGCCACTATCTCAGGGTCTTCCTTAAGAGGTTGGACTTTGGCGGCTTCAACCTTCCATCTAGTTGCAAACTCTCTAAAAGTCTCAGTGGGCTTCTTCTTCAATTTTTCTAGGTAGAACGGGTCAGGCATAGCATCAGTGTTGTGCCCAAAACTGTCGACGAAGTCTCCAGCCATTGCTTCCCAGCTCGTCCACTTCTTTGTTTGTTGCTAAGAGTACCATACTAGTGCATCTCCAGTTAGACTGCGGTCGAACAGCTGCATGCAGATCTTTTCATCATGTCCAACCAATCAGCTTGTCATAGTAAGATCTTAAATGGGCCATTGGGTCTCCACTGCCATTGAACATGTTGAATTTAGGTGTCTTGTAACCTTCGGGTAGCTTAAAGTCAGGATACAAACAGAGATCTTCAAAGGCTAGCCCTCGGGTTCCTTTAGTGTCTTGGAGTTGCTTGAACTTTTCTACCAGCCATTAGACTTGCTCCTTGGTGTTGTCTGGGTCTTCCTTGGTCCATGCATACATTTCATGATCTTTTAAGGGTGATGCGATGGTTTTGGTTTCAACGGTGAAGGAGGGTAAGTTGTTTTGTGGTGCTTTTGGTAGTACAGTGTAGGCAAGGTAAGGAATGTTTTTTTCAGGGTAGAGTGGATCTTTTCCGTGAGGGCGAGCAGTTTGGTTTGGTTCAATGATCTCATCATTACGGGCAAGAGGAATCCTATTTTCCAGCTCAAGCATCCTCTGCTCCAGCTTAGCATAACTTTCATAGGTGACCATGCCTTGTTTCTCAGGAGTTCCATTTTCAACTTTGTCAAACTCAGCCATGATATTTCGTCTCGTCCTTGTCCTTTTAGGTAAAGGGGGAGGTATTGGGATTGATCCTTTGGACCTCAACCGGTATTGCAGCGCGGCCAGAATGCACAAACCAAACTATTAGGGACATGGGAACTTCACATCAAAACAAAAAGAGAAAATGTGAGTATACCTTAGTTTAAATAAAATCGTGTCCTATCATGCATGGGACCTCTCTTGTGCCATAGGTGGGCCTATCGCAGATTCGAAGTAACGTTTGCACCAAACACATCATTTCATTTGAATAAACATAATCATCACCAGTCTAAAATCCAAAAATAACAAAATTTTATTTAATTTGCTTGGCTTTAATACAGACACTAATTCAAAGATGATGACTCGATTAAGACGAAAACAACAGTGAAGAAAGGACAAGACGACTTGACTTGATACGACTAGACTAGGTGCCAAGCAAAGAGACTCCAGATTCAAATATCAGCTCCAGCGTCTTCCTTTTCCTTCTCCTCCTTGGCTTCTTCCTTGGATTTCTGAACCAAACTAATGAGCGGAGGATCGGCAAATGTCTCCAGCAGGTCCTTCCCAAACTCCATGTCACCCAGAGCTTTTATGAAGAACACGCAGATTTCCAATCCCTTCGCTTCCTTCTCTTCAAACGGCACTGACTTAAAATACTCTCCCCATTCTTTGACCAAATCATGTAAATTCCCAGCAGCTTGCCTTGCAGTCATGACTTTGCCGGTCCAATACTTGAGTTCGTCCCCTTTGATCTTATCTTTGTATTGTCTCCTCATTTCTCTCTCTTGTGTCACCTTTAACTACTTCTTTCTTTGGTCAAACTCGTGTTTCAGCTTCTTGTATTTTTTCAGCAGTATTTGGAGCTTTGGCTTTTTCTTTTTAGTGTAGTCTTAGACCGAAACCTTGCCTTGTCTTCGCCGAGCCATTGAGGGTAAGCTAGGGTAGCTGTAGGGTTCACCCTACTGTCACGACCAGAGCAAAACTGCATAGTATGCCTCTTCTCCCACATTGTCAATATGGTGAGAACCATCAGATGCTCGATGTCCTTTTATGTCAACATTGAAGCTTCTTCCCTCAGTCAACTACAGGGTTTGTTGTGTCATTCCCACTTGTCGGAGGATCTTTAGAGGAACATAGTGATGAGTTCCTCGAAATCCAATCAACGTCAAGATAGTGATGTCTTGACCTTTTATGGAGACAACGAAACCAATACAATTTTCAATCACCCATTGCACCTCTTGCAGTTCCTCGAGCTTGGTGTACCAACCTTCAATTTTTGTGGGGTATTCCCATGCCACTGTTCCATCCATACGGGTGCTATGTGAGCGGATCCCTCCTTTCCAAGAAGGTTTTGGTGCCACCGGACTGACGGGGACATTGTGCAAGTGTTCTATCAACCATATTTGCAGCAACAGATTACATCCTTCGAAGAAATCTCCTCCCCTCCTATATTTGGTTAAGGCCCTATCAACTTCTCCCGAAATCATTGGGACCAAACTCACCTGATGTTTGAAAGCTCCTTTGCGCAGCCCCCTACTACTGTCCCTAGCCATATGTCAATCTTGCCTCCTTTCTCGGGGAAAACCATGCTTCCCAGAAAAAGCAATGATGAAAGCATTGGATTCAGTCTACTCCCAATCTTGAATCTCCCACGCCCCAGCCATTCATGTCTAAGTGTTGGATCTCCAAATCTAGAATGCAAGTATTCCAACGTGACCTTCCAATCCTGCACTCCCTCGACGTATGGATAATAAGGGGCTCCCAACAATTCAACGAACTCCTTAGGCTCCACGTTTCGGGGGGTAAATCATAGTCTCATGTCCAGGCTCTAATCCTGCTAACCCTCCAAAATCTTCCAACATTGGTGCAAACTCGAAACCATTGAAATGAAACACAGTCCTTTTGTAGTCCCAAAAATGTGTAGCAGCTTCAACCAAACCAGTCATGGCGGTGTAGTTTTTGAGAGCTACCAACTCTCACAACATCTCTTGAACATGAGCTTTGTTGACAACGACCAAATATTCCCACCAGAGTTGATCAAGTGAGGAGGTCGAGAAACGATCTCAAATTGGAGAGTACCCTTTGCAGCCAAAGTCTGAAAACAAAACAAGAAAAGGTAAAGACCAAAACATTCTTGTAGTTTTGATCATGTTTAAGCAGACAATCAGTGTTTCATGCAAACGTTTCTTCGAATCAATACAGAGATGCAATTTGTCACTTTTCGGGTTAAAAACCCTTTTGACATTTGGAGTAGGTTTACTAATGGACTATTACGTGCCATGGACGTATAGCCTTCCTAGTTTTGTCGTTATGCAAAGAAAAATGAATGCGCATTTTGTAGCCAACTATTCCCATAAATTCTCCAACATTTGAAAATCAATAAATGATAATTTCGAAAAAGTTAAATACAAGAGAAAAAATGAAAAGGACACTTTGACTAGGCAGCACACTCCCTTTCAAACCTGGCCCTCTTTGCTTCTCGTGTAATCTCCTTGACTTCTTCCATAGCTTTGGTTAAGTATCCTTTGGCTGCTACCAAGTGTAGGATTTCTACCTCTACACACTCCGAATTCCGTTGCTCAAGTTTCGTTTCCAATACCTCTATCTTTTCCTCTAGTTCTAATGTATGTTTCTTCCATACTTTGATCTCTTCTTTGTTTTCCTTATCCATTTTGACAGCTTTCAACATGAACTCTTGGTACCGAATTTGAGCCTCTGCCTCACGATCTTTTATGTTATTTCCACGACTTATACCTACTACCACATTTCCCTTTATACTAGAGCGTAACCAGCTTTTGTTATTTGGTTCACATCCAGCGTTGTATCTATCAGGTGCTAACGATGCTTCTTCCATGACTTGTCTTCCTACCCAGGACTTCCTAATGCTCTTGACTCTTGGAAAAACATCTTCAGTGTAGTCAAACTGATAGTCTTTCGTGTCTAGTATCAATGGTATGATTTGCTTCCTCCCTGCTTGCCTCATTACTCTTAATGGTTGGTAAGGTTGGAGGCCTCTTAACCCCTTAAGTATCTCACAAAGGATGCCTTCTCAGAACTAATGATGAAATCTGATGAAGGAAACCAAGTGAACATCTACTGAATTGAGTCCTCCGTTATGTTTTCGAACAATTCTACCCATTTCTCTGTGCTGCTTGGCTGCTTGAGTTTTGAAACCCCATACCGTTCCCCAATTAAGTAGTTGTAACCAGCTGGTTTGGACAATGTTTGCACACCTCTTGCTTTCCTTAAATGTTCTTTGAAACATGCTTGTAGTAGAAGATTACACCCTTGGTAGTATTTTGGTCCTCTCTTGCAACAAGCCAAATCTCGATAAATGTCTGCTACTATCATAGGAACTATGGTATAACGATAACCATCAATTCCTTTGAACACTGCATCGGCAACCATGACAAGTCTTGAACATATGTCGTGACTTGAACTCTCGGGGAAAACAATCACTCCAAAGAAACAAACAGCAAATGCAAGTGGTTTAGTTCTCCTCCAATCACCGTAGGACTCGAACTCTTTCTTATGACTATCGTACGCTCTCAAATGCCCAAACCGAGTGTAGAAATAGGAAAAGGGTATCTTTTTTTGTTGTAAAAATTCCACGTTCACACTTGCTACCATCCCTAACTTTTTACGAAACTCATCAGCTGTAGGGACGCTAGGTGCTAGTATGCGACCCCCTTGCTAACGATGTTTGTCTAACCCCGAGTGTGACACAAACCCCCATATTTCTTCCAACAAAGGTGTTAATTCGATATCCCCAAACCTAAACACGTTCAATTCTTCATCCCAAAACGACACTGATGCTTCACTCATCTCCCTACACGGTTCCATTTCTAATAGTGAAACCAGATGACCCAAGTGTTGATGTACTTCGGCTTCATTCTCGTCTTACTTTTTTTTTCTCTTTTCTTTTCTTTTCTCTCAAATGCACATAATCATGTCCAAACGTCCCTTTAGGGTCGGAAACCCATTTAGGTAGTTTGGACAAGTTGAAAACTAATCGGCTCACGGGGAGCCCTTCCTACGGCATGATGCATGCTCACTACATTAGAACTTGTAGTTTTTCATTTCTGGTTGTGGTGTAATTCTACGTTAGAAGAGTGGTGTAATTCTAGACACAGTTCCCCAAGGCAGACGACCAAGGAGTGGGATCATTTGAAATTGTTGGTTGTACCACGGACCAACTATATTCCAAAATGTCCCTCTTAAAAGGTGTTTTGTTGGTGGAGGGACCGTGGGATCCACGTAATCGCCGTGTGTGTGTAAAGTGTCGTTTCTCAAGAGTGGAGGAGTATGAGTGAAATATGCAAAAATATCACATTGAAATTTAAATACAATAGATGAAGTAAAAAAAAAACACAAAAAAGAAACCAAGTAAGTACGACAATAATAATAATGAATAACAAGATAATAAATAAATCCCAAAAGTAAAGACTCGTTGTGGTTAGGACTTTGAGTATCCCCAATAGAGTCGTCATTCTGTCATACCCGATTTTGGACTCAACTCGAGGCGAGTCGGGTTTCGTATTTGACTGGGTGAACTCGTTTGAGTTTAAATGTTGGAGTCGCCACCTAATATAATTTCTAATGCGTATTAGATCACCTAAGCATCTAAAGTCAAGTTTAATAAGTCAAGTAGTCCATTTCAGAGATTCTATATGGGTAAGAAGTCCAAATGACTCGGGGAAGAAGGTGTTAGGCACTTCCCCGAGTCCAACGAAAAGTGGTTACCGTTCGAGTCTTTATTTTGGGATGAAAGAGTATATATCGTCATACTAACATGGGAAATTCAACATTTTGACTAAAAGATGTAACATATCTTTGCTATTTTAGAATACACGCATAAGTAGTTTTCGTATTCGGCCTATATATAGGCAAAGAGGCTGTTTTTTAAATGGGTGTCACAGAAATACATAGATGCAAATAAAGGCTGTCGCATATAAAGTATAGGTACTTATAAGTATAAAACATGCAAATACATGACTAAGTGATAGTTATACTTTAAAAATACATACTTTAAAGTGTATAAACGACCCAAATACTATATACACCCCTATACACTATTAGATTAGTGTATAAGAGCATAAGTAGTGGTCAAAATCGATTTATGCACATAAAGGACCCTTTTTTGAAAATATTTTTGGGCCCAGACTGTTTATGCAAAGGAGGAGCGAGTTTAATTTAAAAAATAGTCTCATCTAGGCAATTATAACACATACAGCCCCTGTTTTAATTCAAAGTTTCAACTTGTGACACGAGTTAATCATGCTTTAGGTGTAAAAACTTTCAGTAGAGGTGGGATTTCAAACATGCTGCAAAAAACAATCAGTTTTCAGAGAAGAGATCAATCCATGATCATTTTTCTCAAGCCTAAGCATGATGCAGTGCACACAGGGAGAAAAGGAATAAGAGAGTGGCTCCTGGATAGCCAATTTGTACAACATCATTATTGTACTCCTGTTTTAAAGGATACAGGCGGGGCACTTAGCAAATATACAGGTTGGAGACAGTTCCTAAGGGGAAAAGCATGAGGGAAAGAGTACTGGTCAAGAGGAATCCCTATTTCTCAAAAGTCAGAAGTATGTTGACACCCAATTTTGTCCCTCCTTTTTCTAAAATTGGCCATAATTCAACTTAAGGGTGCAATGTGACTATTTGTGCAAAATGTGAGAAATCATGCATATACGTGCGTATCCTCTATTTATATATTATATACTTAAGTGTGGCTATATTACGTAACTTTTGCATCATTTAGACCATTTGTCAAAACTGTAACTATTTGTGAAGTTAGTACATTTATAATATTAGTGGCTATATTATATAATTACATCATTTAAGCTACATGTCAAGTTTGTTTTAATTTGTGATTATTTGTGCAAATTAGTAATTATTTATGATTATATATATATATATATATATATATATATATATATATATATATATATATATATATATATATATATATATATATATATATATATATATATATATATATATATAGCATTGAGATTATGAAGAAACGCCACCCATTGTTCCTTAGTCATGTCCCCACGCCATTCCCTGGGTCTTCAACCATCCAATTTCAATTGCTTCCGCCAGATCGAAATGGAATCCCCGAAAACCAGGGCTGGAGTCTTAGGCTTTCATACCACACATACGTGCTCTCCTTCTCTCCTCTCGCCCTCCCTGACATTGCCTTTGCATCGCAAGGAGGAAGAAGGGTCTATGCCGAAAGATAAAAGCCATAAAGAAAGAAAAGTCCTTGACTTCATTCTACTCCTGCATTTCATCAGTCAGACTTTCCAGTGAAACCTCGCCTCGCTCTTGTGACATGCTATGTTTCCCCTCTCTATTCCCAGGCCGGCGGGCCTACCAAGGACCGGACTAATCACATTTTCGGGAGCTTTTCCCTTGATGTTCCTTCGCTATTAGGCATCATAAAATTGCCAATGGGTGACGCCCCTTCGGCTGTCAGGCTGCCTAAAGAAATGGGGTTGGGGTGGCCGGCTTGCTTGAGGCAGATTCAAAAAAAAGCGGTTGATTACTCGGATTGGTTCTCGCATCAAAGCATTAGAGTCTTTATCCCCTGCTTAACCAGTGTGGATTTCTTATAGTAAAAAAAAAAAAAAAAAAAAAAAAAATATATATATATATATATATATATATATATATTTAAATAAGTTTATTTGAGTTTATTTAATATTTATTTATGCATTTTCTAATATATGTGTGTGTGTATATATATATATATATATTTTATTTTATTTTTACACCTTTAAGTTCAATATTGGCCAATTTAAAAGAAAATGTCCACGTTTTATTTTTATTTTTATTTTTATTTACTTATTTGCCTTCTCCTTTTGTTAAATCTTTCCAACAAACTAGGAAAATTGTCTGTCCAGGTACGTCCATTCCGTTGGAAATTAATTGATATTTTCTTTCAATTTACATATTCTCATAATTATTATTTACATTTCAAAATATTTCAATTCCATTTTTTAAAAATTCCTTCTGAACCTAGACGAGTGTTCGTCTAGATACGTTCATTAATTACACCTTATCTTTCCTTTCCCTCCTATTATATTCCTAACCAATTTCCAAAATATATCCTAATCTTATTTTTTAAAACTTCTCCAATGTCCCTACCCCACTTTTAATACCAAGTTCATCCCCTCCAACCTCCCCAGTTTTGGAAAAAACCATATCTCATAAATCATTTCCAATCTTTCCTAATCTCTCCATAATCCCCTCCCTAATCAAAATCTTATCCTAATCCCTAAAATAATTCCAAAAATTCCCTCAGTCTCCTAATCTCTCAATCTCCTCCCTAAATCCTATATACATAACTACACACTCAATTACACGGAAGAGACACACACTTCACCTAAAAACCAAGACCCAACGGCAGACTCCACATTTTTTGTTTTCTTCCCAATTCATCTTCTCAAAACCCACCCCTTCCCTATCATCTCCTCCATTTTTTCCCTCAAGAATCAACACTTACACAGATAACACATACAATACAAAAACAAGAACAGAACACTTACCCCATCACCTCACCTCACTGTTATCATCCACCCTCACGACCCCCACCATTTTTTTTCTTCACGGAATAACCATCAAATACGCAACATCAGACCACCACATCCATCCCCGTCACCCTCTCCTTACTCCACTCCATCATCTTCTCCATTACACCAAAAATCCAATCCAAAACACACACCCACACACAAAACTTTAAACAGAAATAGATCGAGATCGGGAAGGGGAATTCAATTTCAGAGATCAGTGTAGCAATCACGTTGGACTGAGGGTATCGGCGTGGTGGCGATGTCGTGGTTCCCAGAAGGAAAAGCCACATGTGGTCGCCCCATTTCTTTTCCCGTTCACTTGAGATTTTGTTTCTTAAGCTGTTATGCCTGTCATCCATTCGCTACTGCCTTTAAGCTGAGGGAATCGACGCAATCAGATTGTCGTCCCTTTGATCTGGCTTTCTCCGATGCCCTCTGCTTTGTCGATCCACTACTAAAAATGAGACAGATTCGAGATGAGATAACGGAATGGGGTCTGCAGCGACGCCGCTGCTTGAAAACCCGGTTGGCAGTCGCTCCTCCTCGCCGTCTGCTCATCTTGTTTCTAATCATCACCGTCGTTCGATGATTGTTTAAATTGGCTGGGTCCATTTGTCCTTTTATTGTTGTTCTGTTATTTCAATATGTGAATTCTGCTAATTGCCTTTAAAGTTATATTTCATTGACCACTGTGTTGTACTGACTTGTTTGCATTGTCAGGTTATTTTTGACTCGTTCATATGCAGTTTGGTTCGTATATCTTGGGGCATAGATTTGGAACTGACTTTGGACAGATACCACACATGTTACAAGCCTATGAAAATATACACTTATTTGAGGCTTACATAATGAATTGACGGACTCAATATCAAATATGGCCAAGGAAAATAAATTATTTATTTGAGGCCTATTTGATTAATTTGAACATGATACTACACTTGAACGACCCATTCCCGCACCCCCTAAAACACACAAAAAGCTATGATGACATGTATAAGCCGTGATTACAAACGAGCCGGTGATGGAGTGATGAGACCAGTACTTGGCATGGCAACACGACCGGACAGCGTGTTCGCAGCCGTATCAACGTCCCTAACCTCCAGCCAATTCATACACACCTGAGCTGACACTTTCAAAAATCTCTTTCCCTTTTATTCTAAAGCTATTATTATTTTATTACTATTGTCATTTTCATTATTATTATTATTATTATTATTATTATTATTATTATTATTATTATTATTATTATTATCATTGCTATTATATTATTTTACTATTCCATCTTCTTGCATTTTTGCGAGGTTAAATTGGATAAGAAGTGGCGGCCTATTTCGAAAGAGAACAAAATCTTTTCATTATTATTTTAATTATTATTTAATATTGTTAGTATTATTATCATTATTATTATTATGACTAACTCGTTTTCTTGTATTTTTGCGAGATAAAATTGGTTGATAGACGACAACCCATTTTGGAATAGAACAGTTCAAAGAAAAACCATTTTATTAATTATTATTCTATTAGCATTTATTATTAGTATTTTTTATTTATTATTATTACCATTAAATACTAACTAATTTGTTGCATCTTGCTAGGTGCAAGTCTCTAAGGAAGGACAATTAGTAGAAAGAGCCGTTTTATTTAATTTTAATAATTGTTTCTAACTTATATTGCTTAGTTAGTTATCTTATAGAATCTCAATTATAAGTCCGGCCGGCAACCACATTTGTGGAGCTCGAGAGGTGCCTAACCCCTTCCTTTCGAGTTAACTTGAACCTCTTACCTGAATCTCTGAATCGTAAACCTACCCGGAATTAATTAAATAGAATTAGAAATTAATAGGTGACCTAATACGCGCAGGAAATTTATTAGGGGGCAACTCCAAAACATCTAACTCAAACGAGTTCACCCAGTTAAATCCGAAACCCGACTCGCCTCGAATTGAGTCCAAAATTGGGTATGACAGAATGGCGAGTCCGCTGGGGATGTCAAGGTTCAAACCATAACGGACTTTAAATTCGGATTCTTTATTTGCTTTATTTTCTTTTCATTTATTTCAATACTAACTTTTCTTTTTTTGTTTTTTGTAGTGAGTAAGGTTTATTTTTTAATTTTATGTGTTTTATTCCTTAATTGTTTGATTATATTTTTTTTTATTATTATTCATATCACTCACACTTCCCCCACTCCTGGGAAATGACACTTTACACACACACGGCGATTACGTGGATCCCACGGTCGCTTCACCACAAAAAAATATTTTAGGAGGACATTTTGGAATATAGTTGGTCCGTGGTACAGCCAACAATTTCAAATGATCCCTGTCTGATGCAATGCAAATTGGAGCCTAAATAACAACCATCAAGAACCAAGCTTGAGAGCACAAGGAGTACACGTCAAGGACTTCGGAGGAGGAATCGAGAGTGATTTGAAGCCATGGACTTGAGCACACTTGAGGGAGGACCAACTACGGACCAAGGAGGAACACTTAAAGTACATTTCGAGCCGTATCGATACCTCCTAGGAAGAGGTGGACCGCCCACAATACTAGGCGGACCACCCTACAAAGAAGCAGTCTCTGGATCAGCATGAGGCGGCCGCCCCCAAAACCTAGCAAGACCGCCCCTCACTGAAGCTCACTGAGGCGGAGCGCCTCCCCTCTGAGGCGGGCGCCTACCCCTGTGTGTCCTTGACGGGATTTTGTGTAAACAACCTATTTTGACCCTACATGGTCTTTTATTTCTTAGCCTACTTTGGGGGCCTTTTAGTCATTTCGGAAAGGGTTAGGAAAAACTATAAATACACCCCTTAGCCATTTCATTCATTAGCTAATTTTGACATTGAATAGATAGAAGAGAGAACATTGAAGAGGTCGAGCCCTTCGAGCTTGAAGCTTGAAGCTTCGTTTATCTATGTACTTGGAACCTATGGGGATCGACACCTAGTTGAGTCCATTGTAAGGATCAAGTTTCATTTCTCCCTTTTGAATTCAATCAACATATGTGAGTTGAATTCGATTCTTTCTTCTAATTTCTTGCCTTCCTAGTCTCGATTTCTTGTTATCCTTTATTTGCTTCCGCTCGATTATCGTATGTTTTAGCTTCCGCATTTTAGACTGCATCACACTCCTTGGATGTCCACCTTGGAGAACCGTGTCTAGAATTACCCAGTTCTTATTGGAGACTCTTGTCTAGGACCATGCATCATGTCATGATTAGGAAAATTTTGACTTCGACCCATGTCTAAGTCTATTAGTTCACCATATTTGAAAGAACCAAATTGGTCTCTGACCCTAAGGGACGTTTGAATATGTTATGTGTGTATTTATTTAAAGTTGAACGTGTCTAATGTAGACCATTTTTTCACATAAAAGTGGGTTCTCATAAGAAAATCAATTTTTTATTCAAACGAACCCAATTATTTTATAAAATTATTTTTGGGTTATAAATGAAATTAATTTTTTCTATTTTTATGAAAACAAAATTATATATTTTAACTAATTTCTTCTACTTTTTATGTAGCAAGATCAATTATTATTTCTATTTACCTAAAGCAAAATGTTATTTCTACACTTATGCAATAAATTTAATTATTTTATAAAATTATTTTCTGTTATTGGGATGATACAAAATACACGTTCAATTTTAAATACCATAATCAAATTAGGAAGGCTTAACATCCTTGGTATGTTAAAGTCCATTAGCCAACCTCGTCCAAAAGCGTCATATATGCATATTATATCTATTGATCTGCTTTGCATATGAAATTATTACTTCTAACTTGTTGTTTCATGTGTTAGTTTTACTCCCACTCCCGAGGTTGACTTGTGCATTTGTTTCAAGACTTGTACACTCGTGCATATCATGCATACCTTCCGCCACTTCTGGCCATTTTCTAAAATCGTTCGTTGAAAAAAAGGTGGTTACAACCACATCTCCCCTCACATAAAAATTCCTTTAGGGGGAACGACTTGGGACCCATTTGGTCCGAGACGCTCTCGTCTGCTTGGGAGGATAATAACACCTGGTCTAGCTAACTCCATTCCTTAGTAGCGGTGTTAGGAATCAATTTTTTATTCAAACGAACCCAATTATTTTATAAAATTATTTTTGGGTTATAAATGAAATTAATTTTTTCTATTTTTATGAAAACAAAATTATATATTTTAACTAATTTCTTCTACTTTTTATGTAGCAAGATCAATTATTATTTCTATTTACCTAAAGCAAAATGTTATTTCTACACTTATGCAATAAATTTAATTATTTTATAAAATTATTTTCTGTTATTGGGATGATACAAAATACACGTTCAATTTTAAATACCATAATCAAATTAGGAAGGCTTAACATCCTTGGTATGTTAAAGTCCATTAGCCAACCTCGTCCAAAAGCGTCATATATGCATATTATGTGTATTGATCTGCTTTGCATATGAAATTATTACTTCTAACTTGTTGTTTCATGTGTTAGTTTTACTCCCACTCCCGAGGTTGACTTGTGCATTTGTTTCAAGACTTGTACACTCGTGCATATCATGCATACCTTCCGCCACTTCTGGCCATTTTCTAAAATCGTTCGTTGAAAAAAAGGTGGTTACAACCACATCTCCCCTCACATAAAAATTCCTTTAGGGGGAACGACTTGGGACCCATTTGGTCCGAGACGCTCTCGTCTGCTTGGGAGGATAATAACACCTGGTCTAGCTAACTCCATTCCTTAGTAGCGGTGTTAGGAATCAATTTTTTATTCAAACGAACCCAATTATTTTATAAAATTATTTTTGGGTTATAAATGAAATTAATTTTTTCTATTTTTATGAAAACAAAATTATATATTTTAACTAATTTCTTCTACTTTTTATGTAGCAAGATCAATTATTATTTCTATTTACCTAAAGCAAAATGTTATTTCTACACTTATGCAATAAATTTAATTATTTTATAAAATTATTTTCTGTTATTGGGATGATACAAAATACACGTTCAATTTTAAATACCATAATCAAATTAGGAAGGCTTAACATCCTTGGTATGTTAAAGTCCATTAGCCAACCTCGTCCAAAAGCGTCATATATGCATATTATGTGTATTGATCTGCTTTGCATATGAAATTATTACTTCTAACTTGTTGTTTCATGTGTTAGTTTTACTCCCACTCCCGAGGTTGACTTGTGCATTTATTTCAAGACTTGTACACTCGTGCATATCATGCATACCTTCCGCCACTTCTGGCCATTTTCTAAAATCGTTCGTTGAAAAAAAGGTGGTTACAACCACATCTCCCCTCACATAAAAATTCCTTTAGGGGGAACGACTTGGGACCCATTTGGTCCGAGACGCTCTCGTCTGCTTGGGAGGATAATAACACCTGGTCTAGCTAACTCCATTCCTTAGTAGCGGTGTTAGGAATCATGCATCATGACATGTCATTAGTCGACTTATTCTCAAGTTCAATAGGTGTTAGACACCCAATTTTGTCCCGATTTTTTTCAAAATTATTAAATTATGGTAATATTTTTATAATTGAGGTTTAAAAAAATTAAATAAAATAATGATAATAAAAGAGGATCAATTGAAATTTCAAAGAATGTGCTAAATTTGCAAAATTCCTCCAATTTTAACCCACCCGTACAACCCGTTTACTTTTTAAAAAAAAAAAAAAATTTTAATTAATTGCAAATTGAGGTCAAATCTGCTCACCCCCCCCCCCCAAAGCACTGGCCTATTTGTGCAAATCCTCTACCTATATATACATACTTATCCCATAACCCTAGGAGACAATCACTATTCATCATCTACATACACCACACAAAATTTCAGATCTAGCCTCACTTCCTCCTACACAATTTCCCTCCCTTTTCTCTATACATTGACACAAACACACACAGTTTCAAAACAGAGGGATCAACGGGATTGAGAAATAGGGCAGTGTTGAGGCAGCCGTTGGCGTCAGACGTTGGAAAAGAGAGGGGAAATCGAGATCGGGGAGTTCATTTTCAGGAATCAGTTGGACTGGGGTATTGGAGTGGTGGCGATGCCGTTGTTCCGCCGGAAAAAGCCAAATCAGTCGCCCCATCCCTTGTCCCGTTTCCCGTCACTGGAGTAGCAGTGACGCTGCTGCCGTTTGCTGGTTGTCGCTCCTCCATTTTCCATTGTTTGTTGAGCTCGTTGTTGTCTACCGGAAATTTTCGCCAGTGATGCTGCTCTGTTACCATTGTTGTTTGTTGGAAGAACTGCATCGTTGTTTGTTTGTTTGGAAATCTGATTCGCTGCTATTCTATGGATTTTCTATGCTTGTCCTTTGTTCCAGTTACTTGGAGCTTTAGATCCTTGGTTCTGGATTTTTGCTTGGACCCGTTCGTTTCTTTTGATCTGCTGCTGATATGAAAGGGAAAAGGAGCCGGAGTTGTAGTGATGCTGCCATCAGCGTTGCTCCTCTTTTCCCATCTCAGTTTATTGTGGTTCTGTTCATTGTTATGCTGCTTGTTTCTTAAATTTACTGCTGCTAATTTTGGTCGATTTTTACAGATCTATTAATAATGATTGGAATTGCCTCGGTTTATTCAAGCTTGAAGCATTTGAAATTGTCCCCTGTTATTTTCGTTTATTCACTATTTCCTTGGAAACTATTTGCTAGCGATTTGGATTGGCACCGCGTTGAATTGTTATGAAAAAATGCTTCAATTGTTTGCGGGAGATGTTACATTGGTTTAGACATATACTACACCTGCTACATTGTAGGCCTATGAAAATAATTCATTTGAGACCTATGGACTGATATTGAACCGATACTACACTGGCCAATGAAAAATACATATACATGTATTGAGGCCTCGGGATTGATTTGAACATGATACTACACCTGGACAGTCCCGTCCCCGTGTCCCTAAAACAAATAGGCGATGATGAATGTATGCACTTTAACGCAAAAGCAAGTTGAATAGAGTAACGGAATTAGTACTTGGCATGGCAACACGACCGGCCGGCGTGTTTGCAACCGTACCAACATCCCGAGCCTCTAGAGGGCGCGCCATACAAACCTGAGCTTAAATTTTGCAAAACAAAACCCCTTTTACTATTATTATTATTTTTATTACTAGTATTAAATATTATTGTTATTATTATTATTACTATTATTATTATTATTATTATTATTACTTTATTAATTTATTATTAGTATTTTATTTTCATTGGTTACTACGCTTTATTATCGTACTAATCCAATTTATTTTGTTTGTTTTGCGAGGTACCTTTGATTGAATGAATATACCGCTCCCGGGTTCTACCTTTTGAACTTATTCTTATTATTTATGTAGTTAGACTTGATAGAATTTGTACAATTTATTTGTAAAATGAACTTTTGATTATATATGATTATTTGATTGATTGTTTTACCCTATAGTCATTGCCTTCATATTTCGGAGTTGTCATTTAATAGAACGTCAATTGTGGAGCCAGTTTAGCAAATGCGTGCAAGTTAAATCTTTTTTTTTTTTGCAAAAAAGAAAAGTATTTCAATTAAGTATTTTTAGATAAATTTTCTAGAAAAGCATATTTTGCAGATGTTTTGGAAACCTGTCGGATTAACCGTTTTAACGGAATTTTGGAAGTGCCTTAAAAACCTTCTTTCGAAATTGACAAAACCTCTTACTTAGAATCTCTAAAAGAAAGACTGTCTTTTTTCCAAAAATAGAGTTTTGCACGCATTTGTTAATTTGGTTTCCTGTTTTCCTTAAATTGGGTGGCGACTCCAAAAACTCCAAAAGAGTTAGTCCATCCTGTCGATATTCCGGAATTTATCCTTTTCGGATTAAATTTGGGGGTTCAACAGCATACTAGATATAATAAAGCAAATAATTAGACATGCTAGTTGCAAATAATTAGAAACCTTTATGGTCGAAACCTTTATTACTCCCCAGCGGAGTCGCCATGCTGTTGAACCCCCAAAATTACCCCGAAAAGGATAAATTCCGGAATATCGATAGGATGGACTTACTCTTTTGGAGTTTTTGGAGTCACCACCCAATTTAAGGAAAACAGGGAACCAAATTAACAAATGCGTGCAAAACTCCGTTTTTGGAAAAAAAACAGTCTTTCTTTAAGAGATTCTAAGTAAGAGGTTTTGTTAATTTCGAAAGAAGGTTTTTAAGGCAATTCTGAAATTCCGTTAAAATGGTTAATCCGACAGGTTTCCAAAACATTTGCAAAATATGCTTTTCTAGAAAATTTATCTAAAAATAATTAATTGAAATACTTTTCTTTTTTGCAAAAAAAAAAAAAAAAAAAAAAAGATTTAACTTGCACGCATTTGCTAAACTGGCTCCACAATTGACGTTCTATCAAATGACAACTTCGAAATATAAAGGCAATGACTATAAGGTAAAACAATCAATCAAATAATCATATATAATCAAAGGTTCATTTTACAAATAAATTGTACAAATTCTATCAAGTCTAACTACATAAATAATGAGAATAAGTTCAAAAGGTAGAACCCGGGAGCGGCATATTCATCCAATCAAAGGTACCTCGCAGAACAAATAAAATAAAATTGGATAAGTACGATAATAAAGCGTAATAACCAATGAAAATAAAATATTAATAATAAATTAATAAAGTAATAATAGTAATAGTAATAATAATAATAATAATAATAATAATAATAATAATAATAATATTATTATTTAATAGTAGTAATAAAAAAAATAATAGTAAAAGGGGGTTTGTTTTTGTAAAATTTAGGCTCAGGTTTGTATGGCGCGTCATCTAGAGGCTCGGGATGCTGGTACGGTTGCAAACACGCCGGCCGGTCGTGTTGTGCCAAGTACCAATTCCGTTACTCTATTCAACTTGCTTTTGCGTTAAAGTGCATACATTCATCATCACCTATTTATTTTAGGGACACGGGGACGGGACTGTTCAAGTGTAGTATCATGTTCAAATCAATCCCGAGGCCTCAATACGTGAATATGTATTTTTCATTGGCCAGTGTAGTATCGGTTCAATATCAGTCCATAGGTCTCAAATGAATTATTTTCATAGGCCTACAATGTAGCAAGTGTAGTATCTGTCGAAACCAATGTAACATCTCCCGCAAACAATTGAAGCATTTTTTCATAACAATTCAACGCGGTGCCAATCCAAATCACTAGAAAATAGTTTCCAAGGGAGTAGTGAATAAACGAAAATAACAGGGGACAATTTCAAATGCTTCAAGCTTGAATAAACCGAGGCAATTCCAATCATTATTAACAGATCTGTAAAAATCGACCAAAATTAGCAGCAGTAAATTTAAGAAACAAGAAGCATAACAATGAACAGAACCACAATAAACGGAGATGGGAAAGGAGGAGCAACGTTGATTGCAGCATCACTACAACTCCGACTCCTTTTCCCTTTCATATCAACAGCATATCAAAAGAAACGAACGGGTCCAAGAAAAATCTAGAACCAAGGATCTAAAGCTCCAATTAACTGGAACAAAGGACAAGCATAGAAAATCCATGGAATAGCAGTGAATCAGATTTCCAAACAAACAAACAACGATGCGGTTCTTCCAACGAACGACAATGGTAACAGAGCAGCATCACCGGCGAAAATTTCCGGTAGATAACAACGAGCTCAACAAACAATGGAAAACGGAGGAGCGACAACCAGCAAACGGCAGTGGCGTCGCTGCTACTCTAGTGACGGAAAACGGGACAAGGGATGGGGCGACTGATTTGGCTTTTCCCAGCGGAACAACGGCATCGCCACCACGCCAATACCCCAGTCCAACTAATTCCTGAAAATGAACTCCCCGATCTCGATTTCCCCTCTCTTTTCCAACGTCTGACGCCAACGGCTGCCTCAAAACTGCCCTATTTCTCAATCCCGTTGATCCCTCTGTTTTGAAACTGTGTGTGTTTGTGTCATTGTATAGAGAGAAGGGAGGGAAATTGTGTAGGAGGAAGTGAGGCTAGATCTGAAATTTTGTGTGGTGTATGTAGATGATGAATAGTGATTGTCTCCTAGGGTTTTTGGATAAGTATGTATATATAGGTAGAGGATTTGCACAAATAGGCCAGTGCTTGGGGAGTGAGCGGATTTGGCCTCAATTTACAATTAATTATTTTTTTTTAAAAAAAGTAAACGGGTTGTACGGGTGGGTTAAAATTGGAAGAATTTTACAAATTTAGCACATTCTTTGAAATTTCAATTGATCCTCTTTTATTATCATTATTTTATTTAATTTTCAAATTAAACCTCAATTATAAAAATATTACCATAATTTAATAATTTTAAAAAAATTCGGGACAAAATTGGGTGTCAACAATAGGCCAACTTGTTCAAACAACCTGAATGGATTTTTAACCCCCAAAGAGCATTGGACAGGGTTTATTTGCATTTACTTAAAGGATTAAACGTGCAAATGTAGACCGTTTATTAAAATTACTCTGTATTCAATGCCATTCAAAGGCACAAAGGTTATCCAAGAGGCGTCAAAAGCTCGAATTGAATCAGAAATGATTGCTTCAACAGTCAAAATTATTCTGTATTCAATGTCGTTCAAAGGCGTGGCGGTAACCCAAGAGGCGTCAAAAGCCCAAATTGAATCAGAAATGATTGCTTAAACCATCTGAGGTACTCTGTATTCAATTCCATTCAAAGGCATAAAGGTTACCCAAGAGGCGTCAAAAGTCTGAATTGAATCAGAAATGATTGCTTCAACAGTCAGAATTATTATGTATCCAATGCCGTTCAAAGGCGTGAAGGTAACCCAAGAGGCGTCAAAAGCCCGAATTGAATCAGAAATGATTGCTTAAACCATCAGAGGTACTCTGTATTCAATGTCATTCAAAGGCACAAAGGTTACCCAAGAGGCGTCATAAGCCCAAATTGAATCAGAAATGATTGCTTAAACAATTAGAGTTATGCTGCATTCAATGCCATTCAAAGGCACGAAAATAACCGATGAGGCGTCAAAAGCCCAAATTGAATCAGAAACGACCGTTTATTTCTTAAACAATTGGAATCGTTCTGTATTCAATGCTATTCAAAGGCATTAAATGGTAACCGAAGAGGCATTAAAGGCCCAATTTGAAGCAGAAATAACCGCTTGATAGACGGGATGACGCATAATGCACATTTATCCTTTATGCATTATATAAAGACTTGATATCCTTGGCATGTCACAAGTCCATTAGCAATTTCCTTCTAAAGATTCTAAAGGGTTCTCAACTCACAACGACACATCTCCTCATATCCTCTGTCGCATTGTTTTCAAAAACTTGTACTGCACGTTGGTCATTTTGCTCACAGTGAAGCGAGTGTTAGTCATTTTTCTTCTCCCTTTTCCTATCATCCTTCACCTTCTCCAAAAGATCATGGCCACTAGAACATTTGACATGGTTTTTGAAACCCCTCAGTTGCTCAGAGATTGGTGGGGAAACTTAAGCATAGATCAACAAGACCGAGTCAAAATAGAGATGGGTAATATGATTTCACTAATGGAGCACACTGAAGTGGAAGGGATGATAGAAGCATCAGTACATTATTGGGATGCAGACCGAGCAGTATTTCACTTTGGGGATGTAGAGTTAACACCATTACTGGAGGAAATAGGTGGGTTAACTCAATTACCATTTGAAAGTGAAGAAGTCTTGATGCTTAAGAACATTACACCCGAGGAGTTCTTCGAAATAGTAGGGTTTAAGCCTGGGTTGTGCACAGACAGTATACGGCAATCGGGAATTTCTGTAACTTCCCTCTACATCAAATTTGGGTGTGGAGAGGCACTTCAAGAATCCGAAGATTATTTCAGCATTAACCAGGCAGATTGGCAAGAGTGGAGGGTACTTGCTTTTGTCACCAGCTTTCTAGGGGCTATCGTCTTTCCACAATACAAAGGACGAGTTGATGTTTGCATGGTCACAATTGCTGATGTCTTACTCAAAGACACTGACAAGAACTACGCTTTGGTACCGATGATTGTTGCAGAGATGTACCGAGCTTTAGAAAGATGCAAGAAAGGCGTTGGTTTCTTTGAAGGTTGTAATTTGCTTTTACAAATTTGGCTGATGGAGCATTTGCAAAGGATGGCTAGCAGAGACCAAGCTTTCCATTCCATACCAAGCGAAAACTACCTCTTGACTCATACTGCCCGCATGGACAATGCTTTTTGGAAATGGGACCAACCAAGAACCGCCAACAGTTGGCACCACATGTTCTGTCAATTGACACCTGAGAACATTCAATGGATGTTTGATTACTTTCCCAGCACAACGGTAATCACACGATCCGAAAAATACTCATTTCTCATCTTAGTGGGCTTTAGAGGAGTTTATCCATACACTCCTTTAAGGAAACTTAGACAAGCATGGAGAAAGCAGACTGTACCTCAAATTGCAGACATCAGAAATTTCAAAGCAAATATTCTCAGAGGAGTGATACCGTTCAAAGACAAGATAATAGAACTTTGGAAAAAAAGGCAACAAATGGGAATCGAGACTATTGGACAAGACAGGTTTGACGTTGGCTATGATGAAGACTATCCAGACTGGCTTAGGAAGGACACAGCAAGGGCAATTCAACCAAGTTCAACAACAAAAAGGAAAAGGAATGCTGATGAGTTGGAATCTGAGTACAAAAGGTTATGCAAACAACTTGCAACGGCACAAGGGAAAATAGCAAAGAAGAAAAGTTTGGTCGAAGCAAAGAACGAAGAAAAAGGCAAATGGTGCAGCAAGGCAGAACTCCTGACAAAACGCATAGAGTCCATTGGCATATGGGCTAGCGAGGGGATGAAGTCTGTGGCAAATAAGGGAATAGAGGAAAAAGGAAGAAAGGCTTGGGAAATGTTGAAGAACTTCACATTTGACATATCCCGACTCTTAACTGATGCAGACAATATCATCTTCCAAGGATACTCATCAAAGGCAAGCTTGTCCGAGGAAGACTCGACCGAGGAAGAAGAAGTATCTTCTGGGGAGGGATCAGCAGAAAGATGTTCATCTGGTCATGATCTAATCCTCTATCATTGTTTTCCACCTTTTGTACTGTTGCAATATCAGTCAATATAACGAAAATCCAATAAAGTACAATATTATCTTTTAGGCTCAGCATTTTGTTAGCAAATGAAATGATGCATGTGGCACAAAGAATTTTTCAAAAATCATAGTGCGTAAAACGATTCTTCATATTGTAGGATGCATTTCTTATTTGATATGTGTGCATTGCATAAATTTGTCTGTTGCTTTAGGTTTCTAAAGGAATTCTTTCTCCAAATTCAATCGCCTATTGAGGCACCTCCTCTCCCTACTCTATGATCAAATCCTGGTATCTAAAATCTTTCACATTGTCTCTAATTCATTCAAAAGTCTATTACCCAAAAGGTTGGCTCGAGTTGAATACCAAGGCAAAGGACATAGTTAAGCAAGTGCACTTGTAAGGATTTTCCGAACTAAGGATTTTTTCACAGCAAATTCCCTACCAGCTCTCACCTCTCTCTACAAACTACCATTAAGGTTTGCCAGTCTGGAAATGTGAGCATTTTCAAGAAGAAAGATGAAGTCCTTTTGTCGCAACCATTCAAGACTCTACCTTCAACTACTATTATCAAACATCACCACCATTTTATGCCAATTAAATATCCCATTTACAACAACCAACCCACTCGACATATATTACACATCCCAGCACCAAATCATCTACTGCACCAGCAAAACACTCAAGCCAACTACCAAAATACCCCATCATATTTCCCTAAGCCTCTCCCTGATACCAACCAAAGACCAAAAAGAAACTACACCCCACTAGCCAAATCCCAACCTCAATTATTCGAGAAATGATAAACCGTCGGGCTTATTGCCCCAAGCATCTCAATTGTTCCATCGAGCAATATGAAAATTGACAAGGCAAGGAAAATGTTGGTCAAGCTCAAAGGAACCTTAAGACCTTTTGACACCAACATCCAAGGATCATTTTGCTACATCTGTCCACACAGTCACACCACCTACAATACATGACTGTGACCCAAAGCACTTTCCAACTTATTTCCATCATGATCAAAATAGCAGTCAAAGGGCCAGTGAAATACAATATTGAAAAATAGAGGTGTAGCAAATACTTGTGCACAACAACCAAAACAAGCAAATCGATTCAACTTGTAAAGGGGAGACAAAACACAATGACAAAGCCATCATTATATGACCAACCTGGAGACCCCTACCATAGCAAGGGTTGGGTTGAAAGCACAGGCAAGTAAACTTTTTAGGACAGTTGGGATGATACGAATTCCGATGACAAAAACTATAAGAGGACCCAGCAATGCACGAGTACAACGCTAAGTATCTCTTCGAGGACACATAGCCGTCATGACAGACAAATTTGCAAGGAAGGATGACAAATGCACTCAAAGTCCTGGTATTCGACAAAAGCCAACATCCCTTTCCATCACACAATATAATCTATTCCCCACACAACATCTTTACCACCTTTCATTGACATGCAACTCCTCATCACCCTCTTAAACAAGCGTAGGTCGTTTGGCAAAAATCCTTGCCTCGACTGCTATATAAAGCACTTAGGAAATCTCTTGTGATATTTATACGATCTATCACAACCTCCAAATTCAAGCGTTAATCCGTCATCCATGGTCTAGGCATTCTCTTAAGCTCATGTGTCATTTTTGCTCCAAGTCTTTGCTAACATGCCGACACTCTTTTGTGCATTTCACCACACTGTTATGGTTGCCTTGCACTCGAACACCGAAATCGGTCAAGTGTCTGCATTCGACAAAGCCGAAATGGCAAGCCGAGCTGATGAAACTTACAACCTCACACTGCACCCAACTTACACAATAAACAACCTCCCATCTGACAAGACTTCCAATCACAACCTCATCACGCTCGACACAATCAAAGACATACAAAAAGACAAAACCTCACGTCTTTATTCCTTTAGCTCAGTCAAAAGGTATCGCATCCAAAAAACAAACTACTCCCTGGATACCCATTCCTAAATTCGATCCAACAAGATCTACACTCATCACTCAAACATTCTCTACCATGACACCACAAGACATCCAACACTGAAACACAAAGTCCGGAGCCCGATTAACCAAAGCAAAACGATAGTACAACAAGGAGCCAACAAAAGGAAAACTGCAACTCCCAAACCACAAATACACTTTCTACAAAGGCCTATCCATCAGAGTTAGCTTCATTACTTTCGAAAGCACAACCTAAGACAAATATCGTTCTGACAATATCCAAATCCAGCAAAATCCAAATATCAAACCCTCAGTCTGAAAATATCCATATACTCATACTCATCAATAAATCCAATCGCCGCACTAAAGGATGAATGCAGACTCTAGCCAGTACATTGGTATTCAGTAAAATGCAACCACTTTTTCTCGATGATCTGTCATAAACAATAAACTGGGGCAGAATTTTTGAGGATCCTCTCAAAAATTTTAACAGACGCAAACTTGACACCAAGAAAAGTCCTTACAACAGCAACATGATAGTCTCCTTAGCACATCGCATGACATGACAAAAGCATATTACTTGTTGCACTTTACTCTTGATCCATCGACTGAGGGTACACAGCCCGATGTCAAAATCTGCACCCGATATCGATTTGTGATTTAAATTAGCTGAGGGCATACAACCCGAAGCGTCGATTGGGGGTACACAGCCCGATATCGATTTGTCATTTAAATTAGCTAAGGGCATACATCCCGAAGTGTCGATTGAGGGTACACAGCCCGATATCGATTTGCATTTTAAATTAGCTTAGGGTACACATCTCGAGGTATCGGTTGAGGGTACACAGCCCGATATCGATTTGCATTTTAATTTAGCTGAGGGTATACAACTCGAAGTGTCGACTGAGGTACACAGCCCGACGTCGATTTGTCATTTAAATTAGCTGAGGGTACACAGCCTGAAGCGTCGATTGAGGGTACACAGCCCGATATCAATTTGTCATTTATATTAGCTGAGGGTACACAGCCCAAGGCGTCGGTTGAGGGTACACAGCCCGAAATCGATTTGCATTTTAAATTAGCTGAGGGTACACAGCCCGAAGCATCGATTGAGTGTACACAACCCTTTATCGATTTGTCATTTGAATTAGCTGAGGGTACACAGCCCGAAGCGTCGGTTGAGGGTACATAGCTCGATATCGATTTGTTATTTACATTAGTTGAGGGTACACAGCCCCAAGCTTCGATTGAGGGTAAACAGCCCGATATCGATTCGCTTTTTGATTTCGCTGAGGGTACACAGCCCGAAGCACCGACGGAGGGTACACAGCCCGATGTCGAAACTGACACCGCGGAGGGTACACGGCCCAATGAAAATTTTGACATTGTAACAGGAAGACAGCCTGGGAGGTAGACTGCCCCTTGGAAGAACAACATGGCGAAGGGTGTGCAACCAAAATGAAAGAATGATAGGCAACCCTGCATAAAGAGATACACAACTCAATACAAGAAGGGCATATAGCCCGACGTGACAAGCACACATTTAAAGGACAAAGAGCAATGGACATACAATCCGGCGTCACATTGGCAAGATGATCCAACAACAGTTCAGCACGATAAAGCAACTACCTCCTGATGAGGAACACTTATGCAAATGGATATCCCCCAGAGGAGAAGCGCATATTCCCTGGCACTGAGCTCCTGAAAGCAGACCAGACAAAGGAGAGATCAACTCAATAGGGAAGTTTACTTTATCTTTTATTTTGTAATCTAAATTTGCATTTATCTTGATCTTGCTATAGGGACTCCCCGATCTCCCGACAAACCCTTGCGTCCTACTCTCACACCTGCTCCCAAAATCACTACCAATTGTGCAACCATAAAATCTCAAACACATACAAAGCATCATCCCAAGACCAATTCAAAAGGCTTGATCCCACAGACCATGCTTTTACTACACCCAGAAGCTACCTATTTTGCCGAGTTCCAAGGCGTCCAAAGCCACGGTTCCACGCTCGCACCAGTGATCTACCTAATCTTTCCTCGCCGATTAGGTACCAGTTACGTGTTCCTTCCTAATCGTGCCCATCTATTTGAATCGTGCATATTCATCGTGTTTTACTCCTCCATATTCCTCAATTCATTCAAGGCAATGTTGAGGCCAAGATGACTCTTCTATCGAGTTATAGTGGAAAATATGCCCATGTAAACCCCTCTTTATGGGTGTGTCGTGCACCACATCTTCATAACTAGGACGTTTACAAGCCTATTTCACCACACTCGGTCTATCGATGTTATCTCGACTTCGACAACGCCTTTGTCCTACCTGCAAAATGCCTATTCTGTCTAATCTGACATGCCCAAAAGCCAATCATTCCATGCCCTACAAGTAATCTGCCTAATCCTTCATTGCTAATTAGGATGTCATTTTGCATTTCTTTCCAATTGATGCCTACTTTACCTATTCAAGCCTATCTGCGTCAATCGTGCGTGTTTTCGTGCTTAATCGTGCCCATCTGTTTGAGTCGTGCGCATTTCTAAAACTCGCTCCTCAAATCCTTCCCAGCTCAGCCAAGGCAATATCGGCGGAAATATTACTCATTTATCGAGATGAAGTGGAAACTATGTACCTATAAACGCCTCTTTATGAGTGTGTAGTGCGCCACATTTTCATAATTAGGACGATTATAAGCCTCTTTTTCCACGCTCGATCTGTTGAGGTTATCTCACCTTCGCCAGTGCCTTTACTTCATTCTTCATTTATCTCGCCAAAAGGCAGAGCACACATGCACCTAAACTTTACATACTTGGATAAGTTTAGTCTTTACATCCACAATGTGCGTCATAAACATCTCACACAGGAAAAATACCAATCTAGAACTACACACGGCCTGATTCTCGTGAAACCTGAGATATGTAGGCAACTCAGAGACCGGGTTCGGCCAAAAACACCCCAGAACTCCCATTTCTCCCCTTTCAATCTTTTTGCCCACAAGTCGTGATAAAATTGGTTGCTCCATCAACTATCTTTACCCGAAGACTCTTTTATCATCCCCGGGCAAAGAGGGGCAGCTGTTGACACCCAATTTAGTCCCTCCTTTTTCTATAATTGGCCATAATTGAACTTAAGGGTGCAATGTTACTATTTGTGCATAATGTGCATTAGAAATCATGCATTTACGTGCATTATCCTCTATTTATATATTATATACTTAAGTGTGGCTATATTACGTAACTTTTACATCATTTAGGCTCTTTGTCAAAACTGTAACTATTTGTGAAGTTAGTACATTTATAATATTAGTGGCTATATTATATAACTACGTCATTTAAGCTACATGTCAAGTTTGTTTCAATTTGTGATTATTTGTAAAAATTAGTAATTATTTCTGGTTATATATATTTAAATAAGTTTATTTGAGTTTATTTAATATTTATCTGTGCATTTTCTAATATATGTATATCTATATTTTATTTTATTTTTACACCTTTAAGTTGAATATTAGCCAATTTAAAAGAAAATGTCCACGTCTTATTTTTATTTTTATTTACTTATTTGCCTTCTCCTTTTGTTAAATCTTTCCAACAAACCTGGACAATTGTCTGTCCAAGTACATCCATTCCGTTGGTGCCTTTCTCCGATGCCTGTCATCCATTCGTTACTGCCTTTAAGCTGAGGGAATCGTCGCAATCAGATTGTTGTCCCTTTGATCTGGCTTTCTCCGATGTCCTCTGCTTTGTCGATCCACCACTTATGTAATGGCCCGCCCAGTCATTTTGGTAAATCGAAGCTCCGATATGTATGTCGATATATTTTTTTTAGTTCCAATAAGTTTGTATGGTGATTTTGGTCATGTCCACAAAGTTTGGTTAAGGTTCGATGAGTTTTGGATCAGTTTGGTATCGGTTTCGACGTAATTTGAGCATAAAAGTTACCATATTGAGAAAACGGCCTTTGATTCGTATTTCGACTAAACTATTATATCCGTATCGTAATTTGGAAACCATAGAAACTGAAATCATCAAGTTTCGACATCATAGGAGGGATTTATGATAATTTTACTAAGAATTGGGTTGCCAGAATTTTCAGATTATTTACGAAATTGCCACTCACTGCGAGTTAAAAATCTGCACTATTCCAAATATTGAAACCAACATATCTCCTTCATTATAAGGTCAAATGGAGTGATTCAAAAGCCTAACTTGACTAGATTTTCACAAGGAATCTATTGGAGGCATCAAAAGTGAGTTTTGAGATCATTTGGTACAAGAAACGAGGCAGAACAGTAGGCATTTTTGGGTATTAATGTTTATGGAGTTTTTCTCATCTTGAAAGTTTGGAATTGGGAGAATTCAAGGATGTTCTTCTATGGAGGTAAGGTCTAAACCATAACCTAAGTATTTTCCTTTGATTCATTCCTTTAGTTTAAGCTTTAATCCATGATTTCTAAAGTATGAAGTTGGGGTTTTCTTGTGGAGAATGTTTAATGGGTCTTTCTTGAGAAGTTCATAAAATTGATTAGATTTCATAAGTTGCTTTAAATAATGAAGTTGATTGAGTTTATGCTAGATTATGATATATCTAAGGCTGAATTTGATAACCCTATTTTGGTCATAAATGGTGGTTGTGAGAAATTGGGGAAGTTGAGTAAGTTCTTAAATTTTAACTCAAAAGTGGAACAATATGGGGATTTGGGAATGTTAACGATATCGGATCGACTTGATTTTCGTATGGATAAACTCGTTTTCGAATGGGTAACATGATTGTAGAATTGGATTTGAGATTTGAGGTGTTTATAAATAATTAACTTTCAACATAAACCCAAAAATTGATAAATTGGCTATTTGATGATGTAGATGGACTTTAATTGAGAAAGTAACCACACTTTTGGACTCGTGGGTGAATGAGTAATCTAAAAATGTATTTTATTTCGGTAATCGGATATGTGGGTCCATGGTTGACTTTTGGGTTGACTTTTTGACTCGTTTGTCATCCAGTCATGAAAATTAGTATGATAGCTTATATTGATTGTATTATTTATTATTTTGCATAAAGTGCACTTGTTTGGAAGGATTTGGGCGTGAAAGAACGATTGTGGGCTAGTTAGCAATCGTCGGCTTGAGGTAAGTGGTTTACATCCCTTCTTTGGTGGACTTTCTCCACATTGGATGTCTATGTATGTGTTCCTTACATGCATGGCTGCTGAAATGGGCATACTTATTATGCCAAGACTATTTTGAAAAGTATAATTACAGCTCATTACTATTTCTTGATTTATTATCATAGCACGATGTAGTTCCGTGCATATTATTATGGTACGATGTAGTTCCGTACATACGATGTAGTTCCGTACATTATTATGGTACGATGTAGTTCCGTACATATTATCATAGCACGATGTAGTTCCGTGCATATTATTGTGGTACAATGTTTCGTACATATTATCATTGCACGATGTAGTTTCGTGCATATTATTATGGTACGATGTAGTTCCTTATATATTATCATAGCACGATGTAGTTCCGTGCATATTATTGTGGTATGATGTTTCGTACATATTATCATCGCACGATGTAGTTCAGTGCATATTATTATGGTACGATGTAGTTCTGTACATATTATCATAGCATGATGTAGTTCCGTGCATATTATTGTGGTACGATGTTTCGTACATATTATCATCGCACGATGTAGTTCCGTGCATATTATTATGGTACGATGTAGTTCCGTACATATTATCATAGCACGATGTAATTCCATGCAGATTATTATGGTACGAAGTGGTTCTGTACATATTATTGTAGCATGAGGTAGTTCTGTGCATATTGTTGTATTATGACATAGTCCCATACATATCATTAAGTCACAATGGATGTGTCTTAATACTTTGATGACTAAGTATGAATATTACTTGTTTGTTAATTAAGTGATTTTGTCTTTACTTTTTGGTTACCTTGGAGTTGTTTGAGTTTTCATATATTTGCAGCTCGTTATTCTACTTGGAGCCCTGTCCCCACTTACTGAGTCCTTTTGACTCACCCACTTTCCTTGTTTTTTTCGTATTGTTTTATATTCGGCAGATTCGATATCGAGTTCTACCAAGCATTGTGGTAAACGGAGTTGCTCGTCCTTTAATCTAGCGGTGAACCACTTTTGTCCTGTGGTGACATCTTTCCTTATTATTTTTATGTTAATATTAATGATTATATTTCTTTATATTCGGAGATGTATAACCTTATTGACTCCTTAGATGTTCATGATTCATGGGAGGACTTAGAACATAGTTGCAAAGATCCTAGTTGTGTATTTGGGTTATATATCATACTCCGCTATTCTTTTCATAATTTCTTTTGTTTGGTTATTTCATATGCAAGTCAAGTATTGCTCAAGAGGGGTTCGCCCAATGAGTTGGGTTTGGGTGCCCGCACGGCCTATAGGATTTTGGGTCGTGACAATTGGTATCAGAGCCTAGGTTCTAGGGTCCTTGTGAATCATGAACAGTGTCAATTAGAGTCTTGTTGATGGGTACGATGACGTCCGTACTTATCTACGAGAAGCTATGATGACTTTTAGGAATCTTCACTTCTTTCATTCCTTAATCGTGCGTTGATACTAGAAAGTGAATGATTTGAATTCCTTGGAACTATAATGCGTCAACGATGAAGATGTTATAAAGATATGGAAGACTTCACAGTATGTGTTAGACACTTGGTTTGGAGGCAAAAGCTCGGAAAAATGGTGAAAATGTTTGGCTTTAGCCTATATTATGGATAAGTTGGTATAAATATGGAAGGTAATTGGTTTAGTAATATAAAATCTAGAAGAATAGTTGAACTATTGAAGTATCATTTAATAGAGCAAAGGGAATTTCATAATCTTTGGAATCGTGAAAGAAATCGATTAGTTGTGCGACGCTCAGGCGATGGTGGTTCGCAATATACTCGTTAGTGGAAACTAGGCAAGCTAGATAGTCATATTTATGCATACTAAGGTATGGCACAAGTTCTAATGCTAGTTTCAACACTTGAGTGCATGATGAGATGGTCGTTCAACATAATATCTAATTCTTGTGCGAACCTTAATATGGGTTGTATTCAGTATAATAAGAAATTCATGAGATTTTTGTATGTTATTGATAAAGGTAGTTGTAAAATTCGTCAAGCTATCTTTGGGTGTATCACAAGTGGAGGAGCCTTTGGAGGCTGACCTAGATTTTTCTGCATCTTAGTGGTCTTTGTATAATTGATGATTGAGGATTTTATTTCAGATAAGCCGTCTGAGTGTTTGCTCGTGGCTCAAGGCTGAAGTAACCATGATGAACCTTGGATTTGTAAACTGAAAGTGGCAAGATATTTCTTTTGGTAATTCATGTCGGTTATGAACCCTGAAATTCCTTTAATGACTTATTCTTAGGCGAAGCCTAAGTGTGGGAGTCGGTGGTGGATTGTGAGACCTTTGTGGTTGTCGGAACCGTCTTACGAAGACTTCTTATCAGTAAAGATTTGATCCTTTTCCTTTTCACCGTTGTGGTTTGCTCTAGCGGGGCTAGGAGCTGGAAGTCGGTGGGTTATGGATTTCTTGTTGTGGATTTTATGAGTCTCGGTGCCTTGTTTTCATGAAGTGTCAAACTTCGGAAGTTAGACCAGTATTCGTAGTTTTGACTTGGACGAATGTGTTGTAAAATTCCTTGTAGGTACTTTTGCGTGATTCATCATGACCATGATGGTTGATTTTATAAGTTGTCGGGAAGCAGTCCCGAGTGTGTTATTATGTGAAGTCGAGAAGTTGTGTGTGCCTCTTGGGGCCAAATCGTACATGTGTGGTTGGATTTTTTTATATGGTACAGACTTTGACTTGTGTTGTTACGAGAGAGTTATCGTGCGCGCATCGCTTTGTATGACTAAGAGTGCGGTTGCGGGACTCCTCACGTGGTTATATTGGTTGGTCCGTAATGCTTGTGCGATTGCGATCTTGTGATCAGGTTGCGAGGAAGCGAAGTCTGTGCGAGGATGTTTATGGTAAGTCGTTGATCTATTGGCTGCTTGTTTGGAATGAGTTGCGGATTTCTTCTAGTAGGTTTTACTTGGTGAGGCAGTGTCTTTAGTTTGTTGCTTCTTGATGGTTGGTGTATCTTTTACTTTGCACCGGGTTAGCACTTGGGTGCATGAGTTTTGTCGTGGTATTTTTGAGGCCATGTAGTACCGAACAATGTTGGATATGTGACTTCGTGTGTAGGACCATGTGTGAGTTAGGGTGCAATTTGTAGCCGTTGGACTAGATTGAGCTGGTTATGGCTAAAGCTAGTATGTTGACTTTTCTTGGGAGCTATGATTGCTGGAACTCTTAATGCACTGTTTAGTTGTCGGTGGGTTGTTATTTGTATTTGAGATTATGTTATGCAACATGTTTGTGTCTCGGACTGTATCTTGAGTTGGAGTGATGGTGTTGATATATGTCGGTTGGAGGCTGAAATTGATTTCGGCTTTCTCGGGGTGTGTGTTGGTTTGTTAGAATCGATGTGTTTGCGAGTAGTGATTTTTATTTTAAAATTAAGGCCGTACCTCATTTTGGGTTGGTGTATCATATTCAGTATTTTGAGGTGTTTTCAGCTAAGATTGGTTCATCTTATCAGCTGATAAATGTTCGGAGATGATTTTGATAGTTGCCGGTTAGAGAGTGTATTAGGCTTTATAATGTTGGTTTTGGTGGGTTACAATTATGTTCTTCTTGTTACGGTGAGTATAATTTTGATGATAGTCGTACCGTTGTTGACCCGTTTGGATATGTTCGATTGAGTTTGATCGCGAGATTTGATGTTTCGATTGGTTGTACTCAGGTTGTTTCTGTTGGATTCTGGGGAGTGTTATACCCTATGGCTTAGAAGGTTAAAGACTTGTGTAAGTGAAACCCGAGTGGCTTAGCGTCAGTTATGTGAATTTTGTTAATCAGCGATTCTTGTTGTGCTTTGACCGTTGATTTGAGGTTTCCGTCTGCAGTTAGTGATAAGTCGGCTTATTGCTTCTAGACTTGGTGCACTCAGTTAGTACCGTTCGTTCGGTCGAGGTTATATCGTAATGTGGGTTCAAATTTGTTATTATTCCTCCTTGTAATGATTGGTTTTGTGCCACTTGGGTTGGTGTTGAGTCATGTGAGGTTTAAATTTCTCTATGTGAGAACGCTCGCCAATGTGATTTCTTAGATAGTTAGGCTTGAATGTGAGGACGGGATATCTTAGTGTTCGTGGTTTGCTCTTTCCTTGCTATTCCTGTTGCTTATATATTATTGTGATTTTGGTTGTGACCGTGTGGGGTCCCATGGTATTGATTTGATTCTAGATATTTATATGATGTCGCTGGTTTGCTTTAAGCTGGATTGTATTGCCTTTTGGGTTTTTTTTGTAACTGTTGATAGTCCAATGGTTGCTTAGTTATAGGGGTAGTGCCGTCGAATTTTTTGTAAAATTTGAGCCTTAGCGAGATTGCGTCATTGCGGTGCTATTGGAAGGTTGGTGTTGTCGTTGATATTTATGGTTTGCTCTCGTTCCTTCTTATCTTGGAATCTCTATGTTCGACCTTTGGGTGTTGTTGCAGTGTGGGGCATTCACGTTGTTATTGAGTTATTCTCGGAATAGCGGTTGTATCACATGGTTGTTGTGGTTGATTGGTATTTCCAGGGATCCTTATGTTGTTAGGGGAGATGCTGCTGAAATTTTTAAGGATTTCAAGACTTAAAAAAATTTTGAGTTCGATTTGTGGTCTTCGGATGGAGGTTGTGTCATTGGTTTTGTGCTTGGTTCGTTCGTGGACGAACGAGTCTAAGTAGGGGAGATTGTAATGGCCCGCCCAGTCATTTTGGTAAATCGAAGCTCCGATATGTATGTCGATATATTTTTTTTAGTTCCAATAAGTTTGTATGGTGATTTTGGTCATGTCCACAAAGTTTGGTTAAGGTTCGATGAGTTTTGGATAAGTTTGGTATCGGTTTCGACGTAATTTGAGCATAAAAGTTACCATATTGAGAAAACGGCCTTTGATTCGTATTTCGACTAAACTATTATATCCGTATCGTAATTTGGAAACCATAGAAACTGAAATCATCAAGTTTCGACATCATAGGAGGGATTTATGATAATTTTACTAAGAATTGGGTTGCCAGAATTTTCAGATTATTTACGAAATTGCCACTCACTGCGAGTTAAAAATCTGCACTATTCCAAATATTGAAACCAACATATCTCCTTCATTATAAGGTCAAATGGAGTGATTCAAAAGCCTAACTTGACTAGATTTTCACAAGGAATCTATTGGAGGCATCAAAAGTGAGTTTTGAGATCATTTGGTACAAGAAACGAGGCAGAACAGTAGGCATTTTTGGGTATTAATGTTTATGGAGTTTTTCTCATCTTGAAAGTTTGGAATTGGGAGAATTCAAGGATGTTCTTCTATGGAGGTAAGGTCTAAACCATAACCTAAGTATTTTCCTTTGATTCATTCCTTTAGTTTAAGCTTTAATCCATGATTTCTAAAGTATGAAGTTGGGGTTTTCTTGTGGAGAATGTTTAATGGGTCTTTCTTGAGAAGTTCATAAAATTGATTAGATTTCATAAGTTGCTTTAAATAATGAAGTTGATTGAGTTTATGCTAGATTATGATATATCTAAGGCTGAATTTGATAACCCTATTTTGGTCATAAATGGTGGTTGTGAGAAATTGGGGAAGTTGAGTAAGTTCTTAAATTTTAACTCAAAAGTGGAACAATATGGGGATTTGGGAATGTTAACGATATCGGATTGACTTGATTTTCGTATGGATAAACTCGTTTTCGAATGGGTAACATGATTGTAGAATTGGATTTGAGATTTGAGGTGTTTATAAATAATTAACTTTCAACATAAACCCAAAAATTGATAAATTGGCTATTTGATGATGTAGATGGACTTTAATTGAGAAAGTAACCACACTTTTGGACTCGTGGGTGAATGAGTAATCTAAAAATGTATTTTATTTCGGTAATCGGATATGTGGGTCCATGGTTGACTTTTGGGTTGACTTTTTGACTCGTTTGTCATCCAGTCATGAAAATTAGTATGATAGCTTATATTGATTGTATTATTTATTATTTTGCATAAAGTGCACTTGTTTGGAAGGATTTGGGCGTGAAAGAACGATTGTGGGCTAGTTAGCAATCGTCGGCTTGAGGTAAGTGGTTTACATCCCTTCTTTGGTGGACTTTCTCCACATTGGATGTCTATGTATGTGTTCCTTACATGCATGGCTGCTGAAATGGGCATACTTATTATGCCAAGACTATTTTGAAAAGTATAATTACAGCTCATTACTATTTCTTGATTTATTATCATAGCACGATGTAGTTCCGTGCATATTATTATGGTACGATGTAGTTCCGTACATACGATGTAGTTCCGTACATTATTATGGTACGATGTAGTTCCGTACATATTATCATAGCACGATGTAGTTCCGTGCATATTATTGTGGTACAATGTTTCGTACATATTATCATTGCACGATGTAGTTTCGTGCATATTATTATGGTACGATGTAGTTCCTTATATATTATCATAGCACGATGTAGTTCCGTGCATATTATTGTGGTATGATGTTTCGTACATATTATCATCGCACGATGTAGTTCAGTGCATATTATTATGGTACGATGTAGTTCCGTACATATTATCATAGCATGATGTAGTTCCGTGCATATTATTGTGGTACGATGTTTCGTACATATTATCATCGCACGATGTAGTTCCGTGCATATTATTATGGTACGATGTAGTTCCGTACATATTATCATAGCACGATGTAATTCCATGCAGATTATTATGGTACGAAGTGGTTCTGTACATATTATTGTAGCATGAGGTAGTTCTGTGCATATTGTTGTATTATGACATAGTCCCATACATATCATTAAGTCACAATGGATGTGTCTTAATACTTTGATGACTAAGTATGAATATTACTTGTTTGTTAATTAAGTGATTTTGTCTTTACTTTTTGGTTACCTTGGAGTTGTTTGAGTTTTCATATATTTGCAGCTCGTTATTCTACTTGGAGCCCTGTCCCCACTTACTGAGTCCTTTTGACTCACCCACTTTCCTTGTTTTTTTCGTATTGTTTTATATTCGGCAGATTCGATATCGAGTTCTACCAAGCATTGTGGTAAACGGAGTTGCTCGTCCTTTAATCTAGCGGTGAACCACTTTTGTCCTGTGGTGACATCTTTCCTTATTATTTTTATGTTAATATTAATGATTATATTTCTTTATATTCGGAGATGTATAACCTTATTGACTCCTTAGATGTTCATGATTCATGGGAGGACTTAGAACATAGTTGGAAAGATCCTAGTTGTGTATTTGGGTTATATATCATACTCCGCTATTCTTTTCATAATTTCTTTTGTTTGGTTATTTCATATGCAAGTCAAGTATTGCTCAAGAGGGGTTCGCTCAATGAGTTGGGTTTGGGTGCCCGCACGGCCTATAGGATTTTGGGTCGTGACAACTTAAAATGAGGTGGATTCGAGAAGAGATAACAGAGTGGGGTCTTCAGCGACGCCGCTGCTCGAAAACCCAGTCGGCAGTCGCTCCTCGTCGTCGTCTGCTCATCGTGTTTCTAATCATCACCATTGTTCGATGATTGTTTAAATTGGCTGGGTCCATTTGTCCTTTTATTGTTGTTCTGTTATTTCAATATGTGAATTCTTCTAATTGCCTTTATTAGTTATATTTCATTGACCACTGTGTTGCACTGACTTGTTTGTATTGTCAGGTTATTTTTAACTCGTTCATATGCAGTTTGAGTCGTATATCTTGGGGCATAGATTTGGAACTGACTTTGGACAGATACCACACCTGTTACAAGCCTATGAAAATATACACTTATCTAAGGCTTACACAATGAATTGACGGACTCAATATCAAATATGGCCAAGGAAAATAAATTATTTATTTGAGGCCTATTTGATTAATTTGAACATGATACTACACTTGAACGACCCATTCCTGAACTCCCTAAAACACACAAAAGGCTATGATGACGTGTATAAGCCTTGATTACAAACGAGCTGGTGATGGAGTGATGAGACCGGTACTTGGCATGGCAATACGACCGGCTGGCGTGTTCGCAGCCGTATCGACGTCCTTAACCTCCACCCAATTCATATACACCTGAGCCGACACTTTCAAAAATCCCTTTCCCCTTTATTCTAAAGCTATTATTATTTTATTACTATTGTCATTTTCATTATTTTTTATTATTATTTATTATTATTATTGTTATTATTATTATTATTATTATTATCATTGCTATTATATTATTTTACTAATCCATCTTCTTGTATTTTTGCGAGGCCAAATTGGATAAGAAGTGGCGGCCTATTTCAAAAGAGAACAAAATATTTTCATTATTTTTTTAATTATTATTTAATATTGTTAGTATTATTATCATTATTATTATTACTAACTCGTTTTCTTATATTTTTGCGAGATAAAATTGGGTGATAGACGACAGCCCATTTTGGAATAGAACAGTTCAAAGAAAAACCATTTTATTATTATTATTCTATTAGCATTTATTACTAGTATTTTTAATTTATTATTATTATTATCATTATATACTAACTGATTCGTTGCATCTTGCTAGGTGCAAGTCTCTAAGGAAGGACAATTAGTAGAAAGAGCCGTTTTATTTAATTTTAATAATTATTTCTAACTTATATTGCTTAGTTAGTTATCTTATAGAATCCAAATTATAAGTCCGGTCGGTAACCACATTTGTGGAGCTCGAGAGGTGCCTAACCCCTTCCTCTCGAGTTCACTTGAATCTCTTACCTGAATCTCTGACTCGTAGACCTACCCGGAGTTAATTAAATGAAATTAGAAATTAATAGGTAACCTAATGCGCCTAGGAAATTTATTAGGTGGCGAATCCAAAACATTTAACTCAAACGAGTTCACCCAGTCCAATCCGAAACCCGACTCGCCTCGAGTTGAGTCCATAATCGGGTATGACAAAGTACTCTATCAATAGTCAAGGGTTCCTGATTCTAGAAAAACCAGTTTAGAGAATTCATGTACTGACTTTATTGAACCCTCAGGGTTCTCCTGCACACAATATAGCATAATATGGTTTACATGAAACCAAGCACAAGCTGCAAGCAAACAGAGTTAGCAAGGGGAATAAGGAAAGGGAAATGCCTGAATTAAAAGGAGATCTGCCAGGAACTTTATTGAACAGGTGCAGTCAGTGCACCTTTTATAATGTTGACATGATTTAACAAATGTGCAGGACTCCCAGAACAAAACAAGGCACACCAATAGTTTAGGAAAAATAGAGATAGAGTAAGATCATGCTAAGGAAATAACACGTACAGATGCATTAGGCAGTCAAAGGTGAGGAAAGCATTATACCTCTACTGTATCTTAATAATACTGACATGGTTTTAAACAGAGGTGCAGGGGTTACTTCGGACACATAGAACCAAAGCAAAATAGAGCGCACCAGTAGTTTCAACAATGACAAGATAAGAATATGCCAGACACACACATATACATAGATGTAAGGGGTGATCAGGACTGAAAAGTAATACCTTTAGGCACTGTGAGATTGATAGAATGCAGACAAGGGAAAAGAGAAGTACAATCAGCGCACAAGCAGTAAGCAGTAGCCCTTCAGGAGAGCAAACAAGAAGAAAAGAGGACTGTATGCTAAGCAAAATCTTCTAAGTGTATCAATGTGTGTTTCTGGATTTTTAATGTCTAGAACTTGTTCTTTGTAGTTGAAAAGAGAAGAGTTTATATAGGTAAAGCGTGAGGATTTGAAAAGCAACGGGTAAGTCTTCAGAAGGTAAGAAATACAGTCTTCCAAGAATAACAGGAGGACAAATTTGAGTCAATCTTCCAAAAATAGAGCAATCAATCCCCAATTCTAAGGCAAATCAATCCTAAATTGATTTGAAACCCCTCCCCTCAAACTTAAAATATTCTAGGTTCACAAATCCACCTACAAATAGGTTTGAACTTCGCACGATTTCAAAACACAAATATCAATAATCATGCTAATTTCCTTCTTTATTTTTAATCAAAGCATCAATCAGATCACCTCTCAAATTTCCAACTTGCCCTATCAGCCTTTCCTTATCACATTCGAACATGTAATCATAAACAAGAACAGCTACAAAGGAATACTGGGGTCATGCTCAGTTACATTATCTTCAATTTCACGCGGCTAGTTATATGTTCAGGAAAACTAAAAGACCAAATTCAATGTAAAATAAGATGTAGATTATCACGAATGCTAGGGTCGAATTCAATAAAAGCAAACTCAGAACAATGAGCAAATCAGTCATGCAAACCTCTTATAATAGGGTTTTGGTTTAAATTTACGAATTAACTACATAAAAACCAGCAAAATTTCTCCTAATTGATTAGCATACATCCACTAGTCGATCAATCATGTTAAAACATAGAACCATAAATTAAGATTAAACAAAAGTGTCATATAATAGTCAAGAAATAAAGAAAAGAACGGGACTACCCATTTAACCATGGCCGGAGACTTTCCCGGCGACTGGAAATCTTATCAATGCAAGATCGAATTCAACCCTTGTCTAAACGTCAACAAAAGTGTATGGGTTTTGTAGCGCTTGAAGAGGAGAGTGCCATAGTGCCATTTTCCCCAATTTTCTCCGGCTAAAATGGCCAAAAAATTGATCGACAGGGGTGGCGATTCGTTTCGCCAAGAGAGAGGAGAGAGAGAGAGTAGTTCTAGAACCAGACGCGGGGGAAATGTCAGGGGGGGTAAGCCAAGGGTTTTAGGGGTCGTTTGGCAATTAAGAGGAAAGAGTATTTCTGGCCGTTGGATCGTCTACATGGACGATCGAGATCAATCCACGTAGGCGTGACGTGTGTAAAACGTGGCTAATATATATATATATGTGTAAAATATGAAGTGTGTGTGTGTGTGTGTGTATAGACACACACACACACACACACACACACATTTTATATATATACACACACATTTCATATTTTACACATTTTATATATATATATATATATGTATGTATGTATGTATGTATGTATGTATATGTAGTGTATATCTAGTGTATATTAGGCATAGAATAGGTATAAAAATTGTATAAAATGGATATAAAAATTTTAGAAATATTACCTGAATGGTATTTCTTTCCTGTATTTCAAGTTAATTTTAAAATATTAGGATAGCTAGGGAATGTATAAAAATTGTAATTTTGGCCGTGGTTCGAGACGATGCTTTTGAAAATGACCTTGATTGTCAAGCTATTATGAGGAGATAATTTGAAAGAGGTGGACAGGGCAAGAGTGGATACGCAATTGTGCGTAAATTTAAAAACTGTTGATTTTGAAAATAGGAGGGACAAAATTGGGTGTCAATAATAACCCTTCACCGGGATGAACCTCATCGACTACCAGGAAGTATATGTCAAGTTCACAACTAGAGTACAATGCTTTTATACTCAATGCAATACTTACTACAAGGCATAACATATAATATACAACATAAAACCAAAGCTAAGGCATAATAAGTACGCCTATCGCCAGCTACATACGTAAGAAACACGTGGTAGAATATCCACAAGGCTAAAGGTCATCAAAGTAATGGATAATATCACTTACCTTATTGCAAAGATAGCACTGTTGCTCAACAACCGCTTTGTCCTTTGGATTCACTGCCAAACGATCTCACTCTATTCAATAAGCAGAAAAAATATATCAAATAAGGCTAAAAGCTTCATTTGTTATGTCTTAGAACAATCCGGTTAGGAAATAGACACCCCATTTGCATACGCGATACGCAGTCTAGGCCTACGTACATTGTTCAAAATGGCAAAATAAAACCATAAATAAATTATATTTATGCGTTGCCCATTACTCCCTGAGTTCGAATATATAATCAATTCTATTATCGGGGTCCAATTAATTCATTAAACTATCAATTTAACTTATTAAAATAATGTCTAATAACTAGATTTCTACTGTTAAAATATATCCAAATACATATAATAAACTGAAATTATGAATCAACATCATTACCTAGATGTTTTGGGATGAAAATTCTATTTTTTTCTCCTTCTTCTTTTTCTTTCCTTTCTTTCTTTTCTGACATTTTTTTTCTGCGTTCTCTTTGTTTCGTTTTTTCCTTCTGTTTTGTTTCCATTTCCTTGTTTCTATTTAACATAGAGCTAAGGGACACGGCCTCCCAATTTATTATATTTTCCTTTTCTTTTCTTTTTAATCTTTTTTTTAAACTTGCTACTGTGATGAAAATTTGAACGGAATCCTACAAAATTCAGAATGATCCCAAATACAAAATTTATGTAACTTATTCACTAATACGGATATGGATTGAATTTCTGAAACTCATGATGCGAATTAAATGAAAAAGATAAAATTCTTTAACTTTTGGGACTTTAGCGAAAACCATCTGAACGACCTCAGAATTCACTTCCGAAAGTTCAAACAGGTCATAAATGACCGTACGAACCTAACGACACTTTCGGATTTCGAATCGAAGTACTTTTACCAAAATCGAGCTCGAAAACCTCTTTTTATTATTTACCGACAATAGAAACTTAAACCTTTTTTTGATACCTACCAAACGAGATCTGGTTTAGCTCAAATTTTACAAACAGGTCCTAATGGACCTTATGGAGCTTTTAAGACTATCAGCATGCCAATCGGAGTCCTAATATCTAAAATGATTACCTAAGATCGTTTCATCTCAAGAGGCAGAAATAGGAAATACGTATAAAAAAACAAAAACGTCATAAAATGAAAACAGAGCTCAACATCAAAAGATGTTCTCGTGATTCTAGATTCATGTTTTCCTTTACCCTTATTCTCATTTTCTGTTTCCATGGAGTTCTACTTCCTATATCACGTTTTACCTTTCGTTACGTGATATTGCAAGCTTTAACCTACAACATGGATGTATGAACTAGGTTGAGCGGAAAGATAAATAAATTACTAATCCATCAAATATTTCATTCTGTACTTGGTATCTTCGTGTTATACTTTCTCTGTGACCAGTAATATAAATATTTTGAGTTTCTCATGAACATAAGTACATAGACCTACATAGCCCGTAACAATGTACCAATAGAGAAATTTGCTTGAAAATGAATAAATCGAATACAATTTTACGAAATGCTCCCATGAAGCATATATACCTATAGACTAGAAAGGCACCGACTGATCTTCCAATCAAGGTAAAAACAGTAGTTGGGTTATTCTAATGATTTTTATGAGTTCTATTTTCATTTTTTGTCATTCTTGTTTTATTCATATTTCCTATTTTTCCCCCTAAAAAGTTTTAGAAAAGAGTGGAATTAATATTTTGCAAAATAGCAAAGGGTTGAGGTCTAAATCATTTAAAAAAAGAAGAAGAATAGGGTGCAAAACAAAAAAGAGGACATAGAGTAGGGGTGCAAAACACTAAGTTCCTAATCTATCTATCTATAATATATAATATTCTATAAGCACGAATATTCTATAATTAGTAAAATGTTGATCGGTTTTTTTTACCCTTCATAACTGCTTCTCACATTGGATAAAATTGCAACTTAGAATATAAAATATATTTACTATAATAGACTCCATCTAATAATACCTTACATACATTACCTTTTGAATCAAGAAAAGATTCCAACAATGGTTGTAAGTAAGGAAGCAATGTTGAGAACATGCAAATCTTCTGAAGGCAAAGAGATTGAAGTGTCTGAAGAATTCAGGCTTTTGAGCTTGGAGATCATCTCAAAATTTGTTTTTGGAAGCGATTACTTAGCTGGGAAAACTATTAACCATATGTTGGACTAAAATAGTTTTAATATGTTCTAAGATTTACGCCAAGTATGTATTGCTAAAAACAATTCTGATTTACTTAAATTTTCATTTGTATCATTTTATTAAATACCTTGCTGATTTTGCCTCTCTACAGTAAACTTTTCAAGTCATCTGATGAGTTAGAAGCAGAACAAATCCTTAAATCTTTCTCTGACTCGCTCGTGAGAATCATGAAGCAAAGAGAAGACAAAGTTAAAGCAGGACAATCAGACAACTTTTGAGGTGGTTTTCTTGGATCACTTATGGAGAGTCGCCATAACGCTGATCACAATAAATAGTCTCAATGGATGAAATCATAGAAGAATGCAAGACATTCTATTTTGCTGGACATGAAACAGTGAGAAGTGTGTTAAGCTGGAGTATTCTTCTCCTAGCGGTCTATACGGATTGGCAAGATACAACAAGAAAGGATGTTCTTGAAATGCTTGGCCAAGATAATCCAAATATAGAAAGCATTTCAAGGTTAAAGACGGTAAGGACACAATCATAGCTTGTTAGAATAATTCTTAAGTGCAACCAAATGAAATTTACACCTAAGGTTAAACTAAATTTGAGCTGGTTAAGTCGATAAACAAATTAAGATTTAACACGTTAAAAATTTACTTAGGTCATGATGATTGGAACCACTTAAACAACGTGTTTTATAACCAATCTAGTAAATTCAAAATCATTCTTTCATTTTATATTTAGCAATATTTCATATGAGTCAATTTGAGCGTAGCCTAAACAGACCCAAGCAATTATATGGATCAACATAAGCAATTCAAGTAGACCCATCATGAATATATTCATAGTTCAACATGTCTTATTTTGAAAGTATTTGCATAAGAATACAGTTTGAGTTAAATTGGACAGGGACATTAACGTTTGCGATACATTACTAAGAAGGAATTTGTCTACCCCATTTCCTCTCCTAATTATCCCTGAATTTCTAATCCATAAATTTATTGCTTGTAGGTGTGTATGATACTAATTGAGACTCTAAGACTTTATCCACCAGTGGTCTTTCTTCATAGAAAGGTGACAAAAAAAATAAAATTGGGAGAACTGAGACTTCTAGCAGGGATAGAAGTATATATTGCCTCTTTAGCAGTTCATCATAACAATGAAATATGGGGAGAAACCGCTCATCTTTTCAAACCACAGAGATTTACTGAAGGGTAGCTAAAGCAACAAGGGACCAATTGATGACCTTCTTATCATTTGGCTTTGGTCTTCGAAAATGTGTTGGCTTGAATTTTGCCCATATGGAGGTGAAGATAGCGTTATGTATGATCCTACATCATTATAGGTTCACTGTTTCACCAGATTATCATCATTTTCCTACTTTTGGTATGGGCCTCTGGCCTAAACATGGTATTCAAATCATGTGTCATCCACTATAAACAAATTATCAAGTATCATGTTTGATACTCCATCCGTCTGAAGTTAAGTGTGTTAGCTTGACTGGACACCATGTTTAAGAAATATAGGGAGTCTTTTCAATCTTATAATTCTAAATTAAAGAAGCATGTAATCTTCTATCTATCTATAATCTATCGGGTCCTTGATATTTTGTACCTTTAATCTATGTCGTATTTTTTGTTTTTCATTCTATGCTATTTATTTTAATATTTACACCTCAATCTCTTTGCTTTCTTGGAAAATATCAACTCCACCCTTCTATGAAAAATCTCATGACACAACCCGAATTCTCGGCTAGGCTGTGCAGGCACCCGACCACCTCCCATAGACCTGTCGGGTGAATCCTAATGACTGAATCGATATAAACGGGGTAGAATTATTTCGAGAGCAAAATAAATCTAACCTTAATAACACAAGGTAACTCCTAAGGACATACATATATATAAGTTGTCTGAATAATACATCTAACTACACAAAATACACAGGTTTAGAGGTTTTCAGATCGGACATCTAAGAAGTCCAAAAGATATACACATGTCCCAAACGAAGAAAAAATAAGATAAACTACAATATCTACAGCTGGTGGCCTCAATGAATATAATGGCTCACCGTAGACAGCTGGGAACATACTACTCCTCAACCACAATGGGGCTGGCTAGGTCCTACAACAGAATCTGCCGAACGAAAAGAAAATAGAAGAACAGATAGGGAGTGAATCATAAGGACTCAGTAAGGGAGGAAAAACTAGCGACCTCAAAAAATAGCTACGCTAGCCAGGGAAACAGAAGTCATAGCAGTCAACAAGATAAGTCATTCACAGATAATCAATGCAAAACAAATCCATACAGCTCACAAAATATATGTAAAGATGTGAAATGAATGTATCATGATGCAATGGGGTCACATGTGCCTGAACTCTATCTCCGGTGCAGGGTCCTCATCGACTACTAGAAGTATATGCAATAGTAACCCTTCACCGGCACGGGACCCTCATCGACTACCGGGAAGTATATGCAATAATAACCCTTCACCGGTGCGGAACCGTCATCGGATCCCGGAAAGTATATGTCAAGCTCACAACCCTAGTACAATGCTTCTATGCTCAATGCAATACCAATAACAAGGCATAGCATATAATATACAATGTAAAGCCAAAGCTAAGGCGTAATAAGTACGCCTATCGGCAGCTACACACATAAGAATCACATGGTTGAATATCCACAAAGCCAAAGGCCATCAAAGAAATGGATAATATCGCTTACCTTATTCAAAAATTAGCACTGCTACTCAACAATCGCTTTATCGTTTGGATTCACTGCCGAAAGATCCTTCTCTATTCAATAAACAGAAAAAATATATCTAATCAGGCTAAAGGCTTCATTCCTTACGTCTTAAAACAAACTGGTTAGGAACCCAACACCCGATTCACATACGCGATACGCAGTCTAGGCCTACGTACATGGTTCAAAATTGTCATAACCAAACCTTAAATAAATTACATTTATGGGTTGCCCGTAACTGCCTGAGTTAAAATATATAATCAATTCCATTATCAGGGTCCAATTAACAATTTAAACTATCAATTTAGCTTAATAGTACGATGTCTAATATCTCAATTTCTACCGTTAAAATATAATCAAGCGCACGTAATAAACTGAAATAATGAATTAACATCATTACATCGATGTTTCGGGGTGAAAATTCTATTTTTTTTCCTTCTCCTTTCCTTTTCTTTCTCTCTTTTCTGACTTTCTTTCTTTTTTTCTTTGCGTTCTCTCTATTTCGTTTCTTGCTTCTGTTTTGTTTCCATTTCCTTGTTTCTCTTTAACTTAGGATCTCATCCCTTAGCCACCGCCTCCTAATTTATTATATTTTCCTTTTCTTTTCTTTTTTAATCCTTTTTTTTTTGAAAACTTACTACTATAACGAAAATTAGAACGGAATCCTACAAAATGATCCCAAATTTATCAAGCAATTTATACAAAATTAATGTAACATATCGCTAATATAGATCTTGAATCAAATTCCCGAAACTTAAGATGCAAATTAAACGAACAAGATCACATTCATTAACTTTCGGTACTTTAGCTGAAACCATCCGAACAACCTTGGAATTCACTTCCGAAAGTTCACACAGGTCACAAATGATCATACGAACCTAACGACGATTTCAGATTTCGAGTCGGAGCTCATTCGCCAAAATCGAGCTCGAAAATCTCTTTTTCAAATTTACCGACAACGAAAACTTAAACCTTCTTCCAATACCTACCAAACAAGATCTGATTTAGCTCAAATTTTAGTGACAGATCCTAATGGACTTTGCGGACCTTTTAAGACTGTCGGCATGCCAATCTGAGTCCTAACATTCTGAAATGACTACCTAAGGTCGTTTCATTCTCCTCCACTTATATTCTCGTTTGTCCTCGAACGATCCAGAGTCTAGAGCCGATTGAGGTCAACTAGTAAGAACATTTGAAAGAACTTTTCTAGCTAACTAGGAGATACCATTACACAATTAAGAATGCAGAATCATATATGAACGACGAGAACTTTTAAGTTTTAAAGATCAAGATCGAACCTGAATTAGCAAAAAGGTGTGAATACCTCTCACGCATACTGGACTCAAGCTCCCAAGTATCCTCCTCGCGAGAACGATTATCCTATCACACTCAAAACGTTGGAATCTTCTTCGAATGAAGCTTCCGAACATGACGAGCAACTATAGGAACTGGAAACTCCTCGTAAGCTAGATATACATCTAGCTGAGCAGGATCTAACTCAATCACTTGGTAAGGATCACGGATACACATCCGGACCATCGATACATGGAAACCCGGGTGAGTTGGCATAGAAGCTGGAAAGTTGACCGATAGGCCACCATACCAATATGCTTCTCAATACGAAAAGGGCCAATGAACCTGGGACTGAGCTTCCCTTTCCTTCCAAATCTCTTTACACTCCGCATCGGCGACACTTTCTGCAATACCATGTTGCCTACCTCGAACTCTAACTCTCGGCTCCTCCAGTTCAAGTATGAAATATGCATGCTCTATGCAGTCCATAGATAATCTTGAATAACACGAACAACATTAAGAGTCTGATGAACCATATCTGAACTCATCACCTCATTATCTCAAGACTCGAACCAACCGATAGGGGAACGACATCTACGACCATACAAGGCCTCAAGTGGAGCTATCTGAATGGAGGACTGATATCTATTATTACAAGAAAACTCTGCAAAGGCCAAATGATCATCCCAATGGCCTCCGAAGTCCAATGCACAAGCTCTTAGTATATCCTCCAGAATCTGAATAACCTGCTCGGACTGACCATTAGTCTGAGGATGGAATGTCGTGCTAAGCTTCACCTGGGTCCGTAGCTTCCTCTGAAAAGACTACCAGAACTTTGAAGTAAGCTGGGAACCCCGATCTGAGATAATAGATACAGGAGTGCCATGCAGCATAGCCACCTGCTCAATGAAAAATTGAACCAATCTCTAAGCAAAATCAGTAGTCTCCACAGGGATAAAGTGAGCTGATTTAGTCAGTCTGTCAACAATAAACCAGAATGAACCATGGCACCGCATGGTATTCGGCAGACCAACTACAAAATCCATCGTGATCTGCTCCCATTTCTACTTGGGAATGGGCAATGCCTGAGCTAACCCTGTCGGTCTCCACTGCTCGAACTTAACTTGCTGACAGTTCAAGCAAGGAGACACATAATCAAACACATCCCTCTCCATCCATTTCAACCAATATAACTCTCGGAGATTCTGATACATCTTAGTAATGCCAAGAGGAATAGAATAATGCGAGTTATGAGCCTCGCGGAGCACTGACGGCCTCAGATCTCCGATGTTAGGGACATAGAGTCACCCATTAAACTGAAGAATACTATCTGAGTCAATCTCGAAGGAAGGAACTCCTCCACTTAGGACATGACCCCGCAACTCCTGCAAATGAGGATCCTCGAATTGTCTTCCCTTAATCTAACTAACTAAGGAAGACTCAGCCACAATACATGCCAAGACTCGGCTAGAGTTTGGACGAAGAAATCTCACTCTGGAGTCGCCAAGGGACTACAATTCTTGGGCCAAAGGTCGCATGTCAGCGTAAAGAAAAGCCAAGCTTCCCATGGACTTCCTACTAAAAGAATCTGCTACCACATTGTCCTTCCCAGGATGATAGCGCATAGTTAGATCATAATCTTTTATCAATTGAAGCCACCTCTGTTGCCAGCTATTAAGATCCTTATGAGAGCGAAGATAATGCAAGCTCTTATGATTTGTATACACCTCCCAAAGCTCGCCATAAAAATAGTGCCTCCAAATCTTCAGAGCAAAGACTACAACTGCCAGCTCTAAATCATGTGTCGGATAATTCTTTTTATTCTGCTGCAACTGTCTGGAAGCATAAGAAATCCCCCTCTCGTGCTGCATAAGAACAAAACCAAGACCCACACGGGATGCATCGAAATGGAATATAAATCCACCAGTGCCAGAAGGAAGAGATAGCACTAGAGCGGAAGTCAATAAAGCCTTGAGCTTCTGAAAGCTCACCTCACACTCATCGGACCATCGGAACTGAACCACCTTCTGGGTCAAGCGAGTAAGGGGAACTACAATAGTGAATAACTTCTCTAATAACCTTTGATAATAACTTGCCAATCTAAGGAAGCTGCGAATCTCCGTCAGAGTGATATGACTAGGCCACTTCTGTACTGCTTCGATCTTCTTCGGATCAACCTTGATACCCTTACTGGATATCACATGAACCAAAAATGCCACAGAATCAAGCGAAAACTCACATTTACTTGGCATACAACTTATGATCACGGAGGGTCTGAAAAACCACTATCAAATGATAATCATGCTCCTCGCAGCTACGAGAATAGATAAGAATGTCATCGATGAAGGCAATGACAAAGGAATCAACGAACGGCTTAAACACCCACTTCATGAGATCCATAAAGGCTGCAAGGGCATTAGTCAGGGGCATAAATCAACCCAAAACATAACTAGGAACTTGTAATGGTCGTAACGAGTCCTGAAAGAAGTCTTCGAGATATTTGACTCCCGAATCTTCAACTGATGATATCCAGATCGCAAGTCGATCTTACAAAAGAATCTGGCACCTTGCAACTGATCGAACAAATCATCCGACAATGGGTACTTGTTCTTGATGGTGACCTTATTTAGCTGGCGATAATCAATACACATCTGCATGGTCCCATCTTTCTTCTTCATGAACATCATGGGAGAACCCCATGGAGAAATACTAAGCCTAATGAAACCCCTTATCAAGCAAAGACTGCAACTGCTCTTTCAGCACCTTCAAATCTAATGGAACCATGCGATAAGGAGGAATGGGAAAAGGCTAAGTCTCTGGCACTATATCAATGTTAAACTCGGTCTCTCGGTCAGGAGGAAGTCCAGGCAAATCATCTAGAAACACATCAGAGAAATCCCTCACAACAGGAATAGAATCGAGAGATGGAATCTCTAAGTGGCATCTCGAACCATGGCAAGATACCATTACACAATTATGAAAGCAGAATCATAAATGAACGACGAGAACTTTTAGGTTTTAAAGATCAAGATCGAACTTGAATTATCAAAGAGGTGTGAATACCTCTCATGCATACTGGACTCAAGCTCCCAAGTATCCTCCTCGCGAGGATGATTATCCTATCGCACTCAAACCATTGGAATCTTCTTCGAACGAAGCTTCCGAACATCACAGGCAACTATAGCAACTGGAAACTCCTCGTAAGCTAGATTCACATCAAGCTGAGCTGGATCTAACTCAATCACTTAGTAAGGATCTCGGATACACTTCCGGATCATCGATACATAGAAAATCGAGTGAGTTGGCATAGAAGTTGGCAAGTCGACTGATAAGACACTTTGTCAATACGCTTCTCGATATGGAATGGGCCAATGAACCAGGGACTGAGCTACCCTTTCCTCCCAAATCTCTTTACACTCCGCATCGGTGAAACTTTCTAAAATACCATGTTGCCGACCTCGAACTCTAACTCTCGGCTCCTTCGGTTTGAGTATGAAATCTGCCTGCTCTGGGCTGTCCGTAGACGATCTTAATAACATGAAAAACATCAAGAGTCTGACGAACCATATCTGAACTCATCACCTCATTATCTCAAGACTCGAACCAACCAATAGGAGAACGACATCTACGGCCATACAAGGCCTCAATAGAGCCATCTAAATGGAGGACTGATATCTACTATTATAAAAAAATCTGCTAAGGCCAAATGATCATCCCAATAGCCTCCGAAGTCCAATGCACAAGCTCTTAGCATATCCTCTAGAATCTGAATAACCCGCTCGGACTGATTATTAGTCTGAGGATGAAATGTCGTGCTAAGCTGCACCTGGGTCCCCAGCTTCCTCTGAAAAGACTACCAGAACTTTGAAGTAAACTGAGAACCCCGATATGAGATAATAGATACAGGAGTGCCATGCAACATAACCACCTGCTCAATGAAAAATCGAACCAATCTCTGAGCTGAATGAGTGGTCTCCACAGGGATTAAGTGAGTCGATTTAGTCCGTTTGTCAACAATAACCCAGACTGAATGATGGCGCCGCAGGATCTTTAGCAGAACAACTTCAAAATCCATTATGATCTGCTCCCATTTCCACTTAGGAATAGGCAATGCCTGAGCTAACCCTGCCGGTCTCCAGTGCTCGAACTTAACTTGCTGACAGTTCAAGCAAGGAGACATATAATCAAACACATCCCTCTCCATCCCTTTCCACCAATATAGCTCTCGGAGATCTTGATACATCTTAGTAATGCCAGGAGGAATAGAATAATGTGAGTTATGAGCCTTGTGGAGCACTGACGGCCTCAAATCTTCTATATTAGGGACATAGAGTTGCCCATTAAACTGAAGAATACCATCTAAGTCAAGCTCGAAGGAAGGAACTCCTCCACTTAGGACATGACCGCTTAACTCCCGCAAATGAGGATCCTCGAACTGTCTTCCCTTAATCTGACTAACTAAGGAAGACTCAGCTACAATACATGCCAAGACTCGGCTGGAGTCTGGGCGAAGAAATCTCACTCTGAAGTCGCCAAGGGACTGCAACTCTTGGGCCAAAGGTCACATGTCAGCGTAAAGAAAAGCCAAGCTGCCCATGGACTTCCTGCTCAAAGAATCTGCTTCCGCATTTGCCTTCCAAGGATGATGGCGCATAGTGAGATCATAATCTTTTATCAATTGAAGCCACCTCCGTTGCTGGCTATTAAAATCCTTCTGAGAGAGAAGATGCTGCAAGCTCTTATGATCTATATACATCTCACAAGGCTCGCTATAAAGATAGTGCCTCCAAATCTTTAGAGCAAAGACCCCAGCTGCCAACTATAAATCATAAGTCAGATAATTCTTTTTCATTCAGCTGCAGCTGTCTGGAAGCATAAGGAATCACCCTCTCGTGCTGCATAAGAACACAACCAAGACCCACACGGGATGCATCACAATGGACTATAAATCCACTAGTGCTAGAAGGAAGAGATAGCACTAGAGCTGAAGTCAATAAAGCCTTGAGCTTCTGAAAGCTCGCCTCACACTTATCGGACCATCGGAACTGAACCACCTTCTGGATCAGGCGAGTCAGGGGAGCTGCAATAGTGGATAACTTCTCCAATAAGCTCTTATAATAACCTGCCAATCTAAGAAAGTTGTGAATCTCCGTCGGAGTGGTAGGACTAAGCCGCTTCTGTACTACTTCGATCTTCTTCGGATCAACCTTGATACCCTCACTAGATATCACGTGAACAAAAAATGCCACAGAATCAAGCGAAAACTCATATTTTGAGAACTTGGCATACAACTTATGATCACGGAGGGTCTGAAGAACTACCATCAAATGATAATCATGCTCCTCGCAGCTACGAGAATAGATAAGAATATCATCAATGAAGGCAATGATAAAAGAATCAAGGAACGGCTTAAACACCCACTTCATGAGATCTATAAAGGCTGCATGGGCATTAGTCAGCCCAAAACATAACTAGGAACTTGTAATGGCCGTAGCGAGTCCTGAAAGCAGTCTTCGAGATATCTGAGTCCCGAATCTTCAACTGATGATAGCTAGATTGCAAGTCGATCTTTCAAAAGAATCTGGCACCATGCAACTGATCGAAAAAATCATCAGGCAAGAGGTAGTTGTTCTTGATGGTGACCTTATTTAGGTGGCGATAATCAATACATATCTCTATGGTCCCATCTTTCTTCTTCATGAACAACGTAGGAGCACCCCACAGGGAAATACTCGGCCTAATGAACCCCTTATCACGCAAAGCTTGCAACTCCTCATTTAACTCCTTCAACTCTAACAGAACCATACGATAAGGAGGAATAGAAAAAAGCGAGTCCATGGCACTATATCAATGTCAAACTTGGTCTCCCAGCCAGGAGGAAGTCCAGGCAAATCATCTGGAAACACATCAGAGAACTCCCTACCCTCACAATAGGAACATTATCGAGAGATGGAATCTCAAAAGTGGTATCTCGAACCATGGCAAGATACGCAGAATGCCCTTTATCCACCATCCTCTTTGCTTTCAGGAAAGAAATAACACGCCCCCGTAGGTGGCAATTGAGAGCCCTGCCACACCAATAGTACTGAACTAGGAAGAGACCACTGAAGATACTTGGCATGATAATCTAAGGTGCCATAACACGAAGTCAACCAATTCATGCCAATAATAACATCAAAATCGACCATATCTAGGATCAGAAGATCTACCAGAGTCTCACGACCCACGAAAGATACGGTACAAGCTGGATAAAGTCGATCCACTATAATCGTGTCTCTGATAGGACTAGAAAAACATAATAGATCACGGAGACGCATATAATCAACATGGAACCGCGTAGCAAAATAAGGAGAGACATATGAATATGTAGATCCTTGATCCACCAAAGAATATGAATCTCGACCATAAACAGATAGAATACCTATAACAATAGCTGAAGATGCCTCGATGTCTTGCATGGTCGGTAATGCATATAGTTGTTTCTGCGGCTGAGCTAAACTACCACCCTGAGATCTACCTCTAGAGGGACCACTAGAACCATGCCCACAGCCTCTACCGGGTGGTAGTGTATCTCGAGCTAGCTGAGACCCTAAAGGGTCACCCTGAAGCTGCTGCTGCATAGGCGCTGGAGGGTGAGGGAAAGGGCTACTACTACCCTGCTGATTAAGATAAGGGCAATCCCTCTTATGATTCCCTGGATCACGACAATGGAAACACCCTGAACCATGTTGGCACTGCACAAACTGCTGATGAATACTAGAGGACGCTGGGGCTGACCCTGTCACGGTCCTGGCGCATCCTAAATACAATGCACTGGAAATTGAATTGGCCTAACAGGAGGCCTACTCTGCTGCAACTCCTACCTCCAGATGAGGTATTAGAATACCCTGGACCACGAGATCTCTTACTCTCCCGCTCTAACTCCTCTATCTCTAATTTATGATATGCCTCATACCTCCTAGAGATATCAACGACGACATCAAATGGAGTCCTGGCCTCAATATCACGAGCCATCTGAGATCGCAAATATGAAAAAAGTCCATCAATAAAATGCCTGACCCTCTCAGAGGGCTCCAAAACAAGATCTGGAGCATAGCCGGACATTTTTAAAAACAAAAGCTCATACTCCGAGACTGACAGGTTACCCTATCCAATCCTCTCAAAATGCCTCCTCTTCTCTTCCTTCTGACCGCGAGGAAGAAATGATGAGTTTGATGAAGCAACACAAGAAGAAATCGAAAGATTTGAGAACAAGCCCAAACCAAATCTAGAAGAGACTAAGGTGATAAATCTGGGAGATGATAAAACAGTAAAAGAAACAAGAATCAGTGTGCATCTCACTGCAGAAGATAGAAAACAGTATACTGAATTTGTTGAAGAATATGAGGATGTGTTCGCATGGTCGTATGATGACATGACCGGCATAAGCACGGATATAGTGGCTTACAAATTTCCCATCAATCCAGGTTTTCTCCCAGTTAAGCAAAAAACTCGAACTTTCAAGTCATCTACCTTGTTAAAGATTGGAGAGAGGGTGACCCAACAGCTCAATGCGGGGATTTTAAAAATAGTCAAATATCTGACTTGGTTAGCCAACATTTTCCCAGTGCCAAAGAAAGATGGGAAACTCAGAGTTTGTGTAGACTACAGAGATTTGAATAAAGCTAGCCCGAAAGATAATTTTCCGTTGCCAAACATACACATCTTGATTGACAATTGTGCGGAGCATGAACTACAGTACCATCAAGTTCCTATAGATAAAGAGGATGTCGAGAAGACAACTTTCACTACATCTTGGGGAACCTACTGCTACAAGGTTATGCCATTTGGATTCAAGAATGCTGGGGCAACTTACATAAGGGCAATGACAACATGTTCCATGACTTGATGCACAAAGAAATTGAAGTATATGTGGATGACGTGATCATCAGATCAAAGAAAAGCTTAGAACATCTCGATAATTTGCACAAGTTTTTCGATCGCTTACGTAGATACAGTCTGAAGCTAAACCCAGTGAAATGTACTTTCGGTGTTCCAGCAGGGAAGCTCTTAGGTTTCATTGTCAACTCAAGAGGTATTGAGTTAGATCCACCCAAGATCAAAGTCATCAAAGAAATGCCACCGCCGAAGAGTAAGAAAGAGGTCATGAGCTTCTTAAGATGACTCAACTACATCAGTCGATTCATAGCTCAATCCACAGTCATCTATGAACCAATTATCAAGTTATTGAAAAAAGATACAGCAATCGAATGGACAGAAGACTGCCGAAAAGCATTTGACCGGATAAAGGAGTATCTGTCATGTCCACCTGTGCTGGTTCCACCCGAACCTAGACGACCTTTGATCTTGTACCTGTCTATGGTAGATTCCCCATTCAGATGTGTATTGGAACAACATGACTCAACTGGGAGAAAGGAACAAGCAATATACTATCCGAGTAAGAGGTTCACTCCCTACAAAGCCAAGTACACACTGCTAGAGCGCACTTGCTGTACACTGACTTGGGTAGCGCAAAAGCTGAAACACTACGTAACATCATATGCAACTTTGTTGATTTCAAGGATGGATCCTCTCATGTATATCTTCCAAAAGCCAATGCCTACTGGGAAGTTGGCCAAATGGCAAATGCTACTCAATGAATTCGACATCACTTTTGTCACTCAAAAGGCGGCGAAAGCTCAAGCCTTAGCAGAGCATATGGCCGAGAATCCTGTGGATGATGATTACGAACCTTTGCACATTTATTTCCCAGATGAAGAAGTCATGTTCGTAGGGAAAGACATCACAGAGGAATACGATGGTTGGAGATTGTTCTTTGATGGAATGGTGAATTTCAAGGGAGTCGGCTTTGGAGCAGTACTGGTTTTCAAGACTGGGCAACATTATCCTATCACAGGCAAACTGAGGTTTCCTTGCACCAACAACATGGGAGAATATGAAGCTTGCATCCTGGTTCTTAGAATGACGGTAGATATGAACATACAAGAGTTGTTGGAAATTGGGGAGTCTGACTTGTTGATTCACCAAGTCCGAGGAGAATAGATGGCAAAGAATTCCAAAATTCTACCATACCTCGGCATAAAGGAGCTGAAGCAGAGGTTCACCAAAATAGAGTTCCGGCATGTACCTTTTTTAACCCCAAAAATTACCCCCCGAAAAGGATAAATTCCGGAATATCGACAGGATGCACTAACTCTTTTGGAGTTTTTGGAGTCGCCACCCAATTTAAGAAAAACAGAGAACCAAATTAGCAAATGCGTGCAAAAACACCGTTTTTATAAAAGACGGTCTTTTCAGAGATTCTAAGTAAGAGGTTTTATTAATTTCGGAAGAAGGTTTTTAAGGCACTTCCGAAATTCCGTAAAATACGGTTAATCCGACAGGTTTCAAAATATTTACAAATGCGCATTTCTTTTGAAAGAATTATTTGAATAATAATAATAATAATAATAATAATAATAATAATAATAATAATAATAATAATAATAATAATAATAATAATAATAATAATCAATTAAATAAAAAGCTTATTTGCAAAATATATATTTTACTTGCACGCATTTGCTAAGATGGACCCAATTTGCAATAAATTTAAATAACGACTTCACAATAAAAGGCGATGAACATAAAGTAAGGCAATATACAAACAATCAAATATTATTGATAAATAAATATTTCACGAATTTATTTACATAAATTCTAAGGAAAGGAATGCAAAGTTAAAGATAGAACCCGGGATATTGATAAACTCGCGGGAGCCTTGAATTTTCTGAATTTCCTAAGGTCTTATGTCTTGACTGCTTGAGTTCGAATTCAAGCCAAACGACTCCAATGCAATGGACTATCCCCATTTATAAGTAGCCAAAAGTATTCCTGAGTTGTTCGTGCCAAGATATACCTCGCAATAAAAATGAGAATTAAATTGGATTAGTACAATAATAAAATGTAATAATTAATGAAAATAAAATAAAATAATAATAATAAAGTAATAAAATAATAATAATAATAATAATAATAATAATAATAATAATATTAATAATAATAATAATAATAATAATAATAATAATAATAATAATAATAATAATAATAATAATAATAGTGAAGGGGTTTTGTTTTTGCAAAATTTAGGCTCAGGTTTGTATAGCGCGTCGAATAGAGGCTCGGGATTTGGTACGACTGCAAATGCGGAGCCCGGGCCGGTTGCCATGCCAAGTACCAAACCCACCACTCTATTCGACTTGTTTTGCCTCAAATGCATACATTCATCATCGCCTTTTGCTTAAGGGACACGAGGACGGGACCGTTCAAGCGTAGTATCATGTTCAAATCAATCCCGAGGCCTCAATACGTGTATACGTATTTTTTCATTGGCCAGTGTAGTATCGGTTCAATATCAGTCCATAGGTCTCAAATGAATCGTTTTCATTGGCCTAGCTGTGCAATATCTGCTCAAAGGTAATATTTGTTCAGAAATTAATGTAGCATCTGGCCAAAATCGGTGATAGTCAACAGCAGCAGATAACTCAAAACAAATTAAGGAGTAGTGGAAATGCAGTATTATCCAAGAATGCGTCAAACAACGGCTCAAAATTTTAACGAAGCAGCAGAATCACAAGCGGAGCAAAAGTCGAACACAAACAGTAGTAACACCAGCCGGTCAATAATCCAACGAGTGGACTAGGAAATTTCAAGTGAAATAAACGGTGTAGCAGCAGCTCAGCAGATAAGAACAACGGTGAAGATGCCGATTTCCCAACAGCAGAACACATGCCAGGGAAAGAAAAATAAATCGTCAGAGATCGGGACAACCAACGGAACGGGGAGGAGCGACACCGGAGAGACGTCACTACAACTCCACCATCCATCTCACCCATTTCCACTGTTACACCGCTGTGACTGGATTCAAAACCAACATTGCCAAGACGATAAGCAGAGAGTCGCCGGAAAGTACACCTACTCCGGCGAACAAGTTTCCTCACAAGAATTACCTCAGGCGGACCAATTCTTGTAAATATTATAACTAGTATCTCAGGACTTAACTCATCCCACCTCCCTTTAACACATACCATTTTGATCTCAGGTTCCATTTACTCTATCTTTTTTAAGTTTGGAGAAATGGGGTTTGTGATTTGTGAACTGAAGAATCAAGAAACGTTAGGTAACTTTTGAGTTTTCCATTCTTGGGAGTTTTGGTTTTGGTGGGAGAAGAGAGAAATATCCAGGGTATAATGTCGAGTGGAAGATGATAGTTAGAGGGGGTGTGTGAGAGGATCCGTGAATGATGGGTGGGGAGGCTGATGAAAAAATAGTTAGGGTGTGAGGGTTTTTGGGATAAGGGGAAGAAGAAAATGGGTATGGGCTGAGATATGAAATGAGGGATGTATAGTGCCTATAAGGCTTTGCGGAAACAGGCCATAATTTAATTTTAAGAACGATTTTATCCCTTTCTCTTTTAATTAAACTAATTGAACGCCATTATTACATGAATAAACGGGCTTTAGGGTAAACAATACAATTTGGCTTTTTCTTCCAAAATCTCATTAATTCACTTTAAAGGATTTTAATTAATTAAAATTTTTATTTTAATAATTGATTTTTATTTAAATAATTTAGATATTAATTAAACTTTGGGACAAAATTGGGTGTCAACAGCTGCCCCTCTTTACCCGAAAAGGATGAAAGAGTTTTTAGGGTAAAGAAGTTGACGGGAAAGACAATTTTGTCACGATAAAGCCAAGGCTTTTGATTCCAAATACCAAAAGGCGAGGCTTATGGCCGAACTCCAGTTTCCGAGTTGCCTACATATCTCTGGCTGAAAGAGAATCAGGCCATATATAGTTCGACGCGATTTGAAAATCAAAGACGAGATAGTAACGACTACTCAACCGCGGGAAAAGAGGCTTGTAATCACCCAAGTTATGAAAATGTGGTCGACGACACACCCATAAAGATGGGTTTACACGGACATAGCTTCCACTGCACCTCGATAACCGAGCCATCTTGTCTTTAATCTCAAATCTCAGACTCAGGGTTAACAAGAGACTTACCTCTGGGGTTGACGACTTACGCGGGTGCGATTCTTCAGGTTTTCGTTGACGAGTCTAGCTCATATCAACGATTGCCCCGGTTCATTGCTAAGAAAAGCTCCATGTTATGCTCCAAATACTGTTGTGGTGCTGCTAAAAATCCTATAATAATTTCAACAAGCGGTAAGCGTGCAACTGCTAATAAACTGTAATAATTGGAATCAGAAATAGATAAAGTGATAAAATTGTAAATGCGGGTTGCGGTATCATTGATAAGTTCTTCCTTCGATCAACAAGGTACTCCGCCCGAAGAACCTCTAAGCTGATCCCTATTGGTAGAATCAATAACAAAAGAGTCTTCAATTGCCTATGATAGGCTTCAGAATAATGCCTCCAATTGCTTATGGTAGGCTTCAATGCTAATGAAATCTTCGCTTGCTCACGATAGACTTGATAATAAGACCCCCCCCCCCCCCCCGATTGCTTACGGTAGGATCAATAACAAAAGAGCCTTCAATTGCTTATGATAGGCTTCATAATAAGGCCTCCAACTGCTTATGGTAGGCTTCAATGCTAATGAAGTCTTCGCTTGCTCATGATAGACTTGATAATAAAACCCCCGATTGCTTATGGTAGGATCAATAACAAAAGAGCCTTCAATTGCTTATGATAGGCTTCAGAATAAGGCCTCCAATTACTTATGGTAGGCTTCAATGCTAATGAAGTCTTCGCTTGCTCACGATAGACTTGATAATAAAACCCCCGATTGCTTACGGTAGGATCAACAACAAAGAGCCTTCAATTGCTTATGATAGGCTTCAAAATAAGGCCTCCAATTGCTTATGGTAGGCTTCAATGCTAATGAAGTCTTCGCCTGCTCACGATAGACTTGATAATAAGACCCCCGATTGCTTACGGTAGGCATGACGTAATTTGTAAGTGCAAGCTGCAATATCTTTGATAAATTGTCTTCCCATCCACTGGCGAAGCAATAAAGCAAATGCGAAGGCATAGTGCGAAGCATTTTCAATAATCTTGAAAAAATCAACTGGCAAGTCGGTCGGGCATGAAGCAAGGAGGGTCTTGGGGTTGATTGTCGAACAAATCAGCTGGCGAACCGGTCCGGCACGAAGCAAGGAGGGTCTCGGGACTGACCTGTTAACCTGAAAAGTAAAACAAGACGTAATACAAAGAAAATGCGAAGGCATAATTTAAAGCAAGTGCGAGGCAATTTGAACAATCTTGACAAATCAACTGGCAAGCTGGTCGGGCACGCAACAAGGAGGGTCTTGGGGTTGATTGTCGACAAATCAGCTGGCGATCCGGTCCGGTACAAAGCAAGGAGGGTCTCGGGGCTGACCTGTAAACCTGTTAAGCTAAAAGTAAAGCGGGTCATAATATAAAGCAAGTGCAAAGTCATAATTGAAAGCAAGTGCAAAGCAATTTCGTGAAATGTAAAGCAACGCAAAAGCGATTTAGTGAATCAACGGGCGTAAAAGTCCAACAAGAGAGAAGCCCCGCTTGGTGGTCAACCATTTGGCAAATCAATAGGCGAGATAGTCCAACAAGGGAATCCTCGTAGCCGATGGTCAATCTGAAAGAGTAAAGCAAGGCGTTAATTTTAAAGAAAGTGTGAAGGCATAATTCAAAGCAAGTGAAGTAATGTGGAAATGTAGTCAGTGCGATAGCCATTGATAAATCAATTGGCAAAACAATCCAGCAAGGATGGCCTTGTGCGGATTATAGCCTGAAACAAAGCGATGCCCTATTTGGCTTAGTTTTGAAAACACAAAACAAGCCTCGGCTTTGTCGCCTATTAGGAATGAAAGTCATAGGGGTAGAAATGCTGCCTGTTCGGGAATAACTCATGACAAAGCATAATGCTTTAAGTCATGAAAAGGGCAATGCGACGCAATTTACAAGGCAACTTTGGATGCGTGTTCAAATAATTGTTCATCCATAGTGTGAATGATCCTTTCATTGCAAGCTTTCATGTTCCTGCTCTCAAAGAAAAATTTGTTAGCTTTGGGAAGGGAGGAGGAAGCATTTGATTTGTGCAGACTTCATCCTGATCTTGCTGCTTTCTGCTGCTTCCTCGTCTTCATTGGACTTGGATTTGCGAATTACTTTCAGAAACTTGGCTCATGAACTCAAATACCATAGATTTTGGAAAAATAGAGGCAAGATAAAATATTTTAATGCGCATGCAAATGAAGTCAAAGATGTATTTTGAAAATTTTGCTTTGACTTAAACTTGTAATATATTTTAAAACAAACTGAACGTCCTTTGTCTTAGACTTTGCACTGTTTGCTTAACCAATTTCAAAATTCTTGCCAACTCATCTTTAATACCCAACGTCGCTTCTTGCGAACCCCAGTTATTATCTTCTGCATCTCTAACTCGTTTTGCAAAAATTGCCCCAGTTGTCCTTCTTGGGGGGAAATGAAAATTTAAATGCTAAAGGATCGAGCCCGATGGGGGAGCCTACGTATCCCTCCTTGGGAATCAGACCGTGCGTAGTTCTGCATCACTGCTTCAACGCCATATACCAACAAATAAAAGCTGCCCCAGTTGAAGTTCTAACAGTAGTGCGATATCCAAATAGCGCAGACAATAACTTCAGTGCATCGCTTTAAATTGTTCAGTTGTTTTGCCATACGTTACAAGCAAAGCTTCGGCAGGTTTATCAATTTTAATTTTAAAATGGAAATAAATACAAGCGTAAATAATATAATAAGAATGAGATGCATTTTATTTAAACTTTCACAAATTCAAAATGAGTTGATTCAGATTAACATAAGCTTTAAAGTACAATGCAATTCAGGGCCTCAACCTGAATTAAAATTGAAAATAATGCTACTAAGTTCAATTGCCAAGTTCTTTCAAACAATGGCATTAGCTTCTGGTGCTGCATCGTTCACGAGCTAGAGCATCTACCATCAATCAGATCTCGAATACTTTGCGTGGTGAATGGTCAGCCACTTCACAAATCCAACATTTGCTAGAGAAATAAACAAAACAAAAGAAACCTCTCAAAGGGTAACTAAGATAGTTTGCATGTCATTCATAGGATTGCATAATAGAAAGCAACACCTAGTATTTAACGCATTTTGAGCAAATAAAGCAAGGAAAACAATTAACATGTGACAATCACAAGTAGTTGAGCGCAAATAAATATGCGAACGCGTCCTACCCTGTAAGGTGCCTCTTTGTGCTAGAGGTAAGCCTAATCGCGCAAACAAGTGGTAACGAAAAATAGTTCATGCCAGTTCTGAGAAATTCAGACTTAGAGTAAGCAATAAATAATATCAATAATCGATAACAATCATCTCTCCGCCTTGACACTGCAATTCCGTTATCCCAACTAACTTCCAAAAGTTGGTGTCAACTCGAAATTTTAACACAGCTCATGCTCTACATAGCATCTGCACAAAATTCTAAACCCAAATGCCTAAAACCCGAAACAACCCTCCATAGCTTTTGCAAACATCCACACTCCTCCAAGAACAACTCCCAATTGTTTTACAACATCCAGGGAGAAATTTCCAACTGCCTCCACAATACCAAACTGCAAATCACGAAAGGCGCCAATTGGCCTTTCAAAATAAAACCTCACTGGTCCTCGGCTTTGGACAAGCCTCTCAGCTTCCTAGGTTTTGCAAGGCTCACAGACCTTGTTCATAGGGCTCCTCACTGGTCGTCGGCTTTGATCAAGCCTCTCAGTTTCCTAAGTAGCCAAGACCGCACTGGTCTTCAAGGACCCACTGGTCATTCAAAGAAACAGGGGCTCGCTCTCCTAGTATGCGACAACAATACTTCAATTTTTATAAAGTTGCAGCTGGATAATCAACATAGGCCTGCACACCCGCAAAGCCATTCACGAGAGGGACTCCACTGATCCTTTTAAAGACACCAGGGGCTTCGCCTCTTAGATCTCACTACACCAGGCCATCTCAAAAACACAAACCAACCAAATCTGCCTAACTTCCCCTGGACTGCAATTCTGTCTATGATCTCAATTCCGCTAAATTCTTCCATTTTCTGACCTAAAAGACAACATAGGAGACAAAATTCCAAATCTGATTCTGCTCAAAATACAGTTAGGACTGAGGATTCGTTATCACACAGCACATAATATGCATTGTCGTTAGATTTCAAGAACCCGTTGACGAAAGGGCGGTTTCTTAATTCTTGGAAACGGTATCAAGGACCGGGTCCAAACTAAGGTGTAAATGCATGCATGCTCCTAAGGCTCCTTCTAAGAGTGGGTTAACGGTTGAGGCTAACAGGTGAGTGGCAGGCAGCTTCGTGGTCGAATTACTCCCACGACAATCCGCCGGTACACCAACTCGTCAAAGGGTTCTTTAATGGAAGAAAGTGCGGGTGCGTATGCACACACCTCGCGGATATTTGAGTGAGAATGCAAGAGGTTCCGAAGAGTGGGGGAAATATGAACGGAATGCCAGTTTATATATGTGCATAAATAAAGGTGTAGTGACATGCTTTTCGTGGTACATAAACAAACAGATATAATAAAGCAAAAGAAATTAAGCATGCTAGTTGCAAATAACTGGAAACCTTTATGGTCAAAACCTTTATTTCTCCCCAGCGAAGTCGCCATGCTGTTGAACCCCAAAAATTACCCCCCGAAAAGGATAAATTCCGGAATATCGACATGATGGACTAACTCTTTTGGAGTTTTTGGAGTCGCCACCCAATTTAAGGAAAACAGGGAACCAAATTAGCCAATGCGTGCAAAAACTCCATTTTTATAAAAGACGGTCTTTTCAGAGATTCTAAGTAAGAGGTTTTATTAATTTCGGAAGAAGGTTTTTAAGGCACTTCCGAAATTCCGTAAAATACGGTTAATCCGACAGGTTTCCAAATATTTACAAGTGCGCTTTTCTTTCGAAAGAATTATTTGAATAATAATAATAATAATAATAATAATAATAATAATAATAATAATAATAATAATAATAATAATAATAATAATAATAATAATAATAATAATAGTAACAATAATAATAATAATAATAATAATAATAATAATAATAATAATAATAATAATAATCAAATAAATAAAAAGCTTATTTGCAAAATATATATTTTATTTGCACGCATTTGCTAAGATGGCTCCAATTTGCAATAAATTTAAATAACGACTTCACAATAAAAGGCAATGAACATAAAGTAAGGCAATATACAAACAATCAAATATTATTGATAAATAAATATTTCACGTATTTATTTACATAAATATCTAAGGAAAGGAATTCAAAGTTAAAGATAGAACCCGGGATATTGATCAACTCGCGGGAGCCTTGAATTTTCTAAATTTCGTAAGGTCTAATGTCTTGACTGCTTGAGTTCGAATTCAAGCCAAACGACTCCAATGCAATGGACTATCCCCATTTGTAAGTAGCCAAAAGCGTTCCCGAGTTGTTCGTGCCAAGATATACCTCACAATAAAAATGGGAATTAAACTGGATTAGTACGATAATAAAATGTAATAATTAATGAAAATAAAATAATAATAATAATAATAATAATAATAATAATAATAATAATAATAATAATAATAATAATAATAATAATAATAATAATAATAATAATAATAATAATAATAATAATAATAATAATAATAATAATAGAGAAGGGGTTTTGTTTTTCCAAAATTTAGGCTCAGGTTTGTATGGCGCGTCGAATAGAGGCTCGGGATTTGGTACGACTGCAAACACGGAGCCCGGGCCAGTGGCCATGCCAAGTACCAAACCCACCACTCTATTCGACTTGTTTTGCCTCAAATGCATACATTCTTCATCGCCTTTTGCTTTAGGGACACGGGGACGGGACCGTTCAAGCGTAGTATCATGTTCAAATTAATCCCGAGGCCTCAATACGTGTATACGTATTTTTTCATTGGCCAGTGTAGTATCGGTTCAATATCAGTCCATAGGTCTCAAATGAATAGTTTTCGTTGGCCTAGCTGTGCAATATCTGCTCAAAGGTAATATCTGTTCAGAAATTAATGCAGCATCCAGCCAAAATCGGTGATAGTCAACAGCAGCAGATAACTCAAAACAAATTAAGGAGTAGTGGAAATGCAGTATTATCCAAGAATGCGTCAAACAACGGCTCAAAATTTTAATGAAGCAGCAGAATCACAAGCGGAGCAAAAGTCAAACACAAACAGTAGTAACACCAGCCGGTCAATAATCCAACGAGTGGACTAGGAAATTTCAAGTGAAATAAATGGTGTAGTAGCATCTCAGCAGATAAGAACAACGGTGGAGATGCTGATTTCCCAACAGCAGAACACATGCCAGGGAAAAAAAAATAAATCGTCAGAGATCGGGACATCCAACGGAACGGGGAGGAGCGATACCGGAGAGACGTCACTACAACTCCACCATCCATCTCACCCATTTCCTCTGTTACACCGCTGTGACTGGATTCAAAACCAACATTGCCAAGACGATAAGCAGAGAGTCGCCGGAAAGTACACCTACTCCGGCGAACAAGTTTCCTCACAAGAATTACCTCAGGCGGACCAATTCTTGTAAATATTAAAACTAATATCTCAGGACTTAACTCATCCCACCTCCCTTTAACACATACCATTTTGCTCTCAGGTTCCATTTACTCTATCTTTTTTAAGTTTAGAGAAATGGGGTTTGTGATTTGTGAACTGAAGAATCAAGAAACGTTAGGTAGCTTTTGAGTTTTCCATTCTTGGGAGTTTTGGTTTTGGTGGGAGTAGAGAGAAATATCCAGGGTATAATGCCAAGTGGAAGATGATATTGAGAGGGGGTGTGTGAGAGGATCCGTGAATGATGGCTGGGGAGGCTGATGAAAAAATAGTTAGGGTGTGAGGATTTTTGAGATAAGGGGAAGAAGAAAGCGGGTATGGGCTGAGATATGAAATGAGGGATGTACAGTGCCTATAAGGCTTTGCGGAAACAGGCTATAATTTAATTTCAAGAACGATTTTATCCCTTTCTCTTTTACTTAAACTAATTAAACACCATTATTACATGAATAAACGGGGTTTAGGGTAAACAATGCAATTTGCCTTTTCTTCCAAAATCTCATTAACTCACTTTAAGGGATTTTAATTAATTAAAATTTTTATTTTAATAATTGATTTTTATTTAAATAATTTAGACATTAATTAAACTTCGGGACAAAATTGGGTGTCAACATGCCTAGGCTACAAAATGAGTTCGCAGACGCCTTGGTCACCATATCTTCTATGATCAAACATCCTGACAAAAATTACATTTACTCAATACCCATAGCAGTGAGAACGGAAGCAGTGGTACCAGCAGAGGTTGAGATACCATCTCTAAGGATCATTCAAGAGGCACAATTGAAAGACGCTGAATGGGTCAAAGAGAGGATGGAGCAGCTAACACTCATCGATGGCAAGAGAATGAATGCAATATGTCATGGGCAATTATATCAGATGAGGGTGACTAAAGCATTTAACAAGAAAATTTCGGAAAGATCTTTCGAACCTGCGCAATTAGTGCTGAAAAAGATATTCCCTAATCAAAAAAGGCAAGAGGCAAGTTTGCACTAAACTGGCAAGGGCCATACATAGTCCAGCGAGTCCTAACTGGAGGAGCACTAATACCGGCAGAGATGGATGGAGAAGTTTGGCTGAAACCAATCAACGCAGATGCTATCAAAAGATACTATGTCTAAGAGCTTGCATTAGGTAATGGCTTTATTATTCCGCAACATATCATGTAATCCGGAACTACGTTACAGCCTGATTCCTCGAGTGGGATACGTAGGCAACCTACCCAAGGTTCGGTCGCATAAATACAAAAATTCATTTTTCCCATGAAACAGACACTGAGGCAGAATTTTTGAGGAACTCTCAAAAATTCAGAAAGGACAGATAAAAATTGACACTGGGCAGACAGCCTGGAGGGTAGACAACGCTGAGGGTAGATAGCCCTGTGAGAAGTTTGGCATGACTGCTCGATGTGAAGTTTGGCATGGCAAATGGTAGACAGCCCTGAGAGTAGACAGCCCTGTGAGAAGTTTGGCATGACAGAGGGTATACAGCCTGATGTGAAGTTTGGCATGGCAAAGGGTAGATACCCCTGAGGGTAGACATCCCTGTGAGAAGCTTGCATGTCAGCGGGTATACAGCTCGATATGAAGTTTGGCATGGCAAAGGGTAGACAGCCTTGAGGGTAGACAGCCCTATCAGAAGTTTGGCATGACAGAGAGTATACAGCCCGATGTAAAGTTTGGCATGGCAAAGGGTAGACAGCCTTGTGAGAAGTTTGGCATGACATAGGGTATACAGCCCGATGTGAAGTTTGGCATGGCAAAGGGTAGAAAGCCCTGAGAGCAGACAGCCTTGTGAAAAGTTTGTCATAACAGAGGGTATACGGTGATGTGAAGTTTGGCATGGCAAAGAGTAGACAGTCCTGAGGGTAGACAGCCCTGTGAGAAATTTGGCATGACAGAGGGTATACAACCCGATGTTAAGTTCGGCATGGCAAATGGTAGACAGCCCTGAGGGTAGACAGCCCCGTGAGAAGTTGGGCATAATAAGAGGTAGACAGCCTGGAGGATAGACAGCCCGGTGAAATGATTGACATGACAAAGGGTAGACAGCCCAATGAAAAGAACGGCATAGTGTGTGGTGGATAATTTGGCATAATAAAGAGGTATACAGCCCAACATGACGAACACACGCGTATATGATGAGAAACCTTGGCAAGACGATCCATCAAATAGGAAAGTCCAATTATACATTTCCATATACACTGCTTTTGCAAAACTCACTTTTACTGCAGGATATACAATCCGACGATGCAAAAATTACGATCCGGCGCCTCGTAAAATCTCCGAATCCATAAACATTCCTCAAGAGTCGTGACAAAATTAGTCGTTCTATCAACGTCTTTGCCCGAAGACTCTTTCATCATCTCCGGGCAAAGAGGGGCAGCTGTTGACACATAATTTTTTCCCTCCTGTTTCAATAGTCATTCGTCAAACGAAATTGCACTGATAATGATACAATTACCCTCTCTCACCCCCATTCAAAGTTATTATTTTGCACAAACACGCCGATTAGGCTATTTTTAAAGACACTAGTACAAGCTACGACTGTTTTACAAAATTCGCACGTCCAATTACAATTTTGTAATTATTTCTATTTAGCAAAATTTCATAAATTTTTGTAAAATTTAAAATAATAGGATTCCCCAGCTATTTAGCTCTCAAAATTATATTTCTTATTTTTCTATAATTTTACGAGCATTTTTATACCTCAGCTGTGTACACCTCATACCTCACTTATCCACATCATCGCCACGTCATGTCGACGTGGCTTCATCCTAGCCTTCCACCCGTCTGATCTAACGGCTAAACTATACTTTCTTTTTTAATTACATCCCAGCCCCCCAAACCCTGTGAGGTCCTCTCAGTTCCGCCCTCACGCACCAGCCGCCCCTCTGCTTTATTCTCTCTCACTCTTAACCCTAACGACCCCCTGTCATGGCCATTTTCTGGCCATTATCGCCAGTGAAACTGGAAACAAATGGCACCACTATGATCCTCTCGTGGTCCGCAACGAAGCCCTCCCTTAATTTCCCAAAATGATGAAGGTCGAATCTAACCCTAATCGCCACTTCAGTGTCCATCCCCAGAAAAGATATTCCGGCACACCCTCTTTCAAAACGTGATCTGTGCCGACAAAAGAAGAAGGAAAGTCACTCGATTGAGACGGGTCAAAGCTGACCCAACTCTGATGTGCTAATTGGGTAATCCCTAATCCCCTTTAACTGATTGCCTGAATTTATATGACAATGTGTCTGAATTATCCTATTCTTTCTTATGTTAACATGACTAGTAGTCGTGAAAATTTGTGAAACTATTAGTTTTGTTCATTGCATTAGAGTTTGAACACTGGTTAAGGCCTGAGTTTGTGGTGAGCATGACTTCTGTCTTGAATTACTTGTGCTAGTATGTAAAGGAAAGTCTCATGAGGTATCTATACTTGTTCATGGTTGTTTCAGTGTTATTGTCCATTTACTGTATCTAGGCACATGTTCGTCATTCATTGCTTGAAAAAATGAATTTTGTGGCAAAATTCGAATTATTTGAAATAGAACCCATGATTGACGTTTGAATGGAAGTAGTTCTTTTGATTGATCCTACATCAATTAAGATCATCTTTAAAATCTATTAACTGATTCTTAAGCCTAAGATGTGCCTGTGATTTAATGTTGAACCTAGACATTGTTAAAGTTAAAGGGGAGGGAGTATAACTGATTGTGATTCTGTTTTCCTTAATTCTGGGGGCTGATTAGTCTATTTTTGGAAGAAATACCTAAGGGTGTCTCCTTTATTCTTAGAAACAATATTTCTTTACCTTCTATACTATACCCTTTTGAATTCAAAACCCCTACTGCCTACAACTATATAAACTTGTCTTCTTTTTACTTACACATACTTCACAAGCATACACCTACTATATAAAAGAAAAACTTATCGAACAACGGCAAAAAGCACTGTGTTTTCATCTCTGGGACTTCCTCTCACCCTTTCTGGATATTTTCTGGGAAGAGCTTGGTACTATTTGCACTACTACTCTCTGTTTTTTTCTGATTCAATAACAAGGTAAGCAAACATAGCATATACCCTTACTTATTCTTATATTTGAACTATCTATGTCTATAAATGTCTTGGCGTGATCTCTGCCTCTATGTGCTTTTATTTGGGGCTCTATTTTGCCCCATGCTAACCTCCATTTTTGCAGCATATGTGGATAACTTTAGGGCTATACCAGGGCTCAGTTTACAAGTCCTTTGTGTGTTTGTATGAGCCTGATAAAGGTTTCCCTTATAAAAAAGACTAAGCCTAAACAGGCTATGCTTGGGAGTGTATGCAGGGCACCATTCTTATCTACCTGATTTCTTCTAGTCTCCCTATGTGTATATTTGTTAGGATTATCCCAATTTGTATCTGATTAAAACAGATCACACATTTATTAACTGTGCCAATGGCCTCTCTTAACCTTCTCCTTTTTATGTGCTGCATCATGACTCTTTTAAGCTATGGTTTTTGATAAAACTTGCCTAACAGTCTATGGTGAGGGAAGTAGAACAATGCTTCGATTTAAAAACTGAGACGCTGAGTTTACTTGGAATCTGGATCATGTAATTGGTGCATACAAGTTTTAAAATTCAAATCATAATGTGTGAACTATGTTATTCTGTGAAGAAATATGAAATTTCAACGATAAGAGTTAAATGTGTAACCCTTGCCTATTATGTGACTACTTTTACAAATTAAGCTGTCCCGTGTTTACTTAAATAATATGGGCCCAATACCTATTTTAAATCTGGCCCTTTATGTATTTAAATCGATCTTTAACAAGATTTAAGCTCCTATACACTAATCTAATAGTGTATAGGGGTTTATAAGTTAAAGGGGTCAACTATACAAGTACATACATATTTTCTAAAGCCTAACACATATTATCATGTATTTGCATGTCTATACATGTATATGTTATGTGCGACAGCCCCTATGTGCATTTTTGTGTGTTTTTCGTGACCCATTTTTAAAGCAGCCCCTTATATGTAAAAATTTCGCTCAGAGGCTAGTTTTGCTACTGGTCTTTGCTTTGAGGCCACTTTTTTATTGGTTTTGCATGAGAAGCTACTTTTTGGAATATCAATACTTGTGGGCTGAACTTCATTCAACTTCAGCCCACAAGGGTTGAAGTTCAACTTTAGCCCACAAGGGTTGAAGTTTACGCATCTATGCCTAAAAGTTCAACCCTTGCGGGTTAAAATTGAACTTTATACCTTAGGCATGAAGTTCAACCCACAAGGATTGAACTTCAGCCCACAAGGTTTGAACTTCAGCCCACAAGAATTGAAGTTCCAAAAAGTGGTCTCTCATGTGAAACCACTAAAAAAGGTGGCCTCAAATCCAAGACTACTGGAAAAAGTGGCTATTCATGCACTTTGCCCCCCTTATATACATATTTTGTAAAATTGACCCCTAAAATAAAATAACCATTAAGGTTAGGACTCGACAGTTAATGTCAAGTCACACCAACCCTAAATAGCTAATATTTTCTTTCAAAAATAACCCCACCTTGGTTTGGAACAAAATCTAAGATTTTTCGTTAGAACTAGCTATTTCGTAAAATTTTTATTTCTGCAAAATATAGTGAACACTGAAAATTGAGCAAACAAACTAAATTGAACCAGCCCTTGTGATATTAGCCTTGCTGAATATATATTTGCAAATATGAGACCGAATGTGCGATTAAGCATAGGGCTTAGGCCATTCCTGCAAATTTAAAGGCTCAATACCATGTACTTGCTGCCCATATATACCGTTTTTCATGAATAGACTCGATTGCCTGACTGTTTGTGATTTTGACCTTCAAGTTAATAATATAATTTGTGAACATGATCAAATATTTATGTACGACTTGTTAGACATCCCAAAATTAATTGCTCGGGTGGGAACCCCCTTTTGTGGGATTTGGGGAAGTGCCTAACATCTTCTTCCCCGAGTCACTTGGACTTCTTACCCTCCAATCTCTAAAATTGAACACGTTGAACAAAATACCCGACCTTAGACATTTAGGTGACCTAATACACTTTAGAAACTTATATTAGGTGGCGACTCCAATTTCCAACTCAAATAAGTTACCCAGCCAAACCTGAGTCTTGACTCGCTCCGAGTTAGGTTAAAATGTGGGTATGACACAGAGAAAAAAAGAAAGTCAGAAAAGAGAGAAAGGAAAGGAAAAGGAAAAGGAAAAACATAGAATTTTCACCCCGAAAACATCCATGTACTGATGTTAATTCATTACTTTAGTTTATTACGTGCATTTAAATATATTTTAACGGTAGAAATCGGGATATTAGACATTGTTCTAATAAGTTAAATTGATAGTTTAAAGGGTTAATTGGACCCTGATAATGGAATTAATTATATATTTTAACTCAGGGAGTTACGGGCAACCAATAAATGTAATTTATTTAAGGTTTGGTTATGACATTTTGAACCATGTAGGTAGGCCTGGACTGCGTATCGCGTATGAAAATTCGGTGTCGGGTTCTAACCAGATTGTTTTAAGACGTAAGGAACGAAACTTTTACCCTGATTTGACATATTTTTTCTGCTTATTGAATAGAGTGGGATCTTTTGGCAGTGAATCCAAAGAGCAAACCGGTTGTTGAGTAGCAGTGCTAACTTTGGAACAAGAAAAGTGATATTATCCATTTCTTTGATGGCTTTTGGCCTTGTGGATATTCTACCACGTGATTCTTCCAGGACCTAGCCAGCCCGGCGTGGTTGAGGAGCAGTATGTTCCCAGCTGTCTACGATGAGCCATCTTTTTCATTAGCTATATTATTCAGAAAGCTTATATATATGTATGTCCTTAGGAGTTATCTTGTGTTATTAAGGTTAGATTTATTTTGTTCTCGGAATAATTCTAAGCCATTTATATCGATTCAGTCATTAGGATTCACCCGACAGGTCTAAAGGAGGTGGTCGGATGCCTACACAGCCTAGCTGAGAATTCGGGTTGTGTCATGAAGTTTTTCATAGAAGGGTGGAGTTGATATTTTGCAAGAAAGCAAAGAGGTTGAGGTGTAAATATTAAAATAAATAGAATAGAATGAAAAAAAAAAAAGATGACATAGAATAAAGGTACAAAATATCAAGGACCCGATAGATTATAGATAGATAGAAGATTACACACGTCTTTAATTTAGAATCATAAGATTGAAATGTCTCCCTATATTTTTTAAACACGGTGTCCAGTCAAACTAAGACACTTAAATTGGGACGGAGGGAGTATCAAACATGATACTTGATATTTTGTTTATAGTGGATGAAACATGATTTGAATACCATGTTTAGGCCAGAGGCCCATACCAAAAGTAGGAAAATGACGATAACCTGGTGAAACAGTGAACCTATAACGTTGTAGGATCATACATAATGCTATCTTCACCTCCATATGGGCAAAATTCATGCCAACACATTTTCGAAGACCAAAGCCAAACGATAAGAAGGCCATCAATTGGTCCCTTGTTGCTTTAGCCACCCCTTCAGCAAATCTCTGTGGTTTGAAAAGATGAGCAGCTTCTCCCCATATTTCACTGTTATGATGAACTGCTAAAGATGAAATGCACACTTCCATCCCTGCTGGAAGTCTCAGTTCACCCAGTTTTATTTTTCTTGTCACCTTTCTTTGAAGAAAGAGCACTGGTGGATAAAGTCTTAGAGTCTCATTTAGTATCATACCCACCTACAAGCAATAAATTTATGGATTAGAAATTCAGGGATAATTAGGAGAGGAAATGGGGTAGACAATTGCCTTCCTGGTAATGTATCTTAAGCGACAACGTCCCTGTCCAATTTAACTCAAACGGTATTACCCATGCAAATACTTTCAAAATAGGACATGTTGAACTATGAATATATTCATGATGGATCTACTTGAATTGCTTCTGTTGATCCATATAATTGCTTGGTTCTGTTTAGGCTACGCTCAAATTGACTCAACAGAAATATTGCTAAATATAAAATGAAAGAATGATTTTGAATTGACTGAATTGGTTATAAAACACGTTGTTTAAGTGGTTCCATTCATCGTAACCCAAGTAAACTTTTAACGTGATAGATCATAATTTGTTTATCGACTTAACCAGCTCAAATTTAGTTCAACCTTAGGTGGAACTTTTATTTGGTTGCACTTAAGAATTATTCTAAGATATGATTGTGTTCTTACCGTCTTTAGCCTTGAAATGCTTTCTATATTTGGATTTTCTTGGCCAAGCATTTCAAGAACTTCCTTTCTTGCTGTGTCTTGCCAATCCGTATAGACCGCTAGGAGAAGAATACTCCAACTTAGCACACTTCTCACTGTTTCATGTCCAGCAAAATAGAATGTCTTGCATTCTTCGATGATTTCTTCCACTGAAACTATTTTATTATGATCACCATTATGGCGACTCTCCATAAGTAATCCAAGAAAACCATCTCCAAAGTTGTCTGACTGTCCTGCTTTAACTTTGTCTTCTCTTTGCTTCATGATTCCCACAAGCGAGTTAGAGAAAGCTTTAAGGATTTGTTCTCCTTCTAACTCATCAGATGACTTGAAAAGTTTACTGTAGAGAGGCAAGATTAGCAAGCTATTTAATAAAATGATACAAATGAAAATTTAAGTAAATCAGAATTATTTTTAGCAATGCATACTCGACGTAAATCTTAGAACATATTAAAACTATTTCGTCCAACATGTGGTAAATAGTTTTTCCAACTAAGTAATCGCTTCCAAAAACAGATTTTGAGATGATCTCCAAGCTCAAAAGCTTGAATTCTTCAAACACTTCAATCTCTTTGCCTTCAAAAGATTTCCATGTTCTCAACATTGCTTCCACACTTGCAACCATTCCTGGAATCTTGTCCTGATTCAAAAGGTAATGTATGTGAGGTATTATTAGATGGAGTCTCTTGTTTCTTGAATCTTGATAAAATACTAATCTCTTCATCCCACTTTGTTTGTCGAATTTTTCTTAATAGTCCGTCCTAAAAAAATTGACATATTATTTCTAAATTTGACAACTTTCTCATTTACAATCATATAAATATATATTGCTTGTTTAGACTACAAATTTAAAAAAAAAATTCTTTATTAAATTTTGTGCTAAGTCAAAATATGATAAACAAAATGGACGGATGGAGTATGATTTAATTATAAAATTCACCTTCAAGCTTTGTCCATGGAAAGCATGGTTAGCCACTTTGCGAAGTTTTGACCATTTTTTACCTTCTTGAAAAACAATTCCACCCCCAAGGAATTTCTTTAGGACACCTTGAAGTTGAACCTTATCAAATGAACCTTCTTTATCGCCGAGAATTTCCTTGATCAAGTTAATATCAGTTACAATCAATTGTGGTTGAGTGTCAACCCAACGAAGAAAATTCTTTCCTGATACACATAATTAAATTCAAATTTCAATCAGTTTAAGGGCATTTGATTAGAACAAGTGGAAGAAATTAGAAGGGAAGATGAATAATATTACCATATAACTTGATCCATGAGTGGATATCAGGCTGCAGTCTAGGGAATATATCATGTGATATATCCATGGGAGCAGTAGTTGATTTAATTTCCATGTCTAGAATACCTTTGGCATTGTTCCAATTAGCAAACTTGTAAGGTGGACCAATGATTCCCTGTGAATTCATCAAATTTTGTAGGGAAATTGGATACCACCATGATTTGTATAAGAAGCTAGCAAGAACCAGTATTAAGCCAATTAGAAGAACTAAGATAATTGCTATTATCATGGCTTAATCCAAGTGTCAATAAGACCTCTATGGCTTTTTCTTTTTCTTAATAAGGAATTTGGAAGAAGCCGTTCTTATCAAATATATATGGTTTCCCTGGAAGCTGGTAAACTGTGAAATACTAATAATTAATGTCCAGTTTAAGTTAAGGGCAGGCAAAGAAGGAAGTACGGTAGATCACGCAATTGACTATAAATACACTTAAATATAAAATCAAAAGAGAATTATTGATATGAACTAGTAAAATGTAATTGTCATAGACATCTGTCTTTCGAGGTATTATTAAAATTACGCATTTTTTGCGAGGTATTATTAAAATTTAAAAGAGAAAGATAATTAATGATATGTAGTAAAATAAATAGTAAAGTAAGAACAAGACAAAAGTATATGAGAGGAGAAGGAAGAACTTGTATTCTCAAAGTGTTTTCAAGTGTATCTTCCATAGACAAAGTGTCCTCTATTTATAGGACTCCAATACATAGGAAGTTACAAGTCATCCCTAAATGAGGAATTAAGTAGGAGAAAGTGGGGTGAAATTAAGTAGGAGAAAGTGGGGTAGTAAATCCTATGTTACAAGTGAATAAATGGAGAGTAGTGGAGAGTAGTGGTCATCCACATTTATACTAATACATGTATTTGTAACACTCCCCCTTGGATGACCATTTGGAAGATAATGTACCTCGTTAAAACCTTACTAGGAAAAACCCGGTGGGAAAAAGCCTAGTGAAGGAAAAAGAGTACACATATCTTGTAATACGCTTTTAGAGCTGCCTCATTAAAAACCTTACAAGTAAAACCCAAGTGGGATAAAACCTTGTTAAGGGAAAAAGAGTACAGCGCGTATTTACTCCCCCTGATGAAGACACTCCTTGACATCTCGAAGACGACGCATCCCAATCTTGTAAACAAGCTTCTCAAATGTTGAGGTTGGTAATGCTTTGGTAAACAAATCCGCCAGATTATCACTCGACCGTATTTGTTGAACATCTATTTCACCAATATTCTGAATATCATGAGTGAAAAAGAATTTTGGTGAAATGTGTTTTATTCTGTCTCCTTTAATATATCCTTCTTTCAGTTGCTCAATGCACGCGCTATTGTCTTCATATAATATTGTTGGAATCTTCTTCAAAGGAAAACCACAAATGTGCTGAATATGTTGAGTCATTAATCTCAACCAAATGCATTCCCGGCTTGCTTCATGAATAGCCAATATCTCTGCATGATTTGAAGAAGTAGCAGCAATAGTTTGTTTCACTGAACGCCATGAAATGGCTGTATCTCCACATGTAAACAAATAGCCCGTTTGGGACCGACCTTTATGTGGATCAGATAAATAACCAGCATCGGCATAACCAATCAATTGTGACTTGGATTCATTCGAATAGAACAAACCCTTATCAATAGTGCCTTGGAGGTATCTAAGTATATGCTTAATACCATCCCAATGTCTTCGAGTTGGGGAAGAACTAAACCTTGCCAATAAGCTTACAGCAAAAGCTATGTCTGGCCGAGTATTGTTGGCAAGGTACAGCAGTGCACCAATTGCACTAAGATATGGTACTTCAGCACCAAGAAACTCTTCATCAGTGTCACAAGGTCAAAACGGATCTTTATTCACGTCAAGTGATCTCACAATCATTGGAGTGCTCAACGGTTGTGATTTATCCATGTAAAATCTTTTCAAGACCTTTTCTGTATATGTAGATTGATGAACAAATATTCCTTTAGGCAATTGCTCAATTTGTAGGCCAAGACAAAATTTTGTCTTTCCAAGATCTTTCATCTCAAATTCTTTCTTTAAGCATTCCATTGCCTTTGGGAGCTCTTCAGGAGTCCCAATGATATTCAAATCATCCACATACACAGCTATTATGACATATCCAGATCCAGACTTTTTTATAAAAACACAAGGACAAACTGGATTATTTTTGTATCCTTGTTTCAACAGGTATTCGCTAAGGCGATTATACCACATGCGTCCCGATTGTTTCAACCCATACAAGAATTTTTGAAGCTTTATTGAACAAGCTTCTCGGGAGCCTTTAAATGCCTCAGGCATTTTGAACCCTTCGGGGATTTTCATGAAAATTTCGTTGTCCAATGAACCATATAAATAGGCTGTGACAACATCCATTAGATGCATATCAAGTTTTTCTCGTACTGCCAGACTTACGAGATACCTAAAGGTGATTGCATCCACCACGGGAGAATATGTTTCCATATAATCAATGCCAGGTCTTTGCGAAAATCCTTGTGCCACAAGCCGTGCTTTATATCTAACGACTTCATTTTTCTCATTTCGTTTTCGCACAAATACCCACTGGCTTTACACCTTCAGGTGTTCGGACAATTGGTCCGAAAACTTCACGTTTTTCAAGTGAAGTCAATTCTGATTGAATTGCATCTTTCCATTTTGGCCAATCAATTCTCTGTCTGCATTCATTGACAGATTTTGGTTCAAGATCCTCATTATGTTGCATCACATCAACAGCAACATTATATGCAAAAGTGTTGTCGACAACAATATCATTTCGGTTCCATATTTTTCCGGTAGAGACATAATTCATTGAGATCTCTTCGATTTTAGTATTTTCAGGTACCTGAGCCTCTCCTGAAGAGGACTTATCAATTGTTATGTCTCTATGCTCTTCTTGAGCAATTACCTCCATATTTTGATCTTTTTGATCAATTGCTCCTTTTCTTTTTCGAGGATTTTTATCTTTGGAACCGGGTGGTCTACCACGCTTCAAGCGTGCCTTAGACTCACTTGCACTTATAGATTGTCCTACCGGGACATCAACTCGAACAGGAGCATTTACAGCTGGAATGTGGGATTTAGTAACCCTTGGTAGGTCAGTGAATGCATCTGGCAATTGATTTGCAATATTTTGCAAATACACTATCTTTTGAACTTCTTGTTCACATTGATTTGTACGAGGATCTAAATGAGATAGTGTTAATGCATTCCAGTCAATATCTTTTTCCAGCTGCTTATTCTCTCCCCCTAATGTTGGGAAAACTGATTCGTCAAAATGACAATCAGCAAACCTTGCGGTGAATAAATCTCCCGTCATGGGCTCAAGATATTTAATAATAGACGGAGATTCATACCCAACATATATCCCCAACCTTCTTCGAGGTCCCATTTTTGTGCGTTGTGGTGGAGCAATTGGCACATATACCGCACATCCAAAAATTCTAAGATGGGAAATATTTGGCTCCTGACCAAAAGCCAATTGTAGTGGGGAGAATTTATGATAACTTGTCGGCCTAATCCGAACAAGAGCTGCCGCATGCAAAATAGCATGACCCCATACTGAAATGGGTAATTTAGTTCTCATAAGCATTGGCCAAGCCATTAATTGGAGGCTTTTGATAAATGATTCTGCTAGACCATTTTGAGTATGAACATGAGCAACTGGATGTTCAACTGTAATCCCAGTTGACATGCAATAATCATTAAATGCTTGAGATGTAAACTCGCCAGCATTATCAAGACGAATTGTCTTAATAGCATAATCTGGAAATTGTGCTCTCAATCTTATTATTTGAGCAAGCAACCTCGCAAATGCCATATTGCGGGTTGATAATAAGCACACATGTGACCATCTTGTAGATGCGTCTATTAAAACCATAAAATATCTGAATGGTCCACATGGAGGGTGTATGGGCCCACATATATCACCCTGTATACGTTCCAGAAATGCAGGGATCCTGATCCCAACTTTAGATGCTCTAGTAATTAGCTTTCCTTGAGAACAGGCAGCACAAGAGAATTCTTTAAATTGAAGAATCTTTTGGTTCTTCAATGTATGCCCATTTGAATTCTCAATTATATTGCGCATCATATTATAACCGGGATGGCCCAATCGGTCATGCCAAATAATAAAATCATTTGATTCAGTAAACCCTGTGTTTACTATGGCATGTGATTCAATTGTACCAATGTTTGTGTAGTACAAACCGGAGGAAAGAGCGGGGAGCTTTTCAAGAACATATTTCTCACCCGACTTTATTGTAGTAATATAAAGATATTCAATCTTTCCATCAGTTTTAGTCTCAATATGATAGCCATTTTGGCGAATATCCTTGAAACTTAACAAGTTTCTTTGAGACTTACTACAATACATGGCTTCATCAATAGCCAAACTTGTTCCTCCAGGTAATAATAAATTGGCTTTGCCATAACCTTCAACCAACTTTGTACTACCACATATTGTACTAACATTGGACTCTTTATTAATCAAATAAGAAAAATATTTCTTATCTTTTAAAATTGTGTGCGTTGTAGCACTATCCAAGAGACATATATCTTTGTTATAGAGCTTGAATCCAACTGAAGACTGGGGAATTTCCATTTTCTAGGCTTACCGCTGGGAAAGATTGAAACTTGACTTGTAGAATATTAGAGCTCTTCGTGCTGATAACGTGTAGTAAAATAAATAGTAAAGTAAGAACAAGACAAAAGTATATGAGAGGAGAAGGAAGAACTTGTATTCTCAAAGTGTTTTCAAGTGTATCTTCCATAGACAAAGTGTCCTCTATTTATAGGACTCCAATACATAGGAAGTTACAAGTCATCCCTAAATGAGGAATTAAGTAGGAGAAAGTGGGGTGAAATTAAGTAGGAGAAAGTGGGGTAGTAAATCCAATGTTACAAGTGAATAAATGGAGAGTAGTGGAGAGTAGTGGTCATCCACATTTATACTAATACATGTATTTGTAACATGATACAATAAGTAGGCACGCATTTCTTTTGAGGTGTTATTAAAATATGAGAGTGCAATGGTGTTGACAAATAGACAACTTAACTGCTCCTTCCGTTCCAAATTAATTGACGCCTTTAATTTCTGAACGTTCATTAAGATATTAATAAATATGATATATATTTTATTATTTTACCCTTGCTGGCTACATTTTTAATATTAGACTATTTAAGTTTTTTTGAAAAACACTCCTTTAATAAATATGGGCGTAATTGAAAAAAAAATTGGCAAAAAATTAACAATTGTCCTTTTTTGTGATATGCACCCTATCCTATTTTTAAAAAAAATATTTTTCACCCTATCCTTTTCATTTCTTTGCAAAATAATTAAACTACCCTTTTTGTAACTTCTCCACAGGGCAAAACAGGAAATACATATAATAAATAAAATAAAACCTAAACTTATTTTTTTGGCATAGGTGGCTGGATTGAATAGAAACCCGCTTCCCGCCATCCATTAGAGCAACGTGGGTAAGATTAGGTAGGCATAAAAATATAACTAAGGCAGCAACATCTGTATTTTACTATAGTCAACTTGCAACAACAGTAAATCATCATAATGAAGGAGAAACTAAAAGGAAAACTGAAGGGAAAATTGAAAGGTAAGAAAGTCACGGTAAAATAGATACAATTTGTATGATCAACTCATTAGATAGGAAAACTGAAGGGAAAATTGAAAGGTAAGAAAGTCACGGTAAAATAGATACAATTTGTATGATCAACTCATTAGATAGGAATTGGATTGCCACAAACTTGTTCATGTTTACTAAAAGATAAGTGCATACATAAGATACAATTCATCATTTAGTATTTTTTTTTCTTGAATTCACATTTGCCAACTTCACCATTTGGTTCCTATGTGTTATGAATTATTCTTGGACTTATTTGAGTGTACAAATAATTAGTCGACTGGGAAGAAGCTACTGGTTTGGAACGTATACACATAGTATTGGACTATAATTGGAATCCAAGTTGAAATACATGGGAACCAATATTTCTTTAACACTTCAACATTTAGTGAAATTATGTTATTCAATTTGTTGTTGTACCAAAAGTAGTTATTCAATTTATTTGCTAAATAATTTAGATGTGTTTAATTGTTACCTGCAAGGATAATGAGCTTTTTACGGTAAAGATTTACCATGGAGGTAAATATATGAATGTACTAGAAACTATCTATTTGGAGGAAAGCAAAATTTTATCATATGAGAGTGAAATTAATTAAACATATAAAAGTATATCGTCAGATGAACTGAAGGAAGCTTCGATATCCTCTAAGTGTGGGTGAGATTGTGTATTTATACATTGATTAGGAGACAAATCACCTTGTCTACAACATAGAGTTCAATGAAAATAAAAGGGACTCATGTCCTTTGGTTTAGACTTGAGCTAAGAAAGTGAAAGTACGGTAGCTTTGGTTAAGAAGACAAATATCTTTTCTTGTTTATATTTAATTGATTTTCATTTTTTTTCATAAGTTTTATTTTATTTATTTGTATTTCCTGTTCTACCCTGAGTAGAGAAGTTAGAAAAGAGTAAATTTATTATTTTGCAAAGAAATGAAGAAGATAGGGTGCAAAACATTTTTTTTAAAAAAGGTAATATGCATATCATTAAAAAGGCATACGTTAAAGGTACAAGACACTAAGAACCCGAAATAATCTACTTCATCTGTTCTCTTCGTCTTGTCTTATTTGACTTTTACATTCAAAGTAGGAGTAACTCTTTTTAATATTGATTAATTCTCAAAAAATATTTAATAGGTGTAATTTGGTATACTTTACATAATACCCCGTGATTTTTAGTATATGTCAAAAGAACTAAAACGATATTAAAATGGAGGGAGTAACTTAAAAAATAATTTGACTGATTTATCTTAATTTATTCTTTAATATCAATTCATTACTACGTATTTCTTTTCATTGTATTAATTAATTTCTCTCCACATTTATTATAGCTAGTAGTTGAAATAGGCAGTTGAGTTCCTTTTTTACTTCACAGCTGACTGTGATGTATAGCATGTTTGGTATTGCTTCTCCAGAGCTAAAAGCGCTATTTCTAACAAAGGTATTTTTTTTGTATTTAGAGGTGTTTGGCCAGCAAAAAAAAAAAAGGGTAAATTTCATATCTAACCAAATATATACCATGGCCCTACATTCAAATAGCCATTGAACATTTTCACATATGCTAGCCAAAATTTACCCAATATAAATATGTCTAAGTTCTATTTCTAAAAAGCAGTTAAGAAAAGGAGAAAATTAAGGAGCTCAACTCCCACCCAATAAGGAGAAAATTATGGAGCCCTATTCCATCCAAATCATCTTCTTTGCTCGATTTTCCTTTTTTTTTTTTTTTTTTTTTTACGCTTATATATATTTAGTTCCACCAAAATTATTTGTAATCATTAAATATTTTTTTTTGCGTGAAAGGATTGGATAACAAAGATATTACCACATATGATTATTAACCTTGCAAATATACAATGAATATATCTTGAATACCTACACTGTTAGTTTTCAGATGTGGTTGCATATTCCATTTATACCATGACTATCTCTTGAATATACCATGGATATATCTCGAATATACCAGATATAGTTAAATTCGAGATAAATATACCATAAATATATCTTGAATATACTCAGATATAGTTGCATATTCCAGTTATATTGTCATCTATGTAAAATAAATTCATAATATAGAAAAAATATTCTGCAATATCAGTTATATACTACTGCAAAAAACATAACAATTAAAAAATGCATACAACATGAATATAAGTGAATAACTAATCCATATTGTTAGGATCCTAAGCACCATGATGGTTATGATCTGCTCCCAGGTGGTCCAGAACTTGCCTAGGAGTGGGGTGATGATCAAATGCATAACCGATCCACTTGAGGTGAGAAGGAAAACAAAACAAATGGAAAGAAAATATACAATAAGGAAATAAGAACAGCTAAATACATCCTCTAACTTCCACGATCCACTTGAAAGTTTTTTGTCGATTCTTGACTTTGTGCACAGATGCTTGGCAAGTTGTTGGAACTTTGTTCCGCATTTGATCGCAAAGTTCTTTTCTTTTCTTTTGGTTTGTGAAGAAAATTCTATTGAAAAGTTCTCCCCAACATGAAAAGACTAGAGCAGCAGCTGCCCCGAGGAACCCGAAAAATAGAGCAGTTTCATCTCCGCTGAATGTTGACATTTTTTTGGATCTGAGAGATGATTAATTTGGATCTGTTTTCTTTCTCAGAAGTGTGTATGGATGCTGGGGTGTGTATGTGGAAGCACGTTAATGAGGGAGATAATTTTAGAAGTTACTATTATCTCATTAATGCTAATTTAACTAAAAAAGAGGAGATAATTAATTGTGAGAATTAATTAGATTTAAACCTTTAAGTGGATATGCAAAATATTAACTGTCATTACCCATAAAATCCCACGAATATAGGCTTTAAACTAGGTAAGTCTGATATGAGAAGTAATGGCCATAATAAGTGGAATGCCTATGGTTAAATGTCTAGATAACATAAATAATGAATAATGTATCCATTTTACGTTAGGAAGACTAAAAAAGGTCTACTCAATGTAAAATTCACAAAAAAAAATTAGGTAGCAGCAGGAGCAGTTTTTCTTCTGTTGGGGAGAAGCTACAAATATTTGCTTCTTCCAAGAAGCAGAAACAGAAATAATTTATTAATTTTTTCAAGAAGAAAATATCCTTACCAAAAATAAATATTTACCAATTTATCTCTTATTAACTAATTATATCACTGTCAAAATAAAATTATATTTCTCTTTTTTATACTTTTTTATCACTTTATTTTGATTATATTTATGTTGTTCATACATTTAAATTTATATCTTTTATTTTATATTTTACATTTTAACTAAATATTTTTTAATTATAGTATTTTATGATAAATATTTAAAATTATCTTTTTATTTCTAATAATCTAAATGTAAAATGAACTGAGATGTTCTTTTTATAATTTGACACTTAAAGTACTTTTCGTAAAGATTAATCAAACACAAATTATTTATCAAAAGTACTTCTCCAATGAGCTGGTCAAACGCAAACTGCTTAAAAAGTACTTTTGCCAAAATTAATTTTTAAAATAAGCACTTTTTGACAATAATACCAAACCTGCTCCTAATTAAGCTCTGGTTTTTTATTGACAATTTTTGTGATTAATTAAATGCTTAGTTACCAAAAAAAAAAAAAAATAGTCTCACGGCATTAATTAGAAGATGACAGTGCATTGGTGTTGACGTGAGTGTTAAATGGATATTTTTGTGAATTAAACAATTAAAACTTATTTGCGAAAATACATTTTGATGTGTTTTTTTTAAAAAAAAAAAAAAAGTTTGAAGCAATCTCATCCAAATCTATATCTATATTTACACAACTCCTTCGCCTCACAAAAGGGCATGATTTGAGTTTCGAAAGTAAAATTTTTTACTTTTTATCGTAAATTTGTACTAGAATCTTTAAGTTTTAAGAAATAATATTTATATATTTTAAACTTATATAAAAAAGTACTATACGCCATAATAATTAACAATTCAAATAAATATATTGTGGAAAAAGAAAAAACTCATTTGACACTAAAAAATAGGAATAATATCATCATTTATGGACGAAATACACATGTAGACAAAAAATTTCACAACATGTACCCGCATATCACTGGTTATGTCTTTTTGTCCCCACTTATAAGTGGTTTAGCAAAATGGCCTCGGAAGCAACACTTCAAGTTATAAATTGACAAGTGCTACCTCTTCGAGAAATGTAAAGGGCAAGTGTGCTGCTTGCGAAGAGATTAAAAGGGCAAGTGTTGCCGAGGCAAAAGGGCAAGTGTTGCCTATGCAAGAGGGGCCAAAGTCAAGTGTTGTCAAGTGCTATCTTAGAGGCAAAACTTACTAGAAAAGGAGGGCGGGGCAACACTTCAAGTTATCTGGGAGAATGCGGAAAAAGATAAAAAGTCAAGTGCTGCCTAAGGGGCAATACTTACTAGAAAGAGGCAGCACTTACTAGAAAGGGAGGGGGCAAGATGCGGCCGTCGATATAAGATTTTGTTGGGGGTATTTCTATCTGAAATTTATTCATTAAAATTAGCGGAGGTTGTTCTTGCAAAACCACTTTAAGCGGGGTCAATAAGGCGAACGCCACTTGAATTTCCTCTGAAAGCGAAAACACATTATATGCTTTAAAAAGAAGACTGGAAAAAAGAGAGAGCTCATTTCTTTTCTAGCTTTGGCGGGAGGAATGAAAATCCTATCCTATACGAAGGCCTATATTAAAAAAAAAAAAAAAAAAAAAAAAAAAAAAAAAAAAAAAAACGCTTTGCCTAAAATTCCAGGTTGCCTCCCCTCTCCTCTGAGGCCGATCACATCCATTTTTGGAGCCCCCTGCTTTTAAGTACGGCAATGTATTATAAATTTCCCCACATGTAGAGGAAAACTAAGCGGTCAACAAGCATGCTTGGCTCTGAAGGGCAAATGGGTCTTTGACATAATCACCTGATTAATATTTGTACAACTTGCTTTATGAGATGGACATTTAGGACCCGTATGTTCATGGAGATTTTTTTGCTTTTTTCAACTTTTTTCCGAAAAATATGTTTGCGCATGAAAAATTATTAGTTTTCGGAGATTTTTTCAAAAATAGTTTTTGAAAAACTAAAAAGTATTTTTGACCATTTTTTCAATTTTTTTTTTAAAAATCTATTTCTCCACTCACAAAGTTCAACTCTTTTCTATGTAAAATTTATGTCCAAACACAACTTCAACTATGGGTGTCAAACGGGTATACGGGTCCGGGTTCGGATTGTAAAATTGTAACCCCGCAGGTTCCGGGTACGGGTCCGGATACAGATTTAAATTACGGGGGTTCTTAACGGGTCCGAGTTTTGGGTGGAAAAAAACCCGTGCGGGTTCGGGTCTTAGCGGGTACGGGTACGGGTTCGGGTCTTAAAAAATCGGGTTTGAGTCCGGGTTTTATTCTTTTATAAAATATTATTTTAAATACTTAAAAAAAAGACGAATGATAGGAAAAACTGAAAGACTTACTTTTTTTTAAGATACTTGAACTATTAAAGTATTGAACATTAAACTTCTAAATTTGAAAAGTGCAACATCAAAACTAGATAATGAAAATTCAAATTACAAATTTAAATATGCCTATTTCTTTGTGTAATTTCTTCCATGTCATTTCCTCATGCTCCGGTGTAGGTGCCATTGATAGTGCTTGATCATTTAACAGAATTTGTTCAAGGTATTATCTTGTTCTAGTGAGTCTTCAATTCCTTGGTTTCTTCGCTCCGATCTAATCCAGTCTCATAAACAAACTAGAACATCTAAAGCATTATTACCCAAAAGAGTGACGGGTATCACCTATTTGAGGTATATATCGAAGTTAATAGTTGAAGTTCTATACCATATTTGAGTAATATATATTCAAATTCTTGATTTGTTATGGAATATCAAGTTTCTTTTTTAATTAAATAGCTAAACTTGCTTCTCTTGAACATATTTTACTATTACCAATATGGACACAAAACGAATTAAATCATGAGTGGAAAACTTGTGTATACCTTTTTCTACACATACAAGTTTTAACACTCAATTTATTTTAAAGTATACGGATACGGGTATACCCAGTAATACCCCATAATTTTGACGGGTCTTAACGGATACGGGTATTCGTTAAGAAAAAAAAAACCCCGTTTGGGTAGGGTATTTTAAGGGGTTTACGGGTCCGAGTCCGAATTTTTGCGGGTCCGGATGGGGTCGGGTTTTAATGAGTCCGGGTCCGGGTTTTGACGGGTAGACTCCTACCCGTTTGACACCCATAACTTCAACAATCAAATATAATTTTTCAAATCAATTTCAAAAACTTTTTTTCAAAAAAATTTAATATCTATAACCAAACGGCTACTTAAGCACATGGATACTCGTGATTCATGAACACCTTCCCTGAATTAGTGGGCCTCACTTGGCTTTTGGTCTTTACACGTTCCTCTAGGCAACCAGTCTCTTTCCACGTGTTCCATGCAGTTTTACGAGTGATATATTCCCTGGTCCAATATTAGTTGTCTGCAATACTTCTGTTTACGAAAAAGAACCGCAGTATGCCATTTTGGCCCGCGTATTGCCGCGCCATACGTGGTCACCGTATGAAAAGACGGAAATAATCTTGAGTCCTATTTTGTCTATATTAGGCACGTGGCTTGCACACTCGAATTCTCTCACTCTCTCACTCAGCCGCTGCGGGCCCACTTTTAACTATTTTAGTTTAAATTATTCAAATCTTAATAGGACCTATATTCAAATATTTGTTTTAAATAATGTCTTTATTTTCGGACACAATTTTAGAATTAGAGAAATCATTGAAAAATTGTATCAAAAATGTTTGTGTTGTGCCATAACATTCAGAACATATATTATTTTTACTTTTCATTTATTTTTGGTATTAAACGACTCTTTCACTTTCTGATTTACTTTTGTTTTATTTTTTGTCACAATTTTATTTTTACTATGAAATTTGAGAAATCGTTGAAAAATTGTGTCAAAAATATTTTTGTGCTGCCATAGTATTCAGAACATATTTTATTTTTACTTTTCATTTATTTTTGTTATTAAATAGCTCTATAAAATTGGTGAAATTGTTGAAAATTTATATTTAAAATTAAATATTGCCGGGTTAAAGTATTCAATGAGAATATTTAGAACATATACCCAATTTTTGAATTGTACATTCAATCACGATAGACCGTTATGAGCTGGATATAAATAAAAAATCACAAATACACTAGGAATTCATTTCAAATTTTCTTTAACACATATTGAATTTCCTTCTTTACCAGGCAGTTGCATTTTTAGGAGCATCCAATGTCTAAGTACTTTTAATAGTAGTTAACTATATGAGTTTTGATGAGGGGGAGTAGTATTCAATGAGAGTATTTAGAACATAAAATTATGTTTGTTTTTTTATTTAAATGCGTCATTAATGATACGCGACCGCTCCCTTATTTATATTGAGTTGATTTCAAGTGAAACTTGTAATAGTACTTCTCCAAAAATATAGTTGCATACCTCCATTTAGTCATTTGAGTTGCCGTTTTGCGTTCTAAAGCGGTAGTTGGCGTATTTAGTGCATCCAGTGTAGTTGGACTTTTGATGAGGGTAGTTGGGGTTGTAGTATCTATGTTTTGTGTATGGTTTCAATGCATCATCTATGAAGTTCAAGTGAAGCTTTTAAATACTTCTCACAAACCATATTGGGGTTTCAGTCCTCCATCTTGATAAAATAATTGTTGTTCTCGTATACTTGTCCAGTCTGAAGTTGTAATGTGCTTAGTACTTAGTAGCAGTATTGACTTTCTCCTTTTTGTCCATGTAGAATACACCAAGTTTGCATATGCTGGGCTGATTTCGTGTATTCCCGTTATTTGTATTGTTGCAAGGGGCAAAGAACTTGTCTACTAACCAAAACAAGTTCTACCCATCTTGATTAATAAAAAAGTACCAGGACATGTGATAACTGCTCAATATTAAAGAGTACCTAAAATTCGATTAAACAAGTGTCCTTTTTTTATACATGTCGTTGGCTAAACTTAAACGACAGCGAGCGTGGGAATGTTGAATTCCTATCAGGATTCATACGTGCAGGAATAGATTATGCGACCCAACTCCTGGGGACTCGCCGAAAACGTGTTGGAGGGCTTACCCTACATGGGCCGAGCACATGCCTTCATTGATGGTGCGGCCCAATTCGCTAATTAATCAGCTGTGGCCACAAATAGTCCAATTATGGGTTTGCGTTGCTCCTGTTGACAGAATGAACAAATTAGAACTAATACGGCAATGATTTCGTTGCTTACCCTATTGGTTGAGGACGACGATATACGTACGGTGGTTAAAAGCAGAGGACCTGCCATTAATGATGGTAACTGCAGCAAATTAATGGATTCTAAGTTCTGAGGCGAAGTCGGAGCAGGACACATGAATTTATAATACAATTCATGGCAATATTGCACCCGTTAGTTAACAGTCATCTACGTGTTGTTGACATTGAAACTTTCGCATTAACTTATCCGCTCTTTGATGGTGTCAAGCAGAAGTCGTTAATTCAGACGAAACACCTACTTCTACTTTGGATGAATAGGTGTCTAGACAATGTAGCTGCTCAATCCTGATGCAGTACTTACTAATTTGTGGTTTTGATTTAGTTCGTGTCTAATGGACTGATTTCTGACTTCAATTGTATTCGTCAATGGTAATTGGAAATAAAAACAAAAATTTATTAATAACGTATGACATTCGGGGGAACATAGAACAATATTAGTCAAGAGCGGAGTACTTGGAGGAACATCTGTGCATGGAATACTACACCAGATAATACTGTAACTAGACAAGTTTCCGGTACAAACAAGCGCAACAAGAACAAAAAATCCATTCAAAATGTTCAAATGTGAACCCGTTATTACTTTTGTAGCTCAGAGGATTTTGTGAGGTAAGGGCAGTTGGAGACGAAGACTAACGGTCGGTGATGTTTGGCATTTTATGCCTATATTTCCTTAATATTTCCGCATATTTGAGCTTGTTTTGCACTCGTTTTATAGTTTGTGAATGGGGTTTTACACTGATTTGATGTAGTGTGTATGTAGGTTGTTATGAAGTGCATTTGGAGCCTTTTGGAGCTTGATTGAGCAAGAAAAGATTGGATTTTGATTGAGAATAGGATCGAGCACACGACGACACGAGCACGAATTTGGAGCGAGGAAAGGAGCAGTGATGCTGGGCGCTGTGGGGCACGTGGGGCGCCAGTTATAGCGCCCAGTGCCCCAGCGCTATAACCCACGTGGGGCGCCCCCAAAAGCGCCCAAAATCTGACGTTACTGGTTGTCCCAGCGCTTTCCGAGGCGCAGGGCGCCCGTTATAGCGCCCCGTGTGCGGTTTTTCACTTCCTATTTCGTCTAGGATTGGGTCTAACTTATTACTAGGTGTTTGTAAACACTATAAATAGTCTTTTACTGAGTTTTTGATAAGGAGTTCAGACTTTGGAGCAAATTGGAGAGCTCATAACATCAAGAACAAGGGTTTTTCTTCCTTTCATTAATCTATTACATCATTATTTCATTATTACATCAATTCTTTGTGTTGTTATTATGAGTATGTGTGGCTAAATCTATCGTTCTAGGGTTAGAGTATTACATGAAAGTTGATGTTTGAAGATTGATTCCCATTAATTGAATCCCATAACGGGTTACTTATTCTTTCTTGATTTCACTTGTGTAATTGTCAGGGCCCGATTATTACCCATTATCTATGGTTTTTAGATTGAACTCGAAAGAGGGAATTTAATTACGTAATAAGAAAGAATAGGACTAGTTTGTGAACCCGGGCATCGGGGAACCAATTTGTGAGTAGGATAGACATATACTTGCTTGCCTAGTTTAACTCATCACAGAATCCGTTAATGCGTGCACGTGATTCAACCCATAGACATATAGGGATTGGAGTAGCCTGCATAGACCGTGAAGAATCGAAAGGTTTTCACGGGTACATTTAATCTGTTAGTTAGTAACCCGGGATTTAAGAAGTGAATCAATTGGAAAACTCAACTGGATTGTTCGTAACTCTGACCCTGGACCGTCTCCTTATTACTGATAACAACCAAGTCTTGCTCCATTGTTTGAATTCACTCTTACCATTTTAATTACTGTTCTTTAGTTAATAAACTCATCACTATTGGAAAAGATCCCTGAATAGTTTATATAAATTGTTTGCTAGAATTCAGTCTGAATAGTCCTCGTGGGAACGATACTCGATTTATCACTTTATTACTTGTCGACCACGTATACTTGCGTGTCCGTTTGGGAGCAACAGTCGCCAGCGTTGGGGTTCCGGCGACCTCTTTTGTTCAGATCTGAACGGAAATCCATTCACAATGTTCAAATGTGACTGAAAAAAGATGATATGTCACACGCTACCTCAGCTTTCGTGTATTTGCAATCCCACTCGCGCGACTGAAGGGCGAGCTAGAGTAAGTGAGGACATTTTCGTATTTTCACCGTAGGCCACGTAAGGTGCGGCAAATTTGCCGGCAAAATGGAATGGTATGAATCACTGCACTTCTTTTTATACCCATTAAGAATATAATTAAGTAGTTAGTAGAGTATATTTTTTACTACGTTAACTCAATTTAATATTTGACTACAATATTAGAACTTTTTAAAATTCTTTTAATTATTAAAGCATAGTTGAAAAAAATTAATAATTTTACTCTTAAAATCCTAAAAGGACAACTAATTTAGTACACATCTTTTCACTAAAGAGCTAACTAACTTATAATACTTTTTTTATTAAAGGGATGAAACGAAGGGAGTACCACATCTTTTCAGTCCATTTTGATTTTATGGTGTTGTTCCTCATATTTCTCCCTCAGAATAATAGATTGCTCTTGTACTACATTGCTTATCATTGGTCCCACTAAATTTCTGGAGTTGTTCAATTAAAACTTTCTCTCAGTCCAGTTTTGTTTAATGTGGAAGGGGAAGGAGTTTGACAATAATGAATTACAATCATTGAGAAAACGCTCACCGACACTTTTCAGAAGTTACATTCATATTACGGAACACAAAGGCTTCTTTGAATATTTATTGTAAAAAATTTGCGTTATAAAACCAATTTGTGAGAAGGAAGGAGTAACAATTACTCATAACTAAAGCATTATATTTTCATAGGATATCTTTATAATATGATTGGGCAAACAAATGGACACAAGAATATGAAAGAAAAAAAGACTAACTTAAAAGAAACTACTCTATCCATTACAGCTTATGCGACAATTTTTGCTTTTTTATAGTTACTTTGCATAATTTTTGAAGCTAAATTATATTAGATTAATTTAATATTTTAAATTTAAATATTCGATATCAAAAAATTACACAAAAAGTACAATAAATTGCAACTGTTAGGTCTTTGGTTAACACAGGCTTACCGCGTGCCACAGATAAAATCTATGAACCATCAACAAATTAAATAAAGTGATAAAAATATTATCTCCAACATAATCTGCACAGGTTTTCTCAAAAGGCATATTAAATTCTACAGTAATCTATATTTAGAGTATAAGATAAGGATAAAAGTGAGCCTAAGAAAAACTGAATTGGCTGAAGGGTGAAGGCTATTGTAGAGCTTCTATAACATTTTAGGCTGTTAAATTCATTTATTATTTTGTCACTTTTATTTCAGCTTGCCTATGTAGCTGATTGAAGATGAAAATCAATAACTTCTTTTAATCCTAGAGTCAACAAATAGTTCTATTCTGTACCACCTCATTCTACTGCCTTCATCTGCTTTATCAATTTCTATATGGTTCTCCGTTATGTAATTCTCTTTTTTCCCTTAACTAGTCTTTGGGAGAATGCATTATATGTATATACCCTATTCATGACATAAATATGAATACTAAAGAAAGCAAAATATGGTATAATACATAACAGTGGGAAGTACGAAATACATAACAGTTCCAAGGAAAATACCAAATACTAGTATACAGTATGGCATGTTGGGTTTGAAAGAGGAAGTTAAAGTGGAAATGAAATGAATATTTATTAAAGATTAATATTTTATATTAATATTAAATATTAATATTTTATATTAATATCTTATTTAGACCGTTTTCGTAACGGAATAAAGAATTGGACTATTTATGCAAATATTCCAATAGGTGTCGCACTCTGCATGAAATGAAAAGGTGTTTTCACTGAGCAGCCACCTAGAAGGCTATTTTTATGAACAGCCACTTAACCCAAAATGAAAAGACACCTTCATGCCTCTTCATTCTAAAATCATGTCTTTTCATTCCAAATCTTGTGACTATAAATAGAGAGGCATTCTGCCTCATTTTCTTAATCCAAAATTCTTCTCTTTCTCTCTGCTTTCTACATTTGCTTTCCAAAACAAAAAGTAAGTTCAAGTCAGTGTGATTTGCAGCCATATTTTGAGTTCGCTGGTTACTGTGATTTGTATTACCGCTATCACAGTAAAGTTGTTCCGTTCTATCCTGGGAGAAATTAATCCATTAACCTTGGGTAACTGTGAGGAGATTAGATTTCTTAAGGAGAGGCAGTGTAGACTGTTGGCTCGGAATATTTTCTATTTCATCTTTTTCTGGTTTCTGGTCATTATCGAAATTGCAGACATCTAACAATCTTAAGAAATCTAATCTGTTTCTCTGGTCTGCTAATTGATACTGAACTGGTAGTGGAGATTAAAATCTGAAAAGATTTTCTATTCCAAACTGTTACTGTTTCTGGAGACTAAAATCTGAAAAGATTTTCTACTCCAATTTTCTTTTTCAGCGAATATCGCTAAGCTAAAAGCTTAGTGACATATTTTATTAATAATGAAAACCAAAGCAATGTCTTTACAAACTACAAATGAAAACAAAAGAGATGTGCATATTAAATCAAGTCTTGTTAGTACACTCATATGCACATTTCCTTGAGAATCAATCCCCCAATTGGATTGAGCATTATGAAATGCTAATACCACCAATATAAGGTCATGACTCCCACTGACAATGTACTTAACAAACATTGTACTAGAAACTACTAAGAGCATGTAAACATGTGATCCATTGTAGCAAGAGCTAATCCATGAGACTGTGCCTTCATCAAACATGATATAGATTGCCTCTAAATGCTTGTTCTTGTGACCATGTAGGCATTGAAGAAATGAAGCTGCACAGGCTGAATGGCACTGGTTATGAGAGGCCAATGACATCCAGCAAGAAAGATCAATATGCCACCAGTCAGCAACAAAGAAAACAAAGAAACTATTTCCAGGATTAAAGCACGATGACCTTCCAGCTAAACCAAGAATTGTGGCTGTTCCCTGACACTGCAAGCTGGAAGCTGAGTTAGTAAATGCCATAGCACCTTTAGGATGAGCTACCAGAAATGTAATTGAGCCATGACAATGTAAGCTGGAAATTGACCATAAAGCAATTTCCAAAGCAAATGTAAAGTGAGAACTATATGTCCAAATAGCTGCACCAATTAATAAGACAAAGTAGATAATCATGCGAGGTTGAATCTGAAAGCATAGACAACTTCTTAATCCTGAATGATAACAAGTGCATATGCTGCCAACTTATTAACATCTTTGTAAAAATATTCAGCATATCTTGTCATCAATTGAATCATGTAATACCTGCAAAATGAACAAACATTGTTAGATAAAAAACATGTCTCCTCCTTAACTGTAGCTAGTTCCATGCTCAACCAGTCGTGGCCTATAAGATGGCAACTGTGCCTTGTCCCAATTGAGAATTCTTCTCCCTTGCACCCCTAAGTCATTGAAGCTATGAAATTCCTTCTCCTCAACTTTATAGGCCTCATTAGCCAAGTGATCGGCTAATTTGTTGACTTCTCTAAGAACATGCAAGAAAGTGAAATGACCCCTACTTCTCATTGCACTAACCTCCTCAATAGTACCTGCTATGCACCATGCCACTTCCCAGCACCCTTCAATAATGTTCTTTAGAAGTAAAGAATCAGTCTTAATCACCACTTGTCCATTTACATGATATTGGAAATATTTCATAGCTTCCATAATGGCAATTGCTTCAGCCCTCACATTGTTGCCTTCCCCTATCAGGTTTGCTTTTCCAAAAACCAAATCACCCTGATCATTTCGTACACAAAAGCCATAGGAGCTCAAGCCTGGATTGCCCCTACTTGCACCATCAGTGTTGCACTTAAAAGTGCTATAAGCTGGGAGCCCCGAAAGTACTTTTGTGTACCTGAACTACTGCCTATAACCTTCAAGAAAATTCACCAAAGCAGGCTACTCAGCTGGGGCATTTGTCATCACTAGATATCTCACCTTTAAGAGCATATACAGATTCTTGGAGATCTCATGAGTCAGCCTTCTAAATGACACCTTCCCCCATGAGCAATGGTGTTTCTTTTTTTCCATAGTTCCCACATAATAAAAGCAGGAACTGCTTGGAAAAGAAGTTTCAGCCAGGGTCTCTTCTTGCATTGCCACCACTTCTCTATCACTTGCTTGAACCTCCAGTCATGTATAACAAACCCTAATGCATTTGCATAGTAAGACCATATATTTTTGACAATTGAACTTGTGACAAAGAGATGTTCTCTTGTCTCTTCTTTTGGGTGTTCACAATACCAACACCTAGAAGGCAAATTGTATCCTATTCTCTTCAATTCAGTGTCTAGAGACAGCTTGAATTCCAGGCTCTCCACAGCACAAAAGATACTTTAAAGGGCACACCCTTTAACCAAATGAGCTTATAGACATCTTGCACAACACCTTTAGTTCTAACATAGTGAAATGCACTCTTAACTGAAAACTTACCATTGGAAGTGAGCTCCTACCATGGAGTATCTCTAGGCTGAGTAACCTGACCAGGTTTTATACTGTCAATAACATGTTGAGCTAGCTCATATGGAAAAGCTTCACTTAGAAGCTGCTGATTCAACCGGTTAGGATCAAAGAAATCCTTCACCACATTAAGCTCCTCCCTGATGTAAAATTTCCTAGGGACAAGAAAATATAATGCCCCAAGCTGTGACCAATTATCATACCAGAGATGAGAAGACCTTTGCCTAATCTGCCACACTATTTCATGATCCACTATTGCTCTAACTCGTAACATCTTTTTCCAAACAGGAGAACCATCAGTGTAAGGCACCACAGAATAATGGATCTTCTTACATCATTTGTTGGCCATAAAAGTACCCCACAAAGATGTTTTAGTTCTGAAATTCCACCATAGTTTTGCAAAGAGAGCTTTTGAAACATCATACAATGACTTGAACCCCAAACCTCTTTCAGCATATGGTTTGCACAAAGTATCCCAAGAAGGCCCAGTGTCTCCTAGAGTGTTCTTCAGAATTGTTCTAAAAGAACTTTTATGTAGCTGATTAATGACATTATCAGTAGGATTCATAGTTGAAAGCAAATGTATTGGCATACTGAGCAAAACATGTTGGATCAAAGTAGCTCTTCCTCCATAAGATAACATTTTAGCTTTCCAAGCTTGAAGCTGCTTCATCAGTTTTGCTATGATATCATCAAATTGTGCCTTGTTTCTCCTTTTGTAAGTGATAGGACACCCTAGACAAGTAAAGGGAAAATTACCTCTTTCAATCTTAGTGATGTGTGCCACCCTATCTACTAGCTCCCGGCTGACAGTTTGATACATATAAGTGGAGCTCTTCACCTTGTTGATCATCTGACCACTGGTACCCTCATAAGCATCAAGAACTCCCATCATCAACCTCAGTGAAGTAGTGTCTATGGAGCAGAAAAAACTTGTGTCATCAGCATAGGCCAAATGGTTTATATAAGGGCTTCATTAAGGCATAGCAAAGCCTTTGAACATTGCATTCTCGTGTAGAGCATTCAGAGCCCTTGAGAGCTCTTTAGCAGACAAGATGAACAAGGTGGGGGGAGAGAGGATCTCCTTGCTTCAATCCTCTAGAAGAAGAGCAAAAACCATGGGGTTGTCCATTGAACAAGACAGTGTATCAATTGTTGTTGAGCAAATCCCATTTTCCTTGACACCTTAGACAAGAACAACCAGGACACTCTATCATATGCTTTCATCATGTCAAGTTTTATAACCAGATTTGCTTCGTTTGCCCTCTTCTTGATGTCATCAACAATCTCGTGATCTAGCAAGACATTCTCAATAATGTTTCTACCTTTGACACATCCAACCTTGAGTAGGGGAGATCAATGTAGGCAGCAACTGAACCAACCTCTCATGAAGAACCCTGTATATCACTTTATTAATAAAGTTGCATAAACTGATTGGCCCGAAGTCAGAGAATATGGCAACATTGGGCTTTTTAGGTCAGAGAACAAGATTAGTATGAGAGACAAACTTTGGGATTTCATGTCTACCAAAGAATGCCCTCACTAGCCTGATTACATCAAAGGCAATAGCATCCCAACAAACGTGATAAAACCTGCCTGAAAAGCCAGCAGGCCCACTAGCACTGTCTCCACTTAACCCAAACACTGCCTTCTTAACTTCATCAGTTGAAGGAAGCTCCTCAATAGCTCTATTATGCTCACTGGACACCAAAGTGGGGACATGAAAGAGTAAATCAAAGTTCAGCTCAGCCTCATCGCTAGTGAATTGTTGCTGGAAAAACCAAGCAGCCTCAGCAGCCATAGATAGCTGGTAGTGATGTTATGGCTGCTGAGGCTGCTTGGTTTTTCCATCTCATTTTCAAGGATAGCTGAGCTTTTTTCAAGGTGCAACACTCTCTTAAGATCAGCCTCAGCTTTTTTCAGTTGTTCTCTATGAAATTCACTAGGGGCTTCTTCCAGTTTCTCCTCATGAGCTTTAATAATATCTTCAAGTGATGCAATCTTCTGAAAAATATATCTAAAGGTCTGCTTACTCCACCTAGATAAAGCCTGCTTAACCTTCTCCAGCTTCCTATGAAAAATAATGAAGGGGTCACCCTTACAGTCACACACCCAATTATCCCTAACCACTTGCAAGAAAGTGTCATGTTCAGCCAGAAGTTGAGGAACTTGAAGGATTTAATAATGTTGTCAGCTTCAGTGGAGCATGAAAGTAACAAGGGAGAGTGGACAGAACCAGTTCTTGCAAGGTGTTCAACCTCAACTTTAGGAAAATAATCAATGAACTCCTGATTGGCAAAACACCTATCAGTTCTCTTCAAAATGAAATGATCTTCTATTCTCCCATTCCACCAAGTATATGTGCTTCCAGTGAAGCCTAGATTAGTGAGATTGCAAGCAGAAATGGTGGCAACAAAATCATAAACCTCAGTAGTAAGCACAGGCAGTCCACCATACTTCTCTTCTTCAGACATTATCACATTAAAATCATCTCCAATCAGCCAGGGTTTCACCATAGATGCAGCGAAGAATTGAAGTGAATCCCAAAGAGGAATTCTATCCAGCCTATCACATTTAGCATAAACCATGCTGACATAGAACTCTTTGTCCAACTGGATATGGTGTAGCTTCAAGGTTAGGATTTGTTCTTGATCATCAGTGATAGAAACTCCATAATCATCACCCAAAAAAGCCCAGATCTTTCCATTGACATTTGAAATAGACCAGTGCATATTTAATCTCAAACCATAGGATTGTACTCTACATGCTTCTTGAAATGGCTCCAGCAGTCCTATAAAAGAGAATGGCGGTGTCTATGAAGTGTTGTTAGCCTTGTAAAAACTTTTTGAGTGTTGACTGATTATGTTCCAAATCAAAGCTTTGTGCATCATTTTAAACTTTGGATTTTGAGCTCCTCACTGGTTGTATCCTGGTAATAGTGCCAGGATCTTTTTTGCCTCTCCTTCCTTCTTTCTTGGCTGCATCAATTGTCCTAGGAGATAGGTCACCATCCCTAGCTTCATGCTGAAAATTATGGGCAGTTGACTCTTCTTCTTCATCTTCAATTCTAGCTCCTTCTCCTTCATCTTCTTGCAAAACAATTTATTTGCCAGGGGTGTGCCTTTTTTGCCTTTGCAGAATACCCTTGTTATCACTGAATTGCTAGGAATTAATCAATGCCTTTTCATCTTCAGCGAGAACTTCTATAGATGAGCCTCTAAACAAATTTTCATCTTGTTGAAAATTCAAATCAGTGTCAAGCTGGGGCAGTTGAGAAGGAACTAATTGAACTGAAGTTTTCAAAGGAACATGTGCTTCAATAGGACTAGGATTAGGGTTTGAGGCAATTTTCAAAGTGGGCATGATCAGGGTTTCATTCAGTTGTGCAGTGAGCTTTTTTAGTATGGAAAGGGGAATTAAATCATGTGTAGACGAAATAATATTCCCCCAGCTTTATCGAGCAAAATCTTTGCCTCCTCATTAATGATCTTCAAGCTCCCAGCTTTATTTCCTACATTAATTTCACTCCAGTAAGTTTAGGAGTCGCCATTAACTCCTTACCCGACATTGATTCGGTTTCTTGAATATCCATGCATGGGTAATTGCTTAAACCCTGAGCTTTAATGCCCTTCACACTTACTGATGCATTAACTACTCCTTTTAGTTTCATTCCAGTCACCTTTACTTCCTTATCATTAATTACTGCACCTCGACTTCGTGGAAGATCTTAGTCCAGGGGTACCTTACCCCCAGCTTTCATATGACCATCAATAACTGAAACCCCAGATTTTGTAACATTTATTAGAGTATCAGGGCTTTTAACCGAATTAACTACCTTAACAGCTTTGTCATCAATATCATTCACACCTGTGGGAATTAATGCCTCCTCATCTTGTAGAACTCCATAAGCATTAGCATTACGTGCATCCTCCTTGTTACCAGCTTGTTCTTGAATTTTTACACCATTGTTCTTCTTCTTTGTTGCCACCTGCCAGGCATTAGGATCACAATTAGGGTTTTGTCTTCTTGTAGCATTTCCAAATTTCCTGCCTTGAGGTCCATTATGCACATAAGTTCCCTTATCATCTTTTGCACCAATATGCCCAGGTTCACCTATAATTTTACCACTTTTCAGCACCTTCACTCCAAAAGCCTATTGAGTATCACCCTTGCCATCATTGTTATCACCTCGAGCATTATAGTCCTCATACAAATCTGGATGTAGAACCCTACATTCTTCATCTATGTGTCCTTGCAAGCAACATTGAGAGCGATAATTTGGAAGGTAATCATACATAATTTTGATAGATTTAGAATGCTTCTTTCCCGTGTCTCCATCAACTTCCACAATATCAATTTATGAGGCAAATCACCTAACAAATCGATTTCCACCTTGACCCTAGCACAACTAGGGCATGTGTTATTCAAAGTAGCTGCATCTAAATGTAGTGGTTTACCAACTGCCAAGGCCAATGAAAAAATACATTCCTTAACAAAAAAATTGGGTGGCAAATTGGGGAATGAAATCCAACCAATTGCAATCGATGTTTCTTTCATAGGATCACACCAAGGATCCCACTTTAGTGTTCTCACTAAAAATGATTCACGTCCAACTTTAAGCCAGTGTCCCTTAGATAAAAAGTTGACATAATCTTCAAATAGTGAACAACGAATCAAAATACTCCTATAATCAAGTGAGTCAATGACACAATGACCCTTAACTTCACATTGAGAAGGAATTACTTTGCGTAGGTCGTTTAAATCTGGAGAACCATAAGTAAACTTCCCAATTATGCCATAGAGTAGTTTGGTTGAGGCAATGGACTGTTGCACCTCCTTTTTATTCCACATCATTGTAGGGCCTGCTTTTTATTCTTTGAAGGTGTCGAATGGGTAGGGTTGGGGCTTGAGCTGCATAGTTTTCGAGGTTTTGAGCTGGTGGTACAACTACTGCTGCATAGGAGGCAGTAGAGGGTTGTGTAGTGGGCTGAGCAACCCCAGTGGGGGGCTGCCCAGTGGCCGAAGAGGCCATGGAAAAAGCTAAAGAGAGATCCCTGTAAATCGCCTCAAATCGCCAAAACTAGAGAGAAAACATGCGGGGCTGGGTTGGGTTTAGGGTTTTTTACTACTACTCCAATTTTAATATTCCGTTTTGAATATTAAAAACTTCAACAGAATATTGAAATTATTTATATTGTTATTTGCAGTTTGAAGATATAAAAACTTCAATGTACGTTAAATCTGATTAACTGAATCTGACTGTGTTATTTTGTTTTACATAATAGTGACGAACACAGAAAATAACAACGGTGTTTCTGGTACACCAAATGCTTCCATTAGTGCAAGCTCCAGCTGGCCTGTATCTGCATCGGCACCGGTGAAAATCTGGGAAAGTTTGGCGGGATTGACTTCAAAAGGTGGCAACAAAAGATGTTGTTTTATCTGACCGTGCTGAGTTTGCAACGATTCATTAAGGAGGACATTCGTGTCCCAGCAGACCGGACTCCTGAAAATGAACGTTTCATTGTTATTGAGGCATGGAAGCATTCTGATTTTCTATGTAAAAACTACATTCTGAATGGACTGGAGGATGACTTATACAACGTCTACAATACTGCTGCAACTTCGAAGGAGCTTTGGCTTGCTCTTGAAAAGAAGTACAAAACTGAAGATGCTGGGATGAAGAAATTTGTAGCCTCCAAAATTTTGGACTTTAAGATGGTAGACAGTAAAACTATCATAAGTCAAGTCCAAGAGTTGCAAGTGATCATTCATGATCTCATTGCTGAAGGTATGATCCAAATTAATACTTATATCCTATTAATTATAAATTTCTCATTGAAGGTTTGGTCATCAATGAGGCGTTTCAAGTGGCTGCGGTAATTGAAAAGTTACCACCTTTGTGGAAAGACTTTAAGAATTACTTGAAACACAAGCATAAAGAGATGTCACTCGAAGATCTCATTATTCGTTTGGGGATCGAAGAAGACAACAAGATTGCGGAGAAGGAGGTTGCTCATGGAAATTCAACAGTACTGGAAGCAAATATTGTTGAGACAAATGATGCACTAAAGAACAACAAAAGGAAGAAACCTTCTGGACCAAACAATCAGCTGAAAAAGAAGAAATTCAAGGGCAATTGCCGCAACTGAGGCAAATATGGACATAAGCTGTAGACTGTCGTGCCCCAAAGAATGCCAAAAATAATAAAGGTCAAGCAAACATGGTAGAAGATACTATTTCTCGAGGAGTGCAAGAGATGGATCTTTGTGCAATGATTTCTGAATGTAACTTGGTAGGAGATCCCAAAGAACGGTGGATTTATTCTGGAGCCACCCGCCATGTTTGTGCAAATAAAGATGTGTTTACTGGTTATGCTCCTGCTGGACCTAATGAGACACTCTTCATTGGAAATTCTGCAACAGCAAAGATTGAAGGTTATGGCAAGATAGGCCTAAAGATGACCTCGGGCAAGGTTGTGACTCTCAACAATGTTCTTCACGTTCTAGAAATACTTAAGAACTTGGTGTCAGCATCACTTCTCGTCAAGAACGGGTTTAAGTGTGTATTTGTTTCTGATAAGGTTGTATTAAGTAAGAATGATAGTTTTGTAGGAAAAGGTTACCTAAGTGAGGGCCTTTTCAAGCTGAATGTAATGGCTGTTTCTATCAATAATAAAGCTCAAGCTTCTTCTTACTTACTTGAGTCAAATGAATTGTGGCATGCACGTTTGGGACACGTTAACTATAAAAGCTTGCGAAAAATGATAAATATGGAAGTATTGCCTAAATTTGAATGTGAGAAATCAAAATTTCAAATATGTGCCAAGTCTAAATTTGTGAAACATCCTTACAAATCAATTGAAAGGAATTCCGAACCTTTAGACTTAATTCATACGGATATTTGTGATATGAAGTCAACACCATCTTGCGGCGGAAAGAAGTATTTCATAACTTTTATTGACGATAATGCTATGTTTATTTACTTGGTAGTAAAGACGAGGCTATAGATGCATTCAACCAATACAATAGTGAAGTTGAAACAAAACTTAACAAAAGGATAAAATTGATAAGAAGTGATAGGGGTGGTGAATATGAATCTCCTTCTGAACAAATATGTTTGGAATACGGCATTATTCATCAAACCACTGCCCCTTACACGCCACAATCCAATGGGATTGCAGAAAGGAAAAATAGAACGTTAAAGAAGATGATGAATGCCTTGATAATAAGTTCAGGTTTACCTCAGAACTTGTGAGGAGAAGCTATTCTTACAGCTAGTCGAATACTTAATCGTGTACCCCACAGCAAAATACAATTTATTCCATATGAAAAATTGAAGGGAAGAAAGCCAAGCTTGAAGTACCTCAAAGTGTGGGGGTTTTTGGCAAAGGTACAAGTTCCTAAACCTAAAAGGGAAAAGATAGGACCAAAAACTGTTGATTGTATTTTCATAGGATATGCCAATAATAGTAAAGCATATCGTTTTCTGGTTCATAAGTTAGAAAATCCCGACATTCATGTCAATATGGTTATTGAATCAGATAATGTTGAATTCTTTGAAAATATATATCCGTATAAAAATGAATATGAATCATCAAGTGTTAGCACGAAACGACCAAGGGAAGGTACAAAAGGAAGTATGCCAAATAATGAAAATACAAGACGTAGTAAACGTCAAAGGACGTCTACTTCCTTTGGACCAGAATTTATGACCTTTCTATTGAAAAATGAGCCTCAAACTTATAAAGAAGCAATGGCTCCTTCAGAGTCTCCTTATTGGAAAGAGGCAGTCAATAGTGAAATAGAATCTATTTTAAGCAATCATACTTGGGAGTTGGTTGATCTTCCTCCTGGAAATAAATCTTTAGGTTATAAATGAATTTTCAAAAGGAAAATAAAAGCTGATGGTACTATTGATAAATACAAGGCAAGACTGGTCGTTAAAGGTTATAGACAAAAAGAGGGCCTTGATTATTTTAACACATACTCGCCGGTAAGCAGAATTACATCCATACGGATGCTAATAGCTTTAGCTGCCGTGTATGGTCTTCAAATCCATCAAATGGATGTTAAGACAGCCTTCTTAAATGGAGATTTGGAGGAAGAAATCTACATGGAACAGCCTGAAGGGTTTGTGGTTCCTGGAAAAGAAAAGAAGGTATGTCGACTTGTTAAGTCACTTTATGGACTAAAACAAGCACCTAAACAATGGCATTCGAAATTTGATAGTACAATGTTGTCAAATGACTTTCATATTAATGAGTGTGATAAATGTGTCTATATTAAGAACACTCCAAATCACATAGTCATTGGTTGTCTATATGTGGATGACATGTTAATAATGAGTAAACATATTGCTGACATAAATGCTACTAAGCGTATGCTAACTACCAAGTTGATATGAAAGACTTGGGAGTTGCGGATTTAATCTTGGGAATTAAAATCCATAAAACTCCTCAAGGTTTGGCATTATCTCAAACTCATTACATCAAAAATATCCTGGAAAAATTCAACTATTTAGACTTCAAAACTTCAAAAACTCCAATTGATGTGAATCTTGCCTTTACAAAGAATAAAGGACAAAATACTTCTCAAAAAGACTACGCTAGAGTGTTGGGAAGTCTAATGTACATCATGAATAGTACACGACCAGATATAGCTTGTGCTATAAGTAAACAAAGTAGATACACTGGTAATCCTTGACAAAATCATTGGATGGCAATGAAACGAGTCTTGGGTTATTTGGAGTATACACAAGACTATGCTTTGCACTATGATAAATATCCCGCTGTTATAGAGGGATATTGTGATGCAAATTGGATCACCGGCTCAAAGGAATCAAAATCCATAAGTGGATATATTTTCACGATAGGTGGAGGAGCGGTAGCTTGGAAATCATCCAAACAAACGCAACTTGCTCGTTCTATAATGGAGGCTGAGCTCATAGCCTTAGACAAGGCCGGTGAAGAAGCTGAATGGCTCCAAAACTTCTTGGAAGATATTCCATTTTGGCCTAGGCCGTTGACACCTACATGTATACACTGTGATAGTCAATCGGCAATTTCAAGGACTGGGAGCCTTATGTATAATGGGAAAAGTCGTCATATACGACGAAGACATAAAACCATTAGAAAACTTCTCTCTAGAGGAATTATCACAATTGACTATGTAAAGTCAAAGAATAATGTATCGGATCCGCTTACAAAAGGCTTAACTAGAGATGATGTTGAGAGATCATCAAGAGGAATGAGACTATGGCCGAGGACAAATCATCATGGCGGTAACTCTACCTAAAAGACTAGAGATCCCAAGATCTAGGTTCAAGGAGCTCAAACAAAGTTGTGTACGACCACTCCAACATTGTCAAACAACTCAACCCATCCTCTTTATAAGACAATGTTCAGTACCAAGGATAAAACGTTAAAGATATTTTTTTAATGATTATCTAAGTTTGATACGTGAATTATTAAATAGTGTACATCTACGGGATGACACATTTAGAAATCACCTATCTGAGTGTGAAGTGGAAGCTGCTTCAAGGAGAATTCTATAAGGCCAATTCTCTGTGCACTCATGAACCAGGCGGTGTTCATGGCTGAAACGAACACAACAATGAGAACTAAAAATGGTCAAGGATTAATTGTATAACATGTATTGTCTAGGTATACATCAAAGCTCGATGGTTCAAAGATATCAAATCTACCGATTGACCGAGTATATCCGATATATGTTCACTACGGAAAGTTCAAAGAGAAACCTACTAATCCAGATGCAATTAGCTCTTACTTGCAATCACATAGTTTTCTGCATGTTTTTTTTCACATAGTCATTCCCCATTCATTTGGGGGATTAAAGTGTTGTGAATGAGAAATGAAGGAAATATTTATTAAATATTAATATTTTATATTACTCCCTCCGGTCCATTTTATATGATGTTTTGGGTGTTTTCACACATATTAAGGAAATCACCTTTTTAGCATTAATTAGCAATATAATTGACCATATTACCCCTTATCCAAGCTATTATTACCGAAAGATTTTTTTTAAGTCATTTATTAGCTAGGGTGATATGGGAAAAAATCTTCTTGATTAGTGTAAAGATCAAATATTGTGGACCAAGAAAAGTAGGCCAAAACATCATATATTGTAGACCGGAGGGAGTAATATTATGTATTAAATATTAATATTTTATTTAGACCATTTTCGTAACGGAATAAAGAATTGGCCTATTTATGCAAATATTCCAATAGGTGCCGCTCGCTCCATGAAATGAAAAGGTGTTTTCATTGAGCAGCCACCTAGAAGGCTGTTTTTCATGAACATCCACTTAACCCAAAAATGAAAAGACACCTTCATGACTCTTCATTCCAAAATCATGCCTTTTCATTCCAAATCTTGTGGCTGTAAATTTTCATCATCCAAAATTCTTCTCTTTCTCTCTGCTTTCTGCATTTTTTTTCAAAACAAAAAGTAAGTTCGAGTCAGTGTGATTTGCAGCCATATTTTGAGTTCGCTGGTTACTGTAATTTGTATTACCGCTATCACAGTAATGTTGTTCCGTTCTATTCTGAGAGAAATTAATCCATTAACCTTTGGTAACAGTGAGGGGATTAGATTTCTTAAGGAAAGACAGTGTAGACTGCTGGCTCGGAATATTTTCTATTTCTTCTTTTTCTGATTTCTGGTCATTATCGAAAGTGCATACATCTAACATGGCATATATTTGCTTTTTATTCAAGTGGGCATTATCATGATGATTAATTTTATGCAATACATACTTGTAGGGATGCTAATTAACCTGGACCTCTCTCAAGAATGTTTAAAATCAAGTGTAGGCTATATATTATGCAAGTTATGTGTGTTCTTATAGAAAACAAGCGGATTCTCAAGCAATAAACATTATATGAAGCTAAGCGATCGATGTGGCAAAATCGTATAAGCTAAGGCTGATAATTGTGAGACTTAATTATAATTTTCTAGATGTAGTTTTAGATTTGGTATTAGACAAGACTTGGATGAACTCTTCTCTTTATTGAAGGTGGTTTAGTCCTTTAGTCCAACAATTTATGTGTGCAGTTCTAGGCCAAAGATTATTTCGGTGGAACCCAATGGTAGCCAAACTTGGAGCAATGCAAGAAGGTAACTAAAAATACTATTACGGAAGACTTTAAAAACTATAAATATCACATCTATTCCAAATTTTCTAGTTTGTTTGTCGAGAAGATTTAGCTAAAAGACCCTCCCAACCCTTTCATTTTTTTTTTTTTTTTAAAAAGATCTCTTAATTTCTTTTTGGTTTATTTTTGTTGGGGAAAAATATTAAGTGAGATTAAGTGGAGGTCGGGGGCCTAATTAAAAATAGAAAAACTTGTGGACGATTTTGAAAACTTGTGGAAAAGTATATATAAATCACCCAAATTTTGGGTCAAAATCAAGAACGGGTATTAGCTGAATCTCCTGACTTGCTCTTCCTTCTCTTCCAATTTTTTTGAAAGGCTTCCACTTCTTCCGTAAGTTTTCTCTCGAACACATAGTTCAAGTTCAAATCTAACCAAATAAACAATTTTTTATAGCAATTTTCTTGTGTTTTTTGAAGATTTGAATTAGCAGTTGAAGAATTTTGAAGAATTCCCGATTTCTTCAGGTGAGAAACTCTAATTTCGTTAGATACAAAAATTCTGGTTCTCTGCGAGTTTTATAACTTATAAAGAAACGTCAATGGTGTTTTCCGAAGCTATTTGATTTTTTGTTTATTGTTATTTTCAATTTTCAATTTTTTTATTTAGTGATTTGCTCGTTTTACTGCTTCTATATGTAGATAGAGTAGTGGAAAGGTCTAAGTTAATGACTACGACTCCTCCAAGTGCTAAAAATAATATACGAATGAAATTAAAAGAGAAAACAATCTGAAGAAGATAACAATCAAAGCACTAGACAAATTCCTAAAACTGATATTGCTGAAATAGATAAACATTCAGCAGAGGGTGAAAATAAATATCCAAGTGGTGAAGGAGAAGAAACTGAAATTTCCGAACTTGATAAACATCAAGCAGATGACAATCGATCCACAAGTGGTGGAGTTCCTGAAAGTGATAAAAATCCAGTAGCAGATGACAATCAGTCTCCAGTTGATGAAACTAGTTTAATGGATGCTGAAGTTGGTGAAAAGGAACCCCAAATATCTACAAGTGGTGGAGTTCCTGAAAGTGATAAAATCCAGCAGGAGATGATAATCAATCTCCAGTTGATCAAAACTGGTTTAATGGATGCTGAAGTTGGTGAAAAAGAATCCTAACTATAAAAGACCATAGAGGATTGCTTTGCAAAAGATATTGTAGTTGAAGAGGCCCGACTCGAACCCCAAACTGAAGATCTTTTGGCTGAAATCGACGCTTTTTAAGCTGATGAACTCTCCGATACAGGAAAAGGCAAGGAAAGTTGGGATGATGGTGGTGATGATGATGGAAAAAGTTCTGTTGCTCCTGAAGAAGGAAATGGAGAGCAATCATAAGAAGATGAAAGTGGTGTAGAAGAAGAAGAAGAAGAAGAAGAAGAAGAAGAAGAAGAAGAAGAAGAAGAAGAAGGTGAAGAAGAAGCGGAAGAAGAAAAAGAAGAAGAAAGTGATGAAGAAATTGATCAAGAAGGGGATAAAGCTACGGAGCCTGAGTATGAGTTGGACCATTTATCAATTCCTCGATGCATCAAGGAAGTCAAAGTTCGAAGGTATGGACTTAAAACTTGTTTTGATAAAATTCCTTTATTCCCATTGAAGATATTTGTTCGATCTAGCATTAAAAAGTTTTATGAATTCAAAAGTCGTTGAAAAAGTTTGAAATTAGAAAAGAAATTTAAGGAGCCTGTGTTTGGGAAGTTTGTTGAAATGTCCCAATTTAGGCAATTCAATGGATAGATGGTCCACTCCCTACTTCTGCGTAGAATAAAGGATAAAAAGCATGAGGTTTGGTTCTTATACGGGAAGCCAGCTTGTTTTGAGCTTAGGTAGTTTGCTCTTATGACTGCTTTAGAGTGGGGTAAAATTTAGCGATAAAGCAAATGATAAGGTTGTGAAGAAAGCTGAGGAACTTTATGAAAACTAACTTGGAAAACCCTCCACTGAGGTAACGTGACATCTGGGAAGCTTTTGATGTATTTGGAAACTAGAAGAAGATTTACCAAAGAGGAACAATTGAAGATGTGCCTTTTGTGGTTTCTTCACACGATATTGATGGCAAAAGATACCTCAAAGTCAGTTCTGAAGGAGTAAATTTGTATGGTTGATGATCTAGAGTTCTTCTCCAAGTATCTATGGGGCAGGTTGTGCTTCGAGCTGACGATTGAATATCTGAAGCCCAAGCATGACGTGACCAAGCATTATAAAACCTTCAGTGAGAAAGGAAAAGCACCTGGATATGCTTTTTTTGGCTTCCTCTAGGCATTTTTGGTAAGTCTACATAAACTAGTTAGTTGATTGTTAAGTTTTCATTTTTCGTACTCCGATTAAATCTTTCATCTTAGGCCTGGGTCAATGAAGCATTTTCTGCCGTTTGAAGGAGAGCTTCACTGACAGATCAGTCTCCTATGTTGCACCCTCAGATTCTCAAATGGTACAGAAAAAGGTGCCTAAATCCTTCGATCCATTAGTGGAAGGAAAAGATTAAACTAAGGTAATGTTGCGTTATTTTCATGTCACTAAATTAGCTAACTTTAAATATCTTTTAAATTTGTAAGAAACTAGTATTAATTTGCTCAACTTCTATCCAGATCGTGCACCCTTACTTATTCCCTAATGAGAAACAGGTGCAATCAGGGTGAGAGGATTTATATGTGCCCTATGAAGATGAAGTTAAGGATGCATCGGTGGATGCCCTTAGGGCTAAACTTGAGGGGGCCACAGCTATTAAGAAGACTATTCTTAATCCTGCTGGTGAAGGTAACATGGATGTAGATGGAGAAGAAGATGCAAGATGTGATGAAGATATTAGTGGAGCTCGTACAGGAATTTCTGGTAAAGGTACAGATCCTTCTAGTGGTAGTGTCAGTACTGCAGGTTTTTCTTTGGGGTTTGTGCTCGCTAGGCTATCAACAATGAAGGACAAATTGGTTGATGTTGCTAAGATGCTAGCAGAAAAACTGAAGAGGACACTATGCAAGTGTTTGTACTGTCCTTCTTCATGGTTGATGAGGCATGGGAAGAGGAAGGAAATGGATTGTGGTACCACTGCAAAGAACACTTCAATTCTATAAAAGAAGCGTACATTTGATGAAGTGGATGCTGCAATTGATGCTGAAGTGGATGCTACTGTCAGTGCCACCAGTGTCAATGCCTATGCAATTGATGCAAATTCCAATGCAGTTAATGTCACCAATGCCAAGGTTGCTGAGGAAGCCAATGTGAATGATAATTAAGTGCTGATGAAAAATGGTGAGGATGCTAAAGAACAGTTTTATGAAGCGGAGAATGCATCCCATGTCAAATTGGAATCGAACTTGAATGGAGGGGTTTGAGAAGTTGGTCAAGATCCCAAATAAATTGTGTCGTGCATCTTAGAGAGTCAGGACAAAGAGTGTATTAACAAAGATGGGAACAAAGATTGATTTGTCAGTCTTTTAAAGATTTTTGTTTTTTTATGTTGTTTGAGTGTTAAATAGTTGACAATATTGTGTTTTTAATCTTGTTCGAGTGTTAAATAGTCGACAATCCACTTTGGTAATGTATCACTTCCTTCATTTATCAATCAGTGTCATTCAATGCATTTTGCTACTGTTTAAACTGTAAGATTGCACAGGACTGATCGTTGATCCCTAAATAATTTATAAACTCTTGTGAACTATAACACTTGATTGTTTACTGTAATAGGTTGATAATCAAAATATAACTAAATATTGTGTGTAGTGGCAATTTTATTTTTTGGACAGCTAGGCATAAAACAATAAACTACTTTACATGGTCAATACTACAAACTGAAAAGCTTCGCTTGGAGCCTGACAACTGTCATAACCTCGAAGTCGAGCGAAGAAAGAGATCAGGGAGCCCTTCCTTAGAAGGAGAAGAGGACGGAAGAAGGGTGAAACCAAAGGCTCAGAACCAATCAGGAGTCGGAAGGCAGAAGAACTCTCGAGCACCAGGGTCCTAAGAGAAGCGGATGGAACCCCGTAATTTCAGCAATTTTGGTTTGCGAGTTAACGCCGTGGATCTAGTCGTCAATCACTTTGGTAGATTAGTCTGATGGCTGCCTACCGTGAAAAGAGCTATGGGGAGGAACACAACACCTGTTGTGACTTTCATCCCAGTAGTGGTCATGCCACAGTCGACTCTAAAGCCTTGATTATTGAAATCAAGCATCTGCTGAAGCAAGGACACTTGAAAGATCTTGATTGAAGAAGGACCACGACGTTCCAAAGTGCCAGATTCTGAAAACTCAAAGAATATCAATGCAATCTTTTCAACTATGGAGCCCAATACAGCCCGGGGGATTATGGAGTCATGGGAATTAAGTGGTCCAATCTTGTTTGGTTTGGAGGAAGAGGCAGAGCATCAAAGTGACCTCATCGTGCCCCTAGAAATATCTGCCTTGCGTGTCTAGCGAGACATGATCGATCCGGGAAGTAGCGTGAACATTATTTAGGGGGAGGCACTGTAGAATGTCGTCTTATGCTGCCGAGTAGCCTTGAGCACCCGAAAGATAATTAGTTTCATTTGGTCCTGAGAAGAGCCCATCGGAGAATTAGCTCTACCGGTTCATATACTGGCGTGACGAGCATAACCTACTTCCAGGTATTGAATTGCAATCTACCATATGACGTCCTCTTGGGATGGCCATGGATACACAGCGTCAAGGGAGTACCCTAAACACTTCATCAAGTTTTCAAATATCCGATCTAGTGTGGGATTGCTGACTTACGGGGTGAATGGTCTTCGCTTGGAGAGTACCGTCCTATCTATGGAAAAGATCTTGGTGAATGGACAGTAGCCAAAAAAAATATAGTCGAGGAGGAGTTCGTCGAGGTCAAGGACATGGAACGAGAATTCAGAGAAGAGATCTACGAACTGCGAGATTGGTTGGCGGTGATGGACCAGCTAGTCCCCAAAGCCACAGAATTGGTATGTCAGCTCTCTGAGGTGCTGCGAAGACAAGGAGGCCTCTATGGTTGATACAGAGTTACCTAACAGTGGGCCAGACAAATATGCAGTTCTTACAGCTTCCGGTGATAACTAAGCCAAAGCCAGGTGAGCATTATTAATATATGTCTCAATCTCGGAAATAACATGGAATGCAGTTCTTGTACGTGAAGAAAACAAGAGGCAATTTCTCGTAAAGTACGCCAGCAAAAGACCCTCGCGACGAGACAGGTTTTTGCCTTTACTCTTTCAGTTTATTGCAGCTTTGATCATGGCAACCCAAGAGCTGCGCTCATATTTTCTTAATCATACGGTCAGCAGGTCTCCTCCATAGTGGTACAGACTATATTGTCTAAACCCGGATTCTCTGAGGAGATTGTAGGATGGGCCGAGATATTGGGAGAGTATGACATTATCTACCAACCCCAGACAACCATCTAGTCGTAGGAGCTGGAGGGTTTTACCTCAGACTTCGTGGAGAAGCTGAAGCAAAAGGCAGAGGAGTCAATCAGAAATGAAGAACAATCGAGCCCAGGCATTGGTTGATTAGCATTAAAGTTGACGTAAAAGAAGAAGAAGCTGATCTCGATCTACGGGTAAGGACACCCACGAGGATGATTTTTGTAAGATCGCCAGGGCTCAAATCAGCGAAGCGGGGTATGAGCCATAATTCAAGCTCTTGACTTAGCTTACATACCGTAGGCCAGGAAGGTCATCCTCTTAAGTAGCTCTCAACCGATCGTCGATCAAGTCAAAGAAGTTTTTACTACAGAGGGCATCTGAACACCGGATCGGTAGAAGACAATGAAAGAACTCCTGAATAATGTTCAGACATGGGATTTTGCCTGCGAAATGAAAGTTCAAACGGTGGGCAAGCATCTAAAGATTCATACAATCACCAGATAGTGGTTGAATTAACCCTCATGGATCTGATGAACCTCGAAGTTCCAGACATAGGATCCATCGTGGGGTAGCATCATGCGCTAACCAACTACCTAAGCAAGGGAATCCTCCCTCAGGACAAATCCAAAAGCAGACAACTGCGGGGGCAAGCCGTTCATTATTTGTTTGATTGGTAAAGAGTTATACCATCGGGTTGTCGGCGGCCCAGAGGTAACATCTTAAGGCTCAACACCTTCGAGTAGGAAAGCCCAAGCGTACACCACAGAACTTTTCGAGGATCAGATATAAAGTATCTTTCGCTTTTTAAAAGCGTTTACTTTAGTTATGTTATTTCCTTGAATTTTTATCATAGTATTTTCATACTCATAGACCATGTTACGGTTTTTCACCCACAGGCTCTTAGACCTAGCGCCCCTTTTATCAATAAAACTACTATTTTTAGTCATCTTTACTTATTTATTCAGATCCATCTACGCCCCTTTTATCAATAAAACTACTATTTTTAGTCATCTTTACTTATTTATTCAGATCCATCTATGATCCAACTATTCATAGCCCCGGCCAGACCTAAGTTGAAGTACTACACTCACTTTTTGCTACAAAAAGTAGGGTACACTACTCGCTTAGAGCTAGATCACGTCTAGCTCAGCCACCACAAATTATTCGTAAGTTGAACTCTATAATTCAACAACTGCACCTACACGCCAACAGGGACGCCAGTTCGCATAGTGCCAGAAAGTCTTAAATACTCGAGTAACTAAGCAGAGACGTTCGAAGTTGGACACAAAAGTGCCTGCTATCACACGGGCTAAACTTGTCCCATTGTGGGCGCAAACAGCCATCACTTACAGATGCAACATAGCCGCCAAACATTGGTGCACAACGGACGTAATTTCCCAAAGCAGGCATACTGATAAACATTCTAAACTTTAGGACATTTAGGACGATCAGAAGACATCTAGTCCTTAGATACACAAACATACTGCATGACTATACATTAAAAAATATGTAATAACATAAGTATGTATAAGAATATTGATGAATGATCGTTTCATTAATAACAAGCAGCTCGTAGGCTCATAATATACATTTAGTTTTTCCTGAATACAATATTTTTTTATAATAATTGAAGGAAAAAAAGGAAAGGGAAGACTAAAAACAAAGAGCTCCTCAAGATTAGCATGGCTGAAGATCCTTCATCTAGATTGTAGCTACAAGCCATTTACAATCCAAAGTTCTTTTTTTCTTTTTACAGCTAGATATATGTGAGTATTCCTTCGAGGCACACGGTCGTTGATACAACCAAAGCCTGTCTGCTTGATTAAAGCAAGGGACCCCGGAAGCATATGAGTACATGCCTGAACTTCTCCTATCTTGTATGCTGAACTTAAAGAGAAAATTGAAGACTTGCCGCAAAGTTTGAAGTTATCCAATACCGGAAAAGCTTGAGCTGTGAACCTATCACGGGGGAACCTCTTCCCTCTGGTATCCCACCACCGAAAGCCGATGAAGTGTTGCAATAGCAGTTCAGCTGAAGTGGATAACCAAGGTGAAAGCCACGAACCTCGGGGGGATCCGAAGCTCAATGACACCTTAGCTACCCGTCCCTGTGAAGCTAAATCCTCTTGCATGCAATGAAATGGAGCCAAGCAGTGGATCGACAGCCCGATACTATTGAAGGAACGGCCTGGACACATGATTTATCCTGGCAGAGAAGCCGCACAAAAGTTGAAAGGACGAAACGTCATGACCCCGCATGACAAGAAGAATATCACAGCAACCGTTGTGTTAGAAGATGAGTGCAGCATAATCAGTGCACATGACGCAATGAAGACATCCCAAAGGACTTTATTAGAATCCTGATCAAACTTCATGATTCGGGGGACTTCATCCGTCTCCTTTTGAACGAAGAAAGAAAATGAGGTAACTGTCGCACCCCACGTTTTACCCTCCGAACCCCGCGCCCGGTAAAGGAAACTTGGGTAACTCATTTGGATTTGAGTTTTTGAGTAGCCACCTAATAAATTTCTTAAGCGTATTAGGTAACTTAAAATATTTCTAACTAATTTTAAAGATAATTTCGGGTTGGTCTACTAATCAAAGATTCAGGTAAGTGTTCGAAATAAACTAGTAGAGAGGGGTTAGGCACCTCCTATGTTCCACAAAAAGTGGTTCCCCACCAATTTTCTACAATTGGGTTTAGATATGAAATTTTAGCTAAAAGGGACAAAATTTAAATAATTAAATAAAAAGACATGGCATGAAAAACAGGTTAAAGTATATATGAAAAGGGTTAGCATCTAAAAGGGATACTTAATTCAAGACTAATTCTGCAATTTCAGCCGAAATTCTATCTAATTCCTCTGATGGGGCTAAAATATTAATCAATCTCATATTCTGGGGTACTTATAAAAAATCTGGAGGCACAATATAATTTGCAGAAGTAATCTTGAATGATAGCTGTATTGCACATATGATCATAACTTATAGAACTACACAAAAACAACTAATGACCAAATTAAATAGCCAACCCTAGGTTTATTTAACCTATTCGGATCAGAGCCAGTTTTTATCAAAAAAAGATAGTTTCAGAATCCACTACCATATATTGCTTGGGTAATTTTCATCATATCCGAGGGACTTAATTCTCTTAACAATCCCCATACCATCTTTAAGTTATTAACTAAAATCGCAAGGTTAACGATTTACGTCCTAAAGGCTTTACTAACGTCCCCCAACTTAATGTCCCGGAGGCCGTTGGAACAACTAAAACTTAAAAATATCTATACATCCTATATGTATTAATGCCCCAAATTCTAGACGCGCTAGGCGTCACACAAAGTACGGTCATGCTTATCACACAAATAGTGTTAAGTTAAAAAAAATAGTTTTAGATATAATAAGAACTCCAAATTAAAATAACAAGCTAACTTTGGTAAAAATCAAATAGAGCTCACGCTTATAACTAGGCTGTTTCTTTTTCAGAATCTAGGATTTGCAGAAATAATCTTGTTAAAGTAAAACCTTCATATTTTAACCATTTGCAGAAGCTATTATTGCAAACTGCTTCGACTTTCAGAACTCAACATTTACAGAAACAATCCACTTTCAGTTTCACATTCAGTTTTAAACCTGTTGCAACTGCTGCAATTTTCAGTTACAAAATTTACATAAATAATCAACTTTTCAATCTCAAGTTCAGTTTTAAACCTTCTGCATAGTCATTTTAGTATTCAAATAATAAAATAGCAGGAACAGACCACTTTTAAACCTGACTATCGATTTTAGCCTTTAACAAAAAAAAAAAAGTAGGATCGTAATTGCTCCATGTTAGCTAAACACTTTGTTAACTTCAACTATAACCTGTTCTAACACAAAAATAACATGTATTGACGCTTAAACAAGCAAGTAAATCCTAACAAATACATCTTCTTAACAAAGGTTCACAAATTTAGTTACAAACAGTAATACTAATAAGTAAAATAGAGGTGAAAATGAACGGGGGCCTTGGTCCCTTTACTTCACAAGTTCTCTTTAACCAAATATAGATTTGTTCCACGATTATAAACCTGCCAGAGACTTAGAGGCAAGAACATGACCATTGCCTATCCTTTTTCTAATCTAATACCTGCAAGAAACTGTTAACGCATTTTATAGCTTTTGGTTATCCTAGAATACGCATAAGAGGGTTAAAGAAAGGGGCAGATGTAGTATAGCAAATGCAGTTCACGTGAAACCATAGTCTGTCCTCGAAAATATGTATTTTATGTATATTATTTTAAAAATATGTCTAATATGATGTTCAAGAACCCATGTTCTAAAAAGTAATATGGTTACTTGGTGAAATGATGGTTCACTTACACTCAGGAGTAGGGATTGATCACATCTAAATATTTTTTAATAATTTTTTTCCTTCATATATCATCATATAAAATTATATTTAACCTATATACACAATATTTTTTTTAATGAAGGTTTTTCGTCGATCCATTTTGAGATGCTATAACTCCATTTCTAACAATGGTGAATCCATCCTCTTAAAATTCTAGATCCGTCTCTGGTTAAAGGGTGGCCTAAATAGACCAAATAGCAGACAACATCTGTGCTTTCACTTCAAACAACACTTAATAAATTATGCCAAGCAACCAACAAGGTTAAAGAGGTTAATACATTTCAGTTTAGCAATATACCTTAGAGCAGTCGAAACAAATAGGGAAAGAGTGATAGCAAGCAGGAACCACAACAACAAGACTTGAAGAAGAGTGCCAAAGGGTCTTGCTTTGGTTTTCAACCAACACGACCAAGGAATTAGGCAGTGTAGAGAAGTAGTAATATTTTAGAGAAAGGAAGACAGTATTTTCAGTGTGGCCAAGTGTTAGGTTGGTATTATGCTGATAAGGAAAAGAATTCAAAATTTTCCAATAAAAAGATAAATAAAATTCTGTTTTCATATAAAGCAAAAGGGAGGATATTTTTGTTTTCAAATTAAATAGTAAAGAGAAGATTTTGAAAATTATAAGGAGAGTAATTTAAGGGATCCGAAAATTCTATAGAAGGAAGGTATGATAATGTAGAAAAAGTTCTTTCCTATATAACTATTTTCTTCAAAAACCAATGTATATACATATGTATATCAAGTAACCAAGCTTTCATTATACGACTAATATTCAAGAATTCAAACCAATGGATGACTAGATACATAGCCGAAATGAGAGAAACTAAGGAAGTATCCGACTACGCTCACATGATATTAACACACATGATTGTCGAGACATAATAGAGTTTCTTACTGCAGTTTCGATAAACGGACAGACACTTTAGGAGTCTTAACTCAGAGATTACATGACACGATCAATATTCAAATAGTCATTCCATGATTAAGAATATTAAAGCAATGGATCAAACAATGAGTAGTCGACACAATTAAAATCATACTAACCAACTAACCTTAATTCAGAATAGGCAAATACATAGGTATGAATAAAAAAATAGAAATACATAGGCATGATATTTTCATGATTTGAATAAGAAAATAATAGAAAAAGGAAAGGTGTTACCCATTTCATGTTCGGGTCGGGTCAGGGAAAAAGAACCGGGTCGGGTCATCTTCAATTCTGCGCGGTTTTGCTTAGATATCATGGCGATTTGTGTTTGAAAATTCCCGTTTCTTGCCTTGTATGTGTGATTTTCTTGATTCTTGCTTAATATCCGTTGTATTCACTATGATTTGTATCAATCTTCTATTTCCTTTACGGGTTAGAAAAATCATGAGAGAGAGATGGGATTTGTTCCCTTTTTTCCGTGTAAATCGAGTTAGGAGAGAGATGGAGGCGTGACTGGCAGAGATGACGAAGTAGGGGTTGAGATTTGGATGGGTCTTTGGTGAATATGGACGAAAATAGGAGAAAGCGGGAGAGAGATAAGAGGGCTGGCGACTGAGTTTGTGTAAGATAGTTAGGGGAAGTAAATTAGGATTTTACAATGTGGGGGTGTGTATTTATAGATGTGTTAGCTTGAATAAGCTTGGAAGTTTTGACTGATGATTAAGGAACGGATTCAAAGGACCTTAGGATCGTTGCAGCTGAATAAATAATTATGCAAAATCAATTAAGCAGAAAAATTAATTATTATCCTGTTGTCTAATGTTTATCTTGATAATTATGCAGAGTTGTGCGTGATAAGAAAAGATTACATAAGATTAGGATAAGGCTTGAAGATAAGCAAGGAGTTCAATTAGGACTCAAACTCTTGGAGGCTTTAGAGTTCTAATTGCTCAAGACTCCTTAGATTTTAAAGCTATAAGAAGAGGAGCATTTCAGCTGTTGAAGTTACGCACAAATACAGAGAGAAAAGAGCTATATCATTGTTGAGTCGAAATTGTATTTGTGTAGTCATTAAGCTACAGGGAACTAAGTGAAGAACCTGTTCTTTAGATTGATTTTTGTCAAAGTTCAGTCTTAGTTCATCTGTAGTAGGGTATATCAAATTGTACTATTTGCTTTCATAGAAGTTCTGTAAGAGTACGCGTCATTCAAGTGTTGTTACTTGGAGGAACTTCACTGATCGTGAAAGAGGTCACTAAATGATTAGAGTTAGTCCTAGGTTAGTAAGAAGGTAGTCTTGTAACCAAGTGGGTCTTTTACATAGTGAATTTGAAATCCTACTTGGAAGAGTAGGTCGTGGTTTTTTAATCCCGAGTTCAAGGGGTTTTTCCACGCTAATATTGGGTGTTCATTTACTTACAGTTTTAATTCCGCATATAACATAGTAAAGGAACACATTTTAAGGAACTGGTCCTTAAAACAGTACAGTGGTGTATCTTGGGAAATAACAATTGGTATCAGAGCAGGTTATCCTTGAAGAGGCTAACACCTTAGCATTAGAATGAGTGCACCACAAGGAAACTTCGAGGGTCAGTCCACTGTTAGGCCACCATTGTTCAATGATGTTGCAGGTAAGGAAATCTGGGATGCATTACAGGTTGCTCATGAAGGAACCAATCAGGTTAAAAGATCTAGAGGTACACTTTTCTTTGCTGAATATGAAAATTTTTAAAATGAGAGAAGGAGAAACAATTTCTAAAATGTACACTAGGTTTAATGCTATTGCAACTGAACTTATCTCTCTTGGAAGAATCTTAACTGTAGAAGATAGAGTTGAAAAGATCTTGACTAGAGTACTTCCAGATTCTTGAAAAATTAAAGCATGTGCTATCATTGAAAGCAAGGATTTTAGTACTCCCTCCTTAGATGAACTTATAGATAATCTAAGAACATATGAATTGAGGAAGAAAGTCAAGAACATAGGAGAATCAGTTAAAACTGAACCTAACTTAGCTTTATATGCCGCTAACAATTTTGTTGATGATGAGAAGGAGCTGGTCCTTATAGCCAGAAGTGTCCAAAGATTCCTGAATAAAAAGGGATCTAGTAGACAAGATAGATCTTCTAACATGAAACAGGGAGGAGAATGCTTCAAATGTGGAAGTATGGAGCACTACATCAGCAAATGTCCAATCATGGAAGGAGAATGGAGGAAGAGATATATTGAGGAAAGAAAAAAGGCTAGGGTACAGGTTCGTAAGAAAAGTGGAAATCCCAAAGCAATGGTTGCAGGATGGCAAGATAGTAAGGATAAAGTATCCGATGATGATCTGGATGAGGATCTTGCTCTAATGGCTCTTGAAGACTCAGATAATGAAGAAGATGATGTGGTATTTGTTTCTAAACTTAGACAAGATGTGAAAAGCATGCCTAGAGAAAAATTAGTTAAAGTATTTCATACTGTGTTAAATGAGTTTAAATCTCTAACGGATGGCAACCATCAATTGCATGATGAAATTGATAGTTTAGGAGCAGAATGTAAAAAGGCAGTAATTAAAAATGACTCTCTGAAAAGGAAAATTAGTATGCTAGAGGAACAGGTCCTCACACTTGAATCAACTGTTCAGGAACTAGAAAATGAAAAATCAAAAGTTAAAACAGTTGAAAATGGTAAAGGCATTTCTAATTCTCATCAGATCATTGCTGAAGAGAAATTTAAAGTGACAGTTGATGAACTGTACAAGAAAAATGAAAAGATAAGAGCTTTGGAAGAAGACTTGATCAAAACCAAGATGAACTGGACAAAACTGTCAAATGGAATAAATCCTCTAATGCATTAGAATGGTTACATGAAAATCATAGTGGTAATAGGAAGGGTTTTGGGTTTATGAAATCTCAGTCATTGCCCAAATGGGGTTCAAAGAGTAAGTACCTAACTCTTCCTGAAAATTGGTTATGTACACATTGTGGAAATACTGGTCACTTGAAAAGAAAATGTCAATTTTTTGAAAAAGCTACACAAAGGAACAGGTCCTACAAACCTGTCAAAAAATATGTGGCTAAGAAAAGTGTTCACACAAAGAAAGCATTGCCATTCTGGGCTATGAGAGATTTAATTCACCCTATTGTTAAAAGAAAGGGACCCAAACTAGTTTGGGTTCCTAAAATTAACCCCTAGTTTTCTTTTTGCAGGTTGGAGTGAAAGTGAGGAGCCACCAAAATGATACATGAACAGTGGTTGCTCAAAGCACATGACAGTACACAAGGAACTGTTCCATTCACTCTCAGCTTTTCAAGAAGGATGTGTTTCCTTCGGTAATGGTAAGAAAGGGGAAATAATTGGCATTGCAAAGGAAAATAGGCATGGAAATATCTACAAAGTAGATCTTGTGACACTATCTGATAGCAGCATGAGTTGTTTAAGTGTTGTGCAAAATGATCCCCTCCTATGGTACAAAAGACTTGGCCATGCTAGTCTTTCACAACTGAATAAACTTGTGTCCAAAGATTTGGTGATAGGTCTTCCTAACATCAAGTTTAAGGAGGAAAAAGTATGTGAAGCATGTGCCAGGGGGAAGCAGGTAAAATCCTTCTTCAAACCAAAGAAACAGGTAAGTACTACCAAACCTTTGGAACTGGTCCATATGGACTTGTGCGGACCAATGAGAACAATGAGTCGTGGAGGTAAGAAGTATGTTATGGTGTTGGTTGATGATTACTCCAGATTTATATGAACTATATTTCTTGCATCTAAGGAAGAAGCATTTAATGCATTTTCAATCTTTACTAAGAAAGCTCAAAGGACTGTAGATAGTCACATTGTTGCCATTAGGTCTTATCATGAAACTGACTAGGAAAATTTGATCCTAGAAGTGATGATGAAGTCTTTGTTGGTTATTCTTTAAATAATAAATCTTATAGAGTCTTTAACAAGATAACATTGAAAATTGAAACAAGCATGCATATTAAATTTGATGAAACTGACAGTCTTCCTCAAGAACAGGTACATGAGGATGAAGAGATTGGAATGCTGAAACATGGTGAAATTGATCCACAAATTCAGACATTGGTTGGGGATACTATGAGAAGTGAACTGCAAGGAACTGTTCCTCAGGACAGAACTGAGAAGAGCAGTACAGAAACAGAGGGAACAAATGTTGGTTCCACCTCACAAACTGGCAGTGCTACTCCCTTAGTAACTGTTCCTCGGCAAGGAACTTCTGAAGATGGTCTGATACTCAAGCCTTACAAGTATCAAGGTTCACATCTTGTAAATTAGATAATCTCAGACAAGACTGCTGGAATTCAGACTAGATCAGCAGTCAAGAATCATAATTTGAGAAGTTGAATCAATTCCAAAGAAGTCAAGTTTGGCATCTGGAACCCAAACCAAGGAACAGGTCCATCATAGGAACAAAATTGGTTTTCAGGAACAAGTTTGATGAGGATAGTATGGTAACTAAGAATAAAGCTAGACAAAGCCTTGTATGGATTCAAGCAGGCACCAAGAGCATGGTATGAAAGGTTATCAAAATTTCTACTTCAGCATGGATACAAGAGAGGTAAAATTGATAGCACATTGTTTTTGAAAGAAAAAGGTATGCATCTCTTAATTGTTCAAATTTATGTAGATGATATAATCTTTGGTGCTACTTGTGAAAATTTAAGTAAGGAATTTGCAAACTTGATGGGAAGTGAGTTTGAGATGAGCATGATGGGTGAATTCAATTTGTTTTTGGGTTTACAAATAAGCAAACCTCAAATGGAACTATGATCCATCAACAAAAATATGTTAAGGAATTACTTAAAAGGTTTGATATGGATAATGCTAAAGAAATTGACACACTTATTGCCACTGCCACAAAATTGGATCTTGATGAACATGGAATATCAGTTGATCAAAAATTGTATAGAGGTATGATTGGTTCTCTGCTTTATTTAACTGCTAGTGGACCTGACATTGTGTTTAGTGTTGGCTTATGTGCAAGATTTCAGTCAGATCCTAAGGAATCTCATTTGAAAGCTGTTAAAAGGATATTAAGATATCTGAAAGGAACAGGTTCATTGAGACTTTGGTATCCAAAAGGTGGTAAATTTAATCTTGTAGGATATACTGATGCTGACTATGCGGGTTTCCTCGTTGATAGAAAAAGTACCTCAGGTATGGCACATTTTCTTGGTGAGTATTTGGTTTCTTCGGGAACCAAGAATCAAAATTCAGTGGCACTTTCCACTGCAGAGGTTGAGTATGTGGCAACTGCCTCATGTTATTCACAATTGGTGTCGATTAAACAATAATTACAAGATTGTGGTGTTGATGTAGGAACTGTTCCTATCTATTGTGATAACACTAGTGCAATTAACATGACAAAGAATCTTGTGCATCACAAAAGAACTAAACACATTGACATAAGACACCATTTCTTGAGGGATAATTATGAGAAAGGTTTGATCACTATAGCCTTTTGTCCTACTGATAAACAAATTGTTAATATTTTCACAAAGGCTTTAGGTAGAGATCATTTTGAAAGGAACATGTTAGAACTAGGGATGATTAAATTCACCTAAGTCTACTCAGCTTTACTTCAAAGATTGGCTAGAAAATTTTGCTTAAAAATGAATTTTATTAAAGTCAATTTGAAGTTTTCAGCTCAGTTCTATACTTAATTGTATACTCTATGCCATGATTTCTACTTAAGTTTACTAAATTTTAATGATGTTACCCTTATGTTCTTAGAATTTCAGATTATGCAATTTGATTGAAATTGGGTATGGGAACTGTTCCCTGTCACATTCTCAGGTATGTACTACTTTATTATTCAGAAATTATTAGAGTTTGAAGAACACAGGTAAGTAGACGAGTTTAAATCCCACTCAAACTCTATCTCTCTGAAATCAGTCCCTTTAAGGAACCGTTCCACATTCCATCTTCCACTTGAACTCTTAATCCTAATGGCTCGGTTTTGAAACGTTCGAGAAACCTAATCAGTCTGGAACTCTATTTAATCAAGGAAGCTGAAAGGTAATTCATTTTACACTCCATATCTATCACTATCCTTTACTTCTATATAATCTTTTAAGCTCCAATCTCATATTCTCATTCAAGAAAGAGTGATTCATTATCTTCTAAATCGAAAAATTGCAATGTCTCTCTCACTTGAAAACACTTCATCCATGCCTACGAATGAACAACCACCAGTTACAAAGCCTACTTCACCCATGCAAATAAATTCACCTCATCCAGAAAATCAAAACCCTGACTCTGAAATTCAGGGGGAAGGATCAGGTCTATCTGTTGCTGAGATACTGGAACATATGGATGATTTATCTCGGGCCATGATCCTGTATGAATTCAAGGTAAACTACGCTGAACCTTTAAATGTAGTTTATGATAAGGGTGAGGAAGTAGAGGGGCTAGGTGTGTTTGTACCAGAAAGTGAGAGGGAAAAGGAAACTATGAAGTGTTTAGAAGCTCCCATACATGAGTCTTCTGAGTCTCCAGTGGCTGCTTCTAGAGCACCCATGGAGGATGAAGAGAAGGTGGATGTAGATAAACCAGGGTTTAAAAAGAAAAAAAAAACCAAGGGGAGAGTTCTGCTAAGGGTAAAGGAACTGTTCCTTCCATTGAACAAAGTGAAAATGCTACCAAGAAGGAAAGATTTGGGGCTACTACACTGATCAATTGTGACATGACAGTAAATGTTGAGCCTGCTGCTGTTGGAGCTACTATTGTTGGTTCTTCCAAAGGACCTTTGAACAATAAGGTTAGGGTGCTGAGGCAGCATATTGATTTGCAAGCTGCTAAGATTAAGAGGTTGGAGGAAGAAAGAGACTTCTAGAAAGGTGAAGTTGCTAAGGCAAAAGAAACAAATGAAACGATTCATCAGAAAATATTTGAGTTGTTGCAGGAAAAGTCTCAAGGACCTGGTCCTTCCACCACCTGATACCCAAAACCAAAAAGCCATCTTTTTTCCAGTGGGATTTAGATTAGTTCTAGTCTGCTAGCCTTCTTATCTTTAGTTTTTGACTAGTTTAGCAGTACTTGCTTAGTTTGTTTCCCCTGGTTGAAAATCTTTTTGCTTATGATGTCATATCATCGATGGATAATATCATTTCAACGCAGTTGCTTTTTGTTGGATTATGTTTGCATTTTGAGTTGCCTAAAGGGCTATGAGTTGATTATTTTTATTGCTTATAATAATTCTAACTTATGCAACCTTTTCAATGATGCCAAAAGGGGGAACAGTAAGTATGATTTTGCCTGTGATATTTATAACCTGTTTAAGAAGAACCTGATCCTTAATGATGAAATTGATTTCTGCTAATGTGACTTTTACGTTGAAAATCGTGGTTCAGGACATTAAGGATATGAAGCGAAGTCTATGAGATTGTCATCATCAAAAAGGGGGAAAATGTTAGCTTGAATAAGCTTGGAAGTTTTGACTGATGATTAAGAAACGGATTCAAAGGACCCGTTCCTTTGGATCGCTGCAGCTGAATAAATAATTATGCAAAATTAATTAAGCAGGAAAATTAATTATTATCCTGTTGTCTAATGTTTATCTTGATAATTATGCAGAGTTGTGCGTGATAAGAAAATATTGCATAAGATTAGGATAAGGCTTGAAGATAAGCAAGGAGTTCAATTAGGACTCAAACTCTTGGAGGCTTTGGAGTTCTAATTGCTCAAGACTCCTCAGATTTCAAAGCTATAAGAAGAGGAGCATTTCAGCTGTTGAAGTTACGTACAAATACAGAGAGAAAAGAGCTATATCATTGTTGAGTCGAAATTGTATTTGTGTAGTCATTAAGCTACAGGGAACTAAGCGAAGAACCTGTTCCTTAGATTGATTTTTGTCAAAGTTCAATCTTAGTTCATCTGTAGTAGGGTATATCAAATTGTACTATTTGCTTTCGTAGAAGCTCTGTAAGAGTACGCGTCATATAAGTGTTTCACTGATCGTGAAAGAGGTCACTAAAGGATTAGAGTTAGTCCTAGGTTAGTAAGAAGGTAGAATTATTACCAAGTGGATCTTTTACATAGTGAAGTTGAAATCCTACTTGGAAGAGTAGGTCGTGGTTTTTTAATCCCGAGTTCAAGGGGTTTTTCCACGCTAATATTGGGTGTTCATTTACTTACAATTTTAATTCCGCATATAACACAGTAAAGGAACACATTTTAAGGAACTGGTCCTTAAAACAGTACAGTGGTGTATCTTGGGAAATAACAAGATGTAAAAGGAAAGTATTAGTTTCGGCCATTGGATTAAATGAATTGAGGGTCCAGATTTTGCAATGTAAGCACGTATATGTTGACTGTATGTATTTATAGCTGAGGTGTAAGGTATCGGGTTCTCTGGGGAGTTGTCCCACATACTTATATAGATTGTACATGTGCTAGAAGTGTGTATTAGTGAGATGTAGGGTTAGGTGGACGCTTATGTGGTGCATATGTGGATAAAAGATGATGATGGGGGACAAGATGTAGTAGAAATAGAGTTGTAAATTGATAATTTGGCTAGTATTTAATTAAAGTGCTAATAGATATGAATAATTAATATAAAATACGAAAAAATATAAATAATTTTAAATAAATATCTTTAACCACAAATAAATATAAATGAGCTCAAATAATACTAGTTAAATATGAATAGCCACAATTAATCTTTAAATTATGTCGTAATGCATTAAATTGCGCAAATAGTATATGTAGTTTTGAAGATAGCTTAAACGGTGCAATTACGTAATATTGTAACATTTAAGTAAGTATAATATAAATAGAGGAATAATAATAGTATTACACACGTAAATGCATGTCATCTAACGTAATTTTATTTCAAAAATAATATTACATCTTTTAATTAAATATAGCTAAATTTTGAAAAATGGAGGGATAAAATTGGGTGTCAACATCTGCCCCTCTTTGCTCGGGGATGATGAAAGAGTCTTCGAAAGAAAGATAGTTAACGAAGTAGCCAATTTTGTCACGGCGGATGGAATGTCATATAGCTTGTGTGAAAGGTTTATGACGCACGAGTAAGGGTTTGATGGCACGATTTTAGGAATGGGAATAGGAATTCATGATGAGAAATGGGAAGGACGCGACCACTCCTCAATACTGTATGTGGAAATCTCTCTGTAATCTCTCTTATGAACTTGTGATGCATGTGTCATTCTAATGGTCATGCAGAAAATATCTACTTATCTTTCATGTGAGTCGCGGCAGTGCTTGTATTTAGAGATATTTCCTCCCTGAGAGGCATTGTTTCCTCGTCTCGTAGGTATCAAAACGTGATTTTGATTGTTTTGCTTTTCACGTTGTATGTATCCCTACTAACACGGGCTTCATTTGTCTTTTCAATTGACGAGTATCTAAATTGTTTGCTCAATGCTGTCTTGTCTGTATAGTAAGCTTTCGTGTCTGTATAGTAAGTTTATTATTATTACCTTGCCCACAAGTGCGGACTCTACATTTTCATCCATAACTGCGAATCATGTACCTCCTCAATACTATGCCCATATATGCAAACCTTATGTTTGTTTGATTGATGTCTCGTCCATAAACGCGGGCTCCATACTTTCCATCTACAAATGCGGACCATATGTCTCTTCAATACTATGCCCACAAACGCGGACCCTATGTTGTTTTCATTGCTAGCTCATCCATAGACATGAATCATGTACCTTTCCAATGCTATATCGACTATCACATGCCCTGTATTGTTTTCATTAATGACTTCTCCACAATCACGGACCTCATGCTTCTTCAGTTGCTGAATATGCCCACAAATGCTGACCCTGGGCTGCTTTAAATTACTGAACTATGCCCACAAATGAGGGCCCTACTTTGCTTCAAATTGTTGAACTATGCCCACAAACGTGAACCCGGCTCTACTTCAAATTTCCAAACTATGCCCACAAACGCGAACTCTGCTCTGCTTCAAACTGCCGAACTATGCCCATAAATGCGACCCTAGGCTGCTTCAAATTGCCGAACTATGCCTATAAACGCGGACCCTACTCTGTTGTCATTGTTGTCATGTTCAAACACAAACACTATATATCCGCCGATGCAAATTCTATGCTCATTCAATTGATGTCATGTCCACAAATGCGAACCTTATATATCCACCGACGTAGATTGTATGCTTCTCAAATTGATGTCATGTTCCCAAACACGAACCCTATATATCCACCGACGTGGATTCTATGCTTCTTCAAATGATGTCATGTCCACAAATGCGAACCCTATATATCCACCTATGCGGATTCTATGCTTCTCAAATGATGTCATGTCCACAAACGCGAACCTTATATATCCATCGATGCAGATTCTATGCTCTGATAATCTAATAAATTTTATTTTGCAAGAATTGTTAATTATACTCGGTACCTGTGTAAACCTGCAATCAAAGAAAACTAGTGAGTTTTTGGGAGGAGGTTGACTTGTGCATTTGTTGTGCTTTGATTTGTTGTCGCATCTTGCATACTTGTCTTTTTGTGATATCTCCCTTTCCAAGCGTCGAACCTTAGTCGAGTTGGGATATGCATGTGTTTTGAAAAGTAGTATTTAAAGAGTAATACAAATTTGTTTTATTGAATCATAGACCGCTGTTGTTTGGACATAATTTTCTCTATATCCATTTGTTGTTCAAAGGTCATCTGTTTCGAAATCTTGAGTATGCTGCTTTAAATTTTTGATGTCCCTCAAAAATTCTGCCCCAGTGTGTTATGATGCATTCTTTGAATATTTTTAGGGAAACTCAAAAAATTCTGCTCCAGTGTCCAATAAAATTCTTTTATGACGTGACCGTGCCTTGAGTAGGCTGCCTACGTACCCCTATTGGGAATCAGGTCGCTACGTAGTTCAAATTCCATGAAATGAATGTTGCTGATGTCAACTTGATTTGTAGTATCTTATGATTGCGTTTGAGTGAAAGGATTTTTTTTGTACTTCGCGATTCATCTTTGTTGATATTAATGCCCATCTTACCAATATTGTGTGCATGACACAAGGATCTTGCTTTGTCTCAATTTGGAGAATTCCTTTTTAGGGTCAACTGTCTTGCTTTAACGTCCTTGTTAAATTTCTTTGCCATTCTATTGCTTGTTGTGTTCATAATTTGCTATCCATGAGCATCACTTGCTCGAGTATGTTTTTGACCCATTTGAGATTGTCTAATTTTTATTCTTATATGTATCTCTACTATTTCACCTTGAATTGTAAGTCATCTTCCTCAATATGCTCTTGCCTCAGTTGTCTGCTATAAGATTTCCGTGATTAACCATGAAGTTCCTTAAATGTCCTTTGTAGAATCATCATAGACCTGACTTGTACTCGTTCTTTGGACTGCTCTCTCACATCGCAGTCGCATATTCAATGGAATTAAAATGATTTTGCAGAAAGTGAATGATGCATACTCAAAAATGAAAAATAGGAAATGTTTTTATTATTGGACTTAAGAAATAATCTTCAAAAGGAAACAATGATTCAACAAAGTTGAAAAACAAAGAAAGCAAAAGCTAACGACTCGGAGTCCTGTTTTATTTAAGAAAACAACTAATGCCCCAGCTCCACTATGGTTCTTGGCATGCTGCAGGTTTAGTTGTTCAGCATTATTTTAGTTTCAGTTTTCTGGATGTTTAGGGCCTCAGTATGCTTTTCGGGAACTGCACTATATACTTCTATAAATAGCTTCTTTAGACCGGTTAACTCATCTTCAACACCATGAACACCTTTGACAAGTCCTTCTCCATCAAGAGTTTTCATGCAGCTTAAAAAGATGGATGCTTATTTCAGAGTTTGAATAAACTGCTCTAGTGAATGATAACCTCTTGTATCCTTTCTAGTACTTTTTCCTTTGCAAGCCAACATGTACCCCATGCTAAACCTGTATTCATCAAACACATGTTTCTGCTTTTATGATTGTACCTTCCAAATTGCATTATTTTCCGAAGTCGATCATATTCACCTTCTCATCTCCATGATCGGGTAGTGGGTTATTTTGCACATTTTGCGCCTTCAAAATGATCTTTTCATCTATTAGATCTACAATCTTATCTCTTAGTCCAAAACATATCTCCGTCTCATGCCTCGGTCCACTTGAGTGATATGCGCACCTTTTACAGTAATCAAAGTTACGTGAAGGGTTGTCTGGCATCTTTTGAAGAATTGGGATGATGAGCCTGACAGCTTTTAATTATTTAAATAGTCGGGTGTGGGATTCAGCTAATATAGTGTAGTTTCTTTTGGGTCTTTAGTTTGCATGAGGACGAGGCTTAGGAGGGTATGGTGGTGCATTTCGGTGGTTGAAAGCAGGGTCTTGAATAGTTGCAGCAAAAGAGACTTCACCTTTCTTCTTTTTGGAAGGGCTCACATTTCTAGGATAGCCTTATTAGTAGCTTGTAGTGCAGCTGAGCTAATAATCTTTTCACTTTTTAACCCTTCTTCTACGTCATCTCCCATCAACACTACATCTGCAAACTTTTGGTTTTTTATATGCAACAACTTGTCATAACAGACATTCTCTTGTATGCGAATGAATATGTTAACTATTTCTTTCTCATACATAGCTGGAAGCACCTTGGCGGCTTCTTCTCTCCACCTCATAGCATATTCTCTAAACATCTCTTTGTGTTTTTTTTCAACTTTTTCAGGTAGAAACGATCTGGTACCATTTTGGTATTGTACCAAATCTTTCTACAAAGTCTGCTGCCATATCTTCCGAACCGAGCCATGTGCATGGTTTCTGCTTAGAGAACCATCTTAAAGCCTCTTCAGTCAAGCTTTGATAGAACAACTTTACTCGTACTTTCTCATATTCCCCTGCTCCAATCAACTTGTCACAGTATGTTCACAGATGTGTCATAGGATCACCAGTGCCATTAAACAAGTTGAATTTTGGTATCTTTTATCCATCATGCAATTTCAAATTTGGATAGATGTATAAGTCCTCGTAGGCTAAACTTTTAGTGGTTTTTCCTAACTCAAACTTCTAAAGGGCTGCCTCCAGGCGAACATTCTTTTTGTCCCATCATCATTGGCTACCCTTTCCTCATCCTCCTCCAATTCATAATTTTCATGGTCTATGACTGGCGAAGTGAGTTGTTTGGTTTCACCAGTGAGCATGGGATTGTTAGGCTGCAGATATGTGGTGTTGATGCGAGGTAAGTTTGTGTTTAGGTAAGTAGGAAGTGCAGGAGGTGGTGCTTAATAAGTGGTGGGTAGGGTTTCTTGGTTAGTAGCAGTTGGTGTTGTTTTGTGATAGCGGGTGGTGCTGTCTGGTAAGTATCAGATGGTGATGTTTGGTATGTGGCCAGTGGTGATGTTTGGTAAACAACAGGTGGATCAGTTGGGTGTATAAGGTCCTTTTCATTAGGGCGGGCTGACCCACTTAGGTCAACTGGTTCTCTTGAATGGGTGGAGTTAACAACAGGTAAACTGACCATTGTCAGTTTCTCTTCTAGTTCAATAAATCTTTGCTCTAAAGCAACAACATGTTCATCATACCCAACCGTAACATGCTCTAGGGGTGTTCCACTAGTCCCAATGTTATCATCACTAAGAGCAGCGTTATTCAACTCAGGCATAATATTTCTTCTTCCTCTTCTTCTAGTTTGTGAGAGAGGGGGAGTTGTAATTGGGCCTTTGGCTCTTGTCCTGTATTAATGCTCGGCCAGAATGCACAAATCAACCTCAGGAGGGAGTAAAACTATCACATGAAAATAATAAGTCAATGTCGAAATAACCATTTCCATATGCAAAAACATATCACATCCTATAATACAATGGACCTCTCTTATACCAGAGGTAGGCCTAACAAGAGCAACACATATAATATGCATGATAGGCGTCATTAGATGACACTTTCGGACAAAGTTGGCTAATGGACTTTAACATGCCAAGGATGTTAAGCCTTCTTAAGTTGAGTATGACATTTAAAATTGAACATGTATCATGTGTCATCCCATTTGTTCTCATAATCCAAAATGAACAATTTTTTTAATTAAAAAATTGATTTTGTTACATAAAAATAGAAATAACGATTTTTTTTTTGTAAATAAATAATTAATTTTATTACATAAAAGTAGAAAATGAAATTAATCTAAAGTCTATGTGCTCTTTAATCTTCCAAGTTTTCGTGACTTGTGACAACCTGCAACCAAAATAAACAATTAGATGATTCCCCCTTTCGAGATCAAATGGTCTACATTAGATACGTTAGTTTTAATTAATGCACGTGTAACACATTTAAACGTCCTCTAGGGTTCAAAAACCCGTTTGGTTCATTCAAACATGGTGAACTAATAAACTTAGACACGGGCCGAAATCAATATGTTTCCTAAATATAACATGATGCATGATTTCTAAAAAGAGTGTAACTAAGAGTTGGGTAATCTACACAAGGACATGGTTCTCCCAGGAGGACAACCAACGGGTGGGAACATTTAGAATTGTTGGTTGTACCACGGACCAACTGGATTGTAACCATTCCCCTAAAAGTTTTCTTTAAGACTGAAATGACCGTGAGATCCACGTAATCGTTTGTGTGTGTGCAAGTGTCAATTTCAAGGTGTGGAGGAGTATGCACGGAATACAACAAATAATTCAATAATATATTAAATATTATATTAGCAAAATATTATAGAACATAGAAGGTTACAAACCTACAAATAGAAAAAAGTTAGCATTGCATACAAAATAATTAAAGCAAGAATAAATCCAATATAAAAATTCGTAATGTTTAAAACATTTAATCCCCAGCGGAGTCGCCATCCTTTCGCACCCCACTTTTACCCTCCGGACCGCGCCCGGTAAAGTGGTTTCCAACTTGGGTAACTCATTTAGATTTGAGTTATTGAGTATCCATCTAATAAATTTTCTAGGCGTATTAGGTCACCTAAAATATTTCTAACTAATTTTAAAGATAATTTCGGGTTGTTCTACTAATAAGAGATTCAGGTAAGTGTTCGAAATAACCTAGAAGAAAGGGGTTAGGCACCTCCTAAGTTCCAAAAAATGTGGTTCCCGACCGATTTTCTACAATTGGGTTTAGATATGAAATTTTAGCTAAAAGGGACAAAAGTTAAATAATTAAATAAAAAACATGACATGAAAAACCGGTTAAAGTATATATGAAAAGGGGTAGCATCTAAAAGGGATACTTAATTCAAGATTAATTCTGCAATTTCAGCCGAAATTCTATCTAATTCCTCTGATGAGGCTAAAATATTCATCAATCTCATATTCTGGGGTACTTATGAAAAATATGGAGGCACATACATTAGATAGGCCATTAAGTATAATTTGCAGAAGTAATCTTGAATGACAGCTATACTGCACATATGATCATAACTTATAGAACTAAACTAAAACAACTAATGACAAAATTAAATAGTCAACCCTAGGTTTATTTAACCTATTCGGAATAGAGCCGGCTTTTATCAGAAAAGGATAGTTTCAGAATCCACTATCACATATTGCTCGGGTAATTTCCATCATATCCGAGGGGCTTAATTCCCTTAACAACTCCATACCCTCTTTAAGTTATTAACTAAAATCGCAAGGCTAACGATTTAAGTCCTAAATGCTATACTAACGTCCCCAACTTAATGTCCCGTAGGCCATTGGAACAACTAAAACTTAAAAATATCTATACACCCTATATGTATTAATGCCTCAAATTCTAGATACGCTAGGCGTCAAACAAAGTACGGTCATGCTTATCACACAAATAGTGTTAAGTGAAAAAATATAGTTTTAGATATAATGAGGCCTCCATATTAAAATAACAAGCTAACTTTGATAAAAATCAACTAGAGCTCACGCCTACAACTAGGCTGTTTCGTTTTCAGAATCTCGGATTTGCAGAAATAATCGTATTAAAGTAAAACCTTCAACTTTAAGCCATTTTCTGAAGCTACTGTTGGAAACTGCTTCGACTTTCAGAACTCAACATTTACAGAAATAATCCACTTTCAGTTTCACATTCAGTTTTAAACCTTTTGCAACTGCTGCAATTTTCAGTTACAGAATTTGCATAAATAATCCATTTTTCAATCTCAAGTTCAGTTTTAAACCTTCTACACAGTCATTTTAGTATTCAAATAATAAAATAGTAGGAACAGACCACTTTTAAACCTGACTATCGGTTTTAGCCTTTTAACACAAAAAAAAGTAGGATCGTAATTGCTCCCTGTTAGCTAAACACTTTGTTAACTTCAACTACAACCTGTTCTAACATAAAAAGAACATGTATTGACGCTTATACAAGCAAGTAAATCATAATAAATACATTTTCTTAACAAAGGTTCACAAATTTAGTTACAAACAGTAATATTAATATGCAAAATAGAGGTGGAAATGAACAGGGGCCTTGGTATCTTTACTTCACAGGTTCTCTTGAACTAAATATAGATTCGTTCCACGATCATGAACCTGCAAGAGACTTAGAGGCAAGAACATAGCCATTGCCTATCCTTTTTCTAATCTAATACCTGCAAGAAACTGTTAACACATGGTATAGCCTTTTGGCTATCCTAGAATCTGCATAAGCGGGTTAAAGGGTGGCCTAAATAGACCAAATAAAAGACAACTTCCGTGTTTTCACTTCAAACAATACTTAATAAAATTATGCCAAGCAACCAATAAGGTTAAAGAGGTTCATACATTTCAGTTTAGCAATATACCTTAGAGCAGTCGAAACAAATAGGGAAGAAGTGATAGCAAGCAAGAACCACAACAACAAGACTTGAAGAAGAGTGCCAAAGGGTCTTGCTTTGGTTTTCCGCCAACACGACCAAGGAATCAGCCAGTGTAGAGGAGTAGTAATATTTTAGAGAAAGAAAGAGAGTTTCTTCAGTGTGTCCAAGTGTGTTTTCTACGTCAAGGAGAGAGAGTATTTATACTATTAGGTTGGTACTATGCTGATAAGGAAAAGAATTAAAAAAATTTCAATAAAAAGGTATATAAAATTCTGTTTTCATATAAAGGAAAAGGGAGGATATTTTTGTTTTCAAATTAAATAGTAAAGATAAGATTTTGACAATTATAAGGAGAGTAATTTAAGGGATCCAAAAATTCTATAAAAGGAAGGTACGATAATGAAGAATTTTTTTCCTATATAACTATTGTCTTTAAAAACCAATGTATATACATATGTTTATCAAGTAACCATGCTTTCATTATACTGCTAATATTCAAAAATTCAAACCAGTGGATGACTAGATACATAGCCGAAATGAGAGAAACTAAGGAAGAATCCAACTATGCTCACATGATATTAACACACATGATTGTCGAGACATAATAGAGTTTTTTACTGCAGTTTTGATAAACGGACAGACACTTTAGGAGTCTTAACTCAGAGATTACATGGCACGACCAATGTTCAAATAGTCATTCCATGACCACGAATATTAAAGCAATGGATCAAACAATGAGTAGTCGACACAATTAAAATCATACTAACCAACTAACCTTAATTCTGAATAGGTAAATGCACGGGCATGAATAAAAAAAAATAGAAGTACGTAGGCATGATATTTTCATGATTTGAATTAGCAAATAATAGAAAATGTTCGGGCCGGGTCAGGGAAAAAGACCCGGGTCGGGTCAGCTTCAATTTTGCCCCTTTTTGCTTAGATCATGAAGATATATGTTTGAAAATTCCTGTTTCTTGCCTTGTATGTGTGATTTTCTTGATTCTTGCTTATTATCTGTTGTATTCACTAAGATTAGTATCAATCTTCTATTTCCTTTTCAGGTTGGAAAAATCGTGAGAGAGAGGAGATTTTTTCCCTTTTCCGTGTGAATCGAGTTGGGGGAGAGAGGGAGACGTGACTGTCAGAGATTACGGAGTAGGGGTGGAGATTTGTGGGTCGGCGGCTAAGTTTGTGTGAGGGAGTTAGGGGAATTGAATTAGGGTTTTACAATGTGGGGGTGTGTGTAGAGATGTAAAAGAAAAGTATTAGTTTCGGCCATTAGATTAAGAGCCCGTTTGGGTGAGCTTAAAAGTAGCTTATAAGCTTATAAGCCCATTAATATATATTTGGTAACTTAAAAAATTTTGGACTTATGAGCCATAAGTAGCTTAAAAGCCACTTTTTGAGAAGTTGCTTATAAGCCCACCCAAACAGGCTCTAAATGAATTGAGGGTCCAGAATTTGCCATGTAAGCGCGTATATGTTGACTGTATGTATGTATAGCTGAGGTGTAAGGGATCAGGTGCTCTAGGGAGTTGTACCACATACTTATATGGATTATACATGTGCTAGGAGTGTGTTTTAGTGAGGCGTACGCTTAGGTGGATGCTTATGTGGTGCATATGTGGATAAAAGATGATGATGGGACTAGATGTAGTAGAAATAGAGTTGTAAATTGATAATTTGGCTAGTTTTAATTAAAGTGAGAATAAATATGAATAATTAGTATAAAATAGAAAAATTATAAATAATTTTAAATAAATATCTTTAATCATAAATACATATAAATTAGCTCAAATAATACTAATTAAATATGAATTGCCACTATTAATCATTAAATGATGTCGTAATGCATTAAATTGCGCAAATAGTATATGTACTTTTGGAAGATAGCCTAAATAGTGCAACTACATCATATAGCCACAGTTAAGTAAGTATAATATAAATAGAGGACTAATAATAGTATTACACACATAAATGCATTTTATCTAATCCAATTGTATTTGAAAAATAACATTACACCTTTTAATTAAATATAGCCAAATTTTGAAAAGCGGAAGGACAAAATTGGGTGTCAACAGTAACTGCAGGCGAATTTCCTCATATGGTTTCCTTATGCAACATCCATTCGGAACAAAGAAGGTTTTCTGGGAATATCAAACCAGGATCAAAGATGAACATTTTTTAGGGAAGAAAATTTTCTCGTTATCTTTAAGAAATTGTTGAAAAAGTGAAGTATTTTCCGAAGAGGAGTTTGTGATTTCTACACTATCATGAAGTAACTATTTATAGGCATAAAGGGACAAGGATGGCGCACGAGATGGTCAAGCGTCATTATTACAATAGATATGAAACGATTCGGAGCAGTCAATGGCAGTTCCTGAAAAGGTGCATTGGATCTGTATCAGCCAATCAGAGGGAAGCACACAAACTTCTTGAAGAAATCAATATCATTCTTGGTCAAAAAGACTACGAGCCTCAAGGTGTCAGTAAGATATCTTTTCACATCCACGCCTCTTCACTTCCTAACTGCTTGCGTTAGCACTCAGCAAGTGGAGTGACTGACTGTATGGGTAAAAATACGCCACCTACTATTATAAGGATACGAGTCCATCAGGCGAGACAAACTTATCTTGCAAGTCACCAAGCGCATAGGATACACGCCCGCTCATGAAGTTAACGACTGTTTAGGTGGCACGGCCACATGACGCAGCCTATACAGCCCGCCGCCTAGGGTTTACAATCTCCCAGTTAGGGTTTAGTATATACCACCACCTTGAGTTATAGACCCATAGCCTTATTGGTCTTTGTATTTTACCTTTTTTAAGACTGGGTATCACTATTATAAATACCCTTCCTTATATTGTATTGTACATCATGCGATTCACCACAAAATCTGGCTATTCTCAAGGAATAAGAATTACTCTACCTTTTCTTGCTTTTTTGCTCTTGTTTGCTCTTCTTTCACCCTTTTTCTCTATTCCCTTTTCTTTATTTCCTTACTTTTTCTTTTCTTTTTGTAATTCTCAGAATTCTAGGAAACCTAAGACTTTTTATTCTCCTAGTCCTCCATTTTTATTTACAACAAGCTAGGGAACTAGTTCTTTTGACCCACTTGTTTCTTTTTTTTTTGGATTTTTCACAATCTTTTCTCTTCTCTCTTTTTTCTCTCTTTTTTTTTTTTTTTTTTTTTTTTTTTTTTTTATTTTAACTTAGCATCTCACTAGGCTTACTAGCACATGACATATCAAATGGATTCCCCCAAACTTAGGTTTTTGCCTCACTTTAGAATATTCACTTGAAAAGGGAATTTTGCAATCAAACAACTACCAATAGATTACTCATACACCGAGTTACCAAATGAAAGGCTAATAGGCTCAAAAGAGATAACTAGTGATAATTTTTAGAGTAAGAGTATATGAAGAGGCTCAAAAAGGGTTCCAAAGAAAGCGTAAGATCATTTCCACGTTTGGCACAACTCAAATTTTGCCTTGAACACAAGACGGGCAAGTTCTAGACCTTAAATCAAACATATAAATCCACCATCTATCCTCACACAGAAGCAAGTGGGTTAATCAATACAAAAACTCAACTCTAACCAAAGCTCAAACTTGTAAAGTATTAATGGTCCACTAGGAACTATGTCAATGACTCTAAAGCAATAATGAACCTAGAGTCATCAACAAGACCAAATAGTCACCAAGTGGACACTCCATGAATTGTCTCATACCATACGATTCAAATGAGATGTCGGTACTTCATGAGACTTCAAAATCACAACCATAAGGCAATTTTATAAAACATATATGTGCACTACTTTGTTCAAACAACCACTTTTGGAAAGAACCAAGCAAAGAAAACTGAAAGCTTATTTAAAATGAAAGATTTTAGGAACTTAACTAACTATGCTAAAAATTGAAAGTAAGATGCACTATATACAAGCAAAAAGATGGATTCAAATTCATCATGCAAGAAAGTCTAAAGAAAAGTATCAAAGTACCAAAGTAAAAATAGTATCAAGGTACATCAATGAATTTGAATCCCCTCTCCCAAGCAAAACTCTAGCATCGTCCCCGAATGCTAAGTAAGCAAAAAAATAAGCACGAAGAGGGGGGGGGGGGTAAAAGGGGACTCCCTGATCAATCATCAAGATGGTTTCTTTCCGTTGCCTTCCACATGAATTCATGGAGGCTCTTCCTTTGATTTCTTTCAGCTCTTGCTCTAGCAGCTTCCTCAATTGATGCCTGCCTAGCCATTTGACTGTGGACCTCTTCAGGGAGCAAAATTGAAACTTCATCTTCATCAAAGGAAATGCACATCATAGTGCCTAAGTCTCTCTTTAATTCACTACATCGTCCTTTCCTTGTGGTGCTTTCCTCTCCATTACTTTGTCCTTGCACATCTCATCAAGCTTCTTTGTCATGTCCAACTGTGTCTTTGCAATAAGTTGAATTGCTTTGTCCATCTTTTGTAATGCCTTCTTGTTCCTTACAATGTCCCTTTTGTTTTCTTCCACTGCATTTGCAAGCTTGGCTAATTGATTCATAGCCATGTTCCCTTGAGGGATTTATGATGGCTTTATATGTGGCATTTGGGTATAGGGACTTTGAATTCTTCCATCTTCTTGTCTAATCCAACCAATTCCTGAGTCAATAATGTCAAGGAAGTATGCACATTTTTTGGAATCTGGGAATGAGGTGCTCTGGAGGTAAATGGCCTATCTAAAAAAGCAACAGTTCTAGTGTGAGCTGGGGCAGGATGTACCAAAAGATCTTAAGGATGTAAGGGATTGGTCACATCCTCGATAACAAACAGATTAAACTTTTCTTTAGGAAATGCATAATTGTAATCGGCCATATTTTTACATCCTTCCTCCATTAAGTATGATGTCAAGGTTTTAGGATAGGGGAAATCATAGCCATCAGATCTAGCTACCTCCATCATAGTTTTCAACATTTCTGCTCTCAAGTTTATCTTGATTCATGTCATGATGCATCCAATCATAATTGATCTCCTTAAGCTTACGAAATAAGTTTCTTTAGTTGGCAAAACCCGAGAGATTGGCACTCATGCCCTTCTCCATGCTGGGCTTTCTTCCCTGCCAATGATAGGGACTAGCAACTTTTTTTGTGTCTTCTTATCCAGTGCTAACTTTGCCATATAGTCATTAAGGATGAAGTTTAGAAGTCCCAAATACTCATTCAAGGCCCTTGCTAAGATCTCCACTCTAATGTCTCTGCACAAAACTCTTCCTTCTTGCTCTACTCTCTTCCCTAACTCAGCATACATCTCTAGGATCATATCAATGTTAGCATCAATCAGGTTCTTTCTGAACAGCTTGGCCCATCCGGTGTTGATGAATGCTTGGTGAAACTTTGGGCTGAATCTATTTAGTTTGTCAGTTCCTACCACCCTTTCACAGATGAGCATGTTTACAGATTCATTTCCACCCATTCCATAGAAGTGTTTGCAGAGGAGAAGGATAGTGAAGGTGGAGAATCCTCACTTTTCTTTCTCTTTGATCCATTCCTTCTCAATGGAGGCATGTTGCTGCAAATAACTCAAAGCATAGGTTAGTTAGGGCATGAGATGCATAGCTGTAGTGAGCCTTGCAATTCCGTCCTTGTATTGGGTGAAAATTTACTGAGCCTCGGCGTTAGGGCTCGAGGCATAGTTGGTTGCGTCTTCCGAAGACAACCCCTCGAAGAAGTTTGTTTTGCTCTAGAGGCTAGATGCCTTGGGCGAGAATGATTCCTGGTTAAGAGTTATTGCTCGAGGTGACTGAATGATAGCTTTCATGAGGCAAGCAGTTTACCCCTCTGGTGCAAGCAAACCCAAAGGAAATGCTAAACACGAAACGCAGAAATAATTGACAAGAAAATAAAAGATAGAAGCAAGACAAGTCTTGATGCGATTCAAAAGAACAGTGAGGAACCTGTCTCAAAGCTCGATTGAAGAGAAATCAAGACGAACCTATACTATGCAACAATCCTCAAGAAAGACCCACTTCTTGCAAATTGAATGATCAAGAAGAAATAGTTCAAACGAATAACACTGGTTGACACAAGTTCTTTAAAAGCCCACGTCGGGGTTCCATCGGAGACACTCAATAGCACTTGCTATATTTTTCATATACTAAAATCTGGGTGTTTACAATGAAATGGAAATGGACTATTTATAGGCTATACTAAGGATAAAGTAGTAAATAGTCACAAGTGACTAATAAAAACAAGCCACGCAGGGCTGAGCTAAATTGTGTGTTCGGCAGCTTTGACTTCGGTGCGTGGTTGGTTGCTCGAACTCATTGTCCTCGGCGCTCACTTGACTTCGAACACAGTTTGTTGGTGTTCGGTCACTTTGTCCTCGGGCTCAAATTTGAAGATGGCGCCTTCGGTTCTTGAGCCCGACCACTCAGCTTCGGAGCAATTGTTTTCCTTCGGCCAGGCCGAGTAAATGTGCACATCATGTAGCAGCTTGGCTTGGCTTTGTGTCATTGGTCTCCTCGGTGGATCGAACACTTGATCAGCACGTGTTCGGGCTGCATCATCCTCCCCTTCTTGAGAAGATTTCGTCCTCGAAATCAAGCCCTCCTCGTCCTCCGAAGTTTGACCTACAACACAAGGAACTAAATCAGCAACATTAAAGGTGTTGGACACGTTATACTCACAAGGGAGGTCGATCACGTAAGCATTGTTGTTGATCTTGGTCAACACTTGAAATGGACCATCCCCTCGAGGAGCCACTTTCCTTTCCTTTGGTTCGGGAAGCGTTCCTTTCGGAAGTGAACCCAAACCCAATCTCCCTTCTTTAATTCCAGCTTTTTACGCCCCTTGTTTTTCTTTAAGGCAACCTTTGCATAGGCTTCCTCGAGGTTCTTCTTCACCTTTGCATGCAATTCGATCAAAGCAGCTGCTTGTCGAGTTCCTTCAAAATCAAGAACAGAATCTCGAGGCAATGGGGTTAAATCAAGTGGAATCAAAGGATTAAAACCATACACACATTCAAACGGGGTCATATTGATCATTCTATGTACCGTTCGATTGTATGCAAACTCCATCATGGGCAAACGATCAACCCAGTTTCCAACCTTTCCTTTGGTCATTGCTCGAAGCAAAGATCCCAAGGTTCGGTTAACTACCTCAGTCTGTCCATCAGTCTAAGGATGGTGAGACGTCGAGAATAGTAACTTGGTGCCGAGGGCACCCCACAAACACTTCCAAAAATGACTCAAGAATTTTGAGTCTTGATCACTTACAATAGTATGAGGCACACCATGCAATTTCAACACATTAGAAACAAAGAAGGTAGCTACATGTTGTGCATCATCACACTTTTTGCAAGGAATAAAGTGAGCCATTTTTGAAAAACGGTCAACTACAACAAAGATGCTATCATGTCCTACCCCCGACCTCAGTAACCCCAAGACAAAGTCCATGGATATATCAACACAAGGTCGATCAGGCACAGGCAACGGGGTATACAAACCATGAGGGTTTGACTTCGATTCAGCTTTCTTGCAAACGAGATAAGCGTTGCAAAGCTTTTCCACATCTCGTCGCATTTTGGGCCAATGGAATTGCTCGGTTAAGATACCAAGAGTTTTGTCGACACCGAAGTGTCCCATCAGTCCACCGGAGTGAGCTTCTCGAACTAAGAGCTCTCTCCACGATGACACTGGAACACAAACCCTCCCATTCTTGAAGAGGTAACCATCGTGCCACTGATATTTCTCAACCCTTCGGCCACTCAAGATTGTGTCTCGAACGCATTTTAGCTTGGGATCGTCTTCGTACATCGACTTGATGCTTTCAAATCCCATGAGCCTTGAGGTGAGAGTGGTCGCTAAGGCAAATTTCCTTGATAGCGCATTGGCCACGACATTGTCTTTACCCTTTTTGTAATGAATTACATAGGGAAAGCTCTCAATGAATTCAACCCACTTGACATGTCTTCGGTTCAACTTCTCATGTCCTCGGAGATGCTTCAAGGACTCATGATCACTTTTGATCACAAATTCTCGAGGCCACAAGTGATGCTGCCAATGGGCGAGTGCTCGAACGAGGTCATTCAACTCTTTGTCATACGTAGAGTAATTCAAAGTTGCACCCTTAAGCTTTTCGCTAAAGTAAGCGATCGGCTTCGATTCTTGCATCAGCACTCCTCCGATCCCAACTCCAGACGCATCACACTCGACTTCGAATGCTTTGCCGAAGTCAGGGAGTTGCAACAATGGGGCAGAGCAAAGCCTCCATTTCAACTCTTGGAAAGCCCTTTCTTTGGACTCTCCCCACACAAATGGATGGTCTTTCTTAACCAGCTCGGTTAAAGGAGCTGCCACGGTGCTAAAGTCACGAACAAACCTTCGGCAAAAGCTAGCTAAGCCATGGAAGCTACGAACTTGTGATACCAAGGTTGGAGTTGGCCAATCTTTGATGGCTTCGACTTTTGACTCGTCGACTTCAACACCATTAGCACTGACAACTAATCCTAGAAAGACTACACGCTCGACAAAAAAGGCACATTTCTTGAAGTTAGCGTATAACTTCCCTTCTCTAAGTTTATCAAGCACTAGCCTTAGGTGTTCAACATGTTCATCCACAGATTTACTATAAACAAGTATGTCATCGAAGTAAACGACAACAAACTTATTTATGAACGGTTTGAGCACATGGTTCATCAGTCGCATGAATGTGCTCGGTGTATTGGATAAGCCAAAAGGCATCACCAACAATTCATGGAGACCGAATTTGGTCTTGAATGCGGTTTTACACTCGTTTCCGGGTTTCATTCGGATTTGATGGTAACCGGACCTGAGGTCTATCTTCGTAAAGCATGAAGAACCACTTAACTCATCTAGCATGTCATCTAATCGTGGGATAGGATGACGATACTTTACCGTTATTTTGTTGACTGCTCGGCAGTATACACATTCGCCATGTTCCATCTTTCTTTGGAACAAGTATAACAGGAACGACGCAAGGACTCAAGCTCTCTCGAACAAGGCCCTTGTTCAGCAACTCATCAACCTGCCTTTGGAGCTCTTTGGTGTCTTCGGGATTACACGTGTATGCAGGTTTGTTGGGGATTTGTGACCCCGGTACGAAGTCAATTTGGTGCTCGATTCCTCTCAACGGAGGTAATCCACCTGGCATTTCTTCAGGGAACATGTCTCCGAAGTCCTGCAAAACACTTTGTACAGCACTAGGCAAAGGGTTATCATTAGAAAAATCATCATTAGAGTTAAGAAAGATACCCTTGTGCACGTGACAGATCATCATCTGATTGTTGTCGTTGCCTCGTAGAAACTCACCCGGTTGCATGATTGCACAAATTCCTTTTACTTCGGGCAGTGAGTTTGTGTCTTCGGCTCCCAATTTTGTTCCCATCGGAAGCTTAGCTTTGGCCGCTTCTTTCAATTCTTTCATCCGTTTATAATCCTCGGTGACTTGTTTTGGAGACAATGGTTTGAGTATGAAACTCTTCCCTTCGAGCTTCATAGTGTAAGTGTTGGATTTTCCATTGTGAATGACCGACCGTTCATACTGCCACGGTCGTCCCAATAGCAAATGACAAGCTTGCATCGGCACCACATCGAATATCATTTCATCTTGATATACTCCAATTCTGAACTTGATCCACGCTTATTTGACAACCCTCAATTCGCCACACTCATTCAGCCATTGCAATTTGTAAGGGTGGGGATGCTTCAAAGTAGTTAGTCCTATTTGTGAAACCAAAGTTTAACTCACCATATTTGCACAACTACCAGAGTCAATGAACATCGAACACACCTTTCCCCTCACTCGACATCGGGCATGAAAGATATTTTCTCTTTGGTTGTCCTCTTCTTCAAGAGTCATGCAGCTCAAATTCCTTCGAACCACAAGAAACATTTCCGGATGATCAGCTTCGGCAGCTTCATGATCATCATCACTTTCAGCTCGGTCAGACTCCTCGATAAATTCCTCCTCGATGTCACTCGCTTGCTCATGGACGGTTCTATCTTCGAGAAGAAGCATAACTTTGCGAGTTGGACACTCTTTTGCCATGTGACCATAACCTTTGCATTTGTGACACTGAATATTTGAAGCACTAGGAGAGTTGAGTTGAAATTTACCTCCCACTTCTCTTGATTGGTTACCGGTCACACCCCTCTCGAAGGGTCTCTTCGAATCTCGAACAGTATTGGCACTTGTTTGGTTTGGACTCTTCCATTCTTTACCTCGGTTCAAAGGAGTAGAAGTAGTGACTCCTGGATACCGGTTTGCCTTATCGTCCTTCACCAATTTTTCAGCTTCGGTGGCAGCATCGAACAGATTTTCCAACGACCTCGGTGAGCTTGCCTTCGTTGAGTGAATGGCGGCTCATTCTCATATTCGTCCTCGGGAAATTCCTCTTCAGCAACCTCTTCGACAACGGCTCCAAGATCTCTTCGGGCCTTTGGAAGTGGTATCCTCTCTCCTCGGGGAATGCCCAAGTTTTGATAGCCAGCTTGGGGATTGCCCAAGTTTTGTTGCGCTTAGGGATTGCCCAAGTTTTATTGTGCTTGGGGATTGCCCAAGTTAAGCTCTCTTCGAATTGCTTCACTCGTCAACTGATGTTGTCGAACAAGCTCAACATACAGCTCAGGTTTCATTGGAGTGGAGTGGCTAGTTCCAGCGCCGGACCCAGGTAAGACCACAGACACACTTCCTTGCTCGAGTTGAGCTACTCGAACACTCACTCCTCTCACTTCAGCACTGACGCCTTATATCGCAGCCATGAGATCGGCTAATGACACTTTGGGCTTTTCAATGCCTTTGCCCTCGCCTCCATTCCCAGCCATGGCACCTGCACAAATCAAAGACCAAACAAATGTTAAGGTTAGAAATCACCTCACACACTCCCTCACCTTTGATGGGTGGCACTCGGGCCCACTTAATTTATGGGTTCGGTTTTGGTCACTCAAGAACTTGCAGCCAATGGCTTCCTCGGTTGATCAGCTTCTCTCAATTCCTTCAAATTTGACAAGTTACGATGTCTTACTTCGGGAAGAGTGAGTTGATTTGACTCAATAGAACAGACAGCTATTTACTCTTGCGCTTTGGGAAGTCAAAAGAATTTCTACGAAGTTGGACTTCGGTCACCCCACGCATGAGTTCCTATCAGCTCAAACGAGACTATCAGCTCAAACGAGTTAGTACGACCTCGAGTAGGAAAATTACTCAAAAGATCCACTAACTAGAATTTCGGACAGAAGAAAAGTGAAGACCTAGGAGAATCTACCCTTTGATTCCCTTTTGGAATCTTTTTCGATCACACCAACTCTTGTCCGTACAAGAGTGGTCCCTCCTTGGTACGGATAGGGTTTTACCTTATCCACTTCCTCCTTTCAGCCGACAACTTTTTCACCTGGGGTTTTGATCTTTACCCTTTACCCCTTTCTTCTTCAATGGAACAGTGAAGCCGGCGTACAGACAAATTTACTTCGGCTCACTGACCATGAATTTCAACAGACCTGGGTTACTTCCTTCAACTCCGGTTCCAACATCAACGGAGGAATTTTCAGTCAAAAGTTCTTGAGCTAAGATTCAGCTCCTTCGTGTCGTACACTGTTACAACTTGAACAACTTTCCGGCGTACGGACAACGAGTTTCAAACAGAACTTCGAAATTTCAAGCACAAAACAAACCCAATTCACTCAAAAACCACCAATCTTCATCGGTTTCAACCAACACAAGCTGGGGTTCGAGTTCCAGTCACCATCAATACTTAAAACACTCCAAAATTTCACCAAGAAACCCTAGTCACGAAAGTGGTACGTCGGGTACTTGTTGGAATCAGGAAACAATGGTGAACAAGAATCAATGGTTGTTTAAATCCAAACAACCAACAATCAAACACAATTTTTGAATTTTTGTTTTTCTACTTTTTTTTTTATAAACGCCCAGCAACAACAATCAAACGCACGGAAGAAAGCTAAAACTGGAGACACAAGCACGATTTAAGTGAACAGGATTTGAGGGTGTAAGAACAAACTCAAACCTTGCTCTGATACCAAGATGTTGCAAGCAAACCCGAAGGAAATGCTAAACACGAAATGCGGAAATAATTGACAAGAAAATAAAAGATAGAAGCAAGAAAAATCTTGCTTCGATTCAAAAGAACAGTGAGGAACCTGTCTCAAAGCTCGATTGAAGGGAAATCAAGACGCACCTATACTATGCAACAATCCTCAAGAAAGACCCGCTACTTGCAAATTGAATGATCAAGAAGAAATAGTTCAAACGAATAACACTGGTTGACACAAGTTCTTTAAAAGCCCTAGTCGGGGTTCGGCTCCATCGGAGACACTCAATAGCACTTGCTATGTTTTTCATATACTAAAATCTGGGTGTTTACAATGAAATGGAAATGGACTATTTATAGGCTAAACTAAGGATAAAGTAGTAAATAGTCATAAGTGACTAATAAAAACAAGCCACGCAGGGCTGAGCTAAATTGTGTGTTCGGCAGCCTTGACTTCGGTGCGTGGTTGCTTGCTCGAACTCATTGTCCTCGGCGCTCACTTGACTTCGAACACAGTTTGTTGGTTTTCGGTCACTTTGTCCTCGGTCTCAAATCTGAAGATGGCGCCTTCGGTTCTTGAGCCCGACCACTCAGCTTCGGAGCAATTGTTTTCCTTCGGCCAGGCCGAGTAAATGTGCACATCGTGTAGCAGCTTGGCTTGGCTTCGTGTCATTGGTCTCCTCCGTGGATCGAACACTTGATCAGCACGTGTTCGGGCTGCATCACCCTCAAGGAAATTTCATTCCTCAACGGATGAGGTTTTGTCTTCTGTATCTGTCGACCGTTATATGGACATTTAAGAGGAAGATCATGGGCCGACCATGATTGAAAGTGGAGTAATGGCCATTAAATGTATTTACTGTCCTTTTATTCATGTAAAATGTAAATATATGCAATGTAATCAGGGAAAGGGATCCAAAAGCAAATCAACAAACACTTATTTTTGTCTCTTTCCTATTGTTCGAATTTATTTGCTATATTTCTTGTTATTTCATTATTTTGATACAAACAATTGCTTATTAACCTAAAAAAAATTCGATTTACTATCCTAATCAGATTTACGCCAACACAAATTTGCACTGTCTGTGGGGAACTAGCAATAACATTTGTTGCAAAGTCGCGATCTTTGCTTACATATCATCTCTATCAATTTTATTCAATGGAAGATAATACTAATAACTCCGATAACACAACAGTCCGAACTCCCGACCTGACTACTGTCGTTACTTCATCAGTGGTGGAGCTCCAATTCAACTAACTAGTGTAGTGCCACCAACCGGCTTAACACCACCAGCTAGTTTAACTCACCCAACTGGGATTATTCCACCACCAATTGATCCCTCTTCATCAGAATCGAGTGACCCTTTTCAAATATATGTAATGGCCACTCTGCAACGGCTTCAAGAGAAATTTGTTGTTGTCTCTGAAAATAGGAGAGGATCAACAAATCCCACCGAGGTTCCACCTGTTACTCTTAATGGAAGCATCCTGACCGTTGTTCCTACGGGCGCAACAACAGTGGAACTTCCAAATAGAGCCGCATCTGGAGGCTCGGGGCACGCCCCCTTAGGCACTCAACCCTTTGGGGCAGCCCCAGCGAGTGTTAGATATTGAAAAATACAGACAACAACCTTTCAAGCCTAGGGCTGCTCCTTCTCCATCCCCAAACACTTCATGCTGCAAATCTTGAAGAAATACGATAGGGCAACCGACCTAGTTGACCATATAACTGAGTACATGGACATGGTCAAAAACAATTATTTGACCCCGGTGGAAAGGGAATCCATGTTCCTTAAAACGTTTGGAGATACCTTCGAGAAAGGTGTGTTGCGTTGGTATATGCATCTCCCGTCCGAGTCAATTTCAAACTTCGAAGAGCTAGCTGATAAGTTTATAAAAGCTCACACTGGAGCCTTAAAAATCCTAAAATGAAGGGAGGATATCTTTGAGATTAAGCAAAAGTATCTCAAAACAATCAAAGATTTTCTCGAGCGATTTCAAGCTGAGAGGATGGATTTGCCAAAAATGGATGACAATTTGGCGGTCATGGCCCTTAAAAGAAACTTAAATGTGAGCAACTCCAAGGCTGGTGCTGAATTAAAGAAAGAGCTCCAGCAGTATCAGGCCCAGACTTGGGATGAATTGCACGAAAAGGCTACTGCAAAAATTAGGCTCGAGGAGGTTGAATGGAGGGTGACAGGCCAATATAATTCTTACCGAGGTCGTTTTGAGTCCTCTCGATGCGCCGATGCACCGTGAGGGAATTCTAAAGGTCGATATGAGCATTATAATTTGCAGAAGTAGCATGTAAGCCAGCGCATCGGAAGGCAACAACATCTAAGTCAAAGGTTTGGGGGAAAGATTAGCATGAATGCTAACCAAAAGAATTCCTCGGGGCCATCTTTGGTGTCCAAGGATAAAGACTTGTCCTGAATCCCTGATTACAACTTCAATATTTCAACCAGTGAATCAGTAAATGCCATAAAGGGGATGACGGATCAAGAGGTAAGATTGCCAAGGGATATGACAACACCCCTGGGGAAAAGAGATCAAACTCAGTATTGTGAGTTTCATATGGATTTCAGACACGCTACCGAGGATTGCAAGGTGCTACGCCTCGAGGTAGCCAATCTTCTCAAGAAGGGTTTGTTAGTAGAGTATCTCACTGATAAGGGAAAATGGAACTTTGCTAAGAATAGAGGAGGGGGACAGCAACCGAGGGCTCAGTCTCCTAAAAGAGTTGTGAATGTTATAACTGGGGGATTAGAGGTGAATGGTGTTAACTTTGCTGCTGCGAAGAAATTCGCAAACCTTTCAATCACCATGGAGAAAAGGACCCAAGCTGGTGGGTTGAGAAATGAGAAAGTTTTTGATAAAGAAAATTGTGATGGGATGATGTTTCCCCATCATGATGCTCTAGTGATCATGTTGAGGATTGCTGATTGTGATGTCAAGCGAGTCTTGATCGATCCTGGCAGCTCGGTAAATATCATCAATTATGGAGCTGTCAAGAAGATGTGGCTGAAGGACCTCATCATCCCGAAGGCAACCATACTAACAAGGTTTAACAACTCTACAAAGAAGATGCTAGGAGAAATCACTGTTATTACAACTGCCGAGTGAGTTGATAAGAAAACTATTTTTCAAGTGATAGCCGAGGATATGGCTTACAATATTATCCTTGGAAGACCCTGGATTCATGAAATGGAAGCTGTTCTATCTACCTTGCACCAAGTCATTAAATTCCAAACCCCATGGGGAATTCATGCCATCCGAGGTGAGCAACGAATAGCTCGCGAATGCTATTTAGTTGCGATGAAGAATGGAGTCGCCCCGGTTTGTCCATCAAAATATCTATTACTTAGCCCAGGGTCTGATAGGGAGGAGAGCTCGATTCTTGAAGTAAGCTCTCAAGGATTAGTATAGAAGGTCCCGACATTCATACATGAGTCTCAGAAGAAAAATACTGACGACTCCACAATCAAGGAGTTGGAATCTTTTGCTTTGTCAGAGGAATTTCTAGAAAGGAAGGTGCTTATGGGTTCGGAACTAGATACCAAGTCAAAGAGAGCTCTCATTGAGTTGTTCAAAGCTAATGATGATTGTTTCGTCTGGTCTCATGCAGACATGGTAGGGATTGAGCCAGAGATAATGACACATACGTTGAATATGGATTCCGACCACCCCCCGGTGAAACAAAAGAAGAGGCTAAATGTTGGTGTGAAGAAAAAGGCATTTCAGGATGAGACAAAGAGGCTCCTCGATAATGGTTTCATCTGAGAAGTAAAATATCCCGATTTGCTCGCCAATGTGGTGGTGGTGCCAAAGAAAAATAGCAAGTGGATGATGTGTATTGATTACACCGACTTGAATAAGGCTTGGCCAGAGGATTCATATCTTTTACCTAAGATAGATAGGTTGATAGACTCCACGACTGGACATAAGCTGTTAACCTTTCTAGATGCGTATTCGGGGTATAACCAAATTCTAATGGATCCCAATGATGAAGAGAAAACATCTTTCATCCCAGATAAGGGAACATATTACTATAAGGTAATGCCCTTCGGTCTCAAAAATGTTGGAGCAACTTAGCAAAGACTGGTATATCGGATGTTCAAAGATCACATCGGTAAAACGATGGAGGCATATATAGACGACATGCTAGTGAAATCTATTCGAATGGTTGCAATCTTGAGGCAATATTGCATGAAGCTAAATTCTGAGAAGTGTGCTTTTGGGATTGGCTCAGGAAAGCTGTTAGGATTTATTGTCTCTGATTGAGGCATCAAGGCAAACCATGATAAGTTCAAGGCTATACAAGAAATCCCCAAGGAGTTGTAAAGCCCAAAAGAATTTCAACGTTTGACTGGCCGACTTGCCGCCCTAAGGAGATTTATCTCGATGTTATCCGAGCGATACCACATGTTCTTTTCTGTTTTGAAAAGGAACACTACCTTCGAGTGGACCTCTGAATGTAGAGAAGCATTGAAAGAACTAAAGCATTTCTTGGAAAACACATCGTTGCTCGCCAAGCCAAAGGACGGGGAGACATTGTTGGTGTATTTACCTGTCTCCGAGGTGGCAGTCAGTGCAGTTTTGGTTTGATAAGAGGATGGGAAGCAACAACCAATATATTACGTCAGCAAAACTCTCCTCGACGCTGAAATAGGGTACCCTCATTTAGAGAAATTAGCACTTGTATTGATTGTAGCAGCTCGTAAGCTTCGCCCGTATTTTCAATGCCACCCCATAGCTATAGTCACAACCTTCCCCTTGAGAACGATACTACATAAGTCTAAACTGTCTGGGAGATTATCTAAGTGAGCAGTTTAGCTAAGCGAGTATGACATTGTATATCAGCCCCGAACTTCCATAAAATCTCAAGTGTTGGCCGATTTCTTAGCTGATTTCAATGCTAGGATACTCCCTGAGGCAGAAAGGGAGAATCTATTTTCAAAAGGGTCTAGTCCCCGGGGTGTTGAAACTTTTTACTGAAGGAGCAACTAATTCCAATGACTCGGGGCTCAGAATAGTTGTATTGGATAAAAACTGACTGGACTCTGGCGAGTGACACGTGTCGTCCACGTGGCATGAGCTGACGCGTCACCGGAAAGACACTCACCGGACAGACATTCACCGGACAGACATTTCCCACGGGCAGACCCAAGGAAGTTACAGGATATATCAACAGTCAGCATAATTTGAATAAGCAGTTATTAGCGTTATTGGGCGCGATCATTCAAATTACGGTCACCCAGCGGTTACAACCTTTCTGGATAAGACGCCCAGCGGTTAGTTATCCGAACGGTTCTACACCCAACGGCTACTACAACTTCAACAGGAGCCTTCCATGCCTATAAATAGCATTTACCTTAACCGATTGTAACAACTTTTACTTTCTGCATATATGATCAATAAGAATACTCTCTATCTTTCAATTATTGAATTATATCCTTTGTTCTTATTTTAACCACTGTCTCAACGATTGGATCATCCAGCGTGGTGGTGGCCGACTATCAAAGAATACGATACGGTTGCTCTTCCTTATTTACCCTCACACTGTGCTTTTAGCGTTCTATATTAGCATTATTTGATTTATCGCATAGATCTTTAATCTCGACTATTGATCGTGACTCCGCAAATATAAATTTAATTGTTAATTGGCCTAAAATCGGATTTGGGTTAAACAATTTGGCGACCACAGTGGGAGCCAGTCAATAGAATTCGTAGGTTAAGAAGTCTATCTCCGATACTGTATTCGTTTCCATCTATTCTCTTTGTTTTATAACTAACATGGTAGAAAGTGGTTCCCAGCAACAACAAACCGCTGTAGGCGGACAACAAGCAGGCACCCCTTCGCGTAGCTATTACCCCAATTATTCCCCCGATTATTCGTCCGACGGGTGACAACAGTCCTCCCAAGGACAGGTCGGGCAGAACAGGCGTGGACGCTCTCAGAGCGCTACCCCGCCCAAGAGACGCCGACGCTCTCGGAGCGCTACTCCGCCCAGGAGACGCCGACGCTCTCAGAGCGCTACTCCGCCCAGGAGACGCCGACATAGGAGTCCCTCCCCTGACCGAGGGAATCTGCAAAAACATTTTTTGATTTTATGCAGCAACAGGTAGAAGTGAACCGGGGAATCAACGAGGCACTAACCTCTCTCCGAAGGAGCAATGTTTCAACCGTAGGGGCCGATGCTGCAGCGCCTAACCCCAATGCACCCTCTTCACATACTTCAAGCCAAGAAGAAGAGTGTAACGGCGGCAGTGGCACTGCAGATCCAGCGACTCAAGCCAATCAGAACCCGGGTGGAGGATCTACAGCACACGCAGATATGAGCCTTGTTGTGGAAGCCCTCACCAAGCAATTCAGAGAAAGCCAGGAAGCGTTTCAAAAGGCTCTTCACAAGAGGATCGATCAGATACCAGGTGCCCCGCCCACACTGAAGAAAGTTGACGTCCAACGATATTCACAGCGGCCCTGGAAGAAAGATGCAGCCCCAAAGGCGATACCTAAAACGTTCAAGATGCCGAACATTCCAAGGTATCGCGGAACGTCTGATCCAAACGATCACCTTATGATGTTCAGCAATTTTATAAAAGCCAGCGATCTCACCGACGAAGAGATCGAATCTGTACAATTGAAGAAGTTCGTAGAGACCCTGGCAGATGGGGCCCTGCGATGGTATTCAATGTTGCCACCCAACTCCATTGGATCCTTCGCAGAGATGGCTGAATTATTCGTGAAGGCACATACAGGTGCCCAGAAGACGGAGACCCGGGTATAAGATATCTTTGAAATTAAGCAGAGGCCCGACGAGTCACTCCGGAAGTACGTGGATCGGTTCTAGAGGGAAGGCATGATGCTCCCCAAGGTGCCGGACAGATGGGCGGCAATCGTATTCACCAACAGCCTGGATGTTAGGAGCTCAGAAGCCACACGAAGACTTTATGAATCTCTTCGCGAGTTCCCGGCGGCCAGTTGGTCGATGAAGACAAACTGATCGGGGCAAGCGCTCGGGGAAGGACCCAGCCTCGCAGCAGCGGATCCGGCGGAAAAGCAGAAACGGAAAGATTGGGCACGCGATATGAGCCATACCCTGACCAATCGCGTAACAACTCCAGAGGACGCAGCCGCCACAGCAATAAGGGACTGTCTCGAAAGGAAAACCCCGAGTCGAGTTCCCGTGGAATCCCAAGCCTGCCAAGCTTCAACGTTGAAATGTCAGAGGTCATGGCTGTACTCAAAGGCATGGGAGAAAAAGTCAAGTGGCCAAAGGACATGAAGACTGACCCCAACAAGCGGAGTAAAGACTTATTATGCGAGTTTCACCAAGACCACGGGCACACCACCGAGGACTGCAAAGCCTTGAGGTATGAAATCGCCCATTTATTGAAACAGGGATTCTTGAAGGAGTTCCTAACCGAGAAGGGAAAGCAAACTCATGCGAAGGCTCAGCAGAACATGCTGGGCCCACCACGAGCATCCTCCCCAAAGCGAATGGTCAACGTTATTTCGGGCGGGATCGAGGTAGATTCGGTCACCTTTACGGCAAAAAAGTATGCAAAGGTATCCATTACAAACAGCAAGCGCCCCCGGTCAGAAGGAGTAATCACCTTTGAGGAGTCCGACGCTGAAGGATCACAGTTTCCACATGTCGACGCGCTGGTCATAACATTACGAGTAGCGGAGTTCGACGTGAAGAGAGTACTCATTGATGCGGGCAGCTCTGCCAATATTATCCCGTCACGAGTCATAGACGAAATGCAGGTAGCAGGCAAGATCGTGCCAATATCTCGAGTTCTCTCCGGTTTCAACAACTCGAGTGAGAAGACCCTCCGGGAGATCACCTTAACAACTCTAACCGAAGGGGTAGCAAAGGAGACGACTTTCCATGTTGTCGACGCTGATCTGGCCTACAACATCATTCTAGGCAGACCGTGGATCCATGACATGCAGGCCGTTCCCTCTACCTATCATCAGGTGTTAAAGTTCCCATCAGAATGGGGGGTGCGTGAAGTCAGATGAGAGCAGCGCACCACGCGAGACTGTTACTCGGTAGCCCTTAAACTACCCGAGGAAAGCAAATAGCAATTACAGCATCCGGGGCCAAGTACCGCACCCGAGGAGGCTAAGTATGAAGTCCCGTAATTCATCGCCAAGATGGAAGAAAAGGAAAAACACATGCCAACAGTAGAAGCCCTGGAGCCCGAGGAGCTGTTCGCTGATAAACCAGAGCGGAAGGTGTACTTGGGAACGGAGCTGAGCGAACGTTTACGGGAAGACATCCTGCAATTCCTCAAGGAGCGGCATACAACATTCGCCTGGTCCCATGCAGATATGACAGGTATTTCTCCTGACATCATTACTCACAGGTTGCATGTTGATCCATACCACCGCCCGGTGAAACAAAAAACGCGCCAGCAAGGAGCTTTCCGAAACCAGGTGATCAATGACGAAGTCGATCGCCTGTTAAAGATCGGTTCGGTACGTGAAGTCAAATATCCGGACTGGTTAGCCAACGTGGTTGTCGTACCTAAAAAGAACAGCAAGTGGCGAGTCTGCATTGACTTCACAGATCTAAACAAAGCCTGCCCGAAGGATTCCTATCCGTTTCCCAGGGTAGATCAACTAATCGATGCAACAGCCGGGCACGAGGTGCTGACCTTCCTCGACGCGTACTCCGGATACAACCAGATACTGATGGACCCTGGAGATCAGGAGAAAACGGCGTTCATAACTTGCCGAGGTACGTATTGCTATAAAGTTATGTCGTTTGGATTGAAAAATGCAGGTGCAACCTATCATCGTCTGGTCAATCGGATGTTCCACGACCATATCGGGAAGACTATGGAAGTATACATTGACGACATGCTAATAAAATCCAAACGAGCAGAAGATCACCCGGCACATCTGAAAGAAGCTTTCCGAATCCTGGATCAATATAACATGAAGGTTAACCCGGAGAAATGCGCTTTCGGAGTCGGATCGGGCAAATTTCTGGGGTTCATTGTCTCTCAGCGAGGCATTGAAGTCAATCCCGCTCAGATTAAAGCTATCGAGTCAATCCCAGATGTACTTCGCGATAGGAAAGAGGTCATGAGGTTGACGGGGAGAGTAGCTGCCCTACGCAGATTCATCTCCCGGTCATCTGATCGGTGCAAAAGTTTCTTCGATGTCTTGAAGCAGAACAAGGAGTTCGAATGGACTCCTGAGTGCCAGCAGGCGTTGAGGGATCTGAAGAAATACCTCTCCAATCCTCCACTACTTACCACATCTGTGGAAGGCGAGCAGTTGCTAATTTATCTGGCAGTTTTAGAGTCATCGGTAAGCGCTGTACTAGTACGAGAAGAAAAAGGTAAACAACTTCCTATCTACTATGTTAGCAAAGCCCTTATTGATGCGGAAACCCGCTACCAATCTTTGGAAAAATTAGCGTTAGCTCTAGTAGCTGCTGCCCGAAAATTACGTCCATACTTTCAAAGTCATACTATAGTTGTGGTTACCACTTTCCCTTTACGAAATGTTCTGCACAAACCAAAATTTTCAGGAAGATTGGTAAAATGGGCTATAGAACTATCCGAATTTGATATCACTTATCAGCCCAGGGTGGCAATAAAGTCACAAGTCTTGGCAGACTTCGTGGCAGATTTCAGCGTGAATATATACCCTGAGGCAGAAAAGGAAGCCATTCTCTATGCAGGACAGGCTCCGGGCACTTGGGTCCTCCATACGGATGGCTCCTAGAATGTCAAAGGGTCAGGACTTGGGCTGGTCCTCGTTGCTCCGTCCGGAGAAACGGTAAGGCAGGCTATCAAATGCCCTTTTATTACTAACAATGAGGCTGAGTATGAGGCCGTTATTGCAGGACTAGAACTGGCGCGAAGCTATGGGGCAACCATAGTCAAGCTAAAGAGCGATTCTCAGTTAGTGGTCAATCAGATCAATGGTGGTTTCGTCGCACGAGAGCCCAGAATGCAGGCGTACCTTGGCCGAGTAAAAGAGCTTTTGACACAATTCGACGACTGGGAGGCAATTCAGATTCCACGGGAAGAGAATCATGAGGCTGACGCTCTCGCAAACATGGGATCAGTTGCAGAAATAGGAGCAGCCGGCTCTTCGGCTATCGTTCAACTTCTCTACACGACCATGGACAGGGAAAAGTTCGAAGCTAACACTGTCAGCACTACCTGGGATTGGAGGAACGAGATAACAAACTATCTTATTCATGGGACCCTCCCCACAGACGCGAAGGCCGCTCGCAAACTCCGAGTAAAAGCTGCCCGATACACCATCCTCAACGGTGAGCTGTACCGGAAGATGTTTGCGGGGCCCCTCGCAAAATGTCTTGGACCAAATCAGACTAATTATGTGATGAGAGAAGTCCACGATGGCTGTTGCGGTAATCATTCCAAAGGAAAGGCCTTGACACGGAAACTGATACGTGCAGGTTATTACTGGGACAAAATGGAGAAAGATGCGAATGATTTCGTCAAGAAATGTGACAAATGTCAGAGGTTTGCCCATCTCCTTCATCAGCCAGCCGAGCCGTTGCATTCAATAATCTCCCCATGGCCCTTCATAAAATGGGGAATGGACATTGTTGGTCCCCTTCCCACGGCACCACGGGGGATGCGCTTTTTGCTGATCATAACGGATTATTTCACAAAGTGGGTCGAAGCCGCGCCGTATTCAAGGATACGGCAGATAGAGGTCATCGATTTTCTCTGGCGTTTTGTCATATGTCGTTTCGGAGCACCCAAGGAAATAGTCATGGATAATGGCCCGCAGTTCGTTGGCCAGAAGGTGACTAGGTTCCTCGACGACTTGCACATTAAAAGGATCACCTCCTCACCATATCATCCTGTCGCTAACGGGCAGGCCGAATCTACCAACAAGATCATCGTTGAATCCCTCAAAAAGCGCCTCGAGCAGGCAAAGGGATGCTGGGTAGAAGAGTTACCTGGAGTACTGTGGGCTTACCGCACCACGGTAAAAATGAGTACCGGAGAGACTCCATACTCATTAGTCTATGGCGCAGACGCCTTGATCCCGGTCGAGATAGGAGAACCCAGCCTGCGATATGCGCACGCCACGGAGGAGTCAAATTCAGTTAACCTGTCCGAAGAACTGGATCTTCTCGAAGAACGCAGAGAACTGGCCCTCGTACGGGTGGTTGCCCAGAAAGTACGAATTGAAAAATACTACAACCGGGGACTGCGCGTACGAAACTTCCAAGTCGGGGACTTCGTACTCAGGGAAGTGTCTCAGAGCACACAGGAAACGAATTCGGGGAAACTTGGCCCTAACTGGGAAGGACCCTACAAAGTGATCGCTTCAGCCGGCAAGGGATCTTATCGCTTGGCACGGCCAGATGGTTCGATCGTCCCGAACAGCTGGAATGTAGTTCATCTCAAAAGGTATCACTTCTAGGCGACAGGGACGGTTAGTCACTCTACGCTTACCTTTTCTATCCTTACATAGAAGTTCTTACTTTTATCCATGCATAGAAATTAGAAGTTCTTACTTTTGTCTTTACACAAAAGTTCTTATTTTTTGTTACACATTCTTCCTAAATGGTTCTAACGGCCTGAACAAGGCCAGATCCGTTTAGCTCAACTGGTAGAGCTCGAAGTTCTTCAGCTTCGCGGCTGTGGGTTCGAGTCCCACAACGGACACACTCCTCGTTTGGTTATATGTGTTCATTAGACAGCTCACCAACAACTCTTTTCATATTGTCACTTTACGTGTTCCAACATGAAAACAAGGGGGGTGGTGAGGGCCCCATAGGCCAGAGAAGACCTTCATACAGGCAGAAGACCTTATTTAAAGGCAGCAAATTTTTCAATTTGCGTGATAAAACTTCCACGAAAATAAGAGAAGTCGTTCACAAAGCCAAACAACTCAACCAGAGCTCTAAGCGACAACGATTCGGTCAAACTACCTACAACTTATGACCTTTGCCTGATGAAGGGGTAAGTTCAGCACATTTGGGGAAACTTAATAAAGTTTGAAAAGTAGTTCCCAATTATAAGGCACGAAAGCCGAAATATATGCATACCAAAGGATCAAGAATTCAAAACTAAACATAGTCACTGAATGGATCTGAAACTGCATATATACATTAAAACTATAAAGTGATAAAACGCCGAGTACGGCTGACAGAATTTCATAGAGTGTCCAACAGGCCAAACAAACCGGCCAAGGGCCAGAAAGTCTTCATAAGACTTCTGCCCACCAAATAAACAAGTCCGGCTCTCGCCAGATGAAACAAAAATACATAAGTTCAGAAAAGAAATTATCAACTTGAAGGGCCGTGACCGGGACTCAACGCACCAGCTCCGTTAGGCCCGTCGTCACTCCCCATCTCTTCATCTTCATCATCGTCATCTTCACCATCCGACTCCTCGGGAGAGAGACCCAATGCTTATTGTATCCTTCGGACAGCACTCTTCGTCGACTGCAACATCTCTTCAACATCAACCTGCCCAGCACGGATCTGTGCAAGCAACGTGCGTTTGGCCTCGAGGGCCGCAAGTTTGGCTTTAATCTCCGATTGGTCACGCAAGTTTGCTAGATCCTTGGTCAATACGGCCTGAACGCCCAGCTGATGGGCGACCTGGTCTTTAGCAGCTTGAAGTTCGGAACGGGCTTTGGTCGACTCTTCATTTGCCCTCTGCAGGTTCAGTTCAAGAGTTGCACGGTCGTCGTTAGCATTGTTCAAACTATCGTGGCATTCCTCAAGAAGTCTCTCCAAAACCTGGACGGAGCGTGCGAACCCCTCTTTCTCCTCAGAAAGACGGTCCTTTTCCCTGGTGAGAGCATTGATCTGCTCAAGGCGATTATTGTTAACATCTGTTAACCGGTTAACTTCCCCACCAAGGAAACCACACTGCTCGATCAAGGTTTTGTTATCCCTCAGAGCCTCGAGCAATTCTCTCTTCACCTCTACCACTTGATTGGCATTGTTCAGCCAGGAGCGGAACATGATTTCAGCGGCCAGCATGCTTGACTGAAACATAAAGTAAGTCACGATTAAAAATCATAGGCTAGCAACTACTGCTAAAGCAAAGAGGGAAAAACTTACCCGGGCAGAGTCGGAAGCAATTTGGAAAGCCAGTTCTTCGTCGATCAATTCCCTTAGCACCCACTCCTCTCGAGGACCGATGAGCGAAGAAACTGCTTTAAGCAAGCTGCGCGGCCTGGCCACAAAGTTGACATCGGGAGCAAGTCTCAGGGTATGTTTCCTCTCACAGAGCTTGGGTTCCCTAGCCTGTTCTGAGGGGTAATTCGATCCGAACTTGTAACGAACCCCCTTGATGTCACTTAACTCTGTCCACCCCGCAATAGCTGACCGCCAAACAAACCTTGATGAGGAAAGGTTTGAATCACCTTCCACCTCCGGGTCTATGGTCTCACAATCGCGAAGAACAACGGGGGTTGCTCCCTCAGTAGCCACGTTTTCCAGATCCTCAAAACGGAAAACACGAGGACCTTGACTACTTCCTTGGGAAGCCTCTCCCCCGACTTCTTCTCTTACCTCCTCTCCCCCGGCTTCTTCTCTTACTTCCTCTCTCACTTCTTCTTCTTCGCCAATTTTCTTTTTGCCCTTGTCCACACGAGAAGGACCTGCCCTCTCCCCATCACCAACTCGGGGACTCCTTGGCCGAGATCGGACGGTCTCCCCCTGCCCTTCTCCTGTCACTACAGAGATGAGGCCTCCGCTGAAGAGGAACATCTGCCTCAACCTCAGTATCCGACAGGTGGATAACCTCCTGGGCCGGACCGTCTCCCCGTACGGACTCAGGGGCTTCAGCAGCGACTTCAGTATCCGCTCCCCTGGATTCCGGGACACTTGCCCCAGCAGAAGGGTCACCGCCAGCCGTCGAGGGTTGTCCAGTAGCAGCGGAAGCCTTACGGGCAGATTTCTTCCGCGCTCCGCCCTCGCCGTGGCTCTTCCTCTTCAAGGGGCTCAACCCCTCGGACAGAAGTGCTTCGCCTCCGTCCCTGCTGCGCAAAGCGCCAGCCGAAGCCAGTATAGCCTCAGCTTCAGCAAGGGGGTCGACGACAGGTTCAGTAGGTCTGTCCTGAGGGGGAGCAGGGAAAAAACCTCCCGAAGTACCCAAACCTGCAACAAAGGTAAAACGGTCAGACACAAGAAAGGTTCAGAAAGAAAGGGTTATCAAGAGGATAGAAATATCCTCACCGTGGTGTTTCACGGTCAAACTCTTGGAAGAAGCAAAGAATGACCATTCTCTTTTCTCTGGTTCAAATTTCGCCAGAATCGGCTCAACCCATGCCTTCAGTTCATCTATAGTTATGAACCTGTCATAGGGTTGCTTGGCTGCTGCACGAAGAAGTTTTGATAAAGGTTAGAAGAAGAAGGAAAGACGAAATATACACACAAAAACTCGGGGACTTACGCGTTTTGTTCCAGACTTCTGGAAGGTGCGCCTTGTCGTCAAACGTCAAGGCCGATGAGCGTACGAACAGATACCGGTGCACCCAGCCTCGGTCACTGGTATCCTCAGAGCTGCGCACCAAGCCCTTGCTCCCGCGCATCCTGACATTCACATAGCCGTCCTTGAAAATCTGGACGCTATACAAAGAAATGAAATGCTTGTACTCAAAAGATTGGTCAGTTTCAGCCGCAAACCAGTCTAGGAGTGTGACTATCCTATACACGCTGGGGCTCAGTTGCCCCGGGCAGAGAAGATACTCCCTGCAAAGTCTCTCCAGCACTGGGTGCAAAGGCAACCTATACCCCACTGTGAAAGGGTAGGTGCCAATGGCTGTCCACCCAGCCCGGTGAGAGGTAATGTTCTCACCTTCAGAAACCGGCAAGAGGGGAATTTCGTCACCCCAATCACAGTCTACTCTCACATGAGGGATCACCTCCTTCGTGATCCCTGACTTGAACCTGTATGCCGGCCAGTTGCGCGTGTCACCTTCCCTGTTATGGAAGGATTTAACGTTGCAATCTGCCTCAAGTTCGCCCCACTTTTTAGGGATTATCTCAGCGGTAGTAGCCTGAGAAGCCCGCGGCCTAGGAGTGGCCGTCGAGCTTCCAGCAGCGTCGAAATTTAGATTCCTTCTGGATCTTGAAGACATGATTTGTGAAGAAGAATGGAATTGCCAAGAAAATTTCAAGAGTTAATTCAAGGGTTTTTCAAAGAGCAATGTAGGAGAAATAAAAGTAGGTAAAAGGTTTCTCGTCAAGTGAGTTCCTATTTATAGGAATCAAGGTGCAGATCCCCAACTTCTCGCAAAGACACGTGGAGGCTATCAGATAATCCACGCCCAGATCTGGCCGTCGATGAAGGGAATAGGGTTAATCAATGCTTTGCAGCACTATCATTACCCTAGAGAACTGCAGTCACTTCATAATCAGCAAGCGACGTGCGCACGTGGAAAGAGGCGGTTAAAATTATTGCTTTTACCCTCGGGGAACGCAGTAGTCATTTCAGAGTAAACTGCGGTACCACAGACGTGCAGGTCACAGTTACTTTTTCATACGGCGCATTTAATGCGCACAACATAAAGGCTGGTCACCTATCTGATAAGATCCCTACGTCATCAAGATTACATCATATGGAGACAAAAAGTTTGCAAATACTCCCGCCAAAATTCTTATCCACTCCTCGGACAGATTCTCTGCCCGAGAAGTGCGGGGACTATCTGTATTGGATAAAAACTGACTGGACTCTGGCGGGTGACACGTGTCGTCCATGTGGCATGAGCTGACGTGTCACCGGACAGACACTCACCGGACAGACATTTCCCACGGGCAGACCCAAGGAAGTTACATGATATATCAACAGTCAGCATAATTTGAATAAGCAGTTATTAGCGTTATTGGGCGCGATCATTCAAATTACGGTCACCCAGCGGTTACAACCTTTCTGGATAAGACGCCCAGCGGTTACTTATCCGAACGGTTCTACACCCAACGGCTACTACAACTTCAACAGGCGCCTTCCATGCCTATAAATAGCATTTACCTTAACCGATTGTAACAACTTTTACTTTCTGCATATATGATCAATAAGAATACTCTCTATCTTTCCATCATTGAATTATATCCTTTGTTCTTATTTTAACCACTGTCTCAACGATTGGATCATCCAGCGTGGTGGTGGCCGACTATCAAAGAATACGATACGGTTGCTCTTCCTTATTTACGCTCATATTGTGTGGTGCAATGCAAACCCGAAGGAGTTGCTAAGCACAAACGCGGAAGACAAACTAGAAAGATAAAAGATAGAAGCAAGACAAAACTTGCTTCTTTCGAAAGAACAGTGAGGAAACTGTCTCAAAGCTCGATCAAAAGGGACACAAGAATCACCTAAACTATGCAACAATCCTCAAGAGAACATTGCCTCTTGCAAACTGAATGATCAAAGAGGAATGTTCAATCGGATTAACTGAAAGCCACAGGTCCATAAAATCCCTCACAGGGTTTTGCTCACGACGGAGACAAGAGAAAGGTGCTCGGCACTTTCATTAATTTATCATTGTTCAAAAAACTCGCTCTCTACAATGAAAGGAAACAAGGTTTATATAGGAAATACTAAGGGTAAACTAGTAAAAGGGTCACAAGCGACCAATAGAAATAAGCCACGCAGGGCTGAGTTAAATTGTGTTCGGCAGAATTTGACTTCGGTAAGCCTTGGCTTCGGTTCTCGATTGTCTGCTCGAACACACTCATTGTCTTTGGACGCTCAATTGTCTTCGAGCCCATTGTCCTCGGTCACTTTGCCTTCGGGCTCAAATCTAAAGATAATGCCTTCGGTTCTTGAGCCCGGCCACTCAGCTTCGGAGCAACTGTTTTCCTTCGGCCAGGCTAAGTGAACGTGCACATCGTGCAGCAGCTTGGCTTGGCTTCTTGTCATCGGTCTCCTTGGTGGATCGAACACTTGATCAGCACGTGTTCGGGCTGCATCATCCTCCCTTTCTTGAGAAGATTTCGTCCTCGAAATCAAGCCCTCCTCGTCCTCCGAAGTTGGACCTACAACACAAGGAACTAAGTCAGCAACATTAAAGGTGTTGGACACGTTATACTCACCAGGGAGGTCGATCACGTAAGCATTGTTGTTGATCTTTTTCAGTACTTGAAATGGACCATCCCCTCGAGGAGCCAACTTTGCTTTCCTTTGGTTCGGGAAACGTTCCTTTCGGAAGTGAACCCAAACCTAATCTCCCTTCTTTAATTTCAGCTTTTTACGCCCCTTAATTTTCTTTAAGGCAACCTTTGCATAGGCCTCCTCGAGGTTCTTCTTCACCTTTGCATGCAATTCGATCAAGGAAGCTTCTCGTCGAGTACCTTCAAAATCAAGAACAGAATCTCGAGGCAATGGGGTTAAATCAAGTGGAATTAAAGGATTAAAGCCATACACACATTCAAACGGGGTCATGTTGATCATTCTGTGCACCGTTCGATTGTATGCAAACTCCATCATGGGCAAACGATCAGCCCAGTTTCCAACCTTTCCTTTGGTCATTGCTCGAAGCAAAGATCCCAAGGTTCGGTTCACTACCTCGGTCTGTCCATCAGTCTGAGGATGGTGAGACGTCGAGAATAGTAGCTTGGTGCCGAGGGCACCCCACAAACACTTCCAAAAATGACTCAAGAATTTTGAGTCTCGATCACTCACAATAGTGCGAGGTACACCATGCAATTTTAACACATTAGAAATAAACAATGTAGCTACATGCTGGGAATCATCACAGTTTTTGCAAGGAATAAAGTGAGCCATTTTTGAAAAACGGTCAATCACAACGAATATGCTATCATGCCCTCCCCCCGATCTTGGTAACCCCAAGACAAAGTCCATGGATATATCAACCCAAGGTCGATCAGGCACAGGTAACGGGGTGTACAAACCATGAGGGTTGGACTTCGATTTTGCTTTCTTGCAAATGAGACAAGCGTTGCAAAGTTTTTCTACATCTCGTCGCATTTTGGGCCAATGGAACTGCTCGGTCAGGATACCAAGAGTTTTGTCGACACCGAAGTGTCCCATCAGTCCGCCGGAGTGAGCTTCTCGAACCAAGAGCTCTCTCCACGATGACACTGGCACACAAACCCTCCCATTCTTGAAGAGGTAGCCATCATGCCATTGATATTTCTCAACCCTTCGGCCACTCAAAATTGCGTCACGAACGCATTTCAGCGTGGGATCGTCCTCGTACATCGACTTGATGCTTTCGAATCCCATGAGCCTAGAGGCGAGAGTGGTCGCTAAGGCAAATTTCCTTGATAGCGCATCGGCCACAACATTGTCTTTACCCTTTTTGTAATGAATTACATAGGGAAAACTCTCAATAAATTCAACCCACTTGGCATGTCTTCGATTCAATTTCTCCTGACCTCGGAGATGTTTCAAAGACTCATGATCACTCTTGATCACAAACTCTCGAGGCCATAAATAATGCTGCCAATGGGCGAGTGCTCGAACGAGGGCATACAATTCTTTGTCATACGTAGAGTAATTCAAAGTTGCACCCTTAAGCTTTTCGCTAAAGTAAGCGATTGGCTTCGATTCTTGCATCAGCACTCCTCCGATCCCAACTCCGGACGCATCACACTCAACTTCGAATGCTTTGCCGAAGTCAGGGAGTTGCAACAACGGGGCAGAGCAAAGCCTCCGTTTCAACTCTTGGAAAGCCCTTTCTTGGGACTCTCCCCACACAAATGGATGGTCTTTCTTCACCAGCTCAGTTAAAGGAGCTGCCACGGTGCTAAAGTCACGAACAAACCTTTGGTAAAAGCTAGCTAAGCCATGGAAGCTACGAACTTGTGTTACCGAGGTTGGAGTTGGCGAATTTTTGATGGCTTCGACTTTTGATTCGTCGACTTCGACACCATTCGCACTGACAACAAATCCAAGAAAGACTACACGATCGACACCGAAGGCGCATTTCTTGAAGTTGGCATACAGCTTCTCTTCTCGAAGCCTTTCAAGCACTTGCCTTAGGTGTTCGACATGTTCATCCACGGTTCTGTTATAAACAAGTATGTCATCGAAATAAACGACAACGAACTTGTTTATGAACGGTTTGAGCACATGGTTCATCAATCGCATGAATGTGCTCGGTGCATTGGATAAGCCAAAAGGCATTACCAACCATTCATATAGACCGAATTTTGTCTTGAATGCGGTTTTCCACTCGTCTCCGGGTTTTATTCGGATTTGGTGGTAACCGGACCTGAGGTCTATCTTCGAAAAGCATGAAGAACCACTTAACTCATCTAGCATGTCATCTAATCGAGGGATAGGATGACGATACTTTACCGTTATTTTGTTGACTGCTCGACAGTCAACACACATTCACCAAGTTCCATCTTTCTTTGGGACAAGTATAACAGGAACGGCGCAAGGACTCAAGCTCTCACGAACGAGGCGCTTGTTCATCAACTCATCAACCTGCCGTTGGAGTTCTTTGGTGTCTTCGGGATTACACCGGTATGCAGGTTTGTTGGGGATTTGAGACCCCGGTACGAAGTCAATTTGGTGCTCGATTCCTCTCAATGGAGGTAATCCACCTGGCATTTCCTCGGGAAACATGTCCTCGAAATCCTACAAAACTTTACGAACAAACAAAGGCAAAGGGTTATCGTTAGAAAAATCATCATTAGAGTTTAGAAAGATACCCTTGTGCACGAGGCAAATCATCACTTGATCGTTGGCGTTGCCTCGTAGAATCTCACCCGGTTGCATGATTGCACAGATTCCTTTTACTTCGGGCAGAGTGTTTGTCTCTTCGGGCCCCAATTTTGCTCCCATCGGAAGCTTAGCTTTGGCCGCTTCTTTCAATTCTTTCATCCGTTTATAGTCCTCGGTGACTTGTTTTGGAGAGAGGGGTTTGAGTATGAAACTCTTCCCGTCGAGCTTTGCAGTGTAAGTGTTGGATCTGCCATTGTGAACAGCTGTCCGGTCATATTGCCACGGTCGACCCAATAGCAAATGACAAGCTTGCATCGGAACCACATCGAATATCATTTCATCTTGATACTCTCCGATTCTAAACTTGATCCACACTTGTTTGACATCTCTCAATTCTCCACACTAATTCAGCCATTGTAATTTGTAAGGGTGGGGATGCTTCATCGTGGGTAATCCCATTTGTGAAACAAAAGTTTGGCTCACTACATTCGCACAACTACCAGAATCAATGATCATTGAACACACCTTTCCCCTTACTCGACATCGGGCATGAAAGAGGTTTTCTCTTTGGTTGTCCTCTTCTTCAAGAGTCATGCAGCTCAAATTCCTTCGAACCACAAGAAACATTTCCGGATGATCAGCTTCGGTAGCCTCACGGTCATCATCACCTTCAGCTCGGTCAGTCTCCTCGATAAATTCCTCCTCGGTGTCACTCGCTTGCTCATGGACGGTTCCATCTTCGAGCAGAAGCATAACTTTGCGAGTTGGACATTCTTTTGCCATGTGACCATAACCTCTGCATTTGTGACACTGAATATTTGAAGCACTAGGAGAGTTAAGTTGAACTTTACCTCCCACTTCTCTCGACTGGTTAACGGTCACATTTTTTTCGAAGGGTCTCTTCGAATCTCGAACAGTGTTAGCATTTGTTTGGTTTGGACTCTTCCACGCTTTACTTCGGTTCAAAGGAGTAGAAGCAGTAACTCCTCGATACCGGTTTGTCTTATCGTCCTTCACCAATTTTCAGCTTCGGTGGCAGCATCGAACAGATCTTCCAACTTATGATACACGTGGAGCCTCAACTGAGATGACACATCCCTAGCCAAGCCATTTTTGAATCTGATAATGGCTTGCTCTTCATCCTCTACCAGATCAAGATTCAATCGAACCTTTTCGAACTCATCATGGTACTCTTGGACAGACTTGGACCCTTGCTTTAGCTCATAGAGCTTTTGCATTTGAGTTTGCCTGTACTTAGCACTCAAATACTTAGCATCCATAGCTCTCTTCAATTGTGGCCAAGTAGTGACTTCGGGATAGTCATTTCTTCGTCTATGCCTCTTGTCAGATTCCCACCATGTAGATGCATAAGCTTCGAACGAAGCAATGGCATGGGCATCTTTTCTCTCATCGGTCATCTCATTGGTTTCAAAGATGCGCTCCATTTTAAGCTTCCATTCAAGATACTCATCGGGATCACTAGTTCCTTTAAAGGGTGGAATAGTGATCTTGACACTGTTCAAATTTGAGTCTCGAACAGCACGAGCCTGTTCGGGATACTCATCATCACGATCATCAGCCTCACGCTCAATATTTCTTTCAACATTTGCACCTCGGCCTCGACCTCGGAAATTTCCACGACCTGGGTGAGCTTGCCTTCGTTGAGCGAATGGCGGCTCGTTCTCATATTCGTCCTCGGGAAATTCCTCTTCGATAACCTCTTCGACAACGGCTCCAAGATCTCTTCGGGCCCTTGGAAGTGGTATCCTTTCTCCTCGGGGAATGCCCAAGTTTTGATAACCAGCTTGGGGATTGCCCAAGTTTTGTTGCGCTTGGGGATTGCCCAAGTTAAGCTCTCTTCGAATGGCTTCACTTGTCAACTGATGTTGTCGTACAAGCTCAGCATACAGATCAGGTTTCATCGGAGTGGATTGGCTAGTTCCAGCGCCGGACCCAGTCATGGCCACGGACGCGCTTCCCTGTTCGAGTTGAGCTACTCGAACACTCACTCCTCTTACTTCGGCACTGACACCTTGTATCGCAGCCATGAGATCGGCTAACGACACTTCGGGCTTTTCAATGCCTTTGCCATCGTTTCCAGTCATGGTACCTGCACAAGTCAAAGATCAAACAAATGTTAGGGTTAGAAATCACCTCTCACACTCCCTCACCTTTGATGGGTGGCACTCGGGTCCACTCAATTTATGGGTTCGGTTTTTGATCACTCAAGGACTTGTTAACAGTGGCTCGTCTGATTGATCGGTCCTCTAAGATCCTTCAAGTTCGACAATAGTCACTGTCTCTTCGGGAAGAGTGAAGTGATGTTCGACTCGATGGAACGGACGCTTTTAACTGAGCTCGGGGAGTCAAAAGAAATTTACTACGAAAGTTTGGACTTCGGTCACCCCTTCGCACGAGTTCCTATTAGCTCAAACGAGTTAGTACGACCTCGAGTAGGACAATTACTCAAAAGATCCACTAACTAGAAATTTGACACGAAAGAAAGTGAGAAACTAGGAGAATCTACCCTTTGATTCCCTTTTGGACTTTTCGATCACACCAACTCTTGTCCGTACAAGAGTGGTCCCTCCTTGGTACGGATAGGGTTTTACCTTATCCACTTTCCTTTTTCTCTGCCGACAACTTTTCACCTGGGGGTTTTGATGTTTAAAATTTTACCCCTTTCTTCTTTAGTGGAACAGTGACCCTTGCTCCGGCGTACGGACAAATCAACTTCGGTTCACTGACCACAAACTCAACAAGATCTGGGTTGCCCTTTCAGCTCCGGTTTCAACAGCATCGGAGGAATTCAGTTCAATTTCTTCGAGCTAAGAACCAGTTCGTTCGTGTCGTACACTGTTACGATTTTGTAACAATTTTCCGGCGTACGGACAACGAATCCAAACTCAGAACTCCGATTTTCAAGCAATAAACAAACCCAAATCACTCAAGAACCACCAATCTTCATCGGTTTCAACCAAACACAATGGGGTTCAAGTTCCAGCCACCATTAAAGCTCAAAAAACAGTCAAAAATTTCACCAAGAAACCCTAGTCACGAAATCAGTACGTCGGGTACTTGTTGGAATCAGGAAACAATGGTGAACAAGAATCAATGGTTGTTTATCCTAAACAACCAACAATCAAACACAATTTTTTTTTTTTTGAATTTTCTTTTTAACACTTTTTTTTTTGTAAAGTAAGAACACCAACAGTAACACAACCAAATCAAGAACACGAAATGGAAAACAAAGACACAACGCACGAAAAGTAAAGATAACTTGAACAGGATTTGGGGTTGTAGAAACAAGCCCAAACCGTGCTCTGATACCAAGATGGTGCAATGCAAACCCGAAGGAGTTGCTAAGCACAAACGCGGAAGACAAACTAGAAAGATAAAAGATAGAAGCAAGACAAAACTTGCTTCTTTCGGAAGAACAGTGAGGAACCTGTCTCAAAGCTCGATCAAAAGGGACACAAGAATCACCTAAACTATGCAACAATCCTCAAGAGAACATTGCCTCTTGCAAACTGAATGATCAAAGAGGAATGTTCAATCGGATTAACCGAAAGCCACAAGTCCATAAAATCCCTCACAGGGTTTTGCTCACGACGGAGACAAGAGAAAGGTGCTCGGCACTTTCATTAATTTATCATTGTTCAAAAAACTCGCTCTCTACAATGAAAGGAAACAAGGTTTATATAGGAAATACTAAGGGTAAACTAGTAAAAGGGTCACAAGCGACCAATAGAAATAAGCCACGCAGGGCTGAGTTAAATTGTGTTCGGCAGAATTTGACTTCGGTAAGCCTTGGCTTCGGTTCTCGATTGTCTGCTCGAACACACTCATTGTCTTTGGACGCTCAATTGTATTCGAGCCCATTGTCCTCGGTCACTTTGCCTTCGGGCTCAAATCTGAAGATAATGCCTTCGGTTCTTGAGCCCGGCCACTCAGCTTCGGAGCAACTGTTTTCCTTCGGCCAGGCTAAGTGAACGTGCACATCGTGCAGCAGCTTGGCTTGGCGTCTTGTCATCGGTCTCCTTGGTGGATAGAACACTTGATCAGCACGTGTTCGGGCTGCATCATCGTGCTTTTAGCGTTCTATATTAGCATTATTTGATTTATCGCATAGATCTTTAATCTCGACTATTGATCGTGACTCCGCAAATATAAATTTAATTGTTAATTGGCCTAAAACCGGATTTGGGTTAAACAATAGTTCTCGTGACTCCTACTGGGGAAAGGCTGAGGCATTTGGTGAAATTTGGGAAGTTGACTAAAAATGAAGCTGAGTATGAGGCTGCAATAGCGGGTTTAGAATTGGCTAAGAAAATGGGGGCTGAGAAAATCGAGCTAAAGAGTGATTCGTAGCTAGTCGTGAACCAGATCCTCGATGATTTTTTGGCTCGGGAGCCCATAATGAAGCAATTTGTGATCCGAGCACAGCAAGCCCTTGGTGCGTTCCAAGAGTGGAAAATCCAGCAAATCCATCGAAAAGAAAATGCCGAAGCTAACGCATTGGCTAACTTGGCTACTGTTATTGAAGCTGGGGACTCGGGGACTGACGCAGAAGTTTGGATACTTGCATCTGCAGTGGGAAAAATAAAGTTGGAATTAAATGTAGTAAATTGACATTGGGATTGGCGGGCCAAATTTATTTCCTATTTAGATTTGGGTATCCTACCCGCTGACAAGAGAGAAGCTGAAAAGCTCCGAAGGCAAGTTGTCCCATATTCGCTTGTGCATGGGCAATTATATAAAAAGATCTACTGAGGCCCGATGGCCAAATCCTTAGGTCCAGGGTAGTATATCTATGTGATGAGAGATTTGCACGAGGACGAGTGTGGAAATCACTCCGGGGGGAAGGCCTTAGTACAAAAGCTCCTTTGAGCTGGGTACTATTGGCTCGAGATGAGTGAAGATTCTAAGGCATTTTATAAAAAATGGGACAAGTGTCAGAAGCATGCTTCGATTATCCATCAACAAGTTGATCCATTGCATTCAATCGTGTCATCGTGGCAATTTACGAAGTGTGAGATGGATATTGTAGGCCCATTTCCCAAAGCAAAGGGCAGTGCCAATTTCATTCTTGTACTCACTGATTATTTCACCAAGTGGGTCGAAGCAGGATCTTTTGCTAGGGTTCGGCAAAAAGAAGTGATCGACTTCATTTAGAAAAATATCATATGAAGATTTGGAGTTTCGAAAGAGATAACATATGATAATGGCAAATAATTCATAGGTTCGGAGGTAACTACTTTCTTTGCCAAATGAGGAATCAAAAGAGTGGTCTCAATGCCTTATCACCCCAGTGCTAATAGGCAGGCTGAGTCCTCGAATAGGATGATTGTGGACAATCTTAAGAAAAGGATGGATGAAGTTAAAGGCTCGTGGCCCGATGAGCTTCCTGGGGTGTTGTGAGAAATGAGAACGCCTGTGAAAAAGAACACTGGAGAAACCCCATTTTCCCTCGCATATGGGATTGTCTCATTGATTCACGTCAAGGTTGGTGAGCCTAGCCTTCGGTATGCTCATGCAACCGAGAAGTCAAATCAGCAAGCTATGAGCGTGGAACTAGATTTACTCGAAGGGCGAAGAGAGATGGCTTTGGTTCGGTTGGCAGCTCAAAAGTGATAGATTGAAGCCTACTTGAATAAATATGCAAAATTTAGAACCTGTAGGGTTGGTGATTACGTCTTAAGGGCCTCAAATCAAACGACTAAGGAAAAGAATGAAGGAAAATGGGCTGCTAATTGGGAAGAGCCTTATCGAATTAAGGCCATCGCAGGAAAAAGATCTTATCAGCTCGAGGATCTATGAGGCAATCAAAAGCCATTAAATTGGAATATTTCCAACTTAAAGCGCTATTATTTCTGACATTGAGGTACGATACCTTTCGTCAAACATAATCTTTCACCTACGGCATCGAGTTGTCAATGCTCCAACGCTTGGGTCGAATGATACTAACCCTACGTTTTTCTTTGTTTGACCTTTTCAAGAAGCGGAGGAATGACCTTTTCTTTGCTTGACCTCTTCATGCTTCACACCCGACCAGTGAGGGGATGCAAGGAGAGTTAGTTTAGTCAGCCCTCGACTCACTCTATAACGGGGGACTTCGAACGAAACCTGAAGACTAGCTATCCGTGCACCGGGGACTGTTTCCTCAGGAGTTAGCTTAGTTATTTGTTGTAATTGCTCGAGGTGGCTTTTGTAATAAGAATTATCCTAAGTCTTATCACGACATCTTTTTATGTAAATCGGTTCAAATTTCATCAATGAAATAAAACTTGATTCAATTTCTTTTTTATCCGATGTACGAAACCAGTTTCTATTTTTTAGCCTCGGCTGGAAAATGAGACGTCGTTCTAAGTTAGCTTTATCTTAAACAAAATTTATCTAAGTCTTGCAAGCAAATACTCAAATGACATGTCAAATGCTTTCAACACAAAGTAAAGACTAACACTTGAAGCCTTCAAAGTTCATCAAAAGCCCGGAGACAACGGCTCGATGGCCTAAGCAAAAACAAAAATACACTGACGAGCTCTTACTTATTAGCCTCTTCCCCACTAGAATTTGAAGATTAGAACCTTCGTTTTCTACGTCTTCATCTCTCAAGATTTCACTGCTCGAGGGAAGCTTGTACAAGATAGCTTGAGCCTTGGCAACACCATCTTTTGCCTTGTTTATTTCTTCGTCCAAGATCATTCCAGCTTTGCACTGCTCGAGGGTCTTCAACTTGGTCTGAATAATAGCCCAATTTTTGTCAACACGAGCTTTAGTAGCTTTGGAATTTAGCTTGGCTTTGAACTTAAACGTAAGCTCAGATGAAGAAGTGGCTCCTTCGGCCCGAAGTGTCTTAACTTCAGCCTCGAGGGCTTGGGTTTTAGTTTCAAGCTCATTCACCTCTAACAAGAATTCCCTCGACTTGTTCTGAAACATTTCGGTTAGATCATTGATCGTCTCATTCGCCGTATCAATTTGCCTTTGACTTTCAGCCCGAAAGGTTTCTTCTTGAGTCCTTTTTTCAGCTTCAAGTTTGGCTATAATCTCGCGGGACTTAGTTAGCTCGAGGTCTGATTCGTCAGCTGCTTTGCAGGCTCGGTCCAGCTTGGTTTTAGAATCGAGCAAATGTCTCTCAAGCTCAGAGTCTTTGTCTTGGAGTTCAACATTTATGCAATCCCATTGCTCCCGGACTTTTTTAAGATTTGCCGCTCGGTGAGCTTTAATCTCACCCGCCTTCATGGTGTAAACGTAGCTATGCAAATAGGGTGAAAAGGGTTATGAAGAGGCAAAGGTAACTGAGGATGAAATGATATAAAGCAGCAGGAGACTACATGAACTACGTGCTGAGCTGCGTAGGCTATCAAGTCATCGATGGGCAAATCCTTGAGGCGTTCTTGCTCTAATGGTCAAAACAAGCCCCTAAGACTAATGGAACAACCACTGTATCATCAAGCAAGCATAGATCAAGAGGGATGCCAATTCTTCTAGGGTTCGTCTTGGAAGCAGAGGAGTGATCGGGTCGGGAGGCAGCCCGAGAGGGATCATCAGTTTTCCTCTCCGTAGTTCGGGCAGGATCAACACTTGTTCTCTCCTCGGTGGGAATGTTTTTAGCCACCTAGACCTTACCCTTAACCTTTTCAGTAGCTTGGCTTGGTTCTTCAAGTTTAACCACCTCGACTTCATCACGAGCATCATCATCCTCAGGCTCGTCAATCTGGCCTCGCCTTGGAGCCGCAGGTGATTCTACCCGAGGATATTTGGCTTTGAAGGGGTTTGTTGGTGTTTCCTTTCTTTTCTTTGAATCTGAGCAGATAAGAGGATCATTTAAGGAAAAAGAGACAAGAAGTGAAGAAAGCAATTAAGTCGAGGATTCTAACATCTCGAAGTCTCACGACTGGGCGACCTCTTTGAAGCTTTGGCTTTGGTGAGGACCTCAACTGAGTCTTCCTAAACTTTCAAACTATTCCCAGCCTCGGGAAGTTCAACTTCTTTTCTTTTGTCATTCTTTATCTTCTTTTTCTGTTTCTTCATCTGTTTCTTTTCTTCTTTCTCCGGCTCGGTAGCTGCCCAATTGGGGAACCCTGCAAAAGAAAGTGGCAAAGTGAGGGCAAGTCTTTGAGATAAAAAGAAAAATGGTATAATGCACACTTACCGTGCCGTTTACACGACCACTGATTCTTATCCAGTGCAGCCAAGATTATCCACGACCTCTCTGGCCTCGGCTTGGCGTCGATAATCGCTTGGACCCAAGCATTCAAATCCTTAGGAGGGTTGATTGGGAGTTTTTAGCTGAAAATACGAGGGATTGATTAGAATTTGAGGAATTATGAAGATGAAAAGGAAAAAAGCCAGGTTTCGGCCACTTACGAGTTTTGTTCCATGCTTCGGGAAACCCAGCCTCAGTGAAAATAAGAGAAGGTGGATGAGAACGAACCTCATCGGTGTCGTCACCCTTTGTGACTAACAAAAATTTGCCTCGTTTAATCAATTGAACAACACTATTCTTGTGCATAGTGGGATAGAAGAGGGAAATCAAATGATCAAAAGTAAAAGGGACCTTAGCTCGCTGACTTAAGAAGTCAAGACATTGAATAATCCTCAAAAGATTGGGACCCAGTTGGGCTAAGCACAACTTGTAGGTTCGGCAAAATGTGTCGGCTACATGATGAATGGAGAGGGTAAAACCTATTGTGAAAGGATAAGTATAAACGTTGGAAAGCTTGTCCACTCTATCGAAAGTGTGACTCTCCGGGGCAAGGATTACAATTTGGACCTCGGGGCCCCAATTACAATCCTCTTGAACCAAATTAATGTGAGCCTGCGTGTTTAGGCTCGGTGAATGTTGAACGGGCACATTTCTATTTTTCTCGAGGTCAAAGCTGTTTGTTTTTGCAATCTAAAATTTTTACTGGGTCATATTTCGAGGAAATCACTTGGTGAGGTTTGAGTTCTCTGGTATAAGTTTTCTTCTTGGGTTTTGAAACTTCCACGATTTCTTCTTCACCATCATTGTTATCAGCAACTTCTTCAGTCGCAGCTTCGTCATCCTCAACGGTTGCCCCCTCCTTATTGGTGGTGTCGCGACAGCCACCCGAATGAGAGGTGGCTTCATTATCACATTCTTTCGATGGAATAACTTTCAGTGGCACATGCATGTTCACCAGCTCATCGCCCACCACCATGGTGTTGTCACCATTAGTTCTTTCCTTTGATGGTCTAGAAGAAAGATTGAGTAGAAGACATGGTGTAAAGATTTTGTCAAAGAGAAAGTATGAATTGTAGAAGGATTTTACTGTTGATCAGAAAATGGGAAGTGGTGAAAATGGCGGATGAATTGGCTAACTTATCGGAGAAGAATTTCACAAATGCTTTAAATTATCATCATAGAGTTTACATTAGGAATGTAAAACGCAGAGTCCCGACCACTCAAAAGACGCCGCGTGCAGTGAATGTGATGTTGAAGAGACAATTTTCTTTTTAAATTCCATGTCAGATAATTTTCCACATTGCCTTCCCGCCGGATTCATTCCACCACTAGAAAAATCTTGACAATTATCCTAGGGGTAGGGGACTATCTGTATTGGGTAAAAATTTATCGAGCCTCTGCATTAGGGCTCAAGGCATTGTTGGTTGAATCTTCCGAAGACAACCCCTCGAAGAAGTTTGTTTTACTCCCGAGGCTAGATGCCTCGGGGGAGAATGAAACCTGGTTAAGAGTTATTCCTCGAAGTGACTGAAGGATAACTATCATGAGCCAAGCAGTTTACCCCTCGGGGAAGTTTTATTCCTCAACCTATGGGCTTTTGTCTTCTATAGCTGCCGGTCGTTATATGGACATTTAAGAGGAAGATCATGGGCTGACCATGATTGAACGTGGAGCAATGACCATTAAATGTATTTATTGTCCTTTTATTATAGTAAACTATAAATAGATGCAATATAATCGGGGAAAAGGATCAAGAAACCAATCAACAAACACTTATTTTTGTTTCTTTGCTATTGTTCGAATTTCTTTGTTGTATTTCTTGTTATTTCACGACTTTGATACAAAAAATTTCTTGTTAACCCAAAGCAAATTCGATTTATTTTCCTAATCAGATTTTGGCCAACACGGTCGTGTTGTTTAATAAAGCAGGTAAAGGGCGGGGACATGTGTAAAGGGCGGCCGCCTCTTGGTCTAACAATTAGAATTTTTTCAGTGTTTGAGACAAAGGGCGGCCAACACTGCAAAGGCAGAGACAAAGGGTGAATAAAGTCCTGAGGACATATCTATATTGGGTAAAAATTTATCGAGCCTCTGCATTAGGGCTCGAGGCATTGTTGGTTGAATCTTTCGAAGACAACCCCTCGAAGAAGTTTTTTTCTAGCCTCGGGCGAGAATGAATTCTGTTTAAGAGTTATTTCTCGAAGTGACTGAAGGATAGCTATCATGAAGCAAGCAGTTTACCCCTCGGGGAAGTTTCATTCCTCAACATATGGGCTTTTGTCTTCTGTAGCTGCCGACCGTTATATGGACATTTAAGAGGATGATCATGGTCTGACCATGATTGAACGTTGAGTAATGACCATTAAATGTATTTACTATCCTTTTATTCTAGTAAACTATAAATAGATGCAATATAATCAGGGAAAAGGATCTAGAAACCAAACAGCAAATTTCTTTGTTGTATTTCTTGTTATTTCACGACTTTGATAAAAAAAAATTGATTGTTAACCTAAAACAAATTCGATTTATTGTCCTAATCAGATTTAGGCCAACACTGTCGTGTTGTTTAATAAAGCAGGTAAAAGGGTGGGGACATGTGTAAAGGGCGGCTGCCTCTTGGTCTAAAAACTAGAATTTTTCAGTGTTTGAGACAAAGGGCGGCCAACACTGCAAAGGTAGAGACAAAGGGTGAATAAAGTCCTGAGGACATGCTTTTCTACACTCAGAAATTTTTTTAATAAGCTCGAAAGGGTGGCCGCCCTTACAAGAGGCGGCCTCATTTTTGTCAAGAGGCGACGAACACTGCAAGGGCAGCCTCAAAGAGCGCCCAAAGTTCAGAGAGGGTGCATTTTCACACTCCGCAAAATTTTAGGCAAGTTTAGAAGGGTGGCCACCCTTGCCTCACAGAGCAACCCTTTCAATTCTTGAAGAATAGAGGCGACCAACACAGCAAGGTCTGCCCTAAAGGGCGCCCAAACTTCAGAGAGGTGCCATTTCAACAGTTAAAAAAAAATTTGTCCAGAAAAAGGGCGTCCGCCTTTAACATGAGTTTCCGCCTATTCTAAGGCACTCTCTCCTTGAAGAGATGGTCATGTGAGGCACAAGGGGCAGCCGCACAAGCAATGTGCGGCCTTCGTCTTATCACCATTTAGAGTTGGAGCATTATGAAAGGTCGGTCGCCTAATAAGAAGGGTGACCTCACGTTCTTGAACCTTTAGTGGTTCAAGGGGCCAAGTACAACGAGAGGGCGATAGCCCATAAAGGGAGACAACCCTTTCTTCGTCAGCAACACAGTGCAAGGGCGCTAGTCACCAAATTTAAACATTAAAGAATATATAAAGCTCAAAGCTACCCTCTTTGTTTCTCTCTCATGGTCAAAACACTCTTAATCTTCAAGAATACAAGATGACTCACCGGTTTGTTTGTACACTCTTCCCCCAACCAACCCAAGTCCTCTTTTTGCATTTTTCATGTTTATAATCTACCCTAAATTATACTCCTAAAAAATTAGATTTAGACTAAGAATTTAAAAATAAAGATGAATTGAAAGGCATACCAGATGAGGAGTGCAGTAAAATAAGGGAGTGATTTTTGTGTTTGAGTAAGTGGATGAGGATTTCTGATGATCGGAATTAATGGCATACTGCCAATTAGGGTTTCAAATGGGTAAATAATGAAAGGGGGTAAAGAGGCGCCCTAGGGTTCTTTTTATACCCCGATGCAACGGTTACTATTCTAAAAAGGGCGTCCGCCAAGGGCGGTCGCCTATGCACTGGCTTATAGCCTTGCCCTCTTTCAGCATAAAGGGCCTTCGCCTAACACATGGGCGACCTCCTGTTGAATTTCACCTATCCCACTTAGAGAAAGGGCGGCCAACAATGCAAGTGCGCTCGGAAAGGGTGCTCAAACTGTAGAGAGCTCTACTTTTAACACTTAGCCAAAATTTTGAGGCTAAAGCAAAGGGCGGCCTCCTAATTAAGGGGAGGTTTCTGAGTAAAAAATGGTCTCCAACACTGCATGTGTGGTCAAAAAGGGCGAGGAAAGTCCAGAGAGCTTCATATTTTGATAGTTAGAAAAAATTTTGATCCTTCAAAATGGGCAATCACCCTTTTTGAAAGGCGGTCGCATGTTCTTTGTTCCTCTGAGACTTTCCATTCCCTCAGTTATCATCACTAACCAAGGGGGGGCCGCTCAAGCAAAGGGGCGGCATCCCTGTTACCTAAAAGGCCAATTTTTTTCTCCTTTCAAATCCAGCTGCAATTCATCCTTAACACCTACAAAACAATAACTAGTTAGGTAAAAACTTTGGGGTGCCTCCGAAGAAGCGCCTTAGTTAACATCATGGCACGACGTCAACCCATTAGCTCAAGGATCAATCAAAACGACCAAGGCCACCATCTTGGTGCCTTCCATAACTCCCAAGTAATGTATCACCCGGTGCCCATTCAATCTAAAATCCTACCATCACCACCTTCCAAATCAAGGGCACTGTAAGGAAAAACACCAATAACTTTAAACGGGCCACTCCATTTCGACTTCAACTTTTTCGGAAACAATTGTGATGGGAATTAAACAACAACACAAGATCTCCCACTTTAAATTCTCGATTCCATATCTTCTTATCATGCACAATCTTCCTTCTTTCCTTGTACAACAAGGAATTTTCATATGAGCCGAACCTCATTTCATCAAGCTTATTCAATACATCCATTCGAGATTTCGAGGCTAACTCCTAATCCAAATTCAACTTTTTCAAAGCCCATAATGCCTTATACTCAAGTTCACTTGGGAGATGACAAGCCTTACCAAACACCAATTTATATGGAGACATACCTATTGGAGTCTTGTACTCCATCCTATAAGCCCAAAGTGCATCATCCAATTTCATAGCCCAATCCTTCTGGTTTGCTTTCATGGTTTTTTCCAACATTTGCTTTATTTCCCGGTTAGACACTTCAACTTGTCCACTAATTTGTGGATGATAAGGAGTTGCAACTTTGTATTTGACTCCATACTTCTCAAGTAGTGAGTCAAATAACTTGTTACAAAAATGAGAGCCACCATCAGTAATTATGGCTCTAGGAGTACCAAACCGAGTGAAGATGCTCTTTTTCAAGAACGTCGTGACACTTCTTGCTTCATTGTTTGGTAGAGCTACCGCTTGCACCCACTTGGGTACATAGTCAATGGCCACCAAAATGTACTTCTTTCCACCCGAGCGTACGAATGAACCCATGAAATCAATACCTCATACATCAAAAAATTCAACCTCCATGATAGAAGTTTGAGGAATTTCATGTTTCCTTGACGCCCCTGCTCTTTAGCATCTATCAAAACCTTTTACAAATGTATAAGCATCCTTACAGATGGTAGGCCAATACAATCTACACTCTAATATCTTTGAGGCAGTTCTAATGCCACCATTATGCCCACCATATGATGAAGAATAACATCCATTTATAATCTCCTATGGCTCAACATCCAAAATACATCTCCGAATCATCCCATCCCATCTCCGATGTGTATCCTTCATGAGCTTCTTCCTTTGATTGTATGAATAATTATTGGGAAAATCCTCATAAACCACAAAATTGGCAATCTCCGCATACCATGGTTTTTCTCCAAAGCTACTGAAAGTGCTCTTTCATCCAGAAAACAATCATCAATTTCACCATCTTCACGAGGTCTCCCCCCCTTCTTCTAATCTCGACAAGTGGTCCGCTACTTGATTCTTGGTACCTTTTCTTTCTTTTAGCTCAACATCAAACCCCTGAAGTAATAGTATCCATCGGATCAAGTGGGGTTTGGAGTCCTTCTTGCTCATTAAATAACGAATGGCTGAACGGTCGGTATGGACAATCACCTTGGATCCCATCAATTAAGCCCAAAATTTTTCAAATGCAAATACCACCGCTAAGAACTCTTTCTCGGTAACCGTGTAGTTTGATTGGGCATCATTCATAGTTTTACTATCATAGTAAATAGGATGAAAAATCTTTTCAATCCTTTGACCCAACACGGCACTAAGAGCCACATCACTTGTATCACACATCAATTCAAATGGTGATTTCAAATTAGGACTTACAAATATGGGTGCGGTAGTAAGTGTTCTTCTCAATTCTTCAAATGCCTTGAGGCATTCATCATCAAACACAAATTTGGCCATTTTTTAAAGCAATTTGCATAGGGTATGGGCAATCTTCGAGAAGTCTTTAATGAACCTTATATAGAAACCCGCATGACCAAGGAAACTTCTCACTCCCTTCACGGTTGTGGGAGGTGGAAGCTTGAAAATCACATCTATTTAGGCTTGATCCACATCTATCCCCTGCTTGGACACCTTGTGCCTCAAAACAATTCCTTCTTCCACCATGAAGTGGAATTTTTTTCCAGTTAAGTACCAACTTTTTTTCTTCACATCTTTTAAGTACCAAATCTAGGTTGTGTAAACAGTCATCAAACGAATCACCAACCATGAAAAAGTCATCCATAAACACTTCCAAGAAGTTTTCTACAATATCATAGAATAAAGCAAGCACGCACCTTTGGAATGTATCGGGTGCATTACAAAGACCAAATGACATTTTCTTGAAAGCAAATGTACCATAAGGACAAGTGAAGGTTGTTTTCTCTTGATCTTCTGCTTCAATAGAGATTTGATTGTACCCGAAATACCCATCAAGGAAACAACGATAAGCTTTCCCGGACAACCTATCGAACATTTGATCAATGAAAGGAAGGGGAAAATGATCTTTTCTTGTAGCTCTATTAAGCTTGCGATAGTCCATGCAAACTCTCCAGCCGGACACAGTCCTAGTAGAAGTAGCTTCACCCTTCTCATTATGCACAACCATCACACCTCCCTTCTTAGGTACACATTGGACCGGTGAAAGCCATTCACTATCGAATAAAGGCTCTACAACACCCGCATCAAACCATTTTATGATCTTCTTCTTGAAAACTTCTTGCATGGCCGGATTCAACTGTCTTTGATGCTCAACCGAAGGTTTGCTACCTTCTTTAAGAATAATTTTGTGTCTGCACACTCCTGGATCTGACATGACCCGGATTACGGCTAGGCCGTGCGGGCACCCGACATCATCCCCTAAACCCGTCGGGCAAACCCTTACCAATTAAATTAGAAAAATAAATATAACAATTCATAAATAAGGACAAGACCTAAAACAAAAACACAGACATACTTATATCTCTAAGCTGCACAAAAGAAATTACAGCTGACTACCCATCATACTAGGTTTAGGGCTATCCAGACTAGACATCTAAGAGTACAGAAGAAGACAAATACCTCCTGAAGGGAGCAATATGCAACTGAAATAATAAACATAAAACTGGTGGCCATCCGGAATAAAAGCTGGCTCACCCTGACAGCTGAAGTCGTCTTCGCTCCTTCACAACGTGGCGAATTCAATCCTGGAGCTAACCTGCTGAAATGAAATACATAGACAAAAACAAACAACAAACAAGGGTGAGTCAAAAGGACTCAATAAGTGGGGTAGACTAGCCACCTCAAAGAATAGGATAGCTAGCCAGGGAGAAAAGAAATAGATAAACCAAATTCCTCTTATTTAAATTATGAAAAGGCAGAGCCAGATAATAACTAGAAACACATATGTAATGACAAACTCATCAACAACCAGGAATGTAAGATAGCCAGAACATGTAGGTATCCCGAACATATCAACAATCAGAAATACATCTTGTTGCGGCGCGCAAACCGATCTATATGTTCATCCTGTCGCGGCGTCCAACCTGATCCATATATTTATACCGTTGCGGTGTGCAACCTGATCCATATATTTATACCGTTGCGGCGTGCAACCCGATCCCCGCAACCCATAATACGAACCAAAAATATATAGGCAAACTGAGATATGTCCACGACATGGTATACATACCACATACAAAAAAAACACAACACAATACACATAATAGTCACTATGTGGTGCAATGAGATGTGATGAATGCGGTACGATGCAATGCAGTCACATATGCCCGATACCTATCTCCGGCGCGGGACTCTCATCGTCTACCAGGAGATATATGCAATAATGACCCTTCACCGGCTCGGAACTCTCATCGATTACCGGGAAGTATATGCAATGATGACCCTTCACCGGCTCGGGAGTCTCATCGATTACCGGGAAGTATATGCAAGGATAACCCTTCACCGGCTCGGGACTCTCATCGATTACCGGTAAGTATATGCAAAAATGACCCTTCACCGGCTTGGGACTCTTATCGATTACCGGGAAGTATATGCAATAATGACCCTTCACCGGTGCGGGACTCTCATCGCCAACCGGGAAGTATACGCAATAATGACCCTTCACCGGTGCGGGACTCTCATCACCAACCAGGAAGTATATGTCAACTTACAGCCAGAGTACAATGCTCAGATCATCAATGCAATACCAACAACAGGACATAACATATATAATATACAATGTAAATTCAAAGCTACGGCGTAATGAGTACGCATATCGGCAGCTACACACATAAGGAACACGTGGTAGAAAATCCACGAGGTCAGGTGCCTCCAAAGAAATGGATATAAACACTTACCTTGTTACAAAGTTAGTACAGCCACTCAATAACTGCTTTGTCCTTTGGATCCATTAACAAACGATCTCGCTGTATTCAATAACCAGAAAAAATATATCACATAAGGCTAAAGGTTTCATTCCCCACATCTTAGGGTAATCCGGTTAGGAACCTGATACCCACGCGACCGGACTGTGTGTTCAATGTCCAGCCTCTATGCGGCACTGCAAATCACACATAACATGATCTCAATATACGTATAAGCATGTATGAGGTATAACACATGTGGCAACAATAGATATGGACTCAAAGGAATGAGAAGAAAAATCTGGATAGAATTATAGACACAACCTAGAACTCAGAATTTGTCCAACTCCTTGAATTTCTATTAGAATTTCGGCAGAGTTTCTTCTGAAACTGGATGATCCGCAAAAACAGAACCAGCACTATACTATACACGGGAATAGATACCCAGATAAACTGATAACATAAACATGTTAAACGAATAACAAGATGAGACAACTGGATGACATAACTCATCCGCAGATAGAATATCTGGACAGCACCACTGTCCTGACTTACAACCTAATTTTCAGATTGTAAATCAAAGATATAGACTTCATGGTATTCATAAAAGTTGTAGATATATGCCTTAGAATTCTAGATATTCTTAAAGCATATAAATATCAATTTTGTACAAGGAGTTATGATCAATATACTAACAGCTGTCCAGAGATCAAAATGATTTTTCAGATTTTGAAATGTTTTGTCTTGCTGATTCGGACGTCTTTCACCTTGGATTTTAGTACAAAATTAATTATATACAAGGTTTTCTTGATACCATACATGTTTTTCACAAGAGACACTAAGTTTAGAACTAAGAAAAGTTTCAAAAGCTAAAAGATACATGCCTTGCCAAAAGAAAGGTTTAGTCTTATATACCTTTGATGTTTCTTGCTTCTACACCTTGTTTCCTTTGAAATCAACACCTTCTAAAGCTTAAACAAGCTATAATACAGAATTTACGCACTTTACTTTGCCATGAAGTAATTCTAAAACTCAAACTACAGACGAATTTGAAGGTAGCATAACGTTACCTTAATCGCGTTGAGCGTTTTGACGCAATCTGTCTTCCGTTTCAAGTGAAGATTGATGTTGTTTCTTCAAAATAAAAAAAAAAAAAAGATTCAAATTGAAGAAAGGTCTGTTTATGTCGTGGGGTTACTATAAAATTTCGAGAAAGTGAAGGATTTCTCTTTTATAACAAAAATATTTCATTTCTAGCCCTCTTTTGCGCTTATGTCCCTTTTTCTGGCATGACTTCTGATGCTCATATCTTTTTATCTAAACGTTGTATGAACAAACCGTCAAGAGTGTTGGAAACTACACTCCAGGACCTTCAATTTGGTATATGATATGTCTCCAAAAGACTAATTAATTATGTGTTTTATATTAGGTCTTTTGGGGACATATCATATACAAAATTGAAGGTCTTGGAGTTTAGTTTCCAACACTTTTGACGTTTTGTTCATACAACATATGGATAAAAAGATATGAGCATCAGAAGTCAAGCCAAAAGAAGGGACATAAGTGCAAAAGAGGGCTAGAACTGAAATGTTTTATATATAAAAGGAAAACATGTCTTCTTTTTCGTTATTTCCATAACATACACGATAGAAACAGTGCTCCCATGAAGGTTTAAGCCAATTTTATGATTTTGAAGGAAGGATATCAATCGTAACTTGAAATGGAAGACGGATTGCGTCAAAATGCTCTATGCGATTAAGGTAACGTTATGCTACCTTCAATTTCGTCTATAGTTTGAGTTTTAAAATTACTTCATGGCTAAGTAAAGTACCTAAATTCTATGTTATAGATTGTTTAAGCTTTAGAAGGTGTGAAATTCAAGGGAAACAAAGTTTAGAAGCAAGAAAAATCAAAGGTATGCAAGGCTAAACCTTTCTTTCGACAAGGCATCTATTTTATAGCTTTTGAAGCTTTTTTTAGTTCAAAAATTGATGATTCTTGTGGGTAACTTGTATGTCATAAAGGGGAACATATATGTGCTTAATATGGTGCTAAGAACCACGCTAAAAGATGTCCAAAACAGTAGTACAACATGTTTCAAAATCTAAAAAATTATTTTTATCTTCACACGGCTGTTAGTAGTTTGAGAATAACTCCTTGAAAAAAATTAATATTGAGATGATTCAAGATTCCCTGGAACCCTAAGACATATATCTAAAACTTTCATAGAGACCATGAAGTCTATAACTTTGATCTATACTCTGAAAATTAGGTCGAAAGACAGAGCAGTGGTGTTGTCAGAACATTCTATCTATGGATTAGTTATGTCATCCAATGGTATCATCTTGTTATCCGTTTAACATGTTTATGTTATCAGTTTATCCGGGTATCCATTCCCGTGTATATTATAGTGTTGGTTCTGTTTTTGCTGATCATCCAGTTTCTGGGGAAACTTTGCCGAAAATTTTATAGAAATTCAAAGAATTGGACAAATTCTAAGCTCTAGGTTGTGTCTATAATTCTATGCAGCATTTTCTTATCATTCCTTTGAGTCCATATTTATTGTTTCCACATGTGTTATGCCTCATACATGCTTATGCTTATATTGTGATCTTGTTATGTGTGATTTGGAGTCCCCCATAGAGGCTGAAAATTGGACACACAGTCCGGTCGCGTGTCATACTACCCGTCCGGGGGATACAACCCCTCTAGTTCAGGCGGGAGTTGAAACACCTAGTGTGACCGGGTGTCATTCACACACTCTGACCAGAGAGACTAGATATTACTGGCTGGGGGTGACATAGCCCATAACACCCGCCAGGTGTTGTATACGCGTATATAGCCACACTATGCACTGTATGATTATACATGAGGCTAGTTTAGGTTTTCAATTACCTGATTTGGGGGAATACAGTCCATAACACCAGACAGGTTCTAGTTCAGATGTTCAGCTACCTGATTTGGGCGGATATAGCCTATAACACCAGACAGGTACCAGTTCAGATAACAGTTCAGTTTTAGCTCAGTACCAGTTATCAGTTCTAAGTTATCAGCCGCCAGTTCTTAGTGTCAGTATCAGTTGTAAGCTTTCAGTGCCAGTTTCTAGTTACCAGTTACCAGTCATATTACAGTCATTTATTAGTATAGTTCAGCTCACTCTTCAGTTTCAGATTCAGCTAGACTTCAGTTTACATTAAGATTATGTTTAGTTCGTGTTTCAGATTTCCAGCTACATTGATATACTTCATAACAGATTTAAATATTTATATTCCAGCCTTACAGTTCACTCTTCAGTTTCAGATTCAGCTAGACTTCAGTTTATATTAAGATTATGTTTAGTTCGTGTTTCAGATTTCCAGCTACATTGCTATACTTCATAACAGATTTAAATATTTATATTCCAGCCTTACAGTTTCATTCAGCTATGATAAATTATATGCACATTCCTTACATACTTGATCAGCGCTTGAGCCATATCGGTAGGCCATCCACTAGCTATTGGAGTCACTCCGCTTACTCCCGGAGTTACTTATCTTTTGGTATGTCTACAGTAAGCCAGTTTGGGTATGGCGGGGCTATGTCCCGTCCTTTGTATATTCAGTTCAGCTCTCTTAGAGGCCTGTAGATATGTCCCTGTGTGGTGCAGTCAGTATGTTATGTATATTAGCATGTGATAGCCTTGTCATCTTTCCAGACTTTATGTTTTCAGTAAATATGTAAGTATTTATAACCAGGTTGCCAGCTCGTCTCTATAATTCATAGATTATTAGCAGGTTTAGCGATGATCGACACTTAGTGTCGGTTATCCGTCACGGTCCTAGGTTGGGTCGTGACAAAATTGGTATCAGAGCAGTTCAGTCCTAGGGTATGTACATGTCGTGTCTAGTAGAGTCGTATTTAGGAGTATGTTACGCGCCATACTTTTGAACATGAGGCTACAAGGCACTTCAGGATAGTTGTCTTTCGTTCTTCTCTTGATCGTGCGATAGAGCCATGATTATAGAATTCAGCCCTCTAACAATAGTGTTTTCAGCAAAGCGATGCCGCCAAAGAAACTAACAGCTAGCCAGAAGGGCAAGGCTATTGCCGGCTAGGGTATTAGTAGAGTGCCACCGGAGGTGGATGAGAGTGTGGAGTCCAGACCTAAGGTTCCATCTGAAACCTTACAAATCCCCTCAGTTCAGGGTGATATTAGAGGTATTGCAGCTACCATACCTCTAGCTCCTCAGCCTGATAGCCAGGGGCAGGAAGTGAGGGATGCCATCAGATTATTGACTAGTCTTGTAGCTTCTCAGACTATGCGGCATAGTGCAAATGCCCGGGGAGATACCTGATCCAGGATCAGGGATTTTATCCGATTAGAGCCTCCAGCCTTTTACTGGATCTCGTACAGGAGAGGACCCTCGGGATTTTCTAGCGAGGATAGCCAGGTATTAAGGGTCATGCACGTATCAGACACAAAGTCAGTAGAGTTAGCTGCATTTGGATAGCTTGGCCTAGCAGCAGGGTGGTATCAGACGTGGGAGCTACCAGAGGGCCAGATTCTTCTCCAGCGACTTGGTAGGAATTCTGGGATACCTTCTTTCATCTGTATATGCCTATAGAGACATAAGGAGAACGTGTCGATCAGTTCCTAACCTTGAGACAGGGAAGTTTGAGTACAGAAGAGTATAATTATTGCTTTAATTCTTTAGCAAGGTTTGCCCCTACGGTGGTAGTGAGTATGGAGGATAGAATTCCTAGTTATACAGTGGGACTAGGTCCACAACTGGTGAATGAGTACATGACTGTTGCTATGAAGCCAGGTATGATCCTATTAAGCATTCAGGCATTTTCTTTATCACTTGAGGAGAATAAGCAGAAATAGAGAGCCGACAGGGATAGAGGGTTACATAAGAGGGGAAGATTTTCTAGTGCATTTAGAGAGACATCTGGAGCCAGTAGGAAACAGACTATTAGACAGCCACCAGCTAGTATACCTCCACAGTCTCGTGGCATGAGATCTGATAGACCTCCTCAGTCCGGAGCTAATCAGGCATCAGGGACTCCAAGATTTGAGCGTCGTGGTACTTTTGTACAGGCCGGTCAGACATATCCCAGATGTCCAGATTGTGGTAGACGCCACTTGGGCCCATGTCAGTTAGGAGTTGATACTTGTTATATTGTCGTGAGGCAGGCCATTTCATAAGATATTGCCCGACTAGGGGTGGTAGTGGTGCAGCCCAGCCAGCTAGATCAGCAGTAGCTTCCTCAGCACTAGCACCCCCTCAGGGGGAAAGTTCCTCGGGCACCAACAGAACTGAAAGAACTTAAGGAGCAACTGAAGGATTTGTTAGATAAAGGCCTCATCAGACCTAGAATTTCCCCATGGGGAGTCCCAATATTGTTTGATAAAAAGAAAGACGATAGTCTACGGATGTGTATAGATTACAGACAGCTGAATAAAGTCACAACCAAGAATAAATACCCTCTGCCCAGGATTGATGACTTGTTCGACCAGCTCCAGGGTGCCAAGTGCTTCTAGAAGATAGATTTGCGATCAGTCTACCATCAGGTTAGAGTTAGAGAATCTGATATGCCTAAGACTGTATTCAGGACTAGGTACGGCCATTATGAGTTTTCAATAATGTCGTTTGGACTCACTAATGCCCCTGCAGTATTTATGGATCTGATGAACAGTGTATTCAGGCCTTATCTAGATTTATTTATGATTATATTTATTGATGATATTCTCATCTATTCAAAGTCTGAATCAGAGCATGCGGAGCACCTACGCACAGTATTGGGTACTCTTTGGTACCAGCAATTATATGCTAAGTTCTCAAAGTGTGAATTCTGGTTAGATTCAGTGGCATTTCTTCGCCATATAGTTTCAGCAGAAGGAATTAAAGTAGATGAACAGAAGATCGAGGCTGTGAAGAATTGGCCCAGACCTAGGACGCCAACTGAAGTACGTAGTTTTCTGGGTTTCGCAGGTTATTACAAAAGGTTCGTGGAGGATTTTTCCTCCATTGCAGCTACACTGACCAAATTGACCCAAAAAATAGCTAAATTTGAGTGGTCTGATTCTTGCGAGCACAGTTTCCAAGAACTAAAGAAAAGGTTGATAGCAGCTCCAGTACTTACACTTCCAGTGGGATCTGAGGACTATGTCATTTACTGTGACGCTTCTCAAATTGGTCTTGGTTGTGTTTTGATGCAGCATGGAAGAGTAATTGCCTATGGTTCCAGGTAGCTGAAAAAGCATGAGCAGAACTACCCTACCCATGATCTGGAGCTTGCAGCGGTCATTCATGCATTAAAGATTTAGAGGCATTATTTGTACGGGGTTCATGTTGATATTTATATAGACCACAAGAGCCTCTAGTACATATTTAAGCAAACTGAGCTAAACCTACGACAGAGGTGGTGGCTAGAGTTGCTGAAGGACTACGACGTGGACAAGAGAGTTAGCTCATACACTCCACCAGTTGGCCAGCATGGGAGTCAGATTAATAGATTCAGAGGATGCAGGAGTTACAGTTCAGAACGCAACCACTACTTGCCTAGTGACTAAAGTAAAACAACGTCAGTATGAGGATCCAGTTCTAGTGAATTGAAACGACCTCGGTCAGTCGTTTCGGAAGTTTGGACTCCGATTGGTGTGCCGATAATTTTAAAATATTCATAATATCCATTAGGGCCTGTCTGTAAAAGAAAGCAATGTAGAACAAGTGGGTAGGCTTGCGGTGTGGGTGCCAACAAAAAGGTCAATATGGATCACAACAATCAAATCCAAGATGTATATAAGGGTAGGCAAATCAAGGTCAAAGGCTTATCCAAGAAGGCCTGTATCATTTCCCGACAAGAGTAAACCTAGGATTTCGCTTTGCACACACACGGGGCAAGTTCTAGACACCAATATGCAAACATGGAGTAAAATAAGAATATGCCTCACAACACACATTGCACACGATCCACACAAAAAGGCTCCATCACAACTCTCAATCAAGCAACTAGAGTGCAACTTGTGGAAAATTAAGCATTAATGCACAAAGGTTCACAATAAAGTCAAGCGAGTGGACTCAAGCATCTCAAGAGGGCCGTTCCATTTTTTCTCTACGCATGCATCACAATTTAAAACCAAAGGACACCACAAATAGCACATGCCTCAAGTTCAAGTCCACCGGTATCAAACAAATCAAAGGCACCTAGCATTCTACCTATTTCCTTCGTCTAGGGTCACCTATACTAACTATTCTAATCCTAAAAATAAAAACTACCCGGTTCAAAGGCCTCCCCATGGAAAAGAACCGAGGCCATAAGAAAAACCACGGGGTGGATGACATGTACCACTAATAAAGACTAAAAGGAAAATCTTTTTTTCAATTTTTTCATTGGTTTTCTAATTTTTTTTCAATTTTTTCATATATTAAAGCAAGAAACAAATCAAAATAAAGTCAAGTGACAAAAGAAAATCCTAACGGTACATGCATCCCTAACCTCAAAAATAAATGGGAGTTCCCCCACCCCCACACATAAAACAAGCAGTGTCCTCAGTGCGACAAAGAAGAGAGTGCAAGAGTAAAGGAAACTTCCCTGAAGGCCAATAGGCCTAGCCGTTGGCGCTAGCATCCTCCAAGCTTCTGTATAACATGACGTACTCAGACTTCCCCCAACAGGTCATCTATATTAGGCAGGGGTCAGGACACCACGCACTTAAACTCGACATTACATAAACCTGCAATCCAAGGAAAAATAAAACTACGTGACACTATAACTAAAATAATACAAGTACAAACTCGGGTTGCCTCCCGAGAAGCGCCTTAGTTAACGTCGTGGCACGACGACACTTTTAGCTCACTTCCAGCATCTATGTCTTCTCTTCTTATGACGAACCTTTGCTTTCTTCCTTTCTTTGCGAGAACCCATCTTCAACTTCACATGTGATGTGTCACTACTATTTTGTTCCACATTCTGCTCACACAGGTCATTTGGTTTACTTCCATGTTTTTGTTTGACGCATTCAATCATAAAGCACTCTTCAACCTTAGTTATGTGCTCCTTCTCATTATAAACCTTGCAAGTAACCTTTTCTCCATGCGCTCTAACAGTGATCTCTCCCAGCTCCATCTAAATAATTGCCTTCGAGGTGACTAAGAATGGTCTCCCCAAAATGATTGGAGCTTCGCGGTCCTCTTCATAATCTAGGACTACAAAATCAGCAGAGAATGTAAACTTACGCACTTTAAGCAACACATTTTCCAACTTACCATCAGGGTGGGTGAGTGATCCATCCGCCTGTTGACACCCAATTTTGTCCCAGGATTTTTTAATTAACGTCTAATTATATTTAAAATAAGGCTAATTTTTAGAATAAATTAAGTTCGTAATTTCAACGAAAAAGGCCGCAATCGTTCTTCATTTTAAGTCTCAGTTTATTTACGCAATGGACGTTTCCAATTTTCGTAGCCCAATTTTAAATACCCTAATCATTTAACCCATATATATATACCCTTATCCCAAAACCCTAGCCTCCGAATCATTTTTTTATCATCATCTTCCTTCTATAATTACACCCCACAAAAATCAGATCTAAAAACAAAAAATGACCATTACCACACACAGACCATTACACATCAAAACCATCTCTTTCCTTAAGCCATTACGGTAACACACACAGACCCACATACATACGCCATTAACCCACCTGCCAAACCCCTTTACCATTCCCTCTCCATTACTCAAAATCCCACACATACACAAACAGATCGAGAATCATCACAAGCCCTTCCTTTTACACCATTACAACCATATATACCCCCATACACACAAAAACAAACCTACAAGCACACACCTACACATAAAATACAGAAGCAGGGGAGATAAAAGCTCCACCTCCAGCGACCATTTAACTGGAAAATAGACCGGCAGTGAGAAACAGGGAAGGGGACATCAGGGGTTTATTTTTCCTTGTTCTCTGCTACAAGAACGACAAAAGAAAGGCAGGAAACAAAGAGTGGCAGCGATGCCGTGAGGCTCACTGGAAAGCCTCGTCAGCGGTCGCTCCTCGTTCTCCTTTGCCGATGTTCCTGTTTATGGGATCTTTCGAGTTTGACCATGGCGTTTCGTTGGTATCTTGGTCCTAAGTGCAGCTCGCGTAGGTTTTTAATTCTCCGGCGTTCTCTCGCAGATCTGTTTGCGACTTTAGAATCGCTTTGATATCTTTGCATCTTGAGTTTGTTGCATTGTTGTTGTTTCGACTGGTTGTTGCTATTTTTTCTCTATCTGTATTGGTTACCATTCATTTGTTTGTGCTGGTTTGCTCGGTTCCATTCGGTTGTGGGGCCCACTGTTTGCTGGTCGGATCTCCACTGTATCTGGGCTATATCATTGGAACGATACACTTGTTGCTATCAATTTGTTTGCACCTTTGAACGCTGTTGGGCCCACGTTATTTCCCATCACTACTTGTTGTTGACCTTTGATATAGTTGGACCTTTGACTGGAAATGGATATTGCTATCCATGTGAAATCCTTTGGATATTGCTTACTGATTATGAACAAATGTTATACTGGTCATACAGGGCCTATGAAAATAATTCATTTGAGACCTATGGACTGATATTGAACCGATACTACACCCAGCCAATGAAAAAATACATACACGTACTGAGGCCTCGGGATTGATTTGAACATGATACTACACTTGAACAGTCTCGTCCCCCGTGTCCCTAAAGCAAAAAGCGATGATGAATGTATGCATTTGAGGCAAACTAAGTCGAATAGAGTAACGGAATTGGTACTTGGCATAGCAACACGTCCGGCCGGCGTGTTTGCAACCGTACCAACTTCCCGAGCCTCTACATGACGCGCCATACAAACCTGAGCCTAAATTTTACAAAAACAAACCCCTTTTATTATTATTATTATTATTATTATTATTATTATTATTATTATTATTATTATTATTATTATTATTATCTATTACTACTATTATATATTATTATTATTATTATTATTACTATTATTATTATTACTTTATTATTAGTATTTTATTTTCATTGGTTATTACGCTTTATTATCATACTAATCCAATTTTATTTGTTTATTTTGCGAGGTACATTTTGGCACCAACAATTTGTGGACGAGTTTGGCTAACTCACGAATGGGGATAGTCCATTGCATTGAAGGCATTTGGGGATTGAACCCGGGCTCAAGCAATCAAGACATAAGACCTTAGGAAATTTAAAAAATTCAAGGCTCCCGCGAGTTGATCAATATCTTGGGTTCTATCTTTAACTTTGCATTCCTTTCCTTAGATATTTATGTAAATAAAATTTGTAAATTATTTTATTTATCAATAATATTTGATTGTTTGTATATATTGCTTTACTTTATGTTCATTGCCTTTTATTTTGAAGTCGTTATTTAATTTATTGCAAACTGGGGCCATTTAGCAAAATGCATGCAAATTAAATATTTTTCATAAACAAGTTTTATTTCAATTAATTATTTTAGATAAATTTTCTAGAAAAGCATATTTTGCAAATATTTTGGAAACCTGTCGTATTAACCGTTTTTAGCGGAATTTCGGAAGCGCCTTAAAAACCTTCTTCAGAAATTAATAAAACCTCTTACCTTTAGAATCTCTGAAAGAAAGACCGTCTTTTATAAAAACGGAGTTTTTGCACGCATTTGCTAATTTGGTTCCCTGTTTTCCTTAAATTGGGTGGCGACTCCAAAAACTCCAAAAGAGTTAGTCCATCCTGTCGATATTCCTAAATTTATCCTTTCGAGGTTAATTTTTGGGGTTCAACAGCATGGCGACTCTGCTGGGAAGCAATAAAGGTTTTGACCATAAAGGTTTCCAATTATTTGCAACTTGCGTGCCTAATTTATTTGCTTTATTATATCTGTTTGTTTTGTTTGCTTTATAAAGCATGTATTATATTTATTTGTGCATAGTTTGCATTCCGTTCATATTTCCTCCCTCATGGAGCCTATCAATTCTCTTTCATCTCCTCGATTTCATCACGGGGGGCCCGCGTGACGGGCAATAATGTAGGAAGGGCATTGTCCTTCCTAAGTCTTTGAATTTCTTTCGTGTCACCAAAGTTAGTTGGGATATGGTTTGCCTGGTTTTGTCATGGCCAGTTTTACTGGTTTATGGGGCCAGGTTGATCCTGCATAGGTCGAATCAGCCTCAACCGTTAGCCCACTCTTAGATGGAGATTAGGTCATGCATGCATATACACCTTAGTTTGGACCCGTTCATTGATACCGTTTCCAAGAATTAAGAAACCGCCCTTTTGTTGACGGGTTATTGAATCCCAACGACACTGCATATTATTTGATCGTGTGGATATTATAACGAATCCCAAACCATTTGCCATGTCAAATTTGAGAGGTTGACAATTATGTTGGTTTAATTTTATCTCAGATGTTGTATTGACAAATGGATTGTGTCGTTATAATAACCACATGTGCGTGCAACTTGACGATTAGGCCTACCTCTGGCATAAAGAGGCACTTTACAAGGTAGGACGCATTTGCATATTTATTTACGCTCAACTACTTGTGATTGTCACATGTTAATTGCTTACCTTGCTTTATTTGCTCAAAATGCGTTAAATACTAGCTGTTGCTTGCTTGTATGCAATCCTATGAATGACATGAAACTATCTTAGTTACCCTTTGAGAGGTTTCTTTTGTTTTGTTTATTTCTTTAGCAAATGTTGGATTTGTGAAGTGGCTGACCATTCACCACGCAAAGGATTCGAGATCTGATTGATGCTAGACGCTCTAGCTCGTGAACGATGCAGCACTAGAAGCTAATGGCATTGTTTGAAAGAACTCGGCAATTGAACTTAGTAGCATTATTTTCAATTTTAATTCAGATTGAGGCCCTGAATTGCATTGTACTTTAAAGCTTATGTTAATCTGAATCAACTCATTTTGAATTATGAAAATTGAAATAAAACGCATCGCATTCGTATTATATTATTTACGCTTGCATTTGTTTCTGTTTCAAAGTTAAAATTGATAAAACTGCCAAAACTTTGCTTGTGACGTATGGCAAAACAACTGAACAGTTTGAAAACGACGCACTGAAAAGTTATTGTCTGCGCTCTTTGGATATCGCACTATTTGCTAGAACTTCAACTGGGGCAGCTTTTATTTGTTGGTATATGGCGTTGAAGCAGTGATGCAGAACTACGCACGGTCTGATTCCCAAGGAGGGATACGTAGGCTCCCCCATCGGGCTCGACCCTTTAGCATTTAAATTTAATTTTGTCCTCTAAGAAGGACAACCGGGGCAAATTTTGCAAAATGAGTTGGAGATGCGAAAGACAATAGCTGGGGCAAATTTTGCAAGAAGCAGCGTTGGTTATAAGGGGCAGAATCGGCAAGCATTTTGAAATTGGTTAAGCAAACAGGGCAAAGTCTAAGACAAAGGACGTTCAGTTTGTTTTAAAATATATTACAAGTTTAAGTCAACGCAAAATTTTCAAAATGCATCTTTGACTTCATTTGCATGCTTATTTCACTTGCTATATTGCATTAAAATATCGTATCTTGCCTCTATTTTTCAAAATCTATGCTATTTGAGTTCATGAGCCAAGTTTCTGAAAGCAATTCGCAAATCCAAGTCCAGTGAAGACGAGGAAGCAGCAGAAACAGTAAGATCAGGATGAAGTTTGCACAAATCAAACGCTTCCCCCTCCCTCCCCTAAACTGAAAAAATTTTCTTTGAAAGCAGGAACATGAAAGCTTGCAATGAAAGGATCATTCACACTATGGATGAACAATTATTTGAACACGCATCCAAAGTTGCCTTGCAAATTGCGTCGCATTGCCCTTTTCACGACTTAAAGCATTATGCTTTGTCATGAGTTATTGCCGAACAAGCGACATTTCTACCTCTATGACTTTCATTCCTAATAGGCGAAAAAGCTGAGGCTTGTTTTGTGTTTTCAAAACTAAGCCAAATAGGGCATCGTTTTGTTTCAGGTTATAATATGCACAAGGCCATCCTTGCCGGATTGTCTCGCCAATTATTTACCAATGGCTATCGCGATGACAATATTTCCGCACTACTTTGCTTTCAACTTACTTCGAATTATGCCTTTGCACTTGCTTTAAAATTAACGCCTTGCTTTACTCTTTCAGGTTGACCATCGGCTACGAGGATTCCCTTTGTTAGACTATCTCGCCTGTTGATTCGCCAAATGGCTCTTGCATTACTCTACATTCCTGCACTGCTTTTCTTTGCACTTGCTTTAAATTATGTCATTTCACTTGCTTTAAAATTGATGCCTTGCTTTACGTTTCTCAGGTTGACCACCAGGTGGGGCTTCTCTCTTGTTGGACTTTCACGCCTGTTGACTCGCTAAATCGCTTTTGCGTTGCATTACATTTCGCACTAAATTGCTTTGCACTTGCTTTCAATTATGACTTTGCACTTGCTTTATGTTATGAACCGCTTTACTTTTAGCTTAAAAGGTTAACAGGTCAGCCCCGAGACCCTCATTGCTTTGTGCCGGACCAGATTGCCAGCTGGTTTGTCGACAATCAACCCCAAGACCCTCCTTGCTGCATGCCCGACCGGCTTGCCAGTTGATTTGTCAAGATGTTCAAATTGCCTTGCACTTGCTTTCAATTATGACTTTGCACTTGCTTTATATTATGAACCGCTTTACTTTTAACTTAACAGGTTAACAGGTCAGCCCCGAGACCCTCCTTGCTTTGTGCCGGACCGGATTGCCAGCTGCTTTGTTCGACAATCAACCCCAAGACCCTCCTTGCTTCATGCCCGACCGGCTTGCCAGTTGATTTGTCAAGATTGCTCGAATTACTTCGCACTTGCTTTAAATTATGCCTTCGCATTTCCTTTGTATTACATCTTGTTTTACTTTTCAGGTTAGCAGGTCAGTCCCGAGACCCTCCTTGCTTCATGCCGGACCGGTTCGCCAGCTGATTTGTTCGACAATCAACCCCAAGACCCTCCTTGCTTCATGCCCGACCGGCTTGCCGGTTGATTTGTCAAGATTGTTGAAAATGCTTTGCACTATGCCTTCGCATTTGCTTTATTGCTTCGCCAGTGGATGGGAAGACAATTTATCAAAGATATTGCAGCTTGCGCTTACAAATTACGTCATGCCTACCGTAAGCAATCGGAGGTCGTATTATGAGTCTATCGTGAGCAAGCGAAGACTTCATTAGCATTGAAGCCTACCATAAGCAATTGGAGGCCTTATTCTGAAGCTTATCATAAGCAATTGAAGGCTCTTTTGTTATTGATCCAACCGTAAGCAATCGGGGGTTTTATTATCAAGTCTATCGTGAGCAAGCGAAGACTTCATTAGCATTGAAGCCTACCATAAGCAATTGGAGGCATTATTCTGAAGCCTATCATAGGCAATTGAAGGCTCTTTTGTTATTGCTCCTATCGTAAGCAATCAGGGGTCTTATTATCAAGTCTATCGTGAGCAAGCGAAGACTTCATTAGCATTGAAGCCTACCATAAGCAATTGGAGGCCTTATTCTGAAGCCTATCATAAGCAATTGAAGCATCCTTTGTTATTGATCCTACCGTAAGCAATCGGGGGTTTTATTATCAAGTCTATCGTGAGCAAGCGAAGACGTCATTAGCATTGAAGCCTACCATAAGCAATTGGAGGCATTATTCTGAAGCCTATCATAGGCAATTGAAGGCTCTTTTGTTATTGCTCCTACCGTAAGCAATCGGGGGTCTTATTATCAAGTCTATCGTGAGCAAGCGAGGACATCATTATCATTTGAAGCCTACCATAAGCAATTGGAGGCATTATTCTGAAGCCTATCATAGGCGACTGAAGGCTCTTTTGTTATTGATCATACCGTAAGCAATCGGAAGGGTTTTATTATCAAGTCTATCGTGAGCAATCGAAGACATCATTACCATTTGAAGCCTACCATAAGCAATTGGAGGCATTATTATGAAGCCTATCATAGACAATCAAAGGGCGCTATTGTTATGGAGCCCACTGTAGGCTCGATCATGATTTATGGTCGAAAGACGGCATTTCTATCTCTTATAATTCTTGTAAATTTTAAACATATCCGTTTCATTTCTATTTCTCTTTAAGAGGGCACTTACTAAAATTTCATTGTTGTGATTTGAAGATATCGCTAAATTTGGAGAAGTACCTACTTTAATGAGCTTTGTGTCTTTTGCTTTACTTTTGTTTGTTTAAGTTCATCTTGTAGATGAACATCTCGGGTCCTTCCACCCACAAATAGGATATTCGGGTCCTTCCACCCGCAAATAGAATATCTCGGGTTCTTCCACCCACAAATAGGATATCTCGGGTTCTTCCACCCATAAATAGGATATCTCGGGTCCTTCCACCTACAAAGAGTATATCTCGGATCCTTCCACCCACAAATAGGATATCTCGGGTTTCTCCACCCACAAATAGGATATGCAGGTTTCTTTCAAGTTGCATTGAGACACTGGATGCTTCAAGACTAGACGTTTCATTTGTTTTGTCAAGGGATTGAAACACAATACAAGATTGCGTTGTAAACTGCCTCTTCATCAATTAAAGCATTATGCGTATCATGGTTTGTTGCCGAACAGGTGGCATTTTCTACCTTTATGATTCTTCTTTCAAAATAAACGTTATGTTGAAGCCTGTATAGATAGTCTAAGACAAGTCGGCTGAAACACCACTTTCGGAGTGTTTTCGCGATGTCGGTTGTCCTGCAATATTGGCATTTTATATTTAAAGTAGATTGATAGTCTAAGACAAGTCGGCTGAAACACCACTTTCGGAGTGTTTTCGCGATGTCGGTTGTCTTGCAATATTGGCATTTTATATTTAAAGTAGATTGATAGTCAAAAACAAGTTGGCTGAAGCACCACTTTCGGCGATGTCGGTTGTCTCGCAATATTGGCATATTATATTTGAAGTAGATGATACAAATAGACAAGTCGACTTGATACATTATGTCCCATTAGTCGACTTATTTTATGAAAGCCTTGCATTTTACAATTCGTTCTCGCTTTACTTATTGTCTTGCTTTACTATTTCAGAATAAGGATCAGCTTAGAGGTTCTCCGAGCGGAGTACCTTGTCAGTTGATTGAAGGAAGAACTTATCGATGATACCGCAACCCGCATTTACAATTTTATCACTTTATCTATTTCTTATTCCAGTTATTACAGTTTATTAGCAGTTGCACGCTTACCGCTTGTTGAGATTATTACAGGATTTTTAGCAGCACCGCAGCAGCGTTTGGAGCATAACATGGAGCTTTTCTTAGCGACGAATTGGGGCAATCGTTGATATGAGCTAGACTCGTCAACGAAGACCTGAAGAATCGCACCCGCATAAGTCATCAACCCTAGAGGTAAGTCTCTTGTTAACCCTGAGTCTGAGGTTTGAGATTGAAGACAAGATGGCTCGGTTATCAAGATGAAGTGGAAGCTATGTCCGTGTAAACCCCTCTTTATGGGTGTGTTGTCGACCACATTTTCATAACTTGGGTGATTATAAGCCTCTTTTCCTGCGCTTGAGTAGTCGTTACTATCTCGTCTTTGATTTTCAAATCGCGTCGAACTACATAGGGCCTGATTCTCTTTCAGCCAGAGATATGTAGGCAACTCGGAGACCGGAGCTCGGCCATATCCATAAGCCTCGCATTTTGTTCCTAGGAATCAGAGTCTTGGCTTTACCGTGATAAAATTGGCTTTCATGTCAACTTTCGTTACTCTGAAAACTCTTTCATCCTTTTCGGGTAAAGAGGGGCAGCTGTTGACACCCAATTTTGTCCCGGGATATTTTAATTAACGTCTAATTATATTTAAAATAAGGCTAATTTTTAGAATAAATTAAGTTCGTAATTTCAACGAAAAAGGCCGCAATCGTTCTACATTTTAAGTCTAAGTTTATTTACACAATGGACGTTTCCAATTTTCGTAGCCCAATTTTAAATAGCCTAATCATTTTACCATATATATACACCCTTATCCCAAAACCCAAGCCTCCGAATCATTTTTTTTATCATCATCTTCCTTCTACAATTACACCCCACAAAAATCAGATCTAAAAAACAAAAAATGACCATTACCACACACAGACCATTACACATCAAAACCATCTCTTTCCTTAAGCCATTACGGTAACACACAGACCCACATACATACGCCATTAACCCACCTGCCAAACCCCTTTACCATTCCCTCTCCATTACTCAAAATCCCACACATGCACAAACAGATCGAGAATCATCACAAGCCCTTCCTTTTACACCATTACAACCATATATACCCCCATACACACAAAAACAAACCTACAAGCACACACCTACACATAAAATACAGAAGCAGGGGAGATAAAAGCTCCACCTTCTGCGACCATTTAACTGGAAAATAGACCGGAAGTGAGAAACAGGGAAGGGGACATCAAGGGTTTATTTTTCCTCGTTCTCTGCTACTAGAACGACAAAAGAAAGGCAGGAAACAAAGAGTGGCAGCGATGCCGTGAGGCTCGCTGGAAAGCCTCGCCGGCGGTCGCTCCTCGTTCTCCTTTGCCGATGTTCCTGTTTATGGGATCTTTCGAGTTTGACCATGGCATTTCGTTGGTATCTTGGTCCTAAGTGCAGCTCACGTAGGTTTTGAATTCTCCAGCGTTCTCTTGCAGATCTGTTTGCGACTTTAGAATCGCTTTGATATCTTTGCATCTTGAGTTTGTTGCACAGTTGTTGTTTCGACTGGTTGTTGCTATTTTTTCTCTATTCGTACTGGTTTCCATTCATTTGTTTGTGCTGGTTTGCTCGGTTCCATTCGGTTGTGGGGCCCACTATTTGCTGATTGGATCTCCACTGTATCTGGGCTATATCATTGGAACGATACACTTGTTGCTATCCATGTGAAATCCTTTGGATATTGCTTACTGATTATGAACAAATGTTATACTGGTCATACAGGGCCTATGAAAATAATTCATTTGAGACCTATGGACTGATATTGAACCAATACTACACCCGGCCAATGAAAAAATACATACACGTATTGAGGCCTCGGGATTGATTTGAACATGATACTACACTTGAACAGTCCCGTCCCCGTGTCCCTAAAGAAAAAGGCGATGATGAATGTATGCATTTGAGGCAAACTAAGTCGAATAGAGTAACGGAATTGGTACTTGGCATGGCAACACGTCCGGCCGGCGTGTTTGCAACCGTACCAACTTCCCGAGCCTCTACATGACGCGCCATACAAACCTGAGCCTAAATTTTGCAAAAACAAACCCCTTTTATTATTATTATTATTTTTATTACTACTATTATATATTATTATTATTACTATTATTATTATTACTTTATTATTAGTATTTTATTTTCATTGGTTATTACGCTTTATTGTCGTACTAATCCAATTTTATTTGTTTGTTTTGCGAGGTACATTTTGGCACCAACAATTTGTGGACGAGTTTGGCTAACTCACGAAAGGGGATAGTCCATTGCATTGAAGGCATTTGAGGATTGAATTCGGGCTCAAGCAATCAAGACATAAGACCTTAGGAAATTTAGAAAATTCAAGGCTCCCGCGAGTTGATCAATATCTCGGGTTCTATCTGTAACTTTGCATTCCTTTCCTTAGATATTTATGTAAATAAAATGTGTAAATTATTTTATTTATCAATAATATTTGATTTTTTGTATTTATTGCTTTACTTTATGTTCATTTCCTTTTATTTTGAAGTCGTTATTTAATTTATTGCAAACTGGGGCCATTTACCAAAATGCGTGCAAATTAAATATTTTTCATAAACAAGTTTTATTTCAGTTAATTATTTTAGTTAAATTTTCTAGAAAAGCATATTTTGCAAATGTTTTGGAAACCTGTCGGATTAACCGTTTTTAACGGAATTTCGGAAGTGCCTTAAAAACCTTCTTCCGAAATTAATAAAATCTCTTACCTTTAGAATCTCTGAAAGAAAGACCGTCTTTTATAAAAACGGAATTTTTGCACGCATTTGCTAATTTCGTTCCTTGTTTTCCTTAAATTGGGTGGCGACTCCAAAAACTCCAAAAGAGTTTGTCCATCCTGTCGATATTCCGGAATTTATCCTTTCGGGGTTAATTTTTGGGGTTCAACACCGCCATCTTAAGAGTTACTGAAGAGGGCTTGATTGCTCCTAGCCCTAACCTTTTGCAAACAGATAGAAGCATGAGATTTATGCTCGCACCCAGCTCACACAATGCACCAGTGATATTATGCCCTCCAATAGTGCAAGGAATAGTAAACCTCCCAGGATCTTGATGTTTTGGAGGTAACTTACTCAAGATTGTGCTGCACTCCTCAACTAACTCAACTGTATCTATCTCATGAGGCTTTTTCTTTGTGACTAAAATCTCTTTTAAGAACTTCACAAAGGATGGCATCAATTCAAACACATCAGTCAAAGGAATGTTAACTTGAAGCTTTTTCAACATACTTACAAATTTTTTATACTGGGCCAAATCCTTCGATGGTATAAGTCTCTGCGGGAATGGTGGAGGCGGCAGAGGTGCCTCCTTTTTCTCTTCTTTATTCCTTACCTTCTCCACTTTTTCAAATTTTTCTATTTCAGCTCTCTCCTCAGACTTGGCCATCAGCTTTCCACCTTCAATTAAAGTCACTGCAAGACATTGCTCAGGCGCCTTTTTAACATTACTTATTTCTCCCACCAACTGCCCCAACTGGTGCTCCAGGTTCTTTTGAGCATTGGCAAGATCTTGTATGGCCTGTGCATGGGCTGCAGTGTCAGCTATCATTCTCTGCTGGCCCGCCATTATCTGCTTTAGCATATCTTCAACTGAATTGCTAACCTGCTGTGGTGGAGCTAGAAGTGGGTGGTAATTATTTGGGGCTCTCGTATTGCCTTGATAATAAGCATTACCAAACTGATTTTGACCCTGCAGCCTGTTTTGATTACCCACGTAATAAACTGACTCTGGATTAGAGGAGCAAACCTTTGTAGCATGATCTTGACCACAAACCTCACAAAAACTCTGGAGTTGTTGCACTGGAGCCACTTGTTGCTGAGTCTTTGGCAGAGCTAGCTTGCTAATTTGATTGGAAATAGCATCCATCCTCGCCCTCAGCTCTGAAACTGTATCTAACTGAAGCACCCAGTAGATTTCTGCGTAGTAGCTCTACCATCTCCCTGCCAGTCAGGATTGCTCTGCGAAAAATTGTCTAGTAATTCATAGATCTGGTCAAAGTTTAAGGCCAGTACTTGGCCTCCAGCAGCAGCATCTACCACGATCTTAGTATGCGCAGTCAACCCCTCCACAAAAGTATGTGCAAGAACCTCATTGGATTGGTTGTGGTGTGGGCAATCTCTCAATAAAGATTTAAACTGCTCCCAGGCTGAATACAAAGACTCTCCTTCTATTTGTCTGAAGAACATAATTTCACTCCTCAGCCGGGCTGTCTTGGCAGATGGATAAAACTTAGCTAAGAACTTCTTAGCCAAATCATCCCAAGTAGTGACAGACCCAGACCTTTCAGCCTTTAACCACCTCTTTGTTGCCCCAATCAGTGAAAACGAGAACAATGTCAAGCGAACATAATCAATAGGAACTCCCGTTGGTGTATAAGTATCACTAATCTCCAAGAAATTCTGGATATGTTGTTGTGGATCCTCGCTAAGTAATCCAGCAAATTGTCCAGTCACATGTAACAATTGTATCATGCCGGACGTAATCTCAAAGTTTCCAGTAATTTCAGGCTTAACTATGCTCGAGGTTACTCCCTCCAGACTGGGGAGAGTAACATCTCGCACAGCTAAAGCTCGTTCTATTGACATTCCTGTAGGTAAAGATCAAGCAAGACCTAATACCTGAAACAGCACAAAACTCAAAAAAAAAAAAAATAATAAAACCTGAATAGATAATAAGTAATCGTCTAAAAAGAAAATAGTCAATTGTTTAGTCCCCCGTAACGGCGCCAAAAACTTGTTGCTCCCAACGCAAATGCAAGTATACGTGGTCGACAAGTAATAAAGTGATAAGTAGAGTATCGTTCCCACGAGGACTATTCAGACTGGACTCCTAACAAACAATTTCTTAACAACTACTCAGGGATCTTTTTCCAATGGTGAGGATTTAGTTAACTAAAGAACAGTAATTAAGAGGGTAAAAGTGAATTCAAACAATGGAGCAAAAATTGGTTGTTATCAGTAATAAGGAGACGGTCCAGGGACAGAGTTACGAACAATCCAGTTGAGTTTTCCAATTGATTCCACTTCTTAAATCCCGGATTACTAACTAACAGATTAAATGTACCCGTGAAAACCTTTTGATTCTTCACGGTCTATGAGGACTACTCCAATCCCTATATGTCTATGGGTTGAATCATGTGCATCCATTAACAAATTCTGTAATTAGTTAAACTAGGCGAGCAAGTATATGTCTATCCTACTCACAAATTGGTTCCCCGATGCCCAGGTTCACAATCTAGCCCTATTCTTTCTTATTGCGCTCATAAATTCCCTCTTTCGAGTTCAATCTAAAAACCATAGGTAATGCATAATTATCGGGCCCTAACAATTACACAAGTGAAATCAAGAAAGAATAAGAAATCCGTTATGGGATTCAATATATGGAATTCAATCTTCAAACATTAACCTTCATGAAATACTCTAACCCTAGAACGTAAGATTTAGTCACGCATACTCATAATAACAACACAAAGATTTGATGAAATAATGAAATAATGATATAACAGATTAATGGAAGAAGAAAAACCCTTGTTCAAGGTGTTATGAGCTCTCCAAATTGATCCAAGGTCTGAACTTCTATCAAAAACGAAGTAAAAGAGTATTTATAGGATTTACAAAGGCCTAGTAATAAGTTACACCTAAGCCTAGACGAAATAGGAAGTCCGAAAACGCTCCAGGGGCGCTGTAGCTGGCGCCCCGCGCCTCCGAACGCGCTGACCCAAGCAGAACCCATCAAATCTTGGGCACTTTTGGGGCGCCCTGCGCCAGAAGGCTGGGCGCTTTTGGGGGCGCCCCGCGCCACTCAAAGCGCCAGGCATATTTTGCCTTGCCTTGCTCCGCAGCTCGCGTCGTGTTATGCCTTCGTGTGCTCGATCCATTCCTCAATCCAAATTCCAACCATTTCTTGCTCGATTATGCTCTTTAAAGCTCCAATTGCACTTCATAACAACCTACAACCATACGATATAAAATCAGTGCAAAATCACATCCATCAACTAGAAAACGCACGAATAAAGTACTCAAACGTGAGGAAATATTAAGGAAATATAGGCATAAAATGCCAAACATCAAAAGAACACTGCCATACTCATCACCAAAGGCCAGCCGAATCGATGCCGTCGCATGAATGCCCGAAATCATTTCCAAGTCAAATTGCCTACATGTACAGGTTTTTTCAACCAGACTCACAGTTTTCTTAGTCTTTGAGTCCACAGGCTCATTTTCTGCAACAACGGCAAAATCACCGTTGTCAAGATTATATGCCACAAGACAATTGGAATCTTCCATGAGCTGCCTGAGCATCTTCTCAATTCGAGGGACACAGTTGTTGCTCACACTGTTGACATACGCACAACGCTTCATGATGATTTGATGGAACCTCTCATTGATAGAATTAAACAGTGCGACCATCGGGAATTCCCTTCGTCCAGGAACATTGAGTTAACAGATTCCAAAATATTTGTGGAGATAATGTCGTACCTGTGACCCGGGAAATATGCCCTGCTCCATTTGTGTGTACCAACTTCATTCTCAAGACAGTCAGCAGCCGCTGCATTTTTTCCACGGAGCTCTTCAATTTCTTTATCAAAAATCTCGCGGTTGTACGTTTTAGCTGCAGCATAATAATTACCCATGGAATCACCCCTAAACCTATTGTGAAGGTTATCAGCGAGGTTCCTCATGCAACATCCATGATGCGCTTGAGAGTAGACCAGTGATATTCTGTTAGCTATGCTACTAGCGCGATAAGACATGATGCACAGCTCCGGACTGTCCGGTACCACCCCCAGCAGATTCTGAAAGAAGAACGTCCAAGAATCGTCGCACTCCATATCGACCACACAAAACGCCAAAGAAAAAATATGGTTCTCCGTGTCCAACGCCACAACAGTCAACATTACACCTTCGTACGGCCCCGTTAAATGAGTGTCATCCACAGATATTACCTTTCTCATATATTTATATCCTCTAATCCAAGCAGCAAATGAGACGAACATATAACGAAATGACATGTCCTCCTCATACACAGCTAGTGTAACTTGATTTCTGAGATTCTCTCTTTCAATTGCTAAGAGCTATGCATCTAAGGCAGCGTACCCGTGCTCCGTCGTCCCCCTCACCATATTCCTTGCAATGTTCCTTGCCTTCCACGTCTTCCAATGACTAACGTTATGTTTTCAGATCATGAAGAACAGTGGCGCTGATATCTTTGGTCGATGAACCCTTGTTTCCAATAAACCTGTTTTTAACAAGACGAGCGAGGACCTCTGCCGAAGCTTGAGGATGGTGGCTCGTAGCTTTCTCTACCCCATATGTGTGATCACCATAGTACTTGGTAGCGCGTACCATCCACTTGCAGGTCGTCGATGCACATGCCACAGAATACAAAAGTTTTGAACTCTTCTTCGTGCGAAAAGTATACATCTTCTTAACCGTCGCTAACTTCAATGAGCAAACCACCTCATTCTTATTCAATAATATTTTACCCTTAAAAAAACCTGTGCCATCATTTAAAATATGACTGGACTCTGTTCCAGCAGACACCCCAACAATATCGGTCTGCGTTTCATAGGTCTGCATTTCAGCAGGCCCCTCACACTCATATTCATCATTTCCATCACTGCCAGTAATCTCCTCTTTATCCACAAACACTGGATAATCTCCACTATCCTCAAACACAGGCCTAAAAATATCTTCTCGTTGATCATCGTCAACTTCTACAGGAGGTGCAGCAGCAGCATATGATGCCGAGGCAGATCCGTCGATCATCGAAATATAAAGAATTGGCCTACTTCCATTACCATTTACATTTAGTAGGTATAAGCGCAAATCACTGACATTCCTAATGAATGAAGGAGCTATTTTCCCCCTCGTAGTTGCAGCACCAAGCATATAACTAATGGTCACATCGCCTCGATCACAATTTAATTGTCTGCGTTCAATGACGTTGTCAATCAACTCATCAAATGTACCATCCAATTTCAATGCAATAGGTATTGTTGCACTAGAATTCGAACGCCAAGACCAGAATTTACTTGTCTCTACCCATTTCCCTAAGTAATCAGGACCCACTACTGCATAGCCCCCATCTCAGCTCAGTTTACAGATATCAGTATAGTCGACAATATACTAAAACAGGCCGATGAACAAAAGCAGAGCTCTAATCGAACCAAAACAATGGCGGATATATAAATCAGCTTACCAGCTCAATAAAGCACCGCGTATACCATGAAGAATCTGTTACTAACCCAATTATGTATGCACACACCACAAGCGACATATTTGAGCTTTTGAAAAAAGACCCAAAACTAAAACTTTAGAAGTATCCCACGACAACCAATCACGAAATGAGGACAAATTGATGATGAGAATTGGATTTGTTATTGGTCTGATTGATTATAAAAGTCTGGTATGAATTTGGAGAAATTTTTGAAGAAGAAGCCAATGGAGAAGCCAATTGGTAAGAAGAAGAGAAGGGGGGAATTTTTGGCAGGAAAAAATTTGTGGGGGGGGGGGGTTATTTTTATTTTTCAAATATGGGTCAAAGTGTATTATTTAAAACTTGGGGGGTTGGGATGTATACTTATTGTTTAGGTGTAATTAAGTTCTAATCATGATTAAAAAGGAGGAGGTCATTTACCTAATTCTTAAAACTTGGAGGTCATTTTTTTAATTGAAGACTTGGGGGAAGTCATGCAGCAAAAAGCCCCAAGATACTAGAAGTAACGATGCAACCAGTAATGGCAGATATTATCCATAGTGCCCAGTCAGACTTTATACCAGGAAGGAAAATATCTAATAACATTATTCTGGCACATGAGTTAATCAAAGCCTACACAAGAAAAGGGATATCCCCGAGAATAATGTTAAAAGTTGATTTTCAAAAGGCTTATGACTCTGTAGAATGAAGTTATTTGGATCAGGTGATGGAATATTTAGGCTTCCCTAAAAAATTCTTGAAGTGGATCAGAGGCTGTTTCACTAATGTGCATTATACAATCAATATAAATGGTGAGTTCGCAGAACCATTTGAGGCAGCTAAGGGGCTCAGATAGGGAGATCCAATATCTCCATACTTGTTTGCAATTGCTATGGAGTATCTAAGCAGGATGCTAGAAGGCTTGACTGAAAACACAGGTTATAAATACCATCTTAAATGTGCCAAGCTGAAGCTTACTCACCTTAGCTTTGCAGATGACTTGCTTCTGTTTGCTAAGGGGGATATAAATTCAGCTAAGGAATTATTTGACTGCTTTCATGGATTCACTGGTACTTCAGGAGGTTTGAAAACAAACTCTGGAAAAAGTTCAATCTATTTTGGAAGTGTGAATCATACAACCCAGCAAAAAATCCTGAACCGTATTGGCTTTACTCATGGAGAGTTACTATTCAAGTACCTTGGTGTTCCATTGGACACTAAGAAGCTTAAGACAGCCCAATGGATGCCACTAGTGGAAAAAATAGTTGTAAGAATCACCACCTAAACAACAAGAAAGCTCTCTTATGCAGCGAAGATCCAACTAGTAAAATCAGTGTTGTTTGGAGTTCAAGCTTATTGGTCCCAATTATTTTTCCTACCAGCAAAGATCATGAAGCTTATTGAAAGCCACTGTAGAAGTTATATTTGGTCAGGAACTGGAACTATAACAAGAAAGGCTCTTATAGCTTGGGAAAGGATGTGCTTACCTAAATTTGTTGGTGGCATAGGATTGATTAATTTAAAACTATGGAACAAGGCAGCAATCACTAAACTGTGCAGGGATTTGACTAAAAATACTGACAAACTATGGATAAAATGGATTCATACTTACTATATTAAGAACCAACAGTTAGCTGGAGCCAAGATACCAGCTCAAGCTACATGGATGGTGAGGAAACTCATGTCAGCTAGAGAGCATTTGCCCACATAAATAACCACAAAACAGCAGCCGGAGGCTTAACCAGACACTGTTATCTCCAAATGCTGGGCAATCAGCCTAGAGTCCAGTGGAAAACTCTCATGTTTCAGAATCAGGCAAGCCCTAAAGCAATATTCAATATGTGGCTACTTCAGCATAACATGCTGTTAACTAAGGATAGGTTGTTAACCTGGGGAATGAATGTGACTGATGGTTGTGTCTTATGTGGTAACCTAAAAGAAGACAGGGAGCACTTGTTCCATGACTGCGGATATGCTAGACAGATATGGCATAAGCTTATGTAGTGGATCCAAAAGCAGCACCTAGTAACTAAAACATGGTAACAGTTTCAAGCCTAGCTAACTACTGTGATAAAAGGGAAATCCAAACAAGCAGCACTACTCAAGATCAGTTATGCTCACTATGCTCATGCAATCTAGATGGAGAGAAATGCTAGGATATTTGAGAAGAAAGAAACCACCTGGCAGGTGGTGGCAAAGAATGTTGCATATACAACCTGCGTGCGAGCCTCAAAAGAGTTATCTCAGTATCTCACTAGTCTAGTCTTTTAACATCACTAAGGTGTAGGACTGTAGTGTTTGTCCTGGAAGATGAGACAGTGTTTAGCCTTGTATAGCTCCATAGTGTTTAGCCTTGTATAGCTCCTTAGTTGATTCCTGTCATTAGCTAGGTTAGTACTAAAGTCAGTGAGATTGAGAGCCAAAATGAGATAGTTGCTAGAGTTTAGCAGCTAGTTATGTAATTCTACACTTGGTGATTAACAAACTTGTTAGTTACCAAAAAAAATATTTTTGTATTTTATATAAAAGGGTCTCCAATTTATACTTTTATATAATTTTTCCTAAATTTAAAGTCAAATTCTCTTGCGCCCCTCAATAATACAAAATTTCTATGATACACCAAACTTTTTCATATATGTCTAATACATGCTCCCATTTGGCCAGGTAGCATGCACGTGAGTAACCATAAATTAGCATGTTAACTCTATAAAGTGTTAGTACTCCGTATGTCTCAATTTATATTATGTGATTTGACTTCGTACAGAATTTAAGAAATAAAGATTAATCCTGTAAAGTTTCTAAATTACCCCTTGTAAGATGTACAGAAAAAGTAAGGGAAAAGATTGGAGTAATGAAAAAATTGTTGGTAACTTTTAATATAAGTAGGGTCCAACAAGGGTACAATAGAAAAATACTATAAATTAGTTGTCAAATAAAAAAGTATGTGTTCTTTTTGAGACAGAAAAAAAAAGTATTTCACATAAAATAAAACGGAGGGAGTATATTTTTTCTCCCTCGTCTTTCTCTTCCACCATGTCTACACAAGTCCAGAACCAAAAAAATGGTCAAATAAAATTGTCATAATGGTGTTGGTGGCGGCTTTTACATCATGTTTTACAAACTCATTCTTCAAATCCAACATTCTCATTAAGAATAATCTTGAGCCATGGAAATGTCAAAGAACCTTCTTTCCGCTTATCCAAAATGTTGTTTACTTGGAAGAGAAAAACAAGTCTTCTTTCATCATCCACTCTCACTAGCTATCTCTTTAATCATCGATTTCATTTTTCTTCTTTTTTCGTTTTCTCATTAATTTTCTTATTCCTTGTACTCTTTTTCCTCTTCTATACAGACTTCAACCTTCTTTCTCATCTCCTATGTCCTCCTTAATCTTTGATCAAAATTCTAGTCCCACCCCTGATGCTAAAATTGTAAGCGTCAACTTACCTTTTATGATGCTAAATTCTCATGCATCTACATATTGATGACAATTTTCTTTCTAGATGTGGTTAATATTTACTGCATTATATTAGAAATCTTATCATGTCGGTTAGTATCAACGTTCACTTAACCATAAGACCTTTGGCTTCATTTCTCCCTTATTTTTGGGTCTTATCTCTCACTAAGATCCTTATTTTGTTGCATGAGAGTTGTTAGCTTCAAAAGTCAAAACCATACTTGAGCGTTTGTATGATTGGTTGATTCTATAATATTAGAACATAAGCATTGCCTAATTGAAGAATTTCCTATTTAGGAATTCAAGATAATCAAACAGACAATTATTTATTTTTGTTCAAATATCAGAACAGGCAATAGAAGCTAGGGACATTTTCATGGACAAGTTTATAAAAGATATGGACAAACACTATTAATTATTCAATACTCACATATAAAATAATTGCTATAATAATTAGGTATATATTTATAATAAGACATCTTAATCTTATTAAATATAATCAGAATCTAAGTCGAAAAAAAGTTTTGAATTTATAACATTAGTTGAGTATGTCTTTAAACTGCGAAAAATATAACGGTGAGCTATATCATTTAACCCCAGATCCCTAGTGTTTACCATGATCCATGGGTGTTCCCTCATCCCATGGATGCTTATCAAAATCGTAATTCTTTTACATACTCAGCAAAAAATAAATCATCAAAAGTGTTGGGACAAAAATGATTTATTCACATCTTAATTAAAGATTTTGGGTTCATACTAGGGAATGGAAATATATATTTTGGTTAAAAGCAGTTTTAATGTGGGTCTTATGCGATAAAATTTGAATTAGTCAGATCAATAGATATCGAATACTAGTTAAATATGAAAAATAATATAACTTAAAAAGTTAAATCAAACAAATTTATAAGCATTCTACCCACCTCACTAGTGAATTGGGCAAACTTTGGAGTTTTTGGTTTTTCCCCTTTCTTTGCCATTCACAATAGCCACAAAAAGACTAGCCAATTACCGTCAAATGCGTCTGCTAATCACAGTCAGAATACTCCAATCCCTTATTCCAAAAATTGGTTATACGTACATCCATTTGCTCTCGAGGCCATGCATTCCTTTCCAAAGAAAGTAAAAAGAAATTTTACGAAGACATGTTCCTTTTACATTGTATCATAAAATACATGGCGACATTATTTGTTACGAATTTGTATCACTTAACTATGACTAAGTGATTAGATCTTTTCACCTAACTTTATAGTTAGTCATAATAAATGAACATAGTTTATTGCACACATCAAACACAAGTGCTGTATGTTTTTTTCTACGTTTATTAATTAACACTTACCATCTTTCTGTTGAGTATTTTTATTACACCTCGTTACCACCATAACACACAACACATTTCCCACATCTTCAAGTTCCTCACATAACATCCCTGGATCCTTTCTTTTTTAATTCCCCGTTCAACTCTATAAAATAAACCTTAATTAAAACCAAACAATACATTATTTCTTTGGTTAAAATTACGTCTCTGTCCCGAATAATTCATATGAATTGGCCAATTTTAGGTTAATCAGCCGCCTCCGTAACCAGGGGCTTTTTGCTGCATGACCTCCCTCAAGTCTTCAATTAAAAAAATAACCTCAAAGTTCTAAAAATTGGGTAAATGACCTTCTCTTTTTTAATCATGATTAGGAGTTAAGCATCTTTTAAAAAATAGAAACACTCCAACCCCCACAAGTTTTGAATATGAAAAAATAGTCCATCGTCATAAATTTTTTTTTATTAAAAATAAAAATTTTCTTCCCCCAAATTTTCTCCACCTCGTTTTAGCTCGAAAACACACCAAATTCAGTATTTGAGCTCAGAATTTGTTTCAATCTCTTACAAATCTTAGTTCCATCATTCTTATTTCACTATCCATTTCATAATTTTTATTTGTAAGAAAGCTCAATAATTTTTTATTTATTTCAGAGCAAAAGCTTCAATTTATCGATTTTGCAAGGTATTTTGTCACTACATTTGATTGGGTTTAGCTCTTTCGAGATATGCGTTGTGTTTTCTTCATCTAATAAGCTTGAAAAGCTCTGTTTTGTTGCTTTGACGCTGCTCCATTAAAGGTCTGGTTTTCAGATCTGTGATTTAGAGGTCTGCTATAACAGTTTATCACCAACCAGTTATAGTCGATTGTAGACCTTATCGCAATTAATAGACCATTGATTGAGCGCTATGCAATAGTGGATGCTGATTTCTAGGATCAATGGATGGAGATTGCAACATGTTTGCTTGATATTCGATGACAAGTGCAAAAGTACATATTCTCTTAAAATTAAACGCTATGTATGACAAGTTAGTTAACAACGTAATTGAAAGTTGTTAATTAACTTGATACCGACGCGTGGTATCCATTAGATACATGCTTAATATTGCGTCTATAAGGGAGAAATAGTTCGTTCATTCATAAAATAATAATAAAATGTGTGTATTTCTCCTTGATGTCGCTAGTAATAGCAGTAGACCTATTTTAAACATATTTATTGCAGAAAAGTTCAAAACTTCTAATTTGAAACAAATAAATATATATTTAAAAGAATAATAGCACTTTACTAAATTAATAATTAATTATTGAAAGATTATTAATAGATTATTGTAAAAAAAAAAAAAAGGTAATATAAAGAAGGACTACATGTGAACACTTCAAATTTGATACCATAAAAATAAATATATATTCATAAAAATATTAACACTCTACTAAATATATAATCAACTACCTATGATTTATTTATAGATAATTATAGAATAAAAATTAGTTAATATTAAGAAGGATGACGCGTGTCCATTTCAAATTTGATACAAAACAAAAATAAGCATACATTCAAATATCAGATGGGATATCTTTGCATCGACATAGTAATTTTTTTCATCAATCAATAATATAATGTCGTTTGATTAATAAAATATGTACATTCAAAGAAAAAAAAACACTTTGCTAAATTAATAATCAACCATCCTAAGTATATTACACATGTCCCATAAAAATTGATATAGATAAACGTAAAAAATCATTTCAAAAAAATATCAAGTTTGTGAACTTGATAATCAACCGTTCTAGGTATATTAACATTTGCGTACATTAAGACGCAAATCCACCACTGGAAATGGTTAAAGAATCTCCACCAAATTCATCAAATGCACCTGGTTCATCAAATGCACCTGGTTCATCAAATACACCCGTTTTACCAAATGGACCACTGGATATGATTGAAGAATCTCCACCAAATTCACCCAATCAACCAAACTAGTCGTTTGTTATTGGTCTATCTTTTGTTGTTGATGTTTTAATGATCTATACCTTTTAATTACGTAATGTTGCTTCAATTGGTAATATTAGATTCAGTTGTATTTTGACTATCCACAATTGTGGCTTATTGATATTATTCATCTCCCTATTTTAAGTTTGATTCTGTTGTAATTTTGATTGTCTACCAAGTATAGTCTATTAGATAAATAGTGAAAACACAGGAAAAGCGCTCAGAGTTAACAGTAATCAAACCAATAAAAAAACTAAATTACTAGAGAAAATTACTTTCACATTAAAAAATTAACTAGAGCGACCATCTCAATTTAGGCATTTACAGAGTAAACTAATTGGAAGATACGAATCAACCTCTATTCGGTCTAGCGTACGCTTATTGAAAAGTTGTGCGTTGAAGTTTTACCGTTCACGATATTATCACGCGCGTGTTTGGAATTTGGGTTTGTGATGTTTGGGGTTTAGGGTCTAGGGTCCACGCGCTTGGAGTTTGAGGTTTGGGCTCTAGGGTTAAGGTAGATCATTTTGGCTTGTGGGTATATTATCAACGATCCGACATTACACTATTTTTGATTGTCAACATTGCTCAAGTTGATAATATACGCTCATGATTTTGCTTAAAATAATATAAAAATTTTATGTTAAACACTAGTAAGGGGTAATTTAGTAATCTACGAACTAGGAAACCACTCAAATGACAATTTTGTTGCATAATGTACCTTAATGATGGAAAATAACATTGATAAGGAGTGACATATATAACATAATGTATACTAATGTTAAGGTTCTGAGAAAGCAAAATATCTTTCTCTAAGCATGGAAGAATATCACATTGCTTGCTTCTAACATTATGGTCATGTACCACTCACACTTGCTTCTTACATTATGATCTTCTTCCTAATGTGAGAAGCAAGCAATGTGATCTTCTTCCATGCTTAGAGAAAGATGTCTTACTTTCTCAGAACCTTAACATTAGTATACATTATGTTATATATGTTATCCAATGTCACTTCTTATCAATGCTATTGACCATCATTTAGGTACATTATGCAACAAAACTATCATGTGAGTAGTTTCCTAGTTCGTAGATTACTAAATTACCCCTTAGTAGTGTTTAATATAGGGGTTTTTATATTATTTTAAGCAAAATGATGAGCGTATATTATCAACCTGAGCAATGTTGACAATCAAACATAGTGTAATTTCGAATCGTTGATAATATACCCACAAACCAAAATGATATACCTTAACCCTAGAGCCCAAACTCCAAACCCTAAGCGCGTGGACCCTAGACCCTAAACCACAAATATCATAAACTCTAAATTCCTAACGTGCGCGTGGTAATATCCTAAATGGTAAATGTTCAATGCTCAGCTTTTCAATAAGTCCACAATAGACCAAATTGAGGTTAATTCGCATCTTCCAATTAGTTTAGTCTATAAATGTCTAAATGATCTACCTTAACCCTAGAGCCCAAACTACAATCCGAATGAATATGGAGATGAATCTGATGTTATAATTATTTTATTAAAAAATGTGTTGTTTCAGTCATATTAAATTAAGTTTAGCAGTGATGATTGTCACTCCTATATAGTTGATTATCAACTTTTATAGAAATCATATTAATTTTAGAAAGTGTACTGTACTATGTTATAACACATTGAATATATTTTGGTTGTTTGTATACTTGACGTGGGTTATCAGTTTAAATGCCAAATGCGCGCGTGTTATATTCTCAACGGTAACAACAACAACAACAACAAAAACAAAAACAACAACAACAACAACAACAACAACAACAACAACAACAACAACAACAACAACAACAACAACAACAACAACAACAACACATCACCTGAGCGATAGGTGTACAATAGACTACAACCATGTTGTGCATAGACTTTTTATTGAATTAGTATTTAACTTAGTTTGTAAATACATCAAAGTTAAATTGATGAGATATTATAATGGACCAAAATTGAGTATTTAAGATGTTGCTTATTTATTAACTTAATGCTAAATATTTTAAATCAAATATATTTTTTAATAGTTGATAATCGACTGTTTACTGCTTGAGTGTAAACCACTTATTAAAAACTATCACCACTGTGTTTCATAATCAACTATCTTCGTGATGGTCATTAAATAATAAATTGAGTAGTGGATAATTGATTAAGTATAAGGATTTTGTGGTTGAGTATCGTACAAGTTCGATTTAGAAATTTTTATGAAAGGTATTACATTTTGTGGATTAAATATTGGCGCAAGCCAAGTAAATGAAAGCACACAAAATTTGTATAAACCAAAAGTCTTATTTAACTAACAACAATAACAATAATTTTAAAGCTTTCATTACTGAAAATTCTTTTTGATACATAAAAGATACAAGATTATACAGGGACTCTTGAAAAAGTTGTAAGGGTGATGTAGTTTTCTTCTTGGTCGATTATTCAATACGTTAGTCTTCAATCGATCAACTGACATTTTATAACTTAAAGCAACTATTCAAGCACAACTAAATAGCCCTATCAACATCCATCTCGCTTTCAATATTATTTTTCTAATTCAATAGTTAGTGATAATTTCACTTGTCTTGGAATATCAAGTCAATATATTGCCACCTCCACAAATTGATCTAAAAAATCAGTATCCGCTGCTGCATAATTGCCTATCATTGGTCTATTAATTGTAATAAGTAGTGTCAATCATCGATAGGATTGGTCGATGAACTGTTACAGCAGATCTGAAAATCAAACCTCTAATGGAGCAACGTCAAAGCAACACAACAGATCTTTTGAAACTTATTAGATGAAGCAAATACAACGCATATCTCGAAGGAGCTACGCCCAAGCCAATGTAGTGACAAAACACTCTTCAAAATCAAAAAATTGAAGATTTTTCTTGGAAAAGAAATAATGAATTGGAAAGAAGAAGAAAACAAAATATAAAATTAATAGCATCATCAATGTCCATCTCGCTTTTTATATTATTTTCTTAAAGGTGTTGTGAAGATAAGTAATAATTTCATTTGTCTTGGAATGTCAAACCAACATGTTGCCATCTCCACTCATTAATCCAAAAAATTAGCATCCACCACTACATAGCTCCCATCAATGGTCTATTAATTGCGATAAGGTCTACAATCGACTCGAACTGGCTGATGATAAATTATTACAGCAGATCTGAAAATCACAGATCTGAAAATCGGACCTTTAATGGAGCACCATCAAGGCAACAAAACAGAGTTTTTGAAGCTTATTAGTTGAAAAAAAAACAGTGCATACCTCGAAAGAGCTAAACCCAAGCCAATGTAGTCTCAAAACACCTTCAAAATCAAAATATTAAAGCTTTTGCTAAAAAAAAAAAAGAAAACTTTTGAACCGAAACGACGTGTTAGATATGGCGGTGGGGATGGGGGAGGCAAAAAATTATGGAAGAAGATGAAAGGATTTTGAAAAAATTGGAAGAGCGGATGAAGAAATGGTGCAAGACCCGTTTTTATTTTTGACCTGAAAAAAATCCCATTTTTGACCCGTTTTCGAAGAAGATGACGTGTTGGATATGGCGGGGGGATGAGGGAGGCAAAAAATTATGGAAGAAGATGAAAGGGTTTCGAAAAAATTGGAAGAGAGGATGAAGAAATGGTGCAAGATCCATTTTTGTTTTTGACCCGGAAAAAAAACCCATTTTTGGGTGAATTATATACTTTCTCACAAGTTTCAAAACCACCCACAACATTTTATATTGCTAATTAGGCCCCCCAACCCCCACTTAACCACACTTAAGATATTTTCCCATAAAACTAAGTCAAAAAGAAAAAGAGGAGGTCATTTAGTTAGACAAGTTTTTTTGGAGGTCTTTTAGTTAAATCTTCTCCCGTAACCATCGTCCTTTATCCGAGCTTGAGATCGTCAACATGAACAAGCAAGCTCACACATGCATAATTCAATATATAAATTTTATTTTTAAGTTTTTATACTTTAAATATACGGGGAGGGCTGGGAAGCTTGGAGCCAGCTTACCAAGTGAGTAATTACCTCAGTAGTCCTTTATAATATCCTTTGACACCTTGAATTCTCTAGCTTCACTCTTACAGTATTGGTTCATTTCATTCCTCTTATATTTTGTGCTTTTTCTTCACATAACATAACATTAGTGAACTTTTTTCTGTTTGGGGTTTGAGTGAGTGAAATACTATTGAGATGGGGTTAGAGGATATGGATTGGAAGTGGTTGAAAGATTACATGAAGGGTATGATAAAACCAGTTTCTGTGCTAGCACTTGTGGTTATAGTTGTGGCTTTGTCCTATTTGCAGAAACTAGGGTTAGAATGTGAAATGGTTTACTCCATTTTCAGGTGTTTCTTTCAGCTATCAATTGTTGGCTTTGTTCTTCAGTTCATCTTCAATCAGCAGAGCATTGGTTGGATCTTTCTTGTTTATCTTTTTATGGTATGTAATTATAACTTCACCTTTCTCCATTTATTTGTTTTCTATCATATGCAGAAAATGGATACTCTTTGTATACCATATATGCAAAAACTTTATGGGATTAGTGATGCACAAATTGTTGACATTATTATGATATGGTTAATTTCGTCAATATAGTTCTCTTAATTCATATAGTACTAATATTCACATTTTTGTTACATATTCTATCCAACATACTATACTAATTTTTACATAACTGTTGAAGTTTGAGTTTTGATGATTGACAAACGAGAAGAAACTGGTGAAGGACCTTGTTCTTAGAAGAAGGACCCTGTTCTCTGACAGGTTCTACTGATAATGAAAAGATGCACAGATACATTCCCAGTCCGAGATGAAATTGGAAAGAGCCTGGACGCAGCAGTGTTACAATCCAAATTGGATTAGGAGTCGCGCAGGAAGGTTCTACGAAGCAGTATAGGGAAGGAAGCAGAATCCTAGTAGGACTCGGAGAACCTCACGCAAGAAGGTTCTTCGAAGCAGTGCAAAGTTCAATCCTAATGGGATTGGGAGTCTCTTGGACGTTAATATAAAAGCATAAAAGGCGGCTAACAAACCCTAAGTGCCTTAGGTGCCAGCTGGAAGTATCTTGGAAGGTCTACATAATAATGGGGAATATTTTCAAAGAGTCCACGAATGGAAAAATTGTGTTGAGGTAAAAGTGTACAAGGAAAGTATTTATTGAGTCCTAATTGGAGAATAATTCTTTTCCTTGTCCATCAAGAAGTCTTATGCACACTATATAAATCATTATGAAGACTTCAAGAGATATGCACGAAATACTATCTCTTCAGCCATATAGAGAGAGATTGAGAACTCAAAAGGTTGATAATTCTGAAGAGAACGCGTAGAAGGAACTGACTGGATGAGAGGTTCTTCATCAGGCATAATCATACCAGTCCAGCAAGAACGCGCAGAAGGAACTGACCGGACAAGTGGTTCTTCATCAAGCTGTATTGAGTTTATGTCTTGGTCTAGTTCATATGTATTAGGGCTTTGAATTGTAACCTATTACGCTTATTTGAGAAGCATTGTTTAGGTACTTTATTTGGAGAAATCCTTGTGCTTTTAGGCTAGAGTTAGCTTAAAGGTGTTGCTACGGTCGTGGATCGTAGGCAGTCTTTTACTTAGGAGTTTCCTAGGTGTGTTTGCTACAATTGAGTTGATTTTAGGCAGTCTTAGGTACTAGAGTTTAGTCCCTTGGTTATAGAGTTTGTAACCTAAAACTTGCTCGTTGTATTAGTGAAAGAGTTTTCAAAATCCCAGAGTGTGGGTCGTGGTTTTTCTCCCTTGAGCAAGGAGTTTTCCATGTAAAAATCCTTGTGCAAGTTTATTTCCGCATTATTGTTGTTAGCACAGTGTTTAGTGAAAACCCGCAAGAACCAGGTTCTTGCAGCACGAGCAAGGTTCTTCGGAAGGCAAAAATCAGAAGATACTATTCAGCCCCCCCCCCCCCCCCCCAAGTGTCTGTTGAAGGTGCACCAAGTGCAACAAGTTGTATCAGAGCATGTCTTCTCGCTACTAGGCTAACACCTTGAGAAGGATCTAAATATGAGTGTACCACCCGGTATCATGGAGGGCCAATACATCACTCGTCCACCACTATTCAATGGTCAATACTATAATTGGTGGAAAGTTCGGATGGAGGTCTTCCTACAAGCAAGAAACTATTTTTTGTGGCAAATCACTATTCGTGGCTCTTTGGTTCCTACAAAAATTGATAGTTTTGGAAACAAGGCACAAAAATCTGAAGAGGAACTAAATGAAGATGATCTCAAAATACTTCAGATGAATGTTGAGGCAATGAAAATACTTCATTGTAGCCTTGGATATGGTGTATACAAACGAATCTCAAGATGCACAACTGCCGAGGAAATTTAGGATTCATTAGAGACTACCTACAGTGATGAACCAGAGAAAAAATAGGTGAACAATAGTGATAGAACCTGTTTTAAGAAGCAGCATAATTCATTTAATAAAAGGAGACCATCAAAAGAAGCTGCAAAGCAAGCCTACATGGAAACAATGGGAGAATGAATAAGAAAGGTTCTGAAAAAGTGAAGGAACTGGTTCTTAAGAAAGGTTCTGAAAAAGGGAATGAACTGCTTCTTCAGAAGAAGGAATGACCGAGAAACTGTTCGAAGAGAAGGCAGAAGATATCTTCCAAAGCCTTCAAAAAGGCCATGACGGTTGCATCTCTAGGAGACCTTTCTATTTGGTGATTCGAAAAGTAAAAGTAAGAGTGACAAACTTACTTTGATGACCAAAAGAAATTCTGAATCAGAAGAACAAAGTGAGCAAGCAACCTTTGCTCTCATGGCAATGAGTGATGAAAAGATCAAAGGGGAAATCCCTAAGGTAAGTTTCTCTGCCCTAAAAAGAAATTTCTCATATTTTTCTAAAAAGAAACTTGTTAGTCTCCTGCTTCTGTTAATAGATAAATTTGAATGTTTAAGTGCTGGCACAGAACAAATATTGTCTAGTTTTAAGTGCTTGAAGTTTGAAAACTTAAGTCTGAAAGAAAGAAATTCTGAACTTGAAGCTGATTTTGAAAAACTCAAGAACCAGGTTCTTAAGAATGAAATCAACACTGCAGCACTTGAACAGGAAAACTCTCAGTTAAATGAAACTCATGGTAAAAAGGTTCCTAGTGAAGGTCAAGTGTCTCTTGAAGCAGATCTGAAAATCACTAAAGAAAGTTTGTATTGTGAAATTGAAAAGAACTAACTGCTTCAAGAGAATCTGGACAAGATCAAGTTTGAGCTCACTAGAACCACTCATAGGAACAGGTCCTTTGATGTTCTTAATAGGCTTAATGAGAATCACAAGAGAAACAAAAGTGGTTCTAAATATAAGAAACCATTGTCACCATGGGAGCCAAAGAGCATGTATGTTGAAGTGGTCAAGAATAGAGTGTGCACTCGTTGTGATAAAATTGGGAATTATAGAGATAGTTGCACAACTTTATTCAAGGCAATTGAAAAGAACAAAAAGTTTATTTTACCTAGTTGGGCTAAAAGAGATATGATCCATCTATTCTATCATAAGAAGGAACCCAAGCTTATCTGGGTTCCTAAAACTAACCCTTGATTGAGTTTTGCAGGCTAAGGTAAGAGAAAGCAACCAAAATGAGTATTTGGACTGTGGTTGCTCGAGGTACATGAATAAAGACAAATCAAATCCTCTCACTTGCAGCCTTCATTGGAAGGAGTGTGACGATGGTAATAAAATTATTTATATTGTAAGGAATGTAAGTCACTCTCCCACTCCATAGACTATTGGTATTTAGTTAGTTTAAAGTATAACTGGTTGAGTATTTCATAACTTGTGATCCCTGAGCATAAAAATGAACTTTGATCCATTGATTACAAATTGTGAATTACAAATTTCATATGAGTTTTTATGTATATGATACGTCCCTTGTTGGGAAGTTTCCTTATGACTCACTTCGGGGTAGGAAGCCAAGCATCACTTACCTAAGAGCCTTCTGATTGTATATATATCATATAATGGTAAAGAAGATTTAGGCAAGTTTGATGCACGAACTGATGAGGGAACTCTTCCTAGAAAATTCACTACATAGAAAAGCTTACAAAGTGTAAATTAAATGAACTCTATGTGTTGAAGGTATACTTATCATTCTTTTTATGAAACTAACAATGTGGCTGAGAAAGGAATGCAGGAATACGGACATGAGACAAAGTTGTCCAAGAACCAGGTTCTTCAGGGTGGAGAAAAATCTGAAGCTGAAGAAGGATCAAGTCAAATGACTGAACAATTGCTTCACCTTGATTGGCAGGTTTTCAGAATGATCAGTTGATATTGAAGAAGCAACACATGAACCTGGCGCAAAACGAGAATCTAGAAGCTAATAGTAAGAAAGAACCAGTGGCTGAAACACATGTTCAACATGAAAGGCATTGATTCTAAAAACTAGGGGGAACTGGTCCTCAGAATGATGAACTTGATTTGAAGAACCTCTGAGGAAGTCTGATGCACGCAGTGATGAATCCATCTTCCTAGGATGTTCTACACAAAATAAGGTTCATATCGTGTATAACAAGAGAACCATGACTGTAGAGGAAAGTGTACATGTAGTGGGTGATGGGACCGATATAATGGCTAGCAAATGAGTTTATAATGATTTGAAAGTTGGTCTTGCTAGAGAAGAACATGCTGGAGATTCAAAGAACTTGATGAACGAGAAGTAGGTCAACCTGGAGTCATATGTCCTATTCAGGGGGAACAACTGAGCAATCAGACAGGGGGAACAGCAGATCAAGAATATGAAAACTTAGAAGAACCCAGTCCTTCACAAGGTCCCTCTGGAGAAACCTTTCAGCAAATCAAGTCTAAACCCTGGAAGCATCAAAGTTCACATCCACTGGAGAACCTCATATCTGATCTAAAGTCTGGAATGGTTGCTAGAGGAGCTTTGAAGAACTTCTATGCATTTTTTGTGTTTCTCTCATCTATGAAACCAAAGAATGTACAAGAAATACTTGAGGGGGTAGATATGGTGATTGCTATGCAGGAGGATTTGTATCATTTTGAAAAGAACGAAGTCTGGCACTAGGTCCTTTGACATAAGGACAGGTCCCTCATTGGTATCAAGTGAGTGTTTAGAAACAATCTGGATGATCTTTGGATTGTCACAAAGAACAAGGAAAAATTGGTGGTTCAAGGCTCAAGAAAAGAGACTCGTCTACGACGAAACCTTTGCACTTATTGAAAGAATGGAAGCCATTAGGATGCTGATTACTTTTGCTATTTATATAGAATTCACCTTGTATGAGATGAATACGAATAGTGCACTCCTTAGTGGTTATCTAAATGAAGAGGTGTAGATAGTTCAACCACCAGAACTTGATAGCACCGAGCTTTCTGATCATGTCTACAAACTTGACAAGGCAATGTATGGGTTGAAACAGGCTCCTAGGATCTGGTATGAACGGTTGTATGGGTTCTTACTAAAGGACTGTTTCATTGGAGGATAAATGGACAACACATTGTTTCTAAAGAAGAAAGCCAAGGACCTACTCATTCTTCAAGCCTATGCAGATGACAGTAATGTTGTGATACTAATGAATTCGTGTGTAAGGACTTTGCAAGTTTGAGATAAAGAGTGCTAAACCCTTGGACACACCAGTAACATGAGGAACAAAGCTGAATCTGGAAGAAACTGGTTCTCGTATTGAAGACACAAAAATTGGAAGAATTATTGGTTTTCTTCAATATCTTACAGCTAGTAGGCTAGTCATTGTGTTGATATGTGCAAGATTCCAGTCAAAATCAAGGGAGTCGCTTATGTCAACAGTGAAAAAAAAAAACTTGAGATAGTTGAGAGGTTCTTATGACTTGTGTGGTTGTGGTATCCTCGAGGAGGAACTTTTGATGCCACTGGTTGTGCTAATAAATATTATTCTGGTCATCTTGTGGATAGGAAGGGTACATCTAGAATGGCACACCTTCTAGGTTTTTACTTAGTTTCTTGGGCTACAAAGAAATAATACTATGTGTTCCTCCACATCTGAAGCTGAGTATGTAGCAGCTGCTTCTTGATTGTTCATATCTCTTGTAGATAACGAAGCAACTGAAAGACCTTACCAAGAACCTGGTCCATCCCAGAAGGACTCCGCTCTTTAAAATTCGGTATCAGTTCTTGAGAGATAATGTTGAAAAGCCTAATTACAATGAATTCTCTGCAGGATTGGTGACTAGATAGCAGATATCTTCACCAAGGCATAGAACATGGTACAAGTTGAAAGGAACAGGTTGGAACTGGGGATGATCAAAATATACTGAACGATCCAAAACCTAGTTCCCTCGATGATTGGCTAGTGAAGTATCCTTTATGTTACTTGTTGAGGAATACATCAAAATGTCGTTTCTAGTTTTATATTGTAACAAGTATGCATTTCATCTATGTCAGAAACTTCTTACTGATTACTAATGATGTTATTTCTTGTTCAGATATGAAAAAAAAGAAAAGAGAAACATGAAATGATGAATCAGTTGCCTATGTGTTCAGGTACGCATCTAAACTGTTGAGATTGTTTCCATAAATTTTGTCTTAACTGGTTCATCTATTCCTTTTGTAATCACCTTGAATTGGCACCACTTTCTAAGCCATATTTGAAATTCATAACCTACTTGATGACTTGGTGTCAGTTCCCAAGAACTCTTAATGATGAATCACTTTAATTCCTTGATCTTTTCCATTTCCCAAAAGAATTACATCAAACACTCAAAATCCTTCTAAAACCCATGCTTCACTCGAATCCAAAATTGTTAAACCTAAAGAGAACAAAGGAACAAAGCAAGTTGCGATGAAACCTTTTATGAGCTTGGCTTGAAGGTTGTTAGAGTGGGGTAAATAGAAAGAACCTGCTGAGGAAGTCGAAGAAACTGTTCAAGAACCTGGTTCTGCCTCAATTACTATGACTACTAATGACGCAGAAATTGAAAGTTGTTGGGTTTGACAATGTTCCTTTAAAGGTAAGACCTGAATCCACTAGAACAAGTTCCATTATGCATGAGTCAATTTTGAGCCCTGAGAAAGTTGTTCTTGTGTTATTAGTAACAGTGTTAGATGAACTTGTGAGTTCTGTAGGTAGCGATGGTTCTGGGAGTATACAAGAAAGAGAGAATGTTGTTGCTATAGAAACTGATGTTGCTAGTGTAGAACCTGGTTAAGTTGTTATAGAATGAATTAAAGTTGCTGAGTCTGTGGGTTCTCAAATAGGCAAAGTCGATGAACCTATTTCAGAGGCTGTTCCTTTAGAGATTGTGAAGGAGAGTGTGGGCGTTGGTAGTCCAGTCAAGATAGGTCAAATACCTGCTAAAGTTGTCAAAGGATCTGAGGAAGAACCTGGTCCTTCCTCAGTTCCTGAAACAGCTGATGATGCAGTGCTTGACCAAACTGAGTCTGATAAGGAGAACTAGGAGGAAGAAATCTAGGAAAGAGGGGAGAAACAGAATGTAGAAGTGTTTGAGAAAAGAGAAAGTAAAAAAAAGTTTGGTGGTGAAGGTGAGAAATAGGAAGATGACGATGAGGAGATGTATGTTAATGAGACAAAACCAGTAGAGAAAGAACGACCGAAATGGTAGAGGATGAAACTCAGGGGGGACTTTCTCAGGAACAGGGTTCTTAGAGTAAGGGAATGACAGAACCGGTCTAAGAAAATTCAGCAGTCACTTTTGTTAAAATCGAGGTAAATTACTATTTTTTGCGATAAATCTGATTTCATGACTAGTACGGTAGTACTTGATTGTGTTTATTAATTGGTTCGAGAATGTGGGGTTGAGTTTGAGTATCAACCATATGAGGTCCCAATCAATGAACGTAGTTTAGAGGCTGCTCCCTCGATGGTACATGAAAGGGAAAGAAAAATAGGAAAGATATTAATAAATCTAGTTTACCCACTGGTTCCTCGACTGTTGATGAAGCAGATTTGATGTTTCCTAATGATGAATGTTTGGAAAAGAGGTTATGTCTTGGGATATGGCTGACTCTTTATATGTAGATGATCCTAGTGTATGTTTAAATGATCCAAAATTGATGAATTGAAAATAAATTCAGCCAATTCCTAAAGGAGGAAGATTTGCACAAATGGTGAGGAAGTTGTTCTCTTGAGTGAAATAAGTTGAAGCAATGGTGACCCATGTAGTATAACCTGGAAAGGAGGAAGATTTGCACAAATAATCTTGTAAAGAAGTTGGTAATGTAGTGGCCAATTAATCATTTTCTCAAGTTCATGAGCAACATGATGATGACGTACTCCTAATCCAATTAAGGAGAAGGACTACTGAGTATGTTCTTCAAGTGCTGAAAAAGTAAAAATAACAAAAGAAACTTGAGTAGAGGTGAGGCCTGAAGAATCTCCTATTGAACGTGGTTCTAGTGCAGAGAAAAAGGTGGCTGACAAGAAAATAAATGAAGTGAACTGAGATGTTGGTTGAAGGAACATCTTATTAGGAGAGGTAGAACTCTCGCTAGTACCGAAGAAAAGAGGATTGTACAACTGGTTGCAATGTTGAATGCTCAAAGCTGGAAGAACCTGGTTCATGTAGAGTCATCAAAGTTGTACACTCTTGATGACTTGAGAGTTCTACATAGATATTCATGGGAAACCAAGTCTTACCTGAGCCACCTAGTTGGAAAAAAGGTTATGGCATCCTTCTATCCATTGTTGTTTGAGTTTGTGCTGAAGAATCTGGTCCAGAGGTCCTAGCGTCATAGTGAGATGAACTTTATAGATTTAACTTGCATGGTCCTATTGGATATGGAGGTTCATATCAATCTGTCCAGGAGTAATGATACAACATATTTAGAGGATAGCTAATTTGGAACTAGGAGAGCATGTGTTAGCTTACGGGTTTCTTCTTACATATATCGTGGAACTCTTTGGTACGTCTTTAGACAAATGTACAGAACCTGAGCATCACGATGGCTTTAAAATGAACATCCCAAAGATTTGTGATTGGTATTTAGAGGAAAAATATGCAGAAGAACCTATAGAGCATGATAACAATGAAAGTCCTTGTATTGGTGATCGAAATCAGGAGGCAGAAGCGTAGGGAAAGAGAACTGGTACTGGAGATATAGGGAAACTCAAAGAACATTGCGGCGATGCTTGCTCCTACAAAATTTTTGTTCCATCCACTTTCCAGAAAAGAACCAGGTCCTACCCTATAACCAATATTCCATCAATTTCTCTGTGAAGTTCGGTTTAAGACAATCTTTATGATCTTAATCTTAATATTTTGGATGCTTATTTGAATATTTTGCTTGATTCATTACTCATCAACTCTCTTATCTTATGGTTTTAACTAAGTATCTTAGATTGAAGTTTGACAGGTTCTGCATATGATTGATTTGCTGCCGTCTAGGCTATAGACTCGACATTACTTGATTGGTTCTTTGGCATGTGAACTGTGATCTTTTCGATGATTCCAAAAGGGGGAAGAAGAAATGTTCGAGGTGTTTGTGACCCAGTTTCGTTCTGTTATTAATTCTTATACCTGTTTCATTGCTTTTGTCTGTGTTTGAACAGGGATTTATACTCATCCAGGCAACATTTGTTTGTCATCATCAAAAAGGGGAAATTTGTTGAAGTTTGAGTTTTGATGATTGACAAACGAGAAGAAACTGGTGAAGGACCTTGTTCTTAGAAGAAGAACCCTATTCTCTGACAGGTTCTACTGATAATGAAAAGATGCACAGATACATTCCCAGTCCGAGATGGAATTGAAAAGAACCTGGACGCAGCAGTGTTACAATCCAAATTGGATTAGGAGTCGCGCAGGAAGGTTCTACGAAGCAGTATAGGGAAGGAAGCAGAATCCTAGTAGGACTAGGAGAACCTCGCGCAAGAAGGTTATTCGAAGCAGTGCAAAGTTCAATCCTAATGGGATTGGGAGTCTCTCGGACGTGAATATAAAAGAATAAAAGGCAGCTAATAAACTCTAATTGCCTTAGGTGCCAGCTGGAAGTATCTTGGAAGATCTACATAATAATGGAGAATATTTTCAAAGAGTCCAAGAATGGAAAAAGTGTGTTGAGGTAAAAGTGTACAAGGAAAGTATTTATTGAGTCCTAATTGGAGAATAATTCTTTTCCTTGTCCATCAAGAAGTCTTATGCACACAATATAAATCATTATGAAGACTTCAAGAGATATGCACGAAATACTATCTCTTCAGCCATATAGAGAGAGATTGAGAGCTCAAAAGGTTGATAATTCTGAAGAGAACGCGTAGAAGGAATTGACTGGACGAGAGGTTCTTCATCAGGCATAATCATACCAGTCCAGCAAGAACGTGCAGAAGGAACTGACCGGACAAGTGGTTCTTCATCAAGCTGTATTGAGTTTCTGTCTTGGTCTAGTTCATATGTATTAGGGCTTTGAATTGTAATCTATTACGCTTATTTGAGAAGCATTGTTTAGGTACTTTATTTGGAGAAATCCTTGTGCTTTTAGGCTAGAGTTAGCTTAAAGGTGTTGCTACGGTCGTGGATCGTAGATAGTCTTTTACTTAGGAGTTTCCTAGGTGTGTTTTCTACAATTGAGTTGATTTTAGGCAGTCTTAGGTACTAGAGTTTAGTCCCTTGGTTATAGAGTTTGTAACCTAAAACTTGCTCGTTGTGTTAGTGAAAGAGTTTTCAAAATCCCAGAGTGTAGCTCGTGGTTTTTCTCCCTTGAGCAAGGAGTTTCCACGTAAAAATCTCTGTGCAAATTTATTTCTGCATTATTGTTGTTAGCACAGTGTTTAGTGAAAACCCGTCAAGAACCAGGTTCTTGCAGTTCGAGCAAAGTTCTTCGGAAGGCGAAAATCGAAAGATACTATTCATCCCCACCCCCTTTCTAGTGTCTGTTGAAGGTGCACCAAGTGCAACAATAACTTATACAAGTATAATTTGTGATCAGGAAAACGAAATATCATCCAAAGATTGCATTAAATGATCTTACCTGGAGATTGCAGTTCCTTCCTAGACCAAGCAAACAAGGGTTAATTATATAGACGGTCATTCAGCTTTTATCTTTTTGCATCTCAGTATTATGTATCAAATTTTCTGTGTGATTGTACTTTTTAACTTTATGTAATATATACGTGAACAAAGTTGACTATTTCTCAAGTATTATTCAGTGATTCCCTGTGAAACTATTTCTTTTTTTTTTTTTGTTTTAATTTTTTTTAGCAATGTGAAACTAATTTTACAACGTTAGAATAATGATTTTTTTGTTAAAAATTATTTTTGTAACTCTGGTATAATAAAATAATAGTTAAGTTATCATCCATATAATTAGGCTTAAATCAAACTTACTGTTTGCTCTTTTGTTAAGTTACTTAATCATTTCTTTTCGGTATACCTTCCAGCAAGAGACAAATTCATAATTTAATTAGGAAGTTATTTAAACCCGCAGTTAAGCTGAGCTTCTTTCTCATATAATTATGGGAAATTAACACAAAACACCACATATAAAGATTTATTTTCTACATTTACCCAATAATGTATTTGATTCACAAAAATACCACTTTCTAAGATTTCATACCATATTTTTATAAATTAATTTCAAAAGTACCACTTTCACAAATCTTCCTAAATGTAAGTTTAGATATACTACTAAATAACTCTCTCCTAAAATAGCATAGTTATACTTAAATACAAAAAATGCTTTACAATACACTAGACCACCCCTATGAAATACAGTACACAATTTATCATTACTTATTCTATTTGTGATATATACACTAAAATGCAATATACTGTATATCAGTATATGGTATATTTTTAGTATATCTTTTTATATAAGAATTGGTATACCTTATATTGGTATAAGGTATATTTGTATTATATATTAGCTAAGTAGTAGGATATAATTAGGGATTAGAAAGTAGACTGTTAGAGTAGGAAGTGAGCATGTTTTATAGATACATACGTGACAGGCTTAAGGAATGAATAAGAAAATGAGAATCATTCGATAAAGGAGAGAACAATAGGAGTACTATTGAAATTTGGAGATGACACACGATAAAGAAGAATAGAGAAGAAGAAATACTCTGGTAATCTTGTGAGATCTTAGATATTGACATGAATGAAATTAATAGATCCATAATCCCTCAAAGCTTATCAGGATAATTATGTGATAGGGATTAAAATGTGGTATATTTATAATATTAAAGTGGTACCATATTTAAGTGGTGCTAGATGAAATTTAATCTTATGCATAAGATACATATGTAAAAATTTATTGCTGATTTTTCGGCTGGACAACGTGCAAAACACGTACCGCGAGGAAAATATATAGCAATGATGTCCATTATTGTTGGATCTTCCCTCACATAATCACATTGTCATTTCCAATTATCTTGAAAGTTTTCCCTTTCACCCCAAGGTATATCATACCTATTACTGGGATGATGGTTGGCAAAGCAATGGTAGTCACTGGTGTTACCATGAAAAGACTTCGAGATGATATCAAGATTCAAATGTCCTTGGTACGTCTCATTAACTTATCCAACCAGATTTTGCCTATGTATATCAAAAACCTCGTACAAAGTTGACTAGTCGTATTATTTTTTAATGAATCATTGAGTAATTTGCAATCGTATGTCTGCATGATTGAGACAGTGGTTGAGTAACGTTATACATACGACCTTAAACTAGTTAATAAGTTGTTTTAAATGAGTTAATTCTTAAAATGGTCACTGAACTAATGCAAAGTATCTAAAACAGTCATTTTTCTTTGATTTGGGACAAAAATATCACTCAATTTATTCAAAATACCTTAAAAAGTCATTCCCCCAAGTTGTGGTTAAAGTTCACCAAAAAAAATGATGATGTAGTATTTTATTTTAGTTCTTTTTATTAAAAACAAATCCAAAAAATATTTTAAATTTTTTTTAAAACATCAAATTTAAGGTATTAGCTACCTCGAAATTTTACACAATAGCCAAAATTTAAGGTATTAGCCACCTCAAAATTTCAGACGTTTGACCATGGTAAATCAAACTTCAAACTTTGAATATGAAGTTTGTTTATGACAATTCAAACTTCAAACCTCTTTTTGTTAATTTTTTTTAACAAAAATAAGAATATGCTATGGAAAAAAATTCAACTTAAAAGTAAAACCCAAATTTATTAACCAAAATGTCTAAAAGATATTTTCAGACGTTTGAATGGTAAATCAAACTTCAAACTTTGAATATGAAGTTTGTTTATGACAATTCAAACTTCAAACCTCTTTTTGCTAATTTTTTTTTAAAGAAATAAGAATATGCTATGGAAAAAAATTCAACTTAAAAGTAAAACTCAAATTTGTTAACCAAAATGTCTAAAAGATATACCGCATATGAAAACATATAAAATTTTATAATTATTATGCCCAAAAAAATGTAAAAACTTATGGTGCTACATTTTTCAACTATAATTATTGGGGATGATTCAAATAACTACATCACTTATAATTTCTAATTACAGTCTTTAGCATATTTGTTGTGGTACCTAATTTTAATTACAAAATTATCATAATACTACTTCCACACGTTGATATTTTCCAATGAGCATTCCTTAAAATCAGGTTAACCGAATGCCAAATTACTAGGGAGTATACTTCCATAATTCCTTTGACCTTGTATTGGTCATATTTTGTCTGATCACATATGTGACACGTAGTCAGCAACGTGCCAAGATGAGAGAGAATATCGAAGACAACATAAAATGAGATCGGAAGAAGATAGCGTTGATCGATAGAGTTTGATCGATTCAACTGAATCGTGATCAGCAGACTTCGAAGAAAATTGATGATTGATCTTATCCCACTTTTATCGGGCCGTATCCAATAGAATTTGTTAGACGTGGGCAACTATATGACTGATGAAGAAACGTGTGAGAGTGGAGTTCTCCTAGGATTGGACTCTCTATACTTCTTATCCTATAAATAGTTCCATATCCCCTTACTTGTAAGCTTACGTTCAACTGAACTGAACAAAGCATCCCTCTTTGTTTTATAATATCACCATCATTACTGCTATTTAAACCATCATTACACCACCATCATTGTAAACAAAGCATACTTGTGCAATCGTTGCTTGGTTCAACTCTGAAAGGAGGATTCTTCTCTTTCAACGGATCACAAGCCTTCGATCAATCAATAAAATAAGCTTTATCGCTTTCGTTTATTTATTCGTTATTTGTTCAATTGCTTATTTGCTATTTCGATTACTTGCTGTGTCTTTTTATCACCAGCGAATCTTACTAATTGTTAATCGTTGTCTTAATCGTAACGCCTATTTAACAGAATCACTGCTCGGTTCCTAAGTCATATTTTCATCATTTTAATTAAGTAGATCATTATTTTATTCTTATTATCCTGCTCTTGTCATCATAGTTTCATAAATATATCTTGAATGGATTCTAGCTTAAGTGAAATCATCAGTTCGATAAGAAGTCATTTGATAATTAAGCATTTGTTTGACGAATCATTGCTTATCTGTTTTTCTCGTAGTCTATTTGATCAGAATTAATCAGTCAATCAATCGTTCGTAATTAATCACGTGTACTATCGTTACTGACAACATAACTTGTCACTCGTCCTCGTTTGTTCGATTGTATCTCTGCCTTCGAATCGAGTTTGTTATTTAATATAATGTTTAGTTCGTTCTCATTCGTATCATCTAATCGATACTCTGCATATCAATATCGGCTAAGTATTAACAAAATCGATCATATCTGTTAACGTAAAACTGCTTATCAATCAATCGAATCAAGATATAAATGGTCGCCTAAGGCTCGACTAAATATAAATTTAATTATAATACCTGAAATCAATTTTTAGGATTTACAATTTGGCGCCCATCGTGGGGCCTAAGCAATCGATTTGTTTTGAGATTTGATCGTTGATACTACTCACGTTCGTTTTCTTGTTTTGCAATGGCAGATGAACACAATGTTGATGCCACCACCGCTTTGAACATCACACAACAGCTTAATCCCAATGACGTAGTTCAAGCTCCAGCGGCTGAAGAAGTGGTCGGTGAATCAACCCAGCACGAGCAGGATCCGCCTCACGACCACGAGCCTGTTGATTAACAGTTGAATGCGCCTCGAGGACGTCGACCCGGCAAAGAACCCGTGGTCGAAGTTAATCGGGGGATACTAATATGGTATTGATGGACTATTTGAAAAGACACGATGAACAGTTTGAGCTGATACACATGCAATTGGAGATTTTGTCTGGCTCTATCGAGCATGGAGCGCCTACCTCCCCGATCACACCTCCCGTAGGCATTCCGACTTCGGTTCCTCAGGGTGCCATAACATGGGAACTTGCAGTGGGGGTTGGATCCGGAGGATCAGGTACGGTCGTCGTGGCTATGGAAGCTCCGGTCTCCGTCAAGACAGAAGCAAGAGTGATGGCTAACGTGAGTACAGTTGTGAATGATTTAATGGAAAGAAAGTTCGAAGAAATAAAAGCATTTATGGAGAGATTGCCAGGAGTTCCAAAGTTAACAAGTAGTTCTTCCTTGAAATCGATATCAAAACGACCATTTCACCAAGTGCGGCTCCTCTGCCGATCCCCAAGACTTTCAAGTTACCGGAGAATCTTCGATATGATGGAACCATGGATACAACAGATTATGTCATTTGTTTACGATCGCAGTGCAGGCGAATGACTTGACAGCTGACGAGATAAATTCGGTGAGTCTCAAGAAATTTTGTGAAACACTCTGAGGGGGAGCATTGAAATGGTACATGCAATTGCCCGAAAATGAGATCATGAGTTTCGATGAGATGACAGAGAAGTTTATTAAGGCCCATACAGGTGCTAAAAAGGTTGAGCGTAGGGTCGAGGACATCTTGAACATCAAGCAGCGTCCAAATGAAACGATCAAAGAATTCATGAAGAGGTTTAACACTGAAAAGATTAACATACCACATGTCGAAGAGAGGTGGGCTTGTTTGGTGTTTCAGAATAATCTAAGTATGCACGCTTCAGAGACTTGTAGGAAGCTAAGGGAGCGTTTGAGAGAAGTCACTCCGACGACGTTTGTCGCTCTTCACCTCGAATGCGATCCAAAGTTTCGAGCTGAAGAGGAGGAGTTGCAGTTGGCTGAGCATGATATACGTTACGAACGACCACCACGGGGAATCGAAAACGATAGGCAAAACTACAGGGATCAACGATGAGAACCCTATAGTTTCCCTCAAGTGGGTGGAAGTAACCACGAAGCTGGTAGTTCGACGAATCAACCAAAGAAGGAGCATTCGGGTCCATCCTTGGCTCCAAGAGATCGGCCACGGCCTCCAAAAGTTTCATAGTATAATTTTTGTGTCTCAACAGCTAATTTGGTGAATCATTTAAGGGGAATGGGTGAAAAAGCTGTGAAATTTCCCAGCCACATAAAGACAAATACGAACACAAGAGATGAAAATTTATGGTGTGCTTTTCACCACGATCACGGTCATACGATCGAAGAGTGTAAAGCACTACGTTATGAGGTAGCCATTTTGTTGGCAAAGGGGCACTTGGTGGAACTCTTGACTGAAAGGGGACAGAATAATTTAAACAAGAAGAAGGATGACTTACCACCAAAACCTCCTGCTCCGTGGAAGACGGTGAACGTCATCACCGGAGTAGATGATGTCTGTGGACTAATTTATACCACGAACAAATATGCAAAGGTTTCGTTTACGCTAGATAAGAGGACGCGAGAAGATATGAACGATGACATTGGGTTCAGGGATTTCATTTTGATGAGAGGATTCATCCCCATCATAATGCCTTAGTAGTTACAATGAGATTTTATGATGCTGATGTGAGAAGAGTGTTGATCGATGCAGGCAGTTCGGTCAACAGAATTTACTTTAGGGTAGTGGAGCAGTTGCAGTTGAACAATAAAATCATACCTCGATCAACGGTCTTATCGGGATTTAACAATTCAAGAAAATAACCATTGGGGAAATTACGATGAAAACATATGCGGAAGGCGTCCAAAATGATACTTTGTTTCAAGTGATGAAAGGAGATATGGCCTACAACGTGATACTTGGTCGACCATGGATCCATGCTACGGGAGCAGTTCCATCGACTTTGCATCAAGTTGTGAAATTTCCCACTCCATGGGGAGTGCGTGAAATTAGAGGTGAACAACAGACTTATTGAGAATACTACTCAGTGGCCGTCAAGGACGGCGCTAAGCAATAGCAATCACAGCTACCGGAATCTGTGGTCGAAGATGATGAAATGGAGCCAAGTCCAACGGGTAAGGACTTCACCACGATTCCGGCATGCGTTAGGGAACCGAACAAACAGAAAGCAGGAGACTCTACGATAGAGGAGTTGGAGGAAGTAGTGTTGTTCGATCATAAGCCAGATCAAAAAGTGTATGTCGGGGAAGAGTTAAATCTCGAAATGAAGTCAAAAATCATATCTTTTCTCAAAGACAATTCTGATTGTTTTGCTTGGTCCCACGCGGACATGATAGCAATCGATCCCAAAGTTGCTACACATAAGCTGAACGTCGATCCAAACCATCGATCGGTGAAACAAAAGAAGCGACCGAATGGTGGTTTCCGAAGTAAAGTCATCAATGACGAAGTAGACAAGTTATTGATGAATGGATTTATCAAGGAAGTTAAGTATCCGGAGTGGTTGGCAAACACTGTTGTTGTACCGAAGAAGAATGAAAAGTGGAGAGTGTGCGTCGAATACACCAATCTAAACAAAGTTTGCGCGAAAGACTCATTTCTTTTGCCTCACATCGATAGACTAATCGATTCGACGGCAAGACACAAAATGTTAAGCTTTTTAGACGCCTACTCAGGCTACAATCAGATTTCAATAGACTAAGCAGATCAGGAAAAGACTTCTTTTATCACAGACATGGGGACTTACTATTATACGGTCATGACTTTCGGTCTCAAGAACGCCAGGGCTACCTATCAACGGTTGGTCACCACTATGTTCAAGGATTTGATGACATAATAGTTAAGTCGTTGGAGGGACAAGATCATCTGAGTCACTTGAAAGAAATATTTACGATATTGAGGATGTTCAACATGAGGATGAACTCGGAGAAATGTGCGTTTGGGGTCGGATCCAACAAGTTCTTGGGGTTAATCGTATCACAGAGACGGATCGAAGCCAATCCGAACATGATCAAATCAACAGAAAGCATACCCGATGAGCTGACAACGGTAAAGGAAGTTCAACAACTGACTGGTCGAGTAGCCTATCTCAGCTAGTTCATCTCGAGATCGTCCGAACGATGTCACAAATTCTTCTCATTTCTAAAGAAGAATACTAGCTTTGATTGGACGCCGGAATGCAAATAAAAGCCCTCAAAGAATTGAAGTAATACTTGTCCAATCCTCCATTGCTTTCAAAATCGATCGAAGGAGAAGTGTTGCTGATATATTTAGCTATTTCTGAAGTGGCTGTGAGTGCTGTCCTCGTTCGCGAGGACGGAGGTAAATAATTTCCTATTTATTACGTCAGCAAAAAATATTACTTGATGCGGAAACAAGATGTCCACTCTTAGAAAAACTTGCACTTGCACTAGTCATAGCATCACAAAAACTAAGACCATATTTTCAAAGTCATACTATATCTGCCATAACAACTTTCCTTTATGAAGTATTTTATATCAGCCGAATCTCTTCTGATGACTGATGAAGTGGGCAGTCGAGCTGAGTGAGTACGATATCACTTACCAGCCTCGCATTGCCATCAAATCACAAGTTTTGGCTGATTTTGTAGCATATTTTAGTGTTAACATTCTTTCGGAGGCAAAAAAGGAGGAACTCATGATGAGGGATCCAGACCCCAGAATCTGGATGATGTATACCAGTGGAGCTTCGAACGTGAAAGGAACTGGCCTCGGAGTCTTGCTGTTAGCACCAATCGGTGAAAAACTAAGGTGTGCAATCAAACTACATGCCAAAACTAATAACGAGGACGAATATGAGGCCCTCGCTGCAGGTCTAAAGATTGCATAGGACTTGAAAATCGAGCGGTTGGACATTAAAAGCGATTCCCAACTAGTGGTGAATCAAATCCAAGGAGATTTCAGTTTTAGGGACACAAGGATGCAACAATTACTCAGCAAGGTACAAAATCTTTTAGCTTCTTTTCAAGAGCGGAAGATAGCTCAAATCCCGAGGGAAGAGAACATCGAAGCAGACACCTCGACTAACCTTGGCTCTGCAGCAGCCATCGAATGAGAACTCGATGAAACAGTCGTGCACTTGTTCGAGTCACCATTATGTCGAAGTATTAAAGAGGTAAACAATGTCAATCACACTTGGGATGAAGAAAAAAATATTTATCTTATTTGCAGGCAAGTATTTTACCCGAAGACAAAAAAGCTGCCCAATCACTCAAAGCTAAAACGGCTAGATATTGCCTTTTAGATAACCAACTCTATAGGCGAATGTTCAATGGCCCTTTAGCAAAGTGTGTTGGGCCAGATGGCACAAGTTATGTGATGAGGGAAGTTTCCGAAGGCGAATGTGGCAATCATTCCGGAAGCAAGTCATTGGTACGAAAGTTAATCAGAGTCGACTACTATTGGCCAACAATGGGAGATGATGCAAAGGACTTCGTTTGAAAGTGTGACAGGTGTCAACGGTATGGCAACCTCATACATCAACAAGCAGATCCCCTTCATTCGGTCACGTCACCGTGGTCGTTCATGAAGTAGGAGATAGATTTAGTCGGTCCGCTACCAACAGCGCCCGATAGGGTAAAATTTATATTAATTTTAACTGACTATTTTTCTAAGTGGGCAGAAGCAGTTGCCTTAGCGAAGACAAAAGAGCAAGAAGTTATCAAATTCATCCATCAAAATATTATGTGCCATTTTGGGATACCGAAGGAAATTACCTGTGACAGCGGAAAACAATTCGTTGGGAGACGAATTACAGCTTTCTTCAAGTAATGGGGAATCAAGCGAACTGCATCAAGTCAATATCATCCAAGTGCAAATGGGCAGGCTGAGTCTTCGAACAAGACAATAATGGAATATTTGAGGAAAATAATGAACGAATCAAAGGGTAACTGGCCGGACGAATTCCCAGGTGTGTTGTGGGCTCATCGAACAACGGTGAAAAACAGTACTGGTGAAACCCCATTTTCACTTGTCTACAGTGCAGAAGCTTTGATTCCCGTCGAAGTGGGTGAACCAAGTCTACGGTTTGCACACTAGACCGATGAATCAAACAAAGAGGCAATGTTGGTAGAGTTGGATCTGCTCGAAGGCAAAACAGATCTAGCCTTGGTTCGAATACAGGCATAAAAACAAAAGGCAGAAAATTATCTCAACAAAAAGCTCAAGTGTAGGAACTTCAACGTAGGTGACTATGTGCTGAAGATAAAACAGCCAAAGAAAGATGAGCCTAACGATGGCAAATTGAACACAAATTAGGAAGGGCCTTATCGGGTCAAAGCAGTGGTCGAAAAAGGTTCATATCAACTTGAAACAATAGACTCGAAGCCAATCAACTTCAATTGGAATGTCACACAATTGAAGAAGTATTACTTCGAAAAATGCCACGGTATCGTATGATCGAATTTTACTTTCTTTATGTAAATTTCCTTTTCCCTATCGGGCACATTTGATTATTGATTGTTTGGTACTAACACTTTTAGATGATAGAAATAGTTGGAATCGAATGATGACAAACATCACCCACGAATACTTGAGCTCGAAACGCTCCAATCGGGGTCAATAAGTCTGACGAATACTCTAACGTGGTCTTCATCTTTAAGGCCTTCCCTTGTTGTTTCTTTTTTTTTCAACATGTTCGTTTCAGATATCTTTAAACGAAGTCCAGTGTTTGATTGCTCATACTTCACACACAAACACTATGGGGGGTGGAGGTAGTGAGATGATCGCGCACTTGAGGACTTGGGGCTGCCCAGAAACTGGGGACTTATTTCGAAGATGAAATTGTGATCGTTTGAAAAAGAAACCGGGGACTCGCTCGAATCTGAAGAAAGAGCTCACTCTTCTCGACTGGAGGAACTCATACCGGGGACTGCTCGAAAATATGATCAGTGGAAAACGAGCACCCATACTGGGGACTGTTCTTTTAGATCAAAACGTAAGCAAAATGTAAACGGTCCATTAGCGACCAAGGAGTCTTTTAAGCATTAGCGCCTTTAAACGGCCACATTTTGTAGTCGATCGAGTTGATTGATCGAGTGATATATCAAGCGCCCGACAATGGCCAATACTTCAATAAAATACAACATTTTTTTGTCAATCATCTTATCGATCCTTTTATTACTTTGAATTTTATACTTTCGAAAAATTTCGATGGCTAAGTGTTATGTTGAAGCTCCTGAACTTAAAATGATCAAAGAACGCACTTACGTGAAAATGAGACGTCATTCTTCACTATGTGTTAATTACATTAGGCCCCAATAGTTTCGCCCTTTTCTGTCGACTTATTGCTAAAACGTTGAAACTTCGAACGATTTGAGTTAACTTGTCTTTCGAGAAAAGCCAAGACAAAACTTTATCTTCGAAAAACAATACAAAGCAATAAACGGAAAAGAAGTCATAAATAGAATTTCATTCATTCGAACATAATATTTACATAAATTAGCCAACAGCCTCATCATCCCAAAAAAAAATGACCACAACTACTGGTCGAAAAAGTTGGGAACTTGAACAAAATGAACAAATAAACCAAGTCTTAAAGCTTTCAATTATCATCCCCATCAGAGCCTTCATCGAATGAGTCTAGAGGGAGGCCAAGTTCTTCACGAGCTAATCTAACAAATTGAACAGCTTCTTCGAGCTCTGCAGTAACATCGACTCTGCGCTCGGACATCTCACGAAGTAAGTCATGCCTTGATTCTGCCAGAATCAGTGTCACGACCCAATTTCCAAGGGCTCGTGATGGCACCTAAACAACATTTGCCTAGGCGAACCAATGAAACAAGATGCGGAAAAGAACAATAATGTGAAAAGATCATAAATGGATATATAAATATAAAAGGGTGAAGTCCAAAAGAATATATCCACAAAAGAATTGGAGCATTCTAAGAGTGACTCAATAAAGTATGAATATACATCAAAGAAATCTGAGTCCTATCTCTAAGTGACTCCGGCGGTATGCCACCACGGTCTGTGTGGTCGGCTCACCTCAATCAAAAGTCTTAGAAGCCTCGGGAACCGCTAACGTCCGGGCTGCTGACTGGATGAAGGACCTGCGCACGTAGCAGAGTAAGTTATGAGCCGAAGCCCAGTAAGATCACCGATAGGCCCGCTAAGGTACCCTTGCGGGACAAGTCGCTACATGCATCATAAGCAACAACATACTATAGTAATCATACAATAAAGTAGTGAAATCACAAATAGATGTAACACATTCCATACACACAAGTAGTAACCAGAAGTCTCAAGGATTATGCCCATCCAACGTAAGGCATAGGTCAACTCAGCGGCGGTTTGGAGGTCCAATCTCTACTCCCGTGCCGACTAACCTAGACCTACGATGGACTAGCAACACCACTACTAAGTATCAACCATATATCGTGACCCGAAGTCACTATCACAATCATGAATAAGTAGACCAACGACCCGTAGTCGTTGGCTCATCTCAAATCTGTCTACGATCGCACCACACCCCCTGTCAAGTGCGTCGTATCTCAATAAATCAAGTGACCACACCACACCCCCTGTCAAGTGTGTCACATCTCAAAGATCAAGTGTCCACACCACACCCCCTGTCAAGTGTGACACATCTCATAGTATAGGCGACACCACACCCCCTGTCAAGTGTCCCTCTAACAGTATTAATATCCACGACATTAATAACAATAACAGAAATAATAACAGAAATATTAATAACGATAATATTTCACAGTCACCGTAACCCAGGTTGGTTATGCTAGCTGAACGTAAGGCGAAGGTTAACCCGACCACAGTTTGGGGGTACAATCCCTACTCCCATGTCGTCCAACCCAAGGTTACGTATAGACAGCACTACCCAACCCGGCACGTGAACAAATCAAGTACCAATATCATACAAAAGCCGGCAAAATCCTCGGCAAGACATTTATCATGACATGCCGGCAACATCCTCGGCCATGTCCCAAGTTCTTGCTATCTAAGCATGGCGTAGCAAGCGTTACTACGATATAAATTTAAGCTACCTCGACGTAGCGTTTAGACCGGCACATACCTCGGTCGAGTCACAATCTCGCTATTTATAACAAACAATGATAGCAAGTAATTCACATCATTAATCCTAACCATTGTTAGGTATATATATGCGTACATGAAGCATACTAGCATGAAGGAAGAGTCCACAAGCACAATAGAGGTCAAGTCTCACTTACTTCGAAATTCGGGCTCAAATGCCGGGAAGAATCTCCTTTCCCGCTCGCCTTGTCCGCGAAGGACTCTCCACTAGGTCTATTAAGACAAGATATAGCACATATGTGTGCTCAATTATAGCTATTTAAGCCTATAGGCATCCTAGGATAAAAATTACCAAAATACCCCCGGATAGGGCCGAGCCCTAAATTTACAAAATGTACTTTTCCGGACTCCCCACGCTCCCGTTAGTCCAAAAGTACACTTACATTCCACATGCGAGCCTTGCTCGATGTCTTTCCCCAATTCTTAAGAATCTAGGGTTCTAACCCATTTCCAAGAATCAACCCTTTGATTCTTGTGTTAATCAACATAAAGATGGATTGAAAGGGCTTACCTTAAGTGTAAGTATGATTGGGTCTTCAAGAAATACCCAAAAATCGCCTCAAGAGCTCACCAAATGATTTTTTATAAGTTATGAACCGAAATGGCCCGAAATGGCCTTTTTATAGCAGTTTTTGCCTCTGTGAAAGCTTCTTTTGAAAAAATCATAACTTTTGATAGGAATGTCCATATGACCTGAAACCGGTGCCATTAGAACCACAACTCAAAGGGCTACAACTTTCATGTTTTGAGTTTTTCCTAATTCCTTACGGATTGGCGGGAAAATCAGCTTTTATCCGGCTGTTTGCGCCAAAACAGAACAGAAAAGTCGCACCAGATTTTCTACTGTTTTAGGGGCAAAACGGGACCCTACGAAGCTCGGAATGATCCCAAATTTTGCACACAAGCCATAAAATACTTGGGTGACATGCTCGTCAAGACGGAACTCAATTCGGACCTCTAGAACTCAAAAAGTGGGTCCCACGGCAAATGTTCAATTTTCTACTTTCGCCAAAATAGCGAAATTTAACCAAACGACCTCGGAATCCAATTCCGAAAGTTGCTACAAGTCACAAATGACTATACGAACCTAACGGAACTTTCGGATCACTCATCGGAGCTCATTTGCTCAAATCGAGCTCGGAAACCTCTTTTAACTCTTTTAAACTTCCGAAACGGGGACTTTATCAAAAGTCCTATCAAACGAGTTCTGTTTTCAATTTTGAAGGTTGCTACATATCATAAATGACGAGACGGACCTAACGGTGCGCTGGGATTTTCCGTCGGGGTTCGTTTACTCAAAACGACCAATCGAAACCCCAAATTCCTTTCCGGAATTTCATAAACGGATCCTTTTCTCGAAAACCTATTGACACGCAAATCGAGGTCCCGGATCCCGTAACGACTATTTGAGGGTCGTTACATTCTCCTCCACTTAGACTCTCGGCCGTCCTCGGACGAGCCTAAGTCTAAGGTAGGATCCACACACTAGCCACGGAGCTGGCACGGATTTCGAAGACCCCTCGGTACCACCCGAAATCAATAAAACTTAAAAATACAAATTCAGGATTAGAAAATACAAGGATTTCATACCTGAATCATCGAACAAGCGCGGATGTCTCTCACGCATCTCGGACTCAAGCTCCCAAGTGGCCTCGGCAATGGAGTGATGCCCCCACTGAACTCTCACAAGCGGGATCACCTTCGATCTCATCTTACGGACCTCTCTAGCCACAATAGCAATAGGCTCCTCCGAATAAGCTAAGTCGCCATCTACCTCCACGGAAGCCATATCGATCATATGAGACAGATCGTGAACATACTTCCGGAGCATGGACACATGGAACACCGGATGAACAGACATAGAGGGAGGCAAAGCCAGTCTATAAGCAACGGCGCCAACGCACTCCAATATCTCAAAAGGCCCAATGAACCTAGGACTGAGCTTGCCTTTCTTCCCAAATCTCATAACACCCTTCATGGGCGACACTCTGAGGAATACCCGGTCCCCAACCATGAACTCAAGATCTCTCCGCCTCCGATCTGCATACGATATCTGCCGGCTCTGAGCCGTGCGGAGTCGATCCTGAATAACCCGGACCTTATCTAAGGTCTGCTGCACCAAATCGGGCCCCAACACCTGGACCTCACCAGACTCGAACCAACCGATAGGCGAGCGACATCTCCGACCATACAATGCCTCAAACGGAGCCATCTGGATAGAAGCCTGATAGCTATTATTATACGCAAACTCTACTAGCGGCAAATGGCTATCCCAATGGCCTCCAAAATCAATAGCACACGCCCTCAACATATCCTCGAGGATCTGAATGGTCCGCTCAGACTGGCCATCAGTCTGCGGGTGAAATGCAGTGCTGAGATCGACCCGAGTACCCAGCTCTCTCTGAAAAGATCTCCAAAACTGAGCTGTGAACTGAGCACCTCGGTCAGAAATGATAGAGACAGGAGCACCATGCAATCTCACAATCTGCTCCCACTTCCACTCGGGAATGGGCATAGACTGGGTCACCCCGGCTGGCATCCGGTGCTCATACTTCACCTGCTGGCAATTCAAACACCGAGATACATAATCAGCAACATCCCTCTTCATCCCTTTCCACCAATACAGCTCTCGAAGATCATGATACATCTTCGCAGTACCCGGATGAATGGAATATCTCGAACTGTGAGCCTCTGCCAAAATCATCTGCCTCAGCTCCACAATGGCTGGAACACATACCCGGCCGTTAAGCCGCAAAGCACCATCATCACCAATCACGAACGAGGACACTCCCCCACTCAGGACCCTGTCCCGGAGTTCTCTCAGATAAGGATCCTCGAACTGCCTTTCCCGAATCTGGGAAGCTAAAGACGACTGAGACCCCACATATGCAAGCACCCGGCCTGGAACAGAATCATCAAACCGAACCCCACTAATGGACAAAGCCTGCAAATCACGGGCCAACGGCCTCATATCAGCATCAAGATAGGCGAGGCTACCCATGGACTTCCTACTCAAGGCATCGGCTACAACATTAGCCTTTCCGGGATGATACCGGATAGAAAGATCATAATCCTTCAGCAGCTCTAACCAGCGGCGCTGTATCCCGTTCAAGTTCTTCTGAGTGAACAAGTACTGGAGACTCTTATGATCGGTGAATATCTCACATGGCTCGCCATAAAGATAGTGCCTCCACAACTTCAGTGCAAACACGACAGCTAACAGCTCCAAATCATGGACAGGATAATTCTTCTCATGGACCTTCAGCTGTCTCGAGGCATAAGCTATCACCTTACTCTCCTGCATCAGAACGCTACCCAGGCCAACACCCGAAGCATCACAATATACGGTGAATCCCTCGGATCCACTAGGCAAGGCCAACACTGGCGCTGAAGTCAACAGAGTCTTAAGCTTCTGAAAGCAAGACTCACAGGCATCGGACCACAGGAAAGGAACATTCTTCTGGGTCAACTTCGTCAGAGGTGCTGAAATAGAAGAAAACCCCTCGACGAACCGCCGATAATAACCTGCCAAGCCTAAGAAACTCCGAATCTCTGTAGGAGAAGTAGGCCTAGGCCAACTCTGAACGGCCTCTATCTTCTTCGGATCAACACACACCCCATCCTTGGTCACCACGTGACCTAGGAAAGATACAGAACTGAGCCAAAATTCACACTTGGAGAATTTAGCATGCAACTGCTGATCCCTCAGAGTCCGAAGAACAACTCTCAAATGCTGATCATGCTCCTCCCTGCTCCTCGAATAAACCAAGATATCATCGATAAACACAATGACGAAGGAGTCAAGGTAGGCCTTGAACACTCGGTTCATCAGATCCATGAAAGCAGCTGGGGCATTCGTAAGCCCGAAAGACATCACCAGAAACTCATAGTGGCCATATCGGGTACGAAAAGCAGTCTTGGAAACGTCCTCGGACCGAATCCTCAACTGATGATACCCCGACCTCAAATCAATCTTCGAGAAGAAGGTAGCACCCTGAAGCTGATCAAACAAATCATCAATACGCGGCAAAGGATACCTATTCTTGATAGTAACCTTATTCAGCTGCCGGTAATCAATACACATCCGCATAGAGCCATCCTTCTTCTTCACAAATAATACCGGGGCACCCCATGGAGACACACTGGGCCTAATGAAGCCCTTATCGAGCAAATCCTGAATCTGCTCCTTCAGCTCCCTCAACTCAACAGGAGCCATACGATACGGGGGAATAGATTTAGGCTGAGTGCCTGGCAATAGATCAATGCAAAACTCTATCTCCCGCATAGGCGGCAAACCCGGCAAATCATCAGGAAACACATCCGGATACTCACAAACAACCGGAACTCTATCAAGGGATAACTCCTCTGCCCGGACATCCCGAACTGAAGCAATATATCCCTCGCACCCACTAGATATCATCCTCTGCGCCTCCAAGAAAGAAATGATCCTACTCTTCGGAGAAGGCCTGGAACCTCTCCATACAACCCGAGACTCACCCTCTACCCCGATCGTCACGGACTTGGCATGGCAATCCAAAGTCGCATGACAGGAAGCCAGCCAATCCATGCCCATAATGATATCGAAATCAGACATATCGAGCAGCATCAGGTCCACTAAGGACTCTACACCACAGATGGAGATCATACACTGCCGATAACCCCTATCTACACATATAGAAGACCCGACAGGGGTGGCAACCATAAAGGGATCATCTAAGAAGACCAGATCCCTGCCCGAGCAAGGGGCAAATCCCGGTGACACATACGAATAGGTAGACCCCGGATCAATAAAAGCATAAGCATCGCGGCCACAGACAGAAATAATACCTGTGATGACATCATTGGATGCCTCAGCATCCTGACGAGTCATAGCATAGACCTGCGCCGAGCCTCCTGAACCCGGAGCTCTCTGAGACTGCTGTCTAGGAGGAATATGAGAAATGGGCCTGGCGGCCTGAGGAACAGATGGTACCATAGCTGCGGATCCCTGGCGACCATATGAAACATAAGGGCAACTCCTGACATAGTGCTCTGGAGACCCACACTCAAAACATCCATCACCTCTACCTCCTCTACCGCCTCTACCACCTCTGCCATGACCACCTCCAGACGAACACCTCCCATGATGCCTCTGATGGCACCTCCCATACTGCGGCGGACCAAACTGCAAAGAGCCACCCCGCCTCTGGGATGACTGAGGCCTCGGGGTCTCTGAAGAAAAATCCTGGGCAGGCAAAGCAGCAGCCTGGGGCCTAGACTGAGAACGGCCCTGATGACCCTGACCCCTCTGAGCGGATCCACTATACCCACCAGACTGACGCGATCTCTTGGCCGCCCTCTCCGCGTCAGCCCTGGAGAAGATATCCTCCATCCGCCGCGCCACATCAACTATCTCAAAATATGACTTGTTGCCCATATCAGGGGCAACAGCTACCTGCAAGCGGGGATGAAGACCCTCAACAAACCGGAGGACCTTGTCCCTCTCCTGAGCCACCATAGCCGGCGCAAACTGAGACAACCACAAGAACCTGGTGTCATACTCTGAAACAGACAGGTTTCCCTGCCTCAACCCCTCAAACTCGCGCCTCTGAGCATCGTGCTGACTCTGGGGCACGAACCTACTCATGAACATAGACACGAACTCAGCCCAAGACAAAGGAGGGAGGTCACTAGACCTCTGCCGCATCATGGAGACCCACCATGTCTCCGCATCTCCCGATAATCTGAAAGAAGCACACTGCACCCCTAAGGTGTCTCTAGTACCAAGAACTGTCAAAATCTTCTCACACTTCTGAATGTACCTCTGGGCAGTACATGTAGCTGAGGTACCGTCGAACTCTGGAGGCTGAAGCTTCATGAATGACTCTATCCTCTTGGCAACCTCCTCAGTGCCCATAGGAGGAGTAGAAATAACAGGACCTGCCTGAGGAGCAGAAGCAGAAGGCTGGGCAATATGATCAGGAGTAGCCTCAGAAGTAGGCGTGCTCATAACAGGTGTGGTCGGCTGAGGAGCCGAAACAGGAGCTGCAACATCATCTCTGACAGGGACCTGATGGCTAGACAAGGCCATCAGTCTCATATACTCCTCTGAAGAGATCACAACGGTGCCTGGCACAACAGCAGGCACAGGGGGAATAGATGCTGACAGAGTCGCTGCGGACACCGCAGGGATAGCTGTGTCCTGCCTAGTGGCTGACGGGCGACCTGCCCGAGTCTTCTTAGCAGCTGGCGGCTGCGTAGGTGCTGATGGCTCTCCCGCAGACGCAGGTGTAGAAGATGCAGCCCTCCTGGTTAAGGATGCTCGCGTCCTCGCCATCTGATACAATACACGAAAAAGGGTCAGCACCTATATAAGCTACTCAGCACGAATAGAGATGAAACGAAGGGAAAACATTTCCTAACATGCCCTTGTAGCCTCTCGCTCATAAGTATGGTCGACAACATACCCATAAGCAAGACTCTACTCAGACACTGCTCCAAGACTCCTAGGACTCGAATTAGAACCTAGGGCTCTGATACCAAACTGTCACGACCCAATTTTCAAGGGCTCGTGATGGCACCTAAACAACATTTGCCTAGGCGAACCAATGAAACAAGATGCGGAAAAGAACAATAATGTGAAAAGATCATAAATGGATATATAAATATAAAAGGGTGAAGTCCAAAAGAATATATCCACAAAAGAATTGGAGCATTCTAAGAGTGACTCAATAAAGTATGAATATACATCAAAGAAATCTGAGTCCTATCTCTAAGTGACTCCGGCGGTATGCCACCACGGTCTGTGTGGTCGGCTCACCTCAATCAAAAGTCTCAGAAGCCTCGGGAACCGCTAACGTCCGGGCTGCTGACTGGATGAAGGACCTGCGCACGTAGCAGAGTAAGTTATGAGCCGAAGCCCAGTAAGATCACCGATAGGCCCGCTAAGGTACCCTTGCGGGACAAGTCGCTACATGCATCATAAGCAACAACATACTATAGTAATCATACAATAAAGTAGTGAAATCACAAATAGATGTAACACATTCCATACACACAAGTAGTAACCAGAAGTCTCAAGGATTATGCCCATCCAACGTAAGGCATAGGTCAACTCAGCGGCGGTTTGGAGGTCCAATCTCTACTCCAGTGCCGACTAACCTAGACCTACGATGGACTAGCAACACCACTACTAAGTATCAACCATATATCGTGACCCGAAGTCACTATCACAATCATGAATAAGTAGACCAACGACCCGTAGTCGTTGGCTCATCTCAAATCTGTCTACGATCGCACCACACCCCCTGTCAAGTGCGTCGTATCTCAATAAATCAAGTGACCACACCACACCCCCTGTCAAGTGTGTCACATCTCAAAGATCAAGTGTCCACACCACACCCCCTGTCAAGTGTGACACATCTCATAGTATAGGCGACACCACACCCCCTGTCAAGTGTCCCTCTAACAGTATTAATATCCACGACATTAATAACAATAACAGAAATAATAACAGAAATATTAATAACGATAATATTTCACAGTCACCGTAACCCAGGTTGGTTATGCTAGCTGAACGTAAGGCGAAGGTTAACCCGACCACAGTTTGGGGGTACAATCCCTACTCCCATGTCGTCCAACCCAAGGTTACGTATAGACAACACTACCCAACCCGGCACGTGAACAAATCAAGTACCAATATCATACAAAAGCCGGCAAAATCCTCGACAAGACATTTATCATGACATGCCGGCAACATCCTTGGCCATGTCCCAAGTTCTTGCTATCTAAGCATGGCGTAGCAAGCGTTACTACGATATAAATTTAAGCTACCTCGACGTAGCGTTTAGACCGGCACATACCTCGGTCGAGTCACAATCTCGCTATTTATAACAAACAATGATAGCAAGTAATTCACATCATTAATCCTAACCATTGTTAGGTATATATATGCGTACATGAAGCATACTAGCATGAAGGAAGAGTCCACAAGCACAATAGAGGTCAAGTCTCACTTACTTCGAAATTCGGGCTCAAATGCCGGGAAGAATCTCCTTTCCCGCTCGCCTTGTCCGCGAAGGACTCTCCACTAGGTCTATTAAGACAAGATATAGCACATATGTGTGCTCAATTATAGCTATTTAAGCCTATAGGCATCCTAGGATAAAAATTACCAAAATACCCCCGGGTAGGGCCGAGCCCTAAATTTACAAAATGTACTTTTCCGGACTCCCCACGCTCCCGTTAGTCCAAAAGTACACTTACATTCCACATGCGAGCCTTGCTCGATGTCTTTCCCCAATTCTTAAGAATCTAGGGTTCTAACCCATTTCCAAGAATCAACCCTTTGATTCTTGTGTTAATCAACATAAAGATGGATTGAAAGGGCTTACCTTAAGTGTAAGTATGATTGGGTCTTCAAGAAATACCCAAAAATTGCCTCAAGAGCTCACCAAATGATTTTTTATAAGTTATGAACCGAAATGGCCCGAAATGGCCTTTTTATAGCAGTTTTTGCCTCTGTGAAAGCTTCTTTTGAAAAAATCATAACTTTTGATAGGAATGTCCATATTACCTGAAACCGGTGCCATTAGAACCAAAACTCAAAGGGCTACAACTTTCATGTTTTGAGTTTTTCCTAATTCCTTACGGATTGGCCGGAAAATCAGCTTTTATCCGGCTGTTTGCGCCAAAACAGAACAGAAAAGTCGCACCAGATTTTCTACTGTTTTAGGGGCAAAACGGGACCCTACGAAGCTCGGAATGATCCCAAATTTTTCACACAAGCCATAAAATACTTGGGTGACATGCTCGTCAAGACGGAACTCAATTCGGACCTCCAGAACTCAAAAAGTGGGTTCCACGGCAAAGGTTCAATTTTCGACTTTCGCCAAAATAGCGAAATTTAACCAAACGACCTCGGAATCCAATTCCGAAAGTTGCTACAAGTCACAAATGACTATACGAACCTAACGGAACTTTTGGATCACTCATCGGAGCTCATTTGCTCAAATCGAGCTCGGAAACCTCTTTTAACTCTTTTAAACTTCCGAAACGGGGACTTTATCAAAAGTCCTATCAAACGAGTTCTGTTTTCAATTTTGAAGGTTGCTACATATCATAAATGACGAGACGGACCTAACGGTGCGCTGGGATTTTCCGTTGGGGTTCATTTACTCAAAACGACCAATCGAAACCCCAAATTCCTTTCCGGAATTTCATAAACGGATCCTTTTCTCGAAAACCTATCAAACGGACTCCGTTTCGACTCAGATTTCACAGACGGGTCATAAATGACCTAACGGAGCTTTTGGGACTATCGACACGCAAATCGAGGTCCCGGATCCCGTAACGACTATTTGAGGGTCGTTACAATCAGCTCCCTTTTTTTACCAAAATTCTCCTCCATTGTGCGCCTCTGAGTGACCAAATCTTGTTGAAGGATCAGATTTCTCTCCGATAAGGCATTGAATTGAGCAACTAGATCCTCATTGTTACCTTGAAGAGCATGGAGCTCTTCGTTCAGATGAACAAGCTCTGATTCTTTATCTCTTAGCTCAGACTCCAATTTGGCATATTTACTGCTAATGCTGGCTTCGAACTACCCAAACTGGTCGTTTAGAGCCTGAATTTAGGACTCTAACTCCGACTCACGAAGAGCATGAGCAGTAGCCTTTTTGGCCAAGTCAGCCTCGAGTTTGAAATACTTCACCTTCAAAATCTTCAAATTATTGTGTCATCCATCACCAGCTGAAGCAAGATGAGCAACTCGTTCATTCAAATGTACTATTTCGGCCTCAAGCTCTCGAATCCGATCAGCTATCTCGATGGCCATGCTAGTATTTTAAAATCGAAACGAAATGAACTCAATAGAAAGAAAAAGCAAAGAGGATTATATGAGCAAAACAGTAAGAAAAATTACCCAAAAAGCACTGAAGGCAATCTGAGAAGGTAGGTTCAAGACATTGTAGCAGTTCAGCCGAGCTTTCTCCATCGGCCCCATTACCTCGAAGAGATAATCAGCGAGATGCTTTGGGCACCTAAGTAGATCTACCTATCCGAGGACGGTAATTATGACCGATCTGGTATTTACTTCCCCAGCAGCATCAGCCCTCTTGAGAGCGGCAAAGGAGGTAGCCTCTTCAGACCGAGGAAAAGGAACTATGGGCTCCTCATGATCCACCACATAAAACAACAAACAAGAACTCTCCGCATGTTTCGACTTCATCATTGCTACCTGGCGATCAAGAGGCAGTTTTCCCTTCCTCGAATTCCTCTCTCTTGGCGCCTGATCCAAAGGAACATCATCGGCGCCCCTTACTTCGGGCGTTTGATCCATAGGAACGATGGCACCCTCGTTCCCCTAGAACCTGAAGTAACCTCGACTAAGCACTCCGCTATCGGTGACAGAGGAAGCTGATTTTCAATCCCAAAGCTAGCTGAGTGGGCTCTATCATATTCCTCAGCTGCTTTAAGTTGCTCAGCCGTTTCGAGCATCACTTCTTTCCTTGGCCTTTTCGGCCCCCTTAATGGCTGTTCGGAGCCAGATTCCTCATCCTCTTTCTTAGGGGTAAGGTGAACAGGTACACCCCCCTCAGCAGCCTCGCCGCCTCCACTGTCAAGACCGCCTTCTCGACAACGCATTCGATAAACTTGGGGGTAGCCGACAAACCAACCTCCTGACCTTGTGAAGTACCTTTAGCAAGGTACCTCGTCTTTAGTCGTGATAAGAAATTTTCTTATTCTTCTTCGGGGTATTTTCACTAACCTTCTCCCCCTCGATTTATTCAACATCCTCCTCAATCGGCTCCTCGATCGGCCCCGCACCAACACCAGTGATGCCTGTAAAAATTGTTCGTTCGTTAATAAAAGGTAAAATTCAAGCAAAATTCACAAGAACCGTACCATGATTCTTTGCATTCACTTTCAAGAGAGCTGCTATCGATTTCCAAGCTCTCTGGCCGTTGGTAGTATTGTCCAGAACTCGAATGATCCATTCCACCATGTCGAGGACCAAGTCGAACAAAACCTTGTTGGCTGCAAACATGAAAAAAGTAAATAGGATGTAGGGGAAAATCATGGCATCGAACGAGAATCGAACACTTACGAGTATGGTTCCATGTAACATGGAGCAGTTCAGCTCCCGCTGCAGTGAGTTGATCTGTTCGGATGAAAACAAAACGCTGATCCCATGCCCTAAGATCATCGTCATTATCAGAAATCAAGGCCCGATGTCCTCGCTTTTGTAAGGAGATAATTCCGGCTTTATAAACTCGAGGAGAATATAAATGGAGAATGTGTTTAAGAGTAACTTCAACTCCTACTTTTTTGCCAATCCACTAATACATGGCAACCAACCGCCATACCGTCAGAGAAATATGCGCAATACAAACTCTGTACATGCGACAAAACTTTTCGATTATAGGATCGATCAGAAGAGTAAACCTTATCATGAACGGGTACGTTAGAACGGCTGAATGACCGCCATAGAATGTAGTCAGGGTGGATCTCCTTGGGGGACACACCACGTCAATCGCACCCTTTTTCCACCCACAATCTTCTCGAATCCTTGGTATCGATTCCTCAGTAACTGCATAAAACACGGAATCAACAAGAATATTCTTCTTCTTCTTCAATTGGAAATCGTTTTGATAATTGACTTTGCAGTCGTCATCATAGCTAAATTTCCTCGGAAGAATTTCCGGGTAAATATTTTCGGGACCAAACCCTTTTTCCTTTCTTTTCCCCTTCTTCTTTTCTTCAAAAGGGCCAGCAACAGTTGCTCGCGCAGTTGCAGCAACAGGTTGCGACGGCGCCGCGGTGGCAGGAGTTGCAGAGACAACAACCTCAGTGGTGGTCGCAGGCGTAGAAGTTTTTATCAGTCGCCATTATATGAAGATGTGGATGAGAGCGAGATCTGAAACAAGATTTTAAGTTGTAAATCAAAAAATCAACAACCACCAGCAAAAGAAATCCCAAGGAAATTTTGGAAACTTGAAGAAGATGAAGAAGCAAAAGATTGGAAACAAATTCTTGAAGTTGTATTTATAAGGCTAAAGTAATGATTGCCTCGGTAATCAGTAAAAAATCGTCGTCCGCACGATGTCTGACATGTGCAATGATGGGAAGTTGAAATGATGGTTTGGCGTTTCAAAATAAAGGACCACAAACGCTCCGCGTGTTTTTCTGCCTTAAGTTTCATGCCACTTGCCAAGTTTTCCGAACACTCACTTGGCAAGTGGGGGGACTATCTGTATTGGTCGAATTTTGTCCGATCACATATGTGACACGTAGTCAGCAACATGGCAAGATGAGAGTGATTATCAAAGGCAGCATAAATGAGATCGTAAGAAGATAGCGTTGATCGATAGAGTTTGATCGATTCAACTGAATCGTAATCGGTAGACTTCGAAGACAATTGCTACATCAGATAAGAATGGTTGATCTTATCCCGCTTTTATCAGGCCGTATCCAACAGAATCTGTTAGACGTGGGCAACTGCGTGACTGATGAAGAAACGTGTGAGAGTGGAGTTCTCCTAGGGTTGGACTCTCTGTACTTCTTATCCTATAAATGGTTCCTTATCCCCTCACTTGTAAGCTTACGTTCAACTGAACAAAGTATCCCTCTTTATTTTATAATATCACCACCATTACTGCTATTTACAACATCATTACGCCACCATCATTGTAATCACAGTACACTTGTGCAATCACTGCTTGGTTCAACTCTGAAAGAAGGATTCTTCTCTTTCAACGGAGCACAAGCCTTCGATCAATCAATACAATAAGCTTTATCGCTTTCGTTTATTTATTCGTTATTTGTTCAATTGTTTATTTGCTATTTCGATTACTTGTTGTGTCTGTTTATTCACCGGCGAATCTTACTCATTGTTAATCGTTGTCTTAATCGTAATGCCTATTGAACAAAATTATTGTTCGGTTCCTAAGTCATATTTTCATCATTTTAATTAAGTAGATCATTATTTGATTCTTATTATCCTGCTCTTGTCATCATAGTTTCACAAATATATCTTGAACAGATTCTAGCTTAAGTGAAATCATCAGTTCGATACGAAGTCAATTGATAATTAAGTATTTGTTCGACGAATCATTGCTTATCTGTTTTGCTCGTAGTCTATTTGATCGGAATTAATAAGTCAATCAATCGTTCGTAATTAGTCACGTGTACTATCTTCACCGATAACATAACTTGTCACTCGTCCTCGTTTGTTTGTTTGTATCTCTGCCTTCGAATCGAGATTTTTATTTCATATACTGTTTAGTTTGTTGTCATTCGTATCATCGAATCGATACTCTGCATATCAATATCGGCTAAGTATTAACTAAATCGATCATATCTGTTAACGTAAAACTGCTTATTAATCGATCGAATCAAGATATAAACGGTCGTCTAAGGCTCAATTAAATATAAATTTAATTATAATATCTAAAATACTTACTCCATATTTATTTTCAAGGACCAGCCTTTCCATCCATTTCGAAAGAAAGAACAACAGAGAAATTTTAGAAAAACAAGTGCATCCCAAAAGAAATTTGGCCAAAGGAGCGAGCACCTTGGAACTACACTGATAATCATCCTCACTGGGATCGAGTCTTACATAATTTATCACACCTAAAAATTGCTGGATTTGCTTTGTGGTAAGATTTGTGTCTGGAAACTTGAGCAATTCGTGACAGATATGAGGTCCTGGACTATATGCTCCTTGGATAAAATGCATTCCAAGAAAATCAATTTCATTTTTTTCAAGAACCATTTTCTTTGCTGAGAGCATAATTCCGTACTGCGATATCAAGGACTCAAACTGATGGAGTAGGTTTAGGTGTGCCTCCATTGTTTCACTAAATAGTAAAATATCATCAATATAAACAAGTGAGGTATGGAGGATGGGCTGGAATATTTGTTCAGTGGATTGAAGTGGTTCAGTAGGTTCTCTCAATTTTTCATAGTTTGTGATCCAGGAATCAGGAAGGATTTTGACTAACTCATTACGAGCAAATATACTATTAATATGCAAATAGGACATTAATATACATCAGTAATATACCAAAAATAACTATAATATAAATACGAAGAATAAATAATCTACCAGTAAAATATATCATAAATAAATAATTTGGATTTTAAAAAAAAAAAATTAAAATATTTGTTGTGTCTATTTTTAGTAAAAATAACTAAAATAATATGCCACATCAATATTTTCTGTTGAACTTCAACACACAACGTGGGAGAATGACTTTTTAAGGCACTTTGGATAAGTTGAGTGATATTTTTGTTCCAAACTAAAAGAAATTGACTTTTTTAAATACTTTCCATTAGTTCAATGATCATTTTAGGAATTAACTCATTTTGAATTTATCTCTATGTTTGACAAATACCGAATTGATTGGGCTTATGTGTGTTGTGGTGTGAATGGAAATTTTGCCCCTCAACATGGATGGAAATAATTTTTTTGGGTTTAATTGAAAAACATTTTTACTATCTCTTAAAAGATATCGAGAAGAAAGCATGCAAGCCTCATGCCGCCATTGTCGCATCTAGTTGTAGCTGATAAGTACTTTTTATGTTAAAATGACAAAAATATTCTTAAAATTATTTACCAAAAAATATTTATTTAGGAGTTTCTTACATGAAAAAAATAAGTGCAGACTATAGAACGATGATGTAGTCGAAAATATTCTTTTGAAAAGGATATTTTATGGATCATAAAATATTTTTAAATAAAATAATAAAATAGTTGATCAATCTAAAAGTATTTATAAGCAGAAAAAATATAAGTTAAGTTGGGAGTGACCAACTTATAAACTGATTTTAATTTATGAATATTATAGATGATTGTCAAAGAAAAATTTACACCACATGACTACCCTAATAGCTAAATTACAAAAAATGACAATAGTTTTACCATATTTACAATACATAACAATACATAACAATATTTTCTCATTTTCTTCTCCCCAAACATAAAACCCTAATTTCCTCCCCCTCTCTCTCCTTCTCTCTCCTCCTCCACCCATCAGCCCCACCCCTGCTGCCCCACCCCATCCCTCCGTGCAACCAGATCTGACTCCGGTATCCACCGGAGAACATGGAAGTTGCTGCAACGTTGTCCCCTTCTTCGATCGCCGCTGCTGTTGCTGCAGTGCAGCGGCGCTGCTGCCCTGCATCGGCGGATTCCGGCGACAGGATCTTCCTTTTGTTTTTTCCGTTTTGGTATGTGTATAAAATTGTATGTGTATATTTTTGTATTTTTGAATATTTAAATATGTATATCTATGTATATTTTTGTATTTAGTATATAGAAATATGTATATCTTTGTATATTTTGTATATAAATGTCTATATCAACCCTTTTTTGTATGTGTATGTATTTGTATATATGTGTATGTTGTTGTATGCTTGTGTATATGCTTGTGTAGAATAGATAGTTTGTATTTGTGTTTTTTGTATTTTTTTTGTATGTGTTGTGCATCTCTTTTGTATGTTTGTGTATATTTGGTTATGTATAGTTTCAAAACATTAAATTTTTTAAAATTTTTCAATGTATATATTTGTATTTTTGTATGTTACATCTTGTAGATCCAAAAAAAAAATCCGGTGGTGCAGCGGCGGCCGGCGGCGGCTGTCCGGTGGTCGGAGGTGGCTGGGCGGCGCCGGTGAGTGGTGGCAGCAGCCCCCCAGGCAGTGATGGGTGGGAGAAGGTAAGGAAGAAGGAGATGAAACCCTAAATTGTAGGTATTTGTTGAAACTTGTATATGGAAGGTAAAATAACTATTGTTATTTTTTGTAAAGTGATAAACTATTGTTATTTTTATAAATATAGTGTTAGGGTTGTATATTTGTGTAAATTTCCAATTATCAAATTTATAAATATGCTAAAAAGTGATTTTGACTAGGTTATAAGCTTAGTTAAACACCCTCCAATTACCTACCTTATCGAAGGACTTCCTTGCGTAAAAATTTCGCGGGGAAGCCACTTTGGCACCCGCTTTGTGATGCGTAGCCTCTGTTTACAAATTCGCTGAGAATTAGCCACTAGACGCGTTTTTTAAAAATAATAGTATGACGACGTCGTTTTACACATTTTAGAAATTCCGGTTTTAACCTTCCTTATTTTTAACTTATTCGGTGTTTTTGTTTCTCTGTTTAATACTGTGACTTTTGAACTCTATCAAACTATACGAACTCTCTTTCGAAATACAGCAATTTCTTATTTTTGAGATTTTGAAGCTTTGTGTGTAAGGTAACTGTGTTTACTTCGTATATTAAGGTAACTGTGTTTACTTCGTATTGTTTTTTTTTTTTCATTTTTGTACGTGTATATGGGTTATTTAGGTTTTGATTTTGTTTCGAACAATGTTTAGATTTTCATTGGAGTACAGTATAAGCTTTTGATTTCCTTTAAAATGGTAGGGTTTTTTTAAGGGGAACGCTTTGTTTATGTGAAACCCATTGTCCCCAGAACTATATACTGTGACCTTCTGTTGTGGATAGGCTGTTGCCCATGATAAAAAACTGAGACTGTGTGTTTTTAAGAGGTACTTGTCCATTGTAAATGGTGGGTTATTTTTTAGAAAGGGGGCAACGGTTTTTTTTTTTGTCAAACCCTTTGCCCCAGAAGTATATACTGCGACTCTTTTAACAAGTGCTTGTGTACCCAGCACTAATGTCTGGGGGAGCGGGTGGGCCACCAAGCTCTCCCCCAGTACAAAAACATGGGACTGTGCATAACAAAGCATCATAGGCCCCAGCACCAAATGCTGTGACCTTTGTGTTTAACAAGTGCTTGTGTCCCAGTTCTAAATCATGGGACTGTGCATAACAAAGCATCATAGACCCCAGGACAAAATGCCGTGACCCTTGTGTTTAACAAGTGGTTGTGTCCCAGTTCTAAAACATGTGACTGTGCATAACAAAGCATCATAGACCCCAGCACCAAATGCTGTGACCCTTGTGTTTAAAAAGTTCTGTGTCCCAGTTCTAAAACATGGGACTGTGCATAACAAAGCATCATAGACTCCAGGACAAAATGCTGTGACCCATTTGTTTATTAAGTGCTTGTGTCCCAGTTCTAAAACATGGGACTTTGCATAACAAAGCATAATAGGCCCCAGCACCAAATGCTGTGACCATGCACATGAACTACTTGTGCTCCCAGCACCAATGTCTGGGGGGAGGGGTTGGGCTACCAAGCTCTCCCCCAGCACAAATACTGCGACCTTGCACATGAACCACTTGTACCCCCAGCATCCCAAATACTGTGACTGTGCAGATAAACTACTTGTACCCCCAGCATATATGTGTTAATTTTCCTTTGTTTTTATTTTAATACATGTGATAATGTTACAGCAATGGAGATTATACCAAGTGATGAGGTTACGGATAATCTGCCAAACGACGATGGTATATTGCTTCCATTTGCGCAGTGGAAAAATCGTGATTGCCAGTGGAAAGGTGACACAGAGTATCGTGGATTAATCGAAGGGTTGCTGTCTGCGGATTACCTGGAGAAACTGAAGAAAGGGCCATTCGGCAAGTTTATGCTTTTGGAAGATGCTAAATATTCTGGGAGGCTTATAAATTGTTTTCTCCAGTCTCAAATAGTTTCTTCAGACAACACTAAGCTTAGCTTTAATGTTTTTGGTGATATAGTGGATTTCACAGCTGATGATTTTCATGTAGTTAGTGGTCTTAATATTTCCAGTATTGTAGATATAAGTATTTTTAAGCTTTCAAAGAGTAGATTAAAAGAGAAGTATTTCAGGAATCCTGAAGACGATGTTAATAAAAAGGACAACAAGTGGACTTTAAAGTTATATGACTTGCTTGATTTGATTGAACATCATTCTAGTTATGTGAGAGTGGCTCCAAAGAGCAAGGGCAATCTGAATAGAGTGTCTGCTGCACGATTAGATGTTCCATTAGAGCAAGATGATGCTGTTAAACTAGCCGAGCTATATTTGCTTAATTCTGTTTTATTGGGCCGGCCATTACCTAGAGTAGTGGATGATCAACATATGATTATTATTGATAATGAAGAGGTGCATAGCTGTTATCAGTGGGGTACTGAGATATATCGTCAAATGGTACACCATTTGCAATCAATCATAAAGCCAGGTTCTTCTACTTATTTGTTTCCTGGTATGCCCTTCCTATTCTGTTGCTGGGTGGTAGAGGTGTTCCCTGTGTTCAGGCAGTATTTTACTGTTCGTCCTAGGATCAAACCTGTGATGCTTCGTTACACATGTACTTTTACCCCTCAATACAATGTCTTGTGTGATGACTACTTTCATAATGAACAGGTGAGTTTTATGAGTACTTGCTTTTGTTTGTTATTTATTTGTTTTACTTTTTTGTTGGTTTTGAAATGTACTTTTTAATAGTTTTGGGAGGATGCCTCAGTGAGACCAATAAGGCATAAATCTAAACATGCTTCAACTTCAAAATCACCCTCAAAGTCATCTTCAAAGACTAGTTCAACAGCAGAATCTATTGACATGAATGAAGTTGTAAAGGTGAAATTCTTCGTGGGTTTTGTCTTTTAAATTTTTTTTTCTTATGTGGTTTTAATGTTTTTTCTTTTACCAGAGATTGACAGCTAATCTCAAAGTAAACTTACCTACTGAGAGCAAGATTCAACATATGATCAATTCCTCAGAAAATAGTGTAAAGAAAGATCTTGCTGACATGGAGAAGAGGATTATAGATAAGTTGAATGCAAAGTTTGATGCATTACTGCTTCTTGTTGCAAAATCAAAAACAAGTGATCTCGGAGAAAACTGTGGTGTGTCTGTAAGTAAATCAGACACCAGGAGTAGAAATGAAAAGAGTCATTTTGTTGATAATTTGATTTATTCAGATGGTCGCAATAGTTTTTTCAAAGAAACATTTAATCAGGCAGAGCTTGGTGGTAGTGTACAAAGTGAGCATGGTATTGCAGCTCCTTTAATAGATGCAAGTGATCAAATGATTGTGGATGTTTTAGAGCATTACAAAGCTGATACCAGTGACCCTATTGATGAAGCAAAAGGTACAGATGGTTTAGAAAAGGCGCCATCAAATTCAGACCATCATCAACAAAGTCATGGTAGTCAAATAGAGTATTCTGTATAGTCGTAATTTAAATAAAAGGGAATTTTTTTGTTTAATGTAATGATTTTTTATTTTTTGTATATGCAGATAAACAGAATCCTTCATCTGATTTATTGGACAAGTGTCCATCTAAAGACGATGATGTATCTTTGAATCCAACAGATGTTCAGCTTCGTGATGAAACAATTTATTCCACACTGAATGGTAAGAAGAAAAAAATTTGTTGGTAGATTGAACCAACATATTATGCACTAATACCGTGTTTTTATGATATGCTAATGTCCCAGATAATAAAATACTGGGACTCTTTGTTTAACAAGTACTTGTGTCCCAGTTCTAAATTATGGGATTTTCTATAACAAAGCACTATATGTACAGCACAAAATACTGTGACTTTTTCATATGAAGTATTTGTGCCCCAGCACCAATGTCTGGGAAGTCTATAGTAATGGAAATGTATTTTAAATATGTGTGTTTTGACACTTCTGTTTTCTATAGAGAAATGTAATGTATTGTGCTTATTTATTTTTACAGAAGGTAATAATGGTGAATCTGGGAAAAGTGCTGTGGTTGTAGAACAAATTAATGAATTAAAGCATCTTGTTGAAACTGGTATTTGGACACCAGTAGGTATGTAAAAGTAATTTTTATATAATAAATAGTGTTCCTATTTTTGTTGTTGAAAATGTGTAACAAATTATCTTGTTTTGAAGTCTCTCAAGAAAGTTCTCAAAAAGGTTGTCAACCAATTAAGCTTGCTGATAACCAAATGTTTTTGACTCCTGGTATGCGAAAATATGTTGCATATTTTGCATGGTCCACACTCCAGCATAAAATACCCTGTTGGTTGGTCAATGAATAGTGTGTCTTGTTCCATTTACAGAAGCAACAAATGTTGAAGCTGATAAGGAAGATGTTGTCAATCAACGCAGTCACAGTGCTGAGGTTCGACTTGAAGTTAGGGCTGTCAGCGAGCTTTGCATAGCTGGTCTTGTTTTTACACCAGAAGGTATGTAATCGTCTTTTTTATAGTTATTTTGTGTTCTTATTGTTCGCAAATGTGTGATATATTATCTTTATTTATAAAGGTTCTCAAGAAGGTTCCCAAGAAGGTTCTAAAGAAGATCTTAAAAAAGGTGTTGAGCATTTGTCTCCAAAAAAGGGTTTGAAAGCATTTTCCAGCAAGAAAAGGAAGAAACGTGATAATGATGCTTCTCCTGAAATTGCATCTCCCCTCAAACCTAAAATTGGTGAAAATTTGGCTGATGCAAGCAAAAGCATCATGAATATTTGTTGCATAGATGCACCTTCATTTTCAATTGGCTTGACACAGCCATCGCAAGAGACTACAGCAGTGATTGATAGTGTCAGGCATGATTCTATGGATATCGATCGCTCAGAAAGTAAGGGTGGTACAAAATTGGCATTAATAGAGAAAGACAATTCAAAACTTACGACACTTGCTGATGCATCTGTTGTAGTACTGGAGCAAGAGTCTGCTTTGGATTCAGCCATGAAAACACCTGAACAGCCAAGGAAGGTTGCTGGAACAAATGTCTGTGCAAGTAATTATGCAGATGTGTGTTCATCTAAACAACAGTCAGCAATGCAGTGTTCAGTGAAAAAGGAGGAAGTTATGGATTTAGCTGTTTTGCCAGAGAAACCATCAAATCATCCAGAAGGAGGAGAGCTGTTAGGCAGGGGACATAGGGTTCGTAAGATTAGCCGCCACTTATTATCTCCATTCAGGCCTTTTCATTCAAAGGAAAAGTGTGATTGGAAGCCTTCTTATAGGCGTGTATGCCCTTTTCATACTGTCAATGCCACGTCTAATTGTTTGGCAATTTTTGATAAATGGTTGAAGCAAGGCTTGAAAGTGACTGATAAAAACAACGTCTCTAAAGTGTAAGTTATTTTATTTTATTTTATTTAGTTATTGTGTATTTTAAGTTACACGGTGTTGTGGATTATATTAGTAAATTTGTATTCTTTATGTTGTTTGTGTTTAACTTTTTCAGGGGTGATGATCTTTATGATGACGAAATTGCAGACATCAATTCACAGAATAAAATTAAATTGTATAGTGTTTCAGTGAAGAGCAAAATGTGGTTTAGAGAGATTGCAGATAGACGATATCCACTTACCAATGAGGTTTTCTACAGCTTTTTTTTTATTATTGGTTCTGTAGTGTTTTATATATATATTTGTTAACTAATTTTTTTTTTTTTGGTGTTTTGTGATTTTTTTGTCATGCAGCATGTTGATGTTATACTGTACTATCTGAGGAAGAAACATGTATATCATTTCACAAACTACTCAGCGCTGTTCACAACGACAGACTTGAATTTTGATTTTTTTGTAGGGTCGTTGTTCTTTTCGAAGGTTGAATCCTATTTTGAAAATATGGCAAAGGAAGAGAAGACCAGGAGAATAAAAGAGAAGAAGGATAGAATGGAAGAAGAGTGGAAGAACAAAGAAAATTTTGAAAAAATGAAGGCCCAACAAAAGAAAGGAGCAAAAAGGACTCGTGCTCAACAAAAGAAAAAAAAATATGATCCTCCAGCAGAAGTTGTTTTTGGAATTCATGACTTGACATTGGACGATTTAGAGAAGATTGAGTTAGATTTCTACCTAGCACAGTATGAAGGAACTGCACAGAATAGCCTATTTGAGTGTGTGAATGGGTCTTCTAATGAATGTGGCATAGCATGGGGTCAAGTCGAAAAAGTTTTTATGCCAATTAGGAAGACTTCAGTTGATCCTAATGATTACATGTCTTGCACTCATTATTGGTTGGGAGTTTATTCTATAAAAGATCATAGAATAGATGTCTATGATTCGGTTTTTGATGGGGATGAAGATTTTGTGAAGATCAAGATGGCAATGTATGCAATTGCTATACCTAAGCTACTAAAAGAGATGGATTTTCATACAGAATATCCTAATTTTGGTACGACGTACAAGAAACTTGATATTGTTTATCAAGCAGCACCAAAACAATTAGGAGATACAGACTGTGGTCTTTTTGTAACAAGGTTTACAGATCTACTCATGCTTGGACAGGATTTGTTTAAACAGGAATGGGGAGTAGAAGCCATTAGTATTTACAGGAGAATGGTTGCTGTTAATCTACTGTCGCATGGAAAATCAAAAAGAGATGAAGGCTATGAAACTCCACCCGAGAAATTGAATGATGATTATGGAGAGCATGATGAGAAGCTAGCTTGTGAACATGGAAGGCTGCCTCTTCTTTGAATCTTTATTAATCTTTTTTATAAACAATGCAGTGTACACATTTTTTGAAGTATGTATAGTTAATATGTTGTTTGTTTGTTATTATTTATTAGCTTGGGAACTATATAAATAGGAATGCTAAATACTTTAATCCCCCAGTACAAAAACATGGGACTGTGCATAACAAAGCATCATAGGCCCCAGCACCAAATGCTGTGACCTTTGTGTTTAACAAGTGCTTGTGTCCCAGTTCTAAATCATGGGACTGTGCATAACAAAGCACCATAGGCCCCAGGACAAAATGCCGTGACCCTTGTGTCGTGACCCTTGTGTTTAACAAGTGGTTGTGTCCCAGTTCTAAAACATGTGACTGTGCACAACAAGCATCATAAACCCCAGCACCAAATGCTGTGACCCTTGTGTTTAACAAGTGCTGTGTCCCAGTTCTAAATCATGGGACTGTGCATAACAAAGCACCATAGACCCCAGGACAAAATGCCGTGACCCTTGTGTTTAACAAGTGGTTGTGTCCCAGTTCTAAAACATGTGACTGTGCATAACAAGCATCATAAACCCCAGCACCAAATGCTGTGACCCTTGTGTTTAACAAGTGCTGTGTCACAGTTCTAAAACATGGGACTGTGCATAACAAAGAATCATAGACTCCAGGACAAAATGCTGTGACCCATTTGGAAAATCCAGCCGTTAAAAGAATAGGAACCGAAATGACGGTTTTCATCATTACTCCTGCAGTCTCGAAGCACGCAACAATCGCTTTTTCAGTAAATATGATTTTCACCAGCTTGAAAACCTTTTACTCCATTACATATTTCATCCAAACCTTCAAAGCTTCAAAACACCTTTCTAACAATTTCTAAAACGCAAAAACTCTTCCAATCTTCTAATCCAATTGTCTCCAAAAGCCAAGAAAAGTCTGAATATGGATGCTGCGGCTAGTACTTCCTCAGCAGCAGGTGGTCAATCCAAAAGTTCTTCAACTTTGGTTGCTGATGTGATCCCGAAAGTTTGGGGAAACCTTGAAAATGATTGTTCAGTCGGCTCGTTCAGTCATTATGGCAATATAAGGTCATGGCCTTCAAGCCGGTTTAAGAGTTCAATTACTCTCGACCTCTTGCATAGGGTTAAGGAAGATTGCGGCTGGGACGATGATGTTACAGTTTCTTGCCCTACCCAACGGAGAATATTACTTCTGTGAGAACTGGTTGGACGGCCATATCCACGTATCCATTCACAATAGGCCATACGCTGCCATTGCATCCTGTTATAGAGGACATTTGTAAATACTACCTTATCTGCCCGGGGCAGCTGTGCCCGAGCATTTATAGAATCATTTCTCTGCTACAATGGTTTGCCGATGAGACTGAGCAAGATTTTGAGTTTAAGCATTTTATCTCTTTGTATAGCCTTCAGGTTGCAAGAGGCGGGTATATCAATGCCCGTATGAGAGGAAGAAAAGCTTTAGTGCATAATTCTGGAGATACAGGGGATAGGGGTTGGATGCATAGGTATGTTTATGTGCAGTCCAAACTCCTCACACGTGGCAGCAAAACTAATCTCCGCGAGGTGTGGAACAAAACTCGTAAGTCCCTGAGTCTTTGTATTAAATACTCTCTGAGTTACGTATTTGCACCTTCTGACCTTTACTCTTTATTGGTTAGCTGACAAGATTCCTTACGACGGTCTGATTTCCGAGGAGGAGTTGTCTGCTTGGGTTGAACCCATTTTGGCAGCTTTCACCCACGAGCAGAGGCAGTGGTCCCACTATGCTTCTGAAAAGAAATTGTCGAACCCTAGCACCCATGGTAAGCTGATTACCCAACTTCCTGCTAATTTATGTTGAACTCACTGTGGTATTAATATGACTTTATTCCCAGGTTTAGGTGCTAGTGGTAGTTACTTTCCTGCTCCTCCTCCTGTGGAGGAGACTGTTGACCCCGTGGCCGAGATCAACGAGGAGGCAACTGCCATCCTCCTAACTGCTGCAGCTGTTAAGGCCAGGGAAGGTGGTGAGGAGGTCCTTGCGAGCTTGAAGAGAAAGCAATCTGACTCTGAAAAGAGTAAACCCAAGAAGAAGACGAGGACAGCTCGCAAGACTCCTCAGTCTTCTGAAAAGACAATTGAAACCAATGCTGCTGCTGCTGATACGCCCAAGGCTGGGCAGGAGAGTGTTAAAAGCTCAGCGGCCGCCCCTGAATCTGCTGGGCCTGTGATATTCGGTATTTCTGATTCAGAGGCTCTCGATGTGAGCTTGACTCGGAGGAGGAGGGCACCTCTTCGGGGTGATAAGAGGAAGGATGTAGAGACTTCTTCTTATACCTTCGAGGAGAGTCCCCGAGTTGATGATGGGGAAGGGGATAGAGCTGGGGAAATGGGGGAAGAAAGAATGCACGAAGGTTTTGCCTTCTTCCCTGAGGACCCAAAGCTGAATGAGCTTGAACGGGTTGGTAGTCAACAAGGCGAGCCTGAGCAAGCCAGCCACAGGCGCCCTGGCAAAGAGCCGATGAGAGAGGAGGCTGAGGAAAAAGAGGAGGATCAAGATGAGGGGGTTGATGAGTGGAGGAAAGCTGAGGGGGAGGTTGAACCTCAGGTCTTTTATTACGAGGACATGATGAATTTGGCCAGTGAAGGGGTGGCACCAGTTTATCTGCAAGAGTGCGACACTCTGGACCCCGAGGAAACAGGTGACGTTGAGGTCTCTCGCACAAAGCTTACCAGGCGAGTATCGTTAGGAGGAAAGACTGGGGCGTACTTTGTTAAGGGTATTCGTCACAAATTCGGTCCCCAGTACCCTTCTGAACAAGCGAGGGAGCCCAGGCCGTGTATGAGGGAGTGTGACTTCACTATCTCTCCGGATACAAATTTTCTGGCGAAACCTGGCCACTTGGTTAAAGTGACGTCTAACCTGATCGGTCCTCGCGAGGAGTGGAACATGCGTAGCATGAGCGACGAGCAGCTAGCTTACGCAATTGCTGAAGATACTGCTCGGGTAATGTTTCCCTCTTTACTTCTTTATTCCTATTGAGTCCTTAGTTCTGATTACCTGCATATTTTCATTTTGTTGCCAGGCAAGTATGATGGCTGCCGAGCTCATGTTCCGCTCTAGGTTGAACAACCAGGAACAAGTCCTTGGCTTGAAGAAAGATCTTTTGAAGGCTCTCCAGGACAAGCAGGCCCTAGAAGAGGAGAAACAAGCTCTGATCAGGGAGAAGCGGGTCCTGGAGGGGAGGCGTGGCTTCTTTGAGGATAAGATAGACAGGTTGGAGAAATCCAACACTGAGGCCAACGACAAGATACACGCCCTCCTCGAGGAGAAGGATCGTCTTCTGGATGAGAAGGAAAGGTTTGCACTATCATTCGAGGATCTGAAAACCAGGATGGATGAACAAGGTTGCCAGATTTCTCAGCTTGCCCATGAGCTTAATATGAAAGAAGTTACCTTGGAAAGCATCCGTAGCACTTCTGACCTAATGTTGAGAAACATGAACAAGGCTGAAGCTGAATCTCGGGCTGCTCGAGGAGAACTGCAAGAAGCCAAGAATCGGGCTGAGGAATCTATGAGGACCCAAGAGCTGTTGACGAAGGAGTTGGCGAATTTGAGGGATCGTTATACAATCGACTCCAAACTGGAAGCCCTCGAAGCCAAGAAGAAACTGCTCATCCAAATGCAGCGCGGCCAAATTAATGTTGACTCAGTCCTTGATCAGACCATAGCGGCTATCGTCAGTGTCAAGCAAGCCTTGGGCATGGAGGTAGAAGCCGACGATGACGATGATGAAGGCAGTGAGGATAACGAAGATGAAGATTTGGGTGGGGATCCGGCTGATGGAGCTAGTGCATCAGGTCGAGATCCCGGCCCAAATGATGACTAAGGCCTCATCTGGTCCTCCTTGTAAATTTACTGGATGCTGTTAATTTTGAATATTGCTAATTTGTGGACAAATGTATATTTTGACTACTTCTGTTTTTGTCCGACTGATGAAGGCTTGATGATCATTTTTGGTCTCAAGTCTTGCTTATATGAATGACGTTGGTATTCGCTGTTTTAATGAGGTTTTCAGAAGTCAGAATTATATTTCAAATCCTAGTGTCTGAGTTCCTTTTTTGGTGTTAATCTACGCAGGTGTTCAAAGTAAAATTTGATCATAACTAGGTTAAGTTGCCCTTAGTTAAGATAAATGAAGTCAGGCCTCTATAAATGTTATGTTTTTAATGGTTGCATCTGCAAGTGTAATTTATCTTTTCTTGTACTTTGAGGATACTTCTTTTGTGTTTTATGATAATGTTAATTAAAATGCCTGTAAGTTTGTGTTTGTTTTGTGTGAAAAATGTTATCTAATATGCTGGGGGATTGCTAAGATGTTTTTGCCGTGAGTAGTAAAACAAGGCGCATGGATCACACTGCCTCCCAGATGTTTATCCTGGGGCTAGTATTTTAAGGCACATGGACGCCCCAGATGTTTTTGCTGTGGACATTTGAGTTTTTATTTTTATTTTTCCATGCACTTTTTCCACTGCATCGTAAAGGAAAAGAACAAGCAATGTGCAGCTTTTATATAAAGAATGAAGAATCTTTACTATCATCCAAAAGCACAAGGACAATACAGTATAATTGAGAAGTTTTCTTGTACAATTATTTTAATATAAATAGACTACTTTGTTACTGAATAGAAGAGGCAAATATTTTTGTATTTTTAAGATGGGAACAGTCGTTGAAGCAGTGTTGAATGAATTGGATGCTGAATTAGATCAATTTGTAAGTTAATCACACCATTTTTTTTTTAAAGTGTTATTTGTTTGTTGGTCTTGTTATTCTTTGCAGACTTCACCCAGTCTTTACACTGGGACGTTATGGTAAATATATAAGCAGACCCAGGTTTTTTTAAGTGGTGGTTTTTGGTCTAAAAATACAGAAATACCAGCTACATTGGGATTCGAAAAGTCGGGACTTTATTAGGGAAGACCAAACAAACCCATTTTTTACTACATTTATTGTGATATTTTTAATCGATTCTTTGACCATAAGAGCTGGACAAAAGTTAATATTAGATAAATAATCTATACCCAGCATATTAGAGAACATTTTTCATAAATAAGATGGGAACAGTCGTCGAAGCAGTGTTAAGTGAATTGGATGCTGAATTAGATCAATTTGTGAGTTAATCATAGCATTTTTTTTAAAGTGTTGTTTTAGTTTGATGTTATTATAAAAGTTTGCATTTCTTCTTTTGTTTTGTTTTGTAGATTTTGCCAGTATGGTTGGCAATTAGGCTTCCCAGACGTGATGTTCCAGCCACTCTTATTTTCCGTGGTATTCATTTCCAGATGAACTACCTAAAAGTGAGAAGACAGAGAAAACTTTGTAATGGATGGAGGGAGTTTGTTCGCACTAACAATCTTGGAGTAGGAAGTACGTTACATTTTAGGGTTCTGGAATCTTTAGATCGTGTGGTTTTAAATGTTCGTATATGGCAGCCTGAACTAGAACCTTTAAGTTCAAGTTCTAGTTCTAGTTCTAGTTCTGGCTCTACTGTTGAAGATGCTTGAAATAAGATAGCATATATTTTGTGTTTTAGTTCAATATCTGAGTTTTTGGTAAACAATATCTGAGTTTTTGGGGCAGTTATATATGTGTAATATAACTGTTGTTTTTTGAATTGTGATTGTTCAGTAAACAACATCACAAATATTATGTAATGGTGCCTTTTCAATTATAAGTTGCATCTGTTATTACATTATTGAATTTATTCTATAAATACATATCAACTTATAGTTGTTATGAAGTTTTATGTGAAGTTTCTATGTTGTCATTTTTAATTATTAGTCTATAATTTCCAACTAGTCTACAGTCATTAGCATAGGACCCCATATCAAAATGCTGTAATTTTTCAACTGCATAACAATATAGCTCCAGCAAAAGTACTGGGGGGGGGGGATGAATGTGTGAATAAATATTATTAAACTTCGTGATTCTTGAATTAATTTAATAGCAGCCCCCATATGAAAATGCTGTTATATTTCAACTGCATAACAATATAGGTCCAGCAAAAGTACTGGGGGGATTTACAATTATGAGTATACGACCCCAGATCAAAATGCTGTCATTTTCACCTTCATAACAGTATGGCTCCAGCACAAGTACTGGGGGGGACTAATTTATGTGAGAGCCGTTTTTTATATTTTAATTAATATTTATTAAATTTCGTGATAGTAATTTAAGTTACACAATATTTGTTGAAAATTGATAACCTATAGAAACTGTAAAGTCCATAGAAAATATAATTTCTTTGACTACATTTAATGTATTTTTGCCAAAATACATGCCGACTGACTAACAGTTACTCACTTTATTTTACTATAAATAACCCTTTGTAGTTAAAGCAAAGTACAAAGTTTTTTGAGATTTCATCTCCTCTTATAAACTGTAAAGTTTTTTTTGAAAAGAAGATATGGCAGATGAAGAGAATCGTGTGGAGGAACTAGGATGTTTCGACAAGAAAATCACATCATCTTACTTTCATAGAGATGATTTTGTATGTTAAAAGAAATGACCAAAGTATTTTTTATTTTTTTCATTTATTTTTTTTAGTGTTTTGTGATTTTTTTATTAACTGTGAAATATTATTCTTTTTAGATCTTTCCAAAAAGTTGGAAGCAGAGGCTGCCAAATATAAATGGAATGGCATGCATATTGTGTGAAGATGATGATGAGGTATATGAGATGAGCTTCAAAGTTGGGAAGCACGCACGGTTGTGTAATGGATGGAAGGATATGCTTAATAAAAAAGGCTTCAGGATAGGCAATATACTTCGTTTTGATCACCAGTTCCACAACATATTCAACGGTAATGCAACTGTTGTTTTTGAAGTTTCTGTCATAAATCATCAGGATGGTGAGGGAGGGGGTGAAGAAGAAGATGATGATGATGATGATGATGATGATGATGATGATGATGATGATGATGATGATGGTAGTGGCAGCAGCGACGAAGATGTAGGATCAGCCCAGAAGCCTATTGTGATTGAATAAGTTTTTGTAGTTTTTAAGTTTTTTCAGATAATATGGGTATGTTTGTTTGTGTGTGTTTTTTATTTATCTGTGTTTTTAAGTTTTTCAGCAGCTGATCAATTATGAACAATCCTTTTTAGCATTATGAACTGTGTTTGTAAGTACTGTGTTGTTGTGGTCGATCAAAATGTTTGTTGTTCAATAAGTAAAAAAACTAAAAAATAGATAAATGGAGACTACTATTTTGCACAGCAACAAATGAAAAGTGTATTTTTTATATATATTAATCCTTGTTAAAGAATACAGAGGAAGTAAAATTTAAAAAAAAAATTCTCTATTAGTGAGAACAAAATGCTGTTAATTTCAACTGCATAACACCATTGCTCCAGCACAAGTACTGGGACCAAGTATAGGACCCTCCAGATCAAAATGCTGTTGTTTTTCAGCTGCATAATACCATGGCCCCAGCATAAGTACTGGGACTAATGTATGTGACAACAGTTTATTATATATGAATAAATATTATTAATTTATGTAATTATGAAAATGTTGCTCACATTCAAAAAACAAAATCTATTGTGCATTTTAAATATTGTAAAAGTGTTGTTATAGTAATTTAACTTGCAGAATCTTGTAAGATTTTTTATTGATTTGACTTGTCATGTAAAATGACAAAAGAATCTATCTACTTTTTTGACAATACACAAATGCTGTGGATTTCCAAAGTTAAAGTAGGGAATATTTTGTGGATTTCAATATATTTTTGGAACAAAAGAGAGTCTGTTCTAATGTATAGAATCTTCCCAGAATCTGTTTGATTTCTTTTTGTGTTGTCAACTGTGTAATACTATTACTTTAATACAGTTGAAAATCTCAGTTCAATCTTTTCCTATACAGATACGACCTCTTCTTTACAGAGAAAGAAGCAAGGAATCTTTACAGCTTTTTTTGAGTTACAATGTCAGCTAAAATAGAACAAATATTCTTTACATGTTTTTTCTGTTTTTGTTTTCTATAAATTAGACAGTGGTCTTGTTTTTTCACTTGTACAAAACAAAAATATTATTCCAAAAAAAAGGAAAAATAACAAAGCATAAAATAAAAAATGGCTTGCAATGAAGAAGTAAGAAGACAACAATGGCGCCAGTTGAATAACGATGTTAGGAATTTGAAAAGTGATCTTGAGTTTTTGAAAACTGAGGTATCAGTCGTGAAGAATAACTTGGATGTGTTGTTTGAATTTTTTGTAGCTTTCAGAGAGAAAAACAACAGAGATATGGATCGACTTTTTGACAAACTCTTGGACATTGAATTGCAGAACTTCACAGATTCAACCTCTGGTTCTAGCTCTCGCGTTCCTAGTAATCATTAATGTTTTACTGTATTTTTTTTATGTGTTTCGCAGTGTTCTGTTTTTATGCTTCCATGTGAAGCAAGTGTAATTTATCTTTATTGTACTTGAGGATACTTCTTTTGTGTGTTTTAGAAGTATCCCTTTTTATGTAATTTTTATGTTACTGTTATTGAAAATGGCTGTAAGTTTGCCTGTTGTGTTTGTCTGTAAAAATAATGTTTTTGTATAGTATCAGCAATATATTCCCCAGTATTTTTACACCAAACCCCAGGATATTGTTATGGGGCTTTCGTTGAACGTAACACCAAGACACAGCATTTTCGTTATGGGTGATTTTGAATTCGAGCTTTATAAGCCCCAGAATTTAATGCTGGACAACACACAAAGTACTTCAAAATCCGGTTAAACAGTGTGACCCATTGTAAACAGTGTGACTTATCAGAACTTACGAAAAAATACACATTGTACCTTTTCAGAATTTCCAGAAGTGACTCTTACAAACAAATGCCAATCTATATAAATTCCCACCCATAAAACAGATAGAGATGAATCCAATTTGTCATTTTTGTTATTGAACAAATAAAAAAAAAAAGAAATTGTGTCAAATAGTATTTGATCAAAAAGTATCTATGGAGAATGCCCACCGACCATCCAATGGCCATGGACCATCCAATGGGAGACAGGTTTTCCAGAATGGTTATGGACCATCAACTCGAAGGCATGATACGAACTTGCCTACAATACCAAGAGACCTTTGTTGGCGTTTTGAATATCTGAAGAAGGAGGTGGAATACTTGAATGAATTCAGAAAGAAATGCGAAGATGAGTTGTGGAATTTAAGGTACACGCAGCGACAATATTATGAAAAACTGATGGAATTGCTTAAGGTGATGGCAGATCCGCTGCAATTGCACAGCGCAGGGCCAGGGGAGCCCGTGTTTAGGAATTATGGAGAATAAACAATGTTTTAAATTGATATATTATGTATTGTTGTTCTTTCACATATTAGTAATTGTTTTACAATGATATCATGTATTCAAAAAGGCAAACAGATTGTGTTTTTAGAAGTATGCTTTTATGTAATTTTTATGTCACTGTTAATGAAATTGGCTGTAATTTTTCCTTTTGTGTAATTTGTTGACTCTTAAATAATGTTTATGTATAGTCCTAGCAATACATGCCTCAGCATTTCTGATTAAAACATTTTGAACTGCAACCTTATAACCTAAAAAATAGCACAGCTACAGTATATTGTAATGGGACTTCGCTTCAAAGTAATACTAATCCCCCAGATTTTTATGCTGTGACCAGTAGTTTAAGGGACATGGTGCTCAAGCTTTTTATCCTCAGACGTTATTGTAAATATAGAAGCTGTTACAGTTTTTAAGAGTGTGTCAGCAAATATCTCGGGTAGCAGCATTTTATCAGGATAACATTGGCATACGAGAAGACCTCGAACTGGAAGAAACATAGGGAAGAACATAGAAACACAGCTTTTTTGACAACATTTATAGTGATACTGTAATACATGCCTCATCATTTCTGATTAAAACCCTTCTCTTCCATAGCATACCCATTTTATTTACATCGTCCAGACGAATTTTGTGTTCCTCTTTTCTTTTCTTTTTTCCCCCCTTAATATTTTGCCTAGTAGCAAATGGACCATTTCCATTAGTAGGTATTTAAGGTGACAAGTAACTACTCTTCTGTTGATAAATGCAGTATAGCTACAGGATTTTGTAATGGGACCTTGCGTTAATGTAATACGAAGTCCCAGCATTTTAATGCTGGGACAACAGGGGGAGGGGTGATTTTGAACTGCAGCCTTATAACCTAAAAAATAGCACAGCTACAGTATATTGTAATGGGACTTCGCTTCAAAGTAATACTAATCCCCCAGATTTTTATGCTGTGACCAGTAGTTTAAGGGACATGGTGCTGTAAATATAGAAGCTGTTACAGTTTTTAAGAGTGTGTCAGCAAATATCTCGGGTACCAGCATTATATCAGGATAACATTGGCATACGAGAAGATCTCGAACTGGAAGAAACATAGGGAGGAACATAGAAACACAGCTTTTTTGACTACATTTATAGTGATACTCAATCTCATTTTGACTATACATATTCACTTTGACCATAACAGTTGAACAAAAGTTAGTAACTCCTAGGCTATAAATAAGGCTTTGCAGTTGAAATAAACAATAACAAAGATTGCAACTAATTTATTTTTTCATTGAAACAATAATATGGAGGATGATCGTTGGGAGGAACTAGGCAATTTCAGTATGCAAATAACAAAATCATACTTCAAAAGAGATGATTTTGTATGTTAAAAAAATTACCAATTATTTTTTATGCTTTTGTTCATCTAATTTTTCATTGTTTTTTTTGTATTAACTGTTAAAGTTTATTTTTTCAGATCTTTCCAGAGAGTTGGAAAGAGAAGCTGCCAAAGGTCAATGGAAGTGCACTTTTACTTTGTGAAAATGATGACACTGATTATGAAATGAAGTTCAAGGCTGGGAAGGTACATTCAAGGTTGTGCAATGGATGGAAGGAGATGCTTCTGCGTAAAGGCTACAGACTGGGTGATGTTCTTCGGTTTAATCATGTTGTTCATGAGGTTTACAACGGCGTTGCCACTATGGTTTTTGAAATTTCATTAGTAAAACATCAGGTTGGTCAAGGCCACAACAATGATGATGATGTTGATGATGATGATGATGATGATGACGACAATGATGATGATGGTAGCAGCGATGAAGATGTAGGATCAGCCCAGAAGCCTATTGTGATTGAATAAGTTTTAGTAGTTTTTATGTTTTTTCAGTTAATGTGGGATGTTTGTTTGTCTTTTTTTTCATGTGTGTTTTTTCAGTTAATGTCGAATTATGAACAATGATTTTTCGTAGTATGAACTGTGTTTCTAAGTACTGTGTTTTTATTATTTAAGCAAGATCAAAGTGTTTGTTGTTCAATAAGTAAAAAAACTAGAAAATAGATAAATCGAGACAACTATTTTGCACAGCAACGAGTGAGAAGTGTATTTTTTATATATAATAATCCTTGTTATAGAATACAGAGGAAGTAAAATGTAAAAAAAAAAAAGTTCTCTAGAAGTGAATAGTCCTTTTTGACATCAGATTTGTTGCGACTGGATGAAAATAGAGAAGAATAGTCTTCTATCTATCTAGTGTTGACGCGATTCCTAACTGAAAAACAAAAAAAAAAAGAAAAATTTTAACATAGCCAGCTTTGGGGTGTTGAATTGCACTAAAATAGAATTAAAAAATAAAATGCATATAGAGAGACATACCTATTGGGAGTTATGTTTCTTTGAATATGGGTGAAGTACTGGAGTGTGTCTGCAAGATGTTCTGTTGTGTCCACGCTTTCTACATATCCCACAGTGTTTCCCCGTTTGTCTTACATATTCTGCAGTCGAGACAAATCTTTTCTCCTGTCTTCTACCTGCCTTAACTTTAAAATCTGGGGGTTTTGTTATCTCTACTTTAATGCTATCAGGTACAACCCATGATTCTTCATGTCCAACAGTGTTGATTTCCGCTTCATACTGTTTTAACCATGTTTCTCTTTTATACCATATAGAGCAATAATCCGATTTGTTTAGGTGCACTCTGTCTATAGCAGCAAGTGCATGTTCACAAGGCATTTCATCCATCTGGAACTTGAGGCATTGACATTCTTTTTTCTTCAAACAAACAATGAATTCTCTCCCTTCATCTGTTACCTTAAAGCTTTGATCCGCAGTCCGGTCAACATGTAAAAATATAATGTATAAGATCACTTGACTAGCATAACACATATGATGCTGCAAATTACTGGATCCCCCGCTTTTGCATACCATGTAGTCCCAGCACAAAACCCGGGACTTCATGAATTATCATTGACATAATGCAAATGACATCCCAAAATAACTATATTAGTTGATATACTCACATTCATTCTATATGCTTTTTTTATTTTTTTTTTCAATTCATCATCTGTCCATTTTGATGTTGCAAAGAAAATATCCTGCGCACTCTTCCGTCTCTCATAAAACCAGGTCTGTAGCTTGTTCATTATGTTGTCCACCATTGACAGTATTGATTTCCCCCGAGCATGTAACAGTGCATTATTCATTGATTCCACAATATTTGATGTCATCATGTCATATCTTCGATTTCGACAGCAAGCTCTAGTCCATCTCTCTGGTGGTTCTTCCATGAGGTAATCATAGGTTGCCCTATCCGTTTCCTTCATTTGATTCATGTCTGTTTTAAACTCTGCAATCGTGTAGACACGACATGCACTATTGAATATACTTATCACTGCAGGACTCACGTTCCTTTTGTTAAGGTTCTTTTCCAGATGATATACACAGATACCATGGGCACATTCAGGATATACATTTGCAATCCCATTTGCAATTGCAGGATTACGATCTAAAAGGAACAGTAAATTCCCACGGCAACCAAATGCAATGCGCAACTGTCTAAAGAACCAATTGTATGCCAGATTATTTTCTGAGTCGACAACTCCAAAGGCAAGTGGGAAGATTTGGTTATTTGCATCTTTCGTCACTGCAACCAATAGTGTGCCTGAATATCTCCCCTTAAGGAATGTTCCATCGACAACTATCACAGGTCTACAATGTTTCCAGCCTTTGATAGATGCCGCACAAGCAAAAAACATATATTTGAACCTGGATAATAGAATTGCAGTGTTATCAGTAAAATTCATGTTAAAATTTTTGAGTCTCAGGTTTTAGTACTGGAACCCCACTTATACATAATGACGACATCACAGCATTTTTGTGACGGGAATCCAACAAATAACACTGCAGTCTCAGGATTTTTTTAATTGGCATTACTGGAATTCTACACAAAAATATATAAGTACACTTTTTTTTTTACCTGTTCTCATCATCTCTTTGAAGAGCAACATGTGAGCCTGGATTGATGTCTTTTAGCACATATAAATATGCTGGTAACTTCTGAAAGTTCTCCTCAGGCGTCCCTCTAATTAATGACTCTCCTTCTTTTATAGCACGCCATGCCTTATTATAAGAGATTACAACTCCCATTTTCCTTCTAATCTCTGCAACAACAAAATTAGGCTTAACAGGATAATTATCGTCTCTTAGATTCTCAACTATCTCATCTCGAACAATCTTTGACGTAGCATGTTTTTGGTCTCTTTTTCTATCATCCACCGAGCAAGTGTGATTCTTCTCAAACTTCAGTATTTTGAACAGCGTGGATTGTTTAATTCTGGAAGATCGAACAGTCCACTCACATTTTTCATTCATGCATGCCAGTGAATATCTCGTTGTGCTTGATCTCACAACCTTGAATTCAAAATGGTGTGCAACTGCAGTTGTCTGGAAACATTTAGTGATACACTGTTTGTTTAAAAAAATTGATCCAACCTTGATGTCGTCCAAATCTGCATTTTCTTTTAGTATTGGACGAGGAGATTCTCTTATTTTCTTCCTTGAATACCTCTTTCTCTTTTTTCCAGCACTTGATGGCTCAGGAAGTTCAATATTTACAAGCTGTTGTTCTGTGTTTTCAGCATGCATTAACTGTTGATCTACTGCTACAGCTTCCACAGATGGAGGTGTCAAAACTATCAGTTCAAAAGCATCATCGTTGTCTATTTGCATTATCATTTGGCCTTCAGTGTAATCAACTCTCTCAGACTGTGGAGTTCGTTGTGTAATGTCAACTATGAAACGTCTACTCCTATACTCGGAATTGTTCTTCATCAAGTGTAAACAGCTGATTAAATCATCGGTATTTTTTATAGGGACACCTTTGCTTGTTCCAAGTTCCATATCAAACCATATGAATGCCTCACAATGTTCTTCGTCTAAATCTATCTTTTTCCAAAGGTTTCTTCTGAAATCTTCAAAAGTATCTGTTTCACTATGTAGAAAAATCCTTGTCTCATGATCTATGTACTTATAATCTGGTGTCCATTTCCCATTGAATGCAAAAACAATACACTGTTTAGCCATCACCTGTAGTTATAAAAGACAGTAAAAATACTAAACTAAGTTACAAAGAAATCCACACGGTAAAATACTGTAATTGTAGCTTAATAATGAAAGCTTAAGAACTGCTAACCTATAAGATAAATATATATTTCCATAGTTTAATTGCTAATTATACAGGGTGGAGGGGGATTTTTGAAGTGCAGCTCTATATGCTAAAATATAGCATAGCTACAGGATATTGTAATGGGACTTTGCTTCAACTTAACACTAAACCCCAGCATTTTGTGCTGGGGATATTTTTTAATGGGACATTGCTTCAGCACTAATCCACAGCATTAAATGTTGTAGGTTGAAGGAAGGTCCCATCACAATATCCTGGGGATATCACGCCATTTTGAAGTGCAAGTTTATATCCTAATATAGCACACCTACAGGATATTATAATGGGGCTTTGCTTCAACGTAATACTAAGCCCCAGCATTTTTAGCGTTGGAATACAGGATATTTCCTAATGGGACATTGCTTCAACAGAAATCCCAGCATTAAATGCTGGGGTTTAGTGTTAAGTTGAAGCAAAGTCCCATCACAATATCCTGGGGATATCACTCCATTTTGAAGTGCAAGTTTATATCCTAATATAGCACAGCTACAGGATATTATAATGGGGCTTTGCTCTAAAGTAACACTAAGCCCTAGAATTTAGTGTTGGAATACAGGATATTTTCTAATGGGACATTGCTTCACCAGTAATACCCATCACTAAATGCTGGAGGTTAGTGTTACGTTGAACGAAGGTCCCATCACAATATCCTGGGGATATCAGGCCATATTGAAGTGCTAAGCTAAAATGTAATCATAGCTACAGGATATTTATAACGGGGCTTTTGCTTCAACGTAACACTAAGCCCCAGCATTTAGTGTTGGACAACAGGATATTTCTAATGGGACATTGCTTCAACATTAATCCCCCAGCATTAAATGCTGGAGGTTAGTTTTACGTTGAAGCAAGGTCCCATCACAATATGCTGGGGATATCAGGCCATTTTGAAGCTTTTGCTTAAACGTAATACAATTCTAGGTGCTGCATACTCTTATGAACTTAATTCAGATTCATATTAATTATATATAACAGTAAATTCGCGTTTCAGAAAAACAAAATCAGATTATAATCACGAAAACAGATATATTTATGTAAAATAATTCAAATTCAGCACAGAAACGTCGGAGAAACTGTGGAACCGCACCTGCAATTAGCTTTTACAGTTTGAATTTGAAAGTTCCGGGAGAGAGACGATGATCTGGAGAGTTGAGAGAAGTAATGTATGCTTTGTTCTGTTTTTTTCCACGCGTTATTTTGTATTTATTGTTGAGCTGTAGGTTTTTAAGGGTAGTTTAGTAAATTCAATATATGCGGCAGTAGCCTGAATGTACGCGAGTGTTTTATTGGCTATTTCTCAATGAATTTTGAAACTGTGGATGGAACTCATTTAACGTGTGCAAAATTGGCTAGTCATCAATTTTTCGCCTTCCTTGCGGGCAATCTTTAATGCTGAATCTTTCCGACACATTTTGTGATAGTACTCTCATTTTTCAGAATTTTCTTTGATACCCTTTTGACCACCTAATAGATTTTCGCCTTACAAATTCTTGCACATAGTCAGCTTGCATCAGTTCTTCCAAATAATCTTTTAAGATGCATCTTATATATGTCAACCATTCCTAATGAAATATAGTAAGTCAGAAGACAAACTACAATTAAGGCAATAGTTGAATTTCTTACCTGAAAAAATTGTCATTTGTGTTATTAAGGTCGTAGGATTAAGGAAATATTGCAGTATATGCCTATATTTGCGAACAATACAAACAAAAAATAATATGTAAAGGGCAATTACCAAAGTTCAACAAGCAACGCACAACACTGTAGTAAATGTATTATGGACCTATATCACGAATAGATCTTTCCACTAGGTGTTTGAAGGGTTCAGAAGAGAAAATCCTTGCCCTTCCCCCTCCCTCGAGGCGCAGGGCGTAAGTCCCACAAAACTTTAAATATAACGAATTTATAAAAAATTTAAAATAGTGCCAAATAAATATATATTACAAAAATACATTAAAATCATAAATTTATAAATAAAATAAAGTATAAAATATTTAAAATATATTATAAATAAAACAACGTACATAAGATATCATGATACATAAATTACGCACAATTTTCGAACAACCTAAAAATCAAAAGTAAAAACATATTATTCTAGATTAAAAAAAATCATGTAGATCTCCTATATGAAAAAAAAAAAATTATACTATAACTTAAAATTTTCTGGCCAATAATAACAATTTTTTCAGAATTGAAATTTTCCTTTGACAAAGAAAAGAGTTTAAATATATAAATAAATCATTATATACTTTACAAGAATCACTCATTATTTCATGGAGAAACTGTAGCATCACTTGTTTTTGACAAATTAAAATTTTGACAAAGATATAGTTCTATATAGATAGTTGCTCGCTATTACTCAACTATTAAATTGATAAGTTTTATGTCTCATAAACACACCAAAAAAAATTATTAAGCAAATTGAGGTTAAAAACAGAAAAAATTGAAGATTAAATAATGAAGACCTAGAAATAGGTAGTGCATAAATAGAATTTAGATAAAAGGTTTCAATCATAATTCAATAATCTCGTTCTTAGTGACAATGTGCAATGTAATCGATACTATAATTATGAGTTTCAATGTTCTCGACATCTAATATGTGATTAGTGAAGAGTACTTGTGAACAATCAATGGTTAATAAGCGATTTTGGTGGATTACAAGTCTAATTAGACATAATTGCATGAAAAACTGTCGGGCGAGCCCCGTGCGTAAGGCGTTCGGTGCGTCCGGGATATAAGCCTAGACGCTTGAGGCGTAAGCCTCATGAGGCAAGAGCCCTCACGAAAGTCCAAGAGCGTTTTACGAGTGCCTCGCCTTATTCTGCTTTTTAAAACGGAGGTGTCACGCCCTAAAAAATTAATTAACTGCGAGTTGAGTTTATTATTTAAAGGCTCGTGACTGGTGTTCAAAAAGGTACCAATTTATTTACAGAAAACTCGGAGTCGCCACTTGACATAGTTTAAGGTGTGCCAAGTCACAAAAAGGTTCCTTGGAACACCTTTGACTCGTCTAATGGTCTGCGTTTAGAGATTCAGGTAAGGTTCTCAGTTGACTCTCGGAAAGGTATTAGGCACCCTCGAGTCCTGTGCCGAGCACAGTTGCTTTGTTGTCGCAATTTTTAATTTATTAAATATGGTTGTTATATTAATGCCGCTAATTTAAATTTGTACTTTGATTGAGAAAATTAAAAGCGTGTCATTCCTTTCCAACCTCACAGAGGACTGGACGAATTTACATTTTTGATTCAAAATAAATAAAATGTATGGCGCATTTCCAACCTCGCAGAGGACTGGTCTATCCTTAAAAGAATTTAATTAACTTCAAAAAAAAAATTAATTTAAGATTGGCTTATTTTAAATTTAGTTTTCTTTTAGCCTAATAAGTAGATCACAAATCATACTTATCGTCTTGCCTAATTTCATGGGTCTTTTCGCTCTTATCAATTTGCCTACTCGATTTAATTAAGTACAACCGCAAGGTTTATTAAGTTACAAATTGGGACTCCCAAATTTGCCTTCATTGATAAAAATTTGTATGGATTACGAAAATTATATATAGTAGGCTGTCTGTTGAATTGAAACAGCTTTGTGGGCTGTTTATCAAATGAAATATGCTGGATATCATCATTTACGGGCCTGATGTGTCAACTTATGCACATGTTTTCCTTGGACGTGATATGTCCATTTTCTTATCCAGATTTCAGCACTTTGGTCAACTATAACGAGCACTTTATGGGTCGATGTCTATAACAAAATAAACTACAAGTTGAAAGTGTGATAAACGTCCTAAGTTTGCGTAATCGCATGAAAATCATTTGTTACTTCGATTACTCATCATTAAAACTGCCCGAGATTCCAATATTAGCAAATATGTGATGGTAAAACACAGCCCCCCCTCCCCAAGATTTACACCAATTATATTTTTAAGAAAGGACCCGAATTAACAACTAACTGGATCACCTTTACGCTACTTATACATTTTTTGTTTCTCATATGCCTCAGCTTACAAACAAACAACTATCAATGGGACATATGCGCAATCACGGATTCCCTTTCTTTTAAGCACAAGTTCGAATTCGGATGAAAGACTAAAATGGACAGAAAAGGTAATTTTTAAGCTACTAAACATGCTGATTCCATTTTCAATTTTATAGCTAAAATTCAAAGATAAATACAAAGTAAAGTTGTGTTTACCTATTAGCAAGACCTTAAGAGTAACAATGAAGCCCCACAAGCTAAAAAATGAGGCAACGAAACGCAGCAAAATCAGCACCCCGGACAGCCCTTAGAACAGTCTTTCAAACTCCTATCTAACCTCTTAAACTTAAAGATTTATGCTCTAAAAGGCCTATGAAGTAAACTTTTGGTTCTAAATCTCAAACTTAACTCTCTTCTTTTTTTATCAAGTGTTTTTCCCTCTCCTTTTTAGTGTTCTTTCAGCTGGTAGTTGTGTGTTAAATGAGGGTAGTAAATGCCTCTATTTATAGCTAAAAGGTGGGGGCTAAAAGATGGGGTGTGGACTTATACAAAAGTACAAGCCCACACCCCTATACTTGAGTGTATTTAGCCCTTATTTTTAGCCAAAGTACAGCAGCTATAGGGCACTATTTCAGCCACCTAAACTGTCCCCTAAAGCTGAAAATACAAGTTGGACAAGTACTTGGACAACTAACCTACTTCAAGTTCAAAACAAAATCCCCTTCAATATTGAACTAAAATCTGAAAAGTAAAAATGAAATAACTTCCTAAACTAAACTTGAAATTATACAAAGAATACTACCAGGTTCTAATCATATCTAACAAAGTCCAGAACCAACAGTTTCGATGACAAGAACATGCTGAAATTTGAACAGATCAGACACTAATTATTCCTATGTTAACAAGAACAACTTAAAAATCAGATTACTTAGTATCCTTACTGGAAATAACAATAGAAACATACACTTTCTACTCTATGAAAAGTTAACGATACAAAACTATTAACTTATGTGCGTACACATACATACATATTCATGCTTGGATCGGGGAGATCAGAATCTTGTTTGAAACCAAGGAATCTCATAGGCTCAATGATGTTCTATAGGATTTCAATACCAAGACTAAAGCTAACTAACAACTAAAACAAACTGAAATTGCAAAAGGAAAATAGGGACATAGAGGTTAAAGTTTGATCTTCCTAACAATACCTCGCTGCGGCAGACTTCCACCACGACCATTGTCCTTAACAAAACATTGACATCAATGTTTCAGCATCTCCAGACTCCAACGCACCTAAGCTAAGCATCACAGCCCCCTCTGCTGCCTCGCTACTATTTTACTGCTTCGTCACCTCCACAGAATAACCATAGCAGCCTTCCCTATTATTGAAAATAGCCCTTCCAACAAATCAAACGTCACAGCCCCTATAATTGCCTCTTCACTATTTTTTTTTTCAAACAAAACACTACCACCAGCTTCATCAACTCATCACAAACATCATCATCGTAGCCCCAAAAACTAGGTGCAAAATACCCTCGTCGTAGCCTCACAGAAACAGCGGGCACGCCATAACAGAAAACAAAAACGAAAAGAAAAAATAAGAAGAAGGAGAAAGAAAGAAAGCAGAAACGGGAAAGGGAACACGGTCAAAGGGGCGGGGTTTTTGGGAAACGGGATACGGAGGGTTAAGGGGGAATGAGGAGAAAAGAAAAGGAACAAAAACTCACCGGAAAAGAAAGAAAATCGCCGGAGTTCCGACTTTCATAGCCCGATCTACGCCAAACGGTTGCGAATTTGAAGAAGATAGTCGCGGAAATGAATCAGGAGGCCGAAAGGAGTCGGATGGTATAAATTTTGTATTTTTCCGGCCACCGGAGGTGGTGTTCGGCGGCGGCCGATCAGCGGAAGTACGGCGGGAGACGGTGGCTTGGCGATTTCTAGTGGGTGGTGAAAATTTTGGCATGGTCACCAGCCTTAGGAGACTTGTGGGTGTGAGAGAGTGAAATGAGGGAGAAAGGGTTAATATAAGGTGGGTTTGGGCTTGGGTTAGAGTGTTGGGCTGGTGGGTCAGGCATTGGGCTATATTTTTTTTTACAAATGACCATTTAAAAAAGCACCACATACTAAATTAATCAACAAAAAATCATATAATCCACACCAAACATCACAATTAAATATAGAATTACAACTAAACACATAACAAGCAATTTTAGCATTTTCATATTTTACATCCTAATTAATGACAATTTAGTTAAGAATAAACACTAGAAGTACAGAAAAAATTGACGACACGTCCTAAGAATCTAACACGATTATTCTGAGCAATTTTATGAGTTTGGTGCCAAAATTAGGTGATTACAGCCGCCCCTCTTTGTTCGGGAACACGAAGAGTTTTCGGACAAAGAAGTAATCGACAACTAATTTTGGCTTTTCGGTTCTAGCCAAGAGCATGCTTTCCAAAATGGTGACCGTACCTTGAATTTCGGTTCTAACCGAGAACAAAGTTACCTACATATCCCCGGACTAAGGAATCAGGTCAGTGTAGTTCCTCACGTGCGGTAGCTGGGACTACCACATTCAAACAGACACCAGACTCCTCTAGACTCACTAAGACAAACTAGACACTCTAGACTACTAAGACTAACTAAAGACTCTTCTAGACACACTTGGGGCTGACACTAGAAACTCTAGTCTGCTAAGAAGCGGTCGCTGCTGAGTACTGGTCGCTTGCTGGTGGTCATGGCTTTTACAAGGAATGGAAATACAAGAAAAAAATGTAAAATTACAATCCCTAGCCTAAATCTCCATGCTTCCTTGAGGTAAATCTTGGCTTGAAAGACAACTCCACCGCCCATTGTATGGGCAAGCACCATCTGAAACTTGAAATGGTCGCATCTGTTTCAACCAGGTCTTGACTTGGAGCTGGGGATGGTTGCTGTTTTCGAGCAGGACTAACTTTAAAAGGGAGTGGTTGCTATCTTCGAGCGCAAATGACGTGAACTAAATGTGAGTGCTATCTTCTAGCAAAACTGACTTGAAAGGAAAATGATCGCTATCTTTTAGCAGATCTTGACATGGAAAGGAAATGACGCTATCTTTGAGCGAAACTAACTCGAAAAGAAAGTGATCGCTATCTTTTAGCAGATCTTGACATAGAAAGGAAATGACGCTATCTTTGAGCGAACTGACTCGAAAAGGAAATGATCGCTATCTTTTAGCAGATCTTGATATGGAAAGGAAATGACGCTATCTTTGAGCGAAACTGACTCGAAAAGGAAATGATCGCTATCTTTTAGCAGATCTTGATATGGAAAGGAAATGACGCTATCTTTGAGCGAACTGACTCGAAAAGGAAATGATCGCTATCTTTTGAGCGAAACTGACTTGAAAAGGAAATGATCGCTATCTTTTAGCAGAACCGACTCGAAAAGGAAATGATCGCTATCTTTTAGCAGATCTTGATATGGAAAGGAAATGACGCTATATTTGAGTGAAACTGACTCGAAAAGGAAATGATCGCTATCTTTTAGCAGATCTTGATATGGAAAGGAAATGACGCTATCTTTAAGCGAACTGACTCGAAAAGGAAATGATCGCTATCCTTTGAGCGAAACTGACTTGAAAAGGAAATGATCGCTATCTTTTAGCAGATCTTGATATGGAAAAAAATGACGCTGTCTTTTAACGGGAATTGAATCGAAGAGAGAATGGAGTTCCATCTGATATCTGGTGCAACTACCCCAATTCAAGTGGTCCTAGCTCTTTCTTGGTAACATAGCAAATGTCACACTTACTTTCTGCATCGTGGATACACCATGTTTCGGATCTTGCAAATAAGCTTAGTGACTCTTGTTCTATTCTTCACAGTACTGTGGGATGAACAACGCCTAAAGCTTCTCCCAAACATATCCACTCTTCATGATACAATTTTGGTATGTCGTCCTTCCGGCCTGATATGCGGTGCTGGGCTCCAATTATCAATATTCATCATGACTTGCTGAAAACTTTTCCATTGTCGAGGGTGTGCCCTGCTCGCTGGAATTAAACCTGAATCCTGAAAGACAGAGTTTTGCAATTTTCTTTTGTTGCTCATGTGAGGTTAGCGCCGAAAGGGCGAGGAATTAATGATGAGGCAAGATGTACAAAATGGAATAAAAAAGTTTAAGGGTGAAAGTCGTTTGGACAGGGAACGTCTTTCTAAAAAGGAAAACTTATCTGGCAATATACTGGCGGCCTTGATGATCATGACATGTATCTTGGATGACCTCGTCCGACCAGTGCCACTTGTTTGTTGAGAGATGATCCACGGAAGATATCAAACCATAACCAAGTTGAGGTGACTCTCAAGTCGACATAGTATTGCCCTTTCGGGTTTTCACCAACTAGCCTCTCTCTTTAATCTTTCGCCTCACTGTTTGTCTTGCGGCGCCTTCTCAGGTTCTCACCGACAAGACTTCTTTCTTCTTCTTTTTTTTCTTTTTTTTTCTTTTCTTTTTTTTCAATTCAATTTACAGCACAAACATCTCTTGAAACATGTGAATAGATGATACAAAAATGATAGAAGTTTGTTTTTATTTTATTTTATTTATGAAATAAAATAAAAACAAACTTCTGCCCCAGTTTAGCATAAAAAGGGGAATCTAAATTTCCTTTGATGTTGGCCGCAAACTTGAAGGCAAGTTTTGCGTCAATATGAGACAGGAAAGAATGAACTTTCACTGTTACGAACACAAAGAAAATGGGGAGGAATATTGAATTTCCTCCATTTTCTTTAAAAAACAACTTCTGCCCCAGTTTAGGATAAACTGGGGTCTCTTGTTTTCTTGGCATATTCTGCAGGCCTGGAGGCAAACCTTGTGCGAATAAAAGTAGAAAGGGAAAGAGGAATTTTCTCTTATTGCGACCGCACCGAAATGGTTGCCTACGTATCCTTTTGAGAGGAATCAGGTCAGACGCAGCTCTAGGCAAATGCCCAGATTTCTTTTTGATGCTTTTCAGTTTCATTTCATGTTGATACAATTACATTGATTCCAACTGAGAACATGTCTCGAAAGTACAATGTTCAAAATGCTAATGAGGGATACAATTTGGGATAGCAAAGGATAACAAAAGCCTTGCACTCATCCCGGTTTGAAAGTCATCTTGGAGTCAAATGTAGTATCTCTTGACCGCGTCTGCATTGACGGGTATTTCAGTTGTCCTGCCTTCAGGATCTATAAGGTACAAGGCGCCATTTGGCAATACTTTCTTTACCAGGTATGGCCCTTGCCAATTTGGAGCAAATTTTCCTTTAGCTTCTTCCTGATGAGGAAAGATTCTTTTCAAGACTAATTGCCCTTCCTTTAAGTCGCGGAGGCGCACTTTCTTGTTGTAGGCTCGGGCCATTCTCTGTTGATACAATTGACCGTGGCAAACTGCATTGAGCCTCTTTTCATCACTGAATGACAACTGTTCCAATCGGGTCTTGACCTACTCCGTGTCCTCAATCTCTGCTTCCACGATGATTCCGAGAGACGGTATTTCAACTTCAGCGGGTATGACTGCTTCAGTTCCATATACCAATGAATATGGGGTCGCACCTATGGAAGTGCGCACAGTTGTGCGGTAACCAAGCAAAGCGAAAGACAACTTCTCATGCCAATCACGAGATCCTTGTATCATTTTCCTAAGGATCTTCTTGATATTCTTATTGGCTACTTCAACCGCGCCATTTGCCTTTGGTCGGTAAGGTGTGGAATTTCGGTTCATGATCTTGAATCTTTCACACACGTCATTCATCAAATGACTGTTCAGATTTGCCGCATTATCAGTGATGATGGTACTTGGGATACCAAAGCGACAAATAATGTTAGAATGAACGAAATCCACCACAGCTTTCTTGGTCACGGACTTGAGAGTGACAACCTCAACCCATTTGGTGAACTAATCTATTGCAACCAAAATGAATCTGTGCCCATTTGATGCTCTTGGTTCAATAGGCCCGATAACATCCATCCCCCATGCCGTGAAAGGCCAAGGGGCTGACATTGTGTGCAACTCTAAAGGAGGTGAATATATCAAATCACCGTGTACTTGGCATTGATGGCACTTTCGCACAAAAGTAATGCAGTCATGTTCCATGGTAAGCCAAAAGTATCCTGCTCTGAGTACTTTCTTAGCTAACACGTGCCCGTTCATGTGGGGTCCGCAGATCCCCGAATGCATGTCATTGAGAATTTTCGTGGCTTCAGTTGCATTCACGTATCTTAGTAGTCCCAAATCGGGTGTCCTTTTGTACACCACTCCGCCACTAAAAAAGAAACCACTTGCTAGTCGTCGAAGGGTTCTCTTTTGATTGTTTTCTGCCATTGGAGGATACGTCCCATCTTGAAGGAAATTCTTGACATCAAAGTACCACGGTTGACCGTCAATTTCTTCTTCAATCACATTGCAGTATGCATGTTGGCTTTGGACCTGAATCTCTAACGGATCAATATGGGCTTTATCAGGATGGACAAGCATTGAGGCTAATGTAGCCAATGCGTCAGCCAGCTCATTATGTATTCTAAGGACATGTCTAAACTTTAGGACATCGAACTTTTGGCGAAGATCGTCCATACACTGCTTGTACATGATCAGCTTAAGGTCTCGAGTTTCCCATTCACCCTTCATTTGGCGTATCAAAAGATCTGAATCTCCGATCACCAGCAATTCTTTGATGTCCATGTCTAGAGCCATACGCAAACCCATTATGCATGCTTCATACTCAGATGTGTTATTAGTACAACTAAAACGAATTTGGGCAGCTGCCGGATAGTAATGTCCCATGGGAGAGATGAGGACTGCTCCAATGCCGTGACCCTTTGAGTTAGAAGCACCGTCAAAGTACATTTTCCACACATGTTCTTCTTCGTTAATCAGTTCTTCAAGCACATCCACCTCCTCATCAGGGAAGTAAGTCTTCAATGGCTCATAATCATCATCAACTGGATTTTCAGCCAAATTATCAGCTAAGGCTTGAGCTTTCATTGCAGTTCTGGTGACATACTATGTCAAATTCTGTGAGCAGGATCTGCCATTACGCAAGTTTGCCTGTTGGCATTGGCTTTTGAAATATGTACTTCAATGGGTCCATCCGGGAAATTAGATAAGTGGTATAGGACAAAAGATAATGTTTCAACTTTTGTGCAACCCAAGTTAGGGCACAACACGTCCTTTCCAACAAAGTGTATCTGGCCTTTCAATCCGTGAACTTCTTGCTTAGATAATAAATGGCCTGTTCTTTCTTTCCCGAGGCATCATGTTGCCCCAGTACACAACCAAAAGAGTTCTCATTGACTGATAAGTACTAAAACAATGGTCGGCCAGGCTCAGGCGGAACCAAAACAGGAGGATTTGACAAGTATTGCTTGATCTTGTCAAAGGCTTCATGGCACTCCTCGGTCCATGCAATTGATGAATTCTTTTTCAACAACTTGAGGATCGGCTCACATATTGTGGTAAGTTAGGCAACGAACCTACTGATGTAATTTAGCCTGCCTAGAAAGCTTTTAACATCCTTCTTGGTTCGAGGCGGAGGTAGTTCTTGTATTTCTTTGATCTTTGCGGGATCCAGTTCAATACCTCGCCTACTAACAATGAAAACCAACAATTTTCCAGCAGGCACACCAAATGCACACTTGGCTGGATTCAGCTTCAGATTGTACCTACGGAGCCTTTCAAAGAACTTTCTAAGATCTCTCACGTGGTCTTCAGCAGTTCTAGACTTGATGATCACATCATCCACGTACACTTCTATTTCTTTATGCATAATATCATGGAAAATGGCAGTCATAGCCCTCACGTAGGTTGCCCCCGCATTTTTCAAACCAAACGGCATCACTCTATAGCAATAGGTTCCCCAAGGAGTAGTGAATGCCGTTTTGTATGCATCATCTTCATCCATCTGGATTTGGTGGTATCCGGCATAGCAGTCAAAGAAAGATTGTATCTCATGTTTGGCACAATTGTCTACGAGAGTGTGAATGTTAGGCAATGGGAAATTGTCTTTGGGACTCGCCTTGTTCAAATCTCGATAGTCGACACATATCCTTGTTTTTCCATCTTTCTTAGGAACCGGAACAACATTTGCAACCCAAGTAGTGTACTGAACCGATTGAATCACTTTTGCATCCAACTGTTTCTTTATTTCATCATGGATTTTCTTGATCATATCAGTTTTGAACTTCTGTTGCATTTGACTCACTGGAGGGAAACCGGGTTGAATTGGCAATTCGTGGACAATTCGGAGCTCAAACCTGGCATCTCATCATATGACCATGCAAAAACATCTCGATATTCAAATAGCACTTTCCGAATATCGTTCTTCACTTCAGGTTGGGCATACATGCTTATCTTGGTTTCCCTCACATCATCGGGGCTCCCAAGATTAACATCCTCTCTATCAGCCAAATTGGGTTTGGGCTTGCCCTCGTGGCGTTCAACTTCCAGGCCTATTTCAAAATCCGCCTGTTCTCTATCATATTCAATCTCGTTAACAGATTCCTCAATGTTTTCTTCATAACTTTCAACCTCAACTATGGTTATGGACGATAAGTTCCTTGAACATGTCATGATATCAGGACCAGCAGATATACCACTACAGATAAACAAAAATAGAATAAAATTAGGAATATGAACAGAGATTGAAGGAAAGCTTGGCTCTTGGCCTTTCATTAATGAAAAAGGGTTTGAATTACAAAAAGATGAGCAAAATAATACACTTGGCATACAACCCTCAGAATATCCAAGTGTATTCAAAAGAAAAACTGTAAAACAACAGTCTACCAAGACCCCTTCCTGATGGGGAAGGGAGTTGCATTCCAGTTAGTCAGGTGCACGTACTGGAGCCTTCACCCGGCTGTACCATGCAGATTTCAAAAATGCCACCTAGATCAAATGGTGCATCCTGATTGTCTTCCACTGTGTTGACATTTGTAGCGACAACCTTTGGTTTCATAACATAACCCACAAAAGACTGAGCGAGACACGGAATTGGCTTTGGGAGAGACCAAACTTCCGACTTCTTTTTCTTTGCTTGCTTGCGATCAGCTGCTTTTGGCTTGAACCCTAGTCCCCATGTGCCTTGCACACCATTTGGATAAACTGGATTTACCCTACCTTGTAGTGATGCTCCCAAGCCCTTTCCAAATTGGAAACCATGCTTTAACATTTCAGATGCCATCATAATAGACGTCTCTGACACTCTTGGGATGGGTATAGGTTTCCCTTCTGTTACTTTTTCCACATACACCACATCAGAGGTTTGATACATGATGGTCGGGCGTGTGGTGAAGACTTCAAGGGCTGGTACGTCCAGGCTATTGTTAAACTGTGAGTCATCCTCTCCATAAACCACGACAGCTTGATTATCCCAAGTAAACTTGACCACCTGATGAACTGTGGAGGGTACAGCACAAGCCATGTGAATCTATGGTCGGCCCAGTAACACATTGTACGATGCATCCGTTTCCATGACTTGGAACTCAATGCTGAAGGTAGCGGGCCCAATGGTTAACTCAAGATTGATGATGCCCAAAGATGCTCGAACTCCGCCATCAAAAGCACGAACAGCAGAAGAACTTGCCCTGATTTTGCTCATATCCACCCTTAGACTCTTCAATGTAGACAGAGGGCAAAATGTTCAATCCCGCGCCACAATCTATTAGAACACGTGTGACATAGGAGTCTTCACACTTAACTGAGACATGAAGCGCTCGATTATGACCAGTTCCTTCTGCTGGCAGCTCCTCATCGGTGAACATCACACGATTGGTCTCAAATACTCTGCCAGCAAGTGCTTTCAGATTAGCCACAGTAGTTTGTTCAGGAATGTAGGCCTCATTCAATATCTTCAACAGTGCATTGCGATGTGCTTCAGAGTTCATAAGTAGAGACAAAAGTGATATTTGATCTTGAGTCTTTCTCAGTTGCTCGACGATAGAATAATCTATAGATCTCATTTTCTTCAAAAATTGTTCAGCTTCTTTCTCAGACACCGGCTCTTTGATGGGTCCTTGGTCTTCTCGACCTGGCTTTTCCTTTCTCAATTCTTCCGGGGTAAAACATCTCCCGGACCGAGTTAGACCATTTACATCTGCAGCAACCTCCATGATTTCTTTCCCATTGTAAGACACAATTTTCTTGTTGTAGTTCCAAGGAACAGCCTTTGTACTTTTGACAGGGAGTTGCGCTGCTTGAGTGACGATAACCGGTCCACACTTCTTTGCCTTAACCTCGAAGACCGGAGTTTTCTGGCATGATGCCCCTTGCACAATAAATGTTGGTGCACTGTCATGAACTTTTTCCTGCTTTGCAGCCGAAATTGTGAAACTTGGCTCAACAGCAGTATCTTGCTTTGCTTTGTTGACAACAGATGCACTTGACTTTCCCCTGATTACAACAATAAATGGCTCAGGGCCTTTGATGTTTGGGGAGGGACCAACTGCCTCGATCTGCTTGGCGGCTTTCCCTTTCATGTCCTCTTCTATGCATACCATCCCTACCATGTGTACGTTGTTTTGAACAACATGAGCTGGTAAAGGATTTTTATTCACATTTTGTGTTTCATCCCCCACGACTTTTATCTGATTGTTGTCTATCATTACCTGGATTGCCCTTTTGAGTTCCCAGCAGGATTCTGTGTCATGTCCAGGTGCTCCAGAATGAAGCGCACAATGGCATGAATGATCAACTCTTCCGTTGGGGTTCACTTTTCCCGGGATTGGCTTCAACAGATTGGCTTGTTGCAACTTTTCAAACAAATTAGTGTAAGTTTCCCCATGTGGGGTGAACTGCCTTTTCTCTTGTTGCATGTTTCTCTATTGCATGTTTGGACGAAAACCCTGCGGACCTCGTGGTCGATAAGGCATCTCCTGATGAGCCGGGAATTAAGCATGTGCATGTTGATTGTTATATTGGACTGGAGCAGGGGGCGGATGCCATTGTGGACCAGATAGCGGCTGAGCATAAGATGCTGCATTTACAGGGAATGAGAACTGCGGCATGGCAAATTGTTGGCCATGAGTTGGATAGAATTGTTGTGGCGGGGGTGTCTGAACGTACCCTTGGCGGTCATTGTATCTTCCATCATTTCTTCTCGGTCCAGGACCAACCATTGCCACTTCATATTTCTTTTCTTTCTTCTTCCCAAAAGCACCTGACCCTGATTGCAACGCTTAGGTCGTGGCTCTCAAAGCTGTTTGGCTAACAATCTTGCCTGCTTTGATTCCTCTCTCAATCATCTCCCCAATTTTTACTGCTTCACTGAATTGCTTCCCAAGGGCAGAGGCCATCGCTTGGTAGTATGTTTCGTCAAGCACTTCGATGAATTCCTCAACCATTTTATCATCTGGGATCAAAGGGCTCACATGCGCCGCCTGTTCGCGCCGCCTGTAGGCATACTCTCTAAAACTTTCACCTGGTTTCTTTGTGATCATCTTCAAAGAAGAACGATCAGGAGCAGCCTCCATTTTGTAGCCATAATGGTTCAGGAAAGCGCTGGCCATGTTGTCAAAGGTGACCCACTTCGAAACATCTTGTTGCACAAACCATTCTGTGGCCGGTCCTCCCAAACTGTCCGCACAGTATGCCATCAATAATTCATCCTTCTCGATACCCCTCATTTTGTTAAGGTATATCTTCACATGGATCCTTGGATCACTTTGTCCAGTGTACGGATCAAATTCAGGCACAACAAAACCTTCAGGCAATGGCACATGAGGGAACAAGCACATGTCTTTGTATGAAATACTGGTTTTACCCCCTTGCCCTTGTATGTTTTTCACAGTTTGCTCCAAGCTTTTCAATTTCTGAGCAAAGTCAGCCTCTTCTGTTTTCCCCAATCTTTCGATATCAGCATGTGATCCTGGGTGGTGTCCATGATCATACGACTCAGTGGGGCGGAGTACATTACCCCGAGCTTGGTCGAATTGTTGATCACGGGCCCTTAACTGTGGGTCACTATTTGATCTTTGCAAAGTGTGTCCTGCAGGAACGGTGAATGTTGTGGCAGGAGCTTGGGCTTGGCCATGTTGTCCATGCTGTGGGAATTGTGCCCCAGGTTGTACAGTAGAAGGTCCAGCTACGTTGTCAGTTTCTGGATGTGGACCGAACCCTGGAGGATAACGGGGGTCTTCTACCATTGTATATTGCCCTTGCCCTGGTGGCTGAGTATTCGCCATGAAACCAGCAGCACCTGGCGGAACAGGAAGTGCCTGAACTGCTGTAAAGTTACGGGCCAGCTGCATCATCATTTCTTTCATGGCCGTGAAATCCTTGGCCATCTTAGCCTGCTGTTAAGCCAAGCGAACCAGCTCAGTGTTCTCAGTTCCTTCGGCCATCGTTGTTGGAGTGTTTTCCTGAAGAGGTGCTTCAACCACTTCTGGAACAGGCAGTGGTCCCTTGATTCTGGTGGAATAGGAATGCGGGGCCAGCACGGCAGTTGCTCAAGCTCTATTCAAATCAAAACACGTTAGTGCAAGAAGATAGCATGGAACATGAATTTGCTCATCGGCCTAAACAATGCCTAAGGTCGTTATGCGTCATCCCGAATTGGTTTGGATTAGATCTCCAAGTGTATTATTTGATCTCTTTTCTTCTCTTTTTTTTTTCTTTTCTTTTGTTTCTTTCTTTTTTTTTTGTATGTATTTTTTTCAAGTGAGGCTAGAGGGTGAAATGAATTGACACATAAAAATAAGCAAAATATTTTCATTACTTAAAAAGAAAGAGTACATACGGTGCTTCCGGAGCACGACCAAAAGAAACGTACAAATGACTGAAAAAAGTGAAAATAAATTACAACATGCCAAATTCAAAAGCAACATAAAGTACAACAAAACCAAGATGTAAAATGACAAAAAGCAATAATCTGCATCATCTTGGCCTGATGTATCTACTAAGGTGACTGGGGCACAAAGTCAGCTGGCTCCTTCGGGTCGAACTCGAATGGCTTCTCGGGATCTACTGGCGGGCCTTCTACAAAGGTACGACGCAATCCATTCAAATCTGCTGCAACTCTAGTGACGAAGGGAAGCACATGTGGGAGTATGTCCTCCGCGGGAAGCCTCATATAGTCATCGATGGACCGTGCAACATATGTAGCAGAGTCGTAAACCTGTCGATAAGCTACACTGATGGTCTGTCCTGCATCCTGTATATCTCGAAGTCGGTCCTGTGCTAGCCCTCTGAGCTGCTCACCCTGCTCTAATGCCCTGTCAAGTCGAGCTCGAGAATCTATGGCATCCTGGTGATGATAATCCTCCCTTCTCCTTCTTTCCAACAAAGCTGCCCTGTCGGCATCCCGCTCTGTCAATGCCTGTGAGTGCATGACACGGAGTCGTCTGACTGTGTCTAGGTGCTGATGCGCGAAACCCTCACTCTCTGACTGAGCAGCTCTGGCGGCATCCCTCTCTGCAATTAAGCTTTGTATGGTAGCACGGTATTCCTTCCCAATCTCGTGCCTAGCAAGCTGAACCTGCATATCCAACCTGGCCTCAGTGTCAACCATGCCTGCTCTCGACCTCGCGGGCATCTCTCTGGGTATGGGCTGGTGGTAATACCAAAACTTGTACTCCCGAACAACCTCCCCCTTAAGTCCATCCTGAACCTGTGTGCTTTCTGCGAGGCGCCTCCTAGTATCCCACAAGCGCAAGATCTCACCTCTAAGAGTAGCTGGGTTGAGAGGATAGTCTGACACATATGCACTCATGTCCTCAACTATTGGGATCTCCTGCTTTCGACCCAACTGCCTAAGTACACGCAGAGGAATATAAAGGCTGGGATGCTGTCAAACCCATCAGAACGAGAAAAGGATGGTCCACACATCTATGTACAACCTCCCTCTTAGGAAACCAGCTACACTGCAACAAAATCTTGTCCGGCGTGATAGAGTTCAAGAAAGACCTCCAATTTGGCTCATTTTCTGGGAATTTATACTTCTCGATGTGTTCGAGATGGTATTCAAGATAATCGATGTCACAGCACCTAAGAATATCACGAGGTGGGCAAGGGCGTACACGCTCCAAGAACCAGACCTGTAATAGAAGGTTACACCCCTCAAAGAAACCGCTTTTTCCCTTGTGGCATCGAGTCAAAGCATGAAACATACTACCCAGAATCGTCGGGATGATAGTGGCGTCTGGTGCTACACCATATAAAGCTGCCATGGTCCAACTGACCTTAATAGATATCGCTCTATCCGGTAGTGGGAAAACCAACAACCCTAGCAAAGCGAACACAAAGACTTTAGGACAAAGTTGTACCCAATCTTCATATTTCAGCTTGTCGTGGAACTCAAATCCATACTTCTTAAAACCATTATCGGCCCCAAAACGATCATAAAGGTAATCAAATGAAATCCAGCCTTGGCGAACACTAGCGATTAAGAGGTCTGTTCGTACCTTGATATTACTGAAAAAATCACGCTCATTAACCTTCTTCAGAGCAATCATGCTCCTTTTCTCAAAATCCAGCTTAAGAAGCCCAGCTATCTCCTCGAGGGTCGGCGTCATCTCAAACCCTTTAAAACAGAAGGTATTTTGGTTTGGGTTCCAAAACCCAACTAGTGCACTGATCAAGTCTCGACACGGGACAATAGGTTTAGTCACAAAGTCAGTCATAAAACCAATGTTTTCCTGGACTATATCTTTCTGCATTTTACTCATTGTGTCCCACCAAGACTTTAGAGATTTATCCGATTTGGGTGGGCCATCAGTCATCATAATAGAGGGTGGAATGGCATCAGCAGGGTATTTTCTCTTGACTGTCCTAGAAGATGATGCAGCCATTGTTCCTAATAAAAAAAATGTGTCAAATGTTTGAAAGCCTGAAAAAAACTTAAAACAACTGACCAACAGAGCAAAACAGATGCCTAAACTGCTAATTCGAAACTCCAATTTTCAACAAAACTTTTGTCATTGTAATGACGTAAAGTTGACCCTAAGAGAATCGAAAAATTTTGCCATCATAACGGCACCAAGACTGACTCCAGGAAATTACCAACATTGGTATTTAGATGTAATTTATAAAAGAAAAATTCGACGTTACAACGACGCCACATTGACATCAAAACAAAAAAATTCATTCCAGTGATGACACTACAGTATTTTTGCAAAAAATTCGCCAGCATAACGACGTGAAAGACTGGATCCCAAAAACTTCCAACATCGATATACGAGCCTTTTCTAAAAATTCGCCATTATAACGACGTGAAAACTGACACCAAAATTTTACGACTTTCTAACTACTAAGTATGTATTTATTATTTTTTTTTTTTGTAAAATTTTCGTCATTATAACGACACCAAACTGACATATACAAAAGACGGCCAGCACTGGCGCTTTTACAAAAAAATTGCCACTACGGCAGTATGACTCAATTTCATAAAATAACAAGACATTTACATTTAAAACATAAAATTCACCCTGCTTCCTCACTTTTCCTTTCATTTTTTTTTTCTTTTTCTCTTTTTTCTTTTTTTTTCTTTTGAAATCCGTCTCTCTCCAATTTTGTCAGCATAACAACCTTTCCTAGTCGCATGTAACACATAGAATGCCTTTTAGACAACTCTTTTCCGGAAAATGGGTCCCGTTTAGACAAAAGGTAGTCAACCTAGACAAGTGCAATACCGGTGTATCGCACCTCATTAAGTCGGATATGATGCAGATAATTGGGCCTAAAGGTTTAACTCTTGGTGACACAACTGACTCAGTGTCTAGACTGGCTAAAAACCCGGTGGACAAACCGGGCGGAAAGCGCATCAGGGCCATCTGGAGACAGTGTGTCCGGCCTAAAACCCCGTCGCGCCTTCCTCCTAAATCATGGGCAATTTAGTAAGAAAGTCCCAGATGCCACAAGCAATCTAGTAAGTGCACGTGTGTGTGTGTTTCAGAGACTCAGAGGGTTGCGGAGGAAGACAGTTTATAAATGCAGTTCAACAATATCAAAGCAGTAACATTCAACTTTTCAGGCGATAACAGCAATAAAATATAACAATCAAATATTTAATAAATTAAAACATGCGACAATTTATCAAAGCCAGAGATTCTAGTTTTCACTAATTTCCCCAGCGGAGTCGCCAAACTGTCGCCCTAAAAAATTAATTAACTGCGAGTTGAGTTTATTATTTAAAGGCTCGTGACTGGTGTTCAAAAAGGTACCAATTTATTTAGAGAAAACTCGGAGTCGCCACTTGACATAGTTTAAGATGTGCCAAGTCACCAAAAGGTACCTTGGAACACCTTTGACTCGTCTAATGGTCTGCGTTTAGAGATTCAGGTAAGGTTCTCAGTTGACTCTCGGGAAGGTATTAGGCACCCTCGAGTCCTGTGCCGAGCACAGTTGCTTTGTTGTCGCAATTTTTAATTTATTAAATATGGTTGTTATATTAATGTCGTTAACTTAAATTTGTACTTTGATTGAGAAAATTAAAAGCGTGCCATTCCTTTCCAACCTCACAGAGGACTGGACGAATTTACATTTTTTGATTCAAAATAAATAAAATATATTGCATATTTCCAACCTCGCAGAGGACTGGTCTATCCTTAAAAGAATTTAATTAACTTCAAAAAAAATAATTAATTTAAGATTGGCTTATTTTAAATTTAGTTTTCTTTTAGCCTAATAAGTAGATCACAAATCATACTTATCGTCTTGCCTAATTGCATGGGTCTTTTCGCTCTTATCAATTTGCCTACTCGATTTAATTAAGTACAACCGCAAGGTTTATTAAGTTACAAATTGGGACTCCCAAATTTGCCTTCATTGATAAAAATTTGTATGGATTACGAAAATTATATATAGTAGGCTATCTGTTGAATTGAAACAGCTTTGTAGGTTGTTTATCGAATGAAATATGCTGGATATCATCATTTACGGGCCTGATGTGTCAACTTATGCAAATGTTTTCCTTGGACGTGATATGTCCATTTTCTTATCCAGATTTCAGCACTTTGGTCAACTATAACGAGCACTTTACGGGTCGATGTCTATAACAAAATAAACTACAAGTTGAAAGTGTGATAAACGTCCTAAGTTTGCATAATCGCATGAAAATCATTTGTTACTTCGATTACTCATCATTAAAACTGCCAGAGATTCCAATATTAACAAATATGTGATGGTAAAACACAGCTCCCCCCCCCCCCAAAGATTTACACCAATTATATTTTTAAGAAAGGACCCGAATTAACAACTAACTGGATCACCTTTACGCTACTTATACATTTTTTGTTTCTCATATGCCTCAGCTTACAAACAAACAACTATCAATGGGATATATGCGCAATGACAGATTCCCTTTCTTTTAAGCACAAGTTCAAATTCGGATGAAAGACTAAAATGGACAGAAAAGGCAATTTTTAAGCTACTAAACATGCTGATTCCATTTTCAATTTTATAGCTAAAATCCAAAGATAAATACAAAGTAAAATTGTATTTACCTATTAGCAAGACCTTAAGAGTAACAATGAAACCCCACAAGCTTAAAAATGAGGCAACGAAACGCAGCAAAATCAGCACCCCGGACAGCCCTTAGAACAGTCTTTCAAACTCCTATCTAACCCCTTAAACTTAAAGATTTAAGCTCCAAAAGGCCAATGAAGTAAAGGCCTTTGGTTCTAAATCTCAAACTTAACTCTCTTCTTTTTTTATCAAGTGTTTTTCCCTCTCCTTTTTAGTGTTATTTCAGCTGGTAGTTGTGTGTTAAATGAGGGTAGTAAATGCCTCTATTTATAGCTAAAAAGTGGGGGCTAAAAGGTGGGGTATGGACTTGTACAAAAGTACAAGACCACACCCCTATACTTGAGTGTACTTAGTCCTTATTTTCAGCCAAAGTACAGCAGCTATAGGGCACTATTTCACCCACCTAAACTGTCCCCTAAAGCTGAAAATACAAGTTGTCCAAGTTGGACAAGTACTTGGACAACTAACCTACTTCAAGTTGAAAACAAAATCCCCTTCAATATTGAACTAAAATCTGAAAAGTAAAAATGAAATAGCCTCCTAAACTAAACTTGAAATTATACAAAGAATACTACCAGGTTCTAATCATATCTAACAAAGTCCAGAACCAACAGTTTCGACGACAAGAACAAGCTGAAATTTGAACAGATCAGACACTAATTATTCCTATGTTAACAAGAACAACTAAAAAATCAGATTACTTAGTATCCTTACTAGAAATAACGATAGAAACATACATTTTCTACTCTATGAAAAGCTAACGATACAAAACTATTAACTGATGTGCGTACATATACATACATATTCATGCTTGGATCAGGGAGATCAGAATCATGTTTGAAACCAAGGAATCTCATAGGCTCAATGATGTGCTATAGGATTTCAATACCAAGACTAATGCTAACCAACAACTAAAACAAACTGAAATTGCAAAAGGAAAATAGGGACATTGAGGTTAAAGTTTGATCGTCCTAACAATACCTCGCTGCGGCAGACTTCCACCACGACCACTGTCCTTAACAAAACATTGACATCAATGTTTCAGCATCTCCAGACTCCAACGCACCTAAGCTAAGCATCAATGCCCCCTCTGCTGCCTCGCTACTATTTTACTGCTTCGTCACCTCCACAGAATCACCATAGCAGCCTTCCCTATTATTGAAAATAGCCCTTCCAACAAATCAAACGTCACAGCCCCTATAATTGCCTCCTCACTATTTTTTTTTCAAACAAAACACTACCACCAGCTTCATCAACTCATCACAAACATCATCATCGTAGCCCCAAAAACTAGGTGCAAAATACCCTCGTCGCAACCTCACAGAAACAGCGGGCACGCCATAACAGAAAACAGAAACGAAAAGAAAAAATAAGAAGAAGGAGAAAGAAAGAAAGCAGAAATGGGAAAGGGAACACGGTGAAAGGGGCGGGATTTTTGGGAAACAGGATACGGGGGGTTAAGGGGGAATGAGGAGAAAAGAAAAGGAACAAAAACTCACCGGAAAAGAAAGAAAATCGCCGGAGTTCCGACTTTCATAGCCCGATCTACGCCAAACGGTTGCGAATTTGAAGAAGATAGTCGCTGAAATGAATCAGGAGGCCGAAAGGAGTCGGATGGTATAACTTTTGTATTTTTCCGGCCACCGGAGGTGGTGGCCGGCGGCGGCCGATCGGCGGAAGTACGGCGGGAGACGGTGGCTTGGTGATTTCCAGTGGGTGGTGAAAATTTTGGCATGGTAACACCAGCCTTAGGAGACTTGTGGGTGTGAGAGAATGAAATGAGGGAGAAAGGGTTTATATAAGGTGGGTTTGGGCTTGGGTTAGAGTGTTGGGCTGGTGGGTTAGGCATTGGGCTATTTTTTTTTTTTTACAAATGACCATTTAAAAAAGCACCACATACTAAATTAATCAACAAAAAATCATATAATCTACACCAAACATCACAATTAAACATAGAATTACAACTAAACACATAACAAGCAATTTTAGCATTTTCATATTTTACATCCTAATTAATGACAATTTACTTAAGAATAAACACTAGAAGTACAGAAAAATTTGACGACACGTCCTAAGAATCTAATACGATTATTCTGAACAATTTTATGAGTTTGGTGCCAAAATTAGGTGATTATAGGAGGTTGAAACCAAGTAGGAGTATTATAACATGTCTTTGTTTGTATGCAGACTACAGTAATCAAACTGTAGATGGGGGAATGCTAGATTCTGTGTCTTTCTTTTATTACTCTCTCCGTCCCATTTTATGTGGCACCATTTGACCGAGCACGGAGTTTAAGAAAATAGAGGTTGACCTTGTAAAGTTTCAATTTTACCCTTGAAAGAGTAAAAAGAGAAGATTAGAGTAATAAAAAAGTTGTTGGTAGCTTTAAAAGTATGTAGGGCCTAACAAGGGTAAAATAGAGATGGTACATTAAATAGTTGTCAAATAAAGAAAGGTGTCATTCATTTTGGGACAAACAAAAAATGAAATGCTGTCACATAAATTGGGACAGAGGGAGTACTATAATCTCTTTTTTTTTTTTTTTACTTTACAATGAGGAAAACATCGGTCAAATAGATGGACCTGAAATTAGCAGTATTTCCTTTTCATTTTGTTGTGATGATGGGTGATTGGCATAAAGTTTAGATGTAAATTTAACCTATATACTATTTCCTCCATTTAAAAAAAAATGACATTAGTTTCTTATTAATCTATTGCAAAAAGAATGACACAATTTTAAATTTGGAAACAATTTAACTTCAAACTTACCACTTTACCTTAATAAGATATTTTATAACCACAAAAACTTACCCGCACCAGGTGTTTCTACCCGGCCAATAAATAAACAACACATGTCCTTTTATTTGACTACATCTATTAACACTTAACCATAGTTAACCTCCATTAATTTGCACATGACATAAATAATAATATAATATTCTAAATAATCTTTGGTTGATGCTATTATCTGTTATCTCTTTTAACATTAATGTGAAATTAATACCAATCATTTTTGGTGTCCTAAGAAAATCTATAACTGGGCTACTGGATATTACGAGCTTATGTTGTAGCTTGGAAATTTACATCAACAAAGAAGCACTTTTTTTTATTAACAAATTGTTAAATGCATATTGTGAAAAGAGTATGAAAAATTAATCTGGAAAAAATATTTGTACTTAAGTTCTTATAAAAGATAGTAATGTATAAGAATTTACCAACTGTGAAGCTTAGCAGAATTTTTACTTTGTCAACAAATTAAAAGATAATAACAAAGTAAAATTTTAATAACATGTGAAATTCCACGCATTCCTTTTATTCCTAGATTAACAATGATATAAATCATTATTAATTTTTTGTAGAACTTGTCTTTATAATATACTATCAGCTGAGTCATAGACGGAATACTATGTATTAGTTTCACTATAGAAAGATAAAATTAAAAATTGAGGAGAAAGGACAGAGAGCTTGAAATTAAGCAAGAACATTAGAGGAAAGAATGAAAATAAGCATAAGAGAAACGGATGGCAACCCTAAGTAGCGTTTATAGGATTTTAGTTCCACTTTTAATTTTTATTTATTATAAATATAATTTTTAGTAAATCATAGTTTTTCTTGAATGATTAACTTAACTAAGTTGGGTGTAAACACCCGATACGGGTAAGTTTTTACCCACATTTATCTATAACTTATAATTTATTATGTCATTTTTTTGTAGAATGGAGAGAGTACTACATCTATGACCGGGGATGAAGAATATTAAAGTAGTTGTTGAGAAGAGAGCAAACATCACATTAAAGTTAAGGTGTTAACAGTTTAATGAATTTAAATTTTCAAAGTTGTGAAAGTTATATAGAAATAAATATTGAACATTTCAAAATGAAAAGTAGAGTTCATATAAGCTGAAGTGGAAGGAATAATTATATATCATAACTTTGAAACTTTTTTTTTCTTTTTTGGTTTCCCACCCGGTGTCTGGTACCCTCATTGGAGCTCCGACTAATCCGGATTCGCGCCGCGTAGAGCCCCATTCGGGGGAAGTGCTCCCTACCAGTGATTTTTCCATACCCAGGGCTCGAACCTGAGACATCTGGTTAAGGGAGGAGTAGTCACATCCACTACACCACATCACTTGGTGGTACAACTTGAAACTTGGCTAAGTTGAATTAAACTGATTTTCAGAAAAAGAGAATTATTTTGGCATGGTTATAGTTTGGAGAGTTAATTCCTAAAATGGTCACTAAACTAATACAAAGTAGTTAAAAAAGTCATTTTTCTTTGGTTTGGGATAAAAATATCACTCAACTTATTCAAAGTACCTTGAAAAGTCATTCTCCCAAGTTGTGCGTTCAAGTTCACCGGAAAATAATGATGTGGTAATTTATTTAAGTTCTTTTAATTAAAAATGGACCAAATAAATATTTTAAATTTTTTTAAAAATACTAAATTATTTATTTATGAGATACTGTAATTTACTGATAGATTATTTATTCTTCGTCTTTATATTATAATTATTTTTGGTATATTACTGGTGTATATTAATGTCCTATTTGCATATTAATAGTATGTTTGATTTCCTACTATTTACATATTAATATTATATTTAATTTCCTCCAACCGTAAAGTGTGCATCATATACTAATTATACATATATATGTGTGAAGTGTGAGAACTTCATAAGATAAGAGGGATTATGGAATACTCCCTAGTAATTTGGCAAATCCACTATCCGTTTTACGTCCGCCAGGTCCGTACAAGAAAAGACCCGGTCAAGGTCAAAAGCACCGGCGCGACGCCATGACGGGCCGGTGTCCCTATTCGGTTAAGCTGATTTTAAGGAATACTCAATGGAAAATATCAAAGTGTGGAAATAGTATTATGGTAGTTTTGTAATTAGGTACCACAACAAATATGCTAAAGACTGCAATAAGAAATTATAACTGATGTAGTTATTTGGAATATTCCCAACAATTCTAGTTGAACAATGTAGCGCCATAAGTTTTTTAAATATTTTTGGGCATAATTATTATTGAATTTTATATGTTTTCATATACGATATCTCTTTTATACATTTTGGTTAATAAATTTGGTTTTTACTTTTAAGTTGAATATTTTTCTATAGCATATTTTTATTTTAAAAAAAAATAACAAAATTTGAGAGGTTTGGAGTTTGAATTGTCATAGACAAACTTCATATTCAGAGTTTGAAGTTTGATTTACCATGGTCAAATGTTTAAAATTTTGAGGTGGCTAATACCTAAAATTTTGGCTATTGTGTAAAATTTTGAGGTGGCTAATACCTTAAATTTGATGTTTTTTAAAAAATTTAAAATATTTTGGGTCTATTTTTTTAAAAAACAAAAATAAAATGCCACGTCAACATTTTTTGGTGAACTTAACACACAACTTGGGAGAATGACTGTATAAGTTAATTTGGATAAGTTGAGTGATATTTTTGTCCCAAACAAAAAAAAATGACTTTTTTAGATACTTTACATTAGTTCGGTCAAAAGTCCTTGTAAAGGACAATTTTAAGTTTATGTGCACATCTTACACAAAAAGGTCTAAAACGTATGGTTCCCTCAGATACTAGGGGAGTCTTAGCACAATCTGCTGGGAGCCAATAGGTGTAGAAAAGGTGCAAGATTTGCAGAATTTTTCCTTGAAATGCGTCAGAATTTTATTTTCAAAAATGGTAAAAACGCCAAGGAGCATGGCGTTTTCTATATAAACCTTAACGTTAAGGTGTTAACAGTCCGTTAGTTTAATCTATACAGAAAATGTCATGCCCCCTGGAGTTTTTCAAATTTTATAAAAATTCAGAAAACTCCATGGCCCCTCGTGTTTTCTTTGATAATTTAATATTTATATAAACTCCACGGCTGATAGCGTTTTTCTTATAAATATATACCAAGACCAAAACACCCAAAATAATACATACACTCTAACCTTTCTTTACCTTCTTCACGAGTTTCAAAATACTTAATCGAACTCAATAAATATTCATGGCCTAATTAAACTGGTTCACTTGCACATCTATTGTACCTTCCTTCATCACATCAACTATTTTCTCACTTCTTGTCTTACCCTCTGATGTGTAGGTTAAAGGAAATCTACGGTTGATCCCCTCATTACTAGAGATCAGCTTGTTCTTTCTTGTTTGCTTATGAATTACGTACGGTTAAATGTTTCTTTTTAGTTCTGATTTATGGAATTGAGCTTGTTCTTTTCTTTTAGCTATGTTAAGGATGTAGATTTGGAACTTTAGGATGGACTTCACCGGTTTGTTTTTGCTGCCCCTGCAGACTCTTCTTTTGAAGAATCTGATTCGCTACGAGTAGTGAAGAAGTATAGCACTTTAGTTGGTTGTTGACCAACGGAAAGCATGGGAGAAAAAAACCATTAGTCGTCTATAGAGATCTGGGATTCGGTATTGAATCAATCCTTAATTTCGTTCGGTCGCTATCGTGCACGGTTAAATGTTTCTTTTAAGCTTTGATTATGGAATTGTGTTGTTGGTTTGTTGAGCATTACTTTTACCTGCCATTGTGTGATAGCAGTTGGTTCATTCGTAAAATTTAGTTCTTCCCTTCTACTGATTGTAGAAGAAGATCTGAATATGCTATGTTCGAAGGAATACTAGTTCAGTGTCTTATCACCACGCGTGGGGTGAAATTCTACTGAAAAATAAGTACTTTAAAGAAATTGACTTTCACCATTTGCTTATTCCTTCTTCGCAAAAAAATAAAATTTGTGATGGTGACTGCAGTAATTTTGTAAAACAAGTATTTACCTTCTTAATTAGTTTGTTTGTTAAAAAAAATTATTTTTATTGGTGTTCGCTTAATTAACACTAATTTAATCTCACTTTATGTAATTCAAGATTATTTCGAAAGTCCTAGGGCGCAGAATAGCTTTATTATTGTTATCTATACTGTCAAGTTTTCCCTTTTAAAATGACATTGATCAACTGGGGCTTTGTAGAAACGAGAAAATAGAGAAGAGATTGTGGATTTGTTTATTTTGATAGGTTACAGAGCAGAAAATAGAGATGAGAAAATAGAGAAAAGATTGTGGATTTGTAAGGAGAAAATGATATTGTTCTAAAGTAAAGTATCAAAAGCATGGAAAACTTCACATTATGTCGTATCCCCACGAATGAATAAAGTGCTTCTTTAACTAGTTAATGAATAAACAATAGATGAATTTTAGTTTTTGCTTTGCAAGTATGAAAAAATTAGATACAAATGCTCTTTCTGAATATACACATTTAATAGATGATGATAAATCAATCTGTGTATCCAACCTAACCTTTAAGCAAAAGGAAGTGAACTGAAGAGTTGAATGGCTTTTGGACTGAACAGATATCTCTTACATTCCAAAAATTATTTCCAAAGAAATTCGACAGTGATAATAGATTTATAGAGTAGGATAGACTAAAATATTTTATATATGTTCCTTCTAAACTGAAGCAACTTAATTTCATCCATCTCAAATTCCATGCCTTCTTGATGAAACCTCACATTATCTACCCCCGAAAATATTTAAAATTTGACTGCATTTTTTTAATTGTCTGCTCTCTATTGTCGTGTGCATAGATTTATTTAAAATTTATTTTTATTTTGTTTCGATTATTCAGGTTATATGGATCGGCTAGTCGTGCATCCGAGTCCATTTGACTACCATATTTTGGTTGGACAAAGTGAGCATCGTAATCAGGATGTATGGGATAACGGGACACACGAGACGCTTCGATGTCGGCGTCTTGATGGAGAGTTTTGGCAGCATATTAAGGAGAATCCACTACACGAACGTGTACTACAGTACTTGTGTCGAGCTGGGTTTTATGGGATTTATACAGCTGAACATACATCGGTTCATCATGCAATGATCACATCAATATTGGAGCGGTGGCATCCGGAGACATATACATTTCACCTCAGGACAGGTGAGGCGACAATTATACTCCAGGATGTGTCTACTATATGGCTTACCGGTTGATGGGTTGCCTGTAACGGGTACAGATGATCAGTTACATACTGTAGATTGGCAACCGATGATGCAACGTCTTCTTGGTTGGGCATCACTTGACACAGATTTCGATGGAAGCCGCTTAAAAATGAGATCTCTTATTTCTTAAGTTACATTTCTATACCTGATTACTAGTTGGACTGCTGAGGTTTTAGTTCAAGAAAGTGTTAGATTGTACTTGTTATGGATGATAGGTGGGATTCCTGCCGTTGATATATCCTGTCGTATTAAGTAGATGTATCTAAATTTGCGTGACGATCTAGATCATGTTGGGGATTATGCATGGGGTGCAGCTTCTCTTGCAATACTCTATAGGTGTCTTTGTCGTGGATCACAACGAGGGAGTAATGTTATCGATGACTTTTTATCTCTGCTGCCAGTAAGAAATTTATTATACTTTAAAAAAGTTTTTTATGTTATCGTTTTGATTAAATTATTTATTATATTAATAGTTTTTAGGTATGGATATATGAGAGAATTTTACCATTTAGGCTGAGAAGAGAGTTACAATTAGATGGCCCAAGTTGGGTCATTGCTGGATTTCCTGGACCACCTTGAGCCTCTATTTGGTCGGTCGCACTTCATCACGACACTGAGGCGGCGCACCTTCTTTATTTGTTTCGTGATTAATTGGATTTACTCACGAACGACCAAGTTTATATTTAACTGTTGTTATAATCTATGCACCTCCTTGAGACACTAGAAGGGGGGGTTGAATAGTGTCCTCCGATTTTCGTGGAAGAACATGGTTCTCAGATTTTCTTCTTCTGCTGCCTGGAGCACTCAATCACACAAACATACACACAAGAACACCGGGATTTTACGTGGAAAAACTCCTTGCTCAAGGGAGAAAAAACCACGACCCACACTCTGGGATTTAGAACTGAATCCACTAACACAAGAGCAATGTTTCTGATTACAAACTCTGTAACCAAGGGGCTACACTCTAGACCCTACTTACTACTCAAAGCTAAACTCTAGCTTCTCAGTAATTACACAAAGGTTCACCTAATACATGTGCTTCTGAATAAGCTAATAGGTAAAACTATGAAAGATCTAATCAAAGACAACTTGAAACTTGACGAACCTAGAATGAAAATCTAGACTCGATACCCTGCACGCACACAAGTTGTCTTCTTCAGTTTACTCACGTAGAAAGATGCTAGATCGCCTTTGTATGCTCTCAACTCTCTGTTTGTGAATAACTGATTTCGGCTGCTACTACTACTTGCATATATATGGGTCTTTTTAACCCTAGTAGAGTTCTACAAGGAATCCTTTTAATTAAGGCAAGTCAGGATTCCCAATAACTCCTTTCCTTGTTGAAGTCCAACTCCATTTCACACTTCGCAGACACAGCCTGGACACATCTTCTTTTAGTCTGACTAGGATGTATGTTCAATCACGCGCCACTACTCCTAGTTCCGCAGGGATTTGTAACCCGTACTCTTTTCGATCACCTGTGCCCTTCATTCTAAGGACCAGGTCCTTAGTGAGAACCTAGGAGTCCTTCTTGTTTGTCATGCTTCAAAACCAGCTCTCACCAAATTCCCCCTTTTTGATGATGACAAACAAATGTTGCCCAAGAACCTGAGTAGGCAAAAATACCAGCAAAGCAAACAAACAAAAACAGTATGAATATGAAAAAAACAGATGATGAATTAGGTCACAAACACTCCAACATTTCCTTCTTCCCCCTTTTGGCATCATCGAAAAGATCCGAATCCCTGCATGAACTCGTCAGTGAAACTCAGTCTAAAGCACAAGGCAACAAGTCAGTAAAAATAGCACGCATAAGCAAGAATAAGGGCCCAATCAAAACCAATGACTAAAGCAGGAAACATGCATAGGCATAAGAAAATTTAAAATCATCATCCAGGTTGCGTCAGCAGCACAACCCCAATATTTAGTACACAACAGAACATATTGTCTTAAACATCCAACAACATGAGACCAGGAGATCATAAGAGAGGGTAGACAACAGGTAGAGAGAAGGGATTAGAGCAGAATGGGATAGGATAGGAGGATTCAAAGCTGAACATTGAAGTGTTTGAGAAGTGCCGCAAGTTGCTTCGTATTTTTGGCCCTTTCCATCAACAACTCGGCCTCATACTTGTGGCAATCTATCTTCGAACGATCAATTTCTTGATCCTTCAACTTCAACTGTCTGTGGAGCTCTGTGTTTTCTTCATTCACCTCAAGGACATGCGTCTCCAGCTCCTTCACAGCATCAATAGCCTCCTCGGGTCCATAATCCTCACTTTCCTCCTCCTGCTCTTGCTTGGCCTGCATTGGTCTCTTTGAAGCTCTGCTTTCTCTGAAAAAGTCACAATTTTTCATCACATTAATCCCAAACATCTGGTGAATGGTTGGCTTCTTCCCAGCTTCTAAAGGGACCCCAAAGTGCTCTAGAACCTGCTGAATGATATAGGAATGAACAAGGGAGTGTGGCTTCTGCTCAGTATCAGCAATTCTTTCGATATGTCTAATTATCAGCCCAGGCAAATTTATCTTCACTCCCCTGTCCAGCAGATCCATGTACGTTAGGTCCAAAGCACTGGCCTCGCAGTGACTCTCTCCTCTTGGTAGAAGAAACCTGTGCACAAACTCAAACAACTGTTGATGTGCAGGTTCCATTTCCTTCTTGTCTACCTTCATCTCCTTTCTCAACTTGGGTTTCCCTGAGAATTCTTGACAACATCTAGAGGAGTGACTCCATCATTCCTCTTTGGCCATTTGAGCTTAATATACCTGCAATAACCTTCAGCAGGTATGTCAAGGATTACCCCAAGCTCAGGTCTCCCAAATTCAATCTCCACACCTCTCACAGTTGTGAACACCCTCCTAGCATTGACTCTGCAATTTGTATTGAACTGTCTGATCTCATCAGCATACAACTTCCTGTCTTTGTTGCTAAACAACCCCAACCAGCCTTGGTGACCAATCATTCTGAGTAATGGCTTCATATGAAACTCTTTCTCATCATGCAGGATGCTGCCATGCAACACCTGATGTTTTGAGAAGAAAGCCACTCTGTCAGTCTCATCCTCACTGCCTCTTCTTCTTCTTCTTCTTTTCTCAGCTTCACTGTCAGTATCTGAGTCACTAGGCTCAACATAACTATCTGCATCATCATCACTTTCCTCCTGGGTTTTCTCAGCTCTTCTTTCTTCCTCCTTCTTCCTTGCTTCTCTCTCTCTGACATTAGTCACTGTTCTCTCCAGCTTTCCAACCTTTTCCAATTGTTGTTTTAAAACAGACCTGGTGCCTACCCTTTTGGCCACAGGTTCAACCTTGTCAACACTGCCACTCTCATCACAATCTTCATCAACCAGCCTTGTCTTCAGCACTGGTTTTCCCCCTTTCACTAACCTTCTTCTCTTCTCAGGCTCCACTATGTTTTCTTTCAGGAAAACAACTTCCTCCTCCTCTTCCTCCCCTGCCAATTTTTCATCTTCTTCTCCAAACTTCCTTTTTCTTTTTGGTTCTTCAACCACTTTGGGAGTTTCTCTTAGTTCAGTCTTCTCCAACATTGCCTCCTTCTTTCCTTCTTCCTCAGAATCTGTCCAATCTATGTCTACATCATCAACCTCAGTTGAATTTGGGCAAGCAACAGGCTCTTGCACCAAATTCTCTGGGGCTTCAGCAGATCAAGTCCTCTAACAACTGGACTTCCTGGCACAGATTTTTCCCTAGCTCTCAACCCTATCATCCTCCTTGAACTTTTTTATTACTGTTTCTGCAACATTCAAACTTACACCAGACTCAACTACCACAGGCACCTGCAATCCTTTCCTAAGTTCATCTCCTACCTGGTCACGCTCTGCCTCGCATGAGTTCCCCCTATCTATTTGTTCAACATGCTCAGCACCTATTTTTGTGTCTAACCCTGTCACTAGGGTTTCAGTTTCTTCCATTCCAGGGCTGTTTATATCGACTGAAGTAACAGGTGTAGATAAGATAGGAGCGGAGATTACCTCATGTAGTGGTTGTGATGAACTTTGTACAATGGGTGTAGTGAGAGTCGTCCTTAACTTCAACTTTTTTAACAGCTTTTTGTCCCCTTTTTGAAGAATTTTAGCACGAGCCCTTGCAATCCTTTGAGCAAGTGTGGATGGTGGTGGTTTGTCAGACGTTTTGAACGGTTTTTATGTGTTGCCACAGAGATAGAAAAAATTTTCTGATGTTAGGGTTTTCAGAGAATTTTGATTTTGAAGGGAAGAAGTGAGTGGAAGGTAAGGGGTTGGGAGGTAAGGTTAAGAGAGAAGGGTTTTCGGTGATTTGACAATGTCTTGGGAAGGCAAGGTAGTAATGATAAAAAGGGAGAAAAGCAGCCTTTTTGAAATTTTTGAAAACCGGGAAGGGTTAAGAGTTTTGACGGTTATGGACCTAATTGTATAGTGGGGTCCAACAATCAATTAAAATTCTACCCAGAAAAGGAATGTGTTCCTATAATTTTGGACAGTTATAAGAACATGGAGGATCTCCTTTGACACACGTGTGATTGACAATTTAATTCAGTTATGACTTTCAACATGTAGGGTAGTGTGAGCGTACCTGGACATGATTCCTCATGCTTTGACTGATTCCTTCTTAGTACATGGTATGTTCTTCATGGGATCACATTATTCTTACCTGGTGCTAAAAACTGAACAAGTGTACTAACAAAAGTACCATGTTAGACTGAATATCAATGACAAAATTCAAATATAGACAATCGAATACTTTACTAACCAACCATGAGGATTTTCCTGCTGGATCATCCGTGTATTTTGGTCATCCCTAATTCCAACCTGTTCCTTTCAAACTGTACTTTGTTTAAAGCTTTAGTAAAAATGTCAGCAATTTGATCCTCAGTCCTGCAAGAATTCATAGTGATTAGACCCTTTTCCACATTATCTCTTAAGAAGTGGTGTCTAATATCAATGTGCTTGGTTCTTTTATGTTGGACCGGGTTCTTGGCAATTTTCACTGCACTAGTATTATCATAGAAAATTGGCACAGCACCACACTTGATGCCGAAGTCCTCCAGTTGTTGTTTGATCCACAGCAATTGTGAACAGCATAATGCAGCTGCTACATACTCGGCTTCAGCAGTTGATAAGGCAACAGAGTTTTGCTTCTTTGTAGCCCAGGAGATCAAGCAAGGACCAAGAAAGTGTGCCATTCCTGAAGTGCTTTTCCTATCCACCAGGTGACTTGTATAGTCTGCATCAGCAAAACCAATTAGTTCAAAAGTACCTCCTCTTGGGTACCAGAGACAAAGGTCCTGAGTTCCTTTCAAGTATCTTAGGATCCTCTTCACAGCTGTCAAAAGTGATTCCTTAGGTTTGGACTGAAATCTAGCACACAGTCCTACACTATATACAATGTCAGGTCGACTGGCTGTGAGATAGAGAAGTGATCCTATGATTCCTCTATATTTGGTCTCGTTTGTTGAAGAACCGTGTTCATCCATATCCAGCTTTGTCCCAGGTGCAATGGGAGTAGTCATTTCTTTTGCTCCTTCCATGTCAAACTTCTTCAGTAGTTCCTTGACATACTTCTGCTGGTGAATCATAGTTCCTTCAGGCATTTGCTTTATTTGCAATCCAAGGAAGAAATTCAGTTCTCCCATCATGCTCATTTCAAATTCACTTCCCATCAGATCAAAAAAAGCCTTTGCATAACCCCTCATCAGTAGCTCCAAAAATAATGTCATCAACATACACTTGAACCACTAATAGGTCCTTTCCTTTCTTCTTGAGGAACAGTGTGTTGTCAATCTTTCCTCTTGAGAACCCATTCTTCAATAGAAAACCTGATAGCCTTTCATACCAAGTTCTAGGGGCTTGCTTCAGTCCATAAAGAGCCTTGTCCAGTTTGTAAACATGATCAAGGAATTCATTATTCACAAAGCCTGGTGGCTAAATAACATAGACTCCTTCATTCAAGTATCCATTTAAAAAGGCACTCTTCACATCCATCTGATATAGTGTGAACTCCATGTATGTAGCAAACGCAATTAGCATTCTGATAGCCTCCATCCTTGCCACAGGTGCAAAGGTCTCATCATAGTCAATTCCTTCTTCTTGACTATAGCCTTGCACTACTAATCTTGCTTTGTTTCTCGTCACTATACCATGCTCATCTAGTTTGTTCCTGAACACCCATTTGGTTCCAATTATTGATCTGTCCTTTGGCTTAGGAACTAGATGCCACACTTTGCTTCTTTCAAATTGATGCAATTCCTCCTGCATAGCTAGAATCCAATCTGGGTCTTCTAGGGCCTCCTTTATGTTCTTTGGTTCCACAGATGACAGGAATGCAAAGAAGGCACAAAAATTCTTCAGGGCTGACCTAGTCATGATTCCTGTATCCAGTTCTGATAAGACATTCTCCAAGGGATGAGATCTTTGGTGTTTCCATGGCCTTAGTTTGACATGACTGGAAGAACTCACGTTCTCATCCTGGTGAGTTTCTTCTTGACTTGCTGGATCATCAGCTTCATCAGCAGTTCCCCCTGTCAGATTTACCCCTTGTTCCAATGCACTTGGATCTTCTCCTGATGTCTCTTTGTCTTCAGAATCTTCCAGTTCATGCACACCTTCTTCCCTGCTGAGCCCAATTTCTTGATCGTCTGTCTCACGTTCCTCAAGTGCCCTGTCTGACTCATCAAATACCACATGCATACTTTCTTCCAGTATCTGTGTCCTTTTATTAAACACTTTGTATGCCTTGCTTTGGGTCGAATAGCCAAGAAATATTGCCTCATCACTCCTAGCATCAAACTTTTCAGGGGTTCTTTTCCATTGTTGTGTACAAAGTATTTGCACCCAAAAGGTCTTAGATGAGCAATGTTTGGCTTTCTCCCTCTGAGTAACTCATATGGAGTCTTGTCAAGAATTGCTCTGATTGAACATCTGTTCAGCAGGTAGCATGCAGTATTTATAGCCTCAGCCCAAAAATTTCTTGCAAGACCACTTGACAACAGCATAGTTCTGGCCATATCTTCCAGAGATCTGTTCTTCCTCTCTACCACTCCATTTTGTTGGGGAGTTTTTGGAGCGGAGAAGTTATGATCTATACTGTTCCTTGCACAATATTCAGAGAATTTTGAGTTTTCAAACTCAGTTCCATGATCAGATCTGATGCTAATAAGTTCAAGACTTTGCCTTTTCTGAACTACACCAGCCCAGTCTTTAAAGTTGTCAAAAGCTTCATCTTTAGTGGCCAAGAACAGAGTCCATGTGTATCGAGAATAGTCATCAACAATCACAAACACGAATCTCTTTCCTCCTCTACTTCTGACTCTCATAGGTCCACACAGATCAATATGCAACAGTTCTAGTGGTTTTGATGTGCTTACCACCTTCTTTGACTTAAAGGATGACCTAACATGCTTTCCCTTCACACACGCATCACACATCTTAATGTTTTCAAATCTCTTACTCGGCAATCCACGAACCAGCTCCTTTGATACAAGCTTGTTCAGTTGTGAGAGACTTGCATGTCCCATTCTTTTGTGCCATAGCTGAGAGTCACTCTCTTGTACATTTAGACATGTAAGGTTGTTTTCAGGTAATGACTTCAGCGATGCCTTGTATACATTTTTCACCCTTTTTCCTTCCATTACAGTTTCTCCACTCTGAAGGTTCTTCACAATGCATCCTACAGATGTGAACTTCACTTCATTTCCTCTGTCACATAGTTGAGAGATACTTAGCAGATTGTGTCTAAGACCATCAACACAGTAAATATTCTCAATGGCATGCTCTAGAGTTCTCCCAATCTTTCCAATTCCAACTATTTGACCACTTTTTCCTCCTCCGAAGGCCACACTGCCTCCTTGAAATGCTGCAAGTGAGAGAAAGTTTCTTCTATCTCCAGTCATGTGCCTCGAACAACCACTGTCAAGAATCCAGCTTGGTTTGTTCTCCCTCACTTCAGCATGCAAAACAAATTAGGGGTTAGCCTTAGGAACCCAGACAAGCTTGGGTCCCTTTTTACTAGAGAATGGATAAATCAGGTCCTGTCTAGCCCATTTAGGTAAAATACTTCTTTTGTTTTTAGCCTTTGCCTTGCTTACATGTGTACATTTTTGTTTGATATGACCTGTTTCACCACAAAAGGTACACAGCATGTTGTAGGGTAACCCTACGTACTTGCTTTTAGGGTTATAAGGAGGTAATGGTTTCTTGAATCCTAATCCTTGTTTTCCTCTGTTTTGATTCTCAAGAACTCATTTCATTGCCTCTGATGATTTGTTCCACTTAGTTAACTTGGTAAGCTCAATTTTAGCTTTTTCAACCTTTTGACTTAGAGCCTTGTTCTTCTCAGTTTCCTGATACAGAATTTCATTTGCTCTTTTTAATTCATTTTCTAAAAAGGTTTGGACTTCACTTATTATTTGCTTACCATTTGCACTTTCTTTTAACTGATTACATTCCAGTTCAAGATCGGTGATTTTAGAGTTGGACACCAGAGTCTGTCCTTTCAAAACAACATTGACTTCTTCTAGTTCAATGTTCTGTTTCAGGAGACTCTTGTGTTTAGTTCTAAGATTACTTAATTCTTCAGCTAGTGTGTCCTTTTCAAGCTTCTCCTTTTCATAACCCTCAATCAAGGTAGCAGTGATTAAGATCAGATTTTCAGAAGAATATGTATGCAGGGTTTCTTTTAGTTCAGACAGACATACCTCTGCAGAATGAGCGTCTTCAGTTCTCTCTGTTGCCATGAGAGCTGAGTCCTTCTTTTGAACATCATCTGAGTACACCTCCTTCAGCCTTTCCCAGACTTCCTGGCTGACTTACACTCAGAAATCTTAGCCAGCACATCATAGGTAAGTCCTCTTCTCAAATACCATTCAGCTTTGGCATTTTCCTGAAGCCAGTCAAGGTCTTAGGGATCCAGTTCATCCACCTTCTTTGGCACTAGGACACCATTTGCAGCCCTCTTTACAGGGACATGGGGTCCTCTTTTCACAATTAGCCAAAGACTGTAGTCTGTGGCTTGCAAGAAGGTCTTCATTTGTTTCTTCCAGTTCCTGTAGTAAGTTCCGTTAAACACAGGGAGTTTTGAAGGATCTCTTCCTCCTCTCAATTCTTGAAGATCTTCTTCATCAGAACTGTTTTCTGACATGACCATTAGTGCCAATGGCGAGTCATCTCCAGAATCCTTTTCATGGTCGGATTCACTGTCAGTGGGTCCCCATGTAGCATAGAATGCCTCTTTCTTCTTTCTTCTTTCTGCTCTGAAGTTTGGAGGTCGTCTTGACTTCCTTTTATCTTTGTCAGCTTCCTTTGGTGTCTCCTTCTCTTTTTCCTTGGATGCTTTATTTTTCATCCATTCTATTTCCCACATAGGACAGTCTACTACAGCATGATCCTTTTTGAAACATTTGAAGTACCCTGAGTAGTCAGGACTGTCAACAATGTTCTTCCTGCTAGAACCCTCTTTTCCACCTCTCTTGAATCCCTTGAACCTTCCCAGATTCAGCTTCTGTCTTAAGGCACTCACCGTTGCTGCTTCAACGGATTGAAGATCAATGTACCCATCAGTTTCTTCAGTTTCTTCAAAAGCAAGGGTCTTGTCCTTCAAGCTTCCAACTAGTTCTTCAAGCTTAATTGATTTCAGAGGTTTGGATTCAATGATAGCAGTCATTTTGGGTTCCTATGCTTCAGGCAGCACATTCAGGACTTTATCGACCATCTCTATTTCAGGCAATTCCATGTCCAGGGATCTCATTTCATTAGTGATGATCGTTAACCTTGTCATCATGTCCTGAATTGATTCTTTCTCACCCATGGTGAAAAGTTCAAACTGCCTTTTCAGCATTCTTCACTTGGAATCCTTCACTTCAGTGGTTCCTTCATGTGCAACCTGCAACGCATCCCATATTTCCTTAGCAGTCTTATAAGATGATACACGATTGAACTCTTCAGGGCCAAGACCACAAATGACCAGCCTTTTAGCTTTGTGATTTTTTTCAATCATCTTATAATCCGTTTCATTGAACTCTTCTATTGGTTTAGGTTCCTGCTTAGCAGCATCTCCTTCACCTACTACTTTAGTGGGGATTAGATTTCCTTCAGAGACTATCAGCCAGAGTTGATAGTCTTCAGCACATATGTAGTTCTCCATCCTGCTTTTCCACCAAGCATAGTACTGCCCGTTGAACTGTGGAGGTCTCTGAACTGACTGACCTTCAGTGATGGTAGGTGGTGCACTCATTTTGATCCTTCTTAAGGTGTTAACCTCTCACAAGAAGACCTGCTCTGATACCACTTGTTATAATCTATGCACCTCCTTGAGACACTAGAAGGGAGGTTGAATAGTGTCCTCCGATTTTCGTTTCAAGAACCTTGTTCTTCTGAGGAAGAACATGGTTCTCAGATTTTCTTCTTCTGCTGCCTGGAGCACTCAATCACACAAACATACACACAAGAACACCGGGATTTTACGTGGAAAAACTTCTTGCTCAAGGGAGAAAAAACCACGACCCACAATCTGGGATTTAGAACTGAATCCACTAACACAAGAGCAATGTTTCTGATTACAAACTCTGTAACCAAGGGGCTACACTCTAGACCCTACTTACTACTCAAAGCTAAACTCTAGCTTCTCAGTAATTACACAAAGGTTCACCTAATACATGTGCTTCTGAATAAGCTAATAGGTAAAACTATGAAAGATCTAATCAAAGACAACTTGCAACTTGACGAACCTAGACAAAAAATCTAGACTCGATACCCTGCACGCACACAAGTTGTCTTCTTCAGTTTACTCACGTAGAAAGATGCTAGATCGCCTTTGTATGCTCTCAACTCTCTATTTGTGAATAACTGATTTCGGCTGCTACTACTCCTTGCATATATATGGGTCTTTTTAACCCTAGCAGAGTTCTACAAGGAATCCTTTTAATTAAGGCAAGTCAGGATTCCCAGTAACTCCTTTCATTGTTGAAGTCCAACTCCTTTTCACACTTCGCAGACACAGCTTCATTTAGTCTGACTAGGATGTATGTTCAATCACGCGCCACTACTCCTAGTTCCGCAGGGATTTGCAACCCGTACTCTTTTCGATCACCTGTGCCCTTCATTCTAAGGACCAAGTCCTTAGTGAGAACCTAGGAGTCCTTCTTGTTTGTCATGCTTCAAAACCAGCTCTCAACAACTGTAGTAGATCTTTTACTAACATAAGGAACTGAAGTTTGGATGTCCACCTTATAAACTAACATAAGGAACTTAAGGAGCTCGAGAAGGTACATACTGTCACGACCCAATTTCCAAAGGCTCGTGATGGCACCTAAACAACATTTGCCTAGGCGAACCAATGAAATAAGATGCGGAAAAGAACAATAATGTGAAAAGATCATAAATGGATATATAAATATAAAAGTGTGAAGTCCAAAAGAATATATCCACAAAAGAATTGGAGCATTCTAAGAGTGACTCAATAAAGTATGAATATACATCAAAGAAATCTGAGTCCTATCTCTAAGTGACTCCGGCGGTATGCCACCACGGTCTGTGTGGTCGGCTCACCTCAATCAAAAGTCTCAGAAGCCTCGGGAACCGCTAACGTCCGGGCTGCTGACTGGATGAAGGACCTGCGCACGTAGCAGAGTAAGTTATGAGCCGAAGCCCAGTAAGATCACCGACAGGCCCGCTAAGGTACCCTTGCGGGATAAGTCGCTACATGCATCATAAGCAACAACATACTATAGTAATCATACAATAAATTAGTGAAATCACAAATAGATGTAACACATTCCATACACACAAGTAGTAACCAGAAGTCTCAAGGATTATGCCCATCCAACGTAGGGCATAGGTCAACTCAGCGGCAGTTTGGAGGTCCAATCTCTACTCCCGTGCCGACTAACCTAGACCTACGATGGACTAGCAACACCACTACTAAGTATTAACCATATACCGTGACCCGAAGTCACTATCACAATCATGAATAAGTAGACCAACGACCCGTAGTCGTTGGCTCATCTCAAATCTGTCTACGATCGCACCACACCCCCTGTCAAGTGCGTCGTATCTCAATAAATCAAGTGACCACACCACACCCCCTGTCAAGTGTGTCACATCTCAAAGATCAAGTGTCCACACCACACCCCTGTCAAGTGTGACACATCTCATAGTATAGGCGACACCACACCCCCTGTCAAGTGTCCCTCTAACAGTATTAATATCCACGACATTAATAACAATAACAGAAATAATAACAGAAATATTAATAACGATAATATTTCACAGTCACCGTAACCCAGGTTGGTTATGCTAGCTGAACGTAAGGCGAAGGTTAACCCGACCACAGTTTGGGGGTACAATCCCTACTCCCATGTCGTCCAACCCAAGGTTACGTATAGACAGCACTACCCAACCCGGCACGTGAACAAATCAAGTACCAATATCATACAAAAGCCGGCAAAATCCTCGGCAAGACATTTATCATGACATGCCGGCAACATCCTCGGCCATGTCCCAAGTTCTTGCTATCTAAGCATGGCGTAGCAAGCGTTACTACGATATAAATTTAAGCTACCTCGACGTAGCGTTTAGACCGGCACATACCTCGGTCGAGTCACAATCTCGCTATTTATAACAAACAATAATAGCAAGTAATTCACATCATTAATCCTAACCATTGTTAGGTATATATATGCGTACATGAAGCATACTAGCATGAAGGAAGAGTCCACAAGCACAATAGAGGTCAAGTCTCACTTACCTCGAAATTCGGGCTCAAATGCCGGGAAGAATCTCCTTTCCCGCTCGCTTTGTCCGCGAAGGACTCTCCACTAGGTCTATTAAGACAAGATATAGCACATATGAGTGCTCAATTATAGCTATTTAAGCCTATAGGCATCCTAGGGTGAAAATTACCAAAATGCCCCCGGGTAGGGCCGAGCCCAAAATTTACAAAATGTACTTTTCCGGACTCCCCACGCTCCCGTGAGTCCAAAAGTACACTTAGATTCCACATGCGAGCCTTGCTCGATGTCTTTCCCCAATTCTTAAGAATCTAGGGTTCTAACCCATTTCCAAGAATCAACCCTTTGATTCTTGTGTTAATCAACATAAAGATGGATTGAAAGGGCTTACCTTAAGTGTAAGTATGATTGGGTCTTCAAGAAATACCCAAAAATCGCCTCAAGAGCTCACCAAATGATTTTTATAAGTTATGAACCGAAATGGCCCGAAATGGCCTTTTTATAGCAGTTTTTTCTTTTTTTGCCTCTGTAACAGCTTCTTTTGAAAAAATCATAAGTTTGGATAGAAATGTCCAAATGACCTGAAACCGGTGCCATTAGACCCATAACTCAAAGGGCTACAACTTTCATGTTTTGAGTTTTTCCTAATTCCTTACGGATTGGCCGAAAAATCAGCTTTTATCCGGCTGTTTGCGCCAAAACAGAACAGAAAAGTCGCACCAGATTTTCTACTATTTTAGGGGCAAAACAGGACCCTACGAAGCTCGGAATGATCCCAAATTTTGCACACAAGTCATAAAATACTTGGGTGACATGCTCGTCAAGACGGAACTCAATTCGGACCTCCAGAACTCAAAAAGTGGGTCCCACGGCAAAGGTTCAATTTTCGACTTTCGCCAAAATAGCGAAATTTAACCAAACGACCTCGGAATCCAATTCCGATACGAACCTAACGGAACTTTCGGATCTCTCATCGGAGCTCATTTGCTCAAATCGAGCTCGGAAACCTCTTTTAACTCTTTTAAACTTCCGAAACGGGGACTTTATCAAAAGTCCTATCAAACGAGGTCCGTTTTCAATTTTGAAGGTTGCTACATATCATAAATGACGAGACGGACCTAACGGTGCGCTCGGATTTTCCATCGGGGTTCGTTTACTCAAAATGACCTATCGAAACCCCAAATTCCTTTCCGGAATTTCATAAACGGATCCTTTTCTCGAAAACCTATCAAACGGACTCCGTTTCGACTCAGATTTCACAGACGGGTCATAAATCACCTAACGGAATTTTTGGGACTGTCGACACGCAAATCGAGGTCTCGGATCCCGTAACGACTATTTGAGGGTCGTTACATTCTCCCCCACTTAGACTCTCGGCCGTCCTCGGACGAGCCTAAGTCTAAGGTAGGATCCACACACTAGCCACGGAGCTGGCACGGATTTCGAGGACCCCTCGGTACCACCCGAAATCAATAAAACTTAAAAATGCAAATTCAGGCTTAGAAAATACAAGGATTTCATACCTGAATCATCGAACAAGCGCGGATGCCTCTCACGCATCTCGGACTCAAGCTCCCAAGTGGCCTCGGCAATGGAGTGATGCCCCCACTGAACTCTCACAAGTGGGATCACCTTCGATCTCATCTTACGGACCTCTCTAGCCACAATAGCAATAGGCTCCTCCGAATAAGCTAAGTCGCCATCTACCTCCACGGAAGCCATATCGATCACATGAGACAGATCGTGAACATACTTCCGGAGCATGGACACATGGAACACCGGATGAACAGACAGAGAGGGAGGCAAAGCCAGTCTATAAGCAACGGCGCCAACGCGCTCCAATATCTCAAAAGGCCCAATGAACCTAGGACTGAGCTTGCCTTTCTTCCCAAATCTCATAACACCCTTCATGGGCGACACTCTGAGGAATACCCGGTCCCCAACCATGAACTCAAGATCTCTCCGCCTCCGATCTGCATACGATATCTGCCGGCTCTGATCCGTGCGGAGTCGATCCTGAATAACCCGGACCTTATCTAAGGTCTGCTGCACCAAATCGGGCCCCAACACCTGGACCTCACCAGACTCGAACCAACCGATAGGCGAGCGACATCTTCGACCATACAATGCCTCAAACGGAGCCATCTGGATAGAAGCCTGATAGCTATTATTATACGCAAACTCTACTAGCGGCAAATGGCTATCCCAATGGCCTCCAAAATCAATAGCACACGCCCTCAACATATCCTCAAGGATCTGAATGGTCCGCTCAGACTGGCCATCAGTCTGCGGGTGAAATGCAGTGCTGAGATCGACCCGAGTACCCAGCTCTCTCTGAAAAGATCTCCAAAACTGAGCTGTGAACTGAGCACCTCGGTCAGAAATGATAGAAACAGGAGCACCATGCAATCTCACAATCTGCTCAATGAAGATACGAGCCAGACGCTCCGAGGTATAAGTAGTCCTCACTGGAATGAAGTGAGCCGACTTCGTCAGTCGATCAACTACTACCCACACCGAATCATGCTTACCCACGGTCAGCGGCAAACCAACTACGAAATCCATAGTGATCTGCTCCCACTTCCACTCGGGAATGGGCATAGACTGGGTCTCCCCGGCTGGCCTCCGGTGCTCATACTTCACCTGCTGGCAATTCAAACACCGAGATACATAATCAGCAACATCCCTCTTCATCCCTTTCCACCAATACAGCTCTCGAAGATCATGATACATCTTCGCAGTACCCGGATGAATGGAATATCTCGAACTGTGAGCCTCTGCCAAAATCATCTGCCTCAGCTCCACAATGGCGGGAACACATACCCGGCCGTTAAGCCGCAAAGCACCATCATCACCAATCACGAACGAGGACACTCCCCCACTCAGGACCCTGTCCCGGAGATCTCTCAGATAAGGATCCTCGAACTGCCTTTCCCGAATCTGGGAAGCTAAAGACGACTGAGACCCCACATATGCAAGCACCCGGCCTGGAACAGAATCATCAAACCGAACCCCACTAATGGACAAAGCCTGCAACTCACAGGCCAACGGCCTCATATCAGCATCAAGATAGGCGAGGCTACCCATGGACTTCCTACTCAAGGCATCGGCTACAACATTAGCCTTTCCGGGATGATACCGGATAGAAAGATCATAATCCTTCAGCAGCTCTAACCAGCGGCGCTGTCTCCCGTTCAAGTCCTTCTGAGTGAACAAGTACTGGAGACTCTTATGATCGGTGAATATCTCACATGGCTCGCCATAAAGATAGTGCCTCCACAACTTCAGTGCAAACACGACAGCTAACAGCTCCAAATCATGGACAGGATAATTCTTCTCATGGACCTTCAGCTGTCTCGAGGCATAAGCTATCACCTTACCCTCCTGCATCAGAACGCTACCCAGGCCAACACCCGAAGCATCACAATATACGGTGAATCCCCCGGATCCACTAGGCAAGGCCAACACTGGCGCTGAAGTCAACAGAGTCTTAAGCTTCTGAAAGCTAGACTCACAGGCATCGGACCACAGGAAAGGAACATTCTTCTGGGTCAACTTCGTCAGAGGTGCTGAAATAGAAGAAAACCCCTCGACGAACCGCCGATAATAACCTGCCAAGCCTAAGAAACTCCGAATCTCTGTAGGAGAAGTAGGCCTAGGCCAACTCTGAACGGCCTCTATCTTCTTCGGATCAACACACACCCCATCCTTGGTCACCACGTGACCTAGGAAAGATACAGAACTGAGCCAAAATTCACACTTGGAGAATTTGGCATACAACTGCTGATCCCTCAGAGTCCGAAGAACAACTCTCAAATGCTGCTCATGCTCCTCCCTGCTCCTCGAATAAACTAAGATATCATCGATAAACACAATGACGAAGGAGTCAAGGTAGGCCTTGAACACTCGGTTCATAAGATCCATGAAAGCAGCTGGGGCATTCGTAAGCCCGAAAGACATCACCAGAAACTCATAGTGGCCATATCGGGTACGAAAAGCAGTCTTGGAAACGTCCTCGGACCGAATCCTCAACTGATGATACCCCGACCTCAAATCAATCTTCGAGAAGAAGGTAGCACCCTGAAGCTGATCAAACAAATCATCAATACGCGGCAAAGGATACCTATTCTTGATAGTAACCTTATTCAGCTGCCGGTAATCAATACACATCCGCATAGAGCCATCCTTCTTCATAAATAATACCGGGGCACCCCATGGAGACACACTGGGCCTAATGAAGCCCTTATCGAGCAAATCATGAATCTGCTCCTTCAGCTCCCTCAACTCAACAGGAGCCATACGATACGGGGGAATAGATTTAGGCTGAGTGCCTGGCAATAGATCAATGCAAAACTCTATCTCCCGCATAGGCGGCAAACCCGGCAAATCATCAGGAAACACATCCGGATACTCACAAACAACCGGAACTCTATCAAGGGATAACTCCTCTGCCCGGACATCCCGAACTGAAGCAATATATCCCTCGCACCCACTAGATATCATCCTCTGCGCCTCTAAGAAAGAAATGATCCTACTCTTCGGAGAAGGCCTGGAACCTCTCCATACAACCCGAGACTCACCCTCTGCCCCGATCGTCACGGACTTGGCATGGCAATCCAAAGTCGCATGACAGGAAGCCAGCCAATCCATGCCCATAATGACATCGAAATCTGACATATCGAGCAGCATCAGGTCCACTAAGGACTCTACACCACAGATGGAGATCATACACTGCCGATAACCCCTATCTACACATATAGAAGACCCGACAGGGGTGGCAACCATAAAGGGATCATCTAAGAAGACCAGATCCCTGCCCAAGCAAGGGGCAAATCCCGGCGACACATACGAATAGGTAGACCCCGGATCAATAAGAGCATAAGCATCGCGGCCACAGACAGAAATAATACCTGTGATGACATCATTAGATGCCTCAGCATCCTGACGAGTCATAGCATAGACCTGCGCCGAGCCTCCTGAACCCGGAGCTCTCTGAGACTGCTGTCTAGGAGGAATCTGAGAAATGGGCCTGGCGGCCTGAGGACCAGATGGTACCATAGCTGCGGATCCCTGGCGACCAGATGAAACATAAGGGCAACTCCTGACATAGTGCTTTGGAGACCCACACTCAAAACATCCATCACCTCTACCTCCTCTACCGCCTCTACCACCTCTGCCATGACCACCTCCAGACGAACACCTCCCATGATGCCTCTGATGGCACCTCCCGCACTGCGGCGGACCAGACTGCGAAGAGCCACCCCGCCTCTGGGATGACTGAGGCCTCGGGGTCTCTGAAGAAAAATCCTGGGCAGGCAAAGCAGCAGCCTGGGGCCTAGATTGAGAACGGCCCTGATGACCCTGACCCCTCTGAGCGGATCCACTATACCCACCAGACCGACGCGACCTCTTGGCCGCCCTCTCCGCGTCAGCCCTGGCGAAGATATCCTCCATCCGCCGCGCCACATCAACTATCTCAAAATATGACTTGTTGCCCATATCAGGGGCAACAGCTACCTGCAAGCGGGGATGAAGACCCTCAACAAACCGGAGGACCTTGTCCCTCTCCTGAGCCACCATAGCCGGTGCAAACTGAGACAACCACAAGAACCTAGTGTCATACTCTGAAACAGACAGGTTTCCCTGCCTCAACCCCTCAAACTCGCGCCTCTGAGCATCGTGCTGACTCTGGGGCACGAACCTGCTCATGAACATAGACACGAACTCAGCCCAAGACAAAGGAGGGAGGTCACTAGACCTCTGCCGCATCATGGAGACCCACCATGTCTCCGCATCTCCCGATAATCTGAAAGAAGCACACTGCACCCCTAAGGTGTCTCTAGTACCAAGAACTGTCAAAATCTTCTCACACTTCTGAATGTACCTCTGGGCAGTACATGTAGCTGAGGTACCATCGAACTCTGGAGGCTGAAGCTTCATGAATGACTCTATCCTCCTGGCAACCTCCTCAGTGCCCATAGGAGGAGTAGAAATAACAGGACCTGCCTGAGGAGCAGAAGCAGAAGGCTGGGCAATATGATCAGGAGCAGCCTCAGAAGTAGGCGTGCTCATAACAGGTGTGGTCGGCTGAGGAGCCGAAACAGGAGCTGCAACATCATCTCTGACAGGGACCTGATGGCTAGACAAGGCCATCAGTCTCATATACTCCTCTGAAGAGATCACAACGGTGCCTGGCACAACAGCAGGCACAGGGGGAATAGATGCTGACAGAGTCGCTGCGGACACCGCAGGGATAGCTGTGTCCTGCCTAATGGCTGACGGGCGACCTGCCCGAGTCTTCTTAGCAGCTGGCGGCTGCGTAGGTGCTGATGGCTCTCCCGCAGACGCGGGTGTAAAAGATGCAGCCCTCCTGGCTGAGGATGCTCGCGTCCTCGCCATCTAATACAATACACGAAAAAGGGTCAGCACCTATATAAGCTACTCAGCACGAATAGAGATGAAACGAAGGGAAAACATTTCCTAACATGCCCTTGTAGCCTCTCGCTCATAAGTATGGTCGACAACATACCCATAAGCAAGACTCTACTCAGACACTGCTCCAAGACTCCTAGGACTCGAATTAGAACCTAGGGCTCTGATACCAAACTGTTACGACCCAATTTCCAAGGGCTCGTGATGGCACCTAAACAACATTTGCCTAGGCGAACCAATGAAACAAGATGCGGAAAAGAACAATAATGTGAAAAGATCATAAATGGATATATAAATATAAAAGTGTGAAGTCCAAAAGAATATATCCACAAAAGAATTGGAGCATTCTAAGAGTGACTCAATAAAGTATGAATATACATCAAAGAAATCTGAGTCCTATCTCTAAGTGACTCCGGCGGTATGCCACCACGGTCTGTGTGGTCGGCTCACCTCAATCAAAAGTCTCAGAAGCCTCGGGAACCGCTAACGTCCGGGCTGCTGACTGGATGAAGGACCTGCGCACGTAGCAGAGTAAGTTATGAGCCGAAGCCCAGTAAGATCACCGACAGGCCCGCTAAGGTACCCTTGCGGGACAAGTCGCTACATGCATCATAAGCAACAACATACTATAGTAATCATACAATAAAGTAGTGAAATCACAAATAGATGTAACACATTCCATACACACAAGTAGTAACCAGAAGTCTCAAGGATTATGTCCATCCAACGTAAGGCATAGGTCAACTCAGCGGCGGTTTGGAGGTCCAATCTCTACTCCCGTGCCGACTAACCTAGACCTACGATGGACTAGCAACATCACTACTAAGTATCAACCATATACCGTGACCCGAAGTCACTATCACAATCATGAATAAGTAGACCAACGACCCGTAGTCGTTGGCTCATCTCAAATCTGTCTACGATCGCACCACACCCCCTGTCAAGTGCGTCGTATCTCAATAAATCAAGTGACCACACCACACCCCCTGTCAAGTGTGTCACATCTCAAAGATCAAGTGTCCACACCACACCCCTGTCAAGTGTCCCTCTAACAGTATTAATATCCACGACATTAATAACAATAACAGAAATAATAACAGAAATATTAATAACGATAATATTTCACAGTCACCGTAACCCAGGTTGGTTATGCTAGCTGAACGTAAGGCGAAGGTTAACCCGACCACAGTTTGGGGGTACAATCCCTACTCCCATGTCGTCCAACCCAAGGTTACGTATAGACAGCACTACCTAACCCGGCACGTGAACAAATCAAGTACCAATATCATACAAAAGCCGGCAAAATCCTCGGCAAGACATTTATCATGACATGCCGGCAACATCCTCGGCCATGTCCCAAGTTCTTGCTATCTAAGCATGGCGTAGCAAGCGTTACTACGATATAAATTTAAGCTACCTCGACGTAGGGTTTAGACCGGCACATACCTCGGTCGAGTCACAATCTCGCTATTTATAACAAACAATAATAGCAAGTAATTCACATCATTAATCCTAACCATTGTTAGGTATATATATGCGTACATGAAGCATACTAGCATGAAGGAAGAGTCCACAAGCACAATAGAGGTCAAGTCTCACTTACCTCAAAATTCGGGCTCAAATGCCGGGAAGAATCTCCTTTCCCGCTCGCCTTGTCCGCGAAGGACTCTCCACTAGGTCTATTAAGACAAAATATAGCACATATGAGTGCTCAATTATAGCTATTTAAGCCTATAGGCATCCTAGGGTAAAAATTACCAAAATGCCCCCGGGTAGGGCCGAGCCCAAAATTTACAAAATGTACTTTTCCGGACTCCCCACGCTCCCGTGAGTCCAAAATTACACTTAGATTCCACATGCGAGCCTTGCTCGATGTCTTTCCCCAATTCTTAAGAATCTAGGGTTCTAACCCATTTCCAAGAATCAACCCTTTGATTCTTGTGTTAATCAACATAAAGATGGATTGAAAGGGCTTACCTTAAGTGTAAGTATGATTGGGTCTTCAATAAATACCCAAAAATCGCCTCAAGAGCTCACCAAATGATTTTTATAAGTTATGAACCGAAATGGCCTTTTTATAGCAGTTTTTTTTTTTTTTTTTTGCCTCTGTGTCAGCTTCTTTTGAAAAAATCATAACTTTTGATAGGAATGTCCAAATGACATGAAATCGGTGCCATTAGAACCAAAACTCAAAGGGCTACAACTTTCATGTTTTGAGTTTTTCCTAATTCCTTACGGATTGGCCGAAAAATCAGCTTTTATCCGGCTGTTTGCGCCAAAACAGAACAGAAAAGTCGCACCAGATTTTCTACTGTTTTAGGGGCAAAACGGGACCCTACGAAGCTCGGAATGATCCCAAATTTTGCACACAAGTCATAAAATACTTGGGTGACATGCTCGTCAAGACGGAACTCAATTCGGACCTCCAGAACTCAAAAAGTGGGTCCCACGGCAAAGGTTCAATTTTCGACTTTCGCCAAAATAGCGAAATTTAACCAAACGACCTCGGAATCCAATTCCGAAAGTTGCTACAAGTCACAAATGACTATACGAACCTAACAGAACTTTCGGATCTCTTATCGGAGCTCATTTGCTCAAATCGAGCTCGGAAACCTCTTTTAACTCTTTTAAACTTCCGAAACGGGGACTTTATCAAAAGTCCTATCAAACGAGGTCCGTTTTCAATTTTGAAGGTTGCTACATATCATAAATGACGAGACGGACCTAACGGTGCGCTCGGATTTTCCATCGGGGTTCGTTTACTCAAAACGACCTATCGAAACCCCAAATTCCTTTCCGGAATTTCATAAACGGATCTTTTCTCGAAAACCTATCAAACGGACTCCGTTTTGACTCAGATTTCACAGACGGGTCATAAATGACCTAACGGAGCTTTTGGGACTGTCGACACGCAAATCAAGGTCCCGGATCCCGTAACGACTATTTGAGGGTCGTTACACATACATGGTCTTTTTCCAAGCTAAGATAGTATTAATTTAGAGAACTTATTGAGTATTTAAGAGATATTATTTTTTTAAGAAAACATCCTTAACTTGCAGGTATGATGGTTAGGTTTCTATATGTTGAAATTGCAGATATTTTAATTGTTGAATTGTATATGGAAATGAACAAGTTTGAGCCTTTTCTACTGTATTAAAATATTTCTATTTTTGCGATTTCTGAAGAACAACCTACTGTCGAGTGCCCACTCTATAATGCATATAAATTTTCACAATTGAGTTGATGCTAGTTACTGTATTTTGTGCACCAATAACTCATTACTCAATTGAGTCATCTTTTACTAAATTATTCTAATTAATCTCTTTGTTTGTTGTTGGAAAAGTTCAATTGGCAGCCTTACAGTGACAATATCTCAGTTGTATTGCCGGATTACTGTACTCGAGGACAAGATATCTGGCTTGCTATTGTACCTTTTATCGCCTGGGATGCTATCGAGTGGCACCAACCTGATAGGGTGTTACGTCAGTTTGGATTGGCACAATGTATCCCCCATGATATAGAATGGAAGTTCAAGCATTTTGATGTTGATCGTAGGGGTAGGGCTGGGACTAATTGGGAGCATAAGTATGCAGCTGAGGTTCATTTTTGGAGTGAACGAAGGAATCGATTAGCATTTGGAGAAGTTCAATTTGGTGACGAGGTAGACAATGAGTATGTTAATTGGTATAATAGTATCACACGTCACCTTGTTAGTAATCCATCTCATCAATTGAACAAGAATATAAAACCTTAGCTGGTTCGCACGAGGTTTTCGTGAGATTCTTGAATTTTTTTTCACTCAAGTAATTAATTCACTCGTAAGACTTACTTGACGTTCCTTTTCACTATACTAGGCTAGATGCTTGCATTGGATTTATAAGGATTTGCTCGGGTTAATAAGTAATGAAATTTCAGTCGTCCGTGAAATTGGTATTGTAATTCATACCCTTCAACTATTTCATGGCTATACTTGGATAACATTTTTTAAACACAACTTGTAAATGATTAGCTCATGGCTATGGTTGGAAATGTAATGAATTTATCTCAACTATTTAGTTGCTGTTACGCAGCCTATTTAGAAGCAAACACTTATGGCCATCCTTGAAGATCATAAAAAAATGGGTTATACTCACTATAAAGTGGTATGTTGGGTACTTCTTCGACTGGATGTTGATGATCATCATCACCGCCACTTTCTTCACCAGAACTTGCTATCTCATCATAATCATATTGGTCATTTGGGATATCACCTTTAGAATCATCATCGCCTTGATCAACATGATGATCAGCCTCTACTCGAGCTTGTATTTCAGATACTCTTCGTATCTCAAGAAATTCTAATGTCCTGCTAGGTCCTGCACCATCTCTAAAATCATAACAAGGGTTATTATGATTGGAAAAATTCATCTCAAAATCAGTATAACCATGGCCTTGACTGCTTGATGGTAAATCATTTTGATGCGATGTACATTGTGTTAACAAGCTTGTAAAAGTAGAAAATTCAGGTAACACACTCATTACTTCAGGAAATGGCTCATTAACATGATGCTCATTAACCCCCAACAGTTCAGTCTAAATGTATATCTCAAGCAAACTAAGGTTCATCACGCACAGTGTCAGGTGTCGACAAAAAATCTTTCAAAGATTCAGAATCAACAATTGGAAATTCTATGTAACGAGCACAATCCTGCACAGTTGAATGTGGCCATCTCCTAGAAATAACAAGTATTACCTCAGCAGGGTTGGTTTTCATTCTAATATGCAGGTTCCTAACCAACCAATCATACTCAGGATCTGGCGACATTTTAATGATGGCATGAGGACGCTCACTATAATCAACTGTGTTATTTTCAGAAATAATTTGCACAACCCAGTAAAATGCAACTCTCACACGGCTATCATTCAACATTTTTTAACCCTGTTATAATTAAAATAATAATATCAGTAAGTATGCAACATAAAAAAAAATTAAACATATCAAGAAAACATATGACTTACTAGATTAAGCAGAATAACTAAGAAAAACTACTAAGAAAAAACTTGAAGAGAAAAGCTAAGAAATTTAGTAACATTTGTTGAACGGTGTACAAAAGGGAGATGAATTACAATGTTTTTGCAACCCTCGGTTATATAGAAAATATTTGCTAAACACAATAATTGTGGGTACTATTGCCACTACTAAAAACGCTATCTATTGTGTATTTTACAAAAAGTCGAAAAACTGAAAAGCTGAAAAGCCTGACTATTTATTGACAATTAAAGAAAACGCCATCAACTGTAGAGTTTTTATAAATATTAAATTATCAAAGAAAACGCCAGGGGCTATAGAGTTTTCTGAATTTTTACAAAATTTGAAAAACTCCAGGGGGCATAGCGTTTTCTATGTTTTCTGTATAGATTAAACTATAGAAAACGCCATGTCCCTTGGCGTTTCTACCATTTTTGGAAAAAAATTTCTGACACACTCATAAATTGAAAAAAGTTCATATTTCAATCCATTTCAAAAAAAAGTTCAGATTTGCAAGTACAAAGAGGATGAACTAAAGATGTACTAGATAAGATTGAGTGAGCAATTTGAGATGAATGCAACAATACCATTTAGTGTTAAATAAGTTGAGATCGATTATATGAGTCATTACTAATCCATATTTCATTTAAATTTATCTTAGATCCAATTCGAGATTAATGTAATAAGAAAATAAATAAGATTGTTATTCTACATGATGACACTCCCCTTACAAATAGACTAAAGCACGAAAAATATAGAACGGATTCAAATTACCCTTGCAAGAGCAAGAAATGACTTGCAATATCTGGTTATAGAAAATACGATCAAGAATTTTAATTAATGATCAACATACACCAAGTATAATGAAATTAGAGAAACATAGTACATGTAATTTATTTCCTAGCATCATGATCGTTAATTATAAAAAATTGAAGGTTAACATCTAGTGTGAACGTACAAAGGATTGATAGCGGAGATCAAATCACCAGGATTCAAATAAAGAACACTGCACGTTTAATGACCACTATTCTAATGTCACGATGCGAATGTTGGACACAAAATATTGATTTAACAAAATTCAAAGACTCGATATTGGGTGTCTAATTACCAGAATTAGAAGTTTCAACACCAGAATCTGAATTATCAGGATTTGGAGAAGGGGCGACACTGGATGTTGAGCTACCAGGATTCAAAGGGTTGACACCTTTATAATTTCCTATAGGATCATATGAGCAAACAATATAAACACCCTTTTGGTCATTACAATAAACAAAGCCACTGCATCCAACTTTAGTGGTAGTCTTCCATATGACATTCAAGTAATGTCCACATTCACATCCTGCCTTTTCAGGTTGACATTTGCACACATTCTTTTCATGATCAAAAAACTGCTTCTCTGAGAACCATTTCTGCACCACACTAGTAGCAGTATTCTGTCTGTAAAGCTCCCAGAAGATGCTCTCTCCATAAGGGCCAGTTGAATGTTGCCTGTAAAATTTAGGAGTGTCAAATGGAAGGGTTAGGCTAATTCTGAGCGAGTCAAAATGGGTTGAATTAATAAACTGAATTGAGTCAAAATGGATCACAAACGACTTGTTAAACTCCAAATCATACTTCAATTGTTTATTTGTTCTTTTACAAGTTCTTTAATTATTTGACGCCCCTACCTGTAATTACAGTCTTGTTTACGTAGAGTAGCCCAATCATATGCAAAAGCAGCTAACTTGTCATCCCATTCCAAAGGAGGAACACCAACACTACTTCTTAAATCATTATGAGCCTTGAGGAATTCTTCCTGAACCCAATCAAAGGATGGTGCTGCTTCTGTTGAGGAAATGGAGATTATTGAGATGATCAACAAAACCAAAGTTGGTGGTGCTAGGATTTGATTGACTTTGGTATTTGACAAATGACAATTGACAAAATGACAATGGCAAAAGGAAATGGAAATGGTTCTCCTTGTCCTAGAAATTTGTTTCTTGGTTTTGGTTTGATTAAAAATGTAAAGAGAGCAGCATGAAGAATAAGATTGGTAGATATGAGAATTCTGTTAAATTCTAAAGCAATGGCCTCCATTATATTCATGAATTTAGAAAATTATATCATATGGTATGTCGATCGGTGTACCAACTTTTGCTAATTTAACTTAGGAAATTAACATTAAACAATTTAAAAGTTCATTTCATTGACAACGTTAAAAATAAACAAAATACTATCTTAACGAGAATATATCACTTTCCATTGAACCATTACATCATCACCTACACAGTAATTATCTTTATAGTAAAAGATATAAAAGAAATTGTGGAAAGTAAAAGGAACAAAAGATGCAAGAGATTCATACTTTATCGTTCAACACCATTGAAGGTAACTTATGATATGTAGGAGTTGTAATTTGTTGAATGTAAGTTATGTAACATAATTCATTCTTCTAATCTAACCAGCTAGATGTCTCCAGTCTTCTATCTTGCTTTTATCATCCAAATACGAGAAGATAAAATAGTGTCAATTTAATTTATCTTCAATATATATTTAAATAATCGATATATGAATTTTATGTGTGCGCACATTAATTTAATTACTAAAATATGATCAATCAATATACATTTTCCCTCCATGTTATCGCTTAAGAAACTTTAACAGTAGGTACAAATACGCATCAGAACTATGATAAGCATTAAAATCTAAGTCTTGATAAGTAGAATTGTCCAATACAAATACGGTATTCTAATCCGCATTGTATAACTTGTCAAATAAAATATTTTCAACCAAGAATTTGCCGATGATCCAAACCCGAGACATGTAAATAGTAAAGGTTGGAAAAATTACTAAGATAGAGAGTGTAATCAGAGACAGATTCAGTATTCGAGATTTACGGGTTGAGGATTCTAGTTTTAATGAGTTCTAAATTACTTTGTTCCTAATATCTTAATTTTATAAGATAAATATCGGGGTTACACTAAAGCTATTGGTTTCAGATAAACTGATACTGATCAAGAAAACATTTTCATACCAAACACACCCAAAATTAGATCAACAAATCACATTGGCACTTACCAGGTCTTCAAAGAGAAGCTTCCCTCAGCTCAAATTTTTCAAACTGGTTCTTAAAAGCCTTTTTTCTCAAGCGAAGAACTTTCCAGAAGCCTCAATAACACCTTTATCCATCATCATCATCTTCTATAATTTTAGCATATTACACAATTCCTTTCACAAGAAGCAACCATAATCAAAATCATTACATCGATGCGTCGTCGTTTTAAACCTACGGTTCCGTTCCTATTACTTTTCTATACCTCTATTTTTCTCACCTCTATTCCAGGTATTTAATTAATTTTTATTTTAAAAACGAATATTTTTAATTATAATGAACTAATTATGTGAATTTTGATTTTTTATTTATTTTGCAGGGTTAATTGAAGCTGCAATTGTTACATTAGATTCGATAGAAATATATAAGACGCATGAATTGTTAGGATCGGAACCTGAAGTTTATTTTAAGTGTAAAGGTGATAATAATACAGCCTATTTGCCTGATGTGAAGAAGAAACACGAGGTGTATCGTTTCAAAGGCGAAGAATCGTGGCAGGTATAGATTAAGTTATAATCACTGTATTATACTATCTTAGTTGCTTTAAATAGTTGTAGCATGTATCAATTGGAAAAGTTATATAGAGTTGTTTGTATCACGAGCGATATTATTTATATGCTCTATTGCCTAATTAACACGACATTATCTTCTAGGCGCAGGGCTTTGGTCTAGTGATAAGAACACAACTTGTGACGTGTAGGTTAGGCACAGGATAAAATCCTGTTATTTTAAGTGGAGTAGTGTAGAACCGTAGACCAATTATCTACCGAGTTTTGAACGTGAGCCACTAACGCTTGATGTCTCGGTTATCAAAAAAAAAAAGAGAAACCATCTGCGAAAATATTGAACTTTGTTCACTCAATCAATTAACTACCCCCAATTTAAGCATGATGAATATAATAAAGAGAGCGGTCATGCTTACTTTCCTGCTTTACAAAGTTGATTAAGTTCTATGATAGTTGAGCAATCCTTTGTTTCTAGCTACTAGATGTAGTTGCCAAGGAATCCAATGTACTAACTCCTAATTCCTTGAAGTTCCATTCATGCCCACACCTACCGACGAAAGAAAATGAAAATACTACCGATCCCTGTATCGAGGGACTACGTGCTTTCAATCCCTTACAGCTGCCTTCCAAGCGCTTCCACTACCCCCAATTACCCTTAAATTTAATGATTTATTTAATACTCCTGCAAAAATTTTGGTCCATAGTTCCAACTATATTGTTCTATTGAAGTTAAGTTTATATGATTTCAAGAAAGATGGAATATAATCAGATTTATCTTCCCACAATTATGAGCTTTATTTGACAATGCCATTTGCCACCTAATAGAGTTTTCTCCTGCCGAAGTTCTTGTTAAGAATAAAAGAAGCTAAAAGAAGAGAAATAGTTCATAAATATCTATCATGGAAAGTTTTGAAAGTATTTTAAGAGTAATTGCCCCTTTTGGTGGAGGTTACCTCCCGGAATGTTTGCTTCAATCTTCTTTACCTAATTTGGTTGGATGATGTGCCCACAAGAGTACAGTCTTTTAGCCCACACTCAGGTGGAAAGGTCTGTTCTTTAGATGAGATGACTTAGTATGCCATATATCTGTCGATTGTAGTTATTTATTCGTTCCAGATGCTTGATATAGCTGATTTAGTTGCGTTAATATTGCTATGTGATACGAGTATTTCCAAGATTACTAAGCTATAGTCTATGGTGGAAAGAAAATTATAGTGCAGGAAAGTAAATGTCGGTGTTGCATGATGTGCAGGAGACGTATCAAGGGCATTTGCATGCCTGTGAAGAGAAGTGCTAGTAGACTGGGGACAGTTGTTGGCGACTGGGGAAATTAGTTGTCTGGGAGCTGCTCTAGTGGCAATGGTAGGTGAAGTTGGGAAAAAGGGGTTTCTGGAGGTGGAGTTTCTATCTTGGGACCTGGGCATAGTTGTGCAAGAACGCAATAATTGTTTCAGCCTCTCCCATAATTAATGCATGACTTTCACTTGTGTACAATTTCTACCAGAACATCTCTTGGAATGATATGGCATAGCTAGTGTGTGGATGAATAAGGAAGAGAACTTTACAAATTGAGACAGTCTCCCCTCCCTCCCTCCTTCCACCAAACCCCACCTTCCCCCCTCCCCACCTCCACACACAAAAAAAAAAAAAAGGAAGGTAGCTAAACAGTTGAACATCTAAAGCTTCTTTGACAAGGAAAAGAACTTGGAACAAGAACTCCGGCTTCTTTTATAATTTTGTTCAAAGGCTTTCTCCTTAGGAGACAAATCCTCATCAGAGACAGCGTTGGCCGAAAATTGTGATGCCTCTTCGAGGTACCATGAAATGTGTTGGAAAGTGCTGTGAATGTTTCTACATGTAGTTTTGAGGATCTAACAGTAAAATGCAAAAGGGAATCTCAGAAAGCCATTGCTTTGCTTCTCAATCAGCTTCTGGCTCGTTGTGGTGCCTACATATACACCTATACACACTATATCTTATATTTATTAGGTTTAGTTTTAAAAAAAAAAAAGTTTTACTTCATGGTACGTAAGAGTACTCGAAGTTAAGTCGGAAGACTCAGAACAATCCTCAGTTACAAGCCTACCTCATATGTGTGGCAGTATTCGTATTCTTAGTTAACTTGTTTGTTCACTTTATGCATCATAGGTAGAACTTAAGTTTTTTCTCCATTTTTGTACTATTAGTGGTGTAACTTGGAAGGTTTTTGATGCTGATTGCAAGCTTGTCTATGTTTGTTCTTTTAGAAGTTTTACAAGTTTGCTGACCTAATGTGCATGGCATAAGATGTCTCCTTTGGAAGCTGATGATATTGCATTTTATATTCTTTAGCCTCTGACAGACCTTGAAGAAAAGAAGTGCAAGCGATGCGGGATATATGAAAAAGATTCATTTTTGAAGCCTGATGATGTTTTTGATGAGTGGGAGTTCTGTGCCTCTGATTTTACTAGTCCAGATGGGAAGTATATTCATTTCAAGGATAAAGAGTTCAATGCCACATTCTTGTGTCTAGAGTGTGTCCCTATTGAAGGTGGTGAGTATTCTATCTTTGCTGTCTCCTCTTCTGCTCAGTTAATCGATACATTATACGTAATAAAAATAGACTTTGAGGCTATACGGCATTTTAGAGCATATAAACTCATAAATGCTCTTAACATTTAGTTTGAATCTCAAGCATTTAAGGAGATTCATTTATGTTCTATATGATGTCCCCATGCCGATCAACAATAAGTTTCTTACTAAATGTACACCAACTTTTCCCCCAAGGGCTTTGGTTCAGTGGTAAGGATGCAATGCGGGATGTGTGGATAGGCACACATCACCAGTTGCAACCCGAGACGTGTGGATAGGGCACACGTAACGAGTTCAAACCCTACCACCTACAAGGAGTCTAGTATTCAAGTAGGAGCATGATAGAGGGGCGGTCTATAACTCCAACTCCCCAAGTTCCACGGGTGCCTATCGGATTCTCCAAAAGTAATGCATTTTTGGAGGATACGATACAGGTCGGTGGCATTTTTGGAGAGTCTGAGCAACTTACTGGGGAAGAATAACTATAAAAAAGGCATACACTTGCTCAATAAAAAAATAACTAATGGAAAAGGTAACTTAAGAAAATGGCTTTGGTGGGTAAAATTTATGGTTCAGAGTGATGTAGGATTTGGCCTCCTGTAAAAATAATGCAATCAAGAAGACCAAGGTAACGCGCTACTTTACTAAGGGGCGGCATCTACTCGATGTAAATTAAAATGGTTTTGACATTTTGCCTAGTTCCATCAACTCTGAATTATTTGAAGTAGCTGAATCTTAATAGAAACAGTGTATGTGGACAGTTGACTTCCCTTACAGACTTAATGTGATAACGGTTCGGATTGGCGGCCATCTTTGTTCTAAATAGCATTTCATTCGTCTCCCCTGACGTCCCTTGCGTGGCTCTTAGGGACTTCGGTGCTCATAAACTTGTGTTTTTGAATTTTTTCTAAATTATGAATGTTCTACTGATGTTGATGTTAACTTACTGGTGCAACAAAATTCTTGTACTTATAAAATCTGGACAATGTACATGAATGCTTATCCTCATGTTTAGAGTCTGTAATTTGTTCACTATATTCTGCTACTTATTGTCCGTGTTATTACATGGTTTCTCTAGCTTCAAATAACACCACCAGCTCGCCAAGTAGGGGGAGAAAGGGAATGCACTGGGCTCTAGTGCTGCTTATCTCTGGGCTGGCATCGACTTTTGTAGTTGTCGGAGCAGTGATTGCTTACAAATATTGGCAAAAGCGGAAAAAGCAACAAGAGCAAGCTCGATTCTTGAGACTGTTTGAGGAGAGCGATGACATAGAGGATGAATTGGGCATTGGGCCACTTAGCCATGTCATTTAGGGGAAAAATGAAAAGGCGTCCCTTTTTCATGTTACATCCCTAAATACTTGTACAGCCTTTTGTTTTACAACTTTCTTCTTGATAGGAACCCATTGAGACACTTGTATAGTGTAACAGTTACACTGTAACTTAACAGAGTGAAAGTTTGTATAAAGTGATTGTACTACAAGAGAAATATTTAACTCCAAATAGGTCATTGTTCTTGAAAAAGAAAAAATATTTTGCTCCAAGTTTTTGAAGGACAGTACGTACGTCAATAAACAAAACATCCAAAAAACAATCAGATCTTTGTTCTTCTTGACCTACCATTGAGAAGTAAGAGACCTGATTTCAATATAATTTTTTGCTATCAATATACGCAACATTTTAACTAGTCTCCAAATGTAACGACTGTGCCACAAAACACCCCTTCCCAACCAAAAAATAAATTCTCAAGGGAATCACGAAATCTTAACATTAAAACCACCCGACAAATACCAGTAATATGTTGAACAGAAGTTTACTACAGCCAAAATACCCCACTACTAAATACGTAGGTGAAGATTAAGATAAGTTGCTAGTTAATTGTACCACACTTTGGTATTTGCAATTGTCTAGACTAGATAGCATAATAGCACTTACAAGAACAGCTAAATTTCCAACTACAATCACCATTAGTTTTGCAAACAAAAGAAAAATTGACAGGGCTTCTTATTCTTCCTCCCTTAGGCTGAACACTCCACCTGCAAGAACAAAAATAGTTTTGTCAGTACGAACAGGTCGTGAAATGATACTTTGGCATTTCAGACACTTGAAAATGATATTTCAATGGTCAAAACTGGAAATAATTTCAAAGAGGAATTCCATAATCCATTATACATAAAAATTCAGCATATAGAAATAAATTGCCATCCAACATCATCAAATTGTAAATAGTGTTTGTCATAAGAATTGAATACTGTAGTCCCCAAAGATGAAGTCAATTTTTGAGTCGGGAATTAGTGATTTGCATTTGTACCTAACAGTTTTGCAATCTTTATATTTGTGTATAACTTCATACAGAGCTAAGCGATAAAATGGAACTAAGACTATGCAGGGATACAAAATGTACTTAGTACCCAATGACTAGCCCCTCCATCTAAACTCTGTTCCGGGATCAGACTTTCTAAGGTAAATGTCGGCTTACATCAAAGTTAAATAAAGGGCCAAGTTTCAAAAATAACACAGGAGAGAAGAAAATGATGAAATACATGACTGCTCCATATCCAGCTTATAGAAAACTTGATTACCACAGTAGAGCTTGATCAAATAAAATGCATGCTAAGTCTATATTGCCAAGGAAACAACAACAATAAAGTGGTAGCATAGGAAAAAAAGGATATTTTGCTTACCTCCATACTCCGATTTTAAACTTCTCTTCGACTGCTTTAAATCTCCAGCTTGACTTCCTTTATCACCAAATCATGTCCTTCCTCGATGGTTTCGGCTCCATCCCCCGTCTCTGGTTCTTGCATTTCCTTGCTATCATTTTCATTAACACCTCCATCTACCAGAACAAGGGTTCCCAAACAGACGTGTTTCAAAATAGTCCAACGCCCCACTAATCCTGACAGGCTTGATCGACTTGTCGTCAATGTTATACCACAAGAACCTACTCTTATCCATTTCTATTAGAACATCCCTCCCTGTCTCCGAATATGCAACTGGCCTTACACACCTGAAATGGTTACGACCATTAAGTTGGTTCACTGTAAACAACTTGGTCCAAGACTCTTCCACTCCATACTTTTTCAGCACCCACACATCAACATGATCTAACACAAAGTTCCTTGCATTCCTATTGATCCTAAACTTACTTTCAAGCAAACAAAGCCTTTCCCCCAAAACAGCCAAATTCAATTGCTCCACTGGTCCCAAATTCTCAGGTAGTGGATTCGGCTCATATCTCTCAGTCGCAAGATTCAGTCCAACAAGAGTCAACCACTTGCTGTTAGCTGGTCCCTTCGACGCAATCCAATGCAACACACCTCCAGCATACGTTCCATCATCTTCCGCAACCAACCAATGAGAAAAATCCTGTTCAACCTTTTTCCACACACCAGACTTCAAACTATAAAAGATCGTATCAGTAACCACTGAACCATTATACAACCATTGCGCAATCCTAACAACCTTATAATCATCACTAACATAATCATATCCAAAACCACCAACAAATTGAGCAGCCCCTTTACCCCCTCTGTCCCCCCTGTTGTTGTTGTTCAGCTGGAGGACTAATGCGATATATCGGCAACTTCAAGAACTTATTAGTTGATGGATTCCATACACCATTTTCATCTAAGTGATTAGATATTAAAACTAAGCCATAACAAGAACCTTGTACTTGAGTTGGGCCATAAGGGTTCTTAAGTGGGTGTTTAAGTACTTTTAAAGTTGAGTATTTTTTAGTACAAACTGAGTTAAAATCAAGAGAGTAAAGGGTGTTACCTTTAAGAATAAGCTTAAGATCTGAGTTGGGTTTTCTTGTAATTTGTTGGTTAACATGAGCTTCGATGAATCTTGGACTGTCAATGAGTGATTTGAATGATTTGCAAACGCACCTAAATCTTAGTACAAAGATTTTGTTCCTTTGCACAGAAGGTCGGGAAAAGTATCTTCTCCTCTCTATACGTGTACTAAAGTTATGTCTTAATTCTAATTGTTCATCTCTATATTAGCTCTTACAGTTTCTATGTTACTACTTAAAATATCTGTTTTCTTTCTTCACTAATATCTACTATTGTTATCATAGGGTGGAAAAAGCTCAAAGTAGAGTGGTCTGCAGTCTATCAACAGATTTCAGACATCTCGAAGGGAACTAGCTGTTTTTAAAATGGCAAAGACTCACTGTGAACTCAGGGACAAAACTAACACAAATAGAAGTTGCGACTGAATTAGGGATGCTCGCGATGTACTGCAGATGTACAACATTTCCAGTATTTTTGGGGTATTGCATGTGTATCTATAAAATCCAACTATGCGAGAACTAGAGACTACTATATGTATATAAATTCTTTTCATGTGGTTATGTAATGTGTTTTCAACCAGAACACTTTTCTTGTACACTTTTATGTTACTCCAATACTTGCCTTTAATGCATTATCTATTAGAGGATTCCAAATAGAAAGGATACCTTAGAAATCAATATGTTGGGTCCGTGTGAGATCATGAATTGTTCATATGTTTACATCAACACATCAAAAGTAAAATAATGAAATCTAATTAGTTTCCATATGTACATAAACAAAGTAGGTTAGGTAATCATATATGTACTTCATATGGACTACAAAAGATACAGAAGGTGCCAAAAGGACTTTTGGCACAATAGTTCCTGAATGCTATGGGTTGGTAGTGTGTTCCAAATGCCTTGTGCTTCCACCACAGCTAGATGTCAGATAGAGCCTCTAAGATAGCCAGTCATGTCCCATTTAACTTCAAAAGAAAGATAAACGCTTGCCATAGTTGAGAAGTTATGGGACACTGCAGAACAACAAAAGATTATGGGCGTCTTTAATTCAAGTAATATCTATTGCATAGTGAAACTCTGGTTCAGCTGTGTCAAACAGCCATTCCACAGTTATGTGCAAAAAATTTCCTTTGCAAGTTCTGGAGAAGGGAGCGAGAGTTGACAAAATGATCAATTCTCATCTTCATTCCCAGGATCACCTCATCTATGATATCGGCACCTACCTAGATTGCCTCTATGTATTCGGCACCTACCTGGATTGCCTGAAGATAGGTTCACGAGACAAGATAAAGTCGCCATGTAGAAACTAATAAAAGTAAAGAGCAAGGTGGCTTTTCCATATAACTTATGTAGAGAAGAAAATAGATACATATTAAAGCTACAACTCAAGAACAATTTTATTAATGAGCTAAACTTTTCTATGTTAACAGATAGAGAGGGCACGCATTGAAATGTAAATATTTTGCAATGTTTCACCATTTTAATCAAGTTTTAGAAACCTCAAAGCAATAACATTAGATTCACATTCTATAAACTGAACTTGGAGTTGCATTCACGTAAAAAAATTTAATTTTGAAATACTAAAGCTTCTCAAAGTCGATCGATGTTTTCTTTCAGAACGACTCACAAATCCACAATACATTTTTGGAAAAGTCCACAATGCATTAGAAGCTCTAAGGGGAAATTTCCTATCATATATGACTATCCCCAAAGTATTTCAACAGTTCATATTAAGTCGATATTCTTATTCACAAAGATCTCGATTTCAAGCAACAAGGATAAGATTGTTTCCCCAAAAACAATAAAATACATCTAGGAACTCATAACCAGGATATACAACAGAATTACAACCTTTAAATTTTCTTCAATAAGAAGCTTCTGTGAGAAAATTTAATCAACATGATAACTAGCATAAGACAATCTTTATAATTAGTTCAAGAACCCAGTGCCACCGCATGAACTACAGGATCGGGCAGCATTACATTTCACACAATAACTCCATTTCTTAGGAAGTCCTGCTGTATATCTAGTAGCTGCATTCTTTGCCATCAATCTTGCTTTTTCAGCATTTTCATCGGATAACCTTTTCAACACAAATCCTTCCCCTCTGCATTCTGCACAAACTCCAGAGCCACCACACTCTTCACATGAAATCTTTGGCTCAATTGTTTCAGAATTAGCTTTAGTATTTCTCTTCACAAGAAGTGTTGCTGCAGCCCCAACAACTGTAGCAGCAACTGCAATAGACACTGTTGTTTCTTCAAGTGAACAAGATACATTGAACACTGCTCTGCTAGCTGCATGTTTTCTTCTACAAGGAGGATAAAAGGCATTGTAGTCTCTAGATATCAATGCCGGGGACGTTGTTTTAGTAAAAGGAGAAAAGTGTAGAGAGACTGTCTGCAATCTGAGCTCCATCTTGTGGTTAAAAATGAAGCTTGTCTTTGCTGGGGATATTTTGCCTAAATACCAAAGTTGCCCATAGCTTTTTAAAAGGCTCAAGATGGCTTTTTTTTTTTTTTTGGGGGTGGGCCAAATTAGCTGTGAATTGTGCTTACTTATAATAGGAAAATTTTGACATCAGTGCTATATTAAGATTGTTGAAGAATAACTGCAACTTCAAAGAATGGAAAGTTTTACATGACAATCTCCTAGATTTATTGAAGTAGAATCAATTGAAATTTTGAAGTTTTTGAACTACACTCTAGATTAATTTTAACTCTCGCTAGAAATTAATTTGTTCACAAGTTTTATTAAACAATCAAAGTTTGCTTAAAAGAAATTAAACAACGGCCCTAATTGTGGTGATTTTTGTGAACAAGTGAACTTCTAGCATTAAAATTGGGGAAAATTGCTGACACTTTTGAATTCTCGAAAACTGAGGCTATCCTTGCATAAATTTTTTAAATAGGAACAAAACTTAAACAACGCCTCAATAAAAGGACATGGTAGAATTAGTGTACATATATATCTATAGGGTTATATGTTTTTTTAACTTGTTTATGTGTACGCGCAAAGCGCGTGAACCACCTATTAATGAGTTTGCACTTCAAGAAATTAAATATCACAAATATGTGTTTGAGTTATAAAATAAAAATGAAAATAAAAATTAAATACATAGTATAAGTTAATGTTGATCCTACTTAGCGAGTTCAATAAACGAATGAAACCTTCCCCAGTTGTCATAAGATGCCTTATTGGTATTTCTGACTTTACTTTCAATTCTCGAAGTTATGTTATACTAGCTTTTTTATTTTGGAATTAATTAGCAGAGTACACTTGATATTAATAAATTAAAAGACTAGCTTGTAACAACAATCTCTTTATCTCTTGTAAATTAGAGTACTTGAACTTGAGGTGCACTACTATTGGGTGTACTTTTGTAAGAATCTCCAAATTTGATGTTAGTTAAAGTTGCATAATGGTGGTGGATAATGGGAGAAAGCATATCTATATAATATGTTGTAGATAATAGGAGAATGTTTGATTTAAAGGTAAAAAAGGGTCGTTCAATCTAACATGAACATTCTCCTAATATAAGCTCTTGGTCAATCAAACTGGCCATGTTAAATTTGATTTTTTATCAGGTTTTTAGTGCAATATTTCTTTATTTTTTGTTCTCTCTGTCGATAATCAAGTTGGATTTCACTTTCTTTCAAAATTAACCCTCTTGATTTGGATATGATGTGAGTTGTTAATTTAGCTTGGTAATTTTTCTAATTTTTCTTAGTTTATCGCACTTTCCTGTTGGTATAATAGCAGTTTTCTTTAGTTTAGAATAACTTTTTGCTAGAAGTTTTACATGCATTTTAGTAATTGTACATGATTAGCACATGCATTAGAAGATTGGACCTTCCAATTTTGTGCAATCATTTTCTGTAAAGTAACTGTAGCTATGTGATTTTAGGAAGGAAACGAGGAACAAGCAAAGAGGGAGGCTAGGTGATATGTGGTTACTACTATGATATGCCTGGTATGTTACTTCACTTGTTTGTGTTTTAGTCATGTATATCTCGTCGTTTTCGGATCCTGCCTCTCCTTTGAATACATAGAGTAGGTTGTGTTGAGTGATAAAGAATAAACTTTCCATGGCCTTCGATTAACTTTACTCATGAACATCCAAGTGTTCTTACTGCCTAATCATCACCACAAGAAAATACCTGACTGATCACCAGCACAAAAAAACCACTTTGTTCCCTACATCAGGTAAATTCTCAAGAGGAAAAACGTGTGGATAAGACAGTGATTCACTCTCTTCTCAAGTGATTAACTTAGAGGAGAAATGAAATAGAATCATAATTAAAAAAATAGTACTACTGATTTAATTACCTTCAAAATGTATATACAAATCAAGAAGGCAAAAGTAGCCTTCATTTTGTCTTCACCGGAGTCGTTGGCTCCATTTCTTTTTTCATCTTCAATTCTTCACTTTGTTCAGGTGGAAATTCAGTTTCTTCATCGATAAGAGAAGACGACCTTTCTTTCTCTTGATGCCTTCGCCAACATCGATCAAGGGCTGTGCGGGAAAAGAGTAGACATCATTTGATTTTTCAACACATGAGATGACAAATAGTTTTCTGGGTGATGCAGAAGTGTGCACCAATAATTTTTTTTCGCCTGAATTTTGAAATTTCAATAGCCAATTTATGTAGTGCACACATTCCAAAAGTGAATTATAGGTCGTGTTTTTGGATTCTCCAAGCCTACTCATAGATAAAACATTATTTTTCTTTAGTTAGGCAGTTCTCTCGACCTTAAGACCCTTTATGAGTAAAGTTAATCGAAGGCCATGGAAAGTTTATTCTTTATCACTCAACACTACCTACTCTATGTATTCAAAGGAGAGGCAGGATCCGAGCAAAAGTAGATGTGGAAACATGTTGAGAAAAGCAATTGTTGTTTACGGTACCACATTGCTCTTAGCTTATCTCCTATTGTGTTCACATGGAATTCTCTTTTTTAGTTCTTGTCACTGTCTAATGTGTATATTGATGCTCTACATCCATTATGACAAGGTTACTCAGGTGATCCTTGATCAAATTATGCTCAGGTGGTCATTGTGTAAGTTGGGAAAGATATAGTTGATATTTGCAATGGTATCGCAGAGCTTGGGCATTACTGCTCGATGGTCTTGAAGGCTTTGTGTTTTGTGGTTTGTTACATGTTGTCGTGGTTGTATCTCACTATATTTTTAACAGGACAATAACTAGATAACCACATGTTGCATCAGATTATCAAGCAATGTGTCAAGGAAAATAAAGTGGTGCAGACATGAGTGAATGAAGCAGGCTATGCAATGTCAAGTTACGAGAAAAGTAAAAACGTTGAGTTTTGAACAGTTATGGAGATCTGCAACAAAAATAAGCAAAAACGGAGGAGGATAAAGAAGAAATCATACTTGCACAGTGTAAATGAAAAGACCTATTGTATCCAACTATCCATATTGTAACCAACTATCCATGTTGTATGGAACACTCTTTTGGTTATGGTTGTTCATTTTTACTTCAGTACATGATACTATGTTTATTGTCCCAAAACACAAGCTGTAATCACCTAATTTTGACACGAAAATTCAAAAAATAGATAAAATATAATTCTAATTTTTCAAAATTTTTCGCTTAATTATTTCATGAATTTTACCACTTTATTTAAGTTATTTCCGTCAATTAATTAGGAGGAAAATATCAAAAGTTACCAAAAATAGAATTGATTGAGTGTAATATATATTTAAAATCTTGTGATTAATTAAATGTTCCATATAATTATCTTGTGTGAGTTGTCATTGGTTGTTTAGTTTAGTTAATTAAATTTCCTTGTTAATTTATGTGTTAAGTATGCTATTGGGTCGACCCAATTCAGAAAATGAAAGGAAAGGGGGCCAAGCCCATTTCCCTCTCAACCAAAACAGCCCAATACCCTCATGACCCGGCCTAATCCTTATGTTTAAATAGAGATTTTGCCATTTTTAGCAAATTTCCCCAAAAAAAAAAATTTACAGAAACAAAATAATCTGCCAAATTTCTCAACCCCATCGGGTTTCTCCTCTGACGGCAGCGACGAAGCTCCGATCACTTCCTCCCGGCATGAAATTTTACATTATCAGCTTCATCTCCTCCACCCGTTGCTCAAGGTAAATTCCCCGAAAATCCCTTAATTCTCTTCCTCGCACTCTCTGCCCGTGTTCCCATTTGGCTCTTTTAAATTTTGCCTTTGCTAATGGTGATGTCGGGGGCTGTGATATATCAATGATGCTGTGTGTGTGTGGACGTTGGTGGGGATACCGTGGTGCTGGAATGTGGCCGATTAGTTGGGGGTTTTTGTCCAATTTTACCTCTTGTCCCTATCTTTCTCTTTTCTACTTGAAATAACCCCATTTAGGGTCATTTCAGTTAGAAAAGAGACAAGTTTGGGACTTCGGATTTGAACCGTGTTTGGCGTATTTCGAATGGCTGTGGTGACGAGTCGATGGTGGCGGCGATGTCTGGTTGAGTCGAGGCAGTTATGGTGGTGGTTGAACTGTGAGTTTGGCCCTGTTTCATGGTGGCGACACGATGGCGAGGCTTGATGGGAGTTGTGGTGGTATTAGAGCTGATCCGAGGCGATACAATGGCGAGGCAGCGGTGGTAATACGAGTGATGTTGGTCGAACTAGTGGCGTATGATGTTCCCTGTTTATTTTGAGGCAGTAGCGCGGCTGTTTCGCGTCGATGTTTTATGGTTTGGATGGTGACTGGATTTGGGAGCTTGTTGTGGCTGCTCATTTCTTAGCCGAGGGGTGTTGAGGAGACGAGAAGTGATGGCGATGGTGAGGCAGTTGTTTGTTATTCCGTGAAGCAAACAGCGATGGCAACATGTCAAAGTTGATCTGAGGGGGCTTGCAATAGTGTTTGAGGTCGTAAGGCTGTTAGTGAAAATGGTGAGGCGAGGCAGCCTCGATTCGATGGCGACGTCAAAGCTGATCGGGTGTTGCGATGTTGATTTGTTTGGTATGATTGAAACTGGTACAATGGGATTAGTTTGGATATGGTTTGAAGCAGCTTCTGACAAAGCTGCGATGATATAGCAGCAGCTTGCACAACGCAGTAGCGAGGCAATGCTTGGCCGAGGCAGTGTTGATATCGTGGTGCTAAAATCTGGTACGAGACAGTGACGTGACGAGAGGGTCCGCGCTGGTGGCGATTCGACACAATCAAGGCAGCGAGGGTGGTTGTGACAAGCTAGTAATGGTATTTTTCTTGCTCACGGGTTAGATTAGAACCTAGTCTACGTCGATTCTTATTCCGAGTGATTATGAAACTTGTTTAGCTATTACTATGCATAGTATAACACGTTTCGCTTGGAAAATCAGTTTGGAGCGCTTTAGCCAAGTCTCTTGCTCATGTGTTTAGTAGCTAGTAATCCGCTTGTCTAGTTGTAATATTTGCCATGAGAAATAATATCATCATGTTTACTTTTGTTAATGTGGAGTCGGAATGATTATCAGTTTGTATGCTTTTGTTAATTAGTGAATAAAAATAGTGTGTTGGCTTGTGTTAATCTGTATGTATGAATTGTTCAAGCATGAAATTCACCAATGCTTGTACTCTTTAGTGTGAAGTTCTGTATATGAGTCCCTGTGAGGGAAGAGACTTGAAAGCCATGGAGTCTGTTTCTTAAGATTTGTTTGGCTTGCAGTTTACTTAAGCTTGAAACACGATATCCATTTGTTTTGAATTGAGTAGCTCTTTAGTTCTAGTTTGTTTGGAATTGAGTAGTTCTTTAGCTCTAGTTTGTTGTTGAAATCCTGGGACTTGGTCTAGTTAGAGTTAAGAGTCCTAGGGGGTCCATTGTAAGTATTTTAGTTTAGTTCTGGGAATTATTTAAGCTGGGAGCCATAAGTTCCATTAGACAAGTCTTTTAGTTCAAAATTTCAGATTGTCGTGTATAAAAAGGGAGGGAAAATGGGTCAAACGGGTAGGACAAAGGCTTGCACAAATGAGGTAAATGTCAGCCTTCTTTTTGGTAGTTGAGAGTCTAAGCATGAAAGAGGTAATAGGCATTTATTGCCTTGGTCTTGCATCAGGAAATGAGCTGTCCAAACAACTCATTTTCAGCTTATATAAAGGTTGTTTTCCCTCTATGTACCAACAGACTACACACGAAAAAACAAAGAGAAACACTCTCTAAAAAAGAGAGACAGATCTGAAAAGGAACACTGATACAGAACACACACAAGAGAATGAGATCTGGGAAAAATACTCTCTAAAAACACTGACAGCCTACTCACGAAAAACAGAGAGAGAACACAACAAAAGAGATCTAAAAGACTCCATTTCTCTTAGAAAAAATCAGATCTGAAAGTGCTAGAAAAATAGTAGAGTTAGAAAGTTGAAAAACAGAGAGTAAAATGGAGTAAAAAATAGAGAGTTTGAGAGAGGTTAAAGGAGTAGTTGCATGACTGGTTGTGTTGCTTCATCTTACTGTTGCTGCTGCTTGGTTTGGCTGAGGAATATAACATTGCTAGGCCTTTTGGGATTTACTACACAAGCTGCTCATAGGTAAATCTTTATACTACCATTTATATGTTGTAGGAGTTTTTTTGAAATGCTTAGTGTATGAAATAGCCTCTTAAGGACCTAGAAGAAATGTGTTCTAATATGTGTATGACGTATACATTCTGTTGACATTTTAAATTTGGGGCCATGATTATATTTCAAATATAGCTGCTATATCTTGTAATTTAGATATTGTTGTTTTATAACTTGTTTAAAATCAGCCATGACTAAGAATAAAATCAGTGTCGTGGGAAACAATGAGAATTGACCATGTAAATTCGTTAAAACTGAGTTAGATTGCATAAATTTGGTTAAACCTGAAATGAAAGTCAAAAAAGGACATCAAGTGCAAACATAAGTTTTTTTCTTACGAAAGCTCAACTATTAAAAGAAATGGTTAAGGCTTGGCTTTAGCTCTGCACATGAAAATATAGCTAAAATTCACAAAGCTTGAAAACAAAACCTGAAATGTTTGGCATCCAAGTGTGATAAGACAAACTTAGGCAAGATGCTTTGGCTTAGGCAAGATGCTGCGAAACAGTAAAGAAAAAATCGAAAAAGCAAGAAGGAGAGTAATGGCGTCAATTACTTTAGCACGTATATATATGAGCAAAGTCAAAATAACGCAAAGTTCTTTGTATTTCATTTACACACAAAGAGTGTACGATTAGGCAAGTTGATAGGTGGAATTAAAGATTAACCAAATAACTTTTTTTTCATATGAAACTCAATTAAGTCAAGAGATTTCGAACGGGTGAAGTACCTGTGCGATTTAATTGATTTAAGTCGAAAGATTTCGAACGAGTGAAGTTCTCGCGCGATTATATTCGATTGGAGTTTCAATTGTCAAACGATAAAATTAACAATGAATTGAAGCGTAACAAAATCAAGGCAAAAATATAACAAACAAATTCAAAGAGTCGAAATGCGTCAAAAAGCAACTGTGCTTGCGCAGGACTCGAGGGTGCCTAACACCTTCCCGAGAGTCAACCGAGATCCTTACCCGGAACTCTGACGCAGACCATTTACGAGTCATAGGTGTTGTGAGGTACACCTTTTGGTGACTTGGCACACCTTTAACTTGTCAAGTGGCGACTCCGGAAATCTCTTAATAATTGTGTACCTATTAACACCCGTCACGGACCTTCAAAAAATACTAAATAAGTTTTTTTTTTTCTTTTTAAGTTAAAAAAGGGTCGTGACAGCTTGGCGACTCCGCTGGGGAGGAAAGTGAAAACTGAGAGTCTTAGGCTTTAAAATTTGTCGCTTTCGGCTTTGAATATTGTTTGTATATATTGCCTTGAATGTTACTGTTTTGATATGTTTGAACTGTATATACACAACTGTCTTCTCACGTACACCTCTGAGTCTTCTGGAACACTACACATATGCACGCCAGTTTCGCTTCGGCGTCTGGAATTTCTGTCGTGTCTCAGGACACAAAAGGTTAACCCTTCTTTAGGAGGAGGTGCGTTGGGTTAGGCCGTTAGACGTTGTCGACCGGTACCCCTGAGGCACTTCCAAATTGCCAGAAACTATAGAACACGAACCTATTGAGTCACCTAGAGTTGAACCTGTGCTTTTATCTAGGCCGATTTATTTGCATGTCATTAGACTTAGTGAGATGCGGTACACCGGTACCGCACTTGTCTAGGCTGACTCCCTCGTGTCATAATGGGGCCCACGTCCCTAAAAGACACATCATGAGCATATAATGTGTTGCATTTGTTCTAATCGAAGGGTTGTTATGCTGACCGATCATCGAGGGGCGAGAGCCAAATTTTGAAAAAAAAAAAAAGGAAAATGATAGAAAAATTGGGTTTAGTACCGTGTTTCGAAATATTTTTTGTCTTCGTTTTACGCCGTTATGATGGCAAATTTTTTCAAGAACTCTTAGAGTCTAATTTTGTGTCCGGGTTTGGTCTCAAGTATTAGAAAATAATTTTTCATAGTTTTGCGCCGTTATAATGGCGAAATTTTGGGATCCTTTTGTGTTTGAGTCCGTGTCCAAATCAAGTCCATATTATTTTTAAAAAAAAGTAATTTATCGGGGTTTTACGCCGTCACAATGGCCAATTTTAGAAATCAATTTTGCGTCTAATTTGTGTAATATTTTGTGTCGTCCTAATGGCCAGGTTTTGTAAAGACTCTAAGATTAATTTTCAAGTTAGATCGATGAGTTTATTTCAAAAAATCAATTTTTCGGATCTATTTTTGCGTTGTAGCAATGTCCGACTTTGGAGTCACTTTTCAGATAAAAAAAATGACTTTTTGAAATTTGGTCTTAAGTTATGCTCGGATTTCGAGTTGGGTCACAATTTTTCATTAAAAATTAAAATTTAAAAAAAAAAAACAAATCTCGCCTTAATTCATGTGTTTGTTAAGGTCAAGATTAGAGTAAGGACAATCAATTACGATCTCTTGAAGAGTTTTTGTTTGTTCCTCGTGTAATAGTCTAACTCTACTCAAATGCCGAGTCTCGTTATTTTCACAGTCCGGGTGGACTCGCCCATTATCATGTCTGTCAGCTTATGTCTTTTGGCTCATGGGTCGCGTTAAATATTATTTTGAGTCGGTCTAGTATCGTTGTTAAAACCATGTTTGTTGAGTGAGAAAGGAATTTTTGAAAAATCAAACAAATGGAAGAAAATTGAAAAAAAAAAAAACTTGTCTATTGAGTCGGTCTAGTGTCGTAGTTTAAATTTGTCTGTTACTTTGATGTAAGGGATAGTCAAAAAAAAAAAAAAACTCCAAGTTCGTCTTTGTTTTAAATTACGTGCCAGTTACAATTTTGTTCTGATTTTGCTCAAGGCACGTTGTAATCTTTTGGGGATACGACCGGTACACTCGGCTTACGCCGTCAACCGTTTCGGGATGACGCATAACAACCTTAGGCTTGCAATATGTGCTTCTTTTGTGCTAACCCGGTTTTTTTGCCATAGCTTTGGAATTTGGAAATTTGGTACAGAATTCTGGCATCATTCCACACATACGCAACAGGATCAAAGGAACCCGTTACCATGTCGTTTGATAAGGGAAATTCTGAGATCAGCGTCCATGAACTTTTGGTGCTGGAAAACAAGAGGTTGACTGAAGAGGTCAAAAATCTGAAACAATTGGTGGCTGATATGTATATCGCCATGAACACGGGACAAGCTTGTTCTACCATGCCAGTTAGTCTTCTAGGGCATGCATCGACTGTCTTACATCGGGCGCAAGGCCCTACAGCTGAGGACCTGCAGTATTCTCCCGACTCTCCCTACTATAGCACAACAGATGTTATGAGAACCTCCCCAGTGTGTCCTCCGGCACCACCACCTCCGCCCAAACAGAGGTGTGCTTCACCCCTGGTCTCTGTTCCACCATTCACATGCTTAGTTAGGACGGAGAGTCTTGGGAAGAAAGATGAAAGAGAACGAGGTCCAGGAAGGAGGGATGAGGAACGGTACAAACGGCTCCACTCACGCCCTCGAGCATCACAGAAGCATCATTCGCAACACTACCCTTTACAAGATACAAAACATTCCATTCCTCCACTCCAAAAAGCGCGACCACATGCTCCAAAATTTGCATATCCGCAATGGACCGCGCCAGCCTCACAGTCTACATACCACACTCACCAAGCTCCACATAATCAATATCGGACTCCACCAGAATTTCCATATCGATCAAGGAGACCTTCTACTTTCATCCCAAGACCCGAATACAAGAAGGCGCGAGAAGAGAAAAAGAGAAAGCTCACGCCAATCGGGGAATCTTACACTAGTGTCTTCGAGAAGTTGCATGCTTTGGATATATTGAGGCCGATCTATGGGAATATGCATCCCACGGGAAAGGTTGATTATTCTCGCCGATATGCATACCATTCGGGCGCACCTGGGCATGACACAGAAGATTGCCACTATCTCAAAAGGGCAATTCAGGTCTTGATAGATGATGGTCAGGTCCAAGTCGAGGGATCAGATGCCCCAAAAATCAACCAAAACTCTTTGTCAGTCCATGATGATGTGCATATGGTGAGTATGGTGAGAGCTGAATCTACAATACCGATAGTATCTGTTGATGATGTGTCAGTTGGGGCTAACAATATGTTTGTGACAGTGAACTGTGTTCCCGAAATTGTGCCAGAGGTGGCAGACATACTAAGTGGTGAAGAAATGAAGAAGACGAACGTGTCTCTCGAGAAGCCAATTCCAAATCTTACTCGGTCATTCATCAGTCCCAAAGAAGTGAAGGCTACCCTGATGGGACTTGGAGAAAATAAGGAAAAGAAGAAGAAAATGCCAGATTCAGAGAATTTCTTTGGTACCAGCATGGTGCATCTTGGTGAAGGGCTCAACAATGCATGAAAAGCAGGAAACTGGCCCTGACTGGCAATTGAGTGACTGTGAAATGTTGTAGCTTGTTTTGCTAATCTTTCTGTGTACTTGGTTATTCAAGGGTTGTAATCCAAGTGCATTATTTTGCTTATTTTTATGTTCAAACCCTTTTATCTTTAATTCAATGAAAAGCGAGATCTTTTTCTCGTCTCGACATTATTTCTTTTATTTTTCTTTCTTAGTCCTGTTTTCTTAGTATTCTGTTTTATATTTTGTCGGCCTTAATAACATGACATGCGTGCGGAATTTATGTCTTGATCTAAACACACGCTCTGACATTGTGAGATATCTAAGTATTAAAGAGCGATAAAAGATGGAGTGAAATAAGTTGGGAATTAATCAGTAGTCATCCGATAAGGGAGATCGGTAAGAAGTTCAAATTGTGCACGGTCGCTTCGACCGAAGTTGAAATACCAGTTTGAGAACCATCGTTGAAGCATAAGTTGAGGACATGTGTGGATCAATCCAGGTCAATTCATTGAATCATTATTTGTGCAAGGCATTCTCGGATCGGGATGACGAACGACTTTCATTTCTGCTACCCAAACACTATACCAATTTTCTAGCCCTTTGAGCCTTGCGTATTTTTATTTGGCTACCCTCATTTGGAATCAATATGATTGAAATTGGAAGAAATGAAAAAAAAAAAAAAAAAAAGAAGAAGAAAATAGAAAAAAAAATTGAAAAAAAAAAAGAAACAACAAAAATCTACCTCGGGGTAGAGCTACGTCTGACCTGATTCCTCTCAAAAAGATACGTAGGCAACCATTCGGGTGCGGTTATAATAGGGAAAAGTTTATTTTTCCCCTATTCCTCGTTGACGCAAAAGCTTGCCTCCAAGTTTGCGGCCAATGTTAAAAGAAATTCAAATCCCCAATGTATGCTAAACTGGGGCAGAAGTTTGTTTTTATTTTATTTTAAAAAAATAAAATAAAATAAAAACAAACTTCTATGTTTTGTACCATCTATTCATATGTTTCATGAGATATCAGTCTCGGAACCGAGGAAGAAACTCAAAGCGCCCAGTTTATCCTAAACTGGGGCAGAAGTTTAGTTTATTTTAAAAAAGAAAGGGAGAAAGTCAATTCCTTTTGCTTTCTTTGTTTTCGTCTCGGGGGAAGTCTCAATATCCCCTATGTTCGCATATCAAAAAATTCAAAAGATAATTCCTCGGGTTTTCAATAAATTGGGGTCTCCGTTAGTTATTATTTTAAAAGAAATGATTCCAAAGGTTGTAATATTTTACCAAGTCGTTTCATGAGATGCTTTCATACCACTCTTCAAAACAAAGGAAAAAAAAAAGAAAAAGAAAAAAAGAAGGAATCCCCAATTTGCCTAAACTGGGGAAAGGTTTGGTTTATTTTTTCAAAAGCAGGGATTTCAAATCTTGTGATGCTCATTCTAGTCGTCTCATGAGATGTTTCTGAGTTTTTATGCTGAATCCTTTTCTTCATAGCCTAACCAAATCCAATGTTATAGTCCAAATAAAGACCCTTCTGACCGATCATTGAGAATGTCAAGCCGAGTAGGGTATCAAGGGATAATTTCCACGCTGTAAAGTCGCATTCTTATAAGCCGACAATCGCACTTGGGAGCTGGGAGTATCAAGGTCATTAAAGGAGAAATTCTCCGGGGAATCAAGATAAAGGCCAAAATTGAAGAAAGAAAGAAAAGACAGGGTCGAGCAGCAAGGAAAAATCGGAGGTCGATTGAGAAAGAGTGTGAAATGAAAGATAAAAAAAATGAATGAAAAAAAAAAAGAAGTCTTGTCGGTGAAAACCTGAAAGGGCGCTGCAAGACGATGGTGAGGTAAAAGAACAAAGAGAGAGGCTAGTCAGTGAAAACCCCGAGGGGCACTACTAGTCGAACGAGGGTTGTGGAAGTCGTCATCAAGTTCGGGTTGAGCGAGTTTGTCAATCTGGGAGAGAGTTCAGGAATACCTCGTGTGAACAGATCAAGTGTTGATTCTAATTGCATGTCATGTTTTACTAAGGTTGTCGTTTCACCTTCAAATAAGTTTCTTCTATCTGCCAGGAACATCTTTCGTTCGATGTCTCCTTTTGAGTTTCTTCACTTTCCTTTTTATTTATTTCTTTCTCATTATTTTCGGGCATTCAGAAAGGTTTGCAAAACTTGTCTACAAGTTTCAGTTGTACCAGAAAGTCGGGAATGAGAGCCTAATACCGAGATTGTACCATGAAGATCACCAGGGAATGGGTTGTTATTTCTACAAGATGTGACCAAAGACCGATATGAGAATTTGGGTTGGGAAGTGTGAGAACACAACTACATCAAGTCAGCTGCTCGTCGGGGAAAAAACTTGAAGAGCAGAAAGGGAAATAAAGAAAGAAATCAGGGACCATCTGAGCAGGGAGCCGTGGTTTTCAATTTTCAAGACAAGAACTATTGGGATAATGGGATAGAATTTTCAACTTTAAACACAAGACCCATTGGGATGATGGGATTCAAGTTTCAACGTAAGGCCCATTGGGATAATGGGATTCAATTTTCAGAACAAGACCCATCAGAGTGATGGTTTACAATTTCAGCTTTCTGTCAAGACCCATTGGGATAATGGGTTACAATTTTTCAATTTTCAGAGGAAGCAGAACCCATCAGAGTGATGGTTTTCAATTTTCAGAAGAAGCAGAACCCGTCAGAGTGATGGTTTTTAATTTTCAGTCAGAGCAAGATCCATCAGGGTGATGGTCTTTCAATTCAGCATGAACAAGACCCGTCAGAATGATGGTTTAGCAAGACCCATCAGAGTGATGGTTTTTAATTTTCAGTCAGACCAAGATCCATCAGAGTGATGACTTTCAATTTCCAGTACAAGCAAGATCCATCAGAGTGATGGTCTTTCAATTCAGCATGAACGAGACCCGTCAGAGTGATGTTTTAGCAAGACCCATCAGAGTGATGGATTTAAATTTCCAGCAGGGGAAAGACCCATCAGAGTGATGGTTTTCAATTTTCAGAAGCAAGACCCATCAGAGTGATGGTTTTCATTTTCCAGCATAAGCAAGACCTATCAGAGTGATGGTTTTTAATTTTCAGCAAAAGCAAGACCCATCAGAGTGATGGTTTTCAATTCAGCAAGAACAAGACCCATCAGAGAGATGGCTTTAATTTTCAGCAAAAGCAAGACCTACCAGAGTGGTGGTTCCAGTTTTAATTTTCAAGTCAAAGCCCGCCAGAGCGGCAATCTCATTCAAGTCAAAGCCTGTCAAAGCGGAAATTTCATTCAAGTCAAGCAAAAGCCCGTCAAAGCGGCAATTTCAACTTTCAAGTTAAAGCCCGTCAAAGCGGCAATTTTTTTTTCAAGTCAAAGCCTGCTCGAGCGGCAATCTCATTCAAGTCAAAGCCCGTCAAAGCGGCAATTTCATTCAAGTCAAGCAAAAGCCCGTCAAAGCGGCAATTTCAACTTTCAAGTTAAAACCCGTCAAAGCGGCAATTTCATTCAAGTCAAAGCCCGTCAAAGCAGCAAATTCATTCAAGGCAAAGCCCGTCAAAGCGGCAATTTTTTTTCAAGTCAAAGTCCGTCAAAGCGGCAATTTCAATTTTCAAGTCAAAGCCCGTCAAAGCGGCAATTTCAATTTTCAAGTCAAAGACCGTCTAAGCGGCAATTTCAACTTTCAAGTCAAAGCCCGCCCGAGCGGCAATTTCAACTTTCAATCAAAAGCCCGCCCGAGCGGCAATTTCAACTTTCAAGTCAAAAGCCCGCTCAAGCGGCAAATTCAACTTTCAAGTCAAGCCCGCCCGAGCGGCAATTTCAAGTTTTCAAGACCCACTTGGTAGTGGGAGCTTCGGACAAGTTTATCAGCTTGGGAAGCATGAAGAAGTTAGCTTAGGAATTGTAATTTTACATTTCAAATGTTGTATTTTCATTTTTTCTTTGTAAAGCAGTGACCACCAGCCAACTAGCCAGCAACCAGCGACGGTGACCAGCAGCAACAACTCCAGTGTGTCAAAAGTGTCTTGTGTCAGTCCGGGTAAGTCTAGGAGCGTCGAGTCAATCCCAGTTAGTTCTGAAAGTGTCTAAAGTTAGTCTGTGTATGTCTAGAGAGTGCTTAGTGTTAGTCTAGAAGAGTTCATTGTCTGTTTAAATGCGGTAGTCCCAGCTATCGCACGTGAGGAACTACACTGACCTGATTCCTTAGTCCGGAGATATGTAGGTAGCCTTGTTCTCGGTTAGAGCCTAAATTCAAGGTACGGTCACCAATTTTGAAAAACATGCTCTCGCCTAGAACCGAAAAAGCCAAAATTAGTTGTTGATTACTTCTTTGTTCGAAAACTCTTCATGTTCTCGAACAAAGAGGGGCAGCTGTAATCACCTAATTTTGACACGAAAATTCAAAAAATAGATAAAATATAATTCTAATTTTTCAAAATTTTTCGCTTAATTATTTCATGAATTTTACCACTTTATTTAAGTTATTTCCGTCAATTAATTAGGAGGAAAATATCAAAAGTTACCAAAAATAGAATTGATTGAGTGTAATATATATTTAAAATCTTGTGATTAATTAAATGTTCCATATAATTATCTTGTGTGAGTTGTCATTGGTTGTTTAGTTTAGTTAATTAAATTTCCTTGTTAATTTATGTGTTAAGTATGATATTGGGTCGACCCAATTCAGAAAATGAAAGGAAAGGGGGCCAAGCCCATTTCCCTCTCAACCAAAACTGCCCAATACCCTCATGACCCGGCCCAATCCTTATGTTTAAATAGAGATTTTGCCATTTTTAGCAAATTTCCCCAAAAAAAAATTTACAGAAACAAAATAATCTGCCAAATTTCTCAACCCCATCGGGTTTCTCCTCTGACGGCAGCGACGAAGCTCCGATCACTTCCTCCCGGCACGAAATTTTACATTATCAGCTTCATTTCCTCCACCCGTTGCTCAAGGTAAATTCCCCGAAAATCCCTTAATTCTCTTCCTCGCACTCTCTGTCCGTGTTCCCATTTGGCTCTTTTAAATTTTTCCTTTGCTAATGGTGATGTCGGGGGCTGTGATATATCAATGATGCTGTGTGTGTGTGGACGTTGGTGGGGATACCGTGGTGCTGGAATGTGGCCGATTAGTTGGGGGTTTTTGTCCAATTTTACCTCTTGTCCCTATCTTTCTCTTTTCTACTTGAAATAACCCCATTTAGGGTCATTTCAGTTAGAAAAGAGACAAGTTTGGGACTTCGGATTTGAACCGTGTTTGGCGTATTTCGAATGGCTGTGGTGACGAGTCGATGGTGGTGGCGATGTCTGGTTGAGTCGAGGCAGTTATGGTGGTGGTTGAACTGTGAGTTTGGCCCTGTTTCATGGTGGCGACACGATGGCGAGGCTTGATGGGAGTTGTGGTGGTATTAGAGTGAAACGACCTCGGTCAGTCGTTTCGGAAGTTAGGGTTCCGATTGGCATGCCGATAACTTTAAAATATTTGTAATGTCTATTGGAACCTGTCTGTAAAATTTGATCTAAATCAGACCTCGTTTGGTAGGCATCGGAAGAAGGTTTCAGTTTTTATTGCGATAAATATTAAAAAGAGATTTTCGAGCTCGGTTTTTGCCGAATGAGCTCCGATTCGAAATCCGAAAGCGCCGTTAGGTTCGTATGATTATTTGTGATTTTTGTAAACTTTCGAAAGTGAATTTCGATGTTGTTCGGCTAGTTTCCGCTAAAATGCCGAAAGTTAAATAATTTGACTTCTTTTCTATTTAAATTTGCATCTTGAGTTTCGGGAGTCCAATTTGAGATCCGCCTTCGCGAGTATGTTATATATATTTTATATAACTTGTATGCAAAAGTTGGGATTATTTCGAATATCGTAGGATTCCGTTTTAATTTTCGTTTCGCGAAAAGAAAAGAAAATAAAAGAAAATGAAAAAAGGAAAAAGAGTAAAAAAAAAACAAAAATTGGAACAAATGTCGGTGGCCTAGGGGATTTAATCCCCTAGCACAATCAGATCGATGCATATCAGAAACATTACCAAAAACGCTCAGCGAGGAAAAATTAGAAAAGAGGGAGGAAAAAAGGGAAAAAGGAGTAGAAAAATAGTGGAATTTCTACCCCAAATCTTCAGGTAATGATGCTAACTCATTATCTTAGCTTATTACGTGTGTTTGAATATATTTTTACGGTAAAAATAAGGATATTATACATCACCCTATTGGCGTAAATTGATAGTTTAAAGGGTCAAATGGACCCCGATAATGGAATTGATTATATATTCGTACTCAATGAGTTATGGGCAACATATAGATGTAATTTATTTGGGGTTTGGTTATATGGCTTTGAACCCTGTACATAGGCCTGGCCTGCGTATTGCGTATGCCAATAGGGTATCAGGTTCCTACCTGGATTGCCCTAAGATGTGAGGAATGAAGCCTTTAGCCTAATGTGATATATTTTTCTGCTTATTGATCACAGTGGGATCGTTTGGCAATGAATTCAAAAAATAACGCGGTTGTTGGTCGCAATGCTAACTTTTGAGAGAGGTAAGTGTTTATATCCATTTCTTTGGAGGCACCTGGCCTCGTGGATTTTCTACCACGTATTCCTTACGTGTGTAGCTGCCGATAGGCGTACTCATTACGCCTTAGCTTTGGATTTATATTATATATTATATGTTATGTCCTATTGTTGGTATTGTATTGAGGATTTGAGCATTGTACCCTGGCTGCGAGTTGGCATCTACTTCCCGGTTGTCGATGAGAGTCCCGCGCCGGTGAAGGGTTATTGCATCACATTGCATTCATATGCATTACATTGCATATCATATTGAGGGCAGGAGTATTCCGCCCCAGGAGCAGGAGGATTCCGCTCCATTGTATCATATTGAGGGCAGGAGTATTCCGCCCCAGGAGCAGGAGTATTCCGCTCCATTGTATCACATTGAGGGCAGGAGGATTCCGCCCCAAGAGCAGGAGTATTCCGCTCTTATGTCAGATATTGAGTGCAGGAGTATTCCGCCTCAGCTTTACATTATATCGGGTGCAGGAGTATTCCGCCCCAGGAGAGTGCAGGAGTATTCCGCCTCTGGTTTATATTATATCGGGTGCAGGAGTATTCCGCCCCAGGAGCAGGAGTATTCCGCTCCAGTTGGTTATCAGATTGGATTCCCCTCGAATGCAGGAGTATTCCGCTTCGGGATGGGATTACGGGCACATGTGACCCTTCGCATCATATTTCGTCTCATTTCATCTCACTTCATTTTATTTCATTTTATTTCATACCATTGTGTAAGCTTGTGGTACATAACTATTGTCCTGCTTATATGTGCATTTCTTATTTGTTGTTATGTTTCTGGCACGCATCCTTGGTTGAGTTTATAAGTTTCTTACGTGTTTTCGGTTGTTATCTGGCTCTACCTTTTTATAATTTAAATAAAAGAAATTTGGTTTATCTGTTTCTTCTCCCTGGCTAGCTATCCTATTCTTTGAGGTGGCTAGTCTGCCCCACTTATTGAGTCCTTTTGACTCACCCTTGTTTGTTGTTTGTTTCTTTTTCTATCTATTTCGTTTCGGCAGGTTCGCTCCAGGATTGAGTTCGCCACGTTGTGAAGGAGCGGAGACGACTTCAGCTGTCAGGGTGAGCCAACTTTTATTCCGGATGGCCACCAGTTTATTTTTCATTATTCCAGTTGCATTTGGCTCCCTTCAGGAGGTATCTGTCTTCTTTTGTACTCTTAGATGTCTAGTCTGGATAGCCCTAAACCTTGTATGTTGGCTAGTCAGCTGTAATTTCTTTTATACAGCTTAGAGGTAGCAGTATCTCTGTATTTTTTTTTTCGAAGTCTTGTCCTTATTTATGAATTATTATAATTATTTTCCTAGTTTAATTGGTAAGGGTTCGCCCGACGGGTCTGGGGAGGATGTCGGGTGCCCGCACGGCCTAACCGGATTCCGGGTCGTGTCAGTTGGTATCAGAGCCCAGTTTAGAGTCTATCCAGACTAAGACAGTGTCTAGTAGAGTCTCGGTGATGGGTACGTAGACGTCCGTACTTATCTACGAGAGGCTATGATGGCATTTAGGAAGTTTCACTTCCTTCTTTTCTGATCGTGCGTCGGTCTGGGATGAAAAAGTATTTTTGTTAATTCCTTCGTGGTAATTGTGAAACCCTCGTGCAACAAATCAACAAACGGTATGAGTTCAAGACGAAGCAGTCTGGCCTGGGGTTAGTACTGACGAAGCCCCGAGTATTTTGATTGTGCTGACGATCTAGTTACGGAGGTCCCAATTGTACGAGCTCGCGATGGGCATGGGAGCAGGGCCTTGTGGTTCCCTTGGCTATCTACGATGATTTTACGAGAATCTTGGCGACGCAGATACCGCAAGAACCTATTGTTCGCTAGGCAGCTTATCAGGTTGTCTCAGATATAGATGCAGATGTTCAGTCTCGGGGAGCTTCTATTCCAGTTCTTGATATTGCTGCAGTGAATTATATTCCGGAGGTAGCATGTGTTGTACCTCTCTTTATTCTGGCTGGTTAGCCAGCCGAGGTAACAGCTCGGTCCGAGTGTCCGAAGAGATTATATTATTTGACGCGGTTGAACCTTCCGATATTCTTAAGAAATGTATCAGATAAACCCCGTGAATTTTTTTTTTTAAAAAAAAAAATGATGTCAGCATATCCTTCAGGCTGTTGGTTATCTCGAGCAATATATTGTTGATCATTCTTCTTTCCAGTTTCAGGGGTCCAGCCCTGAATTGGTGGGCTGCTCTCTTATTAGCTAACTTGATTCGGTTTTTCTTCTAGGTTCGTGGAAAAAGTTCCTTTCGTGCAGCGAGCGAAATGGAGAGTGTTGCCAGTTTGAGTGGATTGGACAGGGTAGCCTGTCGGTTAGCCTGTTGGTGTTTCAAAATATGAGATTGAATTCTATAGAATGGCTGGATATGCATCAGAACTAGTTCATGAGCCTTTCGAGAGATTCAGAGATTTATTGATGATTTTTCTCCTTTCTTGAGATCCCAGATGGCTCGGAAAATTGAGGTTGGGACTTTATTTGATGTCGTTGTTGATATTGCTCGGAAGTACGAGGCATACCATAAGTTAGAGTGAGAAGAGTTAGAGAGGGAGAGCAAGAGATCCTGTGGCCCTAGTGGGTAACCATGGTACCTCATTTGGAGGTAAAAGTTCTGATTATTTTTGGAAGTCACCTTCCGGGTTATCTCAGCTTGTAGAGCGTGATTCTCAGAGTGCGCGAGTAGTTCATCAAGATTAGATCCAGTTCTTCTCTTTATAGCTATCGACAATATGTCCAGCTTCCATTGTCAATGAAAATCTGTTATCACTGTCATGAGTCTGGTTATCTTTTGAGGAGTTTTCCCTTACTCCGACATGTTAGCAATCGTCTTTTCTCTCGTCATCAGGCATCTACGCAGTCGCAGGGGATTTCATTTAGATCTCAATCAACAAAAGAAATGCTACCATCCGGTAGCGGTTGAGATTTTGGTGGCAGTGGTTCTCCAGAAAGTGCTTGTCAGGATAGTGGCTCAGCTCAGCTGTAGAGGCAGTTCTATGAACTGCTAGTCTGGCAGGATGCTGAGGCATCCGATGTAGTAGACCCATGTATTTCTTCTTTCCTTAAGATTTGATCCTTCCGATCGACCTGGAGATGGTCTGTCATATCATGTTCCATGGTTCCCTTGGATATTGTTTCTGTTAAGAATCGGCTGCGGTAGAGGGGTGAGCTTCTTGTATGATGTGTTCCCGGCATTTATGATGACCCTACTAGTTTATGTGGTTTAAATGCGAGAGATGTGTGAGTGAGTATCGGTATTGTTTGTTTGGCATTTTGTTATGCCTCATTCTGTTATAATGTCAAGTCAGTCTACCTCTCTTTGGAACTCAGTGTCGCTAGGATGATGGGATTCTTATTTGTCACCATCAGAAAGTGTCATTGTTTCTTCCGGTGTAAAGTGGTTAGTAATTAATACTCGATCTATGTGTCTCCTCTTGGTTCGAAATGTTAGTAAGTCATGTTATTCTATGAGCTTGCCTTAGTTATAAAAAGGGTTTCTGGTAAATTGTCAGAGTTTCTTTTTATTTGGAGATTAAATTGGCATAGAAGTTGTTCCATAAAGCTCATTTAATGTCCATTTCTTCAATTGCGATTCTTCGGTTAGCCTGACTCGTAAGTAGTCTAGCTCTGGTAGCTAATAAAATAAGAAGATGAGCTTCCTGAAGCTCTAATTATTTCTATCCTCGGTCCATTTCCATTTCTTCTTCGTCCGGCACCAGTGAGCTTGGGCGGTTGGTAGCTGCTTGTGACGTTCCCTGTGTTGAGCCAAGGTACGTGTTATTATGGCCGGGTAAGCATATTATTGTTTTGGAAGCATATTATTGTTTGGGTCCAGTTGTCTCATCTTGTTATCCGTTTAACATATTTATGTTATCAGTTTATCCGGGTATCCATTCCCATGGATAGTATAGTGCTGGTTCTGTTTTTGCGGATCATCCAGTTTCAGGGGAAACTCTGCCGAAATTTTTATATCGAAGTACCATCCACCCGGCGGTGGTGTTTACGGCAAAGGTATGGAGTTGTGAACTTGAGAGTTGCAGCTGTTTGGCAACTCAAAAGGGTGGTTGGTAGCTTAGGTCTGCCTACATTCAACTTTTAGCTAAATCTTCTTTGGTCCAGCAGACTGTGCGAGGATGGTTATTCCTATTCAAATGGCTGCATGAGTTTGTGCTTTAAGTGGAGGAGTCTTCCTCCAAATACTGAATGGTAATATTAAATCTCTGAGGTGTTGATACCACTTTTCTCATGACCCAAAGTAAGGCCACGGTAGAAATCTGCAATGAGTGTCGATCATTGCTAAACCAGCTAATAATCTATTAATGCTAGGGATAAGCTGGCAACCTGATCATATATACGTACCTATCTGCTGAAAGCATAAAGTCTGGAAAGATGACACGACTTTAACTGGCTGGCAATTAGAACACTAAGCCACAAATTCTGCTATGTCACACTTCATTCCATCCCTCTAATAAATCTGCTTAAGATCATGGTACATCTTAATCGAACCTGGATGAATAGTATATTTAGAATAATGTGCCTCTATCATAATTTGTCCACGTAAATATGCAACATCAGGAACATAAAGTCTATCTTTATGCATGAGAACACCGTCAGTAGTAACCCTGTATGGTGACTCCGGCTTTCTTTGGGCTATCTGTCCGTATTCAAATAAAACTGGATCCTCATACTGACACTGTTTTACTTCAAAAAATTTAGAGTTAAAGGTCTAGTGCAGCTTGTCGTCCATCTATCATTGGCATATCTCCTTTATACCTCAACTTTTTGGGAAGTTACTTTAGCGTAATCAACTTTGTTGTCGGTATTCTGCCTCAGCTGAAGGTCCAACTACATGTCTCTTTTATATTTACTTTTTCAAGTCATAATAATTCCAATTCAAAGACAATACCCTGAGATAGATGTTCAGTCTGAAGATCATTCTTGGTCTACATCATACTATCCAGTAGTAGTTGTGTGATCCTTATTCTTATACGATAGACCCTGTTCAGATGAACCTTCGACATACATTGGGATATGAGTAACTACCTTTCCACAAGGAGCTTGCGGAACAACACTAACATCAGCTGAGATGTTGCATAGTGCGTTCGTAAAAATATAATATAGCTTGCATCATATCTTTTATAGTGTGTAATGACAAGATACTTCAAAAGCTTCCCCTATTGCATCAAGCGTGAGCTAATTCTTAGTTCCATCGACCTGTTCTAAATTGAAAGGTATATCGAAGAGGTGATTATCGGCTGAATCATGTTAACCCATTCAAAGTTCCGTGTATCTTTGCTTCGAAAATGTAGAACTCTCCTCTCGTGATCGAGGAAGGATCATCTTAGTCAGAATAATCCGGGCAATGGTGTTATCATATTATCCAGATATATTTTATTTTAAAAGTTCAATATGCGTGTTATAATTCTGATCCTGTACTCAAGAGATAAGGTCTGTGGAGTAGCTTACGAAGGTCGTGCAAGTTCTTTTGTTATCTGTGCGAATTTTTCTTTAGATTTAGGCTCGTTCGAGGACGAACGAGAGTTTAAGTGGAGGAGAATGAAACGACCTCGGTCAGTCGTTTCGGAAGTTAGGGTTCCGATTGGCATGCCGATAACTTTAAAATATTTGTAATGTCTATTGGAACCTGTCTGTAAAATTTGATCTAAATCAGACCTCGTTTGGTAGGCATCGGAAGAAGGTTTCAGTTTTTATTGCGATAAATATTAAAAAGAGATTTTCGAGCTCGGTTTTTGCCGAATGAGCTCCGATTCGAAATCCGAAAGCGCCGTTAGGTTCGTATGATTATTTGTGATTTTTGTAAACTTTCGAAAGTGAATTTCGATGTTGTTCGGCTAGTTTCCGCTAAAATGCCGAAAGTTAAATAATTTGACTTCTTTTCTATTTAAATTTGTATCTTGAGTTTCGGGAGTCCAATTTGAGATCCGCCTTCGCGAGTATGTTATATATATTTTATATAACTTGTATGCAAAAGTTGGGATTATTTCGAATATCGTAGGATTCCGTTTTAATTTTCGTTTTGCGAAAAGAAAAGAAAATAAAAGAAAATGAAAAAAGGAAAAAGAGTAAAAAAAAACAAAAATTGGAACAAATGTCGGTGGCCTAGGGGATTTAATCCCCTAGCACAATCAGATCGATGCATATCAGAAACATTACCAAAAACGCTCAGCGAGGAAAAATTAGAAAAGAGGGAGGAAAAAAGGGAAAAAGGAGTAGAAAAATAGTGGAATTTCTACCCCAAATCTTCAGGTAATGATGCTAACTCATTATCTTAGCTTATTACGTGTGTTTGAATATATTTTTACGGTAAAAATAAGGATATTATACATCACCCTATTGGCGTAAATTGATAGTTTAAAGGGTCAAATGGACCCCGATAATGGAATTGATTATATATTCGTACTCAATGAGTTATGGGCAACATATAGATGTAATTTATTTGGGGTTTGGTTATATGGCTTTGAACCCTGTACATAGGCCTGGCCTGCGTATTGCGTATGCCAATAGGGTATCAGGTTCCTACCTGGATTGCCCTAAGATGTGAGGAATGAAGCCTTTAGCCTAATGTGATATATTTTTCTGCTTATTGATCACAGTGGGATCGTTTGGCAATGAATTCAAAAAATAACGCGGTTGTTGGTCGCAATGCTAACTTTTGAGAGAGGTAAGTGTTTATATCCATTTCTTTGGAGGCACCTGGCCTCGTGGATTTTCTACCACGTATTCCTTACGTGTGTAGCTGCCGATAGGCGTACTCATTACGCCTTAGCTTTGGATTTATATTATATATTATATGTTATGTCCTATTGTTGGTATTGTATTGAGGATTTGAGCATTGTACCCTGGCTGCGAGTTGGCATCTACTTCCCGGTTGTCGATGAGAGTCCCGCGCCGGTGTAGGGTTATTGCATCACATTGCATTCATATGCATTACATTGCATATCATATTGAGGGCAGGAGTATTCCGCCCCAGGAGCAGGAGGATTCCGCTCCATTGTATCATATTGAGGGCAGGAGTATTCCGCCCCAGGAGCAGGAGTATTCCGCTCCATTGTATCACATTGAGGGCAGGAGGATTCCGCCCCAAGAGCAGGAGTATTCCGCTCTTATGTCAGATATTGAGTGCAGGAGTATTCCGCCTCAGCTTTACATTATATCGGGTGCAGGAGTATTCCGCCCCAGGAGAGTGCAGGAGTATTCCGCCTCTGGTTTATATTATATCGGGTGCAGGAGTATTCCGCCCCAGGAGCAGGAGTATTCCGCTCCAGTTGGTTATCAGATTGGATTCCCCTCGAATGCAGGAGTATTCCGCTTCGGGATGGGATTACGGGCACATGTGACCCTTCGCATCATATTTCGTCTCATTTCATCTCACTTCATTTTATTTCATTTTATTTCATACCATTGTGTAAGCTTGTGGTACATAACTATTGTCCTGCTTATATGTGCATTTCTTATTTGTTGTTATGTTTCTGGCACGCATCCTTGGTTGAGTTTATAAGTTTCTTACGTGTTTTCGGTTGTTATCTGGCTCTACCTTTTTATAATTTAAATAAAAGAAATTTGGTTTATCTGTTTCTTCTCCCTGGCTAGCTATCCTATTCTTTGAGGTGGCTAGTCTGCCCCACTTATTGAGTCCTTTTGACTCACCCTTGTTTGTTGTTTGTTTCTTTTTCTATCTATTTCGTTTCGGCAGGTTCGCTCCAGGATTGAGTTCGCCACGTTGTGAAGGAGCGGAGACGACTTCAGCTGTCAGGGTGAGCCAACTTTTATTCCGGATGGCCACCAGTTTATTTTTCATTATTCCAGTTGCATTTGGCTCCCTTCAGGAGGTATCTGTCTTCTTTTGTACTCTTAGATGTCTAGTCTGGATAGCCCTAAACCTTGTATGTTGGCTAGTCAGCTGTAATTTCTTTTATACAGCTTAGAGGTAGCAGTATCTCTGTATTTTTTTCGAAGTCTTGTCCTTATTTATGAATTATTATAATTATTTTCCTAGTTTAATTGGTAAGGGTTCGCCCGACGGGTCTGGGGAGGATGTCGGGTGCCCGCACGGCCTAACCGGATTCCGGGTCGTGTCATAGAGCTGATCCGAGGCGATACAATGGCGAGGCAGCGGTGGTAATACGAGTGATGTTGGTCGAACTAGTGGCGTATGATGTTCCCTGTTTATTTTGAGGCAGTAGCGCGGCTGTTTCGCGTCGATGTTTTATGGTTTGGATGGTGACTGGATTTGGGAGCTTGTTGTGGCTGCTCATTTCTTAGCCGAGGGGTGTTGAGGAGACGAGAAGTGATGGCGATGGTGAGGCAGTTGTTTGTTATGCCGTGAAGCAAACAGCGATGGCAACATGTCAAAGTTGATCCGAGGGGGCTTGCAATAGTGTTTGAGGTCGTAAGGATTTAGTGAAAATGGTGAGGCGAGGCAGCCTCGATTCGATGGCGACGTCAAAGCTGATCGGGTGTTGCGATGTTGATTTGTTTGGTATGATTGAAACTGGTACAATGGGATTAGTTTGGATATGGTTTGAAGCAGCTTCTGACAAAGCTGCGATGATATAGCAGCAGCTTGCACAACGCAGTAGCGAGGCAATGCTTGGCCGAGGCAGTGTTGATATCGTGGTGCTAAAATCTGGTACGAGACAGTGACGTGACGAGAGGGTCCGCGCTGGTGGCGATTCGACACAATCAAGGCAGCGAGGGTGGTTGTGACAAGCTAGTAATGGTATTTTTCTTGCTCACGGGTTAGATTAGAACCTAGTCTACGTCGATTCTTATTCCGAGTGATTATGAAACTTGTTTAGCTATTACTATGCATAGTATAACACGTTTCGCTTGGAAAATCAGTTTGGAGCGCTTTAGCCAAGTCTCTTGCTCATGTGTTTAGTAGCTAGTAATCCGCTTGTCTAGTTGTAATATTTGCCATGAGAAATAATATCATCATGTTTACTTTTGTTAATGTGGAGTCGGAATGAATATCAGTTTGTATGCTTTTGTTAATTAGTGAATAAAAATAGTGTGTTGGCTTGTGTTAATCTGTATGTATGAATTGTTCAAGCATGAAATTCACCAATGCTTGTACTCTTTAGTGTGAAGTTCTGTATATGAGTCCCTGTGAGGGAAGAGACTTGAAAGCCATGGAGTCTGTTTCTTAAGATTTGTTTGGCTTGCAGTTTACTTAAGCTTGAAACACGATATCCATTTGTTTTGAATTGAGTAGCTTTTTAGTTCTAGTTTGTTTGGAATTGAGTAGTTCTTTAGCTCTAGTTTGTTGTTGAAATCCTGGGACTTGGTCTAGTTAGAGTTAAGAGTCCTAGGGGGTCCATTGTAAGTATTTTAGTTTAGTTCTGGGAATTATTTAAGCTGGGAGCCATAAGTTCCATTAGACAAGTCTTTTAGTTCAAAATTTCAGATTGTCGTGTATAAAAAGGGAGGGAAAATAGGTCAAACGGGTAGGACAAAGGCTTGCACAAATGAGGTAAATGTCAGCCTTCTTTTTGGTAGTTGAGAGTCTAAGCATGAAAGAGGTAATAGGAATTTATTGCCTTGGTCTAGCATCATGAAATGAGCTGTCCAAACAACTCATTTTCAGCTTATATAAAGGCTGTTTCCCCTCTATGTACCAACAGACTACACACGAAAAAACAAAGAGAAACACTCTCTAAAAAAGAGAGACAGATCTGAAAAGGAACACTGATACAGAACACACACAAGAGAATGAGATCTGGGAAAAATACTCTCTGAAAACACTGACAGACTACTCACGAAAAACAGAGAGAGAACACAACAAAAGAGATCTAAAACACTCCATTTCTCTTAGAAAAAATCAGAACTGAAAGTGCTAGAAAAATAGTAGAGTTAGAAAGTTGAAAAACAGAGAGTAAAATGGAGTAAAAAATAGAGAGTTTGAGAGAGGTTAAAGGAGTAGTTGTGTGACTGGTTGTGTTGCTTCATCTTACTGTTGCTGCTGCTTGGTTTGGCTGAGGAATGTAACATTGCTAGGCCTTTTGGGATTTACTACACAAGCTGCTCATAGGTAAATCTTTACACTACCATTTATATGTTGTAGGATTTTTTTTGAAATGCTTAGTGTATGAAATAGCCTCTTAAGGACCTAGAAGAAATGTGTTCTAATGTGTGTATGACGTATACATTCTGTTGACATTTTAAATTTGGGGCCATGATTATATTTCAAATATAGCTGCTATATCTTGTAATTTAGATATTGTTGTTTTATAACTTGTTTAAAATCAGCCATGATTAAGAATAAAATCAGTGTCGTGGGAAACAATGAGAATTGACCATGTAAATTCGTTAAAACTGAGTTAGATTGCATAAATTTGGTTAAACCTGAAATGAAAGTCAAAAAAGGACATCAAGTGCAAACATAAGTTTTTTTCTTACGAAAGCTCAACTATTAAAAGAAATGGTTAAGGCTTGGCTTTAGCTCTGCACATGAAAATATAGCTGAAATTCACAAAGCTTGAAAACAAAACCTGAAACGTTTGGCATCCAAGTGTGATAAGACAAACTTAGGCAAGATGCTTTGGCTTAGGCAAGATGCTGTGAAACAGTAAAGAAAAAATCGAAAAAGCAAGAAGGAGAGTAATGGCGTCAATTACTTTAGCACGTATATATATGAGCAAAGTCAAAATAACGCAAAGTTCTTTGTATTTCATTTACACACAAAGAGTGTACGATTAGGCAAGTTGATAGGTGGAATTAAAGATTAACCAAATAACTTTTTTTTCATATGAAACTCAATTAAGTCAAGAGATTTCGAACGGGTGAAGTACCTGTGCGATTTAATTGATTTAAGTCGAAAGATTTCGAACGAGTGAAGTTCTCGCGCGATTATATTCGATTGGAGTTTCAATTGTCAAACGATAAAATTAACAATGAATTGAAGCGTAACAAAATCAAGGCAAAAATATAACAAACAAATTCAAAGAGTCGAAATGCGTGAAAAAGCAACTGTGCTTGCGTAGGACTCGAGGGTGTCTAACACCTTCCCGAGAGTCAACCGAGATCCTTACCCGGAACTCTGACGCAGACCATTTACGAGTCATAGGTGTTGTGAGGTACACCTTTTGGTGACTTGGCACACCTTTAACTTGTCAAGTGGCGACTCCAGAAATCTCTTAATAATTGTGTACCTTTTAACACCCGTCACGGACCTTTAAAAAATACTAAATAAGTTTTTTTTTTCTTTTTAAGTTAAAAAAGGGTCGTGACACAAGCAAAAGATCTAATACCTAACATGTTTATGGCACGGGCATCGCCTTCTCTAGTTCAAATTCTAATTCTCAAAATGTATATCTCATGCAACTATATGAATATTTTATCAGAACAAGAATAATTTTGCTTAACAAGATAACTTAAAAATTCATTCAAAACGACTTGAGATAAATGGGATGACTTTGATAAAAAGATGGATTTAAGCTTAACAAAATTTTCAGGTTGTTACATTCTGACACCCCTTCATTGAAATATTTTGTTATGTATATGTATGTTAATATATGAAAAATCACAATAATTAATTAGTTCAAACAAAGAAGTGACACTGCTTTTGATAAGGTTCAAATCGCAGAAGCAACAAAATAAGATGCGGAAGCAATAATCACAAGAAAATAGGGATGAGGAAGAACATAAATAGAAAAAGAGAATGGATAAACGATTCAAACCATGAATGAATAGCCAAGAGAGGAAAGGAAACTTGAACCATACAAGGAATCCATACTAGTGATGAATCTCCATAGGTTCCAAGCAAAGAGATAATCCGAAGCTTCAAGCTTCAACAAAGAAGGTCTTGCCTCTCTTTCTATGTCTGTTCTTCAAATCTAGGTTAGCTAATGAAATGTAAAGACTAAGTGTGGTTTATATAGGTGTTCCACACTACTAAATAAAGTCTAAAATAACCCCACAAGTTGGGTATAATAACAAAGACCACATAGGGTCAAACTAGTAAATAATACTAGACTAAAATAAGAGTCGTCGTCTTGGCTTCACAGTGAGAGAGGCGGAGCGCCTACCAAGTTGACCAATGAGTCTCTTGGGTGGAGCAGCCAGCAAGGAGGCGGAGCCCCTGGCTTCTTCATGCCTTAGGCGGAGCGCCTAGTGTAGGTGCGCGGAGCGCCCAGTGCTGGATCCAGCTCCTTGATCTTCAAAATATTCCCGAACTCTTCCCTGATGCTCTTGCCCTCTCGTCCTTTCGTCCTCCAATTTCGGCTCTTGATGATAAGTGTTTTAAGCTCGATTTGACCCGTATCAGCTTTAAATATCAAAGTTTTAGGGTCTAGTGGTTAAGCACCCTGAGAAAGTCTAGAATGGTGAGAGTTTGGATCCTAGTTATGGCATAGCTTATCTTTCTTTATTAAAATTTTCGAACATTAATCGCTTAAGTATTACTCCCTCCGTCCCAATTTATGTGTCACCATTTCCTTTTTTGTTTGTTCCAAAATAAGTGGCATCTTTCCTTATTTGACAACTATTTAATGCATCATTTCTATTTTACCCTTGTTGGGCCCTACATACTTTGAAACCTACCAATAACTTTTTTATTACTCAAATCTTTTCTCTCTTACTTTTTCAAGGGTAAAATTGATACTTAACAAGGTCAACCACTATTTTCTTAAACTCCGTTTCCGGTCAAATGATGCCACATAAATTAGGACGGAGAGAGTAGTAGATAATAGTAGGAATTGAACCTTTGACATTCTTCTAACTTAAAAAGTACAAAATAACTTATATTGGACTTCTTTAGTTATTAAACCTACAATATTCAACATAAAACTTTTTTAAAAATGACAACTAGCGAAAAATTATGCGTTCGCAACTGGATCCATGACCCTGTATTTTGTGGGGTTGTTAAGATACATACATATATATAACAGGTTATGACTAATGAATCAATCCAGGGAGAAAGTACACTTTCCCTCTAATGATAAGCAATTCAATTTTTTTTATTTGTCTCAAAATAAATGTCAGCTTAGAAAACTTAAAATTATCCTTTTACGTATCATATTCTTATCATTAAAGAGGTAAAAAATAATTAGCTTTACTTAAACTTGGTTATGAAGAAGGCATACATAATACACAATACTTTTTATTGGACGTGAAACGAGGTAACAAGACACTTATAATGGAACGAAAGGATACATACGATATATATAGTTACATACTCTTTGGTTTGGTTCCACACTTGTCGAGCCATCATATTATCTGCTATCCAGCACAAAAATTTTCGTAATGTCTGAAAAATAGTGATTATACTTCTAAAACTTTGCAAATACCGACTATTTATCATTCAATGCTCTAGAAGCAAGTATTCGTCAATTTAAATGGACGAATAAATTTTGGCTTATCTACGTCTTTGGTAAGTATCAAAAGTGCTTATAATGTATTAGGTAAAAATCAGCGTGCACACGTGGAACTTCGGTGTGTGGAATGAAGCTAACTGAATAGATAATTTGGAATCGAGGATCGAAGTTGCCGACAAAGCCACCGAGGTTAGCCAGAGCCAAACGCCGAAGATTGCCTTCAAGCCATGGTTCGGTGGAATTCAGCCTCAGTCGATCAGCAAGTTTGCACAACCGAGGTCGTCACTATGGACTTCGGTGGGCAGTTTCAGCCAAAGATGCACGATCCTCCACTACTTCCGCCGACTAACTCCACCATTTGAAATGTGCAACATGGGCATGAAGGGTTCAGATATGGAGAACGTGGTCCAGAGCCCATATGTCTATAAATAGTCTCATTTCTTGTATTGTAATCATTCAAAAAAATATATACCAAAACTCTGCCAAATTTTGTACTCAAGATCATATATTAAAACATCAGTTACTTACGTATAATTATCGTCTTTGTTGTTATAATTTCGACTTTGATATATTGATTTGCTTGTATTCGCAATCCAAATTCGATTTGTAACCTAAGATCAGTTTAGGCCAATACAAATTGGCGCCGTCTGTGGGGATACAAGCATTAACGCTTTGTTCCAAAGTCAAACATTCTTTTCGTTCGAATTCTTGCTTTACCTGAAAAAATGGTTAACAACGATGAAAATTCTGTTGAACATCAGCTAACTCCCGATGGACAAACTGGCGTTCATACGAGCCCAAACCCCAATGCGCCTGTAGTGCCACTAGTAGCGGACCCTTCCTCTTTGGGTTCCACTGAAGCTTTTCAAGCCTTCGTCGTCCGAACCCTGAAAGCTCTTCAAGAGCAGCAAGCCGAACAGGCTATCATCGGATAAGATATTGCACGCCTAAGCTGTTTGAATCATAAAATGAGTTAAATAAAGTATCCCATAAAAATGGAAAACCAGATGTATACAGCTCATTTGGAGCACCTGAAACCGTTTAGAATGATACAACTTTATTTAGTATATAGGAAACAATAATCTGTTCATTCGTTTGAAAAAACCTAAAACAGAGGACCATCTCCATTCTTCAGAATATTACATGGCATCAGTTTTAACTTAAAAAATAGGGAAGATTAATCACCTTTACATTCACAAAAGCATAAACTGAAAATTTTTAGCATTAGTTTCACTTGTATTAGCAGTGAAGTTGAGGCCTCAAAAGAAAACTGAAAGATTCATATTGCTTCATTGCTGATCTCTCTGTTAGAACATGAAATAGTTTCAATATCACTCACCAAGGTAGCACTCTGAATACTCTTCAGTCATTATGTTGTAGTGCATCATTGGTGCCTACTCGAAGAAGATGCTTTGACAGGTTGAACTGACTTGTCCTTTTAGTTGGCTCATCCTTCGGAGTTTATCAATATATGTAAAGTGAGATGAAGGATTTAATATAAGGTTTGTTTTCCATCAGTACCATCCTGAAACACAGAAATGCTCTTAGCATTTAGTTTATCATTTGCGCACGTGGATTGTAATTTTACCGATACAGGACCAAAGAAGTTTAATAGAATGACCAAAGCTTTTAAGATGGTGCACCAAGTGAAACTGCAAACATACCTTTGTAACGCATAGAGTGCCAACTCTTCAAACGCATACAACAAGTTCTGTCGAGGATAAGCGGAATGTTCTTGGGATTAGACCAGTCAACTTGCTAATTAGATAAATATTTATATTTCTTTTGATATAGTCAAGAAAAACAGTGATCCATAAGTTCAAACTTATTTGGACAGACATAGAGAGGAGTCTTGAAATATATTACAAATATTTTTGTACTTCTTTTTCTTGTAGCCAAAAATGTATTCGAATCCAAACTTGTTGTTTTCCAAGACACATACGATTGCATAATGTTCTTTGCAACTGTAATAGATGTACCTAAAACTTCACAAAAGTTGGAGCAAAGATCTTAGAAAGAAGCAGCCAGAAGAGATAACAAACATCAAGCTAATAGTTGAAACATCCAACTGCAACAAACTATTTCTTGAGGCATGGATCTGTGACTTATCAAATTCATATGTATTGTAGAAATTCAAGTTACTATATCGAATTCCTCCTTTTAATAATAGTATAAGGTAATCGAACCAACATATGTTTTTAATAATAGTAGAACCAACCAAGATTCATCTAAATTACAAACTGTGTACTCCTAAAAGGTCAACAAAAACTAAATTATTATATGAATAATGATTGGTTTTTATAACTATAAAATAAAGTGGTATGTTGTGTTTCAATTAGGCCCAATTAAAATTGCTAGGCCGATTAGAATTGCTGTATGGGCCTACGTACTAATACCATTGTTGTTAATTATATAATCTAAAGCTTGGAACATTGATATTCTTGCGCTTGAAAACTTTTAGTATTCTGAAATTCTTATATGCATTTTAGTTGTGAATTTTTATGAAACTTTAAGGTTATAACTGAACTTGTCTGTTTGCTATCCGGGTAGTTTGCTTGTGGAATCTCGAAGATTTATCTAGAACGTAGGAATTTAAACGACTCTTGTGTTCTCCTAGTTTATTTTACGTCTTCTTTTCGTGTTGATAAATTTACATATTAAGAACAATGTTAATCTCTGAAGATTAGATTGCGAAATAGTTCATTAAAGTGTAAAACAAATAACAAAATTATACAGCTTGGTACAATTACGGAGCAAACGCCTATTCAATGGTTACTAGAAATGAGAAAATCCAAGATGAGTTCACTAGCGCTTAATGAAGTTTAACATCAAGCTTGGTAATTCTGCATTCCAAAATCATTAGTTTAAAAATCACTACAAAACGGAGTGGACTGCTGTTTGAATTAGCGAGCAATTCTCCCAATTAGAATTGCTCGATGGGTCTAAGTGATACCAGTGTGTGAAGTATGTATCAGCTTGGAACATTGGTCTGAAAGCGTTAAGCCCTATCATGACTACCATAAAGCTTGTTAACAAGCTTATGCCATCAGATTTTAAAAGTCAAGTATCCTCTAATTGTTATATCCATGTTAATAGTGTTTTAACAACATTTGTAGTTTAAAACTGCATGTTGCCACTTTCGTGCGATTAACTTATATTAAGATAGAATTAGAACTATCCAAAAAAACATGTATGCTGTTCTCAAAAGGGTTGATGGGAAACTATTAATTTCGCACACCAAAGTGTTTCGATTTTTACCAGAAGCAACGTCTAGAATTATAGTGACTACATCTTGAAAATGCAACACTTCCATTCATGAATATCTAACACACTAAGAACCTAGGACATTTAGTACGGTACAAACAACAGGAGGAAGACTAGCTAAATTACAGAGCAGTGTCTTCCAAATGAAGTTGTCCATCTTCGTTCAAGTCGGGCAGGATAAGCATTTGCGAAGTTCCATTGCAAGGATCCTGCATTCAAAAATATATATAACATTTAGCAAAGTAATTCCTGTGGATTTTAGTTATTTAACTTATTAATATTTCAATGCCAATGGCTTACCTCAGCCGTAGCATTTGCAATGTTGTTAATGTTTGCCTCACTTGTTGCAATGTCCAAGCTCTCTAGAACCCTCGTACCCTCACCTGTTCCAGTACCTCCATCCTTCCGCGTCCGCCTTTGTCCGCTACTAGACTTTCTACCTCTAAAACTGGATTCAAAAGTCGACCTAACCTGTTTAGTTTTGGGCCTTCCACGCCCACGCTTCTTTGGAAGGTCCTTTAAAGGACTTTGTCGAGTTCCCTCACCACCTTGTATGTCCTCTTTCGCCTTCGTGGCGCTCATACCCTCCTTCCAATTAGTAAAATCCTTGTAAGCTTCGTCTATTTTTGCCATGACATACTTCATCTTCAGATCATTGTCCAAGGAAATCTCCAACAGCCGTTCAAAAGACCTCAAGTCATCCCTATATTTCTTGTACTCTTCTGTCATATGAGGGTAAGATCCAAAATAGAATTTCTTCAAGTGGGGTCTAGCAATGTCTCTTCTCCACCTATGTAATATGTACCTACCATTAATTTCATCGATCCTCTTGTGCGCCATCACCTTATAAATATGGCAACAACCATTTGGTCGATGATCAACCGTCTAGACAAATTCATTCCCATAAAAGTCACTCCTGACTAACGCATCCCTTATGCTGTATGTCTCCCCCCCCCCCCCCTTCTCCATCATTCGAGGAGTTGATAATTTCGCAGTGATACAGCTTCTTCAACTCCTTCTTCACCAACCCAAAAATTGCACGAGTATACGCATTTTGAAGTTGTCGCTCCCACAAGAAGCCGGAATCATATATTGTTTCAGTGCCCCTTGACTTATATTCTTCTAGCAACTCTTTCTCGTACTTTTCCCTCAATACTAACTCATATTGCTGAACAAAATGCTTGAGGGTGCTTCTACTGTTTACGTACCCATCAAAGAAAGCATGCATGCCCTCACTTCTTTGAGTGGGAAACATTCCAGCCCAAAAGTGAGTATTAAGGTATACTGGAACCCAATAGTCGCGTTCATCGAACAACTTGTTGAACCACTCACTATCTTGTAACCCATGCCCTTGAAGAAAGTCCATCAATCTTCTCTCAAATTCAGACGTGGTGAGGCTTTGAAGCACAATGGAGAAAAATTCCTTCTTGGCATCATTTCTTTCAGCACGACCATGAATCCCCTTCAGGCTGTTAGGGAGCTTAGTAAAAATGTGTCAGATGCATAATCTATGGACGGTGTCCGGCATCACTTCGCTAATAGCAGCCCTGATGCTTTCAGCTTGATCAGTCAAGATCCCTTTAGGCGGAACACCCCCAATTGCTATCAACCATGTAGTGAAAACCCACTTGCAAGTTGGCGTATCCTCATGAGAAACAAGAGCACATCCCAGCAGTATAGATTGGCCGTGCTGATTGACACCAACAAAAGAAGCAAATGGCATGTTATAACCATTCACTAGGTAGGTCGTATCAAAGCATAGCACGTCATGGAACTCCTCATAAGCATGCCTACAGTGGGAATGAACCCATAGGACATTTCGAAGCGTACCAGTATTATCTGCATCAATCGAGTAGGAAAAATCCCCTGTCCTTTGACTGCATTTTGCAAAAGAAGTTGCGCAAGGACTCTGCATCCCCATCTTGCAAATGGAGCAGCCTAGCCTTTTGAATAAAGTTTCTACAGTCCTTTGGTGTACAACTATATTTTCTGGCCCACCGGATAAAACTTGCACCACCCTTATATTTTTGCTAACTTTCAGGCCGGCTCTGTCCTGAGCTATGAGTGTTCTCTCCAAAGATCTATCCATTGACCTGTGACCAGCCATAGGACGCGATAGAGAAGGGTCCAACTCGTGAAAATGATCAGCACACACTATAGAAACTACACAGCTTCCATCTTTCCCCACTATACCAGTAACTCTAGCGGGACATTGAATTCTCTTGGTGCGATTCTTGGATGTGGATTTCCTACTCCTATCACAATTAGATAGTACATTCGAAACTTTACCACTAACATCTTTTTTCCTCGATCGTTTCACCACACTAAACCCCTTAGATCGTGCATGCTCTTTAAAGAATTCAAACATTGAAACTAGACTACTAAATAACATTCCTGGTCTTGGACCTACTAATAAATCTTCTTCGGTAAATTGATCAACCGTCTCCTACTGCTCTCCATCTGAACACCCTTCACTGGAATTGTGCTCTCCTACTCCATCCACATCCATCCCAGAACTAAAATTACCACCCGAACTAATACTCATTTCAACACCTTCATTTAACAAGCTGTCGCCTTGCGACAGCCCTAAGAGATTATTCAGTTTATCAATATTTGTTGTGTTCATATCTGTACTATTGGACTCCATTGTTGTATTTTAAGAGATGGAGGCCGATTAGATTTCTTTAGGGTTTTGATTGTGCAATTTATACATTGCATGATTTGGAGGGAAAATGAAAAGTAAAATTAAATTCGTATAGCAATCGTATACAAAACAAAAAAGAAAAAATCAAAATACAAACCGTATAGTGTATAAACATCCATGAAAAGGCTGCAAAAGTGACCATGCGTGTATGCTTATTTCTGGCGGGAAAAATTGGCGCCAAAATGAAGATGAGGGTGAAAGGGACAATTCACACCGTTTGGCCAAAGTATGGCCGTGGTCGTTTGGACAAACAGCATTTCTCTATATGAAATATAAAAAGTACCTCCTCCATATCAAAAGCCAAATTAGCCATGAAGTCTGCCAAGTAATTGTCTTCCCTATACGTGTGACGAAATTCAAATAATCCCCTCTCCTTTAACACCATTATTTCATCAGTAATTTGCGCAATAGACCATGTAGTACGTACCACAGCTCCCTTCAATTATATTTTTTAGAAGTAATGAATTCATCTCAATAATTGTAGGGACTAAGGAATGTTACAAGCAAAAATTTAATTCTTCTAAAATAGCAATTGCCTCTGCCACCATGTTAGTACCATCCTCCAATTTTTTAGCTTTAGCATCCGATTATGACAAATGAAGAAGCCACTGAATAACGCTAAATAAGCCAAAATCATGACAAAGTGTAAAAAGGTCTTTGGAGAATGGTCCAATTTGAAGAGATTGTGATTGACATCAGGCGTGAAATATTTTTTACAACTCAGTATAATTACCGCATGTTACCAAATGATTAGATTATTGTGAGAGATGCAAACACTATTGTCCTTGCAGTAGCAGAACTAACAATATCCAAAGCTAACCATCTGAATATAACTTAAGCCTGTTTGGCCAAGCTTCTGGAAACTCCTTATTTTCAGAAGTGCTTTTGTTCAAAATTACTTTTTTTAAAAGTACTTTTGAAGAAAAACACTTTGTGTTTGGCCAACTCATTTGAGAAACACTTTTGTCAATAGTTGAGTAGTAATTTGTGTTTGGCCAAGCTTTGAAAAAGTACTTTTGAATGTTAAATTACGAGTAAGGACATTTAAAGATTCACTCTACAGATATTTAACTAGATAAAAAATTTTAAATATTTATGCTCAAACACTCTATTTAATTTTATTATTTATTTAAAATAGTTTCAAAATACATCATACAGAATTGAATATTATAGATCTATATCTTAAAAAAAAGATGTTATTTGATGCAAAATTTCTGACAATAGTGATGTAGGTGTACGTAGAAAAAATAAGGAAAAAATATAACGTACTATTTATATATTATAATTATTACGTTAAAATAAGTAGGGATAATTCGGTATATAAGTAATTCTGGTAAGGGTATTTTTGGAATGATGGAAATTAAAAACAGCTTCTGCTTCTCCTCAAAAGCACTTTTGGAGAAAAGCTACTTTTTCCAGCTTCTTTCCTACCGCAGAAAAACAGCTTCTGCTGCCACTCAAAAACACTTATTTTCTCCTAGAAGCTTGGTCAAACACCTCAATTTTTCAAAATAAGCACTTTTGGCTCCCCAAAAGCTTGGCCAAACAGGCTCTTATCATCATCATTAAACAAGATTTGGACATTTGGAAAGGCAAATAAGGACAACACAAGATTGCACCATAATCTCCTAAATGATGATAAAGGATTTAGCACCGAACAATTGCCGAAGATCCATAGATTGTCTCTTAAAGCATGTACTGTTCCTTTCACTCCAGACTGTTCAGAGAGTCCTAAGATGCAGCTGGGAATGTACTGCCAGTCTCTTCTGGCTCTTCTGAACTTTCCATAGCAACCAGCTACTGGAAGCATCTTTGATTCCATGTGGAGTGACCTGTTGTAACCTAAACTTTCCTTTATTTTAGAAGTCTAAACTCCTAAATGTTGTGCATATAATGCAACATAATATTTTTCTCCGAGCCTCTCTTATTTTACTATTAAATCATGCAGATGTCTGAAACTCTTAACCTCAATCAAATGTTAAACTGCTAAAGATCATCTACTATTCTCCATAGCTTCTCCTGTTGAGAAAGACTAGCTGTAGACGTTAACTATATGCTATACACCCTTAGTAGCTTATATGTGACATATAGGTAATACGCAGTTTGGAGAGTCCACACATGATTTTGACATAGAGCGCAAGCATGGATTAGAAGAAAGACTCAATCTGAATAGCACCAACTAAACCTACCCTACCAGATACACACGTTCTGGATATTTTTCTTCTCTTAAGTTTTTGCCCACAGTATTGTTATTGTCTCCGCCAAGAAATTTTCATGCCTGGTCATATTTATGATTGCTTGAGATCAAATTATATCCCACTTACTATCAAATTACCACTTCTCAATGTACATAAGAAGAGCACCTCTTTCTACCACAAGTAAAGTATGATCCTGTTGGAGAATTTGAGTTCCAATTTGAAGTCAAGTGTTGTTGATTTCTTATATATCAAATCACAAATGATTGGAAAAAAATACATATACTAGCTAATTGCTTAAGTTATCGCGAGAAGGAAGATGCAAACACTATTCTCCATTTCTCCGTACAACGGCAGAACAATATCCAAAGCTAACCATCCCAATGCAACTTAATAGACATTATTAAACAACCACTCAGGCAGCCATTCCGAAGATTCAATCATGTCTTTTACTACTTGATAGGCTGCATAACCAACCCGTTTTGCTTTCCCAACGAAATCACAGTGTCACAGTACTAAAACCACCATGCAAAATATCGATAACATGTTAAACAGAAGTTTATGACGGCCAAAAGACTACTCTGCTAAATACATAGGTTAGGATTCAGATAACTTGCTAGATAATTGTACTTCATCTGGTGGTATTTCCACATGTCTACACCAGATAGCATAATGCACTTACATGAACAACTAAATTTCTAACCACAAACACCATTAGTTTTGCAAACAAAAGAAAAAAGTCAGATACTGCATTAACTATATATTCATAGTGGAAAGCTCGAGAGAAACTGGAGGGGGTTCTCTATTTTGCCTCCCTTTCTTTAGCTCAACAACACTACACCTGCAAAGGCAAAAACATCTTTTTCAGTACAAACAGGTCGTGAAATGATACTTTGGCATTTTAGAGACTTGAAAATGATATTTCAGTGGTCAACACAGGAAATAACTACAAAAATGAATTCCATTGAACATAAAAATTCAGGTCGTGCTCTTACTAGAGGCCTTCATAACTTTTCTGGTATGAACACCAATTAGTGAAACCACAGATAAGGATAAAAAGTGATCTGATTGATATAAATCTGGAATAGTGATTATAATGAAACAGAAAACAACATAAGGATAGAAACTAGTAGAAGGTGTTCCTTTCACTCCAGACTGTTCAGAGAGTCCTAAAATGCAGATGGGAATGTACCGCCATAGTCTCGTCTGGCTCTTCTGAACTTTCCATAGCAGCCAGCTACTGGAGGTATCTTTCAATCAATGTGGAGTGACCCATTACAGCCTAAACTTTCTTTTATTCTTGTAGTTTAAACTTCAAAAATGTTGTGCATATAATGCAACATAAGAATGTTCTCCCTGCCTTTTGCTTTTTACTATAAAAGCATGGAGATGTCTGAATCTCTAAGTTCATCATAAACTTTTTATTAACCTCAAATAAATGTTAAACTGCTAAATCATCTCACTATTTTCCATTGCTTCTCCTGTTGAAAAAGACTAGCTGTAGACGGTAACTATATGCTAGACACCCTTATAGTAGCTTATACATGACATATAGGTAACACGCAGTTTGGAGGAGTCCACACCTGGTTTTGACATAGACGCATGCATGGCATAGAAGATAGACTCAATCTGAATAGCACCAGCTAAACCTAACCTACCAGCTATAGGTGGTCACTGATCCAACTAATTCTCCAATCAGGCTTTGTCTGGTGGTCAATTTTGGTTTACCAAATTGTCCTTTTCTTCTGTTAAAGCTTAAATAATAGGAAAAAACACACATGCAGAAGAAATACAAAAATAGCCCTACTTTTCCTCCAACCTTAAGCTCCTCAACCCCAATCTGTGATCTGTCAACACAAGGTACATGCACAATTCACATTCAGATGGCTGACATTTAAATGTTTATTCACGTTTAAGAGCTAGTATGACACAGTTGCTTGAACTAGCCAAAGTTTGTAGTCAATCAGGTGAACTAGAATCTCCACTGAGCTCCTTAGGCCCTGGTTCTGAAATGGGCGTCAAGAACCAAAAAGGAGCTGCTTAGATGCTGGAATAGAGTTTGAGCAAAAGAATAAAAGAAGAATAAGGAAGGCAGAAGGCTATTTCAGCTGCTTTTACTTAACACTACAAAAGGAATGAAACAGAGGTGTTTTAGGCAAAGTTGATTTTATTTGAAGATCAAATTCAATCGTACTCTTTTATTTACTTTCGTCTAGCTTGGGCATCTAGTAGAGCCGAAACTTTGTTAGACTTCATCAATTCCTAACATGACCAGAAGTACCTGTGCTTTTTGTAAATGTGATGTACAAATTAAAGCACTAACTTAGAGTTGACTCATCATAAGTAAAATTATCTACTGATAAGTAGTTCAAACCGAGCAAGTCCAATCCGCCACTTATCCTTTCCTAAAGAGAAGGGAAGGAGCATCAGTATCTCTTTCCTAAGTCTCATTGCCAGGGGCTAACTCTACATTGCCAAGGATAAACAACAATAAAGTGGTAAAAATTGATAAAAAGGGAAAGTTTGTTACCCTTAAACATTAAGTTTAAACTCATCTCCATTCGCTTCAACATTTCTGCCAGATCTTCTCGCTCACCCTTTTTCTTCCCGTCCTTTTCATTGCCACCTCCATCAACTGGAACAAGGGTTCCCAAACAGACATGTGTCTCAAAAGAGTCCAATCCGCCACTCATCCTTACAGGTTTAAGTGATTTCTTGTCAATATCATACCAAAAGAACCTTTTCGTATCCATTTTCAGTAAAACTTCCCTGCACGACACCACCGAATACGCAACTGGCCTCACACACTTGAAATGGTTACGTCCATCAAGCTGGTCAACAGAAAACAACTTAACCCAAGAGTCCTTCACTCCGTACTCCTTCATCACCCACACATCAACACGATCTAAAACACGATTCCTTGCACTCGAACTGACCCTCCTGACAATACCTTCAAGCAAACAAAGCTGTTCTCCCAAGACTGCCAAATTCAATTTCACAGGGTTATCACCAAAATTCTCGGGAAACGGCACCTGCTCATATCTCTCAGTACCAAGACTAAACCCAATAAGTATCAACGTGTTGTCAGGGCCGCTCGATGCAATCCAATGCAAGACACCTCCGACAAACGTGCCATCACCTTCCGCACCTAACTGGTCAGTAAAACTCTGTTCAACCTTTTTCCACACACCCGACTTCAAACTAAAAACAAAGGTATCAGTAGTGACGGAACCATCAAGTACCCATTGCACTATCCTAACAGCTTTGTAATCATCAGTAACACCATCATACCCAAAACCACCAATGAATAAACACAACCCCTGACTTGATTCCCCATGTTGTTCCACCTGTTGTAGAAATTCAGGGGGAGGATTAATCTGATAAACGGGCAGATCGAAGAAGTTCCTAGTCGACGGGTTCCAGACAACACCACTATCATCCATATGGTTACAAATGTAAACTAAGCCATGACAAGAACCTAGTACTCGAGTTGGGTCATAAGGGTTTTCAAGTGGGTGCTTAAGTTCAAGTGGGGTTACATTTCTACTACAAACAGAGCTGAAATCAAGGGAGTAAAGGGTGTTACCTTTAAGAATAAGAATCATATCTGAGTTGGGTTTAGTTGTAAGCTGTTTGTTGAGGTGATCTTTGATGAACTTTGGAGTGTCGATGAGTGATTTCCATGATTTACATACGCACCTAAATCTGAGTAGAGATTTAACTGGAAGATAACAAAGGATATGGCTGATTACTTCGGGTGGAATATTGTCTGACATTGTTAGAGATGTTGTTGGTTGGTAGGGTTTTAGGAAACAAGGATGTTGCTGGGGTTTTGATTTGGCTAAGGTTTTAACTAGGAGTAATTTATATGAGCATATCCCAACGAGAAAAGTGAGGAGAGATGTTAAAAACAAGTAGCTTAGAATAAATTATACATTAAATAATAAAATGTAAGTTTTGTTGAATAATTAATGTGGATTGTTGTAGTCATTACACCAAATCCAAAAAAATTGTAAGTTGATCTCTGGTTGGCTTTAGTAAAACATTACTCCATCCGGACCATTTTATTTGATGTTTTGGATGTTTTCACGCGTATTAAAAAAATTACATTTTTAGCATTAATTAGCAATGTAATTGACTATATTATCCCTTATTCAAGCTATTATTACTTATCATTTTGTTTAAAGTAATTTATTAGCAAAGGAATATTGTAAAATTCCATCTTGATTTCCGGAAAGATCAAATATTATGGACCAAGAAAAATAGGTTAAAACATCAAATAAAGTGGACCGGAGGGAGTACCAAATTTAAGTTCATGATGGTTAGTTGTTCGCGGAATCGACACTAATTGAGTGCGAGTTGCAAGTAACTTGACATAGTGTTTTGAAGCCACCTTGATTTGTGTGTATTTGGTGGCACAACCGCTTCAAATATTCATGACATTCATAATGGTTTGTTTTGGTGTTCCGATTGTTTAAGCGTTTATGTACATCGCGGAACGGTCATGATTTCTAAGTAAAATATTTCTAAAAGAATATTCAAAAATACGTTTTGTTAAAATGAAAATATTCATAAATTAAAAATCTTTATTATTGAATCTATGAGAAAAATAAGTTTTTCTAGTTTACTGAATTACACATTTTCTAAAAACTCATAATTCAATTCCAACTTAAATAATTTATTACGCTTAATCTAGATGTTAAGATGTCGAAAACATGTGGAATAATGAATAATCGGTCTTGTTTACTCGACTACATGGACTTACTATCTATGCATATTAGCAAGTGACATCGTCTCTTATGAAGCTGAAAGTATGCTAAAAGCACATACAACAAGTCAACAACTAATCATATACTACAATAGAAGTGATTCCTTAAAAGTTTTAAAAAGTACTACTCTGTATTTGTTAAAAGTTTTCTCAAAATATATATTTTCTTAAAAACATATATATACACCAAATGATTCGGTTGTGTTAGAACTTAGGACACATGCAAACACTATTCTCCATATATAATAGCAGTACTAAAATTAGCTGGCCATCTGAATACAACTTAATGAACATTATTGAATAAGAATTAGAAAATGTAGAAGCAAGAATAAGGCCTAATTCTAAATAAAGGCAAAAAGAAACTTCTACTAGTAAATTTATGCCCTTATAGGTAACTCGGTACTCTTCCACCAAAACATAGAATTCTTCGACACCTCGTATTTTTGCTTCGAATTTATAAAGCAAAATACAAGAGAATCCTGCAGAAAATCCAAAGCAATAATGACCCACAAGCAAGTCCATTCGTTTAAGTCTTTAACACCAGTTTGCTTCAATATGCCTAATCCTGTTGTCACATATGTTGAGGATTGAGCTAGTTATGTTAATTCCCAAGGTCTTGCTCATGCTGTGCGAGAATTTGATCTTCAAAGCCCTCAAATTTGATCTTCAAAGCCCTCAACAGCGAACCATCGAAAATCTGAAGTCTTATAGTTCCAAGTTTGTTCTAGGACCAAAACAATGGAAGACATGTCAGTCGCCTCCACCAAGACTAGACATATCTGTCAAAGGGTGAATCTTTTTGACAAGTTTTGTCTAAGAACACACTCTAAATAGTGTCTGTTTAAACTTAGATACGTCATGCTTTCCCTTGATGGTAGAAAAGCTTTGGATTCGTTTTGTTGAACAAAGAGAAGTAATATATAATGTAGACTATCTTAGGTACGATCAAGTAGTTTACAAATTACAATTATATCAAATCAAAAGATATGATCCGATGGTAATACTGCTCTAGTTTAAACCAATGTCTTGATTTTAAGCCATGAAAAATGAAGAATATTTCGATAGAAGCATCTGTATTATATCATGTCTTGCAATCTAGCTGGTCGACAAGCAAACACACTCTCAATAAACGATTTTTTTAAGGCAGAATAGCCTAGTTGCCACTCAAACTTGTTCAAGTTTGCCAACCCGACATTCGAACTTACGAACTTACCATTTTAGCACCCCAACTCGTTCCTTTGCTGACTTTTAAACGACTCCGTGCTTAGGTGGAGTTAGTTGGTCCTAGTTGGCATCTGTGCGTGTGAAGCACGACTATTTGGGGCGTGAAACCCCTTTATTTCACTTCCAACGGTAACAAAGGGCCTTATTTAAGGTTCTCTTTCTTCCCATCAACAACAACAGCCACAAAACTCCATTAAAACCCCAAAACTGCATCATTCAAGCTTTTCAATTTGTTTTCAGCTAAAAAATTTTGCACTAATTTTTATCTTCTACAGCCAACATCAAGATGGAAACAACTGCACTTTGTCGTTGTGGTGTTCCTGCTGTGGTTCGAACATCAATGACACCATCAAATCCAGGAAGGAGGTTCTTTGGTTGTCCAAATTATGGCTATCGAAATGCTTGTAATTTTTTTTATTGGCTAGACCCACTACTTCCAGATCATTACAAACAAATGATGGTGCAACTTTTAACAAGAGTTAGGGAAATTGAGCAGCAGCAGCAGCAGCATGGGAACACAGCTCATAGGAACAGGGGAAGGGTGAATTCTTGTCTGGGATATGCTTTACTGCTTGTATTTGTACTGGTTATTTTCAGGGTATTGACATAAGTAATAAACAATGTAAAAGTGTAGCCTGTATAATATCTGTTGTTGCAATGGAACTATTGTGTGACATTTTGTTAACAAAAGTAGGTACTGATAATTGCCTAATACCATAATAATCAAGTTAAAAGAGTGCCAATAACCAAAGTCAACATTCAGAGTTTAAGTTCTGCATATTGCAGACTTAAATATGCATAGAAGATCTGCACATTGCAGACTTAAAACCATAGAAGTTCTGCATCTAAGGGTAACAGACTTCTACAACAACAAAAACTAGAGTTAAACATCATAAAAGTTCTGCATCCAACAGACTTGTACAAAAACATAAAGGCTCCAAGTTAATCAATTAAAAGTTCTGGGATTGGCTCTGGCTTGGCTGAGACATATTCAAGCTTGGTTGTGAAGATGAGGGTGCAGTTGGCCCTTGAGCTTGTCTTCTCTTTGCAGGCTGCTCACGAAGTTGTCTTTGTGTTATAGCCTTTCTTCCCTGATACCTGAGTCCATGTGGTTTGTATCCCAAGTCAACATTAATTTGAGTAGCATCCTTGTAGTTTCCAGGGTTATGCAACACATTATCTCTGTTGCCACTCTGCATAGAAACATTAATTAGTATCCAAAAAGACCAAAAATGAACAAAAGTAAGCACAAAGTTACACTTACCCTCTGTATGACAGCACCTGAACTAGCAAATAAAACTCCAAATCCAGCTGCCCTTAGACATCCTCTAGTTGCATTTGCACTTGCAGCAGCAGTACTTTGGCCACTGGTAGAACTAGTTCCACCACTTGCTGGACGCTTAAATCTTCCAGATATATTAAGCCAATTTTGGATAGTCCTTGAAGTCACAGGTTGGGTCCTAGTCCCTGATTGATTGGCTTGGTTGTTGCTTGAACCTGCTCTATGAGCTGCAGCATTTCCTTGACAGTTTGTTGTTCCTGCTCCAAGACCTGCAGTTGTACCATTGCCTTGATTGTGGTTTGGACCTCCTCTATAACTTGGATTGTTGCTTGAACCTGCTCCCTGAATTGGATTGTGGCTTGGACCTGCTCCATTATCTGCAGCATTGCCTTGTCCCTTCTAAAAAAAGACAAATTCACATAAGTAAAAAAAGATCATTAGTTAAGGGAAGGGATAATGAAAATGAAACTATATTACTTACCAAAGTTGGACAACCTTTCTTGTTGTGTCCTCTTGTCTTACACTGAGAGCATGTCATTGGGGTCCCCTTCCTTGATCTCTTTCCAAACTTTTTCTTGGGCTCATCAGCTTCCTTCCTTCTGTTTTTCTTAGGCCTACCAGGCATTCTAGTAATCACAGGTGGCTCAACTGTTGGGTGTGCACTAGGAGGCCACATCTTTAAGTTGGTTATAGGCTGAATGAATGTACTGTAAGCCTTCAAATATGTTTCCCTCCTATACCAGTGGTCAACATAATCCATAGGGTCTAATCTCCTATTCAGCATAGCACAAACTGCATGTGCACATGGGAGTCCTTTGAGCTGCCAGGACCTACAAGAGCATTCTCTATTCAACATGTTAACTGTGTGTCTATAATCTCCATCTATAATTTCAAAGCCTTTGTCACCATTCCAAACCAACTCACAATCTGATGCTTTCTCTGTCATGTCCTCAACCCAACTCTGGGCCATGAGAGACACATCACTTGGCCACTTACTACAAAACTCCCTCATCTTTCCAAACCTCTCCATTATCTTGTGTCTAATCTCCTCTAGCATAGTGATAATAGATTTGTACCTAGCTGTGAGTATCCAACTGTTGAAAGTCTCACACATGTTGTTCTCCATCACATCACACTTACTAAAATCCTTGAAATAGGCCCTGCACCAAGATTGCTTGGGATAAGTCAAGAGTGCCTCAATGATCCCATCACCCAATTCTGCCAATTCATCTATCTTGTCTTTGAGTTCCACTTCAAATGATGACCTTGCAACAGCCCAGAATTTGATCCTCCTCTCCTCTCCAGCAAATGTCTTCTTCCAATTGCTCCAAATATGTCTTGCACACCATCTATGCTCAGCATTGGGTATTATGTCCTTCACAGCTTCAACAAGCCCCTACAAATATATAGTAAAATAGTTAACTGTTAAATCAAAGACATAAATAAAAAAAAATAATAAAAGTAAAGTACATACCTTCTGCATATCTGAAACAATCATCAGTCCTTCACCTTCAGTTTCTGTGAGGTTTAAGTCCTCCTTGAGGCATCTAAAAAACCAAGACCAAGTGTGCTTTGTTTCCTTATCCACAACTGCCCAAGCTACAGGGTACATTTGGTTGTTACCATCTTTTGCAATGGCAGACAACAATTCTCCTTGGCATATACCTTTTAGAAAAGCACCATCAACACCAATAGCATTTCTGCATCCCTCTAACCAACCAGTCTTCAAAGCATGGAGACATATGTATATCCCCATGAACACCTCCTTACCAGGTTGAGTTTCTTTTGATGTCTTCACAACAACAGTGCTTCCAGGATTTGTAGCTCTAATCATGTCAGCATAGTCATAAATCCTAGCAAACTCCTCCATGTAATTACCTATATGCTCTGCCAAAACCTTATACTTAGCTCTAGCACAGATTGTTTTTCCTACATAGACACTGTATTTTTTCTGAATTAACAACTGCAGCTCCTTCAGAGTGATTTGAGGCTGCTGAATGATTCTGTCCTTATAGTTTTTCACAATCCAAGATGTGTTAGCAGATTTGTTCCTTGTTACTTTCAAACATTTATGAACAGGATAGTAAGACTTCACCATAAAATTCCCAGATCTGCCATCAATACTCCCCAGAATATGCCATCTACAACAACCTGTTAAACAAGTAGCTCTAACCCTATGCTTCTCATTTGGCCTCAACCTAATCTGCACCCTCCTTTGAACTGCATATTCATGTAATGCAGACCTAAACTGTTTGGCATTTTCAAAGATCATTTCCAGCTGAAAACATTTCTTTTTATAGCCAGGGTCATAGTAGATCTTGCTGCTAGCTTTTCTAGTACCCACATTCCTTTCCCCATCCTCACCTATTAGTTCATCCTCACTCTCCTCACTACCTGGATCAGAGCTGTCCAAGTACACCTCATCATCCCCCAATTTTCCAGCATACTTTCCCCCTCTTGTCCTTATAAATATCTTCAAATCCTGGATCTATACCTACTGGACCAGTAGGGATCTCATTAACATTAACAGCATCTGCTTTCAGCTTCCTCTTCTTGTCATTAAGCTTAGACTTTCTAGCAAATAGCAGCTCATTATCAACATCACTTCCCTCTTCTACAAAATCCTTATCTATATCATATAAAGAGTCATCTGTGTCATCTTCCTCAGACCCACCCTCATAATCATCATCATCAGACTCTGTTGCTAGATGATAAGAGTTGAAATCAGCATACTCACCTTGACCTACACTAGCACCCTCACTATTCTCTCCACTTACACTGTTCTCTTCACCCTCACTATTCTCTCCACTTACACTGTTCTCTTCACCCTCAATATTTTCTTCACCCTCACTATTCTCTTCATTTTCACCCTCAGAACTCTCCTCACTCTCTTCTACTACAGCAGCCTTTTCTTTTCCCTTCACATTTGAGTTATAAGGAGTATTTAAAGCATCAGGATTAGGTGAGTTTGTTGCCCTAGCATTATGCCCATGTGGCATTTGATTGGACCCACTGGTATGATTAAGTGGACCTCCAGTGGGACCCCCATTAAAAACTCCTAACATTTCTTCCATAAATATGTCATCAATAACATGTGGTTCATCAACAACATGACATATACAAACTTCAATAAAATCCCCATTCCTAAGATATCTACAGAAATCAAGCACATCTTTATCTGTATTAAGAAAGTAATACAACCCCCCTCTATTAACCCTACATGCAAACTTATCTACTTTTAGGTACCCCAAATCATTAGCCCACTTATGAAATTGTAGAATATGCAACTGGTCAATATCAGCAGTAAGAACAGGACCAAATATTTCTCCCTCTGCATACCTTAGCACAGGGTCACTCACAAGCTTCCCTCGATGGAGTAACTGAATCTTCACGAATATACCATATGTGCTAGCCATTTTTCCTATACATAATTTACAGCACATCATCAACAATTCTTAGGCCTAAAACTTATCACGTTTGAAGAGAGGACAAATAATAAACAAAACATTCATGATAACAAACTATTGATATAAAAAGCCCTAATTTTTATGATCAAATAACAAAACGGCCATTGCATGTGCACGAAGGAATTTTTTATTAGTATGGTATTCACCAAAAAAACCCTAATGTTAACCCCTAATTGCAAGTTGGTCAATGAAATGACAAAAAGAACACAAAAACAAGGCAAAAAACAACAACATTCAAGTGTATTTCCTAAAAGCCCTAATTTTTAACCCTATATTACAAATCAGCCACTACATGCATACAAACAACAAAAATCGAAACAACAACGGAATTTTGTACAAACAGTAACACATAGTGAACCACATTAAGGTGCATAAAATTTAAGAGTGTGTAAAAGTCGAAAAAACTTACCGGGTTTTGATTTTCCAACATATACTTTCACCACAATTGAAATACGAAAAGGAAGGAAAAATGTAACTGATGGCTTTTCTTAGATAGGGTTTGATTAGTTGTAGGTGGAGATAATTGTGGATGAAATGTACCTGATGGCTTGGGATAAGTCAAGAGTGGGATATGAAAGGGTGGGTTAAAATGGAAGGTTTATTCAGTGTATATGGGAGGGAAATGATCGGTTTATTGTAGGGTTTCCCGCTTCTGACGTGTATAATTTTGATTGGTTATATATGTGACTGGATGTCCACGTACACAGAGTTGTAATACACGCGTTTGGGTCTAAGCACGGAGTCGTTTAAAAGTCAGCAAAGGAACGAGTTGGGGTGCTAAAATGGTAAGTTCGTAAGTTCGAATGTCGGATTGGCAAACTTGGACAAGTTTGAGTGGCAACTAGGCTATTCTGCCTTTTTTTAAAGTTAAGCAACCAACATTATATGACAGCAATTAACAAAGTTATTATTTCCATAACTTGTATTTGGTCAACTCAACCAACATTATATGACTCAAGCCATTCCAAACTATTCCAAAGATTGGATCACGTCTCTTCAAAGGAATCACAAAATTTAGTCTAAAACCACCATGCAAAACATTGGTTATATGTTAAACATAAGTTTATGACAGCCAAAATACTAATACCAAATATATAGATTAAGATTCAGATAAGTTGCTAGATAATAGTATCACATTTCATATGGTGGTATTTCCCCATGTCCAGACCAGATAGCATAATGTACTTACTTGAACAACTAAATTTCTAAACCACAAACACCATAAGTTTGAAACAAAAGAAAACAGTCGGATACTGCATTAACTATGTATATTCATAGTAGAAAGCTAGAGATAAACTGAAGGGGCTTCTCCATTCTTCCTCCCTTCTTAAGCTGAACAGCACTACACCTGCAAGGGCAAAACCATCTTTTTCAGTACAAACGGGTCGTGAAATGATACTTTGGCATTTTAGAGACTTGAAAAATGATATTTCAATGGTCAACACAGGAAATAACTTCAAAAAGGAATTCCATTGTACATAAAAATTCAGGTCGTGCTCGCACAAAAAGCCTTCATATCTTTCCTGGTATGAACACCAATTAATGAAACCACAGATAAGGATAAAAGGGGATCTGATTAATATTAAATCTGGAATGATGACTATAATGAAACAGAAAACAACACAAGGATAGAAGGGGGAAGAGGGGAATCATCAGAATAGGGATGACATAGACTGAACTAACAAACTTCATGCCTACTAAACAGACTCTGCTGCTATTTAACATGCACTTTTCCTTGGGTACGACACCGACACTAATGTGAGATATGTGCAGGATATGGTCAATAAACATTTGGTACTTTACCACAAACTATGGAGAAATTTGAGATAAGTTTTGGCATTTAGATTTCTCACGACAAAAGCTAGTGTACATCTCTAGATGGCTAAGTACAACTTGAGAAAAACAGACCGGGTTACTGCACTCTACAACTACATGTATGTTTTCCTCAGTATCTCATAACTAGGAATATGTCACTAGCTCTATTTTCAGATTTTAAAATTATTTTTAGCTAATCCCAGAACCGATATCTTCTACCGGATCCATACCCCCCCAATTTAAAATTAAGATCATGAAGGATCTGACCTCTAGATCCTAACACGTAGTGGATACCCCTGAGTCCAAGCAACTTAGCCTTTCTGTACTAACTTGGGCCTCATTCATCCTATCTGTGTCCACAACACTTTCAATGTGAATAATCCCAAAAGAATAGAGAAATAAATTGCCACCTAACATTCTGAAATGTAAATACTATTTGTTGTAAGTAGTTGAAAACTGTAAGTAGTTGAAAACTATAGTCCGAAAAGATGACGTCAATAATTGACTCAGGAATTAATGAATTGCATTCGTACCTAATAGTTCTGTTTAGTTGTTTATAACTTCATAAGAAATGGTAGAAAGACTATCCAGGGATACAAAATGTACTTAAAGTCCCAATGGCTAGCCCCTCCACCCTAACTCTCTTTCTGGATCAGACTTTCTAAGGTAAAGTGGCTTACGTCAAAGTTAAATATAGGGTCAAGTTTCAAGAATTACAGCGAGAACCATGGCATAGTTATTCAGTCATTGGTATGTCATCAAACAATAATACCTGAGTGACTTTCTATTTTTAATTTACAACTCACAGCTTCATTTTCCTGAATATTAGGAAGCATACCGAAAGTTGAGAAAATTAATGCAGTTATATAATATATGTCCTAGACTCTTTCCAAGTGTACAGGTTAATAGAAGAATATCTCCTTATTTCATGTCTCCAAACTTTTCGTATTGATTTTTCAGAATGAAGGTTTCACTGAATTTGGCATCCAGAGGATGCAAGGGACTTTACAAAAGATTTAACTCTAATGTAAAAGAGAGAGAGAGAGAGAGAGTGTCAACAAAATTCAAAAGTTATGCCACTTACATTTAAAAATCTGTACAAGTCCATGCAAAAAAAAAAAAACACACACACACAGACACTCACTTGGCTTTCAGGTCTGGAACTAAAGAATAACGTCTCTGAAAGAATCTGTTGCTTTCTCTCCAGACTATTCAGAGTATCCTAAAATATAGCTGGGAATGTACTGCCATAGTCTCTTTTGGCTCTTCTGAACTTTCCATAGCAGCTAGCTACTGGAAGCATCTTTGATTCCATGTGGAGTGACCCATTGTAGCCTAAATTTTCCTTTATTTGTAGTCTAAACTACTATATGGTGTGCATATGATGCAACATAAGAATTTTCTCCCTACCGATCAAAAGAAAAATTTAAAAACATAAGAATTTTCTTCTTGTGTTTCTCTTTTTACTATTAAAGCATGCAGATGTTTGAAATTCTAAGTTCATACACACAAACTTTTTATTAACCTCAATTAAATGTTAAACTGCTAAAGATCATCTCACTATTTTCCATAGCTTCCCATGTTAGAAAAGACTAGCTGTAGACGGTAACTATATGCTAGGCACCCTTAGTAGCTTATACGTGACATATAAGTAATACGCAGTTTGGCGGAGTGCGCACACGGTTTTGACAGAAAAGTTTCCAACTAGAATCTAGAGTGCAAGCATGGCTTAGAAGATTGGCCTTAATCTTAATAGCACCGACTAACCCTACCCTACCAGTACTGGTGGCCTATTATCCAACTAATGCTCCAATAAGGCTTTGTCTGGTGGCTCATTTTGGTTTACCAAATTGTCTTTTTCTTCTGTTAAAGCTTAAATATGCAATTGATATGTACCAATTGATAGGAAAGAGGCCAAAGGTAGCAAATGCAGTGTAAAACATTCACAGGAAACCATAGAAATGTACCAATGAAAAGCTAGCTAAAGATCTTGGAGACTCAGCATCCGTATCCCTTTCCTAATTCTCATTGGCATTGCCAGCTTTCCAGCAAACAATCTAAACTGGTCCCATCTTAATTTCTTCATTCCCAGAACAAATTAACGATTACCAAGTTCAAGAAATGATAAAATACATGACGGCTGCCATCATGCAGATGATTCAGAATTTCATTAGAGTATTCAATGATTTTAAAACCGTCTTTGGCTTGATGTCTATTTGAAGGAAATGTCAATTTGGAGACAAGATTATAGAATAGATGGATTATCAGTGATACTAAGAAGTGGTAAACTAAAAGAACAGTTAGAGAGCCATAGTTTACACATCTAAGTTGTTATTTTGAAAAGCAGTCTGGCATAGACTTGAGTCATTTTTCTTCTAAGGTCGCGGAAGGTGATTCAGTTAGATGATTTTCAGATTCATCTTGGACAAAGATATAGCAAGGCTTTAAACTGAAAAGGCATGATTAGACATACAGAAAGAGTCGTCAACTAAACTAAGAAAATTTCAACTTCCAAACTTTAAAAGTCAGACCGCGAAATGCAACATTAAATTTGAATACTCCTATCACATATCAACAAGAATTTCACTTTATAACATGCTCCCCTATCTCAGTGAGAAAAGAGAACCAGGACTTACAACAATACCGTTGTGCCCCATATCCAGCCTGTAGAAAACTTGATTACCACAATAGAGCTTGATCAACTAAAATGCATGCTAAGATTGCCAAGGAGAAACAACATTAAAGTGGTAACATAAGATAAAAAGGGCATTTCGCTTACCTGCATACTCTAATTTTAAACTTCTCTTCGGTTGCTTTTAAATCTCCAGCTTGAATTCCTTTATCACCAAATCATCTCCTTCCTCAATGTTTCCAGCACCATCTCCCGTCTCTGGTTCTTGATTTTTCTTGCTACCCTTTTCAATGCCACCTCCATCTACCGGAACAAGGGTTCCCAAACAGACATGTGTATCAAAATAGCCCAATTCACCACTAATCCTGACAGGTTTGAGCGACTTGTTGTCAATATTATACCACAAAAACCTACTCTTATCCACATCTAGTAGAACATCCCTCTCTGTCTCTGAATATGCGACTGGCCTCACATACCTGAAATGGTTATGACCATCTAGTTGGTCCAACGAAAACAACTTAACCCAAGACTCTTTCACTCCATATTCCTTCATCACCCACACGTCAACACGCTCTAACATAAAGTTCCTTGCATTGTTATTGATCCTAAGTTTACCTTCAATCAAACAGAGACATTCTCCCAAGACAGCCAAATTCACTTGCAAAGGCATGCCAAAATTCTCCGGATACGCCACCTGTTCCCACCTCTCAGTCTCAAGATTAAGCCCAATAAGTATCATTGGGCAATTTGATCCCCTCGACGCAATCCAATGCAATACGCCTCCAGCTAACGTCCCATCATCATCCGAATCCAACCAAGTAGGACAATCTTGAATCTTCCTCCACACCCCTAACTTCAAACTATAGACCATCGTCTCCGAAACCAACCAACCTTTTACCCATTGCACTGTCCTAACAACCTTATAATCATCACTGACACTATCATACCCCAACCCACAAACAACTTGAGAAAACCCTCGGCCCTGTACCCCCTCTAGTTCAACAGGAGGTTTACTTTCATAAAAAGGCAGTTTCGAGAACTTGTTAGTGTTTAAATTCCACACAACAGTTACATCAGACTCATCAGTAAGCAAAACGAGACCGTGAATAGAACCTTGGACTTGAGTTGGGACATAAGGGAGTAGCTTATGTAGTTGGTGGTCAAGTTGTTGTGGGGTTGTGTTTCTATTACAAACTGAACTGAAATCAACAGAGTAAAAATGATTGTTAATACTTCTTAAAATAAACTTAACATTTGAGTTGTTGGGTTTTTTTTGTGTAATGAGCTGATTCTTGAGGTGGGTCTTGATGAATTTTGGGCTGTCAATGAGTGATTTGAATGATTTGCTTACACACCTGAATCTTAGTAGTGATTTTACTGGAAGTTGACAAAGGATTTTAGTGATTACTTCAGGTGGAATGTTGTCCGACATTCTTGGAAATGTTGGCTGTTTGTAGGGTTTAAGGAAACAAGGATGCTGCTGCTGGGGTTTTGATTTGAATAAGGTTTAGTAGGGTTTTACAATTGCTAGTGGAGTATTTATATACTCCAAAAAAGGGCATATCACAAAAGTATGGAGCATATGTTAAAACTTTTCTTAAAAATATGTTTTTATGAAAATCGTAAAATTATAAAGGTATGAAATATAATTAAGGAGTTGCTGTTTGGCCACCTCATTTTATCTACGCTCGTGTAAAGATTAAACTATCCTTAATTTGTTTTGGCCACTCACCAACCCGCCCCCTCCCCCAATTTCTATAATGATTTATATCTTATACTCCATCCATCCGATCCATTTTATTTGATCACTTTCCTTTTTTAAAAGTCAAATAATGTAAATTTTGACCAACATTTTGAGATATATTTCTTCACCATATTAATATGACAAGAATTGCAACTTGTAGTACTTTTCGTGTAGTTTTTTAATATCTAAATTATAATTTTAAAATATTGATTAAATCTAGTTCAATTTGAATCCGAGAATAGGTCAACTTGACTCTCGAAAAGTGAATCAAATAAAGTGGACCGGAGGGAGTAGTTATAATATAGTAATGGTTTCCCCCGCCCCCCTCCGAACTAATATTTATTGCTTATTCCCAAAACCTTGAGCTTTCAAATTAGTCATGTGTGTGAGGTGAAAAGATAATTGATTATTTAATATACTAATACGTATCCGTATAAACACAAATTACACAACCATTTTTTAACATATAAGAACACCCATGAAACAAGTCCTACTACGGAGCAACTAAGGAATGAATTGCATAGAGCTCTAGGGTTGACATCAGACGATAGTTTGATGAATGATGAAAATGATTGGTTTAACATTGATTCGGACGGGAGCTATAATGATACAGAAAGTAATGAAGGTGACGATCATAATGATGATGAAGATGAAGAAAAGGAAGAATTTAGACAGTAAAGGGAAATGGGTGATGAGTTCTCTGAAGAGGATCTAGCAATAGGTCTAGTTCTTGGAATGCACTTTAAAGGTAGGGACACTATGTATGAATTTTACAAAGCACGTGCTAAATTATCAGGGTTTTGTATTGTGAAACAAACCTCCAACAAAAAAGGTAGTGATATTGTAAGGTATGTGTAATATGGTTGTGATAGGTCTAGTAAACCAAAAAATAAGGTTTCCACAATAGAATCAATTGTTGTACTAGAATCAATGGACTTTTGGAGAAAGATGGATCATGTTGTGTTTCTAAAGTTGTTAAAAGCATAATCATAAATTGTAAATGTCACTATCACGCTTGATAGCTGGCCACAGGTCAGTTAATAATTTTCTGAAGAGATTTTTTTAAGTCCAACGATATCGCTGACTTAAGACCCTCTAAGAACATAAGACTAGATGAAGTACTTGCTGGGTGGGCCGGAAAAAATTGGATTGCACTCCTAAGGACTGTATAAATTATATTTTGAAGAGCAGGATGCTTGAATTGCAAGAAAGGACGCACAATCATTACTCAAGTTCTTTACTGATATGCAATAAAAAAATATAGAGTTTTTTTATTCGATTGATGTTGATAGTTTAGGTAGGATTCGCAATGTTGTATGGGTGCATTCTCACTCAAAGGTGGCATATGAGGAGTTCCATGGCGTTATATGCTTTAATACCATATACCTAGAGAAGCGATATAATATGCAATTTGCTTTATTTGTTGTGTCAATCAACACAAACAGTCCATACTTTTAGGATGTGCTATTCTGTTGAATGAGAATATTGCTAGTTGTAAGTTGGTGATCTCTACATGGCTTATGACCATGGGAAATGTTCGTCCACTAGCTATCATAAAACCAGTGTGAAAGTATTAAGGCAACTATACATGAATTGATGCCAAATATGATACAAAGGTATTGTGTATGGCATATATTCTCTAAGTTGCCTTTGAGGTTAAGCGGGGTTCGTGAAGGTAAAACTGTAATGTCAGAGTTTAAGGCCATAGTCCTCGATAGCATTAGTACTGTTGAGTTTTGAGACGAGATGGGCTGAATACATTACAAAATATAACTTAAATGGAAGGGATTGGTTTAATAAGCTCTTTTTAGAAAAGGAAAAATGGGTTCCTCTATACCTAGATGGCCATTTTTGGGTAGGGATGTTGGCTAGTCAGAGAAGTGAAGGAATGCATGCTTTCATTGATGGATTTATCACCCGTCAAAGCACTCCGGAGCAATTTGTTCAGCAATATAAGTTAGCTATAAGAGATAAGTTTGAGAAAGAGTTGGAAGCAGAATATAGGTCAACTTATTTTGGAAAAAAATGTTTGTCTGAAAGGGAGGGACAACTTCAAGATTGCTATATTTGCACGATAGTCGAACTGTTCCAAGTGCAATTAAAGAAGTTGTATCATTGTGAAATTAGTACCCTTGGATCATGAAACAGAGCCTGGGGTATGAGTTTTTTTGTTGGGGAGCTGATCCCAACAAAAACGATTATGACGGAAGATCACCTCTGGTATGAGTTTATTCAAATAATTACTCCCTCCGGTCCATATTATTTGATGTTTTGGGTATTTTCATGGGTATTAAGAAAATCACTTTTTTAGCATTAATTAGCAATGTAATTGACTATATTAACCTTTATTCAAGCTATTATTACTTATCATTTTGTTTAAAGTCATTTATTAGCAAGGACTGACATTGTAAAATTCTATCTTGATTTTCGAAAAGATCAAATATTGTGGACCAAAAAAAATAAGCTAAAATATCAAATAAAGTGGACCGGAGGGAGTAATATCTATATGTCAACGAAAGTAACAATGATTCTAAAAGAATACTAAAGTTGGAGACTGCAAATTTCCCCTAATCAATGTTTGTTTTGGACAACATCTTGCGGCATCGAGAGGCTATGAAGACATAACTCTGATTCACCTTGTTGAAAATTGAGCATGCTGGTAGCTTCCTGTGTATGGTGGTTGCAAAGAGGGATTCATATTTATTGCGAAGTCTATTGTCCAATGGTATTGATCCGAACTCGAAAGACTATGATCAGCGAACGCCACTTCATGTAGCTGCTTCTCAAGGGCTATACTCAATGGCGAAGTTGCTTTTGGGAGCTGGTGCTTCTGTTTTCTCGAAGGACAGGTACCAGTTTAATCTTTATAGTTTAATTATGATAGCTTTTGTTCTGAAATTACATTGTACTAGCTGTATTGTGTGTAGGAACAATTGGGGAAAACAACAACAATAATACTGATAATAACAACAATAATGATAATACAATGTATAACGAAAGTATTGTTGAATACTAAAATAATAAAAGGATATAGTTATTATCTCTGTGTAGAAATATGGTGCTCTGAGTCGTGCTGGACACTGTCCTAAGGAACTATTCCAGCAGCCTGGAATGTTTCCTCAGGATAAAACGAGCCTTTCTCTATTAATATAGAGGGATCAGGAATCAGCAATATTATATAATGTTAACCAGCAAGTCAGGAAAGGATAATTGTAAACACAGTGGGTGTAATGATGGCAAAAGGAAATAATATTTTATTATTTGGATAGCTAGCTAATAAGTAGGTAATGATAGCCAATGATGAAATGTGAAAGTAGGGAAATGATTGAGGTTACGAATTATCAAAATAGCAAATTCGGTTAGCAATTTATAGATAAAGTAAAGGGCATGTGGTTTGACAAGTGGAAGGTAGTAAAGTTACACTTGTAAATATATTTGCCACTTAGGCTTTGCAAATGACAAGTGTTCAAATACATATGCCACTTCTAGGAATCCTTTCATGCACAAAGCCATCTGTTTAATGGTTTTGTAAAAAACCATGTGTTATTACCAAAACCATGTGCATAATCATTTGAAATATTAATTTCACAACACTCCCCCACATATTTCAAAGGATTTGAAGAATGAATAGATATTGAATAATGGGATAAGTATGGAGGTTAAGGCTTGATGGATTTACACGGTCCAAATGCAATAGGTTTGGTGTCTTATGGACTTTGAACCAAACTTAGACCGATAAAACTTGACTCACAGAATTACTGGTGAAATATAATATTTCTATGAACCAATAATTCTTTTTGTAAGCCATAGGCTCTACCAGTCACATTCAGACCCATAATTTTGTTGTTCAACGCGGTTTTGCGCGAATAGGCCGTGCGCATGCCTGGTATTCATGAGAGCTCTAGAGACTTGGCTAGAATCTCATAGGAGCGGCTCCACTCCTACTCTCATATAGGTGAATTCATCAAGTATACACTGCTTTAAATACACCATCCATTAGGACTATGAATTCATTAAGAGTTAAAACTCAACCCTCCAAATACTAGCAGTTAAGCACTCTCATCTAAGTGCTTCAGTATCAATATCGACTTGTTATTACCCATTTGAACCTACTTCATGGGATCTCCAATCACATAGGTTTGGTTACCATCTCTATTGACAATCATGTTAGCCTTAACCCCATCTCTTTTGAGGTTTGAAGAATCAATTTTCTTCCCAAAGGTTTAGTCAGAGGATCGGCCAAATTCACTTCTGACTTCACATAATCAATGGAAATTATTCCATCTCTCAGCAATTTCTTGACAACTTTGTGTCTCAGACGAATGTGTCTGCGTTTCCCATTATAGGATTTATTCTTGGCAACATCAATTGCCGTTTTACTATCACAATGGATAGACACAGGAGGCAACACATCCTTTGTTAAAGGGATATCAGCTAAGAAGTTTCTTAGCCACTCAGCCTCAGAACCAGCCAACTCCAAAGCTATAAACTCTGCTTCCATAGTAGATTTAGCAATAATAGTTTGCTTGGCTGATCTCCATGCTATTGCACCACCACCAATGGTGAATACATAGCCACTAGTGGATTTTGTCACATTTGAATCAGAGATCCAGTTAGCATCACTGTATCCTTCTAATATAGCGGGAAATCTACTATACAGGATACCATAATTCATGGTTCCTCTCAAATATTTCACCAATCTTACTAATGCAGACCAATGCTCTTGATTGGGATTATGAATATATCTACTCAGTCTACACACAGCATAAGCTATATCAGGCCTTGTAAAATTCATTAAATGCATCAGAATCTCAATAATCTGAGCATATTTAGACTGAGCAACTGGGTCACCTTTATTCTTTTTCAATTGAGAGCTAGCGTCATAAGGAGTGGCCACAGGTGTCACAACAAAACAATCAAACTTCTTAAGAAGTCTCTCAACATAGTGTTCTTGTGACAACACAATACCATCATCACTTCTTATGACTTTGACTCCCAATATCATACTCACAATGCCCATATCTTTCATATCAAAGTTAGATGACAACAATAGTTTGGTACTCTGCACAATATTTAAACTTGTACCAAATATAAGCATGTCATCAACATATAAACAAATTATGATAAAATCATCATTTAACACTTTAGTATAAACACATTTATCCACTTCAACAGAATAAAATCCGTCTCTCAATAAGACTTGATCAAATTTCTCATGCCACTGTTTAGGAGCTTGCTTAAGGCCATAAAGAGATTTAATTAATTTACAAACTTTATTTTCTTGCCCAGGAACAATACATCCCTCAGGCTGCACCATATAAATTTCTTCTTCTAAATCACCATTTAAAGATGCTGTTTTAACATCCATTTGATGAATAAAAAGCTTGTAAACTGAGGCTAAGGCAATTAAAAGTCTAATAGAAGAAATTCTAGTTACTAGTGCAAATGTATCAAAATAGTCAATATTTCATTTTTGAGAAAATCCTTTTGCTACTAAACGAGCTTTATATTTTTCTATAGATCCATCAGGATTAAACTTCTTTTTGAAAATCCATTTACAACCAATAGGCTTTGTACCAGGAGGTAAATATGTTAAAACCCATGTATTATTTTTCATAATGGAATCAACTTCAGCCTTAATTGTCTCTTTCCAAAATTCAACATCAGAAGAGGAAATAGCTTCAAAATAATTTAATGGTTCATTATTAACAATAAAAGTTTGAAAATCATTTCCATAAGAAAAATATTCTTTTCTAGGCCTTTTGCTCCTTCTCAGTTCCTCAGCAGAGGTACTCTCTTTATTTCTTTCAATAGGTGTATGAGAAACTTTATCAGACAGTGGAAAAATATGTTCAAAGAACTCAGCATTCTTTGTCTCAATAATGGTGTTGCAATTAAGCACATCACTTTTAAAACAATAAATCTATATGCAGCACTATGTTCAGCATATCCAATTAACATGCAATCAGCAGTTTTAGAACCTATCTTTCTCTTTTTAGGTTCAGGCAACAGAACTTTGGCAAGACACCCCCACATTTTTAAATATTTTAAATTAGGTTTATAACCTTTCCACAATTCATAGGGAGTTTTGCCAGTTCTTTTGTGTGGTATTGTATTTTGTAAGTGACAAGCAGATAAAATTGCTTCACTCCACAAATTATCAGGAGCATTAGAACTAATTAACATGGAGTTCATCATTTCTTTCAGTGTTCTATTTTTCCTTTCAGCAACTCCATTAGACTCGGGTGAATATGGAGGAGTTATTTCATGAATAATTCCTTCTTTTTCACAAAAATCATTAAGGCCAAATATTCACCTCCTCTATCAGATCTAATTCTTTTGATTTTTCTACTAAGTTGATTTTCAACCTCAGATTTATAAGAAGTAAAAGCATCAAATGCATCATCTTTATTTCTAAGCAAATATAATTTAGTATATCTAGAAAAATCGTCAATAAAGGTCACGTAATATCTTTTACCACCTCTAGTCATAGTTTGTTTTAAATCTCCCAAATCAGTGTGAATCAAAGATAATAATTCAGTCCCTCTATTTACACGAAAACACGACTTTTTAGTAATTTTAGCTTTAGCATATATTTCACATTTATCAATTTTATTTGAGTCTAAACCAGATATTGCATGGATTTTCTGTATATATGACACATTAACATGTCTTAGTCTAGCATGCCACAAAGAAATAGACTCAACCATATAAGCAGAAGCAGATGTATTTTCATATATAATATTAGAAACATCAAGTTCAAAAAGTCATTGGTTACAATAGCCCTTTCCGACCAAAATATTATTTTTGCTCATTAGAATCTTATCAGATTCAGATGTCACTTCAACCCCGGCTTTTAATAACAAAGCTACAAAAATCAGGTTTGTCGTTATATCAGGAACATGTAGCATATCCACAAGGGATAAAGTTTTTCCTGAAGTTAGTTTCAGGAGTACTTTACCCTTACCCAGGACTTTAGCAGTTCCTTAGTCTGCAAGGTAGACTACTTCATTATCATGCCCTATATTTGTATAGGAGGTAAATACTTCTCGATTTGCACAAATATGTCGAGTAGCCCCAGAGTCTACCACCTAATTTTTCAAAGTGCCTACAATGTTCACTTGAGAAATGACAGCCGCAATAATTTCATCTCCTTTAGCTAAATTAGCTTTGGAAGGATTTCTATTTTCTTTGTCATTTCTTGCCATCTTTATATTTTTCTGGACATAATAACCTGTTCTATCACAATTAGAATTATAGCCTTTCTCTTTCTTATAATTGGGGTTGTGGGGCATGTAACCTTGAGACTTATTAACATACCTCGTATTGTCTCTATTATGACTACGCTCATATGGAGGAACGACCGCACCAAGAGTACTGCGGACAGCACCGACATTAATAATATCAGCAATACTTTTTTCAGTATTATTGTCTGCCATAGTTTCTTAGATTGTAGGAACAATTGGGGAAAACAACAACAATAATACTGATAATAACAACAATAATGATAATACAATGTATAACGAAAGTATTGTTGAATACTAAAATAATAAAAGGATATCGTTATATTATCTCTGTGTAGAAATATGGTGCTCTGAGTCGTGCTGGGCACTGTCCTAAGAAACTATTCCAGCAGCCTGAAATATTTCCCCAGGATAAAACGAGCCTTTCTCTATTAATATAGAGGGATCAGGAATCAGCAATATTATATAATGTTAACCAGCAAGTCAGGAAAGGATAATTGTAAACACAGTGGGTGTAATAATGGCAAAAGGAAATAATATTTTATTATTTGGATAGCTAGCTAATAAGTAGGTAATGATAGCCAATGATGAAATGTGAAAGTAGGGAAATGATTGAGGTTAGGAATTATCAGAATAGCAAATTCGATTAGCAATTTATAGATAAAGTAAAGGGCATGTGGTTTGACAAGTGGAAGGTAGTAAAGTTACACTTGTAAATATATTTGCCACTTGGCTTTGCAAATGACAAGTGTTCAAATACACATGCCACTTCTAGGAATCTTTTCATGCACAAAGCCATCTATTTAATGGTTTTGTAATAAACCATGGGTTATTACCAAAATCATGTGCATAATCATTTGAAATATTAATTTCACAACATTGTGCACGTCTACTAAATCGTTTTTTGAATCTTTGTCATACTTCAGATGGGGAAATACTCCAGTTGATGAAGCTAGAGTAGCTTTACAAGCAAATGATCAGTCTTTTGGAAGAAGCAAAATCTGCTCAATTGTCTGAATTCCCTGATGTTCCACATGAGATCTCAGGTATTGCTAGAGCAACCCAATTATCCAAGAATGTGCAAATATTTCATTTAGCAATAGAAATGAAAACCTTGTATTAGGCATTATTTATTTTTTCAATCGGAACTTTCAACACAAAACCTCATAAACTCCTTGTATTTTTTATACAACAAAAACTTAGTAGCTTTCTTCCTAACCGTTTTAATCTTCCTAACCGTAAAATTCTGTGCAAAACAGACAAAGTGCGTCCGAGGAAATGTACTGTGTTTCTTTTCCATCCATGGGACTCCAAAGATGTGAGAAATCATGGTGTTGTACTGTGGATACCTCAGACTATCGAGGAGCTCATTGCAACAGCTTCAGAACAACTGAATTTTCCATCAGGTTCTTGTATATTATCAGAAGATGCTGGTAAACTTCTTGAAAATTTAACTCTCTCTGTTTTTTCAAATTTTCAAGAATTTTCAAATGGTAAACCCAGTACATTAGAGAGTTAAATTTTCAAATGGTCGTCCAGACTCCAGACAAAGTACGCAGTTAAGTCACTTGTTTTTAGGCCTAGCTTGTTCATGTTTTATCTTCATAAAATTTGAGATAAATATACCTGCGCTGCAATTAAGCTAAGCTAGGTCTCTTTTTTTTTTTTCAAAAGTAAAACGCTTTGATAAACATTGAAAAGGATTCATTACAAGTACTCAAGTTCTAATCTGCCTTACAATTAATAGGAGGCAGGACATAGCGCATAACTCAGCATAAGCATCTAAACAGAAAAATATAAATTGCAACTAAATCTCAAGGAAATCAGATTGCTGCATCACTGGTAGAAGTGATAAGTCTTGGCTGATTTGATAATACTCCATAGCCCACCAATGGGAGCTGTCATAGTCAAAAGTACACCCCCGATGATGCACAACCAGTTAATACACCACGACAAGCTGAACCTTTTCGGCTTTACAATAATAAGCCATATAATGCATGGAAGATAGTATGACGTTGGTGCCAAAGCAAAGCCTCCAAAGAATCCCATTAGACCGCCAAAGAATGGTATTGTCATGCCCACAACCAATGTAAATGCAACAAATAACCAACGCACACAAACCCGAAGAGGAGTTGAAGGCTTAAATTTCAATGACTTCACTGTGTATGTCTCTATCATATCAAACACAGGCATTGCATAAACCTGATAACCTCCAATAACATGAAGCACCACAAAGATGTTAGCTGTTGCAACAAGCCATCTAGGTCTATGTAGTGTGAGCAAGATATTGTCATCAACATCATTACCAAACACCCAATATCCAATAAAAGCCACAGGCAAATAACACAATGCAACTATAATATAAGCTGCCAGTACACCTTTCCACATTGCTTTCTTTGAAGGTTTCTCTGGTGTTGAAGGAATTGTAGCTTGAATTTCAAGAACTACATTATGTCCTGCATATGAAAATGCAATATTCCCTATAGCACTCAAAAACATAAACACATTATCTGAAGTTTTGTCACTCCTTGGACCATAACTTACTTCTCTTCCAACTTTTCCTTCCCTTAGTGACAATGTCCATGCTACAATAGAATAAGTCACAGACAAAATTGCCGCGATAAACGAAACAGAGGAGAGGGAATTGAAATTTGGTAAAAGAGCGAGGACAAATTGGAATGAGGAGAAAAACAAGATGTAATAAGTGAGTTTGATATTTTTGGTATTAGGGAAAAGAGTTTCTTGGAATTTTTGCAAGGACTTTCCACCAGTAACCATGTAAATAATGCAAGTACTAACTTCTACAACAATTTGTTGAGGTACTATGATCCATAATCCAAGTTTTTCACCAAATGCATACTGGCCTAATTCATGGTATCTGTCAAATCTTTTGCCTGGTATCATTTCATGCATTTGCACCATTTGCCATAATGTGTAGAAGGTTATAATCCATGATAGTATCAATACTGTGGCACCAGGTCCCCATCCCATCTCAGACATGGCATAAGGGAGACTAAGAACACCAGCACCAACCATAGCTGTAACATTATGCATGGTAGAATACCACCACTTAGCATTCCGGTTCGATGTTATTGGTAGCCAGTCATCTAGGGCTTTTTCCTCATCCGTCTTAGTATCTTTATCTCTTCCGTTTTCAAGAACAGCATCAGTTTTAGTACATGTATCTCTTCCGTTTTCACAAACAATAGTCATAATGAATTTAGGCTATTCTGCAATGTTATGTTGCACGTACTAGGATGTTGTATCACTTGATGGAATCAGAATGAAAAGTTTGTGTGAGATTGAGTAATAAGAAGAAGAATAGGCGAAAGGAATGAAGAACATGAATTTTTGATCCTTGTTTCTACTAGAGAAAAAGAGACGAAATTTTTATCTTTGCTTGTGATTTCTCGACAAGCCTTTTCCTCTATATATAGGTAACTTGCCTAAAACCAAATTCAAGTAGTAATGACCAAATTATTTGCCTAATCCTTTTAGATATAGGATATAGGTAAATTATGAACTATTAGACAACAAAATCTTTTTTCTTCTAGAAAAATCCCAATTTCCTTAGGACACTAACTTTATTTATTTTAAAAAAAGGTGAGTAATACTAAATTCTAACAAAACAGGAAAACTTCAGGTCACGTTTTTAGTGTCACGTCACGTTGAAGTTCATAAGCTATTGAACCCTTGAACTGATTCCAAAAGTCTAATAAAACAGAAAAGAGGTTCAAAAACAACATTATCAACTCCTAAATATTACTCCCTTCGTCCCAATTTATGTGGCACCATTTCCTTTTTTGTTTGTCCCAAAATAAGTGGCACCTTTCCTTATTTGACAACTATTTAATGCATCATCTCTATTTTACCCTTGTTGGGTCCTACATACTTTTAAATCTACCAACAACTTTTTTACTACTCAAATCTTCTCTCTCTTACTTTTTCAAGGGTAAAATTGATATTTAACAAGGTCAACCTCTATTTTCTTAAACTCCGTGCCCGGTCAAATGGTGCCACATAAATTGAGACGGAGGGAGTATATTTTGAACCACCTTGTACAAAATTCTGGCTCAGCCCCTGGCTATACTTCACAATTGAAATAAGTGACTATGACTTAAAACTGATGGCAAAACCTTTCCAAGAACTATACCAATCCAAAACCAGTTGCTTTCTCTTTTATATTCCATTCTTGGTTTTTGAGGTGTTATATAAAGGATGGCAAGTTGATGCAGAGGTTGCATATTAACTTTGAAAGATAAGTACGTATGTTAGTTGAGCGTTAGATTTTGTCTGTAATGTATAAATCATAAAAAGGGTCTAGCTATTATACAAGTAATTGTTAAGGATTGATGGAAAGAAGAAGTTGCAATGTTTGAATGTTTGTTCCAAATTAAACCTTTTAAGCATGTTGTTGTTGGTTCTGTGTTTAAGTGTGAAGTTTGCATAAATATGTCTGTAGGGAGTGAAAACAGCATGAATGGTCAGTCCTAGTTTGCTCATTTTGTGCTTTGATATGCTGTTAGTTGTGAAGTTGAGAAGTTGGAAAAACGAAATGGAAAGATCTAGAGAAAACCGAATCGGTTACTATTCCATTGAATCAGAAAAATGAATCGTCGTCTGTACAGAGCTGTGTAACAACTATATATATAACAGGGGTAAAATAGTAAAAGCAGCTACCCAATGAGTAAAAGCTGAGCCCGGAAATACAAATGGGCTGATAAATATCTAGGTGTTTACATGGGCTAATCACTATTATTTACAACTTGATTATGTAGCCCAACACCCCCCCTCAAGTTGGAAGGGGGAAGAGGACCCACGCCCAACTTGGACAAATGACCCAAATGAGCAGGGCCAGGCAAGGCCTTAGTGAAGATGTCAGCGAGCTGAAGGCCAGTGGGAATGTAGTTGAGGGAGATCAAACCATCAAGTAGCTTTTCACAAACAAAATGACAGTCCAACTCGATGTGTTTGGTCCGCTCGTGGAAAACCGGATTCTTGGCAATATGAATCGCGGATTGGCTGTCACAGTGCACAGAGATGGGAGTCAGGCCAGTAACAGACAAGTCCTCAAGAAGTCGACAAAGCCAGGTAAGCTCAGCCACAAGGCGACGAATGGACCTGTACTCAGCCTCAGCTGAGGAAAGAGAAACAGTGGACTGCTTCTTAGACTTCCAAGTGATAGGAGTACCCCCCAGCATGATAAAAAAACCACTAATGGACCTGCGAGAGTCTGGACAAGTGGCCCAGTCAGAGTCACAATAAGCCTGCAAATGGAAATCAGATGAAGAGTTCATGAATAAACCAAGGCCAGGGGAACCCTTGAGATATCGAACAGTGTGCAGTGCAGCCTGATAATGAGCATCACTAGGGTGTTGCATGAACTGGGACAAGTGCTGGACAACATAGGCAATGTCAGGCCTGGTGTGAGTAAGGAAATTGAGCTTGCCAATCAACTTCCTGTACGGAGAAGGGTCAGGCAGAGGAGAACCAAAGTCCATGCCTAGATGAACACCCACAGGCAAAGGACTCACACAAGAAGACAAGTCAGAGCAGCCAAATTCATCAATAAGATCTAAAGTAAACTTTCTTTGGTTTACCATAACACCAGAGGGAGTGGGCAGGATCTCAAGACCCAAAAAGTAGTGTAAAACACCCAAATCCTTGATCTTAAACTGAGCATCAAGATGTTGCTTGAGGGAAGCAATGGAAGCTGCATCACTACCAGTGAGGAGAACATCATCTACATAAACAGCCAAAAAAACAGAATCAGCAGGAGAGAGTTTAAAGAAAAGAGAGTAATCATTCTTGGAGTGTTGAAACCCCAAACAGTGAAGGGATTCTGAAAGCTTGGCATACCACTGTCTTGAGGCTTGCCTTAAGCCATAGAGGGACTTGTTCAGCTTGCATACTAAATTAGGGGAAGGAGCATGAAACCCTTGAGGAAGCCTCATATAGACCTCCTCATAAAGATCCCCATGTAAAAAGGCATTATTCACATCAAGCTGAGACATGGGCCAGTGATTCTTTACAGCAATAGCAATCAAACATCTGATAGTAGTCATTTTAACAACAGGTGAGAAAGTTTCAGTGAAATCCAAACCTTCCTTTTGGGTGTCACCTCTGACAACAAGTCTGGCCTTAAGCCTCTCTATTGAACCATCAGCTCTATGTTTAATCTTGTAAACCCACTTACAGGGAATAGAGTGTTTCCCAGGGGGCAAAGGAACAAGGGACCAGGTGTTGTTGGCCTCAAGGGCAGCAAATTCCTTGGCCATGGCGTCTTGCCAACCTGGATGAAGGGCTGCCTGATGATAGGAAGTAGGTTCTTGCACATTAGAGATAGACTGAAGGAAAGACTGGCTTGAAGCAGAAAGAGCAGAGAAGGAGAAGACCCTAGGGGTGGAGAGAGCAGAGGGAACAGTGGAGAGGGAAGGTAAGGCAATTGAGTGAGAGGATGGAAGGGTGCAGACATAGTCCTGAAGATAGGAAGGAGGTCTGGAGAGTCTGGTAGACTGTCTGAGTGGTGGTGGCCCTGAAAGAGGCAAGGGTGAGGAAACAGAAGGAGCAGAGGAGGTGCTGAGAGAAGGGGAGGAAGTAGGAAAAGAGGAGGATGTCCCATCTGGAGAAGGAGAAATTGGAGGAGCTGGAGAAGGGGAGGAAGCAGGAAAAGAGGAGGATGAGGAAACATCAGAGAAGGCAAAGGGCATTGAAGGGCTGGTAGGGAACAAATGTGAGGAAGGAAGAGATAGCCTAAAAGGGAATATAGCCTCAAGGAAGTGAACATCTCTGGAGTGAAAGAACTGATGAGTGACAAGGTTATAGAGTTTATAAGCCTTCTTACCATAAGGGTACCCCACAAAAACACAGGGGTTGGCTCTTGGGGAGAATTTATCTCTATGTCTCTTAAGTGTAGAGGCATAGCACAAACATCCAAAAGCCTTGAGGTGAGAGTAAGAAGAGGGGGAACCAAACAGACACTCATGAGGGGTTTTCCCACCCAAAGCAGAATTAGGAAACCTATTGATCAAGTATGTGGCAGTGAGAATACACACTACAAGAAATATAATTTTCTGTGACAACTTTTTGTGGCGACAAAAATTGTCGCCACTAAATATAAGGTTTTAGTAGTGACATGAAAAGGTTGCAACAAAAGAGAATTATTTTTGTTGCGACCCTTTTTGTCGCCACAAATAATAACATATTAGTGGCGACTATACTGTGGTCGTCACAGATATGTACTAACTTTTGTATACTACAATATGGATGAAAAGGTATTTGTAGCGACTAATAAAGGGTCGCCACTAAAAACATATTTTGTAGCAGCAAAATCGCCACTGAAAGTGTAGCTTTTTGTGTCCGTCATTTTAACCGCCACTAATTCAGATTTTCAATAATAATTGTGAAGATGTTTATGTCAATTTTGATCCTCTGTTACTGCCCTTAAGGCCTTAACCACGTTTGATCCAAATATGTCCATTGGGGTTGTATGTCTGATTTTTGATTGCTGCGTCTGTTTTGAAAAATTGTTTTGTAATTTTAACTTCAATTTGTATATTTAGTTGAACTAAACTCAAAATTACTACTAAATTTGTGTTTTAGTATTTAGAGTGTTACATGCAATCTGTTAATCTATTTAATTCTGAACTTGATTTTTTTAAATATATAATAATGTTGAGTGTAGTGACTATGTTGATTGCAAATAAATGTCATTTATTTTAGTGTGTTTTATCTTCACAAATATACGTGTATGTGTATTTTATTATACATATTTGTTTTTAGTAGTAATTATTATTTTCTTAGTTTATACAACTAAAAGTAAATATATACTCCCTCTGTCCCAATTTATGTGGCACTTTTCGCTTTTCGAGATTCAAACTGCATGAACTTTGACCGATATTTCAAGACGTATTTTTCCACCAAAATAATATGAGAAAAGTTGTAACTTAAAGTACGTTTCAAGTAGTTTTCAAAAATATAAATTTTAATATTAAAATATTGAGTTAATCTAATCCAATTTAGCTTCAAAGTTTAGTCAAATTGACTCTCGAAAAGCGAAAAGTGCCACGTAAATTGGGACGGAGGGAGTAACAATTAATAGTGATAAAGAAATTTGAATAATAAACACTCAGCTACCCAATTATCTTGCAAATAGGTCCCAAGAGCTAATTTACCCCCAAATCTCATTTCCCGTTCAGATCTGAACTCTCATCTCCCCAAACCCTCTGCGCTTCCCCACACATCTCTTCTCTGTCTTAATTCCTATGCTTTCAGACCTAACTCCCAATATTTATAGGAGCTCTAGTGATTACGGGTTAGGTTTTTTCGCTTCGTCAACCACAAATATCGACATGTAATATTCTTAAATCCGGCTTCCAGGTGTTTTTACTCTTTTGTTATTATTGATTGAATAGTTAATCCATCATGTTCCGTCATTGTGATTTTATAGAAGTTTCATCTCGATAATAAAATTATCAGGTTCAAATTGTTGAATTCAAGCAAGCCTTTGAAGGGAAAAGTTAGAGTTTGGTCCATTCAAGGTAATCTCATAGTTCAATTAGTTTCTTTAGCTAAATTTTTCTGCTTCAATTGGTTACCTATAATTCTATTGATTGGGGGAATTTAATTTTAATTTAGGGTTCTAAAATAGGGCGAGTAGCGTGAGTAAGGCATGAAACATGGTAATAAGATTCAAAATAAATAAAAGTTAATTCCTCAAACTTGTATCCACAAGATGACCCTTGTGAACTTAGCTATTTGTTTGGTTCAAATAGAAAGGGAAATATGCAGCTCAAGCTTAAATCAACATCTTTATATTCTTTGTCGAAGCTACCTTAGTTCTTGAAACATCCAAAGCTGATATTACTGAAGACTATAGCTAAGAATTATAGTTTCAGTTTGAAATATTAGAACTGAAATACAAGCTTAGTTGTAGCTGAATGACCTTGTAATTGTTATATACTCTTTATTCTTTATTTCAATGTTCTTTATACGCTGAAAAGGCTTTCCGCTAATATTTGTTCTTTGGAAATGCGTTATTGTGGTCAATATAGTTGATAGTCGCGCAACTTATGTTATTGAAAATGACTCTCGAGTGCTAGTGTTGCAGGCTGTAGTCTAAAAGGTAACGAGACTCTATTTCTTCATGCCTATTGTAAACACTTTTAGTTGGATGTATTCTGCAATAGTTCTTTGCAATAATTCTTTAAGTGAAAATTTCAACCGTAGAAGCATCATTTTGTGGATCTATCAAGGAGGTATAATTTAGCTTCTTATACTATTGAAAAATGCCCATATATATATAAATCAATTGAATTTACTATTTGCTACAACTCCCTACTAGTTAAAGAAAGAAGCTACCAATTATGTATAATGGTAAAGGAAGTAGTTCTCTTCACTAAAAATAAAATGTTCTTACTTTTTCTCTTTTCTTTAACTAGAGTGTCTTGAGAGGTCGTATGTATGTTTGCTTATAAGTGAATATAAACACTTACCGTTAGACATTAGAAATAGGTTTTTGATTGCAACTAATTGCATGATTCTTTTTCTAATAGAAGACTAAATTAAGACCTGGTGATTGATAATTTTATTTACTTATCTATAGATCTAATGCAAAATATAATCAAACATCCAGTATGCTAATCCTCAAAAAAGGCACATACGTATTGTAGCAGAACAAGGTGAGATGATAATGACTAATGAAAGAGAAGTTGTATATCAAGCAGGAGAAAATGACATGGAACCTTTTTTTAGCATGTATGTAAACCTCTTTCCCCCCACATTGCATTATGCATATTTTCTCTGGATGTATGAATTGGTTATCATCAATGGAGGGAAATGGCTAGTATACTATTTCAGTATTAGCACTACTTTAAAAGAGACTCTTTCTTTTCTTTAAAAAAAAGTTCAAGTTGGATACCTGATTACAATATTAAATGGAGTGCCAAATGCGAGTAATGGTTTTCGATTCTCGATGATAAAGGTACAATCTTTTGATGTTTTACTTTTTTGAACGGATCAGATCATGGTGTAATGCAGTCTTCCATGTTCAGTATGTGTTGTGTATAATTGAACAGTTGCCACTAGTGTATACAATGTTCAGTAGCTACTTTGACTTTTTTCCTTTGGTATATGTATATCAGTATTAAAAGCAATGACCTTGTTGCATATGAGAACATTGGCTGTTGTGTTAGAAAACGGATAAGCCAATACGTTGTTCAAAGTTTGTTACATATTTCTTTTCTGCCTTTTCCACCAAAATTTTGTTGTCTAATTTGAATGTTTACTTACTTTCTTTTTTATCTCAGGGACAAATATTTGATTAATGGAAGATTGTTGACAAGCAGGAGTTTGAAGATATTTCTGTGATTTTTTCTTTTCATGTGTAATACGATGAACATGAATTATTTAGTGTTGTTTAGTTTATATTATGACATTTAATTAGTAGTAAGATCTTTCGTAAAATGACTTGGATGTTGCCTTTGTATTCGTAATGGACTACTGTTATATTATTATAATGTTGGAAAATTTATAATAATAGTATAATTTATATTTTTTTTAAAACAAAATTTATATTAGTGGCGACTAATGGTTGCCACTGAAGTGTGAGCCATTGACAATTATAGTTTAGTGGCGACAGCTCTTGTCACTAAATGTCATTTTTAGTGGCGACCTACTTAAAGTCTATTTTTGTTAAAACTTTTTTGTAGCGCATTTGTTTCCTTTTGTGGCGACTTAAGTCGCTGAAATGTGCATATTTTGTGGCGATCTTTAGGTGTCGCCACTAAAAACATTTAGCTTCGGCTTGTAGTGCAGCAACTCCATGGTCGCCACTAAATATTGTTAGTGGCGACTTTTTAGGATATAGTGGCGATTTTAGTCGCCACAAAATGATAGTTTTCTTGTAGTGACAATCTCCCTAGAATTTGATGGGTAGGTTGGATTGATAGAGAAGGGCCCTAGATGTTTCAAGAAGATGTCTATGCTTTCTTTCCACTATGCCATTCTGTTGGGGAGTGTCTACACAACTAGTTTGATGAAGAATACCTTTGGAAGAGTAAAACTGAGCAATGGCATGACTAGACCCCAACTCAAATGCATTATCACTCCTAATACATTTCACCTTGGTGTGAAATTGGGTTTCTACCATGGACAGGAAACCCTGGATCAAAGGAAAGGCATTGGACTTGGTAGAGAGTAGGTGGGTCCAGGTACATCTCGAGCAGTCATCAACAATGGTGAGAAAGTATCTATAACCCCCATGAGTGGGTGTGTGATAGGGTCCCCATATGTCTATGTAGATCAATTCAAAAGGGGTTGAAGCATGAGAGGTGCTAATGGGAAAGGGGGACCTAGATTGTCTAGCAAGGGGACAAACAGTACAATCAAAATGTTGCTTAGTAGGAAAAGAAACACACAAAAGTTTGGAAAGAGTATGCAATTTGTGATAGGGCAAATGCCCAAGTCTATTGTGCCAGAGGCTGTGTACATCAGTAGTAACAGGGCTAACAAAAGCATCATTAGAAACAGTACACTTATTCAAAGTAATGCTATTTACTGAAGCATGATTACAAGATCTAGGGATGAAGTCTTCCTGCAAAAGGTATAAGCCATGTGCAGCTTTACCAACTTCCACTTGCCTCTTCAGAGAAGGGGCCTGCAGAAGACATGTAGAAGGGGTAAACCACACCATACCTTGCAGCTGAAGACAGAGTTTCTGAATAGAAATGAGGTTATAGTGGAAACTAGGAACATGCAAAGCATTGTGAAGAACAATGTCTGGAGATAAGTGTAAATCCCCCACAGACACCACCTTGACTTTGTACCCATTAGGCAAAGCAATAGAGTAAGGAACAGGAAGAGGATGCATATTGTGTAAGAGAGAGGCATCAGAGGTCATATGGTCAGAAGCCCCTGAATCTAGGATCCAGGGTTTAGTTAAGGAGGAAGACATGGAGTGAGAATGTGCAAGGACACTAGGAGCTATCACAGTAGCACTACCTGCCAGATTAGCATAACCATTACTGTCAGGAACTGAGCCAACTTGAGAATGAACTTGAACACTCTGGATAAGTTGCATCAGTTGGTTCAACTTCTCAGGAGAGATGGCATGAGAAACAGGGGTAACCTCCCCAACCTTGTCTGTGGAAAAAAATTCATCAGTCCCAGAACCTTGAACAGCTGCAGCAGTTTTCCTGCCTCTGAAAGTGGAACCAGACTTAGGAGAATTGTAGGAACCACTATTCTGAGTGGAGTAAGACTTAGAATTCTGATTATGTGGGTTGTTCTGACTGTTGTGCCATTTCAACTTCTTGCAATCCTCCAGGACATGCCCAGGTTTCTTACAATATCTACAAAATATGTCATTCCTCTGGGTATAGGATTTCTGATTGTTCTGTGAATAGTTCCCAGAGGGGTAGGCTTTATGCTGTGTATAAGAGGGTTTGTTGCCTTGAGAGTGTCCTTTGTAGGAAGTATTGAAGTTAGAATTGTGGGAATTGTGTTGGTTGGAGACAGAAAGAGACACAGAGTCTGATATGAAAGAGGGTCCAGGTTGGATTTCTCTTTGCTTCTCCTCATGAATCAGTAGGGAGTAAGCTTTTTCAACATCAGGGAAAGGGTTCATCATCAGTATGTGCCCTCTTGTTTGAGTGTAGGACTCATTCAAACCCATTAAGAACTGCATCAGTCTATCATATTCCAAGACACTTTGGTTTTGGCCTTTTGCTCCACATCTGCACACACACACACAACATGTGCAGACCAGAAATGATTCTAAAGCACCCAATTCATCCCAACATCTCTTCATCCTGGTGTAATAAGTAGCAATGTCACTGTTCCCTTGTGTAATACTATTCAACTCCTTTTTAATTTGGAAAATCTGAGCTCCATTTGACTGCCCAAACCTACTCTTAAGATTCTCCCACATATGTTGAGCAGTAGGAGAATGGATGATGCTATCTGCAATGTCCTTAGTTGCAGCTCCCATTATCCAGGAGGATACCATATAATTGCATCTTTCCCAGGCTTTAAAAAAAGTAGATGAACTAGCTGGTTTCTTATATGTTCCATCAATGAACCCTATTTTGTTCTTAATGCATAGGCTCATCCACATGGCTTTACTCCAGTTAACATATCCACTCCCATCAAAGGGGGCTGGCACCAGACACACACCAGTTCCCTCTGAGGGATGTATATAGAAAGGGTGAGCAGGATCAGTGACAGCAACCACACTAATCCCAGATTCCAGGGCCACACTAGGTGGATCAACAGTAGGATCGTTCGGAGAGGTAGAGATACCAGTCGTTGCCATGATTTTTCAGAGTAATTGGGACTGAATCAATTCCACAATACAGAAAAGAAACTTGCGATTAGTAAACCATCAAAGCCAGTGACAGATTCCTAAGAGACTCAGGGTCTCCGGACAGGCATAGCTTTGAAAAGTTTCTCAAAATTTGGGAATTAGGGCACGAATTAGGAATCAGGGCACAACAGATCCGTCGATAACAAACCCCTAAACGGAGAAACCCTAGCGAAGAAGGGGATTTCTTTAAGTGCAGAAACCCTAAGTACGAGGATTTCGCAAAGCATCAAATTTGGATATCACAAATACAACAGATGGCAAAGGCTATGTATGTAAGCAATCAGATAAGCAATTCCACTGGTTCATGTCTCAAATCACACAAAATTGGAAAGAATTTACCGTGCTTCTTCGTATAACTTGAAGAAGTAAAAGCCTTGTATGCTCCCTAAGAGAAATCCGTCCGTAGAAAACTCCGGTGAAAGGTCCGATAAGAGAAGTCCGTCAAAACTCCGTCGAAAACTCCGGTGAAAAGAAAGATCGATTTCTGATAAGAAATTGAACCGCCGTATGCTCTGATACCATGTGAAGTTGAGAAGTTGGAAAAACGAAATGGAAAGATCTAGAGAAAACCGAATCGGTTACTATTCCATTGAATCAGAAAAATGAATCGTCGTCTGTACAGAGCTGTGTAACAACTATATATATAACAGGGGTAAAATAGTAAAAGCAGCTACCCAATGAGTAAAAGCTGAGCCCGGAAATACAAATGGGCTGATAAATATCTAGGTGTTTACATGGGCTAATCACTATTATTTACAACTTGATTATGTAGCCCAACATTAGTCGCTAAGCGTTAACCTTGATTGGTCTCCTGGAAGAAGCAAATCTGCTCAATTTTCTAAATTCCCTGATGTTCCACATGAGATCTCACGTATTGCTTGAGCAACCCTGTCACTAAAGAATGTGCAAGGTTTTTCATTTAGCAGTTGAAATGAAAACCTTTTCTAGGTATTGTTGCTATTTTCAATGAACATTCAACCCAAAACCTCGTAAGCTCCTCGTATTTTCCTATACAACAAACACTTAGTAGCTTCTTTTTTTCGTGTTACTGAAACTGTTTTAATCTCCCTAACCATGATATTACGTGTAACAACAGATAAATTGCGTCCGAGGAAATGCACTGTGTTTCCTTTCCACCCATGGGACTCCAAAGATGTGAGAAAACATGGTGTTCTGATTTGGATACTGTATACTATCAAGGAGCTGAGTTTTATAAAAGATATGAACTTTGTGCAGGAGTTTGAGATGAGGGAAAATCTAACGTTGGTTTTTTTGATCAGTAAATTCTAAAGTTGGATAAAAAAAATTGTACAGAAATATCTCCATGAGAAGAGATCTCTTTGACAATTTAAGACAAATATATGGGGCCAGGTTTAAGGTTGAGCCCTAAGGTCGAGGTGCATTTTGTTCAATCTAAATCAGCCCTTATTTTGACATTGCAAAATGGCGTCAGATGAGTTGAAACATGGTTCATTCATTGATGATATGGAGTTATAAGCCATTCATATAAAGACTAATAAGAAACACGAAGCAATATATACGTCTAAACAATAGAGATGCTATTCCATAAATCATTGCACCTAGTAATAAGTTCTGAAATTTTTACATAATATTCTCATGAAAATAAAAACATAACATTGTTACATAATAAATGCTTAGTTCCCCTCCTTCCCATAAATCTTTCACTTATACGTTCTGTCTTATTCTGGGAGAATTATTGGACCGATTTGCATGACCATAACTCACGTTGTTGGAAGAACATCTCGTGTTTGAGCTTTTACTATGTGAATGCTGATTATAATCCACTAAGGGGTCGTTTGGTAGAGAAATGAGTTATACGTGGATTAACAATACATGGATTAGTAATGCAGGGATTAATAATGCATGGATTGTTTTAAGTCATGTGTTTGGTTCATTGTATTAAAACTGAGATAAACATTGTATAACTTAAACTTGTGTTTGGTTTAAAAGTGCATAAAGTTTTATTTCCAATTATACCCTTGAATTCTTATCCATGTATTAAAAACAAGGGTTTGAGGGTAGGTATTTTAGTCATTTCATTGTTTATCCATGTATTAGTAAACATGGTATTACTAATACCATGGTGAGCTAGGTATAGATAGTACTTGAATTGGTGTATTAATTAATACATGTATTAGTTATCCCAACTTTAAAAAATCTACCAAACAGTGGATAACATTGAAAAAAGTGCTAATACATGTATTAACTAAGCAATACATCATACCAAACGACCCCTAAGAGTACTGTAAGAAGTGTAAGCTAGATTAGAAAAGATGAGCCACTTCTTGGTCCTGGTGAATACTCAAAATGAGCCAACAAATTGGGACAAAGGGAACCTTTACTACTCCGTATCCTCTTTGTTTATTTCCTGAAGGGATTCATTGTTATTCGTTGTAGGCTTGTAGCCTTAACAATTGTTTCAAGTAAAGATAACGAGTTTTGTTGTTCCAACTTTGATTCAGAGTGAGCGTTTAGTTTGCTCGAAATCTGCTAACAGGGCTTTGCTTGACATGAGTTCTTAAAGTTGAAGAACACTGACAGATGGATTGGCGACACTAATCCTGTTAAATCTGAGATAGCAGTGGATGCTTTTCTTCAGGAAATAAATGCAACTGGTTCTGTTGAAGCCAAACAAGTGCAGATATCTCGTGGGCAGCCAAATGATTTGAAGGTGGTAGAAATTATTACTGATACCTTTGAAGGTTTAGCTAATGCTTCTGCCGTAGTGTCTCAATCAGTGGCATCTGATACAGATGGAAAGAAGTCAAATAATGATGATAGTTATGGGTCAAAGCCACTGCAGCAGAGGGAAAAAAATTCAGACCCTTTAAGCTTGGCATTTGATTTACTTGAGGCAAATGGACAAGCCACTGATAGAGTTCCTATGGAACCTGAACTAAGGCATAAAACGAGAGAAAATCCTGATTCTGTGGACTTGTCTGAAGCAATGTTAAAGCTTTACATGTTGTGACTGTAGCTAAGGAGCAGGACAAACAGAGAAATGATATTATTGTTCGTGCTTTGTTAAATTTTAGTGTTTGATGGAATCAAGTTGATGAAAAGCGAGTTCTCAAGTTTAAATTTTACTTTAACTAAATCAAAATAATTCCGGAAGATTTATAAGTTAAAAGAGTTGGGAATCAAAATCTTACACTAGTTAGTATTATAAATCAAATCCTTACGCTAGTTACTCTTATATATTTGCTTTAATAGCTGTTTGATAATGATCTGAGAATCAAGCCCCTTTGATATGTCGAATTTGCTGAAAATGCTTCTGAGATGCTATATTACTAGCAATTGCTGCATCATCATTGATCTCTGTGTCTGTTAATGGTGTCTCAGTGTCCTGATTTCCATTAACAAAACTCTCATGACAAAGAAATTGGAAAAGAGTGTACATCACACACCCCAAAAGTGGAATTCTTGAAATAATATCTGCAGTTTGTTGTAGATTCATGGCACCTCAGAAGATGAAAATTTGTGAAAGAGTTGAGTGATTCTTGAATATGTGAAGAAACTGAATTTATTTATAGTTGGATGGTGGCATAAAGTTTGAAAGCATAGTCAAATAATTTGCTTGTCACCCAAGTCTCACTTTCTTGTCATTTCCTTACCTTTTTCTTTCCCGCGACAAAGATAATGGTGGCCAACTCAATTTGAGTTACTCTTTTACTTTGTGAATAATGCGAAGGTGGCGGCATTTGTGGGGTTAATTTTACGTCTAGTCATTAACTTTATTTATTGTATCACTACATTAAATTAGTTCAATATTACACTCTATTAACTGTAAAGTCAATTGAACTTTATCTATTATAACAATAAATTTACACAAAGTAGCTTTTCTCACATTAAAGTTAACTGAATCTCAGCTGCTATACTTTACCCACCATAACAACAAAATTTTGTGATTAAGATGATTCAGTTAGTAGCGTAGTAGCTTCTTTTTTCACATTAGTGAAGCTGTTTTAATCTCCCTAACCGTAAAATTCTGTGTAACAACAGACGAATTGCGTAAGCCTTTTCACCTGTGTGACTCCAACGATAGTAAGAAAACATGGTGTTGTACTGTGGATACCTCAGACTCACTACTAGAAAAGGCTTGATCAGTGAGGAAAGAGGTGGCGAAGGAGTTCCATCTCTGAACACCCAAAGAGAAAATTCCCTCGCCAAAACTTAACTTTCACTCATCAAACTTTTTTTTTAAAAAAAGTTTAAAACTAGCTAGGAATTCTCTCGCCAATTTAAAAAATATAATATTCTCTCTCCCACTCGGCGAGGGAATTGCCTCTCTGAAAAAAGCAACATAAAATAAATTTTTTCTCTCCTACTTGGAGGGAACTCCCTCTCCAATTTCAAAATAAATTAACACCTTATATTGTTCACATTGTTCACAGCAGCGTTCCCATCCTCACAAAAAAAAAAAAAAAAAAAACTCCTTTTCTCAAACAACTCATCCACCGTTCAAACAAATGACCACCGACGACTCCTCCGTTCAAAAAGCGACTCCCACCGGGTACTTTCACAAGCTTCGATTCAGGTAACCGTCTTAGTTTAATTTGGTACTTCTAAATGTAACTTTCTGAGAAGTACTTAAGTAGCTAAGTTTCCTAAGGTGAACAACCCCCGAAGGTTTTAATTAGTTATTATTTCCTTTGCCTCTAAACGAATATTAGTTAAACTCATATTTTAATTAGTTCGCACACGCCAAAATGTTAATAATTAATATTAAACTCCTCGTACAGTAGTTAACATTTTTGTATTTTATTACCACTGGTCTATTTTAAATGTTTTGGACAAGGCATTTTATGGTCTTTCAGTCCCTAATAATTTCTTTTCCGTGTGGAATCATCGTTACTAAAACCTATTTTTAGATACTACAAATTTTTCTATCAGAGAGAAGAAATACATATATACTGTGCCATAGCGGGTATTTTTGGAGAATATGAGAATCACTTTCAAACTGTTCAATGTAGCTGAAAATATATATTAAAGGAGGAGGATTAATTATCCATTGAAGTTTTTCTAGCATTTACTGTCAATAATATAAATGGACCCGTTGAAAATATAAAATAGAGAAGACATACCAACCCTTATTGTGCACTATTTAAGTCTTTATTTTCAATTAGTTTAGTCGTCTTAATGTTATATGATGAATTGATGAACTTAGATTTACGATGGTCGATGAACTTGGAATTAGTATGATTGAGGAACTTATTATGATTTATGAACTTAGATTTGTTGTGTTGGAATCATTCTTAAGTGATATTATTATCTCTTCCATCAAGATCAAATATATCATGGATAACAACATCGAAGACTTAATTGAAATGGTACCGGATACGATCGAAGATTCAATTGATATGGTACCGGAATCGGATTTGGATGAAGAAGTTGAATTATCGAAATTGGACTTGGATGAACAAGTTGAATTGCTGGAATTGGACTTGGATAAAGATGTTGAATTGCCGGAATCGGACTTGGATGAGGAAGTTGAAAAGAAATTAATATTGTTACCTATTTTTTTTCCATATAAGTATTAAGATGTTATTATGAAAAAAAGGACTTTGTTTAATTATCCGGTGGTGGCTTTTTTGTTATGTTAGACAGGTTATGGTACCATTATAATCGCTATTTTGGAACTTTATACATTTTGGTGCCATTGTAATGGATGTATTAGTTGTTGTTGCTGCTATTGTATGCTGTATTTGTGGCTATTGTATGTTGTATTGGTTTTTGTTGCTGCTTACTGTTTATAATTGCTAGTTGTTGTTGCTGTTATTGCTTCCTGATTCTAATTATTTTTCAAACGTTAAAAAAAATGGAGAGGAAATTCCCTCGCCATAATAATAATAATAATAATAATAATAATAATAATAATAATAATAATAATAATAATAATAATAATAATAATAATAATAATAATTTAACGTTAATTTTGGCAAGGGAATTCCTTAGCCAAACTTCATCTGACACAAGGGGTCCACTAGCAAGTTGGCGAGTGAATTCCCTCTCCAAAAAAGCTTTTCTTGGAAGCTTTTTACGAGGCGCATGCAGCGAGGAATTTCTCTCTCTATCACGCATTTAGAGAGGGAATTCCCTCGTAAAATGCGCAATTTCTAGTAGTGACTATAGAGGAGCTCACTGCAACAGCTTCAGAACAACTGAATTTTCCACCAGGCGCTTGTATATTATCAGAAGATGCTGGTAAAATTCTTGATATAGATATCACTGCTGATGGTAAAAATTGTACTTGATCAATGAATCAATTTGAGATTGCCTTTCCTTCTTGTAAATCTTGTTGTCTCTTGTACCTTTGGTGTTTGTAAATATTGTTCCACTAAAATGAAGATGAATAAAACTATATTCATGTTCTAGTTCTAGTTCTTGTGCTCGTTAGTGTTGGTGTTTGTGACATTCTTTTGTTGAAACATTATATAATGCCTAAATTTTGTCGAAGAACTGCATTTGGAGCAGGGACAGAACCAATTTCCCGGCAACAATGGAACCAAGCCCACTATATTCGAGAGTAAATTTCTCAAATGGCTATCCAGAATAAGCAATTACACAGTAACGTCACATTTGATATTGTCACCGTAATCATTCAACTTAACCCAACTTCCTCAAAAAATCATTTTAGCCGAAAAGTCAACTTTATGGTGCCAGAAAGATGACTATACTTATGGATTTCTAAAATGGTTACCCAACTTATGAGTTTTACGAGTTTTTGTAGTGTCTTGCTTTGTTTCTTAAATTAACTTGCTTTGTTTCTTAAATTAACTCCCATATTTGACTCGAAACATATGTATATATACCGAACGAATTAAAATTATATGTATATATTAAGTCATAAACATAATCGACTTCGAATACACTTGCTCTAAATCCTTAATTGGCTTTTGTTTCAGTGCTTTGGACAGGATTCCTGACCGTTGTAAAGCATCAGCCTTTGTCCATTATCGATGTTGACAGCTGCATTGAGCATTACTCCATTATTCATTTTATTTGGATGTGATTCGATACAGGAGCGGCCCGACGAATTTTGTGGCCTAAAGCCAAACTCTAACAAGGAGCCTTCACTTTTCTTTAAAATATATATATACACACACACACACACACACACTCTCTACATGTACCCTACATTTTTCTTGGCAATATTCTGAATTCATCTTCATTTGCTAATGTCATAAAGCGACTGGAACGATACAATCTATCTAAACATTAAACTCAACAAAATATAGAACAATACAATACGATACGATACGATACATCATTATAAAATGATGTATAACAACCATCCAAACAAGCTGTAAAGTAAAAGTTGTGCTTGTTAATGTATCCGAACAAGAAAATATTCCGACGTAAAGATTAATGTTCCAAGATATTTTTCTTAAATAAAGGTCCTTTATTATTCAGACTTTTATATGACTCTTTCCATTTCCAAAATACGATTAAATGGTTAAATAGTATTCTTAAATACAGTTAAATGTTAAATCGTATTAGGTTGAAAATTCTCACGTAATACTTTCAGAAAAAGTCCCAAATCATCAATCACTTATTGTACTTAGTCGTTTACCTTCAGTTTTTTCTTTTTTTTTTAACTTATACAATATTAGGGGTAGGGGTGTCAATGATTTTTGAAAACCGATATAACCGATCAAACCTGTCACGACCCAACTTAGGGCCGCGGCGGATGACCAACACTAATCATCACTAATCCTACTGATAATCTGCTAACCATTATAACTGATAAACAGAATAAGCATAAACCTAGCTGATAAGGAGTATGCAATGCAAAAAGCTGACAAGGCTAACATAAGCTGACATACATAACATACTGACTGCACCACACAGGGACATATCTACAGGCCTCTAAGAGTGATGAACTGAATATACAAAGGACGAGATAAGGCCCCGCCATACCCAAGCTGGCTGACTGTACACATACCAAAAGATAAGTAACTCCGGGAGTAAGCGGAGTGACTCCAGTAGCTGATAGATGGCCTACTAACGTGGTCCAAGCATTGATCTATCTGCACCTGCGCGGCATGAAACGCAGCGCCCCAGAAAAGGGCGTGAGTACGATATGTACCAAGTATGTAAGGCATGAGCATATAATATGTCATAGCTGAATGAAACTGTAGGCTGGAATATAAATGTGTAAACATGAGCTCGAGCATAGCAATATAGCTGGAAATCTGAAGAACGTACTGAACATGATCTGAATATAAACTGAAGTCTAGCTGAATCTGAAACTGAAGACTGAGCTGAACAATACTGATAAATAACTGTAATATGACTGATAACTGGTAACTAGAAACTGGAACTGATAACTGTCAACTGATCCTGATGCTAAGAACTGGTGGCTGAAAACTGAGAACTGATAACTGATACTGAGCTAAAACTGAACTGTTATCTGAACTGGTACCTGTCTGGCGTTATGGGCTGTATCCCCCCAAATCAGGTAACTGAAAACCGGAACTAGCCTCATGTATAATCATGTAGTGCATACTGTGGCTATGTACGCATATATAACAAACCTGGTGGGTATTATGGGCTATATCCCCCCCAGCCAGTAATATCTAGTCTCTCTGGTCAGAGTGTGTGAATGACACCCGGTCACAATAGGTGTTTCAACTCCCGCCTGAACCAGAGGGGCTGTATCCCCCAGACGGGTAGTATCACACGCGACCGGACTGTGTGTCCAATGTCCAGCCTCTATGGGGGACTCCAAATCACACATAACATGATCACAATATAAGCATAAGCATGTATGAGGCATAACACATGTGGCAACAATATATATGGACTCGAAGGAATGATAAGAAAACTCTGGATGGAATTATAGACACAACCTGAAACTTAGAATTTGTCTAACTCTTGGACTTTTATAAAACTTTCGGCAGAGTTTCCCCTGAAACTGGATGATCCGCAAAAACAGAACCAGTACTATACTATACACGGGAATGGATACCCGGATAAACTGATAATATAAACATGTTAAACGGATAACAAGATGAGACAACTGGATGACATAACTCATCCGCAAATAGAATGTCTGGACAGCACCACTTTCCTGACTTACAACCTAATATTCAGAGTGTAGATCAAAGATATAGACTTCATGGTCTGCATGAAAGATGTAGATATATGTCTTAGGATTCTGGGGATTCTTAAAGAATCTAAATATCAATTTTGTGCAAGGAGTTATGATCAATATACTAACAGCTGTCCAAAGATCAAAACAATTTTCCAGATTTTGAAACGTTTTGTCTTGCTGATTTGGACATCTTTTACCTTGGATTTTAGTACCAAATTAAGTATATACAAGGTTTCCTTGGTACCATACAAGTTTCTCAAAAGAAATACTAAGTTTAGAACTAAGAAAAGCTTCAAAAGCTAAAAGATACATGCCTTGCCAAAAGAAAGGTTTAGCCTTACATACCTTTGATGTTTCTTGCTTCTAAACCATGTTTCCCTTGAATTCAACACCTTCTAAAGCTTAAACAAGCTATAATACAACAATTAGGTACTTTAATTAGCCATGAAGTAATTCTAAAACTCAAACTATAGACGAAATTGAAGGTAGCATAATGTTACCCTAATCGCGTAGAGCGTTTTGACGCAATCCGTCTTCCGTTTCAAGTCAAAATTGATGTTGTTTCTTCAAAATAAAAAAAATGGATTTAAACTCCATAGAGGTCTGTTTATATCGTAGGTTTTCTGGAAATATTCGAGAAAATGAAATATTTCTCTTTTATAACAAAAACATTTCATTTCTAGCCCTCTTTTGCGCTTATGTCCCTTTTTCTGGTCTGACTTCTGATACTCATATCTTTTTATCCAGACATTGTATGAACAAACCGTCAAATGTTTTGGAAACTACACTCCAAGACCTTCAATGTGATATATCATATGTCTCCAAAATACCTCATATAACACACGGAATTAACTGCTGAAAAAGCTTCGATACAAGGCAATTCCTTAGTCGGTTTTTCCGCAACTTAAATCTGATTTTTGCCAAACTTTATATTCAACTTATAAACATCATATATGGTCATTTATGACTTTAAACTCACTTAAATCATTCTTAACATGTCATTAGAATGATATACGTCACGTTAGACATACGGGGTGTAACAATCTTCCCCCGTTTGGAACATTCATCCTCGAATGTTAAATGAAGTATGTAGAAGCATTAAGCAACGATCTGTTATATACCTGAAGTAGTGAAGAGATGTGGATATTTGACTCTCATGTCATTTTCAGCTTCCCAAGTTATTTCTTCTGTATTATTGCTTCGCCATAACACCTTAACTGAAGGAATGTCTTTCGTCCTTAGTCGACGAATCTGCCTATCTAAAATTGCAATTGGCACATCTTCATAAGTTAATTGCTCTGTGATCTGTACATCATCTACTGGTACAACTCTAGAAGAATCTCCAATACATTTTCTGAGTATAGAAACATGAAATCCTGGATGTACCTCTTGAAGGTCTGCTGGAAGGTCTAACTCGTAGGCTACACGCCCAATTCGCCTGATAACTTGATATGGACCAATAAATCTAGGGCTAAGCTTTCCCTTCTTTCCAAATCTCATAACGCCTTTCATAGGTGATACTTTCAGGAATACCTAATCGCCAATATGAAATTCTAAATCTCAATGTCGATTATCTGCATAGGACTTCTGTCTGCTCTGCACTGTTAATAATATTTCCCTGATCAACTTGACTTTATCAATTACTTGTTGGATTAAGTCTGGACCTATCAATTGAGACTCGCCAACCTTGAACCATCATATAGAAAACCTGCATTTGTGCCCATACAAAGCTTCATATGGCACCATCTGTATGCTAGAATGATAGCTATTATTATATGCAAACCCTATCAACAGTAGGTGATCACTCCAGCTGCCTCTAAAATCTAACACGTAAGCTCTGAGCATATTTTCTAATGTCTGAATGGTCCGCTCAGCCTGTCTGCCTGTCTATGGATGAAATACTGTACTCAGATACACCTGTGTCCCTAAACCTGTCTGGAACGATCTATAGAAATTAGCTGTAAACTGGTGCGCCCCCGTCTGAAATAATAAATACTGGAATACCATGTAGGCGCACTACCTCTCTGATATAAAGTCTGGCATAATCCCCTGCTGTATAAGTAGTTCTAACAGGCAAGAAATGAGCTGATTTAGTAAGCCTGTCAACTATAACCCAAATAGAGTCACAGCTGCTCCGCGTACGGGGCAAGCCTGTAATGAAGTCCATATTTACTGTTTCCCATTTCCATAATGAAATCTCTATTTCCTATAACAAGCCACTAGGTTTTTGATGCTCGACTTTAACCTGTTGGCAGTTAGGACACTGAGCCACAAATTCTGCTATGTCACGCTTCATTCCATCCCAACAATAAATCTGCTTAAGATAATGGTACATCTTAGTCGAACCTGGGTGAACAGTGTACCTGGATTAATGTGCCTCTGTTATAATCTGTCCACGTAAATATGCCACATCGGAACACAAAGTCTATCTTTATATAAGAACCCCGGTCACTAGTAACCTATATAGAAATTTTGGTTTTCTTCTGGCTATCTGCCTGTATTGAACTAGAACTGGATCCTCATACTGGCGCTGCTTTACTTATGTCACTAGGCAAGTAGTGGTTGTGTTCTGAACTGTAACTCCTGCGTCCTCTGAATCTATTAATCTGACTCCCATGTTGGCTAACTGGTGGAGTGCATGAGCTAACTCTCTCTTTTGTGGCTGTAAGTAAGATAAACTACACATGGACTTATGACTAAGGGCATCAACTACAACATTCACTTTACCTGGATGATAAAGAATTTCCATGTCATAGTCCTTTAGCAACTCTAGCTATCGCCTTTGTCGCAGGTTTAGCTCATTCTGATTAAATATGTACTAGAGGCTCTTGTGATCTGTATATATATCAACATGAACACGGTACAAATAACGTCTCCAAATCATCAATGCATGAATAACTGCTGCAAGCTCCAGATCATGGGTAGGGTAGTTCTTCTCGTGCTTTTTCAGCTGCCTGGAAGCATAGGCAATTACTCTTCCGTGCTGCATCAAACACAACCAAGACCAATTCAAGAAGCATCACAGTAAATGACATAGCTCTCAGATCCTTCTGGAAGTGTAAGTACTGGAGCTGTTATCAACTTGTTCTTTAGTTCTTGGAAGCTATGCGCGCAAGAATAAGACCACTCAAATTTAGCAATTTTCTATATCAATTTGGTCAGTGGAGCTGCAATGGAGGAAAAACCCTCTACGAAATATTTGTAATAACCTACCAAAACCAGAATAGTACGTACTTCAATTGGCGTCGTAGGTCTGGGCCAATTCTTCACAGCCTCAATCTTCTGGTCATCTACTTTAATTCCTTCTGCTGAAACTATATGGCCAAGAAATGCCATTGAATCTAACCAGAATTCATACCTTGAGAACTTAGCATATAATTGCTGGTCCCGAAGAGTACCCAATGCTATTTGTAGATGCTCTGCGTGCTCTGATTCAGACTTTGAATAGATGAGAATATCATCAATAAATACAATCAGAAATAAATCCAAGTAATGCCTGAATACGCTGTTCATCAGATCCATAAATACTGCAGGGGCATTAGCGAGTCCAAACGACATCACTAAAAACTCATAATGGTCATACCTAGTCCTGAATGCAGTCTTAGGTATATCAGATTCTCTGACTCTAACCTGATGGTAGCCTGATCGCAAATCTATCTTCGAGAAGTATTTGGCACCCTAAAGCTGGTCGAACAAGTCATCAATCTTGGGAAGAGGGTATTTATTCCATATGATGACTATATTTATCTGTCTATAATCTATGCACATGCGTCGAGAACCATCTTTCTTTTTCACAAATAATACTGAGACTCTCCACGAGGAAATGTTGGGTCTGATGAGGCCTTATCTAACAAATCCTTTAGTTTCTCCTTATGTTCTTTCTGTTATGCAGGTGCTATCCTGAAGAACATGCCCCTGATGGTGTGCTGGTGCTAAGAATGCAACTGCTGATCTGGCTGGCTGAGCTGCACCACTACCATACCCAGTCGGGCAACCTCTCCTGAAATGGCCTGCCTTAATACAACGAGTATCAACTCCTAAATTACATGGTCCCAAGTGGCGTCTACCACAATCTGGACATCTGGGATATGTCTGACCAGCCTGTACAGAAGTACCACGACGCTTAAATACTGAAGTCTGTTATGCGTGACTAGATCTGGACTGAGGAAGTCTATCAGATCTCAAGCCACGGGACTCTGGAGGTATACTAGCCGGTGGTTGTCTAACACTCTGCTATCTACTCGCTCCAGACGTCTCTCCAAACGAACCAGAAAATCTGCCCCTCTTATCTAGCACTTTATCCCTGTCGGCTCTCTATTTCTGCTTCCTCTCCTCAAGTAACAAGGCAAATGCCTGAATGTGATGTTCATACATGACTGCATAGCAACTGTCATACGCTCGTTCACTAGGTGTGGAGCTAGTCCCACTATATACCTGTGAATTCTATCCTCCATACTCACTACCACCGTAGGGGCAAACCATGCTAAAGAATTAAAGCAATAATTATACTCTTCTACGCTCAAACTTCCCTGTCTCAAGGTCAGGAACTGATTGGCACGGGCTCCCTATGTCTCTATAGGCATATACTGATAAAGGAAGGCATCTTAGAATTCCTTCCAAGTCGTGGGAGTAGCATCAGGCCGTCTAGATAGCTCCCATGTCTGATATCACCCTGCTGCTAGGTTATGCAATCTGAATGCAGCCAACTCTACTAACTCTGTGTCTGACGCATGCATGACCCTTAACACCCTGGCTATCCACACAAGAAAATCCTGAGGGTCCTCTCCTGTACGGGATCCAGTAAAGACTGAAGGCTCTAGTCAGATAAAATCCCTGATCCTGGATCCAGTATCTCCCTAGGCATCTGCACTATGCTGTCTATTCTAAGCAACTACAACACTGGTCAATAATCTGATGGCATCCCTCACCTCGTGCCCTTGACTATCAGGCTGAGGAGCTGGAGGTATGGCAGCTGCAGTCCCTCTAATATCGCCCTGAACTGAAGGGATCTGTGAGGCCTCAGATGGAGCCTCAAGTCTGAACTTCTCACTCTCATCCACCTCAGGTGGCACTCTACTAATACCCTGGCCAGCAATGGCCTTGCCCTTTTGGCAGCTGTTAGTTTTTTTCGGCGGCATCACTTAGCTGAAAACACTATTGCTAGAGGGCTGAATTCTATAATCATGGCTCTATCGCACGATCTAGAGAAGAAAGAAAGACAACTGTCCTGAAGTGCCTTGTAGCCTCCTGTTCAAAAGTATGGCGCGCAACATACTCCTAAACAAGGCTCTACTAGACACGGCCTGTAGACACCCTAGGACTGAACTGCTCTGATACCACTTTTGTCACGACCCAACTTAGGGCCGCGGCGGATGACTAACACTAATCATCACTAATCCTACTGATAATCTGCTAACCATTATAACTGATAAACAGAATAAGCATAAACCTAGCTGATAAGGAGTATGCAATGCAAAAAGCTGACAAGGCTAACATAAGCTGACATACATAACATACTGACTGCACCACACAGGGACATATCTACAGGCCTCTAAGAGTGATGAACTGAATATACAAAGGACGAGATAAGGCCCCGCCATACCCAAGCTGGCTGACTGTACACATACCAAAAGATAAGTAACTCCAGGAGTAAGCGGAGTGACTCCAGTAGCTGATAGATGGCCTACTAACGTGGTCCAAGCATTGATCTATCTGCACCTGCGCGGCATGAAACGCAGCGCCCCAGAAAAGGGCGTGAGTACGATATGTACCAAGTATGTAAGGCATGAGCATATAATATGTCATAGCTGAATGAAACTGTAGGCTGGAATATAAATGTGTAAACATGAGCTCGAGCATAGCAATATAGCTGGAAATCTGAAGAACGTACTGAACATGATCTGAATATAAACTGAAGTCTAGCTGAATCTGAAACTGAAGACTGAGCTGAACAATACTGATAAATAACTGTAATATGACTGATAACTGGTAACTAGAAACTGGAACTGATAACTGTCAACTGATCCTGATGCTAAGAACTGGTGGCTGAAAACTGAGAACTGATAACTGATACTGAGCTAAAACTGAACTGTTATCTGAACTGGTACCTGTCTGGCGTTATGGGCTGTATCCCCCCAAATCAGGTAACTGAAAACCGGAACTAGCCTCATGTATAATCATGTAGTGCATACTGTGGCTATATACGCATATATAACAAACCTGGTGGGTATTATGGGCTATATCCCCCCCAGCCAGTAATATCTAGTCTCTCTGGTCAGAGTGTGTGAATGACACCCGGTCACAATAGGTGTTTCAACTCCCGCCTGAACCAGAGGGGCTGTAACCCCCAGACGGGTAGTATCACACGCGACCGGACTGTGTGTCCAATGTCCAGCCTCTATGGGGGACTCCAAATCACACATAACATGATCACAATATAAGCATAAGCATGTATGAGGCATAACACATGTGGCAACAATATATATGGACTCGAAGGAATGATAAGAAAACTCTGGATGGAATTATAGACACAACCTGAAACTTAGAATTTGTCTAACTCTTGGACTTTTATAAAAATTTCGGCAGAGTTTCCCCTGTAACTGGATGATCCACAAAAACAGAACCAGTACTATACTATACACGGGAATGGATACCCGGATAAACTGATAATATAAACATGTTAAACGGATAACAAGATGAGACAACTGGATGACATAACTCATCCGCAAATAGAATGTCTGGACAGCACCACTGTCCTGACTTACAACCTAATATTCAAAGTGTAGATCAAAGATATAGACTTCATGGTCTGCATGAAAGATGTAGATATATGTCTTAGGATTCTGGGAATTCTTAAAGAATCTAAATATCAATTTTGTGCAAGGAGTTATGATCAATATACTAACAGCTGTCCAAAGATCAAAACAATTTTCCAGATTTTGAAACGTTTTGTCTTGCTGATTTGGACATCTTTTACCTTGGATTTTAGTACCAAATTAAGTATATACAAGGTTTCCTTGGTACCATACAAGTTTCTCAGAAGAAATACTAAGTTTAGAACTAAGAAAAGCTTCAAAAGCTAAAAGATACATGTCTTGCCAAAAGAAAGGTTTAGCCTTACATACCTTTGATGTTTCTTGCTTCTAAACCATGTTTCCCTTGAATTCAACACCTTCTAGAGCTTAAACAAGCTATAATACAACAATTAGGTACTTTACTTAGCCATGAAGTAATTCTAAAACTCAAACTATAGACGAAATTGAAGGTAGCATAATGTTACCCTAATCGCGTAGAGCGTTTTGACGCAATCCGTCTTCCGTTTCAAGTCAAAATTGATGTTGTTTCTTCAAAATAAAAAAAAAATGGATTTAAACTCCATAGAGGTCTGTTTATATCGTAGGTTTTCTGGAAATATTCGAGAAAATGAAATATTTCTCTTTTATAACAAAAACATTTCATTTCTAGCCCTCTTTTGCGCTTATGTCCCTTTTTCTGGTCTGACTTCTGATACTCATATCTTTTTATCCAGACATTGTATGAACAAACCGTCAAATGTTTTGGAAACTACACTCCAAGACCTTCAATGTGATATATCATATGTCTCCAAAATACCTCATATAACACACGGAATTAACTGCTGAAAAAGCTTCGATACAAGGCAATTCCTTAGTCGGTTTTTCCGCAACTTAAATCTGATTTTTCCCAAACTTTATATTCAACTTATAAACATCATATATGGTCATTTATGACTTTAAACTCACTTAAATCATTCTTAACATGTCATTAGAATGATATACGTCACGTTAGACATACAGGGTGTAACAAAACCGAACCGTACCGAACCGAATTTTAGGTTCTTTATGATAAAACTGTAAGTCCATATGCAAAGTCATAACCGTACCAATTATTAGTTTAGGTTTTTTATTTTATAAAAGCAAACCAAAAAAATACCGAACCGAACTGAATAAATTTATATGCATAAAATATACTTTATATACGAAACTTATATGTATTAATATATATAATTTAATTAAGTCTAACATCAACATAGGATAAATTTTTTCACTATAAATCCTTGGGGTGAAATCATTAATGTAAAACATCCCTACCTACTTTAATAGTAGTACTATTACTACTACAAAAAGTTAAAAATAACATGCTTCAATTGCTTAGTGCTTTCGCGATTTTTAAATTCTAAATTTCTTTAAATTCAGTTACTGCAAAGGTGACAAAATTTGTCGTAGAAGGTCTTCACAGACCATTTGGATTCGTCTTGTAAATGTTGTTCACTTTAAGTGAAAGTTTAATCTCCTTTTAAATTCATGCTCGCTTATGTTTATTTGAATTTTGATTTAGTATAGAACAATACATCATAGTCAAACATTTTATTGAAAAAGTAAATGAAGTGAGTTTAACAGTCCAAATAATGTAAATAATTGCCTCACTTTTTGTTTATTCATTCATACCCACTCTGGCATATATAATGTTGTGTCGAGACTTAGTATTGTAAAGTGCTTCACCATAGAATAGTAATGAATCATTTTAGGCACTCTTCGCCAGATATTCAATTTATCGTTATATCATTATTATCTCTTATATAGTGTACTTAAGTAAGATGACATTTATATTTTGGTTTAATTAATCAATAGAATCGTATAAATTTTATAATGAAAGTGATACATATTTTTCAATGTTATTGTTTTGTATGCTAAAAATATAATTTTATTTCTTTGGTAGTTTTACCGAAAATTAACCGAACCATATCGAAACCGAAGAGAAACCAACATGATTAAGACGGTTTCAAAAATTCAAGTTTTAGGTATACATTCTAGAATAACCAAAAAATTGATACGATATAAAATTTTCAAAATAACCGATCGAACCGAACCATTGACACCCCTAATTAGGGATTGCAAAAATTGAGGCCTCCAAAAATATGGGCCTAAAGCAGTTTCCTTACCTGCTTTAGGCAAGGACCGTCACTGAATAATTTTGATAATATAGGGATGAATTAGACAAATCTAGCTAAGAGAACAATAACCACTAAATATTTTTTTAATCAAACCTATATCTGTCAATCAGGCCAGGACCGGCCCGGAACGGCTCGGGAAGAGTTGGCTCATCAGTCTTGGTACCGGTCCGGTCCGGTCTAGGCTGTTACCGGTCTGTCCGAATCGATTTTTTTTCATTAATTTTAAATCCGGCTCGGCCTAGCCCATTAAGCACCGGTCCGATTCAATTTTTTTTTCTATTTCATGTTTTAGCTAAGTCTCTCACTTTGTCATTAATTTCAACTAACTTTTAATTAGTACACTTAAGTGAAGTGTTTTTAAAAAAGTAAAACATTACTCAATAACATTTCAGTAAATCTAGTAGGACTGTAGGAGTGACGAGTAGTTGATGTTCAAACAAAAAATTGCTCACAATATATTTTTCTAAAAATTTATTAAACTTAAAGCAATCACTGCAATCAATTACATGCATGAAGATTAAACTCAATCCCCATACATGGTCCATTTGTGTGCACAAACACAATATTTTTTACTTCATTATCATCAGTTGCACAATTCTTCGTATTTCACGTAAGAAGAGGATAGGGAACAGACGAACTCTTAGAAACTTACCAGTGGAAAGCCAGTGATATAGGTAATCTTGATGTTTGAATAAGGGAATGCAACCATAAAAGAATCATTCTCCCATGTACTAACAGGTTCACTAAGAACAAGAGCCAACTTCTCGCAGCTTTTACCTTTACGGTTTGACGCCCACCCTCAGTCTAGCTTCTTCAATTGCATCCAAACTGATCACCCGACGGACCAAAGACCGGTCTTTTACCGGTCCGGTCTAACCGGTCTTTTTTCTAAACCCGACTCGGCAGCAACCCGCTTCCTCCTTGTCCCGGACCGTTTATAATGAACCGACCCGGTCTTTTACCGGTCCGGTCCAGTACCGGACTAGCCCGACCCGATTGACAGGTTTCAAACCTGTAAACATCTGTCGGGGGAAATCTCCCCTAATATTTGGGTTGAGTGGCATACCACCCACGACGATAAATTATATTATAAACTATTCAATCAATTATTTGAGGAATTTCGAGCTAAATTACTAAGTCACTCATTATAATTTACCTTGACTGAATGTCAAGAAATTTTGAACTTCTTAAAGTCCAAGTGGAAATTGTCTTTGACATGTATTGTAAAGAATCTTTTCACAATTAAAATTGCCAAGCTTCTATTCTACTACGTGTATACGTAGAGGTCTATGAATTGAGTCAACATGATTGTGACTTGATTGAACTAATTCCAAGCACATGGTTTGGAAATTATTGGTAAATTCTGATTTTAAAATGTGTGTTTTGCTTCCTTGACACAGACATTATATTTAGATTATTCGTAGAATTATACTATCCTCAAATGCGGAGTAATAGTACAACTTTCAAACATAACATGTAGTATAACAAGTATAACATGTAATTGGATGGTGTTTGTTCTTAACCAGATATCACAAGGAGCAACATGAAAATTTGTCGATATTCCAAGAACAAAACACACAAGTTACCCGTAATATTAAAGGGTTATAAGCAACCAAGTATATTAAGATATTAATACGAATAACAAGAAATCGGCTAATACATAAGATGAGCAAGAACACCAAGACTATATTTCTTGAACGATGAGATTACAATTTGATAGAGTTTGGGATTGTGTATCACAAAGTCAAACCAACTCCCCGACATTTAAAAGGCCATGTCCCCACGTCTGATTGTTTGGGGGGAGGGGGCACGTTTTAGAAGTCATTTAATGTGAGATCGTGTGCGGTTACGGTTACAGAGAGTCTAAGCAAACTCGCTCGGACACTTCATGAACCCTTGCTCTCGGACGGTATCATACAGACACGAGTCTCCGAAGACTTCCTTGTGTGACCTTTCGTGCACTAATCTCTAGCCGGACAAATTTTATCATCTGACAATTGATTACTTCTTCGGACTTTCTTCCATGGCTCCATATCCTTACCTACGTGTCTGTTACAAAATCCCACCAACACACATGCCCCAAAAGAGGATTTGAAATTATTTATACTTTATTAAATCCTTATGCGAGATTAATTTTTATATGCCTTTAGAATCACTAACCTAAAAATAAGATAAATAATCCTGTTAGTACAATATTTTAAATTTTGCGGATAGTTCTGAATTTTTTTACGCCTAACCGTAAAAAATAGTCAAGTCCCTTTTATATGTTGAACTTGCTGAAAATGATTATGTGTTGCTATGTTACTAGCAATTACTGCATCATCATTGATCTCCCTGTCTGTTAATGGTGTTTGATCCTCATGATTTCCATTGACAAAACTCTCATGACAAAGAAAATGGAAAAGGGTATCTATAACAAGAGCTAATTTCACCGGTGGTCACTGAACTATTATTTCATTACCACAAAGTCACTTATGTTTCATTTGTTATCCAAATGTCACTCAACTTTGTTCCGGTCCACAACAAAGCCACCCAAGCCGGATTTTGTTTAAAACTTGCCGGAACAATGATGTGACATTATTAATAAAAAATAAGTTTCTTAATTAAATTTTTTACCCATTAATCTAATTCCTTAACCCATTATTTTTATTCTACCCAACCCATTTCACTACTTCGATTTTGCCACATTATGCCAGGGATTTCCCTACTTTTTTTTTTGGGCCACATTATGCCCGGGAGCCACATTGAAAATATATTTCAACTAACTGAAGATTAACGGGACGATCTAGTAAAACATACAACAAAAATTATGTTTGTTGCCAATTTAACCAACACAGACTTTCTTTAGATACATTCTCGATTCCAGAGAAAAAGCTATAATAACATATGTTTATATGAAGACAATGCATTACTTTTTGAAGCTAAGCAGTCTTTTTTATCAACTTGGATTCTATATACTTGAGATGTCATGTTTCTAACTTTGGTATCTCCATAATTTTTTTTTTTTAAATGGTATCTCCATAATGTAAGAGGAGAAAGAAGGAAAATAAATACATATATACAGTTAGAGAATGCATTCAAATGCGCTGGAGACATGAATTACATACGCATATTGGATGCACAAAATGTTTGACATTTGAGAATACGTATGTACAGGGGCGGATGTGCTTTGAAATTCTTGGTTCACATGAATTCATGCACTTCCCATTAAACTCGGTAAATTATGTATAAATTTTTTAAAATATGTCCAATATAATGTTCGTGAACCCTGATAAGTCGGCATTTTACCGACTTTGAGCCTTCCTTTATAGGAACTTTATGTGTTCTTAAGCTAATTTCACGACCAATTCTTATGTAATGTTGCGTGATTCCAGGTAGTACTTAGTTTAAACGCTCGAGGCCAGAAACTGAGCGGAAAGAACACAAAAGAAGGCCGAGTCGAGCCGAAGTTGGAGTCGTGCGAAATGGAGCAAGTGTCAAGCCAAAGTGCTGGGCCGCACAATATTGTGTGGACCGCACAAATTTGTGCAACACAGCACAATGCTCCGCACAACATGAAACAAATGAAGAGGAAGAGAATGCACAGCTCAAAAGTGCATTGTGCGACCGCACATTATTGTGCGACCGCACAATATTGTGCGGTGCGCACAATGGTCCGCACAAAAATGCAAAATGAAGCAGTAACTACTTCAAGTTTTCAAGAATTTGTGCGGCTCAGCAAAATATTGTGCGGCCGCACAATTACCCTAGCTGAGGGAATTGAAGTCAGCACAATGCTGAGAAAGACCCAATTGTGCGGTCAGCACAATATTGTGCGATCGCACAATTGGGACGAAAGAAGATTTTTTGTGTAATTTTTCTTAGGAGTATAAATAGGAAAGTTAGGGTTTTATTACATCAACTCTTACATTACATTTTACTCTATATTTTGGGCGACTTTGAGAGCTAAGAAGAGGTTTTAACACCGATTTGTAAGCTTCTAATCTTGTAACTTTGAATCTTTATTCTATGTATCAATTCAAACTTATGTCCAACATGATTTCATCTTTTCATTACATCTTTATTGCTATGATTCAAACCCTAGTTATGAGTAGCTGAACTCATAACTAGGGGTGTAAATATGCTATAGTGATAGAAAATCAATGGGTGTTGTTTCATTTCACTCAACATAACACAAGCAACAATTATCCAACTCCTCATTACAATAACATCAAAATCCCAAAATCTATGATATTTGGGATTTCTTGTCTACATTGCTAGTTAAAGACTCGGAAGAGATTAACTAGTGTAGAATAGTGGAGTTGGCAAGGATTTGAGTTGATAGGCTATCCTTATAGACTAACTCATCTAAAAGGGGTTACGCTCGGAAGAGGTCTCCTTTCCTTGGGTCATTAAGTAGTGCTTTAAGCATTCAACTAAGGCTTTGACGAGCGGATTGTGAAAGATATCTTCTAGGCCGGAAGGATTCTAGAGATCACGATCAGAATGCTCGACCATAATTATACTTGTGTTGAGAAAGTGAAGTGGGAACACCCATTGATAGGAAGTCACTAACAATCGTTTACACCCCTAGTCTAGTAATATTGAACAACTTACTCATTTAATTGCTTACACTTTAGAATTAATCATATTTTTCATAGTACAAATCATACTTCTAGGACTCAATACTAAACCTCATTTGAATATCTATTTGCAACTCTCTCACTTGACGTGCTAGTTTCCTTGGAAAATCGACCCCGACTCACATCGGGTATTATACTTTGACGACCGCCCTTCACCATTAATGGTGTAAGATTGAGCGTGGATCAAACCCATGCTTAAAAATTATAAATGGTTCACTTTATTAAGTGACGGTTCATTTATGCTTAGGAGTAGGGATCAATCCCAATTTAAATGCACTTTAATATATTTTTCCTAAATATATCGTCATATAAAATGATATTTGATCTATATACACAATAAAAAATTTCGGCGAAGGTGGTTCGTCGACCACTCTTGGGATGTTGTAACTTCGTCCTTAACAGTGGTGAACCCATCCTCCTAGAATCTTAGATCCGCCTCTGCGTATGTACATTAGCACCAAGGAAAATTGAAACCTACGATGGTTTCCACACAACACTCCGGTGAAGATATGCGAGAGCTGGAAATGTGAAATTGATCATGGTAAATATGGAGGCATTAATTAAATCCAAAAGCTAGAACATGCATTAAGCTCGTCAATGAGAACTCTAAGCACTGTTGCCAATTGTCGAACGTATGAAAGTTTCACTACCTCCTTATGCTTTTATATAGGTGATGCCTAACGCACTTCATTCATTTGTTCGAAAGTGATTATAACTGAACATATGTTTCACTAGTTAATCTTCAGTTAGTTGAAATATATTTCCAATGCGGCTCCATGGGCATAATGTGGCCCAAAAATAAGTAGTGAAATCCCTGACATAATGTGGCAAAAAAAAATAGTGAAATGGGTTTGGGTAGAATAAGAATAATGGGTTAAGCAGTTGGATTAATGGGTTAAAAATTTAATTAAGAAAATTATCCTTTATTAATGATGCCACATTATTTTTTCGGTAAATTTAAACAAAATCCGACTTGAGTGACTTTGTTGTGCACTGAAACAAAGTTGAGTGACTTTTGGGTAACAAATGAAACAAAAGTGTCTTTGTGGTAATGAAACAATAGTTCAGTAACCACCTGTGAAATTAACTCTATATAACACACCCCAAAATTGGAACTCTATATAACACACCCCAAAATTGGAATTATTGAAATAATAACTGCAGTTTGTTGTAGCTTCATGGCTGCTAAAAAAATCAACACTAGTACAAGAGTTTGAAGATGGTAAATGACAGATTCTTGAATATGTGAATTGAGGAAGTTGAATTATTTTACAGATGGACTGGTGGCATAAAAAAGTTTGAAGGCATAGCCCATTAATTTTCTTGGCACCCAAGTCGAACTTTCTTGTCATATTATTACCACCTATTTTTCGTCCAGTGGAAAAGATAATGGTGGCCACCTCAATTTGACTGACTCGTTAAACTGAGAATAATAGCAAGGTGCAAGACTAAACTTGTTTGTGGGTTAATTATCACGCGCAATCAGTAAAAATTATTACTGTATCCGACAGTAACACAAACAATTTTTGTCACATTAAAGTAAATAAATTTAATATCCTATAAAAGTAAAGTCACTAAATTGACCAACTATAAATACAAAACATACACATGAATATAATTTAATGACTTTATGAAACAACTTGGTAGTCATTTCAGGAGTTAGAACTTTGATTGGCGTGTCGATAGTCTTAAAAGTTCCATAAGGTCTTAGAACCTGTCAGTTAAATTTGAGGTGATTCGGACCTCTTTTGGTAGGATTATTGAAAGTTAAGAAGTTTTCGGGCTCGATTTAAGTAAATGAGCTCCGATTCGAAATCTGAAAGCTGCGTTAGGTTCGTATGTTCATTTGTGATCTGCGGGAACTTTCGGAAGTGAGTTCCGGATCGTCACTTTATTGTTATAAAAGATCATTACTTTATAAATGTGGCAAAAAAAAAGTTGAGTAACCTAACTTCTATCGTGTGCAAATTAAGTTATTTTAATGTCACAAAGAAGAAATGTTTATGCCTGAAATTGGTCATTAGGTTAAACAATTAAATTAGAATGAGTTCACAAGCAATACAACATTAACGATGGAAAAGTAAGCAAAATAAAGAGAGAATAATGAGCAAGAAAAGTAAAGTAGTATTATTCTTTGAGAATAGTCGGATTCAGTGTGAACACACTTCGTTGCACTCGTTGCACAATGCAATGTAAGGTGTGGTATTTATAGTAGAGATATACTCAGTCCTAATTATGGTAAAGTATAAAGACTAATAAGGCTATAGGCCTATAACTCAAGGCGGTGGTATATACAAAACCATAACTAGGAGACTGCGAACGTAAAGCGGTTGGATGTATGCCCTGTATCCTATGATTTTGCCACTTGAATGATCGTTGGCCCAAGGAGCGTGCGTGTAACCTCTGCGCCTGGTGACTTGCAGGATAATTCTAATCTTGCCAGCTGGACTCGTATCCCCGTAATAATAGGTGGCATATTTTTGCGCACGTAAGTATTACTACTAAGTGTAATCACCTAATTTTGACACCAAAATTTAAAAATAGCTTGAAATATTCGTGTTTAATTTCCTAGAATTTTTACATAATTTTTTCTAGATTTTTGTAACATTTTCTAATCATTTGTCTATTTGAGTTTGATTGTGTGATTAGTATAATTTCGTTTATTTCATTTGAGTTTGATTTGTATGATTCAATATAATTTTTTGCATTTTATGGTTAGTTAATTTGGAAAATTAATCAGCCCAAATTCCCTAGACCCGTCGGCCCAATCCATTAATCGGCCCATGACCCATTAAACCCTAAGGGGTCGTTTGGTTGGGCTATGCACAAATTAATACCCTCACTAAAAGGCACATTAATTTATACCATGTTTGGTTCAACTTTCATCCCTACATAAAACTTAGTATTATTTAGTACAACGTTTGGTTTCATTTCTTCTTTTCCGCATAACTAATACCAGCATAAGTTATACGGAAAACTATGTATTAATTTATGCGGGGTAGAAGGTGGAATAAGTAATGTGGGTATTAACAATGCAGGTATTAAAATTTAAAATGACAAAATTAACCCTCATAATTATAAAGATATTTTTTAAATTTTATTTAAAGAATAACTAATATATTAAATTATAATATTGTATATTAATTTGTAATATATTAGCGATTCAAGAAATAATCCCTACGTTATAATACATGTATAGTTAATACACACATTACTAATACCCACATTATTAATATACACATTAATAATACCTGCAATGTTAATACCCGATTACTAATACGTACATTGTTAATACCCGCGTAAATGTTGTTTACGCGGGTATTAATTAGTAATGTGGGTATTAGTAATGTGGGTATTAATAATGTGGGTATTAATATTAGTTAGCGCGGGGTTTAGTAATGTGGGTATTAGCCATGCATATATTTAAGCATAGGGATTATTTTTTGAATCACTGATATATTACAATATTATTATTTAAAATATTTATTTACTCCTTAAATAAAATTTTAAAATATATTTTCATAATAAGGTTACTTTTGTCATTTTAAATTTTAATACCTGCATTATTAATACCCACATTATTAATATCATCTTCTACCCCGCATAAAAATAATACATAGATTCCTACATTAGTAATGCATGTATTAATAATGCGGAATATACAAAAACGCAACCAAATATTGTATTAATTTATGCAGGTATTAGAATTTCACAGAAAACCAACCGATCGCTGTGCTAAATTAACGCAGAGTTTTGCGCGGGTATTAACTATTTAGCCCAGTAACCGAACGACCCATAAGTACATAAGCTTCCAAACCCCTCATTTTCCCTTCACCCATATAAGCCTCTTGGCTTGGGTATATGCAGCCCAAAAATCCAACTACACCGGAAAAGCACTGCAATTTGGTTACAATTATTATTATTTTTTTAAATAGTTTTAGGTTGAGTCGGGATTAATGCAGTTCATATTTTGTTAGTAAAAGATAACGTTACTTAGCTTTTTTTGCAAACGGGTTTAGATTTGAAATAGAGTAAAGAGGACATTTGGCGTAAACGGTTTCACAAAGTAGCCTACAGCTGCAAATTTTTTAAAGCCCAAGAAGCAGAATTGTAACAAAATATTTCACCGCATACCCTCCATAAGGAGTGGTTTTGCAAAATTTCTCGTGCTAAGGAATGTTTTAGCAAAATACCTTATTTAGTCCGGAGCCAAGACTTCAAGAAAATTTTTTTGTAAGTCTTGGCAATTGACTATACTTCAAGGGAAAGTGTTGTTTTGCCAATACTTCAAGTTATATGGCGAGAATGCAGAGAAGACTGGAAGGGGCAAGTCTTTGCAATTGCCAAGACTTACGACGAAGTGCGGTAAGTGTTGCCTTTTTCCAACACTTATCGTTCAAGTGTTCGCAAATCGAGCAGGGGTCAAAGGCAAGTCTTGCCTTTTCCCAAGATTTACGGCCAAGTATGACAAGTATTGCATATTGCCAATACTTGAAGGGATAAGTGTTGAAAAGCGGAGATATATAAAGGCAAGTCTTGGCCCCGACCTAAAAACTTGACAGGAGTATTTCCGTCTGGATTTTTTTCATTAAACCTTAACGGGGGCATTTTTGCAAACCATCCGTTAGCACGGGCAAAAAGGCAATCCATTACTTCCCGTGTCATATTTTTGCAAATCAACCGAATTGTAATGTATAAAATTTGCAAAGATTAGTTTAGTTTCAAGTGGCATTTTAACTCATAGCCACAAGTCTTTTATAAAGAACAAGTTATTTAAATATTGTAAATGTTTAGGTCATTTATTTCATACCTTAAATTAGTCAATGTGTTCTATTTTGATATAATTAATTATTCACCCGAAGTATAACGATTAGGCAAAAATAACAGGAATGAAAAGACATCTTGCGCGATTAGACATTGATATGTATGATTTGTGATCTACTTATTAGGTAAAAAGAAAAACTAAATTGAGAGAAGCTAATTTATAAGAAAATTAAATCGAGAAAAGCTAACTTGTGCCAAGGTATACCCGGCAGGTGACTTGGTACAAAGTTGAGTTAAAGTATACCTCGCAGGTAACTTGACACAATCATTAGTCAAACGGTTCAAATCAAAATCAAAGCGTAACAAAGTTGGCAATAAATGACAAACAATTTTTCAAAAGTCGAAACGCGATAAATAAAAGCAGTTGAGCTTAGCACAGGATTCGAGGGTGCCTAATACCTTCCCGCAAGTCAATCGAGATCTTTACCCGAATTTTTTGACACAGACCATTAGACGAGTCAAAGGTGTTCTAATAGCCTGTTTGGCCAAGCTTCTCAGAAGTCAAAAGTACTATTTTTCAAGAAAAAAGCGCTTTTGAAGAATTTTGAGGTGTTTGACCAAAAGAAAAAAAAGTACTTTTGAGAAGAAGCAGAAACAGTTTTTCTGCTGTTGGGGAGAAGCTACAAATTTCTACTTCTGGGAGCAGAAGCAGTTTATTAATTTTTTAAGACAAAAATATCCTTACCAAAAATACTTATTTACCATACTATATTTAATTATTTTAACCAATATATTTCTTAAAAATAAATAAAATTTTGTTTTCTGCTTCCCTCTTTTGGTTTAACCTTATTTCTATTAATTAAAAACCATAGTATATATTTTATTTTATATTTTATATTTAAAATAATTGAAAATAAAATATTAAATTAACTCTTTCATTGAAAAAGTATTTAAATCTTTAATACGTTTAAATAATATTAGTCGCATAATGAATCTTAGTAATGTACTTTTTCGTAATTTGACACTTAAAAGTACTTTTTCTAAGGATTATCCAAACACAAACTGTTTAGAAAAACACTTCTCGAATGAGTTGGCCAAACACGAACTGCTTATTCTTCAAAAGTACTTATCTCAAAAGTACTTCTGAAAAAAGTACTTTTCAAAATAAGCAGTTTTTGGCAGCTTGGCCAAACAGGCTCTAAAAGTACCATTTTAATGACTTGGCACACCTTAAAACTATGTCAAGTGACGACTCCGAATCACATAATTTTTGTACCTATATAACACCAGTTACAAAGCTCTTTAAACAAAAATACTAGTTTATTAGAAATTTTTAGGGCGTGACACTAAGTTTTTGTTTTTTTGTGGCTTTAAACCTACGAGGGATAAGTTCAATTAGCATACATAACATTAACCCGATTTATAGGCGATAATATATTAGAATTTGACTAAGCTTTGGATCACAAATTAGAAAAGCTGAAGGATAGGGATAGGGTGACTAGTCGATCGATTTGATTGACATACGAAGAAGCTTTTATTTTGCACGTAAGTTGTCCGAAATTGGAACATCTTGGAAGGGAATTAATAGGCCATTTGTCTGCATTAAGTACTACAATCCCGTTTAATCTCACCTTAATTTCACTCTTCTTATGTACACTATACTTGCACTATTTATCTTATTTATGTTTATCCTAAACCTTCATTTCCGTAATGTCTCTCCATTGTTCCAACCTTTGGTAACCTCATTAACTTTGTCATATAGTAACAAATTGTTTGCAAATAGTATGCATCATGAGATCTCTGCTGATATATTTAGCTCATCTATAATAGGTAATGATTTATGTGTTGGCCTAAATTGAGACAGGACAACAAATCGAATTTGTTTCAGGGTTGATTGACAATTTGCTTGTATCGAGTTGTACTCAAGCTAAGATCGGATTTGAACGACACAAGAGCTTAAAAGAATAAATGAGGCAGAAAGTAAATGAGACAAAGCTTAAGAGTAAATATTATATTTCTGAATGTCCTTGTTGGTTAGAAATGAATTCTATTTATAATTAAGGAAAAGAATAACGTTATAGCCATAATAACAATGCCTTTATGGCCATTACTCCACATTTGATCATGGTTGGCTCATAATCTTCTTCTTAAATGCCAAAGCAAAGGTCGACGGTTACAAAGACCAGGTCTCATTTGGCGAGGTGTTATACTTGCTCGGGGACCATGTAGTTGTGGTGATCTTCCCGAACTTGGTGGTTTACACTCGGTTTTCTTCATTCTCTGAGATGGCTTTACGAGGTGGAGGGTCATGTCGCTTCCCCTCGTGGGTTCGCCTCGTAAGGTAGACTTATATCAGGTCTCGTGTCCTTGCTCGAGGCCTCGGTAATTTATCTAATACAGATAGTCCCCCCACTCCTCGAGTAGTTGTCAGATCCGTCGAGGAGTGGAATGAATTTTAGGCGGGAGATCGACGTGGCTGTTTTTGTGCCGTTGAATTCGAACCCATATTCCCATCAATCAAGCGTGGAAATCACTGATTGGGCGCGATTTCCTGCTTCGCCTTCTCCATGCAATTTTAATCATGGCGCCTTAACCTATATATGGTTACGCCACTTCTTCTTCTTCTTCTTCACGTATCTCTTGCTCTTAACAGTAAAAAACCTCTTTGAATTTTCTTCTCTTGTTGCCAGAAACTTTTAAGAAATGTCTCAGCCAAATTCACCAAATTCTTCTCCTTCTTTTGTCGACAATATGATTGTTGGTGGTGAACTAGTCAATATCCCTGAACCATTGAGTGTAATTGTTCCTTCTTATTTTAATATAGAGGCTTTACCTCATCCAAGTGGTTTGGGTGAAGAACAGTGTCCAGCCGCGGCTGAAATTGCCGAGACAGTTGTGGTTGACGATGAAGATATTACTATGAAGGATATTAGTAACGACAAACCTCTTTCAGATTATCTCAAGCGACAAACCTCTTTCAGATTATCTCAAGCTTGAGCCCCATCATGTTATCCCTTCCAAAATCGACCTCTCGAAGGACTTTGTCATGCATCTTCAGACCGAGTCAGATATAAGAAAGAAGAGGATTATTCCCGTCAAGAACACGCCAAGTTTGATTACTCAGGCGAATATCCATTTGGTTCGGTCTGATTGTAATTAGGGTCCTGAGGTCAGAGTTGGTATTCCTGCCCCTGACAGCTGAGTATGTGATAGAGTCGAGGGGTGCTCTTTCGTTTTTACCTACCCCTTCACGATAGGATTTTCTCTTCCTATCCCCGAGGTGTTGGACGTTTTTTGTCGCACCTATCAATTATGCATAGCCCAAATCGATCCCGCGATGTGGAGGCATGTCCAATGCCTCGAGTTTTTGAGTAAGTTGGCCGGGGTCACCTTCACTGCCGACCATCTTTTGTACCTCTTCTAACCCTCTCTTCACAAGAACGGAATTGTCCAGCTCAACAAACGAGGCTCGTATTCGCTGATTACGAAGAGCGAGGACATCGAGGACCGCGGATGGAACAAGTGCTTCGTTCTTCTGCCTACTGACCTTTTTTCCTCGAAGCCTGACTTCCCCGAGCGATGGAATCGAGCACGTGAGTATTTTTCTCCTTGTTTATTTCTGATCTTGCTTCGATCTTTCCTTGCTTAACTCATCGTCTTTTATTTTTAGCCGAGATGGTCCCGATTGTCTACCCGAAGGATTTTACCCAATGGGTCCAGGCTATTATCGATGCCAAACCTAGATCGGAAAGATCATGGATGGTTTTGGCTGCTTTAGACGAGAATCGATGGGCATTCAAGCAGCATGGTGAGTTTCTCTTAACTAACTTTTTATCCTGCATATTTTCCTCAAGTCACCACACCGAAAGAGAAAAAAGTGAAAGAAAGAGAAAAAGGATAAGAAGGAGGAAGTTCCTGAGGCTGGGGATGCTTTAAGTGCCCTTCAAACTTTGATTGGAAACCTTTCGAAGGGGAAGTGAGAAAAAGGAAAGAGGAAAAAGAAAGAGGGACAGTCCCCGAGGGGTCACCTGACCTTGGGGCTAAGACAGGTTGAGTGTTTGCTCCTTTGAATTTATTCTTCCTTTCGGTTCGTTTTTCCGCTAATCATTCTTTTTCTTTTTTCTTTCAGTTTTGAAAAGGAAGGAATTATCTTCGGGGAAAACCCCGGAGGTAAAACGAGCCAGATTAGAGCATGTCCCTTTCCCCAAGCTTACTCATGCCGATGAGATGAAGAAGGGTCAGGAGAAGGCTGTGGTTTCCCCTACTCGTGAGCCTGAGCCGGTTCAGGTTGCTGATAAAGGCAAAAGGGTAGCTCAACCTTCATATGCAGTAGAAATGGATGATACTGAGCTATCTCGAATGGGAGACAAGACTCCTCGAGCTGCTTCCAAGCCTGCTCCCGAGGCAGCTTTTTGGAGACAATTTTGTTATATTTAAATCCCCTCCGATTTTTGTCTCTTATATGGTGATATCCAAGTCCCAATTAGTCTTCTTGGACTCTTAGGTCCTTGGAATGTGATCGTCTAGGGGGATTCCATATTTCTGACTTGATGGCTGATGCTGCTCAGCACGTTATTCATGTATGTTTTCCTCCTCTCAACTTTTCCTTTTCAGCCTTGTTTTTGTTTCTTTTTCTGATTTTTCAGAATTTTCCTTTTTAGTGTTACATTAATTCCATCAGGGCTGCCGAGATCGAGTGCCGCCGAGATGAAAATCTCAGGCAAATAAAGACAGGATGGAGGCGAGATCGGGCAGGTCTCGAAGCTCAAACGAGAGGTCCTGAGAAAGAATTGTTGAGCACAAGGCTCGAGCTTGATCAAGCTAAAAATGATGCTAACAAATCCGATCTCGAGATGATCAAGGCCCTTGAGGCTACGTCTGTTGCTAAAGAGAGGATGTCTCATTTGAAGGAGCTCTGCGATGCCGAGCTGAAGAGAGTGAGGACTGAGGCCCAGTCAGTTATTAATCAATGTGCCAAGAAATTTCATGCTAGATTAAAGCAGAAGATGCTCAAAATGAATAAGATGGCTGGAGGTGCAGCTGGCCAAGGAGAAAGAACGGCTCGAAAATGAGGTTAAGATTTTGAAGAGAAGAGTTGATTTTTTCTTCTCGAGGCGTGGAGCGAGAAGGACCCGGGCCAAAGTCGATAAGAATTGGGCCGTTATCCAGACGAGGGTAAAGACTCTGAAGGAGTGTCGCGGCGGGGTTAACCTTGATGCCGAGAAAGCTAAGTCTGAGAGTGATGCTACCATGACTCAAAAGTTAATAGGAAGTCTTCCTTCGAGCAGCGAAAGCTCAGATGACGAGGAAGATGATTCCGAGGTTGAGGCTTAGGGTAGCTGATAGTTATATATTTTATATAAGTTTAGATATAAAAATTATTATATATATTTATGTTTTTATATAAAATATATGGTATTATCTTCAAACTGTGCAAATACACAAAACAGTCTTCCGGGAAAGAAAAGAACGCAAAAGCAAGAAAAGAGAAAAAAATGTCACCGGATTCCATCAGTGGGAAAAGAATGAAGAAATGCCACCAATGGCATTAGTGAGTTCGCATTACTGGGAAAGAGGAAGAAAAGGTCACCGATGCCATCGGTGGTTCGTATTAGTGGGAAAAGAATGAAGAAATGTCACCAATGGCATTAGTGAGTTCGCATTACTGGGAAAGAGGAAGAAAAGGTCACCGATGCCATCGGTGGTTCGCATTAGTGGGAAAATAACAAGAAAATGCCACCAATGGCATTAGTAACCTCGCATCAGTGGAGCTTTTTTGCTGTCAAATTTCTCTATAAATAGTCCAACGTTTGTTGAGAAGGATATCCCATCTTCTGTGTAAAAACACGTTTTTTTATTGGCTTTATTTTAGTTTTATAAATTATTTCTTCTTTGTAGGAATATTATTTTCTTTTCTCCATAATGGAGTAATTTATTTTGGTTGGGATATTAGTTGAAGCTTGATAAAGTTTTTATAATGGAAGTCTTGATTTTATTATATTCTTATGTTGGGGTTCTCTTTATCATCTTTATACACCAGGATTAACCATAATCTTTATCTTATTTCTTTCAATTCTAATTCTCACGCATGAGTTGATTCAAATAAGATTATTGATTTAGTAAAAGCTAATCGAAAGAGGTTTTTGCTCACTTGGTATACTCAACTAAGATACTTCTTGTTTAAATCATTACTTTAGTCGGTTAACTACACTAATCGAAAGAGGTGTTATTAATCAATTATTGTTTAATGTCACTGACTATCAATAAATTAATAGTATAAGCGTGAGTGGTGCTATTAATATATTGTGGTTAAGTGAAGTGGTTGTATTAGAAATATGATCATTCTTTGAACAAGGTCTCTGTTTTACTGTCAATCGATTAACTACATTAACCGAAAGAGGTGTTATTAATTGGTTACTTTTATGTGATTTGGCTGTATTAGAAATAAGCGACCATGTCATTAAACGGAGAAAAAAATAATGAAATTTTGATTTTATTATAATAGTTTTATTTTGCTGATTCAAAGTATCCCAACCATTATCTTTATTATCTTTTATTTACTTTAAAAATCCATAAAATATTTACTCTACTGTTATTTAAATTTTTAGGACTATTAAATAACTCTCATATCACCAAATTGATTCTCTCAAATAGTGAAAAAGACAATATAAATCTGTAGCCTAGGTGGTTTCAATCTCTGTGGGACGATATCTTAAACTATACTATAATTTGACAGAGTACGAGCATAAAATCATATACGCCCAGAGCTCGTCAGTAGCATTTTTACCTTTTGTTGTCATTTTTGCTAAGGCCTTCGGGCCACTTGTTTTGTAAATACTCTGGCCTTTAGAGCCTTTTATAAATGGAGTTTCTTTTTTAAGAGCACTGAATTTGCTTGTAAGGTTTTTAGTACTTTTCTTAGTTCGAGCTCGCTTAGGACGACGTCTCACCCTTGAGCCGGAGGCTTAACTTACAACTGCCTATGCATACCAAATGACAATAAAAAGATGTTGAATCAAAGTTTATTTCATTGATAAGGTGCCTTTGCGGGCCTTTATTACAATAGATGCCTGGCCATAGCAGGACTTGGGCAGAAAAAAGCTAGAAGATCAAAATATGAACTATTAAGCGAGTTTCCAAGGGTAGCCCTTGGTGAGGTGATCTCTCGTTCTCCGAGGATCTTGCCCGGTGAAGTCCCCAATTATTGAGTCTTTGTTTATTTGAAAAATTTTCATTCCAAACGGTTGATCAATTTGGCAAGTCCCAATTCGTCCCTTCTCCCCCTCCCCTAGTGATCAAGTGCATAGTGCAGGGTTTGATTACTAGGTCTCGTTCTCTTCAGAGAAAACAGATGAGGGGTCTTGTCAAGTTGACCATATTATTTGTTTGGCCCGATCGAGCCGACTGTACTTTTCATTGCAATCAAATAACACTCTCGCGCTATTCTTTGCTCTCCTCAGATGACCCTTATTCCCTATGGGGTTGGAAACTTGATTACCTGATGTAGGTTTGATAGTACGGCTTCCATTTCGTGGATCCAAGGCCTTCCCAAAATGACATTATAGGCCATGTCTTCGGCCATCACTTGAAAGGTGGTTTTCTTGTTCATCCCCTCTGCAGTTGTCGTGAGGGTTATTTCTCCCAAAGTCTTCTCAGTAGAATTATTGAACCTTGTTAATATGGTTGCCTTCGGGACGACAAGGTCCTTCAACCATATCTTCTTGATTGCTCCGTAGTTAATGATGTTCACCGAGCTGCCAGGGTCAATTAGGGCTTGTTTGACATCGCAGTCGTTGATCCTGAGCGTGATCACTAGCGCTTCGTGGTGGAGAAATATCATCCCATCACAATCCTCTTTGCTAAACACCATCTCTTTACCTGATCCGCCAGCCCTTACCCTTTTCCTTGCAGTACTTGATGATTTCACTAATTTCTTTGCAGCGGTAAAGTTTATCCCATTTACCTCGGACCCTCCAGTAATGACATTTACCACTCTTTTTGGTGATTGCGCTCGAGGTGGTTGTTCCTCTCTCCTATACTTTGAGTAGTTGTGTTTTCTCTTATTAGTCAGATACTCAGCCAACACTCCCTTCTTAAGTAGATGGGCCACCTCGAGACGCAGTGCTTTACAGTCCTCAGTTGCGTGCCCATAGTCCATGTGAAATTCGTAGTGCTGAGTCTGATTCCTCTTGCTTGGGGGCGTTCTCATATCCTTGGATAACCTCACACCTTGATCAGTCATTCTTTTGATTGCATTCACCAATTCAGTGGTCGATATGCTGAAGTTGTACTCAAAAATCCGAGGTAAGTCTTTCTCCTTAGAGACTAAAGATGGGCCCGAGGATTTGTTATTGGAGGACGAGCCAGACTTTCCTCCAAGTCGTTGGCTCACATACTGATGTTCCCCGAGGCGTTGACTCACGTGTTTTTTTAGCCCCATTGTATGGTTCTAGCGGTTTTTTGAGTTCCCTCATGGCGCATCGCCGTGTCGAGAGGACTCCGATCGACCTCTGTAGGAATGGGCTCGACCTGTCCTTCTCCACTCTGCTTCCTCGAGCCTAATCTTCGCCATGGTTGGATCATGCAATTCATTCCAAGTTCGAGCCTTCCATTGCTGGAGCTCTTTTTTTAATTCAGTCACGGTCTCAGAACTACTTACATTGAGATTCTTTTCAAAGGCCATGACTACCAAACTATCATCCATTTTTGGCATATCCATTCTCTCAGCCTGAAAGCGCTCAAGAAAGTCTTTGATTGGCTCGACGTATCCTTGTTTGACGTCGAAGATTTCCTCCCTTCTCTTGAGGATCTTCTGGGCTCCAGTGTGATCTTTGATGAACAAGTCTGCCAATTCGTCGAAACTGGAGATGGACTCGGAGGGGAGGAGCATATACCAACACAACGCTCCATTTTCCAAGGTATCCGCGAATTTCTTCAAGAATATGGATTCCTTCTCGATTGGGGTCAAACTATTACTTTTGACCATGGCCATATACTCAATTATATGGTCGACTGGGTCTGTTGTCCCGTCGTGCTTCTTTAAAGTCTGTAGTTTGAAATGTTTTGGGATGGGTGCTGGAGTAGTTTCGGGCTTGAAGGGTAGCTGGCAGCATTTCTTAATGTCCAGCACGCGTTGAGGTTTTCGAACCCAGGCACATTTTCGAGTCATTTTTCCATGCTGGCCTCGAAATATTTCTTCCATTTCTCAAAGTCGGACGCGATGTTTGTTTGAGATCATATTGCGGGAGCTGTAGTCCCCGAGCCTCCAGACGTGATCCCATTTGGAAAACCTCCCATGGTGGTGCCTATGGGAATAGCATTGGAATTTTCTCCGTTAAATATCGCGAAGGAAGTATCGTCGGGATTGGAAGAGACCCTTCCATTCCCAGCGAGGGCCTGCAAGGATCTTCGAAAATCATTAAATTGAGCTTGCACTGCTGCTTGAGCGGCTGCTTGTTCTCGCATCTGTTGCAATGAGTTCACTATAAATTGTTGGAATGGATCACCAAAGCTTGAGGAGGTTGGTTCGGCTAAAACTACTCCTACGGGAAGTGTTAGGCCGGTCGGGGGAGTGGATCCATTTGGCAGTGTTAATCCTACCAACGGAGTGGAGTTGTTTGTTGGAATGGGGCTAACAGGCGGTGTCGAGCCAGTTGGGGGGATTGGGATCCCTCCATTGGTTTTGGTGGCTCCTACTGTTTGGTCATTTATTTGGATAGAAACATTGTTATCGATGATGTCAGCCATTCTTTAAGTGAGAATTGAAGTTGCAGACTTTGGAACAAACGTTATTATCAAGTCCCCATAGAAGACATCAATTTGTGTTGGCCTAAATCGAGATAGGACAACAAATCGAATTAGTTTCAGGGTTGATTGATAATTTGCTTGTATCAAAGTCGTACTCGAGCTAAGATCGGATTTGAACGAAACAACAGCTTAAAAAAATAAACGAGGCAGAAAGTAAACGAGACAAAGCTTAGGAGTATAAATTGAATATTGTATTTCTGAATGTCCTTGTTGATTACAAACGAATCCTATTTATAATTGAGAAAAAAATGAATTAAGTTATAGCCATAATAACAATGCTTTATGGTCTTTACTCCACATTTGATCGTGGTTGGCTCATGATCTTCTTCTTAATTGCCAGAGCAACGGTCGATGTTTACAAAGACCAGGCCTCGTTTGGCGCGGTGTTATACTTGCTCGGGGACCATGTAGTTATGGTGATCTACCCGAACTTGGTGCTTTGGACTTAGTTTTCCTCATTCCCCGAGATAGCTTTCCGAGGCAGAGGGTCATGTCGCTTTCCTTCGTGGGTTCGCCTCGTAAGGTAGACTCATAGGTCTCGTGCCCTTACTCGAGGCCTCGGGCCCTTACTCGAGGCCTCGATAATTTTTCATCTAATACAATTTACAAGGTCAATGTAGATTGCTGGTATAACTGTACAATAATAACAAATCCTATGTATTTCCTAGACTTCATTCATTTCATTTGTACATTTCCTGTTTTATTTCAACACATGCCCCTTTTTAATGATGAAATAAAAAGGAAGGTTTACAAAAATACCCATCAAAATTAAAATATTTATTCACCTCTACCCATAAGTCTCATATTTACAAGCCCTACCCATAAACTATTTACATGTCCCACCCATCTAGACTTGTATACTATTATTTATGCAGTATAACTTAAAAGTATATATTCATATCTAGACTTGTATACTAGTATTATTTATGCAGTATACCTTAAAGGTATACACCCATAAGGTATAACAAAGGTATACAATAATAAATGGATAGATTGTGTAAATACTTTTAAATTCAAATCTTGAATTCACTTGTGATTATGTAGACTTTGGTAAATGTTAATAAGATATCAATACAACTAAGTCAAACTGAAAGGATAATTTCCATATTATAACAGTGTATGTTAATTGAAAATTAACTAATTTTTTCAAAACCTCCAGTATTTTTAGTATTTTTGGTTCTTCAATACTGGAGAATGGAAACTGAATGACTCAAACTTAGAGGAATAGAACTGTTAAGAAAAAACAGTCTAAAAGGAAACTATTTTCTTAAATTCAAAGTAGAGAGACACGAGTTTGAAAATAAAAACATACAACCATATACTATCCCTCCAAGAACAGAATGAGTGAGCCCTCAGCGTTGCAATGATGACAAAGAAGCAACCCGAAATTCAGTCTTTTCTAAAAATAAATAAATAAAAGATACTACTACACTGTGTCTCAATAATAATCTTCAAAATCATCACATACAACTACTTCAGCTTTACACGATGCCCGCTGAATTATTGTCAACTCTGCTACTATCTTGTCTCTATTTTCACTATAGTCATATGGTTGAGTGTTGGGCTTAATTAGCATTTTCACCAACATGGGGGATTTGGTTAGTAGAAGATTTACAAGCTGTATGTGAAGCTTTACATCTTTTACTCCTTCAAGGTGAACCGTCCTAAGGTGATTCAATATCACGTCTGAGAACCTTGCAAAAACTTCATCAACTTCATCAATGGCGACAGGTTCACCAGAATATTTATCAGACCCCTCACAATATACCTAAGAAAGATCAAGAAGATTGAAGATTTAATGAGTATGAACATAAGAAGCCATTCCATACGAATATCACATACACAAGAAAAAAATAATATCATTAATAACCTGCATTTCAAGATCTTGCAAGTATGGTGAGTTTCTTATCAAGCACAGAGCACATGAAAGATCATCTAAAACATCCAGAGATACGTAAAGACATTTAAGATGGTTAAGAGGAGAAGAAAGTCTTTATGGTACTTCAGCTGCACCAGCAACCAAGAACTCTATACGAAGAAAATGAAAATCAGGATGACTCGAGGCCAAAAGATGGAACATGTGTTACAAAGAAGTTCTTAAACAGCATTTATCTGGACACTTCCCTCTTCCAAGTATAGATGCTTAAGAGCAGGAAGTGACTGAAAAAATCTGTCAAGATAACATTTTTTTGATTCCTTGAAAGTTCTTCCATAAAAAAAGAGAAAGATTAGCAAGAAGAGGGTTCATCTTCTAGGGAAATATTCTTTAAACAGCCTCTGAAGCCAAAGGATCTCAACTTGGGAGATTTAATTTGAATGTGGTCTGAAGTATCTGAGATTTCCAGCGCTAGCTTCTCAAGCGAGGAGCTATAAGAGATTAGACCTTCTGCTAATTTGGAAGGAATTGTGACATCACGGAGTTTAAGGCAAATTAACATATCAAATCCTTTGAAGGCCGGTGGATGACATATTACACAATTTTGGAGAGTCAAATGCCTCAAGTGCAAACACGTGAAAAATGAAGGCGGCAGTCTGTATCGGTTCCACCTCGAAAATGTAAGCACAAGATGTTGAATGTCATTCCTAGAGAGGAAATATATCAAACTTCCAATCTTAGGATACTTTTTCAGTTCATAAATGGAGAGAGTAAACTTAGTAAGTGGGCCTGAATGAAGGGTCAAAATGTGGTACATAATGTTTATTAACTTAATAGAAGGGGATAGTAAGTCATTTGTCACCCCCAGAATGCATCATCAAGTGTCAACTGCGGAAGTCTTCACCACTTATATCTCCATTTATATGATAAGATGCTTGTCCTCACAGCATCTCTTAAAGGCAAACGCATCAAAATGGCGTTCATAACATTCTCCGGAAGGTTGCTAAGCAGATCGGTGGATAAACAACCAGGGTTTTTGCTCTCTGGTGGCATCATATAATGCCAATATGAATCTACAGAATATAAACAATAATTGAAAGGTAAGTTTATGTCGGGCAAACTACCACAAGACCCTTTACTAGAAGTCAAGCCAAAGCAATCCATGATGCTCACCTTCACTTGGTATGGAAAGGCTTGGACGTAGAAGATGGAAGCTCCGGAACCACATTGAAAATCATGCATTGGAGCATCATGGACGGAGGACCATCGAGACCACAAGGAGATGTTCAAATGACACAAAGTGGGGCGCCTCAAGAGGTTTCAGGAAGGGGCGGACCGCCTCCCACAATGGGCGGACCGCCCACTTGATGTTGCACTTTCTGAATCTCCAAGGGGCGGACCGCCCCTGTGCCATGGGTGGACCGTCCACTTTGCTGGACAACTCCTCCAAGCTTCAAAGAGGCGGACCGCCTCCTATTTTGGGCGGGGCGCCTAGTCCATTGAGCCAACATCCGAGATTCCTACCTTTTTGTGGTGTAATTCCAACTATGTCCCTAAGTGGCTTCAATTGTTTAAACCCTCTTAGGGGTATTTTAGGCTTTTCATTCTATGTATGTGGAAGACTTATTTCACACAACTTTGAACACAAAACCATATGAGATAAACTCTCGCTTTGAACCTTATGAAATTTAGCTTGATTTCAATTGGAAGAATTCGAGTTGAACTTCAAACCTTTCGGTCATTCTATTTGCAAGGACCTCGTGATTCTTGAGGATAGTTGTATAACGTTGGTGATTCTTGACCTTCGTTCGGGGTGTAATGAAGTATCATTCTTCGTTGTTACGTTCCTACGAACCCTCCTCCTACTCTTCGTGCTTGTCATCTTTGTTTCTTGTTTGTTTTCATGTTCTTGTTGTTGTTTATTTGAAAAAAGAAGAAAAAAATTCAAAAATACAAATTACAAAAAAAAATCACTAGTTGTTCTTGGTTATGATGTTTTCGTTGATGATTGTTATCGGGGATTGTTTGTATTCCCGTTGATTAGGTACCCACAAAACACGTTTAAAGGTTGTGAATCGAAAACTTGAAAATCAAAACCCCAAAAAGTTGAAAACCCTAGAAATTGTTCAAAATTTTCTTGATTTGCATTTTGGTTGGTTGATTGTTGTTATAAACCATTGGGGTTTGCTTGTATTAGTTTAATACATATTGGGGAACCTTTGAATTGGGTACACACCTTGAAAAACCTTGGAAAATTGGGTGCCAAAAGCCAAGAACATGTTGTTGGATTGTGCTGAAGTTGCCAGTAGGCGGGGCACCTGAAAAGTAGGCGGACCGCCCATAGAACTCTCTGAACATTAGTATGCAGACCGCCCTTGTGACTAGGCAGACCACCCAATCCTGGAAAGGAGGGCACAAGTGATGATTCAATCATGAAGCCAGATCAATATGCAGAGCTAGTTCGTCGACAACAGTTGAGGGATGAGGCTCTTGCTCGAGAAAGATTGTTGGGCAATCCCTAACCCTTGGGCAATTCCCAAGGTGATGTTCCACTCATAAGGCCCCGAAGAAACATAGCACCCCTTGAGCAAGCTGATGAAGCTCAAGAAGGGGAGGGTCCCGGACTTGATGATGATTATGATGCTCTCTATCCAAATAGGAGGGCGATGAATGGAGGCCGAGGAATAGATGGAGGTCGTGGGCGAGGTCGAGGACCTCTAAGGGCTTTTGTGGGGAGGAACTTGAGGTGTGAGTATGATGAGGTTGATGATTACTACGGGGGTCAACCGGAACCAAATCGTGGGGGTCGTGACAACAACCTCAATAGTGTGAAGATCACTATCCCACCTTTAATTTCAAAGGGACTAGTGATCCGGAAGCATTCTTAGAGTGGAAGGTTCAATTGGAGCGGGTCTTTGACACAAATGATATGTTCGAGGAGAAGAAAGCTACTTATGCCATCGCTTCATTTGAGTACTATGCTTCCACATGGTGGGAATCCGTCAAGAGGTCGAGAAGAAGAATTGGGATGCGATTGAACATTACTTGGGAAGAATTAAAAGAGGTAATGAGTACCAAATATGTGACACCCAAGTATAGAAAAGAGAAACTCAAGAGACTCTATGAGTTGAAACAAGGCTACAAGTTCGTTGATGAGTTTTTCAACGAATTTGAGAAAAACCGAATGGCCCTTGATATAGAAACGAAAGATGAGGAGCAAGCTATCATCCGCTTCAAGAGTGGTTTGAGCCGGGAGATTGCTTCTCAATTGAGGCTACGCATCTTTTATTTTCTTCAAGATGTTCGTGATGCCGCGGTTGAAGCCGAGAAATGGCTCAAGGAAGAGAAAGCTCCTCGCTATAGGAGTACTACTTCGCCTCCAACGACTCGACCCAAAGAATGGAAGAGCCCAAACACAAGTGGTGCAAGTGGGAGTTGTGATGTGAAGAAGCCTTTTGAAAAGGCTACCCCGAGAAGCGACTTCAAAGAAGTGGGAGGTAATTCTAAAACTCAATTAAATGCTCCCTCTTCTTCTTCTTTCCAATGCCACAAGTGCAAGGGTCATGGCCACTTTGCCAAAGAATGACCTACCCGAAAAACAATGATTGTGATGGATGATGGGTTGGTGTATGAGGAGGAAAGTGAGCCCGAGGGTGATGTTGTTGAGGAGAGTGAGGTAGTTGAGGATGAAGAGAGGGCGGCGAAGGGTGATGACCTTAACATGTTTCTAGTGGTACGTCGTAGTTTGAGTGCCATGGTGAGTGAGGAGAAGGAGGATGAGCAAAGGGAGAACTTGTTCCATGCTGGGTGTAGAGTGAAGGGACAAGTGTGCTCCATGATTATTGACTCGGGTAGTTGTGCAAATGTGGTGAGCCAATCTTTGGTCTCACAATTGAAGGTTCCTACCCTTAAACATCCAAGCCCCTACCGTTTGCAATGGTTGAGTGAATGTGGGGAGTTGAAGGCAAGCAAGTGTTGATTAAGTTCAAGATTGGGAAGTACCAAGATGAACACATGTTTGATGTAGTGCCAATTCAAGCTTGCCACCTCTTGTTTGTTAGGCCTTGGCAATATGACAAATATGTGGTTCATGATGGCCAAGCCAACACTTACACGGTTAAACATGAGGGGAAGAAGTATGTGCTTGTTGCTCCCAAACGCACACGCAAGTATACGCGGTCGCCAAGTAATAAAGTGACAAAGTCGAGTATCGTTCCCACGAGGACTATGCGGACTAGTGCTTAATAAACAATTCCTGAACAAACTATCCAGGGGTCTTTTTCCAATGGTTGTAAGAGTTTTTATACTAAAGTGCAGTAATTAAAGTGCTGAAATGTAATCAAGCAATGGGGCAAAACTTTGGTTGTTAACAATATCAAGAGAGCGATCCAGGGTTAGAATTACGAACAATCCAGTTGATGTATTCAATTGATTTCACTTCTTAAATCCCGGGTTACTAACTGACAGGTTAATTGTAATTATGAAAACCTTTCAGTTCTTCACAATCTATGCAAGCTACTCTAGTCCCTGTATGTCTACGGGTTAAATCACATGCACGCATTAACGATCCTGTAATTAGTTAAACTAGGCAAGCAAGTATATGTCTATCCTACCCGCGAATTGATTCCCCGATGCCCGGGTTCACAAACTAGTTCTATTCTTCCTTATTACGTAATTAGATTCTCTCTTTCGAGTTCAACCCAAAAACCATAGATGATGTATAACTATCGAGCTCTAACAATTATACAAGTTAAATCAAGGAAGAATAAGTAACCCGTTATGGGATTCAATCAATGGAAATCAATCTTCAACAATCAACTTTCATGTAAATTCTAACCCCAGAACGTTAGGAAATTAGCCACACATATTCATAATCACAAGGCAAAGATTTGGTGTAATAATGAAATAATTGATGTAATAGATGAAAGATTTGGGAATAACCCTTGTTCAATGAAGTGTGTAGCTCTCAATATTGCCCAAAGTCAAGCACTCCCCTCAAAAACTAAGTAATAAACTATTTATATTGTTTCCAAACCCTTGTACATAAGTTAATCCCAAAACTAGAAGGAGTAGGAAGTCAAATCGCGCATAAGGGGCGCTATAACGGGCGCCCCGCGCCCCGAAAAGCGTGCAACCAACCAGAACACGCCCCCAGGCTTCGTGCCTTTGGCCTGCGGCGCGCCTGGCAACGCGCAGCCTTCCTTGCGCTATGGCTGGCGCGGCGCAGAGGCTGCAGCGCCAGGCCAAAATTCGCTCTTTTCGCTCCAAAACTCGGCTTGTGTCGTGCGTTTGTGTGCTCGATCCAATCTTCAATCATCATCCAATCAATTCATGCTCAATCAAGCTTCGAAACGCTCCAAATATATCGCGTAACGACCTACACACGAACAACACAACATCAGCGTAAATCCATACTCACAAGCCACCAACCAAGTGCAAAACAAGCTCAAATGTGCGGAAATATTAAGGAAAAGTAGGCATAAAATTGCCGAACATCACCACCCCACACTTGAACCCTTGCTCGCCCTCGAGCAAGTCACATCTCACTTCCCAACCTAGATAGAACAGGTCTGCCTATGACTATGGTTGATACCGACCATTGAACCAATGCGCACATGACTACCATGGATCCACAACATGCCAAGAATTTACCAAACTCAAAAATATGAGAACAACCACCCCAAAATAGCTCAAATGCACAAACTCAACTCAATGCAACCATGCTCCCACAAAATTACACCTATCTACTCAATCAAAAGCCATCAACTTCACCGAATTCATGCAAACCACGTGCCCTCACCAATATGAAAGAGAGTGCCCCCCCATAGATCACACACAAAAACAAATATCATGAATAGAACGGGGCAATAACAATTGAATTCTCTCACTCTCATGAAAGGCTCACATGTCACACACAACGTACCATAGGCTTGCCCGTAGTGTAGGACTCCACTAATGTAGGCTCACTCCAATCGGGATTAACAAGGACTTTAGAAAGGTCGTAACGTAGGCTAAGGGGCGGGTAGGATACGTATGGTAATAGTGACTACCTCCCTAAGCACTTTAATACATCACATTTATTCCAAACACAAGTCTCAACAAACCACCCAATCGCAAGTACCACACATACACCTTCTCACAAAGTAGCATATTTTCTTTTCAATCACACACTAGCAAGGACGGGATATCTTTCTCTCTTCTCTTTTTTTTTTCTTTTCCACAATTTTTTCTTCAACTTTGCTATTTTTTCCTTTTCATTTCATTTTTTTTTTCAATTTCATTAACTTCCATCCTTGCCAATGTTTTCCACTACTTCACAATTTTAATAAGTATTTCCCTTTTATTAGCTCCACTCAAAAGTCTCCCAACATCTAACCACCACTCCAATCATCTACACAATGTCAATAAAGTGCTTAAGGAGTAAGGGCCAAAAGAGTCAATATAAGAACAAATGGGTAGGCTCGGGGTGTGGGTGCCAATCAAAAAGGGTTAATTCAAATCACAACAACAATTTTTCAAGGTCTATATGTAAGGGTAGGCAAGTAAAAGAAGGCCTTGTATCATCTCCCGACTAGAGCTAACCTAGGATTTCGCTTTGCACACACACGGGGCAAGTTCTAGATATTAACATGCAACATGGAGTAATTAAGAACATGCCTCACAACACACATTGCACGCAATCCACACAAAAAGGCTCAATCAACAACTCTCAACCAAGCTTTTAGAATGCAACTTGTGGAAATTTAAGCACTCATGCACAAAAGTTAGCAATCAAGTCAAACAAGCGGACTCAAGCATCTCAAGGGGGTTGTTCCAATTTTTTCTCTTTTTCTAGGCATGCATCAAATTAAAACTCAAGGACACCACAAATAGCACATGCAATCAAGTCCAAGTCCACCGGTATCAAACAAATCAAAAGCACCTAGCATTCTACCTATTTCCTTAGCCTAGGGTCATCTAAAACTAACTATCCTAATCCTAAAAATGAAAAACTACCCGGTTCAAAGGTCACCCCGTGGAAAAGAACCGCGGCCATAAGAAAAACCACGGGGCGGATAACATGTACCACTAATAAAACTAAAAGGAAAATCTTTTTGGAATTTTTCATTGGTTTTCTAATTTTTTTTTTCATTTTTCATATAGTAAAGCACGAAACAAATAAAAATAAAGTCAAGTGACAAAATAAAAAGTCCTAAGGTACATGCATCCTAAACCTCAAAATAAAAACTAGATAAAGGGCAGTACCCCACCCCACACTTAAACTAAGCAATGTCCCAGTGCGACAAAGAAGTAAGTGCAAAAGTAAGAGTACAAGAAAACTGCCCTGAAAGCTGGATGGTGCACGGGAGAGTGGACCTAGCCCCCCGCCTCATGATCAGTCTCATACTCACTATCGGGATCATCGGCCACAATATCGGAATCAGTGTTCTCATCCTCCCGCGGATCCACCCGTCCAGCCTCAACCTCGCCTAGCAAGACCTTCGAGGTCTCCGTCAACGGGACCTTGCGGTCAATACTAGTCATATCAACGCCCGACTGACGGGCCATGGCCTCTATCATCAAATACTGACGCGCGGTCAAGTTGGCACTAGTCTCTCGCAAATCATCCGCCGTCAGCTCCACCGGTGCTGTGGTGATAACCCCCTTGACCGAGGCAATGTCAAAAGGCCTCCCAAAATCAAGGACAATGCGATCCCCGACCTCATCTGCGGGGACGCCCGCCTTCTCTAAATATCGGGTCAAGAGGTTCCCAAAATATAACCGACTACATGATTTTTCATACCTCTCTTGTTTCATCATTTTCAACATGTAGTACCCAATGTTCACCGGCCTCCCGGTCATGAAGAAATACACCATGCACGCCCGAGTCTTAGTGACCTCGGAATAATGAGAACATGGAAGAATCCGTGCATTTATAAACCGCATCCATACACGTGCCGGCTTGATAAAGTGGGAGAAATGCATAAACTTGTGTCGCCCAGCTGCTCCTCGTCCCCACTTATGTGTGGACCCCTCACCACACAAAGTCTCCCGCAAGGCCGTGTAATCCGGTTTCTTGATGTAATTTCTCAACTCCTCATGATCGGGGTCATCTACCCCCAAGAAGGCATTCAATGCCGGGGGATCTAACTTCACCTTCACTCCCCTAACCGTCACCATGTCATCATCTCTCCACGCCTCATCGGGCTCCCAGTTGGCATAAAGTTCTTGGACCATGTCCAAGTTGGCAGGCCCCGGACTCTCAAACACTGAGTCCCACTTGAGGGCAATGATCTTCTCGGCCACATCTCTAAACTTTTGTAGCACCGGCGGTTTATCAATGGCTTTCTCGGGGATGTACCCCGCAAGCCTCACATTTTTATACCATGTTTGGCAATCTCCCTTCTTCACGAAAGGGAGGCCATACCGAGTCTTGCCTCCGGGACGTGGTATCGGCACCGCGTCCTTTGGAATCTTGGCCTTAGCCTTTGCTTTTGCCTTGGGCTTGGCCGGTGCCTTACCCTTTTGCTTTGAACTTGAAGGCTCGGTTTGAGGGTCTCTCCTCGGGCCCGCAGTAGATGAAGAACTTGCCTTTTGAGATGTGGCTACCATGGTACCTACACAAACACAAACATCAATGTTAGATGTATAGTTATGCACCAAAAACAATTCAAGCTCAAGGGTACCACCCCACACTTAGCACACACTCTATGTGGCAATCACTTGTTTCAATGGCACGAACACCCCACACTTAAACAAAACTAGCCTTGGCAAAATATACCACGTCTTGAATTTTTAAAATCAAGCTAGTGTGGGTGTCTCATGATCAAATCTAGTGTGTATGCAACACCTAATGTTCATTGTAAGCCTAAGGAATGCATTGCTACTCAAGAATTCACAATGTCATTGATATTTCATCTTTGAGGCTTTTTCACAAACACCTAGTGTGCACAACTTTGAACTAGCTATTTCAATTGATTTTGTAATGTGCCAACCCTCCCAATGTGTTGGGAGATCTCTTTTTACAAGTCACAAGTTCTATACTAAGCATCATCAACAATTAAGCACATCAAGATTGAATTTTTATGGAAAAACTTGTAACTAGCTAAGAGAATCACCCATGAGCAATTATGAAAACAACTTACATGTTATTGAGAAGGAAGAGTAGTAATGTACTTACTTGATGGTGTTAGAAGTGCTTGCACAAGATTTGGGATGATTTCTATTGTTGCTAGTGAATTAGTGTGTGATTAGAGAGAGTTTGTAGTGAGAATAAGGGAGAAAAGATGTTAGGAATTGGGGTTATAGGGCATGGGGGATTAAACAATTTCGGGTCAAACCCGTTGACCCGTTTTTCAAACCACAAAATGGCCTCCGCGTTAAGCTCCGCGCCGCAAGTCCATCGCGGGCACAATTTTTGAGCTACTGCCAAGCATCGCGCGATGAGACCCGCGACGCAGGCCCATGGCGCGCAACATTGTGGGGATTCTGCCTAGCTTGGCGCGGTGGGAGGCGCGGGGCGCTCCCAACCGCGCCTAGCTTCTTTTTTTCACTCTTTCTCGCGCTTTGGGAGGCGCGGGGCACTCCCGAACGCGCCCACGAACGTTTTTTCGCACCGACTCTCGATTCCAAGTACCAACCAAGCGTGGGACATGTCTCGAGATGTCCCATCCCCCTCAATGCATGCATTTCACCGTATTTAGCTCACCCGATTCCTGCAAAAACGACACACAAAAACAACAAAAACGTGACACTATAAAAACAAAAGAAAACTAAACTATTACAAGTACAAACTCGGGTTGCCTCCCGAGAAGCGCCTTATTTAACGTCGTGGCACGACGGGTATAAATCAAGGGTCCCTCAAAGTGATTGAAGTGCGGTGATTCACCGTACCTCCCCAATAGTGTTATACCCTTTGACCATTAACCAAAAATGTGTTTTCAGAACCCGGGGCTCTCAATGCAACCGCTCCATGTGCGGTAATACGAACAACTTCAAAAGGCCCCGACCATCTCGACTTCAACTTGCCCGGAAACAATTTCAACCTCGAGTTGAACAACAATACACGCTCTCCGGGCTCAAAAGAGCGATGCTCAATGTGCTTATCATGCCACTTCTTTGTCCGTTCCTTATATAATTTCGCATTTTCATACGCATGGAAACGGAACTCTTCAAGTTCATGCAACTGGAGCATCCTCTTCTCACCCGCTAAGGCCATATCAAAGTTTAGCTTTTGAATAGCCCAATACGCCTTATGCTCTAATTCAACCGGCAAGTGACAAGCCTTCCCGTAAACAAGCCTATATGGAGAGGTTCCAATAGGCGTTTTGAAAGCAGTTCGGTAGGCCCAGAGAGCATCATCTAACTTCATAGCCCAATCCTTCCTCGAGGCATTCACGGTCTTCTCAAGGATTTGCTTGATCTCTCTGTTAGACACTTCCACTTGGCCACTAGTTTGGGGATGATAAGCAGTAGCCACCTTGTGGCGAACCCCATACTTAGCCAATAATTTATTGAACAACCGGTTACAAAAATGCGTACCTTCATCACTAATAATAGCCCGCGGTGTCCCAAAACGAGTGAAAATATTCTTCTTCACGAACTTCACCACCACACTCGCATCATTTGTAGGAAGTGCAATGGCCTCCACCCATTTAGATACATAATCAACTGCTACAAGGATGTATTTATTGCCCATAGAAGGTGGGAATGGACCCATAAAATCATTACCCCAACAATCAAACAGCTCAATCTCCAAAATATTGTTCAAAGGCATCTCGTGACGCCTAGTAATGGTACCTGTTCTTTGGCAACGATCACATTGCTTCACTAATGCATGAGCATCTTTAAATAAAGTAGGCCAGAAGAAACCAGATTGCAGTACCTTTGCAGCTGTTCGATCTCCACCAAGGTGGCCACCATAAGGAGAAGAATGGCAGCTCTGTAGAATCGGCTCTACTTCTTCCCTTGGAACACATCTCCTAGCTAGTTGATCAACACCTATCTTGTACAAATAGGGCTCATCCCACACATAAAATCTACTCTCATGAAGAAGTTTACGCTTTTGCTCAGCAGTTACCCCTGGGGGATACACATTACTCACAAGAAGATTCACCATGTCAGCATACCATGGCACCTCAGCTGCATCAAGAGCAAAAAGTTGCTCATCAGGAAATACCTCTTTAATCTCAGGCCCCTCATCTACATGATCTCTATTCTCCAGTCTTGACAAATGATCAGCTACTTGATTCTCAGTCCCCTTGCGATCTCGAATTTCAACATCAAACTCTTGCAATAGGAGAACCCATCTAATAAGTCTCGGCTTGGAGTCCTTCTTTTCAAACAAATACCGGATTGCGGCATGATCAGTGTAGACAACAACATGAGTGCCAACCAAATAAGATCTGAATTTATCAAAAGCATAAACCACGGCTAGCAACTCCTTCTCAGTGGTAGTATAATTAGACTGGGCTGCATCAAGCGTCTTGCTTGCATAATAGATGGAGTGAAAAATTCTTCCAATTCTTTGGCCTAGAACAGCCCCAATAGCATTATCACTCGCATCACACATCAATTCAAACGGCAAAGACCAGTCAGGAGCAATGATGATTGGTGCGGTCACCAACCTTTTCTTCAACTCTTCAAACGCCTTAATACACGCATCATCAAACACAAATTTCACATCCTTCTCCAACAATTTGCACAAGGGAGTGGAAATTTTGGAGAAGTCCTTTATGAACCGTCTATAGAACCCTGCATGTCCCAAGAAACTACGCACCCCCTTAACAGAGATAGGTGGTGGTAATTTCTCAATAGCCTCTATCTTTGCCTTGTCAACCTCAATCCCTTGCTTTGACACCTTGTGCCCAAGTACTATGCCTTCTTGAACCATAAAGTGACATTTTTCCCAATTCAGCACCAGATTTGTTTCTTCACAACGGCTCAGCACAGCATCAAGATTCTTCAAGCATTCATCAAAAGAGTCACCAACCACTGAGAAATCATCCATAAACACTTCCACAAATTTTTCCACCATGTCAGTGAAAATAGCCATCATGCACCGCTGAAAAGTTCCTGGGGCATTACACAACCCAAATGGCATCCTCCTAAATGCATAGGTGCCATATGGACAAGTAAAAGTGATCTTCTCTTGGTCTTCAGGGGCTATCACAATTTGATTGTAGCCCGAATAACCATCCAAGAAACAATAATACTCATGGCCTGCTAGTCTATCCAACATCTGATCAATAAAAGGGAGTGGGAAGTGATCTTTCCTGGTGGCCTTGTTCAGTTTCCTATAATCAATGCAAATTCGCCACCCTGTAACAGTTCTTGTAGGAATCAACTCATTGTTCTCATTCTTCACCACTGTCATGCCCCCTTTCTTAGGAACACATTGCACTGGACTCACCCACTTGCTGTCAGAGATAGGAAAAATTATACCAGCATCCAGCCACTTGATAACTTCTTTCTTCACCACCTCCTTCATGATTGGATTTAGCCTCCTCTGCTGCTCTATGGATGGCTTATGATCTTCTTCCAAGAGAATTTTATGCATGCAGAAAGAAGGACTAATCCCTCTAATATCAGCAATAGTCCAGCCAATAGCTCTCTTGCGCTCTCGCAATACCCGCAACACCTTCTCAACCTGCACATCAGACAACAAAGAAGAAAGGATCACGGGCAAAGTATTACCTTCACCCAAATAAGCATAACGTAAATGTGCGGGTAAAGGTTTGAGCTCAAGATTAGGAGCTTTCTCAATAGACGGTTTAGCAGGAGCTAAGGTCAACGGTCTATCAAGCTCCTCAAATTTCTTCCACCCTGGGATGAATCTACTCTGCATATTAAGAACCTCCACAAATTCTTCAGTATCTTCATCCTTCAGGATATCATCATCATCACATAAGAGTGCCCTTTCCAAAGAATCAACATTAGAAGCCAAGAATGACCTCTCATCAGCAGTCAACTCATCATCTATTACCTTTACCATGGACAACTCTTCATAATGAGAAGGAAGCTGGGTAGCTCTGAACACATTAAACACAGCTTCTTCCCCATTTACCTTCATGATCATCTTGCCAGCTCTGACTCTAATAACAGCATCAGCAGTAGCCAAAAATCCTCTTCCCAAGATGAGAGGAACCTCAGGATCAGCTTCATAATCAAGAATAATAAAATCAACGGGTAATATGAACTGACCCACTTGTACAAGCACATCCTCAATAATCCCCTCAGGGCATGTCAAAGATCTATCAGCAAGCTGCAAGGTCACAGTAGTGGGTCGTGGCTCACCCAGGCCTAGCTTCCTAAAAACTGAAGAAGGCATCAAATTCACACTAGCGCCCAAATCACATAAAGCACGACCAACCTCATGTTCCCCAATTTTCAAAGGGATGGTAAAACTGCCCGGGTCCTTCAATTTCTGCGGAAGCTTGCTTCTAACTCTGGAACTGCACTCCTCAGTAAGTGCAACTGTCTCAAACTCAGTCAATCTTCTCTTGTTAGCAACAATATCCTTGATGTATTTAGCATATTTGGGAACATCCCGCAAAAGCTCCACCAAAGGAATATTTACCTGAATTTGACTCAATATCTCCAAAAATTTCTTGCATGCTGCATCAACTTTCTGCTTCTGAAGTCTCTGTGGGAAAGGTGGTGGTGGTCTCACAATAGCAGACTCGGGCTGCTTCTCGATTACCTTTTCTGCTTCTTTTTCCACCTCCCTATCAACATTTGGCTCTAACTCACCAACAGGCTTCTTTGGCTTTGGGGGAACTTCCTCCAGTGCTCTTCCATTCCTCAAAGTCACTGCTTGCACAAATTCTCTAGGATTCTTCTCTGTATCACTCGGTAAAGCACCCCGAGGTCTATTATTTTGTGCTCCAGCAAGCTGCCCCAATTGTCTTTCAAGATCTTTCTGTGCATTGCTCAAATCTTTTATTGTTTGTGCCTGAGATGCTGACTCATCAATGAGCTTTTGCTGCCCTGCAAGAATTTTCTTGAGCATATCCTCCATAGTATTAGACTGCTGTGGCTGAGCCTGAGACTGTGATCCCTGCTGTGGTGCATTGTTTTGATTAAATTGGGCTCTCTCATTACCCTGAAACTGCTCACGGGTATCCCTCCAAGAAAAATTTGGGTGATTACGCCAACCCGTGTTATAATTATTACCATACTGATTTCGGTTTTGGCCCTGTGATCTGTTCTGATTACCCACATAATACACTGATTCTGGATTAGAGGGACAAACCTCAGTGCTATGATCCTCACCACATACCTCACAAAAGGCCTGAACTTGCTGCACTGGAGCTGGTTGTGGCTTTGCTTGGAGAGCCAGCTTGCTGATTTGATTGGAAAGTGCATCCATCTTTGCTCGCAACTCTGTGATTCCATCTAGTTGAAGTACCCCAGCAGCTTTCTGTGTAGCCGCTCTGCTAGCCCCCTCACTAAATATATTAGCTCTGCCATCACCCTGCCAATCAGGATTGCTCTGTGAAAACTTATCAAGTAAGTCATAGATCTGTTCAAAATTTAAGGCCAACACTTGGCCTCCAGCAGCAGCATCAACCACAATCTTAGTCTGTTGGTTCAATCCCTCAACAAAAGTGTGTGCAATAACTTCATTAGTTTGATTGTGGTGAGGACAATCTCTCAATAACGCCTTAAATCTCTCCCAGGCTGCATATAATGATTCGCCTTCAAACTGCCTGAAGGATAAAATTGCACTCCTCAACCTGGCCGTCTTAGCCGACGGATAAAACTTAGCCAAGAATTTCTTAGCTAAATCCTCCCAAGTAGTGATAGACCCAGGCTTTTCAGCCTTTAACCACTTCCTTGCTGTCCCAATCAATGAAAATGGGAACAAAGTCATTCGCACATAATCAGTAGGCACACCTGTCGGTGTATAAGTATCACTGATCTCCAGAAAGTTCTGCAAGTGTTGCTGCGGATCTTCATGCAGGAGTCCACTATATTGCCCCGTCACATGCAGCAACTGAATCATGCCGGGCTTGATCTCAAAGTTCCCAGTAATAGCAGGCTTCACAATACTTGACTCTACTCCTTTCAGACTAGGAAGAGCCACATCTCGCACTGCTACTGTTTGTTCTTCAGCCATTTCAACAGGAAGAGATGAAAGTACGATTGCTAATGCTTCTCGATCTCTCGCTTCTTTCCTTGTCTTCCTCAAGGTTCTTTCAGGCTCGGGATCAAAAGGTGCGAGTGATTCGTCCTTTTTGTTCCTTTGCATTCAAAACCTATTGCCTGAAACAGCACAAGAAACTCAACAAAAAATTAAACCTGAATAGCAATTAAGTAATTGTTCAAAAGTAATTAGTCCGTAATTAGTCCCCGGCAACGGCGCCAAAAACTTGTTGCTCCCAAACGCACACGCAAGTATACGCGGTCGCCAAGTAATAAAGTGACAAAGTCGAGTATCGTTCCCACGAGGACTATGCGGACTAGTGCTTAATAAACAATTCCTGAACAAACTATCCAGGGGTCTTTTTCCAATGGTTGTAAGAGTTTTTATACTAAAGTGCAGTAATTAAAGTGCTGGAATGTAATCAAGCAATGGGGCAAAACTTTGGTTGTTAACAATATCAAGAGAGCGATCCAGGGTTAGAATTACGAACAATCCAGTTGATGTATTCAATTGATTTCACTTCTTAAATCCCGGGTTACTAACTGACAGGTTAATTGTAATTATGAAAACCTTTCAGTTCTTCACAATCTATGCAAGCTACTCTAGTCCCTGTATGTCTACGGGTTAAATCACATGCACGCATTAACGATCCTGTAATTAGTTAAACTAGGCAAGCAAGTATATGTCTATCCTACCCGCGAATTGATTCCCCGATGCCCGGGTTCACAAACTAGTTCTATTCTTCCTTATTACGTAATTAGATTCTCTCTTTCGAGTTCAACCCAAAAACCATAGATGATGTATAACTATCGAGCTCTAACAATTATACAAGTTAAATCAAGGAAGAATAAGTAACCCGTTATGGGATTCAATCAATGGAAATCAATCTTCAACAATCAACTTTCATGTAAATTCTAACCCCAGAACGTTAGGAAATTAGCCACACATATTCATAATCACAAGGCAAAGATTTGGTGTAATAATGAAATAATTGATGTAATAGATGAAAGATTTGGGAATAACCCTTGTTCAATGAAGTGTGTAGCTCTCAATATTGCCCAAAGTCAAGCACTCCCCTCAAAAACTAAGTAATAAACTATTTATATTGTTTCCAAACCCTTGTACATAAGTTAATCCCAAAACTAGAAGGAGTAGGAAGTCAAATCGCGCATAAGGGGCGCTATAACGGGCGCCCCGCGCCCCGAAAAGCGTGCAACCAACCAGAACACGCCCCCAGGCTTCGTGCCTTTGGCCTGCGGCGCGCCTGGCAACGCGCAGCCTTCCTTGCGCTATGGCTGGCGCGGCGCGGAGGCTGCAGCGCCAGGCCAAAATTCGCTCTTTTCGCTCCAAAACTCGGCTTGTGTCGTGCCTTTGTGTGCTCGATCCAATCTTCAATCATCATCCAATCAATTCATGCTCAATCAAGCTTTGAAACGCTCCAAATGTATCGCGTAACGACCTACACACGAACAACACAACATCAGCGTAAATCCATACTCACAAGCCACCAACCAAGTGCAAAACAAGCTCAAATGTGCGGAAATATTAAGGAAAAGTAGGCATAAAATTGCCGAACATCAGTGCTTACACCCTTAACACCAAAGCAAGTGAGTGATGACTATCGGCGCATGAGAGAGTTGAGGGAAGCGGCTAAGGCCAAGTCCCCCATTGTGGCCAAGCCTTTGGTCGAGATTCCACCATCTTCTACCGGTCGCATTTGTGCCATGATGCAACCAGGTGAGTACTTGAGAGGTAATGATGGCACCAAAATGCTCATTTGTGTAGTGCATAAAGGTATGGTTCTAAATTCCGATTTTGATGATTCTTCTAACCCTAACCCTTTGCCTAATGCCATTGAAAATGTTTTGAAGGTATTTGAGGACATGTTCCCGGAAGAGATGCCGAGTGGTCTTCCTCCATTGAGGGGAATTGAGCACCAAATTAATTTTGTCCCGGGTCCCAAATTCCAAACAAGCCGGCCTATAGGAGCAACCCAGATGATACAAAGGAATTGCAAAGACAAGTTGATGAGTTGCTCAACAAAGGGCTTGGTTCGTAAAAGCTTGAGTTCGTGTGTCGTACCGGTCATTCTTGTGCCAAAGAAGGACGTGACATGGAGGATGTGTGTTGATTGTCGTGCGGTCAACAAGATAACGGTAAAATATCATCATCTCATTCCTAGACTTGATGACATGCTTGATGAATTGAGCGATTCCAGTATCTTTTCTAAGATAAATCTTAGGTCCGGCTACCACCAAATCCGGATGAAACCGGGTGATGAGTGGAAAACCTCATTCAAGGACCAATTTTGGTCTCTATGAATGATTGGTGATGCCTTTTGGCCTTTCCAACGCACCTAGCACTTTTATGAGATTGATGAACCATGTATCGAAGCTGTTTATCAACAAATTTGTAGTTGTCTATTTTGATGATATCTTGATATATAGAAAATCAATAGATGATCATGTTGAGCACTTGAGTCAAGTTCTTGAAGTGCTAAGAGCCGAAAAGCTCTATGCCAATTTTAAGAAGTGTGCCTTTTGTGTTGAAAAGGCTGTCTTTTGGGGCTTTGTTTTTAGTGCAAATGGTGAGGTTGCTGAGTCCAAAGTTGAAGCCATGAGAGATTAGCCTACTCTTACCACCGTGTCTCATGTGAAGAGTTTCCATGGCCTTGCTAGTTTCTATAGGCGCTTTGTTAGGGACTTTAGCACCATTGCCGCATCACTCACCGAGTTGGTAAAGAAAGACAAGCCCTTTGTGTGGGGAGAGCCTCGAGAGAAGGCTTTCCAAGAGTTGAAAGGTAGGTTGAGTACCACTCCTTTGTTGCAATTTCCCGACTTCAGGAAGGCTTTTGAGGTTGAATGTGATGCCTCAGGGGTGGGAATTGGGGGTGTTCTCATGCAAGAAGGGAAACCCGTTGCGTACTTTAGTGAAAATTTGAAGGGTGCAACCTTGAATTACTCCACGTATGACAAGGAGTTGTATGTCCTTGTGAGAGCTCTAGCTTATTGGCAACACTATCTATGGCCTAAGGAATTTGTGATCAAGAGTGACCATGAGTCACTCAAGCATCTTAGAGGCTAAGAGAAGTTTAACAAAAGGCATGCCAAATAGGTGGAGTTCATTGAGTCTTTTCCCTATGTAATTCAGTACAAGAAGGGAAAGGACAATATTGTAGCCGATGCACTTTCTAGAAAGTTCGCCATTGCTACCACTCTTGCTTCTAGACTTATGGGTTTTGAGAGTATAAAATCATTGTATGAACATGACCCGAAGTTCAAGAGCATTCATGATGCTTTAGTGAGTGGGAAGAGGGTGGAGAAATACGAATGGGTAGATGGCTACATTTTCAAGAATGGGAGAGTACGTGTCCCCAAGTCCTCTTGGCGAGAATTGCTAGTGCAAGAAGCACATTGTGGAGGCTTGATGGGTCATTTTGGGAGGGATAAGACTTTGGCTATTCTTATGGAGAAATTCCATTGGCCTAAGATGGGGTTAAATATTGAGCGGCTATGCAATGCTTGTTTAGATTGGCACGCCAAATCTAAGTCGAATCCTCATGGCTTGTATACTCCTTTGCCTATTCCTACTAGCCCGTCGATGGATATTTCTATGGATTTTGTTATGGTATTGCCACGGTCTAGAGGAGGACATGATAGCATTTATGTTGTCGTGGATAGGTTCTCCAAAATGGCTCACTTTATTCCTTGTAAAAAGAGTAGTGATGCACACCATGTAGCCTCTTTGTTCATTGATAATGTGTTAAAGTTGTATGGAGTGCCTCAAACCATTGTGAGTGATAGGGACACTAAGTTCCTAAGCCCTTTTTGGAGGTGCTTGTGGGGTGCCCTTGGCACCAAATTGTTATTCTCTACTTCCTACCACCCTCAAACGGATGGTCAAACCGAGGTGGTGAACCAAACCTTGGGGTCTCTTCTTAGAGCTATGACTCGAGGTAAGGCCGAGACTTGGGTGAGGAAGTTACCTCTCATGGAGTTTGCATATAACCGTACTTTGCATAGAATTATTGGCATGTGTCCATTTGAGTGTGTTTATGATTTTAATCCATTGATTCCACTTGATCTTACCCCTTTGCCAAGGGAGATGGTCGTTAATTTTGAAGGTAAAAGCCGAGCTAAGGCCTTGATTGAACTCCATGCTAAGTCAAAGAAGAACTTGGAGGAAGCTTATGAAAAGTTGGCCTCCAAGAAGAACAAGGGGAGAAAGAAGGTGGAACTCAAAAGGGAGATTGGGTGTGGATGCACTTCCGGAAGGAAAGATTTCCAAACCTTAGAAAAGGGAAGTTGGCACCCTGAGGAGATGGCCAGTTCCAAATGTTATCCAAGATCAACAACAATGCCTATGTGACTGATCTACCCGGTGAGTACAATATTTCAAATACTTTCAATGTTAGTGACTTAGCTCCTTGTGATGTAGGTGATGCCGTGAGGATGATGCCTTAATTTCGAGGACGAAATCTTCTCAAGAAGGGAAGGATGATGCCGGAAAAACTACCACAAGACCCTTTACTAGAAGTCAAGCCAAAGCAATCCATGATGCTCACCTTCACTTGGTATGGAAAGGCTTGGACGTGGAAGATGGAAGCTCCGGAACCACATTGAAGATCATGCATTGGAGCACCATGGACGGAGGACCATCGATACCACAAGGAGATGTTCAAATGACACAAAGTGAGGCGCCTCAATAGGCTTCAGGAAGGGGCGGACCACCTCCCACAATGGGCGGACCGCCTACTTGATATTGCACTTTCTGAATCTCCAAGGGGCGGGCCGCCCACTTTGTTGGACAACTCCTCCAAGCTTCAAAGAGGCGAACCGCCTCCTATTTTGGGCGGGGCGCCTAGTCCACTGAGCCAACATCCGAGATTCCTACCTTTTTGTGGTGTAATTCCAACTATGGCCCTAAGTGGCTCTATTGTTTAAACACACTTAGGGGTATTTTAGGCTTTTCATTCCATGTATGTGGAAGACTATAAGAGTCTTCCCTTAGCCTTTATTTCATGTCACACAACTTTGAACACAAAACCATATGAGATAAACTCTCTCTTTGAACCTTATGAAATTTAGCTTGATTTCAATTGGAAGAATTCGAGTTGAACTTCAAACCTTTCGATCATTCTATTTGCAAGGACCTCTTGATTCTTGAGGATTGTTGCATAACATTTGTGATTCTTGACCTTCGTTCGGGGTGTAACGAAACATCGTTCTTCGTTGCTACTTGAACAATCGTACGAGTCTCGTCTCGTTTTTATCTCTTTATCGCTTTTGTAGTTTTCGCTACATCATAAGTAGTCCCCAAATTATCCGCACATTGTACACCGAAAAAACTCATTCATCTCTTTAGTATTGGTGAATTTCGCACTCGGGGTGTAGCCTGGTGGTCAATTAAATGGATTGAGAACCATAAGGTCTCGAATCCAAGTGAAGAGAAAAAAAGAAAAAAAAAAAGACTTGGTGATTTCTTTCCATCTATCCAAGTTTTAGTGAATAGAGTTACCCGATACCTATGTTGGTGGGAGGTAGCAAACACATTGTGGAATCAGTCGAGGTGTGTGCAAGATGGGCCGAACACCGCGATTATAACAAAAAGAAAATGATATCGATGATTTCCATTTTTTAGAGTAAGACTACCTAAAGAAGATGATGGGTAAGGGAGCTCTACGAAGAAGAATATGAGAAAGATCGAAAAATATTAACTTCAGCTTCTCACCCACTTAACCCCTAAGTGGGTTAAGCCTTCATCGATGTATCAACTCAAGGTGTTAAGTAGGTACATTTTTATAGATGTTGAAAGGTCGAATAAGAACAAGGATAAGTTGAGGTATCAAAATGAAATTTAGTGCAAGTTTAGGTGCTTGCTATGTATTTGCCCATTTGGAAATGGTATAAAGCTATATATAACCATATCCCAAAAGAATATATGGATTGTCATAGTCATTAAGCCAAATCAGGAATACTATGAGTCTGAGACGATTGATCGTTACTGTGAACCTGAGACGGTTGATCTTTATTGTGAACCTGAGACAATTGTTTTTTGGTTGGTTTTAGTAAGGTGTCTCAAAATTTCATGTTCACAACGGTTAGCTTTTCATCGCATCGACACTAATTGAGCGCAAGTTTCAAGTAACTTGACATAGTTTGTTGAAGCCACCTCGAATTGTATGTATTTGGTGGTAGAGCTGCTTCAGATATTCATGACACCCAAAATGGTTTGTTTTTGTGTCCAAGCGGTTTGAGTGTTTATGTTCATATTGAAGCAAACGTTGATGATTTCTACGAAAATATTCCTAAACAAGTAAAAGAATATTCAGAAATATAATACTCATAAATTAGAAATCCTTTATTGAATCTATGAGAAAAATAAGTTTTTCTAGTTTACTAAATTAAACTTTTTCTAAATATTCATAATTCAATTCCAACTTAAATAATTCATTAAGCCTAAATTAAATGTTAAGATGCTAAAAACATTTAGAACAATCAGTCTTGTTGACTCGACTTGATGGACTTAATCTATACACATTGGCCAAAAAATTTCACCACATGCCCTCCATAAGGAGTGGTTTTATAAAATTGCCCGCGCTAAGGAGTGTTTTAGCAAAATGCTCTTATTTAGTCCGGAGCCAAGACTTCAAAGTAAAAATTTTGTAAGTCTTGGCAATTGGCTATACTTCAAGTACAAGTGTTGTTTTGCCAATACTTCAAGTTACATGGCGAGAATGCAGGGAAAACTGGAAGGGGCAATTGCCAAGACTTACGATGAAGTGCGGCAAGTATTTCCTTTTGCCAACACTTTTCGTTCAAGTGTTGGCAAATTGAGCAGGGGTCAATGACAAGTCTTGTCTTTTTGCCAAGACTTCCGGCCAAGTGCGGCAAGTACTGCCTATTGCCAATACTTGAAGGGATAAGTGTTGAAAAGAAAAAAAATATAAAGGCAAGTCTTGACCCCGGATTTTTTTTTATTGCTTCCAGTGTCATATTGTGTTAAAATTTCGCCCAGAGGCCACTTTTAATACCGGTATTTAGTTTAAGGCCACTATTTTCAATGGCATTACACTAGAGGCCACTTTTGTGCCACTACACTAAACACGGGTATATGTAAAAGACCAAATTACCCCTCATTTTTTCTGAATTGACAGGGTTTTTTCAAAACTCTTCTTCTTCATTTAACCGTTCTTCTTCATGCATTTTTACCTTTTCTTCACTATATCTTCATGCAAAATTTTCTCAGTTTTTCATATACCTCTTCAAGTTGCATTACGTACGTTGAATAACATTTCTCTCTTCACCTTTGCAGTCTGAAATTTGTATTTGGCAGGTATGACGTTTGTTTTTTTTTTTTTTGTATTTTTTTTTTTTTGTGAAATATATGGTTGTTAAGTTAAGTAACGTTATTTAAGTTTAAATTTGTATGTTTTTTCCGTATTTAGTAGTTACTTTTTATTGAATTTCAAGTGTGTGTGTGTACTAAACTTATGTGTGTGCGTGTGTGTGTGTGTGTTGTCTCGAAGGATGGAAGTTCATCCTAGTGCACTGAAGTTCCACCCCCACACGTTGTGTGTGTTCTCAGTCCACTAGGATTGAACTTCTATCTCCAAGGATGGAAGTTCATTCCTAGTGGACTGAAGTCCACCCCTCCCCCCCCCCCCCATGTGTGTGACTCTGTGTGTGTGTGTGTGTGTGTGTGTGTGTCTTTGTGTGTGTGTGTGTGTGTGTTTGTGTGTGTTCTCAGTCCATTAGGAAATGAATTTATATGTGTGTGTATGCTCAGTCCACTAGGACAGAATTTATATCAACTCTGTATCTGTGTGTGTGTGTTCAGTCCACTAGGACTTCTGTCTCCAAGGATGAAAGTTCAAAATACATGGACTGAGTTTCTACCACACATGGATTGGACTTCAATTTATATGCCCTCAATTTCCATCTACATAGGGACTGAAGTTTTATCCTCAGGGACAGAAGTTTTATCGTCATTGATGCACTGAACTTCTATCATCATTGATTGAACTTTACTACCCTCATTGTGACTGTTCAATATTTATTATACCTGTTATGGATTGGTGACTTTTGAACTATAAGTTGCAACTTTTAAAATATTATTATGCCTTTTGAACTATAAGTTGCAACTGTTAGTATTTTATTGTTCTTTTTGAACTATAAGTTGCAACTGTTACAATTTTATTGATTTTTTTTCTATAAATACATAACTAATTGTTAATTCTTATCATCTTATTATTTAGGATTATCTATTTTGAGATTTCTAAACTTCAGGTGCAAGAATGTCTGAAAGTAGTGTAATAAACCACCACAAGTAGAACAATCAGGTGCACCACCATCAGCACCAGGATTTGCCCCAGTACCAGTAGGGATTCCAAATAATATACAATGGGAGATTGCAGTCCTAAGGCGTCAGATGCAGGACCAGGAGAATGAAATACAGGAAATGCATATGCGTAACGTCCAAAGGTGACAAGTGCGAATGATCACCCAGGGTATTGAAGCTATAGCAGCACATGTTCGTTTTGATCTTTCTGCTCTTCCACCACCATCTCCATAACTGAATATGTATGAAGTTTCTATGGTGTAGAGTTTTTTATAAGTTCTGCGACTATATATGTAACAGCAGTTATTCATGTATATTGTTAATTTTTTACATTTACATATATTCCAAGTATAGTCCTTTTTTAATTCTGTGAAAGAAGAGAATCAAATGCAAGTGGCTAGAGACTTCAGTCTATGATAATAGGAGTTCTGTCCATGATGATTTGTGTTTACTTAAAGACAGAGCTTCTACTTCAGTTATTTCAATTTGCAAGTGGCTAGAAACTTAAAATCCTCATGGACAGAACTTCAATCCATGATGATAGAATTTATGTTCCATGATGATTTAAGTTCTGTGTTTACTTAAACACATAGCTTCTACTTCAGTTATTTCAGTTTGGAAGTGGCTATAAACTTAAAATACTCATGGACAGAACTTCAGTCCATGATGATAGAAGTTCTGTTCCATGATGATTTAAGTTCTGTGTTTACTTAAACACAGAGCTTCTACTTCAGTTATTTCAGTTTCCAAGTGGCTAGAACTTCAATCCTCATGGACAGAACTTCAGTCCATGATGATAGAAGTTCTGTTTCATGATGATTTAAGTTCTGTGTTTACTTAAACACAGAGATTCAAATATATAAAACATAATTAGGTTAAAGTTCATACATAAACATAGACATTATAATAAGAAAACAAATAGTACTGCATAAACTAAAACGACAAACAACTATTAGAAATTATTCAATTAAAATTGGATTGTCTGCTGATGCTCCACCACCATCATCATCATCATCATCATCATCATCACTGCTTAAATCATCATCAGCAGCTCCTTCACAAGCCTGATTGTTTATGAGAGAAACACCAAAAACAACAGATGGAACACCATCGATCATCTCGTGCCATAGGTGATCAAAACGAAGCGTATCACCTATCCAGAAGCCTTTCTTAATAACCATATCCTTCCAACCGTTACACAATCTTGCGTGTTTCCGTACTGCGAAGTTCATCAAATGTACATCACCATGTCCACCATCACAAATTATGCATGCCAGTCCATTTATACTTGGCAGCCTCTGCTTCCAACTGTCTGGAAAGTTCTAAAAGCAAGAATATTTCATAGTTAATAAACAAAATCAGAAAACACTAGAAAATTAATGAAAAATATAAAAAATACTCTGGTCTTTTGTTTTAACATACAAAATCATCTCTATAAAAGTAAGACGATGCTATTTTCTTGTCGAAACTGCCTAGTTCCTCCACACGATTGTTTTCATCTGCCATATTTTATTTTCTTAAAAAAAAAACTATGTAGTATGTATCAGATGAAGAGGGAATAAACTTTGTAGTTTCCTTTAACTGCAAAGAGGTATTTATAGTTAAAAAATCAGTAACTGTCAAGTGGATGGTCTTACAGTTTCTGTACAGTTATGCTTTCTATGGTTCATTAAATATAGTCAAAGAAGTTTATTTTTTCTATGTTGTTACAGTTTCTGCACAGTTATGTTTCCTATGGTGTTACAGTTTCTGTACAGTTATGCTTTTTATGGTCTTACAGTTTCTGTACAGTTATGGTTATTAATTGCAGTTTTTTACTTGAACTTCAGTACCTTCATTGACTGAACTTCACTAACCACAGATGGACCGAACTTCACTACCCCTCATGGACTGAAATTGCACTGCAGTTTGTTAAATCCTACAGAAGGTTATGTATTTTTTTATTATTAATTGCAGTTTTTGACTGAACTTCACTTCCCTCATTGACTAAACTTCAGTACCCACTAATGGACTGAACTTTAGTACCCCTCATGGACTGAAAATGCAGTGCAGTTGTTAAATCCTACTGGGATTATGTAGTTTTTTTAATTAATTGCAGCTTTTGACTGAATTTCACTCCCCCCTCATGGACTGAAATTGCAGTGCAGTTATTAAATCCTACTGGGTCATGTATTCTGTGAATTGTGTAGTTAAATCCTAGTGGGGTCATGTATTCTGTCAGTTGTGTTGGGATAGACTACAAAACAAAAGAAGAAAGAATCTTTAGCTTTATCCAACAGTAAAATGACAACACACAAAAATACAGAATTTCTTTTCTATAATTATAGCAATAGAAATAGACCTTACTATTATTGAAGAGAACAACCAAATAATTTCTATTTCTAAGATGGCAGCACTCATTGATGCAGTTTTGACTGAATCAGATCAGTTTGTAAGTTATTCATACAATTTTTATCTTTCAAAAGTATTATTTTTGTTATTTTTTATTATAAAATAACAGTGTTCATTTTGTTTGTTGTTGCAAAGGTTTTGCCAGCATTGTTGGCAATTATGCTTCCCAGACGTAATGTTCCAGCAACTGTAATTTGCCGTGGTACTCATTTCCGGATGAATTACCTAAAAGTGGGAAGAGAAAGGTGGTTCTCTAATGGATGGAGGGAGTTTTTCTGTAGTAATAATCTTGGAGTAGGAACTAGGATACTTTTTGGAGTTGTGGAATCCTCAGATCGTGTGGTTTTAAGTGCTACTATTTGGCAGGATGTTACAGAACCTTTAAGTTCCAGTTCTAGTAGTGGGTCTGATGTTGAAGATGCCTGATAAGATAATATCTGTGTTGTCTCTTATGTTTTGTTGGTAATAAATCGTGAGTTTTTCAGATTTTTTTGTTTTTCAAGTTAACCAATGCTGCAACAATAAGTTTGAACTTTTGTCTCTAAGTATTGATTGAAATTCTGTCCTTTTAAGGATGGATGTTTTTAATTCATGAGATCAAACTTCTACTCACAAGGATGGAAGCTCAAACTTCTGTGTTTTTGGTGTGTAGAATATAGTCTGAGCTTTATATCCACCAGGAATAAACTTCTGTCTCCAAGTATGGAAGTTCAAACCACATGGACTCAAGTTCTTTTTACCCTCATTGACTGAACTTCTATCATCATGGAATGAAGTTCCTATATCCCAGTATTAAATTTTATCCTCGACGATAGAATTTTAAGTTTAACTTCTATCCCTGAGGACACAAGTTAAAGGCTGCACGTTCCTCCATAAGTACTGAAGTTCAATTAAAAATGTAAATTCAGGAATCATAAAGATTGAGATTTTTTTCATATTGAAAGGCTGAAGTACACTCCATAAGTACCTACAAATTCAGTCTTATATGGACTGAAAGTGCTTCAAATTCAAATACTAGTATCAAACTTATTAATATACAGACAGATAAAAAAATAAACTGCAATGCATTCAGAGTTTGAATACCTTTATTAGCTTGAATGTTGGATAAGAAACTATCAACAATTCGAATAACTTCATGTATTTCTGCACCATCATTCACAGCCAAGCAGTTTCATGAAACAAAAGGAAGTTAGAAAATCAAATTAGTATGAGGGAAATATTTAGTAAAAAAAAGTTTATGGATAATGAAGGAAGTAGCAGTACCTATATATCCTTGAATAGGGTCGAACTACTGGAGTATTTGTGCATGAGGTTCTATCATGTCCTCTGAGTTTGCATCGACTACATTTGTTTGAATTGACTCGTACAGCCTCAGCAATCGAGATGTATCTCTTTGTTTTCCTTCTTCCTCGTTGTATTTTGACATTAGGAGTCTTTATCCTCTGGCTTTTCACGGTATCTGGTACAGTCCAAGAGCTTTTGTGCCCTATCATATTCACCTCACCTTGATATGCGTTTAACCAAAACTCTCGTGAATACCATTTTGAGCAGAACTTAGATTTCAGCAGGCGTCTTTTCTCAATGCATGCAATTGCATGTACATATGGGAGTTCATCAGTCTGGAATTGAAGGCAGTCACAGGTCCTCTTCTTCAAGTCGACGTTGAAGCTTTTTCCTTCATCTTGCAATGTTGCTGTACCTGTGGGGAATACCTATTTGAAATGAAAAATAATAACTTTTGTGAGTCAGTACAGATGGTATTTAAAATCGGCTATTAGTAAGTCAGAGCAAGAGTTCATGAGTACAGTTCTAATGGACTGATTGAAGTTCAAATCATATGGACTGGAGTTCAAATCCCACAAGGATCGAACTCTCTGTACTTGAACTTGCTTAATGTTATGGACTGAAGTTGTATCAACAAGTATTGAACTCCACCCCCAGTGCCTTATGTACAGAAGTGCTATCCTCAAAAGGTTGAACCTCCTCTCCCCCTTTTTTTTTACTGAAGTTCTACTCACAGTCCTGAATTTTCAGTCTACATGGACTGATCTCCACCCATCTTTATCTGTATTTTTTATACACTATTAGGATTGCATATTTGGCGCGAGTCTAGTGCTGTATACTTACATTTATTGTGAAGGCCAGTTGAATCTTCTTGTTCATTTCATCTTCTGCCCACCTTGATAAGCTATGAAAAGTCTCTTGAGCAGTAGTTCTTCTTTCACAAAACCATTTCTGCTTCATAAGAATGATTAAATCCAAAAGGCTTAAAATGGGCAACTCTCTTGCTTCAAGTAATGCAGAATTCATCGACTCAACTATATTTGTTGTAAGCGTATCATATCGTCGCCTCGGTGAGTAAGATCTAGCCCATCTTTCAGGAGGTTTTTCCATTATGTAGTTGAACGTGTTTCTATCCATTCCCTCTAATCGGGACATGAAATAATAAAACTCTTCACGCTTATAAGCTCTTGCAGCAGTTTGAAACAGACTTATCACTGTGGTTCTCACGTTTTTTTGGTTTAGATTCTTTTCAAAGTGGTAGATGCATATACCATGGTGGCTATCAGGATAAACTGGTGCAATTCCATGCGCGATTGATTTGTTTCTGTCTGATAGAAACACCAGTTCAGGACGAGTACCTATTGTCCTTCGCAGCACAGTGAAGAACCAAGTGTAAGCTTCATTATTTTCAGAGTCTGCAATCCCATAAGCTAGAGGGAAGATTTTATTATTTGCATCTTTTGCTACAGCAATGATGAGAACACCTAGATATTTCACCTTCAGAAATGTCACGTCTACTGCTATCACTGGTCGACAATACCTCCAACCGTCTATTGATGGCTTGAAAGCAACAAACATATACATAAACCTGAAACATTTTAAAATAGGACAAATTTAATTCTTAGAAAGTTTTGAATTTCCGTAGAGCAATCGAACTCTCTTTTGAGAAATGCTTATCGATTAAGACTGTTTATCTTTAGATTTGTGTGAGCGCCTGGATTTCTCTCCTTCAGCACATGCAAGTATGAAGGGAGGAGATGATAATGCTCATCAGGTCGTCCCCTAATTAATGCGTTTGCTGCTTGAATTGAACGTCATGCCTTGTGATATCCTATTTCAACCCCGTGTATCCTTCTTATTTCGTTGACAATAAATGTTGGTCTAACTTCTGTTCTGTTGTCGCGGATGTTTTCAAGAAAGTATTCACTTATCAATGTTGACGTGGCATGTTTTTTATCAGCCTTCTTAACGTCAACGGAGCATTTATGTGTATTCTGAAACTTAATTACCTTAAACAGTGAGGAATATTTTATCCTTCTTGCTCTAATGTTCCAATCACAGTTTGGATCGATGCATTTCAGTTCATATCTCATTCTATTTGATCTGATAACCTTGAACTTAAAATGCTCCTTGATTGCCATCTTGACAAAATACTTCATCATGGTTTCCTTGTTGTCAAATGTTGAGTATGATGCTACATCTTTCGATGATACATCTCCTATTAATATCATCACTGGAGATTGTTTCTGTTTTACCCTGGACCTTTTCCGTTTGCTCTTGGCAGCTGGTGTGCTACTAGGGCATTCAAATGTTGGTGCTGGTGACTGAAATTGAGTATTGTTTGGTTGCAGTATCTCAGCAATGTCAGGTGTTTCAAGTGCTAGGTTGGAGTCGATCTGCATTATCAAGCCTCCCTCTTGTTGTGGAAGCTCTGTGCATGGAGTATGATTATTTTCAATTGCTTGAATGCAGTTGATCTGCATTATCAGGGTCCCCTCCTGGGTGAAACTTCTGTACGAAGAGTTTGATTCTCTAGCTTGTCAATCACGAAACGACTATTCTTGAAAGTCGGATCATTCTTCAACAAGTGCATGCATGTCCTCAGTACAAGCATTCCTCTGCTCGAGTCCATTCTAATATCAAACCATATATTGACAGCGCCAGTGAAATGTGTTGCTTCATAAATCTTGTGCATGAAAGTTCTGAATTCAATCATTTTATTAACAAGTAGAAGTTTTGTTTCATGATCCAAGTACTTGTAATCTTTTGTCCAATTCCCGTTGAAAGCAATAACCAAACAAACTGTAGCCATTCTGCATTGAATAAGTAAACCAGAGAAAGAATTGTGTTAATATGAAGTTCAGTCTTAATAACAATGGCAATAAGTAATCACAAAGTCTTGAGGTTGCCTCTTTCAGTTTATAAAATGAACTTTCAGTCCTTAAGCACTGAAGTTCAGTCTTAATGGACTTAATTTCTATGCATAAGGACTGGAGTAAGTTCTATACATAAGACCATTGAAAGCTCCACCGCATGTGGATTGAAGTTCAGTTTATGTGGACTTAAGTTCTATCCATAAGGATTGAACTAATGAAGTTCAGTCTTAAGAACTGAAGTTCAGTCCTAGTGAACTGAATTTTTAGTTCAAACTTCAGTTCTATTGTGCTGGTACTTAATACGGCAATGCCAATAGGTAATCGCAAAGTCCTGAGGTTGCTTTTTCAGTTTATAAATGAACTTTTCAGCCCTTAAGCACTGAAATTCAGTCATAATGAACTGAATTTTAGTTCAAACTTCAGTGATAGTATGATGATACTTAACACGACAATGGCGATACTGAAGTTCAGTCATCGACGGCACATCGAGGTATTAAAACTACTAAATTTTAAACTAATTTCTCTGAATTCAGTTCACATGGATTGAACTTAGTTGAAACTCAGTCTTAATGCAGCATAACGTACAAATGTAGAATACTTAACACTGAAGTTCAGTCATATTGAACTGAATTTTAGTTCAAACTTCAGTGCTAGTGTGCTGATACTTAACACGACAATGGCGATACTGAAGTTCAGTCATCAACGACACATCGAGGTATTAAAACTACTAAATTTTAAACTAATTTCTCTGAATTCAGTTCACATGGATTAAACTTAGTTGAAACTCAGTCTTAATGCAGCATAACGTAAAATTCAAACGTAGAATACTTAACACTGAAGTTCAGTCATAATGAACTAAATTTTAGTTCAAACTTCAGTACTAGTGTGCTGATACTTAACACGACAATGGCGATACTGAAGTTCAGCCATCAACGGCACATCGAGGTATTAAAACTACTAAATTTTAAACGAATTTCTCTGAATTCAGTTCACATTGATTGAACTTAATTCAAATTCAGTCTTAAAGCAGTATAACGTAAAATTGAAACATAGAATACTTACAATTTTTAAACGAAACTTGTGAAGAAATTTGAAAAGTGAGATTGGTGAAGAATTGGTGAAGAGATTGGTGAAGAGAATTCAGCAGCAGCAGCGACAAAGTAACGAAACAGAGAATAACGAACTAGTTGTTTATATATACAACGAGGGGTAATTTAATCTTTTTTCTTTTTCATTTATGATGGGTGTAATGTAAGTGGCCACAAAGTAAATATTTTGGTTTTAGTGGCCTTTACCCTAAGATCAGTGGCAAAACTGGCCTTTTGTGCACTTCGGCCCCATATTGTTGCAAATCAGCCCACATTGGCTACTAGTCTTTCCGGATTTCGTCTCTTATAAAACTGAAATTATGCTAAAAGCACAATTAACAAACTAATCATGTACAATACAAGTGATTACTTAGCAACTTTTAAAAAGTACATGTTAAAAGTTTTCTCAAATATATTTTTTAAGAAAAAAAGAACACTTTTAGGTTGTGGTTAGAACTAAAAATGCACATGCAAACACTATTCTCCATATAGCATAACTAAAGATATCAAAAGCTAACCATCTGAATACAACTTAATGAACATTATCAAACAAGATTTAAACATTTGGAGTAAGCACAGGGCCTAAGAAAAACATAGGAAAAAAAAAGTTGTTCAATAAAGACATAAAAAGAAACTAGTAAATGTATGCCCTTCTAGGTTTTCTTCCACCAAAAAAATAGAGTTCTTCACCTCCTCTTGTTTTTGCTTCCAATCAATAAAGCAAAATAGAAGAGAATCCTAAAGAAAAATCCCAAAGCAATGGTGATCCACAAACAAGTCCATTTGTTTAAGTCATTCACACCAGTTTGCTTCAATATGTCTGATCCTGTTGTTAAACATGTTGAACTTGTTATGTTTATTCCCAAAGTCTTGCTAATGTTATGCAAAAGCTTGATCTTCAAGGGCTCAGGAACAGCCCTCAATGGTGAACCATCAAAAATCTGAATACCTTTCACAAAACACTTGTGTGGTTCATCAAATTCATTCTGTAACACCCCTTGATAAGGATATTTCACTAAGGACATATAGTGAAACCATAGCCAATAAAGAGGGATCCGATCACGACTAATGAAGAAGCCACTGAATAACACGAAATAAGCCAAGATCGCGACCACAACCGTGTATGCCATCATGACATTGTAGATGACACCAGAGAGGAATGTAACAAATGAACTACCAGCCCAAAATGAGGCAACCATAAAAAGCAAGAAAAAAAGGAAACCTGAAACGCCACCAGCTAATCCAACTGACCAATAAGTTATGGCAGCAAAGGCAATTGAGAGGACTAATATTGAAGGTATTGACATAATGGCATGAGAAAGAACATAAGAAGAACGACGATAAGCATTATAAGCAGTCTCTCTCATGAAAATGTACCTTTCTTGCAGAAAAACTGGAATGGCTTCAGCACAAGTGTAAAAAGTTGTGGACATAGCAAAGGCAAAAAATCCTACCCTTTCTTGAACCCCTTTTGGGGAATTGTCCAATTTCCAAAAAATAGTGGCTAGAATAATCCCAGTTACAACAACAGCGCCAAAACGCATACCAAATAACTCGGGCATTCTCATAGAGTTCAGCATGGATCTTTTGGCTATAACAATCATATCTACCCAAAATGGATTAGCAAATTTTGGAACATCTGAAGAAAGATTCTGGTCGATATTTGTTGCTCCTGAAACTAATTTCCCTCTTGAAACACTTGAACTTATGGCATCTTTGAGTGATGGTTTTGGTCCATTATAAAAGCTCCTACTGCTGCTGGTTGTTGAGGTTTTCCTTTGCCATGATCTATTAAATTCCACCATATTTTTAGTTCCATTGGGGGTTCCTTCGAGTTCTCTGATGAAATCCAAAGCAAACTCAATCCTGTTTTCATTTTCTGGAATTGGATTTCCAAATTCAGCAAAGAATTGAGATAGACTTGAAGGAGAGCTAGTAAAAACTGTCTGTCCACGCGATAGGATAATCAAACGGTCCAACAGACTCAAAATTCTGTAACTTGGCTGATGAATTGACATGATCACTATACTTCCACTTTGTGCTATTCTTTGCAAGACTTTTACTACCATATATGCACTAGTGGAATCAAGTCCTGAAGTTGGCTCATCAAGAAACAGGACAATAGGGTCATGAATTATGTCAATTCCAATAGAAACACGCCTACGTTCGCCACCAGAAACTCCCCTGTGGCCTTCATCACCAATCACTGTCTTAGCAGCAGTTCGAAGGCCTAATTGATCAATTAATGCTTGAACTCTAGCTTTCTTCCTGGACTTAGATAAAGTCCTTGGAAGTCGAAATTCAGCTGAGAACATGAGAGTCTCTTCAACTGTTAACATTGGAAACAAAAGATCATCTTGCATAACATAAGCTGAGATAACTTTGAGAAGCTTTGATTCAAGAACTTCATCATTCAATGTAACTCTGCCTTTAAGGCTTTCCCTTGATATACGATCTGCAAGGGCATCGATCAAAGTAGATTTTCCCGAACCACTAGCTCCAAGAACAGCCATGATTTCACCTTCTCTGGCTTCACCTGATATGTCATTCAATAATATCTTCATGTCATCGCCTGGCAAGTACTCGGTGTCCCTATTAGTCCTCCTCAAGAACTTAGGAAGTGCTGTTTTGCTTTTAACTTTAACACTATAGCTGAGATTGTGGAACGAAAGAACAAATGGAAATGAAGAAGGACTAGGAAAATGTGAGTGATTCCCAATCTCAAGGACAGAACTATTCTTGTTTTTTTCGTCACTGAAATCGCCAACGCGTTTCAATAGTTCACCTAGTGTGACAGAGACATTGTGTCTTGGTTTTCTGCTGAATTCTTGAACCTCCATGTTTGTTCTAGGACCTAAAAAGGGAAGGTCACTAGCCGAAGACATGTCGTCGCCTCCACCAAGACTAGACATGTTTGATAAAAAGGGGTGTTTATGGTTTGTATGTTTACAAGTTTGTCTAAGAATACACTCTAAATAGAAATGGAAGTGTGTAGTTGGAGTGAGGGAGTATGGAAGATTTTTCAACAAGTTTTCTTCGTATTTTAGTCACTTTCTTTGTGTATTTTAGCTTAGTGACATGTAATTGTTAGATTCATTTGTACCAGAATATAATGTTAAAAGTAATGTTTTCGTGTAATGCTGAGGTTTGAAAATTCTAATAAAGTAAGTTCAGTAGGTGCAAGTTGGATGCCTTCCATTGAATAAGTATACATAATTTACATCATCTACTACTAAGTCTATTTCTACTCTAAGATTTCTTGTAACAACATTAGGTATATGGGTATGTAATCTCTGCGCATGAGGATTGTTGTGAGGAGATCGGGAAATTTAGGAACTTGGGTATGTGATCGCTATCATTTCTTGATTTAGAAATGTCGTGTTGAAATGATACAAAATAACCCGTTTCAAATTAGATAAAAACCCTACACATGTTTTACATTCTAACCTGTGACTTTAACACAAAGATCTCCTAAAATGGGTCATATAATTATAAAAAAGACTATATATAGCCACTAAACCGAATGGTGATAAAGAAAAAAGAAAACATTAGATGTCACATTTTGTGTACCAGATTTGTATGCCGGTAAAAGTAATAGAGAATTTTTAATATTAATATGTTATTTATATACAGCTAATTTATTTATTTTCTACCTTTATTTTTATATTTGGTATCATAATGGCAAGAGTTGAGGATTCTATATAGATGATCCCAACTTGGTTGTGATTGAGCCGTAGTTATTGTGTAATACTAGACCCAATAAATTGGGAGTTGTTTCTTCGCTACTTTTTAGAGGAATGTTTACAAAATAAAGAAGCAACCATTAACCACTATTGTACTGTTCTAAGGAATGCTTACAAATAAAGAAGCAACCATTAACCACTATTGTTCTAAGTTCTAACCTAATAAATTCCTTTCAAGTGGTTCGATGAGCAACTTCATCAACTGGTTAAATTAAATTTGACAATGCAACATATTCTTTTTAATAAGCTGAGAACTGAAGTAATTCACCACAATGAAGAGCTAATATGGTCAATGAATACGTGTATTTGGGGTCGAAAATTGTATTTCATCCTTTCAAATGATTTCGTGGTAAGAGTGCATGATATGAACGTTAGACAAATGTTACGAACTCAAATTCTGATACAAACTAAAATATGTATTTAAGGAGAAGTATAAAGAAGCGAATCTAGTATGATCTATTAAACTTCTAATTGTTCGCCACTAGGCCCTCGGGAATTCCTGATCATAAAAATAAAAATAGAACAGTATGACGTTTAAGTTAATTTGTTGAATGCTGATACTGCTAGTTCTTTTCTTTTTAAACGAAATAGACATCACTAAAACGTCAAAAACTTCACGCCCATTGACTTCATTGGACACATAACGTAAACTTAGCCTTTTTTACAAAGTAAAGAAACTGATACTAGAAGCAATTGGTATACTTCTTTTGTGTTTGGTTGCAATAGATCTAATTCGTCTAATTTTATTGAATTACTATTAGTCACTTCCAAATGGCTAAAGTGGTGACCAAATGATTCCTAATCTCTCATGCACACGTCTTCATTCGTTTACGAAATCTAAGTTTTCTATTTGCAGTGTGTTTTCACTTGATAGGAATGTATTCTACAATAATTATCATTTTTTAAGCTATACCTAAATCACTTTCTTATTAACTTGGATTACTTTAGGTATGGATGTTCATCTACTCTGGACCTAAGCATCCCTCTAAAGCTGCAGTCAAAAAATTACGAATCACCTCATCCAGTGGATACTTAAGTTTATTTATTTATTTTAGGCTACGCGTGGTTATATAAATTCGTCGCAGTTCTACTAGCCAGAATGCTCCCTTTTCTATTTTGTCCAAAACAATTTTAGGATTTGAGTAGAAGAATGATGTATCACTTTTATAAGGTAGAAATAGGACAATTAAATTGAAATGAAGGGAGTGGAAGCTTTTCCACAGTTTTTGGTAGATTTCAATTCCTCATTAGTATTGAAACATGCTAAATTAATCATAATGGGCTCAATGAAGAAACTACGCAGAAATCGTGTCTAACAATAGAATGAAATCCAAAGATTATATTGTTGCATGCTTTGAGACTCGATTAATATGAATTTTATCGAGAAGTCTCACTCCTAGAGGGGTGATTACTCTATCCCATGACAGCCTTTGACTGCAACTACACTTGAAATCCACTGAAGTGATTACATGTTTACATCGAGAGAGAACTCGTACCATGTTGCGCATGCAATATAATATTTGTACAGGTGATTGCACCTACTTATTACTTTACCTGCCAATTAAGACCAAACCAGAGCCTATTGTGGTTGGTTCACTTTTTCATTTCTCATGTTAAACGGCCTTTGAGCAGTTCTTCAACAACTTTGAATCAAAATATCCTATTTTGTTCATAACCGAGACGGGCCACCGACCCGTCTCTACCCATCTCCATTTAAATATCGAATTTTGTATATGATAGGGTTCAAACTAGTGACGTGCTTTTAACTCATGCAATCTGTTTTTTCACCTCTAGACCCAAACCGGGGGCAAAGGAATTTCTTTTCTGATACAAGATCAAGGACAATTTGGAGTTTAACATTTCTCTAGCAGAACAATCACTTTAAACAAACTTTTCACTCTGTTAACTGTTATGTTACACTATACAATTGTTTCAGTAGTTACCTCCAGAAAGAAAATTGAAAACAAAATGCATGTACAAGTGTAAAAGGGTAAACCATGAAAAGGGGAAGCCTTTTCATGTCATCTCCCACCTCAAACAGTTTCAAGAATCGAGCTTTCCCTTTACCAGTATTTATAGGCAGTCACTGCTTCAACAACTACAAAAGCCAACACTAATAAGAAACTCTAGAGCCCAGTGCATTCCCTTTCCTTTACTTTGCGAGCTGGCAGAGTGATTTGAAGCTGGAAAAAACATGCAACAACACAGAATATGCAATAAGTAACAGAACATAGTGAACAAATTATAGACCCTGAACTAAAGGATAAGCATCCATGTATGAAGTATAGTTCAGATACTAAAATACATGAAATTTGTGTGCATATATAAGTTAACATTATCATAATTTGTGAATTTAATGCCCAATCAAATCGGATTACCTCATCAACAGTGTAACAACAGGTCATGTCACAAGCTTGATTTTAAAGATCAACCAAGGATTCAGTTGAACATACCCAAGTTAGACTCAAAAACATCATGGATTTAAAGAACACTGAAGTCCCTAAGAGCCAGAAGAGGGATGTCAGGGGAGACATAATGAAATGCCATATAGAAAAGATGGCTGGAAATGCAAATCACCATCATAATAGTTTGCAAGGGAAGTACAACCATACTCTTACTCCTTTTTTTTTTTGTCAAACGTGGTGTCTGGACCAGCTAGTGATCCTATCCTGTTTCTTTTAAGCTGTTACTTCAAATAATCAGAGTTGATAGAACTAGGCTAAATGTCCAAACCATTTTTCTTTTAAGTCAGCGTCAATGTTTCTTAGTTTAAGGGTGGTACACTTGTCTTTAGATTGCAGTCCAGCTTCAGAGCCCAAATCACTCAAAGATCACCAAAGCCTTTCTCCTTTTAAATATTCTTCTCTAGAGGAAGGAAGTAACTAAGTTTGCTTCCTTTCCAAGAAGAACTACTGATCTTCCAAAAGATTAGCATACATTTTCTTTTATAACCAAGAAATCCCATGTGAAATATGGCTCAAGTCTGTTTGACCCACTGGGAATTTAGACCGCCTTGCTATCCTGCTCCTACTTAAATCCTAGGCTCGTTGTTGACAGAGTTTGAACTTGTGACATGAGCCTCTCCACACATCTCGCGCTGCTTTCTTACCATTGAATCAAAGCCCCAGGGGCAAAGATTAGAGTAGATTTAGTCAATATGTTGATCAGCATGGAGAAACATCTTAAGAGAACTTAAATGAATTTCCTTATAAACTTGAGATTGGAGCGATGCATAACAGCATAAGCTACTGACTTTTTTTAATTTGGGCTAAAGCATTTATGACTGCAACAAAATGTGAAATAGCTTCAAGTCTATTGTTGTTTCATAAAATGTACCACACTATTAACTGAGAAGAGGAGACAACAAAAGATAGAATTCTCACCACCTTCAAGAGCGGCACACTTTTGACACAACTAGGGCTGTTCAAAATCAAATCGAAATTGATAATCAAACCGTAAAATCGATTTATTGGCCTATTAATATTGGGTTATCGGTTAATGGTTGGTTGGTGGTCTGGAGTTGTATAGTTAACCGTTTAACTGTGCGGCGAATGATTTGCCTAATTTCCTTATCGGTTAACCCCTTAATCCGTGAATAATAATTAAATATTTAAAATTTATTTTTTTACATATGTTTATAATTTATAAATAAATATTTTAAAGTCCAAACCCAAATAATCCACATTTGTGCCTTGGCATATTTTGCTAATCAATGGATTAATCTTCCTTCCAAAGTTGTTTACTCTACAATGGGTAATTTGTATGCTCGTTTACTCAATGCTTTCAGGTTGGAATTATTCTATTTCTCTTGTTTCCTCTCGGTTAATTGCATCAAATGGAGTGTTGACAAGTGAATTTGGGCGATGTGATCAAAAATTAGTCTCAATTGATTTCTCTTCTCAAGTCTTAAAGATTTACATGTCTAGATGTTTGTTAATTTGGTGTATGAAAAATTTGATATATCTATAGGTACAAATTTATTTAAGATTTTTATAACTTTAACAGATAAATCGGCCGATAACTAAAATCAACCGATCAATATTTTATTATAGTGGTTTAGCTTAAAATTTTGATAACCGATAAGGACACAACCCAATCCCGACCAAACCGGCCAATAAGCACCCCGACTTGCATGTTTCACTCTACAATATTTTAGCATTGTAAAACCCTAGAACCTTATGAATTCAAAACCCTTCCCTGTCTTTCCTAAAACCGTGAACCCTACCAACAACAACATTTCCAAGAATGTCGGACTACATTCCACCTGAAGTAATCACTGATATACTTTCCACACTTCCAGTTAAATCACTACTTAGATTTAGGTGCGTATCCAAATCATGGGAAGCACTCATTGACAGCCCAAAATTCATTAAAATCCACCTCAACAAACAGCTTATTACACAAAAAAAACCCAACTCAAATGTTCAGTTAATTTTAAGAAGTGTCAGCTATCGTTTTTACTCTGTTGATTTCAGTTCAGTTTGTAACAGAAACACAACCCCAATACAGCTTGACCACCAACTAAAAAAGCTACTCCCTGGTGCCCCAACTCGAGTACAAGGTTCTTGTCATGGTCTCGTTTTGTTTACTTATGCTCTTGATGAAAATGTTGTGTGGAATTTAAACACTAACAAGTTCTTCAAACTTCCTTTTTATGAAATGAACCCTCCTGTTGAACTACAGGGGGTACAGGGTCGAGGGTTGGCTCAAGTTGTTTGTGGGTTCGGGTATGATGGTGTTACTGATGATTATAAGGTTGTTAGTATAGTGCAATGGTTAAAGGGTTCGTTGGTTTCGGAGACGATGGTTTATAGTTTGAAGATGGGGGTGTGGAGGAAGATTCAAGATTGTCCTAACCGGTTGGATTCGGGAAATGGTGGGACGCTAGCTGGAGGCGTCTTGCATTGGATTCCGTCGAGGGAATTAAATAGCCCAATGATACTTATTGGGCTTAATCTTGTGACGGAGAGGTGGGAACAGTTGGCTAATCCGGAGAATTTTGGCATGCCTTTGCAAGTGAATTTGGCTGTCTTGGGAGAATGTCTCTGTTTGGTTGAAGGTAAACTTGGGATCAATAACAGTGCAAGGAATTCTGTGATAGGACGTGTTGACGTGTGGGTGATGAAGGAGTATGGAGTGAAAGAGTCTTGGGTTAAGTTGTTTTCGGTGGACCAACTAGATGATCTCAGCCATTTCAGGTTTCTGAGGCCAGTGGCGTATTCGGAGACGGAGAGGGATGTTCTACTACAAATGAATAGGAGTAGGTTCTTGTGGTATAACATTGACGACAAGTCACTCAAACCTGTCAGGGTTAGTGGCGAAATGGGCTATTTTGATACACATGTCTGTTTGGGAACCCTTGTTCCGGTAGATGGAGGTGGCATTGAAAATGATAGCAAAAAAAATCAAGAACCAGAGACGTTAGATGGAGTGGAAAGATTGTGGAAGATGATGATTTGGTCATAAAGAAATTCAAGCTGGAGATTTAAAGCAACCGAAGAAAAGTTTAAAATTAGATTATGGAGGTAAGGGAAATGCCCTTTTTGTCTTATGTTACCACTTTATTGTTGTTTCTCCTTGGCAATACACCTAGCATGCATTTTTAGTTGATCAAGCTCTATTGTGGTAATCAAGTTTTCTACAGGCTGGATATGAGGCACAAGAGTGTTGTTCTAAGTCCTGGTTCTCTTTTCCCACTGAGATAGGGGAGCACGTTATACAGTAAAATTCTGGTTGATATGTCACAGGAGTAATCAAATTTAATGTTGCATTTCGCTGTCTGATTTTTAAAGTTTGGGAGTTGAGATTTTCTTTGTTTAGTTGACTACTCTTTCTGTAGGTCTAATCATGCCTTTTCAGTTTAGTTACTTGCTATATGCCTATATCTTTGTCCAGGATGAATCTGAAATTCATCTAACTGGAGAAAAATGACTCAAGTCTATGACAGACTGCTTTTTGAAATAACAACTTGGATGTGTATAACTATTGCTCTCTAGGTGTTGTTTTAGTTTATTACTTCTTAGTGTCATTAATAATCCACCTATTCTTTAATCTTATCTCCAAGTTGATACTCTACTAAAATTCTGAATCGGCATGATGGCATCTGTCATGTATTTTATCATTTTTTCAGACTCGGTAAAGCGCTAAGTTGTTAGTTCTAGGAATGAAGAAATTAAGATGGGACCATTTAGATTGTTTGCTGGATAGCTGCAATGCCAATGAGACTTAGGAAAGAGATACTGGTGCTGAGTCTCCAAGATCTTTAGCGAATTAGCGCTCTTTCATTCGTAAGTATCTATGGTTTCCTGTGAAAGTTTTAAACTGTCTTTGCTACCTTTGGCCTCTTTTCCGCCGAAGGAGATCCTAACAATGTCCATCCAGACTTGCTTGCTTTGAACTCATTTCAGCCTTGAAACAAAACATCTATCTCTATGTGCGTGTGTGTGTCTTGAGATAGTATAGGGACAAAACGTGATTCTTTTCGGCATAACTGTTTTTGGTGGTCTAGTAGTTCAAGACGTGTGACGATTGAGGTCTTTATCACGATATTAAGTTGCATAGCATGTTTTTGGTTCTTCTTATCAGTATTCAGTAGATAATTTTTCTAATGATGAATCAACTCTAAGTTGATGCTGTAATTTCTGCATCAAATTTACAAAAAGCACAGTTACTTCTAGTCATGTTAGGAATTGATGAAGTCTAACAAAGTTTCGGTGCCACATAGATACACAATCTGAACGGAAGTAAATAAAAAAATACGATTGAATTTTATCTTCAAATAAAATCAGCTTGCCTTAAAAACACCTCTGATTTCGTTCCTTCTGTAGTGTTTAGTAACTGCAGCTGAGCCTTCTGCCTTCCTTATTCTTCTTTTACTATTGCTCAAACTCTATCCCAGCATCTAAGCAGCTCCTTTTTGGTTCTTGACGTGGTGTATTTCAGAACCAGGACCTAAAGGAGCTCACTGGAGATTCTAATTCACCTGAATGATGACAAACTTTGGCTAGTTGAAGCGACTGTATTACACTAGTTCTTAAATGAGAATAAAACTTAATACATCTGCCACAGTTCTTTATCTCAATCAGCTTCTATTATAATTTAATTCTGATCTATGGTTTCTTGCCATCTGAACGTGAAATGTGCATGTACCTCGTGTTGACAGATGTGTTAAGGAGCTTGAGGAATTTTGGAAGAAAAAAGTAGGGCTATTTTTGTATTTCTTCTGCATGTCTATCTTTTTCTATTATTGGATCACCAGCTGGCATATTTAAGCTTTAACAGAAGAAAACAACAACTTGGTAAACTAAAATTAGCCACCAGACAAAGCCTGATTGGAGCATTAGTAGGATTGGCGGCCATCTGTAGCTGGTAGGGTAGGTTAGTTGGTGCTATTCAGATTAAGGCCAATTTTTTAGCCATGCTTGCACTCTAGATTCTAGTTGAAAACTTTTCTGTCAAAACAGCGTATAACCTATATGTCATGTATAAGAAACTAAGGATGTCTGGCATATACTTACAATGGGTCATTCCACATGGAACCAAAGATGCTTCCAGCAGCTGGCTGCTATGGAAAGTTCACAAAAGCCAAAAGAGACTATGGAAGTACATTCCCAGCTGCAATTTAGAGCTCTCTTAACAGTCTGGAGGAAAGGAATAATAGATGCTTCCAAAGACAGTATTCTTTAGTTCCAGACTTAAAAACCAAGTGTTATTATTATTATTATTATTATTTTGCATAGATTCATAAAGGTTTTTGGATGTAAGTGCGGCATAACTTTTGTATTTTGTTGACTCTCTCTATATTTTGTAAAGTCCCTTGCATACTCTGGATGCCAAATTCAGTGAAACCTTGATTTTTAATAATAAAAAAGGACATGAAATAAGGAATCACAAAATAAGAAATATTGTCCAAATAGTGAGTTTGCCAATTATGATTAAATTGGGACAAATGTTCTATCTATTAACCTGGACACTTGAAAAGAATCTAGGATGTATATTATATGACTATTAATTCTCTCAACTTTCAGTATGCTTCCTAATATTCAGGTAAGTGAAGCTCTGTGAGTTGTTAATTAAAATTAGAAAAAGTCACTCGGCTATTATTGTTTGATGACATACCAATGATTGAATTACGATGCAGTAGCATGGTTCTCTTCTGTTGTATTTTTTGAAACTTGACCAAGCCACTTTTACCTTAGAAAGTCTGATCCAGGAACAGAGTTTGGATAGAGGGGCTAGCCATTGGATACTTTGAGTACATTTTGTATCCGTGAGTAGTCTTAGTTCCATTTTATTGCTTGGCAGTATAGGAAGTTATAATTCTCAACATTGCAGAACTATTAGGTACGGGTGCAATTCATTAATTACTGAGTCATTTATTGACTTCATCTTTGGGGGACTATACTTAACATCTTATGACAAACACTGTTTACTAGTATTTCCAAATGTTCAATGGAAAATTATTTCTTTATTCTTTTGGGATTTTTCACATTGAAAATGTTATGGACCAGTCTGATAGGATGAATGAGGCCCAAGTTAGTACAGAAAGGGATGATGTGCCTGTTATATCTGGGACAAAAGGATCAAAGTTTTTTAAAGGCAGAATAGGCAAAGTGCCACCCAACCTTGTCACCAAATTTCTTTTACACACCTCAAAAACACGGGAATATTTGGACACACTTTCCTTAAAACCTTGTGTGTCTTATACACACCAGTTTTGACCAAACTCATATTTTATAAAATGGGTGTAACTCACGCTCCTATTAAAAATACAAAAATATAAATAAATCAGTTTGACCATTCCCCGACTTTTAATTTACCCGTAACCCGTAACCAACCCGTAACCCGCCCGTAACCCGCCCCATCAACAATATAGAATATAAGCAACATAACCCTAGATCTTTTCCTTTTCCGCGCCATTTCAACAAGTCTAGTGGCGATTTCGACGAGGTTTCAAAAGCTGCACTCAAAATCGTGACTTATAGTAGTAGATTCCATTTTTTAATGGTTTGTAAGTCTATTTTACTTGTTTACCCGTATTTTTTGTGCATATGGGTGGGTTGATTTGAGGGTTTTTCGATATTTGTTACAACTCGACTAGGGTTTTTTGTCTATTGTAAAGGGAAATCATTTTTAATTATTAAAGTATGTGGTAAAGTTAAAGCTTTTGTTTAGTTTAATTCCAGTTTCTTACATGTAGGGTATTTGTGTCGTTTGGTAGGTATGCACATGCTTAGATTTGCAAGCTGAGTGTAATTGTTTACTTGTTGTTTTGTATGTGATAGTGAGCCCTTGTCTTTTTTTGTTCCCTTATTTGCAGAAAAATGTCTTTCAAAATAATTTCTTTGAAGTGGTATCATGATGGGAATTTAATAGGTGGTCCATTCCCTCAGTATGTGGGTGGTAACCAAACAATAATGGCAGAATTTGATGTGGACAAAATATCATTTTTTGAGGTAATGGACTACACTAGGGACATGGGTTTAAAAAATGTTGCTGAGTTGTACATCTGTCCCATGGATAGGATTGACAAACTGGTAAATATTGTGACAGACAAGGATGTTTTAGACATTACCAATCAGTTAGAAGATGGGGACACCCTTAACATATATGTAACCCATGCCCCTCCTCTTGCAGTCATTGACACTAGTCCTAGACCTAGTAGAAATGTTAATGATGTGGAAGAGATTGTAGACTTAACAGCTGGTGGTGACCCTGTAGATGAATCTGATAGTGAGGAGAGTAGTGATGGTGAGGATGAAAAGGAGAATGACTCAGACTATGACAACTCTTCTAGTGAGGAGAGTGATGGTGTGGACTTAGATGTTCCTGGTGATGATAATTATGGATCTGATGTCCATGAAGAATTTGCTGAAGTTAGAGAGGAATTGAGGAAGTATAAGAGAAGAAGAAGAAGTGAAAGTCCTAAGGATAAGAATGACATTAATTTGGGAGATGCTGGGGTTGACATAGGCTTTGATGAACTGCGTACAGGTAGTAAGGTAAATAGGTATGCTGGTTTAGTTGGTACTGATGAGCCATATTTTGGCTCTTCTGAAGCTGAAAGCTTTGCTTCAGATGTTGAAGATGAGTTTAGTGAAGAACACAGGAGAAGAGTTGATGAGAAGATTAGGAAAAGAAACTTGGTATTTGATCCAACTGCTAAGAAAATAACATGGGAGTTAGGACTGATTTTTGAGAGTGTTCAGCAGTTTAGGTATGCTGTTAGCTGCTATGCAATTCAAAAAGGAGTTCAGCTTGAAAAATACATCAATGAGCCTAAAAAAGTGAGGGTAAGGTGCCTAAAAGATGGCTGTCCATGGATGCTTGCTGCTAGTTTACACAAGAGGAGCAACAATTTCAAGATTAAGAAGTACTTCTCATCTCATTTCAATTATGCTGTTTTCTTTACTCATTTCAATTCTATACTAATCTGTTTTTATCTTTCAGGTACAATCCTGTGCACAAGTGCTACAAGACTAACAAAAACAGATTTTGCAACTCTAATTAGTTGGCCAAATATTATAGGAAGGACATAGTGTCAACACCAAACAGGGGAGCAAAGGATTCTCTTCATTTTCTGTAAGTGTGAGTTTTATTTCACTATTTCTAAATTCTAAACTTTCAAGTGGATTAATCACACTTTTTCTGGCAAACTGGTACAGGAACTACAAGAGTGATCAATGCTGGTATGAAAAGGGACTCAGCTGCAGAGAAAGAGTGTGCTTTCCAGCCAAAAAAGAAGGCACTCAAGTGGAATGGCAGACCAGCAATCACAAGAACTCAGCTGCAGAGAAATGCTGCAGCATCCCATTCCATGAACACACAAGGAAGTTCATCAGCCATGCCATCCAACCACAACTAGTTCTGTTTAAGTTCTGTTTGCTTATACTCTGTTTCTATGAAGTTTTTGAACAGCTAAACATGTATGTTGCTTTGGACAACAAGGTTATTTTGTTAGTTGTTGCTATGAACAACAAGGTTATTTTGTTAAGTGCAGCCTATTAGTATTTGCTGCTATGGACAACAAGCTTATTTTGTGATGAACTCATATTTTGTGCAATGGAAATGAATGGTCCTAGTTAAGTTATCTTTACTTTTGTGTCTTCACTTTTATTGTCTTCATTGAATTTGGATTGATAGTGTGGACATTCAATTATGTAACACAAAGAAGATGAAATAACAAAGAACTTGCACTACACAAACAAGAATCCGATTATAAATTGACACAACACTAAAAAGCCTAAACCTACATACCAATACAACCATAACAATAGCAGCTACTATACTTAACCATTGCCTAAATCACCAACCCAAACACCTTCTACCTAACAATTGCAGCATTTAATCACCAACCTAACACCTTCTACACAACAGAAATGTAACCCAATTTTACACAAGATAGCAGCTACTAGATCTTCCAAATAGTATAGCCTTCAAAAGTACCATGCCTACAATCACCATAACAACTCTCCTCCATTTTTTTTTTTTATCTTTATTGGCCTTTACATATGCATCAAACTCTTTCTTCCGTTTAAGAAGCCCCAAAATCACAATTTTTGCATGTGGTGGAGTCGGGGGATCAAACCATACGAAATACCTACAGCCGGGATCACCATTAATCTGCAAAAAAATAAAAACTAATGTAACTAGAAAAGATCAAACTTTGACAAAGAAATTGCATACTAACATTCATACAATGCTTACCCCATAGTTTCGACAACCCAAACAACGACGACCAGGGTTCTCATTAGTCCACGATGTTGTTAGAATTGGTTCTTCACCACAACGACACAAATTTTGTATGTTATACATTTCTTAGCTATTCCGAATTGCCAAAGTGTAATGACGACTAAAATTTGGGTCTTCAATGGAGGAAAAGATGATGAAAAAGAAGACCCGCAGAACTGAATTTGGGTCTTTAATGGAGGAGGAATGAATTTTGCCTTTTTTGTTATTTGAATGAAGAAGAAGAGAATTTGGAACCCTAATTTGTAAATTGGGTATGAGACCCGTTTATATGTAGGAGAAGTTCCCGTTTTTTGAATTTTTGACCGTTAATTTGTGCCTACACTCTCCCTTTGGCGACTGATTTTCACGCATATGAGTTTGGTCAAAACTGGTGTGTATAAGACACACAAGGTTTTAAGAAAAGTGTGTCCAAATATTCCCGTATTTTTGAGGTGTGTAAAAGGGATTTGATGACAAGGTTGGGTGGCACTTTGCCTATTCTGCCTTTTTTAAATAACAACAGAGTCAGCGTGGAAGTCTGTTAGTCCCGCGTCTATTTTCTCATTGCTGTTCTGATGATTCCCCTTGTCCCTCTCCTAGTTTTTATCCTTCTGTTCTTTTCTGTTTTCTTATAGTCGTTACTATTTTTCAAGTCTCTGAAATGCGAAAGTATCATTTGACGGCCTGTTTGTACTGAAAAAGATGTTTTTGTCCTTGCAGGTATAGTGGTATTCAGCGTAAGAAGGGAGGAAGAATAGAGAAGCCCCTTCAAGTTATCTCTGGCTTTTCTCTATGCATATTTATAGTTATTGCAGTATTCGAGTTTTTTCTTTTGTTTGCTATCTGGTAATGGTATAGACATGTGCCAACACCACGAGATGAAGTGGTACTATTATCTAGCAAATTGTTTGAATCTTAACCTATGTATTTAGTAGAGTAGTCTTTTGGCTGTCGTAAACTTCTGTTTAACATGTTACCAATATTTTGCATGGTGGTTTTAGTACTATGATTTTGTGATAACGTTGAGAATTCCTTTTGGGTGGGGGGGGGGTGTTTGCGGAATGGTCGTTACATTTTTTTTTTTTTGGTAAACTGTGAAAATTACCATTACTAATAAAATCATTACACCTAAAGAGCATCCAGAGTTCTACTAACCATTGCGGGATGGTCGTTACATTGTTGAGATTTCCTTATCTGGGATAGCAAAAAGGGTTGGTTATGCAGCCTATCAATAGACATGATTTGGGAAAAAATAACTGCTGACATGATTGAATCTTCGGAATGGCTGCCTGAGTGGTTGTTTAATAATGTCTAATTAAGTTCTATTCAGATGGTTAGCTTTGGATATTGTTAGTTCTGGTACTATTATATCCGCATCTTCCTTCTCACGATAACCTAATCATTTAGTATATGTATTTTTTTCTATAATCATTGGTGGTTTGATATATAAGAAATCAACAACACTTGACTTCAATTGGAACTCAAATTCTCCTAACATGATCACACGTTACTTTAGAAAGAGGTCCTCTTTTTATGCACAAGAGGAGTAAGTGGTAATTTGATAGTAAGTTAATATAATTTGATTTCAAGCAATCATAAAAACAACCAGGCATGAAAACATTCGCGGCAGAGACAAAAACAATACTGGGTGAGTCCTTCCATATACCTATTATCTAGATCTTGATGGAGTTGCTAAGTATTTGTGCTAGTGAGCAATAACAGATATCTAATGCAACTAATTAAATTGGTCTGGACACCGCTCTCAGAATAAGAAGGAATAATTAAAAAACCAGGCTAAAAGCATCATTAAATTGGGTTAGCCAGAAATAACATCTGTCAAACATATACACAATTCTTTTGGATTAAAACCCACCGTTTTCTTATATCCACCTCCCATAATAACGCGACTTCCTGCCACCCATTGAGTTTTAGAAAAGTTACCTAAGCCTTAGGGAGATTCATGGCACTGTACTAACGTTGTTATTATGCATTATGGGTGGAAATCAAGAATTACTGATATTGTAAAAAGGAAAAATTACATTGTCAGTGTATACACATAGGCCTCAGTCTCCGAATTGCACCAATATCCCAAGCTCAATTACATCATTTTAAGTCTTTTAGACCGTCTGACCATTCTATTGGATTGAGTTTGCTTTGGATTTCATCAGAGAACTCGAAGGAACCCTCAACGGGACTAAAATTTTGGTGGAATTTAATAGATCATGGCAAAGAAAAACCTCAACTAGTAGCAGCAACTTTTATAACAGACCAAAACCATCACTTAAAGATGCTATAAGTTCAAGTGTTTCAAGAGGGAAATTAGTCTCGGGTGCAACAAATTGATCCTTAATTCTTGTGATGTCCCTAAACTTGCTAATCCATTCTGCATATGGTTGTGATGGCCAATAGATCCATGCTGAACTCTATCAGAATCGTTGGCAATTGAACACAATTAGTGACCATTTTGCAAAAAACTACCTGTCGTAAATGCAAATTTAATGACGATTTATAAAAGTGGTAAAAGTTGTGCTTACCCTAAAGAGGGTAAGTGTTTTATTTATAAGTTTTCTATGTACAAGGTTATTAACTAATTGTACAACTCCCTAATGCACAATAAATAATACACATAAAATACATGTTCTGTTCTGACACGCTCCTTCAATCGACACATGGATATACGTGGTGATTGTTCCTAAGACGTCTAAACCTGTAAGAAGCAAGACCTTTAGTAAGAATGTCTGCAAGCTGCTGATCAGTAGGTAAATAGCGTACCAAGATAGAATCAGCAGCAACCCGTGTGCCATAGCATGGTACTCCACCTCGGTTCTAGAACGAGATACAATATGTTGTTTCTTGGAGGACCAAAAAACAAGATTTTTACCAAAATATAAAAGAAAACTAGAAGTAGAGCGTGGGGTGTTTGGACAACCGGCCCAGTCAGCATCAGAGTAAGCAGACAAGGAGATAGCATGTGAAGTTCGAAGCAAAAGACCGTGATACAAAGTACCAGCAACATACTGTAAAATCCGTTTGACTACTTAAAATTAATGGGGCTGAGGAGATTGAAGATGCTGACTAGCATTGTTGACAGCATAAGGAATATCCACACGAGTTAAGGTAAGATATTGCAAAGCACCAACCAAGCTGCGATAAAGAGAGTTATCAAAGAAACTGGAGTTACAACAGGCTTGTAACCAATAAGACCAGCCCGATCAAGAATATCTCGAGCATACTTAGCCTCAGAGAGATGAAGGCCTGCAGAAGTATGAGAAACACAAACTCCAAGTAAAAAGTGAAGATCTCCAAGGTCAATAATAGCAAACTCAGCATGTAGCAGATTAGAAAACCAAGATAGTAAAAAAACATGAGATCCGGTAAGGATAATATTATCTATAGATATCGATCTCAGGTCTATAAACAAATAATGAATTATCAGCTCGTCTATTATGAAATCCATTAGAGATAAGAAAATGACCAAAACAAGCAAACCAAGCCCTAGACGCCTGCTTAAGGCCATATAGGGCCTTATGAAGCTTACAAACATCATGAGGATAGTGAGTGTCCTGAAAGCCCTGTGGTTGCTCCATATAAACAGTCTTGGTCAACCAACCATTAAGAAAAATATTTTTAACGTCAAATTGATGGATATGCCATTCACGAGATAATGCAATAGAAAGCACCAATCTAACAGTAGTGGGACGAACCATTGTTTTAAATGCCTCACCATAGTCCACACCATAGGACTAAGTATAACACTTGGCAACCAATCAAGCCTTACAACAATCAAGAGAGCCATCAGATTTCTGCTTAACTTGATACACCCATTTATAATCGACCACATTAGCATTTGGAGGGCGAGGAACAAGAGACCGTGTACGATCGACAAAAAGAGCATTAAACTCATCAACCATAGAATTAGCCAAGCGGGTATCCTTTACACCATAACTATAACATAAAGGCTCAACAAGCAAATCAAATAGTGACTGAGCAAGTAACACAAACTTTGAATCGGGTTTGACAACACCGACTTGTAACCGAATAACCATAGGGTGAGATGGAGGTTGCAATGGCGAAGGAGTATGTGAGGATAAACTATGCAGAATGATCAAAAGATGAAGAGGTAGGTGGAGAGGGACTACACTATACTAATGATGAAGAGCTCTGGGTAGCAATAGAAGAACGGTCAAGCAATGCCAGAGACATAAATGGATGAGCAGGAACAATACGAGAGGGAGCACTAAAGTGCACCGTAGTAGGTGCTGCAACTCGGGAAGATTGTGGCAAGGGAATAGAATAAGACGATGAAGAAAAATTAAGAAAAGAAGGGAGAAGATGAGGAGTGGCAGAGCGGAAGCAATGTATGACAAAGCGAACAAAGCGACTTATATAAACACGTTGTGTATCAAGGCTAAGACAACGATATCTTTTTTGATTGGAACCATAGCTTATAAAAATGCAAGAAGAAAAGGGATTATGAAGTTTGTAAATACGGTAAGAACACAAGTTAGGATAATAAAAGCAGTCGAATGGACGTAAAACAATGTAGTCTGGATCAACACCAAAAAGAAGACGAAAAGGAAAAAATTATGAAGTAGTAGTAGGTAGACGGTTTACTAAGTATACGGCTGTATGAAATGCCTCAACCCAAAGATTTTATGAGGTTTTAGCATGATAAAGAAGAGCACGAGCCACATTAGCGAGGTGTCGATGCTTGCACTTAGCCACACCATTTTGTTATGGTGTGTGATGGCAAGAATGCTGAAAAATAATACCATTAGAGGCAAGGAATGCCTGGAATTGAGCACTAGTAAATTCACTCCCGCCATCAGAACGTAGACATTTAATGAAGGTAGAAAACTGCTTTTTCACCAGAGCTTTAAACGTACAAAATGAGTAAAATGAGTAAAAAAACATCACTTTTATTACTAGAGATAGAACCACAAATATTTAGGAAAAAAGTCATCAATAAAAATTACATAATACTGAAAACCGGTAGCAAATGGAATAGATGACATCCATACATCAGAATAAATTTATTCTTTTGGGAAATGCTTGTATATAAATTCATTCCATTTATAAAATACTACTAAGAGCCCGTTTGGGTGAGCTTAAAAGTGGCTTATAAGCTTATAAACATATTAATATATGTTCGTTAACTTAAAAAATTTTAGACTTATAAGCCATAAGTGCCGTAAAAGTCACTTTTTAAGAAGTTAGGAAATACTAACTTCTCAAAAAATGACTTTTTTCTTACTTATTATAAGCCACCCAAACACCCTCTAAACAGTCCAAATCAAAACCCTGCAGCATCCTTGTTTCCTAAAACCATAAACCCTTGCCTACGACATTTCCAAGAATGTCGGACAACATTCCACCTGAAATAATCAGCCAAATCCTTTGTCCACTTCCAGTAAAGTCACTACTAAGATTTAGGTGCGTATCCAAATCATGGAAATCACTCATCGACAGTCCAAAATTCATCAAAGCTCACCTCAACAAACAGCTTACAACAAAACCCAACTCAGATCTTAAGCTTATTCTTAAAGGTAACACCCTTCACTCCCTTGATTTTGACTCAGTTTGTGGTAGAAATGTAACCCCACAAGAACTTATGCACCCACTTAAGAAACCCTATGGCCCAACTCAAGTACAAGGTTCTTGTCATGGTCTAGTTTTAATTTCTAACCACATGGATGATAATGGTGTATGGAATCCGTCTACGAACAAGTTTCGTAGATTGCCCGTTTATTGCATGGACTCACCTAAAAAACAACAACAACCACAGGGACAGGGTCAGGGTCAGGGGGGACAGAGGGGTGTAGGGGTGGCACAATTTGTTGGTGGTTTCGGGTATGATGGTGTTAGTGATGATTATAAGGTTGTTAGGATAGCGCAATGGTTGCATAATGGTTCTGTCGTTACTGATACCATTGTTTATACTTTGAAGTCGGGTGTGTGGAGGAAGGTTGATACTGTTTGTAGTTATTGGTTAGTTGCGGAAGATGATGGCACGTTTGCTGGAGGTGTGTTGCATTGGATTGGGTCGAAGGGACCTAATGGCCCGTTGGTACTCATTGGGCTTAATCTTGGGACAGAGAGGTGGGAACAAGTGGTGTATCCGGAGAGTTTTGTTGGCAAGCAGCCTTTGCAATTGAATTTGGCAGGCTTGGGAGAAAGGCTCTGTTTGCTTGAAGGCATAGTCAGAGTCAATACAAGTGCAGGAAACTGTGTCTTAGATCGTGTTGACGTGTGGGTTATGAAGGAGTATGGAGTGAATGGGTCTTGGATGAAGCTGTTTTCTGTTGACCAGCTTGATGGTCGTAATCATTTCAGGGGTGTGAGGCCAGTCGCGTATTCTATGTCGGGTGGGGAAGTTTTACTAGAAATGGATAAAAAAAGGTTCTTGTGGTATAATATTGACAAGAAGTCACTTAAACGTGTTAGGATTAGTGGCGAATTGGGCTGTTTTGATACACATGTCAGTTTGGGAACGCTTGTACCAGTAGATGGAGGTGGAAATGATAAGGATGGGAAGAAAAAGATAGAAGATGGAGCCGAGAAAATTGAGGAAGGAGATGATTTGGTGAAGGATTTCAAGCTGGAAATCTGAAAGAACTGGAGAGAAGTTTAAAGTTAGAGTCTGGAGGTAATCGATTAGAGTCTGGAGGTAATCGATATACCCTCTTTATCTTATGTTAGCACTTTATTGTTGTTTCTCCTTGGGCAATATAGATTTAGCATGCATTTTAGTTGATCAGGCTATATAGTGGCAATCAAGTTTAATACAAGCTGGATAGCTGCACGAGAGTATAGTTCTAAGAGCCCGTTTGGGTGAGCTTAAAAGTGGCTTATAAGCTTATAAGCTCATTAATATATATTTGGTAACTTAAAAATTTTTGGGCTTTTAAGCCACTTAAAATAAGCTGCTTATAAGCCCACCCAAACAGGCTCTAAGTCTTGATTCTCTTTTTTTCAGTAAGATAGGGGAGCACGTTATAAAGTGAAATTTTCGTTGATATGTGACAGGTGTATTCAAATTTAATGTTGCATTTCGCTGTCTGACTTTTAAAGTTTGGAAGTTGAAATTTTCTTAGTTTAGTTGACTACTCTTTCTGTATGTCTAATCACACCTTTTCCATTACAACCTTGCTATATCTTTGTCCAAGATGAATCTGAAAATCATCTAACTGGATCACTTTCCGTGACCTTAGAAGAAAATTGACTCAAGTCTATGACAGACTGCTTTTCAAAATAACAAATTAGTTGTGGATGACTATGGCTCTCTAGCTGTTCTTTTAGTTTTTTACTTCTTAGTATCGCTGATAATCCATCTATTCTCTAATCTTGTCTCCAAGTTGACTTTTCATTCAAATAGACATCAAGCCAAAGACGTTTTTAAAATCATTGAATACTCTAATAAAATTCTGAATCATCTGCATGGCATCCACATGTATTTTATCATTTTCTTGGATTTGGTAAAATCGTTAATTTGTTAGTTCTATGAATGAAGAAATTAAGATGGGATCAGTTTAGATTGTTTACTGGAAAGCTGGCAATGCCAATCAGAGTTAAGAAAAAAATTACTGGTGCTGAGTCTCCTAGATCTTTAGCTAGCTCTTTCATCAGTAAATTTCTATGGTTTCCTGTGAATGTTTTAAACTGCATTAGCTACCTTTGGCCTCCTTTCTGTCAAAGGAGATTTCAACAAAGTCCATCCAGACTTGCCGTGAAATAAAACATCTGTCTGTGAGATAGTGTAGGGACATAATTTGATTCTTTCCAACATAAATGCTTTTAGTGGTTCTTCCTAAAAAAATAATTGCTTTTAGTGGTCTAGTAATTCAAGATTTGTGACCATTGAGTTCTTTATCACGATATATTAATCTGCAGAGCATGTTTTTGGTTTTTCTTATGAGTGAATAAATTTACTAATGATGAATCAACTCTAAGTAGTTGTGTAATTTGTACATCAAATCTACAAAAGGCAAAGTTGCTTCTGATTATGTTAGGAATTTACGAAGTCTAACAAAGTTTCGGCGCTATCTAGATACTCAGTCTGAGCGGGAAGTAAATAGAAGAAGACGATTGAATTTGATCTTCAAATAAAATCAGCTTCGCCTTTAAAATACCTGATTTCGTTCCTGTGTAGTGTTTAGTAACTGCAGCTGAAATAGCCTTCTGCCTTCCTTATACTTCTTTTACTCTTGCTCAAACTCTATTCTAGCATCTAACAGCTTCTTTTGGGTTCTTGACTTGGCGTATTTTGAGAACCAGGACCTAAAGAGATTCTAAGTTCACTTGAATGGCGACAAACTTTGGCTTGTTTAAGCGCCTGTGTTATACTAGTTCTTAAATGTCATCCTCAAAAAAATTTAAAAAAAGAAAAGAAAAGAGACATCCTCAAAGAACTAGGTTCTTAAATGTGAAAAAAACTTAAAATGTCAGCAATAGTTCTTTTCTTGTTGACAAGCCAAATTATTTAAAATTAACACACAACAAACAGGAAAATGGAATACTGGTTCGTGCCAAAGTAAAGGCACAATTGCAGACACAAGCCCTTCTAAGTTTCAACAATTACTATAAAAAACTTGTACAACAGGGATTTATTATTCCCACTGCCTTGTACGTTTCTTGTATCATAGCATAGATGCAATAACTATAGACCAGTGGCTTTCCACCTACAGGAGCATTTGAATTTAGTGCTGCATTTTGCTGTCTGACTTCTAAAATTGGAAGTTAAGATTGTATTATATTAGTTGACTACTGTTTCTAGTTGTCTAATCATGCCTTTCAGTTAACAACTTGGATATGTAAACTATCGCTCATTGATTCTCCTGATGTTCCTTTAGTTCTCTATTACTTTTAGTATCACTGATAATCCATCTACTCTATAATCTTGTGTCCAAGTTGAATTTTTATTCAAATAGACATGAAGTCAAATATGTTTTTAAATCATTGAATAGTTTAATAAATTTGTGAATCCTGTACATGATTGCATCCATCGTGTATTGCATCTTTTTTTTTTCCTCTTTGGTTGTAATTTTTTAAACTTGACCCTATATTTAGCTTTGATGTAAGTCACTTGTACCTTAGAAACTCTGATCCAGGAACAGAGTTTGGATGGAGGGGCTAGCCATTGGGTACTTTTAAGTACATTCTATATCCCCCTTATAAAAAAGGAAGAAGTACATTCTGTATCCCTAAATAGCTTAGTTCCACTTTTTGCTTAGCAGTATATGAAGTTATAAACCTCTAAAGATTGCAGAACTATTAGGTATTACCGATCAAAAAAAAAAAAAAAAACTATTAGGTATTAGTGCAATGCATTAATTCCTGGGTCAATTATTGACGTCATCTTTTGGGGACTATGGTTTTCAACTTCTTACAACAACGCTATTTACAATTTCAGAATGTTGGATGGAAATTTATCTCTTTTTTCTTTTAGGATAATTCTCAATGAAAATGTTATGGACCACAGTCTGATAGGGTGAACGAGGCCCTAGTTAGTATAGAAAGTGGAAATTGTGCATGTTATATTAAGTCACAACAAAGAACAGAACAGCACAACAAATTATTGAGTGATTTGATATGGTGAAGCACATGACAAGGACCGGGACAAAAGGATCTAAGTTTGTTAAATAGCAGCAGAGTGTAGTGGGTAGGCATGAACTTTATTAGTCTAGTCTATTGTCATCCCTGTTCTGATGATTCCCCTCATCCCCTTCTACTAGTTTCTATACTTCCATTGTTTTCTGTTTGATTGTAATCGTTATTCCGTATTTAATATCAATCAAATCCCCTCTTATCCTTATCTGTGGTTTCATTAATTGTTGTTCATATCAGAAAAGTTATGAAGGCTTTTTGTGGGATCACGGCCTGAATTTTTATGTACAATGGAGTTCCTTTTTTAAGTTGTTTCCTGTTTTAACCATTGAAATATCTTATTCAAGAGTCTGAAATGCAAATGTATCATTTCACAACCTGTTTGTACTGAAAGAGAGATTTTTGTCCTTGCAGGTGGAGTATTGTTCACTGTTCAACTTAAGGCGGGAGGAAGATTAGAGAAGCCCCTTCAGTTTATCTCTGGCTTTCCACTATGAAAATACTTAGTTAGTGCATACCAGACGTTTTTCTTTTGTTTGCAAAACTAATGATGATTGTGGTTGGAAGTTTAGATGTTCATGTAAGTGTATTATGCTATCTGGTCTAGACATGCAAATACCACCAGCTGAAGTGTCGTACTATTATCTAGCTAACTACCTGAATTTTAACTTACGTATTTAGTACAGTAGTCTTTTGTCTAACATATTACCAATATTTTGCATGGTGGTCTTAGTACTATGATTTTGTTATTCGTTTGAATTCTTTCTGGGTTTTGGTTTGGGGGTTGTTTGTGGAATGGTCATTACATGATTAATCTTTGGAATGGCTGCATGAGTGTTGTTTGAACCCCAAAGGGAGTTAAAATGGTTCTTATATCGATAGCAAAATAATATTGAAATCAGGTTTACTTATTAATGATAGGTCAAGAAGACCAAAGATTTAATCTTTTTCTTCTTTGGTTTTTTGTTGGCTGACCAACATACCGTCATCCTATTGTTTCCTAGATTTGCAGGAGAGAATCATTAAAAAATGAGGAAAAGGGAACTTCCCTATTAGGTACTAGTTCTTTGCAGTACAAGTTCAAACGTTTGTAGTTTGATTGTGTTCAGTAAGGCTATCATTGAGTCAAGCTTGAGTTGGCCAAATAGAAGTTCTGGGAACAACTTTTTTAATTACTGGCCAAATAAGTTTCATGATGTCTTGGCTTGGCCTTCTTTCTGAAAATTGTAAAACGAAACGTTTTTGTGTGTGCGGTTGTCCCAAGTCATGGGTCGCACCATTGGAGAACGTCGATGAACTCGATCACAAGACATGATATGATACGAAGGTCGACAGCAAATCCAAAAAACAACAGGACATCAAAACAGAGAATGACAAGGGGCGGGAGGGTGGAAGGGAAAAGGAATAAAGCTAATACGGTTCGAATCCGTATGCGCTTGTGTGGAACCGGAATAGAGAGATACTCTTTCCAAAAAATAAAAAAGATAAAAAAAAAAAGGGAAGGGGGCCCCTAGTTCAAGTATAATAGCAAGGGGTGCAAGGGTGAAGATACTAGAGTGGTTTGGCACTCCTGGTCAGCTTTCTTTCGTTCTGGCTTTATTTATTCCGCTTTTACGCGAGCTAATTATGTGTGGCGCTGAAGAGGAAGGTGTCACTTACTGTACTACTATCGGCCATACAATGATGACATTGTGGATCTCATTCGTATTACAGCTTTTTTGGATAAAGGCGCTTTCTACTAAAAGATTCTTCATTCTCACGGCTCGAAATTGAGACTTTGTTAAAAATGGGGGAATACCAACCATTATTGTAAAAAAACTTGATATATTTGTAAATCTATATGATCGTATATGAGATTAGTCTATAGTCTATACTGCCTTTCTTTGTTAAAATAAACGAACCCAAAGTTTCTTTTCCATCTAGGGAAAACATGGCCTCTCTCATTAAGTCAATATAAAGTTTCATAAACACAAACATTACTACTGTGAGTGTGTTTTTAGACAAAACTTGTAAGAAAGATAGTACACCATTTGATCAAACTTGTCTTGTCTTGGACGGGGTGGCGACATGTCTTCAGCTAGTGACGTTCCATTTTAGGTCCTAGGACAAACATGGAACTTCAACAATTCAGATTTTCAACTGTTTGCCATTGAGGGTTGTCCATGAGCCTTTTAAGATCAAGTTTTTGCACAACATGAGCAAGACTTTGGGAATCAACATAAATAGCTCAAACATGTTGGGGGGTTTTCTTTAGATTTCTACTACTTTGCTTTATTGATTGGAAGCAAAAATTAGAAGAGGTGAAGAACGCTCTTTTTTTGGTGGAAGAATACCTATGAAGGGCATAAATTTACTATTTTCTTTGTGCCTTCATTTAAGCTAGCGTTTGGACATAGATTCTCAAATATGTTTTGGAAAATATTTTTTGGGTAAAATTTGATATGAAAATGAAAAAGTGTTTGGACATACTTTTTGGGAATAAATTTTTTGGTTCAAAAGAGCCTTTGAGCTCTCATGAAAATGAAATTTGATGAGTAAATGTTAGTTTTTGGCCAAAAACAGCTCAAGACCAGTTTTTGAGTTTTTAGAATTTTTGGGACAAATTTTGCTCAAAAAGCATAAACAAACACTTTTTGGCCCAAAAAATTCCTTCCAAAAACTATGTCCAAACGGGAGCTAAATTGAACAACTTTTTTTCCTATGCTTTCCTTAGACCTTATGCTTTACTTCCAAATTTCCAAATCTTGTTTCATAATGTTCATTTAGCCCCCGTTTGTTTATACTTTTTGGAAACGTTTTTTGGAAGTTTTTGGGAGAAAAACTGTTTGCTTATGCTATTTTAGCAAAACTTTTCCAAAAAACTTAGGCTCTTTTTGAGCTAAAAATTAACATTTACATATCAAATTTCATTTTTATAAGAGCTCAAAGGCTCTTTTTGAGCCAAAAACTTTGTTCTCAAAAAGTATGTTCAAACACTTTTTCATTTTCATATCAAACTTCACCCAAAAAGTATTTTCCAAAAACTATTTGGAGATTTATGTCCAAACGCCAGCTAAGTCGTACGCAGATGTTTAGCTTAGCATATTGTTGGTTCTGCTATCGTACGGAGAATATTGTTTGCCTGTATCCTTCTAACCGTAGCCTAATCATTTGCTATATGTGTTTTTTTATATTCATTTGAGAACTGATATGTAAGAAATCAACTGACACTTCCACACTGGACTTCAAACTCTCTAAAGATGATCATATGTTACTTGTAGAAAAAGGTCCTCTTCTTATGTACATTGAGAAGTAAGTGGTTATTTTTTGGTAAGAAGGATATAATTTAATTTCAAGTAATCATAAAAATTAACAGGGCATGAAAACATTCTTGGAGGAAACAAAAACAGTACTAGTGAGTTCTTCCATCTGCCTAAGTCTTGATGGATAGAGTTATTCAAGTACCTGCATCAGTATCCGATGCAACTAAACTGGCCCGAGCACTACCGTTATAAAAAGAAATAATTAAAAAAATCAAAGAGTAAAAACATCATTGACTTGGGTTAGCTAGCAGTAATATATATCAAATAACGTGAACGTGACCCAGCCACATATAGATAGTTACAAGTTTAACTTTACCATTGGGAGATTCTTGGCACTCTACTAATGTTTTTCTTGTGCATTATGGGTTGTAATCAAGAATTGCTGATATTGTAAATTGAAAAAAGCAAATTGTTAAGCTATATATGCTTAGGTCAGAGTCTATTAGTCTATTGATGATTCATTCTAAATCTGTAGATTTTGCCTTAAGAGTAGTTGTATGATCGGCTCTGGAATAGAGTCTTTATAACGTCCATGTGTGAAACAAAAAGAATCCAATTTTTTTTTCCTTTCTACGGCAACACAAGTTATATCATATCAACCAGAAATGATCTACTATGCTTTTTTATAATTTGAATATAACAAAATGGCCATAAATATTTTTTCAGTGGTCTCTTGCGAAAATGTCATATACTTAAACTCACAATTGTAAAGGACTACAAAACTAAATCTCCCGAAATTAGAAATATTAACCTTTATATATACAATACCACTTACTCCTTTAGTTTTTTTTTTTTTTTTGCGAGGTTTACGAAAATATCCATCAAAATCAAAATATTTACCCACCTCTATCCATAAGTTTCATATTTACAAGCTCTATCCATAAACTATTTATATATCCTACACATCTAGCCTAGTATACTATTATTTATGCAGTATACCTTAAAAGTATACACCCATATCTAGACTTGTATACTACTACTATTATTTATGCAGTATACCTTACTTCCATAAAGTATAACGAAAGTATACAGTAATAAATGGGTAGGTTGGTAAATACTTTTAGTTTCATGGGTACTGTAATTTTCAATAAGTATAGCTTGTAAATACGTTGAATTTCATGGGTATATAATGTAAAAAAATCATTTTTTTTATATGTATTAGAATAATAAGTTTATTCTTTTAGATAGTATTAAATAAAATATTAATATGTGAGGGAAGTTAACAAGAATCAGAGTGGCGCAGCGGAAGCGTGGTGGGCCCATAACCCACAGGTCCCAGGATCGAAACCTGGCTCTGATATTTAAGAGTAGCTTCCTTGCCATTCACTTTTTAATTATTTTTTTCAACTTAGGCAAGGTAAAATGGGCCTGCAGAATTTGGGCTTTATAAATGGGCCACAATCATTTTTAACCTTCCGATTAATAAACAGTAAAATCTAGACCGTCAATTTGCTTGTCGGTTCAAACAAAGATAACGCTGTACAATAAATATGTTATTTCTTTCGTAACTTCAAAACTTTCCTCTTTTTTTTCAGGGTTTCAAACAGCAGCCAGCTGACTAGGTAATTTTATTTAAATTATTTATTTATTTATTCATTAATTTTATTATTCTTGAATTAAAAGACTGTTAGTAAAAAAAAATCTGTTTATTTTTTTAATTCTTTATTTTTGTGGTTTGCCCTAAAAATTGTTGATTTTGTTCTTGTATTGAATTTATTGAAAAAGGGGTTTCTGATTTTTAGTAGTTAGCACTTGTAGTGGTTGTTTCTTGAAGTAGTTTGTGGATTATGTAGCTAAAGATTGAATCTTTTTTTTTTTTAATTTTTTGGGGGAATGTTTGTCGAAATTTGATTAATTAATGTTAGGTAAAGGTATTCTTGGTTCTTTAAGGTATGGAATACCCAATGAATAGCTGAAGCTTTTAGTGTCTTGGTCGTAGACAAAAGTCTAGTATTTAAGTGGAGATAGCTAGAGGGTGAAATTCATTATCCACAATCTTTGAACCGTGACCCACAGCCCCTCGGGGATTTCGGGAAACGAAGAAGCTGAAGCTTTTAGCCATTAGGACTTTGTTCTAGTGGTAAAAGGTAGCACACGATGTGTGGGTACTTAGGTGGGGCCATTATACGCCGAGTATCAGACTTTGCGCCACTGGCCCATGGGGATTTATCCGTTATAAATAAAATTGCTGAAGCTTTTAGCTTTCTGTGTCGAAGTTTTTGATTTTTTATGGGGTTAGACTGGGTTGAAAGGGCTTTATGATATCTAGCAGCTTTGTTAACAGTTTGTGATTCTAACAATGAGAATTTCTGTTGCTTGTTTTTTCTGGGTGGTCTTGGTGAGCTTTTGGCCTTGTGCCTTTAGAGTTCTTGGTTTTGGTTTTGATTTGGAACTGGCTCGAAAAGGTCTCCATGATTTCTACTAATGTGAATTTGTGGTGGATGTCTCGGATTACTTCGCGTGTTTTCTTGATTGAATTTTTTGTGGTGGAGATTGTTGAATTTCAATTGAATATAGGTTGTGTAGTTCTTGGTTCCTTTGTAATGGCACACCAAAAGCTTGTTTGCTTTTTTGGGCTGTTTGTACCTTTTGAAGTTTCAGCCATTTTGCTTTTTTCCAAAAGAAGTTGTGGTTTAATCTTTTCTGTTTACCGCTGCTGACAATTGAGTGTGTCATTTCATGCAATGAATATATCAGTCAATGACGTCTTATGTAAACTGCTGCTTTTATTTTTGGGGATGAGAAATTTTCTACAAGGACTTGTATGATAAACTGGTAGTTTTACTACACGAAAGTGTTTCTCTAAGAGAAATAAAATATGATTTTCCTGTGTAAAGTATAGTTGAACTTATCTTTTTGATGAGGGAAATGTCACTTGGGCTCCACAATTGGTTGAAATAGTAGATTTTGTACCTAAAGTCAAACTATGGGAAGAAGTATTTCGTGAACTGAAAATGTCAGGTTGGACACACTCAAAACTTTTTAATTCCTTTTTTTAGCCCTGTAATTGAATTCATGTGCTTGCTCAAGATAAGTTTGCTTTTTGACTTAGAACATTGTTGGGTTATTGGCATTTAAAAATTTTCAAGGATAGCCCAATGTGCTGTGTTAATTTCTTGTTTGTTACTCCATTGGGTAACATTTGTTGAGTTATCCCCTTGGGTAACATTTGTTGTGTTAGATTACTCTTTGGCATGCATGCGTGTAGTCAGACAAATTGCTCTTGTATTTTGCAACTTTGTGAGGTTATGACCTTTAACTTGCTCAACATAAGTTACTTTTTGACTTAAACCGAGTTTTTGATTATTGGCATTTAATTTTTTCAAAGATAGTTCAATGTGCTGCACTAATTTCTTGTTTGCCCCCCTTGGGGTAACATTTGTTGTGTTACCTGAAGATCAGTTATGCTTTAGATTACTCTTTGGCATGCGTGAGTAGTCAGGAAAATTACTCTTGTATTGTGCAACTTAAAATGTTTGTGAAAGGATGAGGTATAACAACCTGTGTGTTTTTTCAGTTTGAGAATTGGCGTAAAGATGCCTCGTTACGATGATCGGTTGGGGAATAGCACCCGTCTCTATGTGGGGCATTTGTCTTCACGGACCCGTTCACGTGATCTGGAGCGCGTATTCAGTAAATATGGGAGGTAAATTTTTCAAGATTCTGGGTGCATGATGCAGTTCTTTATAGGTTATCACTTTGTCATTTGCTTTCTTACTGCTTTTGATGCTAGCAAGTTGGTCATTAAGCAACTGAAATTGTGGAGATGCCTGGTAAAATTATTATTATGACCATGTAACATGTTCCTAGAGAACCTTGGGTAATTTTCTTTTGCGCTGTTGTCTAATGGGAGTCATTGTCCATCTGCCCTAAGTTCAACACATTCCAGACCAAGTCGCTTCTTCTGTAAAGTTGTTTCATTTAACCGGAGAAACGATGACTCTTCTTTTGTTCTTGAGGTTCTTCATTCCTTAGAGTTTAGAGATCTTGAATCCCTAGATCACCTTTGCTTGTAAAATTTGAAGAGGGTACCTGTGGATATATTCCTTTTTGTTTATTTATTTTTCCTCATCTGAAAGGATGTAGTAGTCTTCCTTTCTGTTATGTTGGACCAATTTATATGATATGCTTGATCTAGTTGCCTGTTCTCTGTGCTCCTCTATCAAGCTCAATTTTTTATTTTTGTTCTTAACTTGGACAATAACTCATGGTCCTATGTGGGGAACTCCGAGAAATGTTCTATTGGTTTAGCACCCAAACAGGAAGCCAGTGGAGGTTTACATTTTTAAGTCTCCCATCTGTGTGTTGGAATTTCCTTCCAAGCGTATGTATTGCTCGGGTATCTTATCAATTATTATATATAAAAGGAAATTGTGTTCCAGATGCTTGTGAGTTTAACTTGAATGATCTTGTTGACGGTTTATAGGCATTTGCCTGGCCTGAAGGTCAATCTTGAGAGGGTGGCCTTGGTGGAATTGATGGAAAGTCTTGCCGGGTTTAGGAGACTTCGGTGATTCTTTCTATAATGCCCTTGGTGGAGTCTTGCCGGGTTTTAGGAGACTTTGGTGGTCCTTTCTATAATGTCTTTGCGTATTTTAATGGATTTCCCGACAATCTCAAACTGGTGTTTAGTTCGTCTTGAGGGGCAAGTGTTCATGCACTAATGATGGCCTTACTGTTTCTGGCAACCATTTCCGCAGAGTACGGGATGTGGACATGAAGCACGACTATGCATTCGTAGTATGTATCATCTCTCTTTTATTCCCTTTCTAATTGTCTCAATGTTTTTGTAACTTCCCAGTTTTTGACCCCTTCAACCGTCCCTGCCGAATTTTCTTTGTTTGCCACCCAATGTGTTTTGACAGGAATTTAGCGATCCTCGTGATGCTGATGATGCAAGATACTATTTAGATGGCCGTGACGTTGATGGGCGCCGCATTACTGTGGAATTTGCTAAGGGAGTAAGTATTCTACACGTGTTTCCTGGAATTCTCTTCTTTCAATTTGCTGGCTCTTATTTGGGTTTGGTAAAGCTTATAGATAAACACCCTTGTTTCGGCCTCCTCCATAGGTTCTGAACATCGCATTCATCTCTTTCCTTTCTGTTTGCGCCCCCTCAAGTCATATTTCTATCCTTGTTTAACCCAAATAGGCTATACTGGCCAGTTATAATAGTAACTGTTGGTTGTCGCCTGATCCATATCCCAAAAGAAAAGTTGTGGAAGTTTATCTCTGATTCTGATGGAATCTGGGGTGAAATTAATCTTTTCGGATGATAAATGTATCTCAGGTGGAGTGTGAATAAAACCCGTGTATCAGTTGTAATTGAGACACTGATGCAAGTTGTTTCCTTCTGTGTCAAATAGGTTTATATCTGTAAGAGGTTGACAGTTAAGTTCTTTTGGACTCTACCTGAGTACCAAATGATCTTAGAATAGGGATGCCAATGTTATACAGTTAATACGGCTATCTTAAATGGACCCGACCTTAAGTAGCTAGGGACCTTAGAATGGGGATGCCAATGTTATACAGTAAATACCACTATCTAAAATAATCTTGCCGTTGGCTGCGTATCGCATTCTAAGAACATTAGTCATTTCCGCTCAGTTTCTTCACTCCTTTCTATAATTGAAAGACTACCTTTAACTTTAAGTATTTTTAAGAGCTCTACCTTTTGATAAAACTAATTTGTTCTCCATGTTCGTATGTGTCATTCAGACATCTGATGGTTGTTTTTCCTCTAGGTGCCACGTGGGCCTGGTGGTTCGCGCGAGTATCTTGGCAAGGGACCTGCTCCTGGCTCAGGCCGCTGCTTCAACTGTGGCCTTGAAGGTCACTGGGCTCGAGATTGCAAAGCTGGTGATTGGAAGAACAAATGTTATCGGTGTGGAGAAAGAGGTCATATAGAAAGAAAATGCCCAAATAGTCCTAAAAAACTCAGGTACTTGAACTTCTACGAGTGAAGTGCTTCACTATCTTTTTCCCTGATCTTTTTCCTTTGAGATTTGTGACTGTGATGTTCATTGCAGTAGGCGGAGTTACTCACGCTCGCCTGTTAGGTCACGTTCTCCTCGTGATCGAAGTTACAGCAGGAGTCGCAGCTATAGGTGAGTTTTGACATGTGTTCCTTTTTACTCTTTAAATTTGGTATTGCTCGTCTCACTGCTTGCTGCTGCAATGTTACTTAAGCTGTCACCTGATTTTCCACTTTCTTCTTTTAGTCGATCAAGATCCCCTCCAAGGAAAGAACGCGACCTGGAGAAGAGAGCAAGAAGCTACAGTAGGAGCCCAGAGCCAAGAAAGGCTAGTCCAAGTCCCAGTCCTAGTCCTCCCCCCAAGACAAGGAAGCGCAGCCCAACACCTGAAGATGGAAGCCCGAAGGAAGCAAAGAGCCCTCTTTCACCAAGGGCGACCAGAGAAGAAGGTGCCTATAGCCAAAGCCCCAGAGAGAGAAGTGGAAGTCCATTGAGTCCTAGAAGGGATAGCCCTGCTGCTGCTGCTGGAAAGTATGATGACAGCCCTGCTGAAGCTAATGGTGGAAGCCGAAGCCCGAGTCCTAGGGACCAGAGGAACATTGCAGATGATGATGAAGATGAAGGCGAGTATCATCAACGCTCTGGCAGAGAGAGCATGTCGCCTTAATGCCTTAACTTTCTCAGAGATTCGTAACAGTTGTCCTCTTGAATTTTACTGTGTGCAAGAAACTTGGTTGATCTTTATAAATGCACTTTGAGAACATTTTGTGGAGGCTAATGAAATTATACTGGAAAAAAGCGACTATGTCAATGTTTGGTATTGTGGGTCAGTACATCAGTTTGATGTTTTAAAATTCTGTTAGTAATTGGTACTCCTGCCTAGTATGGTAGTATATTTAAAACCATAGGAGGCAATGGTCAAAGGGATGGTTCACTTTTGTCGCATGCATTGCTTTTCTCCTAGCTAGTATTATATCTTTTTGTCATGACCCGACACTTAAAAAACCACTAATTATTTGATCATTTTATAGGTAAAGCATATCACTTCCATTGTCAACATGATGTCGTAAAGGGATCACAAAATTTAATATAAGATCTACAGTTACCTAATGTTAATTGGTACCGTACTCGTTTTATTTAACCTATACGAGTTAGGTGTCTCAAAATTATATTAAAAAGAAAATTAACAAACACGGCTGTACTAGAAAAAGCGAACGCTATCCCTAGTACTCTTCCAATTTATTTCAGATTTTCTTTTCAAGAAAAATTGAAGCATAGGTGATGAAGTTAAGGGCTTGGGTCAAAAGGTGGATCCAAAATTTGAAATATACATATTGGGGATTTTACTGTATCTTTTAATTTACTTGGTTCGAAATCGACTATCCATGCTAAATAATGAAGTTTAAACACATATAAGAATTTAGCCAAAGCTACTTGTTCATTGAACTGTATCCAGGGTCGTGGTGAGATGGATAGTACCCCCTCAACTCTTAACCAGAGATCTGGGATTCGAGCCCTGGGAATAGAATAAACTTTGGTGGGAATAGAATAAACTTTGGTGGGGAGCGCTTCCCCAAAAATAGGATTTACATGGCGCAAATCTAGATTAGTCGGGGCTCTAATGAGTGTATCAGAAACCGGGTGGGAAACGAAAAAAAAGAAAGTTAAATGAACTGTAGATAATACTTTGTATCTGTCCTTGTTTGGAGTGCATAAATTTAACAAAAATAAAAAGAAAAATAGTTTGCATAAGAGCATTGGGAAATAGACAAGGCAAACAATTATATGGTGTTTTATTGCCACAAGCTTTATTTTTTTGTCTTGTTTTTAGTTCTTCACATGCCATCAGTTGATGCAGTTTTTGCATCTCAGACGAAAGTCCATGTTCATAGAGAAGTTCAAATTCGCCCAAACAGTTGTGTTGTCAATTGATATTCGTACATTTGTACTCATACTTGAGCGTTTTTTTAGTACTGAAATCGATTTTACAATTTTAAGTATATTTGTAAGTGTTGAGCAATTTTAAATTCTACAACTGGTTTAATAATTCAATAGTTGAAACAAAAGTCTTTGAGTTGTAATAAGCTGGTGATAAACATTATCTATATTAAGATGACCAAAATGCTCTTAAAGTTAAATTACGAAAATTATAAAATTAGAAAGAGTCACGCAAGTTTCAGGTAAAATAGGTGCTAGTAAACATTTTCTATACTAAGACGACAAGAATGCTCTTAAAGTTAACTACAAAGACTTATAAAATTAGAGTGTTGTTGCAAGAAATTTGAAAATGACTGATAACTGAATGGAGACAGTGTCGGGAGTCTTTCTTTTTGCGAAGACATTTCAGAATTAGAAATATTTGAGGTCAAAAATATGTTTAGGAGTAAATGAAAAAAATATTGGTCAAATCAAAAGTGCTTATAAGTTAAAAAGTTATAAGTCATTGATAACCAACCTTTAATATTTTACTGATTTTGACTTTATAAGTAGTTGCGGTGTTTATTAAACATGTGGTTACTCTTAATGAGTAAAAGCTTACCAGCTTTTGATGTGGTTAGAATGCATATAAAGTGATCATGGTTAAGTGAGAAAAAGTAAATACACAAATACATAACATGCATCTATAAGTTTGGTGTAAAAAATGGATGTGAATAAATTTTTACCTTTTCGTTTATATATCTTAATGAAAGCTATGAAACTAAAGCCTTTTATTTACTTACTTTTTTTTTTTTTGATACGTTGATGTTCGGCATTTTATGCCTACCTTTCCTTAATATTTCCACATATTTGAGCTTGTTTTGCACTCGTTTGGTAACTTGTGAATGTGGTTTTACACTGATTTTATGTCGTGCGTGTGTAGGTTGTTACGCAGTACATTTGGAGCTTTTAGGAGCTTGATTGAGCAAGAATTGATTGGATGTTGATTGAAGATTGGATCGAGCACACAAAGGCACGACACGAGGCGAGTTTTGGAGCGAAGAAGAAGCAGTTTGGCCTGGCGCCATAGCCCACGCGCCGCGCTGCCCAGCGCGCGCATTGGTTGGCGCGTTTCTTCACGCGGCGCAGCCCTAAAGCGTGGAGAATGTGGCGTCCTCTGGTTGTTGTCACGCTTTCTGAGGCGCGGGGCGCCCGTTATAGCGCCCCTTGTGCGCGTTTTTACTTCCTATTCCTTCTAGCATCGGGTCTAACTTATTACTAAGGGTTTGGAAACATTATAAATAGTTCTTTACTTAGTTTTTGTAAGGAGTTCTTGACTTTGGAGCAATATTGAGAGCTACACACTTCATTGAACAAGGGTTATTCCCAATCTTTCATCTATTACATCAATTATTTCATTATTACATCAAATCTTTGCTTTGTGATTATGAATATGTGTGGCTAATTTCCTAACGTTCTGGGGTTAGAGTTTTACATGAAAGTTGCTTGTTGAAGATTGATTCCCATTGATTGAATCCCATAACGGGTTACTTATTCTTTCTTGATTTCACTTGTATAATTGTTAGAGCTCGATAATTATACATCATCTATGGTTTTTGGGTTGAACTCGAAAGAGGGAATCTAATTACGTAATAAGAAAGAATAGAACTAGTTTGTGAACCCGGGCATCGGGGAATCAATTCGCGGGTAGGATAGACATATACTTGCTTGCCTAGTTTAACTCATTACATGAATCTTAATGCGTGCATGTGATTTAACCCATAGACATATAGGGAATGAAGTAGCTTGCATAGACTGTGAAGAACTGAAAGGTTTTCACAGTTACATTTACTCTGTTAGTTAGTAACTCGGGATTTAAAGAAGTGGAATCAATTGGATACATCAACTGGATTGTTCGTAACTCTGACCCTGGACCGCTCTCTTGATATTGTTAACAACCAAAGTTTTGCCCCATTGCTTGACTACATCTTTAGCACTTTACTTACTGCGTTTTAGTTATAAAAACTCTTACAACCATTGGAAAAAGACCCCTGGATAGTTTGTTCAGGAATTGTTTATTAAGCACTAGTCTGCATAGTCCTCGTGGGAACGATACTCGACTTTGTCACTTTATTACTTGGCGACCGCGTATACTTGCGTGTGCGTTTGGGAGCAACAAGTTTTTGGCGCCGTTGCCGGGGACTAATTACGGACTATTTTCTTTTGAACAATTACTTAATTGCTATTCAGGTTTAATTTTTTTTTTGTTGAGTTTCTTGTGCTTTTTCAGGCAATAGGTTTTGAATGCAAAGGAACAAAAAGGACGAATCACTCGCACCTTTTGATCCCGAGCCTGAAAGAACCTTGAGAAAAGCAAAAAGGGAAGCGAGAGATCGAGAAGCATTAGCAATCGTACTTGCCTCTCTACCTGTTGAAATGGCTGAAGAACAAGCAGTAGCAGTGCGAGATGTGGCTCTTCCTAGTCTGAAAGGAGTAGAGTCAAGTATTGTGAAGCCTGCTATTACTGGAAACTTTGAGATCAAGCCCGGCATGATTCAGTTGCTGCATGTGACGGGGAAATATGGTGGATTCCTGCATGAAGATCCGCAGCAACACCTGCAGAACTTTCTGGAGATCAGTGATACTTATACACCGGCAGGTGTGCCTACTGATTACGTGCGAATGACTTTCTTCCCATTTTCATTGACTGGGACAGCAAGGAAGTGGTTAAAGGCTGAAAAGCCTGGGTCTATCACTACTTGGGAGGATTTGGCTAAGAAATTCTTGGCTAAGTTTTATCCGTCTACCAAGACGGCCAGGTTGAGGAGCGCAATTTTGTCCTTCAGGCAGTTCGAAGGTGAATCATTATATGCAGCCTGGGAGAGATTTAAAGCTTTATTGAGAGATTGTCCGCACCACAACCAATCTAATGAGGTTATTGCACACACTTTTGTTGAGGGGTTGAACCAACATACTAAGATTGTGGTTGATGCTGCTGCTGGAGGCCAAGACCCACTACTGTGACCCTGCAGCTTGCTGATAGATCTTTGACATGCCCCGAGAGGATTATTGAGGATGTGCTTGTACAAGTGGGTCAGTTCATATTACCCGTTGATTTTATTATTCTTGATTATGAAGCTGATCCTGAGGTTCCTCTCATCTTGGGAAGAGGATTTTTGGCTACTGCCGATGCTGTTATTCGAGTCAGAGCTGGAAAGATGATCATGAAGGTAAATGGGGAAGAAGCTGTGTTTAATGTGTTCAGAGCTACTCAGCTTCCTTCTCAGTATGAAGAGTTGTCCATGGTAAAAGTGATAGATGATGAATTGACTGCTGATGAGAGGTCATTCTTGGCTTCTAATGTTGATTCTTTAGAAAGGGCACTCTTATGTGATGATGATGATATCCTGAAGGATGACGATACTGAAGAATATGTGGAGGTTCTTAATATGCAGAGTAGATTCATCCCAGGGTGGAAGAAATTTGAGGAGCTTGATAGACCGTTGACCTTAACTCCTGCTAAACCGTCTATTGAGAGAGCTCCTAATCTTGAGCTGAAACCTTTACCCGCATATTTACGTTATGCTTATTTGGGTGAAGGTAATACTTTGCCCGTGATCCTTTCTTCTTTGTTGTCTGATGTGCAGATTGAGAAGGTGTTGCGGGTATTGCGAGAGCGCAAGAGAGCTATTGGCTGGACTATTGCTGATATTAGAGGGATTAGTCATTCTTTCTGCATGCATAAAATTCTCTTGGAGGAAGATCATAAGCCATCCATAGAGCAGCAGAGGAGGCTAAATCCAATCATGAAGGAGGTGGTGAAGAAAGAAGTTATCCAGTGGCTGGATGCTGGTATTATTTTTCCTATCTCTGACAGCAAGTGGGTGAGTCCAGTGCAATGTGTTCCTAAGAAGGGGGGCATGACAGTGGTGAAGAATGAGAACAATGAGTTGATTCCTACAAGAACTGTTACAGGGTGGCGAATTTGCATTGACTATAGGTAGCTAAACAAGGCCACCAGGAAAGATCACTTCCCACTCCCTTTTATTGATCAGATGTTGGATAGACTTGCAGGCCATGAGTATTACTATTTCTTGGATGGGTATTCGGGCTACAATCAAATTGTGATAGCCCCTGAAGACCAAGAGAAGACCACTTTTACTTGTCCATATGGAACCTATGCATTTAGGAGGATGCCATTTGGATTGTGTAATGCCCCTGGGACTTTTCAGCGGTGCATGATGGCTATTTTCACTGATATGGTGGAAAATTTTGTGGAGGTATTTATGGATGATTTCTCAGTGGTTGGTGACTCTTTTGATGAATGTTTGAAAAATCTTGATGCTGTGCTGAGCCGTTGTGAAGAAACAAATCTGGTGCTGAATTGGGAAAAATGTCACTTTATGGTTCAAGAAGGCATAGTACTTGGGCACAAGGTGTCAAAGCAAGGGATTGAGGTTGACAAAGCGAAGATTGAGGCTATTGAGAAATTACCACCACCTATCTCTGTTAAGGGGGTGCGTAGTTTCTTGGGACATGCAGGGTTCTATAGATGTTTCATAAAGGACTTCTCCAAAATTTCCACTCCCTTGTGCAAATTGTTAGAGAAGGATGTGAAATATGTGTTTGATGATGCTTGTCTCAAGGCGTTTGAAGAGTTGAAGAAAAGGTTGGTGACCGCACCAATCATCATTGCTCCTGACTGGTCTTTGCCATTTGAATTGACGTGTGATACGAGTGATAATGCTATTGGAGCTGTTCTAGGCCAAAGAATTGGAAGAATCTTTCACTCCATTTATTATGCAAGCAAGACGCTTGATGCAGCCCAGTCTAATTATACTACCACTGAGAAGGAGTTGCTAGCCGTGGTTTATGCTTTTGATAAATTTAGATCTTATTTGGTTGGCACTCGTGTTGTTGTCTACACTGATCATGCCGCAATCCGGTATTTGTTTGAAAAGAAGGACTCCAAGCCTAGACTCATTAGATGGGTTCTCCTATTGCAAGAGTTTGATGTTGAAATTCGAGATCGCAAGGGGACTGAGAATCAAGTTGCTGATCATTTGTCAAGGTTGGAGAATAGAGATCATGTAGATGAAGGGCCCGAGATTAAAGAGGTGTTTCCTGATGAGCAACTTTTTGCTCTTGATGCAGCTGAGGTACCATGGTATGCCGACATGGTGAATTTACTTGTGAGTAATGTGTACCCCCCTGGGGCAACTGCTGAGCAAAAGCGTAAACTCCTTCATGAGAGCAGATTTTATGTGTGGGATGAGCCATATTTGTACAAGATAGGAGTTGATCAACTAGCTAGGAGATGTATTCCAAGGGAAGAAGTAGAGCCAATTCTACAGAGCTGCCATTCCTCTCCTTATGGTGGCCACCTTGGTGGAGATCGAACAGCTGCAAAGGTACTTCAATCTGGTTTCTTTTGGCCTACTTTATTTAAAGATGCTCATGCACTAGTGAAGCAATGTGATCGTTGCCAAAGAACGGGTACTATTACTAGGCGTCACGAGATGCCTTTGAACAATATCTTGGAGATTGAGCTGTTTGATTGTTGGGGTATTGATTTCATGGGTCGATTCCCACCTTCTATGGGCAATAAATACATCCTTGTAGCAGTTGATTATGTGTCGAAATGGGTGGAGGCTATTGCACTTCCAACGAATGATGCGAGTGTGGTGGTGAAGTTCGCGAAGAAGAATATTTTCACTCGTTTTGGGACACCGCGGGCTATCATTAGTGATGAAGGTATGCATTTTTGTAACCGGTTGTTCAATAAGTTATTGGCTAAGTATGGGGTTCGCCACAAGGTGGCTACTGCTTATCATCCCCAAACTAGTGGCCAAGTGGAAGTGTCTAACAGAGAGATCAAGCAAATCCTTGAGAAGACCGTGAATGCCTCGAGGAAGGATTGGGCTATGAAGTTAGATGATGCTCTCTGGGCCTATCGAACTGCATTCAAAACACCTATTGGAACCTCTCCATATAGGCTTGTTTATGGTAAGGCCTGTCACTTGCCGGTTGAATTAGAGCATAAGGCGTATTGGGCTATTCAAAAGCTCAATCTTGATATGGCCTTAGCGGGTGAGAAGAGGATGCTCCAATTGCATGAACTTGAAGAGTTCCGTTTTCATGCGTATGAAAATGCGAAATTATATAAGGAACGGACAAAGAAATGGCATGATAAGCACATTGAGCATCGTTCTTTTGAGCCCGGGCAGCGTGTATTGTTGTTCAACTCGAGGTTGAAATTGTTTCCGGGCAAGTTGAAGTCGAGATGGTCGGGGCCTTTTGAAGTTGTTCGTGTTACCGCACATGGTGCGGTTGCATTGAGAGCCCCGGGTTCTGAGAACACATTTTTGGTTAATGGTCAACGGGTGAAACATTACTGGGGAGGTGCGGTGAATCACCGCACTTCCATTACTTTGAGGGACCCGTGATTTATCCCCGTTGTGCCACGACGTTAAATAAGGAGCTTCTCGGGAGGCAACCCGAGTTTGTACTTGTAATAGTTTAGTTTTTTTGTTTTTATAGTGTCACGTAGTTGTTGTTTTTGTGTGTCGTTTTTGTAGGAATTGGGTGAGCTAAACAAGGTGAAATTGATGCATTGAGGGGTGCGGGACGTCTCGAGACATGTCCCACGCTTGGGTTTGTACTTAGAATCGAAAATCGGTGCGAAAAAACGTGCTTGGGCGCGTTCGGGAGTGCCCCGCGCCTCCCAAAGCACAAGAAAAAGCTGAAGCAAAGAGGCTTGGCGCGGTTGGGAGCGCCCCGCGCCTCCCACCGCGCTGAGTTAGGCAGAATGACAAGTTTTTTGCCCGCGTTTGGCCTGCGCCGCGGGGCCTAACGCGGCAGGCTAAAATTTGGTTCAAAAATTCGGGTCAACGGGTTTGACCCGCGATTTTTTAATCCCCAACCCCTATACCCCGATTTCTAACACCTTTTTCTTCATTATTTTCACTCCAAATTCTCTCTAATCACATCCTAATTCATCTCTAACAATTGAACTCATCCCAAATCTTGTGCAAATCATTCTAAAGCATTTAAGTAAGTAAATTCTTCTTCTCTTCTCTTCATTAACATGTAAGTTGCACTTATTATTGCTTATGAGTGATTTCTTAGCTAGTTACAAGCTTGTGCATAAAAATTCAATCTTGTTGTGCTTCAATTGCTAATGATGCTTGGTATATAACTTGTGACTTGAAAAAAGAGATCTCCCAACAATTTGGGAGGGTTGGCACATTACAAATATCATTGAAATTGCTAGTTTAAAGTTGTGCACACTAGGTGTTTGTAAAAAAGCCCCAATGATGAAAATTCAATAACATTGTGAATTCTTGAGTAGCAATGCATTCCTTAGGCTTTTTATTGACACTAGGTGTTGCACACACACAAGAATTGATTATGATGCACCCACACTAGCTTGATTTTCAAAATTCAAAACGTGGCATATTTTGCCCAAGGCTAGTTTTGTTTAAGTGTGGGGTTGCTCGTGCCATTGAGTTGAGTGATTGACACATAGAATGTGTGATAAGTGTGGGGTGGTACCCTCTCAATCTTGAATTGTATTTTTGGTGCTTAGCTATACATCTCACATTGATCTTTGTGTTTGTGTAGGTACCATGGTAGCCACACCTCATAAGGCTAGTTCTTCATCCACCGCGGGCCCGAGGAGTGCACCTCAAGCCGGGCCTTCTTCCACAACGCAAAAGGGCAAGGCACCGGCCAAGCCCAAGGCAAAAGCAAAGGCAAAGGCTAAGATTCCAAAGGACGCGGTGCCGATACCACGTCCCGGAGGCAAGACCCGGTATGGCCTCCCTTTTGTAAAGAAGGGGGATTGCCAAACATGGTACAAGAATGTGCGGCTTGCGGGGTACATACCCGAGCAAGCCATTGATAAACGGCCGGTGATTCAAAAGTTTAGAAGTGTGGCCGAGAAGATCATTGCTCTAAAGTGGGACTCGGTGTTTGAGAGTCCGGGGCACGCCAACTTGGACATGGTCCAAGAATTGTATGCCAACTGGGAGCCCGAGGAAGCTTGGAAAGAAGATGATGTGGTGACGGTTCGGGGAGTGAAAGTGAAGTTGGACCCTACGGCATTGAATGCCTTTTTGGGGGTCGATGACCCCGATTATGAGGATTTGAGGGAGTACATCAAGAAACCGGATTACACGGCCCTGCAGGATACTTTGTGTGGCGAGGGCTCCACTCATAGGTGGGGGCGAAGTGCGGCTGGAAGACACAAATTTATGCATTTCTCACAGTTTCTCAAGCCGGCTCGTGTATGGATGAGGTTCATAAATGCACGGATACTACCATGTTCCCATTACTCCGAGGTCACTAAGACTCGGGCGTGCATGGTGTACTTTTTCATGATAGGGAGGCCGGTGAACATTGGATACTACATGTTGCGCGTGATGAAAGAGCAACGAAAAGAAAAATCATGTAGTAGATTGTACTTTGGGAACCTCTTGACCCGTTACTTAGAGAAGGCGGGCGTCCCCGTAGATGAGATTGGGGATCGCATTGTCCCTGATATAGGGAAGCCTTTTGACATTCCTTCGGTCAAGGGGTGATCACCACGGCACCGGTAAAGCTGACGGCTGACGAGTGGCGGGAGGCAGACGCCAACTTATCCGCGCGTCAGTACTTGATGATTGAGGCGATGGCCCGTCAGTCGGGCGTTGATTTGACTGCTATTGACCGCAAGGTCCCGCTCATGGAGACCTCGAAGGGTCTGCTTGGCACGGTTCGAGCTAGAATGGTGGATCCGCAGGAGGATGAGAACACGGATTCAGATGTTGTGGCCAATGATCCAGACAACGAGGTCGAGGCAGCTGATTCTGAGGGCGGTGGCTCTGATGAGGAGGAGGATTAGGTCCCCACTCCTGCGCACCACCCAGATTTCAGGGCAGTTTTCTTGTACTCTTACTTTTTTACTTACTTCTTTGTCGCACTGGGACATTGCTTAGTTTAAGTGTGGGGTGGGGTACTGCCCTTTATCTATTTTTGAGGTTAGGATGCATGTACCTTAGGACTTTTTCTTTTGTCACTTGACTTTGTTTTGATTTATTTCTTGCTTTAATATATGAAAAAAAAAATTAGAAAACCAATAAAAAATTCCAAAAAGATTTTCCTTTTAGTTTTCTTAGTGGTACATGTCATCCGCCCCGTGGTTTTTCTGATGGCCACGGTTCTTTTCCACGGGGAGGCCTTTGAACCGGGTAGTTTTTATTTTTAGGATTAGGATAGTTAGTTGTAGGTGACCCTAGATGTAGGAAAAAAGGTAGAATGCTAGGTGCTTTTGATTTGTTTGATACCGATGGATTTGGACTTGATTGCATGTGCTATTTGTGGTGTCCTTGAGTTTTAATTTTGATGCATGCCTAGGAAAAACATGGAACGACCCCCTTGAGATGCTTGAGTCCGCTTGCTTGACTTGATTATTAACCTTTGTGCATGAGTGCTTAAATTTCCACAAGTTGCATTCTAGAAGCTTAGTTGAGAGTTGTTGACGGAACCTCTTTGTGTGAACCATGTGCAATGTGAGTTGTGAGGCATGTTCTTGTTTACTCCGTGTTTGCATATTAATGTCTAGAACTTGCCCCGTGTGTGTGCAAAGCGAAATCCTAGGTTTGCTCTAGTCGGGAAATGATACAAGGCCTTCTTTTGTTAGCCTACCCTTACATATATACCTTGGAAAAAAATTGTTGTTGTGATTTCTTTGATCCTTTCTATTGGTACCCACACCCCGAGCCTACCCATTTATTCTTAGTTGACTCTTTTGGCCCTTTACTCCTTAAGCACTTTATTGATATTTTGTTGTTGATTGGAGTTGTGGTTGGATGTTGGGAGGTTCTTGAGTGGAACTAATGAAGGGAAATAATTGTTAAAATTGTGAAGTAGTGAAAAGCATTGGCAAGGTTGGATGGAATTGAAAATTGAAAAAAAAAATAGCAAAGTTGAAAAGGAAAAAATTGTGGAAAAAAAAAAAGAGAGAAAGAATATCCATTCCTTGCTAGTGCGTGCTTAATAGAAAAATGCTACTTGTTGGGAAGGTGTATGTGTGATACTTGTGATTGGGTGGTTTGATGAGATTTGTGCTTGAAATTAATTGTGATGTATTAAAATGCTTAGGGAGGTAGTCACTATTACCATATGTATCCTACCAACCCCTTAGCCTACATTACGACCTTTCTAAAGTCCTAGTTAATCCTGATTGGAGTGAGCCTACATTAGTGGAGTCCTACACTACGGGCAAGCCTATGGTACGTTGTGTGTGACGTGTGAGCCTTTCATGAGAGTGAGTGAATTCATTTGTTATTGCCCCCGTTCTATTCAATCTAATTTGTTTTTGTGTGTGATCTTTGGGGGGCACTCTCTTTCATATTGGTGAGGGCACGTGGTTTGCATGAAGTAGGTAAAGTTGATGGCTCTTGATTGAGTAGATAGGTGTGATTTTGTGGGAGCATGGTTGCATTAAGTTGAGTTTGTGCATTTGAGCTATTTTGGGGTGGTTGTTCTCATATTTTTGGTTTTGGTAAATTGTTGGCATGTTGTGGACCCATGGTAGTCATGTGCGCATTGGTTCAATGGTCGGTATCAACCATAGTCATAGGCAGACCTGTTTTACCTAGGTTGGGGAAGTGAAATGTGACTTACTCGAGGGCGAGCAAGGGTTCAAGTGTGGGGTGATGATGTTCGGCATTTTATGCCTACCTTTCCTTAATATTTCCACATATTTGAGCTTGTTTTGCACTCGTTTAGTAGCTTGTGAATGCGGTTTTACACTGATTTTATGTCGTGCGTGTGTAGGTTGTTACGCAGTACATTTGGAGCTTTTAGGAGCTTGATTGAGCAAGAATTGATTGGATGTTGATTGAAGATTGGATCGAGCACACAAAGGCACGACACGAGACGAGTTTTGGAGCGAAGAAGAAGCAGTTTGGCCTGGCGCCATAGCCCACGCGCCGCGCTGCCCAGCGCGCGCATTGGTTGGCGCATTTCTTCACGCGGCGCAGCCCTAAAGCGTGGAGAATGTGGCGTCCTCTGGTTGTTGTCACGCTTTCTGAGGCACGGGGCGCCCGTTATAGCGCCCCTTGTGCGCGTTTTTACTTCCTATTCCTTCTAGCATCGGGTCTAACTTATTACTAAGGGTTTGGAAACATTATAAATAGTTCTTTACTTAGTTTTTGTAAGGAGTTCTTGACTTTGGAGCAATATTGAGAGCTACACACTTCATTGAACAAGGGTTATTCCCAATCTTTCATCTATAACATAAATTATTTCATTATTACATCAAATCTTTGCTTTGTGATTATGAATATGTGTGGCTAATTTCCTAACGTTCTGGGGTTAGAGTTTTACATGAAAGTTGCTTGTTGAAGATTGATTCCCATTGATTGAATCCCATAACGGGTTACTTATTCTTTCTTGATTTCACTTGTATAATTGTTAGAGCTCGATAATTATACATCATCTATGGTTTTTGGGTTGAACTCGAAAGAGGGAATCTAATTACGTAATAAGAAAGAATAGAACTAGTTTGTGAACCCGGGCATCGGGGAATCAATTCGCGGGTAGGATAGACATATACTTGCTTGCCTAGTTTAACTCATTACATGAATCTTAATGCGTGCATGTGATTTAACCCATAGACATATAGGGAATGAAGTAGCTTGCATAGACTGTGAAGAACTGAAAGGTTTTCACAGTTACATTTACTCTGTTAGTTAGTAACTCGGGATTTAAAGAAGTGGAATCAATTGGATACATCAACTGGATTGTTCGTAACTCTGACCCTGGACCGCTCTCTTGATATTGTTAACAACCAAAGTTTTGCCCCATTGCTTGACTACATCTTTAGCACTTTACTTACTGCGTTTTAGTTATAAAAACTCTTACAACCATTGGAAAAAGACCCCTGGATAGTTTGTTCAGGAATTGTTTATTAAGCACTAGTCTGCATAGTCCTCGTGGGAACGATACTCGACTTTGTCACTTTATTACTTGGCGACCGCGTATACTTGCGTGTGCGTTTGGGAGCAACATACGTATAAGTATATTCTTAAAACCAGTCATTCATGCTATGGCGGAACAACAAAAATGTACGTGTTTATGCTTGAGTTATGCCATGTCAATTGTGGGGCTCAAACATGTGGTCGAACTCTCCCTACTCTAGCACTTGAGAGACACATGTTAATTGATTTGAGTGTAATTACATGTAATTATATTAGTACTTGATCATAATTATATACAAGCGATTACTTTATCAACAATGAATAAATAAGCGAAATATTGCATTTACATTCTTTAATTCTCATACGCAAGGCTAAAGATGTTGTAATTACTTTTCGATTCGAATATTGAAAATGGAAGTATTAATCTAGAATAGTTAGTTAGCGAACTTTAGATGTAACAAGGTTTAAAGGTCTCTTTAAATCCGTATAACAGTGCCTTTAATCTTTTTGTTTTGAAGTTAACTACTTGATGCCATTAACTCTTGGTATATGAAGTGAATAACAAATCAGTCGGCAAAAGTTGACTACTATAGGAACTTTCTGGTGTTCAGGCCAAATGAAAGAAACTATGAAGTGAGAGTCAAAGGACATGAGCCTTGAATTTAGAGTTTTTCGTTTTTTTTTCTCTCTTTTTATATTTTTGGGGATATCATCAAGTCCCGAAAATACGGAGCGGATCAAATAACTCCCAATGCATGCCGTCCGAATTTGTGAGTTTTATTCAACTCGTTTCCCAAAGTGTTGATGTCAAAAGGCAAAGAAATAGGAATTAGCATATATATAAAAAAAGTTAACTTAAATAGAGTAGAAAACAAAGGGCATAAGTAACTGATACAATTTATAGGCTAAGTACTTTCAGCTTCTTTGAGAATTCATTAATAGAAAATTACCCTTTTACTTTGAATTTACTCTCAGATCCCAGAAACAAAACTAGGAGATCATACCAAGTTCAATTTAATCTTTCAAAACAAATGAGAAGGATGACCAAAATGGTCCTATTTAAATTCCAGATTTTAAAGAACAAAAACCAAGGTAAATAGCATGAAATATCCATGCCAGCTCTCTATATTGCTATCTTGTTTTTCCTACGTGTTTTCTAAATATTTTCTCAGGCCGAGGGTCTATCGTAAACAACCTCTTTACTTGGTGAGGGTAGGTCTGCATATATCTCACCATTCCCAGGTCCCACTTGTGGGATAAAATTGGGTATGTTATTGTTGTATCCCTGCCAGATCTCTATTTTCCTTCATCATTATGCTGTGTCTAATTGGAATTTTAACCCTGGTCTCTTAGGCTTTTCACCAATTTCATTGATGCCATGCACACCCTTAGGTGCAATGCTTTGCATATTTTCATCTAAACAATATTCCTCCTGTTTTTGTGTGTGTACGAGTACGACGTAGCAATGACAACATTGTTTCTTCAAATGCGAAAGACCAGGATATGCTAATTAGTGGAAGGCTTTGTCCTTTACAAGAAAAAAATATACAGTTTGAATTTGGATTGGCACTTGAAATTAATCAATGAGATACAATAGATTTCTGCAATCAATTTACTGAGGTGTGTACTACAAAACTGATGCCACTTTGGTGGCCAAAAATCATATACAACAAATTCCTTTCTTTATGGAATAGTGTTTATCAACTTTAGACAAATGTACAATCATTTTTTAACTAATAAGGGGCTGCACCTGATTCGGCTGCCTACGTACCCCCAACAAATATTTTAAGAGGGATCAAGCCCCGTCGTAGTTCTTTGCACATATTACTAATCTATTTTTCATACACTAAAGCCACTGACGAGTTTTCTTCTACAGATTGTGCACATGCATTCTTATTGTTGCATCAAGGATCGATAATAATCAATTCACGCATAGGTGGTTATGTCTTGAATGTTGTCTTCTGGTGTGGCCTTCGTAAAACGGTTACATTACGTTGCTTATTCCTCATCTTTTGCGAGATTGGTATTTTCAGTTTCAATTTCAACCTCACAAAAGGATGTCCCAAGAGCATGTATGCAGACCAACGCTCACTGGGATTTTTACCTGAACACCTCTTCAGAAAGTCTCGTGCTTCCTCAGACAACTTGGTGTTCTAAAAATCCGGTTCCTCGGATGCGATTCTTTTGAACACATCGTCCTCTGTATCTTCATCCGATCCCCACAGCAGAGTCCCAGTAATCATTTCATAGGCAGTAGAACCAAGAGCCCAAATATCGACTGCTGTTCCGTACTTCTCGTTAACCACAGATTCTGGCGCCAAATAAGTTGATGTTCCTCTAAGACCGAGACTCTCTCCCCTGCACTGTTCCAGTGTCATTGCAAGCCCGAAATCAGCGATCTTAGCAACCCCAACAACAAGAATTATATTGTGTGGTTTGATGTCGCAGCGAACGATCCCTTTTGTATGAACTTGACTTAGCCCTAAAAGCACGTTCTTCGTGTGCATTTCGATTCAAACTCAGGCATCCCTTTCCCTGAATAAGAACGAAGCCGATCAACAAGGCTTCCTCCGGGTGCATACTCGAGAAGCAGGTTGTAAACGACGTCGTCATCTTCATGGGTGATGGCAACTCTGTAACAGCGGATTATGTGAGCGGATTCTCGAAATAGGTGGAGGAAAGCCTGTTCTTCTTGTAATGATCGACACTCACTAAGAATGCATGATTTCACAGCAATGAAAGATGAAGATGGAAGCCGAACACCATCGATGAGAGTCTGATCGGATGCCGTCAAAGCTAAAGAAACAAAACCAAAACCACCACAACCCAGAACTCTCCCCTCTTCCACAAAGCCATTATCTAAACTCTACGTTGCAAGGTCACAATTTGGAGAGAATGAGGGTTTTTAATTTGGAAAGAATGAAGGGTTTTTGTTAAGCAACTAGTATTATGTATAGGAGAAAGAGTTACCGGTTTTATTTTTGTTTCCTAATTGTTTAGGACAAGCTTTCATAGTTTCATTATAAACCTCTATATTGTGTTTTTTCGTTAGGCTATGATAGTTTTTATTATTTGTGCTTTAATTAATTAATTAGTATCTACGGATGTCCTTTATTAGTTTAATGATCTTTAGGAATAGCCTTATTTTACTGTCAATATATTTTGAGAAGTAGGGCATTGATGTTTACTTTAGCATAGTTGCCTAAGTTATTTTTCCGTTGATTAATTCTGTGATTAATTCTCCGTCAAGTCTCTATTCCAAAATGATAACTTGTCCACTAATTAATATATATTCCTGTAAGTAACCTTTCTTGTTTATAATGAAAATGTCTTTCAGAATTGCCTATACTGATATATTTTTATAGGTTTTTAAATAATTTAATAATCTCTTTCTTGTTGAATATTTTTACTTCTCTTGAGTGCTTACACAAATTTTTTTCGTATTATACATGACACAAAATTTGTAAGGATTAGATTAGTATTATACTTGTTCTATTGTCGCTCCAAACGCATACACAAGTATACGCGGTCGATCAAGTAATAAAGTGATAAGAAAGTATCGTTCCCACGAGGACTATTGACTAACTATTAACTAGACAAACTTCAATTCAAGTATTGTTCAAGAGAGTTTAACCAGATTTCAAGTTGTGTTCAATTAACTAATTAACTAAAAGTAATAGAAGTAATGGGAATGCAAGACAATTCAATAGTTCTAGATATCAGTGAGAGGAAATATTCCAGGATTATGGGACGATTACCAATCCAGTTGCACTCATCCGCTAGTTGAATTAGTTTTACTTATCTGAGTTGCTAATCACAGGGTTAATTATACTCACAGAGCTCTTTCGATACCCTGCTCGCCTATTCAAGCCAACCTGACGCCTATATGTCTATGGAATTAGAATTAACAAGAATGCATGTGTTTTTCCTGTAAACTGATTAAGCGTGACTGTTAGGTATATTTCTATCCTAACCGCGAAACCATTCCCCGATGCCCGGGTTCAAGAACACGCTTTATTTAATTCTATTGCAACCTACGGTTCCCACTTTCGAGTTCAACCTTAGGTTCATGGATAATACTTAACAACTGGCCAGGAAATTAAGTAATTCAGAGCAGAATTAAATAAACAACTCAATCTGATAAATTTAATAGAATTCAACCAACTTCAGAGTACAACTTTCATGGTTAACCCATAACCCTAGAATAATAGAGTTTAGCTACTCATAGACCAGTTAGCTTTCTCACAAAATAATCTAGAATTCATGAAACAATAAAGAGGGAAGAAGAATTACAACTCAATTGATGAATCTTGGTTCTCTAGCCTCTACTATGGTTCTTGCCTCCAAAAATACGTAATCCAATAAGAAATCGCGTTACAAGGGTTTTAATCCTAGGAAATATGCCTATTCCCACGTTTTTAGCTAGTCCTGGCAGCTCTGGGACTATTTTACGGCGCATACACCGGAGCATGCCAAGCATCCATGGCTGTATGCGCTCCTTTTCCCAATTTCTTCACTATTTTCACTCTTCCCGGACCATACAGCCTAGCATGCCAAGCATCCATGGCTGTATCCATTGCTTCTTCCTTGTTCTTGTACGAATCAAGCTCCAATTTCCTTCAATTTGCTCCTAGAACATCCAAACACCTCAAGTTAGTATTTTACTTTAAATCTCACATTGTTGGGCACATAATACGCTGAAAATAACTCAAAAGATATAAGAAATCAATGCCGAGACATAAGATATACGCCCAACATCAACACCCCACACTTAAACTTTGTTCGTCCCCGAACAAACAAACCCAACACACTTATACTCAATAGGTCTTAACTACCCAACTCAAGAACTTCAAGGAAGCGCACCTATGAAATAGGTTGATACCAACAATTAGCCACTAGACATACAAGCACACAACTCCCCATATTTGCACACCACACATTTAGAAAACAAAGATTATCAAGCAGTCGAGTAGCAACAACCAAGCCTCAAGAAACGACTCTTCACACCAACTTACTCACGACATGTCCACTCGCTCAAGATTAGGGCCTAATAAAAGCTCCAACCTCTCATTATCCATGTGCCCTCACCAATCAAAGTCTAGTCCCAATCACACAAAAATATATCAACTGAATTATAAGGGACTTTCGAGATAGGAAGAATACGCGCACCCTCAAAAAGAATCTCAAGTGCCACACAATGGTACCATAGGCTTGCCCGTAGTGTAGGACTCCACTAATGTAGGCTCGCTCCTATTCGGGATTAACTAGGACTTTAAGGGTTGTAATGTAGGCCAAAGGACGGGTAATGGTTAAATGACTACCTCCTAAGCACTTTAATACATCACTTCCACTTATATAGCTCAACTCTTCACAAAAACAACCGAGCTACCATCCGAACATCAACTCAAATACTTCCCTCCCTTTAAGTATTTTTTTTATCAATGTGCACAACACTAGCAAGTATTGAGAATTTTTTTTTTCCTTTTGCTTTCTTTTTATTTTTTTTATTTCACTTTTGATTCTTTTTTTTTTTCAACATTTGTCAGTTTTTCCTCAATCTTGCCAATGTACTTTTTCCTCAAAAATACCATCATAAATTTATTCTTATTGACTCCACTCAAAAGCCATCAATTTCCACCAACCACAACTCCACTAACAACAATCTTTTCAATTAAAGTGCTCTAAGGAGTACGGGTTCAAAAAGAAGGTAATTAAGAACAAAGGGAATAGGCTTGTAATGTGGGTGTCAACAAAAACTAATAGGCTAAAAAAGGATTACAAGGGATATATATGAACGAGTAGGCTAATCAAGGCTGCAAAAGAAAAGGTTTATCAAAGAAGGCCCGTATCATCTCCCGACTAGAGCAAACCTAGAATTTCGCTTTGAACACACGCGGGGCAAGTTCTAGGCCAATAATGCAAGCACGAGAATAAAGAAAAGCACCTCACCACTCATGGCACATGAACTACTCAAGGCGAAACAATTCCAACACCTAACAAAAGCAAGCGAGACAAGTCATGCTATTCAGTCAGCACTCAGAGTCAGAAACCTGAGCCGAGGAGTCACTAACACGACTGACTATCAATCCAATATACAACTCACACAAAAAATCTTTAGGGAAGTTCAACTCGCATGTAAAGGACTAAATATGTCAGTATCAAACAATTCACAGAGAAGGCACAGGTCCTTACCACTTAGCTACTCCTATTTCCTAATTTTTTTTGTATTTTAAATATCTATTTTTTTTTGTCATTTTTATCTAAAAACACCTGGTTCAAAACAAAAGGCATCCTCGGGAAAGAACCGTGGCTTGAAGAAAACCCAAGGATTATGCCACTAATCTAAAAAATTTAAATGCAATAAAAATATACAAGTACAAATCATGATACCCCACCCCACCCCACACTTAAAATAGTGCATGGTCCCCACTGCACAAGTACAAAAATAATAATAAAAATGGGTATCAAGAAAGCTCCCTCAAACCGCAGAGTCTGGAGGTGCGTCAGACAGGTCTGAACCCGCGGTCTGAGCAGTGGAGGGATCCAACAAGGTAGTGCCACCTGCATCCATCGCCTCAATCAGCGACCCCTCCATAGTAGTGGCAGTAGCTGGAGCTGGCTCTGCAGCAGTGCCATCAGTAGCACTCAAATCCACAACCTCCGCACTGGACCCTGCATCAGTCTGGACGCCAATGAAACGCGTCACTCTGGGACTCTGAATAGCGGCAAGGATCTCTGCCAGTGTGCTCTGCATCAGGGTATCTCGAACTGCCTGCTTCTGTCTCAACCGGGTCAGCTCTGCCTGCTGCTCCTGTCTCAACTGGGTCAGCTCTGCCCGCTGCGCCTCTCTCAGCTTAGCTAGCTCGACTTCAAAGCCATAAAGTCGCTCTGATGTAGTTCTCTTATCTGCTTTGGCCGCGATCGGGTCAAGCACTGAAGTGATGTCATGAGCAATGGGCACCTCCAAAAGATCATCCTCCGTATAGAAGGGCACCCTGTGCTTCCTCATCAAAGATGTCAGAGTGTGCACAAAATACAGCTTCAATGTCTTCTCCTTACGAGTCCGCATCATCTGCTCGTACATAAGCTCACCCAAGTTCAGTACTATTCCATTCATCAGAGCATAAATAAGAAGCACCCGCTCCCGAAGTACATTCGTCTGATGGTCAGCCTGTATGATCCTGTTAGACACCCAATTGAGCCAAGATCGACTCTCCCTCGACATAAACCGCTTGGGTAAAGTGGCATATTTTCTCTGCGTGTTGTGCAACCACGCAGGCTTCGAAGATTCACGATCATCCAGAACAGCTGGTGGGTCACACAGTACCTCAATGACATCCGCAAAATCCGGCTCTGCTAGCATCTTCTTATAATCATCCATTGCCACTTCAGGCACCCTGTAATGTGCATTAATGGCTCGGGCAGAAATGTCAACATCAACATCTCGAACCCGCACTATGCTGCTCCTCGGGTTCTCCCAGTTCGCATATAGCTCCTGAACAGCAGTAACATTGCCCTTGCCCGTGGGACCCTGCATAAATCTGTCCCACTTCCTATCTTTAACAACCTCCAGAATAGCCGGGCACGCCTTCTCACATGCATGATAGTTCAGTGGTCTTTCCTGTGTAATCTGCTTCTTAAGGATCCACTGATATGCCAAATATGCACTCTCGCTCTCAAAGGTGTCCTCCCACAATGCCCTGTCAATCGGGCCACTAGTAGAGGGAATGTCCTCAGGCTCTGGAATAGAAGTGTACTCCTCCTCAGCATCATCATCCTGATCATCCTCATCATCCTGCTCTATTGGTTTCTTTCCCTTGCCCTGAACTGCTCTCCTTTTCTTGGCCGGTGGTCTAGAAGCACCATCTTCACGGATCACCACGGGCTTTTCCTTAGCAATGGTTGATTTCCTCTTGCCCGTGGTTACCTGAGAGGTGGGAATGGTCATATCCGGAGCAGGTGTATCTTGTTTCTTCTTTGAGCGTTGCTCCCTTTTATCCTTGCCCTCAGGTTGATTCCGTGGTGGTTGGCCACCGTCCCCGCTTCCACCACTCTTGGATGTTTGCTTTGCAATCGCCATTTAAAAATAGAATACCAGCATACAGGGGAGCGAGTTTCCGTCCCACAACACTGTCCCAAAACAAAGTCTGCGAGAAAAGGAAAAAAAAAAAAACTACTGCTGCGTACAGCTCCCTGCGCGTCGCGCATGAGCCTGTTTGGACGAGAAAAAAACAGCAAACAGCCGCGGGGGCTTTCTTCGTGCAACACTGCCCTGGTTCCTATTTTTTTTCAAAAAAAACCAACTGGGCACAGCCAAGCATGCGACACATGCAAGGCTGTGCTGGCCTCAAAACAGTTTTCTTGCTTTCTTTGCTCCATTTTGTTGTCCGGGATCGACTATTTCGTTGATCCAACCGATTTCGAGCCTCGGCATCCTGTAAAAACACTACACAAACACGTTAAACACATCAAGAATCCATTCTTTTTGTTCTTTTCAATTTTTTTATTTTTTATTTTGTTTTATTTTATTTTAAATGAAAATGCGAATTAACTACTCTAAAAACGATAAAACATGGGTTGCCTCCCATGAAGCGCTTGATTTAACGTCGCGGCACGACAAGTACAACCCTCCTTCAAGGGTCGACTAAAGAAATGGAGGATTTAAGCCTATCGACTTCACCTTCCCAATATCGCTTCACTCTTTGCCCATTCACTAGAAACGACTTGTCCGAGCCCGGAGCTCGCAATGCAATCGCTCCATGGGGCATTACCTTAACAATTTCAAACGAATCAGACCACCTCAACTTGAGCTTACCAGGAAAGAGCTTCAACCTGGAGTTAAATAAAAGAATTTGTTGGCCCGACTCAAAGTGACGATGCTGAATCCGCTTATCGTGCCACCGCTTAGTCTTCTCCTTATATAACTTGGCGTTTTCATACGCGTGCAACCTAAACTCATCGAGTTCATTGAGTTGCAACAATCTCTTCTCACCCGCCAAGCCCATATCAAAATTTAGCTTCTTTATCGCCCAATAGGCCTTGTGCTCAAGCTCGACTGGCAAGTGGCACGCTTTCCCATATACCAGCTTGTACGGTGAAGTCCTAATTGGAGTCTTATAAGCTGTCCTATATGCCCAGAGTGCATCATCGAGCTTGGTAGCCCAATCCTTCCTGTTTGCACTGACAGTTTTCTCAAGAATTTGCTTCACCTCTCTATTGGATACCTCAGCCTGTCCACTCGTTTGCGGATGATAAGCGGTGGCGACCTTATGCTTGACCCCGTATTTGGCTAGAAGGTTGTTTAACAACTTATTACAGAAGTGTGTACCTTCATCGCTAATCAAAGCCCGCGGAGTTCCAAACCTGGTGAAAATATTCTTCTTGACGAAACTCACCACCACCTTGGCATCATTAGTAGGAAGAGCAACCGCCTCTACCCACTTAGACACGTAATCCACTGCCAGTAAAATATACTTGTGACCATTCGACGAGGGGAAGGGACCCATGAAGTCAATCCCCCACACATCAAACATCTCCACCTCTAGAATGCCTTGTAGAGGCATTTCTTGCTTTCTGGTGATTGTGCCAGTTCTTTGACACCGATCACACTTCTTTACAAAAGCGTGAGCATCTTTGAACAGTATTGGCCAATAGAAACCAGACTGAAGTACTTTGGCGGCTGTTCTATCACCACCATGATGACCCCCATAAGGAGATGCATGGCACTCTTGCAAAACAGTCTCCGTCTCTTCCTCAGGAATGCATCTTCTCACCAACTGATCTGCACACACTCTAAACAAAAACGGTTCATCCCAAACATAAAATCTCACATCATGAAAGAACCGACGCTTACCTTCAGCAGTCAGATGTGGTGGCACTGCCTCACTTACTAAATAGTTGACATAATCAGCATACCATGGGTCCGAGTGATTGGTGATGGCAAAAAGTTGCTCATCCGGGAAGGTTTCTCTGATCAACCCTCCCTCATCCACATGCTTGTGGTTCTCCAACCTAGATAGGTGGTCAGCTACTTGATTTTCCGTTCCCTTACGGTCTCGGACTTCCAAGTCAAATTCCTGCAGCAACAACACCCAACGAATTAGTCGAGGCTTAGCATCATTTTTATCAATTAAGTACCTGGTTGCTACGTGGTCTGTGTCGACAATAACTTTGGTTCCAACCAAGTATGCCCGAAACTTATCAAAGGCATACACTACTGCCAACAACTCTTTTTCAGTAACTGTGTAATTCAATTGGGCAGGATTAAGAGTTTTGCTGGCGTAGTAAATGGAATGGAACACCTTGTTCCTCCTTTGCCCCAGGACTGCACCAATAGCGACATCGCTAGCATCACACATTAATTCAAATGGTGCAGTCCAATCAGGAGCCACTATTATTGGCGCAGAGACCAATTTCTCTTTAAGCTCATTAAAGGCTCTCAGACAGGCCTCATCGAACACAAATGCTGCTTCTTTCTCAAGTAACCTGCACAAAGGAGTAGAAATCTGAGAAAAATCTTTAATAAACCTCCTATAGAAGCCAGCATGTCCGAGAAAACTTCGGACTCCCTTCACAGACGTGGGTGGGGGTAATTTTTCAACCGCCTCCACCTTCGCCTTGTCAACCTCAATTCCAGCACTGGACACCTTGTGTCCCAAAACTATACCTTCACGAACCATGAAATGGTACTTTTCCCAATTTAAAACAAGGTTAGTTTCTTCACACCTAGCAAGCACTAGAACAAGGTTAGTTAGACAAGCATCAAAAGAAGATCCGAAGACAGAAAAGTCATCCATGAACACTTCGACAAATTTTTCCACCATATCAGTGAAAATAGCCATCATACACCTTTGAAAAGTCGCAGGTGCATTACATAGCCTGAACGGCATCCTCCTATAGGCATAGGTACCGTAAGGGCATGTAAAAGTAGTTTTCTCCTGGTCTTCGGGAGCAATCCATATTTGGTTGTAGCCAGAGTAACCATCAAGGAAACAGTAATACTCTTGGCCAGCTAACCTATCTAACATCTGATCAATAAAGGGAAGGGGAAAGTGATCCTTTCGGGTGGCTTTATTCAATTTTTGATAATCAATGCACACCCTCCACCCCGTAACAGTTCTTGTGGGGATAAGTTCATTATTCTCATTTTGCACCACTGTCATCCCTCCCTTTTTAGGGACACATTGCACAGGACTTACCCACTTGCTGTCAGAGATAGGAAAAATTATACCTGCATCTAACCATTTGATCACCTCTTTCTTTACCACGTCTTTCATGATTGGATTGAGGCGACGCTGATGCTCCACACTTGGCTTGTATCCGTCATCCATAAAGATCTTGTGCATGCAGAAATCCGGGCTTATTCCCTTGATATCAGCTATGGTCCAGCCAATAGCACTCTTATGCTCTCGTAGCACTTTTAACAGCTTTTCTACCTGCAAGTCAGACAACAGAGAAGAAATAATCACAGGTAAAGTGTCAGATTGTCCCAAATAAGCATACCGAAGATGCGCAGGTAAAGGTTTGAGCTCAAGCTTGGGCGCCTCTTTAATAGATGGCTTGGGTGGTGGCCCGAGCGGTCTATCTAAAGGCTCAAACTTGGGAAACCCAGTAATAAATTCACAAGAACAGTCTAGGAGCTGCAATATTTCCTCTATGTCAGCATCTTCACTAGTTTCTTCTCCCAACATCAGTGCTCGCTGCAAGTCATCATTGACATAATCAGCTGGGTCAGTCGACTTCTCATCCGGGTCATTCACTGTAATCATAGACAACTCTTCATGATGGTTAGGCATTTTTAGAGCCTTGTACACATTAAAAACTGCTTCCTGATCATCCACCTTCATTGTCATCTTTCCCTCTCGAACACGGATCACAGCAGCACCAGTGGCTAAGAAAGGCCGTCCCAAGATGATAGGGACTTCCTTATCTGCCTCATAGTCCAGGATAACAAAATCAGCGGGTAAAATAAATTGACCAATCTGAAGCAGTACATCTTCAATCACCCCTTCGGGATAAGTAGTAGACCGATCAGCTAACTGAAGTGAGACTGTTGTTGGCTTTGGAGTGCCGAGACCCAGTTGGTTGCACACAGACAATGGCATAAGATTTATGCTAGCCCCTAGATCACATAGGGCTCTACCAACTGCTACGTTGCCAACACGGATAGGAATGGTGAAACTACCTGGATCCTTCAACTTCTGAGGGAGTTTGTTCTGAACTTTGGATGTGCACTCTTCAGTAAGTGCCACAGTTTCAAATTCATTGAGCTTCCTCTTTGATGACACTATGTCTTTGATGTACTTAGCATACTTTGGAATTCCCCGGAGCACATCTACCAATGGAATATTGATACTAGTCTGACTGAGTATGCCCAAGATCTTTGTGACTGCAGGATCTTGCAGATTCTTTTGTAACCTTCGAGGAAAGGGAGGTGGTGGTTTAGCAGCAATCACTGCCTCTTGCTTTTCTGCCTCCTTCTCGACTTTGACTACTGGCTCTGGCTCTTTTCCTTTGTCAGGGTGAGACTGTTTTGGCTTCTTTGGCAATTGTTCCAGTTCTCTCCCATTTCGTAATGACACTGCTTGCACTTGTTCCTTGGGATTAGGATCAGTAGTCCTTGGCAAAGCACCAAGTGGCCTTGTATTTTGGTTACTAGCAAGCTGTCCCATTTGTTTTTCTAGAGAGCGAATGACACTGTCTTGGTTTTGCTGGAGAGTTGAAATTTTCTGGTTAAGATCAACAGCCAATTTTTGAATCATTGCCTCTATTTTTGACGTTTCAGACTGTTGCTGCTGCGGTGGATTCTGCACCTGCTGAGTATTACCTTGGGGTTGTCTGCTGCCTTGTCCGCCTTGATTACCGCCCCATGAGAAGTTAGGGTGGTTGCGAAAATTAGGCGGGTAAGTGTTGCCATACTGAGCATTTTGGTTAAAACCTCTGCCCTGCTGACCCACGTAAAACGCAGACTCTGGGTTTTCCGTGCAAATATTACTCAGATGATCAGAACCACCACACACCTCACAGTATGGAGTTGCTTGCACTTGTTAAACCTGGGGTGGGGCTGGTTGCTGAGGTGGTGGATGTGGCTTGCTTACCTGGACAAGTACTGCATCAAGTTGCTGCTTAACAGAGTGTTGAATTGCTGCCATTTCAGCTTTCATAGCTGTCAGTACATCCACTTCCATCTTTCCACCTAGCTTGAGATTTTTACCTCTGCCTGAGTCACCATGATAATGCTGACTGCCTTCTGAAATTTTGTTAAGAATGATCTCAAGCTCATCATACTGCTTCTCTAGACTTGGTTCACCACAATAAGCATCCAGCAAGATTTTACTATGCGACTGCAGTCCCTCAACAAAAATATGTCCCAACACCTCCTTTGATTGACCATGGTGTGGGCAGCTTCTCAATAATGCCTTGAATCTCTCCCATGCTTCACCTATCTTCTCTGATGAATTTTGACTGAAGGACACTATCTCACCTCTGATCTTTGCAGTTTTGCCCGATGGAAAGAATTTGATCAGAAACTTCTTTGCCAATTCGTCCCAAGAGTTAATGGAGTTTGGTGGTTGAACCAAGAGCCACTTCTTTGCTTCACCCAGCAAGGTGAATGGGAACATCGTCAGCCGTATGTATTCATCCGACACATCAACATATTTGTAAGTGTCGCTGATCTCCAGAAAGTTCTGCATGTGCTGCTGAGGATCTTCATTTGACAGTCCCGCGAACTGACCATTAGACTGGAATAGTCGGATCATACTCTCCTTCAGCTCAAATTTACCAGTAATGGTGGGCCTCACAATGGCCTTGGCCATGTTATCAAGAGTAGGTCTGGCCACATCCAGTATCGCGCGGTTTTGATTTCCAGCCATCTCTGCAGGTTCAGAAATAGGAGCTTTCTCTAGCTTTGCTTTGAGTCTGGCTTCCTTCCTTAGCCTGTGAAAAAGCCTTTCAGGTTCCGGGTCAAAAGTGTAGAGTTTATCACCACTCTTGCTCCTTCGCATTCAAGCTACAACCTGAAACACCCAAAGACAACTAAAACCAAAAATTAATCTTGAGCAAATAACAAATAAAAGCTAATCTAGAAATTAATTAAATCTTAGTCCCCGGCAACGGCGCCAAAAACTTGTCGCTCCAAACGCACACGCAAGTATACGCGGTCGATCAAGTAATAAAGTGATAAGAAAGTATCGTTCCCACGAGGACTATTGACTAACTATTAACTAGACAAACTTCAATTCAAGTATTGTTCAAGAGAGTTTAACCAGATTTCAAGTTGTGTTTAATTAACTAATTAACTGAAAGTAATAGAAGTAAAGGGAATGCAAGACAATTCAATAGTTCTAGATATCAGTGAGAGGAAATATTCCAGGATTATAGGACGATTACCAATCCAGTTGCACTCATCCGCTAGTTGAATTAGTTTTACTTATCTGAGTTGCTAATCACAGGGTTAATTATACTCACAGAGCTCTTTCGATACCCTGCTCGCCTATTCAAGCCAACCTGACGCCTATATGTCTATGGAATTAGAATTAACAAGAATGCATGTGTTTTTCCTGTAAACTGATTAAGCGTGACTGTTAGGTATATTTCTATCCTAACCGCGAAACCATTCCCCGATGCCCGGGTTCAAGAACACGCTTTATTTAATTCTATTGCAACTACGATTCCTACTTTCGAGTTCAACCTTAGGTTCATGGATAATACTTAACAACTGGCCAGGAAATTAAGTAATTTAGAGCAGAATTAAATAAACAACTCAATCTGATAAATTTAATAGAATTCAACCAACTTCAGAGTACAACTTTCATGGTTAACCCATAACCCTAGAATAATAGAGTTTAGCTACTCATAGACCAGTTAGCTTTCTCACAAAATAATCTAGAATTCATGAAACAATAAAGAGAGAGCCAAGATTCATCAATTGAGTTGTAATTCTTCTTCCCTCTTTATTGTTTCATGAATTCTAGAATATTTTGTGAGAAAGCTAACTGGTCTATGAGTAGCTAAACTCTATTATTCTAGGGTTATGGGTTAACCATGAAAGTTGTACTCTGAAGTTGGTTGAATTCTATTAAACTTATCAGATTGAGTTATTTATTTAATTCTGCTATGAATTACTTAATTTCCTGGCCAGTTGTTAAGTATTATCCATGAACCTAAGGTTGAACTCGAAAGTGGGAACCGTAGGTTGCAATAGAATTAAATAAAGCGTCTTCTTGAACCCGGGCATCGGGGAATGGTTTCGCGGTTAGGATAGAAATATACCTAACAGTCACGCTTAATCAGTTTACAGAAAAAACACATGCATTCTTATTAATTCTAATTCCATAGACATATAGGCATCAGGTTGGCTTGAATAGGCGAGCATGGTATCGAAAGAGCTCTGTGAGTATAATTAACCCTGTGATTAGCAACTCAGATAAGTAAAACTAATTCAACTAGCGGATGAGTGCAACTGGATTGGTAATCGTCCCATAATCCTGGAATAATAGAGTTTAGCTACTCATAGACCAGTTAGCTTTCTCACAAAATAATCTAGAATTCATGAAACAATAAAGAGGGAAGAAGAATTACAACTCAATTGATGAATCTTGGTTCTCTAGCCTCTACTATGGTTCTTGCCTCCAAAAATACGTAATCCAATAAGAAATCGCATTACAAGGGTTTTAATCCTAGGAAATATGCCTATTCCCACATTTTTAGCTAGTCCTGGCAGCTCTGAGACTATTTTACGGCGCATACACCGAAGCATGCCAAGCATTCGTGGCTGTATGCGCTCCTTTTCCCAATTTGTTCACTATTTGCACTCTTTCCGGACCATACAGCCTAGCATGTCAAGCATCCATGGCTGTATCCATTGCTTCTTCCTTGTTCTTGTACGAATCAAGCTCCAATTTCCTCCAATTTGCTCCTAGAACATCCAAACACCTCAAGTTAGTATTTTACTTTAAATCTCATATTGTTGGGCACATAATACGCTGAAAATAACTCAAAAGATATAAGAAATCAATGCCGAAACATAAGATATACGCCCAACATCATCTATCTCAGTTCCTTTAACTTTTACTCCTACTAGTTATGCAAAACCAGCCTGAAAATTCACAAGAAATAATTTATTCAACTCTAAGAAAGCTAAAATACTTTTACTCCTAACATTGATAGACCAACCGGAAAATTCACAAGAAATAATTTATTCAACTCTAAGAGTGCTAGAATGTTAATTGGAGGCACCCCAGTTGCAGTACTCAAAGACTTCACTTGGATTTGGAATTTGAAAACTCTTAATAAAATTAATTTTTTTTTATGGTTATGCTATCATGATCGCCTCTCTATAAAATCTTATCTTTCTCACATTGGCATTAATATTAATCGCAAATGTACTTCGTGTCCTTTGGAAGATGAGTCTATCCCTCACATTTTCCTCTTCTGCAAAAGAGTCACCAAAATTTGGCAATCTCTTAACATAAATACCTTTCTCATAGCTTAGTCAAACTCCCACTAGCTAGACTGTGTTCATAACTATAAGGGCCTCATGCAACATCATTTATATAATTGGGATGAATTCTTTCCTTTTCTTTTATGGAACATCTGGATAAATCGCAATAATAATCACCATAACAATTTATCAAATTATCCTTCTCTAAACCTAGTTCATAAGTGTACTTTGGAGTATTCCCTCTTGGCAAAATCTCAATACTTCATTCCCAAGAACATAACCCTACACTTGAAATGCCCCCCGAAAAAAAAAAAAAAAAAACTTTCCTTAAGCTCAATGTAAATGGCTATATAAAATCTGGTAAAGGTGGCATAGGTGGAGTGGTTCGAAATCATAAAGGGAAATCGATAATAGAGTTTCATAAATATATCAATTACACTAATCACACTAATATTGAACTGTTAGCTCTTTGGCATGGCCTAAATGTGATCAAGGACAATCATTTGCTTCCAATTAAAATTGAAACAATATCTTTTGAAATTGTGAAGCAAGTTTTAGATTTCAACACTAACTATTGTGCTTTAACCTCGGATTGTAGAAAGTTAATGCAGAGCCTGGGTCAGGTGGAAATTAATCACTTCTTTAGGGAGCAAAACAAGGCTGTAGATCTGATAGCGAAGGGAGGCTTTCAAAAAAGTGTTAACCCTACTATGTTTATTTTGGTTTAACCCCTACTTGTTCTATTTTATCTTGTATTTTGGATGATGCTAATGGGTGCCTGTACCCTAGCAACACCTATCTTGATGCTTGTAATATTTTGACAGAGTATGGCAACGCTGATGCTCAGCATGTCTCATTGACTGCTGCTAGCATCCCCTAATATTTATACTAATATTTTATATTTAACCAAAAAAAAAAAAAAAACAACAAACAATGTCTTACTATAAAACAAACAAGAATCAAAATGAAAGAGAAAGAATACAGAGTCTTCAATAGCAACAATACTTGCTAATTTCACTAGTCCAATGCAGGTAGGACCCCTTCCATTTTCGTAACTGAGGATTATTGCATTTTGTCCTCTATTCTCTTGCAAATTTATGTTGTTTTTTTCTTTATTTTTGTTTAGTATGTTTTTTTCGTAAAAATCTTTTTGGCATTGTCTTTTTGCCAGTAAACTATCGCAGTGCCACTGTTAGAGCTAAGAACGATACTCTAAGGCTCCATGGCCCGAAGGGCATAGTGGCTATTAATCTTGCTCTAGTCTAATGGTCATAATTTATCCACCAGACTTGATTTCATGTTTCCTTATAAATCAAGAATACAGTTATGCGAGCCTGTAGAGCATATTTATATTCAAGTAAGTGTTATTTACAATTTTGTCCCGAAATTTTAAATTTGGTCTCAAAATGGTCTATGGGTGAGGCTAATTTGAAAACTGAAAAAAAGGCAATTAAATTTTGAAGTAAGGGCCAAAATTGCGCAGCACAGCCTCAAAACCGACCCACCCGTGCAAGACACCCACAATGTAAATACCTTTTCCCCCTCAATTCGGATTGTAAATACATCGTTTCTTCATTTGAAACCCCTAACCAGCGTCACCGAAAATGCGATTCTCTTCCAAATTCAACCCGAAACCCCACAAATTATTTCCAGCTCATGGATTATACGAGAAAACCAATGAATTTGAGCCAACATTGTACTTTCTAAGAAAGAGTTCTGAAGGGAATTTTCCCTCCTTTGGACAAAATTCATCTCTCTCTTTTTTTTTTTTTTTTTTTTTTTTTTTTTTTTTTTTGTAACAAATGTAAAAAATTACCATTGACAATAAAAAACATACACCTAAAGAGCTTCATTGGTTCTGGTTATGTCACCTTGAACTATTGGTCTCCAACAGACTAACTACATAAGTGCTGAATAAAAACTCTACAACTATGTGCTCTCTTTGAGCTTTGTAACATCACTAAACATTCTATTGTTTCCCTTTTAATCTGCTGTATCACAATATCTATCTGTAGGGGTAGGCGTTCAGTATTCAGTTCGATTTCTTTTAAACTTCGATTCGGTACTTCCATCTTTAGTATTTTAAAAGTGTGGAAAAAATGTACTTTTTATAGTTCGGTTCGGTTCGATTTATTTAGTTCGGTATTCGGTTCGATACTCCGGTGTTTCCGTTTAAACCATATTTTCTAGCGAAAATAAAATTGAGACTTAAAGTTAATGATTAATAGAAATTGATCCTTAAACACATAGAACTAGATCAAATAAAAAAACAAAAACAAAAAGAAGAGGCATCATCAATTCCCTAATGAAAGAAACAAACAGTTAACACTGCTGTTACCAATGGCAGTAGGCAGCAGACCAGACGTAGTTAACACTTCTGTTAGCAGTATCACAGGCTCACATCATGGGAAAAAATGGCAGCAGCCAACAGCTGCATAACGGGAGCAGCAGCAGGCAGCAAAAGCTGCATTACAGCAGATGTGTAACAGCAGCGTCGCAGCTGCGTAATAGTCTAAAAAATAGCAGCAAATACTCGATCTGGTGAAATTAAATCAAACCTCGATCTGGATAAAAAATAAATTAAATCAAACCTCGATAATGTGGAGAACGTCGGCAAACGGTGAAGGATACGGAGAGTGGAGATAGAGAGGACGAAGGAGTAGCAATCTGTATTAGTGTATTCGGTGTTTGTCAGTTTGTGTGTGTTGCGGCTGCTCGGACCTTAGAGGGAGTTGGCCATTGGGGATTTACTGATTTAGGAAATAGGGTTATTTGAGGGTAAGGGGTAAGTGTGTAAAATTATAAATAATGTATAGGTAACTTTGGTTTTTCGGGTACCGAAGTTCCATGATACCCGAAACTGAAGACCAAACCGAAGTACCGAACTTTAAAAAAATAGTAAACCGAACCGAACCAGAAAACCTAAGTACCGAACCTGAAGTACCGAATTAATTCAGTTCGGTTCGGTACTTCAGTTTTTTCAGTTTAGTGCCCACCCCTATCTATCTGTACTTCTATCCCTCTATATAGTTTCCAATTTCGTGCTCTCCGTGTATGGTATACTACTGCACTCCACACAGCTGCAAATATCTCTATCTTTAACCTTGGCCATTCTCATTCTTTATCCAGCGTAGAACCTGTAACATATCCCTTTGTAGTATATGTTGCCCCAACCATGAGCTGATCTCCCTCTTGACCTCTGCAACCCAAGTACACTCTGAGAAGATATGCTGATGGGTTTCATTCATTGATCTGCTGCATAGTCAAAAGCTTGCATCATTTACCTGCACATGTATTTGTTGTAGCATATCTCTTGTTAAAAGTTTCTGCTGCACTGCTAACCATATAATGAACCTATGTTTGGGCTGAGCTATAGCACTCCAAACCAGCTGAGCAACTTCTAACCTCGGCTGAGCTTTAGTCAAAGCCCAGTAGCTCTGTGTTGCAGAGTATCTTCCTGACTCTGTTAGTATATATTCATCATTCACATACCACTCTTTCATCCTGAGCTTTAGTTTATGCAGTTTCCTCCAGTACCAGCTGCAGTCTGCAGGCAACACATAGTCATATATACTCCCTACATTCCTCATATAGTTCTAATTGAACCCATTTGACCCAAAGCATCTATTTCTTTTCTATTAGGTGCCATAGCAGCTTCCCAACAAGTGCAGTATTCCAGTTCTTGCAGCTTTTGATATTCAATCCCCCATTCTTTTTTAGCACACAGAGCTTTTCCCATGCCACCAATGCTATCTTCATGCCTCCTTCCTTTGTTTCCCATAAGAAATCTCTACACCTCTTATCTACTTCCTTAGTATGCTCTGAGGCAAGACTTTCCCCCAGAAGTTGTGAACTGAAAAAAGTACTGCATTTAGGACTTGAAGTCTTCCAACATAGGATAAGTGCTTAGCTTGTACAACCTGAATTTTGCTTGTGATTTTATTAACTAACTGTTGACACTCCATTTTTCTCCATTTCTTTGAGGAGAGAGGTAAGCCCAGGTACCTGATTGGGAATTTGCCTTCACTAAAACCAGTTTTGCCTAGAATTTGAGCTTTCACTTCATCACTTACTCCTGCCATGAATATATTGGACTTATCTAAATTAGCCACTAGTCCAGTTCCTGCACTAAACTAAGATAGGGCCTCAATTACTCTAACAACAGAACCTGAATCTCTTTTACAGAATATTATTAAGTCATCAGCAAATGTCAAATGAGTGAGTCTAGTCCTCTTACACATGGGGTGAAATCTAAAATCTGGAAGGTCACTCATTCTCTTTAACACCCTTGATGGGTACTCCATCACTAAGACAAATAGAAGTGGAGATACGGGATCTCCATGCCTTATCCCCCTTCTCCCTTGAAAGTTTCCATACCCCTAACTATTTACTTTTACTGAGAACCTAGGGGAGGTGATACAAGCCATAACAAGCTTCAAAAACATCTCAGGGAATCCAAATCCTACCAGTGGCTCCTCCACAAACTCATCTCACCATATCATACGTTTTACTTAGGTCTATCTTCATGAGATATCTTGGGGTTGTCTTCCTAGTATAATGCCTTAACAAGTCATGGCATATGAGCACATTTTGTATTAGGGACCTGCCTTGGATAAATGCTGCCTGGTTCTCAGCTACAATGCTTGGGAGAAATTCTGTTAGTCTTGAGCTAAGCACTTTAGATATGCACTTGTACACCACATTATAGCATGAAATGGGCTTGAACTCGCTTGCAAATTCAGGCACTTGTACCTTAGGAATCAATGCTATCTTAGTGGCAATTAGTTGTTGCAGGAGTTTTCCATTGGTTAGAAAGTCCTGGATTGCATCTAAGATATACTGACCTATAATCTCACATACTGCCTTAAAGAATCCACTGACACTTCCATCGGGCCCTGGGCTTTGTTGCTATCAATGGAAAACATGGATTTCTTTATTTCCTTATTTGAATAAGGCTCCATCAGCTTTACTTGATTCTCTATAGTTAAGATTGGTCCATTGTGTAGAAAAGCTTCTTTTGCCCTGGCTCTCACCCCCTCTGCTTGTCCCAGTAGATCTTTGTAGAAACCAATTAGGATCCCTGTTATATCCTCAGGTTCTATATACATTATTGAGTTGCCATCTTTGAGTTGAGTTATGCTGCATCTTCTTCTACTTGATCATTGAGAAGAAATATTTATTGTTATCATCCCCCAGCTTTACTCATGTAGCTTTACTCCTCTGTTGCAAGAAGACTTCTGCAAGATAAGAGGTCTGCTTAAACTTTTGAGCCTGTACGCTCTCTTCCTGTTGCAAGGATATATTCAAGAGGTCTTGCTGGAGTTTTTGTTGCACTCTTTGCAGCTTTTCTATGTCTTCATCTGCTTTTGAAACTATATTTTAAAAATACTTGGAGTTTAATTCATTCAGCTCTTTTTTCAATAACTTTAGTTTTTTCACAACTACTAGCATTCTGCACCCAATAATTGGCTGCTCCCACACTCCTTTTACCTTCTCCAAAAAGAGAGCATGACTTCCCCAAGTGTTACAATACTGGAATGGTATCCCCTTCTTTGGTTGTTCATTCAGCTGTGAAATTTTTATGGGACAATGATCACTTATCCTCTCAGGCAACCCTAGAGCTTTACAACTTGGCATTTGGACCAGCCATTCATCATCAACAAATGCCTAGTCAATTTTCGTAAACACCATTCCATTCCATTCTCCTGCTTGTCATTCTATGTATATCTATTTCCAGATTGTGGAAGTTCAAACAACTTGCTCTTCTCCACACAGTCCTGGAAAACCTTGATTTCAGCTACAGCTACTAGATTCCCCCTATTCTGTCTTCCTGATTCAGAATAGAGTTGAAATCTCCAATCACCATCCAAGGCATTCTGCATCCTATACTGGTTCCCACAATTTTTTTCCATGATTCTTTCCTTTCCTCCCTTGTGTTAAATGTATACATAAAGGTGATTAGGAAAATTTTCTGCAGGATAATTGAAATTACCCTACATGTTATTGCTTGACTTGACTTGCTTATTGGGACAACCTGGTAGTACGCACGATTCCAGGTCACCTAAATGCTTCCATTATAGTGATCTTCCAAATTGGTGATAAATGGTCATCCACCAAAAATCTTTGAAGCTACCTCATTTATTCTGTGTTTCTTTATTTTTGTTTTTAGGAGCCCAACAAGGCTTATATTCTGAGATTTGCAAAGGAGAGTCGCTTTTTTTTTTTTTTTGATATTGGGGCCATTGAGGCTCCTTGTGTTTCAGCTGATCAAGCTAACCATGTCCTAAAAGAGGTATAGATATACCTCCCTCATTTCTAACTATATCTATTTACTCCCGACCACTATCATCTTCTACCTCCAATACCCCAAATGCATTTTCTGTGCCCACCTCTCCTTGAGTACTACTATTATTCTGCTTCACATAACCCCTGCCTAGAGTTTTCCAAGCTACTTTACTCCTCCTCCCCCTTACGATTCATTTGCTTCATAATTGACATTGCTCTCTCCCCCTCTGGATTTTGTTCCTTCTGCTCCACCAACGTCCCCTCTTGCACTAGAGGCCTTTTGGCTTGCTGAGGTTCTCTTGAATCTAATGTGTTCTTGCATTATCAGCTTGATCTGATCTTGGTACCTTTTTCTTCTTGCATTCCTCTTCATGGTGCCCATACTTGTGACGTAATTTCAAAGAGTTGGTTTCTAATCATACACAACTCTTTGCTCTATGACCACTCTTTTTGCATTCCTAAACAAAATTGTTCCAGGAATTTTTTTTCTCCAAATTCGACTTCAACCAGTAGTCTAGCAAATTGTAGTCCAACTTTCTTCTCAGTAATTTGGTCTACTATTAATGGTCTTACCAACTAAGCTTCCAATTTTACTCAAACCTTTCATGCTCCAGTATTTAAAGTCCAACCCTGAAAACTTCACCCAAATAGGCACAACACACAGCTCCTCTCTAGTGAATTCCATATCTGGGGGACCAAGCTTTGACAATAAGTGGCTTATTATCAAAGTGATATTCCCCCCTTGAATGACCTCATTCTTCCCTATTTCGGTATTAAAGCTAACCAAGACAATCCCATTTTTTAGCATAGCAATTTTATTAATGTCATACTTATTCCACATCCTTTGTATGCATCCGTTTAGAACATTAAAAGGGGGATGAGCTCCTAGTATACATAGCATACAACAGCCGTCTTCCAGTATTCAATCACAGAGCTAAAGTCCTCTAGTTCAATTTCAGTAACTGCTTGATCACCTCGGTTCATCAGCGACACATATTGCAGCTTTAATCCTGCATTCGAGACTTTTGATATGTCGAAATTCTCCCAAATTGTGCTCCTGAGTGCTTGCTTGACAGATTCCTGAGTATCGTGAAGTTCATCTTCATCTGCACAGGATAATTTGCTCACACTGTGCGAAGTCCCAGTTAGTTCTTCTCAATCCTTATTTGGATCATTCATTCCCTTCTTACCAGACTTCCCCCTTTTTTTCGGTGATTTGCGCACCTGAATTATTGATTCATCACATTGAATTGAACTTTTTGATGTTGTTTTACTGCTGTTTTGCTTAATTTTACGACTACGAATGATAGCATTACTCTCCTGAGCCATGGTCAATTTTTGAGAGGGATCTCGTACTTGCTTTCCCATGGATGGCGCACGAGAGAGAACAAGCTCCGCGCCTTATTTTTTCAATAATATTTACGAATAGATTTCTCGATTTGTGTGTGACAATATTCAAATCTTATTCTTATCAATTTGGTACCGTTAAGGATGATTCAGTATTTTTAGTTCAATTTCGCAGCCCGGAAGAACCCTATATTTATCCTATAAATACCTCTCTAAGAACCCCATTGGCGGCAGCCCTGAACATAAAATATTTTAGAAAAAACCTCTAGACAATTTATGAAGCTTTAGGCGTAGATCCTTTTAAGTTATGAAGCACATAATTTTAGCTTGCATTCGGCATACAATTTTAGCTTGCATTCGGCATACAATTTATTTTAGCTTGCATTCGGCATACAATTTTAGCTCGCATTCGCTTATTTTACTTCGTTCTTGTTCGAGTGTAACGACCTCAAATCTTTGCACCCCTCATTTACTATGTCGCAAGAGGTAAATAGCTTAATCTCGACTCATTTTCTTGTTCCTTTATTTTTCTCGCTTTAGTTATTTCTTGAAAACTAAAGGTGTAGGTACGTATGTGTAGAAACTGCTTATGTTAGCTCTTTTTAGTTAAAAGCTTGATCTTTTCTTACCCTTTTTTTGGAATTCATTGCTATTGTTAAAGGAAGCTAAGTTTTGGTAGTATTAGCATTAAAGATATAATCTTTTATACCATCTCTTGGAGATTTTCCTATTAATATCAAGTGGTTTGAATGTCTTTAATCCTAAAGATTGGATCTTTGTTATTGAGTATTTCGTTGAGTTGAAATCACGTTTTGCAAGTTCCTGCCTAGAATTGTTGAACATAACAAAATATAATTTATCAATTTTGTTGGTGTGTATCCTATGACTATAAAGTAAAAAGGGATCCTAGTTCAAGTTTAATTATAAATATTTCGAATCTGCAGGGTCAATTCTTTGTTGGGATATTCAGTATATCATCTTCTTCACTTAATAGTAATGTTGGCAACTTTATTCATACATCTGGGAGTTACTACTCCACTGTGGAATCCGACATTATACATGTTGGATGAATATTTGGTAGTGGTTTATCATGGGAAATTACTTAGCAATGTGATCATTTAGTTTGAGCTCATTCAAAATTTGTTTTCTCAAAAGATAGCAAGTTTGATTTGTATGCATACTTTATTCAAGACACACGTTTAGGAATTGACCTTTGCAATTAAGATTTTGTCCATTAATGTATGTTAGTTTGGACTAACCAGCATGTTTAATATTCTGTTTATTTTGTCATAGCTTGATCAGGTTTTGATTGGCACGAATTGTAAAATTCTTGTTTAAGCATGTGTGTGTTTTTTTTTTCTTTTTTTTTTTTTTTTGTGGCTGAAGGTTAAATTTTGTTTAGTTTCATGGTCTCTTAAATTCAAGATTATGCTTCGCTTTTCCACGCCTCGGCTTTCATGGCTAAGGAGCTTGGTGGTATGTTCAGTTTCAGCCTTCTTGCTTAATTTATGAAGTTCCATACATATCTTGAGCCTTTAATCTCTCTATTTTCTTGACATGGACACACCTTTGTGATTGAGTTTGGCTAAAACTCGCAAGTTGGGATGGTCTTTGGAATGAAGTTGCATTGCAATTATTTGGGGTCGAGTTCGTGCTCAAGCTTTCTAGAAGTGAAGATCTCTAGGGAATTTAGGAAATGCTTTGTTGAGCCGTGTAATGTTTTAGGCTCATGTGCATGTAAAAATTAAATAATCAAGGCTCCCACGAGTGTACCAAATTTCCGGGTTTTTTTCCAATCCTTCTCTCCTTTCCAATCCCTTAGAATTTGCATGTCATTAGTAATTTTCTCCTTTATTAATTGCAGAATAATTAAATTATTTATTTATTAATGAATATTTATTTTGAGTTATTTATTGTGAATAAATTATTTTCTTTAAAATTGTCATCTTATTTATAAATTGTGAACCTTTTAGTTAAATAGCGCAGACAATTAAAATTTGAAAATAATAAAATAGTAAATTAATTTCAAATTCTTTAAATTGCAACTTCAGTTGAAGATTTTTTCATATTAATAATTTTCCTATTTCTTGCTAAAAATTGCATTTTATTATATTACATTTAAATTCATATTTCGTTAAAGCATAACTTATTATAATTTTAAATTTAGCATTAATTGTAAAGGCATTAAATTAAATATTGAAAATTTTATATTTGTTTAGTTATTTTTGTGAAAATCGAATGATTAACCGTATTTTACGAATTTTTGAAAGTACTTTCAAATTAAAATCTTCTTTCGAAAATAAGGGAACCTCTTACTTAGAATCTCTGGAAACTACTATTTTCCTTGAAATGGAGTTAATTGCAAGCACTATTAAACTATTTGGTTCTTAATTCTCCTAATTAGGTGGCGACTCCCAAAAAAAAATTCCTTTGAAATCCCTTAATGTTGAAAATAATCGAAATTTATTTTAACCGGTAATTTTGGGGTACAACAGTAATATCATGCAAATTTATGTTTTAAATTATGATTTGGGCCAGAATATTATCTCAGTTGTAGAAAAAAACTTCACGTTTCTGCACAACTATTACAAATACTTGTGAATAAATTGTTCACTTTAATTACATAAATTAATAGTGAGTACATATTTTGTGTACTAATTGTAGAATATTCATTCCATTGATAAGAATTTATCATAACTATCAATATCTATTTCAGCACCAATGCACCAATAAACTATCAATATTCATTATTAGAAAATTCCACTAAACACCTACAAAAATAAGTGTTCTCAAGGACAGAAGTAAGGGTGGCCAGCGGTCCGGTCCGGTCCGGAACCGGGCCAAAAAAATTTCAAAACCGGCGTGGTCCGGTCTACCGATCCGGTCCGTGCCGGTTTCAACCATTGGTGCCGGATCGGAACCGGTTCCGGCGACCGTTAGGCCGGTCGGTTCCGGTCCGGTCCGGCCGGTAAACGGTTTTTTTTTTAATTTTTTTTTGTTTTTTTTTTAGACAAATAAAATTAAAATTTGAAAAACTTAACAATTTATTTAAACATCATTTGTGATAATTATGTAAATTATATTTTTTAATGAAACAAAATAATTATGTAAATTATATTTTAAAATTTATTAATGTAAAGTTTATTGAATGATCAATAAATAATTGAACGACGTCTTCTAGTTTGTTACTTTATTAATGTAAAGTTTATGAAACAAAACAAACGTTTATTGAATGAGAAATAAATAATTGAAATGACAAAATAAAGTAGAAATCGAAAAATTACAAAGATACTAAATAAACTAGAAATTCGAAAATACATAATTGAAATAGATATTCCCTTAGCCATCTCCTCAAATTTTCAATCACGCGGAATAAAACCATTTATTCTATCCCATTCGGTTCTGTGTTTTTTTTTTTTAAGTGTTGCCTAAACTTTCCCGTCCCTCCATTGTTGGGTCCACTGTAACATTGCCACTCTTTGTTACAGAGTATACATTTAGTTTTCTGAGTTTCAGTATCTTTCATAATAAGTTCCCACACTATAGAACGACGTCTTCGTTCAGTAGGACTAGGACCGGGAGCAGCGGGAGCTTGATTTTTAGCCATTATAATTGTTTGGATTTTGGAAGAAATTTAGAAAATAGCCTTTGAAAGTAATTTGAGAGATAAATTGATAGAAAGTGCAAAATTGTGTGATATAATGATGAAATATTATAGTATATATAGATAAAAATAGGTTTGGGGGGGGGGGGTATGGGGGGCATTTAGGGGGGCTGATAGGCAACGGCTATATTTGAAAGAGAGCCGTTGGGCCAATCTGCCGGTCCGGTCCGGTCCGGTCCGGCAGTTCGGCCCAAATAAATTTTTTTTTTTCCATTGAGTTATATTTAAAGTGGTGGAAACTTTGAAAAATATTACAACAAAATATTATTTAGTTTTTACTTGTACATATTAAAGTTTAAACTTAGAATTAAAAAACTTGTAGTATTTTTTATAATTTGAACTTTGAAGTAATGAAATTGTTGAAGTGATGATTCAAATTTCAAACTTTTGAATTAATTTGTTAAGTTCAATATTCAAATTTTGAATTAATTCTTTAAGTTCAAAATTCAATATTTGAACTAATTTACAAACTAGTAATTAATTGTAGTATTTTTTGCGCAAACTATAAATTAAAAATAAAAAGTATGAAGACAATAGTTGTGATTGAATTCCAAGACTTGGAGCAATTTTATTGAATTGTTTAAGATATAAGTAGTGCAAATTACATCTAAACTTCAAACTTGTAAATTCAAAATTCTTATTTAGAAAATTACATTCTTTTAAACATATAAGCTAGTTTCTTGAGGATAGTTGTAGGCTTTTCTTTTGGAACTGGCCGTTGTTGATCTTGTTCATCATCTCCTTCTGGTTCTTCGTCTTCTTCTTCTTCTTCATTGCCGGTTTGACTCCCTTCACTTGTTCCGTCGCTCAAAATTTGATCGATATATGCTCTGCCCCTTTCCTTAGTAAATTCTGGTAGACCAAAGTTTCTTCGCTCTGCTCTGATCCAATCCCTGTATAAAACTCCTGTCTCCATTGCCTCCTCTCTCAACGAATATCTGTGATCTCCAATTTGAAATCTTCCTTGGCTAAAAGCGCTTTCCGATGCAACTGATGAAGCTTGAATTGTTAATATATCCCGGGCCATTTTTGCAAGAATTGGAAATTGCGATTCTTGATTCTTCCAATAATCCAACAAATTCGCAGTTCCAAAGTTGTTAAGTTTCTTTGGATATTGAATTAAATACACTTGGAACTCGCTGTATTCCTCTCCGTACTCGTCCTGTTCTGAAAGCAACTTTTCGTCAAGTCCCCCAAAAGTGCGCATTCCTGCTCCTGCCTGTGAAGAACTTTGCCCGGTGGATAGTATTGGTTCCGTTGGCTCTGCAGTATCTGCCCAAGCTCTATACTTTGCAAAAACAGCCACGGTATCTGCATAAACTTTAGCAACAGCCTCGTCTACACTTGGATACCCATTAGTAGCAATTTCCTCTGGAGTAATTTCTAAATTTGCATATACTTCTCTAACAAGTCGTTCAGTTAACTTAATTTTAAAAGCAGGATGCAACACAGAAGCAATGTAAAAAAGAGGAGGAATTGGAAAAAAATATTTTCTAAACTTTTCAATCATTAACTGTACAGCCGGTAAGTAAACTTGCATATTGTTTATACATTTTCAATAATTCCGATATTCCAGCTATATAATATAACATGGTAGGAGTAGTTGGATAATATTGACCGGAAAATTCTAAAGTAGCTTGATAAAATTTATGTAAAAACTGAAGAAGATGTTGAACAAGTTGCCAATCCTCATCTTTAAGGTGATAGATTTGCATAAAATGCCTATTATACATTTGAGAAATAGGCAGTCTATATTCATAAGCAACTTTCAATGCCTCATATAAAGTGTTCCACCTAGTACAAACTTCCTTTGGGACTCTCCTAACTGGCATTCCTAATTCTACACATTTTCTTTCCCATTCTCGTCTTCTTTCTTGGTTTTTATTTCTAAAAATATAAGTAATAGCTATCTGCACCTTTGCAATAATTTCGTTAAACAAGACAAGACCATCTCTTACTACTAAGTTGTAAATATGACATGCACACCTAACATGAAAAAATTCAGGAAAAGGAGGGTTCAAAATAGGTATCAAGCTCCTAAGTGCATCTGTGTTGTTTGTAGCATTATCTACCGTAATACTAAAAACTTTGTTAGTTAAACAGTACGTACGAAAAATTGATGAAACTTTGTTACAAATATAATTTCCCGTGTGTGGTTCATCAACAATTTTATAAGCAATAATACGTTTTTGAAAAGCCCAATCAGGATCTATCCAATGAATAGTCACAGTAATATAATCACATCCATTAGTAGAACGACCCATATCCGTAGTAAGACATACTCTAGTGTCAAAGTTATCAAACATATATCGCAAATAATCCTGATATTCGTTCTTAAATTTAATAATATCATTTTTAACAGTAGTTCTTGGAAAACCTCTAAAAGAGAGATTATATACAGCCTGAACATAACGAACAAAACCAGTACAAGAAGGAAAACTATAAGGTAAACCCTCGAGGGCAACTAGTTTAGCAATTTCTTCCCTATCCTTTTGTTTATCATAAGTAAGAAGCCCTCCTGTTAAATGGTTAATTCTTGCTTGGATACCAGAAGAAGAATCATGCGCTACTCCCCCATGTTCGGTCCCTAAATATATACCACGCGCCCGCGTTGCCCATTCTTTAGGATGTTTCTTTTGTAAGTGCTGCCTAAGTTTACCCATCCCACCCTCATTACCCCCAGTTCTAAAAACCCACACCTTATCACAAAGCCCGCAGGAGGCCGTCTGCGCTTCAACATTCTTTCATGCAAAATCCCACACATCAGATCTATCCTTACGTTTAGCCGGTATTCTAGTAGGAGGTTCAGGAGGCAAGTCTGACTGAACTTCGGGTGGACTAGCTTGAAATTCAGGTGTTTCTTCTAAATTACCCCCGCTTTGATTCCCATATCGTGTTTCTAACGTGATCAAGTATATTATCAGCGCTAATATTATGATAATGTTGAGAATCATCTATGTGGGTGAACTGACTAGAACTACCAGCAATTTCTTTACCCCTATTTCCCCTACGACCACGTGCCCGCCCCCCACTACTAGTTCCAATTGAACCTCGTTGAGACATAATAATAGCAAATAAAATAAATATATATGACAAAAAAATAATAAAAGAGTAGAAGTAGGAACGACCAACCAAATATAACCGTATAATTGAGGTGAAGTTGAAACTTGAGCCTCCACTTCAATTAATTAGTTGAATACTTGATAATCGAAAAATTGCAAAAATAGCCAAATTGATATTTTCAACCACGTAGCGCCTCCAATTAACCCAATACTTGATATTTATAAACTTTACCAAGTAGCCAAATATAAGTTTGATAGAAACTCCAAATAGAACTTGATAAAGTAGCCAAATTATGAATTTTTAACAAATAGCCAAAGTAGAACAATAGCAATATTGTAGAAAATTTGAGAGAATTAGAGAGAATTGGAAGATTTGTGTGAAAAATATGATGAAATAATGGGGTATTTATAGAAAAAAATAGTTAGCGGTGGTTATGGGGTGGTAGAGGGGTGTATTTGGCCGTTTTTGGCCATTGGACAACGGCTAGGGGGTCAAAAGAGCCGTTGCCCAATGGCTAGAAACGGCTAGAAAATCCAGATTTTTCTTTTTTTTTTTTTGACCGGTCCGGTCCGGCCGGTTCCGATCCGGTCCAAAAAAATACCGGTCCGTCCGGTTTTGTTTCGTGGCACCGGTTCGTTACCGGAACCAGCGCCCGTTAGTGGCCAACGGTCCGGTTACCGGCCCGATTCCGGTCCGGTCCGGTCAAAACCGGACCGTTAGCCACCCTTAGACAGAAGTATAATATTATGAAGGTCGAACGTATAAAAGTGAACTTTCAAAGTTCAAACTTAATTAAGGGAAAATCCAAAATAGTGTTTTATGGATTTTGATCTTCTACAATTGACACTCAAGATCATAATCCTGAAGTTCATGAAAGTATTTTATATGGAGAGAAAATGTATTGGGTGAAAAATTGATTCGAAGACGTAGCACCTTAGTGGCAAGGTTCGGAGCTGACCGAGCAAATGTTGGCAAGCTATGAGCCGAGATGAGCAACAGGTCGCCGAAGTCAACGACCAAAGGAAGGAATCAAGGTGTTTGCCTCGGTGAAATGTCACCTCGGTCGATCGCGAGGCCATGCACCCGAAGTTAATAGCCTGAGCTTCGGTAGATAAGGTCGTCTGCAGTCAAATGGTTTTTCTCCTATTTCGGCCCACTAACTCCAATATCTAAGAAGTGGAGGCATGCCGATCTTAGTGGAAACGTGGAATCGTAGCCTTGTGTTCCTGCTAGTCTATAAATAGCTTCTCATTTTACAGTGTAATCATTCAGAAATACATACAGAAACTCTGCCAAATTTTGTACTCATCCATATATATTGAAATTACGTAATTTACCTGCACTTTCGCTTATTCTTGATATTGTTTCGACTTTGATAGTTAGATTTGCTTCGTTCGAATTCCTGCTTTTATTTAACGAGATGGTTGACAGTAGTAGAAATCCCGCTGAACCTCAGCTAACTCCCGATGGACAGGCTAGTGTTCAGTCAAACCCAAATTCTAACGCGCCCCTAATACCACCGGTAACAAACCCTTCCTCTTCGGCTTCGACTGAAGTTTTTCAAGCTTATATTGTCTCTACTCTGAAAGCTCTTCTAGTGCAACAAGCCGAACAGACTATTATCAATGCTGAATTTTGTGCCTCGTTGGAAACGAGGAATAGCTCAGCTCTGAATGGAGTCCCACCTGTGGTCCCAAGTGGAGGTATCGCACCGGGCGCGATAACAGAGGAACCTCAGAATGTCTGGGGGTTCGGGCACAATACCGAGCACAGGACCGTGGCAGAAACTAACTCCTCGGTAGATGTTAAAAAGCTAAGCAATGATATCGAAGCCCGAAGCTCGTGTCGAGGTGCGTGTGGAAAACGACTTGAAAGCATCTCCGGGGTGACTAAGACTCAAAATGCTCTTGATATTGACCAATACAAGCAATTTTCGTTTAAGCCCGAGGCTGCTCCAGCACCAACTCCAAAAAATTTCGAGATTTTGTTTCTAAAAAAGTATGATGGGACTACTGACCCCGTTGAACATGTGACCGAATACATGTCAATGGTGTTGAGTAACGACTTAACGGAGATAGAAAAGGAGTTGATGTTTTTGAAAAATTCGGCGAATCTTTGGAGAAGGGAGCATTATGCTGGTACATGCGTCTACCGGCAGAGTCAATTTCTACTTTTAAGGAGCTGGTTAACGCATTTGTTAAAGCTCATACCAGGGCACAGAAAATTCTCCAAAGGAAGGATATATTTGAAGTCAAACAACGGCCCGACGAGCCACTCAAAGACTTCCTCGAGCGTTTTCATGCTGAACGCATGGAGGTGCCTCCCATAGATGATACTTTGGCCATCATGGCGTTCGAAAAATGCATTAATGTTGGAAACTCTGAGGCCGCTGCTGAGTTGCGAAAAGAGCTCCAACAATATCAAACCATGAAATGAGATGATTTGCACAACAGGGCTTATACCAGGATAAGGCTAGAGGAAGCTGAGTGGAAGAATAATAGCCAAAGCTAACAACTACAAGAATCAATTTGAGTCCTCATATCGCGCCGAGGCTCCATGAGGAAACTCGAAGGGAAGGTATGAACCATACACTTCATCGAGGCAGCCTGTTAACCAAAGACCTAAAAGCTCGAATGTAAGCCAACGGCTCGGTGGAAAGGTTTATCCCAGTACGAACCAAAGAAACCCTTCGAGCCCAGCTCTGGTCTCAAAGAATAAGGAGTTACCCCGTATCCCCGATTACAACTTCAACATATCAACCTCGGAATTGGTCAATGTAGTGAAGGGGACACCCAGGGTGAGAGCACCAAAGGACATGAGAACTCCTGTTGACAAAAGGGATCAAAATTTATACTGCGAGTTTCATGCAGACTATGGTCACCGCACCGAGGACTGCAAAGCTTTGCGCCTCGAGGTGGCGCACTTATTGAAGAAGGGTGTGCTGGCTGAATTCCTCACTGATAAAAGGGAAGGAGAACTATATGAACAACCGAGGTGATGGTCAACCACCTCGGGCGCCACCCCCCGAAAGAGTTTTAAATGTGATCACCGGTGGGTCAGAGGTGAATGGAGTGAATTCCGCAGCCGCCAAGAAGTTTGCAAAGCTGTCAATTACTATGGAAAAAAGGACTCGAGTTGGAGGTTCGGGAAAAGAAATTATGTTTGACGACGATGAATGTGATGAGATGATGTTCCCTCATAACGATGCTTTGGTCATCATGCTAAGAATAAATGTCTCAGATATTAAACGAGTCTTGATCGACCCCGGTAGCTCTGTCAACATAATTAGCTACGGGGTCATAAAAAAGATGTGGTTTAAGGGCGAGGTTATCCCTAAGGCAACTGTGTTGACTGGCTTCAACAACTCCATCGAGAAGACATTGGGCAAAATTATGCTCAAGACATGCGCCGAAGGAGTTTGCAAGGAAACACTGTTTCAAGTTCTTCCCGAGGACATGGCATATGATGTGATCCTCGGTAGACCATGGATTCACTCCATGGAGGCTGTTCCATCCACTCTTCACCAAGTGATCAAATTTCCTACCCCATGGGGAGTTCGTTCGATAAAAGGAGAGCAACGAGTAGCGAGAGAGTGCTATTCGGTTGCGCTGAAGAGTGGAGTCTTCCTGACCGGACCAAAGAAATAGCAACCAATGCAACCAGGGTCAAATGAAGAGGGAGGGTCGAGTTTCCAAGATAACCCCTGAGGAGCAATAGAGAAGATCCCGGTATGCATCCAAGAACCTCGGAAACAAAAGGCCGACGATTCAACTTTGAAGAGTTGGAATCTTTCACGTTACCAAAAGTTTTTCCAGACAAGAAAGTATTTGTCGGCTCGGAGTTGGACCCAGAGTCGAAGAGAGCCATAATCGAAGTTTTGAAGTCTAGCAATGATTGCTTTGCTTGGTGCCATTCAGATATGGTCGGTATCGATCTGGAGATCATGACCCATAAATTGAATGTGGACCCACGCTTTACCCCGGTAAAACAAAAGAAAAGGCCGCATGCTGGTGTCTAAAAGAAAGTAATCGAGGATAAAACTATGAAGATGCAAGAGAATAGCTTCATAAGAGAGGTGAAGTACCCCGAATGGCTGGCTAATATTGTCGTCGTGCCTAAAAAGAATGGCAAATGGAGAATGTGTGTAGATTACAAAGATCTAAACAAAGCTTGCCCAAGGACTCTTATCCACTGCCAAAGATAGACAGGTTAATAGACTCCACAGCTGGACACAAATTATTAACCTTCTTGGATGCCTATTCAGGGTATAACCAAATTCTCATGGATCCGAAGGATGAAGAAAAGACCTCGTTTATCACTAACTGAGGTACCTTCTGCTACAAAGTAATGCCCTTCGGTCTGAAGAATGCTGGGGCAACATACCAAATGCTAGTGTGTCATATGTTCAAAGTTTATATTAGAAAGTATATGGAGGTTTACATAGACGATATGTCGATCAAATCTATATGGATGGAGGACCACCTAAGCCATCTGAGAGAAGCCTTCACTGTTCTATGGCAATACAACATGAAGTTGAATCCTGAAAAGTGTGCCTTCGGTGTGGGGTCGAGCAATTTTTTGGGATTCATAGCCTCTGAGCGTAGGATCGAAGCCAATCCAGACAAGATCATAGCCATTGAGGAAATACCCGATGAGTTAACCGGGTGGAAGGAAGTTCAACACTTGACTGGCCGAGTCGCTACCTTGAGTAGATTTATTTCAAGGTCTTCAGAGCGATGCCACAAATTCTTCTCAGTCTTAAGGAAGAATAATCACTTCGAGAGGACACCAGAGTGTAAAGAAGTGCTGAGGGAGTTGAAACGCTATCTGGCTAACTTGTCGTTGCTCGCCAAGCCAAAAGATGGTGAAACTTTGCTAGTTTACTTGGCTGTATCCGAGGTGTCAGTTAGCGCCGTGTTGGTTCCGGAAGAGGATGGCAAGCAGTAGCCTATTTACTATGTGAGCAAAACACTCGTCGACGCTGAGACCAGGTACCCTTATTTGGAAAAACTAGCACTTGCTTTAATTGTTATTGCTCAGAAACTACGACCCTATTTTCAATGTCATCCAATAGTGGTAGTTACCACCTTCCCCCTAAGAAGTATATTGCATAAACCGGAGTTGTCGGTGAGGTTATCTAAATGGGCAGTAGAATTAAGTAAATATGATATCACCTATCAACCCCGAACAGCCATTAAATCCCAAGTCTTGGCTGACTTCATGGCTGATTTTAGTGTTGGGATCTTACCCAAAGCTGAAAAGGAGAACTCGATGTCGAAGGGATTAACTTCGGGATTATGGGTACTCTATACCAATGGGGCGACTAATTCTAAGGGTTCGGAATTAGGCATAATGTTGATAGCGCCCACCGGGGAGAAAGTCAGGCATTCAGTTTGGTTTAAAAAGGTGACCAACAATGAGGCCGAATACGAAGCGGCCTTAGCAGGCTTGGAATTAGCCAAAGAGATGGGGGTAGAAAGAGTTGAATTAAAGTGTGATTTGCAACTGATGGAAAACCAAGTGCTCGGTGAATATACAGCTCGTGAGCCCACAATGCAGCAATACTTGATCGGAGCACAAAGAATCTTGGCTCAATTTCAAGAATGGCAAGTCAAACAAGTACCTCAGGAAGAAAATGCTGAAGCCGATGCCTCAAATTTGGGTTCGGCGGTGGATGAAGAACACTCGGGGATTGACTCAGTGGTTTCTGCACAAATGAGCGAAATGAAATTGTAAGTCAACTCGGTGGACCACAAATGGGATTGGCGAAGTAAGTTTATCTCTTACTTTGACTTGGAGACCCTCCCTCAAGACAAGAAAGAAGCAAAGAAATAAAGGACTCAAGCGTCTTCGTACTCAATGATTTGGGGAAAGCTATATAGGAGACTGTACAGTGGCCTGATGGCCAAGTGCTTGGGTCCGGATGAAGCTAGACATGTAATGGAAAAAATACACGAGGGCGAGTGTGGCAACCACTCGGGGGAAAAATTCTTAGTGCGCAAATTACTTCGAGCTGGGTACTATTGGCCCACTATCAGCGCAGACGCAAAGGCCTTCGTGAAAAAATGTGACAAGTGTCAGTGCCACTCCCGAATGATTCATTAGCTTGCTGAATCTTTGCTTTCAGTCGTGTCACCATGGTCCTTCATGAAGTGGGGAATGGATACTATTGGCCCCTTACCGAAGGAAAAAAGAGGTGTTCAATTAATTCTTGTTTTAACTGATTACTTCACAAAATGGGTGGAAGCAGGAGCTCTCACCAAATTTAGACAGAAAGAGGTAATCGATTTTATCAAGAAGAACATCATCTATAGGTTCGGAGTCCCAAAGGAGATCACTTGTGACAATGGTCCACAGTTCATGGGGGCAGCTATCACCGATTTCCTTAAGTAGTGGGGAATAAAAAGAATAGCGTCGAACCCCTACCATCCAAGTGCCAATGGACAAGCAAAATCCTCGAACAGAGTAATAATTGAAAATCTCAAGAGGAGGCTTGATGAGAAAAAAGGTCCTTGATCCGAAGAGTTACCAGGGGTGTTGTGGGCAATGCAAACAACGGAGAAGAACAACACCGGTGAGACAAAAACTTGTTGCTCCCAACGCACACGTAAGTATACGTGGTCAACAAGTTATAAAGTGATAAGTAGAGTATCGTTCCCACGAGGACTATTCAGACTGGACTCCTAACAAACAATTTCTTAACAACTATTCAGGGATCTTTTTTCAATGGTGAGAATTTTATTAACTAAAGAACAGTAATTTAAATGGTGGAAATTCAGTCAATCAATGGGGAAAATTTTGGTTGTAAACAATATTAATGAGACGGTCCAGGAGCAGAGCTACGACCAATCCAGTTGAGTTTTCCAATTGATTCCACTTCTCAAATCCCGAATTACTAACTAATAGATTAAATGTACCCGTGAAAACCTTTCGATTCTTCACGATCTATACAGGCTACTCCAATCCTTATATGTCTATGGGTTGAATCACGTGAACGCATTAACGAATTCTGTGATTAGTTAAGCTAGGCGAGCAAGTATATGTCTATCCTACTCACAAATTGGTTCCCCGATGCCCGGGTTCACAATCTAGTCCTACTCTTTCTTATTGCGTTCATAAATTCCCTCTTTCGAGTTCAATCTAAAAACCATAGATATTGCCTAATTATCGGGCCCTAATAATTAAACAAGTGAAATCAAGAAAGAATAAGTAATCCGTTATGGGATTCAATATGTGGAATTCAATCTTCAAACATCAACCTTCATGACACACTCTAACCCTAGAACGAAAGATTTAGCCACGCATACTCATAATCACAAGACAATGATTTGATGAAATAATGATGAAATGATTAATAGATGAAAGAATAGGAATTAAACCTTTGTTCAATGAAGTATGGTGCTCCACAATTTGCTCCCAAGTTTGAACTCCCTTCAAAAACTAAGTAAAAGAGTATTTATAGTGTTTACAAAAGCCTAGAAATAAGTTACGCCAAAGCCTAGACGAAATAGGACTTAAAAACCCGCTCCAGGGGCGCTATAGCTGGCGCCCCGCGCCTCAGAACGCGCTCAACTAGGCAGAACCCGTCTAATCTCGCACGCAATAGGCCCGCTCCGCGCTCAAAATGCGCCAACAAGCTGGGCGCTTCCCTGGCGTGCCGCGCCACCCATGGCGCCAGGCCATTTTCCTGGTTCCGTCGTTCCCAGCTCGCGTCGCGTTGTGCCTTCGTGTGCTCGATCCAATCCTCAATCCAAATCCAATCTTTTCTTGCTCGATCATGCCCTTTAAAGCTCCAATTGCAGTTCATAACAACCTACAATCATACGACACAAAATCAGTGCAAAATCACATCCATTAACTAGAAAACGCGCGAATAAAATCCAAACGTGAGAAATTATTAAAAAATTATAGGTATAAAATTCCAAACATCACCACCCCACACTTGAACCCTTGCTCGCCCACGAGCAATTACAAATAACTTTCCAACCTAGGTAGAGCAGGTCTGCCTATGATTATGGTTGATACCGACCAGTGAACGAGTGCACACATAACTACTATGGGTCTAACAATCATGCCAACAATTTATCAAACATCAAAACATGAGAACAACCACCCCAGGACAACTCAAATGCGCAAACTCAACTCATTGCAACCATGCTCCCACAAAGTCACACCTATCTACTCAACCAAGAAGCCACGACTTCACCTACCTCATGCAAACCGTGTGCCCTCACCAAAATGAAGCAAGAGAGTGTCCCCCAAATATCACACACAACAATGAATATCAAGAATAGAATGGGGACAATAGCATAGAAAGAATTCACTCACTCTCATGAAAATCTCACATGTCACACACGATGTACCATAGGCTTGCCCGTAGTGTAAGACTCCACTAATGTAAGCTCACTCCAGTCGGGATTAACTAGGACTTTAAAAGGTTGTAATGTAGGCTAAGGGGCTGGTAGGATACATATGGGTAATAGTGACTACCTCCCTGAGCACTTTAATACATCACACTCAAATTAAGCACATATCTCCTCAAAACCAACAACCACTTCACCCAACCAACAAATTTTTTCTTCACACACCTTTTTCAACAAGGTATTAATTTTTCTTTTAAGCACACACTAGCAAGGATGGATATTCTTTTTTTTTTTTTCAACTCTCAATTTTTTTCAATTCTTTCCAAACCTTGCCAATGCTCCTTCAACTACTTCACAATTTATCAAGTATTCCCCTCATTGGTTCCACTCAAAAACCTCCCAATACCTCAACCACAACTCCACAATAATATAAAATCATCAATTAAAGTGCTTAAGGAGTAAAGGGTCAAAAGAAAGAAATTTAGAACAAGTGGGTAGGCTTGCGGTGTGGGTACCAACAAAAGGTCAAAGAGATCACAACAATCAAGTCCAAGGTGTATATAAGGGTAGGAAAATCAAGGTCAAAGGCTTATCTAAGAAGGCCTGTATCATCTCCCGACTAGAGCAAACCTAGGGTTTCGCTTTGCACACATAAGGGGCAAGTTCTAGACACCAATACGCAACATGGAGCACAATATAATATGTCTCACATCACACATTTCACACAGTCCACACAAAATGATTCCATCACAACTCTCAATCAACAAATAGAGTGCAACTTGTGAAAAATTAAGCACTAATGCACAAAGGTTCACAACAAAGTCAAGTGAGTGGACTCAAGCATCTCAAGGGGGTCATTCTATTTTTTCTAGGCATGCATCACAATTTAAAACCAAAAGACACCACAAATAGCAGATGCTCAAGTCCAAGTACATCGGTATCAAACAAATCAAAGGCACCTAGCATTCTACCTAATTCTTCGTCTAGGGCCACCTATAACTAACTACTCTAATCCTAAAAAGAAAGAAAATAGAAAAACTACCCGGTTCAAAGGCCTCCCCATGGAAAAGAACCGAGGTCATAAGAAAAACCACGGGGTGGATGATATGTACCTCTAATAAAGACTAAAAAAGAAATTTTTTTGCAATTTTTCATTAGTTTTTTATTTTTTTCATATATTAAAGCAAGAAACAAATAAAAATAAAGTCAAGTGACAAAGGAAAAATCCTAACGGTACATGCATCCCTAACCTCAAAAATAAAGGGGAGTTCCCCCACCCCACACTTAAATCTAGCAATGTCCTCAGTGCTAAAAATAAGAAAGTGTAAGGGTAAAGAAAACTTCTCTGAAGACCAATCGGCCTAGCCGTTGGCGCTAGCATCATCCAAGCTTTCGTATAGCATGAGGTACTCAGACTTCCCCCAACAGGTCATCAATATTAGGCAGGGGTGAGGACACCCTGCACTTAAACTCGACATTACATGAACCTGCAATCCAAAGAAAAATAAAAACTACGTGACACTATAAATAAAATAATACAAGTACAAACTCGGGTTGCCTCCCGAGAAGCGCCTTAGTTAACGTCGTGGCACGGCGACATTTTTTACTCACTTCCAGCATTTATATCTTCTCTTATTACGACGAACCTTTGCTTTCTTCCTTTCTTTGAGGGAACCCATCTTCAACTTCACATGTGATGTGTCACTGCTATTTTGTTCCACATTCTGCTCACACAGGTCATTTGGTTTACTTCCATATTCTTGTGTGACATATTCAATCATAGAGCACTCTTCAACCTTAGTTATATGTTCCTTCTCATTATAAACCTTGAAAGTAACCTTTTCTCCATGCGCTCTAACAGTCATCTCTCCCAGCTCCATGTCAATAATTGCCTTCGAGGTGATTAAGAATGGTATCCCCAAAATGATTGGAGCTTCTCGGTCCTCTTCATAGTCTTGGACTACAAAATCAGCAGAGAATGTAAACTTACCAACTTTAAGCAACACTGTCACGACCCAATTTTCGGGGCCGTGATGGCACCTAAGTGTTACATCCTTAGGCGAACCACGAATAATTAAACTGACTCATAATGATAATTTAGATAGAAATATTTCAATAAAATGTAGGTGTAGACATCGACCCGAAATACAGTGTCAATAGAGCATCTACGAATTCTGACATCCGATATATATAATATATAATACAAGATGTAGGAAGCGACTAAACACTAAGGTGGATCAGACGGTATGCCACCGCGAACCATGCGGTTGGCTTACCTCAAGCAAAAATAGCCACAGCCTCGAACGGATCAGATAAGTCCAGCTGTCTGACTAGTAGAAGGATCTGCACATTTAAACAGTAAGTTATGAGCCAAAGCCCAGTAAGATCATCGACAGGCCCGCTAAATTACCCTTTCGGGACAAGTCTTTGATAATGCATAAGCAGATAACGGAAGTACAATCCACACCTTTACAGTAACCCATAAACATTACATGCGATAATATAATGTTACAACAACACAAGCAATAATACGCGAATACATAACATGGTCAATAATATAAAGATACATAATATAGGCAGCATATACAATATTATATTGATACTATGGCATAAGCAATAATGTAATAAACACACAGCATGGCGATGATATATCTCGCATACCACATAGGTAATGATATACCTAGCACATAGCATAAGCACACACCCTGTGCGGCTTTGTTTATAGGTCATAACGCACCACAGGCCTCTGTCCCTATAAACATCTTTACTTATAGGTCATAACGCACCACAAGCCTCTGTCCCTATAAGTCTCCACATCTAGGTCATAACGCACCACCGGCCTCTGTCCCTAGATGGAATTTTTCTTCTAGGTCATAACGCACCACCGGCCTCTGTCCCTAGAGCATATCAATAATACACCGGCACACAACATCGACTATACACAAGTCACGTTTGTGCTTTCTCTTTTTTTTATAAATATAACGAGTAGTACATAATACTATCTACTAGACAATGCTAGTCAATTAAGTACTCGAGATCTTACTTAACAAGATCAAATCTTATCCGCAAGCAAAATAGAGGTCAAGTCTCACTTACCTCAAAATCGGCTCAAGTGGCTATGGAACGACCTCCTTTCCCAAACGATGTGCCTCCGTAAGACTCCTCTCTGAGCCAAAGAAATAGTGTCGCACTCGTAAGCATGTGAGGAAAGGATTCTAAGCCCTTACGCAATTTAAGAGGCAATTACCAAAATACCCCCGGGTCGGACGTACCCAAAAACCCGTAAAATTTATGTTTTCGGACTCCCCATACTCCCACGAGTCCAAAAGTACCATTATTGTACATACCCGAGTCCAACTCGGTCATTTTTCCCATTTAAAAATGGGTAAGAATAGTTACCTTGTGTTTAGGAATGATTTTGGTACTTCAAATTCCTCTTGGAATCACTTTTAGAAGCTCAAAACATGAAAATAAAAATGAATGCCCACCTTAGTATATATAGCAGCCCGCAGCTTTAAAGAGTTGTACCACATGCTGTCCAAATTGTACCTCACTGGATAGCTTTCAGTAAAATATCCCAAACTTTTCATAGAAATATCCAAATGATACGAGGTTGGTGGCATTAGAAACAAAACTCAAAGAGCTACAACTTTAATGTTTTGACTCTTTTCCAATTCCTTATGGATTGATCTGAAAAATCGATTTCTTTTCGGCTGAACAGTAAAAACAGAATTCAGCAGCTTTTTTTTTTTTGGCTTTGCACCAGGTCAGCCACTATTTTTGGGTCCAAACGGGACCCTACGAAGCTCAGAATGACCCCAAATTTTGTACACAAGTCATACAAGACTTGTGTGACATGTTCGTTAAGACGAAACTCAATTCGGATCTCTAGAACTCGAAAAGTGCGTCCCACGGGAAAGGGTCAAATTTCGACTTTCGCCAAAATAGCGAATTTTAATCAAACGACCCTGGAATCCAAATTCGAAAGTTGCTACAAGTTACAAATGACGATACGAACCTAACGGAACCCTCAGATCTCTCATCGGAGTTTGTTTACTCAAATCGAGCTCGAAAACCTCTTTTAACCTTTTTAAACTTCCGCAACGGAGACTTTATCAAAAGTCCTATCAAACGAGGTCCATTTTCACTTCTGAAGGTTGCTACAGGTCATAAATTACCATACGAATCTAACGCAACTTTCAGATTTCACATCAGAGCTCATTTGCTCAAATCGAGCTGTGAAACCTCTTTTAGCCTTAACGAACATCCGAAACGGATGTCTTTCTCTGATACCTATCTAACAGAGTTCGTTTTAGCTAAAAAATTTCAGGCATGTCATAATGGACCTTACGGAGCTTTTGGGATTGTCGACACGTAAATCGAGGTCCCGATTCTCAAAATGACTATTTGAGGTCGTTACAAACACATCCTCCAACTTACCATCAGGGTGAGTGAGTGATCCATCCGCCATCTTAAGAGTAAATGAAGAGGGCTTGATTGCTCCTAGCCCTAACCTTTTGCAAACAGATAGAGGCATGAGATTTATACTCGCACCCAGATCACACAATGCACCAGTGATATTATGCCCTCTAATGGTGCAAGGAATAGTAAACCTCCCAGGATCTTGAAGTTTTGGAGGTAACTTACTCAAGATTGTGCTGCACTCCTCAACTAACTCAACCGTATCTATCTCATGAGGCTTTTTCTTCTTGACTAAAATCTCTTTTAAGAACTTTACAAAGGATGGCATCAATTCAAACACATCAGTCAAAGGAATGTTAACTTGAAGCTCTTTCAACATACTCACAAATTTTTTATACCGAGCCAAATCCTTCGATGGTATAAGTCTCTGCGGGAATGGTGGAGGCGGCAGAGGTGCCTCCTTTCTCTCTTCTTTCGTCCTTACCTTCTCCACTTTTTCAACTTCTTCTATTTCAGCTCTCTCTTCAGACTTGGCCATCAGCTCTCCACCTTCAATTAAAGTCACTACAAGACATTGCTCAGACCATTTTTTAACAGTGCTTATTTCTCCCACCAACTGCCCCAACTGGTGCTCTAGGTTCTTTTGAGCATTGGCAAGATCTTGTATGGCCTGTGCATGGGCTGCAGTGTCAGCTATCACTCTCTGCTGGCCTGCCATTATCTGCTTTAGCATATCTTCAACTGAATTTCTAACCTGCTGTGGTGGAGCTGGAAGTGGTTGGTAATTATTTGGGGCTCTCATATTGCCTTGATAATAAGCATTACCAAACTGATTTTGACCCTGCGACCTGTTTTGATTACCCACGTAATAAACTGACTCTGGATTAGAGGAGCAAACCTCTATAGCATGATCTTGACCACAAACCTCACAAAAACTCTGGAGTTATTGCACTGGAGCTACTTGTAGCTGAGTCTTTGGCAGAGCTAGCTTGCTAATTTGATTGGAAATAGCATCCATCTTCACCCTCAGCTCTGAAACTGCATCTAACTGAAGTACCGCAGCAGATTTCTACGTAGTAGCTCTGCTATCTCCCTGCCAATTAGGGTTGCTCTGCGAAAACTTGTCTAGTAATTTATAGATCTGGTCAAAGTTTAAGGCCAGTACTTGGCCTCCAGCAGCAACATCTACCACGATCTTAGTATGCGCAGTCAACCCCTCCACAAAAGTGTGTGCAAGAACCTCATTGGATTTGTTATGATGTGGACAACCTATCAGTAAAGCTTTAAACCGCTCCCAGGCAGAATACAAAGACTCTCCTTCTATCTGTCTGAAGGACATAATTTCACTCCTCAGCCGGGCTGTCTTAGCAGATGGATAAAATTTAGCTAAGAACTTTTTAGCCAAATCATCCCAAGTAGTGATAGACCCAGGCTTTTCAGCCTTTAACCATCTCTTTGCTGCCCCAATCAGTGAAAACGGGAACAATGTCAAGCGAACATAATCAAAAGGAACTCCCGTCGGTGTATAAGTATCACTGATCTCCAAGAAATTCTGAATGTGTTGCTGCGGATCTTCATGAAGTAATCCACTATATTGCCCAATCACATGCAACAACTGAATCATGCCGGACATAATCTCAAAGTGCCCGGTGATAGCGGGCTTAACTATTCTAGACGCTACCCCCTCCAGGCTGGGGAGAGCAACATCTCGCACAGCTAAGGTGCGTTCTTCTGCCATTCCTGTAGGTAAAGATCAAACAGGACCTAATATCTGAAACAACACAAAACTCAAAACAAAAATTAAACCTGAATAGATAATAAGTAATCGTTCAAAAAGAAATCCGTCAATTATTAGTCCCCGGCAACGGCGCCAAAAACTTGTTGCTTCCAACACACACGCAAGTATACGTGGTCAACAAGTAATAAAGTGATAAGTAGAGTATCGTTCCCACGAGGACTATTCAGACTGAACTCCTAACAAACAATTTCTTAACAACTATTCAAGTATCTTTTTTCAATGGTGAGAATTTTATTAACTAAAGAACAGTAATTTAAATGGTGGAAATTCAGTCAAACAATGGGGCAAACTTTGGTTGTAAACAATATTAATGAGACGGTCCAGGATCAGAGCTACGACCAATCTAGTTGAGTTTTCGAATTGATTCCACTCTCAAATCCCGAATTACTAACTAATAGATTAAATGTACCCGTGAAAACCTTTCGATTCTTCACGGTCTATACAGGCTACTCCAATCCTTATATGTCTATGGGTTGAATTACGTGCTCGCATTAACGAATTCTATTATTAGTTAAGCTAGGCGAGCAAGTATATGTCTATCCTACTCACAAATTGGTTCCCCGATGCCCCGGTTCAAAATCTAGCCCAACTCTTTCTTATTGCGTTCATAAATTCCCTCTTTTGAGTTCAATCTAAAAACCATAGATAATGCCTAATTATCGGGTCCTAATAATTAAACAAGTGAAATCAAGAAAGAATAAGTAATCCGTTATGGGATTCAATATGTGGAATTCAATCTTCAAACATCAACCTTCATGATACACTCTAACCCTAGAACGAAAGATTTAGCCACGCATACTCATAATCAAAAGACAATGATTTGATGAAATAATGATGAAATAATTAATAAATGAAAGAATAGGAATTAAACCCTTGTTGAATGAAGTATGGTGCTCCACAATTTGCTCCCAAGTCTGAACTCCCTTGAAAAACTAAGTAAAAGAGTATTTATAGTGTTTACAAAAGCCTAGAAATAATTTACGCCAAAGCCTAGACTAAATAGGACTTAAAAACCCGCTCCAGGGGCGCTATAGCTGGCGCCCCGCGCCTCAGAACGCGCTCAACTAGGCAGAACCCGTCGAATCTCGCACGCAATAGGCTCGCTCCGCGCTCCAAAACGCGCCAGCAAGCTCGGCGCGCCGCGCCACCCATGGTGCCAGGCTATTTTCCTGGTTCCGTCGTTCGCAGCTCGCGTCGCGTTGTGGCTTCGTGTGCTCGATCCAATCCTCAATCCAAATCCAATATTTTCTTTCTCGATCGTGCCCTTTAAAGCTCCAATTATACTTCATAACAACCTACAATCATACGACACAAAATCAGTACAAAATCACATCCATTAACTAGAAAACGCGCGAATAAAGTATCCAAACGTGAGGAAATATTACGGAATTATAGGCATAAAATGCCAAACATCAGTGAGACCCCATTCTCACTTGCTTATGCATTGGACTCATGTATCCCCGTGGAAGTGGGTGAACCCAGTCTTTGGTATGCCCACACCACCGAGGATGCCAATCAACAAGCCATACGCATAGAGTTGGACCTGCTCGAGGAAAAAAAAGAGCTAGCCTTGGTTTAGTTAGCAGAACAGAAAAGGCAGATTGAGGCATACCTCAACGGGAAGGCCAAATTAAGAGATTTCAAAGTTGGTGATTATGTGCTAAAGGCTTCGAATCAATCAACGAAGGAAAAGAATGAGGGGAATAACTCATTACAAACTGGGAGGGACCTTACAGAGTTAAAGCGATTGTTGGAAAGGGATCTTATCAGATCGAAGACTTGCAAGGCAAACCTGAACCTTTGAATTAGAACATTTTAAATTTGAAGCGGTATTACTTTTAAAATCAAGGTAAGCATTCCTTGATCATTTGAAATCCGCGACAGCCTCGAGCTAAAAAATGCTCCAAAAGGCTTTGGTCGAAATATTCGACCTCACCCGCCCTGTTTTACTTTGCTTGAACTTTTTAGGAAGCGGATAAGACGATCATCAGTGCTCGGATCTTCATCAAGATTCACACCCGAAAACTGGAGGAAGTGAGAAGTGGGATGCGGCCGAGATCAGCTTCGAGCCTCCCAACCGAAGTCTATCTATTTGGCAACCGGGGACTGACGTCCAGGAAATAGATTAGTGTATTTGCGCCCAGTAGTGGCATGTCATTAACTTGTTTTTGTGCCTAAGTACTACTTAGACTAGGCCTTATATAGAAAGCCAATTACGGCTCGTCGATATCATCAATGAAATAAACGTGATTTAATGTCTCTTTATTTCTATGATCTTATATATCGAGAACTCTTCTCTTTTTGTATATAACGGGGTTATACTTTAAATGAATTGACTCGAGGACGAGACGTCGTTCTAAGTTCACATCGGAACTACATGAGTTAAGTCTTGCAAGCAAAATTATTCTACTTGTCTGGCTGAAAACACTTCATGAAGCAAAGTGAAAATTTGAAACAATTGAGTGCAAAAAAAAAAAAAAAAAATTCATTCAAGAAAGGCCCGAAGGCCACAGAAAAATTTACATTAAAGGGCCCGAAGGCCTACACAAAAACAAAATAGAAGATGAAAATAGGAACGCTAAGCTTCGGGCCCATCTCCCCCCTCAGAGGCCCCATCATCGGCATCCGCGGTATCCTCTCCATCTTCATCTTCTTCTTCTTCATCCTCGGCATCCTCATTGCCCGAACCTTCACTTGAAAGAAGATCGTCAATAATGGCTTGGGCTGCTTTATCTTTAGCCTTGGCAATTTCTTCCTCCAAATTCAGCTCACCGGCAAGACATTGGTTGAGCAGCTTCAACTGAGATCTGATAACGGCCCAGCGTTTTGTACAACTCCGCCCTTTTGGCTTTGTCCTTAGCCCTCTCCTTACGATCAACAACTTCTTCTCGAAGTAGCTTAACCTCGGCTTCAAGGGTCGGGATCTTGTAGTTTTTGCCTTCCAGCCTTCTGATATGAAGCACACACTCCTTCAGCTGCTCATGGTGCTTGTTGGCTTCCTTCACGAATTCATTCTTGACTTGGGCCAACTCCGCACCAAGCCTCGCAACCTCGGCGTCTAGCTTCGTGGCTCAGCTTGGAAACCATCACCAAGGGCTTGAATCTTCGTCTCGGAAGCGGCCTCAAATTCACGCAAGTCGAAGCAAGACTTGGACAACTTGGCTTTCAATTCAGCTATTTGAGCATTGAAGCTGTCCCTTTGTCTATCCCAAGCACCGGCAACGCGTTTAATCTCCTCATGTCTTGCGGTTTCAAGATCAATAAGCCTCAGCGATAAAACGAAGCCCTAAATGGGAATTAGTGAAAGATCAGTATAAGACTATGCCCAGAAACAAAATAACATTGAAGATGTCAAGGCTTACTCTGAGTGCGTTTGCAGCAAGAGTATTGGCTAGTTAAACCGGAGGAAATTTTTGCACGACGGAGTCCTCTATTGGAACGAGCAAGGGCATAAGGCTCAAAATATCCCTTCGGGTGCTTGATAGAAGGTTTGAAGAAGTCAACACTTCGAGCTTTCGCAATGACCTCGCCGAGGTCGAAAGCCTTGCAGGTTTAGATTGCACCCTAGTAGCGCTAACATCTGCCTCTTTCTCAATAGCAGAAGCCCCGACTCTCCAACTTTAGCTTTGCCTTTAGCCCTGGCAACAACTGCTTAGAAATCATGCTCCAGATCCTCGAGGTCCACCACTTCGACCTCCCTACGAGACTCCAAACCCTCGGCGTTCTCATCGCTAGGCTCGTCGATCGGCCTTCGGCACGTTTTAATAACCGCTTCGGGCCGAGTGGAGGTCGTCGCCTCGATTCCAGGATTTTATCGCTCTTCTCCTCTTCACACCTACAAAGAACAACGTGGAAGGGTCATGAACACAAAAACGAAGAGAAACATATGCAAATGTATTAATCAAAGATAATATTTTGCCTCACCATTTGAGGATCCTTGGCCTGAGGACCCCTTCGAAGACTTTGAAGGCTTTGAGTTCCTTCAAATCACCAACAAAACCTGCAACCGAAGCCAATTTATCATCAGATTCGGTATCATCTTCACCCTTCTTCTTCCCTTTTCCTTTCCCCTTTTTGTCCTTCTTCTTGTTGACGGCTCGGTTGGGAAGACCTTGCACCAAAGAGAAAAGAATTAATGGCAAAATAAAAGCTTCGGACGACATCCTTGATGAAAGATTGTAAATAACTTACCGTGCCTTTTACATTTCCAACTAAAGCTTTGCGCCATGTCCATCCAAGACCGAATGGGAGGCGGGCGGGCTCCAGTCACAGCCTTGACCCATTCAGTCAAGCCCTCGGGAGGGACGATGTAACCTTATTGGCTAAGGAACAAGAAGTGAGTTAGGTCAGAAACAAGGATAACAGAAAATAAGAACATTGGCAAAAAAGGATTATGAACGAGGGGACACTTACGTGTTCTATTCCACTTTTCTGGAAAGTTGGGGTCGGTCGTTAAAGTGCCGGTCTCCAAGAGAATGCAGCGATCACACTATCCTCGATCTCCGTGATCCTCACTCTTATGGAGAAGCGCGTGTTTACAACAATTGTTCAAGGCTACGACCCCAGCCTTGTGAAAATATGGATAGTAGAGAGAGATGAGATGTTGGAGAGTGAAATCCACCTCGGCTTTCCGACTCAGCCAGTCCAGACATTGCACGACCTTCCAGACACGGGGCCTAGTTGATCCAAGCATAAGTTATATGCTCGACAGAATTCATCAATCACTGTGTGAACGAGGAGAGAAAACCCGATGGTAAACGGATAGGTGTATGCGAAGCACAATCCTTCCACATGATCACAACATCTACTAGCTGGATTAGGGATAACAACTTTCACTTCGGGTCCGAAGTCACAATCCTTTCGGATTAGTTCCATGTGAGCTTGGGTAAGGCATGTGGGCATCGTTTGCACAGGTATATTCCTATTTAGCTCCTGCTGATCGGCTGATTGCTTTTGCAACCTAAGGTCCTTACTGGTGTCGAAGTGTAAGGGGATAATTTGGTGAGGCTCGAGCTCTTGCTCGAGGGAAATATTTGGGAACTTTTTCTCTGGACCCGAGGGTCCAGCCTCGGCAGTGTGCCCACCCTCGGTAGCAGGAATTCGCTCCCGGTCTCTGTAGTGGCCTCAATATCTCCATCCTCGTCCTCGACGTCATCGCCTGCCATCATCCTTATTGCTGACCTCTTCAGCGTCAGCGGTAGCTACAACCATGGCGTCATCCCCGATGACATCATCTTCTCCTTCCGCGCTGACGTCCTCGCTCACCTCAGCTCTATCGCAGCCGGCTCTAGCCTTGCGCGGCCTAGAGCTACTCGCCAGTGATGTTACTTCACCACTGCCACCCTCTGCTTCAATAACTTACAGCAGCAGAATGGCGGCGATGAAATCGCCATAGCATTAAGGGCAGAGGTGCGTGAAATCTTATCGCCTAAATTGCTGGAGTCTTGGGTAGAATGCGCCGCAGACATGGCTAAAAACTTCAAAAGGAAGAATTTCTTAAGAGCTTGGAAAGAAAATGGAGTTTGAATAATCTCGGCGCTGGATGTGGATTTTCTCTTTTCACTGTAGATGAACAACAACAAAGTAGAGAAGTGAAGCTTCAAATGGAAATATTTATAAGAAATCGAGAAGGCAACTGGCGAAAGGTCATCATTATAACGTTGGGAGAAGAGAGAAAAATGGCGTGACCCTTCGGCAGCCAGTGAACGGCCACCACATTTCACAGAATAGTGATTTGAAAGGACTTGTACAGTTTCTAAAATTTTGAAACGCTATGATAGGGTTGAACCACGTCACTCTCCCGCGGAATTTCATTCCACTCCTTGGTCACTTCGGCATTTGTCCGAGGAGTGGGGGACTATCTGTATTGGGTGAAAATTGATTCGAAGACGTAGGACCTCGATAGTATGGTTCGGAGCTGACCGAGCAGATGTTGGCAAGCTATGAGCCGAGATGAGCAACAGGTCGCCGAAGTCAACGACCGAAGAAAGGAAGCAAGGTGTTTGCCTCGGTGAAATGTCACCTTAGTCGATCGCGAGGCCATGCACCCGAAGCTAATAGCCTAAGCTTCGATAGATAAGGTCGTCTACAGTCAAATGGTTTTTCTCCTATTTCGGCTCACTAACTCCAATATCTAAGAAGTGGAGGCATGCAGATCTTAGTGGAAACGTGGAATCGTGGCCTTGTGTTCCTGCTAGTCTATAAATAGCTTCTCATTTTACAGTGTAATCATTCAGAAATACATACAGAAACTCTGCCAAATTTTGTACTCATCTATATATATTGAAATTACATTATTTACCTACACTTTCGCTTATTCTTGATATTGTTTCGAATTGGATACTTAAATTTTCTTGTATTCACAACCCGAATTCGATTTGTGATCCTAAATCAGTATAGGCCAATACAGGAAATGGATGATTATATCATCCAAAAATTATTTACTTATGAAAAAGTTGTTGAATTTTGAAAGGGAAGTTTGAAAAGTGGTTGTCTGTTAACTTCTTCAGGGGGTTTACATAAATAGGATATTCTAGCACCGCTCTCTTATTTTTGCCTCTGTAAGAAAATCTTTAATTTTTAGCTCCAATCGTCAAAAGTTACAAGTAAGCTCCCGGTGATTGCATGATTTCCAAGCCTTACTTGGCGACCGTTATGAGTATTTCCTGTAACTTCCGGCAATTGAGGCAAAAAATTAAATATGTAGCTCCTTACAAAGGCCGGAGCTGTTAAAGCAGTGACACAAATGTCCTATGAGCGTAAAAACTTAATTTCATTGAGCGAAGTGCAGATATAGCCATTTTTCTGTGTGTCATTGTGGTTTTATCTGTTTGTTGGCGCACCTTTGTAGAAGCTATGCTGTTTTGCCTATTTTTATACCATTCGGGTTTAAGTTCAATCCAAATTAAGCCAAATTCAACCCCTTTTGGTTTGAAATCAAAATCTATTTTTTTCCTTCTGCTCAACTTCAAATCAAAAGATTTGTATTTAATTTGAATTTAAGCTTAACTTCACATTTTTATTTAAGGTTTTTTGAATTTGAAAATCTAAGTTGAGTGAATATTATATTGTGATTCAAATTGAATACATAATATAAACTCTGATGGTCTGCAAGTAAGTGGCGACATTGAAAGTAACTTTTCAGAAATTACTGAAAACTAAATGAAAAGAGTAAAATATGCCGCGCAAAAAAAAAAAAAATCTTCTAAGGAAATGGATAGGTTAGGCCATCAAAGGTAACATTCCAATTAAAGTAACAATTTGGCCCCGTAGTCTGTTTGCTCCGTGCTAATGAAAACTAGCCAGCGGTACAAAACTCTTTGAAGACTAGCTAGTCCAGCATTTTATACTGGAATTTGTGAACAAATTTTCAAAATCCCAGTATTTTATAATGAGATCACTTAATATGAATCTCCTTAAAAATTACTGGAATTTTGAACGTGTTAGTTTAAAGTTCTTGTATAAAATATCGGGACTTTAAATATGAAACTCTGAGATTTTTCTGAAACTTTGAACAAAACTCCAGATTTTTTTACTAGAGTTAGTTCAAAGTCTTAGATATTTCTACTATGGCTAGTGTAGATGTTGTTTAACACCAAGAGGTTGTAAGTGTGCCCGGGGGAAGTAATTTGGCTATTTCTCAATTAATTTTTAAAGCGTGGATAAAACTCAATTAGGGCGTCTAAAACTGGTTAGTCATCAACTTTTCACCCAGTTAAACCCATATACCAATGAGCAAGGGTGATGCATAGAAATAGGAATATTTACACAGAAGTACAATTTTTAGAACATAATTACCAAATATAGCAACATTTTAGTAAAATTACTCATTATAGAGGAAGGGAGAAGTTAATTACAAACATAGCAAAAAGATAGAAATATTTTCTCATAACATACCAAACCCTTACATTCTTCCTCCTATTTCCCCCACTATTACTCTTGCTCCTCCCATTTCCCCCTATTTTACTTTTCCTCCCACCATTTCCCTCAATTTCACTTGTACTCCTCCCATTTCTCCCAATTTTACTTTTACTCCCACTATTTCCCCAATTTCACTTTTTCTTATCCCATTTCCCCCAATTTCTCGTTGTATCTCACCGTATCTTGATGTTTCTCAACTACCAACTATCTCGCATCTCATTGTATCTAAACAACCGTCTCGTATCTAACCGTATCTCGCCTACCAACCACATCGTATCTCATTGTATCTCACTGTATCTCAACTACCAACCACCTCGTATCTAACCGTATCTCGCCTGCCAACCACATCGTATCTCATTGTATCTCACTGCATCTCAACTACCAACCACCTCGTATCTAATCGTATCTCACCTACCAACCACATCGTATCTCATCGTATCTCACTGTATCTCAACTACCAACCACCTCGTATCTAAGCGTATCTCGCCTACCAATCACATCGTATCTCATTGTATCTCAACTACCAACAACCTCGTATCTAACCGTATCTCGCCTACTAACCACATCGTATCTCATTGTATCTCAACTACCAACAACATCGTATCTCGTTGTATCTCAACTACCAATCATCTTGTATCTAACCGTATCTCGCTTGCCAACCACATCGTATCTCATAGTATCTCAACTACCAGCCACCTCATATCTAACTGTATCTCAACTACAAGGCATCTCGTATCTCGTTGTATCTTTCCGTATCTCACTGTATATGCATTGTTCTGCACTCGTATCTAACTATTTATAGGCAGTATTTAGATGTTTCTAGACTGTTTTAACATTTGTTTCATCCCGTTTGTGCGTTATTTCTCACTGTTTCTGAACTATTTCACCTTTTTTGCATCTTTTCACATTAACTTTACACTTTGTTTAAGACTTTTTCACTAGCTATTTTAGACTGTTTCAGCGCTGTATCTGAATTATTTTTGCTCCGTATCGAACTGTATCAAACTGTTTCTGCACCGTTTTAGGTTGTGTTCAGCACTGTATCAAACTGTTTCTGCACCGTCTCAGGGTGTGTTCAGAACTGTATCAAACTGTTTCTGCACCGTTTTAGGTTGTGTTCAGCACTGTATCAAACTGTTTCTGCACCGTCTCAGGGTGTGTTCAGAACTGTATCAAACTGTTTCTGCACCGTTTCAGGGTGTGTTCAGCATTGTATAAAACTGTTTTTGCACCTTTTCAGGTTGTGTTCAGCACCGTATCGGACTGTTTTTGCACTGTGCCAAACTTTTTTAGACTATTTCTAGGTTTTTCACTGTTTCAGCACTGTATCTACTTGTTTCTGCACAGTTTCAGACTATTCCAACACCGTTTCACACTGTTACAACATTGTTTTAGGTTGTATCAGACTGTTTCTACATTGTATCTGGCCATTTCTAGACTGTTTTAACATCGTTTTCATTTTGTTTATGTGGTTATTCAATTGTATTTTTTCTTAAAGAAGTCTGTCCTTGTGACTCGTAATCATCCTCTCCCCAAGACAAATAAAAAATAAAATATCCACCTGCTGCCTATTCAAGTTGACACATTTTGACTACATAGATCACAAGCTGACAAAACCATATATGAGTATACAAGAAAATGTCATCAATGAACAGGACTAAAGCATCAAATCTGAACCTCCAGTATTTAACTAACTTGCAACGAGTGCATTGTTTAGTAGTAACACTACCACAAACAGCACAACCAGCAATCTCCTCCATTCTCCGGCGATCAGTACATAAAGTCACCGGTGCCGATGAAACAAAAGTATGTCGCCGGCACCGTCAACGACAAAGTATCTAGAACCAATATAGGAATAGGATTGTTATAACAACGTTGTATAGCTGTTAATATAAAGTGTAAATTTAGAATTCAGATCCACTGCTACGAACTATTAGATCCACCAGAAAATTGGGGAGAAACAGATCCAAAAGGAGTAGAGAAATCTCCGGCGAGACCACCAATTTGGAAATTTCCTAATTCATACTCTTATTTCTCTTCTGATCACTTTTGTTGTTTCTACAACAAAGCATTTGTTAATGGTCTGTAGAACAAGAACATGCTGAGACCTATGCTTCTTCTGATACTATTTTATTAATATTTCTCTATCTTTTATGGGTTTTTCTTTCAAAGTTTCCATTTTTAAGGGTCTGCGGGTTTGCATATTTATACTTTGTGGGTTTAATTTCAAAGTTTATATTTTTATTAACCTTATGTGGCTTTAGGTCTTGCTTCTGCTTTTTTCTTTTTTGTTATGTACTGTTGAAGGATGAGTTTTGAAGTTGACAAAGGACCTGGTTCGAAGTGGACCACGAAAAGGTTCACAGTCAAAGTGAGAAGGTCGGCTGTTCAACGGGTTAATCTAGTCAGAGCTGAAGAAGGAAAGAAGAGAACAACTGGAGTCAAAGTTCCAATCCTACCAGAAGTTGAAGAATCTAGAAGCGATGCTGAGAAGGACGCGGTTCCTAAACGTAATTGGATTAAGAACTAAGGCAAATTAACTTACGTTTTAAATAAGGAAATATGGGTAACCTTGTTTAAAACTGATTTCAAAGAGGAAAAGGATTCCTAAACTTAGTTGGATCCGGCTAAGTCTAGTGCCTATATATAGAAGTTAATTTGGTCAAATTCGAGTTGTAATCTATCCGCTTGTTTAGAAGCATTAAGTAGATATTACTTTTGAGGTTAAGTAGAGGTAACCTTACCAGCTAACGTGTGACTGTGAAGGTTCTAGGTACTAGGGGGTTCTAGTTCCTTGATTACATTACGTTGTAGTCTAAAACTTGCTCGGGTTTTCCTTTAGTGGAAGAGTTGAAATCCCAAGAGGTTTGGTCGTGGTTTTTTATCCCTTGAGCAAGGATTTTTCCACGTAAAAATCTCTGTGTTCTTTACGTTTCCGCAATTTGTTTAGTTTCAGAGATATTTAAAATTTGCAAGGAACCTAGTTCTTTGTGAGTTAGGCACAGAAAGTTAAAAGCAAGTTTTAGGTTTAAAAATCGGGTAAGGACAATATTCACCCCCTCCCCCTCTAGTATCTTACGAAGGTGCACCAAGTGCAACAAGTGGTAGCAGAGCAGGTTCTCTCGAAGAAAGATTAACATCTTGAGAAGGATCTGAACAATGAGTGCACCACCGATAATCACCGAAGGACAATCTGTCAACACGCCTCCTCAATTCAATGGCCAATACTATGGATGGTGGAAAGGAAGAATAGAAGACTTTATTCAAGTTGAAGACTTCCAGCTATGGATCATTACCAAGGATGGACCTCTTATTCCAAGTTAAAGTGTAAATTTAGAATTCAGATCCACTGCTACGAACTATTAGATCCACCAGAAAATTGGGGAGAAACAGATCCAAAAGGAGTAGAGAAATCTCCGGCGAGACCACCAATTTGGAAATTTCCTAATTCATACTCTTATTTCTCTTCTGATCACTTTTGTTGTTTCTACAACAAAGCGTTTGTTAATGGTCTGTAGAACAAGAACATGCTGAGACCTATGCTTCTTCTGATACTATTTTATTAATATTTCTCTATCTTTTATGGGTTTTTCTTTCAAAGTTTCCATTTTTAAGGGTCTGCGGGTTTGCAAATTTATACTTTGTGGGTTTAATTTCAAAGTTTATATTTTTATTAACCTTATGTGGCTTTAGGTCTTGCTTCTGCTTTTTTCTTTTTTGTTATGTACTGTTGAAGGATGAGTTTTGAAGTTGACAAAGGACCTGGTTCGAAGTGGACCACGAAAAGGTTCACAGTCAAAGTGAGAAGGTCGGCTGTTCAACGGGTTAATCTAGTCAGAGCTGAAGAAGGAAAGAAGAGAACAACTGGAGTCAAAGTTCCAATCCTACCAGAAGTTGAAGAATCTAGAAGCGATGCTGAGAAGGACGCGGTTCCTAAACGTAATTGGATTAAGAACTAAGGCAAATTAACTTACGTTTTAAATAAGGAAATATGGGTAACCTTGTTTAAAATTGATTTCAAAGAGGAAAAGGATTCCTAAACTTAGTTGGATCCGGCTAAGTCTAGTGCCTATATATAGAAGTTAATTTGGTCAAATTCGAGTTGTAATCTATCCGCTTGTTTAGAAGCATTAAGTAGATATTACTTTTGAGGTTAAGTAGAGGTAACCTTACCAGCTAACGTGTGGCTGTGAAGGTTCTAGGTACTAGGGGGTTCTAGTTCCTTGATTACATTACGTTGTAGTCTAAAACTTGCTCGGGTTTTCCTTTAGTGGAAGAGTTGAAATCCCAAGAGGTTTGGTCGTGGTTTTTTATCCCTTGAGCAAGGATTTTTCCACGTAAAAATCTCTGTGTTCTTTACGTTTCCGCAATTTGTTTAGTTTCAGAGATATTTAAAATTTGCAAGGAACCTGGTTCTTTGTGAGTTAGGCACAGAAAGTTAAAAGCAAGTTTTAGGTTTAAAAATCGGGTAAGGACAATATTCACCCCCTCCCCCTCTAGTATCTTACGAAGGTGCACCAAGTGCAACAAGTGGTAGCAGAGCAGGTTCTCTCGAAGAAAGATTAACATCTTGAGAAGGATCTGAACAATGAGTGCACCACCGATAATCACCGAAGGACAATCTGTCAACACGCCTCCTCAATTCAATGGCCAATACTATGGATGGTGGAAAGGAAGAATAGAAGACTTTATTCAAGTTGAAGACTTCCAGCTATGGATCATTACCAAGGATGGACCTCTTATTCCAAGCAAAACTGTTGGACAGCCACCCAATCAGCAAATTGTTCCCAAAGATATATCTGAGTATACTGATGCTGATTTCAAGATGGTGGAGAACAATGCAAAAGCTAAGAGGCTCATCATATCTGGACTTGGTCCTGATGAGTACAACAGAGTTTCTTCATAGAAGACTCCCAAAGAGATTTGGGATTCTTTACAAATTGCTCATGAAGGAACTTCACATGTAAAGAAGTCAAGGATCCAGATACTGAAAAAAAAGTTCGAGTTATTTGCTATGGGTGAATCTGAGTCTATCCAGGACATGAGGACCAAGTTCACGATCATAACAAACGAAATGAAATCACTAGGTATGGTTCTGACCAATGAAGACTTAGTTGAAAAGGTGATCATGATTCTACCTGATTCATGGGAGTCAAAGGTTACAACTATCATTGAGTCCAATGAAGTGGATAAGATTGAACTAGATGAACTCGTTGTCAGTCTGAAAACCCATGAGCTTATGAAACAGTCAAGGATGAAGGTGGAACCTAAGAAGGAGAAGAACCTAGCTCTAGAAGCAACTGGAGGTTCTAAGTATGAAGTATCTGAGCATGAGATGGCTCTAGTTAATGTTGTACGAAAAACATTAGGCTTCGAAAGAAGAAGAACCAGAGCCACTCCTGCCAAGAATAACATAATTGAAAATCCCGACTACTTAGGGTGTTTTAAGTGTAATGAGAAGGATCATACTATAAAGGATTGCCCATTGTGGGATATTGAGTGGAAAAGGTCTGGAGCTTCAAAGGAGAATGAACCTAAGAAGACCAAACGTCCTCCCAACTTCAGAGCATTAAGGAGGAAGAAGACAGATGCCTTCTATGCAACATGGGGACCTTCTGAAAGTGAAAGTGAGGAAGAAGAATAAGAACCAGAAGATGACTCTCCATTGGCACTGATGGCTGATAATGAACCTTCCATCGATGATACACCTGAGGTAAGTCTGGATGAACTGAAAACTATACTTCATACTTGTTCTTCTATGGAATTAAATTTGCTTGCCTTGACTTTAATTGAAGAGATTGAAACATTGAGGTCTGAAAAGGAACAAGCACTTTCTGAGAAGGACCAACTAATGTCACTTGTGTCTGATTTTTTAATGAGAAATAAAAACTTGGAAAAAGCTAAAACTGATCTTAAAAAGGAATTAATTGCCAGTGAAACTCAAGTTTTTGAACTAAATAAGAAAGTCTCGGCCCTTGAATTAGAAACTCTTCAATTAAAGGAACAGGTGCTTTGTGAGAAGAAGCTAGGTTCTGCACTCGAACTTAAGAATCAAAAATTGAAAGAAGTGTCTGGTAAGCAAGGAGTTAGTGAAGCTCAAATCAACCTTGAAACTGAGCTTGAAAAAAAAAACCAGGCTCTGCATCAGGAAACTGAGAAGAACCGGGTTCTTCAGGAAAAGGTTGAAAAAGCTAACTCTAACCTCACCAGACTCACTAAATGGAACAAGTCTTCTGAAGCTTTGAATTGGTTGCATGAAAATCATAATAGAGGTAAAACTAGATTAGGACATAGGAAACCTTTGCCTGCTTGGAACCCTAATAGTAAATATGTAGGACTTCCTTGCAACAAACTCTGCTTCTTGTATGGTAAGACTGGACATATCAAGAATGAATGCAGTGTCGCAAAAGGTGCAGTGGAAAAGAATAAAAAATCGATTTTACCTTGTTGGGCCAGAAAATATTTGATTCATCCCTTCGATAACAAAAAGGGACCCAAGCTTGTCTGGGTTCCTGTTACTAACCCTTGATTTTCTTTTGTATGCTGGAGTGAGATAGAACAACCCAAGCTGGATTCTTGATAGTGGATGTTTCAGGCACATGACAGGAGATAGAAGAAACTTTCTCTCACTCGCAGCATTTCAAGGGGGGTAGTGTGGCTTTTGGATGAGGCAAGAGCGGTGAAATTGTTGGTATTGGAAATGTTGGGAGATCTCTCAATCATGCTATTGATAATGTACTCTGTGTGGATGGATTGAGGCACAATCTTCTAAGTATCTCTCAATTATGTGATAGAGGAAACTCAGTGAGTTTCATTTCTGTAGGTTGCACTGTAAAGAACCTGCAGACTGGTGAAGTGATAATGGAAGGGAAACGAGCTAATAATGTGTAAAAGGCTACATTAGGTTCTCTTCCTGAGAATAATTTGACTTGTCTGAATGTGCTGGAGAATGATAGTCAGTTGTGGCACAAGAGACTAGGACATGCAAGCCTGACTCAATTGAATAAGTTGGTGTCAAAGGACCTGGTTCATGGAATGCCAAGCAAGAGGTTCAATGACATCAAGATTTGTGATGCTTGTGTGAGGGGAAAATATGTAAGATCTTCATTCAAGTCAAAGAAAGTGGTTAGTACTTCTAAACCACTTGAGCTGGTTCACATGGATTTGTGTGGACCAATGAGGGTAAGGAGCAGAGGAGATTAGAGATTCGTAATGGTAATAGTTGATGACTACTCCAGATACACATGGACCTTGTTCCTCAGATCTAAAGATGAAGCATATGATATGTTCGAGGACTGGGTCAGAGTCAATCAGAAGAAACTGGGGGTTCAACTAGTGAGTATAAGGTCTGACCATGGTACAGAATTTGAGAATGCTAAGTTTGCAGATTATTGTAATAAACATGGTGTGGATCGCAACTTCTCTGCACCAAGGACCCCTCAGCAGAATGGTGTAGTAGAGAGGAAGAACATGTCCTTGGTCCTTGGAGGACATGGCTAGAACAATGTTGTTGTCAAGCGGTCTATCAAAGAATTTTTGGGCTGAAGCAGTCAACACCGCTTGCTACTTGCTGAATCGATGTTCTATCCGTCCTTTGCTAGAGAAAACTCCCTATAAGCTCATTAGAGGCAGGAAACCTAATATTGCACATCTCAGAGCTTTTGGGTGCAAATGTTTCGTGCATAACAACAGGAAAGAACCTCTAGGGAAGTTTGATGCTAGAAGTGATGAAGCCATCTTCTTAGGATATTCTTCACAAAGTAAAGCTTATAAAGTGTTCAACAAGAGGACCTTGATTGTAGAAGAAAGTGTGCATGTGGTATTTGATGAATCTGAAAGTGCTACAAACAGACAAGAAGATGATGATCAAGAGATTGGTCTTGCAAGAGATGAACCTGTTGAAGACCCTGAGAATTTGAATGGAGTTAAAAGTTATCAGGATGATAAAGATCAAACTCAGGGGGAACTAGAAGGCAATCAGACAGGGGGAACTGAAGAGCAAAATGAAGAAGACCTAGATGATTTAGTTCCTCTTGGGAATGACACTCAGCAGATTCAACCTAAACCTTGGAGATATCAAAGTTCTCATCCACTGGAGAACCTCATGTCTGATCTAAACACTGGAGTGGTTACTAGAAGAGCTTTGAAGAACTTCTGTGCATTCTTTGCATTTCTATCCTCAATAGAACCAAAGAATGTACGTGAAGCACTTGAGGATCCCGACTGGGTGATTTCTATGCAAGAGGAACTTCATCAGTTTGAACGCAGTAAGGTATGGCAGTTGGTCTCTCGACCAACGGACAAGTCCATCATTGGTACTAAATGGGTCTTTAGAAACAAGCTGGATGAACATGGCATAGTAACAAGGAACAAGGCAAAACTGGTGGTTCAAGGTTGCAGCCAAGAAGAAGGAATAGATTATGATGAAACCTTTGCACCAGTTGCAAGAATGGAGGCCATTAGGATGCTTATTGCTTTTGCAGCTTATATGGAGTTTAAGCTGTACCAGATGGATGTGAAGAGTACATTCCTTAATGGTTATTTGAATGAAGAGGTGTATGTGATTCAACCACCTGGTTTTGAAAGTACAGAGTTTCCTGATCATGTCTACAAACTTGAAAAGGCACTGTATGGGTTGAAACAGGCTCCTAGGGCTTGGTATGAAAGATTGTCTGGGTTCTTATTGAAGAATGGGTTTACTAGAGGCAAAATAGACAATACTTTATTTTTAAATTAGAAAGCCAAGGACCTGCTAATTGTTCAAGTGTATGTAGATGACATCATCTTTGGTGCTACTAATGAGAACCTTTGCAAGGAGTTTTCCGACCTGATGGGAAGTGAATTTGAGATGAGTATGATGAGTGAGCTAAATTTCTTCTTAGGCTTACAAATCAAGCAATCTCAGGAAGGCACAATGATCCACCAGCAGAAGTACATCAAAGAGCTACTAAGGAAGTATGATATGAAGTCTGCTAAGGATATGAACACACCCATTGCTCCTGGAACGAAGATAGATCTGGATGAAACTGGTGCTTCCATTGATGAAACTAAGTACAGAGGAATGATTGGTTCTTTGCTGTATTTAACTGCAAGTCGTCCAAATATTATTTATAGTGTGGGGTTGTGTACAAGGTTCCAGTCAAAACCAAAGGAGTCTCACTTAACTGCAGTCAAGAGAATGTTGAGATATTTGAAAGGAACTCAAGATCTTGGTTTATGGTACCCAAAAGGCGGTAGTTTTGATCTTATTGGGTATGCTGATGCTGACTATGCTGGTCACTTGGTTGATAGGAAAAGCACATCTTGGATGGCACACTTCCTAGGTCCTTGTTTAGTTTCATAGGCTACAAAGAAGCAAAATTCAGTGGCATTATCCACAGCTGAAGCTGAATATGTAGCAGCTGCTTTATGTTGTTCACAGTTATTATGGATCAAGCAGCAGTTGGAGGACTTTGGAATCAAGTGTGGACCAGTTCCAATCTTTTGTGACAATACCAGTGCAGTCAATATTGCCAAGAACCCGGTCCAGCACAAGAGAACAAAATACATTGATATTAGGCATCACTTTTTAAGGGACAATGTTGAGAAAGGCCTAATTACTATGAATTTCTGCAGGATTGAGGATCAAATTATTGATATCTTCACTAAGGCATTGAACATGGTACAATTTGAAAAGAACATGTTTGAGCTAGGGATGACCAAGATACAATGAACGAAGCAGCACCTGGTTCTCCCAATGATTGGCTAGTGAAGTTTTCTTGTTTTTACTTTGCTTAAATTTGCTTAACTTTGCTTAGTTGATTCTACTATGAAAATTTAATTGTTTTTCTTGCTGACCTGTTTGGAACCTGTTTTCATGACTTAGATACTTGCAAATTTTTTAAATCTAGGATATAATTGAAGAAACTGGTGCATGGACATTCAGGTACACATTCTATATCACTTACTGAATATAATGTTGTCTTACGTGGCCTAAATTGTTACCAATCACCCTTACTTGGCGCCGTCTTGGTGTAGAACTTTTAAAATTCAAATTCTTTGAACTGTGATGGCGTCAGCTCTTATGCGTCATAAGTAGTAGCAACTTTTTCCAATCCCATCAACCCGTTACCCTTCCCGATACACCTAAACCCTTCCATATTCTACTACTTGATCAAAGACATTGTTTCTATCGGCTGAAAAAATTAAGAGCTCTTTTAAAAAAATTTCTCTCTCTAAAAACACAACTCTCTGTAAAAGAAACGAAAATGTCGACCAGTTCCAAAGTAGATTCTCAACTCTCTTCTCCAAGACTCCAAATTTCTAAACTAAATCAAAAGGCTAGGCAACTGGCAGCAAGTCGTTCTGTGGCTATGGCGAGAAAGTTTGCAAAACTGAGACAGAAGTTGTCGAAGGAAGCAACTAGTAAGGGGGAAAGTGTTCCAGAAACTGGTACGGAGGAATTGATCATGGAGACGGTTCAAGAAATCGTTCAAGAAACTGAAAAGGTAAACCCTAGTTCTCCTATTGGTACTGTAGTTGTCGATACTAGTTTACCTTCTATACCTGTAGATTTAGAAGAACATGTTGTGAATGAAGTAGAAGATAAGGAGAATGTAGTTGTAGAAAATCCTGAGAAAGATGTCGAAATAGAGGTTGTTGGTGTTGTTACTAAAGAAACTGAGAATAATGTTGAGAAACCTGTTCGAGAGACAGTTCCTGTGGTAGAAAAAACCGTTAGTGACAAGGGAGAAGGAAAATCTGCTGAACCTGCTAAGGAACCTGGTTCGTTCTCTGGTTCTGTAGCAGGTGATGACGCAGATCTGATTGATGATTATGTGGAAGAGAATGTAGAAGGTGTAGGTTTTACTGATCCTTTAGATGCTGTGTTGCCTGAGCCCAATCCCACTCCTCAAGCTAGTGAAGGTTCCTCCAGTGAGACAGATGTTGTGGTGGTGGAGGAACATATGAGATTGGGAAAGAGGCCTGTGGTTCAGGAACAAAAACAAACTATGAAGAAAAGAAGGCTAGTAAAGGGAGGAGAATTTGTAGGTAGTTCCAAAATGGGCAGTTCTGGAGATGCAGAAGGTATGGGAGAAAGCAGCAGGAAGACAGTGGGTCATGCTAGGAGACCTGCTTCTCGAGGTTCTGTGAGAGAGCAGCATGAGAGGATTGTGGAGGAACCTGAGGTTCGTAGGAGAGGTTCCAAATCAAAGCTGGTGATTGGAGAGGACAAGGAAGACAAGAAAAGGAGGGTGGCCTACTATAGAGGTCTACCAATGGTGAAGGGTAAAATTCTTACTGACCTAGAGCTTGAGGGAATGACTCAGCTTGGTGCTAAGTTGAGGGCTCAGGGGTGGTTGAACTTGTTCAGTGATCGTACTAGACAGCTGAGGGAGCAAGAGGTTCGAGAATTTTATTCCAATTGCATGGTGAGTGAAGGTATTGTGACAACCATAGTCAAGGGACTAGTGATCCAGTTTGATAGTGTGGAACTGGGTGAGATTTTGGGTGTTCCCTCTCAGGGCTACGATGAGTATATGAGGAAGGCCGGCTAGAGGAGATGGTGTGTCTGCTTTGGAGGTGACCCGAAAATTTGTAGGGAGACCTAGTCTGGCAAGGGCTACACAAGTAAAGAAGAAGGCAATGCAACCATTCTACCCGTTGCTCTTTGAATTTGTGCTGAAGAACCTACTGCAGAGGGCAGAAAGGAGGAGTGAGGCCAACTTTCTGGATATGACCTATATAGACCTGCTAGATCGAGAGGTTCGTATTAATCTGCCTGAATTGATGATCAAGCACATTGGTAGGGTAGCTGATATGGGGTTATGCAAACATGCTCTGGTCTATAGATTTCTTCTGGGGAAGGTATTTGATTTCTTTGGGGTGCTTGTTGGTAAGTGGACTGAGCCGGACCACAATGACTAGTTTGGGAGGAACATTCTGAAGTCTTGTGACTATGTGTTGGATGGTGAACCTGCTGATGACCCAGAGCATATGGAAGAGGATGCAGATGAAAGGAGGAACAATAGAATGGACAGGAGGATTGAGGGGTTCAGGAGGCAGCTTGAAAGGCAAAATGATGAGCTGGCCTGGTTGAATGCTGAAAACACAAGGCTGGATGCAGAGCTGGAATGTAAAAGAGAAGGAAACTCGCGTCGCCTCGCCTTGTTGCTTGCTCACTTTAACATCCCTGATATTTCCCAATTCTGAACTAGTTCCTTTCCCTAGACCATTCTTGGTTCTTTTATGGCCTGTTTTCAAGACAATTTTATATTTTGATTTGTAATATTTTGAATGATGTTTGGATGTTTTAAGCCGGTTTTGGCACTTTTTTTTGTTATAAATATCCTATCTACTAGTATTTATTGTCTGAAACAGGTTCCTGATGTTTAAAGGTTGGCTTGCTGCCTTAGGCAATAGAGTCAACTAGACTTAATTTAAGTTGAGCAGGTTCTTACAACTGTGAAACTTTTCGATGATGCCAAAAGGGGGAAGTTAGATGTTTATTAGTTCATTATATGTTTGTGACCTATATTCGCCTAACTGTTATTACCCTGGTTCGTGGTTAGTGGTTGATTTTTACAGGTTCTTGAGAGTATAAACACTTGGTGAGACAACATGGTTTGTCATCATCAAAAAGGGAGAATTTGTTGAAGGATGAGTTTTGAAGATGACAAAGGACCTGGTGCGAAGTGGACCACAAAAAGGTTCACAATCGAAGTGAGAAAGTCAGCTGTTCAACGGGTTAATCTAGTTAGAGCTGAAGAAGGAAAGAAGAGAACAGCTGGAGTCAAAGTTCCAATCCTACCGGAAGTTGAAGAAGCTAGAAGCGGTGCTGAGAAGGACGCGGTTCCTAAACGTAAATAGATTGGGAACTAAGACAAATTAACTTAGGTTTTAAATGAGGAAATATGGGTAACCTTGTTTAAAACTGATTTCAAAGAGGAAAAGGATTCCTAAACTTAGTTGGATCCGGCTAAGTCTAGTGCCTATATATACAAGTTAATTTGGCCAAATTTGAGACGCACAAAAGAGATCTCAACAGAGCATATCAAGTATAATCAGATCGTGAGAAGCTTCGTGTGCAAAAACAAAGGCTGAACAACAGAACCTTACGAATGAGCAGTTTCATAGATAAGTCTGTTGTTTAGTTTCTTTGTTATAGGCTATTGAGTTGTAATCTATCCATTTGTTTAGAAGCATTAAGTAGAGATTACTTTTGAGGTTAAGTAGAGGTAACCTTACCAGCTAACGTGTCGCTGTGAAGGTTCTAGGTACTAGAGGGTTCTAGCTCCTTGATTATATTACGTTGTAGTCTAAAACTTGCTCGGGTTTTTCTTTAGTTGAAGAGTTGAAATCCCAAGAGGTTAGGTCGTGGTTTTTTATCCCTTGAGCAAGGATTTTTCTACGTAAAAATCTCTATGTTCTTTACGTTTCCGCAATTTGTTTAGTTTCAGAGATAGGAAAAACTTGCAAGGAACCTAGTTCTTTGTAAATTAGGCACAGAAAGTTAAAAGCAAGTTTTAGGTTTAAAAATCGGGTAAGGACACTATTCACCCCCCCCCCCCTCTAGTGTCTTACGAAGGTGCACCAAGTGCAACATGCACCCATAAAGTATTGTTTGTTATAAACATTTTCTTTCGTTGAGAATTAGAAATATTTGAGGTCAAAAATATATTTAGGAGCAAATGGAGAAAATTTGGTTAAATCAAAGTGCTTATAAGTCAAAGTCATAAGTTATTGATTACCAACCTAAAATATTTTAGTGATTTTGGCTCTATAGTAAGTAGTTGCGGTGTTTTTTGAACGTGCGGTTACTCTTAATAGTTAAAAGCTTAGTGTTTAACCTGACTAACTTATCATTATTAAGTAGTAAATAGTATTTAATGTAGTTATGCATATAAATTGATCATGGTTAACTGAGAAAAAGTGAATACATGAACATACATATCATACATCTATAAGTTTGGTATAAACAATCGACATGAATAAATTTTTATCGTCTCGTTGATATCTTAATGCAAGCTCTAACACTAAAACCTTTTATTTTTCTAATACAAGTATTCTTAAAGCCCAGTCGTTCATGCTATGGCGGAACAACTAAAATGTATGTATTTATGCTTGAGATATGCATTGTCAACCGTAGGGCTCAAACATGTTGCCGAACTCTAATTAGGGATGTGCAAAAATCAAACCGGTACCAATAGCCGAACCGCTGATGCTATCGATAAGTAGAACAGTATCGGTATAACGGTATATCGATTCGATAATGATATTGATTTCTAATACCGATAAGATATCAGTACGGTAACAATATCTATATATCTTTATCACTACTTTACCAATAATCGATAAGGTATTTTTTAAAATTTATATATTTTATTTTATTTATTATTAATATATTTATCCTTTTAAGTGTTTAAATGTCTCCTATATGAGTTAATTTTACAAATAAGTTTAGTAGCAGAGTAGAATCTGTCCTCTACTGAGGGAACTCCATCAATGGTGGAAGAATGTCAATGATGGTGATAGTTAACGACATTAGACATTGAAAATTTGTCCAAGTAGACAATGTAAGTGAATCTTTGTGATTTAGTATCAACTTGTATTTCTTAGTGTTACGTAGTAGTTGGTGGTTGCTTAGAAGCCTCCTCTGCCACGGTACACAATACGATCATCGAGAATTCACGCATTATTTCAGTGGTACAAGTAATATCTGTTACTGAACCGTTAACTACCGAACCGTTAAGAATCGATAACCGATATACCAATAGCTTATCGGTACGGTAATGGTTTTTCATGATCATATATTTTTAACCGATATATCGCATCCGAACTGTACCGACCCATAAACACTCCTATCCTAATCTGTCACTTGAGAGGCATGTTAATTGATTTGCGTATAATTATGGGTAATTATATTAGTACTTGATCATAATTATACACTAGTAATTACTTTATCAATAATGAATATATTATAAGTGAAGTATTGCTGCAATCTAAATCCGAAGATGAAGCTAAGCAACCGAATCAACAGCGGAAAGTAAAGATAAAAGTTTGACACAACTTTACTTGCTTGAACGACACCGAGGAGCTGGTCTCGGTACGATTAAAGTAGAAGGAAAGAGCACCTAAACTATGCAACAATCCCCAAGAGAACAATGCCTCTTGCAAACTAAATGATCAAAGAGGAATTGTTCAATCGAATTCACCGAAAGCCACAAGTTCCGATGACCCCATCAGGTTTTCTCACATCTGAGACTAAAAGAGTAGATGCCCAAGGCAATTCTCATTCAATAATCATTATCCAAAACTAGCTACTTACAATGAAATGGAACAAGGTTTATATAGAAAATATTAAGGGTAAGTAAAATGGTCACAGATGACCAATAAAAGCAAGCCACGCAGGGCTGAAATAATGAGTGTTCGGAAGCCTTGACTTCAGTGCTCGGTTGCTTGCTCGAACACATTTAGTTTGTGTTCGGCAACCTTGACTTCGATGCTCGATTGCTTCCTCGAACATATTTATTATCAGGCGCCCATATGACTTCGAACACAATTTGTTGTGTTCGGCTTTGTGCTGCTCAGCGCCAAGGGTTGGTGTTCCGTCACTTTGTCCTCGGGCTCAAATTTTAAGATATAGCCTTCGGCTCTAGCACTTTGCTATTCTTCCTCCCAACACATGCTTCATCCCGACCAAGCCAACTGAATGTGTATATCATGTAGCAATTTAGCTTGGCTTCGTGTCATTGGCCACGGTGGATCATTCATTGACTTCGGTGGATTGTCGAGCACTTAATCAGCACTTCGGGCTGCATCATCCTCCCCTTCTTGAGAAGATTTCTTCTTCAAAATCGCTTCAGCATCTGTCCCCGGTACTTGGCCTGGGAGGTCGATCACATAAGCATTGTTGTTAATCTTGCTCAGCACTTGAAATGGACTATCCCCTCGAGGTGCCAACTTTCCTTTCCTTTGGTTCGGGAATCGCTCTCTTCGGAAGTGAACCCAAACCCAATCTCCCTTCTTCAACTCCAACTTCTTTCGCCCTTTGTTCTTTTTCAATGCCACTTTGGCATAAGCTTCCTTAAGATTCTTCTGTGGCTTGGCGTGCAACTCGAGCAAAGCTTTGGCTCGGTGAGTACCTTAAAATTAGTAATAACATCTCGAGGCAATGGGGTTAGATCAAGTGGAATTAAAGGATTTAAACCATACACACATTCGAACGGGGTTATATTTATCATTCGGTGCACCGTTCGATTGTATGCAAACTCCATCATGGGCAAACAATCAGCCCAGTTTCCAACCTTGCCTTTGGTCATAGCTCGAAGAAGAGCTCCCAATGTTCGGTTAACTACCTCGGTCTGTCCATCAGTCTGAGGATGGTGAGACGTCGAGAATAGTAGTTTGGTGTCGAGGGCACCCAACAAACATTTCCAAAAATGACTCAAGAACTTCGAGTCCTGATCACTCACAATTGTACGTGGCACACCATGCAATTTTAACACATGATCAATAAACAAGGAAGCAACATGTTATGCACAAATAATGCTGCCAATGGGCGAGTGCTCGAACGAGGGCATACAACTCCTTGTCATACGTTGAGTAATTCAAGGTTGCGCCCTTAAGCTTTTCGCTAAAGTAAGCGATCGACTTCGATTCTTGCATAAGCACTCCTCCAATACCAACTCCAGACGCATCACACTTGACTTCGAATGCTTTTCCGAAGTCAGGGAGTTGCAACAATGGGGTAGAGCAAAGCCTCCGTTTCAACTCTTGGAAGGCCCTCTCTTGGGACTCTCCCCACACAAATGGATGGTCTTTCTTTACCAGCTCGGTCAAAGGAGTTGTTGCGGTGCTAAAGTCACGAACATACCTTCGGTAAAAACTAGCTAAACCATGGAAGCTACGAACTTGAGATACCGAGGTTGGAGTTGGCCAATCTTTGATGGCTTAGACTTTTGACCATCGACTTCAACACCATTAGAACTCACAAGGAATTCTAGAAAGACTACATGCTCGACACAAAAAGGCACATTTCTTGAAGTTAGCATATAACTTCTCTTCTCTAAGCTTATCAAGTACTAGCCTTAGGTGTTCGACATGTTCATCCACATATTTTGCTATAAATAAGGATGTCATCGAAGTAAACGACAACAAACTTATTTATGAACGGTTTGAGCACATGGTTCATCAGTCGCATAAATATGCTCGACGTGTTGGATAGGCCAAAAGGCATCACCAACCATTCATAGAGACCAAATTTGGTCTTAAATGCGGTTTTCCACTCGTCTCCGGGTTTCATTCAGATTTGGTGGTAACCGGACCTGAGGTCTGTCTTCGAAAAGCATGAAGAACCACTTAACTCATCTAGCATGTCATCTAATCGAGGGATAGGATGACGATACTTTACCATAATTTTGTTGAATGCTCGGCAATCAACACACATTCGCCAAGTTCCATCTTTCTTCCAGACAAGGATAACAGGAACGGCGCAAGGACTCAAGCTCTCTCGAACAAGGCCCTTGTTCAGTAATTCATCAACCTGCCTTTGGAGCTCTTTGGTGTCTTCGGGATTACACCAGTATGAAGGTTTGTTGGGGATTTGAGACCCCGGTACGAAGTCAATTTGGTGCTCGATTCCTCTCAACAAAGGTAATCCACATGGCATTTCTTCGGGAAACATGTCTCCGAAGTCCTGCAAAACACTTTGTACAACACTAGGCAAAGGGTTATCGTTAGAAAAATCATCATTAGAGTTTAGAAAGATACCCTTGTGTACGAGGAAAATCATCATTCGACCGGTGTCATTGTCTCGTAAGTACTCCCCCGGTTTCATGATTGCACAGATATTGTTGACCTCGGGTGGTGGAGTTTTGGCTTCAGCCACAATTGGCACTCCGACATGAGTCTTGGCTTTGGCCGCTTCTTTTAGCTCTCTCATCCGTTTATAGTCCTCACTGACTTGTTTCGAAGACAAAGGTTTGAGTATAAAACTCTCCCTCCGAGCTTGGCAGTGTAATATTGGTTTGACCGTTGTGGATAACAGATCGATCAAATTTCCACGGTCACCCAAGAATCAAATGACAAGCTTGCATCGGGACCACATCAAACATCATCTCATCATGATAAGCCCCCACTTGAAATTTGATCAACACTTGCTTCGCCACTCTCAGTTCTCTACACTCATTCAACCACTGGAGCTTGTAAGGTCGGGGATGTTTAGAAGTAGGCAGTCCAATTTGTGAAACCAAAGTTAGGCTCACTACATTCGAACAACTGCCTAAATTAATAATCATCGAACACATCTTCCCCTTCACTCGACATCGGGCATGGAAGAGATTCTCCCTTTGGCTGTCATCTTCCTCTTCCATGACCATGGTACTCAAGTTCCTTCGAACAACTAAAAGAACTTCGGGATACTCATCCTCGGTGATTTCACATCCATCGTTCTTGAAGTCAGCTCGATCAGCCTCCTCGATTACTTCCTCATCGGAGTCATCCATTTGCTCATAGATGTTTCTATTGTCGAGCATTATCATGATATGCCGAGTTGGACAGTCTCTTTTCATATGACCATAACCTCTACACTTATGACATTGAATTTTAGAAGCACTGGGGTATTGAGTTTAGTCTTACCTCCCATGTCTTTGGATTGGTTAACGTTCACTCTCCTCTCGAAGGGTTTCTTCGGATCTCGAACAGTGTTAGCACTTGTTGGGTTCGGACTCTTCCATTCTTTACTTCGGTTCATAGAAATTGAAGTAGTGACTCCTCGATACCGATTTTCTTTATCGTCCTTCACCCATTTCTCAGCTTCGATGGCAGCTTCGAACACATCTTCCAACGAGTGATACACATGCATCCTCAATTCAGATGACATATCTCGAGCCAAGATGGTGGCTTGCTCGTCATCTTCTTCTAAATGAAGATTTAATCGTACTTTCACAAAATCATCATGATACTCTTGAACCGATTTGGACCTTTGCTTCAACTCATAAAGCTTTTGAAGTTGATTTTGCCGATACTTGGCATTCACATATTTAGTGTCCATTGCTCTTCTCAACTGCACCCATGTGGTGACTTCGGGATAAACATTCCTTCTTCTCAACCTTTTTTCTAGCCTCCCAGCATGTTGATGCATACACTTCGAATGAAGCAATTGCATGTGCAGCTTTTTTCTCTTCGGTCACCTCATTGGTTTCGAAGATTCGTTCCATTTTAAGCTTCAATTCAAATACTCGTCCGGATCACTAGTTCCTCTGAAGGGTGGAATAGTGATCTTGACATTGTTCAAGTTTGAATCACGAGCACCTCGGATCAGCTCCAGATACTCATCATAATAGTCATCACCCTCACGCTCAATATTTCGATCAAAATTTGCGCCTCGACCTCGACCTCGGAAATTTCCACGATCTCGTTGAACCTGCCTTCGTTGGCCGAATGGTGGTTCATATTCAGCTTTGGGAATTTCTTCTCCGTCGACCTCTTCATCAATGTCTCCAAGTTGTCTTCGGGCCATTGGAAGTGGTAATCTATCTCCTTGGGGAATGCCCAAGTTTTGATAATAAGCTTGGGGATTGCCCAAGTTTGGTTGTTGCACTTGGGGATTGCCCAAGTGTTGATTAGCTCGGGGATTGCCCACAGCTTCACTTCGATCAGCCTCGTCCTTCAACTGTTGTTGTCGAAGGAGCTCAACAAATTGCTCCGGTTTCATAGGGGTGGAGCTGCTTGTTCCAGCGCTGGACCCATGCAAGGCCACGGACACGCTCCCTTGGTCGAGGTTAGCTACTCGAACAATCACTCTTTTTACTTCGGCACTGAGGCCTTGTATCGCAGCCATGAGATCTGCTAACGACACCTTGGGCGCTGCAATGCCCTTCTCTCCGTTTCCAGCCATTGCACCTGCACTAATCAAAGACTAAAACAAATGCTAAAGGTTAGAAATCACCTCACACACTCTCTCAATGGGTGGCGCTCGGGTCCACTCAACTTTGCGGGTTCGATTTTTGTCACTCGAGGAACTTGTTAGCAGTGGCTTCGTCGGATTGACCAATGTCCTCTAAGATCCTTCAAGTTCGACAATAGACACTGACTCTTCGGGAAGAGTGAAGTGATGTTCGACTCGATGGAACGGATGCTGTTTTTACTGCGCTCTGAAAGTCAAAGAATTTTCTATGAAAGTTGGACTTCGGTCACCCCTTGCACGAATTTTTAAAAGCTCAAATTCGATAGTATGATCTCGAGTAGAAGAGATTTACTCCAGAGATCCACTATCATGAATTACCGAACATAAGAAAAGTGAAAACCTAGGAGAATATACCCTTCGTTCCTCTTCGGAATCCTTTCGAACACGCCAACTTTTGTTCGTACAAAAGTGGCCCCTCCTTAGTACGGATAAGGTTTCACCTTATCCAATTTTTCTTTTCAAGCAGACAAACTTTCACCTAGGGTTTTAGAATTTGAAACTTTACCCCTTCTTCTTCAATAGAACAGTGAATCTTTTTCTTCGGTGTATGGACAAAATTTTAAGTTCGTTTCACTGACCGCGATTTTAACAGACGTTGGGGTCACTTTCACTCCGGTAACAATCAACGTCGGAGGAACAATTTCAAGAGTTTTGTGCTAAGAACACAGCTTGCTTAATCCGTATACTGATACAATGTAATAATTTTCCGACGTACGGACGGTGGCTCGAACAAAGAAACTTCGATTTTTAGCTCAAAGAGTCGACCTAAATCAAAGAAAACCACCAGTCTTCATCGATAAACACCAAAACTCAACTGGGGTTTGATATCAACCACTACCACGTCAAAACAGTCCAAAAACACGTCGAGAAACCCTAGTCGTCGATCTCGTACGACAGGTACTCAAACGATTCACCGGACAGTGGCGAGCATCAATCAGTGGTTGTTTAATCCAAACAACAATCCAACAACAAATTTTCTAATTTTCTTCTTTTTACTTTTTTTTTTAATTTTGTTTTGTTTTTGTGAAATAACAACACCAACAACAAACACCAACATTCACAAGAACAATAACAAGAACACGAAACGGAAAACAAAGACACAAACGCGCGAAAATTAAAGATAAAGTCGAATAGGATTTGGGGTTGTAGAAACAAGCCCAAACCGTGCTCTGGTATCAGGATGGTGCAAGCTAAATCCGAAGATGAAGCAAGCAACCGAGCATCGAAGTCAAGGCTGCCGAACACACACTAAATGTGTTCAAGTAAGCAACCGAGCACTGAAGTCAAGGCTGCCGAACACTCATTATTTCAGCTCTGCGTGGCTTGCTTTCATTGGTCACCTGTGACCATTTTACTAGTTTACCTTTAGTATTTTCTATATAAACCTTATTTCATTTCATTGTAAGTAGCTAGTTTTGGATAATGATTATTGAATGAGAATTGCCGTAGGCATTTACTCTTTTAGTCTCAGATGTGAGCAAACCCAATGGGGTCTTGGGAACTTGTGGCTTTCGGTGAATTCGATTGAACAATTCCTCTTTGATCATTCAGTTTGCAAGAGGCATTGTTCTCTTAAGGATTGTTGCATAGTTTACGTGCTCTTTCCTTCTACTTGAATCGTACCGAGACCAGTTCCTCGGTGCCGTTCAAGCAAGTAAAATTGTGTCAAACTTTTATCTTTACGTTCCGCTGTTGATTCGGTTGCTTAGCTTCATCTTCAGATGTAGCTTGCACCAAGTATTGCACTTACATTATTTAATTTTCATATGCAAGGCTAAACATGTTGTAATTACTTTCGATTCGAACGCTGAAAATGGAAGTGTGAATCTAGAATAGTCAATTAGCGAACTTTAGATGGTAGATGATTAAACAACCAAAAACACAGTCAAAATTTTTTTGAGTCTCGACTTCAATCCCAATAGTCTGAAACTAATAAAACGACTAATTTTTTTAACATTTTTGAACTTCAGTACCTAAATAGAGACCTATATGTGCACTAATTTCATCCTTAGTAAATTTTAGGTCAGATAGCCACCTTTAAGAAAATTCATTGATGAATAGTCACTATTATGCAAAATTTTTGATAAATAATCATATAATAATCGATGAAATTTTATGATCACGCTCGAACTTCATTCTGAAGAAACTTCAAATAAAAGTCCTCTTATTTAAAGCGAAAAATACTGAAATTCTAAAACCCAAATGTTTTCATGAAATTCAATATTTTTCAATTCAAACTCCATGATTTGGGATTCAAACTGAAATTCATAAATTTTTCCTGAATTTTGAGAAACTATGAGTATGCTTCTAATGTTGAGTGTTCGTCCACTTTAAAAAGTGACCATTCTTCAAAATTTCCCCTTTAATAAAATCCAATGTGGCGCCAATGGTCCATTCAATCCATAACAACAAATCCAATGTTGTCTCTACGGCTGACAACGGTGGCTCTAACACATTTCGCCGCCGTTCCCACGGCGGCGAAGCAGCAAGAGCCACTTCAAAGACCAAACTCTAAAACCCAAAATGGAAAACAAAAGATAACCACCAGCACCAATCCCAATTTACAGTCCACCATCAAGAAAACAAAGCAAGGCTTTGACAGCAAGAACAAAGAACCTACGTGGCAGTGTGTGAAGAGCTGTGGTGCATGCTGTAAACTTGATAAAGGCCCAAACTTTCCTTCTCCTGAAGAAATTTTTGATGACCCTTCTGATATTGAGGTTTCTTTTTTTCATTTTTATATTCTCTTCGTTTCAGTTTATGTGACACGCTTTCTTTTTAGTCCGTGTCGAGAAGCATGACACATCTCTATATTTAGTAACTATTCAACTTAAAATTTCTCACTTTAGGCTTAGTGAGATGATTTATAACCACACAAGTTTCAATGGCTATTTTAGGCTACAAGTATAGTATCCGAATGGATATGGATCTTTTTTATGCTATGTTGTTTTTTGTGTTATGAGTATTAGTAGTGGGAGATAGAAGTACTCGCATTGTTTCAATTTATCTGTCTTTTTAACTGAACGAAGTTTAAGAATGCAAGAAGGCTTTTGAAACCTGTGGAGATAAACTAAAGGAGTTCGTAACATAGTTACATATCAAAAATGCTATTTGTATCTTATGGACTATGGTAAGACACATAAGGTTTGAAGTGCAAGGGGTAAACTTAGACTAGGATAGGATAGGATTGTGCACGCAATGCCCTGTCCGCTCATGTTTGAGCTCAATCTGAGAAAGAGTCTCTTCTCTTGCTTTAGCTTTAGCCCAGCCGGACAAACTCTGGCATTACACCCATCACCAATGACAAGGTCGGGGCATGAGTGCCCGAAGGTGAGACTACTATGTGGCAGTGGTTTACCGGAGAAGAGGGGACAACTTTGAGACAAAAGGGAGTATTAGATTATGGTTGAATTTAGCTAGACAGAAATGTTACACTTTTTAGTTAAAAGAATTTGAGTTCTTAACCATGGCTAAAGTTATAAAATTATATTATTAGAGATTTTTTAAAAACACTTTAGGACATCCAAAATGAAAAGACTGTAAAGTTTGAAGCTTTATATGTGAATTTTTCTTCTCAGTTATTCAAAAGCTTAGTGGGTTCTGATGGATGGTGCATACATTTTGAGAAGAGCACAAGAAAATGCTCCATTTATGCAGGTGAAACTTTTTTCCCCTAATGGGGTTTGGAGGTATCGATTTCTTATGATTTTTGTTATTTTTTCCTTTTGTTATATGGGTGAATTTCTTGAATTATTTTCTTTTCACTTTGCTTTAGATCGTCCATATTTTTGTCGGGTGGAACCTGCCATCTTTGAGACACTGTATGGGATTGAAACCAAAAAGTTCAACAAGGAAGCTTGCAGGTCATCCATCGATGTTGCTCATTTACTTGATGGCTATAGACTTTGTGAAATCCTTGAGTCTTGACCAATAAATTTCTGTCTGATACTACTGTCTTGATTAATAAATATCTTGATTGCAGTTGTTGTGTAGACACAATTAAAGCGGTATATGGATCAAGCTCAAAAGAGTTGGAGAATTTCAATGCTGCAATATGGGGTTCAACTTAGTTCTGCATTCCTTTTTCTGAGGTTGCTTCTTTTACTCTGGTGCGCTAGATTTTATTTCAAGGTGCTTAGTTCACCAGGCTCCTTTTACTGTCTTGACAGAATTTAAATTCTGGGTATAAATCTTTCATCTTGTTGGATGTGATTGCTAGCAGTATCTCATCAGGTAACAAATAGTTTCTGATCATTTTACTATTTAGTTTGTCTCTAGTTGCTTCTATTCAGTTTAAAGATGGTAATAAACCCAATACATTCATTGTGCAGCTTGTTGCCGTGCCTAGGCAGATCGATGAATCATCGTAGTTGTCAGATAATATCATGTTCTATCACGAGAACTGCAATTGAATTTGGAAAACTCTATGATGCAGAAGCACAAACTAAGGACTTGTAGTTCTTTTGGGTTTTAGATGTAATATGTAACTTGTTATAAAGTGAGATAAATATGTACTATAGTTGGCCTGGTACAGAATGATCATCTTAATGAATTTAGAATACAATGAACCAGTGCTTCTACGAGTGACATCTCTGCTTCTAATGTTATACGAAGCCAATCTTCATCAGAATTTGTGGGCGACATGATAGCGTTTCCTTTATATCATAAAATTCAGTTCATTTATCTATGTATCCTGTATACATCCATAGTTCTGCTTTCTTAAGCTCCTCGCAGGCTAAAATATTTTTGTGGTCACTTTGTTGCCTATATTCAGCTGCTCTTCTGGTTACTTGAGGTTCTGTACCATCATAACTGTGTTCGTGCAGCTGCTCAAAGCAACTTACAAACACAATAAGATTCATGATTCGAGCTTTTCTGCCGCAGGGATTTTTTTTCTCATTTTCCTGATTCTTAGTCGTAATGTCTTTCAAAGACGATAAACTGTGGAAAGTTCATCCGCACGAAGGAGCCAGTGTACACATAAAGAATCTGTTTTGGCAAGAAATGGATCACTAGTTTAGCCAGGTAGGACCTGGAGTGGATGTCGATTATGCTACTTGATGATGTGTTGGTTCTGTTTGTCTAACTTCTTTCTGGTGCAAAAAGGGACATGGTCAGAGCCCATCATTTCGTGGTTTTGTGGTGGAGTCTTCTGTTCTGTGATTGTCTCATGTTGTGTTTTGGTTCAGCAATCAGTGAGCCTGAATTTGGCACCTTTGAGTCTTCTTACCTCACTTGGTATGACGTAAGCTACGGCAATGGTGGTCCTCATGGAGAGCCACTTCTGTCCAATCAAGACACGTATCCAGAATTTTGATTTGGTGTGTTCACCCTTCAAGCTCTTAAGTTAAATTTTTTACACTTCTGAAATTACGAGTTCAAACTTTATAATTTGTTGAAATGTACTATCTTTTCATATGTATTTTTATGCTTCATTATAGTTTAGTGGATTCCGTTACCTAGTAAACAAAGTTGGATCCTTCTCTTCGGTCCCTGGAAACCAAAAAACTTGTCGCACCAAACGCACACGCAAGTATACGCGGTCGATCAAGTAATGAAGTGATAAGAAAAGTATTATTCCCACGAGGACTATTTGTTGAACCCCAAAAATTACCCTTTCTTTTAAGAAAAGATAGGTTTCGGGTAGAATGTTCAACAATATGGGACTCCAAAGGGCTTTCTTTGGAGTCGCCACCTAATTTAGGAGAATTAGGAACCAATTAATTAAATAGTGCGTGCAAGCACTCCGTTTTAAGGAAAATGGTCTATTTCAGAGATTCTAAGTAAGAGGTTCAATTACTTTCGAAAGAAGGTTTCAATTTGAAAGCACTTTCGAAAATCCGTAAAATTACAGTTAATCCTTCGGTTTTCACAAAATAGCTCAAAATGTTAATCTTCAATATGTCGATAAAATGGTTTAAGATTAATATCAAAAATCTAAGATTATAATAAATTATACTTTAAAGAAATATGAATTTAAATAAACTTAGACTTGAAAAGAAAAGAAAGAAAGAAAGGAAAATAAATAAATAAATAAATAAATAATTTTTGCTAAAATAGGAAAACCAATTAATTGGAAAGAAGTTGCACTTTCATGGATAAAAAAAAATGAGTTACTTTTTATTAATTTCGAATTTTAATTGCACACATTATTTAACTAAAAGATGCACAATTCGTAAATAAGATGGAGATTCTAAAGAAATAAAATATTCACAAAATAACTCAATAAATAACTAAACATTCATTCATAATCAATCAAATAAATAATTATCTACGGGGAATTCTTATAGACATGCAATTTCTAAGGGATAGAGGGGGAGAGAAGAGGTTTAGAAGAAGAACCCGGAAATTGACAAACTCAAGGGAGCCTTGAATTTATTTAAATTTATACAATTATATGCCCATGAGCCTAAGCTAGAATAGGCGGCTCAACAAAGCATTTTTTTAAATTTCCTAGATCTTCGCTTCTTGAATCTTGAGCCCCGACTCGACCCCAATGCAAACTCCAAGCCAATGAGCCCATTTGAGTTTATACCAACTCGATCCCAAGAGTATTATGCAAAGGAAAACATAATGATAAGGATTAGTAAATGTAGGAGACGACATGAACAAATGCAAGAAGCTTATAAAGGGCAGTAATATATCCTAACAACATCATGATGATCGGGAATAATTTTGACAACTTAAACCAAAATGATTAAGCGACTTAAACAAGCTTCCAAATTGTACTTCATTACAAACTGACACTTCTTAAAGGAAGATAAACATGCTAAATAGGATCAACTATAAACATAGATAAGCCACACGTTAACAGGAAATGAAGAAACCAAAACAAGCACGCCAATTATGTCTAATAAAGAGGTTTAGTTCATGCTAAGCAGGATCAAGATACAATTTGCAATTTTTACTACACAAAGAGTAATGCGACTTTAAAAGTACACTTTTCACCTTTTAACACCTAAGAGTCTTCAAAGGAAAAAAAATTAGCAGAGCCATTGCTTCCATAAAGGGAATTTACTAACCAATAACCAGAGCGACAACAAACCATTTAAAAATTGTCACTGAATAGTTAGTAAAATAAAGATGCTCGATTCAATTTTCAAAGCCCCATTCAAAAGACATTTTACAAAAAGACTAAAATGAGACATTATCAGATCTTACAGCAACACACACAAGATAAAGAGATATATGACTAACTGCAAGCCACACGAATACGTTTTATGTTATTACATCAAATATTAGTATTAAGCTGACAGCTTAAATCATGTTTATACCATCAGTAAACCAACCACGCAGGAACACCTGAACAAAAATCATTTAACAATCTAAGCCTAAAAAATGAAGCAGCTAACTCCTGAAACATCTACAACCCTTCATGCCATTGCTACCAGACCTCCTTCAAGCTAAAAACACCCCAGAACAACCTGCTGCACACTTGCATACTCCCTCTTTCAATAATCTAGAAGACCTGAGCATCTCTAAGGACCTGCTGCAATCAAAGATGCTCTCTCTTCAAAACTGCAAATCATCAAATCCAAACGTCCTGCCTGAAACTGATCACCCTCACACTAATAGACCTCACTAGCGACTAAACCAAACACCTACATACCAGCCAGGACAACAACACAGCCACCTAAAACCAGAACTAAACACCCTGTTGCTACTTTAAAACAACCAGACACTATTGCTAATTCCCACACAATCTGGATACAAATTCACAGACAACCAGGACCCTGAATTACTCTATCAAATTTGCAGACAGCTCTGAAAGCTTTTACACTTCCAGAACTGCCTTCAAAACAACCAAACCACAAAACTTTCACACCTGCAGCTTCCTCAGACACTCAAGGAACCTCACAGCCTCTAGAAAATAACCCGGAGACATCCCACACTACCTGCAACCACCGGGAACAACATTTACACACTTACATGTCCCTACAATAAGCAGGCAGGAACCACATTCCCTTCTCTGGTGCATTTACACTCTCACAGACAACACTCACATACACACAGCACACACGCACATACACTAGCACATACAGACACACACAAACCACAACAATACAAATAGATACAAACACAGAAACAGAGAACCAGATATACGTGAAGCGATAAAAGCCGACATTTCCCTTTTAATATTTATCTTAACCATAGCTCTAAGCCATTTAGTTTAAAGACATGCTGGTTTATACAAGCTCCTTAAAAGGATGATTATAAAGTTGATTCTCAATCGAATATGGTCCTGGCTTGCAAAGCTTTTATAAGCCTTCTATATCCCTTTTTACAAAGAAATATGACTTAATGTTAGATTGATTCTTTGTTAATCATGGTTATACTACCTGAATCAAACACCTAGATATTTATCCTTAAGATGCTAAGTAAATAGAAACAGGCTACGTCAGAATTCAAGAACTACAAACTAGAACAGGGCTTCAAACTTATGCATTGGGCAACAGAAGAAGATTTATCAACTCAAACTATTCAGTTTCTTATTCCATTAAAAGGTTCAATTCTTCCATTGATCTTGAAACAAGCCGACATTATTTAAGATTTGTAAAAGCAAACATTTAGGCTTTAAAGATTAAAAATTTAACTAAACATCACCATGCTAAACATATTAACAGAAAACAGGATGCGACACAATGAGATACATACATGAGCTTATTAAATCAGCATTTTACCAAAATGGACTTAATAAAGCAAAACAGTTATAAATAAAATGAGTATTACCTTTTGCGATGCAGCAATCCGGGGCGCGGATCCGAAGAATGCAACTCGAACGCGACTCGAGCGAGGTTGACGACTCGAAGAAACGATGAGGCGACTCGACTAACGAAGAAGCGATAACACCAATAAATCCCAAAAAAACCAGTCACAGTAAGGCTATGAACTTCAAACTTTAAACTAGAAAAAACTCATCTATTATGCTATGCCTTTTTTGGTTATCAAAATTTCAGAGACCCTTTTTTCCTCTCCTCTTCTTCTATTTATAGCAGTCCAATTTAGGGTTCTAGGGAGTGGGAGAAAATACCCAAAATGGCCTCTAACGGATCTAATCGGATAAGGTTTTGGCTTGGTACGATCATGAGCTGGACATGGGGACCAGGGAGCTTTGATTTTTGGCGGATTCAGGTTTGAAATTTTGGGGGAATCGGGTCTAGAAATTGGTTATCCGGTTTTGGGAATTATGGGTTGAACTGAAATGGGGAAAATGGGGAAATGGGTCGGGCCTGGGTTATGGACTGAAGTGGATAAGGGAAATGTGTATAGTGTATGTATATGTTGCATAAGTGATCCGAAATTAGAAAGAAGAACGATTTTGGCCCCTCAGTTAGGATTAAATGTGTAATTGAGGGTGTTGCGCGGGTAGGACAGAAATTAGGATATGCCTTGTAATTTTAGCCTTTTCTTCCCAGATTTTATTAATTCACCTTAAAATTTAAAAATTGATTTTTTATTAGAATAATTAGTATTAACTAAAATTTCCGGGACAAAATTGGGTGTCAACACTATTGATTAATTACGAGTAAATCAGACAATTCCTAATTATCTACGCAAGAAGGATCCAAGAGTTGGGAATTTATCTAACTAAAATTAACTAGTTAAACTAAGCAAATAACTAACACGTAAAACACGATTTTGGATTCAAGAAGGGACAATAGTCTAGGGTTATGGAATATCTGCCAATCATGTTGAATTCTTCAATTAATTCGACCAAATAATTTATCTAGGTTACTAATCACAGGGTTAATATTACTCTCAGGACGCTTTCGATACCCTGCTCGCCTATTCAAGCTAGCATAACGCCTATATATCTATGGAATTAGAGTTAACAAGAATGCATTTATATTTCATGTATAATGACTAAGCATGACTGTTAGGTATATTTCTATCCTAACTGCGAAACCATTCCCCGATATCCAGGTTTAGGAACACGCTCTATTCAATCCTATTGCAACCTACGGTTCCCACTTTTGAGTTCAACCCTAGTTCATAAATAGTATCCAATTGTTGATCAAACAATCAAATAATTAGGCTCAGGATATGAATAAATAACCCAATTTAATAAATCAATGAAATCAAATTAACTTAGGAATATCAACAATCATGGAGAATCCCAGAACTCTAGAACTAAACAACTATGTAAAGGAAAAGAGAAGAAAACTCAATGTAGACGTTGAGCTCCAACCCATCTCTAGTATTTCTCTGCCTCCCAAAGGTCCAAAAATCCCTAAAATTATATTTTAGGCTGCTTATATATGGGTTACAATGAGTACAAAACGTTTTAACCTAATACAATTTCGGATGGAAAACTTTCAGGTCATACAGCCACTCTTACAATGTAAGACCTTCTGTACGCTCTGCTCCCAGGTCTCATAGCATCTCTTATAATGTACGACTATTGTAAGGTTCATATAAAGAGTTTACAAAGCTCATTACTCCACTGATTTTTGACACCACTCTTCTTCATTTTTCTACTTCAATTATAACTTCGAAATTTTCCAAAAAGTATATTCATCTTGCTCCAAAATTTCCCCAATTCATACCTAAGTCATTTAATGACACGACCCGAAATTCGGCTAGGCCGTGCGGGCACCCGATATCCTCCCCTAGACCCGTCGGGCAAACCCTTACCAATTAAATTAGAAAAATAAATATAATAATTCATAAAAAAAGACAAGACTTAGAAAAAAAAACACAGACATACTGATACCTTTAAGCTGTACAAAAGAAATTACAGCTGACCACCCAACATACTAGGTTTAGAGTTATCCTGAATCAGAGAAAAGTTACAAACAACTGCCTAGGTCCATCAAGATCTTGCAATACTTCTCTCTTCAACAAACTTCCTTTGGAAATTGAAAATTGTTAACTAGCACTTGGTGGGTCCATAAAGAGATTGCAGTTCTGTTCTCTATGATTAATTAATCAGCATCTTTCAAAGGGGAAGCAAAACTCCATATTTCTTTCTCTACCCTTTTAACTGGAAACATCTCTTCTCACATGAGACATTACTTTCAAACACACCAAGTTAGTAGAATATCCAAAAATAAGCATTGCTGGGCACTCTATAGTATTGGATTTAAGTAAAAGGTAGGGAAAAAATATATCTAAAATGTATCAAATATGCCCAACATCAACACCCCACACTTAAACCTTTATTCATTTACGAACAATTCAATCCAACAATACTTCTCAATGAAGACCAACTATACCTGTGATCATGGTTGATACCAACAATTAAGCCTTTTCACATATATTTTTCACGCACTTCCCCATGTTTCACAATGCCAAAACAATTCAAATAATCAAACAACCTCCGCATGACATCCTAGCCTCAATAACAGACTCTTACACCAAGTTTCTCAAGCCTGCTCACTTACCACGACTGAGATTCTAATAAAATTACCTATCCTTCATGAACCATGCGCCCTCACAACAAAAGAATAAGTCCCAACTCACAAAAGATATCAGAAATAATTTTGGGACTTTAAAGATGGAAAGAATTCACTCAACTCTCATAAAGAAGTTCACATGTCACATAAAAAGTACAATAGGCTTGTCCTTTATATAAATCTCCACTAATGTAAGCCTGCTGAAACGACCTTAGATAGTTGTTTCGGGAGTTAGGACTTCGATTGGCGTGCCAATAATTTTAAAATCTTCGTAAGGTCCATTAGGATCGTGTTTGTAAAATTTAAACTAAATCTTACTTTGTTTGGTAGGTATCGGAAGAATGTTTCAGTTTCCATTGTCGATAAATATTAAAAAGAGATTTTCAAGTTCGATTTTGGCGAATGGGCTCCGATTCGAAATCCGAAAATGCCGTTAGGTTCATATGATTATTTTTGACATATATGAATTTTCGAAAGTAAATTTCAAAGTCGTTAGGATAGTTTCTGCTAAAATGCCGAAAGTTAAAGAATTTGATCTTTTCCGTTTTAGTTCGCATCTTGAGTTTCGGGAGTCCGATTTGAGATCCACCTTAGCGAATATGTTACATATATTTTGTATAATTTACTTGAGAAATTTAGAATTATTTCAAGTATCGTAGGGTACAGTTTTAATTTTCGTTAAGAAAAGAAAATATAAAAATAAAAGAGAAAAGAATTAAGGAAAAAAGGGGAAAGAAAGAAATCATAGGCGGTATTTAAAAGAATAGAAACGAAAGACAAGAAACATAATAGCAGAAAACGTAAAGAGAGGAAGAAAAGGGGAAAAAGAGAAGAAAAAAATAGAATTTTTACTCCGAAGCCTCCAGGTAATGATGTTAATTCATTATTTTGGTTTATTACGTGTGTTTGAATATATTTTAATGATAGAAATTGGGATATTAGCCATTATTCTATTAAGTTAAATTGATAGTTTATAGGGTTAACTGGACCCCGATAATGAAATTGATTATATATTCGTACCCAGGGAATTATGGGTAACCCATAAATGTAATTTATTTAGGGTTTGATTATTTGACTTTGAACCCTGTACATAGGCCTGGTCTGCGCATTGCGTATGTGAATAGGGTATCAGGTTCCTAATCGGATTGCCCTAAGATGTAGGGAATGAAGCCTTTAGCCTAATTTGATATATTTTCTGCTTATTGAATAAGTAGGATCGTTTGGCAGTTAATCCAAAGGATAAAGCGGAAGCTGAGTAGCACTTTGAAATAAGGTAAGTGTTTGTATCCATTTCTTTGGACGCCCTTGGGCTTGCGGATATTCTACCACGTGTTCCTTGCGTGTGTAGCTGTCGATAGGCATGCTCATTACGCCTTAGCTTTTGATTTACATTGTATATTATATGTTATCCCCTGTTGTTGGTATTGCATTGAGCATATGAGCATTGTACTTTAGTTTTGAGCTTGGCATATACTTCCCGGTAACTGATGAGAGTCCCGAGCCGGTGTAGGGTCACATTGCATATACTTCCTGTGGTCGATGAGAGTCCCGCGCCGGTGAAGGGTTATTATTGCATATATCTCCTGGTAGACGATGAGAGTCCCGCGCCGGAGATAGGTATTAGGCATATGTGACTGCATTGCGTCATACCGTATTCATCTCATTTCATTACACTGCATGCTGACTATTGTGTGTATTATGTTGTGTTTTATATATGCAGTATGTATACCATGTTGTGGACATATTTTAGTTGCCTATATGTTCTGGCTATTTTGTGCCCCTAATTGGTTTATATGCGTTAGTTATATGGTTCGGGTTGCACGCCGCAACAGTATAAACATATGGATCGGGTTGCACGCCGCAACATTATAAATATATGGATCAGGTTGCACGCCGCAATAATATTTACATATAATAAGATGTATTTCTGATTGTTGATATGTTCGGGATACCTGTCTATCTTATGTTCCTGGTTGTTTATGAATTTATGGTTCCATACGTGTTTCCAGTTACTATCTGGCTCTGCCTTTTTATAATTTAAATAAGAGGAATTTGGTTTATCTGCTTCTCTTCTCCCTGGCTAGCTATCCTATTCTTTGAGGTGGCTACTCTGCCCCACTTATTGAGTCCTTTTGACTCACCCTTGCTTGTTGTTTATTTCTTGTCTATTTATTTCGTTTCGACAGGTTCGCTCCAAGATTGAGTTCGCCACGTTGTTTAGGAGCGAACATGACTTCAGCTGTCAGGGTGAGCCGGATTTTATTCCAGATGACCACCAGTTTTGTGTTTATTATTTCAGTTGTATTTTACTCCCTTCAGGAGGCGTATGTATTCTTTTGTACTCTTATATGTCTAGTGTGGATAGTCCTAAACTTAGTATGTTGGGTAGTTAGCTATAATTTCTTTTGTACAGCTTAGAGGTATCAGTACATCTATACTTTTTCAAAGTCTTGTTCTTATTAATGAGTTGTATTTTTATTCATTTTCCTAATTCAATTGTTAAGGGTTCGCCTGACGGGTCTAGGGGAGGAGGTCGGGTGCCCGCACGGCCTAGCCAGAAATTCAGGTCGTGTCAGTTGGTATCAGAGCCCGGTTTAGAGTCTATCTAGATTAAGACAGTGTCTAGTAGGAGTCCCGCTGATGGGTACGCAGACGTCTGTACTTATCTACGAGAGGTTATGATGACATTTAGGAAGTTTCTCTTCTTTCTTTCCTAATCGTGCGTTGGTCTGGGATGCAAAATTTTTTTTGTTAGTCCCCTCATAGTAATTATGAACCCTTGCGCGAAAAATCAGCAAGGGGTAGGAGTTCAGGACGAAGCAGTCTAGCGTGGGGCTAGAGCTACTCAAGCTTCGAGAGTTGTGGGTCGTGCTGACGATCCAGTTGAGAAGGCCCCAACTGTATGACTCGCGATGGGCAAGGGAGCAGGGCCTTGTGGTTCCCCTGGCTCTCTACGACGCTTTTATGAAAGTATTGGCGGCGCAGATACTGCAAGAACCTCCTATGAGGTTGCTGCATATGCAGAAGTTCGGTCTCAGAGAGCTCCTGTTCTAGTTCCTAATGTTTTCCCAGTAAATTATGTTTCGGAGGCAGCATGTGTTGTGGCTGTAGTTATTCTGGCTAGTTAGCTAGCCCAGGTAATAGTTCGATTCGAGTGCCCGAGGGGGCTGTATTATTTTATGCGATTAAACCTTCCGATATTCTCAAGCCATGTATCATATAATCCCCTTAATTTTTTTTTTTAAATAATGTAAGCATATCCTTCAGGCTCTCGGTTATCTCGAGCAGCATGGTGTTGATTATTCTGCTTTCCGGTTTCAGAGTCTAGCCTTGGATTGGTAGACTACTTTTTTATCAGCTAGGCAGGGCTTGCCTAAGCTGATTTGGTGCGAGTTTTCTTGTAGATTCATAGAAAAGTTTCTTTCAAACAGCGAGCGACATGAAAAGCACCGCCAGTTTGAGTGGATTAGACAGGGTAGCCTGTCGGTTTTCGAATATGAGATTGAATTCTCTAGGATGGCTAGATATGCACTTGAACTAGTCTATGAACCTTTCGAGAAGATTCGAAGATTTATTGATGACTTTCTCCTTCCTTAAGGTCCCGGATGGCTCGGGATTTCATTTGATGTTGTTGTTGATATTGCTCGGAAGTATGAGGCATACCTAAAGTTAGAGCAGGACGAGTCAGAGTGAGAGAGCAAGAAATCCCGTTGCCCTGGTCGGCAACCATGGTACCTCATTTGGAATCAAGAGTTCTGATTATTTTGGGAGATCACCTGCTAGGTTATCTCAGCTTGTGGCGCGTGATCCTCAGAGTGCGCCAATAATCTGTCAAGATCAGACTCGGTCTTCTCTTTATAGCTATGAGCAGTTTATCTGACATCCATTTTATCCAAAAGATATTAGTATTGTCGTGAGCCCCGTCATTTTACGAGGAATTGTACCTTATTTCAGCAGAAGGCATTCATCATTTTTCTTGCCTTTAGGCACCTACCCAGTCATCGAGGATTCATTTAGATCTCAATCAGCCAGAGAAAAGCCACCATCCGGTAGAGGTCGAGAGCATGGCGGCAATGGTTCTTCAGAAGATGATTATTAGAGTAGTTGCTCAGCTCAGCTGCAGAGACAGTTCTATGAACTGCCAGTCTCGCAGCATGGTGAGGCACCCGATGTAGTAGACCCATAGATTTCTTCTTCCCTTATATGTGAGTAGGTTTGATTCTTCCCATCGATCTGGAAATGGTTTATGTTATCATATTTCCATGGTTTTCGAGGATTTCGCTTATATTAAGAATATGCTGCGGTAGAGGGGTGAGCTTCTGGTATGATTTATTCCGGGCATTTAGGAGACCCTACTAGTTTATCTGGTTAAAATGTGAGATATTTGGGAGTGAGTGTCGGTATTTTCTGCTTGGCATCTTATTGTGCCACCTTCTGTTATTATGTTAAGTCAGTTTACCTCTCTCCTCAGAATTCATGTTGGTTAGATGATAAGATTCCTATTCCTCACCATTAGAAAGTGCCATTGTTTTTTTCCGGTGTAAATGATTAGTAAGTAATACTCGATCTACGTGTCTCCTCTTGGTTTGAGACGCTAGTAGAGTCATGATATTTTGTGAGTTTGTTTCGGTGTTCTGGTAACTTGTTAGAGTTTCCTTCTTATTGGGAGGTTAAATTGGCATGGATGTCGTTCCATAAAGTTTATTTAATGTCTATTCCTTCAATTGCGATTCTTTGGTTAGCCGACACGGATGTACTCTAGCTAGCCAAGTAAATAAGAAGATGAGCTTTTTGAAGCTCTAATTATTCCTATCATTCGGCCATTGCCATCTCTTCTTCGTCCGGCACTAGTGAACTTGGACGGTCTGTGGCCACTTGTGATATTCCCTATGAGCCAGACTGCGTGTCAAGGTAGCCGGATAAGCACATTATTGTGTTTCAATGCTACTAAGGGTAATGGAGAGTGTCGTCCCACCCGTGAATTGAGTTATCGAGCGGTGGTGCTTATGGAAAAGGTATGGAGTTGTGAACTCGAGAGTTGCTGCTGTTTGGCAACTCGATAGGGTAATTTGGTAGCTCAGGTCTGAACCACGTTATGTTTTAGCTAAGTCTACCTTAATCCAGCAGGTTGTACGAGGATGACTATTCCTATTCAAGTTATTTGTATGAGTTTATTCTCTAAGTGGAGGAGTCTTCCTCCAATACTGAATGCTAATATTAAATCTCTAAGGCGGTTCTGAAGCGTAATCTAATTCTTTGTTTCATCAACCTATTCTATATCGAAAAGTAATATCGACGAGGTGATTCGTCGGCGGAATCATGTTAACCTATTCAAAGTTCTATGTATCTTTGTTTCGAAAATATAGAACTCTCCTCTCATGATCGATGAAGGGTCAGCTTAGTCAGAATAAGTTGGGCAATGATGTGAGGATATTATCAAGATATGTTGATTCAAAGAGTTCGGTGTGCGTGTTATAATTCTGATCCTGTAATCATGAGATAGTGTCCTTGGAATATTTTATAAAGGTCGTTCAAGTTCTTTTATTATTTGTGTAAATTTTTCTTTAGACTTAAGCTCATTCGAGGCCGAACGAGAGTCTAAGTGAAGGAGAATGAGACGACCTTAGATAGTTGTTTCGGGAGTTAGGACTCCGATTGACGTGTCGATAATTTTAAAATCTTCGTAAGATCCATTAGGACATGTTTGTAACATTTGAACTAAATCGGACTTTGTTTGGTAGGTATCGAAAGAATGTTTCAGTTTCCGTTGTCGATAAATATTAAAAAGAGATTTTCGAGCTCGATTTTGGCGAATGGGCTCCGATTCAAAATCTGAAAGTGCCGTTAGGTTCATATGATTATTTTTTACATGTATGAATTTTCGGAAGTAAATTTCGAGGTCGTTCAGATAGTTTCCGCTAAAATTCCGAAAGTTAAAGAATTTGATCTTTTCCGTTTTAATTCGCATCTTGAGTTTTGGGTGTCCGATTTGAGTTCCGCCTTAGCGAGTATGTTACATACATTTTGTATAACTTGCTTGAGAAATTTTGAATTATTTCGAGTATCGTAGGTTACCGTTTTAATTTTCTTTAAGAAAAGAAAATAAAAAATTAAAAGAGAAAAAAATTAAGGAAAAAAAAAAAGGGAAAGAAAGAAATCATAGGAGGTGCTAAGGGATGGTATATATCCCTTAGCTATTTAAAAGAACAGAAACGAAAGACGAGAAACAGAATAGCAGAAAACGTGAAGAGAGGAAGAAAAAGGGAAAAGGAGAAGAAAAAAATAGAATTTTTACCCCGAAGCCTCCAGGTAATGATGTTAATTTATTATTTTTGTTGATTACGTGTGTTTGAATATATTTTGACGATAGAAATTGGGATATTAGCCATTATTCTATTAAGTTAAATTGATAGTTTACAGGGTTAATTGGACCCCGTTAATGAAATTGATTATATATTCGTACCTAGGAAATTATGGGCAACCCATAAATGTAATTTATTTAGGATTTGGTTATGTGACTTTGAACCCTGTACATAGGTCTGGCCTGCGTATTGCGTATGCGAATAGGGTATCAAGTTCCTAACCGGATTATCCTAAGATGTAGGGAATGAAGCCTTTAGCCTAATTAGATATATTTTCTGCTTATTGAATAAGCAGGATTGTTTGGCAGTGAATCCAAAGGATAAAGCGGTTGCTGAGTAGCACTTTAAAATAAGGTAAGTGTTTATATCCATTTCTTTGGACGCCCTTGGCCTTACGGATATTCTACCATGTATTCCTTGCGTGTGTAGCTGCCGATAGGCATGCTCATTACGCCTTAGCTTTGGATTTACATTGTATATTATATGTTATCCCCTGTTGTTGGTATTGCATTGAGCATATGAGCATTGCGCTTTGGTTTTGAGCTTGGCATATACTTTCCTGTAATCGGTGAGAGTCCCGAGACGGTGAAGGGTTATCATTGCATATACTTCCCGGTGGTCGATGAGAGTCCCACGCCGGTGAAGGGTTATTATTGCATATATATCCTGGTAGACGATGAGAGTCCCGCGCCGCAGATATGTATCAGACATATGTGACTGCATTGCATCATACCGTTCATTTCATTGCACCGCATGCTGACTATTGTGTGTATTATGTTGTGTTTTATGTATGAGGTATGTATACCATGTTGTGGACATATTTTAGTTGTGCATTTATTTCTGGCTATTTTGTGCCCCTAATTGGTTTATATGCTTTAGTTATATGGATCGGGTTGCACGCCGCAATAGTATAAGACACGTATCCTAAATTTTGATTTGGTGTGTTCACCCTTCAAGCTCTTAAGTTAAATTTTTACACTTTTGAAATTACGAGATCAAACTTTATAATTTATTGAAATGTACTATCTTTTCAGATGTATCTTTATGTTTCGTTATAGTTTACTGGATTCAATTACCCAGTAAACAAAGTTGGATCCTTCTCTTGGATGTCTAAGGGCCGAGACTTGGCGAACGCCTCATACGAGTCACCATCTTGGCCTAAGACTATTCTTGGCCTAACCGACTCTGTAGGCAATTGGACTTTATATACCACTAATATTAAGAGGACGATTCTTGACCATTATCTGTATGTTTACACCACCAAACAAAACTATTGTTGTAATCATTCTGATATAGATAGCTCAAATATTGTTTCAGTTTCTGCTCAGACTGCACTCTCTAGGCCTCTATCACGAGCAGAGATTATTCTAACTATTAAATCCTTCAAAGCTCTTAAAGCACCTGGACCTGATGGGTTACATCCAATTTTTTTTTTTTCAAAAGTTTATTTCGACCACTCATAATACTATTTTCCAGATATGCTTTGACGCCTTTGAATGTGCCTTAATTCCTCTAGATATTAACTAGACCTACGTTACTCTCATTCTTAAAATAAAAATTCCAACTACGATCAACCACTACAGACCTATTAGCCTTCGCAACACCAGATACAAAATTATTACCAAGGCTATAGTAAATAGAATTAGGCTTCTCTTGGATACTAATTAGTCCAACTCAAACTAGCTTTATCCCAGGCAGACGAGCTGCAGATAATGCTATTACTGTGCAGGAAACTATTCATTCTTTCAATAAAACCACCGGAAAATTAGGGAAGATGCTCATTAAAATTGATCTGGAAAAAACTTTTGATCGATCGAAATGGTCTTTTATTCATTACTCTCTCAAATTCTTGAATTTTCCTACTAAGATTATTAACCTAATCATGAGCTGCATCACCTCCTCCTCTGTTGCTATCATGATTAATGGTCGACCAACATGTTTTTTCCTTCCTTCTAGGGGAATTAGGTAGGGCGATCCTTTATCACCTTATATTTTTATTATTTGCATGGAGGTGCTCTCTAGGAATATCTCTCAGGCGGTTCAAGACAAGGTTTGGAATCCGATAAAGATTTCAAAGTCTGGGCCTGCACTTTCTCACCTCTTAGTTGCTGATGATTTAATTCTTTTTGCTAAAGCAGACATTGCCAATGCTAGTACCATCACAGAAATTTTAATTCGCTGGAAACTATGTCTGGGCAAAAGATTAATCATAGTAAGTCTAAAATAATTTTCTCCAGGAATGTGTGCTCTTCTCTCCAAGAAGATGTTTCCTCCATTCTTAATATGAAAGTTGCTAATGGTGTGGGAAAATATGTTGGTTTTCATATCACTAACCTTCAACCCAAGAGCAGAGACTACCAATATCTCCTTGACCGCATGAACAATAGACTCAATGGTTGGAAAACCAAGTTTCTAAATATTGCTGGGCGTGCCACTCTTATAAATTCTGTTATTTCTAGTATCCCTAACTATGTTATGCAAGTTACTCTCCTCCCGGCTAAAACTAGAAGTCAGATTGATCAAATCCAAAGGAAATTTTTATGGGGTAGTACAAATAATGAGAGAAGAGTGCACCATGCTAACTGGGACGTTGTTACCATGCCAAAAAAGAAAAGCGGGCTTGGTCTTAGTAAAATCAAAGGAAGAAACCTTGCCACACTCACAAGTCTTAACTGGAGGATTAAAAGGAGCAAGAATAGTCTCTGGGCTAACATTCTTCGGGCTAAGTACATGACACATCGTAATGGTGGTGCAAGCTTGGTACCTAAAAATTCTGATTCATATATTTGGAGAAGTGTTTGTAAAGCAGATTTTTTATCTAAAGCTGGAACTGCATGGAGTATTAGTACTGGAGAGTCTATCACTTTATCCGATAATTAGATCTCAGGAACTACCAATCTTCAAACCCTCATCCAGGGTCCTTTGAATAGGTTAGAGGATAAAGAACCTTTATCTAATATTTTTTAAAACAATGTTTGGTCTTTTACTAGCATTTTCTTTATTTTACCTCAGGACATTACACAACGAATCCGTAACACCTTTGTAAGTGATAGCAACTACTATGTTGATAAATCTTTTTAGAAACCGTGTGCTGATGGGGTCTTTACTACCAAATCAGCATATGCACTTAATCTCTCCCTTTGGGAAAATATCACCGACATTCCTAACAGTCTTAATGGTAATTGGTTATGGTCTATCCAAACTCTAAATAGGATTAAGTATTTATGTTGGCCTAAATCGAGATAGGACAACAAATCGAATTTATTTTTTTAGAGTTGATTGATAATTTGTTTGTACCAAAGTTACGATCGAACTGAGATTTAATTTAAACGACAAATGCTTAATGGAATGAAATAAGCGAGGCAGAAAATAAACGAGCAGATATGTATATAAAACGAGACAAAGCTTAAGAGAAACAATATAAGTCAAGTGTTGTATTTCTGAATGGCCTTCATGATTACAAAGGGTTCCTACTTATAGTTGACAAGGAGAATGACGTTATAACCATAATAATTATGCTTTTATGGCCATTACTCTGCATTTGGTCGTGGTCAGCTCATGATCCTCTTCTTAAATACCCGGGCAACGGACAACAGTTACGAAGATCAGGTCTCATTTTGGTGAGTTGTTGTGCTTGCTCGAGGATGCTGTTCCATGTGGTCTTTTGAGCTCTGTACCTTAGGCTCAGTTTTGCTTCTTCCCTGAGGTGGTCTTTTGAGGTAGGGGTCATACCATTTACCTCTCATGGACTCATCTCTTAAGATCGACTTGAGTCAAGCCTTGCACCCTTTCTCAAGGTCTCGGTGATTTTTTACCCAATACAGATAGTCCCCCCACTCCTCGAGCAGTGGTCATATCTGTCGAGGGGTGGAATGAGTTTAGGCGCGATAGCGATGTGGTCGTTCATGCACCGTGAAATTTGAAAGTGGGAGTTGTCACTCCATATCCGATCAATCACGCGTGGCAATCACTAATTGGGCATGATTTCTTATTTTGCCTTCCCCATGTAAACATAATCATGGCGTCTTAATCTATATATACAACCGCGCCCTTTATCCTTTTTCTTAACGTATTTCCTTATCAGCAAAATTTCTTGAAATTTTCTTCTTTTTCCGTCCAGAAACTTTTTTCTGAAAAATGTCTAAGTCAAATTCATCAAACTCTCCACCCTCTTTTGTTGACACTATGATAATTGGTGACAAATTAGTGAATGTTCCCGAACCATTGAGCTTTATTGTTCCTCCTAATTTTAATATGGATGATTTACCTCAATCAAGCGGTTTAGGTCAAGAGCAACACCCAGTCACGGCTGCCGAGGCAGTATTGGTTGATGACGATGATGTTACTATGAAGGGCATTCGTAATGACGAGCTTCTTTTAGACGACCTTGAGCTTGAACCTCACCATGTTATTCCCTCCAAGATAGACCTCTCGAAGAATTTTGTCATGTAGCTTCCGATCGAGTTAGATATTAGGAAGAGGAGAAATATCCATGTTCAAAACACGCCAAGTTTGATTACTCAGGCGAACATACATCTGGTTCGGTTTGATTGTAATTGGGGTCCTGAAATTAAGGTTGGTATTCCTACCCCCTGATAGCCGAGTATGTGATAGAGTTGAGGGGCGCTCTTTTGTTTTCACCTACCCCTTGATAATAGGTTTTTCTCTGCCTATCCCCGAGGTGTTGCACACCTTTTGCCGCACCTATAAATTATGCATAGCCCAAATTGGCTCGGGGATGTGGAGGCATGTTCAATGCCTTGAATTTTTGAGTAAGCTAGCCGGGGTTACTTTTACTCTCGATCGTCTTTTGTACCTCTTCTACCCCTCCCTTCACAAGGACGAAATCATCCAGCTTAACAAATTAGGCTCATACTCGTTCATTACAAAGAGCGAAGATATCGAGGACCGTTGATGGAATGAGCGCTTTGTTTTTCTTCCTACTGACCTTTTTTCTGCGAGGCCTGGTTCCCCGAGCGATGGAACCGAGCATGTAAGTATTTTCCTCGGAATTTTAGATTTTACTTTGACACTTCTTTGCTTAACTCCCCTTCATTGAATTGTGTTAGCCGAGATGATCCCGATTGTTCGCCTGAAGGATTTGACCCAATAGGTCCAAGCTATTATCGATGCCAAATCCAGATCGGAAGGATCATGGATGGTTTTGGCTACTTTGCACGAGAACCGATGGGCATGCAAACGTCACGGTGAGTTGTCTTCAACCAAATTTTTTTCCTTCATATTTTCCTCGAGCCATATTTTCTCAGCGAATCATTATCTTTCTTTGTTGTAGGTCTTCCAAAGAAGGCGATCACTGTGCCGAAGGAGAAGAAATGAAAGAAATAAAAGGAAGACAAGAAGGAAGAAGTCCCAGAGGTGGGGGATGCTTTAAGTGCCCTTCAAGGTTTTATTGGGAACCTTCCGAAGGGGAAACAAAAAAAAGGAAAGGAAGAGGAAGAGAGAGGGGCGGTCCCCCAAGGATCGTCTGACCTTAGGGCTAAAACAAGTTGATTGTTTGTCCTTTCGATTTTCATTTTTCCTCTTGCTTCGTTTTTCTGCTAATTATACTTTTCCCTTTCCTTTTAGTTTTGAAAAGGAAGAAATCATCTTTGGAGAAAACCACGGAAAGGAAACGGTCCGGAATTGAGCCTGTCCCTTTCCCCGAGCTCACTCCTACCGAGGAGATAGAGAAGGACCAATAAAAGGTTGTAGCTTCCCCTCCTCGCCAGAGTCAGTTCAAGTTGCTGATAAAGGTTAAAGGTAGCTCAGTCATCAGCTGCAGTAGAAATGGATGACGTTCAACCACTTTGAGTAGAAAAAAAGACTCCTCGAGCTGCTTTCGAGCTTGTTCTTGAGATGCTGATATTCGGGTCCCGATCAGTCTTTATGAACTCCTGAACGTGACCACCTCAGGAAGGCTCATATTGCTGATTTGATGACTGATGCTACTCAACACGCTATTCATGTATGCTTTTCCTCTCTCAATTTTTCCTTTTGTCCTTGTATTTGTTTCCTTTTTGATTTTTATTTTGGAGTTTTTCTTTCTAGTGTTACATCAATTCTATCAAGGCTGCCGAGATTGAGTATCGACAAGATGAAAATCTCAGGCAAATGAAGGCAGGATAGAGGCGAGAGCGGGCAGGCCTCGAGTCTCAGATGAGGAGTCTCGAGAAAGAGTTTTTCAACACAAGGCTTGAGCTTGGCCAAGCCAAGAAAGATGCTGACAAATCTAATCTCGAGATGCTCAAAGCCATCGAGGCTAAGTCTGCCGTTGAGGAGAAGATGGATCGTTTGAAGGAGCTCTGCGATGCTGAGCTGAAGAGGATGAGAGCCGAGGCCCAGTCTGCTATTGGTGAGTGCGCTAAGAAGTTTCATGTTGATTTGAGGCACAAGTTGCCAAAATAAACGAGCTGGCCAGAGAAAAACAGCGGCTCGAGAATGAGGTCAAGGCTTTGCGGAGCATAGTCGATTCTTACTCCTCGAAACGCGGAATGAGGATAACCTGAGCCAAGGTTGAAAAGAATTGGGCTGTCATTCAAACGAGGCTAAGGACTTTGGAAAAGTGTCGTAGCGGGGCTAACCTTGATGCAGAAATCTTTAAGGCCGAGAGTGATGCTGCCACAGCTCAAAAGTTAATGGAAAGTTTTCCTTCGAGCAGTGGGAGCTCGGATGATGAGGAAGAAGATTCTGAGACTGGAGCTTAAAACAACATTTTTGTTTCTCTGTCGTTATTTTTTGTTAAGGCCTTCGGGGTACTTGTTTTGTAAATGATTTGGCCTCTTGAGCCGTTTTATGAATGGAATTTTTCTTTTTGGGAATATTGGTTGTGTTTAATATCCCTTAGATGAGTTTGCTTGCAAGGCTTTTCAGATTTTTTATTTTTCTTGTTCGAGCTAGCTTAGGACGACGTCTCGCCCTCGAGCCAGAGGCTTGAATAATAATTGGCTATGCATATCAAATGATAATAAAAAGATGTTGAGTCAAAGATTAATTCATTGATAAGATGAATTTGCGAGCCTTTATTACAAAGATGTCTGGTTGCAACAAGACTTAGGCAGGAAAATTAAATGATCAAAGCATGAACTGATGAGCGAATCTCTAGAGGTAGCCCTCGGCGAGATAATCGCCTGTTCCTCGAGGGTCTTGTCTGTTGAAGTCCCCGGCTGTTGAGTCTTCACTTATTTGAATGAACTTTTACTCCAAACGGCTGACCAATTTGACTAGTCCCCATTCGTCCTCTCTTCCCCAGTGACCGAGTGCATAGTACAAGGCTTGATTACTGGGTTTCATTTCTTCAAAAATAAAGACGAGGGGTCTTGGAAAATTGATCATTTCATTTGTTTGGCCCGATCGGGGCGACTGTACTTTTCATTGCAATCGAATAACACTCCGCACTATTCGTTGCTCTCCTCAAATGGCTCTTTTTCTCCAATGATGCGATCTGGATGAGTACTCAAATCCAGGGAGGGTTCACGTTAAACATCCGGAACTTGGAATGCTTCAAAAAGGTAGAAACCGAGAATCAAGCAAATGAGAGCTTACTGGAATTTGCTCCAGCGCTGTCGCGAAGCAAGAGACGCGATCGCGCAGAGGCAGCTAGCTCAACTGCAAAATCGCGAGCATAGGAGCGCGCTTGCGATGAAGCGGTTCATACAAGTGCGCGGTCGCGAAGAGTCTAACGCGATTGCGATGAAGGTTCAGATCATTAGATGCGATCGCGACGCCTTTGACGCGATCGTGAAGAGGCACGTTTCAGATAGTTTAACAGTTTACTATTTTGTACCTAGGGACTACTTAGTCATTTTGTAATAAACCTAGGGATTACTATATATAGTGTCATTAGAAGTACTTAGCCTTAGTTAGACTTTGATGATGAATGATCCGAGTAAACATTGGCTAAGCATATTGCTTGAGCACTCTCTTTCCTTGGTTTGCAATTGAATTTCGATCAAATAGTTAGGGTTCCTTTTGATTATGTGTTTAAGGGGGTGATTAGGCTTATCCTTAATTTGTTTTCTTAATTCTCAATTAATCAAATCGGGTCTTGCTTTTATCTCTTTAATTTTCTTGTTATTTTCTAATTCCTAGTTAGGATCGTATCATTTGGATTAGTGTTTGTTCTTACAGTCACTAACCAATTCTTGTTTATCAAATCTAAAAAATCACAAAAAATTAAAAATTCCAAAAATCCAAAAATTGAGTCATAGGTTTAGGTTTCTTTTGGATGAAATCTTTACTACCAATTGTTGCATGGTGATTCTAGAAGCTGAATCTCGAAGGAATTGAACAACAAACATCATTTGAGGTGCTGATTTGAGAATTAAAAAATTAGGGTTCTTCAACAAAGAATTTGGGCTTTTGAATTTGGTTGTTGCTATTGAAGATTCAACTACTAGGGTTTGTTCACGGGCCAACAAGAAAATCTCAAATTTCGAGCAAAAACAAGGTGGTCTGTGAAGATTCAAGTGGAAAGGAAGGTTTGAAAATCGGGTTTTACTTCAGGCCCAGAAGCCTACGCAATCGCGTGCAACCAAGCACGATAGCTCAGAGCAAGAATTAAAAGCCCTACGCCATCGAGACTGTCTTATGCGATCGCGCACCAGCTACCAGGTTACTCATCGTGATCGCGTCGTGTCTCACTCGATCGCATTGAACAACAAATTTCTGGAGAAACAACTTCTTAGACAGATTGCTCGCAACAGCCCCAGAACAGTTTCCAATCAACCAGAGCCCAAATTCAACATCAATTACAGTGAGTTTCTAGATCATAAACAAAATTTCATCCAAATCCGAATCTTTTTCGTGCCAATTCAATTCATGCCTTTCTTCTTTCCTTTCTTTAACTTTTTCTAAATTCCATCCGTTAAATTTAATTGCCCGTTTCTTGTCAGAACAATTTCATCCCTTCCCGAATTGGATTGAGTTCGATTGTCAAATTGGAATTGAGTGCGAAAAGCAACTTGACTTTGCCAACGAGAGGTAAAAGGCTTGAGTGGTGAGAATATTAGAGTGTGGTCACAAAAGCCATTGACCTTGAGTGTATACACCAGTGGAAAGAAAATTGAGTGATCATATATCGAGTGATACACGTGAGGGAACAAATTTGTGAGGTCCTTTTGTTATTATTGTTGCAAATATGTCCTCGGATGATGCTTGTGGAGGTTATGACTCCAATGGAGATGTTGGGGATTGCTACGATGATTGTGGAGACTATGGTTCCTATGATGATGGTGGGAGTTACTATGATGATTCGGGGAACTATGGTTCTTATGAAGATGAAGCGAGTCACTATGGTGATCATGAAGCTCGTGGAGACTATGAGGCTTATGAGGATGAATGTGGCCATGAAAACTCCTATGCTTTTAGTCTTGGAGATGATGAAAGTGACGCTTCAAAGTACAATATTCCTACTTACTCTTCTTGTGATGAACTTGAAAATGTTGATAGTGATATAGAGAGAATGCATGATGAAGCTTATTATAGAAATTTTTCATTTGCATTCCCTCTTTATGTTCCTAGAAATAAATAAGAGAGTAGTAATGGTCTTTCTATCGGTTTGAGGAGAAGTGGTAATTACTCCATGAGAAAAAGAGAGTTTACATCTTCTAATTGTGCTAAAAGGTTTAATGTCTCTAATTCTTATGTGAAAGGCAACTTGAGGCCTAGAGTGAGAAAAGGTACTACATGTAATTTGTCTTGGACTAACAATGCTTTAAGAACTATGTTTAAACGGAATCATTTTATAGACAACTATGAGTGTGATAAAGTTTGTGTAGAGCAATTTTTGGAAGAAAGAAAGAACTTCTTCCACGCAATTTGTAAGGTCGGAGAGGGCACTTGTGCTATGATCATTGATTATAAAGGTCATACTAATGTTGCAAATGTTTCTTTGGTTGACCAATTAAAGTTGGAAACTTGTAGTCATCCCTTACCCTATAGCTGGCCTTGGTTGAATGGAGATGGGTTTGTGGTCATTACACAACAAGTGTGGGTAAAGTTCAAAATTGGCAATTATCATGATAAAGTATTATGTGATGTGATGCCCATAGAAGGTTGTCACTTGTTGTTGGGAAAACCATGGAAGCTTGCTAGGAATGCCAAGTATAAGAAAGCATGCTCTCATTTTACGGGACCAAAAGTTTATTCTTAACGCCACCTCTCCAATGAAAGTCAAAGAATTTTATTTGGGAATGCTAGAAATGACAAGAAAGACAAAGGGAAAAGGGGTGAGGCAAAGGTTGGATGAAGGTTCTCAAGGAGAAAAATTGAAAGATGAGGTCAAGAGTACCCCTACTCCTTCCAAAAGAGTTCTCGACACATATCCTAATTCAAATGAACTTGAGAGAGAAAAGATTGAGAGGAGTAAGGGAGTGGCAAGTGACAACTCAAAAGAGGAAAAAGGAGAGCTTGAGTTGAGTGAAGTGAGTGAGTTGTCACAAGAAAAGAGAGAGGAGTTTGAAAATAAAATGAGAGAAAAGAAAGAGGGAAAACAAAAGAGTGAGGGTGAGGATTTTCCTTATCCTAACAATTCTAACCTTTCTTGTTTCTCTAGTTGTTTTGTGTCTCTTGAAGGTACTCTTGAAGAAGCTAGAATTGGGAATCCTTCTTTGAAAGTGGTTCCACGCTTGGAAGAAAAAGAAGAGACCAATGTGAAGTCTCCAAATGAACAAGTGAGCTAACTTTTGAAAAGCCAAGGTAAAGAAAAATCTTTAGGTATGCTACAAGGTAATAAAGCTAATCCAAACTCTTGTATTCCTTTAGGTGAGTTTGATCGAGACTTAAGTATCAATGGTAGATTTACTTTTTGTGGAATTAATGATCCTTTATCTTGCATTGCTAATAGTCAAGGTGAAAATTGTGAGCATGCACTAGTTGGGCACACTTGTGAAAAGATAATGTATTATAACACACCACCCTTGTTTGAAACATGTGCCAATGAGTTGCTTGATCTTGATATGATAGCATTTGATAGCACTCTTGATTGTGGTGGTGGTTTGCGTCAAGGTTTTAAATTATTTAAAAATCTATTGTTTGTTGAAAATGAGCAAGATGAAGTATTGGAAGGTGATTTTAGTATTAACAATCCATTATTTGCTTAAAATTATTCTTGTGAATTGCTTGAGAGTGATAATTGTGTGGGTGTTAGCAAACTGACTCCCAAGATGTTTGTTGAAAGCTTGTCCAATATTTGGAAGTCCTCCAAAGGTGAACATTGCTTCTTAAAGAAGGAGGCACTAGTGATTGTAGTGGTTGTTGACACCCAATTTTGTCCCGAATTTTTTTTCAAAATTATTAAATTATGGTAATATTTTTATAATTGAGGTTTAATTTGAAAATTAAATAAAATTATGATAATAAAAGAGGATCAATTGAAATTTCAAAGAATGTGCTAAATTTGCAAAATCCCACCAATTTTAACCCACCCGTACAACCCATTTACTTTTTTAATTTTTTTTTAATTAAATGTAAATTGAGGCCAAATCCGCTCACCCCCAAGCACTAGCCTATTTATGCAAATCTTCTACCTATATATACATACTTATCCCAAAACCCTAGCACACAACAACTATTCATCATCATCTTCACTCCATTACACAAAAAATAATAATAAGATCTCAAAAAGGGAAGGGGAGAAAAAGAAGACTCCATCATTATCTACACACCCTTTTTACCATACATACATACTCCAACCCTTTCTTCCTTCCATTTTTTCAACCGGCAGTGGAAACAAAATACACACCACCGTTAGTGGTGAAACACCAGTTCAGATCGGAAAAGGCCCCGTCTTCTGTTTTCTTCGCTTTAGTTTTGCTCGTGAATCAGATAAAGGATAGGAGTTGAAGCGAAGATGGCAAAGGTCGCCGGAATCTCCACCGGAGATCTGCTAGGCAGTCGCTCCTCCTCCTTGTGTTGGTGGCTGCGCTTTGTTCCTACCATTGCCTCGCCGGAAAACTACCATTGGCGTTTGCTTTGGTTCTTTGCGATTCTTCTGAGGTCGTTTATGGTTGTTGAAACTGAAAAAAATAGAAAAGGCGGATGAAGTTCAGGGTGGCAGCGACACCAGCAAGGGTCGCCAGAGTTCTGCCGGACCGCTGGTCGTCGCTCCTCTGCTTGTTTATTACCATTGCTATTATGGATCTTTGGTTATTTTTTCTGTTTGCAGGTCCCCAATACGCTGGTCCTGTTGTCGATTTGAATCTGTTTACAACCACGTTTATATAATGATTTTGTTAGTTTGGCTCGTGGTTGTTTCTCTTAGTTATGGCTGACTGAGAATTTCGTGCCTTGCTTTGGTTTTCAGCCTACTTTTCTTGAGATTGATTTTGCCAGATTGTTTGTTGCTAACGCTTGGTGATGTTGTTTGTTATGCAACTTCGATTGTACATGTTGACTATCGCTGACCACTTCTTTTGAGACCTTTCTTTGCAGTTTCCTTTTGCTACGCTGATTTTTGTGGTCCCCACACAATGGCCAATGAAAAAAAATATAATTCACATATATTGAGGCCTACACAAGGAATTGACGGACAATGAATTGATGGACACACAATGAATTGACGGATACTATACCAATATTGGCCAATGAAAAAATACATATACACGTATTGAGTCCTCGGGATTGATTTGAACATGATACTACACTTGAACAGTCTCGTCCCCGTGTCCCTAAAGCAAAAGGCGATAATGAATGTATGCACCTTAACGCAAAGCAAGTTGAATAGAGTAACGGAATTGGTACTTGGCATGACAACACGACCGGCCGACGTGTTTGCAACCGTACCAACATCCCGAGCCTCTACATGACACGTCATACAAACCTGAGCCTAAATTTTGCAAAATAAAACCCCTTAGTATTATTATTATTTTCATTACTATTATATTTATTATTATTAATAACATATATATTTTATCATTATTATTATTACTTTATTACTTTATTATTATTATTATTATTATTTTATTTTCATTAGTTATTACACTTTATTATCGTATTAATCCAATTTTATTTGTTTGTTTTGCGAGATACATTTTGGCACGAACAATTTGTGGACGAGTTTGGCTAACTCACGATTGGGGATAGTCCATTACATTGAAGGCATTTGGGATTGAATTCGGGCTCAAGCATTCAAAATGAGACATTAGAAATTTAGAAAATTCAAGACTCCCGCGAGTTGATCAATTTCCCGGGTTTTATCTTTAACTTTGCATTCCTTTCCTTAGATATTTATGAAAATAAATATGTAAAATATTTATCAATAATATTTGACTGTTTGTATATTGCTTTACTTTATGTTCATTACCTTTTATTGTGAAGTCGTTATTTAATTTATTGCAAATTGGGGCCATCTTAGCATATACGTGCAAGTAAAAGAATATTTTGCAAATAAGCTTTTATTCAATTAATTATTCTTGTTGTTATTATTATTATTATTATTATTATTATTATTATTATTATTACTATTTTTAAATAATTCTTTTGAAAGAAAAGCGCACTTGTAAATATTTGGAAACCTGTCGGATTAACCATATTTTACGAAATTTCGAAAGTGCCTTAAAAAGCTTCTTTCAAAATTAACAAAACCTCTTACTTAGAATCTCTTAAAGAAAGACTGTTTTTTTTTTTCAAAAATGAAGTTTTGCACGCATTTGTTAATTTGGTTCCCTGTTTTCCTTAAATTGGATGGCGACTCCAAAAACTCCAAAAGAGTTAGTCCATCCTGTTGATATTCCGGAATTTATCCTTTTCGGGGTAATTTTTGGGGTTCAACAGTGGTAACGTAATAGATGCTAGTTTTGATATCAATTTCTTTACTCTCTCTATTCATAGTCTTGAGCCTACATTTAAAGTGGATCTTGCTAGAGCCTCCAATGTTAAGAGTGATAAATTGTCAATGGAGGCTTGACATGAGTTGAATGAGTCTAAAAATGAAGATTGTTTTGTAAATGAGCTTGCATGTTGTTGCTTTTATAGCCAAATTTTTGATGTTGGAATTGGAAAAATATTCTTTATGGTTGATTTTGATACTTGGCTATATCATAAGAGTGTACACTTTGAGCATGAGTGTGTGAGTTTTGTTCCATCCTCTTTATTGTGTAGTGCTTGGAAAGTTATTGAGTTGGTACTTATTCGCGTCATGGTTTTGCAAGGTACAAATTCGGGGACAAATTCCTTTAAAGAAGGAGGGAATGATGCGATCCGGATGAGTACTCAAAGTCAGGGAGGGCTCACGCTGAACATCCAGAGCTTGGAATGCTTCAAAAGGGCTTGGAAACCGAGAATCAAGCAAATGAGAGCTTACTAGAATTTGCTCCAGCGCTAACGCGAAGCAAGAGACGCGATCGCAGAGGCAGCTAGCTCAACTGCGCGATCACGAGCATAGGAGCGCGGTCGCTATGAAGCAATTCATGCAAGGTCGCGGTCGCGAAGATTCCAACCCAATCGCGATGAAGCTTCAGATCATTGGACGCAATCGCGACGCCCTTGACGCGATCGCGAAGAGGCGTGTTTCAGACAATTTAACTGCTTACTATTTTGTACCTAGGGACTACTTAGTCATTTTGTAATAAACCTAGTATTACTATATATTGTGTCATTAGGAGTACTTAGCCTTAGTTAGACTTTGATGATGAATGATGTGAGTAAATATTGGCTAAACATGTTGCTTGAGCACACTCTTTCCTTGGTTTGCAATTGAATTTCAATTCAATTGAGGATCAAATAATTAGGGTTCCTTTTGATTATGTGTTTAAGGGGATGATTAGGTTTATCCCTAATTTATTTTCTTAATTCTCAATTAATCAAATTGGGTCTTGCCTTTATCTCTTTAATTTTCTTGTTATTTTTCAATTCCTAGTTAGGATCGTATCACCATGGGGTTGGGAACTTAATTACCCGGTGCAAGGTCGATGGCACAACTTCCATTTCATGGATCCAGGGCCTTCCGACAATGACATTGTAGGCCATGTCCTCAGCCATCACTTGAAAGATCGTTTTCTTATCCACTCCCTCTGCAGTTGTGAGGTTTATTTCTCTTAAAGTCTTCTCGGTAGAGTTGTTGAATCCTGTTAGTATGGTTACCTTTGGGACGACGAGGTCCTTCAACAACATCTTCTTGATGGCTCCATAGTTGATGATGTTCACTGAGCTGCAAGATCGATTAGGACTCGTTTGACATTGCATTCATTGATCCTGAGCATGATCACTAGTGCGTCGTGGTGGGGAAACATCATTCCATCACAATCCTTCTTGCTAAATACCATTTCTTTACTCAGTCTACCAGTCCTCACTCTTTTCTCCGCCGTGCTTGATGACTTTGCAAATTTCTTCACAGTGGCAAAGTTTATTCCATTTACCTCGGACCTTCCAGTAATGACATTCCCCACTTTTTTTGGTGATTTTGTTCGAGGTGGTTGTTCCTCTCTCCTATTTTTTGAGTAATTGTGTTTCCCTTTATAAGTCAGGTACTCAGCTAACACTCCCTTCTTAAGGAGATGGGCCACCTCGAGGCCCAATGCTTTACAGTCCTCGGTTGCGTGCCCATAATCCATGTGAAATTTGCAGTGTTGAGTTTGATCTCTCTTGCTCAAGGGCGTTATCATGTCCTTAGGCAAACTCACACCTTGATTAGTCATTCTTTTGATCGCATTCACCAATTCAGTGGTCGATATGCTGAATTTATACTCGGAGATCTGAGGCAAGTCTTTCTCTTTGGATACTAAAGATGGCCCCAAGGATTTTTTATTAGAGGACGAGCCAGACTTTCCTCCAAGCCGTTGGTTCAAATGCTGATATCCCCCCAGGCGTTGACTGACGTGTTGCCTTTGAGCTCCATTGTATGGCTCATAACAATTATTTGAGTTCCCTTGTACCGCATCGGTGCATCGAGAGGACTTAGATTGACCTTGGTAGGAATTTTTCTTACCTGTCCTTGTCCATTCTGCTTCCTCGAGCCTGATCTTCGCTGTGGCCCGATCATACAACTCATCCCAAATTCGGGCTTGCCATAATTGAAGTTCTTTCTTTAATTCGACCGAAGCTTCAGAAATACTCACATTGAGATTCTTTTAAAAAGCCATGACCACCAAAGTGTCATCCTTTTTCAGCAGATCCATTCTTTCAGCCTGAAGCATTCGAGGAAGTCCTTGATTGGCTCGAGGTATCCTTGTTTGACGTCGAAGATGTCCTCCCTTCTCTTAAGGATCTTTTGGGCTCCAGTGTGAGCCTTGATGAACATGTCTGCTAATTTCTCGAAGTATGAGATGGACTCGGAGGGGAGATGCATGTACCAACGCAAAGCCCTTTTTTCTAAGGTATCGACGAACTTTTTTAAGAACATGGACTCCCTCTCGGTTGGAGCCAAATCATTGCTTTTGACCAAGGCCATATATTCAGTTATGTGGTCGACTGGGTCAGTTGTCCCATCGTACTTTTTTCAAAATATGTAGCTTGAAATGTCTTGGGATGGGTGTTGGAGCAGCTTCGGGCTTGAAAGGTAGCTGACGATATTTTTCAATGTCCAGCGCGCGTTGAGGTTTCTGAACCCTAGCATATTTTTGAGCCGTTTTTCCATGCTGGCGTCGAAATCTTTCTTCCACTTCTCTAAGTCGGACGCGACGCATTGTTTGAGATACTGTGGGAGTTGTAGTCCCCGAGCCCCCAGATGTGACTTCGTTTGGAAAGCCTCCCATGGTGGTTCCCATGGGGACAATGTTGGAATTTCCTCCGTTGGGTGTTATGAAGGGAGCATCGGCAGAGTTAGGAGGAGCCCTTCTATTCCCAGCGAGGTCTTGCAAGGAGCTTCGAAATTGTTCATTAAATTGAGCTTGCGCCGCCGCTTGAGCGGCCGTTTTCTCTTGCATCTTCTGCAATGAGCTCATCATGAATAGCTGGAATGGATCACTTGAGCTTGAGGAAGTTGGATCGGCTGAAATTACTCCTACGGGGGGAGATGGACCGATCGGGGGAGTTGGACCGATCGGGGGGAGTTGATCCATTTGGTGGTGTTAACCCTACCAATGGACTGGAGTTAACTGTTGGAATAGGGCTAACGGGCGATGTTAGGCCAATCGGAGGAGTTGGGCCAATTGGAGGGATTGGGGTACCTCCACTGGTTTTGGTGGCTCCCGTTGTTTGGTCAGGTGTTTGGATCGAAACATTGTCATCAATAATGTCAGCCATTTTTTAGCGAGGATTAAAGTTGCAAACTTTGGAACAAACGTTATTACCAATTCCCGACAGACGGTGCCAATTTGTGTTGGCCTAAATCGATATAGGACAACAAATAAAATTTATTTTTTGGGATTGATTGATAATTTGCTTGAATCAAAGTTACGATCGAACTGGGATTGAATTTAAACGGGACAAATGCTTAATGGAATGAAATAAGCGAGACAAAAAATAAACGAGCAGATATGTATATAAAACGAGGCAAAGCTTAAGAGAAAGAATATGAGTCAAGTGTTGTATTTCTGGATGGTCTTCTTGATTACAAAGGGTTCCTATTTATAGTTGACTAGTAGAATGACGTTATAGCCGTAATAACTATGATTTTATGGTCACTACTCTGTATTTTGTCGTGGTCAGCTCTTGATCTTCTTCTTAAATACCTGGGCAACGGACAACAGTTACGAAGATCAAGTCTCGTTTTGGTGAGTTGTTGTGCTTGCTCGAGGACTCTGTTCTGAGGTTGTCTTTCGAGCTCTGTACCTTAGGCTCGTTTTTGCTTCTCCCCTGAGGTGGTCTTTCGAGACAGGGGGTCATACCATTTCCCCCTCATAGACTCGTCTCTTAAGATCGACTTGAGTCAAGCTTTGCACCCTTGCTTAAGGTCTCAGTGATTTTTTACTCAATAAAAAATTTTCTTTGGCTTCTCTATAGCAATAAACTCCCCACAGGAGAGGTTCTATTTTCCCGTCATATTAGACCCACTAGTAATTTTACTCTTTGTTTTGCTCATGTTGAGACTATCCAACATCTCTTTATTGACTGTGCCCATATTGCTCATATCTGGACCACCCATCCACATTGATGTACAGAACTTTGGCCTAGCTGTCAAGAAAGCTTGCTCAAAAACCAACACTGATACCATCATGGTAACATGTATCTCATTTCCCACTAACATTCTCATTCCCTTTCTTCTTTGGAACATTTGGATCAATAGAAATGAGAATGTTTTTAATCGTACCAGAAGTTTTATCTCAATCAATCATATCATCAGGAAAACTACTGAATTCCTATTCCTTACAAATGGTGTAACCTCATCTCCTCAAACCACCGTCATTCCAGTCAAGTGGCAAAAACCTCCTGATGAAGTGATTAAACTAAATATAGATGAGGCTTACGACAATATTACTGGAAAAGGTGGACTAGGGGGTGTTTTTAGAAATAATACATATAACTGGTTAATTGGTTTTTCCAAACACATTCCCTCTACCTCAATTATTCAAGCGGAACTGCTTGTGTTACTTCATGGTTTACAACTGGCACAGCAATTGAACATCATATCCTTACAGATCGAATCTGACTCCCAGGTAGAATGCTCTATGATCACAGGAATGAATGATAAATACTCACATATTCTTACCAAATGCAGGTTGTTACTTGATGAACTTGGAAGGCCACCTGTTCAACACATCTTCAGGGAAGCCAACACTGTAGATGACGTTTTGTCCAAATATGGTTGTAACAATGTTGCTACTACAGATCTACTACTTTTTTCTTCTCCGCATCCATTTGTATATGACTATTATATTAACGATCTTTTGACTCAAGCTCTAAGGAGAAGAGTCACCTTTTGTAACTGTTAGTTTATAATATACGTCTTACTAAGAAAAAAAGAAAAAGAAATGGGGAGAAAGGCCTATTAAGACTAACAATTCAACTCCCAATTAGGAAATAGGAGTAGGGGATACGGGGAGTATAACTTTGTGCAAATCCTCTAACCATTAACTTCTGTTCACTTAGTTTAATAAGTTGCACAAACAATATATTATTGGCCCAAACTATTTGCTAATACACCTGATACCGTAATTTTCTATGTTTAGTACAATGATACCCAAGATTCAAGAAAGAGGAAAACTTGGTCACTGGCCTTCTCTATTAAGGTTAGATCCATAAGGCTAAATGAAGCCCGCTTGTGTAGTAACCGGGATGGTACAATGATAAAGATTTAAGTAGTTTAAGTTTAAGTGAAAATAAAAGTATTCCTACAAAGGGGTTCCTTACTTAGCTTAAAAGGGCATCATTGCCATGAATAGCTTGGCAAAGCATGAACTCGGAAAAATTAAAGCACTCCAATTAAACATACAAAATTTTTTAACACTCTACACTATATTAAGGATCCTCCCATTAAATTTGAAGAAAGAAGCAAGAGAGAATTTAGCTAGAAGAAGATATTTTATTGCTCACAAGTTTTTACAAAAGTTATAAAATATCTTCCAACTTCTACAAAACCTTATATAGGGATAGAAGATGCCTACAACCACTACTACATAGTACAAGTGAAAAATAAAATTACATCACAAGTGGTCTTGCATACATAAAATCAAATACATAAATAAAAAATGCTAGACAAAGACTAGTGGAGAATCTCTTCCATGAGCTAGAGAACAACACCTAGACAAGTAGTAGTGGGAATCTATTTTTATGGTAGAGTTTTATTTGGAATAGACAAGACATAGGGTAGAAAAAATTTCATTTCAAAAACTAATAAAGAAAGCATGGGAAAGTGAAGTTCACATGGTTAATGGACCCAAAAACAAGACATGAGAAAGCTGAAATTTTTTGGTTATGATAAGAGCTTGGAAGCAAGGCATGGGAAAGTAATTTCACATTCCAAAGGGACCCAAATGAAAAGACATGACAAAGCTGAAAATTTTAATCAAAGGAATCCATGCAAAGGTGGAAAATTTCAGCATAAGGACCCAAAAGTAAGTCCTAGGATAGAGGTGTTTTTGGCAAGAAATGAAACAAAAGATAGTGGGAAAACATGTGATGATTAATGTAAAGTTTAAGGTGATTTTGATGACTTTTGGGGAGGTTTAAGAAAACTAAATGGAGTAACTAATAATCCATCTCAATCTTTGCTTTATTTTTTGGTTTCTTTTTCTCTGCTCTTGGAAGATAATTTTTTCTCTGTGATGCTTCTGCTCCATCTTCCTTTCTTTTCTTTGGCGATTTATCAATAGGCACATTTAATGTGAACCTACCAAAATTTTCCAAATCAATATCACATGGGTCTTGAGAATCTTGAAGGAATTCATATGGACTATTTAAATTATTTTAGCGCTTCCCTTACTCTCTGCCAATGTGGATGATCCGAAGTATAATTCCAGCTTCCTTCTTCATTTGGCCATATTTCCTCTGGGATGCACCTATTTTCTTGGAAGATAGTTCGTTGAGCTTCGTAGTATTCTTCTTCCATTTCTAAAATTGATACTGGAAAATCTCACCAAAGAGATAGTGATGGCGTCGCCTCCACTGTCTTATCAATAATATTGGTTGGCCTATGGAACATAAATATTTTAAATCCACGAGACTGAGAAAATTCATAAACTCAATACTCCTGAGGTTGAAACCACAATAGAAATTTTTTGAGCGCTAGTTCCATCTCTTCAAAGACTATTGAATTTCATCACATTTAAATTCCATAAAAATATTATACTGATGGCATAAGTACCAAAAGAACCATAGTAGTTCTTTAGGAAAATTCTTGGGATGTGCAATGAATATTTGACAAAATTGATATTCCGGGTGAGCTCCAAATGGCTTAAGAATTGAACCTCTATATTTTCTAGAAATTTCTAGCTTAAAATTTTCTAGCTCATAATAGGTCCTTCTTTCTAACATGATGGATGAGTCCATTGGGTCAATATAATGGAACAAATCAGGTGGATATTGTGATGAAGATGATATTCGTGGGACCTCTGAAAACATGAATAGCTGATTTTTTCCATTTTGCTTTTCTTGAAAAAATCGTTTTGAAAATTCATTTGGCCTTGACAGAAAATCCACAAGAATATTATCTTACCCTTTCAAATGCTTGACCTGGAACTTGTAGGAAGAAAACCATTGTGCCCGCCTGAGAATTTGAGGATTTGGGATGACCTTGAGATTTATTTAGATTATTTTTGGGAAGGCCTTCATATCCATCTCAATGAGAAACTCGGAGTGAAGCAAGAAAAAATTAAATTTTTTGATTCCATTTTTTACCGTGAGTATCTCTTTGAATGTGGAATGGTAGTATCGCTCTGCATATTTAAACTTCCCACTTGCATATCCGCATATTTTTCTTTGACCATCAACTTCTTCCAAAAGAACTGCACTCCAATATTCTTTGCTTGCATCATTTTGCAATATTTTCCTTCCATTGGAGGGGATGTGTAGCGCCTTGACTTCTTTGGATATATTTTTTATCTTGACTACAGCTTCATCTTGATCTTTTTCCCAAGGCTATGCTTTCTTCTTGAGCATTTTTGTCAGTGGTGAAATGTATGTAGAGACATTAGGAATAAAATCTCTAACATAATTTATTATGCCAAAAAATTGTTGGAATTTCCTTATGCTAAAGTTTGTATCTGGAAACTTAAGCAACTCTTAAAAAATATGTGGACCAGGAGTATATGCTTGTTGCTCCCAATGCACACGCAAGTCTACGTGGTCGACAAGTAATAAAGTGATAAGTAGAGTATCGTTCCGACAATGACTATTCAGACTGGACTCCTAACAAATAATTTCTTAACAACTATTCAGGGATCTTTTTCCAATAGTGAGAATATTATCAACTACAAAAATAGTAATTAAAATGGTAGAAGTGAATTCAAACAATGGAGCAAAAATTAGTTGTTATCAGTAATAAGGAGACGGTCTAGGGTTAGAGCTGCGACCAATCCAATTGAGTTATCCTGTTGATTCCACTTCTTAAGTCCCAAGATTGCTAACTAACAGGTTAATTGTACCCGTAAAAACCCGTCAATTCTTCACGGTCTATACAAGCTACTCTAACGCCTATATGTCTATGGAGTTAAATCACATGCACGCATTAACGTACTCTGTATTTAGCTAAGCAAGGTGAATAGGTATATGTCTATCCTACCCACAAATTGATTCCCCGATGCCCAGGTTCACAATCAAGCCCTATTCTTTCTTATGTGCTTTCATAAATTCCCTCTGTCGAGTTCAATCTAAGAACCGTAGATAGTGTTCAATTATTCGGCCGTTATAATCAAACAATTATGATCAAGAAAGAATAAACAATCTGTAATTAGAATTCAATTCATGGAAATCAACATTCAAACCTCAACCTTCATGAATTCACTCTAACCCTAAAACGATATATTTAGCTACGCTTACTCATAATAACAACACAAGGATTTGATGAAATAATGAAATAATGATGTAATAAATTAATGGAAGGAAGAAAAACCCTTGTTCAAGATGTTATGAGCTCTCAAATTTGCTCCAAAGTCTGAACTCTCTCAAAAACTAAGTAGAAGAGTCTTTATAATGTTTACAAAAGCCTAGACGAAATAGGAAATCCAAAAACGCTCCAGGAGCGCTATAGCTGGCGCCCTGCGCCTCAAACTGCGTGGAACCAAGCAGAGGACGTCGAATCTTGCACGTAACGGCCATGCCCCGCGTCCCAAAATGCGGAAGAAAGTTGGGCGCTGCAGTGGGCGCCCCGCGGGCCAAACCGCGCTCACACTGGGTGCTGTAGAGGGTTCCCCGCCGCCTATAGCGCCAAGCTAATTTCTCTGCTTTTGTCGTTCGCAGCTTGCTTTGTTCCGTGCCTTCGCATACTCGATCCAATCCTCAATCCAAATTCAATCTTTTCTTGCTCGATTATGCTCTTCAAAGCTCCAATTGTACCTCACAACATCCTACAAGTCACACGACACAAAATCAGTGCAAAATCACATTCGTCAACTAGAAAATGTGCGAATAAAGTATCCAAATGTGAGGAAATATTAAGGAAATATAGGCATAAAATGCCAAACATCAATGCTCCATGAGCAAAATGCATGCCTAAAAAGTCAATTTCTTTTTTTTGCAAAAACCATTTTCTTTACTGAAAGCATGATTCCATATTTCCTTACAAGTGCTGAGAATTAGTTGAGTAAAGAAATATGTTCCTCCCAAGTATTACTGAATAATAAAATGTCATCAATGTAAACTAGTGATGTATGAAGGATGGGATGGAATAGGATATTTTTATCATGGCTTTTTGAAACAAAGATGGGACAGTTTTTAATCCAAAAGCCATGACTTTCTATTGAAAATGATGATCGGGTATGCAAAAACCAGTTTTTTCTCTATCCTCAAAATGAATACCCAATTGCTAAAAACCTGATTTAAGATCAAACTTTGAAAAATATTGAGCATTGGTCAGGTGAGAAAAAAGGGTGAGCTTGTTTGGGATAGGAAATTTGTTATCTTAAAGAAAATGGTTAAGAGGTTGGTAATTAATTACCAAATGGAGTTTATATCTTGTTTGTTCAGCTCTCTTATTGACATAAAATGCTTCACATGCACATTGTGAATCAGATGGCTCAATTAATCTAAAGTCCAAGAGTTCTTAAAATTCTTTTTTAGCAAGTTGAAGATGTTCAGGATTCATATCTGAATGGCTTGCTTTTGTAGGATTAATAATCTCATTCTTCTTGAAAGGGAGTTTGATGAAAAGCTCTTCATTTTTCTAAAGTGGATTGTTGTACTTGCTCAAGAACTCAGTGAGACTCTGTACACTAATATTGCAAGATTTGCATCTCTATTTTTTTAATTTTCTCATCCTGGGTGATTTGGAAAAGCCTTGGAATCTCTGAATATAAAGCTTAAATTGTTTTTTGAATGCTATTCCGTCAGCTTTTAGTTGGAGCTGGTCCTTCAATTGTCTAAAAATATCAAAACCAACAATTAAGTCCTTACCTGGTACATTAGACCCAATTAGTTTGGCTCTGAACTTCAGACCTAGAAAAAACTCAATGGTGATTGGATGCTTTGTGATGACAATAGTGGTAAGAATTCCATTTGAGGCAGTGTTGAAATCCTTAAAATAAGGAACCCGATTTTCTTAAAATGAGGCAGTACTCTTAATATTTTCCAATTGGATCATCTAGGCATTCTTTACATGAACATTCAATGTCCCAAGTGCAATGACTTGTGAATGGACATTTAAACCAATGTACTCCATTGCCTTCTTTGTCAAAATATTGAATCCAGTCTCTTTCTAGCATGATATTTTCAATTTCATCAGAGAAATATTTTGGCTCATACGCAAGTGCTCCATTATAATGTTGTTATTTCCACACCATTTTACTGTTATAAGGACCAGTTCTTTAAATGTGTTCCTTTACTGTATTATATGTGGAATTAAAAATGTAAGTTAATGAACACCCAATAGTAGCATGGAAAAATCCCCTTGAACTCGGGATCAAAAAACCACGACCTACTCTTTCAAGTAGGATTTCAACTTCACTGTGTAAAAGACCCACTTGGTTACAAGACTACCTTCTTACTAACCTAGGACTAACTCTAATCCTCTAGTGACCCCTTTCACGATTAGTGAAGTTTCTCAAGTACACGACTTGAATTAAAATGATACAACTTGATAGTGCCTACTACAGTTCAACTAGGACTGAACTTTACAAGACTCAATCTAAGGAACAGGTTCTTACTTAGTTCCCTGTAGCTTAATAATTACACAAATACGATTAAAACTCTTTCAATGCTAAGACTCGATTCTCTCTGTATTTGTGCACACCTCAATAGCTGAAATACTCCTGGTTTTATAGCTTTCATAATCGAAGAAGTCTTGAGCAATTAGAACTCCAAAGCTTTCAAGAGTTTAACTCCTAATTGAACTCTTCACTTTAATCATCCGAAATCCTTTAGCCCTTATCCACTGTTTATGCAATCTTTTCATATCACGTTTAGACCTGCATAATTATCAAAATAAACATTAGTCTAAGGATAATTAATAATATCTCAGCTTAAATGATTTTGCATGAATTATCTAATTAGGTGCAGTGATTCAAAGGAACATGTCATTTGGATCTGTTTTTTAGTCATCAGTGAAAACTTCAAGCTTATCCAAGCTAACATTTTCCCCTTTTTTGATGATGACAAACTCATAAGCGTAGCTGCATGTCCTTAATGTCCTGAATTACAACTTGAACCTCAAAAGCAATCAGTAGAGACTTATTTTATTATTAAGGATCAGATTTTCAATTAGGTATAAAGTTCGCGCAAAATCAGACTTACTCTTCCCCCCTTTTTGCATCATTGAAAAGGTTGCATAAAAAATAATTCAAGTGTTAAAAAAATCAGCACATGGCCATTGAGGCAATTCAAAATGCAAACACAATTCAGACTAAAGCAACTGCAAAAACAATGATATTACCCATCCAAGACAAGTCATCATTAAAAAAAGGTTAAACTAGGGGATACAAGCAAGTATTACAAAATTATTCAAACACTAGAAAAGGAAAAGACTAAGGTACTAGAACTAGTCTAAATCCTACTGGACAAAAGATGGCTTATGGCTAAGGTGATCGGGATGTGGAAGGACCAGGTCCCTGAGACTTGTTCAACAATTCAAACATCTGTGTGAGCATACCCTCATTAGTCTCCTTTGCCTTTGTAGCCTCTACCTTCCAGTAGTTCTTTTCCTTCTCCAATCTTGCTATTTCAGCAGCTTGTATAGCAACCATTTGCCTCAATGCCCTCACCTTATTGTTCAAAGACTGTTTACCAACACCAGCCAGTGAAGGATCAGCTTGAACAGTCATATCACAGCTGATCAGGGTAGCACATCCAAACTTCTCTTTCTTAGTAGCCTTAACTACCCCCTCCAAAGGAATTTTCAATGTGGCAAACAAATCAGTCAGGATGAAACCAAAGGGCAAACAGTCCTTTTTCTTCCTAGTAACAACTCTTTTGATCAAGTGGATCATAAACCTGGTCCAATTGATCTGCTTATCTGTATCAAGTAGTTCCATAAGGACCAGGTCCATAAAGCTTGCAATCCCTCTCTTCTCCTGCCTTGGCAGCATAATTTTGTTCACAAATTCAAACAGCACTTGGTGCTGAGGGTGCATTTCACTCTTCTGCATAGCCCTTGGCTTTTCCTCTTCATCATTCTCAGCAAATTTTCTAGTAATTTTCAAATCAGGCCACACCTTCTTGATGTAGCTTTCATACCCTACAGATGGAATCCCCAGCAGTTCACCCAGTTCCTTAGAATCAAAGGTGATTTCATGGTCATGAACAGAGGTGGTGATCCTGTCCCTTTTTATAGAGTAGTTCTTGTAAAACTCCTGAACCATCTCCTTTGCACACTTTCCTTTAATCTGAAGGACCATGTCCCTACAGCCTTGAACCTGCAATTTCTGCAACAACCAGACCATACCCTCTTCCTCCACATCAGAGAGTACCCTGCCTTTTAGAACTTTCCTAGTCATAATGTCATCATGGACACAGTGTTGAACCTCATCTCCCTCATCCTCACTCTCACTGTCATCACTAGCAAATGATTCATCAGAACTTGAATCAGAACTTTCATCAACCAAAGTTCTTTTGGAGGACCTGGTCCTCTTAGAAGACTTCACTGCAGCAGCTTTCACTGGGCTCCTTGTCACACGCCCCTGTGCAACTTTTCTTTTCTTAAACTGAGGCACAACTACCTCAACATCTTCCATCTCATCATCTTCATCACTCACAACATCCTTCTCCTTTTCTACAAACTCAACTTCTTCTTCCTCAATAGGATCAGCAACCTGCTTTCCCTTCCCTTTTCTGCTTCTTTCCATAGCAGCAGCCAAGTTCTTATCAGCAGCCTTGACTGCACTCCTTGTCCTTCTAACCCGAGTAGCAGGAGTAGAGACAGAAGGAACAGGTCCTTTTGCCTTAGAGGAACTTTCACATTTTTTCTTAAGACCTGGCTTATAGCTGTCACTAATTTTCTTCAACTTTGCAGTAATATCAGCAGACATTTGGCCATAAATGGGTCCTTTCCTAGCAAGTTTTCTCTTTAAACACCTAATATTAATTAAATCAATAATAGTCCTATCACTATCACTCATAGCGTCATAAACATTTATCACATCCTCCATGGGTGCTCCAAAAGCAACCTCTGGAGAACCAGATGACCCATGCATGGGTGTTTCCAAATGTTTCACAGTTTCCTCTTCCCCCTCAGGAACAGTTCCAGACCCCTCTTCCTTTTCATACTCTACTATATTTAAGGGAGAGGCATAGTTTACATGATATTGATAGATGATCATAGCCCTTGACTAGTCCTCAGCCTGTTCTAAAATCGACTCAGCAGTAGGAACTGGTCCTTCCCCCTGAATTTCTAGTTCAGGTACTTCAGGGCTATTTTCAGGAATTTCCGGGTTTGGGTTTGCGGTGTCTATAGGTGAAGGAGGTTTGGGAATTTGTGGTTGATCAGAGGTGGGTAGGGATGATGAGTTTTCTGGTGAAATAGACATTCTAGCAATACGCTTCAAGAGATATTTTACTATTTTTTCTGAAATTTTTGTAATGCAATTGTGAGCAAAGTAAAAATAATGAGAGAGTAGAAGTGTATTTATAGGATGAAATAGGTAGTGGAGATTGAGTGAAAGTTGATCACTATTACCTCATTGAAAACAACTCAGCCGTTAAAGGACTCTTGGGAGTCTCCCCAAAAAAGAGCCGTTAGGCTTCAACTGACCTGATTTGATTGGGAACTGGTTCTTCGGTTGGGACTCTTATGGAGTTTGGAAACGATTAGTATTCCTAGTGGGATTTTATCCTAATTACAAGTTACCTATAGTCTTAACCTTTTAAGATACATGAATAATAAGGAGTACATACCTGATTTTAACACGAAAATCAATGTCCTTCCAAATTTAATAACCTTTGTTCAATCTGAAATTCTAAGAGCATAAGGGTAACATCATTCAATTTTAGTAACTCAAAAAAAAATCATGGCATAAGAGTATACAATGAAGCATTAGACTGGACTGAAAATTTCAAATTGACTTGAATAAAATTCATTTTTAAGTGCAATTTTCTAGCCAATTTGAAGTAAAATATTGATGAATTTAGGTGAATTTGATCATCCCTAATTCCAAACTATTTCTTTCAAAATGATCTCTTTCTAAAGCTTTTGTAAAAATGTCAGTAATTTGCTTTTTAGTAGGACAAAATGCTATGGTGATCAAACCTTTTTCATAGTTAACTCTCAAGAAATGGTGTCTTATATCAATGTGTTTGGTTCTTTTGTGATGCACTGGATTTTTTGTCACGTTAATAGAACTAGTGTTGTCACAAAAGATAGGAACAGTTCCTGCATCAACACCAAAATCTTGTAATTGTTGTTTAATCCATAACAACTGTGAACAACATGAGGCAGCTGCCACATATTCAGCCTCAGCAGTGGAAACTGCCACTGAATTTTGTTTCTTGGTTCCCTAAGAAACCAAACACTCACCAAGAAAATGTGTCATACCTGAGGTACTTTTTCTATCAATAAGGAAACCTGCAGAGTCAGTACCAGCATATCCAACAAGATTAAAACTACCACCTTTTGGATACCAAAGTCCCAAGGAACCTATTCCTTTCAGATATCTCAATATCTTTTAACAGCTTTCAAATGAGATTCCTTAGGATCTGACTGAAACCTAGCACATAAACCAACACTAAATACAATATCAGGTCTATTCGTAGTTAGGTAAAGTAGAGAACCAATCATACCTCTATACAATTTTTGATCAACTGATATTCCATGTTCATCAAGATCCAGTTTTGTGGCAATGGCAATAGGTATATCAATTTCCTTAGAATTATCCATATCAAACCTTTTAAGTAATTCCTTAACATATTTTTGTTGATGGATCATAGTTCCATTTGAGGTTGGTTTCATTTGTAAACCCAAAAAAAAATTGAGTTCACCCATCATGCTCATCTCAAACTCACTCCCCATAAGATTTGCAAATTTCTTACTTAAATTTTCACAAGTAGCACCAAAGATTATATCATCTACATAGATTTGAACAATTAAGAAATGCTTATCTTTTTCATTCAAAAACAATGTGCTATCAATTTTACCTCTTTTGTATCCATGCTGAAGTAGAAATTTTGATAGTCGTTCATACCATGCTCTTGGTGCCTGCTTGAGTCCATACAAGGCTTTGTCCAACTTGTACACATGTCTAGGGAACTGTTCATTCTCAAAACCTGGAGGTTGCTTAACATACACTTCTTCTTTTAAGTAACCATTCAAAAATGCACTCTTAACATCCATTTGGTGTAAAGTAAATTCCATGTATGTAGCAAAGGCTATAAGGAGTCTTATTGCTTCCAGTCTTGCAACTGGAGCAATCTCATAGTCAATGCCCTCTTCTTGACTATACCCCTGAACAACTAACCTAGACTTATTTCTGGTTACCATGTCATCCTCATCAAGTTTGTTTCTGAAAACCCATTTTGTTCCTATTATGGACATGTTCCTTGGCTTGGGTTCCAGATGCCAAACCTGACTTCTTTGGAATTGATTCAATTCTTCCTGCATAGCATTGATCCAATTTCATCCTTCAGTGCTTCTTTTACATTTTTGGGTTCAACAAGAGATAAGAAAGCACTAAAAGCATGCAAATTATGATTTTTAACTGCTGATCTAGTTAGTATTCTAGCAGTCTTATCTGAGATTATTTGATCCACAGGATGTGAACCTTGATACTTGTAAGGCTTGAGTATCAAACCATTATCAGAAGTCCCTTGCTGAGGAACTGTTCCTGAGGGAGTAGTACTGCCAATTTGTGATGTGGAACCAACATTTGTTCCCCCTGTTTCTGTGCTGCTCTTCTCAGTTCTGTCCTGAGGAACAGATCGTTGCAGTTCACTTCTCGCAGTATCCCCATCCAATGTCTGCATTTGTGGATCAATTTCGCCATGTTTCAGCATTCCAATCTCTTCATCCTCGTGTACCTGTTCTTGAGTAATACTGTCAGTTTCATCAAATTTAACATGCATGCTTTCTTCAATTTTCAATGTTTTCTTGTTAAAAACTCTATAAGATTTACTATTTGAAAAATAACCAACAAAGATTCCCTCATCACTTTTAGGATCAAATTTTCCTAAGGCATCTTTCCCATTGTTGTGTATAAAACATTTGCAACCAAAAGCCCTAATATAAGAGATATTTTGTTTTCTTCCCTTAAGCAACTCATATGGAGTCTTTTCTATTAATGGTCTTGTCATACATCTATTTATTATGTAGCATGCAGTATTGATGGCCTAAGCCCAAAAATTTTGTGGAAGATTTCTAGATATTAGCATAGTCCTTGCCATTTCCTCTAGAGTCCTATTTTTCCTTTTCACTACACCATTTTGTTGTGGAGTTCTAGGTGAAGAAAAATTGTGATTAACGCCATTTTCATTACAAAAATTGAAAAATATATGATTTTCAAATTTGGTTCCATGATCAGACCTAATGACAACAATGTGACTATCTAGAGTTCTTTGAGCTTTCTTAGCAAAAATTAAAAATGTATTAAAAGCTTCTTCTTTATATGAAAGAAATATAGTCCATGTAAATCTGGAGTAATCATCCACCAACATCATAACATACTTCTTACCTCCACGACTCATTGTTCTCATTGGTCCACATAAATCTATATGGACCAGTTCCAAAGGTTTGGTGGTACTTACCTGTTTCTTTGGTTTGAAGTAGGATTTTACCTACTTCCCCTTGGCACAAGCTTCACATACCTTATCATCCTTAAACTTGATGTTAGGAAGACCTATCACCAAATCCTTGGACACAAGTTTGTTCAGTTGTGAAAGATTAGCATGGCCAAGTCTTTTATGCCATAGGAGGGGATCATTTTGCACAACACTTAAGCAACTCAAGCTTCCATCAAATAGTGTCAACAGATCTACCTTATAGATGTTTCCATATCTATTTCCTTTTCCAATGCCAATGATTTCCCCTTTCTTACCATTACCGAAGGAAACACTTCCTCCTTGAAAGGCTGAGAGTGAAAGGAACAGTTCCTTATGTCCTGTCATGTGCATTGAGCAACCACTTTCCATGTACCATTTGTGGTTTCTCTCATTCACTCTAGCCTGCAAAAGAAAACTAGGGGTTAATTTTAAGAACCCAAACTAGTTTGGGTTCCTTTCCTTATGAAAAATGATGAATCAGATCTCTCCTAGCCCAGAATGGTAATGGTTTCTTTGTGTGAACAGTTTTCTTTCTCACGGAATTTTAAACTGGTTTATAGGACTTGTTCCTCTGTGCAGCCATTTTTAGATATTGACAATTTTCTTTCAAGTGACCAGTGTTCCCACAATGAGTGCATAGCCAGTTTTCAGGAAGTGATGGGTACTTACTCTTTGGATCCCATTTGGGTGAAGACTGTGATTTCTTGAATCCAATACCCTTCCTGTTACTACTACTATGATTTTCCTGTAACCATTCTAGTGCTTCAGAGGACTTGTTCCATTTTACAATTTTTCCTAACTCCATTTTTGTTTTAACTAAGTCCTCTTCCAAAGATCTTATCTTTTCATCTTTCTTGCTCAGTTCATCAACTGTGACTTTCAGTTTCTCTTCAGCAATGATCTGATGAGAATTAGCAATGCCTTTATCATTTTCAACTGTTTTAACATTTTCCAGTTCTTGAACATTTGATTCAAATGTGAGGACCTGTTCCTCAAGCATGCTAATTTTCCTTTTCAGAGAGTCATTTTTAATTACTGCCTTTTTATATTCTGTTCCTAAACTTTCAATTTCATCATGCAGTTGATTTTTTCCATCCCTTAGAGATTTAAACTCATTTAGCACAGTATGAAATACTTTAACTAATTTCTCTCTAGGCATGCTTTTCACATCTTGTCTAGGTTTAGAAACAAATACCTCAGCATCTTCTTCATTATCTGAGTCTTCAAGAGCCATTAGAGCAAGATCCTCATCCAGATCATCATCAGATATTTCATCCTCACTGTCTTGCCAACCAGCAACCATTGCTTTGGGACTTCCACTTTTCTTTCGGACCTGTTCCCTAGCCTTTTTCCTTTCTTCCACGTATCTCTTCCTCCATTCTCCTTCCATAACTGGACACTTGCTGATATAGTGCTCCATGCTTCCACATTTGAAGCATTCTCCAGCCTGTTTCATGTTAGAAGACATACCCTGTCCACTAGCCCCCTTTTTCTTATTCAAATATATTCGAACACTTTTAGCGATAAGGACCAGTTCCTTATTATCAATAGGCTTATCAGCAGCAGTTAAGGCTAGGTTAGGTTCAGTTTTAACTGGTTCACCTATGTTTTTAACCTTTTTCCTTGGTTCATAAGTTTTCAAATTACCTATAAGCTCATCTAAGGATAAGGTGGTCAAATCCTTGCTTTCAATGATAGCACAAGCTTTAATCTCCCAAGAATCAGGAAGAACCCTAGTCAGGAATTTTTCTACTCTATCTTCAACAGTTAAAACCCTTCCCAAAGAAATAAGTTCAGATGAAATAGCATTAAATCTAGTGTACATTTCAGTTCATTCTCCTTCTTTCATTTTAAAGCTTTCATATTCAGCAAAAAGAAGTAGACCTCTAGATCTTTTGACCTGACTTGTTCCTTCATGTGCAACCGGTAGAGCATCCCAGATTTCCTTTGCAGTGGTATACCCTCTAATTCTAGTGCACTCATCAGGACTGAGTCCACAGACAAGCCACTTCCTAGCTTTGGCATTCTTTTCCCAATGCCTTAAGTCTTCAGCATTGCATTCCCTTCTTGTTTTTGGAACATCATTTCCTTCAGCATCCTTTTTCATTGGAATCATGGGACCTTCAGTCACTATGTCCCATAACTCATAGTCTTCAGCCTGAAGATGATCTCTCATCCTTTTCTTCCACCATGAGTAGTATTTTCCATTAACAAAGGTGCCCTAACAGTTGACTGACCCTCACCATTTTCCTGTGATGTACTCATTCTAATCCTAGGTGTTAGCCGTTTCAAGGATAACCCGCTCTGATACCAATTGTTATTTTCCAAGACACACCACTTTACTGTTTTAAGGACCAGTTCCTTAAATGTGTTCCTTTACTGTATTATATGCAGAACTAAAACTGTAAGTAAATGAACACCCAATATTAGCGTGAAAAAATCCCTTGAACTCGGGATCAAAAAATCACGACCTACTCTTCCAAGTAGGATTTCACCTTCACTATGTAAAAGACCCACTTGGTTACAAGACTACCTTCTTACAACCCAGGACTAACTCTAATCCTCTAGTGACCCCTTTCACGATCAGTGAAGTTTCTCAAGTACACGACTTGAATTGAAATGATACAACTTGATAGTGCCTACTACAGTTGAACTAAGACCGAACTTTTACAAGACTCAATCTAATGAACAGGTTCTTACTTAGTTCCCTGTAGCTTAATGATTACACAAATACGATTAAAACTCTTTCAATGCTAAGACTCGATTCTCTTCTTATTTGTGCAGACATCAATAGCTGAAATACTCCTGGTTTTATAGCTTTCATAATCGAAGATGTCTTGAGCAATTAGAACTCCAAAGCTTCCAAGAGTTTGAGTCCTAATTGAACTCTTCACTTTAATCATCCAAAATCTTTTAGCCATTATCCACTGTTTATGCAATCTTTTCATATCACGTTTAGACCTGCATAATTATCAAGATAAAGATTAGTCTAAGGATAACTAGTAATATCTCAGCTTAAATGATTTTGCATGAATTATCTATTTAGCTGCAGTGATTCAAAGGAACATGTCCTTTGGATCTGCAGTCAAAACTTCAAGCTTATCCAAGCTAACAAATGTGGTTGGAACATTTGCATAGGAAAACTGGCTCTGTTGGATTTTATAAAATGGGAATGATCAAAACTTATGAAAACAGTTTTGTCATTTTTTCGGACCACCATTGATTGAGTAGATCGGAGAGGGTCATGTGGCTCTCTTAATTTCTCGTAATTTGTCACCTATGAGTCTGGAAGAACTCGAATAAGTTCTTCTCTTGAAATTTGTTTGGGAATTTGGGTGCACATGGTGGAACCACTGAATGCTCAAGAAGAAAGCACAGCCTTTGGGAAAAGAGTAAGATGAAGCTGTAGCCAAGATAAAAAATATATCCAAAGAAGTCAAGGCGCTACACATCCCCTCCAATGGAAGGAAAATATTGCAAACTGATGCAAGCGATGAATATTGGAGTGCAGTTCTTTTGGAAAAAGTTGATGGTCAAAGGAAAATATGCGGATATGCAAGTGGGAAGTTTAAAGATGCGGAGCGACACTACCATTCCACATTCAAAGAGATACTTGCGGTAAAAAATGGAATCAAGAAATTTAATTTTTTCTTGCTTCACTCCGAGTTTCTCATTGAGATGGATACGAAGGCCTTCCCAAAAATAATCCAAATAAATCCCAAGGACATCCAAAATCCTCAAATTCTCAGGTGGGCACAATGATTTTCTTCCTACAAGTTCCAGGTTAAGCATTTGAAAGGTAAAGATAATATTCTTGTGGATATTCTGTCAAGGCCAAATGAATTTTCAAAACAATTTTTTCAAGAAAAGCAAAAAGGAAAAAATCAGCTATTCATGTTTTCAGAGATCCCGCGAATATCATCTCCATCACAATATCCACCTGATTTATTCCATTATCTTGACCCAATGGACTCATCCATCATGTTAGAAAGAAGGGCCTATTATGAGCTCGAAATTTTTAAAAAATATGGAGGTTCAATTCTTAAGCCATTTGGAGCTCACCCAAAATATCCATTTTGCCAAATATTCATTGCACATCCCAAGAGTTTTCCTAAAGAACTCCTATGGTTCTTTTGGTACTTATGCCATCAGTATAACATTTTTATAGAATTTTAATGTGATAAATTCAATATTCTTTGAAGAGATGGCACCAGCGCTTAAAAATTTTCTATTGTGGTTTCAACCTCAAGAGTATTGGGTTCATGAATTTTCTCAGTCTCGTGGATTTAAAATATTTATGTTCCATAGGCCAGTCAATATTATTGATAGGACAGTGGAGGCGACGCATCACTATCTCTTTAGTGGGATTTTCCAGCATCGATTTTAGAAATGGAAGAAGAATACTACGAAGCTCAACGAACTATCTTCCAAGAAAATAGGTGCATCCCAGAGGAAATATGGCCAAATGAAGAAGGAAGCTGGAATTATACTTCGGATCATCCACATTGGCAGAGAGTAAGGGAAGCGCTAAAATAATTTAATAGTCCATATGAATTCCTTCAAGATTCTCAAGACCATGTGATATTAATTTGGCAAATTTTGGTAGGCTCAAACTAAATGTGCCTACTGATAAATCACCAAAGAAAAGAAAGGAAGATGGAGCAGTAACATCACAGAGAAAAAATTATCTCCATGAGCAGAGAAAAAGAAACCAAAAAATAAAGCAAAGGTCTAGATGGGTTATTAGCTAGTCCATTTAATTTTCTTAAACCTCCCTAAAAGTCGTCAAAATCACCTTAAACTTTACCTTAATCATTCCATGTTTTGCCACTATCTTTTGTCTCATTTCTTGCTGTTGCTCCCAAACGCACACGCAAGTATACGTGGTCGCCAAGTAATAAAGTGATAAGATGAGTATCGTTCCCACGAGGACTATGCAGACTGAGTTCTAGCAAACAATTTATTTAAACTATTCAGGGATCTTTTTCCAATAATGATGAGTTTATTAACTAAAGAACAGTAATTAAATGGTAGAAGTGAATTCAAACAATGGAGCAAGACTTGGTTGTTATCAGTAATAAGGAGACGATCCAGGGTCAGAGTTACGAACAATCCAGTTGAGTCATCCAATTGATTCCACTTCTTAAATCCCGGGTTACTAACTAACAGATTAATTGTACCCGTGAAAACCTTTCAGTTCTTCACGGTCTATGCAGGCTACTCCAATCCCTATATGTCTATGGGTTGAATCACGTGCACGCATTAACGAATTCTGTAATTAGTTAAACTAGGCGAGCAAGTATATGTCTATCCTACTCACAAATTGGTTCCCCGATGCCCGGGTTCACAAACTAGTCCTACTCTTTCTTATTACGTAATTAAATTCCCTCTGTCGAGTTCAATCTAAAAACCATAGATAATGCGTAATAATCGGGCCCTGACAATTACACAAGTGAAATCAAGAAAGAATAAGTAACCCGTAATGGGATTCAATTAATGGGAATCAATCTTCAAACATCAACCTTCATGTAATACTCTAACCCTAGAACGATAGATTTAGCTACGCATACTCATAATAACAACACAAGGAATTGATGTAATAATGAAATAATGATGTAGTAAATTAATGGTAGGAAGAAAAACCCTTGTCTTGATGTTATGAGCTCTCAAATTTGCTCCCAAGGTCTGAACTCCTTACAAAGACTAAGTAATAAACTATTTATAATGTTTCCATACCCTTGGTAATAAGTTAGACCCAAAACTAGGAGGAATAGGGAGTAAAATCGCGCACAAGGGGCGCTATAGCGGGCGCCCCGCGCCCCGAAAAGCGTGCACAAGACCAGAACCCGCATCCAGGCTTCGTGCCTTGGGCTTGCGTCGCGTGCCAAACGCGCCAGGCCACCGCGCGCTATAGGCTGCGCGGCGCGGGCCCCAGAGCGCCAAGCCAAAATCGCTCTTTTCCGCTCCAAAACTCGGCTCGTGTCGTGCCTATGTGTGCTCAATCCAATCCTCAATCAAAATCAAATCTTTTCTTGCTCAATCAAGCTCTTAAAAGCTCCAATTACACTGCATAACAACCTACATACGCACGACATAAAATCAGTGTAAGACCACAGTCACAAGCTATAAAACGAGCGAATAAAGTACTAAAACGTGAGGAAATATTAAGGAAATATAGGCATAAAATGCCAAACATCACCACCCCACACTTGAACCTTTGCTCGTCCTCGAGCAATCACAAATAACTTCCAACCTAGGTAAAACATGTCTGCCTATGACTATGGTTGATACCGACCATTGAACCAATGCACACATGACTACTATGGATCCACAAACATGCCACAATTTACCAAAACCAAAAATATGAGAACAACCACCCCAAAACAACTCAAATGCACAAACTCAACTTATTGCAACCATGCTCCCACAAAATCACACCTATCTACTCAACCCAAGAGCCATCAACTTTACCTACTTCATGCAAACCACGCGCCCTCACCAATATGAAAGAGAGTGCCCCCCAAAGATCACACTCAAAAACAAATATCATGAATAGAACGGGGCAATAACAAATGAATTCTCTCACTCTCATGAAAGGCTCACATGTCACACACAACGTACCATAGGCTTGCCCGTAGTGTAGGACTCCACTAATGTAGGCGCACTCCAATCGGGATTAACTAGGACTTTAGAAAGGTCGTAATGTAGGCTAAGGTGCGGGTAGGACATATTTGGGTAATCGTGACTACCTCCCTAAGCACTTTTAATACATCACACTTAATTTCAAGCACAAGTCTCAATCAACCACCCAATCACAAGTATCACACATACACCTTCTCACAAGTAGCATATTTTTTTTCAATCACACACTAGCAAGGATGGAATATCTTTCTCTTTTTTTTTCTTTCTTTTCTTCACATTTTTTTCAATTTTTCATTTTTTTCTTTTCTAATTCATTTTTTTTCAATTTCATCAACTTCCAACCTTGCCAATGTTTTTCACTACTTCACAAATTCACAAATATTCCCCTTCATTAGCTCCACTCAAAAGTCTCCCAACATCCAACCACAACTCCAATCATCTACACAATATTAACAAAGTGCTTAAGGACTAAGGGCCAAAAGAGTCAATTAAGAACAAATGGGTAGGCTCGGGGTGTGGGTGCCAACAAAAAGGGTCAAAGAAATCACAACAACAATTTTTCCAAGGTATATATGTAAGGGTAGGCAAATCAAAAGAAGGCCTAGTATCATTTCCCAACTAGAGCAAACCTAGGATTTCGCTTTGCACACACACGGGGCAAGTTCTAGACATTAACATGCAACATGGAGTAAATAAGAACATGCCTCACAACACACATTGCACATGGTCCACACAAAAAGGTTCCATCAACAACTCTCACTCAAGCATCTAGAATGCAACTTGTGGAAATTTAAGCACTAATGCACAAAGATTAACAATCAAGTCAAGCAAGCGGATTCAAGCATCTCAAGGGGGTTGTTCCATGTTTTCTAGGCATGCATCACAATTAAAACCCAAGGACACCACAAATAGCACATGCAATCAAGTCAAGTCCACCGGTATCAAACACATCAAAGGCACCTAGCATTCTACCTTTTTTCCTACGTCTAGGGTCACCTATAACTAACTATCCTAATCCTAAAAATAAAAACTACCCGGTTCAAAGGCCTCCCCGTGGAAAAGAACCGAGGCCATAAGAAAAACCACGGGGTGGATGACATGTACCACTAAAAAAACTAAACTAAAAGGAAAATCTTTTTGGAATTTTTCATTGGTTTTCTAATTTTTTCAATTTTTTCATATATTAAAGCAAGAAACAAATCAAAACAAAGTCAAGTGACAAAAGAAAAATCCTAACGGTACATGCATCCATAACCTCAAAAATAAGGGAGAGTTCCCCACCCCACACTTAAACTAAGCAATGTCCTCAGTGCGAAAAATAAGCAAGTGCAAGGTAAAGAAAACTTCCCTGAAGATTGTAGTCCTTGGCGCTAGTATCCTCCAAGCTTCATGAGGTACTCAGACTTCCCCCATCACGTCATCAATATTAGGCAAGGGTGAGGACACCCCACACTTAGCCTCGACATTACATGAACCTGCACTCCAAGGAAAAACAAAAACTACGTGACACTATAAATAAAATAATACAAGTACAAACTCGGGTTGCCTCCCGAGAAGCGCCTTAGTTAACGTCGTGGCACGACGACACTTTTAGCTCACTTCCAGTATTTACGTCTTCTCTTCTTACGCCGAACCTTTGCCTTTTTCCTTTCTTTGAGAGACCCCAACTTCAACTTCACATGTGGTTCACTTCCATGTTCTTGACTGACACATTCAATCATAGAGCACTCTTCAATTTTAGCTATGTGCTCCTTCTCATTATACACCTTGAAAGTAACCTTTTCACCATGCGCTCTAACAGTCATCTCACCCAGCTCCATGTCAATAATTGCCTTCGAGGTGACCAAGAATGGTCTCCCCAAAATAATTGGAGCTTCTAGGTCCTCTTCATAATCTAGGACTACAAAATCAGCAGAGAATGTAAATTTACCAACTTTTATCAACACATCCTCCAACTTACCCTCAGGGTGAGTGAGTGATCCATCCGCCATCTTGAGAGTAACTGAAGAGGGCTTGATTTCTCCTAGCCCTAACCTTTTGCAAACAGACAGAGGCATGAGATTTATGCTTGCACCCAGATCACACAAGGCACCAGTGATACTATGTCCTCCAATGGTACAAGGAATAGTAAACTTCCCAGGATCTTGAAGTTTTGGAGGTAGCTTGCTCAAGATTGTGCTACACTCCTCAACTAACTCAACTGAATCTATCTCTTGAGGCTTTTTCCTCTTGACTAAAATCTCTTTTAAAAACTTCACAAAGGATGGCATCAATTCAAACACATCAGTCAAAGGAATATTAACATGAAGTTCTTTCAGCATACTCACAAATTTTTGATACTGAGCCAAATCCTTCGGTGGTATAAGCCTCTGCGGGAATGGTGGAGGTGGCCTAGGTGCTTCCTTTATTTCTTCTTTCTTCTTCACCTTCTCCACTTTTTCAACTTTTTCTATTTCAGCTCTCTCTTCAGACTTGGCCATCAGCTCTCCACCTTCAATTAAGGTCACTGCAAGACATTGTTCAGGCTCTTTTTTAACAGTGCTTCTTTCTCCCACCAATTGCCCCAACTGGTGCTCTAGGTTCTTGTGAGCATTGGCAAGATCTTGTATGGCTTGTGCATGGGCTGCAGTGTCAGCTATCATTCTCTGCTGGCCTGCCATTATTTGCTTTAGCATATCTTCAACTGAACTGCTAACCTGCTGTGGTGGAGCTGGAAGTGGGTGGTAATTATTCGGGGCTCTCGTATTGCTTTGATAATACCCATTACCAAACTGGTTTTGACCCTGCAGCCTGTTTTGATTACCCACGTAATAAACTGACTCTGGATTAGAAGAGCAAACCTCTGTAGCATGGTCTTGACAACAAACCTCACAAAAGCTCTGGAGTTGTTGCACTGGAGCCACTGGTTGCTGAGCCTTTTGCAGAGCTAACTTGCTAATTTGATTGGAAATAGCATCCATTCTCGCCCTTAGCTCTGAAACTGCATCTAACTGAAGTACCCCTGCAGGTTTCTGCGTAATAGCTCTACCATCTCCTTGCCAATCAGGATTGCTCTGCGAAAATTTATCTAGCAAATCATAGATCTGGTCAAAATTTAAGGCCAGTACTTGGCCTCCAGCAGCAGCATCTACCACAATCTTAGTATGTGCAGTCAACCCCTCAACAAAAGTATGTGCAAGAACCTCATTGGATTGGTTGTGGTGTGGACAATCTCTCAGTAGAGCCTTAAATCTCTCCCAGGCTGAATACAAAGATTCTCCTTCTAACTGTCTGAAGGACATAATTTCACTCCTCACCCGGGCTGTCTTGGCAGATGGATAAAACTTAGCCAAGAACTTCTTAGCCAAATCATTCCAAGTGGTGATAGACCCAGACTTTTCAGCCTTTAACCACCTCTTTGCTGCCCCAATCAGTGAAAACGGGAACAATGTCAATCGAACATAATCAATAGGAACTCCCGTTGGTGTATAAGTGTCACTGATCTCCAAGAAATTCTGGATATGTTGTTGCGGATCTTCATGAAGTAATCCACCAAATTGTCCCGTCGTATGTAACAGTTGTATCATACCGGACTTAATCTCAAAGTTTCCAGTAATTCTAGGCTTAACTATGCTCGAGGCTACTCCCTCCAGGCTGGGGAGAGCAACATCTCGCACAGCTAAAGCTTGGTCTTCTGCCATTCCTGTAGGTAAAGATCGAGCAGGACCTAATACCTGAAACAGCACAAAACTAAAAACAAAAATTAAACCTGAATAGTAAGTAATAAACTGTTCAAAAAGAAATCAGTCAATAATTAGTCCCCGGCAACGGCGCCAAAAACTTGTTGCTCCCAAACGCACACGCAAGTATACGTGGTCGCCAAGTAATAAAGTGATAAGATGAGTATCGTTCCCACGAGGACTATGCAGACTGAGTTCTAGCAAACAATTTATTTAAACTATTCAGGGATCTTTTTCCAATAATGATGAGTTTATTAACTAAAGAACAGTAATTAAATGGTAGAAGTGAATTCAAACAATGGAGCAAGACTTGGTTGTTATCAGTAATAAGGAGACGATCCAGGGTCAGAGTTACGAACAATCCAGTTGAGTCATCCAATTGATTCCACTTCTTAAATCCCGGGTTACTAACTAACAGATTAATTGTACCCGTGAAAACCTTTCAGTTCTTCACGGTCTATGCAGGCTACTCCAATCCCTATATGTCTATGGGTTGAATCACGTGCACGCATTAACGAATTCTGTAATTAGTTAAACTAGGCGAGCAAGTATATGTCTATCCTACTCACAAATTGGTTCCCCGATGCCCGGGTTCACAAACTAGTCCTACTCTTTCTTATTACGTAATTAAATTCCCTCTGTCGAGTTCAATCTAAAAACCATAGATAATGCGTAATAATCGGGCCCTGACAATTACACAAGTGAAATCAAGAAAGAATAAGTAACCCGTAATGGGATTCAATTAATGGGAATCAATCTTCAAACATCAACCTTCATGTAATACTCTAACCCTAGAACGATAGATTTAGCTACGCATACTCATAATAACAACACAAGGAATTGATGTAATAATGAAATAATGATGTAGTAAATTAATGGTAGGAAGAAAAACCCTTGTCTTGATGTTATGAGCTCTCAAATTTGCTCCCAAGGTCTGAACTCCTTACAAAGACTAAGTAATAAACTATTTATAATGTTTCCATACCCTTGGTAATAAGTTAGACCCAAAACTAGGAGGAATAGGGAGTAAAATCGCGCACAAGGGGCGCTATAGCGGGCGCCCCGCGCCCCGAAAAGCGTGCACAAGACCAGAACCCGCATCCAGGCTTCGTGCCTTGGGCTTGCGTCGCGTGCCAAACGCGCCAGGCCACCGCGCGCTATAGGCTGCGCGGCGCGGGCCCCAGAGCGCCAAGCCAAAATCGCTCTTTTCCGCTCCAAAACTCGGCTCGTGTCGTGCCTATGTGTGCTCAATCCAATCCTCAATCAAAATCAAATCTTTTCTTGCTCAATCAAGCTCTTAAAAGCTCCAATTACACTGCATAACAACCTACATACGCACGACATAAAATCAGTGTAAGACCACAGTCACAAGCTATAAAACGAGCGAATAAAGTACTAAAACGTGAGGAAATATTAAGGAAATATAGGCATAAAATGCCAAACATCACTTGCCCAAAAACCTCTCTTTCCTAGGAGTTACTTTTGGGTCCTTATGCTGAAATTTTCCACCTTTGCATGGATTCCTTTGATTAAAATTTTCAGCTTTGTCATGTCTTTTCATTTGGGTCCCTTTGGCATGTGAAATCACTTCCCCATGCCTTGCTCCCTAGCTCTTTTCATAGCCAAAAAATTTCAGCTTTCTCATGTCTTGTTTTTGGGTCCCTTTACCATGTGAACTTCACTTTCCCATGCTTTCTTTCTTAGTTTTTGAAGTGGAATTTGTTCTACTCTATGTCTTGTCTATTACAAATAAAACTCTACCATAAAAAGAGATTCCTACTGCTACTTATCTAGGTCTTGTTCTCTAACTCATGGAAGAGATTATCCACTAGTCTTTGTCTAGCATTTTGTATTTATGTATTTTATTTTATATATACAAGACCACTTGTGATGCAATTTAATTTTTCACTTGTACTATGTAGTAGTTGCTGTAGGCATCTTCTATCCTCAAAATAAGGGAGCCGTTGTAGAAGTTGGAAGATATCTTGTAACTTTTGTAAAAACTTGTGAGCAATAAAATGTCTTCTTCTAACTAAATTTTCTCTTGCTTCTTTCTTCAAAATTAATGGGAGGATCCTTAATAAAGTGTAGAGTGTTAAAAAACTTTGTATGTTTAATAGAAGTGCTTTATTTTTCGGAGTTCATGCTGCCAAGCTATTCATGGCAATGATGCCTTTTTAAGCTAAGCAAGCAACCCCTTTTGTAGGAATACTGTTTCACTTTAACTTAAAGTACTTAAATCTTTATCATTGTTCCATCCCGGATACTAGACAATACTGTTGGTAAATAAATCACCGTTTTCACTTTTCAGAAAAAAATGATCCATGGAGAAAGCAATATTAGTTTCATCAACGCGTCTTGCTAACCTTACAACACACCAATTATACGGAAAGACAACATCAAGAACATGATGAGTCTTCAGGTATTTAGGGAGCTCTCATCTCACCATCTGCTAGTTGATTTTCTTGAATGTAGGAAAAGTGATTAACCTGCAAAAAGAGAAGACAAAATCTTGTAGTTGTTGTACATGTTGTCACTTCTTAATAAACTATTTGGACAAGGCTCATTCAGAACTAAACTCTTTCAGTTAATCATACTAGTACCATAGTTACTCTACTGGTGACTAATATTTAATTGCTGAAACTTCTTGTCTCAAAACCAAGTTATCCAGCAAAGATCCATGTCCTTTTAGACTATTTATAAATCCCATGATAGTCTCACAAAAAATACTCACTTCAGAACTTTCAACATTAAAAGAATGTTAAATAACACTGCTCGCTGAAGAAGATTTTCGTCTTCCCTTTTTCGCTGCATCTTTACATGGTTAAAAAGACCAAAAGTGATTTTTTCTCCCATCAGCTTTGCGAACCCCTAACATAGAGCTCACCCATTCGTATTTCTGCAAGCACGTCCCACCAAATTTAGACTCAAAGTTACCACCGGGACCAGGCATATAACTATTCATTTCGCTGCTCTATAATTTGGTTATGTTTTATTAGGCCGAACACCACAATACCCCCTAACTTGACACGTTTTATTAGGCAGACACCTAAATTATTCGTAGTCTTAATTATCCCATGAACTTGGCTATTTCATAGCGTTTTCCCTTAGATGATCTTAACCTAGGGAAGTGAGGCAAATTAATCATACCTAAACTATTCGTACTCTTAATTATCCCTTGAACTTGGCTATTTCATTGTGTTTACCTCTAGACGATCTTAACCCAAAGAGGTAAGGCACATCGAATTAAGCACACACATAAACTATTCATACTCTTAATTATTCCTTGAACTTGGCTATTTCTGTATTTCCTAAAATATGCTTTCAGATATTACAATTAAATTTATATTTAGTTGAGCCACAGGCGATCGTTTTTTATCAAAACTCGATGGCTGATTGCAAGTTTTACATTCACAAGTTTAATTGTTTAGATTTATGATTAACGAAACCACAGTAAATATGTTCGAACAAAGATAGAAAAACGACAGATAACAGATGACAAAATTAAATGAAGACTATGTTTGAACGCACAAATAAAATCGAACTAGTTGAATAAACAGATTTACTCAATCGTTCACAAAGATACGAATATACTTAAAGAATAAATGAGTTGTAGTCGTTCGCGATTTGCTAGATTGAACAAATAAATTATACGATCAATGTGGTCGACAGTTCACGATAATAACTAGGTGATTAATTAGCAATCTAGTAGGCAGTGACATAAATATGACTCGACAACTAGCTAGAATTTCATTGAGATAGAATTTCGATCAAAGCATATCTAAAAATCAGTTAAGATGGTAACGATTAACAAGGCAATATGTCAGACAATAGTTAAGCAATTTAACAAGCAATTATGGCAACAATAAATTAAAGTAATAAAGCTTATTGTATTGACGATCAGATGCTCGAGCTCCGTTGTTAGGAGGAAGATGAACGTCTTCTCTGAAGCTAAACTTTATTACAACAACATGATGGTATAAAATAAATGATAATGACGGTGGAATGTAAATAGTGGTGGTGGAGATAATAATAGTGATGGCGGCGATAATTGCTTCAGGGGAGTTATGTTCAGAAGAACGTAACTTTACAATAGGGAATGGGGAGTCTATTTATAGGTGCAAGACTTCAATCCTAATCAGACTCTACTCTACGCACGTCTTCCCACGATCTGATAAGGTTATTATCCACGTCCAACGGCTTTCGAGAATATAGGCATTCAGTTAACGATGCTTATCTGCTTTCTTTCTATGTCTTCGGAGAAATTGACCCCGATCGACAAAAAACGAACAATCATCCTGGATAGTCAATTCTTCGCAACGACGGCTGACTGGTCTCCGATTTTGGCGCTGAGCTCGCCACGTCAATGAACACATGCCGCCATATGTTTGGACGATTTTCGACCAATAAAGATAGTCCCCCACTCGCCGAGTGAGTGTCTGTAAGATCTTGGCAAGTGGCATGAAATTTTAGGCGGGAAAATACGTGGAGCTTCCTCAGCCTAGCAATTTGAAACGCCAAAACGTCACTTCACCTTCCCATCAGGACACGGTGTGGGCGGCAGTTTTTGCCAGTTACCGAGGTAATCATTACCTCAATTCCTATAAGTACCACTTCAAAAGCCCATTTTCAAACTTTTGCTCTACAACTCTCTTCAAACTCTCAAAAAACTTCTTCTGATTTCTCTGCTTCTGGTTGCTAATCTCTTGTATTGAAGTTGAAAACGTGTTTTATACTTTGCTTTTTTGAAATCTTCAAAAAATGGCAACTGAAAAAACATCTACTTCAGTGACCACCACTGATATTGTTGCTTCCGCCGCGCCTGCCGCCGCTATGCCTCCGCAGCATGTCGCTGTAACTGAACATGCCAATGTTGTTGGTCCCTCTGAAGTTAAAAGGAAGGAGAAGAAGTGGCAACCAAAGGGTTTTGGCCCGGAGAAGCTTTACACTGAGATTCTCCCGAAGGAATTCAGTTATGACGATGATTGTAAAGTCAGTTACCAAAACGCTGTCCAAGTGAAGAGGAAGAGAAATATTCCTGTCGACACCGTTTTCTGTGCCATTACTCCGGACTCAATGTCGAAAGTCCGAGAGGACTATGGATGGAGAGATGGTGTGGTCGACGTTGTATGCCCTACGGAGAGGATGACTTTGACCACCCGCTATGTAAATCATTATGTCGTTTTGACATACCCTTTTGATGATCGGCTTCACGCTCTCGATCGACCCTTTGATTGCCGAATTTTATCGCATGTACAAAGTTTGTATTGGACAAGTTTCCCCAATAATTTGGCCGTTGGTTTTTATGATGCGATGGATCGCCAAGAAAGCCGAAGTGGAATTGACACTTTGACACATCCTCCATATTTACTCTCCTCGTGTTTATAAGGCTGGAATCATTACCGTGCAGAAACGGGGACAGAGGACTTTGATTTCAAAAAAAGACGATGATATCGAGGTTGGGACCAACGTTTCATATTCATTCCCACCGATCAATTAACATCTCCGGGGGAAGATCTACTCCCCGGCCTGTGGAACCGAACTCGTAAGTGCCCGATTTTTACTTTCAATTTTCTATGGTTACCTTTTTTACTTAGCTCAACTGTGCTCATATTTCAGCTAGCAAAGTTCTATTCGAGCTGGTTCCAAATATCGAGAGGTGGTTGATCAAGGAATTGGACAAGACCACCAATGATGAGAGAGCTTGGAAGCCTATAGCCGCCCTCTTGAAAGTGAAGGACAAACATCATGGTATGTCTTCTTTTTTTACCCGTTCTATATTAATAAAGTCACTCTAGTTAAAAGAACATTTTTTTAGGCATTACGGATAGGGGCGCCGGAGGTGAGTCAAGCGAAGAGGATGACAAGGAAGATATCGATAGGGAGAAAGCAGAGGACGCTCCTCCTCCGAAGAAGAAAAAGTTGAACTATCATGGAGTCTGAGCAAGACTTCTTGCCAAAGCTGCTCAGAAGGAAAAGGAACGACCGGGGAAAGAGGTTGGCGCAACGATTTCTCTCGAGCCCATAGAGAACATAGTTTCGGGCACAATGATGGCTGTCGACGTAGTTAAAGCAGCCGAGGAAGGCATGCTTGTTCAGTTTGATCCTGATCAGGAGGCTGCTGAGAAGTTAAAGGCGGCCGATGAGTATGCTGGATCTCCTGTTATGAAGTTGACTAATAGGCTTACCCAGCTTCCACTTCCTTCAATTTTGAAAGTTTATTCAGCTTCGGGAGATAGAGCTGAAAGGTTGGAAGCCGCCCTTGTCCCCGAAGAGCATGAAGCAAGGAAAAAAGGTAAGCTGCCCCTTGATCGAGAGGTGGAGCCGGTGAAACCAAAGTATACCGAAAGTTCAGGTTCATCGTTCTTTATTGCAGATTACGATGAGCCTATAACTTCGTTGCCGAAGGGCAAGAATCCAGCTGTCTTCGCTGCCTACAAGAGGGCTGATGTTGCTAGGGAGATCAAAGAGAGATCGATCAATGTAACGGTTCCTACTAACATCGACCTGCTCAGATTTCCAAGCATCTTGCTGATTATTTGTACGACATTACTGGGCCGATAGAGAGGGCCCAGATGAATTGTCGAAGTGACCTGAACCTTGCTTCCCACGTCGCCTTCGACGCCTTTCGAGTAATTTCCCTTTTAATTTGTGAATACTACTCGACTTGAATTCTTCCTAACTTGGTTTATTGCTTATTTCAGACTATAATAATGGCGATCGAGACAGTGGACCGCATCCGTCAACTTCAAGCTGAAATCGCTAGCTTGCATGAACGGGCTGCTTTTTTGGCATCCGCCGGTAGCGCTTGCTACCAAAATCTTAAAGTCCTGAAAGTAAAGTACTCCGAACTCGAAGCTGATGCAAACAAAAAGGCTTATGCTATCCGTGAATCCGATCTGGAGTCGCAGATTATGGCGCTGAACGCAAAGCTCGAGCGCTATGAAGTTGATGTGAGGAGCAAATGCACTAAGCTGGAGTCTGATAGTTATCAATTATATGGTAGATAATATTTATCAATTTTCAAAACTTTCACTGATAAAATAGTTATTTGTATATCTTCATGTAAGATATGACACTTTAATTTATAGGTTGGTCCTTGCTTTTGCTTACTACGTTAAAAAATAATTGACACACAGATATAAAGCTTTAAAAAATGACGTGCCTGACGATAATACAATAACAATAACAACTCAGTAGGTCTCAGTTGAAAACTAACTGAAGATTACTTCGTTGAAATGTCCTGTTAAACTAGATTGTCCTGTTAATCTTCAGTTAGTTGAATATATTTATAATGTGGCTCCCTCGCATAATGTGGCAAAAAAGTAGTGAAATCTCTGGCATAATGTGGTAAAAAAGTAGTAAAATATGTTTGGGTTGGGTAGAATAAGATTAATGGGTTAAGAAATTAAATTAATAGATGAAAAATTAATTAAAAAAGTTATTTTTAATTAATGATGCCACATCATTTTTCTGGCAAGTTTTAAACAAAATCCGGCTTGAGTGACTTTATTGTAGACCGGATCAAAGTTGAGTGACTTTTGGGTAATAAATAAAACAAAAGTAACTTTATGGTAATGAAACAATAGTTCTGTGACCACTGGTGAAATTAACCCTTAGTTTTTGTGTGGTATTAGATTTAGGTACTTTTTCTTTTTTCTTATATTGTTTGTTTTGTTTAGGTATGCCTTTTCTTTTATGCCTTTTGAGTTTCTTTTTCAGATTTTACTCTTTGATTATGTTATTTATTTGGATGAACACATGCATCATTAATCAATGTAAATCAATGATCTTTCAATAATCTTGGTGTTAAGGAGTCCAATGGCTCTCAAAATTTTACGCTCTTTATATATTTTTTTCTACATGCCTTTCTTTTACCTTACAGTTATGAATATGCATTTGGTTTCATGCATTATAATCAATGTTTTTTTTTTCCCACCCATTTTTGGAGGATTTATAGTATTTCCACACTTCCCCTCCAGCATGACTCAAACCCGAGACCTACCGGTCGTGGGTGGAGGTGCTTTACCAACTGAGCAACCCTCACTTGTCATTATCAATGTTTGCACATAAAGTTCCACGGACAAAGAAAAATTAGTTCGTGCTGCAATTTAGGTAAATTTCTAATTAATTACTTTTTTCCTTACTTTAACACATTATTTAAATATCCATGCACAAGATTCATTCGAGAATAATTTACTATTGTTTGTGCTGTGGGAGATTAGTATATAGAACTAAAGATATAGGAAACCATCACATACTTTGTTTACCTTCAAATTATTTGTATTTTGACAGGATCAAATTGTATTTTAATAGGATCAAATAGCGACCATTTTGATTTCTTAAAAGGTAGACCTCAAGGGAAATATGGTGCACAAAAGTTTTGACCATGCATTGTATATCAATCTAGGTAAATTTTCAAAATGGATTTCAAATTTTAGCACATTGTTCACATTATGTCATGTATCTCAAGTTGTCTTCTTTCTCTTTTTCATATTTCTTCTTTGTTAGAGATTTTGAATTTTTCTAATTCTAATACAGTAAATATTGCTAACTGGATCCCTTGAGTGTAAAGCTATACTATATTAAAAGCACGATCGTCTTAGTGAAATATTGATATATTTTTGTTACCCTTTATAAGAAATTGATAAAATTGAAATAGAGTTGCTTGTAATAATTATAGTTTTTTTTTAAACTTAGCTTTTCTGTCTTATAATTAAGAATTAACTCAACTATGATATTCGACTGGGACTTTTATTATAAAGTCATAGAGTTTGTCGCGGGCAAGGAAGAACGATAAAAGAGGAACAAGGATTACATCATCAGCCTCCTTTCTGCATGGTTAGTACGAATTTGTTTTTATAACTTATTTGGTTGGTGTGTTGATGATATTATGTTAGTCAACACATTGTAAAAACTTTTATATCAGCAAATTTCTTTCAAAGTGGCTGATGAATCATCGAGAGCCATGAGTAGTGGGCCAATGGGTCATTCTAATACACGATCCACGTAATATGGCTGTATAAAGAAAGACTCATACGATTTTGTATGGGAAAAGTAGCTAATACACCACCTATAAAAATTTAATTACTATATTTACCTAATAATATAATTAAATGATAAATATATCATTTTCTTAAATTTTATACCATATTTAGAGATTTTAATTTCAATAGTATCACTTCTATATATTTTCCTAAATTTAAGGTTTGAATATATTAAATATCTATCTCCTAAAATAGTGTAGTTATACTAAATCTCTTATCTCTAAACAAGTTAGTTAGAGAGTATCAAATCACTTGAAAATCTCCCTCATCCCAGCCAAAGAAAATGCAGTATATTAGCTTTGTGATTGATATATTGGTTCCTGCGTTCAAATAAGTTAGGAGATACAAAACCTGCAGTAAATAATCTGTTAGTAATAGGACAATCCCGAGCCCACAAGTCACTTGTGTCTCCTTAAGAAATCTAACCCCCTCACGATGCCCAAGGTTCACGGGTTAATTCCTCCCAGGATGGAACGGGATAACAGTTCTACCATAGCGGCACTACAAACGGTTAGAACACGGCGAACACAAAGGAACGGAGCAAATCACACGACTCACTTAATATGCAGAAAGGGAGGGGATGCAGTGAGATATGCTTTCTGTCAGTGATTTTCTCTGCCCAAGTGTTCCTATCCTCTGCCCGAGGTTGCGTATCCTCTGTCCGAGGTTACATCTGTATCAGTCCGAGTTTGAGTCTCTGTCCGAGTCTCTATCTCAGTCTATGTCTTAGTCTACTATGTTATCTGTCATCTGTCTGTCGTGATCAAGTACTGACAAATGACCAGTTTATATAGACATCCAAGGGCAGGTGAAGAGACACACCTGGTGATTAATGAGAAAACGTAGGAGAGTTTAATTGTCCACTAATGACTGACTTCAATGTGGAGCAATTAATCTACCACTACTGACTGACATTAATGTGGAGGAATTAATCTACCACTAATGACCGACATTAATGTAAAGACGTGGAGGAACTAATCTGCTGATGTTGCTTCAGCTGCCCGGGTACTGAACTCAATTCAGCTACCCATTGCTGACTCACTTCAGCTGCCCGTTAACGGAGCTGTCCGTTACACAAACGGATAAAATATTAATTAATTAATATTTTAGTTTTGTTGGTCCAAAAATTTAAGTCAATCAATCATATCAATTGACCAAATCCGATTCCGATTCTGATTCCGAAGCCGAAGCCGAGACGAGCGACGACGACGGCGCGAGGCTTCCCTTCTTCTCAACCCTTTTAACAGCTAAGAGAAGTAAATCTCTATTTAAACCCAACAAAAAAATTTTCCTCTACCAATGTGGGAGAAAGTGCATTTCCCTACAAAAGGGAACATTTCCCTACAAAAGGGAACCTTTTCACTTTTTACCCATTTCCCATTCATATTCTTCCATTAAACCCAACATGATATTAGTAAATGAAAGTCGAAAAAGGAAGTTTAATGTATTTTCTTTTGGAGGGACTCTCATAGCACAAGAGTCATTGACAAGACTAATGGTTCTGTTGGTGATGGCCTGGGTAATGAAATTAGCACTCCAACAAATGAATATAAAATTAATGATTTAAAAGTATAAGTTATAGAGCTTACAAATTAATGGAAATTTTGAATTTTGTCATTCAAACCTTGCCTCTAAGAGTAGTTTCTTTAAACAAGTTGTTTTTGGCTAGCATTGTGTTTGTTTTATGTTGTAATCACCCAATTTTGGCACTTAAATACCAAAATACGTATAATAGTTGTTTTAATGGTTGTGTGATTCTTTTGCTAGATTCCAGCCTCCATTTAGCCGTTTCAATTTAATCTATTAGGTAAAAATACCAGAAAATTAAAAATAATAATAATAATAATAGAATTATGTGTGTTTAGTTTCAATACGACATTTTATATGTTATTATGCCTTCACCTAGTGATGGATTAATATTTCGTGTCGGTCGTATCTTAATTAGCAATATAGGCTATTGGTTATTAATAAAAAAAAGATCAGCCCATATCCGCGAGCCCATTTCCCTCTGACCCGGCCCAAAGCCGAGATATATAACCATTTTCCTTTGCCATTTTTGGCATTTTTGGACACAAATCACAGATATAGGCAAATTCTTGCCAAAATTCATAAGAAACCGCCGGAAATCGCTCCGCCGCGGCTCCACCGCAGCTCCGCCGGCCGGCCACCGTCGACCACCGCCGGCCGGCCACCGGAAAAAATACAAAATACATCACTCGACTCGTTTTGGCCTCGTGGTTCCATTTCTCAACTCGTATTTTACAAAATCCCAACGGATTGGTGTAGATCGGGCTTTGAAAGTCGGCACTCCGACGATTCTCTTTCATTTTTCGGTGAGTCTTTCTTTTTCCTTTCTCCTCCACCCCATTTACCCTCGCATCCCCATTTCCCCAAACCCCGTCCCCGTTTTCCCGTTTCTTTCAGTCCATTTTCTGTTTTTCTCTTCTTCTTATTCTTTTTCTTTTCTTTTAATAATGATGTTTTGGAGGAGGCTGTGATGGTTTTGATGAGGCGGAGGGGCTGTGATGACTGTTCGTGTTTCGTGGTGGCGCTTAGGGTTTATTTCAATTGAACTAGCAGCATAATTGAGGATGTGTAGCAGATTAGTTTCGTTCATTGTGGTGTAATGGTTTGTTGATGTTGTGGCGATGGGGCTGTTATAGCATGGTTAAGGCAGTGACGATGGTGTAGTTGAGAAGTAATGGTGTCGACGAGGCCGCTGTGTTTGTCGAATCGAGGCAGTGATGGCATTGATACAGCGACAACGATGGCGTTGACACAGTGACGACGATGGCTAGGCAGCGGTGGTAATTCTGCCATAATGATCGCGGATTTGGTTTGGTATAAGCTTGTTTTCTTATTACTATTTTCTCTACTTTGATTAGTGTTAGATATATGTTTAAAGACGCGATGTGTAGTTCTCTTTTGAATCAAATGAATCTGGTGGAATCTTGTTTGTGTAAGGGTGTTTTTCTAGATAGGGAATATTGTGTAGTTCTTTTTTTTGAATTGAAATAAATCTGGTGCTTTGACTATGTTTTCCAAGAACAGTGGCAAATTTCCTCATTCGTTCGTTTGTGAAAATGTCAGATTATGGCAGTATAGGCTGAGGTTAATGGTGATCGCCTACGGTTAGTGTAAAGTCTGATCGTTTGAAGCATGAAATTTGCATACATTTCCTGTTAGTTCTAGGCAGGATCTAAGAATGTTTGTTTGGTTCCCGTTAAGCATAAATTGCTTCAAGTATCAAGTTTGATTGTTTATTTCTGTTTGCTTTAGCTAGTTAAGTGTGTAAATGGCTTGCTCGTTCCTTGTTAGATCCAATTGCAAAATTTTCCTTGAAAATGCTTACTATGCTACTGATTTGCTGCGGATCTGTTGCCATGAGATTTAGTACAAAAAATTGTCTAAAGATGATGGTTTGTCAATAGTAGGATTATGTTTTGTGTGAGTCATTTAAATGATTTGTAGTTAGCTTAGTTTGATTTGTTAAAGTTGCTACTTCTTTTTTTAAATTTTAGTTCAGATTGTTTAGCTAGGAAATTAAGGTCTGATGTCAAGTAATGGACCTGATAGGATTTAGAATTAAAGTAAGAGTTGCAAGCTGGACAAAAGAAATTTGAAAGTTGAAAAAATTGAAACAAATCAGCCTCATTAATGAGGCAGATTTGGTATGGCCAGAAATGGTAAAAAAGAAATTGGCATGGCAGCCCCCCTCCCTGTCATATTTCCCTATTAAGTAAGGCTCCAAACAAGGCATTTAATTGCCATAGCATGCCTGTTGAAAAGTGGTTTTTCCTTGGGGTTTGACCCCAGCTTTACCCTCCTCTCTCCTCTATAAAAAGAGGTCATTTACTACACATTGAAGGCAAGTTTTTAACACATTGAATACCCTGCATTTACTCCACAACCACTTAGAAAAAGAGAGATCTGAGAAGAAAAAAAAAAAGGGAGTGAAAATATATTGAAAAATAGATAAGAAGAAAGGGGGCTGAATCTGTTTCATAGCTAAGATTTCTGGGTTGAGTCCAAGTAAGTTTGCGGGTTGTTGCTGGTTGATAGCTGCTGGTGCATTTGATTAGTTGCCAAGTTGGAGCTCCATTTTGCTATTAGGTACCCTTTCAAATCTTATTATGTCTAATTTATGACCACATGTTCAAGCATATATGAAATGAGTTATTAAGGTCTATTTGTGTATCATGTTGTTGGTATCCATAAATATATTTAGATCTTTTGTTAAATGTTGATTGTATGTTTCATGTCTTAATAATAACTCTATATTGTGACCATTAGGGCTAGATCTGAAGCTAACATTAAAAGGGGATTGCTTGATGTAAATCATTTATCTATAAAGAAAAGCGCACAGTATACATATAATCTCTTTTGCGAAAAAGGCCAGATCTGAAACTTCTTTGTAGACTGGGCCATGTAATACAAATGGTCGTTGATTTCGATGTCTATGCCAAATTTAGAGTCAGATCTGTAAAGAATAAAGGTTGGAAAACATCGTCAGATTAGAAAAAATAATTTAGCAAAAGTAGGACAAAAATGAAACTACTTCAAATTTAGATGCACTTTGTACATGTTTAAAGGAGGCCAAAATCTGAAGCGGAAAGGGCACAAGACCACTAGTGCAAATCTTGAAAACGAACTGTATGAAATAAACTTACAACGAATAACCTAGGACAGTTTAAAATTTGACCCTTCGATCATAAGGCTGTTTTAGTTTAATAATTGGCTAATCATTGAAGGTCCAAATGTAAAGGAGCCTAAATTTGGTCAGTCCCGTCTCAACAAAAAGGGTTAAGGAGAACACAGTAAATACTTCACCTCTATAGGTTCATGGGCTAAATTTGAAAAAATAAATCAAAAGGGCCAGCAATGTACATTTCTAACGGGCAGCAGAAATACTTAGGCCTTCCATAATGAAAGTTTTGCCAAATGGTCTAATTTAATGATAGGCTCTCATGTTGAGACCTATAAATGTAAAAAAATAATTGAAGGCTCTCATTTTGAGGTCGTCACATGTTCAACGAATAGAAAGTAGCAAAGTATAATCAAAGCAAAGAAAAATAAATAAAGGCAAGGTACAACAACTTTGTATGTTAAATAAGTGCAACTCAGTTAGGCGAGTCAATAGGTTGCACGAAACATCACTTAATTTATTTGCTCACGTGAAGCTCATATTAAGTCAAGAGATTTCAAACAGGTGAAGTGCCTGCGCGATTTAATTGATTTAAGTCAGAAGATTTCGAACGGGTGAAGTGCTCGCGCGATCATATCTCGATTTTGAGTTTTCATTTGAACGGACAAATTTAAAATTATCGAATCAAAGCGAAGTAAACCAAGGCAAAATATAATAAACAAAAATTCAAAGAGTCGAAACGCGTCAATAAAAGCAACTGTGCTTGGCACAGGACTCGAGGGTGCCTAACACCTTCCCGAGAGTCAACCGAGATCCTTATCCGGAACTCTGACGCAGACCATTTACGAGTCATAGGTGTTCTAGGTACACCACTTTGGTGACTTGGCACACCTTTAACTTGTCAAGTGGCGACTCCGAAAATCTCTTAATAATCGTGTACCTATTAACACCTGTCACAGAGCCTTTTAAAACAAATATAGTTTTCTTTCTTTAAGTTGAAAAAGGGGTGTGACAGCCTTGGCGACTCCGCTGGGGATGACCAGTGAAAACTGAGAATCTCAGGCTTTATACTTTGTCGCTTTCGGCTTTTAAATATTGTTTGTACACACTGCCTTGAATGTTACTGCTTTGATATGTTTGAACTGTATATACACAACTGTCTTCTCTCGTACACCTCTGAGTCTTCTGGAACACTGCACACATGCACGCCAATCTCGCTTCGGCGTCTGGAATTTCTGTCGTGTCTCAGGACACAAAAAGTTAACCCTTTTTAGGAGGAGGTGCGTTGGGTTAGGCCGTTAGACGTTGTCGATCGGTACCCCCGAGGCACTTCCAAATTGCCAGAAACTATAGAACATGAACCCATTGAGTCACCTAGAGTTGAACCTGTGTTTTTGTCTAGGCCGATTTATTTGCATGTCATTAGACTTAGTGAGGTGCGGTACACCGGTACCGCACTTGTCTAGGCTGACCCTTTAGAGTCTAGATGGGGCCCACGCCCCGGAAAGACAGTAATGGCATCTTCTGTGTTGCATCTAGGGAGGCCGTTATGCTGACCGTTTATCAAGGGAAAGCGGGTTAGTTTGGAAAAATGAAAAAAAAAATGAAAAAAGAGAGAAGAGACGCTTTGTTAAGAGGGGCAATTTCATATTTTCAAATATTAGCGTGTCAAATGTCCTTTTCCCGTTGTCGGCAAAGATTTTAAAGCCAATTTCACGCCGTTATAACGGCCAATTTTTTGAAATAAAAAGAGAAAAAACAACGTCCATAGCCAAATTTGGTTGCGTTGTCATGTCAAATTCTGTTCAAAAATTAGAAAAATCAAAAAAAAAAAAAAGGGAAAAATCAATCAAATAGAGTCGTCCTGTTCGGTAAAACATTGACAAGTTTTTGTTTGTCTAGGCTAGTCGAATCATGTAAATATTTTATTTGAGTCGGCTTGTCCGTTTTAATGTCAATAGTCAAATTTTGGTGTCTTTGTCATGTCAAATTTTGTTCAAAAATTAGAAAGTCAAATAGAGTCGTCTTGTTTATTGACAAGTTTTATTTGTCTAGCCTAGTCAATCATGTAAAAATTTTCGTTTGAGTCGGCTTGTCCGTTTTAATGTTGTTTTACAAATTTTGTCCAAAGTTTTCTCGGTCCTAATACTTCATTTTAATAAAATAGGTATCATGGCTGCATCATCATCTAGGGTAGGAAAAAGGAAGTTTCCTGAGGGATCTACTCCACCGCCTATTAAGATGGTCGATAAATGTCCTCCATTGTTGAGGAATTGGTGGTACCATTTGAGCGAAAAGCAGAAAGGGGTTGTGCATGCGAGAATTGGGGAAATGACACATTTTCTTAACCCTAAGTTTGCCCCACGTCGGGAACTGGTAAGTGCTTTGATTCGGTATTGGGAACCGAGTCAAAATACCTTTGTGTTTGGTGATATTGAGATGACTCCCACTTTAGAAGAGATCTCGGGTTTGACTAATGGAGTGTTTAGGACAAAGAAGTGCATAGCACCTCGGTTTGTGAGAGTCGAGGAGTTCCTACGGGACATGAGTCTGCGTTCTGATACTCAGTTAGTGAGTTTGGCCTCAGGTTGGGTCAGTCTGGAGTATCTTTATGCTCTTTATGGGCGGGGAGATGGATACACAGAGCATCGGCCGAAATTCATCACTACGTTGAGCCATGACCAATGGGACAACCTTAGGGAAAGAGCTTTCATTTTCGCCTTCCTTGGCCTCATGGTCTTCCCGATGGAGAATGGACAAATCTCTATCCATACCTCTTGGATCGTGAGAGCTTTATTTGGGGGAGTTCGAGATTCTACTGTGGTGCCGATGATCTTGGGCAGTATTTATCATGCTCTGACTCGATGCAAAGAGAAAGGGGCCCGGTTTTTCGAGGGTTGCAACTTGTTGTTGCAAGTATGGTTCGTTGAGCATTTGTTCGGCCGTTCTGACCCTACTCCACTACCCGATTCGCCTAAATTCCATTTGAACACCCATTATTATCTTACTCGACATCTTGATCTACCCGAGAGCTTTGATGGGTGGGCAAAGTATTTGAGCGAGCGAGCTCTGGAGAATATCCGGTGGAAGGTTAGTTGGTACCCCTCGAAAGAGGGAATATATGGTAGTATGGACCGTCCTTTTCTAGTATTGATGGGTCATAAGGGAGCCGAGCCTTATTGCCCTACGCGGGTGCTCCGACAGCTTGGGCGCGTTCAGGGTGTACCTAGGGTAGAGGCCGTGGAAGAGTATCGCCTTGATCATATTAGCGGTGAGTTTCCCAGGCACACTCAGTGGTTCTCCATTTGGGATAATATGAGACCTTTGACCTCCAGCACACAGGTTATAGACCGATTCAGAGGCGAGGTCACTCCCGAGTATGTTTTCTGGTTCGGCCGACAGCCTGCTTTGGTAGCTATGCCAGCGAAAACGGTCAAGGGACCGTATGATGAGGCACTCAGGATTGACATGAAGATAGAGATGCATAGGGTAGAGACTGAGGAGAGATATGCGGGTCTAGTCTATCGTCTTCGTTCTGAGAGGGATGCCGCTCGAGCTGCTTTGGTTGAGAGTGAGGGTCTAGCGCATCAGCACCTAGACACAGTTAGACGACTTCGTGTTATGCACTCTGAGGCATTGACAGAGCGAGATGCCGACAGGGCAGCTTTGGTGGAGAGCAGGAGAAGGGAGGATTATCATCGTCGGGATGCCATGGATGCTCGAGCTCGACTCGACAGGGCACTGGAGCAGGAGGAGCAGCTCAGGGAGCTAGCACAGAGCCGACTTCAGGATATACAGGCTGCAGGACGGACTATCAGTGTAGTTTATCGGCAGGTTTATGACTCTGCTGTATATGTTGCACAGGCTATCAGTGACTATAGGAGGTTGTCCGCAGAGGACCTACTTCCACATGTGCTTCCCTTCGTCACCAGAGTTGCAGAAAATTTGGCTGGATTGCGCCGCACCTTGGTGGAGGGCCCACCAGCAGATCCCGAGGAGCCACCGGAGGAAGATCTCGACGAGCCGTTTGAGTCAGATCCAGAGGAGCCGGATGAGACAGGGCCCGGATCACCTTAGCAGATATATGCCAGTCCGAGATGATGCAGCTCATTGCCTTTTGTTGTCATTTAGCATCTTGGACAGATTGTAGCTCTTATTATGTATTGGTATTTCTATTTCGAACAGTCGGTCTAGTTTGTTTATTTGAATTTGTAGGAGTACTACTATTGCCCCATGTTGTCGGCGGGCTTTTTATATTGTACTATTTCGGCATTTATGAAAAGGAAATCAGAAAATCCAAAATTGTGTCTTTTATTATCTTAAATGCAATCTGATTTTTGGACCCCTCTTACATTTGAAAGATATATGATATGATATGAAAAAAAAATGAAAAAAAAATGAAAAGAAAAAAAAAAGAGCGAAAGAAAGAGAGGAAAATGAAAAAAAAAAAAAGAAAAGAAAGAAAAAAAAAGGGGAAAGAAAGAAAGGACCCGCTTTGTCTTGATTCAGGATGATGCATAACGACTCTAGGCTCTTAGGCGCGCTCAGCTCATAAATATCATGTTTCCTAACCTGTTTTGTTTGCAGACAAGACTAGATTACCAGTGACTTGGTGCAGCGCTCTAGCATTACCCCACTCTCACACAATTAACTCAAGGGGACTTGAAATTCCATTTGGTAACATGGCCACTGAAGGAGACAAATCTGATGCCGGTTCCGAAGAAAATGATAGAACGACAGAAGAGGCCCTGATTCTGAAGCAATTTCTGGTGGACATGCATCATGCGATAACCACGGGACGGGTACCTCCTCCCATGCCGAACCTCTTGGATGGGCTTATGCCAACAGTTAGCCAGCGAGCACCAGGCACATCTACGGCGGTCGAGGATCCGACCTATCCCCCTGGTTTTGGCACTAGTCAGGGTCCAACAAAAGAAGTTGAAGTGCGCCCTCATGCACCGCCCCCACCACCTCCACCTCAAGGGCAATATGGACAACATCCACCACAGGGGCAGTATGGTCCACCCCCACCACAGGGACAGTATGGTCCACCTCCGCCACAGGGACAGTATGGCCCACCTCTCCCACAGGTTCCAATTTTTCGGGACCCAGCCAGGCCTGCTATGGCTAGGTCCAACAGCGAACCACATCTGGCTGGGGATCATCATTATGATCAGCACCATGAACCCAATTTCCGACACAGTGACTCATATGATCAGGGGTTCCATCGCGGGTCTCAAGTTGAGGTTGATCGATCAGGAAAGCTTGATGAGAGCGAGGTTCTAAGAAAGATGAGGGGCCTAGAACAAGCAGTGAGGACCATTCAAGGATATGGAGATCATACTGACATCTCTTTCAAGGATCTTTGCCCCTACCCTGAATTGCAATTGCCAGATGGGTTCATAGTGCCAAAGTTTGATCTATACACCGGGCAAGGAGATCCAAGGGTTCATATGAAAACCTACTGCAACAAAATGAGAGGGGTCAAGAAAGACAAACTGTTGATAGCCTACTTTTCTGAAAGCTTGGGGGGCGCAGCTGCCGAATGGTTCATGAGGCAGGATTTAACTAAATGGTTGTCATTTGAGGATATGGCACAGGCATTCTACGACCAGTACAAGTACCACATTGAAGTTTTGCCAGATCGGTCCTCTTTGGATGCGATAAAAAAGAAGCCAAGCGAAAGCTTTAGGGAGTACGCCCTCAGATGGCGCGAGCAGGCCGCTCGAGTGAGCCCCGCAATCCCGGACGATGACATGGTCCGGTTGTTCATTGAGGCGCAGGATGAGGCGTTCTATGGTTCATTGATCGCCGCCTTTGGGAAACCGTTTAGTGAAGTCGTCAAGATGGGAGAAATGATTGAGAGAGGAGTCAAAGCTGGCAAGATTGTGAGCCAGACTGCACTAAAGGCGACCACACAGGCTGTGCAGACAGGGGCAGCAGGGTTCGGTAAGAAGAAGAAAGAAGATGTGGCCATGGTAGGGTCGGGTCCACGAAGGTGGAATGATGAGCGATACAGTCAAGCTAATTCATACCAAGCTCCACAAACACCCTATTTACAACACTATTACCCACCACAAAATGCACAATACTCCATACCTCCACCCCAATACTCTGTACACGCTGCGCAGCCATATGCCCCAACGTCTTATCCGCAATGGCGCGCACCAGCCCCACAGCCTACATATCCCATTCACCAAGCTCCACATAATCACTATCAGGCTCCACCTAACCCTACTTACCGACCAAGAGGTCCGGCAGGCTTTCGTCCGAGAGCTGAATTCAAGAAGGCTCGAGAAGAGAAGAAGAGGGAATTCACGCCAATTGGAGAATCCTACACCAGTATCTTTGAGAAACTGCGGGCCTTGAACATGATAAAGCCAATTCAAGGAAACATGAATCCTACTGGCAAAGTGGATCATTCTCGGCATTGTGATTACCACTCGGGCGCACCAGGGCATGATACAGAAGATTGCTACTATCTCAAGAGAGTGGTGCAGGATTTGATTGACAACAACCAAATCGTGATTGAAGATGCAGAAACGCCAAACATCAATCGCAATCCTCTGCCAGTCCATGATGTACACATGGTATACGCATGCACGGGGGGATTTGAAAGCGAATCTGCAAGGCCAATAGTGTCAGTCGATGCAATAACAATTGGGGTGGAAAAGATGCATATCACTTCAAAGACAAGTCCCGTTGTGGTGTCCGGAGGAACAAAGCCATCTGTCCAGTTGGATAAGCCCGTGTTAACATTGAAACGAGCTGTTGAGAAAGGAGAAAGGTTGACTGAGAAACCAAAGTTGGTGATCTCAAGGGCCATCAGCAAGGAAGGGGAAGCAGATTCTGCTACCAAACCGAGGTTGGTTATAAAAAATTCACCCCGGGAAGATGATTTGAACACAATGCGCGAGCCCATCGTCATAAAGAGGGCATCCCAGTTCCATGTGACAGATAACAAGGCTGTCCCGTGGAACTATGCCCAGGCAGTGGTAACGTACATGGGAAAGGAGGTTGTAGCAGAAACGACACAAGTGGGCGGTCTAACTCGTTCTGGGCGGTGCTTTACCCCGGAAGAGTTAAGAAAGGCAAGGCAAGCTAGGGAAAATCAGGGTCCAGTCAAGGAGCCGGTCACTGAGAAAGAGGCGGAAGAGTTTCTAAAGAAGATGAAAGTGCAAGATTACTCTATCGTGGAGCAGCTGAGGAAGACCCCTGCTCAAATTTCTTTGTTGTCCCTGCTGATGCATTCTGAGGCGCACCGCCATGCTCTTTTGAAAATCCTGAATGAAGCTCATGTATCTGATAAAATGACTGTGGGTAACTTGGAGGCTGTTGCTGCCCGTATCTTTGAAGTCAACAGGATCACTTTCACTGATGAAGAATTGCCTATGGAAGGCACAGGCCACAACAAAGCTCTGCATCTGACTGTTAAGTGTGACAACTCTTACGTCACGAGAGTGCTGGTTGATGGTGGGTCTGGTCTGAACATTTGTCCACTGTCTACTTTGAAGAGATTGAAAATCAACGTGGATAGAATTCGAACCAATACTATGAGTATCCGTGCTTTTGATGGAGAAAAAAGACAGTCAATTGGTGAGATCGAGCTAACATTGACAATTGGGCCTGTGGACTTTGCTATTGATTTCCAAGTCCTCGATATGGATTAGTCTTATAATCTACTGTTGGGAAGGCCCTGGATTCATATGGCGGGCGCGGTACCGTCAACTTTGCACCAGACTGTGAAGTTTGAGTGGAACCGCGAGATGATCATGGTACACGGAGAGGGAGATCTGTCAATCTATAAGGACCCATCCATTCCAGTTATCGAGGTCACCAATGATAGCCCAACTCTGATGTACCAAGCCTTTGAAGCAGTCAATGTGGAAGAGGTTCCTGAAGGCAAACCTTTGCCCCAAGCAAGATTGTCGGGAGCGGCAGTCATGATGGCTACAGAAATGTTGAAGCATGGTTTTCAACCAGGAAAGGGTCTCGGGGCATCACTTCAAGGAATGTCGCATCCAATTAATCCACTTGGCATTCGAGGTACCTGGGGTCTGGGATACAAGCCCACAGCTGCAGACAGAGCAAGAGCTAGGAAGATGAAGAAACAAGAATGGTCCCTTGAGAAGCCTGTCCCTTGCCTCGCTCAGTCTTTCACGAGGTCCAACGGGGGCAAGTCTATTTCCAAGAATGCTGAGGAGACTGAAGAACAAAAGAAGCTCCTGGCCGATCTGAGGCACGTCTTTGGCATCAACATGGTGCAAACTGGCGAAGGATCTAGCAATACAGAAATCCAGGACATTGGCCCTGATGTGAAGCTGAACAACTGGGAATCCATGCCTCTCCCCACTAGGAGGGGCTATTGGTAGCAAGTTTTGTTATCCTTTCTGTATACTTGGTTATTCTAAGGGTTGTAATCCAAGTGTATTTATTTTGCTCGTTATGATGTCAAACCCTTTTATCTTTCAAATTCAATGAAAAGCAAGACATGTTCTTGTCTCCTTATTCTATCTCTTTACTTTCCTGATTTTTATTTCTTATTTCTTTCTGTAGCTATGTTTCTGATGGCCTTAATAACATGACATGCATGCTGAAATCACGCCCTGATCTAAACACACAGTTTAACTTGGCCTCAATGAATCAACCAAAAATTGAGGAAATACATGTTGATGGGTGGAGTGATTATGAAGTAACAGTTGAGGAGGTAGATGATATGGAAAGGACGGATACCGAAGAAATGTTTGAGAAAGAATATGATGAGGAGGGAGCTGAGAGTGAAATAAATGGGGAATTAGAACAGTTTGAGAACAAGCCTAAGCCCAATTTAGATGGCACAGAAAATATAAATTTGGGAACCCCTGACGATGTTAGGGAAACCAAGATAAGCATGCACGCTGCGCCAAAAGTGAAAAATGACATAGTCCAAGTCTTGTTTGACTATAGAGACGTGTTTGCTTGGTCATATGATGACATGCCCGGTTTGAGCACAGATTTGGTGGTTCACAAGTTGCCAATTAATCCTGGTTTCCCTCCGGTCAAGCAGCTACGGAGGAAATTCAAGACAGAAATGAGCAAGAAAATCCATGAGGAAATCATGAAGCAGCTATCTGCGAAGGTGATACAATCTCTTCAGTATTCCACTTGGTTGGCCAATGTTGTGCCGGTGCCGAAGAAAGATGGGAAGACAAGAATTTGTGTTGACTATCGAGATTTGAACAAGGCCAGTCCCAAGGATAATTTTCCTTTGCCTAATATTCACATTCTCATAGACAATTGTGCTAAACACGAGATCCAATCTTTTGTGGATTGCTATGCCGGATATCACCAGATCCTGATGGATGAGGATGATGCCGACAAGACAGCATTCACCACGCCCTGGGGAACCTTTTGTTACAGGGTCATGCCGTTCGGTTTGAAGAACGCTGGGGCAACGTACATGAGAGCCATGACAACTGTCTTCCATGATATGATACACAAAGAAATTGAGGTGTATGTGGATGATGTGATAATCAAATCAAGAACGGTAGAGGATCATGTTAAAGACCTCAGGAAATTCTTTGAAAGACTCAGAAGGTACAATTTGAAGTTGAACCCGGCCAAATGTGCGTTCGGTGTTCCCGCTGGAAAGTTGTTGGGTTTCATTGATAGCAGGCGGGGCATTGAATTGGATCCTTCAAAGATCAAGGCTATACAAGAGTTGCCTCCGCCAAAGAACAAGAAAGAAGTTATGAGTTTCCTCGGAAGATTGAACTACATCAGTAGGTTCATCGCTCAACTCACCACCACGTGTGAGCCAATCTTCAAGCTGCTAAAGAAAGATGCGGCGGTTAAGTGGACTGAGGAGTGTCAAGCGGCCTTTGACCAAATCAAGCAGTACCTGTCAAATCCACCAGTGCTGGTCCCGCCAGAGCCAGGACGACCTTTGTTCCTCTATCTGTCGGTGATGGACAATTCGTTTGGTTGCGTACTGGGGCAACATAATGCCACGGGGAAAAAAGAACAGGCAATCTACTACATGAGCAAGAAGTTCACGGATTACGAGGTCAAGTACACTTTGCTGGAAAGAACGTGTTGTGCCCTCACATGGGTAGCACAGAAGTTGAGGCATTATTTGTTGTCATACACTACTTACCTCATATCCCGGATGGATCCACTAAAGTACATTTTTTCAAAGCCTATGCCAACAGGAAGGCTTGCCAAGTGGCAAATGTTACTCACAGAGTTCGACATAGTTTATGTCACCAGAACTGCAATGAAAGCCCAGGCTTTGGCCGATCATTTGGCCGAAAATCCAGTGGATGATGAGTATGAACCTCTTAAGACATACTTTCCTGATGAAGAGGTAGGCACAATTGAGGAGTTGCCTTCTGAAGACGATCATTATTGGAAGCTCTATTTTGATGGGGCCTCTAACTCCAAGGGCGATGGTATTGGGGCTGTTCTCATATCCCCGACAGGTCACTATTATCCGGCGGCTGCGCAACTTCGTTTCTGGTGTACCAATAACACGGCAGAATATGAAGCTTGCATCATGGGACTACGCATGGCGATAGATATGGACATCAAAGAACTACTAGTGCTTGGAGATTCCGACCTACTAGTACATCAAATCAAGGGTGAATGGGAAACTCGAGACGTGAAACTCATCATGTATAAGCAGTATCTGGAAGAGCTTTGCCGAAGGTTTGATTCCATTGAATTCAGGCATATCCCAAGAATGCACAATGAGTTGGCAGACGCTTTGGCTACATTAGCGTCCATGCTTAGTCATCCTGACCAGACTCACATTGATCCTCTCGAGATTCAAGTTAGGGATCAACATGCTTATTGCAACATGGTTGAAGAAGAACTTGACGGCGAGCCATGGTACCTGGACATCAAAAACTACATCAAGAATGGAGAGTATCCAGCGCTGGCAGAGAGCAATCAGAAAAGAACCCTCCGCCGCCTTGCAAATGGTTTCTTTTTAAGTGGAGGGGTGTTGTACAAGAGAACCCCAGATCTGGGACTGCTGAGATGTGTGGACGCACAAGAAGCCTCAAGAATTCTCAATGAGGTGCATTCGGGAATCTGTGGGCCACACATGAATGGCTATGTGTTAGCCAAGAAGATCTTAAGAGCAGGTTATTTTTGGCTCACCATGGAGCGAGATTGCATAGGTTTCGTACGGAAATGCCACCAATGTCAAGTGCACGGCGACCTGATACATTCACCTCCCTTAGAGCTCCACACAATGTCCGCTCCTTGGCCTTTCGTAGCATGGGGGATGGATGTCATTGGCCCGATAGAACCAAAGGCATCGAATGGGCATAGATTCATTTTGGTCGCCATTGATTATTTTACTAAGTGGGTGGAAGCGGCGACATTCAAGTCGGTAACCAAGAAAGCTGTGGTCGACTTTGTTCATTCAAACATCATTTGCCGGTTCGGTATTCCCAATACCATCATCACCGACAATGGGGCTAATCTGAACAGTCATTTGATGAGAGAGGTATGTGAAAGGTTCAAAATTGTGCATAGAAACTCCACACCATACCGGCCAAAGGCAAATGGCGCGGTCGAAGCTGCAAACAAAAACATCAAGAAGATCCTTCGAAAAATGGTGGAAGGATCTCGAGATTGGCATGAGAAGTTGCCATTTGCTCTTCTGGGTTATCGCACAACTGTGCGCACCTCAATAGGCACGACCCCATATGAGCTGGTGTATGGGACTGAAGCGGTCATTCCGGCAGAAGTCGAAATACCATCCTTGAGAATCATTGTTGAAGCTGAGATCGAGGATACTGAATGGGTCAAATCCCGCTTGGAACAATTGGCTTTGATCGACGAGAAAAGGCTAAATGCAGTATGTTATGTTCAACTATATCAGAAGAGAATGGCCAAAGCATACAACAAGAAAGTGCGCCAACGCAAATTCAGTGAAGGCCAGGTAGTCTTGAAGCGCATCTTTCCACATCAGGAAGAAGCGAAGGGCAAATTTGCTCCAAATTGGCAAGGACCGTATGTGGTGAAGAAGGTGTTGCCCAATGGTGCTCTATTCTTGACAGACATCGAAGGCACGATGGCTGAAATGATTGTTAATGCTGATGCAGTGAAGAGGTACTACATTTGATGTCCTTGGATTGGGATGGTGAAAGTCTTTGTTTCCCTTATCCAGATGATGTATCCCTCTTGTTAGCCTTTGGCTTTGCATTGTTTTTGTGAACCCTTATTGGGAATCCTGTAATTGTAATGAAATTGAATGAATGAAAGAAAGATTCAAAACAACAAATTTTGGCATTAAGTTGCCAGAGCTACGTCTGACCTGATTCCTCTCAAAGGATACGTAGGCAAACATTCTGGTGCGGTCAAAATAGGGGAAAGTTCCGTTGTTTCTTATCTCATATCGACGCAAAACTCGCCTCCAAGTTTGCGGCCAAATTCAAAGAAAATCCCAATCTGCAGTTTCTGCTAAACTGGGGCAGAAGTTTGTTTTTATTTTATTTCATCAATAAAATAAAAACAAACTTCTACTATTCTTACCATCTTTTCACATGCTCATGACACGTTTGGCATTTCAGTCTCGAAATCAGGAAGAGGCTCGGAGCGCCTAAGACATTATCATCAGCAAAAGAAAAAAAAAAGAAAAAAAAAAGAGAAAAAAAGAAAATGAAGTCTTGCCGGTGAAAACCTGAAAGGGCGCCGCACGACAAACAGTGAGATAAAAGAACAAAGAGAGAGGTTAGTTGGTGAAAACCCCGAAAGGGACACCACTAACCGAATGAGGGTCTTCATAAATGTTATCAAGAGGGTTTGGAAAGTGGTCATGACCGAATGTTCCAACTAGAGAAAGATCGAGGAAGAACTGTTGTGAATGATCAGGTTTTGAGGACCAGAAGCATGTCATGTTATTAGGGTCGTCACTTCCACCTTCAGATAAGTTTCTTTTTACATCTCCAAAAGGACATCATTTCGTTCGGAGTCCTTTGTCCGAAATCTTTCCTATTTCTTCACTTTTCAATCAAAATAACATCAAAACGAGCAAAAGAAAGTTTGCAAAAATTGTTTACCTGTTTTGCAGTGGTAGCAGAGCATGGTCAGGATCCGCCTGGATAATGGAAGCCAAATCATCTCTCGATCGCAAATTGACGTGTTGAGAATTTGCACTATGAAAGAGATCATCAAACGGCAGGCAGATTTCAAGATCATCAAATCTCGCCTGAACACCAATTTCAAGAGTGACAATGTCAGTTTTCAAGTCAGAAACAGCATTCATAAAGGAGTAATATTTAAGAAGTCAAGGCACCCACCTGGAGAATGAGGGAGTAGTTGTAAAGAAGTCAAGGCACCCACCTGGAGAATGAGGGAGTAGTTGTAAAGAAGTCGAGGCGCCCACCTGGAGAATGAGGGAGTAGTTGTAAAGTGGTCGAGGCACCCGCCTGGAGAATGAGGGAGTAGTTGTAAAGTGGTCGAGGCACCCGCCGGGAGAATGAGGGAGTAGTTGTAAAGAAGTCGAGGCACCCGCCGGGAGAATGAGGGAGTAGTTGTAAAGAAGTCGAGGCACCCACCTGGAGAATGAGGGAGTAGTTGTAACCCACCTGGAGAATGAGGGAGTAGTTGTGAAGAAGTCAAGGCACCCACCTGGAGAATGAGGGAGTAGTTGTAAAGAAGTCCAGGCGCCCACCTGAAGAACGAGGGAATCCATGCTGCAAAGAGGGAAGACCCACCTGAGCCAAGATCGGGGGTTTATCTTTTCTACAAAGAGCAAGACCCACCTGAACCAAGAGCGGTGGTTTATTTTTAACAAGTGAGGGGAGCAAGAACCAAGAAGCTCATCTTGGGAAGCATGAAGACTTAGAATAGGAATTGTAACTTTACATTTTCAATGTTGTACTTTCATTTTCTCTGTAAAGCAATGACCGCCAATCAGCAAGCAACCAGTGACCAGCAGCAACAACTCTAGTGTGTCAAAAGTGTCTTGTGTCAGTCCGGGTAAGTCTAGGAGCGTCGAGTCAGTCCCAGTTAGTTCTGAAAGTGTCTAGAGTTAGTCCGTGTATGTCTCGAAAGTGCTTATTGTTAGTCTAGAAGAGTCCAGTGTCTGTTTGAATGCGGTAGTCCCAGCTACCGCACGTAAGGAACTACACTGACCTGATTCCTTAGTCCGGGGATATGTAGGTAGCCTTGTTCTTGGTTAGAACCAAAGGTCAAGGTACGGTCACCCTTTTTGCATGTTCTCGGTTAGAACCGAAAAGCCAAAATTAGTTGTTGATTACGTCTTTGTCCGAAAACTCTTCATGTTCTCGAACAAAGAGGGGCAGCTGTAATCACCCAATTTTGGCACTTAAATACCAAAATACGTATAATAGTTGTTTTAATGGTTGTGTGATTCTTTTGCTAGATTCCAGCCTCCATTTAGCCGTTTCAATTTAATCTATTCGGTAAAAATACCAGAAAATTAAAAATAATAATAATAATAATAATAGAATTATGTGTGTTTAGTTTCAATACAACATTTTATATGTTATTATGCCTTCACCTAGTGATGGATTAATATTTCGTTTCGGTCGTATCTTAATTAGCAATATAGGCTATTAGTTATTAATAAAAAAAAGATCAGCCCATATCCGCGAGCCCATTTCCCTCTGACCCGGCCCAAAGCCGAGATATATAACCATTTTCCTTTGCCATTTTTGGCATTTTTGGACACAAATCACAGATATAGGCAAATTCTTGCCAAAATTCATAAGAAACCGCCGGAAATCGCTCCGCCGCGGCTCCACCGCAGCTCCGCCGGCCGGCCACCGTCGACCACCGCCGGCCGGCCACCGGAAAAAATACAAAATACATCACTCGACTCGTTTTGGCCTCGTGGTTCCATTTCTCAACTCGTATTTTACAAAATCCCAACGGATTGGTGTAGATCGGGCTTTGAAAGTCGGCACTCCGACGATTCTCTTTCATTTTTCGGTGAGTCTTTCTTTTTCCTTTCTCCTCCACCCCATTTACCCTCGCATCCCCATTTCCCCAAACCCCGTCCCCGTTTTCCCGTTTCTTTCAGTCCATTTTCTGTTTTTCTCTTCTTCTTATTCTTTTTCTTTTCTTTTAATAATGATGTTTTGGAGGAGGCTGTGATGGTTTTGATGAGGCGGAGGGGCTGTGATGACTGTTCGTGTTTCGTGGTGGCGCTTAGGGTTTATTTCAATTGAACTAGCAGCATAATTGAGGATGTGTAGCAGATTAGTTTCGTTCATTGTGGTGTAATGGTTTGTTGATGTTGTGGCGATGGGGCTGTTATAGCATGGTTAAGGCAGTGACGATGGTGTAGTTGAGAAGTAATGGTGTCGACGAAGCCGCTGTGTTTGTCGAATCGAGGCAGTGATGGCATTGATACAGCGACAACGATGGCGTTGACACAGTGACGACGATGGCTAGGCAGCGGTGGTAATTCTGCCATAATGATCGCGGATTTGGTTTGGTATAAGCTTGTTTTCTTATTACTATTTTCTCTACTTTGATTAGTGTTAGATATATGTTTAAAGACGCGATGTGTAGTTCTCTTTTGAATCAAATGAATCTGGTGGAATCTTGTTTGTGTAAGGGTGTTTTTCTAGATAGGGAATATTGTGTAGTTCTTTTTTTTGAATTGAAATAAATCTGGTGCTTTGACTATGTTTTCCAAGAACAGTGGCAAACTTCCTCATTCGTTCGTTTGTGAAAATGTCAGATTATGGCAGTATAGGCTGAGGTTAATGGTGATCGCCTACGGTTAGTGTAAAGTCTGATCGTTTGAAGCATGAAATTTGCATACATTTCCTGTTAGTTCTAGGCAGGATCTAAGAATGTTTGTTTGGTTCCCGTTAAGCATAAATTGCTTCAAGTATCAAGTTTGATTGTTTATTTCTGTTTGCTTTAGCTAGTTAAGTGTGTAAATGGCTTGCTCGTTCCTTGTTAGATCCAATTGCAAAATTTTCCTTGAAAATTCTTACTATGCTACTGATTTGCTGCGGATCTGTTGCCATGAGATTTAGTACAAAAAATTGTCTAAAGATGATGGTTTGTCAATAGTAGGATTATGTTTTGTGTGAGTCATTTAAATGATTTGTAGTTAGCTTAGTTTGATTTGTTAAAGTTGCTACTTCTTTTTTTAAATTTTAGTTCAGATTGTTTAGCTAGGAAATTAAGGTCTGATGTCAAGTAATGGACCTGATAGGATTTAGAATTAAAGTAAGAGTTGCAAGCTGGACAAAAGAAATTTGAAAGTTGAAAAAATTGAAACAAATCAGCCTCATTAATGAGGCAGATTTGGTATGGCCAGAAATGGTAAAAAAGAAATTGGCATGGCAGCCCCCCTCCCTGTCATATTTCCCTATTAAGTAAGGCTCCAAACAAGGCATTTAATTGCCATAGCATGCCTGTTGAAAAGTGGTTTTTCCTTGGGGTTTGACCCCAGCTTTACCCTCCTCTCTCCTCTATAAAAGAGGTCATTTACTACACATTGAAGGCAAGTTTTTAACACATTGAATACCCTGCATTTACTCCACAACCACTTAGAAAAAGAGAGATCTGAGAAGAAAAAAAAAAGGGAGTGAAAATATATTGAAAAATAGATAAGAAGAAAGGGGGCTGAATCTGTTTCATAGCTAAGATTTCTGGGTTGAGTCCAAGTAAGTTTGCGGGTTGTTGCTGGTTGATAGCTGCTGGTGCATTTGATTAGTTGCCAAGTTGGAGCTCCATTTTGCTATTAGGTACCCTTTCAAATCTTATTATGTCTAATTTATGACCACATGTTCAAGCATATATGAAATGAGTTATTAAGGTCTATTTGTGTATCATGTTGTTGGTATCCATAAATGTATTTAGATCTTTTGTTAAATGTTGATTGTATGTTTCATGTCTTAATAATAACTCTATATTGTGACCATTAGGGCTAGATCTGAAGCTAACATTAAAAGGGGATTGCTTGATGTAAATCATTTATCTATAAAGAAAAGCGCACAGTATACATATAATCTCTTTTGCGAAAAAGGCCAGATCTGAAACTTCTTTGTAGACTGGGCCATGTAATACAAATGGTCGTTGATTTCGATGTCTATGCCAAATTTAGAGTCAGATCTGTAAAGAATAAAGGTTGGAAAACATCGTCAGATTAGAAAAAATAATTTAGCAAAAGTAGGACAAAAATGAAACTACTTCAAATTTAGATGCACTTTGTACATGTTTAAAGGAGGCCAAAATCTGAAGCGGAAAGGGCACAAGACCACTAGTGCAAATCTTGAAAACGAACTGTATGAAATAAACTTACAGCGAATAACCTAGGACAGTTTAAAATTTGACCCTTCGATCATAAGGCTGTTTTAGTTTAATAATTGGCTAATCATTGAAGGTCCAAATGTAAAGGAGCCTAAATTTGGTCAGTCACGTCTCAACAAAAAGGGTTAAGGAGAACACAGTAAATACTTCACCTCTATAGGTTCATGGGCTAAATTTGAAAAAATAAATCAAAAGGGCCAGCAATGTACATTTCTAACGGGCAGCAGAAATACTTAGGCCTTCCATAATGAAAGTTTTGCCAAATGGTCTAATTTAATGATAGGCTCTCATGTTGAGACCTATAAATGTAAAAAAATAATTGAAGGCTCTCATTTTGAGGTCGTCACATGTTCAACGAATAGAAAGTAGCAAAGTATAATCAAAGCAAAGAAAAATAAATAAAGGCAAGGTACAACAACTTTGTATGTTAAATAAGTGCAACTCAGTTAGGCGAGTCAATAGGTTGCACGAAACATCACTTAATTTATTTGCTCACGTGAAGCTCATATTAAGTCAAGAGATTTCAAACAGGTGAAGTGCCTGCGCGATTTAATTGATTTAAGTCAGAAGATTTCGAACGGGTGAAGTGCTCGCGCGATCATATCTCGATTTTGAGTTTTCATTTGAACGGACAAATTTAAAATTATCGAATCAAAGCGAAGTAAACCAAGGCAAAATATAATAAACAAAAATTCAAAGAGTCGAAACGCGTCAATAAAAGCAACTGTGCTTGGCACAGGACTCGAGGGTGCCTAACACCTTCCCGAGAGTCAACCGAGATCCTTATCCGGAACTCTGACGCAGACCATTTACGAGTCATAGGTGTTCTAGGTACACCACTTTGGTGACTTGGCACACCTTTAACTTGTCAAGTGGCGACTCCGAAAATCTCTTAATAATCGTGTACCTATTAACACCTGTCACAGAGCCTTTTAAAACAAATATAGTTTTCTTTCTTTAAGTTGAAAAAGGGGTGTGACATATGTTACTGTAGTTAATTATGCAAATGTTAGAAATCTTGTAATTGGAGTTCGTTGGCTGAAGTTATTCAAAGAAACCTGTAACATTAGACTTCATTCCACATATTTTCTCTTAAACGCAATCATCGTTACACTCGGCTCCAAAATATCTGGTGGTATTTCCAATAATGGTACGTACATTACGAAACTTTTAATGGTATACTGGATACTCTTATATAGTTTATTAGGATTATTTAAGATAATATACTAATAATATAATATACATTATAGGTATATTAATGGTTTACCATATACGTATACTGTATATCAATATATAGTATATTAGAATAACTTAATTATATAATAGTATATGAAGCGTGTTTCAAAGGAATATAGTATACGAGATGCTCGTATATAGTATATTACGATTATTTAATATAATATAATATATATTATATGTATATTAATGGTTTACCATATACGTATACCGTATATTAGAATATAGTATACTAGAATAACTTAGTTATATACCAATATATGTGATAAGAATCAAATGCGAAAAAAGTAAAAGGATAAGAACGAGACGTAACTCGATCTCTAATCCCAAGTAGCAACGGAGAACTTGTTCCGTTACACCCCGAGAGAAGGACAAGAACACCTACGCTAGGCAACTACCCTCGAGCTAACGTGAGCACGCAAGTAGAATGGTCGAGGGGGAAAGGAAGTCATCTAGATCCGCTAGAGAACAACAAGTCCCATCAAAAGGTTTCATTCAATACCAAAGAGCTTTGCTCAAGTTCAATATTCATTCATCAAAAACTAAGTTCAAAATAGGCTAAGCATGGCTATTTATAGTGTTCCCAAACTTGCACAATGACTAAAATACCTTTACTAATAAGGTTCACAAAATAGGCCACGTAGGGCAAAACGGTAAAAGAAACATAGTCTTCACAGCTGGGAGGGGCGCCTGGGATTGGGAGGGGCGCCTGGATTGAGCAGCAGCTTGGCGCCCCAAGCTGGGAGGGGCGCCTGGGTCAAGAGGGGCGCCTGGCTAGGCGGGCGCCTGGGTAAGGGCGCCTGGCTGGGTGGCCCGCCTGTGCAATTTTGGCCTTCATACAGCGAGTTGGCCAGGCGGGGCGCCTGGCTCTGCTGTGCCTCCTTCTTCCTTAGGCGTGAGGCCTAGTGAGATCACCCGGAATGGCTTCCAATCGCTTCCTTCTTCTAGACCTCTCTTCACCAAGTGTAAGTGAACTCCTTGGATCTCCTTAGCTTGGCTCCGTGTGAAGGGTCTTGTGGGGGTTTGGTTCTTATCATCCTCCCCTTCTTGAGAAGATTTCGTCCTCGAAATTGAGGCATCATCATCCACGACCTCGTCATCACCTACATCCAAAGGAACCAAGTCACAAACATTGAAAGTATTAGAAACTTGATACTCGCTTGGCAAGTCGACCACATAGGCATTGTTGTTTATCTTTGAGAGTACTTGGAATGGGCCATCTCCCCGGGGTGCCAACTTCCCTTTCCTAAGGTTTGGAAACCTTTCTTTCCGGAAGTGCACCCACACATAGTCACCCTTCTTGAGTTCCGCCTTCTTGCGTCCTTTGTTTTTCTTTGAGGTGACCTTTGCATAAGCCTCCTCCAAATTCTTCTTTGCCTTTGCATGGAGTTCAACCAAAGCCTTGGCTCTAGTTTTACCTTCAAAATTAACAATCATTTCCCTTGGCAAAGGGGTTAGATCAAGGGGAATCAAGGGGTTAAAACCATAGACGCACTCAAAGGGAGTCATACCAATCATGCTATGCAATGTACGATTATAGGCAAACTTCATTAGAGGCAATCGATCAATCCAAGTCCCGGCCTTACCTCAGGTCATGGCTCTTAGAAGAGCACCCAAAGTTCGGTTTACCACCTCGGTTTGCCCATCCGTTTGTGGGTGGTGGGACGTAGAGAACAAGAGTTTGGTGCCAAGAGCACCCCATAAACTCCTCCAAAAATGGCTTAGGAACTTGGTGTTCCTATCACTTACTACGGTTTGAGGCACACCATGCAACTTCAATACATTATCAATAAACAAAGTAGCAACATGTTGTGCATCATCACATTTTTTACATGGAATGAAGTGAGCCATTTTGGAGAACCTATCCACAACAACATAAATGCTATCATGGCCCCCCCCCCCCCTAGTCCTTGGTAATCCCATAACAAAGTCCATTGAGATATCCAACCACAGACTAGTAGGTACGGGAGAGGGGTATACAACCCATGGGGGTGGGCTTTGGATTTAGCACGCTTGCACTCAAGGCAATTATTGCAAAAATTTTCCACTTGCACCCCCCATCTTTGGCCAATGAAATTGTTCTTTAAGAATAGCCAAAGTCTTTCTTGTGCCAAAGTGACCCATGAGTCCCCCGCAATGTGCCTCGTGCACAAGCAATTCCCTACATGAGGACTCGGGTATGCACACTCTACTATTTTTTAAGATATATCCATTAACCCATTGGTATTTCTCAACTCTCTCCCCTTTCTCTAGAGCGTCATAAACACTCTTTAGCTTTGGGTCATGAGCATACATCAATTTAATGCTCTCAAAACCCATGAGCTTAGAGGTGAGAGTGGTGGCTAGAGCAAACTTCCTAGAAAGTGCATCCGCCACAACATTGTCTTTCCCTTTCTTGTATTAGATAACATAGGGAAAAGACTCAATAAATTCAACCCACTTGGCATGCCTCTTTTTTAGCTTCTCTTGGCCTCTAAGATGCTTGAGTGACTCATGGTCACTCTTGATTACAAATTCTCTAGGCCAAAGGTAGTGTTGCCAATGGGCGAGGGCTCTTACTAGGGCATACAACTCCTTGTCATACGTAGAGTAATTCAAGGAGGCCCCTTTCAATTTCTCACTAAAGTAGGCGATGGGTTTGCCATCTTGCATTAAAACACCACTAATTCTCACCCCCGAGGCATCACATTCAACCTCAAATGCCTTTCCGAAGTCGGGCAATTGCAATAGAGGGGCGGTACTCAACCTACTTTTCAACTCTTGGAAGGCCTTCTCTTGAGGCTCTTCCCAAACAAAAGGTTGGTCCTTCTTCACCAATTCGGTGAGTGGAGCGGCAATGGAGCTAAAGTCCTTCACAAATCGTCTATAAAAACTAGCAAGACCATGAAAGCTCCTCACTTGAGTCACGGTAGTAGGAGTAGGCCAATCACGTATGGCCTCTACCTTAGACTCATCCACCTCCACTCCTTGGGCACTCACAACAAACCCAAGGAAGACTACCTTCTCAACACCAAAGGCACACTTTTTAAAATTAGCATAGAGCTTTTCGGCCCTCAACTTTTCAAGCACTTGCCTAAGGTGATCAACATGGTCGTCTATTGATTTGCTATCGATCAATATACCATCAAAGTAGACGACCACAAACTTGTTGATGAATGGCTTTAGAACATGGTTCATTAGCCTCATGAAAGTACTAGGTGCATTGGAGAGCCCAAAGGGCATCACCAACCATTCAAAGAGACCAAACTTAGTCTTGAATGCGGTTTTCCATTCATCACCGGGTTTCATCTAGATTTGATGGTAGCCGAACCTAAGGTCAATTTTGCTAAAAACACATGAACCACTTAGTTCATCTAACATATCATCAAGTCGGGGAATGGGATGACGGTACTTTACCGTTATTTTGTTCACGGCCCGACAATCAACACACATCCTCCAAGTGCCATCCTATTTGGGAACGAGGATCACGGGTACGGCATAAGGACTCAAGCTCTCCCTTACCAAGTCCTTAGTGAGCAATTCATCAACTTGCTTTTGCAATTTTCTTGCGTCCTCCGGATTGCTCCTATAAGCCGGCTTGTTTGGGATTTGAGATCCCGGGACAAAGTCGATTTGGTGTTCAATACTCCTAAAAGAAGGTAATCCATCCGACATCTCATCCGGGAACATGTCCCCAAAATCCTTCAAGACATTCTCAAACACACTAGGCAAAGGGTTAGTAGAAAAATCACAATTAGAGTTAAGGACCATACCTTTGTGCACTAGGCATAGGAGAAACTTGGTGCCATCATTTCCTCTTAGGATCTCGCCCAGTTGCATCATGGCACATATGCCACCGGTAAAAGAAGAAGGTGGGATTGCCACCATGTTTTTGGACAAAGGGCTAGTCTCAACAATAGACTTAGCCTTCGCCGCCTCTCTCAACTCCCGCAGCCGCTTGTAGTCATCACTCACTTGTTTGGGAGTTAAGGGCTTCAACACAAATTTCCTTCCTTCATGTTTGATCGTGTAAGTGTTGACACGACCGTCATGAACCCCTTGTCGATTAAATTGCCAAGGCCTTCCAAATAGAAGGTGGCATACTTGCATGGGCACCACGTCGAACAAGTGTTCATCCACATAATTACCCACTTTAAACTTGATCAATGCTTGCTTCACCACCTTTAGCTCCCCACATTCACTAAGCCATTGTAGGCGATAAGGTTTGGGATGTTTCAAGGTATGCAATTTCAATTAGGTAATAAGTGATTGACTCACAACATTAGCACAACTTCCCGAGTCAATGATCATAGAGCATACAACACCCGTGACTCGACATCTAGCATGAAAAAGGTTCTCCCTTTGTAAGGTCTCGCTATCCTCCACTATCATAGCTCCTAAACTCCTCCTCACAACTAGGAAAGTATGAGGTTCATCATCCTCCACCGCATCATCTTGATCATCATCCTCTACTCCCTCATCTCCCTCCACTCTCTCATCTTCCTCCGGTTCACTCTCTTGTTCATAAGCATCATTACCAACAACAACCATGGTCCTTTTCGTAGGACACTCCTTAGCAAAGTGTCCATACCCCTTGCATTTGTGACATTGAATTGAAGAAGAAGTAGGAGTATTCAATTGGGTTTTAGAATTACCTGCAACATTGGGTGTATACTTCTCTAACGGCTTCTTCACATGTTTGCTAGCACTTGCTCTACTAGGGCCACTTGCATTTGTGAATCTTGCATTGGGAGTAGGATTTTTCCAATCCTTTGGCTTGTTCATGGAAGTAGAAGTGTTGGACTTGTAACGGTTGGACTTCTCAATGTTAAGCCATTGCTCGGCTTGAATAGCGGCATCAAGGACTTCTTGAAGTGAAAGATAAGCATGCAATCTCAATTGTGAAGCTATACGATAGCTCAAACCATTCTGGAATCGGATCACGGATTGCTCCTCATCTTCGGTGTCCATATCCAAGGCCATTCGAGTCTTTTCAAACTCATCATAATACTCATGCACCGTCTTGACACCTTGCTTTAACTCGTAAAGCTTCTTAAGCTGTTCTTGTCGATACCGAGGAGTGATGTATTTGATACTCATGAGACCCTTCAAATCATTCCAACCCACATTCACGGGGATTCCCGCTCTCCTCCTTGATCTCTTGACGGATTCCCACCAAGTAGATGCATAGGATTCAAAGGATGAAATAGCGTAAGTGCCTCTCTTCTCATCGGTCTTCTCATTTGTGTCAAACAACCTTTCCATGAGTAGCACCCATTCAATGTAAGCCTCCGGATCACAATTCCCTTTAAAGATTGGAAGATTGAACTTCACACTATTGAGGTTGGTAGTGTCACGACCTCCACGGAAAGGCTCTGGTTGGCCCCCATAGTGATCTTCATAACCACTTTAATCCCTTCTAGCATTCCCACCAACATACCCCATAGGTGGCCCTCGACCTCGGCCCCTAACTCTATCCACATTTCGACCCCAATTCATACCTCGCCTCGGTTGAAAGTGATCATCAAACCCATATATATCCACACCATAATCGGCTTCCTCCCCTTCTTGAGCTTCTTCGGCTTGCTCAAGAGGTTGCACATTTCGGATGGGTCTTGGTAGTGGAATGTTTCTTGGGGGGTTGTCCAAGATACGGGGAATGCCCGTTCGTTGGGTATTGCCCAAAACTTGATCAATTCTCTCTCGATCATCCTTTACCCGTTGTTGATTGAGCAATTCAATAACATGGCTAACTTGCTCTGGGGTAAAGTTAGGACTACTTGAGCCTTCAACTTGGACACTCGGGGTCCCTTTCTCAACTTGGACACTCGGGGTCCCTTTCTCCAATTGGACATTGGAAGTCCCTTGCTCAACTAGACCACTAGAGTTCACCCTCTCAAGGCTTTCAATCCTCAAGTTCATACTATCCAATTTGGCAAGGATAGTAGCAAGGGCACTCTTAGCAAAATCTTCTCCTTCGGTAGACATTGTACCTACACAAGTAATAAACGTTAGCAAAACAACCTCACACACTCCCTCACTTGTGTTCACTCGGTTCACTCGTTTAGTGGTGGTGGATATTTCACTCGACTTGTAGTCCAATGGCTTCACGTAGATGAATATCAATCCCTCAGCTCAACCAAACTATTCACGAGTCAAGCACACTCCGGGGTGAGTGGAGTTAATGGAACTCAATGAACGCTACGCACTTTAAAGTGAGGACTTGAGTTAAAAGATTCTACGTTTCTTCTTAGAATTCTACTCTCCTATCTAGGCACGAGTTACCTAAAAGCAATTAAAACGGTTAGTACTAATTAAGTAGAACGGTTACTTAAAGTAGTACTAACTAGATGTTATGCAATCAAACAAATGGGAAAACTTATGAAAATCTACCAAAAACAACACCTTCAGCAGTCAGGTGGGGCGCCTGGATCTCAGGAGGGGCGCCCAAGTGTGCAGGCAATCAGGCGGGGCGCCTGGGTCCAATGCAGAGTCTTGGCTAGGCGGGGCGCCTGGCCTGAAGCACTTCCCAATTCGTTTCAACTTGTTCCAAGTCGATTTTCAATCTCCAAATCCGATATTTTCAACTTGTTTTCACAATCCAATGATACCCAAAGTTGTTTTTGATCTTCCATAACAAAACCCAATCAAATTTATATCCAAACAATCAATCAAATCAAGATTCAATGTCAAGAAACTCAAGAACACAAGGGTTTATCAAGGATTGTGATTCATCAAATTTGGTGTTAGGCATGTTCAAATCCCACAAAATTGGTACCAAATTGTCTGTTTTTCAATGAAGATCAATCCCCAATATCAAGTTATCAATCAAACATCCATCCAACCCAAGAATTCAAGCTAAAATCATCAAGAACACGGTTTAGCAAGGGTTTAAGGAATTTGGGGTTTCAATTTTTCCAACTTCACCAATCCAAGTAATTTTGGTACCCAAACAACGGGAATTCAATTACGATCAAGAATCCATAACACCCATATCATGAATCGAACAAACCAACAAATTACACCAAATTTTTGGATTTTCAATTTTTTTTTTTTCAATTTTTTTTTTTTTTTTTTTTGTGTTTTTCTTCTTTCAATCACAACAACAAGAAAACTAAAGTAGAAACTAACCTAGGCACGAAGAATCAAGGGTCGGGGGTTTGTAGAAACAAAATCCGAGCCTTGCTCTGATACCAAACTGATAAGAATCAAATGCGGAAAAAGTAAAAGGATAAGAACGAGATGTAACTCGATCTCTAATCCCAAGTAGCAACAGAGAACTTGTTCTGTTACACCCCGAGAGAAGGACAAGAACACCTACGCTAGGCAACTACCTCGAGCTAACGTGAGCACGCAAGTAGAATGGTCGGGGGGAAAGGAAGTCATCTAGATCCGCTAGAGAACAACAAGTCCCATCAAAGGTTTCATTCAATACCAAAGAGCTTTGCTCAAGTTCAATATTCATTCATCAAAAACTAAGTTCAAAATAGGCTAAGCATGGCTATTTATAGTGTTTCCCAAACTTGCACAATGACTAAAATACCCTTACTAATAAGGTTCACAAAATAGGCCACGTAGGGCAAAACGGTAAAAGAAACATAGTCTTCACAGCTGGGAGGGGCGCCTGGATTGAGCAGCAGCTGGGCGCCCCAAGCTGAGAGGGGCGCCTGGGTCAGGAGGGGCGCCTGGCTAGGCGGGCGCCTGGGTAGGGGCGCCTGGCTGGGTGGCCCGCCTGTGCAATTTTGGCCTTCATGCAGCGAGTTGGCCAGGCGGGGCGCCTGGCTTTGCTGTGCCTCCTTCTTCCTTAGGCGTGAGGCCTAGTGAGATCACCCGGAATGGCTTCCAATCGCTTCCTTCTTCTAGACCTCTCTTCACCAAGTGTAAGTGAATTCTTTGGGTCTTGTGGGGGTTTGGTTCTTATCAATATGCAACGTGTCTCAAAAGAATATATGTATGGATTAATAATGTAATATTAATTCATTCATAAATTATAAGGAGAAAAATTTACAATGATTCTCTGTGAATAATGGAGGAAACACGATTATGGAGTGCAAGCTGTGAGAATATGGAGGGGTAAAGGGATTTGAGAAAATGGATGAAAACTTTGATCTGAATTCCATCTTTCAACTAATTTTTTAGAAATTCTGTTTCTGACAATTGAACACCATTATAAGTACATTTGATATGCATTTCTCTATTCCATTTTTGGAAATCTTCAGACCATTCAGGAAGTTGCAATAATAACATACGCCCGAGATTTTTCGCTATTATCAATGAAGGTAATATAATATATTTTCAAAGAATTGATTGAGTTATTAACATGGAACCTCTAATTATTTGCGCTAAAGGGGACCCCGAAAAATGGACAAATTCCTTTTCTTAGGAGCACATACAAGATTCCTCACTACAAAAAAGATAATGGTAACCCTACCATTAACTACTTCATTTATGAATTTCATAGTAATAGAAATACATGCCAGTATCCAAGGACCTGCCAGACCGCTGATCTCACTTAAGCACTCGATGTCACAAATAGCAATAAGAAGGGGCAGGGTCAACGATCACTCGCGTCACGGGCAGCAGATCCGACGACCTCAACTTCCACTGAAAAGAGATGCTAGACCTCAACATCAGATTCGAAGCCTGATGGTAGAGATTCCCCTGATCTTCTTCTTGGTATATATAGGAGTGAGAAGGGGAGGGAGCATATTCTAATATGTTTTTTGTTGCAGCACAAGTGGAAACATTGATAATATAGTGGATAAGGATAAATAGATTTATGGTATATTTATAATTTAATTTATGGTACCACATTTAAGTGGTAATCAATGAAAATAAATTTTATATAATAGGTACTTATGAAAAAAAAAATCCCATTTTGTATTGGATGAGTATGAGGTCAAACAACAATTGTATTGATATATTTATATAGGCTTTGTGAATTATATTGATATATTTACATAGCCTTTGCGAACGGTTAGCAAATTCTTGGGGTGTTGAACATTATTTTTTAATGGAAAAGCTCATCGTCTTTTATTTTTCATCTTGCAGGTCATAGGGTGAGTTCAGCTTGTTGGTTGAAGAAAAATTCAATGGCACTTAAACCGCTTCTGATAAAGAATCAATATGTTTAAACCAATTTAATACATCGTTGATTATATGCAATAATAATTTTCACTTACACTAAACTTATTCTAAGTAGCTTTTTAGTATTGAATTTATATTATTTGCAGCCACCCAATTGCTTCGAATTAATCTCAGACATTTTGAGGAAATCACTTGAAGTGATCAGCCATGAAATGACACCAAAAATTTCTAATGGACTAATGCCGCAAAGCCTGCCATACAAGTTTCAACAGTGCACAACCAAGACGTCATTCTAAGAAAATGTTCAATTTGAGTGGTAGATTATAACAAGATATTTTTGGTGAGTAAGTTAAATTTGTTAGCTTGTCACTTAAATAAATTACTTTTATGGTTGAATTGAAATTGGGAAGAAAGAAATGACTTGCGTATAGCATATTGTGAGAAGAGATCATTGACAAGGTTAAAGATGAGGTTAAGAGTTAGCAAGTAGCAACAACATGAATTTTATAATTGATAGTACGTGTAACTAAAAGTGTCATATTCTTATTATTTATGATGCGAGAGCGGAGTAAAATCTCAGAGTAATGTTGTGATGAGTTAGCATTGGAGTTCCTTAACGAGAAAGGTTATTAATAGTTAATTTTGGTCCATTTTTCTAATGTTATTGGTTCACTAATTTGTTTTTTCCGTTTCTTCCTTTAAGGAGAGAGAGATAAAGACGGTTAATAATATGTATCGTTAGCCGTGGCGAATAGCAGAATTTTTTACAAGCAGTGTCACATTTAAAATAAATTTTGAAGGTCGAGGGTTCAATCCCTACTTTAAATGATAAACGATCGAAAATTTTGATAAAAAAAACTAAGTTATACTACAAGCGGGATTTAAACTCTACCAGTTCTAGACTTTCTAACGGTGTTTAACCACTGGACTGGTGAGCCATGGTGTTTCAAGCAGTATCACTTTCTTTATTTGTACTAAATATAATGATTTTTTTATATATTTATATACATATATATAGTAAAAAAAAATCGGCGAAGCGGTGTCCCGTGACACCCCTTGGCATTGGGTGCCTACGCCCCTGATCGTTAGGGACTGAATTTATTTTATAACTCAAATACATTCTTTAATACAATTTACGTGATGTTTTTAAAAGTTTATACTCATCGGTATAATTTAACGCGCGATCCTTACTTATGTAGAGCTAGCAAAAACTTGCTAATTGGACTACTAATGGCATCAGCAATTGTAACAATGTCTTTTATTGATTTTAACGAACCTGTCCTATCTTACAACTCCAAATATCAGTCAATATTTTGTATAAAGGAACTCTTTTCGTTAGCTGTCAAGCGTAATATCACTCGTCTTTGATTTTAGGGGTGCATTATATACTTACAACATCAACATGTTAGAAGAAGTGGACCGTGAAGTTTGAATTGTTATCGATCCTGATGGTGTTCTTTTCCTTTTTTTTCTTGTTGTAATTATATATTTTTACGTATTTTAAATATTTTTGCATGTAATGTTAAATTCTTTTCTCTTCTTTTTGTCGTTTATATGGACCAATATGTCACAAATACAGATCCTGTTTGGGTAAGCTTAAAAAGTTGCTTTAAGTAAAAAGTAGGTGTTTGGTAACTAAAAAAATAAAATAGTTATAAGTACTTTTGTGCTTAAAAGAAGCCAAAAGTAAGAAGTTAAGATTTTATAACTTCTCAAAAACGACTTATAAGTAACTTTTTACTTTTAAGCTACTTAAAATAAGCCCACTCAAATAGGGTCATAGTGGAATTTTACTTAATTACTAGTAGTTAACAAAGAAATGTAATTCTTTGCACATGTGATGTGAGTCTTTTTATATATTTTTCTTTGCTTCTTAAGTTACTCAATAATACACCGTATATTTTTAGGGAATAAAATTATTTTCAAATTGTGCTCAAAGATGTTGATTCAGTTGATCAAGAGAGAAGGGAGTGAGGAAAATAATATAAGTATATCATAAGTTTTTATTTCTAACTTTTTCTTACATTGATTCTCTTGGTATACTTGGGTACCTATATATTCATATTGTTCATTTATGTAGTTCTACACGAGAGGTTGCTCCTTTTACCATAAGGATAATTTTTTTTTTTGAAAATGACGTATTAAGTTACACAGGTACTGAGTTAAAAGTTGTCATTTTTACTGTAGTAGATGGTGTCATTTATGGAGAATTAGAAGAGATAAAGATGGTCAAGACGTATTGAGGATCATTAAATCATATTTTTACATTGAATTTACAAGTAGTCATGATCAATTGTATTGTACAATATTTTTTTAAAATTGTCTATTTGTTTTATCAGGAGAAACTTTATCTATTGAAAATTTTAGTATATATATGTTATATTTTATGAAAAAGTAATTCCTAACACTTCTTATTTAATATCTTAATCTAGAAAATTCTATTTGTGATTTGCAATACTTGCTCTCTATGAAACTTGTTACCTTTGTGTTACAAATGCTAATTACGTGCACGATGGTTAGAGTTGAGTCATAAATCTATACTTGGAAAGATTTAAAAGAAAGAATTGAGAGTTACTATACAATGCAACAGAAGCTCACACATTTAGTTCATCTTGTGAAGCTCAAACATAAAAAGGATGCAGAAAAGATTGAGATTAATAAGGAAGAGATACATGACAACTTTAAGATATGAAAATGTAGAGTGGAGTTAAAAGAAGTGAGCGAATTGTTAAAGTATGAGTAAAGTGTAAGAATTAGGGTGTCTGTGGTACGGTATGGTATTTCACATTTCGGTTCGATAATTTCGGTTTTTAAAAATGTCATACCATTACCGTACCAAACTAATTCGGTATTTTCATGTTTGGTTTTGGTAATTTTGGTACGGTAAGTCGGTAACCGTAGTTTGTTTAACTTCGACTTACATATAATAGATATATATATATTGCAAAGAAATGTGAAAGAAACTAAGAAACTTCATCTGTCAATCAACAATAAACTTTCACAATACATCAATGCAAAATATAAAATACCACAAAATATGTAGCAAAGCTCCAATATACAAATAACACTAGCCGAAATCTAATTAAACCAACTTTACTACACAAGCTTACACAAGAAAATTTATTATTAAAATTTTAATTCTACTTATGATAAGCTAATATATTTTTTACACACAAAAAAACAAGCTTTTGAGTTTTGACAGTGCTCGAAAGACAACTCTCTAGTAAAGAATTAAAGTAGATTTGATGGTATTGATACTATTTTATTATTTTGTTTATAAATATTTATGAGTTTTAATTAAATATATAATCATATCACAAGTTTTAGATATTCTATTTAGAATTTTATTAGCTCATATTTAGATTAATTAAGCTATTATGATATATATAAATATAATATATATAATTTGTATATGTAATTAAGTATTTCGGTATTTTCAGTATTTCGGTATTTTCTTTACAGATACCGTATACCATACCAAATACTAAAATTTTTAAAATTTCATATCAAATACCGTACCAAATACCAAAATACCGTTACCAAAGTAAAAAATAACTATGGACAGCCCTAGAAAGAATGAAAGAATGGAGAGAAAAGACAAGATCGGATGGTGTGTAATGTTTTAAAATAGCCATAACAAGGTAGTGTCAATATTTGTGATCTCAATGGATGAATAGCCAAAGTCCGAGCAAGAGATGATAATCTCTATTTTAACATGTCCTATTAATCGCCTATATGATCATTATTTATCACTTTCGCGCTAGCAATTTTTCTTTACCTTTAATAACTCAAGCATCTTATTATTTACATAAATTTTTAAAAAGTTGATTGACGTAAACAGAGACTAGCAACCAAAAATTAAAAACAAAAAATATATCGGAATAATTATTGTCTTGCTGCTATGCCTATTTAGTAGGTGAGAGACTGAGCGATTGATAAGAGGAGAAACACGTGGTTAAAGTAGTAATTCAAAGTCTGCACAGCTACAGCCTACGTAAGAAGTGAGGAGTTGAAAAGACATCTCAAAGATGTGCTGCAGTAGAGGGGTTAGAGCTATGGGTGTCAAACGGGTAGCGGTCTACCGTCAAAACCTGGATCCGGATTCATTAATACCTGACTCTATTCGGACCCGCAAAAATCCGGATCCGGACCCGTAAACCCCCTAAAATACCCCTACCCGAACGGGTTTTTTTTCCTTAACGAATACCCGTATCTGTTAAGACCCGTCAAATTATGGGGTATTACTAGATATACCCGTACCCGTACCCGTTAAAATAAATTGAGTAATAAAACTTGTATGTGGAGAGAAAGGTATACACAAGTTTTCCACTCATTGTCTAATTCGTTTTGTGTCCATATTGTTACCAGTGAAATATGTTCAAGAGAAACAAGTTTACTTATTTAACTAAAAAAGAAACTTGATATTCCATAACAAATCAATAATTTGAATATATATTACTCAAATATGGTATAGAACTTCAACTATTAACTTCGATATATACCTCAGAAAATAAGCTACTTGGAGTCGGGCAAAGTAATTATTGGGCGTATATTATTAGAAAATATAATTATTTAATTCACTACATAAAATATTTTAGTTGTACAAGTTTCAACAGTTGTATCAGAAAGTACATTTAGCCAAGGAAAAAAAATGATAGGTGATACCCGCCACTCTTTGGGTAATAATGCTTTGGATGTTCTAGTTTGTTTACGAGACTGGATTAGATCGGAGCGAAGAAACCGAGGAATTGAAGACTCACTAGAACAAGATGATAACCTTGAAGAAATTTTGTTAAGTGATCAAGCACCATCAATGACACCTACACTGGAGCATGAGGGAAATGACATGAAAGAAATTACACAAAGAAATAGGCATATTTAAATTTGTAATTTGAATTTTCATTATCTAATTTTGATGTTGCACTTTTCAAATTTAGAAGTTTAATATTCAAGACTTTAATAGTTAGAGTATCTTAACTAAAGTAAGTCTTTCAGCTTCTCCTATCATTCATCTTTTTTTTTAAGTATTTAAAATAATATTATTAAAAAAAAGTTAAAACCCGGACCTAAATCCGATTTGTTAAGATCCGAACCCGTACGGGTTTTTCTTTTCTTCACGAAATCCGGACCCGTTAAGAACCCGTAATTTAAACCCGTACCCGCACCCGTTGTATTGGATAAAAGCTGACTAGGCTTGAAAAGGTGACACGTGTCTTCCACGTGGCACAGGCAGACATTTCCACAGACAGACATCCGACGGACAGACATTCATCACGAGCAGACCTAAAGGAGTTATGAAACACTTCAACAGTCAACACGGTCTAAATGAGCAGTTATTAACACGATCATCCACGATCAATCTATTAATGGTCATTAAGGCAATCATTACAACCCAGCGGTTATGACTCCAACGGATATGTGACCGGCAGTTACTTATCCAGACGGATCCACGCCCAGCGGTTACAAAATCCCAACGGGTGCCTACCAGGCCTATAAATAGCATTCGCCTTAATCGATTGTAAAACAACTTTTACTTCCTGCTTACATTATCAATAAGAATACTCTCTCGCTCTTGCTCAGATACTCTCTTTGTTCTAAGTTTGGTTACTACTTTAATTCTTTAATACTCGACCAGAGATAAGGGCAGCCAGCTCCTCAGCCGTTGTTCAACTTCTCTACACGACCATGGATAGAGAAAAGTTCGAAGTCAACACCATCAACGCTACTTGGGACTGGCGGAATGAGATAACAAATTATCTTATCCATGGAACTCTACCCACAGATGCAAAAGCTGCACGCAAACTCCGAGTGAAAGCTGCCCGATACACAATTCTCAACGGCGAGCTTTACCGGAGGATGTTCGCAGGACCTCTCGCAAAATGCCTTGGACCTAATCAGATCAATTACGTGATGAGAGAAGTCCACGAAGGCTGTTGCGGAAATCATTCCGGGGGAAGGCATTAACCCGGAAGCTGATTCGTGCAGGTTACTATTGGGACAAAATGGAGAAAGATACGAACGAATTTATCAAGAAATGTGACAAATGCCAGAAGTTCGCTAATCTTCTCCATCAGTCAGTGGAACCATTACATTCAATAATCTCCCCGTGGCCCTTCGTGAAATGGGGATGGACATCGTTGGTCCTCTTCCCACAGCACCAAGAGGGATGCGATTCTTATTAATCATCACTGACTACTTCACAAAGTGGGTCGAAGCGGCAACATATTCAAGGATACGACAAACGGAAGTCGTCGACTTCCTCTGGCGTTTTGTCGTGTGTCGCTTTGGAGCGCCTAAGGAAATAGTCATGGACAATGGCCCGCAATTCATCGGCCAGAAAGTGACTAGGTTCCTCGATGATCTGCACATAAAGAGGATCACTTCCTCTCCATATCACCCTGTTGCAAATGGACAGGCGGAATCTACCAACAAAATCATCGTTGAATCCCTTAAAAAGCGCCTCGAGCAGGCAAAGGGATGTTGGGTAGAGGAGTTACCTGCAGTATTATGGGCCTATCGCACAACTATAAAATTGAGTACGGAGAAACTCCTTACTCATTAGTGTATGGTGCAGATGCTCTAATCCCAGTTGAAATCGGAGAGCCCAGCTTACGATACGCACATGCCGCTGAGGAATCAAACTCAGTCAACCTATCCGACGAGCTGGACCTCCTCGAGGAACGCAAAGAGCTAGCTCTTGTACGAGTAGTCGCTCAAAAAGAACGAATCGAACAATACTACAATTGGGGACTGCGCGTACGAAGTTTTCAAGTCGGGGACTTTGTATTAAGAAAAATCTCCCAGAGCACACAAGAAACAAATTCAGGGAAGCTTGATCCTAACTGGGAAGGCCCCTACAAAGTAATTGCTTCAGTCGGCAAAGGATCTTATCGTTTGGCACGACCAGACGGCTCTACTGTCCCGAACAGTTGGAATGTGGTTCACCTCAAAAGGTATCACTTTTAAGTGGTAAAACGGTTAGTTATCTTACACTAACCTTTTATCTTTATGAAAGTTCTTACTTTTATTATATATTCTCTCTAAATGGTACTAACGACCTGAACAAGGTCAAATCCGTTTAGCTCAACTGGTAGAGCTCGAAGTTCTTCAACTTCGTGGCTGTGGGTTCGAATCCCACAACGGACACACTCCTCGTTTGGTTATATGTGTTCTATATGCAACTCACCGAAAACTCTTTTCATGTTATCACTTTACGTGCTCCAACATAAAAATAAGGAGGGTGATGAGAGGCCCATGTAGGCCAGATAAGACCTTCATAAAGGCAAAAGACTTTACCAAAAGGCAAATTTTTAAAGTTTTTCAAAAAGAACTTTTACGTGATAAGACTTCCACGGCAAATAAGAGGAGTCATTCACAAAACAAAAACTTTCATATGACAAGGCTTCCACGAAAATAAGAGAAGTCGTTCACAAGGCCAACGACTCGGCCAGAGCCAATCTACAAATCCATGCAACAACTTTCAACTATCGAAACGATAAGCAAAGTTATACGCACAGAGCAACGATTCGGCCAAAACTCTAAACGACCACAGTTCAGTCAGACTACCTACAACTTACGACCTCTTCCTAACGAAAGGCTAAGTTAAAAACATTCGGGAAAACTCTTGGAGAAACGAACTTGATAAAGTTCAAAATTGAGAAAGCTCCCAATCACAAGGCACGAACGCCACAAACACATGCAAACAAAAAGATCAAGAGTTCAAACTAAATATAGTCACTGGACAGATCTAAAGCAGCATATATACATTGAACTGTAAATTGATAAAATGCCGAATACTGCTGACAGAAATTTGCAGAGTGTTCAAAGGCCAAAAAAAACCGGCCATACAAAGGATCAGAAAGTCTTTGCTAGACTTCTATCCACCAACAAACAAGTCCGGCTCTCGCCAGACAATAAAAAAAAGTACAATCAATCACAAATTGAGAAAAGGGCATTAACATTTAGGGCTACGACCAGAACTCGACGCACCAGCTCCGTCAGTCCTGCCGTCGTCCCCTGAATTCTCGATGTCGTCTTCGTCTTCATCATCATCGTCACCTTCAGACTCTTCAGGAGAGAGACCCAATGCTTGATTTATCCTTCGAACAACATTCTTTGTTGTTTGCAGCATCTCCTCGACATTAACTTGTCCAGCCTGAATCTGCCTCAAGAGCAGCAAGCTTGATTTTGATTTCAGACTGATCACGCAGGTTTGCCAAGTCCTTGGTTAATGCGGTCTGAACACTCATTAATTGAGCGACCTGATCCTTGGCAGCCTGGAGATCAGCCCTGGCTTTAACAGATTCTTCATTAGCTCTCTGCAGATCCATCTCCAGGGATGCACGGTCTTCGATAGCACCGTTCAAGCAGTCTCTCTAAACCCTGGGTAGAGCGTGCGAACCCTTCCCTCTCTTCGAGAAGAATGTCCTTCTCCCTGGTGAGTACATTGATTTTCTCAACGCGTTCGTTGTTGACATCAGTCAACCGGTTAACCTCACCACCAAGGAGACCACACTTCTCTATCAGAGTCTTGTTCTCCTTCAGAGCTTCCAGCAACTCTTTCTTGATCTCAACTACCTGATCGACGTTGTTAAGCCTGGAGCGAAAAATGAGCTCGGCAGCCAGCATACTTGACTGAAAAAGCACAGTAAATCAGAGTTAAAAGTTCGAGGCTAAAGTTATTCCAGAAACAAAGCGGAAAATACTTACCCGAGAAGAGTCAGAAGCAGTCTGGAATGCTAACTCCTCATCGCTCAGCTCCCTCAGCACCCATTCCTCACGGGGACCGATGAGCGAGGAGACCGCCTTAGCCAAGCTGCGTGGCCTGGTTACAAAGTTAACATCAGGGGCAAGTTTCAAAGTGTGCTTCCTCTCGCAGAACTTGGGCTCCCAAGCTTGTTTAGAGGGATAATTTGGCCCAAACTTGTAACGCACTCCCCTGATATCATTCAACTCTGTCCGCCCACCAATGACTGACCGCCAAACGAATCTTGACGAGGAAAGGATAGAGTCACCTTCCACTCCAGGATTTATTGTCTCACATTCACGAAGACCAACGGGAGTTGCCCCCTCAGTAGCCACATTCTCCAGGTCCTCGAAACGATAAACACGAGGACCCTGGCTACCCTCTTGGGAAGCTTCTTCTCTTACTTCTTCTTTCACCTCTTCTTCTTCTTCTTCTTCTTCTTCTTCACCTACTTTTCTCTTCTCCTTGTCAACACGAGAAGGACCTGCCTCCGCCCCATCACCAACTCGGGGACTCCTCTGCGGAGTACGGACAGCTTTCTCCTCGGCCCTTCGCCTGTCACTGCGGAGATGAGGCCTTCGCCTAAGAGGAACATCAACTTCGGCCTCAGTGTCCGAAAGAGTGATAACCTCCTTGGCTACGCCCTCTCCCCGTACAGACTCGGGGACTCCAGCAGCAGCACCAGCATTCTCTTCTACGGGCTCCAGTAAACTGGCCCTAGAAGAAGGATCACCGCCAGCCGACGAGGTTTGCCCGGCAGCCACGGAAGTCTTACGAGCAGACTTCTTCCGTGCTCTGCCCTCACCTTGGCTCCTCTTCTTCCTCTTCAGGGAGCCCAGTCCACCGGACAGGAGTTCTTCACCCCCCTCCCTGTTGCGCAGAGCACCCACTGAAGCTAGTATAGCCTCAGCTTCAGCTTCTGGGTCAGCAACAGGCTCGGAAGGCCCCTCCTAGGGAGGAGCAGGAAAGAAATCTCCCGAAGTGCCCAAACCTATAAAAAGGTAAAACGGTCAAACATGAAGAAGGTTCGAAGAAGAAGAATGATCATGAAAGCAAAAATATTCTCACCATGATTTTGTACAACCAAACTCTTCTGAGTGGCAAAATACATCCACTCTCTCTTCTCAGGAGTAAACTCCTTCAAAATTGGCTCAACCCACGCGGTCAAATCTTCGACAGAAATAAGTCCGTCGTAGGGTTGCTTGGCCGCTACAAAAATTGAACGGAGTTAGAAGACGAGAAGAAGAAAGAGCACAAAAAACTTCAAAAAATACTCGGGGACTTACGCTTCTTGTTCCAGACTTCTGGAAGGTAAGCCTTGTCGTCAAAAGTCAAGGCCGAGGAGCGCACAAACAAATACCGGTGTACCCAGCCTCGGTCACCAGTATCCTCAGAACTGCACACCAAGCCCTTGCTTCCGCGCATTCTGGCATTTACATAGCCGTCTTTGAAAATTTGTATACTGTACAAAGAAATAAAATGCTCATAGCCAAAAGATTGATCAGTTCCTGCCGCGAACCAATCTAAAAGAGTAACTATCCTGTATATACTAGGGCTCAGTTGCCCCGGACAAAGGAGGTACTCCCTGCAGAGCCTCTCCAATACAGGGTGCAGGGGCAATCTACATCCCACTGTGAAAGGGTAGGTGCACATGGCTGTCCACCCAGCCCTGTGGGAAGTAATATTCTCCTCTTCGGAGACCGGCAAGAAAGGAACCTCATCGCCCCAGTGGCAGTCCGTCCTTACTCGTGGGATCACCTCTTTCGTGATCCCAGACTTATACCTATACCCGGCCAGTTCCGCGTATCCCCCTCTTTATTATGGAAGGACTTAATGTTACAGTCCGCCTCAAGTTCACCCCACTTCTTGGGGATTATCTCTGCAGCAGTAGCTTGTGTAGCCCGGGACCTGGGAGTGGCCGCCGAGGAACTACCAGCGACATTAGTACTATAATTTTTCCTAGATCTTGAAGTCATGATTGCAAGGAAATTACAAAGTTATCAAGAAGGATTCAAAGTTAGTTCAAAGTATTTTCAAAGAACAACGGAGAAGAAATAAAGGCAAGTAAAAGGTTTCTCATCAGGCAAACCCCTATTTATAGGAGAGAAAATTCAGTCCCACGAACTTCTTTCGAGACACGTGGAGGCCATCAGAGAAACCTCAACCAGATCTGGCCGTTGAGAGAAGGAATAGGGTTCGTCAAAACTTTATAGCATCATCATTATTATGGAAAGTAGCGGTCACCTCGCGATCAACAGACGACGTGTGCACGTGACTGAAGCGGTTAAAATCATTATCTTTACCCTTGGGGCACGCAATAGTCACTTCAGAATGACGTGCAGTTTCGCAGGCATGCCAGCTGCAGTTAATTTTTTTATACGGCGCATTAAATGCGCACGTCATGAGGGCTTGTCACTTAGCTGATAAGGCTCGTACGTCATCAAGATACATCACACGAAGACAAAAGTTCACAAGAAATTCCCGTCAAAATTCATATCCACTTCTCGAACAGATACTCTGCTCGAGAAGTGCGGGGACTATCTGTATTGGATAAAAGCTGACTAGGCTTGAAAAGGTGACACATGTCTTCCATGTGGCACGGGCAGACATTTCCACAGACAGACATCCGACGGACAGACATTCATCACGAGCAGACCTAAAGGAGTTATGAAACACTTCAGCAGTCAACACGGTCTAAATGAGCAGTTATTAACACGATCATCCACGATCAATCTATTAATGGTCATTAAGGCAATCATTACAACCCAGCGGTTATGACTCCAACGGATATGTGACCGGCAGTTACTTATCCAGACGGATCCACGCCCAGCGGTTACAAAATCCCAACGGGTGCCTACCAGGCCTATAAATAGCATTCGCCTTAATCGATTGTAAAACAACTTTTACTTCCTGCTTACATTATCAATAAGAATACTCTCTCGCTCTTGCTCAGATACTCTCTTTGTTCTAAGTTTGGTTACTACTTTAATTCTTTGATCGTCCGAAGTGCGACTGATATTGAAGAACTCTCTCCGAGGACGAGTGATACGATACAGACAGTTACTTCTTTCTGTTTCCGTTTGTGCATTACTTTATTAGTTCATACTTGCATATCATTCTCGCATTATCATCATCTCAGCTCACCGTTTAAACTCTTAATCTCAACTATTGATCGTGACTCCGCAAATTTAATTGTTAATTGGCCTAAAATGGGATCTAAGTTAAATACCCGTACCCGAAACCCACAGGATAACAATTTTACAAACCGAACCCGGACCCGTATACCCGTTTGACACGAGCACGCAAAAAGACTCGTCATAAACAGAGCCTCACTAGCTCCTGGTCAGAATTGATTGCATCCTTGTTCACATATTCATACCAAGGACCAGTTTTCACTGTAAGTCGCTGCACTGACATGATCTTGAAAGGTTTGCTTATAAAGGACCCATACTCAAGTACCTTTTACTCAAGTCGGTGCACTGACATGATCTTGAAAGGTTTGCTTATAAAGTGGCTGATGAATCATCGCGAGCCATGAATAGCGGGCCAACGGGTCATTCTAATATACGATCCACGTAATATGGCTGTATAGAAAAAATCTTATACTCCTTGCGTCTCAATTTATATGGCGATTGACACGGAGTTTAAGAAATATAAGTTGACTTTGTAAATATTCAAATTTACCCTTAAAAAAGTAAGAGAAAAAAATTGGAGTAATCAAAAAGTTGTTAATGACTTTTAAAGTAAGTAGGGCCCAATAGGAGTAAACTAGAGATAGTACATTAAATAGCTGACAAATTAGAAAATATCACATTCTTTTTAGATAGACCAAAAAAAAGTATGACACATAAATTAGGACAGATGGAGTACGATTTTGTATTGGATGAGTATGAGGTCAAACAACAATTATATTGATATATTTATATAGCCTTTGTGAATTATATTGATATATTTACATAGCATTTGCGAACGGTTAGCAAATTCTTGGGGTGTTGAACATTATTTTTTAATGGAAAAGAGCATTCTATCTTATGTTCTCCTTTTATTTTCGAGTAAAATACTTAAAAGATCACTCAACTTTGAGAAATGTGTGACCAAAGTCACTTTACTTTGAATTGTACTAATAAAGTCACTCAACTTAAGGTAATTCTCACCAAAAGTCATTGTAACCAGATTTTGCACAATCATCTCACCGAAAATCTGACATGGCATTTTTATTTTTAATTATATTTACATGTGACATACTTTATTTTCCATATAGGATTTTATAATAAGTTGAATTATTTTCTAAGGATTTAGAAAGTGTTCTTTTAAATTATTACAATAATAGAATATTGTGTCATTGCTAAATTTCTAAGGGTACAGTCGAAATATTAGCTTTACTACTCTTTCAAGTACTTAACTCTTTAATTAGTTATGGTTAGAATCATTATTTTTTTCAAATATATTAGTTAAATATATATTTTATATAATAGATAATAGGTAGATTAGTTAAATATAATAGATAGTTAAATATATATTTTATCTAGTGTCTCAATTTTCTCAATTTCTTATTTGGATGAATGACACTTGGCCCTCCTTAAAACCAATGTTCTAGATTTAATAGGGTAAATAAAGGTATTTAACTATGGTTTGGACAAAATATCTTTCTATTTCAAATTCAATTTGTAATTTTTTATTATTGTTCGACAATGTGCACTCAAAAAATTAAGAATCATTTTAAATAAAAATTACATTAATTGTTAAACAAACTCATCTTATTTTAGATATAGAAGTGCAGAAGATCTATGTGATTTCTATAAGTATTATGAATTGGTTTGAAAGTTTCTTTCCAAGATAAAATGTGAATAACTATGAGCAGAATATTAGGCACTATCTTCGCAACTAGTTTTAACTGATGTGATTGTGTGAAAAGAATTTCTTCGTATATTGTTATTTGAGTAAATTGATATTATTAAATCTTGTCTTGTTAATTCTATTCATTACGATGTTATCACTTGCAAATAGTTTAACACTGTTTTTGATTTTCTGTTATATGTTTGAGATTGGATTAACAAAAACAAAATTTTATTAAAACAATAAATAAACAAAAATTTTGGAGACCGAAAAATAATTTAGGAGGAGGGATGAAATTTGCTGCTTAATTATAAGATAGGATAGATGCTTTGAATTTAAAATAGGAAGATATATTTTTCTAAACATGGTCAAATATTTAGTTTTACTTCATTAAATCTAGACCATCCATTTTGAAAAAGGAGATGGATCCGAAAATATGTGGAAGAGAAATTGGTTATGGATTAAGAGTTGGGTTAATCAACTTATTATAAAATCCTACATGGAAAATAAAGTATGACACATGTATATATAATTAAAAATAAAAATGCCATGTCAGATTTTCGGTAAGATGATTGTGCAAAATTCGGTTACAATGACTTTTGGTGAGAATTACCTTAAGTTGAGTGACTTTATTAGTACAATTCAAAGCAAAGTAACTTTGGTCACACATTTATCAAAGTTGAGTGACCTTTTAAGTATTTTACTCATTTATTTTCCCACAATTATAAGTTGTGCATTAATCTTCGGTTTATAGAATATTGGGATTTGTGTGCTCGTCTTTTGTATCGGTTATTGTTTCCATATCTTTATCATATCTTCAAGAAGCTAGTAAAAAGAAAAAGTTGGAATCTATCATCATTATCACTATGGAGACCTGTAGGTACTCTGCTAGTGGTCTGCCCGATAATAAGAGTGCTATTATTATTATTGTTATTATTAGGTGTCACCAACTATAGAGCTATGGGGACATTCTTGAGATTGAATCAGTGACAACTTCCTCATACCCGACTTTTGGAGAGATGCTATAATATGAAAGAATCAAGGTACTTGTCAAACGTGCATTATCTTTTTAAGGTATTTTTGTTACCATTTGCAAGTGATTCTCCTTTTTGTTTTGTCGCTATAATATCTTCCCAATGAACTTCAAACTTGGCAGGAGAAGAAGCCAAGTGTACCAGTATTGCTCCCTGAACAAGTGATGATAGCTTGGTCGAGGTTATCAAATTTACCTTTTTTTACCTCACCAAGGTTCTGGATATATTTTAGGATTCTCACTTTTTGTTTTGTCTACTGATAGATTAAAGGCACTAATAGCTTAGGTATTTGCAAACATTACAGGATGAAATTTTGGGTCACTTTCATTGAAGTTCTCATATGTACTTTCAGCAGGGAACATGTGAAGAAATCCTTCAGGAGACGCATACAGAAATCTAAAGTGCTGATTTGATTCTTCCTTGCGCACATATACGTGTGGTAATACATACTCTCTTCTTTGTAAATGCATTTTCTTGTCCGCATGCTTGCTTGCTAGGCTTTATTATAACCTACAGAACACAAGGCCTTTGGTTGATGCATGGGTGTCTGAACTTGATCAAAATGGGTTATGTCGATGGTAGTGCCCTATAGACATTATTTTGGTAACGATAGTGCCCTCATAACCCATCAAAGAATATAAGTTGTACTGCGTGTGGGAAGCTTTTAGTACTGTAAGGACTTGAAACATTACTTTCCTGATTTCCTTTTTAGGCATATGCATGTCAACCAACTTGTTCGTGATTTGTTGCGACATGTGTGTTTGCTCACTCCAATAAAACTTGGCAAATGAAGTCCGTTAATTGCAGAATCATCTTACGCGTCTTTATTTTTTAAGAAAACACTTTCAAGTGATGATTCCTCATCCTTATCCCGTTGTCTTAGTAGCAATACGAGATCTGAGCCTTCATTTTTCTCTAAATTGTTATTAAGAAATGGGAAGTTGGAACTGGAATCAGAGAGGCATGATCTGGAAACATGTTGCTCCCAAACGCACACACAAGTATACGTGGTCGCCAAGTAATAAAGTGATAAGATGAGTATCGTTCCCTCGAGGACTATGCAGACTGAGTTTTAGCAAACAATTTATTTAAACTATTCGGGGATCTTGTTCTAATAGTGATGAGTTTATTAACTAAAGAATAGTAATTAAATGGTAAAAGTGAATTCAAGCAATGGAGCAAAACTTGGTTGTTATCAGTAATAAGGAGACGATCCAGGGTCAGAGTTACGAACAATCCAGTTGAGTTTTCCAATTGATTCCACTTCTTAAATCCCGGGTTACTAACTAACAGATTAAATGTACCCGTGAAAACCTTTCAGTTCTTCACGGTCTATGCAGGCTACTCCAATCCCTATATGTCTATGGGTTGAATCACGTGCACGCATTAACGAATTCTGTAATGAGTTAAACTAGGCGAGCAAGTATATGTCTATCCTACTCACAAATTGGTTCCCCGATGCCCGGGTTCACAAACTAGTCCTATTCTTTCTTATTACGTAATTAAATTCTCTCTTTCGAGTTCAATCTAAAAACCATAGATAATGCGTAATAATCGGGCCCTGACAATTACACAAGTGAAATCAAGAAAGAATAAGCAACCCGTTATGGGATTCAATTAATGGAAATCAATCTTCAAACAATCAACCTTCATGTAATACTCTAACCCTAGAACGATGTATTTAGCTACGCATACTCATAATAACAACACAAGGAATTGATGTAATAATGAAGTAATGATGCAATAGATTAATGGAAGGAAGAAAAACCCTTGTCTTGATGTTATGAGCTCTCCAATTTGCTTCAAAGTCTGAACTCCTATGAAAAACTAAGTAAAAGAGTATTTATAGTGTTTACAAAAGCCTAGTAATAAGTTAGACCCAAGCCTAGACGAAATAGGACATAAAAACGCGCACAAGGGGCGCTATAACGGGCGCCCCGCGCCTCGGAACGCGTGAGCTTGGACAGAGGACGTCGAAATCAGCCCGCTTTGGGCCTGCGGCGCGCTGGGAAACGCGCTGGAACACTGGGCGCGGTGGGGCCCGCGGGGCATGCCCTACAGCGCCAGGCCAATTTTCGTGTTTTCTCGCTCCTTTGCTCGCTCGTGTCGTGCCTTCGTGTGCTCGATCCAATCCTCAATCAAAATCCAATCTTTTCTTGCTCAATCATGCTCTTAAAAGCTCCAATTACACTTCATAACAACCTACATACACACGACATAAAATCAGTGTAAAACCACAGTCACAAGCTATAAAACGAGCGAATAAGGTACTAAAACGTGAGGAAATATTAAGGAAATATAGGCATAAAAATGCCAAACATCAAAACACGAAGAAAAGATTTATCCGCTGTGCTTGCAGAGGTACTGATACAATGACTTGATTTGCTTAAGTATATATTGTTGGGTTTGCTCCTTACTAATAGACCCTCTTTCCATTAGGTGGATGAAATAACTTTCGAAATTAACTTTGTAAAAGAATTTGGAGCATCTAACTGTCGAGAGCTGCATTTTGAAAGCGAGGATGTTCTAACAGAGGTATAGTTCTCACGATTTCTATCTTGTGCTTATATATTTTGGTAAATTCAATTGAAATAAGATAAATTGTTTAACTGTCTCTAGATGGGTTGTTCCAGTTGGTCTAACTAACCTTTGGGTTCTATAATACCATTAGTCTGAAATTTTGATCAACTATTACACTCATAAATATTCTGTCGATGCCTTGCCTTGAAAGATTGTCACTTCCATTAATTTTATCATTAACAAAAGATAAATTTGTATTCGATTTATTTAGTTTTCGTGTTCAGTACCAATTGCTCCATATCCCGCTTCTATTTGATGCAAGAGTGCAAGTCAGTTGAAACATTGAATTATGAAAAAAAAAATGGGTTCAGCTATTCTTTGTAAATTAGAACTTAGCAACAAGTGCCTTATAAATTGATCGTGCACTTCCAGCCAAACAACTCTTACCCAATAAAGAATACCTTATATAAGGCACCTTATAAGATATGTTGTATATGGTACCTTATAAGGAGTATTATTTGTACTTGTATTGAACTGCAGTACCAAAACAAAAATGTGAGAGAATATTCATACCACAGTGCACTGGGTTGCGAAACTTTAGTAACTTCAGGATGATGTCTTTAATTTAGAGGCAGAAATCCAATGAGCAAACAAACCATTCAATTTCCACAAGAACTACCAGCTATGCTTAATCCCAACCACATACCAAATTCTGCATGCAAAACAATCAAGAGCACAACTTTATGTGGTGCATCAAATCTGTCAGTCCTCTTCAATCATGAAGAATTCCAACCTAGATGTGAAAAATACAAGATTTTCAATCTTGGACAGAAATAAATGAGGGTCTATAAACATTTACTTGTCAAGAATGTAAACATAGCAGAAATTTTTTTCTCAAGATTTATACAATCCATTGTATACGTTTCCTGTAAAAGCTCTGGCGATTATAGACACGATTCCTGTAGTTGTATATTCTTATGCATTTTCTAATCGTTCTTTGTCCCATGCGTTGAACTTCATGGCCCCACTGTGCACTACTCAACATGACCTAAGATCAAGGTGTCTCATTGTTACCTGGACACTCTTAATTTTCTAGTCGAATGATTTAGTATGTTTATCGCTAAACACGTGTTAGTTATAGGGTTTGGGTCTTAGTTCAATCTTTATCTCAGATTAACATAGCAACCAACAATTACCGGTTTCAAGATGCACACGTTATATATTTCTTCAGTGATGTACTGCACTTCCAGCCAAACATTGTGATCCCTGTGCATTGTTCATGAAAGAACATACCTGAATAACATCTGCATTTTCCGGCCTAGCACTCTGATTATATCAAGAATCTAAAAGGATGGCCATCCCAACTTGCATTTTCAACTGTTCCCAAAAGTCACCACAATAGTTTACGGATTCTTTTGATCTTTATCTTATTCTACTCTGTTAGTTAGTTCTAACGGTTCGGTGGTTCAATGGAGGGAGGTGAATATAGTTGTTATTCAAATGTGACCCTTATTTTGTTATGACAAGGTCCTTCATCTACAAATATGTTTTCCATCTTAAACTTTCCTCTTCCACCCGTTTTTCCTTTCCTTGAAAATGCTCTAATTAGGAGTTTTATAATTGTTGAATTTAATGTATAAGCAGTACAACAAGGGGTGATCAGCACTAATGAAGTTTAAAAAGATAACAGAGAAATACTTTCTTTTGCCTTATTTTTAATGTTGTAAACAGGTATATCTAACTTGAAGAAAATCTCAGCGCCATATGTTATATAGTTTGATTCCCATGTAATCTTCATTTGTACCAACCTTTGAATTATATGACAGCTAATACACCTATTTTACTCCTCAACTTTTCTGTCTTCAGAAAAGGTTGAGGGCATTAACTTTAGGTAAGTGGTAAGGTGCCTTGGTGAAGGGAGATTGGTAGGCACATCTGAAAATACTAGACACACATTACTGTGAGCGTTGGGCTACCAACCAATCAGTATGAATAACTTTGTTTGCCTAAATATTTCACTTCTTGTTTATGTGTAAGAGAGTATTTTGCTGGTTGGTTGCATTTGTTAAGTTCTAGCTCCCCCTTGGTGTAGTCCACAATTTCACCTCATATCCATGTATATTTTTTAATTGTAATGTCTTGAGATTGATTAAAGGAGCGTCCACTTCCGATTATAGACAAAAAGCAGATGGTCTTTGGAATCCTTTTTGCTTGTGTTTGGTGTCAGTTGAATGATGTAAATGATGTAAAATCTTTTACTTGACTTTTGTTAGCTCCTTTTCGAATTGTTGATAAGTGATGCCTCTTTTTAATGATTTAGGCCATTGATTGTACTGCTTGTGATCTCTTTCTTCTGCTATTTTCACGAAATAGATTGTATACTTCATCAAAGTTGAAATAGGCATCAATTTGTGAAATTGATTGTTCACTTATTTGTAACCTAATATTTCTTGTTTCCTAAATGGCAGCCGAGGCAAAAAACTTATGGCAGATCTGCCTCAAATGCAAACTGTACATGTAAGTCTCATTTTTGGTTGCTATATGCATCAGTTATTCCTACTAAGATACTTGAATCTGGGGTGCAGTATTTACTTTTATCAATAATCTTTTAAAAGATGTTTCTGTTTGCTTGATTTGACCTGACATTGCTTCAGGGGTCAGTGTATTACTATTGTAATACTTGCTTTTCTGGAAAGATTTTATCTTTTTATCTGGTTGAGATTTTGCTCCCACATACGACATACATAGTCTAAAAGCAATGACATAATAAGAGTGTCAGTGCTGTGAAGAATTCCTTTGCTGGAAAGGGAATTTGTATTTATTTGCTCTAGTTTTATCTCGTCATTATCATTGTAGTATTTGTTCTTAATGCCATTAATATTCAGTGGTAAATTTGCTCAATTTGCCGTTTCGCAGAGTATCATTGAGATAAGATTCAACTATGGTGGGAGAGTTTCAACTTTTTCCTCAGTAGGATTTTGTTCCTTCAAGTTTTAAACCAGGTCAGTCATTTTTAAGCTTTTATGAGCAAAAATGTTACTTTGTTTTGCAGTGATGTTAAGAGGAATATAAAGGTATGTTTTCCATTGTTACCACGCTTCTTTGTTACTGTCCTTTTGGATTTTTCTATGTATGTGTAGTTTTATTTGTTTTTAAGGATTTTGTGAAGCGCATGTTTCGATGTCCCTACTTTTGATTAAGATATACATATACTCTTCCTCAATGTCCAATGATATTTCCTTGTATGTCACCTTCCAATATGGTCATATTACTAGCTTCCAATATTTTACTTTGTGGCGAATCAACATAATCATAATTTACAATGTTAACATTGTCTACTTTAGGTTTATCATGTACCGTAACATTAAAAGTAATGTAGACACTTTTAATGTGACATCCAAGTGCCATGCCACACAAAAATTCACCAAGCAAAGTAGCATAATCTGAATTTTGCAGTAAATTGTGCCTACTATTGGCTTATCAAAGTACATAAATAATTGATTTCCATTCAAATATGCTATGGAGTGTGATTCCCATAATTTAAGGGTTTTTTCCACGAAATATGTAAATTTTGTTTAAATAGATTTAAAAATTGTGCCTACTAAATATGTAAATTTTGTGCCTACTAAATATGTAAATTTTGTCCATTCAAATTGTGCCTACTAAATATGTAAATTTTGTGTAAAAAGATTTAAAAATTCGATGTGCCAATTTCTGTTGAAAATTAATCAATTTGACCCGCGTACTCCGCAAAGGTTCATCCTTTTTGAAACGGAGGGAGTAGTATATAAGTCTAGATATGGGTGTATAAATTTAAGGTATACTGCTAGTATACAAGTCAAGATGGGTAGGACAGATAAATAGTTTATGGATAGAACTTGTAAATATGAAACTTATGGGTAGAAGTGAGTAAATATTTTAATTTTGTTGGCTATTTTCATAAACCTCCTTAATTTAAATGACATACAAAATTAATCATGCGAATTAGCATTACATAATTTGAAGTCAATTGTGACTACTTTTGGCTTATTAATGAACATACGTAAGTTGTGATATGCCATAATATAAGTGACACCGTAAATTCATTAATCGATTTAGCATATATCATATATTTGCAGTTTATTGTGCTACTTTTGGCTAATCATAGAGCATACATAATGAAATTTAAATCCATTCATATATGTCCTAAATTATCATGCCCAAATTTAACAATTTTTCTTTGCAATCTCTTTGAAAAGGTGAAAAAGAAGAATGTTTGGGATCATAACTAGGGCTCACCATATGGCTTGAAATTGAAAGGACAATCATAGGTGTTGGCTAAATCTTATCTCATATCATATGTATATGTGAAGTTAAAAGAATTAGACAACGTCGGGGTTGTGAGTATTTCCTATGCAAGTTTGTTAAATCTATGCCATGTTCATGACCAAGCTTAACTTCAAGGAAGAAGAAAGAAGAGAGAGAGAGTTTGGAAAATATCTGCTCATTCATTGAATTGGTTAATCAGTTAACCATACAACTCACTATATATAACTAACAACAACTAACAACCTAACTAACTAATTAGTTATTAACTTCCCTTATATACAATAACTTCACCTAACTTCTAATATATACTGATAAGTCCCTCAAGTTATACCACTCTCAATACTCTCCCTCAAGCTGGAAGGCCTGAAGATGTTCAGCAGTCCTAGCTTGTCCATCAAATAGTAGTGTTGATATTTTGATAGCCCTTTTGTAAGTAAATCTACTTGTTGCTCCTTCGTTGGCAAGTACATGGTCTTAACTTTTCCAAGCATAATCTTCTCCCTTATGAAGTGACAATCAATTTCTATGTGTTTGGTTCTCTCATGAAAGACTGGATTTGTAGCTATTTGTATAGCTGACTTACTGTCACATAACACCATAGCTGGTTCTTTTGTTCCTGCTTTCAGTTCCCTTAGCAGCCCTTGTATCCATAGGACCTCAGCAATAGATGATGCCATACTCCTATACTCTGATTCAGCTGAGCTTCTAGAGACAGTTTGTTGTTTCTTTGATCTCCATGAGATAAGAGAGTCCCCTAGTTTTATTATGAAACCTGTAACAGACCTTCTTGTATTTGGGCAAGATACCCAGTCAGCATCACAAAATACAGTCAAAGTTTCAGCTGATGAACTAGATAGTAAGACTCCCAATCCTGGTTGGCCCTTTATATATCTCACTACTTGCACAGCAGCTAGCCAGTGTGATCTTTTGGGTTGGTGCATAAACTGGCTTAAGGTCTGCACATCAAATGAGATGTCAGGTCTGGTTACTGTTAAGTATAAGAGTTTGCCAATAAGTCTTCTGTATCTGCCAAAGTCTTCTAGTAGTACATCATCACTGTTGACTCCAATCACATCATCATACTCTTTAGTTGTTAGCTTGGCATTCAATTCAAGTGGAGTAGATGCTGGCTTAGTTGCACTTAAGCCTGCTTCAGAGATAATCTCAAGTGTATACTTCCTTTGATGCATAAGTATACCCTTGTCAGATCTTGCAAATTCAATACCTAGGAAATACTTCAACTCTCCTAGGTCCTTGATTTTGAAGACTTTGTGAAGTTTATCTTTTGTGTCAGTGATCAACTTCAAGTCATTGCCTGTGATCATCAGATCATCAACATACACCAGGATAATGACTATCTTGGATCCAAGTCTCTTGGTGAATAAGGAGTAATCCAGATGGCTTTGAGTGAAGCCAGAGTTTAGCAATGCCTCTGTTAATTTCACATTCCATTGTCTAGGGGCCTGTTTCAGGCCATACAATGATTTTACAAGTCTACATGCAGGTTTCTCCCCCTGACTTGGAAAACCTGGAGGAACTTTGAACCCCTGAGGAAGTGCCATGTAGACCTCCTCATACAAGTCACCCTGAAAAAAGGCATTGTAGACATCCATCTGATGTACATGCCATTTATGAGCTGCTGCTAAGGATAAAACAGTTCTCACAGTCACCATTTTAACCACAGGAGAGAAGGTCTTCTGATAATCAAGACCCTCTTTCTGATTGAACCCCTTAGCAACTAACCTAGCCTTGAATCTCTCCACCTGACCATCAGCTTTATATTTAATCCTAAACACCCATTTACAGCCTATAAGAGACTTACCAGGAGGCAAAGGTACAACAGACCATGTATTGTTGTCTTCCAATGCCTTGATTTCAGCTTGCATAGCATCAACCCATCTGGGATCTTGACAGGCTGCCTCAAAGGAAGAAGGTTCAACTTCAGCAGAGGAGGAAGCTGTAAATGCCTGATATGAGGTGCTGAGTTGATCATTAGAGAGATATTTGTCCAAGGAATATAAGGGCTTTGGTTCTGAGGTGGTAACTGTGGTGACATAGTCCTGAAGCCACACAGGAGCTTTAGATAGTCTTTCAGATTTTCTAGTAGGAGGTATAGTGGAAGGGGGATGAGAAGATGTAGCAGGTTGAGTAGGCAGTGATGGTGATGAGATGGGAGAAGTCTGAGAGCTATGAGGAGGAGAGAATGCTTCAGACTCATCTATAAAACACATATATATAATACATAAACACTGTAGTTTTTATTAGAACACAAGTACATAGACAGTACACAGATTAAAACTAGTAGAAAATTATTCAATTAAAATTGGATTCTGTGCTGATGCTCCATCATATCACTGCTTTCATCATCATCACCCCCTCCCTTACTATCTTGATGGTTTATAACATGAACTTCAAAAACAACAGATGCAATACCGTTGAATATCTCGTGCAACAGGTGATCAAAACGAAGTATATTACCTATCCTGAAGCCTTTTTTAATAATCAGATCCTTCCATCAATTACACAACCTTGCGTGCTTCCCAACTTTGAAGTTCATCTCATATACCTCATCATCATCTTAACACAATATGCATGCCATTTCATTTTTATTTGGCAGTCTCTGCTTCCAACTTTTTGGAAAGATCTAAAAGGAATAATATTTCACAGTTAATAAAAAAATCACAAAACGCTAAAAAAATAAATGAAAAAATATAAAATACTTTGGTCCTTTCTTTTAACATACAAAATCATCTCTATCAAAATAAGATGATGTGATTTTCTTGTCGAAACTTCCTAGTTCTTCCACACGATTGTTTTCATCTGCCATATCATCTTTTAAAAAAAACACTTTACAGTTTTTAAGAGGAGATGCAGTCTCAAAAAACTTTGTAGTTTGCTTTAACTGCAAAGGGTTATTTATAGTCAAAAAAAGTAAGTAACTGTTAGTTGATATGGCAGATGAAGACAATCGTGTGGAGGAACTAGGAAGTTTCGACAAGAGAATCACATCATCTTATTTTGATAGAGATGATTTTGTATGTTAAAAGAAATGACCAAAGTATTTTTTATTTTTTTCATTTATCTTTTTTAGTGTTTTGTGATTTTTTTATTAACTGTGAAATATTATTCCTTTTAGATCTTTCCAAAAAGTTGGAAGCAGAGACTGCCAAATAAAAATGGAATGGCATGCATATTGTGTTAAGATGATGATGATGTATATGAGATGAAACTTCAAAGTTGGGAAGCACGCAAGGTTGTATAATGGATGGAAGGATATAATTATTAAAAAAGGCTTCAGAATAGGTAATATACTTCGTTTTGTTCACCTGTTGCACGAGATATTCAACGGTATTGCATCTGTTGTTTTTGAAGTTTCTGGTATAAACCATCAAGATAGTAAGGGAGGGGATGATGATGGAGCATCAGCACTGAATCCAATTCTAATTGAATAATTTTCTACTAGTTTTAATCTGTGTACTGTCTATGTACTTGTATTCTAATAAAAACTACAGTGTTTATGTATTATATATATGTGTTTTATATATTTGCATTTCTTATCACGTAACTATAATGCTTGATAAAATAACTTAAATAGGAAACAGAAATTCAATCCTATTACAAGTTTTGGAAGATCATATATCCATGTGAGGATTGAAGTACTGGATTACCTTACAATTATTAGTAAGGACCCCCAGAACAAAATACTGTTATTTTAAACTGCATAACACCATCACTCCAGCACAAGTACTGGGATTAGGTTTACAAATATGAGTATAGGACCCTACAGATCAAAGTACTGTTGTTTTTCAGCTGCATAACACCATGACCCCAGCATATGTACTGGGACTAATGTATGTGATAGCAGTATTTTATATATGAATAAATATTATTAATTTATTTAATTATGAAAATGTTGCTCATATTCAAAAAACAAAATCTATTGTGCATTTTAAATATTGTAAACGAGTTCTTAAAACGACAAAAGAATCTATCTACTTTTGTTCATGTATTGTCAAAACAATACACAAATGCTGTGGATTTGCAAAGTTAAAGTAGGGAATATTTTGTGGATTTAAAAATATTTTTGGAACAGAAGTCTGTTTTAAAGTATAGAATCTTTTCAGAATCTGTTTGATTTCTTTTTGTATTGTCAACTGTGTAATATTGTTACTTTAATATAGTTGAAAATCTCACTTCAATCTTTTTCTATACAGATACGACCTATAAAAAAAGTGATATCTTTTTTACAGAGAAAGATGCAAGGAATCTTTACAGCTTTTTTTTGAGTTACAATGTCAGCTAAAATAGAAGAAATATTCTTTACATGTCTTTTCTGATTTTGTTTTCTATAAATTAGACAGTGGTCTTGTTTTTTCACTTGTACAAAACAAAATATTATTCTAAAAAAAAGGAAAAATAACAAAGCATAAAATATAAGATGGCTTGCAATAATGAAGTGAGAAGACAACAATGGCGCCAATTGAATAACGATGTTAGGAATTTGAAAAGTGATCATGAGTTTCTGAAAACTGAGGTATCAGTCGTGAAGAATAATTTGGATGTTTTGTTTGAATTTTTTGTAGCTTTCAGAGAGAAAAACAATTAGAGATATGGTTCGACTTTTTGACAAACTCTTGGACATTGAATTGCAGAACTTTACAGATTCAACCTCTGGTTCTAGCTCTCGCGTTCCTAATAATCATTAATGTTTTACTGTATTTTTTTATGTGTTTCGCAGTGTTCTGTTTTTATGCTTCAATGTGAAGCAAGTGTAATTTATCTTTTCTTGTACTTGAGGATACTGTTTTTTGTGTTTTTAGAAGTATCCTTTTTATGTAATTTTTATACTACTGTTAATGAAAACGGCTGTAACTTTGCCTTTGTTTGTGTGTAAAATGCCGACTCTTAAATAATGTTTATGTACAGTCCCAACAATATATGCCCCATCATTTTTACACCAAGCCCCAGGATATTGTTATGGGGCTTTGAGTTAACGTAACACCTAGTCCCAGTATTTTATACTGGGACAACAGCGGTGATTTTGAAGTCCAACTTTATAAACCCCACTATTTAATGCTGGACAACACACAAAGTAATTCAAAATCATGTTAACCAGTGTGACACATTGTAAAAAGTGTGACTTATAAGAACTTATGACAAAATACACATTATACTTTTTCAGAATTTTTAAATGGGACTCTTACAAACAAATGCCAATGAATATAAATTCCCATCCATAAAACAGATAGACAGGAATCCAATCTGTCATTTTTGTTATTGAAAGAAAAAAAAAGAAATTGTTTGAAATACTATCTGATCAAAAAGTATCTATAGAGAATGGCCACCGACCATCAAATGGCCACGGAGTATCGAATGGCCACGGACCATCTAATGGCCACGGATCATTTAATGGAGCACAGGTTTTCCAATATGGTCATGGACCATCAATTGAAAGGCATGTTACGAACTTGCCTTCAATACCTAGACACCTTTGTTGGCGTTTTGAAAATTTGGAGAATGAGGTGGAATCCTTGAACATATTCAGAAAGAAATGTGAAGATGAGTTGTGGAATTTAAAGTACATGCAGTGACAATATTACGAAAAACTGATCTAAATTCTTATTGTGATGGCAGATCCCATGCAATTGCACAATGGAGGGCCGGGGGAGCCCTTGTTTAGGAATTATGGAGAATAAACAATATTTTAATTTGATATATTATCTATTGTTGTTCTTTCACATATTAGTAATTTTTTTTACAATGATATCATGTATTCAAAAAGGCAAACAGACAGTGTTAACATGTGTGTGAAACAAGTGTAATTTTTCTTTTCTTGTACTATCTTTTGTGTTTTTACAAGTATGTTTTTATGTAATTTTTGTGTCACTGTTAATGAAATTGGCTGTAAGTTTACCTTTAATGTTGTGTGTAAAATGCTGACTCTTAAATAATGTTTATGCCTCAGCATTTCTGATTAGAACTTCCTGGCCAAAACCGTTTAATTTGCATCGTCCAGACGAATTTTGAGTTCATCTTTTTTTTTTACCCCCTTAATATTTTGTCTGGTAGTAAATGGACCATTTCCATTAGTAGGTATTTAAGGTGACAAGTAGCAACTCTTCTGTTGATAAATGTAGTGTAGCTACAGGATATTGTAATGGGACTTTGCTTCAACGTAATAATAAGTCCCAGCATTTTTAATGCTGGACAACAGGGGGAAGGTGATTTTGAAGTGCAGCTTTATAAGCTAAAAAATAGCATAGCTACAGGATATTGTAATGGGACTTTGCTTCAACGCAATACTAATCCCAGATTTTTATGCTGGGGCCAGCAGTTTAAGGCACATGGGTGCTCAAGATTTTTATGCTGAGACGTTACTGTAAATATAGAAGTTGTTCCAGTTTTTAAGAGTGTGTCAGCAAATATCTAGGGTACCAGCATTTTATCAGGATAATATTGGCATACGAGAATACCTCGAACTGGAGGAAACATAGGGAAGAACATAGAAACACAACTTTTTTGACTACATATATAGTGATATTTAATCGATTTTTGACTATACATATTCTCTTCGACCATATAATAGTTGAACAAAAGTTAGTAACTCCAAGCCTATAAATAAGGCTTTGCAGTATAAGTAAACAACAACTAGTTGGCAACTAATTTATTTTCTCATCAAAACAATAATATGGAGGATGATCGTTGGGAGGAACTAGTCGATTTTACTATGCGAATAACAAAATCATACTTCAAAAGAGATGATTTTGTATGTTAAAAAAATTTAGCAAATTATTTTTTATATTTTTGTTAATCTAATTTTTCAATGTCTTTTTTGTATTAATTGTGAAAGTTTATTTTTTCAAATCTTTCCAGAGAGTTGGAAAGAGAAGCTGTCAAAGGTCAATGGAAGTGCACTTATAAATTGTGAAAATGATGACACTGATTATAAAATGAAGTTCAAGGCGGGGAAGGGACATTCTAGGTTGTGCAATGGATGGAAGGAGATGCTTCAGCGTAAAGGCTACAGACTGGGTGATATTCTTCGGTTTAATCACGTTGTTCATGAGGTTTACAACGGTGTTGCCACTATGGTTTTTGAAATTTCATTAGTAAACCGTCAGGTTCGTCAAGGCCACAACAATGTTTATGATGTTGATCATGATGATGACAACAATGATGATGATGGCAACAGTGACGAAGATGTAGGATCAGCCCAGAAGCCTATTGTGATTGAATAAGTTTTAGTAGTTTTTATGTTTTTTCAGTTAATGTGGGATGTCTGTTTCTCTTTTTATTTCATGTGTGTTTTGAAGCTTTTTTGAGCAGTAGATGAATTATGAACAATTTTTTTTGTATTATGAAATGTATTTCTAAGTACCGTGTTTTTATTATTTAAGTAAGATTAAAATGTTTGTTGTTCAATAAGTAAAAAACTAGAAAATAGATAAATTAAGACAACTATTTTGCACAGCAACAAATGAAAAGTGTATTTTTTTATATATATTAATCCTTGTTAAAGAATACAGAGGAAGTAAAATTTAAAAAAAAAAAAAAAGTTCTGTATAAGTGAATAGTCCTTTTTGACTTTAGATTTGTTGCGACTGGATGAAAATAGAGAAGAATGGTCTTCTATCTATCTAGTGACGAGGGATTCCTAACTAAAAAAAAAAAAAAAAAAAAAAAAAACAAAAACAAAAAATTTAACATAGCAGCTTTGGGTGTTGAATTGCACTAAAATAGAATTAAAAAATAAAATGCAAATAGAGAGACATACTATTGTTTTTATTGGGAGTAATATTTCTTTGAATATGGTTGAAGTACTGGAGTGTATCTGCAGGATTGTCATGTTGTGTCCACGCTTTCTACATATCCCACATTGTTTCCTCTTTTGTCTCACATATTCTGCAGTAGAGACAAATCTTTTCTCCTGCCTTCTGCCTGCCTTAACTTTAAAATCTGGGGGTTTTGTTTTCTCTTCTTTAATGCTATCAGGTACAACCTCTGATTCTTCATGTCCAATAGTGTTGATTTCCGCTTCATACTGTTTTAACCATGTTTCTCTTTTATACCATATAGAGCAATAATCCGACTTGTTTAGGTGCACTCTGTCTATGGCAGCAAGTGCATGTTCACAACGCATTTCATCCATCTGGAACTTGAGGCATTGACATTCTTTTTTCTTCAAACAAACAATGAATTCTCTCCCTTCATCTGTTACCTTAAAGCTTTGATTCGTAGTCCGGTCAACCTGTAAAAATATAATGTATAAGACTACTTGACAAGTTTTTATTTAGTAAAAAGAAATATAAATAAACAAATAGCATAACAGATATAATGCTGCAATTTACTGGATCCCCCGCTTTTGCATACCATGTAGTCCCAGCACAAAATCTGGGACTTCATGAATTATCATGGACATAAGACAAATGACATCCAAAAATAACTGTATTAGTTGATATACTCACATTCATTATATATGCTTTTTTTTATTTTTTTTGTCAATTCAATATCTGTCCATTTTGATGTTGCAAAGAAAATATCCTGCGCACTCTTCGGTCTCTCATAAAACCAGGTCTGTAGCTTGTTCATTATGTTGTCCAGTATTGACAGTATTGATTTTCCCCGAGCATGTAACAGAGCATTGTTCATGGATTCCAGAATATTTGATGTCATCATGTCATATCTTCGATTTCGACAGCAAGCTCTAGTTTCTTTCATTTGGTTCATGTCTGTTTTAAACTCTGCAATCGTGTAGACTCGACATGCACTATTGAATATACTTATCACTGCAGGACTCACGTTCCTTTTGTTAAGGTTCTTTTCCAGATGATATATACAGATCCCATGTGCACATTCAGGATATACATTTGTAATCCCATTTGCAATTGCAGGATTACGATCTGAAAGGAACAGTAAATTCTCACGGCAACCAAATGCAATGCGCAACTGCCTAAAGAACCAATTGTATGCCAGATTATTTTCTGAGTCCACAACTCCAAAGGCAAGTGGGAAGATTTGGTTATTTGCATCTTTCGTCACCGCAACCAATAGTGTCCCTTGATATCTTGATTTGAGGAATGTTCCATCGACAACTATCACAGGTCTACAATGTTTCCAGCCTTTGATAGATGCCGCACAAGCAAAAAACATATATTTAAACCTGGATAATAGAATTGCAGTGTTATCAGTGAATTGCATGTTAAATTTTTGAGTCTCTGGTTCTAGTACTGGAACCTTACTTATACATAATTACCACGTCACAGCATTTTGTGACGGGGACTCCAACAAATAACAGTGCAGTCTCACAGGCTTTTTTTAATCGGCATTTGTGGAATTCTACACAAAAATATATAAGTACACATTTTTTTTACCTGTTTTTATCATCTCTTTGAAGAGCAACGTGTGAGCCTGGATTGATGTCTCTTAGCACATATAAATATGCTGGTAACTTCTGAAAGTTCTCCTCAGGCGTCCCTCTAATTAAACACTCTCCTTCTTTTATAGCACGCCATGCCTTATTATAAGAGATTACAACTCCCATTTTCCTTCTAATCTCTGCAACAACAAAATTAGGCTTAGCAGGATAATTATCGTCTCTCAGATTCTCAACTATCTCATCTCGAACAATCTTTGAAGTAGCATGTTTTTGGTCTCTTTTTCTATCATCCACTAAGCAAGTGTGATTCTTCTCAAACTTCAGTATTTTGAACAGTGTGGACTGTTTAATTCTGTAAGATCGAACAGTCCACTCACATTTTTCATTCATGCACGCCAGTGAATATCTCGTTGTGCTTGATCTCACAACCTTGAATTCAAAATGGTGTGCAATTGCTGTTGTCTGGAAACATTTAGTGACACACTATTTGTTTAAAAAATTGATCCAACCTTGACGTCGTCCAAATCTGCATTTTCTTTTAGTATTGGACGAGGAGATTCTCTTATTTTCTTCCTTGAATACCTCTTTCTCTTTTTTCCAGCACTTGATGTCTCAGGAAGTTGAAGATTTACAAATTGTTGTTCTGTGTTTTCAGCATGCATTAACTGTTGATCTACTGCTACAGCTTCGACAGACGAAGGTGTTAAAACTATCACTTCAAAAGCATCATCGTTGTTTATTTGCATTATCATTTGCCCTTCAGCGTAATCAACTCTCTCAGACTATGGAGATCGTTGTGTAATGTCAACTATGAAACGTCTACTCCTATACTCGGAATTGTTCTTCATCAAGTGTAAACAACTGATTAAATCATCGGTATTTTTTATAGGGACCTTTGCTTGTTCCAAGTTCCATATCAAACCATATGAATGTCTCAAAATGTTCATCTAAATCTATCTTTTTCCAAAGGTTTTTTCTGAAATCTTCAAATGTATCTGTTTCAGTATGCAGAAAAATCCTTGTCTCATGATCTATGTACTTATAATCTGGTGTCCATTTCCCATTGAATGCAAAAACAATACACTCTTTAGCCATCACCAGTAGTTATAAACACAGTAAAAATACTAAACTAAGTGACAAAGAAAGCCACATGGTAAAATACTGTAATTGTAGCTTAATAATGAAAGCTTAAGAACTGCTAACCTATAAGCTAAATATACATTTCCACAGTATAATGGATAATTATACAGGGGAGGGGGATTTTTGAAGTGCAGCTCTATATGCTAAAATATAGCATAGCTACAAGATATTGTAATGGGACTTTGCTTCAATTTAACAATAAGCCGCAGCATTTAATGCTGGACAACAGGGGGGACTTTTTGAGGTGCAACTTTTTATCATAAAATGTAATCACAGCTACATGATATTGTAATGAGCTTTTCTTCAACGTAACACTAAACCCCAGCATTTTTGTGCTGGACAACAAGGTGTTTTTTTGAAGTGCAGCTCTATATCCTAAAATATAGCATAGCTACAGGATATTGTAATGGGGCTTTTCTTCAACGTAACACTAAACCCCAGCATTTAATGTTGGACAACATGGGGGTATTTTTTGAAGTGCAGCTTTATATCATAAAATAAAATCACAGCTACAGGATATTGTAATGTGGCTTTTCTTCAACGTAACACTAAATCCCAGCATTTTTGTGCTGGACAACAGGGTGTTTTTTTGAAGTGCAGCTCTATATCCTAAAATATAGCATAGCTACAGGATATTATAATGGGGCTTTGCTTCAACGTAACACTAAGCCCCAGCATTTAATGCTGGACAACTGGGGGTATTTTTTTAAGTGCAGTTTTATATCATAAAATATAATCATAGCTACAGGATATCGTAATGGGGATTTTCTTCAACGTAATACAAAACCCAGCATTTTGTGCTCGACAACATGGGGTTTTTTTGAAGTGCAGCTTTATATCCTAAAATATAGCATGGCTACAGGATATTATAATGGGGCTTTGCTTCAACGTAAGACTAAGCCTAGCATTTAGTGCTGGACAACAGGATATTGTAATGGGACCTTGCTTCAACTTAACAGTAATCCCCAGCATTTAATGTTGGACAACAGGGGGGATTTTTTGAAGCGCAGCTCTATATGCTAAAATACATAGCCACAGGATATTGTAATGGGACCTTGCTTCAACGTAACACTAATCTCCAGCATTTAATGCTGGATAACAGGTGATTTTGAAGTAGTAAACGGGGCTTTGCTTCAACATAACACAAACCCCCAGCACCTAGTGCTGCATACACTTTTGAACTTAATTCAGATTCATATTAATTATATATAACAGTAAATTCGCGTCTCACAAAAATAAATTTGTTTACAGTACAAATGAGATCATAATCACGAATTTTTATTTCAAATCATTGATTTACAGTCACAAACACAGATACGTTTCCGCAAAATAACTGAAATTCAGCACAGAAACATCGCAAAATCTGAGTAAACGCAGCTCAAATTATCTTTTACAGTTTGAATTTGAAACTTCTGGAGAGAGACAATGATGATTTGGAGAGTTGAAAAAATGTGTGCTTTGCTCTGTTTTTTTTTTTCACGCGTGATTTGTAATTATTGTTGAGCTGTAGGTTTTTAAAGGTAGTTCAGTAAATTCAATGTATGGGGTGTTGTTAGCGGCAGTAGCCTGTATGTACGTGAGTTATTATTGGCTATTTCTCAATAAATTTTTAAACTGTGGATGAAACTCATTTAACGTGTGCAAAATTGGCTAGTCATCAAATTTTCACGAATCAACATAATCATAATTTACAATGTTAGCATTGCTACTTTTGGTTTATTATATAACATCACATGGAAAGTAGTATAAATTCACTTTTTATGCTTCATGAATGTGCCATGACACATAAAATTCACCAAGAGAACTAGCACATTAATTTGCAGTTAATTATGGCTACCCTTTCTTGTTAAATAATGTACTTAGAGAATTCAAATTCCATTAATAAATGTCATAAGGTGTCATATGTCCATAATTATAATTATAGTGACACAAATTTCACAAACCAAACTAGCATATTCACAATTCTTAATAATGTTGGTAACTTTAATAATGCTGGCAACTTCTGGCTTATCAATTACTTTAAAGAATTTAAATTCATTTATATATACCTTAACGTGGAATATGCTCATAATGTTGAATGAAATTTGAAATTCACCATGTTATCTAGTAGAATCATAACTTGCAATTAATTAATTTGCAATCTATTCAAACAAGCCATGAAGTGTTATATGACACTTTTAATTGTAACAAGAGTATTTAAGTATCTGACGAGTAATCTACCAAAAAGTTCACCAATTTTAATCATTATCCGGTTGACAAGTTGTAAAGCCGAAAAAAGTGAAGTAATACAAGAGCATACTTATCATGATCAAGTGATCAAAACATGATTGTGCATAGCTACAATACTAATTTTCTAACAAGAAAACACATGTAAAATTAAGCAAAGCTACAGGGCGTTTGGTTGCACTAAGCAACATACTACAAGTAGTATCAAAACTAGTTGTTGTATCCATTGTCCTAGGAACTACATAATCCTGTGGATCCAAACTAGTTGCGGCATCTTCGTGAAACTTTGTAGGTCCGGAGAATTTTTTTTTCTTTTATAACATCATTTCCAATCATCAATAATGTACATGCGTAAGAAAAACAAAAAGCACCTGAACCAAATTATTCAACAAGTTCAGCACCAAAAACAAAAAAAAAAAAAATAGAAACACGTCATACAAGACTTTGGCATCTGAAGCCGAAAGAAAGGAAAGACAGTCATAGCAGACGCTTCCGACGAGCTTCCTCAGAGATACTTCGATATTATTGCACGTGAGATTAGAAGGTAAATAAAAGCCTTTAACCAAAATATACAGGTAGAAAAGGTAAACTGGTTCTCTGCTAAACTTGGTTTCTTTTAAAAGCTTTAGAACACACCGTGCACCTGTGCCTCAGGCCTTTGAAATGAAGAGGCGTGCCTATCTCATAAAAATAATATGAGAACAATGACACTACCATAATTAAAATCAAAACAAATGGAAGAGAAACTCCGCAAATATTGGACATTGTACTGTATCACAAGTTCGGAGCTTTTTGTATTTCGTGAGGGTGCTAGGTAGGTATAAAGCTATAAGAAAGTATACATGTGGATATATTGAAAGAAGATGACAAAAATGTTTATTAAATTTAATCGAGCTGATTCACAAGAATTGTGTACTTTTCAAGTTACTTTGCTTTTTGGTATTTGTAGGCTAATGGAAAGATAAAATCTCCCCTGGTAGGTATAAAGATGCTTATCCAATATAATCGAGCAACTTCACCCAATTATTTATTCACCGACATTTTCAAATATAGAGTTTTAGATAAAGGAAGAATTATCATACCAGTAGAAAGTATTTGAGTCCCTTGTCATGATCTCTGCGGCAAAATTGATAAGTAGCTTGAAGCATAATTTAAGTTTGTAATATCAATTCCTCATCTCATTTTTCAACACAGAATGAAGCATCTTAATAGGTACTTGATGTTTGGCATTTATGCCAATCTTTCCTTAATATTTCCGCATGTTTGAGCTTGTTATTCGCTCGTTTTATAGTTTATGAATGTAGTTTTGCACTAATTTGATGTCGTGCGTGTGTAGGTTATTACGCAGTGCAGTTGGAGTTTTTAGGAGCGTGATTGAGCAAGGAATGATTGGAAGTTAATTGAGGATTGGATTGAGCACACGAGGGCACGACACGAGACGAGTTGCGGAGCAAGGAAGAACGGATTTTGGCCTGGCGCTTTGGGGCACGTGGCACGCCAGTTATAGCGCCCAGCGCCTGGCGTGACTTCCCACGCAGCGCGCCCCTAAGGCGCTCAACCTTTGACGTCTTCTGGTTGTTATAGCGCGATCGTGGGCAAGGGGCGCTCGTTATAGCGCCCTTGGAGCGGATTTTTACTTCCTATTTCGTCTAGGCTTAGGTCTAACTTATTACCAGGCCTTTGTAAACCTTATAAATACTATTTTACTTAGTTTTTGAGAGGAGTTGATACTTTGGAGCAATTTGAGAGCACCATACTTCATTGAACAAGGGTTTATTACTAATCTTTCATCTATTACATCATTTACATCATTATTACATCAAATCTTTGCCTTGTGAGTATGAATATGCGTGGCTAAATATTACGTTCTAGGGTTAGAGTATTACATGAAAGTTGATTGTTTGAAGATTGATTCCCATTAATTGAATACCATAATGGGTTGCTTATTCTTTCTTGATTTCACTTGCATAACTATTAGAGCTCGATAATTATGCATTATCTATGGTTTTTAGATTGAACTCAAAAGAGGGAATTTAATTACGTAATAAGAAAGAATAGAACTAGTTTGTGAACCCGGGCATCGGGGAACCAATTTGTGAGTAAGATAGACATATACTTGCTTGCCTAGTTTAACTCATTACAGGATTCGTTAATGCGTGCATGTGATTTAACACATAGACATATAGGGATTGAAGTAGCTTGCATAGACTGTGAAGAACTGAAAGGTTTTCACAGTTACATTTACTCTGTCAGTTAGTAACCCGGGATTTTAGAAGTGGAATCAATTGGATAACTCAACTGGATTGTTCGTAACTCTGACCCTGGACCGTCGTCTTAATATTGTTAACAACCAAAGTTTGCCCCATTGTTTAACTACACTTCCAGCATCTTAATTACTGCTTTTTTAGTTACAAAAACTCTTACCATCAAAGAAAAAGATCCCTGAGTAGCCGGGTTACGAAAGGTTTTCAGCTTTACTACACTAAAGTACTCTTCCATTTTAATCAAGTAATACTTTTCAGCTTTCTGAAGACATTCATAGCTTTCTTCATTCTCCTCTCTATCTAATTGCCTAGACGTTCCAGCTTCCCGCTGAGGAAACATCACGTCATCCACATAATTAAACAATAATTGAAAAACTACCTTCAGAATGTCATACATGTCCTTCTCCCTCTTAGATAAGTTGAGCCCATCTTCGGCCGTATTATGTGTTTTGGAACTGCATTAGAAAAAATAGAAGAATGATGTCAAATTCACAATAAGATGTGTATTATCCTTGCAAATCTCAGAAATCTGTTGAACATAAACTGTTTTATAAGATGGTTTCTGGAGTGCAAACCACCTGCCTAATGGATCTGACATTGAAGGTGTCTTTTGCAACGCAACTGATTAAACTAAAAAAATTTCAAATAAAATCGCTATATTATAGAGAGCATAGTCTTCATTTTCAAGAATTATTGAAACAGACCGTGAAGGAGTCTTGCGTGCCTTTGTCAGGAAATATAGTCCCTACCAGGACAATATTATGAGTATAATGGCAGCACACCACTATAATGAATATCAAAACAAGTGGATAAACAAAGGTAAGATCAACATTTGGAAAGAGAAAAGTCCGCGCATACTGACATATTGATCTTACCTTGGTTGATCCACTTGTTTTGATATTCATTATTATGGTGTGCTGCCATTGTACTCATATCCTTATCGTAGTGGGGACTCTATTTCCTGACAAAGGCACGCAAGACTCTTTCACGGTCTGTTTCAATGATTCTTGAAAATGAAGACTATGCTCTCTATTATATAGCGATTTCGGTTGAAAATTTTTAGTTGAATCAGTTGCGTTGCAAGAGACACCTTCAATGTCAAATCCATCCAGCAGGTAGTTTGCACTCCCGAAACCATCTTATAAAACAGTTTCTGTTTAACAGACTTCTTAGATTTGCAAGGATAATACACCTTATTGTGAATTTGACATTATTCTTCTATTTTATCTAATGCAGTTCCAAAGCACAAAATGCGACCGAAGATGAGCTCAACTTATCTTAAGAGGGAGAAGGACATGTATGACCTTCCGAAGGTAGTTTCTCAATTATTGTTTAATTATATGGATGACGTGATGTTTCCTCAGCGAGAAGCTGGAACGTCTAGGCGATTAGATCAAGAAGAGAATGAAGAAAGCTATGAAGATCTTCAGAAAGCTGAAAAGTATTACTTGACTAAAATGGAAGAGTACTTTAGTGCAGTAAGTCATGGGAACCTCTCTTTTCCTCTATGATTAGAGTACCCATTAAGATGCTTCATTATGTGTTGAGAAATGAGATGAGGAATTGATATTGTAAACTTAAATTATGTTTCAAGCTACTCATCAATTTTGCCGCAGAGATAATGACAAGGGACTCAAATACCTTCTACTGGTATGATGTTTTTTCCTTTATCTAAAACTCTATATTCCAAAATGTCGGTGAAGAAACAATTGGATAAAGTTGCTCGATTATATTGGATAAGCATCTTTATATCTACCAAGGGAGGTTTTATCTTTCCATTAGCCTACAAATACCAAAAAGCAAAGTAACTTGAGAAGTACACAATTCTTGTGAATCAGCTCGATTAAATTGAATAAACATTTTTGTCATCTTCTTTCAAAAAATCCACATGTATACTTTCTTATCGCTCTATACCTACCTAGCGCCCTCACAAAATACAAAAAGCTCCGAACTTGTGATGCAGTAGAATGTCCAATATTTGCGGAGTTTCTCTTCCATTTGTTTAAATTTTCATTATGGTAGTGTCATTGTTCTCATATTATTTTTATGAGATATGCCGCCTCTTCATTTCAAAGGCCTGAGGCACAAGTGCACGGTGTGTTCTAAAGCTTTTAAAAGAAATCAAGTTTGGCAGAGAACCAGTTTACCTTTTCTACCTGTGTATTTTGGTTGAAGACTTTTATTTACCTTCTAATCTCACGTGCAATAATATCAAAGAAACTCTGAGGAAGCTCGTCGGAAGCGTCTGATATGAGTGTCTTTCCTTTCTTTTGGCTTCAGATGCCAAAGTCTTGTATGACTTGTTTCTATTTTTCTTTTTGTTTTTGGTGCTGAACTTGTTGAATAATTTGGTTCAGGTGCTTTTTGTTTTCCTTATGCATATACATTATCGATGATTGGAAATGATGTTATAAAAGAAATTAAAATTCTCCGAACCTACAAAGTTTCTCGAAGATGCCACAACTAGTTTGGATCCACAGGATCATGTAGTTCCTAGGACAATGGTTACCACAACTAGTTTTTTAGCTGTGTTTTAGTGTTAGAAAACTAGTATTATAATTTATAGCTATGCACAATCATAGTGAAAATTTCTTAAATTTGAGACTTAATGAGGAAATATTAATCGTTAATTTTACATTTATTTCCGTGTTACAAAATTAGTATTGTAACTATGCACAATTATATTTTGATCATGATAATATATTACTGCACTTTTTTTCCATTTTACTACCTGTCATTATATATTGGACAATTCATATCTTGTTCGAACTTCAAAGATTGGCATTATATATTGAACAATAGCAGACTCATGTATGGTGTTCCAAAAATCTGATGGCTATTAGTCTTTCCATTAATTTTCTATTCCTTTCAGTTATGTGTAATTTCCATCTATTTCATTAGCCTATGGTTATATATTACGATCATGTTGTGGTGAAGTGAAAATTTACTCCAGATACATTAATATTACAGATTAAACAATAGTAAAAAGTAATAGGTATGGTGATCTAAAGAGTAGTTTAGCATCTTCTTAGGTGAAAGAAGAGATTAATAATGATAGGATTGCATCACCCACCTTTTCATTAATATTTTTCCCTTCTAGCCTTTATGTACTTAGTAGGTAGAATTGGGTGCTCCATATTTTCGACTTGAACACTTTTGAATTGCTCTATTTTTAACATAGTACATAAAGCAATACCAATAAACAACACTTTGACTAGTGAGATAGCAACAAGAACATTGTTGAGCACAAATCTTCCAACTGAGATAGCAACAAGAACATTGTTGAGCACAAATCTTCCAACCTCCCTATAAAATTTCTTTTTTTAAAAAATGTTGAATGTTTGGCTAAGACACGGTATGAAGGTATGGAGTTTTTCTTCAAGTTAGCTATCGTTAATAACTAAAAACAAACGAAGAAAGCTATAGAAAGCTATAGATCTTCCTTGTTGTGAGGTTTACATACGGAAATTTAGCAACCTGCATAATCAAAGTGAAAGTCAATTAGTTCTTTCACTCAGAACTTTGAAAGTTCACATGATACAACCTAATGATAGATATTTCTATAGCAAATGCATGCCCAATTGCTAGCTGGTTCATTGTCATAATCTACGACATGCGATAAAGATTATTGTGTAGCAAAACTTACCACAATATAATTGTATATATTATTTACATATACATATGTAATAAATAAAATGGACGTCGAACATACTATTCTTTACAGTTCCAAATCCACATAAAGCAATCATTTTTTATGAAAAATCCTGTCAATTATGTCTTATTAGAGTATACCATTACTTTTAGTTTCCCTATCAACTTTATTAATATATATACTAATTCACCGAAGGTTATAGAAAATGTGGCATGCCTTTGTGATCTTGTTACGACATCGTAAAAACAAAGCATATTATTAATTTGGTTTAAACAAACACATGAAGTTTAATGAGAGACAAGGATAACATGATTCAACTTTGTAGGTTAGAGGATACACTAAAACTGTAACCTAGTGTTAAATGAACCCCAAGATGCAAAAGGAAGGGATGAAAAGATTGAGAATGCAAGATTGTTTTGACTTTTCATACCTTTTATACAGACACCGACTTCAAGGTAAACAACAACGTTAACTATAACCCATTTTGTGTTGGTCCGTGAGGCATCCCTAAAAGGAAAAAAACATAAATAAATAAGGGGGAAAATTGCTTCTTAGAAAATTTTGTTCTTTCCTAATTCCATATTATGAATTAGATAACAGATTATTGAAAACAAATCCCCTTCCCCATATATCTTAATTTTACATAATTAAAAACCAACACGTTCAAATGTTTGAAGTTTACCTCAACCGAGGTTTCTTAATGTGTGACTAAAAATCACTCTTCACGATTAAGTCTCATAAAAACAAGTAATACATCATATTGAACAGCAACCAGGGTTGTGATATTTCATTTCAGCACTCTAGCCACATGAAATATCGGCAAACTAGCTACTCAAAAAATGGATTGTCGCATAAACAATAAAGATCAATTTTTTTTTTTTACCTTAAATAAAATTCATTCATACCACACCGAACATAATCGCAAGGAGAAGGATCAAAACTATTAATAAAGTATCCCTTAACTAATTACATAAATTATAAACCAACATAGATAGAGGTAATAACTCACAAGAAAGCTATTATTTTCGGAAAACTTAAGAACAACAAAAGAAGTTATTGAAAGGTGTTGCTCCCAAACGCACACGCAAGTATACGTGATCGACAAGTAATAAAGTGATAAATCGAGTATCGTTCCCACGAGGACTATTCAGACTGAATTCTAGCAAACAATTTATATAAACTATTCAGGGATCTTTTCCAATAGTGATGAGTTCATTAACTAAAGAACAGTAATTAAGAGGGTAAAAGTGGATTCAAACAATGGAGCAAAAGTTGGTTGTTATCAGTAATAAGGAGACGGTCCAGGGTCAGAGTTACGAACAATCTAGTTGAGTTTTCCAATTGATTCCACTTCTTAAATCCCGGATTACTAACTAACAGATTAAATGTACCCGTGAAAACCTTTCGATTCTTCACAGTCTATGCAGGCTACTCCAATCCCTATATGTCTATGGGTTGAATCACGTGCACGCATTAACGGATTCTGTAATTAGTTAAACTAGGCGAGCAAGTATATGTCTATCCTACTCACAAATTGGTTCCCCGATGCCCGGGTTCACAAAGTAGTCATATTCTTTCTTATTACGTAATTAAATTCCCTCTTTCGAGTTCAATCTAAAAACCATAGATAATGCGTAATAATCGGGCCCTGACAATTACACAAGTGAAATCAAGAAAGAATAAGTAACCCGTTATGAGATTCAATTAATGGGAATCAATCTTCAAATATCAACCTTCATGAAATACTCTAACCCTAGAACGATATATTTAGCCATGCATACTCATAATAACAACACAAAGATTTGATGAAATAATGAAATAATGATGAAATAAATTAATGGAAGGAAGAAAAACCCTTGTTCAAGATGTTATGAGCTCTCCAATTTGCTCCAAAGCCTCAACTCCCATAAAAAACTAAGTAAAAGAGTATTTATAGAGTTTGCAAACACCTAGTAATAAGTTAGACCCAAGCCTAGACGAAATAGGAAGTAAAAATCCGCTCAAGGGGCGCTATAACGGGCGCCCCGCGCCTCGTAACGCGCTAAGACAACCAGTGGACGCCAAACTCTTCACGCTTTTGGCACGCACCACGCAAGGAATCGCGCCACAGGCTGGGCGCTCTGCCTGGCGCGGCGCGCCACCTGTGGCGCCAGCCCATTTTTCTATTTCGTTTCTCCTTTTCTCGTTTTGTGTTGTGCCTTCGTGTGCTCGATCCAATCCTCAATCAAAATCCAATCAATTCTTGCTAAATCAAGCTCCTAAAAGCTCCAAATGCACTGCGTAACAACCTACACACGCACGACATCAAATTAGTGTAAAACCACATTCATAAACCATAAAACGAGCGAATAACAAGCTCAAACATGCGGAAATATTAAGGAAATGTTGGCATAAAATGCCAAACGTCACCACCCCACACTTGAACCCTTGCTCGCCCTCGAGCAAGTCACAACTAACTTCCCAACCTAGGTAAAACAGGTCTGCCTATGACTATGGTTGATACCGACCATTGAACCAATGCACACATGACTACTATGGATCCACAACATGCCAATAATTTACCAAAACCAAAAATATGAGAACAACCACCCCAAAATAGCTCAAATGCTCAAACTCACTTATTGCAACCATGCTCCCACAAAATCACACCCATCTACTCAACCAAGAAGCCATCAACTTCACCTATTTCATGCAAACCATGTGCCCTCACCAACATGAAGCAAAAGAGTGCCCCCCCAAAGATCACACACAACAATGAATATCATGAATAGAACGGGGGCAATAACAAATGAATTCACTCACTCTCATGAAAATCTCACATGTCACACACAATGTACCATAGGCTTGCCCGTAGTGTAGGAATCCACTAATGTAAGCTCACTCCGATCGGGATTAATTAGGACTTTGAAAAGGTCGTAATGTAGGCTAAGGGGCGGGTAGGATACATATGGTAATAGTGACTACCTCCTTAAGCACTTTAATACATCACATTCAAATTAGGCACAACTCTCATCAAGCCACCCAATCAACAATTTTCACACACACCTTCTCAACAAGTAGCATTTTTCTTTTAAGCACACACTAGCAAGGAATGGATATCTTTTTCTCTTTTTATTTCTTTTTCCACAATTTTTTTCTTTTCTTTTCAACTTTGCTATTTTTTTTTTCTCTTTTTCAATTTCATTATCTTCCAACCTTGCCAATGCTTTTCACTACTTCACAATTTTAACAATTATGCCCCTTCATTAGCTCCACTAAAAAACCTCCCAAAATCCAACCACAACTCCAAACTAACAACACAATATCAACTAAAGTGCTTAAGGAGTAAGGGCCAAAAGAGACAATTTAGAACAAATGGGTAGGCTCGGGGTGTGGGTGCCAACAAAAAGGGTCAAAGAAATCACAACAATTTTTTTTAAGGTGTATATGTAAGGATAGGCAAATCAAAAGAAGGCCTTGTATCATTTCCCGACTAGAGCAAACCTAGGATTTCGCTTTACACACACACGGGGCAAGTTCTAGACACCAATATACATCATGGAGTATAATAAAAATATGCCTCACAACACACATTGCACATGATCCACACAAAAAAGGTTCCATCAATAACTCTCAATCAAGCATCTACAGTGCAACTTGCAGAAAATTAAGCACTAATGCACAAAGGTTTACAACAAAGTCAAGCAAGTGGACTCAAGCATCTCAAGGGGGTCGTTCCATTTTTTTCCTAGGCATGCATCACAATTAAAACCAAAAGACACCACAAATAGCACATGCAATCAAGTTCAAGTCCACCGGTATCAAACAAATCAAAGGTACCTAGCATTCTACCTCTTTCATTCGTCTAGGGTCATCTACAACTAACTATCCTAATCCTAAAAATAAAAAACTATCCGGTTCAAAGGCCTCCCCGTGGAAAAGAACCGAGGCCATAAGAAAAACCACTGGGCGGATGACATGTTCCACTAATAAAACTAAAAGGAAAATCTTTTTGGAATTTTTCATTGGTTTTCTAATTTTTTTTTTCATATATTAAAGCAAGAAACAAATCAAAATAAAGTCAAGTGACAAAAGAAAATCCTACGGTACATGCATCCCTAACCTCAAAAATAAATAAAAGGGTAGTTCCCCACCCCATACTTAAACTAAGCACTGTCCTCAGTGCTAAAAATAAGAAAGTGCAAGGTAAAGAAAACTTCCCTGAAGATTCTAGTCCTTGGTGCTAGCATCCTCCAAGCTTCCATATAGTATGAGGTACTCAGACTTCCCTCATCAGGTCATCAATATTAGGCAGGGGTGAGGACACCCCACACTTAGCCTCGGCATTACATGAACCTGTAATCCAAGGAAAAACAACAACTACGTGACACTATAAATGAAATAATACAAGTACAAACTCGGGTTGCCTCCCGAGAAGCGCCTTAGTTAACGTCGTGGCACGACGACACTTTTAGCTCACTTCCAGCCTTTATGTCTTCTCTTCTTACGCCGAACTTTTGCTTTCTTCCCTTCTTTTAGAGAACCCATCTTCAACTTCACATGTGGTTTACTTCCATCTTCTTGTTTGACACATTCAATCATAGAGCACTCTTCCACCTTAGTTATGTGCTCCTTCTCATTATAAACCTTGAAAGTAACCTTTTCTCCATGCGCTCTTACAGTCATCTCACCCAGCTCCATGTCAATAATTGCCTTCGAGGTGACTAAGAATGGTCTCCCCAAAATGATTGGAGCTTCTCGGTCCTCTTCATAATCTAGGACTACAAAATCAGCAGAGAATGTAAACTTGCCAACTTTTAGCAACACATCCTCCAACCTACCATCAGGGTGAGTGAGTGATCCATCCACCATCTTAAGAGTAACTGAAGAAGGCTTGATTGCTCCTAGCCCTAACCTTTTGCAAACAGACAGAGGCATGAGATTTATGCTCGCACCCAAATCACACAAGGCACCAGTGATATTATGCCCTCCAATGGTACAAGGAATAGTAAACCTCCCAGGATCTTGAAGTTTTGGAGGTAGCTTGCTCAAGATTGTGCTACACTCCTCAACTAACTCAACTGTATCTATCTCTTGAGGCTTTTTCTTCTTGATTAAAATCTCTTTTAAGAACTTCACAAAGGATGTCATCAATTCAAACACATCAGTCAAAGGAATATTAACTTGAAGTTCTTTCAACATACTCACAAATTTTTGATACTGGGCCAGATCCTTCGATGGTATAAGTCTCTGTGGGAATGGTGGAGGCGGCAGAGGTGCCTCCTTTCTCTCTTCCTTCTTCTTTACCATCTCCACTTTTGCAACTTTTTCTATTTCAGCTCTCTCTTCGGACTTGGCCATCAGCTCTCCTCCTTCAATTAAAGTCACTGCAAGACATTGTTCAGGCTCTTTTTTAACAGTGCTTATTTCTCCCACCAACTGCCCCAACTGGTGCTCCAGGTTCTTGTGAGCATTGGCAATATCTTGGATGACCACTGCATGGGCTGCATTGTCAGCTATCATTCTCTGCTGGCCCGCCATTAACTGCTTTAACATCTCTTCAACTGAATAGCTAGCCTGCTGTGGTGGAGCTGGAAGTGGGTGGTAATTATTCGGGGCTCTCGTATTGCCTTGATAATAACCATTACCAAACTGATTTTGACCCTGCAGCCTGTTTTGATTACCCACGTAATAAACTAACTCTGGATTAGAGGAGCAAACCTCTGTAGCATGGTCTTGACCACAAACCTCACAAAAGCTCTGGAGTTGTTGCACTGGAGCCACTGGTTGCTGAGCCTTTGGCATAGCTAACTTGCTAATTTGATTGGAAATAGCATCCATCCTCGCCCTTAGCTCTGAAACTGCATCTAACTGAAGTACCCCTGCAGATTTCTGCGTAATAGCTCTACCATCTCCCTGCCAATCAGGATTGCTCTGCGAAAACTTATCTAGCAAATCATAAATTTGATCAAAATTTAAGGCCAGTACTTGGCCTCCAGTAGCAGCATCAACCATGATCTTAGTGTGTTGGTTCAACCCCTCAACAAAAGTATGTGCAACAACCTCATTGGATTGGTTGTGGTGTGGACAATCTCTCAATAGAGCTTTGAATCGCTCCCAGGCTGAATACAAAGATTCTCCTTCTAACTGTCTGAAGGACATAATTTCGCTCCTCAGCCGGGCTGTGTTGTCATACGGATAAAATTTAGCCAAGAACTTCTTAGCCAAATCCTCCCATGTAGTGATAGACCCAGACTTTTCAGCCTTTAACCACTTCCTTGCTGCCCCAATCAGTGAAAACGGGAACAACGTCAAGCGAACATAATCAACAGGAACTCCCTTCGGTGTGTAAGTATCACTGATCTCCAAGAAATTCTGGATATGTTGTTGTGGATCCTCGCTAAGTAATCCAGCAAATTGTCCAGTCACATGTAACAGTTGTATCATGCCGGACTTAATCTCAAAGTGCCCGGTGATTTCAGGCTTAACTATGCTCGGGGATACTCCCTCCAGGCTGGGGAGAGCAACATCTCGCACAGCTAAAGCTTGTTATGCTGCCATTCCTGTAGGTAAAGATCAAGCAGGACCTAATACCTGAAACAGCACAAAACTCAAAACAAAAATTAAACCTGAATAGAAAGTAATAAACTGTTCAAAAAGAAATCAGTCAATTATTTAGTCCCCGGCAACGGCGCCAAAAACTTGTTGCTCCCAAACGCACACGCAAGTATACGTGGTCGACAAGTAATAAAGTGATAAATCGAGTATCGTTCCCACGAGGACTATTCAGACTGAATTCTAGCAAACAATTTATATAAACTATTCAGGGATCTTTTCAAATAGTGATGAGTTCATTAACTAAAGAACAGTAATTAAGAGGGTAAAAGTGGATTCAAACAATGGAGCAAAAGTTGGTTGTTATCAGTAATAAGGAGATGGTCCAGGGTCAGAGTTACGAACAATCCAGTTGAGTTTTCCAATTGATTCCACTTCTTAAATCCCGGATTACTAACTAACAGATTAAATGTACCCGTGAAAACCTTTCGATTCTTCACAGTCTATGCAGGCTACTCCAATCCCTATATGTCTATGGGTTGAATCACGTGCACGCATTAACGGATTCTGTAATTAGTTAAACTAGGCGAGCAAGTATATGTCTATCCTACTCACAAATTGGTTCCCCGATGCCCGGGTTCACAAATTAGTCATATTCTTTCTTATTACGTAATTAAATTCCCTCTTTCGAGTTCAATCTAAAAACCATAGATAATGCGTAATAATCGGGCCCTGACAATTACACAAGTGAAATCAAGAAAGAATAAGTAACCCGTTATGAGATTCAATTAATGGGAATCAATCTTCAAATATCAACCTTCATGAAATACTCTAACCCTAGAACGATATATTTAGCCATGCATACTCATAATAACAACACAAAGATTTGATGAAATAATGAAATAATGATGAAATAAATTAATGGAAGAAAGAAAAACCCTTGTTCAAGATGTTATGAGCTCTCCAATTTGCTCCAAAGCCTCAACTCCCATAAAAAACTAAGTAAAAGAGTATTTATAGAGTTTGCAAACACCTAGTAATAAGTTAGACCCAAGCCTAGACGAAATAGGAAGTAAAAATCCGCTCAAGGGGCGCTATAACGGGCGCCCCGCGCCTCGTAACGCGCTAAGACAACCAGTGGACGCCAAACTCTTCACGCTTTTGGCACGCACCACGCAAGGAATCTTGCCACAGGCTGGGTGCTTTGCTTGGCGCGGCGCGCCACCTGTGGCGCCAGCCCATTTTTCTGTTTCATTTCTCCTTTTCTCGTTTTGTGTTGTGCCTTCGTGTGCTCGATCCAATCCTCAATCAAAATCCAATCAATTCTTGCTAAATCAAGCTCCTAAAAGCTCCAAATGCACTGCGTAACAACCTACACACGCACGGCATCAAATTAGTGTAAAACCACATTCATAAACCATAAAACGAGCGAATAACAAGCTCAAACATGCGGAAATATTAAGGAAACGTTGGCATAAAATGCCAAACATCAAAAGGTAAATCTTATTACCTGCTTCAGTGCAGTAAGTTGAGGCGTGGATCTAAAATGTCCGAACTCGAATAGAGATGCAAGCAAGAAACAAAAGCTGAGCTTCAACCAAAAATAGCATAGGAGGAGGATTGAAAACGATCAGTAACAACAGGAACCAACATATACAGTATGATTCGACTTCTCACAAACTGTTTGTCGTTGTCGTAGGTGATCTCCTTTGGAATCCCAAAACGGCAAATGATATTCTGTTGGATGAATTTGATTCCTTCTTGTTCTCAAATTTTAGCCAGGACAATTGCTTCTACCCACTTAGAAAAATAATCATTTAAGATCTATATAAATTTTACCCCATCCGGCGCTCTTGGAAGCAGCCCGACCAAAGTTATATTCGAGTTAAGATCGGATTCGAACTAGATAAGAACTTGAAAGAATAAATGAGGCAAGAAATAAACAAGACAAGTGTAAGAATATCAATCAAGTATTGTATTTTTCTATATTCTTCTCAGTTACAAGTGCTTCTTATTTATAATTGATGAAAAGAATAACGTTATAGCCATAATAACTATGCCTTTATGGCCGTTACTCTACATTTGATCATGGTCAACTCATAATCTTCTTCTTAAATGTCAGAGCAACGATCGACGGTTACAATAGTTGTTTCGCCGAGGCGATTCAATTCCTCCGGGGGTCGCAATATCGCTCATTCTCCAATTTCTCCCACTCCCATGCATTTTGCCAAAGGGCCACTAAACATTCGCCTATAGAGTTTTTCATCCATAAGGCAATATCGGGCCGCTTCGTCTTTGAGAGATCGGATAACTTTCTTGTCTTCAAGAATGGTGCCTGCCTGTAAATAAGAGAGATATTTGTTTCTCCAACCCCTAGTAAGGTTGACATTGCTTACCTCATTCCGAACTCGGTTGATAGGTGATTCGTACATGTGTACGACTGACTCGCTAAGATTTCCTTCGGTATCAGCCGCCGAACCAAGGTTTGCTAAGGTGTGGTCTTCGATATTTTCTTCCCTTGGGACTTGCATTATCTTCCATTCCTGAAAGGAGATTAGAAGATTTTGTACTTTGGCCAAAAGCTGCTGTATTCTTGCATCTCGAGTATTGAACTCTCCTTGAACTTGGTTCACCACCAGTTGGGAGTCGCTCTTGATTTCCAATCGTTCGATTTTCAAGTGCTTGGCTATTTTAAGAGCTGCAACGAGGGCCTCATATTCGGCCTCATTGTTAGTTTTAGCATGTAACTTAATAGCATACCTGTTGAACCCCAAAAATTACCCCGAAAAAGGATAAATTCCGGAATATCGACAGGATGGACTAACTCTTTTGGAGTTTTTGGAGTCGCCACCCAATTTAAGGAAAACAGGGAACCAAATTAGCAAATGCGTGCAAAAACTCCGTTTTTGCAAAAAGACGGTCTTTCTTTTAGAGATTCTAAAGGTAAGAGGTTTTATTAATTTCGGAAGAAGGTTTTTAAGGTACTTCCGAAATTCCGTAAAATACGGTTAATTCGACAGATTTCCAAATATTTACAAGTGCGCTTCTTTCAAAATAATTATTTAAAATAATAATAATAATAAGAATAATTAATTGAATAAAAAGCTTATTTGCAAAATATTCTTTTACTTGCACGCATTTGCTAAGACGGCCCCAATTTGCAATAAATTAAATAACGACTTCACAATAAAAGGCAATAAACATAAAGTAAAGCGACATACCAAGCAATCAAATATTATTGATAAATAAATATTCTACACATTTATTTGCATAAATATCTCTAAGGAAAGAAAGACAAAATTAAAGATAAAACCCGAGAAAATGATCAACTCGCGGGAGCCTTGGATTTCTAAAATTCCTAAATCTTATTTTGAATACTTGAGTCCGAATTCAAGCCAAACGACTCCAATGCAACGGACTATCCCCATTTGTAAGTTAGCCAAAAGCGTTCCCGAATTGCTCGTGCCAAGATGTACCTCGCAATAAAATGGAAATTAAACTGGATTAGTACGATAATAAAGTATAATGATTAATAAAATAAAATAACAATAATAAAGTAATAAAGTAGTACTAATAATAATAATAATAAAATATATATAATAATAATAATAAAATATATAATAATAATAATAATAATAATAATAATAATAATAATAATAATAATAATAATAATAATAATAATAGTAAAGGGGCTGTATTTGCAAAATTTAGGCTCAGGTTTGTATGGCGCGTCGAATAGAGGCTCGGGATTTGGTACGGTTGCAAACACGGAGCCCGGGCCGTGTTGCCATGCCAAAGAACCAAACTCACTACTCTATTCGACTTGCTTTGCATTAATTTCATACTTTCATCATCGCCTTTTGCTTTAGGGACACGGGAACGGGACGGTTCAAGTGTAGTATCAAGTTCAAAATCCGTCAATTTATTGTCCGTCAATTCCTTGTGTAGGCCTCAATACATGTATGTATTTTTTCATTGGCCAATGTGTAGTATCGGTTCCATATCAGTTCAATATTCCATAATGGATAAAATTTATCCAAAATTCCTGCACTCAGAAACCCAGTTAATGCATACACAGTGGTCCAACCATGTGAACGAGTCAATTGCATCTCAATAATCCAATAGAGTGGAATTGTTCAGTGAAGTAATCCAACAGATTTGAACGGGTCAATCAGAATCAGCGATAGGCCACATAATAACAGTAAAAAATGATCCGGCTCCAAACAATGATAAGTTACAGAAGAGTAATGGAAATGAGGACAAAACTATAACACAAGAGGATTAGTCAAAATAAAGAAGACCAAACAGAGGTCAATCAAAGGCCAGAAACCATTGTTAATCGCTGGTCAAACCAGTGGGATTCTAGCAACGCAGAGAGGCAAGTGACCGGAGAACGAAGATTCCGGTGAGAATGTCGATGATAAACAGGACCAAAACCAGATTCCCAATCATAGCAGCGGTGAAAGGGAGGAGCAACACCAGTTTACTTAACGACGTCACTACAACTCCTACCACTTATCTTTCGATTCCAATCATAAATTAATCATAAACGGAGGAAAACGTCGAGAACAGGGACTCCGACGACGGGGTGATTTCCCAGTCGCCGGCGACAGGCTACGAAACCCCTTTTGATTTCAACAACAGGTCACTGTGAAAACAGAGGAAGAGGTCTCAGAGGTGGTGATACCCTTTTTGCCACTGACCCATTTCCCCAAACCCCTTGTCTCCATTCGATCTGTGTGCGAGATTGTTTGGTGTGCATGGGTGTCTTTTGTATATCGAAAGTGGGTGAGGGATTGTCGAGAAGATTAAATGGGTAAATGGGTCGGAAGAAAAATGGTTTTTCTAAGTGGGTTCTTGATGAAGAATGAGATAAAGAAAAATGGGTTTTTACATTGTGAAATGAAAGAGGAGAAAAGAAGAAGAGTTGCCCTGCCTATGTGCGTGTGTAGTGAGTGGTGTATATGATTGAAAGGAGAGGGAGATCTGTTTGTGTGAGGAGCTTTTTTTGAGTAAAAAAAATGGTGTTTTTTGATAGATCTGGTTTTTCTTAGTGGTAATAGTGGGGAAGATGAATGAATAAAAAAATGGGGGCTAGGGTTTAAGGGCATATATATGGGTAGAGGATTAGGGATTTTCAAATTGGGCTTGGAAGAAAAAATTGGGTGTTGTACCATATGAAGGTTGCGTAGATAGGCCGAGATTTAAAATGAACGACGATCCCGACCATTTTCTAAAAACTACTAGCTTAAACTAATTTCGTAAATCAATTTGAAAAACTTTCTAATTAGATAAATGCTTCCAATATTTTACATGTTGTAGGTAATATCAAGTTGCTAATATTGAAAAACTTTGCAAACAATAGCCAAATTGCGACAAAACATCAAATTTTATAATTTCTTATGAAAAGGGACATTTATGGCTTTATATTAACACAAAATGCTATATTTTGAGATTTATATAAAAAGTAAGTGTCGGCAAATTAATTTCGGAATTTCGGGACAAAATTGGGTGTCAACAGCTGCCCCTCTTTACCCGAAAAGGATGAAAGAGTTTTCAGGGTAAAGAAGTTGACTAAGTTTTCAGGGTAAAGAAGTTGACTAGAAACCAATTTTGTCCCGATAAAACCAAGACTTTTGATTCCACGGACCAAAAAATGCGAGGTTTATGGGCATGGCCGAACTTCGGTTTCCGAGTTGCCTACATATCTCGGGCTGAAAGAGAATCATGCCATATGTAGTTCGACGCGATTTAAAAATCAAAGACGAGATAGTAACGACTACTCAAGCGCGGGAAAAGAGGCTTGTAATCACCCAAGTTATGAAAATGTTGTCGACGACACACCCATAAAGAGGGATTTACACGGACATAGCTTCCACTGTACCTCGATAACCGAGCCATCTTGTCTTCAATCTCAAACCTCAGACTCAGGTTTAACAAGAGACTTACCTCTAGGGTGGATGATTTATGCAGGTGCGATTCTTCAGGTCTTCGTTGACGAGTCTAGCTCATATCAACGATTTCCCGGTTCATTGCTAAGCAAAGCTCCATGTTCCAAACACTGCTGCGGTGCTGTTAAAAATCCTGTAATAATCTCAATCAAGCGGTAAGCGTGCAACTGCTAATAAACTGTAATAATTGGAATAAAAAAATAGATAAAGTGATAAAATTGTAAATGCGGGTTGCGGTATTATCGATAAGTTCTTCCTTCGATCAACTGACAAAGTACTCCGCCTGGAGAACCTCTAAGCTGATCCTTATTCTGAAACAGTAAAGCAAGATAATAAGTAAAGCAAGAACGAATTGTAAAATGCAAGGCTTTCGTAAGATAAGTTGACTAACGAGACATAATATCTCAAGTCGACTTTGCTAATCTATATCCTACGCCGGTAACATAACGTTCATTTATAAGGCGAACGAGCCCAAACATTCAATTATAAGGCGAATGAGCCTAAAACGTTCAATTATAAGGCGAACGAGCCCAAAACGTTCAATTATAAGGTGAACGAGCCTAAATTTGATGCAGCCTGCAAAACAAAGTTGCAAATTGGATTAATTAAAGCAAGATAATGCAAAACAAATAAGCAAAACTGGTTCGTGTTGCTTGTATTAATAGTTCTGCAAAGCGTTGAATGCTTTCAGTTCTTATTGAATCTGACGTTCCATTTCTGCAAAGTAAATGCGTTAGAAAACGAGTGAATAATAAAGCAAAAGCTATAATGAAAAAAGGAAGAAATAGATCTGCGCTGCATATGCGACAAGGCGAATAATCTTTGAGAAACTGATGGTTGACGGTAGGAGCAATAACAAAAGAGCCTTCAATTGCCTATGATAGGCTTCATAATGATGCCTCCAATCGCTTATGGTAGGCTTCAAATGATAACGATGTCTTCGCTTATGGTAGGCTTATGGTAGGCTTATGGTAGGCTTCAAATGATAACGATGTCTTCGCTTGCTCACGATAGACTTGATAATAAGACCCCCGATTGCTTACGGTAGGATCAATAACAAAAGAGTCTTAAATTGCCTATGATAGGCTTCATAATGATGCCTCCAATTGCTTATGGTAGGCTTCAAATGATAACGATGTCTTCGCTTGCTCACGATAGACTTGATAATAAGACCCCCGATTGCTTACGGTAGGATCAATAACAAAAGAGCCTTCAATTGCTTATGATAGGCTTCAGAATAAGGCCTCCAATTGCTTATGGTAGGCTTCAATGCTAATGAAGTCTTCGCTTGCTCACTATAGACTTGATAATAAGACATCTGATTGCTTACGGTAGGATCAATAACAAAAGAGCCTTCAATTGCTTATGATAGACTTCAGAATAAGGCCTCAAATTGCTTATGGTAGGCTTCAATGCTAATGAAGTCTTCGCTTGCTCACGATAGACTTGATAATAAAACCCCTGATTGCTTACGGTAGGCATGAAGCAACGCAAAAGCGATTTAGCGAATCAACAGGCGTAAAAGTCCAACAAGAGAAAAGCCCTGCCTGGTGGTCAACCTGAAAAATGTCAAGCAAGGCATCAATTTTAAAACAAGTGCGACGACATAATTCAAAATAAATGCAAAGCAAAGCAGTGCGGAAATGTAGTTAATGCGATAGCCATTGATAAATCAATTGGCGAGACAATCTGGCAAGGATGGCCTTGTGCGGATTATAGCCTGAAACAAAGCGATGCCCTATTTGGCTTAGTTTTGAAAACACAAAACAAGCCTCGGCTTTGTCGCCTATTAGGAATGAAAGTCATAGGGGTAGAAATGTCGCCTGTTCGGCAATAACTCATGACAAAGCATAATGCTTTAAGTCGTGAAAAGGGCAATGCGATGCAATTTGCAAGACAACTTTGGATGCGTGTTCAAATAATTGTTCATCCATAGTGTGAATGATCCTTTCATTGCAAGCTTTCATGTTCCTGCTCTCAAAAGAAAATTTGTTAGCTTTGGGAAAGGAGGAGGAAGCGTTTGATTTGTGCAGACTTCATCCTGATCTTGCTGCTTCTGCTGCTTCCTCGTCTTCATTGGACTTGAATTTGCGAATTACTTTCAGAAACTTGGCTCATGAACTCAAATAGCATAGATTTTCGAAAAATAGAGGCAAGATAAAATATTTTAATGCGCATGCAAATGAAGTCAAAGATGCATTTTGAAAATTTTGCCTTGACTTAAACTTGTAATATATTTTAAAAACAAACTGAACGTCCTTTGGCTTAGACTTTGCACCGTTTTGCTTAATCAATTACAGAGGACAGGCTACGAAACCCCTTTTGATTTCAACAGCAGGTCACTGTGAAAACAGAGGAAGAGGTCTCAGAGGTGGTGATACCCTTTTTGCCACTGACCCATTTCCCCAAACCCCTTGTCTCTGTTCGATCTGTGTGCGAGATTGTTTGGTGTGCATGGGTGTCTTTTGTATATCGAAAGTGGGTGAGGGATTGTCGAGAAGATTAAATGGGTAAATGGGTCGGAAGAAAAATGGTTTTTCTAAGTGGGTTCTTGATGAAGAATGAGATAAAGAAAAATGGGTTTTTACATTGTGAAATGAAAGAGGAGAAAAGAAGAAGAGTTGCCCTGCCTATGTGCGTGTGTAGTGAGTGGTGTATATGGTTGAAAGGAGAGGGAGATCTGTTTGTGTGAGGAGCTTTTTGTGAGTAAAAAAATGGTGTTTTTTGATAGATCTGGTTTTTCTTAGTGGTAATGGTGGGGAAGATGAATGAATAAAAAAATGGGGGCTAGGATTTAAGGGCATATATATGGGTAGAGGATTAGGGATTTTCAAATTGGGCTCGGAAGAAAAAATTGGGTGTTGTACCATATGAAGGTTGCGTAGATAGGCCGAGATTTAAAATGAACTACGATCCCGACCATTTTCTAAAAACTACTAGCTTAAACTAATTTCGTAAATCAATTTGAAAAACTTTCTAATTAGATAAATTCTTCCAATATTTTACATGTTGTAGGTAATATAAAGCCGAAAATATCAAGTTGCTAATATTGAAAAACTTTGCAAACAATAGCTAAATTGCAACAAAACATCAAATTTTATAATTTCTTTTGAAAAGGGACATTTTTGGCTTTATATTAACACAAAATGCTATATTTTGAGATTTATATAAAAAGTAAGTGTTGGCAAATTAATTTTGGAATTTCGGGACAAAATTGGGTGTCAACAATACCTCAGTTTCTCGCCCGTTTGGGCGATAAGGAAATTTCCGAGGCCGGTTCCCTTAAAATTTGAGGTACCTCCCCTGTAGAGTGTCCATGCACCAGGGTCCGGATCTCTCATCATTAACTCCTCTTTATTTGCCTTCGGAAGAATGCTTGTACTAACTCAGCTCGACCGCCCATTTCATTAATCGTCCGGTCGATGTAAAATGCTTCGTAGACGAAACGTAGTTACAACGGATATAGCATGACATTGAAAGTATGGACTTAGTTTTTGTGCAGCTATAACACGAGCTAATGCTAGTTTTTCTAGATGTGGATATCTTGTTTCTGCATCAAGTAGGGTTTTACTAACATAATAAATAGGGAATTGTTTACCTCTGTCCTCACAGACGAGCACTGCAGTTATGGTCACTTCCGGGACAACATGTTAGAGAAGCAACACTTCCCCATCCACTGGTTTTGAAAGCAGTGGGGGGTTTGATAAGTATTGCTTCAACTCTTTCAGGGCCTGCTTGCACTCCGGCGTCCACTCAAAGCTTGTGTTTTTCTTCAAGAATGAAAATATTTTATGACATCATTTGGATGACCTCGAGATGAACCTGCTGAGATAGGCCACCCAACTGGTCAAGCGTTGAACATCCTTCACCTTTGTGAGCTCATTTGGTATGTCTTCGACTGCTTTGATTTTGTCCGGATTTGCTTTGATCCCTCTTTGAGATACGATAAATCCCAAGAACTTGTCAGATCTAACCCCAAACGCGCACTTCTCAGAGTTCAGCCTCATGTCGAATTGCCTCAATATTGTGAACGTCTCATTCAAATGATCTAAATGAGTTTTCTCTTTCAATGACTTCACCATTATATCGTCTATATAAACCTCTATAGTTTTTCCGATCAAACTTTTGAACATGGTCGTGATCAACCGTTGATAGGTAGCCCCGGCATTTTTGAGACCGAAGGGCATGACCACGTATCAGTAGGTCCCCCTGTCAGTTATGAATGACGTTTTCTCCTGGTCATCTGGCTCCATCAATATTTGATTGTACTCTGAATATGACTCTAGAAAACTTAATATTTCGTGCCCCGCCATCGAATCGATCAATCGATCGATGTAAGGCAACGAAAACGAGTCTTTTGGGCACGCCTTGTTTAGATCGGTATAGTCCACACATACTCTTCATTTCCCATTCTTCCTTGGGACTACGACCGTGTTAGCTAGCCACTCTGGATATTTTTGTTTCCTGATAAATCCATTCTTTAATAACCTGTATACTTCATCATAAATGACTTTCCTTCTGAACCCTTCCCCCCCCCCCCTTTAGGTCGTTTCTTCTATTTCACTGTTCGATGTGATGGATCGACGTTCAACTTGTGAGTAACAACTTTTGGGTCTATCCCCTTCATGTCTGTGTGGGACCAAGCAAAGCAATCAACATTGTCTTTGAGAAAAGTGATTATCTCCGTTTTCATGTCATTCCAATTCTGCTCCAACATAAACTTTCATGTCCCCAGCTTTTTGTTTATTTGGCTCCCTTACACATGCCGGAATTTTAGCGAAGTCCTTGTCAGTTGGGCTTGGTTCCGTTGCATTTTCTTCGGCCAAAGATTCCGGTGACTGTGATTGCTATTTTAGAGTGCTCGAATTAGCACCTTTCTTCACGGCTACTAAATAACATTCTCCGGCAGTCTGTTGTTCACCCCTAACTTCTCTTATTCCCCATGGGGTAGGGAACTTGACAACTTGATGCAAGGTCGACGCTACCGCTCTTATGGCGTGGATCCACAGTCGGCCCAAAATCACGTTGTAAGCCATATCTCCTCCCATCACTTGGAACAAAGTTTCATTATCAACGCCTTCTGCGTAAGTCTTTGTCATTTTTTTGAAATGGTAAGTAATTTTATTTATAATCGTACCCAGATTGTACAGACTAGTACAGAATACACTACAAATAGTCTGCTATTATATTTTTCCTCCTAACAGATCTAGGAAATCTACATACAGCTCCATATTTCCACCTGAATTTCTTTTACACCAAAAGTACAGATTATGCAAACTATTATTTTTAGTTCTACAAATATGACTTCTTTGTCCTTCAAAGCAAGCTTTGTTCCTTTCCAGCCAAAGAGTCCAAAAGATGCATAGCGGAATAGTGTCCCAAATCGGTTTCAAGCTCTTTTGAATTCTTTGCCCTTGCCAGCTCTCCATCAGAACCCTTATACTTTTCAGCATTGTCCAAGAAATACCACTGATATTCAGGAATAGATCCCAGCACTGTCTAGAATATTTGCAATGTAAAGACAAATGTTCTGTTGATTCCAGATCTTCTTCACACAGGTAGCACCTATTGACAAGAGAGACCCCTCTTTTTTGGAGATTATTCTGAGTCAACCAAGCATCCCAAGCTGTTATTCACCCGAAGCTGTCTTCCCAATTACCTGGCTGTCTCAACAACACTTTATAACAATTGTTAACTGAGAACTTTTTGTCCTTGCTAGTTGTCCAATTCAGGGAGTCCTTTTTGTTCCGGTCAATATGAACTGAGTGCAGTTGCTGCAATAATTGACAAAATCCTTCTAATTCCTAGTCATTCAAGTTTCTTCCAAAACTCACTTGCCATCCTGTACTTGAATGACTTTCAGCTATCATACCATTTTTGTCGGTGGAGCAATTGTATAGTAATGGAAATTTATACATGAAACTCTCATTACCTGTCCACACATCCGTCCAGAATCTGATTTTATCAACATTCCCCGATTCCACTCTAGTGTGAGATTGAAACTCATCCCATAACATGACTATGTTCTTCCAAATCCATTTCTTTACTTGTGAATTCATAGAGTAGGGTCTCCATCCGTCCTTAGAGCCATAAATAGCCTCAATTATTTGCTTCCAGAACACTTCATCTTCATAATTATATTTCCACAACCACTTGAAAAACAAGCTCTTATTATGCAATCTCAGATTCCTCACACCCAATCTTCCCCCCTTCCTTTCTCTCATGACCTTCTCCCATTTAACTAAATGATATTTTTTGTTTTTATCACTGCCCTCCCATAAGAACTGATTCCTTAAAGAATTCAATTTCTTCTTTATTGGAGTTGGTAATGTGAGAATCGACATCAAATAAGTTGGAACTCCATCATGCACACTATTAATAAGGGTGAGCCTACCCTCAAAAGACAAATATTGTTTCCTCCAAGGGGTAAGCTTATTAGCGCATTTATCCAGGACCCCTTGCCATATGCTTTGCTCATTTCTTGTTTCCCCCAACGGTAGCCCTAGATAGACAGTTGGAAGTTTTTCCACTTTACATTCCAACAAAGCTGCTAAATCTTCAATCACATCATCAGCATTAATACTAAACATGCTACTTTTTGTCAGGTTCACCTTCAGCCCAGTCAATGCTTTAAAAATTAGTGAAGCCCCTCTTAAATGAAGAATTCACTCTCTATCTGCCTCACACAAGATTAGAGTGTCATCTACGTACAAAATATGAGAAAGTATCACCACCCCCCCCCCCCCTTTTCATTGCCAATATGCAGTCCTTTAATCCATCACAAAAGCTCAGTTTTCTTCAACAATTTGCTAAGAATCTCCATGACTAGAACAAACAAATATGGAGACAACGAGTCCCCCAGCCTCAATCCTCTTTGATATTTAAAAAACGATGTAGGTTCCCGTTAATCAAAATAGAGAACCTAACAGTAGAAATGCAATACGACATCCAATCAACCCATTTATCTCCAAAGTTTATCAACTTCAACAGATTAATAAGACATGACCAATTAATGTGATCATACATTTTTCAAAGTCGAACTTGCATACGATTCCTCTCTTCTTCTTTTTTAACAAGAAATCAATGCTTTCGTTAGCAACCATCACTGCCTCGATAAGCTTCCTCCCTTTTAAAAAAAGCATTTTGACTAGATGAAACAAGCTTATTCATCGCCACTTTAAGCCTTTCGGCCAACAGTTTGCCTATAATTTTGTAAGTGCCCCTAAGCAAACTAATTGGCCTAAAATCTCGCACCTCTACTGCACCTTTCTTCTTTAGGATTAGGGATATCATAATTTCTCCTAGCGTCGTTTCACTTGAATTATTAAATCCCGATAACACTGTCGAGACCTCTACTGCACCTTTCTTCTTTGGGATTAGGGATATCATAATTTCTCCTAGCGTCGTTTCACTTGAATTATTAAATCCCGATAACACTGTCGACCTAGGTATAATCTTATCGGTCAATTGAACATGTTCGACCACACTTGATTGTATTATATTGATCGAACTGCCTGCATCGATCAAAACGCATCGGACATTGGCGTCATCTACCCTCATCATGAATACCAAGGCATCGTGATGGGGATATATCCTTTCATTGAAATCGTAATCCCCAAAGTATTTGTGCGTAACTTCTCGCGTCCGTTTGTCTCTGTGAATGATAACGTAGAGTCTTACATTCTTCGGTCGTATACCCATGATCGTGATGGAAAGCACACCACAAATTGTCATCCCTACTGTTCAGATGAGTTTTCATTCAACCCAGGAATTTCACCACTTTTTCACCCATTCCCCTCAATGCATTCCCCAAGCTTGCTGTCGAAACACATAAATTATACTCTGAAATATTTGGAGGCAGTGGGTCCTTCAGAGCCAGGCATGGACCCAGTTGTTCCTTCTTCGGCTGACTCCTTGAACTACTAGCCTCGTGCCCTTTCCCACTTGGACGAGGGAAACCGTAGGGCTCGAACCGTTGCTGAACCCTGAGATTTCGCCTGTCGTTTTCAACCCTCTGCGGAGCCGGTCGCTCATATCATCAATTGTAAAGGTTTAATTGCAACTCTTCCTCCCCTGCCCTGAACTTTGGCTCACATTCGCGATGTAGGTCATCGAAACTGGTCGGACTGACTTCCCTCAACCTATCTTTCAATTTCCTACATGCCTCCGATGTATCATTACTCAAATTGTTTATAAAGGACAAACAAGCCCATCTCTCCTCAACATATGGAATGCTTATCTTTTCATCGTTAAACTATTTCAAAAATTGTTTGATCGTTTCATTAGGCCGCTGCCTAATGTTCAATATATCCTCCACTCTCCGTTCTATCTTTTTAGCTCCAGTGCGTGCTCGAATAAACTTGGCTGCCATGCCGTCGAAATTCTCTATACCATTTTCGGACAATTGCATGTACCACTTCAATGCTCCTCCTCTTAATGTTCCACAAAATTTCTTTAGGCTCATAGAATTAATCTCAATTGCCGTCAAATCATTTGACTGTACTGCGATAAAAAACATATCGATGTGATCCCTCGAATCTGTAGTTCCATCATACCTCAAACTCTCTGGTAACTTGAAAGTCTTAGGGATCGGCAATAGAGCTGCACTCAGGGGTAACGACCGCTTTGAGATCAACTTCTTAGCGGCGTCCTCCGTTAACTTTGAAACTCCTGGCAACTTTTCCATAAATGACTTTATTTCATTAAACTTATTCTACATTGTGTCATTCAACAATGTCTACATCGTGGCCAACTTCCTTGCTTCTATCATGGTGGAGGCCAGAGCTCCCTCAGCCACGGTGGCCGTACCCAATACTCCGAGTCCCACTCCCGCTTAAGGTCCCCCTATTACTGCGCCCCGAGTAACAGATATCGGAGTGCCTCTGGGGTGTTGCTGGGAAAGCAGACGCTCTATGACTCTTAGAGCCGGACAAAAGCTGCAAGTGCTCACTTATCCTCTCCATCTCCCGACTCTGCTTAACAAAAAATTCACGCAACAGAGTGCTCGTATCAACTAACATTGCTTCTACCGCGGGTTCCTTACCGGATCGACGTCCTCGATGCACATTGGACTTTAATACGGCCACAGTTACGTTCAACGGCAGATCCTGGACCCCATCAGTGGGGTTGGGCTGAAGCGCGCCGTCTCGAATGTTGATGTTGGCGTTGTTAGAATTGTTGCTCTGATCGTTTGCCATTGCACACAAAAATAGTAAATCGTAAGTAGAATCAACGACAAATTTCGGAACAAATCGATTGCTTAGACCTCACGGTGGGCGCCAAATTGTATTTCCTAAAATATGCTTTCAGGTATTTGTCACGACCTAGTTTGGGCCGTGACCGGCGCTTAGGAACTAAGTCCCTAGCAAGCCTTATCAAAATTCTACAGAAAATCGGGCAGAGTTTCCCCTGTTTTAGGCCTATCCAAAAATTTCCCTGTATACAAGAGACACCAGATCCAACCAAATATAATTAAAACCAGTCAAAATAATACCACTTATGCATTGGCAACTTAAAGTTCCCATGTCTACCTCCACATCACCATGAAATGGTCTAATACGAACCCAATATGTTCACAGCCAAGAACTCACAAGGCTAACTTATTAAATGAATAATCAAAACAAGATAACTAACTGAAAATTTAGACGACTGACTAAATGGAGCGTCTAAGAGTTTCAAGGAATGAAAAGAAATAAATAAATAAAGCTTCTTGCCCAAGCGAACTAATGTGGGGCTCACCAGGATTGTCAACTCGTACGCTCAAAGAACAGAGATCCTCGGCTACAGCACCTGCTGCATCTGGAAGAAAAAAATATAGCGAGGAGTGAGTCGCAACTTAGTGAGTAATAACGCTTAACCACAACCGTTTTAAGTGGGGACGAGTCAGAAAACATGCCAGTATCAGTATATCATATGTAGCAATATATCTTGTAAAGAAAATGGCACTTTCAGAGACAGTAAACAGTAGTAAGTCTTTCAAGTGTTTCTTGTAAATGATAATCAATATCAATCAATAGTAAATTCAGTATTCTTTATATTATATCAAGTATATAGGTTAGGGAGATTTCCAAGAACAAACCATGTAATCAGTATAAATTCCTCTATGAGGAAATCGGTAACGGTAAGCTAGTTCTACCTTCCCACTAGCAGGGACTGTAACGGTAATCCGGAGTATACAAGGTGTACCAGGTCTAACGTACATGTCGTTAGCTACGGGGTCTGTCAAGGCTCATCCCAAAAATATATATATTCCCCATACCAAGTACAGGGCATCTCGAGTAACAATTCAATATTTCACATAGCGGTAAAAACATGTCAAGTAGCGGTAAAAATCAAATCTTGTAACGGTAAAATAATTCAAATAATTATTTCGGTACATATCTTGTAAAAGGACTTGTCCCACATGCAGTTTAAACATTCAGTAACACATTTACTTCAAAATCAAGTAGAAACCATGCAGGTTATGGAAATACAAATTATGGTAAGGTCATCACTCACAGTACAAACGCACGTAGCTTAAGCGTATCTTCCACGAGCAATCCAACACCTCGTCCAGTCAATCTATAATCATGTTGTATCGATTTCGTGTTAATTTCCTTGCTTAGAATAATTCATAACTAATATAGAGTACCCAATAGCCAAGTCCTTATTTGTGCTAGTATGATAAAAATATTTCCTGAGTTCCCTTTCTGTTTATATCACAGCTAGATACCAACAATTTAGAAGAAAAACTTATAACTGTCTAGGTGTTAGAGTAAAGAAAGGAATATTATCCAAAATTCCTTATCCCTTTCGGTCTTTCCCACAAGATAATCAAATCTATACATCTTTTCTTGTTCCAATGTATTTACTGTAATATACTCATCAAATTATTTTTATTTTTTTCCAAAGTTTTGTAATTTAAATTGGAACTCATTAAATCTAACATATGGTACTAATTCAAAGAGAGCAAGATTATATAATATTACCTCTTTTGAAGTTCAAGGAAGAAGCCTACAGTAGTCTTGCAGTAAGCGGTGCACCCAGAAGAGAACTTTATTTCAATACTTTGACTTAAAGGTTATCTCCAATTCTCTTTGTATTTGAAAATCTTGTTTCGTTGCCTGTTGTTTTATCAGAAGCTTAACATAAGCTTTACCCCGTCGTTTGGACTTTGGAGTTTTATCAGAAGCTTAACATAAGCTTTACCCCGTCGTTTGGACTTTGGAGTCTTGCCAGAGTCCTTTATGGCTTTGGCTACATCTCTTTTCTTTTATTTTTTTTTTATTTTTTGTTTTTTTTAATTCGTGAAAAGACTAGTATGCCCTTCTTTAACTAGGATATCACATTCTCTCTCTGTTAAGAAATCGGTCTCCGAATTTAAACTAAGAGCGTACCTCTAGGGTGAAATAAGTGAGCATATTTGACTCGCATATCATCTTTTATTTCCCAAGTAGCTCCCCTAGCAGTCAGAGGCGGACTTACATTCATTTTTTGGGTAACTGGCACCCTCTAAATTTGGTCAAAGTTTTGCTATCACATGAATTTTTTGAAATAATTGAAATATATGTGTCTTGGAACCCATTAACAAATGACAGATGGGTGCACAAAACAGCAAATGAATATTAAAATGACTTATGTTCGATACAAAAACACAAATCTTTCACTGCTTTGTTTAGGTTGTCAACCTTCTTTTCTTTCTTTGTAGCCTATTCTTTCTATTTTTCACTTCTCCTATGTATATCATTTTGACTCCTTGTTCTAGACTAAAGGACACTAGAAGAGTACTGAGTTACTCCATTGAAGAAAAAGTTTTCAAACACATTTTATGGTAAACTAATCCAATCAACCAAAGAATATACCGTAAAAACATTATTTTTCCTCACCAGTTTATCCAATTGATTGGACTGGTTTTGGATTATTTAACATTTTCTTTTCATGGACATCTTTGTCTTTAAGAATAAAATACTTAATAACGCAAATCGAGTGATCCAAAACCAACCAAACTGGTAGGAATTAACTGAAAACAAATCGAATGAAATAGATGTACATCCCTAATTTGGTCGTAGTGTGTTGCAATGGACTTATATTGAAAGTAATACTGTAATAGTGCACCCGTAACTTTAAAATCCTAGGTCCGCCTCTGCTAGCAGTATGATTTATCCACAAAACTTTCACGAACACAATTTCTTTTCTCCGTAACTTTCTTATTTGACTCTCAACTATGGCTATTGGTTCCTCTTTATAAGATAACTTCTCATTAAGCTGTATAGTCGGTGCGTCAAGCACATGAAGCTCTATCATCTGTAGGTAGTTTATTCCTTAGTGCTCTCTAAAGGAGAAAAGAGCACTTGAAGGAAACTGCCTTATGCCATGTCTGAGTGTCTATAAAGGACGAAGGCTTGATTTTCCTGATGACTTGCCAAGCTAGTTAGCAAGAGAAGCTGCCATCAGTAGTGTAAGTCCAGATATGATGATCAGGAAGAACTGAGTCATAAAGAATTGGGGCTTCCATGATCTTATGAATGATGTTCTCAGGAACCTTGGCTAATAACTTGTTCCTGTCCTGTTTTCGTTCTGAACAGAATTTGTTAACGTGGATTTTCCCATATCTTGTTCCTCTTGGCATCATAGAAGCTACGGAACCTTGGCTAGTAACTTGTTCCTGTCCTGTTTTCGTTCTGACCAGAATTTGTTAACTTGGATTTTCCCATATCTTGTTCGTCTTGGCATCATAGAAGCTACACAGCCAGTGCCCTTACCAATTATCCCACCAAAAACTGGGTGAATCTGGAGCGATGTGGTGGAAATTATTTTGTCTTGGCTCTGAACCGGTGTGTTCGTTATGAGAACTTTGAGCGCCAGCTTCTTTTCAAAAAATCTGGTAAAGTGTCAGGTAATCCACTTAAGAAGAAGAAGCCAGTTAATAAGTATGCGAGAGAAATGGAAAGGTATGGAGGGGCCAGTAGGAAGAACTGGGTTCTATATTTATAAACAACAAATATAATTATGGGAAACGCCTCAGAATTTCGTTGCAATCGGCTATATCCATTCTAATGGGGCTGTAGAATCCTCTCATCTCTGAACCGGTGTGTTCGTTACAACTATGAGAACTTTGAGCGCCAGCTTCTTATCAAAAAATCTGGTAGAATGTCAGGTAATCCACTTAAGAAGAAGAAGTCAGTTAAGAAGTATGCGAGAGAAATGGAGAGGTATGAGGGCCAGTAGGAAGAACTGGATTCTATATTATAAACAACAAATAGAATTATGGGAAACGCCTCAGAATTTCGTTGCAATCGACTATATCCATCCGAATGGGGCTGTAGAATCCTCTCATCCGAGTGATCACATTGCTCCCGTTCTAAATGTCCAGCAGGTGGCTAGGGAAACTTCTTCTGAGCCGCCTAATGTCTCGCAGGAACATACACAAGAACATAATTATAGGGCTGTCTTTTCTACTCCTGTTTCTGATCAGCGGATAAATCGAAATACTACTGCCTCCTCCTCCTCCTGCTCCTCTCATCAAGGAGACGTCGGGTATTTCCATCCGAATGGTCCTGCGGAATCCTCTCATCTGAGTGATCACGTTGCTGCCGTTCTAAATATCCAACAAGTGGCTAATGCCTCGGAGGAACATTCGCAGGAACATAAAAGCAAAACAATACATTGGCATTAGTGTCCTCACACTTCTCTTTTTAACTAATTACAATAAGGGGAGGGTGTTCGGTGTTCGATTCGATTTTTTTGAAACTTCGATTTAGTACTTTGGTATTCGGTATTTTCGAAGTATAGAAAAAGCCGTAAGTTTTTACAGTTCGGTTCAGTTTATTTAATTTCGGTTCGGTACTTCGATTTTTCAGCTTAAACTGCAGTTTCTTCCCCCCAAAAAAAAAAGTAATCCTTAAATGTATTGTTTTACTTTAAGTGTAAGCTTAGAGATTTGAAGGAGCAGTTGTTGGATTTACTTAATAAGGCATTTATCAGACCCAACGTTTCACCTTGGGGAGGTGCAGTACTATTTATGAAGAAGAAGGATGGTTTGATACAAATGTGTATTGATTATAGGTAGCTGAACAAGCTTACAAGTAAGAATAAGTATACATTCCGCCGTCTTGATGACATATTTGATTAGTTGCAGGGAGCTAAGCTCTTTTCTAAGATGGATCTGAGATCTGGGTATCATCAGTTGAACTGAGTGTTCAAACCTTATTTGGACTTATTTGTCATTGTATTTATTTATGATATCTTGATTTATTCCCATAGACGAGAGGAGTATGTGGAGCACTTAAGAACGGGTTTACAGACACTTTGAGATCATAAATTGTATGCCAAGTTCTGCAAGTGTGCATTCTGGTTAGATTTTGTGGCATTCTTGGGTCGCATTGGGTCTAGTTAAGGAATTAAAGTTGATTCGAAGAAAATTGAGGTAGTTCAGAAAAGGAACCTACTTCACTTCACTGCCGAGAAAGAGAACTCAAAACATGATGGTGACCGGACTAGCTCAACCGTTAAAGTAGAAGATTTATTCTATGCGGTGATCTACATATTGCCTTTGATTTTTCTAGATTATAAGTATTTTAACTTTGGATTTTGTAATGAAGGTGGTAGATAATAAGATTGAGGCTTTCAACCGACATTTGGAAAAAATCGTGTGTAAGAGCAAACTTGCCAGAGGTCTCACATTATGTCTAAAAAGTGGTTTCTGGTCAGTATCAAGATTGGAAAAAACTAATGTCAAATAGAAAAGATGCCGACAAGTTTATTTCTTGGAGGTTCATTCTGGTTCCTCTAGTTTTTGGTGGGATAATTGGTAAGGGCACTGGCTGTGTAGCTTCTATGATGCCAAGATGAACAAGATATGGGAAAATCCAAGTTAACAAATTCTGGTCAGAACGAAAACAGGATAGGAACAAGTTATTAGCCAAGGTTCCGTAGCTTCTATGATGCCAAGAGGAACAAGATATGGGAAAATGCAAGTTAACAAATTCTGGTCAGAACGAAAACAGGACAGGAACAAGTTATTAGCCAAGGTTCCTGAGAACATCATTCATAAGATCATGGAAGCCCCAATTCTTTATGACTCAGTTCTTCCTGATCATCATATCTGGACTTACACTACTGATGGCAGCTTCTCTTGCTAATCAGCTTGGCAAGTCATCAGGAAAACCAAGCCTTCGTCCTTTATAGACACTCAGACATGGCATAAGGCAGTTTCCTTCAAGTGCTCTTTTCTCCTTTGGAGAGCACTAAGGAATAAACTACCTACAGATGATAGAGCCCGTTTGCTTCTTCTCCTTCCAGTCCAACTCCCTCCTTTCACGAACACAATTTCTTTTCTACGTAACTTTCTTATTTGACTCTCAACTATGGCTATTGGTTCCTCTTTATAAGATAACTTCTCATTAAGCTGTATAGTCGGTGCCTCAAGCACATGAGAAGCGTCTGGTATGGATTTTCGTAGATAAGACACGTGAAACACAGGATGAATAAAAGATAACTCTGGAGGAAGAGCCAAACTGTAAGCAACGGCTCTAACTCGTTCAAGTATCTCATAGGGTCCTATGAATCTCGGGCTCAACTTCCCTCTTTTCCCGAATCGTGTCACGCATTTCATCGGGGAAACTCGTAAGAACACATGATCCCCAACCGTAAACTCTAAGTCCCTTTTTCATTTATCTGCATAAGACTTTTGCCTGCTTTGAGCTGTGAGCAATCTCTGCCTAATCAACTGGACCTTATCAATAGCTTCTTGTATCAGGTCTGGACCTAAAACCTTAACTTTACCGGCTTCGAACCATCCAATTGGAGAACGATAACGTCTACCATATAAAGCCTGGTAAGGAGCCATCTGAATGCTTGCCTGATAGCTGTTGTTATAAGCAAACTCAGCTAAAGGCAAATAAGTATCCCAACTACCACCAAAATCAATAATGCAAGCTCTCAACATGTCCTCTAATATCTGTATAGTACGTTCAGATTGACCGTCAGTCTGAGGATGGAATGTGGTGATAAGATCTACTCTAGTACCCAATTCTCTTTGAAAGGACCTCCAAAAGTGAGAAATGAACTGTCATCCTTTATCAGAGATAATGGACAATGGAACTCCATGGAGTCGGACAATCTCATTCATGTATAACTGTGCATATCTCGCACCACTGTATGTAGTTTTAACTAGCAAAAAGTGCGCTGACTTTGTAAGCCGATCAACAATCACTCATACTGAATCATAACCTTTAAGTGTACGAGGTAGCCCAGTCACGGAATACATGGTAACTCTTTCCCATTTCCACTTTGGAATCTCAAGTCGTTGTAGTAGTCCTGCGGGTCGCTGATGCTCAGCCTTAACCTGTTGGCAAGTCAAACAACTAGTAACAAAGTTAGCTATATCTTTCTTCATACCTTCCCACCAATACAATTGCTTCAGGTCACGGTACATCTTAGTAGATCCAGGATGTATAGTGTATCTAGAATGGTGAGCTTCCTCGAGAATAACTCGTCTTAGCCCATCAATTCCTGGTACATATAACCGGTTACCTAGTCGGAGAACCCCATTATCATCAACAATCATATTCTTGCTCTTACCAGCTAGGACTTCATCTCGATATTTGCACAATCATTCATCCTCGTACTGAGTGGCTTTAACACGTTCTACCAATGAAGACTTGGCTGGAACATAAGCCAATAATGCCCCTGATTTAGATAGACCGAACATAATACCTGTACCTTCGACCCTGTGGATATCCTTAGCTAACTGTCTCTTTACGGGAGCTATATGTGCCAAACTACCCATGGACTTTCTGCTTAATGTATCAGCCACAACATTGGCCTTTCCCGGGTGATATAGAATAGTGCAATCATAGTCCTTGAGAAGTTTCATCCAGCGACGTTGCCGAATGTTCAGATCTCTCTGCTGAAAAATATATTTTAAGCTCTTGTGATCTGTATAAATTTCACATGTTTCTCCATATAAGTAGTGCCTCCAAATTTTCAAGGCAAATACCACTGCAGCCATCTCCAGATCATGAGTGGGATAATTCTGTTCATTCTTCTTCAACTGTCGCGAAGCATAAGCTATCACACGACCATTTTGCATGAGAACACACCCTAATCCCACTCTCGAAGCATCACAAAATACCGTAAATCCTCCCGGACTGGATGGTAAGGCCAGAACTGGTGCAGTGGTCTAACATGTCTTGAGCTTCTGAAAACTCAGCTCACATCCATCTGTCCATTGGAACTTTGCATTTTTCTGTGTTAGCTTGGTCAATGGTGCTGCTATTCTGGAAAAATCCTGCACAAAACACCTATAGTAACCTGCTAATCCGAGAAAGCTGCGAATCTCTGTAGGAGTGGTGGGTCTGGGCCATTTCTGCACTGCTTCCGTCTTTCTAGGATCTACCATTATTCCATCCTTGGATACAACTTGTCCAAGGAATGCTACAGAGTCTAGCCAAAATTCACACTTAGAGAACTTAGCATAAAGCTTTTGTTCCTGCAAGGTCTGCAGTACAACCCTCAGATGATCCTCGTGTTCTTCTTGGCTACGAGAATACACCAAGATATCATCAATAAATACAATGAAAAATCTATCCAGAAACGGCTTGAACACCCTATTCATTAAGTCCATGAATGCAGCTGGAGCATTAGTCAACCTGAAAGGCATCACAAGGAATTCATAATGCCCGTATCGAGTTCTGAAAGCTGTCTTAGGAATATCTTTGTCACTAACTCTGAGTTGATGATAACCAGATCGGAGATCAATCTTTGAAAAATGGGCAGCTCCCTGCAACTGATCAAACAGATCATCAATACGAGGCAAAGGGTATTTATTACGTACCGTTACCTTGTTCAGCTGTCTGTAGTCAATGCACATTCTTAGGGACCCATCTTTCTTCTTCACAAATAGCACTGGTGCACCCCAGGGGGATACACTTGGTCTGATATATCCCTTGTTCAATAACTCCTGCAATTGTTCCTTTAGCTCCCTCAACTCCGCTGGTGCCATACGATATGGAGGTATCGATATGGGCTGCGTGTCAGGTGCTACATCAATGCTGAAATCTATATCTCGCACTGGTTGTAGTCCCGGTAAATTCTCAGGAAATACATCGGTGAACTCTTGCACTACTGGAACCATTTCCAAGCTAGGAGTCACATCTCTTGTGTCTCTCACCATAGCTAAGAATGCCCAGCAACCTTTCTTCAATAATTGTTGAGCTTTTACAAATGATATGACATTACACATCTCTGGAATTTGATCCCCTTTCAGAATAAAACTGGGTTCATTAGGTATCTCGAACTTAACTACCTTCGCATGACAATCGAGGGTAGCATGGCAAGAAGATAACCAATCCATACCCATCAACACGTCAAAATCAACCATATCCAGTACAATTAGATCAGCTAAGGTATCCTTACCCTCAACTCGAATCTGACAAGCACGATACACATATTCAACAAGTAAAGAATCTCCCACAGGATTAGCAACTAGAAAGGATCATGCAATATTTCTGGTTGTCTATCAGACCTCAAATCAAAGAATGAGGACACATAGGAGTGGGTAGATCCTGGATCAAAAAATGAAAGTGCATCAAGTGAGCAAACAGAAAGAATACCTGTAACCACAGCATTTGAGGCCTGAGCATCCTGCCTAGTAAGTGCAAAAACTCTCGACTGGCCTCTACCTGCAGTCCCCTGTCCTCGATTACCCATGGCACGATCTCCGACACCTCTACCTTTGTTACCTCTACCAGCAGTACCTGTATTATTACGAGCAGTCTGCGTAGGTGCCGCTGCCTGCGCAGAGGCCTGGCTAAACTCTCTCTGAGGATGAGGGCAATCCTGTATGTGATGTCCCAACTTGCCACACCGGAAACACCCTCCAGTCAGAACACGACACGAACCCCAATAAAATCTACCACAAGTCTGACAAGCTGAATCAATAGCATATATCTGCCCAGAGTTATGATGTCCAGATAATGATGGTAGTACTTTAGCATTATCTTTGTGAGGAGGTGCTCTAACAGCTGGCTGAGACAGATGGTCTGTCCCTGTCTGAAAACCCTGTTGGTGTACCTGATTCCCGGCTCTACGGTCTGTGCTGACTCCCCCAGTGAAAGATCCCCCAGTCTTAACCTTCTTATATGAATCTTTGGCTGCCTGTGATTCACGACCCCTGTTTTCAATCTTTTTAGCAAGGTCGAGTGCATCAGCGTAATTCAGATTCTTCATCTGCGGAGCAACTGCATTGAATAGACGGTCAACCAACCCATCAACAAACCTCTGAACCTGAGATGTTTCATTAGGCACTAAGTTAGGTGCATATCTAGCCAGCTTAGTAAACTTAGTGTTATATGTCGATACATCTATATCTGGAGTCTGAACTAATCTCTCGAACTGCCTAGCATATTACTTCCTCAGACTTTCAGGGAGAAAGTGATCCATGAACCACTTAGTAAACTCATCCCATGTCAATCGTGCTTCTTATGTGGGCCTTTCTAAAAGTACAGTTTCATACCAAGTATTAGTTGTATCCACCAACTTGTATGCTGCAAGTTCCACAGATCTCTCACTAGAACATCCAAGAGCACGCAACGCCTTAAGTGTACCATCCAAGAAACTCTGAGGATCCTCTATAGTGTCAGAACCCGTGAACCTTGGTGGTTTCAATTTCAAGAACTCTGGTACGGATACTTCTCTGTTACCAAAAATCTAGGTCTGTCTCTGGGCCTGATTCTGTGTCTGAGCCTGAGCTTGTGTCTGTGTCTGAGCTTGAGACTGAGCCTGAGTCTGTGTCGGAGCCTGAGTCTGTGTCTGTGTCTGAGCTTGAGCTTGAGTAGGTGCCTGAGGTTGTGTTCGAGAAACGTTCTGTTGTCTAGCCCTTTCCTGTCTATCCATTCTAGAATTCAAGAGTTCAATGTACCTTTGCGTAGCATTAAGTACCTCAGTAGTAGCATTCTCATATGACGGTGGAGGTGGATTATCCTCAATTTCTGGAGTAGGCTCTCTTGTAGCTCTTGTAGTAGCACCAGCCTTCGTAGTAGCAGCTTGGCCTCATCCCTGAGTATTACCTCCTTTCCTAGCTGAGGTAGATGACGGCCCAGCAGTGGAGGAATTCGGAGCAGCTCGGGTCGCCTTTTTAGATCTTGTCTTACCAGCCATCTGAGTAATAGAATAACTAACGTTGGATTCATCTATTTAGCAGTAGTCATCTCACACGTACGGAAGGAACAAGAAAGAAGGGAAGACACGAAACATCCTATCACGCCCTCGCAGAATAACGATAATGGGAATGGCCGACTACATAACCATAATAGAGATTCTACTACTGACGTATGCTCCATTAGTCACAGGAATAACCTAGGGCTCTGTTACCAACTTTGTCACGACCCAAACCGGCGCTTAGGAACTAAGTCCCTAGCAAGCCTTATCAAAATTCTACAGAAAATCGGGCAGAGTTTCCCCTATTTTAGGCCTATCCAAAAATTTCCCTGTATACAAGAGACACCAGATCCAGCCAAATATAATTAAAACCAGTCAAAATAATACCACTTATGCATCACAACCAAGAACTCACAAGGCTAACTTATTAAATGAATAATCAAAACAAGATAACTAACTGAAAATTTAGACGACTGACTAAATGGAGCGACTCTAAGAGTTTCAAGGAATGAAAAGAAATAAATAAATGAAGCTTCTTGCCCACGCGAACTAATGCGGGGCTCACCAAGATTGTCAACTCATACGCTCTAAGAACATAGATCCTCGGCTACAGCACCTGATGTATCTGGAAGAAAAAAATATAGCGAGGAGTGAGTTGCAACTCAGTGAGTAATAACGCTTAACCACAACCGTTTTAAGTGGGGACAAGTCAGAAAACATGCCAGTATCAGTATATCATATGTAGCAATATGTCTTGTAAAGAAAATGCCACTTTCAGAGACAGTAAACAGTAATAAGTCTTTCAAGTGTTTCTTGTAAATGATAATCAATATCAATCAATAGTAAATTCAGTATTCTTTATATTATATCAAGTATATAGGTTAGGGAGATTTCCAAGAACAAACCATGTAATCAGTACAAACACACGTAGCTTAAGCATATCTTCCACGAGCAATCCAACACCTCGTGCAGTCAATCTATAATCATGTTGTATCGATTTCGTATTAATTTCCTTGCTTAGAATAATTCATAACTAATATAGAATACCCAATAGCCAAGTCTTTATTTGTGCTAGTATGATAAAAATATTTTCTGAGTTCCCTTTCTGTTTATATCACAGCTAGATACCAGCAATTCAGAAGAAAAACTTATAATTATCTAGGTGTTGGAGTAAAGAAAGGAATATTATCCAAAATTCCTTATCCCTTTCGGTCTTCCCCACAAGATAATCAAATCTATACATCTTTTCTTGTTCCAATGTATTTACTATAATATACTCATCAAATTATTTTTATTTTTTTTCCAAAGTTTTGTATTTTAAATTGAAACTCATTAAATCTAACATGTGGTACTAATTCAAAGAGAGCAAGATTATATAATATTACCTCTTTTGAAGTTCAAGGAAGAAGCCTACAGTAGTCTTGCAATAAGTGGTGTACCCGGAAGAGAACTTTATTTCAATGCTTTAACTTAAAGGTTATTTCCAATTCTCTTTGTATTTGAAAATCTTGTTTCGTTGCCTGTTGTTTTATCAGAAGCTTAACATAAGCTTTACCCCCCTTCGTTTGGACTTTGGAGTCTTGCCAGAGTCCTTTATGGCTTTGGCTACATCTCTTTTCTTTTTTTCTTTTTTTTAATTCGTGAAAAGACTAGTTTGCCCTTCTTTAACTAGGATATCACAGTATTACAATCAAATTTATATTTAGTTGAGCCACATGCGATCGTTTCGATGGCTGATTGCAAGTCTTGCGTTCACAAGTTTAATCGTTTAGATTTATGATTAACGAAACCAAAGTAAATATGTTCAAACAAAGATAGGAAACGACAGATAATAGATGACAAAACTAAATGAAGAATATGTTTGAACGGACAATGAAAATTTGAACAAGTTGGATAGCAGATTTACTCGATCGTTCACAAAGATACGAATATACTTAAAGAATAAACGAGCAGTAGTTGTTCGCGAAGTGCTAGATTGAACAAATAAATTATACGATCAATGTGGTCGACAATTCACGATAATAACTAGGTGATTAATTAGCAATCTCGTGGGCAGTAGATATAAATGTGACTCGACAACTAGCTAGAATTTCGTTGAGATAGAATTCCGATCAAAGCGTATCTAAAGATCAATTGCGATAGTAATGATTAACAAGGCAATATGTTAGACAAATAGTTAAGCAATTAAACTTTCAATTTTGGCAATAATAAATAAAAGTAATAAAACTTATTGTATTGAAGATCAGATGCTCGAGCTCCATTGGAGGAAGGTGAACGTCTTCTCCGAAGCTAAGCTTGATTACAACGACGTGATGGTATAAAATAAACAACAATGGCGGTGGAAACTAAATAGTTGTGGTGGAGATAATAATAGTGATGGCGGCAATAATTGCTTCAGGGGATTTATGTTAAGAAGAACGTAACTTTACAATGGGGAATGGAGATTCTATTTATAGGCGCAAGACTTCAACCCTAATTAGACTCTACTCTGGGCACGTCTTCCCACGATATGATAAGGTTATTATCCACGTCCAACGGCTTCCGAGAATATAGGGATTCAGTTAACTATACTTATCTGCTTTCCTTCTATGTCTTTGGAGAAATTGACCCCGATCGATAAAAAACGAATCGTCCTCGATAGTCAATTATTCGCAACCACGGCTGAGTTGTCTTCGATTTTGACGTTGAGCTCGCCACGTCAACAAACACGTGTCTTTACCCACGTATTCGGACGATTTTCGACCAGTACAATTTCACAGCGTGATCTTGTCCATGTGGCATTTTTCAAAATAATATATATATGAACTAAGCCAAACCTTTTGAAGTCCACACCAAATTAAGAACTTGTCATAAGAACAAAATTTTCGGTAATTACTTTCACGAGACAGGAATTGTTCTTTTGAAGTAGCAACAAAAGAAATCTACCCTACTTCCGTAAGACAAGATTTTTCCAAATTTAAATGCCATAAACCATTACTTACTTGCCAAATGGGGCCTAAAGATAACACATAGTACAAGGGCTCTTGAGCCAACGTGTTTTCTCAATTTTAAGAGATGGTCTAATCAGGAAAATATTTAATTGCACCAAATCAATAAGAAAATCACGTGTCTTTTTACATAATTTACTACCCTTAAACTTTCACTTAATAATGATAAATTAACATATTATATTAATGTAACGATCCGATAATTTATATATATAATCTAGTTATCTAGCGAGTTGCTAAAAAAGTATTTTCATTATTTGTGGGATGGAAATTTACATATTTGAATAATTAACTAGATGGCTATTGAGCCAAATAGACATTTTATTATTAGGCCTTGAACTATTTTATTGCAGTTGAGCTCTCAAATTTGTTCAAATATCTAAGTTACCTACCTATCTATTACTAGTATATTTATTACAGTAACCATACAAATAGATTTCTATCCATTTGTTAGCTATATTAAATTATAGGATTAAAGATAATTATTATGGCATGATGGGAGTTGAATAATAATGGCAATGATTAGTGATGATTAGGAATTTGTGAATGTGAGCACTGAAATGAAATTTAGTGATCTGTTCATGTCTTCGATTGGTACCCTGAGCTTGCGCTCTGTTCCTATTTCATTTGTTGCAACGTCAATTTCGTCCCTATTTCGTACCAAATGATTTATTTCATTTTTTTCTTCTAAATTTTCATGGTTACTATCTTAAAGGATAATTATGGTTACGTTTAGCATAACTAAAGTATTCTCATCCTCAGGAGTAGGGTATTTGAGAAGTAGAAAGTGGTATATGACCCTAACGGGTCGTTTGGTTGAGATAGAGTTTACGCGGGTATTAGTAATGTATGTATTAGCAATGTGGGTATTAGCAATATGGGTATTAATAATGCGGGTATTAATAATGTGGGTATTAGTAATGTGGGTATTAGGTATAGGAATTATTTCTTGAATCACTAATATATTACTACAAATTAATATACAATATTATAATTTAAAATATTTAGTTACTCCTTAAATATAATTTAAAATTATCTTTATTATTATGAGGATTAATATTGTCATTTTAAATTTTAATACCTACATTGTTAATTCCCACATTATTAATTCTATCTTCTACCCCGCATAAAATAATACATAGATTTCCTCATTAAGTTATGCGGGTATTATATCTTAAAGTCTAACCAAATATTGTACTATTTTTATGCAAGTATTAAAATTCCACCCAAAGTAACCAAACATGGTAATAATTTAGTGTGGATTTTAGTACATGTATTAAGCCTTTATACACCCAACCAAACGACCCCTAAGTTATCTATTTAGTATAATTGAGATTTGGCAACCCAACCAGTTCGAGACTTGATTATATATTTAGACTCATGTGTTTAAGGGTAACACGATTATGTGTTCAATTTCGGGGTTGGGTCCCGTAGGTCTGGGCTTAACTTTTAGGTTGACTTCTTAACCGTTTTAGTTTAAGGTTTGGATTATGTAGCCATTAGCTTTGGTATTAATTGTATTATGCATTATTTTGCATAGAGTGGACCGCTTGGAGGAAATTAAGCGATGAAGGACTATTATTGATTATCTAGTGCACAGCGGACCCCGAGGTAGGTGGTTCTATCCATTTCTTTGGTGGAATTTGTCCATGCGGGATATTGTGCATACGTTCCCTGTATGTGCACTGCCCTAGGTATAATCATTTACACTTTTGTATTGTGTTTGAACTTTTACTTCGAAATATGTGTTATCTTCCTGTATCTTTAAGTACATATCTGCTTCTGGTTGTTGTTACCTTGATTCATACATAGCATGTAATATTCATGTTTGATGATATAGTCGGACGTGTAGAACCATGTGTCGGGTTAGCGGTTTCAGGCAAGTGCTTTATGACCTGATTATTTATTTTGAAGGTGTGTTGTTATGTCTCGGATTCTTATATCGGCTTACAGAATTTTTTAGCCTAGCGATTTATGATCACTATTTATTTCGGAGTTGGTCGATATTGATAGTCCCGGAGTTGGTCCACTATCTAATCCAGTATTTATTTTGGAGTTGATCCATATTGATAGTCTCGGAGTTGGTCCACTATCTAATCTACTATTTATTTTGGAGTTGGCCCCCATATTATATTATGCAGGTTACTTGTTGGTTCACTTGATTGAGATTGGTTATTTTGATTACATGATTTGGTGAATTATTTGAATAATGAATTACATGTCATCTTTCTTCCTCCTCTATTCGTTAGTTAATTGCTTAGACTGGTTTGTTGTCTTTATAGTAACTAGTCTACCCACCTACTAAATCCATTTGACTTACGTTGTATCTGTTTATGTTGTTCTTTTATTTACTTTGTTCGGGCAGGTTCGAATCTGTGTTTTAGCGAGTTTTATGGCTGAGTTAGAAGTTTTCGAGAGTCCAGCGGTGAGCCAACCATCCTTGCTTCATGGTGGCGCACTTTTCAGTTTTCATTACATATGTCATATCCAGTTTCAGACATGTTGATATATACTATTGAGGACCTAGACTACTATGTTCATGGGATATTTCCATATATTTATTCTATCGATGGATATCATTTGAGACACTAGTCTATTCTTCTTTGTTAAGTTATTATTAATTATTTATGATTCAAGTGGGTTTGCCTGATTGATAGATTCGAGTGCCCTCACGACCAGTCCGGAACTAAGGGTCGTGACAATTAATGGGTGAAAATCATTTCTCTTTTCAACTTTGCTGTAATAATCAAATTTCACCTGCTAACTTCACAAATTTTGATATTTTTCCGCAATGTGTATTCTGCCTTTTATACATTTCCAATCCCATCCTCTAGGTAATATATTTTAACTTTACAAGATTCAAAATTGTTAGAAATTGAGAAGTCGACTCCACCTTCACATTTCTAAGTTGAACTATAACCTGAAAACTGCAACTACAGCCCCTTCATCTGGAAGGATACAAGTTCTTGGTTTAGTGAATTGAGTTTGGCTGTATTCTCCTCCTGGATGTGAGACTTTATTTTCTCTTTGTAGCCGAAAGCATTCATCAATTTGGTTAGATTTTCAATTTGCCTGCAAAAGGAGAGAGAGATTAGTACATGGCAAATTGTATAGCTTGAAAATATCACAACATAAACTGATCAAATTTCGCGATATCCCCTCTAGTCAACTTTCGAACTGAAATACAAATCCTGCACTATTCTTCAAATGGATGTACTAACTGAGCAGACATTCATACGATATCTTGGGATGAAACCACTCACATGGTGTTATGAGGAGGGAAAAAGAACATAATATCGAATTAACACTGCTCCAAGAAGAGACACAAGTACTTTACACTACTAGACAGAAAAGCAAAACTTTACACAAGGCTATGAAATTTCACTTACTTCTCGTCTCCTCTTTCTTTTTCTTGAGCCTTTCAACTTCACCATCTGGGTTACTAGTTCCTTTTTTGCTTCAAGAAAAATCGTTACAGATTCATCAATGACTTCTGTTAACCATTGAGTTGGAGCTGCATCACTAATTCACTATCACTTGAGACCTGATGAAAATTCAGGTAATTGAAGCATAGGTTGTTAGATAGAGAAAAATGAGGAAATGATATTTAATATGCATACGCCATCCATCGAAACCTAACGGCTACAGACAAGTCGAGGTCATATGAATACCACATAGAATATTTAAGCTGCACAACCCTCTATTGGTCCTGTCCAAGTACCATCAAGGTTAGTCCTGATTTCCACGCCCAGTTCATCTATCCACAAAGCCTCACCAACCGCTGCCCTCCCAGTAGAACTATCTACAAATTTCGCTAATCTTACTCACAGAGGAACAATTACTTATCTAGTTCCACTTTTCTCTCAAAAGGCAAAGGTTTCAATTGACTTCGTCGTACCATCACATTTTAACGGTTAAGGAGATTATGAAGAGTATTTTTGAAGAAAGCCAGCTTCAGGTTCAGCTTTGCAGCATACAATGTCGAAGAGGAACGGTACCAAATAAGGGGTAAGAAGATAACCATATCTCTGATGCCATTTCAAAACAACAAAACTAGTTTCTTACAGCACCCAGTGCTACCCAAATCAAAACACTATGCAGTGGTTGGATTTCCCGGCTAAAATTCCCATGTTCAATTGGAATAAAATTACAAAATAATTTTTCAATAACAGTCCACAAATCTCCATCATTTTTTATAATAAGACACACGGTTCAGAACTCGGTGGATAATTATTAACATTACCAGTATGAATTTGTTATTTCCCACAAACTGCGAAAATCTTGCTTATCATAAGGAGGAGATGAAGCCTCAAATCAAGGAGATACCAAAGCAAACACAGGAAAAGATACCTTCAATGATGACAATATTGCTAGAGTACAAATCTCCAACTCCCGGCTTTTTATGATCTCCACAGTGTCATTAGCCCGGCAAAGCACAAATGCTTCTGCCTAGAGACATTAAGATAAAAAGCATCAGTTTGGAAAATTTAAGAATCCAATTGTCTTCAAGAAAGAAAAATTTTCCTTCCTCAAATCAAGCGATCATATTAAGGCAAAAAGAGAGCCTAAAAGATCAGCATTTGTATCAATTTTCCAGATTATAACACATTAATCACACAGATCAAATCACGTTCGTGTCTTTCATTCAAGTGCTATATACTATAAATATGGTCGAATTTAGCATATGTCACTTTCTTATACTAGCCAAAAACCATTCTAAGCAAGTCTTGGAAAAATGCTACAAGAAGCAAACAGAACAGTGAACGAGGGTGAGGGAAAGAAAAAGCTCATGAACTTACGAAAGAGGTAAAGATAATAGAAAAAATTTCCCCTTCCAACATGAACCATGATAAATTACAGTTCAAAATATCCATATCAATTACAGCGGTAAGAAAGCTGAATAACCGAATCCAATCTCCTAAAGATGAGGAAGAAATTGTTACAGAACCAACAACTAAGAAATATTCATGTTATTGCTTTGACTCATATTCGCCAAAAAGTGGATCCCTTAAAAACTTCTTTATTAGTATTATTTACCTCCTATTTTTTTAATACTCCCATCAAAATTGTGACTACTTTTAACTCTCCACTAGAACTTGTTTTCCACTATTTCAAAGCTAAATAAATCCGACTTTCTCACATCTCTACCCATCCCAAAGCTGACTAGAGATGTGAGAATGTTGAATTTGGCTTTGAAATAGTGGAGAAAGAAGGTAGTTGTGTCTATAGATAAGGACCAACCTGATAATCAATAGATATTAAAGATGAAACAGGACAATAACATGCTTTTTTCCACCATATTAATGGGTTTTCATGCAAAAGTGATTATACGGCACTCTAATAACATGGACTCTACACACCATTGGACACCATAAGAACTTTTCCATCAAAGAGAACGCATGAAGAAACCAGAAAATGCCATTTGAAATTCTTTTTATACTAGAAGAAGATTAATTCACCCATAAGACACAGGATATGTCCGAAAGTTTACTTTTCAAATCTCTCCTTCGATGGCAACAATACCCTCTTCGACCTCAGTCCTTTAACAATGAACGACACTTTTTCCATCTCAGATCCACAATATCATTATTCCAGCCCAGCAAGGTGAAAAGAAGTAGAGCAATATGATCAATAGACATTCTAAGAATCATGTAGCAGCAAGCATGGAGCTTACATTACTCCTGTTTTCTACTACTAGACTCGTCTTGAGAAACTACCTCTTTTGAGAGCCTTGATGAAACTAACATATTCAGATATGTATTCTTTCATAAATAATTGGATACATGGTTTTCTTTTCTCAAAATACGTGATAAGAGAAATTCAATGACATAATTTTCAGAAGTGGATCCTAATTTTTTTTTTATAGGCTCAGAAAATGGATCCTATTATTGAATTCAGAGTAATCATTAGGACTTCACACCATCATGCCAAAACCAGCAGCAAAAAGAAAGACAATAATGCAAAAGAAACTACACTGTAACGTCAGTGAACTATACAGAAGGACTATACATAAACATGCATTGAAACCCCACCAAGAGAGCTAATCTATCTATTTGCACCTTAAGATTTGTTCTTAGATCATACCTCTATAGTTGATGGATAATCACTTATCATTATAGATTCTTTCTTCACAGAACTCCCACAAGCAGAAAGACGCTGCCATAATTCTTCAGTGATAAATGGCATAAATGGATGGAGTAATCTCAAGTCATTATCCAAAAAGAGCCACAAGGTGTCTTGAGCAATCTCGAAGATGCAAGTTCTTGCTTGTCACCAGCAAAATATGGTTTGTTTACTTCTATAAACACATCACACAACTGAAACTGCCACCATGAATATACCGCAGTTGCTGCATCCGAGAAATTATAAGATCCCAGGGAAGATGGTTTTTGCTATGGCTTTGTTAAGTGCTGAGAGCATCCACTGGCAGCTAAAAGGCAATTCAAAAGGAGCTACCCCTTGTTGGAGGGGTGTAATCTTCACCCAGTTTACTCATGGCAAATGTAATGGCATTCCACAGTTTGTTCTACCATTGACGATACCCAACCACTCTCTGGATATCCATATTGATTTTGTCAGTCTGCAGGACAAATAAAGAAAGTGGACCATATCCAAAGAAAGTTATTCCAATATCCTCTGCTGGCTTTAAATAATTTGCTCAAGGACTACCAACTTAATCAGAACTTGATATTACCTGTTCCCAGATAGGCGTAGTATGGAGTACAACCATTTTCTTGACGGAAGAAGACCATCACTGTTCACTCATTCTGTTGTTATCAAAATAGTCACCCCTGATGTATGCCAATAAGAACCTGTGTCATATCAGTGCAAAAAGCTCATATTTTCTCCACATTACAGTTCACGGGGAAAGAATGCTTGACAAAAACGATCGTCCGTGTTCGGCTGACACACAAAGGTCGAAGGAATGACCTCTTGTTTCCTAATATGGTGGGCAATCCTCAGCTCATGATATAGCTTTTTTGAGGTTGTGTTACACCGAATATTGATTTTCTTAACATGGTGTTGTCCACGCTGCAAATGTCCGACCCTGGGCGTGTGTGTGTTTTGGGGGGGGGGGGGGGGGTTTGTTAAACTGTCTCGCTTAGGTTGAGGAAATGACTTATTGTCTCATTATATGGTTATGCGCAATCCTCGCCAAATGAGCTAGCTTTTTAGAGTTAAATTAGGTGCAAGGTCCATTTAGTTAACAATCTCCTCGTACTCATGTCATTGTCCGATGTTAAAATGGTCATCCTTGGTATATCCCAAGAAGAATCTGGCTCATATCAAAGAAAATTGCCTGTCAACTCTACATTACTATCCACAGGAATCAATTTCTACACCAAAGCTTCTCATGTGATCCATCAAAATATTCGCCAAACTAGCAATTGATTTAAAATGTCCCATAGATACGTCTTCAGCTGTAAAGCAAAAACTTTGATTGTTTATCTCAATCCAACTATAACCAGGATCCCTTTTGAGTCTTTTGTCTTTCATCAACTTTTGCACTCTTGCTGCCTGGTCCCAGTATCCTAAACTAGCATATAAATTTACCAGCTGCAAATGGGTAGAGGTAGACCACGGTTCCAGCGCAAGCCTATTCTTTGCAGCCTCAATGCCCAACCAAAAGTTCCCCTGAAGCCTGCACGACATAAGCAAAGAACCCCAGATAACACCATTTGGTTGGATAGGCATCTTCTTGATAAACTCCCGAGCCTCTTCTAGTAACCGTGCTCGTCCAAGAAGATCCACGATACATGCATAATGGTCTAGCTCTGGTTTCACACCATAGGCCCCCATCGTATCAAAGTAAAACATGCCCTCCTTGACCAGACCAGCATGGCGGCAAGAAGATAATACCCCGAGGAAAGTAATGGAATCAGGTCTCACTTTTTGCTTCTTCATTTCCTCAAAAAGTTCAATAGCTTGAACTGCACGTCCTTGCTGTCCATATCCACAAATCATCGAATTCCACGAAACCAAATCTATAGACTTAGTATTTCCAAATATATAAAGAGCATCATTTACTTCCCCGCATTTACAATACACCGATAAAAGGGCATTCGCAACGTGCACATAGGACTCGAAACCCCTACGAATTATCTGACAATGAAGACTCTTGCCATGACCAAAACAACCACTACCCATACACGCGCTCAACAAGCTCGTAAACGTGAACTCATTAACATTCAACGCCAACCCCATCATACCCTTATAAAGTTTCAAACACATATCTAACTCACTCTCTTGAGCAAATCCATTTATCATCGCACTCCACGACACAACATTTCTCACAGGCATTTCATCAAACACTCGAAAACCATCCACCACCCCTCTCATTTTACTATAAAAAGTGATCAAAGAACTACCAACATAAACATTTGATAAAAACCCATTAACAATAACTAAACAATGAACTTGAATCCCTACATAAAAATCTCTTCTTAATGCACATAAACTTATAGCATTTGATACTAAACTAACCCCTATTTTACACTTTTCTTTATGAAACCTAAAAAGCAATGAAATTGAATTTTCTTCCATTGAATATGTAAAAATTGGATTTTTATCAAATGGGTTCGAGCCGTAAAAACAGCCACTAATGCTTGCATCAGGATAGGCTGCGTACCTCACACTTCTTGGGTTACGGCCCTTCCTCGGACCCTGCATGAACGCGGGAGTTTTTTGCACCGGGCTATCATATGAGTGTTGTGTAATTTGTTCACAATGTGTTTGATAAAAGTCCTGAATGAGTGTTTGGTGATTCTTGGTGGTGGCAATTGGGTCTGGGGCTAAAATTTCAATGAGTTTTTGGCCCTTTAATGGTTTCTTGGTTTTGGTTACTGTTTGTAAGGCAAGTGATAATTTTTTTTTCAGGCCATAATGTGAAAGGAGATTGGTCATTCCTGCAAATTTTTATGTAGTTGCAGTATATTCATCTAGAGTTCAAACTTAACAAGAGCACGAGAATTTAAAAGCTGCTCATTTTTATAGGTGTCAGAATATCTATATCTATATCTATATCTATATCTATATCTATATTATATTAAAAGGAGGGTAGTAAGCCATACACATAAAGCCAAGTGTAAGTATTTTAGGATGCCACATGCAAGTTCTTAGGACAAATATAACTACTTTAGTTAGGTTGTTAAATTTTAGAATTTGAATTTAATTTAAAACCTAATCTGTAAAATAATTGAAAGTGAGAAATTTTAAACGTGAATTAACACGTTCACACACACGTTCTTTAGCATTTGAAACTAATTCAAATTCTGATTTAAGAAAAAGTCTAATTCAAAGTTAACCTTATTTTTATTTTAAAATCAGTTTGAAATTTTCCAGTTTCACAATTGCTTATGCAGCAGTTTCATACATTTCCTAAAAATTCTCCTACGTGCAGATCCAGCATATATCCTATGTAGAAAAAGGCACGATCCTGGAATCAATTGGAGAAAACTTCAAAATGAAGTCAAGATTATGGATGCTAGAAAAGGTCTAAAATTGGAAAATAAAAAGGTGAATCTTTTTCCACACTGAATATTAACTGGCTTTCGATTTCTGTTATCAAGCACAATTAAAGATACTCCTGAAATGTAGCAATTAAATTTTCACATATATTTTGTATATATATGCACCGACATGTAGATTTGATTCGTAATTTGTTGTACTATTTTAATTTACACTTATGATTGGTCCTAACACAAAACTCAGTTATTGCATTTGGTTTGCTTTAAATAATGTCACATGATGAAAAGGTTGGTAATTTCTACATGTATATATGTATTGGCATAAATGGTAAGATCTATAACTGCTGCATTGAATTAATTGTGTCTTTCACCTGTCCAATTCCTTTTTAATTCTACTGATGATGACATGGTATGAACTAATCTTTCTTCAGCATTGTGACAGTTGGACTTCATCACTGGTTTATCCATTTCCAAGATGCAATGGAACTTGAAGGTTCGAGTTTTGCAATGGTGGCATGTTCCAGATTGTGATAAGCCAACAACACGTTCTCGCTTGAATTAACTTTACAGGATGAAAAAGGTACCGTTAGAGTTTTTTTTTTTAAATTACAAATTATTGATATATGAACATTAGGAGATGCAACTTCGTTTATGGTGACATAAAATTCATGTCTGTGCTTATGTTTGTCTCCGATTTCTCTTTATATTAAAGTTGATAGTTTCCTTTAGACTCATTATTTTTTATTAGTTTGAAGGAAAATATAATACTAACAGACTATTTTAATTTTTAAGCATCAGATGACTGCATATGAAACTCTTATAAAAATCAAGGAATCATCGGCATCGAAGGTTGTTTTGTGCGATTATGGCAGGTTCCAGATCACGAGAAGCTGAACAAACCATTTTTGATTGAATTGATTGTGCATGATAAAAAGGTATCATATGATGCTTTTCAAATTTGTTCGACATGATTATATAAATTTCTTATATTTATGCTTAGCACAAGCCTTCTATCAATTCACAAATAAATGCTCTTATTGCAAGCGTTCTTTATGAAGTGTTTATATATTCATTTATGTTCGTGTATTTACTTATAAAGGAGATACGTTATTGCAGTAATACAAAAATTATATGAGTTCAGATGGTAAAGCTCAGCTCTAAACACCATGAAAATACCATCCAAACTTTTGTGTCCTAAGACGGAAATGGTGTGATCGATGAGATCAATTTTAAAATGCTCCTTCCCCTTGCAAACTATCTGTAGGAAAACGAAAGAAGAATCCTGAAGTGTCGAAATACAAAAAAAAAAATGAAAATGACTTATGCATAAGCTAAATAACAATGAGAGACAATAGATACCATTATGAAAGTACTTCCATTTTTGTTGTTTCTGCTTAATAGATAGATTTTGAACTCATGCAGCGATATGTTTTCACAAAATCAGGACATCGATATAAAGGCACCTTTTAATTTGGAATAGATCAGAGACATCATCTTGGAAGGTAGTTAGGACAAAAGTTGATTATGTTAGGTAATAAAATTGAATTTGAAATTTTAAATGGAAAGCTAACTATTTGATGAATCTAAAAAAAGATAAAATCCTTTGGTAGACGGGTGTTCTAAACGGAAAGTTAAGTTTTCAAATTAGAATCTTAGGCAGTTATCACGATAAACACGTTTAGGGTACTAAACATGAATACTATTTTTAGATTTTTATAGAAACAAATAATTTAGAGTAAATATTTTTTAAATTCAAAGCTTATCTTGAAATTATTATTTTTGAATTTGAAATTGTTACAACTTCCTCATTAACGTCTTACTGCTTTATCATTGGCATCATACTAACTACATTTTCCAATTTGAGATTATTACATTTTCTGAACACAGTTTTACTGCTTTATCATTAGTATTATCGTGATACCAGGCTTTCAAATTCAATTATACTAAAGGAAAAAGAGTACTTTTTTCTTAGGTTTCAAGTTCATATGACAGTCTTAAATTTGATATGATGTTTTTTCCTTTATTGGGGATATATGCATTCAGTTTTTGCTGTGAAAGGAATAAAACATTTTCCAAGGCAAGGTTAGAAAGTTGTACATCAATAATTATAATAAGTATTACACAAGTTTGAATTTGAATTTAAGTCTCTGGGCTTCGATGATATTTTATACTTTAACACTAACCTTTATAAAGTAATATTATAGGTTAGCATCATTCTGTGAGATGCATCAAGTTGTATTATAAGCTGTATTTTCGTCCTTTTTTAATTTTATTTTGCAGGATACCAAAAATCAAGTAGTGCTGAGATGTACAAAAATGGATTGCGCTCTGCATATCATGTTGTTCTTATACAATCTATTATTCTACTTTTTTCTATGGTTATTTATCTACAATTATGTTTAGCATGTTATTCGATTCTCCTTTACATTAACAACGCACACTTGGCAACATGATCGAGCTTTGTTCACTAGCTGTTTAGTTTGCATTTAAGGTAAGTGTATTCTTGAGTTTCATGCATCTTTTTGTCAATGACAGGAAAAACTTTAGTTTTCTTGAGATTGTGATGTGGAAGAAACTAAATTTGAAGAATGCTGGTAAGTGAAAAGATCTCAATTTATATAGAAGAGAATCTTGCCTGCAGATAAGTCATATTGAAAACTTTAAGAACCAAACAAGTTGTTAACTTGCAGGCACATCTTTTTACTATAATCAGCAATATGGTTTATTCTAACAGATGACATTTGTATGTTAATTGGATAGATATAGATAGATTTTTATTTTTTTTCAATGCAGATAGGCTGCCTTGCTCTATCATCAATCGGCAATACGTAATTGTGACAACTTCCAAGTTACTAAAGATGATGTTGAGAAGATCCTAGACAACTGACTGACAAGAATGCACTAAAGGAAGTTGATTATGTTCAAGCCTGCGCGTGCTCTGTCACATATTAGAAGCATGAAATTTTGTGATGACCAATGATACAAAATCTTACAATGATTCTGCATTGAAAGAATTTTTCAACTATAAAAACTTCCCGGTATTTTCTAGAGATTTTTCTACAGATTCAGGCAAGGATGACCTTGATCATGATGTACTAAATTTTGCTTTTGACGAAGAAATCTCTTCAGATTCAAAGGTCTTTATATTGGAGAAAGATGTCTAAGATCTTTTCGTTTACGTTTTCCAAATTTCTTAGACAGATGAATCTTGCATATGCTATTTTCTCATCTTCAAAAGTTGATCTATGAGTGTAGTTCTTTTAAAAAAATTATGTGGACTTGGGTTAGTAAGTACAAAGGAAACTACGAGGTTTGATCTCCTATAATAAAGCATTTAGAATTAAACATCCAAGTTGGTAGAAAAAATACATAGTTCCAAAATCAAGTTGACTTATGTCAAAAGTATATTTCTTTCTTAGCAACCAAATGATAAAGGGTGGTTCAGAGATAAGTATTATTTGGTAAGGTACTTAAGAATATGAGACTATGTTAGTACTATGGAAAATATCAGTAGTTCTATCACCTTTTGAGATAAATAGCATGAGGGACACCAACGACGAGGCAGGGAGGTCTATTACGATCTAATGTTCTCTAATATATCAAATTACAATTATAGTGGTTGTGCATCGCGCGAGTTCAAATTTTATATGTTTTTCTAATTTAATAGATTATTTTGATTGTTTTCGTTGTTTTTAGGCCTGATACTCCAGCTCCTCTCAGTACTTGGAAAGTATGTTACGATTAAAAGTCATTCTTATGATTTTATTTTATTGCTCAAATTCATCACTATTTAAATTTTATCAATAAAATATTATTTGTTTAAAATGTCACTTGGTAATTAAATTTGCTACAATCAGTTTTTGTGGGTATCCGTATATTCGCCGCGACCATACTAGTTCTCTTTAATGGGAGTTTTTTTTTTATTTTTTATTTTTATTTTTATGCATTTGGACAACATTTACTTGAGGTGGAAAATAAAGCTAGATATTTGATAAATAATAGGGAGTAGAAAATTGTGTGTGAACATAAATTTTATTTGAATATCAAAGATATTTTGAGGTACTTGAATTATCATCGAATACGAAACCATTTAGAAAAGAAAATGCCGACCATCCGAATATTGATACGGATATCAAACTTTTTCTTACTTTATATTTTAGGAGTCTTATAGCCTGTTTGGCCAAGTTTTTGGAGGTTAAGAATGCTTTTTATTTTTTTACATAAAAATAGTTATTTTAAAAACTAAAATATTTGTGTGGTTGTTTTACTAGCTAAGCTTTGGCCGATTTGCAAAAATATGACACGGAAAGCAATGGTTTACCTTTTCGCCCGCGCTAACAGAAGATTTGCAAAAATGTCCCGTTAAGCTTTAATGAAAAAAATCCGGGGCCAAAACTCGCCTTTATATTTTTCCACTTTTCAACACTTATCCCTTCAAGTATTGGCAATAGACAATACTTGTCGTACTTGGCCGTAAGTCTTGGCAAAAAGGCAAGATTTGCCTTTGACCCCTGCTCGATTTGCCAACACTTGAACGGCAACTGTTGGCAAAAGACAACACTTGCCGCACTTTGTCGTAAATCTTTACCCTTCCAGTCTTTCCTGCATTCTCGCCATATAACTTGAAGTATTAGCAAAACAACACTTGTCCTTGAAGTATAGCCAATTGCCAAGACTTGCAAAAATTTTGCCTTGAAGTCTTGGCTCCTGAATAAATAAGGGCATTTTGTTAAAACATTCCTTAGCGCAGGCAATTTTGTAAAACACTCCTTATGGAAGGTATGCGGTGAAATTTTTTGCTAAGCTTTTGATACAAAAAAATTCACCGCATGCCCTCCATTAGAAGTGATTTTACAAAATTGCCCGCGCTAAGGAATGCTTTAGCAAAATGTCCTTATTTAGTCCGGAGCCAAGACTTCAAGGCAAAAGTTAAGTCTTGGCAATTGGCTATACTTAAAGGGCAAGTGCTGTTTTGCCAATACTTCAAGTTATATGGCGAGAATGCAGGGAAAACTGGAAGGGGCAATTGCCAAGACTTACGACGAAGTGCGGCAAGTATTGTCTTTTGCCAACACTTGTCGTTCAAGTGTTGACAAATCGAGCAGGAGCCAATGGCAAGTCTTGCCTTTTTGCCAAGACTTACGGCCAAGTGCAGCAAGTATTGCCTATTGCCAATACTTGAAGGGATAAGTGTATAAAGCAGAAAAATATATAGGCAAGTCTTGGCCCCGGATTTTTTTCATTAAATCTTAGCAGGGCATTTTTGCAAACCATCTGTTAGCGCGGGCAAAAATGCAAACCATTGCTTCCCATGTCATATGTTTGCAAATCAGTCCTTTTGATAAAGAATTAATAATTTTTGAATAGTAGCAGCAATTTTTTTTTAGTATTTAAATCGTAGCTGAAAAAAATAGCTTATTTAAAAAAATCAATTTTTTGGTCATTTGGGACTAGTCGTATCAAATTTGATATTTAACTCAAATAAGTATTAGTATATTTATTTTTGTACTTAAGCACTTATTTCAAATATTGATCAGACAAAACTAATATCAAAAGCACTTCTCAATAATTTGGTCAAGCACAAACTCCAACTCTCACAAAATATTTTTTTGAAAAGAACTTCTTAAAATAACCTTGTTTTTGGTAGCTTGGCCAAATAGAAAAGAATAACTCATGTTGCACGGTCAAGTGTAGTAATTGATTTTAGGATTTTTTAAATAAAAGTACAAGTTTTAGAGTTTAATTACCAAACATAGCAACATTTTAGTAAAAGTACCCTATATAGAGGAAAACATGAGATAATTACAAACATAGCAAAAACATAGCAATATTTTCTCATAACATACCAAATCCTTACATTCTTCCTTCTACTTCCCCACTATCACTTTTGTTCCTCATTGTATTGGGTAAAAATCATCGTCTTCGGTCAACACCTCGAGTTGGTAGACCGAAGAAAAAACGAGCTGACGCTCCGAAGGGAAAATAATCGATCGTGGCTGAACCACCTAGGTCAACGCCCGAAGGCGCGACCGAAGAGAAATTAAGTCTTGAACTTCGGGTCACGGCACCCCATTCGGATAATAAGGTCAAACGACCGAAGCCTTGTGGCAAGGCTTCGGTTACCACCTCGGTCCCAACGGCTTTGCAGCCCACTACTCTGCTCCACTAACTCATCCATGTTGCTGATCAGATCGTGGGAGGAGTGCAAGCTGGTGATGGAGAACGTGGGCAAGGTCCCTAGGCCTATAAATAGAAGCTCATTTTGTATTATAAGGATCCAGAAATATATACCAAAACTCTGTCCAAATTTGTACTGAACATTCATATATTGAAAGCAAGTTGTTTTACGCATTTTCGTCTATTTCGTGTATTATTTACCGCTTTGATACAAAGATTTGCTTATATTCGAATCCAAATTCGATTTGTATACCTAAAAACGATTTAGGCCCATACAAATTGGCGCCGTCTGTGGGGATATAAGCAATAACGCTTTGTTCCAAAGTTCGAAATCCGTTTTTCATCAAGAAATTTGTGATCTAACGCTATGGCTGATAACAACAATGGTGGTAATGGTGATCGGGTTGACGTTCCGACGAACCAACAATCCTTCACCCCAATGACAACCGAAGAATTTCAAATGTATGTTGTCACCACACTAAGAGCTCTCCAAAATAAGCAGGATGAGCAGGCTAGTATCAACGCCGAGTTTCGCGCTTCGCTAGAAGTGCGAAACAGCACCGCCCCAAACGGCACCCAGCCCTCGGCTCCTGGTGGAGGCACCCCGCCTTTCGTTCCTCCGGGTGCGACAACAGGGGGACCTCACAACGGAGCCGCGTCTGGGGGCTCGGGGAGTAATCCATCTTCAATGCCACACTTCGGGACGGTTCCCACCATGGCAGAAACAACGTCCTCGGTCGACGTTGAAAGAATGAGTACAGAAATCGAGGCTCGCATTGAGGCGCGCGTCGAAAAACGCCTCGAGCGCGTACCGGGGATAAGCAAGGAGGAAGATGATCTTGACATCGAGCAATATAGGGAACAACCCTATAAGCCCGAAGCAGCGCCGGCTCCAACTCCCGTGGGTTTCAAACTCACATTCCTCAAAAAGTACGATGGGACAACTGATCCCAAGGAGCATGTTAGAGAATACATGTCCATGGTAAAGAGCAACGACTTGACGTCCACACAGCTCGAGTCCATGTTCTTAAAGAAGTTTGGTAGTTCGTTGGAAAAGGGTGCCCTTCGGTGGTAGCTATGTTTGCCACCGGGGTCAATCTCCTCGTTCAAAGAACTATCCAGCGCCTTTGTCAAAGCTCACATCGGCGCGCAAAAGATCCTCCAGAGGAAGGAGGATATATGTGAAGTGAAACAGTGGCCCGGCGAGCCCCTTAAAGAATTTCTCGAGCGATTCCACGCTGAGCGCATGGAATTGCCTCGGATGGATGACACCTTGGCCATCATGGCCTTTGAAAAGGGTATCAATAGCCGCAATTCTGGCGCTGCAGCTGAATTGCGTAAAGAATTACAGCAGTATCAGGTCCTGACATGGGAGGATCTGCATAGACGCGCTTACTCCAAGATCAGATTGGAGGAAGCAGAATTCAAAAACCGAGGTTACAACTACAACAACCGAGGTGACACTTCGAACCGCGCCGACGCGCCGCGAAATAATTCAAAGGGGAGGTATGAGCCTTACACCTCGCCCAGGCAACATGTTAGTCAAAGGTTGGGAAACAACCCCGGCAACTCGTACTCAACCACTCATATAAGCCAAAGGCTCGGGGGGAAGGTTCAAGCCAACGTGAACCAAAAGAATCCCTCGAGCTCCGCTTCGGTCCCAAGAAAGGATCTACCACGGATCCAGGATTACAACTTTAACATTTCGACCTCGGAGCTGGTCGACGTTGTCAAAGGGACAGCCGGGGTGAGGGTTCCCAAAGACATGAGAACCCCGGCAGACAAGAGAGATCACAATCTACGTTGCGAATTTCACGCAGATTATGGTCACAGAACCGAGGACTGCAAAGCTTTGCGCCTCGAGGTAGCTCACCTACTGAAAAAAGGAGTCTTGGCTCAGTTCCTCACTGACAAGGGGAAAGAAAATTTTTCCAAAAATCGAAGTGAAGGACCACCTCGAGCTCCACCCCTTGAAAGAGTGGTGAACGTTATAACCGGGGGGTCAGAAGTAAACGGCGTAAACTTCGCCGCAGCCAAGAAGTTTGCTAAGCTCTCCATCACCATGGAGAAGAGGACCCGAGTAGGTGGCTCGGGCAAAGATATCGTCTTCGACGAGGATGACTGTGATGGGATGATGTTCCCCCACCACGATGCTCTAGTCATCATGCTTAGGATCAACGACTCCGATATCAAAAGAGTCTTGATCGACCCCGGCAGCTCAGTGAACATCATCAGCTACGGGGCCATTAAGCAAATGTGGCTAAAAGGGGAGATTATTCCCAAATCAACGGTGTTGGCTGGCTTCAACAATTCAACTGAGAAAACGTTGGGCGAAATCACCTTAAAGACGTTCGCCGAAGGAGTCACCAAGGAGACGATGTTCCAAGTTATGCCCGAGGATCTGGCTTACAATGTGATCCTCGGAAGGCCATGGATCCACGCCATGGAGGCCGTTCCCTCCACTTTACACCAAGTGATCAAATTCCCAACGCCTTGGGGAGTTCGATCAATTCGGGGGGAACAACGAGTAGCTAGGGAATGCTACTCGGTTGCATTAAAAAGTGGAGTCACCCCGAGCGGGCCAAAAAAATAGCAACCAACGCAGCCGGGGTCGATCGAGGCGAGTCTCCAAAGTGAAATTGAAAAGATCCCGGCGTGCGTGCAAGAGCCTCGGAAGCAAAAGGTCGAGGACTCAACTATCGAAGAGCTGGATTCTTTCACTCTATCGAAGGAATTCCCAGAGAGGAAAGTACACATCGGCTCGGAGTTGGACCCCGAGTCGAAAGAAGCGATTATGGAAGTTTTAAGGTCCAACCATAACTGTTTTGCCTGGGCCCATTCAGACATGACGGGTATCGATCCGGAGATCATGACCCATAAACTGAATGTGGACCCAAAGTTTACCCCGGTAAAACAGAAGAGAAGGCCACACGCCGGGGTAAAAAAGAAGGCGATCGAGGACGAAACCACCAAGCTGCAGGAGAATGGTTTCATTAGAGAAGTGAAATACCCCGAGTGGCTAGCCAATGTTATGGTCGTGCCGAAAAAGAATGGCAAGTGGAGAATGTGCGTTGACTACACCGATTTGAACAAAGCTTGCCCCAAAGACTCTTATCCATTGCCTCAGATAGATAGGTTAATAGACTTCACGGCTGGACACAAACTATTAACTTTCTTGGATGCGTACTCGGGCTATAATCAAATCCTCATGGACCCGAAGGACGAAGAAAAGACCTCGTTCATCACTGACCGAGGTACCTTTTGCTACAAAGTGATGCCCTTCGGTTTGAAGAACGCCGGGGCGACTTACCAAAGGTTGGTATGTCGTATGTTCAAGGAATACATCGGGAAGTCTATGGAAGTCTACATAGACGACATGCTCATCAAATCGATCCGAATGGAGGATCATTTGAATCATCTGAGGGAAGCTTTTGCTGTGTTGAGACAATACGGTATGAAATTGAACCCTGAGAAGTGCGCCTTCGGCGTGGGATCAGGCAAGTTTTTGGGATTTATTGTCTCCGAGCGGGGAATCGAAGCTAACCCAGATAAAATCAGAGCAATTGAGGAAATCCCCGAAGAGCTTACCGGGGTAAAAGAAGTTCAACGCTTGACTGGCCGAATCGCTGCCTTGAGTCGCTTTATCTCAAAGTCCTCGGAGCGGTGCCACAAATTCTTCTCCGTCTTGAGAAAAAACAACCACTTCGAATGGACACCGGAGTGTAAACAAGCGTTGAAAGACTTGAAATAATATTTGGCTAACGCACCGTTGCTTGCCAAGCCAAAAGAAGGGGAAACATTGCTTGTCTATTTGGCAGTGTCCGAGGTGTCGGTGAGTGCTGTGATGGTTCGGGAAGAAGATGGCAAGCAGCAGCCCATCTATTATGTGAGCAAGACACTCCTTGATGCTGAAACCAGGTACCCACACTTGGAAAAATTAGCACTCGCTTTACTCATTACTGCTCGGAAACTACGGCCCTATTTTCAATGTCACCCAATAGCGGTAGTTTCAACCTTCCCCTTGAGAAATATATTGCACAAGCCTGAGTTATCGGGGAGGTTGTCCAAATGGGCGGTTGAGCTAAGTGAATATGACATCACTTATCAACCTCGAACTGCCATCAAATCTCAAGTCTTGGCAGACTTCGTGGCTGATTTCAGCATTCGGATACTGCCCGAGGCGGAAAAAGAAAGCTCCGAGGCGAAGGGATCCCCTTTGGGGCTGTGGATACTGCACACCGATGGGGCAACGAATTCAAAAGGCTCGGGTTTAGGCATTCTGTTGAGAACACCCACCGGGGAGAGGATTAGGCATTCAGTTCGATTCAAAAAGGTCACCAACAACGAAGCAGAATACGAAGCGGCTCTAGCGGGCTTAGAGCTAGCTAAAGAAATGGGGGTTGACAGAATCGAACTAAGATGTGATTCACAATTGGTGGTCAACCAGATCCTCGGTGATTACACGGCTCGAGAGCCCAGAATGCAGCTTTACTTGGATCGGGCACAGAGGATCCTAGCCCAATTCCAAGAATGGAGTGTCAAACAAATACCTCGGGAAGAAAATACCGAGGCTGATGCCTTGGCAAATCTTGGTTCGGCCATTGATGAAGCTCACTCGGGGACTGACTCGGTGGTTCGGTTGCTGTCCGCCCAAATGAGAGAGATGAAGTTGCAAGTCAATTCGGTTGACAATCGATGGGATTGGCGAAGTAAGTTCATCTCATACTTCGACTCGGGGACTGTTCCCCAAGATAAGAAAGAAGCAAAAAAGCTAAGGACCCAAGCGGCCTCGTATCACATGATCGAAGGCAATTTATACAAGAGGTTGTACTGCGGCCCGATGGCCAAATGCTTGGGCCCCGATGAGGCGAGGTACGTGATGGCCGAAGTACACAAAGGCGAGTGTGGAAATCACTCGGGGAGGAAATCGTTGGTGCGTAAATTGTTAAGAGCTGGGTATTACTGGCCCACCATTAGCGCCGATGTGAAAGCCTTCGTGCAAAAGTGTGACAAGTACCAGCGCCATGGGCAAATGATCCACCAACAGGCCGAGCCTCTACACTCGGTGGTATCACCATGGCCCTTCATGAAATGGGGAATGGACGTTGTCGGACCACTACCCAAAGGAAAATGTGGTGTTCGGTTCATCTTGGTGTTGACTGATTACTTCACAAAATGGGTAGAAGCCACAGCGCTCACCGAGGTAAAACAGAAGCAGGTAATCGACTTCATCAAAAAGAATATTATCTACTGGTTCGGCGTCCCAAAAGAAATCGCTTGCGACAATGGCAAACAATTCATGGGGGCGGCTATCACTGACTTTTTTAAACAATGGGGAATCAAAAGGATAGCCTCGACTCCCTACCATCCAAGTGCTAATGGCCAGGCCGAATCTTCAAACAGGATCATAATTGAGAATTTGAAGAAGCGACTCGATGAGAAGAAAGGCCCTTGGCCCGAGGAGTTGCCCGGGGTTCTGTGGGCCATGCGAACAACGGAGAAGAACAGCACCGGTGAGACCCCTTTTTCATTAGCCTACGGCATGGATTCTCTCATCCCAGTGGAAGTGGGCGAACCAAGCCTTCGGTATGCTCACACAACCGAAGATGCCAACCAAGAGGCGATGCGCATTGAGCTAGACTTGCTCGAAGAGAAGAGGGAATTAGCTTTGGTTCGGCTTGTTGCCCAAAAAAGACAGATCGAAGCGTACCTCAACAGGAAAGCTAAATTTAGGGACTTCAAGGTGGGAGATTATGTGTTGAAAACCGTGAATCAATCAACAAAGGAGGACAACGGGGGGAAGCTTATCGCAAATTGGGAAGGGCCCTACAAGGTCAAAGCAATCGTTGGAAAAGGCTCTTATCAAATCGAGTCTCTTCAAGGCGAACCCGAGCCGCTGAACTGGAACATTTCTCATCTAAAGCGATACTACTTTTAGCCAAGGTAAATATCCTTCAACTCTATCAATTAAACAGCCCCGAGCCGAACGACGCTCCCATGGCATTGATAAACAATGTACTAACTCACTCCTCGTTCCACCTTTTTTGCTCGACCTTTTCAGGAAGCAAACCGAACCGATTCCAGTGCTCGGATCCTCATCGAGATTCACAACCGAACACTGGGGGGAGTGAGAAGGGTTGACACCGAGGTCGACATCGAGCCTCCCAACCGATGCTTATCTAGCCGACAACCGGGGACTGCTGCCCGAGGACTAGATTTAGTACATTGTAAATTAGCCCGATAGCGGCATGTTTTAGTTTGAAGTTCGTTAATTCGTTTCTTACCCAAGGTCCGTCCCGACTTGGTTTTATGTACATAGCCTTTTGGCTCGTTGATATTAATAAAACGACTTCGGGTACTCTCATTCTATCCATGTGTTATTACTTGAGCCGCGCATTGCATCGACTCGAGGACGAGACGTCGTCCTAAGTTCGCACCGGTCAAATTTAGCTTAAAGCCTTGCAAGCATATCATTTATTTTCAAAAGTGTTCGATACACATGAAAAATAAACACGCAAAATTCACAAAGCGATCTTTCATTAAAAGCCCGAAGGCTGAAGCTATATACATCCAAAAATGGCCCGAAGGTCAAACATAAATACAAAGGCCCGAAGGCCAACATCCAAAAAAGGCGCGAAGGCCTCAAAAAATGAAAGACATCAAAAGTTTACTAAGGCAACGCCCCATCAGCATCTCCGCTGCCCTCTTCGGCACTGTCGCTTTCATCATCTGATCCTTCGCTTGAGGGAAGTTCGTCCACAATTCTTTGGGCCTCGGCAGCAGCCTCCCTCGCTTTGACGATCTCGTCCTCAAGCACGATCTGCCCGGCCTGAACCTGCTCGAGGGCACCGAGCCTAGTCTTGACCATGGCCCATGTTTCTTCAAATTTGGCCCTTGTTGATCTAACCTCGGCCCGCTCGTTAAGGTGGGCAACTCGCCTCTCAAGCCTGGATACCTTGGCCCGAAGGGCTGGCACTTCGTCCACTTGGCGTTGCAGCTCAAGAAGTTTGGCATTATATCCCCCGAGCTTGCCACGATACCTCTCCCCCGCCTCAAGGGCTTCGGTCTTTGCCCTGAACAATTCAGCTTCGAGGCGGGCATTTTCAAGACTGAGCCTCGAGCGTTCAGCAGTAAACTCATCCATCGCAGCTCGAACACGAGCCTCAGAGGACTCTGCAACCGCCCGAAGGTCGTCCTCGGCTTTTGCCGCCACCTCGTTGGCACGCTCCAGCTCGCTGTTCAGGATTGCGAACCGAGCTTCCAACTCGGCGACCTGCCCTTTGAGGACCTTTTTCTGACCATCCCAAGCGGTAGCAGCTGCTTGAAGTTCCTGGGCTCGATCTCGTTCGAGGTGAACAGCTCGCAGCGCGAGGACAAAGCTCTGCGTTTGAAACACATGTCAGCGCTCAAAGTTTGGTAAGGCGTATTATGTTAAAAAGACACTAAGACTTACCCGAAGAGCAGAAGCGGCTGAAACACCCATCAAACTCATGGGATTGAGATTCCGAAGGCCATGAGCTTCAGCTGGCCCGAGCAGGCCGTCAAGAGACATGATGTCCTCTTTCGTAGCATCTAACAAATTAGCATCGGGATATATCTCCAAAGCCCGAGCTGCAACGTTGGTGGGCTTCGAAGAATCCCTTGAAGCTTTGACCATGCTCTTGATCAACCCTCCGCTCGCCTTCGCCTTTCCCTTTCTTTTTGCGGCCTCTTGGTCAGATTCCTCCACGTGAATGACCCCGGTTGACCCGCCCACTTCAGCCCTCGCCTCTGGAACAGGCTCGGGGACTGGATCTGGCCTCTCCTCGGGAACCAGAGGAGGGAGCTCCTCATCGCTGGGCACGTCGACGAGCCCCCGACGTTTAGTGATCAGAGTTTCAGCAACGGGGGCAGCAACCTCTTCAACTCGAGGACCTTTCGCTGTGGTGGCCCGCTTCGAGCTCGCCCTTTTCCTCTTAGCACCTGAGGCAGGAAGAGGAGCAATGTGCCTAACATAAGTATGAGTGGCAGTGGAAACACAAGAAAACCTACCCAAGAAAATTTCACCTTGTGAAGCCCCTTGGCTCGAAGAGGCTTTAGTTTTCTTCTCCTCGATGAGCTTCTTCGCCATTGCTGCCATCTTGGCAACCCCCTCGGTGACGTCGGTCACCAGTTTCTCGCTTCTCTTCGCCCTCTTGTTTCCTCTCTCTTCCTCTCCGCCCTCCGCCTCGGCTTCCTCTTCCTCGTCAACCTCTCTCACGGCCTTGCTGGGGAGACCTATGTAATCAAAGTGGAAAAGTTAGTTGAATAATTTAAAATGGAACTCAGCGGCCCGAAGTCAACAACTCACCGTGCCTCTTGCGCGCCCATCGGTTCTCAGGCAGAGCAGCTAACACTATCCACTGCCGTTCGGGGCGTTTTTTCGGCTGCATGACTTCGATCACCCACCCGAGCAGGTTACTCGGAGGCACAACCGCCACTTTTTCAGCTGCGGATAAAAAAAAAAAAAAAGAGGTCGGTTAACAATTGCGATAATCTCAAACCAAAGGAAGAATGGAAATAGGCACTTACGCTGAGCATCCCACGCCTCGGGAAAGCCAGGCTCGGCAGACAGCAGGTTCGTGGGAATGAGCACGAACCGATCGTTCCATCCTCGATCCCCATGATCCTCGCTCTTGCTTAAAATTGCATATGTGCCCCGAGGCAAGAGAGCGACCACCCCGGCTTTGTGGAAATAGGGGTAGTAGAGCGAAATCAAGTGCTGAAAAGTGAATGGCACCCCCGCGGCACCACTCAAATATTCAAGGGCTTGGACGACCCTCCAAACTCCGGGCCCAAGTTGGGCAAGACAGAGGTTGTATGATCTGCAAAATGTGTCAATTATGGGGTGTACAGGCAAATCAAAACCTATGGTGAAAGGGTAAGTAAAAACTGAGGAATATCCTTCAACATGCGTAGACGCGGCCGAGCCAGGCGCCGGGATCCTAATCTCCACTTCGGGCCCCCAGCGGCAGTCTGCCCGAACCGCCGCAATCCTTTCCTCGGTTACGATGCTCGGGGTAACATGAACGGGGACGTTTCTTCTTTTCCCCTTCTGAGCATCTGACTGAGCGTGAACCTTCAAGTCTTTTTCATTGTTAAAGCTTCAGGAGATGACCAACCGAGGGTCAATCTCCACCTCGAGTGGAATTTTCCTCTTTGATTTCCTCGAAGGGCCCACCTCGGTTTCACCCTTCGAGCCGCTAATCTCGCTCACCTCGGCCGCTTCGACCGAGCCACCCACCTCTCTCACATCAGTGGCATCACCACCCTCGATGTCGTCAACTACATCTAAGTCCACATACTCGCTGACCTCAGTTGAGCCGCGACCCGCTTTCGTTTTACGTCTCAAGGGAGTGGGAGCAGCCGATGTGGCTTCACCACCCTCTCCCGCTCCAGCCACCTGCAATGGTGGCACAGAGGGAACGGCTTCGTCATTCACTGCCATGGCCGCAAAACGTTCCGCTCTCTCACCGGAATCGCTTGAGCCTTGACCAGAAATGGTAGCAGAAACATTGGTAGACATGTTGGGAATCAGAAGAGCAAAGTAAAGAGAAATTTTGGATGAAAGGAGTGGTGGTGACAACGGCGGCTGAAAGAGTCTATTGTTCTTCTTCTCAAAGCAAAATGATGAGTGAAGATGAAAAGGGCAGAAGTGAAGTATTTATAGTGTTTGTACACGTGCAAGTAGGTGAAGCTAATGATGACTGAAACATTGGAGAAAACAAAAAGACGGCGTGACCGTTCAGAGACCTATCGCGAGCCGCCACGTAACGCGGAACGGCGACCCTACAGATGCGCAACTTTTTGAAAATTCGTGGATAGGGTTTTGCCACGTCGACTTCCCGCTCAAACTCATTCCACTCCTCGGCGACTTCGGCGTCTACCGAGGAGTGGGGGGACTATCTGTATTGGGTAAAAATCATCGTCTTCGGTCAACACCTCGAGTTGGTAGACCGAAGAAAAAACGAGCTGACGCTCCGAAGGGAAAATAATCGATCGTGGCTGAACCACCTAGGTCAACGCCCGAAGGCGCGACCGAAGAGAAATTAAGTCTTGAACTTCGGGTCACGGCACCCCATTCGGATAGTAAGGTCAGACGACCGAAGCCTTGTGGCAAGGCTTCGGTTACCACCTCGGTCCCAACGACTTTGCAGCCCACTACTCTGCTCCACTAACTCATCCATGTTGCTGATCAGATCGTGGGAGGAGTGCAAGCTGGTGATGGAGAACGTGGGCAAGGTCCCTAGGCCTATAAATAGAAGCTCATTTTGTATTATAAGGATCCAGAAATATATACCAAAACTCTGTCCAAATTTGTACTGAACATTCATATATTGAAAGCAAGTTGTTTTACGCATTTTCGTCTATTTCGTGTATTATTTACCGCTTTGATACAAAGATTTGCTTATATTCGAATCCAAATTCGATTTGTATACCTAAAAACGATTTAGGCCCATACACTCATCTTCTCCATATTTCACTTTTTCTCCCACCATTTCCCCCCAATTCCACTTTTACTCCTCTCATTTTCCCCAATTTCACTTTTCTTCATCCATCGTCAATGTATCTCGTTGAATCTAACTATTTTTGCACCGTATCAACTATTTCTGCACTGTATCTAATTGTTTGTGCACCGTTTCAACTGTTTCTGCAGCACCGTATCTAACTGTGCTGTACCGTTTCAATTGTTTCTGCAGCACCGTATCTAATTGTTTCCGCACCATTTCAACTGTTTCTGCACCACTGTATCTAACTGTTTCTGCACCGTTTCAACTGTTTCTGCAGCACCGTATGTAACTGTTTCTGCAGCACCGTATCTAACTGTTATTGCACCGTTTCAACTGTTTCTGCAGCACCGTATCTAATTATTTCTGCACCGTATCTATTTTGTTCTCAGGTGCCAAAATAAAGGAAACCAAAAACATCTTGACCTTTGACGAGGCAAACAAAAGAAACCATTCCAGAAGTTGAAGGTCTTACTTTCTCTTGAGGTGAGATTTGCGAAATAACTAAGACAATTATGTCGTATACAGAAATCACCTCAGAAAAGTATAGTGGTGTCATTACAGATACAAAGGCAAGACAGATTTTGGATTAAAAGGAAAAGATAAAAATGAAAAGTTAGAAGAAAGTGAGCTTCTCAATCATCATTATCAAGATTGATAATTTTTTCATATGATGTGGATATAGACTATAGAGGAGGAAAGAAGGTGAGGGCCGAGGGGTTGGTGGAAGCTCGGTAAAAACATTTTAATTCCCTTAGTTTCAGAGCGAAACCACATTATTTAGGAAAAAAGTTCCAAATATTTAGAACAAGAAAAGATGGAAAAATAGGAAAACCAACCACCCTCTTGACAATTGACATGCTTTCCTCTGGTTTCTGTTTGGCAGTCTTGGCTTGCATCAACTACAAGTACATTCAAAATTGTTTCAAAAGCAAATTTCCAAATGGAATTGAAGGATTAAGTTGACAACGGGGAATTCACAAGACCAAAATTAGCACTTATGCTTGTTTTCCCTAGTTGAGGCATTCACTTTTGTGGCGATCATCCGTTTCAAAAAGGATGAACCTATTTCTTTTTTAGTCTGTTTCAAAAAGAATGACCTCTTTCTAAATTTGGAAAGAAATTTTCACTTTTACTCATCCTTAAATGATTTGTAGCCACACAAATATCTATAACTTATTTTAGACCACAAATTTCAAAAGTCTTCCCTTCTTTATTAAACTCCGTGTAAAGTCAAATGAGTTCATCTAAAGTGGAACGGAGGGAGTATTATTTTTAGTGTTGGGGTGGTGGGGTAGGTGTGGGGTAATGGAAAAAAGAGAGAGTAAGTGAGAGAATTTTTAATTTGGGAAAAATGGCAAGTGAAAGTGAAATGTGTTAGATTATTGTTAAATGTGTTAGAAAAATAATGCTATGCATTGTAATTAAAGAAATATTGCTATTTTTTATAATTAAGGGTGAAAATTTGTATATTTCTGTAAAAAAAACCCTTGATTTTATGAATATGATGCGCTAGACTCTATATAGGCTTTATAATTTCTATATACTAATTTTTTGACCTTTCTTTAGAAAACAAAAATTATCCTTAATGGGCACCCATCTACACCTCCTAACTTTTTATAGTCACTCCTTTTTTAAGGTTTCTAGTCTCCCGCTTCTTCTTCCCCTTTCTCACCACCATCGCCCCCCTTATACTCTCTTCCCTTTGGCCAATGTAACACAATGTCGTTACCTCTGTGACGAGATTGTGACGTTGTGACAAGATCTCTCTTCCCTCCGACCATTATGATGAGATCTATGATGCAGTGTCGCTTCCGCCTCTCTTTTGCTCTGCCACTGCTTCCTCTTAATCTTCTTCATTTTTTTTTTTGGGAAGATGGTGTCATTGTTGATGTATACACAACATATTTTACCTATATAACAATATATACACAACACACTATACATGTATAATAATGAAAACTGAATGTATATGCACTGCTAAATGAATGTGTATATGCTGAATATAACTGATAAAATTGTGACTATATTGCGTATAACTAAAAAAGATTGTGTACACCGTAAAATTAAGTGTATATGTAATGTAAAAGTGAGGAGACAGGTTGTATACATTGTGACGTTGCTTGTACACACTGTGTATTAACTTGGTGTATACTGACTACAAAAAATAAGAGCTATTAAGAAATACGGGGCGAGAGTTGACCGGCTATTTTAAGAGAGTTATCCTTTTGATTACTTGCCTAAGCATCCAATCCAATTTTGTTGTACAACTACAGTTGCATGTACATTATTGATAATCTAAATTCAAAATGACCGGACAAAACATCTTAAGATGATAGATTATCCATCAAGGAAATCTTGCATGGAAATTTTTTTGGACTTAAAAGTGATTCGATTCGAAAAATCGACTGGATGATATTCTTGCTAAATAATCTCATACCAGATATTCTTGAGTTACCTTAGCAAATCGGCATCGACATATCAAAAACACCAACTTAAGGGGGACTGAGTATATGATCAGGGGCAGAGCTAGAATTTTATATAAAGGGTTTCAAAATATCACACCTAAGATTTGATTATGTGATCTAAAGCTATTTTTGAACCCCTTGGGCACTTTACTAGACTTTTTCATCATTTTAAGGGGTGGCTCCGCCCCTTTGGTTGAACCCCTTTGGTTGAAGGTGGCTCCGCCCAGTATGACATCCTATGGGATTTTATCTCCCTAAATCTCTACACAAATCTTTATTTTATTTCCTAAGATTAAGAGATCCTGCAAGCATATTTCGTTTCATAGTTCATTAACTTCATTGTATTAAAAATACTTATTGTAACATTATATTATTTTACAGACATATGTATATCAATAAACTATTATTCTCTTTTATTGTAAAGTTTTTGCAACAATAAAACTAATTGCAGCAACAACAGTTTCTTTTTGCTTTTTTCCCTGCTTTTTAATTTTTTTCTGTTAACTTTGTGTTTCCTTTCTTCCAATGGGACGTTTGCGACAATGAAATTAATTGATGCAACTATAGTTGCTCCTGAATCCTAGTCCAATGGGACACACGTTTCAACAATGGAATAAATGTTTCAATTAATGGTTCATTTCTTCTTTTGTAACCTCTTTCACTTTGAGAGATGCTTTGAATAGCATAAAATGAATGAGAACACCAATGGAGAAAATTAAACTAAAAGAAGTTCTTCAATGAAACCAGTGAAGAATAAGTCATCACAAGAGCATAAGCTCCCTTCTTTTTCTTGTAAGCAATCTTCTCCATTTTAATATGTATATATTAAATCTTGAACATTCTATTCTACTAGCTCATAATTTATGTACTATTTGAATCACCATTAGTTCATTTTAATGATGCCATAACTTTTAGTCAGCCCTTTACTGCTTTAAAAAGAACAGATTCTAATATAATATTGACTAAAGTATCACTACGAGTAATTAAGATGTTGAACCTTGTAGAGGCAAGTTTATTTTTCATTGCAGGCTTGAGATTCAATACCTCTACTAAGGTATCCATGTTGCTGATAGTATAAAATATTCTTACACAATAAGTACTTTGATGAATTTTTGTGTTATCAAATTAGGATTTGTATAGATAATTACCTATTGTAATAGGTGATCATGACCTGATGTTGTTAAAAAAGTGCCAAACATAAAAGCTAAACTTTTTAAGCATATAGAGTTGTCTACAAAGTGCTACCAATAAAGTAGCAAAATGACAAAGGTTTAGATTGTGATCTCTTTGAGACAACACACTTCACCAACACACTAGTTTTCTATGACCATTTCGTCTTGCCTAATACAGAAGTTAATGTCTTTTTTCCTAACGCCACTTTGACTAATATAATAATAACACAAAACGTCAATAAAGTAGTTAAAGCTCATCAAGAAGTAACAGTTCTTTATTATGCAAGGAAAGTATAACGCCATACTTATTTACTTGTTTTATTCTCTTCCTCAAACTACATATTTTCCTTTAATTACTAGTGTTAGATATCCAAAACCTTGTAACATCTGACCGGCCAGCCGGCTACTGCATAAGGTAATCAAGAACATCCATATTTATATATATTTGATATAAGGTGGTGTTCCGACCAGCTTGCTTTCCTTGATATGAAACCAGACATCTGTTATTTCCCACCAGCACAGACACCGGATAACTTTGCACACGAAGGCTCATCTCACCTAATATTTTTTATCTCGGCGGTGATATGAAGAGCCTAGATATGTAAAACCAACCAAAAGAAAGAAAACAGGAACTTTAAACTTTCCTAGTTTTTGTCCTCTGTTGAAGCCACACTGTTTTCTGGTTTGCATAGAAAAACTACTTTCCTTTGTTGTCTCAACATCATGCTTTGTTCTGCGAGTTTGCAGCCAGAGTATTAGTAAGAGTTGATGAGCCTGACCTATATCCTCAAGTTTCATAAACAATAGATGCCATTCTAGTGATATCATATATTAAGAAGTTTTAGCCCATTTTTTCTCCCTTTTCTTAATAGAAAGGGTGTTTAACAGGGCATTCTTGATGGATACTCCGAAAGCGAATCATCAAAGAAGAGGGAGTTTACTGATGTCTCAAACACTCTGGTCATCAACTGAAAAGCCATGTAGAGATTTGAGACCAGATGATGATAAAAAAGGGGTAAATGTGAAAGTTGTATTGCGTTGCAGGTATGAACCAGTTATGCTTGTCACTGCTTAATTTGCACATATTATTAAAACATATATGCCGCAATCCCTATCAAGTTGGGATAGTCTATACTCTATATCCTCACTGTCCGCGTATTTTTGAGGATTTATTATATGTTGACCAGCTTTATGCTGGCAAAGGACCTGCAATGTGAGTAAGCTCACGCAGGTGGAGTTCTACACTTTCTTAATATTGAAAAGAAAAAATGTAAGTCGGATTAGGTCTGATAATGAAGAATCGTATCTTTACCAAAAAAAGATCCGAACTAAATGATTTGTCTTGCATGATATTACTGAGAGGTTGGAAGTATACAACAATAAAAGCAAGACGTGTAGGTACATTGACTCATCAAGTTACATCTACGATTTATTAGCAAGTGACATAGTTATGT